>OV702288.1:297884846-307884846 GCA_916181665.1 Avena sativa | reverse complement strand
TGTTCCTGATGTGGTGAAGTGTTCGGAGGGTGCGTGTGCACTGGTGGTGATACGGTGTATGTGTACCTATGTCTATGTGTGGTGATGCTCTGAAGATGGCGATGTCCAAGATCGAGACCATCCCGACGATAAACCAAGCTCTTCGACGATTACTAAAGCGGAACGGCAAGATCTCCTACTCGATTCCTGAGACCACCGACGCTAATTCGAGTCCACCCCGACAAGATCTTCCTCCCGGACGCCAAGGTCGTCGACACGGATACGCCAAGATCTACTTCCACACATGTTGATCGTTGATCGAGATGGCACACCAAGGTCTTCATCCCGGTACGACAAGAGCATCGCAATGGATCCGCAGACCCGAACCCCGGATCCGATGGCGAACCTCGAAGACCGATCCCGCCGAGACCCGGAACGACAAAATCGATGACCCGACCCGACAACCGTGGATGCGACAAGATCGTCTCTCGGACGCCAAGTTCTTCGACCCCAGGGACCGATCCATCGGGACGTCAAGACCTCCTTCCGAACCCTAGTTCTCCGTCGCGACACGACAAGTTCTCCATCTTGTATCCGAACCTCGCCATCCCCGTCGAACTCTGAGACCGAACCCCGGACCCCCCGGAACCCCAAGATCTTCGGACCGAGATGTGTGAACCTTTTCCGAGCCCTATTATATAAATGCTATATATTAAACCTATTGCATAATAATTGTTCATCTCGCATGCATATCATAATCATGCCGGATCTTCTGCCCTAGTATTAAATATTGCATCCGGTGTTTCTGCTAGTGTTTGCTTCTTCGCGGATTAGGCCGATGAGTGGATACGAGTATCGACAGTTCTCCGGATATGATCCATCGGCAGTGTTTTCCTAGGCAAGCATCTCTTCCCCTTCTACCTATTTTGCATTTATAGTCTTTATTTCCTCCTGTTGATCTATTGCTATCCGTGTCGCGATGCTTTAGTTTCCGAACACCAGTTATATCCCGTGCAGCCTCTATATTGCCTTGGACACCTCCTATTACCTGTGTTTGGTAGATAGCTGGCCTTGCGAGTCGTAGTTGCTTGCTCAGGTGTGATCTCGTGTTGTCAAGTACCACAGTTGTTGGAAGGTTGGCAGATGCTTATTGGTGGAGATGCTTATTGGTGGAGTTGATCATGACTTTAATTACAACCATTAAAATGCTAGATATAACTAATGCAGAGGCATCGGTGGGCAATAGATGTTATTTGGTTCTTCCACGCCCACTTGTGTCCCGTAGGACCCCGAGTACTTGATACCTGTTCCTTGATTTTTCGCATTATCCACATCCGGGAGGCCTTATGGACCCCCTTGAGCTAGAGCTTGATTCATTTCTATTTCTTGGGGCCACAAAGTAGTTTGGGGCTTTATTACTATCCTGTACTTATGCCATGCTTTACTGCTTTATTTAAGATTGTGCATGGAGCACCTGTACTGTTTTGGATCGTGGAATGTTTTCACGGTATCGACAAGCCCAGTCACACTTTCGGGTTCCCAGTCGTTTACAGCCATTGACACAAACCCTGGGTCCGTTCCGGAGCCGGCCAACTTCGTTGCGGGTAGCTTAGTGGGGTGGCCCCCTGAAATATTTCTGAATCCTGTGATCGCTTTATCGTGAAAGCCTCGTTGGGTTTTGAGTTGGTTTTTCCGAGGTTGATCGAGTGTGTGTTGCTATTTGTGCACCCCTGCAGGGTAAAACTTTCTGAAAGCCGTGTCCGCGGTTATGGACGACTTGGAGCACGGTATCTCGATCATAGACAAGCATAACTAAAGTAGTGCTATAAATTTGACTTAATATGTGATTAGTAATCAGCTCAAGTATAACGGAATGGATATTAAAAATGGCAACAGCTAGTGGTTCTGGGTTGTTTGTTATATATGCCTAGTAAGTAATGCAACTCCAATGGAATGTGATAAAAGTGCCAACTACTGCTGGGTTTTGGGATTCCTTAGGACAATTATATCTGACTAGTAAATGTTCCAACTACAATGGAAAGGTAATTAAAACGGCCCACTACTTATGCTTCAGGATGACTCATGCTATCTATATCTGATTAGTAAGTGCGGCAACTATAATGGAAAGATTAAATAAAACTGCCAACCGTGTGAGTTTCCTCGGCTTAACTTCCTCGTTTGGTCTCGAGGGGGAAATACCAGGATGGGTTTGTTTGGTGTTAGCTTCAGGTTGGATCCGTATAGGTCTTTCTTATCCCTCTCTGATAACCGCCAGTTGTATCAAGTCTCTATAGGTTGTTTAGTGCCGCTGTGCTGCCGCTTCAGCCCACCATACCTATGTAGGCGAGAGCCGCTGAATTCTAGCCTCGCCATGTACTGGCCTCAGTACTGACGCTCCTCTTTTTCCTTTGCCCTTTGTCGGCACCCCTTTGTTTTAGCAGGTTTGAGATCAACGTTGTTAGCAGGGTTACCCTTCCGGCTTGGCCTGGGCAGGGTTATGGACGCCATTGGTTATTCTTCAGGGCTCTTAGCCCCATTTGCATCTTGTCCGTAGTCGGACGCTCTATCGTTTCAAGGTGATTTGGATCTTTGTATTGTATATCTGTATTCCTGACTCTTTGAGTCGCTGTTGTATATATATATGTTCTGTGGGTCCCATCGAGGACTGTTGTGTAATGGTATTACTTCGTTTTCCACCCGCACGAAAGTGCCTGGTGGGCGTCCTTGAATCGTTTCTATGCGGGTTTGGCGGAAAGGGCTAAAACTTGCATAGGGCCGTTTTGAGGGTGTTACAGAGTGGTATCAGAGCTCAGCAGTTGCGATACCCCACAAGTCCAGCCTGTAGGATAACCTAGCTAACGGCCGAAGTAGAGTGTCAAAACTATTTTGCAAAAATTGGTTGGATAGATTTGATTAGGTCTGCTTTTACTCCTTACCCCTCTGCTGTTATCCTCTTACCTCCGCGTGTTTTGATTCTACTCTCTTACCTTTTCTTCGAGTCCAGGATTTCTCGTGGTTGGGTTTCCGTCATACCTTCAGGGTTTCGCTTCCTCCTTTGGTAATGGTGTTTCTACCTCCGGACTTCATGCTATCTGAGTGATCCTTTATCTGTGGTACCATTCTTTGTTCCTTGTTTGTGCCTTCCGGTGTTTTCCGATGCGACGACATCATCTACACCAGATCCGATGCAGAGCCTGCATCACTCCTTTGTCTTCCGAACCTCGATTGTCGAGATCTTCAGTCTAATTTCGAGAATGGCTGCACGCTTTTCTACTGATTGTGCGGAGTAATAGTTTGGGTGTGTGATGGATTGGCCCCCATGCCGACTACTCACTCAATTCGCTCTTGTACATTGCAGTGGATTAGAATGCATCGTCCCTCTCCTTTTCTATCGAAGTTAGAGGTGGTTTATTTGTGGATACCTCTACCTTCGCCATTTGTTCCGGAGTGTTCTCTCGACGATCACAGACAACGACCTCTTGTTAGTGGTGTCGCGAGGATCTACACGAAGCGAGAAGATTCAGATCGCCGACCTTCTTCCCGGTACCACGAGGCGGATCTCGAGGGCGAGATCCATTGTTAGTGGTGTCGAATTGTGGCATCCCACAAAACCACTACTAGAAAATCGCGTTGTTTTATGCATTGCATCATCATGACCGCATGCTCATGTCATCATGCCACATTGCATTTGAGCATCATCATGTCATTGTGCATTTGTTTGTCTAAAACTATTTTCAAAACGCCTAGTTTTTTTTCCAATATTCCCGTCTTTATTCAAATTAAAACCTGGGTCTCCGGAATATTTTGTTTCGTCTACCAACGGTTTACAAATGCCTCGTTTTTAATAAATAAAATATTTAATTTATTTTGGGAGGCAGCCTGCTAGGCCCGAAAGCCTGACCGGCCACCTCCAAGCCTTAGCTAAAACCTAATCTAATCCTACCCATCCCCCAAACCCAACTCCCTCCTTTTCCCTCCTGCCCCGCTGCCACTGCCTCTCTCTCTTTCCCTCTCTCTCTTTCTTCCCGCCGGCCACCTCACTCCCACCACTCCCATCGCTCCACCTCACCCCACTCACCCCACTCACCAATCCCAGCCGCCAACCCCTGGCCGACCCGCCTCCACCTGCCCGCACCCCAGTCCCACCTGGCGCGCCCCACACCCGTTTCCCGCCCACGCTCCCCTCCTGTCCCGCCTCGTTCACCACCCCTGCACGCGACCCAACCCCACCTGGTCGACCCGGTCCACCCAGTGGACAGCCGCAGCCACCCCGCAACCATAATGCTTGCCTTGTCATTTTGATATGGGGATTCTTCCGTATCATCGGGCAAGGGGTACGCCGTTGGCGGTTCTCTATGATACACATGTACTTACTATGATAAGAACTTACCGGTAACTAAACTTGAGAAGCATGAGGAGCGGCCCTCGTATTCAAGGGACATGAGATTTCCAACTTATACTTCATCAAGCATATACAACATAGTTTGTTCACTTTAACCTTAATCACTTCAAGATGATTATGATAGGGGCAATGAGAGCTGAAAGCTAATAAGTAGCATAATTTTTGGAAGCTCTTTATGAAACTTGAATCCCTACTTCCTTCTATGAAGATCTTTCTTTTACTTTTATGTTGAGTCTCCACCTCCTATCTTTATGCACCTACTTTGAGAGCATAGCGGCCATTCTTAGTTCTATGTGCATTGTCCCAAGACTTGTTGATTGATGCATACCTTTGATATTGCTTGTTTTAAACTATTTGTATCTAGTCACTCTTATGAACTTTGAAGGTGTCCTATGCATTTACGTTTGCTACTCTATGAGGGACAAGCTGAATGCCACTATGCTATGTTTTCTTTATGTGAAACAAACAAACGTCTTGCAAAGCATTGTTATTCATGAATCTTTTGTTTGTGCCTTTTCATGTTGCAACATAGTTGCTTTGTCTTATTGTTAGAATTTTATCTTTCATGTTATGATTGAAGTACTACGATCCTAGCTATCAATGTTTTACAAATACTTTGATCAAGTTTATGATGGTGCATGTCACCTCAAAAATTATTCTTTCTTTTTATCACTTACTTACTCGAGGACGAGCAGGAGTTAAGCTTGGGGATGTTGATACGTTGCAAACGTATCCATAATTTTTGATGTTCCATGCTTGGTTTTATCTACTTTCTTATGTTTTGTCCACACTTTGGAGTACTTTCTATACACTTTCTTGGACTAACCTATTAACAAGAGCCACAGTGCCAGCTGCCTGTTTTCTGCTGTTTTTGGTTCCAGGAAAGTCAGAAAATGAATATTCTCAGAATTGGACGGGACAAAAGCCAAAGTCAGTTTTTCACCGAGGGGGACACGGAGCTAGAATACGAGACGGAGAGGGCCGCCACACCACCAGGCCAGGCCCATGCCATGGGGTGGCGTGGCCGCCTAGGGCACCCCCTCGGCCTCCCCTTTCGCCTATAAGATGCCTCTGATACAGAAACCCTAAGTACCCGATCAAAATTCCACGAAAGAGTCTGTAGCCGCTGTCATCTCCATCCCTAGATCGGGAGGGATATGAAGCTCTTCTCGGCACCCTGCCGGAGAGGGGAATTCACCCTGGAGGCCTTCTTCATCACCATGCAAGCCTCCGGTGTGATGCGTGAGTAGTTCATCCCTAGACTACGGGTCCATGTAGTAGCTAGATGGCTGGTTCTTCTCCTTTGTGCTATCATGTTTAGATCTTGTGAGCTCCATTCATGATCAAGATCATCTATTTGTAATCCTACATGTTGTGTTTGCGGGGATCCGATGGATATTGAGATGCTATTTCAGATTTATTATTGATTCTATCATGTCTTTGTTATTTGTGATCTTGCATGCTTTCCATTGTTAGTAGCTATCTTGGCCAAGTAGATGCTAGCAACTCCAAGAGTTAGTATTTATGCTTGATAGTGGGTTCATGCCTCTAGTAATCTGGGGAAGTGACGGAAATCTCTAAGGTACTAGATGTGCTGTTGCTACTAGGGAGAAAACAACAATCCTTTGTTCATAAAACAATCGTATTGTTTTGTTTACACGCAACACTTGTCAACACCCGGATTTTTAATCCCAGATGCCTGTTATGCCATACATCACAATCCCAGGATTACCATTTTTGCGAGACATAACAGATTGGATATCATAGTACATCACCATTACAAACCATAATAAGGTCTTACACAAATAAATGATCTCATGATCCAGTCTTAATACAAACAAGTAGCGGAATAAATAAGCATAGCGATGGGCTCCATCTTTAGTATCACAAGCAATGCTGACGATGGGAGATGATCCTAGTTGTCGTAGCCGTCCTGCTGTCCTTCTTCCGGATAGTCCTCCTCATAGTCTGGCCACGGGAATAGCCAGGGACAAAGCCATGAGTACTCTTTAAGTACTCACAAACTATCACTAACAAGTAAGATAGTTCTAGTAGGAATGCTAAACTCTAAGTTTATTTGTAAAGTTAAGTTTGAAACCTAAGATGAGTTCAGAAACAAAGTAAAATAAAATAAAGTTCTAAATCACCTAAGTGGGAACTTAGTTTTCATAGTCACAACCCTGTTATGGTCAAGTCATGTCACAATTCATTTCATAAGTCATTTTGAAAACATCTGACGACGGAACAATATGGCCACTCCAACTATCCATGACCGCAGATGCGGCTATTCGAATAGTTTGACACTCTGCAGAGGTGGTACACTTTCACCACAAAATTCGATACATCCATCAGGGATAACCCTGAATCATCATACTTAGTATGCGGATAATCAATCATAACCTTTCCTTTACACACCCTAGTATAAGCACCTCTCCTATGAGCTTGGCCTCCCAACCATGGCCATCTGCCATCCTGGGCACTACATAGGTGGACAACATCAAGAGGTAGCCTCAGCTCAAACCTCTTCCGCGAGGGAACCCATACTAATGCATATAAACTTCCGGCTAAGCCTTACCCAATTTAGGTATTGTGGTTGTATGGTAAAATTGGAATGGTATCGCATCCGAACCCAACCATCAGTTTTTATAAAGGGCTAAGGCTCATGCCTCAACATTTTCACCATCATAAACCATTTTTTTGTCAACACATGTCAAAACATGTCAATAGAATGACTCATCATTCCAAGGTTTTCATAATCATTTTCACCAAGTATTCCCATCTAGATTGATCGAGTTTTTGGTTTAGCTCTAACCACTAAGTTAAGAGTGTTCACTAAGGTGGGATGCTAATCTCAATCTCATTCCATAGAATGACATCTAGCATAGGCCAAGTTTTATACTCTTTATGCTATCTATACTACTTTCTAAAATCTCACAAAGCATAATTAAAAGTAAAGAAACTTTGGTAAAGCACAAGTAAAACTTGTAAGTAAAACTTGGGATAAATCAAGAGGTATAACCAAAGCATGCCTAATGCATCTTGCTTGGGTTATCTTGCATCTAGTGATGGCTTGCCTTGATTGGTGCAGTGGTTGAAATTCTCCTCGTCTTCTTCGGGGTAGAACTCCTCCTCCTCGTAGACTTGGTTGGTACTATCGTCTATAAATACATACGGGATACACAATCACCAAACAATACTTAACTAGTCTATTTAGCACACTAAGGCACATACTTGATGATCTAGTATCATCACATTCATCACATGATTTAATGAACTAGTTTCATTTATTTTATTTGAGAAAAGCAATTTCTACTCATTGAAATTAATTAAGATTTAATATTCTCCAATTAAAATATGGGATCATGTGGACACATGTCATCACCACATATTCTAATGCATGGGAATGTGATTTAAATGTTTGATCATACTTCAATAAGTTTAACTTTATTATTTAAATGATTTAAAGTGACTAGAAATGCCTATATATCATTATTTTGGTACTAGTCCAAAGTCACTGCATGCAAACCTAAATATTATTACATATTCAGATAGGTATTGTCAAATGTGATTTTTGAGAGTTGGAATCAACTCAAAAGCTATTATGGTTGATTTTTGAAAAATGTTTGAATGTAGAAAAGTCTCCGTCTTGTTACTTTTTCTATATGTGATCTCTAACTCCAATTGATTTAAATCCAACGGGCTTGGATAGAGATTTTAATTATCTTTCTAACAAAATTTGAATCATGCATCTTGGATAAGTGGATCTCTCTTAAATGATTTTTAAACAAGAGGACAGAATCTAGTTTAAGTCTAATTAGAAAAACATCTATTTGAATTTGTGGGCTAGCGCGGGAAACTAAACGGGCCGGCCCAGTGGCGCTCCATGGCATAGAGGGCAACTGACAAGGGGGTCCCGCATGTCAGTGGCACTTAAAACCCGAAACGGTACGGGGCAATATCAGCCGTGCGATTAGAACAGGGATCAACAGCTGTGGTTCATCATCGACGACGAACAGGTCACCGGCAAGAACGAACCCTAGCGGCTCGGTGGGGGTGCATTGGGGATTACCAGGACTCCATCTAGGCTCGCCGATGGGGGCGATCGAACTGGTGGACGACGGTGGTGCTAGGCATGGTCACGGCGGTTCCTGGAGCAGTCGCAATCAACAGCCTCCTTTCTTCTCTGCTGCGGCGAGCTCCGGCAAAATTCTGGCGACTGAGGGCTCGAGTGGCTCCAGGGAGAAGTGTGGGATGGTCAGTGGCGAGAGGGGAGGTGAGTGGTGTGTAGAATGAGGCTAGGGGTGGCCTCCTTTTATAGGCTCGACGACGGAACAACACGGCATGGCCAGGCAACGGTGGCGACATGGCTACGGGCTGCTAGAGGCGTGGCTGCGAGCGGCGATCGATGCGCGGTCTTCTGGTGGTTCGCTACAGCGTAATGGCGCGGCTAGGGGCGGTGGCAATTAGTTGGGCACGGCTCGTGCTCTGCACGGCAGAGACGGTGTTCGACGCGGCTCACGGTGGCAGCGGGTCAATCGGCGGCAAAAGGGCATGTCCAGGCGGCTACTGGGGTCAAGGCGGAGCGGCGCGCGCGGGCTACGATCGAGGGGCGGCGTGTGCATGCTTGTCGGGCGTGGCGCTCTGGCGCGTGCTCGACATGGCGCAGACACGGTGGGCGCGACGCTCTGTGGGTGGTCCAGTGCCTGGCAATGCTCGGGGAAGGGACAAGGGGCGGCGGTGTGGTCTCGCCTACCTCCTCGGCACAGCGGAAGATGGCAGGGCGGTCGGCTTGGAGCTGTCCATGCTCGACCGGCGAGCATGGCCTCGGGGTGGCTCGGCACTACTGCTAGAGGCTAAGAGGTAGCTCCTTGATGGCATGGTTGGAACTAGGGGAGACAAGGGGAGTGGATTGAGGCCTTAGTGGCACTTGATCACTGCTCTAGAACAGTAATAGTTAGGCAGTTAATTCAGTGTTCACTAAGTGTTCGACACAATGGCCGCAAGAGAATTTTATTTGAATTTTGAGAGGATTTTTGGTTGGTGCTTTGATCTTATGCTTGGTAGTCTGTGGTTGCTTGGGATTGTTAAGTGGAGTTCATTTGAGTGGTTTTTGAAAAAGTGGGATCTATGCTTATGAAATGGATTCATTTTTCAAATGCCATTTAAATTTAGTGGCTAAGGGTGTTTATAAGATTTTAAAGTGGGCCTTGGTACATCTTTACTTGTACTAACAAGGGGTGAAAAGAGTTGAGAATGTTTCTATTTGTAATTTACTTCTAGGAACACCTAAAGTGGCCTAGTGGATTAAAATGGCCAAAGTGACCATTTGCTCTTTTTATTCTTATTTGATTTCTTTTTTTTGGATTTTATTTTTGAATGATCTAGATGATATGGCATTCATCTTTGAATCATTTTACAACCATTAGAACAATCAAACATGGCATTTTCAAACAATTCTATATTCATGCCAACACACATGCATTCATAAATGTTTTTAATAATAAAAAGTTTTGTTAACCCTAAATTGGGTGATTTGGATCTTGATAACATTGATTAAAGATTTGGGATGTTACAAACCTTCCCCCCTTAAACAAAATCTCGTCCCGAGATTTAAGAAAAACTAGGAACTAAATATATCTAGAAACTCAGTCCTAATGTAATCTTCTCGCTCCTAGGTGGCTTCTTCTTCGGTGTGGTTGCTCCATTGGATCTTGAGAAATTTGATACTCTGGGTCCTGGTGGTTCTGAAGGCTTCTTCTAAGATATGGATGGGCACTTCACGATACGTCAGATCCTTGTTGATATCAATGGCTCGGTGATCGATGTTTTTGAAAACTTCGGTCTTCTCCGGCACTTCTAGACATTTGCGAAGTAACGAGATATGGAACACATTATGGATGGCTGGCATCTCTTCTGGCAGTTCCAGCTGAGATGATACTTCTCCTCGACGATTCCGAATCTTTAAAAAGGGTCCGATATATCTGGGGGCTAACTTTCCTTTTAGACTAAAACGTTGCGTTCCCTTCAACGGCGAAACTTTGAGATACACAAAATCTCCGACATTGAAAGTCAGGTCTCTATGTCTCTTGTCAACATAACTCTTCTATCTGGATTGGGAGGTCTTGAGGTGCTCATGGACTTTGTGAACCTTCTCTTCGGCTTCTCATAGGATGTTGGGTCCAAAAATCTGACTCTCTCCTACTTGCGACCAATTCAAAGGGGTACGACACTTTCTTCCATATAAGAACTCAAATGGGGCCATTTGCAAACTGGCTTGATAACTGTTGTTGTATGAGAATTCTGCGAAAGGCAGACAATCTTCCCATTTTGATCCATACTCTAACACACAAGCTCTCAGCATATCTTCTAAGATTTGGTTGACTCTTTCAGTCTGTCTGTCGGTCTGCGGGTGATAAGCTATGTTGAAATTCAACTTGGTTCCTAATCCTTCTTGGACTTTCTGCCAAAATCTCGAGGTAAATTGGGTTCCTCGATCTGACACTATGGTCTTGGGGGTTCCATGCAAACTGACGATTCTAGCAATATACAGCTCTGCTAGCTTCGAACTCTGGTAGGTTGTCTTGACCGTATAAATGGGCTACCTTGGACAGTCTATCAATGATGACCCAGATTGAGTCATTTCCCCTACTAGAAGTAGGCAAACCAGTGACAAAGTCCATTTCGACGGAATCCCATTTCCATTCCAGAATCTGCAATGGTTGCAACAGTCCTGCGGGTCTCTGATGTTCCGCTTTGACTCTTTGATAGATATCACACTTGGCGATGTAGCTTCTGATTTCTCTCTTCATCTCGTGCCACCAAAATTGCTCCTTCAAATCTTGATACATCTTCGTTCCTCCGGGGTGGATAGAATAAAGAGTATCGTGAGCTCCTTGCATGATAACTTGCTTCAAATCCGAATCTGCTGGCACACATATACGTCCTTTGTACCACAGAACTCCTTCTTCGGTGAATCCAGGCACCTTTCCTGTACCAATACGACGCTTGATTTCATCGATACTTGCATTTCCCCTCTAGGCTTCCTTGATTTGGCTAATCAAAGTGGGTTGGAGTTCAATGCTAGCTAAAAATCCTTTGCTAACTAGCTCAGTTTTAAACTTCTCCAACTCCTCATGGAAACTTGGCTAGTTCTCTTTGATCATGGTGTTTAACCTACACGGCAATCTGCTAAGAGCATCCGCTACCACATTGGCTTTGCCGGGGTGATATTGAATGTCAAGGTCACAATCCTTGATTAACTCTATCCATCTCCTTTGCCTCATATTCAGCTCCTTTTGAGTGAAAATATACTTCAAGCTCTTGTGATCCGAATAAATCTCACAGCGGTTACCCATAAGGTAATGACGCCATGTCTTCAAGGCTAAAACGTTAACTGCTAATTCAAGATCATGGGTGGGGTAGTTTTGCTCATGTTGCTTCAGTTGTCTGGACATATATGCTATGACTTTGCCTTCTTGCATCAACACACATCCGAGACCAATCTTGGATGCATCACAATACACGTCAAACGACTTCTTGATAACTGGCATAATCAATATTGGGGCTGAAATCAATCTCTTCTTGAGCTCTTGGAAACTTGCTTCACATTTGTCGGTCCATTCAAACTTCTTGTCCTTCTTCAACAATTGGGTCATGGGTCTTGCGATGCTTGAAAATACTTCTACGAACTTGCGGTAATATCCCGCTAATCTGAGAAATGCACGGACTTGGGTTTGAGTGGTTGGGGCTTCGCATTCTTCAACATCTTTGATCTTGGCGGGATCAACAACGACTCCTCCAGCAGACACAATATGTCCGAGGAATCCTACTTCTTTCAGCCAAAACTCACGTTTGCTGAACTTGGCATACAACTGATGTTCTCTAAGGGTTTCAAGGATGATTCTCAGATGTTGCTCATGGTCTTCTTCTGACTTGGAATATATAAGAATATCGTCGATAAACACAACGACAAACTTATCCAGAAAGTTCATGAAGATCTTATTCATGAGATTCATGAAATAAGCGGGAGCATTGGTTAATCCAAAAGACATGACTGTATACTCATACAATCCATAACTGGTGGTAAAGGCGGTCTTTGGAATATCCGTTGCACGAATCTTAAGTTGATGATAACCAGTCCTAATATCAATCTTAGAGAACACTCTGGCACTAGTCAACTGATCAAACATATCCTCTATCTTGGGCAGTGGGTACTTGTTCTTGATGGTGACATCATTCAGCTTCCGGTAATCTGTGCACAAACGGTTACCTCCATCTTTCTTGTCGACAAACAGAACAGGCGATCTCCATGGGGATGCGCTTGGTTGAATCAAGCCTTTCTCCAGCATAGCATCAAGTTGCTTCTTCAGCTCCACTAACTCTGATGGGTTCATGCTATAGGGTCTCTGAGCTATGGGTCTGGTTCCAGGAATTAGTTCAATAATGAACTCAATATCCCGATCTGGGGGCATACCGGGCAGTTCATCTGGTAATACGTCGGGGTATTCACAGACTACTCTGACTTGGTCTATGGTGGGTAGGGCTAGACTCTTGTTGCATTTGAATTGACGGGGCAAGGTTTCAGATATAATGTCTACTGATACTCCTGAGCTACTGGTCATGGTGATGGCTTTCTTGGCACAGTCGATCAATCCTTTATGTTTCGACATCCAATCCATTCCTAGTACTACTTCCAAACCTTTGGTTCCAAGTACTATTAGATTGGCATAAAAATCTATTCCATGTATTCTGATAGGCATAACCTTGCAAAATTTTCTAGCTTTGGTGGTTGAACCAGGTATTTGAACTATCATAACATGCTTCAGGTTGGTTGGGTGAATCTTACTAGTGCATGCAAATTCTTCGGTAACAAACGAGTGCGATGCTCCAGAATCAAACAACACTCTTGCTAATACTAAGTTAACAGAAAACATACCCAGCATGACATCTGGCGCTTCTTGGGCTTCTTCGGCGTTCATGTGGAAGAGATGGCCATTGCGGTTGAGCGAATTCCCGGGGGTGAATCTTCTTCTGGGCTGAACACGGCGCTGCTACTAAGCTGGGGCATTCAAATTGGCAGTGGCTGCAATCTTCTTGGGACACTCGTTGGAGTAGTGACCCATCACTCCACACTCAAAACAAGTAATCTGGGACTTGTCTTTGGCTGCAACAGGCACGACATTGCTTCTAGTCCTTGGGGCAGTATTGATGTTGTTGTTGTTGTTGTTGGACTTGGGCGATGCACGGTTGAAGTTGTTGGAGTTACCGGGGTGGTTATTGCTGTTCCCTCCGGTCTTCACATTTCCTCCGCTATGGTTGGGGTAGCTTGGACGAGACATTGGGGGTCTATTTTTCCACGGGACATATCCTGTAGATGGATTGGGGCGATACTTCTGGGTATTGTGGGACCCAGCTTGGTGCATCATCCGGTGTTTGTGGTTGTCATTCGCTTGGTTGATCTTCCCTTCCATCTGGATGGCAGAGTCGACTAGCTCTTCGAGCTCATCAAAACGGATGTTGACCAGCACCGTCTGCATCTCATCATGCAGTCGTTCAGGAATCTCTCCTTCTTCTTGGCTTCCGTGTTGATCTCACCAGGTGCATACCTGGCCAGGGACAAAAATCTGTCACGGTACTCCACTATAGTCATTCTGCCTTGCTTTAGTTCTCTGAATTCATCTCTCATTCTGGTGACTAAACCCTGCGGCACATGGGTGCGGCTGAACTTGACTTTGAAAGCTTCCCACGTCATCACTTGACCGTGGTTCATTGTACGGGTGTTGTTCCACCATGCTCTTGCATCTCCTGCCAGATAGTGGGTGGCAAACAGAACTTTCTCATTGGCATCCACTCCTGTGACTTCTAGGTTATTCTCCATGGTCTATAACCAATCATCAGCATCCAACGGATCTTCAGACTTGCTAAAGATAGGGGGATTGGTATTCTGGAAGTTTTTGAGTTTGGATCCATAATGATCCTGATTTCCATGGTCTTGATTATTGTGGGCCATCTGGGCGATCTGTTGCAGGGTGGCTAGGTTGGCTTGGCGCTCTGCTCTACTAGCTTCAAAGTCGGAAACTAGCATCTGCAGAATCTGCAGCATCGGGTCCTGCGATGAGCTGCTCCCTCCTTGGTTTCCACGAGTCATATGAAGATTGAGATAGATAATGGGGTTAGAGGGAAAGTTCTAAGGTTAATGTTTTTGTTTTCAAAGCTCAAACTTTGAATTTGAACTCAGGTTTTGCAACTAGCTTCTTCTCATTCATTCATTCAATCAAAGCACACGATACAAACACACACACCACAACATGAAAGGAAAACATATGGTTTTAAGAACCATTCTGTGAGCTAAGATACAATGGGACCGATACTTCTCACTCCTACCATAGTGCTCTAGTGCATCTACTCATCATCGATGAAGTCAGAGTCATCATCATCGATGTAGAAGTCCATGGCATCATCCTCCACATAGTCATTGTCATCACTGAGGTATGAGTGAATATCCCCTGGATGTCTTCACCTTCTTCTTCTTCTTCTTCTTCTTCTTTTGCTGCAAGCTGAGCTTCTTGCTCCTGCATGGTCTTCTCGAGGTCGGTCACCTTCTTGCAAAGACGAGCGATGGTGCGATCCTTCTTCTCGCATTGTCGGCGAAGTGATTGACGATCCTTGACGAGCAGTGAGAAAGTTTGGGCCTTCTGGGTAGCAATGGCAAGGTTGTGGTTGGCATAGGCTCGAGAATTGTCCAATTCCTTCTGTCTATCATACAGCAGGAAGTCAAGGTTCTCCACTTGGTGCTTCAACTCCGGGTGACTTGGCATCTCGAGTGGTATTCCCATAGAATCACGACTTGCATAGTGAGCAAAGCGAGTTCCCTGGATCAAGTTGACATTCTGTCCGCAAAGACGGGCGAGAGCTTCATGCATAGCCCTGGCTAATCCATCTAGCCAGTTGTTCTCTCTAATGGTGAATTGAATCTTCTCGGAAAGGGGTGCCTCCATCTTGCCTCGAAGATCAGCAACTATCAGCCATTGTAAATCTCCTCCTGGAAAATCCTTGAGTTGAGCTCCGAAGAATTCTGGATGCGGACGTTCAAGGTACTCCGACAATGCATCAAGATCCCTCTCGAAGATCAATTGGCCTCCGTTGCCTGATACGTCCATTTTGCATCACTATTCTATGTCTTAATTCACTACTATTCATTGATATATTTCGTATTGAGAGGTGATACTTATGTTATTTCATCTGTTTTTTGCATGGTTGATGACTTTTGGAGCATGGACCGTTGCAATCAGGATTCTGATGGAAAAGGTGCTGTTTGGAGGCAAAATTCGCGAAGATCAGAAAATCCGGGAAAATATACGGAAAATCCTATTTTTCCAGAAGACGAAGGAAGCCAGAAGGGGAGCTGGAGATGGGCCACAGGGGGCCCACACCACCCCCTGGCGCGGGCAACCCTAGGCCATGCCAGCAGGTGGTGTGGCCGCCCTGGCCTACTCCAGGCACTCCCCTCTAGCGTACATTATCCTCCCGAAACCCTAAGACTCAGGGAGCGACCACAGAAAGATTCCGCCGCCTCTGCAGGGCAGAAAAGACCGAGAGAGAAAGATCTCTTTGGCAGACAGATTTCTGTCGAGGAATATCCTTCCCGGAGAGGGGAGATCGTCGCCATCAACACCACCATCAAGCTGGACTTCATCGGGATCATCATCATCATCATCATCACCACCATCATCACCATCAGCACCCTCATCACCATCTCCATATTGCTGTAACAATTGGGTTGAATCTTGCATAGTTCATAGGGGAAACTTTCCCGGTGTTGATTACTCTTTGTAGTTGATGCTATTGAGTGAACCATTGAATTATTGTTTATGTTCAGATTGTTATACATCATTATTCCATCTCTGATCATGATCCATATGATGTCTTGTGAGTAGTTTGTTTTGTTCTTGAGGACATGGGATAAGTCATGTTGTTAGTAGTGGAGTTGTGTTGAGAAAGATTCAATAGTTTGATATTTAAGTTGTGGTGTACTTCTTCTAGTGGTGTCATGTGAACGTCGACTACATGACACTTCACCTATATGGGCCTAGGGGAATGCATTGTGTATTTGGCTACTAATCGTAGAGGTTGCCGGAGTGACAAAAACCTGAACCCCCGTTAGGAAACCATTGCACAAGGGACGTAAGGGTCTTAGAGTTTAAAGCTATGGTTAGGTTTCTACCTTAATTACTTTCTTGTACTTATGGATGTTTGCAAGGGGTATAATCACAAGTATGTATTAGTCCTAGGAAGGTCGGTACATTAGCAAAGGTTCACCCACACAACACTTAGCAAGCTAAAGAAGATTAATCAACTATATGAAGCAAAAGCACTTGACAGTCTTCCCATGTGTCCTCGAGAACGTTTGGTCATCTTAAGTAATACAACCGGCTTGTCCTTTGCTGCATAAAGGATTGGGCCACTTGCTACATTTATTCCTACTATCTTTTATTACTCGTACTTTGTTTACTTGCTTTATCGAAAACCCCTAAAAATCCGTTTGCTAAGTATTTGCAGAGAATTCCTGATCCATACCACTAGCCAGCACCTTCTGCTCCTCGTTGGGTTCGACACTCTTACTTATCAAAAATACTGCGATACACCCCCTATACTTGTGGGTCATCAAGACTATTTTCTGGCGCCGTTGCCGGGGAGTGAAGCACTATTGGAGAGTGGAACTGGTAAAGGAAACTTCTACTGTGAGTATTGTTTACTTCTGTTAGTTGCTTTATTTTTGTTATGGATAATTCGCTGAGTTTCTTATTTGGTAGTGCTACCACCAATCCTAAGGTAGTAGATAAGCCACCACCTGCTGAGAATGATGTTTTTAAAATATCTACAAGAATTATTGATCGTGTTATGGATAACTACTATGTTGGGGATGGAACTGTCCATCCTGGTGATCATTTACTCTTTATACACGAATTATGCGGGTTGTTCAAGTGTGCAGGTATTACTACAGATCAAGTTAAGAAGAAGTTATTCTCACTATCGCTTAAAGGAAGAGCTGAGGAATGGTATAAGCTGCTGAAGAATGGTCAAGCTCTGGAATGGGAGGAAATAGTACCTCTCTTTTATTCAAAGTTTTATCCTCCTAGTGAGATTCATAAAGATCGGAATCAAATATACAACTTTTGGCCTTTTGATGGAGAGAGTACAACTCAAGCTTGGGGGAGATTGAAGTTACTAATGCTCAAATGTCCCATTCATGAGCTCCCCAACAATATTATTATCAATAACTTTTATGCAAGGCTTTATCTACATGATAAGGATTTATTGGATGCTTCTTGTGCTGGATCATTCACTCGCATGGAAGAAGAAGCTAAATGGGATCTTCTGGACCGTATTCAAGACAATGCTGAAGCTTGGGAGAATGACAAAGGTAGAAAGTCAGGTATAAATTATGATTATGAATGCATTGAATCTTTTACGGGAACTGATGACTTTCAAAATATTAAAAATGCTTATGGTCTAGACTCTCAAGCTATTGCTTCTTATTTTAAGGCTTTTGCTTCCTACATTGAAGTGCCTAAAAAGAAGTGGAATAAGTATCATGAACCTTATAAAGATATTGCTAAGAGTGTTCCTACAAGGAATACTGAAGTTTATACTGCTAATCATGTCTTACCTAAACCTTATATTGAGAAAATGCCTTTCCCAGTTAAGATAAAGGAACATTCTATGATAGCTAGTATGGTTAATGAAAGTACGAATGAAGCTGTTGAACCTGATAAACAAATGGCTATTGAACCTATAATAGCAAATGTGAAAGAATTTGTTACTAAATATGAAAAAGAGGGACACACTATCCTTTGTAAGGATACCTCTAATATTATTTCACAAAGTAGTGTTATGAGAGCTAGTATTCCTGTGTTTTCTGTTAGAATAAGTGATCATTGCTATGACGGTCCTTGTGATAGCTATATTGTTAAGTTTATGCATGATACTGAAAGTTACTATGAGAGAGGGAAAAGTGTTCTTATGCATCTCAATAATATCAAGTTTCCTTGTTTTATGTTGAAAGTTTTTATGTTGCACTTCTTTTGCCTTCTTATGCAAGTAGCCTCTGTTTTCAACAACTTGTTTGTTTACAAAATTCCCTTGCATAAGAAGTGGGTTAGAATTAAATGTGTGTGTTTTTTTGCTTCTTAATACTCTCTTTTGCTTCAATTCATATTCCTGAGTGAGCATCTTCAAAATTATCATGCCCATCTTAATGGCTATAAAGAAAGAGCTTTTTGGGAGACAACCCAATTTGTTTTTGCTTTCAGTTTGTTTTTGTTTCTTTGAGTATTGGAAGTTATTACTTCAGTAATAACCTCTCCTTATCCGTTTTGTTTGGTTTTTGTGTCAAGATCAACCTCTAATGAGAGAGAAGTAAGATTTGGGGAAGTTGCTGTCCCGAAACAGATTTTTGTGCTTCACCGTAAAAATTCGTGAGAGATCTCTGTATGTCGGTTTGAGCTGTAATTCTTTGTGCTTCTAACCCAGGTTGGTATTTAACTTTCGTTAGTTTTGCACTTTTTGATTTGAGCAACAGAAGATTTTCGAAAAAAATGATCTTTACCTGTTGGTCTGTTTGACAGATTTTGCCAATCTTGCATTTGCTTCTTTATTTGATTTCCTTTTTGAATTCTTTTTGGGTTTTTGGAAGGAGTTGCGACAGTAGCTTATGTTTTGATGGTTTTCAGTTGAAGTTGGACCCAAAAGGTTTTATCACTTCATATATACTAATGTTGCTAATGAGAACTGTGTGAAGTTTTGTGTGAAAGAAATTTCCAGGAAGTGGTGATAATGGTGTAATAAGGAAGAGAAGGGTTTTATGACTCAAGTAATAAGTGTATGAATATGAAGATGTTGATGTTATTCAAGTGGTGACTCCGGAAGAATCTACTAGATACCAAATTCAGAGACCTACAGAGTCCGCTTTCAAATATGTAACAGTTCTGGTAAGAAAAGTTCCACGAAAATACTATCCAACTATATTTTTGCAGTTTTCAGTCAATAAGGGAAGCTACGAAGTGAAAAAGGGACGGAAACAGAGCCAGGGTGGCTCATACCACCATGTGGCGCGGGCCCTCCCCTGGCCATGCCACCAGGTGGTGAGTCCACCCCGGACTCCGCCTCCGACTCATTTTCTCCCAGTACCTTTCTTTTGATATGAAACTTCGTAATATACAATCCCCCATATCTCTTGAGGTTCGTATATCGTGTTTTCGTCGTGTTTTTGTTTCGATCTGTTTCTGCCAGGAACTATCTTTGAAAGCTTAGAAGCATAATGGTGCCCGCCAAGGATAAAGGGAAGGAGCCTATGGAGGAAGACCTCCAAGACCCCGGGAAGGAGAAGGAGATCAAAAGTGAAGATGAAGAGGAGCAAGGCCAACATCCGCACACCGGCACTATCATTGCAAGCATTGGAGTGGTGACGAAACCTGCCAGGTTAGAAGGACTGCACGGATGCAGACTGGAGGGAAGGCTCCTCATCACAGTTTGGCTCCACGGTCACTTCCTCCATGCACCAGGAATCCTTTCCATACCCTTATCCATGAGCATCAATACCAGAATATGCCCAAGGAGAAATTACCCTCCAATTGGGATTTGCCTCGTTCTAGCCATGCATGAAAAGAAGACTTCAAGGAGGAAGAGTGGGGAAAGAAACACAAGAGCTGGAATTCTCAACCTGACATGACCATGAGCCGCATTGAGAAAAACTCGCAGCTTATTCGTAATCTCACCTTCGAGATTGAGGACTTGGGGAAACTTATCAGAGAGCTCATCGAGAGGATACCACCACCACCGAAGGAGTAATTTGTCATCAGGTTTGGCATCCCCTTGTTTTGTTCCAAGCTTGGGGGAGTGCCGCAGTATCACATCACTATCTTCTATCTTTTTACCTTATTAGTAGAGTCATATCATGAATAGAGAAGTTATTATGTAGTATGGTTTGCATTATGGAAGTGTCCCCTCTCTTGTTAGATATGTATCCCTTGGTGTGAGTTGCCGTTATGGAATATTAATGAGAAGTTCTATCATTCACTCTTTTTCATAGCTTATATTAGTTTTCAATTCGTGGTTATATGGTTGATCTTATTGTTAGTATTAGTATCACTTTGGGATCATTGAGTTAATTTAGTTGGTTTTGGCAAACCTGGCTCGGTCAGTAGCAACACTATTTTTGAGAGTGGAATGAAAAAGATAAAAGTACTCTAAAGAAATATAATTTCATCATTTTTCTTTCTTGATTTGCTCTTAAGTTTAGTATTCTCTAGTTAAGATCTTTTGTGCTTCCAAGGAAGATTGCATGTTTGTCTTTATCACTTGTATGTTTGTTTGTTTCCTTCAACTCTTATACTTTCTACCCAGCCTTGCTAGCCAAAAACCTGTACTGAGAGGGAATTCTTCTCGTGCATCCACTCCTTTAAACCAAAACCCATGCCATTTGTGTCCACCATACCTACCTATTAGCATTATTGCTATTCCAAGCAAATTCTTGTTTTATCTACCTCCCAAATTAAACTTGTTATGTGAAAATTAGTGATTAAATCTCTCACGAACTTGATGGCACACTTTACTTTCTTACATTTAATAAACTTGAACCATTTTGCTCACCTATGTTGCGTATATGCTTGCGCTTTGTAAGTTGTGAATTAGCAGAACCATGCTGTCATGGGGAACGCTTTCAACATTGCACTGGTACTTTGTACCAAGTTGATATCATGTTCTTTTGTCTATGGATGTTGTCGGTGTGAAATGAAAGGGGAGCTTGTAAGTCCATGGAGTTATGCATATGTGTTAGAGAAACGCCTGGGCCGCTGGTCTAATCCATGCTGACATGGTGGAAACCTGCAGCGTAACCATAACGAGCATCTATGAAGCATTCTTCTTATAAAAAAAGAGTCCGATATTGAGAAAAAAGAGAAAAAGAAAAAAGAGATTATGAAAAGAGGAAAGAGAGAAAAAAGCACCATATTCCCATGGTAAATAAGAAGATTGCTGAGATGCTTGTTGTCTGCTTGCCTTGTCATTTTGATATGGGGATTCTTCCGTATCATCGGGCAAGGGGTACCCCGTTGGCGGTTCTCTATGATACACATATGTTTACGATGACAAGAACTTACCGGTGACTAAACTTGAGTAGCATGAGGAGCGGCCCTCGTATTCAAGGGACATGAGATTCTCAATTTACAACTTGTCAATGCATATCCTCATATTTGATCACTTTAACCTTAATCACCTAAAGATGCCTATGATAGGGGCAATGAGAGCTGAAAGCTAGTAAGTATCATAATTTTTGGGAGCTCTTTATGAGACTTGCAATCCCTGCTTCCCTCTGCGAAGGGCCTTTCTTTTACTTTTTTAGTTGAGTCAGTAAACCTATTCCTTTCTATCTCAGCAAGTATTTTGAGTTGTTGTGTTTCATTCATATCATGATTTATTCAATCATGTTGCTTATGTTCCTTGTTTTGCACATTTCTCTTATCTTGATGTTTACTACTTTGAAAGCTATCATTGAAAAACCAGTTATTTGTGAACTCCAGCAAATTATCAACTATTCTTCGACCAAGAGCTAAGTTTGCCATTACCAATTATGATTTACTTCATGTATCTCTATTGTGTTTCCTTTACCTATTGCAAGTTGAGTTATATAATAGTGAGTTGTATTCTATTATGATCTATGTATTTGATGAATGTGGTGCTTCTTGTCCGTATTCTTTTATCGACTCTTCACTCCATAAACCCGAGGCCATGTTTATTGAGCTCAGTTTCGCTTGGGGACAAGCGAAGTCTAAGCTTGGGGGGAGTTGATACGTCCATTTTGCATCACTATTCTATGTCTTAATTCACTACTATTCATTGATATATTTCATATTGAGAGGTGATACTTATGTTATTTCATCTGTTTTTGCATGGTTGATGACTTTTGGAGCATGGACCGCTGCAGTCAGGATTCTGATGGAAAAGGTGCTATTTGGAGGCAAAATTCGCGAAGATCAGAAAATCCAGGAAAATATACGGAAAATCCTATTTTTCCAAAAGACAAAGGAAGCCAGAAGGGGAGCTGGAGATGGGCCACAGGGGGCCCACACCACCCCCTGGCGCGGGTAGCCCTAGGCCGCGCCAGCAGGTGGTGTGGCCGCCCTGGCCCACTCCAGGCACTCCCCCTGGCGTATATTATCCTCCCAAAACCCTAAGCCTCGGGGAGCAACCACAGAAATATTCTGCCGCCTCTGTGGGGCAGAAAAGACCGAGAGAGAAAGATCTCTCCGGCAGACAGATTTCTGCCAGGGGAATTCCTTCCCAAAGAGGGGAGATCATCGCCATCAACACCACCATCAAGCTGGACTTCATCGGGATCATCATCATCACCACCATCACCACCATCATCACCATCAGCACCCTCATCACCATCTCCATATTGCTGTAACAATTGGGTTGAATCTTGCATAGTTCATAGGGGAAACTTTCCCGGTGTTGATTACTCTTTGTAGTTGATGCTATTGAGTGGACCGTTGAATTATTGTTTATGTTCATATTGTTATACATCATTATTCCATCTCTGATCATGATCCATATGATGTCTTGTGAGTAGTTCGTTCTGTTCTTGAGGACATGGGAGAAGTCATGTTGTTAGTAGTGGAGTTGTGTTGAGAAAGATTCAATAGTTTGATATTTAAGTTGTGGTGTACTTCTTCTAGTGGTGTCATGTGAACGTCGACTACATGACACTTCACCTATATGGGCCTAGGGGAATGCATTGTGTATTTGGCTACTAATCGTAGGGGTTGCCGGAGTGACAGAAACCTGAACCCCTGTTAGGAAACCATTGCACAAGGGACGTAAGGGTCTTAGAGTTTAAAGCTGTGTTTAGGTTTCTACCTTAACCACTTTCTTGTACTTACGGATGTTTGCAAGGGGTATACTCACAAGTATGTATTAGTCCTAGGAAGGTCGGTACATTAGCACAGGTTCACCCACACAACACTTAGCAAGCTAAAGAAGATTAATCAACTATATGAAGCGAAAGCACTTGACAGTCTTCCCATGTGTCCTCGAGAATGTTTGGTCATCTTAAGTAGTACAACCGACTTGTCCTTTGTTGCACAAAGGATTGGGCCACTTGCTGCATTTATTCCTACTGTCTTTTATTTACTCATACTTTGTTTACTTGCTTTATCGAAAACCCCTAAAAATCCGTTTGCTAAGTATTTGCAGAGAATTCCTGATCCATACCACTAGCCAGCACCCTCTGCTCCTTGTTGGGTTCGACACTCTTAGTTATCAAAAATACTGCGATACACCCCCTATACTTATGGGTCATCATTGCCCAGCTGGTAGAACTTATAGTACTGAACTTCCATCTATAAGAATTTAGGATGAGAAAGTTAGTGAGGTGATCAAGTGTGTCAAATTTTATGGAGTAATGTAAGAATTTTTGAGGAACATGAATCTTTTTGAAATAATCTCTAGGGTAAAAGGGGAAATAGGTTTTCACAAATACTCACTTCTTTCGTTTTGAAACTAAGTTTTTGTTCGGATGTCCATTCTAACTAGGGTCTCCTATGGTCAGGATGGGTCTGATACCAACTTGTCAACACCCGGATTTTTAATCCCAGATGCCTGTTATGCCATACATCACAATTCCAGGATTACCATTTTTGTGAGACATAACAGATTGGATATCAGAGTACATCATCCATTACAAACCATAATAAGGTCTTACACAAATAAAGGATCTCATGATCCAGTCTTAATACAAACAAGTAGCGGAATAAATAAGCGTAGCAGTGGGCTCCATCTTCAGTGTCACAGGCAATGCTGACGATGGGAGATGATCCTAGTTGTCGTAGCCATCTTGCTGTCCTTCTTCCAAATAGTCCTCCTCATAGTCTGGCCACGAGAATAGCCAGGGACAAAGCCATGAGTACTCTTTAAGTACTCGCAAACTATCACTAACAAGTAAGATAGTTCTAGTAGGAATGCTAAACTCTAAGTTTATTTCTAAAGTTAAGTTTGAAACCTAAGCTGAGTTCAGAAACAAAGAAAGATAAAATAAAGTTCTAAATCACCTAAGTGGGAACTTAGTTTCCATAGTCACAACCCTGTTGTGGTCAAGTCATGTCACAATTCATTTCATAAGTCATTTTGAAAACATCTGATGACGGAACAGTATGGCCACTCCAACTGTCCATGACCACGGACACGGCTATTCGAATAGTTTGACACTCTACAGAGGTGGTACAATTTCACCACAAAATTTGATACATCCGCCAGGGATAACCCTAAATCATCATACTTAGTATGCGGATAATCAATCATAGCCTTTCATTTACACACTCTAGTATAAGCACCTCTCCTATGAGCTTGGCCTCCCATCCATGGCCATCTGCCATCCTGGGCACTACATAGGTGGACAACATCAAGAGGTAGCCTCAGCTCAAACCTCTTCCGTGAGGGAACCCATACTAATGCATATAAACTTCCGGCTAAGCCTTACCCAATTCAGGTATTGTGGTTGTACGGTAAAATTGGAATGGTATCGCATCCAAACCCAACCATCAGTTTTTATAAAGGGCTAAGGCTCATGCCTCAACATTTTCACCATCATAAACCATTTGTGTTTCTCAACACATGTCAAAACATGTCAATAGAATGACTCATCATTCCAAGGTTTTCATAATCATTTTCACCAAGTATTCCCATCTAGAGCGATCAAGTTTTTGGTTTAGCTCTAACCACTAAGTTAAGAGTGTTCACTAAGGTGGGATGCTAATCTCAGTGTCATGCGATAGAATGCCATCTAGCATAGGCCAAGTTTTATACTCTTTATGCTATCTATACTACTTTCTAAAATCTCACAAAGCATAATTAAAAGTAAAGAAACTTTGGTAAACACAAGTAAAATTGTAAGTAAAACTTGGGATGGGTATAAATCAAGAGGTATAACCAAAGCATGCCTAATGCATCTTGCTTGGGTTATCTTGCATCTAGTGATGGCTTGCCTTGATTGGTGCAGTGGTTGAAATTCTCCTCGTCTTCTTCGGGGTAGAACTCCTCCTCCTTGTAGACTTGGTCGGTACTATCGTCTATAAATACATACGGGATACACAATCACCAAACAACACTTAACTAGTTTATTTAGCACACTAAGGCACACACTTGATGATCTAGTATCATCACATTCATCACAAGATTTTATGAACTAGTTTCATTTATTTTATTTGAGAAAAGTAATTTCTACTCATTGAAATTAATTAAGATTTAATATTCTCCAATTAAAATATGGGATCATGTAGACACATGTCATCACCACATATTCTAATGCATGGGAATGTGATTTAAATGTTTGATCATATTTCAATAAGTTTAAGTTTATTATTTAAATGATTTAAAGTGACTAGAAATGCCTATATAGCATTATTTTGGTACTAGTCCAAAGTCACTACATGCAAACCTAAATATTATTACATATTCAGATAGGTATTGTCAAATGTGATTTTTGAGAGTTGTAATCAACTCAAAAGCTATTATGGTTGATTTTTGAAAAATGTTTGAATGTAGAAAAGTCTCTGTCTTGTTATTTTTGCTATATGTGATCTCTAACTCCAATTGATCTAAATCCAACGGGATTGGATAGAGATTTTAATTATCTTTCTAACAAAATTTGTACCCTGCATTTTGGTTAAGTGGATCTCTCTTAAATGATTTTAAACAAGAGGATAGAATCTAGTTTAAGTCTAATTAGAAAAACATCTATTTGAATTTGTGGGCTAGCACGGGAAACTAAACGGGCCAGCCCAGTGGCGCTCTGCGGCACAGAGGGCAGCTGACAAGGGGGTCCTGCATGTCAACGGCACTTAAAACCTAAAATGGTATGGGGCAATATCAGCCGTGCGATTAGAACAGGGATCAACGGCTGTGGTTCATCATCGATGACGAACAGGTCGCTGACGAGAACGAACCCTAGCGGCTCGGTGGGGTGCATTGGGGCTTACTTGGGCTCCAGCTAGGCTCGGTGGTGGGGGAGATCAAACTGGTGGACGATGCGGTGCTAGGCATGGTCGCGGCGGTTCCTGGGGCAGTCGCAATCAACAACCCCCTTTCTTCTCTGCTGCGGCGAGCTCCGGCAAAATTCCGGCGACTGAGGGCTCGAGTGGCTCCGGGAAGAAGTGTGGGATGGTCAGTGGCGAGAGGGGAGGTGAGTGGTGTGCAGAATGAGGCTGGGGTGGCCTCCTTTTATAGGCTCGACGACGGGACAACGCGGCGTGGCCAGGCGACGGTGGCGACATGGCTACGGGCTGCTAGAGGCGTGGCTGCAAGGGGCGATCGGTGTGCGGTCTCCTAGCGGTCCACTACGGTGTAATGGCGCGGCTAGGGGCCGTGGCAATTGGTCGGGTGTGGCTCGTGCTCTGCGCGGCAGAGATGGCGTTCGACCTGGCTCACGGTGGCAGCGGGTCAATCGGCGGCAAAAGGGCATGTCCAGGCGGCTGCTGGGGTCAAGGCGGAGCGGCGCGCGGGCTGCGGTCGAGGGGCGGCGTGTGCACGCTTGTCAAGCACGACGCTCTGGTGCGTGCTCGGCATGGCGCATACATGGTGGTCAAGTGCCTGGAAATGCTCGGGGAAGGGATAGGGGCAGCGGTGTGGTCTCGCCTACCTCCTAGGCACAGCGGAAGAGGGCGGGGCGGTCGGCTTGGAGCTGTCCATGCTCGACCGACGAGCATGGCCTCGGGGTGGCTCGGCACTGCTGCTAGAGGCTAAGAGGTAGCTCCTTGATGGCATGGTTGGAACTATGGGAGACAAGGGGAGTGGATTGAGGCCTTAGTGGCACTTGATCACTGCTCTAGAACAGTAATAGTTAGGCAATTAATTCAGTGTTCACTAAGTATTTGACACAATGGCCGCAAGAGAATTTTATTTGAATTTTGAGAGGATTTTTGGTGGGTGCTTTGATCTTATGCTTGGTAGTCTGTGGTTGCTTGGGATTGTTAAGTGGAGTTCATTTGAGTGGTTTTTGAAAAAGTGGGATCTATGCATATGAAATGGATTCAATTTTCAAATGCCATTTAAATTTAGTGGCTAAGGGTTTTGTAAGATTTTAAAGTGGGCCTTGGTACATCTTTACTTGTACTAACAAGGGGTGAAAAGAGTTGAGAATGTTTCTGTTTGAAATTTACTTCTAGGAACACCTAAAGTGGCCTAGTGGATTAAAATGGCCAAAGTGACCATTTGGTCTTTTTATTCTTATTTGATTTGTTTTTCTTTGGATGTTATTTTTGAATGATCTAGATGATATGGCATTCATCTTTGAATCATTTTACAACCATTATAACAATCAAACATGGCATTTTCAAACAATTCTATATTCATGCCAACACACATGCATTCATAAATGTTTTTAATAATAAAAAGTTTTTGTTAACCCTAAATTGGGTGATTTGGATCTTGATAACATTGATTAAAGATTTGGGATGTTACAAATGCATAATGCAATTATCTGTTGCTTGCAACTTAATACTAGAGGGGGTTCAGATGATAACCTGAAGGTGGATTATTAGGCATAGATGCAGTTGGATTACGGTCTATGTATAATGTTGTAATGCCCAATCAAATCTCAAAGGTGTCAAGATGATTAGTATATGCATGTATTGCTTTCTCGATGTTTGTCAATTTCCCCGCTGTACTTTGTTCACCCAACATGTCATCTATCTTAAGGAGAGCCACCACTAGTGAACTATGGACCCCGGTCCTTTCTTTTACCATCAATCTACAACTGTTTACTGTTTTCTATTTACTTTCTGCAAGCTATTACTTTCTTCCACACAATACGTTTAATCCTTTGTTTTCAGCAAAACCGGTGAGATTGAGAACCTCACTATAAGTTGGGGGCAAAGTTCTGTGGTTGTGTTGTGCAGGTTTCCACGTTGCTGCTGGCGCCGGTAGTGCGCCCTGCCAAAGTCCAGCTACCAACACCTTTGAGGTGTTTCCTTGCTCCTACTGGATTGATAACCTTGGTTTCATAATTGAGGGAAAACTTACTGCTGTACTCATCATACCTTCCTCTTGGGGTTCCCCAACGAGCTCGTTAATACACGAGTCAGCAGTGACGAGGGGTTAAATCATCAATACCCATCGCAGATGGACTTAGGTTCGAGGAAGTGGGGAGCACTAGAGGCATCGATCGGCTAGCAAACAAGCACACAAGGACACAAGGTTTACCCAGGTTCAGGCCTCGTAGAGGACCCTACTCCTTCTTGTCTGCTCGTGGAATTATCGAGGGAGTCGAAAGTTACAGGGGGTGCGCAGATGCAATCTGGCGATGATGTGGAAACTAGGGTTGTGATTGTCTTCCTCGCTGCCCCCTCCTAGCCTTTATATAGATAGGCTAGGCCTCGGGATAGCAGGCCGAGTCGGTTACAAGTTAGGGTTTTCCCTTTAAACTTCTATCTTGAGCTTGCCATGTGCTCCAAGCAGTCGAAATCTCCGGGTCACCCAAATCTTGGTTGGGCCTAAGAAACATCGTGGGCTTCTTCAATGCTGGACCCTATATGCCAAGCTCGAGTACCTATAAGGTATGCCCATGTTAGTAGCCCCCGAGTGTCTGGTTGAATCGCAGATTCGAGTGGAGACTTTATGAAGCCTTCGAGTGCATAGCCGAGCGTGTATTCGAGTGCTCTAATTTGTATCATAGGGATTGTTGATATACGTGCCTGATTCATCTGATGTATCAGGATCAGTTAACTACCTTAGGTCAAAACAACACAATCTACTCAAACTCGAGTCCCCGGACTCGAATTCGGAAAAGTGCCGGTGTAATTCGACTCAGGCCGTGGGGGTCTTATTGTTGGAAATATGCCCTAGAGACAAATAGTAATAAGGATTATTATCATATTTCATAAAGTTTATGATTACGTTTTATATCATGCTATAATTTTATTGAAAGGAAACGTCAATACACGTATGATATATAATCAACTAGGGGTTCCCAGTGAAACTCTAGTCACTGGTTCATTGGTCAATAGATGATCAAGGTTTCCTGATCATGTGGCATTTATGCTAGTTGGAAATGGAGTCAACTCATTCTAAGAATGAGATGATGAACCAATACCCAACCTAAACATCGTGACCCGATCATGTCACAAAGTTCAAATTACGATGATTAGAATAGACCCTCATAGATTATTCCTTAGACCGTGAGGCTATATCAATCACTATCTCTCGAGAGTACTTAGATAGCATCAGACGTCACTTGGTAATACAGTAATCATGAAGGTGTGTTTAGGTATTCGGAGGAACCATAGAGGAAATATATGTCAAGAGCGGGATTTTTCCATCCACGTGACAGAAAGATACTCAAGGGCCCATTCGAAGAAGTTATATCCAATAGTTGCGCAGCGTGTGATTTGATCACAGGGATATCACTTATCGGAACGAGTCAAGTGGCATTGTTCATTAACGAGATTGAACACGACATGGTGATGTCATTGATCAAATCTTGGGTAATGCAAGTATCGAGAGACAAAAGGAATAAGACGCGGATGTCCCGGTTCAAACGACAAAAGATCTTCGTGGAATGCACAGGGGTCACATGGCCATCCAGGTCCCTCTATCGATCATTGGCCCGAGAGTGTCTCGACCATGTCTAGAGTGTTCCCGAACCATGGGGTATCACGCTTAAGGGCTTGATGATGCTTAGAGAGTGTTTACAGGATCAGTAGAATCACCAAAGAAGAGAAGAGAGAAAACCGGAAGGGTTTCGGTAAGTCCGGAGGATGTCCGGAGTGGAGATGGAAGGTGTTCCGTAGCAACGGAGATTGAATAATATGTGAATGAATGTTAAATATTGATTTAATCATTTATTCATAATTATTTAATAAAAGAGAAATCAATTAAAAGGTCAAAAGGCTTAATGGGCCAAATCCCGGAGGGGAAAGGGCCCATGAGGGAAAGGCAAGAGGAGAAAGGGCCAAAGGGGGTGGCCGGCAGCCCTATTGGGCTATCCCCCCACGTGGGGCCCATGGGGGGGGAGGTGGCTGGCGATGCCTCCCCCCACCTCCTCCTTTAGTCCCACCCCGGGACTTTGAGGGAGGTAGTACCTCCCCTCCCCTATATATAGTGGGGGTATTTGGCCAAATAAATACACACAATATTCAAAAAAGGTTTCCTCACTTTTGGGGAGACCTCCAATTGATATTCTCTCTCTCTCTCTCTCTCTCTCTCTCTCTCTCTCTCTCCCGTGACCGTGGTCCCAAGTTCGGACTGCGCGAACGAGAGACATCTTCACCACGGAGCATCGTCATGCTGTGGGATTCGGATCCAGGAGCTCTACTTCCACAACTGCCGCTGGATCAGGGAAGCAAGAGTCAGCGCCAGGCACCGGATGCATGTAACTCCCTGCGAGGTTTCACACTTGAGGCACTCAAGTCATTGGAGCCACAGGAGCGCAAGGGTAAGTTCTCCTAAGCGTTGACAACGCTTTTCGGTCTTCAAGGGTAAGTTCGGCTCGTCTACATCAACCACGCTCTCCTGAGCGTTGACAACACTTTTCCGCCTTCAAGGGTAAGTTCGCGAAAAGCTCCTCCCATTACTACATTACTAATAGATAGGTCCTGGCAGCATCAGGGGTTCAGGGGCGTAGGTAAAATTTTATTGTTTTCATACGCGAACCCCTATAGTGGTATTAGAGCCAGGTTTATGTGTAGTAATGCTAGTACGGGTAGAACACACGAGATGTAGCATGTGGGCGTTGATATTTTTAGTTGTTATCCTCCCATGTGTACTTGTGTATACTGCAGTAATGCTTGATGAAGCGGCCCCCAACCGACTTTACGCATTCATTCACAAGACTGGTCCATGCTTGACATACGGCTTGTATCGTATAAATTGGCTTCGGGGGTGTCTGTCTCTCTTGCATTAGTTGTTATGCCATTTGCAATGGAGGGCCCCGAAAGGGGTATAGTATAGACAACTACTTGATCAGCGTTGTGGTCAAAGTTCATAGGTAAGAAAAGTTCTTGTGTGAAAGCCCATTCAGCCACGTAAAACATGCAAAGATAAAGTAGAGGCATCTAACTTTGTTTTGGAGGGGACATTGCTTTGTGATATGGTTGTGGCAAAGGTAAAGTGATTGCCTTATGTTACAAAGTAGTAGTAGATAGTCACGGAGGTAACGGAATACCGCACCGGAAAGACACTGGTACCCTAGTGTCTACAACGTCGGAACCCTGGCGCCGGAATCCGGTGATGCTGGATGGAGATCAGGACGTGAAGGACCATATCACATCGCATTTACATTCAATGTTATTGTTTGTATATCTTATTGTGTGATAGTATTAGATACTCGACGGTAGTATAATAAGATGATCCCTGTTAAAAATTACCAATGATTGTGTTTCCCCTTAGTGTGCACCACCGAGAAAGTTCTTCGGTATGAGGCGGGCCGTGATGATCGGGTGTCAGACATATCTATGTTCGCATATAGTGGGTGTAAGCCGTGTTGCACAGCGAATACACTAAGGTTGAGTTGGCGAGCCTAGCATGTGATAGACATGGCCTCGGAACACGGATGGTTGAAAGATCGAGCACGAGTGGCATGAATGATGTGACGACATTTAGCGTCCACCCTAGAACCCACATTGATGGCCGTGATGATCGGGGGAGATGTGGGGAAAAGGGGTCGTGTTATCACTAGAACCCTTCAGGGGATAGGTGTTTCTTAGTGGAGTTATTATTAACTCATTTAATTATAAACTTAGTATAAATTCCTTTTGCAATTATAAATGTAGAAAATGGTTCTCCCTGAGATTACCTTCCCTATTGACAATTGGTTAAAAGGAGAAAAGCACAAGTTAGATGGATCCAACTTTTCTGTATGGGTCATGCGCCTTCATGATATCCTTAGCGAGAACAAAGTGGCCGACTACATGATCTGCAAGATGTACTTGGAGCCGCCCTATCTTCATGAGACCCAGGAGCAGCGGGATCACTGCTGCTGTCGTCGTGTGATGGCCACATTCATATCAGTAACGATGCGCCTCGGGGTGGAAGATGGGCTATGGTCGATTGTGGGAAGTCTTAATCCCCGAACATTTATGTCACATCTGAGATCACATTTCGTGGAACAAGTGCGCATATGAAAGTATGAGATGATGGGGGATTTCCTCTCCATAAAAATGGAGGAGAACTCCTCACTAGATGATCACTTGTTATGCATATATGATGCATACATGAGTCTTGCATACTTCCTGGACAACTAGTTCGCAAGCTCTTTTGCAATAGGCGTGTTGTTGCGGTCGCTGCCACCAAGCACTTGCCAGGATTTGCATTACGAGAGGCGATGTGGAAACACGGGATTTCCACGAGTTCATATCACATTTTCAGGGATGTGATGGTTGAACCCGTTGTCGCTGAGGTCATCAATGACAAAGGTATATATTTGATATACAATTTTATAAATGTTATAATCTTGCAAACACATTTGCAGTGTTAAGTATATTTGATAATTGTTCTGTTTTGCTAAAAACAGGTCCTTCTGCATAGAGGTGCTTTCTGGAGAGGAGGTGACGTTGCGTGTTGATGGCGAGCATGATGATGATGGCCAACAACATTCTCCCTCGACATTTATCACTTAGGTTATGGATTTTGGATAGTTATTGTAATCAAAAGATAGTGAACTTCTTTAGTGTGTCTCACACTTTGTGAGACGGTTATTCATATGAGTTTGTAACAAACAGTTGTTCCACTTTTACGAATGATCTCTATTCGTGTTCATATCTTGTTCGATTATGTGTGAACTTTCTTGGTTTTGAAACTAATTGATAATACATGAACATTTGTAAAATATTGAAATGCCTTGAAATTACCCAACTTAATGATATGTTCATTACTGAATGAAAACCATTGTTTAAATTCAAAGTTATGTGATAATATGTGAAAGAGACTTGTATTCTTGTCACATATGAATCATGCCTAAGTTCGGCAAAATAACTTAAACACCGTGTATTACATGAATACAAAGTGTTTGATGAATTGTTGAAAGTAAATACATATTCGATGTATTGTGTTTTAACAAAATGGTAATTGTCATTATATGATTGTTTAAATGTGTAAAGAAGTTTACCAAAGGAAACATGAGTATGAAACTATTTGATATGATCAAAGCATTTCATCAATAAAGGGTATTGAAGATAAAAGAGAATCTAATTACTACGATTTGATCAATAGTGATGAAATTCTACTTTATAAGAATGGCATAAAGGAAATTGTGGAATGCAATGCGTTTGAAATGTCAAAATGCAAAGCACCACAATATGATATTTGATATCAAGTGGGTGAATAGATGGCGCCAAATAAATCGTTGTAGTGTAGATGTAGAGACCATTAGTTAGAAATAGTTAGCACTCAATTAGAATATATGAAAGCGCCTCCATATCTAGTATGGATCATTGTGAAAGTTTTGGAGTTATTCGATATAACCAAAACAATAGCGAATAAGTCCTTGTAGAGTATTCATTGGAAACTTTGAATACGAAATCCATAGCTGAAACCAAAATCAAAACTTGTATTGCTTGTATTTTTGGTGCATTCTCGAGAAAGTTCACATTCAGTGATATTTCTCGATTATGGAGCAAATGGAACATAGTGAAAAACATTATGAGGATTCAAAACTCTGCATCAGAGTGTTGAGAAGCCAACAAAAAGTGTTCCTGAATGATTCTCTTCACAAAGGAAAGAATCAATGATAATGATCATTGTGTTTTCCCCACTGGTGTTTTCACTACATGAAGTAGGATTCAAAATGTAGCCCATATATTGTATGGAGATATTTGTGAATCATTTGTCATGATTACCAGAATATGACATACCTACGAACTACTAAGGAAATAATGGTACGCTAAAGATATGAGAAATCCCAAATCAAAATTCCCTAGAGATTAGAAAGCAATTCGTTGCTGAATCTTACAAGTAAAGGGGTTACTTGGATTTTCCCAAATGATTGCAATGCCATAGTGGAAAAAGGGGTGAATGACAAAAGCACAATTTGTCAAGTTTTGGACAAATTCAAATGAATTTGATTCAAGTGTGCTGAAAGTCTGGTAGATTTAAAACTGGTAAAGTACTAGTATCTCATAGTAAATCTCCAAGTTTGATATTTGATCAAAGGATTTTGAAGTTGTTCAAAATAGTGAGTGGATATGCAATTTGCATGAAATTGAGTGGGAGCTATGAAAGTCTTCCTAAAAACAATATGTGAATGACATATTTTTTGTGGGAGCAATGTAAGTCTCAAACTCAAATGTGTCGGGAACACATTTTGAGTGGGAGCAATATAAGTCTCAAATTCAAATATGTGGGAACATAGTTTGAGTAAGAGTAGTGACTCATACCCAAATATCTTGGGAACATATTTTGAATAGGAGCTTAAAGGAGTGATTCTTAAGTGTGTATACGACACATTGAGAATAAAAGCGCAAGTACCTATAAATAATGATTTATAGGGAGTAGAAGTGGATAATAAGTATATTACGATATTATGTAGTATTCCTTAAAGGATTCTGAAAAGGGTTTCAGAATAAAAGTTAATTGAGGAACTGGTCCTTGATAACTCAAATTAGGAATAGAATTAAGTCCAACATCGATGGTTGAAAGAAAGAAAAGGATGATCATCATCAAATATATCGAGACATAGGTTCTATCTTAGAAAACCAAGATGATAACTTAACATAATATATGATCCAATAAGAAACGTTTGAAAAGTGATTAAATTCGAATCACGAAATGTTGAGTGAGTTTGTCTGTAGTGTCTAATAGAGAACTATAGACATGTTTTTCCAAATCCATAAAGGATGACATATCTTAAAGCATAAAGGGTTATGTTATAAGGGAATATGTTGGAAACTCCTGTAATACCAACTAAAGTCAAGTAGGAAGCAAGGTGAACAAAAACATCGAAAGTTGCACAGGGTGCACTCGTGTTTCGATAATTACATTTATAATAATAGACAAGGGTACCATCTAAAGTTATGGCAGGGCTAGTTCGCTTTTAACATAGAATGATGTGTCCCAGGGCACAGTGCCCATGAGAAAACCGTCAAGGTTGATCTAAAGTCACTGTAGGCTCCTGGAATCTGGCCTCGTTCTGCTTCCATAGCGACGATGCATACACAAAGATGTTATCATGTGATGATAAAGTATTAATGTCAATCAAGGTGACATTAGTAAGTTGCAAAGGATTTGGGACTGTAAATTACATGACCAAGACTCAACCTCTTCCATGAGCAAGCATGTTCTGGGTACCGGGATATATGGTGCCAATAATTAAGAACAAATGTAGCTAGTTCATTTGTACTCTAGTGCAAGCGGGAGACTGTTGAAAATATGCCCTAGAGACAAATAGTAATAAGGATCATTATAATATTTCATAAAGTTTATGATTAAGTTTTATATCATGCTATAACTATATTGAAAGTAAACATCAATACACGTGTGATATATAAACAACCAGGGGTTCCCAGTAAAACTCTAGTCACTGGTTCATTGGTCAATAGATAATCAAGGTTTCCTGATCATGTGGCATTTATGCCAGTTGGAAATGGAGTCAACTCATTCTAAGAATGAGATGATGAACCAATACCCAACCTAAACATCATGACCCGATCGTGTCACGAAGTTCAAATTACGATGATTAGAATAGACCCTCGTAGACTATTCCTTAGACCGTGATGCTATATCAATCACTATCTCTCGAGAGTACTTAGATAGCATCAAACGTCACTTGGTAATACAGTCATCATAAAGGTGTGTTCAGGTATTCGGAGGAACCGTAGAGGCAATATATGTCAAGAGCGGGATTTTTTCATCCACGTGACGGAAAGATACTCAAGGGCCCACTCAAAGAAGTTATATCCAATAGTTGCGCAGTGTGTGATTTGATCACAGGGATATCACTTGTCGGAACGAGTCAAGTAGCATTGTTCATTAACGAGATTGAACACGACATGGTGATGTCATTGATCAGATCTCGAGCAATTCAAGTATCGAGAGACAAAAGGAATAAGACGCGACTGTCCCAGTTCAAACAACGAAAGATCTTCGTGGAATGCACAGGGGTCACATGGCCATCCAAGTCCCTCTGTCGATCATTGGTCCGGGAGTGTCCCGACCATGTCTGGAGTGTTCCTGAACCATGGGGTATCACGCTTAAGGGCTTGATGATGCTTAGAGAGTGTTTACATGATCGGTAGAATCACCGAAGAAGAGAAGAGAGAAAACCGAAAGGGTTTCGGTAAGTCCGGAGGATGTGCTGAGTGGAGATGGAAGGTGTTCCATAGCCACGAAGATTGAATAATATGTGAATGAATGTTAAATATTGATTTAATCATTTATTCATAATTATTTAAAAAAAGAGAAATCAATTAAAAGGTCAAAAGGCTTAATGGGCCAAATCTCGGAGGGGAAAGGGCCCATGAGGGAAAGGCAGGAGGAGAAAGGGCCAAAGGGGGTGGCCGGTGGCCCTATTGGGCCAACCCCCCATGTGGGGCCCATGGGGGGGGGGGGTGGCCGGTGGCACCTCCTCCCACCTCCTCCTCCTTTAGTCCCACCTTTGACTTTGAGGGAGGTAGTACCTCCCCTCCCCCTCTATATAGTGGGGGTATTTGGCTAGATAAATACACACAATATTCAAAAAAGGTTTCCTCACTTTTGGGTAGACCTCCAATTGATATTCTTCCTCTCTCTCTCTCTCTCTCTCTCTCTCGTGACCGTGGTCCCATGTTCGGACTACGTGAACGAGAGACATCTTCACCGTGGAGCGTCGTCATGCTGCGGGATTCAGATCCAGGAGCTCTACTTCCACAACAGTTGCTGGATTGGGGAACCAGGAGTCATCGTCAGGCACCAGATGCATGTAACTCCCCATGAGGTGTCACACTTGAGGCACTCAAGTCGTTGGAGCCACAGGAGCGCAAGGACTTCATCACGACCCTGAGGTCGGCTTCGGCTCGTCTACATCAACCATGCTCTTCTAAGCATTGACAACGCTTTTTGGTCTTCAAGGGTAAGTTCGTAAAAAGCTCCTCCCGTTACTGCATTACTAATAGATAGGTCCTGGCAGCATCAGGGGTTTAGGGGCGTAGGGTAAAATTTTATTATTTTCATACGCGAACCCCTACACTTATAGAGTCAAATCCCAGTGTATAAGTGTGGGCACTCGACGCGTCCATCAAGGCTTATTTCATCATGCCCGCAAGCATGGATTATGTCTGGTAGAGCGCAGCAGGTGAGTTGCCAGGCCTTATTCAAGTCTTATCTTCACGCCGCAGGCATGGCATCCGAATTTTGTCATCGCGGAGATGATTCAGGTGGCCCAGGAGACGCAGTCTCTTTGTAGGGTAAATATGAGGCAGAGTCGCCAGAGCTTTCGAATGTGGACGTAGTCAACACACAGTCATGTACAAGAAAAAATCGTAGGGTGCACGACTAGCGCTTCCTATGGGAGTAGTCGCCGAGTGCCTATTCGAGTGGTAGACTAGAGTAGGGACTATAAGTATTTTGCGACTGCTGTCGTCCTTTGATTGTTTTAGTCGAATATGCTTTCGGCGCTCCCTATCAGAGTAACCCTGAGTCCCTACTCGAATCGTTGATTCGACTGAAGGGTTTTGGGAGAAAATACATTGTCATAATGTTTGGAGGTCTGCATAGTTCATCGGGTGCGCGGTCAGCGCTCTTTCTAGGAGTATCCCCCGGGTTCTTGGTTGAGTCTAAGACTCGATTAAGGACTAAAGTAGTCAGAGAGTGCTCCTGCTAGAATTGAGTACATAAGTGCTGACGGTGAGGTGATCTCAGTTGCCCGCGTGAGCAGTTTTGACGGGACGTGACGAAGAGGTGGGTCCCATTTTTAACCTGGATTTAACCGGGCGTGCGTAATATTTGGTTTTAAGTGTGTCTCCTCGATTCTCGCGCGTAATGGGGGGAGTGGCGTGATGGTTCGCGTTTTACATTGCCACGAGTCGACGTTGATTTGTGCCACGCGTCTGGCTGGTTTCCTTCTAGCCGTTGGATGGCATCTTCGGTGAGGTTAAGTATAGATTTGTTGTGCGGTAATTTCCCCACATCTTCATCTTCTTGCTTGCGCACGGCCGCCATTATGCCCCTTGCTTTCCATTGCTTTCATCTTCCTTGTGGCACTGGACCAGCTTCGCACTTTCTCGAGCTACTTCCTGTGCTCCCACCGCAAGCGCCAGATGGCAAAGAAGAAAGGAAGCCATGCCACTGGATCTGCGGCCGCCACTATCGCAGCCAAGAAGAAAGGCGCTGCCGCCGCGGCTGGGAAGAAGAAGGGCCCAGGAACCCGTGTCACGAATGGGTCATGGCATCCATCCACCATCAAGCCCTCAGAGCTCTTCACCCAGCGCCAAGATGGGACGGTCTCCACCGTGGAAGATAACTGCCGCATCCCCGGCGATGAGGTAATCCCCAGTCCCCCCGCTGGGTTTCGGGTGATGTTCTTCACGTTCATTATCCGCGGTCTTTCTCCTCCCTTCACAAATTTGTGAGGGGGTTGCTTTGTTTCTACGGGCTCCAGCTGCACCAGCTGACCCCGAATTCTATCCTCCACATCGCTTGCTTCAGTACCCTCTATGAGTGCTGGCTCGGAATCGAGCCACATTTTGGCCTCTTTAAAAAGTTTTTCAAACTCAAACGCCAGTCCGGCTCTGGATCTGTAGTCTATGATATAGGAGGCTAAGGTATCCATGTCGACTCCAACATCACCTACTTTGCCATCAACTTCAATGCATCTGTCCAAGGGTGGAGGGAGAAGTGGTTCTACATTCGCGCCCTTTGACCCGGTGGCAGCATGCAAGAGGAGGAGGTCGTGGAAGAACATTGTTATGCCCAGTGAAGCCGAGGAAATAGAGATTCTGTACCAACGTGTCTATGACCTAGAACGCCGCATAGGCAAGGAAATAGGCGGCATAGATCTCATACGCACCTGGATGCGCCGTCGAGTGCAGCCACTTGAAGCTAGAGTGCATCCCATGTGCTGCTGGACTGGCACTAAGGATGTTACTCGCATCTCGCGAGAGGGCATTTCTTCGGGCGAAGTCGACAGGAGGTTTTGACTGCTAACCAAGCACACCGCCAAGGAGGAACTCCCGGGTGACTCAGTCGTGTCTCCCTTCTATGCAAGCAATCCTCCGCCTAAGGTGGATTTCTCTTTAAAGTTTTCTTGATTTTCGATTGCCTGTTAGGGGTTTTTTATACTGATGTTTGGTCCTTTTTTCAGGATTGGAAAGTGGCCACAGCCTCCTCAGCCCGAGGGAGTGATTCCTCGTGAAGCCGAAGAGGAGGATGAGTCGGGCTCCACTTTCCCTGTGGAGGAGGAACGCGAAGCCCCCGAGTCCGAGGGGACTCGCAAGCGCTCCCGAAGTGAGGACTTAGATGCCTCATCGCCGTCGACGCCAGAGGGTCCTCCTACTGTAGTAGAGGAGCTGATCTGTGCAGTGCCTATGCGCACCATGGCTCCTCCTTCACGGAAGAAGTTGAGGCTACCAAAGGAGGCATCTGAGGACTTCTTCTACCTCGACAAATTCGACGGGTATGTTTCTTTTATATTCTTGCAAGTTCGTCTTGTCCTTCAGAAAGCTATTATTCTGATTGAGTTCTGGATATTTTGTAGTCAAACGGCATTGTCATCGTGTGATGACTATCGCTTTGTCAAGGAGACTAGAGTCATGGACTCCAAGGATAAGGAGGTGGCAGTACCATCCCCTTCTCCTCCGATGGCGGCCCACTCCGGTGCTAATTCTTAGAGTTCCCCCCACGCTGGGGGGCACCAGATGGTTGCCCGAATGTCGATTCAGAAGGAAACTTCAGAGTCCCTAGAGGAACACGTGAGTGTTTTCTTGTCATTGGAAGTCAAATTTGGGTTAATGCTCACACTTTTATTTTTGTAGCCTATCTTGAAGGAATCTACTTGCCTCGCCGAGCAGATCATTTCCTTGGGTCGTCAGCATGCTTCGCTGGAAACCCGCCATCGTGCCTTCGAAGGTTAGTTTGATACCTTTTCTCCATTCTGCTTGTGTAGAGGTTTGTGGGCTCCATTTTTGCCTTTGTAGGTGAGCATAATGAGGTTCTTCGTCGCGTCGCCTCCCTCGAGAAGGGCCTTGCTGTGGCGGAGAAGAAACGCGACGAAGCACTCGAGGCTCTTGAGGAGTCGAAAAAGTGTGAGGAAAACTTGCATTCCGCCAGAGTTGACAGAGAAAAGGCATTCGTAGAACAACTTGTCTCCATTGCCAAGTCACTTTCTGGTATGATGCTACATCATTCTATTTCTTGTATGCATTTCTTGTATGTTGTTGTGCTGATGTGCCTTTTTTCTGCAGATGCTATTGGCGTGCACTTTGACGCAGGCCTTGGCCCGCTCAGATGCTTTGGCTGGTGCCGTGGCTGCAGTCGAAGACTGTAGTGTCGCCGTCAAGGACTCGCTTGAGAAAGCCAAGGGCATGCTTGGACGTCTTCGAGAGGAGATGGTTCCCAAGGCTAAGCTGATCGAGGATCTTGATGGCTTGGTGGAGTCCTTTGCTGGAGGCGTGCCCATGGACTTCAAGAACGCTCGGGGGAGGGGGGTTGGAGCAACCATGGGACTCGTGATGGTGCAGGCTCATGGCATTGAGCTAAACCCCAGTAGGATCTCCTCGGCGATGCCGGTCACTACAGATGGCCAGCAAGTAGTGTTTTATCCTTTTGCCACTAGCTGCAATAAATATGGGCCCTGGCTCATTGAAACACTCGCTGCATATTCGGCTGAGTTTAGGTGGCAGAAGATGGCGAAAGTCACGTCATAAGAGGCTGTAGCCGAGAAGACTATGGCATCGAAGACTGCCACAGACTCGAGGAAGCCCCCGAGTGCCAACGCCTAGTTGTAGCCTGCTGTTTTAGTCGCCTTTTGTAATAGTCTAGATGTCCCTTTTGAATTGTACTGTGTGGGGGTACCCCTTTTAAGACTTGCTTAATCTTGATGCTTCCTCTGTTGGTATTTATCTATGTATGGTTGGTCTTATTTTCCTCTTTATTCTGTTTGTAATAGGGTCCTTCGAGTGGTCCGTGCGACTCACCTTCCACAAATGAACCTGTGGCGCAACCACGTTCAAAGGTGGAGGAGCTATCGCTGCTATCTCGATTGCGTGACCGCATAAAACATTTGGAGCGAGAGATGCCCATAATCCGTGGTAGCGCAAATGTTTGGAAGTCGAAGGCTGAAAAAACTAGTGCACGCGAGAAGTACCTTTTGAACGAGGTGGCTCAGTTGAATGAGCAATTTAAATGTTAGTTCTTTTAGCCTCTTATCCTTTCCTTAGCCATTCGTAGCGGCATGTTGTCTTGATGCCTTGCACTGCTTCCTATAATTGTTAGCGCTCGTCACCCGTAGGATGAGAGGGATCGAGTTGCCATTCGATTGAGTGACTTGACCCAGGAGCAGCTAGAAGCTAGTGTGTATTTCTAGGTGGATCACGATCGTGCAGTCGCGTTAGCAACACTACAGGATCGTGCATCTCGGGTTCTGATTTACTTGAAGAAGTCGCAGTCGTGGCTCAGGCATATTTTTCAGGCGATGTTCCCCCTGGATGCGGTGCCTTCAATATTGCTAGCTTTGCTGACGAAGTTCCAGGATATCAGTGCGGTTCGCGAGTGCGTGCGTCAGCAGTTGGTCATGGGTGCCAAGGCTGCATTGGCGCTTGTTCGCCTGCATCGGCCTGACGTGGATTTCACAGCTGTTGCCGTTGGACCACCACCCCTGCCAGAAGGGATGGTGTGGAACATGGTGCCACATTATCAGGCGGTTGATCAGCCAGCCGAAGATATCGTCGACTTCTTTGAAGAGCGTACAAATGTTCTCCTTTTATGTCAGTAGCATGATTCTGCACATAGACGCATAGGTGTTGTAAAAGTTCATATAAGTGTGTCAGGTGTTTTGTTACCCGTTTATATGTAATAGCTTGCGAGCTTGTATATTTTTCGAGTGCTTTGTACTCTATAGTTCCTTTTCGTTAGCCTGACGAATAATCATCTCAGCACCTTGTCAACCTGTCAGGTGCGTTGCAGCTAGGTTGATTTTACCAAGGGTTCGATTGATAGTGCGTGAGCTACTCGGGATACTGTGGTATTCGTGTAACGAGGTTAAAAGGGTGGCGTAGCGCCCGAGCGATGTAATTGCGAGTAAAATAGAGACACAAAGTTTGGGGCACTTAGCTTTATTTATTTGCAGAATATCACGAGGTACACTGTATGGCTAAGTAGCCTGACGAATAGCCTTACTTTCAAAGTAAAAACATCTAGGGGTAGAAACGACGCAACTGCGCGACGTTCCAGGGATTGGAGTATGCAACTCCACTTTATAGGTCTTTGAGGTGGTAGGCACCACCTGGGATTACTTCAGTAATCACATAAGGTCCCTCCCAAGGGGATTCGAGCTTGAGGTGCCCTTGTTGATTTAGTCGCAGGACCATGTCTCCTTCGACGAAGGACCTAGGGTGCAGCCTTCTTCTGTGGTAGTTGTGGAGGTTCTACTGGTAGATCGTGGATCTTTCCGCTGCGATCTCGCGTGCTTCATCGAGGAGATCAACGGAGTCTTCGAGTGCGAGTGTTGATTTCGACTCGCTGTATGTTACTACCCGTGGGGCTTTGTAACGCACCTCTGCGGGTAGTATTACCTCGGCGCCGTGTACCATGAAGAACGGAATATAGCCTGTGGCGCTATTTGGGTTGTGCGCAAACTCCATAGTACTAACTGTAGCTCCTTGGGTCAGCACTCAACAGCTCTTTCGAGTGGCCGGAGGAGCCTTTTCTTGATCCCACCATAGACGAGTCTGTTGGCCTTTTCGACTTGACCGTTGGTCTGGGGATGTGCCACCAAGGCATAGCTGATGTTGATTCCCAGGTTTTCGTAGAAATCCTGGAACTCTTTGGAGGTGAAGTTTGTCCCATTGTCTGTGATGATGCTATGTGGCACCCCGAACTGAAAAACAATGAATTCGAAGAATTTTACGGCTGCTGCCCCTGATTGGTTTCTTACCGGCATGGCCTCAATCCACTTCATGAATTTGTCGACTGCGACGAGGAGGTAGACGTATCCTCCAGGTGAAGATTTGTGCAGCTTGCCGACCATGTCGAGTCCCCATTGCACGAAGGGCCAGGCCACGGGTATTGCCTGAGTTCTGCACCAGGTGCGTGCAGTTTGTCCGCAAATTGTTGGAAAGTGTTGCATCTCTGGACGATGTCCTTAGCATCACGCATTGCCGTTGGCCAGTAGAATCCAGCTCACAGAGCTTTGGCGACGAGGGTGCGACTGCCAACATGGTGGCCGGAAGTGCCTTCGTGTATATCGAGGAGGATGGCTCTTCCATCCCTGTTGGAGACACATCTTTGAAGGACTCCTATGATGCTGCGTTTGTACAGTTCGCCGTTGATGAGGGTGAAAGCTTTGGATCGTCGCGCTATATGACGCGGATCTGTCGGGTCATCTGACAACCTTTTGCTGAGCAAGTACGTGATGTATGGTTGTGTCCAGGATGGCTTGATCATCATGACCTCCATTGGGCATTCGAGTCCCGTATCTGTATCCATGTCCTCGATGTAACACCCCGTCCACTCCTAGGCCCGGGGGGTGTCACTCCTGGCAGCTTAATAGGATATCTAGACTGGCCCCACAGACCAACACTAGTCTTTTCTGCGCACTTTGTCCTCACTCGTGTGCACCCGGTTACCCACTTCCCGGTCGGTCACCCATCCTAGAATTGCTCTAGGCCAAGCACGCTTAACCTTAGAGTTCTTTTCGAATGAGATTCCGGAAAAGAAGTTGCAACTTGATGGTATGAGTATTCTATCAATCCTATTAAGCCATGTGCCTGGTCTCACATACACCCACCCTTTAGAAGATCGATGCCCTCATCGATCAAGCACACCCTAGGAACGTTCCCTCTTGGCACGCGTCTGTGCGTCCAGTGCCGACACATGTGCCATGCCGTGTCCACTCCGGGCCACACGCGCCATGCTCCACATGTCCCGCCACTAACCCGCACACACCCGTGTAATCGCAAGGGTCGGCTCTGATACCACTCTGATACCACTTGTAACACCCCGTCCACTCCTCGGCCTGGGGGGTGTCACTCCTGGTAGCTTAATAGGATATCTAGACTGGCCCCACAGACCAACACTAGTCTTTTCTGCGCACTTTGTCCTCACTCGCGTGCACCCGGTTACCCACTTCCCGGTTGGTCACCCATCCTAGAATTTCTCTAGGCCAAGCACGCTTAACCTTAGAGTTCTTTTCGAATGAGCTTCCGGAAAAAAAGTTGCAACTTGTTGGTATGAGTATTCTATCAATCCTATTAAGCCATGTGCCTGGTCTCACACTCGAGTGCCTTTGGCTCGTTGGGTGGCGTAGCCCCTGAGTCTTTTGACGTGCTGGCTTTAAGTTCTAGAGCCTTTGCCTTGATGGAGAGCTCGCATATGTTCTCTAAAAATACTCTAGGTGGCACTAGAGCACAAGTGGAGACGATGTCGGCGAGTATATCTACTTCCTCGTTGCTCTCGCGGCCGACATGCTGCAGTTTGCAGCCATCAAAGTCTCCTTCGAGTGCATTGTAGAGGTCACGGTAGGTGATCATGTTGTCGCTCAGAGCATCGCACTGATTCATGGTTTGATTCACCACTAGTTTGGAGTCGCCGTAGATGATGAGTCGCTTTGCGCCACAAGCTTTTGCCATCCGCATCCCGTGGAGTAGGGCTTCATATTCAGCTTTGTTGTTGGAGGCTGTGAACTGCATTCACAAAACATATTTCATCTTGTCACGCTGTGGAGATGTCAGTATGACACCTGCACCAGCTCCCTCTTTACGTTTGGATCGATCGAAGTGCATTGTCCATAGATAGGACATATCTGGCTTGTCAGGGAGATGGTTTTCCATCCAGCGCACGAGGAAGTCCGGGAGTACTTGCGACTTGATCGCGTCTCGCTTCTCGTAGGTGATGTCTCGTGGATACAGTTCTATCCCCCAAAGCGCGACTCGCCCGGTGCCGTCGGGGTTGTTGAGGATGTGCCCTAGCGGGGCGTATTCACCACGATTATTGGGTGCTCCTAGAAGTAGTGACGCAGTCGCCTGGCTATCATGAAGATGCCGTATGCCAGCTTCTGATAATGCGGGTACCACTGCTTTGTCGGTGTGAGCACCTCACTGAGGTAGTATACTGGGTGTTGTACCCCGTGGAATTTATTTTCTTCCGCTTGTTCCACCCCAAGCACAGTGCTAACCACCTAGTTGGTGGCGGAGATGTATAATAATAGCAGCTCCTTTTCTTGAGGTGTCACAAACACCGACGAGGTGGACAGGAGACGCTTGAGGTCCTCGAATGCCTCTTGTGATTCGTCTGTCCACTCGAATTTGTTAGCCTTGCGGAGGAGTTAGTAAAGGGCAGCGCCTTTTCGCCCATTTGACTGATGAATCGACTAAGTGCCACGATTCGTCCAGCTAGCTGTTAGATGCCTTTTACGTTCTTTGGCTTCTCCATGGCTAGTATAGCCTTTATTTTCTTCGGGTTGGCCTTGATACCCCTTGCGGAGATGAGGTACCCGAGGAATTGTCCTGATGGTATGCCGAAGGCGCATTTGTCCAGATCGAGCTTGATCCGATAGCGGTCGAGGTTATCGAAGGTTTCACGGAGATCATCGAGTAGCAAGGCTTCCTCCTTGGCTTTGGCGACGATGTTGTCAATGTAGACTTGAATGTTGCGGCCAAGCTAGCTCTTGAGGCAGGCCTGCATACATCGTTGGTAGGTGGCCCCTCGTTTTTCAGCCCGAAGGGCATTGTCGTGTAGCAGAAGACACCAAAGGGCGTGATGAATGCTGTTTTCTCCTGGTCCTCCTCCTTCATTCGAATCTGGTGATAGCCTGAGTAGGCGTCGAGGAAGCAGAGGCGCTCGCATCCTGCGGTGGAGTCGATTATCTAGTCGATCCGTGGCAGTGGGAAGTGATCCTCCAGGTAGTGCTTGTTCAAGGAGGTGAAGTCCGCGCACATCCGCAGGATATCCGTGTCTTTTTAGGAACAAGGACGGGATTTGCTACCCAAGTGCTTTCCTTGATCTCAGTATGAAGTTAGCGTCGAGGAGTCTGTTGACTTCCATACCGACCGCTTTTTCCCTTGGCTCAGATAGCCACCATATTGTCTGTTTGACTGGACTTGCTTTAGGATTTACATTGAGTGAGTGCTCGGCGAATTCCCTAGGAACTCCTAGCATGTCCACTGGTCACCAGGCAAAGATTTCCTAGCAATCACAGAGGAATTTGATGAGCGCGAGTTCCTATGCGGAACTCAAGTTGTTGGCGATGAGGGCCGTCTTGCTTGGGTCCGTTGGGTCGACTGGACCGCCTTGGTGTGGATCAACATGTCGAAGGATTGGTCAGGTGAGATTGGCTTGCTCAGAGGCAGTAGACTATTGTCTGTCGACTCCTTCAACCTCGCTAGCTCCTCTTGCATGCCGAAGGACTGAGATATTCTGTTGAATTCCCTATCGCAGCTATCGGACCTCTCGAAGCTTCCGTTGACTGTAATAATGCCGTTTGGGCCCGGCATCTTCATCTGCAGGTAGGCGTAGTGTGGTACCGCCATAAACCTCGTGAACGCGGCACATCCGAGGATGTAGTGGTATTGCGAGGGCCAGTCGACAACTTCGAATTCAATGCGCTCTCGCCGGAAATTTGCCGGTGTTCCGAAGATGATGTCCAGGCTGATCTTGCACAAGGGGTATATGCCCTTCCCTAGGACGATGCCATGGAATGTGGTCTCTGAAGTTTCCAGACATGACAGGGGAATTCGCATTGCGCACAAGGTACTTGCGAACATGAGGTTGATGTCGGTTCTGCCGTCCATGAAGATACGACTCATCTCGAAGCCTCCAATTTGTGCGTCGAGCACCATGGGATAGTGGCCTGAGCGAGGTACTTGACGCGGATGATCGTGCTTGTCGAAGGTGATGCAGGACTCGCTTCCACTAAGGTACTCAGTGGTGGAGGGCGGAGAGTTCATTGCCAGATTGACTTGGCGAGTGATTGATTTTTGCACCCGATTTGAGGAGTGTTCCTTTTGGATCATCCCCATGTTTCCTAGCACTCGCGGGTATGGCTCGCCTCCGTGATTTTGGACTAGCGCAGCCGCGGGTGGTGGTGGCCCTGGTGGTGGTGGTGGTGCTCCATGAGCCACATCGCCTGGGGCAGCTCCATAGCCTTGGTTTATCGCGTCGCGATTCATCTAGGCTAGGCCTTCATGGAGCTTGAGGAACTCGCGACAATCCTTTAGAAGGTGGCTGGATTTTTTCTTGCTGTTGTGCTTGTCGATGTAGAAGTGTACATTGCACGGTCCAGATAGCTTGTCCTGGATAGGTGTTCCAGGTGCCTCATCGCGAGTGCGGCATTGCCACACTTGTGTGGTTTCCCTGCTGTCGCGGTATCCACCACTGCGGTATCTGCTGTTGCGGTTGTTGTCGTCACGCTTGTTAGCATAGCCAGCTGCGATCATGTCAACCTCCTCGTGGTCCACATAACCGCGCATTTGATGTTTTCCTCGGCGATCGCGTCTACGACCGAGGTCATCGTCATCATCAAAGTGAACACGGTTTTTCACTGAGTCCTCTCCATCGGCCCACCTATTCGTGATCTCCATCAGGTGGTCGATTGTTTTGGGATTCGAGCGGCCCAGCTCCTCCCTGAGTTCTCTGTGGTGCACGCTACCATTGAACGCGTCGATTGCACGATCTTTGGAGATATCTTCTGTAGAGTTTCTGATGATGGACCATCTCTGAATGTACGAGCGCAGCGAATCGCCAGTCTTCTAGTAGTAGCCTCTTAATTCTTCAATTGATTTGGGCCTTTTGTAAGTGCCCTTGAAATTTCACACGAAGCTGTAGACTAGCTCTTCCCAGCTGCGAATTGACCCGCGCAAGAGGTTGTTGGCCACGCACGAGCGACACCTTGCAGCTGTAGCTAGAGGCATTACATTGCCGTGCTCGTGGTTCCGCCGTGGAGCCTGATGGAGGATATGTGCTCCTCCAGCTAGATCTTCGGGTCCTGCAGGCCATCGAATTTCGGGTTCTCCGATGGGAGCTTGAACCCCTTTGGCATTCGCTTTTTCCGTATAGCTCTGCTGAAGCAGCTGGCACCATAGAGTTCTATCCCGTCATCTTCTGAGTCAGTCGAATGGGCACGCCTCACGCGCATCTTGTCGACCTTGTGCTGCGTGATGTCGTCGCGCGCATCGTAGTCGTAGTCGTGCCGCTGTGAGCGGCGTCGTCGCGACAACTCATGGCTGTCATTGCTGGAGGAGGGCGAAGAGTAGCGTTTGGTTAGAGCCTTGTTTTTCTTCGGCTTCGACACTGGATCCTTGTTGAGGGAAGCTTCGACTAGACCTAGGCCCATGATCGTAGATCGGTGCATGGTGACCCACGGGTCCCTAGTCGGTGGCTGGTAGTTGAGCAGGTACATGGTGGTCGTAGACACCGCAGCCTGCGGCGTTTTCGGGAGGACATTGCCCCGTGTATCCACCGTCATAGACGAGAAGTCGAGGACTCGTGTGTCCTCTTCTCGCTCCTTATCAGTCAGATGAGCCAATCGAGAGCGTCTCTTGGCGGTTATGTGATCATTGCCTTTGGAGGAGGATCCTCCCGTGGAGGGGAGTTGAGCTTGTCGAAGGCTCGACTCATCCGCCGCCTTCCTGCGTGCCTCGAGCTGGGCGATTACTTGCTACTAGCGCTTGAATTCTTCCTTGAGAAGCCAGTGATAACCCATCAACATGTCTTGCGATGAGTTTAGTGGCAAGGGGTTACCCTGTAGGGCCTCTCGGCAGTGAGCCCACTCAGCGTCGTTGAGCTTAATTAACACGAGCTCTTGGTTGTGTTCATTCATAGTAAGGTGCAGATGATTCTCCGGCCCGTTGTTGGTGGGTGCTCCGTTGGAGGGACCACTGTTCACGACTGGGATACCACCGCCAATACCGGTGTTGTCACGATTGCCGCCGTTGTCGCCTGTGTTGACGACGACGCACATGTAATGTTTGGGGAAGCTGTTGCTTCCACAACTTTCAGATCCGGAGCCATAGGCTCCATCCTCTATGGCCAGATCGCTCAGATTGGATTCGTGACTATTGTCGCTGTCCGTGTTCCCGACTATTGTTGGGGCATTGAGCTTGCTTAGGGTGTCGATCGGCGGTGGAAACCACGATGCTGGAGCAATCGCGGGGACCTTCGGCTTGTCAGGAAGGCGAAGTGTGCCCAGCTGACCAACTTGGAAGTGTAGGCTCCCGATCACCAGGCCGATCCCATCACCCACGGACTCGAAATCCAGGGAAGTGGAAGGAGTGTGGACGGTGAAGTTGAAGGCACCAAAGAGGAGGCGAATCTCCGCTATTGCAGAGTTGTAGACTGCGGTTGATGGGGCCGAGGAAGCCACAACATCAGCACTCCCGTTTCCCACAGACGGCGCCAATTGACGAGGGGTTAACTCATCAATGCCCACAACAGATGGACTTAGGTTCGAGGAAGTGGGGAGCACTGGAGGCATCGATCGGCTAGCAAACAAGCACACAGGGATGAAAGTTTTACCCAGGTTCATGCCTCGTAGAGGACCCTACTCCTGCTTGTCTGCTCTTGGAATTATCGAGGGAGTCGAAAGTTACAGGGGGTGCGCAGATGCAATCTGGCGATGATGTGGAAACTAGGGTTGTGATTGTCCTCCTCGCCGCCCCTCCTAGCCTTTATATAGATAGGATAGGTCTCGGGATAGCAGGCCGAGTCGGTTACAAGTTAGGGTTTTCCCTTTAAACTTCTATCTTGAGCTTGCCGTGTGCCCCAAGCAGTCAGAATCTCCGGGTCACCCGAATCTTGGTTGGGCCTAAGCAATATCGTGGGCTTATTCAATGCTGGACCCTATATGACAAGCTTGAGTACCTGTAAGGTATGCCCATGTAAAGAGGAAAGGGCAAAAACTCTTGGGTGTATCAACAATGAGTTGTTCCATGGGTTGCTAGGTAGTGATGGCTTCGGTGGAAGGCAGAGTGAATGAAGCAGAGGAGGTTGCTATATTTCGGAGATAGCTAGAGTTGGAGGCAAAGCGACATGCAGATCCAGGTTGCAGCCGTTCTGCTCTAAGTGTGTGCTGAGGTGGATGCCACCACTTGGCTTTTAGATGGGCCTAATGGGCCTTTTTCTTTTAGGAGCCTAGTTTGATTGCTAGCTAGCAGTCGTCAGATGCTAATATTACCTTCTGAACACATGTGAGTGAGAGTATGAGCTCCTGATTATTTTCCCACCTGAGTCAGATCAGTTGCTTCTATTTCCATTTCCTCAAAGTTTCCTGGCAGGGCTTGGACCATTTCTGGAGCTTGCCCACTACTCCTCGTATCTTAAGTGGCTTGTTGACCTTCATCATCTCTTGCATGGGCAGTATGTTTTCAAGTTCCTTTCGACGTGGCTATCATGCACTACTTCTGTGTGAATCGCCAGGTTAAGCCCTTGAGTAGAAGTGGATTTGTAAATAGTGTCTTCTTGCACCTGCATGCTTCTCTCTATTGTTGATGAGCTTGCTTGGTTCCTAAACCATTGCCCTCCTCTAACTAAGTTTGGTTTATATGAGTGGTTAGTAATGCCTTTTTGTTTAACTAATGCACCTAGTAATTTCATGAGAGTAATTGTAGCACCCCGGGTAAAACCATTACTAGAAAATCGTTGTTCTTTATATTTTATGGATCATCATGATAGCATGCTCATGTCATCATGCCACATTGCATTTGAGCATCATCATGATAGCATGCTCATGTCATCATGCCACATTGCATTTGAGCATCATCATGCATGCATTTGTTTGCCTCTAAAATATTTTCACTAAAAGCCTATCTTTGTTTTCTAATTATCCCCCTCTTTATTTCAATGTATAAAACTTCGGCCGTCCGGATATTTTGTTTTATCTAAAAATTATTTATAGAAGGTCTTTAAAATAAAATAGAACAATAATAAATATAAAGCTTATTTTTATTTAGGGAGGCGGCCAGCCAGGCCCAAAAGCCCATACGGCTACCTCCAACCTAACAACTAAACCCTAGTCTACCCAAACCCTAATTCCCACCTACCCGCAAACCGCAACACACACCTACACGCATCCAGCTACCAACCTCACTTGACGTACCACACCACACCACATAGACACACACACACTCACGCAGCGACCCACCCAACATGACACTACCCTGTCGCCCCGCACACCTGTACACACCACACGCTGCCCAGCGGCGGTGCACCGCACGCACATGTCCCGCCCTGGACCCTGAACCGCTCGCTATCCACCCGACCACCCTGCGTCACTCACTCGCAACCCTGCTACAAGCCAGCATGTTGCCCTTAACCCTCGGCCCCACCCTTCATGCACCAACACGCCCACGATCCCCTTCTTCCCCACCTGAGGCCACCTACCACGTCGCTTCTCCTCCGAGCCGCAGCTGCGCTCGCCTCACTGCACCCCACCACCAGAACCTGCCTCTCGCAGAGCAAGCGCTGCCGCCTACTTCTCCTCCCGTCGCGCACCCCTTCCCGTGAGCACCGTCGCCTGCCCGAGCTCGACAGCCTCCTGTCCGGGCCGGTCAAGGCCACGCCGATGCCCTCTCTCACCTTGGCCACATGGTGCCTCGCCACGCCTCCCGCCTATATCCCAAGCTTGAACTCCGCTGGCCTCGACCTCCTCTGGTACCACGCATGTGCTCGCTGATGTACGTGCTATTGTTGGCATAGGTGTGTGTGCCGCCCTCACGCTTCAAGGAACCCTTCTTCTCTTCATCATTTCTGTCCAACACAAACGCATGCCAAGTTTGATGGCATGTACAGGTGATCCGCCACACTACTGCCAAAGCCAAGTTCGTTCAGGACATGTCGATGCCTAGATGTTTAGGAACAGATGCAGGGAGAAATCCGATAAGATTCACCAAGGTCTTATCGGTGACAAGGCTAACTCGTTGACAAGTTTGCCACCTAACATCAATGCCGGAACCCCAAGAACAACGACATGGAAGCCACTCTTCTGATGGCCAACGCGACAAGCCGAACCCAGAGAACCGCACCGGGTGCCACTCGAAGACCACCGACAAGATCTCCTTCACGGACCCGATGATCCGAAGGCCTCGTTTTTCAACCCTGAAGCCCGAACCCTGCCGAACCCTCGGAGCCCAAGATCGCCGAACCCCCTAATGTGTGACCCATATCCGAGACCCCTATTTTATGAATTGCCATCCATATAACTGTTGCATATAAATTGTTCATGCTCGCATACATATTGTGTGTGTGTGTGGGGGGGGGGGTATTTAGTCGATTCACCTCATAATTAAATATGGAGTTTATATGCGGGCTATATTTGTCTTATCTAGACTGCATTTAAATTTTTGTAGTGAACACATGCCATATTGTGCCTTATTAAGACAACATATAAAATGTGGGGTACCTAAACACATAAACCTTCTAATTAATTGTCGGGATCCCGATTCTGCTTAATATTGCCTAGTTGCATCGCATCTTTGCCATGCTATACATCATACATGCATCATGCCCGATCTTCTGTCATAGTATTAAATAGTGCATCCGATGTTTCTTTTAGTGCTTTGCTTCTTCACGGATTAGGCCATTGAGTTGATGCGAGCTTCGACCCGTTCTTCAAACGTATCTTCAGTGGTGTTTCTCAGGCGAGCATCCTCCCCCTTTCTACCCATTTTGCATTAATAGTCTTTACTTCCTCCTGTTGATCTATTGCTATCTGTGTTGTGATGCTTTAGTTTCCATACCATTTATATATTCCCTGCAGCCTTTATATTGCCTTGGACACCTCCTATTGCCTATTGTTTGATAGACTGTTGGCCTTGCGAGTCGTAGTTTCTTGCTCAGGTGTTTCTTCGCGTCATCAATGTTCCACCGTTGTTGGGGGTTGGGACATGCTTAATGTGGAGATGGTCATGGCTTTAGTTGAGATCTGGTTATTATCCCGCCCACTTTTGTCCACCTAGGACCCGAGTTCTTGACACTAGTTCCGAGATCGAGTGTGCTAACCACATGTGGGGTATATGGACACCCCTATAGGCTTATTACTGTACTGGGGCCCACAAAACTAGTTCGAGCTTTATATGTTACCTACTGTACCTATGCCATGTATGATATGTTTATTACCTGTTGCTTGATGAGCGTTTATTACTATTGAGTAGGTGCGGCCCTTTGTCACGGGAATATATTGTCTATGGCCTCTACTCCGGTAACAAGTGCACGCAACCTTAGGGCTCGTATGCGGATTAGCTATACCTCGTATGGGTAGCTCTTTTGGGTGCCCCCATCTACTTGCTTTGGGTCTGGGAACACGTCGTGTCCGAAGCCCCGACGACATACCGATGGGGGTATGTTAATTGATCTAGCAAATAGGGTGGAAGTGCGTGTGGATACTTTGGTGCACCCCTGCAGGGTTAAATCTTTCTGAAAAGCCGTGTCCACGGTTATGGACGACTTGGAGCACAGTTTCTCATTCATAGACAACTATAACTAAAGAATTACTGTTATAATTTGACTTGGATCTGACATGACTAGTAAGTTGGACAACCACCATAGAAGAAATGTATAAAACTGACAACTTTGTGAGTTTCCTCGGAATGACTTCCTCGTTTGGTCTCGAGGGGGAAATACTAGGATGGTTATGCTTGGTGTTAGTATCAGGTTGGTTTCAAATTGTCTTTCTTTACCCCTCTCTAATAGCCAACAGTTGTATCGAGTCTCTATAGGTTGTTTAGTGCATGCTTTCGCTGCCCCTTCAGTCCACCATACCTATGTAGGCAAGAGGCGCCGAATTCTAAGACTCGCCATGTACTGGCCTCAGTACTGACCGCTCCCTTTTTTCCTTTTCCCTTTGTCGACACCCCTTTTGTTTTAACAGGTTTAAGTTCGCCGATGTTAGCAAGGTTACCCTTCCGGCTGGCCTAGGCAGGGTTATGGACGTCATTGGTTATTTTTTAGGACTCTTAGTCCAATTTGCATCTTATCGTACTCGGATGTTGTATCATTTTCAAGGTGATTTGGATCTTTGTATTGAATATCTATATTCTTGACTCATTGAATCGTTGTTGTATGTATATGTTTCTATAGGTTCCATCATGGACTATTGTGTAATGGTATTACTTCGTTTTCCACCTGCACAAAAGTACCTGGTGGGCATCTTTGAATCGTTTCTATGCGGGTTTGGCATAAGCACTAAAATCTACAAAGGGTTGATTTGAGGGTGTTACAAAGTGGTATCAGAGCTCAGCAATTGCGATACCCCACTGGTCCAGCATGTAGGATAACCTAGCTAACGGTCGATCTAGAGTGTCAAAACTATTTTTGGAAAATCGGTTGGATAGATATAATTAGGTTTAGTTTTACTCCTCACCCCAATGCTATTCTCCTCTTATCCTTGTGTTTGAATATACCCGCTTATCTTTTCTTCGAGCCCAAGAATTCTCGTGGTTGGGTTTCAGTCGTACCTTCAGGGTTTCGCTTCCTTCTTCTTGCAACGGTGTTTCTACATCCGGTCTTCATGATATCTGAGGAATATTTCGCTCTGTACCTTCCAAGTGACCCAAAAGTCACTAAAAAATTTCTTTGTATCTTCCGGTATTTTCCAACATGATGACATCATCATCTAAATCAGACCCGATAAAGTGCCAGCATCACTCCTTCGTTTTCCAAACATCGCTTGTCGAGATCTTCAGTATGAATTCTGAGAGCTAGTTGCATAATTCTTCTATTCATGTATAGAGTAATGCTTTGAGTGCGGGATGGAGTCATGACCATACCACTACTCATATCATTCACTTTTGTACATTGAATCGATGGATCAATACAATTTTACTCCTTCCATGGAAGTTAGAGGTGACCTTATATTTTGAGACCTTTACCTTCGTCCTTTGTTTCTCCGGAGTGTTCTCTCAATGAACGTGAGCAACGACCCCTTGTTGGTGGTGTCGTCAATTTCAAGATGGAGAAAGAATCTTTGTTAGTGGTGTTGTGAGGATCTACACGAAGTGAGATGCATCTGATCATTGTCCTTCTTCCCCGTACCATGAGGAGGATCTCAGGAACGAGATCACTTGTTAGTGGTGTCGAATTGTAGCACCCCTGGTAAAAACACTACTAGAAAATCGCTGTTGTTTCTATTTTGTGCATCATCATGATAGCATGCTCATTTCATCATGCCACATTGCATTTGAGCATCATCATGCATGCATTTGTTTGCCTCTAAAATATTTTCGCTAAAAGCCTATCTTTGTTTTCTAATTATCCCCCTCTTTATTTCTATGTATAAAACTCCGGCTATCTGGATATTTTGTTTTGTCTAAAAATTATTTACAAAAAGCCTTTAAAATAAAACATAACAATAAAAAATATAAAACATATTTTTATTTAGGGAGGAAGCCAGCTACGCCCAAAATCCCAGCCGTCCACCCCCAACCTAACAACTAAACCCTAGTCTACCGAAACCCTAATTCACACCTACCCGCAAACCCCAACACACACCTACATGTATCTAGCTGCCGGCCTCACCTGACCCGCCGCACCACACGGCACAGACACACACACTCACGCAGTGGCCCACCCAACATGATAGTGCCCTATCGCCCCGCACACCCATACTAACCCCGCGCTGCATGCCACCCAGCGGCGGTGCACCATGCGCACATGTCCCGCCCTTGGACCCTGAACCGCTCGCTCCACCCGACCAACCCGCGTCACTCGCCCTCAACCCCCATTACACGCCAACATGTCACCTTCAACCCTCAGCCCAACCCTTCCTGCACTGACATGCCCATGATCCCCTTCTTCCCCACATGACGCCACCTACCGCGTCGCCTCTCCTCCGAGCCGCAGCTATGCTCGCCTCGCTGCACCCCGCCGCTAGAACCCGCCTCCAGCAGAGCAAGCACCACCGCCTACCTCTCATCCCTTCGCGCGCCCTGCCGCCCCTCTGCGCAAGCTCCTGCTCTGCCTCTCGGGACCCTAGTGCCACCACCCTATGCCCTGTCCGCGCCACGCCCCCAACCTCCTCTGCCACCAGACGCGCCAGCCTTTGCCCCACCGCCCTCTACTCTGCCTTATCTATGAGCTCCACCGTGCACCCTGCCCTACGCCCCTTCGTCCTCGACGTTGTTCACGCGCTCCACCGCCTCTCTATCCGCGGTGCCGCCCCTCTGTTCAAGCGTCGTCCTGCGCCTCCCCACAAGCACCGTTGCCCGTCCGAGCTCGACCGCCTCCCATCTGGGCCGGTCAAGGCCACGACGACACACTATCGCGCCTTGGCCGTGTAGTGTCTCGCCACGCCTCCTGCATGCAACCCACACTCGAACGCCACTAGGCTTGACCTCCTCCGGTAATGCGTGTGTGCTCGCTGCTGTACGTTCTACTGTTGGCATAGGTGTGTGTGTGCTGCCATCACGCTTCAAGGAACCCTTCTGCTCTGCATCGTTTCTATCCAACACGAAGGAGTGCAAGTTCGATGGCATGTACAAGTGATCCGCCACACTGCTTCCGAAGCCAAGTTCGTTCTGGACATGTCAATGCCTAGATGTCCAGGAACAAATGAAGGGAGAAATCTGATAAGATTCACCAAGGTCTTCTTGGTGACAAGGCCAACCCGTTGACAAGTTCGCCACCTAACATCGACGCTGGAACCCCAATAACAACAACATGGAACCCAAGTCTTCCAATGGCCAACGCGAGAAGCTCAACCCGGAGAACCGCACCCGGTGCCACTCGAAGACCATCGACAAGATCTCCTTCACGGACCCGATGATCCAAAGGCCCCATTTCTGAACCCCGAAGCCCAAACCCCGTCGAACCCTGGGAGCCCAAGATCGCTGAACCCCTAATGTGTGACCCATATCCGAGACCCCTATTTTCTGAATTACCATCCATATAATTGTTGCATATAAATTTTTCATGCTCGCATACATATTCATTTGTTTAAGGGTATTTAGTCGATTCACCTCATAATTAAATATGGAGTTTATATGCGGGCTATATTTGTCTTATCTCGACTCCATTTAATTTTTTTTGTGGCAAACTGATGCCATATTTTTCCTTGTTAAGACAACATTTAAAATGTGGGGTACCTAAACAACATGAACCTTTTAATTAATTTTCGGGATCTCGATTCCGCTTAATATTGCCTAGTTGAATCGCATCTTTGCCATGTCATACATCATACATGCATCATGCCCGATCTTTTGTCGTAGTATTAAATAGTGCATCCGGTGTTTCTTTTAGTGCTTTGCTTCTTCACGGATAAGGCCATTGAGTTGATGCAAGCTTCAACCCATTCTTCGGACGTATCTTCAGCGGTGTTTCTTAGGCGAGCATCCTCCCCCTTTCTACCCATTTTGCATTATAGTCTTTACTTCCTCCTATTGATCTATTGCTATCTTTGTTGCGATGCTTTAGTTTCCATACCGTTTATATATTCCCTGCTGTTGGGGATATACTTTTCGAGTATACCCACTATGACTCGCTGACCAGGATGGGCCACTTCGGGTTAGAGCTTTGCTTCATGGGCGGCCCAGTCAGGGAGAGAAGACGGAGTTCCATCCGTCTACGGGAAGGCCGAGAAGACTTACCGACTTAGGCCTGTTTAGTTACTTGTAGTACAAGATGTACTTTGTAACCGACTCTTAGTCATAGCCAGATAGGTTTCTCCTGTAAACCTGAGGTCGGATATCTATATAATATGTCCTAGGGATAAACCTTTAGGACTCCCACAATCTACAATCTCAACTCACACAGGCGAATCTCTCTTGTAATCTGTACTTCCGGCTCTGCCATATTACTAGATTGCTAGCAGAAGTAGTGAAAGGGCATTTCCTGCCCTAATCATGTTTTGATGGTTGGTGTCAACACAAGATAGTTTTTACCATGTGCTAAGTATTGCAGGTTCATCCGTATAAAGGCACAAGACAATATTCTAGTATTCGAAGGAGAAGGGTTCAAATTTTCATGGAGAAAAGGTGCCTATTGGGAGCTTTGGTCTGCTTCCTCCCCTGAGTCCGGAGACTCCGGGGTCCAGGCCCAAAGACTCCTGGGTCTTGGGCCAGAGACTCCGGCTAGGTCTCCGAGCATAGGGGTGGACCTATAGCTCGAGACTCGAGGCTCAGCTCGGGCTCGTCAAGACATAGCTCGGGCTCGACTCGGCTCGGAGGTTGACCAAGCCAAGCCTAAAACCTGGAACTCAGGCTCGAGGCTCGATAAGCCCGCTCGATGAAGCTCGCAAGCCGGCTCAAAGGCTCGATGTAATTAAATTTTTTGCCATGACCTTTGTTGAAATTGTAACAATTCACAATTATGATCAACAGTTCATCATGAATACATGCATATCATAGTATACCAAGCCTCAACAGTATGAATGATGATAACATGTGCATATGTCGCAAGTTCACAACACAAATATCCATTCTAGTACATAAATAGTGTCATACATCACAAACACAAACATACAATGATAGTGGCATACATCACAAGCACAAACACATGCACTTAGTTCGACAAGTAGAACATGTGAGCCGTAGCTCAATAAAACGACAAGTCATAACATGAACTTCAAGCCCAAAAGAACCATTGGTCAATCATTTCATCTTCCTCCATCCTTGTTGCATGTTGATTCTACAGCAGTCAAACAAAAGAAAACCACATTCACTCTATTTTAAGACTAGTTGGTTGCTGTATAAAAAGTATCAGTAGGAAACACACCAAATGAAGGCAAACTATTCCGTTTTGTTTTAGTTAACTTGCTGTACAAAGGTCCAGCAACTAAATAGACAAAAAGTCACTATTTACACATTTTTGCTTCGGATTTAGTGCTACAAAATAAGTTCCAGCAACTTAAGAGAGTAAACTGGCACTAATTACTCCACTTCCATTGAACTGTGGTGATGTACAAAAGGTTTCAGCAAGTAAAGACTAAAAAGCACTAACAACTCTATGTTTTGCATCAATTTTCTCACTGTACAAAAAATTACAGCAACTAAAGAGACCAACATGTACTCTATGTTTTGATTATTGGTACTTACTAGTTGCTCCCCACCATGCTTTTTGGAAATGGAATGAACTTGACATCATCCGCATCATTTGGTTCCTAAAAGAGTGAAATGGTAATGTTAGATATGCATAAGAAATATGATAGAGATTTAAATCATTAACAGTAACAATACACATACCAGACCCAACGAAACTTTGTTGTCATTGTGGGCACCCTTAATCTAGATCGAAGCACACACCAACGCCTCCACCATCGCTGGCTTTAGAGAACTCCTATAGACATCTAGAACTCGACCCTCGGTGCTGAAAGTTGACTCCGAAGACACGGACGTGGCTGGTATGGACAAGAAATTATTTGTCATCTTTGCTATAATAGGGTATCTATGTGCATTTAGTCTCCACCACAACAACACATCAAATTTTTTGTTTAGCAAGCTCTCATTCTCCTCATCAAGATACTTGCAAAGCTCATTCTTTGATGTCTCCAAAGAAGTTTCATTTAACTACGAGGTAAACTAGCTAGCACTTGAGGGTAGAGAGGAACTTATATCCACGGTTGAAGATGACGATGCACCTGATCTATAAGAATTAGCTTTCTCATGACGGTGATGCATATCATAAGTTTCATACAACTTTGTTAACTCAATGTCAATCAGATTATATTCATCGAGAGCTTTGCCTTGGTGATAGATCATTTTAAATCCCCATTTAATGTACTTCAGTTTGTACCTTGGGTCAAGAATGGTAGCAATTACCATGACATTATTGGGTTCTTCCCAATACTTGTTGAATTTATCCATCATTGCCTCTCCCATAACTTTCAAAGTTGGATTATTGGAGTCACATGCCTCTCTAAGTGCAATATTGACATTGACAATGTGAGGATAAAATATGTTGGAAGTAGGATATGTAGAGCCACAAAATGCAATGGAAACCTCAGACAAAGAAGCAAGTATTGGGGTAATGGTATTGAACAATGACCATTCAACATTTGAGAGCTTCCATTTATAGTTTGCATCGCTATCCGAATAAGAATCTAATGCATCTCTATAGGCAATGGTTGTTCTTAACATGTGGTAGGTTGAATTCCATCTAGTGGTCACATCAAGTTTCAGCCTCTCACCTATTGTGATTACAAGAGACCGACAAATTTCTACAAACTTGTGCAATCAAGATAGCGACTTCTTGATGTACTTGACATATTACCTCACATTGTTTGTCAACAGGGAAATGGTTGTAGTCCCATCGGTCACCACCAAATTAATAATATGAGCACAACAACGAACATGGAAATATTTTGCAATGAAACAATATGATCTTCTAGTAGCAAACATAGCCTTCAAATTGCGGATTGCTGCATCATTGTTGGCTGCATTATCTAGAGTGACCGAGATGATTTTATCTTCTATCTTCCATGCAGCCACACACTCAAACATAGCTTGATAAATCACATTTCCACTATGTGGAGGGTCCAACTCCACGAAATTTAGCAGACGACATTCCATGTTCCAATTCTTATCAATGAAGTGTGCAACTAAACACATATAGGAAAGTGTTTGGTTGGATGTCCACAAATAAGTAGTTAGATCTATGTTATCCACACCTTTTAGAACCTTCTTAAGGCTATCTCCCTCAGATTCAAACACCTTCAAGCACTCCTTTCTAATGGTTTTTCTACCAATAAACTTGTACCGAAGATTTAAAAATTTCATGACTATGTTGAACCATGTGTGCTCTACCATCTTAAATGGATAATAATGAAAAATTAGCATCTTAGCAATTAAATTTTTAGATTCCTCTTGACAATACTCCCTAGAAGGTTGCAAAACAGGAATACTGGTATCACTTGCATTAGATGGCTGAAAGTTGAGAAGGGTTTGAGTAGCAACCTTTGCCATTGAAATCTTGTAATCGGGACTACTTTGTTGTAGTGCCGCAACAGATGTGAAGTGGCTCCGCCATTCTCCTTGCTATAGGAGAAAAACTTTGTGCAATACTTGCATTGTGCCATAATCACCTCAACACTTGGATCCTCTTTGGATGGCTAAGGACCCTTATCAAAGTGGTCCTATACCTTTGACTTAGACTTGCCACTTGGTTGAACAATAACCTTCGGACCAACCTTCATTCCCTTGTGTCGCTTCTTCCCTCTCTGAGACACCCCACCATCATTATCCATAGAATTCCCATCATCGGATATGTCAATATGACCATCAATAAATACATCAACTTCGGAAATGTCATCGTTCTTGTCAAAAGAATTTTCCTTCTCATCGGACTCAATTGTTTGAGGCTGCACACATGAGACATTTACTAGTATCAAAGACAGTACATGTAGTATAGTGGAGAAGATAATACAAACATGAAATATCAAGAACTACCATTTGTGGTGGACAAGCTACTGTTGCCGGCTGCGGTGATGTCATTGTTGTCGGTTGCGAAGATCCCGAGTTAGTTGCAGAGATACTGAGTAGAACAACTGTTTTGGATTGCATGGCTTTGTTGTATGCACGTCGCTTTCCCTGGGCTGGTCCGGCTGGACGTGCTTGTGATGCAACACTCTCTCTTCCTGGTTGCATCTTTGTCGGATGAGAGGATTGGCATACTTCTATAGCAACAACATGACAAAAAATAATTACTAGATGGCACTCAAATTACAACTGAACTAATGAAGCAAGACACCCAAAATAATTGTTATTCTTTCCTAATAAGCATGACACACGAATTCACTTAACTAATGAACTATAGAACATTGCAAGAGATAATTACATAAGCATTATTACTAGAAATTAAAACAGCCCAAGAAGGATGAGGAATTACGGATGTGGAGAGATGCTCAGATGCAGCATTGCAGCAGGCCTATAGGTCGTGCTCATGCAATGCCGGTGGCCAGTGGGTGGCAAACATGCGGAGTGCCGACGGCCAGAGGGCCGGTGGGCGGAGGGCCGCCGCTAACTCTAGCCTTTTTTTTGAGAATCTAACCCTAGACTTCACCGGCACCTTCTCCACGTGAGACCAAGGGGAGGGGAACATGTTCAAGAGGGGTAGGTGCAAGGAAGGGGAACCATGGAGGAGCACCTGGGAGCTGGGGTTGTCGGTGCTGGCAGGCGACGGGTGGCGCGACGGTGAGAAGTGGTGGCGGTGGCGCGACCTCATGAGATGAGGGCGAGGGGGCCTAGGGTCGGGATCGAGAGCGAGCAGTAGCACGGGTAAGAGCCTGGGGTCGAGGGGTCGAGCTTGTGGGGGGCAGGGTATCGGCTTAACGTCGAGTTAGGGTTTTGGCTCGATGAGCCATTCGAGTGAGCCGCGAGCCTAACCGAGCGAGCCGCGAGCCCTTTTTTTAGCAGGTTTTCATCACTAAGCTGAGCTTGGGCTCGGCTTGAGTTTTACCGAGCCATGAGCCAGCTCGGCTCAGCTCGATTCCACCCCTACCGGGAAAGTCTCTGGCCCCCTAGGCAAACTCTCTGTATCTAGGTCCAGAGTTGGACCTAGAGTCGAGCGCGCCACCGGAGACTCCGGGGATGGAGCCCGGAGACTCCGGGCCAGCCTCCGACCTACTCTCTAGGGTGGCTCGAAAAGCATTCAGGGACCCCCACCGGAGTCCTGCTCGGAGTTCAGCACCCACCCCAGAGACTTTGGCCATGCCAGGAGACGCCGGCCCCGAAGAACAGAGACTCTAGGGTTAGTGATGCAACAACGGCTATTTTTCTGGGGGGTATATACCCCTTCTTCTCCAAGTGAGGGCTGTGGCTTTAACTCTCTCTCCTCCATTAATGTTGAGCTCCAACCTCCTAGATCTCCCTCTCTAGCCACTCAAACTTGTTGCCCTTGGGGTTTTGAGGGAGGAGACCTAGACCTAGCTTTCCACCAAAGGGATTTGTGTTTCCCCACCATTTGTGTAGGTTGTTGTTGCTCTAGGGTTTGAGGAAACCCTAACTTGAAGAAGACGCCCTCCATATCTCATCCTCATGCATAAGAGCTTCGAGTTTGTCTTGGGATCCTCCAATTCAGTTGTGGAGAAGTGCCCCAAGGTTTTGTACAAGGTTTCAGTTGCCACCTTCAAGGTCACCGCATAGTGGATCATGTGCTTGCCACAAGGCGGGTGCTTGGGAGAATAGGGTGAGGCCTTTGTGGCACTGGTGGTCTTAGTACCACCCACCCCTCCAACAGAGATGTACTTCCCTTCAAAAGGAAGGAACTTCAGGAAATATCTCCGTGTCCCCTCTCAGTGATTTCTATCCTTTACTCATTATTGTTGCTTTCTTGCTTGGCATATAGGTTCGATAACTTAGTTGCACATCTAGAGAACATACTTTGTATCAAGCCTTAAATTGAAAAGAAGATAAAAATTGAGTAGCTCCTGTTCACCCCCCTCTAGTCGCATATACCGATCTTTCAATTGGTATCAGAGCGAGTCTCTCTTATTTGGTTTAACCTCCTAAGAGAAGTATGAGCGACTCGAAGGGGAGTGAAGTCCCTCCCAATGAACACTCCATCACTAAGAGTGAGCTTTCCACATCTATGGGTACGCTTCGACAAGAGACGAAAGACTTGCTTGAATCATATCTTGGTAAAAAGGAAGTTGTGGTTTCCGATGCTATTGATAATCCATCAAGTGGCTCCAAACCGGTGGCAGATCCCCACAAGGAATCTCCCATTGATGATGATGGCAACAAGGCTAAAAGCAACCCCATGGGAAACATGCCTCCACCACCTAGATATAATAATGCCCCTCTCCCCCCACATATAAATCATCGTGGTCCACCACCTAAGCTTGATGTATCTAATTTCGCTAATTGGCAATATCTAATGCACTCTCACTTTAAAAGTTCTAGTGTTCATATTTGGAAGGTTGTGGAGTTTGGCTTCTATCCACGCAACCCCTACAACATGACACCCACCAAGGAAATCAACAATCAACTCAATGCCACTACAATGGCCATTCTCCAAGATGCTTTGACTCATGAGCAAATGACTCACATTCGCTATTATGACACCGCCAAGGAAGCTTGGAATGCTCTTCAACGAGTCTATCTTGGCAATGAAAGCATTCAAAACTCCAAGTTTGAAGAAATGCACTATGAAGCTGGTGCCTTTATTGGGAAGGAGGATCAGACTCCCTAAGATATCTATTGAAGGGTTAGGGCCCTTTCAATTAGGATGATTGACCATGGTAGTAGGGATGTGGATGACAAGTGGATCAAGCGCAAGTTCATGCAAGCCATCTTGACCTTCCATCGAGAAATGGCCAACGATATTCGCTCAAGAGAGGACTTCTATGCCATGTCCTCCAATGAAGTGTTGAATGAGTTTGTGGCTCTTGGAATCAAGAACAAGACCGCCGATGATGCTCTTGCTCATGCTCGGAGAATGGATTCTTCAACTCTTGATTTGAAGGACAAGGCTCATGTCTATGAATAAGAAGTTGACTCGTTGGGGATGATTGAAGTTGATGACGAAGACATCAAGTGTGCTCTCCAAGAGCAATTGGCTTTAGTCTAGAGAAGGTTTTGGAAGAACCAAGGAAAGGGCAATCCATCAAGGACTACCACAACTAGTGCAAGACCCAAGTTGAGATCATGTTACAATTGTGGAGAAACCAACCACTTCATCGCCGAGTGCCCATATGAGAAGAGAGAAGACCATGGAGGAAGGTTCATCTTGAAATCCAAGTTCAAGCCCACTTCAAACAACAACTTCGTCTAGAAAGTCCCAAACAAGAACTTCGGAAACAAGAACTTCCCCAACAAGAAGGAGCCAAAAAAATATGTGTTGGTGGCTCGTGAAGAATATGAAGAGAACAATGAGATTGATAGTGATGATGAAGATGATGGAGAGATTGTGGGCATGGCCGCCATTGCCACAATTGCCACCACTTCCGCTACTACTACCACAACCTCCTCACTAACATCTTTGCTCGGCTCTCCCAATGAGAACAAGCGCGTCACCAAGTCTACATGTCTAGTGGCTACTACTACATCAACCTCCTCACGAACATCCCTCTTTGACTCTCCAAATGGGGACAAGCTCGTCACCAACCGCACATGTCTCATGGCTAAAGCCTCCACAGTAACTCCTCCACCAACTATTCCTCCTTCTATTAATGCATCGTCGTATGATGATAAAATGAGTCTCAAGATTAAGAAGGAAGTAGTGGAATCCACTAGTTGCTTGGATAACTTGGTATGAGAAGCCAAGGTATGTGTTGAGTCCCTCTTGAGTCAACTAGGTGAAGCATGTTATATCATTGACGAGAGGGATGACTCCATCTCGGAGATGTTTGGGCATGCTAGGGAGGCCGCCATGGAGGTAGCTGCTTTGACCGATGCTCTCGAGGAAGAGCAAAGTAAAAGAGTTACCATAGAAGAGAAGTATATTTCTTCAAGAAGAAGAGTGAGACTCAACAAACCATCATCAACTTTGCCAATGAAGTGCAACGTCAACATAACAATAAGATCTTGGCCATAAGAAGTGACAGTGGTACTGATGACCCACAAGTATAGGGGTGTATCACAGTATTTTCGAGGGAAGTGAAACCCAATTTATTGATTCGACACAAGGGGAGCCAAAGAATATTTATAAGCCTTAACAACCGAGTTGTCAATTCAGCTGCACCTGGAAACAATCTTGCTCACAGCAGTTTATCAGTAGCAACAATTTGGCAGTAGCAATAGCAAAGTAATAGCAGTAGTAAAAGTAAAGACAGTAGTAACAATTCCAGTAAACAGTAGGATTAAAGTGCGGTAGGAATAGGGATGGATGGACGGACGTTGCATGGACAAAACAATTCACATAGCAATCAATATATAGGGCATTTGCAGATAAATATGGTAAAGCATCCAAGTACTAAATAATCATAGGAATGTGTTCCATATATAGTCATACGTGCTTGCAATGAGAACTTGCACAACATATTTTGTCCTGCCAGCCCATTTGCAGCAGGGCCTCAAGGGAACTACTGGCAATTAAGGTGCTCCTTTTAATAGAGCACCGGAGCAAAGCACTAACATTCCGTGAACACATGTAATCCTCATATCATAGCCATTGCCTCCGGTTATCCCGATTATTGTCACTTCGGGGCCTTTGGTTCCAGACAATAATATGTGTAAACAACTTGCATGTAAGATCATAAACAATACTATCATCATGAATCAATAACATGTTCAGATCTGAAATCATGGCACTCAGGCCCTAGTGACAAGCATTAAGCATAACAAGTTGCAACAAAGTCAAAAAGCACTAATAATAGATACTAGGCACCATACCCTAACAATCTGATGCCATTACATGAAAGATCTCATACAATCCCTACCATCCCCATAGCCTACTGCGGGGGATTACTCACTCATGGATGGGGGAATCATGCATGGTTGATGGAGAAGCGATGGTGATGATGATGGCGATGATCGCCTCCAATTCCCTGTCCCGGTAGAGTGCCAGAACAGAGTTTCTGGTTCCGATTCGTGAACTCTGGTGGTGGCGGTGTAGCGGAACACTATCTGGAAAACGTCGCCCCCCTGGGTTTTTAGGTCAGGAGGCATCTTATAGGCAAAGAGGGAGGCTGAGGGGGTGACCGAGGCGGCCACACCACCCCCAGGCGCGGCCTGGGCTGGCCCGCGCGGCCAGGTGGTGTGGGCCCCTCGTGTCCCTCCTCCGTCTCGTCTTCTGGCTCCGTGAGTCTTTTAGTGAAATAGGATTTTTGGCATATTTTCCGGGATTTTTCCTCATAGTTGATTTTCTACACAAAAAGTAGACACCAAGGTAATTCTGCTAAAAACAACGTCAGTCCGTGTTAGTTGTATCCAAATCACACAAGTTTAGAGGAGAAGCAATATCAGAATTGTTCGAGAAAGTAGATACGTTTTGGACGTATCAACTCCCCCCAAGCTTAGCTTATTGCTTGTCCTCAAGCAATTCAGTTGAAAACTGAGTGTGATAAATGAAACTTTCATGAACACATTTGCTTCATAAGATGTATATATTCTTAGCATATGATCAAATACTTAGGCAATTCATAATAAAGAGCATGTAAATAATGTAGGGGTTCCGCGCATAAAAACAATAAATTTTACTCTATGCCCCTGAACCCTTGAAGCTGCTAGGACCTATATATTAGTAATACAGTAACGGGAGGGGCTTTTCGCGAACATACCCTTGAAGACCGAAAAGCGTTGTCAACACTCAGGAGAGCATGGTTGATGTAGACGAGCCGAAGCCGACCTCAAGGTCATGATGAAGTCCTTGCGCTCCTTCTGGCTCCAACAACTTGAGTGCCTCAAGTGCGACACCTCGCGGGGAGTTACACACGTCCGGTGCCTGACGATGACTCTCGCTTCCCCGATCTAGCAGCAGTTGCGGAAGTAGAGCTCCCGGATCCGAATCCCGTAGCGCGACGGCGCTCCACGATGAAGATGTCTCTCGCTCGCGTAGTCCAGACTTGGGACCACGGTCACGAGATAAAGGGGGAGAGAGAAAATATCAATTGGAGGTCCTCCCAAAAGTGGGGAGACCTTTATTGATTATTGGGTGTATTTTTCTAGGCCAAATACCCCACTTTATATAGGGGGAGGGGAGGTACTACCTCCCCTCAAGTCCCGGGGTGGGACTAAAGGAGAGGAGGGGGGAGGAGGTGGCCGCCAGCCACCTAGTGGGCCCCGTGGGTGGGGGGGGGAGGGGGCTAGGCCCAGCCAGCCTCCCCCTTGCCCCTTCTCCCCTTTCTCCTTTTCCCTAATGGCCCTCTCCCTCCGGAATTGGCCCATTAAGCCTTTTTGACCTTTAGTTGATTTTCTCTTTATTAAATAATTATGAATAAATGATTAAATCAACATTTAACATTCATTCACATATTATCTAATCTCCGTGGCCATGGAACACCTTCCACCTCCACTCCGGACATCCTCCGGACTTATCGAAACCCTTCCAGTTTTCTCCCTTCTTTTCTTCAGTGATTCTACCGATCCTATAAATGCTCTCTAAGCATCATCAAGCCCTTAAGCGTGATAGCCCACGGTTCGGGAACACTCCAGACATCATCGGAACACTCCCGCACCAATGATCAACAGAGGGACCTGGATGGCCATGTGACCCCTGTGCGTTCCACGAAGATCTTTCGTTGTTGGAACTGGGACAGTCGTGTCTTATTCCCTTTGTCACTCGATACTTGCATTGCCCAAGATCTGATCAATGACATCACCATGTCGTGTTCAATCTCGTTTCTGAACAATGCTACTTGACTCATTCCGACAAGTGATATCTCCATGATCTAATCACACGCTGCGCAACTATTGGATATAACTTCTCCGAGTGGGCCCTTGAGTATCTTCCCGTCACATAGACGGAAAATCCCGCTCTTGACATATATTGCCTCTACGGTTTCCTCCGAATACCTGAACACACCTTTATAACCACCGTTTTACCAGATGGCATTTGATGCTATCTAAGCACTCTCGGGAGACAGTGATTGATATAGTCTCACGGTCTAAGGAATAGTCTACGAGGGTCCTTTTCTAATCATCGTAACTTGAACTTCGTGACATGATCGAATCACGATGTTTAGGTTGGGTATTGGTTCATCATCTCATTCTTAGAATGAGATGACCTCATTTCCAACTGGCATAAATGCCACATGATCAGGAAACATGATCATCTGTTGACCAATGAACCAGTGACTAGAGTTTCACTGGGAACCCCTGGTTTGTTTGTATATCACACGTGTATTGATGTTTCCACTTAATACAGTTATAGCATGATATAAAACTTAATCATAAACTATATGAAATATGATAATAGTCCTTACTACTATTTGTCTCTACGGCATATTTCCAACAGTCTCCCACTTGTACTAGAGTACAAATACACTAGCTGCATTTGTTCTTAATTATTGGTACCAAGTATCCGGTACCCTGAACATGCTTGCTCATGGAAGAGGTTGAGTCTTGGGCCTGTACTTTATAGTCCCAAATCCTTTGCAACTTACTAATGTCACCTTGATTGACATCAATACTTTATCATCACATGACAGCATACGTGTGAATGCATCGTCGCTATGGCAGCAGAACAAGGCCTGATTCCAGGAGCCTACAGTGACGTTAGATCAACCTCGAGGGCTTTCTCATGGGCACTGTGCCCTGGGACACATCATTCTATGTTAAAAGCGAATTAGCCCCGCCATAACATTATACAACACTTTATATGGTACCCTTATCTATTATTATAAATTTATTCATCGAAACTCTAGTGCACTCGGTGCAACTTTCGATGTTTTTGTTCACCTCGCTTCCTTATTTGACTTTAATTGGTATCTACAAGAGTTTCCAACATATTCCCTTATACCATAATTCTTTATGTTTTAAGATATGTTATCCTTTATGGATTTGGAAAACATGTCTACAGTTCTCTACTTAGACACTGCAGACAAGACTTAGCTCAACATTCTGTGATTCGAACTTTATCACTTTCAAACGTTCCTTATTTGGATCACATATTATGCTAAGTTATCATCATGGTTTTCTAAGATAGAACCTATGACTTAACATAGTGGATGACGATCATCCTTTTCTTTCTTTTAACCATTGATGTTAAACTTAATGCTATTCCTAATTCGAGTTATTAAGGACTGGTTCCTCAATTAACTTCTATTCTGAAACAGCTTTCAGAATCCCTTAAGGAATACTACATAATATCATAATACACTTATTATTAACTTCTTCATCTTATAAATCATTATTCATAAGTATTTGCGCTTTCATTCTTAACTTACTTAAGAATTACTCTTATAAGCTCCCACTCAAAATATGTTCCTACATATTTGAATTTGAGACTTACATTGCTCCCACTCAAAAATATGTCAATCACATATTGTTTCAGGAAGACTTACATAGCTCCCACTCAATTTTATGCAAATTGCATATCTCCTTACTATTTTGAATAACTTCAAAATCCTTTGATCAAATATCAAACTTGGAGATTTATTATGAGATACTAGTACTTTACCAGTTTTAAATCCACTAGACATTTAGCACATATGAATCAAATTCATTTGAATTTGTCCAATATTTGACAAATTTGTGCTTTTGTCATTCACCCCTTTTTCCTACTATGGCTTTGCAGTCATTTGGGAAAATTCCAAGTAACCCCTTTTACTTGTGAGATTCAGCAATGAATTGCCTTCTAATCTCAAGGGAAGTTTGCTTCTAGGATTTCTCATAATTTAGTTTACCATTATTTCCTTTGTAGTCCGTAGGTATGTCATAATCCAAAAATCATGACAAATGATTCGCAAATGTTTCCATACAAGGTATGGATTTACATTTTTGAATCCTACTTTATGTAGTGAAAAACAATAGTGGAGGGAAAAATACAATGATCAAACTCATTGATTCTTTCCTTCCGTGAAGAGAGTCATTCAGGAATGCTATCCGTTGCGCTTCTCAACACTCTGATACAGGGTTTTGAATCCTCATCGTGTTTTACACTATTTTCCATTTGCTCCATAATTGAGAAACTTCACTAGAGGTGAGCTTTCTCAAGAATGCACCAAAATCCAAGCAATACAAGTTTTGCTTTCCTTTTGGTTTCAGCTATGGATTTCGTATTCAAAGTTTCCAATGAATACACTATAAGGACTTATTCGCTATCGTTTTGGTTATATCGGATACCCCCAAAACTTTCATGAATTCAAATGGTTTACCAATTCTAATTGAGTGCTAACTATTTCTTAACTAATGGTCTCTACATATACACTACAACGATTTATTTGGTGCTTTCTATTCAACCCCCTTTGATATCTAATATCACATTGTGATGCTTTGTATTTTGACGTTTCAAAACACTTTGCATTCCACAATGTCTTTTATGCCATTCTTATAAATTTGAACTTCATTACTATTGATCAAATCATAGTAATTAGATTCTATTTTATATTTATACCCTTTGTTGATGAAACACTTTGATCAAATCAAATAGTTTCATATTCATGTTTCCTTTGGTAAACTTACGTTACACATTTAAACAATCATTTAATGATAATTACCATTTTCGTTAAACACAATACATTGAATATGTATTCTATTTAACAATTCATCAAACACTTTGTATTCAAGTAATACACGGTGTTCAAGTTATTTCGCTGAACTTAGGCATGATTTATATGTGATAAGAAATTGAATGACTTTCACATATTATCACAAAACTTTGAATTTAAACAATGGTTTCATTCATTAATGAAATATCATTAAGTTAGGTATTTTAAACAAGGCATTTTAATATTTTAGAAATGTTCATACATTATCAATTAGTTTCAAACAACAAGGATAATTTACACATAATCAAACAAGATATGAACACGAGTAGAAATCATTCATAAAAGTGGAACAACTGTTTGTTACGAACTTAATATGAATAACCGTCTCACGAAGTGTGAGACACACTAAAGAAGTTCACAATCTCTTGATTACATTAATCATCCTAAAACATAAAATAAATGATAAATGTCGAGGGAGAGCGTTGTTGGCCGTCATCATCATGCTCGCCATCAACACGCAACGTCACCTCCTCTCCAGCAAGCACCTCTCATGCAGAAGGACCTATTTTCACCAAAACAGAACAAGTATCAGATATACTTAACACTGCAAATGTGTTTGCAAGATTATAACATTTATAAAACTGGATATCAAATATATACCTTAGTCATCGATGACCTCTCCGGCGATTGGTTCAACTTTTACATTCCGAAAACGTAATATGAACTCATGGAAATCCAATGCTTCCGTATCACCATTCATGATGCTATTCCGGACATGTCCTTTGTAGCTGGGAGGCAATGACCATAGCAGTACGTCTATCGCAAATGGATCAGCCATCCAGTAATCCACGAAGTGAACCAGTCTCGTATGTGCATCAAACATGCGCTCCAAGTGACTCTTCAGACATGTATGCTCCTCCATCTGTATGGAAAGGAACTCTCCAAGCAACTCGTGCTTCCACATGCGCACATGACCTATGAACTCTGCTCTCAGCTGATCCACCATCAAATATGGGTCAAGATCACCCATGAGCAGATGTAGTTCATCCACCATCCCGTAACGCATTATTATCTGAATGTAAGTGGACATCTCTTGGCGATAGTAGCGGTCTGCCAGCTCTTGTGGGGTCTCATAGTAGTCTGGCTCAGTCAAATCCATCGTGCGGCGTATGTAGTCTACCACATGATTCCTAGTAAGGAGATCATCTAGGCGCACAAGCCAACTAGGGAAGTTGGATCCATCAAGTCTAAGTTTCTCACCCTTTACCCAATCCTCAATGGCAAAGTAAGCTTCACGGTGAGCCATCTACATTTATAATTGCAAAAGGAATTTAGACTAAGTTTATAATTATATGAGTTAATAATAACTCCACTCAGAAACACCTATCCCAGTGAGGGTTCCTAGTGATAACACGACCCCTATCAGCCACATCTCCCCCGATCGTCACGGCCATCAATGTGGGTTCAAGGGTGGACGCAAAACGTCGGTCACATCATTCATGCGACTCGTGCTCGATCTTTCAACCATCCGTATTCTGAGGCCACGCTTCTCTAGCGTGCTAGGCTCGCCAACTCAACCTTAGTGTATTCGCTGTGCAACATGGCTTACACCACTATATGCGAACGTAGATATGTATGACACCCAGGCCTATAACCCTGGATCGCCTCATATCGGAGAACTTTCTTGGTGGTGCACACTAAGGGGGAACATAATTGTTGGTAATTTTAACAGGGATCATCTTATTAGGCTATCGTCGAGTATCTAATACTAGCACACAATAAGACATACAAACAATAACATTGAATGTAAATGCTATGTGATATGGTCCTTCACGTCATAATCTCCATCCACCGTCACCGGGTTCCGGCGCCAGGGTTCCGGCGCCGTAGACACCAGGGTACCAGTGTCATTCCGGCGTGGTAGTTTGTCATTACCGTGACTATCTACTACTATGCAACAAAAGGTAATTACTTTACCTTTTCCACAACCATATCACAAAGCAACGCCCCCTGCAAAACAAAGTTAGACGCCTCTACTTTATCTTTGCATGTTTTACGTGGCTGAATGGGATTTCGCACAAGAACCGTTCTTACCTATGAACTTTTAGCACAACGCTGATCAAGTAGTTGTCTATACTACACCCCTTTCGGGGCCCTCCGTTGCAAATGGTATACCAACTAATGCGAGAGAGACAGACACCCCCTAAGCCACTTTATACGGTACAAGCCGTATGTCAAGCGTGGACCAGTCTCGCGAATGAACGCGTAAAGTCGGTTGGGGGCCGCTTCATCAAGCATTACTGCGGTATACACAAGTACATGTGGGAGGGTAACAACTAAAAGATCAACGCCCACACGGTACATCCCGTGTGTTCTACCCGTACTAGCATTACTACGCATAGATCTAGCTCTGTTACCACTGTAGGGGTTCCGCGCGTAAAAAAAATAAATTTTACTCTACGCCCCTAAACCCCTGAAGCTGCCAGGACCTATCTATTAGTAATACAATAATGGGAGGGGCTTTTTGTGAACTTACCCTTGAAGACCGAAAAGCGTTGTCAACGCTTAGGAGAGCGTGGTTTATGTAGACGAGCCGAAGCCGACCTCAAGGTCGTGATGAAGTCCTTGTGCTCCTTCTGGCTCCAACGACTTGAGTGCCTCAAGTGCGACACCTCGCGGGGAGTTACACATGTCCGGTGCCTGACGATGACTCCTGCTTCCCCGATCCAGCAGCAGTTGTGGAAGTAGAGCTCCCGGATCCGAATCCCGCAGCGCGACGGCGCTCCGCGGTGAAGATGTCTCTCGCTCGCGCAGTCCATACTTGGGACCACGGTCATGAGAGAGAGGGGGAGAGAGAAAATATCAATTGGAGGTCCTCCCAAAAGTGGGGAGACCTTTATTGATTATTGGGTGTATTTTTCTAGGCCAAATACCCCACTTTATATAGGGGGAGTGGAGGTACTACCTCCCCTCAAGTCCCGGGGTGGGACTAAAGGAGAGGAGGGGGGGAGGAGGTGGCCGCCGGCCACCTAGTGGGCCCCGTGTGGGGGGGGGGGGTCTAGGCCCAGCCGGCCTCCCCCTTGCCCCTTCTCCCCTTTCTCCTTTTCCCTAATGGGCCCTCTCCCTCCGGAATTGGCCCATTAAGCCTTTTTGACCTTTAATTGATTTTCTCTTTATTAAATAATTATGAATAAATGATTAAATAAACATTTAACATTCATTCACATATTATCTAATCTCCGTGGCCATGGAACACCTTCCACCTCCACTCCGGACATCCTCCGGACTTACCGAAACCCTTCTGGTTTTCTCCCTTCTTTTCTTCGGTGATTCTACCGATCCTATAAATGCTCTCTAAGCATCATCAAGCCCTTAAGCGTGATACCCCACGGTTCGGGAACACTCCAGACATGGTCGGGACACTCCCGCACCAATGATCAACAGAGGGACCTGGATGGCCATGTGACCCTTGTGCGTTCCACGAAGATCTTTCGTCGTTTGAATCGGGACATTCGTGTCTTATTCCCTTTGTCACTCGATACTTGCATTGCCCGAGATCTGATAAATGACATCACCATGTCATGTTCAATCTCGTTACTGAACAATGCTACTTGACTCGTTCAGACAAGTGATATCCCCATGATCTAATCACACGCTGCGCAGCTATTGGATATAACTTCTCCGAGTGGGCCCTTGAGTATCTTCCCGTCACATGGACAGACAAATCCTGCTCTTGACATATATTGCCTCTACGGTTTCCTACGAATACCTGAACACACCTTTATAACCACTATTTTACCAGATGGCGTTTGATGCTATCTAAGCACTCTCGGGAGACAGTGATTGATATAGTCTCACGGTCTAAGGAATAGTCTACGAGGGTCCTTTTCTAATCATCGTAACTTGAACTTCCTGACATGATCGAATCAAGATGTTTAGGTTGGGTATTGGTTCATCATCTCATTCTCAGAATGAGATGACCTCATTTCCAACTGGCATAAATGCCACATGATCAGGAAACATGACAATCTGTTGACCAATGAACCAGTGACTAGAGTTTCACTGGGAACCCCTGGTTTGTTTGTCTATCACACGTGTATTGATGTTTCCACTTAATACAGTTATAGCATGATATAAAAATTAATCATAAACTATATGAAATATGATAATAGTCCTTACTACTATTTGTCTCTAGGGCATATTTCCAACAAATAAGTCTACCTAGTGGTTATGCAAGCTATGAAGAGATTCCAACCCATTAATAATAAGAAACATGACGCATAAGCATATGCAGGATTGTAGTGCTCATAACAAGATATGATAAAGTGGTATCTCGCTTGCCTTTATGAATGACAAGGCACCTCTGAAGTTTAAGTGAAGACTAGAAATAAAAATATCAAAGATACAAGTGTCAAAGTTATGCCATAATTAACCGTGTTTTGGGACAAGCACATTACACTAAGAATGACAGCTATGCTCTCAGGAAGGTGCTCAAATAATAAATGGTGACTCAACATAAAAGTGAGAGAACAAGATTTAAAAGTTTGAAAGGCTTCCAAATGCTGAAAGTAAGATACTCATTAGCTTTGAGCTCTCATTGCCTCTATCATAAGCATCTTTTATGTGATTAAGGTTAGAGTGAACAAATATGAGGATATGCTTGACAAGTTATAAGTTGAAATCTCATGCCCCTTACTTACGAAGATTGAACCTCATGCTACTCAACTTTAGTCACGAGTAAGTTCTTGTCATTGTAGGTACATGTGTATCATAGAGAACCGCCAACGGGGTACCCCTTGCCCGATGATACGGAAGCATTCCCATATCAAAATGACAAGGCAAGCAGACAATGAGCATCTCGGCGATCTTTTTATTTGCTATTTGCATAGGTTTTCATTAAGGATGCTTCACGGATTGCGCACTATGGTTATGCTGCAAGTTTCCACCATGATTAGGCATGGCTTAGGCTAGCGGCCCAGGCGTTTCTCTAACACATATACAAACTCCATGAGCTTACAATCTCCCCTTTTATTTCACATCACCAGGATCCATAAGAAAAAGAACATGATATCAACTAAATAAAGTGCAATGTTGAAAGCGTACCCCATGGTAACATGGTTCTGCTAATTCACAACTTATAAAGCGCAAGCATATACGCAACATAGATGGGCACAATGGTTCAAGTTTATTAAGTGCAAGAAAAGTAAAGTGTGCCATCAAGTTTGTGAGAGCTTTACTGACTAATTTTCTCATAACAAGCAAACATTTTTATTGGAAGAAAATAGACCATAATAAACATGCAAGGAGTAGCAATGATGCTAGTAGGTAGATATGGTGGACTCTTTTGGGAAACTTTGGTTTTAGGGAGTTGGATGCACGAGTAAAGCTTATACTCAGCACAAGTGAAGGCTAGCAATAGAAAGGGAGCGACAATCGAGAGAGCAGTAACTGTCATAATCATGCTTGCGACAAAACAAAATAAATAGTGGCATAAAAGTGACACAAGAACTCTGAGGCAGAATAAATCATCGAGGCTCAACTGACCTTTGTTTAGTCATATGCATGCGTGAGCATGTGCCAAGTCGATTCAAATAAAATATTCAGAGGAGGACACCACAATGTCATACCAAGTTATGAATAGAACAATGCAAGCAAACAATTATATGACATGTTACGAACTATAATGGATTGGAGCTGATCATAAACAGGCAAGAACCACTAAGTATCCATTAAATAACATACACCTTACATGAAAAGACTAAGCATGCTCACGATGATGAGTATATGTACAAAAATGAAAAACAAATAGAGTTTGTTACCAGCCTCTTACCACACCCCGAGTTGTCATTAATCTCCATTATTGCCCTTCACTTGTGTGGCTTGAATAATAACATGAAACCAAACTCCACTAAGGATTGCTGAATCCTACAATGAACTTCACAGAACCAAAGAAGAACAAAAAATATTTTTGGTGTTTTTGATTTTAAAGGCAAGAACCAAAAAGGAAGAACAAGCAAAACGGAATCTTTTTTGGTTTTTCAAATAATTAAGACAAAGCTAAAAGAAAGAAGCAAACCAAGGCTAAAAGACAAAGAAGCAAACAAAGAGAAACAACAAAAATATTTTTGGTCCTTTTGTGTTTTGGAAAGCAGAAATAAAGCAATACTAATAAGAAAACGAAACATGGATATACAAAGTACCGACTGAACATGATATGTAGATGAGTGTGATGTCGGTGTACCTCCCCCCAAGCTTAGGCTTTTGGCCTAAGTGGGTATTGATGACCCACAAGTATAGGGGGTGTATCACAGTATTTTCGATAAGTAAGAGTGTCGAACCCAATGAGGAGCAGAAGGTGCTGGCTAGTGGTATGGATCAGGAATTCTCTGCAAATACTTAGAAAACGGATTTTTAGGGTTTTTTGATAAAGCAAGTAAACAAAGTACGAGTAAATAAAAGATAGTAGGAATAAATGCAGAAAGTGGCCCAATTCTTTATGCAGCAAAGGACAAGCCAGTTGTATTACTTAAGATGACCAAATGTTCTCGAGGACACATGGGAAGACTGTCAAGTGCTTTCGCTTCATATAGTTGATTAATCTTCTCTAGCTTTCTAAGTGTTGTGTGGGTGAACCTGTGCTAATGTACCGACCTTCCTAGGACTACTACATACTTGTGATTATACCCCTTGCAAACATCCATAAGTACAAGAAAGTAATTAAGGTAGAAACCTAACCACAACTTTAAACTCTAAGACCTTGACGTCCCTTGTGTAATGGTTTCCTAACGGGGGTTTAGGTTTCTGTCACTCCGGTAACCCCTACGATTAGTAGCCAAATACACAATGCATTCCCCTAGGCCCATATAGGTGAAGTGTCATGTAGTCGACGTTCACATGACACTACTAGAAGAAGTACACCACAACTTAAATATCAAACTATTGAATCTTTCTCAACACAACTCCACTACTAACAACATGACTTCTCCCATGTCCTCAAGAACAAAACGAACTACTCACAAGACATCATATGGATCATGATCAGAGATGGAATAATGATATCTAACAATCTGAACATAAACAATAATTCAACGGTTCACTCAATAGCATCAACTACAAAGAGTAATCAATACCGGAAAAATTTCCCCTATGAACTATGCAAGATTCAACTCAATTGTTACAACAATTTGGAGATGGTGATGAGGGTGCTGATGGTGATGATGGTGGTGATGATGATGATGATGATCCCGATGAAGTCCAGCTTGATGGTGGTGTTGATGGCGACGATCTCCCCTCTCCGGGAAGGAATTCCCCTGGCAAAAATCTGTCTGCCGGAGAGATCTTTCTCTCTCGGTGTTTTCCGCCCGCAGAGGCGGCGGAATCTTTCTATGGTCGCTCCCCCAGTCTTAGGGTTTCAGGAGGAATATATACGCCAGAGGGGAGTGCCAGGGGTGGACCAGGGCGGCCACACCACCTAGTGGAGTGGCCTAGGCTGGCCCGTGCCAAGGGGTGGTGTGGGCCCCCTGTGGCCCATCTCTAGCCCCCATTCTGGCTTCCTCCGTCTTTTGGAAAAATAGGATTTTCCATGTATTTTCCCGGATTTTCTGATCTTCGCGAATTTTGCCTCCAAATAGCACCTTTTCCATCAGAATCCTGACTGCAGCGGTCGATGCTCCAAAAGTCATCAACCATGCAAAAACAGACGAAATAACATAAGTATCACCTCTTAATACGAAATATATCAATGAATAACAGTGAATTATGACATAGAATAGTGATGCAAAATGGACGTATCAGGTATCAACCCCAACGCGGGTAGGAACTCCAAGCTGGCGGGTCATTATAAGAATGATCATAGTTAGGCCCTTGTGAAGAAGAAGAAACTCCCCAATCATAGGCAGGCTGCTGGTACGAGGGCTCCCCCTCATTCGAGGGCTAGACCGAGTCATCTGTAACCTCCCTTCTAGTATCCTGCTCTTGCTAGGAAAGCTCCCCCAGATATGTGTCGAGCTCTTCCTTAGTGAGTGACCATCCTACCCTGGTATCAAGGTTAAATAACACAGGTGCAGGCAAAAGAACAACATGCTCGGACTTACCCCTTCTCCAACCAGCCTTGAGGAGGGTTATTTCATAAGATAAATCACTCAAATTAGCCCAAGAAGAAACAAATTTATGTTGTATCATGGAGTTAAGGTCAAGCCTCTCTATGGGAAACTATAGGTCTAAATGTTGAGGCACTACACCATGCAAAGCTATTAAACGAGAGGCGATGAGGCCTCCACAAATTCCACCTTTCTCGCGGTTAGCAGCAAGACGGAAAGCTATCAAGGCACCCAAATTATAAGTCCTATCTCGTTTTAAGGCAGCTAAGATGAAGGCTAGATCATATGAGGATAATTTATTAGCAGTTTTCCTAGCAAGGACACAATTGGCAACAAAGTAGGCAAAGTACCGAATAGACGGGAGATGAATATTATGAATTTTACCACTCTCCTTTGAGAAGCTGCTCTCTTGGCAAATTTCTGCGTACAAGTCCATGAGTGGTGTAGGTCACTCTAATCCTTCCACAAGAACCCCACTGTGGTACTTTAATAGCTGCACAAAAGTCATCAAAAGGGAGATCGACAGCTACATTGTAAATTTTGCAGTGGACCATGGGGTTAGGCAAGGAACAACTAAATTAGAAATCCTGCACCATAGACATATTTAGTTTCGCATATTGGTAGGTTCGTCTCCCACAAAATGCTCCAAACCTGCATTAGTAATTAAAGTATGAAAATCTTGAGAAATCCCTGTAGCCCTCATGAATTCGGGCCATGGATAGGTGTAACATCCCAAAACTTTAATCCAAGTAATCAAGATCCAAATCATCAACTTTTAGAGTTAACAAAAACTTTCCCAATTAAAAATATTAAAGCATTCATAGGTGTGTGCATTTAAATAGGAGTTGTTTTGAATTGCCTTGATTAAGTGATCCATTGCTTGTAAAATGATTTTTAGGTGAAATAAACATCATCTAGATCTCCCAAACAAATCCCAAAGAAAAACAAATCAAAATGAATAAAATAACCAAATGGTCATTTGTGCCATTTTAATCAACATACCTACTTTGGCTATTCCTAGAACTCAATTCTTAACAGAAACAAATGTGGATCTTTGCACCCCTTGCTAGTACATATACTGATGTACCAAGTCCCATTTTGTGATCTGCCAAAAACTTTCAAACACAAATTTTAAATGGCATTTGAAAATTGAATGTAGTTCATATGGGAAGATCCCACTTATTCAAAAACCACTCAAAGGAGTTTCGTTTTCAAAACCCAAGCAACCACAGAGGATTAATCATGTGTCTAGAAACTCCACCAAAATTCAACCAAAAATTCAAAAACTTTCCTCAAGCGGCCATTGTGTCGAACAGGTGGCATGCAGAAAATAAACTGCCTAACTATTACTGTTTGTACTTAATCCATTGTCCCCCATTTGACCCCCTTTGCACTCCCTTGTGCCCCCTGAGTCCAACCAAGTGGTCACCGGCCTACCCCTAAGCCACAACAGCAGTGGAGCGCCGCCACTTTATGGTCGCCGCCGGCCGATTGTGGACAGAGCGCCACAGACCATGCCGCGCCATTCCAGCACCACCACTAGCTCCACCTAACACTACCGCCGCCCCCTGTCCACCCCTCGATCACCCCCAGGCCCTAGACCACACCCCAGCGCTGCCGCCCATTCTCTATGCGCCGTGCTAAGCGCGCGCCAGAGCACGATCATCGCCAGCACGCAGCAGACCGCCACTGGACATAAAATCCCACACGCCGCTCTGCCTCGACCCCAGCACCCTGCCAGACATGGCCGTGCGCCGCCGCACGACCCACAGTCGCCGTGCGCCGCGTCGAGCACCGCCTCTGTCTCCCATTGCGCGGGATGCTCCTGACCAAACGCCACCACCCCTAGCTGCACATTAACGCCATAGAGCACCGCCAGGAGGCAGGCCACCGTCCGCCTACGCCTCCCATGCCTCTAGCCGCCTGTATCCGCGTCACCGACGAGCTCGCCGTCGTACCGCTCGGTCCCCTCATCGTCCTATAAAAGGAGCCCTCCCCAGCACGAACTCCTCACACCACTCCACTCCTCTCTCATCACTGATCCTTCCCCACCTCTCGCCGGAGCCGCTCGAGCCATAGTCCACCGAAATTGCGCCAGAGGAGCCCACTGCAGAGGAGGAAAAGGCGCCGTCGATTTTGTCCACCCCAGGAGCTGCCGCGACCTCGCCTGAGCTCGCCGTCGTCCACCAGTTCGTTTGCCTGCCTCGCCGCAGTAGCTGGACCCCTGGTATGACCCCGGTGCACCCCCACCGAGCCGCTAGGGTTAGTTCTCGCTGGTGACCTGTTCGCTGGAGACGACACTCCTCAGCCGTAGATCTCACCTTTAATCGCACGGTCCACGTCGCCCTATACCGCTTCACGTTTAAAGAGCCGCTGACATGTGGACTCCCCCTGTCAGCTGTTCTCTATGCCGCGGAACGCCACTGGGCCGGCCCATTTTCTTTCCCGCGCTAGCCCGTGAATTCAAATTTAGGTTTTTCTATTTTAGTTTGAATTCACTTCTGTCCCTTACTTTAAAAATCAATTCCAGAAGATCTACTAAACCAATTTGAGTGATTCAAATTTTGTTAGAAATCTACTGAAAATATCTATACAAGCCCGTTGGATTTAATTCATTTAGAGATAGCGATCTCTCCTAGTAGAAATAGCAAGACAGAAGCTTTTGCACCTTCAAACATTTATATAAAATCAACCATGATAGTTTTTGAGTTGATTCCAACTCTCAAAAATCACATTTAACCATACCTATTTGAATATGTAATAATATTAAGGTGTACATGCAGTGACTTTGGACTAGTACCAAAATAATGCTATATAGGCATTTCTAGTCACTTTAAATCATTAAATATTAAACTTAAACCAAAGTAAATGTGATCCAACCCTTAAATTACATTTCCATATGTTAGAATATGTGGTGATGACATGTGTCCATATGATCCCATATTTTAATTGGAGAATATTAAATCTTAGATATTTTTCAATGAGTAGAAATTACTTTTCTTAAATAAAAAGAATGAAACTAGTTAATAAAACCTTGTGATGCTTGTGATGATATTAGATCATCAAATGTGTGCCTTAGAATGCTAAGTAGCCTAGTTAAGTATTGTTTGGTGATTGTGTACTCCGTATGTGTTTATAGATGATAGTACCGACCAAGCTTTTGAGGAGGAGGAATTCTATCAAGAGGAGGAAGAGGAAAACTTTAACCACTACACCAACCAAGGCAAGCTATTATTGGCAAGCTAGCACTTGCAAGTATTATACTAGCAAGCCGCCATTAACAATGCAAGCTAACCCTTGCAATCTAGATAACTCAAGCAAAGACATTAGACACGCTTTGGTTATACCCCTTTGACTAGTACATACCCCAAGTTTTATTTCCAACCTTTACTTCTTTACTTTACCAAAGTCCTTTACTTGTTTTGAAGGTAGCATAAAGAGTATAAAACTTGACCTATCTAGATTAACCTTAGATGTCATTCTATGGCATGAGATTGATCTTAGCATCCCACTTTAGTGAACACTCTTAACTTAGTAGCTAGAACTAAGTCAAAACTTGAGTCACTTTAGATGGGAACACTTGGTGAAAATGAATTGTGAAAACCTTGGAATGATGAGTCATTCTATTGAGATGTTTTGACATGTGTTGAGAAACACAAATGGTTTATGATGATGAGTTGAGGCATGAGCCTTAGCCCTTCTTCAAAAACTGATGGTTGGATTCAAATGCGATACCATTCCAAATTTACCGCACAACCACAATACCTGAATTGGGTAAGGCTTAGCCGGAAGTTTATATGCATTAGTATTAGTTCCCTCACGGGAGAGGTTTGAGCTGAGGCTACCTCTCAATGTTGTCCACCTATGTAGTGCCCAAGATGACAGATGGTCATGGTTGGGAGGCCATGCTCATAGGAGAGGTGCTTATACTAGGGTGTGTAAAGGAAAGGTTATGTTTGATTATCTGCATGCTAAGTATGATGATTCAGGGTTGTCCCTGATAGATGTATTGAATCTTGTGGTGAAAGTGTACCACCTCTGCAGAGTGTCAAACTATTCGAATAGCTGCGTCCGCGGTTATGGACAGTTGGAGTGGCCATACTGTTTCGTTGTTAGATATTTTCAAAATGACTTATGAAATGAATGATGAATCTTGACTTGACCACAACAGGGTTGTGACTATGACACTAGCTTCCAAACTTAAGTGATTCTAGAACTTTATTTTATCTTTCTTTGTTTCTGAACTCAGCTTAGGTTTCAAACTTAACTTTATAGTTAAACTTAGAGTTAGCAACTTACTTTAGAACTATACTACTTGTTAGTGGTAGTTTACGAGTACTTAAAGAGTACTCATGGCTTTTGTCCCTGGCTATTCCTATGGCCAGACTCTGAAGGAGACTACCAAGATGATGGCCAGCAGGACGGCTATGATAACTAGGACTATCTGCCTTCGTCAGCATTGCCTTCGCTACGCTTATTATTTATTCCGCTGCTTGTTGTATTAAGACTGGATCATGAGATACTTATTTGTGTAATACCTTATTTCTGGTTTGTAATGGATGATGTACTGTGATATCCAATCTGTTATGTCTCGCAAAAATGGTAATCCTGGGATTGCGAGGTATGGCATAACATGCATCTAGGATTAAAAATCCGGGTGTTGACAAGTTGGTATTAGAGCCATCCTGACCATAGGAGACCCTAGTTAGAATGGACGTCCGAACAAAAACTGAATTTCAAAACCAAAGTGAGTATTTATGAAAAACTATTTCCTCTCTTACCCTCGGGAATTCATTCTTTCTCAAAAATTCATGTTCCTCAAATTCTTACATTACTACTTAAAATTTGATAGACTTGATCACTTCACTAATTTTCTCATCCTTAATTCTTGTAGATGGAGACTTAGTTTAGCAAGTTCTACCAGTAGGGAAACGGAGGTCAGCTGATCTTCGAGAGGGACCTAGATTCACTGTCTGAGTTATTGGGACGCCCGCATCCGGAGTTTCTTGGAGCTCAACTTCCAGGACCCCCAGGAGGAGATTTACAGTGGCTAGTCATCGCTGATCTTCGAGGAAGCATAAAATCACCAACGTCCAGGAGAATCCAGTTCTCAGTCCGAGAGAACAACTGGCTAGATGGATTAGCCAGGGCAATGCATGAAGCGCTCGCACGTCTATGTGCCCTCAGTGTCAACCAAATCCAAGGAACCCATTTTACTCACTATGCAAGACGTGACTTCATGGGAATGCCTATGGAGATGCCCAGTCACCCGGAGCTGAAGCGTCAAGTGGAGAACCTTGACTTCCTGTTGTACGATCGTTAGAAGAAATTGGACAATGCTAGGGAGTTTGCCAACCACAACCATGCCATTGCCGCCCAGAAGGCCCAGACTTTCTCACTGCTTGTCAAGGACCGTCAGTCTCTTCGCCTCCAGCGCGAGAAGAAGGATCGCACCATCGCCCGTCTTCGCAAGAAGGTGGCCGACCTCGAGAAGACCATCAAGGAGCAAGAAGCTCAGCTTGCAGCAAAGGGGGAAGAAGAGGAGGGTGAAGACATCCAGGGAGACATGGATTCTTACCTCAGCAATGATGATGACTTTCTGGAGGAGGATGCTATGGACTTCTACATTGACGATGAGGACTCCGACTTCATCAACGATGAGTAGATGCACTAGAGCACTGTCGTAGCATGAGATGTACCGGTCCCACTGTATCATAGCTTGCAGAATGGTTCTTCAAACCATCTGTTTTCCTTTGTTTTTGTGGTGTGTGTTTGTATCGTGTGCTTTGCTTGAATGAATGAAATGAAGTTAGTTGCAAAACCTAAGTCAAACTCAAAGTTCTAGCTTTGAAATCAAAACCCTGAACCTTAGAACTTTCCCTCTTACCCCTTTATCTACCTCAATCTTTAGATGACTCGTGGAAACCAAGGAGGGAGCAGCTCGTCGCAAGACCCAATGCTGCAGATCTTGCAGAATCTCATCACAGACAGAGAAGCAAGCAGGGCAGAGCGCCAAGCTAATCTAGCAACACTGCAACAGATCACCCAGATGGCTCTCAACAACCAAGGGCATGGAAATCATGATCATCAAGGATCCAAGCTGAAGAACTTCCAGAACACCAATCCCCCAATCTTTAGCACTTTAGAGAACCCATTAGATGCAGATGACTGGTTGCAGACGATGGAGAACAATCTAGAAGTAGCCAGAGTTGATGACAATGAGAAAGTTCTCTCTGCCACCCACTACTTGGCAGGAGATGCAAGAGGATGGTGGAACAGTATCCGCCTGATGAACCATGGTCAAGTGATGACATGGGAAGCCTTCAAAATCAAGTTCAGTCGCACCCATGTGCCGCAGGGCTTAGTCACCAGAATGAGGGATGAGTTCCACGACTTGAAGCAAGGCAGAATGACTATGGTGGAGTACCATGACAGATTCCTATCACTTTCCAGATATGCACCTGATGAGATCAACATGGAGTCCAAGAATAAGGAGAGTTTCCTGAACAGACTGCATGATGAGATGCAGACTGTCCTCGTCAACATCCGCTTCGAGGATCTCGAAGAGCTAGTCGACTCTGCCATTCAGATGGAAGGGAAGATTAACCAGGCAAACGACAACCGCAAACATCGTATGATGCAGCAATTTGGATCCAGTAGTCACCAAAAGTACCATCCCAACCCCTCACCAGGATATGCACCAAGGAACAACTGACCCCCAATGTCTCGCCCAAGCTACCCCAACCGTAGCGGAGGCAATGTGAAGTCCGGAGGAAACAACAACTTCGGCAACACCAACAATTTCAACCGTGCCCCTCCCAAGAGCAACAACAACAACACTACACCCAGGACTGTAAGCAATGCTATGCCCGTCGCAGCTAAATACAAGTCTCATATAACCTGTTTCGAGCGTGGAGTGAAGGGTCACTATTCCAATGAGTGCCCCAAGAAGGCTGCTGCCACTGCCAATGTGAATGCTCCAGCTCAACAGCAGCGTCGTGTTCAACCAGTGAGAAGATTTGCCCTAGGGAACCCTCACAACCGCAACGGTCGTCTCTTCCACATGAACGGCGAGGAAGCCCAAGAAGCGCCAGATGTAGTGCTGGGTATGTTTTCTATCAACTCAGTTTTAGCAAGGGTATTGTTTGATTCGGGAGCATCACATTCATTTGTCACCAAAGAATTTGCATGCACTAGTAAGATTCACCCAACCAAATTGAAGCATGTCATGATAGTTCAAATCCCCGGATCAACTACAAAAGCTAGAAAAATTTGCAAAGCTGTGCCTATCAGAATACATGGGATAGATTTTTATGCCAACCTAATTGTACTCGGAACCAAAGGATTGGAAGTAGTACTAGGTATGGACTAGATGTCAAGGCATGAAGGACTGATAGACTGTGCTAAGAAAGCCATCACCATGACCAGTAGCTCTGGAGTCACAGTAGAGCATATATCTAAAACCTTACCCCGTCAATTCAAGTGCAACAAGAGTCTAGCCCTACCCACCATAGACCAAGTTAGGGTAGTCTGTGAATACCCTGACGTATTCCTAGATGAATTGCCAGGTATGCCCCCAGATAGGGATATTGAGTTCATTGTCGAACTAATCCCCGGAACCAGACCCATAGCCCAGAGACCCTATAGCATGAACCCCTCAGAGTTAGTAGAATTAAAGAAGCAGTTGGATGCTATGTTGGCAACATGCCTGATTCAACCGAGCGCTTCGCCATGGAGATCACCAGTGTTATTCGTCGACAAGAAAGATGGAGGCAACCGTTTGTGCATAGATTACATGAAGCTAAATGACGTCACCATCAAAAACAAGTCTTTGCCAAAGATAGAGGATCTATTTGATCAGTTGACTGGAGCCCAGGTATTCTCAAAGATTGATCTTAGGACTGGTTATCACCAACTAAAGATTCGTGCAAGGGATATTCCTAAGACCGCCTTTACTACTCGTTATGATTTATACGAGTATATGGTTATGTCTTTTGGATTAACCAATGCCCCTGATTATTTCATGAACCTCATGAATAAGATCTTTATGAATTTCCTAGATAAGTCTGTCGTTGTGTTCATCGACGATATCCTTATCTACTCCAAGTCGGAAGAAGAGCATGAGCAACATCAGAGGATCATCCTAGAAACCTTGAGAGAACATCAACTATATGCCAAGTTCAACAAATGTGAGTTTTGGCTGAAAGAAGTAGGATTCCTAGGACATATTGTGTCTGCCGGAGGAGTCTCTGTTGATCCCGCCAAGATCAAAGATGTCGAAGAATGGGAAGCCCCAACTACTCAAACCCAAGTCCGTGCATTTCTCGGATTAGCGGGATATTACCGCAAGTTCGTCAAAGTATTCTCGAGCATCGCCAGACCCATGACCCAATTGCTGAAGAAGGACAAGAAGTTTGAATGGACCGACAAATGTGAAGCCAGTTTCCAGGAGCTGAAGAAGAGATTGATATCAGTCCCAATATTGATCATGCCAGATATCAAGAAGCCATTTGATGTGTATTGTGATGCATCCAAGATTGGTCTCGGATGTGTATTGATGCAAGAAGGCAAAGTCATAGCCTATTTGTCTCAACAACTGAAGCAGCATCAACAGAACTATCCGACCCATGATCTTGAATTAGCAACCGTAGTTTTGGCATTGAAGACATGGCGTCATTATCTGATGGGTAATCGCTGTGAGATTTACTCAGACCACAAAAGCTTGAAATATATTTTCACTCAGAAGGAGCTGAATATGAGGCAAAGGATATGGATAGAGTTAATCAAGGATATGACCTTGACATTCACTATCACCCCGGCAAAGCCAATGTGGTAGCAGATGCTCTTAGCAGATTGCCGTGTAGGCTAAATACCATGATCAAAGAGAAGCAACCAAGTTTGTATGAGGAGTTGGAGCATATTAGAACTGAGCTAGTTAGCAAAGGATTCTTAGCTAGCATTGAACTCCAACCCACATTGATTAGCCAAATCAAGGAAGCCCAGAAGGGAAATGAAAGTATCGACGGAATCAAACGTCGTATTGGTACAGGAAAGGTACCTGGATTCACTGAAGACGAAGAAGGAGTTCTGTGGTACAAAGGTCGTATCTGTGTGCTAGCAGATTCGGAGCTGAAGCCAGTTATCATGCAGGAATCTCATGATACTCTTTATTTTATCCACCCCGGAGGAACAAAGATGTATCAAGATTTGAAAGAGCAATTTTGGTGGCACAAGATGAAGAGAGACATCGGAAGCTACATCGCCAACTGTGACATCTGTCAAAGAGTCAAAGCAGAGCATCAGAGACCTGCAGGACTGTTGCAACCACTGCAGATTTCAGAATGGAAATGGGATTCCGTCAGAATGGACTTTATCATCGGTTTGCCTACTTCTAGTAGGGGAAATGACTCAATCTGGGTCATCGTTGATAGACTGTCCAAGGTAGCTCACTTTATACCTATCAAGACAACCTACCAGAGTTCAAAGCTAGCAGAGCTGTATATTGCTAGGATTGTTAGTATGCATGAAACCCCCAAGACCATAGTATCAGATTGAGGAACCCAGTTTACCTCGATATTTTGGCAGAAAGTCCAGGAAGGATTAGGAACCAAGTTGAATTTCAGCACCGCGTATCACCCGCAAATTGATGGACAGACTGAGAGAGTCAACCAAATCTTAGAGGATATGCTTAGAGCTTGTGTGCTAGAGTACAGATCAAAATGGGAAGACTGCCTGCCTTTTGCATAATTCTCATATAACAACAGTTATCAAGCTAGTTTGCAGATGGCACCATTTTAGTTCCTATACGAAGGAAGTGTCGCACCCCTTTGAATTGGTCGCAAGTAGGAGAGAATCAGATCTTTGGACTCAACATTCTCCGAGAAGCCAAAGAGAAGGTTCACAAAGTCCGTGAGCACCTCAAGACCGCCCAATACAGACAAAAGACTTATGCTGACAAGAGAAGGAGAGACCTGACTTTCAATGTCGGAGATTTTGTATATCTCAAGGTTTCGCCATTGAAGGGAACCCAACACTTTAATCTGAAAGGAAAGTTAGCCCCCAGATATATCGGGCCCTTCAAGATTCTGAACCATCGAGGATAAGTATCATATCAGCTAGAACTGCCAGAGGAGATGTCAGCTATCCACAATGTGTTCCATATCTTGTTACTTTGCAAATGCCTAGAAGTGCCGGAGAAGACTAAAGTTTTCAAGAACATCGATCACAAAGCTGTTGAGATCAACAAAGACCTGACGTAACGTGAAGTGCCCATCCGTATCTTGGAGGAAGCTTATAGAACCACCAGAACCAGGAGTATCAAGTTTCTCAAGATTCAATGGAGCAACCATACCGAAGAGGAAGACACTTGGGAGCGAGAAGATTACATTAGGACAGAGTTCCCAGATCTCTTTAGTTCCTAGTTTTCTTTCGTAAATCTCGGGACGAGATTTTGTTTAAGAGGGGAAGGTTTGTAACATCCCAAAACTTTAATCCAAGTGATCAAGATCCAAATCATCAACTTTTAGAGTTAACAAAAAATTTCCCATTTAAAAATATTAAAGCATTCATAGGTGTGTGCATTTAAATAGGAGTTGTTTTGAATTGCCTTGATTAAGTGATCCATTGCTTGTAAAATGATTCTTAGGTGAAATAAACATCATCTAGATCATTCCCAAACAAATCCCAAAGAAAAACAAATCAAAATGAATAAAATAACCAAATGGTCATTTGTGCCATTTTAATCAACATACCTACTTTGGCTATTCCTAGAACTCAATTCTTAACAGAAAAAAATGTGGATCTTTGCACCCCTTGCTAGTACATATAGTGATGTACCAAGGCCCACTTTGTGATCTGCCAAAAAATTTCAAACACAAATTTTAAATGGCATTTGAAAATTGAATGTAGTTCATATGGGAAGATCCCACTTATTCAAAAACCACTCAAAGGAGCTCCATTTTCAAAACCCAAGCAACCACAGAGGCTTAAGCATGTGTCTAGAAACTCCACCAAAATTCAACCAAAAATTCAAAAACTTTTCTCATGCGGCCATTGTGTCGAACAGGTGTCATGCAGAAAATAAACTGCCTAACGATTACTGTTTGTACTTAAGCCATTGTCCCCCATTTGACCCCCTCTGCACTCCCTTGTCCCCCTGAGTCCAACCAAGTGGTCACTGGCCTACCCCTAAGCCGCAGCAGCAGTGGAGCGCCACCACTTTATGGTCGCCGCCAGCCGATCATGGACAGAGCGCCACAGACCACGCCGCGCCATTCCAGCGCCACCACTAGCTCCGCCTAACGGTACCGCCACCCCTTGTCCACCCCTCGATCACCCCCAGGCCCTGGATCACACCCCAGCGCCGCCACCCATTCTCTCTGTGCCGTGCTCAGCGCGCGCCAGAGTGCGATCGCTGCCAGCACGCAGCAGACCGCCACTGGACATAAAATCCCGCACGCCGCTCCGCCTCGACCCCAACACCCCGCCAGACATGGCCGTGCGCCGCTGCGCGACCCATAGTCGTTGTGTGCCGCGTTGAGCATCGCCTCTGTCTCCTAGAGCGCGGGATGCTCCCGACCAAACGCCACCACCCCTAGCCGCGCATTAACACCGTAGAGCACCGCCAGGAGGCAGACCACCATCCCCCTATGCCGCCCATGCCTCTAGCCGCCTGTATCCGCACCACCGACGAGCTCGCCGTCGTACCGCTCGGTCCCCTCGTCGCCCTATAAAAGGAGCCCTCCCTAGCACAACCTCCTCACACCACTCCACTCCCCTCTCATCACTGATCCTTCCCCACCTCTCGCCGGAGCCGCTCGAGCCATAGTTCGCCGGAATTGCGCTGGAGGAGCCCGCTGCAGAGGAGGAGAAGGCGCCGTCGATTTCGTCCACCCCAGGAGCTGCCGCGACCTCACCTGAGCTCGCCATCGTCCACCAGTTCGTTTGCCCATCTCGCCACAGTAGATGGAGCCCTGGTATGCCCCCTATGCACCCCCACCGAGCCGCTAGGTTTAGTTCTCGCCGGCGACCTGTTCGCCGGAGACGACACTCCTCAGCCGTAGATCTCACTTTTAATCGCACGGTCCACGTCGCCCCATACCGCTTCGCGTTTAAAGAGCCACTGACATGTGGACCCCCTGTCAGCTATGCTCTGCGCTGCGGAACGCCACTGGGCCGGCCCATTTTCTTTCCCACGCTAGCCCGTGAATTCTAATTTAGGTTTTTCTATTTTAGTTTGAATTCACTTCTGTCCCTTAGTTTAAAAATCAATTCCAGAAGATCTACTGAACCAATTTGAGTGATTCAAATTTTGTTAGAAAGCTACTGAAAAGATATATCCAAGCCCTTTGGATTTAATTCATTTAGAGTTAGAGATCTCTCCTAGTAAAAATAGCAAGACAGAAGCTTTTGCACCTTCAAACATTTTTATAAAATCAACCATGATAGCTTTTGAGTTGATTCCAACTCTCAAAAATCACATTTAACCATACGTATCTGAATATGTAATAATATTAAGGTTTACATGCAGTGACTTTGGACTAGTACCAAAATAATGCCATATAGGCATTTCTAGTCACTTTAAATCATTAAATATTAAACTTAAACCAAAGTAAATGTGGTCCAATCCTTAAATTACATTCCCATATGTTAGAATATGTGGTGATGACATGTGTCCATATGATCCCATATTTTAATTGGAGAATATTAAATCTTAGATATTTTTCAATGAGTAGAAATTACTTTTCTTAAATAAAAAGAATGAAACTAGTTAATAAAAACTTGTGATGCTTGTGATGATATTAGATCATGAAATGCGTGCCTTAGAATGCTAAGTAGCCTAGTTAAGTATTGTTTGGTGATTGTGTACTCCGTATGTGTTTATAGACGATAGTACCGACCAAGCTTTCGAGGAGGAGGAATTCTATCAAGAGGAGGAAGAGGAAAACTTCAACCACTGCACCAACCAAGGCAAGCTATTATTGGCAAGCTAACACTTGCAAGTATTATACTAGCAAGCCACCATTAACAATGCAAGCTAACCCTTGCAATCTAGATAACACAAGCAAAGACATTATACATGCTTTGGTTATACCCTTTTTACTAGTACCTACCCCAAGTTTTATTTCCAAGCTTTACTTCTTTACTTTACCAAAGTCCTTTACTTGTTTTGAAGGTAGCATAAAGAGTATAAAACTTGACCTATCTAGATTAACCTTAGATGTCATTCTATGGCATGAGATTGATCTTAGCATCCCACTTTAGTGAACACTCTTAACTTAGTAGCTAGAACTAAGTCAAAACTTGAGTCACTTTAGATGGGAACTGTGAAAACCTTGGAATGATGAGTCATTCTATTGAGATGTTTTGACATGTGTTGAGAAACACAAATAGTTTATGATGATGAAAATGTTGAGGCATGAGCCTTAGCCCTTTTTCAAAAACTGATGGTTTGATTCGGATGCAATACCATTCCAAATTTACCGTACAACCACAATACCTGAATTGGGTAAGGCTTAGCCGGAAGTTTATATGCATTAGTATTAGTTCCCTCGCGGGAGAGGTTTGAGCTGAGGCTACCTCTCAATGTTGTCCACCTATGCAGTGCCCAAGATGACAGATGGTCATGGTTGGGAGGCCATGCTCATAGGAGAGGTGCTTATACTAGGGTGTGTAACGGAAAGGTTATGTTTGATTATCTGCATACTAAGTATGATGATTCAGGGTTATCCCTGACAGATGTATCGAATCTTGTGGTGGAAGTGTACCACCTCTGTAGAGTGTCAAACTATTCGAATAGCCGCATTCGTGGTTATGGACAGTTGGAGTGGCCATACTGTTTCGTTATCAGATATTTTCAAAATGACTTATGAAATGAATGATGAATCTTGACTTGACCACAACAAGGTTGTGACTATGACACTAGCTTCCCAACTTAAGTGGTTCTAGAACTTTATTTTATCTTTCTTTGTTTCTGAACTCAACTTAGGTTTCAAACTTAACTTTATAGTTAAACTTAGAGTTAGCACATTACTTTAGAACTATACTACTTGTTAGTGGTAGTTTGCAAGTACTTAAAGAGTACTCATGGCTTTTGTCCCTAGCTATTCCTATGGCCAGACTATGAAGGAGACTACAAAGATGATGGCTAGAAGGATGGCTATGATAACTAGGACTATCTGCCTTCGTCAACATTGCCTGTGCCCCCTGAAGATGGACCCCACCGCTACGCTTATTATTTATTCCGCTGCTTGTTGTATTAAGACTGGATCATGAGATCCTTACTTGTGTAAGACCTTATTTATGGTTTGTAATGGATGATGTACTGTGATACCCAATCTGTTATGTCTCGCAAAAATGGTAATCATGGGATTGCGAGGTATGGCATAACAGGCATCTGGGATTAAAAATCCGGGTGTTGACAATAGGTAGAGGGAAAGACTTCCTCCTCATGGTGAACCTTCATAACTGCAGGCACCCTTAATTCATGTTGGTTTAGTTGGTATTCATTCATCTTCTTTTCTGAAATTTTTAGACAACCATCATTCAAGTGATCGCTAAGTGAATACATAATGAAAGGAACTACTCATAGGGCTTGTAAGAGGCCTAAACATGCATCAAAACAATTTTTCTAAGCATTGAACAAGCTTACAAGCTCACATAACCTATCACCTATAGTAGCAAAATACTCAAGATATAAACCACTATCACAAATCTACTTGGACAAGCGGAGGAGTCACATACCGGATAACAAATGCTCCAAATTTCAGCAGCAAAGATGGGCTGAGCAAGGAGATCGAAAAATCGCAAGAAAGAACAACAAGAATGCGATTTTGAGCAATGAACTGATGTTTTCTCGAGAGAGAGAAAGAAGTGGCAAGTGAGTGGAGGGCCAGGGGTGGCCCACACCATGGCCAGGCGCGCCCCTGGTGTGGCCGTGCCACCAGGTGGTGTGCCTGCCTGGTGGGCCCCCTTGGGTCCCTCTAGGTACTTCTCTACCCCTTTTTTCACGTGAAAATTTAATATGAATTTTCTGGAATTTTTCGAGACACTTTATTTTTTAGCAATTTTCAGGTATTGATGAATAAGTTTCTGGCACAAAGATGTTTTTTTGGAATGATGCAAATTCAACACAAAACTAAAACTTCAGAAGTTCTAAGACACTCTAATATGCAAGCAACTAGCAAAAGAAAAGTAAACTAAGTGAAAGCAAAAATTAAAATGGATAAACTAAAAGTAAGCAAAGATAATCATGGTGAATACATTGTTTTGTTCATTAAAATCCCTTTGTTAACAAGGTTGATCAGGTGTTGTTACCAAAACAATTTTATATGAAACAAAACTTTGCATTTCACTAAATGATTATGTTACCTCAACCTTGATAGCAATGGTCCCAATCATAATAGTTTCATATTTTTATCGTGTATGGGACAATATATTTATCCACCTTGGATGCCCTCAATATTTTCAATTGAGTTCAAGACATAATTCCTATCAATATTCTTGGGGAAATAGACAGTATGCTCCTTGTCATTAACATTGAAAGTTACCTTTCCTTGATTGCAATTAATAACAGCTCCTGCGGTATTAAGAAAAGGTCTCCCAAGAATAATAGACATATTGTCATCTTCAGGCATTTCAAGCACAACAAAGTCAGTTAATATTAAGCAATTATGATCCACTTGGACAGGAACATCCTCACATATACCAACAGGAATGGTAGTAGATTTATCAGCAATTTGCAAAGATATATCAGTTGGTATTAGTTTTTCCAATCGAAGTCTCTTGTAGAGAGAAAAAGGCATAACACTAACTCCTACTCCCAAATCACATAAAGCAGTTCTAACATAGCTATTTTTAATCGAACATGGAATAGTTGGAATCCATAGGTTTCCAAGCTTCTTTGGAACTTTACCATTAAAGGAATAATTAGCAAGCAAAGTAGAAATTTCCTCATTGGGGATATTCCTTTTATTAGAGACAATATCCTTCATATACTTTGAATAAGGTGGTAATTTAATAGCATCAGTCAAAGGAATTTGCAAAAATAAAGGTTTCATCCACTCACAAAACTTATTATAGTGTTCGTCTTCCTTTGACTTGTGTTTCTTATCAGAGAAAGGCATAGGTTTTTGGACCCAGGGCTCTTTTTCACTACCATGTTTCTTAGCAACAAAATTTTCCTTAGTGTATTTAGTATTCTTAGTGTGTCTTTCAGGTTCTTCTTCAACTTTTTCTTTGTCGGGATCATCATTTTCCTCATTACCACTTTCAGTTTCAGCATTAGAGACAGATATACTATTAGGATTTTTAGCAGGTTCAGACGATTCTACAATAGTTTTATGTTTCTTTTTTCCTTTTCTTAGGAGAAGTACCACTATTTTCAATTTGTTGAGAATCTTTCTAAATTCTTTTAGGATGCCCCTCAGGATATAGAAGATCCTGGGTGGTAGCACCACTTCTTGTTCTAATTTCATAAGCATGTTTTTCTTTAGAAGCATTAACTAGCAAATCTTTTTATACTTTGATAAGCTGATCAATTTGAGTTTGAACCATTTCGAAATGTTTAACAAGCGTTTTAACATCATTAGAGGTTCTTTCCACAATATCCTTCAACTCAATAATAGCTCTAGAGTTTTCCATTAAATGATTTTGCACCCTTTTATTAAAATTATCTTGCTTAACAATAAAAATATCAAATTCTTCCAAGCATTGATCATGAGGTTTAGAATAAGGAATATCACCTTCATCAAAATGTTGGAGAGAGTGTACCTCAATAGTGGATGAGTGGGAGATTGGCTTACATAATTCTTCTATAGGAGGTAAATTCTTCACATCTTCAACTTTAATACCATTCTCCTTAAGACATTTCTTAGCTTTCTTCCTCACTTCATCATTTAGTTCAATCACTCCTCTCTTCTTTGGTGTTGGTGTTGGCTCAGGCAATGTTAACTCAGGTGTAGTTGTCTTAGGCGTAGTTGGCTCAGGTGGAGTCCAGTCATCATAATTCTTGCTTATTTTAGCCATTAATTCCTCAGCTTCCTTGGGAGTTCTATTCCTGAAAATACAATCAGCACAACTATCCAGGTATGTCCTAGATTCTCCAGTTAGTCCATTATAATATATATCAAGGAACTCATTTTTAGGTAATGGACATCCATCCTGTGCATGAATCAAAGCACAAAACCTTGCCCATGATTCAGGCAATATCTATTTTTCTCCCTATTTAAAATCAAAAGTTCCTGCAAAATGGCACGTCTAGCACTAGGAGGGAATTTTGAAGTAAAGTACTAATCAAGCAATCAGGGCTATCAATAGATCCAGGAGGTAAATTATTAAACCAAGTCTTAGCTTCTCCTTTCAGTGAAAAAGGGAAAATTTTAGCAACAAAGTAGGTGTGCATCTTAATATCATCAGAAAATAGGCCACTCATGGTAGAAAGCTTAGTCATATGTGCTACATCACTTTCATTCTTAGTCCCACAAAAAGGTTCTTTCTCAACAATAGTTATGTAAGATAAATCAAGAGAGAAATCATAATCCTTATCTTTAAGGTTTATGGGAGATGTAGCAAACTTATCATTAGGAGATAATTTGGGTTTTATAGTAAGCCTCTCAAGGAGACTCTTAATAACACTTTTATAATGAGTATTTCGATATTCTTTAATAAATTCATCATTCATTTCTATATATCCGTCTTCAATATCATAGCTCTCTATAGACTCAGGTGAACTGACAGGTGTAGTAGTGTATTCATTAGGAGTTTCAGTGTTTCCAGCTATAGATCTAGCAATTGTAGCATCTAGGAAAGGACCTAATGAACCACTATTATCAAGCATAGTAGAAGCATCATAAGTATCAGAAGTTTTAGATTCAGCAGAAGTAGCAGTATGTGTAACATGTGTATGTGGTGGTGTAAGGAGCTTACTCATCACATATGGTGAATCAAGAGCAACATAAGTGTTCAGAACCGTACCTCTCCTTATAGTGGATGGTAATATAGGAACCTTTCCATCACAAGACTTACCCATGATGAATGGGGGGCAGCGAACAATAGTGATTCCAAGTGAACTTGATAAATAGAGCTATGCTCCCCGGCAACGGCGCCAGAAAATAGTCTTGATGACCCACAAGTATAAGGGGTGTATCACAGTATTTTCGAGGGAAGTGAAACCCAATTTATTGATTCGACATAAGGGGAGCCAAAGAATATTTATAAGCCTTAACAACTGAGTTGTTAATTCAGCTGCACCTGGAAACAATCTTGCTCACAGCAGTTTATCAGTAGCAACAATTTTGCAGTAGCAATAGCAAAGTAATAGCAGTAGTAAAAGTAAAGACAGTAGTAACAATTGCAGTAAACAGTAGGATTAAAGCACGATAGGCATAGGGATGGATGGATGGGCGTTTCATGGACAAGACAATTCACGTAGCAATTAAGATATTGGGCATTTGTAGATAAATAAGGTAAAGCATCCAAGTACTAAATAATCATAGGCATGTGTTCCATATATAGTCATACGTGCTCGCAATGAGAACTTGCACAACATCTTTTGTCCTGCCATCCCGTTTGCAGCGGGGCCTCAAGGGAACTACTGGCAATTAAGGTGCTCCTTTTAATAGAGCACCGGAGCAAAGCATTAACACTCCGTGAACACATGTAATCCTCATATCATAGCCATTCCCTCCGGCTATCCCAATTATTGTCACTTCAGGGCCTTTGGTTCCGGACAATAATATGTGTAAACAACTTGCAGGTAAGATCATAAACAATACTATCATCATGAATCAATAACATGTTCATATCTGAAATCATGGCACTCGGGACCTAGTGACAAGCATTAAGCATAACAAGTTGCAACAAAGTCAAAAAGCACTAATAATAGATACTAGGCACCATGCCCTAACAATCTGATGCCATTACATGAACGATCTCATCCAATCCCTACCATACCCATAGCCTACTGCGGGGGATTACTCACTCATGGATGGGGGAATCATGGATGGTTGATGGAGAAGCGATGGTGATGATGATGGCGATGATATCCTCCAATTACCCGTCCTAGCAGGGTGCTAGAACGGAGTTTCTAGTTCTGATTCACGAAATCTGGTGGTGGAGGCATAGTGGAACTCTATCTAGAAAAACGTTGACCCCCCCTGGGTTTTTAGGTCAGGAGGCATCTTATAGGCGAAGTGGGAGGCCGAGGGGGTGACCGAGGCAGCCACACCACCCCCAGGCATGGCCTGGGATGGCCCGCGTGGCCAGGTGGTGTGGGCCCCTCGTGGCCCTCCTCCGTCTCGTCTTCTAGCTCCGTGAGTCTTCTGGTGAAATGGGATTTTTGGCATATTTTCCGGGATTTTTCCTGATAGTTGATTTTCTACACAAAAAATAGACACCAAGGTAATTCTGCTGAAAACAACGTCAGTTCGTGTTAGTTGTATCCAAATCACACAAGTTTAGAGGAGAAACAATAGCAAAAGTGTTTGAGAAAGTAGATACTGTAGGGGTTCGTAGCATGGAAAACAAAATTTTCTATCGCATACAAACAAACAAGCCAAGATCTATCTACTAGATTGTAGCAACGAGTCGATGGAATAACTCACCCTCGAAGATTCCAAAGTGTTTAACGAGAGCAGATTCTCGTGGGTGATGTAGTCGTACTCTTTCCGATCTCAAGATCGCGTAGACGATCCTTCCGGCGCCACGTTCCAGCAGCGCTCCCGCAGTCGGTCACACGTTCGGTACTCGACGAAGACCTTCCTCTCCCTTGTTCCAGCAGGCAGCGGAGGTTGTAGCACTCTCCTCGTGATTCCGGCAGCACAACGGCGTGGTACCGGAAGTAGAGGGGAGATCCCGCAGGGCTTCGCCTTAAGCCGGTGCGAGTATGGTGGAGCTTATGAGAGAGGCTATTAGTGGTCTAGTAATTAGACACACCAATTAGAGGGCTCTAAACCAATTAGAAGGCTCTAAACCGAATAGCTCTAAACCGGGGTCTAGATCTAGGGTTTAGTTTAGAGGATAGGAAACTTGTGTGTGTTGGGAGGGAGCCCTGCCCCTCCTTATATAGGTGGGAGGGGCTGGCCGGCCAAGGGGAGGGAGTGGAGTCCCTCCCCAACTCGGCCTAGGTGGGGCGCCGGCTTGGGGAGGAGGACTCCTCCCTCAAGTCGGTTTCCTCCTCTCCTCCCACTTCCCAAAAACTGCCGTTTGACTTTCAAACTAGCCGTTTGACTTTTTCAATTTAGGATTCAATTTAATCCTTTATTTGGGACAGCAAGAACACTTAGTACATGATGCAATCATTCCAACTTACAATGACACATTCATGTACCCTTCCCCCTCCGGAGTGCCGGACATTCCGGGACCTTCTAGAATGTTCCCGATGAAAACACCGGAACCATTCCCCAACTCCGAAATGGGACTTTCCTTATATGAATCTTATTCTCCGGACCATTCCGGATCTCCTCGTGATATCCCGGATCCCATCCGAGACTCCGAACAACATTCGGTCTCTTTCTCATAATACCATAACTACTCAAACAACGTCGAATCCTTAAGTGTGTCTCCCTACGGTTCGTGAATTATGCGGACATGATCGAGACACTTCTCCGAACAATAACCAATAGAGGAATCTGGAAATTCATATGGCTCCCACATATTTCTACGATTACTTTGCGATCGAATGAACCACTTACATACGATACCAATTTCCCTTTGTCTCACGATATGTTACTTATCCGAGGTTATGATCGTCGGTATCTCTGCATACCTAGTTCAACCTCGTTACTGATAAGTACTCTTTTCTCGTTCCCGTGATATGTGATCCCTTGTGACCAAGTCACATGCTTGCAAGCTAATTGGATGACATTTCACCGAGAGGGCCCAGAGAATATCTATCCGTCATGTGAATGGACAAATCCCACTCTTGATCCATGTGTTTCAACCAATACTTTCCGAACACTCAATGCCACCTTTATAGCCACCCTGTTACGGTGTGGTGTTTGATGACATCAAAGCATCCATCCAGTAAAGGTGATATGCATGATCTCATGGTCGAAGGAATTAGGTTACTATGTATCAGAAAGCATATAGCAATTGAACTATTGAAATGACTTGATCGTTATGCTACGCTTATCTATAGGAGTATGTCCACCATATCATTCTCCTAATGATATGATCCTGTTGTTAATAACATCTCTATGTTCATGATCAGGAAACCATGATCATATATTAACCAACAAGCTAGTTTAACAAGAGGCTTTACTAGGGACTCTTATTTTAGTTTACAAATCACACAAGTATTAATGTTTCCGGTTAATACAATTATAGCATGGTATGTAAACATTTATCATAAGTATGAAGATATGATAATAACCTATTTTATTATTGCCTCTTGGGCATATCTCCAACAGTCTCCCACTTGCACTAGAGTCAATAATCTAGTTTCAAACCTTTGTGTATTCAACACCTATAGCTTTCCGGTGTTGTATGTACACGATTGCTAGTGGTCAACTGATCTCCGGATCTGACACTTCCAGGTCCGTGTGTAATTGCATGTCTTTGCGTCTCTACGCATCACTCATTCTCTAATGAGATGGCTTTGTATAAATTTGGTCTTTCGGTGTGACCTTTAGCTCTTTGGGGTTAAAACATGTTGATAATATTGTCGCACAATATATCTTCATAGTATTATCCCACTGTGAACTACACCTAGTTTGATAACAAACTACTTGACACAAATGCCCTCTTTTGCTACTATAATAGCAGTCATATACTTAGCCTTTTGTTGTAGTATCTGTCACAATGTCTTAACTTTGGAAATCGTCCAAATCCATTATGGAACTCACTTTCCATTATATTGTGCCATCCTTAGTTTAGATTGAGACAAAACTAAATTTGTACTTTGTGACAAAGCTAGTATCAATGTAGTACTTTTACAATGAACTAACCATCTATTAGTCACTTCTACAAATAATATATTCTTAGTTCTTTCAAAAGATCATAAGAATATCCTTACTATTGTCCAATGATCATCTTACGAATCATTCTGGTATATGCTCTCAACATTTAGAGCATAGGACATATCTGGATTTGTACATATCACAGTATGATTGATATAAATATTCTTTGTGATTTCATACATCAAGTATCAATCTATACTTGATTATTTGTTTCATTCTACCAAATGTCAATACACTTGAATATATCATCAACATTGAACTCATTCAATCCTTTCTGTGCGACAAGAACCTTCTCTTGTAGTTTCTATATTGAACTCATTCAATATCTTGTCTATGTACTTCTGGCACAACCATATTAGCGTCTATTGATGCCAAATATTTGGGTTTTGCCTAAGTCTTTCATCGGGATGAAATTCTTAATATGTGTTAATAAAAGATACATTATTTCCAATCAACAATATGTCTTCCACATAATGTATTAGAAACATGTCTTTGCGCTCCCACTTAATTTCTTGCAAATGCAAGCATCTTCACTGTCTCTGATGAAATTAAACTCTTTTAACAGTTTCATCATAGTGAAGATTCCAACTCCGCTATGCTTACTTCAACCATTGAAGTTTGCATATGCTTTTAGCATCCTTTGAATTAACAAAACCCTTTGGACCGTGTCATGCACACGTCCTAGGTAACCATTCTATTAGAAGAACTTGTTTTGTTTATTCTACTACCACATAACAAATTATATGTAGTGGTTGCTACATTAATCCGTCTAGACTAAAAATCGCTATGAAAGATCAAATCTTGTCATATACAACCTTTGAACATTGTTGTGAACTCTTTCCCAACATGTCGACTATTTCATAGATGTAAAACATCCATGTCTATTTCTTTATAGATCCAGACACAACTGTAAGGTCTTACACCTTTCTCGAGGGTCCTTCAAGTTCAAAACTTGATTTCTCGTGTATGGAACTATCACGGATTTTATGGCTTCAAGCCATTTGACGGAGTTAGGGCCCATCATTGCTTCTTTGCATGTAGTAGGTTCATTATTCTCAAATAATGATTCAACCCTCAAATCTTGGTATTTGATTGTTCATCCGACCTACTTGTTTCAATAGAAACTTGGATCTCCGTGACCACAACCTTTTGAGGTACGTGAACCATGAGCATTGTTGCTGCCTCCGAAACACTTTTCGGCGCTGCGCAACTCTGCACATATAGCTAAGGTTCTTTTAACCTTATCAAAGTTTCTATTGTCCTCCCACTTAACTTTTCACGAAAAATTCCTTTTCAAAGAAACTTGACGTTTTAAGTGACAAACACTTTTGTCTCCGATGTTATGGAGGAGTACTTAACAGTTATTCGAAATAACATACAAAGACAGGTTCATCCGACTTTGGTTGCAAACATCTTTCTTATGCATAGCATACCAATGTTTTAAGAAAGGACAACTTGGGTTTTATCCCAAACCATAACCTTATATGGTGTCATTTCAACGGATTATGATGGAGCTCTTTTCAGTGGAAAAACGGTAATCTCTAAAGCTTTTAATCTTTAAAATACAATGGCAGTTTTATGAATTACACCTTTCGATCTTACCATGTCAAACAAGGTTTAATTACATATCTCGAACGCTCCATACTCTTATGGTGTTTCGGGAAAATGCAAATCAACGGAACGATTCCTTAAATCTTAGGTATTATGCTAAACTTGTAACTCAAATATCTTCCTTTATGATCTTATCATAAACTATTTATATTCTTGTTACAATGATCTTGCACTTCATCTTGAAAGTCTTTGAACTTTTCAAGTGTTTCATACTTTATCCTTATTAAGTAAATATTCATATATTCACTCAAATTTTCGGAGAAAGCATATGAAGTTGAAATCCATCGCTCTTGACTACACATAACGGACTTCGTACAACAATATGTACAAGTTCCAATAAGCTAGTCATTCGTTCCCTTTTGGCCTATGAACGAAGTTTTAATTATCTCTAGGAAAGTTTCACAAGCGTCATTTGATCAAAAATCAGAAGACTCCAAAATTCCATCCACATGGAGTTTCTTCATGTTATCTTTCCAATATAATTCAAACAGCGATGTCACTTCCTAAGTGATCTTTCAATCAATTTGTCTTTCGACATTTTAGCACTAGTTTTATGGATGTGATTTCTCCAACGAGATTTGTGAATCATCCATCTTTTATGGATTACGGCAATTATTTGAACAACCCTTTTGTTCTCATAATACCTGATAAAACAAATCTTTGAAGGCAAGCTTTGATGTTTAACGAGCAACACAATAACCCTTTATTTGTTCTCGATGAACATCATCACATATTCTTTTGCTAGTTACTTAGGCCATTGTAGTTCATGAATTGTGTTGTTTCGTATGACGATTCACACCAACAAATTCAGTATCAAATACTTGAGAACCACATTGTTTAATAAGCAAAGAATATAGCCATAACATGTATATCATCTATATACTTAAACTGAACAATTCTAGTCTTTTCTTTTCTGCCATATATTTATGAGATTCTCTTTCAATATTTCCTTTTCTATTTGAAAGAATCTATCAATATCAATAGTGGAGTCATACATATGACATATAGTCCAAAGCGTGTATAATTAAATACCAATGTCTTTGGACTTGCACTTTGAAGTAGATCACCATCATCAAATTTTTGGTGTTCTTTCAAATTCCTTTCTTTAGTAATCTCTTGGTGTAGTAAACATTTTACCTACATCAAATATTCACCCTTATCATGGAATCGTCCATGATCAAGCTACTTTTAGCTTATAACGATGAATTATGAGTATAATGTTGCTATCCAAAACCTTTTGGAGGATTAGGACAACAAGTGTCTCCAACCTTTTTGCAAATTCTCATCAAATATGAGAACATGACTTTTGCCATATTATACTCTATCATGTTGCAACCAAAACTTCGTTTCAGATATCACAATATCTTCCACACATCATGGTTTCTGAAACAACTCTTTCAGATCCTAGATAACCTTGATATTAAGGGAATCCTTTGAATATCAAGAATCATGGATACAAACATGATACTTATATACTAACACTTGGAATTGTTACTCTTGATTTAATACTAATTATTAAACTTCATGGAGTAACCGGAACTTACTGAAAGTTTGCAATAGGACTTTTAAACTTTAGATTAACACTTAAAACAATACGATACCAGTTCGTAAAGTATCTAACCAGAATTCTATAGTTCTATCATCTCAATTATAACTAAGCGCAAGGTGGTAAACGGATGCCAATGACTACAACAACTATGCAAATTCACTTTGATTTAGTTTATGATAAATTGAGTTCTAATTAATAATTAAATTAATCTAGGTGAACTCCCACTCAAAACAATATCCCTCACATTGTTTTAGTGATCACACGAACCAAATCCACCACATCAAAACCGATCATCACGTGAGTTGATGTAGCTTCAATGGCGAACAATCAACATGTTCATCATATCTACTATATGACTCATGCTCTGCCTTTCGACAATCCGTGTTCCTGAGGCCATGTCTGTACATGCTAGGCTCGTCAAGATCAAACCTTAGCTACCGCATAAGCAAATCTGGCTTGCTTACGTTGTATTCACCCGCGGAATCAAAGACACCCGATCATCACGTGGTGCTTCGAAGCAGCAAGCTTTGGCAACGGTGCATACTAAGGGTGAACACTTTAGAACTTGAAATTTATGTGTATAAGGGATCATCTTATAATGCTACCGTCGTCTACTAAGCAATACAAGATGCATAAAGGATTAACATCACATGCAATTCATAATATGTGATATGATATGGCCTTTCTTCTTTGTGCTTTCGATCTCCATCTTCAAGCACGAACATGATCTCCATCATCACCGGCATAGCATCAAGGTCAATGACGCTTCTTCATGGTTGTCGTCCACCAGCTTCAACTATTACAACTACTTTGAATAGACACGCAGGTCTTAACAGAAATTAAAAACAACCATATGGCTCCTGCCGGTTGCCAACTTACAATAAGGAACATTGCATACATCAAATATAATCACAATCATGGCCATATCACATCACTGCACACCCCTGCAAAACAAAGTTAGACGCCTCTACTTTCTTTGCATATTTTACGTGGCTTGGGGCTTTCAATAAGTGTCGTTCTAACTTACGAACAAGAACCACAACATTGATACTAGCATTGTTGATTACCCGTTGTAAATTGGATCTTAACTATGCTAGGAGAAACAGGCACCCGCAAAGCCACTTATGCAATACAAGTTGCATGTCAAACGTGGAGCAAGTCTCATGAACGATGTCATGTAAGGTTAGCCCGGGCCGCTTCATCCCAACATACCGCAAGATGCAAAGTACACAAAAAGCAATCTACAATAAAAGCATCAACGCCCACAATGACCATTGTGTTCTACTCGTGCAACAGATCTACATATAGACACGGCTCTGATACCACTGTAGGGGTTCGTAGCATGGAAAACAAAATTTTCTATCGCATACAAACAAACAAGCCAAGATCTATCTACTAGATTGTAGCAACGAGTCGATGGAATAACTCACCCTCGAAGATTCCAAAGTGTTTAACGAGAGCAGATTCTCGTGGGTGATGTAGTCGTACTCTTTCCGATCTCAAGATCGCGTAGACGATCCTTCCGGCGCCACGTTCCAGCAGCGCTCCCGCAGTCGGTCACACGTTCGGTACTCGACGAAGACCTTCCTCTCCCTTGTTCCAGCAGGCAGCGGAGGTTGTAGCACTCTCCTCGTGATTCCGGCAGCACAACGGCGTGGTACCGGAAGTAGAGGGGAGATCCCGCAGGGCTTCGCCTTAAGCCGGTGCGAGTATGGTGGAGCTTATGAGAGAGGCTATTAGTGGTCTAGTAATTAGACACACCAATTAGAGGGCTCTAAACCAATTAGAAGGCTCTAAACCGAATAGCTCTAAACCGGGGTCTAGATCTAGGGTTTAGTTTAGAGGATAGGAAACTTGTGTGTGTTGGGAGGGAGCCCTGCCCCTCCTTATATAGGTGGGAGGGGCTGGCCGGCCAAGGGGAGGGAGTGGAGTCCCTCCCCAACTCGGCCTAGGTGGGGCGCCGGCTTGGGGAGGAGGACTCCTCCCTCAAGTCGGTTTCCTCCTCTCCTCCCACTTCCCAAAAACTGCCGTTTGACTTTCAAACTAGCCGTTTGACTTTTTCAATTTAGGATTCAATTTAATCCTTTATTTGGGACAGCAAGAACACTTAGTACATGATGCAATCATTCCAACTTACAATGACACATTCATGTACCCTTCCCCCTCCGGAGTGCCGGACATTCCGGGACCTTCTAGAATGTTCCCGATGAAAACACCGGAACCATTCCCCAACTCCGAAATGGGACTTTCCTTATATGAATCTTATTCTCCGGACCATTCCGGATCTCCTCGTGATATCCCGGATCCCATCCGAGACTCCGAACAACATTCGGTCTCTTTCTCATAATACCATAACTACTCAAACAACGTCGAATCCTTAAGTGTGTCTCCCTACGGTTCGTGAATTATGCGGACATGATCGAGACACTTCTCCGAACAATAACCAATAGAGGAATCTGGAAATTCATATGGCTCCCACATATTTCTACGATTACTTTGCGATCGAATGAACCACTTACATACGATACCAATTTCCCTTTGTCTCACGATATGTTACTTATCCGAGGTTATGATCGTCGGTATCTCTGCATACCTAGTTCAACCTCGTTACTGATAAGTACTCTTTTCTCGTTCCCGTGATATGTGATCCCTTGTGACCAAGTCACATGCTTGCAAGCTAATTGGATGACATTTCACCGAGAGGGCCCAGAGAATATCTATCCGTCATGTGAATGGACAAATCCCACTCTTGATCCATGTGTTTCAACCAATACTTTCCGAACACTCAATGCCACCTTTATAGCCACCCTGTTACGGTGTGGTGTTTGATGACATCAAAGCATCCATCCAGTAAAGGTGATATGCATGATCTCATGGTCGAAGGAATTAGGTTACTATGTATCAGAAAGCATATAGCAATTGAACTATTGAAATGACTTGATCGTTATGCTACGCTTATCTATAGGAGTATGTCCACCATATCATTCTCCTAATGATATGATCCTGTTGTTAATAACATCTCTATGTTCATGATCAGGAAACCATGATCATATATTAACCAACAAGCTAGTTTAACAAGAGGCTTTACTAGGGACTCTTATTTTAGTTTACAAATCACACAAGTATTAATGTTTCCGGTTAATACAATTATAGCATGGTATGTAAACATTTATCATAAGTATGAAGATATGATAATAACCTATTTTATTATTGCCTCTTGGGCATATCTCCAACAGATACGTTTTGGACGTATCAGGTATCGAGTTCAAGAACTACACCTTAGATGAGTTTCTTGGTGATGAAGGGATCAAGCATCAATACTCCGCTCCATATACCCCTCAACAAAATGGTATGGCGGAAAGGAAGGACCGGACTCTAATGGATATGGCAAGAACCATGATTGTGGAGTTCAAGTCTCCATATAAATTTTGGGCCTAAGCTATCTCAACCGCATGTCATATTGCCAACCAGGTTTATCTTCACAAATATTTGGATATGACTCCATATGAGATCCTCACCGACAAGAAGCCAAGTTTCCACTACTTTCGGGTGTTTGGGTGCAAGTGCTATATTCTCAAGAAAGGTATCCGGTTGTCTAAATTCGAGACTCGTACTATTGAAGGTATCTTTGTTGGCTATGCATCGGACTCTCACGCCTATAGGATCTATAACAAGTCCATCGGGCAAGTTATAGTTTCCTCTAACGTGAGATTCAATGAGCATAATGGCTCCCAAATGGGGCAAACTGATCTCGGTGATGTAGGTGATGAAATGCCTCCTCAATCCATAAGAAGAATGGGTGTGGGATTTTTCCGCCCCGTTGAGGAACCCCTTGTGGTTTAAGGAGAAGGGCAATGCTCTACTCAAGTGGAGCCCTCACCTACACTAGATCTACATCAACTCCATAGCCACCAAGATACCATTATTGAAGAGATAGTTCATGATCAAGGTCAATCTCAAGTAAATGATGGGTGTTCTTCACCCCATAATGACCAAGATCAAGCTCATGAGGAAGGACAAAGTCAAAATGTCGAGCAAGCTCAAGAAGAGGAGCAAGCTCAATTTCAAGGTCGAGACGAGGATCAAAATAGTGGTGATGACCAAGTAGCTTCTCAATAATCCATTGAGGAAGATCATGCTCGTCGTGAAGCAAGCAGGATCGCCAAGCTTATCCGAGAAGGAATTACTCTTGAAAATGTTGTTGGTGATCTTGAAAGGGGCATTTCTACTCGTAACCAAGTGGCTAACTTTGTTGGCCACAATAGTTTCATTTCTTGTGTAGATCCCCAAAAGGTGTATGAAGCGCTTGAAGACCCGGATTGGCTTGATGCCATGCATGAAGAACTTCACAACTTCGAGCGCAACAAAGTGTGGTCATTGGTGGAGAGACCAAAGGAGTGCCATAATGTCATCGGAACAAAGTGGATCTTCAAGAACAAGCAAGATGCAAATGGGATGGTTATTCGCAACAAGGCAAGATTGGTGGCTCAAGGCATCTCCCAAGTTGAGGGTATCGACTACGGTGAAAATTTTGCCCTTGTTGCCTATCTTGAATCCATTCGTATCTTGCTTGCATATGCATCTTATCATAACTTTAAGTTACAACAAATGGATGTTAAAAGTGCATTTATTGATGGTCCCTTTAATGAGTTGGTGTATGTCAAGCAACCTCCGGGTTTTGAGGACCCCAAGTTTCCAAACCATGTCTACAAACTTGATAAGGCACTCTATGGCCTTAAACAAGCTCCACGTGCATGGTATGAGCACCTTAGAAAGTTGTTGGTAGACCGTGGTTTTGAAGTTGGGCTAATCGACCCCACCCTTTTTACTAAGAGAGTAGGAGGAAACTTGTTCATATGTCAAATTTATGTTGATGATATTATCTTTGGTTCCCCTAACAAAGATTTTAATGATGTTTTTGCGAAGCTAATGACCGATGAGTTTGAAATGTCTATGATGGGGGAGTTGCAATTCTTTCTTGGCTTTGAAATGAAGCAAGTAATTGGAGGTATCTTCATTAATCAAGCCAAATACATTCAAGATATGCTCAAGAGGTTCAAGTTGACGGATTTAAATGGAGCCAAGACTCCCATGCCCCTCAAGTGTGATCTCACTCTCGATATTAAGGGTAAAGATGTGGATCAAAAGGTATATCAATCTATGATTGGCTCTTTGCTTTATCTTTGTGCATCTAGACCGAATATCATGTTAAGTGTGGGTATTTGTGCACGGTTTCAAGCCGCCCCAAAATAAATCCACCTTGTGGTTGTCAAGTGAATCTTTTGATATTTAGTTGATACCCTAAACTTTGGCTTATGGTATCCCAAGGGCTCAAGCTTTGTTCTTCATGGTTTCACAGATTCGGATTGGGAGGGAGAGAAAGTTGGAAGGAAATCAACCTCCGGGGCTTGCCGATTCCATGGTAGGTCCTTGGTGTGTTGGTCATCAAAGAAACAAAATTGTGTCTCCTTGGCTTCCATTGAAGCCAAGTATATTGCGGCCGCTAGTTGTTGTGCACAATTGTTATGGATGAGGTAAACTTTAAAGGATTACGGTGTCACTTGTGACAAGCTGCCTCTTCTTTGTGATAATTAAAGTGCAATCAAGATCACCTACAACCCGGTGCAGCACACAAGAACCAAGCATATTGACATTCGTCATCACTTCATCCGGAGCATGTGAATAATGGAGATATTGACCTCGCTTATGTTAGCACCAAGAAGAATCTTGCGGATTTATTCACCAGGCCCCTTGATGAGAAGAGATTCCTAGAGTTAAGGCATGAGCTAAATATCATTGATTCAAGCAATGTGGCTTGAGACCATGCACCCATACCCATGCATTCATGTGTTATCCTATCTAGATGTAGGCATGGACAGAGGGGGAGTGCGGTCCTAATTGATCGGGCCATCCCTCCCCCATTATGCCCAAAGTAAGAAAATCATCCTCTTTATATCATTTTGTGATATGTGAGCTTCAATGACGAGTTTTGGTAATGGACCCAAGATATATCTTCATGGTGCCAAGCCAAGTACACTCAAACATGGTGGCCTTGGCCACCAACCCACACAGTGGTGTGTGTCTAGGTGTTCTTTGCATCCTTGAAGGTTCCTTTTTCTTCTATGGTTGTTTGTGTATGCCATGGCTCTTCATCAGGGTTGCCTTGTGCAATTTTTTATGATTTTTACATGTCCTCCTTGAATCCGGAATTTTCTAGAAGTGGAGGCCGAAGACTTCGGGGTCTGACCCCGGAGACTTTGGCCCTTGGGGCCCAGAGACTCCGACCTAGTGGTTTCTCGCACGATTTGAGTAGAGAGTCCGGGTGGGGGTAACTCCTGTTGGGCCACGTAGAGAAAACAAAACCTTTTCCTACGCGGTGATCCCAAGATCCAGCTCAGGTAGAAGGCCACGAGGATTACCACTAGACGCGCAATTGCGAAATGGATGAAGCACGTCGCTTGATGCAGTGTAGTCCTCGCGATCCGTTCCGGTTCCACGATCCACGATCTGTTCTTTCTTCATGATCGTTGAAGTGCTGAACGTACAGCACCTCCGCCGGTATCCACACGTACGAGGAGGAGCGCCGGCGCTGGACTGCTAGGTCCGGTATGGCGGCGACAGGACTGGACTGGAGCTAGGGTTTCCAACACATGGAGTGACCTAACCGCGTGCTCTAAGCACCTGTGCCCCAGCTTATATAGGGAGTGAAAGTGGGCTCAACTCACTTGTGGCCCATTCACTAAAAGGCCTATATTTGCCACTGCAAGTCTCACTTGCTGACTAAGTCCATGTCACTATTTGGGTCCAACCCAAATAGGTTTCCTGTTTGGGTCTAACCCAAACTTGCTCCCGCTCTTAAGTGTGTGACCCGACAGGCTCATGGTAACCCGGACACGATTCCGAGTCTCACTCGTGATCGATCAGTTGGTAGCGGCTCCTAGCAGAACGTGCCAACTCCCAAGTACCAATAAGTCATGACGACATACCATCCAATGCGACTTTCGTATGAGTCCCTTTTGCCTCACGATATACCTTGTCGGACTATAGGCGAATGATCGTCATCCCTTAAATAGTCCTACTCTCTTTCTCGATCCTAGATAAGTGATTCATCCGACTAACTCTTAGTTGGCTTCCTCGGTTAACACTTATCGGAGACGCGCATGGCCATGCTTTCCGAATCATATCTTCCAAGAGGGCCTAGAGAATATCTCTCCGGATGGAGGGGCAAAATCCCGTCTTGGTTATTCACATCACGCATCTTGATTCTCAGTTGACCCGAACTCCGCCTTTATAACTGCCTAGTGACGGAACATCGTTTGACAGAACCTAAGTCGGTGATCCTCAACTCGGATTGTGCAATAACCTCAGGTCTAAGGATTACATTGATTGAGATATGCAAATGACGACTTGTTTGTTGCATATCAATATGGGTTAGTCCGACTCGTTAAACTCTTTAGCCGAATCCGTGTAAGTCGGAATAACATCTCCATGCCCATGACAAGTGGAACCTAGTCATCTGCCGACTTTCACATTGGTCTAAGTTGTGTGTCCAGCACAACCTCAATGACCAAGGACAATTAGTATGAACAACATGAATATATAGTTCCACAATCAAATCACATATTCGATGATACATATCAGTAGTTCATACATGGACCATAAGCTTATGAATACATTGGGAATAACATCATACATGATTGCCTCTAGGGCATATTCCCAACAGTCTCCCACTTGCACTAGAGTCAATCATCCGACATCACATGTATAGGCATCTAATGCCCATAGCTCTCAGGTGCGCCTCATGCTTTGGCTGTGGAAGTGGCTTTGTCAACGGATCCACAATGTTTGCATCCGTGTGTACCTTGCATAACTTGATATCACCTTGATCCACGAACTGGCGAATAAGGTGGTACCGCATGAGTATATGTTTGTTCTTCTGGTTTTGTCTAGGTTCCTTGGATTGTGCAATAGCACCATTCTTGGACGAGCCCTGAACCACACCAAGATCCATGAGGAAATTCCTCATCCAAACGGCTTCTTTTGCCGCCTCCGAGGCAGCAATATACTCAGCCTTTGTCGTAGACGCAGACACCGTCTCTTGCTTGGAACTCTTCTAGCTCACAGCCCCTCCGTTTATTACAAACACATATCCGGATTGCGAACGAGAATCATCTGAGTCATTGAGATAACTCGCATCCGTGTAACCCTTTACACTGAGTTCATCCTCACATCCATAAACCAGGAACATATCCTTTGTCCTTCTCAAGTACTTTAGGATATTTTTAGCCTCTGCCCAGTGGATTTCTCCAGGGTCAGCCTGGTACCTGCTCACAACACTTAGAGCATACGAAACATCCGGCCTAGTACAAGTCATAGCATACATGATGGATCTGACTGCAGAAGCATACATAATCGCACTCATCCGACTTCGCTCATAAGTTGTCGAAGGACACTAAGTCTTGCTAAGTTTTACGCCATGGGACATCGGTAAAACCCCTTATTAGACGATTCCATGTTGAACTTCTTCAACACCTTGTCCAAATATGTACTCTGACTCAATCCAATGAGCCTCCTTGATCTATCTCTATAGATCCGGATTCCTAGTATGTAAGTCGCCTCACCCAAGTCTTTCATCGAAAAACTCGTTTCCAATGATTCCTTGGTCTCTTGCAACATCTGGACATCATTTCCAATCAGTAATATGTCATCCACATATAAGATCAGAAAGTTCACTTTGCTCCCACTAAACTTCTTGTATAAAGAAGAATCATGATCACTTTTGATGAAGCCAAACGATTTGACTACCTCATCAAAGCGAATGTTCCAACTCCGAGATGCTTGCTTCAACCCATAAATGGATTTCCGAAGCTTGCATATCTTGTCAGCATTAGCCGGATCGACAAAACCCTCGGGCTATATCATATACACGTCCTCGGTTAAATTTCCATTAAGGAAAGCCGTTTTGACATCCATCTGCCATATCTCATAATCGAAATAGGCTGCTATAGCTAACATGATCCGAACTGATTTAAGCATCGCTACAGGAGAGAAAGTCTCATCGTAGTCAACTCCTTGAACTTGTCGAAACCCTTTCGCGACAATCCGTGCTTTATAGATAGAAAAATTTCCATCCATATCAGTTTTCTTATTAAAGACCCATTTGCACTCGACGGGTCTTGCACCGTCTGGCAGATCAACCAAGTTCCAAACTTGATTTTCATCCATGGACTTTAACTCGGATCTCATGGCTCCAAGCCATGACTCAGAATTAGAACCCACCATCGCTTCCGAATAAGTTGCCGACTCATCACTATCCAACAGCATCACATCACGAACACTTCCAAATCTGGCCGATCTTTGCAGTTTCCGGCTCAGGTACCACATCCGGCTCAACCTCTAAGGCTTTTGCCGAATCGCTACTGGCCGGTACCTCTCGAATTTCATCGAGTTGCACCGTGCTCCCACTGAAGAAACTCTTTCTCAAGGAAGACACCGTTTTGAGCGACAAATACTTTGCCCTCTTCTCGGTTGTAGATGTAGTAACCCAAGGTTTCCCTCGGATATCCCATGAAAATACACATATCCGACTTTGCTGTAAGCTTGTCTGACTGAAGTCGCTTGACAAAAGCTTCACAACCCCAAATCTTGACAAAAGACAAACTCGGCTTCTTGCCAGTCCACATCTCATGCGGTGTCTTCTCTACCGACTTTGATGGTACTCTGTTTAGTGTGAACGCTGCAGTTTCTAGACAATATCCCCAAAATGATAAAGGCAGATCTGTCCGACTCATCATTGATCGTACCATGTCCAACAAGGTCCGATTCCTCCTTTCCGATACACCGTTTCTCTGCGGCATTCCTAGAGGAGTGAGCTGGGGAACTATTCCACAACTCTTCAGATGGTCATCAAACTCATGGCTCATGTACTCGCCTCCTCAGTCTGACCGAAGAAACTTTATTTTCTTGCCAAGTTGATTTTGTACCTCATTCTGGAATTCCTTGAACTTTTCAAAGGCTTCCGACTTATGTTTCATCAAGTAGATATATCCATATCTACTCAAATCATCAGTGAAGGTAATGAAGTACTCATAACCACCTCCGGCTGTCGTGCTCATTGGGCCACATACATCACTATGTACTAGTCCCAATAAGTCAGACGCCCTTTCACAACTCTTTGCAAAAGGTGTCTTGGTCATCTTGCCGAGAAGGCATGATTCGCATGTCTCAAACGACTCCAAGTCGAACGAAGTTAGGAGTCCATCATCATGGAGCTTCTTCATGCGTTTCCAACTTATATGACCAAGCCGACAATGCCAAAAGTAAGTCATATTCAGATCATTTGATTTTAACCTTTTCACATTTATGTTAAAGATAGATTCACCCTCAAGATTCAAAATAAATAATCCGTCCTGGACGGGTGCAAAGCCGTGAAACATATCATTCAAATATAAAGAACAACCATTATTCTTAATATTTGACTCATAGCCCTGTCTCATCAAACATGAGGCAGAAATAATGTTTCAACTAAGCACTGGAACATAATAACAATTATTCAGCTCCATTAAGAATCCGGAAGGTAAATGAAGTTGCATCGTGCCGACTTCCAACGCAGCAACTCTTGCTTTGTTGCCGACCTGAATGTTAACCTCGGCTCTTGCCATGCTCCTAGTTCTTACCAGTCCCTGCAACGAGTTGCATATGTGTATGACTGATCCGGTATCATATACCCAAGAACTACCAGGTGCATCAGCAAGATAAATGTCTATAACATTGCAAACGAGCGTACCTGAGCCGGAAGTCACATCTCCACTCTTGGCTTTGTCAGCCAGATACTTGCTGCAATTCCTCTTCCAGTGGCCATCCGACTTGCAGTAGAAGCAAGTGGATCTGGCTGCAGGAGATGGCTTAGTCCCTGAGGAAGCGCTTTGGACTGGGTCCTCAGCCTTACCTCCTGACTTTGCCTTCTTCTTCTTAGTCCAAGAACTCTTGTTGAACTTAGCCTTATTCTGTACCATCAACACTTGACTGACACCCTTCTTGAGATCCGCCTCATCCTGCTTGAGCATCCCATGTAATTCAGTGAGCTTTTTATCCATACCATGCATGTGGTAGTTCGATATGAACTGGCCATTCGCACTAGGAAGAGAGTTCAGAATTATGTCTGTAGCGAACTCTTCGCTAATGGGGTAGCCAAGTCTTTCCAGAGACTGCACGTAACCAACCATCTTGATCACATGCGAACTCAGTGGATCGCCATCCTTAAGCTTGCAGCTCAACAAAGCCTGAGAGACTTGATACTCTCAGTCTTTGCCTGAGCCTGGAACATACTTTTGAGGCTTTCGATCATATCGTAGGCCTCAACATTCTCGAACTGCTGCTGCAAGTCCGGTTCCATCTGAGCAAGCATAAGACAGCTAATCTCCGTGGATTTATCACAAATCCGACGGTAGGCATTGGTGGTTGCGACAGTCGCATTCTCATCCAGCTCAACAGGAAGTGGGTTGTCTAGGACACGATCCCTCTTTTCTTGTTTGAGAACAATTCTCAGATTACAATACTAGTTGGTGAAATTAGTTCCATTCAGCTTATCTTTCTCTAAGATGGTTCTCAAAGCAAAACCGGAAATCTGAGGAAGACTGCTAGGTGCCATTGATCTACAACAGAAAATATGCAAAACACTTAAGACATGTATCCATAAAGAGCAAGCATATTAAACACTTTAATATTTATGCTCCCACTAGAACCAACACCCCTCCGATGGTTACTTAGTGATTCAGGACCCTAAATAAGCAAGTCGACTAGTGAGATTTAGCATCACCGCTAGCCGTCAAGTGATCTAGGTAGACAACTCCTTGTCAATCGTATCTCATACGACTCCTGTTGAATGGGTGGCATCACATGCCCCGGCTCCCATCCGACTTTTCCCCGAGTCCCACAACCGTTGTGATAGACCCGTCTAGATTACCAAGTGCTTCCGCTGTAAGAGTCCGACTCAAACCCACCTAGTCAGAAAGAATTGATAGCACCTCAATTTTATGAGCCCACTATCAAAAATGTCCGACTTGTGATGGTGCAGCACTGGCGGGGAAACCGACTAGACCTTCTTTGAGGGATTACTTTCTACCAACTATCTAATAGAGGTAAAACAAAGACATAACAATATCACAAAATAAGGCAATTATAATGTGAAATGGTATGGCCCTCTTCATGGCGATCTCCATCTCCATAAAGCCTGTAATCCGACTCGTATCAACTCTTGTCACGTGCCGTCTTACACCATGTAGCCGACTTGTACACCGACTTGCATGCCATCCGGATTCTCCAAACAGCTACACTAGCTAGTAATGCAAATTACACAGAGAATCCGACACGCAGGCCGTTATACAATAAGATGACAGCACCTAGGCTCCAGCCGGCTGACAAAAACCGTGATACGTAGATCACGTATGGATTACACACATCACATGCACATAAGCCATACCATTCACAACATCATCCTGCAAAAACAAGTTATGCATAGATATGATATCTACCGACGTTGTGAAACTCGCAACGACATCTAAGGCGCTACGACAGGGTGAAGCCGGCGGTTCCGAAAAACGCAGATCTCATCTGCATTCCGAACATGGATTTCGTCATTAGATAAAACAAATTTACCCAAATCCGATCCAGACTCCGATTCGACCAAACTCTTTGATCTTCGATCACCACATCTGGGTTTACATGTCACAGTCTACCCCGATGGCGGAAGCCGACCGGTAGGGGTATGTCATTCCACGACCTTAGCAGTTAGATCATGGAAACCAGATCATCCATTCCCTCGAGTACAGTTGATCCAATCAATTTTGTACAAAACCAATCTATCTCATAGACCGACAACCAAAACTGCAATTAGATCCAATCTAACGCCAACCGCATATCACATATGCGTGATCTCGAGCCTAAAACTAGAAGCTAACGCTCTGATACCACTGTTGGGCCACGTAGAGAAAACAAAACTTTTTCCTACGCGGTGATCCCAAGATCCAGCTCAGGTAGAAGGCCACGAGGATTACCACTAGAGGCGTAGTTGCGGAATTGATGAAGCACGTCGCTTGATGCAGTGCAGTCCTCGCGATCCGTTCTGGTTCCACGATCCATGATCCGTTCTTTCTTCACGATCGTCGAAGTGTTGAACATACAACACCTCCGCCGGTATCCACACGTACGAGGAGGAGCGCCGGCGCTGGACTGCTAGGTCCGGTACGACGGCGACAGGACTAGACTGGAGCTAGAGTTTCCAACACATGGAGTGACCTAACTGCGTGCTCTAAGCACCTGTGCCCCAGCTTATATAGGGAGTGAAAGTGGGCTCCACTCACTTGTGGCCCATTCACTAAAAGGCCTATATTTGCCACTGCAAGTCTCACTTGCTGACTAAGTCCATGTCACTATTTGGGTCCAACCCAAATAGGTTTCCTATTTGGTAACCCAAACTTGATCCCGCTCTTAAGTGTGTGACCCGATAGGCTCATGGTAACCCGGACACGATTTCGAGTCTCACTCGTGATCGATCAGTTGGTAGCGGATCCTAGCATAACATGCCAACTCCCAAGTACCAATAAGTCATGACGACATACCATCCAATGCGACTTTCGTCTGAGTCCCTTTTGCCTCACGATATACCTTGTCGGACTATAGGCGAATGATCATCATCCCTTAAATAGTCTGACTCTCTTTCTCGATCCGAGATAAGTGATTCATCCGACTAACTCTTAGTCGGTTGCCTCGGTTAACACTTATCCGAGACGCGCATGGCCATGCTTTCCAAATCATATCTTCCGAGAGGGCCCAGAGAATATCTCTCCGGATGGAGGGGCAAAATCCCATCTTGGTTATTCACATCACGCAGCTTGATTCTCAGTCGACCTGAACTCCGCCTTTATAACTGCCCAGTGACGGAACAACATTTGACAGAACCTAAGTCGATGATCCTCAACTCGGATTGTGCAATAACCTCAGGTCTAAGGATTACATTGATTGAGATATGCAAATGACGACTTGTTCGTTGCATCTCAATATGGGTCAGTCCGACTCGTTAAACTCTTTAGCCGAATCCGTGTAAGTCGGAATAGCATCTCCATGCCCATGACAAGTGGAACCTAGTCATCTGCCGACTTTCACATTGGTCTAAGTTGTGTGTCCAGCACAACCTCAATGACCAAGGACAATTAGTATGAACAACATGAATATATAGTTCCACAATCAAATCACATATTCGATGATACATATTAGTAGTTCATACATGGACCATAACCTTATGAATACATTGGGAATAACATCATACATGATTGCCTCTAGGGCATATTCCCAACAACTCCCATTTAGTCCTCTCCACCCCCGACTCCCTTCTCTCCTCACCCACCGGTCCCTCCTCCACCCGTCGCCACCGGGGCTTCCTCTTCCCTGAATCCGCTGCCGCCACCGGCTTCCCCCTCATCTCCCTGCCGCCGGCCCTCCTCACCACCAGCTGGAAGCCATCCCCATGGATCAAGGTGCCCCATCCTCTCTTTCTCTGCCTATGGTTTCACCTAGATAGGAATGCGGTTAGGGACTTCTTTTTCATGGTAGTTGGCACTTTTTTGCGGAAGATTCATGTTCTGGAAGTTCGAGAGACCCCGATCTATGACTAGGTGAAGTCCCCCCGATTCCCGTGTCTCGCCATGTTTCCAGGCTGGTGACTCTGGTCATCACGACCGGAGACTCCGACCCCTATGGCCGGAGGCTCTTGCCTTGGCCGGAAACTCCGGGGCAAGAGACCGGAGACTCCGGGGGTCTTCCTCTGTTTTCAATCCAGTTCTCATACTTCTTCCACCATATATTTCTAGGGCTTGCAAAACTCATTTGTCGATGTATTTTCGTGCCTTTTTGCTTGTTTTTGCAGGTGGTTCCGATAGCTCTCATCCTCATCGCACCAAGTACAAGACCCCGAACTATGGGGGCAACCCTCGCAAGATGTCCAACTGACACCCGTATGACAACCGTGAGGAACAAGCTGAAAAGGCCAAGGGCAAGAAAGTTGTGTCATTGAAGTGGCAAGAGGAAGAGCGTCTTTGTCGTGTGGAACTTGCTAAGAAACGGAAGTATGACAATCTCACCACACTCTCAGGGATGAACAATGATGAGTTCTGGGTCATGAGGAGGAAGTTATCATATGATATGGCAAGTAACAGCCGGATACTCGTTTCTGGAGGCATGAGCAGTATTTAATCATGACCGAGATTTATGCTCATCTGTCTGAGAAGAAGCCCGTGTGCCCGCAACATCCTCTGGATTTGGGCTTCATGAACAAAAGACCTATTTCTCTGAGGCTCTCTGGATCACCGAGAAACTTGGGTTGCATCATCTCATGGGTTTCTAGAAAAGCTACAATGTTCAGATTATGCATCAATTTTTTTGTGACTCTCGTGTTCGGAGAAGGAAACGAGATTCCTATGACTTGGATGACTGGCGAGGTTCGTTGTCAGTCCAGCATGAGTGAGTTTTGTGCGGTCTTGGAGTATCCATTTGAGGGCAGGAATGCACTGGTTGCTCATCGAATTCATGAGACTACCAGGCTTGAGTAAGCCTCTAGCTCCTATCTACAACAAGAATGGTGTCCTTGGAGAAGCAAGGAACCTAAGGCCACCATTCCACATCTTGATCCGCATGTTTCGTATGAACATTTATCCTCAAGGGGGCAATCTTGACACTATTCGGTCAGCTTTGGTTTCTCTTATGACTCTTGCTCATTCCGTGTACATCAAAGGCCCCGATGCTCCTACCACTCCTCTCGACGTCATGTATTTCATCTTAATGGAAATGGCCATCAAAATCTCTGAGAAGAAGACTCCCACAGATCGCCCCTATGTCATGAGGCTTGTGCTTTCCACCTTTGTGAAGATGAACTTGCCTTCTCTGCTTGAGGGCCTGCCTGTTGTTGCTCATGCCCCTCTCTCCAGTTGCAGCACAAGGCTCTCACTACAACCGCGGATCCTCGTGGCTATTCTGCCCTAGTGCCTGATGATGAGATTAGAGAGGATGAGGAGGATATCCCTCCTGCTGCCAGCCCTGTCCGTGCTAGGAGGAAGAATGCTAGCAATGCCCGTATGCCTTCCTTTTCTCGTGACTATGTGAAGGGGCAAATGAAGAAGGCCACCTTTTGGGACAAGATACTTCTATGCATGAATATAGATATCCGCAAGGGTCAATATGAAGCATACAAGAGGGACACGTAGATTCAAAAGAAGTTTCACCAATGGGAGAAAGATAGTGATGCCGAAGAATCCGGTGATGCTCAGACACGACCTCAGCCCTCTCGCACTCTCTCTTATGGTTCTTGGGCTCAAGGCTCTATTGATTGGAGCATGTTTGAGGATGATGCTTCCTCTTCTCACCGTGGTAAGGGCCCTTCTGCTGATGATGATCTAGGTTCCGAGGCGACCTCCGATGATGATGAGGAGAACGAGGATGATGAGTGATCCAGTTGGGGCGTGTAGTCTCGCACTTGTCCCCTTTTGGTGTCTTGATGCCAAAGGGGGAGAAGTTGCTATTAGGTAGCGTGGGATTTGCATGGGAAGTCACAAGCTCGTTATTATTCATTTGATTCTTTCACTTGTGACTTGTTCTTATTTGCCTCACTTTATTTGTGGACCTATGTTATGTATCATTTGTGGACCCATGTTGTGTGACTATGTTTGTGAATACTATGTGGTATCTATCTTATCTATGGATTTATATATCATGTATGATGAAGACCCCTCTTGTTGGATGCTCTTATATATCTCTTCACCACATCTATTGGTACAAAGGTATGAGTATCACTTAACAATTCTTATCTCCTTGTATATGGGCAGGTTTGTAATATCTAGGGGGAGTGTCCTCCCTTGTTTTTGTGCACTTATATTCATATGAAAATCTCGTGTGTGCACACTTCGAGGGGGAGCCTCTCTACCTCTTGTACCTTGTGCTTGTCTATTTTTGTGCAAATCCTTGTGTTATCACCAAACACCAACAAGGAGGAGATTCAAAGGGCATTTCCTGCCCTAATCATGTTTTGATGTTTGGTGTCAACATAAGATAGTTTTTACCGTGTGCTAAGTATTGCAGGTTCATCCGTATAAAGGAACAAGACAGTGTTCTAGTATTCGAAGGAGAAGGGTTCAAATTTTCATGAAGAAAAGGTGCCTGTTGGGAGCTTCGGTCTGCTGCCTCCCCTAAGTCCGGAGACTCCAGGGTCTAGGCTTGAAGACTCCAGGGTCTTGGACCAGAGACTCCGGCCAGGTCTCCGGGCAAGTCTCCAGCCCCTAGGCAAACTCTATGTATCTAGGTCCAGAGTTGGACCCGGAATCGAGCACGCCACCGGAGACTCCGGGGCTGGAGCCCGGAGACTCCGAGCCAGTCTCCGGCCTAGTCTCCACAGTGGCTCGAAAAGCATTCAGGGACCCTACCAGAGTCCTGCCCGAAGTCCAATGCCCACCCCGGAGACTTCGACCCCCAAGACTGGAGACTCCAGGGTTAGTGATGCAGCAACGACAATTTTTCTGGGGTGGTATATATACCCCTTTCTTCTCCAAGTGAGGGATGTGGCTTCAACTCTCTCTCCTCCATTAATGCTGAGCTCCAACGTCCTAGATCTCCCTCTCTAGCCACTCAAACTTGTTGCCCCTTGGGGATTTGAGGTAGGAGACCTAGACCTAGCTTTCCAACAAAGGGATTTGTGTTTCCTCACCATTTGTGTAAGTTGTTGTTTCTCTAGGGTTGAGGAAACCCTAACTTGAAGAAGTCACCCTCCATAGCTCATCTTCGTGTGTAAGAGCTTCGAGGTCATCTTGGAAGCCTCCAATTTAGTTGTGGAGAAGTGCCCCAAGGTTTTGTACAAGGTTTCGATTGCCACCTTCAAGGTCACCGCATAGTGGATCATGTGCTTGCCGCAAGGCAGATGCTCGGGAGAATAGGGTGAGGCCTTTGTGGCGCTGGTGGACTTAGTACCGCCCACCCCTCCAACGGAGACGTACTTCCCTTCAAAAGGAAGGAACTTTATTATTGTTGCTTGCTTGCTTGTCATATAGGTTTGATCACTTAGTTTCACATCTAGATAACTTACTTTGTATCAAGCCTTATATTGAAAAGAAGCTAAAAATTTAGTAGCGCCTATTCACCCCCCTCTTGTCACTTATACCAATCTTTTAAGTAGGATCCGTCCAAAGCCGACGGATTCGAACCTAGGTAAAGCTTGTGTGCTCACCGTCCCGGAATACCGTCGCCTCACACCCCCTTTCACCACATGCCTCGAGGACCCCCTCTCGACTTCCATGTCTTCAATCCGACGCCAGTTGGCACCCACCATGGGGCAGGTGAGTTTCAGATCTTCATTCCGGGCGGAATCTCCGTGAATCAGAATCGGTGAGACAATCACTATCAGTCGGGTTCTCTACGCTAGTGACGTCCCTCTTGTCCATATGGAAGAGACTTGGATTTCGGCTAGGGAACCTGTGACCACCTACACCATCATGTCTTTCGGCGAGATCAATGTTTACCTCGGTTTCACTGAACCTGCCCAACCCACCCTGGCGGTGATGATAGAGGCGGAAGAACTTTCTGGATCCACTTTGTCTGTGGAAGCAACAGAGTTCCGGGTCTCAGAAATCCCTAATCCCACCCATCCCACACCTGAAGCAGAGATAGTGGAGAAGATTGAATCTAAAGCGAATCTCCCAAAGGATGTTAAACATGAAACGGATCTCCCCAGGGAGGCCGAATCTCAGGAGGCTCTCCCTAAAGAGGTTTAATCTCAGGAAGATCAAAGCAGCAAAATCTTTGGATCCGGCTCCACGGATGCCGAAGCGGGAAAGTCACTTCTGAGGCACATGTTGAGGCAGATGCTGCTGCGTGGAAGAGCCATCATGGAAGATATCCTTGAGACCATCATGCTTTTCAAGGAAGCCAATGAAGAGAGCCATAAATACGTCAGGGCACATACATCGCACTTTGTCGGATATGTTGGATCTAGATCTGGCTCTACCGATGCTGGAGACGACAATGACTCGGTGCTAGAGGCAATCAAAACAAACATTGACTTACCGACATCCTCAGATGACTCCATGACATCGGTGGATTTCTGGAAGTTCTCCGCGGAATATGAAGAAGAATTCAACTCCAAGGGTACGGAAGAAGGAGAAGCTATGGATCAAGGCCCTCGCAACAACATGGATGAAGGATCCAGAGAAAACTCTCCCGAACCTTAGGATCATATGGATCTCGGAGATAATCCCGACTCCAGATGTCCGAGAGTACTGATAGAAGCTTGACTCCAGGACTCGGACCCAAAGTCGTCTTTGCTACTGGCACAGCCAAGAAGGCAAAGAAGAAGAAGACTCCAGCTAAGGACCTTCCAACTGACGAGGTAATAGCCGAAGAATACGAAGATGACTCAGATGGAGCCTTGATCCCAGATGAGCCGAAAGATACTCTATTGGATGGACACGTGGTTACCCCTCGTACCTGTAAAATCCTTGGAGAAGAAATTACCACACCTATCCCAACGGCTGCAGAACTTACACCTGCAGAGTTGGAGGACAGGGCGCAGGCCTTAGAAGCGCATCGTCAAGCACTCCTTGAGGAAACTGCAAACTTCCTCGAAGATAAAAAACGCATTGTAGTTATGGGACAGCCTAGCACCAGGCAGAATCAGAAGACACGGAACGGCCCTGAGTTGGCTAACAAAAATCCGAATGTTCACAAAACCCCTTTCGAAGGAGATACAGCCATAGGGAAACCTTGGATCGATAGCAAGGGCAACCGGGTATATGGCACGCCCGTAGAAAATGCTGATGCGGCACGAGATCTCATGGCAAACAAACCAAGCCTAGACCAGATTCGCTAAGCGTGAAGCTACTCACAAAGGGCCCTAGAATAGTAGAAGGTCGCCACGTGTAGCAGTGGAAAGCTGGTCTCTAAGTAAGATCAATGTCACACGAACATGGGTCGACACCAGGATACAAGGCCCCGATGGGATCCAGAACAATGCTATCATTCCGACCCTCGGGAGGATAACTATTCAAGAACCGGATCTTCAGGACACCAGCACAGACTCGCATGAAGCTGGAGCAACGTCGCTCTGGCCGCAGAGTGAGACGCTGTTGCAGCAATGGTCCAACCTCCCCAACGATAGTCGAATACTTGCAGGAAATATGAAGAAGCTCAACATCGGGAGAAGGATCGGCAAAGGATGCCCCCTCCTAGACATACAAGCCGCTCGGCTGAGCCACGTCACAATGACGACAATGATGGACGAAGAAATGACGAAAATCACGCTAGAACAAGCCAGCATGGTGGCCGTCATCATGAAGCCCTGGCTGGGGGTAACAATCCACCGCCACCTTCTCCGCCAAGCAGTCACCATAGCGTCTCACATGGAGGCCAGGGAGGACGCCGTGGTGGATGTGGTGGTAGAAGAAGCAGGAGTCCGGCTCATGGGCACTATAGCCATAGTGAACAACCAAGACAACATGCCCTATCACCAACTGATGCCAGGCACTGGATGAACTCAAACATTGAGGCGCGATGCTATGAGTCGGACAACCTACGTGGGTCCAAAATGCTTCGGACCACGCATACGACAGACAAATTTTCCGGAAGGATTTGCCATCTCACGGCACATCCAATCCTACGATGGTGTGGCCTGGCCAGACACCTGGATCCAGGATTTCTTCCAAGCTTTCTACATCGCCAAAGGAGGAAACATCTTGGTCGTGACCCGGTATCTCCCGCTTATGCCGAGGAAGATGGCTCGATCATGGCTCAATGAACTCCTGGAAAACACCATCCATAACTGGTATGATATGCAAAGTTTTTTCTTTCGGAACTTCGAGGGAACATACAGGTGGCCCTGCACGGTCAGAGATCTCTAGAGGTGCACTCAGAAACTCGGAGAAACATGCCAGGATTACCTCGGAAGATGGATCGACACGAAGAACTCCTGCGAAGGAGTAAATGACCAGACCATGATTGAAGCATCCATCGCAGGACTCCCAATTGGTTTACTACGTCATCGCTTAAAGTGTGACAAAGTGGCTGATTTGGGGGAGATGATAGAGATGGTAAGCAAATATGCTGACGCTGAGAATGATGCAGAAGGACTGCTCAATGTGTTGGCCGTACCATAGTTGGCAAAACAGCCAAAGAAACAGGCTACAAAACGCAAAAACACCTCGAAGGAAAAGCCTAATCCGGAAACCGCAATAGTCAATGCAGAATAGTATATTCTAGATGATGGAATGGAAAAGAGGATCCAACGCTAGCAGCAATTTAGGAATTCGTGGGTCATGATTCAATGGCCAATATTCGAAGGTATCCCTATACTATATAAAATAGTGGTAAGATAAGAAAAGAAATACTATCAATAGTATATCTTCCTGATGCTAAAATGGAAAAGAAGATCCAACGACTGGTAATGTTGGGATTCGCAAGTCTTGATCCAATAGTGAACATTCAAAGTTATTCGTACACTATATAGTGGCAATATAAGATAAGATACCAAAGACTATCAATAGTATATTCTAGATGATGGAATGGAAAAGAGGATCCAACAGCTAGCATCAATTTTGGGATCACGGGTCATGATTCAATGGCCAATATTCAAAGTTATCTCGGCCTATACTATATATATTAGTGGTAAGATAAGAAAAAAAGACTATCAATAGTATCTTCTAGGTGTTGGAATGGAAAAGAGGATCCAACAACTAACAGCAATGTCGGGATTCACGGGACATGATTCAACGATCAATATTCAAACTTATCTATACACTATCTTACCACTATATAGTGTATGAATAACTTTGAATATTGACCGTTGGATCAGGACTCACGAATCCCAACATTTCCAACCATTGGATCTTCTTTTCCATTCTAGCATCTAGAAGATTCTATTGATAGTCTTCATCACAATGAATGTTATGCACAAAACTCAAAACACACTTCTCCATCATTCGAGAATCTTCTCCCTCGTTTCTCTTGACCATGTTACCAAAATTTTCAAGTTTTAGATAGCTAATAATTGTTGACTTCTACATGATATACAAAGTACAAGAACGAAATATACACCCATACTTTATAGATGTTGATCAAATTTATATTTTTCTCTTCTTTACCTATTATAATTTTTTATAGTGATGATATGTCAGATGTCTATTATCTCAGTTTCACATGCAAGGCACGTGCAACTTACTAGTATATAATAGTGGTAAGATAAGAGAAAAAAGACTATCAATAGCATCTTATGCTATAAAATGGAAAGAAGATCCAATGGCTGGCAATGTTGGGATTCACGAGTCTTGATCCAATAATGGTCAATATTCAAAGTTATTTGTAGACTATATAGTGGTAAGATAAGAAAGACTATCAATTAATACTATCGATCTTCTAGATACTGAGAATCTTGATCTAACGCTCAACAAATAACTTCAAATATTGAGCATTGCATCAAGGCTTGTGAATCCAAACATTGCTAGCCATTGGATCTTCTTTTCCATTCTAGTATCTAAAAGATACTATTGATAGTCTTTAGCACAACAGACACTATGCACAAACCTCAAATTGCACTTCTCCATCTGACGAGGGTTAAACTCATCAATGCCCATTGTTATGGACTTGGGTTTTGGAGAAGGAGGGAGCGCTGGAGGCATCAATCGGCTAGAAAACAAGCACACAAGGACGCAAGGTTTACCCAGGTTCAGGCCTCGTAGAGGACCCTACTCCTGCTTGTCTGCTCTTGGAATTATCGAGGGAGTCAAAAGTTACACGGGGTGCACAGATGCAATCTGGTGAGGTTGTGGAAACTAGGGTTGTGATTGTCCTCCTCACCACCTCCTCCTAGCCTTTATATAGATAGGCTAGGTCTCGGGATAGCAGGTCGAGTCGGTTACAAGCTAGGGTTTTTCCCTTTAAACTTTCGATCTTTGATCTTGCCGTGTGTCGCAAGTAGTCCGAGTCTCCTTCGGTCACCCGAATCCTTGATTGGGCCTTGGTAACACCGTGGGCTTCTGCCAGATTGGACTGTATATGCTAAAATCGAGTACCTATAAGGTATGCCCACGTCAGTAGCCCCCGAGTGTCCGGTTGAATCATAGATTCGAGCGGAGACTAATGAAGTCTTTCGAGTGCACAACCGAGCATATATTTTCGAGTTCTTTGATTGAAGTCATAGGGATTGTTGATATACGTGCCTGATTCATCCGATGTATCGGAATCAGTTAACTGCCTTAGGGAAAAACAACACAATCTACTCAAATTCGAGTCCCCAGACTCAAATCTAGAAAAGTGCTGGCGTAATTCGACTCGGGCCATGGAGGTCTTATAGAGTATGAATTCTAGTGTATAAGTGCAAGCACTCGACGCATCCGTCAAGGCATATTTCATCGTACCTGTAGGTGCAGATTGTTTCTGGTAGAGCACAGCAGGTGTGTTGCCAGGCTTTATTCAGGTCTTATCTTCGCATCGTAGATGCGGCATCCGGATTTTATCATCATGGAGATGACTTGGGTGGCCCAGGAGACGTAATATCTTTTTGCAGGGAAGTTATGAGGCGAAGTCGTCAATGCTTTCAAGTGTGGACGTAGTCAACACGCAGTTGTGTGTAAGAAAAAAATCATAGGGTGCGCGACCAGCGCTCCCTATGGGAGTTGCCCCGAGTGCCTATTCGATTCGTAGACTCGAGTAGGGACTATAAGTACTTTGCGACTGCTGTCGTATTTTTCTTGTTTCAGTCGAATGTGCTTTCAGCACTCCCTATGGGAGTAACCCAAAGTTCATAGTCGAATCCTTGATTCGAGTGAACGGTTCTTGAGAGGAAAATATATTGACAAAATGTTTGGATGTCTTAGAAAAATTCCTCGGGTGCGCGGCCAGCGCTCCTGTTAGGAGTAGCCCCCGAGTGCTTGGTCGAGTCGAAGACTCGATTAAGGACTGAGGTAGTCAAAAGGTGCTCCTGCTAGAGTTAATGACATTAGTGCTAACGATGAGCTGATCTCAGTTACCCGCGTGAGAGGTTTTGACGGGACGTGATGAGTAGTGGGTCCCATTTACTGACTTGGATTTGACCAGGCATGCACAATCTCTGTTTTAACTGTGTCTCCTCGATTCTTGCGCGTAGTGGGAGGAGTGGGGATACGGTTCATGGTTTACCCTTGCCACACGTCAACGTCGATTTCTGCCACGCATCAGGTTGATGTTCTCCTGGCTGTTCGATGGCATCTGTGACGAGGTTAAGTAGAGGCTCACTGTGCAATAATTTCCCCACATCTTATCCTTGCTCACGCACTTCCGCCATTATTGCTCTTGATGTTCTATTGCTCTCGTCCTCCTGTGTGGCGCTAGACCAACTTCGTACCTTCCCGAGCTACTTCTTGCACTCGAACCGCAAGCGCTAGATGGGCAAGAAGAAAGGATTCTCCGCTGCTAGATCTGCAGCTGCCGCTGTTGCGGCCAAGAAGAAAGCCGCCGCCGCCGCAGGCACCAGTGCTGCCGCCGGAGCTGGAAAGAAGAAGGGCACGGGGAATCGCGTCACCAATGGGTCATGGCGCCCATGCATTATCAAGCCATCAGAGCTGTTCACCCAATGTCAGGATGGAGCACTCCCTGTCGCGGAGGATGACTCTCGCGTTCCTAAGGATGAGGTAATCCCCAGTCCTCCTGCGGGTTTTCGAGTGATGTTCCTCGCGTTCATCATTCGTGGTCTTTCTCTCCCCCTTCATCCGTTTGTTAGGGGTCTTCTTTGCTTCTACGGGCTTCAGCTGCACCAACTGTTCGTAAACTCTATCCTCCACATCGCCTGCTTCATTACTCTTTGCGAGTGCTGGCTCGGAATCAAGCCACACTTCAGCCTCTTCAAAAAACTCTTTAAGCTCAAATGCCAGTAGGCTTCGGGTTCGATAGTCTACGATATAGGAGGATGTGGGATCCATGTCGACTCTAGCGTCACCTATTTGTCCATCAATCTCGCTGCATCTGTTCAAGGATGGAGGGCGAAGTGGTTCTACATCCGCGACCAGAAGGCCGATGGAGAGCACTACGGACTCGCGCCTTCGATCTGGAGGCGGCCTGCAAGAGGAGGAGGTCCTAGAAAAACGTTGTGATGCCCAGCAAAGTCGAGGAAACAGAGACGCTGTATCAGCGTGTGTGCGACCTCGAAAAATGCATAGGCAAAGAAGTAGGCAGCGCAGAGCTCATTCGCACTTGGATGCGCTGCCGAGTACAATCTCTGCAGGCTAGGGTGCATCCGATGTATCGCTAGATTGGTACTGGTGATGTCACTTGCATCTCTATGGAGGGCATTTCTTCTGGTGAAGTGGACAGGAGGTTTCGACTGCTGACTAACTACACTACCAAGGAGGATCTCCCGGGTGACTCAGTCGTGCCTCCATTTTGCGCTAGCAATCCTCCGCCTAAGGTGGATTTTTGTTTGAAGTTTTCTTGATTTTCGATTGCATGTTAGGTGTTTTGTATACTGATACTTCTTCTGATTGTAGGACTGGAAAGTGGCCACCAATTTGCCTCCTCAGCCTGAAGGAATAATTTCGAGCGAAGCAGAGGAAGAGGACGAGTCGGGCTCCACCGTCCCTATTGGAGAGGAGCAGGAAGCCCCCGAGTCCAGTGGGCACGAGACTCGCAAGCGTTCCCATAGCAAGGATTCAGATGCTTCCTCACCAACGACTCCGGAGGGTCCTCCTACTGCTGTGGAGGAGCAAATCCCTGCCATGCATGTGCGCGCCATGGCTCCTCCCTCGCGGAAGAAGATGAGGTTGCCGAAGGAGTCGTCTGGTGATTCCTTTGACCTCAAGAATTTTGACAGGTAAGTCTTCATGTTTGCGAGTTCGTCTTGTCTTTCTCAAAGTCTTTCCCTTATGAAGTGGTGCTGGGTATTTTGTAGTCAAACAGCGTTGTCGTCCTCCGATGACTGCCAATTTGTCAAGGAGTCCAGAGTCACAGACTCCAAGAATAAGGAGGTAGCGGTACAGTCTCCTTCTCCTCCAGTGGCGGCCCACTCCGGTGCCAATTCCTAGAGCTCCCCCCATGCTAGGGAGCATCAAGTTGTTGCCCGGACGTCAATTCTGAAGGAATCTTCGGAGTCCCTAGAGGAACATGTGAGTTTTCTTCATGCCGTTGGCACTCAAATTTTGTGTTTTGATGCTCACACTGCTTCTTTTGTCTTGTAGCCTATTGTGAAGGATTCTACTCGCCTTGCCGAGCATATCATTTCTTTGGGTCGACAACATGCTTTGCTAGAAAACCACCACCATGCCTTCCAAGGTTAGCTTTATACTTTTCTTTCCGCTCCTCATGTTTAGAGGTTGGTGAGCTCAGGTTTTTCCATTTTTGTTTCTTGTAGGTGAGCATAACGAGCTTCTTCGTCGCGTCACTTCCATCGAGAAGGGACTTGCCGCGACGGAGAAGAAACGCAATGAGGCAGTCGAGGCTCTTAAGGAGTCGCAAAAGCGCGAGGAAGATTTGTGCTCCTCCACTGCTGAGAGGAAAAATGTGTTCATAGAACAACTCTTCTCAGTCGCAAAAGCGCTATCAGGTATGACACTATCTTGCTTGCACTTGTCATGTACTTTGCCTTCATATTATAATGCTCACATGGGTATTTTGCAGATGTCGCCGGGGTGGATTTTGATGCCTAGGCCTTGGCCCGTCCAGATGCTTTGGCTGGCGCCGTGGCTGTAGTCGAGGACCGCAACGTCTCTCCCAAGGACATACTCGGGAAAGCCAAAGGCGTGCTGAACCGTCTTCGAGAGGAAATGGTCCCCAAGGCCAAACTGATCGAAAATCTCGATGACCTGGCATGCCAATGGACTTCAAGAACTCGCAGCAGGCAGTTGGAGCGACCATGGGACTAGTAGATGGCGCAAGCCCACGGCATGGAACTGGACCCTAGTGAAATCTCCTAGGCGATGTCGGTCACTGCGGATGGTCAGCAGGTAGTTTCCAGCCTTTCGCCACTAGTTGTAGTAAGTATGGGCCTCGGCTCATTGATACAGACGCCAATTACTCGGCGGAGCTGCGGCAAGTGAAGGCAGCAAAGGCTGCATCGTCTGGGGCTACAACTAGGAAGTCTGTGGTGTCGGAGATTGCCACAGATTCGAGGAAGCCCCCGAAGTCGAAAGGGAAAAAGCAGAGCATTGCCTAGTTGCCTTGTGTAATAGCCTAGCTTTCCATTGCTAAACTGTATTTTGTGGGGGTACCCCTTTTGATACTTGCTGAATTTTGGATGTACTTCTTCGTTTTGTTGATGGATGGTTGGTCTTATCTGCCTCTTGCCTTGGCTGTAATAGGGTCCTTCGAGTGGTACTCCTGACTCTCCTCCCGCCGATGAAACTGTGGTGCAACAACGTTCAAAGGTGGAGGAGCTGTCGCTGCTTGCGCGACTGCGCGATCGCATGAAGTAGTTGGAGCAAGAGTTGCCTATGATCCGCGGTAACGCGGATGTGTGGAAGTCGAAGGCTGAGAAGGCCAGCGCGCGCGAGAAGTACCTCCTAGGCGAAGTTGCTCAATTGAATGAGCAATTCAAGTGTTAGCTCTCTAGCTTCTTATCCTTTTCTTTAGTCATTTGCAGCGTCGCTTTGTCCTTATGCTTTGCTCCGTTTCTTGTAGTTGTTAGCCCTCGTCACCCGCTAGATGAGAGGGATCGGGTTGCCATTCGCCTGCACGATCTGACCTAGGAGCAGCTACAAGCTAGCAGTTACTTTTGGGTGGACCATGACCACACGGTCGCATTGGTGATGCTGCAGGATCATGCATCACGGGTGCTTCAGTGTTTGAAGAAGGCGTAGTCCTGCCTTATGAATATTTTATAGGGGATGTTTCCCCTAGACGTGGTGCCTTCAAGCTTGCTAGCTTTGTTGGCGAAGTTTCAAGATATTACCGCCGTTCGCGAGTGCGTACGCCAGTAGTTGGTCACGGGTGCCAAAGCTACGTTGGCACTTGTTCGACTGCATCGGTCAGATGTGGATGTCGCAGCGGTTGCAGCTGGTCCACCACCTCCGCCAAAAGGAATGACATGGAACTTGGTGCCACAATACCATGCGGTTGATCGGCCAGCCGAAGATATTGTCGATTTCTTTGAGGAGCAGACCAATGTTCTCATTTTGCAGCAGTAGGATAATATGGTCCTACACATGAAATGCATAGGTGTTGTAAAGTTCATATAATTGTGTCGGGTGTTTTTTGATACCCGTTAGTGTGTAAAGAGCTTGCTAGCTTATATATTTTCGAGTATATTGTAACCTACAGTTCCTTTTCGTTAGCCTGATGTATATTTATCTAAGCACCTTGCCAACTTGTCAGGTGTGTTACAACTAGGTTGTTGTTATCAAGGGTTCGATTGGTAGTGCGTCAGCTACTCATGATACTGTGTTGTTCATGGAACGAGGTGTAAAGGGTGGCGCAACCCCCAAGTAAAATAATTGCAAGGAAAAATAGAAAAACACAAGGTTTGGAGCACTTAGCTTTATTTATTCGCAGAATATCACGAGATACAATGTGTGGCTAAGTAGCTTGGCTGAATAGCCTTATTTGTAAAGTAAAAACATCTAAGGGTAGAAACGTCGTAGCTGCGCGACGTTCTAGGGATTGGAATATGCGACTCTGCTCTTTAAGTCTTTAAGGCGATAGGCGCCACATGGGATTACTTCGCTAATCACATAAGGTCCTTCCCAAGGGGACTCGAGCTTGAGGTGTCCTTGTTGCTTCAGTCGCAGGACCAGGTCTCCTTCGACGAAGGTTCTGGGGCTTAGCCTTCTGGTATGGTAGTTGCGGAGGTTCTGCTGGTAGACGTCGATCTCTCCGCTGCAATCTTGCGTGCCTCATCGAGGAGGTCGACGGATTATTTGAGTGCGAGGGATGATTCTGCCTCGCTATATGCTATTACCCATGGGGCCTTATAGCGTACCTCTGCGGGTAGTACCGCCTCGGCACCATGTGCCATGAAGAACATAGTGTAGCCCATAGCGTTGTTTGGAGTTGTGCGCAGGCTTCGTAGTACTGATTCCAGCTCGTCTGGCCAGCACCCAGCAGCTTTTTTGAGTGGCCGGAGGAGCCTTTTCTTGATGCTGCCGCAGACGAGGCCTTTGGCCTTTTCGACTTGACCGTTTGTCTGGGGATGTGCCACCGAGGTGTAGCTAATGTTGATTCCCAGGTTTTCGTAGAAATCCTGGAATTCCTTAGAGGTGAAGTTCGTCCCATTGTCCGTGATGATGCTACGTGGCACCCCGAAGCGGAAGACGCTGGACTCGAAGAATTTAACAGCGCTGGCTCTTGATTGGTTTGTCACCAGCATAGCCTCAATCTAGTTGATGAATTTGTCGACCGCGACTAGGAGAGAGACGTATCCTCCTCGTGAGGATCTCTGGAGCTTGCCGACCATGTCGAGTCCCCATTGTGCGAAGGGCCAAGACACGGGTATTGGCCTGAGTTCTGCTCCAGGTGCATGCGGCTTGTCCATGAATCGCTAACAGGCGTTGCAACGCTAGACGATATCCTTGGCATCGGCATTGCCGTTGGCCAGTAGAATCCTGCTCGTAGAGCTTTGGCGATGAGATCGCGACCGCAGGCGTGATGGCCACAAGTACCTTCATGTATCACGAGGAGGATAGCTCTTCCATCTCCATTGGAGATGCACAGTTGAAGGACTCTCGTGATGCTGCGTTTGTACAATTTGCCATTGATGAGGACGAATGCCTTGGATCATCGCGCTGTATGACGCGCATCAGTCGGGTCATCTGGCAACCTTTTGCTGACCAAGTATGTGACATATGGTTATGTCCAGGATGGCTGATACCTTCGATCCAGATTACGGATGTAGTATAGCTCTTTTTCCCTAGTAGACCTAGGTTATCGAATCCACAGGAAGCGAATGCATAGTGAAGTTACTTTAACGGACCTTCGGGAGTATTAGAATTCCTTTGTGTTTTTACTGGACTAGTAGCTTGCATCTTTTTGTTATTGTCGATGATGGAGAGAGAGGGCCTAGGGCGTTTGGTTTCACCTATAGCTGTGGAAAACATCTGATGGAAATAAAAGATAGAAATAAAGTACACGTGTACTTGTTAAAGCAAGATAAATTATATGTGGGCAGTGCATCCATAATTTCTATTGCCTCCGCAACCGCTTATAGCAATAACCTACTAGTCTCATCCATAGAAGAAATATAACTAATGATATGCATAGTGATGTCACCGTTAATCCCAAGCGAATCCCTCACATACAGCCATACTACCCCTTCTATCACTGGGATTCCCAACCTGCAGATCAGTCATCACTCATACTCCCTATACCTGGCTCAACCCTCGGGGTCTTGGGTACCTGATAAGTCCTTGGATTGAGGCAAGAGAGGATACAATAATCATCATGTCATACAAACTAATACACGATCCCATCTATGATAAATCACATGCATAATTGCTACATGGCTAGACCGAAGCCCTTAGCCCAAGGAGAATTACTCACACATAGAGATGAGATCAACAATCACAAACATTGTAATGAAAATCATAAGATTGATAGCAATAGTCTTACAATGTCGCCAATCGGAGAAGAGATCTACTATTACAAGTGGTGGAGTATGGCTATGGAGATGGAAAAGGGTTTGGAGATCTAAGATGGTTTTTTGGTGGAGTCTTGCTTCTTCGAGGCGAGGTGGTCATCATTTTCCGTCGCTTGAGGCTTCTTTATATAGGGTTCCCTTCACAAAAGTTGTTCTGTTTGACCTAATGGTGGCGGCACCACCTATATGACCGGAGCTATACGGTCGGAATTTTTGCTCCGGCCATATAATTGGTCATTATGGCGTCTGCCTTCGTTGGACGGCTCCTGGTTTCTTCTGGTTGAAGGAAATATCATATCTTTGAATTTAATGTAGTGATTCCCTCCTTTAGACGACATTATCTGCGCATGAAAAATACAAGAACAAAGGATTGCATACCCCTCTGAATATTAGCATTAGTGGCAGGGTTTAGAGAGATATTTCATCAAAAATATGATTAATATCCAGTTTAAATGTGGACGTAGATGGCTATATTTCAGAGCCATCAACCTCCCCAAGCTTAAACTTGATCGTCCCGAGCAAGAAAACCAAAATCAAAAAGGAACTCAGCATTTAAACTAAAATAATGAGATGGTGATCTTACTCATAATTAATAGTCTCATGTTTCCTCTACTTCATAAATCTGAAAAACATCAGCATAGATAGAGTAATGGAAAGCATATCATACGGGTTTCATGCATCCTTATAGCACAGCAAAATTATTGTAAACATGGATGATTCAAATGAGTAAATTTTATTCCATGTCAAGTAATCAACTCATAGGCTCGTCTTTGAACAGTAAAGTATAATCATGTAAATTAAGAGTGTGAGAGTTGTCATGAAAAGCATATATACTAGAGTATCTCAATCTCCCACATCAATGAATCAAGACTTTGCAAGCACTACTTTTCTATTCATTGTCCTTCAAGAATTTTAGTTTTTAAGTAATCGAGAGCATGCCAAAGATTTTTATTAGTTTATTGGGCTGTGATGGACACTCGTGGCATCACTAAGGTTTTTGTTCCTTTTGCATAATGAAAACCGCTAAACATTAATTCAATCGAACAAATCTTTTCAAAGAGAGCTATTAAGTCAATCAACATTTTCAGTGGTGTCAAGTGTCTCTAGAAATAAGCCTTCAAGACTAAGCACTACAACACCCAAGCCTTCAATTGTGAGACTTTTTCTTATTACAATTGTTTAGCAATTTTTAGGCAAGACTTGGTTAATTACGAGGGCTGGAACAAAATGATCCCAATTAAATACCCATGCAAACGACAATCTTACTATGATACAAAGACTCACTCCACCAATATAATATCTCAACATTTACTACTAACTAGCATGGGTTTCTCAAACTTCAAAAGTGGGGAGTCATAAGGCATACCTCTCATGTTTGGTTCCACTTCTCTCTTCCTTTTTTATTTGTTTCTTGGAAACTCGAAGTCGATCACTCTCCCGTAAACATACGAAGACCTCGAGGCGGAAGGAAAAGAAAGAGGGAAAAATAAGGAAAAATGGAGAAATCTTTTTATGATTTTTTAAGAGAGGGAAATAAAGCATAGAAAATTGGCTGCAAAGCTCGGCTAGAAAGTTTCGAAAGCAAATAGAAAGAACTAAAGATAAAGTGTTGGGTAAACCAACACGAGTGCTTATAAACTCAAATAAAAATGTAACCTCGAAATAAAAGAAAATAAACGCCAACTAAAGATACAAGAGGAAACTTCCCCAAGCTTAGGCTTTTGCAAGCCCTTCAAATCATTGTGGTGGCGGGAAAAAGTCGTTACTCTAGTTCACGAATTGAGTGGAGAGGTTACTTGTTGATTCTTAGAGGTTCAAAGAGAGGTTGTGCATCCTCTCCACAGTCCCTCCAAGTCCTTGGAAATCATGGTATGTGGCAAACCAGGTTTGTGGCTGCTCCTCTTAATGACGAACTTCTTGCTCCTCCTCTTGGTCCTCATCCTCTTCAAGAATCTCCTCCTCAGGTTGGTACTGCTCAACCTACACATCATATAGCAAACATCCTTCCTTGATAGAGAAATACCATTAGGCAAAGGAGCGGGGTAGATACGCCCAGCTCCAACAATATGCAAGTAATAATCACGACCTCTCCTAGTGAGCATTCCGCAAGCCCTCAAGGTGGAGAAACCAACACGCGTCTCACCTACTACGGGTTGCAACTCTCCTAGATCGATGTCTAGGACAGTGGCACACACGGTGATGACGCCTCCTCCTGTGATTGGCCCTTGGCTTTGGGAGGCTTGCTGCTTGAGGTAGCACACAATGATGGCACCAAAGTTGAGTGACAAGTTGCAGTTGATGTAAGCAGCCTTGGCAAGGACTAGGATGTCCTCCTTGTTGAGTCTCATGATCTCGTTACGTGCCTGCAAGGTGTTAGAATAACATAGAACAAATAGCGAATTGCAGGATGTTGAATATTCTTCCCCTTGTTCACTCTACTAGTGAAGCTCATTCCATTATAGTATTGATCACGGGAAGGAATTAAGCCAGTAAAGGATGCACGTAAAGCATGATCATCATTGTTTGGCAAATTAAAGCATGCACACCATTCATCTAACGTTAATGTGTACTTGTTGTTCATTAGACGGAAAGAAATAATATCCTCTTCTTGCCGCAGTTTAACAGTGCTTTGCTATGAACTAAGGAATTCAATGGTTAAGCGACGATAAGTAGGTACATCATTGTACACAAAGTTTTGCAGGCCAACTCTATTGCAAAGTAAATTGAATTCATCAGAAATATCGAGTTGGTTCAATATAAGGGGGAAGCCCACTTGGTGTCCTTCACTTCGTGGTTCTTGATCTTGTTGAAGCGTTCACGATGAGCCTCATCCCTGAACTGTATCCCCATGCGTTCCTGGGCGATCGCCCGAGAAGCGCTAGCGGTGGCACGAGCACGAGTTTGGCTCCTTGTGCTCATCTACTAAAACATTGAAGAAAGGCAAAAATAAAACTTTTTGATCCAACAACAGTAAGTATAATATGTTCCTCATCTACACTAAAGAATCTCCTCAAGATAATAATCTAGGTAAGAAAATCATGGCAATTATTCATAGTAGGTCTCACCCTAGATTGATAATGTCAATAGATCAAAGATGAATTTGCAAAAAGTAATTGGAGGATCAGAGGAGAAACATACTGTAGATCACTTGTGTGCGAGGAAATCGAACGAAATTGAGTAGATATGAAGATCCCTTGAGGTTTTGAGAGAGTTTGGAGGTAGAAGAAAGAAAAAGGATTGAAGTTTTGGTGTTGGGAGTACCTTCCCATGCGATTTTATGGTCAGACGCAACTATACGGGTGCAACTATATGGGCGGAACATGTGTTCTGGCCGTATAGTTGTCGTTTTGTAAAAATATTAGGTCTTCCTCCTGGCGGTGCAGCTATACGACCGCAACTATATGGGCGGAACAAAATGTTCCGACCATATAGTTGGTCGTTAAACTATTTGTCCCTATGAAAGAAAATTTGCAAAAGGCATCGATATCTATACGACCGGAACTGTACGGCCAGAATTTTTATTCCCGCCGTATAGTTGGCCATTAAACTCCCAGTACATATGAATATAATTTGTACAGAGGCATTGATATCTATACGTCTGGAATTTTTATTCCTGCCGTATAGTTGATCGTTAAACTATATGTACATATGTAAAGAATTTGTACGAAGGCATTGATATCTATACGACCAGAGCTATACGGCCGTATTTTTTATTTCCACCGTATAGTTGGTCGTTAAACTCTCAGTACATATTGCGGGAAAATTTTTGATGGCAAAGATAACTATACTACTGGAACTATACGGCCGGAATTTTTATTCCCGCCGTACAGTTGGTCGTTAAACCATCTGTGTCCATCAAAATTTTTCTATTTCTTCGTAAACTATTTCTTTTCCTCTAACTTAGCTATATACCTTGTTTTTGATATAAAATTTACAGAAAATATTGTCGACCAACAATAGAATGAATAATGCAGAAATTTAAGTACTACCAAATTTCTTCTCCTCAAATGGAGTTTTCTAGCACTCTTTATTGAACATGAACTTAAACTAAAACTAAGAACTTAACTCAAACCTTAATTTAGCATGGGTTTCCTCCCATGGAGCGCTCTTTTATGGTCAATATCTTGACCTTGATGATACTCACTTGGGCCAGATGAGTGGAACACCCACTCCAAAGTAATTGGCCTTCAAAGTGATGGCCTCCTTCTCATCATGTTTGACTTTCTTCTTCCTGGGAAAATGAATAACAAAAGGATCCCGTGAAGGAAATTGCAGCTTCACGTTCCCTTCATAAAGGTTAATTAAAGCTTTTATAGTTCTTAAGAAAGGACGGCCTAGTATTATAGGAGCAACAGTATCTTCAGGCATGTCAACAATAACAAAATCAATGGGAGCATGACAACCTTTGATGTAAACTAAAGTTTCCTCCTTAATCCCTACAACTTGTTTGTAGGTAGAATCTGCTAGATGCAATTTTAATTCAGTAATTTCAAAGGAGGGCAAGATTTAATTTGTTAAAAAGACTCTTTGGAATTGTTGAGACGCTTGCACCTAGATCACAAAGTGCAGCTATCTCATTAGTCCCAATCTTTATCTTAATAGTAGGATCAAATATGTCATCTAGTTTAACAGGTAACTTTTCAGTGATTTTCTTGTATTCCTCTTCAAGCTCGCGTACCTTAATTGCTACTTGATCAACAAAGTGTTGATACATGGCTTCATCATTACCTTCACTTACCAGAATTTTGGCGTTCATCCTTTTTACGAGATCTTCGATGGTGTAGCTTGGTGAAGGGACATTACTATAATCAAGTTCTTCAGTCTCCTCCCTATGGATCCTCATCATTTTGAGTTCTTCAATAGGATTAGGCTCACCTTTACCTGCAAATTTAGCTAGAATGAGAGTTTGACTCTCGGTTATCTTACCTAGTTGTGCCTCAATGATCCTTGTTCTTTCTTGAAGGGCCTGTAAATAATTTCTCAAACTAACATCTTAGTTAGATAATTTACCAAGAATAGCATCATGGTTCTCCGTAATTTTGACTAGAATGTTATTTTGTTCATTTTGCGAGTCTATAAAAGACTTAAGCGTTTCTTGGAGACTACCATTACTAGTTCCCATATTATTATTAGAGTTATTTGTAGGACTAGCATAATGTTTCTGAAAATTAGGATTGTAACTCTTCTTCCAAGCAAGATTATAATCATTATGAGCTACAAAGTCTATTTCTTCTATATTTATTTCGGGGGTGGCTCTAACCTAAGTCTGCTTACCTTTTACAGCTAGTATGAGCTCATCCAACTTAGCATTGATATCTTCATTCTCTTGTGGTGAGACATAGTTCACCTTCTTCGTGTTTAATATTTCAACATGCCGTTGGGCATGGTTGTCTTGCATATTGTCTAGAAGCTGCTTTGCTCTGGTAATATGTTTACCCATGAATGTTCCTCTAGCTGCAGTATCAAGCATAGACTTAGACATAGGATTAAGAGAATTATAAAATAAATGGAGGATTAACCAATCTTCCATCCCATGACTACGACAGTTTCTTAGGCATTCTTTCATCCTCTCCCATGCAAGCGCTTGTGGCTCGCGCTCTTCCTGTCTAAAACCAGTAATATTAGATCAGAGTTGCATACTCTTTGCAGGTGGGAAAAATTTAGTCATAAATAAAGAAGTGCATCCCACCATGATGTAATAGTATTTTTAGGCAAAGATAGCAACCATTCTTTTGCTCTTCCTCTTAGAGAGAAAGGAAATAGACGTAATTTGACCGCATCAGGGTCAACGTCTTTTATACACATCATATCACATATTTTAGTGAAAGTATTTAAGTGCATACCTGCGTATTCAACAGCAGAGCCTCCAAATTGATTCTGTTGAACCAAACTTAAGTAATAGGGCTTAATTTCATAATCATCAACATCAATTGCTAGCTGAGTAGTATGCAAGTAATCATTATTGGGAGTAGCAAACTCCCCAAGCTTATTTTTAGCCATACTTCCTATGTTTTTGGGTTTTCTTAGATTAAAAATTATAATAGTAAAAACAAGAATTTAAAGACTAACTAATTTTTCTGATTTATCAAATAAAGACTAAAAGCAAACTAACAAAACTAAAATAAAAAATTAAAAATAGCAAGGTTCCTAATAACCTCACCAGGGTAGCTATTGCTTCCCCGGCAACGGCGCCAGAAAAAGGGTTGATACCTTCGATCCGGATTACGAAAGTAGTAGACCTAGGTTATCGAATCCACGAGAAGCGTATGCGTAGTGAAGTTACTTTAATGGACATTCGGGAGATTTATAATTCCTTTGTGTTTTTATTAGACCAGTAGCTTGCGTCTTTTTGTTGTTGTCGAGATGGAGAGAGAGGGCCTAGGGCGTTCGGTTTCACCAGTAGCTGTGCAAAAACATCTGATGGAAATAAAAGATAGAAATAAAGTATGCATGCACTTGTTAGAGCAAGATAAATTATATGTGGGAAGCGCATCCATAATTGCTATTGCCTCCACAACCACTTATAGCAATAACCTACTAGTTTCATCCATAGAAGAAAGAGAACTAATGATATGCATAGTGATGTCACCGTTAATCCCAAGCGAATCTCTCACATATAGCCGTACTACCCCTTCTATCACTGGGTTCCCAACCTGCAGATCAGTCATCACTCATACTCCCTATACCTGGCTCAACCCTCGGGGTCTTGGGTACCTCACAAGTCCTTGGATTGAGGCAAGAGAGGATACAATAATCATCATGTCATACAAACTAATACACAATCTCATCTATGATAAATCACATGCACAATTGCTACATGGCTAGGCCGAAGCCCTTAGCCCAAGGAGAATTACTCACACAAATAGATGAGATCAACAATCACAAACATTGTAATGAAAATCATAAGATTGATAGAAATAGTCTTACAATATCGCCAATCGGAGAAGAGATCTACTATTACAAGTGGTGGAGTATGGCTATGTAGATGGAAAAGGGTTTGGAGATCTGAGATGGCTTTTTGGCGGAGTCTAGCTTCTTCGAGGAGAGGTGGTCATCGTTTTCCTATTGCCTGAGGCTTCTTTATATAGGGGTCCCTTCACAAAAGTTGTTCTGTTTGACCTATCGGTGGCGGCACCAACTATACGACCAGAGCTATACGGTCGGAATTTTTTCTCCGGCCGTATAGTTGGTCGTTACGGCGTCTACCTTCGTTGGATGGCTCCTGGTTTCTTCTAGTTGAAGGAAATATCGTATCTTTGACTTTAATGTAGTGATTCCCTCTTTTAGATGACATTATCTACGTAGGAAAAATACAAGAACAAAGGATTGCATACCCCTCTAAATATTAGCATTAGTGGCAGGGTTTAGAGAGATATTTCATCAAAAATATGATTAATATCCATTTTAAATGTGGACGTAGATGGATATATTTCAGAGCCATCAATGGCTCGATCATCATGACCTCCATGAGGCCTTCGAGTCCTGTGTCTGGCCACGTGTCGTCGAGTGCGATTGGCTCGCTAGGTGGCATAGCCCCTAAGTCTTTCGGCGTGTTGGTTTTGTGTTTTGGAGCTTTTGGCTTGATGGAGGGCTCGCAGATGCGCTCTAAGAATACTCCCGTGGCACTGGGGCACAAGTGGAGCCGATGTTGGTGCATGTGTCTGCCTCCTCGTTGCTCTCGCGACCGATGTGCCGTAGCTCGCAACCTTCTAAGTCTCCCTCGAGTGTGTCATAGAGGTCGCGGTTGGCGATCATGTTGTCGCTCAGAGTATCTCACTCATTCATTGTTTGATTGACCACCATCTTGGAGTCGCCATAGATGACGAGCCTCTTTGCACCGTAGGATTTTGCCATACGCATCCCGTGGAGTAAGGCTTTGTATTCAGCTTCATTGTTGGAGGCGGTGAACTGCATTCACAGAACATACCTCATCTTGTCACCTTATGGCGATGTCAGGATGACGCCCGCGCTAGCTCCCTCCTTGCGCTTGGACCCATCGAATTGCATTGTCCATAGATAGGACATGTCTAGCTTGTCGGGGAGCTGGTTTTCCATCTAGTGTATGAGGAAGTCTGGCAGAACTTGCGACTTGATCACGTCTCGCTTCTCATATGTGATGTCTCGTGGAGACAGTTCGATTCCCCAGAGCGCGACTCGTCCAGTGGCATCGAGATTGTTGAGTATGTGCCAAAGCTGGGCGTCGTTCACCACTACGATTGGGTGCTCCTGGAAGTAGTGGCGTAGTCGCCTGGCTGTCATGAAGATGACGTATGCTAGCTTCTGATAGTGCGGGTACTGTTGCTTTGTCAGTGTGAGCACCTCGCTGAGGTAGTAGACTGGGCGTTGTACCCCGTGGACTTTATTTTCTCCGGCTCGTTCCACCACGAGCACAGTGCTAACCACCTGGTTGGTGGCGGAGATGTATAGTAGCAGCGGCTCTTTTTTGCGAGGTGTCACCAACACCGGCGAGGTGGATAGTAGACGCTTGAGGTCTTCGAATGCTTCTTCTGCTTTGTTTGTCCACTCGAATTTGTCAGCCTTGCAGAGAAGTTGGCAGAAAGGCAGTGCCTTTTCGCCCATGCGACTGATGAATCGACTGAGCACCGCGATTCGCCCAGCCAGCTGCTGGACTCCTTTTATGTTCTTCGGCTTATCCATGGCTAGTATGGCCTTTACTTTCTTCGGGTTAGCCTCGATTCCTCTTGCGGTGGTGAGATACCTGAGCAGCTGTCTAGATGGTACGCCGAAGGCTCATTTGTCTGGATTTAGTTTGATCTGGTAGCAATCAAGGTTATCAAAGGTCTTGCGGAGATCGTCGAGTAACGAGGCTTCCTCCTTGGTTTTGATGATGATGTCATCGATGTAGACTTGGATGTTGCGACCAAGTTGGCTCTTGAGGCAGGCCTACATGCACCGCTGGTAGGTGGCTCCTGCATTTTTCAGCCCGAAGGGCATCGTTGTGTAGCAGAAGACACCAAAGGGCATGACGAACATTGTTTTCTCCTGGTCTTCCTCCTTCATTCGAATCTGATGATAGCCTGAGTAGGCATCGAGGGACGCTCGCATCTCGTAGTGGAGTCGATTATTTGATCGATCTGTGGCAACAGGAAGTGGTCCTTCAGGTAATGCTTGTTCAGGGAAGTGAAGTCCACGCACATCCGCAGGATATCCGTGTCTTTTTTAGGAACAAGAACAGGGTTTGCGACCTAGGTGCTTTCCCTGATATCGCGTATGAAATTAGCATCGAGGAGTCTATTGACTTCCATACCGACCGCTTTTTCCCTTGGCTCCGATAGTTGTCGCATTGTTTGTTTGATTGGCCTTGCTTTAGGATTCACGTTGAGTGCATGCTCGGCGAATTCCCTGGGAACCCCTGGCATGTCTGCTGGACACTAGGCGAAGATTTCCCAGCGCTCACGGAGGAATTCGACGATCACGAGTTCCTATGCGGTACTCAAGTTGTTGGTGATGAGGGCCGTCTTGGTTGGGTCTATTGGATGGACCTAGACTTTCTTGGTGTGCAACAAGGTGTCGAAGGATTGGTCGGGTGAGCTTGGCTTGCTCGGGGGAGGCATACTGTTGTCTGTTGACTCCTTCAATTGCACCAGATCCTCCTGCATGCCGAAAGACTGGGAGATTCTGTTGAATTCCCTATCACAGCTGTCGGACCTCTCGAAGCTTCCATTGAGGGTGATAATGCTGTTTGGGCCCGACATCTTCATCTACAAGTAGGCGTAGTGTGGTACCGCCATGAACCTCGCGAACGCGACACATCCGAGGATGCAGTGGTATTGTGAGGGTGAGTCGACAACTTCGAATTCAATGTGCTCTTGCTGAAAGTTTAACGGTGTGCCAAAGATGACGTCGAGGTTGATCTTACCCAGGGGATATAGACCTTTCCTTGGGATGATTCCATGGAAGTTCGTGTCTGAAACTTCCAAACATGTTAGAGGGATTTGCATTGTGCACAAGGTACTTGCAAACATGAGATTAATGCCGCTTCCGCCGTCCATGAAGACGCGACTCATCTCGAAGCCTCCAATATGCGCCTCGAGAACCAAGGGACAATGGCCTGGGCGAGGTACTTGGCGCGGGTGATCGCGCTTGTCGAAGGTGATGCATGACTCGCTTCCACTGAGGTACTCAGTGGTGGAGGGAGGAGAGTTCATCGCCAGGTTGACTTGGCGAGTGATTGCTTTTTGCACTCGATTTGAGGGGCGTGATTTTTGGATCATCCCAATGTTCCCAAGTGCTTGAGGGTATGGCTCGCCTCCATGGTTCTAGACTGGCGCAGCCGCAGGTGGTGGTGACCCGGGTGGTGGTGGAGGTTCTCCATGAGCCACAGCGCTCGGTGCAACTCCGTAGCCCTGGTTTATCGCATCACGATTCATCTGGGCCAGGCCTTCGTGGAGCTTGAGGAACTCGTGGTAGTCCTTTAGTAGATGGCTGGACTTTTTCTTGCCATCGTGTTCGTCGATGTAGAAGTGTACGTTGCACGGTCCGGAAAATTTGTCTTGGATGGATGTTCCAGGTGCCTCATCGTGAGTGCGGCGCTGCCACACTTGCATGGTTTTTCCACTGTCGCGGTATCCACCACTATGGTATCCGCTGTTGCGGTTGTCGTCGCGTTTGTCGGTGTAGCTAGCCGCGACCATGTCGACCTCTTCGCGGTCCTCATAGCCGCGCATTCAACGTTTTCCTCGGTGGTCGCGCCTGTGGCCGAGGTCATCATCATCATCGGAATGGACACGGTTTTTTACCGAGTTCTCTCCATCGGCCCACCGATTCACGATCTCCATCAGGTGGTCGATTGTCTTGGGCTTCGAGCGGCCCAGCTCCTTCCTGAGCTCTCTGCGGCGCTCGCCGCCATTGAACACGTCGTTTGCGTGGTCCTCAGAGATGTCTTCTACAGAATTTTTTATGATGGACCATCTCTGGATGTACGAGCGCAGCGACTCGCCAGTGTTCTATTAGCAGCCTCTCAATTCTTCGATTGATGCGGCCCTTTTGTAAGTGCCCTTGAAACTTTATACGAAGCCGTAGACTAGCTCTCCCTAGCTGCGAATTGATCTGCGTGGGAGGTTGTTAAGCCATGCACGAGCGGTGCCTTGCAGCTATAGCTAGATGCATTGCATTATCGTGCTTGTGGTTCCACCATGGAGCCTGACGGAGGAGATGTGATCCTCTAGCCAGATCTTCGGCTCCTACATGCCATTGAATTTCGGGTTCTCCAATGGGAGTTTGAACCCCTTTGGCATTATTTTCTGTCGAATGGCCCTGTTGAAGCAGCTGGCGCCACAGAGCTCTATCCCGTCGTCTTCCGAGTTAGTCGAATGGGCATGCCTTGCGTGCATCTTGTCGACCTTGCATTGTGTCATGTCATCACGCACGTCGTAGTCGTAGTCGTGCCGCCGTGAGCGGCGTCATCGTGACAGGTCGTGGCTATCATGGCTGGAGGAGGGTGATGAATAGCGCCTGGCTGGAGCTTTGTTTTTCTTTGTCTTCGGTCTTGGATCCTTGGTGAGGGCAGCTTCGACTAGCCCTAAGCCCGCGATCATAGATTGGTGCATAGTAGATCGTGGATCCCCAACCAGTGGCTGGTTGTTGAGGAGGTACATGGTGGCCGCCGTCACCGCCGCTTGCGGTGTCTTTGGGAGCACATTGCCCCGCGTATCTACTGTCATGGATGAGAAGTTGACGACTCGTGCGACCTCTTCCCGCTCCTTGTCGGTGAGTTGGGCTAGTCGAGAGCGCCTCTTGGCAGCCACATGGTCATTGCCCTTGGAGGAGGATCCTCCCATGGAAGAGAGCTGAGCCCGCTGAAGGCTTGACTCGTCCGCTGCCTTTCTGCGCGCATCGAGCTGCGCGATTACTTGTTGTTGGCGCTTGTACTCCTCCTTGAGCAGCCAATGGTAACCCATCAGCATGTCTTGCGAGGAGTTTGGGGGCAGAGGATTGCCCCGCAGAGCTTCTCGACAGCAGGCCCACTCGTTGTCATTGAGCTTGATCAGCACGCGCTCTTCAGTGCGCTCATTCGCCGTGAGATGCGGATCACCCTCCGTCCCATTGTTGGTTGGTGCGCCGTTAGCGGGACCGCCGTTCTCAACTGGGAAGCCGCCATTGGACGGACCAGTACCGGTGTTGCCGCGATTGCCACTAGTGTCGCCTGCTTTGATGACGGCGCACATCTAGTGATTGGAGAAGCTGTTGGTTCCGCAGCTTTCAGATCCGGAGCCGTAGGCTCCATCCTCTGTGGCCAGATCACCCAGATCGGATTCGCAACTGCTATCGTTGTCCGTGCTCCTGACTGTTGTTAAGGAATTGAGTTCGCTTAGGGTGCCAATTGGTGGTGGAAACCACGATGCTGGAGCAATCATGAGGACCGTCGGCTGATTAGGGAGGCGAAGTGTGCCCAGCTGACCAACTTGGAAGCGTAAGCTCTCGATCGCCAGGCCGATGCCATCGCCCACAGACTCGAAGGCCGGGCGAGTGGCCGGCGTGTGGACGGTGAAGTCGAAAGCGCCGAAGAGGAGGCAAATCTCTACTGTTGCAGAGTTGTAGATCGCAGTTGACGGGGCCGAAGAAACTGCGACATCAGCACTCCCAATCCCCATGGATGGTGCCAATTGACGAGGGTTAAACTCATCAATGCCCATTGTTATGGAATTGGGTTTTGGAGAAGGAGGGAGCGCTGGAGGCATCAATCGGCTAGCAAACAAGCACACAGGGAAGCTAGGTTTACCCAGGTTCAGGCCTCGTAGAGGACCCTACTCCTGCTTGTCTGCTCTTGGAATTATCAAGGGAGTCGAAAGTTACAGGGGGTGCACAGATGCAATCGGGTGAGGTTGTGGAAACTAGGGTTGTGATTGTCCTCCTCGCCGCCCCTCTTAGCCTTTATATAGATAGGCTAGGTCTCGGGATAGCAGGTCGAGTCGGTTACAAGTTAGGGTTTTTCCCTTTAAACTTTCTATCTTTGATCTTGCCGTGTGTCGCAAGTAGTTGGAGTCTCCTTCGGTCACCCAAATCCTTGATTGGGCCTTGGTAATGCCGTGGGCTTCTGCCAGATTGGACCGTATATGCTAAACTCGAGTAACTGTAAGGTATGCCCATGTCACCATCATTCTAGAATCTTTTCCCTCCTTTCTCTAGACCATGTTACCAAAATTTTCAAGTATATTAGGTATAGATAATCAATGTTGAGTTCTACATGACACAAATACAAGAATCTAATATACCTATACTTTATAGATGTCGATCAAATTTATAATTTTTCGAGCTTTACATATTATATTATCTTACCACTATATAGTATACAAATAACTTTAAACTTTGACTGTTGCATCAAGACTCGCGGACCCAAACATTACAAACCGCTGGGTATTCTTTTCCATCATAGAATCTAGTAGATTCTTTTTTAGAGCGGCATCTAGAAGATTCTGTTGACAGTCTTTAGATCAAGTCCAGCGACACCCCTACATTTTCTCACCTATGTGTGTATGTAGGGGCCTTCCTTAAAAAAATCTTCTCCTAAAATTTTCTTATCTCGAGGAGAAACCCTAAATTAGCTCCCCTATATCATAACCACAATACTTTAATAGGAAAGAGCTCAATTTATCATTTTTTCACCCATCAACTCAGTCATCCACGTAGGGCCCATAGATTGGGGAGGTCACGGTCGCCTTGGATGCACCACAAAATTATGAATGGGCCATCACTTGCAGGAAGTAGAGTCATCGTTTCATCCAATCGCTTACCCTAGTCATCATCATCGATATTTGCCACACGCATCCGCTTCATCAACGACATTGATTGTCCCCTCGCTTCGGTAATCTGCCACATTAATCTCGGATCACCTCCTTCCTATTTATTCTCTCCCCTTCAGACATTTGACTTCTGGCGCCAAGTTGCTACGCCCAGTTGCTGCACCCATTCGCTGATCCCGAGCTCCAATGGCGTATGTCGTAGCCGCTATTGCGAGGCTCTAGCCCGCCTCCGCCGCTGACAAGCGGAGCAGCTCGGAGGATAGCAGATCCTACTACCAAGGAATAAGAAGTTCTGGCTACATGCGGGTGAGCTACCCTTCTCTTTGATATTCGTACTAATTATTACTGCTAGCTGGCTACTGAACCTAAAATTGTTTGTTAGCCCAACGCTGACAAAAATATTTTGTCCATAGTTTTCTGTCTAGTGGGATCTCCGCGGACCACCCTTACCTGGTTACGGTAGCCATCTTCAGGTATGACTCTAAATCAGCAAGGGTGAAGGGAAATTGGTATGGACACTATTGTATCACGATGGAAGAAGCGCCCGCGCAGATCTGCACTATCCCCGGTATGGTTGCTGCTCTGTGTAATCATGATGAAATATGGCCAAAGCAGACTGCAAAGTTCAGCTTCATGGATGAACGAGGCATCATGGTTCCTCTAACATGTGACAGTCAGCTAATTGGTTTGATGAAAAGGTATGCTTCGGCTTGCCTGTTTGAGCTGAATTGTGATGTACTAGATGTGGAAGCTGCTGCAACTAGGAGTCTTCCTTCTATTCTTGGACAGGGTGGTCGCTCGAACCCAATTATCTCCTGGTAAGCAAAAGTCTCTTAGGGTTTGCATGTTTGTGCTGAATTGTAATTTTTCTTTTATTTACTCTATAGATATTAGGCAGTTATGCAATAGTCTTGTTTATTTGATAGTAAGAGCCGCAAGGTTAGAAACATGACTGTCGGGTCAATCATTTTGCTGCCGGAAGAAAATAAAAACGAGTGGAAAGATGATGCTGGACACGATTCTGGTTCTGATTGTCCCGGCGATGCAGAGTACGTGAAGCTAAGAAAATTGACACCGAGGAAGAGGAAGACGGCAGGAAATGAAGAAGCCAGTGGATGTGAAGGCTTGGCACCCAGGCAGGGGAAGAAGGCTGCTAGCAATGAAGATGCATAATAATGTGTTGAACTTGAACCTATATATGTAATTCGGTTAAATTCTAGAGCTCTGTGCATGGAACTTTGCGGGGCGAAATAATGTACCCATGTTCTCGCTATAAAATGTACCGGGACTTAGGGTTTGGAAACACCCGAGTCAGTAGTTGAATCCGAAATTGTGATTGTGCCACTACTATCTGAAAACATGCAGCACCAGTTCCACGATTGCTGAGGGGCAGGAGGTCTCCAAATTCGATGGAATGTAAGTGGCACAGAAATAAATTATTTAAGCTGCTACACTCCATGAAACAACAACTTATTTTAGCTGCTGCACAATGACATGGCAACATAAACAACAATGTCAACCGATAATGCCCAGATGATGAGGAAATCAGTACCACTTTCTGGCCTAATCTTGAGCCCGTCTATCTCACCGCCTCCCTGCTCTTGCATCCCCTGCATCTGGCAAAGCTCCCGGATCTCCAGTAACTAGGTGTACATGCTTCCACTTTATAAATTGTGGTTGTGCCATTTGCATGCGGCACAATCCACATAGATTACATTTAAACAAACCACCAATGTCAGAATACCACCATGATCAGACAAAAGGAAGTAATGCAGGGTTAAGACAGATTAACGGGCGGCCAATTTTTTCTCCCAGGACTCCAGGACCACTAGTTTAGACCGCTAGGTCAAAAAGAACTACTATTACAACATAAAAAAGCATAGAGCTAAAACTTAATCGAACTAGTTATCACACAACTCCTTGATCTTCCTAATCTTAGCCCGATGCACATCTTCCTGCGAGAGCAAGGATCAAATCAATGCTCCTTCCTTTTAGCATCTTCCTTGCACAACTTCAATTGTTTCTCTACATTTATCCTCATGCACTTGTCAATACTCGTAGTTGTGAACTACAGGACTTTGGCATGGTGAAGTTCATTCCTTGCTTGAGTCAGTTCTTGCTCTGCTTTAGCCTTCAGAGCCAACACCACGTCCCTCTCCTTCTCGACTTTGCTAACATTGTCTTGCACCCTCCTGAGATCTCGGTTAAGCTTGGATGTGTCAACTTGGTCAAATAGCTTCATCTCAGCACTGTCAAGAAGTGAGCTGACTATAGATTCTTTAAACTCAACAGTCATATCCCATAGTTTGTCCAGCATTTTCTGCATCGATTTGGGCCACTCTGGATCTACCCATTTGACAACACCGCAACTTCTGCCTTGCATCATTGCACAATGTCCTTGACACCGTAAAAACCTCCTGCCTGCGTTTCATCCTTCAAACGCTAGAAATTTAGCGGGCACATATCCATGTTTACAAAGCGAAGGACTATCTTCCTCCGCTAAACCATGATAGTCGAAGTTGTACAGCGTCTGGTTGGCCTAACATATCATACGTCCATGAGTAAACAGAGTAGATCTAGCTCAAAATAGATAATTGGCCACAGATGATAGAGATGAGACGACTCACATCGAAATCACCATCCCTGTCGTCACGACGCGTTTCCTCACCGTCTCCCCTTGAACCCATGGAGAGAGGGGGTGGGGGACTGGGGTGGCTGCAGGAGAGATAGCTAGAGGCGACATCGGCTTGCTGCTACGGCAGGATGGGAGAGAAGTGGGGAAAGTGGCTTTGAGGGGAAGGAAGAGAAGTATGGTGAGGAAGAAAAGTAAAGGGGACATGACACTGGTATATGGCCCACGGAACTCGTAAGTCGTGACACCCGCAAAAGGGGAGCGCCCTATGTTGCTAGTTTGTCCAGAGAAAGCGGGCAGTAAGCGTGGCCAATCATGTCACATAACAGCCTACTCGCGGATCGCTCTTATGAAGAACCATCCCAATCGTCCAGGCGCCCCGATCGAATGGTATGTAACAATAATCATGCAGAACAACTATGTTAGGGCGTGCATTCTAGAAGACTCGGTCTAACGACCACCATTGGGGGCTAAGGTTAGGGCTCTCCTAAGGTTAGGATCCATGTGGTCAATGAAAAGAACAAACATTTCAATGACACTGGTGGATCCATATGTGGTTTGTGAAAATAACACACATGCAATGACTCTAGTGGATCCATTTGTGGTCTATGAAAAGAACACACATCCAGTGACTCTAGCTGTGATTAATGAAAAGAACACACATGCAATGACACTTGGGGATCCATATGTGGTTCATGAAAAGAACACACATGCATTGACACTGGTGGATCCATATGTGGTTTGTGAAAATAACACACATGCAATGACTCTGGTGGATCCATATGTGATTTGTGAAAAGAACAGACATGCAATGAACTCTAAAACTAGGGGATCAATATGTGGTTAATGAAAAGAACACACATGCAATGACACTGATGAATCCATATGTGGTTTGTGAAAAGAACACACGTGCAATCACACTGGTGGATCCATATGTGGTTTGTGAAAAGAACACACATGAAATGACACTGGTGGATCCATATGTGGTCTATGAAAACATCAGACATGCAATGACTCTGGTGGATCCTTTTATGGTTTGTGAAAAGAACAAACATGTAATGACTCTAGCTATGGTAATGAAAAGAACACACATGCAATGCACTCTGGTGGATCCATATGTGGTTTATGAAAAGAACACACATGCAATGACACTGGTGGATCCATATGTGGTTTGTGAAAAGAACACACATGAAATGACTCTATATGTGGATAATGAAAATAACAGACATGCAATGACACTGGTGGATCCATATTTGGTTTGTGAAAAGAACACACATGCAATGACTCTAGTTGTGGTTTATTAAAAGAATACACATGCAATGACACTGGTGGATCCATGTGGTTTGTGAAAAGAACAAACATGCAATGACTCTAGCTGTGGTTAATTAAAAGAAAAGACATGCAATGACACTAGTGGATCCATATGTGGTTTGTGAAAATAACACACATGCAATTACTCTAGTTGTAGTTTACTAAAAGAACACAGATGCAATTACACTGGTGGATTCATGTGGTTTGTGAAAAGAATAGACATGCAATGACTCTAGCTATGCTTAATGAAAGGAACAGACATGCAATGACACTTGTGGATCCATATGTGGTTTGTGAAAGGAACATACATGCAATGACTCTAGTTGTGGTTTATGAACAGAACACACATCAAGTGACTCTAGTTGTGGTTTATTAAAAGAACACACATGCAATGACACTGGTGGATCAATGTGGTTTATGAAAACAACAGACTTGCAATGACACTGGTGGATCCATATGTGGTTAATGAAAAGAACATACATGCAATGAACTCTGGTGGATCCATATGTGGCCTATGAAGAGAACAGACATGCAATGACTCTAGCTGTGGTTAATGGCAAACTTAGCTCTTAGTCGAAGAATAGTTGATAATTTGCTGGAGTTCACAAATAACTGGTTTTCAATGATAGCTTTCAAAGTAGTAGACACCAAGATAAGAGCAATGTGCAAAACAAGGAACATAAGAAACATGGTTGAATAAATCATCATATGAATGAATGAAACACAACAACTCAAAATACTTGCTGAGATAGAAGGGAGTAGGTTTACTGACTCAACTAAAAAGTAAAAGAAAGGCCCTTCGTAGAGGGAAGGAGGGATTGCAAGTCTCATAAAGAGCACCCAAAAATTATGATACTTACTAGCTTTTAGCTCTCATTGCCCCTATCATAGGCATCTTTAGGTGATTAAGGTTAAAGTGATCAAATATGAGGATATGCATTGACAAGTTGTAAATTGAGAATCTCATGTCCCTTGAATACGAGGGACGCTCCTCATGCTACTCAAGTTTAGTCACCGGTAAGTTCTTGTCATTGTAAGCATATGTGTATCATAGAGAACCGCCAACGGGTTACCCCTTTCCCGATGATACGGAAGAATCCCCATATCAAAATGACAAGGAAAGCAGACAACAAACATCTCAGCAATCTTCTTATTTACCATGGGAATATGGTGCTTTTTTCTCTCTTTCCTCTTTTCATAATCTCTATTTTATTTTTCTCTTTTTTCTTAATATCGGACTCTTTTTTTATAAGAAGAATGCTTCATAGATGCTCGTTATGGTTACGCTGCAGGTTTCCACCATGTCAGCATGGATTAGACCAACGGCCCAGGCGTTTCTCTAACACACATGCATAACTCCATGGACTTACAAGCTCCCCTTTCATTTCACACCGACGACATCCATAGACAAAATAACATGATATCAACTAGGTACAAAGTACCAGTGCAATGTTGAAAGCGTTCCCCATGACAGCATGGTTCTGCTAATTCACAACTTACAAAGCGCAAGCATATAAGCAACATAAGTGAGCACAATGGTTCAAGTTTATTAAGTGCAAGAAAGTAAAGTGTGGCATCAAGTTCGTGAGAGCTTTAATCACTAATTTTCTCATAACAAGGTTAATTTGGGAGGTAGATAAGACAAGAATTTACCTGGAATAGCAATAATGCTAATAGGTAGGTATGGTGGACACAAATGTCAAAGGTTTTGGTTTAAAGGAGTGGATGCACGAGAAGAATTCCCTCTCAGTACAGGTTTTTGGCTAGCAAGGCTAGGTAGCAAGTATAATAGTTGAAGGAAACAAACAAACATACAAGTGATAAAATCAAACATGCAATCTTCCTTGGAAGCACAAAAGATCTTAACTAGAGAATAGTAGACTCATGAGCAAATCAAGAAAGAAAGATGATGAAATTATATTTCTTTAGAGTACTTTTATCTTTTCTTTCAACTCTCAAAAAAAATAGTGTTGCTACTGATCGAGCTAGGTTTGCCAAAACAAACTAAATTAACTCAATGATCCCAAAGTGATACCAATACTAACAACAAGATCAATCATATAACCACGAATTGAAAACTCATATAAGCTATGAAAAAGAGTGAATGATAGAACTTCTCATTAATAATCCATAACGGCAACTCACACCAAGGGATACATATCTAAAAAGAGAGGGGACGCTTCCATAATGCAAACCATCCTACATAATAACTTCTCTATTCATGAGATGACTCTACAAATAAGGTAAAAAGATAGAAGATAGTGATGTGATACCGCAGCACTCCCCCAAGCTTGGAACAAACCAAGGGGATGCCAAACCTGATGATGAATTACTCCTTCGGTGGTGGTGGTATCCTCTCAATGAGCTCTCTGATAAGTTTCCCCAAGTCCTCAATCTCAAAGGTGAGATTACGAATAAGCTGCGAGTTTTGCTCAATGCGGCTCATGATCATGTCGGGTTGAGAATTCTAGCTCTTGCTATTCTTTCCCCACTCTTCCTCCTTGAAGTCTTCTTTTCCTGCATGGCTAGAACGAGGCAAATCCCAATTGGAGGGTAATTTCTCCTTGGGCATATTCTGGTATTGATGCTCATGGATAAGGGTATGGAAAGGATTCTTGGTGCATGGAGGAAGTGACCGTGGAGCCAAGCAGTGACGAGGAGCTTTCCCCCCAGTCTGCATCCGTGCAGTCCTTCTAACCCTGGCAGGTTTTGTCACCACTCCAATGCTTGCAATGGTAGTGCCAGTGTGCGGATGTTGGCCTTGCTCCTCTTCATCTTCACTCTTGATCTCCTTCTCCTTCCCGGTGTCTTGGAGGTCTTCCTCCATAGGCTCCTTCCCTTTATCCTTGGCGGACACCATTGTGCTTCTTAACTTTCAAAGAGTATGTCCTGGCAGAAACAGATCGAAACAAAATCACGACGAAAACACGATATACGAACCTCGGGGGATCCGGGGGGTTATATATTACGAAGTTTCATATCAAAAGGAAGGTACTGGAAGAAAACGAGTCGGAGGCAGAGTCCGGGGTGGACTCACCACCTGGTGGCGCGGCCAGTGGTGGGCCCGCGCCACAGGGTGGTGTGAGCCACCCTGGCTCCGTTTCCGTCCCTCTTTCGCTTCGTAACTTTCCTTATTGGCTAAAAACTATAAAAATATAGTTGGATTGTATTTTCGCGGAACTTTTCTTACCAGAACTGTTACCTATTTGAAAACAGGCTCTGCAGGTCTCTGAATTTGGTATCTAGTAGATTCTTCCGGAGTCATCACTTGAATAATATCAATATTTTTGTATTCATACACTCATTACTTGAGTCATAAAACCTTTCTCTTCCTTATTACACCATTATCTCCACTACCTGGAAATTTCTTTCACACAAAACTTCACACAGTTCTCATTAGCAACATTAGTTATAAGTGAAGTGATAAAACCTTTTGAGTTCAACTTCAACTGAAAACCATCAAAACATAAGCTACTGTACCAACTGCTTCTGAAAACCCAAAAAGGATTCAAAAAGGAAATCGATTAAAGAAGCAAATGCAAGAGTGGCAAAATCTGTCAAAACAGACCAGCAGGTAAAGATCAATTTTTTCGAAAATCTTTTGTTGCTCAAATAAAAAAGTGCAAAACTAACGAAAGTTAAATAACAACCTGGGCAGAAACACAAAAAATTACAGCTCAATCCGACATACAGAGATCTCTCACGAATTTTTACGGTGAAGCACAAAAATCTGTTTCGGGGCAGCAACTTCCCCAAATCTTACTTCTTTCTCATTAGAGGTTGATCTTGACATAAAAACCAAACAAAATGGATAAGGAGAGGTTACTACCGAAGCAATAGCTTCCAAGACAAAAACAAACTGAAAGCAAAAACAAATTGGGTTGTCTCCCAAAAAGCTCTTTCTGTATAGCCATTAAGATGGGCATGATAATTTTGAAGATGCTCACATAAGAATATGAATTGAAGTGAAAGAGAGCATTATGAAGCAAAAATACACATGTTTAAGTCTAACCCACTTCCTATGCAAGGGAATTTTGTAAACAAAGAAGTTGTTGAAACCAGAGGCTACTTGCATAAGAAGGCAAAACAAGTGCAACATAAAAACTTTCAGCATAAAACTGGGAAACTTGATATTATTAAGATGCATAAGAACACTTTTCCCTATCTCATAATAACTTTCAGTATCATGCATAAACTTAACTATATAACTATCACAAGAACCATCATAGCAATGATCACTTATTCTAACAGAAAACACAGGAATACTAGCTCTCATAACACTACTTTGTGAAACAATATTAGAGGTATCCTTACAAAGGATAGTGTGTCCCTCTTCTATGCTTTTAGTGACAAGGTCTTTCACAATTGCTACCACATGTTCAACGTTTATTTGTTCATCAGGTTTTACAGTTCTTTTTTCACTTTTGGTGATTACATTAATTATCATAGGATGATCCTTTACCTTTTCTGGGAAGGGAATCTTCTCGATATAAGGTTCAGGTAAGATGGGATCAATAATGCAATACTTAGCACTCCCAATAGGAACATAGTCAACAATATCTTTGTAAGGTGCATGGTATTTATTCCATCCCCTTTTGGAATTTCAATATAAGAAGCAACAGCTCTGAAGCAATTCGTAATAACTTGCAAATCAAGACCATAAGCATTACTAATATTTTGAAAGTCATCAGTTCCCATAAAAGATTCAATGCATTCATAATCATAATTTATACCTGACTTTCTACCTTTGTCATTCTCCCAAGCTTTAGCATTATCTTGAATATGGTCCAGAAGATCCCATTTAGCTTCTTCTTCCATACGAGTGAATGATCCAGCACAAGAAGCATCCAATAAATCCTTGTCATGTAGAGGGAGCCTTGCATAAAAGTTATTGATAATAATATTGTTGGGGATCTCATGAATGGGACATTTGAGCATTAGTAACTTCAATCTCCCCCAAGCTTGAGCTGTACTCTCTCCATCAAGAGGCCAAAAGTTGTATATTTGATTCCGATCTTTATGAATCTCACTAGGAGGATAAAACTTTGAATAAAAGAGAGGTACTATTTCCTCCCATTCCAGAGCTTGACCATTCTTCAGCAGCTGATACCATTCCTTAGCTCTTCCTTTCAGCGATAATGAGAATAACATCTTCTTAACTTGATCTGTAGCACACTTGAACAACCCGCATAATTCGTGTATAAAGAGCAAATGATCACCAGGATGGACAGTTCCATCCCCAACATAGTAGTTATCCATAACACGATCAATAATTCTTTAGGTATTTTAAAAACATCATTCTCAGCAGGTGGTGGCTTATCTACTACCTTAGCAGTGGTAGTAGCATTACCAAATAAGAAACTCAGCGAATTATCCATAACGAAAATAAAGCAGCTAGCAGAAGTAAACAATACTCACAGTAGAAGTTTCCTTTACCAGTTCCACTCTCCAATAGCGCTTCACTCCCTGGCAACGGCGCCAGAAAATAGTCTTGATGACCCACAAGTATAGGGGGTGTATCGGAGTACTTTTGATAAGTAAGAGTGTCGAACCCCACGAGGAGCAGAAGGTGCTGGCTAGTGGTATGGATCAGGAATTCTCTGCAAATACTTAGCAAACATATTCTTAGGGGTTTTTGATAAAGCAAGTAAACAAAGTACAAGTAAATAAAATACAATAGGAATAAATACAGCAAGTGGCCCAATCCTTTATGCAGCAAAGGACAAGCCGATTGTATTACTTAAGATGACCAAACGTTCTCGAGGACACATGGGAAGACTGTCAAGTGCTTTCGCTTCATATAGTTGATTAATCTTCTTTAGCTTGCTAAGTGTTGTGTGGGTGAACCTATGCTATTGTACCGACCTTTCTAGTGCTAATACATACTTGTGATTATACCCCTTGCAAACATCCGTAAGTACAAGAAAGTAATTAAGGTAGAAACCTAACCACAGCTTTAAACTCTAAGACCCTTACATCCCTTGTGCAATGGTTTCCTAACAGGGGTTCAGGTTTCTGTCACTCCGGCAACCCCTAGATTAGTAGCCAAATACACAATGCATTCCCCTAGGCCCATATAGGTGAAGTGTCATGTAGTCGACGTTCACATGACACCACTAGAAGAAGTACACCACAACTTAAATATCAAACTATTGAATCTTTCTCAACACAACTCCACTACTAACAACATGACTTCTCCCATGTCCTCAAGAACAAAACGAACTACTCACAAGACATCATATGGAACATGATCAGAGATGGAATAATGATGTATAACAATCTGAACATAAACTATAATTCAATGGTTCACTCAATAGCATCAACTACAAAGAGTAATCAACACCGGGAAAGTTTCCCCTATGAACTATGCAAGATTCAACCCAATTTTTACAGCAATATGGAGATGGTGATGAGGGTGCTGATGGTGATGATGGTGGTGATGATGATGATGATCCCGATGAAGTCTAGCTTGATGGTGGTGTTGATGGCGACGATCTCCCCTCTCCGGGAAGGAATTCCCCCGGATGAAATCTGTCTGCTGGAGAGATCTTTCTGGGGTCGCTCCCCGAGTCTTAGGGTTTTGGGAGGATAATATATGCCAGAGGGGAGTGCCAGGGGTGGACCAGGGTGGCCACACCACCTAGTGGTGCGGCCTAGGCTGGCCCGCGCCAGGGGGTGGTGTGGGCCCCCTGTGGCCCATCTCCAGCCCCCCTTCTGGCTTCCTTCGTCTTCTGGAAAAATAGGATTTTCCGTATATTTTCCCAGATTTTCTGATCTTCGCGAATTTTGCCTCCAAACAGCACCTTTTCCATCAGAATCCTGACTGTAGCGGTCAATGCTTCAGAAGTCATCAACCATGCAAAAACAGATGAAATAACATAAGTATCACCTCTCAATACGAAATATATGAATGAATAACAGTGAATTATGACATAGAATAGTGATGCAAAATAGACGTATCACGACCCAGTTAGACAGATCCTGAAGGGAGGCCTAGGCCGGATAAAGGAAGGCTACGTAGGAGTCACCGACATACTCGGAGCCTTGGAGTACAAGACAAGGAAGGCTAGTTCGTGTAGGTGTAGGACTCTTTACCTTGTCCGGCAAGGACCTTTCCCTGTAAACCCTAGGTCTTGGCGCCATTATAAGCCGGCTGTAACCCTTCAATGGAATCGACTCCATGCAAGTTTTAGCGATTCCCGCCAAACCCGCATAGAAGCGATTCAAAGGTGCCCACCAGGAACTTGCGTGCGGGTGGAAAACAAAGTAATACCATTACACAATAGTCCACGATGGAACCCACAGAACAGATATATACAACAACGACTCCATGAGTCGAGAATACAGATATACAATACAAAGATCCAAATCACCTGGAAAACGATATAGCGTCCGAGTACGGACAAGATGCAAATTGAGCTAAGAGCCCTGAAGAATAACCAATGGCGGCCATAACCCGGCCCAGGCCAAGCCGGAAGGGTAACCCTGCTAACGACGTCGATCTCAAAACCTGCTTAAACAAAAGGGGTGCCGACAAAGGGCAAAGGAAAAAGAGAGCGGTCAGTACTGAGGCCAGTACACGGCGAGACTAGAATTTGGCGGTCCTCGCCTACATAGGTATGGTGGACTGAAGCGGCAGCGCAGCATGCACTAACAACCTATAGAGACTCAATATAACTGGCGGCTATCAGAGAGGGATAAGAAAGACCTATTCGGAACCACCCTAATACTATCACCAAGCATACCCATCCTGGTATTTCCCCCTCGATACCAAACGAGGAAGTCAACCGAGGAACTCACACAGTTGGCAGTTTTATTTATTCCGTTATAGTTGCGGTAATTACTAGTCAAATATAGATAGCATGAGTCATCCTGATATAATAAGCAGTGGGCAGATTTAGTTAACCATTTCGTTGTAGTTGCAACACTTACTAGTCAGATACAATTAACATGAGATATCCCAAAACCCAGCAGTTGTTGGTACTTTTATTTAGCCATTCCGTTGTAGTGGAGCTGTTTACTAGTCATATCGGATACAAGTCAAATTATAACAGTAAACTTTAGCTATAGTTGTCTATGATCGAGAACTGTGCTCCAAGTTGTCCATAACCGCGGACACGGCTTTTCGAAAAGATTTAACCCTGCAGGGGTGCACCAAAGTATCCAGACGCACTTCGACCCTTTTTGCCAGATCAGTTAACATACACCCATCAGTATGTCGGCGGGGCCTAAGTCATGACGTTTCCCAGACCCAAAGCAAGTACATGGGGGCCACCCCACTAAGCTACCCGCAACGAAGTTGGCCGGTCTCCGAGACGGACTCAGGGTTTGCGTCAATGGCTGTAAACGACTGGGAACCCGAAAGTGTGACTGGGCTTGTCGATACCGCGAAAACAGCCCGCAATCCTAAACAGTACAGGTGCAGTACCTCGCACAATTTTAAATAAAGCAGTAAAGCATGGCATAAGTACAGGATAGTAATAAATCCCCAAATTACTTTGTGGCCCCCAGTACAATACTTTGAAATCAGGTACTAATCGATGGGGGTGCCCACACACCGCACCTGTGGTTAGCGTGCTCGATCTCGGAACAGGTGTCAAGAACTCGGGGTCCTACGGGACACCAGTGAGCGGTTAAAAACCAAATATTGTCTATTACCCACCGGTGCCTCTGCATTTACCTACTTCAATTTTAGTTATTAAACAGTAATTAAAGCCATGATCATCTCCAACATAAAACATGCGGCAATACTCCAACAACTGTGGTACTGGTCGACACGCAACAGCACTTGAGCAAGCGACTACGACGCGCAAGTCCAACTATCTACCAATCAACAGGTAATAGGATGTGTCGACAAAGGCAATATAAGGCTGCAAGGGATATCACGGGTACGAAAACTAGAGCATCGCAACACAGATAGCAATAGATCAACAGGAGGGAATAAATACTATAAAAGTAAGATAGGTAGAAAGGGGGAGATGCTCGCCTGAAAAACATTGCCGAAGGTTCATCCGAAGATTGGGGCGAAGCTCGCATCAACTCATCGATCTTATCCGCGAAGAAGCAAAACACTAGAATAAACACCGGATGCACTATTTAATACTACGGCAAAAGATCGGGCATGATGCATGTATGATGTATGGCATGGCAAGGATGCGATGCAATTAGGCAACATTAAGCGGAACCGGGGTCCCGACAACTAATTAATAGGTTCATGTCATTTAGATACCGTGCAATTTAAATGTTGTCTTAGCAAGGCAAAACATGGCATCGGTTTGCTACACAAATTTAAATGGAGTCCAGAATAAGACAACGATATCCCGCAGATTGACTCCATATTTAATTATGAGATGAATTGGCATAATGCCCCCAAACCATAGACAAGTATGCATGCATGAACAATTTAATATGCATCAGTTGATAATGTCATATTATAAAATAATGGGGTCTCGGATAGGGAATCACATTAGGGTTCGGCGAACTTGGGCTCCGAGGGGTTCGGGGTCGGTCTCAGGGTTCGACGGGAGAACGGCACGACGAGATCGGTCTCGGACAACGAAAGTCGATCTTGTCGCATCCGAGAAGAAGAACTTGGTTGGTGTCGGGGGCACATCGGATCCGCCCTGGTCGGTGCCGATCTTGTCGTCACGAAGATCTTGTCGGGTCCTCGTATCGGGTCGGTCTTGGCGTTCGGGAAGAAGAACTTGGCATGCGACGTCGTCGGCATCGGTGCGGGAAGGAGGTCTTGTCGTTCCGTGTCGGTGACCTTGGCATCCGGGTTCTCGGCGAACTTGGCGTCCGAGAAGGAGCACTTGTCGCATCTATGGCCTTCGGGTTGAAGAATTTGGCATGCCTGGGTTCGGTCTTCGGGGTCCGGGTTCGGTCTTGACGGAATCGGCCTCCGGATCCACATCCGTGAAGAAGGCCTTGGCGTCCCAGATCGGCCTTCGGTTCCCGGGCACGATCTTGCGGTATGATGTCGGGGTCTTCGAGGAGCGTCTTGTACATTTTTCGGCATCACGCCGGTCTCGGGGCCTCGGAACTTGAACCGCTAGAAGATCTTATAGGTCATGTTCGGCAACAGTAGTGTTTGTCTAGCCCAGGGGTACACTAGCACACGAAGCACACACGTACAGAACATCATTAGAACATTAGAGGGCAGAACCGGATGTCCTGTACAGGCCAGGGAGGAGGAGGCTTCTCGGGGACATGCGCGGACAGAGCGGGGCATTAGGGGAAGAAGCTGGGGCCGACGGACGGCAGAGGAGGGGCCGACCCGGGGCTGCTGCGACAGGGATGAGGACGAGACGGATGAGGCAGACGATGGAGAGGGGCGACGGCCGGCAGCGGAGCCCTCGTGCTCGTAGGGGCATCGGGGAGACGAGCCGGCAAGAGGAAAGGCGGCCAGCGGGCGTCGGTGCGCAGGGCGACAACGGCGGTCCACGAGGAAGGGGTGGCGCTCGCGGGCCTGACGAGGAGGGCGGTGGCGGGGCGGAGACGACCAGGCGACAGAGGATCCTGCTGCAGGGAGGCGCGGCGGCGGGCATGGAGGCGTGGCCGCGGCACGGATCGAAGCAGGCGTGGCGGAGGGGTCCGCACGGAGAAAGGGGCAGCGGTGGCCGGCCTTGGCGCAGGCAGCGGAGGAGGTTGCGGCCGGCTCCAGGACGGACGGGCTCGACGGCGAGCTCGGCCAGGGTGGAGGCGAGGAGGATGCCGGAGGGGTCCGATGGCGTGCAGAGGGAGGCCTCGGGGAAGGGCACGCGGGCCAGGCGACGACGAGGTTAGGCCGACCGAGGAGGAGGCGGGCCATGCCGGAGAGGTTGCTCGCAAGGAGATCGAGCTGCAGGGCGCGCCGATCCACGCCGGTGCCGCAGCAGAGGACGCGGCAGCTGCTCGCGGCCGGGGAAGGAGAGGTCCGGTGGGAGGCACCGATGCGCAGGCCGATAGCGGTGAGGAGCGGGGTCGGCGACAGTTGCTCTCAAGCGGGAGGAGGCCCGCTGGCGGCGGCGGTTCTCGGGAGGAAGGAGAGGAGCAGGGAGGCGGGGGTTGCGGGAACGAGGTGGGGAAGGTGGGTCCGGTAGGTGGGGCCAGGAGGGTGGGGATCGGTGGGGTGGGACCGAGATCCAACAGAGAGGGGAGAGAGGCGGCTGCGCGCTGGGGTATGGTGGTGGCGGGGAGTGGTGTGGGGATGAGGTGGAGGGAAAAGGGAGGGGGTTGGTGAGGTGGCAGGTGGTGGTTGGGTGGATGGAGGGAGGATAGCTGAGGTGGCGAGCACCGATTGGGTGGGATGAGGTGGAGGAAGGGTGGGTAGATTAGGTTGGGGTAGGAAAAGGGTTTAGGTAGCTAGGTTTGTACTGGGGGTGGCCGACTGGGTCGGATCGGCCCGGTACGGCTGCCCCTAAAAAAATAAAATAAATATTTTAATATTTAAAAAGGGGCTTTTGAAAACCGTTGGTCGACAAAGCAAAATATTCCGGAGACCCGGGTTTTGTGTTTGAATAAAGACGGGGCGTTTAGAAGACAAAAATAGATTTTTCGAAGATAGTTTTATGCAAACAAATGCAAGATGACATGACGATTCTCAAATGCAATGTGGCATGATGACATGAGCATGCGGTCATGATGATGCAATGCACAAAAACAACGCGATTTTCTAGTAGTGGTTTTGCGGGATGCCACAATTCGACACCACTAACAATGGATCTCGCCCTCGAGATCCGCCTCATGGTACCGGAAAGAAGGTCGGTGATCTGCATCTTCTCGCTTCGTGTAGATCCTCGCGACACCACTAACAAGAGGTCATTGTCCGTGATCGTCGAGAGAACACTTCGGGAAACAAAGGCGAAGGTAGAGGTATCAACCAATAAAGCCACCTCTAGCTTCGATAGAAAGAGGGAACCGATGCATTCTCATCCACTTCAATGTACTAAACCTAATAGAAGGGGTAGTCGGCATGGGGGCCAATCCATCATGCACCCAAACTATTACTCCGCACAATCAGTAGAAAAGCGTGCAACCATTCTCGGAATCAGACTGAAGATCTCGACAATCAAGGTTCAGAAACAAAGGAGTGATGCAGACTCTGCATCGGATCTAGCGTAGATGATGTCGTCGCGCCGGAAAACACCGGAAGGCACGAGAAGGAACAAAGAGAAGCCACCAGACGGAGGATTCCTCGGATAGCATGAAGACCAGTTGTAGCAACACCGTTACCAAAGGAGGAAGCGAAACCCTGAAGGTACGATGGAACCCAACCACGAGAAATCCTGGACTCGAAGAGAGAGAAGAGAGCGGATTCAAAACACGCAGAGGTAAGAGGAGAATAGCAGAGGGGTAAGGAGTAAAAGCAGACCTAATCAGATCTATCCAACCGATTTTTGCAAAATAGTTTTGACACTCTACTGCGGCCGTTAGCTAGGTTATCCTACAGGCTGGACTTGTGGGGTATCGCAACTGCTGTGCTCTGATACCACTCTGTAACACCCTCGGAATCGACTCCATGCAAGTTTTAGTGATTCCCGCCAAACCCGCATAGAAGCGATTCAAAGGTGCCCACCAGGCACTTGCGTGCGGGTGGAAAACGAAGTAATACCATTACACAATAGTCCACGATGGAACCCACAGAACAGATATATACAACAACGACTCCATGAGTCGAGAATACAGATATACAATACAAAGATCCAAATCACCTGGAAAACGATATAGCGTCCGAGTACGGACAAGATGCAAATTGAGCTAAGAGCCCTGAAGAATAACCAATGGCGGCCATAACCCTGCCCAGGCCAAGCCGGAAGGGTAACCCTGCTAACGACGTCGATCTCAAAACCTGCTTAAACAAAAGGGGTGCCGACAAAGGGCAAAGGAAAAAGAGAGCGGTCAGTACTGAGGCCAGTACACGGCGAGACTAGAATTTGGCGGTCCTCGCCTACATAGGTATGGTGGACTGAAGCGGCAGCGCAGCATGCACTAACAACCTATAGAGACTCAATATAACTGGCGGCTATCAGAGAGGGATAAGAAAGACCTATTCGGAACCACCCTAATACTATCACCAAGCATACCCATCCTGGTATTTCCCCCTCGATACCAAACGAGGAAGTCAACCGAGGAACTCACACAGTTGGCAGTTTTATTTATTCCGTTATAGTTGCGGTAATTACTAGTCAAATATAGATAGCATGAGTCATCCTGATATAATAAGCAGTGGGCAGATTTAGTTAACCATTTTGTTGTAGTTGCAACACTTACTAGTCAGATACAATTAACATGAGATATCCCAAAACCCAGCAGTTGTTGGTACTTTTATTTAGCCATTCCGTTGTAGTGGAGCTGTTTACTAGTCATATCGGATACAAGTCAAATTGTAACAGTAAACTTTAGCTATAGTTGTCTATGATCGAGAACTGTGCTCCAAGTCGTCCATAACCGCGGACACGGCTTTTCGAAAAGATTTAACCCTGCAGGGGTGCACCAAAGTATCCACACGCACTTCGACCCTTTTTGCCAGATCAGTTAACATACACCCATCAGTATGTCGGCGGGGCCTAAGTCATGACGTTTCCCAGACCCAAAGCAAGTACATGGGGGCCACCCCACTAAGCTACCCGCAACGAAGTTGGCCGGTCTCCGAGACGGACTCAGGGTTTGCGTCAATGGCTGTAAACGACTGGGAACCCGAAAGTGTGACTGGGCTTGTCGATACCGCGAAAACACTCCACAATCCTAAACAGTACAGGTGCAGTACCTCGCACAATTTTAAATAAAGCAGTAAAGCATGGCATAAGTACAGGATAGTAATAAATCCCCAAACTACTTTGTGGCCCCCAGTACAATACTTTGAAATCAGGTACTAATCGATGGGGGTGCCCACACACCCCACCTGTGGTTAGCGCGCTCGATCTCGGAACAGGTGTCAAGAACTCGGGGTCCTACGGGACACCAATGAGCGGTTAAAAACCAAATATTGTCTATTACCCACCGGTGCCTCTGCATTTACCTACTTCAATTTTAGTTATTAAACAGTAATTAAAGCCATGATCATCTCCAACATAAAACATGCGGCAATACTCCAACAACTGTGGTACTGGTCGACACGCAACAGCACTTGAGCAAGCGACTACGACGCGCAAGTCCAACTATCTACCAATCAACAGGTAATAGGATGTGTCCAAGGCAATATAAGGCTGCAAGGGATATCACGGGTACGAAAACTAGAGCATCGCAACACAGATAGCAATAGATCAACAGGAGGGAATAAATACTATAAAAGTAAGATAGGTAGAAAGGGGGAGATGCTCGCCTGAAAAACATTGCCGAAGGTTCATCCGAAGATCGGGGCGAAGCTCGCATCAACTCATCGATCTTATCCGCGAAGAAGCAAAACACTAGAATAAACACCGGATGCACTATTTAATACTACGGCAAAAGATCGGGCATGATGCATGTATGATGTATGGCATGGCAAGGATGCGATGCAATTAGGCAACATTAAGCGGAACCGGGGTCCCGACAACTAATTAATAGGTTCATGTCATTTAGATACCGTGCAATTTAAATGTTGTCTTAGCAAGGCAAAACATGGCATCGGTTTGCTACACAAATTTAAATGGAGTCCAGAATAAGACAACGATATCCCGCAGATGGACTCCATATTTAATTATGAGATGAATTGGCATAATGCCCCCAAACCATAGACAAGTATGCATGCATGAACAATTTAATATGCATCAGTTGATAATGTCATATTATAAAATAATGGGGTCTCGGATAGGGAATCACATTAGGGTTCGGCGAACTTGGGCTCCGAGGGGTTCGGGGTCGGTCTTAGGGTTCGACGGGAGAACGGCACGACGAGATCGGTCTCGGACAACGAAAGTCGATCTTGTCGCATCCGAGAAGAAGAACTTGGTTGGTGTCGGGGGCACATCGGATCCGCCCTGGTCGGTGCCGATCTTGTCGTCACGAAGATCTTGTCGGGTCCTCGTATCGGGTCGGTCTTGGCGTTCGGGAAGAAGAACTTGGCATGCGATGTCGTCGGCATCGGTGCGGGAAGGAGGTCTTGTCGTTCCGTGTCGGTGACCTTGGCATCCGGGTTCTCGGCGAACTTGGCGTCTGGGAAGGAGCACTTGTCGCATCTGTGGCCTTCGGGTTGAAGAATTTGGCATGCCCGGGTTCGGTCTTCGGGGTCCGGGTTCGGTCTTGACGGAATCGGCCTCCGGATCCACATCCGTGAAGAAGGCCTTGGCGTCCCAGATCGGCCTTCGGTTCCCGGGCACGATCTTGCGGTATGATGTCGGGGTCTTCGAGGAGCGTCTTGTACATTTTTCGGCATCACGCCGGTCTCGGGGCCTCGGAACTTGAACCGCTAGAAGATCTTATAGGTCCTGTTCGGCAACAGTAGTGTTTGTCTAGCCCAGGGGTACACTAGCACACGAAGCACACACGTACAGAACATCATTAGAACATTAGAGGGCAGAACCGGATGTCCTGTACAGGCCAGGGAGGAGGAGGCTTCTCGGGGACATGCGTGGACAGAGCGGGGCATTAGGGGAAGAAGCTAGGGCCGACGGACGGCAGAGGAGGGGCCGACCCGGGGCTGCTGCGACAGGGATGAGGACGAGACGGATGAGGCAGACGACGGAGAGGGGCGACGGCCGGCAGCGGAGCCCTCGTGCTCGTAGGGGCGTCGGGGAGACGAGCCGGCAAGAGGAAAGGCGGCCAGCGGGCGTCGGTGCGCAGGGCGACAACGGCGGTCCACGAGGAAGGGGTGGCGCTCGCGGGCCTGACGAGGAGGGCGGTGGCGGGGCGGAGACGACCAGGCGGCAGAGGATCCTGCTGCAGAGAGGCGCGGCGGCAGGCATGGAGGCGTGGCCGCGGCGCGGATCGAAGCAGGCGCGGCGGAGGGGTCCGCACGGAGAAAGGGGCAGCGGTGGCCGGCCTTGGCGCAGGCAGCGGAGGAGGTTGCGGCCGGCTCCAGGACGGACGGGCTCGACGGCGAGCTCGGCCAGGGTGGAGGCGAGGAGGACGGCGGAGGGGTCCGGTGGCGTGCAGAGGGAGGCCTCGGGGAAGGGCACGCGGGCCAGGCGACGACGAGGTTAGGCTGGCCGAGGAGGAGGCGGGCCATGCCGGAGAGGTTGCTCGCAAGGAGATCGAGCTGCAGGGCGCGCCGATCCACGCCGGTGCCGCAGCAGAGGACGCGGCGGCTGCTCGCGGCCGGGGAAGGAGAGGTCCGGTGGGAGGCACCGATGCGCAGGCCGATAGCGGTGAGGAGCGGGGTCGGCGACAGTTGCTCTCAAGCGGGAGGAGGCCCGCTGGCGGCGGCGGTTCTCGGGAGGAAGGAGAGGAGCAGGGAGGCGGGGGTTGCGGGAACGAGGTGGGGAAGGTGGGTCCGGTAGGTGGGGCCAGGAGGGTGGGGATCGGTGGGGTGGGACCGAGATCCAACAGAGAGGGGAGAGAAGCGGCTGCGCGCTGGGGTATGGTGGTGGCGGGGAGTGGTGTGGGGATGAGGTGGAGGGAAAAGGGAGGGGGTTGGTGAGGTGGCAGGTGGTGGTTGGGTGGATGGAGGGAGGATAGCTGAGGTGGCGAGCATCGATTGGGTGGGATGAGGTGGAGGAAGGGTGGGTAGATTAGTTTGGGGTAGGAAAAGGGTTTAGGTAGCTAGGTTTGTACTGGGGGTGGCCGACTGGATCGAATCGGCCCGGTACGGCTGCCCCTAAAAAAATAAAAAAATATTTTAATATTTAAAAAGGGGCTTTTGAAAACCGTTGGTCGACAAAGCAAAATATTCCGGAGACCCGGGTTTTGTGTTTGAATAAAGACGGGGCGTTCAGAAGACAAAAATAGATTTTCGAAGATAGTTTTATGCAAACAAATGCAAGATGACATGACGATGCTCAAATGCAATGTGGCATGATGACATGAGCATGCGGTCATGATGATGCAATGCACAAAAACAACGCGATTTTCTAGTAGTGGTTTTGCGGGATGCCACACCGGCCTACGGGAGCCTTTAGGGCAACGATTCATAGACAACTTCTCTGATTGCAGCGTACAACACGCAACACCTCGCACAGCGAACCTATCTCTGTAACTCGACGTATTGCCATTATAGTGGTTTATAACAGGAGTAGAGTTCCGCCACCGTTGTGGGACTTGAACTTGGGTACGCTGTGATACCTCGTACCCGCCAACTCTCCGACTTCCCCCACGTCTCTAAACACGCACTATAAGGACCGCTCCATGGCGTACTCGTGGCAATACCATGACACAATGACTCTAGATGTGGTTAATGAAAAGAACACACATGCAATGACACTAGGGGATCCATATGTGGTTAATGAAAAGAACACACATGCAATGACACTGGTGGATCCATATATGGTTTGTGAAAATAACACACATGTAATGACACTGGTGGATCCATATGTGGTTTGTGAAAATAACACACATGAAATGACTCTAACTGTGGTTAATGAAAAGAACACACATGCAATGACTCTAGCTGTGGTTTATTCAAAGAACACACATGCAATGACACTGGTGGATCCATGTGGTTTGTGAAAAGAACAAACATGCAATTACTCTATCTGTGGTTAATGAAAAGAACACACATTTCAATGACACCGGTGGATCCATATGTGTTTTTTGAAAAGAACACACATGCAATGACTCTAGTGGATCCATATGTGGTCTATGAAAAAACACACATCTAGTGACTCTAGATGTGGTTTATAAAAAGAATGCACATTTCAATGACACTGGTGGATCCATATGTGGTTTGTGAAAACAACACACATGCAATGACATGTGGATCAATATGTGGTTTCTGAAAAGAACACACATGCACTGAATCTAGCTGTGGTTAATGAAAAGAACACACATGCAATTACACTAGTGGATCCATATGTGGTTTGTGAAAAGAACACACATGCAGTGACTCTAGCTGTGGTTTATTGAAAGAACACACATGCAATGACACTGGTGGATCCATGTGGTTTGTGAAAAGAACAGACAGGCAATGAATCTAGTTGTGGTTAATGAAAAGAACACCCATTTCAATGACACTGGTGGATCCATATGTGGTTTGTTAAAAGAACACACATGCAATGACTCTAGTTGTGGTTTATGAAAACAACACACATCCAGTGACTCTGGCTGTCGATAATGAAAAATCACACACATGCAATGACACTAGTGGATCCATATGTGTTTTTTGAAAAGAACACACATACAATGACACTGGTGGATCCATATGTGGTTAATGAAAAGAACAAACATGCAATGAACTCTGGTGGATCCATATGTGGTCTATGAAAAGAACAGACATGCAATGACTCTAGCTATGGTTAATGAAAAGAACACACATGCAATGAACTCTGGGGAATCCATATGTGGTTAATGAAAAGATCACACATGCAAAGATACTATTGGATCCATATGTGGTTTATGAAAAGAACACAGATGCAATGACACTGGTGAATTCATATGTGGTTTGTGAAAAGAACACACATGAAATGACTCTAGCTGTGGTTAATGAAAAGAACATACAAGCAATGACTCTAGCTGTGGTTTATTGAAACAACACACATGCAATGACACTGGTGGATCCATGTGGTTTGTGAAAATAACAAACATGAAATGACTCTAGTTGTGGTTAATGAAAAGAACACACATTTCAATGACACTAGTGGATCCATATGTGGTTTGTGAAAAGAACACACATGCAATGACTCTAGTGGATGCATATGTGGTCTATGAAAAGAACATACATCCAGTGACACTAGCTGTGATTTATTAAAAGAACACACATGCAATGACACTAGGGGATCCATATGTGGTTTGTGAAAAGAACACACATGCAGTGATACTGGTGGATCCATATGTGGTTTGTGAAAAGAACAGACATGCAATGACTCTAGTGGATCCTTGTGTGATTTGCAAAGATAACAGACATACAATGACTCTACACGTGGTTAATAAAAAAACACATTTCAATGACACTGGTGGATCCATATGTGGTTTGTGAATAGAACACCCATGCAATGACACTGGTGGATCCATATGTGGTTTATGAAAAGAAAACACATCCAGTGAATCTAGTTGTGGTTAATGAAAAGAACACACATGCAATGACACTGGCGGATCCATATGTGGTTTGTGAAAAGAACACACATGCAATGACTCTAGCTGTGGTTTATTAAAAGAACACACATGCAATGACACTGGTGGATCCATGTGGAAAAGAACAGACATGCAATGACTCTAGCTGTGGTTAATGAAAAGAACAGACATGCAATGACACTGGTGGATCCATATGTGGTTTGTGAAAAGAACACACATGCAATGAATCTAGTTCCGGTTTTTTAAAAGAACACACATCCAGTGACTCTAGCTATGGTTTATTATAAGAACACACATGCAATGACACTGGTGGATCCATGTGGTTTGTGAAAAGAATAGACATGCAATGACACTGGTGGATCCATATGTGGTTAATGAAAAGAACAAACATGCAATGAACTCTGGTGGATCCATATGTCATCTATGAAAAGAACAAACATGCAATGACTCTAGTTGTTGTTAATGAAAAGAACACAGATGCAATGACACTAGGTGATCCATATGTGGTTAATGAAAAGAACACACATGCGAAGACACTGGTGAATCCTTGTGTGGTTTGTGAAAAGAACACACATGCAATGACACTGGTGGATCCAAATGTGGTTAATGAAAAGAACACACATGAAATGACTCTAGCTGTGGTTAATGAAAAGAACACACATGCAATGACTCTAGCTGTGGTTTATTGAAAGAACACACATGCAATGACATTGGTCGATCCATGTGGTTTGTGAAAAGAATAGACATACAATGACTCTACCTGTGGTTAATGAAAAGAACACGCATTTCAATGACACTGGCGCATCCATATGTGGTTTGTGAAAAGAACACACAAGCAATGACTCTATGGATCCATATGTGGTCTATGAAAAGAACACACATCCAGTGACTCTAGCTATGGTTTATGAAAAGAACACGCATGCAATGACACTAGGGTATCCATATTTGGTTTGTGAAAAGAACACACATGCAATAACACTGGTGGAACCATATGTGGTTTGTGAAAAGAACACACATGAATTGACTCTGGTGGATCCATATGTGGTTTGTGAAAATAACAGATATGGAATGAACTCTGGTGGATCCATATGTGGTTTGTGAAAAGAATATACATGTAATGACTCGAGTTGTGGTTAATGAAAAGAACACACATGCAATGACACTAGGGGATCCATATGTGGTAAATGAAAATAACACACATGCAATGACACTGGTGGATCCATATGTGGTTTATGTAAAAAACACACATGCAATGACACTGGTGGATCCATATGTGGTTTGTGAAAAGATCAACCATGAAATGACACTGGTGGATCCATCTGTGGTCTTTGAAAAGAACACACATGCAATGAGTCTGGTGGATCCTTGTGTGGTTTGTGAAAAGAACAGACATGCAATGACTCTAGCTATGGTTAATGAAAAGAACACACATGCAATGAACTCTGGTGGATCCATATGTGGTTTATGAAAAGAACACACATGCAATGACACTAGTGGATCCATATGTGGTTTGTGAAAATAACACACATGAAATGAATCTAGATGTGGTTTGTGAAAAGAACACACATGCAATGAACTATGGTGGATCCATATGTGGTTTGTGAATAGAACACACATGCAATGACTCTAGTTGTGGTTTATGAAAAGAACGCACATCTAGTGACTCTAGTTGTGGTTTATAAAAAGAACACACATGCAATGACACTAGTGGATCCATGTGGTTTATGAAAAGAACAGACATGCAATGACACTGGTGGATCCATATGTGGTAACATGCAATGACTCTGGTGGATCCATATGGTTTGTGAAAAGAACACGCATCCAATGATTCTAGCTATGGTTTATGAAAAGAACATACATGCAATGACTCTGGTGGATCCATATGTGGTCTAGGAAAAGAACATACATGCAATGACTTTGGTGGATCCATATGTGGTTTGTGAAAAGAACATACATGCAATGACTCTAGTTGTAGTTTATTAAAAGAACACACATCGAGTGACTCTAGTTGTGGTTTATTAAAAGAACACACATGCAATGACACTGGTGGATCCATGTGGTTTACGAAAAGAACAGACATGCAATGACACTGGTGGATCCATATGTGGTTTGTGAAAAGATTAGACATGCAATGAGTCTGGTGGATCGTTATGGTCTGTGAAAAGAACACACATCCAATGACTCTAGCTATGGTTTATGAAAAGAACAAACAAGCAATGACTCTGGTGGATCCATATGTGGTCTATGAAAATAACATACATGCAATGACTCTAGTCGATCCATATGTGGTTTGTGAAAATAACATACATGCAGTGACTCTAGTGGATCCATATGTGGTTTGTGAAAAGAACACACATGCAATGACTCTAGTGGATCCATATGTGGTCTATGAAAAAACACACATCTAGTGACTCTAGATGTGGTTTATAAAAAGAATGCACATTTCAATGACATTGGTGGATCCATATGTGGTTTGTGAAAACAACACACATGCAATGACATGTGGATCAATATGTGGTTTCTGAAAAGAACACACATGCACTGAATCTAGCTGTGGTTAATGAAAAGAACACACATGCAATTACACTAGTGGATCCATATGTGGTTTGTGAAAAGAACACACATGCAATGACTCTAGCTGTGGTTTATTGAAAGAACACACATGCAATGACACTGGTGGATCCATGTGGTTTGTGAAAAGAACAGACAGGCAATGAATCTAGTTGTGGTTTATGAAAACAACACACATTTCAATGACACTGGTGGATCCATATGTGGTTTGTTAAAAGAACACACATGCAATGACTCTAGTTGTGGTTTATGAAAACAACACACATCCAGTGACTCTGGCTGTCGATAATGAAAAATCACACACATGCAATGACACTAGTGGATCCATATGTGTTTTTTGAAAAGAACACACATACAATGACACTGGTGGATCCATATGTGGTTAATGAAAAGAACAAACATGCAATGAACTCTGGTGGATCCATATGTGGTCTATGAAAAGAACAGACATGCAATAACTCTAGCTATGGTTAATGAAAAGAACACACATGCAATGAACTCTGGGGAATCCATATGTGGTTAATGAAAAGATCACACATGCAAAGATACTATTGGATCCATATGTGGTTTATGAAAAGAACACAGATGCAATGACACTGGTGAATCCATATGTGGTTTGTGAAAAGAACACACATGAAATGACTCTAGCTGTGGTTAATGAAAAGAACATACAAGCAATGACTCTAGCTGTGGTTTATTGAAACAACACACATGCAATGACACTGGTGGATCCATGTGGTTTGTGAAAAGAACAAACATGAAATGACTCTAGTTCTGGTTAATGAAAAGAACACACATTTCAATGACACTAGTGGATCCATATGTGGTTTGTGAAAAGAACACACATGCAATGACTCTAGTGGATGCATATGTGGTCTATGAAAAGAACATACATCCAGTGACGCTAGCTGTGATTTATTAAAAGAACACACATGCAATGACACTAGGGGATCCATATGTGGTTTGTGAAAAGAACACACATGCAATGATACTGGTGGATCCATATGTGGTTTGTGAAAAGAACAGACATGCAATGACTCTAGTGGATCCTTGTGTGGTTTGCAAAGATAACAGACATACAATGACTCTACACGTGGTTAATAAAAAAACACATTTCAATGACACTGGTGGATCCATATGTGGTTTGTGAATAGAACACCCATGCAATGACACTGGTGGATCCATATGTGGTTTATGAAAAGAAAACACATCCAGTGAATCTAGTTGTGGTTAATGAAAAGAACACACATGCAATGACACTGGCGGATCCATATGTGGTTTGTGAAAAGAACACACATGCAATGACTCTAGCTGTGGTTTATTAAAAGAACACACATGCAATGACACTGGTGGATCCATGTGGAAAAGAACAGACATGCAATGACTCTAGCTGTGGTTAATGAAAAGAACAGACATGCAATGACACTGGTGGATCCATATGTGGTTTGTGAAAAGAACACACATGCAATGAATCTAGTTCCGGTTTTTTAAAAGAACACACATCCAGTGACTCTAGCTATGGTTTATTATAAGAACACACATGCAATGACACTGGTGGATCCATGTGGTTTGTGAAAAGAATAGACATGCAATGACACTGGTGGATCCATATGTGGTTAATGAAAAGAACAAACATGCAATGAACTCTGGTGGATCCATATGTCGTCTATGAAAAGAACAAACATGCAATGACTCTAGTTGTTGTTAATGAAAAGAACACAGATGCAATGACACTAGGTGATCCATATGTGGTTAATGAAAAGAACACACATGCGAAGACACTGGTGAATCCTTGTGTGGTTTGTGAAAAGAACACACATGCAATGACACTGGTGGATCCAAATGTGGTTAATGAAAAGAACACACATGAAATGACTCTAGCTGTGGTTAATGAAAAGAACACACATGCAATGACTCTAGCTGTGGTTTATTGAAAGAACACACATGCAATGACATTGGTCGATCCATGTGGTTTGTGAAAAGAATAGACATACAATGACTCTACCTGTGGTTAATGAAAAGAACACGCATTTCAATGACACTGGTGCATCCATATGTGGTTTGTGAAAAGAACACACATGCAATGACTCTATGGATCCATATGTGGTCTATGAAAAGAACACACATCCAGTGACTCTAGCTATGGTTTATGAAAAGAACACGCATGCAATGACACTAGGGGATCCATATTTGGTTTGTGAAAAGAACACACATGCAATAACACTGGTGGAACCATATGTGGTTTGTGAAAAGAACACACATGAATTGACTCTGGTGGATCCATATGTGGTTTGTGAAAATAACAGATATGGAATGAACTCTGGTGGATCCATATGTGGTTTGTGAAAAGAATAGACATGTAATGACTCGAGTTGTGGTTAATGAAAATAACACACATGCAATGACACTAGGGGATCCATATGTGGTAAATGAAAATAACACACATGCAATGACACTGGTGGATCCATATGTGGTTTATGTAAAAAACACACATGCAATGACACTGGTGGATCCATATGTGGTTTGTGAAAAGATCAACCATGAAATGACACTGGTGGATCCATCTGTGGTCTTTGAAAAGAACACACATGCAATGAGTCTGGTGGATCCTTGTGTGGTTTGTGAAAAGAACAGACATGCAATGACTCTAGCTATGGTTAATGAAAAGAACACACATGCAATGAACTCTGGTGGATCCATATGTGGGTTATGAAAAGAACACACATGCAATGACACTAGTGGATCCATATGTGGTTTGTGAAAATAACACACATGAAATGAATCTAGATGTGGTTTGTGAAAAGAACACACATGCAATGAACTATGGTGGATCCATATGTGGTTTGTGAATAGAACACACATGCAATGACTCTAGTTGTGGTTTATGAAAAGAACGCACACCTAGTGACTCTAGTTGTGGTTTATAAAAAGAACACACATGCAATGACACTAGTGGATCCATGTGGTTTATGAAAAGAACAGACATGCAATGACACTGGTGGATCCATATGTGGTAACATGCAATGACTCTGGTGGATCCATATGGTTTGTGAAAAGAACACGCATCCAATGATTCTAGCTATGGTTTATGAAAAGAACATACATGCAATGACTCTGGTGGATCCATATGTGGTCTATGAAAAGAACATACATGCAATGACTTTGGTGGATCCATATGTGGTTTGTGAAAAGAACATACATGCAATGACTCTAGTTGTAGTTTATTAAAAGAACACACATCCAGTGACTCTAGCTGTGGTTTATTAAAAGAACACACATGCAATGACACTGGTGGATCCATGTGGTTTACGAAAAGAACAGACATGCAATGACACTGGTGGATCCATATGTGGTTTGTGAAAAGATTAGACATGCAATGAGTCTGGTGGATCCATATGGTCTGTGAAAAGAACACACATCCAATGACTCTAGCTATGGTTTATGAAAAGAACAGACAAGCAATGACTCTGGTGGATCCATATGTGGTCTATGAAAATAACATACATGCAATGACTCTAGTGGATCCATATGTGGTTTGTGAAAATAACATACATGCAATGACTCTAGTGGATCCATATGTGGTTTGTGAAAAGAACACACATGCAATGACTCTAGTGGATCCATGTGGTTTATGGGAAGAACACACATCCAATGAACTCTAGTGGATCCATGTGATTTATGACAATAACACACATCCAATGAACTCTAGTGGATCCATGTGGTTTATGAGAAGAACACACATCCAATGAAATCTAGTGGATCCATCTTGGCATAATTTGATGTATGCCACGATGTATTTCATTGTACAAGACACTCACTTTCCATTTTTATACTACTCAGTTTTGCCCTTGGGTTTTTGATACTACTCAGTTTTGCCCTCTCCCTCTCTTTCATAGAAGCCCAAACATGTGCTCACTCTATATTCTACTCCCTGATTGGTTGACACAGTTGTCACGTGGATCGTGCGCACCTACCGTTGATCCTATGTGATCCAACGAGGATCGTTACACACGTCGTGTCCTTCACAGTACAACGTGAGACAGCACAGACGTCTCCCTCAGTGAGACTTCTACAAGAAGGAACACAAAGCCGTCCAAGGAAAAGTCGTCGAGTGGTCATGTCATGTTTAATCAAGTCTGAAAAGCCTACTACTGCTACTACAACACATGCATAGGTTAACAGGATCATCGAGTGCACGGTTGTCGACGGGATGCTGCTATTTATTGCCACTTGATTTTAATAAGACCTATCCCATTTTTACGCAGCGCTCTCAATCTCACTTCCAACTAGGCCCTACCACAAGTAACTTCCATGCGTCAAGGGGGCCCCTCGAGTAGACCTAACGTTCCTAGAAATTGGTTCTGCACCACTTGCATGTAGTGGAATCGAGGTCTGCCATGAGCATGTTTTCAATGCATTTCTAAAGTGGAGGTCGTGGTTCTTTCAGAAAAAAGGGAACCCAAAAAGAAGTGGAGATCGTGGTAGCCCCATCCCCCTCGCCCACCACACGTGTCCACTCGAGGACTACGAACGATCTAGTGTTTATAAACCCGCTCGACCTTCTTCTTCCCTGATCTCATGTCATTGTCCCAATCTGCCTAGTCCCAAAACCCCAATCTGCACCTACCGCCATTTGCACCACCTCCTTCCCTTGGTGCGCCATGAAGCGTACGCATGGAGACGAGCCGGAGGTGAAGCCAGTTGAAGGCGCAACAGCAGATGGCTCGGTCGTCGCCAAGCAGGCGGAGGCATCTTCTCCAGGCACGAACGCTGCTTGTCATCGTGCCGTCGATGGTTCGAGCTCATCCATCCAGCCAGTAGCCATCGTCGTCGAGCATCAGGTGGCCGACAATGTCGTGGTGCCAGCGGTAAATCTAGATGGGGGGCAAGCGACAGGCGGAGGCAATCTGGTGCTCTACATCAATGATCCCATCATCGTCCAAGAAATCTTTGATGCAATCATAGAGAATGACGAGTTCGAGGAGGAGGTCCCTGATGAGGAGTCCGAGGTACTAAATTGCTAGCTTCTCTAGTCGCAGCCGCAGATTTCACTGTTCATACATAGGATTTGCTCAATCGTGTATAGATTATTTTGCTCTTGAAGTAGGGTAGTATATATATGGTTCGAACGGTCGATTGATACATTTGCCATCTAGTCACAAAACCCCAATCCGTCTAGTCACAAAACCCCAATCTGCTCATCTGCCATCTAGTAAATTTACATTTGCTCAACTCGTTGTTGTTCATACGTTTCTTCTTGTGCTGTAAATTTAATCGATTAACATTTGATTTAGGGGTTTTAGGGTTTTCTAGTTGAGTGTTGATTTTTATACACAACATGCCTATAACATTACATTTCTATTCTTTACTGAGCCAAATGATTCAATTTTGCCCCAAAATAGTGCAAGGGAGACACATCTGATGGTGTTGTTTTCTTAGGGATGGTTAGTGAACCTGAGGTAGCAATGTACATAAACAATATAGGTTGTGTTGTTGGTATCTTGGTTCTCCAACTCCATCTCTGAAAAAAATAATGAGGCCCTTAATTTATTCTCATATGAACCTATATATATAATCTTTGTATTGTTTCTGATCTTTGAATGAGTCGTATGATGCATATGTATATCCTGAATATTGTTTTATACAATTACATTTCAATTTCTTATTGTGGCCAATGATTCAAATTTTCCCCAAAAGAGAGGCAGACACAACGGTGTTAGATTTTTTCAGGGATGAGTTAGCGAATTAGGGGCGATGTACAAGAACAATATAGGTTATGCAATTGTTACTTGGTTCTCTTATGCCATCCCCAAAGAAACTTATGAGGCCGCAATCTTTATGCACACAAACAATATAGGTTGTGCTGTTGGTACTTTGGTTCTCCAACTCCATCTTTGAAAAAAAATTATGAGGCCCTTGATTTATGCTCATATGGAACTACATATATGATCCTTGAATTGATTCTGATCTTTGAATGATTGGTATGATGCATATGTTTATGCATGGTTTTCATAAGTATTTTTAACATGTACCTGAAGACTAATTGTTTGGTTTTTTATTTATAATTACAATATTTACGATTGTTTTTATACCTTAATATATATATCCCTGAATATTGTTTTGTAGGATTACATTTCAATTTCTTATTGTGGCCAATGATTCAAATTTGCCCCAAAAGAGAGGCAGACACATTGGTGTCAATTTTTTGAGGGATGAGTTAGCGAACCTGGGGCAATGTACAAGAAAAATATAGGTTATGCAATTGTTACTTGGTTTGCTCACGACATCCCTGAAGAAACTTATGAGGCCACAATCTTTATTCTACATACACTCTGATGCAATTAATTTTCATTGTGTTGAGATGAAATGATATATGAACTTATCAAACTATTGCTGAGATGCTTTCTCTTTGACATCTAAGGATATATTGTCTTACATATACATGTTGTCAATTCTTGAGTTGTAATACAATTCAATCATATGTATGAGTTCTAAATTACGTTCTTAAAAATCAACAGGAGGATGATGATTATGTGGATGCTAGCAAGGAATCTAGGGACAACAAGAGCCGCAACGTGCTGAGGCGGTTATGGTGTGGGCTAATCCATTTGTACCATAGGGGAGACTATTTTGCCCATTCTGTGGCAGAGCAATCAATGTGGACCTCGACAGCATGATCCAGCACGCGGTGGGTATTGCTAGAGACGGAGGCAAAAGCCATAGGCCGATTACTTTGGCACGACACGCAACCTTCGGCAAATTCCTCCAGGATTAGGTCAGGACTAGCCTGTATCCCCTCAACTAGGCTGTCCCTGCCTCCTGCTGATGCCCCTCCCTGCTAGGCGTCTCCGTGTCCCAGCTGAAATTCGTATTGAAGTAACTAAATGATCTCATGTCGGCGGTGGATGTTGGCAGAAGCCGAAGGCATCAGCCGAAGACCTTGAAGGTTCAACAACGGTGTTGGGGATATGCTATATGGGTATCCTCATAGCATGTCACCAATCCACCTAACCCGGGAGGCCCATAGTTGGTAGCACGGCCTATGGCCTGCTGGACGGCCTAGTTAGACGATCCTGAAGGGAGGCCCATGCTGGATAAAGGAAGGCTACACAGGAGTCACTGACATACTCGGAGCCTTGGAGTACAAAACACGGAAGTCTAGTTCGTGTAGGTGTGGGACTCTTTACCTTGTCCGGCAAGGACCTTTCCCTATAAACCCTAGGTCTTGGCGCCTTTATAAGCCGGCCTGCGGGAGCCTTTAGGCAACGATTCATAGAAAACTTCTCTGATTGCAGCGTACAACGCACAACACCTCGCACATTGAACCTATCTCTGTAACTCGGTGTATTGCCATTATAGTGATTTATAGCAGGAGTAGAGTTCCGCCACCGCTATGGGACTTGAACCTGGGTAAGCTGTGTTACCTCGTACCCGCCAACTCTCCGCCTTCCCCCACGTCTCTAAACATGCACTGTGAGGACCCCTCCATGGCGTACTCGTCGGCAATACCACGACAAACGGGCTGCCGCCGCCTGGCTCCAAACTCGCTTACAGGTTCAACATGGCATAACTTGAGCTACCACAGATACCTCGGCAGAGGTTGCAGAATTGGTGCGGGTGTGACCACGGCGACGGTGAGCTCGGATTATGGAGGAGGAAAACAGGACCAAGCATGGTCGACACAGTGACTGATCTCACCGGGAACCAATTCTCGTCCCCGCACCATGCCATGGGTGCGGCCATGGTGAGGGCGACCTCCGACTCGGGATGGGGAGGAGAGCAGGGCCGAGCAGGTTCGTCATGTCCCACCTCCGTGCCATGGCCGTGACAACATATTTCCGCTCCGAGGAAGAAGAAGACGTGTAATGGATGCAGGCGCCAACACTACAAGCCTACAGGGAGGAGAGCGGGGCCGAGCAGGTTCGTCCATGTCCTAGCTCCGCGTCATGGCCGCGACACCCCACATATTGCCGCTCCGGGGAAGAAGAAGACACGTAATGGATGAAGTCGCCAACGCTGCAAGCCTAATTGACGCCTAAGCGATAGGAGCGACATAACAACAAAAACTAACAGGGGGGCCCAACTTGACGGTCGTTAGCCTGATATTTTATATTGAAACGTAAAGTTGAATTCGTGCCAAAAAAGACACTGTGAGTATTTGGCACACCAAGTGTGGTCATTGCGGCTGATTACAGGCAACTGGGTACCGCGTTGCCTGGAGGCCTCAACTTTCCGGCCGCAAAATGATATTCTCCTCCTTCCCAAATTAGGACACGTATTACTTCTGGTCAAAGTCAAATTTAATAAACTTTTACTAAGTATACAACATCAACTCAATGTAATTAGAATCATCATGAACTATATTTTCATATTATATGAATTTTTCATTACAAAAGTCAGTATGTTTTTACATATAGTTGGTCGAACTTTATAAAATATTGACTTTGGCCAAACCTAATATGCGTCCTAATTTGTGAAAGAGGAAGTAGTATGAAGAGTATGGCTCGATCAGCTGCTCTCTCGAGAAGGAGCCAAACCCGACTGTTTTGTTTTCTCAATTTTGGGGTCATTTGTGCTAAATGTATGAACCTCGATGTAATTTTCCCTTTTTTTAGGTCCTTGATGTCGAATGAACTCCCACCGCCCGTGTAAAATGCTAACCTTAAAATAAGTGGTGAAATTTAAATGAATTTAAGCATAGTTGTCAATGAGTATGAAAAATTCTTGATTTCAAGCAGAACAAACACAAGGTCAAGGACCTATCTCTACATCATACTTTATGCTGATGATCCCATATCCAAGAATTTGCATGGTGGCAGATTCGGCCATATTTTGAAAAGAATCGAAGAGGAATTAGTACGAAATGTATGGCTCGATCAACTGCTCTCTCGAGGAGCCGAACCCGATTATTTTCTTTGCTCAATTTTAGGGTCGTTTGTGCTAAATGTATGGACCTCAATGTAATTTTCCCTTTTTTAGGTCCTTGATGTAAAATATACTCCCACCACCCGTGTAAAATTCTGACCTAAAAGTAAGTGGTGAAATTTAAACAAATTTAAGCATAGTGGTCAATGAGTATGAAAACTTCTTGGATTTCAAGACAAACGACCAAGGTCAAGGCCATATCTACATCATACTTTATGCTTATGATCCCATATCCAAGAATTTACATGCCGACAAATTTGGCCATTGTTGTGGGAATGACCACGACAGTCGCTACCAGGGGTAGTGATTGGAAGGTTTTGGGGCAAGAGTGGGCAGCCATCTGCGGAGCTAGATGAGGGAAAAGACACAAGGATTTACCCAGGTTTGGCCCCCGTAGGGTAAAGACCTACTTCTGCTAGATTGTATTATTGAGTGAGTACAATGGTGGCAAGCTCGGTGGCTAGGCAGCGAGTCGGCGGGTTGTATGATGGAACGTAAGTACAGAGAGTACCCTAGGGAGGTTTATATAGGGGGTACCTTGCTAGGGTTTACATATATAAAACCAAATCAGTTAGGGACTCGGGGGATTTGACCTAATCCGAGTGGGATTTAGCTACGCTTCTGGGCCTCCAGCTTCTAGTCACTAGAGCCCTCTCAGTCGCATTCCAGTCGCCGTCCTGTAGGCCCACTCGCAGAGGCCTCGGCCTAGTCAAAACGTCCTGCTGGGCATACCCCATTTGGCATATCCCCATCAGTAGTCCCCGAGGCCAACGTTGGTTTGGCACAGGTGTTCATTTGGCAGTCGGAGTAGGCGCGTCCAATTTGGACACCCAGTCGAATCAGCGATGGACTCCCTCAATGAAGTAGGAAGTCTCTCCAGCATGTCTTTAGTCGCAGCAATGGCGAGTGGAATTAGGCTCGAGTCGCCGCACCCAGTAGAATGGAAGGGCGAGTAAGCGGCAAGTCGAGTGAGTGAAGTTGGACCGTCAAGTTGGTCAAACTAGTCGTTGGGTAACCCAACGGTAACTTCGGTGCAATTACCGCGAGGTAACGGCTAGCCCGAGATTGGCGGGTAGTGTCTCCTTTATAAGGAGAATGGCAAGGGGAAAGATGAATCTTCGCATTTCTCCATCCCTGCGCACTCTCAGTCTCCAGATCTACTCTCGATCTGAAATCTCCGGACAGAGCGACCTCCTTCGTCCCTCAATGGCGCTTCCAAAGGATCTATGGGGAAGGTCGAAGTGCACCACCACCGCCTTGAAATCTTTCGAGGATGCAGGCATCCTCTGCAAGGGGAACTGGTGTATTCCTGCATCTAGCAAGATGGAACCAAAGCCTTGCCCTAGGGAGTTCATCTGCTTCCTGAGCCATCTGGAGAGGGGTTTGGGATTCCCCATTTATATCTTCTTCCGGCGATTCTGCGTGTACTACAAGATCAAGCCATCGGACCTGGGGCCGCACAGCATGGAGCATCACATGATCTTCGTCGCCTTCTGCAAGACCTATCTCGGATGTCACCCATATTTTCCCTTCTAGCTAAAGTTGTTCCACGGCCGCGTCGGCCATGAACGAACTGGTGGTCCCATCCTGGCAGCGGATGGCATCACATTTCAGTTGAAGCCCAAGGCCACTTTTGTGAAGCTTCTGTTGCTAAAGAAGGCAGCTAGCGAGTGGAAGAAGAGCTGGTTCTATGTAAAGGCGTCCACTCCCGATGGTGAGGTGGCGCTCCTGACGTATACCGCCAAGAGGAGCGAGCCATGCCGGTTGTCGGCGACCATACTTCCTAAAGGCCAAAGGATGGCCATCAATGAAATGCTGATGCGGATCAAGGAGTTGAAAAAGGAGGGTCTTGAGACCATTAATCTGTATAACTGCTGGCTTGGGCGGCGGCTGGTTCCACTGGCCACCCGAGCCCACTGGATGTACCAGTATACCGGCAAGAATGATGCCACGAAGGCGGGCAAGGAGGTCTAGGAGGCCGACGACTACATCGTTGCGTTGAAGAAGATAATGGAGGCGGAGTACAATGACCCGAAGGCCAGGCTTGCTCCATACACCGCCACCGGGAAACATCAGGCCCCTACGGTGAGTCTCCCTGCCTTGTAATTTCACTTTCCAGTCACACATTTGCAGTCACCCTTGTTGATTGACGATCGTTCCTTCTGTATTTTGCCAGTTATTCCAAGTCCTCGAGAATTGGCTTCCCCCACTCGATGAGGAAGTTCCCAAGGAGCTTGAAGAGGAGGAGGAAGGATCCTCCGATAGCGAGGATGAAGTGGCGGAGGTCGCCACGCCTATACCCGCAGCTCTTAAGACACGCATGCAGAAGCAGCATGAAATAGAGGCGAGTCATAGCCTCGAAGAGCGCGATGGTCATGACGACAACATGTAGGAGTGATGTCTACGCACTTCTATTCTTGTAGACAGTTGTTGGGCTCCAAGTGTAGAGGTTTGTAGAACAGTAGCAAGTTTCCCTTAAATGGATTACCTAAGGTTTATCGAACTCAGGGAGGAAGTGGTCAAAGGTATCCCTCTCAAGCAACACTGCAATCAAGATACAAGAAGTCTCTTGTGTCCCCAACACACCCAATACACTTGTCAGGTGTATAGGTGCACTAGTTCGGCGAAGAGATAGTAAAATACAAGTGGTATGGATATAAGACAACGGTGCCAGAAAATACTTTGATGGCATGGAAAAGACTAAAGGCAAACTGAAATAAAGATGGAAGCAAGCAAACATGTAACAGATCTAGGTGCAAACGGTGTTTCAATGCTTAGAAACAAGGCCTACAAATCATACTTTCACTAGTGAACACTCTCATATAAATATCTTCTCTTTATGATACTACTCTAAACTACTCTCCGGTTGGACACTCTAATCCATGGTAGGGCTATAACAGCACACCTCAAAGTTTGTTTTCCCCATCTAGATAACCCCACTCTGTGACCTTGAGCTCTAGATGTTCCAACAAACACCACAATTTCATAGAAACATCCACCTCCAAATATAACTCATAACAAGTATTTGTAATCTCTAGCCTAAGTGCCACCATGGTGTGCACGCTGTCACTTTCACACACATGGGGAGAGCAGAGATCTATTAAAGCACTTGAGTAGCAAGGTAGATCTACCTGATTACAAAGCTCATGATCTCAATAAGATCACGTATAGAGAGAGATGAACACATAGCTACCGATAGAACCCTTAGCCTCGAGAGAGAACTACTCCCTCATTATCATGGGAATCAGCAACGGTGATGGAGATGGCGGTGGAGTCGATAGAGATGGTGGTGAAGATGGTGAAGAGGCGGCGGCGACGCGGAGGACTCCTTCCCTGCCACCGGTATCACAGGGGAGCACCACCCCTAAGCCCCCTTCCTTCATGTCTTCTTGGGAGCCCTTCCCCATGGAGATGGGATCCATGGGGGAGGCAAAAATGTGGCTTTGGTGGCTGCAAATTCGTGGGTGGAGGTGTCTCCCACGAATTAGGTTTCCTCCCTTTATATAGCTTCTCGGATTCCCGTCACACCATCTTGGACTGCAGTAAATCAGGCCTATCGGGCCCGTCCGGACTCGGAATCAGCTAAATTTTATGTTCAGAATGTTTGTCGTGAAATTTCCAACAACTTTGTAGTTGAAGAGTTTTTCGTTTGACGCTGTCTTCGGCCCGAAATGTGACCATCTTCAAAAAGAGTTTTAAGACAGATTTCTGGAAAATCCCAATTTGACTCCAACAAGGTTTCCACTTATATTTTTGGTAATTCCTACACATCAAAGTGTAAAATAAGAATATTGTGCACTTTTGCAACTATTAGTAGGTTAGTCCAAATAAATCATAAACTTTATATAAAAAGGAGTATCAAAAGCATATTATTAGCATAAAACCATCAAAAATTATAGATACGTTATGGACGTATCAAGGAGCACAACTCACGGAGCATGGCTACGCCGGCAAAGCCTGCACGGAAGCTGAAGTCGCCCGTGAAGAAGCCAGCGCCAAAGCAGGCATCGCTGCCCAGATCGGTGGCGGCTTTTGAGTTAGACGAAGAGACCGGCGACGAGGAGGCTGAAGTCTCGACCAAGATCCTGTAGGACCCAACTCCGGTGAAGGGATCGGGGACCATGAACATGGTGGTGGAATTGGTGGTTCCACTTGTCGTGATCGCGCCGACAACCTCGGTGGTCCCGGAGCCAGGGGCTGCTGAAAACACGGGGTCAAAGTACCCGCCACCGGAGGGGACGCCCGTGTCGCCCGGGCTGGAGGTTCCCGTAACCGCGACCTCGACATCGAAGAAGCCCGTAGTGTCGTGGGCTACGAGCGTGTTTGAGAAGGGGCTCACACACTGGTTGGGCCCGGATCTAGAAAAGCCTGCCCATATTAGCATCGGTTTGCGCACTCTCCCCGTCGCCAAGTAAGTTTGATGCTTTCTTTCTCGTGTTTCGATATTTTCTTGTATCATCATCTTGCTGACCGTGGCGATTTCACAGGTCTGGTGTCAAGAAGATTGGTTGCCCTTCAGTGGCCAAGGTTCCACTAGTCAATGCTGAAGGGAGAGTCGACCCTTCCAAGAAGAGGAAGGCTGTCACAGTGGAGGCGCTAGGCAAAGGTGCGAAGAGGAAGAAGGAGGGCGACTCTACTACCGTGGCGGAAGAAGACGTGGGGGAGGGCGGTTCCGCCACTCCTGCTGAAGGTGAAGTGGTAGCCAGCTCGGAACCAAGCAAACCGATCGTGCCAGCGGAGGCACCGGGGCCTACAGCCAGCCCTCTGGCAACGTCGGTCGCGATGTTCCCTCGCTTTGTGGCGAGGGCCTTTGCCGCAGCTACTAGAGCGCAGTCACCACAGGTTCCTGAGGTCGTTGATGGTGATGCCAGGCAGTGCCATGGACGTACGTCATTTGTGGTTGCTTCAACGGATGCTAGCAAGCTTCAGAGCATGTTAGGTGCTGCTATACAGGCATGACCAGTCCCTGAGGGTCTAGTCACTGAATCTCAGTGGCTAGCAATTAGAACTTTAGTCGTCCAGTCCCTGAGGGTCTAGTAGCTGAATTTCAGCGGCTAGACACTTGGAACTTTAGTCGTCCAGTCCCCAAGGGTCTAGTCGCTGAATTTCAGCGGCTAGACACTTAGAACTTTAGTCGTCTAGTCTCTTATTGATTGCTATCTTCAGGGCCTGCAAAGGGAATCATTCGATCAGCAGGCCGCAAAGGAACGCCTAGAACATGACCTGCAGGTAGCGCAAGAAGACAACCAGTGACTCCAATCATCTGCTGGTGAGTTGATTTTATCTTGGTAAATTTGGACTTTTGATGTTTGTGTAAAGATTGAATTGTGGTCCTCTTATCCTTTAAATGATCTCCCTGCCGAGGGCTATGTTTTGGTCACCGAGCTGGATGCTATGAAGGCAATGTTGGCCGCGGCAGAGGAGCGAGTCGGGTTGTTGGTGAAGGAGCTAGATGCAGTGAAAGCTGCGATGGTTGTCGTCGTGGATGATGAGCGGAAGGCCTCCGACTCGATCATCCTTGGGCTACAGGATAAACTATCCACGCTTGAGAAGTTCGTGACCGAGAGCTGCCACACACTCCTTGGTTAGAATTGCCTTCTTCTACTCCTTTGTTGTGGTCTTTCGTGAGTCCCCGGGCGGGCTAGTCCCCGAGCGGTTGAGTCCGCTAGTTTTCTTTCTCGTGATCTTGATTTTCTGACATTGTAGCCGTGATAGGTCAAAGTGACCCAGTGGTGCAGATGTTTGACGCCACACAGTGTGTGATGGCGGTGGTGAATGCGGCCATCGCTTTGATGCTTTGCGTCCAGGCTATTCTCCAAGGGATCTCTCCCACCGAGGTGGTTCCCGGTGGGCTGACGAAGGTGTGGCATTATCTCGAGGAAGCACCTGCAGTGGTCGAGTGGATGGAGCGGTGCCACCATGACACTTAGTCTTGGGTTCGCGCACTTCCCCGACGACTTCGACCTCGACGATGTCACCAGCGGGTATCCCTTGGCGACTATCTCGATGGAGATCGCAGAGGTGCTCAGGGTTACCACCAAGGCTGCTCCGTTCGTGGAGCGGGTGTTGGCGATGGGGGATCTGCTGCCGTACCAGGAGATGATGGTGGCGCTAGGCGACTCCGAGCCAGAGCACTGTGACCTGAAGTCAGAGTAGCCCTTCCAGTCGTCGTTGGTGAAGCAGTTGACGACGTACCTATCGAACCCTTGGGAGCCATTTGTCCGGGTCAAGGGCGATGGCGGCGCTTCTTCTTCGAATCCTGCAGAGTGAGGGAATTGCCCTAGGGCATTGTGTTAGTCATGAAACTAGCTGCTTTTTGTAATGTAGCTCGATGATGAACTATATATTTTGTTGCTCTAAGTAAAAAAGGTCAATCGAGTCGCATTGCTTTGTGATTTTTGTTTGTTTTGTATTTTTTGGTTGAGCGAGTCCCCGAGCACATCCGTCCTTTAGTGGGGTTAACCTCGCATATATGTATGTTTGTTTGTGTTAGGCTATTTAGGTTAGCCAGAGTCGACCCATCGTGGCTCGTGGAGCCAGTCGCTTGGCGATCCCAAATGGTGATCTATACTTGTCCATTTTCCTGGACGTGACCGAGGTCCGTTAGGCGAGTCCCCGAGCGGGGTACTTGGCCGTTCTAGTCGCATGCCCAAGGTAGGTGAGGACGTTTGTATGTTGTTTGTAACGTGTCGCCCCTGCCTTGGAACGGCAGCCGCGTGTCGAGTCCGAGGCAGGATCTCATACTTGGTGCATTCCCGAGCCATGTGAGGGACGTTTGTGGCGAGTCCCCGAGCGTGGTACTTGACCTTTTGAGTCGCCATAAGCAGAGGTGTGGGGGGATGGTTTTGCTGTGAGAAGCATGTTCGGTTGTCTTGGCCCGGCAGGCCAGTCGAGCGAGGCGACTCTGATGGTGGCTCCGGGCTGACGTTTTCATGGACAACGCAAGGCCCGAATATTTTTGGTGCCCTTGGGCCACACTACTTAGCCGTGCCAGTTGCTCGACCAAGGGTTGACTTCCGTGGCTAGCGTATTGCTAAATGTACGAGTGTGATTGGCAATGGAGACGGTGAGTAAACACAATTTGTGTGATCCGATTTTATTTCATCATGTAGCACCTGAGTACAAGTTTTAGTTCTATGTATAGAACTTTCGGAGGAGCTTTACATTCGATGGCCACCCGACTTCTAGCTGGCCATTGCCTCGTATGTCTATGAGGTAATAGGTGTCGTTGCCGAGGACTCGTCCTATGGCGGATGTCCCCTCCCATGGGGGAGAAAGCTTGTGCATGCCCTTCTTGTCCTTGATCAATCGTAGGACCAGGTCACCCTCCTAGAAGGTGTGAGTCCGGATTCAGCGGCTATGGTAGCGGTGGAGTCCTTGCTGGTAGATGGCAGTGCGAGAGCAAGCTAGGTCACGTGCTTCATCAAGCTGGTCGACCCCGTCCTGATGGGAAATCTCGTTGTCCACCTCCACATAATTGACGACCCGAGGCGAGTCATGTTCCAGGTCGATGAGCATGAGGCCTCAGCACCGTACACCATGAAGAAGGGCATGAATCCCTTTGAGAGGTTGACAGAGGTGTGAATGCCCCATATCACAGAGGGGAGCACTTCGACCCATCATCTGGGGGTTCGCTCAAGGGGGCCTACAGTCGCGGCGTGAGGCCGTGAGGACTCTTTGGTTGGCGCGTTCCACTTGACCATTTGACTCCGGGTGGGCGACTGAGGCGAGGTCGAGTCGTATGCCGTGTTCCTCACAGAAATTAGCCATGGCGCCCTTGGCGAAGTTGTGTTGTTGTCCGTGATGATGTTGTGCGGGTAGCCATACCGGTAGATGAGCTTGTGGAGGAACTTGGTGGTGGTATTGCCGTCACACTTCTAGATTGGCTTGGCCTCTACCCATTTAGTGAATTGTCGAGTGTGACCAGGAGATGGGTGAAGCCAGATGGGGCCTTTTTGAATGGGCCCACCATGTCGATGCCCCATACGATGAATGGCCAGGTGATGGGGATAGTCTTGAGGGTCGAACCAGGTATGTGCGTCTTGTTGGCGTACTTCTGGCACTCGACACATCGTTGGACGATGTCGACAACGTCAGCGTGTGCGGTGAGCTAGTAGAAGCCATGTCGCATGGATTTGGCGACTAGCGACCGAGCCCCAGCGTGGTGGCTGTAGTCGCCGGCGTGGATATCCTGGAGGATCTTGCGCCCTTCTTCTGATTGTACATAGCATTGGAACACGTCAGTCACGCTGTGTTTGTGGAGTTCGCCGTTGATGATGACGAAGGATTTGCAGCGGTGCACGATCATTCACGCCTCTGTCTCGTCGGTGGGCAGCATATTGTGCTCGAGGTAGGCGACGTATGACATGGTCCAGTTCCTGGGCTCCATGATCATGGCGACCAGGGCAGGCTCGGGCTGCAGAGGTATCCCGATGTTGATCTCCTTCCACGGGGAGACCGAGGGCTTGTTGATGATGTCGAGGAAGACGCCCGCGGGTGGCGTTTGGCGATCCAACCCGATGCGGTAGAGCGCGTCGGCCTCCTTGTTCTTGCGCATGTCGATCCACTCGACGGAGTAGCCAGCAAAGTGGCCCCTAGCTAGTCCACTGCTTGGAGGTATGCTATCATGTTGGGGGAGATGTCGTCGCAGGTACTGGCGACTTGTGCGGCGATGAGGTCGGAGTCGTCATAGCACCGGAGGCGATTGACGTTCATCTCCTAGGCGACCCACATGCCATGAAGGAGGACCTCATATTCAGCCATATTATTGGTGTAGGGCGTGAAGTCGAGGTGCGGCACGTAGCGGAGCTTTTCGCCTTTGGGGGAGGTGAGTACGATTCCGGCCCCCGTGCCGTCTGTGTTCTTGGACCCGTCGAAGTGGAGCGACCAGTAGTGGAGATAGGGCAACTTCTCCGTGCTGTTCTTCTTCCCAATCGGCAAGGAAATCAGCCAAGGCTTGCGACTTGATCACTTTGCGTGGCTCGTACTTGATGTTGTGGATGCTGATTTCGATGGCCCACTTGGTGACTCGCCTAGTCGCCTCGCGATTGCGGATGATGTCCTGCAGCAGCATAGAGGAGACGAACGTGATGGGGTGCTCCTGGAAGTAGTGCAGGAGCCGTTCCTAGGCTCGAAAGACCGCATACACCAGTTTCTGGTACTATGGGTAGCGTTGCCTTGAGTCTGTTAGGACCTCGCTGATGTAGTAGACCGGGCGCTGTACGGGATGCTCCTTGCCCTCCTCTGGCCGCTCAACGACCATCACGACACAGACAACTCGGGTTGAGGCCGCAACGTAGACGAGCATTGGCTCTTTTTCGACTGGGACGGCGAGCAGCGGTGCTGCGAGTAGCACTTCTTTGAGCGCTTTGAGCGTGTTAACCGCCTCTTTGTCCCATTGGAACGTGGGTTCTTGCGCATCAAGCGGTAGAGGGGCATTGCCTTCTCACCGAGCCAAGGGATGAAGCGACTGAGAGCCACAATTCGCCCAGCCAGCTTCTGGATGTCGCACAGGCACTCGGGTCTTCCGAGTCGCGCTATGGTGTCGATCTTGGTGGGGTTTGCTTCAATGTCTCGCTTGGAGACTACGTACCCCAGGACCTATCCGGTGGGTACGCCGAAGGTGCACTTCCCCATGTTGAGCTTGATCTTATACTTCCATAGATTTGTGAAAGTTTTGGCCAAGTCAGCGAGTAGGTCGCTCTGGCGAGTTGACTTCACCACCATGTCGTCGATGTAGACGTGGATGTTGCGGCCAATTTTTCTCGCAAGGCACTCCTGCATGCACCATTGGTAGGTCGCGTCGGCATTCTTGAGACCGAACGTCATGGCGGTGAAGAAGAAGGCACCGAATGGCGTGATGAACGTTGTTCTCTCCTCGTCCTTGACCGCCATCTTGATATGGTTGTAACCAGAGTACACGTCGAGGAAGCACATCGACTTTGAGCCCGCGGTTGAGTCGATGATCTGGTCGATGCGGGGAGGACGAACTCCTCCTTCGGGCAGGCACTGTTCAGGTTGGTGTAGTCGATGCACATTCTCCAAGTGTTGTTCTTCTTTAGAACCAGGACTAGATTTGCCAGCCACTTGGAGTACTTCATTGGCCAGATGAACCCTGCAGCGAGTAGACGATGCACTTCTTCGGTGATTGCTCGGTGACGCTCTTCATTGAAGGGGCACATCAACTGCTTCACCGGTCACACTTGGGGGTCAGTGTTGAGTTTATGCTCAATGAGTTCCCTCGATACACTAGGCATGTTAGATTGTTTCCATGCAAAGATGTCGCGATTCTCACGCAGGAACGATGAGCGTGTTTTCCTATGCAAGGCTCATGTTGGTCCTGATGGTGATCTTCTGGCTCAAGTCGCCCGGGACAAGCTCGACGGTGCGGGTGTGCGTGGAGGCCTCGAATGCCGCTCCCCTGGAATTTTCCGAGGTGGGTTTCTTCAGGATCGTGGGGTCGTCCTTGTCGACATTGCTCGCGTATTTCACATGCTCGTCCGCGTGGTTGGTTTCCACGGCAATGACGGCGTCGGCGAGCTCGGCGCCTTTGTCCTTGCACTCTACAGCCATATCGGGGTCACCGTGGACGGTGATGATGACACTTGGCCCGGGGAGCTTCATCATGTTGTAGGCGTAGTGTGGGGCCGCCATGAATTTGGCGAATGCTTGGCTCCCCAGGACATAGTGGTAGGGGCTATGGAAGTTCACCAGCTCGAATATTCGGAAGTTTGCTGGTATGCTGAAGGTGAGTGGTAGCGTCACCTTGCCGATTGGAACGCCTTTTGACCAGGGACAATGTCGTGGAAGGTGGTGAGGGTCGACTCGATCATCGACTCCGGGAGGTGTAGCCTCTTGAACGTATCCAGGTATAGGATATTGATGGAGCTTCCGCCGTCCATCAGCGTCTTGGGTAGCCAGTAATCGGGAACTTTGGGCCTAACCACCAGGGCGACTCGCCCCAGATATTCGATCCTGGGCACGTGATCTTGGCTACTCCAGGTGATGCTTTCCTCGGACCAGTTGAGAAAGCAGGGGATGTCGACCTAGGTCACCTCATTAACATCGACTGTATGAGCGAGAACCTTCTTCTCGCGTTTCGTGCCGAGCCTGATGAAAGTGTGCAGCGAGCCGACGGTGTTACCGAACCCGCCGGTGTTGCCGTTGTCCCTTGGAGGGTCGTTGTTGGGGTCCTTTCTTGCTCGCCTTGCCTTATCAATCTCCTTCAGAGATTGGCAGTCGGCGGTGGTGTGAGTGGCAAGCTTCCCTACCCTGCTGTGGTAGACACAATGCTAGTTGAGTAGGGCGGCGGGCCTCGCCGCATTGTTTGCGTGGTAGTTCTCTCTGTTGTGGTAGTTCCCTCCATCACTATGGAAGTTCTTTGGGTCAGGCCGCCCATAGCCAGTGTTGGCGACGAAGTCGACTCGCCCATCACCATGGCGCTTGCCGGTGAGGTGAGTGTTGCTGTAGCGCATGTCGCGCTGTCGCCCGTTGTCGTTGCTGCTGGTGAGGCGAGTGTTGAAAACAATCGAATATATTAAAAACAAAAAATAATCAATTTCAATTTTCCAAGTGACAGGAATTTATTTTCTGAAAAGCAAGTAAGAATAATTTATTTCCTTTTTCTGTTAAAAAATAAAGAGCGAGAAGAGACTATGAGCACAAAGGAGGCAGCAAGAGAGATGAGAAGAGGAGGATTTGAAGGCAGTGCAATGTCAGAGCAAAGCTGGGATGTGTTCCTGACACGAATTACAGGGTACAATGAGTAGAGTAAATTTTAGGACCTTTACAATATATATGCACGCAAAAAAATTGTGTTTTCTCTCTCCTTCACTCCCTCATCATCACCCACACCCTGGTCGGCTGATCTCTTCCTCGTCCACAAGGTGGCACTGTGCATTTTCGTCGACCGACGACCTGCCTTGTGTCGGCAGCTCCTTGTCTGTGTCTAGCATGTTCTTCAGGTGTGTTGGTGGGGACCATTTTGTTCCTTGGTGGGAAAAAGTATTACTACTACAATAGAGTAGCAATTCAAACTTTCCTAGTTTCGAATTTTTCACTTCCTTCATAAACATCTAGGGGGAGGATATTCAAAAGATCACCATTTGCAGTACTACTAGTACAAGTATGAGTACTACTTAAGTGCTAGGAAAGGGATTGGTTGATCTGGCTAGCCAAAAAAACAAAAAAGTCTCATCGCATTGGATGCGCACCATTATGATCTGGCCAGCCTTCCTACTCTACACTACTGCACCTCCAAACCCTAGGAAGAGGAAGCACCAAGCACACCCACAGCAAGCTAGTTAGAAAGTGAGGAGCGCTCCTTTTTCCATGAAGCAAGTACTTCTCCCTCCTTCCCAAATTAAGACACGTATTACTTCTGGTCAAAGTCAAATTTAATAAACTTTGACTAAGTATACGACATAAACTCAAGGTTATTAGAATCATCATGAACTATATTTTCATATTATATGAATTTTTCATTAGAAAAGTCAGTATGTTTTTACATATAGTTGGTCGAACTTTATAAAAGATTGACTTTGCAAAACCTAATATGCGTCCTAATTTGGGAAATAGGAAGCAGTATGAAGAGTATGGCTCGATCAGCTGCTCTCTCGAGAAGGAGCCAAACCCGATTGTTTTCTTTGCTCAAGTTTAGGGTCCTTTGTGCTAAATGTATGGACCTCGATATAATTTTACCTTTTTAGGTCCTTGATGTAGAATGAACTCCCACCGACCGTATAAAATGCTAACCTAAAAGTAAGTGGTGAAATTTAAACGAATTTAAGCATAGTTGTCAAGGAGTATGAAAAATTCTTGGATTTCAAGCAAAACAACCACAAGGTAAAGGACATATCTCTACATCATACTTTATGCTGATGATCCCATATCCAAGGATTTGCATGGTGACAGATTCGGCCATATTTTGAAAACAATCGAAGAGGAATTAGTACGAAACGTATGGCTCGATCAACTGCTCTCTCGAGAAGGAGCCGAACCCGATTATTTTCTTTGCTCAATTTTAGGGTCGTTTGTGCTAAATGTATGGACCTCAATGTAATTTTCCCTTTTTTAGGTCCTTGATGTAAAATGTACTCCCACCACCCGTGTAAAATTCTAACCTAAAAGTAAGTGGTGAAATTTAAACGAATTTAAGCGTAGTGGTCAATGAGTATGAAAAAATCTTGGATTTCAAGACGAATGACCAAGGTCAAGGCCATATCTACATCATACTTTATGCTTATAATCCCATATCCAAGAATTTCCATGCCGACAAATTTGGCCATCTTTTGAAAATAATCGAAGATAGTTCTGTTAGTATTTTATTGTTATAGGAGGCACATGGAGGAGGATTGATGTGTCACTTTGGTGTAAAGAAGACTGAGGATGTTCTTTCTACACACTTATTTAGGACATGAATGCATCGAGATGTTGATAGATTCATGACACGCTACACTACTTGTCAAAAAGCTAAGTCTCTCCTTAATCCACATGGTTTATATATGCCTCTTTCTGTTCCTAGTGTATCTTGGGAGGATATTTCTATGAATTTTGTTTTGGGATTGTCTTGTCCACAGAAGGGGAGGGTGTAACATCACAATTTCAGCAATCCTAATTAGTTTTCCATAATGCAAAAATCAGGGGGAACAAAAACTTTTTCTTGTTTAGTGATGTAATGTTTTCTTGCTTGTTTGTTAATGCTTATGCATTGAGTGCGTAGCAAATGATATAATCCTTACCTCAACCTCAGTTGACAAAAGCTATTTAACAAAAATTGTCTTGGCTTATATTTCATATTCTCAAATGTTCTGGCATTTCAAAAACCTGAGCCAAGATGCATTTTGCAAACCAAACTATTTTAGTAACTTCTATTGACAAAACTATGGAGATCTATAATATATAATCTCCTTATGTTCTCAAGACAGAACCTTCAAAATACTCTTACCTCTAGGTATCTCTAAAACCTTTTTATAAAGCTTTTGAATTATACTCTTGGTATAGATACCAAGGAATCTCACCTTAATCAACTCCAACTTTTCAAAATACCCATCTTTACCTCGAGCTAGGCTTGATGGTATCCATTGTAGTAGCATGACTTGTTTGGAAGATGAATTGCCTTGATCTACTGTTTTGATTTGTCTTCTTCGGAGGTAGTTTGAGCTACTCTAGGAGATCATCCTCTAGGATCAAGATACTTTAAGATCACCAAACCCTAAGCAAGAATACAAGATGAATCTAATCTCTAGCCACTAGGTGGTTATCTAAAAACCTTAGCCAGATCCATTCTGAAGTGATCTAATCTAGAAGCTTCCAAGTCCATGAAGACCAATATCAAGAATGGATCTATTCTACTCAATCTACACTTCAACATCATCCACTTGATGATGCTTTGGTACCTTGCAACCCATCAAAAACATCCCCTCTCATATTCTAGTCAAAAACCCTAAATCTGCTAAATTTGACTATGGAAACTATTTCAACATCACTTCTTTGAATGCCTCTCTTTCTCAACCCTTGTGCAATTTTGGTAATGCACTTGAACCATCTTGTAGACCATCACAGGGACTACCAAGGACCACTTTTGCCTTTGGCTAGATCACCTTATAACCCATTTGTTCTTGATAGTTTTGCATGCAAGAAAATAACTTCTTCTGCAAATCTTATCAACTAGCCTACTTGGTCAGAAGCTCACACCTTCATCCTAGCTTCTTTGGACCAACTATTTGAATGATTGTGTTGTACTCATAAAGGTGTTGAAATAACTACTTCACTTGTTCCAAATGGATCCTTGTGCTCCAAAAACCCACAATGTTTTGAAGGCTATTTGATAATCTTCTTTGGCACCCTTATTTTATTCAAAGTTTGGAATTAACCCTTGGAGAGCTCAAGAATGATAAAGCTCAAACCTCTACACCATGGTGATCTACATCACGTGGTATATCCACCCATATATTCCATGCCCAAGGGGAGATCTGAGCTCCAAGATCCAACAAGATTTTGAAGGAAATAAAATAACATTACCCAGATCCTTAATCTCATGTTTTCCACAAAAATTAACTTTGATTCTCAACACCCAAGGTTGAAAATGCTAGATACACCTTGTGTATATCCTCTACCTTGGTTATAAAGACTTATCAAATATCATCCATAATTATTATGGACCAAAACCTATTTAATCTCTTTAATGGATAAAACCTCAAAAACTTAATCTATGAAAGAAAGATCGTTTTTCTCCAAAACACTTGCCTAAATTTAAGCCCATTTGCGGCATATATATCATATCCTATCCTCCCACTTCAAAAATAAATATTCTTGAAGAGTTATAATAATTCTTTTTGCCTATTTTCTTAAATGGCAGAAACAAGAAATAATAGCTTAAAAATACTTTTACATCCAAATAAATTCCAAGAAAATTATCCTATATGAGATATGGTATTTAGGACCATCTCACATCAAAAAACAACCTTTCCCAAAGTAAAAAATATCAAATGAGCTTCTAGAAACCATTTCTGCACTATTTGAATAAATGAGATAAACATGATCTAAAATGTCCTAATAAATGCCACAAAATTTCTAGAGGTACACCCTGACCATACCTATCAACCAACACCTTTATCCCATCTTGCCAAGATCAGGTTGGAAAAATTCCTTCATAACTACTACTTTGGCCAATATTTGAAATTAATGTAAACTATGATCAAAACCAAGTCAAACCTCCCCTCAAACCTCTCCAATACTTCTCCACAGCAACCACCATCACCCTCTAGTCGAAATCACTGTACTAACATATGCCTTTGTCCTTAGCTCTTGGAAAAAGGGAGACTAAGAAAGAGAGAGAGAGGACATTTAATTCAAAGCCTAGAAAGAAGGGAGAAGCACCACCCACTCACCTCTCCACCGCCCCTAGTGGCCAATGTCTGCCCCTCACTCCCCCTCCTCTTGCTCATCATAGAAATGTTCCACCGTGAGCCCTTCCTCTTTGGTTGAAAATGCTAGAGGCCAAACCAGCAAGCCCTCCCTGTCTCATTTCACTCGTTCCCACTCTAGCTTTCTCCACACATCTCTCCCACCGAGCCCCTGTTGGAGATATGCCCAAGAGGCAATAATAAAGTGGTTATTATTATATCTTTATGTTTATGATAAATGTTTACATCCCATGCTATAATTTTATTAACCGGAAACATTAATACTTGTGTGTTTTGTAAACATAAAAGAGTCCCTAGTAATCCTCTTGTTAAACTAGCTTGTTGATTAATGGATGATCATGGTTTCCTGATCATGGACATTGGATGTCATTGATGACAAAATCATATCATTAGGAGAATGATGTGATGGACACACACCCATAGTAAGCATAGCATAAGATCAAGTCATTAAGTTCGTTTTGCTACAAGCTTTCAAATGCATAGTAACCTAATCCTTCGACCATGAGGTTATGTTAATCACCATCACCGGATGGGTACTTTGATCACATCAAACGCCGCTTCGTAACTAGGTGGTTATAAAGGTGTCATTGGGTATTCTGAAAGTATGTGTTGAAGCGCATGGACCAAGATTGGGATTTGTCCATCCATATGACGGATAGATATGCTCTGGGCCATCTCGGTGGAATGTCATCTAGTTAGCTTGCAAGCATGTGACTAGGTCACAAGGGATGACATAACATGGAACGAGTAAAGAGTACTTATCAGTAATGAGGTAGAACTAGGTATGGAGATACCGACGATCAAACCTCGGATAAGTAGAATATCGCGTGACAAAGGGAATTGGTTTCATATGTTAATGGTTCTATCGATCACGAAGTCATCATTGAGTATGTGGGAGCCATTATGGATCTCCAGATCCCGTTGATGGTTATTGATCGGAGAAGTGTCTCCATCATGTCTGCATATTCACGAATCGTAGGGTGACACACTTAAGGTTCGAAGTTGTTTTAAGTAGATATGGAATGTGCGTTGGAGACCGAATGTTGTTCGGAGTCTCGGATTGGATCCAGGACATCACGAGGAGATCCGAAATTGTTCGGGGAATAAGATTCATATAATTGGGATCATTTTCTGAGTTAGGAAATGTTCCGGAGTATTTGTATGGGGATTCTAGAAGGTTTTGGAATGTTCCGGAAGGTTCTAGAAGATTTCTTGGAGTTTGCTTGAAAACCAAGAAAGGGTCAAGGAATCCTTGTGGGGCAAGACAAGGATTCGTGGGGGAGTAGGACTCTCCCCCCACCTCCTTGATCCGCTGGCCAAGGGAGAGGGGAGTCCTACAAGGACTCGACCTCCCCATGGCGCCTCCCTCCTTTATATAGAGGGGTGGAGGCGCCACCCCCTGGCCCCCTCCAATCCTCAAACCCTAGCCGCCTCTCTCCTCCTCCTTCCCTCTGCTCTGGCTTAGGCGAAGCCCTGCAGAATTCTCTACTCCACCACCATCACCACGCAGTCGTGCTGCTGGGATTCCATGGAGAGATCTACTACCTCTGCTGCTCGCTGGAACAGGGAGAGGAAGGTCTGCTTCGACTCCGCACGTGTGACCGACTGCGGAAGTGCTGCCGGAACGCGGCGCCGAAAGGATCGTCCACACGATCTTGAGATCGGCAAGTGATCGACTACATCAACCCCGAGATCTAATCTCGTAACGCTTTCGGATCTACGAGGGTTAGTACAGATCTATCTCGTTGCACATGTCTAATAGATTAGATCTTGGCTTTTATCTAGATTAGATCTGGGTTTTGTTCGTTCTTGCGGTAGAATTTTTTTTCCATGCTACGAACCCATCAGTGGTATCAGAGCCTTGTCTATGCGTAGATCTGTTGCACGAGTAGAACACAATGGTGTTGTGGGCGTTGGTGCTCGTGCCGTCTTTTGCTTTGTGTACTTTGCATCTTGCGGTATGGTGGGATGAAGCGGCTCGGGCTAACCTTACATGTCATCGCACATGAGACTTGCTCCACGCTTGACGTGTAACTTGCTTTGCACAAGTGGCTTTGCGGGTGTCTGTCTCTCCCACCATAGTATAGATCCAATTTACACTTTGCACTTGATAGCACTTGTATCAACGTTGTTGTTCAGTTTCGTAGGTAAGATCCGTTCTTATTCGAAGGCCCCAAACCACGTAAAACATGCAAAGAAAATTAGAGGCGTCTAACTTTTTTTTGCAGGGTTTTTTGTGATGTGATATGGCCATCATGTGATTTTGATTATATTTGATGTATGCAATGATCCTTGTTGTAATATGGCAACCGGCAGGAGCCTAATGGTTGCCTTTAATTCTGTTAAGACCTGCTTGTCTATTCATCTTGTAATAGCTTTATTCCAAGTAGTTGTAATAGTTGCTAGTGATGATGGACAACCATGAAGCGGTGCCACTGACCTTGACGCAATGCTGGTGATGATGGAGATCATGTTCGTGCTTTGGAGATGGAGATCAAAGGCATAAGAAGAAAGGGCCATATCATATCACACTAATTATGAATTGCCTGTGATGTTAATCCTTTATGCATCTTGTATTGCTTAGATCGCGACGGTAGCATTATAAGATGATCCCTCTCACTAAATATCAAGTAATAAAGTGTTCGTCCTTAGTTGGCACCGTTGCTAAGACTCGTCGTTTCGGAGCATCTCGTGACGATCGTATGTGATAGATTCTACGTGTGCATACAACAGGTGCAAGCCAGATTTGCACATGCGGAAACTAAGGTTAATCTTGACGAGCCTAGCATGTACAGACATGGTCTTGGAACACGGAATACCGAAAGGTAAAGCATGAGTCATATGGATCATATGATGAACATGTTGATTGTTCGCCTTTAAAGCTACATCATCTCACGTGATGATCGGACTTGGTGTAGTGGATTTGGTTCGTGTAATCACTAAAACAACTCGAGGGATGTTGTTTTGAGAGGGAGTTCATTTGTAATTTGGATTAGTCAAACTCAATTTATCATAAACACAATCAAAGTGAATTTGCATAGTTTGTTGTAGTCATTGGCATCCGTTCACCACCTTACGCTTAGTTATAGTTGAGATAGTGGAACTATAGAAATTCTGGATATTTGCTTTACGAACTGGTATCGTATTGTTTTGAGTGTCAATCTAAAGTTTAAAAGTCATATTGCAAACTTTCAGCAAACTCCGTTTACTCTGTGAAGTTTAATAAACAGTATTAAATCAAGAGTAACAATTCCAGTGTTAGTATCTAATGTATCATGTTTGCCTCCATGATTCTTGGTACTCAAAAGATTGTTTTTAATATCAAGTTTATCTAAGAGCTGAAAGCAATGTTTTAGAAACCATCATATGTGAAAGGTATTGCGATATCTAAAACAATGTGTTGGTTACAACATGATAGAGTATGTGTCCTCATATTTGATGAGAATTTGTGAAGGTTGGAGACGTTAGTCGTCCTAATCCTCCAAAAGGTTTTGGAAAAGAAACATTATACTCGCAATTCACCTTTATAAGCTATAGCAGCTTGATCATGAAAGTTGTCATGATAAGGATGAATAGAAGATGTAAGTAAAATGTTTACTACACTAAAAGATTACTAAAGAATGGAATTTTGAAAGAATGCCAAACATTTGATGAAGGTGATCCACTTCAAAGTGCAGTCCAAAGGTATTAGTATTTGACTATACACACTTTGTACTATGTGTCATGTGAATGACACCAGTATTGATGTTGATAGATTCTTTTAAAAGAAAAGGAATTGTTGAAAGAGAATCTATAAAATATTTGGCAGAAAAGAAAAGATTGGAGATATCCAACTTAGGTATATAGAAGATACATGTTGTGGCTGTATTCCTTGGTTGTTAAACAATGTGGTTCTGCGGTATTGGATACCGAATTGGTTGGTATGAAGTATCATACATGACAACACAATTCATGAACTGCAATGTCCTAAGTAACTAGCAAGAGAATATGTGATGATGTTCATCGAAAACAAATAAAGGGTTGTTGTGTTGCTCGTTAACATCTAAGCTTGCCTTCAAGATTTGTTTCAATAATTGTTATTTTGATCAGGTACTATGACGACAAAAGGTTGTTCAAATAATTACCGTATTCCATAATATATGGATGATATACAAGTCTGGTTGGAGAAATAACGACCATAAAACTAATGCTAAAATGTCGCAAGACAAATGATTGAAAGATCACTTGCAAAGTGACATCGCCGTTTAAATTATATTGAAAGGGATACATGAAGAAACTCCATGTTGATGGATTTTTGGAGTCTTTGATTTTGATCAAATGACGCTTGTGATACTTTCCTGGAGATAATTAAAACTCCGTTCATAGGCCAAAATAGGAACGAACGACTAACTGGTTGGAATTTGTACATATTGATGTATATAGTCCATTATGTGTAGTCGTGGGCGATGGATTTCAACTTCATATGCTTTCTCCGAAGATTTGAGTGAGTATATGTATATACCTACTCAATAAGGAAGAAGTATGAAACATTTGAAAATGTTCAAAGACTTTCAAGATGAAGTGTAAAATTATTGTAACAAGAAAATAAAAAAGTTTATGATTGGATCATAAAGATGTTTGAGTTACAAGTTTAGCAAAACACCTAAGATTTGAGGAATCATTCCATGGATTTGCATTTCCCAAAACACCATAGGAGTATGGAGTGTTCGAGATATGTAATGAAACCTTGTTTGACATGGTAAGATCAAAGGTGTCATTTATAAAACTGCCATTATATTTTAAAGATTAAAGCTTTAGTGACTACCGCTTTTACACTGAAAAGAGCTCCATCGTGATCCATTGAAATGACACCATATAAGTCATGGTTTGGGATAAAACCTAGGTTGTCCTTTCTTAAATTTTTGGTATGCTAGGCATAAGTAGAATGTTTACAACCAAAGTCGGATGAGCATGTCTTTGTAGGTTATTTCAAATAACCATTGGGTATTCCTCCATAACACCGAAGACAAAAGTGTTTGTCACTTAGAATGTCAAGTTTCTTGAGAAGGAATTTTTGGTGAAAAGTTAAGTTGGAGGACAATAGAACTTTGACAAGGTTGTTGAACCTTGGCTAAAATGTGCTGAGTTGCAGCGTTGGTAAGTGTCCCGGAGGCAGCAACAATGCTCATGGCTCACGTGCCTCAAAGGTTGTGGTCACGGAGATCTAAGTTACTATTGAACCAAGTAGGTCGGGTAAGTAATGAAATGCCAAGATTTGAGAGTTAAATCATTGTTGTTTGACAATGATGAACCGACTACATGCAAAGAAGCAATGATGGGCCCTGACTTCGTTAAGTGGCTTGAAGCCATAAAATCCGTGATAATTCCATACACGAGAAATCAAGCTTTGAATTTGAAAGACCCTCTGGAAAGGTGCAAGATCTTACAGTCGTATATGGATCTATAAAGAAATAGACATGGATGTTTCACATCTATGAAATAGTCGACATGTCGGAAAGAGTTTACGACAATGTTCAAGGAATTGACTATGATAAGATTTGATATTTCATAGCGATATTTAGTCTGGACGGATTAATGTAGCAACCACTACATATATTTTGGTATATGGTAGTTGAACAAACAAAACAAGTTCTTCTAATAGAATGGTTACCTAGGATGTGTCCATGACACGATCCAAAGGGTTTTGTTAATTCAAAGGATGCTAAAAGAGTATGCAAAACTTCAATGGTTGAAGTGAGCATTGCGGAGTTGGAATCTTCACCGTGATGAAACCGTTAAAAGGTTTAATTTCATCAGAAACGATGAAGATGTTTGCATTTTGCAAGAAATTAAGTGGGAGCGCTAAGACATATTTCTAATACATTATATGAAAGACATATTGTTGATTAGAAATGATGTATCTTTTATTGACACAGGTTAAGAATTTCATTTCAATGAAAGACTTAGGCATAACCCAAGAATTAGGCATCAATGTCTATATGGACAGATTGAGGCGCTAATATGGTTTTGTTAAATGTACATAGATAAGATGTTGAATGAGTTCAATATGGAAACAACAAGAAAGGTTCTTGACGCACGGAAAGGACTGAATCAAGATTCAAGTGTGTTGACACGAGATTCAAGTGTTTTGACACTTGGTGAAATCACAAGAATATTTTGATCAATCTTTGAGATGTACACATCCAGATATGTCCTATGCTCTAAATGTTATGAGCATATACCAGAATGACTCATAAGATGATCATTGGACAATAGTAGGGATATTCCTATGATCTTTGGAAGAACTAAGAATATATTATTTATATAGTGGTGACAAATAGTTCATTGTAAATTGTTGCATTGATACTAGTTTTGTCACAAATTAAGTTTATCTCAATTTAAACTATGGGTGGCACAATGTAATGGAAAGGAAGTTCCATAACAGATTTGGTTGAGTACCAAAGTTAAAACATTGTGACAGATACTACAACAAAAGGCTAAGTATATGACTGCTATTGTAGCAGCAAATGAGGGCATTTGCGTCAAGTAGTTTGTTATCAAACTAGGTGTGGTTCATAGCGGGATAATACTATGAAGATACATTGTACGACAATTGTATCAACATGATTTAATCCCAAGGAACTAAAGGTCTCACCAAAGGACCAAATTTATACAATGCCATCTCATTGGAGAATGAGTAATGCGTAGAGACGCAAGGACATGCAAATACACACTGACCTGGAAGTGTCAGATCCGAAGATTATGTTTACCACTAGCAATAGTGTCTATACAACACCATAAAGCCATAGGTGTTGAATGCACAAGTTTTTAACTAGATTATTGACTCTAGTGCAAGTGGGAGACTGTAGGAGATATGCCCAAGAGGTAGTAATAAAGTGGTTATTATTATATCTTTATGTTTATGATAAATGTTTACATCCCATGCTATAATTGTATTAACCGGAAACATTAATACTTGTGTGTTTTGTAAACATAAAAGAGTCCCTAGTAAGCCTCTTGTTAAACTAGCTTGTTGATTAATGGATGACATTGGTTTCCTGATCATGGACATTGGATGTCATTGATGACAAGATCATATCATTAGGAGAATGATGTGATGGACACACACCCATAGTAAGCATAGCATAAGATCAAGTCATTAAGTTCGTTTTGCTACAAGCTTTCAAATGCATAGTAACCTAATCCTTCGACCATGAGGTTATGTTAATCACCATCACCGGATGGGTACTTTGATCACATCAAACGCCGCTTCGTAACTGGCTGGTTATAAAGGTGTCATTGGGTATTCTGAAAGTATGTGTTGAAGCGCATGGACCAAGATTGGGATTTGTCCATCCATATGACGGATATATATGCTCTGGGCCCTCTCGGTGGAATGTCATCTAGTTAGCTTGCAAGCATGTGACTAGGTCACAAGGGATGACATAACATGGAACGAGTAAAGAGTACTTATTAGTAACGAGGTAGAACTAGGTATGGAGATACCGACGATCAAACCTCGGATAAGTAGAATATCGCGTGACAAAGCGAATTGGTTTCATATGTTAATGGTTCTATCGATCACGAAGTCATCGTTGTGTACGTGGGAGCCGTTATGGATCTCCAGATCCTGCTGATGGTTATTGATCGGAGAAGTGTCTCCATCATGTCTGCATATTCACGAACCGTAGGGTGACACACTTAAGGTTCGAAGTTGTTTTAAGTAGATATGGAATGTGATTTGGAGACCGAATGTTGTTCGGAGTCTCGGATTGGATCCAGGACATCACGAGGAGATCCGGAATTGTCTGGGGAATAAGATTCATATAATGGGGATCATTTTCTAAGTTAGGAAATGTTCCGGAGTATTTGTATGGGGATTCTAGAAGGTTTTGGAATGTTCCAGAAGGTTCTAGAAGATTTCTTGGAGTTTGCTTGAAAACCAAGAAAGGGTCAAGGAATCCTTGTGGCGCAAGACAAGGATTCGTGGGGGAGTAGGACTCTCCCCCGACCTCCTTGATCCGCCGGCCAAGGGAGAGGGGAGTCCTACAAGGACTCGACCTCCCCATGGCGCCTCCCTCCTTTATATAGAGGGGTGGAGGCGCCACCCCCTGGCCCCCTCCAATCCTCAAACCCTAGCCGCCTCTCTCCTCCTCCTTCCCTCTGCTCTGGCTTAGGCGAAGCCCTGCAAAATTCACTACTCCACCACCAGCACGCAGTCGTGCTGCTGGGATTCCGTGGAGAGATCTACTACCTCTGCTGATCGCTGGAACAGGGAGAGGAAGGTCTCCTTCGACTCCGCACGTGTGACCGATTGTGGAAGCGCTGCCGGAACACGGCGCCGAAAGGATTGTCCACACGATCTTGAGATCGGGAAGTGATCGACTAGATCAACACCGAGATCTAATCTCGTAACGCTTTCGGATCTACAAGGGTTAGTACAGATCTATCTCGTTGCACATGTCTAATAGATTAGGTCTTGGCTTTTATCTAGATTAGATCTGGGTTTTGTTCGTTCTTGCGGTAGAATTTTTTTGTTTTCCATGCTATGAACCCATCAGCCCCTACCTCTGCATGTCTCGGGAGAAGGAGAAAGCTCCACCCTTCGGCCATCTCCAAACCTCGGGCTAGGAGCTCCCTCCTTGGCCTTTCTTCCTCTGCATGTCGCAGTACTAGGATCCCCTGTCCCTGCTACCTCTAATCCTCTCTTTTTATCTCTCGGGAATGACTCCTCCGAGGACAGTGTCGAGCTCCGACGAGGTTTCCCTCGGTCGTCTCCACGCGAACCCTCCCCGGCGGCCAAGGATCCCTGGGATGTCCTCCTTCCGTGTCGCCGTGACCTCCTCAGCCGCCCTGCACCTCCTGCATCGGCATGCAGCACACTCGAGGGAGCCCCGGTAAGCACCGAACTAACCTGCACTAGTGCATATGCGTGCGATACCCTCCAATGCTAAACCCCCACCTTGCCACCCACCATTCATGTTGCCGAAGAGTTCCGCGTCGCCCTGTCCCCTCCATGTCGCCTCTCCACCCCACTGGTGAGCCCCTGACCCCTCTCTAAATTGTGCCATAGGGTTTCCCTTGTTCGTCGCGTCGCCAGGAAGAAGACACGCGGCGGCCGTCGATCTCCTCTCGATCGAATGGCCCTCCTTCCCCTGTACCGCTTCATCGCTTCTCCCATTGACGGGTGGGCCCGACCGGTCGGATTCAAACTTGCGCCGCATGCTCTTCCCCCCGGCAAGGAAATGGGCCGGCCCGCCTCAGACCTACCCCGCTCTGTATATTTCCGGCCCACTGCCCGCTGTTTCTTCTTTTCTTTTATCCTAGTTTACAAGCCTATTAAATAGCAGCTCAGTTTAATTACCAAAGAAAATAGAAACGACTACATTTTGTCCAGATATAAATTTTTTCATGTTCCTACATGTTTTGTTCAACATGCAAAACTGGTCACTTGCCAAAAATAAATCCCATTAATTTCTGGCATTAAATCCACTAAAATGTATCTTTTTCACTAATTAAATTCCACACTGTACTGTACATACCCATATGATTCTAAGTCCCTCTGAAAGGTATATGACACACCTGTCAGTTAGTCTAGATCCCCTCCAAGTGGAGCCACAGTTTTGCTGTAACAAAAATAACAAAATCAATACAAATCTAACTATAGAAAATTCCCTAGGCGACACCATAGCTTGTTTTGAGTTGATTCCAGATCCCAGTTAAGTGTTACATTAGTACCTATCAAAACCTAGGATCTCACAATTTATTGATCTCTCTTTGATTTATTATGAAATAAAATAGTCTCTGTAAGTTTAATTCACCAATAAAATCACAGCAGTAGTTCTGTTGATCCTAAATTTGTGAATGAAATTTCTACATAAAGTTATTTGGAATACCTAACATGTGTCTTAGGATTTATATCAATATACTATGTAGATTTAATCTTGTGAAAAAGACAAAATAGCAACAAAACTGACTTTGGGAATTTCCTGAGGGCATTTTGGTATATATTTTCGAGTGATTCCAACTCTCACTGAACCATTCCACCAAACCCCACTTAACCATCCAAGCAATAATTTTTGGAGCTCCAGAACTTTTCTGGTGAATTATTTCCTAAAACTAGAGTTTTACTCACTAGAAAATTCATTATAAACCAATGGAAATTGATAAAATAGTGAAACCACTTTTGTTGGTTTCATTTTGTCAATACCTACCTGATGATATCATTTTTGCCTATTGATATCCTACAGAACCTGACCTTGATTTAAGAACCCTCAAGTAATTTCCACTTGCCTCAAATCCAATCTTCTCAAAACCTACTGAATCGTAAACTTGTATTGTTCACTTGCTTTTTTTGTATGTATGTCTACTTGTATGCCTTGTTTTGATTGTAGCCTTTCTTGTTTGCCCGTATACTCGATGACGGTGATAGTTGCGCTTGTATTAAAGCCGAGAAGAGGATATCTTATTATTATTGTTATTGGTATTCTTGGTTATCTAAAGAAGAAGTCCAGGGACATATATTGCCATGTTGCTGATCACAGGAAAGCCACTTTCTTGCTCATAAGACTTGTCCTACTATATTACTTATGCATGTTTTACCTACTGTTTATGAAGCTGCATTGTTTTAATATATGTTGAGCTATATCTGGTAATGGCTTGGCTCCTCCAAACCATTACACGTTGGTACTACTAAGTACAACCACCCCTTGGTGATGCCTACTTGTCACTAGTATGGTAGATGGTTTATAAGACCATACCCCTTTGGAGACCCTGTTTTAGCAGAAGAAAAACTAGAGGATGGAAAGTCCCGCGAAAAAGTTTTACAAAATGTTTATGGCAAAATGTTGGTGAGGTTTAACCTACCAAGAGAAGTTTGAGAAAATAAAAAGGTTTTTCTTTACAAAATGCTGAAGGAAAGATAGAGGAAAAATGTTTACGAAAACGCACCCAGTTCTTTGCAGTTTTGCTAGAAAAATTAACCCGTGCAACCACATTACTCTGGAATGGGACATGGATGGATTTGATGTTTGTTTACTCTAGTATAAGCTTCCTACAAATACTACAGGGGATTTAAAATTCCTGGAGGATAGGCCTTCTCCTGTAAAGGTCCATGTGAAACATCGACCCGGAGAAGGAACTAAGGGTCTACGGGCCTCCACGCGTTATTATGAGCCCCTCATTGAAAGCGGCACACTTTGTGCAGTGCAAAAAGCAGTCCGGTTGGCTTGTGAACTATATAGGGCATCCTGGTGTTGAGGTAACAACTCTCATAGGGTAGGCACTTATATTGGAGTGAGCATTCAAAGAGTCTTGATCGGTTACTTGACCCACGATCGGTGTAGATCAGGGTAGGGTACCCGGATGGTGTGGGTAAAGTGTACAACCTCTGTGGAGTTTAAATTTATTCAAATATCTGTGTCCACGGTCATGGACAGTTGGGAAGGTTGTTGTAGAGCGGTGCTGGTTTTGATTTTCAAAAAGGATTTTCAGAAAAACAAGGGCTTATGGAAATGTTTTGACCATGGGATGGTCAGAAAGGATAAAAGTTTTGACCATGGGATGGTCGGAAAGAAAGGAAAGATTTGGTCATGGGATGACCGAAAGGAAGGCAAAAGGGTGACCCCATCCAAATAGTTTACAAGTTTTACAAGTGTTTCCAAAAAGGTTTATAAAAGTTTTTGAACAAAGATATGTAGATGCTATATCTACAAGAGAAACTATTTAAGAAAAGAACCCCGCTTGGAGCCCTCCTATTACCACAACCATATTGCATATCCTATTATTACTATAATCTCTCTTAAGGTGGTTTGCGAGTATATTCAAAGTACTCACTGGCATTGTCCCTAGCTATTAACTTGGTCAGATATCGAGAAGAAGGTGAAGTTGATGACTATGCGAGCTAGGACTTTCTCCCAGTCAGTTGCCTATAGGTTAAGGCATGGCTCGGGCTGTATGCTTGATGAAGTTCCGCTGATGATTATTGATGTATCCATAATGGCATGTAAGGTATGACATGTATCCGCTTAAGTAATGGATGTTTACTTTGATACTTGTCGGTTATGTGCCACGACTAACTGACCATGGGATCGTGGTGTATGCATAATATGGATTCTCGGAGGATTAATCCGGGGGCCCACAGAGGGATAACATTTTTGTTGTTGTGGATCGGTTTTCGAAGATGGCATAGTTTATTCCTTGTCACAAAACTGATGATGTTGCGCATGTTGCTGATTTGTTCTTTTGTGAAATTGTTCATTTACATGGTGTGCAAAATATTTTTGTTTTTGATCGTGATACTAAATTTCGTAGCCACTTTTGGAGGTGTTTATGGGCTAAGTTGGGTACGAAATTTCTGTTTAGTACTACATGTCATCCTCAAACTGATGGACAAACTGAAGTAGTCAATAGAACTTTGTCTACTATGTTGCGAGATGTTTTAAAAAATAACTTAAAATTGTGGGAAGAATGTTTACCTCATATTGAATTTTGTTATATTCGTTTGCTGCATTCTATCACAAAGATGTGCCCATTTGAGATTGTGTATGGTTTTATTCCTCGTGCACCTATTGATATGTTTCCATTACCATCTTCGGTGCAAAATAATTTGGATGCTATACAACATGCTAAAATGATACTAAAATTACATGAGACTACTAAAGACAACATAAAACACATGAATGCTAAGTATAAACTCGTTAGGGATAGAGGAAGAAAGCATGTTGTGTTTGATATTGGTGATCTTGTTTGGTTACATTTGCACAAAGTTCGATTTCCTAATTTGCGCAAGTCTAAGTTAATGCCACGCTCTCCTGGTCCTTTTAAGGTGTTAGAGAAAATAAATGATAATGCATATAAACTTGAGCTGCCTACAGATTTTGGTACGGTTAGCCCTATATTTAACATTGTAGATGTGAAGCCTTACTTTGGTGAGGATGATGATATTGTGTCGAGGACGACTTCAATTCAAGAAGGGGATCATGATCAGGACATCCCATCTATTAATACAATCGCTGTACCTACAGCTACACAAATACAAGGACCTATCACTCGAGATCGTGCCAAACAACTTAACTATCAGGTACTTTCGTTTCTTGGAACTATTCCTCACATACATGAGAATATGATGCTGCCTAAATCAGATGTATTTGTTAGTCTTAGGAATGATGGACCTAGCATGGACGAGAGGGAGAAACATTGGAGCATGATCATGCATGGAGATGGCAACAAGCATGTGAGCATTAAAGAGGATGCCACAAGTGGAGATTTCAGAACTTTGAAGCCACGATAATGATGATTGAAGACTTAGACGAAATATTCAAGAATTACACTTCATAGATTCGTCCATAGCTTAATATGGTGCTATGTCACCTTTATTTTAGGCTAGACCCATGTTATTTTTGCAGGAATTAAATAATCCACATTTTAGAGTTCGTATTTGAGGAGAAAAGTCCTTCTAGGGTAAGGTTCGGCCACCATACCTATGGCTGGCCAAAACCCCCATCTTTTCCTCCTTAAATACCCCCATAGCCATCACTTTTATACTTAGATTTTGTTTAGACTAAAAGTTAGCCATTATTGCAAATTCGCCAAGGCTTGACTATCGCAGAGACCTCTTGTACTTTGCACGTATTCAGGATCCCACCTTAATCAATAAAGCTTTCATATTTATCTACAACATCTTGATTGCTTTATCAGTTTTTACTTGTTCTTGATTTCAGGTTGGAATTAAGACCCTCGCTGGTCAGGCTGATCATGCTTCTCCAAGATCGGTAACCTCTAGGAGATTGGCCTAGAGATTACATTGGCACTGGTGCTCGCACGTGTAGTCGGATTGTTAAGCCTGAACTCCACCCAAATCAACAATCACCATCTCATCGAAAGATTGGACACCTTTGCCCTATCATAGAAGAAAGAGAAATTTGTGTTTAGGAAATTTTTAGGGTTACCTCTTCCTGCGGTGCATATGACGGCCACGTACTCGGTACGGGTGGGCCGTACGGCCGGGGCCTGCCTGTACCAGGTGTCCTACCTTGGGGACGAAGGACCCCTTGCGGTGGTGCACTCGGTACGGGTGCGTGCGCCTATTCTATTGGTCGTTATTCGATCAATATGTTTTGCTCCAAACTTGTAGATCTAAAGCCTTACTTTGGTGAGATTGCATACTCGTGCTCGCACGTGTAGTCGGATTGTTAAGCCTGAACTCCACCCAAATCAACAATCACCATCTCATCGAAAGATTGGACACCTTTGCCCTATCATAGAAGAAAGAGAAATTTGTGTTTAGGAAATTTTTAGGGTTACCTCTTCCTGCGGTGCATATGGCGGCCACGTACTCGGTACGGGTGGTCCGTATGGCCGGGGCCTGCCTGTACCAGGTGTCCTACCTTGGGGACGAAGGACCCCTTGCGGTGGTGCACTCGGTACGGGCGCGTGCGCCTATTCGATCGGTCGTTATTCGATCAATATGTTTTGCTCCAAACTTGTAGATCCGAAGCCTTACTTTGGTGAGATTGCATCAAGGACGACTTAAATTCAAGAAGGAGAGCATGATGAGAATATCCCATCTATTGATACAACCAATGTACCTACAAGTACATAAATACAAGGACCTATCATTGGAGCTCGTGCCAAACAACTTAACTATCAGGTACTTTCGTTTCTTGGAACTATTCATCACATACATGAGAATATGATGTTGCCTAAATCATATGTGTTTGTTACTCTTAGGATTGATAGATCTAGCATAGACGAGAGGGACAAACATTGGAGCATGATCGTGCATGGAGATGGCAGCAAGCATGTGAGAATTGAAGAGGACGCCACAAGTGGATATTTGAGAACTTTGAAGCCACCATAATGATGATTAAAGACTTGGATGAAATATTCAAGAATTACACTTCATAGATTTGTCCATAGCTTAATATGGTGTTGCGTCACCTTTATTTTGGGCTAGGCACATATTATTTTTGCAGGAATTAAATAAGCAAATTATTAGAGTTCATATTTGAGGAGAAAAGGCCTTCTAGGGTTAGGTTCGGCCACCATACCTATGGCTGGCCTAAACCCCCACCTTTTCCTCCATAAATACCCCCATAACCGTCACTTTTAGACTCAGATTTTGTTTAGACTAAAAGTTAGCCATTATTGCAACTTGCCAAGGCTTGAGTGTCATAGATACCTCCTGTACTTCGCACCTATTCAGGATCCCACATGTTTCAATAAAGCTTTCATATTTATCCACAATATCTTGATTGCAATATTAGTTCTTACTTGTTCTCGATTTAGGTAGGAATTAAGACCCTCGCTGGTCAGGCTGATCGTGCTTCAGCAAGTAACCTCCAGGAGATTGGCCTAGCGATTACATTGGTGCTCATGCTCGCATGTGTAGTCGGATCATCAAGCCTGAACTCCACCCAAATGGACTATCACCATCTCATCAAAAGATCGGACACCTTTGCCCTATCATAGAAGAAAAAGAGATTTGTGTTTAGGAAATTTTTAGGGTTACCTCTTCCTGGGGTGGATATGGCAGCCATGTACTCGGTACGGGCGGGCAGTATGGCCGGAGCACGCCCGTACGGGTTGTCCTACCTTGGGGTCGAAGGACCCCTTCCGGCAGTGCACTTGGTACGGGGGCATGCGCCCGTACGACTCGTCGTTATTCGATTAGTATGTTTTGCTCCAAACTTGATGTTTTGCTCGGGATACGGTATGGGTTAGCGGTACCTCTGCCTTCTGTCGTACCAGTGGTCGTTACAGCCACTGTGTCCTGCAGCAAAAATCAAAATTTCTATTTTCTTGATCCGCGATGTGGTACGGGCACATGGTACGGGTGACTTCGATCGTACCAGTGATCTTTATGTGCACTGGAAGCTTAAGAACTTGTGGAATTGAGTTAGTAGCTTCACGCATCTTTGCACATCTTAGTAATCAACAAAATAATAGCAAATAGACTTCATAAAAAACAGCAGTACCTTAAGGCCATGTGTTAGCAAATATAAAATATTGAAGATTACCTTGTTTTCTTCTCCTCTCTCCAAAGGACTTCTTCAACACTCTTTATTAAAACAAAACAAAACTAACACAAGAATAAAAACTTTTATTTCACATGGGTTACCTCCCATGAAGCGCTTCTAGTTATGGTCAATTATCTTGATCTAGATGGTGTTCATTTAGGATTTGCGAGTGGAAAATCCACTCCAAAGTAATTAGCTTTTAGTGTGATTATACCATCAGCATTATTATTATGTTTGGCCTTCTTTTTCCTAGGAAAGTGAACTATAAAAGGATCTCTAGATGGAATTTCTATTCTCACATTCCCTTCATGTAGATTAATCAAAGCTTTAATAGTTCTTAGGAAGGGCCTACCTAGAATTATAGGTGCTATGGGATCTGTAGGCATGTCTACTATAACAAGATCAATAAGAGCAGAACATCCTTTAATTTCAAAAACTATGTTTTCTTTTATCCCAACAACCTGTTTATAAGTTGAATCAGCAAGATGGAGTCTCATTTCAGTAGTTGCAAATGGCCCCAAGTATTACTTGTCAAATAGACTCTTGGAAATTGTTGAGACGCTTGCACCAAGATCACAAAGTGCAGATATCTAATTAATACCAATCTTAACTTTAATAGTCGGCTCAAATATATCATCTAACTTAGCTGGAAGCTTATCATCTACTTTCTTATACTCCATTTCTAGTTCATGAACTTTAGATGCTACTTATTTTACAAATTGTTGGTATGAAGCATCGTTACCTTATTCAATACCAGGATTTATTACGGTGATCATCTTTAATAAATCTTCCATGGTATACTGCGGTGTTGGCGTGTTGCTGTAGTCCAGCTCTTCAAGCTTTTCTTCTTTTACTTCCGCCCTCATCATCTTGAGGTCCTCTACCAGATTTGGCTTGGGATTTCAAGTGAATTTTGCAAGTATGAGAGCTTGGCTCTCAGCTACTTTGCAAAATTGTGCCTCCACAGTCTTGGTTCTTTCTTGTAGAGCCTACACATCATTTCTAATTGCAATGGCCTAGTTAAACAATTTACCAATACAAGATTCATGGTTCTCCTTGATTTTAATAAGCATATTGTTTTGCTCGGTTTGAGATTGCATGAAAGTTGTAATAATATGTTCCAACAAGAGATTGTCATGATTTGCTCCATTGTGGTTACCATAATTATTATGTGGAGCACTTGCAGGATTAGAATATTCCTTTTGAATATTTGAGCCAAAGTTTTATCTCTTCTAAGAAGGATTGTAAGGATTACAAGCTATAATATGAATATCATTAACATCCATAGTAATAACATTAATTTGGGTATCTTCCTTACCCTTTAGTGTATTGAGTAACTCATCTACCTTTGTAGTAAGCTCTTCATTTTTTACCTTGGTGATTGAATGGACCCTTTTTGAGGTTCTTTCCATATTCCATTGGGAATGCTTGTTTTGCATATCATCGAGTAATTTATTTGCAACACTTACTTGCTTTCCCATGATAGTTCGTCATGCGGCAGTATCTAGCATAGACTTAGACATTGGGTTAATGCCATTATAAAATAAATGCAATATTAGCCATTCTTCCATCCCATGATTAGGATAGTTCATTACGGCTTCTTGCATCCTTTCCCAAGCAAGAGCTAGTGGCTCGTGGTCTTCTTGTCTAAACCTTGTAATGTTGGATCTTAGCTGCATAGTCTTAGATGGAGGAAAAAATTTATTCATAAAAAGATTAGTGCATTCCTCCCAAGATGTAATAGTTCCTTTAGGCAAAGCTAGCAACCAGTCCTTAGACTTCCTTCTTAGAGAGAAAGGGAGTAAATGTAATTTAACCACATTTGGGTCAACATCTTTAATACGCATCATGTTGCAAGTTTCAATAAAAGTTTTAAGGTGCAAACCTGAATCCTCAGAAGATGAGCCTCCAAATTGGTTCTGTTGAAAACCAAACTCAAAAGGTTGGGCTTAATTTCACAAGCTTCCGCATCAATAGTGTGCTGAGTAATATGTGCATGAATAAAATCATCAATAGGAGTAGCATACTTCCCAAGTTTCTTTTGAGACATGGCTCATTTCTTTTTGGTGTTTTTAATATAAGGAAAAAAAATAAAGAAGTAACTATTTGGGGGGGGGGGGGGTTAAATAGATAACAATAAATAAACTACAAATAAAAATGTAGCACCCCTGGAAATACCCAACTAGAAAATTGCTTGTTATTTCATTTTTCTTACATCATCATGACATCATAATGCATCATCATGTTCATCATGCCACATTGCATGGAACATGTAATTAAATTGTTGCATTAACAATATTACTTTGTATTTGGTTCTTGATAATATTGTGTTTGCCATTGTGTTTTCCCTACTCTATTTCGTTCTCCTTCTACTCTCATTCTTGTTAGTGCCATACTTAATAGAACCATAATGTCCAACTTCGAATTAATTGAGTCTTGATATTTCTTTTGACAACAAAGCCCAAATTGAGTTTGGGGCATATCTTTTGAATATTATTCTATCCACTAACATGCCACCATATCTCGATCTTATACTTTTGCTCTAAATCAACCATACATGCCACATATGGGCTCCTTTTATTTTGATTTTGTGGATTTAAATCATGCCCGGATGTTATATGACGGATTCAATTGATCTACACTCGTCCAATGGATTTTATCCACTTGGTTTGATCCAAACCATGCAAAAATGCCAATGTGTAAATCCACTATTTGAAATCTTTCTATCATCCTGCTCTAGTGCCTTGCACGCTATCTCTAATTCATATATGCATGTGCCATCCTTTCTACTCGGTACCTTTTGGAGTTTTTGGTTTCTATTTGAATTTGTTCAAAAACTCCTATCTAAACCATCCTATCTTTTGCTCTATTCTATCCTAAGCTAGCTAACTATCACTAGCTAGATGCCTAACTAAAACCCTAATCCTAGTGTATACACTCACTTATACACCCACTATATCTAATGTCTCTCACACACCCTACAATCTAGTCCCCAATCGTGTGTAACTAGCTACACACATACACTCCACACATTCCTAGCTAGTATTCCTAGCGTGGCCTTTTGCATGTACCAACACCCTCTACACCTAGCTACACATACACGCTATACCCATAATCTAGGCTTACATCTAAACCATGTGCACCAGACTAGCTAGCTACTTAGTACAACAGCGACCCAACCAATCCCCTCTCTCTTGTTCTAATGAACCAAAGCGAACCAACCATGCATTGTCCTTCCTTACCTGGCTCAAACCGATGAAGTGGACATTGAGCCCGACCCTTGTTCCTCTCCTTACCTGCGCCTCACGTGATTACCAGTTCAGCAGTGCCATGCCCCTCTTGTGGACTGCCTTCCTTTCTCTTCTGGCATAAAGCGAGCAGTAGAGGCAGCGCCTGCTCATCGTCAACCCCAACCACTTCATCCTCCTCTATCTCGATCCTCCCATCTTCCTCTCCACGCAAAGCCAGCCACCATACCTCGCCACCGCCATGCCCTTGTCACCGTCCACTCGCCTCATCGCGGAACCTCGTCAATCCCGCGGCCAGGCAGGCTAGAGGAGACCGGCGTCGCTCTACTGGAGCCGCGCATCACCTGGAGCGCAGTGGGGAAGGCCCGGAGCAGCTGCTGCACGTGGACGCCGTCACCATGAGCCACAGCACGTCGCCATGGCTTCCTCTCTCTCGTCTCCGTCCTCTTCCGCCTCTGGCCGAGCGAGCCATCCCCAGCCCCACCATGGTGAGCTCCCCTCTCCTCTCCCTGGTCTCGCCCCTTCCTCTGCATCACCATCCCGCGCTGCAGCGCAGCAGCGGCCACGCACGCCGCGCACCTGACACACACACCACCTGCAGCCCAGTACGACACCCACCAACCTCTGTTCCCGATGATCCCCCGGCCTCCTCCGTACTACTCCGGTGCCACACAGCAAACGCACGCATAGAGGGCACTCTCAGCCTCCCAGCACAACTTGCGGCACTCCAATCCGCTTCCTGTAGCCGACGAAATCTTCCTCGAAACATCACGCTATATCACTGTCTCTACAGCAGCAGCGCGCATAGACCAACAGCAACCGCGCGCCCTCGTTTTTGCCTCTGAAACAGAGAAGTTTACGACTGCATGCGCCATCCCCAGGCGCATTTCTTCACTCATTCTTGTACTCACTACATCCAGCTTCCATACGCTTCAAGCCGTGATCAATTTCATGCACTGTGATGCTTGTAATGTTCCTCCGAAGATCGACGATATTAACTGAACTGCGTCGTCGAGATTCAGTTTCAGTTCGTCCGACAGCAGTCCAAATCTTTGGTGAAAACAGCCCAGATCCGTTGTCTCCCATCTTTTTTCATCATTCGATCCTCAACACGGCAATACCAGGACCTAACACGCAGAACTAGGTCTGTGCAGTTAAGAGTATCTGATCTTCCTTCTATGCAACTGCTGATCCAGCTGTCCTAGTGGTTGGTACCTCAATGATCTATCCTGAATACTAGAGTTCAAAATTTTCCTGTGCTATTTTTTTTCTTTTATTCCTGCAATCATCTGTCCTGCTGTTTCAAAAGCACAGAACCTCCTTTAACATTGTCAATCAAAGTAACAGTGAAGTGGTTATGTTCCTCTTGTTCATCTTTGAGATCTCTGGTTTGATTTCTCCTTCTTTTATTTCTACTTCCTCCGTTTCACAAACCTAAAACATCTTATATTTTAAAAACCTAAAACATCTTATATTTTGAAACGGAGGGAGTATTTTGTAAATCTTGTTTATTTTGTAACTTTTGGTTTGTAACTCTAAATAGAAAGTGTTAGATATGAAGTTTTATCAGAAAAATTCGTAGAATCATAATATGCCATCCTCATGCTCGTTTGCATCTTGTATCATGTGTTTTGGGGATAGTTTTGCGTATATCACCTAATAGATAACATATGGAGTGTTTTGGGATAAATGCTAATTATAAGTCCCGCTCCATTTAATCTTGTGTGGATCACCTATGACATGCTAGGCCATTCTAATAACATTTAAAATTGGAGATAAAAAATAAAATAAGTTAAACCATATAAACGTTTGTCGGGATCTCGATTTTGTTTAATATTGCTAAATTGCACCACATCATTAGTTATAATTGTTGCATCATTTGTTCCTTTTAGTGCTTTGCTTCTTTTTGGATAGAACGATGATATGTTGTGAGCTTCGACAAGTTCTTCAGACGTATCTTCGGTAGTGTTTCCCAGGTGAGCATTCTCCCCTTTCTATCTATTTTGCATTTATAGTCTTTACTAGATCCTGTTGATCTATTGCTATCCTTGTTATCGATGCTTTAGTTTCCATACCATTGATATCCCCTGCAGCCTATATTGCCTTGGACATCTCCTATTGCCTGTTGTTTGGTAGACAGTTGGCCTTATGACTCGTAGTTTCTTGCTCAGGTGTTGTTTCACGTCGTCGAGTTCCATCGTTGTTGGGAGGTTGGCACACGCTTAATGATGGAGATAATCATGGCTTCAATTATCACTTGATAATTAAATGTTGGAAGTAGAAATAATTAATGAAGAAGTAGAAATAATTAACGAATACGCACTGGTAATAGTTGAGATCTGGCGCGTAGGACCTGACATGTTCCGAGACCGAGTGCGCTAGCCACATGTGGGGTGTGTGGGCACCCCTATTGGCTTACTACCTGATTTCAAAGTACTGCACTGGGAGCCACAAACTAGTTTGGGACGTTATTACTATCTTGTATTTATGCCATGTTTTACTACTTTATTTACTACTATTGCTTGAGGAGCATTTATTACTATACTGTTTTGGATCGTGGCATGACTATGCGCTATTGACAAGCCCATACACACTTTCAGGTTTCCAGTCATATACAGCCGTTATCGCAAACCCTGGGTCCCTCTCGGAGCCAGCCGACTTCGTTACGGGTAGCTTTGTGTGGTGGCAACCATGTACTTACTTTGGTCTAGGAAATGGCGTGTCCGAAGCCCCACTGACATACCAATGGGTGCGTGTTACATGATCTTGCACCTACCTGATCTGGCAAATGAGGGTGGAAGTGCATGTGGATAATTTGGTGCACCCCTGCAGGTTAAATCTTTTCGAAAAGCCATGTCCACGGTTATGGACGACTTGGAGCACCGTTTCTCGATCATAGACAACTTATATTAAAGAATTATTGTTATAATTTGACTTGGACCTGTCATAACTAGTAAGTTGGATAACCACCATGGAATAAATGAATATAATTGCCAACTATGTGAGTTTCCCTGGGAGGACTTCCTCGGTTGGTCTCGAGGGGGAAATATCAGGATGGGTATGTTTGGTGTTAGTATCAGGTTGGCTCCGAATAGGTCTCTCTTATCCCTCTATGATATGCGACCGTTGTATCAAGTCTCTATAGGTTGTTTAGTGCATGCTTTGCTGCCGTTTTCATCCACCATACCAATGTAGGCGAGAGCCGCTGAATTCTAAGACTCGCCGCGTACTAGCCTTAGTACTGACCACTCCATTTTTCATTTGCCCTTTATCGGCACCCCTTTTGTTTTAACAGGTATAAGTTCGATGACATTAGCAAGGTTACCCTTCCGGATTAGCTTGGGCAGGGTTATGGACTCCATTGGTTATTCTTCAGGCCTCTTAGTCCAATTTGCATCTTATCTGTACTCGGATGTTGTATTGTTTTCAAGGTGATTTGGATCTTTGTATTGTGTATCTGTATTCTTGACTCTTTGAGTTGTTGATTTATATATATGTTCTTATGGGTTCCATTGTGAACTATTGTGTAATGGTATTACTTCATTTTCCACCCGCACATAAGTGCTTGGTGCGCATCATCGAATCTTTTCTATGCGGGTTTGGCGGGAATCGCTAAAATCTGCATAGGGCCGATTCGAGGGTGTTACAAAATATAAAACTAAAAAGAAGGTCTCTAGTGACCTCACTAGGATAGCGAATTGCTTCCCCAGCAACGACGCCAAAAAAGTTGATACCTTCGATCCGGATTCACAGATGCAGTATTGTAGCTTTTTCCCTAGTAGACCTAGGTTTAATCGAACCTTGGGAAACAATGCTAAAGGAATTAAATAAGGACACGTCTACATGACTTTGTTTGTTCATTTTACCTTCTCTTATTGGATCTTTCTAGTTTACTTTATATTGTGGGTTGTTTTAATGGATGGAGATAGGCTAGGGTTGAAGATTCACCTGCAGCTACACATCATATGGGATAAAGATAATAATAAGCACAATCATGTGTAATGTTTTAATATAGATAAAATTTGTGGGAAGCACATCCTAATATACTAAATCTCCTGCGAGCCACATGCATATCAATAGCCTTTTGACCGAATCGTTTGCACCATGAAGCATCGGGCTACAAACAGTTATTAAGTGAAAACACAAATCAAAGCCTTAAGAAGTGATGTTGCTGTTGTTCCCAATGGATTGCTAAGCGAATACCGTATTCCCCTTTCTGTCACTGGGTTTCTTATGATATCGCCGCTAACCAAGTATCTCATCTCAAGCCGTTATCGATCTTGGGGGTCTTGGGTACCTACAAGTCCAAATATCAAGACAATAGACAAAGAAACAAAGATTCAAATATCTAATTCAAACAATACACAATGCTCCCAAAGATTAGATGCACATGATTGCTATGAGATTTCACCCCAACCCGTAGCCCGTGAGGACTACTCACTCATAACAATAAGATAAAGGATAGAAAAAGGTGTGCAAAATACTTAGATTGAAATAAAATATTCTTACAATGGTCGCTGAATCACAAGGAGATCTCAAGTATAAACTAATGGCTATGGCTATGGAGATGATGTATGGGGGAGAGGATAAACTATGGTGGTGGATCTCCTTTGGTGGTGTTGTGATGCAATCTGAGAATGGCGGCCCTCTGCGTAGGGGCTAGGACCTCGAAATATATAGGCGCCTTCATGAAATTTGTAGGGTTTGACGAGACAAAGCCGCTGCCACCTGGTACGGGCAGACTATACAGGCGGACCTTGCCCGTACCCATGGTCGTTACACCCTCTGGTGCCTGGTATTGACTCCAGGTTTGCTTGGTCCTATAGACTTCCTCAAAATCTTCATTTATGGCTCTAGATTTTGCCTTAAAAGCGTGATTTCCTGCACAACACAATTGAAAGCAATGATATGCATGTCTTTGCAATAATTAGTCATTCGTAGCAAAGCTAGTGAGTTTCTTGTCAAATGCATGACTAAAAATGAGGTTTAAACACGGAGAAAGATGGTTTAAACGCGAGCTGTGAAAATAGCCATCTTTCTCCATGTTTAAACCTCATTTTTAGTCATGCAATTGAAAATAAACTCTCTAGCTTTGCCACTAATGACTAATTATTTCAAAGATATGAAAACCGTTGCTATGAGATGTGTTGTGCAGGAAATCATGCTTTTAAGGCGAAATCTGGAGCCATAAATGAAGATTTTGAGGAAGTCTACATGGCCGAGCAAACCTGTAGTCAATACCAGGCACCAGAGTCCATGATGACCACAGGTACAAGCAAGTTACGCCTATACGTCCCGCCCGTACCAGGTGGCAGCGGCTTCGTCTCGTCAAACCCTACAACTTTCGTGAAGGACTCTATATATTTTGAGGTCCCACCCACCACGCAGAGGGACACCATTCTTAGCATGACAACACCACCAAAGGAGATCCACCACCATAGTTCATCCTCTCCATAGGCATAGCCATTACTTTTTACTTTAGATCTCCTTATGATTCGGTGACCATTGTAAGAATATTTGATTTCAATCTATGTATTTTGAATAATGTTTTCTATCCTTTATCTTATTGTTATGAGTGAGTAGTCCTCACGGGCTGTGGGTTGGGGTGAAATCACAACGATTATGTGCATCTCATCTATAGGAACATTCTATATTGTTTGAATAAGAGATTTGTATCATTATTTCTTTGTCTCTTGTCTCTATCTTTGTACTTGTAGGTACCCAAGACCCCCGAGATCGATAAAGGCTTGAGGTGAGATACTTGGTTAGCGGCGATCTCATAGGAAACCCAGTGACAGAAAGGGGAGTACGGTCTTCGCTTAGCGATCCATTCGGGAAAAACAACAACATCACTTCTTAAGGCTTTGATCTGTGTTTTTACTTAATAATTGTTTGTAGACTAGTGCTTCATGGTGCAAACGGTTGGATCAAAAGGCTATTTCTATGCTTGTGCCTTGCAGGGGCTTTACTATATTAGGATGTGCTGCCCACACATTTTATCTCTATTAAAATATTACACATCATTGTGCTTATTATTATCTTTATCCCATATGATGTACAACTGTAGGTGAATCTTCAGTCCTGGCCTATCTCCATCCATTGAAACAACCCACCATATAAAGTAAACTAGAAAGGTCTGGTAAACAAATGTAAAACGAAAGAACAAAGTCTCGTAGATGTGTCCTTATTTAATTATTTAGCATTGTTTCCCAAGGTTCGATTAAACCTAGGTCTACAAGGGAAAAAGCTACTATACTACATCCGTGAATCCGGATCGAAGGTATCAACCCTTTTTCTGGCGCCATTGTCGGGGTAGCAATTTGATATCCTGGTGAGGTCACTAGAGACCTTGTTATTAGTTTTATTTTTGTTTGTAGTTTATTTCTTGTTATTAGTTATTTTCTTGTTATCTATTTGAAAACCCAATAAATTTAGTTATTTGTTTATTTGTTTCCCTTATATTAAAAACACCAAAAATAAAAGAGCCATGGCTCAAAAGAATCTTGAGGAGTATGCTACTCGTACTGATGATTTTATCCGTGCACCTATTACTCAACCCGTTGTTGATGCGGAAGCATATGAAATTAAGCTTAACCTATTGAGTTTGGTTTAACAGAACCAATTTGGAGTCTCATCTTCTGAGGATTTAGGTTTGCACCTTAATACTTTTACAAAAAAGTTAAAATGATGCATATTAAATATGTTGACCCAAATGCGGTTAAATTATGTTTATTTCCTTTCTCTCTAAGAGAAAAGGCTAAGACTTGGTTGCTAGCTTTTCCTAAAGGCACTATTACATCTTGGGAGGAGTGTCTTAATCTCTTTAGGACTAAAATTTTCCTCCAGCTAAGACTATGCAACTAAGATCCAACATCACTAGCTTCAGACAAGAAGACCGCAAGACACTAGCGTTTTCTTGGGAAAGGACGAAAGAAGCCATAATGAATTGTCCTAGTCATGGGATGGAAGAATGGCTAATATTGCATTTATTTTATAATGGCCTTAACCCAATGTCTAAGTCTATGCTAGATACTACCGCATGAGGAACTATCATGGGAAAGCAAGGGAGTGTTGCAAAGAAATTACTCAATGATATGCAAGACAACCATGCCCAATGTCATGTGGAAAGAACCGCAAAAGGGTGAATGCAATCATAGAGGTAAACAATGAAGAGCTTACTGCAAAGGTAGATGAGTTACTAAACATAGTTAAGGGTAAGGAAGATACCCAAATTAATGCTATCACTACCGATGTTAATGATGTTAATTTTATAGCTCGTAAGCCTTATAATCCTGCTTGGAAGAGTCAAATTTTTGGCTCAAATTTTCAAAAGAAATATGCTAATCCTGCAGGTGCTCCACATAATAATTATTATAACAATAATGGAGCAAATAATGGCAATCTCTCGTTGGAACATACTATTAGAACTTTTATGCAAGCTCAAACCGAGCAAAACAATATTCCTATTAAAATCATGCAGAACCATGAATCTAGTATTGGTAAATTATCTAACCAGGTCGTTGCAATTAGAAATGATGTACAGGTTCTACAATAAAGAACCAAGACCGTGGAGGCACAATTGGCCAAAGTAGCTGAGAGCCAAGCTTTCATACTTGCAAAATTCAGTGGAAAGCCCGAGCCAAATCCGATAGAGGACCTCAAGATGATGAGGGAGGAAGTAAAATAAGAAAAGATTGAAGAGATGGAATATAGCAACACGCCAACACCAGAGTATACCGTGGAAGATTTATTAAATATAATCACCATAAGAAATCCCTGTATTGAACAAGGTAATGATGCTACACACCAACAATTTATAAAAGAAGTAGCATCTAAAGTTCGTGAAATAGAAATGGAGTATAAGAAACCAGCTGATAAGCTTCCAACTAAGTTAGATGATATATTTAAGCCCATTATTAAAGTTGAGATTGGTATTAATGAGATATCTGCACTTTGTGATCTTGGTGCAAGCATCTCAACAATTTCCAAGAGTCTATTTGACAAGTTAAACTTGGGGCCATTTGCAACTACTGAAATGAGACTCCATCTTGTGGGTTCAACTTATAAACAGGTTGTTGGGATAAAAATAATTGTTGAAACTAAAGGATGTCCTGCTCTTACTGATATTGTTATAGTAGACATTCCTGAAGATCCCATAGCACCTATAATTTTAGGTAGTGTCATGGTGGTGTCACAGTAGATGCCATGGGATGGCTAAATATGGGGCCCGATGGACGCTAGTGGAATCCGGGGAGGTATAGTGTGGTGGATACCGCACACAAAAAACACACAGAGACACGATATACCTAGGTTCGAGGCTCTCCTAGTGAGATAAAACCTCTACTCCTGCATCTAGATCTTATAATATGATCAAATGACTAGTACAATTGCTCCTAGAGCTGCATCGAGATGAAGAAGATGAAGATAGAGCTTCTTCCTCTCTCACTACTACACGCTAGTGCGCAAATGAATCGACCACCTCTCTGGAGGTCCTGGCGCACCTTATAAAGGGGGTGTCCAGGTTACACTTAGGGCTTACGTGTCCCGAATATTCCTCGTCTATGCTCATACAAAGGTCACTGGCTGGGACCAGATCCTCTTCCCTTTGTGGGGTTACCCCTGGATACCCTCGATGGAACTTGACACGCCCATCCTCTCAAACCGTTACTGGTCTAACACTGTCCCCTCCGTGAAACCCTCATCAGAGCCTTTATCCAGGATTTAGGGGCATGCTTGACTTAGCATTCTTATCTCCTCCGAGAATCCCGGGAGAGACAGAGGCGCTGACCCTGAGGCCGGCTCACACCCTTCTGGTGTACGCCAACACCAGTGTCGCCCCTAACCCAGATGACTCGGCCAACAAGGTACCTGCATAGAGGAAACAACATATACGTTGTGCCGACATGTAAGATATGTCGGCAGGGTCATGCCGGGTTAACCTGGCCTAGGAAACTCGGCCTTTACTCGTCTGACGGATAAAAGTTAACCTATATCTCGGTCAACCTTATCTTTATACCTTAGCTTGACCATACCTAGGGTCATCCCCCAACATTAGTCCCCAAAGCTGTTGTGGTCGTAGCATCTTTAGCTGAAAAGGCCACAGTAGGTTCATCTTATTCGGATCTTGTCCATATTGCCGACATATCCATATGTTGGATGATACCAACTTTAACTCAGACACTTCAATTGGTGACTCGCTATCCAAATTTACCCTGATTGGCTCAACCCGGGATATATCTCGCTGGCCAAGTCAATCTTCCATATCCGAGTTATTTTTATTAACCACTTGGTGCCATGGCAGTTATCACTACCATACATCACTTCACCGCGCGACCCCTCGATTATCGCTGTAGCAACATGATGCAGTTATGCCTCTGTACACTATAACTGTGCGTGTGGCATGTTCTTTCCCAACTGGTTGTGCAGAATACACACACACACACCATGGGCTTCGTGGGCATAACGGATCCCACTTCCCACGATGTGTCGTGCGGTTAAATAGGGGAGCGGGGGAAATCCTTGTTCACTTTCCCGTACTCCCGCTCCTTCTTCCTCCTCGTGCCACTGCCACTGCTGCATCCAACAACACGCGACTGCGCCTCCACTCTTCCCCTCTTGCGCAGCTGCTCCGCTCAAGTGCTTCTCTACACCGCTGCTACGAGACCGCGCCTGTCCTTGCCTCTCTCCTCCGAAGCAAGCACCGCGTCAGAGAACAGTGGCCCCAAGGAGATGGAAACCCAAGATCTTTTCATTGCTGAGCCTGAAGAAGAAACCGCCTCCGAGCGCAGTTCATGGGAAGAATCTGACGTCATGCGGGACAAAATCGATTGGCTCCGGCGGACATGGCGGATTCTGCCGCATTCTCAGTGATGAGCAAATTCCCGAAACTGAGGATGGTGAGTATGTTGTTTTCATTACTCACTTAGCTAGAGGATTTGGTCTTCCCGGTAGCGATTTCACCAAGGAATTCCTCAAAACCTTCGGTTTCCAACCCCACCATCTTCCGGGTAACACCATTGCTTGTCTTTCTGCCTTCATTTATTGTTGCAAGGGATACCTCGGCCTCTGGCCTTGCGTAAACCTCTGGGTAAAGTACTTTCAACTTTGGTCCAATGTCGTTCCAGCTTCGGGTGTTCCCCTGGTGACAAACCTCTAACCCAATGTGGGGCAGCTTCTATTATGCCTCAGAAATAATTTATTTCGCCCCGGATCCAAGGCCTTGAGTTGTGCAAGAAATGGCTAAGATCATTCTTATACATGAAGAACAACACCGAGAGAGATATGATCCGTCTCCTTTTCTACTCTGTTGGTGTTCCCTCCAAGAACAACCGGGGTTTTGACCCGAGGAACAAAACTAGTCTATTAACGAGGTTAACTCCTATATTGTTGAGTTGAAGGCTGCCAGGTTATCCGGTGATGATCTGATGGCCACATTCATCAGCAGCTGGGTTTGCCCCCTCCATCGCCATAGCCACAAGATGTGTCACATGAGAGGTCACTTTGACCCGAATCGCACCACCTTTGAGTTAAACAAGGCTCAAGTCTGTAAACAAGTCAAGTCTATCTTTAAGTCCGACATTACCGAGGCATGGGTCTGGTGCAAAGCACCCTTCAGTCCAGAGAACCCAACACCCCAGGTAAAAACCGAGTCAACTTTGTTTTTATACTCGTTATGTCAGTAAATTAGTTCATTTGACCTTTATTTGTTTCAATGTGCAGAAATTTCTCCAGCAAACTATCGAGGATACTGAGAATCCCTCCCTCACTTTGGGTAAGGACTGCGATACCTTGAATTTGTAAGATCTGGACTCCGAGGATTTTATGCCCATTCCTGACACCAGCTCCGGCTGATCCCATGGTAACACTCCTATCTTAGAACCATTAAGGGAATTGCCGGATGATGATGATGATGAGGATGATTGTCATATTCTAGAGGTACTTGACCCAATGCCAGTATCATTCACCTACCCGCCTCACTTTACACTAGTAACCCAGCTGGTCAGGTGCACGAGGTGCCTCCCGTTGCTGTGGGAGGTCAAGGTGCGGCGAAGAAATGCGCCTCATCCTCTACCCCGCAACCCGAGTCACCTAAACCCACTAAGAGGAAAAAGAGGAGACTGAAGAAACATAGGAAGCAAAAAGCACCACCTGTTAGTTCCGGGTAAGCTTCCTCTTCCGGGTTATCCTTGTATTTCTTTTTTCTATATTTCTTATTTCTCTCTTTATTATTTGTCTATTTTTTTCCCATCATATCTAACTACCGACATGCTTTGGATATACCCCAAAGTGGTTCCAGCATGACTTCTCCGATTGTTACGCCACCATCTCCTCTGCCAGAAGATACCCGAGTCCTTAGTCCAATTGGAGCAAACACTCCTCTCTTGCCAGATACAAATCTTTCCCGGCCGGAGAGTGAGGCCGAGTTTGGAGGGGGAGGTGGTGCCCCGACTGACGAGGCTATGCCGAACCAGAGGGAAAACACCACCATCCCTGATAGGGAGATGGGAGATTCTAGGACCAGCAACACGGGTGCTGAGACAGTTTCAGCTGAGACTCCGGTTATCTCGGAGTCGACTCAACCCCCAGTTTGACAACAAGCGCCAAAGCTCTCCGAATCAAATCAGCATCGGCAACAGAAACAGAAACAACAACCTTCCGAGTCAGCTCAGACTCGTCCACAACAACAAACTCGACAGAGCCTGCAGCCCAAGACTCAACAAACTTCACAAACTCAGCCTCAGCCAAAATCACCGTAGCAGCGGACAAACCCGACTACTAAGTCGAAGAAACTAGTTGTGGCGACCAAGGTAGCACAGAAGAAAACTGCGGTTGTACCCCAACAACTGCCAGTTACTGCAATGCTGAAGAAGCCCAGCACCACATATGGTTCAACTAAGGATAAGTGATAACCCACAAGTATAGGGGATTGTGTGTAGCCTTTTCGATAAGTAAGAGTGTCGAACCCAACGAGGAGCTAAAGGTAGGATAAATGTTCTCTCAAGTTCTGTCAACCACTGATACAACTCTACACACACTAAACGTTTGCATTATCTAGGAAATAAAACTAGAGCAACAATACGAGTAATAGAGATAGCTTTGCATGATAATAAATAACAAGAAAGTAAATCTAGTTGCTGCAGCAATAAAATACACTAAACTAACAGAACCATGAGTGTGGAATAGTGGTGGTAAATGTGGTGGCTTTGTCCAAGTTTAAATAGCGAATAGATCAGGTTCATTGTCTTCAATGCAGTTTTCTATGTGGGAGAGGCTAAATATACATGCGCTTCACTACTTGGAATTACATGTACTATATGATTGGATTGTTAGCAAACATATGTAAGTACTAATCAATGCATTAAGGTTTCCCCAACCATAGCCTTAAGTTTAATGGTCCTCTTACTCCCATACGTGCAATGTTCCGGTTCGCGTCCTCAGGTTTCTGTCACTCCGGCAGAACTCCCCCTTCCTTTTACACATACTACAAACCCTATGATGTTTAATCCATGCGTGCAAAAATATAATGGACACCAAAGGACTGTACCATATCAATATACAACTCCAATGAACCAAAGATGTTCAACCATTCAATCTAAGAACAAAGAAACTACGCAAACATTATATAGATCATAGGATTATAACTTATACCATCAACACCATGTTTACATAGGACGGTACAGAGGTGTGTGGGAGGATGAACCACTGCATACTAGGAGAATTAGGTGATGGAGATGGCGGTGAAGATGGTGAAGAGGGCGGTGGTGGCGCCTGCGGCGGCGCGGGGGACTCCTTCCCCGCCGCCGGTATCATGGGGGAGCACCGCCCCTTAGCCTCCTTCCTTTATGGCTTCTTGGGATCCCTCCACCATGTAGATGGGATCCATGGGGGAGGAAAAAACGTGGCTTTGGCGGCTGCAAATTCGTGGGTGGAGATGCCCTGGGCGAATTAGGTTTCCTCCCTTTATATAGCTTCTCGGATTCCCGTCACCCCATCTTGGGCTGCAGTAAATCGGGCCCAGAAGGCCCGTCCGGGTATGGAATCAGCTAAGTTTTATGTCCAGAACGTTTGTCACGAAATTTCTAACAACTTTGTAGTTGAAGAGTTTTCCGTTTGACGCCGTATTCGACCCAAAACGTGACCATCTTTAGTAAGAGTTCTGAGACAGAATTCTGGAAAAATCCCAATTTGACTCCAACAAGGTTTCCACTTGTATTCTTGGTAATTCCTACACATCAAAGTGTAAAACAAGAACATTGTGCACTTTTGCAACTATTAGTAGGTTAGTCCAAATCAATCATAAACTTTATACAAAAAGGAGTGTCAAAAGCATATTATTAGCATAAAACCATCAAAAATTATAGATACGTTATGGACGTATCAACATCCCTAAGCTTAGTTCCTGCTCATCCTCGAGTAGGTAAACAATCAAAACAATATAATTTTTGAGGTGATATGCAGACAACACAATCTTGATCATCATTATTATAAAAGCATTAATAGCTGGGATTAAGGTACTCTAAACATGAATCATGAAAGATAGAGTTCTAACAATAAGACATAGCAACTATGTTGTAACATGGAAAGGCACAAACAAAAGATTCATGAATAATAATGCTTTGCAAGACGTTTGTTTGTTTCACATAAAGAAAGCATAATGAGAATGGTATTAAGCTTGTCCCTCATAGAGTAGCAAAACATAAATACTTAGGACACCTTCAAAGTTCATAAGGGTGACTAGATACAAATAGTTTAGGAACAAGCAATATCAAAGTTATGCATCAATCAACAAGTCTTGGGACAATGCACATAGAACTAAGAATGACAACTATGCTCCCTTAATTGGTGCATAAAGATAGAAGGTGGAGACTCAATATAAAAGTGGAAGAAAGGCCTTCATAGAAGGAAGCAGGGGTTGAAGTCTCATAAAGAGCTTCCAAAAATTATGGTACTTATTAGCTTTCAAGTCTCATTGCCCCTATCATAAGCATCTTGAAGTGATTAAGGTTAAAGTGAACAAACTATGGAGTATATGCTTGACAAAGTATAAGTTGGAAATCTCATGTCCCTTGAATATGAGGGCCGCTCCTCATGCTACTCAAGTTTAGTTACCGGTAAGTTCTTGTCATAGTAAGTAGACATGTATCATAGAGAACCGCCAACAGGGTACCCCTTGCCCGATGATACGGAAGAATCTCCATATCAAAATGACAAGGCAAGCAGACAACGAGCATCTCAGTAATCTTCTTATTTACCATGGGAAAATGGCGCCTTTTTTCTCTCTTTCCTCTTTTGTCATCTCTTTTTTTTCTTTTTTTGAAATCTCTATCTCTTTTTTTATAAGAAGAATGCTTCATAGATTGCTCATTATGGTTATGCTGCAGGTTTCCACCATGATTAGGCAAGGATTAGACTGGCGGCTCAGGCGTTTCTCTAACACACATACATAACTCCATGGACTTACAAGCTCCCCTTTCATTTCACACCGACGACATCCATAGACAAAAGAGCATGATATCAACTAGGTACAATGTACAAGTCCAATGTTGAAAGCGTTCCCCATGACAGCATGGTTCTACTAAACCCCAACATATAAGTGCAAGCATATATAACATAGATGACACAATGGTTCAAGTTTATTAGGGGCAAGAAAAGTAAAGTGTGCCATCAAGTTCGTGAGAGCTTTAATCACTAGTTTTCTCATAACAAGTTTAATTCGGAAGGTAGATAAAAGCATGAATATACTTGGAATAGCAAATGCTAATAGGTAGGTATGGTGGACTCTTTGGGATAACTTGGTTTTATTTGGAGTTGGATGCATGAGTGGAACTCATACTTGGTTATGGAGGCTAGCAAAAGACTGAGAGCGACCAACTAAAAGAGCAATAATGGCCATAATCATGCAAAGTGACAAAACATCATTAATTAAAGCATAAAGTGATATTACAAGTCGAAAACTAAAGGATCATAAAGGCTATGTTGACTTGGGATAGTCATAACATGGTGTGAGCATGCGCCGAGTCAACCCAAATAAAGCATCAAAGGAGAATACCACAATACTATGCTTTAATATGCTAAAACAACACTTGATTCTTTCAAGGCACATTAAGCAATCTCAATTGTTTATAACATGTCATGCTACCATAAAAATCTCTAAGCATAAAGCCAAAACAATATCAAGCATGACATGACAAAGCATAGGACACCGTCAAAAACGAGCTCCTTTTACCACTTAAGCATGAACTTTTCCTACTCTTTTCCAATCCAAACCACACTTATTTGAAAACTAATGTATGAAAGAGGGGTCCAACCAATTTATTCAAGCAAACAAAGCAAACCAAGAAAACGAAAACCAAAAAAGAAAACGAAGACGCTCCAAGAACAACACAACTGTGCATGAAACAATAAAAATGAAGTTTTTGGAAGAACCTGAGATTTTTATTGATGAAGAAGGGGATGCCTTGGGCATCCCCAAGCTTTGATGCTTGTACTTCTTGGATATTTCTTGGAGTGACACGGGGTGGCATCCCAAGCTTGAGCTTTAGTCCATTCTTCATCTCATTACATCATTCTTTCCTTAACACCTGAAATTTTTCCTTCATACAAAACTTCACATAATCTTCATTAGCAACATTAGTGTACTCAAGATAATAAGTCTTTGGGTTAAATTTCAAAACCAATAAAACTCTTCCATTAATACACAAGCTACTGTAGCACTTCCCTTAAAAAGCTCAATTCCCCAAAGAGAACCCAAAAAGGAATCAACAAGAATTAAATGCAAATAATAGCAGAAATATGTCAAAACAGACCAGAAGATAGAAACCAATTTTTTCGAAGACCTTCTGTTGCTCAAATCAAAAAGTGTTGAACTAACGAAAGTTGTATAACATCATAGGGCAGAAGAACAAAACATTACAGCTCAAACCGACGTACAGAGATTTTACATGAATTTTTACAGCGAAGCACAAAAATCTGTTTCGGGACAGCAACTTTCCCAAGCATTACTTCTTTCTCATTAGAGGTTACTCTTGGCACAAAAAGCAAATAAAAAGGATAAGGAGAGGTTATTACTGAAGCAATAACTTTCAGGACTCAACTAAAACTTTTGGGTTATCTCCCAATAAGTACTTTTCTTTAACGCCTTTAAGTTAGGCATAGGAGCAAGATTCAAGTATTTTCGAATGAATAAGCATTAAGATCAATACCAGAAATATCTTTCTTTTTCAAGGCTTCATGCATTCCTACAAGTTTTTAACTGAAGAGCTTCCATGGAAAGATTTGGTTTGGTTTCATAGGCATGAACACAAGTGTTCAAGGTCAACTCCCACTTAACCATTACTCATCTTTCCAATCACTTTCCTTTTTGAAAATGTTTTTAGGTAACAAGTACAACTATTTTTTTGTAATTCGCATTCCCTATCCATACTAAGATAGAGAACAACTTAAAACTGAAAGTAAAACCTACTTATAGATAAAGTAAACAAGTGCACACAAGAATATTCACCCACACGCTATTGCTCCCCGGCAACGGCGCCAGAAAAGGTCTTGATAACCCACAAGTATAGGGGATCGTTTGTAGCCTTTTCGATAAGTAAGAGTGTCGAACCCAACGAGGAGCTAAAGGTAGGATAAATGTTCTCTCAAGTTCTATCAACCACGGATACAACCCTACGCACACTAAACATTTGCATTATCTAGGAAATAAAACTAGAGCAACAATACGAGTAATAGAGATAGCTTTGCATGATAATAAATAACAAGAAAGTAAAGCTAGTTGTTGTAGCAATAAAATACACTAAACTAACAGAACCATGAGTGTGGAATAGTGGTGGTAATGTGGTGGCTTTGTCCAAGTTTAAATAGCGAATAGATCGGGTTCATTATCTTCGATGCAGTTTTCTATGTGGGAGAGGCTAAATATACATGCGCTTCACTACTTGGAATTACATGTACTATATGATTGGATTGTTAGAAAACATCCGTAAGTACTAATCAATGCATTAAGGTTTCCCCAACCATAGCCTTAAGTTTAATGGTCCTCTTACTCCCATACGTGCAACATTCCGGTTCGCGTCCTCAGGTTTCTGTCACTCCGGTAGAACTCCCCCTTCCCTTTACACATACTACAAACCCTATGATGTTTAATCCATGCGCGCACAAATATAATGGACACCAAAGGACTGTACTATATTAATATACGTCTCTAATGAACCAAAGACGTTCAAACATTCAATCTAATAACAAAGAAACTACGCAAACATGACATAGATCATAGGATTATAACTTATAACATCAAACACCATGTTTACATAGGACGGTATAGAGGTGTGTGGGAGGATGAACCACTTCATACTAGGAGAATTAGGTGATGGAGATGGTGGTGAAAATGGTGAAGATGGCGGCGGTGGCGCCGGCAGCAGTGTGGGGGACTCCTTCCCCGCCGCCGGTATCATGGGGGAGCACCGCCCCTTAGCCCCCTTCCTTTATGGCTTCTTGGGAGCCCTCCCCATGGAGATGGGATCCATGGGGGAGGGAAAAACGTGGCTTTGGCGGCTGCAAATTCATGGGTGGAGGTGCCCTTGGCGAATTAGGTTTCCTCCCTTTATATAGCTTCTCGGATTCCCGTCATCCCATCTTGGGCTACAGTAAATCGGGTGCAGAAGACCTGTTCGGGATTGGAATGAGCTAAATTTTATGTACAGAACGTTTGCCGTGAAATTTCCAACAACTTTGTAGTTGAAGAGTTTTCCGTTTGACGCTGTATTCAACTAGAAACGTGACCATCTTCAAAAAGAGTTCTGAGACAGATTTCTGAAAAAAATCCCGATTTGACTCCAACAAGGTTTCCACTTGTATTCTTGGTAGTTCCTACACATCGAAGTGTAAAACAAGAACATTGTGCACTTTTGCAACTATTAGTAGGTTAGTCCAAATAAATCATAAACTTTATACAAAAAGGAGTGTCAAAAGCATATTATTAGCAGAAAACCATCAAAAATTATAGATACATTATGGATGTATCAATAAGCAACTAGCACTTCATGTTAGCACTACTGCGGTGATGGCCAGTGGCAAGAAATCTCCCACCGAGAAAGGTTTGGTCCTGACCCGGACTTTGAGCGACCAAAGCCTTGGTTCACTCATGCATTATTCTACAGATTGGAACAATGCCGAATATGGCGAAGTGACATTTGGAAACCACAAGCAGAAGATTGGCCTGACCGAGGTTGCTGAGAGGATGTATACTGCTCGAGTGGCTCTTGCTAAAGCTGACAAGATGATGGAGGTAAATATCTCGGCTACACTTTCATATTTGCAATAGATATACATATAAACCCTAGTCCCGAGCCTCTGAGGGAGTAAGATATTACTCAACCAGATGCTTTTATACCAATCACTATGTAATTTAATTCCAAATCTTAGTTCATCCAAGGTATTGGGTTGAATTATCATAACTTAATCGAAATTCCCATTAGAGTCAACTATCTAGCCACCTAGATTCGGGTCGAGTTTAATCGGCTCAGATCTTGAGTAGTATCGAATATCCAGCCACCTAGATTCGAGTTAAATTTAGTTGGCTCGAATCATGAGTATAATCGGATATCTAGCCACCTAGATTTGGGTTAAGTTTACTTATCTCAAATCTTGAGTAGAATCGAATATCCAGCCACCTAGATTTGGGTTAAGTTTACTTAACGCAAATCTTGAGTAGAATCGAATATCCAGTCACCTAGATTCAGGTTAAGTTTACTTGATTGGAATCTTGAGTAGAATCGAATATCCAGCCACCTAGATCCGGGTTAAGTTTACTTCACTTGAATCTTGAGTAGAACCGAATATCCAGCCACCTAGATTCGGGTTAAGTTTACTTGACTCGAATCTTGAGTAGAATCAAATATCTAGCCACCAAGATTCTAGTTAAGTTTACTTGACTTGAATCTTGAGTAGAATCGAATATCCAGCCACCTAGATTCGGCTTAAGTTTACTTGACTCGAATCTTGAGTATAATCAAATATCCACATTACTTGGTGACTAACACTTTGTCATTTTCAGATTTCCACCAACAGACGCACCACGGAATTCCAGAAACTCCTCTTGGAGCACCGGGCGTCTCCACCAAACACAAGAAGTCGATATTTGATCTGGAGAATAAGGTTATGTCCCTATCTCTTTGCCCCAATACTCTTTTATTTTATATCTGCCAAGCTAACCCTTGACTCGCTTTTGCCAACCGAAGTTGAGGCCAAGAATGAGGAGCTGCATAAGCGTCTTGTTGACATGGAAGGTACTTTGCTTCTTGCACTTCACTTTGTACATGCCCTTTTGACTCGCATTATAATTTTTACCTCGGCCTAGCCAGGATAAAAGTTCTTGTAGAGGCTCATCAATATTGCATATCTATGCCCGAACTGATGAGTCATTTTCTCGAACAAGCAAGAGAGCACCAAGCTCAGCTGAAGGAGAAAGACATTGAAATATCCTGGCTTCATGCCGAGAATGAAGAATGAAAGAAACTCTAGAAGGTTGTGCTTGAGAAAATCGACCAGAATTGTCGAGGAGAAAAGTCGGCTCACTGCCCAGCTTGAGAAAGACAAGGATCTTCTCAAAGAAGCCGAGATCAAGTTTAACTCGGTTTCCATTGAGTTCAAAAATCTCAAGAAGAAAACTTGGACTTGGTTGACTAAGCTCGCCCGAATCAGCAGCATCATGACCCATGAGTCCCTCTCTCTGGCCTTCCCTTTCTGCTGGCATTTCCTTTATACTCTGATTCATTTTCCTAACTTTTTCTTCCTTTGTGCTTATTCCTTAGGCAACTTTCCCGAATCCAAACCTCTTGCCGCTACTGCTATGTAGAAGTTCTAGGCAAAAAGAGCCGAGGCTGGTCCTATCCTGGAAGATCATAATATTGACGATACCTTGGTTAGTCTCTCGGCCAGCCTTGGGCCAATGAAATCTTTTGGGGTTGACCTTCTTGAAGATAGCATCCACTTTTTCAAGGTACTCTGGCTGCAAGAGTCTACTCCAAAGCATGTCAAGAAGCTGGTCGAGAGACTGATGGAATGTGCAGAGCTGGTGGCTGTGGCGTGAGTCGATAGCTCAAGCCGGTGCTGATAGTTCTCTAACCTTTGTGCTCTCATGGTATGAGAGTATCAATTTCGATATTCTCTAGACCATGTGCATAGGTTCCAAATGGACCACTAATTCGGGATTCATCAAGAAGCACCAAGCCCGAGCCAATGAGCTGATTCAATATGCCCATGTTGATGCCTGGAATGATGGGCCGAGTTATCTCGACGACGTTAATGATGAAGTCAAAGAAAACTCCAAAGGTGATGAAGAAAACCCAGATGATGAAGATTAAGCTAAGGCTCATACCCCAGAAATCGTGACTCCTCCTCCAACTGTTGATGCTCTTGATTTGGATACTGTAGCTCCTTAGGCGCAAAAAAACTTTAAGTTTTGTTAAATCCCCAATAAGCCAGGTGTAGATGTATTATAGAGTTTAAGTTGCTTTGCTACTACTAAACTTTTATGTCATATTCCTTTGGGTTGAGTCCTCGAGATTATTTTCTTGTTTACTCACTTTTATGATCTGCCTCATGTCTAAAATCTTTCTGCGTTCGACTTATGAGTCACAAGATTAGAAAATTAAATTAACAATACTCAAAACCACGGTAATTAGCTCAGAGTTATTCAGCATAATAAAAAATAAATTAAATATAGGGTTTAGTACAAAAAACAAATGTCGGCTCGCTTATTTTTCTTTCCTTAGTTGTTTTTCATGTGCATATCACTTGCTAGCTTTTGCTCTTGCTTTCCATCAAGCCGGGTTTCGGACAGCAGCAAGTCGAAGAGTGGGCCATTAGTGTCGACTGTCGTGGTGGTGTCATGGCAGATGCCATGGATAGGCTAAAGGTGGGGACAATATGCACTAGAGGAATCCAGGGAGTGATAGTGTGGTGATTCCACACACAGATGCTTTGTATTCTCCAAGCTAGATGAGTTTACAAGTGCTCCTTGAGTTGTATTGGGGAGAGGATAAAGAAGGAACTCTCTTACTCTCACCACTACCTATCTCCAAGGAACTAACTACCCAAATGCCAACCAACCCCTTTCTACAGAGGCCCTAGCGCTCCTTATAAAGGGGAGGCTAGGTCTCCAATTAGGGCATACGTGGAGGCATATTCCTGGGAATATGCCTCTTTCCAAAATAGCAAACCGACCGGATCACTTTTCGCCATCGTAAGCCATGCAGAGGCTACGTAAGCCTCTGCGGCGCCAGCATCATCCGACACAGGGCGCGTCACCCTTGTCGGCCATGCCTCGGTGGTCCTTCTCTCTGTCTGCTTCGCTCATGCTCCAGTGTACAGTGACCACCTTTTGACCAGCGAGATACCTTCCTTCTCATGCAAGCCTGATATAACTCGGATCGTGCCTGGTTAATCCGGCCACACGGGTACCTGCATAGAAGTTACATAAATCCTGCCGGCATACGACATACGTCGGCCGAGACTCAGTTAGGTGGACATCCTCCGGTCCGGGTTACTCCGTAAGTCGGCCAGCCTCGAGGTGTCTCGGCCATCATTTGCTTTGACCTTGCCGTACCTCGGCTAACTCGGCCTTTATACCCTGGCGTGACCCTACCCGGGGTATCCCCCCAACATTAGTCCCCAAAGCTGGTGCGGTCTTAGCAGCTCCATCTGCTAAGGCCATAGTAGGTTCAATTTACCGAGCCTTCTTCTCCCTTTTCCGAGTTACCTCATAGCCCGGATTTCATTGGATAGCTTTTCCCTTGGCACATTCTGAGTTTTCACTCGCTGGCCAGGTCACCCTTTAGCTTTCTGGGTTATCCTTCTTTCTCTCGTACGTTTCCTCACGTGGAGGGTAATCATTATCTTGCCTCATTTTAAGGGCCTGCGCGAGTTACTGCACTTAATGTAAGGTGTTACTGTTGCATATGTCACGTCGCGTCTGTCTCCTCGTTAACTGTATCACCACGTCGCGTCGTGGGATCCCCTGCGCCCTGTGGCCCTTCCTGTGGCTTGCCTGTGATTGGCTGACCCGGCAGATACACGGCCACACCATGGAGAATATCATTTTGCGGCAGGAAAGTTGGGGTGTACAGGCAACGCGGTACCCAAGTTCCCTGAAATCAGCCGGGATGACTATAGTTGGTGTGCCAAATACTCAGAGGGTCTTTTTCGGCATGAATTCAACTTTACGTTTTAATACAAAAATCAGGCTAACGGGCGTCAAGTTGGGCCCCCTGTCAGTTCGTCATTATGTCGCTCCCGTCGCTTAGGCAGGGTGGCTGTCACGTAGGCTTGCAGCGTTGGCACAGTGGATAGGATAACACCCCCTACCCAGTGTATTGACGTGACAAAACAGGGCCCATGTATCGGTGTTATAATAATTTTTTGTTTACTCAGAAGCTGGAACGGCCACCGCCACGCGTCTCTCCTTGGACTTCCATCCCAATCGTTAACCCCTACCATAAAAGCGCATTGACGGTTCCACCGTTCCCCTGCCTCGCAGAAACCACTCTTCTTCTTCCTGTCATCTACTATCTTCTTCCCATCTTCTCCTTGCCGCCATGGAAGGTCTACGCACTCTAGAGACAAGCTTCACTACCCATGACAACAAGAAGATAGACGTTGTCTACACCAACGAGGAGGAGACAGTGGTGCATGTCCTGAGGATGTATGAGGGTTGGCTTGGGATAGACGAGGACAAGTTTGTGGGATTGGACCTCGAGTACACCCCGGAGCACCCATATGAAGGGAGTGAAGTCGCCGTCGTTCAACTGGCCATGCGGAAACACGTCCTCGTCTACCACCTCTCCCGGTTTGTAGATCTTCTCTCTGTAGCTAACCGCTTTTAGGGTTTTCTCCTCTTGTTCTTTATCCACTTGCTCATGTTGCAACTACTGGATTTTATTTAGGACCAAATAAATTAGGGTTTGCCTATGTCTCAATCGACTGAGATTTTCTTTAGTCTTAATCACCTAATAAAAGTGCAACCGTAGTTAAAAGAAATGTGCAACTCGTTCAGTCGACTGAGAAATAGCAAAACCGAATAGATTATAACAATACAATGTTGAGAGTCTTGATCTTGCATTTACTAAACTTTTCAAAATTATATTGAGATGATGATCTTGCATTGACAAAATAGTTGTAGTTACAAATTTTGGTGATGACAAACTACATACTTTCAGGACTGACAGGAAATGTCCGGCGCTGCGCCAGTTCCTTGTAAAAAAGGGAATTGTTTTCTGCACTATCGACACAACAACTGATTTTTCGAAATTGTATCAAGAGGAAATTATAACCTGCGCACAACTGGATCGATATTCAGCATCTTGTCAAGATCCTAGGGGCTCGAAGAAGGATGGAATGGCATCACTCGCAACTAGAATCCTCGATGAGTCGTACGACAAAATGAAGGAAGATTTCCCTACGGATAGGCATGATTTCTGGGACGAGTGGCCGTTGTCTGATATAAACCTGAAGTGTGCAGCCATAGATGCTTACGTGACCTACCAGCTGTACAAGAAGATCCATTTTTTTCTATGTTACCTCGTGTTTTGCCCTATTTGCAAGAGGGAAGACGAGCTTAGGGGAGCCCTTTGTAGAAAATGCAGAATAGCTGAGTTTGAAGTTGAATATGCAAAGAAATTGGCTACATCTGAAGCAACTGACAGAGAGGCTGCAGAAGCAGCTGAAAGAGAGCTTGCAGTTGAAGAAGCAGCTGACAGAGAGGTTGCAGCTGAAGCGGAAAACAGAGAGGCGACATCTTCTAGCGGCAACAATCAGGCCTGTGATGCACCGCTAATTGTGCCGCAGGACGCTGAAGATAGGAAAGCCAAGTCAGATGCCAATTGGGACAAAGCAGTTCGTCAGATCCCAGGTGGGACGAACTTGCATTTCGTGAGCTGTGGAGGGCCAATAATGTAAGGTCCACCTGGAATGATCGCAGTTGGTCGCCTAGGAACGATGGCAAGCGCCTCAAGTGGTCTGATGAGGAGTGAATTAAATTTTACTTGTCAGTGTTATGTTTCTGTTTTGTGGAACTTAGTTAGCTTGCCAAGATGTCTAGCGCATCAAGTGATACTAGTAAAATAAATTTAACCCTCATTGTGTTATGTTTATGTATGTGTCTTGTAGCTTGTCAAGATGGTAGCTTCTTAACTGGTAGTTTGAAAGAGTGCCCTTTTCCTCTCTCGCTAAACATATATGTTTCATTTTGCCCAAATTGGTAGCAAATCTAGAGAAGATTCTCACTTCGATATTTCGTTCCCTTTTGGACCTCTTTTTGCCTCCGATTAGGTAGCAAATCTAGAGCAGCAAATCACACTAGGTAGAATACATTCATTCAGAAAACAAAACAAATGTAGATATAGCTATGCGCAGCTAAATAGGATATAGCGATAGAAAGTAGGTTGCTTAATGAGGTTCGATGCATTCAGCCAGAAATAGGACATAGCTAGAAAGAAGCTTCTTAGCAGCAAGGGTAGCCGCCGCAGCTGCAGGCACATCCTGCAAGCGCCCGCACCTCCGCCATCTCCCTTTGGTGCTTCCGCCACTTCTTGCTGCCTAGTTTCTTGGACTTGGGGGCCTTGGGCCTGATTGGAGGCATGCGACCCTCTTTCATGGCCACCCGTTGGAGGTTTCGGAGGTGAATGCCGAGAGCCTGGTGTTCAGTGATGTAGGTGTTGATGTTCATGATCTCGCGCTTGCCGCCTTTGTGGATGCCGGAGCCATGGCCTCTGCATGCTTCAGTAAGGTGTTGAAGTCGGTGCCGCCAGCAGCACGACTCGTCAAGCAGTAGGCGATCCCCTTGTGGAAGGGGAAGCTGTAGTAGGGGCCCGTGAGGTAGTCGTTGTACTGGCCGGCCCGCAGCCTCCTCAGCACCTGACGAGCCTTGGTGTGAATGGACTCGTCATCGCAGCAGACGTCGCTGCCGGAAACCTATTGGAAGAAAAGAAAAATGGGGGAGTAGATGATGTAAGAAGATTGAGCAATCAAAATGCGAATAAGTGAATCCTAATAAACCAAGATCTAGCATCCAACGATGGGAACAGTGTTGGATAATTAGACACAATTTCCATGATTAATTCCAGAATATTAAACATGACAATACCAGCTAAATTTTAAATAGATTAGCCCATTATTTCTAACAAACGGTAGAAGAACCAGGGGAGGGGAGCAAACCCTAGTTATCTCCGACCATAGGTCATCGATGTCGGTGTCGTATGGGTTCAGCAGAGCGATGTACTTATCTGGATCGTAGGTGCCCAAGAAGTTAGTGATCTTCTTGTGACCGGCGGGGGCCTCCTCACTGGCGAGGGGCTCCTCTTCGGCGGCTCCGTCGGTAGCTGGGACGGGGGCCTGGACGGGAACGACAGCTACCATCGATGCCTCCACTGGGCCTGGAAAGGGACATCGGATGCTTTCAACGTGTCGAGGGGGACCGGCAAGGAGACGGGGTCCTTCTCGCCAGCGGCCATGGAGGCGACGATGGCCACCTTATCCTCCTGGGCCATCGCCGGCGCGGACGAGGTATTCTCAGGATTTTGCGGATGCTAGTGGGATAGTGGAGAGGGTTGCATGGGGACAGAGCGAGAGTGGGAGTGGGTGTTCGGAGAGGGGCTCTATAGTTAAGGTGGATAGAAGCAAGGCACGTTTCGTTGCACCACCGTGCAACGCGCCGCGCAGTCGGCTGCACTGTGCACCGTGACACACGCACGGTACGTCACGTTTTTTCCCGGGCCATGCATGGCAGTTCTGTATTGAGCCGCATGCAAAGGGTGCACACACAATTTCTATGTACGAAGTTTGACATGGCCGTAAAATTGGCGATTAAGAGCCGCTGCGTAAAAAATGGGATATGTCTTATTAAAATCAAGTGGCAATAAATTGCAGCTGTCCATCGACGACCGTGCACTCGATGACGCATGTGTTATGGCGTAGTAGTAGCAGTAGTAGGCTTTTCAAACATGATTAAACATGACATGACCGCTTGATGACTTTTTCCATGGACGGCATCGTGTTCCTTCTTGTAGAAGTCTCGCTGAGGGAGACGTCCGTGCTATCTCAAGCTGTACTGTGAAGGGCACGACGTGTGCAACGATCATCGTTGGATTGCACAGAATCAATGGTTGGTGCGCACGATCCGCGTGACAACTGTGATAACCAATCCGGGAGTAGCAGACAGGGTGAGCACAGATTTGTGCTTCTACGAAAGATACAGAGAGGAGGGGGGGCAAAACTGAGTACTACCACATAAAACCAAGGGCGATACTGAGTAGTATAAAAATGGAAAGTGAGTGTCTTGTACAATGAAATACATCGTGGCATACATCAAATTATGCCAAGATAGATCCACTAGAGTTCATTGGATGTGTGTTCTTCTCATAAACCACTCATAAACCACGTAAGGATCCACTAGAGTCATTGGATGTGTGTTCTTCTCACAAACCACATATCATCACTGTCATTGCATGTGTGTTTTTCCCACAGACCACACATGGATCCACCAGTGTCCTTGCATGTGTGTTCTTCTCATAAACCATATCATGAACCACACCCAGTGTCATTGCATGTGTGTTCTTCTCATTAACCACACATGGATCCACCAGTGTCATTGCATGTCTACTCTGTTCATTAACCATAGCTAGAGTAATTGCATGTCTGTTCTTTTCACAAACCACAAATCACCAGTGTCATTGCATGTGTGTTCTTCCCACAGACCACACATGGATCCACTCAGAGTCATCGCATGTGTGTTCTTCCCATGAACCACAGCTAGAGTCATTGCATGTGTGTTCTTCTCACAAACCACATATCCACCGGTGTCATTGCATGTCTGTTCTTCCCATGAAGCACACATGGATCCACCAGTGTCATTGCATGTGTGTTATTCTCACAAACCATGTAAGGATCCACCGGTGTAATTGCATGTGTGTTCCTCTCATAGACCACACATGGATCCACCGGTGGCATCGCATGTGTGTTCTTCCCATGAACCACAGTTAGAGTCATCGCATGTCTGCTCTTTTCATGAACCACAGCTAGAGTCATTGCATGTGTGTTCTTCCCACAGACCACACATGGATCCACCAGTGTCATTGCATGTGTGTTCTTCCCATGAACCACACATGGATCCACTAGTGTCATCGCATGTCTCCTCTTTTCATGAACCACAACTAGAGTCATTGCACACACATGGATCCACCGGTGGCATCGCATGTGTGTTCTTCCCATGAACCACAGTTAGAGTCATCGCATGTCTGCTCTTTTCATGAACCACAACTAGAGTCATTGCATGTGTGTTATTCTCACAAACCACGTAAGGATCCACCGGTGTAATTGCATGTGTGTTCCTCTCATAGACCACACATGGATTCACCGGTGGCATCGCATGTCTGCTCTTTTCATGAACCACAGTTAGAGTCATCGCATGTCTGCTCTTTTCATGAACCATAGCTAGAGTCATTGCATGTGTGTTCTTCTTACAAACCATATCATGAACCACACCCAATGTCATTGCATGTGTGTTCTTCTCATTAAACACACATGGATCCACCGGTGTCATTGCATGTCTGCTCTTCTCATTAACCACAGCTAGAGTCATTGAATGTATGTTCTTTTCACAAACCACATATCACCACGGTCATTGCATGTGTGTTCTTCCCACAGACCACACATGGATCCACCAGTGTCATTGCATGTGTGTTCTTCCCATGAACCACGCATGGATCCACCAGTGTCATCACATGTCTGCTCTTTTCATGAACCACAGCTAGAGTCATTGCATGTGTGTTCTTCTCATAGACCACATATCACTTGTGTCATTGCATGTGTGTTCTTCCCACAGACCACACATGGATCCACCAGTGTCATTGCATGTGTGTTCTTCCCATAGACCACACATGGATCCACCCAGTGTCATTGCATGTGTGTTCTTCCCATGAACCACAGCTAGAGTCATTGCATGTGTGTTCTTCTTACAAACCATATCATGAACCACACCCAGTGTCATTGCATGTGTGTTCTTCTCATTAACCCCACATGGATCCACCGGTGTCATTGCATGTCTACTCTTCTCATTAACCACAGCTAGAGTCATTGCATGTCTGTTCTTTTCACAAACCACATATCACCGGAGTCATTGCATGTGTGTTCTTCCCATGAACCACACATGGATCCACCAGTGTAATTGCATGTGTGTTCTTCTCACAAACCACACATGGATCCACCCAGTGCCATCGCATGTCTGCTCTTTTCATGAACCACAGCTAGAGTCATTGCATGTGTGTTCTTCTCACAGACCACATATCACCTGTGTCATCGCATGTGTGTTCTTCCCACAAACCACACATGGATCCACCAGTGTCATTGCATGTGTGTTGTTCCCACAGACCACCCATGGATCCACCCAGTGTCATTGTATGTGTGTTCTTTTCATGAACGACAGCTAGAGTCATTGCATGTGTGTTCTTCTTAAAAACCATATCATGAACCACACCCAGTGTGATTGCCTGTGTGTTCTTCTCACAAACCACACATGGATCCACCGGTGTCGTTGCATGTCTGCTCTTCTCATTAACCACATCTAGAGTCATTGCATGTCTGTTCTTTTCACAAACCACATATCACCAGAGTCATTGCATGTGTGCTCTTCCCATGAACCACACATGGATCCACCAGTGTCATTGCATGTGTGTTCTTCTCACAAACCATATCATGGACCACACATGGATCCACCAGTGTGATTGCATGTGTGTTCTTATCACAGACCACACATGGATCCACCAGTGTGATTGCATGTGTGTTCTTCTCACAAACCATATCATGAACCATGATGGCTCAATGCACGGCGCCCAGAAAAGTGTTGATGGCTCGTGGTTGATGTAGAGCTCATTGGGAACCCCAAGAGGAAGGTATGATGAGGACATCAGCAAGTTTCCCTTAGATATGAAACCAAGGTTTAATCGAACCAGTAGGAGAAAGGAAACACCCCAAAGGTGTTACTAGCTGAGCTTTGGCAGGGCGCACTACCGGTGCTAGTAGCAACGTGTAGCATCCCAATTGTCTAACAATTGCAATGCTACTAGCCTAGTCTATATAATGCTACCTTCCTACATATAATTGGTGCATCGTAATTATATCATGCTCATGTCATCATGCCACATTGCATTTAAGCATCATATAAAAACCTTTTCATTTGGTTCTTACCCCATATGCGTTATTAATTGTATTTGCCTCTTGATATATTGCATTTGGTTCTTGATAAATGCTTGATGCCCAAGTTGAGTTGGGGGCATATCTTTTATTTAACTCCACCACCCTTTTGGTACCACCCCATAATTCCACCATCCAACTATATGTGATCTTTGCATTTCATTTGGTTTTACCTCTAGCTCATGTGAGTTGGGATGGATCCACTTCTATTTACACATGCTCCCATATATGCACCATGATGTTTTCACATTATTAATATGAGGAGCCACATGGCCACCTTTGCATGCTTTGTGAGTGTAACCCCTTTTTCTAGCTTCCATATGGATTATTTTGAATGTATGCTCATGTTGGGATATTTTTGAGGCTATTATGCATCTAGTGTAACATCCACACTAGCAAGTCCAAATTATATTTAAATATGAGCATCATCCATCTACTCCCCATGGAACCTCCTTTTATTTTCCTTTTGCTTGGCCTTTACTCCACATTTTGGGAATGCATGTGAATAATGCCATGATACCTTACTATTGTTTTCACAAGAATAAACATGGCATTTATTGATATGCATGGGCCATGCAAATCGCCACCATCTTTTTGTCCATTGGTTTTTCTTGGTTTTTGAGTGGATCTTCTCTTTTGTAAAGCTCCCCTTTTTCTCTTACTCAAACCTCCTCATCTTGGTCTAGTGTTCCTTGCCATGTGCATCAAGATCCTCACCCTCACCATCTCCTTTCATCACTTGCATGATCTTGTTAGCTCATCTCGAAAACCCTAAACACCCTAACCAACCCACTCACCCTAGCCTCTCTCTAATCTATCTCTCAAAACCCTAACCAAACCCTACCCCTACCTCTCCTTACCCATCACACCTTGCTTGATCATGTGGGTATGCAAAACCCTAAGCTAAACCTAATCACCTACCATCCGCACCATCTCCTCCTCTCTTTTCCCTTGGATCGGTCCAGCCCCTTTCCCCTCTCCAATCGAACCATCTACCCCACCCTCTTCTCTCTAGCTAGCCGAGCCACCACCCCTACCCTAACCCTAGACCGAGCCCCATGCCATCTACCCCTCCCCTCTCGGTTCCCCTCTCTCTCTCTCTCTTGCTGCCACCAGGTCCCACCCGAGCTCTCCTTCCTCTCTGCCTGGCCCACCTGCAGCTACTTTGCGGTTCTCAACCCGCGGTCCCTAGCTTCGCCGCGTGGCCAACCGCCACTCCCCCGCTGGCACGTGGGCCCGTCAGTCACTGCGGCTCACTTCCCCCGCGGTGAGAAAAGTCCTGGCGCGCGCAGTTCCGCCCAGTCAGCACTAGTCCCACCCGTCAGCGTCTGGGGCTAACTGTCTCTGGGTATAAAAAGTCTGTATGTTTTCTGTTTAAATAAAATGTTTTTCAGAAATGTTTAAATATGAATTTAATTCTGTTTTTAATAACTTTTAATTTGTAAATCCAAATAATACAAATGACATATGTTTCTGAATCAGAAAATTGTGAGGAATTCAAATTTGGTTTTCAAAATATTATTTGGGCACTTTAAAATTTCGAAATTGTTTAAATGTAATAAAAAGGCCTTTCTTAATTAATTAATAACTTTAAATCTACAACTCCAAATTCGACAAATAATATGTCTAAATCGATCAGCGCGACGAGCCCGTTCTAACTATGCATTCCATGTTCTGAATTGAAGCATGCATCATATAAATATAAAGTATACAGCAACTTATTTGGGAGTAAAACATGACTAAAACTCAATAAAATGCTTTATTCTTGTACCCCACACCTCACCCATGCCATGCTACTTTATTGCCATGTAAATTGTGCATCATTCATCATGGCATTCTTGTTTGCTTGTCGCATTTTTAATTCATATGCTTGTGCAGTTTAATTATGTTGGCCCTTGTTTGTTTGGTTCTTCTTCGAATAGACGCCGAGCAGAGGAAATATCAGGAATCCCAGGAGTACTACCTAGATCCGGCTCTCGCTTCAACTGAGCTGCCAGGCAAGCACTACCACATGCTTGCATACATATAGTACCTATTGCCTCTATCTTATTCTTGCATCATTGAGTCGCGATTGCATTAAATTGAATCCCAAGTACTGCATAGCCTTTATTTTTAAACCTCACCGAGCTTGTTCCTCCATCCCATGAGCCATTACTACAGGAGTTGTTTGAGCCATGCGGGTCGTAGAACAGCATGTGTAGGGTATGTGAGTGTCTGATGGATAATGAGGTACCTAAACAACTTAACCTGAGTAGTAATGGGATAACTAATGAAAGAGGCACCGGTGGGCAATATCTGCTATTTGGTCTTTCATGCTCACTTGTGTCCCGTAGGACCCCGAGTACTTGATTCCCGTTCCTTGACTATTCGCACTATCTGATGGGTTCGTAGCATGGAAAACAAAAAATTTCTACCGCAAGAACGAACAAAACCCAGATCTAATCTAGATAAAAGCCAAGATCTAAACTATTAAACATGAGCAACGAGATAGATCAGTACTAACCCTCGTAGAACCGAAAGCGTTACGAGATTAGATATCATGGATGATGTAGTCGATCACTTGCCGATCTCAAGATCGTGTGGACGATCCTTCCGGCGCCGCGTTCCGGCAGCGCTTCCGCAGACGGTCACACGTGCGGAGTCGAAGCAGACCTTCCTCTCCCCGTTCCAGCGAGCAGCGGAGGTAGTAGATCTTCTCCACGGAATCCCAGCAGCACGACGGCGTGGTGGTGGTGGTGGAGATGAGAATTCTGCAGGGCTTCGCCTATGCCTGTGCAGAAGAAAGGTGGAGGAGAGAGGCGGCTGAGATTGGTTGTTATTAGAGAGCGGCAAGAGGGGGTGCCCCCTCCCTTCTATTTAAAGGAGGGAGGCGCGCCTGGGGAGGGGGAGTCCTAGTAGGACTCCCCTCCTCCTTGGGCCGGCGGGTTGGGGGGAGGAGTCCTCCTCCCCCACGAATCCGTGTATTGCCCCACTTGGACTCCCTTGATCCCTTTCTTGGTTTTCAAGTAAACTCCAAGAAATCCTCTAGAACCTTCCAGAACATTCCGTAACCTTCTAGAATCTCCATACAAACACTCCGGAACATTTCCCAACTTAGAAAATGATCCCCAATATATGAATCTTATTCTTCGGACCATTCCGGATCTCCTCGTGATGTCTCGGATCCATTCCGAGACTCCGAACAACATTTGGTCTCCAACGCAAATTCCATATCTACTTAAAACAACTTCGAACCTTAAGTGTGTCACCCTACGGTTCGTGAATATGCAGACATGATGAAGACACCTCTCCGATCAATAAGCATCAGCGGGATCTGGAGATCCATAACGGCTCCCACATACTCAACGATTACTTCGTGATCGATAGAACCATTTAACATACGAAACCAATTCCCTTTGTCACACGATATTCTACTTATCCAAGGTTTGATCGTCGGTATCTTCATACCTAGTTCTTCCTCGTTACTGATAAGTACTCTTTACTCGTTCCATGTTATGTCATCCCTTGTGACCCAGTCACATGCTTGCAAGCTATCTAGATGACATTCCACCGAGAGGGCCCAGAGTATATCTATCCGTCATATGGATGGACAAATCCCAATCTTGGTCTATGCGCTTCAACACATACTTTCAGAATACCCAATGACACCTTTATAACCGCCCAGTTACGAAGCGGCGTTTGATGTCATCAAAGTACCCATCCGGTGATGGTGATTAACATAAACTCATGGTCGAAGGATTAGGTTACTATGTATTTCAAAGCTTACAGCAATACGAACTTAATGACTTGATCTTATGCTACGCTTACTATGGGTGTGTGTCCATCACATCATTCTCCTAATGATATAACCTTGTTATTAATCACATCCAATGTCTATGATCAGGAAACCATGATCATCATTCAATCAACAAGCTAGTTCAACAAGAGGCTTACTAGGGACTCTTTTATGTTTACAAAACACACAAGTATTAGTGTTTCCTAATAATACAATTATAGCATGGGATGTAAACATTCATCATAAACACAAAGATATAATAATAACCACTTTTATTATTGCCTCTTGGGCATATCTCCAATAGTCTCCCACTTGCGCTAGAGTCAATAATCTAGATTACATGGTAATATACCTAACACCCATGGCGTTCTGGTGTTGGTCATGCTTTGCTCTAGGGAGAGGTTTAGTCAACGGATCTGCTACATTCAGATCAGTGTGTACTTTGCAAATCTTTATGTCACCATCTTGGACATACTCGCGAATAGCATGAAAACGTAGCTTGATGTGCTTCAGCTTGCTATGTGACCTTGACTCCTGTGCATTAGCTATGGCACCTGTGTTGTCACAGTAGATGGCCATCGGGTCCAACTCATTGGGAACCACGCCAAGTTCAGTAATGAACTCCTTCATCCATATGGCTTCTTGTGCAGCCTCCGAAGCAGCTATGTATTCCGATTCAGTTGAAGATTTCGCCACAACGCTCTGCTTGGCACTCCTCCAGCTCACTGTAGCACCATTCAAAATAAATACGTATCTAGACTGTGACTTTGAGTCATCTGGATCGGTGTTCCAACTAGCATCAGTGTAACCATTTACAACAAGCTGTTCATCACCTCCATAAGAAAGAACCATATCCTTAGTCCTATTCAGGTACTTTAGGATATTCTTGACCGCTGTCCAGTGTTCCATTCCAGGATCACTTTGATATCTTCTAGTCAAACTAACAGCATGTGCTATATCCGGTCTCATACACAACATGGCATACATGATAGAACCTATGGCCGAGGCTTAGGGAATTTTATTCATCTTTTCTCTATCTTCTGCCGTAGCCGGACTTTGAGTTTTACTCAAGGTCTTACCTGACAGCATGGGCACGAACCCTTTCTTGCTCTCTTCCATTCTAAACTTCTTTAGAACTTTGTCTAAGTATGTACTTTGTGAAAGCGCTATTAGGTGTCTTGATCTATCTCTATAAATCTTGATGCCTAGAATATATGCCGCTTCGCCAAGATCCTTCATCGAAAAACTATTATTCAAATAGGTTTTGACGCTATTAAGAAGTTCTATATCATTCCCAATCAACAATATGTCATCTACATATAGTATTAGGAATGCTACAGAGCTCCCACTCACTTTCTTGTAAATACAAGCTTCTCCATAAGTTTGTATAAATCCAAAGTTTTTGATTACTTTATCAAAACGTTGATTCCAACTCCGGGATGCTTGCTTCAGTCCATAAATGGAGCGCTGAAGTTTGCATACCTTGTCAGCATCTTTATGATCGACAAAACCCTTGGGTTGTACCATATACAACTCTTCCTCAATGTCACCATTAAGGAACGCCGTTTTGACATCCATCTGCCAAATTTCATAATCGAAATATGCAGCGTTTGCTAACATAATCCTCACAGACTTTAGCTTCGCTACTGGTGAGAAAGTCTCATCGTAGTCAACTCCTTGAATTTGTCGGAACCCTTTCGCGACAAGTCAAGCTTTATAGACGGTAACATTACCATCATCATCTATTTTTATTTTGAAAATCCATTTGTTCTCGACAGCCTTACGGCCATCCGGTAAGTCCACCAAAGTCCATACTTGGTTTTTTTACATGGATCCCATTTCGGATTTCATGGCTTCTAGCCATTTGTCGGAATCTGGGATCACCATAGCTTCTTCATACGTCGCAGGGTCATCAGTGTTGTCCACTAACATGACGTTCAAGGCAGAGTCATACCACTCAGGAGTGGTACGGACCCTCGTTGACCTGCGAGGTTCAGTAGTAACTTCGTTCGAAGTTTCATGATCATCATCATTTGCTTCCTCTCCAGTTGGTGCAGGCGGCACAGAAACATCTTCCGGTGCTGCGCTACTCTCAACTCCGAAAGAAGGTTCAATAACCTCGTCGAGTTCTACTTTCCTTCCAATCACTTCTTTCGAGAGAAATTCCTTCTCCAGAAAGGATCCATTCTTAGCAACGAAAACTTTGCCTTCGGATCTATGATAGAAGGTATACCCAATTGTTTCTTTAGGGTATCCTATGAAGACACATTTCTCCGCTTTGGGTTCAAGCTTATCAGGCTATAACTTCTTTACATATGCTTCGCAACCCCAAACTTTAAGGAACGACAACTTAGGTTTCTTTCCAAACCACAATTCGTACGGTGTCGTTTCAACGGATTTAGATGGTGCCCTATTTAAAGTGAATGCGACTGTCTCTAATGCATAGCCCCAAAATGATAACGGTAAATCTGTAAGAGACATCATAGCCCGAACCATATCTAAGAGAGTTCGATTACGACGTTCGGACACACCATTACGCTGTGGTGTTCCCGGCGGTGTCAACTGTGAAAGTATTCCACATTTCTTTAAATGCATGCCAAACTCATAACTCAGATATTCACCTCCGCGGTCAGAACGCAGAAACTTAATCTTCTTGTTACGATGATTTTCCACTTCACTTTGAAATTCCTTAAACTTCTCGAAAGTTTTGGATTTATGTTTCATAAAGTAGACATACCCATATCTACTCAAGTCATCCGTGAAAGTGAGAACATAACGATATCCACCACGCGATGCTACACTCATTGGACCGCACACATCGGTATGTATTATTTCTAATAAGTCTGTAGCTCGCTCCATTATACCAGAGAATGGAGTCTTAGTCATTTTTCCCATTAGACATGCTTCGCATCTTTCAAGTGATTCAAAATCAAGTGATTTAAGAAGTCCATCAGAATGGAGTTTCTTCATACGCTTCACTCCAATGTGACCAAGGCGACAGTGCTACATGTATGTAGAATTATCATTCAATTTTATTCGTTTAGCGTCTATGTTGTGAACATGTGTATCACTACTATCGATCTTCAATAAGAATAAACCATTCATCTCAGGTGCATAACCATAAAAGATATTACTCATATAAATCGAACAACCTTTATTCTCAAACTTAAAAGAGTAACCTTCTCGCAATAAACAAGATCCAGATATAATGTTCATGCTTAACACAGGCACCAAATAACAATTATTTAAATTTAAAACTAATCCCGATGGTAGATGTAGAGGGAGCGTGCCGACGGCGATCACATCAACCTTGGAGCCATTTCCAACGCGCATCGTCACCTCGTCTCTCGCCAGTCTTCGTTTATTCCGCAACTCCTGTTTCGAGTTACAGATATGAGCAACCGAACCAGTATCAAATACCCAGGCACTACTACGATTACTAGTAAGATACACATCTATAACATGTATATCGAATATACCTTTCTTCTTGATGTTGCCGTTCTTCAGATCCGCCAGGTATTTGGGGCAGTTACGCTTCCAGTGACCAGCACCCTTGCAGTAGAAGCACTCAATTTCAGGTTTAGGACCAGCCTTGGGCTTCTTAGCAGGTGCGGCGGCTTTCTTGCCGTCCTTCTTGAAGTTGCCCTTGTTCTTAGGCTTGCCCCATTTCTTGAAATTGGTGGTCTTATTGACCATCAACACTTGGTGCTCCTTCATGATCTCCACTTCAGCAGTTTTCAGCATGGACGATAGTTCATGCAACGTCTTGTTCATGCAGTGCATATTGTAGTTCATCACAAATTTCTTGTAACTTGGTGGTAGTGATTGGAGGATACGGTGAATCCCCCAATTCATTAGGAATCGGTATCCCCAACTCTCGGAGTTTGTTTGCGTGCCTAGACATGGTGAGCACGTGCTCGCTAACGGAGCTACCCTCTTCCATCTTGCAGGTAAAGAACTTCTCGGAAGCTTCATAGCTTTCCATGGCCGCGCGAGTCTCAAAAATGAGTTTGAGCTTCTTAATGATCTCAAACGGGTCATGGTGCTCAAAACGCTTTTGAAGCTCCGATTCTAAACCGTACAGGATGGCACACTGAACTGTGGAGTAGTGATGTTTCCGAGTGGCATAAACATTCTTTACGTCATCGGTGGCATCTTCTGCAGGTGAGTCACCTAGCGGTGCTTCGAGCACATAGGTCAACTGACCAGCCCTGAGGACGATCTTCAGTCCACGGAACCAGTCCGTGAAATTGCTTCCATTGTTCTTAAGTTTTTCTTTCTCTAGGAACGCATTGAAATTGATGGAAACGTTCGCCATAATCTACAACAAATTTGCAAGTAGTTTAGACTAAGTTTATGATAAATAGTGTTCAAATTTAATTCTTAAATCAACTAGGTGAACTCCCACTCAAAACAACATCCCTCGAGTTGTTTTAGTGATTACACGAACCAAATCCACTACACCAAGTCGGATCATCAGGTGAGATGATGTAGCTTCATTGGCGAACAATCTTCATGTTCATCATATCAATCATATGACTCATGCTCTACCTTTCGGTATTCCGTGTTCCGATACCATGTCTGTACATGCTAGGCTCGTCAAGATTAACCTTAGTTTCCGCATGTGCAAATCTGGCTTGCACCCGTTGTATGCACACGTAGAGTCTATCACACCCGATCATCACGAGATGCTTCGAAACGACGAGTCTTAGCAACGGTGCCAACTAAGGACGAACACTTTATTACTTGATATTTAGTGAGAGGGATCATCTTATAGTGCTACTGTCGCGATCTAAGCAATACAAGATGCATAAAGGATTAACATCACAGGCAATTCATAATTAGTGTGATATGATATGGTCCTTTCTTCTTATGCCTTCGATCTCCATCTCCAAAGCACGGACATGATCTCCATCATCACCAGCATTGCGTCAAGGTCTGTGGCGTCGCTTCATGGTTGTCCATCATCACTAGCAACTATTACAACTACTTGGAACAAAGCTATTACAAGATGAATAGACACGCAGGTCTTAACAGAATTAAAGACAACCATTAGGCTCCTGCCGGTTGCCATATTACAACAAGGATCATTGCATACATCAAATACAATCACAATCACATGTAGGCCATATCACATCACAAAACCCCTGCAAAAACAAGTTAGACACCTCTAATTTTCTTTGCAAGTTTTACGTGGCTTGGGGCTTTCGACTAAGAACGCATCTTACCTACGAAACTGAACCACAACGTTGATACAAGTGCTATCAAGTGCAAAGTGTAGATTTGATCTATACTATGATGGGAGAGACAGACACCCGCAAAGCCACTTGTGCAAAGTAAGTTGCACTCATCCCACCATACCGCAAGATGCAAAGTACACACATAGCAAAAGACGGCACGAGCACCAACACCCACAACTTCATTGTGTTCTACTCGTGCAACAGATCTACGCATAGACAAGGCTCTGATACCACTAATGGGTTCGTAGCATGGAAAACAAAAATTTTCTACCGCAAGAACGAACAAAACCAAGATCTAATCTAGATAAAAGCCAAGATCTAAACTATTAGACATGAGCAACGAGATAGATCGGTACTAACCCTCGTAGAACCGAAAGCGTTACGAGATTAGATCTCGTGGATGATGTAGTCGATCACTTGCTGATCTCAGGATCGTGTGGACGATCCTTCCGGCGCCGCGTTCCGGCAGCGCTTCCGCAGACGGTCACACGTGCGGAGTCGAAGCAGACCTTCCTCTCCCCGTTCCATCAAGCAGCGGAGGTAGTAGATCTTCTCCATGGAATCCCAGCAGCACGATGGCGTGGTGGTGGTGGTGGAGATGAGAATTCTGCAGGGCTTCGCCTATGCCTGTGCAGAAGAAAGGTGGAGGAGAGAGGCGGCTGAGATTGGTTGTTATTAGAGAGCGGCAAGAGGGGGTGCCCCCTCCCTTCTATTTAAAGGAGGGAGGCACGCCTGGGGAGGGGGAGTCCTAGTAGGACTCCCCTCCTCCTTGGGCCGACGGGTTGGGGGGAGGAGTCCTCCTCCCCCACGAATCCGTGTATTGCCGCACTTAGACTCCCTTGATCCCTTTCTTGGTTTTCAAGTAAACTCCAAGAAATCCTCTAGAACCTTCCAGAACATTCCGAAACCTTCTAGAATCTCCATACAAACACTCCGGAACATTTCCCAACTTAGAAAATGATCCCCAATATATGAATCTTATTCTCCAGACCATTCTGGATCTCCTCGTGATGTCCCGGATCCATTCCGAGACTCCGAACAACATTCGGTCTCCAACGCAAATTCCATATCTACTTAAAACAACTTTGAACCTTAAGTGTGTCACCCTACGGTTCGTGAATATGCAGACATGATGAAGACACCTCTCCGATCAATAACCATCAGCGGGATCTGCAGATCCATAACGGCTCCCACATACTCAACGATTACTTCGTGATCGATAGAACCATTTAACATACGAAACCAATTCCCTTTGTCACACGATATTCTACTTATCCGAGGTTTGATCGTCGGTATCTTCATACCTAGTTCTTCCTTGTTACTGATAAGTACTCTTTACTCGTTCCATGTTATGTCATCCCTTGTGACCCAGTCACATGCTTGCAAGCTATCTAGATGACATTCCACCGAGAGGGCCCAGAGTATATCTATCCGTCATATGGATGGACAAATCCCAATCTTGGTCTATGCGCTTCAACACATACTTTCAGAATACCCAATGACACCTTTATAACCGCCCAGTTACGAAGCGGCGTTTGATGTCATCAAAGTACCCATCCGATGATGGTGATTAACATAACCTCATGGTCGAAGGATTAGGTTACTATGTATTTCAAAGCTTACAGCAATACGATCTTAATGACCTGATCTTATGCTACGCTTACTATGGGTGTGTGTCCATCACATCATTCTCCTAATGATATAACCTTGTTATTAATCACATCCAATGTCTATGATCAGGAAACCATGATCATCAATCAATCAACAAGCTAGTTCAACAAGAGGCTTACTAGGGACTCTTTTATGTTTACAAAACACGCAAGTATTAGTGTTTCCTAATAATACAATTACAACATGGGATGTAAACATTCATCATAAACACAAAGATATAATAATAACCACTTTTATTATTGCCTCTTGGGCATATCTCCAACACTATCGACATCCGGGAGGCCTTATGGACCCCCCTGAGCCAGAGCTTGATTCATTTCTATTTCTTGGGGCCACAAACTAGTTTGGGGTTTTATTACTATCCTGTACTTATGCCATGCTTTATTGCTTTATTTATGATTGTGCGTGGAGCACCTGTACTGTTTTGGATCGTGACACGTTTTCGCTGTATCGACAAGCCCGGTCACATTTTTGGGTTCCCAGTCGTTTACCGCCGTCCACACAAACCCTGGGTCCATTCCGGAGCCGGCCAACTTCGTTGCGGGTAGCTTAGTGGGGTGGCCCCCTGAAATATCTTATGAATCCTATGGTCGCTTTGTCGTGAATGCCTCGTTGGGTTTTGATTTGGTTTTTCCGAGGTTGATCGAGTGTGTGTTGCTATTTGTGCACCCCTGCAGGGTAAATCTTTGTGAAAGCCGTGTCCGCGGTTATGGACGACTTGGAGCACAGTTTCTCGATCATAGACAAGTATAACTAAAGTACCGCTTTTAATTTGACTAAGTATCTAACTAGTAAATAGTGCAATACTCATGGAATGGTTAATAAAACTGCCAACGGATGGGTTGTTCATCCGCTTTCTCGTTGGTAAGCGAGAAGGAGGATGGATCTGTTAATTATACTGTTATAACTGTTGTTACTAATTAACGGACATCCGTCTATCATTGGTTAGGCGGATGGTTAGCGAGTATCTATAGACTTGTTAGTTATTATCTTTTGCTGCAATTGCGTCACCCCAGGTATATGTCCCCTTTAGAGGCATAAAGACTTGTTGAGTACCCCTAGGGTCTCACACGATAAATTGTTTGATTTAGATGAACAGGTGTATTCGGAAGATGGATACTGGGTGGAGGAGACGGATGATGTTGGCAACGATCATTCGGTGTAGAGATTCCGGGGATGGGGATCTGCGAGATCTGTGGGCGGGATGTGTTTATTTATGTGGCATCTTATGCCGATTTGCTTCTTATCCGTACTCGGATCTTGTTTTCCGCTTCCGCCTGATACTCTGATGTTTGATGTATGAGGAGCTATCCTAAACTATTATCTCTATCTAGGATATTTGGATCTTGCCGTATGGCGTTGCAATATTTCTATTTCTTTTAGATGGAATGGCTCTGAGAACTGTTGTATGGTAGCTTGCATACATACTCACTTGTGTATGTATTTGATCTCTTCGCCTGTTGCCTACGCCGCTCGCTCTTGTCCCGATGTCTTGGAAGTGGTTAGGACGGCCGACGGGTCTACACGTGGGCGGTCCTCTGGGCCCCCGCTGTACTATTTTAACCACTTCCGTTTCATCCAGGCTTCAACTTAGAGCGTAAGGTCCGAGGTAGTTACACAACATGGAGACCCGCACAACACAACATGAGGTTGTCAATTTCACCGTGTTTTGCGGAAAACAAAGGATTAAACGTATCGAATGGAAATAAGTAAAAGTTTGCAGAAAGTAAACACAAAGCAGAAACAGTTTATAGATTGTATGTAAAGAAAAAGGACCGGGATCCATAGTTCACTAGAGGTGGCTCTCCTTAGATAGATAACATGCTGGGTGAACAAATTACAGCGGGGCAATTGACAAAACACCGAGAAAGCAATACATGCATATACTAATCATCTTGACTCCTTTGAGACTTGATTGGGCATTACAACATTATACATAGACCGCCATCCAACTGCATCTATGACTAATAATCCACCTTCAGGTTATCATCTGAACCCCCTCCAGTATTAAGTTGCAAGCAACAAATTATTGCTTTACGAACTGCGTGTAAAGTAAACAATACGATTGTTCTATGAACAAAGGATTGTTGTTTTCTCCCTAGTAGCAACAGCACATCTAGTACCTTAGAGATTTCTGTCACTTCCCCAGATTACCAGAGGCATGAACCCACTATCGAGCATAAATACTAACTCTTGGAGTTGCTAGCATCTACTTGGCCAAGATAGCTACTAACAACGGAAAGCATGCAAGATCCCAAATAACAAAGACATGATAGAATCAATAATCAATCTGAAATAGCATCTCAATATCCATTAGATCCCCGCAAACACAACATGTATGAATTACAAATAGATGATCTTGATCATGAACGGATCTCACAAGATCTAAACATGAAAGCACAAAGGATGAGAAACCAGCCATATAGCTACTACATGGATCCGTAGTCCAAGGATGAACTACTCACGCATCACACCGGAGGCTTGCATGGTGATGAAGAAGGCCTCCATGGTGAATTCCCCTCTCCGGCAGGGTGCCGGGAAGAGCTTCAGATCCCTCCCTATCTAGGGATGGAGATGACGACGGCTACAGACTCTTTCGTGGATTTTTGATCGGGTACTTAGGGTTTTCGTCCCGAGGGAAATATATAGGCGGAAGGAGAGGCTGAGGGGGTGCCGGGAGCGGCCACACCACCCCCTGGTGTGGGCCAGGCCTAGCCGCGTGGCCAGGTAGTGTGGTGGCTCCCTGGCCCTTCTCCGTCTCGTATTCTGGCACTTGATCCCTTTTAGAAAAATAGGCACTTTGGCTTTTGTCCCGTCCAATTCCGAGAATATTCATTTTCTGACTTTCCTTGAACCAAAAACAGCAGAAAAGAGGCAGCTGGCACTGTGTCTCTTGTTAATAGGTTAGTCCAAGAAATCATATGAAAAGTACTCCAAAGTTGGAACAAAACACAAGAAAGTGGATAAAACCAAGCATGGAACATCAAAAATTATAGATACATTTGCAATGTATCAACATCCCCAAGCTTAACTCCTGCTCGTCCTCGAGTAGGTAAGTGATAAAAAGAAAAATAATTTTTGAGGTGACATGCACCATCAAAGACTTGATCAAAATATTTGCAAAACATTCAAAGCTAGGATCATAGTACTTCAATCATAACATGAAAGACAAAGTTCTAGCAATAAGCAAAGAAACTATGATGCAACATGAAAAGGCACAAACAAAAGATTCATGAATAACAATGCTTTGCAAGGCGTTTGTTTGTTTCACATAAAGAAAACATGGCATAATAGTATTCAGCTTGTCCCTCAATAGAGTAGCAAATTTAAATGCATAGGACACCTTCAAAGTTCATAAGAGTGACTAGATACAATAGTTTAAAACAAGCAATATCAAGTTATGCATCAATCAACTAGTCTTGGGACAATGCACATAGAACTAAGAATGGCCACTATGCTCTCAAAGTAAGTGCATAAAGATAGAAGGTGGAGACTTAATATAATGGTGGAAGAAAGGCCTTTTGTAAAAGGAAGTAGGGATTCAAGTCTCATAAAGAGCTTCCAAAAATTATAGTACTTATAGCTTCCAGCTCTCATTGCCCCTATCATAAGAATCTTGAAGTGATTAAGGTTAAAGTGAACAAACTATGGTGTACATTCTTGACAAAGTATAAGTCAGAAATCTCATGTCCCTTGTATACGAGGGCCGCTCCTCATGCTACTCAAGTTTAGTCACCAGTAAGTTCTTGTCATTGTAAGTACATGTGTATCATAGAGAACCGCCAACGGGTACCCCTTGCCCGATGATACGGAAGAATCCCCATATCAAAATGACAAGGCAAGCAGACAACGAGCATCTCAACATTCTTCTTATTTACCATGGGAATATGGTGCTTTTTTCTCTCTTTCCTCTTTTCATAGTATCTTTTTTTTTCTTTTCTCATTTTTCTCAACATAGGACTCTTTTTTATATAAGAAGAATGCTTTATAGACAGCTCATTATGGTTATGCTGCAGGTTTCCACCATGTTAGCATGGATTAGACCAGCGGCCCAGGCGTTTCTCTAACACATATACATAACTCCATGGACTTACAAGCTCCCTTTCATTTCACACCGATGACATCCATATACAAAAGAGCATGATATCAACTAGATACAAGTACCAAGTGCAATGTTGAAAGCGTTCCCCATGAAAGCATGGTTCTGCTAATTCTCAACAAATAAGTGCAAGCATATACAACATAGATGACACAATGGTTCAAGTTTATTAAGGGCAAGTAAAGTAAAGCGTGCCTTCAAGTTCGTGAGAGCTTTAATCACTAGTTTTCTCATAACAAGTGGAAGGTAAACAAAAGCATGAATATACTTGGAATAGCATAAGCTAGTAGGTAGGTATGGTGGACTCTTTGGAATAACTTGGTTTAGGGAATTGGATGCATGAGTGGAACTCATACTTTGTTGTGGAGGCTAGCAAAAGACTGGGAGCGACAAACTAAGAGAGCAATAATGGCCATAATCATGCAGAGCGACAAAACATCATTGATCAAAGCATAAAGTGATACTACAAGTTGAAAACTAAAGGACCATAAAGGCTATGGTGACTTGAGATAGTCATAACATGGTGTGAGCATGTGCCAAGTCAACCCAAATAAAGCATCAAATGAGAATACCACTATACTATGCTTTAATATGCTAAAACAACGCATGATTCATCAAAGGCACATTAAGCAATCTCAATTGTTTATAACAAGTCATGCTACAGCAAAGAATACTAAGCATAAAGCCAAAACAATATCAAGCATGGCATGAAAAAGCACCGGCCACAGTCAAAAACGAGCTCTTTTTACCACATAAGCATGAAGTTTCCTACTCTTTTCCAAACCAAACCAAACTAATTGCAAACCAAAGTATGAAAGAGGGGGTCCAACCAAATTATTCAAAAAACTAAGCAAACCAAAGCAAACGAAAAACCAAAATGAAAACGAAAAAGAAGACGCTCCAAGAAAAACACAATTGTGCATGAAACAATAAAAATGAAGCGTTTGGAAAAAACCTGGAATTTTTATTGATGAAGAAGGGGATGGCTTGGGAATCCCCAACCTTTGACGCTTGTACTTCTTGGATATTTCTTGGGGTGACACGCGTGGCATCCCCAAGCTTGAGCTTTAGTCCATCCTTCATCTCATTACTCATTCCTTCCATACACCTGAAATTTTTCCTTCATACAAAACTTCACACAATCTCATTAGCAACATTAGTGCACTTAAGATAAATAAGTCTTAAGGTTCAGTTCCAACACCAAATAAACTTCCATTAGAACACTATCTACTGTAGCACTTCTCTCAAAAAGCTCAATTCCCCAAAAGAACTCAAGAAGGAACCAACAAGAAGCAAACGCAGAAAATGGCAGAAATCTGTCCAAACAGACCAGCAGGTAAATACGAATTCTTTGGAAGACCTTATGTTGCTCAAATAAAAAAGTGTTGAACTAATTAAAGTTAGATAACAACCTGGGGCCGAAGCACAAAAAATTACAGCTCAATCCTACATACAGATCTCTCTCACGAATTTTTACGGTGAAGCACAAGAATCTGTTTCGGGACAGCAACTTTCCCAATCATTACTTCACTCTCATTAGAGGTTACTCTTGGCACAAAAAGCAAATAAAAAGGATAAGGAGAGGTTATTATAGAGGTAATAACTTCCAATACTCATCTAAAACTTTTGGGTTATCTCCCAATAAGTACTTTTCTTTAACGCCTTTAAGTTAGGCATAAGAAGCAAAGACAGAATCAAGTGTTCTCAAATGAAGAAGCATTAAAACCAACTTTCTTGCCCTTACCTCTCTTATTTTTATTCTTAACCTTTGGGAAAATGTGATTGTTTTGTGGAGAAGAAAGGTGCATGGTCCCCTTTCCCACATCCATTATTGCTCCAAGGAGTTCTAATAGGGACCTTCCAAGTGTAATTTGTCCTTTTCCTGCACATTCAATAACAAGATAATCAGTAGAAATCATTTTCCCAAGGATCTTTGTAAACACTCCTTCAGATATTCCAATAGGAAATAAGGTAGCATTATTAGCAAGAGATATTTCTTTTCCTCCTTCAGTAAGCCCCCAAAGATTCAAAGATTCATAAATATCTTTGGGCATAAGACAAAATTCAGGCATGATATCGCAGCGGGCTTGAAAAGTTTTAGTGTTTATCTCAATCTTTACTATAGGGAGCCACTTTGATGGTTCATAATTTATTGGAACATAATTGTGATGCTCCCTAAGCGTATTATAGCAACTTTCTAAGCTAGTAGTGCTAGCCTCAAGAGTGTTCAACCTAGCAAATATTTTTGCGAAAGAAATATCAGTTTGGCTAGGCATGTTGTAAGTGAGAATCAATTTCTTTATAGCATTAATAGCATTATCCTCATTACATTGGAGGAAATCTCCTCCCACAACAGCATCTAAAGCATATCTATAGCAAAGAGCAATCCCAAGGTAAAAACTGCTAAGGAACAAGCTTTGAGTCATTTTAGGCTTAGTTTTTTCATGTAGATCAGAGATTCTAGACCAAGCTTCCTTAAAACTTTCCTCAATTCCTTGTTTAAAAGTGAAAATCATTTCCTCGGGTGACATAGTGATTGGAGCAAGGCTAGACATAGTGGCACTCAAGATAGGAACTAATTTTTTTGTGTTTTTGAAATAAGAAAGCAAACAAGTAAAACTAATTTTTTTTGTATTTTTTGAAGAACAAAACAAGCAAACAAAGCAAAAAGAAAACTAAGAAAAACAAAAACAACCAAGTAAAGAGATTGGTTATGAGGGACTCCCCTTGTGAAGATGTTTTTGACTCCCCGGCAACGGCGCTAGAAAAATGGTTGATGGCTCAATGCACGGCGCCCAAAAAAGTGTTGATGGCTCGTGGTTGATGTAGAGCTCGTTGGGAACCCCAACAGGAAGGTATGATGAGCACAACAGCAAGTTTCCCTCAGTTATGAAACCAAGGTTTAATCGAACCAGTAGGAGCAAGGAAACACCCCAAAGGTGTTACTAGCTGAGCTTTGGCAGGGCGCACTACCGGTGCTAGTAGCAACGTGGAGACCTGCACAACACAACCACAGAACTTTGTCCCCAACTTGCGATGAGGTTGTCAATCTCACCGTGTTTTGCGGAAAAGAAAGGATTAAACGTATCGAATGGAAAGAAGTAAAAGTTTGTAGAAAGTAAACACAAAGCAGAAACAGTTTATAGATTGTATGTAAAGAAAAAGGACCGGGATCCATAGTTCACTAGAGGTGGCTCTCATTAGATAGATAACATATTGGGTGAACAAATTACAATGGGGCAATTGACAAACACCGAGAAAGCAATACATGCATATACTAATCATCTTGACTCCTTTGATACTTGATTGGGCATTACAACATTATACGTAAACCGCCATCCAACTGCATCTATGACTAATAATCCACCTTCAGGTTATCATCTGAACCCCCTCTAGTATTAAGTAGCAAGCAACAGATTATTGTTTTACGAACTGCGTGTAAAGTAAACAATACGATTGTTATATGAACACAGGATTGTTGTTTTCTCCCTAGTAGCAACAACACATCTAGTACCTTAGAGATTTCTGTCACTTCCACAGATTACCAGAGGCAGGAACCCACTATCGAGCATAAATACTAACTCTTGGAGTTGCTAGCATCTACTTGGCCAAGATAGCTACTAACAACAGAAAGCATGCAAGATCCCAAATAACAAAAACATGATAGAATCAATAATCAATCTGAAATAGCATCTCAATATCCATCGGATCCCCGCAAACATAACATGTATGAATTACAAATAGATGACCTTGATCATGAACGGAGCTCACAAGATCTAAACATGAAAGCACAAAGGAGGAGAAACCAGCCATCTAGCTACTACATGGATCCCTAGTCCAAGGATGAACTACTCACGCATCACACCGGAGGCTTGCATGGTGATTAAGAAGGCCTCCAGGGTGAATTCCCCTCTCCGGCAGGGTGCCGGGAAGAGCTTCAGATCCCTCCCGATCTAGGGATGGAGATGACGGCGGCTACAGACTCTTTCGTGGATTTTTGATCGGATACTTAGGGTTTTCGTCCCGAGGGTAATATATAGGCAGAAGGAGAGGCCGAGGGGGTGCCGGGAGCGGCCACACCACCACCTGGCGTGAGCCAGTCCTAGCCGCGCGACCAGGTGGTGTGGTGGCTCCCTGGCCCTTCTCCGTCTCGTATTCTGGCACTTGATCCCTTCCGGAAAAATAGGCACTTTGGCTTTTGTCCTGTCCAATTCTGAGAATATTCATTTTCTGACTTTCCTAGAACCAAAAATAGCAGAAAACAGGCAGCTGACACTGTGGCTCTTGTTAATAGGTTAGTCTAAGAAATCATATGAAAAGTACTCCAAAGTTGGAACAAAACACAAAAAAGTGGATAAAACCAAGCATGGAACATCAAGAATTATAGATACATTTGCAATGTATCAAACAACACCCAATGTCATTGCATGTGTGTTCTTCTCACAAACCATATCATGAACCACACCTAGTGTCATTGCATGTGTGTTCTTCTCATTAACCCCACATGGATCCACCGGTGCCATTGCATGTCTGCTCTTCTCATTAACCACACCTAGTGTCATTGCATGTCTATTATTTTCACAAACCACATATCACTAGAGTCATTGCATATGTGTTCTTCCCATGAACCACACATGGATCCACCGGTGTCATTGCATGTGTGTTCTTCTCACAAACCACACATGGATCCACCCAGTGCCATCGCATGTCTGCTCTTTTCATGAACCACGGCTAGAGTCATTGCATGTGTGTTCTTCTCACAGACCACATATCACCTGTGTCATTGCATGTGTGTTCTTCCCACAAACCACACATGGATCCACCAGTGTCATTGCATGCGTGTTCTTCCCACAGACCACACATGGATCCACCAGTGTCATTGCATGTGTGTTCTTCCCATGAACCACACATGGATCCACCAGTGTCATCGCATGTCTGCTCTTTTCATGAACCATAGCTGGAGTCATTGCATGTGTGTTCTTCTCACAGACCACATATCACCTGTGTCATGGCATGTGTGTTCTTCCCACAGACCACACATGGATCCACCAGTGTCATTGCATGTGTGTTCTTCCCACAGATCACACATGGATCCACCAGTGTCATTGCATGTGTGTTCTTTTCATGAACCACAACTAGAGTCATTGCATGTGTGTTCTTCTTACAAACCATATCATGAACCACACCCAGTGTCATTGCATGTGTGTTCTTCTCACAAACCACACATGGATCCACCGGTGTCATTACATGTCTGCTCTTCTCATTAACCACAGCTAGAGTCATTGCACGTCTGTTCTTTTCACAAACCACATATCACCAGAGTCATTGCATGTGTGTTCTTCCCATGAACCACACCTGGATCCACCGTTGTCATTGCATGTGTGTTCTTCTCACAAACCACACATGGATCCACCCAGTGCCATCGCATGTCTGTTCTTTTCATGAACCATAGCTAGAGTCATTGCATGTGTGTTCTCAAAAACCACATATGACTTGTGTCATTGCATGTGTGTTCTTCCCACAGACCACACATGGATCCACCAGTGTCATTGCATGTGTGTTCTTCCCACAGACCACACCTGGATCCACCCAGTGTCATTGCATGTATGTTCTTTTCATGAACCACAGCTAGAGTCATTGCATGTGTGTTCTTCTTACAAACCATATCATGAACCACACCCAGTGTCATTGCATGTGTGTTCTTCTCACAAACCACACATGGATCCACCGGTGTCATTTCATGTCTACTCTTCTCATTAACCACAGCTATGCATGTCTGTTCTTTTCACAAACCACATATCACCAGAGTCATTGCATGTGTGTTCTTCCCATGAACCACACATGGATCCACCAGTGTCATTGCATGTGTGTTCTTCTCACAAACCACACATGGATCCACCCAGTGTCATTGCATGTGTGTTCTTCTTACAAACCATATCATGAACCACACCCAGTGTCATTGCATGTGTGTTCTTCTCACAAACCACACATGGATCCACCGGTGTCATTGCATGTCTGCTCTTCTCATTAACCACAATTAGAGTCATTGCACGTCTGTTCTTTTCACAAACCACATATCACCAGAGTCATTGCATGTGTGTTCTTCCCATGAACCACACCTGGATCCACCGGTGTCATTGCATGTGTGTTCTTCTCACAAACCACACATGGATCCACCCAGTGCCATCGCATATCCGCTCTTTTCAGGAACCATAGCTAGAGTCATTGCATGTGTGTTCTTCTCAAAAACCACATATCACCTGTGTCATTGCATGTGTGTTCTTCCCACAGACCACACATGGATCCATCAGTGTCATTGCATGTGTGTTCTTCCCATAGACCACACATGGATCCACCCAGTGTCATTGCATGTGTGTTCTTTTCATGAAGCACAGCTAGAGTCATTGCATGTGTGTTCTTCTTACAAACCATATCATGAACCACAACCATTGTCATTGCATGTGTGTTCTTCTCACAAACCACACATGGATCCATCGGTGTCATTGCATGTCTGCTCTTCTCATTAACCACAGCTATGCATGTCTTTTCTTTTCACAAACCACATATCACCAGAGTCATTGCATGTGTGTTCTTCCCATGAACCACACATGGATCCACCAGTATCATTGCATGTGTGTTCTTCTCACAAACCACACATGGATCCACGCAGTGTCATTGCACGTGTGTTCTTCTTACAAACCATATCATGAAACACACCTAGTGTCATTGCATGTGTGTTCTTCTCACAAACCACACATGGATCCACCGGTGTCATTACATGTCTGCTCTTCTCATTAACCACAGCTAGCGTCATTGCATGTCTGTTCTTTTCACAAGCCACATATCACTAGAGTCATTGCATGTGTGTTCTTCCCATGAACCACACATGGATCCACCGGTATCATTGCATGTGTGTTCTTCTCACAAACCACACATGGATCCACCCAGTGCCATCGCATGTCTGCTCTTTTCATGAACCACAGCTAGAGTCATTGCATGTGTGTTCTTCTCACAGACCACATATCACCTGTGTCATTGCATGTGTGTTCTTCCCACAGACCACACATGGATCCACCAGTGTCATTGCATGTGTGTTCTTCCCACAGACCACACATGGATCCACCCAGTGTCATTGCATTTGTGTTCTTTTCATGAACCACATCTAGAGTCATTGCTTGTGTGTTCTTCTTACAAACCATATCGTGAACCACACCCAGTGTCATTGGATGTGTGTTCTTCTCACAAACCACACATGGATCCACCGGTGTCATTGCATGTCTGCTCTTCTCATTAACCACAGCTAGAGTCATTGCATGTCTGTTCTTTTCACAAACCACATATCACCAGAGTCATTGCATGTGTGTTCTTCCCATGAACCACACATGGATCCACCAGTGTCATTGTATGTGTGTTCTTCCCACAAACCATATCATGAACCACACCCAGTGTCATTGCATGTGTGTTCTTCTCACAAACCACACATGGATGCACCAGTGTCATTGCATGTGTGTTCTTCACACAAACCATATCATGAACCACACCCAGTGTCATTGCATGTGTGTTCTTCTCACAAACCATATCATGAACCACACCTAGTGTCATTGCATGTGTGTTCTTCTCATTAACCCCACATGGATCCACCGGTGTCATTGCATGTCTGCTCTTCTCATGAACCACACCCAGTGTCATTGCATGTCTGTTCTTTTCACAAACCACATATCACCGGAGTCATTGCATATGTGTTCTTCCCATGAACCACACATGGATCCACCGGTGTCATTGCATGTGTGTTCTTCTCCCAAACCACACATGGATCCACCCAGTGCAATCGCATGTCTGCTCTTTTCATGAACCACAGCTAGAGTCATTGCATGTGTGTTCTTCTCACATACCACATATCACCTGTGTTATTGCATGTGTGTTCTTTCCACAGACCACACATGGATCCACCAGTGTCATTGCATGTGTGTTCTTCCCACATACCACACATGGATCCACCAGTGTCATTGCATGTGTGTTATTCCCACAGACCACACATGGATCCACCCAGTGTCATTGCATGTGTGTTCTTTTCATGAACCATAGCTAGAGTCATTGCATGTGTGTTCTTCTCAAAAACCACATATCACCTGTGTCATTGCATGTGTGTTCTTCCCACAGACCACACATGGATCCACCAGTGTCATTGCATGTGTGTTCTTCCCACAGACCACACATGGATCCACCCAGTGTCATTGCATGTGTGTTCTTTTCATGAACCACAGCTAGAGTCATTGCATGTGTGTTCTTCTTACAAACCATATCATGAACCACACTCACTGTCATTACATGTGTGTTCTTCTCACAAACCACACATGGATCCACCGGCGTCATTGCATGTCTGCTTTTCTCATTAACCACAGCTATGCATGTGTGTTCTTTTCACAAACCACATATCACCAGAGTCATTGCATGTGTGTTCTTCCCATGAACCACACATGGATCCACCAGTGTCATTGCATGTGTGTTCTTCTCACAAACCACACATGGATCCACCCAGTGTCATTGCATGTGTGTTCTTCTTAGAAACCATATCATGAACCACACCCAGTGTCATTGCATGTGTGTTCTTCTCATAAACCACACATGGATCCACCGGTGTCATTGCATGTCTGCTCTTCTCATTAACCACAACTAGAGTCATTGCACGTCTGTTATTTTCACAAACCACATATCACCAGAGTCATTGCATGTGTGTTCTTCCCATGAACCACACCTGGATCCACCGGTGTCATTGCATGTGTGTTCTTCTCACAAACCACACATGGATCCACCCAGTGCCATCGCATATCCGCTCTTTTCATGAACCATAGCTAGAGTCATTGCACGTGTGTTCTTCTCAAAAACCACATATCACCTGTGTCATTGTATGTGTGTTCTTCCCACAGACCACACATGGTTCCACCAGTGTCATTGCATGTGTGTTCTTCCCACAGACCACACATGGATCCACCCAGTGTCATTGCATGTGTGTTCTTTTCATGAAGCACAGCTAGTCATTGCATGTGTGTTCTTCTTACAAACCATATCATGAACCACAACCATTGTCATTGCATGTGTGTTCTTCTCACAAACCACACATGGATCCACCGGTGTCATTGCATGTCTGCTTTTCTCGTTAACCACAGCTAGAGTCATTGCATGTCGGTTCTTTTCACAAACCACATATCACCAGAGTCATTGCATGTGTGTTCTTCCCATGAACCACACATGGATCCACCAGTATTATTTTATGTGTGTTCTTCTCACAAACCACACATGGATCCACGCAGTGTCATTGCACGTGTGTTCTTCTTACAAACCATATCATGAAACACACCTAGTGTCATTGCATGTGTGTTCTTCTCACAAACCACACATGGATCCACCGGTGTCATTGCATGTTTGCTCTTCTCATTAACCACAGCTAGCGTCATTGCATGTCTGTTCCTTTCACAAGCCACATATCACTAGAGTCATTGCATGTGTGTTCTTCCCATGAACCACACATGGATCCACCGGTATCATTGCATGTGTGTTCTTCTCGCAAACCACACATGGATCTACCCAGTGCCATCGCATGTCTGCTCTTTTCATGAACCACAGCTAGAGTCATTGCATGTGTGTTCTTCTCACAGACCACATATCACCTGTGTCATCGCATGTGTGTTCTTCCCACAGACCACACATGGATCCACCAGTGTCATTGCATGTGTGTTCTTCCCACAGACCACACATGGATCCACCCAGTGTCATTGCATGTGTGTTCTTTTCATGAACCACAGCTAGAGTCATTGCTTGTGTGTTCTTCTTACAAACCTTATCATGAACCACACCCAGTGTCATTGGATGTGTGTTCTTCTCACAAACCACACATGGATCCACCGGTGTCATTGCATGTCTGCTCTTCTCATTAACCACAGCTAGAGTCATTGCATGTCTGTTCTTTTCACAAACCACATATCACCAGAGTCATTGCATGTGTGTTCTTCCCATGAACCACACATGGATCCACCAGTGTCATTGTATGTGTGTTCTTCCCACAAACCATATCATGAACCACACCCAGTGTCATTGCATGTGTGTTCTTCTCACAAACCACACATGGATGCACCAGTGTCATTGCATGTGTGTTCTTCACACAAACCATATCATGAACCACACCCAGTGTCATTGCATGTGTGTTCTTCTCACAAACCATATCATGAACCACACCCAGTGTCATTGCATGTGTGTTCTTCTCATTAACCCCACATGGATCCACCGGTGTCATTGCATGTCTGCTCTTCTCATTAACCACACCCAGTGTCATTGCATGTCTGTTCTTTTCACAAACCACATATCACCGGAGTCATTGCATATGTGTTCTTCCCATGAACCACACATGGATCCACCGGTGTCATTGCATGTTCTTCTCCCAAACCACACATGGATCCACCCAGTGCAATCGCATGTCTGCTCTTTTCATGAACCACAGCTAGAGTCATTGGATGTGTGTTCTTCTCACATACCACATATCACCTGTGTCATTGCATGTGTGTTCTTCCCACAGACCACACATGGATCCACCATTGTCATTGCATGTGTGTTCTTCCCACAGACCACACATGGATCCACCAGTGTCATTGCATGTGTGTTCTTCCCACAGACCACACATGGTTCCACCCAGTGTCATTGCATGTGTGTTCTTTTCATGAACCACAGCTAGAGTCATTGCATGTGTGTTCTTCTTACAAACCATATCATGAACCACACTCACTGTCATTGCATGTGTGTTCTTCTCACAAACCACACATGGATCCACCGGCATCATTGCATGTCTGCTTTTCTCATTAACCACAGCTGGAGTCATTGCATGTCGGTTCTTTTCACAAACCACATATCACCAGAGTCATTGCATGAGTGTTATTCCCATGAACCACACATGGATCCACCAGTGTCATTGCATGTGTGTTCTTCTCACAAACCACACATGGATCCACCCAGTGCCATCGCATGTCTGCTCTTTTCATGAACCACAGCTAGAGTCATTGCATGTGTGTTCTTCTCACATACCACATATCACCTGTGTCATTGCATGTGTGTTCTTCCCACAGACCACACATGGATCCACCAGTGTCATTGCATGTGTGTTCTTCCCACGAACCACACATGGATCCACCCAGTGTCATTGCATGTGTGTTCTTTTCATGAACCACAGCTAGAGTCATTGCATGTGTGTTCTTCTTACAAACCATATCATGAACCACACCCAGTGTCATTGCATGTATGATCTTCTCACAAACCACACATGGATGCACCGGCGTCATTGCATGTCTGCTCTTCTCATTAACCACAACTAGAGTCATTGCATGTCTCTTCTTTTCACAAACCACATATCACCAGAGTCATTGCATGTGTGTTCTTCTCATGAACCACACATGGATCCACTAGTGTCATTGCATGTGTTCTTCCCACAGACCACACATGGATCCACCAGAGTCATTGCATGTGTGCTCTTCCCATGAACCACACATGGATCCACCAGTGTCATTGCATGTCTGGTCTTTTCATGAACCACATCTAGAGTCATTGCATGTGTGTTCTTCTCACAAACCACATATCACCGGTGTCATTGCGTGTGTGTTGTCCCCATGAACCACACATTGATCCACAAATGTCATTGCATGTGTGTTCTTCCCACATACCACACATGGATCCACCAGAGTCATTGCATAGGTGCTCTTCCCATGAACCACACATGGATCCACCAGTGTCATTGCATGTCTGCTCTTTTCATGAACCACAGCTAGAGTCATTGCATGTGTGTTCTTCTCACAAACCACATATCACCGGTGTCATTGCATGTGTGTTCTCCCCATGAACCACACATTGATCCACCAATGTCATTGCATGTGTGTTCTTCCCATAGACCACACATGGATCCACCAGTGTCATTCCATGTGTGTTCTTCCCATGAGCCACATATGGATCCACCAGTGTCATTGTATGTCTGCTCTTCCTATGAACCACAGCTAGAGTCATCGTATGCGTGCTCTTTTTCATGAACCATAGCTAGAGTCATTGCATGTGTGTTCTTCTTACAAACCATATCATGAACCACACCCAGTGTCATTGCATGTGTGTTCTTCTCACAAACCACACATGGATCCACCGGTGTCATTGCATGTCTGCTCTTCTCATTAACCACAGCTATGCATGTCTGTTCTTTTCACAAACCACATATCACCAGAGTCATTGCATGTGTGTTCTTCCCATGAACCACACATGGATCCACCAGTGTCATTGCATGTGTGTTATTCTCACAAACCACACATGGATCCACCCAGTGTCATTGCATGTGTGTTCTTCTTACAAACCATATCATGAACCACACCCAGTGTCATTGCATGTGTGTTCTTCTCACAAACCACACATGGATCCACCGGTGTCATTGCATGTCTGCTCTTCTCATTAACCACAACTAGAGTCATTGCACGTCTGTTCTTTTCACAAACCACATATCACCAGAGTCATTGCATGTGTGTTCTTCCCATGAACCACACCTGGATCCACCGGTGTCATTGCATGTGTGTTCTTCTCACAAACCACACATGGATCCACCCAGTGTCATCGCATATCCGCTCTTTTCATGAGCCATAGCTAGAGTCATTGGATGTGTGTTCTTCTCACATACCACATATCACCAGTGTCATTGCATGTGTGTTCTTCCCAAAGACCACACATGGATCCACCAGTGTCATTGCATGTGTGTTCTTCTCACAAACCATATCATGAACCACACCCAGTGTCATTGCATGTATGTTCTTCTCACAGACCACACATGGATCCACCAGTGTCATTGCATGTGTGTTCTTCTCACAAACCATATCATGAACCACACCCAGTGTCATTGCATGTGTGTTCTTCTCATTAACCCCACATGGATCCACCGGTGGCATTGCATGTCTGCTCTTTTCATTAACCACAGCTAGAGTCATTGCATGTCTGTTCTTTTCACAAAACACATATCACCAGAGTCATTGCATGTGTGTTCTTCCCACAGACCACACATGGATCCACCAGTGTCATCGCATGTCTGCTCTTTTCATGAACCACAACTAGAGTCATTGCATGTGTGCTTTTCTCAAACCACATATCCACCAGTGTCATTGCATGTGTGTTCTTCCCATGAACCACACATGGATCCACCAGTGTCATTGCATGTGTGTTCTTCTTCCAAACCACACATGGATCCACCCAGTGCAATCGCATGTCTGCTCTTTTCATGAACCACAGCTAGAGTCATTGCATGTGTGTTCTTCTCACATACCACATATCACCTGTGTCATTGCATGTGTGTTCTTCCCATAGACCACACATGGATCCACTAGTGTCATTGCATGTGTGTTCTTCCCACAGACCACACATGGATCCACCAGTGTCATTGCATGTGTGTTATTCCCACAGACCACACATGGATCCACCCAGTGTCATTGCATGTGTGTTCTTTTCATGAACCATAGCTAGAGTCATTGCATGTGTGTTCTTCTCAAAAACCACATATCACCTGTGTCATTGCATGTGTGTTCTTCCCACAGACCACGCATGGATCCACCAGTGTCATTGCATGTGTGTTCTTCCCACAGACCACACATGGTTCCACCCAGTGTCATTGCATGTGTGTTCTTTTCATGAACCACAACTAGAGTCATTGCATGTGTGTTCTTCTTACAAACCATATCATGAACCACACTCAGTGTCATTGCATGTGTGTTCTTCTCACAAACCACACATGGATCCACCGGCGTCATTGCATGTCTGCTTTTCTCATTAACCACAGCTAGAGTCATTGCATGTCGGTTCTTTTCACAAACCACATATCACCAGAGTCATTGCATGAGTGTTCTTCCCATGAACCACACATGGATCCACCAGTGTCATTGCATGTGTGTTCTTCTAACAAACCACACAAGGATCCACCTAGTGCCATCACATGTCTGCTCTTTTCATGAACCATAGCTAGAGTCATTGCATGTGTGTTCTTCTCACATACCACATATCACCTGTGTCATTGCATGTGTGTTCTTCCCATAGACCACACATGGATCCACCAGTGTCATTGCATGTGTGTTCTTCCCACGGACCACACATGGATCCATCCAGTGTCATTGCATGTGTGTTATTTTCATGAACCACAGCTAGAGGCATTGCATGTGTTCTTCTTACAAACCATATCATGAACCACACCCAGTGTCATTGCATATGTGATCTTCTCACAAACCACACATGGATGCACCGGCGTCATTGCATGTCTGCTCTTCTCATTAACCACAACTAGAGTCATTGCATGTCTGTTCTTTTCACAAACCACATATCACCAGAGTCATTGCATGTGTGTTCTTCTCATGAACCACACATGGATCCACCAGTGTCATTGCATGTGTTCTTCCCACAGACCACACATGGATCCACCAGAGTCATTGCATGTGTGCTCTTCCCATGAACCACACATGGATCCACCAGTGTCATTGCATGTCTGCTCTTTTCATGAACCACATCTAGAGTCATTGCATGTGTGTTCTTCTCACAAACCACATATCACCGGTGTCATTGCATGTGTGTTCTCCCCATGAACCACAGATTGATCCACAAATGTCATTGCATGTGTGTTCTTCCTACAGACCACACATGGATCCACCAGAGTCATTGCATGTGTGCTCTTCCCATGAACCACACATGGATCCACCAGTGTCATTGCATGTCTGCTCTTTTCATGAACCACAGCTAGAGTCATTGCATGTGTGTTCTTCTCACAAATCACATATCACCGGTGTCATTGCATGTGTGTTCTCCCCGTGAACCACACATTGATCCACCAATGTCATTGCATGTGGGTTCTTCCCATAGACCACACATGGATCCACCAGTGTCATTCCATGTGTGTTCTTCCCATGAACCACATATGGATCCACCAGTGTCATTGTATGTCTGCTCTTCCCATGAACCACAGCTAGAGTCATCGCATGCGTGCTATTTTTCATTAACCATAGCTAGAGTCATTGCATGTGTGTTCTTCTTACAAACCATATCATGAACCACACCCAGTGTCATTACATGTGTGTTCTTCTCACAAACCACACATGGATCCACCAGTGTCATTGCATGTCTGCTCTTCTCATTAACCACAGCTAGAGTCATTGCATGTCTGTTCTTTTCACAAACCACATATCACCAGAGTCATTGCATGTGTGTTCTTCCCATGAACCACACATGGATCCACCAGTGTCAACGCATGTCTGCTCTTTTCATGAACCACAGCTAGAGTCATTGCATGTGTGTTCTTCTCATCGACCACATATCACCTGTGTCATTGCATGTGTGTTCTTCCCATGAACCACACATGGATCCACCAGTGTCATTGTATGTCTGCTCTTCCCATGAACCACAACTAGAGTCATCGCATGCGTGCTCTTTGCATGAACCACAGCTAGAGTCATTGCATGCGTGTTCTTCTTACAAACCATATCATGAACCACATCCAGTGTCATTACAAGTGTGTTCTTCTCACAAACCACACATGGATCCACCAGTGTCATTGCATGTCTGCTCTTCTCATTAACCACAGCTAGAGTCATTGCATGTCTGTTCTTTTCACAGACCACATATCACCAGATTCATTGCATGTGTGTTCTTCCCATGAACCACACATGGATCCACTAGTGTCATTGCATGTGTGTTCTTCCCACAGACCACACATGGTTCCACCCAGTGTCATTGCATGTGTGTTCTTTTCATGAACCACAACTAGAGTCATTGCATGTGTGTTCTTCTTACAAACCATATCATGAACCACACTCAGTGTCATTGCATGTGTGTTCTTCTCACAAACCACACATGGATCCACCGGCGTCATTGCATGTCTGCTTTTCTCATTAACCACAGCTAGAGTCATTGCATGTCGGTTCTTTTCACAAACCACATATCACCAGAGTCATTGCATGAGTGTTCTTCCCATGAACCACACATGGATCCACCAGTGTCATTGCATGTGTGTTCTTCTAACAAACCACACAAGGATCCACCCAGTGCCAACACATGTCTGCTCTTTTCATGAACCATAGCTAGAGTCATTGCATGTGTGTTCTTCTCACATACCACATATCACCTGTGTCATTGCATGTGTGTTCTTCCCATAGACCACACATGGATCCACCAGTGTCATTGCATGTGTGTTCTTCCCACGGACCACACATGGATCCATCCAGTGTCATTGCATGTGTGTTATTTTCATGAACCACAGCTAGAGTCATTGCATGTGTTCTTCTTACAAACCATATCATGAACCACACCCAGTGTCATTGCATGTGTGATCCTCTCACAAACCACACATGGATGCACCGGCGTCATTGCATGTCTGCTCTTCTCATTAACCACAACTAGAGTCATTGCATGTCTGTTCTTTTCACAAACCACATATCACCAGAGTCGTTGCATGTGTGTTCTTCTCATGAACCACACATGGATCCACCAGTGTCATTGCATGTGTTCTTCCCACAGACCACACATGGATCCACCAGAGTCATTGCATGTGTTCTCTTCCCATGAACCACACATGGATCCACCAGTGTCATTGCATGTCTGCTCTTTTCATGAACCACATCTAGAGTCATTGCATGTGTGTTCTTCTCACAAACCACATATCACCGGTGTCATTGCATGTGTGTTCTCCCCATGAACCACAGATTGATCCACAAATGTCATTGCATGTGTGTTCTTCCTACAGACCACACATGGATCCACCAGAGTCATTGCATGTGTGCTCTTCCCATGAACCACACATGGATCCACCAGTGTCATTGCATGTCTGCTCTTTTCATGAACCACAGCTAGAGTCATTGCATGTGTGTTCTTCTCACAAATCACATATCACCGGTGTCATTGCATGTGTGTTCTCCCCATGAACCACACATTGATCCACCAATGTCATTGCATGTGGGTTCTTCCCATAGACCACACATGGATCCACCAGTGTCATTCCATGTGTGTTCTTCCCATGAACCACATATGGATCCACCAGTGTCATTGTATGTCTGCTCTTCCCATGAACCACAGCTAGAGTCATCGCATGCGTGCTCTTTTTCATGAACCATAGCTAGAGTCACTGCATGTGTGTTCTTCTTACAAACCATATCATGAACCACACCCAGTGTCATTACATGTGTGTTCTTCTCACAAACCACACATGGATCCACCAGTGTCATTGCATGTCTGCTCTTCTCATTAACCACAGCTAGAGTCATTGCATGTCTGTTCTTTTCACAAACCACATATCACCAGAGTCATTGCATGTGTGTTCTTCCCATGAACCACACATGGATCCACCAGTGTCAACGCATGTCTGCTCTTTTCATGAACCACAGCTAGAGTCATTGCATGTGTGTTCTTCTCATCGACCACATATCACCTGTGTCATTGCATGTGTGTTCTTCCCATGAACCACACATGGATCCACCAGTGTCATTGTATGTCTGCTCTTCCCATGAACCACAGCTAGAGTCATCGCATGCGTGCTCTTTGCATGAACCACAGCTAGAGTCATTGCATGTGTGTTCTTCTTACAAACCATATCATGAACGACATCCAGTGTCATTACAAGTGTGTTCTTCTCACAAACCACACATGGATCCACCAGTGTCATTGCATGTCTGCTCTTCTCATTAACCACAGCTAGAGTCATTGCATGTCTGTTCTTTTCACAGACCACATATCACCAGAGTCATTGCATGTGTGTTCTTCCCATGAACCACACATGGACCCACTAGTGTCATTGCATGTGTGTTCTTCTCACAAACCACACATGGATCCACCCAGTGTCATTGCATGTGTGTTCTTCCCATGAACCACACATGGATCCACCAGTGTCATTGCATGTCTGCTCTTTTCATGAACCACAACTAGAGTCATTGGATGTGTGTTCTTCTCACATACCACATATCACCAGTGTCATTGCATGTGTGTTCTTCCCAAAGACCACACATCGATCCACCAGTGTCATTGCATGTGTGTTCTTCTCACAAACCATATCATGAACCACACCCAGTGTCATTGCATGTATGTTCTTCTCATAGACCACACATGGATCCACCAGTGTCATTGCATGTGTGTTCTTCTCACAAACCATATCATGAACCACACCCAGTGTCATTGCATGTGTGTTCTTCTCATTAACCCCACATGGATCCACCGGTGTCATTGCATGTCTGCTCTTTTAATTAACCACAGCTAGAGTCATTGCATGTCTGTTCTTTTCACAAAACACATATCACCAGAGTCATTGCATGTGTGTTCTTCCCACAGACCACACATGGATCCACCAGTGTCATCGCATGTCTGCTCTTTTCATGAACCACAACTAGAGTCATTGCATGCGTGTTTTTCTCAAACCACATATCCACCAGTTCATTGCATGTGTGTTCTTCCCATGAACCACACATGGATCCACCAGTGTCATTGCATGTGTGTTATTCTCACAAACCATGTAAGGATCCACCTGTGTAATTGCATGTGTGTTCCTCTCATAGACCACACAAGGATCCACCGGTGGCATCACATGTCTGCTCTTTTCATGAACCATAGTTAGAGTCATCATATGTCTGCTCTTTTCATGAACCACAGCTAGAGTCATTGCATGTGTGTTGTTCTTACAAACTATATCATTAACCACAGCCAGAGTCATTGCATGTGTGTTCTTCTCGTTAACCACACATGGATCCACCAGTGTCATTGCATGTGTGCTCTTCTCATTAACCACAGCTAGAGTCATTGCATGTCTGTTCTTCCCACAAACCACGTATCACCAGAGTAAGTGCATGTGTGTTCTTCCCACAAACCACTTACCACTGGTGTCATTGCATGTCTGCTCTTCTCATTAACCATAGCTAGATCCACCCGTGTCATTGGATGCATGTTCTGTTCATAAACCGCATATGGATACTAATTAACCTTAGGAGAGCCCTAACCTTAGCGTTAGACCAAGTCTTCCAGAAGGCACGCCCTAACATAGTTGTTCTGCTTGTCGATTGTTACATATCGTTCGATCGGGGCGCTTGGACGATTGGGATGGTTTTTGTGAGATCGATCCGCGAGTAGTCTATTCTGCGGCATGATTGGCCACACTTGCTCTAGACAAACTGGCAACACTGGGGGCTTCCCTGTTGCGAGTGTCACGACTCACGAGTTGAGCGGGCCATATCCCAGTGGCATGTCCCCATTACTTCTCTTCCTCCCCGTACTTCTCTTTCTTCCCCTCGAAGCCACATTCCCCACTTCACTCCCATCCCGCAGTAGCCGCAAGCCGACGGCGCCACCATCCCAATCCCCTCTCTGGCAGCCACCCCCTCCCCTCTCGCCATGGGTTCAAGGGGAGACGCCGAGGAAACGTGTCGTGACGACAGGGACGGTGATTTCGATGTGAGTCGTCTCATCTCTATGTCTATCATCCGTGGCCAGTTATCTATTTTTTGAGCCAGATCTACTCCGTTTACTCATGCACGTATGATGTGTTAGGCCAACCAGACGATGTATGACGCTGACTATCATGGTTTAGCAGATGAAGACAGTCCTCTGCTATGTAAACATGGATATGTGCCCGCTAAATTTGTAGCGTTAGAAGGACGAAACGCAGGCAGGAGGTTTCTACGGTGTCAAGGACATCGTGCAATGATGCAAGGCGGAAGTTGTGGTGTTGTCAAATGGGTAGATCCAGAGTGGCCCAAATCGATGCAGAAAATGCTGGACAAACTATGGGAAATGACTGTTGAGTTGAAAGAATCCGTATTCAGCTCACTTCTTGATAGTGTTGAGATGAAGCTATGGGAACCAGTTGACACGACCAAGCATAAGCGAGATCTCGGGTGGGTGCAAGACAAGGTTAGCAAAGTCGAGAAGGAGAGGGACGCGGCGTTGGTCCTGAAGGCTAAAGCAGAGCAATAACTGACTCAAGCAAGGAATGATCTCCACCAGGCCAAAGTCCTGCAGTACACAACTACGATTATTGACAAGTGCATGAGGAAAAATGCAGAGAAACAATTGAAGCTGTGCAAGGAAGATGCTAAAAGGAAGGAGCAGACGATTCGATCGTTGCTCTCATAGGAAGATGCGCATAGGGCTAAGATTAGGAAGATCAAGGAGATGTGTGTTAACTAGTTCTATTTAGCTTAAGCCCCGTGCCTTTTTTAAGTTGTAATAGTTGTACTTGTTGACCTAGCGGTCTGAACTATTGGCCCCGGAGTCCTGGGAGTAAAAAAATTGGTCGCCCGTTAATCTGCCTTAACCCTGCATTACTTCCTTTTATCTGACCAATGCCCCTTGGATATTCCACCCATCTCTTCGTCGTTCTTGTGTACAAATAGGAGGCGCCACAGCTCGTCGCTTCGTATCCCATTCCCTCGCCCTCTCCAATCTCCACCGTGCCGTCCACCCCCTCGCTCCCTCTCCAATCTCCACCGCGGCCGCCATGGAGATGCCGTCGCTGAACTTCTACGAGGCGGTGATGTTCGCGCACTTCGACATCCTAGCACCGCCGGCCGCGACGGTGCCCCACGGATGGCGCATCAGCTATGCGGGGGTGCCGGTGGCTCCGCTCCTCGTCCCCGGCGGAGCCGTGATGGAGAGTGAAATCGCGGAGCGCTGCCTCCAGATGCCCGCATGGAATAGGGCGCTGCTCCGGTACACGGCGGCCAGCTCGTACTGGCCGACGCTGTTCAAGAAGGAGCGGAAGGCCAATATTGGCAACCGCATCGTTTACGGGTGTAACAACCTCGGACCCTACGCTCTAAGTTCAAGCCTGGATGAACCAAAAGTGGTTAAGGGTTTTACAGCGGGGGCCCAAGGCCACCCACGTGTAGGCCCGTCGACCGTCCTAACCACTTCCAAGAACATCAGGACAAGAGCGAGCGGCGTAGGCAACAGGCGAAGAGATCAAATACATACACAAGTGAGTATGTATGCAAGCTACCTTACAACAGTTCTCAGAGCCATACCATCTAAAAGAAATAGAAATATTGCAACGCCATACGGCAAGATCCAAATATCCTAGATAGATATAATAGTGTAGGATAGCTCCTCATACATCAATCAACAGAGTATCAAGCGGAAGCGGGAAACAAGATCCGAGTACGGATAAGAAGCAAATCGGCATAAGATGCCATATAAATAAGCACATTCTGCCCACAGATCTCATGGATCTCCATCCCCGGAATCTCTACACCGAGTGATCGTTGCCAACATCATCTGTCTCCTCCACCCAGTATCCATCTTGCGAATACACATGTTCATCTGAATCAAACAATTTATCGTGTGAGACCCTAGGGGTACTCAGCAAGTCTTTATGCCTCTAAAGGGGACATATACCTAGGGTGACGCAATTGCAGCAAAAGATAATAACTAACAAGCCTATAGATACTCGCTAACCATCCGCCTAACCAATGATAGGCATATGTCCGTTAATTAGAAACAACAGTTATAACAGTATAAAGTAACAGATCCATCCTCCTTCTCGCTTACCAACGAGAAAGCGGACGAACAACCCATCCGTTGGCAGTTTTATTACTCATTCCATGAATATTGCACTATTTACTAGTCAGATATTTAGTCAAATTAAAGACAGTACTTTAGTTATACTTGTCTATGATCGAGAAACTGTGCTCTAAGTCATCCATAACCGCGGACACGGCTTTCAGAAAGATTTACCCTGCAGGGGTGCACAAATAGCAACACACACACGATCGACCTCAGAAAAACCAAATCAAAACCCAACGAGGCTTTCACGACAAAGCAATCACAGGATTCGTAAAATATTTCAGGGGGCCACCCCACTAAGCTACCCGCAACAAAGTTGGCCGGCTCCGGAACGGACCCAGGGTTTGTGTGGACGGCGGTAAACGACTGGGAACCCAAAAGTGTGACTGGTCTTGTCGATACAGCAAAAACGTGTCACGATCCAAAAAAGTACAGGTACTCCACGCACAATCTTAAATAAAGCAGTAAAACATGGCATAAGTACAGGATAGTAATAAAGCCCCAAACTACTTTGTGGCCCCAAGAAATAAAGTACAAATCAAGCTCATGCAAAGGGGGATTCATAGAGTCTCCCGTATGTGGATAGTGTGAATAGTCAAGAAACAGGTATCAAGTACTCGGGGTCCTACGGGACACAAGTGAGCATGAAAAACCAAATAACAGATATTGCCCACCGGTACCTCTTTCATTAGTTATCCCATTACTACTCAGGTTAAGTTGTTTAGGTACCTTGTTATCCAGCAGACACTAACAAACCCTACACATGCAGTTCTACGACTCGCATGGCTCAAACAACTCCTGTAGTAATGGCTCATAGGATGGAGGAACAAGCTTCGGTGGGGTTTAAAAGTAAGGCTATGCAATACTTGGGATTCAGTTTAATGCAATCGCGACTCCATGATGCAAGAATAAGATAGAAGCAATAGGTACTATATGTATGCAAGCATGTGGTAGTGCTTGCCTGGCAGCTCAGTTGAAGCGAGAGATGGATCTGGGTAGTACTCCTGGGATTCCTGATAATTCCCCTACTCGGCGTCTATCCGAGAAGAACCAAACAAACAAGGCCAACATAAATAAAATGTGCAAACATATAAATAAAATACGATAAGCAAACAAGCATGCCATGATGAATGATGCACAAATTACATGGCATAACATATCATGGCATGGGTGAGGTGTGGGGTACAAGAATAAAACATTTTATGAAGTTTTTAGTCATGTTTTGCTCCCATATAACTTACTGTCCACTTAATATTTATATGATGCATGCTTCAACTCATATCATGGAATGTGTAGTTAGAACGGGCTCGTCGCGCTGATCGATTTGCACATATTATTTGTCAAATTTGGAGTTGTAGAATTAAAGTTATTAATTAATTAAGAAAAGGCATTTGTTGCAAATTTAATCATCTCGAAAATTTAAATTAGTCAAACATTATGTTGGATGGCATATTTGAAATCCTCACATTTTTCTGATTCAAAAACATATATTATTTGTATTATTTGGATATTAAAACATATTACACAATTTCTGAAATTATTTTTATTAACAGAAAATATCACAACACTTTTATACTCAGGAGGGACTAGCCACAGCCGCGGACGTGTGGGTCAGTGCTGAGTCAGCACCAGCTGGCGCAGCGGGCTGGTCCGGCTTTTCTCACAGCGGGTTCACCCAGCCGCAGAGACGGACGGGTGGGCCAGCGTATCGTGAGGCCACTGCGCGGGTGCGCCAGCCGGGGTCGGACACGTGGCGGATCCGGGGGAGCGCGGTTTGGGATGCCTAAAGGTGAGGCGCCTTTTTGCAAAACTTTCGCAGGAGCTGGCAGGTGGGCCAGAAGGGCTGTGGTTGCAAGGGAAAGAAGCCCGGGGTTTTCTGCAAAAACTACAGCGATGTCGGACTGACGAACTGCACGTCATCGCCAGAGAAACTGCGAGCTCGGGCTAGGTTGCGGCTATGATTGCGACTAAACGGCGGCGGATTTTGCCATGCCGTAAAAAGGAAAGCTGTAGAGGGTTGATCGGGCTACAATTTCTGTTCAGCAAGTTTGCACGGAGGCGGACTACATCGACCGGAAACTGCGGAAGAACAGAGGTGCGCGCGGGGCTGTTTCTGCTGTCTGATCTGAGACCGTGCCGGTGGCGGATCTGGTCGCTTTCCGACGACGGTGGCGACCAAACGGAGGCGAAACTCACGGCGGTGCAAAAACGAAAGACGAAGAGGGGACCCTCGGCTACAATACTCGCTCAGGTGGTTTGATCTAAGGAGGGCTGTAGCGGCCGCAATTCATCGAGGTTCAGGGCTCCAAGGTGGTGTCTGCTGCTGTTGTCGTTTGCTGCTGCGGCTGCTGTTGTGCGCGTGGCGCGTGAAAGAGATGCTGAGCGCTAGCGGTGCGGCAAGCGCGGTGAGGCCAGAGAGGGGTGGGAAGAGGCGGAGGATCACCAGGGAGGGTGATCGGCGATGTAGCTGCGCGTGGCGGACGACGTCGATAGCGAGAGGATGGTGAACGGCGGCGAGCGTACGGCAGCGGCGAGCGTACGGCAGCGGCGCCGTGAACGCGGGCTCGGCCTGCCGTTCTTGGTACCGCGCTGCGATGCCAAGGCTGGTGAGCAAGGCTTGGGGAAGGGGAAGTGTCCTCCCGCTGTCATCCTGGGAGAGGTTGGGGGTAGGGGAGAAAAGCTGGCGAGCTGCAGCTGCTTTATGCGCAACGAGGAGAGGGGACACGGGCTCGGCATGCAGCTAGCGTGCAGCGTCGGCCTGCTGTGCTGGGTACAGCCGGGAGGGAAAACTATGGTCTGGTTCAACCAAAAGAGGGCAAGGCTCGGCTGGGTAGGTGGGTTGGGGTGGTGAGGTGAGTGTAGCTAGGGTTTTAGCTAGGTAAGAGGGTTAGGTATGGAGGTTAGGGTTAGATGATGGCTCCAAAAATAGATGAAGAGAGGGAGATAAGCTAGGAAGGAAGGATGGTGAGGGTTTTGGACAAGGTTCTTTGAATTCAAACCCATGCAAAACTTCAAGCAAGAACTCCAAAAGATAAAAGGGGAGGTGAGAGGTGGTTTGCATGGCTCATGCATGATCCTTAGCTAGGCCACACTATACTTATGATAACAAATACAAGCTTAAATGGCCCCACTTAGTCACATGCACTCAAACTTGAATAAAGCCCAAGCAAACGGTTTGGAGAGGTTAAATAAAAACAACAATAGAAGAACTAGAGTTGGATGGGGATGTGGGGTTTATACTCCATGTGACATGAAATAATGGAACCCACACATAAGATACATGCACAAGGAATTAACACATGGATTGGATTAAACCCATATGTCCAAGAGTGGAAGAAATAAGCATGAATGAATATAATGGAATTGCTAGTGTGTGTGTTCCACTAGGCAAGTATATAGCCATAATTATATTCATACATGATCAAATATTCCGAAACAAACCATATGGAAGCTATACAAGGACAATACTCACATAGCATGCGTAGGTGGCCATGTGGCTCTCCCCAAATCAATAATGTGAAAACAACATGATGCATATATGGGAGCATGTGGAATTATAAGTGGATCCATCCCATTCCACATGAGCTAGAGGTAAAACCAAATAAATTTGCAAGCTCACATATAGTGGGATGGTGGAATAATGGGGTGGTGACAAGAAATGTGGTGGAGTTAATAAAAGACATGCCCCCAACTCAACTTGGGCATCAAGCATTATCAAGAACCAAATACAATATATCAAGATGCAAATACAATTAATAGTGCATATGAGATAAGAACCAAATGAAAAAGGGTTTTATATGATGCTCAAATGCAATGTGGCATGATGACATGAGCATGATATAATTATGATGCAATAATTATATGTAGGAAGTAGCATTTTATTATTAGACCATGTAGCATTACAGATGTTAGACAGATGGGATGCTACAACAGGCGCGTGGTGCATCGGGATCTCCGCAACCGAGAAGGGCGGGAGAGGTTCTGGTTCATCCCTGGACGGACCAAGTTCACCATCATCGCCGCCGCTCACCGCGAAGAGGTGCTCCGTCTCGCGTACAATGCGGAAACCGTGGAGGTTCCGTCCGACAAAGACGAGGAAGCCGGCGGCTCGGAGGACAGCGGCAGCGGAAGTGAAATTGTTGACTAGTGGTTGAATTAATGTAGGATGTGAAATCACACCTTTGTTTAGAAGAATTTGTGGTTGAATTAATGAAATGCCTCGATTTATATCTCTATCTCAATTAATTTGTGGAAGAATTTGTGATTTAGATCAATTTCTGCCTCGATTTAGATCTCTGTCCCGGATTGGTAACGTGACTGTGGACCAAAGACCCCTTTTCTACTAGTGTATTCTGACATTGGTGGTTTGTTTAAATGTAATCTGCGTGGATTTGGCCGTATGCAAATGGCACAACCACAATTTATAAAGTGGAAGCACGTACACCCGGTTACTGGAGATCCGGGAGCTTCGCTAGATGCAAGGGATGCAGGAGCAGAGAGGCGGCGAGATAGACGGGCTCAAGATTAGGCCAGAAAGTGGTACCCATTTCCTCCTCATCTGGGCATTATCGGTGAGAAAATTGCTGTTTATGTTGCCACGTCGTTGTGCAGCATCTGAAATAAGTTGTTGCTTCATGGAGTGTGGCAGCTTAAATAATTTATTTCTGTGTCACTTACATTCCGTCGTATTTGGAGACCTCCTGCCCCTCAGCAATCGTGGAACCAGTGGATCCTTGTTTTCAGATAGCAGTGGCACAATCACAATTTCGGATTCAACTACTGACTCGGGTGTTTCGAAACCCTAAGTCGCGCTACATTTTACTCAGAGAACGTGGGTAGATTGTTTCGCCCAGCAACATGCCACACACAGAGCTCTAGAATTTAACAGAATTACATATATAGGTTCAAGTTCAACACACTACTATGCATCTTCATTGCCAGCAGCGTTCTTCCGCAGCCTGGGTGCCAAGCCTTCATGTCCAATGGCTTCTTCATTTCCTGCCTTCTTCCTCTTCCTTGGTGCCAATTTTCTTAGCTTCACGTACTCTGCATCGCCGGGACAATGGGCACCAGAATCGTGTCTAGCATCATCTTTCCACTCATTTTTAATTTCTTCGGGCAGCAAAATGACTGACCCGGCAGTCATGTTTCTAACCTTGCGGCGCTTCCTGTAAAAGAAACAAAACTGTTGCATAACTGCCCAATATCTACAGAGTAAATAAAAACAAAAATTACAATTGAGCACAAACATGCGAACCCCAAGCGACCTTTGCTTACCAGGAGCTAATTGTGTTTGAGCAACCACCCTGTCCAAGAATAGAAGGGCGACTCCCAGTTGCAGCAGCTTCCACATCCAGTACATCACAATTCAGCTCAAACATGCAATCCGAAGCATACCTTTTCATCAACCCAATTAGCTGACAGTCACACGATATAGGAACCATGATGCCACGTTCATCCATGAAGCTGAACTTTGCAGTCTGCTTCAGCCATACTTCAACATGATTACGCAGAGCAGCAACCATACCAGATATAGTGCAGATCTGTGCAGGCGCTTCTTCCATCGTGAAACAATGGCTTCCATACCACTTGCACTTGGAGTCATACCTGTAGAGGACTACCGTAACCAGGTAAGGGGGTCCGCGCAGATCCCACTTGATAGAAAATTGTGGACAAAATATGTTTGCCAGTGTTGGGCTAACGAACAATTTGAGGTTCAGTAGCCAGCTAGCAGTTGTAATTAGTGCGAATAGCAAAGAGAAGGGTAACTCACCCACTTGTAGGCAGCACTTCTTCTTCCTTGATAGTAGGATCTGCCATCCTCTTAACTGCTCGGCTCGTCGGTGGCGCCATTGGAGCTTGGTATCAGCGACTGGGCGCAACAACTTAGCCCCGGAAGTCAAATGTCTGAAGGGATCGTCCTGCCTGGAGGGTGGATTCCGACGCCGTCGGTGCTAGGGGAAAGCTGGGAATGGATTTGTGAAATCGTTCAACGCATCCAATCCACTTAGCTGCTCGATTTGCCTAAGAGGTTGCCGCGTTGGCGCCCGCATCACAGACAGATAACTGACATGTGGGTCCCGACTGTCTACTTCACGGGGCGGTTTAACAGAATGTTTGTATTTGGCAGGGGTGAGATGAGTTTGCCTCGAAATGTCCCCTCTCAGTAGTTGGCGGCCCAACTTTTTGAAACGCAGTAATTTCAGGCAACTTAGGTACCGCCATGAGCTGGCCTGCCAACTTTGGTACCGCAGACGAACAAGCCCCACACCGTGTGGCCTCGACGCGCAACGCGATCCCACTACCCCCGCTGGGGCGTGGTTAAATAGGGGAGGGGCGCGTCCCTTGGCCACTTTCTACTTCTCGTGCCCCTATGCCTCTGTGCCCTTTCTTCTTCCTAGCAACAGCGCCGCCGCCGCCGCATCTGCTTAGCAGCACCGCCGCCGCACCGTGCCTTTTCGCACCTGCATCGCTGCCGCTCCCGTGCAGCTCCACCGCCATGGGTCCGCGCCAGTCCAAGGTTCTACCCCCACCTCCGATAGGGACGGTGAGGACAACGATCTAGACATGACTGAAGAGGAGCTCGCCGTCGTGAAAGAGGAGATGGAGGAGGGGGCGGAAAACGCAGAGCGCGGCGCCTGGGCTAGTTCCTGGGTGTGCCAGGACGACCTGGACTGGCTCTACCGCACCCGCCGCATCCCCGAGGGCGTGATTGCCCGCCTCATCTCCGAGGAGCTTGCTCCCTCACCCAATCCGGGTGAGTTCATCGTGTTCCTCTCCCATTTTCAGCGCGGCTTCGGCCTCCCCATGAGCGATTTCTTCCATGACTTCCTCAATATCTATGAGCTTCAACCTCACCATCTCCCGGCAAACGGCATCACATCCCTTTCTTCCTTCGCCTCCACCGTAGAAGGATATGTCGGTTTGTGGCCCACCAAAGAGCTTTAGATCCGTTTCTTCGGTCTACGAAGGAACGTGATTCCGAATAAACTGCTTGACCCGGAGGACAAACATTTGACACAATTCGGTGCTGCCTCTATTTGTCCCCAGAAACAATACGTCTTTCCCCGGGTCACGGGGTTTGATTCTTGCAAGGGCTAGGCCCAAACTTTCTTCTATGTTAGAAATGGCACGAATGAAGATCTGATCCGGCTGCGCCCCTATGCTCCGGGTCCTCCTAATCCGGATTTGTGGGATCGGGTTTCCAAGAAACCCACTGTCTTGGTGAATCAAGTCAACAAGCGGTTCCAGGAGCTGAAGGATTCCGGGCTGCGCAATGAGGATGCAATGATCACTTTCGTCCGCAGCCGGATCTCCCCTATCCGGAAGCGCACACACAAGCTTTGCCACATGAGCTGGCGCCTTGACCCCAACCGGACCTCTTCCTTTGAACTAAACGACACCGAGATATTCTGCCGGGTCAAGGCCCTTTTCACGACCGACAAAAACTTCTCCGCTGATTGGGAGTGGGGGATAGAAAATTTCTCCTGGGACAGGCCTCCTCCTACGGTAAATCTCGTGATTCAATCTTTTTCCGAGTTATATTCTACGTCGGAGTATGTTGTTTATATGATCCTTTTGTATTTCCTTCTTAGCTGTTTCTTCAGTAAACCCTTGAAGATGGCACCGAGCCTTCGCTCAAATGGGCGAAGGATCGACTTGTCTCGGACGAGGAGGAGCCAGATCAGGAGATGTTCCTGCCGTTCCCTGATGCAACCAAGCGACCCACTGGTAACTTCTCTTCCTTAAGAGATTGGCCTGATGATGAAGATGATTCCGACGTTGAGGTGATGGAAGCATTTGACACTGTACCCCTTTCTTACGCCTTTCCGGCTTCAGCTAACCCGGCTAGGCAGATCCACGAAGATCCTCCTCTTGCCACGGGTGAGCCAATCCCAGCCGCGTTTAAGAAACAGGCTGCCACTTCTGCTGCTTCCTCTGGACCCGCTAAAACGACCAAGAGGCGAAAGAAGTCCGCCGACAAGACCGCCACCAAGCCTCCGACTAAGGCTATAGTCCGGAGAGCTCGAAAGCCCAAGGAGCCTTTGACTTCTGACGAGTAAGTCACTTTTCTCTTTGTCCAATTCTCTGCTTCGTGCTTTGCTATTCATATGCTTTTCCTTTGTTATAATTTATTATTCGTCGTTTGATTCGGCAGGGCTACGGTGGAGGTTCCCCTGAGCAGATCCAGCATCACTTCGCCTCTCCGGCATACCCCATCTCCCCCTTGTGGCGATGATACACACCTGCTGAGCCCTATTCAGGAGGGTTGAACGGCTGCTCCGGGTTCTAGCCCACCTCGTCTAGAGGAGGGCAACCTTGGAGCAGGGGGAGTGGCTCTGCCGAGGCAGCGGATGCTCCCAGCTCCTCTTCGGCTCAGCCGCAATCTGCCACCTCTGAGATACCAACAGCACCACAGTCAAGACCAGCACCAGCACAAGCACCAGTGCCAGCAGCACCACAAGTACCAGGAGCATCACCAACTCCTTTCGCCTCGTCCGAGTCCTCCAAGACTCGGCGAGAGGGCCCAGCTAGCTCCAAGGCTGCACCCAAGTCCAAGGCTGCAGCACAAACTTCAGCCTCTCAGCAGTAGCCCAAGGCTAAGAAAAATTCTGACGCCGCCAGGGCAACATCAATCGAGGCCGGACAGCGCACGCTCGCGTCCATGCTTCCGAAGAAGAATCCACCAAAGAAGGATGCCCCCTCCGGGTCAGCTAACATGAAACTTGCATTGCACACCAGCCCCGCTGCTGCCCAAGTTGAAAGGAGGGAGGCCCACGCCAAGGGTTTGATTGCGCCCCACATGCTTAGTGGAGAGCGCTATCCTCCGGCCCTAATTGAGTTCGTCAATAACTGGAACAAGGCGGAGTTCGTCAATAATGACGATCTCCCGGAGAAGTTCAGGCCTACCGAGTTTGCCGCACAAATGAACATAGCTGCCAAGGCTATCAACCTTGCCGACCGGATGATGGCGGTATGCTACTTTGTCTTTTCTTTAGCATGTACAAGTGCTTAGAGATATATCCATTAGTCCCCGAGCCTCCGGGGGAGTAACTTGTTACTCGGCTGAATGCTCCTTAGAGAACTAGTGTAGCTCCTTAGTAACTTCAGATATGCACACACCTAGAGCCGGGTTAAGTTCCACTTGGCCCAGATCTTGTACACTTCGAATATGCACACACTAGAGCCGGGTTAAGTTCCACTTGGCCCGGATCTTGTACACTTCGAATATGCACACACCTAGAGCCGGGTTAAGTTCCACTTGGCCCAGATCTTGTACACTTCGAATATGCACACACCTAGAGCCGGGTTAAGTTCCACTTGGCCCGGATCTTGTACACTTCCAACATGCACACACCTAGAGCCGGGTTAAGTTCCACTTGGCCCGGATTTTCTACACTTCGAATATGCACACACCTAGAGCCGGGTTAAGTTCCACTTGGCCCGGATTTTGTACACTTTGAATATGCACCCACCTAGAGCCGGGTTAAGTTCCACTTGGCCCTGATTTTGTACACTTCGAATATGCACATAATTAAGTCACCTTTGCTTTTCTCAGGTCACCACCAATCGTCGGAGTGCTGAGTTTCAGCGCCTCTTGGACACACACAAGGCGCTGCGCTCGAAACATTCTGGACTTCTTCCTGAGTTTGAAAAGAGGGGTAAGTTTTCTCTTTGCCTTCTTCCTTATTGTTCCTTGCTTTTCCGCCGAACTAATATGTTATTCGAATTGGACAGCTGAAGTGGAGGCCGAAAACACCATCATGAGGAAGAACTTGGATCAGATAAAAGGTAAGTCACTTCGGTTACTTAATTTTTGTGCTCTCTTTCCTTTCTCTTGAGCTCGGCATCCCTTGAAGATAGTGTGCCCGTGCCTGATATGATGCTGTATTTTCTTGAACAAGCAGGGCAACACCAGGCCGAACTTAAGAAGAAGGATGATGAGCTCGCCCAACTCCGAGCCAAAGACGATGAAATTGCCAAGCTCAAGGCCGAGATGAAAAAACTTAAGGAGCTCCATAAGGTTGAGATGGACAAGGCTGGCCAAGATTTCACCGAGGAGCAAGAACGCCTCAAGCTGCAACTCACAAAGGATCAAGAGCTACTGAAGGAGGCCGACGTCAAGCTTGAATCGACAAATGCTGAACTTGAGATACTCCGGAAGAGGCGTCCTGATTGCACCATAGAGCTGACCTGGATCCACAGTCATATCTCTCGTAAGTTCTTTTACTTCAACCGACATGAATTTCTCTAGGTCAACCTCCTTTACTCATTTTACTTGTCTTGTTATCAGGAAAATTCCTAGACGGTAATGCCATTGCGGCTACTGCCGTTGCCAAGTTCCGCCAGCAGAGGGGTACTCCAACTGGTCCTGGATCTGAAACCATTCCCTTTGACCTGGAGGACTTGCTGGTCAGCCTATCCTCTCGCCTTGAGATTATAAAAAACTATGGTTCGGATATCCTAGACTCAGCGGTCCGGATCTTTCGCGCCCTTTGGCCTCAAGAGCATGTTCCAGTGGGATCCACTTCCTTGATCAACAGATTGATGGATTGCGAGACCCAGCTTGACCTCTAGAGGGAATCTGCCACACGCGCCGGAGCTGAAACTGTTCTCCACTTCGTGCTCACATGGTATGAGAAAATAAATCTAAATCTTCTTGAGCGCTTGCGCACCGGATCAAGGTGGTCAAATGATCCGGATTGGATAGCTCGGTGCAAGGCTTGCGCCCATCACCTCATTCAGTTTGCCCCATCCATCAATGGAACGAGGGACCAAGTTTTCTCGGTGCTGTTGATGACGAATATCTCGAAGATGGTTCGGATGAGGAGGAATAGGATGAAGCCTCGGACGTCGAAGAAAATGTAGATGACGATGAAGACGAGGCCGGAGTTCCACCTGCTGGCGCCGAGTTACCTCCTCCTGCTGCTCCTTGAGCACCAAAAAACACTTTGAAATTTATCAGATCCCCGGTATGCCGAGTGCAGATGTATTAAGCATACTGATTATGTTTTGCTACCAAGTTATTTATGCCGGATTATCTTGGGCGTAGTCTCCGAGTTTCATTTTCTTGTTCCTTCAATTTCATGGCTCGGCTCGCGTCTACCTTGATTCGGTTTTGTGACTTACGAGTCCGAGTTTCAAAAATTGACTTAACAATACTTGGAATCTTTAGGCTTAGCTCAAAGTATTCCAGTGTAGTAAACGTAAAGTAAACATAAGGTTAGTCCGAATAACAAATGTCGGCTCGATTAAGTTCCTTTTCCTTAGTCGTTTTTCGTGTGCTACGCAATTCCAAACTTGTTTTCTTGCTTGCCATGAAGCCAATTCTTGTTGGACAGCAGCAAGTCGAAGAGTTGAGTTTTTGGTGCTCACACACTACTGATCCGGCTTAGGTAGAAGCAACTTATGCCAGCCGACATATAAATAACAAATACAGAAGACAATAAATATCACTAAGGCAGTCCCCGAGTTACTGCTCGAGGTGCCAAGATTTCATTGATAAACTCATCGCCGGCATACAAACCGACATATGAGAGACTCGGATACACACACTTCTTTGTTAAGTGTAGAACGGACGGAGTAGAGCTACATTCCATGGACGCTTAGATTCCTCGCCGGACCTGTCCGCCTTGATCTTCTCCTGTGGTTTTGCATCGATGAGATAATAAGAGTCATTGTGCAATGCTTTGCTCACAATGAATGACCCTTCCCATGGGGGGGATAACTTATGCATGCCAGCAGTACGTTGTACCAGCCGGAGTACCAGATCACCTTCCCGGAAGACTCGGGGGTTTACCTTCTGGCTATGATAGCGTCGGAGGTTTTGCTGATATATGGCGGATCTGGACAATGCCAATTCTCTCGCTTCTTCTAGCAGATCAACATCATTTTGCCGGGCTTCTCACACTTCGGCTTCTGTGTATTGGATGACTCTAGGAGAATCATGCTCTATGTCGGCTGGTAGTACAACTTCTGCCCCATATACCAGAAAGAATGGCGTATAGCCTATTGATCTATTCGGAGTTGTTCTTAAACTCCATAATACTGCTGGTAGTTCTTCTATCCAGCACCCCGCTGATCTTTGCAGCGGCTCAATGAGCCGGGGTTTTATCCTAGATAACACTAATCCGTTGGATCTTTCCAGCCGAATCTTTTTATCTTGGCAGAATCACGCAAATGCTCCTTTAGAAAAATTAGTGCCGTTATCTGTTATGATACTGCGAGGATAGCCATATCTCAAGATGATATCTTTGAGGAATGTCACGGTTGTGGCTCCATCACATTTTCTTATTGGCTTTACCTCAATCCACTTTGTAAACTTGTCAACCATGACCAAGATATGAGTCATGTTCCCTCTCGCCGGCTTAAATGGACCAACCATATCCAAACACCACACATCAAATGGCCAGGTAATTGGTATGGTCTTGAGCTCCGACATTGGCATGTGTGTCTTGGTAGCATACCTCTGACATCCATTGCATATTCTTACTAGATCTTCTGCTTGTTCCAAGGCACTTGGCCAGTAGAACCCATGCCGGAAAGCTTTTGCCACTAATGCTCTAGATGAGGCGTGATGCCCACATCCCCCCTGATGTATATCTCGGATGATGTCAATCCCTTCTTCCGGGTCAACACACCGGTGCAGGACATTCGTGACACTCCTCTTGTATAACTCGGCATTGATAATCGTGTATGCCTTTGCGCGCCTCTGAACTTGCCTTGAAAGCACTTCTTCATCGGGCAAGGATCCATCCTTCAGGAACTAGAATATGGGCAGTGCCCAAGGTGGTATGGCTCGCACTTGAAACACATCCTCGTCCACTTCCATTCGATCTACCGGCATAACCTCTGTCGGGTCAGGCTGCATAGTCCCCGGGTTTGCCGAAGCAGTCCCCGGGTCTCCTGAGGCACTTCCCACATCAATGTTCATGGGCACAGCTTCCGACTCCAGATTTTCCGGGATATAGATTGACTCGGATTCTGGGGGTGGCCTGATAGACGGCTTTCTGAGGAGCTCTAGTGCTACGCCTGGTGGAATCGCTTGTCGGGTGGATCCGAGTTTTGACAGTACGTCGGCAGCCTCATTTTCCAGCCGGGTACATGATGGAACTCGCATTCCTCGAAGTATCCCGATATTTTCTGCACATGAAATCTGTACAGTGCCATGTTTTCATCCAAAGCATCCCATTGTCCCGAGACTTGCTGAACTACCAAATCCGAGTCACCAAAGCATTGGATCCGACGTATTCCAATTTCTTTTGCCACTTTGAGCCCATGCACAAGTGCTTCATATTCTGCAACATTGTTCGATGCTGCGAAGTGGATCTGCAGCACATACTTCAGCTGGTCCTTCTTGGGCGAGGTAAGCACAACTCCGGCGCCTAACCCAATTTTCGTGTTTGATCCGTCAAAATGCATTCTCCAGTAGTTTGGATTTGGAAACGGTGGCTCATATTGCATCTCGGCCCAATCCACGAAAAAGTCGGCCACGGCCTAAGACTTGATCGCATCTCTCCTGTCGAATTGTGGAGCATAAGGGGCTAGTTCAATAGCCCATTTCGTGATCCGGCCGCTTGCATCCTTATTGCTCATTATCTTAGATATGGGGGCTTCGCATATCACTTTAATGGGGTGTTCTTCAAAATAGTGCTTCAGCTTCTTTGCTGCCATATATACACCATATGCCATTTTTTGATAGTGAGGGTAGTTCTGCTTTGATGCTGATAATACCTCGCTCAGGTAATAGACTAGCCTCTGCACCGACTTACCCTCTTCGTCGCACTCTACCACTATTATTGCACTTACAACTCGGTTGGTTGCGGTTACGTAGAGCAACATTGGCTCTTTTGATAGTGGAGAGGCTAATACTGGTGCAGTGGCTAACATTTTCTTTAGCTGAATGAAGGCTTCATTGGCTTGTAGCGTCCATACGAATTTTTCTGACTTTTTCATTAGTTGATAGAGAGGCAATGCCTTTTCTCCCAACCGACATATAAACCAACTTAAGGATGCCAGGTAACCAGTGAACTTCTGGACATCATTAAGACACTTTGGCAATTCCATTCGTTCTATGGCTCGAATTTTCATTGGGTTAACTTCGATACCTCGGCTGGAGACAAGAATTCCGAGTAATTTTCCAGCCGGGACACCAAAGGTACATTTCTCCAGGTTAAGCTTCATCCGGAATCTCCTTAGGTTCGCGAATATTTGCCTGATATCGTCAAGGAGCGTTTTGCTTTCCTTGGTTTTTATAACCACATCATCCACATATACTTGCACATTTCCACCAATTTGATCGTGTAAACATTTTTGCATACATATTTGGTACATTGCCCCTGCATTACGTAAACCAAAAGGAATGGTGCGATAGCAATAAGCCCCATATGGGGTGATAAACGCAGTCTTTATTTGATCACTCGGGTTTAGAGGTATCTGGTGGAAACCAGAATATACTTCTATGAATGACAACAGTTCACACCCAGCAGTAGAATCTATGACCTAATCTATCCTTGGCAGTGGGAATGGATCTTTTGGACACGCCTTATTCAGGTTCGTGTGATGCACATACACCAAACCACTGCCACATTCGGATCATCTTTCTTCTTTTCCACAAGCACCGGATTAGATAGCCAATCTGGGTAAAGCACTTCATGATAAATCCGGCTGTGAGGATACGAGCTATCTCATCTCCAATGACTTTTCTCCTGTCTTCGGAGAAGCGGCGGAGAGGTTGCTTCACCGGCTTTGCTCCGGGTCTTACATTCAAAGAGTGCTCGGCCAACTCCCTCGGAACACCTTGCAAGTCCTGTGTGGACCAAGCAAAGATATGCCGATTCTCACGGAGGAAGTTGACGAGCTCGCTTTCCTATTTGTTAGTTAACCCGGCACCAATTGTTACAGTGCGCTCTGGGTACAGATCATCAACATGCACTTTCTTTGTATCCTTTGTTGCTTGAAATGAGACACTTCCATGCGGGTTACTCAGCACCGGCATATACTGCTGTGCGGATTGAGCCAATACCACTACTTCCTGGATCTTTCTCTTTTCTTGTGCGATCACGAGTGACTCGGCCAGGTTAGACCTAGCTGACGCACACTCAATGGAACGTCGGAAATCTCCTGCTATGGTAATTACTTCAGTTGGCCCGGGCAACTTCATCTTCAGGTAACTGATGTGACAACTTGCCATGAATTTGTTCAGGGCTGGCCTGCCAAGTAACGCGTGATATGCGCTTTCCAAGTTCACAACCTCAAACTCCAAATTCTCAGTTCGGCAGTTATCTCGTGTGCCGAATAATACGTCAACTCGGACCTTGCCAATGGGTTCACAGGAAATGCCTAGCCCAATACAATGGAAAGTTGTCCTCGTGGCCTGGAGCATGTTCTCCGAGATACCCAACTTGTGCATGGTATCCACGTACATGATATTGATGCTGCTGCCATTGTCAATCAGTACCTTGGAAAATCCCACATTGATATATGGCCCGATGAATGTTGGGTCCAGCACCAATGCATACGAACCAGGGCTCAGCATAAGCTTGGGATGATCCTTGATACTCTAGGTAATTTCCTGATCCGACCAAGGCATATACCTCATCACTGCCGGCATAACTCCATTCACTTCCATATGTCGGCGTTGCAAGCTATTTCTATCCGTTTCCTCCGTGGTAAACACACAGTAACTCTGGTGATGCTCTCTGTATTCATTTCTCCCCTCATTTCTGGGGTACCTTTGATCTGGCTGATGCTGATTTTCCACCCGATGCACTGCATCCCTTCTCTCATGGTTTTGTCTCTGCCAGTGTAGTTGGCATATCCCTTTGTAGCCTTTGCCACAACATGCTTGCATATCTACACCCTTGTGCAAACCAAGCTATTGCCTATGACTCAATCACGCCCTCACACGAGTTTCTCACGGTGCACCAGTGGGTCAAGAACTCCCTGTATGTTTCATTTGGTCTCTATTTGCACATTGCTAAGGTCTGTGGCCTATTCGGCCTTTGATATGTTCTCGAGAAGTTACTGACAAACATTTCCTCAAGATCGATCCAACAGTTGATACTTCCGGGCGGTAAATTGTTTAACCATACCCTCGCTGGCCCCTCTAGCATCTGAGGCACGTATCTCACAGCCCATCTCAAGCTGCCTGTAGCAATTTTCACTGCCATTGCGTAGTTGATCAACCAATCCTCCGGCTTGGTGCTGCCGTCATACGCTTTTGTGCCTCTGGGTAACTGGAAGTTAGGTACCAGAGGTTCTTTCATGATCCGGGCCCAAAGCACGCTGGACCCGGAGGACCTTGCCCCTAAATTTTCTCTGACCTATAGAGTCGATCCAGTTTTAACCTAGCGTAGAATCATTAGAAATTCATACTATGTCTTTTAGGTTAATAAATTCATAGGATATTATCTGTAGCTCCGAAAAATATGAATAATATATCAAATTGAAGCTACTGTAATGTACTCTAATAATATCTGGTTGGATCTATCCTTTGCAGATTATTTAACCCGTAGCAATTTAATTAGTTTTAATGGCTTTATAAATCATTAAATTTATAGCAAATTAATTGCTTGTCACAAAAATACAAATGATATACTGATGGAAAGCTGGTTCCATGTAGATCATCAATATGCAATTATTTCAGCATTTTACTGTAAGGATTTTCCGTGAAGGTTTAAATGGTTTAATAGCCTATTTAGAGTAATAAATTCATAAGAAAATAAATACTATTCAGAAAATTACAAATAATATGTCCCTGAAATCACAATTCCGTGGAGATTACAGATATAATTTTTGTTTGATTTTTAGGCAACAAAAACTGTATGAATCACTTAAAACCCATTAACCACTATTTAAATCATATAAAAAGATCTATAACTCCGATTAGGGTGAATCCAATGCCTACTGGTTCGTATTAACGTCCTCTATCCAGTAAACCCAAGAAACAAATTTAATTCTACAGTTAGAACAAGCGTTACAACAGAACTATCAAAACCCTTATATTGGCAAGTAATTATTAATAACAAGTACCCTATTGCATTAAATGAACTCATACATGCATCATATGATATATTAATGTTCATAAAACTAATCATAACCATTGTGTCATGTTAAATCATCATGCATGTTTTTGATCATCCTTGTTGTGTTTGCTATGTTTGCAATTGTTTGATTGGAACTACCTTGTCCTCGTATTAGATTGTTCGGAGAGTGCGATTGCTGCGGAGAAATACAATCAACACCCATATTATCAACATAAGGCAAGTTACACCACTTGTTCATAATTTTTGTCCCAGTTTTGGTTCTATGCATGTGATCTTCAAAATTCTGTAGTGTGCATGTGTAGGATATTCTAGTAGAATTTTTCCTTAGTATTATTTTGCAAGTGCGATGATTTTGTAGTACGCCATGAGTAGCTCTATACTTAGGATTTTCCCTCCTAATACGTTACCCCTGTTTTTGCTAAGTATTGCTTGCTATGCTATATATACAAAGTACCGTTGGGGGGTTCGAAAGACAAAGAATTTTTCTAAGTATAAAGGCTCTCTGGAGCAAACTTTTCTTCTTAAATCCACTTCAAAATAAAACTAAGTTTTCTTCTGGGCGGAATGGTTGTCGGGTCAACGAGTGTGATTTTGGTGGAGGACGGCCGCCCAGGAATCAAAGAAGTCTGTCATGTTTCGGAATTCAGAAGCTTCCAGTGCAACCACAATACATTATGGGCTCTGTCTTGGCCTAGTACATAGTGGGAAACCTCACCTGGGTACCAACATTTGGAGGATTCTTGGCACGGTTGGATCCGGAAGGTAGAGGGGCTACTAAGGGAAAGCCTCGCCATGGTCTTGTCTGTAAAAGGACTTGGTCATGGATTGTGGGTAAAGTGCACAAAATCTCGAGAGTATTGCAATCTGATCGATCAGCCGTGTTCACGGAAACAGAACAACATTGAGCATCTGAAGGATGGAGCCTCTGAAGGATCTTCCTCTCTCTTTTCTAAAACAAAGTTTTGAAACCCCATGGCGTGCGTAATATCGCTAATGGGTGGGAATTTGGGAACTTGGTGTGTAATATCCAAGTGACGCTTGGTGCGTAATATCCAAGTGTTTGGTTGTTTGGACACTTGGTGCGTAATATCCTCGTGTGCCACTCGACCTTATTTTATCTAAGCAAATGTTTACAAAGTAGGACAATCTTCTCTTCTCTCTACTTAAGAAAACTAGCTTTATGCAAATGAACTCCAAAGCCTAAACTAGCCTTGCATGTAGAGTTAGTCTTTCCTTCCTTGGTGTAATTTGCCAATACATTCAAAGTATTGACCCAACTTGTTGGCTGCACGTTTCATGTGCAGAATTTCGGAGATCTTTGAAAGGTGCGCTAGGATCGCGGGTCTTCACTCAACCTGCCTGTGGCATTGATGGGACTCCAAGTTGTATTTATATCGCTTCTGTTGTAATAATGTAAACTCTGGATTATTCGATTCATGTAATAAAGACTTGTGTTTTACATGATATTTCATCGACTGTGAATGCTAGCTATTTGTGGCATCCCGCAAAACCACTACTAGAAAATCGCGTTGTTTTTGTGCATTGCATCATCATGAACGCATGCTCATGTCATCATGCCACATTGCATTTGAGCATCGTCATCATCTTGCATTTGCTTGCATAAAACTATTTGCGGAAAAACCTAATTTGTTTTCTAAACGCCCCATATTTATTCAAAACCAAAACCGGGTCTCCGGAATATTTTGTTTTGACTAACTACGTTTTGCAAACGGTCCGTTTAACATAAATAAAATATTAAATTATTTTAGTGGGGGCAGTCGAACGGGCCGATTCGACCCGAACGACCACCCCCAGAAATTAAAACGGTCCAACCTAGACCCTTTTCTACCCCAACCTATTCTACCCACCTCTCCTCCACCTCACCCCCTCCAATCCCTGAACGCCACGTCACCTCTCCCCTTCCCCCTAGCCTATCAAACCATGCCACCTCATCCCCCACTCCCTCAGCCGTTCCCCACCTCACCCAGCAGCCCCACCCCCTGGGCCACACACACCACACGACACACACACGCGCGCGCGCAGCCAGCCTCTCCCCCGTGGCCCCACCTCTCCCTGGCCCGCCCGCAGCAGCACAGCGCCCCGCATCCTCCCTCTCCTCCCCTTCCTCCCTCTCTCCACCCGCTCCCCGCACGCGGCCACCGCCGGCTAGGCGCTCGCCCCACCGCCACCGCGTGCTCCCGTCGCCGGATCGCACCTCCCCCTCTCCCCTCCGGCGACCTCCCTCCCGGCCCTGCCCCTCTCCCTCCGACCATCGCCGCCGACCGCTCTTCCCCCCACCACCGCGTGCCCCCTCATCCCCGCCTCCTCCGACCTCCTCCGCGCCACCTCCTCTCCCCTCCTTCCCCGCTTCTCCCTCTGCCCGCCCCGGCCACCGCTTCTCGCCTCCCGTCGCTCCGGCCGCGCTCGCCCTTCCGCACCGGCCTCCCCTCTGCCGCCTCGCCGGCCTCCCCTCTGCCGCCCCCGCGCCGTCCTCCTCCGGTCCGCCCGCCGCCCAGGAGCCGCCTCCGGCCGCGGCGTCACCGTCCTCCGCTCGTTCAAGCTCCGCCGCAGCGCCCCTGCTCGCCGGGCCTCGCGACGTCCTCGCCTCCTTCGTCCTGCAGCGCCCCGAGCTCGCCATCGCGCCCCGCGACCGCCTGCCTCATCTCTCGGCCAGCCGCCCTCCGGCCGTCTCCAGCGGCCGCGGCCCCTGCCGTCTCGTCGCCTCGGTTCCTGACACCGCCTCCGCCCGTGCAGCAACCCCCGTCCAGCCTCTGCATGTGTGCTCCTGCGTGTATGTGTTGGTGCTTGTGTGTTGTACCAAGTCAACGTCCGAACCCATGGTTACAGTACCCATTCTCTGTCTCAATCCCGTCAACGCCATCTACACCGAGAGCCCGCGGTACCTGGAGGACGACATCAAACCGAAGCGCCAAGTCGCCGAGACCCCGTCCCCGAAGGCCTTCGACAAGGACGCCAAGGTCGTTTAAACGGAACGCCAAGTTCGCCACCTTGGACGCCATGACCGCCTACACGGACCCGAAGACCACGGCGACGACAAGATCGACACCGACCAGAGCGGGTCCGATGCGCCCCGACACCGAACCAAGTCCTCCTTCCCGGACGCTGTTCCGCCGAGACCGCTTCCGTCGAACCCTGAGACCGACCCCGAACCCCGGAACCCCAAGCTCGCCGAACCCTAATGTGTGAACCCCTTCCCGAAACCCTATTTTATAATATAATACAACTTGTCGCATATTAAATGTTCATGCATGCATCCTTGTCTGTGGTTTGGGGGCCTTATGCCGATTCACCTTATAATTAAATATGGGGCCCATATGCGGGCAAATCTAGTCTTATATTGGCCCCATTTAAATTTGTGTAGCGAACCGGTGATATATTTTGCCTTGTTAAAATAACATTTAAATTGCGGGGGTTCTAAATAACTTGAAGCGTTTAATTAATTGTCCGGACCCCCGGTTCCGCTTAATATGACCTAATTGCATCGCATCTTTGCCATGTCATACATCATGCATGCATCATGCCCGATCTTTTGCCGTTGTATTAAATATTGCATCCGGTGTTTGTTCTAGCGTTTTGCTTCTTCGCGGATAAGGCCGTTGAGTTGATGCGAGTGTCGATCCGATCTTCGGTTGAACCTTCGACAACGTTTTCAGGCGAGCATCTCCCCCTTTCTACCTATCTTAGTTTTATAGTATTTATTCCCTCCTGTTGATCTATTGCTATCTGTGTTGCGTTGCTCTAGTTTTCGTACCCGTGATATCCCTTGCAGCCTCATATTGCCTTGGACACATCCTATTACCTGTTGTTTGGTAGATAGTTGGACTTGCGCGTCGTAGTCGCTTGCTCAAACGCTGTTGCGCGTCGCCAAGAACCACAGTGTTGGAGTAATTGCCGCATGTTGATGTTGGAGATGATCATGGCTTTACTATTCGTTCACATTAATTACTGTTTAACAACTAAAATTGAAGTAGGTAAGCAGAGGCACCGGTGGGTGATAGATAATATCTGGTTTCCGACCGCCCACTTGTGTCCCGTAGGACCCCGAGTTCTTGACACCTGTTCCGAGATCGAGCGCGCTAACCACAGGTGGGGAGATATGGCCCCCCCATTGATTAGTACCTGATTTCAAAGTATTATACTGGGGGCCACAACTAGTTTGAGGTTTTATTTACTATCCTGTACCTATGCCATGCTTTACGGCTTTATTTAAATTGTGCGATGGATAGCACACTGTACTGTTTAGGATCGGGACACGTTTTCGCGGTGTCGACAGTCCCAGTTTTGGGATTTGCTGTCGTTCACAGCCGTCTACCCAAACCCTAAGTCCGTCTCGGAGACCGGCCGACTTTGTTGCGGGTGTACTTAGTGGGGTGGCCCCCCGTGCTTGCTTTGGGTCTGGGAAACGTCATGACTTAGGCCCCGCCGACATACCGATGGGTGTATGGTAATTGATCTGGCAAAAAGGGTCGAAGTGCTTGTGGATACTTTGGTGCACCCCTGCAGGGTTAAATCTTTTCGAGAAGCCGTGTCCGCGGTTATGGACGACTTGGAGCACAGTGCTTGATCATAGACAACTATAACTAAAGGTTACTGTTATAAATTGACTTGTATCCGATATGACTAGTAATCAGCTTCACTACAACGGAATGGCTAAGTAAAAGTACCAACAACTGCTGGGTTTTAGGGTTATCTCATGCTAATTGTATCTGACTAGTAAGTGTTGCAACTATCACGGAATGGCCAACTAAAAGTGCCCACTGCTTATTTTATCAGGATGATTATCTAAACCTGACTAGTAATTGCTGCAACGATAACTGAATAAATAAAACTACCAACTGTGTGAGTTCCTCGGTTGACTTCCTCGTTTGGTCTCGAGGGGGAATACTAGGATGGGATTGTTTGGTGTTAGTATCAGGCTTGTTCCGAATAGGTCTTTCTTACCCCTCTCTGATAGCCGCCAGTTGTATCGAGTCTCTATAGGTTGATTAGTGCATGCTGCCGCTGCCGCTTCAGTCCACCATACCTATGTAGGCGAGGACCGCCGAATTCTAGCCTCGCCGTGTACTGGCCTCAGTACTGACGCTCCTCTTTTTCCTTTGCCCTTTGTCGGCACCCCTTTTGTTAAGCAGGTTTTGAGATCGACATCGTTAGCAGGGTTACCCTTCCGGCTTGGCCTAGGCAGGGTTATGGACGCCATTGGTTATTCTTCAGGGCTCTTAGCCCCATTTGCATCTTGTCCGTAGTTGGACGCTTCATCTTTTCAAGGTGATTTGGATCTTTGTATTGTATATCGGTATTCTTGACTCTTTGAGTCGCTGTTGTATATATCTGTTCTGTGGGTCCCATCGGGGACTGTTGTGTAATGGTATTACTTCGTTTTCCACCCGCACGAAAGTGCCTGGTGGGCACCTTTGAATCGTTTATATGCGGGTTTGGCGGATTTCGCTAAAACTTGCATAGGGCCGATTCTGAGGGTGTTACAGAGTGGTATCAGAGCTCAGCAGTTGCGATACCCCACAAGTCCAGCCTGTAGGATAACCTAGCTAACGGCCGAAGTAGAGTGTCAAAACTATTTTTGCAAACCGGTTGGATAGTTCTGATTAGGTCTGATTTTACTCCTTACCCCTCTGCTGCTCTCCTCTCACCTCTGCGTGTTTTGAATCCGCTCTCGTCTCTTTCTTCGAGTCCAGGAATTCTCGTGGTTGGGTTTCCGTCGTACCTTCAGGGTTTTGCTTCCTCCTTTGATAACGGTGTTCTACCATCCGGACTTCATGCTATCTGAGTGATCCTCTATCTGTGGTACCATTCTTTGTTCCCTGTTTGTGCCTTCCGGTGTTTTCCGACGCGACGACATCCTCTAAGCCAGATCCGATGCAGAGTCTGCATCACTCCTTTGTTTCCGAACCTCGCTTGTCGAGATCTTCAGTCTGAATCCTGAGGGTTGGTTGCATAATCTGTCTATTCGTGTACATAGTAATGCTTTGAGTGCGGGATGGAGTCGCGACCATACCACTACTCTTAACATTTGCTTTGTATGTCGAATGGTGGATCGATGCAATTCTACTCCTTCCATGAAAGTTGGAGGTGGCCTTACCTTTAACTCCGTCCGTTGGTTATCCGGAGTGTTATCTTGACGAACAGGATCAACGACATCTTGTTGGTGGTGTCGCCGATTTCAAGACGAAGAAAGCATCCTTGTTAGCGGTGTCGCGAGGATCTACACGAAGCGAGAAGATTCAGATCGCCGCCTTCTTTCCGGTACCATGAGGAGGATCTCGAGGGCGAGATCCATTGTTAGTGGTGTCGAATTGTGGCATCCCGCAAAACCACTACTAGAAAATCGCGTTGTTTTTGTGCATTGCATCATCATGAACGCATGCTCATGTCATCATGCCACATTGCATTTGAGCATCGTCATCATCTTGCATTTGCTTGCATAAAACTATTTGCGGAAAAACCTAATTTGTTTTCTAAACGCCCCATCTTTATTCAAAACCAAAACCGGGTCTCCGGAATATTTTGTTTTGACTAACTACGTTTTGCAAACAGTCCGTTTAACATAAAAAAATATTAAATTATTTTAGTGGGGGCAGTCGAACGGGCCGATTCGACCCGAACGACCACCCCCAGAAATTAAAACGGTCCAACCTAGACCCTTTTCTACCCCAACCTATTCTACCCACCTCTCCTCCACCTCACCCCCTCCAATCCCTGAACGCCACGTCACCTCTCCCCTTCCCCCTAGCCTATCAAACCATGCCACCTCATCCCCCACTCCCTCAGCCGTTCCCCACCTCACCCAGCAGCCCCACCCCCTGGGCCACACACACCACACGACACACACACACGCGCGCGCGCAGCCAGCCTCTCCCCCGTGGCCCCACCTCTCCCTGGCCCGCCCGCAGCAGCACAGCGCCCCGCAGCCTCCCTCTCTCCCCTTCCTCCCTCTCTCCACCCGCTCCCCGCATGCGGCCACCGCCGGCCAGGCGCTCGCCCCACCGGCGCCGCGTGCTCCCGTCGCCGGCTCGCACCTCCCCCTCTCCCCTCCGGCGACCTCCCTCCTGGCGCTGCCCCTCTCCCTCCGACCATCGCCGCCGACCGCTCTTCCCCCCACCACCGCGCGCCCCCTCATCCCCGCCTCCTCCGACCTCCTCCGCGCCACCTCCTCTCCCCTCCTTCCCCGCTTCTCCCTCTGCCCGCCCCGGCCACCGCTTCTCTCCTCCCGTCGCTCCGGCCGCGCTCGCCCTTCCGCATCGGCCTCCCCTCTGCCGCCTCGCCGGCCTCCCCTCTGCCGCCCCCGCGCCGGCCTCCTCCGGTCCGCCCGCCGCCCAGGAGCCGCCTCTGGCCGCGGCGTCGCCGTCCTCCGCTCGTTCAAGCTCTGCCGCAGCGCCCCTGCTCGCCGGGCCTCGCGATGTCCTCGCCTCCTTCGTCCTGCAGCGCCCCGAGCTCGCCATCGCGCCCCGCGACCGCCTGCCTCATCTCTCGGCCAGCCGCCCTCCGGCCGTCTCCAGCGGCCGCGGCCCCTGCCGTCTCGTCGCCCCGGTTCCTGACACCGCCTCCGCCCGTGCAGCAACCCCCGTCCAGCCTCTGCGTGTGTGCTCCTGCGTGTATGTGTTGGTGCTTGTGTGTTGTACCAAGTCAACGTCCGAACCCATGGTTACAGTACCCGTTCTCTGTCTCAAGCCCGTCAACGCCATCTACACCGAGAGCCCGCGGTACCTGGAGGACGACATCAAACCGAAGAGCCAAGTCGCCGAGACCCCGTCCCCGAAGGCCTTCGACAAGGACGCCAAGGTCGTTTAAACGGAACGCCAAGTTCGCCACCTTGGACGCCATGACCGCCTACATGGACCCGAAGACCACGGCGACGACAAGATCGACATCGACCAGAGCGGGTCCGATGCGCCCCGACACCGAACCAAGTCCTCCTTCCCGGACGCTGTTCCGCCGAGACCGCTTCCGTCGAACCCTGAGACCGACCCCGAACCCCGGAACCCCAAGCTCGCCGAACCCTAATGTGTGAACCCCTTCCTGAAACCCTATTTTATAATATAATACAACTTGTCGCATATTAAATGTTCATGCATGCATCCTTGTCTGTGGTTTGGGGGCCTTATGCCGATTCACCTTATAATTAAATATGGGGCCCATATGCGGGCAAATCTAGTCTTATATTGGCCCCATTTAAATTTGTGTAGCGAACCGGTGATATATTTTGCCTTGTTAAAATAACATTTAAATTACGGGGGTTCTAAATAACTTGAAGCGTTTAATTAATTGTCCGGACCCCCGGTTCCGCTTAATATGACCTAATTGCATCGCATCTTTGCCATGTCATACATCATGCATGCATCATGCCCGATCTTTTGCCGTTGTATTAAATATTGCATCCGGTGTTTGTTCTAGCGTTTTGCTTCTTCGCGGATAAGGCCGTTGAGTTGATGCGAGTGTCGATCCGATCTTCTGTTGAACCTTCGACAACGTTTTCAGGCGAGCATCTCCCCCTTTCTACCTATCTTACTTTTATAGTATTTATTCCCTCCTGTTGATCTATTGCTATCTGTGTTGCGTTGCTCTAGTTTTCGTACCCGTGATATCCCTTGCAGCCTCATATTGCCTTGGACACATCCTATTACCTGTTGTTTGGTAGATAGTTGGACTTGCGCGTCGTAGTCGCTTGCTCAAACGCTGTTGCGCGTCGCCAAGAACCACAGTGTTGGAGTAATTGACGCATGTTGATGTTGGAGATGATCATGGCTTTACTATTCGTTCACTTTAATTACTGTTTAACAACTAAAATTGAAGTAGGTAAGCAGAGGCACCGGTGGGTGATAGATAATATCTGGTTTCCGACCGCCCACTTGTGTCCCGTAGGACCCCGAGTTCTTGACACCTGTTCCGAGATCGAGCGCCCTAACCACAGGTGGGGAGATATGGGCCCCCCATTGATTAGTACCTGATTTCAAAGTATTGTACTGGGGCCCACAACTAGTTTGAGGTTTTATTTACTATCCTGTACCTATGCCATGCTTTACGGCTTTATTTAAATTGTGCGATGGATAGCACACTGTACTGTTTAGGATCGGGACACGTTTTCTCGGTGTCGACAGTCCCAGTTTTGGGATTTGCTGTCGTTCACAGCCGTCTACCCAAACCCTAAGTCCGTCTCGGAGACCGGCCGACTTCGTTGCGGGTGTACTTAGTGGGGTGGCCCCCCGTGCTTGCTTTGGGTCTGGGAAACGTCATGACTTAGGCCCCGCCGACATACCGATGGGTGTATGTTAATTGATCTGGCAAAAAGGGTCGAAGTGCTTGTGGATACTTTGGTGCACCCCTGCAGGGTTAAATCTTTTCGAGAAGCCGTGTCCGCGGTTATGGACGACTTGGACCACAGTGCTTGATCATAGACAACTATAACTAAAGTTTACTGTTATAAATTGACTTGTATCCGGTATGACTAGTAATCAGCTTCACTACAACGGAATGGCTAAGTAAAAGTACCAACAACTGCTGGGTTTTGGGGTTATCTCATGCTAATTGTATCTGACTAGTAAGTGTTGCAACTATCACAGAATGGCCAACTAAAAGTGCCCACTGCTTATTTTATCAGGATGATTATCTAAACCTGACTAGTAATTGCTGCAACGATAACTGAATAAATAAAACTACCAACTATGTGAGTTCCTCGGTTGACTTCCTCGTTTGGTCTCGAGGGGGAATACCAGGATGGGATTGTTTGGTGTTAGTATCAGGCTGGTTCCGGATAGGTCTTTCTTACCCCTCTCTGATAGCCGCCAGTTGTATCGAGTCTCTATAGGTTGATTAGTGCATGCTGCCGCTGCCGCTTCAGTCCACCATACCTATGTAGGCGAGGACCGCCGAATTCTAGCCTCGCCGTGTACTGGCCTCAGTATTGACGCTCCTCTTTTTCCTTTGCCCTTTGTCGGCACCCCTTTTGTTAAGCAGGTTTTGAGATCGACGTCGTTAGCAGGGTTACCCTTCCGGCTTGGCCTGGGCAGGGTTATGGACGCCATTGGTTATTCTTCAGGGCTCTTAGCCCCATTTGCATCTTGTCTGTAGTCGGACGCTTCATCTTTTCAAGGTGATTTGGATCTTTGTATTGTATATCGGTATTCTTGACTCTTTGAGTCGCTGTTGTATATATCTGTTCTGTGGGTCCCATCGAGGACTGTTGTGTAATGGTATTACTTCGTTTTCCACCCGCACGAAAGTTCCTGGTGGGCACCTTTGAATCGTTTATATGCGGGTTTGGCGGATTTCGCTAAAACTTGCATAGGGCCGATTCTGAGGGTGTTACACTATTGATCCAGGGACTAGCATGTTATTCACAGGGACTTAGGATCTTACTTGATCCGAGGTCACTACAGATGGTATCAGAGCATAAGTTGACTATAGATCGTGACCCTAGACATGGAAAAACCTTAGGACAAATATTTTCTAAGTTATTTTAGAAAACACTTATACTTCTGATCATCTACCTTTGGGTTTTAAAATTTCTTAAGTCTCATCTTTTCAACATTAGAAAATGACCACCACACGCTTCAAGAAGAAACTTTTCTCAAGATTACCTTTTCAAAGAAGATCATCTCAATGTTTCGATTAATTTGGTACTTGAAGACCTCCATGAAAGATGTTCCAAGACTGATGATACAAGATTAGAGACTTCAAAGGCCTTAAGTCAATGTTATTAACTAAAGAACTCGAAAGATTGAATATTATGAAGAACATGAAGACTATCAAGAGCACGAAGACTTTTGGAGACTCGAAGCCTCGAAGATTCCAAGTGACCTATTAGGAACCAAACCCGAATAAGATTTCACTAAATATAGATGCGACAAATTGTTTGCTATCTTGTATGGTTTATTACCTTAGCTAATAAAAACCTGTTTTCTAAATAAAATTTCTTGTATGGGTTATTCTTCTTCTTCCATACTCCATTCGTTCCTACTCTAAACCTTGGTCAACTCGACGGATGGACCATACCAATAAGGAGGACAAGGAACTCAACTCCACCAAGCGTAAGAGCCACGCCGATGCAAAGAATTGGATGCTCCAGGTTAAAGATGGTATGAAGGATGCCAACATTGAAGTCAACAGAATGCTTCATTATGCCACCCAATTCCTAAAGGACGACGCTCCAACTTGGTGGGAGATGCAACACACCATTGATGATCATCAAGGGGTGATATCTTAGAAAGAATTTAAAGTGGTTCTACTTCAATCTCGTCTCGTATACCAAAAATCCAAGAAGTTGAAGTCCCGAAACATTTAGCTTGCACGATCTATGGAGAAATAGGGCATATCACCAGGAGCATCATGATCAGCGCCCCTACTGTGAAGGAAGGCACCCATCAGAAGAATGTCCCACCTCTCAAGTTACATTCTTCCTATGCGAAGGGACCAATCACAACCCCGCTCAATGCACCTCCACCCGGTGGAACACCAACTGAATCAACAAGTCAGAGACGGAATGCGCCAAGACCTCATGAAGCTCCGCGAGGACACGACAAATACAAGAGATGGACTCAAGACTCTAGACACCGCACCCAAAGTCATCACTTCGCAATACTCGACATATGAAAGGAATGCCCATTTTCCCCAAACTGGCCCATGGAAACATTCTTCAAGGCAAGTAAGAATGCCCGAGTGATAGAAAAACGTGATTCACCTATCCTCATACATGGTAATTATTTGGGTGCAGGATGGATTTATCACCATTCCTACTACTCTTATTATTCGCTCTTGTACTGTTGGCTTTGCGAATCTTGAGTGCCCTTTTCAACCTTAGCAGAGAGTCAACATTGAGCCTAAACCCTAGAATGGTATATTGTTACACCCTTCTAAAAGCATCCATTGCTAAGTGTAGGAATATACGGGAAGGATGAATCCCAACCGTGAATTATGGGAACCGTGAAGTAAACGTTCCCTATTTGCCCACCATGAGAGTTTTGCTAGTTTAAGAAGTGCTTTCTCGGAAACTATCAATCATGATGTTTAGAATGTGCTAGAGACATTGTGCCAATAAAAGTCTAAAGGAGAACCAATCTGAGCTAAGTGAATCCTCGAGAAGTGACCTTGTCAATTTTCTTTTAAGGGTGGTAGCATCCTAATGGATCCCGAACCTTTCTTTCTTTCTAGCCTTCCCAAATCTCGGGACGAGATTTCTTTTAAGGGTGGTAGTCTGTCACATCCCAAAATTCTCCTAAATTTTGGAATGTGAAACAAATAAATAAGATTGATTGATTGTTTGACTTTGTTGAAAATTCTCAAAGAGAAGAAACTTTTTGAATAGAAAATCCTCTCAACCTTGAATTCAAAATCTTATATTCTTTTGTTAAGACCTAAGTAGCCATATAGGCAAAAGGGCATGGATTTATTATGGATTGTAGAATTGGTGTGCAAGATTTCAAAATGAAAATCATGAAGCATTCATATGCATCTCATCCATGCAAAGTTCTCACAAACTAAATCCAAATCCTGGTATCTAAATCCTATAGTTGATTCGCCCAAATGTTCATAAGGGTAATTAAATTGACTTATTAAAACCCACTGTTGCTAAGGCATAAATTATTGCTAAATCATAGCCTAAAGAGATCCAATTAATACTACAAAATTTTAGAAACAAAATTGAGCTCATTTGGAGCTAGTATGAAAAAGTTATGGAATAAATACAAACACATAAAGATATAAATAAAATGAGATATACAAGGATTTATAAACCCACTACTTCCAAACTAGTAAAAAAGATTACAAATTTGATCCTATAATAATCTTTTCGATTTTAGAAAAATTTAGAAACAAGAATCATGTCATTTGGAGTTCGTATGCAAAAGATATGAGGGAAACAAGTTTTAAAAAAAAAACTGAACGGGCCGGCCCAGCCGGACCGACCGGACGAGCCAGCCAGCCAGGATCGATCGGTTGGTTGCTTTAAAAAGCGTGCAAAAACTGATTTTCTATACCTATCTCTATTCAAACTCTTATAACTTTTTATCTACAACTCCGAATTGACTTCCGTTTGTTTCTACTTGTTCTCTACTCCAAGGCCTATCTCTACACCATCATAAATCTCCATATAAACTCGTGGAGCCACGGCTGTACGAGTTTCTATTCTCGAAATCCCGAATCTACCTATTCCCGAATCTTGTTTCGCTTTTTAACCCATCTAGACTTCATAGTTTGCTTTCGGTCAAAAAACGAAAGTTGAAGATCGCATCGAAATCTTTTAATCCCGACAAACCTCACCTCTTTTCATCCACCACAGCCGGAGAATTTCGTATCGCAATATTTCAGATCTTACGGTGTAAATCCAAGATGTACTCGCGCTCGTTTCTTCAAATCCAAATTCCTTTGGTGAGAAGGTAGGAATAATGATTCCCCACAACTTTCATGTTCTGAGTTTTTCGATTTGACCTACGGATTTGTCTCTCTAACACAGATCTATTTCTTGTCTATTCTGAGCCAAAATCGGGTCAATCTCTTCTTCTAGCCACCGGATCCTATCCAGACGGTCGAGATCCAATCAAACCGGTGCGTGCCATGTCGTCATCCCGGTCATCTTCCTCATCAACGCCACGTCAACGTAAGGTCAACATCTAGTCCCAGTCAGCATGCAAAGTCAACCTGTCCAGTCAGCGGAATATTTCCTGGAATATTCCGTTCGAATTTAAATTTGCATATTATAGATCTAACTTGTAAAATTCATTAGAAATTCATACTATGTCCAAAAATTGCATATAATATACCAAATTGAAGATAATTTCACGTAGAATCATCTTATCAGAATAGATCCAACTTTTACTGTACGTGGTTACTGCAGTAATTTAATTAGTTTTAATGGTCTTTTAGGTTAATAAATTCATAGGATATTATCTGTAACTCCGAAAAATATGAATAATATATCAAATTGAAGCTACTGTAATGTACTCTAATAATATCTGGCTGGATCTATCCTTTGAAGATTATTTAACCCGTAGCAATTTAATTAGTTTTAATGGCTTTATAAATCATTAAATTTATAGCAAATTAATTGCTTGTCACAAAAATACAAATGATATACTGATGGAAAGCTAGTTCCATGTAGATCATCAATATGCAATTAGTTCAGCATTTTACTGTAAGGATTTGCCGTGAAGGTTTAAATGGTTTAATAGCCTATTTAGAGTAATAAATTCATAAGAAAATAAATACTATTCAGAAAATTACAAATAATATGTCCCTGAAATCACAATTCCGTGGAGATTACAGATATAAATTTTGTTTGATTTTTAGGCAACAAAAACTGTATGAATCACTTAAAACCCATTAAACACTATTTAAATCATATAAAAAGATCTATAGCTCCGATTAGGGTGAATCCAACGCCTACTGGTTCGTATTAACGTCCTATATCCAGTAAACCCAAGAAACAAATTTAATTCTATAGTTAGAACAGGCGTTACAACACAACTATCAAAACCCTTATATTGGCAAGTAATTATTAATAACAAGTACCCTATTGCATTAAATGAACTCATACATGCATCATATGATATATTAATGTTCATAAAACTAATCATAACCATTGTGTCATGTTAAATCATCATGCATGTTTTCGATCATCCTTGTTGTGTTTGCTATGTTTGCAATTGTTTGATTGGAACTACCTTGTCCTCATATTAGATTGTTCGGAGAGTGCGATTGCTGCGGAGAAATACAATCAACACCCATATTATCAACATAAGGCAAGTTACACCACTTGTTCATAATTTTTGTCCCAGTTTTGGTTCTATGCATGTGATCTTCAAAATTCTGTAGTGTGCATGTGTAGGATATTCTAGTAGAATTTTTCCTTAGTATTATTTTGCAAGTGCGATGATTTTGTAGTACGCCATGAGTAGCTCTATACTTAGGATTTTCCCTCCTAATAGGTTACCCCTGTTTTTGCTAAGTATTGCTTGCTATGCTATATATACAAAGTACCGTTGGGGGGTTCGAAAGACAAAGAATTTTTCTAAGTATAAAGGCTCTCTGGAGCAAACTTTTCTTATTAAATCCACTTCAAAATAAAACTAAGTTTTCTTCTGGGCGGAATGGTTGTCGGGTCAACGAGTGTGATTTTGGTGGAGGACGGCCGCCCAGGAATCAAAGAAGTCTGTCATGTTTCGGAATTCAGAAGCTTCCAGTGCAACCACAATACATTATGGGCTCTGTCTTGGCCTAGTACTTAGTGGGAAACCTCACCTGGGTACCAACATTTGGAGGATTCTTGGCACGGTTGGATCCGGAAGGTAGAGGGGCTACTAAGGGAAAGCCTCGCCATGGTCTTGTCTGTAAAAGGACTTGGTCATGGATTGTGGGTAAAGTGCACAAAATCTCGAGAGTATTGCAATCTGATCGATCAGCCGTGTTCACGGAAACAGAACAACATTGAGCATCTGAAGGATGGAGCCTCTGAAGGATCTTCCTCTCTCTTTTCTAAAACAAAGTTTTGAAACCCCATGGCGTGCGTAATATCGCTAATGGGTGGGAATTTGGGAACTTGGTGTGTAATATCCAAGTGACGCTTGGTGCGTAATATCCAAGTGTTTGGTTGTTTGGACACTTGGTGCGTAATATCCTCGTGTGCCACTCGACCTTATTTTATCTAAGCAAATGTTTACAAAGTAGGACAATCTTCTCTTCTCTCTACTTAAGAAAACTAGCTTTATGCAAATGAACTCCAAAGCCTAAACTAGCCTTGCATGTAGAGTTAGTCTTTCCTTCCTTGGTGTAATTTGCCAATACATTCAAAGTATTGACCCAACTTGTTGGCTGCACGTTTCATGTGCAGAATTTCGGAGATCTTTGAAAGGTGCGCTAGGATCGCGGGTCTTCACTCAACCTGCCTGTGGCATTGATGGGACTCCAAGTTGTATTTATATCGCTTCTGTTGTAATAATATAAACTCTGGATTATTCGATTCATGTAATAAAGACTTGTGTTTTACATGATATTTCATTGACTGTGAATGCTAGCTATTGATCCAGGGACTAGCATGTTATTCACAGGGACTTAGGATCTTACTTGATCCGAGGTCACTACAATGGCGCTTACATGACTACAAGGAAGATAGAATGATCAAGCTTGCTAGTTTCGAGTTTGATGGTTATGCACTACGATGGTGGAATGGCATTATACGAGCAAGGCACAAAGATGGTGATCTGCCTATCGTTACTTGGCGCACTATGAAGGAGGTTATGCAAGCTCATTTTGTTCTGTCGAATTATTTGCGTTATCTCTTCGACAAGTTACAAAAACTGAAGCAAGTGTCTAAGACCGTTGATGAATATTACATGGAGACGGAGATGATTCTACAACAAGCAAAAGTACGTGAGTCTATTGAGATGACCATGCAGCATTTTCTCCATGGATTAAAGTTTACCATCAAGAGTATTGTTCGGCACCATCAGTATCATGATATGAATGAGTTGTTACATCATGCACATGGGCCTGAAGCATAGTTTGCCGATGAAGCTCTATTCAAAGCTCGTTCCACAGGAAGTGGATGTTTTTCCTCTCAGACTAGTTCATATGCACCTACATCTAGTGGAAGCCCAACTGATCGTCCATCTACATCCACAAGACTGACTTCCAATGTGTCCAACATAAAGAAACCAACTTCTGCAGCGAGTGGTTCAGGTTCTAATATGTCTACAACACGTAATAGGGACATGGAGTTTCATACATGCAGCGGCAAGGGTCACTTCAAGAGGGACTATCCAAATAAAAAGGTGATGCTTATTAATGAACACGATGAGTATGAGACGGGAGATGATGCTGATCCGAATACATATCACTTGGATTTCATATCATTCTGTGCAACATAATGGCCAAGCCAATACATATCACTTGGATTTCAAGGAAAAAAAATCAATTTGCAACCTATGTCACCACAAGATATTGTGAATGAATCTCGTCAGAAAACTGAGGTCAATCTGGAGGATGCACCTTCATTAGTTGATAGGCGAGAGAATGTAACAATGGTGAGTGATATAACAAAAAGTGAGAGAGTGCCCAATTTACTCATATTAGCCACCAAAGAAGACATGAGAGAATTTAGTGAGGATCCTACAGCTGTGCCTCTTGCGCTCATGTACAAGGGTGATGTTTTAGTTTCTAACGACATGACCCCTCTTTCTCTTGGTGTTTCTAATGTGTTACAGCAATTCAGCGATGTATTTCTGGAGGAGGTACCTGCAGTTTTTCCACCATTGCGAGGTATTGAGCATTAAATTGACTTGATTCAAGGAGCATTGTTACCCAATCGTGCACCATTTCCCACAAACCCCGAAGAGACAAAGGAAATTCAAAAAAAAGTACAAGCACTTCTCGACAAAGGTTATATTCGTGTGAGCTTAAGCCCTTGTGTTGTTCCTATTATTTTAGTTCCTAAGAAAGATGGTACTTGCGCATGTGTGTAGATTATAGAGCTATAAACAACATCACTATTCGATATTATCATCCTATTCCACGTTTAGAGGATATGTTAGATGAATTGAGTGGTGCTGCTGTTTTCTCTAAAATTGATTTGTGTACTGGTTATCATCAAATTAGGATGAAGGAAGGGGATGAATGGAAAACTGCCTTTAAGACTAAGTTTGGTTTATATGAGCGGTTAGTAATGCCTTTTGGTTTAACTAATGCACCTAGTATTTTCATGATATTTATGAACCATGTCTTAAGGAATTATATTGGCAAGTTTGTGGTTGTGTATTTGATGATATATTAATCTACATTCATAATAAACTTGAACATAGTGATCATATTAGACAAGTCTTTCAAGTGCTACGAGATGCTAAGATCTATGGTAATCTTGAAAAGTGTACATTTTGCAAAGATAAGGTCATATTTCTAGGATATGTTGTTTTCAAACATGGAGTAGAAGTAGATAAATCTAAAATTGTATCTATTCAAAATTGGCTTACTCCCATGAACGTGTGTCAAGTACGAAGTTTTCATGGTCTAGCTGGTTTCTATAGACGTTTTGTGAAAGACTTTAGTACTTTTGTTGCACCTCCGAATGAGCTAACTAAGAAAGGTGTACCTTTTGAGTGGTGCAGAGCCCAAGATCATGCTTTTGATGAACTGAAAATATTGTTAACTTCTACACCTTTTCTTACACTACTAGATTTTTCTAAGGAATTTGAAATTGAATGTGATGCTAGTGGCATAGGAATTGGTGGTGTTTTGATGCAAGAGGGTCATCCAATTGCATATTTTTGTGAGAAACTTTCTGGTGCAAAGATAAATTATCCTATCTATGATAAAGAATTGTATGCGCTTGTTAGAGTTCTTGAGGTTTGGCAACATTATTTGTGGCCAAAAGAATTTATCATACATTCTGATCATGAAGCTTTAAAATACATGAAAGCTCAATCTAACTTGCATATGCGTCTTGCTAAGTGGGTTAAGTTCATTGAGTCTTTTCCATACATTATAAACATAAGAAGGGAAAAGATATTGTTGTTGCTGATGCTCTATCTAGGAAGAACATGTTATTAACACAATTGGATATCAAAGTTCCTGGTTTAGAGAGTTTATGTGATTTTTATGCAACTGACCATGATTTTGCTGAACCATATCATTTGTGTAATATTGGGAAGGCATGGGATAAATTTCACATTCATAATGGGTATTTGTTTCGTGCTAACAAATTATGTGTTCTGAAGTCGTTTGTGCAATTATTGTTGCTGCTGGAATCACATGCTCGAGGATTGATGGGACACTTTGGGCGTGAGAATACGGTACTCATGCTCACTGGTCATTTTTATTGGCCTAAGATGAGGCATCATGTGGACATGTTTGTCAAGAGATGCATTACTTGCAACAAGTTAAAGTCCAAGTTGAAGCCTCACGGTTTGTATACGCCATTACTTGCACCTACTACACCATGGGAAGATATAATCATGGATTTTGTATTAAATTTGCCTAGGCCATGATTCAATTTTTGTGGTAGCAGATAGATTCTCTAAGATATCACACTTTCTTGCCTGCCACAAAAGCGACAATGCGTCGCATATTGCTAACTATTTTTAAGGGACATCGTGCATTTACATGGAGTACCAAAGACAATTTTTCCTGACCATGACGTGAAGTTCATGAGCTACTTCTCTAAGACACTTTGGGGAAAGCTAGGGACGAAGTTGTTGTTCAGCACAACTTGTCATCCCCAAACTGATGGTCAAACCGAGGTGGTGAACCAAACACTTTCGACATTGCTGCGAGCCATGATCAAGAAGAATCTCACTGGATGGGAAGAGTGTTTACCGCATGTGGAGTTTGCATATAATCGGGCGGTTCACTCTACCACACAACTTTGTCCTTTTGAGGTGGTCTATGGTTTCAAACCCATTACACCACTTTATTTGCTGCCTCTTCTATCCAAGAGAGAGTCAAAATGGAAGCATCGAAGAGAGAAAATTTTGTGTGGAAGATACATGTGAAGACTAAAGAGGCTATTGAAAAGAAGGGCAAGAACAATGTTGAAAGAGCTAACAAGAAGCATAAGGAGGTGTTGTTTCAGCCTAGAGATATGGTTTGGGTACACTTTCGCAAGGACAGATTTCCCGAGTTGCGTAAATCCAAGTTACCTACATGTGGTGCTGGTCCGTACAAAGTGATTGCCAAGATCAATGATAATGCCTACAAGATAGATATTCCTCAAGATATATTTGGAGGTGTCAGTGCTAGTTTCAATGTTGCTGATTTGACACCATATGATGGAGAAGACCTTGGAGCGTCGAGGTCGACGCATTTTTAGGGGGGGGGAGATGATGAGGACATCCCTACTGATTTTCTATCTCCAACTCCTAATGAAGTTGTCGATGTTGCTGCCAAGACCAAGTATAATCAGATTAGGATTGGACCTATTACTAGAGCTCGTGCCAAGCTACTTGAACAATAGGTGAATTTATTCCTAAATGGATCTGATGCTTTTATTAACGAGAATTTTATAATGCCTAAGTCATTGCACTTATGTATGATCTAGTTCGTTGAAGAAACAAGTATGGCGCGAGGAGGAGAAGGGCTGATGCAAGAGAGCCCAGCATGATGATACCCCATGGATGCGCGAGGGAGGAGTGGGAGGCAGGCACATGGGAAGAGGATAAGGTCATCATGAAGAAAGACGCATAAGTTCCTGGAAGAACCAGAATGTCTGGCCTACATTACCCGGACAATCCGGCCTACACGAGAAGCATCGAGGTTGCATCCATTTAGTACACCAAATCGGAAGCCACCCGGACACTGGTCGGAAACTCAGAAGTTTCTGCCAGGATCGGAATGTCCGGCGCACTCCACCCGGAGTGTCTGGCCCAACTAGAATGTCCGGCGCAAACCAGCCGGAATGTCCAGCCGCCGACCAAATCTGGTCCTTGTTGGCTTGTATCAGTTTGAGTTAGACATGTCTCTGTTTCGTTTTATGGTTATTCTAGCCTCCCTTATAAGCCTTGGAACGCCCCCTCAGCGTAGTGTAGACCATGTTTAAAGTAAACCCTAGATTCGTTAAGTTGCTACTTGCATCCAATTGAACCCCCGCACCAATCATATCAATCTGGTGTATTTGCTACTATCAATCAAGTCTGATTAGTTGATCCATTGGGATTTTGCAAATTACAAGTTCCGTGTGATCTGCTATTCCATTGGGAATTGGAAGATTGCAAACCGCTTCGTGGTCAGCGGCTACGTGCGCAAGTGTGTGAAGTTGCGAATATCTACAAGGGTTGAGAGCTATTGTATTGGCATCAGGGATCGATCGAGAGGTTCATGAGCGGCATACATGTTATCTCCACCTACATCATCATATATACACCTCACTTACTTAGAAGAGTGGGCCACCCATAAAAGTCAACCTATATCTCGGTCAACCTTATCTTTATACCTTAGATTAACCCTACCTAGGGTCATCCCCCCAACAGGTAGGCCCTTCCTAAGAACTATTAAAGCTTTAATTAATCTACATGAAAGGAATGTGAAAATAGGGCTACCATCTAGAGATCCTTTTATAGTCCACGTCCCTATGAAGAAGAAAGCCAAACATAATAATAATGATGATGGTATAATCACACTAAAAGCTAATTACTTTTGAGTGGTTGTTCCACTCGCAAAGCCTAAATGAACTCCATCTAGGTCAGGCTAATTGACCTTAACTATAAGCGCTTCATGGGAGGCAACCCACGTGAAATAAAAGTTTTTATTCTTGTGTTAGTTTTTTTAATAAAGTGTGTTCAAGAAGTTCTTTGGAGAGAGGAGAAGAAAACAAGGTAATCCTCGATCTTTTATATTTGCTAACACATGGCTTTAATGTACTGCTATTTTTATGAAGTCTATTTGCTGTTATTTTGCTGATTACTAAGATGTGCAAAGGCGCGTGAAGCTACTAACTCAATTCCATATTTTTTTAAGTTTCCAGGGCACATAACGCTCACTGGTACGATCGGAGTCCCCCGTACCACGCGGCTGTACCATGTCAAGGATCAAGAAAATAGAAATTTTGATTTTTGTTGTAGGACACATTGGCCGTAACGACCACTGGTATGAACGAAGGCGGCCGTACTGCCCGCCCGTACCGTATCCTGAGCAAAACATCAAGTTTGGAGCAAACCTTACTAACCGAATAACGACCAGTCGTACGGGTGCACGCGACCGTACCACGCACCCGTACCAAGTTCACCACCGGAAGGGGTCCTTTGACCCCAAGGTAGCACACCCGGTACGGGCAGGCTCCGGCCGTATCACCCACCCGTATCGAGTACATGTCCGTGATTTCTTCCTAGGAAGAGGTAACCCTAAAATTTGCTAAACACAAATCCCTCTTTCTTCTACCTCCAAACTCCAAACCACCTCCATTGGATCTTCAATTCTACTCGGTCTTTCTTTGATTCCTCGCACCCAATCGATCTAAGGTATGTTTGTCCTATGATCCCAAGTTTATTTGTATCAAAACCTTTCTCAATCTCTCACCATTATCATTCTAGACATAGGTCTTGTTTTTAAGATTATCTTGATTATGAGCATGCTTAGTTTTGTTTTTAGTGGAGTTTCTTTTGAAGAAGTGTAGAGGATCGTTTATGCTATGTTTCTATTGGACAAAATTTTTGATTAGCATTTTTTGTTTTTGTTTTGGATGAACACAAGGAGTCGTACACGCATGATGGCTGTGGAACAAACCGCACCACCTGTTAATATGCTAAACCCCGAGTCATTTATTATCGAGTTCACCGAGGAGTTTCATCTTAACCGTTTCAACCACCTCAATCTCCGAGAAATCAAGTCCACCAAGTGAGCATGTCCTTACATCCTCAACCAACTGGGTATTCATCGTTATTTGACTTACTTTGCAACAATGTTGGTATGTATGATTTTATTTTTCAGGATGAAGTCACGTACCACCGCTTGACGCTTGAGTTCCTTAGTACCTTGGTGTATACGGTGTTCTCACACTATTGCTCCGAGTAACAAATGCCTGGAGTTGATCGCATCAACTTCCGTCTTATGAACTGTGAGTATTCCTTGACGCTCGACCAATGGGATCACTACTTTGGGTTTGCCAACAACACCACCGACATACACTCCACCACTTTTGTTCTTGATCCATCACCATTGGCTTACTTTAATAGAATGAGAATTCGTGGGAACACCCAAGGGAAACCAAATTGATCACCCTGCTATTTTTTATTTTTCTATGTTATTGCTAACACCTTGCAGGGATGTGGTGAGTTTACTAGAGCAAATGAGGAGGATATGATGATCCTCGCTAGAGATGCTATTCCTAACTGTAACTTAATGCAAAATTTGGGCACCCTTCTTTTGTTTTATCTTAAGCATAAATCCTTGCAGTCTCGTGATCCTATATGTGGAGCAAGAGTCATAACCATTCTTGAACGAGCACTTCACATCAACCTAGGTAATATCCAACCGTTAGGGGAGGCCGCCTGGAATACCCCAGTTTTAGCTAAATCATTAACTAGGGTTGATTGTGCATTCATGAGCATCATCTTTTAAAAATGCATAAAATAAAAAGGAAGTAAAACCCTAAACCCTATTTCCCCTCTCTCTCAAATCAATTCAAAAATGGTTTTGGATTTTGAAAAGTAGAAAAGTTGTGAAGACCAAACTATTACAAGGGACTTACATTGTTTTAATTATTTTATAAAGTCTCTAATAGTGTTGAATTATACAAACCGATTTCAAATGAATTTAAAAATGGGAAAGAAAAAACAAATTTAGAAAATGTTTTGCAAATAAACAATGCAGCCAGCAGCAGCCCAGGTCGTAGCCCACTTCCTCGTATCTTCCCTGCCGCCCCGCGCGTCCGAAGCCAGCCCAGGCGTGGCCCAGTTAGCCCACCCGGGGGCCATAACGCTTCAGCCCTCCTCTCTACCTTCATCTTCATCATCGATGATGCACAACAGCTCGCTGTCGCTGCCTCCGCGGCCCGATGGTCGTCGCCGCGCTGAGATGCACGCCACTGCCTGGAACAAGGATAAGAACTAGCATGCCGTGTTCCTCTTCCCCTTGACCTCTCTCATCAACAGTGCTCTCCCTGTCCCTGAAGAGCTCCCAAACCCTAACCTCCCAGGTCGCTGTCATCCCTGCTGCCTCCGGCCGTCCCTTGCCTAGCTGAGAGCACCACCAAAACCACCACTATCTCCTCGTTTGATTGCCCCCTAACCGCGTAAGTTGTAGAGGACCGAGGCGCTGCAATCGACCCCTCCCTCCCCGACTCCGGCAGCCACGTTCTCCACTGATTTCGGCAGCACCCGACCTTGCCCTGCCTCGCCGACCGTCCCTTCATGTTTCTGGTGAAACCACGGTGCTCAAGCACCCCTCCAAAGCCTCTCTCACTCTCTCTCGCTCTAGCCTGCTCTCGTGTCGCAAGTCGCCGTCGTCCGCTGCAGTACATGCTCACTGGCGACAGTCCGGTTACCTAAAGCTAGCGGTGTTGCTACTTTCTTGCTCGTCGCATCGCGCTCGTACTAGTAGGCTAAGCTGCGCGTGCTGGTGAGGCCCAGATTTCCGGCGATGTCCACCGTCTGCCGCGGCCCACCGGCGAGTCCGACGTGGCTCCCATGTGGCCATCGAGTGGACCCACCATGGATTGGGCCCTTATGTTAGTTGGTGTGGGTAGGACTAGGTGCGGTAACAAAAGTACCCGACTGTGTTGATTACGTCAGCGTGATGTAGTAAAGGTTATAATTTGTTTTAATAATTTCAGAAAAGGTTTTAATCTTATAAAATTGATATATAATTATTTATAAGTCATAAAAATATGCATAATATATCAAAATGTTCAAAAAATGATATCTACACTTTAACATCAAAATCATGCATTGTTCAACAACTTTAATCACATGTTTAATTAGGAGAACACTTGAACCCTCTCATATGCATATGGGGCATTTCAAATACTAGGGTTTAAACCCTAGGGACCCCATTCAAAAGTGATAATCTTGTCTAGGGCTTCAATTTCAATAACCTTTAACTTGCCATATCATCATCCTTGCTTGAGCATTGCATAGATGCCATGTGTTGATTGTTGCTTTCCTTTCCGGTGTTTCTGCTTCTTCTCAGTAGACCTCGGAGTTGATGTCAGCAATGAGATCGAGTCCAAGATTGAAGACCGAGATTAACACCATCGAAGAGAAGTACTTGATCAATGGTGAACAATGTCAATGAGATGAACCCTGAAGATCTATAGTTGGGTATCAACAGGCAAAGGCAAGCATAGCCCCACACATGATATAATCCTATGCTTTCAAAGTATTTCATTCTTGCCATGTGCATACGATTCTACTATGGTCTTTTATCGATAGATAGAGTATCCTATTGGTTGCACTATTCCTTTTGAGCTTATATTACCTGATCCACTGCTCCTAGCATAACTAGGTTTGGCTTGTGTGCACTTCTAGAGCTTCTATCTGTGTCTTGATTAGCCATGCTTAGCTGTCAGTTCTGGTTCATCCAGATGGTGTACCAATGCAAAGAATCTAGTATGATAGGAGAACGAGATAAGATGAGATCAGTGGTAAATGTTAAACATGCTAAGGCTTGTATGGGATGCCACGGTGGGATGTGGTTTTTGTAGTCCCATGCTCGCCACCACTAGGACCCAAGTTCTAGCCTCTTGAACCAAGACGAGCATACAGCCACACGGGGCTTGGGAACCCCTCCGCTGATTAACTTGCCTAGTAGATTCCATGAGTCACCTAGTTCGGGTATTCCATTCGACATATGCATTCTGGTTGTTCTCTAAGGCGGTGAAGGAGGTGCATTCATATAGGTAGGTAAGCGTGGACGGGGTTTCTTGAGGCGGTTCCTCTGGTAAACCAACCTTGCCCACATCTCTAGGGACCGGCTTCGGGATTTGACCCGTTGTAGTAGAACCCTCCTTAGGGCGTGACTCATGGTCTCGGCGAAAGCAAGGTAAAGGTCGTGGCCAACCACCCTCTGTTGGCCTTCCAAGGAAGAGGGCTAATGTACTAGCACTAAGTGTCGGTTGGTACGTGTGGGTAAAGTTGTACACCCCTACAGGGTATTAAACTTTTCAAAAAGCCATGTCCAGGGTTATGGACGACTTGGGAACGAACGTGATGATCATAGAGAACTATAACCTAATCGTCAAACTTGACATGTAAGTAAAGTGCGCTTAAGGATGCTTTCTCATGGGTACGAGGGGGTGATCCTAGTTGTGAGATGAGGATTACTTTGGTGGATATCAAGATGATGATCAATTCTTCAGAGATGTCGCTCCCTTATCCCCTTTTAAAATATTCTGATTAGGCAAGCTTCTTCTCTTCCCCTTGTTTTATAAACAAAGTTGGCTTTATTCAAAATAACCCCACCAGCCATAAGTCTTGCGGAGTACACGCTGTACTCACCCTTGCTTTGTTGATACTTTTGTAGCAGAGTAAGTGTTCTTCAGAAGACAAGTTTGGTACGACATTGACACCGACGAGTAGCTTGGGGTTCCCGGTCGGCAGCCTGGAATCTATGGATTGGGATGTCATCGTTATGCTTCAGGCCTATTAGGCCATTTGTTAAGTTTGCTATACTTAATAGCATAATTTGCCTTCCGTTGTTTGGCATTTATGGTCAATGACCTATGCTTGTAATAATTTGGTTCTTTACTCAGTTATGAGCTTGCTGTAATAAATTTTGAGTCGTAGGGTCACTGTAATGTTACCAATTGTTTCTCTGTATGCTTCCGAGATTTAGGTTAGGCTTATGTTAGATAGAGGTCTCAGACAGAGGTCTGGGATTTGTCTAGCCCTAATCCTGGGGGTGTCACAGTTCTTGGTATCAGAGGAGTACCGACTGTAGGAAACCCTTTCTACTGGTCGATGTTGAGTCTAGTGTTTGTGAAAACTATTTGAAAGTTGAAAAGTATGTGCGGAAACTCTATTATGCTTATTTTTATCCTTATGTAGTTTCGCTCTAACTCTAGATCATCTTATCTTGTGTTGAATTTGAAAAAATTTTACTATCTCGTCTTGTCTTTCAAAGCTTAGGTGCCTTTCAAGCATGTCGTTCCTTAACCAGTTGACCTAGTGTTGAGTTCTCCAGAGTCAGTTGTGTGTGTGTGTTCCTTGTTTCCCTTTACTCTTCTTCAGTTGAGAGATTCTTTTCTATCATGATCTCTCTGTCTTATGGACCTACAGTATTATATTATAGGATCCATAATGTTCTGTTCTAGGCTTCGAGGTTTCCTTTCGCCTCTTCTCCCTCCTTTTCGTTTTTTTGTGTACTTGATGACACACAAGTATAGGGGGTGTATCGCAGTATTTTCGAGGGAAGAGAAACCCAATTTATTGATTCGACACAAGGGGAGCCAAAGAATATTTATAAGCCTTAACAACTGAGTTGTCAATTCAGCTGCACCTGGAATCAATCTTGCTCACAACAGTTTATCAGTAGCAACAGTTTTTGTAGTAGAAATAGCAAAGTAACAGCAGTAGTAAAGCAAAGACAGTAGTAACAATAGCAGCAAATAGTAGGATTCGAGTGCGGTAGGCATAGGGATAGATGGACGGGCGTTGCATGGACAAGACAATTCACATAGCAATCAGAACATAGGGAAATTGCAGATAAATAAGATAAGCATCCAAGTACTAGATAATCCTAGGCATGTGTTCCATATATAGTCATACATGCTCGCAATGAGAACTTGCACAACATCTTTTGTCCTGCCAGCCCATTTGCAGCGGGGCCTCAAGGGAACTACTGGCAATTAAGGTGCTCCTTTTAATAGAGTACCAGAGCAAAGCATTAACACTCCGTGAACACATGTGATACTCACATCAAAGCCATTCGCTCCGGTTATCCCGATTTCTGTCACTTCGGGGCCATTGGTTCCGGACAACAACGTGTGTATACAACTTGCAGGTAAGAACAAAAACAATACTATCATAATGAATCAATAACATGTTCAGATCTGAAATCATGGCACTCGGGCCCTAGTGACAAGCATTAAGCATAACAAGTTGCAACAAAGTCATAAAGCACTAATAGAAGATACTAGGCACCATGCCCTAACAATCTGATGCCATTACATGAAGGATCTCATCCAATCCCTACCATCCCCATATCCTATAGCGGGGAATTACTCACTCATAGATGGGGGAAACATGGATGGCCGATGGAGAAGCGATGGTGATGATGATGGCGATGATCTCCTCCAATTCCCCGTCCCGGCAGGGTGCCAGAACGAAGTTTCTGGTGCTATTTCGTGGAATCGGGTGGTGGCGGCGGAGCGGAACTCCTTCTGGAAAAACGTCGAACCCCCCTGAGATTTTAGGTCAGAAGGCAACTTATAGGCGAAGAGGGAGACCGAGGGGGAGTCTGGGGCGGCCAGACCACCCCCTGGCGCGGCTAGGCCCAACCCACGCGGCCAGGTGGTGTGGCTGGGCCCCAGCCCCACTCCGTCTCATATTCTGGCTCCGGGAGTCTTCTGGTGAAATAGGATTTTTGGCATATTTTCCGAGATTTTTCCTGATAGTTGATTTTCTGCACAAAAAGTAGACACCAAGGCAATTGTGCTAAAAACAGCGTCAGTCCGCGTTAGTTGCATCCAAATCACACAAGTTTAGAGGAGAAACAATAGCAAAAGTGTTCGGGAAAGTAGATACGTTTTGGACGTATCAACTCCCCCCAAGCTTAGCTTATTGCTTGTCCTCAAGCAATTCAGTTGAAAACTGAGTGCGATAAAAGAAACTTTCACGAACATATTTGCTTCATAAGATGTATATATTCTCAGCATGTGATCAACTACTTAGACAATTCATAATAAAGAGTATGGAACTAAGTTTACTTAATAGGCATTGCAAGCTATGAAGAGATTCCAACTTAAAAATAATAAGTAGCATGAAGTATAAATATAAGCAACATTACAATGCTCATAACAAGGTATGATAGAGTGGTATCTTTCTTGCCTTTTTATTGTGAATGCCAAGGCACCTCTGAAGTTCAGGTGAAAACTAGAAGTAAAGATGTCAAAGATACAAGCATCAAAGTCATAACACAAATAGTCAAGTAATGAGACAGGCACAAAGAATGACAACTATGCTCTCAAGAAGGTGCTCATAGAATAAGTGGAGACTCAACAAGGAAATGAAAAGGTTTTGAATAATTTGAAAAGCTTCCAAATGCTGAAAGTATGGTACTCATTAGCTTTGACCTCTCATTGCCCCTATCATAAGCATCTTTAATATGGTTAAGGTGAAAGTGAGGTCCATTCTGAGTTATATGCTTGACAGACTATAACCTAAAAATCCCATGTCCCTTGCGTACGAGGGCCGCTCCTCATGCTACTCAACTTTAGTTACCGGTAAGTTCTTGTCATGGTAAATATGTGTGTATCATAGAGAACCGTCAACGGGGTACCCCTTGCCTGATGATACGGAAGACTCCCCATATCAAAATGACAAGGCAAGCAGACAATGAATATCTCAGCAATCTTCTTATTTACCATGGGAAAATGGTGCTTTTTTCTCTCTTACCTATTTTCATAAATGTAGCATCCCATCAGTCTCATCTGTAATGCTACATGGTATAATAATAAAATGCTACTTCCTACATATAATTGTGCATCATAATTATATCATGCTCATGTCATCATGCCACCTTGCATTTGAGCATCATATAAACCCTTTTCATTTGGTTCTTATTTCATATGCATTATTAATTGTAGTTGCCTCTTGATATATTGTATTTGGTTCTTGATAAATGCTTGATGCCCAAGTTGAGTTGGAGGCATATCTTTTATATAAATCCACCACCTTTCTTTGTCACCACCCCATAACTCCACCATCCAACTATATGTGAGGTTTGCTTTTTAGTTGGGTTTACCTCTAGCTCATGTGGGTTGGGATGTATCCACTTCTAATTCCACATGCTTCCATTTATGCCTCATCGTGTTTTCACATTGTTGATATGTGGAGAGCCACATGGCCACCTTTGCACGCATGTGGTTCATTTCACTTGTTCTATCTTCCATATGGGTTGTTTGGGAATAATTGAGCATTGTTTAAATATAATTGTGGCCAAATGATCTTCTAGTGGAACATACACACTAGCATGGCCTATTATATTCAATGATGCTTAAATCTACCCTTACCATATTTTATCAAGCTTATGGTGTGTCCTTTAATCAAGTATGGTTGTGCATGGGTGTAGTAGGTGCCCATAGGTATATGTAGTTGTTTTCACAACTAATGAATGTGGCATTTATTTAATTATGCATAGGCCGTGCAAGGCCCTCCTCTTCTCTTCCTTGGGCTTCTTTTGGTCTTGGAGGGAAGTTTGTTTGTGGAAAGTCAAGCAATGGGTTTTCAAAATTCAAACCAAACCCTATTTGACCACCCTCTTTCTTTTTCCTTCTTTGATGCCAATTATTGCATGTGCATGCAATATAACCATCTCCTTCTTTCTCCATATTTTCAATATTCTAGTGTTGGCCACCATGTTTTCTTTTGGGTTTTGTTTGAGCAAATATTATACAAACCTAACAACCTAAACTCCATATCTACCACCTCATCTCTCTTTTATCTCTCACCATGACCATGTATATGCATGGGGACATATACACCCACACCTACATCTACTCCTACACCTACACATGCATGTGTGTCTACATGTGAGCCTCTCTCTCTCTAATCTACCTAGCTTTACCCCCTAAACCGAAGTAATCCCAGCCCAAAAACCCACCTAGCCTAAACCCTCTTTTATTTATCTAGCTTGGCCGAACCCTCCGTCTGCACCCTGTCCACCCAGCTCAGTGCCCATGCATCAACCAGTGCAGCCGGACCCCTTTCCCCAGCAGACGCGCACCCCCTCTCCTGTACCTCTTCTCGACACGCCCGTACAGCCGCCACGCTACCGCCATGCCCGCCCTTCCTCCTCTCGGCATAAAGCCAGGCAGAGGCAGCTGCCAGCCTCATCCTCCTCACTTAACCCCATCCCTCTCCCCTTCCAACCTGCCTTGAAATGGGATCGAGGTCCCCAGCCAACCCTGACCAGCCGCCGCCTACCCTGACCCGTCGTCGCCGAGTACCTTTGTCCAGGGGTCGAAGCCGGTGCTGCTGAAGCCGATCCGATCAGGGAGCAAGGAGGATAAGCAGTCCCGTGCTCGCCACCGTCTCCGTCGCCGCGCACCGCCGCCGCGGACACCATCTCCTCGCCTCTGTCCTGCTCCCCTCTCCAGCCACGTTCTTCCTCGACGTTGCACCCCGGTGAGCACCACAACTCCCTCCTCTGTACGCCCTGTAGATCATCTCGCCGTCGCCCTTGCACCCCGCTGCCACGGACGTTGTGCGCGACGCGCACCACGTCGCCGCGCACGCATGCGCGCTGCACCGCCGCGCTCGCCAGCCCGCTCTGACCCGCGCGCATGCGACCGACAGTGCACCGCAGCCCGTGACTGACCTGTTCAATGCGTCAGTGTCGTCGTTGTGCTGCTTGTCTTTGAACGACGCGAGAACGAAAAATCTAGCCGGTCGTCCCCTCTTTCCAACGAGTCATAGAACGCCCAGATCTGTCCATAGACGAGCTTGGAATCATCTCGCGAAAACCAGCGAAAACGTCGTTTTTCTGCACGTCGTCCGACATTCTCAGACACCGATTTACGTCCCTGTTCTTTATCAATTTCCGGGCTCCACAGTGCTCCACCAGAAAAACTCCGTACATGAAAGTTGTACATCTTGATGCCCTCTGCAACTTTGTTTTTTGTGCCATCTCCAAATTCCCAAAGGATTACTCGCCATCGTCTGCCGAAGATCGGTCGAAAATTCTGCGTTTCTGAAACCGTCTCGTTCAAATCTGAATCCACTCTGTTGTTCCCTCTACACCGGCACGTAAGTTGTTCCTTTGGAAAATCTTCCTTCTACAAAGTTGTAGAACTATGCAAGATCTATAACTTTCGTTTTTATGGCACCTTCAAAATCCTACTAGATTCGCCGTCATCTTCATTCGAACACGGGCCGAATTTCTGCCAAATTCTCAGATCCCAGATTCAGTTCCGTCAGCCTCACGGTGAATTTTGCGCATAAGCCCCCGTGCTTGTTCCCGCCTCCTTCCGCCGTCCTCGTCTCGCCCACGTGCCGCGTCCGGGCTGGGCGCGCACGCAGGTGGCCCCGCTCCTGACCCTGGACCGCGTGTCGGTCACCGTGGGTAAGTCTGAGCCGGTGACAAAAGTTTCAGATCCTTTTTCTTTTAATAAAAATAATTCCTGAAAATGTTTAATATGTTTTATTATCCAGAAGTTAATAACTTTTTATTAATAAATCCAATTAATGCAAATGATATATGTTTTTGAATCATAAAAATGCGAGGATTTCAAATCTGCCATTTAAAATAATGTTTGGCTATTTTAAATTTTCGAAATTGTTCAATTGCAATAAAAATGCCTTTTCTTAATTAATTAATAACTTTAATTCTATAACTCCAAAATTGACAAATAATATGTCTAAATCGATCAGCGCGACGATCCCGTTCTAACTATGCGTTCCATGTTCTGAATTGAAGCATGCATCATGTCATTATTAAAAATCAGAACTGTTTATGGCAATAAAACTTGACCAAATAAATAATAAAATGATTTATTCTTGTCCCCACACCTCACCCTTGCCATGTTACATTATTGCCATGGAATCTGTGCATCATTCATCATGGCATGCTTGTTTGCTTGACGCATTTTATTTATATGCTTGTGCACTTCATTTATGTTGGCCCTTGTTTGTTTGGTTCTTCTTTCGAATAGACGCCGAGTAGGGGAAATATCAGGAATCCCAGGAGTACTACCCAGATCCGTCTCTCGCTTCAACTGAGCTGTCATGCAAGCACTACCACATGCTTGCATACATTTAGTACCTATTGCCTCTATCTTATTCTTGCATCATTGAGGCGCGATTGCATTAAATTGAATCCCAAGTACTGCATAGCCTTTACTTTTAAACCCCACCGAAGCTTGTTCCTCCATCCCATGAGCCATTACTACAGGAGTTGTTTGAGCCATGCGAGTCGTAGAACAGCATGTGTAGGGTATGTGAGTGTCTGATGGATAACGAGGTACCTAAACAACTTAACTTGAGTAGTAATGGGATAACTAATGAAAGAGGCACCGGTGAGCAATATCTATTATTTGGTTTTTCATGCTCACTTGTGTCCCGTAGGACCCCGAGTACTTGATTCCTGTTCCTTGACTATTCACACTATCCACATCCGGGAGGCCTTATGGACCCTCCTGAGCCAGAGCTTGATCCATTTCTATTTCTTGGGGCCACAAAGTAGTTTGGGGCTTTATTACTATCCTGTACTTATGCTATCCTTTACTGCTTTATTTAAGATTGTGCGTGGAGCACCTGTACTTTTTAAGAATGCGGAATGTTTTCGCGGTATCGACAAGCCCAGTCACATTTTCAGGTTCCTAGTCGTTTACAGCCACTGTGGCAAACCCTGGGTCCGTCTCGGAGCCGGCCAACTTCGTTGCAGGTAGCTTATTAGGGTGGCCCCCTGAAATATTTCTGAATCCTATGATCGCTTTGTCGTGAATGCCTCGTTGGGTTTTGAGTTGGTTTTTCCGAGGTTGATCGAGTGTGTGTTGCTATTTGTGCACCCCTGCAGGGTAAATCTTTCCGAAAGCCGTGTCCGCGGTTATGGATGACTTGGAGCACAGTTTCTCGATCATAGACAAGTATAACTAAAGTACCGCTTTTAATTTGACTAAATACTGGACTAGTAAATAGTGCAATGCTCATGGAATGGTTAATAAAACTGCCAACATATGGGTTGTTCGTCCGCTTTCTTATTGGTAAGCGAGGAGGAGGATGGATCTGTTACTATATACTGTTATAACTGTTGTTTCTAATTAATGGGCATCCGTCTATCATTGGTTAGGCGGATGGTTAGCGAGTATCTATAGACTTGTTAGTATTATCTTTTGCTGCAATTGCGTCACCCCAGGTTATGTCCCCTTTAGAGGCATAAAGACTTGCTAAGTACCCCTAGGGTCTCACACGATAAATTGTTTGATTCAGATGAACAGGTGTATTCGCAAGATGGATACTGGGTGGAGGAGACAGATGATGTTGGCAACGATCACGCGGTGTAGAGATTCCGGGGATGGGGATCCGCAATATCTGTGGGCAGGATGTGCTTACTTATGTGGCATCTTATGCCGATTTGCTTCTTGCCCGTACTCAGATCTTGTTTCCCGCTTCCGCTTGATACTCTGATGGTTGATGTATGAGGAGCTATCCTAAACTATTATCTCTATCTAGGATATTTGGATCTTGCCGTATGGCGTTGCAATATTTCTGTTTCTTTTAGATGGAATGGCTCTGAGAACTATTGTAAGGTAGCTTGCATACATACTCACTTGTGTATGTATTTGATCTCTTCGCCTGTTGCCTACGCCGCTCGCTCTTGTCCCGATGTCTTGGAAGTGGTTAGGACGGCCGACGGGTCTACACGTGGGTGGCCCCTGGGCCCCCGCTGTACTATTTTAACCACTTCCAGTTCATCCAGGCTTGAACTTAGAGCGTATGGTCCGAGGTTGTTACAATTGGTATCAGAGCCATCCCGCCCTTCAAGGTCTCAGCCAAATGGTCGTTGTCAGTCTAGCAAATATTTTGGTAGCTATGTATACTAGGGAAAAACAAAACGTGAGAGTAGGACTGCTTCCATTTTTCTCCTTACCTACCCACCCACCCTTTTCTGGTAAGGAAGTGTAACATTTTCAATCCTCTTCTAAAATTCAAACTAGGATTCACGTGTTCTGGGTTCCGTAGTACCATAGGTTGTTTGAGAGAGTGTGTGTGTGTGTGAATTCCTTGTCTATCTGTTGCATCCAACTTGTTGTCGCTATCTACCTTTTGGTTATCAACTGTTGGTACCTTCCATACCGACATGCTTTTGTAAACCGACTTGATCTATCTGATTTGTTGTAAACCGACGCGATCTGTCTTACTCTTTGTTATCCGACGCTATCTTGTTTGGGGTGTTTGTTTCCGTAGTTGCTAATCTTTAGGTTCATCTTAAGAGGGAAGGAAGTTGGGATATGTGTTTTACTCATTCATGTGCGAAGTAATGATTTGAGTGCGGGATGGAGTCGCGACCATACCACTACTTTTATCATTCGCTCTTGTACATTGAATTGGTGGAGTTACTAATCTTGATTCGTTAAGTGGTTTTGCGCATATAGTGGTGTTTTAATGCCGAAATTTGCGGAAATTTTTTCCTTGATAGCTTTGTGTACCACACTCCTTGTTCAGTCATGTGCGATATGCTTAATATCTTCTAGGTGCTTTGAACTTTGTTGATATTTTAATATCATCTTAGTAATTTGTATCCTTTAATCTTGGTTAATTCCATTTTGGTACTATTTTGGATTATTATTATTCTCCATTATGGTACTGACTTGAGTTTTATATCAATCACAGGATGGCACCACCACGCTGTTCTGAGGAGGACATACCACCTGAACTGGGGGCTGCGTTGGCAAGTATTACTAATGCCTTGGGAGCAATGGAGCAGAACCAGCAGCGCTTTGAAGAAAGTGTCAGGAGGAATGAGTTTGTTCCGCTACCTCCACCTCCCAAGCAAGGAGACATCAAGAGCTTTCTGAAGTTTAACCCGCGCCACTTTGAGGTGTCTGATCAGCCGCTAGATGCTGATGATTGGTTGCGTGAGATGTCAAGGTTGCTGATGACCGCTGATGTTCCTGAGCAAGAATGGGTAAAATGTGCCACTCACCTTCTGAAGGGAGACACAGCTCTTTGTTGGGAAAATTACCTGAAGGCAAACCACTCTAGTTTTCAGCCTACTTGGGAGCAGTTCACTGGGGCTTTCAAAGAGCAATATCTGTCAGAAATTGTGATGGAAAGGATGAAGGAAGTGTTTCTCAACCTCAAGCAGGGCAATGACAATGTCAATACCTATATCAGAAACTTCATGAACCGTTCTTGGTATGGTGGCGATGAGATCTCTGATGACAAGAAGAAGCAAAAGAGGTTCAGGCAAGGGCTCAATGCATCTATCAAATATGCAATCACTCATGCAAGGCCGGGGTCTTTTCTGGAACTCCAACATACAGCTCTACAGGAAGAAGCAAGTAGGCAAGTGTTTGAGGAGTCTAAGAAACACAGCCGTGATGCAGTAAGCTCTTCAGCTATGACAGATCCTTCTAAGCACCGTGTGTGGGTTCCAAATACCGCATCGTCGCTCCCGGCTCCACCAAGACCTTCAAGCTACGCGGCAAGGCCACCAAACTCCTTCACCGTGGCTCCTAGGGGCTACAACCACAACTACCCTGGAGCGCCTGGCGGAGTCCCTGGCTATGCTGCACCACGTCCACCTAGTGCTTGCTACACTTGTGGGAACACTGGGCATCAACACTAGAGTTGCCCATGAACAACAAAGCTCTTCCTCCACCACCTCCAAGACCTGCAGCAAGTTCTTCTATGGTTCGTGCACCTCCACCGCGGGCTCTCAACATCAACACCAAGCCCGCGTCCACTGTTGCTCGTGCCAACTGTGTCAACGTCGCTCAAGCTGAACATGCACCTGGAGTTGTGCTGGGTATGCTTCCTGTTAACTCAGTTCCTGCACGAGTTTTATTTGATTCTGGAGCATCGCATTCATTTGTATCCTTCAAGTTTGCTCAAGAGAATGGGTTGTCATCTGATTTGTTACCTAAAAAGTTGATGGTCCTTTCTCCTGGGGCAAGGATGTTAACTTCCAAGATCAGTTATGACAATCAGGTTCAAATTGGGGATTCTTTCTTTCCGGCCTCTTTGATTATTCTGGGCAACTCAGATATTGATGTCATTTTAGGCATGGATTGGCTAGCTGCAAATAAAGTTGTGATTGATTGTTCTGAACATTCGGTTTCTCTGAAAATTCCTGAAGGCCATATAGTCTATTCTCCAAGTCTGACTCCTACAATTCAACTTTTCTCTTTGGTTGCTCTGAATGATGATGCTATGGAGGCTATTCAGAGTGTTCCGGTAGTCTGTGAGTTCCCAGATGTTTTACCTGAAGAGTTGCCAGGTATGCCTCCTGATCGTGAGGTCAAGTTTGTGATTGAGCTTGAACCTGGAACCGCTCCTATCTCCATGTGGCCTTATAAAATGGGTCCTGCTGAGTTGGCTGAACTCAAACGTCAGCTTGATGAACAAGAGGGTTTCATTCAGCACAGTACTTCTTCTTGGGGAAGCCCAAAAATCTTTGTGAAGAAGCGAGACAAGACTGATAGACTTTGTGTTGACTATCGGGCTCTCAATGCTAAAACCATCAAGAATAAATATCCCCTTCCGCGGACTAATGATCTCTTCGACCAACTAGCTGGAGCTGTGGTATTCTCTAAGCTGGACTTGAGAAGTGGATATCATCAAATCAAGATTCACAAGGAAGATGTTCCTAAAACAGCTTTCACCACCCGCTATGGCATGTATGAGTACACGGTCATGTCCTTCGGTCTCACCAATGCACCTGCCACCTTCTCGAGGCTTATGAACTCGGTTTTCATGGAGTATCTTGATAAGTTCGTCGTGGTCTATCTGGATGACATTCTAGTCTATTCTAAGTCGTAGAAAGAACATGAAGAACACCTTCGGTGTGTCCTAAACAAGCTTCGTGAGAACCGCCTGTATGCAAAGTTCTCCAAGTGTGAGTTCTGGCTGCCTAAAGTCACCTACCTTGGTCACGTCATCTCTGCCAAGGGCATTGCCGTTAACCTAGAAACTATTCGGACAGTTGTTGACTGGCTTCCACCCAAAAATGTCAAAGAAGTCCGGAGTTTCCTTGGTTTGGCTAGTTACTACCGTCGCTTCGTTCAGAACTTTTTGAAGATTGCGAAGCCTCTTACCGATCTCCTCAAGAAAGGCAAGAAATACCTTTGGTCTCCTGCATGTCAAGCAAGTTTTGAAACACTAAAAGAGAAGCTCACCTCCACACCAGTCTTGATTCCTCCAGATACATCAAAGCCTTTCTAGATATTCTATGACACCTCCTTGCAAGGATTGGGTGCGGTCCTTATGCAAGAAAAACAAGTGTTGCTTATGCCTCTCGATAGTTGAAGACGCATGAGATCAACTATCCTACACATGACCTCGAACTCGCAGCAGTTGTCTTTGCTTTGAAAGTATGGAGGCACTACTTGCTTAGCAACCGTTGTGAGATCTTTTCTGATCACAAGAGTTTGAAGTATATCTTCGCACAACCGGATCTCAACCTTCGTCAGAGGAGGTGGATTGAAGCAATTAATGATTTTGATCTGACAATCAACTACACTCCGGGCAAAGCTAATGTCATGGCCGATGCTCTAAGCCGAAAAGCTTATGTCAATAACCTCATGGTGGAAGAACAACAACCTCTCTTGTGCGAGGAATTTTGCTAGCTCAACCTTGAAATTGTGGATCAAGGGTATCTTCTGAATCTTCTGGCAACCCCTCTCTTGGAAGAAAAAGTTCGCTCCATTCAACTTGGTGATCCTTACAATAAAAAGATCATCTCCAACATTCAGCTTCCGAAGTATGAGTCCTTCCACGTCGATGACCAAGGCGCTCTATTCTTTGAACACCGGATGTTTATTCCGAACTACCCGGGTTTAAGAGAGCAAGTTCTCAAGGAGGCGGATGATTATGTTCTTTCTATCCACCCTGGCAGCACTAAGATGTACATGGACTTGAAAACACAGTATTGGTGGCCTAGGTTGAAACGATATTGTGCCAAATATGTCTCAGAGTGTGATGTCTGCCGTAGAGTTAAAGCTGTCCATCAGAAACATTCCGGTCTTCTACAGCCATTGAAGCCTCCAAATTGGAAATGGGAGAAAGTTGAGATGGACTTCATAACTTGTTTTTCAAGGTCACAAAAGGGAAACAATGCAATCTTTATTGTCATCGATAGGCTTTCTAAAGTGGCTCACTTCTTTCCCGTAAAGGAAACAATTTCTGCAATTCAGTTGGCTGAGATATATATCAACAGAATTGTCTCTCTGTATGGGGTTCCTCTTGAGATCAGTTCAGACCGTGGAAGCATCTTCACTTCCAAGTTCTGGGGAAGTTTCCAAAATGCTTTGGGAACAAAGTTGAACTTCAGCACAGCTTACCACCCTCAGTCGCAAGGACAAGTTGAAAGGATCAATCAGATTCTGGAAGATATGCTCCATGCTTGCGTCATCTCTTTCGACATGAAGTGGGAAGAATGCCTTCCTTATGCTGAATTCTCTTACAACAACATCTTCCAGAAGAGTCTAAAGATGGCACCATTTGAGGTTCTCTATGGCCGCAAATGCAGAACTCTGATTGGTTGGTCGGGAGCAGGTGAAAGAACATTGTTTGGTCCCGACATTGTAACTCAAGCGTAGGAGAAGGTTCACATCATTCTTGAAAACCTGAAGGTTGCTCAAAGTCGCCAGAAGATCAACTATGACAGAAAGCACACGGACATGGAGTATGTCCCTAGGGATCTTGTTTACCTTCGTGTCACTCCCATGAGGGGCACGCACCAGTTTGGTATCAAAGGAAAGCTGGCTCCTAGATACATCGGTCCTTTCAAAGTTCGTGGAAGAAGAGGAGAAGTTTCTTATGCTCTTGAGCTCCCTAAAAAACTCAAGGTCCATGATGTTTTCCATATCTCTCAACTCAAGAAGTGCCTCAAGGATCCCGGCAGGACCGTGGACCATGAGCTCATCAATCTCCAAGAAGATCTGTCTTATCAAGAACACCCCACAAAAATCCTAGAAGTCGCAGAAAGAAGGACTCGCAACAAGTCCATCAAGTTCTGCAAGGTGTAGTGGTCGCACCATTCCGTTGATGAAGCCACTTGGGAACGCGAGTATGAGCTCTGTGCCAAGTACCCTACCCTCTTCGTGTCTTCTTCTTCTTCCTAGAATCTCGGGGCGAGATTCTTGTTTAGTGGGGGAGAGTTGTAGCATCCCATCTGTCTAACATATGTAATGCTACATGGTATAATAATAAAATGCTACTTCCAACATATAATTGTGCATCATAATTATATCATGCTCATGTCATCATGCCACCTTGCATTTGAGCATCATATAAACCCTTTTCATTTGGTTCTTATTTCAGATGCATTATTAATTGTAGTTGCCTCTTGATATATTGTATTTGGTTCTTGATAAATGCTTGATGCCCAAGTTGAGTTGGAGGCATATCTTTTATATAACTCCACCACCTTTCTTTGTCACCACCCCATAACTCCACCATCCAACTATATGTGAGCCTTGCTTTTTAGTTGGGTTTACCTCTAGCTCATGTGGGTTGGGATGGATCCACTTCTAATTCCACATGCTTCCATTTATGCCTCATGTTGTTCTCACATTGTTGATATGTGGAGAGCCACATGGCCACCTTTGCATGCATGTGGTTAATTTCACTTGTTCTATCTTCCATATGGGTTGTTTGGGAATAATTGAGCATTGTTTAAATATAATTGTGGCCAAATGATCTTCTAGTGGAACATACACACTAGCATGGCCTATTATATTCAATGATGCTTAAATCTACCCTTACCATATTTTATCAAGCTTATGGTGTGTCCTTTAATCAAGTATGGTTGTGCATGGGTGTAATAGGTGCCCATAGGTATGTGTAGTTGTTTTCACAACTAATGAATGTGGCATTTATTTAATTATGCATGGGCCGTGCAAGGACCTCTTCTTCTCTTCCTTGGACTTCTTTTGGTCTTGGAGGGAAGTTTGTTTGTGGAAAATCAAGCAATGTGTTTTCAGAATTCCAATCAAACCCTATTTGACCACCCTCTTCCTTTTTCCTTCTTTGATGCCCATTATTGCGTGTGCATGCAATATAACCATCTCCTTATTTCTCCATCTTTTCAATATTCTAGTGTTGGCCACCATGTTTTCTTTTGGGTTTTGTTTGAGCAAATCTTTTACAAACCTAACAACCTAAACTCCATATCTACCACCTCATCTCTCTTTTATCTCTCACCATGACCATATATATGCATGGGGACATATACACCCACACCTACATCTACTCCTACACCTACACATGCATGTGTGTCTACACGTGAGCCTCTCTCTCTCTCTCTGTCTAATCTACCTAGCTTTACCCCCTAAACCGAAGTAATCCCAGCCCAAAAACCCACCTAGACTAAACCCTCTTTTATTTCTCCATCTTGGCCGAACCCTCCCTCTGCACCCTGTCCACCCAGCTCGGCGCCCGTGCATCAACCGGTGTAGCCGGACCCCTCTCCCTAGCAGCCGCGCACCCCCTCTCCTGTACCTCTTCTCGACACACCCGTACAGCCGCCACACTACCGCCGTGCCCGCCCTTCCTCCTCTCGGCATAAAGCCAGGCAGAGACAGCTGCCAGCCTCATCCTCCTCACCTAACCCCATCCCCATCCCCCTCTCCTTCCCACCTGCCTTGAAACGGGATCGAGGTCCCCAGCCAGCCCTGACCAGCCGCCGCCTACCCTGACCCCATTGTCGCTGAGTACCTTTGTCTAGGGGTCGAAGCCGGTGCTGCCGAAGCCGATCCGATCAAGGAGCATGGAGGAGAAGCAGTCCCGTGCTCGCCACCGTCTCCATGGCCGCGCACTGCCGCCACGGACACCATCTCCTCTCCTCTGTCCTGCTCCTCGCTCCAGCCACGTTCTTCCTCGACGTCGCACCCCGGTGAGCACCACAACTCCCTCCTCTGTACGCCCTGTAGATCATCTCGCCGTCGCCCTCGCGCCCCGCTGCCACGGACGCTGTGCGCAACGCGCACCATCGTCGCCGCGCACGCGTGCGCGCTGCACCGCCGCGCTCGCCAGCCCGCTCTGACCCGCGCGCATGCGACCGACAGTGCACCGCGGCCCGTGACTAACCTGTTCAACGCGTCGGTGTCGTTGTTGTGTTGCTCGTCTTCGAACGACGCGAGAACAAAAAATCTAGCCGGTCGTGCCCTCTTTCCAACGAGTCATAGCACGCCCAGATACGTCCATAGACGAGCTCGGAATCATCTCGCGAAAACCAGCGAAAACCTCGTTTTTCTGCACCTCGTCTGACAGTCTCAGACACCGATTTACGTCCCTGTTCTTCGTCAATTTCCGGGCTCCACAGTGTTCCACCGGAGAAACTCCGTACATGAAAGTTGTACATCTTGATGCCCTCTACAACTTTGTTTTTTGTGCCATCTCCAAATTCCCAAAGGATTACTCGCCATCGTCTGCCGAAGATCAGTCGAAAATTCTGCGTTTCTGAAACCGTCTCGTTCAAATCTGAATCCACTCTGTTGTTCCCTCTACACCGGCACGTAAGTTGTTCCTTTGGAAAATCTCCCTTCTTCAATGTTGTAGATCTGTGCAAGATCTACAACTTTTGTTTTTACGGCACCTTCAAAATCCTGCTAGATTCGTCGTCATCTTCATTTGAACACGGGCCGAATTTCTGCCAAATTTCCAGAACCCAGATTCAGTTCCGTCAGCCTCACGGTGAAGTTTGCGCATAAGCCCCCGTGCTTTTTCCCGCCTCCTTCCGCCGTCCTCGTCTCGCCCACGTGTCGCGTCCGGGCTGGGCACGCACGCAGGTGGCCCCGCTCCTGACCCTGGCCCGCGTGTCGGTCACCGTGGGTAAGTCTGAGCCGGTGACAAAAGTTCCAGATCCTTTTTCTTTTAATAAAAATAATTCCTGAAAATGTTTAATATGTTTTATTATCCAGAAATTAATAACTTTTTATTAATAAATCCAATTAATGCAAATGATATATGTTTTTGAATCAGAAAAATGTGAGGATTTCAAATCTGCCATTTAAAATAATGTTTGGCTATTTTAAATTTTCAAAATTGTTCAATTGCAATAAAAATGCCTTTTCTTAATTAATTAATAACTTTAATTATATAACTCCAAATTTGACAAATAATATGTCTAAATCGATCAGCGCGACGAGCCCGTTCTAACTATGTGTTCCATGTTCTGAATTGAAGCTTGCATCATGTCATTATTGAAAATCAGAACTGTTTATGGCAATAAAACTTGACCAAATAAATAATAAAATGATTTATTCTTGTCCCCACACCTCACCCTTGCCATTCGACATTATTGCCATGGAATCTGTGCATCATTCATCATGGCATGCTTGTTTGCTTGTCGCATTTTATTTATATGCTTGTGCACTTCATTTATGTTGGCCCTTGTTTGTTTGGTTCTTCTTTCGAATAGACGCCGAGCAGGGGAAATATCAGGAATCCTAGGAGTACTACCCAGATCCGTCTCTCGCTTCAACTGAGCTACCATGCAAGCACTACCATATGCTTGCATACATATAGTACCTATTGCCTCTATCTTATTCTTGCATCATTGAGTCGCGATTGCATTAAATTGAATCCCAAGTACTGCATAGCCTTTACTTTTAAACCCCACCAAAGCTTGTTCCTCCATCCCATGAGCCATTACTACAGGAGTTGTTTGAGCCATGCGAGTCGTAGAACAGTATGTGTAGGGTATGTGAGTGTCTGATGGATAACGAGGTACCTAAACAACTTAACTTGAGTAGTAATGGGATAACTAATGAAAGAGGCACTGGTGAGCAATATCTGTTATTTGGTTTTTCATGCTCACTTGTGTCCCGTAGGACCCCGGGTACTTGATTCCTGTTCCTTGACTATTCTGACTATCCACATCCGGGAGGCCTTATGGACACACCTGAGCCAGAGCTTGATCCATTTCTATTTCTTGGGGCCACAAAGTAGTTTGGGGCTTTATTACTATCCTGTACTTATGACATGCTTTACTGCTTTATTTAAGATTGTGCGTGGAGCACCTGTACTTTTTAAGAATGCATAATGTTTTCGCGGTATCGACAAGCCCAGTCACATTTTCGGGTTCCCAGTCGTTTACAGCCATTGTCGCAAATCCTGGGTCCGTCTCGGAGCCGGCCAACTTCGTTGCGGGTAGCTTATTAGGGTGGCCCTCTGAAATATTTCTGAATCCTGTGATCGCTTTGTCGTGAATGCCTCGTTGGGTTTTGAGTTGGTTTTTCCGAGGTTGATCGAGTGTGTGTTGCTATTTGTGCACCCCTGCAGGGTAAATCTTTTCGAAAGCCGTGTCCGCGGTTATGGACGACTTGGAGCACAGTTTCTCGATCATAGACAAGTATAACTAAAGTACCGCTTTTAATTTGACTAAATACCGGACTAGTAAATAGTGCAATGCTCATGGAATGGTTAATAAAACTGCCAACATATGGGTTGTTCATCCGCTTTCTTGTTGGTAAGCGAGGAGGAGGATGGATCTGTTACTATATACTGTTATAACTATTGTTTCTAATTAACGGACATCCGTCTATCATTGGTTAGGCGGATGGTTAGCGAGTATCTATAGACTTGTTAGTATTATCTTTTGCTGCAATTGCGTCACCCCAGGTTATGTCCCCTTTAGAGGCATAAAGACTTGCTGAGTACCCCTAGGGTCTCACACGATAAATTGTTTGATTCAGATGAACAGGTGTATTCGCAAGATGGATACTGGGTGGAGGAGACTGATGATGTTGGCAACGATCACGCGGTGTAGAGATTCCGGGGATGGGGATCCGCAATATCTGTGGGCAGGATGTGCTTACTTATGTGGCATCTTATGCCGATTTGCTTCTTGTCCGTACTCGGATCTTGTTTCCCGCTTCCGCTTGATACTCTGATGGTTGATGTATGAGGAGCTATCCTAAACTATTATCTCTATCTAGGATATTTGGATCTTGTCGTATGGCGTTGCAATATTTCTATTTCTTTTAGATGGAATGGCTCTGAGAACTGTTGTAAGGTAGCTTGCATACATACTCACTTGTGTATATATTTGATCTCTTCGCCTGTTGCCTACGCCGCTCGCTCTTCTCCTGATGTCTTGGAAGTGGTTAGGACGGCCGACGGGTCTATACGTGGGTGGCCCCTGGGCCCCCGCTGTACTATTTTAACCACTTCCGGTTCATCCAGGCTTGAACTTAGAGCATATGGTCCGAGGTTGTTATAATAAATCTCTTTTTTTTCTTTTTGTCAATAGCTATATCTCTTTTTTATAAGAAGAATGCTTCATAGATATCATTAGGGTTACGTTGCAGGTTTCCACCTTGTCATCATGGATTAGACCAGCGGCCCAGGCGTTTCTCTAACACACATACATAACTCCATGGACTTACAAGCTCCCCTTTTATTTCACACCGACGACATCCGCAAACAAAAGAGCATGGTATCAACTAGGTATATATTTATAAGTGTTGAAAGCGTTCCCCATGACAGCACGGTTCTGCTAATCCCCAACCTATAATTTGCAAGCATATAACTTTCATGGACAGTCACAATGGTTCAGGTTTATTAAGTGCAGAAAATAAAGTGTGCCATCAAGTTCGTGAGAGCTTTACTAACTAACTTTCTCATAACAAGCAAACATTTTATTGGGAAGAAAACAAGGCATATTGAATATGCACGGAAGTAGCAAATGATGCTAATAGGTAGGTATGGTGGACACTTTGGAAATATTTGGTAAAATATACTCAGTGTAAGTGAAGGCTAGCAATAGTAAGGGATCGACAAACAAGAGAGCAATAGCTGTCATAATCATGCTTGCAACAAAACAGGACTAAACATGGCATGAAAGTGATTCAAGTTCCTCAAGGCAAAATAATTCATCAAGGGTTAACTGATTATTTCAGTCATATGCATGCATGAGCATGTGCCAAGTCAATTCAAATGAAACATTCAGAGGAGGATACCACCATGTCATACCAAGTTATGAATAGAGTAATGCAAGCAAACATTCATATGACATGCTACAAACTATTAGCAAGCTGGGACTAATCATATGAAAGCAAGAACTACTAAGCATCCAAAGATAACATACACCCTACATGAACAGACTAAGAATGCCCACAATGATGAGTATATGTACAAAAATGAAAACAAATAGAGTTCGTTACTAGCCTCTTACCACACCTCAAGTTGTCAATAATCCTCATTATTGCTCTTCACTTGTGTGGCTTGAATAATATTATGAAAATAATATCCACTGAGGACTACTAAACCCTGCAACAAACTCTCAAAGCCAAAGAAGAACAAAAAATATTTTTGGTGTTTTCGATTTTTAAAACAAGAACCAAAAAGGAAAAACAAGCAAAGCAAAATCTTTTTAGGTTTTTTCGAATAGTTCAAACAAAGCAAAAAGGGAAAAACAAACCAAGGCGAAAAGAAGAAGAAGCAAACCAAAGAGAAACAACAGAAATATTTTTGGTCTTTTTTTGTGTTTTTAGAAAGCAAAAGCAAAGAAAGAACGGAAACTAAAAAGAAAACAAAACATGAATATACAAAGTACTGATGCGACATGATAAGGAGATGAGTGTGATGACGGCGTACCTCCCCCCAAGCTTAGGCTTTTGGCCTAAGTGGGTATCAATCCAGATACGGTTAAGGGTTCCAAGCAGGAGGATCATGGTAAGAATGGTCATAGTTGGGCCTGTCGGAAGAAGAAGAAGCTCCCCAATCATAGGTAGGCTGCTGATATGAGGACTCCCCCTCATTCGAGGGCTGGACCGAATCATCCGTGACCTCCCTTCTAGTATCCTGCTCCTGTTGGGAGAGCTCTCCCAAGTATGTGTCAAGCTCCTCCTCAGTGAGGGACCTTTCTTCCCTGTTATCAAGGTTAAACAAAATAGGTACAGGCAAAAGAACAACACGCTCGGACTTGCTCTTTCTCCAACCAGCTTTGAGAAAAGTTATTTCATCAGACAACTCATTCAAACTAGCCCACTAGGAAACAAATTTATGTTGTATCATGGAATTAAAATCAAGCCTTTCTATGGGGAACTGTAGATCTAGATGATGAGGCACTAAACCATGCAATGCTAGTAAACGAGAAGCAATGAGGCCTCCACAAATTCCACCTTTCTCACAGTTAGCAGCAAGACGGAAAGCTATCAAAGCACCTAAGTTGTAAGACCTATCTTGTTTAAGAGCAGCAGAGATAAATGCTAGATCATATGAAGATAACTTATTGGCAGTTTTCCTAGATAGAACACACTTGGCAATAAAGTAGGCAAAGTAGCAAATGGAGGGAGGATGAATGTTATGGATTTTTCCATTCTCCTTCATGAAGCTGCTCCCTTGGCAAATTTCTGCGTATAAATCCATGAGTGGTTCAAGTCGCTCCTTAATCCTTCTACATGATCCCCATTGAGGTACCTTAATAGTTGCACAAAAGTCATCGAGAGAAAGGTCGACAACAATATTGTAAATTTTGTAGTGGACCATGGGGTTAGGCAAAGAGTGACTAAATTGAAAGTCCTACACCACAGACATGGTTAGGTTCACGAATTGACAAGGTTCATCTTCCAAAAAGTGCTCCAACCCTGCATTCGAAACCAAAGTGTGGAAATCTTGGAGAATTCCTGCAGCTCTCATGAACTCAGAACATGGATAAATGGAAGGAAAAACTTCCTCCTCCCGGTGGACCTTCATGACCTCAGGCACCCATAGTTCATGTTGGTTTAGTTGATGCTCATTCATCTTCTATTCTGAAATTTAAACACCTATTAAACAAGTGATTGTAAAGTAAATATAATGAAGGATTCTACTCATAGGGACTTGTAAGAGGCCTAAACATGCATCAAAACTATATCTCTAAGCATAAAACAAGCTTACAAGCTCTCATAACCTATCACCTACAGCAACAAAATACTCAAGATATAATCCACTAAACACAAATCTACTTGGACAAGGGGAGGAGTCACATACCAGGGAACAAGTGCTCCAAATTTCAGCAACAAAGATGGGCTGAGCAAGGAGATCGAAAAAATCGAGAGCAAGCACAGCAAGAACGCGATTTTGAGCAATGAACTGGAGCTTACTCGGGAGAGAGAAGAAGTGGCAGGTGAGAGAGTTAGTGGAGGGCCAGGGGTGGCCCACACCATGGCATGGCGCCACCCAGGGAAGGCCGCGCCACCAGGTGGTGAGCCTGCCTGGTGGGTTCCCCTGGCACCTCCCGGGTACTCCTCTACCCCTTTTTCACGTAAAAATTTAATATGAATTTTCTGGAATTTTTTGAGACACTTTATTTTTGGACAATTTTTAGGCATAGATGAATGATTTTCTGACAGACAGATTTTTTTTTGAAATGATGCAATGACAAATCAAGGCTAGAACTACAGGAGTTCTAAGACACTCTAACATGCAAGCAACTAACAACAAAGAAAACTAAACTAAAGCAAAAACTAAAATGGATAGAATAAAAGTAAACAGAGATAATCATGGTGAAAACATTGTTTTGTTCAATGAAATGCTTTTGTTAACAAGGTTGATCAGGTCTTGTTACCAAAACAATTCCATATGAGACAAAACTTTGTATCCCACTAATGATTATGTTACCTCAACCTTGATAGCAATGGTCCCAATCATAATAGTTTCAAATTTTTCTCTTGGTATGGGACAATATATTTCTCCAACTTGAATGCCCCCAACATGTTCAATTCAATTCAAACCATAAGTCATTTCAATCTTCTTGGGGAAATAGACAGTATGTTCCTTGTCATTAACATTAAAAGTCACCTTTCCTTGATTACAATTAATAACAACTCCTGCAGTATTAAGAAAAGGTCTCCCAAGAATAATAGACATATTATCATCTTCAGGCATTTGAAGCACAACAAAATCAGTTAATATCAAGCAATTATGAGCCACTTGAACAAGTACATCCTCACATATACCAACAGGAATATTGGTAGATTTATCAGCCATTTGCAAAGATATATTAGTTGGTATTAATTTTTCTAGTTGAAGCCTCTTATAGAGAGAGAAAGGCATAACACTAACTCCATCTCCCAAATCACACAAAGTAGTTCTAACATAACTATTCTTAATAGAGCAAGGGATAGTTGGAATCCTAGGATCTCCAAGTTTCTTAGGAATCTTACCATTAAAGGAATAATTAGCAAGCAAAGTAGAAATTTCTTCATTAGGGATCTTCCTTTTATTCGAGACAATATCCTTCATATACTTTGAGTAAGGAGGCAATTTAATAGCATTAGTCAAAGGAATTTGCAAGAATAAAGGTTTCAACCACTCACAAAACTTATTATAGTGTTCATCTTGCTTTGACTTGTGTTTCTTATCAAGGAAAGGCATAGGTTTTTGGACCCAAGGCTCTCTTTCACTATCATGTTTCTTAGCAACAAAATCTTCTTTAGTGTATTTAGTATTCTTAGTGTGGTCTTTAGGTTCTTCTTCAACTTTCTTCATTAGGAACATTATTTTCTTCATTACCACTTTCAGTTTTGGCATCAGAAATAGATATACTATTAGGATCTATAGCTGGTTCAGAGTGTTCTATAATAGTTTTATGTTTCTTTTTCCTTTTCTTACGAGTAGAGCCACTATTTTCAGCTTGTTGAGAATCCAAATCAATTATTTTGGGATGCCCCTCGGGATATAGACGATCCTGGGTAGCAACACCACTTCTAGTTCTAATTTCATAAGCATGTTTTTCTTTAGCAGTATTAACTAGCAAGTCTTTTTGCACTTTAACGAGTTGATCTATTTGAGTTTGAACCATTTGAAAGTGTTTAACAATCATTTTAACATCATTAGAGGTTCTTTCCACAATATCTTTCAACTCAACAATAGCTCTAGTGTTTTCCATTAGATGATTTTGCACCCTTTTATTAAAATTATCTTGCTTAATAATAAAAATATCGAATTCTTCTAAGCATTGGTCAGGAGGTTTAGAGTAAGGGATATCACCTTCATCAAAGTGTTGGAGAGAGTGTACCTCAATAGTGGGTGAGTAGGGAATAGGCTTACATAATTCTTCTATAGGAGGTAAATTCTTGACATCTGCAGCTTTAATTCCCTTCTCCTTAAGACATTTCTTAGCTTCCTTCATCACTTCATCATTTAATTCAATAACTCCCCTCTTCTTTGATGTTGGAATAGGCACCGAAATAGATGGTTCAGGTACAATTACTTCATGTATAGCTTGTTTAGGAGGAGTCCAATCTTCATAGTTCTTACTTATTTTAGCCATTAATTCCTCAGCTTCCTTAGGAGTCCTATTCCTGAAAACATAATCAGCACAACTATCTAGGTATGTCCTAGATTCTTCAGTTAGTCCATTATAAAATATATCAAGTAGCTCATTCTTAGGTAATGGACTTCCAGCCTATGCATGAATCAAAGCACAAAACCTTGCCCAAGATTCGGGCAATATTTCTTTTTCTCCCTGTTTAAAATCAAAAAGTTCCTGCAAAATAGCATGTCTAGCACTAGGAGGAAAATATTTCTGCAGGAAAGTACTAATCAAGCAATCAGGGCTATCAATAGATCCAGGAGGTAAATTACTAAACCAAGTTTTAGCTTCTCCTTTTAGTGAAAAAGGGAAAATCTTAGCAACAAAGTAAGTATGCATCTTAATATCATTAGAAAAAATCCACTCATGGTAGAAAGTTCATTCATATGTGCTACCGCACTTTCATTCTTAGTCCCACAAAAAGGTTCTTTCTCAACAATAGCTATGTAAGATAGATCAAGAGAGAAATCATAATCTTTTTCTTTAATATTTATGGGAGAAGCAGCAAACTTAGCAACATGTGACAATTTGGGTCTAATAGTACGCCTCTCAAGGAGACTCTTAGCAGTGCTCCTATCATGGGTGTTTTTACATTCTTTAATAAATTCATCTGTCATTTCAACATAACCATCTTAAATATCATAACTTTCACTAGACTCAGATGAACTAACAGGTGTAGTAGTGTCTTTATTAGGAGTTTCAGTATTTCTAGCTATAGTTCTAGCAATCGTAGCATCTAGGAAAGGACCTAATGAACCACTCTTGTCAAGCACAGTAGAAGCAACATCATAAGCATCAGAAGTTTCAGATTCAGCAGTAGTAGCAGTGCGTGTAGCATGTGTATGTGGTGGTGTAACGAGCTTACTCAGAACAAATGGTGAATCAAGAGCAATAGAGGTGTTCAGAACCGTACCTCTTCTTGTATTGGATGGTAAAATTGGAACCTTGCCATCACGAGACTTACCCATGATGGATGGATAGTAACGAACAATAGAGAATCCAAGTGAACTTGATAAATAAAGCTATTCTCCCTGGCAACGGCGCCAGAAAATAGTCTTGATGACCCACAAGTATAGGGGTGTATCGCAGTATTTTCGAGGGAAGTGAAACCCAATTTATTGATTCGACACAAGGGGAGCCAAAGAATATTTATAAGCCTTAACAACTGAGCTATCAATTCAGCTGTACCTAGAATCAATCTTGCTCACAACAGTTTATCAGTAGCAACACTTTTTGTAGTAGAAATAGCAAAGTAACAAAAGTAGTAAAGCAAAGACAGTAGTAACAATAGCAGCAAACAGTAGGATTCAAGTGCGGTAGGCACAGGGATGGATGGACGCGCGTTGCATGGACAAGACAATTCATATAGCAATCAGAACATAGGGCAATTGCAGATAAATAAGATAAAGCATCCAAGTACTAGATAATCCTAGGCATGTGTTCCATATATAGTCATACGTGCTCGCAATGAGAACTTGCACAACATCTTTTGTCCTGCCAGCCCGTTTGCAGCGGGGCCTCAAGGGAACTACTGGAAATTAAGGTGCTCCTTTTAATAGAGCACCGGAGCAAAGCATTAACACTCCATGAACACATGTGATCCTCACATCAAAGCCATTCCCTCCGGTTATCCCGATTTCTGTCACTTCGGGGCCATTGGTTCCGGACAACAACATGTGTATACAACTTGCCGATAAGACCATAAACAATACTATCATAATGAATCAATAACATGTTCAGATCTGAAATCATGGCACTCGGGCCCTAGTGACAAGCAATAAGCATAACAAGTTGCAACAAAGTCAAAAAGCACTAATAGTAGATACTAGGCACCATGCCCTAACAATCTGATGCCATTACATGAACGATCTCATCCAATCCCTACCATCCCCATAGCCTACAGCGGGGGATTACTCACTCATAGATGGGGGAAACATGGATGGTCGATGGAGAAGCGATGGTGATGATGATGGCGATGATCTCCTCCAATTCCCCGTCCCGGCAGGGTGCCAGAACGGAGTTTCTGATGCTGTTTCGTGGAATTTGGTGGTGGCGGTGGAGCGGAACTCCTCCTGGAAAAACGTCGACCCCCCTGAGTTTTTAGGTCAGAAGGCAACTTATAGGCGACAGGGAGACCGAGGGGGAGTCTAGGGCGGCCAGACCACCCCCTGGCGTGGCCAGGCCTAGCCCGCGCGGCCAGGTGGTGTGGCTGGGCCCAACCCCACTCCGTCTCATATTCTGGCTCCGGGAGTCTTCTGGTGAAATAGGATTTTTGGCATATTTTCTAGGATTTTTCCTGATAGTTGATTTTCTGCACAAAAAGTAGACACCAAGGCAATTCTGCTGAAAACAGCGTCCGTCCGCGTTAGTTGCATCCAAATCACACAAGTTTAGAGGAGAAACAATAGCAAAAGTGTTCGGGAAAGTAGATATGTTTTGGACGTATCAGTACTTTAGAAGTTCTTTCTTCTTTTGGAAGCTACCTCGTGATTACTACCTTGTAGTGTATGTTCTGTCACTCAAGTAGTAGTTACTTCTTTCTTGGGTTTTAACTGTTGGACTTGAACCGAAGATCCCTGATTATGCTGGATTCTAGTGTTGTGAATCTTGTACATGAAGCTGACCTTTAGCCCAAGATCCATTTTGTTGATCTCTGTTGTTAATGTTTACGCATTACCTCAGGATGGCTAGTACCTTCTATTCTAGCCTTCAAACTTGTGGTATTTGTCGTGGTTAAACTATGACAATTAAGGACTTCCCCTACCACATGCTATGGAAGCTATTCTTTAAATGGAACCAAATAGATCATGACAAGAGTACTCCTCATGAGTCTCACTTCTATATTTGTGACTCTACCACACCTCCCTTCCCTGTATCGCTCTTCGGAAGATTGATAATCTATGCATCCACATCTCGGGATTCTATTATGAGCATGTTCCTTTCCCCTTGTTGTTTTCTGGCCTTTGTCTATCAGTTGTTAGCGAAGTAGTAGTGAGCATTGGTGTCTTTCGATGAAAGATACTCTTGTGGTCCGTCAAGACAAACCATTTCAGGATGTCAGGAGAAACAAACTCTAGTACCTCGTCATATCAAGGACCAGGTCAAAGTTTTGTAATCCGCAGATCAAGAGGCATTGATTAGTTTCTATCTGTTCTATCTTAGAGTATCACACTCTTCTATACCAAGAGTTCGTGCTGAGTCTCATGACCCTCTTAATGAAGTGATGCGTTTACACATATTTACCCACCCTTCCTCTGATCTTTCGTGTTCGAGAATGATGCGTGTGCGTAATAATGTGGTCATCCGAGATTTTTAGCAATCATTATTGCTTTGGAATATTAACAAGGACATTTGTGTCATCTTAACATAATGTGTTAATCCTATCACTAAGTAAAGGATGAATGTGCTACCAAGTCCATTACTCAGGTACACTTTTCTTAGTTAAAGAGTTAGGCTCGTGCCGAAGCTTTGAGACTATGTCTTCTTGCCTTACCAAGCAAGTGTCCTCTCGAACTCTATGACATATCGGTGGTCCGTGATATTTTAGATGTCTTTCTAGAAGTATCACCATGTTTCCACATGACCGTGTTTGTCAAGTTTTTGAGCAAGCAAGTTTTCTGAACTACTCTTTTCTCCAAGGATCCATGTTGGATACCCCTGAACTGGATGGTTGAACTTAAACAACAACTTGGAGAGTTGTAAGACGAAAGTTCTATCCAATACAGTTCATCTTAAAGGGATGCCTAGTTTTGTTCGCGCTGAAGAAAGATAGTGTTTCCTTCGTGGATATGTTATCTCCCTACCTTTGATTTGTTTTATGCTATCGTCAAATCAAACTCGGTTTCAAGGACTATCGTGATGATGTTGCTACTCGTGATGTTTCACCCGAGTAAATCCTCATGTCCTTTGGTCTGACCAATACTTTGCCTCATTCATACAACATATGAGTTCATCCTACCGGAGAGTCTTGATAAGTTTGTCGTTGAGCCCATCAACAATATCCTTATCTGCTCCATGCAAGAATAGATTCATATGGAACCTTTGGCATTAACATTGGAAACTTTTGAGAATCGTCTTCGTGTGATCTCGAAGCATGTGTTATGGATGTTAGAAGTAACCTTCTCCGATTCACGTGCAATTGTTGAAAGATGTCGTTGTGGATTCGAGAAGAGTTATCTTTGTTTTCTCGGGAATCATTTCAAGTCAGTCAAACATGTACAAAGTATTCTTGATATGGTAGGTTGATACCTTCCCATCTCGAGAAGATTCTTTAAGCACTCAAAGCCACTACCTGATTTGTCATGGAAGATAAGAAGTCCTACAAACTTCAGTATTTTCCTAAATGTTCCCAACAAGGATTCATTTCTATTTTGTTGCAAATAGTTCATGTAGGTGCAATTGTCTTTTGATAACTTGCTAATACATGGGTCTTGCAACCTAGCTCATTAATTTGGAGCTTGACATTGTAGTCCATGCCTTGAGAATCCAGTAACTTTACCTTTGTGGTAAATGATACAAGCTTTCTATTTGGACATGTTGAATCCAAAGTATCATCCCACCTAACTAGAGCTGAATCTCAAGCAGCTATGATGGTTGGTGTTCTTCAAGGAGTTGACATAGGTATCTTTGTAAACCCGACAAGATTGATGTATTGGTTGACACAATTAGTCGGAAAGCCTATTGTGATATTCTCTTGAATCAGCAATAACAACCACTCTACATGAGGCTTCCTCTATGATTAATTGTAGGAGTTGTGCTTATGGTTTCATTTGTATCCGAACTCCGACCTTTACTTGATGAACGCTTTCTAGAACATCAAGGAGAACATTTAGAGAAGTGTTTCTAAATGTCTCTCGGTCGATCCTCTAGACCCTTTTATGTTGGCAAGCTCTTGTTATGCCAAGTAACTGAAGTCTGGTAATGAAGTTTCTTTTTCCTCCTATCATCGGGAATCTTCCTATTTATTCATCTGGTGGTGTAAAGTTGTATCACGATCTTTGGCAAAGATTTGATAAACCTGGATGAATAAAAAGTTTCCTTTGGTTCCTCTAACATATTCGAAGAGCGACTATGATTCGGATAATCAAAAGTTTCTCTTGCTACATGTTCCTTGAGACTCTTATGAGTCCTCTCCACCAAAACAACCCTTCTGTCTAGACCTTCTGTTGAACGAAGAGTGATCCTTCTGTATCAAAAGTAGTTCAACATCGTTATCTGTATCTGTGTATCTTGGAAGCTCTACTTAAGCCGTCAGTAGAGTTTCATCTTTCGAAGTCTATGGTCGTGTTCTTTCTGTTGTACGCTCTCCTTTTTAGAATCTTAGACTCTTCTGAAGTTCCATGGTATCAATCCTTATGAAGACCATATATCTAACACCTTGAAGCCATCTCCTTTGTTTCCTCCATTACCTTGACGTATTCCATGCTCGTTGGCTCTAGAGATGTTATCAAACATCTATCCATGAGTTGACCATGAGATACTTTGTCTGTGGTTCTGTGTCCTTCCCTCTCATCTTTATTGTGTGCGGCTACCTCGAAGAAAATGAAGCACTTTATTCATTCAATAATGGTGGCATGGATCAACCTCTCCGAGAAGATCGTAGAAGTTTAGTGTAACCTAGTTCCTTCTATCTTCCTACCTAGGAATCTCGGGATGAGATTCTGTTAAGTGGGATACAGCTGTAACACCCCAGTTTTAGCTAAAACATGAACTAGGGTTTATTGTGCATTCATGAGCATCATCTTTTAAATGCATGAAATAAAAAGGAAGTAAAACCCTAAACCCTATTTCCCCTCTCTCTCAAATCAATTCCAAAATTGTTTTGGATTTTAAAAAGTACAAAAGTTGTGAAGACCAAACTATTACAAGGGCCTTACATTCTTTCAATTATTTTATAAAGTCTCTGGTAGTGTTGAATTATACAAACCGATTTCAAATGAATTTACAAATGGGAAAGTGAAAACAGATTTAGAAAATGTTTTGCAAATAAAAAATGCAGCCAGCAGTAGCCCAGGCCATAGCCCACTTCCTCTTCTCTTCCCTACCGCCCCACGCATCCGAAGCTAGCCCAGGCGTGGCCTAGCTAGCCCACCCGGGGCCCATAACGCTTTGGCCCTTGATACGTCCATTTTGCATCACTATTCTATGTCATAATTCACTGTTATTCATTGATATATTTCGTATTGAGGGGTGATACTTATGTTATTTCATCTATTTTTGCATGGTTGATGACTTTTGGAGCATGGACTGTTGTAGTCAGGATTCTGATGGAAAAGGTGCTGTTTGGAGGCAAAATTCGCGAAGATCAGAAAATCTAGGAAAATACATGGAAAATCCTATTTTTCCAGAAGACGAAGGAAGCCAGAAGGGGGGCTGGAGATGGGCCACAGGGGGCCCACACCACCCCCTGGCACGGGCCAGCCTAGGCCACGCCACCAGGTGGTGTGACCACCCTGGTCCACCGCTGGCACTCCCCTCTGGCGTATATTATCCTCCCGAAACCCTAAGACTCGGGGAGCAACCACAGAAAGATTCCGCCGCCTCTGCGGGGCGGAAAACACCGAGAGAGAAAGATCTCTCCGGCAGACAGATTTCTGACGGGGGAATTCCTTCCCGGAGAGGGGATATCGTCGCCATCAACACCACCATCAAGCTGGACTTCATCGGGATCATCATCATCATCACCATCATCACCCTCATCACCATCTCCATATTGTTGTAACAATTGCGTTGAATCTTGCATAGTTCATAGGGGAAACTTTCCCGGTGTTGATTACTCTTTGTAGTTAATGCTATTGAGTGAACCATTGAATTATTGTTTATGTTCAGATTGTTATACATCATTATTCCATCTCTGATCATGATCCATATGATTTCTTGTGAGTAGTTCATTTTGTTCTTGAGGACATGGGAGAAGTCATGTTGTTAGTAGTGGAATTGTGTTGAGAAAGATTCAATAGTCTGATATTTAAGTTGTGGTGTACTTCTTCTAGTGGTGTCATGTGAACGTCGACTACATGACACTTCACCTATATGGGCCTAGGGGAATCCATTGTGTATTTGGCTACTAATCATAGGGGTTGCCGGAGTGACAGAAACCTGAACCCCCGTTAGAAAACCATTGCACAAGGGACGTAAGGGTCTTAGAGTTAAAAGTTGTGGTTAGGTTTCTACCTTAATTACTTTCTTGTACTTACGGATGTTTGCAAGGGGTATAATCACAAGTATGTATTAGTCCTAGGAAGGTCGGTACATTAGCACAGGTTCACCCACACAACACTTAGCAAGCTAAAGAAGATTAATCAACTATATGAAGCGAAAGCACTTGACAGTCTTCCCATGTGTCCTCGAGAACGTTTGGTCATCTTAAGTAATACAACCGGCTTGTCCTTTGCTGCATAAAGGATTTGGCCACTTGCTGCATTTATTCCTACTGTCTTTTATTTACTCGTACTTCGTTTACTTGCTTTATCAAAAACCCCTAAAAATCCGTTTGCTAAGTATTTGCAGAGAATTCCTGATCCATACCACTAGCCAGCACCTTCTGCTCCTCGTTCGGTTCGACACTCTTACTTATCGAAAATACTGCGATACACCCCTTATACTTGTGGGTCATCAAGACTATTTTCTGGCGCCGTTGCCGGGGAGTGAAGCACTATTGGAGAGTGGAACTGGTAAAGGAAACTTCTATTGTGAGTATTGTTTACTTCTGTTAGTTGCTTTATTTTCGTTATGGATAATTCGCTGAGTTTCTTATTTGGTAATGCTACTACCACTGCTAAGGTAGTAGATAAGCCACCACCTGTTGAGAATGATGTGTTTAAAATACCTACAAGAATTATTGACCGTGTTATGGATAACTACTATGTTGGGGATGGAACTGTCCATCCCAGTGATCATTTGCTCTTTATACACGAATTATGCGGGTTGTTCAAGTGTGCAGGTATTACTACAGATCAAGTTAAGAAGAAGTTATTCTCATTATCGCTGAAAGGAAGAGCTGAGGAATGGTATAAGCTGCTGAAGAATGGTCAAGCTCTGGAATGGGAGGAAACAGTGCCTCTCTTTTATTCAAAATTTTATCCTCCTAGTGAGATTCATAAAGATCAGAATCAAATATACAAGTTTTGGCCTCTTGATGGAGAGAGTACAGCTCAAGCTTGGGGGAGATTGAAGTTACTAATGCTCAAATGTCCCATTCATGAGCTCCCCAAGAATATTATTATCAATAACTTTTATGCAAGACTCCCTCTACATGATAAGGATTTATTTGATGCTTCTTGTGCTGGATCATTCACTCGCATGGAAGAAGAAGCTAAATGGGATCTTCTGGACCGTATTCAAGACAATGCTGAAGCATGGGAGAATGACAAAGGTAGAAAGTCAGGTATAAATTATGATTATGAATGTGTTGAATCTTTTATGCGAACTGGTGACTTTCAAAATATTAGTAATGCTTATGGTCTTGATTTGCAAGTTATTACAAATTGCTTTAGAGATTTTTCTTCTTATATTGAAATTCCAAAAAGGGGATGGAATAAGTACCATGCACCTTATAAAGATATTGTTGACTGTGTTCCCATTGGGAGCACTGAGTGTTGCACTATTGATCACATCTTACCTGAGCCCTATATCGATAAGATTCCCTTCCCAGATAAGGTAAAGGATTATCCTATGATAACTAATGTAATTACTAAAAGTGAAAAGAGAACTGTAAAACCTGATGAACAAATAAATGTTGAACCTATAGTAGCAATTGTGAAAGACCTTGTCACTAAAAGCATAGAAGATGGGCACATAGTTTTTTGTGAGGATGCTTCTAATATTGTTTCACATCCTAATAGAGCTAAAAAAGCTAGTGTCCCTGTGCTTTCCATTAGAATTGGTTATCATTTCTATTATGGTTTATGTGATATTGGTGCAAGTTCTAGTGCTATTCCTTATGAGCTTTATAGAGAAATTATGCATGAAATCAGTCCCTGTGAATTGGAGGAGATTGATGTGGTTATTCACCTTGCTAATAGAGAGACCATCTCTCCAATTGGCATTGTACGAGATGTGGAAGTTCTTTGTGGTAAGATTAAGTATCCCGCTGATTTTCTAGTACTTGGTTCAGCTGCTATTAAACTTATCCGATAATTTTTGGTAGACCTTTCTTGAGTACTTGTGGAGCTATTATAGATTGCAAGAGGGAGAAAATCTTGACTAAGTTTGATGGGGAATCTTATGAGTTTAATTTTTCAAAATTTACTAAAGAACCTTGTGAAGAGGAAATCCATAATGAAAATTTTAGAGTTGAACAACTTGCTTCTATCTCTCTTGCTCCTAACAATGTTTTGCAGCAATTTATGGAAGATCACGAAAGTGAGATCTTCATGGAAGAAAGGAACAAAATTGACGAGATCCTCCATCATCAACCCAAGATGCTAAAGCATGACTTGCCGGTAGAAGACTTGGGTACCACGTTGCCACCTAAAAAGGATCCGGTTTTCGATCTAAAACCTCTCCCTGATGATCTTAAATATGTTTATATTGATGATAAAAAGATATATCCTGTTATTATTAGCGCTAAACTTTCAGGAAAGGAAGAAGAAATGTTATTGGAGGTTTTGAGGAAACACCGAGGAGCTATGGGCTATACTCTGGATGATTTAAAAGGGATTTCACCTACTATATGTCAGCATTCTATCAACATAGAACCAGATGCAAAGCCAGTAGTAGAGCACCAATGACGTTTAAATCCTAGGATGAAGGACGTGGTAAGGAATGAGGTATTGAGACTCCCTGATGCTGGTATTATTTACCCTATTGCTAACAGTGAATGGGTTAGTCCTGTTCATTGTGTTCCAAAAAAAGGAGGTATTACCGTTGTTCCTAATGATAATTATGAGCTTATTCCTCAAAGAATAGTAGTAGGCTATAGGATGTGCATTGATTTTAGAGAAGTCAATAAAGTTACTAAGAAAGATCACTACCCGCTTCCATTTATTGATCAAATGTTGGAATGATTGTCTAAAAAGACCCATTTTTGTTTTCTTGATGGTTATTTTGGTTTCTCTCAAATTGCTGTTAAACAACAAAATCAAGAAAAACCTACTTTTACTTGCCCTTACGGAACTTATGCTTATAGACGTATGCCTTTTGGTTTATGTAATGCTCCTCCTACTTTTCAAAGGTGCATGTCTGCTATCTTTCATGGTTTTTGTGAGGAAATTGTAGAGGTGTTTATGGATGACTTTTTTGTCTATGGAACTTCTTTTGATAATTGTCTACGCAACCTTGATAAAGTTTTGTAGAGATGTGAAGAAACTAATCTTGTTCTTAATTGGGAGAAATGTCACTTCATGGTTAATGAAGGGATTGTCCTTAGGCATAAAGTTTCTGAAAGAGGCATAGAAGTTGATAGAGCTAAGGTTTAGGCAATTAAGAAGATGCCATGCCCAAGAGACATCAAAGGTATTCGTAGTATCCTTGGTCATGCTAGTTTCTATAGAAGGTTTATTAAAGACTTTTCTAGGATATCAAAAACCCTTACTAATCTTCTTTACAAAGATGTACCCTTTGTTTTTTATGATGATTGTAAGGAAGCTTTTGAAACTCTTAAGAAGGCTTTAACTACAACCCCTATTGTTCAACCACCTGATTGGAGTCTACCATTTGAAATAATGTGTGATGCTAGTGATTTTGCTGTAGGTGCTGTCCTTGGGCAACGAATTGATAAAAAGTTAAACGTTATTCATTATGCTAGTAAGACTCTAGACGCTGCTCAAAGGAATTATGCTACTACTGAAAAAGAATTTCTAGCTATCGTTTTTGCTTGTGATAAGTTTAGACCCTATATTGTAGACTCAAAAGTCACCATTCATACTGGTCATGCTACTATTAAATACCTTATGACGAAGAAGGACGCTAAGCCTAGGCTTATTAGATGGGTGCTGCTTTTACAAGAGTTTGATCTACATATAGTAGATAGGAAAGGTGCTGAAAACCCTATAGCTGATAATTTATCTCGATTGGAAAACATCTCTTTTGACCCTATGCCTGTTAATGATAGTTTCCCAAATGAGCAGTTAGCCACAGTAGGGGTAAGCTCGCGAGGGAGCCCTTGGTACGCTGATTATGCTAACTTTATTGTCTCCAAGTATTTGCCTCCAACTTTTACAGCTCAGCAAAGGAGGAAGTTCTTCTATGATTTGAGGCATTATTTTTGGGATGACCCACACTTATACAAAGAAGGAGTGGATGGTATTATGCGAAGATGTGTTCCAGAATATGAACAAAAGGAGATATTGCATAAATGTCATGGTAGTGCTTATGGAGGACATCATGCAGGAGATAGAACTGCACAAAAGGTTCTACAATCAGGTTTCTACTGGCCTACCCTTTTTAAAGATGCAAGAAAGTTTGTTTTATCTTGTGATGAATGTCAACGTGTTGGTAATATTTCTAGACGCAATGAAATGCCTACGAACTACTCTCTAGTTATTGAACCCTTTGATTGTTGGGGATTTGACTTTATGGGTCCTTTCCCTCCCTCGAAAGGTAATACTCATATTCTTGTTGACGTTGATTATGTTACTAAGTGGGTAGAAGCCATTCATACGAAGAGTGCTGACGGGGAAACTTCTCTAAAAATGCTTAAGGATGTTATCTTTCTGAGGTTTGGAGTGCCTACGTATCTCATGACTGACGGGGGTTCTCACTTCATTCATGGTGGTTTTAGAAAGACCCTTTCTAAATATGATGTTAATCATAGAATTGCTTCAGCTTATCACCCCCAAACTAGCGGACAAGTAGAGTTATCAAATAGAGAAATTAAATCCATCTTGCAAAAGACTGTTAATAGATCTAGAAAAAACTGGGCTAAAAAGTTGAATGATGCTTTATGGGCTTATAGAACTGCCTACAAAAATCCTATGGGGATGTCTCCTTTTAAAATGGTTTATGGGAAAGCTTGTCACCTACCTTTAGAATTAGAACATAAAGCTTACTGGGCAGTTAAAGAACTAAATAGACATTGTAATCTCGCTGGTGAGAAACGATTATTTGACTTAAGTTCTTTAGATGAATGGAGGAGTGAAGCCTATGAAAATGCTAGGCTCTTTAAGGGTTAAAAGATGGCATGACAAGCGAATATTTAAGAGAGAATTTCACGTTGGTGAGGAAGTTCTATTGTATAGGTCTCGTCTCAGATTTTTTGCAGGAAAGCTACTGTCAAAATGGGAAGGACCCTTCATTATTGAAGAAGTATACCGTTCAGGAGCAATAAAAATTTCTTCTTTAAAAGATAATACTATACAAGTAGTGAATGGGCAGCGACTCAAGCACTATATTGCTGGAGATTCTTACAATGAAGATGTTGATGCCTTTCAAGTTATAACTCCGGAGAAATTCATCAAGGACCAAATTTAGAGACCTGCAGAGTCTGTTTTCAAATAGGTAACAGTTCTGGTAAGGAAAGTTCCGCAAAAATACAATCCAACTATATTTTTGTAGTTTTCAGTCAATAAAGGAAGCTACGAAGCGAAAAAGGGACAGAAACGGAGCCAGGGTGGCTCACACCACCCTGTGGCGCGGGCCAACCCCTGGCCGCGCCACCAGGTGGTGTGGCCACCCCAGACTCCACCTCTGACTCGTTTTCTCCCAGTACCCTCCTTTCGTCATGAAACTTCGTAATATATAACCCCCCCGGATTTCCCGAGGTTCATATATCGTGTTTTCATCGTGTTTTTGTTTCGATCTGTTTCTGCCAGGGAGAGTCCCAGATTTGGAGCCACAATGTCTTCTATTGGATCATCCAAGGGAGATTCCGTAGAAGATATCATCAACCCATACATGAGAGAGTTGAAGATTCATCCCAAGGAGTTGTTGCTTGAAGATGGGGAGGTCCGGATAAAAGAGGTTCGAGGCCCTAAAGGTGAAGGAAGTCTGGAGGAAAGGATGGAAGCACTGGAGCAAGAAGTCTTTAGGTACAACAAGATGGCGGAACGCGAAGTGGATATCATCCATAAGATTTGTTTCGAACTTATCGCCAGGCACCAAGAGGAGACAGATGAACTCAAGGATGAAGTCCTCTCACTCCGCCAAACAACCAACAAACTGCAAGCACAACTCTACGACGTTCAGAATCAAAACTGTGAGTATGAGGTTAGGTTTAAATGCATAAGTGTTGCTGCAAGTTTCAGGATGCTGGAGACCACGATGTCCTTTGTTGATGGGAAACCCTTACCCTGGAAGTCAGACAATGATGAGAGAACACCACCACCACCAAAGGAGTAATTCGTCATCAGGTTTGGCATCCCCTTGGTTTGTTCCAAGCTTGGGGGAGTGCCGCGGTATCACATCACTATCTTCTATTTTTTACCTTATTAGTAGAGTCATATCATGAATAGAGAAGTTATTATGTAGGATGGTTTGCATTATGAAAGTGTCCCCTCTCTCGTTAGATATGTATCCCTTGGTGTGAGTTCCCATTATGGATTATTAATGAGAAGTTCTATCATTCACTCTTTTGCATAGCTTATATTAGTTTGCAATTCGTGGTTATATGTTTGATCTTGTTGTTAGTATTGGTAGAACTTTGGGATCATTGAGTTAATTTAGTTGGTTTTGGCAAACCTGGATCGGTCAGTAGCAACACTATTTTTGAGAGTTGAAAGAAAAGATAAAAGTACTCTAAAGAAATATAATTTCATCGTCTTTCTTTCTTGATTTGCTCATGAGTCTAGTATCCTCTAGTTAAGATCTTTTGTGCTTCCAAGGAAGATTGCATGTTTTTTTTTATCACTTGTATGTTTGTTTGTTTCCTTCAACTCTTATACTTGCTACCCAACCTTGCTAGCCAAAAACATGTACTGAGAGGGAATTCTTCTCATGCATCCACTCCTTTAAACCAAAACCTATGCCATTTGTGTCCACCATACCTACCTATTAGCATTATTGCTATTCCAAGTAAATTCTTGTTTTATCTACCTCCCAAATTAAACTTGTTATGTGAAAATTAGTGATTAAAGCTCTCACGAACTTGATGGCACACTTTACTTTCTTGCACTTAATAAACTTGAACCATTGTGCTCACCTATGTTGCGTATATGCTTGCGCTTTGTAAGTTGTGAATTAGCAGAACCATGCTGTCATGGGGAACACTTTCAACATTGCACTAGTACTTTGTACCTAGTTGATATCATGTTCTTTTTTCTATGGATGTCGTCGGTGTGAAATGAAAGGGTACCTTGTAAGTCCATGGAGTTATGTATATGTGTTAGAGAAGCGCCTAGGCCGCTGGTCAAATCTATGCTGACATGGTGGAAACCTGCAGCGTAACCATAACGAGCATCTATGAAGCATTCTTCTTATAAAAAAAGAGTCCGATATTGAGAAAAAAAAGAGAAAAAGAAAAAAGAGATTATGAAAAGAGGAAAGAGAGAAAAAAGCACCATATTCCCATGGTAAATAAGAAGATTGCTGAGATGTTTGTTGTTTGCTTGCCTTGTCATTTTGATATGGGGATTCTTCCGTATCATCGGACAAGGGGTACCCCGTTGGCGGTTCTCTATGATACACATATGCTTACAATGACATGAACTTACCGGTGACCAAACTTGAGTAGCATGAGGAGCGCCCTCGTATTCAAGGGACGTGAGATTCTGAACTTACAACTTGTCAATGCATATCCTCATATTTGATCACTTTAACCTTAATCACCTAAAGATGCCTATGATAGGGGCAATGAGAGCTGAAAGCTAGTAAGTATCATATTTTGGGAGCTCTTTATGAGACTTGCAATCCCTCCTTCCCTCTGCGAAGGGCCTTTCTTTTACTTTTTAGTTGAGTCAATAAACCTACTCCCTTCTATCTCAGCAAGTATTTTGAGTAATTGTCTTTCATTCATTCATATGATGATTTATTCAATCATGTTTCTTATGTTCCTTGTTTTGCACTTTGCTCTTATCTTGATGTTTACTACTTTGAAAGCTATCATTGAAAACCAGTTATTTGTGAACTCCAGCAAATTATCAACTATTCTTCGACCAAGAGCTAAGTTTGCCATTACCAATTATGATTTACTTTATGTATCTTTATTGTGTTTCCTTTACTCATTGCAAGTTGAGTTATATAATAGTGAGTTGTCTTCTATTATGATCTATGTATTTGATGAATGTGATGCTTCTTGTCTGTATTCTTTTATCGACTCTTCACTCCATAAACCTGAGGCCATGTTTATTGAGCTCAGTTTCGCTTGGGGACAAGCGAAGTCTAAGCTTGGGTGGAGTTGATACGTCCATTTTGCATCACTATTCTATCTCATAATTCACTGTTATTCATTGATATATTTCGTATTGAGGGGTGATACTTATGTTATTTCATCTGTTTTTGCATGGTTGATGACTTTTGGAGCATGGACTGCTGTAGTCAGGATTCTGATGGAAAAGGTGCTGTTTGGAGGCAAAATTCGCGAAGATCAGAAAATCTGGGAAAATACATGGAAAATCCTATTTTTCTAGAAGACGAAGGAAGCCAGAAGGGGGGCTGGAGATGGGCCACAGGGGGCCCACACCACCCCCTGGTGCGGGCCAGCCTAGGACACGCCACCAGGTGGTGTGGCCACCCTGGTCCACCCCTGGCACTCCCCTCTGGCGTATATTATCCTCCCGAAACCCTAAGACTCGGGGAGCGACCATAGAAAGATTCCGCCGCCTCTACAGGGCGGAAAACACCGAGAGAGAAAGATCTCTCCGGCAGACAGATTTCTGCCGAGGGAATTCCTTCCCGGAGAGGGGAGATCGTCGCCATCAACACCACCATCAAGCTGGACTTCATCGGGATCATCATCATCACCACCATCATCACCATCAGCACCCTCATCACCATCTCCATATAGCTATAACAATTGCGTTGAATCTTGCATAGTTCATAGGGAAACTTTCCCGGTGTTGATTACTCTTTGTAGTTGATGCTATTGAGTGAACCATTGAATTATTGTTTATGTTCAGATTGTTATACATCATTATTCCATCTCTGATCATGATCCATATGATGTCTTGTGAATAGTTCGTTTTGTTCTTGAGGACATGGGAGAAGTCATGTTGTTAGTAGTGGAATTGTGTTGAGAAAGATTCAATAGTATGATATTTAAGTTGTGGTGTACTTCTTCTAGTGGTGTCATGTGAATGTCGACTACATGACACTTCACCTATATGGGCCTAGGGGAATGCATTGTGTATTTGGATACTAATCGTAGGGGTTGCCGGAGTGACAAAAACCTGAACCCCCGTTAGGAAACCATTGCACAAGGGACATAAGGGTCTTAGAGTTTAAAGTTGTGGTTAGGTTTCTACCTTAATTACTTTCTTGTACTTACGGATGTTTGCAAGGGGTATAATCACAAGTATGTATTAGTCCTAGGAAGGTCGGTACATTAGCACAGGTTCACCCACACAACACTTCGCAAGCTAAAGAAGATTAATCAACTATATGAAACGAAAGCACTTGACAGTCTTCCCATGTGTCCTCGAGAACGTTTGGTCATCTTAAGTAATACAACCGGCTTGTCCTTTGCTGCATAAAGGATTGGGCCACTTGTTGCATTTATTTCTACTGTCTTTTATTTACTCGTACTTCGTTTACTTGCTTTATCAAAAACCCCTAAAAATCCGTTTGGTAAGTATTTGCAGAGAATTCCTGATCCATACCACTAGCCAGCACCTTCTGCTCCTCGTTGGGTTCGACACTCTTACTTATCGAAAATACTGCGATACACCCCCTATACTTGGGGGTCATCAGCCCTCCTCTCTCCCTTTGTCTTCATTGTCGACGACACACAGCAGCTCGCTGTCGCTGCCTCCGTCGTACGATGGTCGTCGCCGCGCTGAGATGAACGCCGCCGCCTGGAACGAGGATAAGAACCAGCACGCCGTATTCCTCTTCCCCCTCGACCTCTCTCTTCCCTAGTTCTCTCTCTGTGTGTCCCCGAAGAGCTATCGAACCCTAACCTCCCAGGTCGCCATCGTCCCTGCTGCCTCTGACCGTCCCTTGCCTAGCTGAGAGCACTACCAGAACCGCCACTATCTCCTCGTTCGATTGCCCCTAACCGCACAAGCTGGAGAGGAGCGAGGCGGTGCAATCGACCCCTCCCTCCCTGACTTCGGCCGCCGCGTTCTCCACTGATTTCGGCAGCACCTGATCTCGCTCTGCCTTGCCGACCATCCCTTCGTGTTTCTGGTGAGACCGTGGTGCTCAAGCACCCCTCCGAACCCTCTCTCTCTCTCTAGCCCGCTCCTATGTCGCAAGCCGCTGTAGTACATGCTCGTTGTAGCGGCGCTGCTACTTTCTTGCTCGCCATGTCGCGCTCGTGCTAGTAGGCTAAGCTGCGCGTGTTGGCATGGCCCAGATCGCCGGTGACAGCCATTGTCTGCCGCGCCCCGCTGGCGAGTCCGATGTGGCTCCCGTCTGGCCATCGAGTGGACCCACCATGGACTGGACCCTTCTGTCAGTTGGTGTGGGTAGAACTAGGTGCGGTAACAAAAGTACCTGGCTGTGTTGATGACGTTAGCGTGATGTAGTAAAGGTTATAATTTATTTTAATAATTTCAGAAAAGGTTTTAATCTTATAAAATTGATATATAATTATTTATACGTCATAAAAATATGCATCATATATCAAAATGTTCAGAAAGATGAGATCTAAACTTTAGCATCAAAATCATGCATTGTTCAACAACTTTAATCACATGTTTAATTAGGAGAACACTTGAACCCTCTCCTATGCATATGGGGCTTTTCAAATACTAGGGTTTAAAACCTAGGGACCCCATTTAAAAGTGATGATCTTGTCTAGGGCTTCAATTTCAATAACCTTTAACTTGCCATATCATCATCCTTGCTTGAGCATTGCATCGATGCCATGTGTTGATTGTTGCTTTCTTTTCCGGTGTTTCTGCTTCTTCTCGGTAGACCATGGAGTTGATGTCAGCAACGAGATCGAGTCCAAGATTGAAGACCGAGATTAACACCATCAAAGAGAAGTACTTGATCAACGGTGAACAATGTCAATCAGATGAACCCTGAAGATTTATAATTGGGTATCTACAGGCAAAGACAAGGAAGCCCCACACATGATATAATCCTATGCTTTCAAAGTATTTCATTCTTTCCATGTGCATATTATTCTACTATGGTCTTTTATCGATAGATAGAGTATCCTATCGATTGCACTATTCCCTTTGAGCTTATATTACATGATCCACTTCTTCTAGCATAACTAGGTTTGGCTTGTGTGCACTGCTAGAGCTGCTATATGTGTCTTGCTTAACCATGCTTAGCTATCAGTTCTGGTTCATCCGGATGATGTACCAAGGCAGAGAATCTAGTATGACAGGAGAACGAGATAAGATGAGATTAGTGGTAAAGGTTAAACATGCTAAGGCTTGTATGGGAGGCCACGGTGGGATGTGGTTTTTGTAGTCCCATGCTTTCCACCACTAGGACCCGAGTTCTAGCCTCTTGAACCAAGACAAGCGTACAGCCACACAGGGCCTAGGAACCCCTCTGCTGATTAACTTGCCTAGTAGATTCCATGATTCACCTAGTTTGGGCGTTCCATTCGACATATGCATTCCGGTTGTTCTCTAAGGCGGTGAAGGATGTGCATTCATACAGGTAGGTAACTGTGGCCGGGGTTGCTTGAGGTGGTTCCTCTGGTAAACCAACCTTGCCCACATCTCTAGGGACCGGCTTCAGGATTTGACCTGTTGTGGCGGAACCTTCCTTAGGGCGTGACTCATGGTCTCAGCGAAAGCAAGGTAAAGGTCGTGGCTAACCACCCTGTGCCGGCCTTCTAAGGAAGAGGTCTAATGTACTGGCATTAAGATTCGGTTGGTACATGTGGGTAAAGTTGTACACCCCTGCAGGGTATTAATCTTTTCGAAAATCCATGTCCACGGTTATGGACAACTTGGGAATGGACATGATGATCATAGAGAACTATAACCTAATCGTAAAACTTGGCAAGTAAGTAAAGTGTGCTTAAGGATGCTTTATCATGGGTACGAGGGGGTGATCCTAGTTTTGAGATGAGGATTACTTTGGTGGATATCAAGATGATGATCAATTCTTCGGAGATCTCGCTCTCTTATCCCCTTTTAAAATATTCTGATTAGACAGGCTTCTTCTCTTCCCCTTGTTTTATAAACAAAGATGGCTTTATGCAAAATAACCCCACCAGCCATAAGTCTTGCGGAGTACACCTGTACTCACCCTTGCTTTGTTGATACCTTTGTAGCAAAGTAAGTTTTCCCAGAAGACAAGTTTGGTATGACATTGACACCGACGAGTAGCTTGGGGTTCCCGGTCGGCAGCCTGGAATCTATGGATTGGGACGTCATCGTTATGCTTCAGGCCTCTTAGGCCATTTGTTAAGTTTTCTATACATAATAGCATAATTTGCCTACCGTTGCGTTGTGGTCAGTGACCTCTACTTGTAATAATTTGGTTCTTTGCTTCGTTATGAGCTTGCTGTAATAACTTTTGAGTCGTAGGGTCACTGTAATGTTACCGATTCTTTCTCTGTATGCTTCCGAGATATAGGTTAGGCTTATGTCAGACAGAGGTCTGGGATTTGTCTTGCCCTAATCCTGGGGGTGTCACATTTCCATCTCGGTTTTTACTCTAAGAGCATGTGGTATGATTTCTAGAACTAATGGTAGATACTTCCTTGATATACCTGGAGCAGATCACTTGATCTCAGCTCCTTTGCCTAATGGTTTGTTCTCTATCGAGGATGGACGTTTGCGTTATGATGCACAGGTTGAGGCAAGACTACCCCAACAAGACAAACTCGCGTGAGAAGAAGGAGAACATGAGGAAGTAGAACAAGAAGGACCTGGACAAGATGTGCAGCCACAAAACTACTACACCACATATGATGATATCTATGCTCTCGAAGGAAGCATCCAAGACATGAGAAACTTCTCCATCAACCTTCGAGATGCTACTGCTAACTTGTCAACCCAGTTCAACAATTGGAGCAGCCAATGGAACTTGGGAGATTATCCACCGCCACCACATTGAGCAACAAAAGGTCTTGAAAAAGCCTGTGCTTGGGGATGTGTCCCCTAGAATTTTATTTGTCTAATAATGAGGTTGTACTCCATCTCCATGTGAGCTTTGAAATACTCGTGTTGGTTTGTTCCAACACTTTGCTTTTTCTTTCGTTTTTCATTTGCTTTTGTTTTTAGTTTGTTTTTCCTTTCTTAAGTTCCTTGCTTGGTCGCAAGTTCTTTTCTATTGTTTAATCCCCATCCTCAAAAATACAAAAGATTTTCCCTTTTTCCTTTTTTCACGAAAGTGGATTTGCCTATTGCCTCTTTGCTTCAATATCATTATGGGAGTGATTTTAACTTGAGTTTCGAAGGAACACATCCCCATAAGGAATAGAATCATGAAGGCACTCATGAGAGGTATATCCTATGTCTCCCACTTTAGAAGTATGAATTGTTTATCTTAGTTCATTGACTTTCTAAGATGTTATGCTAGTAGGAGTAATTTAAAATAGTTAGACTAAATCTTTTTATTTGCATGAGTAGTTTGTTGTGGAAGCTTTTGCTCTAATACTTGTAGTTAACCAAGTCTTGCCTTGTAAATAATATTGCCAACCAAGTACAAAAAGAAAAAGTCTCAAATTTATGACTTGTTTGATGAATGATTGTCTTGAGAGTTTACCCTTGAAGATACTTAACCCCATAAATGTTTTGATAGACTTTATAGCACTCTTGAAAAGGAGTTGTTTGATTGAGATGAAGTCTAGTGATAATTGTAATCCATGCCACAGCTAAACCTTGTGGATCAAACTGTGACACTATTTAAAAAGTTCTATGTTTTTTATGCACACCTTTGGTTGCCAACAACTCCGCTAGCCTATGAATGATCAATGGTACAACCCCTGATTTTTGCTATGAGTTGACGACATAGGTAGCAACTATCACCTTAATGGGTAAAAGTATTTGTACTCTCAAAGGTTGTGCAAACCATTATTTAAAAGAATCACTCAATGATCCTTGTTGAGAATTACCCGTGAAAAAAAGAAGATCCACATAACACGTCCTTAGCATGGTCTCATTACTACTTTATGAATTTTCTTGTAAAGCAATGAATGGAATAGAAGTTTTTATGATAGTCTTGATTTATTGATGTGGGTGTCAATAAGACACTTCATTGTTATGATACTTGGGACATCATCTCTCTTACTTAATTTTTCTATTATAAAAACATCCTAGTGTTCCTTGGCAAGCTGAGAGTTGACTAGGGGAATTGGATTGATTGTTACACTCCTAGTTATTCATACTTATATTAAACTCTACTTTGATTTTTTTGAGTTATCAAATCTTGTATAGTATTCTTGGCATGTCTCTAACTTTGATGAGCTTTTCAAATGAAAGAAGTGTTGGACGCATACCACTGCCAACCGTAAGTGAATTCATACTCTCGTTGTTTCAGTTTAAATTCTGAGTTCTTTATGGTTTTGTTGTTTTCTTGATCGAGGATGATCAAGATTTGAGCTTTGGGGAAGTTGATGGCTGTGAAAATAGCCATCTTTCACAGTATTTAAACCTCATTTTCAGTCATGCAATTGACAAGAAACTCTCTAGCTTTGCCACTAATGACTAATTATTGCAAAGATATGCAAACCATTGCTCTGAGATGTGTTGTGTAGGAAATAACGCTATTAAGGAGAAATCTGGAGCCATAAATGAAGATTTTTAGGAAGTCTACATCACGAAGCAAACCTGGATTTAATACTAGGCACCAGAGGCCATAACGACCACTAGTACAAGAAACTTCCGCCCGTACGACCCACCCATACCAGGTGGCAGCTACTTCGTCTCGTTAAACCCTACAACTTTTGTAAAGGCGCCTAAATATTTCGATCTCCAAGTCGCCATGCAGAGGGACACCATTCTCAGGTTGCATTACAAAACCACCTAGGAGATTCACCACCATAGTTCATCCTCTCCATATCCATAGCCACTTTGTACTTTAGATCTCCTTGTGATTCAGTGACCATTGTAAGAATATTTGATTTCAATCTAAGTATTTTGCACAATGTTTTCTATCCTTGATCTTATTGTTATGGGTGAGTAGTCCCACAGGATGCGGGTTGGGGTGAAACCTCGCAGCGATTATGTCCATCTAATCTACGGGAACATTGTATATTTTTTGAATAAGAGATTTCTATCTTTGTTTCTTTGTCTCTTGTCTCAATCTTTGGACTTGTAGGTACCCAAGACCCCAAAGATCGAAAAAGGCTTGAGCTGAGATACTTGGTTAGCGGTGATATCATAGAAAACCCATTGACAGAAAGGGGAGTACGGTCTTCGCTTAGTGATGCATTGAGGAACAACAACAACATCACTTCTTAAGGCTTTAATCTGTGTTTTCACTTAATAATTGTTTGTAGCCCAGTGCTTCATGGTTCAAAAAGTTGGATCAAAAGGCTATTTGATGAGGACATCCCATCTATTGATACAACCGTTGTACCTACAACTATACAAATACAAGGACCTATCACTCGAGCTCGTGCCAAACAACTTAACTATTAGGTACTTTCGTTTCTTGGAACTATTCCTCACATACATGAGAATATGTTGCTGCCTAAATTAGATGTGTTTGTTACTCTTAGGAATGATGGAACTAGCATGGACGATATGGACAAGCATGGAGCATGATCACACATGGAGATGGCAGCAAGCATGTGTGGATTGAAGAGGACGTCGCAAGTGGAGATTTCAGAAATTTTGAGCCACCATAATGATGATTGAAGATTTGGACGAAATTTTCAAGAATTATACTTCATATATTCATCATAGCTTAATATGTGTCGCGTCACCTTTATTTTCGGCCAGGCCCATGTTTCACATAAATTTAAACAACCACTTTTTAGAGTCCGTATTTGAGGAGAAAAGGCCTTCTAGGGTTAGGTTCAGCCACCATACCTATGGATGGCTGAAGCCCCCACCTTTTCCTCCTTAAATACTCCCATAGCCATCACTTTTAGACTCGGATTTTGTTTAGACTAAAAGTTAGCCATCATTACAACTTCACCAAGGCTTGAGTGTCATAGAGACCTCCTATACTTCGCATCTATTCGGGATCCCACCTTATTCAATAAAGCTTTCATCTTTAGTCGCAATATCTTGATTGCAATATTAGTTCTTCTTCTCGATTTCAGGTAGGAATTAAGACCCTCGCTGGTCAGGCTGATCATGCCTCCACAAGATTAGTAACATCCAGGCTCGTTCTCACACGTGTAGTCAGATCGTTAAGCCCGAACTCCACCCAAATCGACAATCACCATCTCATCGAAAGATCGGACACCTTTTCCCTAACACTTGCTATGCCTATGGCTCGCAGGGGATTTAGTATATTAGGATGTGCTGCCCACAAATTTTATCTCTATTAAAACATTACACATGACTGTGCTTATTATTATCTTTATCCCATATGCAGCTGCAGGTGAATCTTCAACCCTAGCCTATCTCCATCCATTGAAACAACCCACCATATAAAGTAAACTAGAAAGGTATAGTAAACAAAGGTAAAACGAAAGAACAAAGTCTTGTAGATGTGTCCTTACTTAATTCCTTTAGCATTGTTTCCCAAGGTTCAATTAAACCTAGGTCTACTAGGGAAAAAGCTACTATACTGCATCCATGAATCCGGATCGAAGGTATCACCAAGAAGCTCATCAATGGTGACGCCAGCTTGAACGTCATCTCCATTGACACCTTCGCCAAGCTACAGGTGCCCTATGACTAGCTGATGCCAACCATGACATTCACCGGCGTGACCGATTGGGCCACCATACCCATTAGGCAGGTGCGGCTCACTTTCACATTCGGGTCCCGCAACAATTACTGGACCGAACTCATCGACTTCGACATGACGCACATTGGCCTGCCCTACAACGTTATCCTGGAATACCCCGTGTTAGACAAGTTCATGGCGGTCTCCCATCACGCCTACAATGTGTTCAATATGCCGGGGGAAGCGGTGAGGTCATCACGATCTGCTACGATGAGAAAGAATCCCTACGCTCCCTCGAGAACGCCTACAATACTGCATCCACTGTGTACCCAAGGACGTGGATACCCTCGACTACATAGAAGGCACCACAAGGAAGAAGCAGATGGTGGCCGAGGAGAGCGCACTGGCAAAAAGGGCGGCCGCTGCCTTGTACTCGCTCGACAAGGCTCAGGCATGCACTGGCGCCCACGATCGGGGAGTAAGGCCGACGCTATTCCTGTCAGCCCTCGCCAGCATGACGGGGGCTCATGAGGATGCTGGGGGGCTAGAGGCTCCCAACTTCCCCCTAGACTACACCTAGCACACAGGCAACATCAACCGCCTCCTCAACAATGCTTGAGAGGCATGAGCCAGGGGCTGCTTCAGACACCCAGGAGACAGGAAGGATCCTCAAGCCACCTAGCTGACTACCCTGCCCCTTTTTGAAGGTGACTTCTAACTCCCATCTCTTTCATCCTTATCTCATGTAAGACCCTTGGCAGATCATGACGACATTGTAATAAGCTTGGACCCCCTGGGTGTTTTTGGATCTTGTGCCTCGCACCAACCTTTCTTTTGCCTTTGCTTTCATTAGAAAAACATTTTTGGCTATGCTTTGCTAAGGTTATCTTTCATATGTCACGTGATCAGGGGGCTAGGCACAGTTATCATCGCAGGGTCACTCCCCGTTAAAGCCAAGGCCTAAAGTGTCGAGCTCTGAACTTGCAGACTAGCACCCGCGTTAAGTCACCTCACCCACGGTTCTTGGTGCGAACACCAAGGCCTAAAGTGTCGAGCTCTAAAATTGTGGAGTAGCCTCTATGATAAGTCATCTTACCCACAGTTCTTGGTGCTTGAGACCATTGCACAAAATATACACAGAAGCTAAGAGATACACACCTTTTTTCATGATAGACCTACGGTATCCTCCTCAGGAGGGTTCAACAGGGTAAGCATTTGCCCTACAACACTCTCCTCGAGAGGCTTATGGGGCAGAACCAAACGTATAGAACCTACGGTTACCTATCCAAGGAACTATATGGGGAAAGTACTGGTCCCATGGCTACCTCCATGAGGAGCTCACGGGGCCAAACTGAGCATACAGAACCTACGGTTACCTCTCCGAGTAACTATGCAGGGGAAGTACTGGTCCCACGGCTGCCTCCATGAGGAGCTCATAGGACCAAATCGAACGTACAGAGACTACATGCCGCCTCTTGAGGATCCTATAGGACAAGTACAAGCTCCTCAACCCTCTCAACGAGAGGTGACCGGGGCAACTCGTGAGGGTATCCCCATCCAGCGGCCATGTTCCATGATAAACCTGCGGTCCCTCTTTGAGGGTCCAACAGGATAAGCACTTGCCTATATCTCTCTCTCTCCTCGAGAGGCTTACGGGGCGGCTTGTGAGGCTATCCGCCTCCAGCGGCCACCTTCCATGCTAAACCTATGGTCCCTTTCTAAGGGTCCAACAGGATAAGCATTCGGCCTATGGCTCTCCCTCCTCGAGAGTCTGACGGGTGGTTCTTGGGGGTTTTCCCTTCCAATGGCCGACGTCACGACACCTCTTTGATTGCCCGATCGTTTATACGTTACTACACAGTTTCCCACCCAAGGGACCAACGGAGCATGCCACCGAAGTACTCTCTCAAGAGGTCACGACCGGAGTTCTCCTACAAGCATGCCATAGGAGATGCTAAAGATGGCTCAAAAGGGAACCCCCAAGGTTCACTCGAACACATGGATTCACCCTCGGGAGGCTATCTGAGCGCAATGGCCCTTGCGAGGATAGCCCGCTCCGTCTGCCAGGGGTGGGGAAGCCTACCGCTCAGTCCCAGAGGATAAGGGAGAAGACCTGGGGAGGCCCCCCCTCCCGACAAGGTGCGTGGAACAAAGGCTCTCATCTCTCTCGTGAGTATCAACGAGTGCGTACATGGCCGGGGGCTCAGGACTATGTACCCTGCAGAAGCCCTCCCTTCACACCACGCTGGGGATCGGGCCCCTACTGAAGCACTCCTAGGGAAGCCCTTACTCCCCCTAGTAAGGACACCCACATGATGCTACTCACGGGGGGAGAGAAGGGGAGCTCGCGCGTCGGTCGACTCACGTCAGCCGTGTCGATGCCCCCTGACCCTCTCCGAACTAACGTGTGAGCCCGCCACAGGCGGGGGCTGCTTCCCGCGACATACCCTGATAGAGTGCATAAGGAAAAGGCAGACAATTGCAAAAGGAGATCTTCTAGGAGCAGTTCATTATAGTTGTGCTTACAAGGCAAAAGGCTAATATAACACCACTACATCAGCAAAATAACTAAGGCGCTATCGGCATCATGACGGTGGCCGCAACATGATGCCTCGCTCAGAGCCCCTAGAGGTGGCGCGGGTAGTCGACGTGGCACATCTGAGGGTCGAACACCGACACTACAAATCCATCCCTGGGGATGTAGCGGAACCTCAACACCAAGCCACGCTTGATGTTATGATTGTGGATGAAGAGCTCCCATCCGACAGTGAGGTACATCTCGCCCGGTGCGGGAATCTCAATGTTCACATTCCAGCCGTCGCCACCTCAGGAGCGCTTCAGCCACACGCCTCCCGGAATGTCGCTCTGGGCCCCTAAGGAAAAGCGCGGGTGAAGCCTCACCCTCGAGAACTAGTCCATGTCCCCGAGGACAAGGACGATGTTGACAACCCGCTCCGGCTCATGATCATATTCAATCATGATTAGTATGTCCGAGGGAGGCGGAGGAGGTAGCGACACCATCTCTAGGCCACCGCTGTGGCCCCCATGCCGGCCCGGACCACTTCCACGGGGGTGCCCGCATTCGCACTTCACAAGCGCCCCATCCCCGGCAGCCTTCGCGGCCCTAGAAGGGGAAGCTCTAGCCGGGCCCGTGCCATGATCAACGCGCCTTCTACAACTGCTCCCGCATGGCCACCCACTCCCGTGCTTCACTGGCGGAGCCACCTCCACATCCAGCATCACCGACTTACCCTTCTCGGCGGTGCAAAATCGTCTGGGCTCCATGGAGACGGCAGAGGCCTCAACTTCAGAAAAGCAGGAAGAAGGAGGGAAGGAGATGGAGAGGTGGCATCGGGGAGAAGGACCCTCCCTGCGCTCTCATTTAATAGCACAGGGACGACACGACACCTCGGGCATGCGGCATGAACTGCCAGTCTGCCCCACGAGTCGTCAAATCGTGGGGAGCGGTTTCTGAGGCAGGACAAGCCCATCTGCATCCCATGGCCATATGAACTCTGTCGCTTCGCGTGCATAGTCATGATGCTCGCACTGGCGGTTCCGCATCGACTAGAGCAGAAGGAGGACCCACCGACCTTTGGGCCCTTGCCACTTCGTGTCCATGAAGGGACATGTGCGTCTCAAGCGCCAAGGACTACTGTCCGAGTCTTAGTACTAGGGGTACCATGATCCTACAACCATCAGGCCCACTTCCTAAGCCATGACGCCCTCCAGAGGTTGAGGTATCCCATGGAATAGCCTCAGGAGGAGAACCCCTACCGACCAACCCCCAAGAGCCTCGCTCGAGTCCCTCTCCCGGCGACCACCTCAAGGGGGGAACCGGTTTGCCCGGGTCCCCACCGGTCCTCGGATGCTTTGGCGCATGCCCTAGTGGCGTGCTTGTAATCTTACAGGAAAAGGAGGGAAGAGGAAAAACCCAGTAGGTGGAGCCCAGGCAGCGCGTACCGCCTCAACAAAGAGGAGTCGGTTCGCCGCCTCTAGTGTAAAAGCACCACGGATGAGCTCAACACTAGCAGGGTTGTCCCTTGACACTTTGGTGAAAGGGAGGCAAGGGAGGCATCATTTAGAGAAGGACGGTGCCAGGAACCTTCGCTTTACGAAGGATTAGTGGGCAGCCCGTAGCCCTGGATCGAGTCCACACAAAACAGTCTCGTTAGACCCGGCATCCTTCGGGGAGCAATGTGGTGACCCTTCCTGCCCAATATTGGGAGAAGAGGCGCATCGCCCCTTTAAAAGGAGGGAAACCCTAACCTACAAAGGGTCGATACCATATATCTCAAACCCTAGGCATTTGTCTACCATTGTACCCTCGTGAGGCACAGCGAGCAATACAACCAAGGAGTAGGGGCCTTACCTCCTCACGAGGGTCCCAAACCTAGGTAAAACCCCTCTCTCTCTATCGTGTGCAAGCTCCGCTACCTACTTCTCTATCGGCTAACCTAGAACACATGTTCAGCCCCTCTCAAACTCAGGGCTCATCATACCCCTTATTCCTTCATGGGACACAAGTCTCCGACATTGTCAAGCCATTTGAAGCTATATATATATATTTGTGCGACCATCATGTAGAGCACTCTTGTCATATTTCCACGGTCTACCAAGTCACATGTGGCAAACCATCATGGGAACCACATCACACTCCACTTTGTCTTTGTATGGTTCAATTAAGAATGTTATCGATACAGTGTGCTTGATCTTCACAGACCCCCTGGGTCACGTAGCCATTGGACATGGTAGGGGTGCTTCTGTGGATGGAGGGTGAGGTTGAGCTTCTCGCATAACTTGGTGCTTGCAACGTTGTGGTAGCTCCCTCCATCGGTGATAACTTTAATGGATTTCCCATTGATGCCAGCATGTATTTGGAAGATGTTGGATATTTGATCTTCATGATATTGGGCTTGAGTGGTCAAGACTCTTGTGATGACAAGCGATGGACTTGCATCATGATTACACATGAGGAGTTATTGGTCATCTTCAACATCTTGCCTTGCCATTGCTTGTTTGACTCATGCATCAAATTCATATTCACTCAAGTATTCCTCGTCTCCATTGTCATGGATGAACAAGACTTTGGTATTGCCACATTTGGCCTACTTCTCCTTTGCCTCGATAATTGTAGCACTCTCTGTTGAATGGCGGGTTATCCAAAGTTTGCTTGCCACTCGGGGGCGGTTTTCCTTGAGGAAGTCTGGGCTTGAAAGGAAGCTCCGATGTAGTTGAGGAGCTTCCATTGATGTTTGTTGGTGTAGCGGTTTGAGCTTGCTTGTAGGTGAAATACGTCTTGGGATTGTTATATTTGATGTCCTCCTGCACTTGACACTTGGCCTTTGTTGAATTATGCACAAGCTCAACCATGTTGTTGTACTTTTGGAACTCGGCAATGCGCTTGAATGGGTGGTTCAAGCCAATGAGGAAGCATGCCATTGTTTGCTCCTCGCGCTCTTCAATGTTGGCATGTATCATATTGAGCTCCATTTGCTTGAGGTACTCTTCCATGGTCTTCATTCGTTGTTTAAGGATTTGAAACTTATTTAAGAGTTCGCGCATGTAGTGCGAAGGAACAAAGCGTGATCTCATATGAGCTTTCATATCTTTCCAAGTGTTGATTGGAGGCTCTCCTCTTGCTTCATGAGGGAATTGGAGTTGTTCCCACCAAAGGTTGGAATAATCATCAAACTCAAGTGAGGCCATGGCTACCATCTTCTCATCACTATAGTTGTGTATGCAAAAGATTTTGTCGACCTTGAGTGCCCATGAGAGGTATTCTTTGGGATCATTGGAACCGGTGAACTTGGGAATGGTGAACTTTAGCTTGCCAAAAGTTTCTTCCTCATGGCGGTCATGGTAGCGATGGTTGCCATGATGTTCATGGTCTTCATCTTCCATGCAACCATTGTGACAAGCTTGGTGATATTATTGTTGCACTTGTGGTTGTTGAGCCACGTTTGGGGGAGGTGGAACTTTGTCCTCGCGAAATTGTTGGGGAGCTTTCTCTTGGTGTGGTTGTTGATGAGCTTGCTCTTGCTCTTTGCATGGTTGTTGACGAGGTTGAGGCACTTTGTCCTCACGAGGGTGATGAGGATGTGGAGTCTCTTGCTGCAGTTGTTGGTGAGGGGGTGGCTCATTCCTCGGTTGGTGACGTGGGTTAGGCACTTGGGCCTCTCGATGACGATCATGGTCTTGAGCCTCTTGACATGGTTGGCATCACTCCACATGTACAATTTGATGCTCCATGTCTTGATGTGGTGGAGGAGGCTCATCATGTTGACCAAGTTGTCAGCGCTATCATTCATCACGGCGATGATGATGAGGTGATCTCTAAGAGCTTCACGCTGACCATGAGCTTGTTCTTCCAAATTGGAGTCATCACTTGTTGTTGAGTGAAGGTCTTGCGGGTGTTGACAAGCACTTGAGGTTCCACTTGAGGTTCTTCACGTGGTTTCTCTTGTTGGATCACTACTGCTCTTGCTTTATGACAATGTTCTTCATGCCTCGGTGGTCTTGAGGAGAAATCACCATCATAGCTTGACATTGCAGCATGTCATGGAGAAGGCACATATTGCAAAGAGCTCATGGGTTCAATCACGGGGCCTTCATTGTGTCTTGGAGAACTTGCATTAGGATCTTGTCAATGAGAACAATGATGACGTGATGAGCTTGACGCACTTGAATGGTGCCTTGAAGAGCTTGGTGCACAGGAACTTAGCCTTGTGTTTCATGCGAGCTCATCCAATGTCCTTTGTAGCGCTTCATTTTGGTTGGCGAAGTTGTTGTGCATGGCCCTTATTTCTTGGGAGACGTCTCAGAAGTCTTGGTTCATGCCATGAATTTGTCGCTCGAGGCCATCAAAGCAGTTGTCGATGCTCTTGAACTCGGCTTCAGTTTCTTCGAATTGCTCGTATTGGCTCATCTCTACGGCATTGCAATGGTCATGAAATTCTTGTCAAATGATGAAATGCTTCACTTGAGTCATGGATGGTCCTTCTTTTTCTTCTTGGGGAGGTGGTTGGCTCACCTCACTGTGCCTATCCATGATGAAAGATAAACAAGTATTGTATATGGAAGGTAATATGTGGTGGGGGTTAGCCTTTTACCTCACCTTGGGTATTGTATCAAACTATTAGCCACATGTGAGAATTATAAACTTTCAAAGTGAAATCGCAAATAGATCTCACACTAAAGAAATAACTAAAAACCTCAAAAGCTTTTGGTGGGAGGTTAGGATGGTGGAATACCAAAGAAACAACCAAACGAAAATGATGGTCAAAAGTGGGTAAAATCCAATAAAACTCAAGTCAAAGGGAAAAGGTAAACTCAAAGGGTGATGGCAACCTACGACTATACACACACGTGGAGATTGTTGGGATTAGCACGACTATGAAAATGAGCACAAAATGTCCTAATGAATACTACGCTCAGTTGTCATGCTAATGCAAGGAGAGACGGTGGCTCGTTTGCAAAGAGAAAAATGAGTAAGGGATTTATACACTTGCCTTGGACGCTCTTATTTCTCTTGCTTACAATCTTGAGACTCTCATGTTATGGGAGACTATTTTTCTTTTTCTTTGTATCTTTTCTTTTTCTCTTTTTCTTTTGTTACTTTGTTTTTGTTTTTTGCTCTCCCTTGATGCTACCAATTCACTCTTCATTTTGCTCTGACACTCTCACTATCCAAGGACAAATGCACAATGCTCAAGTAAACATAAGATGAGCCACTCTCGGTGGGATAGGTACACACAAAGGAATATATAGGTTAACATGGCGACGCAAGTTATACCTTAGTTGGCAATGATGTACTTGGCGTCGGTGGTGCGGGAGGATGTTCGAGTTCCGCGGTGTCGATGAGCGTGGATGATGTGGCGAAAGCTTATTGTTGGTTGTTGACATACCCACGGGACACAAACAACAAGGGGAATTTAGCCAACATGGAGTAAGAGGCAAAATTGTCAAAATTAGGCGTTAGGCTGGAGACTCCGATATTTGTTAGCCGGAAACTCTAGTTGGCCGGAGACTCTAGGGTCTTGGCAGCACAGAATCCGGCTTCTGCAGGGCGGAGACTCCGGGGTCGGGGTTGTATTAACAACTCATTTTCTTGACGTAAATCCATGCCTTGGGGCCTCAAATCCAATAAAAATTGGGCTATAAAAGCAAGCAAAAGTTGGACCAACACCTTAGACAAGATTTGGTCGGATCAAAACCACAAATAACACTCCAAAACGAGAGATTGATCCAAAGGAAAATTTGGGGATCTTTTTTGAGGATTTTTGAATTTATGGTGGATAGAAGAAAATTTTGTGGGGAAATTCATGATCAACGAGGCTCTTGCTACCAATATGTTAGGGGTGACCCCTTAGGGTTGACCGATCTTTCATGAATCCCTGTGGAAATCGAGGTGAAGGCGAGTGGGGGTAAGGGAGAGGATGAAATCCATGAACACACACACGAAGAACACAATGAACAAACTCACACATGAAACATGATACAAGCCAATAGCTCAAGCTGACGGTTACCAGTCCGACAAAATCCCTAGGATTGGTCGCGAGCAAGAACACACACTCTCTCTCTAACTGGCACGTCAAGCAGAAGGCTTGGCAAGATCTTGACAACTTGGAGAAGGGCACTGATTCCAAGGCCTTGTACAACTTGAACGCACTATGCAAAGCTCAAGAGTCTAGAGTTACAATAAGGAGGATGTGGTCTATATGTAGGCCAACATCTAAGCAGGGGTAGTTTGGGCATAAAAGGATAAGTTCTGGACGAATTGGGGGGTACATGGGCTGAAGGCCCAGCTAGCGGCGCGCATGCCGATGACTTATGTTGGATACTCTATAGTTGCAGGGCTAGAGACTCCAATGTCGCTGGCGGAGACTCCGGATGCGTTCGAGAGGCTTGCAGTCATGACCGATGGGGTCGAGCCGGAGACTCTAGGTTCCACCGGAGACTCCGTATTTCGAGCGGAGACTCTGGATCGATTCTAGAAGCTTGCAGTTGGAGGTCACGTAGAAGGGGGCCAGAGACTCTAGGTGACAACATGCGATGACTCCGGGCCTGGAGCTGACTTTGTATGTTCTTCTCCAGGATTGGCTTCCCGATGTGACGAGGCTTTGTGATAAGGAAAAGGTGTCCAATCGTTTTATGATATGGTGATAGTCGCTTTAGGTGGACTTCAAGCTTGACGATCTGAGTTCATTTGCAATCACGAGCACCAATGAAATCGCTAGGCCAATATCCTGGAGATACCGATCTTGTAGAAGCACGATCAGCTTAACCAGCGAGGGTCTTAATTCCTACCTGAACCAAACCCTAGAAGGATTTCTCCTCAAATACGGACTCTAAAAATTGTCTTATTTAACTCCTGCGAAAATAACATGGGCCTGGCCCAAAATAAAAGTGATGCAACACCATATTAAGCTATGGACAAATCTAGGATGTGTAATTCTTGTATATTTCGTCTAAGTCTTCAATCATCATTATGGTGGCTTCAAAGTTCTGAAATCTCCACTTGCGGCATCCTCTTCAATCCTCGCATGCTTGTTGCCATCTCCATGCGCGATCATGCTCCAATGCTTGTCCCTCTTGTCCATGCTAGGTCCAGCATTCCTAGGAGTAACAAACATATCTGATTTAGGCAGCATCATATTCTCATGTATGTGAGGAACAGTTTGAAGAAGCGAAAGTACCTGATAGTTAAGTTGTTTGCCATGAGCTCGAGTGATAGGTCCTTGTATTTGTGTAGTTGTAGGTACATCGGTTGTATCAATATATGGGATGTCCTCATCATGGAGAACTTCGTCTACTTTGATGGCTCTTCCATGAGCCATGAAGAATTCCTCCACCGCTTGGAGATGGAAGCCTACTATGCCAAGCAAGTGCAGTCGCATCATCAAGAAACCATGACCTTCAAGGACAAATGTGCCACACCAAAGGGAACCACCTACTTCGATGATCCATCTCCAAGGTGTTAAGTGCCACCACCTCCAAGTTGCCAAGCGCCACCACCTCCAAGGAGTCAACCGCCACGACCTCCAAGGCGTCAAGAACCACCACCCCCAAGGCGTCAAGCGCCACCATCTCCAAGAAAAGTGGCACCCCAACATCATCTTCCACAAGAGGTGCCACGAAACAAGAACCTTCATCGACATACATCCTCTATTGATCATCGTCAACATAAAGAGGATAGAAGACATCATCCAAGGAATATTCACCATGAAGACGAAGAATACATGTTGAGAACCATCCATAATGCTCAATCAAGCTCAAGAAGGCACCACAAACACAATAAGAGTGCCAAGGAAAATGATCATCATCACGAGCATCATGTGGATGACCAAGTGTTTCACCAACATAAACCTTCATCAAGGCACGCCCAGACACCACCATCAACATAAGGCACCTTCCACTACTAGTGCCACCACCAATATGGCACCAAGAGCAAGCCTTCGTCCACGCCATCAAGCTTCAATGCTAAAACTTTAAGTTCAAGATGAAGCATCCAACTACAAGAACTTCAATGCAGCTTCTTCATCAATCACTCCAAGAATGTCATACAAGAAAGAGATGGACCTCTACTTCGCCAAGTTGGACGAGGCCGTCAAAAATATGACCCCCCCCCCGAGATAGAAGAAAACAAGTTGCTTTGCAAACAATTGGATGCAATGGCCAAGATGGCGTCAAGGACCAATACTTCCTATATGAGTGCCACAACCAGAATGGCACCCAAAGTACAAGATGTTGACAAGGTTGAGAATGGTGAGCATGGGACTTTCCCTTCACCAAAGGAGGCGCATGGAGTTGAGCACACTGAGCGAAACCCTGAAGGTACGATGAAATCCCAACCACGAGCAATCCTGGACTCGAAGAAACCATAAGAGTAGATTCAAAATGCAGCGAGCTAAGAGGAGAATATCATAGGCTAAGGAGTAAAAGCAGACCTAATCATATCAAACCAACCAATTTGCAAAATAGATTTTACATCCTACATCGGCCGTTAGCTAGGTTATCCTATAGGATGGACCAGTGGGGTATCGTAACAACCTGGATCTGATACCACTTTGTAACACCCTCAAATTGGCCCTATGCAAGTTTCAGCGATTCCCACCAAACCCACATAGAAAAAATTCAAAGATGCCCACCAGACACTTGTGTGTGGGTGGAAAACAAAGTAATATCATTACACAATTGTCCATGATGGAACCCACAGAACATACATATACAACAACGATTCAACGAGTCAAAAATATAGATATACATTACAAATATCCAAATCACCTTGAAATCGATACAACATCCGAATAAAGAAAAGATGCAAATGGGCTAAAAGACTTGAAGAATAACCAATGGCGTCCATAACCCTACCGAAGCCAAGCCGGAAGGGTAACCATGCTAACAACGTCGAACTCATACCTATTAAACAAAGGGGTTCCGACAAAGGGCAAAGGAAAAAGGGAGCGGTTAGTACTGAAGCCAGTACATGGCGAGTCTAGAATTCAGCGGCTCTCGCCTACATAGGTATGGTGGACTGGAGCGACAACGAAGCATGCACTAAGCAACCTATAGAGACTTGATACAACTGTCGGCTATTAGAGAGGGATAAGAAGACCTATTTGGAACCAACCTGATACTAACAGCAAACATACCGATCCTGGTATTTCCTCCTCGAGACCAAACAAGGAAGTCATTCCGAGGAACTCACACAGTTGGTAGTTTTATTCATTCATTCCATGGTGGTTGCCCAACTTACTAGTCATATCAGATCCACGTCAAATTATAACAGTAATTCTTTAGTTATATTTGTCTATGATCAAGAAACTATGCTCCAAGTCGTCCATAACCGCGGACACGTCTTTTCGAAAAGGTTTAACCCTACAGGGGTGCACCAAAGTATCCACACACACATTTCAACCCTTGTTGTCAGATCTGATATGAGCAAGATCCTGAACATACACCTAATGGTATGTGACGGGGCTTCAGAAATGACATTTCCCAGACCCAAAGAAAGTACATGGGGCCACCCCACTAAGCTACCCGCAACGAAGTCGGCCTTCTCCGATACGGACCAAGGGTATGTGGCAACGACTGTAAATGACTAAGAACTCGAAAGTGTGACTGGGCTTGTCGATACAGCGGAAACGTGGCACGGGGTTCCTGAACAGTACAGGTGCTCCATCCGCAATCGTAAATAAAGTAGTAAAGCATGGCACAAGTACATGATAGTAATAACGACTCAAACTAGTTTGTGGCCCCATCACAGTACTTTGAAATCAGGTAGTAAGACGACGGGGTGCCCACACACCAACCTGTGGTTAGCGCGCTCGATCTCGAAACAGGTGTCAAGAACTCGGGTCCTAGGTGGACACAAGTGGGTGGTTAAACACCAAATATTGACTATTACCCACCGGTGCCTCTGCATTATAACTATTTACAACATTTTAATTAACACATGATAATGAAATCCATGATCATCTCCACCAATTAAACATGTACCAACCTTCCATCGACGGTGGAACGAGAACAACATGAATCAGCACCTAAGCAAGCAACTATGACTCGCAAGGCCGTCTGTCTATCAAACAACAGGCAATAGGATGTGTCCAAGGCAATATAGAGGCTACAAGGAATATAAATGGTGAACAGAAACTAAAGCATCACAGCACGGATATCAATAGATCAACATGAGGAAGTAAAGACTATAAACGCAATATAGGTAGAAATGGCGAGAATGCTCACCTGAGAACACACTGCCGAAGATACATTATCCGAAGAACGGGGCGAAGCTCGCAACAACTCAACATCCTAATTCGTGAAGAAGCAAAGCACTAAAAGAAACACCGAATGCACTATTTAATACTACGACAGAAGACCGGGCATGATGCATGTATGATGTATGGCATGGCAAGGATGCGATGCAACTAGGCAATATTAAGCGGAACCGGGGTCTCGATAATTAATTAGGTGGTTCATGTTGTTTAGATACCCCACAATTTAAATTTTACATTAACATGGAAAAACATGACATCGGTTCGATACACAAATTTAATTGGAGACGATATAATTAAGAATAGCCCGCATATGCGCTCCTTATTTAATTATTATGTGAATCAATAAGTACCCCAAACAATTGAATATGTATGCGAGCATGAGCAATTTATATGCAACAAGTATATGAATGGTAATTTATAAAATAGGATGCTCGGATCAGGGGGACACATGTCGGATCGAAGATCTAGGGTTCCGAGGGTTCGAGTTTGGTCTCGGCAAGATCGGTCTTTGCCTCCGGGAACGTGGCCTTGGCGTCCGTGAGGAGAGCATGAAGCCAGTGCTAGGTTCATACTTTGGATCCGGGGTCAGGTATTCGGTTTCCATGTAGAAGCGCTCGGTGTTCCTTGTGGGAGACCTTGGAGTCTAGGATGGAGATCTTGGGGTTCAGCACCGGGGTCTTCGAATGCATGTAGGCGATCTTTGGTTCGCCACTCTCGTAGTCCACGGGCACACAAGCAACAGGCGAGGAGCAGGGGGTGTTGGAGCATGAATCTGAACTCGAGACCCACCAGGAGAATATCGGTCTAATTTTCCTGCTCAGAAACAGGCAAGGATAGTACACGCACGCCAAGGACAACAGGTATCAGCACAACAACGAGCCCAAAGCGATGTTCTAGAGGCATGAGTCACAGGGGTATACTCGTAAGGGGAAACATCACCACGTACAACCATAGGCGGTCACGGATGAGCTCGGGCAGGATGCGTTGTCGCAACACGGGCACTCGATGGAGGAGGCTGACATAGAGGGTGGCGGAAGCTGAGAGGTGGCAGCGTCGCGGAGCAGAATGAGGTGGCGGCGAAAGCAGGGACGCAGGAGGGGGCCAGACAGACGGAGACGAAGGCGGGGTGGAGCTAGAGCTAGGTCGACAGGGAGGGCCTGGGTAGAGACGAGTACGGCGGCTCTCTGGCGATGGAGGTGCGCCTTGGGGTAGAGGAGGGCGCTCGTAGGCAGCCATGGCAGGGGGAACGGGCGAGCACGGGCCGCGGGCGCCGTTGGCGCGCGGATTGCGGGAGGCAGGCGACCTCACGACGGCGGCGGAGGGGTCTGTGCAGAGGTGAGGTCGTCGAGCCAAGATCAGGGGAACGTGGGCCAGTGATGAAGCTCGAGATCGAGGCGGGGCTCTGCCTCAGGGAGTCAGGGAGGAGGTCAAAGGCGTGGTAGATCGGAAGGAGGAGGACGACGCGATGACGACGTGGCAGGGATTGCGGGGAGAAGGCAGGGTCAGGGGGAAAATAATTCTATAGGACCTGTTCTACAAATTTAGCCCCGGGGTGCGGGTTGCGGGCGCGCGCTGGCATCGCGAGCGAGCGAGTGTGTCAGGCGGGTGGGTTCGATCAAGTTAGAGGGTAGGGCCACGTGCGATGTATGCGGGGGTCGCGTGGGACATGGTTGTGAACGTGTCACTGCCGGTGCATGGTTGGTGGCGGTAGCGTACATGTGCGTGTAATGCGTCGCATTGGTGCAGCGGGCCAGGGTGGTGTTGCAGCTGCTACAACGACTGTGTGTGGAGGGTAGGTGGATCTAGGGTTAGGGTTTGGGTAATCTAGGGTTAGGTATAGGACTTGGTTAGCTGGGTTGGGCCGGGTAGTTTGTCATCTGGCCGGTTGGGCCTCTAGCCCGGCATGCCGTACTGCCTTCCTAGGATTTTGTAAAAATATGTTTTTATTACTTATTTATTTTATTTTGTTTAAAACAAAATAATTTCAAATAGGTCTTCATACAATAAAATATTCCGAAGGACCCATGGTTTTATAATTTGAAATAAAAAGGGGGCTAACCAAAGACACCCACCAGGCACTTTCGTGCGGGCAGAAAACGAGGTAATAACATTACACAATAATCCACGATGAAACCCACAGAAACATATATATACAACAACGACTCCATGAGTCAAAAATACAGATGTACAATACAAAGAACCAAATCACCTCGAAAACGATACAACATCCGAGTACGATAAGATGCAAATGGGGATAAGAGCCCTGAAGAATAACCAATGGCATCCATAACCCTGCCTAGGCCAAGCCGGAAGGGTACCTGCTAACGACATCGCTCTCATACCTGCTAAAACAAAAAAGGGTGCCGACAAAGGGCAAAGGAAAAAGGGAGCGGTCAGTACTGAGGCCAGTACACGGCGAGGCTAGAATTCGGTGGCTCTCGCCTACGTAGGTATGGTGGACTGAAGCGGCAACGCAGCATGCACTAAACAATCTATGGAGACTCGATTTAGCTGTCGACTATTAGAGGGGGATAAGAAAGTCCTAATATTAACACCAAAACGTACCCATCCTGGTATTTCCCCCTCGAGACCACACGAGGAAGTCAAAACGAGGAACTCGCACAGTTGGCAGTTTTATTCATTCTATTATAGTTGCAGCACTTACTAGTTAGATATAGATAGCATGAGTCATCCTGATAGCATAAGTAGTGGGCAGTTTTAGTTAACCATTCAGTTGTAGTTGTAGTACTTACTAGTCAGATACAATTAGCATATGAAATCCCAAACCCAGCAGTTGTTGGCACTTTTATTTCCTTTCGTTGGAGTTGTGATACTTACTAGGCAGGTATAACATGACACGATACACCCTAGTTCCACCAGTTGTTGGCACTTTTATTATCCATTCCATTATAGTGAAGCTGATTACTAGTGACATATTAAGTCAAATTTATAGCACTACTTTAGTTATGCTTGTCTATGATCAAGATACTGTGCTCCAAGTCGTCCATAACCGCGGACACGGCTTTCAGAAATATTTACCCTGCAGGGGTGCACAAATAGCAACACACACACACGATCAACCTCGGAAAAACCAAATCAAAACCTAACGAGGCTTTCACGACAAAGCAATCACAAGATTCATAAATCATTTCAGGGGGCCGTCCCACTAAGCTACCCACAACGAAGTTAGCCGGCTCCGAGACGGACCCAGGGTTTGTGACAATGGCTGTAAATAACAGGGAACCCGAAAGTGTGACTGGGCTTATCGATACCGCAAAAAATTCCACGTTTCAAAACAGTATAGGTGCTCCACACACAATTGTAAATAAAGCAGTAAGGCATGGCATAAGTACAGGATAATAATAAAGGCCCAAACTACTTGTGGCCCTAAGAAATAAAGTGTGAATCAAGCTCAGGCAAAGGGGGATTCATAGAGTCTCCCGTATGTGGATAGTGCGAATAGTCAAGGAATAGGTATCAAGTACTCGGGGCCTACGGGATACAAGTGGACATGAAAAACCAAAGACCACGACTGTCCACCGGCATATACTGTCCACCGGTGCCTCTTTCATTAGTTATCCCAGCAAATTAATAGTTGTATTTAAAATCATGATCCTCTCCATCGTAAAGTATATGACAACATTACAACAACTGTGTGGTACTTCACGACACGGGATCGCACCTGAGCAAGCGACTACGACTCGCAAGACCAAAAAAAATACACCAGTTTCTTAAATTTCATTTTTTTCTTACGTCGGGAAATATTTGTTTTTCAAGACACACAATGTCCGTTAGGCACCTAATCTTTATGTCATAATAGTTATGGTCGAATATGAATGAATCCTGGAATGGAATAAAAACCTGAGTCAAATGCATCGTAGTCCCTCAATCGAACAGTCAACTAGTTCATATCTAACCTTATGTATTCTTTTCCCGCACCTTAGCTTCAAATAATGGAATGAATGTTTTTCAGAGTGGAAGTTTAGGTATTAGCTCGCTACAGTTTAGTCAGTAGTTCTGTCCCTTTGTTCGGTGAACTAGTTTAGGATATAAGCATTAGAATGAGAGTGGCTACAGTTAATAGGAGGTGTCCAAGGCAATATAAAGGCTACACGGAATATATCTGGTATGGAACACTAAAGCATCGTGACACGGATAGCAACAGATCAACAGGAGGAAATAAAGACTATAAATGCAAAATAGGTAGAAAGGGGGAGAATGCTCGCCTGGAAAACATAGCCGAAGGTTCATTATCCGAAGAACTTGTCGATACTCGCATCAACTCAACAGCCTAATCTGCGAAGAACCAAAGCACTAGAAGAAACACCGGATGCACTATTTAATACTACGACAGAAGATCGGGCATGATGCATGTATGATGCATGACATGGCAAAGATGTAGTGCAATTAGACAATATTAAGCGGAACCGAGGTCCCGACAATTAATTAATGGTTCAAGTTATTTAGATACCCGGCAATTTAAATGTTGAATTAACAAGGAAAAACATGGCATCGATTCACTACGCAAATTTAAATGTAGCCAATATAAGACTAGAAAAGCTCCCATATAGTCTCCATATTTAGTTATTAGATGAGTCGCAAATTACCCCCAACCGCAATATGCATGCAAGCATGTTCAATTCATATGCAACAAGATATATGGCAATTTATAAAATAGGGTCGGCTTAGGTAGGGGTCACACATTTGGGTATCGGCGATCTTGGGATTCCGAGGGTTCATGTTGGGTGTTCGGATCCAGGATTGGTCTTCGGGGTCTCGGCCATCGGATCCGGGAAGGAGAACTTGATGATCTATGAGGGAGTTCTTGTCAATGATTCTTTGAGCATCTCTGGGTCGGTACGGTCTTGTCAAGCTTGTCGATCTTGTTCGCCGAGGCGGTTCAAAGACCTTGTCGAAAGTCGGGATCAAGGTTGATCTTGGTGAATCCTTATGTTCAATTCTCGTGGGTTCCAAATTGCAGCTTAGAATATCCACACAACATCACCGAACGCCGCAACAAATCATCGCAAACCATCTATAGCAGGGAAACACACTGTAGGTATCGGGCATGTCGTCATCAGACTTGGGTTAGCACAACAGAGACAACCGGGGCTTGGGCTCCTAAAGCTGCGCATGACAGAGAACACTGGCCAGTGTCCATGGCGTCGAGGCCGACAAGGTTGCAAGAGGACGGCGCCAAGTAGAGAGGGCAGCAGCACTCTACAGCTTGCAGGTTCGAGATGGTGAGAAGCAGTGCAGGCTCGAGGCGGTGTCGTACAGCGACATTGCTGCAGATCTTGAGGCCGACAGGGTCCTAGGCGGAAAAGGCGGTGGCTCCATGGAGGGGAGCCACGGGGCGAGTAGAGCCAGCGGCACGGGGAAGGGAAGGCTTCAGGGAGGCCGTGGCGGGCAACACGATGTGCTGCAAGCCAGAGAGGAGGGCAACAACTTGAGCCAGACGAGCGTGTGGTGGAGGGGCTCGCTGGAGGGTCCGGAGCTTGGCGACGGAGAGAGAGGAAGGTGGGCGGAGAAGGAGCTCCAGGGCGGCGAGGTCGAAGGGCTCCCGGCCTCGGGAGAAACCGAGAGACGACGAGGAAGCGGCCGGGGCAGAGGTCGAGGCACCGAATGGCGGCCACGGCCAGGCTTGCTGACGAGGCGGCGGAGAGGCGCTGCAGCGCGGCCAGGAGGAGACGGTAGCGACCGCTCGCGTCTGGGAGGAGGGAAGCGACGAGAGGAGGCACGCGACAGCACTGGGGTCGGTGGTCCCTGATGATGGAGTGCGGTGGCGTGGCAGAGGCGCGACGCTGAGGGAGCTCGGGTTCGGGTGGCCTACGGGACGATCGGCCGGCGGCGGCTGCAGCTTGCGTCAGAGAAGCGGCGAGGATGCGAGCGGGGTCGGTGGAATCGGGGAGAGAGAGGGATCGCGAGGCTGGGCAAAGCGGTCATGGGGTGGGACCAGGGTCACGTGCGTGGGGGTGGGCGGTTGGTGGTGAGGTGGGTCGTGGAGTGTGGTCCGCCATGTGGACGCTGTGTGCTGGGCGGGCATGTGCGGGCGCTGCCCCTACGTTGTGTGCATGAGATGAGTGTGGTGTTGCCAACTGCGGCGACGGGGTGGGGATTAGGTAGGGGCTGGGCTCGGGGTTGGATAGGGTTTAGTTGGAGGTGGCTGGCTGGGCTTTTGGGCCTGGTGGCTGCCTTCCAAAAATAATATAAGTTTTAATTTATTATTTAGGCAAACAAAAATATACAGGAAGACCTGGGGTTTATACTTCGAAATAAGAAGGAGGATGATGTAGAAAATAAAATAGGGCTTTTGAAAAATAGTTTTTGGCAAACCATGCATGATGACATGACGATGCTCAAATGCAATGTGGCATGATGACATGAGAATGCGATCAGGATGATGCACAAAAATAAAAACAACACGTGATTTTCTAATAGTGGTTTTATCGGGGTGCTACATTCATCAAGAGGACACTCCGGAGAAACAAAATACGAAGGTAGAGGTCTCGATAGATAAGGCCACCACAAACTTCCATGGAAAGAGTACAATCGCATTAATCCACCAATTCAATGTACAAAAGTGAATGATAAGAGTAGTGTTATGGTAGCTACTCCACCCTGCACTTAAATCATTAATCTGGACATGAACAAAAGAATTCGTGCAACCAACTCTCAGAATTCAGACTAAAACAAAGGATTGATGTAGGCTCTTCTAATGTAGATGATGTCGTCGTTTTGAAAACCACTGGAAGATACAAAAGAAATCGTATGAAAAGACACAATGATTAGGTTCCACAATGGTTCCATTGTCATGAACAACACACGATCAAGGTATACTCCAACATCACCAATGCTCATCCTTCTCATATGTTTTTCAATGATTCGAATATCCGTCAAGGGCACATACATCGAAAGAGTTCAAGGACAAAAATATTGGATGAGGGTTACAACAAATGAGATACAAAGTTGATGATTGCAGCACTACAGTTATAAAAGGGAGGAAGCAAAACCCTGAAGGTACTACCGAAACCCAACCACGAGAAATCCTACACTCGAAGAAAGGATAAGAGTAGATTCAAAACACGGAGAGGTAAGAGGAGAATAACATAGGTTAAAAGCAGACCTAATCAGATCTATCCAACCGATTTTGCAAAATTGTTTTTACACTCTACACCGGCCGTAAGCTAGGTTATCCTACAGGCTGAACCAGTGGGGTATCATAACAACCTGTCTCTGATACCACTTTGTAGCACCCTCGAATTGGCCCTATGCAAGTTTTAGCGATTCCCGCCAAACCCACATTTTAACAATTCAAAGATGCCCACCAGGCACTTGTGTGCGAGTGGAAAACGAAGTAATATCATAACACAATAGTCCATGATGGAATCCAAAGAACATACATATACAACAGTAAACAATATAGATATACAGTACAAAATATCAAAATCACCTTGAAATCGATACAACATCCGAGTACGGACAAGATGTGAATGGGCTAAAAGCCCTGAAGAATAACCAATGGCGTCCATAACCCTGCCCACGCCAAGCCGGAAGGGTAACCCTACTAACGTCGTCAAACTCATACTGTTAAACAAAGAGGTGCCAATAAAGGGAAAGGGGAAAGGGAGCAGTTTGTACTGAGGCCAGTACATGGCGAGTCTAGAATTCAGGGGCTCTCACCTATATAAGTATGGTGGACTAGAGCGGCAGCAAAGCATGCACTAAACAACCTATAGAGACTCGATACAACTGTCGGCTATCAGAGACTAATAAGAATACCTATTCGAAACAAACCTGATACTAACACCAAACATACCTATCCTAGTATTTCCCCCTCGAGACCAAATGAGGAAGTCATTCCGAGGAACTCACACAGTTGGCAATTTTATTCATTCATTCCATGGTGTTTGTCCAACTTACTAGTCATATCAGATCCACGTCAAATTATAACAGTAATTCTTTACTTATAGTTGTCTATGATCGAGAAAATGTGCTCCAAGTCATCCATAACCGCATACACGGCTTTTTGAAAAGATTTAACCCTGCAGGGGTGAGCCAAAGTATCCACACGCATTTCAACCCTTGTTAGATCGGATATGAGTAAGATCATGAACATATACCCAACGATATGCGACGGGGCTTCAAACACGATGTTTCCCAGACCCAAAGTAAGTACATGGGGAGCCACCCCACTAAGCTACCCGCAACGAAGTCGACCATCTCCGATACGGACCAAGGGTATGTGGCGATGGCTGCAAACGACTAGGAACCTAAAAGTGTGACTAGGCTTGTCGATACAACGGAAATGTAGCATGGGGTTCGTAAATAGTACAAGTGCTCCGCGCGTAATCATAAATAAAGCAGTGAAGCATGTCATAAGTACATGATAGTAATAACGCCACAAACTAGTTTGTGGCCCCTAGAATAGTACTTTGAAATCAGGTAGTAAGACGATGGGGAGCCAACACACCAACCTATAGTTATCGCGCCCGATCTCGAAATATGTGTCAAGAACTCGGGTCCAAGGTGGACACAAGTGGGCAGTTAAAAACCAAATATTGACTATTACCCACCGGTGCCTCTGCATTATATTTATTTCTAGCATTTTAATAAACACATTATATCAAAATCCATGATCACCTCCACCAATTAAACATCTGCGAACCTTCCATCAACGGTGGAATGACAATGACATGAAGCAGCACCTGAGCAAGCAACTACGACTCGCAAGGCTGCTTGTCTATCAAACAATAGGCAATAGGATGCGTCCAAGGCAATATAGAGGCTACAAGGAATATAAATGGTGCAAGGAAACTAAAGAATCACAACACGGATAGCAATAGATCAATAGGTAGAAGTAAAGACTATAAACGCAAAATAGGTAGAAAGGGGGAGAATGCTCGCTTGAGAAAACACTACCAAAGATACATTATCCGAAGAACAGGGTGAAGCACGCTTCAACTCAACATACTAATCCGTGAAGAAGCAAAGCACTAAAAGAAACACCGGATGCACTATTTAATACTACGACAGAATATCGGGAATGATGCATGTATGATGTATGACATGGCAAGGATGTGATACAACTAATATTAAGCGGAACCGGTGTCCTGACAATTAGTTAGGTGGTTCATGTTGTTTAGATACCCCACAATTTAAATGTTGCATTAACAAGCCAAAACATGGCATCGGTTCGGTACACAAATTTAAATGGAGGCGATATAAGACAAGAATAGCCCACATATGCGCTCCATATTTAATTATTAGGTGAATCAACAAAGTACCCAAAACAACTGAATATGTATGCAAGCATGAACAAATTTATATGCAAAAAGTATATGAATGGCAATTTATAAAATAGGGGGCTCGGATTAGAGGCACACATCTCGGATCGAAGATCTTGGGGTTCCGAGGGTTCGAGTTCGGTCTCGGTAGGATTGGTATTTGCCTCTGGGAACTGGGCCTTGACGTCCGTGAGGAGAGCATGAAGCCGGTGTCGGGGTTCATACTTCGGATCTAGGGTCCGGTATTCATTTTCCATGTAGAAGTGCTCGGTGATCCGCGAGGGAGACCTTGGAGTCCAGGATGGAGATTTTGGGGTTCAGCACCAGGGTCTTCGTATCCATGTAGGCGATCTTTGGTTCGCAACTCTCGCTGTCCATGGCCACACAAGAAACATACGAGGAGTGGGGGGTGTTAGAGCATGAACCTAAACTTGAGACCCACTAGGAGAATATCGGTCTAATTCTCCTATTCAGAAACAGGAAAGGATACTACACGAACGGCAAGGATGGCAGTTATCGGCACAACATCGATCCCAAAGTGATGTTGCAGAGGCAAGAGCCACAGGGGTATACTCGTAAGGGGAAACATCACCGGGTACAGCCATAGGCAGTCATGGACGATCTCGGGAAGAAGGTGCTGTCGCAACACTGGGAGGCGGGCTCGACAGAGGAGGCCGACACGGAGGGCGGCAGAAGCGGAGAGGTGGATGTATCACGGAGCAGAATGAGGTGGCGGTGGAAGCAGGGACGCAGGAGGTGGACGGACGAACAGAGACAAAGGCGGGGTGGAGCTCAGGCAGGGTCGACGGCGAGGGCCTGGCCAGAGACAAGCACACCGGCTCTCTGGCGATGGATTCGTGGCTCGGGGTAGAGTAGGATGCTCGCGGGAGGCCATGGCAGGGGCACGGGCGAGCACATGCCGGGGGCACCTGAGACGGAGGAGACAAGGCGCCACTGGTGCGTGGATGCGGGAGGCGGGCGACCTCACGACGGTGGCGGAGGGGTCTATGCATAGGCGAGGTCATCGGTCCGAGATCAGGGGAACACGGGCCAGTGATGAAGCTCGAGATTGAGGCGGGGCTCTACATCGGGGAGGAGGTCACAGGCGCGACAGAGCAGAAGGAGGAGGACGACACGAGGGCGATGCGAGGGTGACACGGTGGGGATTGCGGGAAGAAGGCGGGGTTAGGGGTGGAGCAGGGTCGGACTTCACGTGTAGGGTGCGGATTGCGGGTGTATGCTGGCATCACGAGCGAGAGAGCGTGTCAGGCGGGTGGGTTCGCTCGAGTGAGAGGGCAGGGTCACGTACGGTGTATGCAGGGGTCGCATGGGACATGGTTGTGAATGTGTCGCTGCCACTGCGTCATTGGTGGTGGTAGCGTAGAGGTGTGTGGAACGCGTCAAGTTGGTGCAGCAGGCCAGGGTGGTGTTGCAGCTGCTGCTGCGGCAGTGTGTGGATGGTAGGTTGATCTAGGGTTAGGGTTCGGGTAACCTAGGGTTAGTTATAGGGTTTGGTTAGGTGGATTGAGCCAGGAAGTAGGTGATCTAGCCGGTTGGGCCTCTTTCCTTGCCGTCCAGCCTGCCTCCCCGGGGTTTTATAAAAATATGTTTTTATTACTTATTTAGTTTATTATGTTTAAAACAAAAAAAATCAAATAGGTCTTCATACAATAAAATATTCCAAAGGACCCGGGGTTTTATAATTTGAAATAAGAAGGGGGCTAATATAGAAAACAAAAATAGGCTTTTGGAAAATAGTTTACGCAAACCATGCATGATGATGATGCTCAGATGCAAAACACAGCAATTTTCTTGTAGTGATTTTACCATGGTGCTACAATTCGACACCACTAACAAGGGATCTCGCCTTCGAGATCCGCCTCATGGTACGGGGAAGAAGGCTGATGGTCAGACTCTTCTCGCTTCATGCAGATCTTTGCGACACCACTAACAAAAATTCTTACTCCATCTTGAAATCGCCGACACCACCAACAAGAGGTTGTTGCTCACGTTCATCAAGAGGACACTCCGGAGAAACAAAATATGAAGGTAGAGGTCTTGATAGATAAGACCACCACTAACTTCCATGGAAAGAGTACAATAGCATTAATCCACCAATTCAATGTACAAAAGTGAATGATAAGAGTAGTTCTATGGTAGCTACTCCATCCCGCACTCAAAGCATTAATCTAGACATGAACAAAAGAATCGTGAAACAAACTCTTGGAATTCAGACTGAAGATCTTTACAAGCGATGTTTGGAAACAAAGGATTGATATAGGCTCTTCTGATGTAGATGATGTTGTCGCTTTGAAACCACTAGAAGATACAAAATAAATCGTACGAAAAGACACAATGATTAGGTTTCGTGATGGTCCCATTGGCATGAACAACACATGATCAAGGTATACTCCAACGTCACCAATGCTCATCCTTCTCTTATGTTTTTCAACGATTCGGATATCCGTCAAGGGCACATAAAGATAAAGAGTTCAAGGACAAAAAGATTTGATGAGGGTTACAACAAATGAGATACAAATTTGATGATTGTAGCACTATCGTTATAAAAGGGAGGAAGCAAAACCCTGAAGGTACTACCGAAACCCAACCACGAGAAATCCTAAACTCGAAGAAAGGATAAGAGTAGATTCAAAACACGGAGAGGTAAGAGGAGAATAGCATAGGGTAAAAGCAGACCTAATCAGATCTATCCAACCGATTTTATAAAATAGTTTTTACACTCTACATCGGCCGTTAGCTAGGTTATCCTATAGGCTGGACCAGTGGGGTATTGTAACAACCTGGCTGTGATACCACTTTTTAACACCCTCGAATCGGCCCGATGCAAGTTTTAGTGATTCCTGCCAAACCCACATTTTAACAATTCAAAGATACCCACTAGGAACTTGTGTGCGAGTGGAAAACAAAGTAATATCATTACACAGTAGTCCACGATGGAACCCACGGAACATACATATACAACAATGACTCAACGAGTAAACAATACAAATATACAGTACAAATATCCAAATCACCTTGAAACCGATACAACATCCGAGTACGAACAAGATGCAAATGGGCTAAGAGCCCTGAAGAATAACCAATGGCGTCCATAACCCTGCCCAGGCCAAGCTGGAAGGGTAACCCTGCTAACGACGCCGAACTCATTTTGTTAAACAAAGGGGCACCGATAAAGGGAAAGGAAAAAGGGAGCAGTCAGTACTGAGGCCAGTACATGGAGAGTCTAGAATTCGGCGGCTCTCGCATACATAGGTTTGGTGGACTCGAGCGGCAGCAAAGCATGCACTAAACAACCTATAGAGACTCGATACAACTGTCAGCTATTAGAGAGGGTTAAGAATACCTACTTGGACCCAACCTGATACTAACACGAAAGAAACCCATCCTGATATTTCCCCCTTGAGACCAAAGGAGGAAGTCATTCCGAGAAACTCACACATGTGGCAGTTTTATTCATCCATTCCATGGTGGTTGTCCAACTTACTAGTCATATCAGATCCACGTCAAATTATAACAGTAATTCTTTAGTTATAGTTGTCTATGATCAAGAAACTATGCTCCAAGTTGTCCATAACCGTGGATGGCTTTTCGAAAAGATTTAACCCTGCAGGGGTGCACCAAAGTATCCACACGCACTTCAACCGTTGTTGTCAGATCTGATATGAGCCAGATCATGAACATACACCCAACAGTATGTGACGGGTCTTCGGAGACGATGTTTCCTAGACCCAAAGCAAGTATATTGGGGTTACCCCACTAAGCTACCCGCAACGAAGTCGGCCGTCTTTGATACGGACCAAGGGTATTTGGCGATGGCTGTAAACAACTAGGAACCTGAAAGTGTGAGTAGGCTTGTCGATATAGCGGAAACATGGCATGGGGTTCCTAAATAGTACAAGCGCTCCATGCGCAATCGTAAATAAAGAAGTAAAGCATGACATAATTACATGATAGTAATAACGCCCCAAACTAGTTTGTGGCCACTAGCACAGTACTTTGAAATCAGGTAGTAAGCCGATGGGGTGCCCACACACCCACCTGTGGTTAGCGCGCTCGATCTCAGAACATGTGTCAAGAACTCGGGTCCTAGGTGGACACAAGTGGGCGATTAAAACCAAATATTGACTATTACCCACTGGTGCCTCTTCATTATACCTATTTCCAGCATTTTAATTAACACGTTATAACGAAATCCATAATCATATCCACCAATTAAAGATGTGTCAACCTTCCATCAACGGTGGAATGACAACAATGCGAGGCAGCACCTGAGCAAGCAACTACGACTCGCAAGGTTGCCTGTCTATCAAACAACATGCAATAGGATGTGTCCAAGGAAATATAGAGTCTGCGAGGAATATAAATGATGCACGGAAACTAAAGCATCGCAACATGGATAGCAATAGATCAATAGTAGGAAGTAAAGACTATAAACACAAAATAGGTAGAAATGGGGAGATTGCTCGCCTGAGAAAATACTACCGAAGATACATTATCCAAAGAACGGGGCGAATCTCGCATCAACTCAACGGCCTAATCCGTGAAAAAGCAAAGCAATAAAAGAAACACCGAATGCACTATTTAATACTACGATAGAATACTAGGCATGATGCATGTATGATGTATGGCATGGCAAGGATGCGATGCAACTAGGCAATATTAAGCGGAACCGGGGTCCCGACAATTAATTAGGTGGTTCATGTTGTTCAGATACCCCGCAATTTAAATGTTGCATTAACAGGGTAAAACAAGGCATCGGTTCGCTACACAAATTTAAAAGGAGGTGATATAAGATAATAATAGCCAGCATCTGTTCTCCATATATAATTATTAGGTGAATCAATAAACTATCCAAACAATTGAATATGTATGCGAGCATGAACAATTTATATGCAACAAGTATATGAATGACAATTTATAAAATAGGGTCGGGGTCACACATCTTGGATCGAAGATCTTGGGGTTCCGAGGGTACGGGTTTGGTCTCGGCAGGATCGTCCTTCGCCTCCTTGAACATGGACTTGGCGTCTGTGAGGAGAGCATGAAGCCGGTGCCGGGTTCGTACTTCGGATCCGGGGTCGGGTCTTCGGTTTCCATGTAGCAGCGCTCGATGATCCGTGAGGGAGACCTTGGAGTCCAGGATGGAGATCTTGGGGTTTGGCACCGGGGTCTTCGAATCCATGTAGGCGATATTCGGTTCGCCACTCTCGCAGTCCATGGGAAGACAAGCAACTGGCGAGGAGCGGGGGCGTAGGAGTATAAATATGAACTCGAGACCCACCAGGAGAATGTCGGTTTGATTCTCCGATTTAGAAACAGGCAAGGATACTGCACGCATGGAAAGGACGGCAAGTATCGGCACAACAGGGAGCCCAAAGCGATGCTGTAGAGCAAAGAGCCACAGGGGTATACTCATAAGGGGAAACATCACCGGGTACATCCATAGGCGTTCACGGACGAGCTCGGGCAGGAGGCGCCATCGCAACACGGGTAGGCGGGCTCGATGGAGGAGGTGGACACAGAGGGCAGCGGAAGTGGATAGGTGGCGGCGACGCGGAGCAGAATGAGGTGGCGGCAGAAGCAGGGACACAGGAGGCTGCTGGTCGGATGTAGACGAAGGCAGGGTGGAGCTCAGACCGGGTTGACGGGAGGGCCTGGTCGGAGACGAGCATGGCGGCTCTCTGGCGATGGAGGCACGACTCGGGGCAGAGGAGGGCGCTCGTGGGCGACCATGGCAGGGGGCACAAGCGAGCACGGGCCGCGGGTGCCGGGTACGGAGGAAACGGGGCGCCGCGGGCGCGTGGATGTGGGAGGCGGCGGGGTCTGTGCAGAGGTGAGGTTGTCGGGCTGAGATCAGGGGAATGTGGGCCAGTGACGAAGCTCGAGATCGAGGCGGGGCTCTACCTTGGGGAGAAGGTCGCAGGCATGGTAGAGCAGAAGGAGGAGGACGACGCGATGGCGACATAGAGGGGATTGCGGGGAGTAGGCGGGGTCAGGGGTTGGGTCGGGCTTCACGTGCGGGGTGCGGGTTGCGGGCGCGCGCTGGCATCGCGAGTGAGCGAGCGTGTCGGGCGGGTGGATTCGATCGAGTGAGAGGGCGGGGTCTTGTCCGGTGTATGCGGGGATCGCGCGGGACAGGGTTGTGAACGTGTCTCTGCCGCTGCGCGGTTGATGGCGGTAGCGTACAGGTGCGTGTAACACGTTGCGTTGGTGCAGCGGGCCAGGGTGGTGTTGCAGCTGGTGCGGTGGCTGTGTGTGTGGATAGTAGGTAGATCTAGGGTTAGGGTTTAGGTAATCTAGGGTTAGTTACAGGGTTTGGTTCGGTGGGTTGGGCCGGTTAGTAGGTGATCTGGTCGGATGGGCCTCTGGCCTGGCCGGCCGGACTTTCTCTCCGGGTTTTATAAAAATATGTTTTATTACTTATTTGTTTTATTTTGTTTAAAACAAAATATTTTCAAATAGGTCTTCATAGAATAAAATATTCCGAAGGACTCGGGATTTTATAATTAAAATAAGAAAGGGCTAATGTAGAAAATAAAAATAGGCTTTTGGAAAATAGTTTAGGCAAACCATGCATGAAGATGATGATGCTCAAATGAAAAACACATCAATTTTCTAGTAGTGATTTTACCAGGGTGTTACATGTAGTCTTTCTTCTAATCTGAGTCATAGTTTTTGTCTAAATTTTGTCTGCTTTTATTGTGTCGTGAGATTGTTTCTCGTGTTCTTATACTGTTTTTCGTGTTCTTAGTCATAGATCTACTAGATCTGTTTATCTTTATTATTTTGGAGTCGTAGATCTGTTTAAAAAAAAGTTCCAATCTAATCTTACGGGCCTTTCAGCCCACGTGAGTCCCTGGTCGGGCAAAAGAAAAAGAAAATATGATCGCTACTTTGCCTAGTTCCACTTACGTGAGTTCCTTCATGTGAAGTGAAAAACAATCCCAAAAAAATCGGATCGTTCCTCAGGCTCAACCAAAGACAATCCTTTGCTAGTACGTGAGACCCAGGCAGAAGAAAAAAAAATCCCGCACGCCTGAACCACAGACTGGTCTGTCCATCGATGATAATTTTTTCTCCTGCCGCGACAGGATTTTGGCCTATTTTTTTGCCGTGGCAGAGACAACTTTTCGAGTCAATTTTTTTTACTGAGTCTATATAGCATACATATCCTTGTGTGTCTTAATAAACCTTTCTTGGTGTCTAGAAATTTCTACGAGACTAGCATGCTTAGTGCTCTATGGCTGCTTACTTAGCAATCTTGTGCCCTTTTTATGGAGTCATTGCTAGCGTCTCTCATTGTGCATTGCAAAACAAGCATTAGTACGACATACCTCAATTTTTGAGATCATTTTCAGAGTTGCAATGGACTCATTTATCTCCATCGTGTGTGTTTCCGTGAGTCTTTATCATACAACCAGCATTAGGATTTCTGAATTGGTATTGTTAGGTATCCCAACCAAGCTCCACCAAATACCTAGTTTGTTGTGTGATAGTTTCTTGTATCCTTGGTATTCGCTTCATCACATCCGTGCACATAGCTGTTCATCAAAGTTGGTAAGCTTATCTAATTTACTTTGGAATGGTAAGATTCCTCTTTCTTTCAACTGAGTGAGTTGCGAGAGTTCCACCACAAGATTTTGTTTTGTGCACTAATATACTAATCATGTATTCTAGTAGTGTTGATGTGATGCAGAAAAATGATGCAAATGATTATCACTTTCCATTATGCTCCTACTGCAGCAACACATTTTGGGAGGAGGATTCTGGACCTAATTCGGGTTTGTTCCACTTCACGACAGAAATCAGTGGTAGACAAGCTGCTACTACCATTGATACTTGTTCTTTTATAAATTTTACTAGTGTTGAGGTTGTTGAAAAGTTACAATTATACACATGTGCAACAACATCCCTATTCATGTTAGCAACTTCTTGTCATGCACTACCAATTACTCAGATAGCATGTGTTCCACTCACCATTTATGACCCTAGATGATATATTTCATGTTATGTCCTTCCTAGAGCGTTTAACTCCTTCCATATCATGTTGGTAACAAAGTGGTGTAATGAATTCTAGGTTATATTTGGTAGTGGGTGTTCTGATCCTTCTATCTTTTGGAATGGTAAGCACACATGGTTAGCATGTACACATATTAAGCAATTTCAGGAGATTCGGCGTCAAAACCTATGTCCACCTGTAACCACCAATATAAAACCATATGTTGATCCTATTGTAGAAAAATGAGAGTGAGAGTTGATGAGACAAATGAGGTTTCTACTAATATAATCATCTCTACCGCTAATATTGTTTCTTGTGATATGCAGGGTGCTTTTGAAGAAAGAGAGTCGTCTGTTTTACAACTTGCATCACACGATCGGGTATAGTTACTTGAGGAGGATGTTTTAGTACCTACTACAAGTGAGGATATTTTTGATGACATTGGTACTGATTTGGAGCTTCAGCCAACATGCACGACATACTGTGAGTATTCCTTTGCTGATGCCTTCTTGTGACTTGCCTTGCACTAATGTTACAACACCATGTGATTACCAAATTTGAATTTTGATCATGTGGTACTGATTACACATAAGGAAATACTTGCTCGAATATCACCTGCTGATATTGTGTATTTCATCATGCTAAATGAACCTATGAATATGAGTTCTTCTATGGATAAGATTTATGAAATTTCATGTCTGAATTCTAGCACATATTCTCCTTGTTTCACGTTTAATATAATTGGTGAATATAACATGAATGCAAATTTTCTAATTGAGCACATATGCATTACTTGTGATAGAATCGCTAAACTGAAACATGTTGTTTTCAGCCCTATGTGCGATGTGCCGAAGTTTGTTTGTTGTGGGATAATAGTCCATGTTTGAGAAATTATGGAAATACATTCTGGTCTAGTTGATATACTGCAGCCAACACAAGTTTTACCTATGTTGGATTGTTCTAGTCTTGCTAGAATAGAACCAGAGTTTTCATATTCATTGTATTTGTCCCAGAAGTCTTTGTCTAGTTGTGCTACTTCTTTATACTTCACTTGTATTTGAAAATTTTGTTGCATGTTACCTACAACACATAATGATCATGCACATATAACTGATTATTTTTGTGTCAGTTCATCATTTGTTCATTATAATTAGAGTAGCGCAGTTGAAGCATGGCATAAACAAATTTTGCTTTCCCATCTTTTGGATTGGTTTGATCTTGTTCATCACAAATTTGATCATCGATCTTCTTTGAGGAAACTGAATTTAATATTGGACAACAAGACTATATATCTATTTGTTTTTCACTATGATCATGATTCTTTGTAGTTCACTTATACCTGCAATTTAAGTTGCTTGATGTATACTAAAAATATTTTTCATGTAAACAACAATAATACAACATGTTATATATACATAAACTCTGCGTACATGTTGTCCTTTTTTCCTTCCACTTTCATCTTACCCAAAGTCGCGGACGACTTTTCCTGAAGAAAAGGATGAGGATATATACAGGGATTACGATGATTCTGACTATTTAAACTAGAAGGAAATATTGAGTCAAATCAATGATGGCTATCAGGTGAACTCATTCCTAGTGGAACATGATACTTTGATTTATAAGTACTTTATGCTACCTAAGTCATTGTATTTGTCTTTTATTAGGACTGAAATAATAAAGAGCATGGCGCATGGAGAAGAAACAGAGTTGCACGAAGAACAAGCACTGAATTTCCACTATTAGCAAGTGTGCGAGGGAGGAGAGGGAGGCAGACGCACTAGGAGCAATGAGGAGATCAAGCATGTTTGAGCGAGAGGTGTGGTACACCAGTAATTACACATTGGAGGTGCACCACGACATATGGTCTACGCGCCAAGTAGTCTGAACCCATGTATGGGTCGGTATATATCAGTTTGAGTCGAACCGAGTCAGTTTGGGCCAAGATATGGCTGTTTTTAGACCCATTTAGAGGGCAGGACACCCCACTGATACGTCCATTTTGCATCACTATTCTATGTCATAATTCACTGTTATTCATTGATATATTTGGTATTGAGAGGTGATACTTATGTTATTTCATCTGTTTTTGCATGGTTGATGACTTTTGGAGCATGGACCTCTGCAGTCAGGATTCTGATGGAAAAGGTGCTGTTTGGAGGCAAAATTCGTGAAGATCAGAAAATCCGGGAAAATATAAGGAAAATCCTATTTTTCCAGAAGACGAAGCAAGCCAGAAGGGGGGCTGAAAGATGGGCCACAGGGGGCCCACACCACCCCCTAGCGCTGGACAACCTAGGCCGTGCCACCAGGTGGTGTGGGCACCCTGGTCCACCCCTGTCACTCTCCTCTGGCGTATATTATCCTCCCGAAACCCTAAGACTCGGGGAGCGACCACAGAAAGATTCTGCCGCCTCTACGGGGCGGAAAAACACCGAGAGAGAAAGATCTCTCCGGCAGACAGATTTATGCCGAGGGAATTCCTTCCCGGAGAGGAGAGATCGTCGCCATCAACACCACCATCAAGCTGGACTTCATCGGGATCATCATCATCATCACCACCACCACCACCATCATCACCATCATCACCCTCATCACCATCTCCATATTGCTGTAACAATTGGGTTGAATCTTGCATTGTTCATAGGGGAAACTTTCCCGGTGTTGATTACTCTTTGTAGTTGATGCTATTGAGTGAACCATTCAATTATTGTTTATGTTCAGATTGTTATACATCATTATTCCATCTCTGATCATGATCCATATGATGTCTTGTGAGTAGTTCGTTTGTTCTTGAGGACATGGGAGAAGTCATGTTGTTAGTAGTGGAGTTGTGTTGAGAAAGATTCAATAGTTTGATATTTAAGTTGAGGTGTACTTCTTCTAGTGGTGTCATGTGAACGTCGACTACATGACACTTCACCTATATTTGCCTAGGGGAATGCATTGTGTATTTGGCTACTAATCGTAGGGGTTGCCGGAGTGACAGAAACCTGAACCCCCGTTAGGAAACCATTGCACAAGGGACATAAGGGTCTTAGAGTTTAAAGCTGTGGTTGGATTTCTACCTTAATTACTTTCTTATACTTACGGATGTTTGCAAAGGGTATAATCACAAGTATGTATTAGTCCTAGGAAGGTCGGTACATTAGCACAGGTTCACCCACACAACACTTAGCAAGCTAAAGAAGATTAATCAACTATATGAAGCGAAAGCACTTGACACCCTTCCCATGTGTCCTCGAGAACGTTTGGTAATCTTAAGTAATACAACCGGCTTGTCCTTTGCTGCATAAAGGATTGGGCCACTTGCTGCATTTATTCCTACTGTCTTTTATTTAATCGTACTTTGTTTACTTGCTTTATCAAAAAACCCTAAAAATCCGTTTGCTAAGTATTTGCAGAGAATTCCTGATCCATACCACTAGCCAGCACCTTCTGCTCCTCGCTGGGTTCAACACTCTTACTTATCGAAAATACTACGATACACACCCTATACTTGTGGGTCATCAAGACTATTTTCTTACGCCGTTGCCGGGGAGTGAAGCGCTATTGGAGAGTGGAACTGGTAAAAGAAACTTCCTTACTTCTGTTAGTTGCTTTATTTTTGTTATGGATAATTCAGTGAGTTTCTTATTTGGCAATGCTACTACCACCACCTGATGAGAATGATGCTTTCAAAATACCTACAAGAATTATTGACCGTGTTGTGGATAACTATTATGTTGGGGATGGAACTGTCCATCCCGGTGATCTTTTACTCTTTATACACGAATTATGCGGGTTGTTCAAGTGTGCAGGTATTACAACAGATCAAGCTAAGAAGAAGTTATTCTCATTATCGCTGAAAGGAAGAGCTGAGGAATGGTATAAGCTGCTGAAGAATGGTCAAGCTATGGAATGGGATGAAATAGTGCCTCTCTTTTATTCAAAGTTTTATCCTCCTAGTGAGATTCATAAAGATCAGAATCAAATATACAACTTTTGGCCTCTTGATGGAGAGAGTACAGCTCAAGCTTGGGGGAGATTGAAGTTACTAATGCTCAAATGTCACATTCATGAGCTCCCAAACAATATTATTATCAATAACTTTTATGCAAGGCTTTCTCTTCATGTTAAGGATTTATTGGATGCTTCTTGTGCTGGATCATTCACTCGCATGGAAGAAGAAGCTAAATGGGATCTTGTGGACCGTATTCAAGACAATGCTGAAACATGGGAGAATGACAAAGGTAGAAAGTTAGGTATAAATTATGATTATGAATGCATTGAATCTTTTATGGGAACTGATGACTTTCAAAATATTAAAAATGCTTATGGTCTAGACTCTCAAGCTATTGCTTCTTATTTTAAGGCTTTTGCTTCCTATATTGAAGTGCCTAAAAAGAAGAGGAATAAGTATCATGAACCTTATAAAGATTTTGCTAAGAGTATTCCTGCAAGAAATACTGAAGTTTATACTACTAATCATTTCTTACCTAAACACTACATTGAGAAAATCCCTTTCCCATGTAAGATAAAGGAACATTCTATGATAGCTAGTATGGTTAATGAAAGTACAAATAAAGCTGTTGAATATGATAAGAAAAAGGTTGATGAACCTATTATAGCAAATGTGAAAGACTTTGTTACTAAATATGAAGAAGAGGGACACACTATCCTTTGTAAGGATACCTCTAATATTATCTCACAAAGTAGTGTTATGAGAGCTAGTATTCCTGTGTTTTCTGTTAGAATAAGCGATCATTGTTACGATGGCCCTTGTGATAGTTATATTGTTAAGTTTATGCATGATACTGAAAGTTACTATGAGAGAGGGAAAAGTGTTCTTATGCATCTCAATAATATCAAGATTCCTCGTTTTATGCTGAAAGTTTCTATGTTGCACTTGTTTTGCCTTCTTATGCAAGAAGCCTCTGGTTTCAACAACTTGTTTATTTACAAAATTCCCTTGTATAGGAAGTGGGTTAGACTTAAATCTGTGTATGTTTGCTTCTTAATTCTCTCCTTCTCTTCAATTCATATTCCTATGAGAGCGTCTTCAAAATTATCATGCCCATCTTAATGGCTATAAAGGAAGAGCTTTTTGGGAGACAACCCAATTTGTTTTTGCTTTCAGCTTGTTTTTGTTTCATTGAGTCTTGGAAGTTATTACTTCGGTAATAACCGCTCCTTATCCATTTTGTTTGGTTTTTGTGTCAAAGATCAACCTCTAATGAGAGAGAAGTAATATTTGGGGAAGTTGCTGCCCCGAAACAGATTTTTGTGCTTCACCGTAAAAATTCGTGAGAGATCTCTATATGTCGGATTGATTTGTATTTTTTTGTGCTTCTGCCCCAGGTTGTTATTTAACTTTCATTAGTTTTGCTATTTTTGATTTGAGCAACAGAAGATTTTCTAAAAAATTGATCTTTACCTGTTGGTCTGTTTTGACAGATTTTGCCACTCTTGCATTTGCTTCTTTATTCGGTTTCTTTTTTGAATTCTTTTTGGGTTTTCGGAAGGAGTTGCTAGAGTATCTTATGTTTTGATGGTTATCAGTTGAAGTTGGACTCAAAAGGTTTTATCACTTCATATATACTAATATTGCTAATGAGAACTGTGTGAAGTTTTGTGTGAAAGAAATTTCCAGGTAGTGGAGATAATGGTGTAATAAGAAAGAGAAAGGTTTTATGACTCAAGTAATAAGAGTATGAAGATGAAGATATTGATGTTATTAAAGTGGTGACTCCGTAAGAATCTACTAGATACCAAATTCAGAGTACTGTAGAGTCTGTTTTCAAATAGGTAATAGTTCTGGTAAGAAAAGTTCCGCGAAAATACTATCCAACTATATTTTTGCAGTTTTTAGTCAATAAGGAAAGTTACGAAGCGAAAAAGGGACGGAAATGGAGCCAGGGTGGTTCACACCACCCTATGGCGCGGGCCCATCCCTGGCCGCGCCACCAGGTGGTGTGGCCACCCCAGACTCCATCTCCGACCCATTTTCTCCCAGTACCTTCCTTTCGTCATGAAACTTCATAATATATAACCCCCCCGGATCCCCCGAGGTTCGTATATCGTGTTTTCATCGTGTTTTCGTTTCACTCTATTTCTAATAGGTAGAGTCCCAGATTTGGAGGTACAATGTCTTCCTCTGGATCAGCTAAGGAAGATTCTTTAAAGGATATCATCAACCCATACATGAGAGAGTTGAAGATTCATCCCAAGGAGTTGTTGCTTGAAGATGGGGAACTCCGGATAAAAGAGGTTCAATGCCCTAAAGGTGAAGGAAGTCTGGAGGACAGGATGGAAGCGCTGGAGCAAGAAGTCTTTAGGTACAAGAAGATGGCGGAGCGCGAAGTGGATATCATCCATAAGATTTGTTCCACACTCATCACCGAGCACCAAAAGGAGACTGCTGAACTCAAGGATGAAGTCCTCTCACTCTGCCAAACAACCAACAAACCACAAGCACAACTCTACGATGTTCAAAATCAAAACTGTGAGTATGAGGTTAGGTTTAAACGCATAAGTGCTGCTGCAAGTTTCAGGATGCTGGAAACCACGATGTCCTTTGTTGATGGGAAGCCCTTACCTTGGAAGTCAGATGAAGATGAGAGGATACCACCACCACCGAAGGAATAATTCGTCATCAGGTTTGGCATCCCCTTGGTTTGTTCCAAGCTTGGGGGAGTGCCGCGGTATCACATCACTATCTTCTATCTTTTTACCTTATTAATAGAGTCATATCATGAATAGAGAAGTTATCATGTAGGATGATTTGCATTATGGAAGTGTCCCCTCTCTCATTAGATATGTATCCCTTGGTGTGAGTTGTCGTTATGGATTATTAATGAGAAGTTCTATCATTTACTCTTTTGCATAGCTTATATTAGTTTTCAATTCGTGGTTATATGATTGATCTTGTTGTTAGTATTGGTATCACTTTGGGATCATTGAGTTAATTTAGTTGGTTTTGGCAAACCTGGCTCGGTCAGTAGCAACACTATTTTTGAGAGTTGAATGAAAAGATAAAAGTACTCTAAAGAAATATAATTTCATCATCTTTCTTTCTTGATTTGCTCATAAGTCTAGTATTCTCTGGTTAAGATCTTTTGTGCTTCCAAGGAAGATTTCATGTTTGTTTTTATCACTTGTATGTTTGTTTGTTTCCTTCAACTCTTATACTTGCTACCCAGCCTTGCTAGCCAAAAACCTGTACTGAGAGGGAATTCTTCTCGTGCATCCACTCCTTTAAACCAAAACCTTTGCCATTTGTGTCCACCATACCTACCTATTAGCATTATTGCTATTCCAAGTAAATTCATGTTTTATCTACCTCCCAAATTAAACTTATTATGTGAAAAGTAGTGATTAAAGCTCTCACGAACTTGATGGCACACTTTACTTTCTTGCACTTAATAAACTTGAACCACTATGGCCATCTATGTTGCGTATATGCTTGCACTTTGTAAGTTGTGGATTAGAAGAACCATGTTGTCATGTTCTTTTGTCTATGGATGTCGTCGGTGTGAAATGAAAGGGGAGCTTGTAAGTCCATGGAGTTATGCATGTGTGTTAGAGAAACGCCTGGGCCGTTAGTCTAATCCATGCTGACATGGTGGAAACCTGCAGCGTAACCATAACGAGCATCTATGAAGCATTCTTCTTATAAAAAAAGAGTCTGATATTGAGAAAAAGAAGAAAAAGAAAAAAAAGAGATATTATTAAAAAGAGGAAAGAGAGAAAAAAGCACCATTGTCCCATGGTAAATAAGAAGATTGTCGAGATGCTTGTTGTCTGCTTGCCTTGTCATTTTGATATGGGGATTCTTCCGTATCATCGGGCAAGGGGTACCCCGTTGGCGGTTCTCTATGATACATATGCTTACGATGAAAGAACTTACCGGTGACTAAACTTGAGTACCATGAGGAGCGACCCTCGTATTGAAGGGACATGAGATTCTCAACTTACAACTTGTCAATGCATATCCTCATATTTGATCACTTTAACCTTAATCACCTAAAGATGCCTATGATAGGCGCAATGAGAGCTGAAAGCTAGTAAGTATCATAATTTTTGGGAGCTCTTTATGAGACTTGCAATCCCTGCTTCCCTCTACGAAGGGCCTTTCTTTTACTTTGTAGCTGAGTCAGTAAACCTACTCCCTTTTATCTCAGCAAGTATTTTGAGTTGTTGTGTTTCATTCATCCATATGATGATTTATTCAATCATGTCTCTTATGTTCCTTGTTTTGCACATTCCTCTTATCTTGATGTTTACTACTTTGAAATCTATCATTGAAAACCAGTTATTTGTGAACTCCAGCAAATTATCAACTATTCTTCGACCAAGAGCTAAGTTTGCCATTACCAATTAAGATTTACTTCATGTATCTCTATTGTGTTTCCTTTACTTATTGCAAGTTAAGTTATATAATAGTGAGTTGTCTTCTATTATGATCTATGTATTGATGAATGTGATGCTTCTTGTCCGTCTTCTTTTATTGACTCTTCACTCCATAAACCTGAGGCCATGTTTATTGAGCTCAGTTTTGCTTGGGGATAAGCGAAGTCTAAGCCTGGGGGGAGTTGATACGTCCATTTTGCATCACTATTCTATGTCATAATTCACTGTTATTCATTGATATATTTCGTATTGAGAGGTGATACTTATGTTATTTCATCTGTTTTTGCATGGTTGATGACTTTTGGAGCATGGACCGCTGCAGTCAGGATTCTGATGGAAAAGGTGCTGTTTGGAGGCAAAATTCGTGAAGATCAGAAAATCCAGGAAAATATACGGAAAATCCTACTTTTCTAGAAGACGAAGGAAGCCAGAAGGGGGATGGAGATGGGCCACAGCGAGCCCACACCACCCCCTGGCACGGGCCAGCCTAGGCCGCGCCACCAGGTGGTGTGGCCACCCTGGACCACCCCTGGCACTCCCCTCTAGCGTATATTATCCTCCCGAAACCCTAAGACTCGGGGAGCAACCACATAAAGATTATGTCGCCTCTGCGGGGCAGAAAAACACCGAGAGAGAAAGATCTCTCCGGCAGACAGATTTCTGCCGAGGGAATTCCTTCCCAGAGAGGGGAGATCATCGCCATCAACACCACCATCAAGCTGGACTTCATCAGGATCATCATCATCATCACCACCATAATCACCATCAGCACCCTCATCACCATCTCCATATTGCTATAACAATTGGGTTGAATCTTGCATAGTTCATAGGGGAAACTTTGTCGGTGTTGATTACACTTTGTAGTTGATGCTATTGAGTGAACCATTGAATTATTGTTTATGTTTAGATTGTTATACATCATTATTCCATCTCTGATCATGATCCATATGATGTCTTATGAGTAGTTCGTTTTGTTCTTCAGGACATGGGAGAAGTCATGTTGTTAGTAGTGGAGTTGTGTTGAGAAAGATTTAATAGTTTGATATTTAAGTTGTGGTGTACTTCTTCTAGTGGTGTCATGTGAACGTCAACTACATGACACTTCACCTATATGGGCCTAGGGGAATGCATTGTGTATTTGGCTACTAATTGTAGGGGTTGCCGGAGTGACAGAAACCTGAACCCCCGTTAGGAAACCATTGCACAAGGGACGTAAGGGTCTTAGAGTTTAAAGCTGTGGTTAGGTTTCTACCTTAATTACTTTCTTCTACTTACGGATGTTTGCAAAGGGTATAATCACAAGTATGTATTAGTCCTAGGAAGGTCGGTACATTAGCACAGGTTCACCCACACAACACTTAGCAAGCTAAAGAAAGTTAATCAACTATATGAAGCGAAAGCACTTGACAGCCTTCCCATGTGTCCTCGAGAACGTTTGGTCATCTTAAGTAATACAACCGGCTTGTACTTTGCTACATAAAGGATTGGGCCACTTGCTGCATTTATTCCTACTGTCTTTTATTTACTCGTACTTTGTTTACTTGCTTTATCAAAAAACCCTAAAAATCCGTTTGCTAAGTATTTGCAGAGAATTCCTGATCCATACCACTATCCAGCACCTTCTTCTCCTCATTGGGTTCGACACTCTTACTTATCGAAAATACTGCGATACACCCCCTATACTTGTGGGTCATCACCCACCCTCCATATAAGTCATTTGAGTTGTCACTGTTAGGTTAGACCATGTTAAAATAAACTCTAGTTCTAGATAGATCTGCTACAACCAATCCTCTGAAATACTTCGCACCAATTTGTATCGATCTGGTGTTTGTTGCTACTATAATCTAAGTGTGATTACTTATTCCATTAGAAATTATCCAATTGCAAGTTTGAGTGTGATCTGTTGTTCCATTGGGAATTAGTAGATTGCAATACCGCTTCGTGGTCAGCGGCTACGTGCGCAAGTGTGTGGAATTACGAATATCCAAAGGGCTGAGAGTTGTTGCATCTAGCAACAGGGATTATCCGGAGAGTTCTCATATTCATAAAAGTTATCTTCATCATCTACATCGCCATCTACGCCAGCTCACAGAGAAGATCGAGCCACCCCTTATCACCGAGTGCGTTGAGAGTGGTAGTTGATAGGTCAAGTGAGACCATTTTGATTTCTAGCGACTTACCCTCTATCGCTAGTGTGTTCTCTCACGATGTGCTAGGTTCCATGGATCAATAAGCGACAAGCCTCGAGATTATGATGCCTCAAATGGAGAAGATGTCCATGGTGCATCAAGATGATGCTACTCCATGGAGTCCACTAGTACCACAAAACCCACTTCATATGAGAAGTATGAACAAGGTAAAAGTAAGGGTGCTAATGATGCCATGATCCCACTAGTTGACATGATGACTTGTGATGATTGGCATGTTGTGGATGATATTTGTGACATTGCATATGATTCATTCATATTTCCATGTGATAGTTTGCCTTTGCATTATGTTGATCATGTGAAATTATATGATTCTGATGATGTTGCCATAGGCATGAATTTATCTTTTCATATATTTGTCGTCAACTGTGCTATTGATTCGGACATGCTTTGTCATGATAGTTTTTAAATTTCTCCTATTGCATTAAATAATATGAATAATTGCTCTTTCACTTGTTTTACTTGTAACAATATATGGTTTCTATTGAGATTGCCCCCATAGCTTTATCAAATTTTGGATTGATGATTACCATGATAAGCATGTTCACCACTTGCATACTCACCACACATCTATTTCACACTTGATTGACAATAATGGTGATGAGCAAAGAATATATACGTCATGATGGATGATGTGTTTCTCTACCATGCACACACGTTCTTCCTTTTGTGTATGAAGTGTGTAGGTACCCACACTAGAATGTCAACCTCGGTTGAGCATGAGTTGATAAAAATAGATCTAGAGACCATCCCCCAAGTGAGTTCAAGACCAAACCCAACTCTAATACCTTTTGCATGTTTCGCATCTTTCTTGTTGAAAAATTGCTCTTCCCTATGTTTTGCTTGCAAGCATGTTGATGGTATTGTTTCTGCTTGTGACAATCATGTTTCGTTGCTATTGAATGTTGATGCTTTGTGTGTTACAACAATTTTTTTGAACAATTTCTCTTTCTAATGTTTTGTGTGGAACCATAATGCCATTATGAGCATGTATTGTCATGAGAGTTTCAAAGTATCTCGTATAGTTGTTGCAACAAACAAAAGGAACATTTGTTCTTTCATATCGTTTGTTTGCAAACAAGTTGTTTTTGCTTCCGCTTGTGGTACTCATATCCCCATGATATTTCTTTTTGATGATCTCTGTATGGCATCGAACATATTGAACAATTTCTCTTTCCAATGGTTGGTTTGCACACATAATGATGTTGTTTTGGATGTCCATCCTAATGTGTTTTTTCTGAACTCTCCTATTCTTGCATCAAAGATGTTGATCAATATTTTAGTCAATTTCTTTGAGTGCCACACTAAGACGTTATATGGAGTATTTGAGTTTCCATATTTGGATGATGTTCAAACGATTTCCATGCACATTGACCTTGCATATGCATTCCATTTTCTATCTTTGTATTGTGCTAATAGTGTTGTGCACTGTCAGAACCCTGGCATCTGGGTGCCATGTCCCCATGTTGGCTGGGCCCCGCAACTTAGGAATCTGCGCCTTCTAGAGGTAGTATGCCTCTAGAAGGGATCCGACTAGGAAGGCATCATGAGGTACCCCTCGAGATGGACCGCAGCGATGCTAGGTAAGCATTTCCGAGCCTCTGATACCCAGGGTATGTCGGATGCAGAATGGTAATTACACCGGATAGAGTACGGGCGGTGGCCTAGGTAGTGAGCGAAGGGTATTTGTGGCATCAGCTGCCTTGGTAAAGAAGACTCGGTCCACTCTTATTTCGCAGGGAAGGAGCAGGTGATCTGGTGGCAGGAGGCCCTCTCAGTTGTCGTTTTGGTGAAAGTTGGCAAAAAGCAGAGAGCGCCCGATAAGTACAAAGGACACTTTACCAGAGGATGGGGTGGATCACGGCATGCTAGACCAAGTCCACCAAAAATTAGTCTCCTAGACCAGGATCATGATGGGTGGCACTGTGGTGACCCTCCCCGTCCATGGACCAGGGGGAGAGGCCTGACGCCACCCTATATAAGGGGGCCCTTATCCTACCTTACGAAGGATGAATCCCAGAGATCTAAAACCCTAGACTTTCATCCACCATTGTAACATCGCGAGGCAAGCGAGCAATACAACCAAGCAGGAGTAGGGGCTTTACCACCTCATGAGGGTCCCGAACCTGGGTAAAAAACCCCGGTGTCAACTCTCTGTTGTGCATCCGCGTCGCCACCGTAGCCGTCGCCGAACTCCGTCGGAATCGCGTGTTCAACCCCCTCATGAACCAAGGGATCGTTGGACCCTAGTTTCTTCATGGGACAAATCTTCGACATGAACAAGAAGGGACATGACACAAATGACATGCTCGTCTATCATGCACAAAAATATTTTACTTGGCCTTTGTTGTGTGAAGGTACAAATGCATACACGTCAACCTCTCCCAACCATGAGTTGACAAGACGAACCATAGAGAGTTACCTATGGATTTCTTTCAACGAGCTAACTTTACAACCTAAGGTGACTTCCTTCTACTTAAGGACTCATGCTATAATCTTCATGAATTGGCTAATATTTGAGTGTCGCTTCGCTTTTGTTTTGAGCTTTGTAAGCTTCATGGAAAGTGATGGAACATTGAAGTGTTGTCAATTTAATCTTCCCGAGGACGACTATGTGGTGAACCCCATGATCAAGAAGGTCTCTCGACATCCTCTACTTGGTGATGAGTGTATAGAGTCGAGGACGACTCTTTTTTAAGGGGGGGGGACTAATGTAGCCCGACCTATGGTCTTTACCACATCAAGGTCTCCAACTTATGCCAAGTCGTCATGGACTCCAAAGGTGAATCCTATACTCTATGCGAGCCCACTTCCTACCCTATTGAATGGTATACTACTTCACACTTCCTACCCTATTGAATGGAGACAAGGGAGGAAGCCCGGAGTATCAAGCCCGAAAATATGGAGTCTTGGAAAAGGAGACTAAAGAAGCACCGGAATTTGCAGCCCTGACGCCCAGAGTCTCCAGCCTCCAACACTGGAGTCTTTGCCCCAGACTCTGGATCGGACTCTAGTCCCTTGCCTAGAGCTCTCTATCCACCAGTAGAGAAAAAGCCGGAGAGCGACGACCACACCGGAGTCTCCGTCCACCCTGGAGTCTCTAGCCGTATGCACCGGAGTCTCTAGCCCCATGCACCGCAGTCTTTGCCCTAGGACTTCTGCAAGGACTCCACCCCTACTTCCAAAAGCTATAGTGGGAACCCCAGAGTTAACTCCGGAGATTACCCCGGAGTCTCCGGCCACCCCGGAGTCTCCGGTTCTCAAGCCCAGAGTCTCCGACATAAGTGATGGGCCTGCATGCCAATAGCTGGGCCCTTGGCCCATGTACCCTTTTATTCCGTACCAAACCCTAGTTTTATGATCAAACTACCCCCATTCTAGTGACTGGACTATATATAGAGCCCCCAACCCTCATTGTATCCCTCAGGCATAGATGATATACTAAAGACAACCCCCTATGTGGAATATCTAGTTTTGCCTCATCCCCTTACCAAGGGGACCGACTATCGTCACCAACCTCGTTGGAGTTTGCATCGCACATCCATCGTTGTACAAGGCCTACATTTGCGAGTGTGTGAGCATAGTTGTCAAGACCCTCTCCAAGATGTTCTTCCCTCTCCGCTTGGGATTGAAGGGAGCACGTTGACCGATCTTTCCTTGTGAGGATTCTATCGAACCGGTGGCCACCAACGTTGCAATTGGCCTTGTATCATGTCATGTTTGCGTGTGGTCATCGTGTTCTTCGCTAGGTGCTACTACCTTCTCCCTTTCCCCTCGCTTTCCCATCAATTTACCCAGAGATTCATGAAAGACCAGACCACCCTAAGGGGTCACCCTAACACTCATCCTCGTCATGGTTGCATGCCTTCCTATCCTCCCTCACGCATCCTTGGATGATCATGTTGTCGGGCTCCTCTTGCAGCATCCCTCCTCCTCCTCGTGCAATGCTTGTTTCCTCAACGAACCTGATCAAACATTGGTGCATACACTTAGGAAGTATAAAATTCTCATCAATATAAACATCAAATTTATTTAGGAGTGAATTCACTTGTTGTTCAAGTTGCTTGACACGAGCTCGAGTAATGGGTCTATTGGTGATATGCTAAATGGGTATCACCATAGAACGTCTCTAATCCGGCTAACCCGGGTGGCCCACAGTTGGTAGCACGGCCCATGGCCTGCTGGGCAGCCCAGTTAGACGGATCTAGAAGGTAGGCCCATGCCGGATACAGGAAGGCTATGTGGGAGTCACTGACATACTCGGAGCCTTGGAGAACAAAGCACGAAGACTAGTTAGTATTAGTGTAGGACTCTATAACTTGTCCAGCAAGGTCCTTTCCCTGTAACCCTAGGTTCTGGTTCCCTTATAAGCCGGACCTATGGGAGCCTTTAGGGCACAATGTCAGATATGATACACAATACCCTCGCACAGCGAACCAATCTCTGTAAATCGGTGTATTGCCATTATAGTGATTTATAGCAGGAGTAGAGTTCCACCACCATTGTGGGACTTGAACCTGGGTAAGCCATGTTACCTCGTACCCGCCAACTATTCGCCTTACCCCACGTCTCTAAACACGCTCTGTGAGGACCCCTCCATGGCGTACTCATCGGCAATACCATGACAGTTGGCGCCCACCGTGGGGCAAGAGGTGCTTCGAGCTCTACACCGGGCGAGGTCAAAGATCTTCGCAGGAATCAGCGACACTGTAGCCATTGGGCGTGTTCTTTTCTCCGGCAATGTCCTAATCATCCCTCCCGACAAATTCTTGGTCCCGGCAAAGACGAACCCTACCCACTGCTCCATCGTCCTAGTTGGAGATATCCACATCTTCATTGGAGAAACCGACTCGGGTCCTTGCTGCCATGAAGTTGGAAACTCATCAAGGCCCACACAGACCGCCTACGGGCGGGATATGTTCACAGAGGAATCTAGGCCATATCTCTCTCTTGAGTATGACAGCCCAGGTTAGGAAAATTCAAGGCCCACCCAAACCGCCCCTGTGCAGGATATAACGGTGGAAGGACCCCGTAGATCCGCTTGGCTTCGATGAGCGTTAGGGATGCGATGGTCGCACTTGGTCGGTGTTGTCACCATCTTCGATCTAGCCAGATGTGCTTAGAGGCAAGGAGAATATCCTCGTGAATACCTCGCCAAATGGATGAGGGTAAGGGAAACCCTAGAATGTGACCACAATGACGAACTAGTATACCACTTCGTGGAAGGGCTCACGCCCAGAACAGTCCTCCGGCATACCCTCCAAAGATGGCAGGCCGCTGTCCCTCTCACCCTTAGCGAGATGGTCGTAATCATCAATGATTACACGAACATCGAGGAGAACACTCAGGCTATGCCTGGGCCCAAAGCCAGAGGAAACAACAACAATGGCCCTCCACCATCCCCCTACACCTCCGCCATCGACAACACTGAAGCCAACTCCGACTAAGTGCTTAACGTATTATACGTCGACATCAATGTAGATGGCGGCGGCTTAGACGCTAACTCGGAGGAATACGACACTGCTATGAAGGAGATTGAGTAGGAAATCGAGAGGGAGAAGCACACCTAGAAAGCTACCACTTCTCGTCAGGTGCTTGTCGCCATTGGGAATGTCATAGGAGAAGATCAATAGAAAATAGAACCCGAGAGAGCTCCGCCCATGCCTGCGGTGACCAGAGTAGCAGCAGCAAAAAAGGCCACTGATCCTCCGGGTCCGGCCAAAGCTATGCCTCCTCCCTCTAACCCAACGCAGCAGTCGCAAGGACTCGCCACAGGCCCCAATACTGCAAAGCAAATAAATTTTCTGCCACAAGCATCGACGTCTGTAGCTGGCAATCCCTTAGTCACTCCCACCGACAAGGTGATGTACGGACCACTCCTTGTCGAGCATATCACTATCGTCCATATACGGAACATTATGGAGCTTGATGAGAAGAGTGTGTAGAAATCCTCGTGGAGGCCAAGTTCATCGGAGAACAGGGCACCAAGCTCGACAAAGATTTGGCCAAGGTGCAGCAATCCATCAAGGCGGCAAGAGCAATGGAAGCTGAATACAAGCAACTGCTACTAAAGCACAAGGCTAAAAAAGCTTCGACCACGGAGAAAAGGCTTGCCCTTGTTAATCGTCGCCACCCCCGCCATCCCGTCATCATGAGGAACCATAGTCATGCCATCGCACAAGCATGCCACCTTCCAGGCATCCCCAGGTTGGCATTGTCATACGCGACCAGGGTGAGCCACCACGACATGCCAGATTGCATAGCCGCAATGAAGGACACAGGAGCAGATCACACAAGGAAGCACCATGTCTAACAAGAAATCACGATAGGCGTGATGACTTGCATGGAGGGAACAACATGAAGGCTAATCCACCATCGCCATCGCCAGCTTCGCCACCCGGTAGCCATCATGGCGGAGGAAATGGTGGGTCCAACAGATAGCACCACAACTCCCCTCCCCATGACAAAAAAGAGAAGCAACTGCAGTCGTACGATGCACGTTCACGGTTGGACAAGATCCAAAAAGCACGGGAGCTCCCATACCTGGGGCCATGTTGTTTTGGACCGGTAATACGTCCCACAACTTACCCCAAGGGTCTCCCAATTGACAAGAACATCAAGCCCTATGACGGCACCACTAGGCCAGCCATGTGGTTGCAGGACTACAACGAAGCGATTCACATCGCCGGGGGAAACCCTAATGCCGCCGTCAAGTATCTCCCACTAATGCTCATCGGCACCACCCGGCAATGGATTGATGACTTGCCGAAGAAATCAATCTGCAATTGGTTGGACATGCATGAAGCGTTCACTAAGAACTTCGAGGGTACGTAGAAATGTCCCTGCACCATTGATGATCTACAACGGTGCGTACAAGAAAAGGATGAACCCTCTTGTTCTTACCTATCTCACTTGAATGACATGAAAAGTTCATGCGCGGGGGTGCATGAACAAACCGCTATGGCCGCCTTCATCGATGACCTAGAGAAGGGATCATTGCTCCAGCATACGCTAAAGCACCATCAAGACAACAACGATCTCAACCTAAATGCAATGATTGGCATGTCCAACAAATTCGCTGCCACTAACGATGACGCTCGTGGATCGTTGCTAGCAATTGCCATCCCAACTCAGGACAAGAAGAGCAATAACAATAAGTGGAAGACTCTGCCAGAAGAAAAGAAAGCAGCCGACATGGTCGCCACTATGTTTGCTGACAGAGGTGCAGGCGGACAGAGTGCTAGCAACGGGTAGCAAAGGAGTGATTCAACACCTTCTGCGCCGTGTGTTCCCCAAATGTACATAGAGTACCATGACATGCTGTCTTTCGTCCACGTCGATGCAAATGGCAAAGCCACCCACACCAACCGCCAATGCAAGTTCGTCAACAATCTCAAGGAGGACCCTGAGTCTGGCTACAAGCATAGTCAGAAGAATAGGCCCCACGGAAAGGGCAAAGGGAAGAAGAAGGAAGAGGATTCCAAGGATTCAAGTGACATGGATGAAGACGTGGAACCCAAGTCCACCTACAAGGGCGATCGTAAGGGGAAAACCCCTTCGAGAAGAAGGCCCCAGTCTACCACACTTTCCTTGGCACTCCCACCATCCGGGCCTAGAAAACCTCTATGAGGATACTAATGGCTACCCTTCCTCTGGTTGCCCAGTATGTCAGGTGGTCAGAGAGTCCAATTACTTGGGACAAGCAAGATCATCCAGATCTCATCCCAATAGAGAACCAATATGCCATGGTCATCAACCCATTGATTGACGGCACAGAGTTCACCAAGTGCCTCGTGGACAGTGAAAGCAACATCAACATTATGTACCTAGATACACTGCACAAGATGAACTTGACGGAGACCCAGCTAAGGAAGAGCAACACCGTGTTCCATGGCGTCGTTCCTAGCCAGCAAGCAAACTCACTTGGCCGCATCACCCTTCTTGTTGCCTTTCGTGATGTCAACAATTACCGCCAAGAGCGCAAGACCTTTGAAGTGGTGCCCTTCAAGAGCATGTACCACGTCATCTTTGGACGCGACATCTTACACTCCTTCCTCGCCAGAGCATGCTTTGTATACAACAATCTCAAGATACCCGGACCAAACGACATCATCACCATTGACGGAAGCTTCACCAAGGCTACGGTGAGGAGTTCAAGGAGATCTAGAGCCAGGTCGATGGCTCGGAGATGCCCGCTTCGAAGAAGCAAATCATAGCTGCAGAGCGTGCATTGGCCGCCATCAAGACTAAGCAGGTGGAGCTTGTTGAACGAGATTCCTCCAAGACCACCGCCATTGGCACGGACCTGGATCCCAAATAGGAAAGCACGCTCGTTGGGTTCCTCCGTGAGAATAGGGACATCTTTGCCTGGCAACGTGCCGACATGAAAGGTGTACCTAGGGAACATGCCGAGCACAGCTTGAATATTGATCCTAATGCCAAACTGGTGAAACAACCTCTACAACGCTTTGGTGACGAAAGACGACGAGCTATAGGCAAATAAATAGATAGGTTACTTAAGGCTGGCTTTATCCAAGAAGTTGTTCATACCCGATGGGTGGCAAATCCTGTACTTGTCCCCAAAAAGGGAACCAAAGAATTAAGAATGTGTGTTGATTACACCGGCTTGAACAAAGCATGTCTGAAGGATCCGTTTGATGTGCCTTGCATTGACGGCTGGCTCGGAACTTCTGTGTTTTCTTGATGCTTGCTCAGGTTACCAGAAAATCTGGATGCAAAAGTCAGACCAACTGGCCACTTTGTTCACCACACCTTATGGCACATACTGCTACGTTACGATGCACTTTGGGATGAAAAACGCTGGTGTTACATATTAGCGGACAATGAAACGTTGCCTACATGACCAAATAGGTCGCAACGCACACGCTTATGTGGAAGACATCGCGGTGATGTCAAAGAAATCAAATGAGCTCATCACCGACTTGCAGGAAACTTTTGACAATCTTCGAAAGTACAACATGATGATCAACCCGAAGAAGTGCGTCTTCACAGTACCATCCGGCAAACTTTTGGGCTTCATCATTTTGCACCGCAAAATTGAGGTTAACCTGGATAAAATCAAGGCCATAATAGACATCAAACGCCTAACATCAAACATCCAGAGGCTCACAAGCTGCATCGTAGCAGTAAGACGGTTCATCAGCCGACTTGGAGAGAAGGCCATTCTGCTATACAAGTTGCTAAAGAAGGCGGAAAAATTTATATGGACGGACGAAGTAGATGCAACACTTTAGGAGTTGAAGAGAATACTCTCCTCTGCACCAATACTTGTAGCACCGGAATCAAGGGAGCCTATGTTAGTGTACATGGCAGCAACCAACCAGGTTATCAACATCGTCATCATGGTGGAGCGCAAAGAAACAATGCATGAATACGGAGTTCAACAACCAGTTTACTACGTAAGCGAGGTCTTGATAGAATCCAAATAGCGTTACCCGCACTACCAGAAGATAGCTTATGGAATCTTCCTTGCTTCACGGAAGCTAAGGCATTACTTCCAGGAGCACCCTATCACAGTAGTGAGAAAAGCTCCGCTGTCCGACATCATCAACAATAGCAACGCTATAGGGAGAGTGGCAAAGTGGGGCATTGAACTTGCCACCTTTGAAATCACCTACAAGAGACGTGAGCTATCAAATCTCAAGCATTGGCGGATTTTATGGTGGATTGGACAGAACTACCAGAAGACACTCCTGTGCTAGAGCCAGAACATTAGGTCATGAACTTTGAAGGAAGAAAGCTACTCAATGGCTCAGGGACAGGTGTATTACTGCAATCACCAACAGGGGAGAAGTTGCAATATGTCCTGCAGATCCACTTCAACACTACCAACAACATGGCGGAGTATGAGGCCCTCATTCACGAACTTCGTGTGGCCAAGGATACTGGCATTAAGCATAGTTTGCTGTGGAGATTCCGACTTGGTTGCCCGGCAGGTGGCTGGCACCAGGAATGCACGGAACCCTATTATGGCGGCATATCGAGAAGTAGACGAGATAGCCAAGTGCTTCGACGACTACGAAGTCAAGTACGTTAAAATGAAGGAGAATGAGGTGGTAGATCTGCTGTTAAAGCTTGGATCAGCTCGCTGACTAAATCCGCCAGGCATTTTCCTAGAGCATTTATGGACCCCATCCGTGAAGGGAGCAGACCCCAACAACCCTGATAGAGTAGACTCATTTGTTAATTCAGTAACAGTGACCTCTCCGGCTTGGACGAAACCATTCATGGACTATCTACAAGACGGAACTTTGCCCACCGATGAAGTCAAAAGCCGACAAATAGTACACAGAGCAAAACCATACGTCATCATTGACGGCCAGCTATACAAAAGAAGTACCACATGAGTTTTGCAACGATGCGTCTCCCAATAGCAAGGTATTGATATCCTTAGAGAAATACATCTCAAAGATTGGGTGCATCATGCCGCTCCCTGATCGTTGATGGACAAGGCCTTCCGACAAGGATTCTACTAGTTAACTACCAAGGAAGATGCCGACAAGTTGGTTTGAACCTGTCTTGGGTGCCAGTTCTATGCAAGACAACCAAGTGTTCCAACTGAAGCATTGCAAACCATACCAATAACTTGTCCGTTTGTGGTCTGGGGGCTTGACATGGTTGGACCTTTGCAAATAGCACCTTGTGGATTTACACACCTGCTAGTAGAAGTGGATAAGTTCACAAAATGGATTGAAGCTAGACCCATTACAAAGCTCGATGGGGTAACAACCCTAAAATTTGTGCGGGATCTAGTGGTGAGATTTAGTCTACCACACAACATCATCATCGACAACGACAGAAATTTATCTCTCGAAGAAGTTGAGGAGTACTGTCATGAAAAAGCCATCCGCCTTGATCTAGCATCTATGGCACATCCATAGTCAAATGGGCAAGTTAAATGGGCCAATGGACTAATTCTGCACGGAATCAAGCTACGCTTAGCGGCACCATTACACAGAGTAGCTGGAGCCTGGGAGGAGGAATTATCATCTGTATTGTGGAGTTTAAGAACAACACCCAACAGATCCACCGGCTTGACCCCTTTCTTCATGATTTATGGAGCAGAAACCGTCCTACCATCCAACATCCTCCACGATGCACCAAGAGTTGCTGCCTACAAGGAGGATGACGCTAAAGAATCCAAATGCCTATCTGTGGACCGACTCGAGGAAGAGCACGTGCTAGCATGCAAGAGATCCACCATCTACCAGTAGAAGCTACGTGGCTACCATAGTCGCGACGTTAGGCATCGCTCGTTTAAAGAGGGGAGCTGGTTCTTAGACTCTAGCAGGAGAAATCACACAAACTATCCCCACCTTGGGAAGGATCATTCATCATAAACAAAGCATTGCTCAATGGTTCCTATTACCTCGTCGATATTCGTGAGTTGAAATATAGGCCAAAAAATCACAAGCGCAAGCAACGTGACTCCGATAATGATTACCTGGAGACAGATCGGCCATGGAACATAGCACAGCTGTGTCCCTTTTACACTTAGCATATTTTATATTATGTAGTAAGTTTCTTATATTATCAATGAAATAAAGCATTTGGTTCACTCATGATTTCTGAGTCTTTTACCTCCTTTACTTATTCATTTTTGGATCATATAAATCCTTTATGCGCAAGTTTGCATTTGCACTTGAGAAAATTCCATCTACGGGCGTTAGCTTAAGTTTTCTGGTTTACATGTTTTCCGAAGTTTTTATGTGGATTTCGGAGTAGTGACTTCTCGGCACTTAAAGCCGGTGATTTTGCTCTTAGGTTCTTGATGGTGCTATTAAGCATCATCGCCTAAGAGCATAGTTCTGTGCTGTGAGTCTTCCATCACACGAAAGGTCAAGCATACGAACCATAATAATGGATAATGTGCTATTAAAAAATATATACATGTTGGAAACAGATAAGTAGTAGGAAACTTGAGTACAAGTTTTTCCGCCTTACAAACACATAAGTTTTCTCGCATACGTACTGCAGAGATACATTTGATACATCAATGTTTTTATGGCTCTGGTGTAGGGGACTTCGATACTGCATCAGCAGCAGGAGAGCTAGGCTGAGAAAGTTCATCAAACTCAAAAGGACTAGGGCTGGATTCTGAAGAAGCAGGTCATTGTCCATCAACTCGGCAGGCATGCAGACATCTGCCTTGGTCAACTTGGAAACCTTGGTGTCATAGCCGGCGAGGGAATTCCATATAGCATCACTATAAATGGCATTTCCCTTCCTCGTCAACCTTTGGTATGCCAGAGGTTACCAGGTCCATGTCGGCATTGTTATTGTGCGCTTTTACCAAAGCCAAGGACATCCTAGCACCATCCCAAACACAAGAGGCTTTCTAGTCCTTGATTTTCTCGGGGACTCGGCGCAGGATCTCCGAGTACTTGGCTATTGAATTTGCCACCTTGATGGTAATGTCCAGTGGCTGGGCATCTCCTTGGATTGCGTGACAACGATATTGATGAAGTTTCCGACAAGGATCATGCATTATTTTAGATCTGGAGCATCTTCACCCATGTTGGCTAAGCCAATGGGGCTTGTGTTTTCATTAGAGACAAAGATCATGAGTACAACATTACAAGTATCCATCTTATAGAAATTGACAAATTCGGAAGAAAGTTACCAAAGACGCTCGTCTCCACTTGTTTGCAGATCTCTGTCAAGGTGTCATGCTCTTGTTGGACTTTCTTGTACACCTCAAGGTTCTGATCATTTTGCTCTTTGGCAGCTTGGTTTTTACCTTTGAGCCGTTCAATTTCATTCTTCAGACGCTGCATCTCGATGTCAGCAGACTCTTGCATAGCCTTCATTGCCTGCTCGTGACCCATGATAGCTTCAACCAGGTATTTCTTCAAAATTTTATTTTCATCGTCAAGCTCCTGGATATGCTTGGATTGCTCGACGATGCTCTTGGATTTGGCAATGGCCTATGTAAGATGGAAAATGGAAAGCATTATGAGAAGTTGGCAGAAATGGAACCATCAGGAAAGTAGCGAGCTGTTAAAAAAACATACTCTAGCTATTTTTGATCTGTTGCTTCAGGAAGGCTATTTACCCTGTTTAATGTCCAGTTCCTTTCACAAGTTAGCAAACCTCTCATTGGTGGCAATTCTCTGGCTATTTTTGTTCTACAAAGAAGACAACATGCTTAGTTTCTCTAGAGCATCTACTCAGAACTATCTAGTTTCAACTAAACGCTCGAGGGCTACAGTATCATATTTTAATCAACTAGTGTTCTCTTTTAGAGTATCTAGTCGGAATTATCATTCTAAACTAGAAACTCGGGGGGCTACATTGACAAGTTCTAAACTTTGTTCTTTGGAGCACTCAAGCCAAAATACAATGGTTTTCCGCCTAAGAGCTCGGGGGCTACAGTGTAGTATATTACAAAGTAAAATAAGTAAAGTTTAGAGACTTACAATGGCAATAACCTTTAGATTGTTGGCAAATTGAGCGTATGAATCATGGAAGGTCCATGCATTGTTATAAATAGCATCTGCCTATTTGATGAGATCGTCTAGGCACAGAGTTAGAGGAGTCAAAGGTAGAGGAGTTGTCGAAGCCAGAGGCATGGATGACGCCCTGGCCGCCTGCTGTGTGACGATGGCAGTTGATGGCTCAGGAGCTCTTGCCTTGCCCATGGCTATAGCTGCCTCCGCCTCTACTCCCTCCATTGCATGTTTCCCTTTCTTGATGGCATCCTTAGCCGAAGCTTCGGCCAATTTTGATGAGGTACTCTCTTGTGTAGCCTAGCCACTAGGAGGAATGTCCATGCCGACAGAGCCTGGGACATCAGTTCTTGGATTGATATTTGTCTCCATGACGGAGGTATCAGGAATGACGGGGGACAAAGGCTTAGTGGGTCCTATTATAGGCTTCGCAGCAGGAGTTGGGGGAGCAACGGCGGGGGATGACATGGATATTGCGAATATTTTGGAACCCCCAACATCTTTGGAGGATCGCTTCAGGCCAACACCAGACTTCTTCCTGAAACATACTCAGTATAAGTACAGAAATTGAATGGGTTGAATACAACTTAAAGGCGGAGAATGAGAACACTTACACTACAGTAGGCGCCTTGGTTAAGGGGATGCTGGTGGACTTCTTATTCTTCTCTGCCTCTAAGGAGGCAGTGGATTTCTTGGAGACTCCACTCTCCATTTTATTCTTCTTTCCCTCGGCAGCTATGTCAGAGGTGGAGCTCTTCCACTTTTGTGCTGCCGGAGCTGGATGATCCTTGGAGGCATCATCGTTGGACACCACCTGAATATCCTTTAGCTTGGGATCATAGACCTAGGAGTCCATCTGATCCGCCGCCAAGGTCGCCAGCTGTACGACAAAGGAGTGTTGGTTTGGTGACTTCAAGACGGAAAAACCTTAGAGCATATATAACGAGCAACAAAGGACACATAATCTACCTCTAGGAACTTGCCGCATTCAAACATGTCATAGGTGATTTTGAAGCCACACTTCCTGTCTTTCACCTTGACCATGTCCTTAAGCCGGAGCTTGATGGAGTCAATGGAGAAGTTGTCCTGCGAGATTCGCATGGGATATTTTCTATCTTTGGAGTACATGCACATCAGCTCGACGTGGTGCTGCAGAGGTTGGATCCGCCTAGTAAACCAGCACATGGCTAGGTCCAAGCCGGTCAGACCTCCATCTACAAGCCATTCGATCTGCCTTACGGCGTGGTTGACTTCTTTGTCGGTCGGGATGGAGGCTTGGGACCTCTAGGTGGGAGCTTTGGCGGCAGCCCCATCAACAAAGTCGGGATACATCTCTTGGAGGTTGGGTAGAGGAATGTCTGGGCTATAAAAATATGTGCGCTACCACTTCTTGCAAGACTTGTGGCCCACAATGTCCGGGAAGCGCCGGCTAGGACAGATTTTAAAGCTAATAGTTCCGTAGATCTGTAGCTCAACCTTGGATTCTACAGACTCTCTCTTGATGGTAAAGAAATAGACAAATAGATCTAAACTAGGCTTAATTCCTAGGTATTCGCAGAAAGATATGAAGTTTCTAAGTACGAGGATACTGTTGGGAGAGAGGTTGTGCGGAAGTACCTAGAAATAACGAAGAACATCCAGGAAGAAGTTGGAGACTAGCAGGCTTACGCTACATACCAGCTGAGCTTTGAGTTACACCTTCTCTCCGGATTGGGGAGAAGGATTCACCTCACTGGCCGGCACAGGACGCCAGACCAAGCCCTCTGTCGCGGAGAGGTACCCCTCGGCGATTGATACGTCCATTTTGCATCACTATTCTATATCATAATTCACTGTTATTCATTGATATATTTCATATTAATAGATGATACTTATGTTATTTCTTCTGTTTTTGCATGGTTGCTGACTTTTGGAGCATGGACCGCTATAGTCAGGATTCTGATGGAAAAGGTGCTGTTTGGAGGCAAAATTCGCGAAGATCAGAAAATCTGGGAAAATATACGGAAAATCCTATTTTTTCCAGAAGACGAAGGCTTCCAGAAGAGGGAGTGGAGATGGGCCACAGGGGACCCACACCACCCCCTGACGCGGGCTACCCTAGGCCGCGCCACCAGGTGGTGTGGCCACCCTAGCCCACCTCTGGATCTCCCCTCTAGCGTATATATTCCTCCTAAAACCCTAAGACTCGGGGAGCGACCACAAAAATATTCCACCGCCTCTGTGGGCCAGAAAACACCGAGAGAGAAAGATCTCTCTGGCAGACAGATTTCTGCCGGGGGAATTCCTTCCCGGAAAGGGGAGATCGTCGGCATCAACACCACCATCAAGCTGGACTTCATCGTGATCATCATAACCACCATCATCATCAGCAGCACCCTCATCACCATCTCCATATTGCTATAACAATTGAGTTGAATCTTGCAGAGTTCATAGGGGAAACTTTCCCGGTGTTGATTACTCTTTGTAGTTGATGCTATTGAGTGAACCGTTGAATTATTGTTATGTTCAGATTGTTATACATCATTATTCCATCTCTGATCATGATCCATATGATGTCTTGTGAGTAGTTCGTTTTGTTCTTGAGGACATGGGAGAAGTCATGTTGTTAGTAGTGGAGTTGTGTTGAGAAAGATTCAATAGTTTGATATTTAAGTTGTGGTGTACTTCTTCTAGTGGTGTCATGTGAACATCGACTACATGACACTTCACCTATATGGGCCTAGGGGAATGCATTGTGTATCTGGCTACTAATCGTAGGGGTTGCCGGAGTGACAGAAACCTGAACCCCCGTTAGAAAACCATTGCACAAGGGACGTAAGGGTCTTAGAGTTTAAAGATGTGGTTAGGTTTCTACCTTAATTACTTTCTTGTACTTACGGATGTTTGCAAGGGGTATAATCACAAGTATGTATTAGTCCTAGGAAGGTCGATACATTAGCACAGGTTCACCCACACAACACTTAGCAAGCTGAAGAAGATTAATCAACTATATGAAGCGAAAGCACTTGACAGTCTTCCCATGTGTCCTCAAGAACATTTGGTCATCTTAAGTAATATAACCGGCTTGTCCTTTGCTGCATAAAGGATTATGCCACTTGCTGCATTTATTCCTACTGTCTTTTATTTACTCGTACTTTATTTACTTGCTTTATCCAAAAAACCCTAAAAATCCATTTGCTAAGTATTTGCAGAGAATTCCTGATCCATACCACTAGCCAGCACCTTCTGCTCCTAGTTGGGTTCGATACTCTTACTTATCAAAAATACGCGATACACCCCCTATACTTGTGGGTCATCAAGACTATTTTGTGGCTCCGTTGTCGGGGAGTGAAGCGCTATTGGAGAGTGGAACTGGTAAAGGAAACTTCTACTGTGAGTATTGTTTACTTCTGTTAGTTGCTTTATTTTCGTTATGGATAATTCGCTGAGTTTCTTATTTGGTAATGCTACTACCACTTCTAAGGTAGTATATGAACCACAACCTGTTGAGAATGATGCTTTCAAAATATCTACAAGAATTATTGATCGTGTTATGGATAACTACTATGTTGGGGATGGAAATGTCCATCCCGATGATCATTTACTCTTTATACACGAATTATGCGGGTTGTTCAAGTGTGCAGGTATTACTAGAGATCAAGTTAAGAAGAAGTTATTCTCATTGTCACTGAAAGGATGAGCTGAGGAATGGTATAAGCTGCTGAAGAATGGTCAAGCTCTGGAATGGGAGGAAATAGTACCTCTCTTTTATTCAAAGTTTTATCTTCCTAGTGAGATTCATAAAGATCGGAATCAAATATACAACTTTTGGCCTCTTGATGGAGAGACTACAGCTCAAGCTTGGGGGATATTAAAGTTACTAATGCTCAAAGGTCCCATTCATGAGCTCCCCAACAATATTATTATCATTAACTTTTATGCAAGGTTCCCTCTACATGATAAGGATTTATTGGATGCTTCTTGTGCTGGATCATTCACTCGCATGGAAGAAGAAGATAAATGGGATCTTCTGGACCGTATTCAAGACAATTCTCAAGCTTGGGAGAATGACAAAGGTAGAAAGTCAGGTATAAATTATGATTATGAATGCATTGAATCTTTTATGGGAACTGATGACTTCCAAAACATAAAAAATGCTTATGGTCTAAACTCTCAAGCTATTGCTTCTTATTTTAAGGCTTTTACTTCCTACATTGAAATGCCTAAAAAGAAGTGGAATAAGTATCATGAACCTTATAAAGATGTTGCTAAGAGTGTTCCTGCAAGAAATACTGAAGTTTATACTGCTAATCATGTGTTACCCGAACCTTACATTGAAAAAATGCCTTTCCCAGTTAAGATAAAGGAACATTCTATGATAGCTAGTATGGTTAATGAAAGTATAATCAAAGCTGTTGAACCTGATAAACAAATGGTTGATGAACCTATAATAGCAAATGTGAAAGACTTTGTTAGTAAATATGAAGAAGAGGGACACACTATCCTTTGTAAGGATACCTCTAATATTGTTTCACAAAGTAGAGTTATGAGAGCTAGTATTCCTGTGTTTTCTGTTACAATAAGTGATCATTGCTACGATGGTCCTTGTGATAGTTATATTGTTAAGTTTATGCATGATACTGAAATATATTATGAGAGAGGTAAAAGTGTTCTTATGTATCTCAATAATATCAAGTTTCCTCGTTTTATGCTGAAAGTTTTTATGTTGCACTTGTTTTGCCTTCTTATGCAAGTAGCCTGTGGTTTCAAAAACTTGTTTGTTTACAAAATTCCCTTGCATAGGAAGTGGTTTAGACTTAAATGTGTGTATTTTTTGCTTCTTAATGCTCTCTTTCACTTCAATTCATATTCCTATGTGAGCATCTTCAAAATTATCATGCCCATCTTAATGGCTATAAAGAAAGAACTTTTTGGGAGAAAACCCAGTTTATTTTTGCTTTCAGTTTGTTTGTGTTTCTTTGAGTATTGGAAGTTATTACTTTGGTAATAACCTCTCCTTATCCTTTTTGTTTGGTTTTTGTGTCAAGATCAACCTCTAATGAGAGAGAAGTAAGATTTGGGGAAGTTGCTGTCCCGAAACAGATTTTTGTGCTTCACCGTAAAAATTCGTGAGAGATCTCTGAATGTCGGATTGAGCTGTAATTTTTTGTGCTTCTGCCCCAGGTTGTTATTTAGCTTTCGTTAGTTTTGCTCTTTTTTATTTGAGCAATAGAAGATTTTCGAAAAATTGATCTTTATCTGCTGGTCTGTTTTGACAGATTTTGCCACTCGTGCATTTGCTTCTTTATTCGATTTCCTTTTTGAATTCTTTTTGGGTTTTCAAAAGGAGTTGCTACAGTAGCTTGTGTTTTGATGGTTTTCAGTTGAAGTTGGTCTCTCTTCACTTATACTAATGTTGCTAATGAGAACTGTGTGAAATTTTGTCTGAAAGAAATTTCCAGGTAGTGGAGATAATGGTGTAATAAGGAAGAGAAGGGTTTTATGACTCAAGTAATAAGTGTATGAAGATGAAGATATTGATGTTATTCAAGTGGTGACTCCGGAAGAATCTACTAGATACCACATTCAGAGACCTGCAGAGTCCGTTTTCAAATAGGTAACAGTCCTGGTAAGAAAAGTTCCGCGAAAATACTATCCAACTATATTTTTGCAGTTTTTAGCCAATAAGGGAAGTTACGAAGTAAAAAGGCACGGAAAAGGAGCCAGGGTGGCTCACACCACCCTGTGGCACGGTCCCACCCCTGGACGCGCCACCAGGTGGTGTAGCCACCCTGGACTCCGTCTCCGACCCGTTTTCTCCCAGTACCTTCCTTTTGTTATGAAACTTTGCAATATATAATCCCTCGGATCTTTCGAGGTTCGTATATCGTGTTTTCATCGTGTTTTCATTTCGATCTGTTTCTGACAGGTAGAGTCGCAGATTTGGAGCCACAATGTCTTTCTCTAGATCAGCCAAGGGAGATTCCTTAGAAGATATCATCAACCCATACATGAGAGAGTTGAAGATTCATCCCATGGAGTTGTTGCTTGAAGATGGGGAGGTCCAGATAAAAGAGGTTCAAGGCCCTAAAGGTGAAGGAAGTCTGGAGGATTGGATGGAAGCACTGGAGCAAGAAGTCTTTACATACAAGAAGATGGCGGAACGCGAAGTGGATATCATCCATAACATTTGTTCCAAACTCATCGCTGAGCACCAAAAGGAGACTGCAGAGCTCAAGGATGAAGTCCTCTCACTCCGCCAAACAACCAACAAACTGCAAGCACAACTCTACGACATTCAAAATCAAAACTGTGAGTATGAGGTTAGGTTTAAACGTATAAGTGCCGTTGCAAGTTTCAGGATGCTGGAAACCACAATGTCCTTTGTTGATGGGGAGCCCTTACCCAGGAAGTCGGACGATGATGAGAGGATATCACCACCACCAAAGGAGTAATTCGTCATCAGGTTTGGCATCCCCTTGGTTTGTTCCAAGCTTGGGGGAGTGTCGTGGTATCACATCACTATCTTCTATCTTTTTACCTTTTTAGTAGAGTCATATCATGAATAGAGAAGTTATTATGTAGGATGGTTTGCATTATGTAAGTGTCCCCTCTCTCGTTAGATATGTATCCCTTGGTGTGAGTTGCCATTATGGAATATTAATGAGAAGTTCTATCATTTACTCTTTTGCATAGCTTATATTACTTTTCAATTCGTGGTTGTATGATTGATCTTTTGTTAGTATTGGTAGCACTTTGGGATCATTGAGTTAATTTAGTTGGTTTTGGAAAACCTGGCTCGGTCAGTAGCAACACTATTTTTGAGAGTTGAATGAAAAGATAAAAGTACTATAAAGAAAAATAATTTCATCATCTTTCTTTCTTGATTTTCTCATAAGTTTAGTTTTCTCTGGTTAAGATCTTTTGTGCTTCCAAGGAAGGTTGAATGTTTGTTTTTATCACTTGTATGTTTGTTTGTTTGCTTCAACTCTTATACTTGCTACCCAACCTTGCTAGCCAAAAGCCTGTACTGAGAGGGAATTCTTCTCGTGCATCCACCCCCTTAAAACCAAACCCATGCCATTTGTGTCCACAATACCTACCTAGTAGCATTATTGCTATTCCAAGTAAATTCTTGTTTGATCTACCTCCCAAATTAAACTTGTTATGTGAAAAGTAGTGATTAAAGCTCTGACGAACTTGATGGCACATTTTACTTTCTTGCACTTAATAAACTTGAACCATTGTTCTCACCTATGTTGCGTATATGCTTGCGCTTTGTAAGTTGTGAATTAGCAGAACCATGTTGTCATGGGGAACGCTTTCAACATTGCACTGGTACTTTGTACCTAGTTGATATCATGTTCTTTTGTCTATGGATGTCGTCGGTGTGAAATTAAAGGGGAGCTTGTAAGTCCATGGAGTTATGCCTGTGTGTTACAGAAACGCCTGGGCCGCTGGTCTAATCCATGCTGACATGGTGGAAACCTGTAGCGTAACCATAACGAGCATCTATGAAGCATTCTTCTTATAAAAAAAGAGATAGAGATTGAGAAAAAGAGAAAAAGAGAAAAAGAAAGAAAAAAAGAGATTATGAAAAGAGGAAAGAGACAAAAAAGCACCATATTCCCATGGTAAATAAGAAGATTGCTGAGATGCTTGTTGTCTGCTTGCCTTGTCATTTTGATATGGGGATTCTTCCATATCATCGGGCAAGGGGTACCTTGTTGGCGGTTCACTATGATACACGTATGCTTACGATGACAAGAACTTACCGGTGACTAAACTTGAGTAGCATGAGGAGCGGCCCTCGTATTCAAGAGACATGAGATTCTCAATTTACAACTTGTCAATGCATATACTCATATTTGATCACTTTAACCTTAATCACCTAAAGATGCCTATGATAGGGGCAATGAGAGCTGAAAGCTAGTAAGTATCATAATTTTTGGGAGCTCTTTATGAAACTTGCAATCCCTGCTTCCCTCTACGAAGGGCCTTTCTTTTACTTTTTAGTTGAGTCAGTAAACCTTTCGCTTCTATCTCAGCAAGTATTTTGAGTTGTTGTGTTTCATTCATTCATATGATGATTTATTCAATCATGTTTCTTATGTTCCTTGTTTTGCACATTGCTCTTATCTTGGTGATTACTACTTTGAAAGCTATCATTGAAAAACCAGTTATTTGTGAACTCCAGCAAATTATCAACTATTCTTCGACCAAGAGCTAAGTTTTCCATTACCAATTATGATTTAATTTATGTATCTTTATTGTGTTTCCTTTACTTATCGCAAGTAAGTTATATAATAGTGAGTTGTCTTCTATTATGATCTATGTATTGATGAATGTGATGCTTCTTGTCCGTATTCTTTTATCGACTCTTCACTCCATAAACCTGAGGTCATGTTTATTAAGCTCAGTTTTGCTTGGGGACAAGCGAAGTCTAAGCTTGGGGGGAGTTGTTACGTCCATTTTGCATTTCTATTCCATATCATAATTCACTGGTATTCATTGATATATTTCATATTAAGAGATGATACTTATGTTATTTCATCTGTTTTTGCATGGTTGATGACTTTTGGAGCATGGACCGCTGCAGTCAGGATTCTGATGGAAAAGGTGCTGTTTGTAATCAAAATTCGCGAAGATCAGAAAATCCGGGAAAATATACAGAAAATCCTATTTTTCCAGAAGACGAAGGCTGCCAGAAGAGGGAGTGGAGATGGGCCACAGGGGGCCCACACCACCCCCTATCGCGGGCTACCCTAGGCCACGCCACCAGGTGATGTGGCCACCCTAGCCCACCTCTGGCTCTCCCCTCTGGCGTATATATTCCTCCCGAAACCCTAGGACTCGGGAAGCGACCACAGAAAGATTCCGCCGCCTCTGCTGGGCGGAAAACACCGAGAGAGAAAGATCTCTCTTGCAGACAGATTTCTTCCGGGGGAATTCCTTCCCGGAGAGGGGAGATCGTCGCCATCAACACCACCATCAAGCTGGACTTCATCGGGATCATCATCATCATCACCATCATCATCATCAGCACCCTCATCACCATCTCCATATTGCTGTAACAATTGAGTTGAATCTTGCATAGTTCATAGGGGAAACTTTCCCGGTGTTGATTACTCTTTGTAGTTGATGCTATTGAGTGAACCGTTGAATTATTGTTATGTTCAGATTGTTATACATCATCATTCCACCTCTGATCATGATCCATATGATGTCTTGTGAGTAGTTCATTTGATCTTGAGGACATGGGAGAAGTCTTGTTGTTAGTAGTGGAGTTGTGTTGTGAAAGATTCAATAGTTTGATATTTAAGTTGTGGTGTACTTTTTCTAGTGGTGTCATGTGAACGTCGACTACATGACACTTCACCTATATGGGCCTAGGGGAATGCATTGTGTATTTGGCTACTAATCGTAGGGGTTGTCGGAGTGACAGAAACCTGAACCCTCGTTAGGAAACCATTGCACAAGGAACGTAAGGGTCTTAGAGTTTAAAGCTATGGTTAGGTTTCTACCTTAATTAGTTTCTTGTACTTACGGATGTTTGCAAGGGGTATAATCACAAGTATGTATTAGTCCTAGGAAGGTCGGTACATTAGCATAGGTTCACCCACACAACAGTTAGCAAGCTGAAGAAGATTAATCAACTATATGAAGCGAAAGCAGTTGACAGTCTTCCCATGTGTCCTCGAGAACGTTTGGTCATCTTAAGTAATACAACCGGCTTGTCCTTTGCTGCATAAAGGATTGGGCCACTTGCTGCATTTATTCCTACTGTCTTTTATTTACTCGTACTTTGTTTACTTGCTTTATCCAAAAACCCCTAAAAATCCGTTTGCTAAGTATTTGCAGAGAATTCCTGATCCATACCACTAGCCAACACCTTCTGCTCCTCATTGGGTTCGACACTCTTACTTATCGAAAATATTGCGATACACCCCCTATACTTGTGGGTCATCAGCGATGAGTTCTTGCAGATCTTCAGCAGAGAGATCAGAACCTCTCCACAGTCCCTTGTGGGAATCTCCCTCTTCTTCTACAGGGTCTGGCGCCGCTCGTCTTTGGTCACCACGGGTGGTTTCCACCATGGTGGATATACGGACGATGACCCCCTCAAGTGGGACAGTCACTCCCTAGGATGGCTTCATTGAAACCTCGGGAGTCGCCACCGTTGAGGGAGCACCGCTGCTAGAGGCCATTACGTAGATGGAGGAAGATGGAGAATGGGGAAGGCTCTGGTTAGGGTTTTCTGTCGAAGAGCTTGAACGATCACGTGGCTGGAGGAAGACGAAGATGCGAGGGAGAATACGGGTAAAAGTAAAAGCCTAAGCCACAGTTAATATATATAGACCCAACGTCAAGATTCGTGCAAGGAGATTGAACGGATACAACATTGTCGACATGGAGACAAACATGTGCAGTAATTTCACCACGTCCTCCGTCTTTGCCGCTTTAATGTTTCGGATTTTGCACTTGTAAAAATAGCTAATGATTAATTCATTGCCTTTAGTGAGTTTTGAGGTAGTGTAGGCTACAACCTACGTCATTTTCTGACCGTTGCAGTGGAGTAGTCAGATCTGAAGATTCCATCGAAGATGGAGGTTATCCGGCTCTGGAAGACTCAAAGAATCTCTGGCTACATTACAAAGACGGATAGGATTGCAGGATTCTTTGGGAGACCTTCGAGTTATTGCTTGACGAATGACCGGCATCACCTAGACGGAGCATTGAAGATTGAACGGCAAGATGGCGCAAGATCTCAAAGTCCTCCGGGGGCTACTGTTGGGGATATGCTCAATGGGTATCACCATAGCACGTCTCTAATCCGGCTAACTCGGGTGGCCCATAGTTGGTAGCACGTCCCATGGCCTGCTGGGCGGCCTAGTTAGACGAATCCATAAGGGAGGCCCATGCTAGATACAGTAAGGCTACGTGGGAGTAACCGACATACTCGGAGCCTTGGAATACAATACACGAAGACTAGTTAGTATTAGTGTAGGACTCTATAACTTGACTGGAAAGGTCCTTTCCCTGTAACCCTAGATTCTAGTGCCCTTATAATCTGGACCTATGGGAGCCCTTAGGGCACAACATCACATACGATACACAACACCCTCGCACAGCGAACCAATTTTTGTAACTCGGCGTATTGCCATTATAGTGATTTATGGCAGGAGTAGAGTTCTGCCACCGTTGTGGGACTTGAACCTAGGTAAGTTGTGTTACCTCGTACCTACTAACTTTCCACCTTACCCCGCGTCTTTAAACACGCTCTATGAGGACCCCTCCATGGCATACTCGTCGGCAATATCACTACAGGGTCCAACCTGATCTCATTGGACTTGGACTTGGCAGCAACATCGACAACTTCATTTTGAGTTGGAGATAGCAAGTAACTAAGGATGTCCTCATCATCTCCCCCTTCAAAAGGAGGAGACCTCGACGCTCCAAGGTCTTCTCCATCATATGGTGTCAAATCAACAATATTGAAACTATCACTGACACCTCCAAACACATCTCGAGGAATATCTATCTTGTAGGGTTTATCATTGATCTTGGCAATCACTTTGTAAGGACCAATACCACGTGGAACTAGTTTAGAACATCGTAGGTGTGGAAATCTATCCTTGCAAGAATGTACACACACCATATCTCCAGGATGAAACAACACCTCCTTACGCTTCTTGTTAGCTCTATCAGGATTGTTCTTGCCCTTCTTTTCAGTAGCCTCTTTAGTCTTGATATGTATCTTCCTCACAAAACCTTCTCTCTTCGATGCTAACATATTTACTCTCTCTTGGATAGGAAGAGGTAGCAAATCAAGTGGTGTAATGGTTTGAACCCATAGACCACCTCAAAAGGACAACAATGTGTAGTAGAGTGAACCGCCCAGTTATATGCAAACTCCACATGCAGAAAACACTCCTCCCATTTAGTATGATTTTTCTTGATCATATCTCGCAGCAATGTCGAAAGTGTTTGGTTCACCACCTCTGTTTCGCCATCAGTTTGGGCATGACAAGTTGCGCTGACTTCATCCCTATCTTTCCCCAATGTGTCTTCCACAAGTAGTTCATGAACTTCACATCCCTATCAAAAATAATCGTCTTGGGTACTCCATGTAAATGTACGATATCCCTGAAAAATAGGTTAGCAATATGCTACACATCATCACTTTTGTGGCAAGCAATAAAATGTGACATTTTAGAGAATCTAGTCACTATAACAAAATTGAATCATGGCCTATTTTAGTTCTAGGAAACCCAAATACAAAATACATGCTTATATATTCCCATGCTGTAGTAGGTGCAGGTAATGGTGTATACAAACCGTTAGGCTTCTAAAGGAGATATGCCCTAGAGGCAAATAATAAATAGGTTTTTATTATCATATCTCAATTAGTTTATAATAGTTTCATATTGTGCTATAACTGTGCCAAGTAGAAACATTGGTATAGGTGTGGTATGAAACAACCAAGTCCCTAGTAGCCTCTATTCATACTAGTTCGTTGGTCACGAAGATGATCTAGGTTTCAAGATCATGGGCATTTATGCCGACTAACAACGGGATCATATCATTAGAGAATGATGTGATTGGACATTACTCGAAGGATTGCAACACGATCAAGTCATGTAGTTCATTGTTGCAACAGCTATACCTAGACTCCTTCTCCTTAGACCGTGATCTCATATTACTCACTATTTCCCGAGGCTGCTTTGACTTCATCAACCGTCATCTGGTAATACGGTGGCCATAAAGGTGTATGTTGGGTATTACAAAGGAACAGTTGATGACATGTGACCGCAAGACCGGGATTTGTTCACCCACATGACGGGTAAAGATACATACGGCCGGCTTGGTGAGATTACATCCATAAATGTTGCAACATGTGACTAGGTCACGGGGATGTAATATCACGGTAACAAGAAAACATAACTTGTTGTGAACGAGATTGAACAAGGTATGGGATACCAATGATCGGATCTCGGACAAGTTGTATCGAAAAACAAAAGGAAGAGAATGCTACATTTAGCGGTTCAAACGACATTGTCATCAGGAATGCATAGGGGTCACATGGACATCCATGGTCCCTCTGTTGATCATTGATACAAATCATGTCTAGAGCATTCCCGAGCCGTGAGAGGATACACTTAAGGGTACGATGAGAGCGATCATTCGTAAGACGGGATCACAGTAGAGAAAGATAGAAAGCCGGAATCGTTCCATGGAGAGATCCGAAGTTGTTCGGAGAAAGAATAAAGGAAAAGACCAGAAAAGTGTTTTCGGATAAATGGGAATTTAAATATATATTTATTATATGTTAATTATGAATTAATATATTCTAAATAATATTTAAGTTAAGATTTATAAAAGCAACTTTTATATTAGGCCAAATCCTGGAGGGAAATAACCTAGAATAAAAGCTGCAGAAAAATAAAGGGACAAAGAAAAAGCTAACAGCCACGTGGGCAGCTTTTATTAACCGCCACACATGAGCAGCAGGCAGAACATGTCGCCCAGGCCTCTGCAGGCCAGCCCACCCGGGCGCCAGCCGCCAGCTGTCGCGCGGACGCTGAGCGAGCTGGGCCGCCGGGAGCACACCGGCGCACCCGGGCTGCTCACTGGAGGGCCGCCTCCAGGCGGGGGACGCTGGGCCGTGCGGGGGCACCGGCCCAGCCGGGCCAGGCCGTCGCGGGCGAGAGGCTGCTGGGTGCAAGGTGGGCCATGCCAAGGCCCACCCGGCCAGCCCCTTCCTAGGCTACTGTGTGCGGCCTCCCTCTTGCCATTTGGGCTGCCCAGATTCGGCCCATCCGGCTGGGGACAAAAATCCCTTTATTTCCTGTTTATTATTAGTCCCACATGGCTAACCCAATGGGGAGGGCACACCCCCTCCGCCTATATAAAGGGGTTCCCATGGGTGGGATTACACACACAACTTGAGAAGTCCTTTGGTTGACTTTCTCCCTCCCTCTCTCTATACCTTGTGAGCATGGCCCCAAGTCTGGGCTATGCGATCAAGGCACACCTGCAGTATGCCGTTGCGCTGTAGGGATTCCTAGCCGGATATAAACTTCCGCACTCCTGGCGGGATTGGGGAGCCGGAGGTCTCATCGTGCACCTGATGTGTATGAAGACACGAGGCGCAACACTTGGGGCGCTTAAATGTCGTGAGCCGGAGCTGTTGCACGATGAAGATCAAGAAGGAGCAAGGGGTGACCTACGAGGAGCTTCGCGACCTTGAGGTCGACTACGAGTACGACTACTTCAACCACGTTCCCCGCGAAACGTTAACCGCGTACGGTCTACAAGGGTATGTATTCTCTACGCTCTGGCCGTTACCGCATTACTACATAGATAGATCCTAGGCAGTTTTGGGGTTACATCGTAGGAATTTTTTTGTTTTCTGTTGCGATCCTCAATAGTGGTATCAGAGCCGATCTATGCATAGGAGTGTTGTACGGCCAGTACACACAAGCATTGGGTGGGCATTGATCCCTTAGTTGTTACCCTCTAACGCGTACTTGTTTATATCGCAGTATTGTTTGATAAAGCAGCCCAGACCGACCTTACGCGTATTTGTACGAGAGACTGGTTCCACGCTCAACATACGTCTTGTACCGTATAAGTGGCTTGGGGGTGTCTGTCTCTCATTCAATAGTTGATATAGCATTTACAACAGAGGGCCCCAAAAGGGGTGTAGTAGAGACAACTGTCGAATCCATGGCGTGGTTGGAAAGTTTGTAGTTTAGAAACGGTTCTAGTGCGAAAGCCCTAACAACCACGTAAAACTTGCAATAGATAAAGTAGAGGCGTCTAACTTTATTTTGCAGGGGGCATGTGATTATGATATGGAAATGGTCGTTACGAAGGTAAAGTAGTTTACTTTTCTATTACTAAGTAGAATAGTAATAGTCATTGTTCCGATGAACGACCTGGTGGAGGCGTCATGGACTTGTCGTCAAACCAAGGGCAGGATGGAGATCATGCCAGAGCGCTCGATGGAGATCAAGGCGCAAGAAAGACCATATCATATCACATTATACATATGATGTTGATACCAATTTTTACATCTTATTGTGTGCTAGTATTTAGATACTCAACGGTAGCAAATAAGATAATCCCTATTTAATTCTAATGTTCCGTGTTCCCCTTATGTGTGCACCACCAAGAAAGTTCTTCGGTATGAGGTGCCCTGTGGTGAGTAGGGGTCAGACATTTCGCATACAGTGGGTGTAAGCCATGTTGCATAGCAAATACACACAAGTTAGATTTGGCGAGCCTAGCATGTGCAGACATGGCCTCGGAACACACGGGATCAAAAGATCGAGCATGAGTCACATGGATGATGTGATTGGCATTAGTGAATGTCTACCTTTGATAATGCACTGATGGTCGTGACGATCGGGGGAGGTGCAGAGGATAGGGATCATGCGATCACTAAAATCGTTCAGGGGATGACAATTTTTGTGGAGACCAATTATAAATTGATCTCTTATTATAAACTTAGTCTAGATGTCTATTTGCAAATATCTTAGTAGATCTTAGCATATCCCATTGAGGTCCTTTGCGACCATGGGAATATATTGCTTAATTTGCAACTTAGTAAAAGGGTCCAACTTCATAGATTAATACCGATGCCTGAGGGATATCCTCGTAAAAGGTGATCTTTTGTTCTTGATGCAATAACCATTAGGAGATAATTCGATGACTCTGGAATGTTCGGAAAAACACTTAGCAATCTTGCATTAGAGTTGAGACCTCTTAGAAGGACTTGATTGCAATGGAGGTCATGGATGAAAAAGGTAAATGTAAGATATACAAATTATAAATGTGGTTCTTACAAAACTCGTTGCACTTTGCAAAGTATTTGATACTTGTCCCTTTTTGTGACAATAGGATGATCTACTTGAGAATTGCTGGATTTGAGGCAATGTGGCTTGATGATGGCAAGCAAAACAATTGATTGCCGACATCACGTCTTCCCTCAAAGTTTGTCATTTGGATTAGTGGACTTGAATATAATTTGTAATCCTTGTTTGTGTGTCTTGTTTTTGGCGAGACAATTATTCATAGGAACAAGTTACAAGCCAGATTGTACTATTCTTATGAACAATACCTTATGGTCACATTACGATTGCAAATAAGTTATTCTCATCACTATGTTAATGATAATAGTTTAAACATTTATAAAGGATTAGGATGCTAAAAGATATCCAAAGTTTAAAAATGAAATGACACTACAGTTTAAGTCATTTTGGTTATTGCGGGTTCTTTATGAAAGATCGGGGCCCTAGATGCTTAATCTAGAGACTTTGCAAAACCATGCCTCTTGGGCAGAATGACTAAAACTCCGCATTCTGGTAAAACGGTGGTATGCAAAGAAATGTTGAATCTTATACATAGTGATGTATCGTATTTTCAACAAGTAGTGGAAATCATTAGTTAATTGTGGACTTAAGTGAATAAGCGTATTTACTTAATGAAACATAAGTTTGAAATGATTTGAATTATTCAAATGAGTTCACAACAAAAAGGAGGATATTGAAATTAACAATAATACGAAGTCTCTTCGATTTGATCGACATGACTAAGGTATTCAAGTCAAGTTTACCGTAAAAGGGACTTGTGAAAGATGTTTCACAAATTATGATAATTGGATGAATTCAAACTTTATTGAAATATCTAAACATCATAATCATTATGTATTAAGATACATATGGTATAGTATTATCTCTTATAGGGGTTATAGTTATCGTTTAGAGTTAAAGATCAAAATAAGCAAACACTCATTTGAAATACAAAGGAACATCTAAAAGATTCGTGGAAACAACACCATAAGTGTTATGGCAAGTTCGAGTTTCTGGAGATTTCGACAAGTTGAAATCATGGCGAATAAACAAGTCTTTGTAGAGATTCTTAGGAAGCTATGATTGCATCTTCCACAAAAGGGGGCAAACCTATTATTGTCCAAAGTTGATGTGTCTTGATGAAGATACATGTGGAAGAAAGTAAAATATCAAAACAAAGTATTTGACCTTACCTCCAATTGTTGAGTGGCGCAGCGGAATTTGTTTCGTGAAACCGACTCTACAAATAGAGGAGAAACTAATGATAATGATCATAACGTTTCGGGGAATACTTTTTCTAAAGAAAGTAGGATTCAACTATATATTCTACAAGTTTGTGGAATTATATTGTTGATTCACTTGTCATGTTTTGAACAAGACATACCTACGAATTACAAAGAAACGTGATGGACCTAAGTACGAGAAATGAATAGTCATTGAAATCTCGTTAGTGGAATTCTTGATTTGATGATGATCAAAGAATTTTGGAATGTCCAAGATTATCGAGAGAACCTAGATTTTAGTGGGAGCAAATCATCTTGGCTAATTCATAATATGTAGCTGACATATTTTGAGTGGGAGCTAACTGAAATCCCTAGATCTCAAACATGAATGTCATATTTGAGTGGGAATGTGAAATCATTCTGTGATATGTGGACGACATATATGAATGATGTGATTGGTGTTAATAATATTTAAGTTAGGATGAAGTTGAAGTTATTAAACAAAAAGATCTATCGAGATAGATTGATGAGTTTAATGAACATTGAATGTCAAATGCTTCCTGGACTTGATTCTGAAAGATGTTTAGAATGTCCTAAGCAAGATTCTAAAGAAGCTCAGAATGGAACAAGTAAGAAAGAAGTTCTTACTATATGAAGCATTGAGTTAGTATTGAAACTATGGTTGAAAGAAAGAGATGCGTTGCATCTCCTATGCCTCAGTCATAGGTTCTTTCATATAACCATGTTGTATACTCGACATAAAGTGACCCGAGGTTCTGGTTAGTAGGACAAAGTCTTAACTGACAGAATGTGGCTTTAAGTGATCCTAGAGCTGTTCACTGAACCAGAGTTAAGTTGATGTGATGTATAATGTTATGGCGGGGCTAGTTCGCAACGTAGAATGATGTGTCCTAGGGCCCAGTGCCCGTGAGAAAGCCCTCGAGGTTGATCTAAAGTCGCTGTAAGCTCCTGGAATCCGGCCTCGTTCTGCTGCCATGACTATAGTATATACACAAACGATACCAAAGTGTGTTTCGAAGTTTAGATAACAACAGTGAAAACGACCGTCATCATAAACACTAGAAACAAAGTCTCGCTTTGTTGCCAAACAAATACTTCGACCCATTATACGATAATGGTGTGAATGTCAAAATTAGGAAGACATTAACGATTTGCAAAATACATAATGATCTGGTAAAACAGAACATGGACACGACGTTTTCCATGAGCATGCATGATCTGTAAACGCATATGGTATATGGTTTATATGAGTAAAATGCAAGCTAGGTTATTTATACTCTAGTGCAAGTGGGAGACTGAAGGAGATATGCCCTAGTGGCAAATAATAAATAGGTTTTTATTATCATATCTCAATTAGTTTATAATAGTTTCATATTGTGCTATAACTGTGCCAAGTAGAAACATTGGTACATGTGTGGTATGAAACAACCAAGTCCCTGGTAGCCTCTATTCATACTAGTTCCTTTGTCACGAAGATGATCTGGGTTTCAAGATCATGGGCATTTATGCTGAATGACAATGGGATCATATCATTAGAGAATGATGTGATTGGACATTCATCGAAGGATTGCAACACGATCAAGTCATATAGTTCATTGTTGCAACAGCTATACCTAGACTCCTTCTCCTTAGACCGTGAGCTCATATTACTCATTGTTTCCCGAGGCTACTTTGACTACATCAACCGTCATCTGGTAATACGGTAGCCATAAAGGTGTATGTTGGTTATTCGAAAGGAACAGTTGATGACATGTGACTGCAAGACCGGGATTTGTTCACCCACATGACGGGTAAAGATACATGCGGCCGGCTTGGTGAGATTACATCCATAAATGTTGCAACATGTGACTAGGTCACGAGGATGTAATATCACGATAACAAGAAAACATAACTTGTTGTGAACGAGATTGAACAACGTATGGGATACCAATGATCGGATCTCGGACAAGTTGTATCGAAAAACAAAAGGAAGAGGATGCTACATTTAGCGGTTCAAACGGCATTGTCATCAGGAATGCATAGGGGTAACATGGACATCCCTGGTCCCTCTGTTGATCATTGATACAAATCATGTCTAGAGCATTCCTGAGCCGTCAGAGGATACACTTAAGGGTACGATGAGAGCGATCATTCGTAAGACGGAATCACAGTAGAGAAAGAGAGAAAGCCAGAATCGTTCCGCGGAGAGATCCGAAGTTGTTCGGAGAAAGAATAAAGGAAAAGACCGGAAAAGTGTTTTCGGATAAATGGGAATTTAAATACATATTTATTATATGTTAATTATGAATTAATATATTCTAAATAATATTTAAGTTAAGATTTATAAAAGCAACTTTTATATTAGGCCAAATCCCGAAGGGAAATAGCCTAGAATAAAAGCTGCAGAAAAATAAAGGGAAAAAGAAAAAGCTAACAGCCACGTGGGCAGCTTTTATTAACCGCCGCACAGGAGCAGCAGGCGGAACAGGTCGCCCAGGCCTTTACGGGCCGGCCCACCCGGGCGCCAGCCGCCAGCTGCCACGTGGGAGATGAGCGACCTGGGCCGTCGAGAGTACACCGGCCCACACGGGCTGCTTGCTGTGTGCTGCCTCCCTCTTGCCATTTGGGCTGCCCACATTCGGCCCATCCGGATGGGGACGAAAATCCCTTTATTTGTTGTTTATTATTAGTCCCACATGGCTAACCCAATGGGGAGGGCACACCCCCTCCGTCTATATAAAGGGGTGCCCATGGGTGGGATTACACACACAACTTGAGAAGTCCTTTGGTTGACTTTCTCCCTCCCTCTCTCTATACCTTGTGACCATGGCCCCAAGTCTGGGCTGTGCGATCAAGGCACACCTGCAGTATGCTGTTGCGGTGCAGGGATTCCTAACCGGATATCAACTTCCGCACTCCCGGCAGGATCGGGGAGCTGGAGGTCTCATCGTGCACTGGATGTGTATGAAGACACGAGGCGCAACACTTGGGGCGCTTAAATGTCGTGAGCCGGAGCTGTTGCACGATGAAGATCAAGAAGGAGCAATGGTGACCTGCGAGGAGCTTCGCGACCTTGAGGTCGGCTACGAGTACGACTACTTCAACCACGTTCCCCGCGGAACGTTAACCGCGTACGGTCTACAAGGTTCTCTACGCTCCGGCCGTTACCGCATTGCTACATAGATAGATCCTAGGCAGTTTTGGGGTTACATCGTAGGAAATTTTTTGTTTTCTGCTGCAATCCCCAATAGCTTCAACTTGGACTTTGAGTTTTTGCAAGTAATGCATCTCTTCACAAACCTGTCCATATCACACCTCATCTTAGGCCAGTAAAAACGATTAGCGAGCATGAGTAGCGTCTTCTCATGCCCAAAGTGACCCATCAAACCACCAACATGTGATTCCTGTAACAATAACAAATACACCGACGATTCTGGAACACATAGTTTGTTAGCACGAAACAAATACCTATCATGGATGTGAAATTTATCCCATGCTTTCCCAATAGCACACAAGCGATATGGTTCAGCAAAATCATGATCAGTTACATATAAATCACACAAACTCTCTAAACCAGGAACTTTAATATCCAATTGTATTAACAACATGTTCTTCCTATATATAGCATCAGCAACTACATTATATTTTCAAGATGCTTATGAACTCAACCTACTCTACAAGATGCCTATGAAAATTAGACCAAGCTTTCAAATATTTAAAATCTTTATGAATAGAATGTATGATAAATTATTTTGGCCACAAATAATGTTTCCAAACTAAAAGAACTCTAATAAGCGCATATAATTATTTATCATAGATAGGATAATTTAACTTTGCACCAGAAAGTTTCTAAGTAAAATATGCAATGGGATGACCCTCTTGCATCAAAACACCGTCAATTCCTATGCCACTAGCATCACATTATCAAGTTACTTATTAAAATTTGGTAGTGCAAGCAATGGTGCAGAAGTTACCAACCATTTCAGTTCATCAAAAGCATGATCTTGGGCTATGCCCCACACAAAAGGTACACCTTTCTAAAGTCTTCCACATAACTTCTATAGAAACCATCTTGACCATGAAAACTTTGTACTTGACTCAGATTCATGGGAGTAAGCCAATTTTGAATATTTTCAATTTTAGATGCATCTACCTCTACTCCATGCTTAGAAACAACATATCCCAAAAATATGACCTTATCTTTGCAAAATGTGCACTTCTCAAGATTACCATAGAGTTTAGTATCATGCAACACTTGCAAAACTTGTCTAATATGATCACTATGTTCAGATTCATGGTGGTTGTAGATTGATATATCATCAAAATATACAACCACAAACTTGCCAATAAAATTTCTCAAAACATGGTTCATTAATCTCATGAAAGTACTAGGTGCATTGGTTAACCCAAATGGCATGACTAACCACTCATATAAACCAAATTTTGTTTTAAAGGTTGTTTTACATTCATCCCCTTCCTTCATCCTAATTAGATGAGAACCACTACCGAATTAAATCTTAGAGAAAATAACATCACCACTCAATTCATCTAACATATCTTCCAACCGTGGAATAGGATGATGATATCGAATAGTGATGTTATTTATAGCTCTACAATCTACACACATGCGCCATGTACCATATTTCTTAGGAACTAGAATAATAGGAACAACACAAGGGATCTCACATGAAAATAACCTTTGTCGAGAAGCGCTTGCAGTTGTTTCTGAATTTCCTTTGTCTCTTTGGGGTTTGTGCGATAGTGTGCACGGTTGGGCAGTGATGCTCCAGGAATCAAGTCAATTTGATGCTCAATACCTTGCAATGGTGGCAAACATATAGGTACTTCCTCCGGAAACACGTTTCTGAATTCCTGTAACACATTAGATACACCAAGAGAAAGAGGGGTCATATTGTTAGAAACTAAAACCTCACCCTTGTATGTGAGAACAAGAGGCACGGGTGTAGGATCCTCACTAAATTCTCTGATGTCCTCTTTGGCAGATAATATGAGTAAATTGGGCACTCTGTCACTTTTCATTGTATCACTCGTAGCTGTTACATTCTCTTGCCTATCAACTAATGTAGGTGCATCTTCCAAGTTGACTTTAGTTTTCTAATGAGATTCGTTCACAATATCCTATGGTGGCATAGGTTGTAAATTGATTTTTATGCGCTTGAAATCCCAAGTGATATGTATTGGCTCGGCCATTATGTCGTACAGAGCGATCAAACAACCACAACAGACCCAAAAGCAAATGACAAACCGTCATAGGAACCACATCAAAATCAATAGAATATTTGTATGTCCCTATCTCAAAATCAACACGCACCATGTGACTAACTTTCATCTCATCATTGTCACTTAACCACTGAATATAATATGGATGAGGGTACGGTAGATAGTTTAGTTTCAGGTTGGCACATAATTCCTTGCTTGATAAGTTCTGGCAACTACCACCATCAATGATAACCTTGCAAGCTTTGTTTGGACCAACAAGTGCCTTTGTTTGTAACAAATTGTAGCACTGACTTGCAGCACTAGACTGAGGTGTCACATTGAGAGTTCACTGTGAAACAATAATGGTTGGTGCCGGCCAAGGAATTCATTATCACCACCATCACTAATGTAACCATCATCATCCCAAGCATCCGGATCAACATCATCTCCTGTGTCATATTCATTATCCTTATTAATAAACATGGTTAGGACAATCTTGATTGAATTGACCCTTGTTACCACATATACGACACTCCATATCATGATTGCGTGTCGTAGACATGTTAGAACCGGTACCACTTTCTGCAAGGGCTTGTTTCTTTGTGTTGGAAACATTGGAAGTAGGTATGGTTGAAGTAGACGGACGATCAACAGGACTTGCCCTTGATGCGGGCGCACAAGAGCTATTCCAAGAGGAAAATCACCCACCTCCTTTTGAACAAGATTTAAACTGAGCCTCTTCAGCAAATTGTGCTTTAGCTTCACGTGCATGATGTAACAACTCATTCATATTGTGATACTAATGGTGTCGAACAATGATCTTGATGTTATACCTCAGTCCATGGAGAAAACGTTGCATGGTGATCTTAGTAGACTCACGGACACTTGCTCGTTGTAGAAGCATCTCCATCTCCATGTAATAGGAATAAACAATCATAGTACCTTGCTTTAATTGTTGAAACTTATCAAAGATAGAGCGCAAGTAATTGGGAGGAACAAAGCAAGCTTGCATCACCTCCTTCATGGTGTGCCAAGTAATAATATGCAGCTCATCATCTTCTTGCCTTGCACGGACAATGCCATCCCACCATCGTAATACACAACCATCAAACTGAACTAGCAAGCTGGATTTTTTTGTCTTTGGTATAATCATGTAAGCACCATAACTTATCTATCTTCAGCTCCTAGGTGAGTTACTCTTCAACATTAGGGCCTCCCTCAAATCTGGGTATCGAGAATGTCATGGTATTGCCGATGAGTACGCCATGGAGGGGTCCTCACAGTGCGTGTTTAGAGACGTGGGGTAAGGCGGAGAGTTGGCGGGTACGAGGTAACACAACTTACCCAGGTTCAAGTCCCACAATGGTGGCGGAACTCTACTCCTGCTATAAATCACTATAATAGCAACACACCGAGTTACAGAGATAGGTTCGCTGTGCGAGATGTTGCGTGTTGTACGTAGCAATCAGAGAAGTTGTGCCCTAAAGGCTCCCACAGGCCGGCTTATAAAGGCGCCAAGACCTAGGGTTTACAGGGAAAGGTCCTTGCCGGACAAGGTAAAGAGTCCTACACCTACATGAACTAGTCTTCTGTGTCTTGTACTCCAAGGCTCCGAGTATGTCGGTAACTCCTGCGTAGCCTTCCTTTATCCGGCATGGGCCTCCCTTCAGGATCCGTCTAACTGGGCCGCCCAGCAAGCCATAGGCCTTGCTACCAACTATGGGCCACCCAGGTTAGGCGGATTGGTGACATGCTATGAGGATACCCATATAGCATATCCCCAACAGTAGCCTCCGGAGGACCTTGAAATCTTGCGTTGTCTTGCTCGTTGATCTCTGAATATCCCGTCTAAGTGATGCCGGCAATCCGTCAAGCAATATCTCAAAGGTCTCCCACAGAACCCTGCAATCCTCTCCGGCTTCGCAATGTAGCCGGAGATTCCTCGAGTCTTCATTTCTAGAGTCGGATGATCTCCGTGTTCGATGGAATCTTCGGATGTGACCCTTCACTGCAACTGTCAGGAGGATGACGTAGGGTACAGCCTACGCTACCTTGAAACTCACATAAGCAAAGAATTAATCATTAGATATTTTAACGCGCGTGAAATCCGAAACTCACGTTCACTTCCACGTCGGCAACGTTCCATCCATCAGATATTTTTGCACAAATCTTGACGCGGGGCTTATATATTTCCAGCGTGGTCAATTTATTTCTTTTTACCCACATTCGCTTCCTAGTCTTCGTCTTCCTCCAGTCGCACGACCATTCGAGCTCTCCTGTGAAAACCCTAACCAGAGCTCTTTCTTCCTCCACACACTCCTCGTCATAATGGCCTCCAACAGCTCTTCTCCTTCCACGACGGCGATTCCCGAGGCTATGACGGAGCCATCCCAGGGAGTGATCATTCCACCGGAGGGGGTGGTCGTTCCTGTCTCTGCCATGACGGAGTCCGCCGGTGATGACCAAGAATGAGCAGCGCTCGAAGCCGCTAAAGAAGAAAGCGACTCCCACAAGGGGGTGTGGAGAGGCTTCGATCTCTCAACCGAAGACCTCCAAGAGCTGGTCGACGAGGGGTATCTCCCCGCGGTGGAGAAGTTTGTCTGGCGGGCGATGCCGGTCGGGGAGGTGGTCCCTTCTCCCCAACCCGGAGAAAAGGTGTACCTCAAATCTCATCTGGTATGCGGCGTTAGCCTGCCAATCTCCGACTTTTTCTTGGATGTCCTCCGGCACTTCCGGGTACTTCCCCATAATCTCTCTCCCAACAACATCCTAGTCCTTAGCAACTTTGTAGCTCTGTGCGAAGGATATCTAGGAATCAAACCTAGATTAGATATGTTTGTATATTCATTCACCGTCAAGAGAGAGTCTGTAGAGTCCAAGGATGAATTGCGGACCTGCGGAACCATTAGCTTCAAGATCTGGCCTAGCCGGTGCTTCCTTGACATCGTAGGGCACGTGTCTTGCTAGAACTGGAAGCGCACGTATTTCTATGGGCCAGATGTCCCTCTGCCAGACCGTCTTGAGACCCACCCTGACTTCGTCGATGGAGCTTCCACCGAAGTGCCCGCATGGAGGACCCCCGCCTCTTTTCCCTCCGATGATGAAGCCAATCGTGCCATAAGGTGGATCGAATGGCTCGTAGACGGAGGTCTAACGGTCTTGGACCTTGCCATGTGCTGGTATGTTAGGAGGATCCAGCCTCTGCAGCACCGGGCCGAGCTAATGTGCAAGTATAACCAAGACATGAGGGATCCCATGCGAATTTCGCGGGATAACTTCTCTACTGACTCCATCAAGCTCTGGCTGAAGGGCATCGTCAAGGTGAAGGACAAGAAGCGGGGCTTCAAGATCACCTACGACATGTTCGATTGCGGCAAGTTCCTAGAGGTAGCTTCTGTTTCCTTTGTTGCTTGTTACACACTCTAGGGTTTTTCCGACTTTGAAGTTGTCCATTTAACACTCTTCTGTATCCCAGTTGGCGACCTTGGAGGCGGACGAAATGGCCTCCCAGCTCTACGATCCAAAGCTGAAGGATATCCAAGTGGTGTCCGATGATGACGCCTCCAAGGATCAACTAGCTCCAGCAGCGCGAAAGCGGAAGAGCTCCACCTCTAATGCTGTTGCCGAGGCCAAGAAGAAGAAATCGGAGAGTGGAGTCTCCAAACATTCCACTACCGCCTCAGAGGCGGAGAAGAAGAAGAAATCCACCAGCATTGCCCTCTCCAAGGCTCCTGCCATGGAGTAAGTACTTTCATTCTGCGGCTTGTATTTTTCATCTCGCACCTTTTTTCAACTCTTGTACTTATACCTTGTACATTTCAGGAGGAAAGCCGGTGTTAGTTTGAAGCGATCCTCCAAAGATGTTGGAGGGTCAAAAAAAATTCGTGTGGGTCCGTCCGCCAAGCCCTCTCCCGCCATCGCTCCCCCTACTCCTGCCGCCATACTGTCTGCTGGTCCTGCTGGGTCGTCATCCCCTGTCATCCCTGAGACCTCCGCCATGGAGATAGATATCAATCCAAACCTTGATATCTCAGGCTCTGTCGAGGCAGACGTTTCTCCCAGCAGCCAGGCAACGCAGGAGAGCACCTCCTCTAAAGTGGCTGAAGCTCCGGCTAAGGATGCCATCCAGAAGGGGAAGGAAGTGGAAGAGGTGGACGTGGAAGCAACGATTGAGGCGGGAGCCTCCGCGCCAACGACTGCCTTGAAGGTGCAGGAGGCAGCTAGGGCTTCATCCATGACTCCGGCTTCGACCTCTCCATTGGATGCGACTCCTTTGACGTTGAGCCTAGATGATCTCATCAAGAAGGCCGATGCAATCTATAAGAATGCTCGGACCTTTCATGATTCCTATGCTCATGTGTCCAACAGTCTTAGGATCATTGCCATCGTAAGTTTTTTGAACTTCACTTGCTTTACTTTCTATAGTATATCCCACTATAGCCCCCGAGCTCTTAGGCGGATAACTCAATAGTTATTGGCCTAAGTGCTCCAAAGAACTAAGCGTAGAACTTGTCTGTGTAGCCCCCGAGCGTTTAGTTGAAACTTCAAAGTTCTGACTAGATTCTCTAGAGAAACTAGTTTACTTTAAAATCATGTACTGTATCCCCCGAGCATTTAGTTGCAACTGAATAGTTCCGACTAGATGCTATAGAGAAACTAAGGATGCTTATATGATGTGTAGAATGAGAATAAACGGGGGATAGCCTCCAATGAGAGGTTTGATGCTCTTCGGAAGGAGATGGATCTTCAATAGGGTAAAACCAAATTCCCGAATGAACAGATCAAAAATAGCCAGAGTCTATTTCCTACGACAGCTCCTTGCTTTCCCATTGAATCATTTCTTCCGTCTTCTGATAGCACTTTCTGATTTCCGTCTTACAAAAGCCATTGCTAAGGCCAAGAGCATCGTCCAGCAATCCAAGCATACCCAGGAGCTCGATGATGAAAACAAGATTCAAAAGAAGGACCTGGCCGAGCCCGTCAAGGGCCATGAGGCAACGATGAAGTCTATGCAAGAGTTTGTAGACGTCGAGATGCAGCGCCTGAAGGATGAGATTGCACAGCTCAAAGACTATAACCAAGCTACCAAAGAGCAAGATGCTAGGAGTCTTGAGATGTTCAAGTCAGTCCAGAAGGAGCATGATGTCTTGGCAGAGACATGCATGCAAGAAGAAACAAGCATCTTTGGTAACCTTTCTCTGTCTTGGTCTTTTCCTGTAAGTTGGATAACCATTTCACTTGTTTATACTCATGGTCCTTGTATGCTTGTGCTAACCACAGCTCCCATTGGCTTAGCCAACTTGGGCGAGGGTGCTCCAAGTCCCAAGGAACGCATGATTCTTGCCGGCAACTTCGTTAGCACCGCCATCGCCCAAGCCAAGGAGATAGCTCAACCTCTGGGCATAAATATCAAGGCAGCAGACTCAGCAGCCAAGTTCGCAGAAATCCTGTGCCGAGCCCATGAGAAAATCAAAGATTGGAAATCATCTTGCATCCGGCCTGGTGCTAGGATGACCCTGTCCCTAGTCAAGGCTCACTATGACAATGCCGACATCGACTTCGTGACCTCCGGCAGGCCCAAGCTGGACAAGGAAGGACAAGAGATCGATAGCGATGCTATTTGGAACTCTCTTGCTGGCTTCGATACCAGGGTTTGACGAGCTCTCCTGGCTGGCCTCTCCCGATGATGCCACCACGAAGCCCCTTGCAGCAGAGCCATGAAAAAGAATTTTTGTATTAAATGTGTCTCTGCAAAAATGTATGCGGAATAACTTATGTTTGTCTAAGGCGGAAAAACTTGTATTCAAGCTTCCTGCAACTTATCTGTTTCCAGCATGTGTATATATATTTTTAAGCAAGTGCTAGCTTATCCATTATTTTGGTTCGTATGCTTGACCTTTCGCGAGATGGAAGACTCGCAACACAGAACTATGCTCTCAGGCAATGATGCTTAATAGCACCGTCTAGAACCTAAGAACAAAATCGCTGGCTTTGAGTGCCGAAAAGTCACTACTCCAGAATCCACATAAAAACTTCAGAAAACGTGTAGACCAGAAAACTTAAGCTAATGCCCGTAGGCGGAATTTTCATAAGGGAAAATGCAACCTTGCGCATAAAGGGTTTATATGATCCAAAATTGAACAACTAAAGGAGGTAAAAGACTCAGAGAATATGAGTGAACAAAATTCTTTGTTTCATTGATCATATAAGAAACTTATTACATAATATAAATGTGCTATGTGTAAAAGGGACGTAGCTGTGCTATGTTCCATGGCCTATCTATCAATGGGTAATCATCATCGGAGTCACGTTGCTTGCGCTTGCTATTTTTGGCCTATCTTTCAACTCGCGAATATCAATTAGGTAATAGGAACCATTGAGCAATGCTTTGCTTATGACGAACGGTCCTTCCCAAGGCGGGGATAATTTGTCTGATTTCTCCTGCTTGAGTCTAAGCACCAGATCCCCTTCTTTAAATGAGAAATGCTTTACACGACGACTATAGTAGCCGCGTAGCTTCTGTTGGTAGACGGCAGATCTCTGGCATTCCAGCATGTGCTCTTCTTCAAGTAGATCCATAGATAGTTGTCTGGATTCTTCAGCGTCATCCTCCTTGTAGGTGGAAACTCTTGGTGCATCATGGAGGATGTCAGATGGGAGAATTGCTTCTGCTCCATAAACCATGAAGAAATGAGTCAAGCTGGTGGATCTGTTGGGTGTTGTTCTTAAACTCCACAAGACATATGGTAGTTCCTCCGCCCAGGCTCCAGCTGCTCCACGTAGTGGTGCCTCCAAGCATGGCTTGATTCCGTGCAGAATTAGTCCATTGGCCCTTTCAACTTGTCCATTTGACTACGGATGTGCCACAGATGCTAGGTCAAGGCGGATGCCTTTCTCATGACAATACTCCTCAACTTCTCCGAGAGATAAATTTCTTCCATTGTCGGTGATGATGCTATGTGGGAGACCAAATCTCACCACTAGATCCCGGACAAATTTTAGGGCTGTTGCCCCATCGAGCTTTCTAATGGATTTAGCTTTAATCCATTTTGTGAATTTGTCCTCTACTACTAGCAAGTGTGTGAATCCACAGGGTGCTGTCTACAAAGGTCCCACCATGTCCAGCCCCCAGACTGCAAACGGCCAGGTTATTGGTATTGTTCGCAATTCTTCAGCTGGAACACTTGGTTGTCTTGAATAAAATTGACACCCGAGGCATATTTGTACCAACTTGTCGGCGTCCGCCTTGGTAGTTATCCAGTAGAATCCTTGTCGGAAGGCCTTGGCCACCAATGATCGGGGAGCGGCATGATGCCAGCAATCTCCGAGATGTATTTCTCTAAGGATTTCAATACCTTGCTGCTGGGAGACGCACCATAGGAAAACTCCCTTTTGGTCAGGGTCCGCTCCCTTCACGGATTGTCGGGGTCAGCTCCCTTCATGGATGGAGTCCGTAAATGCTCCAAGAAAATGCCTGGCGGAATTGGTCAACAAGCTGATCCAAGCTTTGACAGCAGATCTCCCGCCTCATTATCCTCCCTTTTGACGTACTTGACTTCGTAGCCATCGAAGCACTTGGCTATTTCGTCTACATCGTCTTGATATGCTGCCATCATAGGGTTCCGCGCATTCCAGGTGTCAGCTACTTGCTGGGCAACCAAGTTGGAATCTCTACAGCAAACTATTCTCTTGATGCCAATATCGTTGGCTACGTGAAGTCCGTGAATGAGGGCCTCATACTCCGCCATGTTATTTGTAGGGTTGAAGTGGATCTATAGGACGTATTGCAACTTATCTCCTATTGGCAATTGTAATAATATGCTAGCCCCCGAGCCATTGAGTAACTTGGATCCGTCAAAGTGCATGACCCAATATTCTTGCTCTGGTACATGAGTGCCTTCTGGCAGTTTTGTCCAATCCGCAAGGAAATCTGCCAATGCTTGTGATTTGATAGCGTCCCGTCGCTTGTAGGTGATATCTAAGGCGGCAAGTTCAATGCCCCACTTTGCTACTCTTCCTGTACCGTCACTGTTGTTGATAATGTCGGACAGTGGAGCTTTACTCACTACTATGATGGGGTGCTCCTGGAAATAGTGCCTTAGCTTGCGTGAAGCAAGGAAAACTCCATAAGCTATCTTCTGGTAGTGCGGGTAATGCTGCTTGGATTACGTCAAGGCCTTGCTTACATAGTAAACGGGTCACTGAACTCCGTATTCATGCATTGGTTCTTTGCGCTCCACCATGATGATGATGCTGATTACTCGGTTGGTCGCCGCCATGTATACCAACATAGGCTCCCTTGGAACCGGTGTTGCAAGTATGGGTGGGGAGGAGAGTATTCTCTTCAACTCCTAAAGTGTTGCATCAGCCTCATCCGTCCATGTGAATTTGTCCGCCTTCTTGAGCAACTTGTAGAGCGGCATCGCCTTCTCACCAAGTCGGCTGATGAACCGGCTTACTGCTGCAACGCATCCTGTGAGCCTTTATATGTCCCTCAGGCATGTCGGGCGTTTGATGTTGAGGATGGCCTTGATTTTCCTTGGGTTCACCTCGATTCTGCTATACGAAACGATGAAGCCCAACAATTTGCCGGATGGTACCCCGAAGACACACTTCTTTGGGTTCAGCATCATGTTGTATTTCCGGAGATTTTCGAAGGTTTCCTGCAAGTCAGCGATCAGATCATTTGATTTCTTTGACATTACAGCGATGTCGTCCATGTAAGTGTGTATGTTGCGACCTATTTGGTACGTAGCACCAGTGTTTTTCAACCCAAAGGACATCGTGACGTAGCAATACGCGTCGTAGGGTGTGGTGAACAAAGTGGCTAGTTGTTCTGACTTTCGCATCCGGATCTGGTGGTATCATGAATAGGCATCGAGAAAACACAAAAGCTCCAAGCCAGCCGTCAAGTCAATGACTTGGTCAATGCGAGTCAAAGCAAACAGATCCTTCGGACACGCTTTGTTCAAGCCGATGTAATCAACGCACATTCTTAATTCATTGGTTCCCTTTTTGGGGACAAGTATCGGATTTGCCACCCATCGGGTATGAATAACTTCTCGCATAAAGCCAGCCTTAAGTAATGTAGCTATTTCTTTGCCTATAGCCCTTCGTCTTTCATCACCATAGCATCATAGAGGTTGTTTCACCGGTTTGGCATTAGGATCAATATTCAAGCTATGCTCGGCAAGTTCCCTAGTACGCCTTTCATGTCGGCAGGTTACCAGGCAAAGATGTCCCTATTCTCACGAAGGAACTCGATGAGCGTGCTTTCCTATTTGGGATCCAGGTCCATGCCAATGGCGGTGGTCTTGGAGGAATCACCTTCGACAAGTTCCACCTGCTTGGTCTTGATGGCGGCCTTGAAGGCGGGTTCGGCAGCAGTACTCTGCTTCTTCGAAGTCGGCATCTCCGTCGCATCAACCTGGTTCTGGATCTCCCTAAACTCCTCACCATAGAGGACTGCTTCGGCGAAGGCAGCTTCGCTGAGCTCGCACTCCCGTGCCTTGGTGAAGCTTCCGTCAATGGTGATGACGCCATTTGGTCCGGGAATCTTGAGTTTGTTATAGACAAAGCATGGCCTTGCAAGGAAGGAGTGGAAGATGTCGCATCCGAAGATGATGTGGTACATGCTCTTGAAGGGCACCATTCAAAGGTCATGCGTTCTTGGCGGTAATTGTTTACATCGCCAAAAGCGACCGGAAGGGTGATGCAACCCAGGGATTTTGCTTATCGGCCAGGGACAACCCCATGGAACGCGGTGTTACTCTTCCTTAGCTGGGTCTCTGTCAAGTTCATCTTGTGCAGTGTATCTAGGTACAAGATGTTGATGCTGCTTCCACTGTCCACGAGGCACTTGGTTAACTCCGTGTTGTCAATCAAAGGGTTGATGACCATGGCATACTGGTTCTCTATTGGGATGAGTTCTGGATGATCCTTCCTATCCCAAGTAATTGGAACTTCCGACCACCTGACGTACTAGGGAACCGGAGGGAGGGTAGCCATCAGTATCCTTAGAGAGGTTTTCCGAGCCCGGATAGTTGGTGTACAAAGGAAGGTGTGGTAACATGGAGCCTTCTGTTTGAAGGGATTTTTCCCTTTATCCTCTCCTTTGTCGGAAGATTTTGGGTCCACGTCCTTGATTCCTTGGGTTGTTCCTCCTTCTTCTTCCCTTTCCCTTTCCGTGGGGTCTATTCTTCCGACTTCGCTTGTAGCCGGACTCAGGGTCCTCCTTGAGATCGTTGAAAAACTTGCACTGGCGATTGGTGTGGGTGGATTTTCCATTAGCATTGAGATGGATGAAACACGACATATCGCGGTACTCTTCGTATGTTTGGGGAACGCGGGGCGCTGAGGGTGTGGTGTCACTCCTTTGCTGGCCACTGCTAGCCCCCCGACGATGTCCATGCTTCCCGCCATTGCCTCTGCCAGTGAATGTTGCGGCGACCATGTCGGCTACTTGCTTCTCTTCGGGCGGATTATTCCGCTTGTTATTGTTGTTCTTCTTGGCCTAGGTAGGGATTTCTATGGCCGACAACGATCCATGCGTGTCGTCATTAGTAGCGGCGGACTCACTATCCATGGCAATCATTGTGTTGAGGTTGAGGTCATTATTGTCTTGCTTGCGCTTCAACGCATGTCGGAGAAAAGTTCCCTTCTCCAGTCCATCAATGAAGGTGGCCATAGCGGTCTTTTCGTGCAGCCCTATGCAGGAATTTTTTGTATCTAGCCAGCAGGAGAGGTAGGCACGGGAGGTTTCATCCTTTTCTTGCACACACCGCTGTAGGTCTCCGAAAGTGCAGGGACGTTTTTACATACCCTCGAAGTTCTTGGTGAACGCTTCATACATGTCCAACCAATTGCATATTGATTTCTCTGGTAAGTCATCGATCCATTGCCGGGCGGTGCCAGTCAACATGAGTGGGAGGTACTTGACGACGACATTGGGGTTTCCCCCTGCGATATGGATCGCTTCACGGTAGTCCTGCAACCATGTTGCTGGCCTGGCGGTGCTGTTGTATGGATTGATGGTCTTGTCTATCCGGAGGCTCTTGGGGTAGGTTGTGGCCCGTGTGACTGGTCCAAAACATCATGGCCCAAGGTATGGGAGCTCCCGAGCTTCTTGGATCTTGTCCAGCTGCGAACGTGCATCATATGGCTCTAGCTGCTTCCCTTTTCCGTCATGGGGAGGGGAGTTGTGGCACGATTTGTGAGACCTGCCATGCCCTCCTCCATGATGGTTGCTAGGTGGCGATGGAGGCGGTGGAGGCGGTGGGTTAGCTCTCTTGTTGTGTCCCTCCTGCGACTGCTCACGCCTGTCGCGGTTGCTTGTCAGACGTGGTGGTTCCTTATAGGAGCTGCTCATGTGTCCGTCATGGCCGATGTGCTCTCCGGCATGCCGAGGATGTTCGCCCTGATCGCATATAACGATACCGGGCGGAGACCGCCTTGGAGGTGGCATGCTTGTGCGGTGGCGCGACACTGGTTCCTCATGACGTCGAGATGGTGGTGGGGGTGGCGAGCGGGAGAATATCATTTTGCGGCCCGAAAGTTGGGGTGGCCAGGCAAAGCGGTACCCGAGTTCCCTGATATCATCCGCGATGGCTATAGTTGGCATGCCAAATACTCAGAGGGTCCTTTTCGGCACGAATTCAACTTTACGTTTCAATACAAAAAATCAGGCTAACGGCCATCAAGTTGAGTCCCCCTGTCAGCTTTCGCCATTATGTCGCTGCCGTCGTTGCTGCCATGTAGGCTTGCAGCGTTGGTGCATGCATCCTTTACGCGTCTGCTTCTTCCTCCGGGGCAGCAATCTGTGGTCGCGGCCATGGCGCGGAGCTAGGACTTGGACAAACCTGCTCGGCCCGCTCTCCTCCCCATCCTGAATCGGAGCTCGCCCTCACCATGACCGCACCATTGGCACGGCGCGGGGACGGGAATTCATTCCCGGGTGAGATTTGTACCCATGCCGACCATGCTCGGTCCTGTGGGTCTCCTCCATAATCCGAGCTCGCCGTCGCCGTGGTCGCACACGCACCAGCCACAACTCCTTCCTCTCCGAACCCTAAAGCCACATCCACCCAGTTCGGCACAACGCCAACAAGGTGAAAATGCATCAAGTTTTCTTCTTGTGATTGTAGAAAAACATGTATGTACCGTGGCCGTAGCATACTCTAATAATGTACACATATATTGTTTACTAGATTTTCATTTGAAATTAGTAGCTCCGTGATGACAAAACATAGAGAACCTAAATGGAATGACGATGACGACCATGTTCTGTACTTTGCATTGCATCAACAAGTTCTCGCTGACAAAGCAAGTTACCAAGAGAGTGGAGTTCATCAGCCATTGCCAAAAAATATGTGAACAAATCAATGAGCGATTCAATGCAAATAAGCACAGAAAAGCTAGATCCATGTCATCAATCATCAATAGATGGCACATTCTAGTGATGCGTTCAAATGCGTACATGATGTATCATTTGCTTGAAGTGGTTGTTATCCTGAGAAAAAATGCGTGGTATGCACATTACATTTGTATGTTCTATGGTGCAATTTTGTTGTTATGGGCGTGGAAAGAAAAGCTGGGCTTCACTGAATATTACGCAGTTAGGCCTAACTTAGTCTTACACAAATAAGCACAACTTAGTCTTTACACACATAAGTGTAACTAATGATAAAGATCTGCCAGTATGAGCACTAGGTCCCTGGAGCTGGTGGTATCATTGGAACGAACCAGAATGCTGCGTTTGGCCGTCTTTCATTCTCCTTTAAATAGTACGACCCCACTGATGAGCCAATTGTAGGCCCCCTCCCCCCGACGTGGATTCGGCTCCAGGTCGGATCTGGAGTGTCAACATGATAGGTGCATGAGTGTGCAACAAACACACAGTCTGCTATCAACACTAGAAGTGCTGGCACCTCAGCAACAACACCAGCATGTTCTTCCTGGACTCCGGCAGCAGCCTCAATGGGTATTTCGTCAGCTTCACCAGCAGCAGCATTAGCAAGTATTTCGCCAGCTTCACCAGCAGCAGCATCACCAAGTATTTCGTCAGCTTCACCAGGAGCAACAGCAGCTAGTTCTTCGTCAGCTCCACCACCACCAACACCACCACCACCACCACCACCAGCGTCAGGGGCCAGGGCTTCCTGAGCAATTACAGGTTCAACAGCTCCAGGGGCTCCGACAAATAAAGGGTAGTTGATCCCAAGAAACACAGATTGTCCCTTCAGATTGTTGACTCTACTCTAGACTTGCTCTACTGGGTCTTCAGATGGGGATGCGGACCTCGAGAAAACGTGACACCGCAGCGATGGGTATGAAGAAAGTTGTGTCCCCATATGTTCTATTGTATCACCAACGCTGTTTAGTGCTCCCCTAATATGAATCCACAAGAGTTCATCATGATGTTCCGTGTTGTCTCTGAGAGGTGCCAGGAACCAGCGCAGTGTCCCAAGTTCAGCATCTGCTACTGCATCTTCGATGACTGGAGCTGGAATTATGCACGGGGCTGCGTGGGTACCTGCGTGTTACTAACGGTCAGTAAGCGAAATTTTGAATGGGATTTTACATGCTATATGACACCATGACTCACCCCAAATGGACGGCTCCCAAACACGCACGTCGCCGCTAGGTTCAGTGACCGCATAAATGCGTTGCGGTCTATACGAAGAGCAGCCGTAGGTGAAGACGGTGTCGACATACTTCTCCGGCCACAGAAAGTCGTCGCGCAAGACTGTGCATTCAATGTCTTCTGCGCATCTAATGAATGCGATTGCCTTGTCGAACACCGCTAAGAGGTCATACTCCCAGTTCTTCCACGCCCCCTCCCGCGGTCTATGTGGGAGTTGTACCTTCACGAGCTCAAGTTCTGCCATGTTGAACCTGTTGAATGCAGTAATGCCGACACCCTTCAAAGATGGCACTGCTAGCCTCTCCGATCTGTAGCAATTTTTTAGAGTCCAAGTACTCCCATCCTGGGATAAAAGGACCAGCCACTCGCCGTTGCCACCCACCCAGTTCTGGTCATCTCTCATTTCCGTCTCTTCTTCTTCCTTGATATTCACCACTACTGATTCCGACCACTTATCCAGCAGCATCAGTTTTGCATGATATTCTATAGAGTTTGTTGTCAGTTGGTACAATCACCTAGCATGGATTCCATTGCAGATATAATTTGACAACTGGACCTTTATATTAAAGTACACAAAATATCGCCTAAATACGAGTGTCTCCTCAGATATCGCCTAAATTGTGCCTGTGTCACTACGAAGATACTCAATATATGGAGTAGGAGCAGAGCCCCCCAGAACAAACTCCTGATGATGATCATCATTAAACAGCTCGAGGCATAACAGCCTTAAATCGTCTAATCTGTTTGTTTTTATTTTAGGAAACAGAATATCACCTAGCAGGCATTCCATTGCAAAATCGAAATTGACAACTCGTCTATCACCTAGAGTAAGACTGTGTCACTACGAAAATACCAGAATATCAGGTACGAGCAGAGCTTCCGCTGTACAGAATAGTCTTAAATGGTTCGATTTGTTCAAACCGCACGTGCACACAACACGTTCGACGAAAGGAACATAGGATTCTGATGAGAGTTCAGCACATATGAATCAACGATATGACTGAACGAATAAGCTAGATACTGGAACTTACGTGGCCATCGCGGTCGTCTGGACATTTGTTGTTATCGGGGTAAAGAAGGCTTGGCGTGCCAAACGGTTGTTCGTCCATGTTCCACATCATCACGCGGTAGTCAGGGATGCAGCGAGCGAGGCGGCCGGCTGAGATGATGTCCAACTCCGAGGCGATCCTGTGCATGTTCGCGACATTGAGGTTCAGCCATCCCCAATCCTCGCGGTAGCGGTCGCCCTGGTCATCCGCGTCGTCGTTGCATGCCTTTCGCTTCAGCCTGCTGCTACCCCAAGCTCTACCCATAGCGGCAAATGGAGTCTAGAATCCGGTAGATTAATGGAGGCATTGTGATGAGGAGGCGGATGGATTCAAGAGGGGGTGGAATCAGGGATGGGGGTAGTTGTTCGAGTGGGGAGAGAATCTGCAAGGAACCGCCGCCGCCGGTTCTCGTCCGCGTGGAAGAAAAGAACAGGGGGCGTAATTATTGAGGGCGGGCACCGGAACCGTCTAAGGAAGTCAAAAAATAAATCGTAAAAGGGAAATGTGCGGCCCGCCTGTCAGTGAGTGAAGGTCGGCACGCGTAAATGTGCCTATGTTTGAATTGATTCCACTGCATGCAAGTGGCGCAGAACAAATTTTAGGAAGTGCTAGCGTCGACGTGTAAAACCGCCGTTTTTCGCCACCTTCACCCCACTATGAACGGTCGTGCACCATTCCAGATATTGGTAAGGGCGGTTCCAATCTGTCACTTCTTCGTCTCATTTCCTCCTCCATGGCCTCATCGTCTTTCTCCTCCACGGCCTCATCCATTTCCTCCACCACCGCATCACCCTCTTCCTCCGTATCCTTTCCCTCTTTCCTGTAGTCATGGACGCTCCGGACGTCCGAAATGATGGCAGGCAAGAAACTGCGCACTTTGACATCGAAGTACATGGCAGGAAGAAGATTGATGTCATCTACACCACCGACCCTCGGACGGTGAGGAACACTCTGAATAATTTCACGAGTTGGCTGCAGTTCGAAGAAAACAGGTTCGTAGGTCTCGACCTCGAGTACAGCCGTGATTGCCGTAGGATCTCCGTGGTGCAACTCTCCATGAAGGGGCACGTCCTCGTATACCAGCCTTTTTGTGAGAAGGGGGTTGACGGGATTTGGTAGACTTTGCTGTCTTTTTGTTCCTAAACCGTCTGTTTGCAGAAGTTATTGCTATATTATTTGTGTGAATTCATTTTCATGCAGGTGGGGCGAAAGCATTAGGGATCTGTTTCATGACTTTCTCGTGAACCAGCACATAACATTTACCAGTGTTGACATCATGAATGACAGTAAAATGCTTGAAAGCCCGACTGTCAACATTAGAATCCCAAAGGAGTGCAGAGTGGACATCCAGGAAATTTACTGGATCCCAGGGACGAAGCGCAGCAAGACCGGGATGGCCGCTCTTGCCTCCGAACTCATAGACCCGTGGTACGCTGACATGAAGGACAGATTGCCGAGATGTTCGTGGAGGCGTTTAGGGCATGATTACTGTGAGGATAAGCCACTTTCTGAACCTAATCTGAAGTACGCTGCAATTGACGGGTATGTTAGCCACAAGCTGTACCGCCAGATTGTAAAATCTCGTTCCAGGCATAGCATCATTGAACCACCACCAAGGAAGGTTGTTTGTCCCAGATGCCGGATCGTAGATGAATCTAGAAACCGGGGCAAGCAACCGAAGGCATCCTGGGATCGGTTGCCTTCTCCAACAGGCCGGGATGTAGACTATTAGTGCATGATTGTTGTGTTTATGAAAACATGTTATTTCATAAGTACACTATGTGAGCAATTACGAACTGCTGTGTATTACCTTTGTCAAACTATAATCTGGTTTATGACTGTATCCTCCTCTATAATCTGGGTTTGGTTATGACTTATGTTTGGATTCTGCCGCATGCAAATGGCACAGACAGAATTTGTAAGAATGAATTTTGAGCATAAAAAAAGGGGGAATGTAATTCATACAGGTTAAGTAGCTAATAGCATAGGGATCATACGAGCTTGTTTCTTACACACAGAATGCTTAGAAAATACAGGCGAGATAAAATATAGGCGAGATAAAACTAGGAACAAAATGCAAAACTAGTAGTGGTAAACAGCACACTCACCCACTCGCCAGATCCTATTGAGCATCTCGTAGCAGACATACGCGTGCCTGGTTGCATACTTGATCGCATCGTAATCCAGGTGCCTCCACTCCCATCGCTCGTGCAGGTGCTTCGGGAACTCGATTTTCATGCCGGCGTACTCACGGTCGATGATGTCGGAAGCGAGTCTAGCCATGCCGACTTTCCCCGTACCGCCATCCGGGTACCTCCACAAATGTTGGAGATCGACGTGATTGACGACATGAACGAGGAGATCCCGTTCTAGCTTCAGAGTGTCGTTCTTGATGTCGAAGCTGACGAAGTAGATCTCCCTCCTGTGTAGGAACTCGCGAAGCTCCGGGCATACAGATTTGGCCCTACATACGTGATATAGTAGGCAGTGGTTGCGCATGGACAGCTGCAAAAGCGCCGTCCTCTTCCTATCTTTGGTATACTCGAGGTCAAGGCCGACGATCTTGTACCTGTCCATCGGATCATGTAGCCACTGCTCGTACATTGCGATGACCTTGGCCACCTCCGCTGACGCATTTGTGTGGGCGACCGTCAGCTTGGTGGTGCCATGGGCGGTGACGGTGTACTCGTCGGTGTAGTCGCTCCCCGTCGCCGAACACGCTGTACTCTGCGTCCATGGCAGCAGCTAATGCAACGGCGGTGGCCTAGTTTTGGAAGTGGTGGCTGGGAGTGGGCGTGGAGGTGGAGTGATTTGTTGCGGTGGTATGGCCAGGCGGAGGCGGTGCCTGCGGCAGCATCGATGGTTCTTGCGGTGGCGGCGGTGGTGGAAGGAATGAGTTGGGGATTTTTGCACAGTGATGTGCTGAGGAGACAGAAGGCGATGCTTAAATTCCGTTTACCCATGAAGAAGCAAGTTTGACCGGGCGAGCACCGATGGTTTCCAATCCTAGCGATTAAATTCGGCGTCTGTCCCGGTAGGCGATGGGACGGGTGTGCGACGTGGCAGAGACCGGTCACGTAGACCACCGTCCCGTTGCCGATCCGCAGCGGGTGCGCGGTGCTGACACGACGTAACATGAGAGGACAGAAGGAAGTGTACAAGTTTAAGAAGTGTAAGCATAGACATGGACCTAGCATCCCTGCACCCCGGGGCAGCCGCCCAGCCGATCAGGCCTGCCGATTGTGCAAAGTGTGTCCCGAATTTGCCAAAATGAAGCTCATTTGCCCATGCTTCTATAAGTTTCTATGTAGGCCACTTGTGTAAGCATGCACGATCAAGCAACTTTGCAACACACATGTCGTTGGAAAAGCATTAGGTTTCAACACACCACATAGTTTAGGGATTTAGAATAGCTACATTGTGGAGCTCTAGCCAAATTGCATGGTAAAGCCAAATTTAGCTTTTTGTCAGATTTAGCTATAGCAACATTGTGTCTCGTTTGTCCTCACTTTTGCCTCCCGATATTCCGAAGCCCTCACATGCGCTCGGAGGGGGGTGCCGTCTGGTCAAAGGCTTGGCCGTTACGTGCGGCATGACGCCTAAAGTGGCCTTTTTAAAGAGCGCCTTTTCCCCTCTCTCTCTCTAACAGTTGTGTTTTTTTGCCCAAAAAGGTAGGGAATCTAGAGCAGCTTCTCTCTTCATTCATTGTTCCTTTTGCGATCGTTTTAACCCAATCTGGTAGCAAATCTAGAGCAGCAAAACAAACCAGCACCATAAATAAATTCAGTAAATAGAGCAGATGTAGATAAAGCAGCTAATATAGGTTATATAGTACGGTACTTAACGAGGTTCGACAATTAGGCTGCTCAGCAGCAGCAGCGGACTGCTTCAACACAGACAAGACAAAAGAAGCTGCTTTACAGCAGCAGCAGCTGATCAGTGGCCCCACGTGGCCTCTGCCAGGAGGGCATCCGCCTCCTCCCTCTGGCGCCTCCTCCACTTCTTGCTGCCCAGCCCCTTGACCTTGGGCACCTTGGGTCTGATCGGGGGCATGCGACCCTCCTCGATAGCCACCTTCTGGAGGTTGCGGAGGTGAAGACCGAGCGCCTGGTGCCTGGCCCTGAAGCCGTGGATGTTCACAAACTCGCCGCAGGTCCTCACGTCCTCGGCATGCTTCACGAGGGAGTTGAAGTCCGTGCCGTGGAGCCTCGTGGTGGGGCAGAAGGGGCACCTGTACACGTCGCCGGCGAAGAAGTTGTTGTACTGACCGGACTTTAGCCTCCTCAGCACATGACGAGTCTTGGTGTCCTACGACTCGTCGTCGCTGCGGAGGTCACTGCTATCCTCCTGTTGGAAAAAACAGAAGAGTGAAATAAGGACATGATTGAGATACTTTGATTATCGGGATTATTGTTTTGCATAAATTAACCGAATGAGATCTCCCGATTATTCCCCAAATCTCAAACCAAATTGAATACCGATCCCATCTACGAACAGGGGGATTCATCGAAAATCGAGATCTAACACAATAGGAGTAGCTACTGTAAAAAATACGAACAGCCGAGCCCTAATAACATACGATCTAGCATCCAACTATGGGAACGGGGGAAGAACAAGGGAAGGGGAGAAAACCCTTGTTACCTCAGACCACGGGTCGGTGATGCTGGTGTCGTAGGGGTTCTCCGGCCTTATGTAGACAACCTCCTCGTAGGGGTCCCAGCCGAGCGAGATCTGTCTGAGACTGGCTGGGGCCTCCTCGCCGGAGGCTACGGCGGATGCGGGGACGGGGACGGGGGCTCCTTGCCGGCTGCCTTGGAGGCACCGATGGCCACCGCGTCGATCTTCTCCATCACCGGCATGGTTGGGGTTTTGTTGGGCGTTTGCAGAAGGTGATGGGATAGTGGAAACGGTCGAGTGAGCGAGTGCGTGATGAGTGGGAGTGGGAGTGGGGAGGCATCTATTAAAGGAGAAGGGAAGCGGCTTTTCGTTGCACTACCATGCACCGCGTAGGCTAATGCACCGTGCATGGCCACACGTGTCCGCTACCGCCCCGTGCACCGCACACGCGTACCGTGAGTCACGTTTTTCCCCTCGTGTCTAACCATGGCGATTCAGTTGTACTCAGTTTTGCCCACCAACCATTGATCCTCTGTGATCTAGCGGACAGGATAACCCTTATATCTGTCGGGGGCACCCCTCTATCCATGCAAAATAACGAGTATGCCACCGGAACTTTAACAACATAAACAGATGAACTTGAATATATTTTGAAGGGTACGAAAATAGAAATAGACATAGTTTAAGGGTCTAGATACGGTAAGATAACTAATATTTATTAGTGGCCGGGCCAACACAGTGACGGGGTTGGTTGGCTAGGATTTGATGATTCCTAAGTAAGGGGACACTAGGCCGTTCTTGACATACTCCCTCAGGAACTTGCCATAAGCAGCGTGCTTAGCCTTGGTCGCCGACTTGTGTTTACTAGCCGGGCTTTTACCGATGCCAACCGCATGCGGAATCAAGATGGCAATCCTCGGGTTGACTCCTTTCTTACAGAAAGGGCACCTGAGCTCCCCAAGTCGAGTGCGGAAAGGGATTATCCCGCTCTTGAGCTTCTTCATGACATGGCGGCTCTTGTTGTCCCTGGTCTCTTTGGCAGAGTCCATCTCACTTGAATACACCTGCAATGTATGGAATACAAACCGAAATGAGCAAAATAATAAATATATATTCCTTCCACCATTCCAAGTTACTTTCGATGCAATAACATGTCTATACAGGTTCAGCAGTTCATTACGGCCGTCTCCCCAGCTCTCTCCTAAATTAATGTGGTTTGTGTTCTTGGTAACTTATTAATAAATAATTAATGTGGATTCATTCAGAACAGACTAGATCTCTCCATGTACCGGTTCGTACATTGCATCTAATCATTAGGACTAGATTTTTTATGACACCTGGATAGATTAAGCTCGAGCACAAAATATGAAACATGTAGAAATAGATGTACCTCCGGGTACACGAGTGGAGAGTGTTCGTCGAACTCCACGCCCTCATCGGCGCCTCCGAAGTCGTCAGCACCGGCGTGCACATGGTCCCCCAAGGGGTTGAACTGCACGTCCTCCTCGGCCTGTGCTGCGTGATGCTCCTCTAGATCTGTCGCGTGAAGCACCACCCCGGCGGCAATGCCCAGACACTCACCCCCACGCACTGGTTTCATGGAGAAGGTTCGTGCAAGTATGTTCAAGATTGTGGTGTTTTGCTGGATAGGGAAGAGAGAGTAGTGGATGAGTGCGAATAGAGGACCCGATAGGCTAGGTTTTTAATGCGGGGACGTTTAGGCCTCCTCGAGGGCCCCGGTTGACAGCTCTTCCGGCTACGGCTGCCGCGTGGAAGGTTCGTGTGGTGGGGGCCTGACGGAAGTGAGAGTGCAGGCGCGCTGCGTAGTAAAAATGGTATAGCCGGTGGTCCGTGGATGACCAGTTGCCGTGTAGTAGACTTGTAGCCTTTGCAGACTAGATTAAACATGACATGACCACTCGACCACTTTTTCCATGGACGGCATCGTGTTCCTTCTTGTAGAAGTCTTGTTGAGGGACATGTCCGTGTTGTCTCGTGCTGTCCTGTGAAGGGCACGACATGTGCAACGAGCCTCGTTGGATCACACAGGATCAACGGTTGGTGTGCACGATCCACGTTACAGCTGTGACAACCAATCAGGGCGTAGCAGACAAAGTAGGCATAGGTTTGGGCTTCTATGAGAGAGAGAGAGAGAGACAGAGGATGTTTGTTCATATACTAAAACCACAAACAACCATGGATCAACCACTAGAGTCATTGCATGTGTGTTCTTATACTAAAACCATCATGGATCCACTAGTGGTCATTGCATGTGTGTTCTTTCCACAAACCACACATGGATCCACCAGTGGTCATTGCATGTGTGTTCTTTCCGCAAACCACATATGGATCAACCAGAGTCATTGCATGTGTGTTCTTTCCACAAACCACACATGGATCAACCACTAGAGTCATTGCATGTTTGTTCTTATACTAAAACCACAAACCAACACTAGAGTCATAGCATGTGTGTTCTTTTCCACAAACCACACATGGATCCACCAGTGGTCATTGCATGTGTGTTCTTCCCACAAACCACATATGGATCAACCACTAGTCATTGCATGTGTGTTCTTTCCACAAACCACACATGGATCAACCACTAGAGTCATTGCATGTTTGTTCTTATACTAAAACCACAAACCAGCACTAGAGTCATTGCATGTGTGTTCTTTTCCACAAACCACACATGGATCCACCACTAGAGTCATTGCATGTGTGTTGTTTCCACAAACCACATATGGATCAACCAGAGTCATTGCATGTGTGTTCTTTCCACAAACCACACATGTGGACCCACCGGTGGTCATTGCATGTGTGTTATTTCCACAAACCACACATGGATCAACCACTAGAGTCATTGCATGTGTGTTCTTTCCACAAACCACATATGGATCAACCACTAGAGTCATTGCATGTGTGTTCTTATACTAAAACCAACAGTAGAGTCATTGCATGTGTGTTCTTTCCACAAACCACACATGGATCAACCACTAGAGTCATTGCATGTTTGTTCTTATACTAAAACCACAAACCAGCACTAGAGTCATTGCATGTGTGTTCTTTTACACAAACCACACATGGATCCACCACTAGAGTCATTGCATGTGTGTTCTTTCCACAAACCACATATGGATCAACCAGAATCATTGCATGTGTGTTCTTTCCACAAACCACACATGTGGACCCACGAGTGGTCATTGCATGTGTGTTCTTTCCACAAACCACACATGGATCAACCACCAGAGTCATTGCATGTGTGTTCTTTCCACAAACAAACATGGATCAACCACTAGAGTCATTGAATGTGTGTTCTTTTCCACAAACCACACATGGATCCACCAGTTGTCATTGCATGTGTGTTCTTTTCCACAAACCACACATGGATCAACCACTAGAGTCATTGCATGTTTGTTATTTCCACAAACAAACATGGATCAACCACTAGAGTCATTGAATGTGTGTTCTTTTCCACAAACCACACATGGATCCACCAGTTGTCATTGCATGTGTGTTCTTTTCCACAAACCACAGATGGATCTACCAGTAGAGTCATTGCATGTGTGTTCTTTTCCACAAACCACACATGGATCCACCACTAGAGTCATTGCATGTGTGTTCTTTCCACAAACCACATATGTATCAACCAGTGTCATTGCATGTGTGTTCTTTCCACAAACCACACATGTGGACCCACTAGAGTCATTGCATGTGTGTTATTTCCACAAACCACACATGGATCAACCACTAGAGTCATTGCATATGTGTTATTTCCACAAACCACACATGGATAAACCACTAGAGTCATTGCATGTGTGTTCTTATACTAAAACCAACACTAGAGTCATTGCATGTGTGTTCTTTTCACAAACCATGCTTGGATCAACCACTAGAGTCATTTCATGTGTGTTCTTATACTAAAACCAACACTAGAGTCATTGCATGTGTGTTCTTTTCACAAACCACACTTGGATCAACCACTAGAGTCATTGCATGTGTGCTATTTCCACAAACAAACATGGATCAACCACTAGAGTCATTGCATGTGTGTTCTTTTCCACAAACCACACATGGATCCACCAGTGGTCATTGCATGTGTGTTCTTTCCACAAACCACACATGGATCAACCACTAGAGTCATTGCATGTGTGTTCTTTCCACAAACCACACATGGATCAACCACTAGAGTCATTGCATGTTTGTTCTTATACTAAAACCACAAACCAGCACTAGAGTCATTGCATGTGTGTCTTATACTAAAACCAACATGGATCCACCAGTGGTCATTGCATGTGTGTTCTTTCCACAAACCACACATGGATCAACCACTAGAGTCATTGCATGTGTGTTCTTTCCACAAACCACACATGGATCAACCACTAGAGTCATTGCATGTTTGTTCTTATACTAAAACCACAAACCAGCACTAGAGTCATTGCATGTGTGTTGTTTTCCACAAACCACACATGGATCCACCACTAGAGTCATTGCATGTGTGTTGTTTCCACAAACCACATGTGGATCAACCAGAGTGATTGCATGTGTGTTCTTTCCACAAACCACACATGTGGACCCACCAGTGGTCATTGCATGTGTGTTATTTCCACAAACCACACATGGATCAACCAGTAGAGCATTGCATGTGTGTTCTTTCCACAAACCTTAGATGGATCAACCACTAGAGTCATTGCATGTGTGTTCTTATACTAAAACCAACACTAGAGTCATTGCATGTGTGTTCTTTTCACAAACCACACATGGATCAACCACTAGAGTCATTGCATGTGTGTTATTTCCACAAACAAACATGGATCAACCACTAGAGTCATTACATGTGTGTTCTTATACTAAAACCAACATGGATCCACCAGTGGTCATTGCATATGTGTATTTCCACAAACCACACATGGATCCACCAGTGGTCATTGCATGTGTGTTCTTTCCACAAACCACACATGGATCAACCACTAGAGTCATTGCATGTGTGTTCTTATACTAAAATCACAAACCAATACTAGAGTCATTGCATGTGTGTTCTTGTACTAAAACCACAAAGGAGTACTAGAGTCATTGCATGTGCGTTCTTTTCCACGAACCACACATGGATCCACCAGTGGTCATTGCATCCGTGTTCTTTCCACAAACCACATATGGATCAACCAGAGTCATTGCATGTGTGTTCTTTCCACAAACCACACATGGATCAACCACTAGAGTCATTGCATGTTTGTTCTTATACTAAAACCACAAACCAGCACTAGAGTCATTGCATGTGTCTTCTTTTCCACAAACCACACATGGATCCACCAGTGGTCATTGCATGTGTGTTATTTCCACAAACCACACATGGATCAACCACTAGAGTCATTGCATGTGTGTTCTTTCCACAAACCACATATGGATCAACCACTAGAGTCATTGCATGTGTGTTCTTATTATACTAAAACCAACACTAGAGTCATTGCATGTATGTTCTTTTCACAAATCACACATGGATCAACCACTAGAGTCATTGCATGTGTGTTATTTCCACAAACAGACATGGATGAACCACTAGAGTCATTGCATGTGTGTACTTTTCCACAAACGACACATGGATCCACCAGTGGTCATTGCATGTGTGTTCTTTTCCACAAACCACACAAGGATCCACAAGTGGTCATTGCATGTGTGTTGTTTCCACAAACCACATATGGATCAACCACTAGTCATTGGATGTGTGTTCTTTCCACCAACCACACATGGATCAACCACTAGAGTCATTGCATGTGTGTTATTTCCACAAACCACACATGGATCAACCACTAGAGTCATTGCATGTGTGTTCTTTCCAAAAACCACATATGGATCAACCACTAGAGTCATTGCATGTTGTTCTTATTATACTAAAACCAACATTAGAGTCATTGCATGTGTGTTCTTTTCACAAACCACACATGAATCAACCACTAGAGTCATTGCATGTGTGTTATTTCCACAAACAGACATGGATGAACCACTAGAGTCATTGCATGTGTGTACTTTTCCACAAACGACACATGGATCCACCAGTGGTCATTGCATGTGTGTTCATTTCCACAAACCACACATGGATCCACAAGTGGTCATTGCATGTGTGTTATTTCCACAAACCACATATGGATCAACCACTAGTCATTTCATGTGTGTTCTTTCCACAAACCACACATGGATCAACCACTAGAGTCATTGCATGTTTGTTCTTATACTAAAACCACAAACCAGCACTAGAGTCATTGCATGTGTGTTCTTTTCCACAAACCACACATGGATCCACCACTAGACTCATTGCATGTGTGTTCTTTCCACAAATCACATATGGATCAACCAGAGTCATTGCACGTGTATTCTTTCCACAAACCACACATGTGGACCCACTAGAGTCATTGCATGTGTGTTATTTCCACAAACCACACATGGATCAACCACTAGATTCATTGTATATGTGTTATTTCCACAAACCACACATGGATCAACCACTAGAGTCATTGCATGTTTGTTCTTATAATAAAACCAATACTAGAGTCATTGCATGTGTGTTCTTTTCACAAACCACACATGGATAAACCACTAGAGTTATTGCATGTGTGTTCTTTCCACAAACCACATATGGATAAACCACTAGTCATTGCATGTGTGTTCTTTCCACAAACCACACATGGATCAACCACTAGAGTCATTGCATGTTTGTTCTTATACTAAAACCACAAACCAGCACTAGAGTCATTGCATGTGTGTTCTTTTCACAAACCATGCTTGGATCAACCACTAGAGTCATTTCATGTGTGTTATTTCCACAAACAAACATGGATCAACCACTAGAGTCATTGCATGTGTGTTCTTTTCCACAAACCAGACATGGATCCACCAGTGGTCATTGCATGTGTGTTCTTTCCACAAACCACACATGGATCAACCACTAGAGTCATTGCATGTGTGTTCTTTCCACAAACCACACATGGATCAACCACTAGAGTCGTTGCATGTTTGTTCTTATACTAAAACCACAAACCAGCACTAGAGTCATTGCATGTGTGTCTTATACTAAAACCAACATGGATCCACCAGTGGTCATTGCATGTGTGTTCTTTCCACAAACCACACATGGATCAACCACTAGAGTCATTGCATGTGTGTTCTTTCCACAAACCACACATGGATCAACCACTAGAGTCATTGCATGTTTGTTCTTATACTAAAACCACAAACCAGCACTAGAGTCATTGCATGTGTGTTCTTTTCCACAAACCACACATGGATTCACCACTAGAGTCATTGCATGTGTGTTGTTTCCACAAACCACATGTGGATCAACCAGAGTGATTGCATGTGTGTTCTTTCCACAAACCACACATGTGGACCCACCAGTGGTCATTGCATGTGTGTTATTTCCACAAACCACACATGGATCAACCAGTAGAGTCATTGCATGTGTGCTCTTTGCACAAACCGCATATGGATCAACCACTAGAGTCATTGCATGTGTGTTCTTATACTAAAACCAACACTAGAGTCATTGCATGTGTGTTCTTTTCACAAACCACACATGGATCAACCACTAGAGTCATTGCATGTATGTTATTTCCACAAACAAACATGGATCAACCACTAGAGTCATTACATGTGTGTTCTTATACTAAAACCAACATGGATCCACCAGTGGTCATTGCATGTGTGTATTTCCACAAACCACACATGGATCCACCATTGGTCATTGCATGTGTGTTCTTTCCACAAACCACACATGGATCAACCACTAGAGTCATTGCATGTGTGTTCTTATACTAAAATCACAAACCAATACTAGAGTCATTGCATGTGTGTTCTTATACTAAAACCACAAAGGAGTACTAGAGTCATTGCATGTGTGTTCTTTTCCACGAACCACACATGGATCCACCAGTGGTCATTGCATGCGTGTTCTTTCCACAAACCACATATGGATCAACCAGAGTCATTGCATGTGTGTTCTTTCCACAAACCACACATGGATCAACCACTAGAGTCATTGCATGTTTGTTCTTATACTAAAACCACAAACCAGCACTAGAGTCATTGCATGTGTCTTCATTTCCACAAACCACACATGGATCCACCAGTGGTCATTGCATGTGTGTTATTTCCACAAACCACACATGGATCAACCACTAGAGTCATTGCATGTGTGTTCTTTCCACAAACCACATATGGATCAACCACTAGAGTCATTGCATGTGTGTTCTTATTATACTAAAACCAACACTAGAGTCATTGGATGTGTGTTCTTTTCACAAATCACACATGGATCAACCACTAGAGTTATTGCATGTGTGTTATTTCCTCAAACAGACATGGATGAACCACTAGAGTCATTGCATGTGTGTACTTTTCCACAAACGACAGATGGATCCACCAGTGGTCATTGCATGTGTGTTCTTTTCCACAAACCACACATGGATCCACAAGTGGTCATTGCATGTGTGTTGTTTCCACAAACCACATATGGATCAACCACTAGTCATTGCATGTGTGTTCTTTCCTCCAACCACACATGGATCAACCACTAGAGTCATTGCATGTGTGTTATTTCCACAAACCACACATGGATCAACCACTAGAGTCATTGCATGTGTGTTATTTCCACAAACCACATATGGATCAACCACTAGAGTCATTGCATGTTGTTCTTATTATACTAAAACCAACACTAGAGTCATTGCATGTGTGTTCTTTTCACAAACCACACATGAATCAACCACTAGAGTCATTGCATGTGTGTTATTTCCACAAACAGACATGAATGAACCACTAGAGTCATTGCATGTGTGTACTTTTCCACAAACGACACATGGATCCACCAGTGGTCATTGCATGTGTGTTCATTTCCACAAACCACACATGGATCCACAAGTGGTCATTGCATGTGTGTTCTTTCCACAAACCACATATGGATAAACCACTAGTCATTGCATGTGTGTTCTTTCCACAAACCACACATGGATCAACCACTAGAGTCATTGCATGTTTGTTCTTATACTAAAACCACAAACCAGCACTAGAGTCATTGCATGTGTGTTCTTTTCACAAACCATGCTTGGATCAACCACTAGAGTCATTTCATGTGTGTTATTTCCACAAACAAACATGGATCAACCACTAGAGTCATTGCATGTGTGTTCTTTTCCACAAACCAGACATGGATCCACCAGTGGTCATTGCATGTGTGTTCTTTCCACAAACCACACATGGATCAACCACTAGAGTCATTGCATGTGTGTTCTTTCCACAAACCACACATGGATCAACCACTAGAGTCGTTGCATGTTTGTTCTTATACTAAAACCACAAACCAGCACTAGAGTCATTGCATGTGTGTCTTATACTAAAACCAACATGGATCCACCAGTGGTCATTGCATGTGTGTTCTTTCCACAAACCACACATGGATCAACCACTAGAGTCATTGCATGTGTGTTCTTTCCACAAACCACACATGGATCAACCACTAGAGTCATTGCATGTTTGTTCTTATACTAAAACCACAAACCAGCACTAGAGTCATTGCATGTGTGTTCTTTTCCACAAACCACACATGGATTCACCACTAGAGTCATTGCATGTGTGTTGTTTCCACAAACCACATGTGGATCAACCAGAGTGATTGCATGTGTGTTCTTTCCACAAACCACACATGTGGACCCACCAGTGGTCATTGCATGTGTGTTATTTCCACAAACCACACATGGATCAACCAGTAGAGTCATTGCATGTGTGCTCTTTGCACAAACCGCATATGGATCAACCACTAGAGTCATTGCATGTGTGTTCTTATACTAAAACCAACACTAGAGTCATTGCATGTGTGTTCTTTTCACAAACCACACATGGATCAACCACTAGAGTCATTGCATGTATGTTATTTCCACAAACAAACATGGATCAACCACTAGAGTCATTACATGTGTGTTCTTATACTAAAACCAACATGGATCCACCAGTGGTCATTGCATGTGTGTATTTCCACAAACCACACATGGATCCACCATTGGTCATTGCATGTGTGTTCTTTCCACAAACCACACATGGATCAACCACTAGAGTCATTGCATGTGTGTTCTTATACTAAAATCACAAACCAATACTAGAGTCATTGCATGTGTGTTCTTATACTAAAACCACAAAGGAGTACTAGAGTCATTGCATGTGTGTTCTTTTCCACGAACCACACATGGATCCACCAGTGGTCATTGCATGCGTGTTCTTTCCACAAACCACATATGGATCAACCAGAGTCATTGCATGTGTGTTCTTTCCACAAACCACACATGGATCAACCACTAGAGTCATTGCATGTTTGTTCTTATACTAAAACCACAAACCAGCACTAGAGTCATTGCATGTGTCTTCATTTCCACAAACCACACATGGATCCACCAGTGGTCATTGCATGTGTGTTATTTCCACAAACCACACATGGATCAACCACTAGAGTCATTGCATGTGTGTTCTTTCCACAAACCACATATGGATCAACCACTAGAGTCATTGCATGTGTGTTCTTATTATACTAAAACCAACACTAGAGTCATTGGATGTGTGTTCTTTTCACAAATCACACATGGATCAACCACTAGAGTTATTGCATGTGTGTTATTTCCTCAAACAGACATGGATGAACCACTAGAGTCATTGCATGTGTGTACTTTTCCACAAACGACAGATGGATCCACCAGTGGTCATTGCATGTGTGTTCTTTTCCACAAACCACACATGGATCCACAAGTGGTCATTGCATGTGTGTTGTTTCCACAAACCACATATGGATCAACCACTAGTCATTGCATGTGTGTTCTTTCCTCCAACCACACATGGATCAACCACTAGAGTCATTGCATGTGTGTTATTTCCACAAACCACACATGGATCAACCACTAGAGTCATTGCATGTGTGTTATTTCCACAAACCACATATGGATCAACCACTAGAGTCATTGCATGTTGTTCTTATTATACTAAAACCAACACTAGAGTCATTGCATGTGTGTTCTTTTCACAAACCACACATGAATCAACCACTAGAGTCATTGCATGTGTGTTATTTCCACAAACAGACATGAATGAACCACTAGAGTCATTGCATGTGTGTACTTTTCCACAAACGACACATGGATCCACCAGTGGTCATTGCATGTGTGTTCATTTCCACAAACCACACATGGATCCACAAGTGGTCATTGCATGTGTGTTCTTTCCACAAACCACATATGGATAAACCACTAGTCATTGCATGTGTGTTCTTTCCACAAACCACACATGGATCAACCACTAGAGTCATTGCATGTTTGTTCTTATACTAAAACCACAAACCAGCACTAGAGTCATTGCATGTGTGTTCTTTTCACAAACCATGCTTGGATCAACCACTAGAGTCATTTCATGTGTGTTATTTCCACAAACAAACATGGATCAACCACTAGAGTCATTGCATGTGTGTTCTTTTCCACAAACCAGACATGGATCCACCATTGGTCATTGCATGTGTGTTCTTTCCACAAACCACACATGGATCAACCACTAGAGTCATTGCATGTGTGTTCTTTCCACAAACCACACATGGATCAACCACTAGAGTCGTTGCATGTTTGTTCTTATACTAAAACCACAAACCAGCACTAGAGTCATTGCATGTGTGTCTTATACTAAAACCAACATGGATCCACCAGTGGTCATTGCATGTGTGTTCTTTCCACAAACCACACATGGATCAACCACTAGAGTCATTGCATGTGTGTTCTTTCCACAAACCACACATGAATCAACCACTAGAGTCATTGCATGTTTGTTCTTATACTAAAACCACAAACCAGCACTAGAGTCATTGCATGTGTGTTCTTTTCCACAAACCACACATGGATTCACCACTAGAGTCATTGCATGTGTGTTGTTTCCACAAACCACATGTGGATCAACCAGAGTGATTGCATGTGTGTTCTTTCCACAAACCACACATGTGGACCCACCAGTGGTCATTGCATGTGTGTTATTTCCACAAACTACACATGGATCAACCAGTAGAGTCATTGCATGTGTGTTCTTTGCATAAACCGCATATGGATCAACCACTAGAGTCATTGCATGTGTGTTCTTATACTAAAACCAACACTAGAGTCATTGCATGTGTGTTCTTTTCACAAACCACACATGGATCAACCACTAGAGTCATTGCATATATGTTATTTCCACAAACAAACATGGATCAACCACTAGAGTCATTACATGTGTGTTCTTATACTAAAACCAACATGGATCCACCAGTGGTCATTGCATGTGTGTATTTCCACAAACCACACATGGATCCACCATTGGTCATTGCATGTGTGTTCTTTCCACAAACCACACATGGATCAACCACTAGAGTCATTGCATGTGTGTTCTTATACTAAAATCACAAACCAATACTAGAGTCATTGCATGTGTGTTCTTATACTAAAACCACAAAGGAGTACTAGAGTCATTGCATGTGTGTTATTTTCCACGAACCACACATGGATCCACCAGTGGTCATTGCATGCGTGTTCTTTCCACAAACCACATATGGATCAACCAGAGTCATTGCATGTGTGTTCTTTCCACAAACCACACATGGATCAACCACTAGAGTCATTGCATGTTTGTTCTTATACTAAAACCACAAACCAGCACTAGAGTCATTGCATGTGTCTTCATTTCCACAAACCACACATGGATCCACCAGTGGTCATTGCATGTGTGTTATTTCCACAAACCACACATGGATCAACCACTAGAGTCATTGCATGTGTGTTCTTTCCACAAACCACATATGGATCAACCACTAGAGTCATTGCATGTGTGTTCTTATTATACTAAAACCAACACTAGAGTCATTGCATGTGTGTTCTTTTCACAAATCACACATGGATCAACCACTAGAGTTATTGCATGTGTGTTATTTCCTCAAACAGACATGGATGAACCACTAGAGTCATTGCATGTGTGTACTTTTCCACAAACGACAGATGGATCCACCAGTGGTCATTGCATGTGTGTTCTTTTCCACAAACCACACATGGATCCACAAGTGGTCATTGCATGTGTGTTGTTTCCACAAACCACATATGGATCAACCACTAGTCATTGCATGTGTGTTCTTTCCTCCAACCACACATGGATCAACCACTAGAGTCATTGCATGTGTGTTATTTCCACAAACCACACATGGATCGACCACTAGAGTCATTGCATGTGTGTTATTTCCACAAACCACATATGGATCAACCACTAGAGTCATTGCATGTTGTTCTTATTATACTAAAACCAACACTAGAGTCATTGCATGTGTGTTCTTTTCACAAACCACACATGAATCAACCACTAGAGTCATTGCATGTGTGTTATTTCCACAAACAGACATGAATGAACCACTAGAGTCATTGCATGTGTGTACTTTTCCACAAACGACACATGGATCCACCAGTGGTCATTGCATGTGTGTTCATTTCCACAAACCACACATGGATCCACAAGTGGTCATTGCATGTGTGTTCTTTCCACAAACCACATATGGATAAACCACTAGTCATTGCATGTGTGTTCTTTCCACAAACCACACATGGATCAACCACTAGAGTCATTGCATGTTTGTTCTTATACTAAAACCACAAACCAGCACTAGAGTCATTGCATGTGTGTTCTTTTCACAAACCATGCTTGGATCAACCACTAGAGTCATTTCATGTGTGTTATTTCCACAAACAAACATGGATCAACCACTAGAGTCATTGCATGTGTGTTCTTTTCCACAAACCAGACATGGATCCACCATTGGTCATTGCATGTGTGTTCTTTCCACAAACCACACATGGATCAACCACTAGAGTCATTGCATGTGTGTTCTTTCCACAAACCACACATGGATCAACCACTAGAGTCGTTGCATGTTTGTTCTTATACTAAAACCACAAACCAGCACTAGAGTCATTGCATGTGTGTCTTATACTAAAACCAACATGGATCCACCAGTGGTAATTGCATGTGTGTTCTTTCCACAAACCACACATGGATCAACCACTAGAGTCATTGCATGTGTGTTCTTTCCACAAACCACACATGGATCAACCACTAGAGTCATTGCATGTTTGTTCTTATACTAAAACCACAAACCAGCACTAGAGTCATTGCATGTGTGTTCTTTTCCACAAACCACACATGGATTCACCACTAGAGTCATTGCATGTGTGTTGTTTCCACAAACAACATGTGGATCAACCAGAGTGATTGCATGTGTGTTCTTTCCACAAACCACACATGTGGACCCACCAGTGGTCATTGCATGTGTGTTATTTCCACAAACTACACATGGATCAACCAGTAGAGTCATTGCATGTGTGTTCTTTGCACAAACCGCATATGGATCAACCACTAGAGTCATTGCATGTGTGTTCTTATACTAAAACCAACACTAGAGTCATTGCATGTGTGTTCTTTTCACAAACCACACATGGATCAACCACTAGAGTCATTGCATGTATGTTATTTCCACAAACAAACATGGATCAACCACTAGAGTCATTACATGTGTGTTCTTATACTAAAACCAACATGGATCCACCAGTGGTCATTGCATGTGTGTATTTCCACAAACCACACATGGATCCACCATTGGTCATTGCATGTGTGTTCTTTCCACAAACCACACATGGATCAACCACTAGAGTCATTGCATGTGTGTTCTTATACTAAAATCACAAACCAATACTAGAGTCATTGCATGTGTGTTCTTATACTAAAACCAAAAAGGAGTACTAGAGTCATTGCATGTGTGTTATTTTCCACGAACCACACATGGATCCACCAGTGGTCATTGCATGCGTGTTCTTTCCACAAACCACATATGGATCAACCAGAGTCATTGCATGTGTGTTCTTTCCACAAACCACACATGGATCAACCACTAGAGTCATTGCATGTTTGTTCTTATACTAAAACCACAAACCAGCACTAGAGTCATTGCATGTGTCTTCATTTCCACAAACCACACATGGATCCACCAGTGGTCATTGCATGTGTGTTATTTCCACAAACCACACATGGATCAACCACTAGAGTCATTGCATGTGTGTTCTTTCCACAAACCACATATGGATCAACCACTAGAGTCATTGCATGTGTGTTCTTATTATACTAAAACCAACACTAGAGTCATTGCATGTGTGTTTTCACAAATCACACATGGATCAACCACTAGAGTTATTGCATGTGTGTTATTTCCACAAACAGACATGGATGAACCACTAGAGTCATTGCATGTGTGTACTTTTCCACAAACGACAGATGGATCCACCAGTGGTCATTGCATGTGTGTTCTTTTCCACAAACCACACATGGATCCACAAGTGGTCATTGCATGTGTGTTGTTTCCACAAACCACATATGGATCAACCACTAGTCATTGCATGTGTGTTCTTTCCACCAACCACACATGGATCAACCACTAGAGTCATTGCATGTGTGTTATTTCCACAAACCACACATGGATCAACCACTAGAGTCATTGCATGTGTGTTCTTTCCACAAACCACATATGGATCAACCACTAGAGTCATTGCATGTTGTTCTTATTATACTAAAACCAACACTAGAGTCATTGCATGTGTGTTCTTTTCACAAACCACACATGGATCAACCACTAGAGTCATTGCATGTGTGTTATTTCCACAAACAGACATGGATGAACCACTAGAGTCATTGCATGTGTGTACTTTTCCACAAACGACACATGGATCCACCAGTGGTCATTGCATGTGTGTTCTTTTCCACAAACCACACATTGATCCACAAGTGGTCATTGCATGTGTGTTCTTTCCACAAACCACATATGGATAAACCACTAGTCATTGCATGTGTGTTCTTTCCACAAACCACACATGGATCAACCACTAGAGTCATTGCATGTTTGTTCTTATACTAAAACCACAAACCAGCACTAGAGTCATTGCATGTGTGTTCTTTTAACAAACCATGCTTGGATCAACCACTAGAGTCATTTCATGTGTGTTCTTATACTAAAACCAACACTAGAGTCATTGCATGTGTGTTCTTTTAACAAACCACACTTGGATCAACCACTAGAGTCATTGCATGTGTGTTATTTCCACAAACAAACATGGATCAACCACTAGAGTCATTGCATGTGTGTTCTTTTCCACAAACCACACATGGATCCACCAGTGGTCATTGCATGTGTGTTCTTTCCACAAACCACACATGGATCAACCACTAGAGTCATTGCATGTGTGTTCTTTCCACAAACCACACATGGATCAACCACTATAGTCATTGCATGTTTGTTCTTATACTAAAACCACAAACTAGCACTAGAGTCATTGCATGTGTGTCTTATACTAAAACCAACATGGATCCACCAGTGGTCATTGCATGTGTGTTCTTTCCACAAACCACACATGGATCAACCACTAGAGTCATTGCATGTGTGTTCTTTCCACAAACCACACATGGATCAACCACTAGAGTCATTGCATGTTTGTTCTTATACTAAAACCACAAACCAGCACTAGAGTCATTGCATGTGTGTTCTTTTCCACAAACCACACATGGATTCACTACTAGAGTCATTGCATGTGTGTTGTTTCCACAAACCACATGTGGATCAACCAGAGTGATTGCATGTGTGTTCTTTCCACAAACCACACATGTGGACCCACCAGTGGTCATTGCATGTGTGTTATTTCCACAAACCACACATGGATCAACCAGTAGAGTCATTGCATGTGTGTTCTTTGCACAAACCGCATATGGATCAACCACTAGAGTCATTGCATGTGTGTTCTTATACTAACACCAACACTAGAGTCATTGCATGTGTGTTCTTTTCACAAACCACACATGGATCAACCACTAGAGTCATTGCATGTATGTTATTTCCACAAACAAACATGGATCAACCACTAGAGTCATTACATGTGTGTTCTTATACTAAAACCAACATGGATCCACCAGTGGTCATTGCATGTGTGTATTTCCACAAACCACACATGGATCCACCATTGGTCATTGCATGTGTGTTCTTTCCACAAACCACACATGGATCAACCACTAGAGTCATTGCATGTGTGTTCTTATACTAAAATCACAAACCAATACTAGAGTCATTGCATGTGTGTTCTTATACTAAAACCACAAAGGAGTACTAGAGTCATTGCATGTGTGTTATTTTCCACGAACCACACATGGATCCACCAGTGGTCATTGCATGCGTGTTCTTTCCACAAACCACATATGGATCAACCAGAGTCATTGCATGTGTGTTCTTTCCACAAACCACACATGGATCAACCACTAGAGTCATTGCATGTTTGTTCTTATACTAAAACCACAAACCAGCACTAGAGTCATTGCATGTGTCTTCATTTCCACAAACCACACATGGATCCACCAGTGGTCATTTCATGTGTGTTATTTCCACAAACCACACATGGATCAACCACTAGAGTCATTGCATGTGTGTTCTTTCCACAAACCACATATGGATCAACCACTAGAGTCATTGCATGTGTGTTCTTATTATACTAAAACCAACACTAGAGTCATTGCATGTGTGTTCTTTTCACAAATCACACATGGATCAACCACTAGAGTTATTGCATGTGTGTTATTTCCACAAACAGACATGGATGAACCACTAGAGTCATTGCATGTGTGTACTTTTCCACAAACGACAGATGGATCCACCAGTGGTCATTGCATGTGTGTTCTTTTCCACAAACCACACATGGATCCACAAGTGGTCATTGCATGTGTGTTGTTTCCACAAACCACATATGGATCAACCACTAGTCATTGCATGTGTGTTCTTTCCACCAACCACACATGGATCAACCACTAGAGTCATTGCATGTGTGTTATTTCCACAAACCACACATGGATCAACCACTAGAGTCATTGCATGTGTGTTCTTTCCACAAACCACATATGGATCAACCACTAGAGTCATTGCATGTTGTTCTTATTATACTAAAACCAACACTAGAGTCATTGCATGTGTGTTCTTTTCACAAACCACACATGGATCAACCACTAGAGTCATTGCATGTGTGTTATTTCCACAAACAGACATGGATGAACCACTAGAGTCATTGCATGTGTGTACTTTTCCACAAACGACACATGGATCCACCAGTGGTCATTGCATGTGTGTTCTTTTCCACAAACCACACATTGATCCACAAGTGGTCATTGCATGTGTGTTCTTTCCACAAACCACATATGGATAAACCACTAGTCATTGCATGTGTGTTCTTTCCACAAACCACACATGGATCAACCACTAGAGTCATTGCATGTTTGTTCTTATACTAAAACCACAAACCAGCACTAGAGTCATTGCATGTGTGTTCTTTTAACAAACCATGCTTGGATCAACCACTAGAGTCATTTCATGTTTGTTCTTATACTAAAACCAACACTAGAGTCATTGCATGTGTGTTCTTTTAACAAACCACACTTGGATCAACCACTAGAGTCATTGCATGTGTGTTATTTCCACAAACAAACATGGATCAACCACTAGAGTCATTGCATGTGTGTTCTTTTCCACAAACCACACATGGATCCACCAGTGGTCATTGCATGTGTGTTCTTTCCACAAACCACACATGGATCAACCACTAGAGTCATTGCATGTGTGTTCTTTCCACAAACCACACATGGATCAACCACTAGAGTCATTGCATGTTTGTTCTTATACTAAAACCACAAACTAGCACTAGAGTCATTGCATGTGTGTCTTATACTAAAACCAACATGGATCCACCAGTGGTCATTGCATGTGTGTTCTTTCCACAAACCACACATGGATCAACCACTAGAGTCATTGCATGTGTGTTCTTATACTAAAACCACAAACCAGCACTAGAGTCATTGCATGTGTGTTCTTTTCCACAAACCACACATGGATCCACCACTAGAGTCATTGCATGTGTGTTGTTTCCACAAACCACATGTGGATCAACCAGAGTGATTGCATGTGTGTTCTTTCCACAAACCACACATGTGGACCCACCAGTGGTCATTGCATGTGTGTTATTTCCACAAACCACACATGGATCCACCAGTGGTCATTGCATGTGTGTTCTTTCCACAAACCACACATGGATCAACCACTATAGTCATTGCATGTGTGTTCTTTCCACAAACCACATATGGATCAATCACTAGAGTCATTGCATGTGTGTTCTTATTATACTAAAACCAACACTAGAGTCATTGCATGTGTGTTCTTTTCACAAATCACACATGGATCAACCACTAGAGTCATTGCATGTGTGTTATTTCCACAAACAGACATGGATGAACCACTAGAGTCATTGCATGTGTGTACTTTTCCACAAACGACGCATGGATCCACCAGTGGTCATTGCATGTGTGTTCTTTTCCACAAACCACACATGGATCCACAAGTGGTCATTGCATGTGTGTTCTTTCCACAAACCACATATGGATCAACCACTAGTCATTGCATGTGTGTTCTTTCCACAAACCACACATGGATCAACCACTAGAGTCATTGCATGTGTGTTATTTCCACAAACCACACATGGATCAACCACTAGAGTCATTGCATTTGTGTTCTTTCCACAAGCCACATATGGATCAACCACTAGAGTCATTGCATGTTGTTCTTATTATACTAAAACCAACACTAGAGTCATTACATGTGTGTTCTTTTCACAAACCACACATGGATCAACCACTGGAGTCATTGCATGTGTGTTATTTCCACAAACAGACATGGATGAACCACTAGAGTCATTGCATGTGTGTACTTTTCCACAAACGACACATGGATCCACCAGTGGTCATTGCATGTGTGTTCTTTTCCACAAACCACACATGGATCCACAAGTGGTCATTGCATATGTGTTCTTTCCACAAACCACATATGGAAAAACCACTAGTCATTGCATGTGTGTTCTTTCCACAAACCACACATGGATCAACCACTAGAGTCATTGCATGTTTGTTCTTATACTAAAACCACAAACCAGCACTAGAGTCATTGCATGTGTGTTCTTTTCCACAAACCACACATGGATCCACCACTAGACTCATTGCATGTGTGTTATTTCCACAAACCACATGTGGATCAACCAGAGTGATTGCATGTGTGTTCTTTCCACAAACCACACATGTGGACCCACCAGTGGTCATTGCATGTGTGTTATTTCCACAAACCACACATGGATCAACCAGTAGAGTCATTGCATGTGTGTTCTTTCCACAAACCGCATATGGATCAACCACTAGAGTCATTGCATGTGTGTTCTTATACTAAAACCAACACTAGAGTCATTGCATGTGTGTTCTTTTCACAAACCACACATGGATCAACCACTAGATTCATTGCATGTATGTTATTTCCACAAACAAACATGGATCAACCACTAGAGTCATTACATGTGTGTTCTTATACTAAAACAACATGGATCCACCAGTGGTCATTGCATGTGCGTATTTCCACAAACCACACATGGATCCATCAGTGGTCATTGCATGTGTGTTCTTTCCACAAACCACACATGGATCAACCACTAGAGTCATTGCATGTGTGTTCTTATACTAAAATCACAAACCAATACTAGAGTCATTGCATGTGTGTTCTTGTACTAAAACAACAAAGGAGTACTAGAGTCATTGCATGTGTGTTCTTTTCCACGAACCACACATGGATCCACCAGTGGTCATTGCATGTGTGTTCTTTCCACAAACCACATATGGATCAACCAGAGTCATTGCATGTGTGTTCTTTCCACATCCACACATGGATCAACTACTAGAGTCATTGCATGTTTGTTCTTATACTAAAACCACAAACCAGCCCTAGAGTCATTGCATGTGTCTTCTTTTCCACAAACCACACATGGATCCACCAGTGGTCATTGCATGTGTGTTATTTCCACAAACCACACATGGATCAACCACTATAGTCATTGCATGTGTGTTCTTTCCACAAACCACATATGGATCAATCACTAGAGTCATTGCATGTGTGTTCTTATTATACTAAAACCAACACTAGAGTCATTGCATGTGTGTTCTTTTCACAAATCACACATGGATCAACCACTAGAGTCATTGCATGTGTGTTATTTCCACAAACAGACATGGATGAACCACTAGAGTCATTGCATGTGTGTACTTTTCCACAAACGACACATGGATCCACCAGTGGTCATTGCATGTGTGTTCTTTTCCACAAACCACACATGGATCCACAAGTGGTCATTGCATGTGTGTTATTTCCACAAACCACATATGGATCAACCACTAGTCATTGCATGTGTGTTCTTTCCACAAACCACACATGGATCAACCACTAGAGTCATTGCATGTGTGTTATTTCCACAAACCACACATGGATCAACCACTAGAGTCATTGCATGTGTGTTCTTTTCACAAACCACACATGGATCAACCACTAGAGTCATTGCATGTGTGTTATTTCCACAAACAGACATGGATGAACCACTAGAGTCATTGCATGTGTGTACTTTTCCACAAACGACACATGGATCCACCAGTGGTCATTGCATGTGTGTTCTTTTCCACAAACCACACATTGATCCACAAGTGGTCATTGCATGTGTGTTCTTTCCACAAACCACATATGGATAAACCACTAGTCATTGCATGTGTGTTCTTTCCACAAACCACACATGGATCAACCACTAGAGTCATTGCATGTTTGTTCTTATACTAAAACCACAAACCAGCACTAGAGTCATTGCATGTGTGTTCTTTTAACAAACCATGCTTGGATCAACCACTAGAGTCATTTCATGTGTGTTCTTATACTAAAACCAACACTAGAGTCATTGCATGTGTGTTCTTTTAACAAACCACACTTGGATCAACCACTAGAGTCATTGCATGTGTGTTATTTCCACAAACAAACATGGATCAACCACTAGAGTCATTGCATGTGTGTTCTTTTCCACAAACCACACATGGATCCACCAGTGGTCATTGCATGTGTGTTCTTTCCACAAACCACACATGGATCAACCACTAGAGTCATTGCATGTGTGTTCTTTCCACAAACCACGCATGGATTAACCACTAGAGGCATTGTATGTGTGTTCTTATACTAAAACCACAAACCAGCAGTAGAGTCATTGCATGTGTGTTCTTTTCCACAAACCACACATGGATCCACCACTAGAGTCATTGCATGTGTGTTGTTTCCACAAACCACATGTGGATCAACCAGAGTGATTGCATGTGTGTTCTTTCCACAAACCACACATGTGGACCCACCAGTGGTCATTGCATGTGTGTTATTTCCACAAACCACACATGGATCCACCAGTGGTCATTGCATGTGTGTTCTTTCCACAAACCACACATGGATCAACCACTATAGTCATTGCATGTGTGTTCTTTCCACAAACCACATATGGATCAATCACTAGAGTCATTGCATGTGTGTTCTTATTATACTAAAACCAACACTAGAGTCATTGCATGTGTGTTCTTTTCACAAATCACACATGGATCAACCACTAGAGTCATTGCATGTGTGTTATTTCCACAAACAGACATGGATGAACCACTAGAGTCATTGCATGTGTGTACTTTTCCAAAAACGACACATGGATCCACCAGTGGTCATTGCATGTGTGTTCTTTTCCACAAACCACACATGGATCCACAAGTGGTCATTGCATGTGTGTTCTTTCCACAAACCACATATGGATCAACCACTAGTCATTGCATGTGTGTTCTTTCCACAAACCACACATGGATCAACCACTAGAGTCATTGCATGTGTGTTATTTCCACAGACCACACATGGATCAACCACTAGAGTCATTGCATTTGTGTTCTTTCCACAAGCCACATATGGATCAACCACTAGAGTCATTGCATGTTGTTCTTATTATACTAAAACCAACACTAGAGTCATTGCATGTGTGTTCTTTTCACAAACCACACATGGATCAACCACTGGAGTCATTGCATGTGTGTTATTTCCACAAACAGACATGGATGAACCACTAGAGTCATTGCATGTGTGTACTTTTCCACAAACGACACATGGATCCACCAGTGGTCATTGCATGTGTGTTCTTTTCCACAAACCACACATGGATCCACAAGTGGTCATTGCATGTGTGTTCTTTCCACAAACCACATATGGATAAACCACTAGTCATTGCATGTGTGTTCTTTCCACAAACCACACATGGATCAACCACTAGAGTCATTGCATGTTTGTTCTTATACTAAAACCACAAACCAGCACTAGAGTCATTGCATGTGTGTTCTTTTCCACAAACCACACATGGATCCACCACTAGACTCATTGCATGTGTGTTCTTTCCACAAACCACATGTGGATCAACCAGAGTGATTGCATGTGTGTTCTTTCCACAAACCACACATGTGGACCCACCAGTGGTCATTGCATGTGTGTTATTTCCACAAACCACACATGGATCAACCAGTAGAGTCATTGCATGTGTGTTCTTTCCACAAACCGCATATGGATCAACCACTAGAGTCATTGCATGTGTGTTCTTATACTAAAACCAACACTAGAGTCATTGCATGTGTGTTCTTTTCACAAACCACACATGGATCAACCACTAGATTCATTGCATGTATGTTATTTCCACAAACCACACATGGATCAACCACTAGAGTCATTGCATGTGTGTTCTTTCCACAAGCCACATATGGATCAACCACTAGAGTCATTGCATGTTGTTCTTATTATACTAAAACCAACACTAGAGTCATTGCATGTGTGTTCTTTTCACAAACCACACATGGATCAACGACTAGAGTCATTGCATGTGTGTTATTTCCACAAACAGACATGGATGAACCACTAGAGTCATTGCATGTGTGTACTTTTCCACAAACGACACATGGATCCACCAGTGGTCATTGCATGTGTGTTCTTTTCCACAAACCACACATGGATCCACAAGTGGTCATTGCATGTGTGTTCTTTCCACAAACCACATATGGATAAACCACTAGTCATTGCATGTGTGTTCTTTCCACAAACCACACATGGATAAACCACTAGAGTCATTGCATGTTTGTTCTTATACTAAAACCACAAACCAGCACTAGAGTCATTGCATGTGTGTTCTTTTCCACAAACCACACATGGATCCACCACTAGACTCATTGCATGTGTGTTCTTTCCACAAATCACATATGGATCAACCAGAGTCATTGCACGTGTATTCTTTCCATAAACCACACATGTGGACCCACTAGAGTCATTGCATGTGTGTTATTTCCACAAACCACACATGGATCAACCACTAGATTCATTGCATATGTGTTATTTACACAAACCACACATGGATCAACCACTAGAGTCATTGCATGTTTGTTCTTATACTGAAACCAACACTAGAGTCATTGCATGTGTGTTCTTTTCACAAACCACACATGGATAAACCACTAGAGTTATTGCATGTGTGTTATTTCTACAAACAAACATGGATCAACCACTAGAGTAATTGCATGTGTGTTCTTATACTAAAACCAACATGGATCCACCAGTGGTCATTGCATGTGTGTTCTTTCCACAAACCACACATGGATCCACTAGTGGTCATTGCATGTGTGTTCTTTCCACAAACCACATAAGGATCAACCAGAGTCATTGCATGTGTGTTCTTTCCACAAACCACACATGGATCGACCACTAGAGTCATTGCATGTTTGTTCTTATACTAAAATCACAAACCAACACTATAGTCATAGCATGTATGATCTTTTCCACAAACCACACATGGATCCACCACTAGAGTCATTGCATTTGTGTTCTTTTCACAAACCACACATGGATCAACCACTAGAGTCATTGCATGTGTGTTATTTCCACAAACAGACATGGATGAACCACTAGAGTCACTGCATGTGTGTTCTTTTCCACAAACCACACATGGATCCACCAGTGGTCATTGCATGTGTGTTCTTTTCCACAAACCACACATGGATCCACAAGTGGTCATTGCATGTGTGTTCTTTCCACAAACCACATATGGATCAACCACTGGTCATTGCATGTGTGTTCTTTCCACAAACCAGACATGGATCAACTCCTATATTCATTCCATGTTTGTTCTTATACTAAAACCACAAACCAGCACTAGAGTCATTGCATGTGTGTTCTTTTGCACAAACCACACATGGATCCACCACTAGAGTCATTGCATGTGTGTTCTTTCCACAAACCACATATGGATCAACCAGAGTCATTGCATGTGTGTTATTTCCACAAACCACACATGTGGACCCACTAGTGGTCATTGCATGTGTGTTATTTCCACAAACCACACATGTATTAACCACTAGAGTCATTGCATGTGTGTTCTTTCCACAATCCACATATGGATCAACCACTAGAGACATTGCATGTGTGTTCTTAACTAAAACCAACACTAGAGTCATTGCATGTGTGTTCTTTCCAGAAACCACACATGGATCAACCACTAGAGTCATTGCATGTGTGTTATTTCCACAAACCACACATGGATCAAACACTAGAGTCATTGCATGTGTGTTCTTATACTAAAACCACAAACCAGTACTAGAGTTATTGCATGTGTGTTCTTTTCCACAAACCACACATGGATCCACCACTAGAGTCATTGCATGTGTGGTCTTTCCACAAACCACATATGGATCAACCAGAGTCATTGCATGTGTGTTCTTTCCACAAACCACACATGTAGACCCACCAGTGGTCATTTCATGTGTGTTATTTCCACAAACCACACATGGATCAACCACTAGAGTCATTGCATTTGTGTTCTTTCCACAAACAAACATGGATCAACCACTAGAGTCATTGAATGTGTGTTCTTTTCCACAAACCACACATGGATCCACCAGTTTTCATTGCATGTGTGTTCTTTTCCACAAACCACACATGGATCAACCACTAGAGTCATTGCATGTGTGTTATTTCCACAGACAAACATGGATCAACCACTAGAGTCATTGAATGTGTGTTCTTTTCCACAAACCACACATGGATCCACTAGTTGTCATTGCATGTGTGTTATTTTCCACAAACCACACATGGATCCACAAGTGGTCATTGCATGTGTGTCCTTTTCCACAAACCACACATGGATCCACCACTAGAGTCATTGCATGTGTGTTCTTTCCACAAACCACATATGGATCAACTAGAGTCATTCCATGTGTGTTCTTTCCCCAAACCACACATGTGGACCCACTAGAGTCATTGCATGTGTGTTATTTCCACAAACCACACATGGATCAACCACTATTGTCATTGGATATGTGTTATTTCCACAAACCACACATGGATCAACCACTAGAGTCATTGCATGTGTGTTCTTATACTAAAACCAACACTAGAGTCATTACATGTGTGTTCTTTTCACAAACCACACCGGGATCAACCACTAGAGTCATTGCATGTGCGTTATTTCCGCAAACAAACATGGATCAACCACTAGAGTCATTGCATGTGTGTTCTTTTCCACAAACCACACATGGATCCACCACTAGAGTCATAGCATGTGTGTTCTTTTCCACAAACCACACATGGATCCACCACTAGAGTCATTGCATTTGTGTTCTTTTCACAAACCACACATGGATCAACCACTAGAGTCATTGCATGTGTGTTATTTCCACAAACAAACATGGATGAACCACTAGAGTCATTGCATGTGTGTTCTTTTCCACAAACCACACATGGATCCACCAGTGGTCATTGCATGTGTGTTCTTTCCATAAACCACACATGGATCAACCACTAGAGTCATTGCATGTGTGTTCTTTCCACAAACCACACATGGATCAACCACTAGAGTCATTGCATGTTTGTTCTTATACTAAAACCACAAACCAGCACTAGAGTCATTGCATGTGTGTTCTTATACTAAAACCAACATGGATCCACCAGTGGTCATTGCATGTGTGTTTTTTCCACAAACCACACATGGATCAACCACTAGAGTCATTGCATGTGTGTTCTTTCCACAAACAAACATGGATCAACCACTAGAGTCATTGCATGTGTGTTCTTTTCCACAAACCACACATGGATCCACCAGTGGTCATTGCATGTGTGTTCTTTCCACAAACCACACATGGATCAACCACTAGAGTCATTGCATGTGTGTTCTTTCCACAAACCACACATGGATCAACCACTAGAGTCATTGCATGTTTGTTCTTATACTAAAACCACAAAACAGCACTAGAGTCATTGCATGTGTGTTCTTATACTAAAACCAACATGGATCCACCAGTGGTCATTGCATGTGTGTTCTTTCCACAAACCACACATGGATCAACCACTAGAGTCATTGCATGTTTGTTCTTATACTAAAACCACAAAACAGCACTAGAGTCATTGCATGTGTGTTCTTATACTAAAACCAACATGGATCCACCAGTGGTCATTGCATGTGTGTTCTTTCCACAAACCACACATGGATCAACCACTAGAGTCATTGCATGTGTGTTCTTTCCACAAACCACATATGGATCAACCACTAGAGTCATTGCATGTTGTTCTTATTATACTAAAACCAACACTAGATTCATTGCATGTGTGTTCTTTTCACAAACCACACATGGATCAACCACTAGAGTCATTGCATGTGTGTTATTTCCACAAACAGACATGGATGAACCACTAGAGTCATTGCATGTGTGTACTTTCCACAAACGACACATGGATCCACCAGTGGTCATTTCATGTGTGTTCTTTTCCACAAACCACACATGGATCCACAAGTGGTCATTGCATGTGTGTTCTTTCCACAAACCACATATGGATCAACCACTAGTCATTGCATGTGCGTTCTTTCCACAAACCACACATGGATCAACCACTAGAGTCATTGCATGTTTGTTCTAATACTAAAACCACAAACCAGCACTAGAGTCATTGCATGTGTGTTCTTTTCCACAAACCACACATGGATCCACCACTAGAGTCATTGCATGTGTGTTCTTTCCACAAACCACATATGGATCAACTAGAGTCATTGCATGTGTGTTCTTTCCACAAACCACACATGTGGACCCACTAGAGTCATTGCATGTGTGTTATTTCCACAAACCACACATGGATCAACCAGTAGAGTCATTGCATATGTGTTATTTCCACAAACCACACATGGATCAACCACTAGAGTCATTGCATGTTTGTTCTTATACTAAAACCAACACTAGAGTCATTGCATGTGTGTTCTTTTCACAAACCACACATGGATAAACCACTAGAGTTATTGCATGTGTGTTATTTCTACAAACAAACATGGATCAACCACTAGAGTCAGTGCATGTGTGTTCTTATACTAAAACCAACATGGATCCACCAGTGGTCATTGCATGTGTGTTCTTTCCACAAACCACACATGGATCCACTAGTGGTCATTGCATGTGTGTTCTTTCCACAAACCACATAAGGATCAACCAGAGTCATTGCATGTGTGTTCTTTCCACAAACCACACATGGATCGACCACTAGAGTCATTGCATGTTTGTTCTTATACTAAAATCAGAAACCAACACTAGAGTCATAGCATGTGTGTTCTTTTCTACAAACCACACATGGATCCACCACTAGAGTCATTGCATTTGTGTTCTTTTCACAAACCACACATGGATCAACCACTAGAGTCATTTCATGTGTGTTATTTCCACAAACAGACATGGATGAACCACTAGAGTCATTGCATGTGTGTTCTTTTCCACAAACCACACATGGATCCACCAGTGGTCATTGCATGTGTGTTCTTTTCCACAAACCACACATGGATCCACCAGTGGTCATTGCATGTGTGTTCTTTTCCACAAACCACACATGGATCCACAAGTGGTCATTGCATGTGTGTTCTTTCCACAAACCACATATGGATCAACCACTGGTCATTGCATGTGTGTTCTTTCCACAAACCACACATGGATCAACTCCTATATTCATTGCATGTTTGTTCTTATACTAAAACCAACATGGATCCACCAGTGGTCATTGCATGTGTGTTTTTTCCACAAACCACACATGGATCAACCACTAGAGTCATTGCATGTGTGTTCTTTCCACAAACCACACATGGATCAACCACTAGAGTCATTGCATGTTTGTTCTTATACTAAAACCACAAACCAGCACTAGAGTCATTGCATGTGTGTTATTTTCCACAAACCACACATGGATCCACCAGTGGTCATTGCATGTGTGTTCTTTCCTCAAACCACACATGGATCAACCACTAGAGTCATTGCATGTGTGTTCTTTCCACAAACCACACATGGATCAACCACTAGAGTCATTGCATGTGTGTTATTTCCACAAACCACATATGGATCAACCACTAGAGTCATTGAATGTTGTTCTTATTATACTAAAACCAACACTAGAGTCATTGCATGTGTGTTCTTTTCACAAACCACACATGGATCAACCACTAGAGTCATTGCATGTGTGTTATTTCCACAAACAAACATGGATGAACCACTAGAGTCATTGCAAGTGTGTACCTTTCCACAAACGACACATGGATCCACCAGTGGTCATTGCATGTGTGTTCTTTTCCACAAACCACACATGGATCCACAAGTGGTCATTGCATGTGTGTTATTTCCACAAACCACATATGGATCAACCACTAGTCATTGCATGTGTGTTCTTTCCACAAACCACACATGGATCAACCACTAGAGTCATTGCATGTTTGTTCTTATACTAAAACCACAAACCAGCACTAGAGTCATTGCATGTGTGTTCTTTTCCACAAACCACACATGGATCCACCACTAGACTCATTGCATGTGTGTTCTTTCCACAAATCACATATGGATCAACCAGAGTCATTGCACGTGTATTCTTTCCACAAACCACACATGTGGACCCACTAGAGTCATTGCATGTGTGTTATTTCCACAAACCACACATGGATCAACCACTAGATTCATTGTATATGTGTTATTTCCACAAACCACACATGGATCAACCACTAGAGTCATTGCATGTTTGTTCTTATAATAAAACCAATACTAGAGTCATTGCATGTGTGTTCTTTTCACAAACCACACATGGATAAACCACTAGAGTTATTGCATGTGTGTTATTTCTACAAAAAAAATGGATCAACCACTAGAGTCATTGCATGTGTGTTCTTATACTAAAACCAACATGGATCCACCAGTGGTCATTGCATGTGTGTTTTTTCCACAAACCACACATGGATCAACCACTAGAGTCATTGCATGTGTGTTCTTTCCACAAACAAACATGGATCAACCACTAGAGTCATTGCATGTGTGTTCTTTTCCACAAACCACACATGGATCCACCAGTGGTCATTGCATGTGTGTTCTTTCCACAAACCACACATGGATCAACCACTAGAGTCATTGCATGTGTGTTCTTTCCACAAACCACACATGGATCAACCACTAGAGTCATTGCATGTTTGTTCTTATACTAAAACCACAAAACAGCACTAGAGTCATTGCATGTGTGTTCTTATACTAAAACCAACATGGATCCACCAGTGGTCATTGCATGTGTGTTGTTTCCACAAACCACACATGGATCAACCACTAGAGTCATTGCATGTTTGTTCTTATACTAAAACCACAAAACAGCACTAGAGTCATTGCATGTGTGTTCTTATACTAAAACCAACATGGATCCACCAGTGGTCATTGCATGTGTGTTCTTTCCACAAACCACACATGGATCAACCACTAGAGTCATTGCATGTGTGTTCTTTCCACAAACCACATATGGATCAACCACTAGAGACATTGCATGTTGTTCTTATTATACTAAAACCAACACTAGAGTCATTGCATGTGTGTTATTTTCACAAACCACACATGGATCAACCACTAGAGTCATTGCATGTGTGTTATTTCCACAAACAGACATGGATGAACCACTAGAGTCATTGCATGTGTGTACTTTCCACAAACGACACATGGATCCACCAGTGGTCATTTCATGTGTGTTCTTTTCCACAAACCACACATGGATCCACAAGTGGTCATTGCATGTGTGTTCTTTCCACAAACCACATATCGATCAACCACTAGTCATTGCATGTGCGTTCTTTCCACAAACCACACATGGATCAACCACTAGAGTCATTGCATGTTTGTTCTTATACTAAAACCACAAACCAGCACTAGAGTCATTGCATGTGTGTTCTTTTCCACAAACCACACATGGATCCACCACTAGAGTCATTGCATGTGTGTTCTTTCCACAAACCACATATGGATCAACTAGAGTCATTGCATGTGTGTTCTTTCCACAAACCACACATGTGGACCCACTAGAGTCATTGCATGTGTGTTATTTCCACAAACCACACATGGATCAACCAGTAGAGTCATTGCATATGTGTTATTTCCACAAACCACACATGGATCAACCACTAGAGTCATTGCATGTTTGTTCTTATACTAAAACCAACACTAGAGTCATTGCATGTGTGTTCTTTTCACAAACCACACATGGATAAACCACTAGAGTTATTGCATGTGTGTTATTTCTACAAACAAACATGGATCAACCACTAGAGTCAGTGCATGTGTGTTCTTATACTAAAACCAACATGGATCCACCAGTGGTCATTGCATGTGTGTTCTTTCCACAAACCACACATGGATCCACTAGTGGTCATTGCATGTGTGTTCTTTCCACAAACCACATAAGGATCAACCAGAGTCATTGCATGTGTGTTCTTTCCACAAACCACACATGGATCGACCACTAGAGTCATTGCATGTTTGTTCTTATACTAAAATCACAAACCAACACTAGAGTCATAGCATGTGTGTTCTTTTCCACAAACCACACATGGATCCACCACTAGAGTCATTGCATTTGTGTTCTTTTCACAAACCACACATGGATCAACCACTAGAGTCATTTCATGTGTGTTATTTCCACAAACAGACATGGATGAACCACTAGAGTCATTGCATGTGTGTTCTTTTCCACAAACCACACATGGATCCACCAGTGGTCATTGCATGTGTGTTCTTTTCCACAAACCACACATGGATCCACAAGTGGTCATTGCATGTGTGTTCTTTCCACAAACCACATATGGATCAACCACTGGTCATTGCATGTGTGTTCTTTCCACAAACCACAGATGGATCAACTCCTATATTCATTGCATGTTTGTTCTTATACTAAAACCAACATGGATCCACCAGTGGTCATTGCATGTGTGTTTTTTCCACAAACCACACATGGATCAACCACTAGAGTCATTGCATGTGTGTTCTTTCCACAAACCACACATGAATCAACCACTAGAGTCATTGCATGTTTGTTCTTATACTAAAACCACAAACCAGCACTAGAGTCATTGCATGTGTGTTCTTTTCCACAAACCACACATGGATCCACCAGTGGTCATTGCATGTGTGTTCTTTCCACAAAGCACACATGGATCAACCACTAGAGTCATTGCATGTGTGTTCTTTCCACAAACCACACATGGATCAACCACTAGAGTCATTGCATGTGTGTTATTTCCACAAACCACATATGGATCAACCACTAGAGTCATTGAATGTTGTTCTTATTATACTAAAACCAACACTAGAGTCATTGCATGTGTGTTCTTTTCACAAACCACACATGGATCAACCACTAGAGTCATTGCATGTGTGTTATTTCCACAAACAAACATGGATGAACCACTAGAGTCATTGCAAGTGTGTACTTTTCCACAAACGGCACATGGATCCACCAGTGGTCATTGCATGTGTGTTCTTTTCCACAAACCACACATGGATCCACAAGTGGTCATTGCATGTGTGTTATTTCCACAAACCACATATGGATCAACCACTAGTCATTGCATGTGTGTTCTTTCCACAAACCACACATGGATCAACCACTAGAGTCATTGCATGTTTGTTCTTATACTAAAACCACAAACCAGCACTAGAGTCATTGCATGTGTGTTCTTTTCCACAAACCACACATGGATCCACCACTAGAGTCATTGCATGTGTGTTCTTTCCACAAATCACATATGGATCAACCAGAGTCATTGCACGTGTATTCTTTCCACAAACCACACATGTGGACCCACTAGAGTCATTGCATGTGTGTTATTTCCACAAACCACACATGGATCAACCACTAGATTCATTGTATATGTGTTATTTCCACAAACCACACATGGATCAACCACTAGAGTCATTGCATGTTTGTTCTTATAATAAAACCAACACTAGAGTCATTGCATGTGTGTTCTTTTCACAAACCACACATGGATAAACCACTAGAGTTATTGCATGTGTGTTATTTCTACAAAAAAAAATGGATCAACCACTAGAGTCATTGCATGTGTGTTCTTATACTAAAACCAACATGGATCCACTAGTGGTCATTGCATGTGTGTTCTTTCCACAAACCACACATGGATCCACTAGTGGTCATTGCATGTGTGTTCTTTCCACAAACCACATAAGGATCAACCAGAGTCATTGCATGTGTGTTCTTTCCACAAGCCACACATGGATCGACCACTAGAGTCATTGCATGTTTGTTCTTATACTAAAATCACAAACCAACACTAGAGTCATAGAATGTGTGTTCTTTTCCACAAACAACACATGGATCCACCACTAGAGTCATTGCATTTGTGTTCTTTTCACAAACCACACATGGATCAACCACTAGAGTCATTGCATGTGTGTTATTTCCACAAACAGACATGGATGAACCACTAGAGTCATTGCATGTGTGTTCTTTTCCACAAACCACACATGGATCCACCAGTGGTCATTGCATGTGTGTTCTTTTCCACAAACCACACATGGATCCACAAGTGGTCATTGGATGTGTGTTCTTTCCACAAACCACATATGGATCAACCACTGGTCATTGCATGTGTGTTCTTTCCACAAACCACACATGGATCAACTCCTATATTCATTGCATGTTTGTTCTTATACTAAAACCAACATGGATCCACCAGTGGTCATTGCATGTGTGTTTTTTCCACAAACCACACATGGATCAACCACTAGAGTCATTGCATGTGTGTTCTTTCCACAAACCACACATGGATCAACCACTAGAGTCATTGCATGTTTGTTCTCATACTAAAACCACAAACCAGCACTAGAGTCATTGCATGTGTGTTCTTTTCCACAAACCACACATGGATCCACCAATGGTCATTGCATGTGTTTTTTTTCCACAAACCACACATGGATCAACCACTAGAGTCATTGCATGTGTGTTCTTTCCACAAACCACACATGGATCAACCACTAGAGTCATTGCATGTTTGTTCTCATACTAAAACCACAAACCAGCACTAGAGTCATTGCATGTGTGTTCTTTTCCACAAACCACACATGGATCCACCAGTGGTCATTGCATGTGTGTTCTTTCCACAAATCCACACATGGATCAACCACTAGAGTCATTGCATGTGTGTTCTTTCCACAAACCACACATGGATCAACCACTAGAGTCATTGCATGTTTGTTCTTATACTAAAACCACAAACCAGCACTAGAGTCATTGCATTGGTGTTCTTATACGAAAACCAACATGGATCCACCAGTGGTCATTGCATGTGTGTTCTTTCCACAAACCACACATGGATCAACCACTAGAGTCATTGCATGTGTGTTCTTTCCACAAACCACATATGGATCAACCACTAGAGTCATTGCATGTTGTTCTTATTATACTAAAACCAACACTAGAGTCATTGCATGTGTGTTCTTTTCACAAACCACACATGGATCAACCACTAGAGTCATTGCATGTGTGTTATTTCCACAAACAGACATGGATGAACCACTAGAGTCATTGCATGTGTGTACTTTTCCACAAACGACACATGGATCCACCAGTGGTCATTGCATGTGTGTTCTTTTCCACAAACCACACATGGATCCACAAGTGGTCATTGCATGTGTGTTATTTCCACAAACCACATATGGATCAACCACTAGTCATTGCATGTGTGTTCTTTCCACAAACTACACATGGATCAACCACTAGAGTCATTGCATGTTTGTTCTTATACTAAAACCACAAACCAGCACTAGAGTCATTGCATGTGTGTTCTTTTCCACAAACCACACATGGATCCACCACTAGACTCATTGCATGTGTGTTCTTTCCACAAATCACATAAGGATCAACCAGAGTCATTGCACGTGTATTCTTTCCACAAACCACACATGTGGACCCACTAGAGTCATTGCATGTGTGTTATTTCCACAAACCACACATGGATCAACCACTGGATTCATTGCATATGTGTTATTTCCACAAACCACACATGGATCAACCACTAGAGTCATTGCATGTTTGTTCTTATACTAAAACCAACACTAGAGTCATTGCATGTGTGTTCTTTTCACAAACCACACATGGATAAACCACTAGAGTTATTGCATGTGTGTTATTTCTACAAACAAACATGGATCAACCACTAGAGTCATTGCATGTGCGTTCTTATACTAAAACCAACATGGATCCACCACTGGTCATTGCATGTGTGTTCTTTCCACAAACCACACATGGATCCACCAGTGGTCATTGCATGTGTGTTCTTTTCCACAAACCACACATGGATCCACCAGTGGTCATTGCATGTGTGTTCTTTCCACAAACCACACATGGATCGACCACTAGAGTCATTGCATGTTTGTTCTTATACTAAAATCACAAACCAACACTAGAGTCATAGCATGTGTGTTCTTTTCCACAAACCACACATGGATCCACCACTAGAGTCATTGCATTTGTGTTCTTTTCACAAACCACACATGGATCAACCACTAGAGTCATTACATGTGTGTTATTTCCACAAACAGACATGGATGAACCACTAGAGTCATTGCATGTGTGTTCTTTTCCACAAACCACACATGGATCCACCAGTGGTCATTGCATGTGTGTTCTTTTCCACAAACCACACATGGATCCACAAGTGGTCATTGCATGTGTGTTCTTTCCACAAACCACATATGGATCAACCACTGGTCATTGCATGTGTGTTCTTTCCACAAACCACACATGGATCAACTCCTATATTCATTGCATGTTTGTTCTTATACTAAAACCAGAAACCAGCACTAGAGTCATTGCATGTGTGTTCTTTTGCACAAACCACACATGGATCAACCACTAGAGTCATTGCATGTGTGTTCTTTCCACAAACCACATATGGATCAACCAGAGTCATTGCATGTGTGTTATTTCCACAAACCACACATGTGGACCCACCAGTGGTCATTGCATGTGTGTTATTTCCACAAACCACACATGTATCAACCACTAGAGTCATTGCATGTGTGTTCTTTCCACAATCCACATATGGATCAACCACTAGAGTCATTGCATGTGTGTTCTTAACTAAACCAACACTAGAGTCATTGCATGTGTGTTCTTTCCAGAAACCACACATGGATCAACCACTAGAGTCATTGCATGTTTGTTCTTATACTAAAACCACAAACCAGCACTAGAGTCATTGCATGTGTGTTCTTTTCCACTAACCACACATGGATCCTCCACTAGAGTCATTGCATGTGTGGTCTTTCCACAAACCACATATGGATCAACCAGAGTCATTGCATGTGTGTTCTTTCCACAAACCACACATGTGGACCCACCAGTGGTCATTTCATGAGTGTTATTTCCACAAACCACACATGGATCAACCACTAGAGTCATTGCATCTGTGTTCTTTCCACAAACAAACATGGATCAACCACTAGAGTCATTGAATGTGTGTTCTTTTCCACAAACCACACATGGAACCACCAGTTGTCATTGCATGTGTGTTCTTTTCCACAAACCACACATGGATCAACCACTAGAGTCATTGCATGTGTGTTATTTCCACAAACAAACATGGATCAACCACTAGAGTCATTGAATGTGTGTTCTTTTCCACAAACCACACATGGATCCACTAGTTGTCATTGCATGTGTGTTATTTTCCACAAACCACACATGGATCCACAAGTGGTCATTGCATGTGTGTTCTTTTCCACAAACCACACATGGATCCCCCACTAGAGTCATTGCATGTGTGTTCTTTCCACAAACCACATATGGATCAACTAGAGTCATTCCATGTGTGTTCTTTCCACAAACCACACATGTGGACCCACTAGAGTCATTGCATGTGTGTTATTTCCACAAACCACACATGGATCAACCACTAGAGTCATTGCATCTGTGTTATTTCCACAAACCACACATGGATCAACCACTAGAGTCATTGCATGTGTGTTCTTATACTAAAACCAACACTAGAGTCATTACATGTGTGTTCTTTTCACAAACCACACCGGGATCAACCACTAGAGTCATTGCATGTGCATTATTTCCGCAAACAAACATGGATCAACCACTAGAGTCATTGCATGTGTGTTTTTTTCCACAAACCACACATGGATCCACCAGTGGTCATTGCATGTGTGTTCTTTCCATAAACCACACATGGATCAACCACTAGAGTCATTGCATGTGTGTTCTTTCCACAAACCACACATGGATCAACCACTAGATTCATTGCATGTTTGTTCTTATACTAAAACCACAAACCAGCACTAGAGTCATTGCATGTGTGTTCTTATACTAAAAACCAACATGGATCCACCAGTGGTCATTGCATGTGTGTTTTTTCCACAAACCACACATGGATCAACCACTAGAGTCATTGCATGTGTGTTCTTTCCACAAACCACACATGGATCAACCACTAGAGTCATTGCATGTTTGTTCTTATACTAAAACCACAAACCAGCACTAGAGTCATTGCATGTGTGTTCTTTTCCACAAACCACACATGGATCCACCAGTGGTCATTACATGTGTGTTCTTTCCAGAAACCACACATGGATCAACCACTAGAGTCATTGCATGTTTGTTCTTATACTAAAACCACAAACCAGCACTAGAGTCATTGCATGTGTGTTCTTATACTAAAACCAACATGGATCCACCAGTGGTCATTGCATGTGTGTTCTTTCCACAAACCACACATGGATCAACCACTAGAGTCATTGCATGTGTGTTCTTTCCACAAACCACATATGGATCAACCACTAGAGTCATTGCATGTTGTTCTTATTATACTAAAACCAACACTAGAGTCATTGCATGTGTGTTCTTTTCACAAACCACACATGGATCAACCACTAGAGTCATTGCATGTGTGTTATTTCCACAAACAGACATGGATGAACCACTAGAGTCATTGCATGTGTGTACTTTCCACAAACGACACATGGATCCACCAGTGGTCATTGCATGTGTGTTCTTTTCCACAAACCACACATGGATCCACAAGTGGTCATTGCATGTGTGTTCTTTCCACAAACCACATATGGATCAACCACTAGTCATTGTATGTGCGTTCTTTCCACAAACCACACATGGATCAACCACTAGAGTCATTGCATGTTTGTTCTTATACTAAAACCACAAACCAGCACTAGAGTCATTGCATGTGTGTTCTTTTCCACAAACCACACATGGATCCACCACTAGAGTCATTGCATGTGTGTTCTTTCCACAAACCACATATGGATCAACTAGAGTCATTGCATGTGTGTTCTTTCCACAAACCACACATGTGGACCCACTAGAGTCATTGCATGTGGTTATTTCCACAAACCACACATGGATCAACCACTAGAGTCATTGCATATGTGTTATTTCCACAAACCACACATGGATCAACCACTAGAGTCATTGCATGTTTGTTCTTATACTAAAACCAACACTAGAGTCATTGCATGTGTGTTCTTTTCACAAACCACACATGGATAAACCACTAGAGTTATTGCATGTGTGTTATTTCTACAAACAAACATGGATCAACCACTAGAGTCATTGCATGTGTGTTCTTATACTAAAACCAACATGGATCCACCAGTGGTCATTGCATGTGTGTTCTTTCCAGAAACCACACATGGATCCACTAGTGGTCATTGCATGTGTGTTCTTTCCACAAACCACATAAGGATCAACCAGAGTCATTGCATGTGTGTTCTTTCCACAAACCACACATGGATCGACCACTAGAGTCATTGCATGTTTGTTCTTATACTAAAATCACAAACCAACACTAGAGTCATAGCATGTGTGTTCTTTTCCACAAACCACACATGGATCCACCACTAGAGTCATTGCATTTGTGTTCTTTTCACAAACCACACATGGATCAACCACTAGAGTCATTGCATGTGTGTTATTTCCACAAACAAACATGGATGAACCACTAGAGTCATTGCATGTGTGTTCTTTTCCACAAACCACACATGGATCCACCAGTGGTCATTGCATGTGTGTTCTTTTCCACAAACCACACATGGATACACAAGTGGTCATTGCATGTGTGTTCTTTCCACAAACCACATATGGATCAACCACTGGTCATTGCATGTGTGTTCTTTCCACAAACCACACATGGATCAACTCCTATATTCATTGCATGTTTGTTCTTATACTAAAACCAACATGGATCCACCAGTGGTCATTGCATGTGTGTTTTTTCCACAAACCACACATGGATCAACCACTAGAGTCATTGCATGTGTGTTCTTTCCACAAACCACACATGGATCAACCACTAGAGTCATTGCATGTTTGTTCTTATACTAAAACCACAAACCAGCACTAGAGTCATTGCATGTGTGTTCTTTTCCACAAACCACACATGGATCCACCAGTGGTCATTGCATGTGTGTTCTTACCACAAACCACACATGGATCAACCACTAGAGTCATTGCATGTGTGTTCTTTCCACAAACCACACATGGATCAACCACTAGAGTCATTGCATGTGTGTTATTTCCACAAACCACATATGGATCAACCACTAGAGTCATTGCATTTTGTTCTTATTATACTAAAACCAACACTAGAGTCATTGCATGTGTGTTATTTTCACAAACCACACATGGATCAACCACTAGAGTCATTGCATGTGTGTCATTTCCACAAACAGACATGGATGAACCACTAGAGTCATTGCATGTGTGTACTTTCCACAAACGACACATGGATCCACCAGTGGTCATTGCATGTGTGTTCTTTTCCACAAACCACACATGGATCCACAAGTGGTCATTGCATGTGTGTTCTTTCCACAAACCACATATGGATCAACCACTAGTCATTGCATGTGTGTTCTTTCCACAAACCACACATTGATCAACCACTAGAGTCATTGCATGTTTGTTCTTATACTAAAACCACAAACGAGCACTAGAGTCATTGCATGTGTGTTCTTTTCCACAAACCACACATGGATCCACCACTAGACTCATTGCATGTGTGTTCTTTCCACAAATCACATATGGATCAACCAGAGTCATTGCACGTGTATTCTTTTCACAAACCACACATGTGGACCCACTAGAGTCATTGCATGTGTGTTATTTCCACAAACCACACATGGATCAACCACTAGATTCATTGCATATGTGTTATTCCCACAAACCACACATGGATCAACCACTAGAGTCATTGCATGTTTGTTCTTATACTAAAACCAACACTAGAGTCATTGCATGTGTGTTCTTTTCACAAACCACACATGGATAAACCACTAGAGTTATTGCATGTGTGTTATTTCTACAAACAAACATGGATCAGCCACTAGAGTCATTGCATGTGTGTTCTTATACTAAAACCAACATGGATCCACCAGTGGTCATTGCATGTGTGTTCTTTCCACAAACCACACATGGATCCACTAGTGGTCATTGCATGTGTGTTCTTTCCACAAACCACATAAGGATCAACCAGAGTCATTGCATGTGTGTTCTTTCCACAAACCACACATGGATCGACCACTAGAGTCATTGCATGTTTGTTCTTATACTAAAATCACAAACCAACACTAGAGTCATAGCATGTGTGTTCTTTTCCACAAACAACACATGGATCCACCACTAGAGTCATTGCATTTGTGTTCTTTTCACAAACCACACATGGATCAACCACTAGAGTCATTTCATGTGTGTTATTTCCACAAACAGACATGGATGAACCACTAGAGTCATTGCATGTGTGTTCTTTTCCACAAACCACACATGGATCCACCAATGGTCATTGCATGTGTGTTCTTTTCCACAAACCACACATGGATCCACAAGTGGTCATTGCATGTGTGTTCTTTCCACAAACCACATATGGATCAACCACTGGTCATTGCATGTGTGTTCTTTCCACAAACCACACATGGATCAACTCCTATATTCATTGCATGTTTGTTATTATACTAAAACCAACATGGATCCACCAGTGGTCATTGCATGTGTGTTTTTCCACAAACCACACATGGATCAACCACTAGAGTCATTACATGTGTGTTCTTTCCACAAACCACACATGGATCAACCACTAGAGTCATTGCATGTTTGTTCTCATACTAAAACCACAAACCAGCACTAGAGTCATTGCATGTGTGTTCTTTTCCACAAACCACACATGGATCCACCACTGGTCATTGCATGTGTGTTCTTTCCACAAACCACACATGGATCAACCACTAGAGTCATTGCATGTTTGTTCTGATACTAAAACCACAAACCAGCACTAGAGTCATTGCATGTGTGTTCTTATACTAAAACCAACATGGATCCACCAGTGGTCATTGCATGTGTGTTCTTTCCACAAACCACACATGGATCAACCACTAGAGTTATTGCATGTGTGTTATTTCTACAAACAAACATGGATCAACCACTAGAGTCATTGCATGTGTGTTCTTATACTAAAACCAACATGGATCCACCAGTGGTCATTGCATGTGTGTTCTTTCCAGAAACCACACATGGATCCACTAGTGGTCATTGCATGTGTGTTCTTTCCACAAACCACATAAGGATCAACCAGAGTCATTGCATGTGTGTTCTTTCCACAAACCACACATGGATCGACCACTAGAGTCATTGCATGTTTGTTCTTATACTAAAATCACAAACCAACACTAGAGTCATAGCATGTGTGTTCTTTTCCACAAACCACACATGGATCCACCACTAGAGTCATTGCATTTGTGTTCTTTTCACAAACCACACATGGATCAACCACTAGAGTCATTGCATGTGTGTTATTTCCACAAACAAACATGGATGAACCACTAGAGTCATTGCATGTGTGTTCTTTTCCACAAACCACACATGGATCCACCAGTGGTCATTGCATGTGTGTTCTTTTCCACAAACCACACATGGATACACAAGTGGTCATTGCATGTGTGTTCTTTCCACAAACCACATATGGATCAACCACTGGTCATTGCATGTGTGTTCTTTCCACAAACCACACATGGATCAACTCCTATATTCATTGCATGTTTGTTCTTATACTAAAACCAACATGGATCCACCAGTGGTCATTGCATGTGTGTTTTTTCCACAAACCACACATGGATCAACCACTAGAGTCATTGCATGTGTGTTCTTTCCACAAACCACACATGGATCAACCACTAGAGTCATTGCATGTTTGTTCTTATACTAAAACCACAAACCAGCACTAGAGTCATTGCATGTGTGTTCTTTTCCACAAACCACACATGGATCCACCAGTGGTCATTGCATGTGTGTTCTTACCACAAACCACACATGGATCAACCACTAGAGTCATTGCATGTGTGTTCTTTCCACAAACCACACATGGATCAACCACTAGAGTCATTGCATGTGTGTTATTTCCACAAACCACATATGGATCAACCACTAGAGTCATTGCATTTTGTTCTTATTATACTAAAACCAACACTAGAGTCATTGCATGTGTGTTATTTTCACAAACCACACATGGATCAACCACTAGAGTCATTGCATGTGTGTTATTTCCACAAACAGACATGGATGAACCACTAGAGTCATTGCATGTGTGTACTTTCCACAAACGACACATGGATCCACCAGTGGTCATTGCATGTGTGTTCTTTTCCACAAACCACACATGGATCCACAAGTGGTCATTGCATGTGTGTTCTTTCCACAAACCACATATGGATCAACCACTAGTCATTGCATGTGTGTTCTTTCCACAAACCACACATTGATCAACCACTAGAGTCATTGCATGTTTGTTCTAATACTAAAACCACAAACTAGCACTAGAGTCATTGCATCTGTGTTCTTTTGCACAAACCACACATGGATCCACCAGTGGTCATTGCATGTGTGTTCTTTCCACAAACCACACATGGATCAACCACTAGAGTCATTGCATGTGTGTTCTTTCCACAAACCACACATGGATCAACCACTAGAGTCATTGCATGTTTGTTCTTATACTAAAACCACAAACCAGCACTAGAGTCATTGCATGTGTGTTCTTTTCCACAAACCACACATGGATCCACCAGTGGTCATTGCATGTGTGTTCTTACCACAAACCACACATGGATCAACCACTAGAGTCATTGCATGTGTGTTCTTTCCACAAACCACACATGGATCAACCACTAGAGTCATTGCATGTGTGTTATTTCCACAAACCACATATGGATCAACCACTAGAGTCATTGCATTTTGTTCTTATTATACTAAAACCAACACTAGAGTCATTGCATGTGTGTTATTTTCACAAACCACACATGGATCAACCACTAGAGTCATTGCATGTGTGTCATTTCCACAAACAGACATGGATGAACCACTAGAGTCATTGCATGTGTGTACTTTCCACAAACGACACATGGATCCACCAGTGGTCATTGCATGTGTGTTCTTTTCCACAAACCACACATGGATCCACAAGTGGTCATTGCATGTGTGTTCTTTCCACAAACCACATATGGATCAACCACTAGTCATTGCATGTGTGTTCTTTCCACAAACCACACATTGATCAACCACTAGAGTCATTGCATGTTTGTTCTTATACTAAAACCACAAACGAGCACTAGAGTCATTGCATGTGTGTTCTTTTCCACAAACCACACATGGATCCACCACTAGACTCATTGCATGTGTGTTCTTTCCACAAATCACATATGGATCAACCAGAGTCATTGCACGTGTATTCTTTTCACAAACCACACATGTGGACCCACTAGAGTCATTGCATGTGTGTTATTTCCACAAACCACACATGGATCAACCACTAGATTCATTGCATATGTGTTATTCCCACAAACCACACATGGATCAACCACTAGAGTCATTGCATGTTTGTTCTTATACTAAAACCAACACTAGAGTCATTGCATGTGTGTTCTTTTCACAAACCACACATGGATAAACCACTAGAGTTATTGCATGTGTGTTATTTCTACAAACAAACATGGATCAGCCACTAGAGTCATTGCATGTGTGTTCTTATACTAAAACCAACATGGATCCACCAGTGGTCATTGCATGTGTGTTCTTTCCACAAACCACACATGGATCCACTAGTGGTCATTGCATGTGTGTTCTTTCCACAAACCACATAAGGATCAACCAGAGTCATTGCATGTGTGTTCTTTCCACAAACCACACATGGATCGACCACTAGAGTCATTGCATGTTTGTTCTTATACTAAAATCACAAACCAACACTAGAGTCATAGCATGTGTGTTCTTTTCCACAAACAACACATGGATCCACCACTAGAGTCATTGCATTTGTGTTCTTTTCACAAACCACACATGGATCAACCACTAGAGTCATTTCATGTGTGTTATTTCCACAAACAGACATGGATGAACCACTAGAGTCATTGCATGTGTGTTCTTTTCCACAAACCACACATGGATCCACCAATGGTCATTGCATGTGTGTTCTTTTCCACAAACCACACATGGATCCACAAGTGGTCATTGCATGTGTGTTCTTTCCACAAACCACATATGGATCAACCACTGGTCATTGCATGTGTGTTCTTTCCACAAACCACACATGGATCAACTCCTATATTCATTGCATGTTTGTTATTATACTAAAACCAACATGGATCCACCAGTGGTCATTGCATGTGTGTTTTTCCACAAACCACACATGGATCAACCACTAGAGTCATTGCATGTGTGTTCTTTCCACAAACCACACATGGATCAACCACTAGAGTCATTGCATGTTTGTTCTCATACTAAAACCACAAACCAGCACTAGAGTCATTGCATGTGTGTTCTTTTCCACAAACCACACATGGATCCACCACTGGTCATTGCATGTGTGTTCTTTCCACAAACCACACATGGATCAACCACTAGAGTCATTGCATGTTTGTTCTGATACTAAAACCACAAACCAGCACTAGAGTCATTGCATGTGTGTTCTTATACTAAAACCAACATGGATCCACCAGTGGTCATTGCATGTGTGTTCTTTCCACAAACCACACATGGATCAACCACTAGAGTTATTGCATGTGTGTTATTTCTACAAACAAACATGGATCAACCACTAGAGTCATTGCATGTGTGTTCTTATACTAAAACCAACATGGATCCACCAGTGGTCATTGCATGTGTGTTCTTTCCAGAAACCACACATGGATCCACTAGTGGTCATTGCATGTGTGTTCTTTCCACAAACCACATAAGGATCAACCAGAGTCATTGCATGTGTGTTCTTTCCACAAACCACACATGGATCGACCACTAGAGTCATTGCATGTTTGTTCTTATACTAAAATCACAAACCAACACTAGAGTCATAGCATGTGTGTTCTTTTCCACAAACCACACATGGATCCACCACTAGAGTCATTGCATTTGTGTTCTTTTCACAAACCACACATGGATCAACCACTAGAGTCATTGCATGTGTGTTATTTCCACAAACAAACATGGATGAACCACTAGAGTCATTGCATGTGTGTTCTTTTCCACAAACCACACATGGATCCACCAGTGGTCATTGCATGTGTGTTCTTTTCCACAAACCACACATGGATACACAAGTGGTCATTGCATGTGTGTTCTTTCCACAAACCACATATGGATCAACCACTGGTCATTGCATGTGTGTTCTTTCCACAAACCACACATGGATCAACTCCTATATTCATTGCATGTTTGTTCTTATACTAAAACCAACATGGATCCACCAGTGGTCATTGCATGTGTGTTTTTTCCACAAACCACACATGGATCAACCACTAGAGTCATTGCATGTGTGTTCTTTCCACAAACCACACATGGATCAACCACTAGAGTCATTGCATGTTTGTTCTTATACTAAAACCACAAACCAGCACTAGAGTCATTGCATGTGTGTTCTTTTCCACAAACCACACATGGATCCACCAGTGGTCATTGCATGTGTGTTCTTACCACAAACCACACATGGATCAACCACTAGAGTCATTGCATGTGTGTTCTTTCCACAAACCACACATGGATCAACCACTAGAGTCATTGCATGTGTGTTATTTCCACAAACCACATATGGATCAACCACTAGAGTCATTGCATTTTGTTCTTATTATACTAAAACCAACACTAGAGTCATTGCATGTGTGTTATTTTCACAAACCACACATGGATCAACCACTAGAGTCATTGCATGTGTGTTATTTCCACAAACAGACATGGATGAACCACTAGAGTCATTGCATGTGTGTACTTTCCACAAACGACACATGGATCCACCAGTGGTCATTGCATGTGTGTTCTTTTCCACAAACCACACATGGATCCACAAGTGGTCATTGCATGTGTGTTCTTTCCACAAACCACATATGGATCAACCACTAGTCATTGCATGTGTGTTCTTTCCACAAACCACACATTGATCAACCACTAGAGTCATTGCATGTTTGTTCTTATACTAAAACCACAAACGAGCACTAGAGTCATTGCATGTGTGTTCTTTTCCACAAACCACACATGGATCCACCACTAGACTCATTGCATGTGTGTTCTTTCCACAAATCACATATGGATCAACCAGAGTCATTGCACGTGTATTCTTTTCACAAACCACACATGTGGACCCACTAGAGTCATTGCATGTGTGTTATTTCCACAAACCACACATGGATCAACCACTAGATTCATTGCATATGTGTTATTCCCACAAACCACACATGGATCAACCACTAGAGTCATTGCATGTTTGTTCTTATACTAAAACCAACACTAGAGTCATTGCATGTGTGTTCTTTTCACAAACCACACATGGATAAACCACTAGAGTTATTGCATGTGTGTTATTTCTACAAACAAACATGGATCAGCCACTAGAGTCATTGCATGTGTGTTCTTATACTAAAACCAACATGGATCCACCAGTGGTCATTGCATGTGTGTTCTTTCCACAAACCACACATGGATCCACTAGTGGTCATTGCATGTGTGTTCTTTCCACAAACCACATAAGGATCAACCAGAGTCATTGCATGTGTGTTCTTTCCACAAACCACACATGGATCGACCACTAGAGTCATTGCATGTTTGTTCTTATACTAAAATCACAAACCAACACTAGAGTCATAGCATGTGTGTTCTTTTCCACAAACAACACATGGATCCACCACTAGAGTCATTGCATTTGTGTTCTTTTCACAAACCACACATGGATCAACCACTAGAGTCATTTCATGTGTGTTATTTCCACAAACAGACATGGATGAACCACTAGAGTCATTGCATGTGTGTTCTTTTCCACAAACCACACATGGATCCACCAATGGTCATTGCATGTGTGTTCTTTTCCACAAACCACACATGGATCCACAAGTGGTCATTGCATGTGTGTTCTTTCCACAAACCACATATGGATCAACCACTGGTCATTGCATGTGTGTTCTTTCCACAAACCACACATGGATCAACTCCTATATTCATTGCATGTTTGTTCTTATACTAAAACCAACATGGATCCACCAGTGGTCATTGCATGTGTGTTTTTCCACAAACCACACATGGATCAACCACTAGAGTCATTGCATGTGTGTTCTTTCCACAAACCACACATGGATCAACCACTAGAGTCATTGCATGTTTGTTCTCATACTAAAACCACAAACCAGCACTAGAGTCATTGCATGTGTGTTCTTTTCCACAAACCACACATGGATCCACCACTGGTCATTGCATGTGTGTTCTTTCCACAAACCACACATGGATCAACCACTAGAGTCATTGCATGTTTGTTCTGATACTAAAACCACAAACCAGCACTAGAGTCATTGCATGTGTGTTCTTATACTAAAACCAACATGGATCCACCAGTGGTCATTGCATGTGTGTTCTTTCCACAAACCACACATGGATCAACCACTAGAGTCATTGCATGTGTGTTCTTTCCACAAACCACATATGGATCAACCACTAGAGTCATTGCATGTTGTTCTTATTATACTAAAACCAACACTAGAGTCATTGCATGTGTGTTCTTTTCACAAACAGACATGGATGAACCACTAGAGTCATTGCATGTGTGTTATTTCCACAAACAGACATGGATGAACCACTAGAGTCATTGCATGTGTGTACTTTTCCACAAACGACACATGGATCCACCAGTGGTCATTGCATGTGTGTTCTTTTCCACAAACCACACATGGATCCACAAGTGGTCATTGCATGTTTGTTCTTTCCACAAACCACATATGGATCAACCACTAGTCATTGCATGTGTGTTCTTTCCACAAACCACACATTGATCAACCACTAGAGTCATTGCATGTTTGTTCTTATACTAAAACCACAAACGAGCACTAGAGTCATTGCATGTGTGTTCTTTTCCACAAACCACACATGGATCCACCACTAGACTCATTGCATGTGTGTTCTTTCCACAAATCACATATGGATCAACCAGAGTCATTGCACGTGTATTCTTTTCACAAACCACACATGTGGACCCACTAGAGTCATTGCATGTGTGTTATTTCCACAAACCACACATGGATCAACCACTAGATTCATTGCATATGTGTTATTCCCACAAACCACACATGGATCAACCACTAGAGTCATTGCATGTTTGTTCTTATACTAAAACCAACACTAGAGTCATTGCATGTGTGTTCTTTTCACAAACCACACATGGATAAACCACTAGAGTTATTGCATGTGTGTTATTTCTACAAACAAACATGGATCAGCCACTAGAGTCATTGCATGTGTGTTCTTATACTAAAACCAACATGGATCCACCAGTGGTCATTGCATGTGTGTTCTTTCCACAAACCACACATGGATCCACTAGTGGTCATTGCATGTGTGTTCTTTCCACAAACCACATAAGGATCAACCAGAGTCATTGCATGTGTGTTCTTTCCACAAACCACACATGGATCGACCACTAGAGTCATTGCATGTTTGTTCTTATACTAAAATCACAAACCAACACTAGAGTCATAGCATGTGTGTTCTTTTCCACAAACAACACATGGATCCACCACTAGAGTCATTGCATTTGTGTTCTTTTCACAAACCACACATGGATCAACCACTAGAGTCATTTCATGTGTGTTATTTCCACAAACAGACATGGATGAACCACTAGAGTCATTGCATGTGTGTTCTTTTCCACAAACCACACATGGATCCACCAATGGTCATTGCATGTGTGTTCTTTTCCACAAACCACACATGGATCCACAAGTGGTCATTGCATGTGTGTTCTTTCCACAAACCACATATGGATCAACCACTGGTCATTGCATGTGTGTTCTTTCCACAAACCACACATGGATCAACTCCTATATTCATTGCATGTTTGTTCTTATACTAAAACCAACATGGATCCACCAGTGGTCATTGCATGTGTGTTTTTCCACAAACCACACATGGATCAACCACTAGAGTCATTGCATGTGTGTTCTTTCCACAAACCACACATGGATCAACCACTAGAGTCATTGCATGTTTGTTCTCATACTAAAACCACAAACCAGCACTAGAGTCATTGCATGTGTGTTCTTTTCCACAAACCACACATGGATCCACCACTGGTCATTGCATGTGTGTTCTTTCCACAAACCACACATGGATCAACCACTAGAGTCATTGCATGTTTGTTCTGATACTAAAACCACAAACCAGCACTAGAGTCATTGCATGTGTGTTCTTATACTAAAACCAACATGGATCCACCAGTGGTCATTGCATGTGTGTTCTTTCCACAAACCACACATGGATCAACCACTAGAGTCATTGCATGTGTGTTCTTTCCACAAACCACATATGGATCAACCACTAGAGTCATTGCATGTTGTTCTTATTATACTAAAACCAACACTAGAGTCATTGCATGTGTGTTCTTTTCACAAACCACACATGGATCAACCACTAGAGTCATTGCATGTGTGTTATTTCCACAAACAGACATGGATGAACCACTAGAGTCATTGCATGTGTGTACTTTTCCACAAACGACACATGGATCCACCAGTGGTCATTGCATGTGTGTTCTTTTCCACAAACCACACATGGATCCACAAGTGGTCATTGCATGTGTGTTATTTCCACAAACCACATATGGATCAACCACTAGTCATTGCATGTGTGTTCTTTCCACAAACCACACATGGATCAACCACTAGAGTCATTGCATGTTTGTTCTTATACTAAAACCACAAACCAGCACTAGAGTCATTGCATGTGTGTTCTTTTCCACAAACCACACATCGATCCACCACTAGACTCATTGCATGTGTGTTCTTTCCACAAATCACATATGGATCAACCAGAGTCATTGCACGTGTATTCTTTCCACAAACCACACATGTGGACCCACTAGAGTCATTGCATGTGTGTTATTTCCACAAACCACACATGTATCAACCACTAGATTCATTGCATATGTGTTATTTCCACAAACCACACATGGATCAACCACTAGAGTCATTGCATGTTTGTTCATATACTAAAACCAACACTAGAGTCATTGCATGTGTGTTCTTTTCACAAACCACACATGGATAAACCACTAGAGTTATTGCATATGTGTTATTTCTACAAACAAACATGGATCAACCACTAGAGTCATTGCATGTGTGTTCTTATACTAAAACCAACATGGATCCACCAGTGGTCATTGCATGTGTGTTCTTTCCAGAAACCACACATGGATCCACTAGTGGTCATTGCATGTGTGTTCTTTCCACAAACCACATAAGGATCAACCAGAGTCATTGCATGTGTGTTCTTTCCACAAACCACACATGGATCGACCACTAGAGTCATTGCATGTTTGTTCTTATACTAAAATCACAAACCAACACTAGAGTCATAGCATGTGTGTTCTTTTCCACAAACCACACATGGATCCACCACTAGAGTCATTGCATTTGTGTTCTTTTCACAAACCACACATGGATCAACCACTAGAGTCATTGCATGTGTGTTATTTCCACAAACAGACATGGATGAACCACTAGAGTCATTGCATGTGTGTTCTTTTCCACAAACCACACATGGATCCACCAGTGGTCATTGCATGTGTGTTCTTTTCCACAAACCACACATGGATCCACAAGTGGTCATTGCATGTGTGTTCTTTCCACAAACCACATATGGATCAACCACTGGTCATTGCATGTGTGTTCTTTCCACAAACCACACATGGATCAACTCCTATATTCATTGCATGTTTGTTCTTATACTAAAACCACAAACCAGCACTAGAGTCATTGCATGTGTGTTCTTTTGCACAAACCACACATGGATCCACCACTAGAGTCATTGCATGTGTGTTCTTTCCACAAACCACATATGGATCAACCAGAGTCATTGCATGTGTGTTATTTCCACAAACCACACATGTGGACCCACCAGTGGTCATTGCATGTGTGTTATTTCCACAAACCACACATGGATCAACCACTAGAGTCATTGCATGTGTTTTCTTTCCACAATCCACATATGGACCAACCACTAGAGTCATTGCATGTGTGTTCTTAACTAAAACCAACACTAGAGTCATTGCATGTGTGTTCTTTCCAGAAACCACACATGGATCAACCACTAGAGTCATTGCATGTTTGTTCTTATACTAAAACCACAAACCAGCTCTAGAGTCATTGCATGTGTGTTCTTTTCCACAAACCACACATGTATCCACCACTAGAGTCATTGCATGTGTGGTCTTTCCACAAACCACATATGGATCAACCAGAGTCATTGCATGTGTGTTCTTACCACAAACCACACATGTGGACCCACTAGTGGTCATTTCATGTGTGTTATTTCCACAAACCACACATGGATCAACCACTAGAGTCATTGCATCTGTGTTCTTTCCACAAACAAACATGGATCAACCACTAGAGTCATTGAATGTGTGTTCTTTCCACAAACCACACATGGATCCACCAGTTGTCATTGCATGTGTGTTCTTTTCCACAAACCACACATGGATCAACCACTAGAGTCATTGCATGTGTGTTATTTCCACAAACAAACATGGATCAACCACTAGAGTCATTGAATGTGTGTTCTTTTCCACAAACCACACATGGATCCACTAGTTGTCATTGCATGTGTGTTATTTTCCACAAACCACACATGGATCCACAAGTGGTCATTGCATGTGTGTTCTTTTCCACAAACCACACATGGATCCACCACTAGAGTCATTGCATGTGTGTTCTTTCCACAAACCACATATGGATCAACTAGAGTCATTCCATGTGTGTTCTTTCCACAAACCACACATGTGGACCCACTAGAGTCATTGCATGTGTGTTATTTCCACAAACCACAGATGGATCAACCACTAGAGTCATTGCATATGTGTTATTTCCACAAACCACACATGGATCAACCACTAGAGTCATTGCATGTGTGTTCTTATACTAGAACCAACACTAGAGTCATTACATGTGTGTTCTTTTCACAAACCACACCGGGATCAACCACTAGAGTCATTGCATGTGCGTTATTTCCGCAAACAAACATGGATCAACCACTAGAGTCATTGCATGTGTGTTCTTTTCCACAAACCACACATGGATCCACCAGTGGTCATTGCATGTGTGTTCTTTCCATAAACCACACATGGATCAACCACTAGAGTCATTGCATGTGTGTTCTTTCCACAAACCACACATGGATCAACCACTAGAGTCATTGCATGTTTGTTCTTATACTAAAACCACAAACCAGCACTAGAGTCATTGCATGTGTGTTCTTGTACTAAAACCAACATGGATCCACCAGTGGTCATTGCATGTGTGTTCTTTCCATAAACCACACATGGATCAACCACTAGAGTCATTGCATGTGTGTTCTTTCCACAAACCACACATGGATCAACCACTAGAGTCATTGCATGTTTGTTCTTATACTAAAACCACAAACCAGCACTAGAGTCATTGCATGTGTGTTCTTGTACTAAAACCAACATGGATCCACCAGTGGTCATTGCATGTGTGTTTTTTCCACAAACCACACATGGATCAACCACTAGAGTCATTGCATGTGTGTTCTTTCCACAAACCACACATGGATCAACCACTAGAGTCATTGCATGTTTGTTCTTATACTAAAACCACAAACCAGCACTAGAGTCATTTCATGTGTGTTCTTTTCCACAAACCACACATGGATCCACAAGTGGTCATTGCATGTGTGTTCTTTCCACAAACCACATATGGATCAACCACTAGTCATTGCATGTGTGTTCTTTCCACAAACCACACATGGATCAACCACTAGAGTCATTGCATGTGTGTTATTTCCACAAACCACACATGGATCAACCACTAGAGTCATTGCATGTGTGTTCTTTCCACAAACCACATATGGATCAACCACTAGAGTCATTGCATGTGTGTTATTATACTAAAACCAACACTAGAGTCATTTCATGTGTGTTCTTTCCACAAACCACACATGGATCAACCACTAGAGTCATTGCATGTTTGTTCTTACACTAAAACCACAAACCAGCACTAGAGTCATTGCATGTGTGTTCTTATACTAAAACCAACATGGATCCACCAGTGGTCATTGCATGTGTGTTCTTTCCACAAACCACACATGGATCAACCACTAGAGTCATTGCATGTGTGTTCTTTCCACAAACCACATATGGATCAACCACTAGAGTCATTGCATGTTGTTCTTATTATACTAAAACCAACACTAGAGTCATTGCATGTGTGTTCTTTTCACAAACCACACATGGATCAACCACTAGAGTCATTGCATGTGTGTTATTTCCACAAACAGACATGGATGAACCACTAGAGTCATTGCATGTGTGTACTTTTCCACAAACGACACATGGATCCACCAGTGGTCATTGCATGTGTGTTCTTTTCCACAAACCTCACATGGATCCACAAGTGGTCATTGCATGTGTGTTCTTTCCACAAACCACATATGGATCAACCACTAGTCATTGCATGTGTGTTCTTTCCACAAACCACACATGGATCAACCACTAGAGTCATTGCATGTTTGTTCTTATACTAAAACCACAAACCAGCACTAGAGTCATTGCATGTGTGTTCTTTTCCACAAACCACACATGGATCCACCACTAGACTCATTGCATGTGTTTTCTTTCCACAAATCACATATGGATCAACCAGAGTCATTGCACGTGTATTCTTTCCACAAACCACACATGTGGACCCACTAGAGTCATTGCATGTGTGTTATTTCCACAAACCACACATGGATCAACCACTAGAGTCATTGCATATGTGTTATTTCCACAAACCACACATGGATCAACCACTAGAGTCATTGCATGTTTGTTCTTATACTAAAACCAACACTAGAGTCATTGCATGTGTGTTCTTTTCACAAACCACACATGGATAAACCACTAGAGTCACTGCATGTGTGTTATTTCTACAAACAAACATGGATCAACCACTAGAGTCATTGCATGTGTGTTCTTATACTAAAACCAACATGGATCCACCAGTGGTCATTGCATGTGTGTTCTTTCCACAAACCACACATGGATCCACTAGTGGTCAATGCATGTGTGTTCTTTCCACAAACCACATAAGGATCAACCAGAGTCATTGCATGTGTGTTCTTTCCACAAACCACACATGGATCGACCACTAGAGTCATTGCATGTTTGTTCTTATACTAAAATCACAAACCAACACTAGAGTCATACCATGTGTGTTCTTTTTCACAACCCACACATGGATCCACCACTAGAGTCATTGCATTTGTGTTCTTTCCACAAACCACACATGGATCCACCACTAGAGTCATTGCATGTGTGTTCTTTCCACAAACCACATATGGATCAACTAGAGTCATTGCATGTGTGTTCTTTCCACAAACCACACATGTGGACCCACTAGAGTCATTGCATGTGTGTTATTTCCACAAACCACACATGGATCAACCACTAGAGTCATTGCATATGTGTTATTTCCACAAACCACACATGGATCAACTACTAGAGTCATTGCATGTTTGTTCTTATACTAAAACCACAAACCAGCACTAGAGTCATTGCATGTGTGTTATTATACTAAAACCAACATGGATCCACCAGTGGTCATTGCATGTGTGTTCTTTCCACAAACCACACATGGATCAACCACTAGAGTCATTGCATGTGTGTTCTTTCCACAAACCACATATGAATCAACCACTAGAGTCATTGCATGTTGTTCTTATTATACTAAAACCAACACTAGAGTCATTGCATGTGTGTTCTATTCACAAACCACACATGGATCAACCACTAGAGTCATTGCATGTGTGCACTTTTCCACAAACGACACATGGATCCACCAGTGGTCATTGCATGTGTGTTCTTTTCCACAAACCACACATGGATTCACAAGTGGTCATTGCATGTGTGTTCTTTCGACAAACCACATATGGATCAACCACTAGTCATTGCATGTGTGTTCTTTCCACAAACCACACATGGATCAACCACTAGAGTCATTGCATGTTTGTTCTTATGCTAAAACCACAAACCAGCACTAGAGTCATTGCATGTGTGTTCTTTTCCACAAACCACACATGGATCCACCACTAGACTCATTGCATGTGTGTTCTTTCCACAAATCACATATGGATCAACCAGAGTCATTGCACGTGTATTCCTTCCACAAACCACACATGTGGACCCACTAGAGTCATTGCATGTGTGTTATTTCCACAAACCACACATGGATCAACCACTAGATTCATTGCATATGTGTTATTTCCACAAACCACACATGGATCAACCACTAGAGTCATTGCATGTTTGTTCTTATACTAAAACCAACACTAGAGTCATTGCATGTGTGTTCTTTTCTCAAACCACACATGGATAAACCACTAGAGTCATTGCATGTGTGTTATTTCTACAAACAAACATGGATCAACCACTAGAGTCATTGCATGTGTGTTCTTATACTAAAAACCAACATGGATCCACCAGTGGTCATTGCATGTGTGTTCTTTCCACAAACCACACATGGATCCACTAGTGGTTAATGCATGTGTGTTCTTTCCACAAACCACATAAGGATCAACCAGAGTCATTGCATGTGTGTTCTTTCCACAAACCACACATGGATCGACCACTAGAGTCATTGCATGTTTGTTCTTATACTAAAATCACAAACCAACACTAGAGTCATAGCATGTGTGTTCTTTTCCACAAACCACACATGGATCCACCACTATAGTCATTGCATTTGTGTTCTTTTCACAAACCACACATGGATCAACCACTAGAGTCATTGCATGTGTCTTATTTCCAGAAACAGACATGGATGAACCACTAGAGTCATTGCATGTGTGTTCTTTTCCACAAACCACACATGGATCCACCAGTGGTCATTCCATGTGTGTTCTTTTCCACAAACCACACATGGATCCACAAGTGGTCATTGCATGTGTGTTCTTTCCACAAACCACATATGGATCAACCACTGGTCGTTGCATGTGTGTTCTTTCCACAAACCTAACATGGATCAACTCCTATATTCATTGCATGTTTGTTCTTATACTAAAACCACAAACACGCACTAGAGTCATTGCATGTGTGTTCTTTTGCACAAACCACACATGGATCCACCACTAGAGTCATTGCATGTGTGTTCTTTCTACAAACCACATATGGATCAACCAGAGTCATTGCATGTGTGTTATTTCCACAAACCACACATGTGGACCCACCAGTGGTCATTGCATGTGTGTTATTTCCACAAACCACACATGGATCAACCACTAGAGTCATTGCATGTGTGTTCTTTCCACAATCCACATATGGATCAACCACTAGAGTCATTGCATGTGTCTTCTTAACTAAAACCAACACTAGAGTCATTGCATGTGTGTTCTTTCCAGAAACCACACATGGATCAACCACTAGAGTCATTGCATGTTTGTTCTTATACTAAAACCACAAACCATCACTAGAGTAATTGCATGTGTGTTCTTTTCCACAAACCACACATGGATCCACCACTAGAGTCATTGCATGTGTGGTCTTTCAACAAACCACATATGGATCAACTAGAGTCATTGCATGTGTGTTCTTTCCACAAACCACACATGTGGACCCACCAGTGGTCATTTCATGTGTGTTATTTCCACAAACCACACATGGATCAACCACTAGAGTCATTGCATCTGTGTTCTTTCCACAAACAAACATGGATCAACCACTAGAGTCATTGAATTTGTGTTCTTTTCCACAAACCACACATGGATCCACCAGTTGTCATTGCATGTGTGTTCTTTTCCACAAACCACACATGGATCCACCACTAGACTCATTGCATGTGTGTTCTTTCCACAAATCACATATGGATCAACCAGAGTCATTGCACGTGTATTCCTTCCACAAACCACACATGTGGACCCACTAGAGTCATTGCATGTGTGTTATTTCCACAAACCACACACGGATCAACCACTAGATTCATTGCATATGTGTTATTTCCACAAACCACACATGGATCAACCACTAGAGTCATTGCATGTTTGTTCTTATACTAAAACCAACACTAGAGTCATTGCATGTGTGTTCTTTTCTCAAACCACACATGGATAAACCACTAGAGTCATTGCATGTGTGTTATTTCTACAAACAAACATGGATCAACCACTAGAGTCATTGCATGTGTGTTCTTATACTAAAAACCAACATGGATCCACCAGTGGTCATTGCATGTGTGTTCTTTCCACAAACCACACATGGATCCACTAGTGGTTAATGCATGTGTGTTCTTTCCACAAACCACATAAGGATCAACCAGAGTCATTGCATGTGTGTTCTTTCCACAAACCACACATGGATCGACCACTAGAGTCATTGCATGTTTGTTCTTATACTAAAATCACAAACCAACACTAGAGTCATAGCATGTGTGTTCTTTTCCACAAACCACACATGGATCCACCACTATAGTCATTGCATTTGTGTTCTTTTCACAAACCACACATGGATCAACCACTAGAGTCATTGCATGTGTCTTATTTCCAGAAACAGACATGGATGAACCACTAGAGTCATTGCATGTGTGTTCTTTTCCACAAACCACACATGGATCCACCAGTGGTCATTGCATGTGTGTTCTTTTCCACAAACCACACATGGATCCACAAGTGGTCATTGCATGTGTGTTCTTTCCACAAACCACATATGGATCAACCACTGGTCGTTGCATGTGTGTTCTTTCCACAAACCTAACATGGATCAACTCCTATATTCATTGCATGTTTGTTCTTATACTAAAACCACAAACACGCACTAGAGTCATTGCATGTGTGTTCTTTTGCACAAACCACACATGGATCCACCACTAGAGTCATTGCATGTGTGTTCTTTCTACAAACCACATATGGATCAACCAGAGTCATTGCATGTGTGTTATTTCCACAAACCACACATGTGGACCCACCAGTGGTCATTGCATGTGTGTTATTTCCACAAACCACACATGGATCAACCACTAGAGTCATTGCATGTGTGTTCTTTCCACAATCCACATATGGATCAACCACTAGAGTCATTGCATGTGTCTTCTTAACTAAAACCAACACTAGAGTCATTGCATGTGTGTTCTTTCCAGAAACCACACATGGATCAACCACTAGAGTCATTGCATGTTTGTTCTTATACTAAAACCACAAACCATCACTAGAGTAATTGCATGTGTGTTCTTTTCCACAAACCACACATGGATCCACCACTAGAGTCATTGCATGTGTGGTCTTTCAACAAACCACATATGGATCAACTAGAGTCATTGCATGTGTGTTCTTTCCACAAACCACACATGTGGACCCACCAGTGGTCATTTCATGTGTGTTATTTCCACAAACCACACATGGATCAACCACTAGAGTCATTGCATCTGTGTTCTTTCCACAAACAAACATGGATCAACCACTAGAGTCATTGAATTTGTGTTCTTTTCCACAAACCACACATGGATCCACCAGTTGTCATTGCATGTGTGTTCTTTTCCACAAACCACACATGGATCAACCACTAGAGTCATTGCATGTGTGTTATTTCCACAAACAAACATGGATCAACCACTAGAGTCATTGAATGTGTGTTCTTTTCAACAAACCACACATGGATCCAAAATTTGTCATTGCATGTGTGTTATTTTCCACAAACCACACATGGATCCACAAGTGGTCATTGCATGTGTGTTCTTTTCCACAAACCACACATGTATCCACCACTAGAGTCATTGCATGTGTGTTCTTTCCACAAACCACATATGGATCAACTAGAGTCATTCCATGTGTGTTCTTTCCACAAACCACACATGTGGACCCACTAGAGTCATTGCATGTGTGTTATTTCCACAAACCACACATGGATCAACCACTAGAGTCATTGCATATGTGTTATTTCCACAAACCACACATGGATCAACCACTAGAGTCATTGCATGTGTGTTCTTATACTAAAACCAACACTAGAGTCATTACATGTGTGTTCTTTTCACAAACCACACATGGATCAACCACTAGAGTCATTGCATGTGCGTTATTTCCGCAAACAAACATGGATCAACCACTAGAGTCATTGAATGTGTGTTCTTTTCCACAAACCACACATGGATCCACCAGTTGTCATTGCATGTGTGTTCTTTTCCACAAACCACACATGGATCCACAAGTGGTCATTGCATGTGTGTTCTTTTCCACAAACCACACATGGATCCACCACTAGAGTCATTGCATGTGTGTTCTTTCCACAAACCACATATGGATCAACTAGAGTCATTCCATGTGTGTTCTTTCCACAAACCACACATGTGGACCCACTAGAGTCATTGCATGTGTGTTATTTCCACAAACCACAGATGGATCAACCACTAGAGTCATTGCATATGTGTTATTTCCACAAACCACACATGGATCAACCACTAGAGTCATTGCATGTGTGTTCTTATACTAGAACCAACACTAGAGTCATTACATGTGTGTTCTTTTCACAAACCACACCGGGATCAACCACTAGAGTCATTGCATGTGCGTTATTTCCGCAAACAAACATGGATCAACCACTAGAGTCATTGCATGTGTGTTCTTTTCCACAAACCACACATGGATCCACCAGTGGTCATTGCATGTGTGTTCTTTCCATAAACCACACATGGATCAACCACTAGAGTCATTGCATGTGTGTTCTTTCCACAAACCACACATGGATCAACCACTAGAGTCATTGCATGTTTGTTCTTATACTAAAACCACAAACCAGCACTAGAGTCATTGCATGTGTGTTCTTGTACTAAAACCAACATGGATCCACCAGTGGTCATTGCATGTGTGTTTTTTCCACAAACCACACATGGACCAACCACTAGAGTCATTGCATGTGTGTTCTTTCCACAAACCACACATGGATCAACCACTAGAGTCATTGCATGTTTGTTCTTATACTAAAACCACAAACCAGCACTAGAGTCATTTCATGTGTGTTCTTTTCCACAAACCACACATGGATCCACAAGTGGTCATTGCATGTGTGTTCTTTCCACAAACCACATATGGATCAACCACTAGTCATTGCATGTGTGTTCTTTCCACAAACCACACATGGATCAACCACTAGAGTCATTGCATGTGTGTTATTTCCACAAACCACACATGGATCAACCACTAGAGTCATTGCATGTGTGTTCTTTCCACAAACCACATATGGATCAACCACTAGAGTCATTGCATGTGTGTTATTATACTAAAACCAACACTAGAGTCATTTCATGTGTGTTCTTTCCACAAACCACACATGGATCAACCACTAGAGTCATTGCATGTTTGTTCTTATACTAAAACCACAAACCAGCACTAGAGTCATTGCATGTGTGTTCTTATACTAAAACCAACATGGATCCACCAGTGGTCATTGCATGTGTGTTCTTTCCACAAACCACACATGGATCAACCACTAGAGTCATTGCATGTGTGTTCTTTCCACAAACCACATATGGATCAACCACTAGAGTCATTGCATGTTGTTCTTATTATACTAAAACCAACACTAGAGTCATTGCATGTGTGTTCTTTTCACAAACCACACATGGATCAACCACTAGAGTCATTGCATGTGTGTTATTTCCACAAACAGACATGGATGAACCACTAGAGTCATTGCATGTGTGTACTTTTCCACAAACGACACATGGATCCACCAGTGGTCATTGCATGTGTGTTCTTTTCCACAAACCTCACATGGATCCACAAGTGGTCATTGCATGTGTGTTCTTTCCACAAACCACATATGGATCAACCACTAGTCATTGCATGTGTGTTCTTTCCACAAACCACACATGGATCAACCACTAGAGTCATTGCATGTTTGTTCTTATACTAAAACCACAAACCAGCACTAGAGTCATTGCATGTGTGTTCTTTTCCACAAACCACACATGGATCCACCACTAGACTCATTGCATGTGTTTTCTTTCCACAAATCACATATGGATCAACCAGAGTCATTGCACGTGTATTCTTTCCACAAACCACACATGTGGACCCACTAGAGTCATTGCATGTGTGTTATTTCCACAAACCACACATGGATCAACCACTAGAGTCATTGCATATGTGTTATTTCCACAAACCACACATGGATCAACCACTAGAGTCATTGCATGTTTGTTCTTATACTAAAACCAACACTAGAGTCATTGCATGTGTGTTCTTTTCACAAACCACACATGGATAAACCACTAGAGTCACTGCATGTGTGTTATTTCTACAAACAAACATGGATCAACCACTAGAGTCATTGCATGTGTGTTCTTATACTAAAACCAACATGGATCCACCAGTGGTCATTGCATGTGTGTTCTTTCCACAAACCACACATGGATCCACTAGTGGTCAATGCATGTGTGTTCTTTCCACAAACCACATAAGGATCAACCAGAGTCATTGCATGTGTGTTCTTTCCACAAACCACACATGGATCGACCACTAGAGTCATTGCATGTTTGTTCTTATACTAAAATCACAAACCAACACTAGAGTCATACCATGTGTGTTCTTTTTCACAACCCACACATGGATCCACCACTAGAGTCATTGCATTTGTGTTCTTTCCACAAACCACACATGGATCCACCACTAGAGTCATTGCATGTGTGTTCTTTCCACAAACCACATATGGATCAACTAGAGTCATTGCATGTGTGTTCTTTCCACAAACCACACATGTGGACCCACTAGAGTCATTGCATGTGTGTTATTTCCACAAACCACACATGGATCAACCACTAGAGTCATTGCATATGTGTTATTTCCACAAACCACACATGGATCAACTACTAGAGTCATTGCATGTTTGTTCTTATACTAAAACCACAAACCAGCACTAGAGTCATTGCATGTGTGTTATTATACTAAAACCAACATGGATCCACCAGTGGTCATTGCATGTGTGTTCTTTCCACAAACCACACATGGATCAACCACTAGAGTCATTGCATGTGTGTTCTTTCCACAAACCACATATGAATCAACCACTAGAGTCATTGCATGTTGTTCTTATTATACTAAAACCAACACTAGAGTCATTGCATGTGTGTTCTTTTCACAAACCACACATGGATCAACCACTAGAGTCATTGCATGTGTGCACTTTTCCACAAACGACACATGGATCCACCAGTGGTCATTGCATGTGTGTTCTTTTCCACAAACCACACATGGATTCACAAGTGGTCATTGCATGTGTGTTCTTTCGACAAACCACATATGGATCAACCACTAGTCATTGCATGTGTGTTCTTTCCACAAACCACACATGGATCAACCACTAGAGTCATTGCATGTTTGTTCTTATGCTAAAACCACAAACCAGCACTAGAGTCATTGCATGTGTGTTCTTTTCCACAAACCACACATGGATCCACCACTAGACTCATTGCATGTGTGTTCTTTCCACAAATCACATATGGATCAACCAGAGTCATTGCACGTGTATTCCTTCCACAAACCACACATGTGGACCCACTAGAGTCATTGCATGTGTGTTATTTCCACAAACCACACATGGATCAACCACTAGATTCATTGCATATGTGTTATTTCCACAAACCACACATGGATCAACCACTAGAGTCATTGCATGTTTGTTCTTATACTAAAACCAACACTAGAGTCATTGCATGTGTGTTCTTTTCTCAAACCACACATGGATAAACCACTAGAGTCATTGCATGTGTGTTATTTCTACAAACAAACATGGATCAACCACTAGAGTCATTGCATGTGTGTTCTTATACTAAAAACCAACATGGATCCACCAGTGGTCATTGCATGTGTGTTCTTTCCACAAACCACACATGGATCCACTAGTGGTTAATGCATGTGTGTTCTTTCCACAAACCACATAAGGATCAACCAGAGTCATTGCATGTGTGTTCTTTCCACAAACCACACATGGATCGACCACTAGAGTCATTGCATGTTTGTTCTTATACTAAAATCACAAACCAACACTAGAGTCATAGCATGTGTGTTCTTTTCCACAAACCACACATGGATCCACCACTATAGTCATTGCATTTGTGTTCTTTTCACAAACCACACATGGATCAACCACTAGAGTCATTGCATGTGTCTTATTTCCAGAAACAGACATGGATGAACCACTAGAGTCATTGCATGTGTGTTCTTTTCCACAAACCACACATGGATCCACCAGTGGTCATTGCATGTGTGTTCTTTTCCACAAACCACACATGGATCCACAAGTGGTCATTGCATGTGTGTTCTTTCCACAAACCACATATGGATCAACCACTGGTCGTTGCATGTGTGTTCTTTCCACAAACCTAACATGGATCAACTCCTATATTCATTGCATGTTTGTTCTTATACTAAAACCACAAACACGCACTAGAGTCATTGCATGTGTGTTCTTTTGCACAAACCACACATGGATCCACCACTAGAGTCATTGCATGTGTGTTCTTTCTACAAACCACATATGGATCAACCAGAGTCATTGCATGTGTGTTATTTCCACAAACCACACATGTGGACCCACCAGTGGTCATTGCATGTGTGTTATTTCCACAAACCACACATGGATCAACCACTAGAGTCATTGCATGTGTGTTCTTTCCACAATCCACATATGGATCAACCACTAGAGTCATTGCATGTGTCTTCTTAACTAAAACCAACACTAGAGTCATTGCATGTGTGTTCTTTCCAGAAACCACACATGGATCAACCACTAGAGTCATTGCATGTTTGTTCTTATACTAAAACCACAAACCATCACTAGAGTAATTGCATGTGTGTTCTTTTCCACAAACCACACATGGATCCACCACTAGAGTCATTGCATGTGTGGTCTTTCAACAAACCACATATGGATCAACTAGAGTCATTGCATGTGTGTTCTTTCCACAAACCACACATGTGGACCCACCAGTGGTCATTTCATGTGTGTTATTTCCACAAACCACACATGGATCAACCACTAGAGTCATTGCATCTGTGTTCTTTCCACAAACAAACATGGATCAACCACTAGAGTCATTGAATTTGTGTTCTTTTCCACAAACCACACATGGATCCACCAGTTGTCATTGCATGTGTGTTCTTTTCCACAAACCACACATGGATCAACCACTAGAGTCATTGCATGTGTGTTATTTCCACAAACAAACATGGATCAACCACTAGAGTCATTGAATGTGTGTTCTTTTCAACAAACCACACATGGATCCAAAATTTGTCATTGCATGTGTGTTATTTTCCACAAACCACACATGGATCCACAAGTGGTCATTGCATGTGTGTTCTTTTCCACAAACCACACATGTATCCACCACTAGAGTCATTGCATGTGTGTTCTTTCCACAAACCACATATGGATCAACTAGAGTCATTCCATGTGTGTTCTTTCCACAAACCACACATGTGGACCCACTAGAGTCATTGCATGTGTGTTATTTCCACAAACCACACATGGATCAACCACTAGAGTCATTGCATATGTGTTATTTCCACAAACCACACATGGATCAACCACTAGAGTCATTGCATGTGTGTTCTTATACTAAAACCAACACTAGAGTCATTACATGTGTGTTCTTTTCACAAACCACACATGGATCAACCACTAGAGTCATTGCATGTGCGTTATTTCCGCAAACAAACATGGATCAACCACTAGAGTCATTGAATGTGTGTTCTTTTCCACAAACCACACATGGATCCACCAGTTGTCATTGCATGTGTGTTCTTTTCCACAAACCACACATGGATCCACAAGTGGTCATTGCATGTGTGTTCTTTTCCACAAACCACACATGGATCCACCACTAGAGTCATTGCATGTGTGTTCTTTCCACAAACCACATATGGATCAACCATTGCATGTGTGTTCTTTCCACAAACCACACATGTGGACCCACTAGAGTCATTGCATGTGTGTTATTTCCACAAACCACACATGGATCAACCACTAGAGTCATTGCATATGTGTTATTTCCACAAACCACACATGGATCAACCACTAGAGTCATTTCATGTGTGTTCTTATACTAAAACCAACACTAGATTCATTGCATGTGTGTTCTTTTCACAAACCGCACATGGATCCACCACTAGAGTCATTGCATGTGCGTTATTTCCGCAAACAAACATGGATGAACCACTAGAGTCATTGCATGTGTGTTCTTTTCCACAAACCACACATGGATCCACCAGTGGTCATTGTATGTGTGTTCTTTCCACAAACCACACATGGATCAACCACTAGAGTCATTGCATGTGTGTTCTTTCCACAAACCACACATGGATCAACCACTAGAGTCATTGCATGTTTGTTCTTATACTAAAACCACAAACCAGCACTAGAGTCATTGCATGTGTGTTCTTTTCAGCAAACCACACATGGACCCACCACTAGAGTCATTACATGTGTGTTGTTTCCACAAACCACATAAGGATCAACCAGAGTCATTGCATGTGTGTTCTTTCCACAAACCACACATGGATCGACCACTAGAGTCATTGCATGTTTGTTCTTATACTAAAATCACAAACCAACACTAGAGTCATAGCATGTGTGTTCTTTTCCACAAACCGCACATGGATCCACCACTATAGTCATTGCATTTGTGTTCTTTTCACAAACCACACATGGATCAACCACTAGAGTCATTGCATGTGTCTTATTTCCAGAAACAGACATGGATGAACCACTAGAGTCATTGCATGTGTGTTCTTTTCCACAAACCACACATGGATCCACCAGTGGTCATTGCATGTGTGTTCTTTTCCACAAACCACACATGGATCCACAAGTGGTCATTGCATGTGTGTTCTTTCCACAAACCACATATGGATCAACCACTGGTCGTTGCATGTGTGTTCTTTCCACAAACCACACATGGATCAACTCCTATATTCATTGCATGTTTGTTCTTATACTAAAACCACAAACACGCACTAGAGTCATTGCATGTGTGTTCTTTTGCACAAACCACACATGGATCCACCACTAGAGTCATTGCATGTGTGTTCTTTCTACAAACCACATATGGATCAACCAGAGTCATTGCATGTGTGTTATTTCCACAAACCACACATGTGGACCCACCAGTGGTCATTGCATGTGTGTTATTTCCACAAACCACACATGGATCAACCACTAGAGTCATTGCATGTGTGTTCTTTCCACAATCCACATATGGATCAACCACTAGAGTCATTGCATGTGTCTTCTTAACTAAAACCAACACTAGAGTCATTGCATGTGTGTTCTTTCCAGAAACCACACATGGATCAACCACTAGAGTCATTGCATGTTTGTTCTTATACTAAAACCACAAACCATCACTAGAGTAATTGCATGTGTGTTCTTTTCCACAAACCACACATGGATCCACCACTAGAGTCATTGCATGTGTGGTCTTTCAACAAACCACATATGGATCAACTAGAGTCATTGCATGTGTGTTCTTTCCACAAACCACACATGTGGACCCACCAGTGGTCATTTCATGTGTGTTATTTCCACAAACCACACATGGATCAACCACTAGAGTCATTGCATCTGTGTTCTTTCCACAAACAAACATGGATCAACCACTAGAGTCATTGAATTTGTGTTCTTTTCCACAAACCACACATGGATCCACCAGTTGTCATTGCATGTGTGTTCTTTTCCACAAACCACACATGGATCAACCACTAGAGTCATTGCATGTGTGTTATTTCCACAAACAAACATGGATCAACCACTAGAGTCATTGAATGTGTGTTCTTTTCCACAAACCACACATGGATCCAAAATTTGTCATTGCATGTGTGTTATTTTCCACAAACCACACATGGATCCACAAGTGGTCATTGCATGTGTGTTCTTTTCCACAAACCACACATGTATCCACCACTAGAGTCATTGCATGTGTGTTCTTTCCACAAACCACATATGGATCAACTAGAGTCATTCCATGTGTGTTCTTTCCACAAACCACACATGTGGACCCACTAGAGTCATTGCATGTGTGTTATTTCCACAAACCACACATGGATCAACCACTAGAGTCATTGCATATGTGTTATTTCCACAAACCACACATGGATCAACCACTAGAGTCATTGCATGTGTGTTCTTATACTAAAACCAACACTAGAGTCATTACATGTGTGTTCTTTTCACAAACCACACATGGATCAACCACTAGAGTCATTGCATGTGCGTTATTTCCGCAAACAAACATGGATCAACCACTAGAGTCATTGAATGTGTGTTCTTTTCCACAAACCACACATGGATCCACCAGTTGTCATTGCATGTGTGTTCTTTTCCACAAACCACACATGGATCCACAAGTGGTCATTGCATGTGTGTTCTTTTCCACAAACCACACATGGATCCACCACTAGAGTCATTGCATGTGTGTTCTTTCCACAAACCACATATGGATCAACCATTGCATGTGTGTTCTTTCCACAAACCACACATGTGGACCCACTAGAGTCATTGCATGTGTGTTATTTCCACAAACCACACATGGATCAACCACTAGAGTCATTGCATATGTGTTATTTCCACAAACCACACATGGATCAACCACTAGAGTCATTTCATGTGTGTTCTTATACTAAAACCAACACTAGATTCATTGCATGTGTGTTCTTTTCACAAACCGCACATGGATCCACCACTAGAGTCATTGCATGTGCGTTATTTCCGCAAACAAACATGGATGAACCACTAGAGTCATTGCATGTGTGTTCTTTTCCACAAACCACACATGGATCCACCAGTGGTCATTGTATGTGTGTTCTTTCCACAAACCACACATGGATCAACCACTAGAGTCATTGCATGTGTGTTCTTTCCACAAACCACACATGGATCAACCACTAGAGTCATTGCATGTTTGTTCTTATACTAAAACCACAAACCAGCACTAGAGTCATTGCATGTGTGTTCTTTTCAGCAAACCACACATGGACCCACCACTAGAGTCATTACATGTGTGTTGTTTCCACAAACCACATAAGGATCAACCAGAGTCATTGCATGTGTGTTCTTTCCACAAACCACACATGGATCGACCACTAGAGTCATTGCATGTTTGTTCTTATACTAAAATCACAAACCAACACTAGAGTCATAGCATGTGTGTTCTTTTCCACAAACCGCACATGGATCCACCACTATAGTCATTGCATTTGTGTTCTTTTCACAAACCACACATGGATCAACCACTAGAGTCATTGCATGTGTCTTATTTCCAGAAACAGACATGGATGAACCACTAGAGTCATTGCATGTGTGTTCTTTTCCACAAACCACACATGGATCCACCAGTGGTCATTGCATGTGTGTTCTTTTCCACAAACCACACATGGATCCACAAGTGGTCATTGCATGTGTGTTCTTTCCACAAACCACATATGGATCAACCACTGGTCGTTGCATGTGTGTTCTTTCCACAAACCACACATGGATCAACTCCTATATTCATTGCATGTTTGTTCTTATACTAAAACCACAAACACGCACTAGAGTCATTGCATGTGTGTTCTTTTGCACAAACCACACATGGATCCACCACTAGAGTCATTGCATGTGTGTTCTTTCTACAAACCACATATGGATCAACCAGAGTCATTGCATGTGTGTTATTTCCACAAACCACACATGTGGACCCACCAGTGGTCATTGCATGTGTGTTATTTCCACAAACCACACATGGATCAACCACTAGAGTCATTGCATGTGTGTTCTTTCCACAATCCACATATGGATCAACCACTAGAGTCATTGCATGTGTCTTCTTAACTAAAACCAACACTAGAGTCATTGCATGTGTGTTCTTTCCAGAAACCACACATGGATCAACCACTAGAGTCATTGCATGTTTGTTCTTATACTAAAACCACAAACCATCACTAGAGTAATTGCATGTGTGTTCTTTTCCACAAACCACACATGGATCCACCACTAGAGTCATTGCATGTGTGGTCTTTCAACAAACCACATATGGATCAACTAGAGTCATTGCATGTGTGTTCTTTCCACAAACCACACATGTGGACCCACCAGTGGTCATTTCATGTGTGTTATTTCCACAAACCACACATGGATCAACCACTAGAGTCATTGCATCTGTGTTCTTTCCACAAACAAACATGGATCAACCACTAGAGTCATTGAATTTGTGTTCTTTTCCACAAACCACACATGGATCCACCAGTTGTCATTGCATGTGTGTTCTTTTCCACAAACCACACATGGATCAACCACTAGAGTCATTGCATGTGTGTTATTTCCACAAACAAACATGGATCAACCACTAGAGTCATTGAATGTGTGTTCTTTTCCACAAACCACACATGGATCCAAAATTTGTCATTGCATGTGTGTTATTTTCCACAAACCACACATGGATCCACAAGTGGTCATTGCATGTGTGTTCTTTTCCACAAACCACACATGTATCCACCACTAGAGTCATTGCATGTGTGTTCTTTCCACAAACCACATATGGATCAACTAGAGTCATTCCATGTGTGTTCTTTCCACAAACCACACATGTGGACCCACTAGAGTCATTGCATGTGTGTTATTTCCACAAACCACACATGGATCAACCACTAGAGTCATTGCATATGTGTTATTTCCACAAACCACACATGGATCAACCACTAGAGTCATTGCATGTGTGTTCTTATACTAAAACCAACACTAGAGTCATTACATGTGTGTTCTTTTCACAAACCACACATGGATCAACCACTAGAGTCATTGCATGTGCGTTATTTCCGCAAACAAACATGGATCAACCACTAGAGTCATTGAATGTGTGTTCTTTTCCACAAACCACACATGGATCCACCAGTTGTCATTGCATGTGTGTTCTTTTCCACAAACCACACATGGATCCACAAGTGGTCATTGCATGTGTGTTCTTTTCCACAAACCACACATGGATCCACCACTAGAGTCATTGCATGTGTGTTCTTTCCACAAACCACATATGGATCAACCATTGCATGTGTGTTCTTTCCACAAACCACACATGTGGACCCACTAGAGTCATTGCATGTGTGTTATTTCCACAAACCACACATGGATCAACCACTAGAGTCATTGCATATGTGTTATTTCCACAAACCACACATGGATCAACCACTAGAGTCATTTCATGTGTGTTCTTATACTAAAACCAACACTAGATTCATTGCATGTGTGTTCTTTTCACAAACCGCACATGGATCCACCACTAGAGTCATTGCATGTGCGTTATTTCCGCAAACAAACATGGATGAACCACTAGAGTCATTGCATGTGTGTTCTTTTCCACAAACCACACATGGATCCACCAGTGGTCATTGTATGTGTGTTCTTTCCACAAACCACACATGGATCAACCACTAGAGTCATTGCATGTGTGTTCTTTCCACAAACCACACATGGATCAACCACTAGAGTCATTGCATGTTTGTTCTTATACTAAAACCACAAACCAGCACTAGAGTCATTGCATGTGTGTTCTTTTCAGCAAACCACACATGGACCCACCACTAGAGTCATTACATGTGTGTTGTTTCCACAAACCACATATGGATCAACCAGAGTCATTGCATGTGTGTTCTTTCCACAAACCACACATGTGGACGCACCAGTGGTCATTGCATGTGTGTTATTTCCAGAAACCACATATGGATCAACCACTAGAGTCATTGCATGTGTGTTCTTATACTAAAACCAACACTAGAGTCATTGCATGTCTGTTCTTTTCACAAACCACACATGGATCAACCACTAGAGTCATTGCTTGTGTGTTATTTCCACAAACAAACATGGATCAACCACTAGAGTCATTGCATGTGTGTTCTTATACTAAAACCCAGATGGATCCTCCAGTGGTCATTGCATTTGTGTTCTTTCCACAAACCACACATGGATCCACCAGTGGTCATTGCATGTGTGTTCTTTCCACAAACCACACATGGATCAACCACTAGAGTCATTGCATGTGTGTTATTATACTAAAACGACAAACCAGTACTAGAGTCATTGCATGTGTGTTCTTATACTAAAACAACAAACGAGTACTAGAGTCATTGCATGTGTGTTCTTTTCCACGAACCACACATGGATCCACCAGTGGTCATTGCATGTGTGTTCTTTCCACAAACCACATATGGATCAACCAGAGTCATTGCATGTGTGTTCTTTCCACAAACCACACATGGATCAACCACTAGAGTCATTGCATGTTTATTCTTATACTAAAACCACAAACCAGCACTAGAGTCATTGCATGTGTGTTCTTTTCCACAAACCACACATGGATCCACCAGTGGTCATTGCATGTGTGTTATTTCCAGAAACCACATATGGTCAACCACTAGAGTCATTGCATGTGTGTTCTTTCCACAAACCACATATGGATCAACCACTAGTCATTGCATGTGTGTTCTTTCCACAAACCACACATGGATCAACCACTAGAGTCATTGCATGTTTGTTCTTATACTAAAACCACAAACCAGCACTAGAGTCATTGCATGTGTGTTCTTTTCCACAAACCACACATGGATCCACCACTAGACTCATTGCATGTGTGTTCTTTCCACAAATCACATATGGATCAACCAGAGTCATTGCACGTGTATTCTTTCCACAAACCACACATGTGGACCCACTAGAGTCATTGCATGTGTGTTATTTCCACAAACCACACATGGATCAACCACTAGAGTCATTGCACGTGTGTTCTTTTCCACAAACCACACATGGATCCACCAGTGGTCATTGCATGTGTGTTATTTCCACAAACCACATATGGTCAACCACTAGTCATTGCATGTGTGTTCTTTCCACAAACCACATATGGATCAACCACTAGCGTCATTGCATGTGTGTTCTTATACTAAAACCAACACTAGAGTCATTGCATGTGACATCCCCTGCCTTTATTAAGGTAGGGTCCCCTGTGTTTACAATGCTAGTCCCTGGATCAATAGCTAGCATCCAAAGTTTAGATGTAATATCAAGAAACAAAGGTCATAATACAACTTTATAACCAGGAATAAAATAGTTTTATTACATCAAACTTAGCTCATTGGCTAATTACATTACATTGCAGCGGAATAACTATAGTCGTGGGTCCTTCATCTTCAAAGTGCCACAGGCAGATGTTGGTTGTAGACTTTGTAATCCTAATCAATCAATCTTCACTAAAATCAATCAACCTGCAACATCATAAGTTACAGCAACAAGGGTCAATACATTTGAATTGTATTGGCAAGTGATACTTTGGTAGTATAGTGGAGTCTATCATCTATATGCATTTGGCTAAGTGGAGCTGAGGCTTGCATTGCTCAAAATAGATTTTTCCTATCATTTTGAAAACACTAAGTTTTTGTTTGGCAAAAACTTTCCAAGACATCTACTAATCAAAGACTGGAGATCCACTCAGGGCATCTACCAATCAAAGACTGAAGATTTGCTTGGCAAAAACAATTTTCCTCAATCAATGATTTCAAGATCCTTGTACCAAGCCATCTCTCCATCAAAGATTGAAGAATTTCACACAACCCTTGTTCACCCACAAATTTTATTTAGAAATTGGAGTGATGAGATTCTTGATTGCTTCCATGTCTTGATGCTCAAATTGTCCTTTACCAGGGACATGGCTAAGTACTTAGGTTTTACACTCTGCAGAGGTGGTGCACTTTTCCCACAAGACTTGGTTTCCCAAGACAAGATCTTTCAGAAGCTTTCCCTTAGACCATCATGGACGCGTTCCAACCTATCAAACACTACCACCCACTGTCCATGTGGCTAAGTTCTTGCAACCTATATGATCATGGCAGAGCTCATATTGCCAAGTGGTTGCACTTGAAGCTTCTCAACATTTGACATCTCAAATCTCTTTGTTCCTGGGTGGCCATCCACAAGTGAGATACACAAGCCATGTCCATGGCCTTGTGAACCACTCAACACAAACCATTCCTTCCATTCCACCCAGGTGATTCATTAACTTATTTGTTTTATTAAACAAAACACAAGTCCTTAGACTTTAGAATATTTTCCATAGTGTGAATATATATTCCACCCAAGTTTTCTATTAGCTAGGCTAAGCTTGGTAGTAATAGGATTCTTAACTTAGGAAAATCCTACTAAGGATTTATCTACTAGGTTTTCCTATAGCAAGATCTATACTTAGCAAAATAAAAACCATGCAAGTTTTACTTAGCAAAAACACTAATGCATAGTGAAAATAATGGGATAATGATATGAAGCATCACTTGCCTTTTTGGTAGAGGGTATAGGTTCACTCCTTGTCCTTGCAACAATCACACTCTTCAAGTCACTACAAATCAATCAAGCAAGGTACAACTCAATCTACCAATCAAGCAAAACAACACACATAAAATAACAAAGTCAAGAAATGCATGTAAGCATGCCAAGCTTTGCTTTGTTTGAAAAAGTGGTTCCTAGTGGGTCATAGACTTTTGGGTACATCTAATGGTCATTTTGCAAAGTGGCAAGGCCATTTGCAAAAGGGTCTCTATTAGGTTTCCTAAACTTTGTAAGATCCAATTTGGTCATTTACCAAAGTGGCAAAGTTGTGAGCAAAAGGTTTCACCTCAAAACCATTTCAAACAAGGCACCTATTTGGTCACTTTATGTGGTGAAGAAATATTTTTCCTAAGGCCTTAACCTATAGGGTTCACCAAATGAGTTGCTATTGCAAAACTTGGTGTTTGGGTCAGTAGGTTTGGTCTAAACCATTTTTTCAAAGTTTTCTTTATGAAAGCATTTTCATAAACAAAACAATGGTTTTTAATTAGCTAGAAATGGACTAAACCAATTAATCCATTCTAAACTTTTCAAAAATCATTTTCCAAACTATGGGTTGGTTCCTAGGGTCAGTAAGGTCACAACAAACCAATTTGCAAAGGTTCTAACCCTAAAAACATTTTTAAGCAATTTTTCTAATGTTAGCAAGCACACAAAAGAATCTGCAAAGTTAAACAAGTTAACAGATACTATTTGCTAAACTAAGGGAAGGGTTGGCTAGGGTTTGTCTTGCTGATTCCAACGACATCAAATTTTTAATTTTTGGACGTGTGGATCCAAAATTACAAGGGTTTGAAGTTTGCAAAAGTTTCTGTTTTCAAATTCTGTTTTAAACCTAACAGGCGACACGCGGCGTGTTTTAATTCGCCCGTACCGGTTCGGCCGGATTGGCAACGTGGAACGTTAGATCTAAAGTGGATCGTGCGGCACAGGTTCATCCTTACCCCTTCGGTTAGTCATTCTATCCAAGCCGGTGGATCTGCATCCTACGGTTCCTATCGCTTGGCCAAAAAGCAGCGTCGCTGGCGGCGGCGTCTGGTGGCGGAGCGGTCGGTCGACGACGGAGGCGACGCTACAGGGGTGAGGGAGAAATAGGAGTAGCTCACCGGGCTCAGGGGGTCACGGTGATGCTCGACGTACTCGTGGTTGGTCAAGGGGCGCTCGGGCACGGCTGCGATTGCTCGCCGGAGTGGAGGACGGCGTCAGGTGCGTCGGGTGGTCGTCGTGGACGTCGCTGTGGATCACCCCAAGGCGAGGCGAAGACACGGTTAGATTCATAGGGTCAAGACAGAGTCGTGTGCGTGAACAAGAGGTAGAGGGGCGGCCGGAAACTACCTGTGGGCTTCGCCGGAGATGAAGCAGACGGCGGCGGCGAGTCGAGCTTGATGGAGTCGAGGTTCTGGGGCACTCGCGTTTGAACGGAGAGCACGGACAGAAGCGCCAGGGAGTGTGGAGTATGTGTGCGTGGTCGATGAGGCAAGGGGAGGTCTGGTTTCGCCGGAATCATCACCGGAACATCGTCGGACAGTGAGCAGCGTGCGGTGCAATTCGTCCAGCCTGGGGGCAGAGAGAGGGAGTGGTCTGGGGGAAAATGACGAGGAGGGAGAGGCGATTTATCCTGCGTGGTCATGGCGAGAGATTAACGCAGCATCAATGCGAATTGAACGCGCGGATTGAAGGCAGCAACGGCAGCGAGAGGGGGGGCTCGGTCAGTGGCGGGTGAGGAGGATGAACAGGGCTAGTGGGGTCCAACGGTCAGTGGGGAAAGAAAGGACAGAGAGGTCCACCAGTCAGCTGCTAAACGGGTTCGTTCTGCGGTGAAGAAAAACGGTTCGGGGGGGGAAATAAGAGGAGGTGGGGTCGTCTCGTCAGCGAGTGAGTGAGAGGGAGAAGGGGGCCACCGGTCATTGGCTCTGTGGGTCATTTAACAGGTGAAAAACGATTCGCCGAGGGAGAGAAGAACTGGGCTGCTGCTGGGCCTATTGGGCTGGTCTGTTTCCCTATTTTTTTTCTGTCTGCTTTATTTTTCTTTTTCTAATTCTTTTTCTGTTTTGAATTTCAAACAATTATTCAAGCAATCAAACAAGGTTCAAATCAATTCAAACAAACACTCAACTTTGTACTTGAATTTGGTTCTGTTTTTCAACATATTCCAAATCTCAAAATAAAATAATATTTTTATTTATTTTTAGGATCCATTTATTAATTAAATAAAATGGATCTTTAGTTATTTAATAAAATAGGGTTTGATTTATTTAAATAAAATTTCCATTTGAAATCCAATTATTTTCAAAACCAAACCAGAAGGTTTTATTTGAAAAATAAAAGAATACTTGGAAACTTATTTAAATAAATAAATAATTTTTGGTGTTTTAATTAAAATGTTAAAGCCTTTACTTAAATAAAATTGGATATTTAAATCCTTATTTAAATAATCCTTTACTCATTTTAATAGAAGCAAAACCTTTTAATAAAAGATTTCAAAGTAGTAATAAAATACTTGGTGTTCATTTAAAATGGGAAAAGCCTTTATTTAAATAAAATTGGATATTTAAATCCTTATTATTTTATTTAAATAAACTTTTACTCATTTTATCAAAACAAAATATTTTATTACAAAAGTATGGCCAAAATTAATTTGGCTCACCTTTTCATTTGAAAACAAAGTCTTTTATTAAAAGATCCAAATAGTATTTCCAAAACAATTTATTTTTCCTTTATTAAATGTTTATCTTTTTAATCCCTTTAGGATTATAATTGTTCACCAATTGGTATGGCTTTTGGTAAGGGCTTTATTGGCTTTGGAAATTCAATTTCCTTATCTTAATATATTCACAAGATTTTGTTTATAGTTCCAAACTAAGTGAAACCAATTTCTAAGGTCTTACTTGATCCTTTGTGATTATTTGTTGATCAAATTTGGTATGGATCAAATCCATGGATTTGGAGATAACTTGGGAAATGATTTCCTTCCATTAGGGTTTAGGATTTGGATTTATTTTCCTAGTGTTCAGATTTCCAGATACGTTCATTGAGGAATGCATTTCCTTTGATTTGGATTTTTGTTGAATTCAAACTTTTACCAAAGTTTGTTCAAGATGGGATTTTAAGTTTCCTTTTAGAAACAAAAGTTTCTTTTCACCCTGATTTTCAACAAAAAATTATTTTGTTTATTTAATTTTCACATTACAAGATTTGGAAAATCTTGGGATGTGACAGGCTACCACCCTTAAAATAAATCTCGTCCCGAGATTTGGGAAGGCTAGGGGTTACAAGTTGGCTCAAAAGCATCTAGGGTACTATCACCCTTAAAAATTTTCCAACTAAACTAGATGTTGGCCTTCTTGGGATCCTGGAAAACTTCTTCTTGGAAAACTTCTGCATAGTGCCCTTGTTTTCCCACTTGACTCATGGGCCAAGGTTGAGTTTCTCCATAGACTTGTTCAACTTTTCTGGACAATTGTTTGCATAATGTCCTAGTTCCTTGCATTTGAAACAGGTTATAAGCTTGAGGTCTTGAGGTGGCTTCTCTAGACAATATGATGCATAATGTCCTAACTCCTTGCAGTGTTTGCACATCACTTGGCTAATATCCTTCCTCATCTTGGGTTTTACTAGCCTTTGTTTGTCTTCTTGGCTTTTCTTCTTTTCTGGGCATTCATTGAAATAGTGTCCCATCTCTTTGCAAGTGTAACATTGCTCTTGGGTAATATCCTTCTTGCTAGGGTTGGGGCATTTCTTCTTCTTCTTCTTTTTGGGTCTCTCCAAAGCTAGGAGTTCTTCTAGTTCATGTTCTTCATAAGTGGGAGATCTTTCTCTCTTCTCGGGGCATTTATCTTCATGTTCCTTGGGTGCATGATCCTTGACTTCACAAGTATTGCTAACTTGGGTTCCTTCTAGAATAACATCCTTGTCATCCTTGTTGTCATTAGCTCTTTGGGAAAAGTTTTCTCTCATGTTGATCATTTGAGTAACCAATCCTTGAATCAATTGGGATTGAAGTTTCAAAATCCTTTGTATGGCAGGGTCTAATCCATTGTTATTAGCTAAAAGATGAGTTGTCTCTTGGCTCAACTGGTGTTGGGTTGCTATGAGCTCTTTCATGCTGTCCTCTTGGTCGTTGTTGTTGTTGTTGTCATCCTTGATGCTGGAGTCTCTTGGAGAAGTCATCTGTTTGGGTTGGAGGGGATTAGAATAGGCAAAAGATTTTTCTAAGGAATCAATTTTATTCACACACATCACAAATCACACAAGCAATGTGCAAGCATCACAAACAAACATTCCACTCAAACAACAAGTTTCAAGCACATACTTAGGCAACAAAATATTTTTGTTACACCACATAAGTTGGTGTGTTTGATTTAAACCAAATATGGTGGTCCAACTATATGGTTCACTTGAGATATTTCCATCCTTCTGGGTTGATTCTTCTTGTATGAGATCTTTGTATCTTTGGAGAATTCTTGTGTCTTGGTCACAAAACTTCAAAGATGTTGATGGCTCCTTCTAAGTTGTTTTTCCTTAGTCTTCAAGTCTTGAGTAACTTTTCTTGTCTCACTTGTAGTCTTTAGTGATATCCAAGTTGGAAGTCCTTGGTGAACATGCTGAAGATGTTGAAGTCATTTAGAGTTGAAGAAGTTGAAGTCATTAGAGTTGATAGTGTTGAAGAAGTCCTTTGTACATGGTGAAGTCTTTGGTCATGGGGTAGGCTTTTCCATTAAGTTTGAAGTAGAAGAGAAGTAGAGTTGAAAACAAAAATGGTTGAGGAAAGAGTTTACAATATTGTTTTGTAAATAAGTTTTTGAACAAATACAATTCCTATTTTTCTAAGGGTTTTTGTCCAATCCTAGGGTTACAAATCCTACAGGCAACACAATGCTCTGATACCATCTGTGACATCCCCTGCCTTTATTAAGGTAGGGTCCCCTGTGTTTACAATGCTAGTCCCTGGATCAATAGCTAGCATCCACAGTTTAGATGTAATATCAAGAAACAAAGGTCATAATACAACTTTATAACCAGGAATAAAATAGTTTTATTACATCAAACTTAGCTCATTGGCTAATTACATTACATTGCAGCGGAATAACTATAGTCGTGGGTCCTTCATCTTCAAAGTGCCACAGGCAGATGTTGGTTGTAGACTTTGTAATCCTAATCAATCAATCTTCACTAAAATCAATCAACCTGCAACATCATAAGTTACAGCCACAAGGGTCAATACATTTGAATTGTATTGGCAAGTGATACTTTGGTAGTATAGTGGAGTCTATCATCTATATGCATTTGGCTAAGTGGAGCTGAGGCTTGCATTGCTCAAAATAGATTTTTCCTATCATTTTGAAAACACTAAGTTTTTGTTTGGCAAAAACTTTCCAAGACATCTACTAATCAAAGACTGGAGATCCACTCAGGGCATCTACCAATCAAAGACTGAAGATTTGCTTGGCAAAAAAAATTTTCCTCAATCAATGATTTCAAGATCCTTGTACCAAGCCATCTCTCCATCAAAGATTGAAGAATTTCACACAACCCTTGTTCACCCACAAATTTTATTTAGAAATTGGAGTGATGAGATTCTTGATTGCTTCCATGTCTTGATGCTCAAATTGTCCTTTACCAGGGACATGGCTAAGTACTTAGGTTTTACACTCTGCAAAGGTGGTGCACTTTTCCCACAAGACTTGGTTTCCCAAGACAAGATCTTTCAGAAGCTTTCCCTTAGACCATCATGGACGTGTTCCAACCTATCAAACACTACCACCCACTGTCCATGTGGCTAAGTTCTTGCAACCTATGTGATCATGGCAGAGCCCATATTGCCAAGTGGTTGCACTTGAAGCTTCTCAACATTTGACATCTCAAATCTCTTTGTTCCTGGGTGGCCATCCACAAGTGAGATACACAAGCCATGTCCATGGCCTTGTGAACCACTCAACACAAACCATTCCTTCCATTCCACCCAGGTGATTCATTAACTTATTTGTTTTATTAAACAAAACACAAGTCCTTATACTTTAGAATATTTTCCATAGTGTGAATATATATTCCACCCAAGTTTTCTATTAGCTAGGCTAAGCTTGGTAGTAATAGGATTCTTAACTTAGGAAAATCCTACTAAGGATTTATCTACTAGGTTTTCCTATAGCAAGATCTATACTTAGCAAAATAAAAACCATGCAAGTTTTACTTAGCAAAAACACTAATGCATAGTGAAAATAATGGGATAATGATATGAAGCATCACTTGCCTTTTTGGTAGAGGGTATAGGTTCACTCCTTGTCCTTGCAACAATCACACACTTCAAGTCACTACAAATCAATCAAGCAAGGTACAACTAAATCTACCAATCAAGCAAAACAACACACATAAAATAACAAAGTCAAGAAATGCATGTAAGCATGCCAAGCTTTGCTTTGTTTGAAAAAGTGGTTCCTAGTGGGTCATAGACTTTTGGGTACATCTAATGGTCATTTTGCAAAGTGGCAAGGCCATTTTCAAAAGGGTCTCTATTAGGTTTCCTAAACTTTGTAAGATCCAATTTGGTCATTTACCAAAGTGGCAAAGTTGTTAGCAAAAGGTTTCACCTCAAAACCATTTCAAACAAGGCACCTATTTGGTCATTTTATGTGGTGAAGAAATATTTTTCCTAAGGCCTTAACCTATAGGGTTCACCAAATGAGTTGCTATTGCAAAACTTGGTGTTTGGGTCAGTAGGTTTGGTCTAAACCATTTTTTCAAAGTTTTCTTTATGAAAGCATTTTCATAAACAAAACAATGGTTTTTAATTAGCTAGAAATGGACTAAACCAATTAATCCATTCTAAACTTTTCAAAAATCATTTTCCAAACTATGGGTTGGTTCCTAGGGTCAGTAATGTCACAACAAACCAATTTGCAAAGGTTCTAACCCTAAAAACATTTTTAAGCAATTTTTCTAATGTTAGCAAGCACACAAAATAATCTGCAAAGTTAAACAAGTTAACAGATACTATTTGCTAAACTAAGGGCAGGGTTGGCTAGGGTTTGTCTTGCTGATTCCAACGACATCAAATTTGTAATTTTTGGACGTGTGGATCCAAAATTACAAGGGTTTGAAGTTTGCAAAAGTTTCTGTTTTCAAATTCTGTTTTAAACCTAACAGGCGACACGCGGCGTGTTTGCCCGTACCGGTTCGGCCGGATCGGCAACGTGGAACGTTAGATCTAAAGTGGATCGTGCGGCACAGGTTCATCCTTACCCCTTCGGTTAGTCATTCTATCCAAGCCGGTGGATCTGCATCCTACGGTTCCTATCGCTTGGCCAAAAAGCAGCGTCGCTGGCGGCGGCGTCTGGTGGCGGAGCGGTCGGTCGACGACGGAGGCGACGCTACAGGGGGTGAGGGAGAAAGAGGAGTAGCTCACCGGGCTCAGGGGGTCACGGTGATGCTCGACGTACTCGCGGTTGGTCAAGGGGCGCTCGGGCACGGCTGCGATTGCTCGCCGGAGTGGAGGACGGCGTCGGGTGTGTCGGGTGGTCGTCGTGGACGTCGCTGTGGATCACCCCAAGGTGAGGCGAACACACGGTTAGATTCATAGGGTCAAGACAGAGTCATGTGCGTGAACGAGAGGTAGAGGGGCGGCCGGAAACTACCTGTGGGCTTCGCCGGAGATGAAGCAGACGGCAGCGGCGAGTCGAGCCTGATGGAGTCGAGGTTCTGGGGCACTCGCGTTTGAACGGAGAGCACGGACAGAAGCGCCAGGGAGTGTGGAGTATGTGTGCGTGGTCGATGAGGCAAGGGGAGGTCTGTTTTCGCAGGAATCATCACTGGAACATCGTCGGACAGTGAGCAGCATGCGGCGCAATTCGTCCAGCCTGGGGGCAGAGAGAGGGAGTGGTCTGGGGGAAAATGACGAGGAGGGAGAGGCGATTTATCCTGCGTGGTCGTGGCGAGAGATTAACGCAGCATCAATGCGAATTGAACGCGCGGATTGAAGGCAGCAACAGCAGCGAGAGGGGGGGGCTCGATCAGTGGCGGGTGAGGAGGATGAAAAGGGCTAGTGGGGTCCAACGGTCAGTGGGGAAAGAAAGGAGAGAGAGGTCCACCAGTCAGCTGTTAAACGGGTTCTTTCTGCGGTGAAGAAAAACGGTCCGGGGGGGAAATAAGAGGAGGTGGGGTCGTCTCGTCAGCGAGTGAGTGAGAGGGAGAAGGGGGCCACCGGTCATTGGCTCTGTGGGTCATTTAACAGGTGAAAAACGATTCGCCGAGGGAGAGAAGAACTGGGCTGCTGCTGGGCCTATTGGGCTGGTCTGTTTCCCTTTTTTTTCTGTCTGCTTTATTTTTCTTTTTCTAATTCTTTTTCTGTTTTGAATTTCAAACAATTATTCAAGCAATCAAACAAGGTTCAAATCAATTCAAACAAACACTCAACTTTGTACTTGAATTTGGTTCTGTTTTTCAACATATTCCAAATCTCAAAATAAAATAATATTTTTATTTATTTTTAGGATCCATTTATTAATTAAATAAAATGGATCTTTAGTTATTTAATAAAATAGGGTTTGATTTATTTAAATAAAATTTCCATTTGAAATCCAATTATTTTCAAAACCAAACCAGAAGGTTTTATTTGAAAAATAAAAGAATACTTGGAAACTTATTTAAATAAATAAATAAGTTTTGGTGTTTTAATTAAAATGGGAAAGCCTTTACTTAAATAAAATTGGATATTTAAATCCTTATTTAAATAATCCTTTACTCATTTTAATCAAAGCAAAACCTTTTAATAAAAGATTTCAAAGTAGTAATAAAATACTTGGTGTTCATTTAAAATGGGAAAAGCCTTTATTTAAATAAAATTGGATATTTAAATCCTTATTATTTTATTTAAATAAACTTTTACTCATTTTATCAAAACAAAATATTTTATTACAAAAGTTTGGCCAAAATTAATTTGGCTCACCTTTTCATTTGAAAACAAAGTCTTTTATTAAAAGATCCAAATAGTATTTCCAAAACAATTTATTTTTCCTTTATTAAATGTTTATCTTTTTAATCCCTTTAGGATTATAATTGTTCACCAATTGGTATGGCTTTTGGTAAGGGCTTTATTGGCTTTGGAAATTCAATTTCCTTATCTTAATATATTCACAAGATTTTGTTTATAGTTCCAAACTAAGTGAAACCAATTTCTAAGGTCTTACTTGATCCTTTGTGATTATTTGTTGATCAAATTTGGTATGGATCAAATCCATGGATTTGGAGATAACTTGGGAAATGATTTCCTTCCATTAGGGTTTAGGATTTGGATTTATATTCCTAGTGTTCAGATTTCCAGATACATTCATTGAGGAATGCATTTCCTTTGATTTGGATTTTTGTTGAATTCAAACTTTTACCAAAGTTTGTTCAAGATGGGATTTTAAGTTTCCTTTTAGAAACAAAAGTTTCTTTTCACCCTGATTTTCAACAAAAATTTATTTTGTTTATTTAATTTTCACATTACAAGATTTGGAAAATCTTGGGATGTGACATTGCATGTGTGTTTTTTTTTCACAAACCACACATGGATCAACCACTAGAGTCATTGCATGTGTGTTATTTCCACAAACAAACATGGATCAAAAACTAGAGTAATTGCATGTGTGTTCTTATACTAAAACCAACATGGATCCACTAGTGGTCATTGCATGTGTGTTCTTTCAACAAACCACACATGGATCCACCAGTGGTCATTGCATGTGCGTTCTTTCCACAAACCACACATGGATCAACCACTAGAGTCATTGCATGGGTGTTCTTATACTAAAACCACAAACCTGTACTAGAGTCATTGCATGTGTGTACTTATACTAAAACCACAAACGAGTACTAGAGTCATTGCATGTGTGTTCTTTTCCACGAACCACACATGGATCCACCAGTGGTCATTGCATGTGTGTTCTTTCCACAAACCACATATGGATCAACTAGAGTCATTGCATGTGTGTTATTTCCACAAACCACACATGGATCAACCACTAGAGTCATTGCATGTTTGTTCTTATACTAAAACCACAAACCAGCACTAGAGTCATTGCATGTGTGTTCTTTTCCACAAACCACACATGGATCCACCAGTGGTCATTGCATGTGTGTTATTTACACAAACCACACATGGATCAACCACTAGAGTCATTGCATGTGTGTTATTTCCACAAACCACATATGGATCAACCACTAGAGTCATTGCATGTGTGTTCTTATTATACAAAAACCAACACTAGAGTCATTGCATGTGTGTTCTTTTCACAAAACACACATGGATCAACCACTAGAGTCATTGCATGTGCGTTATTTCCACAAACAAACATGGATGAACCACTAGAGTCATTGCATGTGTGTTCTTTTCCACAAACCATACATGGATCCACCAGTGGTCATTGCATGTGTGTTCTTTTCCACAAACCACAGATGGATCCACCAGTGGTCATTGCATGTGTGTTCTTTACACAAACCACATATGGATCAACCACTAGTTATTGCATGTGTGTTCTTTCTACAAACCACACATGGATCAACCACTAGAGTCATTGCATGTTTGTTCTTATACTAAAATCACAAACCAGCACTAGAGTCATTGCATGTGTGTTCTTTTCCACAAACCACACATGGATCCACCGCTAGAGTCATTGCATGTGTGTTCTTTCCACAAATCACATATGGATCAACCAGAGTCATTGCATGTGTGTTCTTTCCACAAACCACACATGTGGACCCACTGGAGTCATTGCATGTGTGTTATTTCCACAAACCACACATGGATAAACCACTAGATTCATTGCATATGTGTTATTTCCACACACCACACACGGATCAACCACTAGAGTCATTGCATGTTTGTTCTTATACTAAAATCAACACTAGAGTCATTGCATGTGTGTCCTTTTCACAAACCACACATGGATCAACCACTAGAGTCATTGCATGTGTGTTATTTCCACAAACAAACATGGATCAACCACTAGAGTCATTGCATGTGTGTTATTTCCACAAACAAACATGGATCAACCACTAGAGTCATTGCATGTGTGTTCTTATACTAAAACCAACATGCATCCACTAGTGGTCATTGCATGTGTGTTCTTTCCACAAACCACACATGGATCCACCAATGGTCATTGCATGTGTGTTCTTTCCACAAACCACACATGGATCAACGACTAGAGTCATTGCATGTGTGTTCTTATACTAAAATCACAAACCAGTACTAGAGTCATTGCATGTGTGTTCTTGTACTAAAACCACAAACGAGTACTAGAGTCATTGCATGTGTGTTCTTTTCCACGAACCACACATGGATCCACCAGTGGTCATTGCATGTGTGTTCTTTCCACAAACCACATATGGATCAACCAGAGTCATTGCATGTGTGTTCTTTCCACAAACCACACATGGATCAACCACTAGAGTCATTGCATGTGTGTTTTTCCACAAACCACACATGTGGACCCACCAGTGGTCATTGCATGTGTGTTATTTCCACAAACCACACATGGATCAACCACTAGAGTCATTGCATGTGTGTTCTTTCCACAAACCACATATGGATCAACCACTAGAGTCATTGCATGTGTGTTCTTTCCACAAACCACACATGGATCAACCACTAGAGTCATTGCATGTTTGTTCTTATACTAAAACCACAAACCAGCACTAGAGTCATTGCATGTGTATGCTTTTATATGAAACCACACATGGATCCACCACTAGAGTCACGGCATGTGTGTTATTTCCACAAACCACATATGGATCAACCAGAGTCATTGCATGTGTGTTCTTTCCACAAACCACACATGGATAAACCACTAGAGTCATTGCATGTGTGTTATTTCCACAAACAAACATGGATCAACCACTAGAGTCATTGCATGTGTGTTCTTTTCCACAAACCACACATGGATCCACCAGTGGTCATTGCATGTGTGTTCTTTCCACAAACCACACATGGATCAACCACTAGAGTCATTGCATGTTTGTTCTTATACTAAAACCACAAACCAGCACTAGAGTCATTGCATGTGTATGCTTTTATATGAAACCACACATGGATCCACCACTAGAGTCACGGCATGTGTGTTCTTTCCACAAACCACATATGGATCAACCAGAGTCATTGCATGTGTGTTCTTTCCACAAACCACACATGGATAAACCACTAGAGTCATTGCATGTGTGTTATTTCCACAAACAAACATGGATCAACCACTAGAGTCATTGCATGTGTGTTCTTTTCCACAAACCACACATGGATCCACCAGTGGTCATTGCATGTGTGTTCTTTCCACAAACCACATATGGATCAACCAGTAGTCATTGCATGTGTGTTCTTTCTACAAACCACACATGGATCAACCACTAGAGTCATTGCATGTTTGTTCTTATAATAAAATCACAAACCAGCACTAGAGTCATTGCATGTGTGTTCTTTTCCACAAACCACACATGGATCCACCGCTAGAGTCATTGCATGTGTGTTCTTTCCACAAATCACATATGGATCAACCAGAGTCATTGCATGTGTGTTCTTTCCACAAACCACACATGTGGACCCACTGGAGTCATTGCATGTGTGTTATTTCCGCAAACCACACATGGATAAACCACTAGATTCATTGCATATGTGTTATTTCCACAAACCACACACGGATCAACCACTAGAGTCATTGCATGTTTGTTCTTATACTAAAATCAACACTAGAGTCATTGCATGTGTGTCCTTTTCACAAACCACACATGGATCAACCACTAGAGTCAATGCATGTGTGTTATTTCCACAAACAAACATGGATCAACCACTAGAGTCGTTGCATGTGTGTTATTTCCACAAACAAACATGGATCAACCACTAGAGTCATTGCATGTGTGTTCTTATACTAAAAAAAACATGCATCCACTAGTGGTCATTGCATGTGTGTTCTTTCCACAAACCACACATGGATCCACCAATGGTCATTGCATGTGTGTTCTTTCCACAAACCACACATGGATCAACGACTAGAGTCATTGCATGTGTGTTCTTATACTAAAACCACAAACCAGTACTAGAGTCATTGCATGTGTGTTCTTGTACTAAAACCACAAACGAGTACTAGAGTCATTGCATGTGTGTTCTTTTCCACGAAACACACATGGATCCACCAGTGGTCATTGCATGTGTGTTCTTTCCACAAACCACATATGGATCAACCAGAGTCATTGCATGTGCGTTCTTTCCACAAACCACACATGGATCAACCACTAGAGTCATTGCATGTTTGTTCTTATACTAAAACCACAAACTAGCACTAGAGTCATTGCATCTGTGTTCTTTTCCACAAACCACACATGGATCCACCAGTGGTCATTGCATGTGTGTTATTTCCACAAACCACACATGGATCAACCACTAGAGTCATTGCATGTGTGTTTTTCCACAAACCACACATGTGGACCCACTAGTGGTCATTGCATGTGTGTTATTTCCACAAACCACACATGGATCAACCACTAGAGTCATTGCATGTGTGTTCTTTCCACAAACCACATATGGATGAACCACTAGAGTCATTGCATGTGTGTTCTTTCCACAAACCACACATGGATCAACCACTAGAGTCATTGCATGTTTGTTCTTATACTAAAACCACAAACCAGCACTAGAGTCATTGCATGTGTATGCTTTTATATGAAACCACACATGGATCCACCACTAGAGTCACGGCATGTATGTTCTTTCCACAAACCACATATGGATCAACCAGAGTCATTGCATGTGTGTTCTTTCCACAAACCACACATATGGACCCACCAGTGGTCATTGCATGTGTGTTATTTCCACAAACCACACATGGATAAACCACTAGAGTCATTGCATGTGTGTTCTTTCCACAAACAAACATGGATCAACCACTAGAGTCATTGAATGTGTGTTCTTTTCCACAAACCACACATGGATGCACCAGTTGTCATTGCATGTGTGTTCTTTTCCACAAACCACACATGGATCAACCACTAGAGTCATTGCATGTGTGTTATTTCCACAAACAAACATGGATCAACCACTAGAGTCATTGAATGTGTGTTCTTTTCCACAAACCACACATGGATCCACCAGTTGTCATTGCATGTGTGTTCTTTTCCACAAACCACACATGGATCCACCAGTGGTCATTGCATGTGTGTTCTTTTCCACAAAACAAAACATGGATCCACCACTAGAGTCATTGGACGTGTGTTCTTTCCACAAACCACATATGGATCAACCAGAGTCATTGCATGTGTGTTCTTTCCACAAACCACACATGTGGACCCACTAGAGTCATTGCATGTGTGTTATTTCCACAAACCACACATGGATCAACCACTAGAGTCATTGCATATGTTTTATTTCCACAAACCACACATGGATCAACCACTAGAGTCATTGCATGTGTGTTCTTATACTAAAACCAACACTAGAGTCATTGCATGTGTGTTCTTTTCACAAACCATGCTTGGATCAACCACTAGAGTCATTTCATGTGTGTTCTTATACTAAAACCAACACTAGAGTCATTGCATGTGTGTTCTTTTCACAAACCACACTTGGATCAACCACTAGAGTCATTGCATGTGTGTTATTTCCACAAACAAACATGGATCAACCACTAGAGTCATTGCATGTGTGTTCTTTTCCACAAACCACACATGGATCCACCAGTGGTCATTGCATGTGTGTTCTTTCCACAAACCACACATGGATCAACCACTAGAGTCATTGCATGTTTGTTCTTATACTAAAACCACAAACCAGCACTATAGTCATTGCATGTGTATGCTTTTATATGAAACCACACATGGATCCACCACTAGAGTCACGGCATGTGTGTTCTTTCCACAAACCACATATGGATCAACCAGAGTCATTGCATGTGTGTTCTTTCCACAAACCACACATGGATAAACCACTAGAGTCATTGCATGTGTGTTATTTCCACAAACAAACATGGATCAACCACTAGAGTCATTGCATGTGTGTTCTTTTCCACAAACCACACATGGATCCACCAGTGGTCATTGCATGTGTGTTCTTTCCACAAACCACATATGGATCAACCACTAGTCATTGCATGTGTGTTCTTTCTACAAACCACACATGGATCAACCACTAGAGTCATTGCATGTTTGTTCTTATAATAAAATCACAAACCAGCACTAGAGTCATTGCATGTGTGTTCTTTTCCACAAACCACACATGGATCCACCGCTAGAGTCATTGCATGTGTGTTCTTTCCACAAATCACATATGGATCAACCAGAGTCATTGCATGTGTGTTCTTTCCACAAACCACACATGTGGACCCACTGGAGTCATTGCATGTGTGTTATTTCCGCAAACCACACATGGATAAACCACTAGATTCATTGCATATGTGTTATTTCCACAAACCACACACGGATCAACCACTAGAGTCATTGCATGTTTGTTCTTATACTAAAATCAACACTAGAGTCATTGCATGTGTGTCCTTTTCACAAACCACACATGGATCAACCACTAGAGTCATTGCATGTGTGTTATTTCCACAAACAAACATGGATCAACCACTAGAGTCGTTGCATGTGTGTTATTTCCACAAACAAACATGGATCAACCACTAGAGTCATTGCATGTGTGTTCTTATACTAAAAAAAACATGCATCCACTAGTGGTCATTGCATGTGTGTTCTTTCCACAAACCACACATGGATCCACCAATGGTCATTGCATGTGTGTTCTTTCCACAAACCACACATGGATCAACGACTAGAGTCATTGCATGTGTGTTCTTATACTAAAACCACAAACCAGTACTAGAGTCATTGCATGTGTGTTCTTGTACTAAAACCACAAACGAGTACTAGAGTCATTGCATGTGTGTTCTTTTCCACGAAACACACATGGATCCACCAGTGGTCATTGCATGTGTGTTCTTTCCACAAACCACATATGGATCAACCAGAGTCATTGCATGTGTGTTCTTTCCACAAACCACACATGGATCAACCACTAGAGTCATTGCATGTTTGTTCTTATACTAAAACCACAAACTAGCACTAGAGTCATTGCATCTGTGTTCTTTTCCACAAACCACACATGGATCCACCAGTGGTCATTGCATGTGTGTTATTTCCACAAACCACACATGGATCAACCACTAGAGTCAATGCATGTGTGTTTTTCCACAAACCACACATGTGGACCCACTAGTGGTCATTGCATGTGTGTTATTTCCACAAACCACACATGGATCAACCACTAGAGTCATTGCATGTGTGTTCTTTCCACAAACCACATATGGATGAACCACTAGAGTCATTGCATGTGTGTTCTTTCCACAAACCACACATGGATCAACCACTAGAGTCATTGCATGTTTGTTCTTATACTAAAACCACAAACCAGCACTAGAGTCATTGCATGTGTATGCTTTTATATGAAACCACACATGGATCCACCACTAGAGTCACGGCATGTCTGTTCTTTCCACAAACCACATATGGATCAACCAGAGTCATTGCATGTGTGTTCTTTCCACAAACCACACATATGGACCCACCAGTGGTCATTGCATGTGTGTTATTTCCACAAACCACACATGGATAAACCACTAGAGTCATTGCATGTGTGTTCTTTCCACAAACAAACATGGATCAACCACTAGAGTCATTGAATGTGTGTTCTTTTCCACAAACCACACATGGATGCACCAGTTGTCATTGCATGTGTGTTCTTTTCCACAAACCACACATGGATCAACCACTAGAGTCATTGCATGTGTGTTATTTCCACAAACAAACATGGATCAACCACTAGAGTCATTGAATGTGTGTTCTTTTCCACAAACCACACATGGATCCACCAGTTGTCATTGCATGTGTGTTCTTTTCCACAAACCACACATGGATCCACCAGTGGTCATTGCATGTGTGTTCTTTTCCACAAAACAAAACATGGATCCACCACTAGAGTCATTAGACGTGTGTTCTTTCCACAAACCACATATGGATCAACCAGAGTCATTGCATGTGTGTTCTTTCCACAAACCACACATGTGGACCCACTAGAGTCATTGCATGTGTGTTATTTCCACAAACCACACATGGATCAACCACTAGAGTCATTGCATATGTTTTATTTCCACAAACCACACATGGATCAACCACTAGAGTCATTGCATGTGTGTTCTTATACTAAAACCAACACTAGAGTCATTGCATGTGTGTTCTTTTCACAAACCATGCTTGGATCAACCACTAGAGTCATTTCATGTGTGTTCTTATACTAAAACCAACACTAGAGTCATTGCATGTGTGTTCTTTTCACAAACCACACTTGGATCAACCACTAGAGTCATTGCATGTGTGTTATTTCCACAAACAAACATGGATCAACCACTAGAGTCATTGCATGTGTGTTCTTTTCCACAAACCACACATGGATCCACCAGTGGTCATTGCATGTGTGTTCTTTCCACAAACCACACATGGATCAACCACTAGAGTCATTGCATGTGTGTTCTTTCCACAAACCACACATGGATCAACCACTAGAGTCATTGCATGTTTGTTCTTATACTAAAACCACAAACCAGCACTAGAGTCATTGCATGTGTGTTCTTATACTAAAACAAACATGGATCCACCAGTGGTCATTGCATGTGTGTTCTTTCCACAAACCACACATGAATTAACCACTAGAGTCATTGCATGTGTGTTCTTTCCACAAACCACACATGGATCAACCACTAGAGTCATTGCATGTTTGTTCTAATACTAAAACCACAAACTAGCACTAGAGTCATTGCATCTGTGTTCTTTTGCACAAACCACACATGGATCCACCAGTGGTCATTGCATGTGTGTTATTTCCACAAACCACACATGGATCTACCACTAGAGTCATTGCATGTGTGTTCTTTCCACAAACCACACATGTGGACCCACCAGTGGTCATTGCATGTGTGTTATTTCCACAAACCACACATGGATCAACCACTAGAGTCATTGCATGTGTGTTCTTTCCACAAACCGCATATGGATCAACCACTAGAGTCATTGCATGTGTGTTCTTATACTAAAACCAACACTAGAGTCATTGCATGTGTGTTCTTTTCACAAACCACACATGGATCAACCACTAGATTCATTGCATGTGTGTTATTTCCACAAACAAACATGGATCAACCACTAGAGTCATTACATGTGTGTTCTTATACTAAAACCAACATGGATCCACCAGTGGTCATTGCATGTGTGTTCTTTCCACAAACCACACATGGATCCACCAGTGGTCTTTGCATGTGTGTTCTTTCCACAAACCACACATGGATCAACCACTAGAGTCATTGCATGTGTGTTCTTATACTAAAACCACAAACTAATACTAGAGTCATTGCATGTGTGTTCTTATACTAAAACCACAAACGAGTACTAGAGTCATTGCATGTGTGTTCTTTTCCACGAACCACACAGGGATCCACCAGTGGTCATTGCAGGTGTGTTCTTTCCACAAACCACACATGGATCAACCAGAGTCATTGCATTTGTGTTCTTTCCACAAACCACACATGTATCAACCACTAGAGTCATTTCATGTGTGTTCTTATACCAAAACCACAAACCAGTACTAGAGTCATTGCATGTGTGTTCTTATACTAAAACCACAAACGAGTACTAGAGTCATTGCATGTGTGTTCTTTTCCACGAACCACACATGGATCCACCAGTGGTCATTGCATGTGTGTTCTTTTCACAAACCACACATGGATCAACCACAAGAGTCATTGCATGTGCGTTATTTCCACAAACAAACATGGATAAACCACTAGAGTCATTGCATGTGTTCTTATACTAAAACCAACATGGATCCACTAGTGGTCATTGCATGTGTGTTCTTTCCACAAACCACACATGGATCAACCACTAGAGTCATTGCATGTGTGTTATTTCCACAAACCACACATGTATCAACCACTAGAGTCATTGCATGTGTGTTCTTATACTAAAACCACAAACCAGTACTAGAGTCATTGCATGTGTATTCTGATAATAAAACCACAAACGAGTACTAGAGTCATTGCATGTGTGTTCTTTTCCACGAACCACACATGGATCCACCAGTGGTCACTGCATGTGTGTTCTTTTCACAAACTACACATGGATCAACCACTAGAGTCATTGCATGTGTGTTATTTCCACAAACAAACATGGATCAACCACTAGAGTCATTGCATGTGTGTTCTTATACTAAAACCAACATGGATCCACTAGTGGTCATTGCATGTGTGTTCTTTCCACAAACCACACATGGATCCACCAGTGGTCATTGCATGTGTGTTCTTTCCACAAACCACACATGGATCAACCACTAGAGTCATTGCATGTGTGTTCTTATACTAAAACCACAAACCAGTACTAGAGTCATTGCATGTGTGTTCTTATCCTAAAACCACAAACGAGTACTAGAGTCATTGCATGTGTGTTCTTTTCCACGAACCACACATGGATCCACCAGTGGTCATTTCATGTGTGTTCTTTCCACAAACCACATATGGATCAACCAGAGTCATTGCATGTGTGTTCTATCCACAAACCACACATGGATCAACCACTAGAGTCATTGCATGTTTGATCTTATACTAAAACCATAAACTAGCACTAGAGTCATTGCATCTGTGTTCTTTTGCACAAACCACACATGGATCCAGCAGTGGTCATTGCATCTGTGTTATTTCCACAAACCACACATGGATCTACCACTAGAGTCATTGCATGTGTGTTCTTTCCACAAACCACACATGTGGACCCACCAGTGGTCATTGCATGTGTGTTATTTCCATAAACCACACATGGATCAACCACTAGAGTCATTGCATGTGTGTTCTTTCCACAAACCGCATATGGATCAACCACTAGAGTCATTGCATGTGTGTTCTTATACTAAAACCAACACTAGAGTCATTGCATGTGTGTTCTTTTCACAAACCACACATGGATCAACCACTAGATTCATTGCATGTGTGTTATTTCCACAAACAAACATGGATCAACCACTAGAGTCATTTCATGTGTGTTCTTATACTAAAACCAACATGGATCCACCAGTGGTCATTGCATGTGTGTTCTTTCCACAAACCTCACATGGATCAACCACTAGAGTCATTACATGTGTGTTCTTATACTAAAACCACAAACCAATACTAGAGTCATTGCATGTGTGTTCTTATACTAAAACCACAAACGAGTACTAGAGTAATTGCATGTGTGTTCTTTTCCACGAACCACACAGGGATCCACCAGTGGTCATTGCAGGTGTGTTCTTTCCACAAACCACACATGGATCAACCACTAGAGTCATTGCATTTGTGTTCTTTCCACAAACCACACATGTATCAACCACTAGAGTCATTGCATGTGTGTTCTTATACTAAAACCACAAACCAGTACTAGAGTCATTGCATGTGTGTTCTTATACTAAAACCACAAACAAGTACTAGAGTCATTGCATGTGTGTTCTTTTCCACGAACCACACATGGATCCACCAGTGGTCATTGCATGTGTGTTCTTTTCACAAACCACACATGGATCAACCACAAGAGTCATTGCATGTGCGTTATTTACACAAACAAACATGGATCAACCACTAGAGTCATTGCATGTGTGTTCTTATACTAAAACCAACATGGATCCACTAGTGGTCATTGCATGTGTGTTCTTTCCACAAACCACACATGGATCCACCAGTGGTCATTGCATGTGTGTTCTTTCCACAAACCACACATGGATCAACCACTAGAGTCATTGCATGTGTGTTATTATACTAAAACCACAAACCAGTACTAGAGTCATTGCATGTGTGTTCTTATACTAAAACCACAAACCAGTACTAGAGTCATTGGATGTGTGTTCTTTTCCACGAACCACACATGGATCCACCAGTGGTCATTGCATGTGTGTTCTTTCCACAAACCACATATGGATCAACCAGAGTCATTGCATGTGTGTTCTTTCCACAAACCACACATGGATCAACCACTAGAGTCATTGCATGTTTGTTCTTATACTGAAACCACAAACCAGCACTAGAGTCATTGCATGTGTGTTCTTTTCCACAAACCACACATGGATCCACCAGTGGTCATTGCATGTGTGTTATGTACACAAACCACACATGGATCAACCACTAGAGTCATTCCATGTGTGTTCTTTCCACAAACCACATATGGATCAACCACTAGAGTCATTGCATGTGTGTTCTTATTATACTAAAACCAACACTAGAGTCATTGCATGTGTGTTCTTTTCACAAACCACACATGGATCAACCACTAGAATCATTGCATGTGTGTTATTTCCACAAACAAACATGGATGAACCACTAGAGTCATTGCATGTGTGTTATTTTCCACAAACCATACATGGATCCACCAGTGGTAATTGCATGTGTGTTCTTTTCCACAAACCACACATGGATCCACCAGTGGTCATTGCATGTGTGTTCTTTACACAAACCACATATGGATCAACCACTAGTCATTGCATGTGTGTTCTTTCTACAAACCACACGTGGATCAACCACTAGAGTCATTGGATGTTTGTTCTTATACTAAAATCACAAACCAACACTAGAGTCATTGCATGTGTGTTCTTTTCCACAAACCACACATGGATCCACCGCTAGAGTCATTTTATGTGTGTTCTTTCCACAAATCACATATGGATCAACAAGAGTCATTGCATGTGTGTTTCCACAAACCACACATGTGGACCCACTAGAGTCATTGCATGTGTGTTCTTATACTAAAACCACAAACCAGTACTAGAGTCATTGCATGTGTGTTCTTATACTAAAACCACAAACGAGTACTAGAGTCATTGCATGTGTGTTCTTTTCCACGAACCACACATGGATCCACCAGTGGTCATTGCATGTGTGTTCTTTCCACAAACCACATATGGATCAACCAGAGTCATTGCATGTGTGTTCTTTCCACAAACCACACATGGATCAACCACTAGAGTCATTGCATGTTTGTTCTTATACTAAAACCATAAACTAGCACTAGAGTCATTGCATCTGTGTTCTTTTGCACAAACCACACATGGATCCACCAGTGGTCATTGCATCTGTGTTATTTCCACAAACCACACATGGATCTACCACTAGAGTCATTGCATGTGTGTTCTTTCCACAAACCACACATGTGGACCCACCAGTGGTCATTGCATGTGTGTTATTTCCATAAACCACACATGGATCAACCACTAGAGTCATTGCATGTGTGTTCTTTCCACAAACCGCATATGGATCAACCACTAGAGTCATTGCATGTGTGTTCTTATACTAAAACCAACACTAGAGTCATTGCATGTGTGTTCTTTTCACAAACCACACATGGATCAACCACTAGATTCATTGCATGTGTGTTATTTCCACAAACAAACATGGATCAACCACTAGAGTCATTTCATGTGTGTTCTTATACTAAAACCAACATGGATCCACCAGTGGTCATTGCATGTGTGTTCTTTCCACAAACCTCACATGGATCAACCACTAGAGTCATTACATGTGTGTTCTTATACTAAAACTACAAACCAATACTAGAGTCATTGCATGTGTGTTCTTATACTAAAACCACAAACGAGTACTAGAGTCATTGCATGTGTGTTCTTTTCCACGAACCACACAGGGATCCACCAGTGGTCATTGCAGGTGTGTTCTTTCCACAAACCACACATGGATCAACCACTAGAGTCATTGCATTTGTGTTCTTTCCACAAACCACACATGTATCAACCACTAGAGTCATTGCATGTGTGTTCTTATACTAAAACCACAAACCAGTACTAGAGTCATTGCATGTGTGTTCTTATACTAAAACCACAAACAAGTACTAGAGTCATTGCATGTGTGTTCTTTTCCACGAACCACACATGGATCCACCAGTGGTCATTGCATGTGTGTTCTTTTCACAAACCACACATGGATCAACCACAAGAGTCATTGCATGTGCGTTATTTACACAAACAAACATGGATCAACCACTAGAGTCATTGCATGTGTGTTCTTATACTAAAACCAACATGGATCCACTAGTGGTCATTGCATGTGTGTTCTTTCCACAAACTACACATGGATCCACCAGTGGTCATTGCATGTGTGTTCTTTCCACAAACCACACATGGATCAACCACTAGAGTCATTGCATGTGTGTTATTATACTAAAACCACAAACCAGTACTAGAGTCATTGCATGTGTGTTCTTATACTAAAACCACAAACCAGTACTAGAGTCATTGGATGTGTGTTCTTTTCCACGAACCACACATGGATCCACCAGTGGTCATTGCATGTGTGTTCTTTCCACAAACCACATATGGATCAACCAGAGTCATTGCATGTGTGTTCTTTCCACAAACCACACATGGATCAACCACTAGAGTCATTGCATGTTTGTTCTTATACTAAAACCACAAACCAGCACTAGAGTCATTGCATGTGTGTTCTTTTCCACAAACCACACATGGATCCACCAGTGGTCATTGCATGTGTGTTATGTACACAAACCACACATGGATCAACCACTAGAGTCATTCCATGTGTGTTCTTTCCACAAACCACATATGGATCAACCACTAGAGTCATTGCATGTGTGTTCTTATTATACTAAAACCAACACTAGAGTCATTGCATGTGTGTTCTTTTCACAAACCACACATGGATCAACCACTAGAATCATTGCATGTGTGTTATTTCCACAAACAAACATGGATGAACCACTAGAGTCATTGCATGTGTGTTATTTTCCACAAACCATACATGGATCCACCAGTGGTAATTGCATGTGTGTTCTTTTCCACAAACCACACATGGATCCACCAGTGGTCATTGCATGTGTGTTCTTTACACAAACCACATATGGATCAACCACTAGTCATTGCATGTGTGTTCTTTCTACAAACCACACGTGGATCAACCACTAGAGTCATTGGATGTTTGTTCTTATACTAAAATCACAAACCAACACTAGAGTCATTGCATGTGTGTTCTTTTCCACAAACCACACATGGATCCACCGCTAGAGTCATTTTATGTGTGTTCTTTCCACAAATCACATATGGATCAACAAGAGTCATTGCATGTGTGTTCTTTCCACAAACCACACATGTGGACCCACTAGAGTCATTGCATGTGTGTTCTTATACTAAAACCACAAACCAGTACTAGAGTCATTGCATGTGTGTTCTTATACTAAAACCACAAACGAGTACTAGAGTCATTGCATGTGTGTTCTTTTCCACGAACCACACATGGATCCACCAGTGGTCATTGCATGTGTGTTCTTTCCACAAACCACATATGGATCAACCAGAGTCATTGCATGTGTGTTCTTTCCACAAACCACACATGGATCAACCACTAGAGTCATTGCATGTTTGTTCTTATACTAAAACCATAAACTAGCACTAGAGTCATTGCATCTGTGTTCTTTTGCACAAACCACACATGGATCCACCAGTGGTCATTGCATCTGTGTTATTTCCACAAACCACACATGGATCTACCACTAGAGTCATTGCATGTGTGTTCTTTCCACAAACCACACATGTGGACCCACCAGTGGTCATTGCATGTGTGTTATTTCCATAAACCACACATGGATCAACCACTAGAGTCATTGCATGTGTGTTCTTTCCACAAACCGCATATGGATCAACCACTAGAGTCATTGCATGTGTGTTCTTATACTAAAACCAACACTAGAGTCATTGCATGTCTGTTCTTTTCACAAACCACACATGGATCAACCACTAGATTCATTGCATGTGTGTTATTTCCACAAACAAACATGGATCAACCACTAGAGTCATTACATGTGTGTTCTTATACTAAAACCAACATGGATCCACCAGTGGTCATTGCATGTGTGTTCTTTCCACAAACCTCACATGGATCAACCACTAGAGTCATTGCATGTGTGTTTTTATACTAAAACCACAAACCAATACTAGAGTCATTGCATGTGTGTTCTTATACTAAAACCACAAACGAGTACTAGAGTCATTGCATGTGTGTTCTTTTCCACGAACCACACAGGGATCCACCAGTGGTCATTGCAGGTGTGTTCTTTCCACAAACCACACATGGATCAACCAGAGACATTGCATTTGTGTTCTTTCCACAAACCACACATGTATCAACCACTAGAGTCATTGCATGTGTGTTCTTATACTAAAACCACAAACCAGTACTAGAGTCATTGCATGTGTGTTCTTATACTAAAACCACAAACAAGTACTAGAGTCATTGCATGTGTGTTCTTTTCCACGAACCACACATGGATCCGCCAGTGGTCATTGCATGTGTGTTCTTTTCACAAACCACACATGGATCAACCACAAGAGTCATTGCATGTGCGTTATTTCCACAAACAAACATGGATCAACCACTAGAGTCATTGCATGTGTGTTCTTATACTAAAACCAACATGGATCCACTAGTGGTCATTGCATGTGTGTTCTTTCCACAAACCACACATGGATCCACCAGTGGTCATTGCATGTGTGTTCTTTCCACAAACCACACATGGATCAACCACTAGAGTCATTGCATGTGTGTTATTATACTAAAACCACAAACCAGTACTAGAGTCATTGCATGTGTGTTCTTATACTAAAACCACAAACCAGTACTAGAGTCATTGCATGTGTGTTCTTTTCCACGAACCACACATGGATCCACCAGTGGTCATTGCATGTGTGTTCTTTCCACAAACCACATATGGATCAACCAGAGTCATTGCATGTGTGTTCTTTCCACAAACCACACATGGATCAACCACTAGAGTCATTGCATGTTTGTTCTTATACTAAAACCACAAACCAGCACTAGAGTCATTGCATGTGTGTTCTTTTCCACAAACCACATGTGGACCCACTAGAGTCATTGCATCTGTGTTATGTACACAAACCACACATGGATCAACCACTAGAGTCATTGCATGTGTGTTCTTTCCACAAACCACATATGGATCAACCACTAGAGTCATTACATGTGTGTTCTTATTATACTAAAACCAACACTAGAGTCATTGCATGTGTGTTCTTTTCACAAACCACACATGGATCAACCACTAGAATCATTGCATGTGTGTTATTTCCACAAACAAACATGGATGAACCACTAGAGTCATTGCATGTGTGTTCTATTCCACAAACCATACATGGATCCACCAGTGGTAATTGCATGTGTGTTCTTTTCCACAAACCACACATGGATCCACCAGTGGTCATTGCATGTGTGTTTTTTACACAAACCACATATGGATCAACCACTAGTCATTGCATGTGTGTTCTTTCTACAAACCACACGTGGATCAACCACTAGAGTCATTGGATGTTTGTTCTTATACTAAAATCACAAACCAACACTAGAGTCATTGCATGTGTGTTCTTTTCCACAAACCACACATGGATCCACCGCTAGAGTCATTTTATGTGTGTTCTTTCCACAAATCACATATGGATCAACAAGAGTCATTGCATGTGTGTTCTTTCCACAAACCACACATGTGGACCCACTAGAGTCATTGCATGTGTGTTCTTATACTAAAACCACAAACGAGTACTAGAGTCATTGCATGTGTGTTCTTATACTAAAACCACAAACGAGTACTAGAGTCATTGCATGTGTGTTCTTTTCCACGAACCACACATGGATCCACCAGTGGTCATTGCATGTGTGTTCTTTCCACAAACCACATATGGATCAACCAGAGTCATTGCATGTGTGTTCTTTCCACAAACCACACATGGATCAACCACTAGAGTCATTGCATGTTTGTTCTTATACTAAAACCATAAACTAGCACTAGAGTCATTGCATCTGTGTTCTTTTGCACAAACCACACATGGATCCACCAGTGGTCATTGCATCTGTGTTATTTCCACAAACCACACATGGATCTACCACTAGAGTCATTGCATGTGTGTTCTTTCCACAAACCACACATGTGGACCCACCAGTGGTCATTGCATGTGTGTTATTTCCATAAACCACACATGGATCAACCACTAGAGTCATTGCATGTGTGTTCTTTCCACAAACCGCATATGGATCAACCACTAGAGTCATTGCATGTGTGTTCTTATACTAAAACCAACACTAGAGTCATTGCATGTCTGTTCTTTTCACAAACCACACATGGATCAACCACTAGATTCATTGCATGTGTGTTATTTCCACAAACAAACATGGATCAACCACTAGAGTCATTACATGTGTGTTCTTATACTAAAACCAACATGGATCCACCAGTGGTCATTGCATGTGTGTTCTTTCCACAAACCTCACATGGATCAACCACTAGAGTCATTGCATGTGTGTTTTTATACTAAAACCACAAACCAATACTAGAGTCATTGCATGTGTGTTCTTATACTAAAACCACAAACGAGTACTAGAGTCATTGCATGTGTGTTCTTTTCCACGAACCACACAGGGATCCACCAGTGGTCATTGCAGGTGTGTTCTTTCCACAAACCACACATGGATCAACCAGAGACATTGCATTTGTGTTCTTTCCACAAACCACACATGTATCAACCACTAGAGTCATTGCATGTGTGTTCTTATACTAAAACCACAAACCAGTACTAGAGTCATTGCATGTGTGTTCTTATACTAAAACCACAAACAAGTACTAGAGTCATTGCATGTGTGTTCTTTTCCACGAACCACACATGGATCCGCCAGTGGTCATTGCATGTGTGTTCTTTTCACAAACCACACATGGATCAACCACAAGAGTCATTGCATGTGCGTTATTTCCACAAACAAACATGGATCAACCACTAGAGTCATTGCATGTGTGTTCTTATACTAAAACCAACATGGATCCACTAGTGGTCATTGCATGTGTATTCTTTCCACAAACCACACATGGATCCACCAGTGGTCATTGCATGTGTGTTCTTTCCACAAACCACACATGGATCAACCACTAGAGTCATTGCATGTGTGTTATTATACTAAAACCACAAACCAGTACTAGAGTCATTGCATGTGTGTTCTTATACTAAAACCACAAACCAGTACTAGAGTCATTGCATGTGTGTTCTTTTCCACGAACCACACATGGATCCACCAGTGGTCATTGCATGTGTGTTCTTTCCACAAACCACATATGGATCAACCAGAGTCATTGCATGTGTGTTCTTTCCACAAACCACACATGGATCAACCACTAGAGTCATTGCATGTTTGTTCTTATACTAAAACCACAAACCAGCACTAGAGTCATTGCATGTGTGTTCTTTTCCACAAACCACATGTGGACCCACTAGAGTCATTGCATCTGTGTTATGTACACAAACCACACATGGATCAACCACTAGAGTCATTGCATGTGTGTTCTTTCCACAAACCACATATGGATCAACCACTAGAGTCATTACATGTGTGTTCTTATTATACTAAAACCAACACTAGAGTCATTGCATGTGTGTTCTTTTCACAAACCACACATGGATCAACCACTAGAATCATTGCATGTGTGTTATTTCCACAAACAAACATGGATGAACCACTAGAGTCATTGCATGTGTGTTCTATTCCACAAACCATACATGGATCCACCAGTGGTAATTGCATGTGTGTTCTTTTCCACAAACCACACATGGATCCACCAGTGGTCATTGCATGTGTGTTTTTTACACAAACCACACATGGATCAACCACTAGAGTCATTGCATGTGTGTTCTTATACTAAAACCACAAACCAGTACTAGAGTCATTGCATGTGTGTTCTTATACTAAAACCACAAACGAGTACTAGAGTCATTGCATGTGTGTTCTTTTCCACGAACCACACATGGATCCACCAGTGGTCATTGCATGTGTGTTCTTTCCACAAAACACATATGGATCAACCAGAATCATTACATGTGTGTTCTTTCCACAAACCACACATGGATCAACCACTTGAGTCATTGCATGTTTGTTCTTATACTAAAACCACAAACTAGCACTAGAGTCATTGCATCTGTGTTCTTTTCCACAAACCACACATGCATCCACCAGTGGTCATTGCATGTGTATTATTTTCACAAACCACACATGGATCAACCACTAGAGTCATTGCATGTGTGTTCTTTCCACAAACCACACATGTGGACCCACCAGTGGTCATTGCATGTGTTTTATTTCCACAAACCACACATGGATCAACCACTAGGGTCATTGCATGTGTGTTCTTTCCACAAACCACATATGGATCAACCACTAGAGTCATTGCATGTGTGTTCTTATACTAAAACCAACACTAGAGTCATTGCATGTGTGTTCTTTCCACAAACCACACATGGATCAACCACTAGAGTCATTGCATGTTTGTTCTTATACTAAAACCACAAACCAGCACTAGAGTCATTGCATGTGTATTCTTTTCCACAAACCACACATGGATCCACCACTAGAGTCATTGCATGTGTGTTCTTTCCACAAACCACATATGGATCAACCAGAGTCATTGCATGTGTGTTCTTTCCACAAACCACACATATGGACCCACCAGTGGTCATTGCATGTGTGTTATTTCCACAAACCACACATGGATCAACCACTAGAGTCATTGCATCTGTGTTCTTTCCACAAAAAAACATGGATCAACCACTATAGTCATTGTATGTGTGTTCTTTTCCACAAACCACACATGGATCCACCAGTTGTCATTGCATGTGTGTTCTTTTCCATAAACCACACATGGATCAACCACTAGAGTCATTGCATGTGTGTTATTTCCACAAACAAACATGGATCAACCACTAGAGTCATTGAATGTGTGTTCTTTTCCACAAACCACACATGGATCCACCAGTTGTCATTGCATGTGTGTTCTTTTCCACAAACCACACATGGATCCACCAGTGGTCATTGCATGTGTTTTCTTTTCCACAAACCACACATGGATCCACCACTAGAGTCATTGCACGTGTGTTCTTTCCACAAACCACATATGGATCAACCAGAGTCATTGCATGTGTGTTCTTTCCACAAACACACATGTGGACCCACTAGAGTCATTGCATGTGTGTTATTTCCACAAACCACACATGGATCAACCACTAGAGTCATTGCATATGTGTTATTTCCACAAACCACACATGGATCGACCACTAGAGTCATTGCATGTGTGTTCTTATACTAAAACCAACACTAGAGTCATTGCATGTGTGTTCTTTTCGCAAACCATGCTTGGATCAACCACTAGAGTCATTTCATGTGTGTTCTTATACTAAAACCAACACTAGAGTCATTGCATGTGTGTTCTTTTCACAAACCACACTTGGATCAACCACTAGAGTCATTGCATGTGTGTTATTTCCACAAACAAACATGGATCAACCACTAGAGTCATTGCATGTGTGTTCTTTTCCACAAACCATACATGGATCCACCAGTGGTCATTACATGTGTGTTCTTTTCCACAAACCACAGATGGATCCACCAGTGGTCATTGCATGTGTGTTCTTTCCACAAACCACACATGGATCAACTACTAGAGTCATTGCATGTGTGTTCTTTCCACAAACCACACATGGATCAACCACTAGAGTCATTGCATGTGTGTTCTTATACTAAAACCAACATGGATCCACTAGTGGTCATTGCATGTGTGTTCTTTCCACAAACCACACATGGATCCACCAGTGGTCATTGCATGTGTGTTCTTTCCACAAACCACACATGGATCAACCACTAGAGTCATTGCATGTGTGTTCTTATACTAAAACCACAAACCAGTACTAGAGTCATTGCATGTGTGTTCTTATACTAAAACCACAAACGAGTACTACAGTCATTGCATGTGTGTTCTTTTCCACGAACCACACATGGATCCACCAGTGGTCATTGCATGTTTGTTCTTTCCACAAACCACATATGGATCAACCAGAGTCATTACATGTGTGTTCTTTCCACAAACCCCACATGGATCAAACACTAGAGTCATTGCATGTTTGTTCTTATACTAAAACCACAAACTAGCACTAGAGTCATTGCATCTGTGTTCTTTTCCACAAACCACACATGGATCCACCAGTGGTCATTGCATGTGTGTTATTTACACAAACCACACATGGATCAACCACTAGAGTCATTGCATGTGTGTTCTTTCCACAAACCACACATGTGGACCCACCAGTGGTCATTGTATGTGTTTTATTTCCACAAACCACACATGGATCAACCACTAGAGTCATTGCATGTGTGTTCTTTCCACAAACCACATATGGATCAACCACTAGAGTCATTCCATGTGTGTTCTTATACTAAAACCAACACTAGAGTCATTGCATGTGTGTTCTTTCCACAAACCACACATGGATCAACCACTAGAGTCATTGCATGTTTGTTCTTATACTAAAACCACAAACCAGCACTAGAGTCATTGCATGTGTATTCTTTTCCACAAACCACACATGGATCCACCACTAGAGTCATTGCATGTGTGTTCTTTCCACAAACCACATATGGATCAACCAGAGTCATCGCATGTTTGTTCTTTCCACAAACCACACATATGGACCCACCAGTGGTCATTGCATGTGTGTTATTTCCACAAACCACACATGGATCAACCACTAGAGTCATTGCATGTGTGTTCTTTCCACAAACAAACATGGATCAACCACTAGAGTCATTGGATGTGTGTTCTTTTCCACAAACCACACATGGATCCACCAGTTGTCATTGCATGTGTGTTCTTTTCCATAAACCACACATGGATCAACCACTAGAGTCATTGCATGTGTGTTATTTCCACAAACAAACATGGATCAACCACTAGAGTCATTGAATGTGTGTTCTTTTCCACAAACCACACATGGATCCACCAGTTGTCATTGCATGTGTGTTCTTTTCCACAAACCACACATGGATCCACCAGTGGTCATTGCATGTGTCTTCTTTTCCACAAACCACACATGGATCCACCACTAGAGTCATTGCACGTGTGTTCTTTCCACAAACCACATATGGATCAACCAGAGTCATTGAATGTGTGTTCTTTCCACAAACACACATGTGAACCCACTAGAGTCATTGCATGTGTGTTATTTCCACAAACCACACATGGATCAACCACTAGAGTCATTTCATATGTGTTATTTCCACAAACCACACATGGATCGACCACTAGAGTCATTGCATGTGTGTTCTTATACTAAAACCAACACTAGAGTCATTGCATGTGTGTTCTTTTCGCAAACCATGCTTGGATCAACCACTAGAGTCATTTCATGTGTGTTCTTATACTAAAACCAACACTAGAGTCATTGCATGTGTGTTCTTTTCACAAACCACACTTGGATCAACCACTAGAGTCATTGCATGTGTGTTATTTCCACCAACAAACATGGATCAACCACTAGAGTCATTGCATGTGTGTTCTTTTCCACAAACCATACATGGATCCACCAGTGGTCATTGCATGTGTGTTCTTTTCCACAAACCACAGATGGATCCACCAGTGGTCATTGCATGTGTGTTCTTTACACAAACCACATATGGATCAACCACTAGTCATTGCATGTGTGTTCTTTCTACAAACCACACGTGGATCAACCACTAGAGTCATCGCATGTTTGTTCTTATACTAAAATCACAAACCAGCACTAGAGTCATTGCATGTGTGTTCTTTTCCACAAACCACAGATGGATCCACCGATAGAGTCATTGCATGTGTGTTCTTTCCACAAATCACATATGGATCAACCAGAGTCATTGCATGTGTGTTCTTTCCACAAACCACACATGTGGACCCACTAGAGTCATTGCATGTGTGTTATTAAAACAAACCACACATGGATGAACCACTAGATTCATTGCATATGTGTTATTTCCACAAACCACACACGGATCAACCACTAGAGTCATTGCATGTTTGTTCTTATACTAAAATCAACACTAGAGTCATTGCATGTGTGTCCTTCTCACAAACCACACATGGATCAACCACTAGAGTCATTGCATGTGTGTTATTTCCACAAACAGACATGGATCAACCACTAGAGTCATTGCATGTGTGTTCTTATACTAAAACCAACATGGATCCACTAGTGGTCATTGGATGTGTGTTCTTTCCACAAACCACACATGGATCCACCAGTGGTCATTGCATGTGTGTTCTTTCCACAAACCACACATGGATCAACCACTAGAGTCATTGCATGTGTGTTCTTATACTAAAACCACAAACCAATACTGGAGTCATTGCATGTGTATTCTTATACTAAAACCACAAACTAGTACTAGAGTCATTGCATGTGAGTTCTTTTCCATGAACCACAAAGGGATCCACGAGTGGTCATTGCATGTGTGATCTTTCCACAAACCACATATGGATCAACCAGAGTCATTGCATGTGTGTTCTTTCCACAAACCACACATGGATCAACCACTAGAGTCATTGCATGTCTGTTCTTATACTAAAACCACAAACCAGCACTAGAGTCATTGCATGTGTCTTCTTTTCCAAAAACCACACATGGATCCACCAGTGGTCATTGCATGTGTGTTATTTCCACAAACCACACATGGATCAACCACTGGAGTCATGGCATGTGTGTTCTTTCCACAAACCACACATGTGGACCCACCAGTGGTCATTGCATGTGTTTTATTTCCACAAACCACACATGGATCAACCACTAGAGTCATTGCATGTGTGTTCTTTCCACAAACCACATATGGATCAACCACTAGAGTCATTGCATGTGTGTTCTTATACTAAAACCAACACTAGAGTCATTGCATGTGTGTTATTTTCACAAACCACACTTGGATCAACCACTAGAGTCATTGCATGTGTGTTATTTCCACAAACAAACATGGATCAACCACTAGAGTCATTGCATGTGTGTTCTTTTCCACAAACCACACATGGATCCACCAGTGGTCATTGCATCTGTGTTCTTTCCACAAACCACACTTGGATCAACCACTAGAGTCATTGCATGTGTGTTCTTTCCACAAACCACACATGGATCAACCACTAGAGTCATTGCATGTTTGTTCTTATACTAAAACCACAAACCAGCACTAGAGTCATTGCATGTGTGTTCTAATACTAAAACCAACATGGATCCACCAGTGGTCATTGCATATGTGTTCTTTCCACAAACCACACATGGATCAACCACTAGAGTCATTGCATGTGTGTTCTTTCGACAAACCACACATGGATCAACCACTAGAGTCATTGCATGTTTGTTCTTATACTAAAACCACAAACCAGCACTAGAGTCATTGCATGTGTGTTCTTTTCCACAAACCACACATGGATCCACCACTAGCGTCATTGCGTGTGTGTTGTTTCCACAAACCACATGTGGATCAACCAGAGTGATTGCATGTGTGTTCTTTCCACAAACCACACATGTGGACCCACCAGTGGTCATTGCATGTGTGTTATTTCCATAAACCACACATGGATCAACCAGTAGAGTCATTGCATGTGTGTTCTTTCCACAAACCGCATATGGATCAACCACTAGAGTCATTGCATGTGTGTTCTTATACTAAAACCAACACTAGAGTCATTGCATGTGTGTTCTTTTCACAAACCATACATGGATCAACCACTAGATTCATTGCATGTGTGTTATTTCCACAAACAAACATGGATCAACCACTAGAGTCATTACATGTGTGTTCTTATACTAAAACCAACATGGATCCACCAATGGTCATTGCATGTGTGTTCTTTCCACAAACCACACATGGATCCACCAGTGGTCATTGCATGTGTGTTCTTTCCAAAAACCACACATGGATCAACCACTAGAGTCATTGCTGTTGGAGATATGCCCTAGAGGCAATAATAAATATAGTTATTATTATATATCTTTGTGTTTATGATAAATGTTTGCATTCATGCTATAATAGTATTAACAAGGAAACCATTAATACTTGTGTGATTTGTAAACTTAATTTGAAGTCCCTAGTATAGCCTCTATACTTCACTAGCTTGTTGGTTGATTGATGATGTGGTTTCTTTGTCATGAACATTGAGATGTTATCAACAACAAGATCATATCGTTAGGAGAATGATATGGTGGACATACTCCTATAGACAAGCGTAGCATAAAGATCAAGTCATTTCAATAGTTCAATTGCTATATGCTTTCTGATACATAGTAACCTAACTCCTTCGACCATGAGATCATGCATATCACCTTTACTGGATGGATGCTTTGATGTCATCAAACACCACACCGTAACAGGGTGGCTATAAAGGTGGCATTGAGTGTTCGGAAAGTATTGGTTGAAACACATGGATCAAGAGTGGGATTTGTCCATCCACATGACGGATAGATATTCTCTGGGCCCTCTCGGTGGAATGTCATCCAATTAGCTTGCAAGCATGTGACTTGGTCACAAGGGATCACATATCACGGGAACGAGAAAAGAGTACTTATCAGTAACGAGGATGAACTAGGTATGCAGAGATACCGACGATCATAACCTCGGATAAGTAACATATCGTGAGACAAAGGGAAATTGGTATCGTATGTAAGTGGTTCATTCGATCGCAAAGTAATCGTAGAAATATGTGGGAGCCATATGAATTTCCAGATTCCTCTATTGGTTATTGTTCGGAGAAGTGTCTCGATCATGTCCGCATAATTCACGAACCGTAGGGAGACACACTTAAGGATTCGACGTTGTTTGAGTAGTTATGGTATTATGAGAAAGAGACCGAATGTTGTTCGGAGTCTCGGATGGGATCCGGGATATCACGAGGTGATCCGGAATGGTCCGGAGAATAAGATTCATATAAGGAAAGTCCCGTTTCGGAGTTCGGGAATGATTCCGGTGTTTTCATCGGGGATATTCTAGAAGGTTCCGGATTGTCCGGCACTCCGGGGGGGAAGGGGTACATGAATGTGTCATTACATATTAGAATGATTGCATCATGTACTAAGTGTTCTTGCTGTCCCAAATATAGGATTAAATTGAATCCTAAAACAGAAAAGTCAAATGTCCAGTTTGAAAGTCAAACTGCCAAAAACAAGAAACTGTGGGAAACAAGCAAGAGGAGTTGGAGTCGACTTGGAGGAGGAGTTTCTCTCCTCCAAGCCGGCGGCCAGCCTAGGCCGAGTTGGGGAGGGACTCCCTCCCTCCCCTGGCGCGCCCACACCCTCCCACCTATATAAGGAGGGGCAGGGCTCCCCTCCTACACACAAGTTTCCTATCCTCTAAACTAAACCCTAGATCTAGACCCCGGTTTAGAGCTATTCGGTTTAGAGCCTTCTAATTGGTTTAGAGCCCTCTAATTGGTGTGTCTAATTACTAGACCACTAATAGCCTCTCTCATAAGCTCCACCATACTCGCACCGGCTTAAGGCGAAGCCCTGCGGGATTTCCCCTCTACCTCCGGTACCACGCCGTTGTGCTGCCGGAATCGCGAGGAGAGTGCTACAACCTCCGCTGCCTGCTGGAACAAGGGAGAGGAAGGTCTTCGTCGAGTACCGAACGTGTGACCGACTGCGGGAGCGCTGCGGGAACGCGGCGCCGGAAGGATCGTCTACGCGATCTTGAGATCGGAAAGAGTACGACTACATCACCCACGAGAATCTGCTCTCGTTAAACACTTTGGAATCTTCGAGGGTGAGTTATTCCATCGACTCGTTGCTACAATCTAGTAGATAGATCTTGGCTTGTTTGTTTGTATGCGATAGAAAATTTTTGTTTTCCATGCTACGAACCCCTACAGTGGTATCAGAGCCGTGTCTATATGTAGATCTGTTGCACGAGTAGAACACAATGGTCATTGTGGGCGTTGATGCTTTTATTGTAGATTGCTTTTTGTGTACTTTGCATCTTGCGGTATGTTGGGATGAAGCGGCCCGGGCTAACCTTACATGACATCGTTCATGAGACTTGCTCCACGCTTGACATGCAACTCGTTTTGCATAAGTGGCTTTGCGGGTGCCTGTTTCTCCTAGCATAGTAAAGATCCAATTTACAACGGGTGATCAACAATGCTAGTATCAATGTTGTGGTTCTTGTTCGTAAGTTAGAACGACACTTATGGAAAGCCCCAAACCACGTAAAATATGCAAAGAAAGTAGAAGCGTCTAACTTTGTTTTGCAGGGGTGTGCAGTGATGTGATATGGCCATGATTGTGATTATATTTGATGTATGCAATGTTCCTTATTGTAAGTTGGCAACCGGCAGGAGCCATATGGTTGTCTTTAATTTCTGTTAAGACCTGCGTGTCTATTCAAAATAGTTGTAATAGTTGAAGCTGGTGGACGACAACCATGGAGAAGCGTCATTGACCTTGATGCTATGCCGGTAATGATGGAGATCATATTCGTGCTTGAAGATGGAGATCGGAAGCACAAAGAAGAAAGGCCATATCATATCACATATTATGAATTGCATGTGATGTTAGTCCTTTATGCATCTTGTATTGCTTAGTAGACGACGGTAGCATTATAAGATGATCCCTCATGCACATAAATTTCAAGTTCTAGAGTGTTCACCCTTAGTATGCACCGTTGCCAAAGCTTGCTGCTTCGAAGCACCACGTGATGATCGGGTGTCTTTGATTCCGCGGGTGAATACAACGTAAGCAAGCCAGATTTGCTTATGCGGAAGCTAAGGTTTGATCTTGACGAGCCTAGCATGTACAGACATGGCCTCAGGAACACGGATCGCCGAAAGGCAAAGCATGAATCATATAGTAGATATGATGAACATGATGATTGTTCGCCATTAAAACTATATCAGCTCTCGTGATGATCGGTGTTGATGTAGTGGATTTGGTTCGTGTGATCACTAAAACAATGTGAGGGATGTTGTTTTGAGTGGGAGTTCACCTAGTTTAATTTCATTAATTAATTTGAACTCAATTTGTCATAAACTTAGTCTAAACTATTGCAAATATGTTGTAGATCAATGGCAGCCCCTACCATCAATTTTAATGCGTTCCTAGAGAAAGAAAAGTTGAAAAACAATGGAAGCAACTTCGCGGATTGGTTCCGCAATTTGAGGATTGTCCTCACAGCTGGTAATTTGACCTATGTGCTGGATGCACCGCTAGGTGACCCACCTGCAGCTGATGCTACCGATGAAGTAAAGAATGTTTACCTTGCTCGGAAGAATCAGTACTCCATAGTTCAGTGTGCTATCTTGTATGGTTTAGAATCGGAGCTTCAGAACAGGTTTGAAGAGTCAGATCCATATGATATTGTCGAGGATCTCAAATTAATCTTTGAGACTCATGCGGCAATTGAAAGTTATGAAGCTTCTGAAAAGTTCTTTAACTGCAAGATGGAAGAGGGTAGCTCCGTCAGTGAGCATGTGCTTAAGATGTCTGGGCACGCAAATAAACTTCAAAGTTTGGGTATAGTGATTCCTAATACTTTGGGAGTTTACCGCATCCTCCAATCACTACCACCAAGTTACAAGAACTTTGTGATGAACTACAACATGCAGAACATGAACAAAGAGTTGCCAGAACTATTTGCTATGTTAAAATCTGCAGAAGTGGAGATCAAGAAAGAGCACCAAGTGTTGATGGTCAATAAGACCACCAAATTCAAGAAAGGCAAGTCTAAGCAAAAGGGACACTTCAAGAAGGGTGGTAAGAAAGTTACCACGCCGACGAAGAAGACCAAGGCTGGACCTAAACCTGAAACTGAGTGCTTTTACTGCAAGGGAGAAGGTCACTGGAAGCGGAATTGCCCAAGGTACTTGGCGGATTTGAAGAACGGCAACATCAAGAAGAAAGGTATATCTGATATACATGTTATTGATGTGTATCTCACTAGTACTCGTAGTAGTGCCTGGGTATTTGATACTGGTTCGGTTGCTCATATTTGTAACTCGAAACAGGAGCTGCAGAATAAACGGAAGCTAGTGAAGAACGAGGTGACGATGCGCGTAGGAAACGGATCAAAGGTTGATGTGATCGCGGTCGGCACGCTACCTCTTCATCTACCATCGGGATTAGTTTTATACTTAAATAATTGTTATTTGGTGCCTGCATTAAGCATGAACATTATATCAGGATCTTGTTTATTGCGAGACAGTTACTTGTTTAAATCCGAGAATAATGGTTGTTCGATTTATATGAGTAATGTGTTTTATGCACATGCACCTTTGATAGATGGTCTATTCATATTGAATCTCGATAGTAGAAATACACATATTAATAACATTGAGGCTAAACGTTTGAAATCAAGCGATAATTTGACCTATATGTGGCACTGTCGTCTTGGTCACATTGGAGTGAAACGTATGAAGAAACTCCATTCCGATGGACTTCTTGAATCACTTGATTTTGAATCACTTGAAAGATGCGAAGCATGTCTGATGGGTAAAATGACTAAGACTCCATTTTCTGGTATAATGGAGCGAGCTACGGACTTACTGGAAATCATACATACCGATGTGTGTGGTCCAATGAGTGTAGCATCGCGCAGTGGTTATCGTTATGTTCTTACCTTCACGGATGACTTGAGTAGATATGGGTATATCTATTTCATGAAACATAAGTCCGAAACTTTCGAGAAGTTTAAGGAGTTTCAAAGTGAGGTAGAGAATCAACGTAACAAGAAGATTAAATTTCTACGTTCTGATCGTGGAGGTGAATATCTAAGTTACGAGTTTGGCGAGCATTTGAAGAAATGCGGAATACTTTCACAATTGACACCGCCGGGAACACCACAGCGTAATGGTGTGTCTGAACGTCGTAATCGAACTCTCTTAGATATGGTTCGTTCTATGATGTCACTTACAGATTTACCGCTATCATTTTGGGGTTATGCATTAGAAACAGCCGCATTCACTTTAAATAGGGCACCATCTAAATCCGTTGAAACGACACCGTATGAATTATGGTTTGGGAAGAAACCTAAATTGTCGTTCCTTAAAGTTTGGGGATGCGAAGCCTATGTAAAGAAGTTACAGCCGGACAAGCTTGAACCCAAAGCGGAAAAATGCGTCTTCATAGGATACCCGAAGGAAACTATTGGGTATACCTTCTATCATATATCCGAAGGCAAAATCTTCGTTGCCAAGAGTGGATCCTTTCTAGAGAAGGAATTTCTCTCGAAAGAAGTGACTGGAAGGAAAGTAGAACTCGACGAGGTTGTCGAACCTTCTCTCGAAATTGCGAGTAGCGCAGCACCGGAAGAAGTTCCTGTGGTGCCTGCACCAATAAGAGAGGAAGCTAATGATAGTGATCATGAAACTTCGGTTGAAGTTGCTACAGAGCCTCGGAGGTCAACGAGAACTCGTACCACTCCAGATTGGTATGATTCCGTTATGAATGTCATGTTGGTGGACAACACCGATGACCCCGAGACATATGAGGAAGCGATGATAAGCCCAGATTCCAATAAATGGCAAGAAGCCATGAAATCCGAGATTGGATCCATGTACGAAAACCAAGTATGGACTTTGGTGGACTTACCGGATGGCCGGAAGGCTGTCGAGAACAAATGGATTTTCAAGAAGAAAACAGATGCTGATGGTAATGTTACTGTCTATAAAGCTCGACTTGTCGCAAAAGGGTTTCGACAAATTCAAGGAGTTGACTACGATGAGACTTTCTCACCGGTAGCGAAGCTAAAGTCTGTGAGGATAATGTTAGCAATCGCTGCATATTATGATTATGAGATATGGCAGATGGATGTCAAAACAGCATTCCTCAATGGAGACATTGATGAAGAGTTGTATATGATACAACCCAAAGGTTTTGTCGATCCTAAAGATGCTAACAAGGTATGCAAGCTTCAACGGTCCATCTATGGATTGAAGCAAGCATCCCGAAGTTGGAATCAACGTTTTGATAAGGTAATCAAAAGTTTTGGTTTTATACAAACTTATGGAGAAGCTTGTATTTACAAGAAAGTGAGTCGGAGCTCTGTAGCATTCTTAATACTGTATGTGGATGACATATTGTTGATTGGGAATGATGTAGACCTTCTTAATAGTGTCAAGGAATATTTGAATAATAGTTTTTCAATGAAAGATCTTGGCGAAGCAGCTTACATATTAGGCATAAAGATTTATAGAGATAGATCGAAACGCCAAATATCATTGTCACAGAGTACATATTTGGACAAAGTTCTAAAGAAGTTTGGAATGGAAGAAAGCAAGAAAGGGTTCTTGCCCATGTTGCCCAATACGAACTTGAGTAAAACTCAAAGTCCGACATCGGCAGAAGATAGAGAAAGGATGAGTAAGACTCCCTATGCCTCAGCCATAGGATCTCTAATGTATGCCATGCTATGTACTAGACCCGACATCGCATATGCTGTTAGTTTAACTAGCAGATATCAAAGTGATCCAGGAGTGGATCATTGGACAGCGGTCAAAAACATCCTTAAGTACTTGAGAAGAACTAAGGATATGGTTCTTTCTTATGGAGGTGATGAACAGCTCGTTGTTAATGGTTACACCGATGCTAGTTGGAACACCGATCCGGATGATTCTAAATCACAATCTGGATACGTATTTATTTTGAATGGTGCAGCAGTTAGCTGGAGGAGTGCAAAGCAAAGCGTTGTGGCGAGATCTTCAACTGAATCGGAATACATGGCTGCTTCGGAGGCTTCACAAGAAGCGATATGGATGAAAGAGTTCATTACAGAGCTGGGTGTGGTTCCTAGTGCGCTGGACCCAATGTCTATCTACTGTGATAACATGGGCGCCATAGCCAATGCGCAAGAACCAAGGTCACACAAGAAGCTGAAGCATATCAAGCTACGTTTTCACGCTATTCGAGAACATATCCAGGATGGGGATATAAAGATTTGCAAAGTACACACAGATCTGAATGTGGCGGATCCGTTGACTAAACCTCTCCCGAGGGCAAAACATGACCAACACCAAACTGCCATGGGTGTTCGGTATATTACCATGTAATCTAGATTAGATGACTCTAGTGCAAGTGGGAGACTGTTGGAGATATGCCCTAGAGGCAATAATAAATATAGTTATTATTATATATCTTTGTGTTTATGATAAATGTTTGCATTCATGCTATAATAGTATTAACAAGGAAACCATTAATACTTGTGTGATTTGTAAACTTAATTTGAAGTCCCTAGTATAGCCTCTATACTTCACTAGCTTGTTGGTTGATTGATGATGTGGTTTCTTTGTCATGAACATTGAGATGTTATCAACAACAAGATCATATCGTTAGGAGAATGATATGGTGGACATACTCCTATAGACAAGCGTAGCATAAAGATCAAGTCATTTCAATAGTTCAATTGCTATATGCTTTCTGATACATAGTAACCTAACTCCTTCGACCATGAGATCATGCATATCACCTTTACTGGATGGATGCTTTGATGTCATCAAACACCACACCGTAACAGGGTGGCTATAAAGGTGGCATTGAGTGTTCGGAAAGTATTGGTTGAAACACATGGATCAAGAGTGGGATTTGTCCATCCACATGACGGATAGATATTCTCTGGGCCCTCTCGGTGGAATGTCATCCAATTAGCTTGCAAGCATGTGACTTGGTCACAAGGGATCACATATCACGGGAACGAGAAAAGAGTACTTATCAGTAACGAGGATGAACTAGGTATGCAGAGATACCGACGATCATAACCTCGGATAAGTAACATATCGTGAGACAAAGGGAAATTGGTATCGTATGTAAGTGGTTCATTCGATCGCAAAGTAATCGTAGAAATATGTGGGAGCCATATGAATTTCCAGATTCCTCTATTGGTTATTGTTCGGAGAAGTGTCTCGATCATGTCCGCATAATTCACGAACCGTAGGGAGACACACTTAAGGATTCAACGTTGTTTGAGTAGTTATGGTATTATGAGAAAGAGACCGAATGTTGTTCGGAGTCTCGGATGGGATCCGGGATATCACGAGGTGATCCGGAATGGTCCGGAGAATAAGATTCATATAAGGAAAGTCCCGTTTCGGAGTTCGGGAATGATTCCGGTGTTTTCATCGGGGATATTCTAGAAGGTTCCGGATTGTCCGGCACTCCGGGGGGGAAGGGGTACATGAATGTGTCATTACATATTAGAATGATTGCATCATGTACTAAGTGTTCTTGCTGTCCCAAATATAGGATTAAATTGAATCCTAAAACAGAAAAGTCAAATGTCCAGTTTGAAAGTCAAACTGCCAAAAACAAGAAACTGTGGGAAACAAGCAAGAGGAGTTGGAGTCGACTTGGAGGAGGAGTTTCTCTCCTCCAAGCCGGCGGCCAGCCTAGGCCGAGTTGGGGAGGGACTCCCTCCCTCCCCTGGCGCGCCCACACCCTCCCACCTATATAAGGAGGGGCAGGGCTCCCCTCCTACACACAAGTTTCCTATCCTCTAAACTAAACCCTAGATCTAGACCCCGGTTTAGAGCTATTCGGTTTAGAGCCTTCTAATTGGTTTAGAGCCCTCTAATTGGTGTGTCTAATTACTAGACCACTAATAGCCTCTCTCATAAGCTCCACCATACTCGCACCGGCTTAAGGCGAAGCCCTGCGGGATTTCCCCTCTACCTCCGGTACCACGCCGTTGTGCTGCCGGAATCGCGAGGAGAGTGCTACAACCTCCGCTGCCTGCTGGAACAAGGGAGAGGAAGGTCTTCGTCGAGTACCGAACGTGTGACCGACTGCGGGAGCGCTGCGGGAACGCGGCGCCGGAAGGATCGTCTACGCGATCTTGAGATCGGAAAGAGTACGACTACATCACCCACGAGAATCTGCTCTCGTTAAACACTTTGGAATCTTCGAGGGTGAGTTATTCCATCGACTCGTTGCTACAATCTAGTAGATAGATCTTGGCTTGTTTGTTTGTATGCGATAGAAAATTTTTGTTTTCCATGCTACGAACCCCTACAATTGCATGTTTGTTCTTATAGTAAAACCACAAACCAGCACTAGAGTCATTGCATGTGTGTTCTAATATTAAAACCAACATGGATCCACCAGTGGTCATTGCATGTGTGTTCTTTCCACAAACCACACATGGATCAACCACTAGAGTCATTGCATGTGTGTTCTTTCCACAAACCACACATGGATCAACCACTAGAGTCATTGCATGTTTGTTCTTATACTAAAACCACAAACCAGCACTAGAGTCATTGCATGTGTGTTCTTTTCCACAAACCACACATGGATCCACCACTAGCGTCATTGCGTTTGTGTTGTTTCCACAAACCACATGTGGATCAACCAGAGTGATTGCATGTGTGTTCTTTCCACAAACCACACATGTGGACCCACCAGTGGTCATTGCATGTGTGTTATTTCCACAAACCACACATGGATCAACCAGTAGAGTCATTGCATGTGTGTTCTTTCCACAAACCGCATATGGATCAACCACTAGAGTCATTGCATGTGTGTTCTTATACTAAAACCAACACTAGAGTCATTGCATTGTGTTCTTTTCACAAACCACACATGGATGAACCACTAGATTCATTGCACGTGTATTATTTCCACAAACAAACATGGATCAACCACTAGAGTCATTACATGTGTGTTCTTATACTAAAACCAACATGGATCCACCAATGGTCATTGCATGTGTGTTCTTTCCACAAACCACACATGGATCCACCAGTGGTCATTGCATGTGTGTTCTTTTCCACAAACCACAGATGGATCCACCAGTGGTCATTGCATGTGTGTTCTTTCCACAAACCACACATGGATCAACTACTAGAGTCATTGCATGTGTGTTCTTTCCACAAACCACACATGGATCAACCACTAGAGTCATTGCATGTGTGTTCTTATACTAAAACCAACATGGATCCACTAGTGGTCATTGCATGTGTGTTCTTTCCACAAACCACACATGGATCCACCAGTGGTCATTGCATGTGTGTTCTTTCCACAAACCACACATGGATCAACCACTAGAGTCATTGCATGTGTGTTCTTATACTAAAACCACAAACCAGTACTAGAGTCATTGCATGTGTGTTCTTATACTAAAACCACAAACGAGTACTAGAGTCATTGCATGTGTTTTCTTTTCCACGAACCACACATGGATCCACCAGTGGTCATTGCATGTTTGTTCTTTCCACAAACCACATATGGATCAACCAGAGTCATTACATGTGTGTTCTTTCCACAAACCCCACATGGATCAAACACTAGAGTCATTGCATGTTTGTTCTTATACTAAAACCACAAACTAGCACTAGAGTCATTGCATCTGTGTTCTTTTCCACAAACCACACATGGATCCACCAGTGGTCATTGCATGTGTGTTATTTACACAAACCACACATGGATCAACCACTAGAGTCATTGCATGTGTGTTCTTTCCACAAACCACACATGTGGACCCACCAGTGGTCATTGTATGTGTTTTATTTCCACAAACCACACATGGATCAACCACTAGAGTCATTGCATGTGTGTTCTTTCCACAAACCACATATGGATCAACCACTAGAGTCATTCCATGTGTGTTCTTATACTAAAACCAACACTAGAGTCATTGCATGTGTGTTCTTTCCACAAACCACACATGGATCAACCACTAGAGTCATTGCATGTTTGTTCTTATACTAAAACCACAAACCAGCACTAGAGTCATTGCATGTGTATTCTTTTCCACAAACCACACATGGATCCACCACTAGAGTCATTGCATGTGTGTTCTTTCCACAAACCACATATGGATCAACCAGAGTCATCGCATGTTTGTTCTTTCCACAAACCACACATATGGACCCACCAGTGGTCATTGCATGTGTGTTATTTCCACAAACCACACATGGATCAACCACTAGAGTCATTGCATGTGTGTTCTTTCCACAAACAAACATGGATCAACCACTAGAGTCATTGGATGTGTGTTCTTTTCCACAAACCACACATGGATCCACCAGTTGTCATTGCATGTGTGTTCTTTTCCATAAACCACACATGGATCAACCACTAGAGTCATTGCATGTGTGTTATTTCCACAAACAAACATGGATCAACCACTAGAGTCATTGAATGTGTGTTCTTTTCCACAAACCACACATGGATCCACCAGTTGTCATTGCATGTGTGTTCTTTTCCACAAACCACACATGGATCCACCAGTGGTCATTGCATGTGTCTTCTTTTCCACAAACCACACATGGATCCACCACTAGAGTCATTGCACGTGTGTTCTTTCCACAAACCACATATGGATCAACCAGAGTCATTGAATGTGTGTTCTTTCCACAAACACACATGTGAACCCACTAGAGTCATTGCATGTGTGTTATTTCCACAAACCACACATGGATCAACCACTAGAGTCATTTCATATGTGTTATTTCCACAAACCACACATGGATCGACCACTAGAGTCATTGCATGTGTGTTCTTATACTAAAACCAACACTAGAGTCATTGCATGTGTGTTCTTTTCGCAAACCATGCTTGGATCAACCACTAGAGTCATTTCATGTGTGTTCTTATACTAAAACCAACACTAGAGTCATTGCATGTGTGTTCTTTTCACAAACCACACTTGGATCAACCACTAGAGTCATTGCATGTGTGTTATTTCCACCAACAAACATGGATCAACCACTAGAGTCATTGCATGTGTGTTCTTTTCCACAAACCATACATGGATCCACCAGTGGTCATTGCATGTGTGTTCTTTTCCACAAACCACAGATGGATCCACCAGTGGTCATTGCATGTGTGTTCTTTACACAAACCACATATGGATCAACCACTAGTCATTGCATGTGTGTTCTTTCTACAAACCACACGTGGATCAACCACTAGAGTCATCGCATGTTTGTTCTTATACTAAAATCACAAACCAGCACTAGAGTCATTGCATGTGTGTTCTTTTCCACAAACCACAGATGGATCCACCGATAGAGTCATTGCATGTGTGTTCTTTCCACAAATCACATATGGATCAACCAGAGTCATTGCATGTGTGTTCTTTCCACAAACCACACATGTGGACCCACTAGAGTCATTGCATGTGTGTTATTAAAACAAACCACACATGGATGAACCACTAGATTCATTGCATATGTGTTATTTCCACAAACCACACACGGATCAACCACTAGAGTCATTGCATGTTTGTTCTTATACTAAAATCAACACTAGAGTCATTGCATGTGTGTCCTTCTCACAAACCACACATGGATCAACCACTAGAGTCATTGCATGTGTGTTCTTATACTAAAACCAACATGGATCCACTAGTGGTCATTGGATGTGTGTTCTTTCCACAAACCACACATGGATCCACCAGTGGTCATTGCATGTGTGTTCTTTCCACAAACCACACATGGATCAACCACTAGAGTCATTGCATGTGTGTTCTTATACTAAAACCACAAACCAATACTGGAGTCATTGCATGTGTATTCTTATACTAAAACCACAAACTAGTACTAGAGTCATTGCATGTGAGTTCTTTTCCATGAACCACAAAGGGATCCACGAGTGGTCATTGCATGTGTGATCTTTCCACAAACCACATATGGATCAACCAGAGTCATTGCATGTGTGTTCTTTCCACAAACCACACATGGATCAACCACTAGAGTCATTGCATGTCTGTTCTTATACTAAAACCACAAACCAGCACTAGAGTCATTGCATGTGTCTTCTTTTCCAAAAACCACACATGGATCCACCAGTGGTCATTGCATGTGTGTTATTTCCACAAACCACACATGGATCAACCACTGGAGTCATGGCATGTGTGTTCTTTCCACAAACCACACATGTGGACCCACCAGTGGTCATTGCATGTGTTTTATTTCCACAAACCACACATGGATCAACCACTAGAGTCATTGCATGTGTGTTCTTTCCACAAACCACATATGGATCAACCACTAGAGTCATTGCATGTGTGTTCTTATACTAAAACCAACACTAGAGTCATTGCATGTGTGTTATTTTCACAAACCACACTTGGATCAACCACTAGAGTCATTGCATGTGTGTTATTTCCACAAACAAACATGGATCAACCACTAGAGTCATTGCATGTGTGTTCTTTTCCACAAACCACACATGGATCCACCAGTGGTCATTGCATCTGTGTTCTTTCCACAAACCACACTTGGATCAACCACTAGAGTCATTGCATGTGTGTTCTTTCCACAAACCACACATGGATCAACCACTAGAGTCATTGCATGTTTGTTCTTATACTAAAACCACAAACCAGCACTAGAGTCATTGCATGTGTGTTCTAATACTAAAACCAACATGGATCCACCAGTGGTCATTGCATATGTGTTCTTTCCACAAACCACACATGGATCAACCACTAGAGTCATTGCATGTGTGTTCTTTCGACAAACCACACATGGATCAACCACTAGAGTCATTGCATGTTTGTTCTTATACTAAAACCACAAACCAGCACTAGAGTCATTGCATGTGTGTTCTTTTCCACAAACCACACATGGATCCACCACTAGCGTCATTGCGTGTGTGTTGTTTCCACAAACCACATGTGGATCAACCAGAGTGATTGCATGTGTGTTCTTTCCACAAACCACACATGTGGACCCACCAGTGGTCATTGCATGTGTGTTATTTCCATAAACCACACATGGATCAACCAGTAGAGTCATTGCATGTGTGTTCTTTCCACAAACCGCATATGGATCAACCACTAGAGTCATTGCATGTGTGTTCTTATACTAAAACCAACACTAGAGTCATTGCATGTGTGTTCTTTTCACAAACCATACATGGATCAACCACTAGATTCATTGCATGTGTGTTATTTCCACAAACAAACATGGATCAACCACTAGAGTCATTACATGTGTGTTCTTATACTAAAACCAACATGGATCCACCAATGGTCATTGCATGTGTGTTCTTTCCACAAACCACACATGGATCCACCAGTGGTCATTGCATGTGTGTTCTTTCCAAAAACCACACATGGATCAACCACTAGAGTCATTGCATGTTTGTTCTTATAGTAAAACCACAAACCAGCACTAGAGTCATTGCATGTGTGTTCTAATATTAAAACCAACATGGATCCACCAGTGGTCATTGCATGTGTGTTCTTTCCACAAACCACACATGGATCAACCACTAGAGTCATTGCATGTGTGTTCTTTCCACAAACCACACATGGATCAACCACTAGAGTCATTGCATGTTTGTTCTTATACTAAAACCACAAACCAGCACTAGAGTCATTGCATGTGTGTTCTTTTCCACAAACCACACATGGATCCACCACTAGCGTCATTGCGTTTGTGTTGTTTCCACAAACCACATGTGGATCAACCAGAGTGATTGCATGTGTGTTCTTTCCACAAACCACACATGTGGACCCACCAGTGGTCATTGCATGTGTGTTATTTCCACAAACCACACATGGATCAACCAGTAGAGTCATTGCATGTGTGTTCTTTCCACAAACCGCATATGGATCAACCACTAGAGTCATTGCATGTGTGTTCTTATACTAAAACCAACACTAGAGTCATTGCATTGTGTTCTTTTCACAAACCACACATGGATGAACCACTAGATTCATTGCACGTGTATTATTTCCACAAACAAACATGGATCAACCACTAGAGTCATTACATGTGTGTTCTTATACTAAAACCAACATGGATCCACCAATGGTCATTGCATGTGTGTTCTTTCCACAAACCACACATGGATCCACCAGTGGTCATTGCATGTGTGTTCTTTTCCACAAACCACAGATGGATCCACCAGTGGTCATTGCATGTGTGTTCTTTCCACAAACCACACATGGATCAACTACTAGAGTCATTGCATGTGTGTTCTTTCCACAAACCACACATGGATCAACCACTAGAGTCATTGCATGTGTGTTCTTATACTAAAACCAACATGGATCCACTAGTGGTCATTGCATGTGTGTTCTTTCCACAAACCACACATGGATCCACCAGTGGTCATTGCATGTGTGTTCTTTCCACAAACCACACATGGATCAACCACTAGAGTCATTGCATGTGTGTTCTTATACTAAAACCACAAACCAGTACTAGAGTCATTGCATGTGTGTTCTTATACTAAAACCACAAACGAGTACTAGAGTCATTGCATGTGTTTTCTTTTCCACGAACCACACATGGATCCACCAGTGGTCATTGCATGTTTGTTCTTTCCACAAACCACATATGGATCAACCAGAGTCATTACATGTGTGTTCTTTCCACAAACCCCACATGGATCAAACACTAGAGTCATTGCATGTTTGTTCTTATACTAAAACCACAAACTAGCACTAGAGTCATTGCATCTGTGTTCTTTTCCACAAACCACACATGGATCCACCAGTGGTCATTGCATGTGTGTTATTTACACAAACCACACATGGATCAACCACTAGAGTCATTGCATGTGTGTTCTTTCCACAAACCACACATGTGGACCCACCAGTGGTCATTGTATGTGTTTTATTTCCACAAACCACACATGGATCAACCACTAGAGTCATTGCATGTGTGTTCTTTCCACAAACCACATATGGATCAACCACTAGAGTCATTCCATGTGTGTTCTTATACTAAAACCAACACTAGAGTCATTGCATGTGTGTTCTTTCCACAAACCACACATGGATCAACCACTAGAGTCATTGCATGTTTGTTCTTATACTAAAACCACAAACCAGCACTAGAGTCATTGCATGTGTATTCTTTTCCACAAACCACACATGGATCCACCACTAGAGTCATTGCATGTGTGTTCTTTCCACAAACCACATATGGATCAACCAGAGTCATCGCATGTTTGTTCTTTCCACAAACCACACATATGGACCCACCAGTGGTCATTGCATGTGTGTTATTTCCACAAACCACACATGGATCAACCACTAGAGTCATTGCATGTGTGTTCTTTCCACAAACAAACATGGATCAACCACTAGAGTCATTGGATGTGTGTTCTTTTCCACAAACCACACATGGATCCACCAGTTGTCATTGCATGTGTGTTCTTTTCCATAAACCACACATGGATCAACCACTAGAGTCATTGCATGTGTGTTATTTCCACAAACAAACATGGATCAACCACTAGAGTCATTGAATGTGTGTTCTTTTCCACAAACCACACATGGATCCACCAGTTGTCATTGCATGTGTGTTCTTTTCCACAAACCACACATGGATCCACCAGTGGTCATTGCATGTGTCTTCTTTTCCACAAACCACACATGGATCCACCACTAGAGTCATTGCACGTGTGTTCTTTCCACAAACCACATATGGATCAACCAGAGTCATTGAATGTGTGTTCTTTCCACAAACACACATGTGAACCCACTAGAGTCATTGCATGTGTGTTATTTCCACAAACCACACATGGATCAACCACTAGAGTCATTTCATATGTGTTATTTCCACAAACCACACATGGATCGACCACTAGAGTCATTGCATGTGTGTTCTTATACTAAAACCAACACTAGAGTCATTGCATGTGTGTTCTTTTCGCAAACCATGCTTGGATCAACCACTAGAGTCATTTCATGTGTGTTCTTATACTAAAACCAACACTAGAGTCATTGCATGTGTGTTCTTTTCACAAACCACACTTGGATCAACCACTAGAGTCATTGCATGTGTGTTATTTCCACCAACAAACATGGATCAACCACTAGAGTCATTGCATGTGTGTTCTTTTCCACAAACCATACATGGATCCACCAGTGGTCATTGCATGTGTGTTCTTTTCCACAAACCACAGATGGATCCACCAGTGGTCATTGCATGTGTGTTCTTTACACAAACCACATATGGATCAACCACTAGTCATTGCATGTGTGTTCTTTCTACAAACCACACGTGGATCAACCACTAGAGTCATCGCATGTTTGTTCTTATACTAAAATCACAAACCAGCACTAGAGTCATTGCATGTGTGTTCTTTTCCACAAACCACAGATGGATCCACCGATAGAGTCATTGCATGTGTGTTCTTTCCACAAATCACATATGGATCAACCAGAGTCATTGCATGTGTGTTCTTTCCACAAACCACACATGTGGACCCACTAGAGTCATTGCATGTGTGTTATTAAAACAAACCACACATGGATGAACCACTAGATTCATTGCATATGTGTTATTTCCACAAACCACACACGGATCAACCACTAGAGTCATTGCATGTTTGTTCTTATACTAAAATCAACACTAGAGTCATTGCATGTGTGTCCTTCTCACAAACCACACATGGATCAACCACTAGAGTCATTGCATGTGTGTTATTTCCACAAACAGACATGGATCAACCACTAGAGTCATTGCATGTGTGTTCTTATACTAAAACCAACATGGATCCACTAGTGGTCATTGGATGTGTGTTCTTTCCACAAACCACACATGGATCCACCAGTGGTCATTGCATGTGTGTTCTTTCCACAAACCACACATGGATCAACCACTAGAGTCATTGCATGTGTGTTCTTATACTAAAACCACAAACCAATACTGGAGTCATTGCATGTGTATTCTTATACTAAAACCACAAACTAGTACTAGAGTCATTGCATGTGAGTTCTTTTCCATGAACCACAAAGGGATCCACGAGTGGTCATTGCATGTGTGATCTTTCCACAAACCACATATGGATCAACCAGAGTCATTGCATGTGTGTTCTTTCCACAAACCACACATGGATCAACCACTAGAGTCATTGCATGTCTGTTCTTATACTAAAACCACAAACCAGCACTAGAGTCATTGCATGTGTCTTCTTTTCCAAAAACCACACATGGATCCACCAGTGGTCATTGCATGTGTGTTATTTCCACAAACCACACATGGATCAACCACTGGAGTCATGGCATGTGTGTTCTTTCCACAAACCACACATGTGGACCCACCAGTGGTCATTGCATGTGTTTTATTTCCACAAACCACACATGGATCAACCACTAGAGTCATTGCATGTGTGTTCTTTCCACAAACCACATATGGATCAACCACTAGAGTCATTGCATGTGTGTTCTTATACTAAAACCAACACTAGAGTCATTGCATGTGTGTTATTTTCACAAACCACACTTGGATCAACCACTAGAGTCATTGCATGTGTGTTATTTCCACAAACAAACATGGATCAACCACTAGAGTCATTGCATGTGTGTTCTTTTCCACAAACCACACATGGATCCACCAGTGGTCATTGCATCTGTGTTCTTTCCACAAACCACACTTGGATCAACCACTAGAGTCATTGCATGTGTGTTCTTTCCACAAACCACACATGGATCAACCACTAGAGTCATTGCATGTTTGTTCTTATACTAAAACCACAAACCAGCACTAGAGTCATTGCATGTGTGTTCTAATACTAAAACCAACATGGATCCACCAGTGGTCATTGCATATGTGTTCTTTCCACAAACCACACATGGATCAACCACTAGAGTCATTGCATGTGTGTTCTTTCGACAAACCACACATGGATCAACCACTAGAGTCATTGCATGTTTGTTCTTATACTAAAACCACAAACCAGCACTAGAGTCATTGCATGTGTGTTCTTTTCCACAAACCACACATGGATCCACCACTAGCGTCATTGCGTGTGTGTTGTTTCCACAAACCACATGTGGATCAACCAGAGTGATTGCATGTGTGTTCTTTCCACAAACCACACATGTGGACCCACCAGTGGTCATTGCATGTGTGTTATTTCCATAAACCACACATGGATCAACCAGTAGAGTCATTGCATGTGTGTTCTTTCCACAAACCGCATATGGATCAACCACTAGAGTCATTGCATGTGTGTTCTTATACTAAAACCAACACTAGAGTCATTGCATGTGTGTTCTTTTCACAAACCATACATGGATCAACCACTAGATTCATTGCATGTGTGTTATTTCCACAAACAAACATGGATCAACCACTAGAGTCATTACATGTGTGTTCTTATACTAAAACCAACATGGATCCACCAATGGTCATTGCATGTGTGTTCTTTCCACAAACCACACATGGATCCACCAGTGGTCATTGCATGTGTGTTCTTTCCACAAACCACACATGGATCAACCACTAGAGTCATTGCATGTTTGTTCTTATAGTAAAACCACAAACCAGCACTAGAGTCATTGCATGTGTGTTCTAATATTAAAACCAACATGGATCCACCAGTGGTCATTGCATGTGTGTTCTTTCCACAAACCACACATGGATCAACCACTAGAGTCATTGCATGTGTGTTCTTTCCACAAACCACACATGGATCAACCACTAGAGTCATTGCATGTTTGTTCTTATACTAAAACCACAAACCAGCACTAGAGTCATTGCATGTGTGTTCTTTTCCACAAACCACACATGGATCCACCACTAGCGTCATTGAGTTTGTGTTGTTTCCACAAACCACATGTGGATCAACCAGAGTGATTGCATGTGTGTTCTTTCCACAAACCACACATGTGGACCCACCAGTGGTCATTGCATGTGTGTTATTTCCACAAACCACACATGGATCAACCAGTAGAGTCATTGCATGTGTGTTCTTTCCACAAACCGCATATGGATCAACCACTAGAGTCATTGCATGTGTGTTCTTATACTAAAACCAACACTAGAGTCATTGCATTGTGTTCTTTTCACAAACCACACATGGATGAACCACTAGATTCATTGCACGTGTATTATTTCCACAAACAAACATGGATCAACCACTAGAGTCATTACATGTGTGTTCTTATACTAAAACCAACATGGATCCACCAATGGTCATTGCATGTGTGTTCTTTCCACAAACCACACATGGATCCACCAGTGGTCATTGCATGTGTGTTCTTTTCCACAAACCACAGATGGATCCACCAGTGGTCATTGCATGTGTGTTCTTTCCACAAACCACACATGGATCAACTACTAGAGTCATTGCATGTGTGTTCTTTCCACAAACCACACATGGATCAACCACTAGAGTCATTGCATGTGTGTTCTTATACTAAAACCAACATGGATCCACTAGTGGTCATTGCATGTGTGTTCTTTCCACAAACCACACATGGATCCACCAGTGGTCATTGCATGTGTGTTCTTTCCACAAACCACACATGGATCAACCACTAGAGTCATTGCATGTGTGTTCTTATACTAAAACCACAAACCAGTACTAGAGTCATTGCATGTGTGTTCTTATACTAAAACCACAAACGAGTACTAGAGTCATTGCATGTGTTTTCTTTTCCACGAACCACACATGGATCCACCAGTGGTCATTGCATGTTTGTTCTTTCCACAAACCACATATGGATCAACCAGAGTCATTACATGTGTGTTCTTTCCACAAACCCCACATGGATCAAACACTAGAGTCATTGCATGTTTGTTCTTATACTAAAACCACAAACTAGCACTAGAGTCATTGCATCTGTGTTCTTTTCCACAAACCACACATGGATCCACCAGTGGTCATTGCATGTGTGTTATTTACACAAACCACACATGGATCAACCACTAGAGTCATTGCATGTGTGTTCTTTCCACAAACCACACATGTGGACCCACCAGTGGTCATTGTATGTGTTTTATTTCCACAAACCACACATGGATCAACCACTAGAGTCATTGCATGTGTGTTCTTTCCACAAACCACATATGGATCAACCACTAGAGTCATTCCATGTGTGTTCTTATACTAAAACCAACACTAGAGTCATTGCATGTGTGTTCTTTCCACAAACCACACATGGATCAACCACTAGAGTCATTGCATGTTTGTTCTTATACTAAAACCACAAACCAGCACTAGAGTCATTGCATGTGTATTCTTTTCCACAAACCACACATGGATCCACCACTAGAGTCATTGCATGTGTGTTCTTTCCACAAACCACATATGGATCAACCAGAGTCATCGCATGTTTGTTCTTTCCACAAACCACACATATGGACCCACCAGTGGTCATTGCATGTGTGTTATTTCCACAAACCACACATGGATCAACCACTAGAGTCATTGCATGTGTGTTCTTTCCACAAACAAACATGGATCAACCACTAGAGTCATTGGATGTGTGTTCTTTTCCACAAACCACACATGGATCCACCAGTTGTCATTGCATGTGTGTTCTTTTCCATAAACCACACATGGATCAACCACTAGAGTCATTGCATGTGTGTTATTTCCACAAACAAACATGGATCAACCACTAGAGTCATTGAATGTGTGTTCTTTTCCACAAACCACACATGGATCCACCAGTTGTCATTGCATGTGTGTTCTTTTCCACAAACCACACATGGATCCACCAGTGGTCATTGCATGTGTCTTCTTTTCCACAAACCACACATGGATCCACCACTAGAGTCATTGCACGTGTGTTCTTTCCACAAACCACATATGGATCAACCAGAGTCATTGAATGTGTGTTCTTTCCACAAACACACATGTGAACCCACTAGAGTCATTGCATGTGTGTTATTTCCACAAACCACACATGGATCAACCACTAGAGTCATTTCATATGTGTTATTTCCACAAACCACACATGGATCGACCACTAGAGTCATTGCATGTGTGTTCTTATACTAAAACCAACACTAGAGTCATTGCATGTGTGTTCTTTTCGCAAACCATGCTTGGATCAACCACTAGAGTCATTTCATGTGTGTTCTTATACTAAAACCAACACTAGAGTCAATGCATGTGTGTTCTTTTCACAAACCACACTTGGATCAACCACTAGAGTCATTGCATGTGTGTTATTTCCACAAACAAACATGGATCAACCACTAGAGTCATTGCATGTGTGTTCTTTTCCACAAACCATACATGGATCCACCAGTGGTCATTGCATGTGTGTTCTTTTCCACAAACCACAGATGGATCCACCAGTGGTCATTGCATGTGTGTTCTTTACACAAACCACATATGGATCAACCACTAGTCATTGCATGTGTGTTCTTTCTACAAACCACACGTGGATCAACCACTAGAGTCATCGCATGTTTGTTCTTATACTAAAATCACAAACCAGCACTAGAGTCATTGCATGTGTGTTCTTTTCCACAAACCACAGATGGATCCACCGATAGAGTCATTGCATGTGTGTTCTTTCCACAAATCACATATGGATCAACCAGAGTCATTGCATGTGTGTTCTTTCCACAAACCACACATGTGGACCCACTAGAGTCATTGCATGTGTGTTATTAAAACAAACCACACATGGATGAACCACTAGATTCATTGCATATGTGTTATTTCCACAAACCACACACGGATCAACCACTAGATTCATTGCATGTTTGTTCTTATACTAAAATCAACACTAGAGTCATTGCATGTGTGTCCTTCTCACAAACCACACATGGATCAACCACTAGAGTCATTGCATGTGTGTTATTTCCACAAACAGACATGGATCAACCACTAGAGTCATTGCATGTGTGTTCTTATACTAAAACCAACATGGATCCACTAGTGGTCATTGGATGTGTGTTCTTTCCACAAACCACACATGGATCCACCAGTGGTCATTGCATGTGTGTTCTTTCCACAAACCACACATGGATCAACCACTAGAGTCATTGCATGTGTGTTCTTATACTAAAACCACAAACCAATACTGGAGTCATTGCATGTGTATTCTTATACTAAAACCACAAACTAGTACTAGAGTCATTGCATGTGAGTTCTTTTCCATGAACCACAAAGGGATCCACGAGTGGTCATTGCATGTGTGATCTTTCCACAAACCACATATGGATCAACCAGAGTCATTGCATGTGTGTTCTTTCCACAAACCACACATGGATCAACCACTAGAGTCATTGCATGTCTGTTCTTATACTAAAACCACAAACCAGCACTAGAGTCATTGCATGTGTCTTCTTTTCCAAAAACCACACATGGATCCACCAGTGGTCATTGCATGTGTGTTATTTCCACAAACCACACATGGATCAACCACTGGAGTCATGGCATGTGTGTTCTTTCCACAAACCACACATGTGGACCCACCAGTGGTCATTGCATGTGTTTTATTTCCACAAACCACACATGGATCAACCACTAGAGTCATTGCATGTGTGTTCTTTCCACAAACCACATATGGATCAACCACTAGAGTCATTGCATGTGTGTTCTTATACTAAAACCAACACTAGAGTCATTGCATGTGTGTTATTTTCACAAACCACACTTGGATCAACCACTAGAGTCATTGCATGTGTGTTATTTCCACAAACAAACATGGATCAACCACTAGAGTCATTGCATGTGTGTTCTTTTCCACAAACCACACATGGATCCACCAGTGGTCATTGCATCTGTGTTCTTTCCACAAACCACACTTGGATCAACCACTAGAGTCATTGCATGTGTGTTCTTTCCACAAACCACACATGGATCAACCACTAGAGTCATTGCATGTTTGTTCTTATACTAAAACCACAAACCAGCACTAGAGTCATTGCATGTGTGTTCTAATACTAAAACCAACATGGATCCACCAGTGGTCATTGCATATGTGTTCTTTCCACAAACCACACATGGATCAACCACTAGAGTCATTGCATGTGTGTTCTTTCGACAAACCACACATGGATCAACCACTAGAGTCATTGCATGTTTGTTCTTATACTAAAACCACAAACCAGCACTAGAGTCATTGCATGTGTGTTCTTTTCCACAAACCACACATGGATCCACCACTAGCGTCATTGCGTGTGTGTTGTTTCCACAAACCACATGTGGATCAACCAGAGTGATTGCATGTGTGTTCTTTCCACAAACCACACATGTGGACCCACCAGTGGTCATTGCATGTGTGTTATTTCCATAAACCACACATGGATCAACCAGTAGAGTCATTGCATGTGTGTTCTTTCCACAAACCGCATATGGATCAACCACTAGAGTCATTGCATGTGTGTTCTTATACTAAAACCAACACTAGAGTCATTGCATGTGTGTTCTTTTCACAAACCATACATGGATCAACCACTAGATTCATTGCATGTGTGTTATTTCCACAAACAAACATGGATCAACCACTAGAGTCATTACATGTGTGTTCTTATACTAAAACCAACATGGATCCACCAATGGTCATTGCATGTGTGTTCTTTCCACAAACCACACATGGATCCACCAGTGGTCATTGCATGTGTGTTCTTTCCACAAACCACACATGGATCAACCACTAGAGTCATTGCATGTTTGTTCTTATAGTAAAACCACAAACCAGCACTAGAGTCATTGCATGTGTGTTCTAATATTAAAACCAACATGGATCCACCAGTGGTCATTGCATGTGTGTTCTTTCCACAAACCACACATGGATCAACCACTAGAGTCATTGCATGTGTGTTCTTTCCACAAACCACACATGGATCAACCACTAGAGTCATTGCATGTTTGTTCTTATACTAAAACCACAAACCAGCACTAGAGTCATTGCATGTGTGTTCTTTTCCACAAACCACACATGGATCCACCACTAGCGTCATTGCGTTTGTGTTGTTTCCACAAACCACATGTGGATCAACCAGAGTGATTGCATGTGTGTTCTTTCCACAAACCACACATGTGGACCCACCAGTGGTCATTGCATGTGTGTTATTTCCACAAACCACACATGGATCAACCAGTAGAGTCATTGCATGTGTGTTCTTTCCACAAACCGCATATGGATCAACCACTAGAGTCATTGCATGTGTGTTCTTATACTAAAACCAACACTAGAGTCATTGCATTGTGTTCTTTTCACAAACCACACATGGATGAACCACTAGATTCATTGCACGTGTATTATTTCCACAAACAAACATGGATCAACCACTAGAGTCATTACATGTGTGTTCTTATACTAAAACCAACATGGATCCACCAATGGTCATTGCATGTGTGTTCTTTCCACAAACCACACATGGATCCACCAGTGGTCATTGCATGTGTGTTCTTTTCCACAAACCACAGATGGATCCACCAGTGGTCATTGCATGTGTGTTCTTTCCACAAACCACACATGGATCAACTACTAGAGTCATTGCATGTGTGTTCTTTCCACAAACCACACATGGATCAACCACTAGAGTCATTGCATGCGTGTTCTTATACTAAAACCAACATGGATCCACTAGTGGTCATTGCATGTGTGTTCTTTCCACAAACCACACATGGATCCACCAGTGGTCATTGCATGTGTGTTCTTTCCACAAACCACACATGGATCAACCACTAGAGTCATTGCATGTGTGTTCTTATACTAAAACCACAAACCAGTACTAGAGTCATTGCATGTGTGTTCTTATACTAAAACCACAAACGAGTACTAGAGTCATTGCATGTGTTTTCTTTTCCACGAACCACACATGGATCCACCAGTGGTCATTGCATGTTTGTTCTTTCCACAAACCACATATGGATCAACCAGAGTCATTACATGTGTGTTCTTTCCACAATCCCCACATGGATCAAACACTAGAGTCATTGCATGTTTGTTCTTATACTAAAACCACAAACTAGCACTAGAGTCATTGCATCTGTGTTCTTTTCCACAAACCACACATGGATCCACCAGTGGTCATTGCATGTGTGTTATTTACACAAACCACACATGGATCAACCACTAGAGTCATTGCATGTGTGTTCTTTCCACAAACCACACATGTGGACCCACCAGTGGTCATTGTATGTGTTTTATTTCCACAAACCACACATGGATCAACCACTAGAGTCATTGCATGTGTGTTCTTTCCACAAACCACATATGGATCAACCACTAGAGTCATTCCATGTGTGTTCTTATACTAAAACCAACACTAGAGTCATTGCATGTGTGTTCTTTCCACAAACCACACATGGATCAACCACTAGAGTCATTGCATGTTTGTTCTTATACTAAAACCACAAACCAGCACTAGAGTCATTGCATGTGTATTCTTTTCCACAAACCACACATGGATCCACCACTAGAGTCATTGCATGTGTGTTCTTTCCACAAACCACATATGGATCAACCAGAGTCATCGCATGTTTGTTCTTTCCACAAACCACACATATGGACCCACCAGTGGTCATTGCATGTGTGTTATTTCCACAAACCACACATGGATCAACCACTAGAGTCATTGCATGTGTGTTCTTTCCACAAACAAACATGGATCAACCACTAGAGTCATTGGATGTGTGTTCTTTTCCACAAACCACACATGGATCCACCAGTTGTCATTGCATGTGTGTTCTTTTCCATAAACCACACATGGATCAACCACTAGAGTCATTGCATGTGTGTTATTTCCACAAACAAACATGGATCAACCACTAGAGTCATTGAATGTGTGTTCTTTTCCACAAACCACACATGGATCCACCAGTTGTCATTGCATGTGTGTTCTTTTCCACAAACCACACATGGATCCACCAGTGGTCATTGCATGTGTCTTCTTTTCCACAAACCACACATGGATCCACCACTAGAGTCATTGCACGTGTGTTCTTTCCACAAACCACATATGGATCAACCAGAGTCATTGAATGTGTGTTCTTTCCACAAACACACATGTGAACCCACTAGAGTCATTGCATGTGTGTTATTTCCACAAACCACACATGGATCAACCACTAGAGTCATTTCATATGTGTTATTTCCACAAACCACACATGGATCGACCACTAGAGTCATTGCATGTGTGTTCTTATACTAAAACCAACACTAGAGTCATTGCATGTGTGTTCTTTTCGCAAACCATGCTTGGATCAACCACTAGAGTCATTTCATGTGTGTTCTTATACTAAAACCAACACTAGAGTCATTGCATGTGTGTTCTTTTCACAAACCACACTTGGATCAACCACTAGAGTCATTGCATGTGTGTTATTTCCACAAACAAACATGGATCAACCACTAGAGTCATTGCATGTGTGTTCTTTTCCACAAACCATACATGGATCCACCAGTGGTCATTGCATGTGTGTTCTTTTCCACAAACCACAGATGGATCCACCAGTGGTCATTGCATGTGTGTTCTTTACACAAACCACATATGGATCAACCACTAGTCATTGCATGTGTGTTCTTTCTACAAACCACACGTGGATCAACCACTAGAGTCATCGCATGTTTGTTCTTATACTAAAATCACAAACCAGCACTAGAGTCATTGCATGTGTGTTCTTTTCCACAAACCACAGATGGATCCACCGATAGAGTCATTGCATGTGTGTTCTTTCCACAAATCACATATGGATCAACCAGAGTCATTGCATGTGTGTTCTTTCCACAAACCACACATGTGGACCCACTAGAGTCATTGCATGTGTGTTATTAAAACAAACCACACATGGATGAACCACTAGATTCATTGCATATGTGTTATTTCCACAAACCACACACGGATCAACCACTAGAGTCATTGCATGTTTGTTCTTATACTAAAATCAACACTAGAGTCATTGCATGTGTGTCCTTCTCACAAACCACACATGGATCAACCACTAGAGTCATTGCATGTGTGTTATTTCCACAAACAGACATGGATCAACCACTAGAGTCATTGCATGTGTGTTCTTATACTAAAACCAACATGGATCCACTAGTGGTCATTGGATGTGTGTTCTTTCCACAAACCACACATGGATCCACCAGTGGTCATTGCATGTGTGTTCTTTCCACAAACCACACATGGATCAACCACTAGAGTCATTGCATGTGTGTTCTTATACTAAAACCACAAACCAATACTGGAGTCATTGCATGTGTATTCTTATACTAAAACCACAAACTAGTACTAGAGTCATTGCATGTGAGTTCTTTTCCATGAACCACAAAGGGATCCACGAGTGGTCATTGCATGTGTGATCTTTCCACAAACCACATATGGATCAACCAGAGTCATTGCATGTGTGTTCTTTCCACAAACCACACATGGATCAACCACTAGAGTCATTGCATGTCTGTTCTTATACTAAAACCACAAACCAGCACTAGAGTCATTGCATGTGTCTTCTTTTCCAAAAACCACACATGGATCCACCAGTGGTCATTGCATGTGTGTTATTTCCACAAACCACACATGGATCAACCACTGGAGTCATGGCATGTGTGTTCTTTCCACAAACCACACATGTGGACCCACCAGTGGTCATTGCATGTGTTTTATTTCCACAAACCACACATGGATCAACCACTAGAGTCATTGCATGTGTGTTCTTTCCACAAACCACATATGGATCAACCACTAGAGTCATTGCATGTGTGTTCTTATACTAAAACCAACACTAGAGTCATTGCATGTGTGTTATTTTCACAAACCACACTTGGATCAACCACTAGAGTCATTGCATGTGTGTTATTTCCACAAACAAACATGGATCAACCACTAGAGTCATTGCATGTGTGTTCTTTTCCACAAACCACACATGGATCCACCAGTGGTCATTGCATCTGTGTTCTTTCCACAAACCACACTTGGATCAACCACTAGAGTCATTGCATGTGTGTTCTTTCCACAAACCACACATGGATCAACCACTAGAGTCATTGCATGTTTGTTCTTATACTAAAACCACAAACCAGCACTAGAGTCATTGCATGTGTGTTCTAATACTAAAACCAACATGGATCCACCAGTGGTCATTGCATATGTGTTCTTTCCACAAACCACACATGGATCAACCACTAGAGTCATTGCATGTGTGTTCTTTCGACAAACCACACATGGATCAACCACTAGAGTCATTGCATGTTTGTTCTTATACTAAAACCACAAACCAGCACTAGAGTCATTGCATGTGTGTTCTTTTCCACAAACCACACATGGATCCACCACTAGCGTCATTGCGTGTGTGTTGTTTCCACAAACCACATGTGGATCAACCAGAGTGATTGCATGTGTGTTCTTTCCACAAACCACACATGTGGACCCACCAGTGGTCATTGCATGTGTGTTATTTCCATAAACCACACATGGATCAACCAGTAGAGTCATTGCATGTGTGTTCTTTCCACAAACCGCATATGGATCAACCACTAGAGTCATTGCATGTGTGTTCTTATACTAAAACCAACACTAGAGTCATTGCATGTGTGTTCTTTTCACAAACCATACATGGATCAACCACTAGATTCATTGCATGTGTGTTATTTCCACAAACAAACATGGATCAACCACTAGAGTCATTACATGTGTGTTCTTATACTAAAACCAACATGGATCCACCAATGGTCATTGCATGTGTGTTCTTTCCACAAACCACACATGGATCCACCAGTGGTCATTGCATGTGTGTTCTTTCCACAAACCACACATGGATCAACCACTAGAGTCATTGCATGTTTGTTCTTATAGTAAAACCACAAACCAGCACTAGAGTCATTGCATGTGTGTTCTAATATTAAAACCAACATGGATCCACCAGTGGTCATTGCATGTGTGTTCTTTCCACAAACCACACATGGATCAACCACTAGAGTCATTGCATGTGTGTTCTTTCCACAAACCACACATGGATCAACCACTAGAGTCATTGCATGTTTGTTCTTATACTAAAACCACAAACCAGCACTAGAGTCATTGCATGTGTGTTCTTTTCCACAAACCACACATGGATCCACCACTAGCGTCATTGCGTTTGTGTTGTTTCCACAAACCACATGTGGATCAACCAGAGTGATTGCATGTGTGTTCTTTCCACAAACCACACATGTGGACCCACCAGTGGTCATTGCATGTGTGTTATTTCCACAAACCACACATGGATCAACCAGTAGAGTCATTGCATGTGTGTTCTTTCCACAAACCGCATATGGATCAACCACTAGAGTCATTGCATGTGTGTTCTTATACTAAAACCAACACTAGAGTCATTGCATTGTGTTCTTTTCACAAACCACACATGGATGAACCACTAGATTCATTGCACGTGTATTATTTCCACAAACAAACATGGATCAACCACTAGAGTCATTACATGTGTGTTCTTATACTAAAACCAACATGGATCCACCAATGGTCATTGCATGTGTGTTCTTTCCACAAACCACACATGGATCCACCAGTGGTCATTGCATGTGTGTTCTTTCCACAAACCACACATGGATCAACCACTAGAGTCATTGCATGTGTGTTCTTATAGTAAAAGCACAAACCAATACTGGAGTCATTTCATGTGTATTCTTATACTAAAACCACAAACTAGTACTAGAGTCATTGCATGTGAGTTCTTTTCCATGAACCACAAAGGGATCCACGAGTGGTCATTGCATGTGTGATCTTTCCACAAACCACATATGGATCAACCAGAGTCATTGCATGTGTGTTCTTTCCGCAAACCACACATGGATCAACCACTAGAGTCATTGCATGTTTGTTCTTATACTAAAACCACAAACCAGCACTAGAGTCATTGCATGTATCTTCTTTTCCAAAAACCACACATGGATCCACCAGTGGTCATTGCATGTGTGTTATTTCCACAAACCACACATGGATCAACCACTAGAGTCATTGCATGTGTGTTCTTTCCACAAACCACATATGGATCAACCACTAGAGTCATTGCATGTGTGTTCTTATTATACTAAAACCAACACTAGAGTCATTGCATGTTTGTTCTTTTCACAAACCACACATGGATCAACCACTAGAGTCATTGCATGTGTGTTATTTCCACAAATAGACATGGATGAACCACTAGAGTCATTGCATGTGTGTATTTTTCCACAAACGACACATGGATCCACCAATGGTCATTGCATGTGTGTTCTTTTCCACAAACCACACATGGATCCACCACTAGACTCATTGCATGTGTGTTCTTTCCACAAATCACATATGGATCAACCAGAGTCATTGCATGTGTATTCTGTCCACAAACCACACATGTGGACCCACTAGAGTCATTGCATGTGTGTTATTTCCACAAACCACACATGGATCAACCACTAGATTCATTGCATATGTGTTATTTCCACAAACCACACATGGATCAACCACTAGAGTCATTGCATGTTTGTTCTTATACTAAAACCACAAACCAGTACGAGAGTCATTGCATGTGTCTTCTTTTCCACAAACCACACATGGATCCACCAGTGGTCATTGCATGTGTGTTATTTCCACAAACCACACATGGATCAACCACTAGAGTCATTGCATGTGTGTTCTTTCCACAAACCACATACGGATCAACCACTAGAGTCATTGCATGTGTGTTCTTATTATACTAAAACCAACACTAGAGTCATTGCATGTTTGTTCTTTTCACAAACCACACATGGATCAACCACTAGAGGCATTGCATGTGTGTTATTTCCACAAACAGACATGGATGAACCACTAGAGTCATTGCATGTGTGTATTTTTCCACAAACGACACATGGATCCACCAGTGGTCATTGCATGTGTGTTCTTTTCCACAAACCACACATGGATCCACCACTAGACTCATTGCATGTGTGTTCTTTCCACAAATCACATATGGATCAACCAGAGTCATTGCATGTGTATTCTTTCCACAAACCACACATGGATCAACCACTAGATTCATTGCATATGTGTTATTTCCACAAAGCACACATGGATCAACCACTAGAGTCATTGCATGTTTGTTCTTATACTAAAACCAACACTAGAGTCATTGCATGTCTGTTCTTTTCACAAACCACACATGGATCAACCACTAGAGTCATTGCATGTGTTTTATTTCCACAAACAAACATGGATCAACCACTAGAGTCATTGCATGTTTGTTTTATACTAAAACCAACATGGATCCACCAGTGGTCATAGCATGTGTGTTCTTTCCACAAACCACACATGGATCCACCAGTGGTCATTGCATGTGTGTTCTTTCCAAAAACCACATATGGATCAACCTGAGTCATTGCATGTGTGTTCTTTCCACAAACCACACATGGATCGACCACTAGAGTCATTACATGTTTGTTCTTATACTAAAACCACAAACCAACACTAGAGTCATAGCATGTGTGTTCTTTTCCACAAACCAGACATGGATCCACCACTAGAGTCATTGCATGTGTGTTCTTTTCACAAACCACACATGGATCAACCACTAGAGTCATTGCATGTGTGTTATTTCCACAAACAGACATGGATGAACCACTAGAGTCATTGCATGTGTGTTCTTTTCCACAAACCACACATGGATCCACCAGTGGCCATTGCATGTGTGTTCTTTTCCACAAACCACACATGGATCCACCAGTGATCATTGCATGTGTGTTCTTTTCCACAAAACACACATGGATCCACAAGTGGTCATTGCATGTGTGTTCTTTCCACAAACCACATATGGATCAACCACTAGTCATTGCATGTGTGTTCTTTCCACAAACCACACATGGATCAACCACTAGATTCATTGCATGTTTGTTCTTATACTAAAACAACAAACCAGCACTAGAGTCATTGCATGTGTGTTCTTTTCCACAAGACACACATGGATCCACCACTAGAGTCATTGCATGTGTGTTCTTTCCACAAACCACATATGGATCAACCAGAGTCATTGCATGTGTGTTCTTTCCACAAACCACACATGTGGACCCACCAGTGGTCATTGCATGTGTGTTATTTCCACAAACCACATATGGATCAACCACTAGAGTCATTGTATGTGTGTTCTTTCCACAATCCACATATCGATCAACCACTAGAGTCATTGCATGTGTGTTCTTAACTAAAACCACCACTAGAGTCATTGCATGTGTGTTCTTTCCAGAAACCACACATGGATCAACCACTAGAGTCATTGCATGTTTGTTCTTATACTAAAACCACAAACCAGCACTAGAGTCATTGCATGTGTGTTCTTTTCCTCAAACCACACATGGATCCACCACTAGAGTCATTGCATGTGTGGTCTTTCCACAAACCACATATGGATCAACCAGAGTCATTGCATGTGTGTTCTTTCCACAAACCACACATGTGGACCCACCAGTGGTCATTGCATGTGTGTTCTTTCCACAAACCACACATGGATCAACCACTAGAGTCATTGCATGTGTGTTCTTTCCACAAACAAACATGGATCAACCACTAGAGTCATTGAATGTGTGTTCTTTTCCACAAACCACACATTGATCCACCCGTTGTCATTGCATGTGTGTTCTTTTCCACAAACCACACATGGATCAACCACTAGAGTCATTGCATGTGTGTTATTTCCACAAACAAACATGGATCAACCACTAGAGTCATTGAATGTGTGTTCTTTTCCACAAACCACACATGGATCGACCACTAGAGTCGTTGCATGTGTGTTCTTATACTAAAACCAACACTAGAGTCATTGCATGTGTGTTCTTTTCGCAAACCATGCTTGGATCAACCACTAGAGTCATTTCATGTGTGTTCTTATACTAAAACCAACACTAGAGTCATTGCATGTGTGTTCTTTTCACAAACCACACTTGGATCAACCACTAGAGTCATTGCATGTGTGTTATTTCCACAAACAAACATGGATCAACCACTAGAGTCATTGCATGTGTGTTCTTTTCCACAAACCATACATGGATCCACCAGTGGTCATTGCATGTGTGTTCTTTTCCACAAACCACAGATGGATCCACCAGTGGTCATTGCATGTGTGTTCTTTCCACAAACCACACATGGATCAACTACTAGAGTCATTGCATGTGTGTTCTTTCCACAAACCACACATGGATCAACCACTAGAGTCATTGCATGTGTGTTCTTATACTAAAACCAACATGGATCCACTAGTGGTCATTGCATGTGTGTTCTTTCCACAAACCACACATGGATCCACCAGTGGTCATTGCATGTGTGTTCTTTCCACAAACCACACATGGATCAACCACTAGAGTCATTGCATGTGTGTTCTTATACTAAAACCACAAACCAGTACTAGAGTCATTGCATGTGTGTTCTTATACTAAAACCAAAAACGAGTACTAGAGTCATTGCATGTGTGTTCTTTTCCACGAACCACACATGGATCCACCAGTGGTCATTGCATGTTTGTTCTTTCCACAAACCACATATGGATCAACCAGAGTCATTACATGTGTGTTCTTTCCACAAACCCCACATGGATCAAACACTAGAGTCATTGCATGTTTGTTCTTATACTAAAACCACAAACTAGCACTAGAGTCATTGCATCTGTGTTCTTTTCCACAAACCACACATGGATCCACCAGTGGTCATTGCATGTGTGTTATTTACACAAACCACACATGGATCAACCACTAGAGTCATTGCATGTGTGTTCTTTCCACAAACCACACATGTGGACCCACCAGTGGTCATTGTATGTGTTTTATTTCCACAAACCACACATGGATCAACCACTAGAGTCATTGCATGTGTGTTCTTTCCACAAACCACATATGGATCAACCACTAGAGTCATTGCATGTGTGTTCTTATACTAAAACCAACACTAGAGTCATTGCATGTGTGTTCTTTCCACAAACCACACATGGATCAACCACTAGAGTCATTGCATGTTTGTTCTTATACTAAAACCACAAACCAGCACTAGAGTCATTGCATGTGTATTCTTTTCCACAAACCACACATGGATCCACCACTAGAGTCATTGCATGTGTGTTCTTTCCACAAACCACATATGGATCAACCAGAGTCATCGCATGTTTGTTCTTTCCACAAACCACACATATGGACCCACCAGTGGTCATTGCATGTGTGTTATTTCCACAAACCACACATGGATCAACCACTAGAGTCATTGCATGTGTGTTCTTTCCACAAACAAACATGGATAAACCACTAGAGTCATTGGATGTGTGTTCTTTTCCACAAACCACACATGGATCCACCAGTTGTCATTGCATGTGTGTTCTTTTCCATAAACCACACATGGATCAACCACTAGAGTCATTGCATGTGTGTTATTTCCACAAACAAACATGGATCAACCACTAGAGTCATTGAATGTGTGTTCTTTTCCACAAACCACACATGGATCCACCAGTTGTCATTGCATGTGTGTTCTTTTCCACAAACCACACATGGATCCACCAGTGGTCATTGCATGTGTCTTCTTTTCCACAAACCACACATGGATCCACCACTAGAGTCATTGCACGTGTGTTCTTTCCACAAACCACATATGGATCAACCAGAGTCATTGAATGTGTGTTCTTTCCACAAACACACATGTGAACCCACTAGAGTCATTGCATGTGTGTTATTTCCACAAACCACACATGGATCAACCACTAGAGTCATTTCATATGTGTTATTTCCACAAACCACACATGGATCGACCACTAGAGTCATTGCATGTGTGTTCTTATACTAAAACCAACACTAGGGTCATTGCATGTGTGTTCTTTTCGCAAACCATGCTTGGATCAACCACTAGAGTCATTTCATGTGTGTTCTTATACTAAAACCAACACTAGAGTCATTGCATGTGTGTTCTTTTCACAAACCACACTTGGATCAACCACTAGAGTCATTGCATGTGTGTTATTTCCACAAACAAACATGGATCAACCACTAGAGTCATTGCATGTGTGTTCTTTTCCACAAACCATACATGGATCCACCAGTGGTCATTGCATGTGTGTTCTTTTCCACAAACCACAGATGGATCCACCAGTGGTCATTGCATGTGTGTTCTTTACACAAACCACATATGGATCAACCACTAGTCATTGCATGTGTGTTCTTTCTACAAACCACACGTGGATCAACCACTAGAGTCATCGCATGTTTGTTCTTATACTAAAATCACAAACCAGCACTAGAGTCATTGCATGTGTGTTCTTTTCCACAAACCACAGATGGATCCACCGATAGAGTCATTGCATGTGTGTTCTTTCCACAAATCACATATGGATCAACCAGAGTCATTGCATGTGTGTTCTTTCCAAAAACCACACATGTGGACCCACTAGAGTCATTGCATGTGTGTTATTAAAACAAACTACACATGGATGAACCACTAGATTCATTGCATATGTGTTATTTCCACAAACCACACACGGATCAACCACTAGAGTCATTGCATGTTTGTTCTTATACTAAAATCAACACTAGAGTCATTGCATGTGTGTCCTTCTCACAAACCACACATGGATCAACCACTAGAGTCATTGCATGTGTGTTATTTCCACAAACAGACATGGATCAACCACTAGAGTCATTGCATGTGTGTTCTTATACTAAAACCAACATGGATCCACTAGTGGTCATTGGATGTGTGTTCTTTCCACAAACCACACATGGATCCACCAGTGGTCATTGCATGTGTGTTCTTTCCACAAACCACACATGGATCAACCACTAGAGTCATTGCATGTGTGTTCTTATACTAAAACCACAAACCAGTACTAGAGTCATTGCATGTGTGTTCTTATACTAAAACCACAAACGAGTACTAGAGTCATTGCATGTGTGTTCTTTTCCACGAACCACACATGGATCCACCAGTGGTCATTGCATGTGTGTTCTTTCCACAAACCACATATGGATCAACCAGAGTCATTACATGTGTGTTCTTTCCACAAACCACACATGGATCAACCACTAGAGTCATTGCATGTCTGTTCTTATACTAAAACCACAAACTAGCACTAGAGTCATTGCATCTGTGGTCTTTTCCACAAACCACACATGGATCCACCAGTGGTCATTGCATGTGTGTTATTTCCACAAACCACACATGGATCAACCACTGGAGTCATGGCATGTGTGTTCTTTCCACAAACCACACATGTGGACCCACCAGTGGTCATTGCATGTGTTTTATTTCCACAAACCACACATGGATCAACCACTAGAGTCATTGCATGTGTGTTCTTTCCACAAACCACATATGGATCAACCACTAGAGTCATTGCATGTGTGTTCTTATACTAAAACCAACACTAGAGTCATTGCATGTGTGTTATTTTCACAAACCACACTTGGATCAACCACTAGAGTCATTGCATGTGTGTTATTTCCACAAACAAACATGGATCAACCACTAGAGTCATTGCATGTGTGTTCTTTTCCACAAACCACACATGGATCCACCAGTGGTCATTGCATCTGTGTTCTTTCCACAAACCACACATGGATCAACCACTAGAGTCATTGCATGTGTGTTCTTTCCACAAACCACACATGGATCAACCACTAGAGTCATTGCATGTTTGTTCTTGTACTAAAACCACAAACCAGCACTAGAGTCATTGCATGTGTGTTCTAATACTAAAACCAACATGGATCCACCAGTGGTCATTGCATGTGTGTTCTTTCCACAAACCACACATGGATCAACCACTAGAGTCATTGCATGTGTGTTCTTTCGACAAACCACACATGGATCAACCACTAGAGTCATTGCATGTTTGTTCTTATACTAAAACCACAAACCAGCACTAGAGTCATTGCATGTGTGTTCTTTTCCACAAACCACACATGGATCCACCACTAGCGTCATTGCGTGTGTGTTGTTTCCACAAACCACATGTGGATCAACCAGAGTGATTGCATGTGTGTTCTTTCCACAAACCACACATGTGGACCCACCAGTGGTCATTGCATGTGTGTTATTTCCATAAACCACACATGGATCAACCAGTAGAGTCATTGCATGTGTGTTCTTTCCACAAACCGCATATGGATCAACCACTAGAGTCATTGCATGTGTGTTCTTATACTAAAACCAACACTAGAGTCATTGCATGTGTGTTCTTTTCACAAACCATACATGGATCAACCACTAGATTCATTGCATGTGTGTTATTTTCACAAACAAACATGGATCAACCACTAGAGTCATTACATGTGTGTTCTTATACTAAAACCAACATGGATCCACCAATGGTCATTGCATGTGTGTTCTTTCCACAAACCACACATGGATCCACCAGTGGTCATTGCATGTGTGTTCTTTCCACAAACCACACATGGATCAACCACTAGAGTCATTGCATGTTTGTTCTTATAGTAAAACCACAAACCAGCACTAGAGTCATTGCATGTGTGTTCTAATACTAAAACCAACATGGATCCACCAGTGGTCATTGCATGTGTGTTCTTTCCACAAACCACACATGGATCAACCACTAGAGTCATTGCATGTGTGTTCTTTCCACAAACCACACATGGATCAACCACTAGAGTCATTGCATGTTTGTTCTTATACTAAAACCACAAACCAGCACTAGAGTCATTGCATGTGTGTTCTTTTCCACAAACCACACATGGATCCACCACTAGCGTCATTGCGTTTGTGTTGTTTCCACAAACCACATGTGGATCAACCAGAGTGATTGCATGTGTGTTCTTTCCACAAACCACACATGTGGACCCACCAGTGGTCATTGCATGTGTGTTATTTCCACAAACCACACATGGATCAACCAGTAGAGTCATTGCATGTGTGTTCTTTCCACAAACCGCATATGGATCAACCACTAGAGTCATTGCATGTGTGTTCTTATACTAAAACCAACACTAGAGTCATTGCATTGTGTTCTTTTCACAAACCACACATGGATGAACCACTAGATTCATTGCACGTGTATTATTTCCACAAACAAACATGGATCAACCACTAGAGTCATTACATGTGTGTTCTTATACTAAAACCAACATGGATCCACCAATGGTCATTGCATGTGTGTTCTTTCCACAAACCACACATGGATCCACCAGTGGTTATTGCATGTGTGTTCTTTCCACAAACCACACATGGATCAACCACTAGAGTCATTGCATGTGTGTTCTTATAGTAAAAGCACAAACCAATACTGGAGTCATTTCATGTGTATTCTTATACTAAAACCACAAACTAGTACTAGAGTCATTGCATGTGAGTTCTTTTCCATGAACCACAAAGGGATCCACGAGTGGTCATTGCATGTGTGATCTTTCCACAAACCACATATGGATCAACCAGAGTCATTGCATGTGTGTTCTTTCCGCAAACCACACATGGATCAACCACTAGAGTCATTGCATGTTTGTTCTTATACTAAAACCACAAACCAGCACTAGAGTCATTGCATTTGTCTTCTTTTCCAAAAACCACACATGGATCCACCAGTGGTCATTGCATGTGTGTTATTTCCACAAACCACACATGGATCAACCACTAGAGTCATTGCATGTGTGTTCTTTCCACAAACCACATATGGATCAACCACTAGAGTCATTGCATGTGTGTTCTTATTATACTAAAACCAACACTAGAGTCATTGCATGTTTGTTCTTTTCACAAACCACACATGGATCAACCACTAGAGTCATTGCATGTGTGTTATTTCCACAAACAGACATGGATGAACCACTAGAGTCATTGCATGTGTGTATTTTTCCACAAACGACACATGGATCCACCAATGGTCATTGCATGTGTGTTCTTTTCCACAAACCACACATGGATCCACCACTAGACTCATTGCATGTGTGTTCTTTCCACAAATCACATATGGATCAACCAGAGTCATTGCATGTGTATTCTTTCCACAAACCACACATGTGGACCCACTAGAGTCATTGCATGTGTGTTATTTCCACAAACCACACATGGATCAACCACTAGATTCATTGCATATGTGTTATTTCCACAAACCACACATGGATCAACCACTAGAGTCATTGCATGTTTGTTCTTATACTAAAACCACAAACCAGTACTAGAGTCATTGCATGTGTCTTCTTTTCCACAAACCACACATGGATCCACCAGTGGTCATTGCATGTGTGTTATTTCCACAAACCACACATGGATCAACCACTAGAGTCATTGCATGTGTGTTCTTTCCACAAACCACATACGGATCAACCACTAGAGTCATTGCATGTGTGTTCTTATTATACTAAAACCAACACTAGAGTCATTGCATGTTTGTTCTTTTCACAAACCACACATGGATCAACCACTAGAGGCATTGCATGTGTGTTATTTCCACAAACAGACATGGATGAACCACTAGAGTCATTGCATGTGTGTATTTTTCCACAAACGACACATGGATCCACCAGTGGTCATTGCATGTGTGTTCTTTTCCACAAACCACACATGGATCCACCACTAGACTCATTGCATGTGTGTTCTTTCCACAAATCACATATGGATCAACCAGAGTCATTGCATGTGTATTCTTTCCACAAACCACACATGGATCAACCACTAGATTCATTGCATATGTGTTATTTCCACAAAGCACACATGGATCAACCACTAGAGTCATTGCATGTTTGTTCTTATACTAAAACCAACACTAGAGTCATTGCATGTCTGTTCTTTTCACAAACCACACATGGATCAACCACTAGAGTCATTGCATGTGTTTTATTTCCACAAACAAACATGGATCAACCACTAGAGTCATTGCATGTTTGTTTTATACTAAAACCAACATGGATCCACCAGTGGTCATAGCATGTGTGTTCTTTCCACAAACCACACATGGATCCACCAGTGGTCATTGCATGTGTGTTCTTTCCAAAAACCACATATGGATCAACCTGAGTCATTGCATGTGTGTTCTTTCCACAAACCACACATGGATCGACCACTAGAGTCATTACATGTTTGTTCTTATACTAAAACCACAAACCAACACTAGAGTCATAGCATGTGTGTTCTTTTCCACAAACCAGACATGGATCCACCACTAGAGTCATTGCATGTGTGTTGTTTTCACAAACCACACATGGATCAACCACTAGAGTCATTGCATGTGTGTTATTTCCACAAACAGACATGGATGAACCACTAGAGTCATTGCATGTGTGTTCTTTTCCACAAACCACACATGGATCCACCAGTGGCCATTGCATGTGTGTTCTTTTCCAGAAACCACACATGGATCCACCAGTGATCATTGCATGTGTGTTCTTTTCCACAAAACACACATGGATCCACAAGTGGTCATTGCATGTGTGTTCTTTCCACAAACCACATATGGATCAACCACTAGTCATTGCATGTGTGTTCTTTCCACAAACCACACATGGATCAACCACTAGATTCATTGCATGTTTGTTCTTATACTAAAACAACAAACCAGCACTAGAGTCATTGCATGTGTGTTCTTATACTAAAACCAACACTAGAGTCATTGCATTGTGTTCTTTTCACAAACCACATATGGATGAACTACTAGATTCATTGCACGTGTATTATTTCCACAAACAAACATGGATCAACCACTAGAGTCATTACATGTGTGTTCTTATACTAAAACCAACATGGATCCACCAATGGTCATTGCATGTGTGTTCTTTCCACAAACCACACATGGATCCACCAGTGGTTATTGCATGTGTGTTCTTTCCACAAACCACACATGGATCAACCACTAGAGTCATTGCATGTGTGTTCTTATAGTAAAAGCACAAACCAATACTGGAGTCATTTCATGTGTATTCTTATACTAAAACCACAAACTAGTACTAGAGTCATTGCATGTGAGTTCTTTTCCATGAACCACAAAGGGATCCACGAGTGGTCATTGCATGTGTGATCTTTCCACAAACCACATATGGATCAACCAGAGTCATTGCATGTGTGTTCTTTCCGCAAACCACACATGGATCAACCACTAGAGTCATTGCATGTTTGTTCTTATACTAAAACCACAAACCAGCACTAGAGTCATTGCATGTGTCTTCTTTTCCAAAAACCACACATGGATCCACCAGTGGTCATTGCATGTGTGTTATTTCCACAAACCACACATGGATCAACCACTAGAGTCATTGCATGTGTGTTCTTTCCACAAACCACATATGGATCAACCACTAGAGTCATTGCATGTGTGTTCTTATTATACTAAAACCAACACTAGAGTCATTGCATGTTTGTTCTTTTCACAAACCACACATGGATCAACCACTAGAGTCATTGCATGTGTGTTATTTCCACAAACAGACATGGATGAACCACTAGAGTCATTGCATGTGTGTATTTTTCCACAAACGACACATGGATCCACCAATGGTCATTGCATGTGTGTTCTTTTCCACAAACCACACATGGATCCACCACTAGACTCATTGCATGTGTGTTCTTTCCACAAATCACATATGGATCAACCAGAGTCATTGCATGTGTATTCTTTCCACAAACCACACATGTGGACCCACTAGAGTCATTGCATGTGTGTTATTTCCACAAACCACACATGGATCAACCACTAGATTCATTGCATATGTGTTATTTCCACAAACCACACATGGATCAACCACTAGAGTCATTGCATGTTTGTTCTTATACTAAAACCACAAACCAGTACTAGAGTCATTGCATGTGTCTTCTTTTCCACAAACCACACATGGATCCACCAGTGGTCATTGCATGTGTGTTATTTCCACAAATCACACATGGATCAACCACTAGAGTCATTGCATGTGTGTTCTTTCCACAAACCACATACGGATCAACCACTAGAGTCATTGCATGTGTGTTCTTATTATACTAAAACCAACACTAGAGTCATTGCATGTTTGTTCTTTTCACAAACCACACATGGATCAACCACTAGAGGCATGCATGTGTGTTATTTCCACAAACAGACATGGATGAACCACTAGAGTCATTGCATGTGTGTATTTTTCCACAAACGACACATGGATCCACCAGTGGTCATTGCATGTGTGTTCTTTTCCACAAACCACACATGGATCCACCACTAGACTCATTGCATGTGTGTTCTTTCCACAAATCACATATGGATCAACCAGAGTCATTGCATGTGTATTCTTTCCACAAACCACACATGGATCAACCACTAGATTCATTGCATATGTGTTATTTCCACAAAGCACACATGGATCAACCACTAGAGTCATTGCATGTTTGTTCTTATACTAAAACCAACACTAGAGTCATTGCATGTCTGTTCTTTTCACAAACCACACATGGATCAACCACTAGAGTCATTGCATGTGTTTTATTTCCACAAACAAACATGGATCAACCACTAGAGTCATTGCATGTTTGTTTTATACTAAAACCAACATGGATCCACCAGTGGTCATAGCATGTGTGTTCTTTCCACAAACCACACATGGATCCACCAGTGGTCATTGCATGTGTGTTCTTTCCAAAAACCACATATGGATCAACCTGAGTCATTGCATGTGTGTTCTTTCCACAAACCACACATGGATCGACCACTAGAGTCATTACATGTTTGTTCTTATACTAAAACCACAAACCAACACTAGAGTCATAGCATGTGTGTTCTTTTCCACAAACCAGACATGGATCCACCACTAGAGTCATTGCATGTGTGTTCTTTTCACAAACCACACATGGATCAACCACTAGAGTCATTGCATGTGTGTTATTTCCACAAACAGACATGGATGAACCACTAGAGTCATTGCATGTGTGTTCTTTTCCACAAACCACACATGGATCCACCAGTGGCCATTGCATGTGGGTTCTTTTCCACAAACCACACATGGATCCACCAGTGATCATTGCATGTGTGTTCTTTTCCACAAAACACACATGGATCCACAAGTGGTCATTGCATGTGTGTTCTTTCCACAAACCACATATGGATCAACCACTAGTCATTGCATGTGTGTTCTTTCCACAAACCACACATGGATCAACCACTAGATTCATTGCATGTTTGTTCTTATACTAAAACAACAAACCAGCACTAGAGTCATTGCATGTGTGTTCTTTTGCACAAGACACACATGGATCCACCACTAGAGTCATTGCATGTGTGTTCTTTCCACAAACCACATATGGATCAACCAGAGTCATTGCATGTGTGTTCTTTCCACAAACCACACATGTGGACCCACCAGTGGTCATTGCATGTGTGTTATTTCCACAAACCACATATGGATCAACCACTAGAGTCATTGTATGTGTGTTCTTTCCACAATCCACATATCGATCAACCACTAGAGTCATTGCATGTGTGTTCTTAACTAAAACCAACACTAGAGTCATTGCATGTGTGTTCTTTCCAGAAACCACACATGGATCAACCACTAGAGTCATTGCATGTTTGTTCTTATACTAAAACCACAAACCAGCACTAGAGTCATTGCATGTGTGTTCTTTTCCTCGAACCACACATGGATCCACCACTAGAGTCATTGCATGTGTGGTCTTTCCACAAACCACATATGGATCAACCAGAGTCATTGCATGTGTGTTCTTTCCACAAACCACACATGTGGACCCACCAGTGGTCATTGCATGTGTGTTCTTTCCACAAACCACACATGGATCAACCACTAGAGTCATTGCATGTGTGTTCTTTCCACAAACAAACATGGATCAACCACTAGAGTCATTGAATGTGTGTTCTTTTCCACAAACCACACATTGATCCACCCGTTGTCATTGCATGTGTGTTCTTTTCCACAAACCACACATGGATCAACCACTAGAGTCATTGCATGTGTGTTATTTCCACAAACAAACATGGATCAACCACTAGAGTCATTGAATGTGTGTTCTTTTCCACAAACCACACATGGATCCACCAGTTGTCATTGCATGTGTGTTCTTTTCCACAAACCACACATGGATCCACAAGTGGTCATTGCATGTGTGTTCTTTTCCACAAACCACACATGGATCCACCACTAGAGTCATTGCATGTGTGTTCTTTACACAAAGCACATATGGATCAACCAGAGTCATTGCATGTGTGTTCTTTCCACAAACCACACATGTGGACCCACTAGAGTCATTGCATGTGTGTTATTTCCACAAACCACACATGGATCAACCACTAGAGTCATTGCATATGTGTTATTTCCACAAACCACACATGGATCAACCACTAGAGTCATTGCATGTGTGTTCTTATACTAAAACCAACACTAGAGTCATTCCATGTGTGTTCTTTTCACCAACCACACATGGATCAACCACTAGAGCCATTTCATGTGTGTTATTTCTGCAAACAAACATGGATCAACCACTAGAGTCATTGCATGTGTGTTGTTTTCCACAAACCACACATGGATCCACCAGTGGTCATTGCATGTGTGTTCTTTCCACAAACCACACATGGATCAACCACTAGAGTCATTGCATGTGTGTTCTTTCCACAAACCACACATGGATCAACAATTAGAGTCATTGCATGTTTGTTCTTATACTAAAACCACAAACCAGCACTAGAGTCATTGCATGTGTGTTCTTATACTAAAACCAACATGGATCCACCAGTGGTCATTGCATGTGTGTTCTTTCCAAAAACCACACATGGATCAACCACTAGAGTCATTGCATGTGTGTTCTTTCCAGAAACCACACATGGATCAACCACTAGATTCATTGCATGTTTGTTCTTATACTAAAACCACAAACCAGCACTAGAGTCATTGCATGTGTGTTCATTTGCACAAACCACACATGGATCCACCACTAGAGTCATTGCATGTGTGTTCTTTCCACAAACCACATATGGATCAACCAGAGTCATTGCATGTGTGTTCTTTCCACAAACGACACATGTGGACCCACCAGTGGTCATTGCATGTGTGTTATTTCCACAAACCACATATGGATCAACCACTAGAGTCATTGTATGTGTGTTCTTTCCACAATCCACATATCGATCAACCACTAGAGTCATTGCATGTGTGTTCTTAACTAAAACCAACACTAGAGTCATTGCATGTGTGTTCTTTCCAGAAACCACACATGGATCAACCACTAGAGTCATTGCATGTTTGTTCTTATACTAAAACCACAAACCAGCACTAGAGTCATTGCATGTGTGTTCTTTTCCTCGAACCACACATGGATCCACCACTAGAGTCATTGCATGTGTGGTCTTTCCACAAACCACATATGGATCAACCAGAGTCATTGCATGTGTGTTCTTTCCACAAACCACACATGTGGACCCACCAGTGGTCATTGCATGTGTGTTCTTTCCACAAACCACACATGGATCAACCACTAGAGTCATTGCATGTGTGTTCTTTCCACAAACAAACATGGATCAACCACTAGAGTCATTGAATGTGTGTTCTTTTCCACAAACCACACATTGATCCACCCGTTGTCATTGCATGTGTGTTCTTTTCCACGAACCACACATGGATCAACCACTAGAGTCATTGCATGTGTGTTATTTCCACAAACAAACATGGATCAACCACTAGAGTCATTGAATGTGTGTTCTTTTCCACAAACCACATATGGATCCACCAGTTGTCATTGCATGTGTGTTCTTTTCCACAAACCACACATGGATCCACAAGTGGTCATTGCATGTGTGTTCTTTTCCACAAACCACACATGGATCCACCACTAGAGTCATTGCATGTGTGTTCTTTACACAAAGCACATATGGATCAACCAGAGTCATTGCATGTGTGTTCTTTCCACAAACCACACATGTGGACCCACTAGAGTCATTGCATGTGTGTTATTTCCACAAACCACACATGGATCAACCACTAGAGTCATTGCATATGTGTTATTTCCACAAACCACACATGGATCAACCACTAGAGTCATTGCATGTGTGTTCTTATACTAAAACCACAAACCAACACTAGAGTCATAGCATGTGTGTTCTTTTCCACAAACCAGACATGGATCCACCACTAGAGTCATTGCATGTGTGTTCTTTTCACAAACCACACATGGATCAACCACTAGAGTCATTGCATGTGTGTTATTTCCACAAACAGACATGGATGAACCACTAGAGTCATTGCATGTGTGTTCTTTTCCACAAACCACACATGGATCCACCAGTGGCCATTGCATGTGTGTTCTTTTCCACAAACCACACATGGATCCACCAGTGATCAGTGCATGTGTGTTCTTTTCCACAAAACACACATGGATCCACAAGTGGTCATTGCATGTGTGTTCTTTCCACAAACCACATATGGATCAACCACTAGTCATTGCATGTGTGTTCTTTCCACAAACCACACATGGATCAACCACTAGATTCATTGCATGTTTGTTCTTATACTAAAACCACAAACCAGCACTAGAGTCATTGCATGTGTGTTCTTTTGCACAAACCACACATGGATCCACCACTAGAGTCATTGCATGTGTGTTCTTTCCACAAACCACATATGGATCAACCAGAGTCATTGCATGTGTGTTCTTTCCACAAACCACACATGTGGACCCACCAGTGGTCATTGCATGTGTGTTATTTCCACAAACCACATATGGATCAACCACTAGAGTCATTGTATGTGTGTTCTTTCCACAATCCACATATCGATCAACCACTAGAGTCATTGCATGTGTGTTCTTAACTAAAACCAACACTAGAGTCATTGCATGTGTGTTCTTTCCAGAAACCACACATGGATCAACCACTAGAGTCATTGCATGTTTGTTCTTATACTAAAACCACAAACCAGCACTAGAGTCATTGCATGTGTGTTCTTTTCCTCGAACCACACATGGATCCACCACTAGAGTCATTGCATGTGTGGTCTTTCCACAAACCACATATGGATCAACCAGAGTCATTGCATGTGTGTTCTTTCCACAAACCACACATGTGGACCCACCAGTGGTCATTGCATGTGTGTTCTTTCCACAAACCACACATGGATCAACCACTAGAGTCATTGCATGTGTGTTCTTTCCACAAACAAACATGGATCAACCACTAGAGTCATTGAATGTGTGTTCTTTTCCACAAACCACACATTGATCCACCCGTTGTCATTGCATGTGTGTTCTTTTCCACAAACCACACATGGATCAACCACTAGAGTCATTGCATGTGTGTTATTTCCACAAACAAACATGGATCAACCACTAGAGTCATTGAATGTGTGTTCTTTTCCACAAACCACACATGGATCCACCAGTTGTCATTGCATGTGTGTTCTTTTCCACAAACCACACATGGATCCACAAGTGGTCATTGCATGTGTGTTCTTTTCCACAAACCACACATGGATCCACCACTAGAGTCATTGCATGTGTGTTCTTTACACAAAGCACATATGGATCAACCAGAGTCATTGCATGTGTATTCTTTCCACAAACCACACATGTGGACCCACTAGAGTCATTGCATGTGTGTTATTTCCACAAACCACACATGGATCAACCACTAGAGTCATTTCATATGTGTTATTTCCACAAACCACACATGGATCAACCACTAGAGTCATTGCATGTGTGTTCTTATACTAAAACCAACACTAGAGTCATTCCATGTGTGTTCTTTTCACCAACCACACATGGATCAACCACTAGAGCCATTTCATGTGTGTTATTTCTGCAAACAAACATGGATCAACCACTAGAGTCATTGCATGTGTGTTGTTTTCCACAAACCACACATGGATCCACCAGTGGTCATTGCATGTGTGTTCTTTCCACAAACCACACATGGATCAACCACTAGAGTCATTGCATGTGTGTTCTTTCCACAAACCACACATGGATCAACAATTAGAGTCATTGCATGTTTGTTCTTATACTAAAACCACAAACCAGCACTAGAGTCATTGCATGTGTGTTCTTATACTAAAACCAACATGGATCCACCAGTGGTCATTGCATGTGTGTTCTTTCCAAAAACCACACATGGATCAACCACTAGAGTCATTGCATGTGTGTTCTTTCCAGAAACCACACATGGATCAACCACTAGATTCATTGCATGTTTGTTCTTATACTAAAACCACAAACCAGCACTAGAGTCATTGCATGTGTGTTCTTTTGCACAAACCACACATGGATCCACCACTAGAGTCATTGCATGTGTGTTCTTTCCACAAACCACATATGGATCAACCAGAGTCATTGCATGTGTGTTCTTTCCACAAACCACACATGTGGACCCACCAGTGGTCATTGCATGTGTGTTATTTCCACAAACCACATATGGATCAACCACTAGAGTCATTGTATGTGTGTTCTTTCCACAATCCACATATCGATCAACCACTAGAGTCATTGCATGTGTGTTCTTAACTAAAACCAACACTAGAGTCATTGCATGTGTGTTCTTTCCAGAAACCACACATGGATCAACCACTAGAGTCATTGCATGTTTGTTCTTATACTAAAACCACAAACCAGCACTAGAGTCATTGCATGTGTGTTCTTTTCCTCGAACCACACATGGATCCACCACTAGAGTCATTGCATGTGTGGTCTTTCCACAAACCACATATGGATCAACCAGAGTCATTGCATGTGTGTTCTTTCCACAAACCACACATGTGGACCCACCAGTGGTCATTGCATGTGTGTTCTTTCCACAAACCACACATGGATCAACCACTAGAGTCATTGCATGTGTGTTCTTTCCACAAACAAACATGGATCAACCACTAGAGTCATTGAATGTGTGTTCTTTTCCACAAACCACACATTGATCCACCCGTTGTCATTGCATGTGTGTTCTTTTCCACAAACCACACATGGATCAACCACTAGAGTCATTGCATGTGTGTTATTTCCACAAACAAACATGGATCAACCACTAGAGTCATTGAATGTGTGTTCTTTTCCACAAACCACATATGGATCCACCAGTTGTCATTGCATGTGTGTTCTTTTCCACAAACCACACATGGATCCACAAGTGGTCATTGCATGTGTGTTCTTTTCCACAAACCACACATGGATCCACCACTAGAGTCATTGCATGTGTGTTCTTTACACAAAGCACATATGGATCAACCAGAGTCATTGCATGTGTGTTCTTTCCACAAACCACACATGTGGACCCACTAGAGTCATTGCATGTGTGTTATTTCCACAAACCACACATGGATCAACCACTAGAGTCATTGCATATGTGTTATTTCCACAAACCACACATGGATCAACCACTAGAGTCATTGCATGTGTGTTCTTATACTAAAACCAACACTAGAGTCATTCCATGTGTGTTCTTTTCACAAACCACACATGGATCAACCACTAGAGCCATTTCATGTGTGTTATTTCTGCAAACAAACATGGATCAACCACTAGAGTCATTGCATGTGTGTTGTTTTCCACAAACCACACATGGATCCACCAGTGGTCATTGCATGTGTGTTCTTTCCACAAACCACACATGGATCAACCACTAGAGTCATTGCATGTGTGTTCTTTCCACAAACCACACATGGATCAACAATTAGAGTCATTGCATGTTTGTTCTTATACTAAAACCACAAACCAGCACTAGAGTCATTGCATGTGTGTTCTTATACTAAAACCAACATGGATCCACCAGTGGTCATTGCATGTGTGTTCTTTCCAAAAACCACACATGGATCAACCACTAGAGTCATTGCATGTGTGTTCTTTCCAGAAACCACACATGGATCAACCACTAGAGTCATTGCATGTTTGTTCTTATACTAAAACCACAAACCAACACTAGAGTCATTGCATGTGTGTTCTTTTCCACAAACCACACATGGATCCACCACTAGAGTCATTGCATGTGTGTTGTTTCCACAAACCACATATGGATCAACCAGAGTCATTGCATGTGTGTTCTTTCCACAAACCACACATGTGGACGCACCAGTGGTCATTGCATGTGTGTTATTTCCACAAACCACACATGGATCAACCACTAGAGTCATTGCATGTGTGTTCTTTCCACAAACCACATATGGATCAACCACTAGAGTCATTGCATGTGTGTTCTTATACTAAAACTAACACTAGAGTCATTGCATGTGTGTTCTTTTCACAAACCACACATGGATCAACCACTAGAGTCATTGCATGTGTGTTATTTCCACAAACAAACATGGATCAACCACTAGAGTCATTGCATGTGTGTTCTTATACTAAAACCCAGATGGATCCTCTACTGGTCATTGCATGTGTGTTCTTTCCACAAACCACACATGGATCCACCAGTGGTCATTGCATGTGTGTTCTTTCCACAAACCACACGTGGATCAACCACTAGAGTCATTGCATGTGTGTTCTTATACTAAAACCACAAACCAGTACTAGAGGCATTGCTTGTGTGTTCTTATACTAAACCACAAACGAGTACTAGAGTCATTGCATGTGTGTTCTTTTCCACGAACCACACATGGATCCACCAGTGGTCATTGCATGTGTGTTCTTTCCACAAACCACATATGGATCAACCAGAGTCATTGCATGTGTGTTCTTTCCACAAACCACACATGGATCGACCACTAGAGTCATTACATGTTTGTTCTTATACTAAAACCACAAACCAACACTAGAGTCATAGCATGTGTGTTCTTTTCCACAAACGAGACATGGATCCACCACTAGAGTCATTGCATGTGTGTTCTTTTCACAAACCACACATGGATCAACCACTAGAGTCATTGCATGTGTGTTATTTCCACAAACAGACATGGATGAACCACTAGAGTCATTGCATGTGTGTTCTTTTCCACAAACCACACATGGATCCACCAGTGGCCATTGCATGTCTGTTCTTTTCCACAAACCACACATGGATCCACCAGTGATCATTGCATGTGTGTTCTTTTCCACAAAACACACATGGATCCACAAGTGGTCATTGCATGTGTGTTCTTTCCACAAACCACATATGGATCAACCACTAGTCATTGCATGTGTGTTCTTTCCACAAACCACACATGGATCAACCACTAGATTCATTGCATGTTTGTTCTTATACTAAAACCACAAACCAGCACTAGAGTCATTGCATGTGTGTTCTTTTGCACAAACCACACATGGATCCACCACTAGAGTCATTGCATGTGTGTTCTTTCCACAAACCACATATGGATCAACCAGAGTCATTGCATGTGTGTTCTTTCCACAAACCACACATGTGGACCCACCAGTGGTCATTGCATGTGTGTTATTTCCACAAACCACATATGGATCAACCACTAGAGTCATTGTATGTGTGTTCTTTCCACAATCCACATATCGATCAACCACTAGAGTCATTGCATGTGTGTTCTTAACTAAAACCAACACTAGAGTCATTGCATGTGTGTTCTTTCCAGAAACCACACATGGATCAACCACTAGAGTCATTGCATGTTTGTTCTTATACTAAAACCACAAACCAGCACTAGAGTCATTGCATGTGTGTTCTTTTCCTCGAACCACACATGGATCCACCACTAGAGTCATTGCATGTGTGGTCTTTCCACAAACCACATATGGATCAACCAGAGTCATTGCATGTGTGTTCTTTCCACAAACCACACATGTGGACCCACCAGTGGTCATTGCATGTGTGTTCTTTCCACAAACCCACATCGATCAACCACTAGAGTCATTGCATTTGTGTTCTTTCCACAAACAAACATGGATCAACCACTAGAGTCATTGAATGTGTGTTCTTTTCCACAAACCACACATTGATCCACCCGTTGTCATTGCATGTGTGTTCTTTTCCACAAACCACACATGGATCAACCACTAGAGTCATTGCATGTGTGTTATTTCCACAAACAAACATGGATCAACCACTAGAGTCATTGAATGTGTGTTCTTTTCCACAAACCACACATGGATCCACCAGTTGTCATTGCATGTGTGTTCTTTTCCACAAACCACACATGGATCCACAAGTGGTCATTGCATGTGTGTTCTTTTCCACAAACCACACATGGATCCACCACTAGAGTCATTGCATGTGTGTTCTTTACACAAAGCACATATGGATCAACCAGAGTCATTGCATGTGTGTTCTTTCCACAAACCACACATGTGGACCCACTAGAGTCATTGCATGTGTGTTATTTCCACAAACCACACATGGATCAACCACTAGAGTCATTGCATATGTGTTATTTCCACAAACCACACATGGATCAACCACTAGAGTCATTGCATGTGTGTTCTTATACTAAAACCAACACTAGAGTCATTCCATGTGTGTTCTTTTCACAAACCACACATGGATCAACCACTAGAGCCATTTCATGTGTGTTATTTCTGCAAACAAACATGGATCAACCACTAGAGTCATTGCATGTGTGTTGTTTTCCACAAACCACACATGGATCCACCAGTGGTCATTGCATGTGTGTTCTTTCCACAAACCACACATGGATCAACCACTAGAGTCATTGCATGTGTGTTCTTTCCACAAACCACACATGGATCAACAATTAGAGTCATTGCATGTTTGTTCTTATACTAAAACCACAAACCAGCACTAGAGTCATTGCATGTGTGTTCTTATACTAAAACCAACATGGATCCACCAGTGGTCATTGCATGTGTGTTCTTTCCAAAAACCACACATGGATCAACCACTAGAGTCATTGCATGTGTGTTCTTTCCAGAAACCACACATGGATCAACCACTAGATTCATTGCATGTTTGTTCTTATACTAAAACCACAAACCAGCACTAGAGTCATTGCATGTGTGTTCTTTTGCACAAACCACACATGGATCCACCACTAGAGTCATTGCATGTGTGTTCTTTCCACAAACCACATATGGATCAACCAGAGTCATTGCATGTGTGTTCTTTCCACAAACCACACATGTGGACCCACCAGTGGTCATTGCATGTGTGTTATTTCCACAAACCACATATGGATCAACCACTAGAGTCATTGTATGTGTGTTCTTTCCACAATCCACATATCGATCAACCACTAGAGTCATTGCATGTGTGTTCTTAACTAAAACCAACACTAGAGTCATTGCATGTGTGTTCTTTCCAGAAACCACACATGGATCAACCACTAGAGTCATTGCATGTTTGTTCTTATACTAAAACCACAAACCAGCACTAGAGTCATTGCATGTGTGTTCTTTTCCTCGAACCACACATGGATCCACCACTAGAGTCATTGCATGTGTGGTCTTTCCACAAACCACATATGGATCAACCAGAGTCATTGCATGTGTGTTCTTTCCACAAACCACACATGTGGACCCACCAGTGGTCATTGCATGTGTGTTCTTTCCACAAACCACACATGGATCAACCACTAGAGTCATTGCATGTGTGTTCTTTCCACAAACAAACATGGATCAACCACTAGAGTCATTGAATGTGTGTTCTTTTCCACAAACCACACATTGATCCACCCGTTGTCATTGCATGTGTGTTCTTTTCCACAAACCACACATGGATCAAACACTAGAGTCATTGCATGTGTGTTATTTCCACAAACAAACATGGATCAACCACTAGAGTCATTGAATGTGTGTTCTTTTCCACAAACCACATATGGATCCACCAGTTGTCATTGCATGTGTGTTCTTTTCCACAAACCACACATGGATCCACAAGTGGTCATTGCATGTGTGTTCTTTTCCACAAACCACACATGGATCCACCACTAGAGTCATTGCATGTGTGTTCTTTACACAAAGCACATATGGATCAACCAGAGTCATTGCATGTGTGTTCTTTCCACAAACCACACATGTGGACCCACTAGATTCATTGCATGTGTGTTATTTCCACAAACCACACATGGATCAACCACTAGAGTCATTGCATATGTGTTATTTCCACAAACCACACATGGATCAACCACTAGAGTCATTGCATGTGTGTTCTTATACTAAAACCAACACTAGAGTCATTCCATGTGTGTTCTTTTCACAAACCACACATGGATCAACCACTAGAGCCATTTCATGTGTGTTATTTCTGCAAACAAACATGGATCAACCACTAGAGTCATTGCATGTGTGTTGTTTTCCACAAACCACACATGGATCCACCAGTGGTCATTGCATGTGTGTTCTTTCCACAAACCACACATGGATCAACCACTAGAGTCATTGCATGTGTGTTCTTTCCACAAACCACACATGGATCAACAATTAGAGTCATTGCATGTTTGTTCTTATACTAAAACCACAAACCAGCACTAGATTCATTGCATGTGTGTTCTTATACTAAAACCAACATGGATCCACCAGTGGTCATTGCATGTGTGTTCTTTCCAAAAACCACACATGGATCAACCACTAGAGTCATTGCATGTGTGTTCTTTCCAGAAACCACACATGGATCAACCACTAGAGTCATTGCATGTTTGTTCTTATACTAAAACCACAAACCAACACTAGAGTCATTGCATGTGTGTTCTTTTCCACAAACCACACATGGATCCACCACTAGAGTCATTGCATGTGTGTTGTTTCCACAAACCACATATGGATCAACCAGAGTCATTGCATGTGTGTTCTTTCCACAAACCACACATGTGGACGCACCAGTGGTCATTGCATGTGTGTTATTTCCACAAACCACACATGGATCAACCACTAGAGTCATTGCATGTGTGTTCTTTCCACAAACCACATATGGATCAACCACTAGAGTCATTGCATGTGTGTTCTTATACTAAAACTAACACTAGAGTCATTGCATGTGTGTTCTTTTCACAAACCACACATGGATCAACCACTAGAGTCATTGCATGTGTGTTATTTCCACAAACAAACATGGATCAACCACTAGAGTCATTGCATGTGTGTTCTTATACTAAAACCCAGATGGATCCTCTACTGGTCATTGCATGTGTGTTCTTTCCACAAACCACACATGGATCCACCAGTGGTCATTGCATGTGTGTTCTTTCCACAAACCACACGTGGATCAACCACTAGAGTCATTGCATGTGTGTTCTTATACTAAAACCACAAACCAGTACTAGAGGCATTTCTTGTGTGTTCTTATACTAAACCACAAACGAGTACTAGAGTCATTGCATGTGTGTTCTTTTCCACGAACCACACATGGATCCACCAGTGGTCATTGCATGTGTGTTCTTTCCACAAACCACATATGGATCAACCAGAGTCATTGCATGTGTGTTCTTTCCACAAACCACACATGGATCGACCACTAGAGTCATTACATGTTTGTTCTTATACTAAAACCACAAACCAACACTAGAGTCATAGCATGTGTGTTCTTTTCCACAAACCAGACATGGATCCACCACTAGGGTCATTGCATGTGTGTTCTTTTCACAAACCACACATGGATCAACCACTAGAGTCATTGCATGTGTGTTATTTCCACAAACAGACATGGATGAACCACTAGAGTCATTGCATGTGTGTTCTTTTCCACAAACCACACATGGATCCACCAGTGGCCATTGCATGTCTGTTCTTTTCCACAAACCACACATGGATCCACCAGTGATCATTGCATGTGTGTTCTTTTCCACAAAACACACATGGATCCACAAGTGGTCATTGCATGTGTGTTCTTTCCACAAACCACATATGGATCAACCACTAGTCATTGCATGTGTGTTCTTTCCACAAACCACACATGGATCAACCACTAGATTCATTGCATGTTTGTTCTTATACTAAAACCACAAACCAGCACTAGAGTCATTGCATGTGTGTTCTTTTGCACAAACCACACATGGATCCACCACTAGAGTCATTGCATGTGTGTTCTTTCCACAAACCACATATGGATCAACCAGAGTCATTGCATGTGTGTTCTTTCCACAAACCACACATGTGGACCCACCAGTGGTCATTGCATGTGTGTTATTTCCACAAACCACATATGGATCAACCACTAGAGTCATTGTATGTGTGTTCTTTCCACAATCCACATATCGATCAACCACTAGAGTCATTGCATGTGTGTTCTTAACTAAAACCAACACTAGAGTCATTGCATGTGTGTTCTTTCCAGAAACCACACATGGATCAACCACTAGAGTCATTGCATGTTTGTTCTTATACTAAAACCACAAACCAGCACTAGAGTCATTGCATGTGTGTTCTTTTCCTCGAACCACACATGGATCCACCACTAGAGTCATTGCATGTGTGGTCTTTCCACAAACCACATATGGATCAACCAGAGTCATTGCATGTGTGTTCTTTCCACAAACCACACATGTGGACCCACCAGTGGTCATTGCATTTGTGTTCTTTCCACAAACCACACATGGATCAACCACTAGAGTCATTGCATTTGTGTTCTTTCCACAAACAAACATGGATCAACCACTAGAGTCATTGAATGTGTGTTCTTTTCCACAAACCACACATTGATCCACCCGTTGTCATTGCATGTGTGTTCTTTTCCACAAACCACACATGGATCAACCACTAGAGTCATTGCATGTGTGTTATTTCCACAAACAAACATGGATCAACCACTAGAGTCATTGAATGTGTGTTCTTTTCCACAAACCACATATGGATCCACCAGTTGTCATTGCATGTGTGTTCTTTTCCACAAACCACACATGGATCCACAAGTGGTCATTGCATGTGTGTTGTTTTCCACAAACCACACATGGATCCACCACTAGAGTCATTGCATGTGTGTTCTTTACACAAAGCACATATGGATCAACCAGAGTCATTGCATGTGTGTTCTTTCCACAAACCACACATGTGGACCCACTAGAGTCATTGCATGTGTGTTATTTCCACAAACCACACATGGATCAACCACTAGAGTCATTGCATATGTGTTATTTCCACAAACCACACATGGATCAACCACTAGAGTCATTGCATGTGTGTTCTTATACTAAAACCAACACTAGAGTCATTCCATGTGTGTTCTTTTCACAAACCACACATGGATCAACCACTAGAGCCATTTCATGTGTGTTATGTCTGCAAACAAACATGGATCAACCACTAGAGTCATTGCATGTGTGTTGTTTTCCACAAACCACACATGGATCCACCAGTGGTCATTGCATGTGTGTTCTTTCCACAAACCACACATGGATCAACCACTAGAGTCATTGCATGTGTGTTCTTTCCACAAACCACACATGGATCAACAATTAGAGTCATTGCATGTTTGTTCTTATACTAAAACCACAAACCAGCACTAGAGTCATTGCATGTGTGTTCTTATACTAAAACCAACATGGATCCACCAGTGGTCATTGCATGTGTGTTCTTTCCAAAAACCACACATGGATCAACCACTAGAGTCATTGCATGTGTGTTCTTTCCAGAAACCACACATGGATCAACCACTAGAGTCATTGCATGTTTGTTCTTATACTAAAACCACAAACCAACACTAGAGTCATTGCATGTGTGTTCTTTTCCACAAACCACACATGGATCCACCACTAGAGTCATTGCATGTGTGTTGTTTCCACAAACCACATATGGATCAACCAGAGTCATTGCATGTGTGTTCTTTCCACAAACCACACATGTGGACGCACCAGTGGTCATTGCATGTGTGTTATTTCCACAAACCACACATGGATCAACCACTAGAGTCATTGCATGTGTGTTCTTTCCACAAACCACATATGGATCAACCACTAGAGTCATTGCATGTGTGTTCTTATACTAAAACTAACACTAGAGTCATTGCATGTGTGTTCTTTTCACAAACCACACATGGATCAACCACTAGAGTCATTGCATGTGTGTTATTTCCACAAACAAACATGGATCAACCACTAGAGTCATTGCATGTGTGTTCTTATACTAAAACCCAGATGGATCCTCTACTGGTCATTGCATGTGTGTTCTTTCCACAAACCACACATGGATCCACCAGTGGTCATTGCATGTGTGTTCTTTCCACAAACCACACGTGGATCAACCACTAGAGTCATTGCATGTGTGTTCTTATACTAAAACCACAAACCAGTACTAGAGGCATTGCTTGTGTGTTCTTATACTAAACCACAAACGAGTACTAGAGTCATTGCATGTGTGTTCTTTTCCACGAACCACACATGGATCCACCAGTGGTCATTGCATGTGTGTTCTTTCCACAAACCACATATGGATCAACCAGAGTCATTGCATGTGTGTTCTTTCCACAAACCACACATGGATCGACCACTAGAGTCATTACATGTTTGTTCTTATACTAAAACCACAAACCAACACTAGAGTCATAGCATGTGTGTTCTTTTCCACAAACCAGACATGGATCCACCACTAGAGTCATTGCATGTGTGTTCTTTTCACAAACCACACATGGATCAACCACTAGAGTCATTGCATGTGTGTTATTTCCACAAACAGACATGGATGAACCACTAGAGTCATTGCATGTGTGTTCTTTTCCACAAACCACACATGGATCCACCAGTGGCCATTGCATGTCTGTTCTTTTCCACAAACCACACATGGATCCACCAGTGATCATTGCATGTGTGTTCTTTTCCACAAAACACACATGGATCCACAAGTGGTCATTGCATGTGTGTTCTTTCCACAAACCACATATGGATCAACCACTAGTCATTGCATGTGTGTTCTTTCCACAAACCACACATGGATCAACCACTAGATTCATTGCATGTTTGTTCTTATACTAAAACCACAAACCAGCACTAGAGTCATTGCATGTGTGTTCTTTTGCATAAACCACACATGGATCCACCACTAGAGTCATTGCATGTGTGTTCTTTCCACAAACCACATATGGATCAACCAGAGTCATTGCATGTGTGTTCTTTCCACAAACCACACATGTGGACCCACCAGTGGTCATTGCATGTGTGTTATTTCCACAAACCACATATGGATCAACCACTAGAGTCATTGTATGTGTGTTCTTTCCACAATCCACATATCGATCAACCACTAGAGTCATTGCATGTGTGTTCTTAACTAAAACCAACACTAGAGTCATTGCATGTGTGTTCTTTCCAGAAACCACACATGGATCAACCACTAGAGTCATTGCATGTTTGTTCTTATACTAAAACCACAAACCAGCACTAGAGTCATTGCATGTGTGTTCTTTTCCTCGAACCACACATGGATCCACCACTAGAGTCATTGCATGTGTGGTCTTTCCACAAACCACATATGGATCAACCAGAGTCATTGCATGTGTGTTCTTTCCACAAACCACACATGTGGACCCACCAGTGGTCATTGCATGTGTGTTCTTTCCACAAACCACACATGGATCAACCACTAGAGTCATTGCATTTGTGTTCTTTCCACAAACAAACATGGATCAACCACTAGAGTCATTGAATGTGTGTTCTTTTCCACAAACCACACATTGATCCACCCGTTGTCATTGCATGTGTGTTCTTTTCCACAAACCACACATGGATCAACCACTAGAGTCATTGCATGTGTGTTATTTCCACAAACAAACATGGATCAACCACTAGAGTCATTGAATGTGTGTTCTTTTCCACAAACCACACATGGATCCACCAGTTGTCATTGCATGTGTGTTCTTTTCCACAAACCACACATGGATCCACAAGTGGTCATTGCATGTGTGTTCTTTTCCACAAACCACACATGGATCCACCACTAGAGTCATTGCATGTGTGTTCTTTACACAAAGCACATATGGATCAACCAGAGTCATTGCATGTGTGTTCTTTCCACAAACCACACATGTGGACCCACTAGAGTCATTGCATGTGTGTTATTTCCACAAACCACACATGGATCAACCACTAGAGTCATTGCATATGTGTTATTTCCACAAACCACACATGGATCAACCACTAGAGTCATTGCATGTGTGTTCTTATACTAAAACCAACACTAGAGTCATTGCATGTGTGTTCTTTTACTAAAACCAACACTAGAGTCATTCCATGTGGGTTCTTTTCACAAACCACACATGGATCAACCACTAGAGCCATTTCATGTGTGTTATTTCTGCAAACAAACATGGATCAACCACTAGAGTCATTGCATGTGTGTTGTTTTCCACAAACCACACATGGATCCACCAGTGGTCATTGCATGTGTGTTCTTTCCACAAACCACACATGGATCAACCACTAGAGTCATTGCATGTGTGTTCTTTCCACAAACCACACATGGATCAACAATTAGAGTCATTGCATGTTTGTTCTTATACTAAAACCACAAACCAGCACTAGAGTCATTGCATGTGTGTTCTTATAATAAAACCAACATGGATCCACCAGTGGTCATTGCATGTGTGTTCTTTCCAAAAACCACACATGGATCAACCACTAGAGTCATTGCATGTGTGTTCTTTCCAGAAACCACACATGGATCAACCACTAGAGTCATTGCATGTTTGTTCTTATACTAAAACCACAAACCAGCACTAGAGTCATTGCATGTGTGTTCTTTTCCACAAACCACACATGGATCCACCACTAGAGTCATTGCATGTGTGTTGTTTCCACAAACCACATATGGATCAACCAGAGTCATTGCATGTGTGTTCTTTCCACAAACCACACATGTGGACGCACCAGTGGTCATTGCATGTGTGTTATTTCCACAAACCACACATGGATAAACCACTAGAGTCATTGCATGTGTGTTCTTTCCACAAACCACATATGGATCAACCACTAGAGTCATTGCATGTGTGTTCTTATACTAAAACTAACACTAGAGTCATTGCATGTGTGTTCTTTTCACAAACCACACATGGATCAACCACTAGAGTCATTGCATGTGTGTTATTTCCACAAACAAACATGGATCAACCACTAGAGTCATTGCATGTGTGTTCTTATACTAAAACCCAGATGGATCCTCTACTGGTCATTGCATGTGTGTTCTTTCCACAAACCACACATGGATCCACCAGTGGTCATTGCATGTGTGTTCTTTCCACAAACCACACGTGGATCAACCACTAGAGTCATTGCATGTGTGTTCTTATACTAAAACCACAAACCAGTACTAGAGGCATTGCATGTGTGTTCTTATACTAAACCACAAACGAGTACTAGAGTCACTGCATGTGTGTTCTTTTCCACGAACGACACATGGATCGACCAGTGGTCATTGCATGTGTGTTCTTTCCACAAACCACATATGGATCAACCAGAGTCATTGCATGTGTGTTCTTTCCACAAACCACACATGGATCAACCACTAGAGTCATTGCATGTTTGTTCTTATACTAAAATCACAAACCAGCACTAGAGTCATTGGATGTGTGTTCTTTTCCACAAACCACACATGGATCCACCAGTGGTCATTGCATGTGTGTTATTTCCACAAACCACATATGGATCAACCACTAGAGTCATTGCAAGTGTGTTCTTTCCACAAACCACATATGGATCAACCACTAGAGTCATTGCATGTGTGTTCTTATTATACTAAAACCAACACTAGAGTCATTGCATGTGTGTTCTTTTCACAAACCACACATGGATCAACCACTAGAGTCATTGCATGTTTGTTATTTCCACAAACAAACATGGATGAACCACTAGAGTCATTGCATGTGTGTTCTTTTGCACAAACCCTACATGGATCCACCAGTGGTCATTGCATGTGTGTTCTTTTCCACAAACCACACATGGATCCACCAGTGGTCATTGCAAGTGTGTTCTTTCCACAAACCACATATGGATCAACCACTAGTCATTGCATGTGTGTTCTTTCCACAAACCACACATGGATCAACCACTAGAGTCATTGCATGTTTGTTCTTATACTAAAACCACCAACCAGCACTAGAGTCATTGCATGTGTGTTCTTTTTCACAAACCACACATGGATCCACCACTAGAGTCATTGCATGTTTGTTATTTCCACAAACAAACATGGATGAACCACTAGAGTCATTGCATGTGTTTTCTTTTCCACAAACCCTACATGGATCCACCAGTGGTCATTGCATGTGTGTTCTTTTCCACAAACCACACATGGATCCACCAGTGGTCATTGCATGTGTGTTCTTTCCACAAACCACATATGGATCAACCACTAGTCATTGCATGTGTGTTCTTTCCACAAAACACACATGGATCAACCACTAGAGTCATTGCATGTTTGTTCTTATACTAAAACCACCAACCAGCACTAGAGTCATTGCATGTGTGTTCTTTTTCACAAACCACACATGGATCCACCACTAGAGTCATCGCATGTGTGTTCTTTCCACAAATCACATATGGATCAACCAGAGTCATTGCATGTGTGTTCTTTCCACAAACCACACACATGGACCTACTAGAGTCATTGCATGTGTGTTTAATTTCCACAAACCACACATGGATGAACCACTGGATTCATTGCATCTGTGTTATTTCCACAAATTACACATGGATCAACCACTAGAGTCATTGCATGTGTGTTATTTCCACAAACAGACATGGATGAACCACTAGAGTCATTGCATGTGTGTACTTTTCCACAAACGACACATGGATCCACCAGTGGTCATTGCATGTGTGTTCTTTTCCACAAACCACACATGGATCCACAAGTGGTCATTGCATGTGTGTTATTTCCACAAACCACATATGGATCAACCACTAGTCATTGCATGTGTGTTCTTTACACAAAGCACATATGGATCAACCAGAGTCATTGCATGTGTGTTCTTTCCACAAACCACACATGTGGACCCACTAGAGTCATTGCATGTGTGTTATTTCCACAAACCACACATGGATCAACCACTAGAGTCATTGCATATGTGTTATTTCCACAAACCACACATGGATCAACCACTAGAGTCATTGCATGTGTGTTCTTATACTAAAACCAACACTAGAGTCATTGCATGTGTGTTCTTATACTAAAACCAACACTAGAGTCATTCCATGTGGGTTCTTTTCACAAACCACACATGGATCAACCACTAGAGCCATTTCATGTGTGTTATTTCTGCAAACAAACATGGATCAACCACTAGAGTCATTGCATGTGTGTTGTTTTCCACAAACCACACATGGATCCACCAGTGGTCATTGCATGTGTGTTCTTTCCACAAACCACACATGGATCAACCACTAGAGTCATTGCATGTGTGTTCTTTCCACAAACCACACATGGATCAACAATTAGAGTCATTGCATGTTTGTTCTTATACTAAAACCACAAACCAGCACTAGAGTCATTGCATGTGTGTTCTTATAATAAAACCAACATGGATCCACCAGTGGTCATTGCATGTGTGTTCTTTCCAAAAACCACACATGGATCAACCACTAGAGTCATTGCATGTGTGTTCTTTCCAGAAACCACACATGGATCAACCACTAGAGTCATTGCATGTTTGTTCTTATACTAAAACCACAAACCAGCACTAGAGTCATTGCATGTGTGTTCTTTTCCACAAACCACACATGGATCCACCACTAGAGTCATTGCATGTGTGTTGTTTCCACAAACCACATATGGATCAACCAGAGTCATTGCATGTGTGTTCTTTCCACAAACCACACATGTGGACGCACCAGTGGTCATTGCATGTGTGTTATTTCCACAAACCACACATGGATAAACCACTAGAGTCATTGCATGTGTGTTCTTTCCACAAACCACATATGGATCAACCACTAGAGTCATTGCATGTGTGTTCTTATACTAAAACTAACACTAGAGTCATTGCATGTGTGTTCTTTTCACAAACCACACATGGATCAACCACTAGAGTCATTGCATGTGTGTTATTTCCACAAACAAACATGGATCAACCACTAGAGTCATTGCATGTGTGTTCTTATACTAAAACCCAGATGGATCCTCTACTGGTCATTGCATGTGTGTTCTTTCCACAAACCACACATGGATCCACCAGTGGTCATTGCATGTGTGTTCTTTCCACAAACCACACGTGGATCAACCACTAGAGTCATTGCATGTGTGTTCTTATACTAAAACCACAAACCAGTACTAGAGGCATTGCATGTGTGTTCTTATACTAAACCACAAACGAGTACTAGAGTCACTGCATGTGTGTTCTTTTCCACGAACGACACATGGATCGACCAGTGGTCATTGCATGTGTGTTCTTTCCACAAACCACATATGGATCAACCAGAGTCATTGCATGTGTGTTCTTTCCACAAACCACACATGGATCAACCACTAGAGTCATTGCATGTTTGTTCTTATACTAAAATCACAAACCAGCACTAGAGTCATTGGATGTGTGTTCTTTTCCACAAACCACACGTGGATCCACCAGTGGTCATTGCATGTGTGTTATTTCCACAAACCACATATGGATCAACCACTAGAGTCATTGCAAGTGTGTTCTTTCCACAAACCACATATGGATCAACCACTAGAGTCATTGCATGTGTGTTCTTATTATACTAAAACCAACACTAGAGTCATTGCATGTGTGTTCTTTTCACAAACCACACATGGATCAACCACTAGAGTCATTGCATGTTTGTTATTTCCACAAACAAACATGGATGAACCACTAGAGTCATTGCATGTGTGTTCTTTTCCACAAACCCTACATGGATCCACCAGTGGTCATTGCATGTGTGTTCTTTTCCACAAACCACACATGGATCCACCAGTGGTCATTGCAAGTGTGTTCTTTCCACAAACCACATATGGATCAACCACTAGTCATTGCATGTGTGTTCTTTCCACAAACCACACATGGATCAACCACTAGAGTCATTGCATGTTTGTTCTTATACTAAAACCACCAACCAGCACTAGAGTCATTGCATGTGTGTTCTTTTTCACAAACCACACATGGATCCACCACTAGAGTCATTGCATGTTTGTTATTTCCACAAACAAACATGGATGAACCACTAGAGTCATTGCATGTGTTTTCTTTTCCACAAACCCTACATGGATCCACCAGTGGTCATTGCATGTGTGTTCTTTTCCACAAACCACACATGGATCCACCAGTGGTCATTGCATGTGTGTTCTTTCCACAAACCACATATGGATCAACCACTAGTCATTGCATGTGTGTTCTTTCCACAAAACACACATGGATCAACCACTAGAGTCATTGCATGTTTGTTCTTATACTAAAACCACCAACCAGCACTAGAGTCATTGCATGTGTGTTCTTTTTCACAAACCACACATGGATCCACCACTAGAGTCATCGCATGTGTGTTCTTTCCACAAATCACATATGGATCAACCAGAGTCATTGCATGTGTGTTCTTTCCACAAACCACACACATGGACCCACTAGAGTCATTGCATGTGTGTTTAATTTCCACAAACCACACATGGATGAACCACTGGATTCATTGCATATGTGTTATTTCCACAAACTACACATGGATCAACCACTAGAGTCATTGCATGTTTGTTCTTATACTAAAACCAACACTAGAGTCATAGCATGTGTGTTCTTTCCACAAACCACATGTGGATCAACCACTAGAGTCATTGCATGTGTGTTCTTATACTAAAACCAACACTAGAGTCATTGCATGTGTGTTTTTTCACAAACCACACATGGATCAACCATTAGAGTCATTGTATGTGTGTTATTTCCACAAACAAACATGGATCAACCACTAGAGTCATTGCATGTGTGTTCTTATACTAAAACCAACATGGATCCACTAGTGGTCATTGCATGTGTGTTCTTTCCACAAACCACACATGGATCCACCAGTGGTCATTGCATGTGTGTTTTTTCCACAAACCACACATGGATCAACCACTAGAGTCATTGCATGTGTGTTCTTATACTAAAACCACAAACCAGTACTAGAGTCATTGCATGTGTGTTCTTATACTAAAACGACAAACAAGTACTAGAGTCATTGCCTGTGTGTTCTTATACTAAAACCACAAACGAGTACTATAGTCATTGCATGTGTGTTCTTTTCCACGAACCACACATGGATCCACTAGTGGTCATTGCATGTGTGTTCTTTCCACAAACCACATAGGGATCAACCAGAGTGATTGCATGTGTGTTCTTTCCACAAACCACACATGGATCAACCACTAGAGTCATTGCATGTTTGTTCTTATACTAAAACCACAAACCAATACTAGATTCATTGCATGTGTGTTCTTTCCCACAAACCACACATGGATCCACTAGTGGTCATTGCATGTGTGTTATTTCCACAAACCACACATGGATTAACCACTAGAGTCATGTCATGTGTGTTCTTTCCAGAAACCACATATGGATCAACCACTAGAGTCATTGCATGTGTGTTCTTATTATACTAAAACCAACACTAGAGTCATTGCATGTGTGTTCTTTTCACAAACCACACATGGATCAACCACTAGAGTCATTGCATGCGTGTTATTTCCACAAACAAACATGGATGAGCCACTAGAGTCATTGCATGTGTGTTCTTTTCCACAAACCATACATGGATCCACCAGTGGTCATTGCATGTGTGTTCTTTTCCACAAACCACACATGGATCCACCAGTGGTCATTGCATGTGTGTTCTTTCCACAAACCACATATGGATCAACCACTAGTCATTGCATGTGTGTTCTTTCCACAAACCACACATGGATCAACCACTAGAGTCATTGCATGTTTGTTCTTATACTAAAATCACAAACTAGCACTACAGTCATTGCATGTGTGTTCTTTTCCACAAACCACACATGGATCCACCGCTAGAGTAATTGCATGTGTGTTCTTTCCATAAATCACATATGGATCAACCAGAGTCATTGCATGTGTGTTCTTTCCACAAACCACAGATGTGGACCCACTAGAGTCATTGCATGTGTGTTATTTCCACAAACCACACATGGATGAACCACTAGATTCATTGCATATGTGTTATTTCCACAAACCACACATGGATCAACCACTAGAGTCATTGCATGTTTGTTCTTATACTAAAACCAACACTAGAGTCATTGCATGTGTGTCCTTTTCACAAACCACACATGGATCAACCACTAGAGTCATTGCATGCGTGTTATTTACACAAACAAACATGTATCTACCACTAGAGTCATTGCATGTGTGTTCTTATACTAAAACCACAAACCAGTACTGGAGTCATTGCATGTGTGTTCTTATACTAAAACCACAAACGAGTACTAGAGTCATTGCATGTGTGTTCTTTTCCACGAACCACACATGGATCCACCAGTGGTCATTGCATGTGTGTTCTTTTCACAAACCACACATGGATCAACCACTAGAGTCATTGCGTGTGTGTTATTTCCACAAACAAACATGGATCAACCACTAGAGTCATTGCATGTGTGTTCTTATACTAAAACCAACATGGATCCACTAGTGGTCATTGCAAGTGTGTTATTACCACAAACCTCACATATGGACCCACCAGTGGTCATTGCATGTGTGTTATTTCCACAAACCACACATGGATAAACCACTAGAGTCATTGCATGTGTGTTCTTTCCACAAACAAACATGGATCAACCACTAGAGTCATTGAATGTGTGTTCTTTTCCACAAACCACACATGGATGCACCAGTTGTCATTGCATGTGTGTTCTTTTCCACAAACCACACATGGATCCACCACTAGAGTCATTGCATGTGTGTTCTTTCCACAAAGCACATATGGATCAACCAGAGTCATTGCATGTGTGTTCTTTCCACAAACCACACATGTGGACCCACTAGAGTCATTGCATGTGTGTTATTTCCACAAACCACACATGGATCAACCACTAGAGTCATTGCATATGTGTTATTTCCACAAACCACACATGGATCAACCACTAGAGTCATTGCATGTGTGTTCTTTCCACAAAGCACATATGGATCAACCAGAGTCATTGCATGTGTGTTCTTTCCACAAACCACACATGTGGACCCACTAGAGTCATTGCATGTGTGTTATTTCCACAAACCACACATGGATCAACCACTAGAGTCATTGCATATGTGTTATTTCCACAAACCACACATGGATCAACCACTAGAGTCATTTCATGTGTGTTCTTATACTAAAACCAACACTAGAGTCATTCCATGTGTGTTCTTTTCACAAACCACACATGGATCAACCACTAGAGCCATTGCATGTGTGTTATTTCTGCAAACAAACATGGATCAACCACTAGAGTCATTGCATGTGTGTTGTTTTCCACAAACCACACATGGATCCACCAGTGGTCATTGCATGTGTGTTCTTTCCACAAACCACACATGGATCAACCACTAGAGTCATTGCATGTGTGTACTTTCCACAAACCACACATGGATCAACAACTAGAGTCATTGCATGTTTGTTCTTATACTAAAACCACAAACCAGCACTAGAGTCATTGCATGTGTGTTCTTATACTAAAACCAACATGGATCCACCAGTGGTCATTGCATGTGTGTTCTTTCCAAAAACCACACATGGATCAACCACTAGAGTCATTGCATGTGTGTTCTTTTCCACAAACCACACATGGATCCACCACTAGAGTCATTGCATGTGTGTTGTTTCCACAAACCACATATGGATCAACCAGAGTCATTGCATGTGTGTTCTTTCCACAAACCACACATGTGGACGCACCAGTGGTCATTGCATGTGTGTTATTTCCACAAACCACACATGGATCAACCACTAGAGTCATTGCATGTGTGTTCTTTCCACAAACCACATATGGATCAACCACTAGAGTCATTGCATGTGTGTTCTTATACTAAAACTAACACTAGAGTCATTGCATGTGTGTTCTTTTCACAAACCACACATGGATCAACCACTAGAGTCATTGCATGTGTGTTATTTCCACAAACAAACATGGATCAACCACTAGAGTCATTGCATGTGTGTTCTTATACTAAAACCCAGATGGATCCTCTACTGGTCATTGCATGTGTGTTCTTTCCACAAACCACACATGGATCCACAGTGGTCATTGCATGTGTGTTCTTTCCACAAACCACACGTGGATCAACCACTAGAGTCATTGCATGTGTGTTCTTATACTAAAACCACAAACCAGTACTAGAGTCATTGCATGTGTGTTCTTATACTAAACCACAAACGAGTACTAGAGTCACTGCATGTGTGTTCTTTTCCACGAACCACACATGGATCCACCAGTGGTCATTGCATGTGTGTTCTTTCCACAAACCACACATGGATAACCCACTAGAGTCATTGCATGTTTGTTCTTATACTAAAATCACAAACCAGCACTAGAGTCATTGCATGTGTGTTCTTTTCCACAAACCACACATGGATCCACCAGTGGTCATTGCATGTGTGTTATTTCCACAAACCACATATGGATCAACCACTAGAGTCATTGCAAGTGTGTTCTTTCCACAAACCACATATGGATCAACCACTAGAGTCATTGCATGTGTGTTCTTATTATACTAAAACCAACACTAGAGTCATTGCATGTGTGTTCTTTTCACAAACCACACATGGATCAACCACTAGAGTCATTGCATGTTTGTTATTTCCACAAACAAACATGGATGAACCACTAGAGTCATTGCATGTGTGTTCTTTTCCACAAACCCTACATGGATCCACCAGTGGTCATTGCATGTGTGTTCTTTTCCACAAACCACACATGGATCCACCAGTGGTCATTGCATGTGTGTTCTTTCCACAAACCACATATGGATCAACCACTAGTCATTGCATGTGTGTTCTTTCCACAAACCACACATGGATCAACCACTAGAGTCATTGCATGTTTGTTCTTATACTAAAACCACAAACCAGCACTAGAGTCATTGCATGTGTGTTCTTTTCCACAAACCACACATGGATCCACCACTAGAGTCATTGCATGTGTGTTCTTTCCACAAATCACATATGGATCAACCAGAGTCATTGCATGTGTGTTCTTTCCACAAACCACACACATGGACCCACTAGAGTCATTGCATGTGTGTTTAATTTCCACAAACCACACATGGATGAACCATTGGATTCATTGCATATGTGTTATTTCCACAAACTACACATGGATCAACCACTAGAGTCATTGCATGTTTGTTCTTATACTAAAACCAACACTAGAGTCATAGCATGTGTGTTCTTTCCACAAACCACATGTGGATCAACCACTAGAGTCATTGCATGTGTGTTCTTATACTAAAACCAACACTAGAGTCATTGCATGTGTTTTTTTTTCACAAACCACACATGGATCAACCATTAGAGTCATTGTATGTGTGTTATTTCCACAAACAAACATGGATCAACCACTAGAGTCATTGCATGTGTGTTCTTATACTAAAACCAACATGGATCCACTAGTGGTCATTGCATGTGTGTTCTTTCCACAAACCACACATGGATCCACCAGTGGTCATTGCATGTGTGTTTTTCCACAAACCACACATGGATCAACCACTAGAGTCATTGCATGTGTGTTCTTATACTAAAACCACAAACCAGTACTAGAGTCATTGCATGTGTGTTCTTATACTAAAACGAAAAACAAGTACTAGAGTCATTGCTTGTGTGTTCTTATACTAAAACCACAAACGAGTACTAGAGTCATTGCATGTGTGTTCTTTTCCACGAACCACACATGGATCCACCAGTGGTCATTGCATGTGTGTTCTTTCCACAAACCACATATGGATCAACCAGAGTGATTGCATGTGTGTTCTTTCCACAAACCACACATGGATCAACCACTAGAGTCATTGCATGTTTGTTCTTATACTAAAACCACAAACCAGGACTAGAGTCATTGCATGTGTGTTCTTTCCCACAAACCACACATGGATCCACTAGTGGTCATTGCATGTGTGTTATTTCCACAAACCACACATGGATTAACCACTAGAGTCATGTCATGTGTGTTCTTTACAGAAACCACATATGGATCAACCACTAGAGTCATTGCATGTGTGTTCTTATTATACTAAAACCAACACTAGAGTCATTGCATGTGTGTTCTTTTCACAAACCACACATGGATCAACCACTAGAGTCATTGCATGTGTGTTATTTCCACAAACAAACATGGATGAGCCACTAGAGTCATTGCATGTGTGTTCTTTTCCACAAACCATACATGGATCCACCAGTGGTCATTGCATGTGTGTTCTTTTCCACAAACCACACATGGATCCACCAGTGGTCATTGCATGTGTGTTCTTTCCACAAACCACATATGGATCAACCACTAATTGCATGTGTGTTCTTTCCACAAACTACACATGGATCAACCACTAGAGTCATTGCATGTTTGTTCTTATACTAAAATCACAAACCAGCACTACAGTCATTGCATGTGTGTTCTTTTCCACAAACCACACATGGATCCACCGCTAGAGTCATTGCATGTGTGTTCTTTCCACAAATCACATATGGATCAACCAGAGTCATTGCATGTGTGTTCTTTCCACAAACCACACATGTGGACCCACTAGAGTCATTGCATGTGTGTTATTTCCACAAACCACACATGGATGAACCACTAGATTCATTGCATATGTGTTATTTCCACCAACCACACATGGATCAACCACTAGAGTCATTGCATGTTTGTTCTTATACTAAAACCAACACTAGAGTCATTGCATGTGTGTCCTTTTCACAAACCACACATGGATCAACCACTAGAGTCATTGCATGTGTGTTATTTACACAAACAAACATGTATCAACCACTAGAGTCATTGCATGTGTGTTCTTATACTAAAACCACAAACCAGTACTGGAGTCATTGCATGTGTGTTCTTATACTAAAACCACAAACGAGTACTAGAGTTATTGCATGTGTGTTCTTTTCCACGAACCACACATGGATCCACCAGTGGTCATTGCATGTGTGTTATTTCCACAAACCACACATGGATAAACCACTAGAGTCATTGCATGTGTGTTCTTTCCACAAACAAACATGGATCAACCACTAGAGTCATTGAATGTGTGTTCTTTTCCACAAACCACACATGGATGCACCAGTTGTCATTGCATGTGTGTTCTTTTCCACAAACCACACATGGATCCACCAATAGAGTCATTGCATGTGTGTTCTTTCCACAAAGCACATATGGATCAACTAGAGTCATTGCATGTGTTCTTTCCACAAACCACACATGTGGACCCAGTAGAGTCATTGCATGTGTGTTATTTCCACAAACCACACATGGATCAACCACTAGAGTCATTGCATATGTGTTATTTCCACAAACCACACATGGATGAACCACTAGAGTCATTGCATGTGTGTTCTTATACTAAAACGAACACTAGAGTCATTCCATGTGTGTTCTTTTCACAAACCACACATGGATCAACCACTAGAGCCATTGCATGTGTGTTATTTCTGCAAACAAACATGGATCAACCACTAGAGTCATTGCATGTGTGTTGTTTTCCACAAACCACACATGGATCCACCAGTGGTCATTGCATGTGTGTTCTTTCCACAAACCACACATGGATCAACCACTAGAGTCATTGCATGTGTGTTCTTTCCACAAACCACACATGGATCAACAACTAGAGTCATTGCATGTTTGTTCTTATACTAAAACCACAAACCAGCACTAGAGTCATTGCATGTGTGTTCTTATACTAAAACCAACATGGATCCACCAGTGGTCATTGCATGTGTGTTATTACCACAAACCACACATGGATCCACCAGTGGTCATTGCATGTGTGTTCTTTCCACAAACCACACATGTATCAACCACTAGAGTCATTGCATGTGTGTTCTTATACTAAAACCACAAACCAGTACTAGAGTCATTGCATGTGTGTTCTTATACTAAAACCACAAACCAGTACTAGAGTCATTGCATGTGTGTTCTTTTCCACGAACCACACATGGATCCACCAGTGGTCATTGCATGTGTGTTCTTTCCACAAACCACATATGGATAAACCAGAGTCATTGCATGTGTGTTCTTTCCACAGACCACACATGGATCAACAACTAGAGTCATTGCATGTTTGTTCTTATACTAAAACCACAAACCAGCACTAGAGTCATTGCATTTGTGTTCTTTTCCACAAACCACACATGGATCCACCAGTGGTCATTGCATGTGTGTTATTTCCACAAACCACACATGGATCAACCACTAGAGTCATTGCATGTGTTGTCTTTCCACAAACCACATATGGATCAACCAATAGAGTCATTGCATGTGTGTTCTTATTATACTAAAACCAACACTAGAGTCATTGCATGTGTGTTCTTTTCACAAACCACACATGGATCAACCACTAGAGTCATTGCATGTGTGTTATTTCCACAAACAAACATGGATGAACCACTAGAGTCATTGCATGTGTGTTCTTTTCCACAAACCATACATGGATCCACCAGTGGTCATTGCATGTGTGTTCTTTTCCACAGACCACACTTGGATCCACCAGTGGTCATTGCATGTGTGTTCTTTCCACAAACCACATAAGGATCAACCACTAGTTATTGCATGTGTGTTCTTTCCACAAACCACACATGGATCAACCACTAGAGTCATTGCATGTTTGTTCTTATACTTAAATCACAAACCAGCACTAGAGTCATTGCATGTGTGTTCTTTTCCACAAACCACACATGGATCCACCGATAGAGTCATTGCATGTGTGTTCTTTCCACAAATCACATATGGATCAACCAGAGTCATTGGATGTGTGTTCTTTCCACAAACCACACATGTGGACCCACTAGAGTCATTGCATGTGTGTTATTTCCACAAACCACACATGGATGAACCACTAGATTCATTGCATATGTGTTATTTCCACAAACCACACATGGATCAACCACTAGAGTCATTGCATGTTTGTTCTTATACTAAAACCAACACTAGAGTCATTGCATGTGTGTCCTTTTCACAAACCACACATGGAACAACCACTAGAGTCATTGCATTTGTGTTATTTCCACAAACAAACATGGATAAACCACTAGAGTCATTGCATGTGTGTTCTTATACTAAAACCAACATGGATCCACTAGTGGTCATTGCATGTGTGTTCTTTCCACAAACCACACATGGATCAACCACTAGAGTCATTGCATGTGTGTTATTTCCACAAACACACATGTATCAACCACTAGAGTCATTGCATGTGTGTTCTTATACTAAAACCACAAACCAGTACTAGAGTCATTGCATGTGTATTCTTATACTAAAACCACAAACGAGTACTAGAGTCATTGCATGTGTGTTCTTTTCCATGAACCACACATGGATCCACCAGTGGTCATTGCATGTGTGTTCTTTTCACAAACTACACATGGATCAACCACTAGAGTCATTGCATGTGTGTTATTTCCACAAACAAACAGGGATCAACCACTAGAGTCATTGCATGTGTGTTCTTATACTAAAACCAACATGGATCCACTAGTGGTCATTGCATGTGTGTTCTTTCCACAAACCACACATGGATCCACCAGTGGTCATTGCATGTGTGTTCTTTCCACAAACCACACATGGATCAACCACTAGAGTCATTGCATGTTTGTTCTTATACTAAAACCAACACTAGAGTCATTGCATGTGTGTCCTTTTCACAAAAAACACATTGATCAACCACTAGAGTCATTGCATTTGTGTTATTTCCACAAACAAACATGGATAAACCACTAGAGTCATTGCATGTGTGTTCTTATACTAAAACCAACACTAGAGTCATTCCATGTGTGTTCTTTTCACAAACCACACATGGATCAACCACTAGAGCCATTGCATGTGTGTTATTTCTGCAAACAAACATGGATCAACCACTAGAGTAATTGCATGTGTGTTGTTTTCCACAAACCACACATGGATCCACCAGTGGTCATTGCATGTGTGTTCTTTCCACAAACCACACATGGATCAACCACTAGAGTCATTGCATGTGTGTACTTTCCACAAACCACACATGGATCAACAACTAGAGTCATTGCATGTTTGTTCTTATACTAAAACCACAAACCAGCACTAGAGTCATTGCATGTGTGTTCTTATACTAAAACCAACATGGATCCACCAGTGGTCATTGCATTTGTGTTCTTTCCAAAAACCACACATGGATCAACCACTAGAGTCATTGCATGTGTGTTCTTTCCAGAAACCACACATGGATCAACCACTAGAGTCATTGCATATTTGTTCTTATACTAAAACCACAAACCAGCACTAGATTCATTGCATGTGTGTTCTTTTCCACAAACCACACATGGATCCACCACTAGAGTCATTGCATGTGTGTTGTTTCCACAAACCACATATGGATCAACCAGAGTCATTGCATGTGTGTTCTTTCCACAAACCACACATGTGGACGCACCAGTGGTCATTGCATGTGTGTTATTTCCACAAACCACACATGGATCAACCACTAGAGTCATTGCATGTGTGTTCTTTCCACAAACCACATATGGATCAACCACTAGAGTCATTGCATGTGTGTTCTTATACTAAAACTAACACTAGAGTCATTGCATGTGTGTTCTTTTCACAAACCACACATGGATCAACCACTAGAGTCATTGCATGTGTGTTATTTCCACAAACAAACATGGATCAACCACTAGAGTCATTGCATGTGTGTTCTTATACTAAAACCCAGATGGATCCTCTACTGGTCATTGCATGTGTGTTCTTTCCACAAACCACACATGGATCCACCAGTGGTCATTGCATGTGTGTTCTTTCCACAAACCACACGTGGATCAACCACTAGAGTCATTGCATGTGTGTTCTTATACTAAAACCACAAACCAGTACTAGAGTCATTGCATGTGTGTTCTTATACTAAACCACAAACGAGTACTAGAGTCACTGCATGTGTGTTCTTTTCCACGAACCACACATGGATCCACCAGTGGTCATTGCGTGTGTGTTCTTTCCACAAACCACATATGGATCAACCAGAGTCATTGCATGTGTGTTCTTTCCACAAACCACACATGGATAACCCACTAGAGTCATTGCATGTTTGTTCTTATACTAAAATCACAAACCAGCACTAGAGTCATTGCATGTGTGTTCTTTTCCACAAACCACACATGGATCCACCAGTGGTCATTGCATGTGTGTTATTTCCACAAACCACATATGGATCAACCACTAGAGTCATTGCAAGTGTGTTCTTTCCACAAACCACATATGGATCAACCACTAGAGTCATTGCATGTGTGTTCTTATTATACTAAAACCAACACTAGAGTCATTGCATGTGTGTTCTTTTCACAAACCACACATGGATCAACCACTAGAGTCATTGCATGTTTGTTATTTCCACAAACAAACATGGATGAACCACTAGAGTCATTGCATGTGTGTTCTTTTCCACAAACCCTACATGGATCCACCAGTGGTCATTGCATGTGTGTTCTTTTCCACAAACCACACATGGATCCACCAGTGGTCATTGCATGTGTGTTCTTTCCACAAACCACATATGGATCAACGACTAGTCATTGCATGTGTGTTCTTTCCACAAACCACACATGGATCAACCACTAGAGTCATTGCATGTTTGTTCTTATACTAAAATCACAAACCAGCACTAGAGTCATTGCATGTGTGTTCTTTTCCACAAACCACACATGGATCCACCACTAGAGTCATTGCATGTGTGTTCTTTCCACAAATCACATATGGATCAACCAGAGTCATTGCATGTGTGTTCTTTCCACAAACCACACACATGGACCCACTAGAGTCATTGCATGTGTGTTTAATTTCCACAAACCACACATGGATGAACCATTGGATTCATTGCATATGTGTTATTTCCACAAACTACACATGGATCAACCACTAGAGTCATTGCATGTTTGTTCTTATACTAAAACCAACACTAGAGTCATAGCATGTGTGTTCTTTCCACAAACCACATGTGGATCAACCACTAGAGTCATTGCATGTGTGTTCTTATACTAAAACCAACACTAGAGTCATTGCATGTGTTTTTTTTCACAAACCACACATGGATCAACCATTAGAGTCATTGTATGTGTGCTATTTCCACAAACAAACATGGATCAACCACTAGAGTCATTGCATGTGTGTTCTTATACTAAAACCAACATGGATCCACTAGTGGTCATTGCATGTGTGTTCTTTCCACAAACCACACATGGATCCACCAGTGGTCATTGCATGTGTGTTTTTCCACAAACCACACATGGATCAACCACTAGAGTCATTGCATGTGTGTTCTTATACTAAAACCACAAACCAGTACTAGAGTCATTGCATGTGTGTTCTTATACTAAAAGGAAAAACAAGTACTAGAGTCATTGCTTGTGTGTTCTTATACTAAAACCACAAACGAGTACTAGAGTCATTGCATGTGTGTTCTTTTCCACGAACCACACATGGATCCACCAGTGGTCATTGCATGTGTGTTCTTTCCACAAACCACATATGGATCAACCAGAGTGATTGCATGTGTGTTCTTTCCACAAACCACACATGGATCAACCCCAAGAGTCATTGCATGTTTGTTCTTATACTAAAATCACAAACCAGCACTAGAGTCATTGCATGTGTGTTCTTTTCCACAAACCACACATGGATCCACCAGTGGTCATTGCATGTGTGTTATTTCCACAAACCACATATGGATCAACCACTAGAGTCATTGCAAGTGTGTTCTTTCCACAAACCACATATGGATCAACCACTAGAGTCATTGCATGTGTGTTCTTATTATACTAAAACCAACACTAGAGTCATTGCATGTGTGTTCTTTTCACAAACCACACATGGATCAACCACTAGAGTCATTGCATGTTTGTTATTTCCACAAACAAACATGGATGAACCACTAGAGTCATTGCATGTGTGTTCTTTTCCACAAACCCTACATGGATCCACCAGTGGTCATTGCATGTGTGTTCTTTTCCACAAACCACACATGGATCCACCAGTGGTCATTGCATGTGTGTTCTTTCCACAAACCACATATGGATCAACGACTAGTCATTGCATGTGTGTTCTTTCCACAAACCACACATGGATCAACCACTAGAGTCATTGCATGTTTGTTCTTATACTAAAACCACAAACCAGCACTAGAGTCATTGCATGTGTGTTCTTTTCCACAAACCACACATGGATCCACCACTAGAGTCATTGCATGTGTGTTCTTTCCACAAATCACATATGGATCAACCAGAGTCATTGCATGTGTGTTCTTTCCACAAACCACACACATGGACCCACTAGAGTCATTGCATGTGTGTTTAATTTCCACAAACCACACATGGATGAACCATTGGATTCATTGCATATGTGTTATTTCCACAAACTACACATGGATCAACCACTAGAGTCATTGCATGTTTGTTCTTATACTAAAACCAACACTAGAGTCATAGCATGTGTGTTCTTTCCACAAACCACATGTGGATCAACCACTAGAGTCATTGCATGTGTGTTATTTACACAAACAAACATGTATCAACCACTAGAGTCATTGCATGTGTGTTCTTATACTAAAACCACAAACCAGTACTGGAGTCATTGCATGTGTGTTCTTATACTAAAACCACAAACGAGTACTAGAGTTATTGCATGTGTGTTCTTTTCCACGAACCACACATGGATCCACCAGTGGTCATTGCATGTGTGTTATTTCCACAAACCACACATGGATAAACCACTAGAGTCATTGCATGTGTGTTCTTTCCACAAACAAACATGGATCAACCACTAGAGTCATTGAATGTGTGTTCTTTTCCACAAACCACACATGGATGCACCAGTTGTCATTGCATGTGTGTTCTTTTCCACAAACCACACATGGATCCACCAATAGAGTCATTGCATGTGTGTTCTTTCCACAAAGCACATATGGATCAACTAGAGTCATTGCATGTGTTCTTTCCACAAACCACACATGTGGACCCAGTAGAGTCATTGCATGTGTGTTATTTCCACAAACCACACATGGATCAACCACTAGAGTCATTGCATATGTGTTATTTCCACAAACCACACATGGATCAACCACTAGAGTCATTGCATGTGTGTTCTTATACTAAAACGAACACTAGAGTCATTCCATGTGTGTTCTTTTCACAAACCACACATGGATCAACCACTAGAGCCATTGCATGTGTGTTATTTCTGCAAACAAACATGGATCAACCACTAGATTCATTGCATGTGTGTTGTTTTCCACAAACCACACATGGATCCACCAGTGGTCATTGCATGTGTGTTCTTTCCACAAACCACACATGGATCAACCACTAGAGTCATTGCATGTGTGTTCTTTCCACAAACCACACATGGATCAACAACTAGAGTCATTGCATGTTTGTTCTTATACTAAAACCACAAACCAGCACTAGAGTCATTGCATGTGTGTTCTTATACTAAAACCAACATGGATCCACCAGTGGTCATTGCATGTGTGTTATTACCACAAACCACACATGGATCCACCAGTGGTCATTGCATGTGTGTTCTTTCCACAAACCACACATGTATCAACCACTAGAGTCATTGCATGTGTGTTCTTATACTAAAACCACAAACCAGTACTAGAGTCATTGCATGTGTGTTCTTATACTAAAACCACAAACCAGTACTAGAGTCATTGCATGTGTGTTCTTTTCCACGAACCACACATGGATCCACCAGTGGTCATTGCATGTGTGTTCTTTCCACAAACCACATATGGATAAACCAGAGTCATTGCATGTGTGTTCTTTCCACAGACCACACATGGATCAACAACTAGAGTCATTGCATGTTTGTTCTTATACTAAAACCACAAACCAGCACTAGAGTCATTGCATCTGTGTTCTTTTCCACAAACCACACATGGATCCACCAGTGGTCATTGCATGTGTGTTATTTCCACAAACCACACATGGATCAACCACTAGAGTCATTGCATGTGTGTTCTTTCCACAAACCACATATGGATCAACCAATAGAGTCATTGCATGTGTGTTCTTATTATACTAAAACCAACACTAGAGTCATTGCATGTGTGTTCTTTTCACAAACCACACATGGATCAACCACTAGAGTCATTGCATGTGTGTTATTTCCACAAACAAAAATGGATGAACCACTAGAGTCATTGCATGTGTGTTCTTTTCCACAAACCATACATGGATCCACCAGTGGTCATTGCATGTGTGTTCTTTTCCACAGACCACACTTGGATCCACCAGTGGTCATTGCATGTGTGTTCTTTCCACAAACCACATAAGGATCAACCACTAGTCATTGCATGTGTGTTCTTTCCACAAACCACACATGGATCAACCACTAGAGTCATTGCATGTTTGTTCTTATACTTAAATCACAAACCAGCACTAGAGTCATTGCATGTGTGTTCTTTTCCACAAACCACACATGGATCCACCGATAGAGTCATTGCATGTGTGTTCTTTCCACAAATCACATATGGATCAACCAGAGTCATTGGATGTGTGTTCTTTCCACAAACCACACATGTGGACCCACTAGAGTCATTGCATGTGTGTTATTTCCACAAACCACACATGGATGAACCACTAGATTCATTGCATATGTGTTATTTCCACAAACCACACATGGATCAACCACTAGAGTCATTGCATGTTTGTTCTTATACTAAAACCAACACTAGAGTCATTGCATGTGTGTCCTTTTCACAAACCACACATGGAACAACCACTAGAGTCATTGCATTTGTGTTATTTCCACAAACAAACATGGATAAACCACTAGAGTCATTGCATGTGTGTTCTTATACTAAAACCAACATGGATCCACTAGTGGTCATTGCATGTGTGTTCTTTCCACAAACCACACATGGATCAACCACTAGAGTCATTGCATGTGTGTTATTTCCACAAACCACACATGTATCAACCACTAGAGTCATTGCATGTGTGTTCTTATACTAAAACCACAAACCAGTACTAGAGTCATTGCATGTGTATTCTTATACTAAAACCACAAACGAGTACTAGAGTCATTGCATGTGTGTTCTTTTCCATGAACCACACATGGATCCACCAGTGGTCATTGCATGTGTGTTCTTTTCACAAACTACACATGGATCAACCACTAGAGTCATTGCATGTGTGTTATTTCCACAAACAAACAGGGATCAACCACTAGAGTCATTGCATGTGTGTTCTTATACTAAAACCAACATGGATCCACTAGTGGTCATTGCATGTGTGTTCTTTCCACAAACCACACATGGATCCACCAGTGGTCATTGCATGTGTGTTCTTTCCACAAACCACACATGGATCAACCACTAGAGTCATTGCATGTTTGTTCTTATACTAAAACCAACACTAGAGTCATTGCATGTGTGTCCTTTTCACAAAAAACACATTGATCAACCACTAGAGTCATTGCATGTGTGTTATTTACACAAACAAACATGGATCAACCACTAGAGTCATTGCATGTGTGTTCTTATACTAAAACCAACATGGATCCACCAGTGGTCATTGCATGTGTGTTCTTTCCACAAACCACACATGGATGAACCACTAGAGTTAGTGCATGTGTGTTATTTCCACAAACCACACATGTATCAACCACTAGAGTCATTGCATGTGTGTTCTTATACTAAAACCACAAACCAGTACTAGAGTCATTGCATGTGTGTTCTTATACTAAAACCACAAACGAGTACTAGAGTCATTGCATGTGTGTTATTTTCCACGAACAACACATGGATCCACCAGTGGTCATTGCATGTGTGTTCTTTTTAGAAACCACACATGGATCAACCACTAGAGTCATTGCGTGTGTGTTATTTCCACAAACAAACATGGATCAACCACTAGAGTCATTGCATGTCTGTTCTTATACTAAAACCAACATGGATCCACTAGTGGTCATTGCATGTGTGTTATTACCACAAACCACACATGGATCCACCAGTGGTCATTGCATGTGTGTTCTTTCCACAAAGCACACATGGATCAACCACTAGAGTCATTGCATGTGTGTTCTTATACTAAAACCACAAACCAGTACTAGAGTCATTGCATGTGTGTTCTTATACTAAAACCACAAACCAGTACTAGAGTCATTGCATGTGTGTTCTTTTCCACGAACCACACATGGATCCACCAGTGGTCATTGCATGTGTGTTCTTTCCACAAACCACATATGGATCAACCAGAGTCATTGCATGTGTGTTCTTTCCACAAACCACACATGGATCAACCACTAGAGTCATTTCATGTTTGTTCTTATACTAAAACCACAAACCAGCACTAGAGTCATTGCATCTGTGTTCTTTTCCACAAACCACACATGGATCCACCAGTGGTCATTGCATGTGTGTTATTTCCACAAACCACACATGGATCAACCACTAGAGTCATTGCATGTGTGTTCTTTCCACAAACCACATATGGATCAACCACTAGAGTCATTGCATGTGTGTTCTTATTATACTAAAACCAACACTAGAGTCATTGCATGTGTGTTCTTTTCACAAACCACACATGGATCAACCACTAGAGTCATTGCATGTGTGTTATTTCCACAAACAAACATGGATGAACCACTAGAGTCATTGCATGTGTGTTCTTTTCCACAAACCATACATGGATCCACCAGTGGTCATTGCATGTGTGTTCTTTTCCACAGACCACACTTGGATCCACCAGTGGTCATTGCATGTGTGTTCTTTCCACAAACCACATATGGATCAACCACTAGTCATTGCATGTGTGTTCTTTCCACAAACCACACATGGATCAACCGCTAGAGTCATTGCATGTTTGTTCTTATACTTAAATCACAAACCAGCACTAGAGTCATTGCATGTGTGTTCTTTTCCACAAACCACACATGGATCCACCGATAGAGTCATTGCATGTGTGTTCTTTCCACAAATCACATATGGATCAAACAGAGTCATTGCATGTGTGTTCTTTCCACAAACCACACATGTGGACCCACTAGAGTCATTGCATGTGTGTTATTTCCACAAACCACACATGGATGAACCACTAGATTCATTGCATATGTGTTATTTCCACAAACCACACATGGATCAACCACTAGAGTCATTGCATGTTTGTTCTTATACTAAAACCAACACTAGAGTCATTGCATGTGTGTCCTTTTCACAAACCACACATGGAACAACCACTAGAGTCATTGCATTTGTGTTATTTCCACAAACAAACATGGATAAACCACTAGAGTCATTGCATGTGTGTTCTTATACTAAAACCAAGATGGATCCACTAGTGGTCATTGCATGTGTGTTCTTTCCACAAACCACACATGGATCAACCACTAGAGTCATTGCATGTGTGTTATTTCCACAAACCACACATGTATCAACCACTAGAGTCATTGCAATTGTGTTCTTATACTAAAACCACAAACCAGTACTAGAGTCATTGCATGTGTATTCTTATACTAAAACCACAAACGAGTACTAGAGTCATTGCATGTGTGTTCTTTTCCATGAACCACACATGGATCCACCAGTGGTCATTGCATGTGTGTTCTTTTCACAAACTACACATGGATCAACCACTAGAGTCATTGCATGTGTGTTATTTCCACAAACAAACAGGGATCAACCACTAGAGTCATTGCATGTGTGTTCTTATACTAAAACCAACATGGATCCACTAGTGGTCTTTGCATGTGTGTTCTTTCCACAAACCACAAATGGATCCACCAGTGGTCATTGCATGTGTGTTCTTTCCACAAACCACACATGGATCAACCACTAGAGTCATTGCATGTTTGTTCTTATACTAAAACCAACACTAGAGTCATTGCATGTGTGTCCTTTTCACAAACCACACATGGATCAACCACTAGAGTCATTGCATGTGTGTTATTTACACAAACAAACATGGATCAACCACTAGAGTCATTGCATGTGTGTTCTTATACTAAAACCAACATGGATCCACCAGTGGTCATTGCATGTGTGTTCTTTCCACAAACCACACATGGATGAACCACTAGAGTTAGTGCATGTGTGTTATTTCCACAAACCACACATGTATCAACCACTAGAGTCATTGCATGTGTGTTCTTATACTAAAACCACAAACCAGTACTAGAGTCATTGCATGTGTGTTCTTATACTAAAACCACAAACGAGTACTAGAGTCATTGCATGTGTGTTCTTTTCCACGAACCACACATGGATCCACCAGTGGTCATTGCATGTGTGTTCTTTTCACAAACCACACATGGATCAACCACTAGAGTCATTGCGTGTGTGTTATTTCCACAAACAAACATGGATCAACCACTAGACTCATTGCATGTCTATTCTTATACTAAAACCAACATGGATCCACTAGTGGTCATTGCATGTGTGTTATTACCACAAACCACACATGGATCCACCAGTGGTCATTGCATGTGTGTTCTTTCCACAAACCACACATGGATCAACCACTAGAGTCATTGCATGTGTGTTCTTATACTAAAACCACAAACCAGTACTAGAGTCATTGCATGTGTGTTCTTATACTAAAACCACAAACCAGTACTAGAGTCATTGCATGTGTGTTCTTTTCCACGAACCACACATGGATCCACCAGTGGTCATTGCATGTGTGTTCTTTCCACAAACCATATATGGGTCAACCAGAGTCATTGCATGTGTGTTCTTTCCACAAACCACACATGGATCAACCACTAGAGTCATTGCATGTTTGTTCTTATACTAAAACCACAAACCAGCACTAGAGTCATTGCATCTGTGTTCTTTTCCACAAACCACACATGGATCCACCAGTGGTCATTGCATGTGTGTTATTTCCACAAACCACACATGGATCAACCACTAGAGTCATTGCATGTGTGTTCTTTCCACAAACCACATATGGATCAACCACTAGAGTCATTGCATGTGTGTTCTTATTATACTAAAACCAACACTAGAGTCATTGCATGTGTGTTCTTTTCACAAACCACACATGGATCAACCACTAGAGTCATTGCATGTGTGTTATTTCCACAAACAAACATGGATGAACCACTAGAGTCATTGCATGTGTGTTCTTTTCCACAAACCATACATGGATCCACCAGTGGTCATTTCATGTGTGTTCTTTTCCACAAAACACACTTGGATCCACCAGTGGTCATTGCATGTGTGTTCTTTCCACAAACCACATATGGATCAACCACTAGTCATTGCATGTGTGTTCTTTCCACAAACCACACATGGATCAACCACTATAGTCATTGCATGTTTGTTCTTATACTTAAATCGCAAACCAGCATTAGAGTCATTGCATGTGTGTTCTTTTCCACAAACCACACATGGATCCACCGCTAGAGTCATTGCATGTGTGTTCTTTCCACAAATCACATATGGATCAACCAGAGACATTGCATGTGTGTTCTTTCCACAAACCACACATGTGGACCAAGTAGAGTCATTGCATGTGTGTTATTTCCACAAACCACACATGGATGAACCACTAGATTCATTGCATATGTGTTATTTCCACAAACCACACATGGATCAACCACTAGAGTCATTGCATGTTTGTTCTTATACTAAAACCAACACTAGAGTCATTGCATGTGTGTCCTTTTCACAAACCACACATGGAACAACCACTAGAGTCATTGCATTTGTGTTATTTCCACAAACAAACATGGATAAACCACTAGAGTCATTGCATGTGTGTTCTTATACTAAAACCAACATGGATCCACTAGTGGTCATTGCATGTGTGTTCTTTCCACAAACCACACATGGATCAACCACTAGAGTCATTGCATGTGTGTTATTTCCACAAACCACACATGTATCAACCACTAGAGTCATTGCATGTGTGTTCTTATACTACAACCACAAACCAGTACTAGAGTCATTGCATGTGTATTCTTATACTAAAACCACAGACGAGTACTAGAGTCATTGCATGTGTGTTCTTTTCCACGAACCACACATGGATCCACCAGTGGTCATTGCATGTGTGTTCTTTTCACAAACTACACATGGATCAACCACTAGAGTCATTGCATGTGTGTTATTTCCACAAACAAACATGGATCAACCACTAGAGTCATTGCATGTGTGTTCTTATACTAAAACAAACATGGATCCACTAGTGGTCATTGCATGTGTGTTCTTTCCACAAACCACACACGGATCCACCAGTGGTCATTGCATGTGTGTTCTTTCCACAAACCACACATGGATCAACCACTAGAGTCATTGCATGTGTGTTCTTATACTAAAACCACAAACCAGTACTAGAGTCATTGCATGTGTGTTCTTATACTAAAACCACAATCGAGGACTAGAGTCATTGCATGTGTGTTCTTTTCCATGAACCACACATGGATCCACCAGTGGTCATTGCATGTGTGTTCTTTCCACAAACCACACATGGATCAACCACTAGAGTCATTGCATGTGTGTTCTTTCCACAAACCACAAATGGATCAACCACTAGAGTCATTGCATGTGTGTTCTTATTATACTAAAACCAACACTAGAGTCATTGCATGTGTGTTCTTATTATACTAAAACCAACACTAGAGTCATTGCATGTGTGTTCTTTTCACAAACCACACATGGATCAACCACTAGAGTCATTGCATGTGTGTTATTTCCACAAACAAACATGGATGAACCACTAGAGTCATTGCATGTGTGTTCTTTTCCACAAACCACACATGGATGAACCACTAGATTCATTGCATCTGTGTTATTTCCACAAACCACACATGGATCAACCACTAGAGTCATTGCATGTGTGTTATTTCCACAAATAAACATGGATCAACCACTAGAGTCATTGCATGTGTGTTCTTTTCCACAAACCACACATGGATCCACCAGTGGTCATTGCATGTGTTTTATTTCCATAAACCACACATGGATCAACCAGTAGAGTCATTGCATGTGTGTTCTTTCCACAAATCACATATGGATCAACCAGAGTCATTGCATGTGTGTTCTTTCCACAAACCACACATGTGGACCCACTAGAGTCATTGCATGTGTGTTATTTCCACAAACCACACATGGATGAACCACTAGATTCATTGCATCTGTGTTATTTCCACAAACCACACATGGATCGACCACTAGAGTCATTGCATGTTTGTTCTTATACTAAAACCAACACTAGAGTCATTGCATGTGTGTCCTTTTCACAAACCACACATGGAACAACCACTAGACTCATTGCATTTGTGTTATTTCCACAAACAAACATGGATAAACCACTAGAGTCATTGCATGTGTGTTCTTATACTAAAACCAACATGTATCCACTAGTGGTCATTGCATGTGTGTTCTTTCCACAAACCACACATGGATCAACCACTAGAGTCATTGCATGTGTGTTATTTCCACAAACCAGACATGTATCAACCACTAGAGTCATTGCATGTGTGTTCTTATACTAAAACCACAAACCAGTACTAGAGTCATTGCATGTGTATTCTTATACTAAAACCACAAACGAGTACTAGAGTCATTGCATGTGTGTTCTTTTCCACGAACCACACATGGATCCACCAGTGGTCATTGCATGTGTGTTCTTTCCACAAACCACATATGGATCAACCAGAGTCATTGCATGTGTGTTCTTTCCACAAACCACACATGGATCAACCACTAGAGTCATTGCATGTTTGTTCTTATACTAAAACCACAAACCAGCACTAGAGTCATTGCATCTGTGTTCTTTTCCACAAACCACACATGGATCCACCAGTGGTCATTGCATGTGTGTTATTTCCACAAACCACACATGGATCAACCACTAGAGTCATTGCATGTGTGTTCTTTCCACAAACCACATATGGATCAACCACTAGAGTCATTGCATGTGTGTTCTTATTATACTAAAACCAACACTAGAGTCATTGCATGTGTGTTCTTTTCACAAACCACACATGGATCAACCACTAGAGTCATTGCATGTGTGTTATTTCCACAAACAAACATGGATGAACCACTAGAGTCATTGCATGTGTGTTCTTTTCCACAAACCATACATGGATCCACTAGTGGTCATTGCATGTGTGTTCTTTTCCACAAACCACACCTGGATCCACCAGTGGTCATTGCATGTGTGTTCTTTCCACAAACCACATATGGATCAACCACTAGTCATTGCATGTGTGTTCTTTCCACAAACCACACATGGATCAACCACTAGAGTCATTGCATGTTTGTTCTTATACTTAAATCACAAACCAGCACTAGAGTTATTGCATGTGTGTTCTTTTCCACAAACCACACATGGATCCACCGCTAGAGTCATTGCATGTGTGTTCTTTCCACAATTCACATATGGATCAACCAGAGTCATTGCATGTGTGTTCTTTCCACAAACCACACATGTGGACCAAGTAGAGTCATTGCATGTGTGTTATTTCCACAAACCACACATGGATGAACCACTAGATTCATTGCATATGTGTTATTTCCACAAACCACACATGGATCAACCACTAGAGTCATTGCATGTTTGTTCTTATACTAAAACCAACACTAGAGTCATTGCATGTGTGTCCTTTTCACAAACCACACATGGAACAACCACTAGAGTCATTGCATTTGTGTTATTTCCACAAACAAACATGGATAAACCACTAGAGTCATTGCATGTGTGTTCTTATACTAAAACCAACATGGATCCACTAGTGGTCATTGCATGTGTGTTCTTTCCACAAACCACACATGGATCAACCACTAGAGTCATTGCATGTGTGTTATTTCCACAAACCACACATGTATCAACCACTAGAGTCATTGCATGTGTGTTCTTATACTACAACCACAAACCAGTACTAGAGTCATTGCATGTGTATTCTTATACTAAAACCACAAACGAGTACTAGAGTCATTGCATGTGTGTTCTTTTCCACGAACCACACATGGATCCACCAGTGGTCATTGCATGTGTGTTCTTTTCACAAACTACACATGGATCAACCACTAGAGTCATTGCATGTGTGTTATTTCCACAAACAAACATGGATCAACCACTAGAGTCATTGCATGTGTGTTCTTATACTAAAACCAACATGGATCCACTAGTGGTCATTGCATGTGTGTTCTTTCCACAAACCACACATGGATCCACCAGTGGTCATTGCATGTGTGTTCTTTCCACAAACCACACATGGATCAACCACTAGAGTCATTGCATGTGTGTTCTTATACTAAAACCACAAACCAGTACTAGAGTCATTGCATGTGTGTTCTTATACTAAAACCACAAACGAGGACTAGAGTCATTGCATGTGTGTTCTTTTCCATGAACCACACATGGATCCACCAGTGGTCATTGCATGTGTGTTCTTTCCACAAACCACACATGGATCAACCACTAGAGTCATTGCATGTGTGTTCTTTCCACAAACCACAAATGGATCAACCACTAGAGTCATTGCATGTGTGTTCTTATTATACTAAAAGCAACACTAGAGTCATTGCCTGTGTGTTCTTATTATACTAAAACCAACACTAGAGTCATTGCATGTGTGTTCTTTTCACAAACCACACATGGATCAACCACTAGAGTCATTGCATGTGTGTTATTTCCACAAACAAACATGGATGAACCACTAGAGTCATTGCATGTGTGTTCTTTTCCACAAACCACACATGGATGAACCACTAGATTCATTGCATCTGTGTTATTTCCACAAACCACACATGGATCAACCACTAGAGTCATTGCATGTGTGTTATTTCCACAAATAAACATGGATCAACCACTAGAGTCATTGCATGTGTGTTCTTTTCCACAAACCACACATGGATCCACCAGTGGTCATTGCATGTGTTTTATTTCCATAAACCACACATGGATCAACCAGTAGAGTCATTGCATGTGTGTTCTTTCCACAAATCACATATGGATCAACCAGAGTCATTGCATGTGTGTTCTTTCCACAAACCACACATGTGGACCCACTAGAGTCATTGCATGTGTGTTATTTCCACAAACCACACATGGATGAACCACTAGATTCATTGCATCTGTGTTATTTCCACAAACCACACATGGATCAACCACTAGAGTCATTGCATGTTTGTTCTTATACTAAAACCAACACTAGAGTCATTGCATGTGTGTCCTTTTCACAAACCACACATGGAACAACCACTAGACTCATTGCATTTGTGTTATTTCCACAAACAAACATGGATAAACCACTAGAGTCATTGCATGTGTGTTCTTATACTAAAACCAACATGTATCCACTAGTGGTCATTGCATGTGTGTTCTTTCCACAAACCACACATGGATCAACCACTAGAGTCATTGCATGTGTGTTATTTCCACAAACCACACATGTATCAACCACTAGAGTCATTGCATGTGTTTTCTTATACTAAAACCACAAACCAGTACTAGAATCATTGCATGTGTGTTCTTTTCCACGAACCACACATGGATCCACCAGTGGTCATTGCATGTGTGTTCTTTCCACAAACCACATATGGATCAACCAGAGTCATTGCATGTGTGTTCTTTCCACAAACCACACATGGATCAACCACTAGAGTCATTGCATGTTTGTTCTTATACTAAAACCACAAACCAGCACTAGAGTCATTGCATCTGTGTTCTTTTCCACAAACCACACATGGATCCACCAGTGGTCATTGCATGTGTGTTATTTCCACAAACCACACATGGATCAACCACTAGAGTCATTGCATGTGTGTTCTTTCCCCAAACCACATATGGATCAACCACTAGAGTCATTGCATGTGTGTTCTTATTATACTAAAACGAACACTAGAGTCATTGCATGTGTGTTCTTTTCACAAACCACACATGGATCAACCACTAGAGTCATTGCATGTGTGTTATTTCCACAAACAAACATGGATGAACCACTAGAGTCATTGCATGTGTGTTCTTTTCCACAAACCATACATGGATCCACTAGTGGTCATTGCATGTGTGTTCTTTTCCACAAACCACACCTGGATCCACCAGTGGTCATTGCATGTGTGTTCTTTCCACAAACCACATATGGATCAACCACTAGTCATTGCATGTGTGTTCTTTCCACAAACCACACATGGATCAACCACTAGAGTCATTGCATGTTTGTTCTTATACTTATATCACAAACCAGCACTAGAGTCATTGCATGTGTGTTCTTTTCCACAAACCACACATGGATCCACCGCTAGAGTCATTGCATGTGTGTTCTTTCCACAATTCACATATGGATCAACCAGAGTCATTGCATGTGTGTTCTTTCCACAAACCACACATGTGGACCCACTAGAGTCATTGCATGTGTGTTATTTCCACAAACCACACATGGATGAACCACTAGATTCATTGCCTATGTGTTATTTCCACCAACCACACATGGTCAACCACTAGAGTCATTGCATGTTTGTTCTTATACTAAAACCAACACTAGAGTCATTGCATGTGTGTCATTTTCACAAACCACACATGGAACAACCACTAGAGTCATTGCATTTGTGTTATTTCCACAAACAAACATGGATAAACCACTAGAGTCATTGCATGTGTGTTCTTATAATAAAACCAACATGGATCCACTAGTGGTCATTGCATGTGTGTTCTTTCCACAAACCACACATGGATCAACCACTAGAGTCATTGCATGTGTGTTATTTCCACAAACCACACATGGATCAACCACTAGAGTCATTGCATGTTTGTTCTTATACTAAAACCAACACTAGAGTCATTGCATGTGTGTCCTTTTCACAAACCACACATGGAACAACCACTAGAGTCATTGCATTTGTGTTATTTCCACAAACAAACATGGATAAACCACTAGAGTCATTGCATGTGTGTTCTTATACAAAAACCAACATGGATCCACTAGTGGTCATTGCATGTGTGTTCTTTCCACAAACCACACATGGATCAACCACTAGAGTCATTGCATGTGTGTTATTTCCACAAACCACACATGTATCAACCACTAGAGTCATTGCATGTGTGTTCTTATACTACAACCACAAACCAGTACTAGAGTCATTGCATGTGTATTCTTATAATAAAACCACAAACGAGTACTAGAGTCATTGCATCTGTGTTCTTTTCCACGAACCACACATGGATCCACCAGTGGTCATTGCATGTGTGTTCTTTTCACAAACTACACATGGATCAACCACTAGAGTCATTGCATGTGTGTTATTTCCACAAACGAACATGGATCAACCACTAGAGTCATTGCATGTGTGTTCTTATACTAAAACCAACATGGATCCACTAGTGGTCATTGCATGTGTGTTCTTTCCACAAACCACACATGGATCCACCAGTGGTCATTGCATGTGTGTTCTTTCCACAAACCACACATGGATCAACCACTAGAGTCATTGCATGTGTGTTCTTATACTAAAACCACAAACCAGTACTAGAGTCATTGCATGTGTGTTCTATACTAAAACCACAAACGAGGACTAGAGTCATTGCATGTGTGTTCTTTTCCATGAACCACACATGGATCCACCAGTGGTCATTGCATGTGTGTTCTTTCCACAAACCACACATGGATCAACCACTAGAGTCATTGCATGTGTGTTCTTTCCACAAACCACAAATGGATCAACCACTAGAGTCATTGCATGTGTGTTCTTATTATACTAAAACCAACACTAGAGTCATTGCATGTGTGTTCTTATTATACTAAAACCAACACTAGAGTCATTGCATGTGTGTTCTTTTCACAAACCACACATGGATCAACCACTAGAGTCATTGCATGTGTGTTATTTCCACAAACAAACATGGATGAACCACTAGAGTCATTGCATGTGTGTTCTTTTCCACAAACCACACATGGATGAACCACTAGATTCATTGCATCTGTGTTATTTCCACAAACCACACATGGATCAACCACTAGAGTCATTGCATGTGTGTTATTTCCACAAATAAACATGGATCAACCACTAGAGTCATTGCATGTGTGTTCTTTTCCACAAACCACACATGGATCCACCAGTGGTCATTGCATGTGTTTTATTTCCATAAACCACACATGGATCAACTAGTAGAGTCATTGCATGTGTGTTCTTTCCACAAACCACACATGGATCAACCACTAGAGTCATTGCATGTTCGTTCTTATACTAAAACCACAAACCAGCATTAGAGTCATTGCATCTGTGTTCTTTTCCACAAACCACACATGGATCCACCAGTGGTCATTGCATGTGTTTTATTTCCACAAACCACACATGGATCAACCACTAGAGTCATTGCATGTGTGTTCTTTCCACAAACCACATATGGATCAACCACTAGAGTCATTGCATGTGTGTTCTTATTATACTAAAACCAACACTAGAGTCATTGCATGTGTGTTCTTATTATACTAAAACCAACACTAGAGTCATTGCATGTGTGTTCTTTTCACAAACCACACATGGATCAACCACTAGAGTCATTGCATGTGTGTTATTTCCACAAACAAACATGGATGAACCACTAGAGTCATTGCATGTGTGTTCTTTTCCACAAAACATACAAGGATCCACCAGTGGTCATTGCATGTGTGTTCTTTTCCACAAACCACACTTGGATCCACCAGTGGTCATTGCATGTGTGTTCTTTCCACAAACCACATATGGATCAACCAGTAGTCATTGCATGTGTGTTCTTTCCACAAACCACACATGGATCAACCACTAGAGTCATTGCATGTTTCTTCTTATACTTAAATCACAAACCAGCACTAGAGTCATTGCATGTGTGTTCTTTTCCACAAACCACACATGGATCCACCGCTAGAGTCATTGCATGTGTGTTCTTTCCACAAATCACATATGGATCAACCAGAGTCATTGCATGTGTGTTCTTTCCACAAACCACACATGTGGACCCACTAGAGTCATTGCATGTGTGTTATTTCCACAAACCACACATGGATGAACCACTAGATTCATTGCATCTGTGTTATTTCCACAAACCACACATGGATCAACCACTAGAGTCATTGCATGTTTGTTCTTATACTAAAACCAACACTAGAGTCATTGCATGTGTGTCCTTTTCACAAACCACACATGGAACAACCACTAGACTCATTGCATTTGTGTTATTTCCACAAACAAACATGGATAAACCACTAGAGTCATTGCATGTGTGTTCTTATACTAAAACCAACATGTATCCACTAGTGGTCATTGCATGTGTGTTCTTTCCACAAACCACACATGGATCAACCACTAGAGTCATTGCATGTGTGTTATTTCCACAAACCACACATGTACCAACCACTAGAGTCATTGCATGTGTGTTCTTATACTAAAACCACAAACCAGTACTAGAGTCATTGCATGTGTATTCTTATACTAAAACCACAAACGAGTACTAGAGTCATTGCATGTGTGTTCTTTTCCACGAACCACACATGGATCCACCAGTGGTCATTGCATGTGTGTTCTTTTCACAAACTACACATGGATCAACCACTAGAGTCATTGCATGTGTGTTATTTCTACAAACAAACATGGATCAACCACTAGAGTCATTGCATGTGTGTTCTTATACTAAAACCAACATGGATCCACTAGTGGTCATTGCATGTGTGTTCTTTCCACAAACCACACATGGATCCACCAGTGGTCATTGCATGTGTGTTCTTTCCACAAACCACACATAGATCAACCACTAGAGTCATTGCATGTGTGTTCTTATAGTAAAACCACAAACCAGTACTAGAGTCATTGCATGTGTGTTCTTATACTAAAACCACAAACGAGTACTAGAGTCATTGCATGTGTGTTCTTTTCCACGAACCACACATGGATCCACCAGTGGTCATTGCATGTGTGTTCTTTCCACAAACCACATATGGATTAACCAGAGTCATTGCATGTGTGTTCTTTCCACAAACCACACATGGATCAACCACTAGAGTCATTGCATGTTTGTTCTTATACTAAAACCACAAACCAGCACTAGAGTCATTGCATCTGTGTTCTTTTCCACAAACCACACATGGATCCACCAGTGGTCATTGCATGTGTGTTATTTCCACAAACCACACATGGATCAACCACTAGAGTCATTGCATGTGTGTTCTTTCCACAAACCACATATGGATCAACCACTAGAGTCATTGCATGTGTGTTCTTATTATACTAAAACCAACACTAGAGTCATTGCATGTGTGTTCTTTTCACAAACCACACATGGATCAACCACTAGAGTCATTGCATGTGTGTTATTTCCACAAACAAACATGGATGAACCACTAGAGTCATTGCATGTGTGTTCTTTTCCACAAACCATACATGGATCCACTAGTGGTCATTGCATGTGTGTTCTTTTCCACAAACCACACCTGGATCCACCAGTGGTCATTGCATGTGTGTTCTTTCCACAAACCACATATGGATCAACCACTAGTCATTGCATGTGTGTTCTTTCCACAAACCACACATGGATCAACCACTAGAGTCATTGCATGTTTGTTCTTATACTTAAATCACAAACCAGCACTAGAGTCATTGCATGTGTGTTCTTTTCCACAAACCACACATGGATCCACCGCTAGAGTCATTGCATGTGTGTTCTTTCCACAATTCATATATGGATCAACCAGAGTCATTGCATGTGTGTTCTTTCCACAAACCACACATGTGGACCCACTAGAGTCATTGCATGTGTGTTATTTCCACAAACCACACATGGATGAACCACTAGATTCATTGCCTATGTGTTATTTCCACAAACCACACATGGTCAACCACTAGAGTCATTGCATGTTTGTTCTTATACTAAAACCAACACTAGAGTCATTGCATGTGTGTCATTTTCACAAACCACACATGGAACAACCACTAGAGTCATTGCATTTGTGTTATTTCCACAAACAAACATGGATAAACCACTAGAGTCATTGCATGTGTGTTCTTATAATAAAACCAACATGGATCCACTAGTGGTCATTGCATGTGTGTTCTTTCCACAAACCACACATGGATCAACCACTAGAGTCATTGCATGTGTGTTATTTCCACAAACCACACTTGTATCAACCACTAGAGTCATTGCATGTGTGTTCTTATACTAAAACCACAAACCAGTACTAGAGTCATTGCATGTGTATTCTTATACAAAAACCACAAACGAGTACTAGAGTCATTGCATGTGTGTTCTTTTCCACGAACCACACATGGATCCACCACTGGTCATTGCATGTGTGTTCTTTTCACAAACTACACATGGATCAACCACTAGAGTCATTGCATGTGTGTTATTTCCACAAACAAACATGGATCAACCACTAGAGTCATTGCATGTGTGTTCTTATACTAAAACCAACATGGATCCACTAGTGGTCATTGCATGTGTGTTCTTTCCACAAACCACACATGGATCCACCAGTGGTCATTGCATGTGTGTTCTTTCCACAAACCACACATGGATCAACCACTAGAGTCATTGCATGTGTGTTCTTATACTAAAACCACAAACCAGTACTAGAGTCATTGCATGTGTGTTCTTATACTAAAACCACAAACGAGTACTAGAGTCATTGCATGTGTGTTCTTTTCCACGAACCACACATGGATCCACAAGTGGTCATTGCATGTGTGTTCTTTCCATAAGCCACATATGGATCAACCAGAGGCATTGCATGTGTGTTCTTTCCACAAACCACACATGGATCAACCACTAGAGTCATTGCATGTTTGTTCTTATACTAAAACCACAAACCAGCACTAGAGTCATTGCATTTGTGTTCTTTTCCACAAACCACACATGGATCCACCAGTGGTCATTGCATGTGTGTTATTTCCACAAACCACACATGGATCAACCACTAGAGTATTTGCATGTGTGTTCTTTCCACAAACCACATATGGATAACTACACTACAGTCATTGCAAGTGTGTTCTTATTATACTAAAACCAACACTAGAGTCATTGCATGTGTGTTATTTCCACAAAAAACACATGGATCAACCACTAGAGTCATTGCATGTGTGTTATGTCCACAAACAAACATGGATGAACCACTAGTCATTGCATGTGTGTTCTTTTCCACAAACCACACATGGATCCACCAGTGGTCATTGCATGTGTGTTCTTTTCCACAAACCACACATGGATCCACCAGTGGTCATTGCAAGTGTGTTCTTTCCACAAACCACATATGGATCAACCACTAGTCATTGCATGTGTGTTCTTTCCACAAACCACACATGGATCAACCCCAAGAGTCATTGCATGTTTGTTCTTATACTAAAACCACAAACTAGCACTAGAGTCATTGCATGCGTGTTGTTTTCCACAAACCACACATGGATCCACCGCTAGAGTCATTGCATGTGTGTTCTTTCCACAAACCACATATGGATCAACCACTAGAGTCATTGCATGTGTGTTCTTTTCACAAACCACACATGGATCAAACACTAGAGTCATTGCATGTGTGTTATTTCCACAAACAAACATGGATGAACCACTAGAGTCATTGCATGTGTGTTCTTTTCCACAAACCATACATGGATCCACCAGTGGTCATTGCATGTGTGTTCTTTTCCACAAACCACACCTGGATCCACCAGTGGTCATTGCATGTGTGTTCTTTCCACAAACCACATATGGATCAACCAGTAGTCATTGCATGTGTGTTCTTTCCACAAACCACACATGGATCAACCACTAGAGTCATTGCATGTTTGTTCTTATACTTAAATCACAAACCAGCACTAGAGTCATTGCATGTGTGTTCTTTTCCACAAACCACACATGGATCCACCGCTAGAGTCATTGCATGTGTGTTCTTTCCACAATTCACATATGGATCAACCAGAGTCATTGCATGTGTGTTCTTTCCACAAACCACACATGTGGACCCACTAGAGTCATTGCATGTGTGTTATTTCCACAAACCACACATGGATGAACCACTAGATTCATTGCCTATGTGTTATTTCCACAAACCACACATTGTCAACCACTAGAGTCATTGCATGTTTGTTCTTATACTAAAACCAACACTAGAGTCATTGCATGTGTGTCATTTTCACAAACCACACATGGAACAACCACTAGAGTCATTACATTTGTGTTATTTCCACAAACAAACATGGATAAACCACTAGAGTCATTGCATGTGTGTTCTTATAATAAAACCAACATGGATCCACTAGTGGTCATTGCATGTGTGTTCTTTCCACAAACCACACATGGATCAACCACTAGAGTCATTGCATGTGTGTTATTTCCACAAACCACACATGTATCAACCACTAGAGTCATTGCATGTGTGTTCTTATACTAAAACCACAAACCAGTACTAGAGTCATTGCATGTGTATTCTTATACTAAAACCACAAACGAGTACTAGAGTCATTGCATGTGTGTTCTTTTCCACGAACCACACATGGATCCACCAGTGGTCATTGCATGTGTGTTCTTTTCACAAACTACACATGGATCAACCACTAGAGTCATTGCATGTGTGTTATTTCCACAAACAAACATGGATCAACCACTAGAGTCATTGCATGTGTGTTCTTATACTAAAACCAACATGGATCCACTAGTGGTCATTGCATGTGTGTTCTTTCCACAAACCACACATGGATCCACCAGTGGTCATTGCATGTGTGTTCTTTCCACAAACCACACATGGATCAACCACTAGAGTCATTGCATGTGTGTTCTTATACTAAAACCACAAACCAGTACTAGAGTCATTGCATGTGTGTTCTTATACTAAAACCACAAACGAGTACTAGAGTCATTGCATGTGTGTTCTTTTCGACGAACCACACATGGATCCACCAGTGGTCATTGCATGTGTGTTCTTTCCATAAACCACATATGGATCAACCAGAGGCATTGCATGTGTGTTCTTTCCACAAACCACACATGGATCAACCACTAGAGTCATTGCATGTTTGTTCTTATACTAAAACCACAAACCAGCACTAGAGTCATTGCATCTGTGTTCTTTTCCACAAACCACACATGGATCCACCAGTGGTCATTGTAGGGGTTCGTAGCATGGAAAACAAAAATTTTCTATCGCATACAAACAAACAAGCCAAGATCTATCTACTAGATTGTAGCAACGAGTCGATGGAATAACTCACCCTCGAAGATTCCAAAGTGTTTAACGAGAGCAGATTCTCGTGGGTGATGTAGTCGTACTCTTTCCGATCTCAAGATCGCGTAGACGATCCTTCCGGCGCCGCGTTCCCGCAGCGCTCCCGCAGTCGGTCACACGTTCGGTACTCGACGAAGACCTTCCTCTCCCTTGTTCCAGCAGGCAGCGGAGGTTGTAGCACTCTCCTCGCGATTCCGGCAGCACAACGGCGTGGTACCGGAGGTAGAGGGGAAATCCCGCAGGGCTTCGCCTTAAGCCGGTGCGAGTATGGTGGAGCTTATGAGAGAGGCTATTAGTGGTCTAGTAATTAGACACACCAATTAGAGGGCTCTAAACCAATTAGAAGGCTCTAAACCGAATAGCTCTAAACCGGGGTCTAGATCTAGGGTTTAGTTTAGAGGATAGGAAACTTGTGTGTAGGAGGGGAGCCCTGCCCCTCCTTATATAGGTGGGAGGGGTGGGCGCGCCAGGGGAGGGAGGGAGTCCCTCCCCAACTCGGCCTAGGCTGGCCGCCGGCTTGGAGGAGAGAAACTCCTCCTCCAAGTCGACTCCAACTCCTCTTGCTTGTTTCCCACAGTTTCTTGTTTTTGGCAGTTTGACTTTCAAACTGGACATTTGACTTTTCTGTTTTAGGATTCAATTTAATCCTATATTTGGGACAGCAAGAACACTTAGTACATGATGCAATCATTCTAATATGTAATGACACATTCATGTACCCCTTCCCCCCCGGAGTGCCGGACAATCCGGAACCTTCTAGAATATCCCCGATGAAAACACCGGAATCATTCCCGAACTCCGAAACGGGACTTTCCTTATATGAATCTTATTCTCCGGACCATTCCGGATCACCTCGTGATATCCCGGATCCCATCCGAGACTCCGAACAACATTCGGTCTCTTTCTCATAATACCATAACTACTCAAACAACGTCGAATCCTTAAGTGTGTCTCCCTACGGTTCGTGAATTATGCGGACATGATCGAGACACTTCTCCGAACAATAACCAATAGAGGAATCTGGAAATTCATATGGCTCCCACATATTTCTACGATTACTTTGCGATCGAATGAACCACTTACATACGATACCAATTTCCCTTTGTCTCACGATATGTTACTTATCCGAGGTTATGATCGTCGGTATCTCTGCATACCTAGTTCATCCTCGTTACCGATAAGTACTCTTTTCTCGTTCCCGTGATATGTGATCCCTTGTGACCAAGTCACATGCTTGCAAGCTAATTGAATGACATTTCACCGAGAGGGCCCAGAGAATATCTATCCGTCATGTGGATGGACAAATCCCACTCTTGATCCATGTGTTTCAACCAATACTTTCCGAACACTCAATGCCACCTTTATAGCCACCCTGTTACGGTGTGGTGTTTGATGACATCAAAGCATCCATCCAGTAAAGGTGATATGCATGATCTCATGGTCGAAGGAGTTAGGTTACTATGTATCAGAAAGCATATAGCAATTGAACTATTAAAATGACTTGATCTTTATGCTACGCTTGTCTATAGGAGTATGTCCACCATATCATTCTCCTAACGATATGATCTTGTTGTTGATAACATCTCAATGTTCATGACAAAGAAACCACATCATCAATCAACCAACAAGCTAGTGAAGTATAGAGGCTATACTAGGGACTTCAAATTAAGTTTACAAATCACACAAGTATTAATGGTTTCCTTGTTAATACTATTATAGCATGAATGCAAACATTTATCATAAACACAAAGATATATAATAATAACTATATTTATTATTGCCTCTAGGGCATATCTCCAACAGTCTCCCACTTGCACTAGAGTCATCTAATCTAGATTACATGGTAATATACCGAACACCCATGGCAGTTTGGTGTTGGTCATGTTTTGCCCTCGGGAGAGGTTTAGTCAACGGATCCGCCACATTCAGATCTGTGTGTACTTTGCAAATCTTTATATCCCCATCCTGGATATGTTCTCGAATAGCGTGAAAACGTAGCTTGATATGCTTCAGCTTCTTGTGTGACCTTGGTTCTTGCGCATTGGCTATGGCGCCCATGTTATCACAGTAGATAGACATTGGGTCCAGCGCACTAGGAACCACACCCAGCTCTGTAATGAACTCTTTCATCCATATCGCTTCTTGTGAAGCCTCCGAAGCAGCCATGTATTCCGATTCAGTTGAAGATCTCGCCACAACGCTTTGCTTTGCACTCCTCCAGCTAACTGCTGCACCATTCAAAATAAATACGTATCCAGATTGTGATTTAGAATCATCCGGATCGGTGTTCCAACTAGCATCGGTGTAACCATTAACAACGAGCTGTTCATCACCTCCATAAGAAAGAACCATATCCTTAGTTCTTCTCAAGTACTTAAGGATGTTTTTGACCGCTGTCCAATGATCCACTCCTGGATCACTTTGATATCTGCTAGTTAAACTAACAGCATATGCGATGTCGGGTCTAGTACATAGCATGGCATACATTAGAGATCCTATGGCTGAGGCATAGGGAGTCTTACTCATCCTTTCTCTATCTTCTGCCGATGTCGGACTTTGAGTTTTACTCAAGTTCGTATTGGGCAACATGGGCAAGAACCCTTTCTTGCTTTCTTCCATTCCAAACTTCTTTAGAACTTTGTCCAAATATGTACTCTGTGACAATGATATTTGGCGTTTCGATCTATCTCTATAAATCTTTATGCCTAATATGTAAGCTGCTTCGCCAAGATCTTTCATTGAAAAACTATTATTCAAATATTCCTTGACACTATTAAGAAGGTCTACATCATTCCCAATCAACAATATGTCATCCACATACAGTATTAAGAATGCTACAGAGCTCCCACTCACTTTCTTGTAAATACAAGCTTCTCCATAAGTTTGTATAAAACCAAAACTTTTGATTACCTTATCAAAACGTTGATTCCAACTTCGGGATGCTTGCTTCAATCCATAGATGGACCGTTGAAGCTTGCATACCTTGTTAGCATCTTTAGGATCGACAAAACCTTTGGGTTGTATCATATACAACTCTTCATCAATGTCTCCATTGAGGAATGCTGTTTTGACATCCATCTGCCATATCTCATAATCATAATATGCAGCGATTGCTAACATTATCCTCACAGACTTTAGCTTCGCTACCGGTGAGAAAGTCTCATCGTAGTCAACTCCTTGAATTTGTCGAAACCCTTTTGCGACAAGTCGAGCTTTATAGACAGTAACATTACCATCAGCATCTGTTTTCTTCTTGAAAATCCATTTGTTCTCGACAGCCTTCCGGCCATCCGGTAAGTCCACCAAAGTCCATACTTGGTTTTCGTACATGGATCCAATCTCGGATTTCATGGCTTCTTGCCATTTATTGGAATCTGGGCTTATCATCGCTTCCTCATATGTCTCGGGGTCATCGGTGTTGTCCACCAACATGACATTCATAACGGAATCATACCAATCTGGAGTGGTACGAGTTCTCGTTGACCTCCGAGGCTCTGTAGCAACTTCAACCGAAGTTTCATGATCACTATCATTAGCTTCCTCTCTTATTGGTGCAGGCACCACAGGAACTTCTTCCGGTGCTGCGCTACTCGCAATTTCGAGAGAAGGTTCGACAACCTCGTCGAGTTCTACTTTCCTTCCAGTCACTTCTTTCGAGAGAAATTCCTTCTCTAGAAAGGATCCACTCTTGGCAACGAAGATTTTGCCTTCGGATATATGATAGAAGGTATACCCAATAGTTTCCTTCGGGTATCCTATGAAGACGCATTTTTCCGCTTTGGGTTCAAGCTTGTCCGGCTGTAACTTCTTTACATAGGCTTCGCATCCCCAAACTTTAAGGAACGACAATTTAGGTTTCTTCCCAAACCATAATTCATACGGTGTCGTTTCAACGGATTTAGATGGTGCCCTATTTAAAGTGAATGCGGCTGTTTCTAATGCATAACCCCAAAATGATAGCGGTAAATCTGTAAGTGACATCATAGAACGAACCATATCTAAGAGAGTTCGATTACGACGTTCAGACACACCATTACGCTGTGGTGTTCCCGGCGGTGTCAATTGTGAAAGTATTCCGCATTTCTTCAAATGCTCGCCAAACTCGTAACTTAGATATTCACCTCCACGATCAGAACGTAGAAATTTAATCTTCTTGTTACGTTGATTCTCTACCTCACTTTGAAACTCCTTAAACTTCTCGAAAGTTTCGGACTTATGTTTCATGAAATAGATATACCCATATCTACTCAAGTCATCCGTGAAGGTAAGAACATAACGATAACCACTGCGCGATGCTACACTCATTGGACCACACACATCGGTATGTATGATTTCCAGTAAGTCCGTAGCTCGCTCCATTATACCAGAAAATGGAGTCTTAGTCATTTTACCCATCAGACATGCTTCGCATCTTTCAAGTGATTCAAAATCAAGTGATTCAAGAAGTCCATCGGAATGGAGTTTCTTCATACGTTTCACTCCAATGTGACCAAGACGACAGTGCCACATATAGGTCAAATTATCGCTTGATTTCAAACGTTTAGCCTCAATGTTATTAATATGTGTATTTCTACTATCGAGATTCAATATGAATAGACCATCTATCAAAGGTGCATGTGCATAAAACACATTACTCATATAAATCGAACAACCATTATTCTCGGATTTAAACAAGTAACTGTCTCGCAATAAACAAGATCCTGATATAATGTTCATGCTTAATGCAGGCACCAAATAACAATTATTTAAGTATAAAACTAATCCCGATGGTAGATGAAGAGGTAGCGTGCCGACCGCGATCACATCAACCTTTGATCCGTTTCCTACGCGCATCGTCACCTCGTTCTTCACTAGCTTCCGTTTATTCTGCAGCTCCTGTTTCGAGTTACAAATATGAGCAACCGAACCAGTATCAAATACCCAGGCATTACTACGAGTACTAGTGAGATACACATCAATAACATGTATATCAGATATACCTTTCTTCTTGATGTTGCCGTTCTTCAAATCCGCCAAGTACCTTGGGCAATTCCGCTTCCAGTGACCTTCTCCCTTGCAGTAAAAGCACTCAGTTTCAGGTTTAGGTCCAGCCTTGGTCTTCTTCGTCGGCGTGGTAACTTTCTTACCACCCTTCTTGAAGTGTCCCTTTTGCTTAGACTTGCCTTTCTTGAATTTGGTGGTCTTATTGACCATCAACACTTGGTGCTCTTTCTTGATCTCCACTTCTGCAGATTTTAACATAGCAAATAGTTCTGGCAACTCTTTGTTCATGTTCTGCATGTTGTAGTTCATCACAAAGTTCTTGTAACTTCGTGGTAGTGATTGGAGGATGCGGTAAACTCCCAAAGTATTAGGAATCACTATACCCAAACTTTGAAGTTTATTTGCGTGCCCAGACATCTTAAGCACATGCTCACTGACGGAGCTACCCTCTTCCATCTTGCAGTTAAAGAACTTTTCAGAAGCTTCATAACTTTCAATTGCCGCATGAGTCTCAAAGATTAATTTGAGATCCTCGACAATATCATATGGATCTGACTCTTCAAACCTTTTCTGAAGCTCCGATTCTAAACCATACAAGATAGCACACTGAACTATGGAGTACTGATTCTTCCGAGCAAGGTAAACATTCTTTACTTCATCGGTAGCATCAGCTGCAGGTGGGTCACCTAGCGGTGCATCCAGCACATAGGTCAAATTACCAGCTGTGAGGACAATCCTCAAATTGCGGAACCAATCCGCGAAGTTGCTTCCATTGTTTTTCAACTTTTCTTTCTCTAGGAACGCATTAAAATTGATGGTAGGGGCTGCCATTGATCTACAACATATTTGCAATAGTTTAGACTAAGTTTATGACAAATTGAGTTCAAATTAATTAATGAAATTAAACTAGGTGAACTCCCACTCAAAACAACATCCCTCACATTGTTTTAGTGATCACACGAACCAAATCCACTACATCAACACCGATCATCACGAGAGCTGATATAGTTTTAATGGCGAACAATCATCATGTTCATCATATCTACTATATGATTCATGCTTTGCCTTTCGGCGATCCGTGTTCCTGAGGCCATGTCTGTACATGCTAGGCTCGTCAAGATCAAACCTTAGCTTCCGCATAAGCAAATCTGGCTTGCTTACGTTGTATTCACCCGCGGAATCAAAGACACCCGATCATCACGTGGTGCTTCGAAGCAGCAAGCTTTGGCAACGGTGCATACTAAGGGTGAACACTCTAGAACTTGAAATTTATGTGCATGAGGGATCATCTTATAATGCTACCGTCGTCTACTAAGCAATACAAGATGCATAAAGGATTAACATCACATGCAATTCATAATATGTGATATGATATGGCCTTTCTTCTTTGTGCTTCCGATCTCCATCTTCAAGCACGAATATGATCTCCATCATCACCGGCATAGCATCAAGGTCAATGACGCTTCTCCATGGTTGTCGTCCACCAGCTTCAACTATTACAACTATTTTGAATAGACACGCAGGTCTTAACAGAAATTAAAGACAACCATATGGCTCCTGCCGGTTGCCAACTTACAATAAGGAACATTGCATACATCAAATATAATCACAATCATGGCCATATCACATCACTGCACACCCCTGCAAAACAAAGTTAGACGCTTCTACTTTCTTTGCATATTTTACGTGGTTTGGGGCTTTCCATAAGTGTCGTTCTAACTTACGAACAAGAACCACAACATTGATACTAGCATTGTTGATCACCCGTTGTAAATTGGATCTTTACTATGCTAGGAGAAACAGGCACCCGCAAAGCCACTTATGCAAAACGAGTTGCATGTCAAGCGTGGAGCAAGTCTCATGAACGATGTCATGTAAGGTTAGCCCGGGCCGCTTCATCCCAACATACCGCAAGATGCAAAGTACACAAAAAGCAATCTACAATAAAAGCATCAACGCCCACAATGACCATTGTGTTCTACTCGTGCAACAGATCTACATATAGACACGGCTCTGATACCACTGTAGGGGTTCGTAGCATGGAAAACAAAAATTTTCTATCGCATACAAACAAACAAGCCAAGATCTATCTACTAGATTGTAGCAACGAGTCGATGGAATAACTCACCCTCGAAGATTCCAAAGTGTTTAACGAGAGCAGATTCTCGTGGGTGATGTAGTCGTACTCTTTCCGATCTCAAGATCGCGTAGACGATCCTTCCGGCGCCGCGTTCCCGCAGCGCTCCCGCAGTCGGTCACACGTTCGGTACTCGACGAAGACCTTCCTCTCCCTTGTTCCAGCAGGCAGCGGAGGTTGTAGCACTCTCCTCGCGATTCCGGCAGCACAACGGCGTGGTACCGGAGGTAGAGGGGAAATCCCGCAGGGCTTCGCCTTAAGCCGGTGCGAGTATGGTGGAGCTTATGAGAGAGGCTATTAGTGGTCTAGTAATTAGACACACCAATTAGAGGGCTCTAAACCAATTAGAAGGCTCTAAACCGAATAGCTCTAAACCGGGGTCTAGATCTAGGGTTTAGTTTAGAGGATAGGAAACTTGTGTGTAGGAGGGGAGCCCTGCCCCTCCTTATATAGGTGGGAGGGGTGGGCGCGCCAGGGGAGGGAGGGAGTCCCTCCCCAACTCGGCCTAGGCTGGCCGCCGGCTTGGAGGAGAGAAACTCCTCCTCCAAGTCGACTCCAACTCCTCTTGCTTGTTTCCCACAGTTTCTTGTTTTTGGCAGTTTGACTTTCAAACTGGACATTTGACTTTTCTGTTTTAGGATTCAATTTAATCCTATATTTGGGACAGCAAGAACACTTAGTACATGATGCAATCATTCTAATATGTAATGACACATTCATGTACCCCTTCCCCCCCGGAGTGCCGGACAATCCGGAACCTTCTAGAATATCCCCGATGAAAACACCGGAATCATTCCCGAACTCCGAAACGGGACTTTCCTTATATGAATCTTATTCTCCGGACCATTCCGGATCACCTCGTGATATCCCGGATCCCATCCGAGACTCCGAACAACATTCGGTCTCTTTCTCATAATACCATAACTACTCAAACAACGTCGAATCCTTAAGTGTGTCTCCCTACGGTTCGTGAATTATGCGGACATGATCGAGACACTTCTCCGAACAATAACCAATAGAGGAATCTGGAAATTCATATGGCTCCCACATATTTCTACGATTACTTTGCGATCGAATGAACCACTTACATACGATACCAATTTCCCTTTGTCTCACGATATGTTACTTATCCGAGGTTATGATCGTCGGTATCTCTGCATACCTAGTTCATCCTCGTTACCGATAAGTACTCTTTTCTCGTTCCCGTGATATGTGATCCCTTGTGACCAAGTCACATGCTTGCAAGCTAATTGAATGACATTTCACCGAGAGGGCCCAGAGAATATCTATCCGTCATGTGGATGGACAAATCCCACTCTTGATCCATGTGTTTCAACCAATACTTTCCGAACACTCAATGCCACCTTTATAGCCACCCTGTTACGGTGTGGTGTTTGATGACATCAAAGCATCCATCCAGTAAAGGTGATATGCATGATCTCATGGTCGAAGGAGTTAGGTTACTATGTATCAGAAAGCATATAGCAATTGAACTATTAAAATGACTTGATCTTTATGCTACGCTTGTCTATAGGAGTATGTCCACCATATCATTCTCCTAACGATATGATCTTGTTGTTGATAACATCTCAATGTTCATGACAAAGAAACCACATCATCAATCAACCAACAAGCTAGTGAAGTATAGAGGCTATACTAGGGACTTCAAATTAAGTTTACAAATCACACAAGTATTAATGGTTTCCTTGTTAATACTATTATAGCATGAATGCAAACATTTATCATAAACACAAAGATATATAATAATAACTATATTTATTATTGCCTCTAGGGCATATCTCCAACAGTCATTGCATGTGTGTTATTTCCACAAACCACACATGGATCAACCACTAGAGTAATTGCATGTGTGTTCTTTCTACAAACCACATATGGATAACTACACTAGAGTCATTGCAAGTGTGTTCTTATTATACTAAAACCAACACTAGAGTCATTGCATGTGTGTTATTTCCACAAAAAACACATGGATCAACCACTAGAGTCATTGCATGTGTGTTATTTCCACAAACAAACATGGATGAACCACTAGAGTCATTGCATGTGTGTTCTTTTCCACAAACCACACATGGATCCACCAGTGGTCATTGCATGTGTGTTCTTTTCCACAAACCACACATGGATCTACCAGTGGTCATTGCAAGTGTGTTCTTTCCACAAACCACATATGGATCAACCACTAGTCATTGCATGTGTGTTCTTTCCACAAACCACACATGGATCAACCCCAAGAGTCATTGCATGTTTGTTCTTATACTAAAACCACAAACTAGCACTAGAGTCATTGCATGCGTGTTGTTTTCCACAAACCACACATGGATCCACCGCTAGAGTCATTGCATGTATGTTCTTTCCACAAATCACATATCGATCAACCAGAGTCATTGCATGTGTCTTCTTTCCACAAACCACACATGTGGACCCACTAGAGTCTTTGCATGTGTGTTATTTCCACAAACTTCACATGGATTAACCACTAGATTCATTGCATATGTGTTATTTCCACAAACCACACATGGATCAACCACTAGAGTCATTGCATGTTTGTTCTTATACTAAAACCAACACTAGAGTCATTGCATGTGTGTCCTTTTCACAAACCACACATGAATCAACCACTAGAGTCATTGCATGTGTGTTATTTCCACAAACAAACATGGATCAACCACTAGAGTCATTGCATGTGTGTTCTTATACAAAAACCAACATGGATCCACCAGTGGTCATTGCATGTGTGTTCTTTCCACAAACCACACATGGATCAACCACTAGAGTCATTGCATGTGTGTTCTTTCCACAAACCACACATGGATCAACCACTAGAGTCATTGCATGTTTGTTCTTATACTAAAACCACAAACCAGCACTAGAGTCATTGCATGTGTGTTCTTTTCCAAAACCACACATGGATCCACCACTATAGTCATTGCATGTGTGTTCTTTCCACAAACCACATGTGGATCAACCAGAGTCATTGCATGTGTGTTCTTTCCACAAACCACACATGTGGACCCACCAGTGGTCATTGCATGTGTGTTACTTCCACAAACCACACATGGATCAACCACTAGAGTCATTGCATGTGTATTCTTTCCACAAACCACATAAGGATCAACCACTAGAGTCATTGCATGTGTGTTCTTATTATACTAAAACCACCACTAGAGTCATTGCATGTGTGTTGTTTCCACAAACCACACATGGATCAACCACTAGAGTCATTGCATATGTGTTATTTCCACAAACCACACATGGATCAACCACTAGAGTCAATGCATGTGTGTTCTTATACTAAAACCAACACTAGAGTCATTGCAGGTGTGTTCTTTTCACAAACCACACATGGATTAACCAGTAGAGTCATTGCATGTGTGTTCTTTCCACAAACCACATATGGATAACTACACTAGAGTCATTGCATGTGTGTTCTTATTATACTAAAACCAACACTAGAGTCATTGCATGTGTGTTCTTTTCACAAACCACACATGGATCAACCACTAGAGTCATTGCATGTGTGTTATTTCCACAAACAAACATGGATGAACCACTGACTCATTGCATGTGAGTTCTTTTGCACAAACCACACAGGGATCCACCAGTGGTCATACATGTGTGTTCTTTTCCACAAACCACACATGGATCCACCAGTGGTCATTGCATGTGTGTTCTTTCCACAAACCACATATGGATCAATAACTAGTCATTGCATGTGTGTTCTTTCCACAAACCACACATGGATCAACCACTAGAGTCATTGCATGTTTGTTCTTATACTAAAACCACAAACTAGCACTAGGGTCATTGCATGCGTGTTCTTTTCCACAAACCACACATGGATCCACCGCTAGAGTCATTGCATGTGTGTTCTTTCCACAAATCACATATGGATCAACCAGAGACATTACATGTGTGTTATTTCCACAAACCACACATGTGGACCCACCAGAGTCATTGCATGTGTGTTATTTCCACAAACAACACATGGATGAACCACTAGATTCATTGCATATGTGTTATTTCCACAAACCACACATGGATCAACCACTAGAGTCATTGCATGTTTGTTTTTATACTAAAACCAACACTAGAGTCATTGCATGTGTGTCCTTTTCACAAACCACACATGGATCAACCACTAGAGTCATTGCATGTGTGTTATTTTCACAAACAAACATGGATCAACCACTAGAGTCATTTCATGCGTGTTCTTACACAAAAACCAACATGGGTCCACCAGTGGTCATTGCATGTGTGTTCTTTCCACAAACCACACATGGATCAACCACTAGAGTCATTGCATGTGTGTTCTTTCCACAAACCACACATGGATCAACCACTAGAGTCATTGCATGTTTGTTCTTATACTGAAACCACAAACCAGCACCAGAGTCATTGCATGTGTGTTCTTTTCCACAAACCACACATGGATCCACCACTAGAGTCATTGCATGTATGTTCTTTCCACAAACCACATATGGATCAAAAAGGGTCATTGTATGTGTGTTCTTTCCACAAACCACACATGTGGCCCACTAGAGTCATTGCATGTGTGTTATTTCCACAAACCACACATGGATCAACCACTAGAGTCATTGCATATGTGTTATTTCCACAAACCACACATGGATCAACCAATAGAGTCATTGCATGTTTGTTCTTATACTAAAACCACAAACCAGCAATAGAGTCATTGCATGTGTGTTCTTTTCCACAAACCACACATGGATCCACCACTAGAGTCATTGCATGTGTGTTCTTTCCACAAACCACATATGGATCAACCAGAGTCATTGCATGTGTGTTCTTTCCACAAACCACACATGTGGACCCACCTGTGGTCATTGCATGTGTCTTATTTCCACAAACCACACATGGATCAACCACTAGAGTCATTGCATGTGTGTTCTTTCCACAAACCACATATGGATAAACCACTAGAGTCATTGCATGTGTGTTCTTATACTAAAACCAACCCTAGAGTCATTGCGTGTGTGTTCTTTTCACAAACCACTCTTGGATCAACCACTAGAGTCATTGCATGTGTGTTATTTCCACAAACAAACATGGATCAACCTAGAGTCATTGCATGTGTGTTATTATACTAAAACTAACATGGATCCACCAGTGGTCATTGCATGTGTGTTGTTTCCACAAACCACACATGGATCAACCACTAGAGTCATTGCATGTTTGTTCTTATACTAAAACCAACACTAGAGTCGTTGCATGTGTGTCCTTTTCACAAACCACACATGGATCAACCACTAGAGTCATTGCATGTGTGTTATTTCCACAAACAAACATGGATCCACCACTAGAGGCATTAGATGTCTGTTCTTTCCACAAACCACACATGTGGCCCACTAGAGTCATCGCATGTGTGTTCTTTTCCACAAACCACACATGGATCAACCACTAGAGGCATTGCATGTCTGTTCTTTCCACAAACCACATATGGATCAACCAGAGTCATTGCATGTGTGTTCTTTCCACAAACCACACATGTGGACCCACTAGAGTCATTGCATGTGTGTTATCTACACAAACCACACATGGATCAACCACTAGAGTCATTGCATATGTGTTATTTCCACAAACCACACATGGATCAACCACTAGAGTCATTGCATGTTTGTTCTTATACTAAAACCACAAACCAGCAATAGTCATTGCATGTGTGTTCTTTTCCAAAACCACACATGGATCCACCACTAGAGTCATTGCATGTGTGTTCTTTCCACAAACCACATGTGGATCAACCAGAGTCATTGCATGTGTGTTATTTCCACAAACCACACATGTGGACCCACCAGTGGTCATTGCATGTGTGTTATTTCCACAAACCACACATGGATCAACCACTAGAGTCATTGCATGTGTGTTCTTTCCACAAACCACATATGGATCAACCACTAGAGTCATTGCATGTGTGTTCTTATACTAAAACCAACACTAGAGTCATTGCGTGTGTGTTCTTTTCACAAACCACACATGGATCAACCACTAGAGTCATTGCATGTGTGTTATTTCCACAAACAAACATGGATCGACCAAGAGTCATTGCATGTGTGTTCTTATACTAAAACCAACATGGATCCACCAGTGGTCATTGCATGTGTGTTCTTTCCACAAACCACACATGGATCAACCACTAGAGTCATTGCATGTGTGTTCTTTCCACAAACAAACATGGATCAACCACTAGAGTCATTGCATGTGTGTTCTTATACTAAAACCAACATGGATCCACTAGTGGTCATTGCATGTGTGTTCTTTCCACAAACCACACATGGATCCACCAGTGGTCATTGCATGTGTGTTCTTTCCACAAACCACACATGGATCAACCACTAGAGTCATTGCATGTGTGTTCTTAAAGTAAAACCACAAACCAGTACTAGAGTCATTGCGCGTGTGTTCTTATACTAAAACCACAAACAAGTACTAGAGTCATTGCATGTGTGTTCTTTTCCACGAACCACACATGGATCCACCAGTGGTCATTGCATGTGTGTTCTTTCCACAAACCACATATGGATCAACCAGAGTCATTGCATGTGTGTTCTTTCCACAAACCACACATGGATCAACCACTAGAGTCATTGCATGTTTGTTCTTATACTAAAACCACAAACCAGCACTAGAGTCATTGCATGTGTGTTCTTTTCCACAAACCACACATGGATCCACCACTAGAGTCATTGCATGTCTGTTCTTTCTACAAACCACATATGGATCAAAAAGGGTCATTGCATGTGTGTTCTTTCCACAAACCACACATGTGGCCCACTAGAGTCATTGCATGTGTGTTGTTTCCACGAACCACACATGGATCAACCACTAGAGTCATTGCATGTTTGTTCTTATACTAAAACCAACACTAGAGTCATTGCATGTGTGTCCTTTTCACAAACCACACATGGATCAACCACTAGAGTCATTGCATGTGTGTTATTTCCACAAACAAACATGGATCCACCACTAGAGGCATTAGATGTCTGTTCTTTCCACAAACCACACATGTGGCCCACTAGAGTCATCGCATGTGTGTTCTTTTCCACAAACCACACATGGATCAACCACTAGAGGCATTGCATGTCTGTTCTTTCCACAAACCACATATGGATCAACCAGAGTCATTGCATGTGTGTTCTTTCCACAAACCACACATGTGGACCCACTAGAGTCATTGCATGTGTGTTATTTCCACAAACCACACATGGATCAACCACTAGAGTCATTGCATATGTGTTATTTCCACAAACCACACATGGATCAACCACTAGAGTCATTGCATGTTTGTTCTTATACTAAAACCACAAACCAGCAATAGAGTCATTGCATGTGTGTTCTTTTCCAAAACCACACATGGATCCACCACTAGAGTCATTGCATGTGTGTTCTTTCCACAAACCACATGTGGATCAACCAGAGTCATTGCATGTGTGTTCTTTCCACAAACCACACATGTGGACCCACCAGTGGTCATTGCATGTGTGTTATTTCTACAAACCACACATGGATCAACCACTAGAGTCATTGCATGTGTGTTCTTTCCACAAACCACATATGGATCAACCACTAGAGTCATTGCATGTGTGTTCTTATACTAAAACCAACACTAGAGTCATTGCGTGTGTGTTCTTTTCACAAACCACACATGGATCAACCACTAGAGTCATTGCATGTGTGTTATTTCCACAAACAAACATGGATCAACCAAGAGTCATTGCATGTGTGTTCTTATACTAAAACCAACATGGATCCACCAGTGGTCATTGCATGTGTGTTCTTTCCACAAACCACACATGGATCAACCACTAGAGTCATTGCATGTGTGTTCTTTCCACAAACAAACATGGATCAACCACTAGAGTCATTGCATGTGTGTTCTTATACTAAAACCAACATGGATCCACTAGTGGTCATTGCATGTGTGTTCTTTCCACAAACCACACATGGATCCACCAGTGGTCATTGCATGTGTGTTCTTTCCACAAACCACAAATGGATCAACCACTAGAGTCATTGCATGTGTGTTCTTAAAGTAAAACCACAAACCAGTACTAGAGTCATTGCGCGTGTGTTCTTATACTAAAACCACAAACGAGTACTAGAGTCATTGCATGTGTGTTCTTTTCCACGAACCACACATGGATCCACCAGTGGTCATTGCATGTGAGTTCTTTCCACAAACCACATATGGATCAACCAGAGTCATTGCATGTGTGTTCTTTCCACAAACCACACATGGATCAACCACTAGAGTCATTGCATGTTTGTTCTTATACTAAAACCACAAACCAGCACTAGAGTCATTGCATGTGTGTTCTTTTCCACAAACCACACATGGATCCACCACTAGAGTCATTGCATGTCTGTTCTTTCCACAAACCACATATGGATCAAAAAGGGTCATTGCATGTGTGTTCTTTCCACAAACCACACATGTGGCCCACTAGAGTCATTGCATGTGTGTTGTTTCCACAAACCACACATGGATCAACCACTAGAGTCATTGCATGTTTGTTCTTATACTAAAACCAACACTAGAGTCATTGCATGTGTGTCCTTTTCACAAACCACACATGGATCAACCACTAGAGTCATTGCATGTGTGGTATTTCCACAAACAAACATGGATCCACCACTAGAGGCATTAGATGTCTGTTCTTTCCACAAACCACACATGTGTCCCACTAGAGTCATCGCATGTCTGTTCTTTTCCACAAACCACACATGGATAAACCACTAGAGGCATTGCATGTCTGTTCTTTCCACAAACCACATATGGATCAACCAGAGTCATTGCATGTGTGTTCTTTCCACAAACCACACATGTGGACCCACTAGAGTCATTGCATGTGTGTTATTTCCACAAACCACACATGGATCAACCACTAGAGTCATTGCATATGTGTTATTTCCACAAACCACACATGGATCAACCACTAGAGTCATTGCATGTTTGTTCTTATACTAAAACCACAAACCCGCAATAGAGTCATTGCATGTGTGTTCTTTTCCAAAACCACACACGGATCCACCACTAGAGTCATTGCATGTGTGTTCTTTCCACAAACCACATGTGGATCAACCAGAGTCATTGCATGTGTGTTCTTTCCACAAAACACACATGTGGACCCACCAGTGGTCATTGCATGTGTGTTATTTCTACAAACCACACATGGATCAACCACTAGAGTCATTGCATGTGTGTTCTTTCCACAAACCACATATGGATCAACCACTAGAGTCATTGCATGTGTGTTCTTATACTAAAACCAACACTAGAGTCATTGCGTGTGTGTTCTTTTCACAAACCACACATGGATCAACCACTAGAGTCATGGCATGTGTGTTATTTCCACAAACAAACATGGATCAACCAAGAGTCATTGCATGTGTGTTCTTATACTAAAACCAACATGGATCCACCAGTGGTCATTGCATGTGTGTTCTTTCCACAAACCACACATGGATCAACCACTAGAGTCATTGCATGTGTGTTCTTTCCACAAACAAACATGGATCAACCACTAGAGTCATTGCATGTGTGTTCTTATACTAAAACCAACATGGATCCACTAGTGGTCATTGCATGTGTGTTCTTTCCACAAACCACACATGGATCCACCAGTGGTCATTGCATGTGTGTTCTTTCCACAAACCACAAATGGATCAACCACTAGAGTCATTGCATGTGTGTTCTTAAAGTAAAACCACAAACCAGTACTAGAGTCATTGCGCGTGTGTTCTTATACTAAAACCACAAACGAGTACTAGAGTCATTGCATGTGTGTTCTTTTCCACGAACCACACATGGATCCACCAGTGGTCATTGCATGTGTGTTCTTTCCACAAACCACATATGGATCAACCAGAGTCATTGCATGTGTGTTCTTTCCACAAACCACACATGGATCAACCACTAGAGTCATTGCATGTTTGTTCTTATACTAAAACCACAAACCAGCACTAGAGTCATTGCATGTGTGTTCTTTTCCACAAACCACACATGGATCCACCACTAGAGTCATTGCATGTCTGTTCTTTCCACAAACCACATATGGATCAAAAAGGGTCATTGCATGTGTGTTCTTTCCACAAACCACACATGTGGCCCACTAGAGTCATTGCATGTGTGTTGTTTCCACAAACCACACATGGATCAACCACTAGAGTCATTGCATGTTTGTTCTTATACTAAAACCAACACTAGAGTCATTGCATGTGTGTCCTTTTCACAAACCACACATGGATCAACCACTAGAGTCATTGCATGTGTGTTATTTCCACAAACAAACATGGATCCACCACTAGAGGCATTAGATGTCTGTTCTTTCCACAAACCACACATGTGGCCCACTAGAGTCATCGCATGTGTGTTCTTTTCCACAAACCACACATGGATCAACCACTAGAGGCATTGCATGTCTGTTCTTTCCACAAACCACATATGGATCAACCAGAGTCATTGCATGTGTGTTCTTTCCACAAACCACACATGTGGACCCACTAGAGTCATTGCATGTGTGTTATTTCCACAAACCACACATGGATCAACCACTAGAGTCATTGCATATGTGTTATTTCCACAAACCACACATGGATCAACCACTAGAGTCATTGCATGTTTGTTCTTATACTAAAACCACAAACCAGCACTAGAGTCATTGCATCTGTGTTCTTTTCCACAAACCACACATGGATCCACCAGTGGTCATTGCATGTGTGTTCTTTCCACAAACCACACATGGATCAACCAGAGTCATTGCATGTCTGTTCTTTCCACAAACCACACATGTGGACCCACCAGTGGTTATTGCATGTGTGTTATTTCTACAAACCACACATGGATCAACCACTAGAGTCATTGCATGTGTGTTCTTTCCACAAACCACATATGGATCAACCACTAGAGTCATTGCATGTGTGTTCTTATACTAAAACCAACACTAGAGTCATTGCGTGTGTGTTCTTTTCACAAACCACACATGGATCAACCACTAGAGTCATTGCATGTGTGTTATTTCCACAAACAAACATGGATCAACCAAGAGTCATTGCATGTGTGTTCTTATACTAAAACCAACATGGATCCACCAGTGGTCATTGCATGTGTGTTCTTTCCACAAACCACACATGGATCAACCACTAGAGTCATTGCATGTGTGTTCTTTCCACAAACAAACATGGATCAACCACTAGAGTCATTGCATGTGTGTTCTTATACTAAAACCAACATGGATCCACTAGTGGTCATTGCATGTGTGTTCTTTCCACAAACCACACATGGATCCACCAGTGGTCATTGCATGTGTGTTCTTTCCACAAACCACAAATGGATCAACCACTAGAGTCATTGCATGTGTGTTCTTAAAGTAAAACCACAAACCAGTACTAGAGTCATTGCGCGTGTGTTCTTATACTAAAACCACAAACGAGTACTAGAGTCATTGCATGTGTGTTCTTTTCCACGAACCACACATGGATCCACCAGTGGTCATTGCATGTGTGTTCTTTCCACAAACCACATATGGATCAACCAGAGTCATTGCATGTGTGTTCTTTCCACAAACCACACATGGATCAACCACTAGAGTCATTGCATGTTTGTTCTTATACTAAAACCACAAACCAGCACTAGAGTCATTGCATGTGTGTTCTTTTCCACAAACCACACATGGATCCACCACTAGAGTCATTGCATGTCTGTTCTTTCCACAAACCACATATGGATCAAAAAGGGTCATTGCATGTGTGTTCTTTCCACAAACCACACATGTGGCCCACTAGAGTCATTGCATGTGTGTTGTTTCCACAAACCACACATGGATCAACCACTAGAGTCATTGCATGTTTGTTCTTATACTAAAACCAACACTAGAGTCATTGCATGTGTGTCCTTTTCACAAACCACAAGTGGATCAACCACTAGAGTCATTGCATGTGTGTTATTTCCACAAACAAACATGGATCCACCACTAGAGGCATTAGATGTCTGTTCTTTCCACAAACCACACATGTGGCCCACTAGAGTCATCGCATGTGTGTTCTTTTCCACAAACCACACATGGATCAACCACTAGAGGCATTGCATGTCTGTTCTTTCCACAAACCACATATGGATCAACCAGAGTCATTGCATGTGTGTTCTTTCCACAAACCACACATGTGGACCCACTAGAGTCATTGCATGTGTGTTATTTCCACAAACCACACATGGATCAACCACTAGAGTCATTGCATATGTGTTATTTCCACAAACCACACATGGATCAACCACTAGAGTCATTGCATGTTTGTTCTTATACTAAAACCACAAACCAGCACTAGAGTCATTGCATCTGTGTTCTTTTCCACAAACCACACATGGATCCACCAGTGGTCATTGCATGTGTGTTATTTCCACAAACCACACATGGATCAACCACTAGAGTAATTGCATGTGTGTTCTTTCCACAAACCACATATGGATAACTACACTAGAGTCATTGCAAGTGTGTTCTTATTATACTAAAACCAACACTAGAGTCATTACATGTGTGTTATTTCCACAAAAAACACATGGATCAACCACTAGAGTCATTGCATGTGTGTTATTTCCACAAACAAACATGGATGAACCACTAGAGTCATTGCATGTGTGTTCTTTTCCACAAACCACACATGGATCCACCAGTGGTCATTGCATGTGTGTTCTTTTCCACAAACCACACATGGATCCACCAGTGGTCATTGCAAGTGTGTTCTTTCCACAAACCACATATGGATCAACCACTAGTCATTGCATGTGTGTTCTTTCCACAAACCACACATGGATCAACCCCAAGAGTCATTGCATGTTTGTTCTTATACTAAAACCACAAACTAGCACTAGAGTCATTGCATGCGTGTTGTTTTCCACAAACCACACATGGATCCACCGCTAGAGTCATTGCATGTATGTTCTTTCCACAAATCACATATCGATCAACCAGAGTCATTGCATGTGTCTTCTTTCCACAAACCACACATGTGGACCCACTAGAGTCTTTGCATGTGTGTTATTTCCACAAACTACACATGGATTAACCACTAGATTCATTGCATATGTGTTATTTCCACAAACCACACATGGATCAACCACTAGAGTCATTGCATGTTTGTTCTTATACTAAAACCAACACTAGAGTCATTGCATGTGTGTCCTTTTCACAAACCACACATGGATCAACCACTAGAGTCATTGCATGTGTGTTATTTCCACAAACAAACATGGATCAACCACTAGAGTCATTGCATGTGTGTTCTTATACAAAAACCAACATGGATCCACCAGTGGTCATTGCATGTGTGTTCTTTCCACAAACCACACATGGATCAACCACTAGAGTCATTGCATGTGTGTTCTTTCCACAAACCACACATGGATCAACCACTAGAGTCATTGCATGTTTGTTCTTATACTAAAACCACAAACCAGCACTAGAGTCATTGCATGTGTGTTCTTTTCCAAAACCACACATGGATCCACCACTAGAGTCATTGCATGTGTGTTCTTTCCACAAACCACATGTGGATCAACCAGAGTCATTGCATGTGTGTTCTTTCCACAAACCACACATGTGGACCCACCAGTGGTCATTGCATGTGTGTTATTTCCACAAACCACACATGGATCAACCACTAGAGTCATTGCATGTGTATTCTTTCCACAAACCACATAAGGATCAACCACTAGAGTCATTGCATGTGTGTTCTTATTATACTAAAACCACCACTAGAGTCATTGCATGTGTGTTGTTTCCACAAACCACACATGGATCAACCACTAGAGTCATTGCATATGTGTTATTTCCACAAACCACACATGGATCAACCACTAGAGTCAATGCATGTGTGTTCTTATACTAAAACCAACACTAGAGTCATTGCAGGTGTGTTCTTTTCACAAACCACACATGGATTAACCAGTAGAGTCATTGCATGTGTGTTCTTTCCACAAACCACATATGGATAACTACACTAGAGTCATTGCATGTGTGTTCTTATTATACTAAAACCAACACTAGAGTCATTGCATGTGTGTTCTTTTCACAAACCACACATGGATCAACCACTAGAGTCATTGCATGTGTGTTATTTCCACAAACAAACATGGATGAACCACTGAGTCATTGCATGTGTGTTCTTTTGCACAAACCACACATGGATCCACCAGTGGTCATACATGTGTGTTCTTTTCCACAAACCACACATGGATCCACCAGTGGTCATTGCATGTGTGTTCTTTCCACAAACCACATATGGATCAATAACTAGTCATTGCATGTGTGTTCTTTCCACAAACCACACATGGATCAACCACTAGAGTCATTGCATGTTTGTTCTTATACTAAAACCACAAACTAGCACTAGGGTCATTGCATGCGTGTTCTTTTCCACAAACCACACATGGATCCACCGCTAGAGTCATTGCATGTGTGTTCTTTCCACAAATCACATATGGATCAACCAGAGACATTACATGTGTGTTCTTTCCACAAACCACACATGTGGACCCACCAGAGTCATTGCATGTGTGTTATTTCCACAAACAACACATGGATGAACCACTAGATTCATTGCATATGTGTTATTTCCACAAACCACACATGGATCAACCACTAGAGTCATTGAATGTTTGTTTTTATACTAAAACCAACACTAGAGTCATTGCATGTGTGTCCTTTTCACAAACCACACATGGATCAACCACTAGAGTCATTGCATGTGTGTTATTTTCACAAACAAACATGGATCAACCACTAGAGTCATTTCATGCGTGTTCTTATACAAAAACCAACATGGGTCCACCAGTGGTCATTGCATGTGTGTTCTTTCCACAAACCACACATGGATCAACCACTAGAGTCATTGCATGTTTGTTCTTATACTGAAACCACAAACCAGCACCAGAGTCATTGCATGTGTGTTCTTTTCCACAAACCACACATGGATCCACCACTAGAGTCATTGCATGTCTGTTCTTTCCACAAACCACATATGGATCAAAAAGGGTCATTACATGTGTGTTCTTTCCACAAACCACCCATGTGGCCCACTAGAGTCATTGCATGTGTGTTATTTCCACAAACCACACATGGATCAACCACTAGAGTCATTGCATATGTGTTATTTCCACAAACCACACATGGATCAACCACTAGAGTCATTGCATGTTTGTTCTTATACTAAAACCACAAACCAGCAATAGAGTCATTGCATGTGTGTTCTTTTCCACAAACCACACATGGATCCACCACTAGAGTCATTGCATGTGTGTTCTTTCCACAAACCACATATGGATCAACCAGAGTCATTGCATGTGTGTTCTTTCCACAAACCACACATGTGGACCCACCTGTGGTCATTGCATGTGTCTTATTTCCACAAACCACACATGGATCAACCACTAGAGTCATTGCATGTGTGTTCTTTCCACAAACCACATATGGATAAACCACTAGAGTCATTGCATGTGTGTTCTTATACTAAAACCAACCCTAGAGTCATTGTGTGTGTGTTCTTTTCACAAACCACTCTTGGATCAACCACTAGAGTCATTGCATGTGTGTTATTTCCACAAACAAACATGGATCAACCTAGAGTCATTGCATGTGTGTTATTATACTAAAACTAACATGGATCCACCAGTGGTCATCGCATGTGTGTTGTTTCCACAAACCACACATGGATCAACCACTAGAGTCATTGCATGTTTGTTCTTATACTAAAACCAACACTAGAGTCATTGCATGTGTGTCCTTTTCACAAACCACACATGGATCAACCACTAGAGTCATTGCATGTGTGTTATTTCCACAAACAAACATGGATCCACCACTAGAGGCATTAGATGTCTGTTCTTTCCACAAACCACACATGTGGCCCACTAGAGTCATCGCATGTGTGTTCTTTTCCACAAACCACACATGGATCAACCACTAGAGGCATTGCATGTCTGTTCTTTCCACAAACCACATATGGATCAACCAGAGTCATTGCATGTCTGTTCTTTCCACAAACCACACATGTGGACCCACTAGAGTCATTGCATGTGTGTTATTTCCACAAACCACACATGGATCAACCACTAGAGTCATTGCATATGTGTTATTTCCACAAACCACACATGGATCAACCACTAGAGTCATTGCATGTTTGTTCTTATACTAAAACCACAAACCAGCAATAGAGTCATTGCATGTGTGTTCTTTTCCAAAACCACACATGGATCCACCACTAGAGTCATTGCATGTGTGTTCTTTCCACAAGCCACATGTGGATCAACCAGAGTCATTGCATGTGTGTTCTTTCCACAAACCACACATGTGGACCCACCAGTGGTCATTGCATGTGTGTTATTTCCACAAACCACACATGGATCAACCACTAGAGTCATTGCATGTGTGTTGTTTCCACAAACCACATATGGATCAACCACTAGAGTCATTGCATGTGTGTTCTTATACTAAAACCAACACTAGAGTCATTGCGTGTGTGTTCTTTTCACAAACCACACATGGATCAACCACTAGAGTCATTGCATGTGTGTTATTTCCACAAACAAACATGGATCAACCAAGAGTCATTGCATGTGTGTTATTATACTAAAACCAACATGGATCCACCAGTGGTCATTGCATGTGTGTTCTTTCCACAAACCACACATGGATCAACCACTAGAGTCATTGCATGTGTGTTCTTTCCACAAACAAACATGGATCAACCACTAGAGTCATTGCATGTGTGTTCTTATACTAAAACCAACATGGATCCACTAGTGGTCATTGCATGTGTGTTCTTTCCACAAACCACACATGGATCGACCAGTGGTCATTGCATGTGTGTTCTTTCCACAAACCACACATGGATCAACCACTAGAGTCATTGCATGTGTGTTCTTAAAGTAAAACCACAAACCAGTACTAGAGTCATTGCGCGTGTGTTCTTATACTAAAACCACAAACGAGTACTAGAGTCATTGCATGTGTGTTCTTTTCCACGAACCACACATGGATCCACCAGTGGTCATTGCATGTGTGTTCTTTCCACAAACCACATATGGATCAACCAGAGTCATTGCATGTGTGTTCTTTCCACAAACCACACATGGATCAACCACTAGAGTCATTGCATGTTTGTTCTTATACTAAAACCACAAACCAGCACTAGAGTCATTGCATGTGTGTTCTTTTCCATAAACCACACATGGATCCACCACTAGAGTCATTGCATGTCTGTTATTTCCACAAACCACATATGGATCAAAAAGGGTCATTGCATGTGTGTTCTTTCCACAAACCACACATGTGGCCCACTAGAGTCATTGCATGTGTGTTGTTTCCACAAACCACACATGGATCAACCACTAGAGTCATTGCATGTTTGTTCTTATACTAAAACCAACACTAGAGTCATTGCATGTGTGTCCTTTTCACAAACCACACATGGATCAACCACTAGAGTCATTGCATGTGTGTTATTTCCACAAACAAACATGGATCCACCACTAGAGGCATTAGATGTCTGTTCTTTCCACAAACCACACATGTGGCCCACTAGAGTCATCGCATGTGTGTTCTTTTCCACAAACCACACATGGATCAACCACTAGAGGCATTGCATGTCTGTTCTTTCCACAAACCACATATGGATCAACCAGAGTCATTGCATGTGTGTTCTTTCCACAAACCACACATGTGGACCCACTAGAGTCATTGCATGTGTGTTATTTCCACAAACCACACATGGATCAACCACTAGAGTCATTGCATATGTGTTATTTCCACAAACCACACATGGATCAACCACTAGAGTCATTGCATGTTTGTTCTTATACTAAAACTACAAACCAGCAATAGAGTCATTGCATGTGTGTTCTTTTCCAAAACCACACATGGATCCACCACTAGAGTCATTGCATGTGTGTTCTTTCCACAAACCACATGTGGATCAACCAGAGTCATTGCATGTGTGTTCTTTCCACAAACCACACATGTGGACCCACCAGTGGTCATTGCATGTGTGTTATTTCTAGAAACCACACATGGATCAACCACTAGAGTCATTGCATGTGTGTTCTTTCCACAAACCACATATGGATCAACCACTAGAGTCATTGCATGTGTGTTCTTATACTAAAACCAACACTAGAGTCATTGCGTGTGTGTTCTTTTCACAAACCACACATGGATCAACCACTAGAGTCATTGCATGTGTGTTATTTCCACAAACAAACATGGATCAACCAAGAGTCATTGCATGTGTGTTCTTATACTAAAACCAACATGGATCCACCAGTGGTCATTGCATGTGTGTTCTTTCCACAAACCACACATGGATCAACCACTAGAGTCATTGCATGTGTTTTCTTTCCACAAACAAACATGGATCAACCACTAGAGTCATTGCATGTGTGTTCTTATACTAAAACCAACATGGATCCACTAGTGGTCATTGCATGTGTGTTCTTTCCACAAACCACACATGGATCCACCAGTGGTCATTGCATGTGTGTTCTTTCCACAAACCACACATGGATCAACCACTAGAGTCATTGCATGTGTGTTCTTAAAGTAAAACCACAAACCAGTACTAGAGTCATTGCGCGTGTGTTCTTATACTAAAACCACAAACGAGTACTAGAGTCATTTCATGTGTGTTCTTTTCCACGAACCACACATGGATCCACCAGTGGTCATTGCATGTGTGTTCTTTCCACAAACCACATATGGATCAACCAGAGTCATTGCATGTGTGTTCTTTCCACAAACCACACATGGATCAACCACTAGAGTCATTGCATGTTTGTTCTTATACTAAAACCACAAACCAGCACTAGAGTCATTGCATGTGTGTTCTTTTCCACAAACCACACATGGATCCACCACTAGAGTCATTGCATGTCTGTTCTTTCCACAAACCACATATGGATCAAAAAGGGTCATTGCATGTGTGTTCTTTCCACAAACCACACATGTGGCCCACTAGAGTCATTGCATGTGTGTTGTTTCCACAAACCACACATGGATCAACCACTAGAGTCATTGGATGTTTGTTCTTATACTAAAACCAACACTAGAGTCATTGCATGTGTGTCCTTTTCACAAACCACACATGGATCAACCACTAGAGTCATTGCATGTGTGTTATTTCCACAAACAAACATGGATCCACCACTAGAGGCATTAGATGTCTGTTCTTTCCACTAACCACACATGTGGCCCACTAGAGTCATCGCATGTGTGTTCTTTTCCACAAACCACACATGGATCAACCACTAGAGGCATTGCATGTCTGTTCTTTCCACAAACCACATATGGATCAACCAGAGTCATTGCATGTGTGTTCTTTCCACAAACCACACATGTGGACCCACTAGAGTCATTGCATGTGTGTTATTTCCACAAACCACACATGGATCAACCACTAGAGTCATTGCATATGTGTTATTTCCACAAACCACACATGGATCAACCACTAGAGTCATTGCATGTTTGTTCTTATACTAAAACCACAAACCAGCAATAGAGTCATTGCATGTGTGTTCTTTTCCAAAACCACACATGGATCCACCACTAGAGTCATTGCATGTGTGTTCTTTCCACAAACCACATGTGGATCAACCAGAGTCATTGCATGTGTGTTCTTTCCACAAACCACACATGTGGACCCACCAGTGGTCATTGCATGTGTGTTATTTCCACAAACCACACATGGATCCACCAGTGGTCATTGCATGTGTGTTCTTTCCACAAACCACACATCGATCAACCACTAGAGTCATTGCATGTGTGTTCTTATACTAAAACCACAAACCAGTACTAGAGTCATTGCATGTGTGTTCTTATACTAAAACCACAAACGAGTACTAGAGTCATTGCATGTGTGTTCTTTTCCACGAACCACACATGGATCCACAAGTGGTCATTACATGTGTGTTCTTTCCATAAACCACATATGGATCAACCAGAGGCATTGCATGTGTGTTCTTTCCACAAACCACACATGGATCAACCACTAGAGTCATTGCATGTTTGTTCTTATACTAAAACCACAAACCAGCACTAGAGTCATTGCATCTGTGTTCTTTTCCACAAACCACACATGGATCCACCAGTGGTCATTGCATGTTTGTTATTTCCACAAACCACACATGGATCAACCACTAGAGTAATTGCATGTGTGTTCTTTCCACAAACCACATATGGATAACTACACTAGAGTCATTGCAAGTGTGTTCTTATTATACTAAAACCAACACTACAGTCATTGCATGTGTGTTATTTCCACAAAAAACACATGGATCAACCACTAGAGTCATTGCATGTGTGTTATTTCCACAAACAAACATGGATGAACCACTAGAGTCATTGCATGTGTGTTCTTTTCCACAAACCACACATGGATCCACCAGTGGTCATTGCATGTGTGTTCTTTTCCACAAACCACACATGGATCTACCAGTGGTCATTGCATGTGTGTTCTTTCCACAAACCACACATGGATCAACCAGAGTAATTGCATGTGTGTTCTTTCCACAAACCACACATGGATCAACCACTAGAGTCATTGCATGTTTGTTCTTATACTAAAACCACAAACTAGCACTAGAGTCATTGCATGCGTGTTGTTTTCCACAAACCACACATGGATCCACCGCTAGAGTCATTGCATGTATGTTCTTTCCACAAATCACATATCGATCAACCAGAGTCATTGCATGTGTCTTCTTTCCACAAACCACACATGTGGACCCACTAGAGTCTTTGCATGTGTGTTATTTCCACAAACTACACATGGATTAACCACTAGATTCATTGCATATGTGTTATTTCCACAAACCACACATGGATCAACCACTAGAGTCATTGCATGTTTGTTCTTATACTAAAACCAACACTAGAGTCATTGCATGTGTGTCCTTTTCACAAACCACACATGGATCAACCACTAGAGTCATTGCATGTGTGTTATTTCCACAAACAAACATGGATCAACCACTAGAGTCATTGCATGTGTGTTCTTATACAAAAACCAACATGGATCCACCAGTGGTCATTGCATGTGTGTTCTTTCCACAAACCACACATGGATCAACCACTAGAGTCATTGCATGTGTGTTCTTTCCACAAACCACACATGGATCAACCACTAGAGTCATTGCATGTTTGTTCTTATACTAAAACCACAAACCAGCACTAGAGTCATTGCATGTGTGTTCTTTTCCAAAACCACACATGGATCCACCACTAGAGTCATTGCATGTGTGTTCTTTCCACAAACCACATGTGGATCAACCAGAGTCATTGCATGTGTGTTCTTTCCACAAACCGCACATCTGGACCCACCAGTGGTCATTGCATGTGTGTTATTTCCACAAACCACACATGGATCAACCACTAGAGTCATTGCATGTGTATTCTTTCCACAAACCACATAAGGATCAACCACTAGAGGCATTGCATGTGTGTTCTTATTATACTAAAACCACCACTAGAGTCATTGCATGTGTGTTGTTTCCACAAACCACACATGGATCAACCACTAGAGTCATTGCATATGTGTTATTTCCACAAACCACACATGGATCAACCACTAGAGTCAATGCATGTGTGTTCTTATACTAAAACCAACACTAGAGTCATTGCAGGTGTGTTCTTTTCACAAACCACACATGGATTAACCAGTAGAGTCATTGCATGTGTGTTCTTTCCACAAACCACATATGGATAACTACACTAGAGTCATTGCATGTGTGTTCTTATTATACTAAAACCAACACTAGAGTCATTGCATGTGTGTTCTTTTCACAAACCACACATGGATCAACCACTAGAGTCATTGCATGTGTGTTATTTCCACAAACAAACATGGATGAACCACTGAGTCATTGCATGTGTGTTCTTTTGCACAAACCACACATGGATCCACCAGTGGTCATACATGTGTGTTCTTTTCCACAAACCACACATGGATCCACCAGTGGTCATTGCATGTGTGTTCTTTCCACAAACCACATATGGATCAATAACTAGTCATTGCATGTGTGTTCTTTCCACAAACCACACATGGATCAACCACTAGAGTCATTGCATGTTTGTTCTTATACTAAAACCACAAACTAGCACTAGGGTCATTGCATGCGTGTTCGTTTCCACAAACCACACATGGATCCACCGCTAGAGTCATTGCATGTGTGTTCTTTCCACAAATCACATATGGATCAACCAGAAGCATTACATGTGTGTTCTTTCCACAAACCACACATGTGGACCCACTAGAGTCATAGCATGTGTGTTATTTCCACAAACAACACTTGAATGAACCACTAGATTCATTGCATATGTGTTATTTCCACAAACCACACATGGATCAACCACTAGGGTCATTGCATGTTTGTTTTTATACTAAAACCAACACTAGAGTCATTGCATGTGTGTCCTTTTCACAAACCACACACGGATCAACCACTAGAGTCATTGCATGTGTGTTATTTCCACAAACAAACATGGATCAACCACTAGAGTCATTGCATGTGTGTTATTATACAAAAACCAACATGGGTCCACCAGTGGTCATTGCATGTGTGTTCTTTCCACAAACCACACATGGATCAACCACTAGAGTCATTGCATGTGTGTTCTTTCCACAAACCACACATGGATCAACCACTAGAGTCATTGCATGTTTGTTCTTATACTAAAACCACAAACTAGCACTAGAGTCATTGCATGTGTGTTCTTTTCCACAAACCACACATGGATCCACCACTAGAGTCATTGCATGTCTGTTCTTTCCACAAACCACATATGGATCAAAAAGGGTCATTGCATGTGTGTTCTTTCCACAAACCACACATGTGGCCCACTAGAGTCATTGCATGTGTGTTATTTCCACAAACCACACATGGATCAACCACTAGAGTCATTGCATATGTGTTATTTCCACAAACCACACATGGATCAACCACTAGAGTCATTGCATGTTTGTTCTTATACTAAAACCACAAACCAGCAATAGAGTCATTGCATGTGTGTTCTTTTCCAAAACCACACATGGATCCACCACTAGAGTCATTGCATGTGTGTTCTTTCCACAAGCCACATGTGGATCAACCAGAGTCATTGCATGTGTGTTCTTTCCACAAACCACACATGTGGACCCACCAGTGGTCATTGCATGTGTGTTATTTCCACAAACCACACATGGATCAACCACTAGAGTCATTGCATGTGTGTTGTTTCCACAAACCACATATGGATCAACCACTAGAGTCATTGCATGTGTGTTCTTATACTAAAACCAACACTAGAGTCATTGCGTGTGTGTTCTTTTCACAAACCACACATGGATCAACCACTACAGTCATTGCATGTGTGTTATTTCCACAAACAAACATGGATCAACCAAGAGTCATTGCATGTGTGTTATTATACTAAAACCAACATGGATCCACCAGTGGTCATTGCATGTGTGTTCTTTCCACAAACCACACATGGATCAACCACTAGAGTCATTGCATGTGTGTTCTTTCCACAAACAAACATGGATCAACCACTAGAGTCATTGCATGTGTGTTCTTATACTAAAACCAACATGGATCCACTAGTGGTCATTGCATGTGTGTTCTTTCCACAAACCACACATGGATCCACCAGTGGTCATTGCATGTGTGTTCTTTCCACAAACCACACATGGATCAACCACTAGAGTCATTGCATGTGTGTTCTTAAAGTAAAACCACAAACCAGTACTAGAGTCATTGCGCGTGTGTTCTTATACTAAAACCACAAACGAGTACTAGAGTCATTGCATGTGTGTTCTTTTCCACGAACCACACATGGATCCACCAGTGGTCATTGCATGTGTGTTCTTTCCACAAACCACATATGGATCAACCAGAGTCATTGCATGTGTGTTCTTTCCACAAACCACACATGGATCAACCACTAGAGTCATTGCATGTTTGTTCTTATACTAAAACCACAAACCAGCACTAGAGTCATTGCATGTGTGTTCTTTTCCATAAACCACACATGGATCCACCACTAGAGTCATTGCATGTCTGTTCTTTCCACAAACCACATATGGATCAAAAAGGGTCATTGCATGTGTGTTCTTTCCACAAACCACACATGTGGCCCACTAGAGTCATTGCATGTGTGTTGTTTCCACAAACCACACATGGATCAACCACTAGAGTCATTGCATGTTTGTTCTTATACTAAAACCAACACTAGAGTCATTGCATGTGTGTCCTTTTCACAAACCACACATGGATCAACCACTAGAGTCATTGCATGTGTGTTATTTCCACAAACAAACATGGATCCACCACTAGAGGCATTAGATGTCTGTTCTTTCCACAAACCACACATGTGGCCCACTAGAGTCATCGCATGTGTGTTCTTTTCCACAAACCACACATGGATCAACCACTAGAGGCATTGCATGTCTGTTCTTTCCACAAACCACATATGGATCAACCAGAGTCATTGCATGTGTGTTCTTTCCACAAACCACACATGTGGACCCACTAGAGTCATTGCATGTGTGTTATTTCCACAAACCACACATGGATCAACCACTAGAGTCATTGCATATGTGTTATTTCCACAAACCACACATGGATCAACCACTAGAGTCATTGCATGTTTGTTCTTATACTAAAACTACAAACCAGCAATAGAGTCATTGCATGTGTGTTCTTTTCCAAAACCACACATGGATCCACCACTAGAGTCATTGCATGTGTGTTCTTTCCACAAACCACATGTGGATCAACCAGAGTCATTGCATGTGTGTTCTTTCCACAAACCACACATGTGGACCCACCAGTGGTCATTGCATGTGTGTTATTTCTACAAACCACACATGGATCAACCACTAGAGTCATTGCATGTGTGTTCTTTCCACAAACCACATATGGATCAACCACTAGAGTCATTGCATGTGTGTTCTTATACTAAAACCAACACTAGAGTCATTGCGTGTGTGTTCTTTTCACAAACCACACATGGATCAACCACTAGAGTCATTGCATGTGTGTTATTTCCACAAACAAACATGGATCAACCAAGAGTCATTGCATGTGTGTTCTTATACTAAAACCAACATGGATCCACCAGTGGTCATTGCATGTGTGTTCTTTCCACAAACCACACATGGATCAACCACTAGAGTCATTGCATGTGTGTTCTTTCCACAAACAAACATGGATCAACCACTAGAGTCATTGCATGTGTGTTCTTATACTAAAACCAACATGGATCCACTAGTGGTCATTGCATGTGTGTTCTTTCCACAAACCACACATGGATCCACCAGTGGTCATTGCATGTGTGTTCTTTCCACAAACCACACATGGATCAACCACTAGAGTCATTGCATGTGTGTTCTTAAAGTAAAACCACAAACCAGTACTAGAGTCATTGCGCGTGTGTTCTTATACTAAAACCACAAACGAGTACTAGAGTCATTGCATGTGTGTTCTTTTCCACGAACCACACATGGATCCACCAGTGGTCATTGCATGTGTGTTCTTTCCACAAACCACATATGGATCAACCAGAGTCATTGCATGTGTGTTCTTTCCACAAACCACACATGGATCAACCACTAGAGTCATTGCATGTTTGTTCTTATACTAAAACCACAAACCAGCACTAGAGTCATTGCATGTGTGTTCTTTTCCACAAACCACACATGGATCCACCACTAGAGTCATTGCATGTCTGTTCTTTCCACAAACCACATATGGATCAAAAAGGGTCATTGCATGTGTGTTCTTTCCACAAACCACACATGTGGCCCACTAGAGTCATTGCATGTGTGTTGTTTCCACAAACCACACATGGATCAACCACTAGAGTCATTGGATGTTTGTTCTTATACTAAAACCAACACTAGAGTCATTGCATGTGTGTCCTTTTCACAAACCACACATGGATCAACCACTAGAGTCATTGCATGTGTGTTATTTCCACAAACAAACATGGATCCACCACTAGAGGCATTAGATGTCTGTTCTTTCCACTAACCACACATGTGGCCCACTAGAGTCATCGCATGTGTGTTCTTTTCCACAAACCACACATGGATCAACCACTAGAGGCATTGCATGTCTGTTCTTTCCACAAACCACATATGGATCAACCAGAGTCATTGCATGTGTGTTCTTTCCACAAACCACACATGTGGACCCACTAGAGTCATTGCATGTGTGTTATTTCCACAAACCACACATGGATCAACCACTAGAGTCATTGCATATGTGTTATTTCCACAAACCACACATGGATCAACCACTAGAGTCATTGCATGTTTGTTCTTATACTAAAACCACAAACCAGCAATAGAGTCATTGCATGTGTGTTCTTTTCCAAAACCACACATGGATCCACCACTAGAGTCATTGCATGTGTGTTCTTTCCACAAACCACATGTGGATCAACCAGAGTCATTGCATGTGTGTTCTTTCCACAAACCACACATGTGGACCCACCAGTGGTCATTGCATGTGTGTTATTTCCACAAACCACACATGGATCCACCAGTGGTCATTGCATGTGTGTTCTTTCCACAAACCACACATCGATCAACCACTAGAGTCATTGCATGTGTGTTCTTATACTAAAACCACAAACCAGTACTAGAGTCATTGCATGTGTGTTCTTATACTAAAACCACAAACGAGTACTAGAGTCATTGCATGTGTGTTCTTTTCCACGAACCACACATGGATCCACAAGTGGTCATTACATGTGTGTTCTTTCCATAAACCACATATGGATCAACCAGAGGCATTGCATGTGTGTTCTTTCCACAAACCACACATGGATCAACCACTAGAGTCATTGCATGTTTGTTCTTATACTAAAACCACAAACCAGCACTAGAGTCATTGCATCTGTGTTCTTTTCCACAAACCACACATGGATCCACCAGTGGTCATTGCATGTTTGTTATTTCCACAAACCACACATGGATCAACCACTAGAGTAATTGCATGTGTGTTCTTTCCACAAACCACATATGGATAACTACACTAGAGTCATTGCAAGTGTGTTCTTATTATACTAAAACCAACACTACAGTCATTGCATGTGTGTTATTTCCATAAAAAACACATGGATCAACCACTAGAGTCATTGCATGTGTGTTATTTCCACAAACAAACATGGATGAACCACTAGAGTCATTGCATGTGTGTTCTTTTCCACAAACCACACATGGATCCACCAGTGGTCATTGCATGTGTGTTCTTTTCCACAAACCACACATGGATCTACCAGTGGTCATTGCATGTGTGTTCTTTCCACAAACCACACATGGATCAACCAGAGTAATTGCATGTGTGTTCTTTCCACAAACCACACATGGATCAACCACTAGAGTCATTGCATGTTTGTTCTTATACTAAAACCACAAACTAGCACTAGAGTCATTGCATGCGTGTTGTTTTCCACAAACCACACATGGATCCACCGCTAGAGTCATTGCATGTATGTTCTTTCCACAAATCACATATCGATCAACCAGAGTCATTGCATGTGTCTTCTTTCCACAAACCACACATGTGGACCCACTAGAGTCTTTGCATGTGTGTTATTTCCACAAACTACACATGGATTAACCACTAGATTCATTGCATATGTGTTATTTCCACAAACCACACATGGATCAACCACTAGAGTCATTGCATGTTTGTTCTTATACTAAAACCAACACTAGAGTCATTGCATGTGTGTCCTTTTCACAAACCACACATGGATCAACCACTAGAGTCATTGCATGTGTGTTATTTCCACAAACAAACATGGATCAACCACTAGAGTCATTACATGTGTGTTCTTATACAAAAACCAACATGGATCCACCAGTGGTCATTGCATGTGTGTTCTTTCCACAAACCACACATGGATCAACCACTAGAGTCATTGCATGTGTGTTCTTTCCACAAACCACACATGGATCAACCACTAGAGTCATTGCATGTTTGTTCTTATACTAAAACCACAAACCAGCACTAGAGTCATTGCATGTGTGTTCTTTTCCAAAACCACACATGGATCCACCACTAGAGTCATTGCATGTGTGTTCTTTCCACAAACCACATGTGGATCAACCAGAGTCATTGCATGTGTGTTCTTTCCACAAACCGCACATCTGGACCCACCAGTGGTCATTGCATGTGTGTTATTTCCACAAACCACACATGGATCAACCACTAGAGTCATTGCATGTGTATTCTTTCCACAAACCACATAAGGATCAACCACTAGAGGCATTGCATGTGTGTTCTTATTATACTAAAACCACCACTAGAGTCATTGCATGTGTGTTGTTTCCACAAACCACACATGGATCAACCACTAGAGTCATTGCATATGTGTTATTTCCACAAACCACACATGGATCAACCACTAGAGTCAATGCATGTGTGTTCTTATACTAAAACCAACACTAGAGTCATTGCAGGTGTGTTCTTTTCACAAACCACACATGGATTAACCAGTAGAGTCATTGCATGTGTGTTCTTTCCACAAACCACATATGGATAACTACACTAGAGTCATTGCATGTGTGTTCTTATTATACTAAAACCAACACTAGAGTCATTGCATGTGTGTTCTTTTCACAAACCACACATGGATCAACCACTAGAGTCATTGCATGTGTGTTATTTCCACAAACAAACATGGATGAACCACTGAGTCATTGCATGTGTGTTCTTTTGCACAAACCACACATGGATCCACCAGTGGTCATACATGTGTGTTCTTTTCCACAAACCACACATGGATCCACCAGTGGTCATTGCATGTGTGTTCTTTCCACAAACCACATATGGATCAATAACTAGTCATTGCATGTGTGTTCTTTCCACAAACCACACATGGATCAACCACTAGAGTCATTGCATGTTTGTTCTTATACTAAAACCACAAACTAGCACTAGGGTCATTGCATGCGTGTTCGTTTCCACAAACCACACATGGATCCACCGCTAGAGTCATTGCATGTGTGTTCTTTCCACAAATCACATATGGATCAACCATAAGCATTACATGTGTGTTCTTTCCACAAACCACACATGTGGACCCACTAGAGTCATAGCATGTGTGTTATTTCCACAAACAACACTTGAATGAACCACTAGATTCATTGCATATGTGTTATTTCCACAAACCACACATGGATCAACCACTAGGGTCATTACATGTTTGTTTTTATACTAAAACCAACACTAGAGTCATTGCATGTGTGTCCTTTTCACAAACCACACACGGATCAACCACTAGAGTCATTGCATGTGTGTTATTTCCACAAACAAACATGGATCAACCACTAGAGTCATTGCATGTGTGTTATTATACAAAAACCAACATGGGTCCACCAGTGGTCATTGCATGTGTGTTCTTTCCACAAACCACACATGGATCAACCACTAGAGTCATTGCATGTGTGTTCTTTCCACAAACCACACATGGATCAACGACTAGAGTCATTGCATGTTTGTTCTTATACTAAAACCACAAACTAGCACTAGAGTCATTGCATGTGTGTTCTTTTCCACAAACCACACATGGATCCACCACTAGAGTCATTGCATGTCTGTTCTTTCCACAAACCACATATGGATCAAAAAGGGTCATTGCATGTGTGTTCTTTCCACAAACCACACATGTGGCCCACTAGAGTCATTGCATGTGTGTTATTTCCACAAACCACACATGGATCAACCACTAGAGTCATTGCATATGTGTTATTTCCACAAACCACACATGGATCAACCACTAGAGTCATTGCATGTTTGTTCTTATACTAAAACCACAAACCAGCAATAGAGTCATTGCATGTGTGTTCTTTTCCACAAACCACACATGGATCCACCACTAGAGTCATTGCATGTGTGTTCTTTCCACAATCACATATGGATCAACCAGAGTTATTGCATGTGTGTTCTTTCCACAAACCACACATGTGGACCCACCTGTGGTCATTGCATGTGTGTTATTTCCACAAACCACACATGGATCAACCACTAGAGTCATTGCATGTGTGTTCTTTCCACAAACCACATATGGATCAACCACTAGAGTCATTGCATGTGTGTTCTTATACTAAAACCAACACTAGAGTCATTGCATGTGTGTCCTTTTCACAAACCACACACGGATCAACCACTAGAGTCATTGCATGTGTGTTATTTCCACAAACAAACATGGATCAACCTAGAGTCATTGCGTGTGTGTTATTATACTAAAACTAACATGGATCCACCAGTGCTCATTGCATGTGTGTTGTTTCCACAAACCACACATGGATCAACCACTAGAGTCATTGCATGTTTGTTCTTATACTAAAACCAACACTAGAGTCATTGCATGTGTGTCCTTTTCACAAACCACACATGGATCAACCACTAGAGTCATTGCATGTGTGTTATTTCCACAAACAAACATGGATCTACCACTAGAGGCATTAGATGTCTGTTCTTTCCACAAACCACACATGTGGCCCACTAGAGTCATCGCATGTGTGTTCTTTTCCACAAACCACACATGGATCCACCACTAGAGGCATTGCATGTCTGTTCTTTCCACAAACCACATACGGATCAACTAGAGTCATTGCATGTGTGTTCTTTCCACAAACCACACATGTGGACCCACTAGAGTCATTGCATGTGTGTTATTTCCACAAACCACACATGGATCAACCACTAGAGTCATTGCATATGTGTTATTTCCACAAACCACACATGGATCAACCACTAGAGTCATTGCATGTTTGTTCTTATACTAAAACCACAAACCAGCAATAGAGTCATTGCATGTGTGTTCTTTTCCAAAACCACACATGGATCCACCACTAGAGTCATTGCATGTGTGTTCTTTCCATAGACCACACATGGATCAACCACTAGAGTCATTGCATGTGTGTTCTTTCCACAAACCACATGTGGATCAACTAGAGTCATTGCATGTGTGTTCTTTCCACAAACCACACATGTGGACCCACTAGTGGTCATTGCATGTGTGTTATTTCCACAAACCACACATGGATCAACCACTAGAGTCACTGCATGTGTGTCCTTTCACAAACCACATATGGATCAACCACTAGAGTCATTGCATGTGTGTTCTTATACTAAAACCAACACTAGAGTCATTGCGTGTGTGTTCTTTTCACAAACCACACATGGATCAACCACTAGAGTCATTGCATGTGTGTTATTTCCACAAACAAACATGGATCAACCAAGAGTCATTGCATGTGTGTTCTTATACTAAAACCAACATGGATCCACCAGTGGTCATTGCATGTGTGTTCTTTCCACAAACCACACATGGATCAACCACTAGAGTCATTGCATGTGTGTTCTTTCCACAAACCACACATGGATCAACCACTAGAGTCATTGCATGTTTGTTCTTATACTAAAAACACGAACCAGCAATAGAGTCATTGCATGTGTGTTCTTTTCCAAAACCACACATGGATCCACCACTAGAGTCATTGCATGTGTGTTCTTTCCACAAACCACATGTGGATCAACCAGAGTCATTGCATGTGTGTTCTTTCCACAAACCACACATGTGGACCCACCAGTGGTCATTGCATGTGTGTTATTTCCACAAACCACACATGGATCAACCACTAGAGTCATTGCATGTGTGTTCTTTCCACAAACCACATATGGATCAACCTCTAGAGTCATTGCATGTGCGTTCTTATACTAAAACCAACACTAGAGTCATTGCGTGTGTGTTCTTTTCACAAACCACACATGGATCAACCACTAGAGTCATTGCATGTGTGTTATTTCCACAAACAAACATGGATCAACCAAGAGTCATTGCATGTGTGTTCTTATACTAAAACCAACATGGATCCACCAGTGGTCATTGCATGTGTGTTCTTTCCACAAACCACACATGGATCAACCACTAGAGTCATTGCATGTGTGTTCTTTCCACAAACAAACATGGATCAACCACTAGAGTCATTGCATGTGTGTTCTTATACTAAAACCAACATGGATCCACTAGTGGTCATTGCATGTGTGTTCTTTCCACAAACCACACATGGATCCACCAGTGGTCATTGCATGTGTGTTCTTTCCACAAACCACACATGGATCAACCACTAGAGTCATTGCATGTGTGTTCTTATAGTAAAACCACAAACCAGTACTAGAGTCATTGCGTGTGTGTTCTTATACTAAAACCACAAACGAGTACTAGAGTCATTGCATGTGTGTTCTTTTCCACGAACCACACATGGATCCACCAGTGGTCATTGCATGTGTGTTCTTTCCACAAACCACATATGGATGAACCAGAGTCATTGCATGTGTGTTCTTTCCACAAACCACATAAGGATCAACCACTAGAGGCATTGCATGTGTGTTCTTATTATACTAAAACCACCACTAGAGTCATTGCATGTGTGTTGTTTCCACAAACCACACATGGATCAACCACTAGAGTCATTGCATATGTGTTATTTCCACAAACCACACATGGATCAACCACTAGAGTCAATGCATGTGTGTTCTTATACTAAAACCAACACTAGAGTCATTGCAGGTGTGTTCTTTTCACAAACCACACATGGATTAACCAGTAGAGTCATTGCATGTGTGTTCTTTCCACAAACCACATATGGATAACTACACTAGAGTCATTGCATGTGTGTTCTTATTATACTAAAACCAACACTAGAGTCATTGCATGTGTGTTCTTTTCACAAACCACACATGGATCAACCACTAGAGTCATTGCATGTGTGTTATTTCCACAAACAAACATGGATGAACCACTGAGTCATTGCATGTGTGTTCTTTTGCACAAACCACACATGGATCCACCAGTGGTCATACATGTGTGTTCTTTTCCACAAACCACACATGGATCCACCAGTGGTCATTGCATGTGTGTTCTTTCCACAAACCACATATGGATCAATAACTAGTCATTGCATGTGTGTTCTTTCCACAAACCACACATGGATCAACCACTAGAGTCATTGCATGTTTGTTCTTATACTAAAACCACAAACTAGCACTAGGGTCATTGCATGCGTGTTCGTTTCCACAAACCACACATGGATCCACCGCTAGAGTCATTGCATGTGTGTTCTTTCCACAAATCACATATGGATCAACCATAAGCATTACATGTGTGTTCTTTCCACAAACCACACATGTGGACCCACTAGAGTCATAGCATGTGTGTTATTTCCACAAACAACACTTGAATGAACCACTAGATTCATTGCATATGTGTTATTTCCACAAACCACACATGGATCAACCACTAGGGTCATTGCATGTTTGTTTTTATACTAAAACCAACACTAGAGTCATTGCATGTGTGTCCTTTTCACAAACCACACACGGATCAACCACTAGAGTCATTGCATGTGTGTTATTTCCACAAACAAACATGGATCAACCACTAGAGTCATTGCATGTGTGTTATTATACAAAAACCAACATGGGTCCACCAGTGGTCATTGCATGTGTGTTCTTTCCACAAACCACACATGGATCAACCACTAGAGTCATTGCATGTGTGTTCTTTCCACAAACCACACATGGATCAACCACTAGAGTCATTGCATGTTTGTTCTTATACTAAAACCACAAACTAGCACTAGAGTCATTGCATGTGTGTTCTTTTCCACAAACCACACATGGATCCACCACTAGAGTCATTGCATGTCTGTTCTTTCCACAAACCACATATGGATCAAAAAGGGTCATTGCATGTGTGTTCTTTCCACAAACCACACATGTGGCCCACTAGAGTCATTGCATGTGTGTTATTTCCACAAACCACACATGGATCAACCACTAGAGTCATTGCATATGTGTTATTTCCACAAACCACACATGGATCAACCACTAGAGTCATTGCATGTGTGTTCTTTCCACAAACCACATATGGATCAACCACTAGAGTCATTGCATGTGTGTTCTTATACTAAAACCAACACTAGAGTCATTGCATGTGTGTCCTTTTCACAAACCACACACGGATCAACCACTAGAGTCATTGCATGTGTGTTATTTCCACAAACAAACATGGATCAACCTAGAGTCATTGCGTGTGTGTTATTATACTAAAACTAACATGGATCCACCAGTGCTCATTGCATGTGTGTTGTTTCCACAAACCACACATGGATCAACCACTAGAGTCATTGCATGTTTGTTCTTATACTAAAACCAACACTAGAGTCATTGCATGTGTGTCCTTTTCACAAACCACACATGGATCAACCACTAGAGTCATTGCATGTGTGTTATTTCCACAAACAAACATGGATCTACCACTAGAGGCATTAGATGTCTGTTCTTTCCACAAACCACACATGTGGCCCACTAGAGTCATCGCATGTGTGTTCTTTTCCACAAACCACACATGGATCCACCACTAGAGGCATTGCATGTCTGTTCTTTCCACAAACCACATACGGATCAACTAGAGTCATTGCATGTGTGTTCTTTCCACAAACCACACATGTGGACCCACTAGAGTCATTGCATGTGTGTTATTTCCACAAACCACACATGGATCAACCACTAGAGTCATTGCATATGTGTTATTTCCACAAACCACACATGGATCAACCACTAGAGTCATTGCATGTTTGTTCTTATACTAAAACCACAAACCAGCAATAGAGTCATTGCATGTGTGTTCTTTTCCAAAACCACACATGGATCCACCACTAGAGTCATTGCATGTGTGTTCTTTCCATAGACCACACATGGATCAACCACTAGAGTCATTGCATGTGTGTTCTTTCCACAAACCACATGTGGATCAACTAGAGTCATTGCATGTGTGTTCTTTCCACAAACCACACATGTGGACCCACTAGTGGTCATTGCATGTGTGTTATTTCCACAAACCACACATGGATCAACCACTAGAGTCACTGCATGTGTGTCCTTTCACAAACCACATATGGATCAACCACTAGAGTCATTGCATGTGTGTTCTTATACTAAAACCAACACTAGAGTCATTGCGTGTGTGTTCTTTTCACAAACCACACATGGATCAACCACTAGAGTCATTGCATGTGTGTTATTTCCACAAACAAACATGGATCAACCAAGAGTCATTGCATGTGTGTTCTTATACTAAAACCAACATGGATCCACCAGTGGTCATTGCATGTGTGTTCTTTCCACAAACCACACATGGATCAACCACTAGAGTCATTGCATGTGTGTTCTTTCCACAAACCACACATGGATCAACCACTAGAGTCATTGCATGTTTGTTCTTATACTAAAAACACAAACCAGCAATAGAGTCATTGCATGTGTGTTCTTTTCCAAAACCACACATGGATCCACCACTAGAGTCATTGCATGTGTGTTCTTTCCACAAACCACATGTGGATCAACCAGAGTCATTGCATGTGTGTTCTTTCCACAAACCACACATGTGGACCCACCAGTGGTCATTGCATGTGTGTTATTTCCACAAACCACACATGGATCAACCACTAGAGTCATTGCATGTGTGTTCTTTCCACAAACCACATATGGATCAACCTCTAGAGTCATTGCATGTGCGTTCTTATACTAAAACCAACACTAGAGTCATTGCGTGTGTGTTCTTTTCACAAACCACACATGGATCAACCACTAGAGTCATTGCATGTGTGTTATTTCCACAAACAAACATGGATCAACCAAGAGTCATTGCATGTGTGTTCTTATACTAAAACCAACATGGATCCACCAGTGGTCATTGCATGTGTGTTCTTTCCACAAACCACACATGGATCAACCACTAGAGTCATTGCATGTGTGTTCTTTCCACAAACAAACATGGATCAACCACTAGAGTCATTGCATGTGTGTTCTTATACTAAAACCAACATGGATCCACTAGTGGTCATTGCATGTGTGTTCTTTCCACAAACCACACATGGATCCACCAGTGGTCATTGCATGTGTGTTCTTTCCACAAACCACACATGGATCAACCACTAGAGTCATTGCATGTGTGTTCTTATAGTAAAACCACAAACCAGTACTAGAGTCATTGCGTGTGTGTTCTTATACTAAAACCACAAACGAGTACTAGAGTCATTGCATGTGTGTTCTTTTCCACGAACCACACATGGATCCACCAGTGGTCATTGCATGTGTGTTCTTTCCACAAACCACATATGGATGAACCAGAGTCATTGCATGTGTGTTCTTTCCACAAACCACATAAGGATCAACCACTAGAGGCATTGCATGTGTGTTCTTATTATACTAAAACCACCACTAGAGTCATTGCATGTGTGTTGTTTCCACAAACCACACATGGATCAACCACTAGAGTCATTGCATATGTGTTATTTCCACAAACCACACATGGATCAACCACTAGAGTCAATGCATGTGTGTTCTTATACTAAAACCAACACTAGAGTCATTGCAGGTGTGTTCTTTTCACAAACCACACATGGATTAACCAGTAGAGTCATTGCATGTGTGTTCTTTCCACAAACCACATATGGATAACTACACTAGAGTCATTGCATGTGTGTTCTTATTATACTAAAACCAACACTAGAGTCATTGCATGTGTGTTCTTTTCACAAACCACACATGGATCAACCACTAGAGTCATTGCATGTGTGTTATTTCCACAAACAAACATGGATGAACCACTGAGTCATTGCATGTGTGTTCTTTTGCACAAACCACACATGGATCCACCAGTGGTCATACATGTGTGTTCTTTTCCACAAACCACACATGGATCCACCAGTGGTCATTGCATGTGTGTTCTTTCCACAAACCACATATGGATCAATAACTAGTCATTGCATGTGTGTTCTTTCCACAAACCACACATGGATCAACCACTAGAGTCATTGCATGTTTGTTCTTATACTAAAACCACAAACTAGCACTAGGGTCATTGCATGCGTGTTCGTTTCCACAAACCACACATGGATCCACCGCTAGAGTCATTGCATGTGTGTTCTTTCCACAAATCACATATGGATCAACCATAAGCATTACATGTGTGTTCTTTCCACAAACCACACATGTGGACCCACTAGAGTCATAGCATGTGTGTTATTTCCACAAACAACACTTGAATGAACCACTAGATTCATTGCATATGTGTTATTTCCACAAACCACACATGGATCAACCACTAGGGTCATTGCATGTTTGTTTTTATACTAAAACCAACACTAGAGTCATTGCATGTGTGTCCTTTTCACAAACCACACACGGATCAACCACTAGAGTCATTGCATGTGTGTTATTTCCACAAACAAACATGGATCAACCACTAGAGTCATTGCATGTGTGTTATTATACAAAAACCAACATGGGTCCACCAGTGGTCATTGCATGTGTGTTCTTTCCACAAACCACACATGGATCAACCACTAGAGTCATTGCATGTGTGTTCTTTCCACAAACCACACATGGATCAACCACTAGAGTCATTGCATGTTTGTTCTTATACTAAAACCACAAACTAGCACTAGAGTCATTGCATGTGTGTTCTTTTCCACAAACCACACATGGATCCACCACTAGAGTCATTGCATGTCTGTTCTTTCCACAAACCACATATGGATCAAAAAGGGTCATTGCATGTGTGTTCTTTCCACAAACCACACATGTGGCCCACTAGAGTCATTGCATGTGTGTTATTTCCACAAACCACACATGGATCAACCACTAGAGTCATTGCATATGTGTTATTTCCACAAACCACACATGGATCAACCACTAGAGTCATTGCATGTTTGTTCTTATACTAAAACCACAAACCAGCAATAGAGTCATTGCATGTGTGTTCTTTTCCACAAACCACACATGGATCCACCACTAGAGTCATTGCATGTGTGTTCTTTCCACAATCACATATGGATCAACCAGAGTTATTGCATGTGTGTTCTTTCCACAAACCACACATGTGGACCCACCTGTGGTCATTGCATGTGTGTTATTTCCACAAACCACACATGGATCAACCACTAGAGTCATTGCATGTGTGTTCTTTCCACAAACCACATATGGATCAACCACTAGAGTCATTGCATGTGTGTTCTTATACTAAAACCAACACTAGAGTCATTGCATGTCTGTCCTTTTCACAAACCACACACGGATCAACCACTAGAGTCATTGCATGTGTGTTATTTCCACAAACAAACATGGATCAACCTAGAGTCATTGCGTGTGTGTTATTATACTAAAACTAACATGGATCCACCAGTGCTCATTGCATGTGTGTTGTTTCCACAAACCACACATGGATCAACCACTAGAGTCATTGCATGTTTGTTCTTATACTAAAACCAACACTAGAGTCATTGCATGTGTGTCCTTTTCACAAACCACACATGGATCAACCACTAGAGTCATTGCATGTGTGTTATTTCCACAAACAAACATGGATCTACCACTAGAGGCATTAGATGTCTGTTCTTTCCACAAACCACACATGTGGCCCACTAGAGTCATCGCATGTGTGTTCTTTTCCACAAACCACACATGGATCCACCACTAGAGGCATTGCATGTCTGTTCTTTCCACAAACCACATACGGATCAACTAGAGTCATTGCATGTGTGTTCTTTCCACAAACCACACATGTGGACCCACTAGAGTCATTGCATGTGTGTTATTTCCACAAACCACACATGGATCAACCACTAGAGTCATTGCATATGTGTTATTTCCACAAACCACACATGGATCAACCACTAGAGTCATTGCATGTTTGTTCTTATACTAAAACCACAAACCAGCAATAGAGTCATTGCATGTGTGTTCTTTTCCAAAACCACACATGGATCCACCACTAGAGTCATTGCATGTGTGTTCTTTCCATAAACCACACATGGATCAACCACTAGAGTCATTGCATGTGTGTTCTTTCCACAAACCACATGTGGATCAACTAGAGTCATTGCATGTGTGTTCTTTCCACAAACCACACATGTGGACCCACTAGTGGTCATTGCATGTGTGTTATTTCCACAAACCACACATGGATCAACCACTAGAGTCACTGCATGTGTGTCCTTTCACAAACCACATATGGATCAACCACTAGAGTCATTGCATGTGTGTTCTTATACTAAAACCAACACTAGAGTCATTGCGTGTGTGTTCTTTTCACAAACCACACATGGATCAACCACTAGAGTCATTGCATGTGTGTTATTTCCACAAACAAACATGGATCAACCAAGAGTCATTGCATGTGTGTTCTTATACTAAAACCAACATGGATCCACCAGTGGTCATTGCATGTGTGTTCTTTCCACAAACCACACATGGATCAACCACTAGAGTCATTGCATGTGTGTTCTTTCCACAAACCACACATGGATCAACCACTAGAGTCATTGCATGTTTGTTCTTATACTAAAAACACGAACCAGCAATAGAGTCATTGCATGTGTGTTCTTTTCCAAAACCACACATGGATCCACCACTAGAGTCATTGCATGTGTGTTCTTTCCACAAACCACATGTGGATCAACCAGAGTCATTGCATGTGTGTTCTTTCCACAAACCACACATGTGGACCCACCAGTGGTCATTGCATGTGTGTTATTTCCACAAACCACACATGGATCAACCACTAGAGTCATTGCATGTGTGTTCTTTCCACAAACCACATATGGATCAACCTCTAGAGTCATTGCATGTGCGTTCTTATACTAAAACCAACACTAGAGTCATTGCGTGTGTGTTCTTTTCACAAACCACACATGGATCAACCACTAGAGTCATTGCATGTGTGTTATTTCCACAAACAAACATGGATCAACCAAGAGTCATTGCATGTGTGTTCTTATACTAAAACCAACATGGATCCACCAGTGGTCATTGCATGTGTGTTCTTTCCACAAACCACACATGGATCAACCACTAGAGTCATTGCATGTGTGTTCTTTCCACAAACAAACATGGATCAACCACTAGAGTCATTGCATGTGTGTTCTTATACTAAAACCAACATGGATCCACTAGTGGTCATTGCATGTGTGTTCTTTCCACAAACCACACATGGATCCACCAGTGGTCATTGCATGTGTGTTCTTTCCACAAACCACACATGGATCAACCACTAGAGTCATTGCATGTGTGTTCTTATAGTAAAACCACAAACCAGTACTAGAGTCATTGCGTGTGTGTTCTTATACTAAAACCACAAACGAGTACTAGAGTCATTGCATGTGTGTTCTTTTCCACGAACCACACATGGATCCACCAGTGGTCATTGCATGTGTGTTCTTTCCACAAACCACATATGGATGAACCAGAGTCATTGCATGTGTGTTCTTTCCACAAACCACATATGGATCAACCACTAGAGTCATTGCATGTGTGTTCTTATACTAAAACCAACACTATAGTCATTGCGTGTGTGTTCTTTTCACAAACCACACATGGATCAACCACTAGAGTCATTGCATGTGTGTTATTTCCACAAACAAACATGGATCAACCAAGAGTCATTGCATGTGTGTTCTTATACTAAAACCAACATGGATCCACAAGTGGTCATTGCATGTGTGTTCTTTCCACAAACCACACATGGATCAACCACTAGAGTCATTGCATGTGTGTTCTTTCCACAAACCACACATGGATCAACCACTAGAGTCATTGCATGTTTGTTCTTATACTAAAACCACAAACCAGCACTAGAGTCATTGCATCTATGTTCTTTTCCACAAACGACACATGGATCCTCCAGTGGTCATTGCATGTGTGCTATTTCCACAAACCACACATGGATCAACCACTAGAGTCATTGCATGTGTGTTCTTTCCACAAACCGCATAAGGATCAACCACTAGAGTCATTGCATGTGTGTTCTTATTATACTAAAACCACCAGTAGAGTCATTGCATGTGTGTTCTTTCCACAAACCACACATGGATCTACCACTAGAGTCATTGCATGTGTGTTCTTATACTAAAACCAACACTAGAGTCATTGCAGGTGTGTTCTTTTCATAAACCACACATGGATCAACCATTAGAGTCATTGCATGTGTGTTCTTTCCACAAACCACATATGGATAACTACACTAGAGTCATTGCATGTGTGTTCTTATTATAATAAAACCAACACTAGAGTCATTGCATGTGTGTTCTTTTCACAAACCACACATGGATCAACCACTAGAGTCATTGCATGTGTGTTATTTCCACAAACAAACATGGATGAACCACTGAGTCATTGCATGTGTGTTCTTTTGCACAAACCACACATGGATCCACCAGTGGTCATTGCATGTGTGTTCTTTTCCACAAACCACACATGGATCCACCAGTGGTCATTGCATGTGTGTTCTTTCCATAAACCACATATGGATCAACCACTAGTCATTGCATGTGTGATCTTTCCACTAACCACATATGGATCAACCACTAGAGTCATTGCATGTTTGTTCTTTTCACAAACCACACATGGATCAACCACTAGAGTCATTGCATGTGTGTTATTTCCACAAACAGACATGGATGAACCACTAGAGTCATTGCATGTGTGTACTTTTCCACAAACGACACATGGATCCACCAGGGTCATTGCATGCGTGTTCTTTTCCACAAACCACACATGGATCCACCGCTAGAGTCATTGCATGTGTGTTCTTTCCACAAATCACATATGGATCAACCAGAGACATTGCATGTGTGTTCTTTCCACAAACCACACATGTGGACCCACTAGAGTCATTGCATGTGTGTTATTTCCACAAACAACACATGGATGAACCACTAGATTCATTGCATATGTGTTATTTCCACAAACCACACATGGATCAACCACTAAGTCATTGCATGTTTGTTCTTATACTAAAACCAACACTAGAGTCATTGCATGTGTGTCCTTTTCACAAACCACACATGGATCAACCACTAGAGTCATTGCATGTGTGTTATTTCCACAAACAAACATGGATCAACCACTAGAGTCATTGCATGTGTGTTCTTATAAAAACCAACATGGGTCCACCAGTGGTCATTGCATGTGTGTTCTTTCCACAAACCACACATGGATCAACCACTAGAGTCATTGCATGTGTGTTCTTTCCACAAACCACACATGGATCAACCAGTAGAGTCATTGCATGTTTGTTCTTATACTAAAACCACAAACCAGCACTAGAGTCATTGCATGTGTGTTCTTTTCCACAAACCACACATGGATCCACCACTAGAGTCATTGCATGTCTGTTCTTTCCACAAACCACATATGGATCAAAAAGGGTCATTGCATGTGTGTTCTTTCCACAAACCACACATGTGGCCCACTAGAGTCAATGCATGTGTATTCTTTCCACAAACCACATAAGGATCAACCACTAGAGGCATTGCATGTGTGTTCTTATTATACTAAAACCACCACTAGAGTCATTGCATGTGTGTTGTTTCCACAAACCACACATGGATCAACCACTAGAGTCATTGCATATGTGTTATTTCCACAAACCACACATGGATCAACCACTAGAGTCAATGCATGGGTGTTCTTATACTAAAACCAACACTAGAGTCATTGCAGGTGTGTTCTTTTCACAAACCACACATGGATTAACCAGTAGAGTCATTGCATGTGTGTTCTTTCCACAAACCACATATGGATAACTACACTAGAGTCATTGCATGTGTGTTCTTATTATACTAAAACCAACACTAGAGTCATTGCATGTGTGTTCTTTTCACAAACCACACATGGATCAACCACTAGAGTCATTGCATGTGTGTTATTTCCACAAACAAACATGGATGAACCAGTGAGTCATTGCATGTGTGTTCTTTTGCACAAACCACACATGGATCCACCAGTGGTCATACATGTGTGTTCTTTTCCACAAACCACACATGGATCCACCAGTGGTCATTGCATGTGTGTTCTTTCCACAAACCACATATGGATCAATAACTAGTCATTGCATGTGTGTTCTTTCCACAAACCACACATGGATCAACCACTAGAGTCATTGCATGTTTGTTCTTATACTAAAACCACAAACTAGCACTAGGGTAATTGCATGCGTGTTCGTTTCCACAAACCACACATGGATCCACCGCTAGAGTCATTGCATGTGTGTTCTTTCCACAAATCACATATGGATCAACCAGAAGCATTACATGTGTGTTCTTTCCACAAACCACACATGTGGACCCACTAGAGTCATTGCATGTGTGTTATTTCCACAAACAACACATGAATGAACCACTAGATTCATTGCATATGTGTTATTTCCACAAACCACACATGGATCAACCACTAGGGTCATTGCATGTTTGTTTTTATACTAAAACCAACACTAGAGTCATTGCATGTGTGTCCTTTTCACAAACCACACACGGATCAACCACTAGAGTCATTGCATGTGTGTTATTTCCACAAACAAACATGGATCAACCACTAGAGTCATTGCATGCGTGTTCTTATACAAAAACCAACATGGGTCCACCAGTGGTCATTGCATGTGTGTTCTTTCCACAAACCACACATGGATCAACCACTAGAGTCATTGCATGTGTGTTCTTTCCACAAACCACACATGGATCAACCACTAGAGTCATTGCATGTTTGTTCTTATACTACAACCACAAACCAGCACTAGAGTCATTGCATGTGTGTTCTTTTCCACAAACCACACATGGATCCACCACTAGAGTCATTGCATGTCTGTTCTTTCCACAAACCACATATGGATCAAAAAGGGTCATTGCATGTGTGTTCTTTCCACAAACCACACATGTGGCCCACTAGAGTCATTGCATGTGTGTTATTTCCACAAACCACACATGGATCAACCACTAGAGTCATTGCATATGTGTTATTTCCACAAACCACACATGGATCAACCACTAGAGTCATTGCATGTTTGTTCTTATACTAAAACCACAAACCAGCAATAGAGTCATTGCATGTGTGTTCTTTTCCACAAACCACACATGGATCCACCACTAGAGTCATTGCATGTGTGTTCTTTCCACAATCACATATGGATCAACCAGAGTTATTGCATGTGTGTTCTTTCCACAAACCACACATGTGGACCCACCTGTGGTCATTGCATGTGTGTTATTTCCACAAACCACACATGGATCAACCACTAGAGTCATTGCATGTGTGTTCTTTCCACAAACCACATATGGATCAACCACTAGAGTCATTGCATGTGTGTTCTTATACTAAAACCAACCCTAGAGTCATTGCGTGTGTGTTCTTTTCACAAACCACACATGGATCAACCACTAGAGTCATTGCATGTGTGTTATTTCCACAAACAAACATGGATCAACCTAGAGTCATTGCGTGTGTGTTATTATACTAAAACTAACATAGATCCACCAGTGCTCATTGCATGTGTGTTGTTTCCACAAACCACACATGGATCAACCACTAGAGTCATTGCATGTTTGTTCTTATACTAAAACCAACACTAGAGTCATTGCATGTGTGTCCTTTTCACAAACCACACATGGATCAACCACTAGAGTCATTGCATGTGTGTTATTTCCACAAACAAACATGGATCCACCACTAGAGGCATTAGATGTCTGTTCTTTCCACAAACCACACATGTGGCCCACTAGAGTCATCGCATGTGTGTTCTTTTCCACAAACCACAAATGGATCCACCACTAGAGGCATTGCATGTCTGTTCTTTCCACAAACCACATATGGATCAACCAGAGTCATTGCATGTGTGTTCTTTCCACAAACCACACATGTGGACCCACTAGAGTCATTGCATGTGTGTTATTTCCACAAACCACACATGGATCAACCACTAGAGTCATTGCATATGTGTTATTTCCACAAACCACACATGGATCAACCACTAGAGTCATTGCATGTTTGTTCTTATACTAAAACCACAAACCAGCAATAGAGTCATTGCATGTGTGTTCTTTTCCAAAACCACACATGGATCTACCACTAGAGTCATTGCATGTGTGTTCTTTCCACAAACCACATGTGGATCAACCAGAGTCATTGCATGTGTGTTCTTTCCACAAACCACACATGTGGACCCACCAGTGGTCATTGCATGTGTGTTATTTCCACAAACCACACATGGATCAACCACTAGAGTCATTGCATGTGTGTTCTTTCCACAAACCACATATGGATCAACCACTAGAGTCATTGCATGTGTGTTATTATACTAAAACCAACACTAGAGTCATTGCGTGTGTGTTCTTTTCACAAACCACACATGGATCAACCACTAGAGTCATTGCATGTTTGTTCTTATACTAAAACCAGAAACTAGCACTAGGGTCATTGCATGCGTGTTCTTTTCCACAAACCACACATGGATCCACCGCTAGAGTCATTGCATGTGTGTTCTTTCCACAAATCACATATGGATCAACCAGAGACATTGCATGTGTGTTCTTTCCACAAACCACAAATGTGGACCCACTAGAGTCATTGCATGTGTGTTATTTCCACAAACAACACATGGATGAACCACTAGATTCATTGCATATGTGTTATTTCCACAAACCACACATGGATCAACCACTAGAGTCATTGCATGTTTTTTCTTATACTAAAACCAACACTAGAGTCATTGCATGTGTGTCCTTTTCACAAACCACACATGGATCAACCACTAGAGTCATTGCATGTGTGTTATTTCCACAAACAAACATGGATCAACCACTAGAGTCATTGCATGTGTGTTCTTATAAAAACCAACATGGGTCCACCAGTGGTCATTGCATGTGTGTTCTTTCCACAAACCACACATGGATCAACCACTAGAGTCATTGCATGTGTGTTCTTTCCACAAACCACACATGGATCAACCACTAGAGTCATTGCATGTGTGTTCTTATACTAAAACCAACACTAGAGTCATTGCAGGTGTGTTCTTTTCACAAACCACACATGGATCAACCATTAGAGTCATTGCATGTGTGTTCTTTCCACAAACCACATATGGATAACTACACTAGAGTCATTGCATGTGTGTTCTTATTATAATAAAACCAACACTAGAGTCATTGCATGTGTGTTCTTTTCACAAACCACACATGGATCAACCACTAGAGTCATTGCATGTGTGTTATTTCCACAAACAAACATGGATGAACCACTGAGTCATTGCATGTGTGTTCTTTTGCACAAACCACACATGGATCCACCAGTGGTCATTGCATGTGTGTTCTTTTCCACAAACCACACATGGATCCACCAGTGGTCATTGCATGTGTGTTCTTTCCACAAACCACATATGGATCAACCACTAGTCATTGCATGTGTGATCTTTCCACAAACCACATATGGATCAACCACTAGAGTCATTGCATGTTTGTTCTTTTCACAAACCACACATGGATCAACCACTAGAGTCATTGCATGTGTGTTATTTCCACACACAGACATGGATGAACCACTAGAGTCATTGCATGTGTGTACTTTTCCACAAACGACACATGGATCCACCAGGGTCATTGCATGCGTGTTCTTTTCCACAAACCACACATGGATCCACCGCTAGAGTCATTGCATGTGTGTTCTTTCCATAAACCACACATGGATCAACCACTAGAGTCATTGCATGTGTGTTCTTTCCACAAACCACATATGGATCAACCACTAGAGTCATTGCATGTGTGTCCTTATACTAAATAAACACTAGAGTCATTGCATGCGTGTTCTTATACTAAAACCAACACTAGAGTCATTGCATGTGTGTCCTTTTCACAAACCACACATGGATCAACCACTAGAGTCATTGCATGTGTGTTATTTCCACAAACAAACATGGATCAACCACTAGAGTCATTGCATGTGTGTTCTTATAAAAACCAACATGGGTCCACCAGTGGTCATTGCATGTGTGTTCTTTCCACAAACCACACATGGATCAACCACTAGAGTCATTGCATGTGTGTTCTTTCCACAAACCACACATGGATCAACCACTAGAGTCATTGCATGTTTGTTCTTATACTAAAACCACAAACCAGCACTAGAGTCATTGCATGTGTGTTCTTTTCCACAAACCACACATGGATCCACCACTAGAGTCATTGCATGTCTGTTCTTTCCACAAACCACATATGGATCAAAAAGGGTCATTGCATGTGTGTTCTTTCCACAAACCACACATGTGGCCCACTAGAGTCAATGCATGTGTGTTATTTCCACAAACCACACATGGATCAACCACTAGAGTCATTGCATATGTGTTATTTCCACAAACCACACATGGATCAACCACTAGAGTCATTGCATGTTTGTTCTTATACTAAAACCACAAACCAGCAATAGAGTCATTGCATGTGTGTTCTTTTCCACAAACCACACATGGATCCACCACTAGAGTCATTGCATGTGTGTTCTTTCCACAAACCACATATGGATCAACCAGAGTCATTTCATGTGTGTTCTTTCCACAAACCACACATGTGGACCCACCTGTGGTCATTGCATGTGTGTTATTTCCACAAACCACACATGGATCAACCACTAGAGTCATTGCATGTGTGTTCTTTCCACAAACCACATATGGATCAACCACTAGAGTAATTGCATGTGTGTTCTTATACTAAAACCAACACTAGAGTCATTGCGTGTGTGTTCTTTTCACAAACCACACATGGATCAACCACTAGAGTCATTGTATGTGTGTTATTTCCAAAAACAAACATGGATCAACCTAGAGTCATTGCATGTGTGTTATTATACTAAAACTAACATGGATCCACCAGTGGTCATTGCATGTGTGTTGTTTCCACAAACCACACATGGATCAACCACTAGAGTCATTGCATGTTTGTTCTTATACTAAAACCAACACTAGAGTCATTGCATGTGTGTCCTTTTCACAAACCACACATGGATCAACCACTAGAGTCATTGCATGTGTGTTATTTCCACAAACAAACATGGATCCACCACTAGAGGCATTAGATGTCTGTTCTTTCCACAAACCACACATTTGGCCCACTAGAGTCATCGCATGTGTGTTCTTTTCCACAAACCACACATGGATCCACCACTAGAGGCATTGCATGTCTGTTCTTTCCACAAACCACATATGGATCAACCAGAGTCATTGCATGTGTGTTCTTTCCACAAACCACACATGTGGACCCACTAGAGTCATTGCATGTGTGTTATTTCCACAAACCACACATGGATCAACCACTAGAGTCATTGCATATGTGTTATTTCCACAAACCACACATGGATCAACCACTAGAGTCGTTGCATGTTTGTTCTTATACTAAAACCACAAACCAGCAATAGAGTCATTGCATGTGTGTTCTTTTCCAAAACCACACATGGATCTACCACTAGAGTCATTGCATGTGTGTTCTTTCCACAAACCACATGTGGATCAACCAGAGTCATTGCATGTGTGTTCTTTCCACAAACCACACATGTGGACCCACCAGTGGTCATTGCATGTGTGTTATTTCCACAAACCACACATGGATCAACCACTAGAGTCATTGCATGTGTGTTCTTTCCACAAACCACATATGGATCAACCACTAGAGTCATTGCATGTGTGTTCTTATACTAAAACCAACACTAGAGTCATTGCGTGTGTGTTCTTTTCACAAACCACACATGGATCAACCACTAGAGTCATTGCATGTTTGTTCTTATACTAAAACCACAAACTAGCACTAGGGTCATTGCATGCGTGTTCTTTTCCACAAACCACACATGGATCCACCGCTAGAGTCATTGCATGTGTGTTCTTTCCACAAATCACATATGGATCAACCAGAGACATTGCATGTGTGTTCTTTCCACAAACCACAAATGTGGACCCACTAGAGTCATTGCATGTGTGTTATTTCCACAAACAACACAGGGATGAACCACTAGATTCATTGCATATGTGTTATTTCCACAAACCACACATGGATCAACCACTAGAGTCATTGCATGTTTTTTCTTATACTAAAACCAACACTAGAGTCATTGCATGTGTGTCCTTTTCACAAACCACACATGGATCAACCACTAGAGTCATTGCATGTGTGTTATTTCCACAAACAAACATGGATCAACCACTAGAGTCATTGCATGTGTGTTCTTATAAAAACCAACATGGGTCCACCAGTGGTCATTGCATGTGTGTTCTTTCCACAAACCACACATGGATCAACCACTAGAGTCATTGCATGTGTGTTCTTTCCACAAACCACACATGGATCAACCACTAGAGTCATTGCATATTTGTTCTTATACTAAAACCACAAACCAGCAATAGAGTCATTGCATGTGTGTTCTTTTCCAAAACCACACATGGATCTACCACTAGAGTCATTGCATGTGTGTTCTTTCCACAAACCACATGTGGATCAACCAGAGTCATTGCATGTGTGTTCTTTCCACAAACCACACATGTGGACCCACCAGTGGTCATTGCATGTGTGTTATTTCCACAAACCACACATGGATCAACCACTAGAGTCATTGCATGTGTGTTCTTTCCACAAACCACATATGGATCAACCACTAGAGTCATTGCATGTGTGTTATTATACTAAAACCAACACTAGAGTCATTGCGTGTGTGTTCTTTTCACAAACCACACATGGATCAACCACTAGAGTCATTGCATGTTTGTTCTTATACTAAAACCAGAAACTAGCACTAGGGTCATTGCATGCGTGTTCTTTTCCACAAACCACACATGGATCCACCGCTAGAGTCATTGCATGTGTGTTCTTTCCACAAATCACATATGGATCAACCAGAGACATTGCATGTGTGTTCTTTCCACAAACCACAAATGTGGACCCACTAGAGTCATTGCATGTGTGTTATTTCCACAAACAACACATGGATGAACCACTAGATTCATTGCATATGTGTTATTTCCACAAACCACACATGGATCAACCACTAGAGTCATTGCATGTTTTTTCTTATACTAAAACCAACACTAGAGTCATTGCATGTGTGTCCTTTTCACAAACCACACATGGATCAACCACTAGAGTCATTGCATGTGTGTTATTTCCACAAACAAACATGGATCAACCACTAGAGTCATTGCATGTGTGTTCTTATAAAAACCAACATGGGTCCACCAGTGGTCATTGCATGTGTGTTCTTTCCACAAACCACACATGGATCAACCACTAGAGTCATTGCATGTGTGTTCTTTCCACAAACCACACATGGATCAACCACTAGAGTCATTGCATGTGTGTTCTTATACTAAAACCAACACTAGAGTCATTGCAGGTGTGTTCTTTTCACAAACCACACATGGATCAACCATTAGAGTCATTGCATGTGTGTTCTTTCCACAAACCACATATGGATAACTACACTAGAGTCATTGCATGTGTGTTCTTATTATAATAAAACCAACACTAGAGTCATTGCATGTGTGTTCTTTTCACAAACCACACATGGATCAACCACTAGAGTCATTGCATGTGTGTTATTTCCACAAACAAACATGGATGAACCACTGAGTCATTGCATGTGTGTTCTTTTGCACAAACCACACATGGATCCACCAGTGGTCATTGCATGTGTGTTCTTTTCCACAAACCACACATGGATCCACCAGTGGTCATTGCATGTGTGTTCTTTCCACAAACCACATATGGATCAACCACTAGTCATTGCATGTGTGATCTTTCCACAAACCACATATGGATCAACCACTAGAGTCATTGCATGTTTGTTCTTTTCACAAACCACACATGGATCAACCACTAGAGTCATTGCATGTGTGTTATTTCCACACACAGACATGGATGAACCACTAGAGTCATTGCATGTGTGTACTTTTCCACAAACGACACATGGATCCACCAGGGTCATTGCATGCGTGTTCTTTTCCACAAACCACACATGGATCCACCGCTAGAGTCATTGCATGTGTGTTCTTTCCATAAACCACACATGGATCAACCACTAGAGTCATTGCATGTGTGTTCTTTCCACAAACCACATATGGATCAACCACTAGAGTCATTGCATGTGTGTCCTTATACTAAATAAACACTAGAGTCATTGCATGCGTGTTCTTATACTAAAACCAACACTAGAGTCATTGCATGTGTGTCCTTTTCACAAACCACACATGGATCAACCACTAGAGTCATTGCATGTGTGTTATTTCCACAAACAAACATGGATCAACCACTAGAGTCATTGCATGTGTGTTCTTATAAAAACCAACATGGGTCCACCAGTGGTCATTGCATGTGTGTTCTTTCCACAAACCACACATGGATCAACCACTAGAGTCATTGCATGTGTGTTCTTTCCACAAACCACACATGGATCAACCACTAGAGTCATTGCATGTTTGTTCTTATACTAAAACCACAAACCAGCACTAGAGTCATTGCATGTGTGTTCTTTTCCACAAACCACACATGGATCCACCACTAGAGTCATTGCATGTCTGTTCTTTCCACAAACCACATATGGATCAAAAAGGGTCATTGCATGTGTGTTCTTTCCACAAACCACACATGTGGCCCACTAGAGTCAATGCATGTGTGTTATTTCCACAAACCACACATGGATCAACCACTAGAGTCATTGCATATGTGTTATTTCCACAAACCACACATGGATCAACCACTAGAGTCATTGCATGTTTGTTCTTATACTAAAACCACAAACCAGCAATAGAGTCATTGCATGTGTGTTCTTTTCCACAAACCACACATGGATCCACCACTAGAGTCATTGCATGTGTGTTCTTTCCACAAACCACATATGGATCAACCAGAGTCATTTCATGTGTGTTCTTTCCACAAACCACACATGTGGACCCACCTGTGGTCATTGCATGTGTGTTATTTCCACAAACCACACATGGATCAACCACTAGAGTCATTGCATGTGTGTTCTTTCCACAAACCACATATGGATCAACCACTAGAGTAATTGCATGTGTGTTCTTATACTAAAACCAACACTAGAGTCATTGCGTGTGTGTTCTTTTCACAAACCACACATGGATCAACCACTAGAGTCATTGTATGTGTGTTATTTCCAAAAACAAACATGGATCAACCTAGAGTCATTGCATGTGTGTTATTATACTAAAACTAACATGGATCCACCAGTGGTCATTGCATGTGTGTTGTTTCCACAAACCACACATGGATCAACCACTAGAGTCATTGCATGTTTGTTCTTATACTAAAACCAACACTAGAGTCATTGCATGTGTGTCCTTTTCACAAACCACACATGGATCAACCACTAGAGTCATTGCATGTGTGTTATTTCCACAAACAAACATGGATCCACCACTAGAGGCATTAGATGTCTGTTCTTTCCACAAACCACACATTTGGCCCACTAGAGTCATCGCATGTGTGTTCTTTTCCACAAACCACACATGGATCCACCACTAGAGGCATTGCATGTCTGTTCTTTCCACAAACCACATATGGATCAACCAGAGTCATTGCATGTGTGTTCTTTCCACAAACCACACATGTGGACCCACTAGAGTCATTGCATGTGTGTTATTTCCACAAACCACACATGGATCAACCACTAGAGTCATTGCATATGTGTTATTTCCACAAACCACACATGGATCAACCACTAGAGTCGTTGCATGTTTGTTCTTATACTAAAACCACAAACCAGCAATAGAGTCATTGCATGTGTGTTCTTTTCCAAAACCACACATGGATCTACCACTAGAGTCATTGCATGTGTGTTCTTTCCACAAACCACATGTGGATCAACCAGAGTCATTGCATGTGTGTTCTTTCCACAAACCACACATGTGGACCCACCAGTGGTCATTGCATGTGTGTTATTTCCACAAACCACACATGGATCAACCACTAGAGTCATTGCATGTGTGTTCTTTCCACAAACCACATATGGATCAACCACTAGAGTCATTGCATGTGTGTTCTTATACTAAAACCAACACTAGAGTCATTGCGTGTGTGTTCTTTTCACAAACCACACATGGATCAACCACTAGAGTCATTGCATGTTTGTTCTTATACTAAAACCACAAACTAGCACTAGGGTCATTGCATGCGTGTTCTTTTCCACAAACCACACATGGATCCACCGCTAGAGTCATTGCATGTGTGTTCTTTCCACAAATCACATATGGATCAACCAGAGACATTGCATGTGTGTTCTTTCCACAAACCACAAATGTGGACCCACTAGAGTCATTGCATGTGTGTTATTTCCACAAACAACACAGGGATGAACCACTAGATTCATTGCATATGTGTTATTTCCACAAACCACACATGGATCAACCACTAGAGTCATTGCATGTTTTTTCTTATACTAAAACCAACACTAGAGTCATTGCATGTGTGTCCTTTTCACAAACCACACATGGATCAACCACTAGAGTCATTGCATGTGTGTTATTTCCACAAACAAACATGGATCAACCACTAGAGTCATTGCATGTGTGTTCTTATAAAAACCAACATGGGTCCACCAGTGGTCATTGCATGTGTGTTCTTTCCACAAACCACACATGGATCAACCACTAGAGTCATTGCATGTGTGTTCTTTCCACAAACCACACATGGATCAACCACTAGAGTCATTGCATATTTGTTCTTATACTAAAACCACAAACCAGCACTAGAGTCATTGCATGTGTGTTCTTTTCCACAAACCACACATGGATCCACCACTAGAGTCATTGCATATGTGTTCTTTCGACAAACCACATATGGATCAACCAGAGTCATTGCATGTGTGTTCTTTCCACAAACCACACATGTGGACCCACCTGTGGTCATTGCATGTGTGTTATTTCCACAAACCACACATGGATCAACCACTAGAGTCATTGCATGTGTGTTCTTTCCACAAACCACATATGGATCAACCACTAGAGTCATTGCATGTGTGTTCTTATACTAAAACCAACACTACAGTCATTGCGTGTGTGTTCTTTTCACAAACCACACATGGATCAACCACTAGAGTCATTGCATGTGTGTTATTTCCACAAACAAACATGGATCAACCTAGAGTCATTGCATGTGTGTTCTTATACTAAAACTAACATGGATCCACCAGTGGTCATTGCATTTGTGTTGTTTCCACAAACCACACATGGATCAACCACTAGAGTCATTGCATGTTTGTTCTTATACTAAAACCAACACTAGAGTCATTGCATGTGTGTCCTTTTCACAAACCGCACATGGATCAAGCACTAGAGTCATTTCATGTGTGTTATTTCCACAAACAAACATGGATCCACCACTAGAGGCATTACATGTCTGTTCTTTCCACAAACCACACATGTGGCCCACTAGAGTCATTGCATGTGTGTTCTTTTCCACAAATCACACATGGATCCACCACTAGAGGCATTGCATGTCTGTTCTTTCCACAAAACACATATGGATCAACCAGAGTCATTGCATGTGTGTTCTTTCCACAAACCACACATGTGGACCCACTAGAGTCATTGCATGTGTGTTTTTTCCACAAACCACACATGGATCAACCACTAGAGTCATTGCATATGTGTTATTTCCACAAACCACGGATGGATCAACCACTAGAGTCATTGCATGTTTTTTCTTATACTAAAACCACAAACCAGCAATAGAGTCATTGCATGTGTGTTCTTTTCCAAAAGCACACATGGATCCACCACTAGAGTCATTGCATGTGTGTTCTTTCCACAAACCACATGTGGATCAACCAGAGTCATTGCATGTGTGTTCTTTCCACAAACCACACATGTGGACCCACCAGTGGTCATTGCATGTGTGTTATTTCCACAAACCACACATGGATCAACCACTAGAGTCATTGCATGTGTGTTCTTTCCACAAACCACATATGGATCAACCACTAGAGTCATTGCATGTGTGTTCTTATACTAAAACCAACACTAGAGTCATTGCGTGTGTGTTCTTTTCACAAACCACACATGGATCAACCACTAGAGTCATTGCATGTTTGTTCTTATACTAAAACCACAAACCAGCACTAGAGTCATTGCATGTGTGTTCTTATACTAAAACCAACATGGATCCACCAGTGGTAATTGCATGTGTGTTATTTCTACAAACCACACATGGATCAACCACTAGAGTCATTGCATGTGTGTTCTTTCCACAAACCACATATGGATCAACCACTAGAGTCATTGCATGTGTGTTCTTATACTAAAACCAACACTAGAGTCATTGCATGTGTGTCCTTTTCACAAACCGCACATGGATCAAGCACTAGAGTCATTTCATGTGTGTTATTTCCACAAACAAACATGGATCCACCACTAGAGGCATTACATGTCTGTTCTTTCCACAAACCACACATGTGGCCCACTAGAGTCATTGCATGTGTGTTCTTTTCCACAAATCACACATGGATCCACCACTAGAGGCATTGCATGTCTGTTCTTTCCACAAAACACATATGGATCAACCAGAGTCATTGCATGTGTGTTCTTTCCACAAACCACACATGTGGACCCACTAGAGTCATTGCATGTGTGTTATTTCCACAAACCACACATGGATCAACCACTAGAGTCATTGCATATGTGTTATTTCCACAAACCACGGATGGATCAACCACTAGAGTCATTGCATGTTTGTTCTTATACTAAAACCACAAACCAGCAATAGAGTCATTGCATGTGTGTTCTTTTCCAAAAGCACACATGGATCCACCACTAGAGTCATTGCATGTGTGTTCTTTCCACAAACCACATGTGGATCAACCAGAGTCATTGCATGTGTGTTCTTTCCACAAACCACACATGTGGACCCACCAGTGGTCATTGCATGTGTGTTATTTCCACAAACCACACATGGATCAACCACTAGAGTCATTGCATGTGTGTTCTTTCCACAAACCACATATGGATCAACCACTAGAGTCATTGCATGTGTGTTCTTATACTAAAACCAACACTAGAGTCATTGCGTGTGTGTTCTTTTCACAAACCACACATGGATCAACCACTAGAGTCATTGCATGTTTGTTATTTCCACAAACAAACATGGATCAACCTAGAGTCATTGCATGTGTGTTCTTATACTAAAACCAACATGGATCCACCAGTGGTCATTGCATGTGTGTTCTTTCCACAAACCACACATGGATCAACCAGTAGAGTCATTGCATGTGTGTTCTTTCCACAAACCACACATGGATCAACCACTAGAGTCATTGCATGTTTGTTCTTATACTAAAACCACAAACCAGCACTAGAGTCATTGCATCTATGTTCTTTTCCACAAACCACACATGGATCCACCAGTGGTCATTGCATGTGTGTTATTTCCACAAACCACACATGGATCAACCACTAAAGTCATTGCATGTGTGTTCTTTCCACAAACCACATAAGGATCAACCACTAGAGTCATTGCATGTGTGTTCTTATTATACTAAAACCACCACTAGAGTCATTGCATGTGTGTTCTTTCCACAAACCACACATGGATCAACCACTAGAGTCATTGCATATGTGTTATTTCCACAAACCACACATGGATCCACCACTAGAGTCATTGCATGTGTGTTCTTATACTAAAACCAACACTAGAGTCATTGCAGGTGTGTTCTTTTCACAAACCACACATGGATCAACAACTAGAGTCATTGCATGTGTGTTCTTTCCACAAACCACATATGGATAACTACACTAGAGTCATTGCATGTGTGTTCTTATTATACTAAAACCAACACTAGAGTCATTGCATGTGTGTTCTTTTCACAAACCACACATGGATCAACCACTAGAGTCATTGCATGTGTGTTATTTCCACAAACAAACATGGATCAACAAAGAGTCATTGCATGTGTGTTCTTTTGCACAAACCACACATGGATCCACCAGTGGTCATTGCATGTGTGTTCTTTTCCACAAACCACACATGGATCCACCAGTGGTCATTGCATGTGTGTTCTTTCCACAAACCACACATGGATCAACTACTAGAGTCATTGCATGTGTGTTCTTTCCACAAACCACACATGGATCAACCACTAGAGTCATTGCATGTTTGTTCTTGTAGTAAAACCACAAACTAGCACTAGGGTCATTGCATGCGTGTTCTTTTCTACAAACCACACATGGATCCACCGCTAGAGTCATTCCATGTGTGTTCTTTCCACAAATCACATATGGATCAACCAGAGACATTGCATGTGTGTTCTTTCCACAAACCACACATGTGGACCCACTAGAGTCATTGCATGAGTGTTATTTCCACAAACAACAAATGGATGAACCACTAGATTCATTGCATATGTGTTATTTCCACAAACCAGACATGGATCAACCACTAGAGTCATTGCATGTTTGTTCTTATACTAAAACCAACACTAGAGTCATTGCATGTGTGTCCTTTTCACAAACCACACATGGATCAACCACTAGAGTCATTGCATGTGTGTTATTTCCACAAACAAACATGGATCAACCACTAGAGTCATTGCATGTGTGTTATTTCCACAAACCACACATGTGGACCCACTAGAGTCATTGCATGTGTGTTATTTCCACAAACAACAAATGGATGAACCACTAGATTCATTGCATATGTGTTATTTCCACAAACCAGACATGGATCAACCACTAGAGTCATTGCATGTTTGTTCTTATACTAAAACCAACACTAGAGTCAATGCATGTGTGTCCTTTCCACAAACCACGCATGGATCAACCACTAGAGTCATTGCATGTTTGTTCTTATACTAAAACCACAAACCAGCAATAGAGTCATTGCATGTGTGTTCTTTTCCAAAAGCACACATGGATCCACCACTAGAGTCATTGCATGTGTGTTCTTTCCACACACCACATGTGGATCAACCAGAGTCATTGCATGTGTGTTCTTTCCACAAACCACACATGTGGACTCACCAGTGGTCATTGCATGTGTGTTATTTCCACAAACCACACATGGATCAACCACTAGAGTCATTGCATGTGTGTTCTTTCCACAAACCACATATGGATCAACCACTAGAGTCATTGCATGTGTGTTCTTATACTAAAACCAACACTAGAGTCATTGCGTGTGTGTTCTTTTCACAAACCACACATGGATCAACCACTAGAGTCATTGCATGTTTGTTATTTCCACAAACAAACATGGATCAACCTAGAGTCATTGCATGTGTGTTCTTATACTAAAACCAACATGGATCCACCAGTGGTCATTGCATGTGTGTTCTTTCCACAAACCACACATGGATCAACCAGTAGAGTCATTGCATGTGTGTTCTTTCCACAAACCACACATGGATCAACCACTAGAGTCATTGCATGTTTGTTCTTATACTAAAACCACAAACCAGCACTAGAGTCATTGCATCTATGTTCTTTTCCACAAACCACACATGGATCCACCAGTGGTCATTGCATGTGTGTTATTTCCACAAACCACACATGGATCAACCACTAAAGTCATTGCATGTGTGTTCTTTCCACAAACCACATAAGGATCAACCACTAGAGTCATTGCATGTGTGTTCTTATTATACTAAAACCACCACTAGAGTCATTGCATGTGTGTTCTTTCCACAAACCACACATGGATCAACCACTAGAGTCATTGCATATGTGTTATTTCCACAAACCACACATGGATGCACCACTAGAGTCATTGCATGTGTGTTCTTATACTAAAACCAACACTAGAGTCATTGCAGGTGTGTTCTTTTCACAAACCACACATGGATCAACAACTAGAGTCATTGCATGTGTGTTCTTTCCACAAACCACATATGGATAACTACACTAGAGTCATTGCATGTGTGTTCTTATTATACTAAAACCAACACTAGAGTCATTGCATGTGTGTTCTTTTCACAAACCACACATGGATCAACCACTAGAGTCATTGCATGTGTGTTATTTCCACAAACAAACATGGATCAACAAAGAGTCATTGCATGTGTGTTCTTTTGCACAAACCACACATGGATCCACCAGTGGTCATTGCATGTGTGCTCTTTTCCACAAACCACACATGGATCCACCAGTGGTCATTGCATGTGTGTTCTTTCCACAAACCACACATGGATCAACTACTAGAGTCATTGCATGTGTGTTCTTTCCACAAACCACACATGGATCAACCACTAGAGTCATTGCATGTTTGTTCTTGTAGTAAAACCACAAACTAGCACTAGGGTCATTGCATGCGTGTTCTTTTCCACAAACCACACATGGATCCACCGCTAGAGTCATTCCATGTGTGTTCTTTCCACAAATCACATATGGATCAACCAGAGACATTGCATGTGTGTTCTTTCCACAAACCACACATGTGGACCCACTAGAGTCATTGCATGTGTGTTATTTCCACAAACAACAAATGGATGAACCACTAGATTCATTGCATATGTGTTATTTCCACAAACCAGACATGGATCAACCACTAGAGTCATTGCATGTTTGTTCTTATACTAAAACCAACACTAGAGTCATTGCATGTGTGTCCTTTTCACAAACCACACATGGATCAACCACTAGAGTCATTGCATGTGTGTTATTTCCACAAACAAACATGGATCAACCACTAGAGTCATTGCATGTGTGTTATTTCCACAAACCACACATGTGGACCCACTAGAGTCATTGCATGTGTGTTATTTCCACAAACAACAAATGGATGAACCACTAGATTCATTGCATATGTGTTATTTCCACAAACCAGACATGGATCAACCACTAGAGTCATTGCATGTTTGTTCTTATACTAAAACCAACACTAGAGTCAATGCATGTGTGTCCTTTCCACAAACCACGCATGGATCAACCACTAGAGTCATTGCATGTTTGTTCTTATACTAAAACCACAAACCAGCAATAGAGTCATTGCATGTGTGTTCTTTTCCAAAAGCACACATGGATCCACCACTAGAGTCATTGCATGTGTGTTCTTTCCACAAACCACATGTGGATCAACCAGAGTCATTGCATGTGTGTTCTTTCCACAAACCACACATGTGGACTCACCAGTGGTCATTGCATGTGTGTTATTTCCACAAACCACACATGGATCAACTACTAGAGTCATTGCATGTGTGTTCTTTCCGCAAACCACATATGGATCAACCACTAGAGTCATTGCATGTGTGTTCTTATACTAAAACCAACACTAGAGTCATTGCGTGTGTGTTCTTTTCACAAACCACACATGGATCAACCACTAGAGTCATTGCATGTTTGTTATTTCCACAAACAAACATGGATCAACCTAGAGTCATTGCATGTGTGTTCTTATACTAAAACCAACATGGATCCACCAGTGGTCATTGCATGTGTGTTCTTTCCACAAACCACACATGGATCAACCAGTAGAGTCATTGCATGTGTGTTCTTTCCACAAACCACACATGGATCAACCACTAGAGTCATTGCATGTTTGTTCTTATACTAAAACCACAAACCAGCACTAGAGTCATTGCATCTATGTTCTTTTCCACAAACCACACATGGATCCACCAGTGGTCATTGCATGTGTGTTATTTCAACAAACCACACATGGATCAACCACTAGAGTCATTGCATGTGTGTTCTTTCCACAAACCACATAAGGATCAACCACTAGAGTCATTGCATGTGTGTTCTTATTATACTAAAACCACCACTAGAGTCATTGCATGTGTGTTCTTTCCACAAACCACACATGGATCAACCACTAGAGTCATTGCATATGTGTTATTTCCACAAACCACACATGGATCCACCACTAGAGTCATTGCATGTGTGTTCTTATACTAAAACCAACACTAGAGTCATTGCAGGTGTGTTCTTTTCACAAACCACACATGGATCAACAACTAGAGTCATTGCATGTGTGTTCTTTCCACAAACCACATATGGATAACTACACTAGAGTCATTGCATGTGTGTTCTTATTATACTAAAACCAACACTAGAGTCATTGCATGTGTGTTCTTTTCACAAACCACACATGGATCAACCACTAGAGTCATTGCATGTGTGTTATTTCCACAAACAAACATGGATCAACAAAGAGTCATTGCATGTGTGTTCTTTTGCACAAACCACACATGGATCCACCAGTGGTCATTGCATGTGTGTTCTTTTCCACAAACCACACATGGATCCACCAGTGGTCATTGCATGTGTGTTCTTTCCACAAACCACACATGGATCAACTACTAGAGTCATTGCATGTGTGTTCTTTCCACAAACCACACATGGATCAACCACTAGAGTCATTGCATGTTTGTTCTTGTAGTAAAACCACAAACTAGCACTAGGGTCATTGCATGCGTGTTCTTTTCCACAAACCACACATGGATCCACCGCTAGAGTCATTCCATGTGTGTTCTTTCCACAAATCACATATGGATCAACCAGAGACATTGCATGTGTGTTCTTTCCACAAACCACACATGTGGACCCACTAGAGTCATTGCATGTGTGTTATTTCCACAAACAACAAATGGATGAACCACTAGATTCATTGCATATGTGTTATTTCCACAAACCAGACATGGATCAACCACTAGAGTCATTGCATGTTTGTTCTTATACTAAAACCAACACTAGAGTCATTGCATGTGTGTCCTTTTCACAAACCACACATGGATCACCACTAGAGTCATTGCATGTGTGTTATTTCCACAAACAAACATGGATCAACCACTAGAGTCATTGCATCTGTGTTATTATACAAAAACCAACATGGATCCACCAGTGGTCATTGCATGTGTGTTCTTTCCACAAACCACACATGGATCAACCACTAGAGTCATTGCATGTGTGTTCTTTCCACAAACCACACATGGATCAACCACTAGAGTCATTGCATGTTTGTTCTTATACTAAAACCACAAACCAGCACTAGAGTCATTGCATGTGTGTTCTTTTCCACAAACCACACATGGATCCACCACTAGAGTCATTGCATGTCTGTTCTTTCCACAAACCACATATGGATCAAAAAGGGTCATTGCATGTGTGTTCTTTCCACAAACCACACATGTGGCCCACTAGAGTCATTGCATGTGTGTTATTTCCACAAACCACACATGGATCAACCACTAGAGTCATTGCATATGTGTTATTTCCACAAACCACACATGGATCAACCACTAGAGTCATTGCGTGTTTGTTCTTATACTAAAACCACAAACCAGCAATAGAGTCATTGCATGTGTGTTCTTTTCCACAAACCACACATGGATCCACCACTAGAGTCATTGCATGTGTGTTCTTTCCACAAACCACATATGGATCAACCAGAGTCATTGCATGTGTGTTCTTTCCACAAACCACACATGTGGACCCACCTGTGGTAATTGCATGTGTGTTATTTCCACAAACCACACATGGATCAACCACTAGAGTCATTGCATGTGTGTTCTTTCCACAAACCACATATGGATCAACCACTAGAGTCATTGCATGTGTGTTCTTATACTGAAACCAACACTAGAGTCATTGCGTGTGTGTTCTTTTCACAAACCACACATGGATCAACCACTAGAGTCATTGCATGTGTGTTATTTCCACAAACAAACATGGATCAACCTAGAGTCATTGCATATGTGTTCTTATACTAAAACCAACATGGATCCACCAGTGGTCATTGCATGTGTGTTGTTTCCACAAACCACACATGGATCAACCACTAGAGTCATTGCATGTTTGTTCTTATACTAAAACCAACACTAGAGTCATTGCATGTGTGTACTTTTCACAAACCACACATGGATCAACCACTAGAGTCATTGCATGTGTGTTATTTCCACAAACAAACATGGATCAACCACTAGAGTCATTGCATGTGTCTTCTGATACAAAAACCAACATGGATCCACCAGTCGTCATTGCATGTGTGTTCTTTCCACAAACCACACATGGATCAACCACTAGAGTCATTGCATGTGTGTTCTTTCCACAAACCACACATGGATCAACCACTAGAGTCATTGCATGTTTGTTCTTATACTAAAACCACAAACCAGCACTAGAGTCATTGCATGTGTGTTCTTTTCCACAAACCACACATGGATCCACCACCAGAGTCATTGCATGTCTATTCTTTCCACAAACCACATATGGATCAAAAAGGGTCATTGCATGTGTGTTCTTTACACAAACCACACATGTGGCCCACTAGAGTCATTGCATGTGTGTTATTTCCACAAACCACACATGGATCAACCACTAGAGTCATTGCATATGTGTTATTTCCACAAACCACACATGGATCAACCACTAGAGTCATTGCATGTTTGTTCTTATACTAAAACCACAAACCAGCAATAGAGTCATGGCATGTGTGTTCTTTTCCACAAACCACACATGGATCCACCACTAGAGTCATTGCATGTGTGTTCGTTCCACAAACCACATATGGATCAACCAGAGTCATTGCATGTGTGTTCTTTCCACAAACCACACATGTGGACCCACCTGTGGTCATTGCATGTGTGTTATTTCCACAAACCACACATGGATCAACCACTAGAGTCATTGCATGTGTGTTCTTTCCACAAACCACATATGGATCAACCACTAGAGTCATTGCATGTTTGTTCTCATACTAAAACCAACACTAGAGTCATTGCGTGTGTGTTCTTTTCACAAACCACACATGGATGAACCACTAGAGTCATTGCATGTGTGTTATTTCCACAAACAAACATGGATCAACCTAGAGTCATTGCATGTGTGTTCTTATACTAAAACCAACATGGATCCACCAGTGGTCATTGCATGTGTGTTGTTTCCACAAACCACACATGGATCAACCACTAGAGTCATTGCATGTGTGTTATTTCCACAAACCACACATGGATCAACCACTAGAGTCATTGCATGTTTGTTCTTATACTAAAACCACAAACCAGCACTAGAGTCATTGCATGTGTGTTCTTTTCCACAAACCACACATGGATCCACCACTAGAGTCATTGCATGTGTGTTGTTTCCACAAACCACATATGGATCAACCAGAGTCATTGCATGTGTGTTCTTTCCACAAACCACACATGTGGACGCACCAGTGGTCATTGCATGTGTGTTATTTCCACAAACCACACATGGATAAACCACTAGAGTCATTGCATGTGTGTTCTTTCCACAAACCACACATGGATCAACCACTAGAGTCATTGCATGTTTGTTCTTGTAGTAAAACCACAAACTAGCACTAGGGTCATTGCATGCGTGTTCTTTTCCACAAACCACACATGGATCCACCGCTAGAGTCATTCCATGTGTGTTCTTTCCACAAATCACATATGGATCAACCAGAGACATTGCATGTGTGTTCTTTCCACAAACCACACATGTGGACCCACTAGAGTCATTGCATGTGTGTTATTTCCACAAACAACAAATGGATGAACCACTAGATTCATTGCATATGTGTTATTTCCACAAACCAGACATGGATCAACCACTAGAGTCATTGCATGTTTGTTCTTATACTAAAACCAACACTAGAGTCATTGCATGTGTGTCCTTTTCACAAACCACACATGGATCACCACTAGAGTCATTGCATGTGTGTTATTTCCACAAACAAACATGGATCAACCACTAGAGTCATTGCATCTGTGTTATTATACAAAAACCAACATGGATCCACCAGTGGTCATTGCATGTGTGTTCTTTCCACAAACCACACATGGATCAACCACTAGAGTCATTGCATGTGTGTTCTTTCCACAAACCACACATGGATCAACCACTAGAGTCATTGCATGTTTGTTCTTATACTAAAACCACAAACCAGCACTAGAGTCATTGCATGTGTGTTCTTTTCCACAAACCACACATGGATCCACCACTAGAGTCATTGCATGTCTGTTCTTTCCACAAACCACATATGGATCAAAAAGGGTCATTGCATGTGTGTTCTTTCCACAAACCACACATGTGGCCCACTAGAGTCATTGCATGTGTGTTATTTCCACAAACCACACATGGATCAACCACTAGAGTCATTGCATATGTGTTATTTCCACAAACCACACATGGATCAACCACTAGAGTCATTGCGTGTTTGTTCTTATACTAAAACCACAAACCAGCAATAGAGTCATTGCATGTGTGTTCTTTTCCACAAACCACACATGGATCCACCACTAGAGTCATTGCATGTGTGTTCTTTCCACAAACCACATATGGATCAACCAGAGTCATTGCATGTGTGTTCTTTCCACAAACCACACATGTGGACCCACCTGTGGTAATTGCATGTGTGTTATTTCCACAAACCACACATGGATCAACCACTAGAGTCATTGCATGTGTGTTCTTTCCACAAACCACATATGGATCAACCACTAGAGTCATTGCATGTGTGTTCTTATACTGAAACCAACACTAGAGTCATTGCGTGTGTGTTCTTTTCACAAACCACACATGGATCAACCACTAGAGTCATTGCATGTGTGTTATTTCCACAAACAAACATGGATCAACCTAGAGTCATTGCATATGTGTTCTTATACTAAAACCAACATGGATCCACCAGTGGTCATTGCATGTGTGTTGTTTCCACAAACCACACATGGATCAACCACTAGAGTCATTGCATGTTTGTTCTTATACTAAAACCAACACTAGAGTCATTGCATGTGTGTACTTTTCACAAACCACACATGGATCAACCACTAGAGTCATTGCATGTGTGTTATTTCCACAAACAAACATGGATCAACCACTAGAGTCATTGCATGTGTCTTCTGATACAAAAACCAACATGGATCCACCAGTCGTCATTGCATGTGTGTTCTTTCCACAAACCACACATGGATCAACCACTAGAGTCATTGCATGTGTGTTCTTTCCACAAACCACACATGGATCAACCACTAGAGTCATTGCATGTTTGTTCTTATACTAAAACCACAAACCAGCACTAGAGTCATTGCATGTGTGTTCTTTTCCACAAACCACACATGGATCCACCACCAGAGTCATTGCATGTCTATTCTTTCCACAAACCACATATGGATCAAAAAGGGTCATTGCATGTGTGTTCTTTACACAAACCACACATGTGGCCCACTAGAGTCATTGCATGTGTGTTATTTCCACAAACCACACATGGATCAACCACTAGAGTCATTGCATATGTGTTATTTCCACAAACCACACATGGATCAACCACTAGAGTCATTGCATGTTTGTTCTTATACTAAAACCACAAACCAGCAATAGAGTCATGGCATGTGTGTTCTTTTCCACAAACCACACATGGATCCACCACTAGAGTCATTGCATGTGTGTTCGTTCCACAAACCACATATGGATCAACCAGAGTCATTGCATGTGTGTTCTTTCCACAAACCACACATGTGGACCCACCTGTGGTCATTGCATGTGTGTTATTTCCACAAACCACACATGGATCAACCACTAGAGTCATTGCATGTGTGTTCTTTCCACAAACCACATATGGATCAACCACTAGAGTCATTGCATGTTTGTTCTCATACTAAAACCAACACTAGAGTCATTGCGTGTGTGTTCTTTTCACAAACCACACATGGATGAACCACTAGAGTCATTGCATGTGTGTTATTTCCACAAACAAACATGGATCAACCTAGAGTCATTGCATGTGTGTTCTTATACTAAAACCAACATGGATCCACCAGTGGTCATTGCATGTGTGTTGTTTCCACAAACCACACATGGATCAACCACTAGAGTCATTGCATGTGTGTTATTTCCACAAACCACACATGGATCAACCACTAGAGTCATTGCATGTGTGTTCTTATACTAAAACCATAAACCAGTACTAGAGTCATTGCATGTGTTTTCTTTTCCACAAACCACACATGGATCCACCAGTGGTCATTGCATGTGTGTTCTTTCCACAAACCACACATGGATCAACCAGAGTCATTGCATGTGTGTTATTTCCACAAACCACACATGGATCAACCACTAGAGTCATTGCATGTGTGTTCTTTTCCACAAAAACCACAAACCAGTACTAGAGTCATTGCATGTGTGTTCTTACACTAACACCAACATGGATCCACCAGTGGTCATTGCGTGTGTGTTCTTTCCACAAACCACACATGGATCAACCACTAGAGTCATTGCATGTGTGTTATTTCCACAAACCACACATGGATCAACCACTAGAGTCACTGCATGTGTGTTCTTATACTAAAACCATAAACCAGTACTAGAGTCATTGTATGTGTGTTCTTTTCCACAAACCACACATGGATCCACCAGTGGTCATTGCATGTGTGTTCTTTCCACAAACCACACATGGATCAAACAGAGTAATTGCATGTCTGTTCTTTCCACAAACCACACATGGATCAACCGCTAGAGTCATTGCATGTTTGTTCTTATACGAAAACCACAAACCAACACTAGAGTCATTGCATGTGTGTTCTTTTCTACAAACCACACATGGATCCACCAATGGTCATTGCATGTGTGTTATTTCCACAAACTACACATGGATCAACCACTAGAGTCATTGCATGTGTGTTCTTTCCACAAACCACATAAGGATCAACCACTAGAGTCATTGCATGTGTGTTCTTATTATACTAAAACCACCACTAGAGTCATTGCATGTGTGTTCTTTTCACAAACCACATATGGATCAACCACTAGAGTCATTGCATGTGTGTTATTTCCACAAACAAACATGGATCAAACACTAGAGTCATAGCATGTGTGTTCTTTTCCACAAACCACACATGGATCCACCAGTGGTCATTAAATGTGTGTTCTTTCCACAAAACACACATGGATCAACCACTAGAGTCATTGCATGTGTGTTCTTTCCACAAACCACACATGGATCAACCACTAGAGTCATTGCATGTGTGTTATTATACTAAAACCATAAACCAGTACTAGAGTCATTGCATATGTGTTCTTTTCCACAAACCACACATGGATCCACCAGTGGTCATTGCATGTGTGTTCTTTTCACAAACCACACATGGATCAACCAGAGTCATTGCATCTGTGTTCTTTCCACAAACCACACATGGATCAACCACTAGAGTCATTGCATGTGTGTTCTTTTCCACAAAAACCACAAACCAGTACTAGAGTCATTGCATGTGTGTTCTTACACTAAGAACAACATGGATCCACCAGTGGTTATTGCATGTGTGTTCTTTCCACAAACCACACATTGATCAACCACTAGAGTCATTGCATGTGTGTTATTTCTACAAACCACACATGGATCAACCACTAGAGTCATTGCATGTGTGTTCTTATACTAAAACCACAAACTAGTACTAGACTCATTGCATGTGTGTTCTTTTCCACAAACCACACATGGATCCACCAGTGGTCATTGCATGTGTGTTCTCATACTAAAACCAACACTAGAGTCATTGCGTGTGCGTTCTTTTCACAAACCACACATGGATGAACCACTAGAGTCATTGCATGTGTGTTATTTCCACAAACAAACATGGATCAACCTAGAGTCATTGCATGTGTGTTCTTATACTAAAACCAACATGGATCCACCAGTGGTCATTGCATGTGTGTTGTTTCCACAAACCACACATGGATCAACCACTAGAGTCATTGCATGTGTGTTATTTCCACAAACCACACATGGATCAACCACTAGAGTCATTGCATGTGTGTTCTTATACTAAAACCATAAACCAGTACTAGAGTCATTGCATGTGTTTTCTTTTCCACAAACCACACATGGATCCACCAGTGGTCATTGCATGTGTGTTCTTTCCACAAACCACACATGGATCAACCAGAGTCATTGCATGTGTGTTCTTTCCACAAACCACACATGGATCAACCACTAGAGTCATTGCATGTGTGTTCTTTTCCACAAAAACCACAAACCAGTACTAGAGTCATTGCATGTGTGTTCTTACACTAACACCAACATGGATCCACCAGTGGTCATTGCGTGTGTGTTCTTTCCACAAACCACACATGGATCAACCACTAGAGTCATTGCATGTGTGTTATTTCCACAAACCACACATGGATCAACCACTAGAGTCACTGCATGTGTGTTCTTATACTAAAACCATAAACCAGTACTAGAGTCATTGTATGTGTGTTCTTTTCCACAAACCACACATGGATCCACCAGTGGTCATTGCATGTGTGTTCTTTCCACAAACCACACATGGATCAACCAGAGTAATTGCATGTCTGTTCTTTCCACAAACCACACATGGATCAACCGCTAGAGTCATTGCATGTTTGTTCTTATACGAAAACCACAAACCAACACTAGAGTCATTGCATGTGTGTTCTTTTCTACAAACCACACATGGATCCACCAATGGTCATTGCATGTGTGTTATTTCCACAAACTACACATGGATCAACCACTAGAGTCATTGCATGTGTGTTCTTTCCACAAACCACATAAGGATCAACCACTAGAGTCATTGCATGTGTGTTCTTATTATACTAAAACCACCACTAGAGTCATTGCATGTGTGTTCTTTTCACAAACCACATATGGATCAACCACTAGAGTCATTGCATGTGTGTTATTTCCACAAACAAACATGGATCAAACACTAGAGTCATAGCATGTGTGTTCTTTTCCACAAACCACACATGGATCCACCAGTGGTCATTGCATGTGTGTTCTTTCCACAAAACACACATGGATCAACCACTAGAGTCATTGCATGTGTGTTCTTTCCACAAACCACACATGGATCAACCACTAGAGTCATTGCATGTGTGTTCTTATACTAAAACCATAAACCAGTACTAGAGTCATTGCATATGTGTTCTTTTCCACAAACCACACATGGATCCACCAGTGGTCATTGCATGTGTGTTCTTTTCACAAACCACACATGGATCAACCAGAGTCATTGCATCTGTGTTCTTTCCACAAACCACACATGGATCAACCACTAGAGTCATTGCATGTGTGTTCTTTTCCACAAAAACCACAAACCAGTACTAGAGTCATTGCATGTGTGTTCTTACACTAAGAACAACATGGATCCACCAGTGGTTATTGCATGTGTGTTCTTTCCACAAACCACACATTGATCAACCACTAGAGTCATCGCATGTGTGTTATTTCTACAAACCACACATGGATCAACCACTAGAGTCATTGCATGTGTGTTCTTATACTAAAACCACAAACTAGTACTAGACTCATTGCATGTGTGTTCTTTTCCACAAACCACACATGGATCCACCAGTGGTCATTGCATGTGTGTTCTCATACTAAAACCAACACTAGAGTCATTGCGTGTGTGTTCTTTTCACAAACCACACATGGATGAACCACTAGAGTCATTGCATGTGTGTTATTTCCACAAACAAACATGGATCAACCTAGAGTCATTGCATGTGTGTTCTTATACTAAAACCAACATGGATCCACCAGTGGTCATTGCATGTGTGTTGTTTCCACAAACCACACATGGATCAACCACTAGAGTCATTGCATGTGTGTTATTTCCACAAACCACACATGGATCAACCACTAGAGTCATTGCATGTGTGTTCTTATACTAAAACCATAAACCAGTACTAGAGTCATTGCATGTGTTTTCTTTTCCACAAACCACACATGGATCCACCAGTAGTCATTGCATGTGTGTTCTTTCCACAAACCACACATGGATCAACCAGAGTCATTGCATCTGTGTTCTTTCCACAAACCACACATGGATCAACCACTAGAGTCATTGCATGTGTGTTCTTTTCCACAAAAACCACAAACCAGTACTAGAGTCATTGCATGTGTGTTCTTACACTAACACCAACATGGATCCACCAGTGGTCATTGCGTGTGTGTTCTTTCCACAAACCACACATGGATCAACCACTAGAGTCATTGCATGTGTGTTATTTCCACAAACCACACATGGATCAACCACTAGAGTCACTGCATGTGTGTTCTTATACTACAACCATAAACCAGTACTAGAGTCATTGTATGTGTGTTCTTTTCCACAAACCACACATGGATCCACCAGTGGTCATTGCATGTGTGTTCTTTCCACAAACCACACATGGATCAACCAGAGTCATTGCATGTGTGTTCTTTCCACAAACCACACATGGATCAACCACTAGAGTCATTGCATGTGTGTTCTTTTCCACAAAAACCACAAACCAGTACTAGAGTCATTGCATGTGTGTTCTTACACTAACACCAACATGGATCCACCAGTGGTCATTGCGTGTGTGTTCTTTCCACAAACCACACATGGATCAACCACTAGAGTCATTGCATGTGTGTTATTTCCACAAACCACACATGGATCAACCACTAGAGTCACTGCATGTGTGTTCTTATACTAAAACCATAAACCAGTACTAGAGTCATTGTATGTGTGTTCTTTTCCACAAACCACACATGGATCCACCAGTGGTCATTGCATGTGTGTTCTTTCCACAAACCACACATGGATCAACCAGAGTAATTGCATGTCTGTTCTTTCCACAAACCACACATGGATCAACCACTAGAGTCATTGCATGTTTGTTCTTATACTAAAACCACAAACCAGCACTAGAGTCATTGCATGTGTGTTCTTTTCCACATACCACACATGGATCCACCAGTGGTCATTGCATGTGTGTTATTTCCACAAACCACACATGGATCAACCACTAGAGTCATTGCATGTTAGTTCTTTCCAAAAACCACATATGGATCAACCACTAGAGTCATTGCATGTGTGTTATTTCCACAAACCACACATGGATCAACCACTAGAGTCATTGCATATGTGTTATTTCCACAAACCACACATGGATCAACCACTAGAGTCATTGCATGTGTGTTCTTATACTAAAACCAACACTAGAGTCATTGCAGGTGTGTTCTTTTCACAAACCACACATGGATCAACCACTAGAGTCATTGCATGTGTGTTATTTCCACAAAGAAACATGGATCAACCACTAGAGTCATTGCATGTGTGTTCTTTTCCACAAACCACACATGGATCCACCACTAGAGTCATTGCATGTGTGTTCTTTCCCCAACCACATATGGAACAACCAGAGTCATTGCATGTGTGTTCTTTCCACAAACCACACATGTGGACCCACTAGAGTCATTGCATGTGTGTTGTTTCCACAAACCACACATGGATCAACCACTAGAGTCATTGCATGTGTGTTCTTATACTAAAACCACAAACCAGTACTAGAGTCATTGCATGTGTGTGCTTATATTAAAACCACAAACCAGTACTAGAGTCATTGCATGTGTGTTCTTTTCCACAAACCACACATGGATCCACCAGTGGTCATTGCATATGTGTTCTTTCCACAAACCACATATGGATCAACCAGAGTCATTGCATGTGTGTTCTTTCCACAAACCACACATGGATCAACCGCTAGAGTCATTGCATGTTTGTTCTTATACGAAAACCACAAACCAACACTAGAGTCATTGCATGTGTGTTCTTTTCTACAAACCACACATGGATCCACCAATGGTCATTGCATGTGTGTTATTTCCACAAACTACACATGGATCAACCACTAGAGTCATTGCATGTGTGTTCTTTCCACAAACCACATAAGGATCAACCACTAGAGTCATTGCATGTGTGTTCTTATTATACTAAAACCACCACTAGAGTCATTGCATGTGTGTTCTTTTCACAAACCACATATGGATCAACCACTAGAGTCATTGCATGTGTGTTATTTCCACAAACAAACATGGATCAAACACTAGAGTCATAGCATGTGTGTTCTTTTCCACAAACCACACATGGATCCACCAGTGGTCATTGCATGTGTGTTCTTTCCACAAAACACACATGGATCAACCACTAGAGCCATTGCATGTGTGTTCTTTCCACAAACCACACATGGATCAACCACTAGAGTCATTGCATGTGTGTTCTTATACTAAAACCATAAACCAGTACTAGAGTCATTGCATATGTGTTCTTTTCCACAAACCACACATGGATCCACCAGTGGTCATTGCATGTGTGTTCTTTTCACAAACCACACATGGATCAACCAGAGTCATTGCATCTGTGTTCTTTCCACAAACCACACATGGATCAACCACTAGAGTCATTGCATGTGTGTTCTTTTCCACAAAAACCACAAACCAGTACTAGAGTCATTGCATGTGTGTTCTTACACTAAGAACAACATGGATCCACCAGTGGTTATTGCATGTGTGTTCTTTCCACAAACCACACATTGATCAACCACTAGAGTCATTGCATGTGTGTTATTTCTACAAACCACACATGGATCAACCACTAGAGTCATTGCATGTGTGTTCTTATACTAAAACCACAAACTAGTACTAGACTCATTGCATGTGTGTTCTTTTCCACAAACCACACATGGATCCACCAGTGGTCATTGCATGTGTGTTCTCATACGAAAACCAACACTAGAGTCATTGCGTGTGTGTTCTTTTCACAAACCACACATGGATGAACCACTAGAGTCATTGCATGTGTGTTATTTCCACAAACAAACATGGATCAACCTAGAGTCATTGCATGTGTGTTCTTATACTAAAACCAACATGGATCCACCAGTGGTCATTGCATGTGTGTTGTTTCCACAAACCACACATGGATCAACCACTAGAGTCATTGCATGTGTGTTATTTCCACAAACCACACATGGATCAACCACTAGAGTCATTGCATGTGTGTTCTTATACTAAAACCATAAACCAGTACTAGAGTCATTGCATGTGTTTTCTTTTCCACAAACCACACATGGATCCACCAGTGGTCATTGCATGTGTGTTCTTTCCACAAACCACACATGGATCAACCAGAGTCATTGCATGTGTGTTCTTTCCACAAACCACACATGGATCAACCACTAGAGTCATTGCATGTGTGTTCTTTTCCACAAAAACCACAAACCAGTACTAGAGTCATTGCATGTGTGTTCTTACACTAACACCAACATGGATCCACCAGTGGTCATTGCGTGTGTGTTCTTTCCACAAACCACACATGGATCAACCACTAGAGTCATTGCATGTGTATTATTTCCACAAACCACACATGGATCAACCACTAGAGTCACTGCATGTGTGTTCTTATACTAAAACCATAAACCAGTACTAGAGTCATTGCATGTGTGTTCTTTTCCACAAACCACACATGGATCCACCAGTGGTCATTGCATGTGTGTTCTTTCCACAAACCACACATGGATCAACCAGAGTAATTGCATGTGTGTTCTTTCCACAAACCACACATGGATCAACCACTAGAGTCATTGCATGTTTGTTCTTATACTAAAACCACAAACCAGCACTAGAGTCATTGCATGTGTGTTCTTTTCCACAGACCACACATGGATCCACCAGTGGTCATTGCATGTGTGTTATTTCCACAAACCACACATGGATCAACCACTAGAGTCATTGCATATGTGTTATTTCCACAAACCACACATGTATCAACCACTAGAGTAATTGCATGTGTGTTCTTATACTAAAACCAACACTAGAGTCATTGCAGGTGTGTTCTTTTCACAAACCACACATGGATCAACCACTAGAGTCATTGCATGTGTGTTATTTCCACAAAGAAACATGGATCAACCACTAGAGTCATTGTATGTGTGTTCTTTTCCACAAACCACACATGGATCCACCACTAGAGTCATTGCATGTGTGTTCTTTCCCCAACCACATATGGAACAACCAGAGTCATTGCATGTGTGTTCTTTCCACAAACCACACATGTGGACCCACTAGAGTCATCGCATGTGTGTTATTTCCACAAACCACACATGGATCAACCACTAGAGTCATTGCATGTGTGTTCTTATACTAAAACCACAAACCAGTACTAGAGTCATTGCATGTGTGTGCTTATATTAAAACCACAAACCAGTACTAGAGTCATTGCATGTGTGTTCTTTTCCACAAACCACACATGGATCCACCAGTGGTCATTGCATGTGTGTTCTTTCCACAAACCACATATGGATCAACCAGAGTCATTGCATGTGTGTTCTTTCCACAAACCACACATGGATCAACCGCTAGAGTCATTGCATGTTTGTTCTTATACTAAAACCACAAACCAACACTAGAGTCATTGCATGTGTGTTCTTTTTTACAAACCACACATGGATCCACCAATGGTCATTGCATGTGTGTTATTTCCACAAACTACACATGGATCAACCACTAGAGTCATTGCATGTGTGTTCTTTCCACAAACCACATAAGGATCAACCACTAGAGTCATTGCATGTGTGTTCTTATTATACTAAAACCACCACTAGAGTCATTGCATGTGTGTTCTTTTCACAAACCACATATGGATCAACCACTAGAGTCATTGCATGTGTGTTATTTCCACAAACAAACATGGATCAAACACTAGAGTCATAGCATGTGTGTTCTTTTCCACAAACCACACATGGATCCACCAGTGGTCATTGCATGTGTGTTCTTTCCACAAAACACACATGGATCAACCACTAGAGTCATTGCATGTGTGTTGTTTCCACAAACCACACATGGATCAACCACTAGAGTCATTGCATGTGTGTTCTTATACTAAAACCATAAACCAGTACTAGAGTCATTGCATGTGTGTTCTTTTCCACAAACCACACATGGATCCACCAGTGGTCATTGCATGTGTGTTCTTTTCACAAACCACACATGGATCAACCAGAGTCATTGCATCTGTGTTATTTCCACAAACCACACATGGATCAACCACTAGAGTCATTGCATGTGTGTTCTTTTCCACAAAAACCACAAACCAGTACTAGAGTCATTGCATGTGTGTTCTTACACTAAGAACAACATGGATCCACCAGTGGTTATTGCATGTGTGTTCTTTCCACAAACCACACATTGATCAACCACTAGAGTCATTGCATGTGTGTTATTTCTACAAACCACACATGGATCAACCACTAGAGTCATTGCATGTGTGTTCTTATACTAAAACCACAAACCAGTACTAGACTCATTGCATGTGTGTTCTTTTCCACAAACCACACATGGATCCACCAGTGGTCATTGCATGTGTGTTCTTTCCACAAACCACACATGGATCAACCAGAGTCATTGCATGTGTGTTCTTTCCACAAACCACACATGGATCAACCACTAGAGTCATTGCATATTTGTTCTTATACTGAAACCACAAACCAGCACTAGAGTCATTGCATGTGTGTTCTTTCCACAAACCACACATGGATCAACTACTAGAGTCATTGCATGTGTGTTCTTTCCACAAACCACACATGGATCAACCACTAGAGTCGTTGCATGTTTGTTCTTGTAGTAAAACCACAAACTAGCACTAGGGTCATTGCATGCGTGTTCTTTTCCACAAACCACACATGGATCCACCGCTAGAGTCATTCCATGTGTGTTCTTTCCACAAATCACATATGGATCAACCAGAGACATTGCATGTGTGTTCTTTCCACAAACCACACATGTGGACCCACTAGAGTCATTGCATGTGTGTTATTTCCACAAACAACAAATGGATGAACCACTAGATTCATTGCATATGTGTTATTTCCACAAACCAGACATGGATCAACCACTAGAGTCATTGCATGTTTGTTCTTATACTAAAACCAACACTAGAGTCATTGCATGTGTGTCCTTTTCACAAACCACACATGGATCACCACTAGAGTCATTGCATGTGTGTTATTTCCACAAACAAACATGGATCAACCACTAGAGTCATTGCATCTGTGTTATTATACAAAAACCAACATGGATCCACCAGTGGTCATTGCATGTGTGTTCTTTCCACAAACCACACATGGATCAACCACTAGAGTCATTGCATGTGTGTTTTTTCCGCAAACCACACATGGATCAACCACTAGAGTCATTGCATGTTTGTTCTTATACTAAAACCACAAACCAGCACTAGAGTCATTGCATGTGTGTTCTTTTCCACAAACCACACATGGATCCACCACTAGAGTCATTGCATGTCTGTTCTTTCCACAAACCACATATGGATCAAAAAGGGTCATTGCATGTGTGTTCTTTCCACAAACCACACATGTGGCCCACTAGAGTCATTGCATGTGTGTTATTTCCACAAACCACACATGGATCAACCACTAGAGTCATTGCATATGTGTTATTTCCACAAACCACACATGGATCAACCACTAGAGTCATTGCATGTTTGTTCTTATACTAAAACCACAAACCAGCAATAGAGTCATTGCATGTGTGTTCTTTTCCACAAACCACACATGGATCCACCACTAGACTCATTGCATGTGTGTTCTTTCCACAAACCACATATGGATCAACTAGAGTCATTGCATGTGTGTTCTTTCCACAAACCACACATGTGGACCCACCTGTGGTAATTGCATGTGTGTTATTTCCACAAACCACACATGGATCAACCACTAGAGTCATTGCATGTGTGTTCTTTCCACAAACCACATATGGATCAACCACTAGAGTCATTGCATGTGTGTTCTTATACTGAAACCAACACTAGAGTCATTGCGTGTGTGTTCTTTTCACAAACCACACATGGATCAACCACTAGAGTCATTGCATGTGTGTTATTTCCACAAACAAACATGGATCAACCTAGAGTCATTGCATATGTGTTCTTATACTAAAACCAACATGGATCCACCAGTGGTCATTGCATGTGTGTTGTTTCCACAAACCACACATGGATCAACCACTAGAGTCATTGCATGTTTGTTCTTATACTAAAACCAACACTAGAGTCATTGCATGTGTGTCCTTTTCACAAACCACACATGGATCAACCACTAGAGTCATTGCATGTGTGTTATTTCCACAAACAAACATGGATCAACCACTAGAGTCATTGCATGTGTCTTCTGATACAAAAACCAACATGGATCCACCAGTGGTCATTGCATGTGTGTTCTTTCCACAAACCACACATGGATCAACCACTAGAGTCATTGCATGTGTGTTCTTTCCACAAACCACACATGGATCAACCACTAGAGTCATTGCATGTTTGTTCTTATACTAAAACCACAAACCAGCAGTAGAGTCATTGCATGTGTGTTCTTTTCCACAAACCACACATGGATCCACCACTAGAGTCATTGCATGTCTATTCTTTCCACAAGCCACATATGGATCAAAAAGGGTCATTGCATGTGTGTTCTTTCCACAAACCACACATGTGGCCCACTAGAGTCATTGCATGTGTGTTATTTCCACAAACCACACATGGATCAACCACTAGAGTCATTGCATATGTGTTATTTCCACAAACCACACATGGATCAACCACTAGAGTCATTGCATGTTTGTTCTTATACTAAAACCACAAACCAGCAATAGAGTCATTGCATGTGTGTTCTTTTCCACAAACCACACATGGATCCACCACTAGAGTCATTGCATGTGTGTTCGTTCCACAAACCACATATGGATCAACCAGAGTCATTGCATGTGTGTTCTTTCCACAAACCACACATGTGGACCCACCTGTGGTCATTGCATGTGTGTTATTTCCACAAACCACACATGGATCAACCACTAGAGTCATTGCATGTGTGTTCTTTCCACAAACCACATATGGATCAACCACTAGAGTCATTGCATGTGTGTTCTCATACTAAAACCAACACTAGAGTCATTGCGTGTGTGTTCTTTTCACAAACCACACATGGATGAACCACTAGAGTCATTGCATGTGTGTTATTTCCACAAACAAACATGGATCAACCTAGAGTCATTGCATGTGTGTTCTTATACTAAAACCAACATGGATCCACCAGTGGTCATTGCATGTGTGTTGTTTCCACAAACCACACATGGATCAACCACTAGAGTCATTGCATGTGTGTTATTTCCACAAACCACACATGGATCAACCACTAGAGTCATTGCATGTGTGTTCTTATACTAAAACCATAAACCAGTACTAGAGTCATTGCATGTGTTTTCTTTTCCACAAACCACACATGGATCCACCAGTGGTCATTGCATGTGTGTTCTTTTCACAAACCACACATGGATCAACCAGAGTCATTGCATATGTGTTCTTTCCACAAACCACACATGGATCAACCACTAGAGTCATTGCATGTGTGTTCTTTTCCACAAAAACCACAAACCAGTACTAGAGTCATTGCATGTGTGTTCTTACACTAACACCAACATGGATCCACCAGTGGTCATTGCGTGTGTGTTCTTTCCACAAACCACACATGGATCAACCACTAGAGTCATTGCATGTGTGTTATTTCCACAAACCACACATGGATCAACCACTAGAGTCACTGCATGTGTGTTCTTATACTAAAACCATAAACCAGTACTAGAGTCATTGTATGTGTGTTCTTTTCCACAAACCACACATGGATCCACCAGTGGTCATTGCATGTGTGTTCTTTCCACAAACCACACATGGATGAACCAGAGTAATTGCATGTATGTTCTTTCCACAAACCACACATGGATCAACCACTAGAGTCATTGCATGTTTGTTCTTATACTAAAACCACAAACCAGCACTAGAGTCATTGCATGTGTGTTCTTTTCCACAGACCACACATGGATCCACCAGTGGTCATTGCATGTGTGTTATTTCCACAAACCACACATGGATCAACCACTAGAGTCATTGCATGTTAGTTCTTTCCAAAAACCACATATGGATCAACCACTAGAGTCATTGCATGTGTGTTATTTCCACAAACCACACATGGATCAACCACTAGAGTCATTGCATATGTGTTATTTCCACAAACCACACATGGATCAACCACTAGAGTCATTGCATGTGTGTTCTTATACTAAAACCAACACTAGAGTCATTGCAGGTGTGTTCTTTTCACAAACCACACATGGATCAACCACTAGAGTCATTGCATGTGTGTTATTTCCACAAAGAAACATGGATCAACCACTAGAGTCATTGCATGTGTGTTCTTTTCCACAAACCACACATGGATCCACCACTAGAGTCATTGCATGTGTGTTCTTTCCCCAACCACATATGGAACAACCAGAGTCATTGCATGTGTGTTCTTTCCACAAACCACACATGTGGACCCACTAGAGTCATTGCATGTGTGTTATTTCCACAAACCACACATGGATCAACCACTAGAGTCATTGCATGTGTGTTCTTATACTAAAACCACAAACCAGTACTAGAGTCATTGCATGTGTGTGCTTATATTAAAACCACAAACCAGTACTAGAGTCATTGCATGTGTGTTCTTTTCCACAAACCACACATGGATCCACCAGTGGTCATTGCATGTGTGTTCTTTCCACAAACCACATATGGATCAACCAGAGTCATTGCATGTGTGTTCTTTCCACAAACCACACATGGATCAACCGCTAGAGTCATTGCATGTTTGTTCTTATACGAAAACCACAAACCAACACTAGAGTCATTGCATGTGTGTTCTTTTCTACAAACCACACATGGATCCACCAATGGTCATTGCATGTGTGTTATTTCCACAAACTACACATGGATCAACCACTAGAGTCATTGCATGTGTGTTCTTTCCACAAACCACATAAGGATCAACCACTAGAGTCATTGCATGTGTGTTCTTATTATACTAAAACCACCACTAGAGTCATTGCATGTGTGTTCTTTTCACAAACCACATATGGATCAACCACTAGAGTCATTGCATGTGTGTTATTTCCACAAACAAACATGGATCAAACACTAGAGTCATAGCATGTGTGTTCTTTTCCACAAACCACACATGGATCCACCAGTGGTCATTGCATGTGTGTTCTTTCCACAAAACACACATGGATCAACCACTAGAGTCATTGCATGTGTGTTCTTTCCAGAAACCACACATGGATCAACCACTAGAGTCATTGCATGTGTGTTCTTATACTATAACCATAAACCAGTACTAGAGTCATTGCATATGTGTTCTTTTCCACAAACCACACATGGATCCACCAGTGGTCATTGCATGTGTGTTCTTTTCACAAACCACACATGGATCAACCAGAGTCATTGCATCTGTGTTCTTTCCACAAACCACACATGGATCAACCACTAGAGTCATTGCATGTGTGTTCTTTTCCACAAAAACCACAAACCAGTACTAGAGTCATTGCATGTGTGTTCTTACACTAAGAACAACATGGATCCACCAATGGTTATTGCATGTGTGTTCTTTCCACAAACCACACATTGATCAACCACTAGAGTCATTGCATGTGTGTTATTTCTACAAACCACACATGGATCAACCACTAGAGTCATTGCATGTGTGTTCTTATACTAAAACCACAAACTAGTACTAGACTCATTGCATGTGTGTTCTTTTCCACAAACCACACATGGATCCACCAGTGGTCATTGCATGTGTGTTCTCATACTAAAACCAACACTAGAGTCATTGCGTGTGTGTTCTTTTCACAAACCACACATGGATGAACCACTAGAGTCATTGCATGTGTGTTATTTCCACAAACAAACATGGATAAACCTAGAGTCATTGCATGTGTGTTCTTATACTAAAACCAACATGGATCCACCAGTGGTCATTGCATGTGTGTTGTTTCCACAAATCACACATGGATCAACCACTAGAGTCATTGCATGTGTGTTATTTCCACAAACCACACATGGATCAACCACTAGAGTCATTGCATGTGTGTTCTTATACTAAAACCATAAACCAGTACTAGAGTCATTGCATGTGTTTTCTTTTCCACAAACCACACATGGATCCACCAGTGGTCATTGCATGTGTGTTCTTTCCACAAACCACACATGGATCAACCAGAGTCATTGCATGTGTGTTCTTTCCACAAACCACACATGGATCAACCACTAGAGTCATTGCATGTGTGTTCTTTTCCACAAAAACCACAAACCAGTACTAGAGTCATTGCATGTGTGTTCTTACACTAACACCAACATGGATCCACCAGTGGTCATTGCGTGTGTGTTCTTTCCACAAACCACAAATGGATCAACCACTAGAGTCATTGCATGTGTGTTATTTCCACAAACCACACATGGATCAACCACTAGAGTCACTGCATGTGTGTTCTTATACTAAAACCATAAACCAGTACTAGAGTCATTGCATGTGTGTTCTTTTCCACAAACCACACATGGATCCACCAGTGGTCATTGCATGTGTGTTCTTTCCACAAACCACACATGGATCAACCAGAGTAATTGCATGTGTGTTCTTTCCACAAACCACACATGGATCAACCACTAGAGTCATTGCATGTTTGTTCTTATACTAAAACCACAAACCAGCACTAGAGTCATTGCATGTGTGTTCTTTTCCACAGACCACACATGGATCCACCAGTGGTCATTGCATGTGTGTTATTTCCACAAACCACACATGGATCAACCACTAGAGTCATTGCATGTTAGTTCTTTCCAAAAACCACATATGGATCTACCACTAGAGTCATTGCATGTGTGTTATTTCCACAAACCACACATGGATCAACCACTAGAGTCATTGCATATGTGTTATTTCCACAAACCACACATGTATCAACCACTAGAGTCATTGCATGTGTGTTCTTATACTAAAACCAACACTAGAGTCATTGCAGGTGTGTTCTTTTCACAAACCACACATGGATCAACCACTAGAGTCATTGCATGTGTGTTATTTCCACAAAGAAACATGGATCAACCACTATAGTCATTGCATGTGTGTTCTTTTCCACAAACCACACATGGATCCACCACTAGAGTCATTGCATGTGTGTTCTTTCCCCAACCACATATGGAACAACCAGAGTCATTGCATGTGTGTTCTTTCCACAAACCACACATGGATCAACCACTAGAGTCATTGCATGTGTGTTCTTATACTAAAACCACAAACCAGTACTAGAGTCATTGCATGTGTGTGCTTATATTAAAACCACAAACCAGTACTAGAGTCATTGCATGTGTGTTCTTTTCCACAAACCACACATGGATCCACCAGTGGTCATTGCATGTGTGTTCTTTCCACAAACCACATATGGATCAACCAGAGTCATTGCATGTGTGTTCTTTCCACAAACCACACATGGATCAACCGCTAGAGTCATTGCATGTTTGTTCTTATACGAAAACCACAAACCAACACTAGAGTCATTGCATGTGTGTTCTTTTCTACAAACCACACATGGATCCACCAATGGTCATTGCATGTGTGTTATTTCCACAAACTACACATGGATCAACCACTAGAGTCATTGCATGTGTGTTCTTTCCACAAACCACATAAGGATCAACCACTAGAGTCATTGCATGTGTGTTCTTATTATACTAAAACCACCACTAGAGTCATTGCATGTGTGTTCTTTTCACAAACCACATATGGATCAACCACTAGAGTCATTGCATGTGTGTTATTTCCACAAACAAACATGGATCAAACACTAGAGTCATAGCATGTGTGTTCTTTTCCACAAACCACACATGGATCCACCAGTGGTCATTGCATGTGTGTTCTTTCCACAAAACACACATGGATCAACCACTAGAGTCATTGCATGTGTGTTCTTTCCAGAAACCACACATGGATCAACCACTAGAGTCATTGCATGTGTGTTCTTATACTAAAACCATAAACCAGTACTAGAGTCATTGCATATGTGTTCTTTTCCACAAACCACACATGGATCCACCAGTGGTCATTGCATGTGTGTTCTTTTCACAAACCACACATGGATCAACCAGAGTCATTGCATCTGTGTTCTTTCCACAAACCACACATGGATCAACCACTAGAGTCATTGCATGTGTGTTCTTTTCCACAAAAACCACAAACCAGTACTAGAGTCATTGCATGTGTGTTCTTACACTAAGAACAACATGGATCCACCAATGGTTATTGCATGTGTGTTCTTTCCACAAACCACACATTGATCAACCACTAGAGTCATTGCATGTGTGTTATTTCTACAAACCACACATGGATCAACCACTAGAGTCATTGCATGTGTGTTCTTATACTAAAACCACAAACTAGTACTAGACTCATTGCATGTGTGTTCTTTTCCACAAACCACACATGGATCCACCAGTGGTCATTGCATGTGTGTTCTCATACTAAAACCAACACTAGAGTCATTGCGTGTGTGTTCTTTTCACAAACCACACATGGATGAACCACTAGAGTCATTGCATGTGTGTTATTTCCACAAACAAACATGGATCAACCTAGAGTCATTGCATGTGTGTTCTTATACTAAAACCAACATGGATCCACCAGTGGTCATTGCATGTGTGTTGTTTCCACAAACCACACATGGATCAACCACTAGAGTCATTGCATGTGTGTTATTTCCACAAACCACACATGGATCAACCACTAGAGTCATTGCATGTGTGTTCTTATACTAAAACCATAAACCAGTACTAGAGTCATTGCATGTGTTTTCTTTTCCACAAACCACACATGGATCCACCAGTGGTCATTGCATGTGTGTTCTTTCCACAAACCACACATGGATCAACCAGACTCATTGCATGTGTGTTCTTTCCACAAACCACACATGGATCAACCACTAGAGTCATTGCATGTGTGTTCTTTTCCACAAAAACCACAAACCAGTACTAGAGTCATTGCATGTGTGTTCTTACACTAACACCAACATGGATCCACCAGTGGTCATTGCGTGTGTGTTCTTTCCACAAACCACACATGGATCAACCACTAGAGTCATTGCATGTGTGTTATTTCCACAAACCACACATGGATCAACCACTAGAGTCACTGCATGTGTGTTCTTATACTAAAACCATAAACCAGTACTAGAGTCATTGCATGTGTGTTCTTTTCCACAAACCACACATGGATCCACCAGTGGTCATTGCATGTGTGTTCTTTCCACAAACCACACATGGATCAACCAGAGTAATTGCATGTGTGTTCTTTCCACAAACCACACATGGATCAACCACTAGAGTCATTGCATGTTTGTTCTTATACTAAAACCACAAACCAGCACTAGAGTCATTGCATGTGTGTTCTTTTCCACAGACCACACATGGATCCACCAGTGGTCATTGCATGTGTGTTATTTCCACAAACCACACATGGATCAACCACTAGAGTCATTGCATGTGTGTTCTTATACTAAAACCACAAACTAGTACTAGACTCATTGCATGTGTGTTCTTTTCCACAAACCACACATGGATCCACCAGTGGTCATTGCATGTGTGTTCTCATACTAAAACCAACACTAGAGTCATTGCGTGTGTGTTCTTTTCACAAACCACACATGGATGAACCACTAGAGTCATTGCATGTGTGTTATTTCCACAAACAAACATGGATCAACCTAGAGTCATTGCATGTGTGTTCTTATACTAAAACCAACATGGATCCACCAGTGGTCATTGCATGTGTGTTGTTTCCACAAACCACACATGGATCAACCACTAGAGTCATTGCATGTGTGTTATTTCCACAAACCACACATGGATCAACCACTAGAGTCATTGCATGTGTGTTCTTATACTAAAACCATAAACCAGTACTAGAGTCATTGCATGTGTTTTCTTTTCCACAAACCACACATGGATCCAGCAGTGGTCATTGCATGTGTGTTCTTTCCACAAACCACACATGGATCAACCAGACTCATTGCATGTGTGTTCTTTCCACAAACCACACATGGATCAACCACTAGAGTCATTGCATGTGTGTTCTTTTCCACAAAAACCACAAACCAGTACTAGAGTCATTGCATGTGTGTTCTTACACTAACACCAACATGGATCCACCAGTGGTCATTGCGTGTGTGTTCTTTCCACAAACCACACATGGATCAACCACTAGAGTCATTGCATGTGTGTTATTTCCACAAACCACACATGGATCAACCACTAGAGTCACTGCATGTGTGTTCTTATACTAAAACCATAAACCAGTACTAGAGTCATTGCATGTGTGTTCTTTTCCACAAACCACACATGGATCCACCAGTGGTCATTGCATGTGTGTTCTTTCCACAAACCACACATGGATCAACCAGAGTAATTGCATGTGTGTTCTTTCCACAAACCACACATGGATCAACCACTGGAGTCATTGCATGTTTGTTCTTATACTAAAACCACAAACCAGCACTAGAGTCATTGCATGTGTGTTCTTTTCCACAGACCACACATGGATCCACCAGTGGTCATTGCATGTGTGTTATTTCCACAAACCACACATGGATCAACCACTAGAGTCATTGCATGTTAGTTCTTTCCAAAAACCACATATGGATCTACCACTAGAGTCATTGCATGTGTGTTATTTCCACAAACCACACATGGATCAACCACTAGAGTCATTGCATATGTGTTATTTCCACAAACCACACATGTATCAACCACTAGAGTCATTGCATGTGTGTTCTTATACTAAAACCAACACTAGAGTCATTGCAGGTGTGTTCTTTTCACAAACCACACATGGATCAACCACTAGAGTCATTGCATGTGTGTTATTTCCACAAAGAAACATGGATCAACCACTATAGTCATTGCATGTGTGTTCTTTTCCACAAACCACACATGGATCCACCACTAGAGTCATTGCATGTGTGTTCTTTCCCCAACCACATATGGAACAACCAGAGTCATTGCATGTGTGTTCTTTCCACAAACCACACATGTGGACCCACTAGAGTCATTGCATGTGTGTTATTTCCACAAACCACACATGGATCAACCACTAGAGTCATTGCATGTGTGTTCTTATACTAAAACCACAAACCAGTACTAGAGTCATTGCATGTGTGTGCTTATATTAAAACCACAAACCAGTACTAGAGTCATTGCATGTGTGTTCTTTTCCACAAACCACACATGGATCCACCAGTGGTCATTGCATGTGTGTTCTTTCCACAAACCACATATGGATCAACCAGCGTCATTGCATGTGTGTTCTTTCCACAAACCACACATGGATCAACCGCTAGAGTCATTGCATGTTTGTTCTTATACTAAAACCACAAACCAACACTAGAGTCATTGCATGTGTGTTCTTTTCTACAAACCACACATGGATCCACCAATGGTCATTGCATGTGTGTTATTTCCACAAACTACACATGGATCAACCACTAGAGTCATTGCATGTGTGTTCTTTCCACAAACCACATAAGGATCAACCACTAGAGTCATTGCATGTGTGTTCTTATTATACTAAAACCACCACTAGAATCATTGCATGTGTGTTCTTTTCACAAACCACATATGGATCAACCACTAGAGTCATTGCATGTGTGTTATTTCCACAAACAAACATGGATCAAACACTAGAGTCATAGCATGTGTGTTCTTTTCCACAAACCACACATGGATCCACCAGTGGTCATTGCATGTGTGTTCTTTCCACAAAACACACATGGATCAACCACTAGAGTCATTGCATGTGTGTTCTTTCCACAAACCACACATGGATCAACCACTAGAGTCATTGCATGTGTGTTCTTATACTAAAACCATAAACCAGTACTAGAGTCATTGCATGTGTGTTCTTTTCCACAAACCACACATGGATCCACCAGTGGTCATTGCATGTGTGTTCTTTTCACAAACCACACATGGATCAACCAGAGTCATTGCATCTGTGTTCTTTCCACAAACCACACATGGATCAACCACTAGAGTCATTGCATGTGTGTTCTTTTCCACAAAAACCACAAACCAGTACTAGAGTCATTGCATGTGTGTTCTTACACTAAGAACAACATGGATCCACCAGTGGTTATTGCATGTGTGTTCTTTCCACAAACCACACATTGATCAACCACTAGAGTCATTGCATGTGTGTTATTTCTACAAACCACACATGGATCAACCACTAGAGTCATTGCATGTGTGTTCTTATACTAAAACCACAAACCAGTACTAGACTCATTGCATGTGTGTTCTTTTCCACAAACCACACATGGATCCACCAGTGGTCATTGCATGTGTGTTCTTTCCACAAACCACACATGGATCAACCAGAGTCATTGCATGTGTGTTCTTTCCACAAACCACACATGGATCAACCACTAGAGTCATTGCATATTTGTTCTTATACTGAAACCACAAACCAGCACTAGAGTCATTGCATGTGTGTTCTTTTCCACAGACCACACATGGATCCACCAGTGGTCATTGCATGTGTGTTATTTCCACAAACCACACATGGATCAACCACTAGAGTCACTGCATGTGTGTTCTTATACTAAAACCATAAACCAGTACTAGAGTCATTGCATGTGTGTTCTTTTCCACAAACCACACATGGATCCACCAGTGGTCATTGCATGTGTGTTCTTTCCACAAACCACACATGGATCAACCAGAGTAATTGCATGTGTGTTCTTTCCACAAAACACACATGGATCAACCACTAGAGTCATTGCATGTTTGTTCTTATACTAAAACCACAAACCAGCACTAGAGTCATTGCATGTGTGTTCTTTTCCACAGACCACACATGGATCCACCAGTGGTCATTGCATGTGTGTTATTTCCACAAACCACACATGGATCAACCACTAGAGTCATTGCATGTTAGTTCTTTCCAAAAACCACATATGGATCTACCACTAGAGTCATTGCATGTGTGTTATTTCCACAAACCACACATGGATCAACCACTAGAGTCATTGCATATGTGTTATTTCCACAAACCACACATGTATCAACCACTAGAGTCATTGCATGTGTGTTCTTATACTAAAACCAACACTAGAGTCATTGCAGGTGTGTTCTTTTCACAAACCACACATGGATCAACCACTAGAGTCATTGCATGTGTGTTATTTCCACAAAGAAACATGGATCAACCACTATAGTCATTGCATGTGTGTTCTTTTCCACAAACCACACATGGATCCACCACTAGAGTCATTGCATGTGTGTTCTTTCCCCAACCACATATGGAACAACCAGAGTCATTGCATGTGTGTTCTTTCCACAAACCACACATGTGGACCCACTAGAGTCATTGCATGTGTGTTATTTCCACAAACCACACATGGATCAACCACTAGAGTCATTGCATGTGTGTTCTTATACTAAAACCACAAACCAGTACTAGAGTCATTGCATGTGTGTGCTTATATTAAAACCACAAACCAGTACTAGAGTCATTGCATGTGTGTTCTTTTCCACAAACCACACATGGATCCACCAGTGGTCATTGCATGTGTGTTCTTTCCACAAACCACATATGGATCAACCAGCGTCATTGCATGTGTGTTCTTTCCACAAACCACACATGGATCAACCGCTAGAGTCATTGCATGTTTGTTCTTATACTAAAACCACAAACCAACACTAGAGTCATTGCATGTGTGTTCTTTTCTACAAACCACACATGGATCCACCAATGGTCATTGCATGTGTGTTATTTCCACAAACTACACATGGATCAACCACTAGAGTCATTGCATGTGTGTTCTTTCCACAAACCACATAAGGATCAACCACTAGAGTCATTGCATGTGTGTTCTTATTATACTAAAACCACCACTAGAATCATTGCATGTGTGTTCTTTTCACAAACCACATATGGATCAACCACTAGAGTCATTGCATGTGTGTTATTTCCACAAACAAACATGGATCAAACACTAGAGTCATAGCATGTGTGTTCTTTTCCACAAACCACACATGGATCCACCAGTGGTCATTGCATGTGTGTTCTTTCCACAAAACACACATGGATCAACCACTAGAGTCATTGCATGTGTGTTCTTTCCACAAACCACACATGGATCAACCACTAGAGTCATTGCATGTGTGTTCTTATACTAAAACCATAAACCAGTACTAGAGTCATTGCATGTGTGTTCTTTTCCACAAACCACACATGGATCCACCAGTGGTCATTGCATGTGTGTTCTTTTCACAAACCACACATGGATCAACCAGAGTCATTGCATCTGTGTTCTTTCCACAAACCACACATGGATCAACCACTAGAGTCATTGCATGTGTGTTCTTTTCCACAAAAACCACAAACCAGTACTAGAGTCATTGCATGTGTGTTCTTACACTAAGAACAACATGGATCCACCAGTGGTTATTGCATGTGTGTTCTTTCCACAAACCACACATTGATCAACCACTAGAGTCATTGCATGTGTGTTATTTCTACAAACCACACATGGATCAACCACTAGAGTCATTGCATGTGTGTTCTTATACTAAAACCACAAACCAGTACTAGACTCATTGCATGTGTGTTCTTTTCCACAAACCACACATGGATCCACCAGTGGTCATTGCATGTGTGTTCTTTCCACAAACCACACATGGATCAACCAGAGTCATTGCATGTGTGTTCTTTCCACAAACCACACATGGATCAACCACTAGAGTCATTGCATATTTGTTCTTATACTGAAACCACAAACCAGCACTAGAGTCATTGCATGTGTGTTCTTTTCCACAGACCACACATGGATCCACCAGTGGTCATTGCATGTGTGTTATTTCCACAAACCACACATGGATCAACCACTAGAGTCATTGCATGTGTGTTCTTTCCACAAACCACATATGGATCAACCACTAGAGTCATTGCATGTGTGTTATTTCCACAAACCACAGATGGATCAACCACTAGAGTCATTGCATATGTGTTATTTCCACAAACCACACATGGATCAACCACTAGAGTCATTGCATGTGTGTTCTTGTACTAAAACCAACAGTAGAGTCATTGCAGGTGTGTTCTTTTCACAAACCACACATGGATCAACCACTAGAGTCATTGCATGTGTGTTATTTACACAAAAAAACATGGATCAACCACTAGAGTCATTGCATGTGTGTTCTTTTCCACAAACCACACATGGATCCACCAGTGGTCATTGCATGTGTGTTCTTTCCATAAACCACACATGGATCAACCACTAGAGTCATTGCATGTGTGTTATTTCCACAAACCACACATGGATCAACCACTGGAGTCATTGCTTGTGTGTTCTTATACTAAAACCACAAACTAGTACTAGAGTCATTGCATGTGTGTTCTTTTCCACAAACCACATATGGATCCACCAGTGGTCATTGCATGTGTGTTCTTTCCACAAACCACACATGGATCAACCAGAGTCATTGCATGTGTGTTATTTCCACAAACCACACATGGATCAACCACTAGAGTCATTGTATGTGTGTTATTTCCACAAACCACACATGGATCCACCACTAGAGTCATTGCATGTGTGTTATTTCCACAAACCATACATGGATCCATTTGAATCATTTCATGCTTATTCTTATACTAAAACTAGCACTGCCCCCCAATGGATCCACCGTTAGACCGAGTCTTCTAGAAGGCACGCCATAACACAGTTGTTCTGCTTGACGATTGTTACATACCATTCGATTGGGGCGCTTGGACGATTGGGATGGTCTTCGTGAGAGCGATCTCGAGTAGGCTGTTCTGCGGCATGATTGGCCACGCTTTCTCTGGAAAAACTGGAATGTTGCGAGTGTTACGACTCACGAGTTCAGTGGGCCATATCCCAATGTCACGTCCCTGTTACTTCTCTTCCTCCCCGTACTTCTCTTCCTTCCCCTCGAAGCCACTTTCCCCACTTCACTTCCATCCTGCCGTAGCCGCAAGCCGACGACATCCGCCAATTCTCCGGTCGCTACCTTTATGGTAAGAAATCATTTTACGAGCTTTTGAACTTATCCTACACATTCCTGCTATTCGCCAATCTAACTGCTGATCTTTTTTCCGATTTCTCGACGAACTTCAGTTATGGCAGATGTGGGAGCCCAAGAATCTGGAGATCCTCGCGCACAACTTCGCAGCGGCGTTCCCACTCGTGTGCTCCCACCCAGGATGCTTTCGCCATTACTCCTACCGCGAGCTCCCGCTCCACGAGCTCGCGTGCCCGCACGGCACGTGCGCCTGCATGGAGCCGGGCTGCAACTACACCGGCCCGCCGGCAGAGCTCGTCGTCCACCTTGCAGATGGGCACTTGATCGAAGTGATTAGGATCTCGTACGGGCAAGCCCAACTTCTCCAAGAGCAGGTGCCGTTCACTGACTCGGCACACCGCCTGCTAATTTTCCAGGGGGGACGGCTCTGTTTTCATCCTGACCATCACCGCCGGTGTTCCGAGAACTAGAGCCGGGCCCACCGTCGTGGGTGTCGTATGCGTCAGGTCGGTCTCGTGTGCCTGGCCCATATACACGGTGCGCATGTGGACGAACGCCCAGCCGCCGTCGTTGGATAGCATTCTTGTGCTAGCCGAGGCGCCGAGTTGCCCGACGCCGCGGGAGGTGGAGTATGTGGACCTAAGGTCGATCCTATGCGTGCCATCTCAGTACCTTGTCGGTGCTGGACCGAACAGGCAGATGCATTTCTACATTTGTATCGGGAAGACTGACCGACAAATGTAGTACTTGTGCTGTCGTTACTGTTAGACTTAAGCGATTCTTCTAACGTGCTTAGAGCATACGTGTTGTGCGAATGTACCCCAGTTGTAGTTTTCAGTACTCCTTAATACTTCGGCGAGTTATTATATTGGTCCAATTAGCTTGCTGTTGTCACGTTGCAAAGTCCGCTTGCTCTGGACAGACCGGCAATACCGTGTGCTCCCGCTCCCGCATGTCAGCGTCACGTGTTCCGAGGTCCCACCTGCCAGTGTCCTTCCCCTTGAAGCCACTGTCCCAACTTCTCTTCCATCCTGCCACTCTCGTCCGATGGTTGTAATCTGATGATTTTCGTTGGATTGTTTACAAGTAATCTACGTTGATAATGCAACATGCAAATGGCACAGACACAATTTCTAAAGTGGAAGCACTCACCAGCTGCTATTGCACACATTTCTTAATATAGCTCGACAAACACATTACAATAATTGTACTTGCATTAAACACAACCGAAATTGCAACCATCCTAAACAACATCTAAACCCACATCACACAGCTGTCATCGGAGTCCACCTCGATTGGTGACACCGCCGTGCCCTTTCCGGCGACATCCACTCCCGCCCGTGGCTTGCCTTTCGCCAAGGAGGCAACAATGGCGTTCTGCACAGCTTCGTCCCCGTCGCCCTCCACATCGGAATCGACAATGACGAAGGTGACGGGGTTGGCGTGGACCGAGCGCCGTCGCGCCTAGTGGCTCCTGCTCGAGCTCGACGCTGCATCAGTCCTTCTACAGGTAGGAGGGGCCGAGCACGCATACGTAGCGTTGTCGCTCCTCTCAAGAAACCATGGCCATTTGATACTGTGACGGTAGGATCTTGGGGTGGATCCGCCGCAGCGAGCCCTACCGAAAGCGGTGGAGCGGATGGATCTGCCGACGCGAGCCATGAGAAGTTCCTAGGAGGGAATAAGATTGTGGGCCAGGCGTGTCTAGTTCCTGAGCAAGACCTCCTAGTGATATGTACGCGGGCAACGTACCAAAAAATTTCGTCCAATGCGCGCGACAGGGCTTTTGAACCACGAAGGTGCGAGTTTCTTTTGACAAGTCCACACGCTAGGTCCCCCACCTGTCAGCCGAATGTGAACGGTAGGATTCTGCCCGAGTTATTAAGTAGGGATAAATCATGCTTCACCACTACCGTGACATCCAAAGGCTCCTCTTTCTTCTGCCCTCGCTCCCCTCGCTCATGGCTTGCAGCTCGTGCAGTTCGTCTCGGGCGGAATCAGGGTTGGCTCAACGCCGTCAGGCGGGTGCCCCCATCAGGTACCGGAGGGCGCCCTACAATTACTACCCCGATATCCTGTGTTTGTGTGGTGAGAAGATGCCGAGATGGATTTCTTGGACCGACGAAAATACTGCAGGAAAATTCAGCAACTACAGCATCAGAGCGATAAGTTCCTACTGTAGGTACAATGGTAACCCGGATCCGGAAAGCGTAATGTAATTCTTTTTTTGTTGTTTCCTTCGATCTACTACGCAGGAAGGGAGGGGGACTGGCTGTGACAAGTTTGTGTGGATCGAAAAGCCACTGACAGGTTTTCACAAAGAGCTTGTTCAGGATCTGCGTGATGTTGTGTGGGACAAGAAAGAGAATATTCGTGCGATGGAGCGAGAGATCCGGGAGCTTCGCCAGGTGCAGGGGAGGCAGGGGCAGGGAGGTGGTGAGATAGACGGGCTCAAGATTAGGCCAGATAGTGGACACAATTTCCTCATTATCTGGGCATTATCTGTTGCATTTGCAGTTTATGTTGCCATGTCGCTGTCCAGCAGCTGAAATAAGTTGCTGCTTCGTGGAGTGTAGCAGCCAGCTTAAGAAATTGTTTTCCAGCCCAGAAACTTATCATAAGTGTAATGCCAACAACAGGGATTTATTAAGCGCCTATAAATAAATCATGTCTGTGCCACTAACACCCATTGATTTTGGAGAGGATTTAACCGCTCAGCTATCGCGCTTGTTCAGATAGTAGTGGCACAGTCACAGTTTTGGATTCAACTAGTGGCCTCAGCCATATCAAATCCTAAAGTCGTGATACATTTTACTGCTATTACGAGAGGCAGATTGTTTTGCCCGACAAGCTCCACGCACATAGCTCCAGAGTTTAACCGAACTACATATATAGGTTCAAGTTCAATACATCATTAGGCTGCTACACTGCTAGCCCTCTTTCTCTGCTTGGGTTCCAACTTTCTTCCTCTTTCCTTCACGTACACTGGCTTCTTCATCTCCTGCCTTCTTCCTCTTCCTGGGTGCCAATTTTCTTACCTCCACGTACCCTGCATCTCCGGGCCGAGGGAAGTCGGGCCAATCAGCACCAGAATCTTGTCCGGCATCATCACTCCACTCATTTTGGTTTTCTTCCCGCGGCAAAATCACTGAGTCGACGGTCTTGTTTCTTACCTTGTGCTTCCTGTAAAAAAACAGTACATGGATTACTACCTTATATCTATAGACTATAAAATTTTTTTTGTGTGAATTTACCATCTCATACCTAGGTTTGGGAGCATTAAGGGGACATCCAGCGGCTCTATGGCCTATAAGATGGCAGGTCTTGCATCTATTTTTGCCCTTCTTTGTAGCATAGAAATCCGAACCCTTCTTATCGAGAAAATTCTTAAACCTATTCACCTGGGGTCTTCCTGTGCCCCTTTTTGTAACTGGCTGGCAAAGCTCGAAAGACAGTTGGACTTGAGGCCACTGAGATGGGTCTGTACATGGCTTGACGGATCCAGCGTACGTAGCTCTGAACTTTTCCATAGAGTAGTAGAGTGAAAAATACTGATCCAAATGTGGTAGAGTTCTTTTCTTCACCAAGAAGGCCAAGGCGTGGTCGCAAGGTTTCCCGGTATGCTGCCACTCTAAGCAGGTGCATTCTTGCAGCTAGATGTTCACAACATCCCTTTTCCCACTCTTGGACATATCGACCACCTCACAGCTTCTGTTGGTTGACGAGAGAACCTTAAGATTAGCAAGTCCTCGGCTTCTCTTGTGCAGTTGCTATACAACTGGCGGTAGCATATGTCCTCTAAGTCTCCTACCGATCTCTCTCCTTAAATTTAACAGCTTCATGATCATACCACGTATGCTGTCCATCAAGATATGAACATAACGCACTTTTATGTCCTTCACCCAGTTATTCAGGCATTCTGCAAGGTTGTTGTTTATGTAATCAACTTTGATGTTAGGGTTGAATTGTCTCCTCTTCCATATCTGTGAATGATGGATGGCTAAGTACTCTGGAAGTTCAGGGGCTTCGGCAAAAATCTTGCTCATGAAATAATCGCTGCTACTAGGTTTGTAAACTCTAGCAGCAAGAAACATGTAACGAAATACGCTACCTGCATAGTGCGAGTACAAGTTGAGCATCATATGGGCATGGCATTCTCTACCTTCAGCTCGCGGGAACACCTCCTTCACTGCATTCGTCAGCCCTTTGCATGCATCCGTGGATATAGCCAATGGATCCATGTGGCCTATTGATCTATTGAGCTGCCTCATAAACCAGACCCAGTTTTCCTCCGTTTCTGTTTCAAACAGCCCGAATGCCACTGGGAACATCCAGTTGTGACCACCAAGTGCTATGGCAGATGGCAGGCAGCCTTTCCATTTGCCAGTTAGGACAGTGTTGTCTACACTCAGATACGGCCTACAGCCTCCCTTGAATCCATCGATGCAAGGTTTAAGCACCATGAAAAATCTTTTGAAATATATTTTACCACCTTCTAATTCGGTGTCAATCTCCACAACACTCCCCGGACATCTAGCTTATACCGCCGCCTTGAAGTTGTACAACATCCTGAAGCTATTGGTCCAATCCCCGTGCAAGACCCCCAGAGCTTTCTCTTTACCTTTCCAAACCATGTAATACGGAAGGACAATGTTGTATTTAGAACCGAGGCTAGTCTGAATATTCTTCGCGGTATCCTTAGGGTTATCCTTTAGTATGGACATAGATTGCATAGCCACCCACTCCGTATCAGCCATTGAGGATTTCATTTTGCTTCCTGTCAGACACATGTGTGCAGGGCCCATTATGTTCACCTGCAACATAGGTTCATTTAAAAGATAAGCGGAGTCGACTAGTTGCTAGAAAGATATCACACATCAATTGTAGTTATAGAGTGAAAAGAGAGAGAGAGAGAGTTCTAATGGTTTGCTGCATTCATTGCCCCAATACCCTAATTGCAGTCGACGCAGGTAAGGATCTTGGTGTGATCCTCCATGGACAATGTACCTCGGCCCGTCCATTCATCCACGTTAACTTGCAAACGGCCTCATACCTCTCGGAAGAGTTCTTTAGTCGATAAACATCGAACTCCCCCTTGATACAAAAATGGCGGAACGACATCCTGAACTCATGCATGCTCCTGAACTCGGTGCTGACCGAAATTATAGGATACTCGTGGTCATGTTTCATTTCTTCTACTTCAACACCCAAATCATCGACTGGAATACCAGCCTCATCGTTAAGTTCCTCATCTATTTCATCATCACCAGATTCTTGATCCTCTATAGTGCCTGCTTCTTCATCTGATTCAGAATCTTCGCCATCGTCTCTAATGCCTAGTACTGCACACATCATATTGACTCCCATGGGTCGGGCTGCACCATCGTCTCCACCCGGATGGACAGGAACATTGCCCCAATCCACCTCACCGGCAACTCTATTTTCTCCAAGACACTCGGTTGGTTGTGCTGCAACCACATGGGGTGGTCTTACGTTTGCACGCATCCCAAGTACTTCAGTGGACAAACAGCAGTCAGAATCAATTTCATCTTGAGTGTACAGAACCCTCTTTCTCTTCCTGTGTACATCCTCCATCCCGATGTAATCTTTCCTGATGGTATCAGTAGGGCTTGACATCTGCGTTCCATTCCCCATCGAACTAGGCCTTTTGTTGCCGCTCTTGGGTGTGATCTCCTTACTGCCTCCCCTCATGGGTGTTGGCTCCAGGGTGCTGGCATTATTGCCCGACCTCTGCGGCGTGTTCTTCTTCGAATTATCCCTTTTGCTGCTACTATTGGGCGTGTTCTCCTTCGTGCTGGCATTATTGCCTGACCCTAGCGGCGTGTTCCGCTCCAAATTAGCCCTTTTGCTGCTACTATTGGGCGTCTTCTCCTTCGTGCTGGCATTATTGCCTGACCTCAGCGGCGTGTTCCGCTCCAAATTAGCCCTTTTGCTGCTACTATTGGGCGTGTTCTCCTTCGTGCTTGCATAATTCCCTGACAGTGGCGTGTTCCGCTCCAAATTAGTGTTTTTTCTGCTCCCACTGGTGTGGTAGCCTCCGTGCTGGCCATCTTCGCCTCTTTTCTACCACTCCTAGGAGTGTTTACCACCGTGCTAGCCCTCTCAGTGTTTTTGCTGCTACCGTTTGGTGTGGCATTTTGACTGGATCTCAGGGGTGTACTCTGCGGCATGGTGCCTTTTGTCGTGCGACTCTTGGGCGTCCTCTTCTCTGGCGTGGTCTCCTTGGTGATGTTCTTCTTCGGGGTGCCCTTTCTGGGGATGCTCTTCCTGCTCCTCTTTATGATGCTCCTCTGTAAGACTCTCCTCTATTCGAAGCCACCCTCAGTCGCACCAGCCCTAGTGATGCCATGGATCAGGTCATGCATGCCTTCTAAAAGTCCATCTCTATTGTCGAGTTCCAATTCCTCTCCAACCGTGAGCACTACCAAGTGGAAGTAAACTTCACCTCTATAATGTTTCCTTGTAAACGGTACGACTAAATCCCTGGTATCTTTCACTTTGATAGCCTTTTTGCTCCTGTAACCATAATATAACAAACATGCTTCCTAGGAGGACCCCCACAACACCTTCACACGTAACGATGCCATCAGGTCAGATAACTCTACCACTTCAGGGTCGTATCTACCAAGGATTACATCAAACTCATCATAGAATTTTTCTGTGCCATCATCTAATTTTGCAGTATAATCCGCGACACCGATACGAACGATTACTTTGCCATCATCAGGTTCTTCAGGATAGAAACCTCCGAGAGGTTCGAGAGATGGATCGGCACCATCATACCTAGCCCCAATGCCACCGCCGCCATCACCAGCCCCAATGCCACCGCCGCCATCACCAGCGTCATCGTTAGCTGGATCAACCTCGGTGGAAGTACCATGACCAGGAGAAAGGCGAGGGCCCCTTCTAACGGAAGCCACAATAGGATCAGCTGCTGCCATGCCACCTCGACGATCAGGAGCAGTTCCCACAACAGAAGTGTTTCGAGTGCTAGCAGAGTCCAGACCATGAGATGGCTTCAGACCAGCAGCTCACTGAACCCGAGCACGGGTTCGAGGAGGAGAGAATGGTACAGTCTTTGCAACAACAGTGGGGTAGCCTCCGGAAGCCTCAGTTTGCTCAACAGCGGCAGGGATTGGGTCAACAGCGTCCAGATCGACAACAACACCAGGATGACCAGTACCAGCAGATTCCAGAGCACGGGTTCGCACAACTTGAGGACGGTTTCGAGGAGGAGCAGCACACAAGGCGGCGGTCTTCGCAACAACAGCGGGGCAGCCTCCGGATGCCTTAGTTTGCTCAACAGCAGCATGGATTGGGTGAGAAATAGCCGTAGAAACACGGGCACGGGGACAGGGACGACCAGTACCAGTAGATTCCAGAGCAGAGTTTTCCACAACGGTAATACGGGGACTCCTACGAGGAGGTTGCCTGACAGAAGCATGTCACGGATGAGGAACCAAATTTTGCTGAACAACAGCAGGGGTTCGAGTTAGACCTCCCTGTCCAATAGTAGCTGGGCGACTCCCAGTAGCAGGAGCTTCCTCATCCACTATGTTACACACCAGCGTAACCACGCGAAGCCTAACATGCTGTTTCATCAACCCAATTAGCTGACTGTCACACGCTACAGGAACCTTGAAGCCTCGGTCATCAACGAGGCTAAACCGTGCAGTCTGCTCTGGCCTCATTCCAGCAAGTTCACGCACAGCAGCAACCAAACCAGGGATAGTGCATAACTGCACAGGCGCCACTTCCATCTTCAGACTCTGAGCCTCTTTCCATGTGCTCTTCCCATGTGCTAATTTAATGAGGTGGCCGCAGATGCTCACCAGAACCGTGTAGCTGGGTTCAGCGGAGATCCTAGTTGACAGAAAATTGGAGACAAAAGATAAGAATTGTTTGTCAGCGTCGTGCTAGCAAACAATTCTATGTTCGATATATCTCTGTAATGCCAATAGCCAGCTAGCAGTTATAGGTAGTGCGAATAGCAAAGAGAAGAGTAGCTCACCCAAAATTAGCCAGAAGTACTTCTTCCTCGACAAATGGATCTGCCATCCTCCGTGCTACTCAACTCGTCGGCGGTAGAGGTGGGCTAGATTGTCGCAACGGCTGGCACGGCATTTGGCATTAGATCTCGGTTGCAGCGAGTAGGAGCAGCAACTTGGCACCGGAAGTCAAATGCCTGACGAGGAGAGGGGATTTCGACGCCGTCGGTGCTAGGGTTCATGCGAAAGGAGGGAGGGGGTGGATTTGTGAATTTGGTCAACGCACGATGCTCCTTTAGTATCTCGTTTCGCCTACGTGGTTGCCGCGTTGGCGCTCGCGTCACTACTGACATGAGGGTCCCGACCGTCTGCTTCACAGGGCAGTTTCACGGCATGTTTGGATTTGGTAGGGTGAGACGAGTTTGCATCGAAATGGCCCCTCTCGGTAGTTGGCGGCCCAACTTTTCGAAACGCGGTGATTTCAGGCAACTTAGGTACCGCCATGCGCTGGCCTGCCAACTTTGGTACCGCAGACGAACAAGCCCGGCGAGCGGTGGGGACGAGCCTTTTCTCCGTGGTCGGAGGATATGGGGATAGTGTCAGTCCTGTTGCGTGCCTCCCTCCGTCTTCGCTCTATAGAGCCTATGCACGATCCTTCGTCACGGGGAGATTTTGGCCTTTTGCGGCTGTTCAGGGTTAACTGGCACATCTCCAGGTTGGACTCAAGCCTCTGCGAGGCGGCCTTTTCCTGTTGCTTGCATGCCTTAACGACGAGATTGTACACCTGAGCAACTGCTTCTGGCGACCTGTCCTGCTCCAGGAGGGTTTTGGCGACGGCGATGTTGAGAGCGGGAGTTGGCATGACCTGCCTCCCCTCTGAATATATTTAAGGGGTGGCCTTTGTCGGTTTAGACCCGTCAAATCCCAAGACTCGCTAAACGCCAGGATCTTGGACGACATGAGCTGGTACCTTCTTTGCCTTATGCTTCAACAGCAATTGCTTATATTCGGCCTCCGTAGCTCTTTCCGCCTTGATGGATTGCTGCGCCTTAGCCAAGTCTTCGTCCAGCTTAGCGTCTTGCTCCAAGATGCACTTGGCCTCCGCCACGATTTCCACACGCTTCTCATCAAGCTTCGTAACGCTCCGAATATGGGCGATGGTGATTGGTTTGACAACAAGTGTGTCATAGATTGCTTTGTTGGCGGGGGTGGCTAGTGGGTTGCCAGCTGCAGACGTTGACGGTGGCACTGACAGTTGATTCGATTGTCGGGCCATATTGGGGGTCGTGGTAAGTTCACGCACCGGAGGAGGCGAAGCCTTGGCCAGAGCGGAGGCTCGGCGACTTTTTTAGCTGCTGCTGCTCTGGTTACTTCTAGCGTGGGCGGAGCACTCTCACGTTCCCGTTCCCATCTGTCTTGTTCCATCATGCTCCCAATGGCGACTAGCACCTGGTGGGAAGTGTTGGTCTTCTCGGCGTGCTCCTCCTTCTCAATCTCCTACTCGATCTCCCTCATAACAGCGTCGTATTCCTCCGAGTTAACGTCTGAGCCATCGGCATCCATTTTGATGTCGGCGTAGAGCACATCGACATCAGAGTCAGAGTTGGCTTCGGTGTTGGCGATGGCGGATGTGGAGGGTGATGGAGGCGAGCCGTTGTTGTTGTTACCTCCTACGGCTTCGATGGTGATCGCCGCCATGGCCTCTTCATTGGCATCCACGTATTCATTGACGATGGCAACCATCTCACAAAGGGTGATAGGGCCTGCGGCCTGCCGTCTTTGGAGGGTATGGCGAAGGAGTGTTCCAGGCGTGAGCCCTTCCACGAAGTGGTACACGAGCTCGTCGGCACGGTCGCACTCTAGGGTTTCCCTCACCCTCATCCATCTGGCAAGGTATTCGCGGGGAGGTTCCCTATCCCATTGAACACATCTGGCCAGATCGAAGATGGTGACGACGCCGACAAAGTGTGACCTGCGCATCTCTAACGCTCGGGGAAGCCAAGCGGATTTGCAAGGTCCTTCCACCTTTATATCCTGCACAGGGGCGGTTTGGGTGGGCCTTGAAATTTCCTGATCTGAGCCACCATACTCCAAAGAGAGGTATGGCCCAGATCCTTCCGCGAACATGTCCTTCTCATAGGTGGTCCATGAGGGGCTTGAGGAGTTTCCGACTTCCTGGGAGCTAGGACCGAGTCGGTTTCGCCGATGAAGATGTGGATGTCTCCAAAGGGGATGACGAAGCAGCGCGTGGGGTTCGTCTTCGCCGGCACCCAAAACTCATCTAGAGGGACGATCGGGACGTTGCTGGAGAAGAGAACGCGACCGATGGCTATGGTGTCGCTGATTCCCACGAAGTGATTGGACCTCGCCCGGTGTAGAGCTCGAAACGCCTCCTGCCCCATGGTGGGCGCCAACTATCGTGGTATTGCCGAGGAGTATGCCATGGAGGGGTCCTCACAGTGCATGTTTAGAGACATGGGGTAAGGCGGAGAGTTGGCGGGTACGAGGTAACACAGCTTACCCAGGTTCAAGTCCCACAACGGTGGCGGAACTCTACTCCTGCTATAAATAACTATAATGTCAATACGCCGACTTACATAGATAAGTTCGCCATGCGAGGTGTTGCATGTTGTACGCATAAATCAGAGAAGTTGTGCCCTAAAGGCTCCCGCAGGCCGGCTTATAAAGGCGCCAAGACCTGGGGTTTACAGGGAAAGTTCCTTGTCGGACAAGGTAAAGAGTCCTACACCTACACGAACTAGTCTTCCGTGTCTTCTACTCCAAGGCTCCGAGTATGTCGGTGACTCCTGCGTAGCCTTCCTTTATCCGGCGTGGGCCTCCCTTCAGGATCCGTCTAACTGGGCCGCCCAGCAGGCCATAGGCCATGCTACCAACTATGGGAAACCCGGGTTAGGCGGATTTGTGACATGCTATGAGGATACCCATATAGCATATCCCCAACAAAGAGTTTGCGGTTACCCAAACCATCATCTTATGGTGCAGGTGCATCCATAGGAAAATGGTGAGCACCTATGGGAGCAAATCCATGGCCACGGCCTCCATGAGCACTACCATGGATTCCCTGGCCATCACCACGACTGTTGCCAAACATAGGGGCAGTGGCTACATGATCATCATTGATGTTGGCATTATCATCCTCAGCATGTGGCTTTTGTTGTTGCTCCACTAGCAGCCTCAAACCATTCACTAACTATGTCAAAGTTTGGATACTTGTTTCAATATCAGTGACCTGGGTTTTGATAGTATTGACTGTCTTCTCAGTTTCTTACAATTGTAGCTGCATAAGTTGAGCATCTTTCTAAAAAAATTCCGTTGTGCGAGTAAAGATCCCTTGCAAATGATCTTGCAAAGCTTCATATTCTTGCCAAGTAATAGTATTATCATCATCCTTTTTCGGCATCACATCAACAACACTAGAAGACATGATTAGTAGGTTAGTGCATGAAATGGAAAGTCTTTTGGTGGATCCCTCACAACTCACTCAAAACAGAAAGAAAAGTGAATCTTACCATTCCAAAGTGAATTAGATATGCTTACCAACTTGGATAGACGAAAATGTGCATGGATGTGATGAAGCGATACCGAGGGTATAGAATGATCACATGACAAAGTAGGAGTATGTAGTGGGGTTGTAGGTATGGATACCTAACTACACCAAAGCAAGTCCTATGTTGATCGTGTGATAATGACCCAAGGAAACACACAGTGGAGATAAACATGGCAAAGCAACTTATGAATAGGAATATTGCAATGCACAAGAGAGACGTTAGTAACATCTCAAAATAAGCAGGCACAAGATTGCTCAATCTACAAGTGATATTATGAACTAGGCCTCCAATAATGCACACTTTGATATATCTCTTTGTCACGCTTGTAGCTCTTTTCTCTTCCTTTTTTATACTTTATCTCTTTCCTATATTTTTTTGCTTTTTCAACTATATGACACAATGTAGTAAGAATGCAACAATTCTGAAAAAAGGGGGCCAGATATTCCGGTCTACCTGGCCGAATTTTTGCACTTCAAGACCCTAATGAGCAGCCTGTTCAGAGCAAAGCAACTAGTCTCGTAGGTACGTTCCTAAGCACGGATGTTGTAGATAGGCTGTAGCTAAGTGTAACACCAAAAAGTACGCTATATGGACTCGAAAAAGTAGATGTAAACTTGTGGAAAATGGTGACGAGTGAGTTGAAAATAATGAACAAACGATAATGACAAAGGAAAACCTAGACACTACAACTTGTACTGGATGAGATTAGATAAAAGACACGAGACAACCAACAACTAAGACTCAGCTCCGATGCAATCTAGGATATAGTAAAATCTAGACCTAAATATTTTGGATTTTTCTATATAGGCGGAAAATGTATGCGAATGAGGGCCTCATACTCCGCCATGTTATTTGTAGGGTTGAAGTGGATCTATAGGACGTATTGCAACTTATCTCCTATTGGCAATTGTAATAATACGCTAGCCCCCGAGCCATTGAGTAACTTGGATCCGTCAAAGTGCATGACCCAATATTCTTGCTCTGGTACATGAGTGCCTTCTGGCCGTTTTGTCCAATCCGCAAGGAAATCTGCCAATTCTTGTGATTTGATAGCGTCCCGTCGCTTGTAGGTGATATCGAAGGCGGCAAGTTCAATGCCCCACTTTGCCACTCTTCCTGTACCGTTGCTGTTGTTGATGATGTCGGACAGTGGAGCTTTACTCACTACTATGATGGGGTGCTCCTGGAAATAGTGCCTTAGCTTGCGTGAAGCAAGGAAAACTCCATAAGCTATCTTCTGGTAGTGCGGGTAACGCTGCTTGGATTACGTCAAGACCTCGCTTACATAGTAAACGGGTCACTGAACCCCGTATTCATGCATTGGTTCTTTGCGCTCCACCACGATGACGATGCTGATTACTCGGTTGGTCGCCGCCATGTATACCAACATAGGCTCCCTTGGCACCGATGCTGCAAGTATGGGTGGGGAGGAGAGTATTCTCTTCAACTCCTAAAGTGTTGCGGCAGCCTCATCCGTCCATGTGAATTTGTCCGCCTTCTTGAGCAACTTGTAGAGCGGCATCGCCTTCTCACCAAGTCGGCTGATGAACCGGCTTACTGCTGCAACGCATCCTGTGAGCCTTTATATGTCCCTCGGGCATGTCGGGCGTTTGATGTTGACAATGTCCTTGATTTTCCCTAGGTTCACCTCGATTCTGCGATGCGAAATGATGAAGCCCAACAATTTGCTGGATGGTACCCCGAAGACACACTTCTTTGGGTTCAGCATCATGTTGTATTTCCGGAGATTGTCGAAGGTTTCCTGCAAGGTAGCGATCAGATCATTTGATTTATTTGACATTACCGCAATGTCGTCCATGTAAGCGTGTATGTTGCGACCTATTTGGTACGTAGCACCAGTGTTTTTCAACCCAAAGGGCATCGTGACGTAGCAATACGCGCCATAGGGTGTGGTGAACAAAGTGGCCAGTTGTTCTGACTTTCGCATCCGGATCTGGTGGTATCAAGAATAGGCATCGAGAAAACACAAAAGTTCCGAGCCAGCCGTCGAGTAAATGACTTGGTCAATGCGAGGCAAAGCAAACGGATCCTTCGAACACGCTTTGTTCAAGCCGGTGTTATCAACGCACATTCTTAATTCATTGGTTCCCTTTTTGGGGAAAAGTACAGGATTTGCCACCCATCGTGTATGAATAACTTCTCGGATAAAGCTAGCCTTAAGTAACCTAGCTATTTCTTTGCCTATAGCACTTCGTCTTTCATCACCATAGCGTCGTAGAGGTTGTTTCACCGGTTTGGCATTAGGATCGATATTCAAGCTGTGCTCGGCAAGTTCCCTAGGTACGCCTTTCATGTCGGCAGGTTGCCAGGCAAAGATGTCCCTATTCTCACGGAGGAACTCGACGAGCGCGCTTTCCTATTTGGGATCCAGGTTCGTGCCAATGGCGGTGGTCTTGGAGGAATCACCTTCGACAAGTTCCACCTGCTTGGTCTTGATGGCGGCCTTGAAGGCGGGTTTGGTAGCAGTAATTTGGTTCTTCGAAGTCGGCATCTCCGTGGCATCGACCTGGTTCTGGATCTCCCTGAACTCCTCACCATAGAGGACTGCTTCGGTGAAGGCAGCTTCGCTGAGCTCGCACTCCCGTGCCTTGGTGAAGCTTCCGTCAATGGTGATGACGACATTTGGTCCGGGAATCTTGAGTTTGTTATAGACAAAGCATGGCCTTGCGAGGAAGGAGTGGAAGATGTCGCGTCCGAAGATGACGTGGTACATGCTCTTGAAGGGCACCATTCAAAGGTCATGCGTTCTTGGCGGTAATTATTTACATCGCCAAAAGCGACCGGAAGGGTGATGCAACCTAGGGATTTTGCTTGTCGGCCAGGGACAACCCCATGGAACGCGGTGTTACTCTTCCTTAGCTGGGTCTCCGTCAAGGTCATCTTGTGCAGTGTATCTAGGTACATGATTGTAACATCCCAAAACTTTAATCCAAACTTAACAAGATCAAATCATCCAAAAAAAGGGTTAACAAAAACTTTTCCAAATTTAAAATGAAAGCATTCATATGTGTGTGCATTTAAAATAGGAGTTGTTTTGAATTGCCATGATTGTGTGATCCCATGCTTGTAAAATGTTTCTTAGGTGATTTAAACATCATCTACATCATTCTCAAACTTTTCCTAAAGAAAATCAAATCAAAAAGAATTAAAAAGAAGGAATGGTCATTTTGGCAAATTTAACTCTCATGCCTACTTTGGCTATTCCTAGTACTCAATTCTTAACAGAAACAATTCTTGATCTTTGCACCCTTGCTAGTACACATAATGAGGTACCAAGGCCCACCTTTGGATCTTCTAAAAACATTCTGTTAACTATTTTAAATGACAGTTTAAAATTGAATCTAATGCATATGCATAGATCACCCCTATTTCAAAAACCATCTATTTGAGCTCCACTTTCAAAACCCTTGCAACCAGAGACTACTATCACTAGTGGAGATCACTCAAAAAAATTGAACTCAAAATTCAAACTTTTTCTCTTGCGGCTATTTCATCAAACACATGGCAGGCAGAATCAAACACAAATAGCTAGCTCACTGTTTCTACAGAGTTTAGCCACCCATTTGACCACAAAACACTCCCTCTGTCTCCACTTGATCAAACCATGCCATTACCACCCCAACCCCTACACCCTAGTGGCCAGGCCAAACCATGCTGAGCACCAACTCGCTGGCCAAACTTGCCCTCACCCCAGCAGACCACCTCCTCCTTCCTCTCCATGTCTAGGAGGTAGCCAACACCTCACCGCCCGTATCTGTCCCCTGCCCAAGCCAAGTGCTGTCGTGGACCACCGAGGAGAGCCCGCGCCCGGTGCCACCGCACCATGCCAGTGCCGCCTCTAGAGCGCGCCTTGTCCCCGTGTGCACAAGTCACCGCTCGACCGCAGCCCGCGCCTGCCGCTCCACCTCGACCTGGCAAACACCCTAGACATCCCCGTTCGCCGCCCAAAGCCTCACAGCCACCGCTCGCCGTGGACACCGCCGCTTCGGCCACGCAGAGCGCCACCTCGCCCAGACCGCATACCACCGCCCCTACGGCTGCATTTAAGTCCTAGAGCACCGCCAGGGAACCGCCCATCGATCGCCATCCCCCGCCATGCCGCTAGCTCGTCGTAGCCATGTCGCCACCATCGACCGCCCATCCCGCTCGGTCTCACCATTGGACCTATAAAAGGAGCCCTCCCCAGCCATTCTTCTCCACACCATTCCACTCCCCTCACCTCTCTGAACCTCAACCACCTCTAGCTGGAGCAAGTGGAGCAGCAGCTCACCGGAATTGGAACCGGAGCCGCCGCCTCTGGAGGAGAAGGGTGCCATTGATTTCGACCACCCCAAGCTCCGCCGCAACCGCGCCTCGCCTCGCCGTCGTCTTCCACGTTGTTTGTCCGCCTCGCCGACCCTGCTGGAGCCCTGGTATGCCCCTAGTAGACCCCCACCGAGCCGCTAGCGTTCAAGCTCGCCGGCGACCTGTTCGTCGTCGACGACGACCCTCAGCCGTTGATCTCGCTTCTAATCGCACGACCCATAGCACGCGTACCGTTTCGCGTGTTAAGTGCCGCTGACAAGCGGGACCCCCCTGTCAGCTGAGCCCTGCGCCGCGGAGCGCCACTGGACCGGCCCATTCCTTTTCCCGCGCTAGCCCATCGATTCAAATCTGGATTTTTCTTTTTAGTTAAATCTAGTTTTTGTCCCCTAGTTTAAAAATCAATTAAGAGAGTTTTAGAAATCCAAATTGTATGAAACCAATTTTTCCTGAAAGGTATTGAAATAATCTATCCAAGCCCGTTGGATTTATTTCCATTAGACTTATAGAACTCTCCTAATAAAAATAACAAAACAGAAGCATTTGCACCTTGCAACATTTTTATAAAATCAACCAAGTTAGCTTTTGAGTTGATTCCAACTCTCAAAAATAACATTTCATCATATCTATCCAAATATGTAATAATATTAAGGTTTACATGCAATGACTTTGGACTAGTACCAAAATAATGCTATATAGGCATTTCTAGTCACTTTAAATCATTAAATAATGAACTTAAACCAAAGTAATATTGATCCAACCCTTAAATCTCATTACCACATGTTAGAATATGTGGTGAGGACATGTGTCCACATGATCCCATATTTTGGTGGTGAATATTAAATTTTAGTTAAAATTTCAATGAGTAGAAATTACTTTTCTAAAATAAAAAGGTTGAAACTATTGAATTAAACTTGTGATGCTTGTGATGATAATAGATCATCAATTGTGTGTTTTAGAATGCGACTTAGCCTAGTTAAGTATTGTTTGGTGATTGTCTGCTCCCTATGTATTTATAGACACTAATACCGACCAAACTTTCGAGGAGGAGGAGTTCTACCAAGAAGAAGAAGAAGAAGAAAACTTCAACCACTACACCAACCAAGGCAAGCTATTGTTAGCAAGCTAGATTTAAACTAGATGGTTTATCAAAGATGCCTTAAGCATGCTTTGATCACACCCCTTTAACTATTAGTACCCCAAGTCTTATTGACAAGTTTTACCTCCCTTAGTTCACACAAAGTTCTTTACTTGTTTTGAAGGTAGCATAAAAAGTATAAAACTTGACCTACTTAGAAACCTTTAGATGTCATTCTATGGCATGAGATTGAACCCATCTTTTCCACCTTAGTGAATACTCTTAACTTAGTATTTTAGAATAGATAAAAAACTTGAGTCACTTTAGATGGGAACACTTGGTGAAAATGAATTGTGAAAACCTTGGAATGATGAGTCATTCTATTGAGATGGTTTGACATGTGTTGAGAGACACAACTGGTTTACGATGATGAAAATGATGAGGCATGAGCCTTAACCCGTTTATAAAACCGATGGTTGGATTCGGATGCGATACCATTCCAAATTTACCGTACAACCACATTACCTGAATTGGGTAAGGCTTAGCTAGAAATTTATATGCATTAGTATTAGTTCCCTCAAGGGAGAGGTTTGAGCTGAGGCTACCTCTCAATGTTGTCCACCTATGCAGTGCCCAAGATGATTGATGGTCATGGTTGGGAGGCCATGCTCATAGGAGAGGTGCTTGTACTAGGGTGTGTAAAGGGAAGGTTATGTTTGATTATCTGCATACTAAGTATGATGATTCAGGGTTATCCTTGACAGATGTATCGAATCTTGTGGTGAAAGTGTACCACCTCTGAAGAGTGTCAAACTATTCGAATAGCCGCGTCCGCGGTTATGGACAGTTGGAATGGCCATACTGTTTCGTTATCAGCTGTTTTCTAAATAACTTGACATGAATGATGAACTTTGACTTGACCCCAACAGTGTTATGTTGATGATAATAGCTTCCCAATTTAAGTGATTCTAGAACTTTACTTTATCTTTCTTTGCTTCTGAACTCAGCTTAGGTTTCAAATTTAACTTGATAGTTAACTTAGATTCAGTACTTTAACTTAGAATTATACCCCTTGTTAGTAGTAGTTTGCGAGTACTTAAAGAGTACTCATGGCTTTTGTCCCTGGCTATTATCATGGCCAGACTATGAAGGAGATTATCAAGATGATGGTCAGCAGGACGGCTATGATAACTAGGACTATCTGCCTTCGTCAGTATTGCCTGTGCCCCTGAAGATGGACCCCACCGCTACGCTATCGTTTATTTCCATTGCTTGTTGTATTAAAGACTGGATCATGAGATCCTTATTTGTGTAAAACCTTATGTATGGTTTGTAATGGATGATGTACTGTGATATCCAATCCGTTATGTCTCGCAAAAATGGTAATCCTGGGATTGCGAGGTATGGCATAACAGGCATCTGGGATTAAAAATCCGGGTGTTGACAATGATGTTGATGCTGCTTCCACTATCCACGAGGCACTTGGTTAACTCCGTGTTGTCAATCAAAGGGTTGATGACCATGGCATACTGGTTCTCTATTGGGATGAGTTCTGGATGATCCTTCCTATCCCAAGTAATTGGAACTTCCGACCACCTGACGTACTGGGGATTCGGAGGGAGGGTAGCCATCAGTATCCTTAGAGATGTTTTCTAGGCCTGGACAGTTGGTGTACAAAGGAAGGTGTGGTAACATGGAGCCTTCTTTTCAAAGGGATTTTTCCCTTTATCCTCTCCTTTGTCGGAAGATTTTGGGTCCACGTCCTCGTCCATATCACTTGATTCCTTGGGTTCTTCCTCCTTCTTCTTCCCTTTTCCCTTTCCACGGGGTTTGTTCTTCCGACTTCGCTTGTAGCCGGACTCAGGACCCTCCTTGAGATCGTTGACAAACTTGCACTAGCGATTGGTGTGGGTGGATTTTCCATTGGCGTCGAGATGGACGAAACACGACATATCGCGGTACTCTTCGTATGTTTGGGGAACGCAGGGCGCTGAGGGTGTGGTGTCACTCCTCTACTGGCCACTGCTATCCCCCGACCACGTCCACGCTGCCCGCCATTGCCTCTGCCAGTGAATGTTGCGGCGACCATGTCGTCTACTTGCTTCTCTTCGGGCGGATTCTTCCGCTTGTTATTGTTGTTCTTCTTGGCCTAGGTAGGGATTGCTATGGCCGACAATGATCCACGCGCGTCGTCATCAGTAGCGGCGGACTCACTATCCATGGCAATCATTGTGTTGAGGTTGAGGTCATTGTTGTCTTGCCTGCGCTTCAACGTATGCCGGAGCAAAGTTCCCTTCTCCGGTCCATCAATGAAGGCGGCCATAGCGGTCTGTTCGTGCACCCTTATGCAGGATTTTTTCGTATCTAGCCAGCAAGAGAGGTAGGCACGGGAGGTTTCATCCTTTTCTTGCACACACCGCTGTAGGTCTCCGACAGTGCAGGGATGTTTGTACATACCCTCGAAGTTCTTGGTGAATGCTTCATGCATTTCCAACCAATTGCATATTGATTTCTCCGGTAAGTCGTCGATCCATTGCCGGGCGGTGCTAGTCAACATGAGTGGGAGGTACTTGACGATGTCATTGGGGTTTCCCCCTGCGATATGGATCGCTTTGCTGTAGTCCTGCAACCACGTTGCTGGCCTGGCGGTGCCGTTGTATGGCTTGATGGTCTTGTCTATCCGGAGGCTCTTGGGGTAGGTTGTGGCCCGTATGACTGGTCCAAAACATCGTGGCCCAAGGTATGGGAGCTCCCGGGCTTCTTGGATCTTGTCCAGCCGCGAACATGCGTCATATGGCTCTAGCTGCTTCCCTTTTCCGTCATGGGGAGGGGAGTTGTGGCGCGATTTGTGAGACCCACCATGCCCTCCTCCATGATGGTTGCTAGGTGGCGATGGCGGCGGTGGAGGCGGTGGGTTAGCTCTCTTGTTGTGTCCCTCCTGCGACTGCTCACGCCTGTCGCGGTTGCTTGTCAGACATGGTGGTTCCTTATGGGAGCTGCTCTTGTGTCCGTCATGGCTGTTGTGCTCTCCGGCATGCCGAGGATGTTCGCCCTGATCGCGTAGAACGATACCGGGCTGAGACCGCCTTGGAGGTGGCATGCTTGTGCGGTGGCGCGACACTGGTTCCTCATTACGTCGAGATGGTGGTGGGGGTGGCGAGCGGGAGAATATCATTTTGCAGCCCGAAAGTTGGGGTGGCTAGGCAACGCGGTACCCGAGTTCCCTGATATCATCCGCGATGACTATAGTTGGCGTGCCAAATACTCAGAGGGTCCTTTTCGGCACGAATTCAACTTTACGTTTCAATACAAAAAACCATGCTAACGGCCGTCAAGTTGGGTCCCCCTGTTAGCTTTCACTATTATGTCACTGCCGTCGTCGCTGCCATGTAGGCTTGCAACGTTGGAGCATGCATCCTTTACGCGTCTGCTTCTTCCTCCGGGGCGGCAATCTGTGGTCGCGGCCATGGCACAGAGCTAGGACTTGGACAAACCTGCTCGGCCCGTTCTCCTCCCCATCCCGAATCGGAGCTCGCCCTCACCATGACCGCACCACTGGCACGACACGGGGACGGGAATTCATTCCCGGGTGAGATCTGTACCCATGCCGACCATGCTCGGTCATGTTGGTATCCTCTAGAATCCGAGCTCGCCGTCGCCGTGGTCGCACACGCACCAGCCACGGCGCCTTCCTCTCTGAACCCCAAAGCCACATCCACCCAGTTCGGCACAATGCCAACAAGGTGAAAATGCATCAAGTTTTCTTCTTGTGATTGTAGAAAAACATGTATGTACCGTGGCCGTAGCATACTCTAACAATGTACACATATGTTGTTTACTAGATTTTCATTTGAAACTAGTAGCTCTGTGATGACGAAACATAGAGAACCTAAATGGAATGACGATGACAACCATGTTCTGTACTTTGCATTGCATCAACAAGTGCTCGTTGACGAAGCAAGTTACCAAGAGAGTGGAGTTCATCAGCCATTGCCAAAAAATATGTGAACAAATCAATGAGCGATTCAATGCAAATAAGCGCAGAAAAGCTAGATCCATGTCATCAATCATCAATAGGAGGCACATTCTAGTGATATGTTCAAATGCGTACATGATGAATCATTTGCTTGAAGTGGTTGTTATCCTGAGCAAAAATGCGTGGTATGCACATTACATTTGTATGTTCTATGGTGCAATTCTATTGTTATGGGCGTGGAAAGAAAAGATGGGCTTCACTGAATATTACGTAGTTAGGCCTAACTTAGTCTTACACAAATAAGCACAGCTTACTCTTTACACACATAAGCGTAACTAATGATAAAGATAAAGACAAATGGTTCATCGGATCTACCAGTATGAGCACTAGGTCTTTGGAGCTGGTGGTATCGTCGGAACGAACCAGAATGCTGCGTTTGGCCGTCTTTCATTCTCCTTCAAATAGTACGACCCCACTGATGAGCCAATTGTAGGCCCCCTCCCCCCGACGTAGATTCGGCTCCAGGTCAGATCTGGAGTGTCAACATGATAGGCGCGTGAGTGTGCAACAAACACACAGTCTTGTATCAACACTGGAAGTGCTGGCACCTCAACAACAACACCAGCATGTTGTTCCTGGACTCCAGCAGCAGCCTCAGCAGGTATTTCGTCAGCTTCACCAGCAGCAGCATTAGCAAGTATTTCGTCAACTTCACCAGCAGTAGCATCACCAAGTATTTCGTCAGCTTCACCAGGAGCAGCAGCAGCTAGTTCTTCGTCAGCTCCACCACCACCAAAACCACCACCACCACCACCACCACCAGTAGCAGCAGCATCAGGGGCCAGGGCTGCTTGAGCAATTTAGGTTCAACAGCTCCAGGGGCTCCGACAAAGAAAGGGTAGTTGATCCCAAGAAAAACAGATTATCCCTTCAGATAGTTGACTTTGCTCCAGACTTGCTCTACTGGGTCTTCGGATGGGGATGTGGACCTCGAGAAAACGTGACACCGCAGCGATGGGTATGAAGAAAGTTGTGTCCCCATCTGTTCTATTGTATCACCAACGCTGTTTAGTGCTCCCCTAATATGAATCCACAAGATTTCATCATGATGTTCCGTGTTGTCTCTGAGAGGTGCCAGGAACCAGCGCCGTGTCCCAAGTTCAGCATCTGCTACTTCGATGACCGGAGCTGGAATTATGTACGGGGCTACGTGGGTACCTGCATGTTACTAACGGTCAGTAATCAGAATTTTGAATGGGATTTTACATGCTATATGACACCATGACTCACCCCAAATGGACGGCTCCCAAACACGCACGTCGCCGCTAGGTTTAGTGACCGCATAAATGTGTTGCGGTCTGTATGAAGAGCAACCGTAGGTGAAGATGGCGTCGACATACTTCTCTGGCCGCAGGAAGTCGTCACGCAAGACTGTCCATTCATTGTCTTCTGCGCATCTAATGAATGCGATTGCCTTGTCGAACACCGCCAAGAGGTCATACTCCCAGTTCTTCCACGCCCCCTCCCGTGGTCTATGTGGGAGTTGTACCTTCACGAGCTCAAGTTCTGCCATGTTGAACCTGTAAGAGAATTCAGAAATGGGCGGCGGCCACACGCTGTTGAATGCAGTAATGCCGACACCCTTCAAACATGGCACTGTTAGCCTCTCCGATCTGTAGCAATTTTTTAGAGTCCAAGTAGTCCCATCCTGGAATAAAAGGACCAGCCACTCACCGTTGCCACCCACCCAGTTTTGGTCATCTCTCATTTTGTCTCTTCTTCTTCCTTGATATTCACCACTACTGATTCCGACCACTTATCCAGCAGCATCCGTTTTGCATGAATATTCTGCAGAGTTTGTTGTCAGTTGGTACAATCACCTAGCATGGATTCCATTGTAGATACAATTTGACAACTGGACCTTTATATTAAAGTACACAAAATATCGCCTAAATACGAGTGTCTCCTCAGATATCGCCTAAATTGTGCCTGTGTCACTACGAAGATACTCAATATATGGAGTAGGAGCAGAGCCCCCAGAACAAACTCCTGACGATGATCATAATTAAATGGCTCGGGGCATAACAGCCTTAAATCGTCTAATCACCTAGTAGGCATTCCATTGCAAAATCGAAATTGAAAACTCGTCTATCACCTAGAGTAAGACCGTGTCACTACGAAAATACCAGAATATCAGGTACGAGCAGAGCTTCCGCTGTACAGACTAGTCTTAAATGGTTCGATTTGTTCAAACCGCGCGTGCACACAACACGTTCGATGAAAGGAACATAGGATTTCGATGAGAGTTCAGCACATATGAATCAACGATATGACTGAACGAATAAGCTAGATACTGGAACTTACGTGGCCATCGCGGTCGTCTGGACATTTGCTGTAATTGGGATAAAGAAGGCCTGACGTGCCAAACGGTTTTTCGTCCATGTTTCACATCGTCACGCGGTAGCCAGGGATGCAGTGAGCGAGGCGGCCAGCTGAGACGATGTCCAACTCCGAGGCGATCCTGTGCACGTTCGCGGCGCTGAGGTTCGTCCATCCCCAATCCTCGCGGTAGCGGTCACCCTGGCCATCCGCATCGTCGTCGCATGCCTTTCGCTTCAGCCTGCTGCTACCCCAAGCTCTACCCATAGCGGCAAATGAAGTCTGGAATCCGGTGGATTAATGGAGGCGTTGTGATGAGGAGGCGGATGGATTCGAGAGGGGGTGGAATCAGGGATGGGGCAGCTGTTCGAGTGGGGAGAGAATCTGCAAGGAACCGCTGCCGGTTCTCGTCCGCGTGGAAAAAAAGAACAGGGGGCGTAATTATTGAGGGCGGGCACCGGAACCGTCTAAGGAAGTGAAAAAATAAATCGTAAAAGGGAAATGTGCGGCCCACCTGTCAGTGAGTGAAGGTCGGCACGCGTAAACGTGCCTACGTTTGAATGGATTCCACCGCATGCAAGTGGCGCAGAACAAATTTTAGGAAGTACTAGCGTCGACGTGTAAAACCGCCATTTTTTGCCACCTTCACCTACTACGAACGGTCGTGCACCATTCCAGATATTGGTAAGGGCGGTTCCAATCTTTCACTTCTCCGTCTCATTTCCTCCTCCACGGCCTCATCGTCTTTCTCCTCCACGGCCTCATCCATTTCCTCCACCACCGCATCACCCTCTTCCTCCGTATCCTTTCCCTCTTGCCTGTAGTCATGGACGCTCCGGACATCCGAAACGATGGCAGGCAAGAAACTGTGCACTTCAACATCGAAGTACATGGCAGGAAGAAGATCGATGTTGTCTACACCACCGACCCTCAGACGGTGAGGAACACTCTAAATAATTTCACGAGTTGGGTGCAGTTCAAAGAAAACAGGTTTGTAGGTCTCGACCTCGAGTACAGCCGCGATTGCCGTAGGATCGCCATGGTGCAACTCTCCATGAAGGGGCACGTCCTCGTATAGCAGCCTTTTTGCGAGAAGGGGGCTGACGAGATCTGGTAGACTTTGCTGTATTTTTGTTCTTGAACCGTCTGTTTGCAGAAGTTATTGCTATATTATTTGTGTGAATTCACTTTCATGCAGGTGGGGCGAAAGCATTAGGGATCTGTTTCATGACTTTCTTGTGAACCAGCACATAACATTTACCAGTGTTGACATCACGAATGACAGTAAACTGCTTGAAAGCCCGACTGTCAACATTAGAATCCCAAAGGAGTGCAAAGTGGACATCCAGGAAATTTGCTGGATCCCAGGGACGAAGGGCAGCAAGACCGGGATGGCCGCTCTTGCCTCCGAACTCATAGACCCGTGGTACGCTGACATGAAGGACAGATTGCTGAGATGTTTGTGGAGGCGTTTAGGGCACGATTACTGGGAGGATAAGCCACTTTCTGAACCTAATCTGAAGTACGCTGCAATTGACGGGTATGTTAGCCACGAGCTGTACCGCCAGATTGTAAAATCTCGTTCCAAGCATCGCATCATTGAACCACCACCAAGGCAGGTTATTTGTCCCAGATGCCGGATCGTAGATGAATCTACAAACCGCGGCAAGCGACCGAAGGCATCCTGGGATCAGTTGCCTTCTCCAACAGGCTGGGATGTAGACTATTAGTGCATGATTGTTGTGTTAATGAAAACATGTTATTTCATAAGTACACTATTTGAGCAATTATGAACTGCTATGTATTACCTCTGTCAAACTATAATGTGGTTTATGAACGTATCCTCCTCTATAATCTGGGTTTGGTTATGACTTATGACTGTATCACACCTTATGCATGTCAGTCCTGGATTCTGCCGCATGCAAATGGCACAGACAGAATTTGTAAGAATGAATGTTGAGCATACAAAAGGGGAATGTAATTCATACAGGTTAAGTAGCTAATAGCACAGGGATCATACAAGCTTGGTTCTTACACACAGAATGCTTAGAAAATATAGGCGAGATAAAATACAGGCGAGATAAAACTAGGAACGAAATGCGAAACTAGTAGTGGTAAACAGCACACTCGCCCACCCGCCAGATCCTGTTGAGCATCCCGTAGCAGACATACGCGTCCCTGGCTGCGTACTTGATCGCATCGTAATCTAGGTGCCTCCACTCCCATCGCTCATGCAGGTGCTTCGGGAACTCGATTTTCATGCCGGCGTACTCGCAGTCGATGATGTCAGAAGCGAGTCTAGGCATGCCGGCTTTCCCCGTACCGCCATCCGGGTACCTCCACAAACGTAAGAGATCGACGTGATTGACGACATGAACGAGGAGGTCCCGTTCTAGCTTCAGAGTGTCGTTCTTGATGTCGACGCTGGCGAAGTAGATCTCCCTCCTGTGTAGGAACTCGCGAAGCTCTGGGCATACAAATTTGGCCCTACATGCGTGATATAGTAGGCAGTGGTTGTGCATGGACAGCTGCAAAAGCGCCGTCCTCTTCCTATCTCTGGTATACTCGAGGTCAAGGTCGACGATCTTGTACCTGTCCATCGGATCTTGTAGCCACCACTCGTACATTGCGATGACCTTGGCCACCTCCGCTGGCGCATTTGTGTGGACGACCGTTAGCTTGGTGGTGCCATGGGTGGTGACGGTGTACTCGTCGGTGTAGTCGCTCCTGTCGCCGAACACGCCGTACTCTGCGTCCATGGCAGCAGCTAATACGGCGGCGGTGGCCTAGTTTTAGTAGCGGTGGCTAGGACTGGGCGTGGAGGTGGAGTGATCTGTTGCGGTGGTATGGCCAGGCGGAGGTGGTGCCTGCGGTAGCGTCTATGGTTCTTGCGGTGGCGGCGGAAGGAATGAGTTGGGGATTTTTGCACAGTGATGTGCTGAGGAGACGGAAGGCGATGCTTAAATTCCGTTTACCAATATTCCGGTCATACCCATCCGGAAGCAAGTTTGACCGGGCGAGCACCGATGGTTTCCAATCCTAGCGATTAAATTCGGCGTCCGTCCCGGTAGGCGATGGGACGGGTGTGCGACGTGGCTTTGGCGTGGCAGAGACCGGTCACGTAGACCACCGTCCCGTTGTCGATCCGCAGCAGGTGCGCGGTGCTGACACGACGTAACGTGACAGGACAGAAGGAAGTGTACAAGTTTAAGAAGTGTAAGCATAGACATGGACCTAGCATCCCTGCACATAGGGGCAGCCACCCAGCCGATCAGGCCTACCGATTGCGCAAAGCTTGTCCCGAATTTGCCAAAATGAAGCTCGTTTGTCCATGCTTCTATAAGTTTCTCTGTAGGCCACTTGTGTAAGCATGCACGATCAAGAAACTTTGTAACACACGTGTCGGTGGAAAAGCATTAGGTTTCAACGCACCACATAGTTTAGGGATTTAGAATAGCTACATTGTGGAGCTCTAGCCAAATTGCATGGTAAAGCCAAATTCAGCTTTTTGTCAGATTTAGCTATAGCAATATTGTGTCTCGTTTGTCCTCACTTTTTCCCTCTCGATATTCCGAAGCCCTCACATGCGCTCGGAGGGGGGGTGCCGTCTGGTCAAAGGCTTGGCCGTTACGTGCGCCATGACGCCTAAAGTGGCCTTTTTAAAGAGCGCCTTTTCCCCTCTCTCTCTAACAGTTGTGTTTTTTTTTGCCCAAAAAGGTAGGGAATCTAGAGCAGCTTCTCTCTTCATTCATTGTTCCTTTTGCGATCGTTTTACCCCAATCTGGTAGCAAATCTAGAGCAGCAAAACAAACCAGCACCATAAATAAATTTAGTAAATAGAGAAGATGTAGATAAAGCATCTAATATAGGTTATATAGTACGGTACTTAACGAGGTTCGACAATTAGGCTGCTCAACAGCAGCAGCAGCGGACTGCTTCAACACAGACAAGACAAAAGAAGTTGCTTTACAGCAGCAGCAGCTGATCAGTGGCCCCGTGTGGCCTCTGCCAGGAGGGCATCCGCCTCCTCCCTCTGGCGCCTCCTCCACTTCTTGCTGCCTAGCCCCTTGACCTTGGGCACCTTGGGTCTGATCGGGGGCATGCGACCCACCTCGATAGCCATCTTCTGGAGGTTGCGGAGGTGAAGACCGAGCGCCTGGTGCTTGGCCCTGAAGCCGTGGACGTTCACGGACTCGCCGCAGGTCCTCACGTCCTCGGCATGCTTCACGAGGGAGTTGAAGTCCGTGCCGCGGAGCCTCCTGGTGGGGCAGAAGGGGCACCCTGTACACCTCGCCGATGAAGAAGTTGTTGTACTGACCGGACTTCAGCCTCCTCAGCACATGACGAGTCTTGGTGTCCTACGACTCGTCGTCGCTGCGGAGGTCGCTGCTATCCTCCTGTTGGAAAAAACATAAGAGTGAAATAAGGACATGATTGAGATACTTTGATTATCGGGATTGATTTTTTGCATAAATTAACCGAATGAGATCTCCCAATTATTCCCCAAATCTCAAACCAAATCGAATACCGATCCCAACTAATAACAGGGGGATTCAACGAAAATCGAGATCTAACACAATAGGAGTAGCTACTGTAAAAAATACGAACAGCCGAGCCCTAATAACATACGATCTAGCATCCAACGATTGGAACAGGGGAAGAACAAGGGAAGGGGAGAAAACCCTGGTTACCTTAGACCACGGGTCGGCGATGCTGGTGTCGTAGGGGTTCTCCGGCCTTATGTAGACAACCTCCTCGTAGGGGTCCCAGCCGAGCGGGATCTGTCCGAGACCGGCGGGGGCCTCCTCGCCAGAGGCTATGGCGAATGCGGGGACGGGGGGCTCCTCACCGGCTGCCTTGGAGGCGTCGATGGCCACCGCGCCGATCTTCTCCATCGCCGACATGGTTGGGGTTTTGTTGGGCGTTTGCAGAAGGTGATGGGACAGTGGAAACGGTTGAGTGAGCGAGTGCGTGATGAGTGGGAGTGGGAGTGGGGAGGCCTCTATTAAAGGAGAAGGAAAGTGGCTTTTCGTTGCACTACCGTGCACCGCGTAGGCTAATGCACCGTGCACGGACACACGTGTCCGCTACCGCCCCGTGCACCGCACTCGCGTACCGTGAGTCACGTTTTTTTTCCCTTGTGTCTAACCATGGCGATTCAGTGGTACTCAGTTTTACCCACCAACCGTTAATCCTCTGTGATCTAGCAGACATGATAACCCTTATATCTGTCGGGGGCACCCCTCTATCCATGCAAAATAATGAGTATGCCACCGGAACTTTAACAACATAAACAGATGAACTTGAATATATTTTGAAGGGTCCGAAAATAGAAATCCACATAGTTTAAAGGTCTAGATATGATAAGAGAACTAAATATTATTAGTGGCCGGGCCAACACAGTGACGGGGTTGGTCGGCTAGGAGTTGCTGATTCCTAAGTAAGGGGACACTAGGCCGTTCTTGACATACTCCCTCAGGAACTTGCCATAAGCAGCGTGCTTAGCCTTGGTTGCCGACTTGTGTTTACTAGCCAGGCTTTTACAGATGCCAACCGCATGCGGAATCAAGCTGGCAATCCTCGGGTTGACTCGTTTCTTACAGAAAGGGCACCTGAGCTCCCCAAGTCGAGTGCGGAAAGGGATTATCCTGCTCTTGAGCTTCTTCATGACATGGCGGCTCTTGTTGTCCCTGGTCTCCTTGTCAGAGTCCACAAACCACATATGGATCAACCAAAATCATTGCATGTGTGTTCTTTCCACAAACCACACATGTGGATCCACCAGTGGTCATTGCATGTGTGTTATTTCCACAAACCACATGGATCAACCACTAGAGTCATTACATGTGTGTTCTTTCCACATACCACATATGGATCAACCACTAGAGTCATTGCATGTGTGTTCTTATACTAAAACCAACACAGGAGTCATTGCATGCATGTTCTTTTCACAAACCACACATGGATCAACCACTAGAGTCATTGCATGTGTGTTATTTCCACAAACAAACATGGATCAACCACTAGAGTCATTGCATGTGTGTTCTTATACTAAAACCAACATGGATCCACCAGTGGTCATTGCATGTGTGTTCTTTCCACAAACCACACATGGATCAACCACTAGAGTCATTGCATGTGTGTTATTTCCACAAACCACACATGGATCAACCACTAGAGTCATTTCATGTGTGTTCTTATACTAAAACCACAAACCAGTACTAGAGTCATTGCATGTGTGTTCTTATACTAAAACCACAAACCAGTACTAGAGTCATTGCATGTGTGTTCTTTTCCACAAACCACACATGGATCCACAAGTGGTCATTGCATGTGTGTTCTTTTCACAAACCACATATGAATCAACCAGATTCATTGCATGTGTGTTCTTTCCACAAACCACACATGGATCAACCATTAGAGTCATTGCATGTTTGTTCTTATACTAAAACCACAAACCAGCACTAGAGTCATTGCATGTGTGTTCTTTTCCACAAACCACACATGGATCCAGCACTAGAGTCATTGCATGTGTGTTCTTTCCACAAACCACACATGTGGACCCACCAGTGGTCATTGCATGTGTGTTATTTCCACAAACCACACATGGATCAACCACTAGAGTCATTGCATGTGTGTTCTTTCCACATACCACATATGGATCAACCACTAGAGTCATTGCATGTGTGTTCTTATACTAAAACCAACACTAGAGTCATTGCATGCATGTTCTTTTCACAAACCACACATGGATCAACCACTAGAGTCATTGCATGTGTGTTATTTCCACAATCAAGCATGGATCAACCACTAGAGTCATTGCATGTGTGTTCTTATACTAAAACCAACATGGATCCACCAGTGGTCATTGCATGTGTATTCTTTCTACAAACCACACATGGATCAACCACTAGAGTCATTGCATGTGTGTTATTTCCACAAACCACACATGGATCAACCACTAGAGTCATTGCATGTGTGTTCTTATACTAAAACCACAAACCAGTACTAGAGACATTGCATGTGTGTTCTTATACTAAAACCACAAACCAGTACTAGAGTCATTGCATGTGTGTTCTTTTCCACAAACCACACATGGATCCACAAGTGGTCATTGCATGTGTGTTCTTTCCACAAACCACATATGAATCAACCAGAGTCATTGCATGTGTGTTCTTTCCACAAACCACACATGGATCAACCACTAGAGTCATTGCATGTTTGTTCTTATACTAAAACAACAAACCAGCACTAGAGTCATTGCATGTGTGTTCTTTTCCACAAACCACACATGGATCCACCAGTGGTCATTCCATGTGTGTTATTTCCACAAACCACACATGGATGAACCACTAGAGTCATTGCATGTGTGTTCTTTCCACAAACCACATATGGATCAACCACAAGAGTCATTGCCTGTGTGTTCTTACTATACTAAAACCAACACTAGAGTCATTACATGTGTGTTCTTTTCACAAACCACACATGGATCAACCACTAGAGTCATTGCATGTGTGTTATTTCCACAAACAAACATGGATCAACCACTAGAGTCATTTCATGTGTGTTCTTTTCCATAAACCACACATGGATCCACCAGTGGTCATTGCACGTGTGTTCTTTTCCACAAACCACACATGGATCCACCAGTGGTCATTGCATGTGTGTTCTTTTGCACAAACCACACATGGATCCACCACTAGAGTCATTGCATGTGTGTTTTTCCACAAAGCACATATGGATCAACCAGAGTCATTGCATGTGTGTTATTTCCACAAACCACACATGTGGACCCACTAGAGTCATTGCATGTGTGTTATTTCCACAAACCACACATGGATCAACCACTAGAGTCATTGCGTATGTGTTATTTCCACAAACCACACATGGATCAACCACTAGAGTCATTGCATGTGTGTTCTTATACTAAAACCAACACTAGAGTCATTGCATGTGTGTTCTTTTCACAAACCACACATGGATCAACCACTAGAGTCATTGCATGTGTGTTCTTATACTAAAACCAACACTAGAGTCATTGCATGTGTGTTCTTTCCACATACCACATATGGATCAACCACTAGAGTCATTGCATTTGTGTCCTTGTACTAAAACAAACACTAGAGTCATTGCATGCGTGTTCTTTTCACAAACCACACATGGATCAACCACTAGAGTCATTGCATGTGTGTTATTTCCTCAAACAAACATGGATCAACCACTAGAGTCATTGCATGTGTGTTCTTATACTAAAACCAACATGGATCCACCAGTGGTCATTGCATGTGTGTTCTTTTCCACAAACCACACATGGATCCACCTCTAGAGTCATTGCATGTGTGTTCTTTCCACAAACCACATATGGATCAACCAGTGTCATTGCATGTGTTTCTTGCCACAAACCACACATGTGGACCCACTAGAGTCATTGCATGTGTGTTATTTCCACAAACCACACATGGATCACCCACTAGAGTCATTGCATATGTGTTATTCCCACAAACCACACATGGATCAACCACTAGAGTCATTGCATGTGTGTTCTTATACTAAAACGAACACTAGAGTCATTGCATGTGTGTTCTTTTCACAAACCACACATGGATCAACCACTAGAGTCATTGCATGTGTGTTATTTCCACAAATAAACATGGATCAACCACTAGAGTCATTGCATGTGTGTTCTTTTCCACAAACCACACATGGATCCACCAGTGGTCATTGCATGTGTGTTCTTTCCACAAACCACACATGGATCAACCACTAGAGTCATTGCATGTGTGTTCTTTCCACAAATCACACATGGATCAACCACTAGAGTCATTGCATGTTTGTTCTTATACTAAAACCATAAACCAACACTAGAGTCATTGCATGTGTGTTCTTTTCCAGAAACCACACATGGATCCACCAGTGGTCATTGCATGTGTGTTCTTTCCACAAACCACATATGGATCAATCAGAGTCATTGCATGTGTGTTCTTTCCACAAACCACACATGGATCAACCACTTGAGTCATTGCATGTTTGTTCTTATACTAAAAAACAAACCAGCACTAGAGTCATTGCATGTGTGTTCTTTTCGACAAACCACACATGGATCCACCACTATGGGCATTCCATGTGTGTTCTTTCCACAAACCACATAAGGATCAACCAGAGTCATTGCATGTGTGTTCTTTCCACAAACCACACATGTGGACCCACCAATGGTCATTGCATGTGTGTTATTTCCACAAACCACACATGGATCAACCACTAGAGTCATTGCATGTGTGTTCTTTCCACATACCACATATGGATCAACCACTAGAGTCAATGCAAGTGTGTTCTTATACTAAAACAAACACTAGATTCATTGCATGCGTGTTCTTTTCACAAACCACACATGGATCAACCACTAGAGTCATTGCATGTGTGTTATTTCCACAAACAAACATGGACCAACCACTAGAGTCATTGCATGTGTGTTCTTATACTAAAACCACCATGGATCCACCAGTGGTCATTGCATGTGTGTTCTTTTCCACAAACCACACATGGATCCACCAGTGGTCATTGCATGTGTGTTCTTTCCACAAACCACACATGGATCAACCACTAGAGTCATTGCATGTGTTTTCTTTCCACAAACCACACATGGATCAACCGCTAGAGTCATTGCATGTTTGTTCTTATACTAAAACCACAAACCAACACTAGAGTCATTGCATGTGTGTTCTTTTCCACAAACCACACATGGATCCACCAGTGGTCATTGCATGTGTGTTCTTTTCCACAAACCACACATGGATCCACCAGTGGTCATTGCATGTGTGTTCTTTCCACAAACCACATATGGATTAACCAGAATCATTGCATGTGTGTTCTTTCCACAAACCACACATGGATCAACCACTAGAGTCATTGCATGTTTGTTCTTATACGAAAACCACAAACCAACACTAAAGTCATTGCATGTGTGTTCTTTTCCACAAAGCACACATGGATCCACCAGTGTTCATTGCATGTTTGTTCTTTCCACAAACCACATATGGATCAACCACTAGTCATTGCATGTGTGTTCTTTCCACAAACCACACATGGATCACCACTAGAGTCATTGCATGTTTATCTTATACTAAAATCACAAACCAGCACTAGAGTCATTGCATGTGTGGTCTTTTCCACAAACCACACATGGATCCACCACTAGAGTCATTGCATGTGTGTTCTTTCCACAAACCTCATATGGATCAACCAGTAGTCATTGCATATGTGTTCTTTCCACAAACCACACATGGATCAACCACTAGAGTTATTGCATTTTTGTTCTTATACTAAAACCACAAACCAGCACTATAGTCATTGCATGTGTGTTCTTTTCCACAAAACACACATGGATCCACCAGTGGTCACTGCATGTGTGTTATTTCCACAAACCACACATGGATCAACCACTAGAGTCATTGCATGTGTGTTCTTTCCACAAACCACATATGGATCAACCACTAGAGTCATTGCATGTGTGTTCTTATTATACTAAAACCAACACTAGATTCATTGCATGTGTGTTCTTTTCACAAACCACACATGGATCAACCACTAGAGTCATTGCATGTGTGTTATTTCCAAAAACAAACATGGATCAACCACTAGAGTCATTGCATGTGTGTTCTTTTCCATAAACCACACATGGATCCACCAGTGGCCATTGCATGTGTGTTCTTTTCCACAAACCACACATGGATCCACCAGTGGTCATTGCATGTGTGTTCTTTTCCACAAACCACACATGGATCCACCACTAGAGTCATTGCATGTGTGTTCTTTCCACAAACCACATATGGATCAACCAGAGTCATTGCATGTGTGTTCTTTCCACAAACCACACATGTGGACCCACTAGAGTCATTGCATGTGTGTTATTTCCACAAACCACACATGGATCAACCACTAGAGTCATTGCATATGTGTTATTTCCACAAACCACACATGGATCAACCACTAGAGTCATTGCATGTGTGTTCTTATACTAAAACCAACACTAGAGTCATTGCATGTGTGTTCTTTTCACAAACCACACATGGATCAACCACTAGAGTCATTGCATGTGTGTTATTTCCACAAATAAACATGGATCAACCACTAGAGTCATTGCATGTGTGTTCTTTTCCACAAACCACACATGGATCCACCAGTGGTCATTGCATGTGTGTTCTTTCCACAAACCACACATGGATCAACCACTAGAGTCATTGCATGTGTGTTCTTTCCACAAACCACACATGGATCAACCACTAGAGTCATTGCATGTTTGTTCTTATACTAAAACCACAAACCAGCACTAGAGTCGTTGCATGTGTGTTCTTTTCCACAAACCACACATGGATCCACCAGTGGTCATTGCATGTGTGTTCTTTCCACAAACCACATATGGATCAACCAGAGTCATTGCATGTGTGTTCTTTCCACAAACCACACATGGATCAACCACTAGAGTCATTGCATGTTTGTTCTTATACTAAAACCACAAACCAGCAATAGAGTCATTGCATGTGTGTTCTTTTCCACAAACCACACATGGATCCACCACTAGAGGCATTGCATGTGTGTTCTTTCCACAAACCACATATGGATCAGCCAGAGTCATTGCATGTGTGTTCTTTCCACAAACCACACATGTGGACCCACCAGTGGTCATTGGATGTGTATTATTTCCACAAACCACACATGGATCAACCACTAGAGTCATTGCATGTGTGTTCTTTCCACAAACCACATATGGATCAACCACTAGAGTCATTTCATGTGTGTCCTTATACTAAAACAAACACTAGAGTCATTGCATGCGTGTTCTTTTCACAAACCACACATGGATCAACCACTAGAGTCATTACATGTGTGTTATTTCCACAAACAAACATGGATCAACCACTAGAGTCATTGCTTGTGTGTTCTTATACTAAAACCAACATGGATCCACCAGTGGTCATTGCATGTGTGTTCTTTTCCACAAACCACACATGGATCCACCAGTGGTCATTGCATGTGTGTTCTTTCCACAAACCACATATGGATCCACCACTAGAGTCATTGCATGTGTGTTCTTTCCACAAACCACATATGGATCAACCAGTGTCATTGCATGTGTGTTCTTTCCACAAACCACACATGTGGACCCACTAGAGTCATTGCATGTGTGTTATTTCCACAAACCACACATGGATCAACCACTAGAGTCATTGCATGTGTGTTCTTATTATACTAAAACCAACACTAGATTCATTGCATGTGTGTTCTTTTCACAAACCACACATGGATCAACCACTAGAGTCATTGCATGTGTGTTATTTCCAAAAACAAACATGGATCAACCACTAGAGTCATTGCGTGTGTGTTCTTTTCCACAAACCACACATGGATCCACCAGTGGTCATTGCATGTGTGTTCTTTTCCACAAACCACACATGGATCCACCAGTGGTCATTGCATGTGTGTTCTTTTCCACAAACCACACATGGATCCACCACTAGAGTCATTGCATGTGTGTTCTTTCCACAAACCACATATGGATCAACCAGAGTCATTGCATGTGTGTTCTTTCCACAAACCACACATGTGGACCCACTAGAGTCATTGCATGTGTGTTATTTCCACAAACCACACATGGATCAACCACTAGAGTTATTGCATATCTGTTATTTCCACAAACCACACATGGATCAACCACTAGAGTCATTGCACGTGTGTTCTTATACTAAAACCAACACTAGAGTCATTGCATGTGTGTTCTTTCCACAAACTACACATGGATCAACCACTAGAGTCATTGCATATGTGTTATTTCCACAAATAAACATGGATCAACCACTAGAGTCATTGCATGTGTGTTCTTTTCCACAAACCACACATGGATCCACAAGTGGTCATTGCATGTGTGTTCTTCACACAAACTACACATGGATCAGCCACTAGAGTCATTGCATGTGTGTTCTTTCCACAAACCACACATGGATCAACCACTAGAGTCATTGCATGTTTGTTCTTATACTAAAACCACAAACCAGCACTAGAGTCATTGCATGTGTGTTCTTTTCCACAAACCACACATGGATCCACCAGTGGTCATTGCATGTGTGTTCTTTCCACAAACCACATATGGATCAACCAGAGTCATTGCATGTGTGTTCTTTCCACAAACCACACATGGATCAACCACTAGAGTCATTGCATGTTTGTTCTTATAATAAAACCACAAACCAGCACTAGAGTCATTGCATGTGTGTTCTTTTCCACAAACCACACATGGATCCACCACTAGAGGCATTGCATGTGTGTTCTTTCCACAAACCACATATGGATCAACCAGAGTCATTGCATGTGTGTTCTTTCCACAAACCACACATGTGGACCCACCAGTGGTCATTGCATGTGTGTTATTTCCACAAACCACACATGGATCAACCACTAGAGTCATTGCATGTGTGTTCTTTCCACATACCACATATGGATCAACCACTAGAGTCATTGCATGTGTGTCCTTATACTAAAACAAACACTAGAGTCATTGCATGCGTGTTCTTTTCACAAACCACACATGGATCAACCACTAGAGTCATTGCATGTGTGTTATTTCTAGAAACAAACATGGATCAACCACTAGAGTCATTGCATGTGTGTTCTTATACTAAAACCAACATGGATCCACCAGTGGTCATTGCATGTGTGTTCTTTTCCACAAACCACACATGGATCCACCAGTGGTCATTGCATGTGTGTTCTTTTCCACAAACCACACATGGATCCACCACTAGAGTCATTGCATGTGTGTTCTTTCCACAAACCACATATGGATCAACCAGTGTCATTGCATGTGTGTTCTTTCCACAAACCACACATGTGGACCCACTAGAGTCATTGCATGTGTGTTATTTCCACAAACCACACATGGATCAACCACTAGAGTCATTGCATATGTGTTATTTCCACAAACCACACATGGATCAACCACTAGAGTCATTGCATGTGTGTTCTTATACTAAAACCAACACTAGAGTCATTGCATGTGTGTTCTTTTCACAAACCACACATGGATCAACCACTAGAGTCATTGCATGTGTGTTATTTCCACAAATAAACATGGATCAACCACTAGAGTAATTGCATTTGTGTTCTTTTCCACAAACCACACATGGATCCACCAGTGGTCATTGCATGTGTGTTCTTTCCACAAACCACACATGGATCAACCACTAGAGTCATTGCATGTTTGTTCTTATACTAAAACCACAAACCAGCACTAGAGTCATTGCATGTGTGTTCTTTTCCACAAACCACACATGGATCCACCAGTAGAGGCATTGCATGTGTGTTCTTTCCACAAACCACATATGGATCAACCAGAGTCATTGCATGTGTGTTCTTTCCACAAAGCACACATGTAGACCCCCCAGTGGTCATTGCATGTGTGTTATTTCCACAAACCACACATGGATCAACCACTAGAGTCATTGCATGTGTGTTCTTTCCACAAACCACATATGGATCAACCACTAGAGTCATTGCATGTGTGTCCTTATACTAAAACAAACACTAGAGTCATTGCATGCGTGTTCTTTTCACAAACCACACATGGATCAACCACTAGAGTCATTGCATGTGTGTTATTTCCAGAAACAAACATGGATCAACCACTAGAGTCATTGCATGTGTTTTCTTATACTAAAACCAACATGGATCCACCAGTGGTCATTGCATGTGTGTTCTTTTCCACAAACCACACATGGATCCACCTGTGGTCATTGCATGTGTGTTCTTTTCCACAAACCACACATGGATCCACCACTAGAGTCATTGCATGTGTGTTCTTCCCACAAACCACATATGGATCAACCAGTGTCATTGCATGTGTGTTCTTTCCACAAACCACACATGTGGACCCACTAGAGTCATTGCATGTGTGTTATTTCCACAAACCACACATGGATCAACCACTAGAATCATTGCATGTGTGTTCTTATTATACTAAAACCAACACTAGATTCATTGCATGTGTGTTCTTTTCACAAACCACACATGGATCAACCACTAGAGTCATTGCATGTGTGTTATTTCCAAAAACAAACATGGATCAACCACTAGAGTCATTGCATGTGTGTTCTTTTCCATAAACCACACATGGATCCACCAATGGTCATTGCATGTGTGTTCTTTTCCACAAACCACACATGGATCCACCAGTGGTCATTGCATGTGTGTTCTTTTCCACAAACCACACATGGATCCACCACTAGAGTCATTGCATGTGTGTTCTTTCCACAAACCACATATGGATCCACCACTAGAGTCATTGCATGTGTTTTCTTTCCACAAACCACATATGGATCAACCAGTGTCATTGCATGTGTGTTCTTTCCACAAACCACACATGTGGACCCACTAGAGTCATTGCATGTGTGTTATTTCCACAAACCACACATGGATCAACCACTAGAGTCATTGCATGTGTGTTCTTATTATACTAAAACCAACACTAGATTCATTGCATGTGTGTTCTTTTCACAAACCACACATGGATCAACCACTAGAGTCATTGCATGTGTGTTATTTCCAAAAACAAACATGGATCAACCACTAGAGTCATTGCATGTGTGTTCTTTTCCACAAACCACACATGGATCCACCAGTGGTCATTGCATGTGTGTTCTTTTCCACAAACCACACATGGATCCACCAGTGGTCATTGCATGTGAGTTCTTTTCCACAAACCACACATGGATCCACCACTAGAGTCATTGCATGTTTGTTCTTTCCACAAACCACATATGGATCAACCAGAGTCATTGCATGTGTGTTCTTTCCACAAACCACACATGTGGACCCACTAGAGTCATTGCATGTGTGTTATTTCCACAAACCACACATGGATCAACCACTAGAGTCATTGCATATGTGTTATTTCCACAAACCACACATGGATCAACCACTAGAGTCATTGCATGTGTGTTCTTATACTAAAACCAACACTAGAGTCATTGCATGTGTGTTCTTTTCACAAACCACACATGGATCAACCACTAGAGTCATTGCATGTGTGTTATTTCCACAAATAAACATGGATCAACCACTAGAGTCATTGCATGTGTATTCTTTTCCACAAACCACACATGGATCCACCAGTGGTCATTGCATGTGTGTTCTTTCCACAAACCACACATGGATCAACCACTAGAGTCATTGCATGTGTGTTCTTTCCACAAACCACACACGGATCAACCACTAGAATCATTGCATGTTTGTTCTTATACTAAAACCACAAACCAGCACTAGAGTCGTTGCATGTGTGTTCTTTTCCACAAACCACACATGGATCCACCAGTGGTCATTGCATGCGTGTTCTTTCCACAAACCACATATGGATCAACCAGAGTCATTGCATGTGTGTTCTTTCCACAAACCACACATGGATCAACCACTAGAGTCATTGCATGTTTGTTCTTATACTAAAACCACAAACCAGCAATAGAGTCATTGCATGTGTGTTCTTTTCCACAAACCACACATGGATCCACCACTAGAGGCATTGCATGTGTGTTCTTTCCACAAACCACATATGGATCAGCCAGAGTCATTGCATGTGTGTTCTTTCCACAAACCACACATGTGGACCCACCAGTGGTCATTGGATGTGTATTATTTCCACAAACCACACATGGATCAACCACTAGAGTCATTGCATGTGTGTTCTTTCCACATACCACATATGGATCAACCACTAGAGTCATTGCATGTGTGTCCTTATACTAAAACAAACACTAGAGTCATTGCATGCGTGTTCTTTTCACAAACCACACATGGATCAACCACTAGAGTCATTACATGTGTGTTATTTCCACAAACAAACATGGATCAACCACTAGAGTCATTGCTTGTGTGTTCTTATACTAAAACCAACATGGATCCACCAGTGGTCATTGCATGTGTGTTCTTTTCCACAAACCACACATGGATCCACCAGTGGTCATTGCATGTGTGTTCTTTCCACAAACCACATATGGATCCACCACTAGAGTCATTGCATGTGTGTTCTTTCCACAAACCACACATGGATCAACCACTAGAGTCATTGCATGTTTGTTCTTATACTAAAACCACAAACCAGCACTAGAGTCATTGCATGTGTGTTCTTTTCCACAAACCACACATGGATCCACTAGTGGTCATTGCATGTGTGTTCTTTCCACAAACCACATATGGATCAACCACTAGAGTCATTGCATGTGTGTTCTTTTCCACAAACCACACATGGATCCACCAGTGGTCATTGCATGTGTGTTCTTTCCACAAACCACATATGGATCCACCACTAGAGTCATTGCATGTGTGTTATTTCCACAAATAAACATGGATCAACCACTAGAGTAATTGCATGTGTGTTCTTTTCCACAAACCACACATGGATGCACCAGTGGTCATTGCATGTGTGTTCTTTCCACAAACCACACATGGATTACCCACTAGAGTCATTGCATGTGTGTTCTTTCCACAAACCACACATGGATCAACCACTAGAGTCATTGCATGTTTGTTCTTATACTAAAATCACAGACCAGCACTAGAGTCATTGCATGTGTGTTCTTTTCCACAAACCACACATGGATCCACTAGTGGTCATTGCATGTGTGTTCTTTCCACAAACCACATATGGATCAACCAGAGTCATTGCATGTGTGTTCTTTCCACAAACCACACATGGAACAACCACTAGAGTCATTGCATGTTTGTTCTTATACTGAAACCACAAACCAGCACTAGAGTCATTGCATGTGTGTTCTTTTCCACAAACCACACATGGATCCACCACTAGAGGCATTCCTTGTGTGTTCTTTCCACAAACCACATATGGATCAACCAGAGTCATTGCATGTGTGTTCTTTCCACAAACCACACATGTGGACCCACCAGTGGTCATTGCATGTGTGTTATTTCCACAAACCACACATGGATCAACCACTAGAGTCATTGCATGTGTGTTCTTTCCACATACCACATATGGATCAACCACTAGGGTCATTGCATGTGTGTCCTTATACTAAAACAAACACTAGAGTCATTGCATGCGTGTTCTTTTCACAAACCACACATGGATCAACCACTAGAGTCATTGCATGTGTGTTATTTCCATAAACAAACATGGATCAACCACTAGAGTCATTGCATGTGTGTTCTTATACTAAAACCAACATGGATCCACCAGTGGTCATTGCATGTGTGTTCTTTTCCACAAACCACACATGGATCCACCAGTGGTCATTGCATGTGTGTTCTTTTCCACAAACCACACATGGATCCACCACTAGAGGCATTGCATGTGTGTTCTTTCCACAAACCACATATGGATCAACCAGAGTCATTGCATGTGTGTTCTTTCCACAAACCACACATGTGGACCCACCAGTGGTCATTGCATGTGTGTTATTTCCACAAACCACACATGGATCAACCACTAGAGTCATTGCATGTGTGTTCTTTCCACAAACCACATATGGATCAACCACTAGAGTCATTGCATGTGTGTCCTTATACTAAAACAAACACTAGAGTCATTGCATGCGTGTTCTTTTCACAAACCACACATGGATGAACCACTAGAGTCATTGCATGTGTGTTATTTCCAGAAACAAACATGGATCAACCACTAGAGTCATTGCATGTGTTTTCTTATACTAAAACCAACATGGATCCACCAGTGGTCATTGCATGTGTGTTCTTTTCCACAAACCACACATGGATCCACCAGTGGTCATTGCATGTGTGTTCTTTTCCACAAACCACACATGGATCCACCACTAGAGTCATTGCATGTGTGTTCTTTCCACAAACCACATATGGATCAACTAGTGTCATTGCATGTGTGGTCTTTCCACAAACCACACATGTGGACCCACTAGAGTCATTGCATGTGTGTTATTTCCACAAACCATACATGGATCAACCACTAGAGTCATTGCATGTGTGTTCTTATTATAAAACCAACACTAGATTCATTGCATGTGTGTTCTTTTCACAAACCACACATGGATCAACACTAGAGTCATTGCATGTGTGTTATTTCCAAAAACAAACATGAATCAACCACTAGAGTCATTGCATGTGTGTTCTTTTCCATAAACCACACATGGATCCACCAGTGGTCATTGGATGTGTGTTCTTTTCCACAAACCACACATGGATCCACCAGTGGTCATCGCATATGTGTTCTTTTCCACAAACCACACATGGATCCACCACTAGACTCATTGCATGTGTGTTCTTTCCACAAACCACATATGGATCAACCAGAGTCATTGCATGTGAGTTCTTTCCACAAACCACACATATGGACCCACTAGAGTCATTGCATGTGTGTTATTTCCACAAACCACACATGGATCAACCACTAGAGTCATTGCATATGTGTTATTTCCACAAACCACACATGGATCAACCACTAGAGTCATTGCATGTGTGTTCTTATACTAAAACCAACACTAGAGTCATTGCATGTGTGTTCTTTTCACAAACCACACATGGATCAACCACTAGAGTCATTGCATGTGTATTATTTCCATAAATAAACATGGATCAACCACTAGAGTCATTGCATGTTTGTTCTTTTCCACAAACCACACATGGATCCACCAGTGGTCATTGCATGTGTGTTCTTTCCACAAACCACACATGGATCAACCACTAGAGTCATTGCATGTGTGTTCTTTCCACAAACCACACATGGATCAACCACTACAGTCATTGCATGTTTGTTCTTATACTAAAACGACAAACCAGCACTAGAGTCATTGCATGTGTGTTGTTTTCCACAAACCACACATGGATCCACCAGTGGTCATTGCATGTGTGTTCTTTCCACAAACCACATATGGATCAACTAGAGTCATTGCATGTGTGTTCTTTCCACAAACCACACATGGATCAACCACTAGAGTCATTGCATGTTTGTTCTTATACTAAATCCACAAACCAGCACTAGAGTCATTGCATGTGTGTTCTTTTCCACAAACCACACATGGATCCACCACTAGAGGCATTGCATGTGTGTTCTTTCCACAAACCACACATGTGGATCCACCAGTGGTCATTGCATGTGTGTTATTTCCACAAACCACACATGGATCAACCACTAGAGTCATTGCATGTGTGTTCTTTCCACATACCACATATGTATCAACCACTAGAGTCATTCCATGTGTGTCCTTATACTAAAACAAACACTAGAGTCATTACATGCGTGTTCTTTTTACAAACCACACATGGATCAACCACTAGAGTCATTGCATGTGTGTTATTTCCAGAAACAAACATGGATCAACCACTAGAGTCATTGCATGTGTGTTCTTATACTAAAACCAACATGGATCCACCAGTGGTCATTGCATGTGTGTTCTTTTCCACAAACCACACATGGATCCACCAGTGGTCATTGCATGTGTGTTCTTTTCCACAAACCACACATGGATCCACCACTAGAGGCATTGCATGTGTGTTCTTTCCACAAACCACATATGGATCAACCAGAGTCATTGCATGTGTGTTCTTTCCACAAACCACACATGTGGACCCACCAGTGGTCATTGCATGTGTGTTATTTCGACAAACCACACATGGATCAACCACTAGAGTCATTGCATGTGTGTTCTTTCCACAAACCACATATGGATCAACCACTAGAGTCATTGCATGTGTGTCCTTATACTAAAACAAACACTAGAGTCATTGCATGCGTGTTCTTTTCACAAACCACACATGGATCAACCACTAGAGTCATTGCATGTGTGTTATTTCCAGAAACAAACATGGATCAACCACTAGAGTCATTGCATGTGTTTTCTTATACTAAAACCAACATGGATCCACCAGTGGTCATTGCATGTGTGTTCTTTTCCACAAACCACACATGGATCCACCAGTGGTCATTGCATGTGTGTTCTTTTCCACAAACCACACATGGATCCACCACTAGAGTCATTGCATGTGTGTTCTTTCCACAAACCACATATGGATCAACTAGTGTCATTGCATGTGTGGTCTTTCCACAAACCACACATGTGGACCCACTAGAGTCATTGCATGTGTGTTATTTCCACAAACCATACATGGATCAACCACTAGAGTCATTGCATGTGTGTTCTTATTATACTAAAACCAACACTAGATTCATTGCATGTGTGTTCTTTTCACAAACCACACATGGATCAACACTAGAGTCATTGCATGTGTGTTATTTCCAAAAACAAACATGGATCAACCACTAGAGTCATTGCATGTGTGTTATTTTCCATAAACCACACATGGATCCACCAGTGGTCATTGGATGTGTGTTCTTTTCCACAAACCACACATGGATCCACCAGTGGTCATTCCATGTGTGTTCTTTTCCACAAACCACACATGGATCCACCACTAGACTCATTGCATGTGTGTTCTTTCCACAAACCACATATGGATCAACTAGAGTCATTGCATGTGTGTTCTTTCCACAAACCACACATGTGGACCCACTAGAGTCATTGCATGTGTGTTATTTCCACAAACCACACATGGATCAACCACTAGAGTCATTGCATATGTGTTATTTCCACAAACCACACATGGATCAACCACTAGAGTCATTGCATGTGTGTTCTTATACTAAAACCAACACTAGAGTCATTGCATGTGTGTTCTTTTCACAAACCACACATGGATCAACCACTAGAGTCATTGCATGTGTATTATTTCCATAAATAAACATGGATCAACCACTAGAGTCATTGCATGTTTGTTCTTTTCCACAAACCACACATGGATCCACCAGTGGTCATTGCATGTGTGTTCTTTCCACAAACCACACATGGATCAACCACTAGAGTCATTGCATGTGTGTTCTTTCCACAAACCACACATGGATCAACCACTACAGTCATTGCATGTTTGTTCTTATACTAAAACGACAAACCAGCACTAGAGTCATTGCATGTGTGTTCTTTTCCACAAACCAGACATGAATCCACCAGTGGTCATTGCATGTGTGTTCTTTCCACAAACCACATATGGATCAACTAGAGTCATTGCATGTGTGTTCTTTCCACAAACCACACATGGATCAACCACTAGAGTCATTGCATGTTTGTTCTTATACTAAAACCACAAACCAGCACTAGAGTCATTGCATGTGTGTTCTTTTCCACAAACCACACATGGATCCACCACTAGAGGCATTGCATGTGTGTTCTTTCCACAAACCACATATGGATCAACCAGAGTCATTGCATGTGTGTTCTTTCCACAAACCACACATGTGGATCCACCAGTGGTCATTGCATGTGTGTTATTTCCACAAACCACACATGGATCAACCACTAGAGTCATTTCATGTGTGTTCTTTCCACATACCACATATGTATCAACCACTAGAGTCATTCCATGTGTGTCCTTATACTAAAACAAACACTAGAGTCATTACATGCGTGTTCTTTTTACAAACCACACATGGATCAACCACTAGAGTCATTGCATGTGTGTTATTTCCAGAAACAAACATGGATCAACCACTAGAGTCATTGCATGTGTGTTCTTATACTAAAACCAACATGGATCCACCAGTGGTCATTGCATGTGTGTTCTTTTCCACAAACCACACATGGATCCACCACTAGAGTCATTGCATGTGTGTTCTTTTCCACAAACCACACATGGATCCACCACTAGAGTCATTGCATGTGTGTTCTTTCCACAAACCACATATGGATCAACTAGTGTCATTGCATGTGTGTTCTTTCCACAAACCACACATGTGGACCCACTAGAGTCATTGCATGTGTGTTATTTCCACAAACCACACATGGATCAACCACTAGAGTCATTGCATATGTGTTATTTCCACAAACCACACATGGATCAACCACTAGAGTCATTGCATGTGTGTTCTTATACTCAAACCAACAATAGAGTCATTGCATGTGTGTTCTTTTCACAAACCACACATGGATCAACCACTAGAGTCATTGCATGTGTGTTATTTCCACAAATAAACATGGATCAACCACTAGAGTCATTGCATGTGTGTTCTTTTCCACATACCACATATGGATCAACCACTAGGGTCATTGCATGTGTGTCCTTATACTAAAACAAACACTAGAGTCATTGCATGCGTGTTCTTTTCACAAACCACACATGGATCAACCACTAGAGTCATTACATGTGTGTTCTTTCCACAAACCACACATGGATCAACCACTATAGTCATTGCATGTTTGTTCTTATACTAAAACCACAAACTAGCACTAGAGTCATTGCATGTGTGTTCTTATACTAAAACCAACATGGATCCACCAGTGGTCATTGCATGTGTGTTCTTTTCCACAAACCACACATGGATCCACCAGTGGTCATTGCATGTGTGTTCTTTTCCACAAACCACACATGGATCCACCACTAGAGGCATTGCATGTGTGTTCTTTCCACAAACCACATATGGATCAACCAGAGTCATTGCATGTGTGTTCTTTCCACAAACCACACATGTGGACCCACCAGTGGTCATTGCATGTGTGTTATTTCCACAAACCACACATGGATCAACCACTAGAGTCATTGCATGTGTGTTCTTTCCACAAACCACATATGGATCAACCACTAGAGTCATTGCATGTGTGTCCTTATACTAAAACAAACACTAGAGTCATTGCATGCGTGTTCTTTTCACAAACCACACATGGATGAACCACTAGAGTCATTGCATGTGTGTTATTTCCAGAAACAAACATGGATCAACCACTAGAGTCATTGCATGTTTTTTCTTATACTAAAACCAACATGGATCCACCAGTGGTCATTGCATGTGTGTTCTTTTCCACAAACCACACATGGATCCACCAGTGGTCATTGCATGTGTGTTCTTTTCCACAAACCACACATGGATCCACCACTAGAGTCATTGCATGTGTGTTCTTTCCACAAACCACATATGGATCAACTAGTGTCATTGCATGTGTGGTCTTTCCACAAACCACACATGTGGACCCACTAGAGTCATTGCATGTGTGTTATTTCCACAAACCATACATGGATCAACCACTAGAGTCATTGCATGTGTGTTCTTATTATAAAACCAACACTAGATTCATTGCATGTGTGTTCTTTTCACAAACCACACATGGATCAACACTAGAGTCATTGCATGTGTGTTATTTCCAAAAACAAACATGGATCAACCACTAGAGTCATTGCATGTGTGTTCTTTTCCATAAACCACACATGGATCCACCAGTGGTCATTGGATGTGTGTTCTTTTCCACAAACCACACATGGATCCACCAGTGGTCATCGCATATGTGTTCTTTTCCACAAACCACACATGGATCCACCACTAGACTCATTGCATGTGTGTTCTTTCCACAAACCACATATGGATCAACCAGAGTCATTGCATGTGAGTTCTTTCCACAAACCACACATATGGACCCACTAGAGTCATTGCATGTGTGTTATTTCCACAAACCACACATGGATCAACCACTAGAGTCATTGCATATGTGTTATTTCCACAAACCACACATGGATCAACCACTAGAGTCATTGCATGTGTGTTCTTATACTAAAACCAACACTAGAGTCATTGCATGTGTGTTCTTTTCACAAACCACACATGGATCAACCACTAGAGTCATTGCATGTGTATTATTTCCATAAATAAACATGGATCAACCACTAGAGTCATTGCATGTTTGTTCTTTTCCACAAACCACACATGGATCCACCAGTGGTCATTGCATGTGTGTTCTTTCCACAAACCACACATGGATCAACCACTGGAGTCATTGCATGTGTGTTCTTTCCACAAACCACACATGGATCAACCACTACAGTCATTGCATGTTTGTTCTTATACTAAAACGACAAACCAGCACTAGAGTCATTGCATGTGTGTTGTTTTCCACAAACCACACATGGATCCACCAGTGGTCATTGCATGTGTGTTCTTTCCACAAACCACATATGGATCAACTAGAGTCATTGCATGTGTGTTCTTTCCACAAACCACACATGGATCAACCACTAGAGTCATTGCATGTTTGTTCTTATACTAAATCCACAAACCAGCACTAGAGTCATTGCATGTGTGTTCTTTTCCACAAACCACACATGGATCCACCACTAGAGGCATTGCATGTGTGTTCTTTCCACAAACCACATATGATCAACCAGAGTCATTGCATGTGTGTTCTTTCCACAAACCACACATGTGGATCCACCAGTGGTCATTGCATGTGTGTTATTTCCACAAACCACACATGGATCAACCACTAGAGTCATTGCATGTGTGTTCTTTCCACATACCACATATGTATCAACCACTAGAGTCATTCCATGTGTGTCCTTATACTAAAACAAACACTAGAGTCATTACATGCGTGTTCTTTTTACAAACCACACATGGATCAACCACTAGAGTCATTGCATGTGTGTTATTTCCAGAAACAAACATGGATCAACCACTAGAGTCATTGCATGTGTGTTCTTATACTAAAACCAACATGGATCCACCAGTGGTCATTGCATGTGTGTTCTTTTCCACAAACCACACATGGATCCACCAGTGGTCATTGCATGTGTGTTCTTTTCCACAAACCACACATGGATCCACCACTAGAGGCATTGCATGTGTGTTCTTTCCACAAACCACATATGGATCAACCAGAGTCATTGCATGTGTGTTCTTTCCACAAACCACACATGTGGACCCACCAGTGGTCATTGCATGTGTGTTATTTCGACAAACCACACATGGATCAACCACTAGAGTCATTGCATGTGTGTTCTTTCCACAAACCACATATGGATCAACCACTAGAGTCATTGCATGTGTGTCCTTATACTAAAACAAACACTAGAGTCATTGCATGCGTGTTCTTTTCACAAACCACACATGGATCAACCACTAGAGTCATTGCATGTGTGTTATTTCCAGAAACAAACATGGATCAACCACTAGAGTCATTGCATGTGTTTTCTTATACTAAAACCAACATGGATCCACCAGTGGTCATTGCATGTGTGTTCTTTTCCACAAACCACACATGGATCCACCAGTGGTCATTGCATGTGTGTTCTTTTCCACAAACCACACATGGATCCACCACTAGAGTCATTGCATGTGTGTTCTTTCCACAAACCACATATGGATCAACTAGTGTCATTGCATGTGTGGTCTTTCCACAAACCACACATGTGGACCCACTAGAGTCATTGCATGTGTGTTATTTCCACAAACCATACATGGATCAACCACTAGAGTCATTGCATGTGTGTTCTTATTATACTAAAACCAACACTAGATTCATTGCATGTGTGTTCTTTTCACAAACCACACATGGATCAACACTAGAGTCATTGCATGTGTGTTATTTCCAAAAACAAACATGGATCAACCACTAGAGTCATTGCATGTGTGTTATTTTCCATAAACCACACATGGATCCACCAGTGGTCATTGGATGTGTGTTCTTTTCCACAAACCACACATGGATCCACCAGTGGTCATTGCATGTGTGTTCTTTTCCACAAACCACACATGGATCCACCACTAGACTCATTGCATGTGTGTTCTTTCCACAAACCACATATGGATCAACTAGAGTCATTGCATGTGTGTTCTTTCCACAAACCACACATGTGGACCCACTAGAGTCATTGCATGTGTGTTATTTCCACAAACCACACATGGATCAACCACTAGAGTCATTGCATATGTGTTATTTCCACAAACCACACATGGATCAACCACTAGAGTCATTGCATGTGTGTTCTTATACTAAAACCAACACTAGAGTCATTGCATGTGTGTTCTTTTCACAAACCACACATGGATCAACCACTAGAGTCATTGCATGTGTATTATTTCCATAAATAAACATGGATCAACCACTAGAGTCATTGCATGTTTGTTCTTTTCCACAAACCACACATGGATCCACCAGTGGTCATTGCATGTGTGTTCTTTCCACAAACCACACATGGATCAACCACTAGAGTCATTGCATGTGTGTTCTTTCCACAAACCACACATGGATCAACCACTACAGTCATTGCATGTTTGTTCTTATACTAAAACGACAAACCAGCACTAGAGTCATTGCATGTGTGTTCTTTTCCACAAACCAGACATGGATCCACCAGTGGTCATTGCATGTGTGTTCTTTCCACAAACCACATATGGATCAACTAGAGTCATTGCATGTGTGTTCTTTCCACAAACCACACATGGATCAACCACTAGAGTCATTGCATGTTTGTTCTTATACTAAAACCACAAACCAGCACTAGAGTCATTGCATGTGTGTTCTTTTCCACAAACCACACATGGATCCACCACTAGAGGCATTGCATGTGTGTTCTTTCCACAAACCACATATGGATCAACCAGAGTCATTGCATGTGTGTTCTTTCCACAAACCACACATGTGGATCCACCAGTGGTCATTGCATGTGTGTTATTTCCACAAACCACACATGGATCAACCACTAGAGTCATTGCATGTGTGTTCTTTCCACATACCACATATGTATCAACCACTAGAGTCATTCCATGTGTGTCCTTATACTAAAACAAACACTAGAGTCATTACATGCGTGTTCTTTTTACAAACCACACATGGATCAACCACTAGAGTCATTGCATGTGTGTTATTTCCAGAAACAAACATGGATCAACCACTAGAGTCATTGCATGTGTGTTCTTATACTAAAACCAACATGGATCCACCAGTGGTCATTGCATGTGTGTTCCTTTCCACAAACCACACATGGATCCACCACTAGAGTCATTGCATGTGTGTTCTTTTCCACAAACCACACATGGATCCACCACTAGAGTCATTGCATGTGTGTTCTTTCCACAAACCACATATGGATCAACTAGTGTCATTGCATGTGTGTTCTTTCCACAAACCACACATGTGGACCCACTAGAGTCATTGCATGTGTGTTATTTCCACAAACCACACATGGATCAACCACTAGAGTCATTGCATATGTGTTATTTCCACAAACCACACATGGATCAACCACTAGAGTCATTGCATGTGTGTTCTTATACTCAAACCAACAATAGAGTCATTGCATGTGTGTTCTTTTCACAAACCACACATGGATCAACCACTAGAGTCATTGCATGTGTGTTATTTCCACAAATAAACATGGATCAACCACTAGAGTCATTGCATGTGTGTTCTTTTCCACAAACCACACATGGATCCACCAGTGGTCATTGCATGTGTGTTCTTTCCACAAACCACACATGGATCAACCACTAGAGTCATTGCATGTGTGTTCTTTCCACAAACCACACATGGATCAACCACTAGAGTCATTGCATGTTTGTTCTTATACTAAAACCACAAACCAGCACTAGAGTCATTGCATGTGTGTTCTTTTCCACAAACCACACATCGATCCACCAGTGGTCATTGCATGTGTGTTCTTTCCACAAACCGCATATGGATCAACCAGAGTCATTGCATGTGTGTTCTTTCCACAAACCACACATGGATCAACCACTAGAGTCATTGCATGTTTGTTCTTATACTAAAACCACAAACCAGCACTAGAGTCATTGCATGTGTGTTCTTTTCCACAAACCACACATGGATCCACCACTAGAGGCATTGCATGTGTGTTCTTTCCACAAACCACATATGGATCAACCAAAGTCATTGCATGTGTGTTCTTTCCACAAACCACACATGTGGACCCACCAGTGGTCATTGCATGTGTGTTATTTCCACAAAACACACATGGATCAACCACTAGAGTCATTGCATGTGTGTTCTTTCCACATACCACATATGGATCAACCACTAGAGTCATTGCATGTGTGTACTTATACTAAAACAAACACTAGAGTCATTGCATGCGTGTTCTTTTCACAAACCACACATGGATCAACCACTAGAGTCATTGCATGTGTGTTATTTTCACAAACAAACATGGATCAACCACTAGAGTCATTGCATGTGTGTTCTTATACTAAAACCAACATGGATCCACCAGTGGTCATTGCATGTGTGTTCTTTTCCACAAACCACACATGGATCCACCAGTGGTCATTGCATGTGTGTTCTTTTCCACGATCCACACATGGATCCACCACTAGAGGCATTGCATGTGTGTTCTTTCCACAAACCACATATGGATCAACCAGAGTCATTGCATGTGTGTTCTTTCCACAAACCACACATGTGGACCCACCAGTGGTCATTGCATGTGTGTTATTTCCACAAACCACACATGGATCAACCACTAGAGTCATTGCATGTGTGTTCTTTCCACAAACCACATATGGATCAACCACTAGAGTCATTGCATGTGTGTCCTTATACTAAATAAACACTAGAGTCATTGCATGCGTGTTATTTTCACAAACCACACATGGATCAACCACTAGAGTCATTGCATGTGTGTTATTTCCGGAAACAAACATGGATCAACCACTAGAGTCATTGCATGTGTTTTCTTATACTAAAACCAACATGGATCCACCAGTGGTCATTGCATGTGTGTTCTTTTCCACAAACCACACATGGATCCACGAGTGGTCATTGCATGTGTGTTCTTTTCCACAAACCACACATGGATCCACCACTAGAGTCATTGCATGTGTGTTCTTTCCACAAACCACATATGGATCAACCAGTGTCATTGCATGTGTGTTCTTTCCACAAACCACACATGTGGACCCACTAGAGTCATTGCATGTGTGTTATTTCCACAAACCACACATGCATCAACCACTAGAGTCATTGCATGTGTGTTCTTATTATACTAAAACCAACACTAGATTCATTGCATGTGTGTTCTTTTCACAAACCACACATGGATCAACCACTAGAGTCATTGCATGTCTGTTATTTCCAAAAACAAACATGGATCAACCACTAGAGTCATTGCGTGTGTGTTGTTTTCCATAAACCACACATGGATCCACCAGTGGTCATTGCATGTGTGTTCTTTTCCACAAACCACACATGGATCCACCAGTGGTCATTGCATGTGTGTTCTTTTCCACAAACCACACATCGATCCACCACTAGAGTCATTGCATGTGTGTTCTTTCCACAAACCACATATGGATCAACCAGAGTCATCGCATGTGTGCTCTTTCCACAAACCACACATGTGGACCCACTAGAGTCATTGCATGTGTGTTATTTCCACAAACCACACATGGATCAACCACTAGAGTCATTGCATATGTGTTATTTCCACAAACCACACATGGATCAACCACTAGAGTCATTGCATGTGTGTTCTTATACTAAAACCAACACTAGAGTCATTGCATGTGTGTTCTTTTCACAAACCACACATGGATCAACCACTAGAGTCATTGTATGTGTGTTATTTCCACAAATAAACATGGATCAACCACTAGAGTCATTGCATGTTTGTTCTTTTCCACAAACCACACATGGATCCACCAGTGGTCATTGCATGTGTGTTCTTTCCACAAACCACACATGGATCAACCACTAGAGTCATTGCATGTGTGTTCTTTCCACAAACCACACATGGATCAACCACTAGAGTCATTGCATGTTTGTTCTTATACTAAAACCACAAACCAGCACTAGAGTCATTGCATGTGTGTTCTTTTCCACAAACCACACATGGATCCACCAGTGGTCATTGCATGTGTGTTCTTTCCACAAACCACATATGGATCAACCAGAGTCATTGCATGTGTGTTCTTTCCACAAACCACACATGGATCAACCACTAGAGTCATTGCATGTTTGTTCTTATACTAAAACCACAAACCAGCACTAGAGTCATTGCATGTGTGTTCTTTTCCAAAAACCACACGTGGATCCACCACTAGAGGCATTGCATGTGTGTTCTTTCCACAAACCACATATGGATCAACCAGAGTCATTGCATGTGTGTTATGTCCACAAACCACACATGTGGACCCACCAGTGGTCATTGCATGTGTGTTATTTCCACAAACCACACATGGATCAACCACTAGAGTCATTGCATGTGTGTTCTTTCCACATACCACATATGGATCAACCACTAGAGTCATTGCATGTGTGTTCTTATACTAAAACAAACACTAGAGTCATTGCATGCGTGTTCTTTTCACAAACCACACATGGATCAACCACTAGAGTCATTGCATGTGTGTTATTTCCAGAAACAAACATGGATCAACCACTAGAGTCATTGCATGTGCGTTCTTATACTAAAACCAACATGGATCCACCAGTGGTCATTGCATGTGTGTTCTTTTACACAAACCACACATGGATCCACCAGTGGTCATTGCATGTGTGTTCTTTTCCACAAACCAAACATGGATCCACCACTAGAGTCATTGCATGTGTGTTCTTTCCACAAACCACATATGGATCAACCAGTGTCATTGCATGTGTGTTCATTCCACAAACCACACATGTGGACCCACTAGAGTCATTGCATGTGTGTTATTTACACAAACCACACATGGATCAACCACTAGAGTCATTGCATATGTGTTATTTCCACAAACCACACATGGATCAACCACTAGAGTCATTGCATGTGTGTTCTTATACTAAAACCAACACTAGAGTCATTGCATGTGTGTTCTTTTCACAAACCACACATGGATCAACCACTAGAGTCATTGCATTTGTGTTATTTCCACAAATAAACATGGATCAACCACTAGAGTCATTGCATGTGTGTTCTTTTCCACAAACCACACATGGATCCACCAGTGGTCATTGCATGTGTGTTCTTTCCACAAACCACACATGGATCAACCACTAGAGTCATTGCATGTGTGTTCTTTCCACAAACCACACATGGATCAACCACTAGAGTCATTGCATGTTTGTTCTTATACTAAAACGACAAACCAACACTAGAGTCATTGCATGTGTGTTCTTTTCCACAAACCACACATGGATCCACCAGTGGTAATTGCATGTGTGTTCTTTCCACAAACCACATATGGATCAACCAGAGTCATTGCATGTGTGTTCTTTCCACAAACCACACATGGATCAACCACTAGAGTCATTGCATATGTGTTCTCTCCACAAACCACACATGGATCAACCACTAGAGTCATTGCATGTTTGTTCTTATACTAAAACCACAAACCAACACTAGAGTTATTGCATGTGTGTTCTTTTCCACAAACCACACATGGATCCACCAGTGGTGATTGGATGTGTGTTCTTTCCACAAACCACATATGGATCAACCAGAGTCATTGCATGTGTGTTCTTTCCACAAACCACACATGGATTAACCACTAGAGTCATTGCATGTTTGTTCTTATACTAAATCCACAAACCAGCACTAGAGTCATTGCATGTGTGTTCTATTAGACAAACCACACATGGATCCACCACTAGAGTCATTGCATGTGTGTTCTTTCCACAAACCACATATGGATCCACCAGTGTGTGTTCTTTCCACAAACCACACATGGATAAACCACTAGACTCATTGCATGTGTGTTATTTCCACAAACCACACATGGATCAACCACTAGAGTCATTGCATGTGTGTTCTTTCCACATACCACATATGGATCAACCACTAGAGGCATTGCATGTGTGTTCTTATACTAAAACAAACACTAGAGTCATTGCATGCGTGTTCTTTTCACAAACCACACATGGATCAACCACTAGAGTCATTGCATGTGTGTTATTTCCACAAATAAACATGGATCAACCACTAGAGTCATTGCATGTGTGTTCTTATACTAAAACCAACATGGATCCACCAGTGGTCATTGCATGTGTGTTCTTTTCCACAAACCACACATGGATCCACCAGTGGTCATTGCATGTGTGTTCTTTCCACAAACCACACATGGATCAACCACTAGACTCATTGCATGTGTGTTATTTCCACAAACCACACATGGATCAACCACTAGAGTCATTGCATGTGTGTTCTTTCCACATACCACATATGGATCAACCACTAGAGTCATTGCATGTGTGTTCTTATACTAAAACAAACACTAGAGTCATTGCATGCGTGTTCTTTTCACAAACCACACATGGATCAACCACTAGAGTCATTGCATGTGTGTTATTTCCACAAACAAACATGGATCAACCACTAGAGTCATTGCATGTGTGTTCTTATACTAAAACCAACATGGATCCACCAGTGGTCATTGCATGTGTGTTCTTTTCCACAAACCACACATGGATCCACCAGTGGTCATTGCATGTGTGTTCTTTTCCATAAACCACACATGGATCCACCACTAGAGTCATTGCATGTGTGTTCTTTCCACAAACCACATATAGATCAACCAGAGTCATTGCATGTGTGTTCTTTCCACAAACCACACATGTGGACCCACTAGAGTCATTGCATGTGTGTTATTTCCACAAACCACACATGGATCAACCACTAGAGTCATTGCATATGTGTTAGTTCCACAAACCACACATGGATCAACCACTAGAGTCATTGCATGTGTGTTCTTATACTAAAACCAACACTAGAGTCATTGCATGTGTGTTCTTTTCACAAACCACACATGGATCAACCACTAGAGTCATTGTATGTGTGTTATTTCCACAAATAAACATGGATCAACTACTAGAGTCATTGCATGTTTGTTCTTTTCCACAAACCACACATGGATCCACCAGTGGTCATTGCATGTGTGTTCTTTCCACAAACCACACATGGATCAACCACTAGAGTCATTGCATGTGTGTTCTTTCCACAAACCACACATGGATCAACCACTAGAGTCATTGCATGTTTGTTCTTATACTAAAACCACAAACCAGCACTAGAGTCATTGCATGTGTGTTCTTTTCCACAAACCACACATGGATCCACCAGTGGTCATTGCATGTGTGTTCTTTCCACAAACCACATATGGATCAACCAGAGTCATTGCATGTGTGTTCTTTCCACAAACCACACATGGATCAACCACTAGAGTCATTGCATGTTTGTTCTTATACTAAAACTACAAACCAGCACTAGAGTCATTGCATGTGTGTTCTTTTCCACAAACCACACGTGGATCCACCACTAGAGGCATTGCATGTGTGTTCTTTCCACAAACCACATATGGATCAACCAGAGTCATTGCATGTATGTTCTGTCCACAAACCACACATGTGGACCCACCAGTGGTCATTGCATGTGTGTTCTTTCCACAAACCACACATGGATCAACCACTAGAGTCATTGCATGTGTGTTCTTTCCACAAACCACACATGGATCAACCACTAGAGTCATTGCATGTTTGTTCTTATACTAAAACGACAAACCAACACTAGAGTCATTGCATGTGTGTTCTTTTCCACAAACCACACATGGATCCACCAGTGGTAATTGCATGTGTGTTCTTTCCACAAACCACATATGGATCAACCAGAGTCATTGCATGTGTGTTCTTTCCACAAACCACACATGGATCAACCACTAGAGTCATTGCATATGTGTTCTCTCCACAAACCACACATGGATCAACCACTAGAGTCATTGCATGTTTGCTTATACTAAAACCACAAACCAACACTAGAGTTATTGCATGTGTGTTCTTTTCCACAAACCACACATGGATCCACCAGTGGTGATTGGATGTGTGTTCTTTCCACAAACCACATATGGATCAACCAGAGTCATTGCATGTGTGTTCTTTCCACAAACCACACATGGATTAACCACTAGAGTCATTGCATGTTTGTTCTTATACTAAATCCACAAACCAGCACTAGAGTCATTGCATGTGTGTTGTATTAGACAAACCACACATGGATCCACCACTAGAGTCATTGCATGTGTGTTCTTTCCACAAACCACATATGGATCCACCAGTGTGTGTTCTTTCCACAAACCACACATGGATAAACCACTAGACTCATTGCATGTGTGTTATTTCCACAAACCACACATGGATCAACCACTAGAGTCATTGCATGTGTGTTCTTTCCACATACCACATATGGATCAACCACTAGAGGCATTGCATGTGTGTTCTTATACTAAAACAAACACTAGAGTCATTGCATGCGTGTTCTTTTCACAAACCACACATGGATCAACCACTAGAGTCATTGCATGTGTGTTATTTCCACAAATAAACATGGATCAACCACTAGAGTCATTGCATGTGTGTTCTTATACTAAAACCAACATGGATCCACCAGTGGTCATTGCATGTGTGTTCTTTTCCACAAACCACACATGGATCCACCAGTGGTCATTGCATGTGTGTTCTTTCCACAAACCACACATGGATCAACCACTAGACTCATTGCATGTGTGTTATTTCCACAAACCACACATGGATCAACCACTAGAGTCATTGCATGTGTGTTCTTTCCACATACCACATATGGATCAACCACTAGAGTCATTGCATGTGTGTTCTTATACTAAAACAAACACTAGAGTCATTGCATGCGTGTTCTTTTCACAAACCACACATGGATCAACCACTAGAGTCATTGCATGTGTGTTATTTCCACAAACAAACATGGATCAACCACTAGAGTCATTGCATGTGTGTTCTTATACTAAAACCAACATGGATCCACCAGTGGTCATTGCATGTGTGTTCTTTTCCACAAACCACACATGGATCCACCAGTGGTCATTGCATGTGTGTTCTTTTCCATAAACCACACATGGATCCACCACTAGAGTCATTGCATGTGTGTTCTTTCCACAAACCACATATAGATCAACCAGAGTCATTGCATGTGTGTTCTTTCCACAAACCACACATGTGGACCCACTAGAGTCATTGCATGTGTGTTATTTCCACAAACCACACATGGATCAACCACTAGAGTCATTGCATATGTGTTAGTTCCACAAACCACACATGGATCAACCACTAGATTCATTGCATGTGTGTTCTTATACTAAAACCAACACTAGAGTCATTGCATGTGTGTTCTTTTCACAAACCACACATGGATCAACCACTAGAGTCATTGTATGTGTGTTATTTCCACAAATAAACATGGATCAACTACTAGAGTCATTGCATGTTTGTTCTTTTCCACAAACCACACATGGATCCACCAGTGGTCATTGCATGTGTGTTCTTTCCACAAACCACACATGGATCAACCACTAGAGTCATTGCATGTGTGTTCTTTCCACAAACCACACATGGATCAACCACTAGAGTCATTGCATGTTTGTTCTTATAATAAAACCACAAACCAGCACTAGAGTCATTGCATGTGTGTTCTTTTCCACAAACCACACATGGATCCACCAGTGGTCATTGCATGTGTGTTCTTTCCACAAACCACATATGGATCAACCAGAGTCATTGCATGTGTGTTCTTTCCACAAACCACACATGGATCAACCACTAGAGTCATTGCATGTTTGTTCTTATACTAAAACTACAAACCAGCACTAGAGTCATTGCATGTGTGTTCTTTTCCACAAACCACACGTGGATCCACCACTAGAGGCATTGCATGTGTGTTCTTTCCACAAACCACATATGGATCAACCAGAGTCATTGCATGTGTGTTCTGTCCACAAACCACACATGTGGACCCACCAGTGGTCATTGCATGTGTGTTATTTCCACAAACCACACATGGATCAACCACTAGAGTCATTGCATGTGTGTTCTTTCCACATACCACATATGGATAAACCACTAGAGTCATTGCATGTGTGTTCTTATACTAAAACAAACACTAGAGTCATTGCATGCGTGTTCTTTTCACAAACCACACATGGATCAACCACTAGAGTCATTGCATGTGTGTTATTTCCAGAAACAAACATGGATCAACCACTAGAGTCATTGCATGTGTGTTCTTATACTAAAACCAACATGGATCCACCAGTGCTCATTGCATGTGTGTTTTTTCCACAAACCACACATGGATCAACCACTAGAGTCATTGCATGTGTGTTCTTCCCACAAACCACACATGGATCAACCACTAGAGTCATTGCATGTTTGTTCTTATACTAAAACCACAAACCAGCACTAGAGTCATTGCATGTGTGTTCTTTTCCACAAACCACACATGGATCCACCAGTGGTCATTGCATGTGTGTTCTTTCCACAAAGCACACATGGATCAACCACTAGAGTCATTGCATGTGTGTTCTTTCCACAAACCACACATGGATCAACCACTAGAGTCATTGCATGTTTGTTCTTATACTAAAACCACAAACCAGCACTAGAGTCATTGCATGTGTGTTCTTTTCCACAAACCACACATGGATCCACCAGTGGTCATTGCATGTGTGTTCTTTCCACAAACCACATATGGATCAACCAGAGTCATTGCATGTGTGTTCTTTCCACAAACCACACATGGATCAACCACTAGAGTCATTGCATGTTTGTTCTTATACTAAAAACACAAACCAGCACTAGAGTCATTGCATGTGTGTTCTTTTCCAAAAACCACACGTGGATCCACCACTAGAGGCATTGCATGTGTGTTCTTTCCACAAACCACATATGGATCAACCAGAGTCATTGCATGTGTGTTATGTCCACAAACCACACATGTGGACCCACCAGTGGTCATTGCATGTGTGTTATTTCCACAAACCACACATGGATCAACCACTAGAGTCATTGCATGTGTGTTCTTTCCACATACCACATATGGATCAACCACTAGAGTCATTGCATGTGTGTTCTTATACTAAAACAAACACTAGAGTCATTGCATGCGTGTTCTTTCCACAAACCACACATGGATCAACCACTAGAGTCATTGCATGTTTGTTCTTATACTAAAAACACAAACCAGCACTAGAGTCATTGCATGTGTGTTCTTTTCCAAAAACCACACGTGGATCCACCACTAGAGGCATTGCATGTGTGTTCTTTCCACAAACCACATATGGATCAACCAGAGTCATTGCATGTGTGTTATGTCCACAAACCACACATGTGGACCCACCAGTGGTCATTGCATGTGTGTTATTTCCACAAACCACACATGGATCAACCACTAGAGTCATTGCATGTGTGTTCTTTCCACATACCACATATGGATCAACCACTAGAGTCATTGCATGTGTGTTCTTATACTAAAACAAACACTAGAGTCATTGCATGCGTGTTCTTTTCACAAACCACACATGGATCAACCACTAGAGTCATTGCATGTGTGTTATTTCCAGAAACAAACATGGATCAACCACTAGAGTCATTGCATGTGTGTTCTTATACTAAAACCAATATGGATCCACCAGTGGTCATTGCATGTGTGTTCTTTTACACAAACCACACATGGATCCACCAGTGGTCATTGCATGTGTGTTCTTTTCCACAAACCAAACATGGATCCACCACTAGAGTCATTGCATGTGTGTTCTTTCCACAAACCACATATGGATCAACCAGTGTCATTGCATGTGTGTTCATTCCACAAACCACACATGTGGACCCACTAGAGTCATTGCATGTGTGTTATTTACACAAACCACACATGGATCAACCACTAGAGTCATTGCATATGTGTTATTTCCACAAACCACACATGGATCAACCACTAGAGTCATTGCATGTGTGTTCTTATACTAAAACCAACACTAGAGTCATTGCATGTGTGTTCTTTTCACAAACCACACATGGATCAACCACTAGAGTCATTGCATGTGTGTTATTTCCACAAATAAACATGGATCAACCACTAGAGTCATTGCATGTGTGTTCTTTTCCACAAACCACACATGGATCCACCAGTGGTCATTGCATGTGTGTTCTTTCCACAAACCACACATGGATCAACCACTAGAGTCATTACATGTGTGTTCTTTCCACAAACCACACATGGATCAACCACTAGAGTCATTGCATGTTTGTTCTTATACTAAAACGACAAACCAACACTAGAGTCATTGCATGTGTGTTCTTTTCCACAAACCACACATGGATCCACCAGTGGTAATTGCATGTGTGTTCTTTCCACAAACCACATATGGATCAACCAGAGTCATTGCATGTGTGTTCTTTCCACAAACCACACATGGATCAACCACTAGAGTCATTGCATATGTGTTCTCTCCACAAACCACACATGGATCAACCACTAGAGTCATTGCATGTTTGTTCTTATACTAAAACCACAAACCAACACTAGAGTTATTGCATGTGTGTTCTTTTCCACAAACCACACATGGATCCACCAGTGGTGATTGGATGTGTGTTCTTTCCACAAACCACATATGGATCAACCAGAGTCATTGCATGTGTGTTCTTTCCACAAACCACACATGGATTAACCACTAGAGTCATTGCATGTTTGTTCTTATACTAAATCCACAAACCAGCACTAGAGTCATTGCATGTTTGTTCTTTTCCACAAACCACACATGGATCCACCAGTGGTCATTGCATGTGTGTTCTTTCCACAAACCACACATGGATCAACCACTAGAGTCATTGCATGTGTGTTCTTTCCACAAACCACACATGGATCAACCACTAGAGTCATTGCATGTTTGTTCTTATACTAAAACCACAAACCAGCACTAGAGTCATTGCATGTGTGTTCTTTTCCACAAACCACACATGGATCCACCAGTGGTCATTGCATGTGTGTTCTTTCCACAAACCACATATGGATCAACCAGAGTCATTGCATGTGTGTTCTTTCCACAAACCACACATGGATCAACCACTAGAGTCATTGCATGTTTGTTCTTATACTAAAACTACAAACCAGCACTAGAGTCATTGCATGTGTGTTATTTTCCACAAACCACACGTGGATCCACCACTAGAGGCATTGCATGTGTGTTCTTTCCACAAACCACATATGGATCAACCAGAGTCATTGCATGTGTGTTCTGTCCACAAACCACACATGTGGACCCACCAGTGGTCATTGCATGTGTGTTATTTCCACAAACCACACATGGATCAACCACTAGAGTCATTGCATGTGTGTTCTTTCCACATACCACATATGGATAAACCACTAGAGTCATTGCATGTGTGTTCTTATACTAAAACAAACACTAGAGTCATTGCATGCGTGTTCTTTTCACAAACCACACATGGATCAACCACTAGAGTCATTGCATGTGTGTTATTTCCAGAAACAAACATGGATCAACCACTAGAGTCATTGCATGTGTGTTCTTATACTAAAACCAACATGGATCCACCAGTGCTCATTGCATGTGTGTTTTTTCCACAAACCACACATGGATCAACCACTAGAGTCATTGCATGTGTGTTCTTTCCACAAACCACACATGGATCAACCACTAGAGTCATTGCATGTTTGTTCTTATACTAAAACCACAAACCAGCACTAGAGTCATTGCATGTGTGTTCTTTTCCACAAACCACACATGGATCCACCAGTGGTCATTGCATGTGTGTTCTTTCCACAAAGCACACATGGATCAACCACTAGAGTCATTGCATGTGTGTTCTTTCCACAAACCACACATGGATCAACCACTAGAGTCATTGCATGTTTGTTCTTATACTAAAACCACAAACCAGCACTAGAGTCATTGCATGTGTGTTCTTTTCCACAAACCACACATGGATCCACCACTAGAGTCATTGCATGTGTGTTCTTTCCACAAACCACATATGGATCAACCCGAGTCATTGTATGTGTGTTCTTTCCACAAACCACACATGTGGACCCACCAGTGGTCATTGCACGTGTGTTATTTCCACAAACCAAACATGGATTAACTACCAGAGTCATTGCATGTGTGTTCTTTCCACAAACCACATATGGATCAACCACTAGAGTCATTGCATGTGTGTTCTTATACGAAAACCAACAATAGAGTCATTGCATGTGTGTTCTTTCAACAAACCACACATGGATCAACCACTAGAGTCATTGCATGTGTGTTCTTATACTAAAACCAACACTAGAGTCATTGCATGTGTGTTCTTTTCACAAACCACACATGGATCAACCACTAGAGTCATTGTATGTGTGTTATTTCCACAAATAAACATGGATCAACCACTAGAGTCATTGCATGTTGTTCTTTTCCACAAACCACACATGGATCCACCAGTGGTCATTGCATGTGTGTTCTTTCCACAAACCACACATGGATCAACCACTAGAGTCATTGCATGTGTGTTCTTTCCACAAACCACACATGGATCAACCACTAGAGTCATTGCATGTTTGTTCTTATACTAAAACCACAAACCAGCACTAGAGTCATTGCATGTGTGTTCTTTTCCACAAACCACACATGGATCCACCAGTGGTCATTGCATGTGTGTTCTTTCCACAAACCACATATGGATCAACCAGAGTCATTGCATGTGTGTTCTTTCCACAAACCACACATGGATCAACCACTAGAGTCATTGCATGTTTGTTCTTATACTAAAAACACAAACCAGCACTAGAGTCATTGCATGTGTGTTCTTTTCCAAAAACCACACGTGGATCCACCACTAGAGGCATTGCATGTGTGTTCTTTCCACAAACCACATATGGATCAACCAGAGTCATTGCATGTGTGTTATGTCCACAAACCACACATGTGGACCCACCAGTGGTCATTGCATGTGTGTTATTTCCACAAACCACACATGGATCAACCACTAGAGTCATTGCATGTGTGTTCTTTCCACATACCACATATGGATCAACCACTAGAGTCATTGCATGTGTGTTCTTATACTAAAACAAACACTAGAGTCATTGCATGCGTGTTCTTTTCACAAACCACACATGGATCAACCACTAGAGTCATTGCATGTGTGTTATTTCCAGAAACAAACATGGATCAACCACTAGAGTCATTGCATGTGTGTTCTTATACTAAAACCAATATGGATCCACCAGTGGTCATTGCATGTGTGTTCTTTTACACAAACCACACATGGATCCACCAGTGGTCATTGCATGTGTGTTCTTTTCCACAAACCAAACATGGATCCACCACTAGAGTCATTGCATGTGTGTTCTTTCCACAAACCACATATGGATCAACCAGTGTCATTGCATGTGTGTTCATTCCACAAACCACACATGTGGACCCACTAGAGTCATTGCATGTGTGTTATTTACACAAACCACACATGGATCAACCACTAGAGTCATTGCATATGTGTTATTTCCACAAACCACACATGGATCAACCACTAGAGTCATTGCATGTGTGTTCTTATACTAAAACCAACACTAGAGTCATTGCATGTGTGTTCTTTTCACAAACCACACATGGATCAACCACTAGAGTCATTGCATGTGTGTTATTTCCACAAATAAACATGGATCAACCACTAGAGTCATTGCATGTGTGTTCTTTTCCACAAACCACACATGGATCCACCAGTGGTCATTGCATGTGTGTTCTTTCCACAAACCACACATGGATCAACCACTAGAGTCATTACATGTGTGTTCTTTCCACAAACCACACATGGATCAACCACTAGAGTCATTGCATGTTTGTTCTTATACTAAAACGACAAACCAACACTAGAGTCATTGCATGTGTGTTCTTTTCCACAAACCACACATGGATCCACCAGTGGTAATTGCATGTGTGTTCTTTCCACAAACCACATATGGATCAACCAGAGTCATTGCATGTGTGTTCTTTCCACAAACCACACATGGATCAACCACTAGAGTCATTGCATATGTGTTCTCTCCACAAACCACACATGGATCAACCACTAGAGTCATTGCATGTTTGTTCTTATACTAAAACCACAAACCAACACTAGAGTTATTGCATGTGTGTTCTTTTCCACAAACCACACATGGATCCACCAGTGGTGATTGGATGTGTGTTCTTTCCACAAACCACATATGGATCAACCAGAGTCATTGCATGTGTGTTCTTTCCACAAACCACACATGGATTAACCACTAGAGTCATTGCATGTTTGTTCTTATACTAAATCCACAAACCAGCACTAGAGTCATTGCATGTGTGTTCTATTAGACAAACCACACATGGATCCACCACTAGAGTCATTGCATGTGTGTTCTTTCCACAAACCACATATGGATCCACCAGTGTGTGTTCTTTCCACAAACCACACATGGATAAACCACTAGACTCATTGCATGTGTGTTATTTCCACAAACCACACATGGATTAACCACTAGAGTCATTGCATGTGTGTTCTTTCCACATACCACATATGGATCAACCACTAGAGGCATTGCATGTGTGTTCTTATACTAAAACAAACACTAGAGTCATTGCATGCGTGTTCTTTTCACAAACCACACATGGATCAACCACTAGAGTCATTGCATGTGTGTTATTTCTACAAATAAACATGGATCAACCACTAGAGTCATTGCATGTGTGTTCTTATACTAAAACCAACATGGATCCACCAGTGGTCATTGCATGTGTGTTCTTTTCCACAAACCACACATGGATCCACCAGTGGTCATTGCATGTGTGTTCTTTCCACAAACCACACATGGATCAACCACTAGACTCATTGCATGTGTGTTATTTCCACAAACCACACATGGATCAACCACTAGAGTCATTGCATGTGTGTTCTTTCCACATACCACATATGGATCAACCACTAGAGTCATTGCATGTGTGTTCTTATACTAAAACAAACACTAGAGTCATTGCATGCGTGTTCTTTTCACAAACCACACATGGATCAACCACTAGAGTCATTGCATGTGTGTTATTTCCACAAACAAACATGGATCAACCACTAGAGTCATTGCATGTGTGTTCTTATACTAAAACCAACATGGATCCACCAGTGGTCATTGCATGTGTGTTCTTTTCCACAAACCACACATGGATCCACCAGTGGTCATTGCATGTGTGTTCTTTTCCATAAACCACACATGGATCCACCACTAGAGTCATTGCATGTGTGTTCTTTCCACAAACCACATATGGATCAACCAGAGTCATTGCATGTGTGTTCTTTCCACAAACCACACATGTGGACCCACTAGAGTCATTGCATGTGTGTTATTTCCACAAACCACACATGGATCAACCACTAGAGTCATTGCATATGTGTTAGTTCCACAAACCACACATGGATCAACCACTAGAGTCATTGCATGTGTGTTCTTATACTAAAACCAACACTAGAGTCATTGCATGTGTGTTCTTTTCACAAACCACACATGGATCAACCACTAGAGTCATTGTATGTGTGTTATTTCCACAAATAAACATGGATCAACCACTAGAGTCATTGCATGTTTGTTCTTTTCCACAAACCACACATGGATCCACCAGTGGTCATTGCATGTGTGTTCTTTCCACAAACCACACATGGATCAACCACTAGAGTCATTGCATGTGTGTTCTTTCCACAAACCACACATGGATCAACCACTAGAGTCATTGCATGTTTGTTCTTATACTAAAACCACAAACCAGCACTAGAGTCATTGCATGTGTGTTCTTTTCCACAAACCACACATGGATCCACCAGTGGTCATTGCATGTGTGTTCTTTCCACAAACCACATATGGATCAACCAGAGTCATTGCATGTGTGTTCTTTCCACAAACCACACATGGATCAACCACTAGAGTCATTGCATGTTTGTTCTTATACTAAAACTACAAACCAGCACTAGAGTCATTGCATGTGTGTTCTTTTCCACAAACCACACGTGGATCCACCACTAGAGGCATTGCATGTGTGTTCTTTCCACAAACCACATATGGATCAACCAGAGTCATTGCATGTGTGTTCTGTCCACAAACCACACATGTGGACCCACCAGTGGTCATTGCATGTGTGTTATTTCCACAAACCACACATGGATCAACCACTAGAGTCATTGCATGTGTGTTCTTTCCACATACCACATATGGATAAACCACTAGAGTCATTGCATGTGTGTTCTTATACTAAAACAAACACTAGAGTCATTGCATCCGTGTTCTTTTCATAAACCACACATGGATCAACCACTAGAGTCATTGCATGTGTGTTATTTCCAGAAACAAACATGGATCAACCACTAGAGTCATTGCATGTGTGTTCTTATACTAAAACCAACATGGATCCACCAGTGCTCATTGCATGTGTGTTCTTTTCCACAAACCACACATGGATCCACCAGTGGTCATTGCATGTGTGTTCTTTTCCACAAACCACACATGGATCCACCACTAGAGTCATTGCATGTGTGTTCTTTCCACAAACCACATATGGATCAACCAGTGTCATTGCATGTGTGTTCTTTCCACAAACCACACATGTGGACCCACTAGAGTCATTGCATGTGTGTTATTTCCACAAACCACACATGGATCAACCACTAGAGTCATTGCATATGTGTTATTTCCAAAAACCTCACATGTATCAACCACTAGAGTCATTGCATGTGTGTTCTTATACTAAAACCAACACTAGAGTCATTGCATGTGTGTTCTTTTCACAAACCACACATGGATCAACCACTAGAGTCATTGCATGTGTGTTATTTCCACAAATAAACATGGATCAACCACTAGAGTCATTGCATGTGTGTTCTTTTCCACAAACCACACATGGATCCACCAGTGGTCATTGCATGTGTGTTCTTTCCACAAACCACACATGGATCAACCACTAGAGTCATTGCATGTGTGTTCTTTCCACAAACCACACATGGATCAACCACTAGAGTCATTGCATGTTTGTTCTTATACTAAAACCACAAACCAGCACTAGAGTCATTGCATGTGTGTTCTTTTCCACAAACCACACATGGATCCACCAGTGGTCATTGCATGTGTGTTCTTCCCACAAACCACACATGGATCAACCACTAGAGTCATTGAATGCGTGTTCTTTTCACAAACCACACATGGATCAACCACTAGAGTCATTGCATGTGTGTTATTTCTAGAAACAAACATGGATCAACCACTAGAGTCATTGCATGTGTGTTCTTATACTAAAACCAACATGGATCCACCAGTGCTCATTGCATGTGTGTTCTTTTCCACAAACCACACATGGATCCACCAGTGGTCATTGCATGTGTGTTGTTTTCCACAAACCACACATGGATCCACCACTAGAGTCATTGCATGTGTGTTCTTTCCACAAACCACATATGGATCAACCAGTGTCATTGCATGTGTCTTCTTTCCACAAACCACACATGTGGACCCACTAGAGTCATTGCATGTGTGTTATTTCCACAAACCACACATGGATCAACCACTAGAGTCATTGCATATGTGTTATTTCCACAAACCTCACATGTATCAACCACTAGAGTCATTGCATGTGTGTTCTTATACTAAAACCAACACTAGAGTCATTGCATGTGTGTTCTGTTCACAAACCACACATGGATCAACCACTAGAGTCATTGCATGTGTGTTATTTCCACAAATAAACATGGATCAACCACTAGAGTCATTCAATGTGTGTTCTTTTCCACAAACCACACATGGATCCACTAGTGGTCATTGCATGTGTGTTCTTTCCACAAACCACACATGGATCAACCACTAGAGTCATTGCATGTGTGTTCTTTCCAAAAACCACACATGGATCAACCACTAGAGTCATTGCATGTTTGTTCTTATACTAAAACCACAAACCAGCACTAGAGTCATTGCATGTCTGTTCTTTTCCACAAACCACACATGGATCCACCAGTGGTCATTGCATGTGTGTTCTTTCCACAAACCACATATGGATCAACCAGAGTCATTGCATGTGTGTTATTTCCACAAACCACACATGGATCAACCACTAGAGTCATTGCATATGTGTTCTTTCCACAAACCACACATGGATCAACCACTAGAGTCATTGCATGTTTGTTCTTATACTAAAACCACAAACCAACACTAGAGTCATTGCATGTGTGTTCTTTTCCACAAACCACACATGGATCCACCAGTGGTGATTGCATGTGTGTTCTTTCCACAAACCACATATGGATCAACCAGAGTCATTGCTTGTGTGTTCTTTCCACAAACCACACATGGATTAACCACTAGAGTCATTGCTTGTTTTTTCTTATACTAAATCCACAAACCAGCACTAGAGTCATTACATGTGTGTTCTATTAGACAAACCACACATGGATCCACCACTAGAGTCATTGCATGTGTGTTCTTTCCACAAACCACATATGGATCCACCAGTGGTCATGGCATGTGTGTTCTTTCCACAAACCACACATGGATCAACCACTAGACTCATTGCATGTGTGTTATTTCCACAAACCACACATGGATCAACCACTAGAGTCATTGCATGTGTGTTCTTTCCACATGCCACATATGGATCAACCACTAGAGTCATTGCATGTGTGTTCTTATACTAAAACAAACACTAGAGTCATGCATGCGTATTCTTTTCACAAACCACACATGGATCAACCACTAGAGTCATTGCATGTGTGTTATTTCCACAAACAAACATGGATCAACCACTAGAGTCATTGCATGTGTGTTCTTATACTAAAACCAACATGGATCCACCAGTGGTTATTACATGTGTGTTCTTTTCCACAAACCACACATGGATCCACCAGTGGTCATTGCATGTGTGTTCTTTCCACAAACCACACATGGATCAACCACTAGAGTCATTGCATGTTTGTTCTTTCCACAAACCACACATGGATCAACCGCTAGAGTCATTGCATGTTTGTTCTTATACTAAAACCACAAACCAGCACTAGAGTCATTGCATGTGTGTTGTTTTCCACAAACCACACATGGATCCACCAGTGGTCATTGCATGTGTGTTCTTTCCACAAACCACATATGGATCAACCAGAATCATTGCATGTGTGTTCTTTCCACAAACCACACATGGATCAACCACTAGAATCATTGCATGTTTGTTCTTATACGAAAACCACAAACCAGCACTAGAGTCATTGCATGTGTCTTCTTTTCCACAAACCACACATGGATCCACCAGTAGAGTTATTGCATGTGTGTTCTTTCCACAAACCACATATGGATCAACCAGAGTCATTGCATGTGTGTTCTTTCCACAAACCACACATGTGGACCCACAAGTGGTCATTGCATGTGTGTTATTTCCACAAACCAAACATGGATCAACAACTAGAGTCATTGCATGTGTGTTATTTCCACAAACCACACATGGATCAACTGCTAGAGTCATTGCATGTTTGTTCTTATACTAAAACCACAAACCAGCACTAGAGTCATTGCATGTGTGTTCTTTTCCACAAACCACACATGGATCCACCAGTGGTCATTGCATGTGTGTTCTTTCCACAAACCACATATGGATCAACCAGAATCATTGCATGTGTGTTCTTTCCACAAACCACACATGGATCAACCACTAGAGTCATTGCATGTTTGTTCTTATACGAAAACCACAAACCAGCACTACAGTCATTGCGTGTGTCTTCTTTTCCACAAACCACACATGGATCCACCACTAGAGTTATTGCATGTGTGTTCTTTCCACAAACCACATATGGATCAACCAGAGTCATTGCATGTGTGTTCTTTCCACAAACCACACATCTGGACCCACCAGTGGTCATTGCATGTGTGTTATTTCCACAAACCAAACATGGATCAACAACTAGAGTCATTGCATGTGTGTTCTTTCCACAAACCACATATGGATCAACCACTAGAGTCATTGAATGTGTGTTCTTATACTAAAACCAACACTAGAGTCATTGCATGTGTGTTCTTTTCACAAACCACACATGGATCAACCACTAGAGTCATTGCATGTGTGTTATTTCCACAAACAAACATGGATCAACCACTAGTGCCATTGCATGTGTGTTCTTATACTAAAACCAACTTGGATCCACCAGTGGTCATTGCATGTGTGTTCTTTCCACAAACCACACATGGATCAACCACTAGACTCATTGCATGTGTGTTATTTCCAAAAACCACACATGGATCAACCACTAGAGTCATTGCATGTGTGTTCTTTCCACATACCACATATGGATCAAACACTAGAGTCATTGCATGTGTGTTCTTATACTAAAACAAACACTAGAGTCATTGGATGCGTGTTCTTTTCACAAACCACACATGGATCAACCACTAGAGTCATTGCATGTGTGTTCTTTCCACAAACACACATGGATCAACCACTAGAGTCATTGCATGTGTGTTCTTATACTAAAACCAACATGGATCCACCAGTGGTCATTGCATGTGTGTTCTTTTCCACAAACCACACATGGATCCACCAGTGGTCATTGCATGTGTGTTCTTTCCACAAACCACACATGGATCAACCACTAGAGTCATTGCATGTTTGTTCTTTCCACAAACCACACATGGATCAACCGCTAGAGTCATTGCATGTTTGTTCTTAAACTAAAACCACAAACCAGCACTAGAGTCATTGCATGTGTGTTGTTTTCCACAAACCACACATGGATCCACCAGTGGTCATTGCATTGTGTTCTTTCCACAAACCACATATGGATCAACCAGAATCATTGCATGTGTGTTCTTTCCACAAACCACACATGGATCAACCACTAGAGTCATTGCATGTTTGTTCTCATACTAAAACCACAAACCAGCACTAGAGTCATTGGATGTGTGTTCTTTTCCACAAACCACACATGGATCCACCACTAGAGGCATGGCATGTGTGTTCTTTCCACAAACAACATATGGATCAACCAGAGTCATTGCTTGTGTGTTCTTTCCACAAACCACACATGTGGACCCACCAGTGGTCATTGCATGTGTGTTATTTCCACAAACCACACATGGATCAACCACTAGAGTCATTGCATGTGTGTCCTTATACTAAAACAAACACTAGAGTCATTGCATGCGTGTTCTTTTCACAAACCACACATGGATCAACTACTAGAGTCATTGCATGTGTGTTATTTCCACAAACAAACATGGATCAACCACTAGAGTCATTGCATGTGTGTTCTTATACTAAAACCAACATGGATCCACCAGTGGTCATTTCATGTGTGTTCTTTTCCACAAACCACACATGGATCCACCAGTGGTCATTGCATGTGTGTTCTTTTCCACAAACCACACATGGATCCACCACTAGAGTCATTGCATGTGTGTTCTTTCCACAAACCACACATGTGGACCCACTAGAGTCATTCCATGTGTGTTATTTCCACAAACCACACATGGATCAACCACTAGAGTCATTGCATATGTGTTATTTCCACAAACCACACATGGATCAACCACTAGAGTCATTGCATATGTGTTCTTATACTAAAATCAACACTAGAGTCATTGCATGTGTGTTCTTTTGAGAAACCACACATGGATCAACCACTAGAGTCATTGCATGTGTGTTATTTCCACAAATAAACATGGATCAACCACTAGAGTCATTGCATGTGTGTTCTTTTCCACAAACCACACATGGATCCACCAGTGGTCATTGCATGTGTGTTCTTTCCACAAACCACACATGGATCAACCACTAGAGTCGTTGCATGTGTGTTCTTTCCACAAACCACACATGGATCAACCACTAGAGTCATTGCATGTTTGTTCTTATACTAAAACCACAAACCAGCACTAGAGTCATTGCATGTGTGTTCTTTTCCACAAACCACACATGGATCCACCAGTGGTCATTGCATGTGTGTTCTTTCCACAAACAACATATGGATCAACCAGAGTCATTGCTTGTGTGTTCTTTCCACAAACCACACATGTGGACCCACCAGTGGTCATTGCATGTGTGTTATTTCCACAAACCACACATGGATCAACCACTAGAGTCATTGCATGTGTGTCCTTATACTAAAACAAACACTAGAGTCATTGCATGCGTGTTCTTTTCACAAACCACACATGGATCAACTACTAGAGTCGTTGCATGTGTGTTATTTCCACAAACAAACATGGATCAACCACTAGAGTCATTGCATGTGTGTTCTTATACTAAAACCAACATGGATCCACCAGTGGTCATTTCATGTGTGTTCTTTTCCACAAACCACACATGGATCCACCAGTGGTCTTCGCATGTGTGTTCTTTTCCACAAACCACACATGGATCCACCACTAGAGTCATTGCATGTGTGTTCTTTCCACAAACCACATATGGATCAACCAGTGTCATTGCATGTGTGTTCTTTCCACAAACCACACATGTGGACCCACTAGAGTCATTCCATGTGTGTTATTTCCACAAACCACACATGGATCAACCACTAGAGTCATTGCATATGTGTTATTTCCACAAACCACACATGGATCAACCACTAGAGTCATTGCATATGTGTTCTTATACTAAAATCAACACTAGAGTCATTGCATGTGTGTTCTTTTGAGAAACCACACATGGATCAACCACTAGAGTCATTGCATGTGTGTTATTTCCACAAATAAACATGGATCAACCACTAGAGTCATTGCATGTGTGTTCTTTTCCACAAACCACACATGGATCCACCAGTGGTCATTGCATGTGTGTTCTTTCCACAAACCACACATGGATCAACCACTAGAGTCGTTGCATGTGTGTTCTTTCCACAAACCACACATGGATCAACCACTAGAGTCATTGCATGTTTGTTCTTATACTAAAACCACAAACCAGCACTAGAGTCATTGCATGTGTGTTCTTTTCCACAAACCACACATGGATCCACCAGTGGTCATTGCATGTGTGTTCTTTCCACAAACCACATATGGATCAACCAGAGTCATTGCATGTGTGTTCTTTCCACAAACCACACATGGATCAACCACTAGAGTCATTGCATATGTGTTCTTTCCACAAACCACACATGGATCAACCACTAGAGTCATTGAATGTTTGTTCTTATACTAAAACCACAAACCAACACTAGAGTCATTGCATGTGTGTTCTTTTCCACAAACCACACATGGATCCACCAGTGGTGATTGCATGTGTGTTCTTTCCACAAACCACATATGGATCAACCAGAGTCATTGCATGTGTGTTCTTTCCACAAACCACACATGGATTAACCACTTGAGTCATTGCATGTTTGTTCTTATACTAAATCCACAAACCAGCACTAGAGTCATTGCATGTGTGTTCTATTCGACAAACCACACATGGATCCACCACTAGAGTCATTGCATGTGTGTTCTTTCCACAAACCACATATGGATCCACCAGTGGTCATTGCATGTGTGTTCTTTCCACAAACCACACATGGATCAACCACTAGACTCATTGCATGTGTGTTATTTCCACAAACCACACATGGATCAACCACTAGAGTCATTGCATGTGTGTTCTTTCCACATACCACATATGGATCAACCACTAGAGTCATTGCATGTATGTTCTTATACTAAAACAAACACTAGAGTCATTGCATGCGTGTTCTTTTCACAAACCACACATGGATCAACCACTAGAGTCATTGCATGTGTGTTATTTCCACAAACAAACATGGATAAACCACTAGAGTCATTGCATGTGTGTTCTTATACTAAAACCAACATGGATCCACCAGTGGTCATTGCATGTGTGTTCTTTTCCACAAACCACACATGGATCCACCAGTGGTCATTGCATGTGTGTTCTTTCCACAAACCACACATGGATCAACCACTAGAGTCATTGCATGTTTGTTCTTTCCACAAACCACACATGGATCAACCGCTAGAATCATTGCATGTTTGTTCTTATACTAAAACCACAAACCAGAACTAGAGTCATTGCATGTGTGTTGTTTTCCACAAACCACACATGGATCCACCAGTGGTCATTGCATGTGTGTTCTTTCCACAAACCACATATGGATCAACCAGAATCATTGCATGTGTGTTCTTTCCACAAACCACACATGGATCAACCACTAGAGTCATTGCATGTTTGTTCTTATACGAAAACCACAAACCAGCACTAGAGTCATTGCATGTGTGTTCTTTTCCACAAACCACACATGGATCCACCAGAAGAGTTATTGCATGTGTGTTCTTTCCACAAACCACATATGGATCAACCAGAGTCATTGCATGTGTGTTCTTTCCACAAACCACACATGTGGACCCACCAGTGGTCATTGCATGTGTGTTATTTCCACAAACCAAACATGGATCAACAACTAGAGTCATTGCATGTGTGTTCTTTCCACAAACCACACATGGATCAACTACTAGAGTCATTGCATGTTTGTTCTTATACTAAAACCACAAACCAGCACTAGAGTCATTGCATGTGTGTTCTTTTCCACAAACCACACATGGATCCACCAGTGGTCATTGCATGTGTGTTCTTTCCACAAACCACATATGGATCAACCAGAATCATTGCATGTGTGTTCTTTCCACAAACCACACATGGATCAACCACTAGAGTCATTGCATGTTTTTTCTTATACGAAAACCACAAACCAGCACTAGAGTCATTGCATGTGTGTTCTTTTCCACAAACCACACATGGATCCACCACTAGAGTTATTGCATGTGTGTTCTTTCCACAAACCACATATGGATCAACCAGAGTCATTGCATGTGTGTTCTTTCCACAAACCACACATGTGGACCCACCAGTGGTCATTGCATGTGTGTTATTTCCACAAACCAAACATGGATCAACAACTAGAGTCATTGCATGTGTGTTCTTTCCACAAACCACATATGGATCAACCACTAGAGTCATTGAATGTGTGTTCTTATCTAAAACCAACACTAGAGTCATTGCATGTGTGTTCTTTTCACAAACCACACATGGATCAACCACTAGAGTCATTGCATGTGTGTTATTTCCACAAACAAACATGGATCAAGCACTAGTGCCATTGCATGTGTGTTCTTCTACTAAAACCAACATGGATCCACCAGTGGTCATTGCATGTGTGTTCTTTCCACAAACCACACATGGATCAACCACTAGACTCATTGCATGTGTGTTATTTCCACAAACCACACATGGATCAACCACTAGAGTCATTGCATGTGTGTTCTTTCCACATACCACATATGGATCAACCACTAGAGTCATTGCATGTGTGTTCTTATACTAAAACAAACACTAGAGTCATTGCATGCGTGTTCTTTTCACAAACCACACATGGATCAACCACTAGAGTCATTGTATGTGTGTTATTTCCACAAACAAACATGGATCAACCACTAGAGTCATTGCATGTGTGTTCTTATAATAAACCAACATGGATCCACCAGTGGTTATTACATGTGTGTTCTTTTCCACAAACCACACATGGATCCACCAGTGGTCATTGCATGTGTGTTCTTTCCACAAACCACACATGGATCAACCACTAGAGTCATTGCATGTTTGTTCTTTCCACAAACCACACATGGATCAACCGCTAAAGTCATTGCATGTTTGTTCTTATACTAAAACCACAAACCAGAACTAGAGTCATTGCATGTGTGTTGTTTTCCACAAACCACGCATGGATCCACCAGTGGTCATTGCATGTGTGTTCTTTCCACAAACCACATATGGATCAACCAGAATCATTGCATGTGTGTTCTTTCCACAAACCACACATGGATCAACCACTAGAGTCATTGCATGTTTGTTCTTATACGAAAACCACAAACCAGCACTAGAGTCATTGCATGTGTGTTCATTTCCACAAACCACACATGGATCCACCAGAAGAGTTATTGCATGTGTGTTCTTTCCACAAACCACATATGGATCAACCAGAGTCATTGCATGTGTGTTCTTTCCACAAACCACACATGTGGACCCACCAGTGGTCATTGCATGTGTGTTATTTCCACAAACCAAACATGGATCAACAACTAGAGTCATTGCATGTGTGTTCTTTCCACAAACCACACATGGATCAACTGCTAGAGTCATTGCATGTTTGTTCTTATACTAAAACCACAAACCAGCACTAGAGTCATTGCATGTTTTTTCTTATACGAAAACCACAAACCAGCACTAGAGTCATTGCATGTGTGTTCTTTTCCACAAACCACACATGGATCCACCACTAGAGTTATTGCATGTGTGTTCTTTCCACAAACCACATATGGATCAACCAGAGTCATTGCATGTGTGTTCTTTCCACAAACCACACATGTGGACCCACCAGTGGTCATTGCATGTGTGTTATTTCCACAAACCAAACATGGATCAACAACTAGAGTCATTGCATGTGTGTTCTTTCCACAAACCACATATGGATCAACCACTAGAGTCATTGAATGTGTGTTCTTATCTAAAACCAACACTAGAGTCATTGCATGTGTGTTCTTTTCACAAACCAAACATGGATCAACCACTAGAGTCATTGCATGTGTGTTATTTCCACAAACAAACATGGATCAAGCACTAGTGCCATTGCATGTGTGTTCTTCTACTAAAACCAACATGGATCCACCAGTGGTCATTGCATGTGTGTTCTTTCCACAAACCACACATGGATCAACCACTAGACTCATTGCATGTGTGTTATTTCCACAAACCACACATGGATCAACCACTAGAGTCATTGCATGTGTGTTCTTTCCACATACCACATATGGATCAACCACTAGAGTCATTGCATGTGTGTTCTTATACTAAAACAAACACTAGAGTCATTGCATGCGTGTTCTTTTCACAAACCACACATGGATCAACCACTAGAGTCATTGCATGTGTGTTATTTCCACAAACAAACATGGATCAACCACTAGAGTCATTGCATGTGTGTTCTTATAATAAACCAACATGGATCCACCAGTGGTTATTACATGTGTGTTCTTTTCCACAAACCACACATGGATCCACCAGTGGTCATTGCATGTGTGTTCTTTCCACAAACCACACATGGATCAACCACTAGAGTCATTGCATGTTTGTTCTTTCCACAAACCACACATGGATCAACCGCTAAAGTCATTGCATGTTTGTTCTTATACTAAAACCACAAACCAGAACTAGAGTCATTGCATGTGTGTTGTTTTCCACAAACCACGCATGGATCCACCAGTGGTCATTGCATGTGTGTTCTTTCCACAAACCACATATGGATCAACCAGAATCATTGCATGTGTGTTCTTTCCACAAACCACACATGGATCAACCACTAGAGTCATTGCATGTTTGTTCTTATACGAAAACCACAAACCAGCACTAGAGTCATTGCATGTGTGTTCTTTTCCACAAACCACACATGGATCCACCACTAGAGTTATTGCATGTGTGTTCTTTCCACAAACCACATATGGATCAACCAGAGTCATTGCATGTGTGTTCTTTCCACAAACCACACATCTGGACCCACCAGTGGTCATTGCATGTGTGTTATTTCCACAAACCAAACATGGATCAACAACTAGAGTCATTGCATGTGTGTTCTTTCCACAAACCACACATGGATCAACTGCTAGAGTCATTGCATGTTTGTTCTTATACTAAAACCACAAACCAGCACTAGAGTCATTGCATGTGTGTTCTTTTCCACAAACCACACATGGATCCACCAGTGGTCATTGCATGTGTGTTCTTTCCACAAACCACATATGGATCAACCAGAATCATTACATGTGTGTTCTTTCCACAAACCACACATGGATCAACCACTAGAGTCATTGCATGTTTGTTCTTATACGAAAACCACAAACCAGCACTAGAGTCATTGCATGTGTGTTCTTTTCCACAAACCACACATGGATCCACCACTAGAGTTATTGCATGTGTGTTCTTTCCACAAACCACATATGGATCAACCAGAGTCATTGCATGTGTGTTCTTTCCACAAACCACACATCTGGACCCACCAGTGGTCATTGCATGTGTGTTATTTCCACAAACCAAACATGGATCAACAACTAGAGTCATTGCATGTGTGTTCTTTCCACAAACCACATATGGATCAACCACTAGAGTCATTGAATGTGTGTTCTTATACTAAAACCAACACTAGAGTCATTGCATGTGTGTTCTTTTCACAAACCACACATGGATCAACCACTAGAGTCATTGCATGTGTGTTATTTCCACAAATAAACATGGATCAACCACTAGTGCCATTGCATGTGTGTTCTTATACTAAAACCAACATGGATCCACCAGTGGTCATTGCATGTGTGTTCTTTCCACAAACCACACATGGATCAACCACTAGACTCATTGCATGTGTGTTATTTCCACAAACCACACATGGATCAACCACTAGAGTCATTGCATGTGTGTTCTTTCCACATACCACATATGGATCAACCACTAGAGTCATTGCATGTGTGTTCTTATACTAAAACAAACACTAGAGTCATTGGATGCGTGTTCTTTTCACAAACCACACATGGATCAACCACTAGAGTCATTGCATGTGTGTTATTTCCACAAACAAACATGGATCAACCACTAGGGTCATTGCATGTGTGTTCTTATACTAAAACCAACATGGATCCACCAGTGGTCATTGCATGTGTGTTCTTTTCCACAAACCACACATGGATCCACCAGTGGTCATTGCATGTGTGTTCTTTCCACAAACCACACATGGATCAACCACTAGAGTCATTGTATGTTTTTTCTTTCCACAAACCACACATGGATCAACCGCTAGAGTCATTGCATGTTTGTTCTTATACTAAAACCACAAACCAGCACTAGAGTCATTGCATGTGTGTTGTTTTCCACAAACCACGCATGGATCCACCAGTGGTCATTGCATGTGTGTTCTTTCCACAAACCACATATGGATCAACCAGAATCATTGCATGTGTGTTCTTTCCACAAACCACACATGGATCAACCACTAGAGTCATTGCATGTTTGTTCTCATACTAAAACCACAAACCAGCACTAGAGTCATTGGATGTGTGTTCTTTTCCACAAACCACACATGGATCCACCACTAGAGGCATGGCATGTGTGTTCTTTCCACAAACAACATATGGATCAACCAGAGTCATTGCTTGTGTGTTCTTTCCACAAACCACACATGTGGACCCACCAGTGGTCATTGCATGTGTGTTATTTCCACAAACCACACATGGATCAACCACTAGAGTCATTGCATGTGTGTCCTTATACTAAAACAAACACTAGAGTCATTGCATGCGTGTTCTTTTCACAAACCACACATGGATCAACCACTAGAGTCATTGCATGTGTGTTATTTCCACAAACAAACATGGATCAACCACTAGAGTCATTGAATGTGTGTTCTTATACTAAAACCAACATGGATCCACCAGTGGTCATTTCATGTGTGTTCTTTTCCACAAACCACACATGGATCCACCAGTGGTCATTGCATGTGTGTTCTTTTCCACAAACCACACATGGATCCACCACTAGAGTCATTGAATGTGTGTTCTTTCCACAAACCACATATGGATCAACCAGTGTCATTGCATGTGTGTTCTTTCCACAAACCACACATGTGGACCCACTAGAGTCATTGCATGTGTGTTATTTCCACAAACCACACATGGATCAACCACTAGAGTCATTGCATATGTGTTATTTCCACAAACCACACATGGATCAACCACTAGAGTCATTGCATATGTGTTCTTATACTAAAATCAACACTAGAGTCATTGCATGTGTGTTCTTTTCAGAAACCACACATGGATCAACCACTAGAGTCATTGCATGTGTGTTATTTCCACAAATAAACATGGATCAACCACTAGAGTCATTGCATGTGTGTTCTTTTCCACAAACCACACATGGATCCACCAGTGGTCATTGCATGTGTGTTCTTTCCACAAACCACACATGGATCAACCACTAGAGTCATTGCATGTGTGTTCTTTCCACAAACCACACATGTATCAACCACTAGAGTCATTGCATGTTTGTTCTTATACTAAAACCACAAACCAGCACTAGAGTCATTGCATGTGTGTTCTTTTCCACAAACCACACATGGATCCACCAGTGTTCATTGCATGTGTGTTCTTTCCACAAACCACATATGGATCAACCAGAGTCATTGCATGTGTGTTCTTTCCACAAACCACACATGGATCAACCACTAGAGTCATTGCATATGTGTTCTTTCCACAAACCACACATGGATCAACCACTAGAGTCATTGCATGTTTGTTCTTATACTAAAACCACAAACCAACACTAGAGTCATTGCATGTGTGTTCTTTTCCACAAACCACACATGGATCCACCAGTGGTGATTGCATGTGTGTTCTTTCCACAAACCACATATGGATCAACCAGAGTCATTGCATGTGTGTTCTTTCCACAAACCACACATGGATTAACCACTAGAGTCATTGCATGTTTGTTCTTACACTAAATCCACAAACCAGCACTAGAGTCATTGCATGTGTGTTCTATTCGACAAACCACACATGGATCCACCACTAGAGTCATTGCATGTGTGTTCTTTCCACAAACCACATATGGATCCACCAGTGGTCATTGCATGTGTGTTCTTTCCACAAACCACACATGGATCAACCACTAGACTCATTGCATGTGTGTTATTTCCACAAACCACACATGGATCAACCACTAGAGTCATTGCATGTGTGTTCTTTCCACATACCACATATGGATCAACCACTAGAGTCATTGCATGTATGTTCTTATACTAAAACAAACACTAGAGTCATTGCATGCGTGTTCTTTTCACAAACCACACATGGATCAACCACTAGAGTCATTGCATGTGTGTTATTTCCACAAACAAACATGGATCAACCACTAGAGTCATTGCATGTGTGTTCTTATACTAAAACCAACATGGATCCACCAGTGGTCATTGCATGTGTGTTCTTTTCCACAAACCACACATGGATCCACCAGTGGTCATTGCATGTGTGTTCTTTCCACAAACCACACATGGATCAACCACTAGAGTCATTGCATGTTTGTTCTTTCCACAAACCACACATGGATCAACCGCTAGAGTCATTGCATGTTTGTTCTTATACTAAAACCACAAACCAGAACTAGAGTCATTGCATGTGTGTTGTTTTCCACAAACCACACATGGATCCACCAGTGGTCATTGCATGTGTGTTCTTTCCACAAACCACATATGGATCAACCAGAATCATTGCATGTGTGTTCTTTCCACAAACCACACATGGATCAACCACTAGAGTCATTGCATGTTTGTTCTTATACGAAAACCACAAAGCAGCACTAGAGTCATTGCATGTGTGTTCTTTTCCACAAACCACACATGGATCCACCAGAAGAGTTATTGCATGTGTGTTCTTTCCACAAACCACATATGGATCAACCAGAGTCATTGCATGTGTGTTCTTTCCACAAACCACACATGTGGACCCACCAGTGGTCATTGCATGTGTGTTATTTCCACAAACCAAACATGGATCAACAACTAGAGTCATTGCATGTGTGTTCTTTCCACAAACCACACATGGATCAACTGCTAGAGTCATTGCATGTTTGTTCTTATACTAAAACCACAAACCAGCACTAGTCATTGCATGTGTGTTCTTTTCCACAAACCACACATGGATCCACCAGTGGTCATTGCATGTGTGTTCTTTACACAAACCACATATGGATCAACCAGAATCATTGCATGTGTGTTCTTTCCACAAACCACACATGGATCAACCACTAGAGTCATTGCATGTTTTTTCTTATACGAAAACCACAAACCAGCACTAGAGTCATTGCATGTGTGTTCTTTTCCACAAACCACACATGGATCCACCACTAGAGTTATTGCATGTGTGTTCTTTCCACAAACCACATATGGATCAACCAGAGTCATTGCATGTGTGTTCTTTCCACAAACCACACATGTGGACCCACCAGTGGTCATTGCATGTGTGTTATTTCCACAAACCAAACATGGATCAACAACTAGAGTCATTGCATGTGTGTTCTTTCCACAAACCACATATGGATCAACCACTAGAGTCATTGAATGTGTGTTCTTATCTAAAACCAACACTAGAGTCATTGCATGTGTGTTCTTTTCACAAACCACACATGGATCAACCACTAGAGTCATTGCATGTGTGTTATTTCCACAAACAAACATGGATCAAGCACTAGTGCCATTGCATGTGTGTTCTTCTACTAAAACCAACATGGATCCACCAGTGGTCATTGCATGTGTGTTCTTTCCACAAACCACACATGGATCAACCACTAGACTCATTGCATGTGTGTTATTTCCACAAACCACACATGGATCAACCACTAGAGTCATTGCATGTGTGTTCTTTCCACATACCACATATGGATCAACCACTAGAGTCATTGCATGTGTGTTCTTATACTAAAACAAACACTAGAGTCATTGCATGCGTGTTCTTTTCACAAACCACACATGGATCAACCACTAGAGTCATTGCATGTGTGTTATTTCCACAAACAAACATGGATCAACCACTAGAGTCATTGCATGTGTGTTCTTATAATAAACCAACATGAATCCACCAGTGGTCATTACATGTGTGTTTTTTTCCACAAACCACACATGGATCCACCAGTGGTCATTGCATGTGTGTTCTTTACACAAACCACACATGGATCAACCACTAGAGTCATTGCATGTTTGTTCTTTCCACAAACCACACATGGATCAACCGCTAAAGTCATTGCATGTTTGTTCTTATACTAAAACCACAAACCAGAACTAGAGTCATTGCATGTGTGTTGTTTTCCACAAACCACGCATGGATCCACCAGTGGTCATTGCATGTGTGTTCTTTCCACAAACCACATATGGATCAACCAGAATCATTGCATGTGTGTTCTTTCCACAAACCACACATGGATCAACCACTAGAGTCATTGCATGTTTGTTCTTATACGAAAACCACAAACCAGCACTAGAGTCATTGCATGTGTGTTCTTTTCCGCAAACCACACATGGATCCACCAGAAGAGTTATTGCATGTGTGTTCTTTCCACAAACCACATATGGATCAACCAGAGTCATTGCATGTGTGTTCTTTCCACAAACCACACATGTGGACCCACCAGTGGTCATTGCATGTGTGTTATTTCCACAAACCAAACATGGATCAACAACTAGAGTCATTGCATGTGTGTTCTTTCCACAAACCACACATGGATCAACTGCTAGAGTCATTGCATGTTTGTTCTTATACTAAAACCACAAACCAGCACTAGAGTCATTGCATGTGTGTTCTTTTCCACAAACCACACATGGATCCACCAGTGGTCATTGCATGTGTGTTCTTTCCACAAACCACATATGGATCAACCAGAATCATTGCATGTGTGTTCTTTCCACAAACCACACATGGATCAACCACTAGAGTCATTGCATGTTTGTTCTTATACGAAAACCACAAACCAGCACTAGAGTCATTGCATGTGTGTTCTTTTCCACAAACCACACATGGATCCACCACTAGAGTTATTGCATGTGTGTTCTTTCCACAAACCACATATGGATCAACCAGAGTCATTGCATGTGTGTTCTTTCCACAAACCACACATGTGGACCCACCAGTGGTCATTGCATGTGTGTTATTTCCGCAAACCAAACATGGATCAACAACTAGAGTCATTGCATGTGTGTTCTTTCCACAAACCACATATGGATCAACCACTAGAGTCATTGAATGTGTGTTCTTATACTAAAACCAACACTAGAGTCATTGCATGTGTGTTCTTTTCACAAACCACACATGGATCAACCACTAGAGTCATTGCATGTGTGTTATTTCCACAAACAAACATGGATCAACCACTAGTGCCATTGCATGTGTATTCTTATACTAAAACCAACATGGATCCACCAGTGGTCATTGCATGTGTGTTCTTTCCACAAACCACACATGGATCAACCACTAGACTCATTGCATGTGTGTTATTTCCACAAACCACACATGGATCAACCACTAGAGTCATTGCATGTGTGTTCTTTCCACATACCACATATGGATCAACCACTAGAGTCATTGCATGTGTGTTCTTATACTAAAACAAACACTAGAGTCATTGCATGCGTGTTCTTTTCACAAACCACACATGGATCAACCACTAGAGTCATTGCATCTGTGTTATTTCCACAAACAAACATGGATCAACCACTAGAGTCATTGCATGTGTGTTCTTATACTAAAACCAACATGGATCCACCAGTGGTCATTGCATGTGTGTTCTTTTCCACAAACCACACATGGATCCACCAGTGGTCATTGCATGTGTGTTCTTTCCATAAACCACACGTGGATCAACCACTAGAGTCATTGCATGTTTGTTCTTTCCACAAACCACAGATGGATCAACCGCTAGAGTCATTGCATGTTTGTTCTTATACTAAAACCACAAACCAGCACTGGAGTCATTGCATGTGTGTTGTTTTCCACAAACCACACATGGATCCACAAGTGGTCATTGCATGTGTGTTCTTTCCACAAACCACATATGGATCAACCAGAATCATTGCATGTGTGTTCTTTCCACAAACCACACATGGATCAACCACTAGAGTCATTGCATGTTTGTTCTTATACAAAAACCACAAACCAGCACTAGATTCATTGCATGTGTGTTCTTTTCCACAAACCACACATGGATCCACCAGTAGAGTTATTGCATGTGTGTTCTTTCCACAAATCACATATGGATCAACCAGAGTCATTGCATGTGTGTTCTTTCCACAAACCACACATGTGGCCCCACCAGTGGTCATTGCATGTGTGTTATTTCCACAAACCAAACATGGATCAACGACTAGAGTCATTGCATGTGTGTTCTTTCCACAAACCACACATGGATCAACTGCTAGAGTCATTGCATGTTTGTTCTTATACTAAAACCACAAACCAGCACTAGAGTCATTGCATGTGTGTTCTTTTCCACAAACCACACATGGATCCACCAGTGGTCATTTCATGTCTGTTCTTTCCACAAACCACATATGGATCAACCAGAATCATTGCATGTGTGTTCTTTCCACAAACCACACATGGATCAACCACTAGAGTCATTGCTTGTTTGTTCTTATACGAAAACCACAAACCAGCACTAGAGTCATTGCATGTGTGTTCTTTTCCACAAACCACACATGGATCCACCACTAGAGTTATTGCATGTGTGTTCTTTCCACAAACCACATATGGATCAACCAGAGTCATTGCATGTGTGTTCATTCCACAAACCACACATGTGGACCCACCAGTGGTCATTGCATGTGTGTTATTTCCACAAACCAAACATGGATCAACAACTAGAGTCATTGCATGTGTGTTCTTTCCACAAACCACATATGGATCAACCACTAGAGTCATTGAATGTGTGTTCTTATACTAAAACCAACACTAGAGTCATTGCATGTGTGTTCTTTTCATAAACCACACATGGATCAACCACTAGAGTCATTGCATGTGTGTTATTTCCACAAACAAACATGGATCAACCACTAGTGTCATTGCATGTGTGTTCTTATACTAAAACCAACATGGATCCACCAGTGGTCATTGCATGTGTGTTCTTTCCACAAACCACACATGGATCAACCACTAGACTCATTGCATGTGTGTTATTTCCACAAACCACACATGGATCAACCACTAGAGTCATTGCATGTGTGTTCTTTCCACATACCACATATGGATCAACCACTAGAGTCATTGCATGTGTGTTCTTATACTAAAACAAACACTAGAGTCATTGCATGCGTGTTCTTTTCACAAACCACACATGGATCAACCACTAGAGTCATTGCATCTGTGTTATTTCCACAAATAAACATGGATCAACCACTAGAGTCATTGCATGTGTGTTCTTATACTAAAACCAACATGGATCCACCAGTGGTCATTGCATGTGTGTTCTTTTCCACAAACCACACATGGATCCACCAGTGGTCATTGCATGTGTGTTCTTTCCACAAACCACACGTGGATCAACCACTAGAGTCATTGCATGTTTGTTCTTTCCACAAACCATAGATGGATCAACCGCTAGAGTCATTGCATGTTTGTTCTTATACTAAAACCACAAACCAGCACTAGAGTCATTGCATGTGTGTTGTTTTCCACAAACCACACATGGATCCACAAGTGGTCATTGCCTGTGTGTTCTTTCCACAAACCACATATGGATCAACCAGAATCATTGCATGTGTGTTCTTTCCACAAACCACACATGGATCAACCACTAGAGTCATTGCATGTTTGTTCTTATACGAAAACCACAAACCAGCACTAGAGTCATTGCATGTGTGTTCTTTTCCACAAACCACACATGGATCCACCAGTAGAGTTATTGCATGTGTGTTCTTTCCACAAATCACATATGGATCAACCAGAGTCATTGCATGTGTGTTCGTTCCACAAACCACACATGTGGACCCACCAGTGGTCATTGCATGTGTGTTATTTCCACAAACCAAACATGGATCAACGACTAGAGTCATTGCATGTGTGTTCTTTCCACAAACCACACATGGATCAACTGCTAGAGTCATTGCATGTTTGTTCTTATACTAAAACCACAAACCAGCACTAGAGTCATTGCATGTGTGTTCTTTTCCACAAACCACACATGGATCCACCAGTGGTCATTTCATGTGTGTTCTTTCCACAAACCACACATGGATCAACAACTAGAGTCATTGCATGTGTGTTCCTTCCACAAACCACATATGGATCAACCACTAGAGTCATTGAATGTGTGTTCTTAGACTAAAACCAACACTAGAGTCATTGCATGTGTGTTCTTTTCAGAAACCACACATGGATCAACCACTAGAGTCATTGCATGTGTGTTATTTCCACAAACAAACATGGATCAACCACTAGTGTCATTGCATGTGTGTTCTTATACTAAAACCACACATGGATCCACCAGTGGTCATTGCATGTGTGTTCTTTCCACAAACCACACATGGATCAACCACTAGACTCATTGCATGTGTGTTATTTCCACAGACCACACATGGATCAACCACTAGAGTCATTGCCTGTGTGTTCTTTCCACATACCACATATGGATCAACCACTAGAGTCATTGCATGTGTGTTCTTATATACTAAAACAAACAATAGAGTCATTGCATGCGTGTTCTTTTCACAAACCACACATGGATCAACCACTAGAGTCATTGCATCTGTGTTATTTCCACAAACAAACATGGATCAACCACTAGAGTCATTGCATGTGTGTTCTTATACTAAAACCAACATGGATCCACCAGTGGTCATTGCATGTGTGTTCTTTTCCACAAACCACACATGGATCCACCAGTGGTCATTGCATGTGTGTTCTTTCCACAAACCACACATGGATCAACAAATAGAGTCATTGCATGTTTGTTCTTTCCACAAACCACACATGGATCAACCGCTAGAGTCATTGCATGTTTGTTCTTATACTAAAACCACAAACCAGCACTAGAGTCATTGCATGTGTCTTCTTTTCCACAAACCACACATGGATCTACCAGTGGTCATTGCATGTGTGTTCTTTCCACAAACCACATATGGATCAACCAGAATCATTGCTTGTGTGTTCTTTCCACAAACCACACATGGATCAACCACTAGAGTCATTGCATGTTTGTTCTTATACGAAAACCACAAACCAGCACTAGAGTCATTGCATGTGTGTTCTTTTCCACAAACCACACATGGATCCACCACAAGAGTTATTGCATGTGTGTTCTTTCCACAAACCACATATGGATCAACCAGAGTCATTGCATGTGTGTTCTTTCCACAAACCACACATGTGGACCCACCAGTGGTCATTGCATGTGTGTTATTTCCACAAACCACACGTGGATCAACCACTAGAGTCATTGCATGTTTGTTCTTTCCACAAACCACAGATGGATCAACCGCTAGAGTCATTGCATGTTTGTTCTTATACTAAAACCACAAACCAGCACTGGAGTCATTGCATGTGTGTTGTTTTCCACAAACCACACATGGATCCACAAGTGGTCATTGCATGTGTGTTCTTTCCACAAACCACATATGGATCAACCAGAATCATTGCATGTGTGTTCTTTCCACAAACCACACATGGATCAACCACTAGAGTCATTGCATGTTTGTTCTTATACAAAAACCACAAACCAGCACTAGATTCATTGCATGTGTGTTCTTTTCCACAAACCACACATGGATCCACCAGTAGAGTTATTGCATGTGTGTTCTTTCCACAAATCACATATGGATCAACCAGAGTCATTGCATGTGTGTTCTTTCCACAAACCACACATGTGGCCCCACCAGTGGTCATTGCATGTGTGTTATTTCCACAAACCAAACATGGATCAACGACTAGAGTCATTGCATGTGTGTTCTTTCCACAAACCACACATGGATCAACTGCTAGAGTCATTGCATGTTTGTTCTTATACTAAAACCACAAACCAGCACTAGAGTCATTGCATGTGTGTTCTTTTCCACAAACCACACATGGATCCACCAGTGGTCATTTCATGTCTGTTCTTTCCACAAACCACATATGGATCAACCAGAATCATTGCATGTGTGTTCTTTCCACAAACCACACATGGATCAACCACTAGAGTCATTGCTTGTTTGTTCTTATACGAAAACCACAAACCAGCACTAGAGTCATTGCATGTGTGTTCTTTTCCACAAACCACACATGGATCCACCACTAGAGTTATTGCATGTGTGTTCTTTCCACAAACCACATATGGATCAACCAGAGTCATTGCATGTGTGTTCATTCCACAAACCACACATGTGGACCCACCAGTGGTCATTGCATGTGTGTTATTTCCACAAACCAAACATGGATCAACAACTAGAGTCATTGCATGTGTGTTCTTTCCACAAACCACATATGGATCAACCACTAGAGTCATTGAATGTGTGTTCTTATACTAAAACCAACACTAGAGTCATTGCATGTGTGTTCTTTTCATAAACCACACATGGATCAACCACTAGAGTCATTGCATGTGTGTTATTTCCACAAACAAACATGGATCAACCACTAGTGTCATTGCATGTGTGTTCTTATACTAAAACCAACATGGATCCACCAGTGGTCATTGCATGTGTGTTCTTTCCACAAACCACACATGGATCAACCACTAGACTCATTGCATGTGTGTTATTTCCACAAACCACACATGGATCAACCACTAGAGTCATTGCATGTGTGTTCTTTCCACATACCACATATGGATCAACCACTAGAGTCATTGCATGTGTGCTCTTATACTAAAACAAACACTAGAGTCATTGCATGCGTGTTCTTTTCACAAACCACACATGGATCAACCACTAGAGTCATTGCATCTGTGTTATTTCCACAAATAAACATGGATCAACCACTAGAGTCATTGCATGTGTGTTCTTATACTAAAACCAACATGGATCCACCAGTGGTCATTGCATGTGTGTTCTTTTCCACAAACCACACATGGATCCACCAGTGGTCATTGCATGTGTGTTCTTTCCACAAACCACACGTGGATCAACCACTAGAGTCATTGCATGTTTGTTCTTTCCACAAACCACAGATGGATCAACCGCTAGAGTCATTGCATGTTTGTTCTTATACTAAAACCACAAACCAGCACTAGAGTCATTGCATGTGTGTTGTTTTCCACAAACCACACATGGATCCACAAGTGGTCATTGCCTGTGTGTTCTTTCCACAAACCACATATGGATCAACCAGAATCATTGCATGTGTGTTCTTTCCACAAACCACACATGGATCAACCACTAGAGTCATTGCATGTTTGTTCTTATACGAAAACCACAAACCAGCACTAGAGTCATTGCATGTGTGTTCTTTTCCACAAACCACACATGGATCCACCAGTAGAGTTATTGCATGTGTGTTCTTTCCACAAATCACATATGGATCAACCAGAGTCATTGCATGTGTGTTCGTTCCACAAACCACACATGTGGACCCACCAGTGGTCATTGCATGTGTGTTATTTCCACAAACCAAACATGGATCAACGACTAGAGTCATTGCATGTGTGTTCTTTCCACAAACCACACATGGATCAACTGCTAGAGTCATTGCATGTTTGTTCTTATACTAAAACCACAAACCAGCACTAGAGTCATTGCATGTGTGTTCTTTTCCACAAACCACACATGGATCCACCAGTGGTCATTTCATGTGTGTTCTTTCCACAAACCACACATGGATCAACAACTAGAGTCATTGCATGTGTGTTCTTTCCACAAACCACATATGGATCAACCACTACAGTCATTGAATGTGTGTTCTTAGACTAAAACCAACACTAGAGTCATTGCATGTGTGTTCTTTTCAGAAACCACACATGGATCAACCACTAGAGTCATTGCATGTGTGTTATTTCCACAAACAAACATGGATCAACCACTAGTGTCATTGCATGTGTGTTCTTATACTAAAACCAACATGGATCCACCAGTGGTCATTGCATGTGTGTTCTTTCCACAAACCACACATGGATCAACCACTAGACTCATTGCATGTGTGTTATTTCCACAAACCACACATGGATCAACCACTAGAGTCATTGCCTGTGTGTTCTTTCCACATACCACATATGGATCAACCACTAGAGTCATTGCATGTGTGTTCTTATACTAAAACAAACAATAGAGTCATTGCATGCGTGTTCTTTTCACAAACCACACATGGATCAACCACTAGAGTCATTGCATCTGTGTTATTTCCACAAACAAACATGGATCAACCACTAGAGTCATTGCATGTGTGTTCTTATACTAAAACCAACATGGATCCACCAGTGGTCATTGCATGTGTGTTCTTTTCCACAAACCACACATGGATCCACCAGTGGTCATTGCATGTGTGTTCTTTCCACAAACCACACATGGATCAACAAATAGAGTCATTGCATGTTTGTTCTTTCCACAAACCACACATGGATCAACCGCTAGAGTCATTGCATGTTTGTTCTTATACTAAAACCACAAACCAGCACTAGAGTCATTGCATGTGTCTTCTTTTCCACAAACCACACATGGATCTACCAGTGGTCATTGCGTGTGTGTTCTTTCCACAAACCACATATGGATCAACCAGAATCATTGCTTGTGTGTTCTTTCCACAAACCACACATGGATCAACCACTAGAGTCATTGCATGTTTGTTCTTATACGAAAACCACAAACCAGCACTAGAGTCATTGCATGTGTGTTCTTTTCCACAAACCACACATGGATCCACCACAAGAGTTATTGCATGTGTGTTCTTTCCACAAACCACATATGGATCAACCAGAGTCATTGCATGTGTGTTCTTTCCACAAACCACACATGTGGACCCACCAGTGGTCATTGCATGTGTGTTATTTCCACAAACCAAACATGGATCAACAACTAGAGTCATTGCATGTGTGTTCTTTCCACAAACCACATATGGATCAACCACTAGAGTCATTGAATGTGTGTTCTTATACTAAACCCAACACTAGAGTCATTGCATGTGTGTTCTTTTCACAAACCACACATGGATCAACCACTAGAGTCATTGCATGTGTGTTATTTCCACAAACAAACATGGATCAACCACTAGTGCCATTGCATGTGTGTTCTTATACTAAAACCAACATGGATCCACCAGTGGTCATTGCATGTGTGTTCTTTCCACAAACCACACATGGATCAACCACTAGACTCATTGCATGTGTGTTATTTCCACAAACCACACATGGATCAACCACTAGAGTCATTGCATGTGTGTTCTTTCCACATACCACATATGGATCAACCACTAGAGTCATTGCATGTGTGTTCTTATACTAAAACAAACACTAGAGTCATTGCATGCGTGTTCTTTTCAAAAACCACACATGGATCAACCACTAGAGTCATTGCATCTGTGTTATTTCCACTAACAAACATGGATCAACCACTAGAGTCATTGCATGTGTGTTCTTATACTAAAACCAACATGGATCCACCAGTGGTCATTGCATGTGTGTTCTTTTCCACAAACCACACATGGATCCACCAGTGGTCATTGCATGTGTGTTCTTTCCACAAACCACACATGGATCAACCACTAGAGTCATTGCATGTTTGTTCTTTCCACAAACCACAGATGGATCAACCGCTAGACTCATTGCATGTTTGTTCTTATACTAAAACCACAAACCAGCACTAGAGTCATTGCATGTGTGTTGTTTTCCACAAACCACACATGGATCCACCAGTGGTCATTGCATGTGTGTTCTTTCCACAAACCACATATGGATCAACCAGAATCATTGCATGTGTGTTCTTTCCACAAACCACACATGGATCAACCACTAGAGTCATTGCATGTTTGTTCTTATACGAAAACCACAAACCAGCACTAGAGTCATTGCATGTGTGTTCTTTTGCACAAACCACACATGGATCCACCAGTAGAGTTATTGCATGTGTGTTCTTTCCACAAATCACATATGGATCAACCAGAGTCATTGCATGTGTGTTCTTTCCACAAACCACACATGTGGACCCACCAGTGGTCATTGCATGTGTGTTATTTCCACAAACCAAACATGGATCAACGACTAGAGTCATTGCATGTGTGTTCTTTCCACAAACCACACATGGATCAACTGCTAGAGTCATTGCATGTTTGTTCTTATACTAAAACCACAAACCAGCACTAGAGTCATTGCATGTGTGTTCTTTTCCACAAACCACACATGGATCCACCAGTGGTCATTTCATGTGTGTTCTTTCCACAAACCACATATGGATCAACCAGAATCATTGCATGTGTGTTCTTTCCACAAACCACACATGGATCAACCACTAGAGTCATTGCTTGTTTGTTCTTATACGAAAACCATAAACCAGCACTAGAGTCATTGCATGTGTGTTCTTTTCCACAAACCACACATGGATCCACCACAAGAGTTATTGCATGTGTGTTCTTTCCACAAACCACATATGGATCAACCAGAGTCATTGCATGTGTGTTCTTTCCACAAACCACACATGTGGACCCACCAGTGGTCATTGCATGTGTGTTATTTCGACAAACCAAACATGGATCAACAACTAGAGTCATTGCATTTGTGTTCTTTCCACAAACCACATATGGATCAACCACTAGAGTCATTGAATGTGTGTTCTTATACTAAAACCAACACTAGAGTCATTGCATGTGTGTTCTTGTCACAAACCACACATGGATCAACCACTAGAGTCATTGCATGTGTGTTATTTCCACAAACAAACATGGATCAACCACTAGTGTCATTGCATGTGTGTTCTTATACTAAAACTAACATGGATCCACCAGTGGTCATTGCATGTGTGTTCTTTCCACAAACCACACATGGATCAACCACTAGACTCATTGCATGTGTGTTATTTCCACAAACCACACATGGATCAACCACTAGAGTCATTGCATGTGTGTTCTTTCCACATACCACATATGGATCAACCACTAGAGTCATTGCATGTGTGTTCTTATACTAAAACAAACACTAGAGTCATTGCATGCGTGTTCTTTTCAAAAACCACACATGGATCAACCACTAGAGTCATTGCATCTGTGTTATTTCCACAAACAAACATGGATCAACCACTAGAGTCATTGCATGTGTGTTCTTATACTAAAACCAACATGGATCCACCAGTGGTCATTGCATGTGTGTTCTTTTCCACAAACCACACATGGATCCACCAGTGGTCATTGCATGTGTGTTCTTTCCACAAACCACACATGGATCAACCACTAGAGTCATTGCATGTTTGTTCTTTCCACAAACCACAGATGGATCAACCGCTAGACTCATTGCATGTTTGTTCTTATACTAAAACCACAAACCAGCACTAGAGTCATTGCATGTGTGTTGTTTTCCACAAACCACACATGGATCCACCAGTGGTCATTGCATGTGTGTTCTTTCCACAAACCACATATGGATCAACCAGAATCATTGCATGTGTGTTCTTTCCACAAACCACACATGGATCAACCACTAGAGTCATTGCATGTTTGTTCTTATACGAAAACCACAAACCAGCACTAGAGTCATTGCATGTGTGTTCTTTTGCACAAACCACACATGGATCCACCAGTAGAGTTATTGCATGTGTGTTCTTTCCACAAATCACATATGGATCAACCAGAGTCATTGCATGTGTGTTCTTTCCACAAACCACACATGTGGACCCACCAGTGGTCATTGCATGTGTGTTATTTCCACAAACCAAACATGGATCAACGACTAGAGTCATTGCATGTGTGTTCTTTCCACAAACCACACATGGATCAACTGCTAGAGTCATTGCATGTTTGTTCTTATACTAAAACCACAAACCAGCACTAGAGTCATTGCATGTGTGTTCTTTTCCACAAACCACACATGGATCCACCAGTGGTCATTTCATGTGTGTTCTTTCCACAAACCACATATGGATCAACCAGAATCATTGCATGTGTGTTCTTTCCACAAACCACACATGGATCAACCACTAGAGTCATTGCTTGTTTGTTCTTATACGAAAACCACAAACCAGCACTAGAGTCATTGCATGTGTGTTCTTTTCCACAAACCACACATGGATCCACCACAAGAGTTATTGCATGTGTGTTCTTTCCACAAACCACATATGGATCAACCAGAGTCATTGCATGTGTGTTCTTTCCACAAACCACACATGTGGACCCACCAGTGGTCATTGCATGTGTGTTATTTCCACAAACCAAACATGGATCAACAACTAGAGTCATTGCATGTGTGTTCTTTCCACAAACCACATACGGATCAACCACTAGAGTCATTGAATGTGTGTTCTTATACTAAAACCAACACTAGAGTCATTGCATGTGTGTTCTTTTCACAAACCACACATGGATCAACCACTAGAGTCATTGCATGTGTGTTATTTCCACAAAAAAACATGGATCAACCACTAGTGTCATTGCATGTGTGTTCTTATACTAAACCAACATGGATCCACCAGTGGTCATTGCATGTGTGTTCTTTCCACAAACCACACATTGATCAACCACTAGACTCATTGCATGTGTGTTATTTCCACAAACCACACATGGATCAACCACTAGAGTCATTGCATGTGTGTTCTTTCCACATACCACATATGGATCAACCACTAGAGTCATTGCATGTGTGTTCTTATACTAAAACAAACACTAGAGTCATTGCATGCGTGTTCTTTTCACAAACCACACATGGATCAACCACTAGAGTCATTGCATCTGTGTTATTTCCACAAACAAACATGGATCAACCACTAGAGTCATTGCATGTGTGTTCTTATACTAAAACCAACATGGATCCACCAGTGGTCATTGCATGTGTGTTCTTTTCCACAAACCACACATGGATCCACCAGTGGTCATTGCATGTGTGTTCTTTCCACAAACCACACATGGATCAACAAATAGAGTCATTGCATGTTTGTTCTTTCCACAAACCACACATGGATCAACCGCTAGAGTCATTGCATGTTTGTTCTTATACTAAAACCACAAACCAACACTAGAGTCATTGCATGTGTGTTCTTTTCCACAAACCACACATGGATCTACCAGTGGTCATTGCATGTGTGTTCTTTCCACAAACCACATATGGATCAACCAGAATCATTGCATGTGTGTTCTTTCCACAAACCACACATGGATCAACCACTAGAGTCATTGCATGTTTGTTCTTATACGAAAACGACAAACCAGCACTAGAGTCATTGCATGTGTGTTCTTTTCCACAAACCACACATGGATCCACCACTAGAGTTATTGCATGTGTGTTCTTTCCACAAACCACATATGGATCAACCAGAGTCATTGCATGTGTGTTCTTTCCACAAACCACACATGTGGACCCACCAGTGGTCATTGCATGTGTGTTATTTCCACAAACCAAACATGGATCAACAACTAGAGTCATTGCATGTGTGTTCTTTCCACAAACCACACATGGATCAACCACTAGAGTCATTGAATGTGTGTTCTTATACTAAAACCAACACTAGAGTCATTGCATGTGTGTTCTTTTCACAAACCACACATGGATCAACCACTAGAGTCATTGCATGTGTGTTATTTCCACAAACAAACATGGATCAACCACTAGTGCCATTGCATCTGTGTCCTTATACTAAAACCAACATGGATCCACCAGTGGTCATTGCATGTGTGTTCTTTCCACAAACCACACATGGATCAACCACTAGACTCATTGCATGTGTGTTATTTCCACAAACCACACATGGATCAACCACTAGAGTCATTGCATGTGTGTTCTTTCCACATACCACATATGGATCAACCACTAGAGTCATTGCATGTGTGTTCTTATACTAAAACAAACACTAGAGTCATTGCATGCGTGTTCTTTTCAAAAACCACACATGGATCAACCACTAGAGTCATTGCATCTGTGTTATTTCCACAAACAAACATGGATCAACCACTAGAGTCATTGCATGTGTGTTCTTATACTAAAACCAACATGGATCCACCAGTGGTCATTGCATGTGTGTTCTTTTCCACAAACCACACATGGATCCACCAGTGGTCATTGCATGTGTGTTCTTTCCACAAACCACACATGGATCAACCACTAGAGTCATTGCATGTTTGTTCTTTCCACAAACCACAGATGGATCAACCGCTAGACTCATTGCATGTTTGTTCTTATACTAAAACCACAAACCAGCACTAGAGTCATTGCATGTGTGTTGTTTTCCACAAACCACACATGGATCCACCAGTGGTCATTGCATGTGTGTTCTTTCCACAAACCACATATGGATCAACCAGAATCATTGCATGTGTGTTCTTTCCACAAACCACACATGGATCAACCACTAGAGTCATTGCATGTTTGTTCTTATACGAAAACCACAAACCAGCACTAGAGTCATTGCATGTGTGTTCTTTTGCACAAACCACACATGGATCCACCAGTAGAGTTATTGCATGTGTGTTCTTTCCACAAATCACATATGGATCAACCAGAGTCATTGCATGTGTGTTCTTTCCACAAACCACACATGTGGACCCACCAGTGGTCATTGCATGTGTGTTATTTCCACAAACCAAACATGGATCAACGACTAGAGTCATTGCATGTGTGTTCTTTCCACAAACCACACATGGATCAACTGCTAGAGTCATTGCATGTTTGTTCTTATACTAAAACCACAAACCAGCACTAGAGTCATTGCATGTGTGTTCTTTTCCACAAACCACACATGGATCCACCAGTGGTCATTTCATGTGTGTTCTTTCCACAAACCACATATGGATCAACCAGAATCATTGCATGTGTGTTCTTTCCACAAACCACACATGGATCAACCACTAGAGTCATTGCTTGTTTGTTCTTATACGAAAACCAGAAACCAGCACTAGAGTCATTGCATGTGTGTTCTTTTCCACAAACCACACATGGATCCACCACAAGAGTTATTGCATGTGTGTTCTTTCCACAAACCACATATGGATCAACCAGAGTCATTGCATGTGTGTTCTTTCCACAAACCACACATGTGGACCCACCAGTGGTCATTGCATGTGTGTTATTTCGACAAACCAAACATGGATCAACAACTAGAGTCATTGCATGTGTGTTCTTTCCACAAACCACATATGGATCAACCACTAGAGTCATTGAATGTGTGTTCTTATACTAAAACCAACACTAGAGTCATTGCATGTGTGTTCTTGTCACAAACCACACATGGATCAACCACTAGAGTCATTGCATGTGTGTTATTTCCACAAACAAACATGGATCAACCACTAGTGTCATTGCATGTGTGTTCTTATACTAAAACTAACATGGATCCACCAGTGGTCATTGCATGTGTGTTCTTTCCACAAACCACACATGGATCAACCACTAGACTCATTGCATGTGTGTTATTTCCACAAACCACACATGGATCAACCACTAGAGTCATTGCATGTGTGTTCTTATACTAAAACCACAAACCAGTACTAGAGTCATTGCACGTGTGGTCTTATACTAAAACCAAAAACGAGTACTAGAGTCATTGCACGTGTGTTCTTTTCCACAAACCACACATGGATCCACCAGTGGTCATTGCATGTGTGTTCTTTCCACAAACCACATATGGATCAACCAGAGTCATTGCATGTGTGTTCTTTCCACAAACCACACATGGATCAACCACTAGAGTCATTGCATGTTTGTTCTTATACTAAAACCACAAACCAGCACTAGAGTCATTGCATGTGTCTTCTTTTCCACAAAACACACATGGATCCACCAGTGGTCATTGCATGTGTGTTATTTCCACAAACCACACATGGATCAACCACTAGAGTCATTGCATGTGTGTTCTTTCCACAAACCACATATGGATCAACCACTAGAGTCATTGCATGTGTGTTCTTATTATACTAAAACCAACACTAGAGTCATTGCATGTGTGTTCTTTTCACAAACCACACATGGATCAACCACTAGAGTCATTGCATGTGTGTTATTTCCACAAACAAACATGGATCAACCACTAGAGTCATTGCATGTGTGTTCTTATACTAAAACCAACATGGATCCACCAGGGGTCATTGCATGTGTGTTCTTTCTACAAACCACACATGGATCAACCACTAGGGTCATTGCATGTGTGTTATTTCTATAAACCACACATGGATCAACCACTAGAGTCATTGCATGTGTGTTCTTTCCACAAACCACATATGGATCAACCAGAGGCATTGCATGTGCGTTCTTTCCACAAACCACACATGTGGACCCACTAGAGTCATTGCATGTGTGTTATTTCCACAAACCACACATGGATCAACCACTAGAGTCATTGCATACGTGTTATTTCCACAAACCACATATGGATCAACCACTAGAGTCATTGCATGTGTGTTCTTATACTAAAACCAACACTAGAGTCATTGCATGTGTGTTCTTTTCACAAACCACACATGGATCAACCACTAGAGTCATTGCATGTATGTTATTTCCACAAATAAACATGGATCAACCACTAGAGTCATTGCATGTGTGTTCTTTTTCACAAACCACACATGGATCCACCAGTGGTCATTGCATGTGTGTTCCTTCCACAAACCACACATGGATCAACCACTAGAGTCATTGCATGTGTGTTCTTTCCACAAACCACATATGGATCAACCACTAGAGTCATTGCATGTTTGTTCTCATACTAAAACCACAAACCTTCACTAGAGTCATTGCATGTGTGTTGTTTTCCACAAACCACACATGGATCCACCAGTGGTCATTGCATGTGTGTTCTTTCCACAAACCACATATGGATCAACCAGAGTCATTGCATGTCTGTTCTTTCCACAAACCACACATGGATCAACCACTAGAGTCATTGCATGTTTGTTCTTATACTAAAACCACAAACCAGCACTAGAGTCAGTGCATGTGTGTTCTTTTCCAAAAACCACACATGGATCCACCACTAGAGGCATTGCATGTGTGTTCTTTCCACAAACCACATATGGATCAACCAGAGTCATTGCATATGTGTTCTTTCCACAAACCACACATGTGGACCCACCAGTGGTCATTGCATGTGTGTTATTTCCACAAACACACACATGGATCAACCACTAGAGTCATTGCATGTGTGTTCTTTCCACAAACCACATATGGATCAACCACTAGAGTCATTGCATGTGTGTTCTTATTATACTAAAACCAACACTAGAGTCATTGCATGTGTGTTCTTTTCACAAACCACACATGGATCAACCACTAGAGTCATTACATGTGTGTTATTTCCACAAACAAACATGGATCAACCTCTAGAGTCATTGCATGTGTGTTCTTATGCTAAAACCAACATGGATCCACCAGTGGTCATTGCATGTGTGTTCTTTCCAGAAACCACACATGGATCAACCACTAGAGTCATTGCATGTGTGTTATTTCCACAAACGACATATGGATCAACCAGAGGCATTGCATGTGCGTTCTTTCCACAAACCACACATGTGGACCCACTAGAGTCATTGCATGTGTGTTATTTCCACAAACCACACATGGATCAACCACTAGAGTCATTGCATATGTGTTTTTTCCACAAACCACACATGGATCAACCACTAGAGTCATTGCATGTGTGTACTTATACTAAAACCAACACTAGAGTCATTGCATGTGTGTTCTTTTCACAAACCACACATGGATCAACCACTAGAGTCATTGCATGTATGTTATTTCCACAAATAAACATGGATCAACCACTAGAGTCATTGCATGTGTGTTCTTTTCCACAAACCACACATGGATCCACCAGTGGTCATTGCATGTGTGTTCTTTCCACAAACCACACATGGATCAACCACTAGAGTCATTGCATGTGTGTTCTTTCCACAAACCACATATGGATCAACCACTAGAGTCATTGCATGTTTGTTCTTATACTAAAACCACAAACCAGCACTAGAGTTATTGCATGTGTGTTCTTTTCCACAAACCACACATGGATCCACCAGTGGTCATTGCATGTGTGTTCTTTCCACACACCACATATGGATCAACAAGAGTCATTGCATGTGTGTTCTTTCCACAAACTACACATGGATCAACCACTAGAGTCATTGCATGTTTGTTCTTATACTAAAACCACAAACCAGCACTAGAGTCATTGCATGTGTGTTCTTTTCCACAAACCACACATGGATCCACCACTAGAGGCATTTCATGTGTGTTCTTTCCACAAACCACATATGGATCAACTAGAGTCATTGCATGTGTGTTCTTTCCACAAACCACACATGTGGACCCACCAGTGGTCATTGCATGTGTTTTATTTCGACAAACCACACTTGGATCAACCACTAGAGTCATTGCATGTGTGTTCTTTACACATACCACATATGGATCAACCACTAGAGTCATTGCATGTGTGTTCTTATACTAAAACCAACACTAGAGTCATTGCAAGCGTGTTCTTTTCACAAACCACACATGGATCAACCACTAGAGTCATTGGATGTGTGTTATTTCCACAAACAAACATGGATCAACCATTGGAGTCATTGCATGTGTGTTCTTATACTAAAACCAACATGGATCCACCAGTGGTCATTGCATGTGTGTTCTTTTCCACAAACCACACATGGATCCACCAGTGGTCATTGCATGTGTGTTCTTTCCACAAACCACACATGGATCAACCACTAGAGTCGTTGCATGTGTGTTATTTCCACAAACCACACATGGATCGACCACTAGAGTCATTGCATGTTTGTTCTTATACTAAAACCACAAACCAGCACTAGAGTCATTGCATGTGTGTTCTTTTCCACAAACCACACATGGATCACCCACTAGAGTCATTGCATGTTTGTTCTTATACGAAAACCACAAACCAGCACTAGAGTCATTGCATGTGTGTTCGTTTCCACAAACCACACATGGATCCACCACTAGAGTTATTGCATGTGTGTTCTTTCGACAAATCACATATGGATCAACCAGAGTCATTGCATGTGTGTTCTTTCCACAAACCACACATGTGGACCCACCAGTGGTCATTGCATGTGTGTTATTTCCACAAACCAAACATGGATCAACAACTAGAGTCATTGCATGTGTGTTCTTTACACAAACCACATATGGATCAACCACTAGAGTCATTGCATGTGTGTTCTTATACTAAAACCAACACTAGAGTCATTGCATGTATGTTCTTTTCACAAACCACACATGGATTAACCACTAGAGTCATTGCATGTGTGTTATTTCCATAAACAAACATGGATCAACCACTAGAGTCATTGCATGTGTGTTCTTATACTAAAACCAACATGGATCCACCAGTGGTCATTGCATGTGTGTTCTTTCCACAAACCACACATAGATCAACCACTAGAGTCATTGCATATGTGTTATTTCCACAAACCACACATGGATCAACCACTAGAGTCATTGCATGTGTGTTCTTATACTAAAACCACAAACCAGTACTAGAGTCATTGCATGTGTGGTATTATACTAAAACCAAAAACCAATATTAGAGTCATTGCATGTGTGTTCTTTTCCACAAACCACACATGGATCGACCAGTGGTCATTGCATGTGTGTTCTTTCCACAAACCACATATGGATCAACCAGAGTCATTGCATGTGTGTTCTTTCTACAAAGCACACATGGATCAACCACTAGAGTCATTGCATGTTTGTTCTTATACTAAAACCACAAACCAGTTTTAGAGTCATTGCATGTGTGTTCTTTTCCACAAACCACACTTGGATCCACCAGTGGTCATTGCAGGTGTGTTATTTCCAAAAACCACACATGGATCAACCACTAGAGTCACTGCATGCGTGTTATTTCCACAAACAAACATGGATCAACCTAGAGTCATTGCATGTGTGTTCTTATACTAAAACTAACATGGATCCGTCAGTGGTCATTGCATTTGTGTTGTTTCCACAAACCACAGATGGATCAACCTCTAGAGTCATTGCATGTGTGTTCTTATACTAAAACCAACACTAGAGTCATTGCATGTGTGTTCTTTTCACAAACCACACATGGATCAACCACTAGAGTCATTGCATGTGTGTTATTTCCACAAACAAACATGGATCAACCACTAGAGTCATTGCATGTGTGTTCTTATACTAAAACCAACATGGATCCACCAGTGGTCATTGCATGTGTGTTCTTTCCACAAACCACACATGGATCAACCACTAGAGTCATTGCATGTGTGTTATTTCCACAAACCACACATGGATCAACCACTAGAGTCATTGCATGTGTGTTCTTATACTAAAACCACAAACCAGTACTAGAGTCATTGCATGTGTGGTCTTATACTAAAACCAAAAACCAATACTAGAGTCATTGCATGTGTGTTCTTTTCCACAAACCACACATGGATCCACCAGTGGTCATTGCATGTGTGTTCTTTCCACAAACCACATATGGATTAACCAGAGTCATTGCATGTGTGTTCTTTCTACAAACCACACATGGATCAACCACTAGAGTCATTGCATGTTTGTTCTTATACTAAAACCACAAACCAGCACTAGAGTCATTGCATGTGTGTTCTTTTCCACAAACCACACTTGGATCCACCAGTGGTCATTGCAGGTGTGTTATTTCCACAAACCACACATGGATCAACCACTAGAGTCATTGCATGCGTGTTATTTCCACAAACAAACATGGATCAACCTAGAGTCATTGCATGTGTGTTCTTATACTAAAACTAACATGGATCCATCAGTGGTCATTGCATTTGTGTTGTTTCCACAAACCACACATGGATCAACCTCTAGAGTCATTGCATGTGTGTTCTTATACTAAAACCAACACTAGAGTCATTGCATGTGTGTTCTTTTCACAAACCACACATGGATCAACCACTAGAGTCATTGCATGTGTGTTATTTCCACAAACAAACATGGATCAACCACTAGAGTCATTGCATGTGTGTTCTTATAATAAAACCAACATGGATCCACCAGTGGTCATTGCATGTGTGTTCTTTCCACAAACCACACATGGATCAACCACTAGAGTCATTGCATATGTGTTATTTGCACAAACCACACATGGATCAACCACTAGAGTCATTGCATGTGTCTTCTTATACTAAAACCACAAACCAGTACTAGAGTCATTGCATGTGTGGTCTTATACTAAAACCAAACACCAGTACTAGAGTCATTGCATGTATGTTCTTTTCCACAAACCACACATGGATCCACCAGTGGTCATTGCATGTGTGTTCTTTCCACAAACCACATATGGATCAACCAGAGTCATTGCATGTGTGTTCTTTCCACAAACCACACATGGATCAACCACTAGAGTCATTGCATGTTTGTTCTTATACTAAAACCACAAACCAGCACTAGAGTCATTGCATGTGTGTTCTTTTCCACAAACCACACTTGGATCCACCAGTGGTCATTGCATGTATGTTATTTCCACAAACCACACATGGATCAACCACTAGAGTCATTGCATGTGTGTTGTTTCCTCAAACCACATATGGATCAACCACTAGAGTCATTGCATGTGTGTTCTTATACTAAAACCAGCACTAGAGTCATTGCATGTTTGTTCATTTCACAAACCACACATGGATCAACCACTAGAGTCATTGCATGTGTGTTATTTCCACAAACAAAATGGATCAACGACTAGAGTGATTGCATGTGTGTTCTTTTCACAAATCACACATGGATCAACCACTAGAGTCATTGCATGTGTGTTATTTCCACAAACAAAATGGATCAACGACTAGAGTGATTGCATGTGTGTTCTTTTCCATAAACGACACATGGATCCACCAGTGGTCATTGCATGTGTATTCTTTTCCACAAATCACACATGGATCCACCAGTGGTCATTGCATGTGTGTTCTTTTCCACAAACCACACATGGATCCACCACTAGAGTCATTGCATGTGTGTTCTTTCCACAAAGCACATATGGATCAACCAGAGTTATTCCATGTGTGTTCTTTCTGCAAACCACACATGTGGACCCACTAGAGTCATTGCATGTGTGTTATTTCCACAAACCACTCATGGATCAACCACTAGAGTCATTGCATATGTGTTATTTCCACAAACCACACATGTATCAACCACTAGAGTCATTGCCTGTGTGTTCTTATACTGAAACCAACTCTAGAGTCATTGCATGTGTGTTCTTTTCCACAAACCACACATGGATCCACCACTAGACTTATTGCATGTGTGTTCTTTCCACAAACCACATATGGATCAACCAGAGTCATTGCATGTGTGTTCTTTCCACAAATCACACATGTGGACCCACCAGTGGTCATTGCATGTGTCTTATTTCCACAAACCAAACATGGATCAACAACTAGAGTCATTGCATGTGTGTTCTTTATACAAACCACATATGGATCAACCACTAGAGTCATTGCATGTGTGTTCTTATACTAAAACAAACACTAGAGTCATTGCATGTGTGTTCTTTTCACAAACCACACATGGATCAACAACTAGAGTCATTGCATGTGTGTTATTTCCACAAACAAACATGGATCAACCACTAGAGTCATTGCATGTGTGTTCTTATACTAAAACCAACATGGATCCACCAGTGGTCATTGCATGTGTGTTCTTTCCACAAACCACACATGGATCAACCACTAGAGTCATTGCATGTGTGTTATTTCCACAAACCACACATGGATCAACCACTAGAGTAATTGCATGTGTGTTCTTATACTAAAACCACAAACCAGTACTAGAGTCATTGCATGTGTGGTCTTATACTAAAACAAAAAACCAGTACTAGAGTCATTGCATGTGTGTTCTTTTCCACAAACCACACATGGATCCACCAGTGGTCATTGCATGTGTGTTCTTTCCACAACCACATATGGATCAACCAGAGTCATTGCATGTGTGTTCTTTCCACAAACCACACATGGATCAACCACTAGAGTCATTGCATGTTTGTTCTTATACTAAAACCACAAACCAGCACTAGAGCCATTGCATGTGTGTTCTTTTCCACAAACCACACTTGGATCCACCAGTGGTCATTGCATGTGTGTTATTTCCACAAACCACACATGGATCAACCACTAGAGTCATTGCATGTGTGTTCTTTCCACAAACCACATATGGATCAACCACTAGAGTCATTGCATGTGTGTTCTTTTCACAAACCACACATGGATCAACCACTAGAGTCATTGCATGTGTGTTATTTCCACAAACAAAATGGATCAACCACTAGAGTCATTGCATGTGTGTTCTTTTCCATAAACAACACATGGATCCACCAGTGGTCATGGCATGTGTGTTCTTTTCCACAAACCACACATGGATCCACCACTAGAGTCATTGCATGTGTGTTCTTTCCACAAAGGACATATGGATCAACCAGAGCTATTGCATGTGTGTTCTTTCCACAAACCACACATGTGGACCCACTAGAGTCATTGCATGTGTGTTATTTCCACAAACCACTCATGGATCAACCACTAGAGTCATTGCATATGTGTTATTTCCACAAACCACACATGTATCAACCACTAGAGTCATTGCATGTGTGTTCTTATACTGAAACCAACTCTAGAGTCATTGCATGTGTGTTCTTTTCACAAACCACAGATGGATCAACCACTAGAGTCATTGCATGTGTGTTATTTCCACAAACAAACATGGATCAACCACTAGAGTCATTGCATGTGTGTTATTTTCCACAAACCACACATGGATCCACCAGTGGTCATTGCATGTGTGTTCTTCCACAAACCATATATGGATCAACCAGAGTCATTTCATGTGTGTTCTTTCCACAAACCACACATGGATCAACCACTAGAGTCATTGCATGTTTGTTCTTATACTAAAACCACAAACGAGCACTAAAGTCATTGCATGTGTGTTCTTTTCCACATACCACACATGGATCCACCACTAGAGTCATCGCATGTGTGTTCTTTCCACAAACCACATATGGATCAACCAGAGTCATTGCATGTGTGTTCTTTCCACAAACCACACATGTGGACCCACCAGTGGTCATTGCATGTGTGTTATTTTCCACAAACCACATATGGATCAACCACTAGAGTCATTGCATATGTGTTATTTCCACAAACCACACATGGATCAACCACTAGAGTCATTGCATGTGTGTTCTTATACTGAAACCAACACTAGAGTCATTGCATGTGTGTTCTTTTCACAAACCATACATGGATCAACCACTAGAGGCATTGCATGTGTGTTATTTCCACAAACAAACATGGATCAACCACTAGAGTCATTGCATGTGTGTTCTTTTCCACAAACCACACATGGATCCACCAGTGGTCATTGCATGTGAGTTCTTTCCACAAACCACACATGGATCAACCACTAGAGTCATTGCATGTGTGTTCTTTCCACAAACCACACATGGATCAACCACTAGAGTCATTGCATGTTTGTTCTTATAGTAAAACCACATACCAGCACTAGAGTCATTGCATGTGTGTTCTTTTCCACAAACCACACATGGATCCACCAGTGGTCATTGTATGTGTGTTCTTTCCACAAACCACATATGGTTCAACCAGAGTCATTGCATGTGTGTTCTTTCCACAAACCACACATGGATCAACCACTAGAGTCATTGCATGTTTGTTCTTATACTAAAACCACAAACGAGCACTAGAGTCATTGCATGTGTGTTGTTTTCCACAAACCACACATGGATCCACCACTAGAGTCATTGCATGTGTGTTCTTTCCACAAACCACATATGGATCAACCAGAGTCATTGCATGTGTGTTCTTTCCACAAACCACACATGTGGACCCACCAGTGGTCATTGCATGGGTGTTATTTCCACAAACCACACATGGATCAACCACTAGAGTCATTGCATGTGTGTTCTTTACACATACCACATATGGATCAAGCACTAGAGTCATTGCATGTGTATTCTTATACTAAAACCAACACTAGAGTCATTGCATGCGTGTTATTTTAACAAACCACACATGGATCAGCCACTAGTGTCATTGCATGTGTGTTATTTCCACAAACAAACATGGATCAACCACTAGAGTCATTGCATGTGTGTTCTTATACTAAAACCAACTTGGATCCACCAGTGGTCATTGCATGTGTGTTCTTTCCACAAACCACACATGGATCAACCACTAGAGTCACTGCATGTGTGTTATTTCCACAAACCACACATGGATCAACCACTAGAGCCATTGCATGTGTGTTCATATACTAAAACCAACATGGATCCACCAGTGGTCATTGCATGTGTGTTCTTTCCACAAACCACACATGGATCAACCACTAGAGTCATTGCATTTGTGTTATTTCCACAAACCACACATGGATCAACCACTAGAGTCATTGCATGCATGTTCTTATACTAAAACCACAAACCAGTACTAGAGTCATTGCATGTGTGGTCTTATACTAAAACCAAAAACCAGTACTAGAGTCATTGCATGTGTGTTCTTTTCCACAAACCACACATGGATCCACTAGTGGTCCTTGCATGTGTTTTCTTTCCCGGAACAACATATGGATCAACCAGAGTCATTGCATGTGTGTTCTTTCCACAAACCACACATGGATCAACCACTAGAGTCATTGCATGTTTCTTCTTATACTAAAACCACAAACCAGCACTAGAGTCATTGCATGTGTGTTCTTTTCCACAAACCACACATGGATCCACCAGTGGTCATTGCATGTGTGTTATTTCCACAAACCACACATGGGTCAACCACTAGAGTCATTGCATGTGTGTTCTTTCCACAAACCACATATGGATCAACCACTAGAGTCATTGCATGTGTGTTCTTATTATACTAAAACCAACACTAGAGTTATTGCATGTGTGTTCTTTTCACAAACCACACATGGATCAACTACTAGAGTCATTGCATGTGTGTTATTTCCACAAACAAACATGGATCAACCACTAGAGTCATTGCATGTGTGTTCTTTTCCACAAACCACACATGGATCCACCCGTGGTCATTGCATGTGAGTTCTTTCCACAAACCACACATGGATCAACCACTAGAGTCATTGCATGTGTGTTCTTTCCACAAACCACACATGGATCAACCACTAGAGTCATTGCATGTTTGTTCTTATACTAAAACCACATACCAGCACTAGAGTCATTGCATGTGTGTTCTTTTCCACAAACCACACATGGATCCACCAGTGGTCATTGTATGTGTGTTCTTTCCACAAACCACATATGGATCAACCAGAGTCATTGCATGTGTGTTCTTTCCACAAACCACACATGGATCAACCACTAGAGTCATTGCATGTTTGTTCTTATACTAAAACCACAAACGAGCACTAGAGTCATTGCATGTGTGTTCTTTTCCACAAACCACACATGGATCCACCACTAGAGTCATTGCATGTGTGTTCTTTCCACAAACCACATATGGATCAACCAGAGTCATTGCATGTGTGTTCTTTCCACAAACCACACATGTGGACGCACCAGTGGTCATTGCATGGGTGTTATTTCCACAAACCACACATGGATCAACCACTAGAGTCATTGCATGTGTGTTCTTTACACATACCACATATGGATCAAGCACTAGAGTCATTGCATGTGTATTCTTATACTAAAACCAACACTAGAGTCATTGCATGCGTGTTATTTTAACAAACCACACATGGATCAGCCACTAGTGTCATTGCATGTGTGTTATTTCCACAAACAAACATGGATCAACCACTAGAGTCATTGCATGTGTGTTCTTATACTAAAACCAACTTGGATCCACCAGTGGTCATTGCATGTGTGTTCTTTCCACAAACCACACATGGATCAACCACTAGAGTCATTGCATGTGTGTTATTTCCACAAACCACACATGGATCAACCACTAGAGCCATTGCATGTGTGTTCATATACTAAAACCAACATGGATCCACCAGTGGTCATTGCATGTGTGTTCTTTCCACAAACCACACATGGATCAACCACTAGAGTCATTGCATTTGTGTTATTTCCACAAACCACACATGGATCAACCACTAGAGTCATTGCATGCATGTTCTTATACTAAAACCACAAACCAGTACTAGAGTCATTGCATGTGTGGTCTTATACTAAAACAAAAAACCAGTACTAGAGTCATTGCATGTGTGTTCTTTTCCACAAACCACACATGGATCCACTAGTGGTCCTTGCATGTGTTTTCTTTCCCGAAACAACATATGGATCAACCAGAGTCATTGCATGTGTGTTCTTTCCACAAACCACACATGGATCAACCACTAGAGTCATTGCATGTTTGTTCTTATACTAAAACCACAAACCAGCACTAGAGTCATTGCATGTGTGTTCTTTTCCACAAACCACACATGGATCCACCAGTGGTCATTGCATGTGTGTTATTTCCACAAACCACACATGGGTCAACCACTAGAGTCATTGCATGTGTGTTCTTTCCACAAACCACATATGGATCAACCACTAGAGTCATTGCATGTGTGTTCTTATTATACTAAAACCAACACTAGAGTTATTGCATGTGTGTTCTTTTCACAAACCACACATGGATCAACTACTAGAGTAATTGCATGTGTGTTATTTCCACAAACAAACATGGATCAACCACTAGAGTCATTGCATGTGTGTTCTTTTCCACAAACCACACATGGATCCACCAGTGGTCATTGCATGTGTGTTCTTTTCCACAAACCACACATGGATCCACCAGTGGTCATTGCATGTGTGTTCTTTCCATAAACCACATATGGATCAACCACTAGTCATTGCATATGTGTTCTTTCCACAAACCACACATGGATCAACCACTAGAGTGATTGCATGTTTGTTCTTATACTAAAACCACAAACCAGCACTAGAGTCATTGCATGTGTGGTCTTTTCCACAAACCACACATGGATCCACCACTAGAGTCATTGCATGTGTGTTCTTTCCACAAACCACATATGGATCAACCAGAGTCATTGCATGTGTGTTCTTTCCACAAACCACACATGTGTACCCACTAGAGTCATTGCATGTGTGTTATTTCCACAAACCACACATGGATCAACCACTAGAGTCATTGCATATGTGTTATTTCCACAAACCACACATGGATCTACCACTAGAGTCATTGCATGTTTGTTCTTATACTAAAACCAACACTAGAGTCATTGCATGTGCGTTCTTTTCACAAACCACACATGGATCAACCACTAGAGTCATTACATGTGTGTTATTTCCACAAACAAACATGGATCAACCACTAGAGTCATTGTATGTGTGTTCTTATACTAAAACCAACATGGATCCACCAGTGGTAATTGCATGTGTGTTCTTTCCACAAACCACACATGGATCAACCACTAGAGTCATTGCATGTATGTTCTTTCCACAAACCACACATGGATCAACCACTAGAGTCATTGTATGTTTGTTATTATACTAAAACCACAAACCAGCACTAGAGTCATTGCATGTGTGTTCTATTCGACAAACCACACATGGATCCACCACTAGTCATTGCATGTCTGTTCTTTCCACAAACCACATATGGCTCAACCAGAGTCATTGGATGTGTGGTCTTTCCACAAACCACACATGTGTACCCACTAGAGTCATTGCATGTGTGTTATTTCCACAAACCACACATCGATCAACCACTAGAGTCATCTCATGTTTGTTCTTATACTAAAACCACAAACCAGCACTAGAGTCATTGCATGTGTGTTCTTTCCACAAACCACACATGTGGACCCACCAGTGGTCATTGCATGTGTGTTCTTTCCACAAACCACATACGGATCAACCAGAGCCATTGCATGTGTGTTCTTTCCACAAACCACATATGGATCAACCACTAGAGTCATTGCGCGTGTGTTCTTTTCACAAACCACACATGGATCAACCACTAGAGTTATTGCATGTGTGTTATTTCCACAAACAAACATGGATCAACCACTAGAGTCATTGCATGTGTGTTCTTTTCCACAAACTACACATGGATCCACCAGTGGTCATTGCATGTGTGTTCTTTTCCACAAACCACACATGGATCCACCAGTGGTCATTGCATACGTGTTCTTTCCACAAACCACATATGGATCAACCACTAGTCATTGCATGTGTGTTCTTTCCACAAACCACACATGGATCAACCACTAGAGTCATTGCATGTGTGGTCTTTTCCACAAACCACACATGGATCAACCACTAGAGTCATTGCATGTGTGTTCTTATACTAAAACCACAAACCAGTACTAGAGTCATTGCATGTGTGGTCTTATACTAAAACCAAAAACCAATACTAGAGTCATTGCATGTGTGTTCTTTTCCACAAACCACACATGGATCCACCAGTGGTCATTGCATGTGAGTTCTTTCCAAAAACCACACATGGATCAACCACTAGAGTCATTGCATGTGTGTTCTTTCCACAAACCACACATGGATCAACCACTACAGTCATTGCATGTTTCTTCTTATACTAAAACCACATACCAGCACTAGAGTCATTGCATGTGTGTTCTTTTCCACAAACCACACATGGATCCACCAGTGGTCATTGTATGTGTGTTCTTTCCACAAACCACATATGGATCAACCAGAGTCATTGCATGTGTGTTCTTTCCACAAACCACACATGGATCAACCACTAGAGTCATTGCATGTTTGTTCTTATACTAAAACCACAAACGAGCACTAGAGTCATTGCATGTGTGTTCTTTTCCACAAACCACACATGGATCCACCACTAGAGTCATTGCATGTGTGTTCTTTCCACAAACCACATATGGATCAACCAGAGTCATTGCATGTGTGTTATTTCCATAAACCACACATGTGTACCCACTAGAGTCATTGCATGTGTGTTGATTCCACAAACCACACATGGATCAACCACTAGAGTCATTGCACATGTGTTATTTCCACAAACCACACATGGATCAACCACTAGAGTCATTGCATGTTTGTTCTTATACTAAAACCAACACTAGAGTCATTGCATGTGTGTTCTTTTCACAAACCACACATGGATCAACCACTAGAGTCATTACATGTGTGTTATTTCCACAAACAAACATGGATCAACCACTAGAGTCATTGCATGTGTGTTCTTATACTAAAACCAACATGGATCCACCAGTGGTCATTGCATGTGTGTTCTTTCCACAAACCACACATGGATCAACCACTAGAGTCATTGCATGTATGTTCTTTCCACAAACCACACATGGATCAACCACTAGAGTCATTGCATGTTTGTTATTATACTAAAACCACAAACCAGCACTAGAGTCATTGCATGTGTGCAAACCACACATGGATCCACCACAAAATTCATTGCATGTATGTTCTTTCCACAAACCACATATGGATCAACCAGAGTCATTGCATGTGTGTTCTTTCCACAAACCACACATGTGGACCCACTAGAGTCATTGCATGTGTGTTATTTCCACAAACCACACATGGATCAACCACTAGAGTCATTGCATGTGTGTTCTTTCCACAAACCACATATGGATCAACCACTAGAGTCATTGCATGTGTGTTCTTATACTAAACCAACACTAGAGATATTGCATGTGTGTTCTTTTCACAAACCACACATGGATCAACCACTAGAGTCATTGCATGTGTGTTATTTCCACAAACAAACATGGACCAACCACTAGAGTCATTGCATGTGTTTTCTTATACTAAAACCAACAAGGATCCACCAGTGGTCATTGCATGTTTGTTCTTTCCACAAACCACACATGGATCAACCACTAGAGTCATTGCATGTGTGTTATTTCCATAAACCACACATGGATCAACCACTAGAGTCATTGCATGTGTGTTCTTATACTAAAACCACAAACAAGTACTAGAGTCATTGCATGTGTATTCTTATACTAAAACCACAAACCAGTACTAGAGTCATTGCATGTGTGTTCTTTTCCACAAACCACACATGGATCCACAAGTGGTCATTGCATGTGCGTTCTTTCCACAAACCACATATGGATCAACCAGAGTCATTGCAGGTGTGTTCTTTCCACAAACCACACATGGATCAACCACTAGAGTCATTGCATGTTTGTTCTTATACTAAAACCACAAACCAGCACTAGAGTCATTGCATGTGTGTTCTTTCCACAAACCACACATGTGGACCCACCAGTGGTCATTGCATGTGTGTTCTTTCCACAAACCACATATGGATCAACCAGAGTCATTGCATGTGTGTTCTTTTCACAAACCACATATGGATCAACCACTAGAGTCATTGCACGTGCGTTCTTTTCACAAACCACACATGGATCAACCACTAGAGTTATTGCATGTGTGTTATTTCCACAAACAAACATGGATCAACCACTAGAGTCATTGCATGTGTGTTCTTTTCCACAAACCACACATGGATCCACCAGTGGTCATTGCATGTGTGTTCTTTTCCATAAACCACACATGGATCCACCAGTGGTCATTGCATGTGTGTTCTTTCCACAAACCACATATGGATCAACCACTAGAGTCATTGCATGTGTGTTCTTTTCCACAAACAACTTATGGATCAACCAGTGGTCATTACATGTGCGTTCTTTCCACAAACCACATGTGGACGCATTACAGTCATTGCATGTGTGTTATTTCCACAAACCACACATGGATCAACCACTAGAGTCATTGCATATGTGTTATTTCCACAAATCACACATGGATCAACCACTAGAGTCATTGCATGTGTGTTCTTATACTAAAACCAGCATTAGAGTCATTGCATGTGTGTTCTTTTCACAAACCACACATGGATCAACCACTAGAGTCATTGCAAGTGTGTTATTTCCACAAACAAACATGGATCAACCACTAGAGTCATTGCATGTGTGTCCGTTTCCACAAACAACACATGTATCCACCAGTGGTCATTGCATGTGTGTTATTTCCACAAACCACACATGGATGAACCACTAGAGTCATTGCATGTGTGTTCTTTCCACAAACCACACATGGATCAACCACTAGAGTCATTGCATGTTTTTTCTTATATTAAAACCACAAACCAGCACTAGAGTCGTTGCACATGTGTTCTTTTCCGCAAACCGCACATGGATCCACTAGCGGTCATTGCATGTGTGTTCTTTCCACAAACCACATATGGATCAACCAGAGTCAGTGCATGTGTGTTCTTTCCACAAACCACACATGGATCAACCACTAGAGTCATTGCATGTTTGTTCTTATACTAAAACCACAAACCAGCACTAAAGTTATTGCATGTGTGTTCTTTTCCACAAACCACACATGGATCCACCAGTGGTCATTGCATGTGTGTTCTTTCCACAAACCACATATGGATCAACCACTAGAGTCATTGCATGTGTGTTCTTTTCCACAAACTTCTTATGGATCAACCAGTGGTCATTACATGTGCGTTCTTTCCACAAACCACATGTGGACGCATTACAGTCATTGCATGTGTGTTATTTCCACAAACAAACATGGATCAACCACTAGAGTCATTGCATGTGTGTTTTTTCCACAAACCACACATGGGTCAACCACTAGAGTCACTGCATTTGTGTTATTTCGACAAACCACACATGGATCAACCACTTGAGTCATTGCATGTTTGTTCTTATACTAAAACCACAAACCATCACTAGAGTCATTGCATGTGTGTTCTTTTCCACAAACCACACATGGATGCACCAGTGGTCATTGCATGTGTGTTCTTTCCACAAACCACATATGGATCAACCAGAGTTATTGCATGTGTGTTCTTTCCACAAACCACACATGGATTAACCACTAGAGTCATTCCATGTTCGTTCTTATACTAAAACCACAAACCAGCGCTAGAGTCATTGCATGTGTGTTCTTTTCCACAAACCACACATGGATCCACCACAAGAGTCATTGCATGTGTGTTCTTTCCACAAACCACATATGGATAAACCAGAGTAATTGCATGTGTGTTCTTTCCACAAACCACACATGTGGACCCACCAGTGGTCATTGCACGTGTGTTATTTCCACAAACCAAACATGGATTAACCACTAGAGTCATTGCATGTGCGTTCTTTCCACAAACCACATATGGATCAACCACTAGAGTCATTGCACGTGTGTTCTTTCCACAAACCACACATGGATCAACAACTAGAGTCATTACATGTTTTTTCTTATATTAAAACCACAAACCAGCACTAGAGTCGTTGCACGTGTGTTCTTTTCCACAAACCGCACATGGATCCACTAGCAGTCATTGCATGTGTGTTCTTTACACAAACCACATATGGATCAACCAGAGTCAGTGCATGTGTGTTCTTTCCACAAACCACACATGGATCAACCACTAGAGTCATTGCATGTTTGTTCTTATACTAAAACCACAAACCAGCACTAAAGTTACTTCATGTGTGTTCTTTTCCACAAACCACACATGGATCCACCAGTTGTCATTGCATGTGTGTTCTTTCCACAAACCACATATGGATCAACCACTAGAGTCATTGCATGTGTGTTCTTTTCCACAAACTTCTTATGGATCAACCAGTGGTCATTACATGTGCGTTCTTTCCACAAACCACATGTGGACGCATTACAGTCATTGCATGTGTGTTATTTCCACAAACAAACATGGATCAACCACTAGAGTCATTGCATGTGTGTTTTTTCCACAAACCACACATGGATCAACCACTAGAGTCACTGCATTTGTGTTATTTCGACAAACCACACATGGATCAACCACTTGAGTCATTGCATGTTTGTTCTTATACTAAAACCACAAACCATCACTAGTCATTGCATGTGTGTTCTTTTCCACAAACCACACATGGATGCACCAGTGGTCATTGCATGTGTGTTCTTTCCACAAACCACATATGGATCAACCAGAGTTATTGCATGTGTGTTCTTTCCACAAACCACACATGGATCAACCACTAGAGTCATTCCATGTTTGTTCTTATACTAAAACCACAAACCAGCGCTAGAGTCATTGCATGTGTGTTCTTTTCCACAAACCACACATGGATCCACCACAAGAGTCATTGCATGTGTGTTCTTTCCACAAACCACATATGGATCAACCAGAGTCATTGCATGTGTGTTCTTTCCACAAACCACACATATGGACCCACCAGTGGTCATTGCACGTGTGTTATTTCCACAAACCAAACATGGATTAACCACTAGAGTCATTGCATGTGTGTTCTTTCCACAAACCACATATGGATCAACCACTAGAGTCATTGCATGTGTGCTCTTTTCACAAACCACACATGGATCAACCACTAGAGTCATTGCATGTGTGTTATTTCCACAAACAAACATGGATCAACCACTAGAGTCATTGCATGTGTGTTCGTTTCCACAAACCACACATGGATCCACCAGTGGTCATTGCATGTGTGTTATTTCCACAAACCACACATGGATGAACCACTAGAGTCATTGCATGTGTGTTCTTTCCACAAACCACACATGGATCAACCACTAGAGTCATTGCATGTTTGTTCTTATACTAAAACCATAAACTAGCACTAGAGTCATTGCATGTGTGTTCTTTTCCACAAACCGCACATGGGTCCACTAGTTCTCATTGCATGTGTGTTCTTTCCACAAACCACATATGGATCAACTAGAGTCATTGCATGTGTGTTCTTTCCACAAACCACACATGGTTCAACGGCTAGAGTCATTGCATGTTTGTTCTTATACTAAAACCACAAACCAGCACTAGAGTCATTGCATGTGTGTTCTTTTCCACAAACCACACATGGATCCACCAGTGGTCATTGCATGTGTGTTATTTCCACAAACCACACATGGATCAACCACTAGAGTCATTGCATGTGTGTTCTTCCCACAAACCACATATGGATCAACCACTAGAGTCATTGCATGTGTGTTCTTATTATACTAAAACCAACACTAGAGTCATTGCATGTGTGTTCTTTTCCACAAACTTCTTATGGATCAACCAGTGGTCATTACATGTGCGTTCTTTCCACAAACCACATGTGGACGCATTACAGTCATTGCATGTGTGTTATTTCCACAAACAAACATGGATCAACCACTAGAGTCATTGCATGTGTGTTTTTTCCACAAACCACACATGGATCAACCACTAGAGTCACTGCATTTGTGTTATTTCGACAAACCACACATGGATCAACCACTTGAGTCATTGCATGTTTGTTCTTATACTAAAACCACAAACCATCACTAGTCATTGCATGTGTGTTCTTTTCCACAAACCACACATGGATGCACCAGTGGTCATTGCATGTGTGTTCTTTCCACAAACCACATATGGATCAACCAGAGTTATTGCATGTGTGTTCTTTCCACAAACCACACATGGATCAACCACTAGAGTCATTCCTTGTTTGTTCTTATACTAAAACCACAAACCAGCGCTAGAGTCATTGCATGTGTGTTCTTTTCCACAAACCACACATGGATCCACCACAAGAGTCATTGCATGTGTGTTCTTTCCACAAACCACATATGGATCAACCAGAGTCATTGCATGTGTGTTCTTTCCACAAACCACACATATGGACCCACCAGTGGTCATTGCACGTGTGTTATTTCCACAAACCAAACATGGATTAACCACTAGAGTCATTGCATGTGTGTTCTTTCCACAAACCACATATGGATCAACCACTAGAGTCATTGCATGTGTGCTCTTTTCACAAACCACACATGGATCAACCACTAGAGTCATTGCATGTGTGTTATTTCCACAAACAAACATGGATCAACCACTAGAGTCATTGCATGTGTGTTCGTTTCCACAAACCACACATGGATCCACCAGTGGTCATTGCATGTGTGTTATTTCCACAAACCACACATGGATGAACCACTAGAGTCATTGCATGTGTGTTCTTTCCACAAACCACACATGGATCAACCACTAGAGTCATTGCATGTTTGTTCTTATACTAAAACCATAAACTAGCACTAGAGTCATTGCATGTGTGTTCTTTTCCACAAACCGCACATGGGTCCACTAGTTCTCATTGCATGTGTATTCTTTCCACAAACCACATATGGATCAACTAGAGTCATTGCATGTGTGTTCTTTCCACAGACCACACATGGTTCAACGGCTAGAGTCATTGCATGTTTGTTCTTATACTAAAACCACAAACCAGCACTAGAGTCATTGCATGTGTGTTCTTTTCCACAAACCACACATGGATCCACCAGTGGTCATTGCATGTGTGTTATTTCCACAAACCACACATGGATCAACCACTAGAGTCATTGCATGTGTGTTCTTCCCACAAACCACATATGGATCAACCACTAGAGTCATTGCATGTGTGTTCTTATTATACTAAAACCAACACTAGAGTCATTGCATGTGTGTTCTTTTCACAAACCACACATGGATCAACCACTAGAGTCATTGCATGTGTGTTATTTCCACAAACAAACATGGATCAACCACTAGAGTCATTGCATGTGTGTTTTTTCCACAAACCACACATGGATCAACCACTAGAGTCATTGCATTTGTGTTATTTCCACAAATGACACATGGATCAACCACTAGAGTCATTGCATGTTCGTTCTTATACTAAAACCACAAACCAGCACTAGAGTCATTGCATGTGTGTTCTTTTCCACAAACCACACATGGATCCACCAGTGGTCATTGCATGTGTATTCTTTCCACAAACCACATATGGATCAACCAGAGTCATTGCATGTGTGTTCTTTCCACAAACCACACATGGATCTACTACTAGAGTCATTGCATGTTTGTTCTTATACTAAAACCACAAACCAGCACTAGAGTCATTGCATGTGTGTTCTTTTCCACAAACTTCACATGGATCCACCACTAGAGTCATTGCATGTGTGTTATTTCCACAAACCAAACATGGATTAACCACTAGAGTCATTGCATGTGTGTTCTTTCCACAAACCACATATGGATCAACCACTAGAGTCATTGCATGTGTGTTCTTATAGTAAAACCAACACTAGAGTCATTGCATGTGGGTTCTTTTCACAAACCACACATGGATCAACCACGAGAGTCATTGCATGTGTGTTATTTCCACAAACAAACATGGATCAACCACCAGAGTCACTGCATGTGTGTTCTTTTCCACAAACCACACATGGATCCACCAGTGGTCATTGCATTTGTGTTTTTTCCACAAACCACACATGGATCAACCACTGGAGTCATTGCATGTTTGTTATTGTACTAAAACCACAAACTAGAACTAGAGTCATTGCATGTGTGTTCTATTCGACAAACCACACATGGATCCACCACTAGAGTCATTGCATGTGTGTTCTTTCCACAAACCACATATGGATCAACCAGAGTCATTGCATGTGTGTTCTTTCCACAAACCACACATGTGGACCCACTAGAGTCATTGCATGTGTGTTATTTCCACAAACCACATATGGATCAACCACTAGAGTCATTGCATGTTTGTTCTTATACTAAAACCACAAACCAGCACTAGAGTCATTGCATGTGTGTTCTTTCCACAAACCACACATGTGGACCCACTAGTGGTCATTGCATGTGTGTTCTTTCCACAAACCACATATGGATCAACCAGAGTCATTGCATGTGTGTTCTTTCCACAAACCACATATGGATCAACCACTAGAGTCATTGCTCGTGTGTACTTTTTACAAACCACACATGGATCAACCACTAGAGTTATTGCATGTGTGTTATTTCCATAAACAAACAAGGATCAACCACTAGAGTCATTGCATCTGTGTTCTTTTCCACAAACCACACATGGATCCACTAGTGGTCATTGCATGTGTGTTCTTTTCCACAAACCACACATGGATCCACCAGTGGTCATTGCATGTGTGTTCTTTCCACAAACCACATATGGATCAACCACTAGTCGTTGCATGTGTGTTCTTTCCACAAACCACACATGGATCAACCACTAGAGTGATTGCATGTTTGTTCTTATACTAAAACCACAAACCAGCACTAGAGTCATTGCATGTGTGGTCTTTTCCACAAACCACACATGGATCCACCACTAGAGTCATTGCATGTGTGTTCTTTCCACAAACCACATATGGATCAACCAGAGTCATTGCATGTGTGTTATTTCCACAAACCACACATGTGTACCCACTAGAGTCATTGCATGTGTGTTATTTCCACAAACCACACATGGATCAACCACTAGAGTCATTGCATATGTGTTATTTCCACAAACCACACATGGATCAACCACTAGAGTCATTGCATGTTTGTTCTTATACTAAAACCAACACTAGAGTCATTGCACGTGTGTTATTTTCACAAGCCACACATGGATCAACCACTAGAGTCATTACATGTGTGTTATTTCCACAAACAAACATGGATCAACCACTAGAGTCATTGCATGTGTGTTCTTATACTAAAACCAACATGGATCCACCAGTGGTCATTGCATGTGTGTTCTTTCCACAAACCACACATGGATCAACCACTAGAGTCATTGCATGTTTGTTATTATACTAAAACCACAAACCAGCACTAGAGTCATTGCATGTGTGTTCTATTCGACAAACCACACATGGATCCACCACCAAAGTCATTGCATGTGTGTTCTTTCCACAAACCACATATGGATCAACCAGAGTCATTACATGCGTGTTCTTTCCACAAACCACACATGTGGAGAAACTAGAGTCATTGCATGTGTGTTATTTCCACAAACCACACATGGATCAACCACTACAGTCATTGCATGTGTGTTCTTTCCACAAACCACATATGGATCAACCACTAGAGTCATTGCATGTGTGTTCTTATACTAAACCAACAATAGAGTCATTGCATGTCTGTTCTTTTCACAAACCACACATGGATCAACCACTAGAGTCATTGCATGTGTGTTATTTCCACAAACAAACATGGATCAACCACTAGAGTCATTGCATGTGTGTTCTTATACTAAAACCAACATGGATCCACCAGTGGTCATTGCATGTTTGTTCTTTCCACAAACCACACATGGATCAACCACTAGAGTCATTGCATGTGTGTTATTTCAGCAAACCACACATGGATCAACCACTAGAGTCATTGCATGTATGTTCTGATACTAAAACCACAAACCAGTACTAGAGTCATTGCATGTGTATTCTTATACTAAAACCACAAACCAGTACTAGAGTCATTGCATGTGTGTTCTTTTCCACAAACCACACATGGATCCACAAGTGGTCATTGCATGTGCGTTCTTTCCACAAACCACATATGGATCAACCAGAGTCATTGCATGTTTGTTCTTTCCACAAACCACACATGGATCAACCACTAGAGTCATTGCCTGTTTGTTCTTATACTAAAACCACAAACCAGCAGTAGAGTCATTGCATGTGTGTTCTTTCCACAAACCACACATGTGGACCCACCAGTGGTCATTGCATGTGTGTTCTTTCCACAAACCACATATGGATCAACCAGAGTCATTGCATGTGTGTTCTTTTCACAAACCACATATGGATCAACCACTAGAGTCATTGCACGTGCGTTCTTTTCACAAACCACACATGGATCAACCACTAGAGTTATTGCATGTGTGTTATTTCCACAAACAAACATGGATCAACCACTAGAGTCATTGCATGTGTGTTCTTTTCCACAAACCACACATGGATCCACCACTAGAGTCATTGCATGTATGTTCTTTCCACAAACCACACATGGATCAACCACTAGAGTCATTGCATGTATGTTCTTTCCACAAACCACACATGAATCAACCACTAGAGTCATTGCATGTTTGTTTTTATACAAAAACCACAAACCAGCACTAAAGTTATTGCATGTGTGTTCTTTTCCACAAACCACACATGGATCCACCAGTGGTCATTGCATGTGTGTTCTTTCCACAAACCACATATGGATCAACCACTAGAGTCATTGCATGTGTGTTCTTTTCCACAAACTTCTTATGGATCAACCAGTGGTCATTACATGTGCGTTCTTTCCACAAACCACATGTGGACGCATTACAGTCATTGCATGTGTGTTATTTCCACAAACAAACATGGATCAACCACTAGAGTCATTGCATGTGTGTTTTTTCCACAAACCACACATGGATCAACCACTAGAGTCACTGCATTTGTGTTATTTCGACAAACCACACATGGATCAACCACTTGAGTCATTGCATGTTTGTTCTTATACTAAAACCACAAACCATCACTAGAGTCATTGCATGTGTGTTCTTTTCCACAAACCACACATGGATGCACCAGTGGTCATTGCATGTGTGTTCTTTCCACAAACCACATATGGATCAACCAGAGTTATTGCATGTGTGTTCTTTCCACAAACCACACATGGATCAACCACTAGAGTCATTCCATGTTTGTTCTTATACTAAAACCACAAACCAGCGCTAGAGTCATTGCATGTGTGTTCTTTTCCACAAACCACACATGGATCCACCACAAGAGTCATTGCATGTGTGTTCTTTCCACAAACCACATATGGATCAACCAGAGTCATTGCATGTGTGTTCTTTCCACAAACCACACATGTGGACCCACCAGTGGTCATTGCACGTGTGTTATTTCCACAAACCAAACATGGATTAACCACTAGAGTCATTTCATGTGTGTTCTTTCCACAAACCACATATGGATCAACCACTAGAGTCATTGCATGTGTGTTCTTTTCACAAACCACACATGGATCAACCACTAGAGTCATTGCATGTGTGTTATTTCCACAAACAAACATGGATCAACCACTAGAGTCATTGCATGTGTGTTCGTTTCCACAAACCACACATGGATCCACCAGTGGTCATTGCATGTGTGTTATTTCCACAAACCACACATGGATGAACCACAAGAGTCATTGCATGTGTGTTCTTTCCACAAACCACACATGGATCAACCACTAGAGTCATTGCATGTTTGTTCTTATACTAAAACCACAAACTAGCACTAGAGGCATTGCATGTGTGTTCTTTTCCACAAACCGCACATGGGTCCACTAGTTCTCATTGCATGTGTGTTCTTTCCACAAACCACATATGGATCAACTAGAGTCATTGCATGTGTGTTCTTTCCACAAACCACACATGGTTCAACGGCTAGAGTCATTGCATGTTTGTTCTTATACTAAAACCACAAACCAGCACTAGAGTCATTGCATGTGTGTTCTTTTCCACAAACCACACATGGATCCACCAGTGGTCATTGCATGTGTGTTATTTCCACAAACCACACATGGATCAACCACTAGAGTCATTGCATGTGTGTTCTTCCCACAAACCACATATGGATCAACCACTAGAGTCATTGCATGTGTGTTCTTATTATACTAAAACCAACACTAGAGTCATTGCATGTGTGTTCTTTTCACAAACCACACATGGATCAACCACTAGAGTCATTGCATGTGTGTTATTTCCACAAACAAACATGGATCAACCACTAGAGTCATTGCATGTGTGTTTTTTCCACAAACCACACATGGATCAACCACTAGAGTCATTGCATGTTTGTTCTTATACTAAAACCACAAACCAGCACTAGAGTAATTGCATGTGTGTTCTTTTCCACAAACCACACATGGATCCACCAGTGGTCATTGCATGTGTGTTCTTTCCACAAACCACATATGGATCAACCAGAGTCATTGCATGTGTGTTCTTTCCACAAACCACACATGGATCAACCACTAGAGTCATTGCATGTTTGTTCTTATACTAAAACCACAAACCAACACTAGAGTCATTGCATGTGTGTTCTTTTCCACAAACCTCACATGGATCCACCACTAGAGTCATTGCATGTGTGTTCTTTCCACAAACCACACATGTGGACCCACCAGTGGTCATTGCATGTGTGTTATTTCCACGAACCAAACATGGATTAACCACTAGAGTCATTGCATGTGTGTTCTTTCCACAAACCACATATGGATCAACCACTAGAGTCATTGCATGTGTGTTCTTATACTAAAACCAACACTAGAGTCATTGCATGTGGGTTCTTTTCACAAACCACACATGGATCAACCACTAGAGTCATTGCATGTGTGTTATTTCCACAAACAAACATGGATCAACCACTAGAGTCATTGCATGTGTGTTCTTTTCCACAAACCACACATGGATCCACCAGTGGTCATTGCATGTGTGTTTTTTCCACAAACCACACATGGATCAACCACTAGAGTCATTGCATGTTTGTTATTATACTAAAACCACAAACTAGCACTAGAGTCATTGCATGTGTGTTCTATTCGACAAACCACACATGGATCCACCACTAGAGTCATTGCATGTGTGTTCTTTCCACAAACCACATATGGATCAACCAGAGTCATTGCATGTGTGTTCTTTCCACAAACCACACATGTGGACCCACTAGAGTCATTGCATGTGTGTTATTTCCACAAACCACATATGGATCAACCACTAGAGTCATTGCATGTTTGTTCTTATACTAAAACCACAAACCAGCACTAGAGTCATTGCATGTGTGTTCTTTCCACAAACCACACATGTGGACCCACTAGTGGTCATTGCATGTGTGTTCTTTCCACAAACCACATATGGATCAACCAGAGTCATTGCATGTGTGTTCTTTCCACAAACCACATATGGATCAACCACTAGAGTCATTGCTCGTGTGTACTTTTTACAAACCACACATGGATCAACCACTAGAGTTATTGCATGTGTGTTATTTCCATAAACAAACAAGGATCAACCACTAGAGTCATTGCATCTGTGTTCTTTTCCACAAACCACACATGGATCCACTAGTGGTCATTGCATGTGTATTCTTTTCCACAAACCACACATGGATCCACCAGTGGTCATTGCATGTGTGTTCTTTCCACAAACCACATATGGATCAACCACTAGTCGTTGCATGTGTGTTCTTTCCACAAACCACACATGGATCAACCACTAGAGTGATTGCATGTTTGTTCTTATACTAAAACCACAAACCAGCACTAGAGTCATTGCATGTGTGGTCTTTTCCACAAACCACACATGGATCCACCACTAGAGTCATTGCATGTGTGTTCTTTCCACAAACCACATATGGATCAACCAGAGTCATTGCATGTGTGTTATTTCCACAAACCACACATGTGTACCCACTAGAGTCATTGCATGTGTGTTATTTCCACAAACCACACATGGATCAACCACTAGAGTCATTGCATATGTGTTATTTCCACAAACCACACATGGATCAACCACTAGAGTCATTGCATGTTTGTTCTTATACTAAAACCAACACTAGAGTCATTGCATGTGTGTTCTTTTCACAAGCCACACATGGATCAACCACTAGAGTCATTACATGTGTGTTATTTCCACAAACAAACATGGATCAACCACTAGAGTCATTGCATGTGTGTTCTATACTAAAACCAACATGGATCCACCAGTGGTCATTGCATGTGTGTTATTTCCACAAACCACACATGGATCAACCACTAGAGTCATTGCATGTATGTTATTTCCACAAACCACACATGGATCAACCACTAGAGTCATTGCATGTGTGTTATTTCCACAAACCACACATGGATCAACCACTGCAGTCATTGCATGTGTGTTCTTTCCACAAACCACATATGGATCAACCACTAGAGTCATTGCATGTGTGTTCTTATACTAAACCAACAATAGAGTCATTGCATGTCTGTTCTTTTCACAAACCACACATGGATCAACCACTAGAGTCATTGCATGTGTGTTATTTCCACAAACAAACATGGATCAACCACTAGAGTCATTGCATGTGTGTTCTTATACTAAAACCAACATGGATCCACCAGTGGTCATTGCATGTTTGTTCTTTCCACAAACCACACATGGATCAACCACTAGAGTCATTGCATGTGTGTTATTTCCGCAAACCACACATGGATCAACCACTAGAGTCATTGCATGTGTGTTCTTATACTAAAACCACAAACCAGTACTAGAGTCATTGCATGTGTATTCTTATACTAAAACCACAAACCAGTACTAGAGTCATTGCATGTGTGTTCTTTTCCACAAACCACACATGGATCCACAAGTGGTCATTGCATGTGCGTTCTTTCCACAAACCACATATGGATCAACCAGAGTCATTGCATGTTTGTTCTTTCCACAAACCACACATGGATCAACCACTAGAGTCATTGCGTGTTTGTTCTTATACTAAAACCACAAACCAGCAGTAGAGTCATTGCATGTGTGTTCTTTCCACAAACCACACATGTGGACCCACCAGTGGTCATTGCATGTGTGTTCTTTCCACAAACCACATATGGATCAACCAGAGTCATTGCATGTGTGTTCTTTTCACAAACCACATATGGATCAACCACTAGAGTCATTGCACGTGCGTTCTTTTCACAAACCACACATGGATCAACCACTAGAGTTATTGCATGTGTGTTATTTCCACAAACAAACATGGATCAACCACTAGAGTCATTGCATGTGTGTTCTTTTCCACAAACCACACATGGATCCACCACTAGAGTCATTGCATGTATGTTCTTTCCACAAACCACACGTGGATCAACCACTAGAGTCATTGCATGTATGTTCTTTCCACAAACCACACATGGATCAACCACTAGAGTCATTGCATGTTTGTTCTTATACTAAAACCACAAACGAGCACTAGAGTCATTGCATGTTTGTTCTTTTCCACAAACCACACATGGATCCACCACTAGAGTCATTGCATGTGTGTTCTTTCCACAAACCACATATGGATCAACCAGAGTCATTGCATGTGTGTTATTTCCACAAACCACACATGTGTACCCACTAGAGTCATTGCATGTGTGTTGATTCCACAAACCACACATGGATCAACCACTAGAGTCATTGCACATGTGTTATTTCCACAAACCACACATGGATCAACCACTAGAGTCATTGCATGTTTGTTCTTATACTAAAACCAACACTAGAGTCATTGCATGTGTGTTCTTTTCACAAACCACACATGGATCAACCACTAGAGTCATTACATGTGTGTTATTTCCACAAACATACATGGATCAACCACTAGAGTCATTGCATGTGTGTTCTTATACTAAAACCAACATGGATCCACCAGTGGTCATTGCATGTGTGTTCTTTCCACAAACCACACATGGATCAACCACTAGATTCATTGCATGTATGTTCTTTCCACAAACCACACATGGATCAACCACTAGAGTCATTGCATGTTTGTTATTATACTAAAACCACAAACCAGCACTAGAGTCATTGCATATGTGTTCTATTCGACAAACCACACATGGATCCACCACCAAATTCATTGCATGTATGTTCTTTCCACAAACCACATATGGATCAACCAGAGTCATTGCATGTGTGTTCTTTCCACAAACCACACATGTGGACCCACTAGAGTCATTGCATGTGTGTTATTTCCACAAACCACACATGGATCAACCACTCGAGTCATTGCATGTGTGTTCTTTCCACAAACCACATATGGTTCAACCACTAGAGTCATTGCTTGTGTGTTCTTATACTAAACCAACACTAGAGATATTGCATGTGTGTTCTTTTCACAAACCACACATGGATCAACCACTAGAGTCATTGCATGTGTGTTATTTCCACAAACAAAGATGGATCAACCACTAGAGTCATTGCATGTGTGTTCTTATACTAAAACCAACATGGATCCACCAGTGGTCATTGCATGTTTGTTCTTTCCACAAACCACACATGGATCAACCACTAGAGTCATTGCATGTGTGTTATTTCCATAAACCACACATGGATCAACCACTAGAGTCATTGCATGTGTGTTCTTATACTAAAACCACAAACCAGTACTAGAGTCATTGCATGTGTATTCTTATACTAAAACCACAAACCAATACTAGAATTATTGCATGTGTGTTCTTTTCCACAAACCACACATGGATCCACAAGTGGTCATTGCATGTGCGTTCTTTCCACAAACCACATATGGATCAACCAGAGTCATTGCAGGTGTGTTCTTTCCACAAACCACACATGGATCAACCACTAGAGTCATTGCATGTTTGTTCTTATACTAAAACCACAAACCAGCACTAGAGTCATTGCATGTGTGTTCTTTCCACAAACCACACATGTGGACCCACCAGTGGTCATTGCATGTGTGTTCTTTCCACAAACCACATATGGATCAACCAGAGTCATTGCATGTGTGTTCTTTTCACAAACCACATATGGATCAACCACTAGAGTCATTGCACGTGCGTTCTTTTCACAAACCACACATGGATCAACCACTAGAGTTATTGCATGTGTGTTATTTCCACAAACAAACATGGATCAACCACTAGAGTCATTGCATGTGTGTTCTTTTCCAGAAACCACACATGGATCCACCAGTGGTCATTGCATGTGTGTTCTTTCCACAAACCACATATGGATCAACCACTAGAGTCATTGCATGTGTGTTCTTTTCCACAAACAACTTATGGATCAACAAGTGGTCATTACATGTGCGTTCTTTCCACAAACCACATGTGGACGCATTACAGTCATTGCATGTGTGTTATTTCCACAAACCACACATGGATAAACCACTAGAGTCATTGCATATGTGTTATTTCCACAAACCACATATGGATCAACCACTAGAGTCATTGCATGTGTGTTCTTATACTAAAACCAGCATTAAAGTCATTGCATGTGTGTTCTTTCCACAAACCACACATGGATCAACCACTGGAGTCATTGCATGTGTGTTATTTCCACAAACAAACATGGATCAACCACTAGAGTCATTGCATGTGTGTTCGTTTCCACAAACAACACATGGATCCACCAGTGGTCATTGCATGTGTGTTATTTCCACAAACCACACATGGATGAACCACTAGAGTCATTGCATGTGTGTTCTTTCCACAAACCACACATGGATCAACCACTAGAGTCATTGCATGTTTTTTCTTATATTAAAACCACAAACCAGCACTAGAGTCGTTGCATGTGTGTTCTTTTCCACAAACCGCACATGGATCCACTAGTGGTCATTGCATGTGTGTTCTTTCCACAAACCACATATGGATCAACCAGAGTCATTGCATGTGTGTTCTTTCCACAAACCACACATGGATCAACCACTAGAGTCATTGCATGTTTGTTCTTATACTAAAACCACAAACCAACACTAGAGTCATTGCATGTGTGTTCTTTTCCACAAACCTCACATGGATCCACCACTAGAGTCATTGCATGTGTGTTCTTTCCACAAACCACACATGTGGACCCACCAGTGGTCATTGCATGTGTGTTATTTCCACGAACCAAACATGGATTAACCACTAGAGTCATTGCATGTGTGTTCTTTCCACAAACCACATATGGATCAACCACTAGAGTCATTGCATGTGTGTTCTTATACTAAAACCAACACTAGAGTCATTGCATGTGGGTTCTTTTCACAAACCACACATGGATCAACCACTAGAGTCATTGCATGTGTGTTATTTCCACAAACAAACATGGATCAACCACTAGAGTCATTGCATGTGTGTTCTTTTCCACAAACCACACATGGATCCACCAGTGGTCATTGCATGTGTGTTTTTTCCACAAACCACACATGGATCAACCACTAGAGTCATTGCATGTTTGTTATTATACTAAAACCACAAACTAGCACTAGAGTCATTGCATGTGTGTTCTATTCGACAAACCACACATGGATCCACCACTAGAGTCATTGCATGTGTGTTCTTTCCACAAACCACATATGGATCAACCAGAGTCATTGCATGTGTGTTCTTTCCACAAACCACACATGTGGACCCACTAGAGTCATTGCATGTGTGTTATTTCCACAAACCACATATGGATCAAGCACTAGAGTCATTGCATGTTTGTTCTTATACTAAAACCACAAACCAGCACTAGAGTCATTGCATGTGTGTTCTTTCCACAAACCACACATGTGGACCCACTAGTGGTCATTGCATGTGTGTTCTTTCCACAAACCACATATGGATCAACCAGAGTCATTGCATGTGTGTTCTTTCCACAAACCACATATGGATCAACCACTAGAGTCATTGCTCGTGTGTACTTTTTACAAACCACACATGGATCAACCACTAGAGTTATTGCATGTGTGTTATTTCCATAAACAAACAAGGATCAACCACTAGAGTCATTGCATCTGTGTTCTTTTCCACAAACCACACATGGATCCACTAGTGGTCATTGCATGTGTATTCTTTTCCACAAACCACACATGGATCCACCAGTGGTCATTGCATGTGTGTTCTTTCCACAAACCACATATGGATCAACCACTAGTCGTTGCATGTGTGTTCTTTCCACAAACCACACATGGATCAACCACTAGTGTGATTGCATGTTTGTTCTTATACTAAAACCACAAACCAGCACTAGAGTCATTGCATGTGTGGTCTTTTCCACAAACCACACATGGATCCACCACTAGAGTCATTGCATGTGTGTTCTTTCCACAAACCACATATGGATCAACCAGAGTCATTGCATGTGTGTTATTTCCACAAACCACACATGTGTACCCACTAGAGTCATTGCATGTGTGTTATTTCCACAAACCACACATGGATCAACCACTAGAGTCATTGCATATGTGTTATTTCCACAAACCACACATGGATCAACCACTAGAGTCATTGCATGTTTGTTCTTATACTAAAACCAACACTAGAGTCATTGCATGTGTGTTCTTTTCACAAGCCACACATGGATCAACCACTAGAGTCATTACATGTGTGTTATTTCCACAAACAAACATGGATCAACCACTAGAGTCATTGCATGTGTGTTCTATACTAAAACCAACATGGATCCACCAGTGGTCATTGCATGTGTGTTATTTCCACAAACCACACATGGATCAACCACTAGAGTCATTGCATGTATGTTATTTCCACAAACCACACATGGATCAACCACTAGAGTCATTGCATGTTTGTTTTTATACTAAAACCACAAACCAGCACTAGAGTCATTGCATGTGTGTTCTATTCGACAAACCACACATGGATCCACCACCAAAGTCATTGCATGTGTGTTCTTTCCACAAGCCACATATGGATCAACCAGAGTCATTGCATGTGTGTTCTTTCCACAAACCACACATGTGGAGCCACTAGAGTCATTGCATGTGTGTTATTTCCACAAACCACACATGGATCAACCACTAGAGTCATTGCATGTGTGTTCTTTCCACAAACCACATATGGATCAACCACTAGAGTCATTGCATGTGTGTTCTTATACTAAACCAACAATAGAGTCATTGCATGTCTGTTCTTTTCACAAACCACAGATGGATCAACCACTAGAGTCATTGCATGTGTGTTATTTCCACAAACAAACATGGATCAACCACTAGAGTCATTGCATGTGTGTTCTTATACTAAAACCAACATGGATCCACCAGTGGTCATTGCATGTTTGTTCTTTCCACAAACCACACATGGATCAACCACTAGAGTCATTGCATGTGTGTTATTTCCGCAAACCACACATGGATCAACCACTAGAGTCATTGCATGTGTGTTCTTATACTAAAACCACAAACCAGTACTAGAGTCATTGCATGTGTATTCTTATACTAAAACCACAAACCAGTACTAGAGTCATTGCATGTGTGTTCTTTTCCACAAACCACACATGGATCCACAAGTGGTCATTGCATGTGCGTTCTTTCCACAAACCACATATGGATCAACCAGAGTCATTGCATGTTTGTTCTTTCCACAAACCACACATGGATCAACCACTAGAGTCATTGCGTGTTTGTTCTTATACTAAAACCACAAACCAGCAGTAGAGTCATTGCATGTGTGTTCTTTCCACAAACCACACATGTGGACCCACCAATGGTCATTGCATGTGTGTTCTTTCCACAAACCACATATGGATCAACCAGAGTCATTGCATGTGTGTTCTTTTCACAAACCACATATGGATCAACCACTAGAGTCATTGCACGTGCGTTCTTTTCACAAACCACACATGGATCAACCACTAGAGTTATTGCATGTGTGTTATTTCCACAAACAAACATGGATCAACCACTAGAGTCATTGCATGTGTGTTCTTTTCCACAAACCACACATGGATCCACCACTAGAGTCATTGCATGTATGTTCTTTCCACAAACCACACGTGGATCAACCACTAGAGTCATTGCATGTATGTTCTTTCCACAAACCACACATGGATCAACCACTAGAGTCATTGCATGTTTGTTCTTATACTAAAACCACAAACGAGCACTAGAGTCATTGCATGTTTGTTCTTTTCCACAAACCACACATGGATCCACCACTAGAGTCATTGCATGTGTGTTCTTTCCACAAACCACATATGGATCAACCAGAGTCATTGCATGTGTGTTATTTCCACAAACCACACATGTGTACCCACTAGAGTCATTGCATGTGTGTTGATTCCACAAACCACACATGGATCAACCACTAGAGTCATTGCACATGTGTTATTTCCACAAACCACACATGGATCAACCACTAGAGTCATTGCATGTTTGTTCTTATACTAAAACCAACACTAGAGTCATTGCATGTGTGTTCTTTTCACAAACCACACATGGATCAACCACTAGAGTCATTACATGTGTGTTATTTCCACAAACAAACATGGATCAACCACTAGAGTCATTGCATGTGTGTTCTTATACTAAAACCAACATGGGTCCACCAGTGGTCATTGCATGTGTGTTCTTTCCACAAACCACACATGGATCAACCACTAGAGTCATTGCATGTATGTTCTTTCCACAAACCACACATGGATCAACCACTAGAGTCATTGCATGTTTGTTATTATACTAAAACCACAAACCAGCACTAGAGTCATTGCATATGTGTTCTATTCGACAAACCACACATGGATCCACCACCAAATTCATTGCATGTATGTTCTTTCCACAAACCACATATGGATCAACCAGAGTCATTGCATGTGTGTTCTTTCCACAAACCACACATGGATCAACCACTCGAGTCATTGCGTGTGTGTTCTTTCCACAAACCACATATGGATCAACCACTAGAGTCATTGCTTGTGTGTTCTTATACTAAACCAACACTAGAGATATTGCATGTGTGTTCTTTTCACAAACCACACATGGATCAACCACTAGAGTCATTGCATGTGTGTTATTTCCACAAACAAACATGGATCAACCACTAGAGTCATTGCATGTGTGTTCTTATACTAAAACCAACATGGATCCACCAGTGGTCATTGCATGTTTGTTCTTTCCACAAACCACACATGGATCAACCACTAGAGTCATTGCATGTGTGTTATTTCCATAAACCACACATGGATCAACCACTAGAGTCATTGCATGTGTGTTCTTATACTAAAACCACAAACCAGTACTAGAGTCATTGCATGTGTATTCTTATACTAAAACCACAAACCAATACTAGAATTATTGCATGTGTGTTCTTTTCCACAAACCACACATGGATCCACAAGTGGTCATTGCATGTGCGTTCTTTCCACAAACCACATATGGATCAACCAGAGTCATTGCACGTGTGTTCTTTCCACAAACCACACATGGATCAACCACTAGAGTCATTGCATGTTTGTTCTTATACTAAAACCACAAACCAGCACTAGAGTCATTGCATGTGTGTTCTTTCCACAAACCACACATGTGGACCCACCAGTGGTCATTGCATGTGTGTTCTTTCCACAAACCACATATGGATCAACCAGAGTCATTGCATGTGTGTTCTTTTCACAAACCACATATGGATCAACCACTAGAGTCATTACACGTGCGTTCTTTTCACAAACCACACATGGATCAACCACTAGAGTTATTGCATGTGTGTTATTTCCACAAACAAACATGGATCAACCACTAGAGTCATTGCATGTGTGTTCTTTTCCAGAAACCACACATGGATCCACCAGTGGTCATTGCATGTGTGTTCTTTCCACAAACCACATATGGATCAACCATTAGAGTCATTGCATGTGTGTTCTTTTCCACAAACAACTTATGGATCAACAAGTGGTCATTACATGTGCGTTCTTTCCACAAACCACATGTGGACGCATTACAGTCATTGCATGTGTGTTATTTCCACAAACCACACATGGATAAACCACTAGAGTCATTGCATATGTGTTATTTCCACAAACCACACATGGATCAACCACTAGAGTCATTGCATGTGTGTTCTTATACTAAAACCAGCATTAAAGTCATTGCATGTGTGTTCTTTCCACAAACCACACATGGATCAACCACTGGAGTCATTGCATGTGTGTTATTTCCACAAACAAACATGGATCAACCACTAGAGTCATTGCATGTGTGTTCGTTTCCACAAACAACACATGGATCCACCAGTGGTCATTGCATGTGTGTTATTTCCACAAACCACACATGGATGAACCACTAGAGTCATTGCATGTGTGTTCTTTCCACAAACCACACATGGATCAACCACTAGAGTCATTGCATGTTTTTTCTTATATTAAAACCACAAACCAGCACTAGAGTCGTTGCATGTGTGTTCTTTTCCACAAACCGCACATGGATCCACTAGTGGTCATTGCATGTGTGTTCTTTCGACAAACCACATATGGATCAACCAGAGTCATTGCATGTGTGTTCTTTCCACAAACCACACATGGATCAACCACTAGAGTCATTGCATGTTTGTTCTTATACTAAAACCACAAACTAGCACTAAAGTCATTGCATGTGTGTTCTTTTCCACAAACCACACATGGATCCACCAGTGGTCATTGCATGTGTGTTATTTCCACAAACCACACATGGATCAACCACTAGAGTCATTGCATGTGTGTTCTTTCAACAAACCACATATGGATCAACCACTAGAGTCATCGCATTTGTGTTCTTATTATACTAAAACCAATACTAGAGTCATTGCATGTGTGTTCTTTTCACAAACCACACATGGATCAACCACTAGAGTCATTGCATGTGTGTTATTTCCACAAACAAACATGGATCAACCACTAGAGTCATTGCATGTGTGTTTTTTCCACAAACCACACATGGATCAACCACCAGAGTCATTGCATTTGTGTTATTTCGACAAACCACACATGGATCAACCACTAGAGTCATTGCATGTGTGTTCTTTCCACAAACCACATATGGATCAACCAGAGTCATTGCATGTGTGTTCTTTCCACAAACCACACATGTGGACCCACCAGTGGTCATTGCACGTGTGTTATTTCCACAAACCAAACATGAATTAACCACTAGAGTCATTGCATGTGTGTTCTTTCCACAAACCACATATGGATCAACCACTAGAGTCATTGCATGTGTGTTCTTTTCACAAACCACACATGGATCAACCACTAGAGTCATTGCATGTGTGTTATTTCCACAAACAAACATGGATCAACCACTAGAGTCATTGCATGTGTGTTCGTTTCCACAAACCACACATGGATCCACCAGCGGTCATTGCATGTGTGTTATTTCCACAAACCACACATGGATGAACCACTAGAGTCAATGCATGTGTGTTCTTTCCACAAACCACACATGAATCAACCACTAGAGTCATTGCATGTTTGTTCTTATACTAAAACCACAAACTAGCACTAGAGTCATTGCATGTGTGTTCTTTTCCACAAACCGCACATGGGTCCACTAGTTCTCATTGCATGTGTGTTCTTTCCACAAACCACATATGGATAAACTAGAGTCATTGCATGTGTGTTCTTTCCACAAACCACACATGGATCAACCACTAGAGTCATTGCATGTTTGTTCTTATACTAAAACCACAAACCAGCACTAGAGTCATTGCATGTGTGTTCTTTTCCACAAACCACACATGGATCCACCAGTGTTCATTGCATGTGTGTTATTTCCACAAACCACACATGGATCAACCACTAGAGTCATTGCATGTGTGTTCTTCCCACAAACCACATATGGATCAACCACTAGAGTCATTGCATGTGTGTTCTTATTATACTAAAACCAACACTAGAGTCATTGCATGTGTGTTCTTTTCACAAGCCACACATGGATCAACCACTAGAGTCATTGCATGTGTGTTATTTCCACAAACAAACATGGATCAACCACTAGAGTCATTGCATGTGTGTTTTTTCCACAAACCACACATGGATCAACCACTAGAGTCATTGCATTTGTGTTATTTCCACAAACCACACATGGATCAACCACTAGAGTCATTGCATGTTTGTTCTTATACTAAAACCACAAACCAGCACTAGAGTCATTGCATGTGTGTTCTTTTCCACAAACCACACATGGATCCACCAGTGGTCATTGCATGTGTGTTCTTTCCACAAACCACATATGGATCAACCAGAGTCATTGCATGTGTGTTCTTTCCACAAACCACACATGGATCAACCACTAGAGTCATTGCATGTTTGTTCTTATACTAAAACCACAAACCAACACTAGAGTCATTGCATGCGTGTTCTTTTCCACAAACCTCACATGGATCCACCACTAGAGTCATTGTATGTGTGTTCTTTCCACAAACCACACATGTGGACCCACCAGGGGTCATTGCATGTGTGTTATTTCCACGAACCAAACATGGATTAACCACTAGAGTCATTGCATGTGTGTTCTTTCCACAAACCACATATGGATCAACCACTAGAGTCATTGCATGTGTGTTCTTATACTAAAACCAACACTAGAGTCATTGCATGTGGGTTCTTTTCACAAACCACACATGGATCAACCACTAGAGTCATTGCATGTGTGTTATTTCCACAAACAAACATGGATCAACCACTAGAGTCATTGCATGTGTGTTCTTTTCCACAAACCACACATGGATCCACCAGTGGTCATTGCATGTGTGTTTTTTCCACAAACCACACATGGTTCAACCACTAGAGTCATTGCATGTTTGTTATTATACTAAAACCACAAACTAGCACTAGAGTCATTGCATGTGTGTTCTATTCGACAAACCACACATGGATCCACCACTAGAGTCATTGCATGTGTGTTCTTTCCACAAACCACATATGGATCAACCAGAGTCATTGCATGTGTGTTCTTTCCACAAACCACACATGTGGACCCACTAGAGTCATTGCATGTGTGTTATTTCCACAAACCACACATGGATCAACCCCACTAGAGTCATTGCATGTGTGTTCTTTCCACAAACCACATATGGATCCACCAGTGGTCATTGCATGTGTGTTTTTTCCACAAACCACACATGGATCAACCACTAGAGTCATTGCATGTTTTTTCTTATATTAAAACCACAAACCAGCACTAGAGTCGTTGCATGTGTGTTCTTTTCCACAAACCGCACATGGATCCACTAGTGGTCATTGCATGTGTGTTCTTTCCACAAACCACATATGGATCAACCAGAGTCATTGCATGTGTGTTCTTTCCACAAACCACACATGGATCAACCACTAGAGTCATTGCATGTTTGTTCTTATACTAAAACCACAAACCGGCACTAAAGTCATTGCACGTGTGTTCTTTTCCACAAACCACACATGGATCCACCAGTGGTCATTGCATGTGTGTTATTTCCACAAACCACACATGGATCAACCACTAGAGTCATTGCATGTGTGTTCTTTCCACAAACCACATATGGATCAACCACTAGAGTCATCGCATCTGTGTTCTTATTATACTAAAACCAACACTAGAGTCATTGCATGTGTGTTCTTTTCACAAACCACACATGGATCAACCACTAGAGTCATTGCATGTGTGTTATTTCCACAAACAAACATGGATCAACCACTAGAGTCATTGCATGTGTGTTTTTTCCACAAACCACACATGGATCAACCACTAGAGTCATTGCATTTGTGTTATTTCGACAAACCACACATGGATCAACCACTAGAGTCATTGCATGTGTGTTCTTTCCACAAACCACATATGGATCAACCAGAGTCATTGCATGTGTGTTCTTTCCACAAACCACACATGTGGACCCACCAGTGGTCATTGCACGTGTGTTATTTCCACAAACCAAACATGGATTAACCACTAGAGTCATTGCATGTGTGTTCTTTCCACAAACCACATATGGATCAACCACTAGAGTCATTGCATGTGTGTTCTTTTCACAAACCACACATGGATCAACCACTAGAGTCATTGCATGTGTGTTATTTCCACAAATAAACATGGATCAACCAGTAGAGTCATTGCATGTGTGTTCGTTTCCACAAACCACACATGGATCCACCAGCGGTCATTGCATGTGTGTTATTTCCACAAACCACACATGGATGAACCACTAGAGTGAATGCATGTGTGTTCTTTCCACAAACCACACATGAATCAACCACTAGAGTCATTGCATGTTTGTTCTTATACTAAAACCACAAACTAGCACTAGAGTCATTGCATGTGTGTTCTTTTCCACAAACCGCACATGGGTCCACTAGTTCTCATTGCATGTGTGTTCTTTCCACAAACCACATATGGATAAACTAGAGTCATTGCATGTGTGTTCTTTCCACAAACCACACATGGATCAACCACTAGAGTCATTGCATGTTTGTTCTTATACTAAAACCACAAACCAGCACTAGAGTCATTACATGTGTGTTCTTTTCCACAAACCACACATGGATCCACCAGTGGTCATTGCATGTGTGTTATTTCCACAAACCACACATGGATCAACCACTAGAGTCATTGCATGTGTGTTCTTCCCACAAACCACATATGGATCAACCACAAGAGTCATTGCATGTGTGTTCTTATTATACTAAAACCAACACTAGAGTCATTGCATGTGTGTTCTTTTCACAAACCACACATGGATCAACCACTAGAGTCATTGCATGTGTGTTATTTCCACAAACAAACATGGATCAACCACTAGAGTCATTGCATGTGTGTTTTTTCCACAAACCACACATGGATCAACCACTAGAGTCATTGCATTTGTGTTATTTCCACAAACCACACATGGATCAACCACTAGAGTCATTGCATGTTTGTTCTTATACTAAAACCACAAACCAGCACTAGAGTCATTGCATGTGTGTTCTTTTCCACAAACCACACATGGATCCACCAGTGGTCATTGCATGTGTGTTCTTTCCACAAACCACATATGGATCAACCAGAGTCATTGCATGTGTGTTCTTTCCACAAACCACACATGGATCAACCACTAGAGTCATTGCATGTTTGTTCTTATACTAAAACCACAAACCAACACTAGAGTCATTGCATGTGTGTTCTTTTCCACAAACCTCACATGGATCCACCACTAGAGTCATTGTATGTGTGTTCTTTCCACAAACCACACATGTGGACCCACCAGGGGTCATTGCATGTGTGTTATTTCCACGAACCAAACATGGATTAACCACTAGAGTCATTGCATGTGTGTTCTTTCTACAAACCACATATGGATCAACCACTAGAGTCATTGCATGTGTGTTCTTATACTAAAACCAACACTAGAGTCATTGCATGTGGGTTCTTTTCACAAACCACACATGGATCAACCACTAGAGTCATTGCATGTGTGTTATTTCCACAAACAAACATGGATCAACCACTAGAGTCATTGCATGTGTGTTCTTTTCCACAAACCACACATGGATCCACCAGTGGTCATTGCATGTGTGTTTTTTCCACAAACCACACATGGTTCAACCACTAGAGTCATTGCATGTTTGTTATTATACTAAAACCACAAACTAGCACTAGAGTCATTGCATGTGTGTTCTATTCGACAAACCACACATGGATCCACCACTAGAGTCATTGCATGTGTGTTCTTTCCACAAACCACATATGGATCAACCAGAGTCATTGCATGTGTGTTCTTTCCACAAACCACACATGTGGACCCACTAGAGTCATTGCATGTGTGTTATTTCCACAAACCACACATGGATCAACCCCACTAGAGTCATTGCATGTGTGTTCTTTCCACAAACCACATATGGATCCACCAGTGGTCATTGCATGTGTGTTTTTTCCACAAACCACACATGGATCAACCACTAGAGTCATTGCATGTTTTTTCTTATATTAAAACCACAAACCAGCACTAGAGTCGTTGCATGTGTGTTCTTTTCCACAAACCGCACATGGATCCACTAGTGGTCATTGCATGTGTGTTCTTTCCACAAACCACATATGGATCAACCAGAGTCATTGCATGTGTGTTCTTTCCAAAAACCAAACATGGATCAACCACTAGAGTCATTGCATGTTTGTTCTTATACTAAAACCACAAACCGGCACTAAAGTCATTGCACGTGTGTTCTTTTCCACAAACCACACATGGATCCACCAGTGGTCATTGCATGTGTGTTATTTCCACAAACCACACATGGATCAACCACTAGAGTCATTGCATGTGTGTTCTTTCCACAAACCACATATGGATCAACCACTAGAGTCATCGCATCTGTGTTCTTATTATACTAAAACCAACACTAGAGTCATTGCATGTGTGTTCTTTTCACAAATCACACATGGATCAACCACTAGAGTCATTGCATGTGTGTTATTTCCACAAACAAACATGGATCAACCACTAGAGTCATTGCATGTGTGTTTTTTCCACAAACCACACATGGATCAACCACTAGAGTCATTGCATTTGTGTTATTTCGACAAACCACACATGGATCAACCACTAGAGTCATTGCATGTGTGTTCTTTCCACAAACCACATATGGATCAACCAGAGTCATTGCATGTGTGTTCTTTCCACAAACCACACATGTGGACCCACAAGTGGTCATTGCACGTGTGTTATTTCCACAAACCAAACATGGATTAACCACTAGAGTCATTGCATGTGTGTTCTTTCCACAAACCACATATGGATCAACCACTAGAGTCATTGCATGTGTGTTCTTTTCACAAACCACACATGGATCAACCACTAGAGTCATTGCATGTGTGTTATTTCCACAAACAAACATGGATCAACCACTAGAGTCATTGCATGTGTGTTCGTTTCCACAAACCACACATGGATCCACCAGTGGTCATTGCATGTGTGTTATTTCCACAAACCACACATGGATGAACCACTAGAGTCATTGCATGTGTGTTCTTTCCACAAACCACACATGAATCAACCACTAGAGTCATTGCATGTTTGTTCTTATACTAAAACCACAAACTAGCACTAGAGTCATTGCATGTGTGTTCTTTTCCACAAACCGCACATGGTTCCACTAGTTCTCATTGCATGTGTGTTCTTTCCACAAACCACATATGGATAAACTAGAGTCATTGCATGTGTGTTCTTTCCACAAACCACACATGGATCAACCACTAGAGTCATTGCATGTTTGTTCTTATACTAAAACCACAAACCAGCACTAGAGTCATTGCATGTGTGTTCTTTTCCACAAACCACACATGGATCCACCAGTGGTCATTGCATGTGTGTTATTTCCACAAACCACACATGGATCAACCACTAGAGTCATTGCATGTGTGTTCTTCCCACAAACCACATATGGATCAACCACTAGAGTCATTGCATGTGTGTTCTTATTATACTAAAACCAACACTAGAGTCATTGCATGTGTGTTCTTTTCACAAACCACACATGGATCAACCACTAGAGTCATTGCATGTGTGTTATTTCCACAAACAAACATGGATCAACCACTAGAGTCATTGCATGTGTGTTTTTTCCACAAACCACACATGGATCAACCACTAGAGTCATTGCATTTGTGTTATTTCCACAAACCACACATGGATCAACCACTAGAGTCATTGCATGTTTGTTCTTATACTAAAACCACAAACCAGCACTAGAGTCATTGCATGTGTGTTCTTTTCCACAAACCACACATGGATCCACCAGTGGTCATTGCATGTGTGTTCTTTCCACAAACCACATATGGATCAACCAGAGTCATTGCATGTGTGTTCTTTCCACAAACCACACATGGATCAACCACTAGAGTCATTGCATGTTTGTTCTTATACTAAAACCACAAACCAACACTAGAGTCATTGCATGTGTGTTCTTTTCCACAAACCTCACATGGATCCACCACTAGAGTCATTGCATGTGTGTTCTTTCCACAAACCACACATGTGGACCCACCAGTGGTCATTCCATGTGTGTTATTTCCACGAACCAAACATGGATTAACCACTAGAGTCATTGCATGTGTGTTCTTTCCACAAACCACATATGGATCAACCACTAGAGTCATTGCATGTGTGTTCTTATACTAAAACCAACACTAGAGTCATTGCATGTGGGTTCTTTTCACAAACCACACATGGATCAACCACTAGAGTCATTGCATGTGTGTTATTTCCACAAACAAACATGGATCAACCACTAGAGTCATTGCATGTGTGTTCTTTTCCACAAACCACACATGGATCCACCAGTGGTCATTGCATGTGTGTTTTTTCCACAAACCACACATGGATCAACCACTAGAGTCATTGCATGTTTGTTATTATACTAAAACCACAAACTAGCACTAGAGTCATTGCATGTGTGTTCTATTCGACAAACCACACATGGATCCACCACTAGAGTCATTGCATGTGTGTTCTTTCCACAAACCACATATGGATCAACCAGAGTCATTGCATGTGTGTTCTTTCCACAAACCACACATGTGGACCCACTAGAGTCATTGCATGTGTGTTATTTCCACAAACCACATATGGATCAACCACTAGAGTCATTGCATGTTTGTTCTTATACTAAAACCACAAACTAGCACTAGAGTCATTGCATGTGTGTTCTTTTCCACAAACCGCACATGGTTCCACTAGTTCTCATTGCATGTGTGTTCTTTCCACAAACCACATATGGATAAACTAGAGTCATTGCATGTGTGTTCTTTCCACAAACCACACATGGATCAACCACTAGAGTCATTGCATGTTTGTTCTTATACTAAAACCACAAACCAGCACTAGAGTCATTGCATGTGTGTTCTTTTCCACAAACCACACATGGATCCACTAGTGGTCATTGCATGTGTGTTATTTCCACAAACCACACATGGATCAACCACTAGAGTCATTGCATGTGTGTTCTTCCCACAAACCACATATGGATCAACCACTAGAGTCATTGCATGTGTGTTCTTATTATACTAAAACCAACACTAGAGTCATTGCATGTGTGTTCTTTTCACAAACCACACATGGATCAACCACTAGAGTCATTGCATGTGTGTTATTTCCACAAACAAACATGGATCAACCACTAGAGTCATTGCATGTGTGTTTTTTCCACAAACCACACATGGATCAACCACTAGAGTCATTGCATTTGTGTTATTTCCACAAACCACACATGGATCAACCACTAGAGTCATTGCATGTTTGTTCTTATACTAAAACCACAAACCAGCACTAGAGTCATTGCATGTGTGTTCTTTTCCACAAACCACACATGGATCCACCAGTGGTCATTGCATGTGTGTTCTTTCCACAAACCACATATGGATCAACCAGAGTCATTGCATGTGTGTTCTTTCCACAAACCACACATGGATCAACCACTAGAGTCATTGCATGTTTGTTCTTATACTAAAACCACAAACCAACACTAGAGTCATTGCATGTGTGTTCTTTTCCACAAACCTCACATGGATCCACCACTGGAGTCATTGCATGTGTGTTCTTTCCACAAACCACACATGTGGACCCACCAGTGGTCATTCCATGTGTGTTATTTCCACGAACCAAACATGGATTAACCACTAGAGTCATTGCATGTGTGTTCTTTCCACAAACCACATATGGATCAACCACTAGAGTCATTGCATGTGTGTTCTTATACTAAAACCAACACTAGAGTCATTGCATGTGGGTTCTTTTCACAAACCACACATGGATCAACCACTAGAGTCATTGCATGTGTGTTATTTCCACAAACAAACATGGATCAACCACTAGAGTCATTGCATGTGTGTTCTTTTCCACAAACCACACATGGATCCACCAGTGGTCATTGCATGTGTGTTTTTTCCACAAACCACACATGGATCAACCACTAGAGTCATTGCATGTTTGTTATTATACTAAAACCACAAACTAGCACTAGAGTCATTGCATGTGTGTTCTATTCGACAAACCACACATGGATCCACCACTAGAGTCATTGCATGTGTGTTCTTTCCACAAACCACATATGGATCAACCAGAGTCATTGCATGTGTGTTCTTTCCACAAACCACACATGTGGACCCACTAGATTCATTGCATGTGTGTTATTTCCACAAACCACATATGGATCAACCACTAGAGTCATTGCATGTTTGTTCTTATACTAAAACCACAAACCAGCACTAGAGTCATTGCATGTGTGTTCTTTCCACAAACCACACATGTGGACCCACTAGTGGTCATTGCATGTGTGTTCTTTCCACAAACCACATATGGATCAACCAGAATCATTGCATGTGTGTTCTTTCCACAAACCACATATGGATCAACCACTAGAGTCATTGCTCGTGTGTACTTTTTACAAACCACACATGGATCAACCACTAGAGTTATTGCATGTGTGTTATTTCCACAAACAAACATGGATCAACCACTAGAGTCATTGCATGTGTGTTCTTTTCCACAAACCACACATGGATCCACTAGTGGTCATTGGATGTGTATTCTTTTCCACAAACCACACATGGATCCACCAGTGGTCATTGGATGTGTGTTCTTTCCACAAACCACATATGGATCAACCACTAGTCGTTGCATGTGTGTTCTTTCCACAATCCTCACATGGATCAACCACTAGAGTGATTGCATGTTTGTTCTTATACTAAAACCATAAACCAGCACTAGAGTCATTGCATGTGTGGTCTTTTCCACAAACCACACATGGATCCACCACTAGAGTCATTGCATGTGTGTTCTTTCGACAAACCACATATGGATCAACCAGAGTCATTGCATGTGTGTTATTTCCACAAACCACACATGTGTACCCACTAGAGTCATTGCATGTGTGTTATTTCCACAAACCACACATGGATCAACCACTAGAGTCATTGCATATGTGTTATTTCCACAAACCACACATGGATCAACCACTAGAGTCATTGCATGTTTGTTCTTATACTAAAACCAACACTAGAGTCATTGCATGTGTGTTCTTTTCACAAACCACACATGGATCAACCACTAGTCATTACATGTGTGTTATTTCCACAAACAAACATGGATCAACCACTAGAGTCATAGCATGTGTGTTCTTATACTAAAACCAACATGGATCCACCAGTGGTCATTGCATGTGTGTTCTTTCCACAAACCACACATGGATCAACCACTATAGTCATTGCATGTATGTTATTTCCACAAACCACACATGGATCAAGCACTAGAGTCATTGCATGTTTGTTATTATACTAAAACCACAAACCAGCACTAGAGTCATTGCATGTGTGTTCTATTCGACAAACCACACATGGATCCACCACCAAAGTCATTGCATGTGTGTTCTTTCCACAAACCACATATGGATCAACCAGAGTCATTGCATGTGTGTTCTTTCCACAACCCACACATGTGGAGCCACTAGAGTCATTGCATGTGTGTTATTTCCACAAACCACACATGGATCAACCACTACAGTCATTGCATGTGTGTTCTTTCCACAAACCACATATGGATCAACCACTAGAGTCATTACATGTGTGTTCTTATACTAAACCAACAACAGAGTCATTGCATGTCTGTTCTTTTCACAAACCACACATGGATCAACCACTAGAGTCATTGCATGTGTGTTATTTCCACAAACAAACATGGATCAACCACTAGAGTCATTGCATGTGTGTTCTTATACTAAAACCAACATGGATCCACCAGTGGTCCTTGCATGTTTGTTCTTTCCACAAACCACACATGGATCAACCACTAGAGTCATTGCATGTGTATTCTTATACTAAAACCACAAACCAGTACTAGATTCATTGCATGTGTGTTCTTTTCCACAAACCACACATGGATCCACAAGTGGTCATTGCATGTGCGTTCTTTCCACAAACCACATATGGATCAACCAGAGTCATTGCATGTTTGTTCTTTCCACAAACCACACATGGATCAACCACTAGAGTCATTGCGTGTTTGTTCTTATACTAAAACCACAAACCAGCAGTAGAGTCATTGCATGTGTGTTCTTTCCACAAACCACACATGTGGACCCACCGGTGGTCATTGCATGTGTGTTCTTTCCACAAACCACATATGGATCAACCAGAGTCATTGCATGTGTGTTCTTTTCACAAACCACATATGGATCAACCACTAGAGTCATTGCACGTGCGTTCTTTTCACAAACCACACATGGATCAACCACTAGAGTTATTGCATGTGTGTTATTTCCACAAACAAACATGGATCAACCACTAGAGTCATTGCATGTGTGTTCTTTTCCACAAACCACACATGGATCCACCAGTGGTCATTGCATGTGTGTTCTTTTCCACAAACTACACATGGATCCACGAGTGGTCATTATATGTGTGTTCTTTCCACAAACCACATATGGATCAACCACTAGAGTCATTGCATGTGTGTTCTTTTCCACAAACAACTTATGGATCAACCAGTGGTCATTACATGTGCGTTCTTTCCACAAACCATATGTGGACCCATTACAGTCATTGCATGTGTGTTATTTCCACAAATCATACATGGATCAACCACTAGAGTCATTGCATATGTGTTATTTCCACAAACCACACATGGATCAACCACTAGAGTCATTGCATGTGTGTTCTTATACTAAAACCAGCACTAGAGTCATTGCATGTGTGTTCTTTTCACAAACCACACATGAATGAACCACTAGAGTCATTGCATGTGTGCTATTTCCACAAACAAACATGGATCAACCACTAGAGTCATTGCATGTGTGTTCGTTTCCACAAACCACACATGGATCCACCAGTGGTCATTGCATGTGTGTTATTTCCACAAACCACACATGAATGAACCACTAGAGTCATTGCATGTGTGTTCTTTCCACAAACCACACATGGATCCACCAGTGGTCATTGCATGTGTGTTCTTTCCACAAACCACATATGGATCAACCACTAGTCGTTGCATGTGTGTTCTTTCCACAATCCTCACATGGATCAACCACTAGAGTGATTGCATGTTTGTTCTTATACTAAAACCACAAACCAGCACTAGAGTCATTGCATGTGTGGTCTTTTCCACAAACCACACATGGATCCACCACTAGAGTCATTGCATGTGTGTTCTTTCGACAAACCACATATGGATCAACCAGAGTCATTGCATGTGTGTTATTTCCACAAACCACACATGTGTACCCACTAGAGTCATTGCATGTGTGTTATTTCCACAAACCACACATGGATCAACGACTAGAGTCATTGCATATGTGTTATTTCCACAAACCACACATGGATCAACCACTAGAGTCATTGCATGTTTGTTCTTATACTAAAACCAACACTAGAGTCATTGCATGTGTGTTCTTTTCACAAACCACACATGGATCAACCACTAGAGTCATTACATGTGTGTTATTTCCACAAACAAACATGGATCAACCACTAGAGTCATTGCATGTGTGTTCTTATACTAAAACCAACATGGATCCACCAGTGGTCATTGCATGTGTGTTCTTTCCACAAACCACACATGGATCAACCACTATAGTCATTGCATGTATGTTATTTCCACAAACCACACATGGATCAAGCACTAGAGTCATTGCATGTTTGTTATTATACTAAAACCACAAACCAGCACTAGAGTCATTGCATGTGTGTTCTATTCGACAAACCACACATGGATCCACCACCAAAGTCATTGCATGTGTGTTCTTTCCACAAACCACATATGGATCAACCAGAGTCATTGCATGTGTGTTCTTTCCACAAACCACACATGTGGAGCCACTAGAGTCATTGCATGTGTGTTATTTCCACAAACCACACATGGATCAACCACTACAGTCATTGCATGTGTGTTCTTTCCACAAACCACATATGGATCAACCACTAGAGTTATTGCATGTGTGTTCTTATACTAAACCAACAATAGAGTCATTGCATGTCTGTTCTTTTCACAAACCACACATGGATCAACCACTAGAGTCATTGCATGTGTGTTATTTCCACAACCAAACATGGATCAACCACTAGAGTCATTGCATGTGTGTTCTTATACTAAAACCAACATGGATACACCAGTGGTCATTGCATGTTTGTTCTTTCCACAAACCACACATGGATCAACCACTAGAGTCATTGCATGTGTGTTATTTCCACAAACCACACATGGATCAACCACTAGAGTCATTGCATGTGTGTTCTTATACTAAAACCACAAACCCCAGTACTAGAGTCATTGCATGTGTATTCTTATACTAAAACCACAAACCAGTACTAGAGTCATTGCATGTGTGTTCTTTTCCACAAACCACACATGGATCCACAAGTGGTCATTGCATGTGCGTTCTTTCCACAAACCACATATGGATCAACCAGAGTCATTGCATGTTTGTTCTTTCCACAAACCACACATGGATCAACCACTAGAGTCATTGCGTGTTTGTTCTTATACTAAAACCACAAACCAGCAGTAGAGTCATTGCATGTGTGTTCTTTCCACAAACCACACATGTGGACCCACCAGTGGTCATTGCATGTGTGTTCTTTCCACAAACCACATATGGATCAACCAGAGTCATTGCATGTGTGTTCTTTTCACAAACCACATATGGATCAACCACTAGAGTCATTGCACGTGCGTTCTTTTCACAAACCACACATGGATCAACCACTAGAGTTATTGCATGTGTGTTATTTCCACAAACAAACATGGATCAACCACTAGAGTCATTGCATGTGTGTTCTTTTCCACAAACCACACATGGATCCACCAGTGGTCATTGCATGTGTGTTCTTTTCTACAAACCACACATGGATCCACGAGTGGTCATTGCATGTGTGTTCTTTCCACAAACCACATATGGATCAACCACTAGAGTCATTGCATGTGTGTTCTTTTCCTCAAACAACTTATGGATCAACCAGTGGTCATTACATGTGCGTTCTTTCCACAAACCATATGTGGACCCATTACTGTCATTGCATGTGTGTTATTTCCACAAATCACACATGGATCAACCACTAGAGTCATTGCATATGTGTTATTTCCACAAACCACACATGGATCAACCACTAGAGTCATTGCATGTGTGTTCTTATACTAAAACCAGCACTAGAGTCATTGCATGTGTGTTCTTTTCACAAACCACACATGGATCTAGCACTAGAGTCATTGCATGTGTGTTATTTCCACAAACAAACATGGATCAACCACTAGAGTCATTGCATGTGTGTTCGTTTCCACAAACCACACATGGATCCACCAGTGGTCATTGCATGTGTGTTATTTCCACAAACCACACATGAATGAACCACTAGAGTCATTGCATGTGTCTTCTTTCCACAAACCACACATGGATCAACCACTAGAGTCATTGCATGTTTGTTCTTATACTAAAACCACAAACCAGCACTAGAGTCGTTGCATGTGTGTTCTTTTCCACAAACCGCACATGGATCCACTAGTGGTCATTGCATGTGTATTCTTTCCACAAACCACATATGGATCAACCATAGTCATTGCATGTGTGTTCTTTCCACAAACCACACATGGATCAACCACTAGAGTCATTGCATGTTTGTTCTTATACAAAAACCACAAACCAGCACTAGAGTCATTGCATGTGTGTTCTTTTCCACAAACCACACATGGATCCACCAGTGGTCATTGCATGTGTGTTATTTCCACAAACCACACACGGATCAACCACTAGAGTCATTGCATGTGTGTTCTTTCCACAAACCACATATGGATCAACCACTAGAGTCATCGCATCTGTGTTCTTATTATACAGAAACCAAAAGTAGAGTCATTGCATGTGTGTTCTTTTTACAAACCACACATGGATCAACCACTAGAGTCATTGCATGTGTGTTATTTCCACAAACAAACATGGATCAACCACTAGAGTCATTGCATGTGTGATTTTTCCACAAACCACACATGGATCAACCACTAGAGTCATTGCATTTGTGTTATTTCGACAAACCACACATGGATCAACCACTAGAGTCATTACATGTTTGTTCTTATACTAAAACCACAAACCAGCACTAGAGTCATTGCATGTGTGTTCTTTTCCACAAACCACACATGGATCCACCAGTGGTCATTGCATGTGTGTTCTTTCCACAAACCACATATGGATCAACCAGAGTCATTGCATGTGTGTTCTTTCCACAAACCACACATGGATCAACCACTAGAGTCATTGCATGTTTGTTCTTATACTAAAACCACAAACCAGCACTAGAGTCATTGCATGTGTGTTCTTTTCCACAAACCACACATGGATCCACCACTAGAGTAATTGCATGTGTGTTCTTTCTGTTGGAGATATGCCCTAGAGGTAATAATAAATGTAGTTATTATTATATATCTTTGTGTTTATGATAAATGTTTACATTCATGCTATAATAGTATTAACAAGGAAACCATTAATACTTGTGTGATTTGTAAACTTAATTTGAAGTCCCTAGTATGGCCTCTATACTTCACTAGCTTGTTGGTTGATTGATGATGTGGTTTCTTTGTCATGAACATTGAGATGTTATCAACAACAAGATCATATCGTTAGGAGAATGATATGGTGGACATACTCCTATAGACAAGCGTAGCATAAAGATCAAGTCATTTCAATAGTTCAATTGCTATATGCTTTCTGATACATAGTAACCTAATTCCTTCGACCATGAGATCATGCATATTGCCTTTACTGGATGGATGCTTTGATGTCATCAAACACCACACCGTAACAGGGTGGCTATAAAAGTGGCATTGGGTGTTCGGAAAGTATTGGTTGAAACACATGGATCAAGAGTGGGATTTGTCCATCCACATGACGGATAGATATTCTCTGGGCCCTCTCGGTGAAATGTCATCCAATTAGCTTGCAAGCATGTGACTTGGTCACAAGGGATCACATATCACGGGAACGAGAAAAGAGTACTTATCAGTAACGAGGTTGAACTAGGTATGCAGAGATACCGACGATCATGACCTCGGATAAGTAACATATCGTGAGACAAAGGGAAATTGGTATCGTATGTAAGTGGTTCATTCGATCGCAAAGTAATCGTAGAAATATGTGGGAGCCATATGAATTTCCAGATTCCTCTATTGGTTATTGTTCGGAGAAGTGTCTCGATCATGTCCGCATAATTCACGAACCGTAGGGAGACACACTTAAGGATTCGACGTTGTTTGAGTAGTTATGGTATTATGAGAAAGAGACCGAATGTTGTTCGGAGTCTCGGATGGGATCCGGGATATCACGAGGTGATCCGGAATGGTCCGGAGAATAAGATTCATATAAGGAAAGTCCCATTTCGGAGTTGGGGAATGGTTCCGGTGTTTTCATCGGGAACATTCTAGAAGGTCCCGGAATGTCCGGCACTCCGGGAGGGAAGGGGTACATGAATGTGTCATTGCATGTTGGAATGATTGCATCATGTACTAAGTGTTCTCGCTGTCCGAAATAAAGGGTTAATTCAAATCCTAATTGAAAAGTCAAACTGCCAGTTTTCGGTCAAACTGCCAGTTTTCGGAAAGAGGAGAAAGAGGAGGAGGTTGAAACCGACTTGGGGGAGGAGTCCCTCCTCTCCAAGCCGGCGCCCCACCAAGGCCGAGTTGGGGAGGGACTCCACTCCCTCCCCTTGGCCGCCGGCCGTCCCACCTATAAAGGGAGGGGCAGGGCTCCCCTCTCTACACAACACACAAGTTCCTATCCTCTAAACTAGAAACTAGACCTAGACCCCGGTTTAGAGCTGTTTCGGTTTAGAGCCTTCTAATTGGTTTAGAGCCCTCTAATTGGTGTGTCTAATTACTAGACCACTAATAGCCTCTCTCATAAGCTCCACCATACTCGCACCGGCTTAAGGCGAAGCCCTGCGGGATCTCCCCTCTACCTCCGGTACCACGCCGTTGTGCTGCCGGAATCGCGAGGAGAGTGCTACAACCTCCGCTGCCTGCTGGAACAAGGGAGAGGAAGGTCTTCGTCGAGTACCGAACGTGTGACCGACTGCGGGAGCGCTGCGGGAACGCGGCGCCGGAAGGATCGTCTACGCGATCTTGAGATCGGAAAGAGTACGACTACATCACCCACGAGAATCTGCTCTCGTTAAACACTTTGGAATCTTCGAGGGTGAGTTATTCCATCGACTCGTTGCTACAATCTAGTAGATAGATCTTGGCTTGTTTGTTTGTATGCGATAGAAAATTTTTGTTTTCCATGCTACGAACCCCTACAGTGGTATCAGAGCCGTGTCTATATGTAGATCTGTTGCACGAGTAGAACACAATGGTCATTGTGGGCGTTGATGCTTTTATTGTAGATTGCTTTTTGTGTACTTTGCATCTTGCGGTATGTTGGGATGAAGCGGCCCGGGCTAACCTTACATGACATCGTTCATGAGACTTGCTCCACGCTTGACATGCAACTCGTTTTGCATAAGTGGCTTTGCGGGTGCCTGTTTCTCCTAGCATAGTAAAGATCCAATTTACAACGGGTGATCAACAATGCTAGTATCAATGTTGTGGTTCTTGTTCGTAAGTTAGAACGACACTTATGGAAAGCCCCAAACCACGTAAAATATGCAAAGAAAGTAGAAGCGTCTAACTTTGTTTTGCAGGGGTGTGCAGTGATGTGATATGGCCATGATTGTGATTATATTTGATGTATGCAATGATCCTTATTGTAAGTTGGCAACCGGCAGGAGCCATATGGTTGTCTTTAATTTCTGTTAAGGCCTGCGTGTCTATTCAAAATAGTTGTAATAGTTGAAGTTGGCGGACGACAACCATGAAGAAGCGTCATTGACCTTGATGCTATGCCGGTGATGATGGAGATCATGTTCGTGCTTGAAGATGGAGATCGGAAGCACAAAGAAGAAAGGCCATATCATATCACATATTATGAATTGCATGTGATGTTAATCCTTTATGCATCTTGTATTGCTTAGTAGACGACGGTAGCATTATAAGATGATCCCTCATGCACATAAATTTCAAGTTCTAAAAGTGTTCACCCTTAGTATGCACCGTTGCCAAAGCTTGCTGCTTCGAAGCACCACGTGATGATCGGGTGTCTTTGATTCCGCGGGTGACTACAACGTAAGCAAGCCAGATTTGCTTATGCGGAAGCTAAGGTTTGATCTTGACGAGCCTAGCATGTACAGACATGGCCTCAGGAACACGGATCGCCGAAAGGCAAAGCATGAATCATATAGTAGATATGATGAACATGATGATTGTTCGCCATTAAAACTATATCAGCTCTCGTGATGATCGGTGTTGATGTAGTGGATTTGGTTCGTGTGATCACTAAAACAATGTGAGGGATGTTGTTTTGAGTGGGAGTTCACCTAGTTTAATTTCATTAATTAATTTGAACTCAATTTGTCATAAACTTAGTCTAAACTATTGCAAATATGTTGTAGATCAATGGCAGCCCCTACCATCAATTTTAATGCGTTCCTAGAGAAAGAAAAGTTGAAAAAACAATGGAAGCAACTTCGCGGATTGGTTCCGCAATTTGAGGATTGTCCTCACAGCTGGTAATTTGACCTATGTGCTGGATGCACCGCTAGGTGACCCACCTGCAGCTGATGCTACCGATGAAGTAAAGAATGTTTACCTCGCTCGGAAGAATCAGTACTCCATAGTTCAGTGTGCTATCTTGTATGGTTTAGAATCGGAGCTTCAGAAAAGGTTTGAAGAGTCAGATCCATATGATATTGTCGAGGATCTCAAATTAATCTTTGAGACTCATGCGGCAATTGAAAGTTATGAAGCTTCTGAAAAGTTCTTTAACTGCAAGATGGAAGAGGGTAGCTCCGTCAGTGAGCATGTGCTTAAAATGTCTGGGCACGCAAATAAACTTCAAAGTTTGGGTATAGTGATTCCTAATACTTTGGGAGTTTACCGCATCCTCCAATCACTACCACCAAGTTACAAGAACTTTGTGATGAACTACAACATGCAGAACATGAACAAAGAGTTGCCAGAACTATTTGCTATGTTAAAATCTGCAGAAGTGGAGATCAAGAAAGAGCACCAAGTGTTGATGGTCAATAAGACCACCAAATTCAAGAAAGGCAAGTCTAAGCAGAAGGGACACTTCAAGAAGGGTGGTAAGAAAGTTACCACGCCGACGAAGAGGACCAAGGCTGGACCCAAGCCTGATACTGAGTGCTTTTACTGCAAGGGAGAAGGTCACTGGAAGCGGAATTGCCCAAGGTACTTGGCGGATTTGAAGAACGGCAACATCAAGAAGAAAGGTATATCTGATATACATGTTATTGATGTGTATCTCACTAGTACTCGTAGTAGTGCCTGGGTATTTGATACTGGTTCGGTTGCTCATATTTGTAACTCGAAACAGGAGCTGCAGAATAAACGGAAGCTAGTGAAGAACGAGGTGACGATGCGCGTGGGAAACGGATCAAAGGTTGATGTGATCGCGGTCGGCACACTACCTCTTCATCTACCATCGGGATTAGTTTTATACTTAAATAATTGTTATTTGGTGCCTGCGTTGAGCATGAACATTATATCGGGATCTTGTTTATTGCGAGACGGTTACTTGTTTAAATCCGAGAATAATGGTTGTTCGATTTATATGAGTAATATGTTTTATGCACATGCACCTTTGATAGATGGTCTATTCATATTGAATCTCGATAGTAGAAATACACATATTAATAACATTGAGGCTAAACGTTTGAAATCAAGCGATAATTTGACCTATATGTGGCACTGTCGTCTTGGTCACATTGGAGTGAAGCGTATGAAGAAACTCCATTCCGATGGACTTCTTGAATCACTTGATTTTGAATCACTTGAAAGATGCGAAGCATGTCTGATGGGTAAAATGACTAAGACTCCATTTTCTGGTATGATGGAGCGAGCTACAGACTTATTGGAAATCATACATACCGATGTGTGTGGTCCAATGAGTGTAGCATCGCGCAGTGGTTATCGTTATGTTCTTACCTTCACGGATGACTTGAGTAGATATGGGTATATCTATTTTATGAAACATAAGTCCGAAACTTTCGAGAAGTTTAAGGAGTTTCAAAGTGAGGTAGAGAATCAACGTAACAAGAAGATTAAATTTCTACGATCTGATCGTGGAGGTGAATATCTAAGTTACGAGTTTGGCGAGCATTTGAAGAAATGTGGAATACTTTCGCAGTTGACACCGCCGGGAACACCACAGCGTAATGGTGTGTCTGAACGTCGTAATCGAACTCTCTTAGATATGGTTCGTTCTATGATGTCACTTACAGATTTGCCACTATCATTTTGGGGTTATGCATTAGAAACAGCCGCATTCACTTTAAATAGGGCACCGTCTAAATCCGTTGAAACGACACCGTATGAATTATGGTTTGGGAAGAAACCTAAATTGTCGTTCCTTAAAGTTTGGGGATGCGAAGCCTATGTAAAGAAGTTACAGCCGGACAAGCTTGAACCCAAAGCGGAAAAATGCGTCTTCATAGGATACCCGAAGGAAACTGTTGGGTATACCTTCTATCATAGATCCGAAGGCAAAATCTTCGTTGCTAAGAATGGATCCTTTCTAGAGAAGGAATTTCTCTCGAAAGAAGTGACTGGAAGGAAAGTAGAACTCGACGAGGTTGTCGAACCTTCTCTCGAAATTGCGAGTAGCGCAGCACCGGAAGAAGTTCCTGTGGTGCCTGCACCAATAAGAGAGGAAGCTAATGATGGTGATCATGAAACTTCGGTTGAAGTTACTACAGAGCCTCGGAGGTCAACGAGAACTCGTACCACTCCAGATTGGTATGATTCCGTTATGAATGTCATGTTGGTGGACAACACCGATAACCCCGAGACATATGAGGAAGCGATGATGAGCCCAGATTCCAATAAATGGCAAGAAGCCATGAAATCCGAGATTGGATCCATGTACGAAAACCAAGTATGGACTTTGGTGGACTTACCGGATGGCCGGAAGGCTGTCGAGAACAAATGGATTTTCAAGAAGAAAACAGATGCTGATGGTAATGTTACTGTCTATAAAGCTCGACTTGTCGCAAAAGGGTTTCGACAAATTCAAGGAGTTGACTACGATGAGACTTTCTCACCGGTAGCGAAGCTAAAGTCTGTGAGGATTATGTTAGCAATCGCTGCATATTATGATTATGAGATATGGCAGATGGATGTCAAAACAGCATTCCTCAATGGAGACATTGATGAAGAGTTGTATATGATACAACCCAAAGGTTTTGTCGATCCTAAAGATGCTAACAAGGTATGCAAGCTTCAACGGTCCATCTATGGATTGAAGCAAGCATCCCGAAGTTGGAATCAACGTTTTGATAAGGTAATCAAAAGTTTTGGTTTTATACAAACTTATGGAGAAGCTTGTATTTACAAGAAAGTGAGTGGGAGCTCTGTAGCATTCTTAATACTGTATGTGGATGACATATTGTTGATTGGGAATGATGTAGACCTTCTTAATAGTGTCAAGGAATATTTGAATAATAGTTTTTCAATGAAGGATCTTGGCGAAGCAGCTTACATATTAGGCATAAAGATTTATAGAGATAGATCGAAACGCCAAATATCATTGTCACAAAGTACATATTTGGACAAAGTTCTAAAGAGGTTTGGAATGGAAGATAGCAAGAAAGGGTTCTTGCCCATGTTGCCCAATACGACCTTGAGTAAAACTCAAAGTCCGACATCGGCAGAAGATAGAGAAAGGATGAGTAAGACTCCCTATGCCTCAGCCATAGGATCTCTAATGTATGCCATGCTATGTACTAGACCCGACATTGCATATGCTGTTAGTTTAACTAGCAGATATCAAAGTGATCCAGGAGTGGATCATTGGACAGCGGTCAAAAACATCCTTAAGTACTTGAGAAGAACTAAGGATATGGTTCTTTCTTATGGAGGTGATGAACAGCTCGTTGTTAATGGTTACACCGATGCTAGTTGGAACACCGATCCGGATGATTCTAAATCACAATCTGGATACGTATTTATTTTGAATGGTGCAGCAGTTAGCTGGAGGAGTGCAAAGCAAAGCGTTGTGGCGAGATCTTCAACTGAATCGGAATACATGGCTGCTTCGGAGGCTTCACAAGAAGCGATATGGATGAAAGAGTTCATTACAGAGCTGGGTGTGGTTCCAAGTGCGCTGGACCCAATGTCTATCTACTGTGATAACATGGGCGCCATAGCCAATGCGCAAGAACCAAGGTCACACAAGAAGCTGAAGCATATCAAGCTGCGTTTCCACGCTATTCGAGAACATATCCAGGATGGGGATATAAAGATTTGCAAAGTACACACAGATCTGAATGTGGCGGATCCGTTGACTAAACCTCTCCCGAGGGCAAAACATGACCAACACCAAACTGCCATGGGTGTTCGGTATATTACCATGTAATCTAGATTAGATGACTCTAGTGCAAGTGGGAGACTGTTGGAGATATGCCCTAGAGGTAATAATAAATGTAGTTATTATTATATATCTTTGTGTTTATGATAAATGTTTACATTCATGCTATAATAGTATTAACAAGGAAACCATTAATACTTGTGTGATTTGTAAACTTAATTTGAAGTCCCTAGTATGGCCTCTATACTTCACTAGCTTGTTGGTTGATTGATGATGTGGTTTCTTTGTCATGAACATTGAGATGTTATCAACAACAAGATCATATCGTTAGGAGAATGATATGGTGGACATACTCCTATAGACAAGCGTAGCATAAAGATCAAGTCATTTCAATAGTTCAATTGCTATATGCTTTCTGATACATAGTAACCTAATTCCTTCGACCATGAGATCATGCATATTGCCTTTACTGGATGGATGCTTTGATGTCATCAAACACCACACCGTAACAGGGTGGCTATAAAAGTGGCATTGGGTGTTCGGAAAGTATTGGTTGAAACACATGGATCAAGAGTGGGATTTGTCCATCCACATGACGGATAGATATTCTCTGGGCCCTCTCGGTGAAATGTCATCCAATTAGCTTGCAAGCATGTGACTTGGTCACAAGGGATCACATATCACGGGAACGAGAAAAGAGTACTTATCAGTAACGAGGTTGAACTAGGTATGCAGAGATACCGACGATCATGACCTCGGATAAGTAACATATCGTGAGACAAAGGGAAATTGGTATCGTATGTAAGTGGTTCATTCGATCGCAAAGTAATCGTAGAAATATGTGGGAGCCATATGAATTTCCAGATTCCTCTATTGGTTATTGTTCGGAGAAGTGTCTCGATCATGTCCGCATAATTCACGAACCGTAGGGAGACACACTTAAGGATTCGACGTTGTTTGAGTAGTTATGGTATTATGAGAAAGAGACCGAATGTTGTTCGGAGTCTCGGATGGGATCCGGGATATCACGAGGTGATCCGGAATGGTCCGGAGAATAAGATTCATATAAGGAAAGTCCCATTTCGGAGTTGGGGAATGGTTCCGGTGTTTTCATCGGGAACATTCTAGAAGGTCCCGGAATGTCCGGCACTCCGGGAGGGAAGGGGTACATGAATGTGTCATTGCATGTTGGAATGATTGCATCATGTACTAAGTGTTCTCGCTGTCCGAAATAAAGGGTTAATTCAAATCCTAATTGAAAAGTCAAACTGCCAGTTTTCGGTCAAACTGCCAGTTTTCGGAAAGAGGAGAAAGAGGAGGAGGTTGAAACCGACTTGGGGGAGGAGTCCCTCCTCTCCAAGCCGGCGCCCCACCAAGGCCGAGTTGGGGAGGGACTCCACTCCCTCCCCTTGGCCGCCGGCCCTCCCACCTATAAAGGGAGGGGCAGGGCTCCCCTCTCTACACAACACACAAGTTCCTATCCTCTAAACTAGAAACTAGACCTAGACCCCGGTTTAGAGCTGTTTCGGTTTAGAGCCTTCTAATTGGTTTAGAGCCCTCTAATTGGTGTGTCTAATTACTAGACCACTAATAGCCTCTCTCATAAGCTCCACCATACTCGCACCGGCTTAAGGCGAAGCCCTGCGGGATCTCCCCTCTACCTCCGGTACCACGCCGTTGTGCTGCCGGAATCGCGAGGAGAGTGCTACAACCTCCGCTGCCTGCTGGAACAAGGGAGAGGAAGGTCTTCGTCGAGTACCGAACGTGTGACCGACTGCGGGAGCGCTGCGGGAACGCGGCGCCGGAAGGATCGTCTACGCGATCTTGAGATCGGAAAGAGTACGACTACATCACCCACGAGAATCTGCTCTCGTTAAACACTTTGGAATCTTCGAGGGTGAGTTATTCCATCGACTCGTTGCTACAATCTAGTAGATAGATCTTGGCTTGTTTGTTTGTATGCGATAGAAAATTTTTGTTTTCCATGCTACGAACCCCTACACTTTCCACAAACCACATATGGATCAACCAGAGTCATTGCATGTATGTTCTTTCCACAAACCACACAGGTGGACCCACCAGTGGTCATTGCACGTGTGGTAATTCCACAAACCAAACATGGATTAACCACTAGAGTCATTGCAGGTGTGTTCTTTCCACAAACCACACATGGATCAACCACTAGAGTCATTGCATGTGTGTTATTTCCACAAACAAACATGGATCAACCACTAGAGTCATTGCATGTGTGTTCGTTTCCACAAACCACACATGGATCCACCAGTGGTCATTGCATGTGTGTTATTTCCAGAAACCACACATGGATGAACCACTAGGGTCCTTGCATGTGTGTTCTTTCCACAAACCACACATGGATCAACCACTAGAGTCATTGCATGTTTGTTCTTATACTAAAACCACAAACCAGCACTAGAGTCGTTGCATGTGTGTTCTTTTCCACAAACCGCAGATGGATCCACGAGTGGTCATTGCATGTGTGTTCTTTCCACAAACCACATATGGATCAACCAGAGTCATTGCATGTGTGTTCTTTCCATAAACCACACATGGATCAACCACTAGAGTCATTGCATGTTTGTTCTTATACTAAAACCACAAACCAGCACTAGAGTCATTGAATGTGTGTTCTTTTCCACAAACCACACATGGATCCACCAGTGGTCATTGCATGTGTGTTATTTCCACAAACCACACATGGATTAACCACTAGGGTCATTGCATGTGTGTTCTTTCCACAAACCACATATGGATCAACCACTAGAGTCATCGCATCTGTGTTCTTATTATACTAAAACCAACACTAGAGTCATTGCATGTGTGTTCTTTTCACAAACCACAGATTGATCAACCACTAGAGTCATTGCATGTGTGTTATTTCCACAAACAAACATGGATCAACCACTAGAGTCATTGCATGTGTGATTTTTCCACAAACCACACATGGATCAACCACTAGAGTCATTGCATTTGTGTTATTTCGACAAACCACACATGGATCAACCACTAGAGTCATTGCATGTTTGTTCTTATACTAAAATCACAAACCAGCACTAGAGTCATTGCATGTGTGTTCTTTTCCACAAACCACACATGGATCCACCAGTGGTCATTGCATGTGTGTTCATTCCACAAATCACATATGGATCAACCAGAGTCATTGCATGTGTGTTCTTTCCACAAACCACACATGGATCAACCACTAGAGTCATTGCATGTTTGTTCTTATACTAAAACCACAAACCAGCACTAGAGTCATTGCATGTGTGTTCTTTTCCACAAACCACACATGGATCCACCAATAGAGTCATTGCATGTGTGTTCTTTCCACAAACCACATATGGATCAACCCGAGTCATTGCATGTGTGTTCTTTCCACAAACCACACATGGATCCACCAGTGGTCATTGCATGTGTGTTATTTCCACAAACCACACATGAATGAACCACTAGAGTCATTGCATGTGTGTTCTTTCCACAAACCACACATGGATCAACCACTAGAGTCATTGCATGTTTGTTCTTATACTAAAACCACAAACCAGCACTAGAGTCATTGCATGTGTGTTCTTTTCCACAAACCACACATGGATCCACCACTAGAGTCATTGCAGGTGTGTTCTTTCCACAAACCACATATGGATCAACCCGAGTCATTGCATGTGTGTTCTTTCCACAAACCACACATGTGGACCCACTAGTGGTCATTGCACGTGTGTTATTTCCACAAACCAAACATGGATTAACCACTAGAGTCATTGCATGTGTGTTCTTTCCACAAACCACAGATGGATCAACCACAAGAGTCATTGCATGTGTGTTCTTATACTAAAACCAACAATAGAGTCATTGCATGTGTGTTCTTTTAACAAACCACACATGGATCAACCACTAGAGTCATTGCATGTGTGTTATTTCCACAAACAAACATGGATCAACCACTAGAGTCATTGCATGTGTGTTCGTTTCCACAAACCACACATCGATCCACCAGTGGTCATTGCATGTGTGTTATTTCCACAAACCACACATGGATGAACCACTAGAGTCATTGCATGTGTGTTCCTTCCACAAACCACACATGGATCAACCACTAGAGTCATTGCATGTTTGTTGTTATACTAAAACCACAAACCAGCACTAGAGTCATTGCCTGTGTTATCTTTTCCACAAACCGCACATGGATCCACTAGTTCTCATTGCATGTGTGTTCTTTCCACAAACCACATATGGATCAACTAGAGTCATTGCATGTGTGTTCTTTCCACAAACCACACATGGATCAACCACTAGAGTCATTGCATGTTTGTTCTTATACTAAAATCACAAACCAGCACTAGAGTCATTGCATGTGTGTTCTTTTCCACAAACCACACATGGATCCACCAGTGGTCATTGCATGTGTGTTCATTCCACAAATCACATATGGATCAACCAGAGTCATTGCATGTGTGTTCTTTCCACAAACCACACATGGATCAACCACTAGAGTCATTGCATGTTTGTTCTTATACTAAAACCACAAACCAGCACTAGAGTCATTGCATGTGTGTTCTTTTCCACAAACCACACATGGATCCACCACTAGAGTCATTGCATGTGTGTTCTTTCCACAAACCACATATGGATCAACCCGAGTCATTGCATGTGTGTTCTTTCCACAAACCACACATGGATCCACCAGTGGTCATTGCATGTGTGTTATTTCCACAAACCACACATGAATGAACCACTAGAGTCATTGCATGTGTGTTCTTTCCACAAACCACACATGGATCAACCACTAGAGTCATTGCATGTTTGTTCTTATACTAAAACCACAAACCAGCACTAGAGTCATTGCATGTGTTATCTTTTCCACAAACCGCACATGGATCCACTAGTTCTCATTGCATGTGTGTTCTTTCCACAAACCACATATGGATCAACTAGAGTCATTGCATGTGTGTTCTTTCCACAAACCACACATGGATCAACCACTAGAGTCATTGCATGTTTGTTCTTATACAAAAACCACAAACCAGCACTAGAGTCATTGCATGTGTGTTCTTTTCCACAAACCACACATTGATCCACCAGTGGTCATTGCATGTGTGTTATTTCCACAAACCACACACGGATCAACCACTAGAGTCATTGCATGTGTGTTCTTTCCACAAACCACATATGGATCAACCACTAGAGTCATCGCATCTGTGTTCTTATTATACAGAAACCAAAAGTAGAGTCATTGCATGTGTGTTCTTTTCACAAACCACACATGGATCAACCACTAGAGTCATTGCATGTGTGTTATTTCCACAAACAAACATGGATCAACCACTAGAGTCATTGCATGTGTGATTTTTCCACAAACCACACATGGATCAACCACTAGAGTCATTGCATTTGTGTTATTTCGACAAACCACACATGGATCAACCACTAGAGTCATTACATGTTTGTTCTTATACTAAAACCACAAACCAGCACTAGAGTCATTGCATGTGTGTTCTTTTCCACAAACCACACATGGATCCACCAGTGGTCATTGCATGTGTGTTCTTTCCACAAACCACATATGGATCAACCAGAGTCATTGCATGTGTGTTCTTTCCACAAACCACACATGGATCAACCACTAGAGTCATTGCATGTTTGTTCTTATACTAAAACCACAAACCAGCACTAGAGTCATTGCATGTGTGTTCTTTTCCACAAACCACACATGGATCCACCACTAGAGTAATTGCATGTGTGTTATTTCCACAAACCACATATGGATCAACCAGAGTCATTGCATGTAAGTTCTTTCCACAAACCACACAGGTGGACCCACCAGTGGTCATTGCACGTGTGGTAATTCCACAAACCAAACATGGATTAACCACTAGAGTCATTGCAGGTGTGTTCTTTCCACAAACCACACATGGATCAACCACTAGAGTCATTGCATGTGTGTTATTTCCACAAACAAACATGGATCAACCACTAGAGTCATTGCATGTGTGTTCGTTTCCACAAACCACACATGGATCCACCAGTGGTCATTGCATGTGTGTTATTTCCAGAAACCACACATGGATGAACCACTAGGGTCCTTGCATGTGTGTTCTTTCCACAAACCACACATGGATCAACCACTAGAGTCATTGCATGTTTGTTCTTATACTAAAACCACAAACCAGCACTAGAGTCGTTGCATGTGTGTTCTTTTCCACAAACCGCAGATGGATCCACGAGTGGTCATTGCATGTGTGTTCTTTCCACAAACCACATATGGATCAACCAGAGTCATTGCATATGTGTTCTTTCCATAAACCACACATGGATCAACCACTAGAGTCATTGCATGTTTGTTCTTATACTAAAACCACAAACCAGCACTAGAGTCATTGAATGTGTGTTCTTTTCCACAAACCACACATGGATCCACCAGTGGTCATTGCATGTGTGTTATTTCCACAAACCACACATGGATTAACCAGTAGGGTCATTGCATGTGTGTTCTTTCCACAAACCACATATGGATCAACCACTAGAGTCATCGCATCTGTGTTCTTATTATACTAAAACCAACACTAGAGTCATTGCATGTGTGTTCTTTTCACAAACCACAGATTGATCAACCACTAGAGTCATTGCATGTGTGTTATTTCCACAAACAAACATGGATCAACCACTAGAGTCATTGCATGTGTGATTTTTCCACAAACCACACATGGATCAACCACTAGAGTCATTGCATTTGTGTTATTTCGACAAACCACACATGGATCAACCACTAGAGTCATTGCATGTTTGTTCTTATACTAAAATCACAAACCAGCACTAGAATCATTGCATGTGTGTTCTTTTCCACAAACCACACATGGATCCACCAGTGGTCATTGCATGTGTGTTCATTCCACAAATCACATATGGATCAACCAGAGTCATTGCATGTGTGTTCTTTCCACAAACCACACATGGATCAACCACTAGAGTCATTGCATGTTTGTTCTTATACTAAAACCACAAACCAGCACTAGAGTCATTGCATGTGTGTTCTTTTCCACAAACCACACATGGATCCACCAATAGAGTCATTGCATGTGTGTTCTTTCCACAAACCACATATGGATCAACCCGAGTCATTGCATGTGTGTTCTTTCCACAAACCACACATGGATCCACCAGTGGTCATTGCATGTGTGTTATTTCCACAAACCACACATGAATGAACCACTAGAGTCATTGCATGTGTGTTCGTTCCACAAACCACACATGGATCAACCACTAGAGTCATTGCATGTTTGTTCTTATACTAAAACCACAAACCAGCACTAGAGTCATTGCATGTGTGTTCTTTTCCACAAACCACACATGGATCCACCACTAGAGTCATTGCAGGTGTGTTCTTTCCACAAACCACATATGGATCAACCCGAGTCATTGCATGTGTGTTCTTTCCACAAACCACACATGTGGACCCACTAGTGGTCATTGCACGTGTGTTATTTCCACAAACCAAACATGGATTAACCACTAGAGTCATTGCATGTGTGTTCTTTCCACAAACCACAGATGGATCAACCACAAGAGTCATTGCATGTGTGTTCTTATACTAAAACCAACAATAGAGTCATTGCATGTGTGTTCTTTTAACAAACCACACATGGATCAACCACTAGAGTCATTGCATGTGTGTTATTTCCACAAACAAACATGGATCAACCACTAGAGTCATTGCATGTGTGTTCGTTTCCACAAACCACACATCGATCCACCAGTGGTCATTGCATGTGTGTTATTTCCACAAACCACACATGGATGAACCACTAGAGTCATTGCATGTGTGTTCCTTCCACAAACCACACATGGATCAACCACTAGAGTCATTGCATGTTTGTTGTTATACTAAAACCACAAACCAGCACTAGAGTCATTGCATGTGTTATCTTTTCCACAAACCGCACATGGATCCACTAGTTCTCATTGCATGTGTGTTCTTTCCACAAACCACATATGGATCAACTAGAGTCATTGCATGTGTGTTCTTTCCACAAACCACACAATGATCAACCACTAGAGTCATTGCATGTTTGTTCTTATACTAAAATCACAAACCAGCACTAGAGTCATTGCATGTGTGTTCTTTTCCACAAACCACACATGGATCCACCAGTGGTCATTGCATGTGTGTTCATTCCACAAATCACATATGGATCAACCAGAGTCATTGCATGTGTGTTCTTTCCACAAACCACACATGGATCAACCACTAGAGTCATTGCATGTTCGTTCTTATACTAAAACCACAAACCAGCACTAGAGTCATTGCATGTGTGTTCTTTTCCACAAACCACACATGGATCCACCACTAGAGTCATTGCATGTGTGTTCTTTCCACAAACCACATATGGATCAACCCGAGTCATTGCATGTGTGTTCTTTCCACAAACCACACATGGATCCACCAGTGGTCATTGCATGTGTGTTATTTCCACAAACCACACATGAATGAACCACTAGAGTCATTGCATGTGTGTTATTTCCACAAACCACACATGGATCAACCACTAGAGTCATTGCATGTTTGTTCTTATACTAAAACCACAAACCAGCACTAGAGTCATTGCATGTGTGTTCTTTTCCACAAACCACACATGGATCCACCACTAGAGTCATTGCAGGTGTGTTCTTCCCACAAACCACATATGGATCAACCCGAGTCATTGCATGTGTGTTCTTTCCACAAACCACACATGTGTACCCACTAGTGGTCATTGCACGTGTGTTATTTCCACAAACCAAACATGGATTAACCACTAGAGTCATTGCATGTGTGTTCTTTCGAGAAACCACATATGGATCAACCACAAGAGTCATTGCATGTGTGTTCTTATACTAAAACCAACAATAGAGTCATTGCATGTGTGTTCTTTTAACAAACCACACATGGATCAACCACTAGAGTCATTGCATGTGTGTTATTTCCACAAACAAACATGGATCAACCACTAGAGTCATTGCATGTGTATTCGTTTCCACAAACCACACATCGATCCACCAGTGGTCATTGCATGTGTGTTATTTCCACAAACCACACATGGATGAACCACTAGAGTCATTGCATGTGTGTTCCTTCCACAAACCACACATGGATCAACCACTAGAGTCATTGCATGTTTGTTGTTATACTAAAACCACAAACCAGCACTAGAGTCATTGCATGTGTTATCTTTTCCACAAACCGCACATGGATCCACTAGTTCTCATTGCATGTGTGTTCTTTCCACAAACCACATATGGATCAACTAGAGTCATTGCATGTGTGTTCTTTCCACAAACCACACATGGATCAACCACTAGAGTCATTGCATGTTTATTCTTATACTAAAACCACAAATCAGCACTAGAGTCATTGCATGTGTGTTCTTTTCCACAAACCACACATGGATCCACCAGTGGTCATTGCATGTGTGTTATTTCCACAAACCACACATGGATCAACCACTAGAGTCATTGCATGTGTGTTCTTTCCACAAACCACATATGGATCAACCACTAGAGTCATTGCATGTGTGTTCTTATTATACTAAAACCAACACTAGAGTCATTGCATGTATGTTATTTTCACAAACCACACATGGATTAACCACTAGAGTCATTGCATGTGTGTTATTTCCACAAACAAACATGGATCAACCACTAGAGTCATTGCATGTGTGATTTTTCCACAAACCACACAGGGATCAACCACTAGAGTCATTGCATGTGTTCTTTCCACAAACCACACATGGATCAACCACTAGAGTCATTGCATGTTTGTTCTTATACTAAAACCACAAACCAGCACTAGAGTCATTGCATGTGTGTTCTTTTCCACAAACCACACATGGATCTACCAGTGGTCATTGCATGCGTGTTCTTTCCACAAACCACATATGGATCAACCACTAGAGTCATCGCATCTGTGTTCTTATTATACTAAAACCAAAAGTAGAGTCATTGCATCTGTGTTCTTTTCACAAACCACACATGGATCAACCACTAGAGTCATTGCATGTGTGTTATTTCCACAAACAAACATGGATCAACCACTAGAGTCATTGCATGTGTGATTTTTCCACAAACCACACATGGATCAACCACTAGAGTCATTGCATTTGTGTTATTTCGACAAACCACACATGGATCAACCACTAGAGTCATTACATGTTTGTTCTTATACTAAAACCACAAACCAGCACTAGAGTCATTGCATGTGTGTTCTTTTCCACAAACCACACATGGATCCACCAGTGGTCATTGCATGTGTGTTCTTTCCACAAACCACATATGGATCAACCAGAGTCATTGCATGTGTGTTCTTTCCACAAACCACACATGGATCAACCACTAGATTCATTGCATGTTTGTTCTTATACTAAAACCACAAACCAGCACTAGAGTCATTGCATGTGTGTTCTTTTCCACAAACCACACATGGATCCACCACTAGAGTCATTGCATGTGTGTTCTTTCCACAAACCACATATGGATCAACCAGAGTTATTGCATGTGTGTTCTTTCCACAAACCACACGTGTGGACCCACCAGTGGTCATTGCACGTGTGTTATTTCCACAAACCAAACATGGATTAACCACTAGAGTCATTGCATGTGTGTTCTTTCCACAAACCACACATGGATCAACCACTAGAGTCATTGAATGTGTGTTATTTCCACAAACAAACATGGATCAACCACTAGAGTCATTGCATGTGTGTTCGTTTCCACAAACCACACATGGATCCACCAGTGGTCATTGCATGTGTGTTATTTCCACAAACCACACAGGGATGAACCACTAGAGTCATTGCATGTGTGTTCTTTCCACAAACCACACATGTATCAACCACTAGAGTCATTGCATGTTTGTTCTTATACAAAAACCACAAACCAGCACTAGAGTCATTGCATGTGTGTTCTTTTCCACAAACCACACATGGATCCACCAGTGGTCATTGCATGTGTGTTATTTCCACAAACCACACACGGATCAACCACTAGAGTCATTGCATGTGTGTTCTTTCCACAAACCACATATGGATCAACCACTAGAGTCATCGCATATGTGTTCTTATTATACTAAAACCAAAAGTAGAGTCATTGCATGTGTGTTCTTTTCACAAACCACACATGGATCAACCACTAGAGTCATTGCGTGTGTGTTATTTCCACAAACAAACATGGATAAACCACTAGAGTCATTGCATGTGTGATTTTTCCACAAACCACACATGGATCAACCACTAGATTCATTGCATTTGTGTTATTTCGACAAACAACACATGGATCAACCACTAGAGTCATTACATGTTTGTTCTTATACTAAAACCACAAACCAACACTAGATTCATTGCATGTGTGTTCTTTTCCACAAACCACACATGGATCCACCAGTGGTCATTGCATGTGTGTTCTTTCCACAAACCACATATGGATCAACCAGAGTCATTGCATGTGTGTTCTTTCCACAAACCACACATGGATCAACCACTAGATTCATTGCATGTTTGTTCTTATACTAAAACCACAAACCAGCACTAGAGTCATTGCATGTGTGTTCTTTTCCACAAACCACACATGGATCCACCACTAGAGTCATTGCATGTGTGTTCTTTCCACAAACCACATATGGATCAACCAGAGTCATTGCATGTTTGTTCTTTCCACAAACCACACGTGTGGACCCACCAGTGGTCATTGCACGTGTGTTATTTCCACAAACCAAACATGGATTAACCACTAGAGTCATTGCATGTGTGTTCTTTCCACAAACCACACATGGATCAACCACTAGAGTCATTGCATGTGTGTTATTTCCACAAACAAACATGGATCAACCACTAGAGTCATTGCATGTGTGTTCGTTTCCACAAACCACACATGGATCCACCAGTGGTCATTGCATGTGTGTTCTTTCCACAAACCACATATGGATAAACCACTAGAGTCATTGCATGTGTGTTCTTTCCACAAACCACACATGGATCAACCACTAGAGTCATTGCATGTTTGTTCTTATACAAAAACCACAAACCAGCACTAGAGTCATTGCATGTGTGTTCTTTTCCACAAACCACACATGGATCCACCAGTGGTCATTGCATGTGTGTTATTTCCACAAACCACACACAGATCAACCACTAGAGTCATTGCATGTGTGTTCTTTCCACAAACCACATATGGATCAACCACTAGAGTCATCGCATCTGTGTTCTTATTATACTAAAACCAAAAGTAGAGTCATTGCATGTGTGTTCTTTTCACAAACCACAGATGGATCAACCACTAGAGTCATTGCATGTGTGTTATTTCCACAAACAAACATGGATCAACCACTAGAGTCATTGCATTTGTGATTTTTCCACAAACTACACATGGATCAACCACTAGAGTCATTGCATTTGTGTTATTTCGACAAACCACACATGGATCAACCACTAGAGTCATTGCACGTTTGTTCTTATACTAAAACCACAAACCAGCACTAGAGTCATTGCATGTGTGTTCATTTCCACAAACCACACATGGATCCACCAGTGGTCATTGCATGTGTGTTCTTTCCACAAATCACATATGGATCAACCAGAGTCATTGCATGTGTATTCTTTCCACAAACCACACATGGATCAACCACTAGAGTCATCGCATGTTTGTTCTTATACTAAAACCACAAACCAGCACTAGAGTCATTGCATGTGTGTTCTTTTCCACAAACCACACATGGATCCACCACTAGAGTCATTGCATGTGTGTTCTTTCCACAAACCACATATGGATCAACCCGAGTCATTGTATGTGTGTTCTTTCCACAAACCACATATGTGGACCCACCAGTGGTCATTGCACGTGTGTTATTTCCACAAACCAAACATGGATTAACCACCAGAGTCATTGCATGTGTGTTCTTTCCACAAACCACATATGGATCAACCACTAGAGTCATTGCATGTGTGTTCTTATACTAAAACCAACAATAGAGTCATTGCATGTGTGTTCTTTCCACAAACCACACATGGATCAACCACTAGAGTCATTGCATTTGTGTTATTTCGACAAACCACACATGGATCAACCACTAGAGTCATTACATGTTTGTTCTTATACTAAAACCACAAACCAGCACTAGAGTCATTGCATGTGTGTTCTTTTCCACAAACCACACATGGATCCACCAGTGGTCATTGCATGTGTGTTCTTTCCACAAACAAGCATGGATCAACCACTAGAGTCATTGCACGTGTGTTATTTCCACAAACCAAACATGGATTAACCACTAGAGTCATTGCATGTGTGTTCTTTCCACAAACCACACATGGATCAACCACTAGAGTCATTGCATGTGTGTTATTTCCACAAACAAACATGGATCAACCACTAGAGTCATTGCATGTGTGTTCGTTTCCATAAACCACACATGGATCCCCAGTGGTCATTGCATGTGTGTTATTTCCACAAACCACACATGGATGAACCACTAGAGTCATTGCATGTGTGTTCTTTCCACAAACCACACATGGATCAACCACTAGAGTCATTGCATGTTTGTTCTTATACTAAAACCACAAACCAGCACTAGAGTCGTTGCATGTGTGTTCTTTTCCACAAATCGCACATGGATCCACGAGTGGTCATTGCATGTGTGTTCTTTCCACAAACCATATATGGATAAACCAGAGTCATTGCATGTGTGTTCTTTCCATAAACCACACATGGATCAACCACTAGAGTCATTGCATGTTTGTTCTTATACTAAAACCACAAACTAGCACTAGAGTCATTGCATGTGTGTTCTTTTCCACAAACCACACATGGATCCACCAGTGGTCATTGCATGTGTGTTATTTCCACAAAACACACATGGATTAACCACTAGAGTCATTGCATGTGTGTTCTTTCCACAAACCACATATGGATCAACCACTAGAGTCATCGCATCTGTGTTCTTATTATACTAAAACCAACACTAGAGTCATTGCATGTGTGTTCTTTTCACAAACCACAGATGGATCAACCACTAGAGTCATTGCATGTGTGTTATTTCCACAAACAAACATGGATCAACCACTAGAGTCATTGCATGTGTGATTTTTCCACAAACCACACATGGATCAACCACTAGAGTCATTGCATTTGTGTTATTTCGACAAACCACACATGGATCAACCACTAGAGTCATTGCACGTTTGTTCTTATACTAAAACCACAAACCAGCACTAGAGTCATTGCATGTGTGTTCATTTCCACAAACCACACATGGATCCACCAGTGGTCATTGCATGTGTGTTCTTTCCACAAATCACATATGGATCAACCAGAGTCATTGCATGTGTGTTCTTTCCACAAACCACACATGGATCAACCACTAGAGTCATTGCATGTTTGTTCTTATACTAAAACCACAAACCAACACTAGAGTCATTGCATGTGTGTTCTTTTCCACAAACCACACATGGATCCACCACTAGAGTCATTGCATGTGTGTTCTTTCCACAAACCACATATGGATCAACCCGAGTCATTGTATGTGTGTTCTTTCCACAAACCACACATGTGGACCCACCAGTGGTCATTGCACGTGTGTTATTTCCACAAACCAAACATGGATTAACCACCAGAGTCATTGCATGTGTGTTCTTTCCACAAACCACATATGGATCAACCACTAGAGTCATTACATGTGTGTTCTTATACTAAAACCAACAATAGAGTCATTGCATGTGTGTTCTTTCAACAAACCACACATGGATCAACCACTAGAGTCATTGCATTTGTGTTATTTCGACAAACCACACATGGATCAACCACTAGAGTCATTACATGTTTGTTCTTATACTAAAACCACAAACCAGCACTAGAGTCATTGCATGTGTGTTCTTTTCCACAAACCACACATGGATCCACCAGTGGTCATTGCATGTGTGTTCTTTCCACAAACAAACATGGATCAACCACTAGAGTCATTGCATGTGTGTTCCTTTCCACAAACCACACATGGATCCACCAGTGGTCATTGCATGTGTGTTATTTCCACAAACCACACATGGATGAACCACTAGAGTCATTGCATGTGTGTTCTTTCCACAAACCACACATGGATCAACCACTAGAGTCATTGCATGTTTGTTCTTATACTAAAACCACAAACCAGCACTAGAGTCATTGCATGTGTGTTCTTTTCCACAAACCGCACATGGATCCACTAGTTCTCATTGCATGTGTGTTCTTTCCACAAACCACATATGGATCAACTAGAGTCATTGCATATGTGTTCTTTCCACAAACCACACATGTATCAACCACTAGAGTCATTACATGTTTATTCTTATACTAAAACCACAAACCAGCACTAGAGTCATTGCATGTGTGTTCTTTTCCACAAACCACACATGGATCCACCAGTGGTCATTGCATGTGTGTTAATTCCACAAACCACACATGGATCAACCACTAAAGTCATTGCATGTATGTTCTTTCCACAAACCACATATGGATCAACCGCTAGAGTCATTGCATGTGTGTTCTTATTATACTAAAACCAACACTAGAGTCATTGCATGTGTGTTCTTTTCACAAACCACACATGGATCAACCACTAGAGTCATTGCATGTGAGTTATTTCCACAAACAAACATGGATCAACCACTAGAGTCATTGCATGTGTGTTTTTTCCACAAACCACACATGGATCAACCACTAGAGTCATTGCATTTGTGTTATTTCCACAAACCACACATGGATCAACCACTAGAGTCATTGCATGTTTGTTCTTATACTAAAACCACAAACCAGCACTAGAGTCATTGCATGTGTGTTCTTTTCCACAAACCACACATGGATCCACCAGTGGTCATTGCATGTGTGTTCTTTCCACAAACCACATATAGATCAACCAGAGTCATTGCATGTATGTTCTTTCCACAAACCACACATGGATCAACCACTAGAGTCATTGCATGTTTGTTCTTATACTAAAACCACAAACCAGCACTAGAGTCATTGCATGTGTGTTCTTTTCCAAAAACCTCACATGGATCCACCACTAGAGTCATTGCATGTGTGTTCTTTCCACAAACCACACATGTGGACCCACCAGTGGTCATTGCATGTGTGTTATTTCCACAAACCAAACATGGATTAACCACTAGAGTCATTGCAAGTGTGTTCTTTCCACAAACCACATATGGATCAACCACTAGAGTCATTGCATGTGTGTTCTTATACTAAAACCAGCACTAGAGTCATTGCATGTGTGTTCTTTTCACAAACCACACATGGATCAACCACTAGAGTCATCGCATGTGTGTTATTTCCACAAACAAACATGGATCAACCACTAGAGTCATTGCATGTGTGTTCTTTTCCACAAACCACACATGGATCCACCAGTGGTCATTGCATGTGTGTTTTTTCCACAAACCACACATGGATCAACCACTAGAGTCACTGCATTTGTGTTCTTTCCACAAACCACACATGGATCAACCACTAGAGTCATTGCATGTTTGTTCTTATACTAAACCACAAACCAGCACTAGAGTCATTGCATGTATGTTCTTTTCCACAAACCACACATGGATCCACCAGTGGTCATTGCATGTGTGTTCTTTCCACAAACCACATATGGATCAACCAGAGTCATTGTATGTGTGTTCTTTCCACAAACCACACATGGATCAACCACTAGAGTCATTGCATGTTTGTTCTTATACTAAAACCACAAACCAACACTAGAGTCATTGCATGTGTGTTCTTTTTCCACAAACCACACATGGATCCACCACTAGAGTCATTGCATGTGTGTTCTTTCCACGAACCACATATGGATCAACCAGAGTCATTGCATGTGTGTTCTTTCCACAAACCACACATGTGGACCCACCAGTGGTCATTGCACGTGTGTTATTTCCATAAACCAAACATGAATTAACCACTAGAGTCATTGCATGTGTGTTCTTTCCAGAAACCACAGATGGATCAACCACTAGAGTCATTGCATGTGTGTTCTTATACTAAAACCAACACTAGAGTCATTGCATGTGTGTTCTTTTCACAAACCACACATGGATCAACCACTAGAGTCATTGCATGTGTGTTATTTCCACAAACAAACATGGATCAACCACTAGAGTCATTGCATGTGTGTTCTTATACTAAAACCAACATGGATCCACCAGTGGTCATTGCATATGTGTTCTTTCCAGAAACCACACATGGATCAACCACTAGAGTCATTGCATGTGTGTTCTTATTATACTAAAACCAACACTAGAGTCATTGCATGTGTGTTCTTTTCACAAACCACACATGGATGAACCACTAGAGTCATTGCATGTGAGCTATTTCCACAAACAAACATGGATCAACCACTAGAGTCATTGCTTGTGTGTTTTTTCCACAAACCACACATGGATCAACCACTAGAGTCATTGCATTTGTGTTATTTCCACAAACCACACATGGATCAACCACTAGAGTCATTGCATGTTTGTTCTTATACTAAAACCACAAACTAGCACTAGAGTCATTGCATGTGTGTTCTTTTCCACAAACCACACATGGATCCACCAGTGGTCATTGCATGTGTGTTCTTTCCACAAACCACGTATGGATCAACCAGAGTCATTGCATGTGTGTTCTTTCCACAAACCACACATGGATAAACCACTAGAGTCATTGCATGTTTGTTCTTATACTAAAACCACAAACCAGCACTAGAGTCATTGCATGTGTGTTCTTTTCCAAAAACCTCACATGGATCCACCACTAGAGTCATTGCATGTGTGTTCTTTCCAGAAACAACACATGTGGACCCACCAGTGGTCATTGCATGTGTGTTATTTCGACAAACCAAACATGGATTAACCACTAGAGTCATTGCATGTGTGTTCTTTCCACAAACCACATATGGATCAACCACTAGAGTCATTGCATGTGTGTTCTTATACTAAAACCAGCACTAGAGTCATTGCATGTTTGTTCATTTCACAAACCACACATGGATCAACCACTAGAGTCATCGCATGTGTGTTATTTCCACAAACAAACATGGATCAACCACTAGAGTCATTGCATGTGTGTTCTTTTCCACAAACCACACATGGATCCACCAGTGGTCATTGCATGTGTGTTTTTTCCACAAACCACACATGGATCAACCACTAGAGTCATTGCATTTGTGTTCTTTCCACAAACCACACATGGATCAACCACTAGAGTCATTGCATGTTTGTTCTTATACTAAACCACAAACCAGCACTAGAGTCATTGCATGTGTGTTCTTTTCCACAAACCACACATGGATCCACCAGTGGTCATTGCATGTGTGTTATTTCCACAAACCACATATGGATCAACCAGAGTCATTGTATGTGTGTTCTTTCCACAAACCACACATGGATCAACCACTAGAGTCATTGCATGTTTGTTCTTATAATAAAACCACAAACCAACACTAGAGTCATTGCATGTGTGTTCTTTTTCCACAAACCACACATGGATCCACCACTAGAGTCATTGCATGTGTGTTCTTTCCACAAACCACATATGGATCAACCAGAGTCATTGCATGTGTTTTCTTTCCACAAACCACACATGTGGACCCACCAGTGGTCATTGCACGTGTGTTATTTCCACAAACCAAACATGGATTAACCACTAGAGTCATTGCATGTGTGTTCTTTCCAGAAACCACATATGGATCAACCACTAGAGTCATTGCATGTGTGTTCTTATACTAAAACCAACACTAGAGTCATTGCATGTGTGTTCTTTTCACAAACCACACATGGATCAACCACTAGAGTCATTGCATGTGTGTTATTTCCACAAACAAACATGGATCAACCACTAGAGTCATTGCATGTGTGTTCTTATACTAAAACCAACATGGATCCACCAGTGGTCATTGCATATGTGTTCTTTCCACAAACCACACATGGATCAACCACTAGAGTCATTGCATATGTGTTCTTATTATACTAAAACCAACACTAGAGTCATTGCATGTGTGTTCTTTTCACAAACCACACATGGATCAACCACTAGAGTCATTGCATGTGAGCTATTTCCACAAACAAACATGGATCAACCACTAGAGTCATTGCATGTGTGTTTTTTCCACAAACCACACATGGATCAACCACTAGAGTCATTGCATTTGTGTTATTTCCACAAACCACACATGGATCAACCACTAGAGTCATTGCATGTTTGTTCTTATACTAAAACCACAAACCAGCACTAGAGTCATTGCATGTGTGTTCTTTTCCACAAACCACACATGGATCCACCAGTGGTCATTGCATGTGTGTTCTTTCCACAAACCACATATGGATCAACCAGAGTCATTGCATGTGTGTTCTTTCCACAAACCACACATGGATCAACCACTAGAGTCATTGCATGTTTGTTCTTATACTAAAACCACAAACCAGCACTAGAGTCATTGCATGTGTGTTCTTTTCCAAAAACCTCACATGGATCCACCACTAGAGTCATTGCATGTGTGTTCTTTCCACAAACCACACATGTGGACCCATCAGTGGTCATTGCATGTGTGTTATTTCCACAAACCAAACATGGATTAACCACTAGAGTCATTGCATGTGTGTTCTTTCCACAAACCACATATGGATCAACCACTAGAGTCATTGCATGTGTGTTCTTATACTAAAACCAGCACTAGAGTCATTGCATGTGTGTTCTTTTCACAAACCACACATGGATCAACCACTAGAGTCATCGCATGTGTGTTATTTCCATAAACAAACATGGATCAACCACTAGAGTCATTGCATGTGTGTTCTTTTCCACAAACCACACATGGATCCACCAGTGGTCATTGCATGTGTGTTTTTTCCACAAACCACACATGGATCAACCACTAGAGTCACTGCATGTTTGTTCTTATACTAAACCACAAAGCAGCACTAGAGTCATTGCATGTGTGTTCTTTTCCACAAACCACACATGGATCCACCAGTGGTCATTGCATGTGTGTTCTTTCCACAAACCACATATGGATCAACCAGAGTCATTGTATGTGTGTTCTTTCCACAAACCACACATGGATCAACCACTAGAGTCATTGCATGTTTGTTCTTATACTAAAACCACAAACCAACACTAGAGTCATTGCATGTGTGTTCTTTTTCCACAAACCACACATGGATCCACCACTAGAGTCATTGCATGTGTGTTCTTTCCACAAACCACATATGGATCAACCAGAGTCATTGCATGTGTTTTCTTTCCACAAACCACACATGTGGACCCACCAGAGGTCATTGCACGTGTGTTATTTCCACAAACCAAACATGGATTAACCACTAGAGTCATTGCATGTGTGTTCTTTCCAGAAACCACATATGGATCTGTTGGAGATATGCCCTAGAGGCAATAATAAATATAGTTATTATTATATCTTTGTGTTTATGATAAATGTTTATATTCATGCTATAATAGTATTAACAAGGAAACATTAATACTTGTGTGAATTGTAAACTTAAATTGAAGTCCCTAGTATAGCCTCTATACTTCACTAGCTTGTTGGTTAATAGATGATTGTGGTTTCCCTATCATGAACATTGAGATGTTATTAACAACAAGATCATATCGTTAGGAGAATGATATGGTGGACATACTCCTATAGACAAGCGTAGCATAAAGATCAAGTCATTTCAATAGTTCAATTGCTATATGCTTTCTGATACATAGTAACCTAATTCCTTCGACCATGAGATCATGCATATCACCTTTGCTGGATGGATGCTTTGATGTCGTCAAACACCACACCGTAACAGGGTGGCTATAAAGGTGGCATTGAGTGTTCGGAAAGTATTGGTTGAAACACATGGATCAAGAGTGGGATTTGTCCATCCACATGACGGATAGATATTCTCTGGGCCCTCTCGGTGAAATGTCATCCAATTAGCTTGCAAGCATGTGACTGGGTCACAAGGGATCACATATCACGGGAACGAGAAAAGAGTACTTATCAGTAACGAGGTTGAACTAGGTATACAGAGATACCGACGATCATAACCTCGGATAAGTAACATATCGTGAGACAAAGGGAAATTGGTATCGTATGTAAGTGGTTCATTCGATCGCAAAGTAATCGTAGAAATATGTGGGAGCCATATGAATTTCCAGATTCCTCTATTGGTTATTGTTCGGAGAAGTGTCTCGATCATGTCCGCATAATTCACGAACCGTAGGGAGACACACTTAAGGATTCGACGTTGTTTGAGTAGTTATGGTATTATGAGAAAGAGACCGAATGTTGTTCGGAGTCTCGGATGGGATCCGGGATATCACGAGGTGATCCGGAATGGTCCGGAGAATAAGATTCATATAAGGAAAGTTCCGTTTCGGAGTTGGGGAATGGTTCCGGTGTTTTCATCGGGAACATTCTAGAAGGTCCCGGAATGTCCGGCACTCCGGGGGGGAAGGGGTACATGAATGTGTCATTGCATGTTGGAATGATTGCATCATGTACTAAGTGTTCTCGCTGTCCGAAATAAAGGGTTAATTCAAATCCTAATTGGAAAAGTCAAACTGCCAGTTTTCGGTCAAACTGCCAGTTTCGGAAAGTGGAGAAAGAGGAGGAGAGGTGGAGGCCGAGTTGGAGGAGGGTTCCTCCCCTAGGCCGGCGCACCTCCCTAGGCCGAGTTGGGGAGGAACTCCTCCCCATGGCGCCGGCCCTCCCACCTATAAAAGGAGGGGCAGGGCCTCCTCCTCTAGACACAACACAAGTTTCCTATCCTCTAAACTAAACCCTAGATCTAGACCCCGGTTTAGAGCTATTCGGTTTAGAGCCTTCTAATTGGTTTAGAGCCTTCTAATTGGTGTGTCTAATTACTAGACCACTAATAGCCTCTCTCATAAGCTCCACCATACTCGCACCGGCTTAAGGCGAAGCCCTGCGGGATTTCCCCTCTACTTCCGGTACCACGCCGTTGTGCTGCCGGAATCGCGAGGAGAGTGCTACAACCTCCGCTGCCTGCTGGAACAAGGGAGAGGAAGGTCTTCGTCGAGTACCGAACGTGTGACCGACTGCGGGAGCGCTGCGGGAACGCGGCGCCGGAAGGATCGTCTACGCGATCTTGAGATCGGAAAGAGTACGACTACATCACCCACGAGAATCTGCTCTCGTTAAACACTTTGGAATCTTCGAGGGTGAGTTATTCCATCGACTCGTTGCTACAATCTAGTAGATATATCTTGGCTTGTTTGTTTGTATGCGATAGAAAATTTTTGTTTTCCATGCTACGAACCCCTACAGTGGTATCAGAGCCGTGTCTATATGTAGATCTGTTGCACGAGTAGAACACAATGGTCATTGTGGGCGTTGATGCTTTTATTGTAGATTGCTTTTTGTGTACTTTGCATCTTGCGGTATGTTGGGATGAAGCGGCCCGGGCTAACCTTACATGACATCGTTCATGAGACTTGCTCCACGCTTGACATGCAACTCGTTTTGCATAAGTGGCTTTGCGGGTGCCTGTTTCTCCTAGCATAGTAAAGATCCAATTTACAACGGGTGATCAACAATGCTAGTATCAATGTTGTGGTTCTTGTTCGTAAGTTAGAACGACACTTATGGAAAGCCCCAAACCACGTAAAATATGCAAAGAAAGTAGAAGCGTCTAACTTTGTTTTGCAGGGGTGTGCAGTGATGTGATATGGCCATGATTGTGATTATATTTGATGTATGCAATGTTCCTTATTGTAAGTTGGCAACCGGCAGGAGCCATATGGTTGTCTTTAATTTCTGTTAAGACCTGCGTGTCTATTCAAAATAGTTGTAATAGTTGAAGCTGGTGGACGACAACCATGGAGAAGCGTCATTGACCTTGATGCTATGCCGGTGATGATGGAGATCATGTTCGTGCTTGAAGATGGAGATCGGAAGCACAAAGAAGAAAGGCCATATCATATCACATATTATGAATTGCATGTGATGTTAATCCTTTATGCATCTTGTATTGCTTAGTAGACGACGGTAGCATTATAAGATGATCCCTCATGCACATAAATTTCAAGTCTAAAGTGTTCGCCCTTAGTTAGCACCGTTGCTAAAGCTTGTTGCTTCGAAGCACCACGTGATGATCGGGTGTCTTTGATTCCACGGGTGAATACAACGTAAGCAAGCCAGATTTGCTTATGCGGTAGCTAAGGTTTGATCTTGACGAGCCTAGCATGTACAGACATGGCCTCAGGAACACGGATCGCCGAAAGGTAAAGCATGAATCATATAGCAGATATGATGAACATGTCGATTGTTCGCCATTGAAAACTATATCAACTCTCGTGATGATCGGTGTTGATGTAGTGGATTTGGTTCATGTGATCACTAAAACAATGTGAGGGATGTTGTTTTGAGTGGGAGTTCACCTAGTTTAATTTCATTAATTAATTTGAACTCAATTTGTCATAAACTTAGTCTAAACTATTGCAAATATGTTGTAGATCAATGGCAGCCCCTACCATCAATTTTAATGCGTTCCTAGAGAAAGAAAAGTTGAAAAACAATGGAAGCAACTTCGCGGATTGGTTCCGCAATTTGAGGATTGTCCTCACAGCTGGTAATTTGACCTATGTGCTGGATGCACCGCTAGGTGACCCACCTGCAGCTGATGCTACCGATGAAGTAAAGAATGTTTACCTTGCTCGGAAGAATCAGTACTCCATAGTTCAGTGTGCTATCTTGTATGGTTTAGAATCAGAGCTTCAGAAAAGGTTTGAAGAGTCAGACCCATATGATATTGTCGAGGATCTCAAATTAATTTTTGAGACTCATGCGGCAATTGAAAGTTATGAAGCTTCTGAAAAGTTCTTTAACTGCAAGATGGAAGAGGGTAGCTCCGTCAGTGAGCATGTGCTTAAAATGTCTGGGCACGCAAACAAACTTCAAAGCTTGGGTATAGTGATTCCTAATACTTTGGGAGTTTACCGCATCCTCCAATCACTACCACCAAGTTACAAGAACTTTGTGATGAACTACAACATGCAGAACATGAACAAAGAGTTGCCAGAACTATTTGCTATGTTGAAGTCTGCAGAAGTGGAGATCAAGAAAGAGCACCAAGTGTTGATGGTCAATAAGACCACCAAATTCAAGAAAGGCAAGTCTAAGCAGAAGGGACACTTCAAGAAGGGTGGTAAGCAAGTTACCATGCCGACGAAGAGGACCAAGGCTGGACCTAAGCCTGATACTGAGTGCTTTTACTGCAAAGGGGAAGGTCACTGGAAACGGAATTGCCCAAAGTACTTGGCGGATTTGAAGAACGGCAACATCAAGAAGAAAGGTATATTTGATATACATATTATTGATGTGTATTTCACTAGTATTCGTAGTAGTGCCTGGGTATTTGATACTGGTTCGGTTGCTCATATTTGTAACTCGAAACAGGAGCTGCAGAATAAACGAAAGCTAGCGAAGAACGAGGTGACGATGCGCGTGGGAAACAGATCAAAGGTTGATGTGATCGCGGTCGGCACGCTACCTCTTCATCTACCATCGGGATTAGTTTTATACTTAAATAATTGTTATTTGGTGCCTGCGTTGAGCATGAACATTATATCTGGATCTTGTTTATTGCGAGACGGTTACTTATTTAAATCCGAGAATAATGGTTGTTCGATTTATATGAGTAATATGTTTTATGCACATGCACCTTTGATAGATGGTCTATTCATATTGAATCTCGATAGTGGAAATACACATATTAATAACATTGAAGCTAAACGTTTAAAATCAAGCGATAACTTGACCTATATGTGGCACTGTCGTCTTGGTCACATTGGAGTGAAGCGTATGAAGAAACTCCATTCCGATGGACTTCTTGAATCACTTGATTTTGAATCACTTGAAAGATGCGAAGCATGTCTGATGGGTAAAATGACTAAGACTCCATTTTCTGGTATGATGGAGCGAGCCACAGACTTATTGGAAATCATACATACCGATGTGTGTGGTCCAATGAGTGTAGCATCGCGCAGTGATTATCGTTATGTTCTTACCTTCACAGATGACTTGAGTAGATATGGGTATATCTATTTCATGAAACATAAGTCCGAAACTTTCGAGAAGTTTAAGGAGTTTCAAAGTGAGGTAGAGAATCAACGTAACAAGAAGATTAAATTTCTACGTTCTGATCGTGGAGGTGAATATCTAAGTTACGAGTTTGGCGAGCATTTGAAGAAATGCGGAATACTTTCACAATTGACACCGCCGGGAACACCACAGCGTAATGGTGTGTCTGAACGTCGTAATCGAACCCTCTTAGATATGGTTCGTTCTATGATGTCACTTACAGATCTACCACTATCATTTTGGGGTTATGCATTAGAAACAGCCGCATTCACTTTAAATAGGGCACCATCTAAATCCGTTGAAACGACACCGTATGAATTATGGTTTGGGAAGAAACCTAAATTGTCGTTCCTTAAAGTTTGGGGATGCGAAGCCTATGTAAAGAAGTTACAGCCGGACAAGCTTGAACCCAAAGCGGAAAAATGCGTCTTCATAGGATACCCGAAGGAAACTATTGGGTATACCTTCTATCATAGATCCGAAGGCAAAATCTTCGTTGCCAAGAATGGATCCTTTCTAGAGAAGGAATTTCTCTCGAAAGAAGTGACTGGAAGGAAAGTAGAACTCGACGAGGTTGTCGAACCTTCTCTCGAAATTGCGAGTAGCGCAGCACCGGAAGAAGTTCCTGTGGTGCCTGCACCAATAAGAGAGGAAGCTAATGATGGTGATCATGAAACTTCGGTTGAAGTTACTACAGAGCCTCGAAGGTCAACGAGAACTCATACCACTCCAGATTGGTATGATTCCGTTATGAATGTCATGTTGGTGGACAACACCGATGACCCTGAGACATATGAGGAAGCGATGATGAGCCCAGATTCCAATAAATGGCAAGAAGCCATGAAATCCGAGATTGGATCCATGTACGAAAACCAAGTATGGACTTTGGTGGACTTACCGGATGGCCGGAAGGCTGTCGAGAACAAATGGATTTTCAAGAAGAAAACAGATGCTGATGGTAATGTTACTGTCTATAAAGCTCGACTTGTCGCAAAAGGGTTTCGACAAATTCAAGGAGTTGACTACGATGAGACTTTCTCACCGGTAGCGAAGCTAAAGTCTGTGAGGATTATGTTAGCAATCGCTGCATATTATGATTATGAGATATGGCAGATGGATGTCAAAACAGCATTCCTCAATGGAGACATTGATGAAGAGTTGTATATGATGCAACCCAAAGGTTTTGTCGATCCTAAAGATGCTAACAAGGTATGCAAACTTCAACGGTCCATCTATGGATTGAAGCAGGCATCCCGAAGTTGGAATCAACGTTTTGATAAGGTAATCAAAAGTTTTGGTTTTATACAAACTTATGGAGAAGCTTGTATTTACAAGAAAGTGAGTGGGAGCTCTGTAGCATTCTTAATACTGTATGTGGATGACATATTGTTGATTGGGAATGATGTAGACCTTCTTAATAGTGTCAAGGAATATTTGAATAATAGTTTTTCAATGAAGGATCTTGGCGAAGCAGCTTACATATTAGGCATAAAGATTTATAGAGATAGATCGAAACGCCAAATATCATTGTCACAAAGTACATATTTGGACAAAGTTCTAAAGAGGTTTGGAATGGAAGATAGCAAGAAAGGGTTCTTGCCCATGTTGCCCAATACGACCTTGAGTAAAACTCAAAGTCCGACATCGGCAGAAGATAGAGAAAGGATGAGTAAGACTCCCTATGCCTCAGCCATAGGATCTCTAATGTATGCCATGCTATGTACTAGACCCGACATCGCATATGCTGTTAGTCTAACTAGCAGATATCAAAGTGATCCAGGAGTGGATCATTGGACAGCGGTCAAAAACATCCTTAAGTACTTGAGAAGAACTAAGGATATGGTTCTTTCTTATGGAGGTGATGAACAGCTCGTTGTTAATGGTTACACCGATGCTAGTTGGAACACCGATCCGGATGATTCTAAATCACAATCTGGATACGTATTTATTTTGAATGGTGCAGCAGTTAGCTGGAGGAGTGCAAAGCAAAGCGTTGTGGCGAGATCTTCAACTGAATCGGAATACATGGCTGCTTCGGAGGCTTCACAAGAAGCGATATGGATGAAAGAGTTCATTATAGAGCTGGGTGTGGTTCCAAGTGCGCTGGACCCAATGTCTATCTACTGTGATAACATGGGCGCCATAGCCAATGCGCAAGAACCAAGGTCACACAAGAAGCTGAAGCATATCGAGCTGCGTTTTCACGCTATTCGAGAACATATCCAGGATGGGGATATAAAGATTTGCAAAGTACACACAGATCTGAATGTGGCGGATCCGTTGACTAAACCTCTCCCGAGGGCAAAACATGACCAACACCAAACTGCCATGGGTGTTCGGTATATTACCATGTAATCTAGATTAGATGACTCTAGTGCAAGTGGGAGACTGTTGGAGATATGCCCTAGAGGCAATAATAAATATAGTTATTATTATATCTTTGTGTTTATGATAAATGTTTATATTCATGCTATAATAGTATTAACAAGGAAACATTAATACTTGTGTGAATTGTAAACTTAAATTGAAGTCCCTAGTATAGCCTCTATACTTCACTAGCTTGTTGGTTAATAGATGATTGTGGTTTCCCTATCATGAACATTGAGATGTTATTAACAACAAGATCATATCGTTAGGAGAATGATATGGTGGACATACTCCTATAGACAAGCGTAGCATAAAGATCAAGTCATTTCAATAGTTCAATTGCTATATGCTTTCTGATACATAGTAACCTAATTCCTTCGACCATGAGATCATGCATATCACCTTTGCTGGATGGATGCTTTGATGTCGTCAAACACCACACCGTAACAGGGTGGCTATAAAGGTGGCATTGAGTGTTCGGAAAGTATTGGTTGAAACACATGGATCAAGAGTGGGATTTGTCCATCCACATGACGGATAGATATTCTCTGGGCCCTCTCGGTGAAATGTCATCCAATTAGCTTGCAAGCATGTGACTGGGTCACAAGGGATCACATATCACGGGAACGAGAAAAGAGTACTTATCAGTAACGAGGTTGAACTAGGTATACAGAGATACCGACGATCATAACCTCGGATAAGTAACATATCGTGAGACAAAGGGAAATTGGTATCGTATGTAAGTGGTTCATTCGATCGCAAAGTAATCGTAGAAATATGTGGGAGCCATATGAATTTCCAGATTCCTCTATTGGTTATTGTTCGGAGAAGTGTCTCGATCATGTCCGCATAATTCACGAACCGTAGGGAGACACACTTAAGGATTCGACGTTGTTTGAGTAGTTATGGTATTATGAGAAAGAGACCGAATGTTGTTCGGAGTCTCGGATGGGATCCGGGATATCACGAGGTGATCCGGAATGGTCCGGAGAATAAGATTCATATAAGGAAAGTTCCGTTTCGGAGTTGGGGAATGGTTCCGGTGTTTTCATCGGGAACATTCTAGAAGGTCCCGGAATGTCCGGCACTCCGGGGGGGAAGGGGTACATGAATGTGTCATTGCATGTTGGAATGATTGCATCATGTACTAAGTGTTCTCGCTGTCCGAAATAAAGGGTTAATTCAAATCCTAATTGGAAAAGTCAAACTGCCAGTTTTCGGTCAAACTGCCAGTTTCGGAAAGTGGAGAAAGAGGAGGAGAGGTGGAGGCCGAGTTGGAGGAGGGTTCCTCCCCTAGGCCGGCGCACCTCCCTAGGCCGAGTTGGGGAGGAACTCCTCCCCATGGCGCCGGCCCTCCCACCTATAAAAGGAGGGGCAGGGCCTCCTCCTCTAGACACAACACAAGTTTCCTATCCTCTAAACTAAACCCTAGATCTAGACCCCGGTTTAGAGCTATTCGGTTTAGAGCCTTCTAATTGGTTTAGAGCCTTCTAATTGGTGTGTCTAATTACTAGACCACTAATAGCCTCTCTCATAAGCTCCACCATACTCGCACCGGCTTAAGGCGAAGCCCTGCGGGATTTCCCCTCTACTTCCGGTACCACGCCGTTGTGCTGCCGGAATCGCGAGGAGAGTGCTACAACCTCCGCTGCCTGCTGGAACAAGGGAGAGGAAGGTCTTCGTCGAGTACCGAACGTGTGACCGACTGCGGGAGCGCTGCGGGAACGCGGCGCCGGAAGGATCGTCTACGCGATCTTGAGATCGGAAAGAGTACGACTACATCACCCACGAGAATCTGCTCTCGTTAAACACTTTGGAATCTTCGAGGGTGAGTTATTCCATCGACTCGTTGCTACAATCTAGTAGATAGATCTTGGCTTGTTTGTTTGTATGCGATAGAAAATTTTTGTTTTCCATGCTACGAACCCCTACAGGATCAACCACTAGAGTCATTGCATGTGTGTTCTTATACTAAAACCAACACTAGAGTCATTGCATGTGTGTTCTTTTCACAAACCACACATGGATCAACCACTAGAGTCATTGCATGTGTGTTATTTCCACAAACAAACATGGATCAACCACTAGAGTCATTGCATGTGTGTTCTTATACTAAAACCAACATGGATCCACCTGTGGTCATTGCATATGTGTTTTTCCACAAACCACACATGGGTCAACCACTAGAGTCATTGCATGTGTGTTATTTCCACAAACCACACATGGATCAACCACTAGAGTCATTGCATGCGTGTTCTTATACTAAAACCACAAACCAGTAATAGAGTCATTGCATGTGTGGTCTTATACTAAAACCAAAAACCAGTACTAGAGTCATTGCATGTGTGTTCTTTTCCACAAACCACACATGGATCCACCAGTGGTCATTGCAGGTGTGTTCTTTCCAAAAACCACATATGGATCAACCAGAGTCATTGCATGTGTGTTCTTTCCACAAACCACACATGGATCAACCACTCGAGTCATTGCATGTTTGTTCTTATACTAAAACCACAAACCAGCACTAGAGTCATTGCATGTTTGTTCTTTTCCACAAACCACACATGGATCCACTAGTGGTCATTGCATGTGTGTTATTTCCACAAACCACACATGGATCAACCACTAGAGTCATTGCACGTGTGTTCTTTCCACAAACCACATATGGTTCAACCACTAGAGTCATTGCATGTGTGTTCTTATTATACTAAAACCAACACTAGAGTTATTGCATGTGTGTTCTTTTCACAGACCACACATGGATCAACCACTAGAGTCATTGCATATGTGTTATTTCCACAAACAAACATGGATCAACCACTAGAGTCATTGCATGTGTGTTCTTTTCCACAAACCACACATGGATCCACCAGTGGTAATTGCATGTGTGTTCTTTCCACAAACCACATATGGATCAACCACTAGTCATTGCATGTTTGTTCTTTCCACAAACCACACATGGATCAACCACTAGAGTCATTGCATGTTTGTTCTTATACTAAAACCACAAACCAGCATTAGAGTCATTGCATGTGTGGTCTTTTCCACAAACCACACATGGATCCACCACTAGACTCATTGCATGTGTGTTCTTTCCACAAACCACATATGGATCAACCAGAGTCATTGCATGTGTGTTCTTTCCACAAACCATACATGTGGACCCACTAGAGTCATTGCATGTGTGTTATTTCCACAAACCACACATGGATCAACCACTAGAGTCATTGCATGTTTGTTCATATACTAAAACCAACACTAGAGTCATTGCATGTGTGTTCTTTTCACCAACCACACATGGATCAACCAGAGTCATTGCATGTGTGTTCTTTCCACAAACCACACATGGATCAACCACTAGAGTCATTGCATGTTCGTTCTTATATTAAAACCACAAACTAGCACTAGAGTCATTGCATGTGTGGTCTTTTCCACAAACCACACATGGATCCACCACTAGAGTCATTGCATGTGTGTTCTTTCCACAAACCACATATGGATCAACCAGAGTCATTGCATGTGTGTTCTTTCCACAAACCACACATGTGGACCCACTAGAGTCATTGTATGTGTGTTATTTCCACAAACCACACATGGATCAACCACTAGAGTCATTGCATCTGTGTTATTTCCACAAACGACACATGGATCAACCACTAGAGTCATTGCATGTTTGTTCTTATACTAAAACCACAAACCAGCACTAGAGTCATTGCATGTGTGTTCTTTCCACAAACCACATATGGATCAACCACTAGAGTCATTGCATGTGTGTTCTTATTATACTAAAACCAACACTAGAGTCATTCCATGTGTGTTCTTTTCACAAACCACACATGGATCAACCACTAGAGTCATTGCATGTGTGTTATTTCCACAAACAAACATGGATCAACCACTAGAGTCATTGCATGTGTGTTTTTTCCACAAACCACACATGGATCAACCACTAGAGTCACTGCATGTGTGTTCTTTCCACAAACCACATATGGATCAACCACTAGAGTCATTGCATGTTTGTTCTTATACTAAAACCACAAACCAGCACTAGAGTCATTGCATGTGTGTTCTTTTCCACAAACCACACATGGATCCACCATTGGTCATTGCATGTGTGTTCTTTCCACAAACCACATATGGATCAACCAGAGTCATTTCATGTGTGTTCTTTCCACAAACCACACATGGATCAACCACTAGAGTCATTGCATGTTTGTTCTTATACTAAAACCAGAAACCAGCACTAGAGTCATTGCATGTGTGTTCTTTTAAACAAACCACACATGGATCCACCACTAGATTCATTGCATGTGTGTTCTTTCCACAAACCACATATGGATCAACCAGAGTCATTGCATGTGTGTTCTTTCCACAAACCAAACATGGATCAACCACTAGAGTCATTGCATGTGTCTTCTTTCCACAAACCACATATGGATCAACCACTAGAGTCATTGCATGTGTGTTCTTATACTAAAACCAACACTAGAGTCATTGCATGTGTGTTCTTTTCACAAACCACAGATGGATCAACCACTAGAGTCATTGCATGTGTGTTATTTCCACAAGAAAACATGGATCAACCACTAGACTCATTGCATGTGTGTTCTTATACTAAAACAAACACTAGAGTCATTGCATGCGTGTTCTTTTCACAAACCACACATGGATCAACCACTAGAGTCATTGCATGTGTGTTCTTTCCACAAACCACATATGGATCAACCACTAGAGTTATTGCATGTGTGTTCTTATACTAAAACCAACACTAGAGTTATTGCATGTGTGTTCTTTTCACAAACCACACATGGATCAACCACTAGAGTCATTGCATGTGTGTTATTTCCACAAACCACACAAGGATCAACCACTAGAGTCATTGCATGCGTGTTCTTATACTAAAACCACAAACCAGTACTAGAGTCATTGCATGTGTGGTCTTATACTAAAACCAAAAACCAGTACAAGATTCATTGCATGTGTGTTCTTTTCCACAAACCACACATGGATCCACCAGTGGTCATTGCATGTGTGTTTTTTCCAAAAACCACATATGGATCAACCAGAGTCATTGCATGTGTGTTCTTTCCACAAACCACACATGGATCAACCACTAGAGTCATTGCATGTTTGTTCTTATACTAAAACCACAAACCAGCACTAGAGTTATTGCATGTGTGTTCTTTTCCACAAACCACACATGGATCCACCAGTGGTCATTGCATGTGTGTTATTTCCACAAACCACACATGGATCAACCACTAGAGTCATTGTATGTGTGTTCTTTCCACAAACCACATATGGATCAACCACTAGAGTCATTGCATGTGTGTTCTTATTATACTAAAACAAACACTAGAGTTATTGCATGTGTGTTCTTTTCACAAACCACACATGGATCAACGACTAGAGTCATTGCATGTGTGTTATTTCCACAAACAAACATGGATCAACCACTAGAGTCATTGCATGTGTGTTCTTTTCCACAAACCACACATGGATCCACCAGTGGTCATTGCATGTGTGTTCTTTTCCACAAACCACACATGGATTCACCAGTGGTAATTGCATGTGCGTTCTTTCCACAAACCACATATGGATCAACCACTAGTCATTGCATGTGTGTTCTTTCCACAAACCACACATGGATCAACAACTAGAGTCATTGCATGTTTGTTCTTATACTAAAACCACAAACCAGCACTACAGTCATTGCATGTGTGGTCTTTTCCACAAACCACACATGGATCCACCACTAGAGTCATTGCATGTGTGTTCTTTACACAAACCACATATGGATCAACCAGAGTCATTGCATATGTGTTCTTTCCACAAACCACACATGTGGACCCACTAGAGTCATTGCATGTGTGTTATTTCCACAAACCACACATGGATCAACCACTAGAGTCATTGCATGTGTGTTCTTTCCACAAACCACATATGGATCAACTACTATTGTCATTGCATGTGTGTTCTTATACTAAAACCAACACTAGAGTGATTGCATGTGTGTTCTTTTCACAAACCACACATGGATCAACCACTAGAGTCATTGCATGTGTGTTATTTCCACAAACAAACATGGATCAACCACTAGAGTCATTGCATGTGTGTTCTTATACTAAAACCAACATGGATCCACCAGTGGTCATTGCATGTGTGTTCTTTCCACAAACCACACATGGATCAACCACTAGAGTCATTGTATGTATGTTCTTTCACAAACCACACATGGATCAACCACTAGAGTCATTGCATGTTTGTTATTATACCAAAACCACAAACCAGCACTAGAGTCATTGCATGTGTGTTCTATTCGACAAACCACACATGGATTCACCACTAGAGTCATTGCATGTGTGTTCTTTCCACAAACCACATATGGATCAACAAGAGTCATTGCATGTGTGTTCTTTCCACAAACCACACACGTGGACCCACTAGAGTCATTGCATGTGCGTTATTTCCACAAACCACACATGGATCAACCACTAGAGTCATTGCATGTGTGTTCTTTCCACAAACCACATATGGATAAACCACTAGAGTCATTGCATGTGTGTTCTTATACTAAATCAACACTAGAGTCATTGCATGTGTGTTCTTTTCACAAACCACACATGGATCAACCACTAGAGTCATTGCATGTGTGTTATTTCCACAAACAAACATGGATCAACCACTAGAGTCATTGCATGTGTGTTCTTATACTAAAACCAACATGGATCCAGCAGTGGTCATTGCATGTGTGTTCTTTCCACAAACGACACATGGATCAACCACTAGAGTCATTGCATGTGTGTTATTTCCACAAACCACACATGGATCAACCACTAGAGTCATTGCATGTGTGTTCTTATACTAAAACCACAAACCTGTACTAGAGTCATTGCATGTGTATTCTTATACTAAAACCACAAACCAGTACTAGAGTCATTGCATGTGTGTTCTTTTCCACAAACCACACATGGATCCACAAGTGGTCATTGCATGTGTGTTCTTTCCACAAACCACATATGGATCAACCAGAGTCATTGCATGTGTGTTCTGTCCACAAACCACACATGGATCAACCACTACAGTCATTGCATGTTTGTTCTTATACTAAAACCACAAACCAGCACTAGAGTCATTGCATGTGTGTTCTTTCCACAAACCACATATGGATCAACCACTAGAGTCATTGCATGTGTGTTCTTATACTAAAACCAACACTAGAGTCATTGCACGTGTGTTCTTTTCACAAACCACACATGGATCAACCACTAGAGTTATTGCATGTGTGTTATTTCCACAAACAAACATGGATCAACCACTAGAGTCATTGCATGTGTGTTCTTTTCCACAAACCACACATGGATCCACCAGTGGTCATTGCATGTGTGTTCTTTTCCACAAACCACACATGGATCCACCAGTGGTCATTGCATGTGTGTTCTTTCCACAAACCACATGTGGACCCATTACAGTCATTGCATGTGTGTTATTTCCACAAACCACACATGGATCAACCACTAGAGTCATTGCATATGTGTTATTTCGACAAACCACACATGGATCAACCACTAGAGTCATTGCATGTGTGTTCTTATACTTAAACTAGCACTAGAGTCATTGCATGTGTGTTCTTTTCACAAACCACACATGGATCAACCACTAGAGTCATTGCATGTTTGTTATTTCCACAAACAAACATGGATCAACCACTAGAGTCATTGCATGTGGTTTTCTTTTCCACAAACCACACATGGATCCACCAGTGGTCATTGCATGTGTGTTCTTCCACAAACCACACATGGATGAACCACTAGAGTCATTGCATGTGTGTTCTTTCCACAAACCACAGATGGATCAACTACTAGAGTCATTGCATGTTTGTTCTTATACTAAAACCACAAACCAGCACTAGAGTCATTGCATGTGTGTTCTTTTCCAAAAAACCACAATTGGATCCACCAGTGGTCATTGCATGTGTGTTCTTTCCACAAACCACATATGGATCAACCAGAGTCATTGCATGTGTGTTCTTTCCACAAACCACACATGGATCAACCACTAGAGTCATTCATGTTTGTTCTTATACTAAAACCACAAACCAGCACTAGAATCATTGCATGTGTGTTCTTTTCCACAAACCACACATGGATCCACCACTAGAGTCATTGCATGTGTGTTCTTTCCACAAACCACATATGGATCAACCAGAGTCATTGCATGTGTGTCCTTTCCACAAACCACACATGCGGACCCACCAGTGGTCATTGCATGTGTGTTATTTCCACAAACCAAACATGGATCAACCACTAGTCATTGCATGTGTGTTCTTTCCACAAACCACATATGGATCAACCACTAGAGTCATTGCATGTGTGTTCTTTCCACAAACCACACATGGATCAACCACTAGAGTCATTGCATGTTTGTTCTTATACTAAAACCACAAACCAGCACTAGAGTCATTGCATGTGTGGTCTTTTCCACAAACCACACATGGATCCACCACTAGAGTCATTGCATGTGTGTTCTTTCCACAAACCACATATGGATCAAGCAGAGTCATTGCATGTGTGTTCTTTCCACAAACCACACATGTGGACCCACTAGAGTCATTCCATGTGTGTTATTTCCACAAACCACACATGGATCAACCACTAGAGGCATTGCATCTGTGTTATTTCCACAAACCACACATGGATCAACCACTAGAGTCATTGCATGTTTGTTCTTATACTAAAACCACAAACCAGCACTAGAGTCATTGCATGTATGTTCTTATACTAAACCAACACTAGAGTCATTGCATGTGTGCTATTTTCACAAACCACACATGGATCAACCACTAGAGTCATTGCATGTGTGTTATTTCCACAAACAAACATGGATCAACCACTAGAGTCATTGCATGTGTGTTCTTATACTAAAACCAACATGGATCCAGTAGTGGTCATTGCATGTGTGTTCTTTCCACAAACGACACATGGATCAACCACTAGAGTCATTGCATGTGTGTTATTTCCACAAACCACACCTGGATCAACCACTAGAGTCATTGCATGTGTGTTCTTATACTAAAACCACAAACCTGTACTAGAGTCATTGCATGTGTATTCTTATACTAAAACCACAAACCAGTACTAGAGTCATTGCATGTGTGTTCTTTTCCACAAACCACACATGGATCCACAAGTGGTCATTGCATGTGTGTTCTTTCCACAAACCACATATGGATCAACCAGAGTCATTGCATGTGTGTTCTGTCCACAAACCACACATGGATCAACCACTACAGTCATTGCATGTTTGTTCTTATACTAAAACCACAAACCAGCACTAGAGTCATTGCATGTGTGTTCTTTCCACAAACCACATATGGATCAACCACTAGAGTCACTGCATGTGTGTTCTTATACTAAAACCAACACTAGAGTCATTGCACGTGTGTTATTTTCACAAACCACACATGGATCAACCACTAGAGTTATTGCATGTGTGTTATTTCCACAAACAAACATGGATCAACCACTAGAGTCATTGCATGTGTGTTCTTTTCCACAAACCACACATGGATCCACCAGTGGTCATTGCATGTGTGTTCTTTTCCACAAATCACACATGGATCCACCAGTGGTCATTGCATGTGTGTTATTTCCACAAACCACATGTGGACCCATTACAGTCATTGCATGTGTGTTATTTCCACAAACCACACATGGATCAACCACTAGAGTCATTGCATATGTGTTATTTCCACAAACCACACATGGATCAACCACTAGAGTCATTGCATGTGTGTTCTTATACTTAAACTAGCACTAGAGTCATTGCATGTGTGTTCTTTTCACAAACCACACATGGATCAACCACTAGAGTCATTGCATGTGTGTTATTTCCACAAACAAACATGGATCAACCACTAGAGTCATTGCATGTGGTTTTCTTTTCCACAAACCACACATGGATCCACCAGTGGTCATTGCATGTGTGTTCTTCCAAAAACCACACATGGATGAACCACTATAGTCATTGCATGTGTGTTCTTTCCACAAACCACAGATGGATCAACTACTAGAGTCATTGCATGTTTGTTCTTATACTAAAACCATAAACCAGCACTAGAGTCATTGCATGTGTGTTCTTTTCCACAAACCACACATGGATCCACCAGTGGTCATTGCATGTGTGTTCTTTCCACAAACCACATATGGATCAACCAGAGTCATTGCATGTGTGTTCTTTCCACAAACCACACATGGATCAACCACTAGAGTTATTGCATGTTTGTTCTTATACTAAAACCACAAACCAGCACTAGAATCATTGCATGTGTGTTCTTTTCCACAAACCACACATGGATCCACCACTAGAGTCATTGCATGTGTGTTCTTTCCACAAACCACATATGGATCAACCAGAGTCATTGCATGTGTGTCCTTTCCACAAACCACACATGCGGACCCACCAGTGGTCATTGCATGTGTGTTATTTCCACAAACCAAACATGGATCAACCACTAGTCATTGCATGTGTGTTCTTTCCACAAACCACATATGGATCAACCACTAGAGTCATTGCATGTGTGTTCTTTCCACAAACCACACATGGATCAACCACTAGAGTCATTGCATGTTTGTTCTTATACTAAAACCACAAACCAGCACTAGAGTCATTGCATGTGTGGTCTTTTCCACAAACCACACATGGATCCACCACTAGAGTCATTGCATGTGTGTTCTTTCCACAAACCACATATGGATCAACCAGAGTCATTGCATGTGTGTTCTTTCCACAAACCACACATGTGGACCCACTAGAGTCATTCCATGTGTGTTATTTCCACAAACCACACATGGATCAACCACTAGAGTCATTGCATCTCTGTTATTTCCATAAACCACACATGGATCAACCACTAGAGTCATTGCATGTTTGTTCTTATACTAAAACCACAAACCAGCACTAGAGTCATTGCATGTGTGTTCTTTCCACAAAACACATATCGATCAACCACTAGAGTCATTGCATGTGTGTTCTTATTATACTAAAACCAACACTAGAGTCATTGAATGTGTGTTCTTTTCACAAACCACACATGGATCAACCACTAGAGTCATTGCATGTGTGTTATTTCCACAAACAAACATGGATCAAGCCACTAGAGTCATTGCATGTGTGTTTTTTCCACAAACCACACATGGATCAACCACTAGAGTCATTGCATTTGTGTTCTTTCCACAAACCACACATGGATCAACCACTAGAGTCATTGGATGTGTGTTTTTTCCACAAACCACACATTGATCAACCACTAGAGTCATTGCATTTGTGTTATTTCCACAAACCACACATGGATCAACCACTAGAGTCATTGCATATTTGTTCTTATACTAAAACCACAAACCAACACTAGAGTCATTGCATGTGTGTTCTTTTCCACAAACCACACATGGATCCACCAGTGGTCATTGCATGTGGGTTCTTTCCACAAACCACATATGGATCAACCAGAGTCATTGCATGTGTGTTATTTCCACAAACCACATATGGATCAACCACTAGACTAATTGCATGTTTGTTCTTATACTAAAACCAGAAACCAGCACTAGAGTCATTGCATGTGTGTTCTTTTCCACAAACCACACATGGATCCACCACTAGATTCATTGCATGTGTGTTCCTTCCACAAACCACATATGGATCAACCAGAGTCATTGCATGTGTGTTCTTTCCACAAACCACACATCTGGACCCACCAGTGGTCATTGCATGTGTGTTATTTCCACAAACCAAACATGGATCAACCACTAGAGTCATTGCATGTGTGTTCTTTCCACAAACCACATATGGATCAACCACTAGAGTCATTACATGTGTGTTCTTATACTAAAACCAACACTAGAGTCATTGCATGTGTGTTCTTTTCACAAACCACACATGGATCAACCACTCGAGTCATTGCATGTGTGTTATTTCCACAAGAAAACATGGATCAACCACTAGAGTCATTGCATGTGTGTTCTTATACTAAAACAAACACTAGAGTCATTGCATGCGTGTTCTTTTCACAAACCACACATGGATCAACCACTAGAGTCATTGCATGTGTGTTCTTTCCACAAACCACATATGGATCAACCACTAGAGTTATTGCATGTGTGTTCTTATACTAAAACCAACACTAGAGTCATTGCATGTGTGTTCTTTTCACAAACCACACATGGATCAACCACTAGAGTCATTGCATGTGTGTTATTTCCACAAACCACACATGGATCAACCACTAGAGTCATTGCATGCATGTTCTTATACTAAAACCACAAACCAGTACTAGAGTTATTGCATGTGTGGTCTTATACTAAAACCAAAAACCATTACTAGAGTCATTGCATGTGTGTTCTATTCCACAAACCACACATGGATCCACCAGTGGTCATTACATGTGTGTTTTTTCCAAAAACCACATATGGATCAACCAGAGTCATTGCATGTGTGTTCTTTCCACAAACCACACATGGATTAACCACTAGAGTCATTGCATGTTTGTTCTTATACTAAAACCATAAATCAGCACTAGAGTCATTGCATGTGTGTTCTTTTCCACAAACCACACATGGATCAACCAGAGTCATTGCATGTGTGTTCTTTCCACAAACCACACATGTGGACCCACTAGAGTCATTCCATGTGTGTTATTTCCACAAACCACACATGGATCAACCACTAGAGTCATTGCATCTCTGTTATTTCCATAAACCACACATGGATCAACCACTAGAGTCATTGCATGTTTGTTCTTATACTAAAACCACAAACCAGCACTAGAGTCATTGCATGTGTGTTCTTTCCACAAAACACATATCGATCAACCACTAGAGTCATTGCATGTGTGTTCTTATTATACTAAAACCAACACTAGAGTCATTGAATGTGTGTTCTTTTCACAAACCACACATGGATCAACCACTAGAGTCATTGCATGTGTGTTATTTCCACAAACAAACATGGATCAAGCCACTAGAGTCATTGCATGTGTGTTTTTTCCACAAACCACACATGGATCAACCACTAGAGTCATTGCATTTGTGTTCTTTCCACAAACCACACATGGATCAACCACTAGAGTCATTGGATGTGTGTTTTTTCCACAAACCACACATTGATCAACCACTAGAGTCATTGCATTTGTGTTATTTCCACAAACCACACATGGATCAACCACTAGAGTCATTGCATATTTGTTCTTATACTAAAACCACAAACCAACACTAGAGTCATTGCATGTGTGTTCTTTTCCACAAACCACACATGGATCCACCAGTGGTCATTGCATGTGGGTTCTTTCCACAAACCACATATGGATCAACCAGAGTCATTGCATGTGTGTTATTTCCACAAACCACATATGGATCAACCACTAGACTAATTGCATGTTTGTTCTTATACTAAAACCAGAAACCAGCACTAGAGTCATTGCATGTGTGTTCTTTTCCACAAACCACACATGGATCCACCACTAGATTCATTGCATGTGTGTTCCTTCCACAAACCACATATGGATCAACCAGAGTCATTGCATGTGTGTTCTTTCCACAAACCACACATCTGGACCCACCAGTGGTCATTGCATGTGTGTTATTTCCACAAACCAAACATGGATCAACCACTAGAGTCATTGCATGTGTGTTCTTTCCACAAACCACATATGGATCAACCACTAGAGTCATTACATGTGTGTTCTTATACTAAAACCAACACTAGAGTCATTGCATGTGTGTTCTTTTCACAAACCACACATGGATCAACCACTCGAGTCATTGCATGTGTGTTATTTCCACAAGAAAACATGGATCAACCACTAGAGTCATTGCATGTGTGTTCTTATACTAAAACAAACACTAGAGTCATTGCATGCGTGTTCTTTTCACAAACCACACATGGATCAACCACTAGAGTCATTGCATGTGTGTTCTTTCCACAAACCACATATGGATCAACCACTAGAGTTATTGCATGTGTGTTCTTATACTAAAACCAACACTAGAGTCATTGCATGTGTGTTCTTTTCACAAACCACACATGGATCAACCACTAGAGTCATTGCATGTGTGTTATTTCCACAAACCACACATGGATCAACCACTAGAGTCATTGCATGCATGTTCTTATACTAAAACCACAAACCAGTACTAGAGTTATTGCATGTGTGGTCTTATACTAAAACCAAAAACCATTACTAGAGTCATTGCATGTGTGTTCTATTCCACAAACCACACATGGATCCACCAGTGGTCATTACATGTGTGTTTTTTCCAAAAACCACATATGGATCAACCAGAGTCATTGCATGTGTGTTCTTTCCACAAACCACACATGGATTAACTACTAGAGTCATTGCATGTTTGTTCTTATACTAAAACCATAAATCAGCACTAGAGTCATTGCATGTGTGTTCTTTTCCACAAACCACACATGGATCCACCAGTGGTCATTGCATGTGTGTTATTTCCACAAACCACACATGGATCAACCACTAGAGTCATTGTATATGTGTTCTTTCCACAAACCACATATGGATCAACCACTAGAGTCATTGCATGTGTGTTCTTATTATACTAAAACCAACACTAGAGTTATTGCATGTGTGTTCTTTTCCACAAACCACACATGGATCCACCAGTGGTAATTGCATGTGTGTTCTTTCCACAAACCACATATGGATCAACCAGAGTCATTGCATGTGTGTTCTTTCCACAAACCACACATGGATCAACCACTAGAGTCATTGCATGTTTGTTCTTATACTAAAACCACAAACCAGCACTAGAATCATTGCATGTGTGTTCTTTTCCACAAACCACACATGGATCCACCACTAGAGTCATTGCATGTGTGTTCTTTCCACAAACCACATATGGATCAACCAGAGTCATTGCATGTGTGTTCTTTCCACAAACCACACATGTGGACCCACCAGTGGTCATTGCATGTGTGTTATTTCCACAAACCAAACATGGATCAACCACTAGTCATTGCTTGTGTGTTCTTTCCACAAGCCACATATGGATCAACCACTAGAGTCATTGCATGTGTGTTCTTTCCACAAACCACACATGGATCAACCACTAGAGTCATTGCATGTTTGTTCTTATACTAAAACCACAAACCAGCACTAGAGTCATTGCATGTGTGGTCTTTTCCACAAACCACACATGGATCCACCTCTAGAGTCATTGCATGTGTGTTCTTTCCACAAACCACATATGGATCAACCAGAGTCATTGCATGTGTGTTCTTTCCACAAACCACACATGTGGACCCACTAGAGTCATTGCATGTGTGTTATTTCCACAAACCACACATGGATCAACCACTAGAGTCATTGCATGTTTGTTCTTATACGAAAACCAACACTAGAGTCATTGCATGTGTGTTCTTTTCACAAACTACACATGGATCAACCACTAGAGTCATTACATGTGTGTTATTTCCACAAACAAACATGGATCAACCACTAGAGTCATTGCATGTGTGTTCTTATACTAAAACCAACATGGATCCACCAGTGGTCATTGCATGTGTGTTCTTTCCACAAACCACACATGGATCAACCACCAGAGTCATTGTATGTATGTTCTTTCCAGAAACCACACATGGATCAACCACTAGAGTCATTGCATTTTTGTTATTATACCAAAACCACAAACCAGCACTAGAGTCATTGCATGTGTGTTCTATTCGACAAACCACACATGGATCCACCACTAGAGTCATTGCATGTGTGTTCTTTCCACAAACCACATATGGATAAACCAGAGTCATTGCATGTGTGTTCTTTCCACAAACCACACATGTGGACCTACTAGAGTCATGGCAAGTGTGTTATTTCCACAAATCACACATGGATCAACCACTAGAGTTATTGCATGTGTGTTATTTCCACAAACCACATATGGATCAACCACTAGAGTCATTGCATGTGTGTTCTTATACTAAACCATCACTAGAGTCATTGCATGTGTGTTCTTTTCACAAACCACACATGGATCAACCACTAGAGTCATTGCATGTGTGTTATTTCCACAAACAAACATGGATCAACCACTAGAGTCATTGCATGTGTGTTCTTATACTAAAACCAACATGGATCCAGCAGTGGTCATTGCATGTGTGTTCTTTCCATAAACCACACATGGATCAACCACTAGAGTCATTGCATGTGTGTTATTTCCAAAAACCACACATGGATAAAACAGTAGAGTCATTGCATGTGTGTTCTTATACTAAAACCACAAACCTATACTAGAGTCATTGCATGTGTATTCTTATACTAAAACCACAAACCAGTACTAGAGTCATTGCATGTGTTTTATTTTCCACAAACCACACATGGATCCACAAGTGGTCATTGCATGTGTGTTCTTTCCTCAAACCACATATGGATCAACTAGAGTCATTGCATGTGTGTTCTGTCCACAAGCCACACATGGATCAACCACTAGAGTCATTGCATGTTTGTTCTTATACAAAAACCACAAACCAGCACTAGAGTCATTGTATGTGTGTTCTTTCCACAAACCACATATGGATCAACCACTAGAGTCATTGCATATGTGTTCTTATTATACTAAAACCAACAATAGAATTATTGCATGTCTGTTCTTTTCACAAACCACACATGGATCAACCACTAGAGTCATTGCATGTGTGTTATTTCCACAAACAAACATGGATCAACCACTAGAGTCATTGCGTGTGTGTTCTTTTCCACAGACCACACATGGATCCACCACTAGAGTCATTGTATGTGTGTTCTTTCCACAAACCACATATGGATCAACCAGAGTCATTGCATGTGTGTTCTTTCCACAAACCACACATGTGGACCCACCAGTGGTCATTGCATGTGTGTTATTTCCACAAACCAAACATGGATCAACCACTAGAGTCATTGCATGTGTGTTCTTTCCACAAACCACATATGGATCAACTACTATTGTCATTGCATGTGTGTTCTTATACTAAAACCAACACTAGAGTGATTGCATGTGTGTTCTTTTCACAAACCACACATGGATCAACCACTCGAGTCATTGCATGTGTGTTATTTCCACAAGAAAACATGGATCAACCACTAGAGTCATTGCATGTGTGTTCTTATACTAAAACAAACACTAGAGTCATTGCATGCGTGTTCTTTTCACAAACCACACATGGATCAACCACTAGAGTCATTGCATGTGTGTTCTTTCCACAAACCACATATGGATCAACCACTAGAGTTATTGCATGTGTGTTCTTATACTAAAACCAACACTAGAGTCATTGCATGTGTGTTCTTTTCACAAACCACACATGGATCAACCACTAGAGTCATTGCATGTGTGTTATTTCCACAAACCACACATGGATCAACCACTAGAGTCATTGCATGCATGTTCTTATACTAAAACCACAAACCAGTACTAGAGTTATTGCATGTGTGGTCTTATACTAAAACCAAAAACCATTACTAGAGTCATTGCATGTGTGTTCTATTCCACAAACCACACATGGATCCACCAGTGGTCATTACATGTGTGTTTTTTCCAAAAACCACATATGGATCAACCAGAGTCATTGCATGTGTGTTCTTTCCACAAACCACACATGGATTAACCACTAGAGTCATTGCATGTTTGTTCTTATACTAAAACCATAAATCAGCACTAGAGTCATTGCATGTGTGTTCTTTTCCACAAACCACACATGGATCCACCAGTGGTCATTGCATGTGTGTTATTTCCACAAACCACACATGGATCAACCACTAGAGTCATTGTATATGTGTTCTTTCCACAAACCACATATGGATCAACCACTAGAGTCATTGCATGTGTGTTCTTATTATACTAAAACCAACACTAGAGTTATTGCATGTGTGTTCTTTTCCACAAACCACACATGGATCCACCAGTGGTAATTGCATGTGTGTTCTTTCCACAAACCACATATGGATCAACCAGAGTCATTGCATGTGTGTTCTTTCCACAAACCACACATGGATCAACCACTAGAGTCATTGCATGTTTGTTCTTATACTAAAACCACAAACCAGCACTAGAATCATTGCATGTGTGTTCTTTTCCACAAACCACACATGGATCCACCACTAGAGTCATTGCATGTGTGTTCTTTCCACAAACCACATATGGATCAACCAGAGTCATTGCATGTGTGTTCTTTCCACAAACCACACATGTGGAACCACCAGTGGTCATTGCATGTGTGTTATTTCCACAAACCAAACATGGATCAACCACTAGTCATTGCTTGTGTGTTCTTTCCACAAGCCACATATGGATCAACCACTAGAGTCATTGCATGTGTGTTCTTTCCACAAACCACACATGGATCAACCACTAGAGTCATTGCATGTTTGTTCTTATACTAAAACCACAAACCAGCACTAGAGTCATTGCATGTGTGGTCTTTTCCACAAACCACACATGGATCCACCTCTAGAGTCATTGCATGTGTGTTCTTTCCACAAACCACATATGGATCAACCAGAGTCATTGCATGTGTGTTCTTTCCACAAACCACACATGTGGACCCACTAGAGTCATTGCATGTGTGTTATTTCCACAAACCACACATGGATCAACCACTAGAGTCATTGCATGTTTGTTCTTATACGAAAACCAACACTAGAGTCATTGCATGTGTGTTCTTTTCACAAACTACACATGGATCAACCACTAGAGTCATTACATGTGTGTTATTTCCACAAACAAACATGGATCAACCACTAGAGTCATTGCATGTGTGTTCTTATACTAAAACCAACATGGATCCACCAGTGGTCATTGCATGTGTGTTCTTTCCACAAACCACACATGGATCAACCACCAGAGTCATTGTATGTATGTTCTTTCCAGAAACCACACATGGATCAACCACTAGAGTCATTGCATTTTTGTTATTATACCAAAACCACAAACCAGCACTAGAGTCATTGCATGTGTGTTCTATTCGACAAACCACACATGGATCCACCACTAGAGTCATTGCATGTGTGTTCTTTCCACAAACCACATATGGATAAACCAGAGTCATTGCATGTGTGTTCTTTCCACAAACCACACATGTGGACCTACTAGAGTCATGGCAAGTGTGTTATTTCCACAAATCACACATGGATCAACCACTAGAGTTATTGCATGTGTGTTATTTCCACAAACCACATATGGATCAACCACTAGAGTCATTGCATGTGTGTTCTTATACTAAACCATCACTAGAGTCATTGCATGTGTGTTCTTTTCACAAACCACACATGGATCAACCACTAGAGTCATTGCATGTGTGTTATTTCCACAAACAAACATGGATCAACCACTAGAGTCATTGCATGTGTGTTCTTATACTAAAACCAACATGGATCCAGCAGTGGTCATTGCATGTGTGTTCTTTCCATAAACCACACATGGATCAACCACTAGAGTCATTGCATGTGTGTTATTTCCAAAAACCACACATGGATAAAACAGTAGAGTCATTGCATGTGTGTTCTTATACTAAAACCACAAACCTATACTAGAGTCATTGCATGTGTATTCTTATACTAAAACCACAAACCAGTACTAGAGTCATTGCATGTGTTTTATTTTCCACAAACCACACATGGATCCACAAGTGGTCATTGCATGTGTGTTCTTTCCTCAAACCACATATGGATCAACTAGAGTCATTGCATGTGTGTTCTGTCCACAAGCCACACATGGATCAACCACTAGAGTCATTGCATGTTTGTTCTTATACAAAAACCACAAACCAGCACTAGAGTCATTGTATGTGTGTTCTTTCCACAAACCACATATGGATCAACCACTAGAGTCATTGCATATGTGTTCTTATTATACTAAAACCAACAATAGAATTATTGCATGTCTGTTCTTTTCACAAACCACACATGGATCAACCACTAGAGTCATTGCATGTGTGTTATTTCCACAAACAAACATGGATCAACCACTAGAGTCATTGCGTGTGTGTTCTTTTCCATAGACCACACATGGATCCACCAGTGGTCATTGCATTTGTGTTCTTTTCTACAAACCACACATGGATCCACCAGTGGTCATTGCATGTGTGTTCTTTCCACAAACCACATGTGGACCCACCAGTGGTCATTGCATGTGTGTTATTTCCACAAACCAAACATGGATCAACCACTAGTCATTGCATGTGTGTTCTTTCCACAAGCCACATATGGATCAACCACTAGAGTCATTGCATGTGTGTTCTTTCCACAAACCACACATGGATCAACCACTAGAGTCATTGCATGTTTGTTCTTATACTAAAACCACAAACCAGCACTAGAGTCATTGCATGTGTGGTCTTTTCCACAAACCACACATGGATCCACCTCTAGAGTCATTGCATGTGTGTTCTTTCCACAAACCACATATGGATCAACCAGAGTCATTGCATGTGTGTTCTTTCCACAAACCACACATGTGGACCCACTAGAGTCATTGCATGTGTGTTATTTCCACAAACCACACATGGATCAACCACTAGAGTCATTGCATCTGTGTTATTTCCACAAACCACACATGGATCAACCACTAGAGTCATTGCATGTTTGTTCTTATACGAAAACCAACACTAGAGTCATTGCATGTGTGTTCTTTTCACAAACTACACATGGATCAACCACTAGAGTCATTACATGTGTGTTATTTCCACAAACAAACATGGATCAACCACTAGAGTCATTGCATGTGTGTTCTTATACTAAAACCAACATGGATCCACCAGTGGTCATTGCATGTGTGTTCTTTCCACAAACCACACATGGATCAACCACCAGAGTCATTGTATGTATGTTCTTTCCACAAACCACACATGGATCAACCACTAGAGTCATTGCATTTTTGTTATTATACCAAAACCACAAACCAGCACTAGAGTCATTGCATGTGTGTTCTATTCGACAAACCACACATGGATCCACCACTAGAGTCATTGCATGTGTGTTCTTTCCACAAACCACATATGGATAAACCAGAGTCATTGCATGTGTGTTCTTTCCACAAACCACACATGTGGACCTACTAGAGTCATTGCAAGTGTGTTATTTCCACAAATCACACATGGATCAACCACTAGAGTTATTGCATGTGTGTTCTTTCCACAAACCACATATGGATCAACCACTAGAGTCATTGCATGTGTGTTCTTATACTAAACCATCACTAGAGTCATTGCATGTGTGTTCTTTTCACAAACCACACATGGATCAACCACTAGAGTCATTGCATGTGTGTTATTTCCACAAACAAACATGGATCAACCACTAGAGTCATTGCATGTGTGTTCTTATACTAAAACCAACATGGATCCAGCAGTGGTCATTGCATGTGTGTTCTTTCCACAAACCACACATGGATCAACCACTAGAGTCATTGCATGTGTGTTATTTCCAAAAACCACACATGGATAAAACAGTAGAGTCATTGCATGTGTGTTCTTATACTAAAACCACAAACCTGTACTAGAGTCATTGCATGTGTATTCTTATACTAAAACCACAAACCAGTACTAGAGTCATTGCATGTGTTTTATTTTCCACAAACCACACATGGATCCACAAGTGGTCATTGCATGTGTGTTCTTTCCTCAAACCACATATGGATCAACTAGAGTCATTGCATGTGTGTTCTGTCCACAAGCCACACATGGATCAACCACTAGAGTCATTGCATGTTTGTTCTTATACAAAAACCACAAACCAGCACTAGAGTCATTGTATGTGTGTTCTTTCCACAAACCACATATGGATCAACCACTAGAGTCATTGCATATGTGTTCTTATTATACTAAAACCAACAATAGAATTATTGCATGTCTGTTCTTTTCACAAACCACACATGGATCAACCACTAGAGTTATTGCATGTGTGTTATTTCCACAAACAAACATGGATCAACCACTAGAGTCATTGCGTGTGTGTTCTTTTCCACAGACCACACATGGATCCACCAGTGGTCATTGCATTTGTGTTCTTTTCTACAAACAACACACGGATCCACCAGTGGTCATTGCATGTGTGTTCTTTCCACAAACCACATGTGGACCCATTACAGTCATTGCATGTGTGTTATTTCCACAAACCACACATGGATCAACCACTAGAGTCATTGCATATGTGTTATTTCCACAAACCACACATGGATCAACCACTAGAGTCATTGCATGTGTGTTCTTATACTAAAACTAGCACTAGAGTCATTGCATGTGTGTTCTTTTCACAAACCACACATGGATCAACCACTAGAGTCATTGCATGTGTGTTGTTTCCACAAACAAACATGGATCAACCACTAGAGTCATTGCATGTGTGTTCTTTTCCACAAACCACACATGGATCCACCAGTGGTCATTGCATGTGTGTTCTTCCACAAACCACACATGGATGAACCACTAGAGTCATTGCATGTGTGTTCTTTCCACAAACCACAGATGGATCAACTACTAGAGTCATTGCATGTTTATTCTTATACTAAAACCACAAACCAGCACTAGAGTCATTGCATGTGTGTTCTTTTCCACAAACCACACATGGATCCACCAGTGGTCATTGCATGTGTGTTCTTTCCACAAACCACATATGGATCAACCAGAGTCATTGCATGTGTGTTCTTTCCACAAACCACACATGGATCAACCACTAGAGTCATTGCATGTTTGTTCTTATACTAAAACCACAAACCAGCACTAGAATCATTGCATGTGTGTTCTTTTCCACAAACCACACATGGATCCACCACTAGAGTCATTGCATGTGTGTTCTTTCCACAAACCACATATGGATCAACCAGAGTCATTGCATGTGTGTTCTTTCCGCAAACCACACATGTGGACCCACCAGTGGTCATTACTTGTGTGTTATTTCCACAAACCAAACATGGATCAACCACTACTCATTGCATGTGTGTTCTTTCCACAAACCACATATGGATCAACCACTAGAGTCATTGCATGTGTGTTCTTTCCACAAACCACACATGGATCAACCACTAGAGTCATTGCATGTTTGTTCTTATACTAAAACCACAAACCAGCACTAGAGTCATTGCATGTGTGGTCTTTTCCACAAACCACACATGGATCCACCACTAGAGTCATTGCATGTGTGTTCTTTCCACAAACCACATATGGATCAACCAGAGTCATTGCATGTGTGTTCTTTCCACAAACCACACATGTGGACCCACTAGAGTCATTGCATGTGTGTTATTTCCACAAACCACACATGGATCAAGCACTAGAGTCATTGCATCTGTGTTATTTCCACAAACCACACATGGATCAACCACTAGAGTCATTGCATGTTTGTTCTTATACGAAAACCAACACTAGAGTCATTGCATGTGTGTTCTTTTCACAAACCACACATGGATCAACCACTAGAGTCATTACATGTGTGTTATTTCCACAAACAAACATGGATCAACCACTAGAGTCATTGCATGTGTGTTCTTATACTAAAACCAACATGGATCCACCAGTGGTCATTGCATGTGTGTTCTTTCCACAAACCACACATGGATCAACCACCAGAGTCATTGTATGTATGTTCTTTCCACAAACCACACATGGATCAACCACTAGAGTCATTGCATGTTTGTTCTTTCCACAAACCACATATGGATCAACCAGAGTCATTGCATGTGTGTTCTTTCCACAAACCACACATGTGGACCCACCAGTGGTCATTGCATGTGTGTTATTTCCACAAACCAAACATGGATCAACCACTAGTCATTGCATGTGTGTTCTTTCCACAAACCACATATGGATCAACCACTAGAGTCATTGCATGTGTGTTCTTTCCACAAACCACACATGGATCAACCACTAGAGTCATTGCATGTTTGTTCTTATACTAAAACCACAAACCAGCACTAGAGTCATTGTATGTGTGGTCTTTTCCACAAACCACACATGGATCCACCACTAGAGTCATTGCATGTGTGTTCTTTCCACAAACCACATATGGATCAACCTGAGTCATTGCATGTGTGTTCTTTCCACAATCCACACATGTGGACCCACTAGAGTCATTGCATGTGTGTTATTTCCACAAACCACACATGGATCAACCACTAGAGTCATTGCATCTGTGGTATTTCCACAAACCACACATGGATCAACCACTAGAGTCATTGCATGTTTGTTCTTATACGAAAACCAACACTAGAGTCATTGCATGTGTGTTCTTTTCACAAACCACACATGGATCAACCACTAGAGTCATTACATGTGTGTTATTTCCACAAACAAACATGGATCAACCACTAGAGTCATTGCATGTGTGTTCTTATACTAAAACCAACATGGATCCACCAGTGGTCATTGCATGTGTGTTCTTTCCACAAACCACACATGGATCAACCACCAGAGTCATTGTATGTATGTTCTTTCCACAAACCACACATGGATCAACCACTAGAGTCATTGAATGTTTGTTATTATACCAAAACCACAAACCAGCACTAGAGTCATTGCATGTGTGTTCTATTCGACAAACCACACATAGATCCACCACTAGAGTCATTGCATGTGTGTTCTTTCCACAAACCACATATGGATAAACCAGAGTCATTGCATGTGTGTTCTTTCCACAAACCACACATGTGGACCCACTAGAGTCATTGCAAGTGTGTTATTTCCACAAATCACACATGGATCAACCACTAGAGTTACTGCATGTGTGTTCTTTCCACAAACCACATATGGATCAATCAATAGAGTCATTGCATGTGTGTTCTTATACTAAACCAACACTAGAGTCATTGCATGTGTGTTCATTTCACAAACCACACATGGATCAACCACTAGAGTCATTGCATGTGTGTTATTTCCACAAACAAACATGGATCAACCACTAGAGTCATTGCATGTGTGTTCTTATACTAAAACCAACATGGATCCAGAAGTGGTCATTGCATGTGTGTTCTTTCCACAAACCACACATGGATCAACCACTAGAGTCATTGCATGTGTGTTATTTCCAAAAACCACACATGGATAAAACACTAGAGTCATTGCATGTGTGTTCTTATACTAAAACCACAAACCTGTACTAGAGTCATTGCATGTGTATTCTTATACTAAAACCACAAACCAGTACTAGAGTCATTGCATGTGTGTTATTTTCCACAAACCACACATGGATCCACAAGTGGTCATTGCATGTGTGTTCTTTCCACAAACCACATATGGATCAACTAGAGTCATTGCATGTGTGTTCTGTCCAGAAGCCACACATGGATCAACCACTAGAGTCATTGCATGTTTGTTCTTATACTAAAACCACAAACCGGCACTAGAGTCATTGCATGTGTGTTCTTTCCACAAACCACATATGGATCAACCACTAGAGTCATTGCATGTGTGTTCTTATACTAAAACCAACAGTAGAGTCATTGCACGTGTGTTATTTTCACAAACCACACATGGATCAACCACTAGAGTTATTGCATGTGTGTTATTTCCACAAACAAACATGGATCAACCACTAGAGTCATTGCATGTGTGTTCTTTTCCACAAACCACACATGGATCCACCAGTGGTCATTGCATGTGTGTTATTTTCCACAAACCACACATGGATCCACCAGTGGTCATTGCATGTGTTTTCTTTCCACAAACCACATGTGGACCCATTACAGTCATTGCATGTGTGTTATTTCCACAAACACACATGGATCAACCACTAGAGTCATTGCATATGTGTTATTTCCACAAACCACACATGGATCAACCACTAGAGTCATTGCATGTGTGTTCTTATACTAAAACTAGCACTAGAGTATTTGCATGTGTGTTCTTTTCACAAACCACACATGGATCAACCACTAGAGTCATTGCATGTGTGTTATTTCCACAAACAAACATGGATCAACCACTAGAGTCATTGCATGTGTGTTCTTTTCCACAAACCACACATGGATCCACCAGTGGTCATTGCATGTGTGTTCTTTCCACAAACCACACATGGATGAATCACTAGAGTCATTGCATGTGTGTTCTTTCCACAAACCACACATGGATCAACCACTAGAGTCATTGCATGTTTGTTCTTATACTAAAACCACAAACCAGCACTAGAGTCATTGCATGTGTGTTTTTTTCCACAAACCACACATGGATCTACCAGTGGTCATTGCATGTGTGTTCTTTCCACAAACCACATATGGATCAACCAGAGTCATTGCATGTGTGTTCTGTCCACAAACCACACATGGATCAACCACTAGAGCCATTGCATGTTTGTTCTTACACTAAAACCACAAACCAACACTAGAGTCATTGCATGTGTGTTCTTTTCCACAAACCACACATGGATCCACCACTAGAGTCATTGCATGTGTGTTCTTTCCACAAACCACATATGGATCAACCAGAGTCATTGCATGTGTGTTCTTTCCACAAACCACACATGTGGACCCACCAGTGGTCATTGCATGTGTGTTATTTCCACAAACCAAACATGGATCAACCACTAGAGTCATTGCATGTGTGTTCTTTCCACAAACCACATATGGATCAACCACTAGAGTCATTGCATGTGTGTTCTTATACTAAAACCAACAGTAGAGTGATTGCATGTGTGTTCTTTTCACAAACCACACATGGATCAACCACTAGAGTCATTGCATGTGTGTTATTTCCACAAACAAACATGGATCAACCACTAGAGTCATTGCATGTGTGTTCTTATACTAAAACCGACATGGATCCACTAGTGGTCATTGCATGTGTGTTCTTTCCACAAACCACACATGGATCAACCACTAGAGTCATTGCATGTGTGTTATTTCCACAAACCACACATGGATCAACCACTAGAATCATTGCATGTGTGTTATTTCCACAAACCACACATGGATCAACCACTAGAGTCATTGTATATGTGTTCTTTCCACAAACCACATATGGATCAACCACAAACCAGCACTAGAGTCATTGCATGTGTGTTCTTTTCCACAAACCACACATGGATCCACAAGTGGTCATTGTATGTGTGTTCTTTCCACAAACCACATATGGATCAACCAGAGTCATTGCATGTGTCTTCTTTCCACAAACCCACATGGATCAACCACTAGAGTCATTGCATGTTTGTTCTTATACTAAAACCACAAACCAGCACTAGAGTCATTGCATGTGTGTTCTTTACACAAACCACACATGCGGACCCACCAGTGGTCATTGCATGTGTGCTCTTTCCACAAACCACATATGGATCAACCAGAGTCATTGCATGTGTGTTCTTTCCACAAACCGCATATGGATCAACCACTAAAGTCATTGCATGTGTGTTCTTATACTAAAACCATCACTAGAGTCATTGCATGTGTGTTCTTTTCACAAACCACACATGGATCAACCACTCGAGTCATTGCATGTGTGTTATTTCCACAAACAAACATGGATCAACCACTAGAGTCATTGCATGTGTGTTCTTTTCCACAAACCACACATGGATCCACTAGTGGTCATTGCATGTGTGTTCTTTTCCACAAACCACACATGGATCCACCAGTGGTCATTGCATGTGTGTTCTTTCCACAAACCACAAATGGATCAACCACTAGACTCATTGCATGTGTGTTCTTTTCCAGAAACAACTTATGGATCAACCAGTGGTCATTGCATGTGTGTTCTTTCCACAAACCACATGTGGACCCATTACAGTCATTGCATGTGTGTTATTTCAACAAACCACACATGGATCAACCACTAGGGTCATTGCATATGTGTTATTTCCACAAACCACACATGGATCAACCACTAGAGTCATTGCATGTGTGTTCTTATACTAAAACTAGCACTAGAGTCATTGCATGTGTGTTCTTTTCACAAACCACACATGGATCAACCACTAGAGTCATTGCATGTGTGTTATTTCCACAAATAAACATGGATCAACCACTAGAGTCATTGCATGTGTGTTCTTTTCCACAAACCACACATGGATCCACCAGTGGTCATTGCATGTGTGTTCTTTCCACAAACCACACATGGATGAATCACTAGAGTCATTGAATGTGTGTTCTTTCCACAAACCACCCATGGATCAACCACTAGAGTCATTGCATGTTTGTTCTTATACTAAAACCATAAACCAGCACTAGAGTCATTGCATGTGTGTTCTTTTCCACAAACCACACATGGATCCACCAGTGGTCATTGCATGTGTGTTCTTTCCACAAACCACATATGCATCAACCAGAGTCATTGCATGTGTGTTCTTTCCACAAACCACACATGGATCAAACACTAGAGTCATTGCATGTTTGTTCTTATACTAAAACCACAAACCAACACTAGAGTCATTGCATGTGTGTTCTTTTCCACAAACCACACATGGATCCACCACTAGAGTCATTGCATGTGTGTTCTTTCCACAAACCACATATGGATCAACTAGAGTCATTGCATGTGTGTTCATTCCACAAACCACACATGTGGACCCACCAGTGGTCATTGCATGTGTGTTATTTCCACAAACCAAACATGGATCAACCACTAGAGTCATTGCATGTGTGTTCTTTCCACAAACCACATATGGATCAACTACTATTGTCATTGCATGTGTGTTCTTATACTAAAACCAACACTAGAGTGATTGCATGTGTGTTCTTTTCACAAACCACACATGGATCAACCACTAGAGTCATTGCATGTGTGTTATTTCCACAAACAAACATGGATCAACCACTAGAGTCATTGCATGTGTGTTCTTATACTAAAACCGACATGGATCCACCAGTGGTCATTGCATGTGTGTTCTTTCCACAAACCACACATGGATCAACCACTAGAGTCATTGCATGTGTGTTCTTATACTAAAACCACAAACCAGTACTAGAGTCACTGCATGTGTGTTCTTTTCCACAAACCACACATGGATCAGGAAGTGGTCTTTGCATGTGTGTTCTTTCGACAAACCACATATGGATCAACCAGAGTCATTGCATGTGTGTTCTTTCCACAAACCACACATGGATAACCACTAGAGTCATTGCATGTTTGTTCTTATACTAAAACCACAAACCAACACTAGAGTCATTGCATGTGTGTTCTTTCCACAAACCACACATGTGGACCCACCAGTGGTCATTGCATGTGTGTTCTTTCCACAAACCACATATGGATCAATCAGAGTCATTGCATATGTGTTATTTCCACAAACCACATATGGATCAACCACTAGAGTCATTGCATGTGTGTTCTTATACTAAAACCAACAGTAGAGTGCTTGCATGTGTGTTCTTTTCACAAACCACACATGGATCAACCACTAGAGTCATTGCATGTGTGTTATTTCCACAAACAAACATGGATCAACCACTAGAGTCATTGCATGTGTGTTCTTATACTAAAACCGACATGGATCCACCAGTGGTCATTGCATGTGTGTTCTTTCCACAAACCACAAATGGATCAACCACTAGAGTCATTGCATGTGTGTTATTTCCACAAACCACACATGGATCAACCACTAGAATCATTGCATGTGTGTTATTTCCACAAACCACACATGGATCAACCACTAGAGTCATTGCACGTGTGTTCTTATACTAAAACCACAAACCAGTATTAGAGTCATTGTATGTGTGTTCTTATACTAAAACCACAAACTAGTACTAGAGTCATTGCATGTGTGTTCTTTTCCACAAACCACACATGGATCCACAAGTGGTCATTGCATGTGTGTTCTTTCCACAAACCACATATGGATCAACCAGAGTCATTGCATGTGTGTTCTTTCCACAAACCCACATGGATCAACCACTAGAGTCATTGCATGTTTGTTCTTATACTAAAACCACAAACCAGCACTAGAGTCATTGCATGTGTGTTCTTTCCACAAACCACACATGTGGACCCACCAGTGGTCATTGCATGTGTGCTCTTTCCACAAACCACATATGGATCAACCATAGTCATTGCATGTGTGTTCTTTCCACAAACCGCATATGGATCAACCACTAAAGTCATTGCATGTGTGTTCTTATACTAAAACCATCACTAGAGTCATTGCATGTGTGTTCTTTTCACAAACCACACATGGATCAACCACTCGAGTCATTGCATGTGTGTTATTTCCACAAACAAACATGGATCAACCACTAGAGTCATTGCATGTGTGTTCTTTTCCACAAACCACACATGGATCCGCCAGTGGTCATTGCATGTGTGTTTTTTCCACAAACCACACATGGATCAACCACTAGAGTCATTGCATGTTTGTTCTTATACTAAAACCATAAACCAGCACTAGAGTCATTGCATGTGTGTTCTTTTCCACAAACCACACATGGATCCACCAGTGGTCATTGCATGTGTGTTCTTTCCACAAAACACATATGCATCAACCAGAGTCATTGCATGTGTGTTCTTTCCACAAACCACACATGGATCAAACACTAGAGTCATTGCATGTTTGTTCTTATACTAAAACCACAAACCAGCACTAGAGTCATTGCATGTGTGTTCTTTTCCACAAACCACACATGGATCCACCACTAGAGTCATTGCATGTGTGTTCTTTCCACAAACCACATATGGATCAACCAGAGTCATTGCATGTGTGTTCTTTCCACAAACCACACATGTGGACCCACCAGTGGTCATTGCATGTGTGTTATTTCCACAAACCAAACATGGATCAACCACTAGAGTCATTGCATGTGTGTTCTTTCCACAAACCACATATGGATCAACTACTATTGTCATTGCATGTGTGTTCTTATACTAAAACCAACACTAGAGTGATTGCATGTGTGTTCTTTTCACAAACCACACATGGATCAACCACTAGAGTCATTGCATGTGTGTTATTTCCACAAACAAACATGGATCAACCACTAGAGTCATTGCATGTGTGTTCTTATACTAAAACCGACATGGATCCACCAGTGGTCATTGCATGTGTGTTCTTTCCACAAACCACACATGGATCAACCACTAGAGTCATTGCATGTGTGTTCTTATACTAAAACCACAAACCAGTACTAGAGTCACTGCATGTGTGTTCTTTTCCACAAACCGCACATGGATCAGGAAGTGGTCTTTGCATGTGTGTTCTTTCGACAAACCACATATGGATCAACCAGAGTCATTGCATGTGTGTTCTTTCCACAAACCACACATGGATAACCACTAGAGTCATTGCATGTTTGTTCTTATACTAAAACCACAAACCAACACTAGAGTCATTGCATGTGTGTTCTTTCCACAAACCACACATGTGGACCCACCAGTGGTCATTGCATGTGTGTTCTTTCCACAAACCACATATGGATCAATCAGAGTCATTGCATATGTGTTATTTCCACAAACCACATATGGATCAACCACTAGAGTCATTGCATGTGTGTTCTTATACTAAAACCAACAGTAGAGTGCTTGCATGTGTGTTCTTTTCTAAAACCACACATGGATCAACCACTAGAGTCATTGCATGTGTGTTATTTCCACAAACAAACATGGATCAACCACTAGAGTCATTGCATATGTGTTCTTATACTAAAACCGACATGGATCCACCAGTGGTCATTGCATGTGTGTTCTTTCCACAAACCACAAATGGATCAACCACTAGAGTCATTGCATGTGTGTTATTTCCACAAACCACACATGGATCAACCACTAGAATCATTGCATGTGTGTTATTTCCACAAACCACACATGGATCAACCACTAGAGTCATTGCACGTGTGTTCTTATACTAAAACCACAAACCAGTATTAGAGTCATTGTATGTGTGTTCTTATACTAAAACCACAAACTAGTACTAGAGTCATTGCATGTGTGTTCTTTTCCACAAACCACACATGGATCCACAAGTGGTCATTGCATGTGTGTTCTTTCCACAAACCACATATGGATCAACCAGAGTCATTGCATGTGTGTTCTTTCCACAAACCCACATGGATCAACCACTAGAGTCATTGCATGTTTGTTCTTATACTAAAACCACAAACCAGCACTAGAGTCATTGCATGTGTGTTCTTTCCACAAACCACACATGTGGACCCACCAGTGGTCATTGCATGTGTGCTCTTTCCACAAACCACATATGGATCAACCATAGTCATTGCATGTGTGTTCTTTCCACAAACCGCATATGGATCAACCACTAAAGTCATTGCATGTGTGTTCTTATACTAAAACCATCACTAGAGTCATTGCATGTGTGTTCTTTTCACAAACCACACATGGATCAACCACTCGAGTCATTGCATGTGTGTTATTTCCACAAACAAACATGGATCAACCACTAGAGTCATTGCATGTGTGTTCTTTTCCACAAACCACACATGGATCCGCCAGTGGTCATTGCATGTGTGTTTTTTCCACAAACCACACATGGATCAACCACTAGAGTCATTGCATGTTTGTTCTTATACTAAAACCATAAACCAGCACTAGAGTCATTGCATGTGTGTTCTTTTCCACAAACCACACATGGATCCACCAGTGGTCATTGCATGTGTGTTCTTTCCACAAAACACATATGCATCAACCAGAGTCATTGCATGTGTGTTCTTTCCACAAACCACACATGGATCAAACACTAGAGTCATTGCATGTTTGTTCTTATACTAAAACCACAAACCAGCACTAGAGTCATTGCATGTGTGTTCTTTTCCACAAACCACACATGGATCCACCACTAGAGTCATTGCATGTGTGTTCTTTCCACAAACCACATATGGATCAACCAGAGTCATTGCATGTGTGTTCTTTCCACAAACCACACATGTGGACCCACCAGTGGTCATTGCATGTGTGTTATTTCCACAAACCAAACATGGATCAACCACTAGAGTCATTGCATGTGTGTTCTTTCCACAAACCACATATGGATCAACTACTATTGTCATTGCATGTGTGTTCTTATACTAAAACCAACACTAGAGTGATTGCATGTGTGTTCTTTTCACAAACCACACATGGATCAACCACTAGAGTCATTGCATGTGTGTTATTTCCACAAACAAACATGGATCAACCACTAGAGTCATTGCATGTGTGTTCTTATACTAAAACCGACATGGATCCACCAGTGGTCATTGCATGTGTGTTCTTTCCACAAACCACACATGGATCAACCACTAGAGTCATTGCATGTGTGTTCTTATACTAAAACCACAAACCAGTACTAGAGTCACTGCATGTGTGTTCTTTTCCACAAACCACACATGGATCAGGAAGTGGTCTTTGCATGTGTGTTCTTTCGACAAACCACATATGGATCAACCAGAGTCATTGCATGTGTGTTCTTTCCACAAACCACACATGGATAACCACTAGAGTCATTGCATGTTTGTTCTTATACTAAAACCACAAACCAACACTAGAGTCATTGCATGTGTGTTCTTTCCACAAACCACACATGTGGACCCACCAGTGGTCATTGCATGTGTGTTCTTTCCACAAACCACATATGGATCAATCAGAGTCATTGCATATGTGTTATTTCCACAAACCACATATGGATCAACCACTAGAGTCATTGCATGTGTGTTCTTATACTAAAACCAACAGTAGAGTGCTTGCATGTGTGTTCTTTTCACAAACCACACATGGATCAACCACTAGAGTCATTGCATGTGTGTTATTTCCACAAACAAACATGGATCAACCACTAGAGTCATTGCATGTGTGTTCTTATACTAAAACCGACATGGATCCACCAGTGGTCATTGCATGTGTGTTCTTTCCACAAACCACAAATGGATCAACCACTAGAGTCATTGCATGTGTGTTATTTCCACAAACCACACATGGATCAACCACTAGAATCATTGCATGTGTGTTATTTCCACAAACCACACATGGATCAACCACTAGAGTCATTGCACGTGTGTTCTTATACTAAAACCACAAACCAGTACTAGAGTCATTGTATGTGTGTTCTTATACTAAAACCACAAACTAGTACTAGAGTCATTGCATGTGTGTTCTTTTCCACAAACCACACATGGATCCACAAGTGGTCATTGCATGTGTGTTCTTTCCACAAACCACATATGGATCAACCAGAGTCATTGCATGTGTGTTCTTTCCACAAACCCACATGGATCAACCACTAGAGTCATTGCATGTTTGTTCTTATACTAAAACCACAAACCAGCACTAGAGTCATTGCATGTGTGTTCTTTCCACAAACCACACATCTGGACCCACCAGTGGTCATTGCATGTGTGCTCTTTCCACAAACCACATATGGATCAACCAGAGTCATTGCATGTGTGTTCTTTCCACAAACCGCATATGGATCAACCACTAAAGTCATTACATGTGTGTTCTTATACTAAAACCATCACTAGAGTCATTGCATGTGTGTTCTTTCCACAAACCACACATGGATCAAACACTAGAGTCATTGCATGTTTGTTCTTATACTAAAACCACAAACCAGCACTAGAGTCATTGCATGTGTGTTCTTTTCCACAAACCACACATGGATCCACCACTAGAGTCATTGCATGTGTGTTCTTTCCACAAACCACATATGGATCAACCAGAGTCATTGCATGTGTGTTCTTTCCACAAACCACACATGTGGACCCACCAGTGGTCATTGCATGTGTGTTATTTCCACAAACCAAACATGGATCAACCACTAGAGAAATTGCATGTGTGTTCTTTCCACAAACCACATATGGATCAACTACTATTGTCATTGCATGTGTGTTCTTATACTAAAACCAACACTAGAGTGATTGCATGTGTGTTCTTTTCACAAACCACACATGGATCAACCACTAGAGTCATTGCATGTGTGTTATTTCCACAAACAAACATGGATCAACCACTAGAGTCATTGCATGTGTGTTCTTATACTAAAACCGACATGGATCCACCAGTGGTCATTGCATGTGTGTTCTTTCCACAAACCACACATGGATCAACCACTAGAGTCATTGCATGTGTGTTCTTTCCACAAAACCACAAACCAGTACTAGAGTCACTGCATGTGTGTTCTTTTCCACAAACCACACATGGATCAGGAAGTGGTCTTTGCATGTGTGTTCTTTCGACAAACCACATATGGATCAACCAGAGTCATTGCATGTGTGTTCTTTCCACAAACCACACATGGATAACCACTAGAGTCATTGCATGTTTGTTCTTATACTAAAACCACAAACCAACACTAGAGTCATTGCATGTGTGTTCTTTCCACAAACCACACATGTGGACCCACCAGTGGTCATTGCATGTGTGTTCTTTCCACAAACCACATATGGATCAATCAGAGTCATTGCATATGTGTTATTTCCACAAACCACATATGGATCAACCACTAGAGTCATTGCATGTGTGTTCTTATACTAAAACCAACAGTAGAGTGCTTGCATGTGTGCTCTTTTCACAAACCACACATGGATCAACCACTAGAGTCATTGCATGTGTGTTATTTCCACAAACAAACATGGATCAACCACTAGAGTCATTTCATGTGTGTTCTTATACTAAAACCGACATGGATCCACCAGTGGTCATTGCATGTGTGTTCTTTCCACAAACCACAAATGGATCAACCACTAGAGTCATTGCATGTGTGTTATTTCCACAAACCACACATGGATCAACCACTAGAATCATTGCATGTGTGTTATTTCCACAAACCACACATGGATCAACCACTAGAGTCATTGCACGTGTGTTCTTATACTAAAACCACAAACCAGTACTAGAGTCATTGTATGTGTGTTCTTATACTAAAACCACAAACTAGTACTAGAGTCATTGCATGTGTGTTCTTTTCCACAAACCACACATGGATCCACAAGTGGTCATTGCATGTGTGTTCTTTCCACAAACCACATATGGATCAACCAGAGTCATTGCATGTGTGTTCTTTCCACAAACCCACATGGATCAACCACTAGAGTCATTGCATGTTTGTTCTTATACTAAAACCACAAACCAGCAGTAGAGTCATTGCATGTGTGTTCTTTCCACAAACCACACATCTGGACCCACCAGTGGTCATTGCATGTGTGCTCTTTCCACAAACCACATATGGATCAACCAGAGTCATTCCATGTGTGTTCTTTCCACAAACCGCATATGGATCAACCACTAAAGTCATTACATGTGTGTTCTTATACTAAAACCATCACTAGAGTCATTGCATTTGTGTTCTTTTCACAAACCACACATGGATCAACCACTCGAGTCATTGCATGTGTGTTATTTCCACAAACAAACATGGATCAACCACTAGAGTCATTGCATGTGTGTTCTTTTCCACAAACCACACATGGATCCACTAGTGGTCATTGCATGTGTGTTCTTTTCCACAAACCACACATGGATCCACCAGTGGTCATTGCATGTGTGTTCTTTCCACAAACCACAAATGGATCAACCACTAGACTCATTGCATGTGTGTTCTTTTCCAGAAACAACTTATGGATCAACCAGTGGTCATTGCATGTGTGTTCTTTCCACAAACCACATGTGGACCCATTACAGTCATTGCATGTGTGTTATTTCAACAAACCACACATGGATCAACCACTAGGGTCATTGCATATGTGTTATTTCCACAAACCACACATGGATCAACCACTAGAGTCATTGCATGTGTGTTCTTATACTAAAACTAGCACTAGAGTCATTGCATGTGTGTTCTTTTCACAAACCACACATGGATCAACCACTAGAGTCATTGCATGTGTGTTATTTCCACAAATAAACATGGATCAACCACTAGAGTCATTGCATGTGTGTTCTTTTCCACAAACCACACATGGATCCACCAGTGGTCATTGCATGTGTGTTCTTTCCACAAACCACACATGGATGAACCACTAGAGTCATTGAATGTGTGTTCTTTCCACAAACCACACATGGATCAACCACTAGAGTCATTGCATGTTTGTTCTTATACTAAAACCATAAACCAGCACTAGAGTAATTGCATGTGTGTTCTTTTCCACAAACCACACATGGATCCACCAGTGGTCATTGCATGTGTGTTCTTTCCACAAACCACATATGCATCAACCAGAGTCATTGCATGTGTGTTCTTTCCACAAACCACACATGGATCAAACACTAGAGTCATTGCATGTTTGTTCTTATACTAAAACCACAAACCAGCACTAGAGTCATTGCATGTGTGTTCTTTTCCACAAACCACACATGGATCCACCACTAGAGTCATTGTATGTGTGTTCTTTCCACAAACCACATATGGATCAACCAGAGTCATTGCATGTGTGTTCTTTCCACAAACCACACATGTGGACCCACCAGTGGTCATTGCATGTGTGTTATTTCCACAAACCAAACATGGATCAACCACTAGAGTCATTGCATGTGTGTTCTTTCCACAAACCACATATGGATCAACTACTATTGTCATTGCATGTGTGTTCTTATACTAAAACCAACACTAGAGTGATTGCATGTGTGTTCTTTTCACAAACCACACATGGACCAACCACTAGAGTCATTGCATGTGTGTTATTTCCACAAACAAACATGGATCAACCACTAGAGTCATTGCATGTGTGTTCTTATACTAAAACCGACATGGATCCACTAGTGGTCATTGCATGTGTGTTCTTTCCACAAACCACACATGGATCAACCACTAGAGTCATTGCATGTGTGTTCTTATACTAAAACCACAAACCAGTACTAGAGTCACTGCATGTGTGTTCTTTTCCACAAACCACACATGGATCAGGAAGTGGTCTTTGCATGTGTGTTCTTTCGACAAACCACGTATGGATCAACCAGAGTCATTGCATGTGTGTTCTTTCCACAAACCACACATGGATAACCACTAGAGTCATTGCATGTTTGTTCTTATACTAAAACCACAAACCAGCACTAGAGTCATTGCATGTGTGTTCTTTCCACAAACCACACATGTGGACCCACCAGTGGTCATTGCATGTGTGTTCTTTCCACAAACCACATATGGATCAATCAGAGTCATTGCATATGTGTTATTTCCACAAACCACACATGGATCAACCACTAGAGTCATTGCATGTGTGTTCTTATACTAAAACTAGCACTAGAGTCATTGCATGTGTGTTCTTTTCACAAACCACACATGGATCAACCACTAGAGTCATTGCATGTGTGTTATTTCCACAAACAAACATGGATCAACCACTAGATTTGTTGCATGTGTGTTCTTTTCCACAAACCACACCTGGATCCACCAGTGGTTATTGCATGTGTGTTCCTTCCACAAACCACACATGGATGAACCACTAGAGTCATTGCATGTGTGTTCTTTCCAAAAACCACACATGGATCAACCACTAGACTCATTACATGTGTGTTATTTCCACAAACAAACATGGATCAACCACTAGAGTCATTGCATGTGTGTTCTTTTCCGCAAACCACACATGGATCCACCAGTGGTCATTGCATGTGTGTTCTTTCCACAAACCACATATGGATCAACCAGAGTCCTTGCATGTGTGTTTTTTCCACAAACCACACCTGGATCAACCACTAGAGTCATTGCATGTTTGTTCTTATACTAAAACCACAAACCAGCACTAGAGTCATTGCATGTGTGTTCTTTTCCACAAACCACACATGGATCCACCACTAGAGTCATTGCATGTGTGTTCTTTCCACAAACCACATATGGATCAACCAGAGTCATTGCATGTGTGTTCTATCCACAAACCACACATGTGGACCCACCAGTGGTCATTGCATGTGTGTTATTTCCACAAACCAAACATGGATCAACCACTAGAGTCATTGCATGTGTGTTCTTTCCACAAACCACATATGGATCAACCACTAGAGTCATTGCATGTGTGTTCTTATACTAAAACCAACACTAGAGTGATTGCATGTGTGTTCTTTTCACAAATCACACATGGATCAACCACTAGAGTCATTGCATGTGTGTTATTTCCACAAACAAACATGGATCAACCACTAGAGTCATTGCATGTGTGTTCTTATACTAAAACCGACATGGATCCACCGGTGGTCATTGCATGTGTGTTCTTTCCACAAACCACACATGGATCAACCACTAGAGTCATTGCATGTGTGTTATTTCCACAAACCACACATGGATCAACCACTAGAGTCATTGCATGTGTGTTATTTCCACAAATAAACATGGATCAACCACTAGAGTCATTGCATGTGTGTTCTTTTCCACAAACCACACATGGATCCACCAGTGGTCATTGCATGTGTGTTCTTTCCACAAACCACACATGGATGAACCAGAGTCCTTGCATGTGTGTTTTTTCCACAAACCACACCTGGATCAACCACTAGAGTCATTGCATGTTTGTTCTTATACTAAAACCACAAACCAGCACTAGAGTGATTGCATGTGTGTTCTTTTCACAAACCACACATGGATCAACCACTAGAGTCATTGCATGTGTGTTATTTCCACAAACAAACATGGATCAACCACTAGAGTCATTGCATGTGTGTTCTTATACTAAAACCGACATGGATCCACCAGTGGTCATTGCATGTGTGTTCTTTCCACAAACCACACATGGATCAACCACTAGAGTCATTGCATGTGTGTTCTTTCCACAAAACCACAAACCAGTACTAGAGTCACTGCATGTGTGTTCTTTTCCACAAACCACACATGGATCAGGAAGTGGTCTTTGCATGTGTGTTCTTTCGACAAACCACATATGGATCAACCAGAGTCATTGCATGTGTGTTCTTTCCACAAACCACACATGGATAACCACTAGAGTCATTGCATGTTTGTTCTTATACTAAAACCACAAACCAACACTAGAGTCATTGCATGTGTGTTCTTTCCACAAACCACACATGTGGACCCACCAGTGGTCATTGCATGTGTGTTCTTTCCACAAACCACATATGGATCAATCAGAGTCATTGCATATGTGTTATTTCCACAAACCACATATGGATCAACCACTAGAGTCATTGCATGTGTGTTCTTATACTAAAACCAACAGTAGAGTGCTTGCATGTGTGTTCTTTTCACAAACCACACATGGATCAACCACTAGAGTCATTGCATGTGTGTTATTTCCACAAACAAACATGGATCAACCACTAGAGTCATTGCATGTGTGTTCTTATACTAAAACCGACATGGATCCACCAGTGGTCATTGCATGTGTGTTCTTTCCACAAACCACAAATGGATCAACCACTAGAGTCATTGCATGTGTGTTATTTCCACAAACCACACATGGATCAACCACTAGAATCATTGCATGTGTGTTATTTCCACAAACCACACATGGATCAACCACTAGAGTCATTGCACGTGTGTTCTTATACTAAAACCACAAACCAGTACTAGAGTCATTGTATGTGTGTTCTTATACTAAAACCACAAACTAGTACTAGAGTCATTGCATGTGTGTTCTTTTCCACAAACCACACATGGATCCACAAGTGGTCATTGCATGTGTGTTCTTTCCACAAACCACATATGGATCAACCAGAGTCATTGCATGTGTGTTCTTTCCACAAACCCACATGGATCAACCACTAGAGTCATTGCATGTTTGTTCTTATACTAAAACCACAAACCAGCACTAGAGTCATTGCATGTGTGTTCTTTCCACAAACCACACATCTGGACCCACCAGTGGTCATTGCATGTGTGCTCTTTCCACAAACCACATATGGATCAACCAGAGTCATTCCATGTGTGTTCTTTCCACAAACCGCATATGGATCAACCACTAAAGTCATTACATGTGTGTTCTTATACTAAAACCATCACTAGAGTCATTGCATTTGTGTTCTTTTCACAAACCACACATGGATCAACCACTCGAGTCATTGCATGTGTGTTATTTCCACAAACAAACATGGATCAACCACTAGAGTCATTGCATGTGTGTTCTTTTCCACAAACCACACATGGATCCACTAGTGGTCATTGCATGTGTGTTCTTTTCCACAAACCACACATGGATCCACCAGTGGTCATTGCATGTGTGTTCTTTCCACAAACCACAAATGGATCAACCACTAGACTCATTGCATGTGTGTTCTTTTCCAGAAACAACTTATGGATCAACCAGTGGTCATTGCATGTGTGTTCTTTCCACAAACCACATGTGGACCCATTACAGTCATTGCATGTGTGTTATTTCAACAAACCACACATGGATCAACCACTAGGGTCATTGCATATGTGTTATTTCCACAAACCACACATGGATCAACCACTAGAGTCATTGCATGTGTGTTCTTATACTAAAACTAGCACTAGAGTCATTGCATGTGTGTTCTTTTCACAAACCACACATGGATCAACCACTAGAGTCATTGCATGTGTGTTATTTCCACAAATAAACATGGATCAACCACTAGAGTCATTGCATGTGTGTTCTTTTCCACAAACCACACATGGATCCACCAGTGGTCATTGCATGTGTGTTCTTTCCACAAACCACACATGGATGAACCACTAGAGTCATTGAATGTGTGTTCTTTCCACAAACCACACATGGATCAACCACTAGAGTCATTGCATGTTTGTTCTTATACTAAAACCATAAACCAGCACTAGAGTAATTGCATGTGTGTTCTTTTCCACAAACCACACATGGATCCACCAGTGGTCATTGCATGTGTGTTCTTTCCACAAACCACATATGCATCAACCAGAGTCATTGCATGTGTGTTCTTTCCACAAACCACACATGGATCAAACACTAGAGTCATTGCATGTTTGTTCTTATACTAAAACCACAAACCAGCACTAGAGTCATTGCATGTGTGTTCTTTTCCACAAACCACACATGGATCCACCACTAGAGTCATTGTATGTGTGTTCTTTCCACCAACCACATATGGATCAACCAGAGTCATTGCATGTGTGTTCTTTCCACAAACCACACATGTGGACCCACCAGTGGTCATTGCATGTGTGTTATTTCCACAAACCAAACATGGATCAACCACTAGAGTCATTGCATGTGTGTTCTTTCCACAAACCACATATGGATCAACTACTATTGTCATTGCATGTGTGTTCTTATACTAAAACCAACACTAGAGTGATTGCATGTGTGTTCTTTTCACAAACCACACATGGACCAACCACTAGAGTCATTGCATGTGTGTTATTTCCACAAACAAACATGGATCAACCACTAGAGTCATTGCATGTGTGTTCTTATACTAAAACCGACATGGATCCACTAGTGGTCATTGCATGTGTGTTCTTTCCACAAACCACACATGGATCAACCACTAGAGTCATTGCATGTGTGTTCTTATACTAAAACCACAAACCAGTACTAGAGTCACTGCATGTGTGTTCTTTTCCACAAACCACACATGGATCAGGAAGTGGTCTTTGCATGTGTGTTCTTTCGACAAACCACGTATGGATCAACCAGAGTCATTGCATGTGTGTTCTTTCCACAAACCACACATGGATAACCACTAGAGTCATTGCATGTTTGTTCTTATACTAAAACCACAAACCAGCACTAGAGTCATTGCATGTGTGTTCTTTCCACAAACCACACATGTGGACCCACCAGTGGTCATTGCATGTGTGTTCTTTCCACAAACCACATATGGATCAATCAGAGTCATTGCATATGTGTTATTTCCACAAACCACACATGGATCAACCACTAGAGTCATTGCATGTGTGTTCTTATACTAAAACTAGCACTAGAGTCATTGCATGTGTGTTCTTTTCACAAACCACACATGGATCAACCACTAGAGTCATTGCATGTGTGTTATTTCCACAAACAAACATGGATCAACCACTAGATTTGTTGCATGTGTGTTCTTTTCCACAAACCACACCTGGATCCACCAGTGGTTATTGCATGTGTGTTCCTTCCACAAACCACACATGGATGAACCACTAGAGTCATTGCATGTGTGTTCTTTCCAAAAACCACACATGGATCAACCACTAGACTCATTACATGTGTGTTATTTCCACAAACAAACATGGATCAACCACTAGAGTCATTGCATGTGTGTTCTTTTCCGCAAACCACACATGGATCCACCAGTGGTCATTGCATGTGTGTTCTTTCCACAAACCACATATGGATCAACCAGAGTCCTTGCATGTGTGTTTTTTCCACAAACCACACCTGGATCAACCACTAGAGTCATTGCATGTTTGTTCTTATACTAAAACCACAAACCAGCACTAGAGTCATTGCATGTGTGTTCTTTTCCACAAACCACACATGGATCCACCACTAGAGTCATTGCATGTGTGTTCTTTCCACAAACCACATATGGATCAACCAGAGTCATTGCATGTGTGTTCTATCCACAAACCACACATGTGGACCCACCAGTGGTCATTGCATGTGTGTTATTTCCACAAACCAAACATGGATCAACCACTAGAGTCATTGCATGTGTGTTCTTTCCACAAACCACATATGGATCAACCACTAGAGTCATTGCATGTGTGTTCTTATACTAAAACCAACACTAGAGTGATTGCATGTGTGTTCTTTTCACAAATCACACATGGATCAACCACTAGAGTCATTGCATGTGTGTTATTTCCACAAACAAACATGGATCAACCACTAGAGTCATTGCATGTGTGTTCTTATACTAAAACCGACATGGATCCACCGGTGGTCATTGCATGTGTGTTCTTTCCACAAACCACACATGGATCAACCACTAGAGTCATTGCATGTGTGTTATTTCCACAAACCACACATGGATCAACCACTAGAGTCATTGCATGTGTGTTATTTCCACAAATAAACATGGATCAACCACTAGAGTCATTGCATGTGTGTTCTTTTCCACAAACCACACATGGATCCACCAGTGGTCATTGCATGTGTGTTCTTTCCACAAACCACACATGGATGAACCACTAGAGTCATTGCATGTGTGTTCTTTCCACAAAACACACATGGATCAACCACTAGAGTCATTGCATGTTTGTTCTTATACTAAAACCATAAACCAGCACTAGAGTCATTGCATGTGTGTTCTTTTCCACAAACCACACATGGATCCACCAGTGGTCATTGCATGTGTGTTCTTTCCACAAACCATATATGCATCAACCAGAGTCATTGCATGTGTGTTCTTTCCACAAACCACACATGAATCAAACACTAGAGTCATTGCATGTTTGTTCTTATACTAAAACCACAAACCAGCACTAGAGTCATTGCATGTGTGTTCTTTTCCACAAACCACACATGGATGCACCACTAGAGTCATTGCATGTGTGTTCTTTCCACAAACCACACATGGATCAACCACTAGAGTCATTGCATGTGTGTTCTTTCCACAAACCACACATGTGGACCCACCAGTGGTCATTGCATGTGTGTTATTTCCACAAACCAAACATGGATCAACCACTAGAGTCATTGCATGTGTGTTCTTTCCACAAACCACATATGGATCAACTACTATTGTCATTGCATGTGTGTTCTTATACTAAAACCAACACTAGAGTGATTGCATGTGTGTTCTTTTCACAAACCACACATGGATCAACCACTAGAGTCATTGCATGTGTGTTATTTCCACAAACAAACATGGATCAACCACTAGAGTCATTGCATGTATGTTCTTATACTAAAACCGACATGGATCCACCAGTGGTCATTGCATGTGTGTTCTTTCCACAAACCACACATGGATCAACCACTAGAGTCATTGCATGTGTGTTCTTATACTAAAACCACAAACCAGTACTAGAGTCACTGCATGTGTGTTCTTTTCCACAAACCACACATGGATCCACAAGTGGTCATTGCATGTGTGTTCTTTCAACAAACCACATATGGATCAACCAGAGTCATTGCATGTGTGTTCTTTCCACAAACCACACATGGATAACCACTAGAGTCATTGCATGTTTGTTCTTATACTAAAACCACAAACCAGCACTAGAGTCATTGCGTGTGTGTTCTTTCCACAAACCACACATGTGGACCCACCAGTGGTCATTGCATGTGTGTTCTTTCCACAAACCACATATGGATCAATCAGAGTCATTGCATATGTGTTATTTCCACAAACCACACATGGATCAACCACAAGTGTCATTGCATGTGTGTTCTTATACTAAAACTAGCACTAGAGTCATTGCATGTGTGTTCTTTCACAAACCACACATGGATCAACCACTAGAGTCATTGCATGTGTGTTCTTTTCCACAAACCACACATGGATCCACCAGTGGTCATTGCATGTGTGTTCTTTCCACAAACCACACATGGATGAACCACTAGAGTCATTGCATGTGTGTTCTTTCCAAAAACCACACATGGATCAACCACTAGAATCATTGCATGTGTGTTATTTCCGCAAACAAACATGGATCAACCACTAGAGTCATTGCATGTGTGTTCTTTTCCGCAAACCACACATGGATCCACCAGTGGTCATTGCATGTGTGTTCTTTCCACAAACCACATATGGATCAACCAGAGTCATTGCATGTGTGTTCTTTCCACAAACCACACATGGATCAACCACTAGAGTCATTGCATGTTTGTTCTTATACTAAAACCACAAACCAGCACTAGAATCATTGCATGTGTGTTCTTTTCCACAAACCACATATGGATCAACCAGAGTCATTGCATGTGTGTTCTTTCCACAAACCACACATGTGGACCCACCAGTGGTCATTGCATGTGTGTTATTTCCACAAACCAAACATGGATCAACCACTAGAGTCATTGCATGTGTGTTCTTTCCACAAACCACATATGGATCAACCACTAGAGTCATTGCATGTGTGTTCTTATACTAAAACCAACACTAGAGTGATTGCATGTGTGTTCTTTTCACAAATCACACATGGATCAACCACTAGAGTCATTGCATGTGTGTTATTTCCACAAACAAACATGGATCAACCACTAGAGTCATTGCATGTGTGTTCTTATACTAAAACCGACATGGATCCACCAGTGGTCATTGCATGTGTGTTCTTTCCACAAACCACACATGGATCAACCACTAGAGTCATTGCATGTGTGTTATTTCCACAAACCACACATGGATCAACCACTAGAGTCATTGCATGTGTGTTCTTATACTAAAACCACAAACCAGTACTAGAGTCATTGCATGTGTGGTCTTATACTAAAACCAAAAACCAGTACTAGAGTCAATGCATGTGTGTTCTTTCCACAAACCACACATGGATCCACCAGTGGTCATTGCGTGTGTGTTCTTTCCACAAACCACATATGGATCAACCAGAGTCATTGCATGTGTGTTCTTTCCACAAACCACACATGGATCAACCACTAGAGTCATTGCATGTTTGTTCTTATACTAAAACCACAAACCAGCACTATAGTCATTGCATGTGTGTTCTTTTCCACAAACCACACATGGATCCACTAGTGGTCATTGCATGTGTGTTATTTCCACAAACCACACATGGATCAACCACTAGAGTCATTGCATGTGTGTTCTTTCCACAAACAACGTATGGATCAACCACTAGAGTCATTGCATGTGTGTTCTTATTATACTAAAACCAACACTAGAGTCATGCATTGCATGTGTGTTCTTTTCACAAACCACACATGGATCAACCACTAGAGTCATTGCATGTGTGTTATTTCCACAAACAAACATGGATCAACCACTAGAGTCATTGCATGTGTGTTCTTATACTAAAACGAACATGGATCCACTAGTGGTCATTGCATGTGTTTTCTTTCCACAAACCACACATGGATCAACCACTAGAGTCATTGCATGTGTGTTCTTATACTAAAACCACAAACCAGTACTAGAGTCATTGCATGTGTGTTCTTATACTAAAACCACAAACCAGTACTAGATTCATTGCATGTGTGTTCTTTTCCGCAAACCACACATGGATCCACCAGTGGTCATTGCATGTGTGTTCTTTCCACAAACCACATATGGATCAACCAGAGTCATTGCATGTGTGTTCTTTCCACAAACCACACATGGATCAACCACTAGAGTCATTGCATGTTTGTTCTTATACTAAAACCACAAACCAGCACTAGAATCATTGCATGTGTGTTCTTTTCCACAAACCACATATGGATCAACCAGAGTCATTGCATGTGTGTTCTTTCCACAAACCACACATGTGGACCCACCAGTGGTCATTGCATGTGTGTTATTTCCACAAACCAAACATGGATCAACCACTAGAGTCATTGCATGTGTGTTCTTTCCACAAACCACATATGGATCAACCACTAGAGTCATTGCATGTGTGTTCTTATACTAAAACCAACACTAGAGTGATTGCATGTGTGTTCTTTTCACAAATCACAGATGGATCAACCACTAGAGTCATTGCATGTGTGTTATTTCCACAAACAAACATGGATCAACCACTAGAGTCATTGCATGTGTGTTCTTATACTAAAACCGACATGGATCCACCAGTGGTCATTGCATGTGTGTTCTTTCCACAAACCACACATGGATCAACCACTAGAGTCATTGCATGTGTGTTATTTCCACAAACCACACATGGATCAACCACTAGAGTCATTGCATGTGTGTTCTTATACTAAAACCACAAACCAGTACTAGAGTCATTGCATGTGTGGTCTTATACTAAAACCAAAAACCAGTACTAGAGTCAATGCATGTGTGTTCTTTCCACAAACCACACATGGATCCACCAGTGGTCATTGCGTGTGTGTTCTTTCCACAAACCACATATGGATCAACCAGAGTCATTGCATGTGTGTTCTTTCCACAAACCACACATGGATCAACCACTAGAGTCATTGCATGTTTGTTCTTATACTAAAACCACAAACCAGCACTATAGTCATTGCATGTGTGTTCTTATTATACTAAAACCAACACTAGAGTCATTGCATGTGTGTTCTTTTCACAAACCACACATGGATCAACCACTAGAGTCATTGCATGTGTGTTATTTCCACAAACAAACATGGATCAACCACTAGAGTCATTGCCTCTGTGTCCTTTTCCACAAACCACACATGGATCCACAAGTGGTCATTGCATGTGTGTTCTTTTCCACAAACCACACATGGATCCACCAGTGGTCATTGCATGTGTGTTCTTTCCACAAACCACATATGGATCAACCACTAGTCATTGCATGTGTGTTCTTTCCACAAACCACACATGGATCAACCACTAGAGTCATTGCATGTTTGTTCTTATACTAAAACCACAAACCAGCACTAGAGTCATTGCATGTGTGTTCTTTTCCACAAACCACACATGCATCCACCACTAGAGTCATTGCATGTGTGTTCTTTCCACAAACTACATATGGATCAACCAGAGTCATTGCATGTGTGTTGTTTCCACAAACCACACATGTGGACCCACTAGAGTCATTGCATGTGTGTTATTTCCACAAACCACACATGGATCAACCACTAGAGTCATTGCATGTGTGTTCTTTCCACAAACGACATATGGATCAACCACTAGAGTCATTGCATGTGTGTTCTTATTATACTAAAACCAACACTAGAGTCATTGCATGTGTGTTCTTTTCACAAACCACACATGGATCAACCACTAGAGTCATTGCATGTGTGTTATTTCCACAAACAAACATGGATCAACCACTAGAGTCATTGCATCTGTGTCCTTTTCCACAAACCACACATGGATCCACAAGTGGTCATTGCATGTGTGTTCTTTTCCACAAACCACACATGGATCCACCAGTGGTCATTGCATGTGTGTTCTTTCCACAAACCACATATGGATCAACCACTAGTCATTGCATGTGTGTTCTTTCCACAAACCACACATGGATCAACCACTAGAGTCATTGCATGTTTGTTCTTATACTAAAACCACAAACCAGCACTAGAGTCATTGCATGTGTGTTCTTTTCCACAAACCACACATGCATCCACCACTAGAGTCATTGCATGTGTGTTCTTTCCACAAACTACATATGGATCAACCAGAGTCATTGCATGTGTGTTGTTTCCACAAACCACACATGTGGACCCACTAGAGTCATTGCATGTGTGTTATTTCCACAAACCACACATGGATCAACCACTAGAGTCATTGCATATGTGTTATTTCCACAAACCACACATGGATCAACCACTAGAGTCATTGCATATGTGTTCTTATTATACTAAAACCAACACTAGAGTCATTGCATGTGTGTTCTTTTCACAAACCACACATGGATCAACCACTAGAGTCATTGCATGTGTGTTATTTCCACAAACAAACATGGATCAACCACTAGAGTCATTGCATGTGTGTCCTTTTCCCCAAACCACACATGGATCCACAAGTGGTCATTGCATGTGTGTTCTTTTCCACAAACCACACATGGATCCACCAGTGGTCATTGCATGTGTGTTCTTTCCACAAACCACAGATGGATCAACCACTAGTCATTGCATGTGTGTTCTTTCCACAAACCACACATGGATCAACCACTAGAGTCATTGCATGTTTGTTCTTATACTAAAACCACAAACCAGCACTAGAGTCATTGCATGTGTGTTCTTTTCCACAAACCACACATGGATCCACCACTAGAGTCATTGCATGTGTGTTCTTTCCACAAACTACATATGGATCAACCAGAGTCATTGCATGTGTGTTGTTTCCACAAACTACACATGTGGACCCACTAGAGTCATTGCATGTGTGTTATTTCCACAAACCACACATGGATCAACCACTAGAGTCATTGCATATGTGTTATTTCCACAAACCACACATGGATCAACCACTAGAGTCATTGCATGTGTGTTCTTATTATACTAAATCCAACACTAGAGTCATTGCATGTGTGTTCTTTTCACAAACCACACATGGATCAACCACTAGAGTCATTGCATGTGTGTTATTTCCACAAACAAACATGGATCAACCACTAGAGTCATTGCATGTGTGTTCTTATACTAAAACGAACATGGATCCACTAGTGGTCATTGCATGTGTTTTCTTTCCACAAACCACACATGGATCAACCACTAGAGTCATTGCATGTGTGTTCTTTCCACAAACCACACATGGATCATCCACTAGAGTCATTGCATGTTTGTTCTTATAGTAAAACCACAAACCAGCACTAGAGTCATTGCATGTGTGTTATTTCCACAAACCACACATGGATCAACCACTAGAGTCATTGCATATGTGTTATTTCCACAAACCACACATGGATCAACCACTAGAGTCATTGCATATGTGTTCTTATTATACTAAAACCAACACTAGAGTCATTGCATGTGTGTTCTTTTCACAAACCACACATGGATCAACCACTAGAGTCATTGCATGTGTGTTATTTCCACAAACAAACATGGATCAACCACTAGAGTCATTGCATGTGTGTCCTTTTCCACAAACCACACATGGATCCACAAGTGGTCATTGCATGTGTCTTCTTTTCCACAAACCACACATGGATCCACCGGTGGTCATTGCATGTGTGTTCTTTCCACAAACCACAGATGGATCAACCACTAGTCATTGCATGTGTGTTCTTTCCACAAACCACACATGGATCAACCACTAGAGTCATTGCATGTTTGTTCTTATACTAAAACCACAAACCAGCACTAGAGTCATTGCATGTGTGTTCTTTCCACAAACCACACATGGATCAACCACTAGAGCCATTGCATGTTTGTTCTTATACGAAAACCACAAACCATCACTAGAGTCATTGCATGTGTGTTCTTTTCCACAAACCACACATGGATCCACCAGTGGTCATTGCATGTGTGTTATTTCCACAAACCACACATGGATCAACCACTAGAGTCATTGCATGTGTGTTCTTTCCACAAACGACATATGGATCAACCACTAGAGTCATTGCATGTGTGTTCTTATTATACTAAAACCAACACTAGAGTCATTGCATGTGTGTTCTTTTCACAAACCACACATGGATCAACCACTAGAGTCATTGCATGTGTGTTATTTCCACAAACAAACATGGATCAACCACTAGAGTCATTGCATCTGTGTCCTTTTCCACAAACCACACATGGATCCACAAGTGGTCATTGCATGTGTGTTCTTTTCCACAAACCACACATGGATCCACCAGTGGTCATTGCATGTGTGTTCTTTCCACAAACCACCTATGGATCAACCACTAGTCATTGCATGTGTGTTCTTTCCACAAACCACAGATGGATCAACCACTAGAGTCATTGCATGTTTGTTCTTATACTAAAACCACAAACCAGCACTAGAGTCATTGCATGTGTGTTCTTTTCCACAAACCACACATGCATCCACCACTAGAGTCATTGCATGTGTGTTCTTTCCACAAACTACATATGGATCAACCAGAGTCATTGCATGTGTGTTGTTTCCACAAACCACACATGTGGACCCACTAGAGTCATTGCATGTGTGTTATTTCCACAAACCACACATGGATCAACCACTAGAGTCATTGCATGTGTGTTCTTTCCACAAACGACATATGGATCAACCACTAGAGTCATTGCATGTGTGTTCTTATTATACTAAAACCAACACTAGAGTCATTGCATGTGTGTTCTTTTCACAAACCACACATGGATCAACCACTAGAGTCATTGCATGTGTGTTATTTCCACAAACAAACATGGATCAACCACTAGAGTCATTGCATCTGTGTCCTTTTCCACAAACCACACATGGATCCACAAGTGGTCATTGCATGTGTGTTCTTTTCCACAAACCACACATGGATCCACCAGTGGTCATTGCATGTGTGTTCTTTCCACAAACCACATATGGATCAACCACTAGTCATTGCATGTGTGTTCTTTCCACAAACCACACATGGATCAACCACTAGAGTCATTGCATGTTTGTTCTTATACTAAAACCACAAACCAGCACTAGAGTCATTGCATGTGTGTTCTTTTCCACAAACCACACATGCATCCACCACTAGAGTCATTGCATGTGTGTTCTTTCCACAAACTACATATGGATCAACCAGAGTCATTGCATGTGTGTTGTTTCCACAAACCACACATGTGGACCCACTAGAGTCATTGCATGTGTGTTATTTCCACAAACCACACATGGATCAACCACTAGAGTCATTGCATATGTGTTATTTCCACAAACCACACATGGATCAACCACTAGAGTCATTGCATATGTGTTCTTATTATACTAAAACCAACACTAGAGTCATTGCATGTGTGTTCTTTTCACAAACCACACATGGATCAACCACTAGAGTCATTGCATGTGTGTTATTTCCACAAACAAACATGGATCAACCACTAGAGTCATTGCATGTGTATCCTTTTCCCCAAACCACACATGGATCCACAAATGGTCATTGCATGTGTGTTCTTTTCCACAAACCACACATGGATCCACCAGTGGTCATTGCATGTGTGTTCTTTCCACAAACCACAGATGGATCAACCACTAGTCATTGCATGTGTGTTCTTTCCACAAACCACACATGGATCAACCACTAGAGTCATTGCATGTTTGTTCTTATACTAAAACCACAAACCAGCACTAGAGTCATTGCATGTGTGTTCTTTTCCACAAACCACACATGGATCCACCACTAGAGTCATTGCATGTGTGTTGTTTCCACAAACCACACATGTGGACCCACTAGAGTCATTGCATGTGTGTTATTTCCACAAACCACACATGGATCAACCACTAGAGTCATTGCATATGTGTTATTTCCACAAACCACACATGGATCAACCACTAGAGTCATTGCATGTGTGTTCTTATTATACTAAATCCAACACTAGAGTCATTGCATGTGTGTTCTTTTCACAAACCACACATGGATCAACCACTAGAGTCATTGCATGTGTGTTATTTCCACAAACAAACATGGATCAACCACTAGAGTCATTGCATGTGTGTTCTTATACTAAAACGAACATGGATCCACTAGTGGTCATTGCATGTGTTTTCTTTCCACAAACCACACATGGATCAACCACTAGAGTCATTGCATGTGTGTTCTTTCCACAAACCACACATGGATCAACCACTAGAGTCATTGCATGTTTGTTCTTATAGTAAAACCACAAACCAGCACTAGAGTCATTGCATGTGTGTTCTATTCCACAAACCACACATGGATCCACCACTAGAGTCATTGCATGTGTGTTATTTCCAAAAACCACATATGGATCAACCAGAGTCATTGCATGTGTGTTCTTTCCACAAACCACACATGTGGACCCACTAGAGTCATTGCATGTGTGTTATTTCCACAAACCACGCATGGATCAACCACTAGAGTCATTGCATGTGTGTTATTTCCACAACCACATATGGATCAACCACTAGAGTCATTGCATGTGTGTTATTTCCACAAACAAACATGGATCAACCACTAGAGTCATTGCATGTGTGTTCTTTCCACAAACCACACATGGATCAACCACTAGAGTCATTGCATGTTTATTCTTATACTAAAACCACAAACCAGCACTAGAGTCATTGCATGTGGGTTCTTTCATCAAACCACACATGGATCAACCACTAGAGTCATTGCATGTGTGTTATTTCCACAAACCACACATGGATAAACCACTAGAGTCATTGCATGTGTGTTCTTATACTAAAACCACAAACCAGTACTAGAGTCATTGCATGTGTGTTCTTATACTAAAACCACAAACCAGTACTAGATTCATTGCATGTGTGTTCTTTTCCACAAACCACACATGGATCCACAAGTGGTCATTGCATGTGTGTTGTTTCCACAAACCACATATGGATCACCCAGAGTCATTGCATGTGTGTTCTTTCCACAAACCACACATGGATCAACCACTAGAGTCATTGCATGTTTGTACTTATACTAAAACCACAAACCAGCACTAGAGTCATTGCATGTGTGTTCTTTCCACAAACCACACATGTGGACCCAGCAATGGTCATTGCATGTGTTTTCTTTCCACAAACCACATATGGATCAACCAGAGTCATTGCATGTGTGTTCTTTCCACAAACCACATATGGATCAACCACTAGAGTCATTGCATGTGTGTTCTTATACTCAAACCAACACTAAAGTCATTGCATGTGTGTTCTTTTCACAAACCATTCATGGATCAACCACTAGAGTCATTGCATGTGTGTTATTTCAACAAACAAACATGGATCAACCACTAGAGTCATTGCATGTGTGTTCTTTTCAACAAACCACACATGGATCCACCAGTGGTCATTGCATGTGTGTTGTTTTCCACAAACCACACATGGATCCACCAGTGGTCATTGCATGTGTGTTCTTTCCACAAACCACACATGGATCCACCACTAGAGTCACTGCATGTGTGTTCTTTTCCACAAACAACTTATGGATCAACCAGTGGTCATTGCACGTGTGTTCTTTCCACAAACCACATGTGGACCCATTACAGTCATTGCATGTGTGTTATTTCCACAAACCATGCATGGATCAACCACTAGAGTCATTGCATATGTGTTATGTCCACAAACCACACATGGATCAACCACTAGAGTCATTGCATGTGTGTTCTTATACTAAAACCATCACTAGAGTCATTGCATGCGTGTTCTTTTCAGAAACCACACATGGATCAACCACTAGTGTCATTGCATGTGTGTTATTTCCACAAACAAACATGGATCAACCACTAGAGTCATTGCATGTGTGTTCTTTTCCACAAACCACACATGGATCCACCACTGGTCATTCCTTGTGTGTTCTTTCCACAAACCACACATGGATGAACCACTAGAGTCATTGAATGTGTGTTCTTTCCACAAACCACACATGGATCAATCACTAGAGTCATTGCATGTTTGTTCTTATACTAAAACCACATACCAGCACTAGAGTCATTGCATGTGTGTTCTTTTCCACAAACCACACATGGATCCACAAGTTGTCATTGCATGTGTGTTCTTTCCACAAACCACATATGGATAAACCAGAGTCATTGCGTGTGTGTTCTCCACACATGGATCAACCACTAGAGTTATTGCATGTTTGTTCTTATACTAAAACCACAAACCAGAACTAGAGTCATTGCATGTGTGTTCTTTTCCACAAACCACACATGGATCCATCACTAGAGTCATTGCATGTGTGTTCTTTCCACAAACCACATATGGAACAACCAGAGTCATTGCATGTGTGTTCTTTCCACAAACCACACATGTGGACCCACTAGAGTCATTGCGTGTGTGTTATTTCCACAAACCACAAATGGATCAATCACTAGAGTCATTGCATGTGTGTTCTTATACTAAAACCACAAACCAGTACTAGAGTCATTGCATGTGTGTGCTTATACTAAAACCACAAACTAGTACTAGAGTCATTGCATGTGTGTTCTTTTCCAGAAACCACACATGGATCCACCAGTGGTCATTGCATGTGTGTTCTTTCCACAAACCACATATGGATCAACCAGAGTCATTGCATGTGTGTTCTTTCCACAAACCACACATGGATCATCCACTAGAGTCATTGCATGTTTGTTCTTATACTAAAACCACAAACTAGAACTAGAGTCATTGCATGAGTGTTCTTTTCCACAAACCACACATGGATCCACCAGTGGTCATTGCATGTGTGTTATTTCCACAAACCATACATGGATCAACCACTAGAGTCATTGCATATGTGTTCTTTCCACAAACCACATATGGATCAACCACTAGAGTCATTGCATGTGTGTTCTTATTATACTAAAACCAACACTAGAGTGATTGCATGGGTGTTCTTTTCACAAACCACACATGGATCAACCACTAGAGTCATTACATGTGTGTTATTTCCCCAAACAAACATGGATCAACCACTAGAGTCATTGCATGTGTGTTCTTTTCCACAAACCACACATGGATCCACCAATGGTCATTGCATTTGTGTTCTTTCCACAAACCACACATGGATCAACCACTAGAGTCATTGCATGTGTGTTATTTCCACAAACCACACATGGATCAAACACTAGAGTCATTGCATGTGTGTTCTTATACTAAAACCACAAACCAGTACTAGAGTCATTGCATGTGTGTTCTTTTCCACAAACCACACATGGATCCACCCGTGGTCATTGCATGTGTGTTCTTTCCACGAACCACACATGGATCAACTAGAGTCATTGCATGTGTGTTCTTTCCACAAACCACACATGGATCAACCACTAGAGTCATTTCATGTGTGTTCTTTTCCACAAAAACCACAAACCAGTACTAGAGTCATTGCATGTGTGTTCTTACACTAAAACCAACATGGATCCACCAGTGGTCATTGCATGTGTGTTCTTTCCAAAAACCACACATGGATCAACCACTAGAGTCATTGCATGTTTTTTCTTTCCACAAACCACACATGGATCAACCGCTAGAATCATTGCATGTTTGTTCTTATACTAAAACCACAAACCAGTACAAGAGTCATTGCATGTGTGTTCTTTTCCACAAACCACACATGGATCCACCAGTGGTCATTGCATGTGTGTTCTTTCCACAAACCACACATGGATCAACCAGAGTCATTGCATGTGCGTTCTTTCCACAAACCACACATGGATCAACCACTAGATTCATTGCATGTTTGTTCTTATACTAAAACCACAAACCAGCACTAGAGTCATTGCATGTGTGTTATTTTCCACAAACCACACATGGATCCACCAGTGGTCATTGCATGTGTGTTATTTTCCACAAACCACACATGGATCCACCAGTGGTCATTGCATGTGTGTTCTTTCCATAAACCACACATGTGGATGAACCTGAGTCATTGCATGTGTGTTCTTTCCACAAACCACACATGGATCAACCACTGGAGTCATTGCATGTTTGTTCTTATACTAAAACCACAAACCAGCACTAGAGTCATTGCATGTGTGTTCTTTTCCACAAACCACACATGGATCCACCAGCGGTCATTGCATGTGTGTTATTTCCACAAACCATACATAGATCAACCACTAGAGTCATTGCATGTGTGTTCTTTCCACAAACCACATATGTATCAACCACTAGAGTCATTGCATGTGTGTTCTTATTATACTAAAACCAACACTAGAGTCATTGCATGTGTGTTCTTTTCACAAACCACACATGGATCAACCACTAGAGTCATTGCATGTGTGTTATTTCCACAAACAAACATGGATTAACCACTAGAGTCATTGCATGTGTGTTCTTTTCCACAAACCACACATGGATCCACCAGTGGTCATTGCATGTGTGTTCTTTCCACAAACCACACATGGATCAACCACTAGAGTCATTGCATGTGTGTTATTTCCACAAACCACACATGGATCAACCACTAGAGTCATTGCATGTGTGTTATTTCCACAAACAAACATGGATCAACCACTAGAGTCATTGCATGTGTGTTCTTATACTAAAACCACAAACCAGTACTAGAGTCATTGCATGTGTGTTCTTTTCGACAAACCACACATGGATCCACCAGTGGTCATTGCATGTGTGTTCTTTCCACGAACCACACATGGATCAACCAGAGTCATTGCATGTGTGTTATTTCCACAAACCACACATGGATCAACCACTAGAGTCATTGCATGTGTGTTATTTCCACAAACCACACATGGATCAACCACTAGAGTCATTGCATGTGTGTTATTTCCACAAACAACACATGGATCCATTTGAGTCATTTCATGCGTGTTCTTATACTAAAACTAGCACTACCCCCCAATGGATCCACCGTTAGACCAAGTCTTCTAGAAGGCACGCCATAACACAGTTGTTCTGCTAGACGATTGTTACATACCGTTCGATTGGGGCGCTTGGACGATTGGGATGGTCTTCGCGAGAGCGATCCTCGAGTAGGCTGTTTTGCGACATGATTGGCCACGCTTGCTCTGGACAAACTGGCATGTTGCGAGTGTTATGACTCACGAGTTCAGTGGGCCATATCCCAGTGTCACATCCCTGTTACTTCTCTTCCTCCCCGTACTTCTCTTCCTTCCCCTCGAATCCACTTTCCCCACTTCACTTCCATCCTGCCGTAGCCGCAAGCTGATGACATCCACCAATTCTCTGGTTGCTACCTTCATGGTAAGAAATCATTTTTACAAGCTTTTGAACTTATCCTACACATTCCTGCTATTCGCCAATCTAACTGCTGATCTTTTTTCCGATTTCTCGATGAACTTCAGTTGTGGCAGATGTGGGAGCCCAAGAATCTGGAGATCCTCGCGCGCAACTTCGCAGCGGCGTTCCCGCTCGTGTGCTCCCACCCAGGATGCTTTCGCCGTTACTCCTACCGCGAGCTCCCGCTCCACGAGCTCGCGTGCCCGCACGGCGCGTGCGCCTGCATGGAGCCGAGCTGCAACTACACCGGCCCGCCGACAGAGCTTGTCGTCCACCTTGCAGATGGGCACTTGATCGAAGTGATTAGGATCTCGTACGGGCAATCCTAACTTCTCCAAGAGAAGGTGCCGTTCACTGACTCGGCACGCCACCTGCTAATTTTCCTGCGGGGCGGCTCTGTTTTCGTCCTGACCATCACCGCCGGTGTTCCCGGAACCAGAGCCGGGGCCACCGTCGTGGGTGCCGTATGCGTCAGGTCGGTCTCGTGCGCCTGGCCCATATACACGGTGCGCATGTGGGCGAACGCCTAGCCGCCGTCGTCGGATAGCATTCTTGTGCTAGCCGAGGCGCCGAGCTGCCCGACGCCGCGGGAGGTGGAGTATGTGGACCTAAGGTCGATCCTATGCGTGCCATCTTAGTACATTGTCGGTGCTGGACCGAACAGGCAGATGCATTTCTACATTTGTATTGAGAAGACCGACAGACAAATGTAGTACTTGTGCTGTCATTACTGTTAGACTTAAGCGATGCTTCTCACGTGCTTAGAGCATACATGTTGTGCGAATGTACCCCAGTTGTAGTTTTCAGTACTCCTTAATACTTCGACGAGTTATTATATTGGTCCAATCAGCTTACTGTTGTCACGTTGCAAAGTCCGCTTGCTCTGGACAGACCGGCAATACCGTGTGCTCCCGCTCCCGCATGTTAGTGTCACGTGTTCCGAGGGCCCACCTGCCAGTGTCCTTCCCCTCGAAGTCACTGTCCCAACTTCTCTTCCATCCTGCCACTCTCGTCCGATGGTTGTAATCTGATGATTTTCGTTGGATTGTTTACAAGTAATCTACGTTGATAATGCAACATGCAAATGGCACAGACACAATTTCTAAAGTGGAAGCACTCACTGGCTGCTATTGCACACATTTCTTAATATAGCTCGACAAACACATTACAATAATTGTACTCGCATTAAACACAACCAAAATTGCAACCATCCTAAACAACATCTAAACCCACATCACACAGCTATCGTCGGAGTCCATCTCGATTGGTGACACCGCCGTGCCCTTCCCGGTGACATCCACTCCCGCCCGTGGCTTGCCCTTGGCCAAGGAGGCAACAATGGCGTTCTGCACAGCTTCATCCCCGTCGCCCTCCACATCAGAATCGACAATGACGAAGGTGACAGGGTTGACATGGACCGAGCGCCGTCGCGCCTAGCGGATCCTACTCGAGCTCGACGCCGCATCAGTCCTTCTACAGGTAGGAGGGGCCGAGCTCGCATACGTAGCGTCGTCAATCCTCTCAAGAAACCATGGCCATTTGATACTGCGGCGGTAGGATCTTGGGGTGGATCCACCGCGGCGAGCCCTACCGAAAGCGGTGGAGCGGAGTAAGATTGTGGGCTAGGCGTGTCTGGTTCCTGAGCAAGACCTCCCAGTGATATGTACGTGGGCAAGGTACCAAAAAAATTCGTCCAATGCGCGCGACAAGGCTTTTGAACCACGAAGGCGCGAGTTTCTTTTGACAAGTCCACACGCTAGGTCCCCCACCTGTCAGCCGAATGTGGACGGTAGGATTCTGACCGAGTTATTAAGTAGGGATAAATCACGCTTCACTATTACCCTGACATCCAAAGGCTCCTCTTTCTTCTGCCCTCGCTCCCCTTGCTCATGGCTCGCAGATCGTGCAGTTCGTCTCGGGCGGAATTAGGGTCGGCTCAACGCCGTCAGGCATTTGCCCCCATCAGGTACCGGAGGGCGCTCTACGATCACTACCCCGATATGCTGTGTTTGTGTGGTGAGAAGATGCCGAGATAGATTTCGTGGACCGAAGAAAATACTGCAGGAAAATTCAGCAACTGCAGCATCAGAGCGGTAAGTTCCTACTGTAGGTACAATGGTAACCCGGATCCGGAAAGCGTAATGTAATTCTTTTTTTGTTTCCTTCAATCTACTATGCAGGAAGGGAGGGGGACTGGCTGTGACAAGTTTGTGTGGATCGGAAAGAAACTGACAGGTTTTCACAAAGAGCTTGTTTAGGATATGCGTGATGCGGTGTGGGACAAGAAAGAGGAGATTCGTGCGATGGAGCGAGAGATCCGGGAGCTTCGCCAGGTGCAGGGGAGGCAGGGGCAGGGAGGTGGTGAGACAGACAGGCTCAAGATTAGGCCAGATAGTGGAGACAATTTCCTCATTATCTGGGCATTATCTGTTGCATTTGCAGTTTATGCTGCCATTTCGTTGTCCAGCAGCTGAAATAAGTTGCTGCTTTGTGGAGTATAGCGGCCAGCTTAAGAAATTGTTTTCCAGCCCAGAAACTTATCATAAGTGTAATGCCAACAGCAGGGATTTATTAAGCGCCTATAAATAAATCATGTTTGTGCCACTAACACCCATCGATTTTGGAAAGGATTTAACCGCTCAGCTATCGCGATTGTTCAGATAGTAGTGGCACAGTCACAGTTTTGGATTCAACTAGTGGCCTCGGCTGTATCAAATCCTAAAGTCGCGATACGTTTTACTGCTAGTACGAGAGGCAGATTGTTTCGCCCGACAAGTTCCACGCACACAGCTCCAGAGTTTAACCGAACTACATATATAGGTTCAAGTTCAATACATCATTAGGCTGCTACACTGCTAGCCCTCTTTCTCTGCTTGGGTGCCAACTTTCTTCCTCTTTCCTTCACGTACACTGGCTTCTTCATCTCCTGCCTTCTTCCTCTTCCTGGGTGCCAATTTTCTTACCTTTACGTACCCTGCATCTCCGGGCCGAGGGAAGTTAGGCCAATCAGCACCAGAATCTTGTCCGGCATCATCACTCCACTCGTTTTGGTTTTCTTCCCGCAGCAAAATCACTAAGTCGGCTGCCTTGTTTCTTACCTTGCGCTTCCTGTAAAAAAACAGTACATGGATTACTACCTTATATCTACAGACTATAAACAATTTTTTGTGTGAATGTACCATCTCATATCTAGGTTTGGGAGCATTAAGGGGACATCCAGCTGCTCTATGGCCTATAAGATGGCAATTCTTGCATCTGTTTTTGCCCTTCTTTGTAGCACAGAAAGCCAAACCCTTCTTCTCGAGAAAATTCTTAAACCTATTCACCTGGGGTCTTCCTCTGCCCCTTTTTGTAACTGGCTGGCAAAGCTCGAAAGACAGTTGGACTTGAGGCCACTGAGATGGGTCTCTACATGGCTCGACGGATCCAGCGTACGCAGCTCTGAACTTTTCCATAGAGTAGTAGTCTGACAAATACTGATCCCAATGTGGTAGAGTTCTTTTCTTCACCAAGAAGGCCAAGGCGTGGTCGCAAGGTTTCCTGGTATGCTGCCACTCTAAGCAGGTGCATTCTCGCAGCTGGATGTTCACAACATCCCTTTTGCCACTCTTGGACATATCGACCACCTCACAGCTTCTGTTGGTTGACGGGAGAACCTTAAGATGAGCAAAACCTCGGCTTCTCTTGTGCAGTTGTTGTACAACTGGCGGTAGCATATATCCTCTAAGTCTCCTACCGATCTCTCTCCTTATATTTAACAGCTTCATGATCATACCACGTATGCTGTCCATCAAGATATGAACAGGACGCACTTTTATGTCCTTCACCCAGTTATTCAGGCATTCTGCAAGGTTTCTGTTTATGTAATCAACTTTGATGTCAGGGTTGAATTGACTCCTCTTCCATATCTGCGAATGATGGATGGCTAAGTACTCTGGAAGTTCAGGGGCTTTGGCAAAAATCTTGCTCATGAAATAATCGCTGCTACTAGGTTTGTAAACTCTAGTAGCAGGAAACATGTAACGAAATACGCTGCATGCGTAGTGTGAGTACAAGTTGAGCATCATATGGGCATGGCATTCTCTACCTTCAGCTCGCGGGAACACCTCCTTCACTGCATTCGTCAGCCCTTTGCATGCATCCGTGGATATAGCCAATGGATCCATGTGGCCTATTGATCTCTTGAGCTGCCTCATAAACCAGACCCAGTTTTCCTCCGTTTCTGTTTCAAACAGCCCGAATGCCACTGGGAACATCCATTTGTGACCATCAAGTGCTGTGGCAGATGGCAGGCAGCCTTTCCATTTGCCAGTTAGGACAGTGTTGTCTACACTCAGATACGGCCTACAGCCGCCCTTGAATCCATCAATGCAAGGTTTAAGCGCCATGAAAAATATTTTGAAATATATTTTACCACCTTCTGATTCGGTGTCAATCTCCACAACACTCCCCGGACACCTAGCTTGTACCTCCGCCTTGAAGTTGTACATCATCCTGAAGCTATTGGTCCAATCCCCGTGCAAGACCCCCAGAGCTTTCTCTTTACCTTTCCAAACCATGTAATATGGAAGGACAATGTTGTAGTTAGAACCGAGGCTAGTCTGAATATTCTTCGCGGTCTCCTTAGGGTTATCCTTTAGTATGGACATAGATTGCATAGCCACCCACTCCGTATCAGCCATTGAGGATTTTAGTTTGCTTCCTATCGGACACATGTGTGCAGGGCTCATTCTGTTCACCTGCAACATAGATTCATTTAAAAGATAAGCGGAGTCGACTAGTTGCCAGAAAGATATCGCACATCAATTGTAATTATAGAGTGAAAAGAGAGAGAGAGAGAGATAGAGATAGAGAGAGAGAGAGAGTTCTAATGGTTTGCTGCATTCATTGCCCCAATACCCTAATTGCAGTCGATGCAGGTAAGGATCTTGCTATGATCCTCCATGGATAATGTACCTCGGCCCGTCCATTCATCCATGTTAACTTGTAAACGGCCTCATACCTCTCGGCAGAGTTCTTCAGTCGATAAACGTCGAACTCCCCCTTGATACAAAAATGCCGGAACGACATCCTGAACTCATGCATGCTCCTGAACTTGGTGCCGACCGAAATTATAGGATACTCGTGGTCATGTTTCATTTCTTCTACTTCAACACCCAAATCATCGACTGGAATACCAGCCTCATCATTAAGTTCCTCGTCTATTTCATCATCACTAGATTCTTGATCCTCTATAGTGCCTTCTTCTTCATCTGATTCAGAATCTTCGCCATCGTCTCTAATTCCTAGTACTGCACACATCATATTGACTCCCATGGGTGGGGCTGCACCATCGTCTCCACCCGGATGGACAGGAACATTGCCCCAGTCCACATCACCGGCAACTCTGTTTTCTCCAAGACACTCGGTTGGTTGTGCTGCAACCACATGGGGTGGTCTTAGGTTTGCACGCATCCCAGGTACTTCAGTTGGACAAACAGCAGTCAGAATCAATTTCATCTTGAGTGTACAGAACCCTCTTGCTCTTCCTGTGTACATCCTCCTTCCTGATGTAATCTTTCCTGATGGTATCATTACGGCTTGACATCCGCGTTCCATTCCCCATCGAACTAGGCCTTTTGCTGCTGCTCTTGGGTGTGATCTCCTTACTGCCTCCCCTCACGGGTGTTGGCTCCAGGGTGCTGGCATTATTGCCCGACCTCTACGGCATGTTCTTCTTCGAATTAGCCCTTTTGCTGCTACTATTGGGCGTGTTCTCCTTCGTGCTAGCATTATTGCCTGACCCCAGCGGCGTGTTCTGCTCCAAATTAGCCCTTTTGCTGCTACTATTGGGCGTGTTCTCCTTTGTGCTTGCATAATTCCCTGACAGTGGCGTGTTCCGCTCCAAATTAGTGTTTTTTCTGCTCCCACTAGGTGTGGTAGCCTCCGTGCTGGCCATCTTCGCCTCTTTGCTACCACTCCTGGGAGTGTTCACCACCGTGCTAGCCCTCTTAGCGGTTTTGCTGCTACCGTTCGGTGTGGCATTTTGACTGGATCTGAGGGGTGTACTCTGCGGCATGGTGCCTTTTGTCGTGCGACTCTTGGGCGTCCTCTTCTATAGCGTGGTCTCCTTGGTGACCTTCTTCTTCGGGGTGCCCTTTCTGGGGATGCTCTTCCTGCTCCTCTTTATGACGCTCCTCTGTAAGACTCTCCTCTGTTCGAAGCCACCCTCAGTCGCACCAGCCCCAATGATGCCATGGATTAGGTCATGCATGCCTTCTAAAATTCCATCTCTATTGTCGAGTTCCAATTCCTCTCCAACCGCGAGCACTACCAAGTGGAAGTAACTTCACCTCTATAATGTTTCCTTGTAAATGGTATGACTAAATCCCTGGTATCTTTCACTTCGATAGCCTTTTTGCTCCTGTAACCATAATATAACAAACGTGCTTCCTGGGAGGACCCCTACAGCACCTTCACAGGTAACGATGCCATCAGGTCAGATAACTCTACCACTTCAGGGTCGTATCTGCCAAGGATTACATCAAACTCATCATAGAATTTTTCTGTGCCATCATCTAATTTTGCAGTATAATCCGCGACACCGATACGAACGATTACTTTGCCATCATTAGGTTCTTCAGGATAGAAACCTCCGAGAGGTTCGAGAGATGGAGCGGCACCATAAAACCCAGCTCCAATGCCACCACCGCCATCACCAGCGTCATCGTTAGCTGGATCAACCTCGGTGGAAGTACCATGAACAGGAGCAAGGCGAGGGCCCCTTGTAACGGCAGCCAAATAGGATCAGCTGCTGCCATGCCACCTTGACGATCAGGAGAAGTTCGCACAATAGAAGTGTTTCGAGTGCTAGCAGAGTCCAAACCATGATCTGGCTTCAGACCAGCAGCTCGCTGAACCCGAGCACGGGTTCGAGGAGGAGAGAATGGTTCAGTCATTGCAACAACAGTGGGGCAGCCACCGGAAGCCTTAGTTTGCTCAACAACGGTAGGGATTGGGTCAACAGCGTCCAGATCAACAACAACACGAGGACGACCAGTACCAGCAGATTCCAGAGCACGGGTTTGCACAACTTGAGGACGGTTTCGAGGAGGAGCAGCACACAAGGCGGCGGTGTTGGCAAAAACAGCGGGGCAGCCTCCGGACGCCTTAGTTTGCTCAATAGTGGCATGGATTGGGTGAGCAGCAGCCGCAGCAACACGGCCACGGGGACGGGGACGACAAGTACCAGTAGATTCCAGAGCAGAGTTTTCCACAACGGCAATACGGGGACTCCTACGAGGAGGTTGCCTGACAGAAGCATGTCACGGATGAGGAACCCCATTTTTCTCAACAACAGCAGAGGTTCAAGTTAGACCTCCCTGTCCAATAGTAGCTGGGCGACTCCTAGTAGCAGGAGCTTCCTCATCCACTATGTTACACACCAGCGTAACCACGCGAAGCCTAACATGCTGTTTCATCAACCCAATTAGCTGACTGTCACACGCTACAGGAACCTTGAAGCCTCGGTCATCAAGGAGGCTGAACCGTGCAGTCTGCTCTGGCCTCATTTCAGCAAGGTCACGCACAGCAGCAACCAAACTAGGGATAGTGCATAACTGCATAGGCGCCACTTCCATCTTCAGACTTTGAGCCTCTTTCCACGTTCTCTTCCCATGTGCTAATTTAATTAGGTGGCCGTAGATGCTCACCAGAACCGTGTAGCTGGGTTCAGCGGAGATCCTAGTTGACAGAAAATTGGAGACAAAAGATAAGAATTGTTTGTCAGCGTTGTGCTAGTAAACAATTCTATGTTTGATATATCTCTGTAATGCGAATAGCCAGCTAGAAGTTATAGGTAGTGCGAATAGCAAAGAGAAGAGTAGCTCACACGAAATTAGCCAGAAGTACTTCTTCGTCGGCAAATGGATCTGCCATCCTCCACGCTGCTCAGCTCGTCGGCGGTAGAGGCGGGCTAGATCGTCGCAACGGTTGGCACGGCATTCGGCATTAGATATCGGTAGCAGCGAGTAGGCGCAACAACTTGGCGCTGGAAGTCAAATGCCCGACGAGGAGAGGGGATTTCGATGCCGCCGGTGCTAGGGTTCATGCGAAAGGAGGGAGGGGGTGGATTTGTGAATTTGGTCAACGCACAATGCTCCTTTAGTATCTCGTTTTGCCTACGTGGTTGCCACGTTGGCGCTCGCGTCACGGAAATATTACTGACATGAGGGTCCCGACCGTCTACTTCACGGGGAAGTTTCACGGCATGTTTGGATTTGGTAGGGGTGAGACGAGTTTGCATTGAAATGTCCCCTCTCGGTAGTTGGCGTCCCAACTTTTCAAAACGCGGTGATTTCAGGCAACTTAGGTACCGCCATGCGCTGGCCTACCAACTTTGGTACCGCAGAAGAACAAGCCCAGCGAGCGGTGGGGACAAGCCTTTTCTCCGTGGTCGGAGGATATGGGGATAGCGTCAGTCCTGTTGCGTGCCTCCCTCCGTCTTCGCTCTGTAGAGCCTATGCGCGGTCCTTCGCCATGGGGAGATTTTGGCCTTCTGCGGCTGTTTAGGGTTGGCTGGCACAGCTCCGGGTTGGACTCAAGCCTCTGCGAGGCGGCCTTTTCCTGTTGCTTGCATGCCTTAGTGACGAGATCGTACACCTGAGCAGCTGCTTCTGGCGACCTGTCCTGCTCCAGGAGGGTTTTGGTGACGGCGATGTTGAGAGCGGGAGTTGGCATGACCTGCCTCCCCTCTGAATCTATGTAAGGGGTGGCCTTTGTCGGTTTAGACCCGTCAAATCCCAAGCCTCGCTAAACGCCGGGATCTTGGACGACGCGAGTTGGTACCTTCTTTGCCTTATGCTTCAACAGCAATTGCTTATATTCGGCCTCCGTAGCTCTTTCCGCCTTGATGGATTGATGCGCCTTAGCCAAGTCTTTTTCCAGCTTAGCGTCTTGCTCCGAGATGCACTTGGCCTCCACCAAGATTTCCGCACGCTTCTCATCAAGCTCCGTAACGCTCTGAATATGGGCGATGGTGATTGGTTCGACAACAAGTGCGTCGTAGATTGCTTTGTCGGTGGGGGTGGCTAGTGGGTTACTAGCTGCAGACGTTGACGGTGGCACTGACAGTTGATTCGATTGCCAGGACGTATTGGGGGTCGTGGTAAGTTCACGCACCGGAGGAGGCGGAGCCTTGGCCAGAGCCGGAGGCTCGACGACTTTTTTAGCTGCTGCTGCTCTGGTTACTGCTGGCGTGGGCGGAGCACTCTCATGTTCCCGTTCCTATCTGTCTTCTTCCATCACGCTCCCAATAGCGACTAGCACCTGGTGGGAAGTGTTGGTCTTCTCGGCGTGCTCCTCCTTCTCGATATCCTACTCGATCTCCCTCATAATAGCGTCGTATTCCTCCGAGTTACGTCTGAGCCACCGGCATCCATTTTGATGTCGGCGTAGAGCGCATCGACATCAGAGTCGGAGTTGGCTTCAGTGTTGGCGATGGCGGATGTGGAGGGTGATGGAGGCGAGATGTTGTTGTTGTTACCTCCTACGGCTTCGATGGTGATCGCCGCCATGGCATCTTCATTGTCATCCACGTATTCATTGACGATGGCAACCATCTCCCAAAGGGTGATAGGGCCTGCGGCATGCCGTCTTTGGAGGGTATGCCGAAGGAGTGTTCCAGGCGTGAGCCCTTCCACGGAGTGGTACACGAGCTCGTCAGCGTGGTCACCCTCTAGGGTTTCCCTCACCCTCATCCATCTAGCAAGGTATTCGCGGGGAGGTTCCCTATCCCATTGAACACACATGGCCAGATCGAAGATGGTGACGACGCCGACAAAGTGTGACCTGCGCATCTCTAACGCTCGGGGAAGCCAAGCAGATTTACAAGGTCCTTCCACCTTTATATCCTGCACAGGGGCGGTTTGGGTGGTCCTTGAAATTTCCTGATCTGAGCCACCATACTCCAAAGAGAGGTATGGCCTAGATCCTTCCGTGAACATGTCCTGCTCATAGGTGGTCCATGAGGGGCTTGACGAGTTTCTGACTTCCTGGGAGCTAGAACCGAGTCAGTTTCGCCGATGAAGATGTGGATGTCTCCGAAGGGGATGACGAAGCAGCGCGTGGAGTTCGTCTTCACCGGCACCCAAAACTCATCTAGAGGGACGATCAGGACGTTGCCGGAGAAGAGAACGCAACCGATGGCTATGGTGTCGCCGATTCCCGCGAAGAGATTGGACCTCGCCCGGTGTAGAGCTCGAAGCGCTTCTTGCCCCATGGTGGGCGCCAACTATCATGGTATTGCCGAGGAGTACGCCATGGAGGGGTCCTCACAGTGCGTGTTTAGAGACGTGGGGTAAGGCGGAGAGTTAGCGGGTACGAGGTAACACAGCTTACCCAGGTTCAAGTCCCACAACGGTGGCGGAACTCTATTCCTGCTATAAATCACTATAATGTCAATACGCCAACTTACATAGATAAGTTCGCCGTGCGAGGTGTTGCATGTTGTACACAGGAATCAGAGAAGTTGTGCCCTAAAGGCTCCCGCAGGCCGGCTTATAAAGGCGCCAAGACCTAGGGTTTATAGGGAAAGTTCCTTGCCGGACAAGGTAAAGATTCCTACACCTACACGAACTAGTCTTTCGTGTCTTCTACTCCAAGGCTCCAAGTATGTCGGTGACTCCTGCGTAGCCTTCCTTTATTCGGCGTGGGCCTCCCTTCAGGATCCGTCTAACTGGGCCGCCCAGCAGGCCATAGGCCTTGCTACCAACTATGGACCACCCGGGTTAGGCAGATTTGTGGCATGCTATGAGGATACCCATATAGCATATCCCCAACAAAGAATTTGCGGTTACCCAAACCATCATCTTGCGGTGCAGGTGCATCCATAGGAAAACACCGAGCACCTATGGGAGCAAATCCATGCCCACGGCCTCCATGAGCACCACCATGGATTCCCTGGCCATCACCACGACTGTTGCCAAACATAGGGGCAATGGCTACATGATCATCATTGATGTTGGCATTATCATCCTCAGCATGTGGCTTTTGTTGTTGCTCCACTAGCAGCCTCAAACCATTCACTAACTATGTCAAAGTTTGGATACTTGTTTCAATATCAGTGACCTGGGTTTTGATAGTATTGACTGTCTTCTCAGTTTCTTACAATTGTAGCTGCATAAGTTGAGCATCTTTCTAAATTTTATCCGTTGTGCGAGTAAAGATCCCTTGCAAATGATCCTGCAAAGCTTCATATTCTTGCCAAGTAATAGTATTATCACCATCCTTTTTCTGCATCACATCAAAAACACTAGAAGACATGATTAGTAGGTTAGTGCATGAAATGGAAAGTCTTTTGGTGGATCCCTCACAACTCACTCAAAACAGAAAGAACAGTGAATCTTACCATTCCAAAGTGAATTAGATATGCTTACCAACTTGGATATACGAAAACGTGCATGGATGTGATGAAGCGATACCGAGGGTATAGAATGATCACATGAAAAAGTAGGAGTATGTAGTGGGGTTGTAGGTATGGATACCTAACTACACCAAAGCAAGTCCTATATGTTGATCGTGTGATAAAGACCCAAGGAAACACACAGTGGAGATAAACATGGCAAAGCAACTTATGAATAGGAATATTGCAATGCACAAGAGAGACGCTAGTAACATCTCAAAATAAACAGGAACAAGATTGCTCAATCTACAAGTGATATTATGAACTAGGCCTCCAATAATGCACACTTTGATATATCTCTTTGTCACGCTTGTAGCTCTTTTCTCTTCCTTTTTTTATACTTTATCTCTTTCCTATATTTTTTTTGCTTTTTCAACTATATGACACAATGTAGTAAGAATGCAACAATTCTGAAAAAAGGGGGCCAGATATTCCGGTTTGCCTGGCTGAATTTTTGCACTTCAAGACCCTAATGAGCAGCCTATTCAGAGCAAAGAAACTAGTCTCGTAGGTACGTTCCTAAGCACGGATGCTGTAGATAGGCTGTAGCTAAGTGTAACACCAAAAAGTACGCTATATGGGCTCGGAAAAGTAGATGTAAACTTGTGCAAAACAGTGACGAGTGAGTTGAAAATAATGAAAATAATGCACAAACAATAATGACAAAGGAAAACCTAGACACTACGACTTGTACTGGATGAGATTAGATAAAAGACATGAAACGACCAACAACTAAGACTCAACTCCGATGCAATCTAGGATATAGTAAAATCTAGACCTAAATATTTTGGATTTTTCTATATAGGACGAAAATCGACTAACTATGGGTGGATTTGTGGATGTTTACCGAGGAAACGCTAGAAATATGATACCAAGATGATAAGCGGTGGCCCGATCTTTTTAGTAAGTGAGGGTGGTTGACGTGGGGGTAACACGTCAGTGCCCATGGTTGATGGACTTGGGTTTCAGGAAGAGGGGAGTGCTGGAAGCTTCATTTGGCTAACAGGCAAGCAAATCAGGACACGATGTTTACCTAGGTTCGGGCCCCCGGAGGGAAATCTTACTCCTTCATGTCTGCTCTTGATTATCGATGGAACCGAGGGTTACAAGTTGCGTGGATGCAATATAGTAGTGTATGAACTAGGGTTTGTGATGTCCTCCTCACTTCCCCCTCTTGGCCTTTATATAGGAAGGACAGGTCTCAGGATAGCAGGGCGAGTAGGATATAGATTAGGGTTTTACCCTTTAAATTTTCTATCTAACATTTTCCGTGTCCTCCAAGGACTCGCACCTCCACGGGCTTCGGCCACCCAAATCTTCATAGGCTCTATTTACACTATGGGCTTCTCTTGGGCTAGACCACATAGGCTAATCCTGGGTACGCGTAGGGCATACCCATGTTAGTAGCCCCCGAGTGACCATCCGAATCGTGGATTTGAAGGGAGACTATGAAGTCTTCGAGTGTGTATAAGTGCTTATTTTGTCATCCAAATTTTTTATCAGGTCTTACTATTTAGGTCATAGGTATATTTGATATGCGTGCCTAATTCATCTGACTGATTGGGATCAGTTAACTGCCTTAGGGAAAAACAACGCTATCTACTCAAACTCGAATCCCTGGACTCGAATTCTGAAAGTTGCTGGGGTAATTCGACTCATGTCATGGAGGCCTTACATAGCCGAATTCCAGTGTTCTATGTGTGCACTCGACGCGTCCGTCGATGCTTTTTCATCGCCCTCGCAGGCATGATATGTTTCTGGTAGAGCGCAACAGGTCTTATCTTCACATCGTAAACACGGCATCCGAATGTTTTGTCACCACAAAGGTGATTCAGGTGGCCAAGGAGACGTTGTCTCTTTTACAAGGCGATTGCAGTTGGTTAGAGGTGAAGTCGCCGAATGGTTCGATTGCTTATGATGACATGATGCGGATGTAGTCGACATAGTTTTCTGACGATTTTATTTCAATTTTCTCTTCTTTTCATAGGGTGCATGACTAGATATCCCTATGGGAGTAGCCCCCGAGTGCCTATTCAAGTCGTAGACTCGAGTGGGGACTTTGAACTTCTATGACTGTTTTCGATCACTGTAACTTCTACGACTGCTATCGATGGCCGTATGGTATCAATTATGCTTTCAGCACTCCCTATGGGAGTAGCCCTCGAGTCTGTAATTGAATCATGGATTCGAAGAAGGAATCGAGGCGTGCTATGATTGTGCCTGCAATTGATGGGTAACACTGGACCTGGAAGATCATCGGGTGCGCGACCAGCGCTCCTGTTAGGAGTAGCCCCCAAGTATTTGGTCGAGTCAGACTCGAACAAAAACTTAGCGAGTCAAAGAAAAATTACCAGTGCACACTCTCGTCTTGTGTTCATAGTGTGAATGTTGATGACGTCAGTGCTGTCGACTAGTGAGCTCAGTTGCCGGTGTGAGAGGTGCTGATGGGACTAGATGAGTGTGGGCCCCAAAGTCTGACCAGGATTTGACCAGTGACGCATAAATTGTGGTATTTTAACTGTGTCTCCACGATTTCTACGCGGAGTGGGGATCGTGAGATGAAGGTTCATGCTTCCTGTGCAACGTGTGTGTGTGGCGCTGCACGCCACGCATAATGTGTTGTAAATCAACGGCTGCAACACTTCTTCTTCCGCCTTTTAATACCAGAGGGCACGGGTAATTTTTCCCCTTTGCCTTCATATTCTCCGTTCCTCCTTCCATTTCTCCTATGTTTTACTACTTCATTGTGAACTCCTATGCTAGACATTCTTCACGTCTTTCCAAGCCAGCTCTTGCGATCTTGAAGGGGGAGGTTGTCGGTGTAGATGGGGAAGAACAAAAAGGCCACCAGTGCTAAATCGAGCATTGCTGCCACCGTCGCCAAGGAGAAGGGTGCTGCGAGCCATGCCAAGAACGGCTCATGGAAGCATTTGTCAGTGAGGTCGTGCAACCTGCGACCTCTTCGCAAGGCTAGCCTGATTCCAGCGGACGAGGCAGAGTGCAAAATTCTGGGCACTGAGGTAATCCCCGATCTTCTGGCTAGATTTTGGGTGATGTTCATTGCCTTTATTCTTTGTGGTCTTTGACTTCCCCTCCATGATTTCTTATGTTGTTTTCTTTTTATCTATGATATTCAGCTACACTAGCTGACTACCAACTCGATTCTCCACATCGCTTGTTTTATTACCCTATGCGAGTGCTGGCTCAGAATCGAGCCACACTTTCGCATCTTTAAGAAGATGTACGGGCTGAAGAGGCAAGCATGCACTAGTTCTGTGGTGTATGATGTTGGTGGTGGTGGTATATCTGTGAGACCCAACATGCAACATTTTAGCTTCAATATTGTCGACTCTGCTCAAGGATGGAGGGACAGGTGGTTCTACATCCACGACCAAAAGTTTGACCACCAGAAGTACGTCTTGGCTCCATTCGACTCATCTGCAGAGGTGAAGAACAAACAGTCCTAGAAGAACACCATTATGCCAGGTGAAGCAAACAAAGTCGAGGCCTTGTACCAGCGGTTAGAGGCATTGCAGCTTGTCTGTCGTAAAGAAGTTACCGTGTTCACATCATCCGGACATTCCTGTGATGCTGAGTGCAACCTTTGTAGGCCAGAGCCCACCCCATGTTTCTATGGGCTGGTGGAGGTGATCCCACTCACATATCTAGCGACGACTTGCCTTCTTAGGAGCTCAAGAAGAAAATTAGGCTGTTGACCAAATTGACAGCAAATGAGCCGCTCCCAGCAGAGACATCAACTAAGACGTTCAGTGCTACCCATGTTGTACCGGTGGTAACTTCCTTTCTTGTACTTTATTCACCTTGCTTTTATTTGACTCAGATTTGATTTGTGTTGTTGCCCATGTTCTAGGATTGGAAGGTGGATGGTATGATGCCTCCAGTACCTAAAATCTTGGAGCATGCTTATGATGGTGAGGAGGTGGGGAGTCGGAGTTGTCTGCTCCTACTACGGAGGTAGATGGAGCCACTGAGTCCAGCGAGGATGGGGCTCACAAGCAGGGGCAGAGCAAAGATTCAGATGCCTCCACACCGGAGACGCCGAAGGATCCTGCTCCCAGAGCGGGTTCCATGAGTCTATTTCCTGTAGTACCCCTCCATACCATGCCTCCCGAGCCTCAGTTGAAGAAGCATAAGCGGGAGGAGTTCTTCGACCTCGAAAATTTCAGTGGGTAAGCCTCTGCGATCTTGCAGTTTTCTTAAAGTGTATTACTCGTTGCTCTACTTAGATGGATTTTCTTTCTACTTGCTGAAGTGACACAGTGTTTTCACCGTCCGAAAGTCGCAAGGACATGGAATATCAGGGAGTCGTGGAATCCAAGGGTAAAGGCGTGGAGACAAGCAAGCCCTCCCCAAAGACGGTGGCCACCTCCGGCGAGTGCTCGTCAAGCCTCTAGAAGTTGGGTGGCGCAGGGTTCTCACCCAGACGACTAGAAAAGTACCTTCGGAGTCTTCAGGTGATCATGTAAGTGTGTTTTGTTCATTCGAGGGAGCCCCCGAGTCTCTTTCTTATTCTGACCTGAAGTGCTACTCTAGCCCTTCCTACAGGGCATGGTTCGTCTAGGTCAACAACATGTGTAGCTGGATGCTGACTTCCAGCAACTCCAAGGTAAAATCATTTGCCCTGTTGTGTGATCCATCCGAATATGGGGTTGGCTTCTGAATGATGCATTTTTTCTTGCAACAGAGGAGAATAATCAAGTTCTCCATTGACTAGACTCTCTTGAAAAGAGAATCGGCACGGCAGAGACCAAGAGGAAGGATGAAGTTAAGGCCCTCGAGCACTATAAGACAGAGTCAAAACAGCACGAGGAAGACTTGGCGGTAGCCACAACTGAGAGGGAGAATGGTTTGGCGGACCATCTAATGACAGCTGCCAAGGTTCTCTCCGGTAAGGTTTCTTGTGTAATTTGCTATTATTGCTCGTCTTCCTTCGGCTTCTGTCCTCCTGATCTTGGATTATTCTGTCATTACAGATGCAGCCGGTCTTGATTTTGACCATCAAGCGCTGATATGCGAAAACCTCTTGGATGGCGCCATAGCTGCAATCGAGGACCACATCGTCTCCGCCAAGGATTCGCTCCAGACTGTCAAGGTTGTGCTCGCTCGTCTCCATGAAGAGATGATAAGGGGTGACCTCAAGGGTGGCCCGATCTTCACGGATCTTGTGGTCAAATCGATGGGAAAGCGAGGTTAAATGGAGAAGGTAGCGGAAGCGGACACACACCTCGTGAAGAACACAATGAACACACGCAAAACTAACACGATATAAGGCTGATTGCTCCCGCCGATGGCCACCGGTCCGATAGAATCCTCGTAAGGAAAGATCAGTCAACATGCTCCCTAGATCCCAAGCAGAGAGAGAAGAACACCTTGGAGAGGTTCTTGACAACTACGCTCACGCACTCGCAAACATAGGCCTTGTACAACGAGGGAGGCACAATGCAAACTCCAACAAGGTGGTGACGATAGTCGGTCCCCTTGGTGAAGAGGATGAGGTAAAACTAGAGATTCCATAAAGGGGGTGTCTTTAGTCTATCATCTATGCATCATGGATACATGAGGGGTGGGTCTTTATTTATAGGCCATCCACTAGAATGGGGTAGTTTAGGCAAAAGGGTAAGTAAAGAAAATATTCCAGGGCATCAAACCCAGATCCGTGCACAACCGGCATTTCCAGCGATAAGTCCGGCGGTGCCGGATCTGCCGCCGAGATTTTCGGTCATCACCGGATATTCCAGTCATATGCTAGAAAGGCATATCGAAGGTGATTTTGGCACGGGGTCCGAGCTTCCGGTTTGGGCGCCATACGTTCTGATGGGGGCTTCGGTCCGCCAGAGCTGTCGCCGGTAATTCCAACGGTGGCGTCGGTATCGCTGGCCCTAGCGCCGGTTTGTCTGGAGCTTCTTTTGTCTCCTCTTCCAAGCCTCTGTCTTGTCAGGCTTGGTGCTTCAGGCTTCCTCCCTTGCCTCCGTACTTGTCGGTGTGAACCTATCATGAAAATGGGACATAGTATGAAGTACTATAAGATTCAATAGGGTAGGAAGTGGGCTCGCATAGAGGAACATATTCACCTTTGGAGTCCATGACGACTTGGCATAAGTTGGAGACCTTGATGTGGTAATGACCATAGGTCGGGCTACATCATCTCCCTGCCTACAAAAAGATTTGTCCTCGACTCTACATGCTCATCACAAAGTAGAAGCGGTCGAGAGACTTTCTTTATCCTATGGTTCACCATATAGTCGTCCTCGAGAAGATTGACTTGACAACACTTCAATGTTCCGTCACCTTCCATGAAGCCTACAAAGCTCACCAGAAAAGAGAAGCAACACTCAAAGTGTAGCCAATTCATGATGGTTATAACACGAGTCCTCAAGTAGAAGGAAGTCACCTTATGATGTAGAGATAGCTCATTAAAGGGCATCCCTAGGTAACTCTCTTCGATTCGTCTTGTCAACTCTTGGTCCATAGAGGTTGACGCGTAAGCAATTGTACCTTCACACAACAAATACCAAGCAACATATGTTCATGCGTGATAGAGGAGCATGTCATTTGTGGCATGTCTATTCTTATTCACAACACTATTAGCACAACTCAAGTATAGCAAACGAAATGCATGTGCAAGGTAAAAGTGCATGGAATTTGTTTGAACATCATCCAAATGTGGAAACTCAAAAACTCCATATAGTTAGTGTGGCACTCAAAGCAATTAACCAAAATATTGATCAACATCTTTGATGCAAGAATAGGAAAATTCGGCAAAAACACATGCGGAAGGATATCCAAAACAACATCATTATGTGTGCAAACCAACCATTGGAAAGAGAAATTGTTCCATATGTTGGATACCATACACATATCATCAAAAGCAAAGATCATGGAAATGTGAGTATCGCAAATGGAAGCAAAAACAACATGTTTGCAAACAAACCATATGAAAGAGCAAGTGGTCCTTATTTTTGCTGCAACAACTATACGAGATACTTTGAAGCTCTCATGACAATACATGCACATAATGGCATTATGGTTGCACACAAAACATCAGAAAGAGAAATTGTTCAACATTTTTATTATAACACACAAAGCATCAAAATCCAATAGAAAAGAAATGTGTTTGTCACAAGGTGAAAGAATACCATTAACATGCTTGCAATCAAACCATAGGAAAGAGCAATTTTCAACATGAAAGATGCAAAGCATGCAAAAGGTATCAGAGCTGGGTTCGATCCTGAACTCACTTGGGGGATGCTCTATAGAGCTCTTTTTGTCAACACATGCTCAACCGAGGTTGACATTGTAGTGCGGGTACCTATACACATCAAACACAAAAGGAATAATGTGTGTGCATGGTAGAGAAACATATCATCCATCATGACATATCTCTTCTTATGCACATCACCGTTAATGTCAATCAAGTGTAAAATAAATGCATGGTGAGTATGCAAGTGGGGAACATGCTTATCATGGCATTCATCAAATCTGAAAAATTTGAGAAATTTAAGGGGGCCATATGCAAGTGGGGAACATGCTTATCATGGCATTCATCAAATCTAAAAATTTGAGAAAGTTATGGGGGCCATCTCAATAGAAAACATATGATGATTATTCTTGCAAGAAAAACAAGTGAAAGAGCATTCATTCATCTTATTGCAAGCAATGGGAGAAATTGTAAAACATCCATGACAAAGCATGGTCCGAGGGGTGACATTTCTAACATCATTGCAAGTAAAACATTAGAAAGAGCAATTGTCCAACAAAGTGCAAGAAATGATATCATCAACGTAATGTGTAGAGAATGGCATGCCTATGGCAACATCATCACAATCAAATAATTTCACATGCTCAACATTATGAAAAGGCAAAGTATCACATGGAAATATCAATGAGTCATATATAATGTCACAAATATCATCCATAGAATGCAAATCATCACAAATCATCATGTCCACTAGTGGGATCATGGCATCATCAACACCCATATATTTACCTTGTTCATACCTCTCATATGAAGTGGGTGTTGTGGTAGTATTGGCCTCCATGTGGGCGACTTGTTCATCCAATGTGGGGATGGCGTCATCTTCATCCACCATGTATATCTTCTCGGTGGAAGGCATCGTCATCTCCAAGCGTGGCGCTTCTTGATCCATGGAACCGAGCACATCATGAGAAAACACACTAGAGGTAGATGGTAAGTCGTTAGAAATCAAAGTGGTCTGACCTGACCTATCAACTACCACTACCAACTCACTCGGTGTATCACTCATTCCTTTCAAGTGTAAGCACTCAATCTCATGTACACTCATCTCACTCTTGCTCTCACTCAAGTGGGCTAAGTGACTCTTATACTGCAACGGGATTGGTACCACATCATCACTCAAGCATATAGGGATAGGCTGGACTCCATGTGCCAGCTTTGGTGAAGGGAAATTCCCATGCTCACCATTCTCGACCTTGTTGTCGTCTTGTACTTTGCGTGCCATTGTGGCCTTGGCACGCATATAGGAAGTATTGTTTGTCGGAGATTTGTCCGGCGAAGGAACTAGGGTCCAACGATCCCTTGGTTCGTGAGGGGGCTGAACACGCGATTCCGAAGGAGTTAGACAATGGCTATAGCGGCGAAGCAGATGCATGATATAGAGTTGACACCAAGGTTTTTTACCCAGGTTCGGGACCCTCGTGAGGAGGTAAAGCCCCTACTCCTTCTTGGTTGTATTGCTCGCTTGCCTCGCGAGGTTACAATGGTGGCTGAAAGTCTAGGGTTTTAGATATCTGGGATCCGTCCCCTTCCAAGGTAGGAGAAGGGCTCCTTATATAGGGTGGCGTTGGGCCTCTCCCCGGTCTATGGACGGAGGGGTCACCATTGTGCTACCCTTCATGATCTCGATCTAGGAGACTACTTTACATGGACCCGATCCAGCTCACCGTGCTCCACTCCATCCTCCTGTAAGGTGTCCTTTGTTGACGTCGCTCGTCTTCATCTGACACTCTCAGCTTTTCCCTCCTTTGCACCAGAATGGCAACTTGGGGAAACACGCGCCACAAGACCACCTGTCCTAGCCCATGCGAAAGGAGGGTGGACCGGGTCTTCTTTTCCGAGGTGGTTGATGCTATGATAGTCTCGTACTGGCTATACTTATTGTCGGGGCTATAGTAAGCGCTCCACGCGGTGTAGGTACTGCTCAACCCTGGATGCACCCAGGGGTATCCAAGGCTTGAGGGCACTACATGAGGCCGCGGAACTATCCCTCGGGAGGGTGCCTTGAGATGCCTACCTGGTTTGGTACCTCCATGAGGCATCCCACCTTTAGAGGTCGAGGACTCCTAGGCTGTAGGGGATGTTTAACCAGGGGACGTGGCACCCCGGGTGCACTCGCTCTAACAGTAGCCCCCGGGTGCTTGGCCTGCATGTGTCCCACCATGGGCCCGAAGGGGCAAGCGGCCTCTGACGGTGGATGGGCCCCTGCGCTCATTTGGTCAACAGAGACCCAGCTTGCTCGGATCTCAGCAGTGAAGACTGATGTCTACGCACTTCTATTCTTGTAGACAGTTGTTGGGCCTCCAAGTGCAGAGGTTTGTAGAACAATAACAAGTTTTCCCTTAAGTGGATCACCCAAGGTTTATCGAACTTAGGGAGGAAGTGGTCAAAGGTATCCCCTCTCAAGCAACCCCGCAATCAAGATACAAGAAGTCTCTTGTGTCCCCAACACACCCAATACACTTGTCAGGTGTATAGGTGCACTAGTTCGGCGAAGAGATAGTGACATACGAGTGGTATAGATAATTATAAGTGGTAACAGTGCCAGAAAATAGCTTGATGACGCGTGGAAAAGACTAAAAGAAAACTGAAATAAAGATGGAAGCAAGCAAACATGTAACATATCTAGTAGAAAACGGTGTTTCAATGCTTAGAAACAAGGCCTAGGGATCATACTTTCGCTACTGAACACTCTCATATAAATATCTTCTCTTTATGATACTACTCTGAACTACTCTCCATTTGAACATTCTAATCCATGGTAGGGCTATAACAGCACTCCTCAAAGTTCGCTTTCCCCATCTAGATAACCCCACACTGTCACCTTGAGCTCTAGATAGTTCCAACAAACACCGCAATTTCATATAAGCATCCAACTCCAAATATAACTCATAACAAGTAATTGTAATCTCTAGCCTAAGTGCCACCATGGTGTGCACGCTGTCACTTTCACACACATGGGGAGAGCAGAGATCTATTAAAGCACTTGAGTAGCAAAGTAGATCTACTTGATTACAAAGCTCATGATCACAATATGATCATGCATAGATAGAGAGAGAGATGAACACATAGCTACCGGTAGAACCCTTATCCTCGAGAGAGAACTACTCCCTCCTCATCATGGGAATTAGCAACAGCGATGGACATGGTGGTGGAGAGCGATGGAGATGGCTCCGAGGGAACTTCCTCGTCCCGACAGGGTGCCGAAACAGAGACTTTCTGTCCCCCGAATCTCCCCTTCGATAGCGGCGGTGCGGCGGAACTTTTCGTGGATTTCTGATTGACGATCTACGGTTTTTGCCTCGGGGGAGATATATAGGCAAAATAGGCAAGGTCGATGGCCGGCCAGGGGGCCCACACCATGCCCTGGCGCGTCTTAGGGGGACCCGCGCCTAGGGTTGGTTTGGCCACCCTGTGGCACCCCTTCGTCTCTCCTTCTGGCTTCGTGAATCTTCCGGGAAAATAACGACTTTGGATTTTGTCCGGTCCAATTCCGAGAATATTCATTTTCTGACTTTCTGGAACCAAAAAACAGCAGAAAACAGGCAACTGACACTGTGGCTCTTGTTAATAGGTTAGTCCAAGAAATCATATGAAAAGTACTCCAAAGTGTGGACAAAACATAAGAAAGTAGATAAAACCAAGCATGGAACATCAAAAATTATGGATACGTTTGCAACGTATCAAAGCCCAATCAGCCATGGGCGCTCACCTATAGATCTAGAGCGCACTGTTCCCACTCCAGGAGTTGTTCCCATGATGCGACGACGAGTGGGTCCCAGTGGTTAATAATGCGTATGCGACACGACGATACGTCTTTTCGATGGGCGCGGTTAAAGGTGAGGGAAGAATCTTTTCACTCCCACTCTTTCTGCTTTCTTCCTTCCTATCTTACGCTCTCGAGTGGAAAACTCCTCCCCTCTATGACACCCCCACGTTTTTCGACCGAGGAGAGGGCAAGGCGGTGATGGCTGAGGCGGTGGAGATGTCGCTGATGAAGCACGGTCGAGGGCGTCCTCACGGGAGCAGTCGGGGGAGACGTGGCGGTCGTAGTACGGTCTCATCGTGTTTGCACCTGCAGAGGTGGGCACGGCCTTGGGAGAAGCTTCCCCCAAGCGTGGGCACGGTCGTCCTCGCGAGAGCGGTAGGGGTCACCGCGGAGGGTGCTGTGGTGGGGCCACAGTTGAATCTGGCCCGGACACTCCTGCTGCCGCTAAGGCCCCTGCTTCTGTGATTGTCAAGATCGAGGATGATCCAGAGCCTGAAAGAGTCATCGATATTATCGTCATCCTTGGGAACCCCGATTGGTTCCTCAAGGTGAGGCTCCCGACCCTCTTCGCCTTAGGTGTAATGGTGGTGCTGTGGCACTCCTGTGGAGAACAAGGGTGGCCAGTGCGCATGAAGACCCTTCCGCCTAATGAGATGTACCTCTGCGACGGCTGGAGCTAGTTCTTCACTGATCACCGCATTCAGTGCAGTTCCATGCTGCGGTTCCGCTTCGTCGGGGAGGTGGAGTTCTCTGTCTCCGTGTTTGATACCCTGTTGTGCCAGGTGGACTACCTGCTCACCTCCCTTGAGGAGATTGGGCCAGGCCCATTCGGGGCCCGCTTCCCTAGCTCTGGTGCTACAAGCATTTTGCTAGTGTAGGGGCGACGCCACCTAGTACTATGTTCCTGTGTGGGGCTTGTAAGAAATACTTGTTTTCTATGTCTGTAAGTGGATCTTTACGCTGTTTATTTCTCTCTTGGCGTGTTCATGGGGCAGTGACTTCTTACTAAGGCCGACGAGGGCGGCACATGTTTACTTTCCATAGGGACGGCCTTCTAGGAGCGCCTATCACGTCTGTTGAAGGTCTAAGGGTCCCAGGGTGGAGCCCTCGGGAGGCATGGTTGAGGGCATGGTGCCTATGGAGGTGATATCCGGAGACGGCGCTCGAGGGAGCTGCCTGTGGGGCTTCCCCTAGTCGCCGCGCCCGTCATAGAGCGAGTCGCGCCTGATTGTGTTGGTGAGAATCTCAGCGCCATGAGAGGGTGGCACCCCATGGACCGCGCGGCTTCTAGCACCATGTGAGGGTAGGCCCCTGTCCTTGCAGGGGGTGGCCCAGGTGATTGGGCCTTAGGGAGTCCAGGCGGCTTGCCGTGGTTCGTTGATTGCAGCGGGTCCGAGAGGTTCTCTCGAGGAGTTACCTCTGCATGTACCCTCGAGGAGGGGTCCCATGTTAGCTTCTGGAGCCCAACCTCTTGCGAGGGAGCATGGCCTTGCGAGGCTCGCGTGCCCTTCCCGGGCTCCTCTAGTGGGTGGTGAACCATAGGTGAGGTAACTAACCCCTGTCTCGGGTTGTAAGTTTTAGAATCCACATGCTTCAGCCCTACCAAGCTTAACCGTTGAAGAGGATGTCTGGGTCACCCTGCGAGCCTCTCATGGAGAAACCATAGGATTAGGTGTTCCTTCCTTTAGCCCTCGTGCCGAGGCTTTTGAGGGTTATGCCTTAGTTTTTTGCAAATGTCGGGGACTCGGGGTGAGGTGACTTACGGCCGAGGAGCGATCCGTGGAGTTCAGAGCTTGGCACCTTAGGGCTGACGAGCTCCGGCTGTAGAGGGACATGGCCTCACGAGCCATCACACGGATAAAAACGAGGTTAGGGACCATGGTTGAGGTAACTCATGGCCGTGGGACATGCCATAGAGTTTAGAGCTCGACACTTTAGGCCCTGACGCGCTCAGGCTGCGGAGGAGCAGGGCCTCATGAGCCGTCGCCAGGATAAAAACAAGGTCAGGGACTATGGGTGAGGTAACTCATGACCATGGGATGGGCCATGGACTTCAGAGCTCGAAACTTTAGGCCCTGTCACGCTCAGGCTGCGGAGGAGTAGAAACTCATGAGACATCGTGAGGATAAAACGAGGTCAGGTGTAGCACCCTGATAAAATCACTACTAGAAAATCGCTTGCTATTTCTGTTCTGCGCTTCATCATGACCACATGCTCATATCATCATGCCACATTGCATTTGAGCATCGTCATATCATCATACATCTTTGTGTCTAAAACTATTTTCCAAAATCCTATCTTTGTCTTCTAAATACCTCCTCTATTTTAAATATAAAACCCTTGGTTCGCCCGAATCTTTTTTTTGTCTAAACTAATTTACAAAGGAATATTTCAAACTAAATATAAATAAAACTATTTTGTACGGGGAGGTAGCGGCTAGACCACCTACTACCCGGAAGGCCCAGTCCAACCAAACCCTAGACTACCAAACCCTAGCCCTAATCCTACCTACCCAGCCGCGCCGCGCGCAGCACACTATGCAACGCACGCAGTCTGCTGCACAGCACCACCCCGACCCACCCCGAGCGGGGCGTGTCGCACACGAACCACCCCGGTGCACCATGCTGCACGTCCCACACCCTGCCAGTGACGCAGCACGCACGCGTACGCAACACGGCTTCCACCCCGCGCTAACCCCGCACTGATCGTCACCCTCTCCCCATCTACCGCCACCCCTGGCCCCACCCCTAGCGACGCTCCCGTACGTCTCTCTCTCTGTCGATCCCTGCCAAGCACGACAGTCTCCCTATCATGCTGAGCCCCACCTTCCTCTTGTCCCCATGGTGCACCACCCCCTCTCGGTTGACCCGACCGCCAGCGGGATCTGCCCCGAGGTCGTCGTCCACCGCCGCCCGCTCAGCTTGCCCAGCGTCAACCTCGCCTCCTCTCTGTAGAGCCACCGTTGACACCTCGGCCTTCCTCGACCCGCTGCGGTTCCTTGTCCGCCTCGGGGGCCCTTCTCCTCGCCGGCCCGTCTCTCGCCCTGCCTGGCGAGAGCCCCGTGCGTCCCCGCCTCTGCTTCGACCTGGCCGCCGCCGTCTGCAGCACCTCGTCGGGGATCTCCGACGCCCCCTGCCGCTCTCCTCACCCCGGCCGCCATCGACCCTGTCGTGGATCCTCCCTGACACGAGCTCGCCCCGCGCGGCCACCACCTCCTACACTCGGCCGGCCCCTCGAGCTCGCCTACATCGAGCCCACTCCGGCCTCCCTGCCCCGGCCACGCCCCATCGCCGTCTCGTCGCCCGCGCGTGGTCCTCCATCCCTGACACCAAGCACCGTGCTGCCGCTCTGCCTCGTCACTGACCCAGCGCCCCCACGAACCTCTGCCATGCGTGGGCCCGCCTCCGTTCTCGTCTCCGGTGCCCTCTCCTCCGTCGGTCTCTTCTCCACCACGGACGGCCTCCCGCGCGCCACCGCGGCCTCCGGATTCCCTCGCCTCTCTGCGAGCACCTCGCACCACCATGTGCAGGAGCCTCTCCATCGCATCTGCTCGCCTTTCCCCTCGAGCCTTTGTTTCGCTGTTGTTCAAGAATGCCTCGTGCTAATTTCCTTGTAGTGCTGGCTCTGTCCATTGAAGTGTAACGATGTGGTGAAGATTCGATGGAGTCTATGTGATGCTGCTGCTACATGTTCTCGAAGGAAAGCGGGACAACTTGTTCAACTACCTGGTGGTGTTGGTACTGCTTGGGTGTGGTACGATGATAAGAAGATGGTGCTACGGAGCACCATGTTCTTGGCCACAACCTCCCGGTGGACGAGAACGAGAATTTGAACATGGACATCGGGAGTCTCCAACAAGATCTCCGGTGCCCTTCTAGGGACGATACCCGAAGGCCTACGCAAGACCACCGGAGCCGACGCAAGATCTCCATCACGGAACACCCCAAGTACTTCTACACGGAACACTGAGTCCTTCATCACAAACCCGAAGACCGATCCAGATCGCTGAGGTCCCCTTCACGGATGATAAGGCCCTGGATTCGAAGACCGATCCCGGCGAGACCAAGCCTGAACCACATCGAACCCAAGATCGTCGAACCCCAATGTGTGAACCATATCTGAGCCCCTATTTTATTAAATGCTATATACATTTTGCATATTAAATTGCTCATGCTCGCATACATATTCATTTGTTTGGGGGTATTTTGTCGATTCACCTAATAATTAAATATGGAGGCCATATGCGGGCTATTCTAGTCTTATGACGCCTCCATTTAAATTTGTGTAGTGAATCGATGCCATGTTTTGCCTTGTTAAGACAACATTTAAATTGTGGGGTATCTAAATAACTGGAACCTATTAATTAATTGTCGGGACCCCGGTTCCGCTTAATACTGCCTAATTGCACCGCATCTGCATCATATCATGCATCATGCCTGATCTTCTGCCGTAGAATTAAATAGTGCATCTGGTGTTTCTTTTAGTGCTTTTCTTCTTCGTGGATTAGGCCGTTGAGTTGATGCGAGTGTCAACAAGTTCTCTGGATATGAACCGTCGGCAATGTTTCCCAGGCGAGCATCTCTCCCCTTCTACCTATTTTGCATTTATAGTCTTTATTTCCTCCTGTTGATCTATTGCTATCCGTGTCGTGATGCTTTAGTTTCAGTACACCAGTTATATCCCGTGCAGCCTCTATATTGCCTTGGACACCTCCTATTAGTTGTGCTTGGTAGATAGCTGGCCTTGCGAGTCGTAGTTGCTTGCTTAGGTGCGATCTCGTGTTGTCAAGTACCACAGTTGTTGGAATGCTAGCAGATGTTTATGGTGGAGTTGATCATGTCTTTAATTCCAACTATTAAATTGCTGAGGATAGATATAACTAATGCAGAGGCATCGGTGGGCAATAGATGTTATTTGGTTCTTCCATGCTCACTTGTGTCCCGTAGGACCCCGAGTACTTGATACCTGTTCCTTGACTATCGCACTATCCACATCCGGGAGAGTCTATGAATCCCCCTTAGCCAGAGCTTGATTCATTTCTTATTTCTTGGGGCCACAAATTAGTTTGGGGCTTTATTACTATCCTGTAATTATGCCATGATTTACTGCTTTATTTACGATTGTGCGTGGAGCACCTGTACTGTTTAGGATCGTGACACGTTTTCGCTGTATCGACAAGCCCAGTCACACTTTCGGGTTCCCAATCATTTACAGCCGTCCACATAAACCTTGGGTCCGTCTCGGAGCCGGCCAACTTCGTTGCGGGTAGCTTAATGGGGTGGCCCCCTGAAATATTTTATGAATCCTGTGATTGCTTTGTCGTGAAAGCCTCGTTGGGTTTTGAGTTGGTTTTTCCGAGGTTGATCGTGTGTGTGTTGCTATTTGTGCACCCCTGCAGGGTAAATCTTTCTGAAAGTCGTGTCCGCGGTTATGGACGACTTGGAGCACAGTATCTCGATCATAGACAAGCATAACTAAAGTAGTGTTATAAATTTGACTTAATATGTGACTAGTAATCAGCTTCACTATAATGGAATGGACAATAAAAATTCCAACAACTGGTGGATCTGGGGTGTATCGTGTCATGTTATACCTGCCTAGTAAGTATCGCAACTCCAATGCAATGAAATAGAAGTGCCAACAACTGCTGGGTTTGGGATGTCACATGCTAATTGTATCTGATTAGTAAGTATTGCAACCACAACTGAATGGTTAACTAAAACTGCCCACTACTTATGCTATCAGGATGACTCATGCTATCTATATATGATTAGTAAGTGCTGCAACTATAACGGAATGAGTACAATTTCCAACTATGTGAGTTCCTTGGTCCGACTTCCTCGTTTGGTCTCGAGGGGGAAATACCAGGATGGGTATGTTTGGTGTTAGTATCAGGTTGGAACCGAATAGGTCTTTCTTATCTCTCTCTAATAGCCGACAGTTAATTGAGTCTCTATAGGTTGTTTAGTGCATGCTGCCCTGCCGCTTCAGTCCACCATACCTATGTAGGCGAGAGCCGCCAAATTATAGCCTCGCCGTGTACTAGCCTCAGTACTGACGCTCCTATTTTTCCCTTTGCCCTTTGTCGGCACCCCTTTTGCTTAGCAGGTTTGAGATCGACGTCGTTAGTAGGGTTACCCTACCGGCTTGGCCTGGGCAGGGTTATGGACGCCATTGGTTATTCTTCAGGGTTCTTAGCCCAATTTGCATCTTGTCCGTACTCGGATGCTGTATCGTTTTCAAGGTGATTTGGATCTTCGTATTTGTATATCTGTATGCTTGATTCGCTGAGTCGCTGTTGTATATATATCTGTTCTGTGGGTCCCATCGAGGACTGTTGTTTAAGGGTATTACTTCGTTTTCCACCCGCACGAAAGTGCCTGGTGGGCGTCCTTGAATCGTTTCTATGTGGGTTTGGCGGGAAGGGCCAAAACTTGCATAGGGCCGATTCGAGGGTGTTACATCAGGGACCCTAGGTGAGGTAACTCACAACCGTGGGAAGGGCCGTGGAGTTCAGAGCTCGACACTTTAGGCCATGACGCGCTCGGGGTGCGGAGGAGCAGGGCCTCATGAGCCATTGTGAGGATAAAAACGAGGTTAGGGACCATGGGTGAGGTAACTCACGGCCATGGGATGGGCTGTGGAGTTAAGAGCTCAACACTTTAGGCCATAACATGCTCGGGCTGTGGAGGACCAGGACCTCATGAGCCATCATGAGGATAAAAACGAGTTTAGGGACCATGGGTGAGGTAACTCACGGCCGTGGGATGGGCCGTGGAGTTCAGAGCTCGACCCTTTAGGCCTTTACAAGGTTCCCCATAGACCTTACTGGGAGAGTGCCACAGGAAAAAAGCACTCACTATCAGAGGCCCACACACGTGCCGTGCTAGGATCTTAGGCACCAGGAACCGTGTGATGACATAACGCATAGCCGGGTCTATCTCGTGAGTTCATAGCTCTACACTGTAGGTCCTGATGCTGACAGGGAGCCGGCCAGGTGAAGGGTACTGTCCCTAGCCCCCGCTCCCATGGAGTGTGTGAGGAAAATCTGGTGGTGCAGTTTTTTGGAGAAAATGTTTTTTCAAAGAAAAAACCAAACAACCAATGTGCGCGCGTCACAAGATACAAAGAAGCACCAGTAGTATAGGCTTATTATAAATGCCACCATGGCTCGCACGGGGTCTGATGAGAGGCAAAAACCGCAAGGGATGAGGGCCTTTCGAGGCTCACCTTCAAAAAAGTCACAGATCCAAGCATGCCGTTTAGAGAGGTTTGTCCACCTTCCAGTAGCCTGATCCGCTGGTCCTTTTGGCCACTTAGTTGTTGCTGCGAGGACAACTGGCGTTGTATGCATGCTGGGTACAGTCCATGGGGAAGTCGGGAGCCCCCGCGTCATTGCCATCCTTGGAAGGCGTCTTCTCCCTCGCGAGGATGAGCGGGGGCACGCCCGATCCTCTCGTGAGGTCACGGGTACTGGTCATGCCCGACTCCATGCGAGGTGGGTACTGCCTTTTTTCCATGGTGTTCTCCTGGGCCATCATTTGCTTCCTCTTGGTGGAGCCTCTGATGTAGTCCAGGGCGTCCACATCCTCAGGATAGGTGGCGGCAGTGGTCTTGTATGCGTATTCTAGGGAGCGTAGGGCTTCCACTTTGTCGCAACTAACCATGATGACTCCGCCACTGTCACCAGGCATCTTGAGAATGTTGTAGGCATGGTGAGTGGCGTCCATGAACTTGGCCAACACAGGGTAGCCGAGGATGACATTGTACGGAAGGTTGACATGCACCACATCAAAGTCGACGAGAATAGTGTGGTAGTTTTCACGTGTTCCGAACATGATGGAGAGGTGCACCTACCTGATGGGTGTGGTGGACCCGCTTGTCACAACGGCATCAGCCTATCTTAAGGCACTTGCAGCTGGGCAAAAGTCTCGGTGGAGATCACATTCAGGCCCGCGCCATCATCGATGAGGGTCTTCACAACAGCGATGTTGTTGATGGTGGGAGTGCAGATCAGGGGGAGCGTGACCACAAGCCTGGTGGAGACTGGATGGTCGCTGGCGTAGAAGGTGATGGATCACTGGGACCACTTGAGCTTTGACAAGGGGATTCCTGGTCTGGTGGCCGCGACCTCGCGAGTGAGCAGTTTGAAGTGTCGGTTGGACATCGGGGCTTGGGAGCCACCAAGGATGCAGACTATGGCACCTTGCAGCACTTGGTAGCCCTAGGGTCCTTGGCGTGTGCTTGCTCTTGCGGGTGCGGATGCTGATGTGTGGCGTTCGTTTGGTGACCTGCTAGAGGGGCATCACACCCACCGGAGTTGTTGTTCCAGCGGTTTCCTCCCTGGTTGCCCCTGCCTTGGCCGCCTTGCTTGCCTCCCGACCTTCCCTTTCTATGGCTGTTGCGCAGGTCACGGAGTTTCTTGAGCTCGTAGCAGTCGTTGGTGGGGTGGCCTGGCTTCTTGTGGAAGTGGCAGTACGAGCTATCGTCTCACTCCTGCTCGTTAGCCCCCTCGCGAGGACTCTTTCGGTCTGTCTCGACCGCCAGGACAGTGGCGGTCTTGTGCTTGGGCTCCTTGTCTTTACCCTTGGATGAACCAGAGGCCTTTGGAGTGACTTCTGCCTCCACGATGCAGAACATGTGCCCTACCTCGGCTTTGGTGCACTTCTCGCCCATGACGAAGAGCTCGGCGGCGGTGGTGAGGATCTCTCCCTGAATCCCGATCTATTCCTCATCTTGACGTTCTTCACGCCCTCGGAGAAGGAAGTGATGACGTTGAAGTCTGAGATCTTAGGGATCTTGTTGCAGACTCGACTGAACCTCTGCAGGAACATGAAGAGGGTCTCCCCAGGCGGCTAGCATATCTGGCGGAGGTCGTAGTAGGTGAGTGGGCGTTCGTAGGTCCCCTTGAAGTTGGAGATTAACAGGGAGCTGAGCTTCGCCCATGAGTCGATGGACTCCTCAGGGAGGTTCACCAGCCAGGTGTTGGGCACTTCCTCCAAGCACATGGGAAACCAGTTCTCCATGATGTGGTTTTCTCCTCCGGCCGCTTCGACGACCATGGTGTAAATCTGGAGGAATTTGCACGGGTTTGTGGTGCCATCATAGCATGCTGGTGTTTCTGGGCGACTTGTGCGACTAGACGATGTGGCGGAGGTTCTTGGTGAAGGCGAGGGAGCCGTTGGCCTGGACCGCCCTGTCGCTATTAAGGGACGCGCGATTCTGCTGCCCGGCGGTGGCGACTTCCTCGGCGAGGTGGTCCTCATGTTCGCGCGGTGACGAGGCGGCGACAGGAGGCGAGATGATCGGGTAGCTGTTCATGGATGGTAGTGAGGCGTCACTCGGCTCGGTCGTGCCCCCGCGCGGACGGTGCGGGAACGCGCCCCCAGCCCCCAGCACTCCGCCAGAGGCCTGAGCCCCCGGGCCCTATGGGGAGAGGGTGGCGATACTGAGGAGCTCAGCGATCCAATCACGCCACTTCTCCTGGCCCTGCTCAACCGGCGGGTGGTCCAAGATCTCGCACACCATGCGCCTGGCAGCCTCCGGGGTGAGATTCTCGGGGTGGCCACAAGAATACGAGGTGCCGGAGAGCGACGTGACACCATTTGAGGAGGGGGTTGACCCCTGCGACGGGTGGTAGGAGGAGCCCCCTCGTCCTCCTTCCACGGGACTTTCTCGAAAGTGGCGCGCTGTCGGGCCGGCTCCGTCTGGTCCTTGCTTGCCACACGACAAAGGGCCCACTTGGCGCGCGTCTTGTTGCCGGTCGACATGTTGACGAGGTCGTCGAAGGTCTTGAAAACACGCCTCAGCCCCTACCTGGAGTGCCAAATTTCAGAGATTTGTCCCGCAAATGAACTAGGGTCCAACGATCCCTTGGTTCGTGAGGGGGCTGAACACACAATTCCAAAGGAGTTCGGCAACGGTTATAGCGGCAAAGTGGATGCACGACAGAGAGTTAACACCGGTTTTTTTACCTAGGTTCAGGACCCTCCTGAGGAGGTAAAGCCCCTACTCCTGCTTGGTTGTATTGCTCGCTTGTCTCGCAAGGTTAGAATGGTGGATGAAAGTCTAGGGTTTTAGATCTCTGGGATTCGTTCCCTTCCAAGTTAGGAGAAGGGCTCCTTATATAGGGCGGCGCTAGGCCTCTCCCCTAGTCTATGGACGGGGGGGGGTCACCATAGTGTCTCCCTTTGTGATCTCTGATACGTCATAAATGTATCTATAATTTTTGATGCTCCATGCTTGTTTTGTATCAACTTTCTTATGTTTTCTTTACATTTTGAGGTATTTTTATACATTTTCTAAAACTAACCTATTGACTAGATGCCGTAGTGCCAGTTGCATGTTTTTGGTTTCAGAAAAGCTAGTAAAGAAATATTCTCGGAATTGGACGAAACAAAAGCCGAAGTTCCTATTTTACCAGAAGACTCATGGATCTAGAAGACAATACGGAGAGAGGCCACGAGGGGCCCACACCACCTGGTGGCGCGGGCCATGCCAGGCCACGCCAGGGGGTGGTGTGGCCACCTTGTTCTCTGCCTCGACCTCTCCTTTCGCCTATATAAACCCCCCGAGACGAAAACCCTAAGTACAGGATCAGAATTCCACGAAAAGTTACGCAGCGCCACCACCACCAAAGAGGAGATTCGGGGGACAGAAGTCTCTGTTCCGGCACCCTGCCGGGACGGGGAAGTGTCCCTGGAGCCATCTCCATCGACTCTACCGCCATATCCATCGCCATTGCTGACTCCCATGATGAGGAGGGAGTAGTTCTCTCTTGAGGCTAAGGGCTCTACCGGTAGCTATGTGTTCATCTCTCTCTCTATGTGTGATCCACTACTAGGAAATAGGCTGTTAGTGGCGCACCAGGAATGCCCATCCGTGGCGCACTAGCAGTACGCCACGGGCCTTGCGCTACGGCTATCTCTCAGCCGTGGCGCACTGCCTAGTGCGCCACGGTTGTGTAGAGATAGGCGTAGCGCACCTCCTAGTGCGCCACAGAAGTTTGGGATGGTGCGCTACCCCTGGGATCTTCTGTGGCGCACTACCTAGTGCGCCACTAAACTTCCATAGTGCGCTTTAGGTGTAGTGCGCCACAGAAGGTAGACCATGTGCGCCACAGATGTATTTTTTGTTTTTTTTTAATTTCCGAGCCAGATTATATGCAATACAGATTATATACAATATTACAGCAGATATACACACACAGATACAAGATATACAATTATATATATAAATACTCAATATGAAAAACAAGATTGAAACAAATACATATAGATAAGTCTCATACATGAATACATAGTCTAAGTTAATTACATTGTTTTGATCATGTTACAAAGTAGTAGTTGGTGACATGCGAATACATGTGTCGATCGAACAAGTTAGAGCTCGGAAGCTCGCCTAGACATCTAAACTAGCTAGCTAGACACAAACGCGGGATAAATAACCAAAGAAGATAAGCATGATCACCGCCGCGACGAAGGTGTAGGTCTTCATCCGGTTCCTTGTCCTAACTCCCGCTAGATAGCGCGTGTATCTAGCTTCCGCCTCCGCCATAGTGTTGTACCCTTTGTATCTATTGCCGCTGAAACGGTGCACCTGTCTCCGGCAGTCTTCCCAATCATCGTAGACTCCGGGAACCCGTCCCTTGTACACGACGTACCACGTCATCTATAAGTTGACAATAATAATTAACCGACTATTGAAAAAAACATATATAATTAAAGTCGCATATGAAGATACACTTATAGAAAGTACTCCTAAATCAAAAAGACCAAACTCAAAAAGCATGCCTCATATATAACTAGGTTGTTCGACACAGGAATATGCTACGATGGAACTGTCCGCCAAGTAGGATGCACAACACCTGGACCTATGCATAGCACAAGGCGGACAATCCCATCGCAGCACATTCACATATAGTGTGCCACGACATTTCAATCATCGGCATTATTCTCGAAAAAGACCAAAGTAACTCAAAATGCATGCCTCATATATATACATAGGTCGTTCGACACAGGAATATGCTACGATGGAACTGTACACCAAGTAGGATGCACAACACCTGGACTTGTGCATAGCACAAGGCGTACAATCCCATCATAGCACATTCACATATATAGTGTGCCACGACATTTCAATCATCGGCATTATTCTCGAAAAAGACCAAAGTAACTCAAAAAGCATGCCTCATATATATACATAGGTCGTTGGACACAGGAATATGCTACGATGGAACCGTACGCCAAGTAGGATGCACAACACCTGGACTTGTGCATAGCACAAGGCGTACAATCCCATCGTAGCACATTCACATATATAGTGTGCCACGACATTTCAATCATCGGCATTATTCTCGAAAAAAGAGTAAGGAAAAAAAGAAGGACCAAATTGAGCAAAGGACCAAAGAGTAAGCAAAAAAACCAAGCATTGATTGATATATAATAATATAAGCAAAATAAGTTCACTTGTCGTCCACACACACACACACAAAGGTCATCTATAGTTTGTAACTACAACTAGGCCAACATCAAGCCTTCTGGCTCGGCTTAGGGAACGGGAGGACGCCCTGTCTCGTCATGAACTTCCTATAGTCACCCTGCATCTCTAGGCGATCTTCTATGTCACGGTTATTCGGGATATTTCCTCCGTAGAAGATCCCCCCCGAAGTCATGACATCACGAAAGATGATTACCCCAAACTGTTGCTGGATGCGATACATCTCTTGTCTAATATCCGAATCATTGATCTTAGCCTTTGCTTCGGCCCACTGTTTGAGATGATCTGGCAGCGTAGAATTCTGCTGGTCAAGTAGGAACGCCCTCATGTGATGGAGTGCGTAGTAGGCTTCCTTCTTACTATTTTCCGGCTGCTTCACGTAGGGGAACTCCGTTACGTGGTTGAAGACGTGCCTGCCGAACTTGACCTTCTTACGCACGAAGCTGGTGCCTTCCGTCGAGGCAAAGCCAGTGAGAGCATCATCCAGAACTTCCTTGATCTTGTCATAGTTTTTCTTCTTTTCTAGACTCCCCGAGTCGAAATACGTGGCGTGGGAATGCTTCGGCGATAAGGAGATGAGCGTGCAGTGTTCATCTCTGCGCAAAAAATTCAAATGGAATGTGTTGGAAAAAGAATGATGATGATCTAATAAATCCAATCGACGGTGGCGAGTGAATAACGACTTACTCGGGTAAGTAAGGCACGAGAATGTATTCCTTTGTCTTGTTCGCCACGAGGATTCTTTTTAGGTACGAGGCCACGATACGTCGTTCGGCGGGGGAACCCAAGCAGCCGTCACGCATGTAGTAGGGGTCCACTATAGCGATGCCCGGTGTGTTCTCTCTAATGATCTGCGTGGCCAGGCTGAGAGAAAACAGACGGACCATGGTATAGTGCAGCGGGTATAGGTGGAACATATTGAAGATGTCCTCGAACCGCAGGAAGAACAGATCCACGGGGGCAGTGTCGACGAAGCCCAAGCCTGGTGGCACCTTAACCACGAATACCGGGTGCGAGGGATCTTTCTCCGATAGAAGGCGTCTCTCTATCGTCAGCACGCCGTCATGCACACTCTGCAGTTCCGAACTGGCGAGCTTCCGCAAATTCTTAGGTAGCATGGGCTCACCCGCCACATGAATCCTCCACATAATACCCTCGGGTCTTGGTGGCCCGTCCCGAAACCTGATCGGATTCGCAGTTGTTGACGCCACCGGCTGGCTCGAGATGCTAGATTTTCTTTTCCTGCCCTTTTTTCCTTTTGGAGAGCGGGCAGGCACCGCAATCTGAGCACTGGCCGCCCTATGTAGTGTGTCAGGGCTTAGAATAAAGGGCCGCTTGGTTGTATCAGCTGGCTCTGTAAAGGCGCAAGCTGGAGGCGTCTCCTGAGAACCAAACAGACGCTTGGTGATAGTGGCTTTCTTTGTGGGGCCACCAGCTAGGTCTTCTTCGTTGCCAAACTGAATGCTGAAGAAGTGATCATTCCAGTCTTCGTCATCCTCGGCCGGATCCTGCGCCATGTGCATATCATCAACATGATCATCCGACCCACCGCGCGGAGGTGACGGCGAGGGCGGAAGGGGGCCTTGCCACCGCTTGTCGCTGGCACGACAGGCGGTGCTGTTGTCTGTGGCGTGATGGCCCCCGCCATCCCCAAACGGATCATGCTCTTTGGCCATAGCAAGAATAAGCCGAAGCAACTTCTGAGGATAGACGGCTCTTCTTCATCCGCTCCTGGGGGTTGAATGGGAGGTTCCAGGTCGTCGCAACCCCTTAGCACCCGACTAATTTTAACCCTGTGCACGCTATCTGGCATCGGATTTGAGTGTAACGTGCGCTGCAAGGGTTGAACGATGGTACCCTTGGCAACATCCCTCAGCTCGTTGTTCACGTAGCATAAGAGAGTGCAAGGAACATCCGTCTGCGGAAAACATGTACGGCGTCGTCAGAGCGAGATGCCATAAGAGTAATAGATGGCATGAAAGGCGGTAATTAAAGCAATTTGTTTACCGTGATGGCGTCGAGATCGGCTAATGTCGATGCACCGCATACGGCGACGGGCGTGCAAGAGACGGAAGGGATGCTTGATGGCGCGGTGCTGGCCGCCGGTGTATTCTCCCTACCGACGGGTGCTTGGAGCTTCGGTGCCGCCGCAACGATGGCAGGTGGGCACCAACATGTACTCCGGCGCCGCGGTGATGGCAGGGGGAGTCACCAACACTTGCGGCGCCGCGGTGCTAGCGGGCAGAGTCATGAACACGTAGTTCGCCTGATTCGTCGGCGCCGCGTTGTTCGAGTGGCTACTGACCATGCTTGGAATCGGGCACGGCCCTACTCGACCACCTGCACTCCAGTTCGCTATTGACTCCACCAAGGTAGGCAGGAAGGACGTGAGGGTGATTGCCACGTTGTCTTGGACGATCTGCGGGATCCGCGCCACTTGTGCCTTAAGTTCTTGAACCTCTCGGTTTTCCTCCTCGCTCCTTCCCGACGGCGCCACATGCGTCCTCGGCGGTGGACCAAAATGATCCACCCAATTCTTACCCCCGAGGCCGGCCAGACGGCCAGCCGACGACGGCTTCTTCGTAACCAGCTCTATTTTCTTGGCCCGGTTCATCGCCCTGTTGAAAGGGTTATCCCACCGGGTGGCCGTCGTAGACCCCTGGGATGAGGAACCCTGGGATCCATGACTAGCAACAATTTCCTCCTCCTGTAGAAGAAGTAACAGTGAATCATTTAGATCATCGATTAGATTGCAATCGTGTTGATCTGCGGTAATTAGATTATACTTACCACAATTTCCTCGAATTCCTTCACCGCAGGATCTGCGGTGAGTTGTTTGGTTTCTGGGTCCACATGGTAACGGGCCCTGATGAAGTTTCGAACCTGCCCGGGTTCGAATTTAGCAAAGGGGTTTTCTATCCCCTTGGATCTATACTCTTCGTCCTCCTTATTCCATTTGGACTCCGCGGTTCTGTATCCACCAGATCCGAGATGGTGATGACCTATATTCATCGCCTGCAGCACCTTTCCCCGATTACTATTGGCCAGGGCTCTTTCGGACTCACACCTCTCCTTGAACTCCCGGAACTGATCTTCGGTGATCTGCGGGTCAATCTTCTAGATCTCCTCGAGACTTTTGCCTTCTTTATAGATCTTCTTCTTTATCCGGGTTCTCCAGCTGGCCAGGGTGGTGCTCATCTTTGTGAGGGCGGATTTGTTTACTTCGTTCCCATGATAATTTGTGTTCTGATACTTAGCGGGGAACTTGTATCTTGAGTGCAGCTTCTCGAAGAGGAGTGTGCGCAAGTGGCCATTATCTTTATGCCGGAGATTCTCGGTGTTGATCGAGATGGTTGTCCGGGTGATCGCCGCCACTTGCCCACCGTACCCTTTGACGACAAGGGCGGGCTCCAAAGGAACCCCTGATGGGCTCACTTCGGTAATTTCCTCCCTGACCGTGCCGACCGTGTTCGGGCGCCGGTCCTTCGGCTTCTTCTTCTTCTTAGGAGGGTTGCTACCACTCCCTATGCCCTCGCCGCCATCAGTGGTTTCATCGTCCGCCGTTCCTTCGGCTTCTTCCTCCGTGTCTTCCATCTCATCATCCTCGCTCTCCTGGGGATGGTATTCTTCATCGTCTTCTAGACGCTGGGCCGCCTCCCAGAATGTCAATTGTTTATTCGGAGGTCTGAGTTCTCCTTCAGCGCTGATGCGCTTAGAACATCCAGCCTCGTCGTTGTCACACATCTTTGCACTAATAAAAAACAAATAATTGGTTAAATGCACGGAAAAATCCGGCATGACCTTTGCTAATTTTCTTAAACTAGGAGTGCCCGATTTCTGCTGAAACGGAAGTTAATCAACATTCCGGCAAAAATCGGGACTCATTTCATACAAGAACCTGCATACACGACATAATAAAGTGCCTCATACAAGCACAATCACAATTTCAAGTGCTACAATTATATCACCACAGATTATATCACCTGTCATTGATGATAGCAAGCAAATACATGCAGATTATAGCACCTGTCATTATATGACAACAAGCAAATACAAGTTTATATGACAACAAGTAACTTATATGACAACAAATAACTTATATGACATCAAATATGACAGCAAATATGGTCAGATTATATGACAGCAAGTTTTCACCATGTATTTTCAAACCAGGAGCATTTTAAACCAGGAGCATTTTAGATCAGCACTAGCAAATATGGTCAAATTATATGGTCACCATTTCAGCACTACTAGACCATCACCAGGAGCATTTTAGATCAACCACAAACTAGGATCATCATCAGCATAACTAGGATCATATATCTCCTAGCCACAAACAACACTAAAATCCATGAGTGCAAAACCATATGCTAGGCAACTACTACAGCAACTACAATAAAATTTGCTAACACTAACCTACTACAGCAACTACAAGCTAACTGCAAGCTACTACATCCACTACAATGAATCAAGCTAAACAAATCCAGGAGAACTTGATGCTAGGAAACCAGATTCTAGGAAGAACTTGTATCAGCCACTACAGAACTTGTTGTGGCTGCTAGGCAGGGGGAAGCTAGGGGGTGCACCCAGGAGTGCAAAACCAGATGCTAGGGGGTGAACCCTAGCTATCTTCTTGTACATAGACTGTCCATGAGATGATTTTATATTGTCTAATCATTTATATAAACAAGTAGCACTGACTTCTTGTGAAAGATAATAGTATGACATCTGCAGATAAGTCACAATAAAGATAACAGTATGGCCATCTAGTACATTGCTCACTCCCAAACCCTAACCATAGTTCACAAGAACATAATTTGCTCACTGTCAAACCCTAACCATCTAGTACATTGCTAAAATGAATCACTGTCAGAGGCATAATTTGCTCACTGTCAGAGTACAACCCCTTGATTCTCAGATTCTAGCATAAGACCATTTCTTTTTTATTGCAAAAAAGTTGCTATGTTTTGAAGTACTACTGGTAGAAGATAAAAAGCATGGGCCTTCTGAATGTCTCACCTTGACATTGACAGTGGGAAAACATGACACTAACTGAATTTTTGTTCCCATTTTCAGGACCAGAAGAAACCCTGCCCTGTATCACAAAATCAGTTTACATGAACAGCAACAATTTTTTCCTTGGTTTTACACAAGTGCCTACCACCATATGCCAAACTCTCCTACTCTAAGATGATCATTGATCCCAGGCACTATTACTACCTACCATCTGATCTCTACTCCTGCTCCAGTGATGAGATGAGCGAGAGAGGGTTCTTGCCTACTCCAGTGATCTCTAGGATTCTTTCCTGTTGGCAACTACAGGAGATAGGGAGAGAGGGAGAGAGGAAGAGAGGGAGAGAGGGGAGGGGCTAACCTCCTCTCGAGGATGACGTTGGCGGGCGAATGACGACGGCCTTCTTCTCCTCTCGGACACGGGTGGCCTCCTCCTCCTCCTCGAGTGCGGCGGCGGTGGCTGGCGGGGATCCTCCTCGAGTGCGGCGGCGGCCTTCTCTCCTCCTCTCGGGCGGCCGCCTCCTCCTCCTCCTCCTCCTCCTCTCGAGTGCGGCGACGGCCTTCTCCTCCTCTCAGGCGGCCTCCTCCTCCTCCTCTCAGACACGGGCGGCCTTCTCCTCCTCTCGGACACGGGCGGCCTCCTCCTCCTCGAGTGCGGCGGCGGCGGCTGGCGTTGGCTGCTGGGGGGATCGAGTGCGGCGGCGGCTGGCGGTGGCTGCTTGGGGGATCGAGTGCGGCGGCGGCTGGCGGATCGAGCATAGCGGCCGCGGGGGAGGGGGGATTGAGCGCACTGCAGTGGGAGAGATGGGGATCGATGATGAGTGTGTGAGATGGGGGGGTTGGGAACGATGACGTGGATACAACCCAGATAGGCGTAGCGCACTATGCCAGAGTGCGCTATAGATATCTGTAGCGCACTCTGGCATAGTGCGCTACGCCTATCTGGGTTGTAACCACTCTATAACAAGGTTGCAACACTCCTTCTAGCAACTACACTTGCCTATCCCACTGGTTCTGCCCACTGCTCTATTCTAAACTTGTGAGCACCCAGGTTCGAATCCTGGTGCCCCACTTTTTTATTTTTATTTTAAAAATACTTTTAAATGTTCCAAAAAATGCCCAAAAGTGGTGATATATGCCATACAAGTTTTCTTTTGTTTTTAAAATACTTTTAAATATTCCAAAAATGCCCAAAAGTGATAATATATGTCATAAAAGTGTTACAAATATGATTCAAAGTATAACTAAATTTCATACTAATTTGTCCATGAATATTACAATCTTTTTCGACCACGCGTTTACAATATTTTTTGAGCTAGCGTTTTACAATCTTTTTTCCCTTTGTCGCGGTTGAATAATTTAGCCCCGGCACTTTAATGTTTCTTCTTTCGAACGGGCTACCTTTTTTGGGTAGGGTTGTCCTTTTTCTTCTTGTGATGTATGTTGTTGCATCGTAGTCGTCGTCATCTTCAATCTTTTGATCGCCGTACTGGTCGAAGTCTTGCTCGTTGGCGACTCCATCCATTCCGATGATGTTTCTTTTTCCTCTCCTCACGACAACACGGCTAGGCTTTGTCGGGTCGGTAATGAAAAAACATTGGTCCACTTTGGTAGCCAGTACCCACGGTTCATTTTTCACGGCCACGTTTGCACCGGCGGCCTTGGATTTGGCTGCTTCGGGTATAACCATGGTTGTGAAATACCGGTCTTCTCTTTCGACGCTCTTTGCCCATCTGACACGGAACATCGGCACCTTTTCTCCACAGTAGTCGAGCTCCCAGATCTCCTCGATTCTTCCGTAGAATCTTTCCTTCATGTTGTCATCGGTGTAGAATTCCGACGTTACGCCTGAGTTCTGATAATCACACTTGTTCTCCTTTTCCTCCGTGTAGAATGTGTAGCCGTTGATATCATACGCCTGATAGGTCACCAGGTTTTGCATCGGTCCCTGTGACAAGGTGAATATGATCTTTTTCGTGTCAGAAGAATGCAAGCGCGGGGGATTATCAAGGAGCGTCTGCCTAAACCAACGCGTGAAATCTGAGTTGTGCTCTTTGATTATTTCTCCCTGCGTCCTCTGTATGCCCCGGTCACTGTACTTCTTCTCGATTAACCTTTTGTGCTTCTGTACCCAAGGATCGACCAGTTCTAAATGCTGTAGCGCGACGAGGTTTGCTCGATCAAAGTCTGCGCGTCGAAAATCGAAGTCTGCATGCAGTATGCGACGACCCTCTTGGTGACCAGATCCGTCGAGCTTGCCAAGGTGTCTGTTGACGGGAAGACCGACAGGGTTCTTGATGTCTAGATAATTCCTGCAGAAAGAGATGCACTCTTCGGCCAGAAAGCCCTTGTCTATGCTTCCATCTGGACGGGACCTGTTGCGAACGTATCCTTTGATGTGTCCGTTCATCCTTTCGAACGCCATCATGCTGCGGAGGAACATCGGCCCGAGTTGTACGATGTCCTCCACGACATGGACCAGCAGATGCACCATAATATCGAAGAATGCGGGTGGGAAGTAGACCTCAAGCTCACATAGTATCACCACGATCTCCTCCTGTAGCCTTCCGAGCTGATTCAAGCCAATCGACTTCCTAGAGATGACGTCGAAAAACTTGCATAGGACAAATAACGTTTCACGGACGTGCTCGTCCATTATTCCTCTTAGTGTGACCGGAAGTACCTGCGTCATTAGCACGGCACAGTCGTGAGACTTCATGCCACTGAACCTCTGCTTCGCCTCGTCTAGGTATCTTCTTATCTTGCCCGCGTAGCCGTAAGGAAATTTGACTCCTAGAAGGCACTTGAAAAACTGTTTGATCTCATCCTGGCTTAGAGTGAAGCAAGAAGGAGGGCAGTAATATTCGTTCTTCTTGAACTTTTTACCCTTCCGACGACCTTGTGTCGTCTCCGACTCATGATCATCGTCATCTTCCTGATCATCAGGAGTAGTGCGTCCTCCGTGAAGCTCCTTCCGGATACCCAAGCATATCAGGTCGTGCCTTGCTTTCGGACCATCTTTCGTCCTATCTGGCATGTTGATTATGGTGGCGACCAGACTCTCGCACACATTTTTCGTGATATGCATGATGTCGAGGCTATGAGGCGTGCGGAGAAACTTCTAGTATGGCAACTCCCAGAAAACAGACCTTGTTTTCCATACCTTCATCAGAGGCTTGTCTTGTTGCTGCCTCTTTTGCTTCTTTCCAGGCTTAGGACAATCTTTCCAGTTTTTTAGCAACTCTTCCACTTCTTCGCTGCTCCTACGCTCTGGGATTCCTCGGGTCTCTGATTTGCCATCGAATAGGTCTCCATGTTTTCTCCATGGATCATTCTTGCCGAGCCACCTCCGGTGCGCCATGAACACGGTTTTTGATGACCCTGGATCTTTCTCTAGTTGGAGATAGCTTGTGTTATCCATGCACCTAACGCATGCGCAGAATCCTTGGATAACCTGCCCCGAGATATACCCGCAACCTGGATAGTCTTGCACCATAGTGACCAACGCGGCTCTCATAGTGAAATAATCTTGTGCGACGGCGTCGTAAGTATTGGCTCCAGATTCCCATAACGTGGCTAGCTCCTCTTTCAACAGCCCGAGATACAGATTGATGTCGGTACCAGGTTGTTTTGCCCTTGAATTAGCATACTCATTTGTATGTACTTCTTCTTCATGCACAACCATGGAGGGAGGTTGTACATCCATACAAACACGGGCCAAGTGCTGTGCGTGCTGCTCTGGCTACCGAACGGATTGAGTCCGTCGGTGCTCGCACCAAGCCTGATGTTCCTCGAATCTCCACCGAATTCTGGGAATACGAGGTCCAATGCTTTCCACTGGCTAGCATCTGAAGGGTGCGTCAGCAGCTCATCCTTTTCGGGGTCATCATCATCTCCTGGCTTCTTCCTTTCCGCATGCCATCGCATGAGCTTCGCTTCCTTAGGGTCCGCGAAATAGCGCTGCAGACGAGGAGTGATAGGAAAGTACCATACCACTTTTCGAGGTGCTTTCTTCCCTTTCTTGTATCGACTCACGCCGCACACCGGACATGTGGTTTTCTCCGCGTCCTCGCCCCGATAAATGATGCAATCGTTGATGCATACGTGATATCTAACGTGCGGTAGATCGAGAGGACAGACGATTTTCTTGGCATCCTCGATACTAGTTGGACATGTGTTCCCCTCCGGGAGACGATCGTGCCAGAATGCCATCATATCGTCGAAGCTTGCGTCGCTCAATTTGTGCTTTGCCTTCATCTCCATAGCCTTGAGCATTACATTCAACCGGGTATCATCGGGCCTGCATCCTTCATACAATGGAGTAACCGCGTCTTTCTCAAGTTGCGCAAGCTTGGCTTTCTCTCTAGCGGCATCCCTGGCGTTACTCGTCTGCTTGAGAAGCAGCTCTTGCACATAAGGGTCCTGCACCCAGCCTGACGTTGTTCCATCGTCGTCTTCTCCTCCGACATCTAGATCATCATCATCCTGGTCTGCTTCCGCACCTTCACCATCTCCAGGAGACTCTTCATCATCTCGCCCGTTCTCGCCGTGATGATGATCATCGTCATGTTGGCCACCTTCACCGTCTCCATCATCTACGTCATCGCTTATCCAACGAGTGTATCCATCCATGAAACCATGGCGGAGCAGGTGCGCCTACAGATTCCCGGAATCTGGGTCGATCACCCAGTTGAGTTTGCATCTTCTGCACGGACATCTTATATCCGTCTTGTTATTTCGTATCATGTCGGCCGTCGCACATTTCAAAAATCTAGCCACAATGCCTTCGCTCATTATGCAGACCATTTTTGCCTGCACGGTGTACACGGTACAATTTTGAAGTCTATTAGAACCACATAATGAATGCATGCATGCAATGGTCGATAGAAAATTTCGGCATGACCTATCCTAAAATTAGGACCTTTGCGAAATGCCAAAATCTTGCCAAAATGGAAATGAATCAACATTTTGGCAAAACAAATGGCAACTTGTTCACATACAAACACAAGAGAGAGAGAGACCGATCCATACACACATGAACATATCATTATCCTCTCCATACACACATGCATGAGCATCATCGATACCCTCCATATACACACACATATGACCATCGATCCTCTCCACATACACACATCATGAGCATCGGTCATCTACATACATATGAGCACATCATCCATATACACATGAACACATCCTTACATGGACAACTTACCGAGATGAGAGACCGATCGCGAGAAAGATGGAAAGGAGAGGTGCACGCGTCGACCGGAGAAGGATAGATGAGAGACCGGAGACCTCCTCTATTACTTATATATGTAACATCCAAAGCAAGTTTTACATGCTAAAAATGGTGAATGTGTGGAGAAATTGAGGTGGCAAGGAGAAGATCCCGACTAGATCTAAGGAGGAAGAAGAAGGGGAAAGTGAAGTGTGGGGTGGTGGATGTGGTCACACATGTGCACATAAAGTGCTGTCCTAAAGAAATCGACACATCCGTGGCGCACACGGCCCTAGTGCGCCACAGGGAGTACAAACATCTGTGGCACACTATGCCATGTGCGCCACGGATGCTCCTACTCCCTGTGGCGCACTAGGCCGAGTGCGCCACAGAAGTTTGTGGCCGTTTAAGAGCAGAGGGGGGCATGCGCTTAGGCGTAGCGCACCACCCCCATGTGCGCCACAGATGACACTAACAACCATGGCGCACATGACTATAGTGCGCTACAGATGTTTGGCGTGCGGCCAACAGGGCCCTGTCCCACACACATCTGTGGCGCACTATAGTCATGTGTGCCACGGTTGTTCTAGTTATTAGTAGGGCACTGCCCACAGGTGAGCCACGCCTGTTTTAGCCGTGGGGCACTTCAACCATGTGAGCCACGTATGTGCTGATTACCTATAGCCGTTTTCCTAGTAGTGATCTTATGAGATCATGAGCTTTGTAATCTATAGATCTATTCTGCTACTCAAGTGCTTTAATTCATCTCTGCTGATCCCCACATGTGTGAAGTTGACAGTGTGCACACCGTTTGGCACTTTGGCTAAGGTTACTGAAATACTTATCATGAGTATAATCTGAGTTGGATGTCTCTATAAGATTGTGGTGTTTGTTGGAACCATCTAGCTCTCAAGGTGATAGTGAGGGGTTATCTAGATGGGGAATGCGAACTTTAAGGTGTGCTGTTATAGCCCTACATCGTCCAACCGGAGAGTAGTTCAAGGTAGCACAATGAAGAGAAGATATTTATATGAGAGTGTCCACTAGTGAAAGTATGAGCCCTAGGCCTTGTTTCTAAGCATTGAAACACCGTTTACAATCAGTCTTGTTACATGTTTGCTTGCTACCACTCTTATTCAGATTGCAATTACCACTTATAATCATCCATATTACTTGTATTTCAGTATCTCTTCGCCAAACAAGTGCACCTATACACCTGACAAGTGTATTGGGTGTGTTGGGGACACAAGAGACTTCTTGTATCTTGATTGCAGGGTTTCTTGAGAGGGATACCTTTGACCACTTCCTCCCTGAGTTCGCTAAACCTTGGGTGATCCACTTAAGGGAAACATGCTGCTGTTTTACAAACCTCTGCACTTGGAGGCCCAACAATGTCTACAAGAATAGAAGCGTGCATAGACATCAAGTTATTTTCTGGCACCATTGTCGGGGAGTTAAAGACAACTACAATCTCTTCCTCCTCGTTAATCTCTTTTTAGGGAGAAAGAAGATTCTTGCCAGGGGAGTTTCTCACAACCAATCTTTTTTACTTTGTTATTGTTTTGCTTAGTTTCTCTGCTTTATTTTGTTTGCTTCTTTTATCAAAAATACAAAAAAAATTAGTTCCTACTATAGTTGTTATTTTTGATTGGTCTGTTATTGTCTTTCTTTATCATGCTTTCTATCAATTATTGGTTTCTTTGAAACTAGATCTTATTGGCAAGGTGGGTTCACGGAAGAACAAAAATATTATGAGGAACACCGCTTGTCACAAAAAGGGAAACACTTATGGGAATAAATTAATAAATTCTATACCATTACTGGAAATGTGTGCTCTACTTATAATGTTACTTATTCCTTTGATAAATCTTGCTGCTGTAGGAGGTATAAACACCTCCCTTTTCAATGTGAGTATAATGATAATGTTACCATATCTTCTTATGTTAAGGGAAATTATGACTTTTGTGATGTGGAACAAATTGAAGAATTTATTGCTTGGAAGGTGCATTCGAACTTGCTTATTTGCTTGAAAATACTGATGATGCACCTTATAAATATGAGGTTTATGATATACTTAAATTTTGCTTTGATAATTGCAAGGAAGAAAATGGCTATATTCTTAAATATCTTAATAGATGCTCTCCACCAATGGAAGAGACTAATGCCTTGCAGGAGCCTATGGAAGAAGAAATTGCTGAAACTAGAAGCTCATTGGATGAAAAAGAGGAGGAGAGTGATGATCAAGAGGAGGAAGAATGGAGCAGCTACCCATGTCTACCTCCTAATAAGAGTAACTCTTTAACTAATACCTTATTTGATCGCCCTCCATGCTTACCAAAGGAGGATGAGTGTGATATTTATATTGTTGAGTTTGTTCATGATGCTACTGAAAATCATTATGAGAGAGGAAAATATGGTTGTTGGAATTCTCATGTTACTAAAACACCTCTCTTTATATTGAAAGTTCCAAAGTTGCTCTTGTTTTATTTACCCATTCTTGTTACTATGTGATTCTTTGATTTATTTTCTTACAAGATTCCTATGCATAGGAAGTGGGGTATACCTAAATGTGTATCATATTTGCTCCTTGATGCTCTCTTTTGCTTCAATTCATATTTCTTATGTGAGCATCTTGTCAAATTATCATGCATATCTTAATGGCTATAAAGAAAAAGCTTTTGGGAGACAACCAATTATATTTTTATTTTCAATTTATTTTTGTTTTGTTGAGTCTTGGAAGTTATTTCCTCTGTAATAACCTCTCCTTATCCTTTTTGTTTGGTTTTTGTGCCAAGAATAACCTCTAATGAGAGGGAAGTGAGATATGGAGAAGTTTCTGTCCTGAAACAGATTTCTGTGCGTCACTGTAAAAAATCATGAAAAACCTAAGTATGTGGGATTGAGCTGTAATTGTTTGTGCTTATGCCCCAGGTTATTACCCAACTTTCATTAGTTTTGCACTTTTTGATTTTAGCAACAAAATATTTTCGAAAAAATCGGTCTTTACCTGCTGGTCTGTTTTGACAGATTTCTACCATTATTTGCATTTGTCTCTTAATCGGTTTCTTTTTGAGTTCTCTTGGATCATTTGAGCATTTAGAAGGAATTTCCTACAGTATCTTGTGTGTTAATGGAAGTTTTACTTGTGCTGAAACTAAACCCAAAGAGTTATTATCTTGAATACACTAATGTTGCTAATGAAGATTGTGTGAAGTTTTGTATGAAGAAAATTTTCAAGTGTAGGGAGAGAATGATGTGATGAGATGAAGTATGGACAAAAGCTCATGCTTGGGGATGCCACCCGTGTCACCCCAAGAAATATTCAAGAGGTATAAGCGTCAAAGCTTGGGGATGCCCAAGGCATCCCCTTCTTCATCAATAATCTCAGGTCTTCTTTCAAGAAACTTTATTTTTATTACCTTATGCACTATGTGTTGTTCTTGGAGCGTCATTGTTTTTAGTTTTCTTTTTCTTACTTTGACGCAATAAGTTGGTTGGATCCCAACACACTTCTTTTGGAGAGAGACACACCCCGTTGTTCATTGCGTAGAACACTCTAGTTTTCACTCTTATTATTTTGTGAGTGTTCTCCTTTGGCAGCACTGCCTTTAGCTTTAGTTTTCTTATTCTTTTGGCTTAGAACTTTTTAGTTCTTCTTTGTAAATGGGTGAGACATGCTCTCTGGTCTTTATTTATTATTATCTTTGAGAGTTGTTTCAAATACGTCGATTGGTGTTGTAAAAGTGTAGGAACTTTCATGCTTATAGTGGTACAAAAGGAAGCTTGTTTTCACTGCGATTTAGACTTTATCATGTCATGCTAGATGGTTCTTTGACCATATACTTAGTTATTATTGTTGTAGCATGACTTGTTTCAAACAATTGAGACTGTTAATGTTCCTTGAAAGAATCATGCGTTGTTTTAGCATACAAAAGCATAATATAGTAGTATTCTCCTTTGATGATTTATTTGGGTTGACTTGGCACATGCTCACACCATGTTAAGACTATGAACCAGTCACCATAGCCTCTATGATCATTTAGTTTTTTACTTGTAATATCAATTTATGCTTTAATTAATAATGTTTTGTCGCTTTGCATGATTATGGCCATTATTGCTCTCTTAGTTCGTCGCTCCCAGTCTTTCGTTAGCCTCCACCGGTACCAAGTATGAGTTCCACTCATGCATCCAACCTCCAAGAAAACCAAGTTATTCCAAACAGTCCACTATAAATTCCTATGCATGGTGTGTTACACCATTCCAAGTATATTCATATTTTTATCTATCTTCCAAATTAAACGTGTTATGTGAAAACTAGTGATTAAAGCTCTCACAAACTTGATGGCACACTTTATTCTTGCACGTAATAAACTTGAACCATTGTGTCCATCTATGTTGCTTATATGCTTGCAATTTATAAGTTGTGAATTAGCAGAACCATGCTACCATGGGGAACGCTTACAACATTGCACTTATTATTTAGTTGATATCATGTTCTTTTGTTTATGGATCCCGGTGGTGTGAAATAAAAGGGGAGCTTGTAAGCTCATGCAGTTTGTATGTGTGTTAGAGAAACGCCTAGGCAGCTAGCCTAATCCATGCCTAATCATGGTGAAAACTTGCAGCATAACCATAGTGAGCATTATGTGGAGCATCCTCAATAAAAACCTATGAAAATAGCAAATAAAAATATCGCTGAGATGCTCATTGTCTGTAGCCTTGTCATTTTGATATGGGATAGCTCATGTGTCATGGGACAAGGGGTACCCCGTTGGCGGTTCTCCATGATACGCATGTACTTACAATGACAAGGACTTACTTGTGACTAAAGTTGAGTAGCATGAGGTTCGGTACTCGTAAGGAAAGGGCATGAGATTTTCAACTTATATCTTGTCAAACATATCCTCATATTTGTGTCACTTTAACCTTAATCACCTCAAGATGCTTTGATAGGGGCAATAAGAGCTGAAAGCCAATAAGTACCATAATTTTTGGAAGCTCTTTATGAAACTTGAAATCCCTGCTTCCCTCTGTGAAGGGCCTTTCTTTTCTACTTTTATGTTGAGTCTCCATCTTCTATCTTTATGCACCAATTGAGAGAGCATAGTGGTCATTCTTAGTTTAATGTTCATTGTCCCAAAACTTGTTGATTGATTCATAACTTTGATATTGCTTGTTCTTAAATTATTTGTATCTAGTCACCCTTATGAACTTTGAAGGTGTCCTATGCATTTATGTTTTGCTATAACATGAGGGACAAGCTGAATACCACTCTTATTATTTTTTCTATATGTGAAACAAACAAACGTCTTTCAATGCATTGTTATTCATGATATTTTGTTTGTACCTTTTCATGTTACAACATAGTTAATATGTCTTATTGTTAGAACTCTATCTTTCATGTTCATGTTTAGAGTACTTTGATCCCAGCTATCAATGCTTGTCAAATACCTTGATCAAGATTGTGATGGTGCATGTTGCATAAAAAATTATTCTTTTTATTAATTACCTACTCGAGGACGAGTAGGAATTAAGCTTGGGGATGCTTGATACGTCATAAACGTATCTATAATTTTTGATGCTCCATGCTTGTTTTGTATCAACTTTCTTATGTTTTGTTTACACTTTGAGGTATTTTTATACATTTTCTTGAACTAACCTATTGACAAGATGCCACAGTGCTAGTTGCCTGTTTTCTGCTGTTTTTGGTTTTAGAAAAGCTAGTAAAGAAATATTCTCGGACTTGGACGAAACAAAAGCCGATGTTCCTATTTTACCAGAAGACTCACGGAGCCATAAGACGAGACGGAGAGGGGCCACGAGGGGCCCACACCACCTAGTGGTGTGGGCCAGGCCAGGCCGTGCCAGGCGGTGGTGTGGCCACCTCGGTCTCTGCCTCGCCTCTCCTTTCGCCTATATAAACCCCCCGAGACGAAAACCCTAAGTACCGGATCAGAATTCTACGAAAAGTTCCACAACACCGCCGCCACCGAAGAGGAGATTCGGGGGATAGAAGTCTCTATTCCGGCACCCTGCCGGGATGGGGAAGTGCCCCCGGAGCCATCTCCATCGACTCCACCACCATCTCCATCGCTGTTGCTGACTCCCATGACGAGGAGGGAGTAGTTCTCTCTCGAGGCTAAGGCTCTACCGGTAGCTATGTGTTCATGTCTCTCTCTATGCATGATCTTATGAGATCATGAGCTTTGTAATCTATAGATCTATTCTGCTACTGAAGTGCTTTAATTAATCTCTGTTTATCCCCACGTGTGTGAAGTTGATAGTGTGCACACCGTGTGGCACTTTGGCTAAGGTTACATAAAAACTTATCATGAGTATAATTTGAGTTGGATGTCTCTATGAGATTGTGATGTTTGTTGGAACCATCTAGCGCTCAAGGTGATGGTGAGGGGTTATCTAGATGGGGAATGTGAACATTAAGGTGTGTTGTTATAGCCCTACATCGTCCAACAGGAGAGTAGTTCAGGGTAGCATAATGAAGAGAAGATATTGATATGAGAATGTCCACTAGTGAAAGTATGAGCCCTAGGCCTTGTTTCTAAGCATTGAAACACTGTTTACAATCAATCTTGTTACATGTTTGCTTGCTACCACTCTTATTTAAAATTGCAATTACCACTTATAATCATCCATATTACCTGTATTTCAGTATCTCTTCGCCGAACTAGTGCACCTATACAACTGACAAGTTTATTGGTTGTGTTGGGGACACAAGAGACTTCTTGTATCTTGATTGCAGGGTTGCTCGAGAGGGATACCTTTGACCACTTCCTCCCTGAGTTCGATAAACCTCGAGTCATCCACTTAAGGGAAACTTGTTGCTGTTCTACAAACCTCTGCACTTGGAGGCCCAACACTGTCTACAAGAATAGAAGCGTGCGTAGACATCAATCTCGATCTAGGATACTACTTTACATGGACCCGGTCCAGCTCGCCGTGCTCCACTCCATCCTCCTATAAAGTGTCCTTTGTTGATGTCGCTCGTCTTCATCATACGCTCTCAACTTTTCCCTCCTTTGCACCAGAACGACAACTAGGGGTAATGCACGACATGATAGCACCTGTCCTAGCCCTGCGAAAGGAGGGTGGACTGGGTCTTGTTTTCTAAGGTGGTTGATGCTGCGATAGTCCCATACTGGATGTACTTGTTGCTAGGGTTGTAGTATGTGCTCCACGCGGTGTAGTTACTGCTCTACCCTGGACGCACCCAGGGATATCCGTGGCTTGATGGTGCTACATGAGGCCGCAGAACTATCCCTCGGGAGGGTGCCTGGTGATGCCTGCCTGGTTCGGTCCCTCCAAGAGGCATCCCACCTCTAGAGGTCGAGGACTCCTAGGCTGCAGGGCGCGTTCAACGAGGGGACGTGGCACCCGGGTGCCAGCGCTCCGACATTGTTCCTTGACGCCATCTTCACTATTGCATCCAATTGTTGGCAAAACAACTTGTTTTCTTCTATCTCTTGGGGGGTCATATTTTTGAAGGCCTCGTCCAACTTGGCAACGTAGGGGTGCATATCTTGCTTGAATGACATTCTTGGAGTGCTTGGAGAAGAAGTTGTATTGAAGCTCTTGTAGTTGGATGCTTCATCTTGAACCTGAAGTTTTAGCGTTGAAGCTTGATGGCGCGGAAGAAGGCTTTCCCTTGGTGCCATTTTGGTGGTGGCACTTCTAGTGGAAGGTGCCTTATGGTGATGGTGTCGATGGAGGTCATTAGCGTGCCTTGCTGAAGGTTTATGTTGGTGAAGCACTTGGTCTTCCACATGATGCTCGCGACAATGATCCTTTTCCTAGGCACTCTTCTTGTGATGGTGGTGCCTTCTTGAGCTTGGTTGAGCATGATGGATGGTGCTCAGCATGTATTCTCCGTATTCATGGCGAAGATGCCTTGACTGACGTCTTGTATCCTTTTGATGTTGGTGATGATCTCTAGAGGATGTTTATCAATGAAGATTCTTGCTTCGTGGCGCCTCCTTTGTAAGATGATGTTTGGGTGCCACTTTTCTTAGAGTAGGTGGCACTTGATGCCTTGGATATAGATGCGCTTGACGCCTTGAATATGGTGGTTCTTGGCGTCTTGGAGATGGTGGCACTTGACGGCTTGGAGGTGATACTACTCGTCGCGTTGGAGATGGTGGCACATGACGCCATGTAGGTGGTGGCACTTGACGCCTTGGAGGTGGATCATCGAAGTAGGTGGTGCCCTTTGGTGTGGCACGCTTGGCCTTGAAGGTCATGGTTTCTTGATGATGCACCTCCTCTTGCTTGGCGTAGTAGTCTTCCATCTCCAAGCGGTGTAAGAATTCTTCATGGCTCAAGGAAGAGCCCTCGATGTCGATGAAGTTCGCCATGTCCTCCATGCTTAAGACGCGTCGTCGTTGTAGCACTCGAAGTCGTCCATGCGTGGGGAGTCATTGTTGATGTAGTACTCCATATCATCCAAGCATGTGGAGCCATTGTTGGTGTAGTGCTTCATGCATGAGGAGCCATTGTCGATCTAGAGCTCCAATTCCTCCATTCTAAAGGAGCCATAGTTGATGACGTGCTCCATGTCTTCCATGCATGTGGAGTCATCGTAGGTGTAGTGCTCCAAGTCCTCAAAGCATGCGGAGCCGTTGTCGGTGTAGTGCTCTGTCATGTCCTCTATACTTGTGGAGTTGTAGTCATGGTGGCTCATCATGGATTCTTGATAGATATCATCCTCGATTCCCGAGTCCCTAGACATGATTCACAAGACCAAGTGGTGTATATGTAAGTGGTAGGGGTTTAGGGATGCATCGTCAAACCTTTCTTTACCTTGGAAGATAGTGTCGTGCAAGTGGCCACACTTGATAGCAATCAAAACCAAGTAAAGTGAAGTTCACGCGGAACACCAAAACCAACTAAGCACTAAACAAAACACACACACAAAGCTTATGGTGGATAGGCATGGAAGGTGGCATGTCCAAGAACAATCCGAAATCAAGATATTGTAATGGCACGAAAGAACCATGATGATCACAAAGCAAAACAAGTCAAACCACAAGATAGGAAATATGTACAAGGAAACACATACGGTAGGATAAATGGGACTTGTGCGACAGAGAAAGTAAGCTAAGAATAAAATGATTACTATAAGATCGTGTCGCACAAGTGCAAGGAGAGGCGCTAGTTCGACTGCAATAAATTGGTAGGCTACAAGATATGCACAATAAGTACCACCTATTTGATGTTCATCGAGCTTGTGCTTTCTTTTTTATGAGGCACTTGTTTCTTTCTTTCTTTCTCTCTTTTTTGATTTTTTGTCTATTTTTTCCTTTTGTTTTTTTCTAATTTTTTATCTTGCCTCTTCCTTGTGCCAACCACTATACAAGGTAACCATATGAGTTAGCGCGCTCACAACTTTTGCTCGGAATTCTACAAGCTTTCAAATATTCATAGCCCAAGAAATCATAGGAGGAAGTAGTCTCAATAGGTGTGCGTTGGTCGCAAAGATGGTGGAGTTCACAAAGAAATGCAAGTGGGGAGAAGTCGCGGAATTTTTATACCTTTCCTCGTTGATCTTCACCCTTTATTGTTGAATTCCGCCTTGCTCAAAGAATTTTGATGGAGCAGATAGCATGAACCACTTGGACGATGATGTAGAGCTCCTTCTCCTCTTCGAAATTTGCTAAAGAACACCAAAATCCGAGTTCGGATGCAAAAATTATGCTCAAAACAGTGCGAAGCTGAACCAATTGGCGGCCAAATCGGTCGGACCGGAAATCGCACCGGAATTTCCGGCGGTGGAGCCGGTTTCACCGGAGTTCTGACTGGAAATTCTAGTTGCTGAACCGGTCGACCAGGCCTGGCGCCGGAACGAGTTCGGGACATGAAAAACACGATTTTCTGCGGAAAAAATTGATGGAAAACTTCAGATCTAAGGGGCAAATGATGGAATTAGGCCATGGGAACACAGGGGAAGGTAGATCAACAAGTTTAGAAAGTAATCCACGGATCAATATCTACCAAAACGCACCCAAATCACAGATCAATCCAAAAGACGAATTGGGGCTATTTTCATGGAATTTTCAAATTTGTGGGGAAAAACCAAATCTATGTGAAATCTGTGGCAACCAAAAGCTGCTGATACCAGATGATAAGGGGTGACCTCAAGGGTGGCCCGATCTTTACGGATCTCGTGGTCAAATCGATGGGAAAGTGAGGTGAAAGGGAGAAGGTAGCGAAAGCGGACACAGACCTCGCGAAGAACACGATGAACACACGCAAAACTCACATGATACAAGGCCGATTGCTCCCGCTGGTGGCCACTAGTTCGATAGAATCTTCGCAAGGAAACATCGGTCAATGTGCTCCCTCAATCCGAAGTGGAGAGGGAAGAACACCTTAGAGAGGATCTTGCCAATTACGCTCACGCACTTGCAAACTTAGGCCTTGTACAACGAGGGAGGCGCAATACAAACTCCAACAAAGGTGGTGACAATAGTCGGTCCCCTTGGTGAATGGGATGAGGCAATAGTAGAGATTCCACAAAGGAGGTGTCTTTAGTCTATCATTTGTGCCTCCTGGATCCATGAGTGGTGGGGGCTTTATTTATAGGCCAGCCACTAGAATGGGGGTAGTTTAGGCAAAAGGGTAAGTAAAGGGGTGATGGCTCGGTGTTGATGTGGAGCTCGTTGGGGAACCCCAAGAGGAAGGTATGATGAGCACATCAGTAAGTTTCCCTCAGTTATGAAACCAAGGTTTAATCAAACCAGTAGGAGCAAGGAAACACACCAAAGGTGTTGCTAGCTGAGCCTTGGCAGGGCGCACTACCGGTGCTAGTAGCAATGTGGAGACCTGCACAACACAACCACAGAACTCTGTCCCCAACTTGCGATGAGGTTGTCAATCTCACCGGTTTTGCTGAAAACAAAGCTTTAAACGTATCGAATGGAAGGAAGTAATAGTTTGCAGAAAGTAAACACAAATCAGTAAACAATTTGTAGATTGTATGTAAAAGAAAGGACCGGGGTCCATAGTTCACTAGAGGTGGCTCTCCTTAAGATAGATAACATGCTGGGTAAACAAATTACAGCGGGGCAATTGACAAACATCGAGAAAGCAATACATGCATATACTAATCATCTTGACTCCTTTGGAACTTGATTGGGCATTACAACATTATACATAGACCGCCATCCAACTGCATCTATGATTAATAATCCACCTTCAGATCATCCGAACCCCCTCCAGTATTAAGTTGCAAGCAACAGATTATTGCTTTACGAATTGCGTGTAAAGTAAACAATACGATTGTTTTATGAACAAAGGATTGTTGTTTTCTCCCTAGTAGCAACAACACATCTAGTACCTTAGAGATTTCTGTCACTTCCCCAGATTACCAGAGGCATGGACCCACTATCGAGCATAAATACTAACTCTTGGAGTTGCTAGCATCTACTTGGCCAAGATAGCTACTAACAACGGAAAGCATGCAAGATCACAAATAACAAAGACATGATAGAATCAATAATCAATCTAAAGTAGCATCTCAATGTCCATCGGATCCCCGCAAACACAACATGTATGGATTACAAATAGATGATCTTGATCATGAACGGAGCTCACAAGATCTAGGCATGAAAGCACAAAGGAGGAGAACCAGCCATCTAGCTACTACATGGACCCGTAGTCTAGAGATGAACTACTCACGCATCACACTGAAGGCTTGCATGATGATGAATAAGGCCTCCAGGGTGAATTCCCCTCTCCGGCAGGGTGCCGGGAAGAGCTTCAGATCCCTCCCGATCTAGGGATGGAGATGACGGCGGGTACAAACTCTTTCGTGGATTTTTGAGCGGGTACTTAGGGATTTGGTCCCGAGGGCAATATATAGGCGGAAGGAGAGGCTGAGTGGGTGCTGGGGTCGGACAGACCACCCCCTGGCATGGGCCAGGCCTGGCCGCGCGGACAGGTGGTGTGGCCGGCCCCCAGCTCTTCTCCGTCTCGTATTCTGGCTTCAGATGTCTTCCAGAAAAATAGGCACTTTGGCTTTTGTCCGTCCAATTCTAGGAATATTCATTTTCTGACTTTCCTGGAACCAAAAACAGCAGAAAACAAGCAGCTGGCACTGTGGCTCTTGTTAATAGGTTAGTCCAAGAAATCATATGAAAAGTACTCCAAAGTGTGGACAAAACACCAGAAAGTATATAAAACCAAGCATGGAACATCAAAAATTATAGATACATTTGCAATGTATCAACGGGATATTCCAGGACATCAAACCTAGATCCGTGCACAAACGGCATTTCCAGCGATAAGTCCGGCGGCGCCGGATCTGATGCCGAGATTTTCGATCATCGCCGGATATTCCAGTCGTATGTAGGAAAGGTATACAGAAGGCGCTTTTGGCGCGGGTCCGGTTTGCCGGTTTGGGCGCCATACTTTCCGGTGGGGGCTTCGGATCGCTGGAGCTATCGCCGGTAATTTCGGTGGTGGCGTCGGTTTTGCCAGTCCTAGCGCCAGTTTGTCTGGAGCTTCTTCTGTCTCCTCTTCCAAACCTCCGTCTTGTTGGGCATGGTGCTTCGGGCTTCCTCCCTTGCCTCCGTACTTGTCGGTGTGAACCTATCATGATAATGGACAGATTATGAAGTAGTATAACATTCAATAGGGTAGGATGTGGGCTCGGATAGAGGAACTAAATCACGTTTGGAGTCCATGACGAGTTGGCATAAGTTGTAGACCATGATGTGGTAACGACCATAGGTCGGGCTACATCAGGAGATGCTTTCGAAAGCCAAGGCCATTGAAGACATCGGTGGTCTTGCTGAGGCCTTCGCATCAGGGAGTGGGTGCCTCCCTTAGACTAGCGATGGAACAGGCTTGCGGTGCTAGGATAGACATCAACAAGATTACCTCCAAGATGTCGGTGACAACATAAGGCGAAGAGTTAGCATTGGCTTCCTTTGCATCATGTTGTAAGAAATACGGCCCGCGGCTCATCGAGATGCTTGCAAAGTACTCCGTGGAGTAGAGACAATTAGCCACAGCAAAAGCCACAACATCGGAGGCCGCCATGTGTGTTGTGAAGCCTTCGGATGCTTCTGCGTAGGCCATGTCATGTCCTTTCTAGTGCTTTTATTGTATAGTATTGTTCAGTCTTTGTAGTTTCTTCGAATGCTTTTGTGATCCTGAACCACCAGAACCTGTCAAAATCCATTGAAGTAACTGCGTATATATTGGTTGCTTTCTGTTTCTCGTGTTCTTTCGACTTGTTGCATCTTGAACATAAGTTCTTATTCTTCGATTGTTTACTTGATTAGGGTCCCGCGAGTGGCACATAAGACATGTCATCATCCTCTACTCCTTTAGCTCCTCCACGCTTGAGGGTGGACGAACTTTCTTAGCTCCCCCTCCCATGCGACCATGTGAAGGATTTGGAGAAGAATCTATTGATTACCCATGGAAACGCTGATGTGTGGAATTCGAAAGCAGAGAAGGCTGCGGAGCAGTAAAGGTATCAGCTTGGCAAAGTTGCTCAAATCGGCAAACAGCTGTGATGTGATCTTTCTTCGACTGATTTGTGTTCTTATTGGCTTCTGATGATGTCGACAGACATGTCTTTGTCTTGTTTATGAAGTTGTGAATCTTATTCCTTAGGAAGATAAAGAGCGCGTCAACGTCTGTATGAATAGCCTTACTCAGGTAGAGCTAGAGGCTGGCGGGTTCTTCTGGACCGATCAGGATCGAGCGAACATGTTGGCGACACTACAAGATTGCATTGTGCAAGTGCTGCACTATTTGAAGAAGGCTCAATCCTCCTTTAAGCATATTTTCTAGGTTATGTTTCCACTGGATGAAGCCCCTTCGAGCCTGTTGGCGCTGTTGCGAAACATTCACGATGTAGGTGTTGTACGCGAGTGCGTGCACCAGCAACTTTTTGCGGGTGCAAAGGCTGCTTTGGCTTTTGTGCATATGCAACATCTAGATGTGGACCTAGAGGTTATCGTTGAAGGGCCGCCGGCACCTCCAGATGGTATGGCGTGGAAAATGCAGCCACACTATCAGGCGGTTTCCCAGCCTACGGAGGATATCATCCAGTTGTTTGATGAGTGCACCAACGTCTTACTTCAACGATGGTAGCATAGTGTTATCCTGCAAAGTACATACAAGTGATGTAAAGTGTTTATAGTTTCGATTGGGTATTGTGGCCCTTGTAATTTTCATAAACTTGTTAGTTTGTATATGTTCTAGTGTGATTATGCGATGCCTTTTCGTTAGCCCGACGTCTATAAGTCTCAGCACCTTGCCAACCAGTCAGTTGGGCTACAACTAGGTTAGAGTTTTCAAGGGGTCGATTGTAAGAAGAGTCAGCTACTCGGGCCATCGTGATGGTGAGTCGATTGTATTTATGACGTGGTTATCAGGGAGGCGCAACCCCCAAGGGAAATATGCATAATAAAACATTGCAAGACTCATACTTGAGGAACTTAGCTTTATTTGTTGAAGAATGGCAGGAGGTATATTGTTTGTCTAAGTAGCCTGGCTGAGTAGCCTTATTGAAAAGGTAAAAACATCTAATGGCAGAAGCGTCGCAACTACGCGATGTTTCATGGGTTGGAGTATGTGATTCCAGTCTCTACGTCCTTGAGGTGATAGGCGCCACCTAGGATCACTTCTATGACCACATAGGGTTCTTCCCATGGGGATTCGAGCTTGAGGTGTGTATTTTGCTTCAGCCGTAGGACGAGGTCACCTTCGGCGAAGGACCTTGGGTGTATCCATCAACTGTGGCAGTTGTGTAGGCTCTGCTGGTACACCGTTGACCGCTCGGCAACGATTTCACGTGCCTCGTCTAAAAGGTCAATGGAGTCTTTGAGTACGACCATAGATTCGTCTTCGCTGTAGGTGACGATCCATGGGGCCTTATAGCCTACCTCGGCTGGTAGTACCGCCTCAGCTCCGTGCACCATGAAGAAAGGTGTGTAGCCTGTGGCACTGTTTGGGGTTGTGCGCAGTCTCCATAGCACGCAGGGTAACTCGTCTGCCCATGCTCCAACTTCTCGTTCTAGAGGCCGAAGTAGGCGCTTCTTGATGCTGTTGCAGACTAGGCTGTTGGCCTTTTCGACTTGACTGTTGGCCTTTTCGACTTGACCATTGGCCTAGGGGTGTGCCATAGAAGCGTAGCTGGTGTTGATATCTAGATTTTTGCAGAAATCCTAGAACTCTTTCGAGGTGAAGTTTGTCTCGTTATCGGTGATGATGTTATGTGGTACCCCGAATCTAAAGACGATGGACTCGAGGAACTTGACAGCGGTAGTTCCAGTCTGGTCGGTGATGGGCGTAGCCTCTATCCACTTGGTGAATTTGTCTACGATAAGGAGTAAAATGTATCCTCCGGGCAACGACTTCTACAGCTTCCTGACCATGTCAAGTCCCCATTGCATGAAGGGCATGTCCAAAGGTATTGGCCGGAGCTCTGCTCCTAGTGCGTGTGGCTTATCCGCGAAAGTCTGATAGACATTGCACTTATTGACTATGCTCTTGGTGTCGCGCATCGCTGTTGGCTAGTAGAAACTAGCCAGTAGTGCATTGGCGATGAGGGCGCGACTGCCAGCATGATGTCCGCAGGTGCCTTCGTGGATACTGAGGATGATGCTCTTACCGTCACTGTTGGTGACGCACCATTGTAGGACACCAGTGATGCTTCGCTTGTACAACTCGCCTTTGATGATGGTGAAGGCCTTGGAGCACCAGGCAATGTGGCATGCATCAATCGGATCATTCGGCGGCTTCTTGGTGAGTAGGTACGTGACGTATGGCTGGGTCCATGATGGCTCTATGACCATGACTTCCATGGGGCCTTCAACTGGAGGATCTTGTTCTGCTTGAGTGGATGCTTCGGCCTCTTTGGGTGGCATAGCCACCGAGTGTGTGGCTGCTTTAGGTGGGCCTTTGGTAGGCTTGAGCTTGATGAAACATTCATATATTTTCTTCAAGAATATGCCTGGTGTCACCAGGGCGCATGTGGAGATGATGTTGGCGAGCTTGTCAGCCTGCTCGTTGCCTTCTTAGCCGACATGCCATAGTTCGCAGCCATCAAAGTCCCCTTCGAGTGCGTTGTAGAGGTCGTTCTATGCGATCATGTTGTCGCTGATGGTGTCACACTTATTCATGGTCTTCTATACCATGAGGTTAGAGTCGCCATAGATGACGAGTCGAGTTGTGCCGCAGGCTTTGGCCTTCCGTGTCCCATGGAGCAGGGCCTCATACTCCGCTTCATTGTTGGATGCGCGGAACTTCATCCGCAGTATATACCGTATTTTTTCACCCTGTGGAGATGTCATCGTGACACCAACATCGGCTCCCTCTCAGCGCTTGGATCTGTCGAAATGCAGTGTCCATAGGCTGGACATGTCTGGTGTATCTGGTAGCTAGAGCTCCATCTAGTGGACGAGGAAGTCCGACAGAAATTGCGACTTGATCACCGTTCAACACTCGTAGGTGATGTCTCATGGAGATAGTTCAATGCCCCAGAGGATGAGCCGCCTTGTTGCACCGGGGTTATTGAGGATGTGATTTAGCGGGGCATCATTCACCACGATTATCGGGTGCTCCTGGAAGTAGTGGTGCAGTCGCCGTGCAGTCATGAAGACACAATAGGCCAGCTTCTGGTAATGCAGGTACTACTACTAATTGGTGGGTGTGAGCACCTCGCTAAGGTAGTACACACTAGACGTTGCACCCCCATGGACTTTATTTTCTTCAGCTTGTTCTAGCACAAGGGCGGTACTGACCACTTGGTGAGTGGATGCTATGTATAGCATCATTAGCTCCTTTTCCTTGGGGGTCACCAGGTTGGGCGAGGTTGAGAGAAGGCACTTGAGATCTTAGAATTCTTATTGCGATTCGTTCGTGCACTCGAGTTGGTTCTTCTTGCGGAGGACTTGGTAGAACAACAACACCTTCTCGCCCATTTGACTAATAAATCGAATGAGCACTGCAATTCGCCCAGCTAGTTGCTAGACGCCCTTGATGTTCTTCAGCTTCTCCATGGCCAGTATGGCCTTTATCTTTTTCAGGTTTGCTTCGATTCGCCTTGCGGAGATGAGGTACCCGAGTAGTTTCCCAGATGGTACATCGAAGGCACACTTTTCCGGATTTAGCTTGATCCTATAGCGTTCGAGGTTATAGAAGGTCTCACGGAGGTCGTCAATGATCGTAGTTTCCTCCTTCATTTGACTACTATGTCATGGACATAGACCTAAATGTTATAGCCAAGATGGTTCTTCAGGCAGGAATGCATGCACCGTTGGTAGGTGGCACTGCGTTCTTCAGCTCGAAGGGTATCGTGTTGTAACAGTAGACTCCGACGGTGTGATGAATGCCGTTTTTTCTTGGTCTTCCACTTCCATCCGGATCTAGTGATAGCCTGAGTAGGCATCAAGGAAGGAGAGGCACTCGCATCCGCGATGGAGACGGTGATTTCATCGATCCGTGGTAACGGGAAGTGGTCCTTCGGGCAGTGTTTGTTGATGTAGGTTAAGTCCATGCACATCCGCAGGATGCCCGAGTCCTTCTTTGGAACCATCACGGGGTTAGCTACCTAGGTGCTTTCCTTTATCTCGCGGATGAAGTCAGCGTCGAGTAGTCTCTTGACTTCCACTCCGACCACTTTTGCCCTTGCTTCTGACAGTCGATGCATCGACTGCTTGACATGTCTTGCATCTAGGAACACGTTGAGTGCATGCTTTACGAATTCTTTGGGAACTCCTGGCATGTCCACAGGACACCACGCGAAGATTTCCTAGCGGCCATGGAGGAATTCGATGAGCACGAGTTCCTATGTGGAACTTAGGTTGTTAGCGATAAGGGCCATCTTGGTCGGGTCCGTCGGGTGGACCTGGACCGCCTTGGTGTTCACCGCGGAGTCAAATGATTGCTCTAGTGCATTTTGTTTGCTCACAAGAGGAAGACTGTTGTCCGTCAACTCCTTGAGATTTGCCAGCTCCTCTTGTCTGCCGAAGAACTAGGAGATTCTGTTGAATTCCCTATCACAGTTGTTATACCTAGTGAAGCTCCCTTGGATTGTGATAACGATGTTTGTTCCTGGTGCAAGACCTGTTCATCAGGAGGTATGCGTAGTGCGGCACCGCCAGGAACCGTGCAAATGCTATGTGCCCGAGGATGGTGTGGTACTGAGATGGCCAGTCGACCACCTCGAACTCAAGGCGCTCACGTTGGAAGTTTTCAGGTGTGCCGAAGATGACATCCAACCATATTTTTCACAGGGGTAGATTCCTTTCCCTAGTACGATGTCGTGGAAGGTCGTCTCAGATGCTTCCAGGCTGGAGATGGGGATTCGCATGGCGCGCAGGGTGCTGGCGAACATCAGGTTAATGCCGCTACCTCCATCCATGAAGACTTTGCTCATCTCAAAGTCGTTGATCTACGCCTTGAGCACAAGGGAGGAATGGTCTGGGCAAGGGACCTGGCATGGGTAATCAGTTTTATCGAATGTGATGCAGGACTCAGACCCACTGAGGTACTCAGGGGTTTTAGGTGGAGCGGTGACCGCCAAGTTGATTTGGCGAGTGATTTTCTTTTGGGTCCTATTGGAGGGGCACCTTTTCTGAATCATGCACATGTTCCCCAGCGGGCGTGGGTATTGTTCTGCTGCGTTGTTCGGCTCCGGCACAACCGCGGGCTATGGGGGTCCTCCTGGTGGTGGTGGTGCCCCGTATTCTATGGGGCCTGGTATGGTTCTGTACCCCTGGTTCGTCGTGTCGCGGTGCAATTGGGTGTACGCTTTTTTGAGCTTTTGGAACTTGTGGCAGTCGTTGAGGAGGTGGCTGGATTTTTTCTTCCTGTGCTTATTCTCAATGTAGAAGTGGACGTTGCATGGTCTAGAAAGCCTTTTCATGGCGCTAGGTGCATCATCACTGGTGCGGTGTTGCCACAATTGTGTTGTTTTACCGATGTCGTGGTAACTTCTACTGCAGTATCCGATGTTGTGGTTTCCATCGTCACGCTTGTCGGCATAGCCGGCTACGACCATGTCAACCTCTTCGTGGTGCTTGTAGTCGTGCCTTCGATGCTTCCCTCGGTGATCGCACCTGCGGCCGAGGTCATCCTCATCGTCTGAACGAACACGGTTGTTGTGGATGGCGTCTTCGCCATCTGCCCACCGGTTCGTGATGTCCATCAGGTGGTCAGTGGTTTTGGGCTTGGTGCGGCCCAACTCCTCCCTGATCTCGCGATGGTGCATGCCGTTGTTGAACGCATCGATTGCGTGCTCCTTGGAGATGTCATCCATGGAGTTCTTGATGATATACCACCATTGAATGTAGGAGCAGAGGGACTCGCTGGGTTTTTGACAGTAGGCGTGGAGTTCTTTGATTGATGCATGCCGCTTGTAGGTGCCTTTCAAGTTGTGGACAAAGCTGTACACCATCTCTTACCAGCTGCGAACTGAGCCGCGAGGAAGGTTATTGATCCAAGATCTGGCGGCGCCCTTCAGCTGTAGCTATAGGCATTGCATAGCTATGTTCTTGCATCTGCCACCTAAATTGACTGACTGAACATGGTCATCCAAGAAAATATTTGGCTCCTGGCGAGCGTCGAATTTTGGGTTATCCGAAGGAAGCTTGAAGACTTTCGGCATCCAAGTTTGCCGTATGGCCCTGCTGAAGCAGCTAGAGCCACATATCCTCGTTTCTTCGTCCTCCAACTCGGTTGAGTAGGCGGGTTTGATGCGCATCTTGTCGACCTTGCGTTGTGTGATTCCATCATAGGCATCGTAGTTGCGGCTTCTTCGATGCGAGCTGCAGCGTCACCGTGACAGGTCGTGATCTTCCTCGTTGGATGACGGCGTGTGATTCCTCGCGAATGGCACCTTTTTGATTTCTTATGCTCCCACATTGTTTGTTTGGCCAGCGCAGCTTCTACCAACCAAAGCCCAGCGATGGCAGATCGGTGCATGGCAGATTGTGGATCTACAGCCGGAGGCTGGTTGGTCAACAGGTATGTAGTAGCTACTATCACTGCATATTGCGGCGTTTTGGGGATCATGTGACCCCTGGAGTCTACCGACATGAACGAGAAGTCAAGTGCTTTGGTGTCCTCTTGTCGAGCTTCATTGTCGAGGTGGTCGAGCTGAGAGCGTCTCTTGGGAGCTCTAGCACCTTTGCCCTTCGAGGAAGATCCACCGATGGAGGAGATTGTTGCCCGTCGGGTGCTTGATTCATCGGCTGCCTTTTTGCATGCCGCAAGTTCAGCATTTACAACATTTACGAGGAGCCAGTGATAGCCCATCAGCATGTCGTGGGATGCGTCTTCTATAAGGGGGTTGCCCCGCAGGGCTTCCCCAACTCACTCCCACCCTTCTTCCAAGACGTGGATCTGTGGGCGACCGGACCCATTTACGTCGTTGGCGTCGGGGTTGGGAGGGTTGGGAGGATCGCCATTGGTAGGGCCATTGTTGCCGGTGTTGGTGGGTCCTCCATTGCCGGTGTTTCCTTGAGTGCCGCCACCACCGTTGGTGATGACGACACACATGTAGAGGTTGGGGAAACCGTTGCTCCCGCAGCTTTCTGACACGAAGCCGCAGATACCGTCTTCCGACAACAGATCGCATAGATGAAAGTCGCAATTGTTGTTGTTGTCCGTGTCGTAGGCTGATGCCGAAGCGTTGATGACATGGGCATAACCCTTCGGGTGTCCACTATTGTTATATACGGTACGGCCTGACGGAAGGCTCACCCGAAGATAGGCCAAGATCCATGAAGCCCATGATGATTCAATAGATACAAAGCCTACACGGACATAGAATCCTAGCAGAACAAGACAAGGAAAGTACAAGACTAGACTAGATACGAACTCTAACTTGTAAACCAACTCGTATTGGTACCTGAGACCTAGCCTCCTCATATATAAAGGCTAGGATGGTCCAACAAGGAGGACACGACCTAACACCCGACAATAGAGATAGACAATAGACATCATATACACACGCCTTTCTCTATCTCGACGAGATTGCATCTTGTTGACTCAACGAGTTTGTATTCTCCAATGATAATACAAGCAAACAAGCAGGAAGTAGGGTTTCATCTACGAGGGCCCGAACCTAGGTAAATTGCCTCCCTTGTTTGTCTATTAAGCTGATGAAATCATCAACGTTCTCCTTTCCATGAAACACTAAGGCCATCACTATGGATATTGCCGAGGTCACCCCTCATCAATTGGCACCGTTTGTGGAAAATCTAAGCGTTGGAGCCATGGATTCCGTGAGTTCCTCTTCACCAAGCAGCAACACGGCAATCAAGGTCGGTGAGATCCGCAGCAATCTCGCCAATCCACACCAACCCTCCTGTTTCGGCTTCCGTCGACTTCAATGGAAAAACCAATCTCATGATCAAGGACTTCCACTTCCGCGTGGGGAACCCAAAAACCTCTGCCTTTCATCCCCGCTCTATTCTGGTCCGTCAACCCAGTAACTGCTGCGCCCACGACCACAACTACGCACGGGCGCTCTATGACGATTACGCCTCCCGTGTACGGCTGCCAAGCAAACGAAGCCACACAATTTAAACTATCGCTGGACACTTCGGGTACTCGAGTGTAATCTACGTGAAGAAGGCGGAAAAAAGGCAACCAACAATTGCGTACGGCATGTGAAGCAAGGAAATTTTAAAAAGTGAGAAGCAGAAGCAGCAGCTCTACTCGGATGAGGTTGGACCGAAGTCCAGGAAAAAAGGAAACCTCCAGGTTGAACACGACCGAGCTCCAAGGAAAAGTATTGCATGTACGGTTTTTTGGAAGGTAAAAAAAGAGGACCGAGTCCTTGGAAAGAAAGGAGACGTCTCGTGTACTCTTGTTGGACAATCAAACACTACGAACAAAGAACCGGCGATGTTATTCTAATCCTCCAACTACTATTAATTTTCTGCTCTAAATCTAGTACTCCCTCTGTCCCAAAATAAGTGACGTGAGTTTGTCTAGATTCGTATGTATCTAGAAAAATATAAGTCACTTATTTTGAGACGGAGGAAGTACCTTTTCAGCCCGCAAGGCTACTTTTTATTTTTTATTTTCCCTGATTTAAAAAATTAATGTTGATTGTATTTATGAGGGACTTGAACAAAATTAAATTGTGTTTCTCGCAACATCCATGACAAGTTAGACTCTGACAACGCATGACAACTCCACGACAACTCCACTTCGACTACGTCTCCCATATGCAACTGCCAGCAACGCCATCGACCCCGAAGATTTCTCCACCACATCAACTTCTGCCACGGCTCGACTTCATGACCGCCATGGAACTCCCTCGACCTCGTCATCAACACAGACTACTTCGACTCAGCCACAACAGTCCTTTGTTTGTCTCCTGCATCGAGCTCATCCGCATATCGACACTACACGTCCGTTGCATTAGCTCCATCCGACCGAACGGTTGCATCGGCTTCCGCAACCGTGAACATCGATTCAATCAGCTATAGTGACCCGCTAAATTCTTTGGGTGCGACGACCCGCTAAAGTCTTCGGCTACGGCAATCCGCTACAATTTTCGGTTTCGGCGACCCGGTACAATATCCGTCTCTGGCATCCCACTACCACATCGACTTCGTCTGCGACGCGACCCGCTAGCACGTCAACTTCGACCGCGGCCGCATCGACTTCATCTACGGCAACTACAAATAAAGCTAAGTTTCCCCTATCAAGAGTCAATAATTGTTTATTTTAATCGCACTTGAAACACTCGGCAGATGCGTCCTTTTCGATTAACCTAAGTGTCATCGATTACGTGCCCACGAGCACCTCATACGTGACTGCCTGAGTAGCTAACTCTGCCTAAACGTTGAATCCTTGAAAAGTCTGACCCTGTTGCAGCCCAACTAACAGGTCAGACTAAGGACGTTGTAACACCCTCGAATCGGCCCTATGCAAATTTTAGCGCTTCCCGTCAAACCCACATAGAAACGATTCAAAGACGCCCACAAGGCATTTTCGTGCGGATGGAAACAAAGTAATACCATTACACATTAGTCCACGATGGAACCTACAGAACATATATATGCAACAAGGACTCCATGAGCCAAGAATACAAATATACAATACAAAGATCCAAATCACCTTAAAAACGATAGAACGTCTGAGTACGGATAAGATGCAAATGGGGCTAAGAGCCCTGAAGAATAACCAATGGCGTCCATAACCCTGCCCAGGCCAAGCTGGAAGGGTAACCCTGCTAACGACGTCGATCTCAAACCTGCTAAAACAAAAGGGGTGCCGACAAAGGCCAAATGAAAAAGATGAGCGTTAGTACTGAGGCCAGTACACGACGAGGCTAGAATTCGGCGGCTCCCGCCTACATAGGTATGGTGAACTGAAGCGACAACGAAGCATGCACTAAACAACCTATAGAGACTCGATTCATCTGTCGGCTATTAGAGAGGGATAAGAGAGACCTATTCGGATCCAACCTGATACTAACACCAATCATATCCATCCTGGTATTCCCCCCTCGAGACCAAACGAGGAAGTTAAACCAAGGAACTCACACAGTTGGCAGTTTTATTCATTCCATTATAGTTGCAGCACTTACTAATCAGATATAAATATCATGAGTCATCCTGATAGCATAAGTAGTGGGCAATTTTAGTTAATCATTCAGTTGTAGTTGCAGTACTTACTAGTCAGATACAACTAGCATGTGACATCTCAAACCCAGCAGTTGTTGGCACTATTAGTTCAATCCATTGCAGTTGCGATACTTACTAGGCAGGTATAACATGACACGATACACCCTAGTTCCACCAGTTGTTGGACTTTTATTATCCATTCCGTTGTAGTGGAGCTGATTACTAGTCACATATTAAGTCAAATTTATAACACTACTTTAGTTATGCTTGTCTATGATCGAGATACTGTGCTCCAAGTCGTCCATAACCGCGGACACGGCTTTCAGAAAGATTTATCCTGCAGGGGTGCACAAATAGCAACACACGCACGATCAACCTCGGAAAAACCAAATCAAAACCCAACGAGGCTTTCACGACAAAGCAATCACATGATTCATAAAATATTTCAGGGGGCCACCCCACTAAGCTACCCGCAACGAAGTTGGCCGGCTCCGAAACGGACCCAAGGTTTGTGACGACGGCTGTAAACGACTGGGAACCCGAAAGTGTGATTGGGCTTGTCGATACCGCGAAAACATGGCACGATCCAAAACAGTACAGGTGCTCCACGCACAATCTTAAATAAAGCAGTAAAGCATGTCATAAGTACAGGATAGTAATAAAGCCCCAAACTAGTTTGTGGCCCCAAGAAATAAGAAATGATTCAAGCTCTGGCTAAGGGGATTCATGGTCCCAGATACAGACAGTGCGATAGTCAAGGAACATGTATCAAGTACTCGGGATCGTACCGGACACAAGTGAGCGTGGAAGAACCAAATAACATCTATTGCCCACCGATGCCTCTGCATTAGTTATATCTAGCAGTTTAATATCAAGTTGTAATGAAAACCATGATCATCTCCACCATTAAGCATCTCTATTATTAAGCATGTGTCAACCTTTTATCAACGGTGGAACGACAATGACGCGAAGCAGCACCTGAGCAAGCAACTACGACTCACAAGGCCGACTGTCTATCAATCAACAGGCAATAGGATGTGTTCAAGGCAATATAGAGGCTACAAGGAATATAAATGGTGCACGGAAACTAAAGCATCGCAACAAGGATAGCAATAGATGAACAGGAGGACGTAAAGACTATAAATGCAAAATAGGTAGAAAGGGGGAGAATGCTCGCCTGGGAAACACTGCCGAAGGTACATTATCCGAAGAACTTGTCGGTACTCGCATCAACTCAACGGCCTAATCCGTGAAGAAGCAAACACTAAAAGAAACACCGGATGCACTATTTAATACTACGACAGAAGATCAGGCATGATGCATGTGATGTATGACATGGCACAGATGCAATGCGACTAGGCAATATTAAGCGGAACTAGGGTTCCGACATTTAATTATATGGTTCAAGTTTTTTAGCTACCCCACAATTTAAATGTTGACTTAACAAGGCAACACATGGCATCAGTTCGCTACACAAATTTAAATGGAGTCCGAAATAAGACTAGAATATCCCGCATATAGACTCCATATTTAATTTAGGTGAATCGACTATTTAACCCAACCCACCAGATGACATGTATGCAAGCATGATGATTTAATGATGCGACAGATATATGTCATATTATAAAAATAGAGGCTTAGGGTCACACATCTAGGTTCGGAAGATCTTGGTTCCGGGGGTTCGGGGTTCGACAGGGTTCGGCGGGGATCGATCTTCGGACTCCGAGATCGGGGTCTCCCGGGTCTCGGCCATCGGATCCATGAAGAAGATCATGACGGTTCCATCCAACCCATGAAGGAGATCTTGTCGCTCGGTGTTGTGTAGGAGAACTCGAGGTCATGCGGCTCCGATTGCCGGTGTCGGACTCGGGTTTGGCACCGGTGGTCTTCAAGTGGCAGCACAGTGGTTCTCGTCGGTGTCTTCGTGGGCTGATGTTGGCATTGGGCGATCATTTCCCACGGCGTCGGTCTTGGGACCTCGGAACTTGAACATCTCCACGAAGATCTTGAGTCCACTTCTTTTTGACGAACCTTCCAGGACATCGGCACGGACACTGCAGCATCGGGTGTCAACTTCACATCAAATCCATCACGCACACCAACACCACATCACCATCCCGTCCTGGAGCAGAACTTGGCGGGGACACGAGTACGACACCAGGTTACCAAATTCCTGCAGAAACAGAGATGGCCGCGGGCACGCGTATGCAGGAGGATGTGGGCATCGAGGGCTCGGGCTCGGGGTAGCCTCGACCAGGCGGCACGGTTGGAGAACAAGCATCGCCGGGCCAGCAGGATGCGGCCACGGAAAGCAGGGGATGGCGGCGGTTCTCGCGAGGACGCAAAGCGGCTCGACAGTTAGACACAGGACGTCCGCGGTGGAGCTTGCAAGCAGACCGAGGCGGCGCGGCGCGGCATGGAACAGGGGCGGTGCTCGCGGGACGCTGTAGGGAAGCTTGGGGCCGGGCTCAACGATGGCCGGAGCGGATGAGGCCGGCGGTCGGTGGGGCGGCCATGAACATGGCGACGAAGGAGGGACTCGCGGGCGACGATGGAGAAGGGGAGGTCGCGCGCGGCGACTCGGTTAACGGCGCGACAGGGGACGAAGGGCGGCGGCTCCAGGCGGGGCTCGAGTGGTGAGGAGAAGGCGCCAACGTGGAGGAGGGCGGCCTTGGCGTCGCTGCAGGGGAACAGGGAGGCGGTGGCTGGAGGAGAACGCGGCGGCGGACGATGGCGCGCTGGCGGTGCCCTTGGAAGAGGAAGCCGCGGCAGGAGGAGGCCGACCGCCTGAGGCGAGGAACACGGTGGCCGGACACAGGACGGGGAGGCAGGGCCGAGATGGAGAGGGCGCGAAGGCGAGGTCGCAGGAGGCGGCGTTGCCACGGCACCTTGCACAGCTCGAGGCGGCCGACGTTGTAGAGGGCGGCGGCGGAGGAACCTTTGGTGGTGGATCACGCGGCGGAGGAGGTTGCGGCCGAGGTGAGGCCGAGCCAGCAACGGGACCGGTGAGGCGGAGGAGAGCCAGACCAGGCGGCGACGCGGGCTCCTGGCGGCGGTTGGTGAAGGAGGATTGGTGGTTGGTTGGGAGAGGCAAGGACGGACCAGCGATGGACTGAGCGTAGAGGGAGAAGAGGCGCAGAGGCCAGGGTGGAGGGCGGACACAACAAGATCGAGCCGGCGTGCAGAAGGAAGGGCGGCGACGCGGGTCGCGAGCCAGGGACAAGGTGAGGCCGCGGGGATGCGGGAGTGGTTCGTGGGGGAAAGAGAGATGGCCAGGGGTAGTGAGACCAGGGTGGCAGGAGGGAGATGGGAGAGAGATGTGCGGCGCTGGGGTGCATGCGCAGGGGGTCTCTACCATGCGGTCGGTAGGCCAGGCGGGCGGGGGATCCCGAGGTGGGGCCAGGGGGTGGAGGATTTGCCGGGGTGGCGGGTGTGGAGGCTGGTGGGCGGGAGTGTGTGGTGGAGGGAAAAAGGGAGGGGGCTGGTGAGGTGGCGAGCTGTGATTGGACGGGGTGAGGTGGAGGGATGGTGGTCGCTGTGGGCGGAAGTTGGGCAGGTGTGGGGTAGGTAGGGGTCTGGGGTTTGTTTTTTGCTCTGTTTTGTTTACTGGGGGTGGCCGGCTGGGTCGGTTCGGCCCGGTTCGGCTGCCCCCTAAAATAATATAAATATTTTATTTGCTTAAAACGGGGCTTTTGAAATCCGTTGGTAGACGAAACAAAATAATCCGGAGAAGCCCGGGATTTGTATTTGAATAAAGACAGGGCTTATTTAGGAAAACAAAATAGGTTTTCAAAAATAGTTTTAGACAAAACCATGCATGATGATGATGATGCTCAAATGCAATGTGGCATGATGACATGAGCATGCGGTCGTGATGATGCAATGCACAAAAACACATCGATTTTCTAGTAGTGGTTTTAGCGGGATGCCACATGCGTCAGGCTAACGAAAAGGTCTCACGTTACAGTACAAAAGTTCCGAGTCCAATGACACCAGAAAATGTTATGGAAAACTAAAAGGCACATATCCTTTACAAGATACAGGTACTTCACTATTTTTTATATTTTCTACAGCTTACAAGAACACTGGCTACATCGAGATATTTTATCGAGTCCTCCAAGTGGAGTCGATTAATGCCACCCACGTCAACTTACGCCAAGAACCGACTCGAGAATCTCCTCGGATGAAGAATATGTCTGAGCCTATGCTCGGATGCAAGCATCCGAACATAGCCTCGGGGGCAACTCCCATCGAGAGCGTTGTTCGCACACCCAATAGAAAATATATCCTCCAACAGAGTCAATAAATTATTATGAATTCTCGGACTGCGTCGGCCATGATAAAATATCTGAATGCCTTGTCTATCGACATGAAGGAAAGACCCACAAATTCGTCCTATGAGGCCTAGTAACCGCACCCGAATGCGCTCTACTAGTTACTATCTGTATCCACGATACGATGAAAAATCTCGATGGATACGTTGGGTACCCATAAAATATGAGCCTAGAATTCAGTACTCGATAAGACCTCCATGGCCTTAGCTGAATTACGCCAGTATATACCGAATTCGAGTCTGGGGACTCGATATTGATGTAGGTTCATGATGTTCTTGCCCAAGAGCAATTAAATGGTTCCCGATCCGTCGGATGCACCATACCCATTTTGCCACAATCCCCATGACAAACTTATTGAAATGATAGTTTGCTTGTTCGATAGATAAAATTTCTCCTATGAAGTCGACATAAAAGCAAAGTTACAAGACCTGAGTCGAGAAATTCCTCGGATGACGAAAACATCAGCCTGTGCTCGAATGCACACTTTCAAACATACCCTCGGGTGCTACTCCCATCAGGAGCGCTGGTCGTGCACCCGATAGAAAAAACAGAATCATCCAAACAGGAGTCGACAGAAGAATATCTACAATGAAGAAGAATAACTTTCAGCCTACCGAGTGTAGTCTCAACAGTTACTCCCATCGGGAGCACCTGAAATTTCAATATCACTTCAAGAACAAAAGAACTTCAGCCATAGCATCAGCCAAACAAGGCAGTCGAGAAATTCAAGCATCTGAAGAAATCTTCGAGTTCACCTTCCAAGCATATTAAGAAGACTTTGAATCTATGCTCGGATGCAAGAAAATGAACATAGCCTCGTGGGCTACTGACATGGGCATAAACCTTTGGCTACCCACTATTGGCATATATGGTACGGCCCGACGGAAGGCTCACCCGAAGATAGGCCAGGATCCATGAAGCCCATGTTGATTCAACTGTTACGAAGCCTTCAAGGACACAGAATCCTGGCAGAACAAGACAACGAAAGTACAAGACTAGACTAGATACAAACTCTAACTTGTAAACCAACTCGTATTGGTACTTGAGACGTAGACTCCGCATATATAAAGGCTAGGAGGGTCCAACAAGGAGGACACAACCTAACACCCGACAATAGATCTAGACAATAGACATCAGATACACACGCCTTTCTCTCTCTCTCTCTCTCTCTCTCTCTCTCTCTCTCTCTCTCTCTCTCGACGAGATCGCATCTAGTCGACTTAGCGAGTTTGTATTCTCCAGTGATAATATGAGCAGACAAGCAGGAAGTAGGGTTTCCTCTACGAGGGCTTGAACCTGATTAAATCACCTCCCTTGTTTGTTTGTTAGGCCGATGAAATCCCTAGCATTCTCCTTTCCATGAAACACTAAGTCCATCAACCTATGGGCATTGCCGAGGTCACCCCTCGTCAGTTGAGATCGCTCAGGGTGCCAATTAGTGGTGGGAACCACTAGGCAGGTGCAGTCAAAGGCGTCGACGAGTGATCCGTGAAGCAAAGCATGCATATCTTCCCGACCTAGAAGCGTAGGCTCGTGATCATCATGCTGGTTCTGTCTCCCACGGACTCGAAGGCCTGGTGTGTTGAGGGCTAACCTCGTGGGTGGCCCGATCTTTCACGAATCCCTTGGAAATCGAGGTGGTGTAAGTGGGGGATGAGGGAGAGGGTGAAATCCGTGAACTCACGCACAAAGAACATGATGAACTCACACACACACGAAGACATGATACAAACCAATAGCTCACGCCGACGTCTACCAGTCCGGCGCAATCTGCAGGATCAGCGTCGGGAGAAGATCTCTCTATCGAATCGGCACGACGAGTGGGGAGTCTTGGTGAGATCTTGACATCTTGGCAAAGGAATCTGATGCCAAGGCCTTGTACAACGAGGGAGGAATGATGCAAACTCCAACAAGGTTGGGGATAATTGGTGCTCCTTTAGCAAGGAGCATGAGACTAGAATTAGGGAGATCCGCAAGGGTGTCTTCTAATTCTAATTATCCAAGTCTGAGTATTACAATGGAGGATGGGGCTAATTATAGGCCAGCCACAAAAACAGGGGTAATTTGGGCACAAAAAGTTAAAGTCTGGACAAAGTAGGAATATTCTCGGGCATCAAACCCATGTTGACTTTTAGACATTCTGGCGATAAGTCCGGTGATGCCGGGATGGTCGCCGAAATTTCCGGTGGTCGCTAGTTTGTTTCGGCGTCCGCTGTAATGGCTTAATGTATAGCATTTTAGTCGGCGTCGGTTAGTTCGGGTGGTCATCGGTAATTCCGGCGCTGGGTCTGGTCCGCCGGAGTGGTCACCGGTATTTCCAGCGTGGAAACTGGTTCGCTGGGCCTGGTGCCAGTTTGAGCTGGAACTCCGTCTTGTGATGGCTTGGTCCCTTCTCTTAGCGCTTCTTCATGGGGTTCATAGTTGAGGATGCACAAAGTATTAGCATGAAGTAGCAAGCATTCCAAGGATGTATCAAAATCACATGAGATGAGGAGCGAATTCACCTTAGCTTGAAGGAGTTTGGCTCGGGCATGAGTCATCGGTCTACTTGGGGGACTTGGTGGTGCAAATGTACGGACGTCCGTAGGACGGCCTGCATCAGTTCCCCCACTTGGGAAAGAGTTGTCCTCGACTCTTCATGCATATCGTCTTGAACATCTCCATGGAAAGGTGAAAGGTCCTTGATGTTGAACGTATTGCTCACAAGGTACTTGGAGGTCGAGATGTTGATGATGTAGGCGTTGTTGTTGATTCTCTTGAGGACCTTGAAGGGGCTATCTCCTCTTGGTTTGAGCCTGGAATCACGTTCCTTTGGGAAACAGTCCTTGCTCAAGTGTATCCACACAAGGTCGCCTTCCTCAAAGATCATCTCCCTCATGTCCTTGTTTAGCCTCGATGCTTGGAGAAGGCCTTGTTGCTCGATAGTAGCTATTGTTTCTTTGTTAAGATTCTTCATAGCTTGGGCACGCTTGTCAACGTCCGTGTTGGTGCGCTCGTGGAGAGGTAGTGGTAGGATGCCGAGCACGTTGAGGGGCTTGAACCCATAGACGATGATCATGGAGCTCATCTTTCTTGTAGAGTAATTGGCTCTATTGTAGGAGAGTTCAGAGTGGGAAATGCATTCCTCCCAATCCTTGAGGTTTTTGTTGATCAACACGCGAAGGAGAGTGCAGAGGCTTCGGTTGACGACCTTGGTTTGGGCATCGGTTTGTGGATGCAACGCGTATGAGAAGAGAAGCTTGACGCATAGCTTGTCCATGCGTGTCTTACATAAGTAGATCATGAACTTGACGTTGCGGTCGGATACGATTGTTCTTGGAACACCGTGAAGATGGACGATTTCCCTGAAAATAAATATGCAACATGTGAAGCATTGTCAGTCTTATGGCCTGGAATGAAGTGTGCCATTTTGGAAAAGTGATCCACTACGAAAAATATAGAATCATGACCATGCTTAGATCTAGGCAATACTACACAAAGTCCATGCTAATGCCGAACAAAGGTGCATGAGTTATGGGCAATGGAATATAAAGACGAAATGGGTTAGACTTAGACTTAGCTTGAACACATGTAGTGCATCGTTGAACGTAATGCTCTATGTCTCTCTTCATCTTTGGCTAATAGTAATTAGTGGAAAGCATGTCCAATGTCCTGTCACGGCCAAAGTGACCCATGAGGCCTCCACCATGTGATTCTTGGAGAAGTAAAAGTTGGAGAGACAACTTCGGAATACAAATCTTGTTTTGTTTAAAGAGAAAGCCCTTACGCAAATAGAAATCATCAACTCCTTTGTCAATGGAGAACTTTGTGAAAATTGGTCCAAAGAACATGTCGGAAGCATACAAAGTTTTGACTTCATCAAGACCCAACACGTTTACTTCGATTCAAGTAAGAAGGCTTGTGTTCTTCCGAGACAAAGCATCCACAAGTACATTATATTTTCCCTTGTTATACTTGACAATGTAAGTAAAAGACTCCATGAACTCAACCCACTTAGTGTGTCTTTTACTCAAGTTGGCTTGGCCTTTGAGATATTTCAACGACTCATGGTCGGAATGTATGATAAATTCCTTAGGCCAAACATAGTGTGCCAAACTTTAAGGACACAAACTAAGGCAAAAATCTCTTTGTCATAAATTGAGTAGTTAAGGAGGGCGCCATCAAGTTTCTCGCTATGGTAGGCAATAGGATGTTCATTTTGCATAAGGACTCCTCCAATGCCAATTCCACTAGTGTCACACTATCTCAAAAGTTTTTGTGAAATCCTGTAACGCGAGAAGAGGTGCTTCGGTTAGCCTCTTTTTAAGCTCATCAAAGTCTTTTTGTTGTGCTTTGCCCCACATGAAGGTGACATTTCTTTTTGGTCAACTCGTTGAGAGGACAAGCAATGGTAGAGAAATCTTTCACAAAACAACAATAGAAACTAGCCAACCCATGAAAACTTTGAAGTTCACTCACATTTGTGGGAATGGGCCAATCTCGAATGTCTTTGAATTTAGAAACATCAACTTCAATGCCATTGGAAGAAACAACAAAACCAAGAAAAACCAACTTGCCTTTAGCAAAAGTACACTTGGGAATATTAGCATATAGCTTTTCATTTCAAAGGATTTGCAAAACCTCCTTTACATGTGTAAAATGTTCCACAAGTGACTCGCTATAAACAAGAATATCATCGAAATAAACAACTACACTCTTTCCAATGGGAGAACGCAAAATATGATTCATAATGCACATGAAGGTGGATGGGGCATTAGATAAGCCAAAAGGTATGACCAACCATTCATAGATACCAAGTTTGGTCTTGAAGGTCGTTTTCCACTCATCACCTTCTGCCATGTGTATTTGATGGTAACCACTATGAAGATCATTTTTCGAGAAAATAGTGGCTCCACACAACTCATCAAGCATGTCATAAAGACATGGTATATGATGTCTATAACATACGGTGATAGCATTGATTGGATAGTAGTCCATGCATAACCGCAACATATCATCCGTTTTGGGAATGAGAATCATGGGTACCGCACTTGGAATAGTGCTTACTTGGATCAAACCTTTGGAGATGAGTTAGTTGAATTGACGTTCGGTCTCCTTCATCTCCTGTGGGTTCATGCGGTAGGTGGGGCGGTTGGGAGGGTTGCGCCAGGTATGAGGTCAATATGTTGCTCGATTCCGCAAAGAGGAGGAAGTCCTTGAGGGAGCTCTTCGGGAAACACATCCTTGAATTCCTAGAAAATAGTCATCACAGAGGGAGGAATATTTGTCAATTCATTAGTTCCTTGCGCTAGTCCCTTGCAAATGAGGACATAGTGCAAGATGGATGGGTTATTCCTCATGTCTCTCATCTCACTTTTGGTTGCAAGAAGAACACTCTTAGTTTTTCCACTTGAGTTAGGCTTGTGGTTCTCACTCTCTATATAGTGGTTCTCTCGCTCATCACTCTTCTCAAAAGATGGTGTTGTGGTTTTTGTCGTCGCTAAAGCCTTTGCATTATCCGCAATTATTTGGCTAGGAGTCATCGGTTGCAAAACACATGTCTTGTTAAGCCATTTGAAGGTGTAAACATTGGTACAACCATCATGTAGAGCACCTTTGTCGAATTTCCATGGTTGACCAAGCAACATATGAAAAACCGTCATGGAGACTACATCACACTCTACCCTGTCTTTGTAAGGGCCAATAGAGACAGTTACTGAGACGGTATGCTTGATCTTCATGGATCCTTTGTCACTTAGCCATTGGACATGCTAGGGGTGCTTTTGTGGATGGAGGGTGAGGTTGATCTTTTCACACAACTTGGTGCTAGCAAGGTTGTGGAAACTCCATCCATCGATAATCATTTTGATAGATTTCCCTTTGATGTCGGCACATGTTTGGAAGATGTTGGATCTTTGATCTTCATGTTCTTGGGATTGAGTAGTCAAGATCCTTGTGATGACAAGCGACGGACTTTTGTCTTGTTCACATATGAGAATTTCTTGGTCCTCTTCCACGTGTTTCCTTGTCATTGCCTCTTTCACTCGAGCATCAAATTCATCTTCACTCAAGTATTCCTCGTTGTCATTGTCATGGATGAACAAATACTTTCTTGTTTCCACAATTGCCCGACTTGTGTCCTTTGTCTCCACACTTTTAGCATTTTCCATTGAAGAGAGGGTCACTTTTGTATGGTTGCCACTTGGGGGCGGCTTTCCTTGAGGAAGTGTGTGCTTGAAGGAAGGCTTGGAGGTACTTGAGGAGCTTCGATTGAAGGTTGTTGGTGTAGTGGTTGAAGCTTGTTTATCGGTGAACTACATTCTGGGCTTGTTGTATTCGATGTCCTCTTGTACTTGACGCTTGGCTTTTTGTACTTGATTCCTCTTGTACTCGTCCATGCTTGGTTCATCATTTCTAAGAGTAACAAACACATATGATTTAGGAAGCATAATATTCTCATGTATGTGAGGGATAGCTCCAAGAAATGAAACTAACTGATAGTTAAGTTGTTTAGCATGTTCTTGAGTGATAGGTCCTTGTATTTATGTAGCTGTAAGTACAACGGTTGTATCAATAGATGGTATGTCCTCATCATGCTCCCCTTATAGAAGTTAAGTCGTCCTCGACATGATGAGGACATCACTACTGACTTGCTATCTCCAACTCCTAATGAAGTTGTCGACGTTGCTAACAAGACCAATTCTAATGAGATAAGGATTGGACCTATTACTCGAGCTCGTGCCAAGCTACTTGAAAAACAGTTGAATTCACCCCCAAATGAATCTGGTGTTGTTATTAATGAGAATTTCATACTACCTATGTTTATGCACTTGTGTATGATTATGTTCGTTGAGGAGGAAAGCATGGCGCGAGGAGGAGAAGGGTTGTTGCAAGAGGATCCCGACGTGATGATCATCCAAGGATGCACGAGGGAGGAGAGGGAGGCGGGCGCATGCTGCCTCGTGTATTAATGAGCTCGTTGGGGAACCCCAATAGGAAGGTATGATGAGTACAACAGTAAGTTTTTCGTCAGTTATGAAACCAAGGTTATCAAGCCAGTAGGAGCAAGGAAACACCTCAAAGGTGTTGCTAGATGGACTTTGGCAGGGTGCACTACCGGAGCCACCAGCAGCATGGAAACCTGCACAACACAACCACAGAACTTTGCCCCCAACTTATAGTGAGGTTGTCAATCTCACCAGTATTTCTGAAAACAAAGGATTAAACGTATTGTGTGGAAGAAAGTAATAGTTTGTAGAAAGTAAACAGAAAGCAGTAAACAATTGTAGATTGATGGTAAAAGAAAGGACCGGGGTCCATAGTTCACTAGTGGTGGCTCTCCTTAAGATAGATGACATGCTGGGTGAACAAATTACAGCGGGGCAATTGACAAACATCGAGAAAGCATACATGCATATACTAAACATCTTGACTCCTTTGAGATTCGATTGGGCATTACAACATTATACATAGACCGTAATCCAACTGCATCTATGACTAATAATCCACCTTCGGGTTATCATCCGAACCCCCTCCAGTATTAAGTTGCAAGCAACAGATAATTGCATTACGCATTGCGTGTAAAGTAAACAATACCATTGTTCTATGAACAAAGGATTGTTGTTTTCTCCCTAGTAGCAACATCACATCTAGTACCTTAGAGATTTATGTCACTTCCCTAGATTACTAGAGGCACGAACCCACTATCGAGCATAAATACTAACTCTTAGAGTTGCTAGCATCTACTTGGCCAAGATAGCTACTAACAACGGAAAGCATGCAAGATCACAAATAACAAAGGCATGATAGAATCAACAATAAATCTGAAATAGCATCTCAATATCCATCGGATCCCCGCAAACACAACATGTATGATTACAAATAGATGATCTTGATCATGAACGGAGCTCACAAGATCTAAACATGATAACACAAAGGAGAAGAACCAGCCATCTAGCTACTACATGGACCCGTAGTCCAGGGATGAACTACTCACGCATCACACCGGAGGCTTGCATGGTGATGAAGAAGGCCTCTAGGGTGAATTCTCCCCTCCGGGCAGGGTGCCGGGAAGAGCTTTAGATCCCTCCCGATCTAGGGATGGAGATGACGGTGGCTACAGACCCTTTCGTGGAATTTTGATCGAGTACTTAGGGTTTCTATATAGGAGGCATCTTATAGGCGAAAGGGGAGGCCGAGGGGGTGCCCCAGGCGGCTAGACCACCCCCTGGCACGAGCCAGGCTTGGCCGCACGGCCAGGTGGTGTGGTGGCCCTCTAGCCCCTAACTGTCTCGTATTCTGGCTCCGTGTCCCCCTCGGTGAAAAACTAATTTTGGCTTTTGTCCCGTCTAATTCCGAGAATATTCATTTTTTGACTTTCCTGGAACCAAAAACAGCAGAAAACGGGCAGCTGGCACTGTGGCTCTTGTTAATAGGTTAGTCCAAGAAAGTGCATAGAAAGTACTCCAAAGTGTGGACAAAACATAAGAAAGTAGATAAAACCAAGCATGGAACATCAAAAATTATGGATACGTTTGCAACGTATCAACATCGCCAATCTTAACTCCTATTCTTCCTCGAGTAGGTAAGTGATAAAAGAAAGAATAATTTTTGAGGTGACATGCACCATCATAAACTTGATCAAAGTATTTGTAAAACATTGATAGCTAGGATCATAGTACTTCAACATAGCATGAAAGATAAAGTTCTAACAATAAGTCAAAGCAACTATGTTGCAACATGAAAAGGCACAAACAAAAGATTCATGAATAACAATGCTTTGCAAGACGTTTGTTTGTTTTAAATAAAGAAAACATAGCATAGTGGCATTAAGCTTGTCCCTCATAGAGTAGCAAACATAAATGCATAGGACACCTTCAAAGTTCATAATAGTGACTAGATACAAATAGTTTAAAAAAAGCAATATCAAAGTGATGCATCAATCAACAAGTCTTGGGACAATGCACATAGAACTAAGAATGGCCAATATGCTCTCAAAGTAGGTGCATAAAGATAGAAGGTGGAGACTCAACATAAAAGTAGAAGAAAGGCCTTCATAGAAGGAAGTAGGGATTAAAGTTTCATAAAGAGGTTCCAAAAATTATGGTACTTATTAGCTTTCAGCTCTCATTGCCCTATCATAAGAATCTTGAAGTGATTAAGGTTAAAGTGAACAAACTATGGTGTATATGCTTGACGAAGTTTAAGTTGTAAATCTCATGTCCCTTGAATACGAGGGCCGCTCCTCATGCTACTCAAGTTTAGTTACCAGTAAGTTCTTATCATAGTAAGTACATGTGTATCATAGAGAACAGCCAACGGGGTACCCCTTGCCCGATGATACAGAAGAATCCCCATATCAAAATGACAAGGCAAGCATACAACGAGCATCTCAGCAATCTTCTTATTTACCATGGGAAAATGGTGCTTTTTTATCTCTTTCCTCTTTTCTCATATCTCTTTTTTTTCTTTTTCTCTTTTTCACTTTTTTCTCAATATCTGACTCTTTTTTATAAGAAGAATGCTTCATATACATCTCATTATGGTTACGCTGCAGGTTTCCACCATGACGGCATGGATTAGACCAGTGGCCTAGGCGTTTCTCTAACACACATACATAACTCCATGGACTTACAAGCTCCCTTTCATTTCACACCGACGACATCCATAGACAAAAGATCATGATATCAACTAGGTACAAAGTACAAGTGCAATGTTGACAGCGTTCCTCATGACAACATGGTTCTGCTAATCCCCAACATATAAGTGCAAGCATATACAAGATAGACGACACAATGGTTCAAGTTTATTAAGGGCAAGAAAATTAAAGTGTGCCATAAAGTTCGTGAGAGCTTCAATCACTAGTTTTCTCATAACAAGTTTAATTCGGAAGGTAGATAAAAACATGAATATACATGGAATAGCAAATGCTAATAGGTAGGTATGGTGGACTCTTTGGAATAACTTGGTTTTAGGAGTTGGATGCATGAGCGGAACTCATACTTGGTTATGGAGGCTAGCAAAAGACTGGGAGCGACCAACTAAGAGAGCAATAATGGCCATAATCATGCAGAGCGACAAAACATCATTAATAAAAGCATAAAGTGATACTACAAGTTGAAAACTAAAGGATCATAAAGGCTCATGGTGACTTGGGATAGTCATAACATGGTGTGAGAATGCACCAAGTCAACCCAAATAAAGCATCAAAGGAGAATACCATAATACTAAGCTTTAATATGCTAAAACAACGCATGATTCTTCAAGGCACATTAAGCAATCTCAATTGTTTATAACATGTCATGCTACAGCAAAGATCTAAAGCCAAAACAATATCAAGCATGGCATGACAAAGCATAGGCCACAGTCAAAAACAAGCTCCTTTTACCACTTAAGCATGATCTTTTTTCCTACTCTTTTCCAATCCAAACCAAACTATTTGAAAACCAATGTATGAAAGAGGGGGTATGACATGGGTATACCCTACAGGTACTCGATCTTGGTATATACGGTCCAAATACATACAGGCCCACGGTGTCGCCAAGGCCCGAATAGAGGGACTCGAGTAACCTACGGACTCTCGATGGCTTGAAGAACAAGAAGAAGCTAAAGATAGAAAGATTAAAGGGAAAACCCTAACTTGTAACCGACTCGACCTAATACCCGAGACCTAGCCTATCTATATAAAGGCTAGGAGGGGGCGGCGAGAAGGACACACGCAACCCTAGTTTCCACAACCTTCGCCAGATTACATCTACGCACCATTGTAACTTTCGACTCCCTCAATAATTCCACGAGCAGACAAGCAGGAGTAGGGACCTCTACGAGGCCTGAACCTGGGTAAATCCTTTGTCCCCTGTGTGCTTGTTTTCTAGCTGATAGATGTCTCCAGCGCTCCCTCCTTCTCCAAAACCCAAGTCCATAACAATGGGCATTGACGAGTTAAACCCTCGTCAATTGGCGCCGTCTGTGGGAATTGGGAGTGCTGATGTGGCGGCTTCTTCGGCCCCATAAACTGCGATCTACAACTCTGCAACAGCGGAGATTCGTCAGCTCTTCGGCGCCTTCGACTTCACCGTCCACCCGCCCGGCCTTCGAGTCTGTGGGCGACGGAGTCAGCCTGGCGATTGGGAGCTTCCGCATCCAAGTTGGTCAGATGGGCACGCTTCGCCTGCCTGATCAGTCGACAACAGCGACGATTGCCCCGGCATCATGGTTCCCTCCATCGATCGGCACCCTCAGCAAGCTCAACGCTCTGGTGGCGGTCGAGAACACGGTCAACGACAGCAGTCGCGACTCCGATCTAAGCGATCTGGCCACTGAAGATGGAACCTACGGTTCCGGATCTGAAAGTTGTGGAAGCAACAGCTTCCCTAATCACTTCATGTGCGCCGTCATCAACGCGGGCAACACCTCCGCCAATCGTGGCAACGGTGGCAACACCGGCAATGGCACCGATCCAGCCAATCGCGGTAATGGTGGTAACACCGGCAACGGCACCGACCCACCCAACACCGGCAACGGTGGCAACGGCGGTAACGGTGGCAACGGAGGAGCAGTCGAACCTCCTAGCATGATCAACGAGCAAACCGGTGAACGCGTCGTGATCAGGCTCAACGAGCAAGAGTGGGATCGCTGCCACGAAAGCCCTACGGGGTGCACCTCTACCCTTCGGGTCCCCACAGGAACTGCTGATGGGCTACCACTGGCTCCTAAAAGAGGAATTCAAGCGCCAAAAGCAAGCAATCGCGCAACTTGAGGGGCGTAAAAAGGCAGCGGACGAATCAAGCCTTCGTCGTGCTGGGCTCTCCTCCCACGGAGGATCCTCCTCAAGAGATAACGAGTACCTCGCCAAGAAGAGGCAGTCGCGGATGGCTCACCTCACCGAACAAGAGCGCATAGAGGCCACGAAAGTCCTCGACTTTGGCTCTATGACGGTCGACACGAGAGGCAACGTGGTTCCCAGGACACCGCAGGCCGCGGTGATGACAGCCACCATGTACCTCCTCAATAACCAACCGCCAGCTGGAGATCCCCGAACGGCCATGCACCGATCTACGATCGCGGGCTTGGGGCTAATCGAGGCCGCCCTCGACAAGGAGCCGGTACCAGACCAAAAAAAGGGCAAAGTGCTAGCAAAGCGCTACTCCTCGCCCTCGTCCAGCGATTACAGTCATGACCTTTCTCGACGCCGCCGCACACGGCGACACGATTGCGACTACGATGCACGCGACGACCTCACACAACGCAAGATCGACAAGTCAAGGGCATGACGTGCTCGGTCGACCGACTCGGAAGAGGAAGATGGGGAACTCTGCGGCGCCAGATGCTTCAGCAGAGCCATTAGGTAGAAGCGAATGCCTAAAGGGTTTAAACTCCCATCGGAGAACCCGAAATTCGACGGTCTACAGGACCCTAAGATCTGGCTGGAGGACCACATCTCCTCCGTCAGGCTACACGGAGGTAGTCGAAGTACTGCCATGCAATGCTTGCAGCTACAGCTGCAGGGCGCCGCCCGGGCATGGCTCAATAACCTCCCACGCGGATCCATTCGCAGTTGGGATGAGCTGGTCTACAGCTTCGTGCGCAACTTTAAGGGCACGTACAAACGACCCGCCTCAATCGAAGAACTGAGATGCTGCCAGCAAAGATCTGGCGAATCTCTGCACTCTTACATCCAAAGGTGGTCCATCATCAAGAACTCCGCGGAGAACATCTCGGAAGACCGCACGATTGATGCATTCAACGGTGGTATCCACCACATGGAACTCAAGGAGAAGCTAGGTCGCTCAAAGCCCTAGACCATCAACCACCTGATGGAGATCGCGAATTGGTGGGCCGATGGAGAAGATTCGGTGAAGAATCACGTTCACTCCGACGAGGAGGCAGAACTCGAACACAGACGCGACCGCCGGGGCAAGCGTCGCATGCGCGTCTACGATGATCGCGATGACATCAACATGGTCGCAGGCGGCTACGCCGATAGACGCGACGATAACCGCAACAACGGATATCGCAGCGGCGGATACCGCGACTCTGGGAAAACCACGCAAGTGTGGCAACGCCGCACTCGCGATGAGGCACCCGCGACCTCCATCGAGGACAAACTGTTCGGGCCATGCACGGTACACTTCTACATCGACAAGCATGATGGGAAGAGAAAGTCCAGCCACCTCCTCAAGGACTGCCGCGAGTTCCTCAAGCTACACGAGGGATTGGTTTGGATGAACCGCAACATAGTCGAAAGAGGCTACGGAGCCGCTCCAGGTGCCGTGGCACATGGCGCACCACCACCACCACCTGGGCTACCCCCGAACGGAGCTACACCAGACCAGCACCACGGAGGCGAACCGTACCCACGGGCCATGGGTACCATGATGATCCAAAAGGGACGCCCCTCCAACAGGGTGCAAAAGGCCATCACTCGCCAAGTCAACTTGGCCACGCACTCGCCACCATCCACCACTGAGTACCTCAGTGGCAGCGAGTCGTGCATTACCTTCGACAAACACGACCACCCACCTCAAGTACCTCGCCCAGGTCATTGCCCCCTCGTACTCGAGGCGCAAATTGGAGGCTTCGACATGAGTCGCGTCTTCATGGATGGCGGAAGCGGCATCAACCTCATATTCGCGAGTACCTTGCGAGCAATGAGGATCCCTCTAACCTGCTTGGAGGCATCGGACACAATGTTCCACGGCATCGTCCTAGGGAAAGGCATATACCCCCTGGGCAAAATCAACATCGACGTCATCTTTGGCACACCGAAGAACTTCCGGCGCGAGCGCATCGACTTTGAGGTCGTCGACTGGCCCTCACAATACCGTTGCATGCTTGGGCGCGTCGCATTCGCCAGGTTCATGGTAGTACGCCACTATGCCTACCTGCAGATGAAAATGTCGGGTCCCAGCGGCGTCATAACGATCAACGGGAACTTTGAGCGATCTGACGCTTGCGACAAGGAATTCAACATAATCTCCCAGTCCTTCGGCATGTAGTAGGAACTTGCAAGACTGAAAGAGACGATAGACAACAGTCTGCCTCCCTTGAGTAGGCCAAGCTCACATGATCTCTCATTCGACTCATCCGTGCACACAAAGAAGGTGCAGGTCCATCCATCGGATCTCGCCAAGACAGCCCTCATCGCCAACAACTTGAGTCCCGTGTAGGTACTCGCGCTCGCCGAATTCCTCCGTGAGCACTGGGAAATTTTTGCCTGGTGTCCTGCGGACATGCCAGGAGTTCCCAGGGAATTCGCCGAGCACGCACTCAACATCAACCCCGACGCAAGGCCAGTCAAGTAAACGATCAGGCGACTGTCTGAGCAACGAGTGTAGGCAGTCGGAATGGAGATCAACAGACTCCTCGAGGCCAAGTTCATACACGAGATCAAGGAAAGCACTTGGCTCGCCAATACGGTGCTGGTACCAAAAAAGGACACAGACATCCTACGGATGTGTGTGGACTTCACTTCTTTAAACAAGCACTGCCCAAAAGATCACTTTCCGCTGCCACGGATCGACCAGATCATCGACTCCACCGCGGGATCCGAGCGCCTCTGCTTCCTCGACGCCTACTCAGGCTATAATCAAATTCGAATGAAGGAGGAAGATCAGGAGAAAACAGCATTTACAACGCCCTTTGGTGTGTTCTGCTACAACATAATGCCCTTCAGGCTAAAAACACGGGAGCCACCTACCAGCGATGCATGCAGGCTTGCCTCAAGGAACAACTAGGTCGCAACATCCAAGTCTATGTTGACGACATAGTAATCAAGACCAAGGAGGAAGCCTCTCTAATCGATGATTTTCACGAAACCTTCACCAACCTCGATCGCTACCGGATCAAGCTCAATCTGGACAAATGCGCCTTCAACATACCATCTGGGCAGCTACTCAGATACCTCATCTCTGCGAGGGGGATCGAGGCGAACCCGAAGAAGATAAAAGCCATACTAGCCATGGAGAAGCCGAAGAACATAAGAGGCGTCAAGCAACTGGCCGGACGAATCGCGACCCTCAGTCGATTTATCAGTTGGATGGGTGAAAAGGCACTGCCCTTCTACCAACTCCTCCGCAAAGCCAAAAAATTCGAGTGGACCAATGAAGCACAAGAAGCATTCGAAGATCTCAAGCGCTTGCTATCCACCTCGCCAGTACTGGTGACTCCACGAGAAAGGGAACCACTATTGCTGTACATCTCCGCCACCAACCAAGTGGTCAGCACAGTGCTCGTCGTCGAGCGAGCCGAGGAAAACAAAGTCCACGGCGTACAACGCCCGGTATACTACCTCAGCGAGGTCCTCACGCCAACAAAACAGCGGTACCCGCACTACCAGAAGCTGGCGTACGGCGTCTTTATGACCGCCCGGCGACTGCGCCACTACTTCCAGGAACACCCAATCGTGGTAGTCAATGATGCCCTATTGGGGCATATCCTTAATAACCCCGACGCCACGGGGCGAATCACGCTTTGGGGAATAGAGATGTCTCCACGAGACATCACATACGAAAAACGCGACGCCATCAAGTCGCAAGTACTCCCTGACTTTCTCATGCACTGGATGGAGAACCAGCTCCCGGACAAGCCAGATATGTCCTACCTCTGGACAATGCACTTCGATGGGTCCAAACGGAAAGACGGGGCAGACGCAGGTGTCATATTGACATCACCTCAAGGGGACAAGCTGAAGTATATACTGCGAATGCAGTTCAAATCCTCAAACAACGAGGCTGAATACGAGGCCCTGTTGCATGGGATGAGGATGGCAAAAGCCTGTGGCGCCAAAAGGCTCATCATATATGGCGACTCCAAGTTGGTCGTCAACCAAACAATGCACGAGTGCGACGCATTGAACGACAACATGATCGCGTACCGCGACCTCTACGATACACTCGAAGGAGACTTCGATGGTTGCGAGTTGCGACACATAGGTCGCGAAAGCAACGAGGAGGCGGACACACTTGCCAACATAGGCTCTACCTGTGCCCCCATACCACCTGGGGTATTGTGGTGCCCCGCAAAAACCACTACTAGAAAATCGCGTTGATTTTGTGCATTGGATCATCATGACCGCATGCTCATGTCATCATGCCACATTGCATTTGAGCATCGTCATCATCATGTATGGTTCTGTCTTAAACTATTTTCAAAAAGTCTATTATTGTTTTCTAAATACCCCTTATTTAATTCAAATCAAAACACCGGGCTTGTCCGGAATATTTTGTTTTGTCTATCAACGGTTTGCAAAAGCCTCGTTTTTAATAAATGAAATATTTAAATTATTTTTGGGAGGCAGCCAGCCAGGCCCGAAAGCCCAGCCGGCACCTCCAGATAAAAATCCTATCTAACCCAGATCCCCCCAAACCCTTTTCTACCCGAACCTAATCTACCCAGCCCCCTCCACCTCACCACAGCCACTCACGGCACGCCACGTCAACCTGGCCCAATCCCCCATCCAATCAACCACTGCCACCTCACCCAGCTACCTCCACTCCCTTCACACAGCCATCCCCACCGCCACCTAACCCGTGCGGGCCCCACCCCCGGGATGGACAGACGCGCCACCACCCCACCTGTCCCATTTCCCCACGCACGCTCCGCCCGGCCCCACCACCATCTCCCGCACGCACGCGCTCGATCGGCCGCCCCTGGCCCGCTGCCCTTCTCTCCAACCGATAGCGCCGCCGCCCTCTCCGCTACCTCCCCCGCCTCCTCCTCACCGCCCCGCTCGGCCGCGACCCGGTTCTCCCCGAGCCACGCGAGGCCCCTCCTTGTCGACCCCCTCCTCCATGTCGCCACCTCGATGGCCGCTACCACCCACCACCGCGGCCTCTACCCTACAGCGCCGACCCCGCTGCCTCGGGCCCCTCCGCTGCACCGGCACCGACCCCACCGCCTCCGGTCCGGCCCGACCGCCCCTAGTGCCTCTCCGTGCGACCCTGCGCCCAAGCACCCCTCCGGCCGCGCGCGCCCTGTCTTGTTGTGGCCCCTCGTCTCCTGCGCCGGCCACCGACGCCGCTAGCCCGCCTCTGACCCGCCAGAGCCGTCCCCGGCGTCCTCCCCGAGCTCGCCTTTTGCGCTTGTTCCCCATCCCTCGCCGATCGCCCCGCCAACCTCGGCCTACCCCGCGCCGTCGCCGTTCCCTGGCCTCCTTCTCCCCGTCGCGTGACCCTGGCGCCGCCCGAGAGCCCGCCCCGAGTCGCATTCATCGCCATGACCGCCTTCCGCCGCCGGCCGCCTGTCCTGTCGCTGCGTCGTGCTCGTCCATGACCCTGCTGCTGTACCACGAGGTTGTATTTTTGTATGTGCTGCAGCGTTGTGTTGTTGCTGGGACATGTGTGTGGAGATGGGGGCAGTGTGTCAGAGACCACTGATGTGGAGATGTTGAAGCAGCTCGAGCAGTACTAATCCGACCACTTCCGCCTTGAGATGACCCAGGCCCGACACCCGATGACCGAAGTGGGACCGATGCCAATCCAAGTACGCCATCAACCACCGGCGCCAAACCCAAGACCGACATCGTCACCCGTGCACTTTGATAAGAACGCCAAGTTCTTCGACCCGAAGGCCACAGATGCGACAAGTACTTCTTCCCGGATTCGATGCCCGAGAACCCGGACGCCCAGGTCATCGACACGGATACGCCAAGTACTTCCTCGAGGACGCCAAGTTCTTCACCCCGAATGCCAAGACCGACTCGATGGTGCGGACCCGACAAGATCTTCGCGACGACAAGATCGACACCGACCAGGGCAAATCCGATGCGCCCCGACGCCGAACCAAGTCATTCTTCGCGGAACGCCAAGATCTACTCTGTTATTCGAGAACAATCCCGCCGAGACCGAACCCCAGATCCAGACCCTGAGACCCGACCCCGAACCCCTCGGAGCCCAAGTTCGCCGAACCCTAATGTGATTCCCTATCCGAGACCCCCATTATTTTTATAATATGACCTTATCGGCTGTCGCATATTAAATTGTTGCTCTCGCATGCATATCATAATCATGCCGGATCTTTTGCGTAGTATTAAATATTGCATCCGTTGTTTGTTCTAGTGTTTGCTTCTTCGCGGATTAGGCCGATGAGTTGATGAGTACCAACAAGTTCTTCGGATATGAACCTTCGGCAGTGTTTCCCAGGCGAGCATCTCTTCCCCTTCTACCTATTTTGCATTTATAGTCTTTATTTCCTCTTATTGATCTATTGATATCCGTGTCGCGATGCTTTAGTTTCCGAACACCAGTTATATCCCGTGCAGCCTCCATATTGCCTTGGACACCTCCTATTACCTGTGTTTGGTAGATAGCTGGCCTTGCGAGTCGTAGTTGCTTGCTCAGGTGTGATCTCGTGTGGTCAAGTACCACAGTTGTTGGAAGGTTGGCAGATGCTTATTGGTGGAGATGCTTAATGGTGGAGCTGATCATGACTTTAACTACAACTATTAAAATGCTAGATATAACTAATGCAGAGGCATCGGTGGGCAATAAATGTTATTTGGTTCTTCCACGCTCACTTGTGTCCCGTAGGACCCCGAGTACTTGATACCTGTTCCTTGATTTTTCGCACTATCCACATCCGGGAGGCCTTATGGACCCCCCTGAGCCAGAGCTTGATTCATTCTTATTTCTTGGGGCCACAAAGTAGTTTGGGGCTTTATTACTATCCTGTACTTATGCCATGCTTTACTGCTTTATTTAAAATTGTGCGTGGAGCACCTGTACTGTTTTGGATCGCGCCACGTTTTTGCGGTATCGACAAGCCCAGTCACACTTTCGAGTTCCCAGTCGTTTACAATCGTCGTCGCAAACCCTGGGTCCATTCCGGAGCCGGCCAACTTCGTTGCGGGTAGCTTAGTGGGGTGGCCCCCTGAAATATTTCTGAATCCTGTGATCGCTCTGTCGTGAATGCCTCATTGGGTTTTGAGTTGGTTTTTCCGAGGTTGATCGAGTGTGTGTTGCTATTTGTACACTCCTGCAAGGTAAAACTTTCTGAAAGCCGTGTCCGCGGTTATGGACGACTTGGAGCATAGTATCTCGATCATAGACAAGCATAACTAAAGTAGTGCTATAAACTTGACTTAATATATGACTAGTAATCAGATTCAATTATAACGTAATGGATATTAAAAATGCCAACAGCTGCTAGTTTTGGGTTGTTTGTTATATATATCTAGTAAGTATTACAACTCCAACGGGATGTGATAAAAGTGCCAACAACTGCTGGGTTTTGGGATTCCTCAGGACAATTATATCTGACTAGTAAATGTTCCAACTATAACAGAATGGTGATTAAAACTGCCCACTACTTATGCTTCAGGAGGACTCATGCTATCTATATCTGATTAGTAAATGCTGCAACTATAATGGAATGAGTAAAATTGCCAACTGTGTGAGTTCCTTGGTCTGACTTCCTCGTTTGGTCTCGAGGGGGAAATACCAGGATGGGTTTGTTTGGTGTTAGCTTCAGGTTGGATCCGAATAGGTATTTCTTATCCCTCTCTCATAACCGCCAGTTGTATCGAGTCTCTATAGGTTGTTTAGTGTCGCTGCGCTGCCGCTTCAGCCCATCATACCTATGTAGGCGAGAGCCGCTGAATTCTAGCCTCGCCGTGTACTGGCCTCAGTACTGACGCTCCTCTTTTTCTTTTGCCCTTTGTCGGCACCCCCCTTTGTTTTAGCAGGTTTGAGATCGACGTCGTTAGCAAGGTTACCCTTCCGGCTTGGCCTGGGAAGGGTTATGGACGCCATTGGTTATTCTTCAGGGCTCTTACCCAATTTGCTTCTTGTCCGTACTCGGACGTTGTATCAATTTCAAGGTGATTTGGATCTTTGTATTGTATATCTGTATTCTTGACTCGTTGAGTCGCCGTTGTATATATATATCTGTTCTGTGGGTCCCATCGAGGCCTGTTGTGTAATGGTATTACTTCGTTTTCCACCCGCACGAAAGTGCCTGGTGGGCGTCCTTGAATCGTTTCTATGCGGGTTTGGCGGAAAGGGCTAAAACTTGCATAGGGCCGATTTCAGGGTGTTACAGGTATTTCTCGAGCGCATATGCGAGCGCTCCATCAAGCCAAAGGCCGCAGAGAAGAAAACAAGCGCAGCAACGGACTCGGGGGCTACGCCACCCAATGAGCCAATGGCACTCGACGAATTGGAGATGGACACAGGACTCGAGGGACCAACGAGCATCATGACGATCGAGCAATCCTGGACGTAGTCGTACATTACGTACCTCCTCAGCAAGCGCCTACCCGACGACCCGACAAATGCACGGCACATCGCGCGGTGCTCCAAGGCATTCGCAGTTATCAACGGCGAACTGTATAAATGCAGCATCACAGGAGTGCTAAAACGATGCGTCTCCATGGCCGATGGAAGAGCAGTTCTCCTCGACATCCATGAAGGGACCTATGGACACCACGCTGGCAGTCGCGCCCTCGTCGCCAAAGCTCTACGAGCTGGATTTTATTGGCCCACGGCCATGCGCGACGCCAAGGACATAGTCCAAAAATGCAATGCTTGCCAGCGATTCACGGACAAGCCACACACACCAGGTGCAGAGCTACGGCCTATTCCATTGGCCCGGCCCTTCGCACAATGGGGGCTCGATATGGTTGGCAAGCTGCCAAGATCCTCGCGCGGAGGCTACGCCTACCTCTTGGTGGCAGTCGACAAATTCACCAAGTGGATCGAGGCGATGCCAATGACCAACCAATCAGGGCACAACGCAGTCAAGTTCTTCGAGTCCATCGTCTACCGCTTCGGCGTGCTACACAACATTATTACCGACAACGGGACAAACTTCACATCCAAGGAGTTCCAAGAATTTTGCGAGAACCTGGGGATCAACATCAGCTACGCCTCAGTAGCGCATCCACAGACCAACGGTCGGGTGGAAAAAGCAAACGGGCTTGTCTGCAGCGGCATCAAGAAGCGACTGCTGCGACCACTCGAACAAGCGGCGGGTTGCTGGCCAGATGAGCTGCAATCCGTACTCTAGAGTTTGTGTACAACTCCAAACAGCACCATGGGCTACACGCCATTCTTTATGGTGCATGGAGCAGAAGCAGTACTACCCGCCGAGGTACGGTACAAAGCGCTGCGCGTGGTCGCTTACAGCGAACAAGAGTCATCCCTCGCACTCGAGGATTCCGTCGACCTCCTTGACGAAGCAAGGGAAATCGCCGCGGAAAGATCAACGATCTACCAGCAGAACCTGCGCAACTACCATAGTAGAAGACTTCGCCCTAGATCCTTCGTCGAAGGTGACTTGGTCCTGCGACTGAAGCAGCAAGGGCATCTCAAGCTCGAGCCCCCCTGGGAAGGACCATACGTGATTACAGAAGTAATCCCAGGTGGCGCCTATCGCCTTAAAGACCTAGAGACAGGAGTCGCATACTCCAACCCTTGGAACGTCGCACAACTGCGACGCTTCTACCCCTAGTAGTTTTACTTTTTACATCGCCAACAAGGCTACTCAGGCAAGGCTACTTAGCCGCACATTGTACCTCGCACTGTTCTTCAAATAAATAAAAGCTAAGTGCCCCAAAACTCCGTGTTCTCCTTTACTTTGTCAATTTTTATACTCGGGGGCTGCACCACCCATACGTCTATTCTTCGAACCAGTAACGCGATATCCTGAGTAGCTGGCACATCAATCGAACCCCTTAATACAAACCCTACCCAGCTGCAACGCACCTGGCAGGTAGACAAGGGACCAAGGAAAAAGATGGCCAGGCTAACGAAAAGGACTCGCATAGTGCAACGCACCCCACGCTTACAAAGCTATTTGTACACATTCAACAATAAATTATCTACAAATATATATGAACTTTACAACACAAGTACACTTATGTGCAGGATACATATTTGGCTACCCTTACAACAGAAGAACATTAGTTTGTTCCTTGAAGAAGTCGACGATCTCCTCGGCTGGGTGGTCCACCGCCTGATAGTGCGGCACCATATTCTAGGAAGATCCTGCTGGTGGCGCCGGTGGCCCAGAGGAAATGGCGGCGACATCCACGTCAGGCCTGTGCAAACGCACCATTGAGAGGGCAGCCTTGGCACCAGCCACCAACTGCTGCCTCACGCACTCGCGAACCGCGGACATATCTTGAAATTTGGTCAAGAGAGCCAGCAGGCTTGATGGAGTGTCATCCAACGGGAACATCACATGATAGATGTTCTTCAAACATGACTGTGACTTCTTTAGGAAGAGCAGCACTCGCGAGGCACGATCCTATAGGGTCGCCAATGCAGTCGCACGATCATGATCTACCAAGAAGTATCCATTCTCCTGAAGTTGCTCCTGGGTGAGATCATGAAGGCGGATGGCAATCCTATCCCTCTCCTCCTTAGGATGGCGTGCGCTAACAACTACACGAAGCAACATCAATAGCATGAGTACAACGTACCATTGCAACTAACTACAAAGGAAAAGATGAGAATGAGCAAACTAACACTTAAACTGATCGCCTAGCTGCGTCACCTCGCCAAGAAGATATTGCTCGCGGGCGGCGGCTTTTTCCGCCTTTGACTTCCACACGTCTGTGTTACCACGGATCAGGGGCAACTCACGCTCCAACTGCTTCACACGGTCACAAAGTCGCGACAGCAAGGACAGCTCCTCTACCCTGGAGCGCGGTGGTGCCACTGTCTCACCAAGAGATGGCGAGTCCAGGGTTCCCCCAACAGGATCACTTGATTTACCCTACCACAAGTCAAGACAGAGGCAAATAAGGCGACCAAATTAACACAAAGGCAGGGGGAACATATGCATTCAAGATAAGCATAAGTGTTCACAAACACACTCGCCAGTAGGCATGTTCTTAGACTAAAAGGGGCAACTCATCAATTATTACAACAAGCTAACTATGGAGCAGTTGGATTCTTCGACTTCGATGGCTTCGGGGGCTTCATCAAGTCCGTGGCAGTATCAGACGCCACTGACTTTCCGCCGACCCCTGAGGCCGAAGGTTTCGCTGCCTTCTTCGCACGTTGGAGCTCCTCCGAATACTTGGCAATGGTATTTATCAAGAAATGGCCATATTTGGCACAGGCAGTCGCAAAGGGAGCGAAGACTACCTGTTGACCATCCGCGCCAACAGGCATCGCCTTCGACACCACAGAGGGATCTATCTCGACTCCGTGGGCTTGCACCATGGTGAGTGACATGGTCGCGCCAGCCGTGCGGAGGGAGTTCTTGTAAGAGGAAGGCACACCACCGGCGAGTGACCCCACCAGCTCATCCACATTATCGACCAGCTCCGCCTTCGGCATCAAATCCTCCCGGAGGCGACTTAGGGTGACCTTAGCCTTGGACAATGTATCGTGAATGGCGGCGCTTCGGTCCTCGACTGCAGACACCGCGCCTGCCAGAGCGTCATCACAGCGAAGGGCCTGCGGGTCAAAGCTCAGGTCGCCAGCATCTGCCCAGAAAACACATATATGGATCAAACCTCTAGCACCATCGACAAAACTCTGGATGCAGAGAAGGACAACAATAAAATATCTAGCAGCGAAGGTACTTGAGAGGGCCTTGGCGACTGAGAACAGTTTCTCTTCGAACAACTTTTCACTGGTCGCAAAGGAGGCACGCAGATCCTCTTCGCGCCTCTGCGCCTCATCACGGGCCGCAATTGCCTCGTCACGCCCCTTCACAGCTGCGGCCAAAAAGTTGACTATCAGTTAACTGCACCAAAAACAAGAAGACGAAAAAGAATAAGTGTTGAACACTCACTTTCGACGACGCGGTGACGTGACTCCAGCATTGCATGCTGGCGGCCCATTGCCATCACTTGCTCCGCCACTTGCGCGGCTTCCTTTACAAGGAGCTGTCACACAAAACAAGGGATCAGAAAGGGCAACAGAAAACATCGACTACCACACAAAAAGAAAGGAATATATACTTACATGGTCCTCTAGTGACTCCGAAGAGGTTTGCTGAACCGTCATCCAAGCAACCATTTGATGCTCCCCTACGTGAGGAGAGCTCGAAGAATTGTGCCCGGAGTGGGCCGCCGCCGGAGGAGAAGGAGCGCGCTCGACCTCTACCTTGGCCCTTGAAGCCGCGACTCCCGATTCTTTCAAAAACTCGACGTCGCCAGAAGATGACGACGCCTCTTGACTACAAGACCAAATCCACATTGAGAAAAGGTCAAACTCTAGGGCAAAACCAACAAGAAGAAAAACAGAAAAGAATGAATGACCTAGCAAACTTACCAGTTAAAGTTGTCAAGATCAAACGTGGCCGCCGCTGATTTCGACGAAGACTCCTTGGGCAATCGCATCTTCTTGCAAGAAGACGATGCCACAACCCTCATAGGAACGGATGGAATTGGCGACTCCGCGCCAACAGCCGTGCCTCCTGGAGTTGAAGGAGTCGACGCGTCGGAGTCCTTGCTACGCGAACGCTTGTGAGTATCCGGGCTCTCGGACTCGGGGGCTTCCTCTTCCACATCAGAAGGAACAGTCGACTCAGACTCGTCCTCTTCCAAAGCTTCGCGGGGAATAATCCCCTCAAGGAGAGGAGGCATACAAAGCGATGCCGCCCAATCCTGCATACAAACAGAATAAGTAAGCAAACAGAAAAGCAATCGTGAAAATAAGCTACTGCGTAGCATAACTATACCTCAGGAGGAGGATTCGAAGCATCAAAAGGAGGAACAACTGGTTCACTCGGAAGCACATCCTTGACAGTGCACTTCGTGACCAGTCGAATCCTCTTATCCACCTCACTCGCGGACATGCCATCGGTAGACACGCGAGTGGCATCATCAGCGCCATTCCATTGAAACATGGGATGGACTCTAGCTTGGAGAGGCTAGATGCGACGGCGCAGCCAAGTTCTGATAAGAGCGCAGCCTCCCTCTTCTGCGCCTATGCGACTTTCGAGGTTGCAGACGCGCTGATACAGCACGTCCGTCTCCACGAGTTTTCCAGGCATAACTACGTTCTTCCAAGAACACATCTTCTTGCAGGGAGTCGCCGGATCGAAGGGCGCGAGTCCAAAGTGCTCATCTTTGGCCTTCTGATCGCGGACATAGAACCATTTATCCCTCCATCCCTGGACGGACTTGGTAAGCATCATGTCGAAGTAGGTGACGGATGGGTCAACATGGATGCCACAACCACCTACGTCATAAACTAAAGAGCCAGATGCGGACTGACGCTTCATCAATTTAAACAAGCGAATGAAAAGACCAAAGTGTGACTCGATTTCGAGCCAGCACTCGCAAAGGGTGATGAAGCAGGTGATATGGAGAATCAAATTTGGGGACAGCTGATGGGGCTGGAACCCGTAGAAGCAAAGAAGACCCCTAAGAAAGGGGTGGAGAGGCAAGGAGAGACAGCGAATGATGAATGCGAGAAACATCACTTAAAAGCCAGCGGGAGGAGCAGGAATGGTCTCACCGCTGGGGACGCGCGCATCGGCGACTGCGGCAAAGATAACTCCATCCTGGCGAAGAAGACGGAGATCCAACGGCTTGATAATGGAGGGGCGCCATGCACCATTGGTCACGCGAGGGCCCGCGACCTTCTTCTTCACGCCGGCGGCGGCGCTGGTGCCCGCAGCAGCGGAGCCACCCTTCTTCTTTGTCGCGGCGACGATGGCCGCAGAATCAGCGGCAGCACCTCCTTTCTTTTTCCCCATTGCACGGCAGCAATGAGAGTGTAGAAAGTAGCTTGGAAATGAGCGAAGGTGGTCCAGCGCCGTGGAGGAGATGAGCACAGGGAAAAGCAGAAGAACAGCAGCAATGGCGATGGCAGCAAGGAAGAAAGAGTGCAGATGGAAAATTAGCGCCGCAGCGCCGCTACTTAATTCCTGGGAGATGCAATCCAATGGCTGACAAAACCCTATTGGACGCGTGGCACGCATCGTGTTGGACACGTGGAGAAGAGGAGCTGCTAACCGTCCCCCACTTCTACCATTACGCGCGGAAATCGAGGAGGCGCAGTTAAAACTAAGATTACACACGCCCAGTCAAATCAATGTCAGAAAGTGGGACCCACCGCTCGTCACGTCCCGTCAAACTTGATCACGCGGGCAATCGAGGTCATACAAGCGTCAGCACTGACATCAACAAGGCTACGCAGTGGAATACTTCGACTATTTTTAGTCCTTGCTGGAGTCTTCGACTCCACCAAGCACTCGGGGGCTACTCCCATAGGGAGCGTTGGCCGCGCACCCTACGACTTTTTCTTTTCTTGTTGCAAGAACGTGAACAATCACAAAGCAAACCCAACCACTCGAAACACAGTTTGATTACGGACATGGGTTACTCCCATAGGGAGCACCGGAAACAAATTCGACTTAAACAAGCAGGCAAAAGAGGACAGCAGTCGTAAAAGTGTTTTAGTCCCTGCCCGAGTCTTCGACTGAAACAAGAAAACAAAAGACGACAGCAGTCGCATAAGTTCTTTAGTCCCTGCCTGAGTCTTCGACTCAACCAGGCACTCGGGGGCTACTCCCATAGGGAGCGCTGGTCGCGCACCCTATGATTATTGGCACAAAAACTGTGTGTTGATAACATCGGCACTCGCAACCCTTGGCGACACCGCCTCACAAATTTTCCCTACAAAGAGACTACGTCTCCTAGGACGCCCGAATCGTCTCCGTGATGATAAAATTCGGATGCTGCGCTTACGGCGTGAAGGTAAGACCTGAATAAGGCCTGGCAACGCATTTAACTGCGCACTACCAGAAATGTATCCGTGCCTACAGGCGCGATGAACATGCCTTGACAGACGCGTCGAGTGCTCACACCCATATAACTGGAATTCGACTCCTGTAAGACCTCCACGACCTGAGTGGAATTACACCAGCACTTTTCTGGATTCGAGTCCGGGGACTCGAATTTGAGTAGACTGCGTTGTTTCACCCTAAGGTGGTTAACTGATACCGATACTTCGGTTATATCAGGCACGTATATCAACAATCCCTATGACACAAATAAAAGCAATCGAAATGTACTCATTTAGGCACTCGAAGGCTTCAAAAGTCCCCAGTCGAATCTGTGATTCCACTGGACACTCGGGGGCTACTGACATGGGTATACCCTACAGGTACTCGAGCTTGGTATATACGGTCCAAATACATACAGGACCACGGTGTCGCCAAGGCCCGAATAGAGGGACTCGAGTAACCTACAGACTCTCGATTGCTTGAAGAACAAGAAGAAGCTAAAGATAGAAAGATTAAAGGGAATACCCTAACTTGTAACCGACTCGACCTGCTACCCGAGACCTAGCCTATCTATATAAAGGCTAGGAGGGGGCGGTGCGAAGGATACACGCAACCCTAGTTTCCACAACCTTCGCCAGATTACATCTGCGCACCATTATAACTTTCGACTCCCTCAATAATTCCACGAGCAGACAAGCAGGAGTAGGGACCTCTACGAGGCCTGAACCTGGGTAAATCCTTTGTCCCCTGTGTGCTTGTTTGCTAGCCGATAGATGTCTCCAGCGCTCCCTCCTTCTCCAAATCCCAAGTCCATAACAATGGGCATTGACGAGTTAAACCCTCGTCAGGGTCCAACCAATTTATTCAGCAAAGTAAGAAAACCAAGCATACGAAAAACCAAAACGAAAAAACGAAGATGCTCTAAGAACAACACAACTGTGCATGAAACAATAAAAATGTAGTGTTTGGAAGAAACCTGGGATTTTTATAGATGAAGAAGGGGATGGCTTGGGCATCCCCAAGCTTTGATGCTTGTACCTCTTGAATATTCCTTGGGGTGACACGGGGTGGCATCCCCAACCTTGAGCTTTAGTCCATTCTTCATCTCATTACATCATTCCCTCCATACACCTAAATTTTTTCCTTCATACAAAACTTCACACAAACTTTATTAGCAACATTAGTGCATTCAAGATAATAAGTCTTTAGGTTCAGTTTAAACACCAATAAAACTACCACTAAAACACAAGATACTGTAGCACTTCCCTCAAAAAGCTCAATTCCCCAAAAGAACTCAAAAAGGAACCAACAAGAAGCAAATGCAAATAATGGCAGAAATCTATCAAAACAGTCTAGCAGGTAAAAACCAATTTTTTCAAAGACCTTCTGTTGCTCAAATCAAAATGTGTTCAACTAACGATAAGTTAGATAACAACCTGGGGCAGAAGCACAAAAAATCACGCCTCAAAACGACGTACATAGATTTTACATGAATTTTTACGGTGAAGCACAGAAATCTGTTTCAGGACAACAACTTTCCCAAACATTACTTCTCTCTCATTAGAGGTTACTCTTGGCACAAAAAGAAAAAAAGGGATAAGGAGCGGTTATTACTGAAGCAATAACTTCCAAGACTCATCAAAAACTTTTGGGTTATCTCCCAATAAGTACTTTTCTTTAATGCCTTTAAGTTAGGCATAAGAAACAAGAAAAAGGATCAAGTGTTCTCAAATGAAGAAGCATTAAGAGCAAATTTTGTTTTCATAGGAGAGGCAAAAGAAATCTTCTCTCTTTTTAGGGAAGTGTTCTATACCTTTCTTGAGTGGAAGTTGATATTTAATGGTGCCTTCTTTCATCTCAATAATGGCACCAACAGTTCTAAGAAAAGGTCTTCCCAAAGTAATAGGACAAGAAGCATTGCATTCAACATCCAAAACATAGAAATCAACGGGGACATAAGCATTGTTAACCATAATAAGAATATCATTAATACTCCCCATGAGTTTCTTTTTAGCATTATCATCAAGTGGGACATTCAAATAACAATCTTCCAAAGGTGGCAAATCAAGCATATCATGAATCCTTATAGGCGTAATAGAAACACTACTATCAAGATCACATAAAGCTTTGAAATAGAAATAATTCACTTTCATATTAATGATGGGTTCCCAACCATCTTCTTGTTTTATAGGAATAGAAGCTTTATGTTTCATCTTTTCTTCTTTAATTTTTATGAGATCATTAGTAATGTGTTATGTAAAGGCCATATTCATAGCACTAGCATTAGGACTTTTAGCAATGTAGGAACTTAATAACTTCAGAGATATTGCAACCATCAAGATCAAAATCATAATTATCATCTAAAGTAGTAGAGCTATTACTAGCCTCAACACTAGTGGTAGTGATAGTAGAAACACTAATGTTTCTAGCAATTTCGTCTTCTCTTTCCCACTTAGCATGCAATTCAACTAATAGACTAACATTTTCATCAATTCTAACTTGTATGGCATTAGTAGCAGCAAAGGGATTCTCATTAGTTTCAGTTTTAGCAGCCATTTTATTCAAATAAGATTGATCTTTAGCCAATGATGCTGTATTTCTTTTAGCATTAGAGAGTTTCTCCTCAATAGTTTTATTGAAAGTAGTTTGCTTACTAATAAAGTCTTTAAGCATAACTTCAAGTTCAGAGGGAGCACTCCTATTATTGTTGTAGGAATTTCCATAAACATTACCATTGTTGGGAGGATATGGCCTATAATTGTTGTTACCAAAATTATTCCTGTAGGCATTATTGCTAAAATTGTTATTTCTTATAAAGTTCACATCAACTTGCTCTTCTTGAGCAACCAAAGAGGCTAAGGGAACATGATTTGGATCAATATGAGCCTTCCCATTAACAAGCATAGACATAATAACATCAATTTTATCACTCAAGGAGGAGGTTTCCTCAACAGAATTTACCTTCTTACCTTATGGAGCTCTTTCAGTATGCCATTCAGAATAGTTAACCATCATATTATCCAGAAGCTTTGTTGTAGCACCCAAAGTAATGGTCATAAAGGTACCTCCAGCAGAAGAATCCAATAGATTTCTTGAAGAATAGTTCAACCCTGCATAAAAGGTTTGGATAATCATCCAAGCAGTCAGTCCATGAGTGGGACAATTCTTTACCAAAGATTTCATTCTTTCCCAAGCTTGAGCAACATGTTCATTATCAGATTGTTTAAACTTCATTATTCCACTTCTCATAGATACAATCTTAGCAGGAGGATAGTATTTTCCAATGAAAGTATCTTTGCATTTAGTCCAAGAATCAATACTATTCCTAGTTAAGGAATTCAACCATTCTTTAGCTTTTCCTCTCAAAAAGAAAGGAAAAAATTTAAGCTTAATAATATCCCCATCTATATCCCTATGCTTTTGCATCTCACAAAGTTCAACAAAGTTATTTAGATGAGCAGCAGCATCTTCATTACCAATACCCGAAAATTGTTCTCTCATAACAAGATTGAGTAAAGCAGGTTTTATTTCAAAGAAAGTAGCTTCAGGAACATGTGGAGCAATAGGTGTGCACATGAAATCATTGTTGTTGGTGCTAGTGAAGTCATACAACTTAGTGTTTTCAAGAGTAGTCATTTTTTTGTGTTTTTAATAAAGAAAGCAAACTAGTAAAACTAATTTTTTTGTGTTTTTGATAAAGAAACAAGCAAACAAAGCAGAAATAAACTAAGCAAAACAAATAAAACAAAGTAAAGAGATTGGTTATGAGAGACTCCCCTTGTGAAGATGTCCTTGACTCCCCGGCAACGACGCCAAAAAATATACTTGCTGACTCGTGTATTAACGAGCTTGTTGGGGAACCCCAAGAGGAAGGTATGATGAGTATAGCAGTAAGTTTTCCCTCAGTTATAAAACCAAGGTTATCAATCCAGTAGGAGAAAGGAAACACCTCAAAGGTGTTGCTAGCTGGACTTTGGCAGGGCGCACTACCGGCGCCAGCAGCAATAGGGAAACCTGCACAACACAACCACAAAACTTTGCCCCCAACTTACAGTGAGGTTGTCAATATCACCGGTTTGCTGAAAACAAAGGATTAAACGTATTGTGTGGAAGAAAGTAATAGTTTGCAGAAAGTAAACAGAAAGCAGTAAGCAACTGTAGATTGATGGTAAAAGAAAGGACCGGGGTCCATAGTTCACTAGTGGTGGCTCTCCTTAAGATAGATGACATGTTGGGTGAACAAATTACAGCGGGGCAATTGACAAACATCAAGAAAGCATACATGCATATACTAAACATCTTGACTCCTTTGAGATTCGATTGGGCATTACAACATTATACATAGACTGTAATCCAATTGCATCTATGACTAATAATCCACCTTCAGGTTATCATCCGAACCCCCTCCAGTATTAAGTTGCAAGCAACAGATAATTGCATTACACATTGCGTGTAAAGTAAACAATACGATTGTTCTATGAACAAAGGATTGTTGTTTTCTCCCTAGTAGCAACAACACATCTAGTACCTTAGAGATTTCTGTCACTTCCCCAGATTACTAGAGGCATGAACCCACTATCGAGCATAAATACTAACTCTTGGAGTTGCTAGCATCTACTTGGCCAATATAGCTAATAACAACGAAAAGCATGCAAGATCACAAATAACAAAGACATGATAGAATCAATAATCAATCTGAAATAGCATCTCAAGCTCCATCGGATCCCCGCAAACACAACATGTAGGATTACAAATAGATGATCTTGATCATGAAAAGAGCTCACAAGATCTAAACATGATAGCACAAAGGAGAAGAACCAACCATCTAGCTACTACATGGACCCGTAGTCCAGGGATGAACTACTCACGAATCACACCGGAGGCTTGCATGGTGATGAAGAAGGCCGCCAGGGTGAATTCTCCCCTCCGGCAGGGTGCCGGGAAGAGCTTCAGATCATTCCCGATCTAGGGATGGAGATGACGGCGGCTACAGACTCTTTCATGGAATTTTGATCGGGTACTTAGGGTTTCTGTATCAGAGGCATCTTATAAGCGAAAGGGGAGGCCGAGGGGGCGCCGAGGCGGCCAGACCACCCCCTGTCACGGGCCAGGCTTGGTCGCGCGGCCAGGTGGTGTGGCGGCCCTCTGGCCCCTCTCCGTCTTGTATTCTGGATCCATGTCCCCTCGGTGAAAAACTGACTTTGGCTTTTGTCCCGTCCAATTATGAGAATATTCATTTTCTGACTTTCCTGGAACCAAAAATAGCAAAAAACAGGCAGCTGGCACTGTGGCTCTTGTTAATAGGTTAGTCCAAGAAAGTGCATAGAAAGTACTCCAAAGTGTGGACAAAACATAAGAAAGTAGATAAAACCAAGCATGGAACATCAAAAATTATGGATACGTTTGCAACGTATCAGCGCACTGGACGAGGAGAAGATCATCAAGGATGGCTTAAAGTTTTCTGAAGAAACCGGAGTGTCACGCACATACTACATAGACAATCTAGCCTGCACCAAGATGCACCAAGGTGGCTTCCATTCTGGAGCCTGAATTAGAAGCCACCCGGAAACTTTGAAGTTTAAGACCGGACCGGACTATCCGGTGTTCACCACCCGGAATGTCCGGACCGACAGGAATTTTCGGTTGTCGACGAATCTGTTTAGAATCGGTTGTATCAGTTTGAGTCCTTCATGACTTGTTTTCGGTTTTTGGCCATCCCAGCCACACATATAAGCCTTGGGACAACCCATTAGCTCAGTTTAGACCATGTTTAAGATAACCCCTAGATTTCTTGAGTTGCTACTTGCAATCAATTAAACCCCTACACCATTTCGTATCGATTTGGTGTATTTGCTACTATCAATCAAGTGTGATTAGTTGTTCCATTGGGAATTAGCCAATTGCTAGTTTTGTGTGATCTGCTGTTCCATTGGGAATTATAATATTGCATTACCGCTTCGTGGTCAGGGGCTACATGCGCAAGTGTGTGAAGTTTTGAATATCTTCAAGGGTTGAGAGATGTTGCATTGGCAACAGGGATTGATCAAGAGGTTCATGAGCGTCATACAAGTTATATCATCATCATCTACCACCCTCGCTTACTGAGAAGATCAGGCCACCCCATATCATCTTGGTATCAGATTCCAGCATTTCCTCGGTAAGTATCTACAAATCCATCCATAGTTAGTGTTTTTCTTCCTGTATATAAAAATCCATACAAAAAGATTAGGGTTAGTCTTTTCCATGGCCTAGAATACATCAGAGTTAAGTTGTAGTTGCTGGTTGTTTTCGTGTCTTTGATCTGATCTCTTCATGTACAAGTCGTAGTGTCTAGGTTTTCTTTGTTATTTTCATTTGTTCTTTGTTTTCGAGTCGTTCTTCATCATTTTCCGCTAGTTTAATTTTACTTATTCGAGTCCACATAGCGTACCTTTGTGTTCAACTTAGCTACAGCCTTTCTACAGCATCTGTGCCCAGGAAGGTATCTACAAGACTAGTTTCTTTGCTCTGAACAGGCTACTCATTAGGGCTTGGAAGTGCAAATTTTTTGCCTAGTCAGATCAGAGTGTCCGACGGTCGTAAACCGGACAATCCGGCTCCCCGGAATATCCGGCCACGATACAACAGTGTATCTGGCTTATTTTTCTCTAAAGTGTCACATTATTGTTGCATAGTATCATATAGTTGAAAAAGCAAAAAATAGAAAAGATAAAATAGAAAAAGTATTAAAAATGAAAGAAAAGAAAAGAGACACAAAGGTGACAAGAGAGATATATCAAAGCTTCATTGGGGGCCTAGTTTCTAATAGCATTTGTGGATTGAGCAATCTTGTGTTATTTTGAGAAATTACTAGTATCTCTCTTGTGCATTGCAATATTCTTGTTCATAAGTTGCTTTGTCACGTTTATCTCCATTGTGTATGTTTCCTTGAGTGTTTGTCACACAATCAGGACCAGGACTTGCTTTGGTGTAGTTAGGTATCCATACCTATAGCTCCACTACATACTCCAGCTTTCTTATGTGATCGTTCTTGTACCCATGGTATTCGCTTCATCACATCTTTGCATGTGTCATTTATCCAAGTTGGTAAACTTTACTTATTCACATTGTAACAGTAAGATTTTCTTTTCTTGCAGTTGTGACTGAGTTGTGAGGGAGCCACCAAAAGATTTTTTATTTAGTGCACTAACATACTAATCATGTTCTCTAGTGATGTTGGTGTGATGAAGAAAAGGGCTGATGATACTAATGTCACTTGGCGAGAATATGAAGCATTGTGCAATCATTTGCAAGGTATCATTACTCGCACAATAGATACAATTGATAAAGATGCTCAGCTTACATAGATACAATTGGAAGAGACTGACAAGACAGTCACTACTATCCAAACAAAGGTCACTAATATTCAAACAAGTATTTATGCTTTGACATAGTCTATGAATGGTTTCAGGCTGCTAGTGGAGCAACAACAACACTCACATGCTGAGGATGATAATGCCAGCATCAATGATGGTAATATGGTTGCCGACCCTGCGTGTGGAAATGCTCGTCGTGATGGCCGCGGAGGCCATGGTGGTGCTCATGGATGTCGTGGGCGTGGCTTTTCCCTCGTCGGTGCTCAATGTTTTCCCCTACATGCACCTGCACCGCCTGATGATGGATTAGGCAAGCCAAAATTCTCCATAACTAGATTTGAGGGAGGACCTAATGTTGAAGAATACCTCACCTATGAGCTAAAGATAGATAAATTATTGCGCTTACATGACTATACTAAATATAGAAAAATCAAGCTTGCTAGTTCAGTTTTTGATGGTTATGCTTTACGACGGTGGGACAACATTGTTCAAGCAAGGCAAGAACATGGGTATCCACCCATTATTACCTGGCTCCCCATGAAGGAAGTGATGCAAGCTTGTTTTGTTCCTTCAAATTATCTGTGTTCAATCTTCGACAAGTTACAACAATTGAAGCAAGGTTCTTTGACAGTTGATGCCTATTACATGGAGATGGAGATGCTTCTACAACAAGCAAGAGTATGTGAGTCTATTGAGATGACCATGCAGCGTTTTCTCCATGGACTTAAGCATAACATTAAGAGTGTTGTTCAGCACCATGAAAATCATGATATGAATGAGTTGTTACATCATGCACGTGAGGCTGGAGCATAGTTTGCCGAAGAAGCTCTATTCAAAGTTCGTTCCACAGGAGGTGGGCATTTTCCCTCTTGGACTAGTTTGTTTGCGCCCACATCTAGTGCAAGCCTTGTTGATCATCCGTCTACATCAATGAGACCTACTTCCAATGTTTCCAATACGAGGAAAACAGCCCAGTAGCAAGTAGTACCAGCTCTAACATGTATATGACACGTAATCGTGATATGGAGTGCCATACATGTGGTGGCAAGGGTCACTTCAAGAGGGACTGTCCTAATCGTAAGGTCATGTTTCTTAATGAGGCTAATGAGTATGAGATAGGAGATGATGCTAATCTGGATGCTTTGCATGATGATGGTTACCCTAGTGATGATGGTGTTGATGCGTTTGCTTCATCGGCACCAACCCTTATTGTTTCACAGCAGACTCTCAATGTGACGCCTTAGTCTAGTGCTGTGAGTCTGCCCTGCAATTTGTTCCAAACAAAGGCACTTGTTGGTCCAAAGAAAGCTTGCAATGTAATCATTGATGGTGGAAGTTGCCGCAATTTAGCAAGCAAGGAGTTATGTGCCATGATGAAACTAAAATATCTACCGCACCCTCATCCATATTATATTCAGGGGTTAAGTGACAATGGTGAGGTGAAGGTCAGTCACATGGTGCGTGTTGATTTTGAGATAGGGCCATACAAAGATTCTATTGACTTTGATGTGGTTTCTATGATGGTGTGTGATGACCCACAAGTATAGGGGGCGTATCGCAGTATTTTCGAGGGAAGTGAAACCCAATTTATTGATTCGACACAAGGGGAGCCAAAGAATATTTATAAGCCTTAACAACTGAGTTGTCAATTCAGCTGCACCTAGAAACAATCTTGCTCACAGCAGTTTATCAGTAGCAATAGTTTTGTAGTAGGAATAGCAAAGTAACAGCAATAGTAAAGTAAAGACAGCAGTAACAATAGCAGTAAACAGTGGGATTCGAGTGCGGTAGGCATAGGGATGGATGGACGGGCGTTGCATGGACAAGACAATTCACATAGCAATCAGAACATAGGTCAATTGCAGATAAATAAGATAAAGCATCCAAGTACTAGACAATCCTAGGCATGTGTTCCATATATAGTCATACGTGCTCGCAATGAGAACTTGCACAACATCTTTTGTCCTGCCAGCCCGTTTGCAGCGGGGCCTCTAGGGAACTACTGGAAATTAAGGTGCTCCTTTTAATAGAGCACCGGAGCAAAGCATTAACACTCTGTGAACACATGTGATCCTCACATCAAAGCCTTTCCCTTCCGGTTATCCTGATTTCTGTCACTTCGGGGCCATAGGTTCCGGACAACAACGTGTGTATACAACTTGCAGATAAGACCAAAAACAATACTATCATGATGAATCAATAACATGTTCAGATCTGAAATCATGGCACTCGGGCCCTAGTGACAAGCATTAAGCACAACAAGTCGCAACAAAGTCATAAAGAACTAATAAAAGATACTAGGCACCATGCCCTAACAATCTGATGCCATTACATGAACGATCTCATCCAATCCCTACCATCCCCATAGCCTACAGCGGTGGATTACTCACTCATAGATGGGGGAACCATGGATGGTCGATGGAGAAGCAATGGTGATGATGATGGCGATGATCTCCTCCAATTCCCCGTCCCGGCAGGGTGCCAGAACGGAGTTTCTGGTGCTGTTTCGTGGAATCTGGTGGTGGCAGCGGAGCGGAACTCCTTTTGGAAAAACGTCGACCCCCCCGGAGTTTTTAGGTCAGAAGGCTTCTTATAGGCGAAGAGGGAGACCGAGGGGGTGCCTGGGGCCATCACACCATGCCCTGGCACGGCGAGGCCCAGCCCGCGGCTGGGGGTGTGTGGCCAGCCCCTGGCCCTCCTCCGTCTCGTATTCTGGCTCCTGGAGTCTTCTGGAAAAATAGGAACTTTGGCTTTTGTCCCGTCCAATTCCGAGAATATTCATTTTCTGACTTTCCTAGAACCAAAAACAGCAGAAAACAGGCAGCTGGCACTATGGCTCTTGTTAATAGGTTAGTCCAAGAAATCATATGAAAAGTACTCCAAAGTGTGGACAAAACACAAGAAAGTGGATAAAACCAAGCATGGAGCATCAAAAATTATAGATACATTTGCAATGTATCAGTGTGTCATTTGTTACTGGGTCGACCGTGGTTATTTGATTGTTCCATACAACATAATGGCTAAGCCAATACATATCACTTGGAATTCAAGAGCAGTAAAATCAATTTACAACCTATGTCACCATAGGATATTGTTAATGAATCACGTCAGAAAACTTAAGTCAACTTGGAGCATGCACCTACATTAGTTGATAGGTGAGAGAATGTAACAGCTCTGAGTGATATAACGAAAAGTGAGAGAGTGCCCAATTTTCTTATATTAGCCACAAAAGAAGACATGGGAGAATTTAGTGAGGATCCTACAGCCGTGCCACTTGGGTGAGGTTTTAGTTTCTAACGATATGACCCCCTTTCTCTTGATGTTAGTAATGTGCTACAGGAATTCAGTGACGTGTTTCTAGAAGAAGTACCTGCAGGTTTGCCACCATTGCAAGGTATTGAGCATCAAGTTGACTTGATTCTAGGAGCATTGCTGCCAAACCATGCACCGTATGGCACAAACCCCAAATAGACGAAGGAAATTCAGAAACAAGTGCAAGCGCTTCTTGACAAAGGCTATATTTGTGTATGCTTAAGCCCTGGTGTTGTTCCTGTTATTTTAGTTCCTAAGAAAGATGGTACATGGCGCATGTGTGTAGATTGTAGAGCCATAAATAACATGACTATTCGATATCATCATCCTATTCCACATTTGGAAGATATATTACATGAATTGAGTGGTGCTGTTGTTTTCTCTAAAATTGATTTGCGTAGTGGTTATCATCAAATTAGGATGAAGTAAAGGGATGAATGGAAAACTGCATTTAAGACTAAATTTGGTTGATATGAGTGGTAGTAATGCCTTTTGGTTTAACTAATGCACCTAGTACTTTCATGAGATTAATGAACCATGTCTTAGGAAACTTTATTGGGATGTTTGTGGTTGTGTATTTTGATGACATATTAATCTATAGCCGCAATGAAAATGAACATAGTGATCATATTAGACAAGTCTTCCAAGTGTTACGAGATGCTAAGCTATATGGTACTCTTGAAAAGTGTACATTTTGTAAAGATAAGGTCATATTTCTGGGATATGTTGTCTCTAAACATGGACTAGAATTAGATTCATCTAAATTTGATGAATTTCAAATTTGTCCTGCTCCTATGAACATGAGTAAAGTGCAAACTTTTCACAGTCTAGCTAGTTCCTATAGACGGTTTGTGAAAGACTTTAGTACTATTGTTGCACCTTTGAATGAACTAACAAAGAAAGGTGTACCTTTTGTGTGGGGCATAGCCCAAGATCACACTTTTGATGAACTGAAACGATTGTTAACTTCTGCACCTTTGCTTGCACTACCAGATATCTCGAAGAAATTTGAGATTGAATGTGATGCTAGTGGCATAGGAATTAGTGGTGTGTTGATCAAAGAGGGACGTCCCATTACATATTTTTCTAAGAAAATTTCTGGTGAAAAGTTAAATTATCATGTCTATGATAAACAATTGTATGCACTTGTTAGAGTTCTTAAGGTCTGGCAACATTATTTATGGCCAAAAGAATTTATCATACATTCTGATCATGATGCTTTGAAATATCTGAAAGATCAATCTAACTTGCATAGGCGTCTTGCTAAGTGGGTTGATTCATTGAATCTTTTCCATACATCATTAAACATAAGAAGGGAAAAGATAATGTCGTTGTTGATGCTCTATCTAGGAAGAACATGTTATTAACACAATTGGATATCAAAGTTCCTGGTTTAGAGAGTTTATGTGATTTTTATGCAACTAGTCATGATTTTGCTGAACCATATCGCTTGTATTCTATTGGGAAAGCATGGGATAAATTTCACATCAATGATGGGTGTTTGTTTCGTGCTAACAAACTATTTGCTCCAGAATCGTCGGTGCATTTGTTGTTAATACAGAAATCACATGCTGGGGGATTGATGGGTCACTTTGGGTATGAGAAGACGCTACTCATGATGGCTGATCATTTTTATTGGCCTAAGACGAGGTGTGATGTGGATAGGTTTGTAAAGAGATGCATTACTTGCAACAAGACAAGTCCAAGTTGAAGCCTCGCAGTTTGTATATGCCATTACCTACACCTACTACACCATGGGAAGGTATAAGCATGGATTTTGTATTAGGTTTGTGATAAGGGGTGACCTCAAGGGTGGCCCGATCTTCACAGATCTCATGGTCAAATCGATGGTAAAGCGAGGGGAATGGGGGGAAGGTAGCAAAAGCAAACACACACCTAAAGAAGAACACAATGAACACACGCAAAACTCACATGATACAAGGCCAGTTGCTCCCGCCGACAGTCACTAGTCCGATAGAATCCTCGCAAGGAAAGATTGGTGAACACGCTCCCTGCGATCCCAAGAGGAGAGGGAAAAACACCTTGGACAGGTTCTTGACAACTACGCTCACGCACTCGCAAACTTAGGCATTGTACAATGATGGATGCGCGATGCAAACTCCAACGAGGTTGGTGACGATAGTCGGTCCCCTTTTGGTAAAGGGGATGAGGGACTAGAGATTCCACAAAGGGGTTGTGTTTAGTCTATCATTTATTCCTAAGGGATACATGAGGTTTGGGGGCTCTATTTATAGGCCAGCCACTATAATGTGGGCAGTTTAGGCAAAAGGGTAAGTAAAGGGAATATTCTAGGGCATCAAACCCAAATCCATGCGCAGACGGGCATTTCCGGCGGTAAGTCTGGCGGCGCCGGTTCTGACGCGGGACATTCTGACAGTCCCTGATTATTCCGGTCGGCACCAGGTTGCTATTCTATAGGTGTTTCTGGCTGGAGTCCCGGTCCACCGGTTTGGTCGCCGGTTCGGTCGGCATGGGTTCTGGTCCGCCGGTTCTGGCGTTGGATATTCCGGCGGTGCATCCGGTGATGCCGGAGCCTTTGCCAGTTTGGCTCTGCCTCTTCCTTCTTTTCTTCCAAGCCTCCATCTTGTCGGGCCTGAGTCCTCGGTCTTCCTTCCTTGCCTCAATAGTTGTGGGTGTAAACCTATGGAGTATGAAGTAGTATACCATTCAATAGGGTAGGAAGTGGGTTCGCATAGAGGAAAGGATTCACCTTTGGAGGCCATGACGACTTAGCATAAGTTGGGGATCTTGATGTGGTAATGACCATAGGTCGTGCTACATCATCTCCCCCCTTCAAAAAGAGTCGTCCTCGACTCTACATGCTCATCACAAAGTAGAAGCGGTCAATAGACATTCTTGATCCTAGGGTTCACCATATAGTCCTCCTCGAGAAGATTGACTTGACAACACTTCAATGTTCCATCACCTTCCATGAAGCCTACAAAGCTCACCAAAAAAGCGAAGCAACACTCAAAGCGTAGCCAATTCATGAAGATTATAGCATGAGTCCTCAAGTAGAAGGAAGTCACCTTAGGATGTAGAGATATCTCATTGAAGCGTACCCATAGGTAACTCTCTACAATTCGTATTGTCAGCTCATGGTCCATAGAGGTTGACACGTAAGCAATTGTACCTTCCCACAACGAAGACCAATCAATATATGTTCGTGCGTGATATAGGAGCATGTCATTTGTGGCATGTCCATTCTTGTTCACAACATTGTTAGCACAACTCAAGTATAGAAAGCGAAATGCATATGCAAGGTCAAAGTATATGGAAATTGTTTGAACATCATCCAAATGTGGGAACTCAAAAACTCCATATAATATCTTAGTGTGGCACTCAAAGCAATTTACTAAGATAATGATCAATATCTTTGATGCAATTCGGCAAAAACGCATGAGGAAGAACATTCAAAACCACATCATTATGTGTGCAAACCAACCATTGGAAAGGGAAATTGTTCACTATGTTGGATGCCATACACATATCATCAAAAGCAAATATCATGGGGATATGACTATCCCAACAAGAAGCGAAAACCACATGTTTTCAAACAAACCGTATGAAAGAGCAAGTGGTCCTTATGTTTGTTGCAACAACAAAACGAGATACTTGGAAGCTCTCATGACAACACATGTTCATAATGGCATTATGGTTGCACACAAAACATCGGAAAGAGAAATTGTTCCACATTTGTGTTGCAACACACAAAACATCAAAATCCAATAGCAAAGAAACATGATTGTCACACGGTGTAAGAATACCTTTAACATGCTTGAAAGAAAACCATAGGAAAGAGCAATTTATCAACATGAAAGATGCAAAGCATGCAAAAGGTATCAGAGTTGGGTAAAATCTTAAACTCACTTGGGGGATGCTCTCTAGATCTCTTTTTGTCAACTCGTGCTCAACCAAGGTTGACATTGTAGTGCGGGTACCTACACACATCATAAATAAAAGGAAGAACATGTGTGCATGGTAGAGAAACACATCATCCATCATGACATATCTCTTCTTGTGCACATCACCATTAAATCAAGTGTAATTTATGTGCATGGTGAGTATGCAAGTGGGGAACATGCTTATCATGGCATTTACCAAAATATCCTAAATTTGAGAAAGTTATGGGGGCCATCTCAATAGAAAACATATGATAGTTATTTTTCATGCAAAACAAGTGAAATAGAAATTATTCATCTTATTGCTAGCAATGGGAGAAATTGTAAAGCATCCATGATAAAGCATGATCAGAGGGGTGCCGTTTTGATTATCATTGCAAGAAAAACTTTGGAAAGTGCAATTGTTCAACAAAGTGCAAGCAATGATATCATCAATGTAATGTTTAAAGAATGGGATGTGTATGGCAATATCATGACAATAGAACGATTCCGCATGGTCATCATGATGCATAGCAAAATTGACACATGGGAATAAGAGTGGAACACATGTCATGTCAAAAGTATCATCCATAGCATTCAAATCATCACATATCATCATGTCCACTAGTGGGATCATGGCATCATCAACACCCTTACTTTTACCTTGTTCATACCTCTCATATGAAGTGGGTGTTGTGGTAGTATTGGCCTCCATGTGGGTGACATCTTCATCCAATACAGGGATGACATCATCTTCATCCATCGTGTACATCTTCTCGGTCGGAGGTATCATCATCTCCAAGCTTGGCGCTTCTTGATCCATGGAACCTAGCACATCATGAGAAAACACAGTTGAGGTAGAGGGTAAGTTGTTAGAAATCAGAGTGGTCTCACATGACCTATCAACTACCACTCTCAACTCACTCGGTGTATCACGCCTGCCGTCCAAATGGAAGCACTCAATCTCATGTATGGTGGAGTCACTCATCTCACTCTTGTTCTCGCTCAAGTGGGCTAAGTGGCTCTCATACTCACATGGGATTGGTACCACATCATCACTCAAGCATAAGAGGGTAGGCTCGGTTTGCTCAAATCTATGATCCTCCTTTGGTGAAGAGAAAATCCCATTCTCATCATTCTCGACCTTGTCTCCATCTTGTACTTTGGGTGCCATTGTGGTGGTGCCACTCATATAGGAAGTATTGGTCCTTCACGCCATCTTCGCCATTGCATCCAATTGTTGGCAAAGCAACTTGTTTTGTTCTATCTCATGGGGGGTCATATTTTTATGGCCTCATCCAACTTGACCAAGTAGAGGGCCATCTCATGCATGAATGACATTCTTCGAGTCCTCAGAGAAGAATTTGCATTGAAGCTCTTGTAGTTGTATGCTTCATCTTGAACTTGAAGTTTTGGCGTTGAAGCTTGATGGCATGAAAGAAGGGTTGCTCTTGGTGCCATTTTGGTGGTGGCACTAGTAGTTGAAGGTGCCTTATTATGATGGTGTCGATGGAGGTCATTGGCGTGCCTTGCCAAAGGTTTATGTTGGTGAAGTACTTGGTCATCCACATGACGCTCGAGACGATGGTCATTTTCCTTGGAACTCTTCTTGTGATGGTGGTGCATTATTGAGCTTGATTGAGCATTATGGATGGTGATCAACGTGTCTTCTCCGTCTTCATGGCGAAGATGCCTTGAATGACGTCTTGTATCCTCTAGATGTTGGCGATGATCACAAGAGGATGTATGTCGATGAAGATTCTTGCTTCATGGCGCCTCTTTTGGAAGATGATGTTCGGGCGCCACTCTTCTTGTAGGCGGTGGCACTTGTTGCCATGGAGGTTGTTGCGCATGACGCCTCGAGGTGGTGGTGCTTGGTTCCATGGATATGGTGGTGCTTGGCTCCTTGGAGATGGTGGTGCTTGACGCCATGTAGGTGGTGGAGCTTGACGTTGTGGAGGTGGATCATCAAAGTAGGTGCTTCCCTTTGGTGTGTCACACTTGGCCTTGAAGGGTTTCTTGATGATGCACCTCCACTTGCTTGGCGTAGTATTCTTCCATCTCCAAGCGGTGGAGGAATTCTTCATGGATCATGAAAGATCCATCGATGTCAATGAAGTTTGCCATGTCCTACATTCTTGGTGAGGCATCATCATTGTAGCACTCGAAGTGATCAATGCTTGGGGAGTCATTGTTGTTGTAGCACTCGAAGTGATCAATGCTTGGGAAGTCATAGTTGATGACGTGCTCCATGTCTTCCATGCATGTGGAGTCATTGTAGGTGTAGTGCTTCGGGTCCTCAAAGCATGCAGAGCTATTGTCTGTGTAGTGCTTCGGATCCTCAAAGCATGCGGAGCCATTGTTGGTGTAGTGCTCCTTCATGTCCTCTATACTTGTGGAGTCGTAATCATGGTGGCTCATCATGGATTCTTCATAGATATCATCCTTAGTTCCGGAGTCCCTGGACATGATTAACAAGACCAAGTGGTTTATATGGAAGTGGTAGGGGGTTAAGGATGCAATGTTAAATCTTACTTTACCTTGGAAGATAGTATCGTGCAAGTGGTCACACTTGAGAGCAATCAAAACCAAGTAAAGTGAAGTTCACGTGGAACACCAACACCAACTAACCACTAAAACACACACACACAAAAAAAACTTATGGTGGATAGGTATGGAAGGTGGCATGTCCAAGAACAATCCGAAATCAAGAAATTGTAAAGGCAAGTAAAGAACCATGAAGATCACAAAGCAAAACAAGTCAATCCACAAGAAAGGAATTATGTACAAGGAAATACACATGGTGGGATAACTGGGACTTGTGTGATGGAGAAAGTGAGATAATAGCCAAATGATTACCTAACGAAGATTATAAGCTCATGTCGCACAAGTGCAAGGAGAGACGCTAGTTCAATTGTAATAAAATTGGTGGGCTACAAGGTATGCACAATAAGTACCACCTATATGATGTTCCTCGATCTTGCTCTTCCTATTCTATGAGGCACTTTTTAACTTCGTTTTTTATTTTTTTCCATATTTTTTCTCTCTATTTTTCTTTATTTTTATTTTCATTTTCACTTACGGCTTCCTTGTGCCAACAACTATACAACATAACTATACGAGATAGCGCGCTCACAACTTTTGCTCAGAATTCTACAAGGTATAAAATATGCATAGCCCAATCAATCATCAAAGGAGCTACTCTCAATAGGCATTTGTTGGTTGCAAAGATAGTCTGGCTCACAAAAAAATGCAAGTAGGGAGAAGTCATGGAATTTTTATAGCTTTCGTCGCCGATCTTCACCCTTCATTGTTAGATTCCACCTTACTCACAGAATTTGGATGGAGTAGATAGAATGAACCACTTGGATAATGATGTAGAGCTCTTTATCCTCTTTCAAACTAGCAAAAGAATACCAAAATCCTAGTATGTATGCAAAAGTTATGCTCAAAACGGTGTGGAGCTCAAGCTATTGGCGGCCAAATCGGCGGGACCGGAATTGGCACCGGAATTTCCGGTGGTAGGGCAAATGGCTCCAGAAATCTGACCAGAAATTCCGGTTGCTGAACCGGTTCACTAGACCTAGCACCAAAACAAGTTTGTGCATGGAAAAATAACGATTTCTGCGGAAAACCTTGATGGAAAACTTCAGATCTGAGGGGTAAATCAAGGAATTAGGCCATGGGAACGTAGGGGAAGGTAGATAAAAGGTGACCTCAAAGGTGGCCCGATCTTCATGTATTTCGTGGTCAAAACAATGAGAAAGCGAGGGGAAAGGGAGAAGGTAGAGGAAGAGAACACACACCTCGCGAAGAACACGATAAACACGCGCAAAACTCACACGATACAAGGCCAAATGCTCCCACCGGCGGCCACTAGTCTAATATAATCCTCGCAAACAAGGATCAGTCAACATGCTCCCTTTGATCCCAAGCGGAGAGGGAACAACACCTTGGAGAGGGTATTGACAACTACGCTCACACACTCGCAGATGTAGGCCTTGTACAACGATGGATGCGTGATTTAAACTCCAATGAGGTTGGTGACGATAGTCGGTCCCCTTTTGGTTAAGGGGATGAGGCAAAACCAGAGATTCCACAAATGGGGCTATCTTTAGTCTATCATCTATGCCTAAGGGATGCATGAGGGGTGTGGGCTCTATTTATAGGCCAGCCACTAGAATGGGGGTAGTTAGGTAAAAGGGTAAGTAAAGGGAATATTCCAGGGGATCAAACCCAGAATCATGCATAGACGGGCTTTTTCGGTGGTAAGTCCGGCGATGCTGGATCTAACACCGGACATTCTGACGGTCGCCATATTTCCGATCAGCGCCGGATTGCTGTTTTGTAGGCATTTCTGGATGGAGTGCCGGTCCGCCGGTTTGGTCGCCAGTTCGGTCGGCACGGGTTTCGGTCCGCCGGTTCTGGCACCGGATATTCCGGCAGTGGATGCAGTGATGCTGGACCCTTCACCGGTTTGGCTCTGCCTCTTCCTTCTTCTCTTCCAAGCCTCCATCTTGTCGGGCCTGAGTCCTCGAGCTTCCTCCCTTGCCTCCGTAGTTGTTGGTGTGAACCTATCATGATCATAGGATAGAGTATGAAGTAGTATACCATTCAATAGAGTAGGAAGTGGGCTCGCATAGAGGAACGGATTCACCTTTGGAGTCCATGACGACTTGGCATAAGTTGGGGACCTTGATGTGGTAACGACCATAGGTTAGGCTACATCATCTTGCCTAGAACTAAAAGTGGCCATGATACATTTTTTTTGGTAGTGGATAGATTCTCGAAAATGTCACATTTTATTGCCTACCACAAAAGCAACGTTGCATCGCATATTTCTAACCTATTTATCAGGGACATCTTGCATCTACATGGAGTGCCCAAGATGATTGTTTCTGATAGAGATGTGAAGTTCATGACCTACTTCTGGAAGACACTTTGGGGAAAGCTAGGTACGAACTTGTTGTTCATCACAACTTGTCATCCCCAAACTGATGGTCAAACGGAGGTGGTGAACTGAACACTTTTGACATTTATGTGAGCTATGATCAAGAAGAATATTACTAAATGTGAGGAGTGTTTTGTTGAGGGATAACATCATGGGTGGCCTGGTCTTTCACGAATTCTCGTGGAAATCAAGAGGGAGGTGCGAGGGGATGACAACCACAAACTCACGCATGAAGAACTCGATGAACACACTCACGCAAAGACACAATACAAGCCAATATCTCACGCCACCGGCTATCGGTCCGGCATAATCCCTAGGATCGGCGTCGGGCAAGGATCTCTCTCTCTCTCAAACCGGCATGGTGAGTCATAGTCTCGGTGAGATATTGACGTCTTGGCAAAGGGATCCAATTCCAAGGCCTTGTACAATGAGGGAGGCATGATGCAAGCTCCAACAAGGTGGGGGATATTTGGTTCTCCTTTAGCAAAGGATCATGAGTCAAGAATTAGGGAGATCCACGAGGGTTTCTCCTAATTCCAAATAGCAAGTATAGGGTTTACAATAGAGGTGCAGGCTAATTATAGGCCAACCACTAGTTCAAGGGTAATTTAGGAATAAAAGGGTAAAGTCTGGACGGATTTGGGGTTACATGGGTCGAAGGCCCAAAAGGCATTAACATGTTTGGTCTCACTTACACCGGATAGTCCGGGATGTGAGGGCTGGAGACTCCGGGGTGGACCGTGGTCTTCTGGGCAGACTCCGGGGCGGTCGACAGAGAGCTTCAGCAGGAGGCCGGAGTCCTAGGGCAGAGACTCCAGGGTTGTAGACCAAAGACTCCAGGGTGCGCAGAGACTCCGGGGTGGAAGACACTATCTGGTGAGGACTCTATGGGGTATATTGAATGCTCCAGACAGGGTCTAGAGACTGGTCCGGAGTCCAGGCCAGAGACTCCGGGCTTGGAAGCCGGAGACTCCGGGCTTCAGGGCCAAAGACTCCAGGGCTTCAGCCTCAGTAGCTTCTTCTCCTCATCATGTCCTTTTACTTCATCTGTGGGGGCTTGGCGATGCGTTGGGGAGTCATAGCTGATAATGCACAGAGTAGTTGCATGAAGTAGCAAGCCATCTAAGGATTATCAAAGTCACAGGAGGAGAGGAGCGAGTTAACCTTAGCTTATAGGAGTTTGGCTCGGGCGCGGGTCATTGTTCCACTTGGGGGACTTGGTGGTGTATATGTAGGGACGTCCGTAGGACAGGCTGCATTAGCTCCCCCCTTGGGTAAGAGTCATCCTCTACTCTTCATGGTTATCATCTTGAACATCTCCATGGAAAGGTGAAAGATCCTTGACGTTGAACGTATTTCTCACAAGGTATTTGGAGGTCAGGATGTCGATGATGTAGGCGTTGTTGTTTATTCTCTTGAGGACCTTGAAGGTACCATCTCATCTTGGTTTGAGTTTGGAATCACGTTCCATGGGGAAACGGTCCTTGCTCAAGTGTATCCACACAAGGTCGCCTTTTGCAAAGATCATCTCCTTTTTGTACTTGTTTAGCCTTGATGCTTGGCGAAGGTCTTGTTGCTTGATAGTAGCTCTTGTTTATTCGTGAAGGTTCTTCATAGCTTGTGTGTGCTTGTCAACGTCCATGTTGGTGCACTCATGGAGGGGTAGTGGTAGTATGTCGTGCGCGGTGAGGGGCTCGAAACCATAGACGATCATGAAAGGGCTAATCTTCGTTGTAGAGTTCTTGGCTCGATTGTAGGCGAACTCGGCATGGGGAATGCATTCCTCCAAATCCTTAAGGTTTTTCTTGATCAACACATGAAGGAGAGTGCCGATACTTCGGTTGACGACCTCTGTTAGGCCATCGGTTCGTGGATGCGACATATATGAGAAGAGGAGCTTGACACCGAGCTTGGACATGTGTGTCTTCCACAAGTAGATCATGAATTTGACGTCGCGGTCGGAGACGATTCTTGTTAGCACACCCTGAAGACAGACAGTTCCCTGAAAAACAAATTTGCAACATGTGAAGCATCATCGGACTTATGGCATGGAATGAAGTGTGCCATTTTGGAAAAGCGATCCACTACGACAAATATAGAATCATGACCATTCTTAGACCTAGGCAATCCTAACACAAAGTCCATGCTAATGTCAGACCAAGGTGCATGAGGTATAGGTAACAACATATAAAGACCAAATGGGTTAGGCTTAGACTTATCTTGAACACATGTAGTGCATCGTTGAACGTATCTCTCCATGTATCCTTTCATCTTGTGTCAATAGTAATGAGTGTAGAGCATGTCTAATGTCTTGTCACGGGCAAAGTGTCCCATGAGGCGTACACCATGAGATTCTTGGAGGAGCAAGTTTTGGAGAGATGACTTCGGAATGCAAAGCTTATTTTGTTTGAAAAGAAAGTCTGTACACAAATACATATCATCAAATCCTTTGGCACTTGAACACTTTGCAAAAATTGGTCCAAAGAACGGGTCGGAAGCATACAAAATTTTATTTCATCAAGACCCAACATGTTCACTTCAAGTCGAGTAAGAAGGCTTGTGTTCTTGCGATACAAAGCATCTGCAACTACATTATTTTTGCCCTTCTTATACTTGACGATGTAAGGAAAAGACTCCATAAACTCAACCCACTTAGCGTGCCTTTTACTCAAGTTGGCTTGGCCTTTGAGATAATTCAACGACTCATGGTCGGAATGTATGATAAATTCCTTAGGCCAAAGATAGTGTTTCCAAACTTGAAGGACACAAACTAAGGCAAGAATCTCTTTGTTATACATCGGATAGTTAAGGCGAGAACCATCAAGTTTCTTGCTATGGTAGGCAATAGGCCATCCATTTATCATAAGGACTCCTCCAATACAAATACCACTAGCATCACACTCCATCTCAAAAGTTTTTGTGAAATCTGGTAACATGATAAGAGGTGCTTCGATTAGACGCTTTTTAAGATCATCAAAGGCTTTTTTGTGCTTTGCCCCACATGAAGGTGACATTTTTTTTGTCAACTCGTTTAGAGGGAAAGCAATGGTAGAGAAGTCTTTCACAAAACGATGGTAGAAACTGGACAACCCATGAAAACTTCGAATTTCACTCACATTTGTGGGAATGGGCCAATCTCTTATGTCTTTTACTTTACAAACATCCACTTCAATGTTGTTAGAAGAAACAACAAAACCAAGAAAAATCAACTTGTCTTTAGGAAAATTACACTTGGGAAGGTTAGCATATAACTTTTCATTTCGAATGATTTGCAAAACCTCCTTTACATGTGTAACATGTTCCTCAAGTAACTTGCTATAAACAAGTATATCATCAAAATAGACAATAACACTTTTTCTAATGAGAAAATGCAAAATATGATTCATAAGGCGCATGAATGTGGATGGGGCATTAGATAAGCCAAAAGGCTTGACCAACCATTCATAGAGACCAAGCTTGGTCTTGAAAGCGGTTTTCCACTCACCACATTCCGCCATGGATAAGTCATGGTAACCACTATGAAGATCAATTTTTGAGAAAATAGTGGCTGCACACAACTCATAAAGAATGTCATCGAGACATGGTATTGGATGTCTATAATGTATAGTGATAGCATTGATTGGACGGAAGTCCATGTATTACCGCAATGTATCATCCATTTTTGGGACAACAATCACGGGTACTGCACTTGTACAGGTGCTTACTTGGATCAAACCTATGGAGGCGAGTTGGTTAATTTGACGTTCTATCTCTTTCATATCCTCCAGGTTTGTGCGGTAGGCAACACGGTTTGGAAGGGATGTGCTGGGTATGAGGTCGATGCAGTGCTTGATTCCACTAAGAGGAGGAAGTCCATGAGGAAGCTCTTCGAGAAACACATCCTTGAATTCCTACAAAATAGCCATCAAAGTGGGAGGGATATTTGTCAAGTCATTAGTTCCTTGCGCTAGTCCCTTGCAAATGAGGATGTAGTGCAAGATGTATGGGTTATTCCTCACATATCTCATCTCACTTTTTGTGGCAAGAAGAACACTCTTATTTTTTCCACTCGAGTTAGGCTTGTGTCTCTCACTCGCTATATGGTGGTTCTCTTGCTCACCACTCTTATTAGAAGTAGGTGTTGTGGTTTGCGCCCTTGCTAAAGCCTTTGCATTGTCGGAATTATTTGGCTAGGAGACATCAGTTGCAAAACACATGTCCTATTAAGCCACTTGAAGGTGTAAACATTTTTGCAGCCATCATGTAGAGCACCTTTGTCGAATTGCCATATGGCAAACCGTCATTGAGACTACATCACACTCCACCATGTCTTTGTATGGTCCAATTAAGAATGTTACCGAAATGGTGTGCTTGATCTTCATGGTAGGGGTGCTTGTGTGGACGGATGCCGAGGTTGAGATTCTCACACAACTCGGTGCTAGCAAGGTTGTGACAACTTCGTCCATCTATGATGTAACATCCCAATTTCAGCAACGCTGATTAGTTGTCTAGAATGCAAAAATCAGGGGAACAAAATATTTTTCTTGTTAGGTGTTGCAGTGTTCGCTTGTTGTTTGTTTGTGCTTATTCTTCTGAATGTATAACTTATGATATACTCTTATCTCACCACCAAATGACAAAAGCTAGTTAACAAAACTTTCTTGGCTCATTTTACATATTCTCAAATGTTCTGACATTTCAAAAACCTGAGCCAAGGTGCCTTTGCAACCCCAACTATTTTAGTAGCTTCTATTAACAAAATTATGGAGATCTATAAGATATAATCTCCTTATGTTTTCAAGACTGAACTTCCAACTATCTTACCTCTAGGTTTTCCAAAACCTTTTATAAAGCTTTTTAATTCTACTCTTGGTAGAGATACCAAGGACTCTCACCTCATTCAAACTCCAACTTTTCAAAATACCCATCTTTACCTCAAGCTAGGCTTGGAGGTACCCATGGTAGTAGTTTTGTTCTTTTTGTAAGACGAGTTGCCTTGATCTCCTAAGATGAATTGCCTTGATCTGCTGCTGGACTTGATTGCTTAGAAGTAGTATGAGCTACCATAGGAGATCATCATATATCACTTAGATAATCCAAGTGTGTCAACCCTAAGCAAGTTAACCAAGCTGTATCTGATCTATAGTCACTAGATGATCATCTAAAATCCTTAACCAAATCACTTCCGAGATTATCCTCTTCTAGAAGCATCCAAGTCAATGAAGACCAAATACAAACATGGATCATTTCTTTTCAATATACACCTCAACATCATCCACTTGATGATGCCTTGGTACCTTGAAACTAATCAAAAACATCCCCTCTTATATTCTAGTAAAAAAACCTAAATCTGCCAAAATATGACTAAGTCTGGAAATGTTATCAAGATGCCATAATTGAGTCTCCCTCATTTCCCCTACTTCTGCATTTTTGGTAATGCACTTGAACCCTCTTGTATACCATCTTAAGGAATACCAAGTACCACTCTTTCCCTTGGACATATCACCTTTGAACCCACTTGTTCTTGATAGTTTTCCAGGCAAGAAAATAATATTTCCTGCACACCTTATCAACTAGCCTACTTGGTCAAAAGCTCACATCTTCACCCTACCTCATTTGGACCAACTCTTTGTATGATTATGCTCTACTCATAAGAGTCTATCAATCCCTACTTTACTTGTTTCAGTTGAATCCTTGTGCTTCTAACACCCACATGGTTTTGAAGGCTATTTGATAATCTGCTTTGGCACCCTTATTTTATTCAAAGTTTGAAATAAATTCCTAGTGCACTCAAGCATGATCAAGATCAACTTCTTGTACCATGGTGATCTACTCGACTTGGTCTATCCATCCATATATACCATGCCCCAAGGGGAGAATTGAGCTCGAATATCCAACCATGTTTTGAAGGTATAAAAATAACATTACCCAAGATCCCTTCCTCATTTTCTACCAAAATCAAGCTAGATTCTCAACACCCCAATGTGTCACATTATAGATACACCTTGTGTACATACTCCACCTTGATTAAAAAGATTGATCCAATATTATCCATAATTATTATGGACCAAAACATATTTAACCTCTTAAATTGATAAAAACTTATAAACCTAATCTATAAAAGAAAGATTGATTTTCTCCCAAACACATCCCCATTTCTAGGCTCATTTGAAGTCTAATTGTCATATCCCATCTTCCAACTTCAAAAATAAATATTTTTGAAGAGTATTAATAATTCTTTCTTCCCATTTTCTCAAATGGCAGAAACAAGAAAATAAATATATTAAATACTTTTATGCCTCAATAAATATTGGGAAAATTCTACAAAGTATGAAATCATATTTGGTACCATATCAAACCGAAAAACTTCCTTGCACAATTCAAAAATCTCAGATAAACTCAATAAAACAGATTCAATAACAATTGAATAATTGATATAAAAGGCATAAAAAATCATCTGAAAAATCCCATTTAATTCTTAGAAGTTTGTATTGACCCTAACTACCTACCAGCTTCATCAAACCATATGCTCTTGATCAAAATGTGAGTATTGCTTCATGATCATAAACATGGCTAAGTTTTGATACAAACCAAATCAATGAACTAAATCTATTCAAACCCTCCATCAAGACTTGCCACACTTCTCCTAACCACCAGGACCCAGGTTGGTCGAGCTACACTGTAGCCGACCCCTGTAGAAGCTTCCCTCCCTTGTACTCTTCAATAGGAGTGAGAGAGATGTGTTTGCCTCTTTTAAAAATATCCAGTTGATGCTGCCACCACCCCCTCCTCTCTGATCCTGCATGACCAGAAGACCACTCCCCCTCTCTCCACGGCCCATGGTATCCAATAGGCAGACCTTGGACCAATCCCAAGCAATGGATGCACTTGGTGCACCATACACCATCCTCCTCCGATTTAAACGGGCTAGGCCACCTCGAGGCGCTCCTCCACCCCTCATTTGCCCCACTCCCTCTCACTTACCTCCCCACAACACCACCTCTCCCAGCCTGCCTTGTCCTGGTCAAGAAAGAGAGAAGGAAGAAAGCTTCTCGGCCATGGCAGAAAATCAAGCACAACTCCTTCTCCCCTGCTCCCCTCAGCTTGCATGTGGCCTTCCCACACTCCTATACCCCTGATCTACCATCCCCTAGATCTAGAGCTCCACCCAACCACTATCCCGTCCAGGAGAAGATTAGCTCTCTCTCTCGTTTTTCTTCAAGAAACTGACTTGGTGGGCTCCCTCCTGCTCTTCTACTCTTTGTTCGGGCATTTTTAGCATCCCCAGAGCCAACACTAAGAACCCCGGCCCTCCTCTTCTACATGCAGGCTCCCTAGAAGCGGCTCTGGTGAGCCCGAAGGTCGGCGTCGTCATGATTCACTCACAAGCTCCCTCCCCGAAGAAAACACCACCGTGTCGCCCCTCAATCTGCTCCCCGTCATCGACCACGTCTCCCTGGATCCGCCCCGACGCCTCCCGATCCCTTGGTGAGCCACTTCGTGACCTCCCTACCCGCACTAGGGTTTCCTCCTGCCACCACTTTCACTGCGAGGAAGACGATGCCCCGGTCGTCGATCTCGTTCTGATCCTACAGCCCGCGGAGCCCCATACCCCTTCGGGTGCGCATGTCGCTGACGAGTGGCCCGTCCGCGGCCGTTCGAATGATGTGGCTCCCGCGCGAGCTCGCTCGTGAGTTGGGCTGACAGGCGCCACGCGGCCCATCTTCCCTCGGATCGAGCCCGCGTTGCTACATTTCCTTTTTCTTTAAGTAAATTTTTGTTTCCAGATCTATAGGTTTAATTCAATCTAAATATGAAAATCCACTCTAAATGAGCAGATCTAAAATATCACATAACCCTGGCTGTTTTCTCAAACATTTCGAGCTTGTACCTTACCCAAAATAATATCCCTCATTTTCTGGTAATTAATCTAGCAAATAGTCTCTCTTGCAATCAATAAATCCCTCAGTAGGTTACATTGGTCCAAATGGAGGGAAACAACATTTCCCTGGTAGGTATTCACTATACCTATCTTGTAACACTGGTCCCATGCATTTTGGAACTATGGTTTATCCTTGACAAAAATAACAAAAACGATTAAAAGTATGACTTTAGAAAATTCTCTAGGCCATACCATGAGTTGAAATGGCCTAATTCCAACTCTTAGTGTTGTGGTACACCCAGCTCTAGCTATATCCAGGAGTTCAATAATTATAGAGCTTCTAAGTATTTTAATGAATTAAACACTTATGTATGTGGTATTATCACTAGATAAATTACTTTAGAAGATTAGAAACTCCAAAAATAGTGTTTCCAATTTCTACTTGAAGGTATTTGGAATTCCTAGCCGATGACCTTAGTCCCATGTCATTTGGTCCTATAAGATAAATCCGGTTAAAAAGACAAATTGACTATAAAACTGACTTTGGGAATTTCCTTGGGGCATTTTGGTAAATATCTTGAATAGATTCCAACTCTCACTGAACCAATCCATAAAATCCTACTTAAACATACAAGGAAATAATTTTTGGACACACATAACATTTCTGGTGAATTATTTCCTAAAAATAGAGCTTTTATCACTAGAAAATGCATAATAAATCAAAGGAAAAATGATAAAATAGTGAAACCACTTTTGTTGGCCTTGGTATTCCAATACCTATCTGTAGATATCATTTTTGTACATTTATATCATACATACCCAAGCCCTAGTTCAAAACCCCTTCCTTAGGTGATATTTGACAAATAAATCACAAAAGCAAATCCACAAAGGAAATTAAAGTAGTTCCAATTGCTATAAACTCAATCTAACAAGACCTACTGAAGTGATTAATGTGTGGTATGTTTGTTTGCTATATGGTATTGGTGATTGTATGCCTTGTGTTGATTGTGCCCTTTATTTGCTTGCATGTGCTATCTTTGACAACGATAGTTGCGGTTATATCGAAGACTAGAAGAAGTGGTTATTATTGCATTATTATGGATTTCAAAGAATAAGTCCAGGGACATATTGCCATATTGATGATCACAGGAAAGCCACCTTCTTGCTCATAAGCCTTGTCCTACTGTTTACTTATGCATGTTTTACCTACTGTTTATGAAAACTGCATTGTTTTATTATATGATGATATATATCTGGTAGTGGCTTGGCTCTTCCAAACCATTTCACAATTGTACTACATTGTACAACCCCCTTGACGACACCTATTTGTCCCTAGTATGGTAGATGGTGTACAACACCCTACCCCTTTGGAGGCCCCATTTTAGCCGAAGTAAAACTATAGGATGGGAAGACCTCGAAAACGTTTACAAAATGTTTTATGATAAAACCTTGGTGAGGTTTGACCTACCAAGAGAATTTGAGAAAGGAAAAATAGGTTTTGTTTTACAAAATGCTGAAAGAAAGACAGAGGAAAAATGTTTACGAAAATGCACCCAGTTCTTTGCAGCTTTAGCTATAACAACTTAACCCGTGCAACCACACTACTCTGCAATGGGACATGGCTAGACTTGAAGTTGCTACTCTGGTGTGGTAATTCTCGTAACTCCTGAAGGGGGATCATCTCCCTCTAATTCTGGGTTTCCTTTACAAAAAGGGTCTACTGTTAGACAGTCACCTGGAGGAAGTAGGATCGCCCATGCGAGTGGCCGGGGGATACTATTGAGCCTCTCATTGAAAGTGCCCACTCTGGAGGAGTCGGAATGCGCTCCGGTTGGTGTATGGCCCCGATGTCCCGGTGTTGAGAGGAACAACTCATAGGGTAGGGGTCATACTAGAGTGGCATCTGGAGAGTCTTGATCGGTTACTCGACCTACGATCGATGAAGATCAGGGCAGGGTACCCAGATGGTGTGGGTAAAGTGTACAACCTCTTTAGAGTGGAAATCTATTTGAATAGCCGTGTCCGCAGTTATGGACGGTTGGAAAAACTACTATAGAGCGGTGTTGGTTTTGATTTCAAAAAGGACTTTTTAAAATCTAAGGCTTTGGAAATGTGGTGACCATGGGATGGTCGGAAAGGAAGGAAAGGAGTTGGTCATGGGATGACCAGAAGAAGGAACAAATGGGTGACCCAATCCTAGTGATTTCAAAAACTTTCGAAAAAGGTTTTACAAAAAGTTTTCAACAAAGATATGTAGATGCTATATCTACAAGAGAAACTATTTGGGAAAATAACCACTCTTGAAGCCCTCCAACTACCATAAGCATATTCCATATCCCCTTGTTATTATTATTCTCTTAAGGTGGTTTGTGAGTACATTCAAAGTACTCACTCGCATTGTCCCTGGCTATTAACTTGGTCAGATATCGAGAAGAAGGTGAAGTTGATGACTATGCGAGCTAGGATGTTCTCCCAGTCAGTTGCCTGTAGGTTAAGGCATGGCCCAGGCTCTACGCTTTGATAAAATTCCGCTGATGATGGTGATTGTATCCATAATGGCAGTTGCGGTATGACTTATATCCTCTTAAGTAATGGATGTTTACTTTGATACTTGTCGGTTATGTGCCATGACTAACTGATCATGGGATCATGGTGGATGCATAACAGGGATTCTCAGAGGATTAATCTAGGGGCCCCACAGACTTGGTATTGATACATTGCAAATGTATCTATAATTTTTGATGTTCCATGCTTGGTGTTATCTACTTTCTTGTGTTTTGTTCCAACTTTGGAGTAATTTTCATATGATTTCTTGGACTAACCTATTAACAAGAGCCACAGTGCCACTTGCCTGTTTTTTGCTGTTTTTGGTTCTAGGAAGTCAGAAAATGAATATTCTTGGAATTGGACGGGACAAAAGCCAAAGTTACTATTTTCACGGAAGACTCACGGAGCCAGAAGGAGAGTCGGAGAGGGGCCACAGGGTGGCCACACCACCCCTTGGCATGGGCCAGCCCAGGCCGCGCCAGGGCATGGTGTGGGCCCCCTGGCCGGCCACCGACCCTGCCTGTCTCGCCTATAAGAGCCTCCCGATGCATAAACCCTAAGTAGTCAATCAGAAATCCATGAAAAGTTCCGCAGTGCCACTGCCACCGAAGGGGAGATTCGGGGGATAGAAAGTCTCTGTTCTGGCACCCTGCCAGGATGGGGAAGTGCCCCCGGAGCCATCTCCATCGATCTCCACCGCCATCTCCATCACCATTGTGGATTCCCATGATGAGGAGGGAGTAGTTCTCTCTCGAGGCTAAGGGTTCTACCGGTAGCTGTGTGTTCATCTCTCTCTCTATGCATGGTATTATTGAGATCATGAGCTTGTAATCTATAGATCTACCATGCTACTCAAGTGCTTTAATAGATCTCTGCTCTCCCCATGTGTGTGAAAGTGACAGCGTCCACACCATGGTGGCACTTGGGCTAGAGATTACAAATACTTGTTATGAGTTATATTTGGAGTTGGATGTCTTTATGAAATTGTGGTGTTTGTTGGACTCATCTAGTACTCAAGATGATAGTGTGGGGTTTTCTAGATGGGAAAGATTAACTTTGAGGTGTGCTGTTATAGCCCTACCGTCGATTAGAGTGTCCAACCGGAGAGTAGTTAAGAGTAGTATCATAAAGAGAAGATATTTATATGAGAGTGTTCACTAGTGAAAGTATGATCCCTAGGCCTTGTTTCTAAGCATTGAAACTTTGTTTGCAATTAGATCTGTTATATGGTTGCTTGTTTCCTTCTTTATTTCAGTTTGCCTTTAGTCTTTTCCCACGTCAACCACACGCCATCAAGCTATTTTCTATCACCATTACCACTTATAATTATCCATACCACTTGTATTTCACTATCTCTTCGCTAAACTAGTGCACCTATATACCTGACAAGTGTATTGGGTGTGTTGGGGACACAAGAGACTTCTTGTATCTTGATTGCAGGGTTGCTTGAGAGGAATACCTTTGACCACTTCCTCCTTGAGTTCGATAAACCTTGGGTAATCCACTTAAGGGAAAACTTGCTGCTGTTCTACAAACCTCTGCACTTGGAGGCACAGCAACTGTCTACAAGAATATACCTCTGCACCTTGGGTAATCCACAAAACCTCTGCACCTTGGGTAATCCACACGCCATCAAGCTATTTTATGGCGCCGTTGATGGGGAGGTAAGGTAAAAGGTATTCACAACAGAGGATTAAAGAAGAAGAACCTCCCACGGCAAACGCCTATTTTCTGGCGCCGTTGCCGGTGAGGTAAGGTAAAAGGTATTCACATCCTCCGGTGTGAGTGCTCGAAGTTATTTCCTTTAGATTCTGCAATTTTGTCTTTTTGTTTCTTTTTTCACTAGTTAGGCTTAATGGAAAACAACAAAAAAATTAGAGAGCTTTATAGTATTTATCTTGAGTTAGGACATGAAGTGTTTGTAGAGAAAATTAAAAAACCTATGGAACTTTATTTGCATGCTAATAGGAATGTTGTTAGTATGAATTCTTTGGACACCATTATTTCTAATGCTATGGAAAAGTCTATGCTTGGGGAAGCTAGTCTTTATGAAAATGATCTTTTTAGTTCCCCAGCTTTGGAAGATAGCTATTCTATTGCTTATGATGATACCAAACCTCCAATATATGATGATTACAATGATGAATATGTTATTTTCAGTCCACCTACTACTGAGGAGAAAATTAATTATGATTACAATATGCCTCCTATATTTGATGATTATGGTGATGAGAATAATAATGATAGCTATTTTGTTGAATTTGCTCCCACTACAATCAATAAGAATGACTATGTTTATGTGGGGAGTATTAATTTTTTTATGCATGTGGCTCATGATAAGAATGTTTCATGTGATAGTTATATTGTTAATTTTATTCATGATGCTACTGAAAGTTATTATGAGAGAGGGAAACATGGTCTTATGTATCTCAACAATATTAAGTTTCCCCTCTTTATGTTGAAAGTCTTGAAGTTGCACTTGATTTGCTTTACTATGCTTGTTGCTTTGTGCTTTCATGACTTGTTTCTTTACAAGATTCCTATGCATAGGAAGTGGGTTAGACTTAAATGTGCTTTGAATTTGCTTCTTGATGCTCTCTATTACTTCAATTCATATGTTTTTATGTGAGCATCTTCTCAAACTATCATGCCTAACTTAAAGGCGTTAAAGAAAAGTACTTATTGGGAGATAACCCAAAAGTTTTAGATGAGTCTTGGAAGTTATTACTTCAGTAATAACCTCTCCATATCCTTTTTATTTGCTTTTTGTGCCAAGATTAACCTCTAATGAGAGTGAAGTAATGATTGGGAAAGTTGCTGTCCCGAAACAGATTTCTGTGCTTCATCGTAAAAATTCGTGTAAAATTGCTGGACGTCTTTGTGAGGCGTGAATTTTTGTGCTTCTGTCCCAGGTTGTTATCTAACTTTTGTTAGTTCAACACTTTTTGATTTGAGCAACAGAAGGTCTTCGAAACAATTCGTCTTTACCTGCTGGTCTGTTTTGACAGATTTCTGCCATTTTCTGCATTTGCTTCTTGTTGGTTTCTTTTTTAGTTATTTTGGGGAATTGACCTTTTTGAGGGAAGTGCTGCAGTAGCTAGTGTTCTAATGGAAGTTTATTTGGTGTTAGAACTGAACCTTAAGACCTATTATCTTCAATGCACTAATGTTGCTAATAAAGATTGTGTGAAGGAAAAAATTTAGGTGTATGGAAGGAATGAGTAATGCGATGAAGGATGGACTAAAGCTTAAGCTTGGGGATGCCACGCGTGTCACCCCAAGAAATATCCAAGAAGTACAAGCGTCAAAGCTTGGGGATGCCCAAGGCATTCCCTGCTTCATCAATAAAAATCCCAGGTTCCTTCCAAACACTTCATTTTTATTGTTTCATGCACAGTTGTGTTGTTCTTGGAGCGTCTTCTTTTTCGTTTTCGTTTTGGTTTTTCGTTTGCTCGGTTTGCTTAGTTTTCTGAATAAATTTGTTGGACCCCCTCTTTCATACATTGGTTTCAAATAGTTTGGTTTGGATTGGAAAAGAGTAGGAAAGTTCATGCTTATGTGGTAAAAAGAGCTCGTTTTTGACTGTGGCCTATGCTCTGTCATGCCATGGTTGATATTGTTTTGGCTTTATGCTTAATATTCTTTGCTGTAGCATGAATTGTTATAAACAATTGAGATTGCTTAATGTGCCTTGGATGAATCATGCGTTATTTTAGCATATTAAAGCATACTATAGTGGTATTCTCCTTTGATTCTTTATTTGGGTTGACTTGGCACATGCTCACACCATGTTATGACTATCTCAAGTCACCATAGCCTTTATGATTCTTTAGTTTTCAACTTGTAGTATCACTTTATGCTTTGATCAATGATGTTTTGTTGCTCTGCATGATTATGGCCATTATTGCTCTCTTAGTTTGTCGCTCCCAGTCTTTTGCTAGCCTCCACAACCAAGTATGAGTTCCACTCATGCATCCAACTCCCTAAACCAAGTTATCCCAAAGAGTCCACCATACCTACCTATTAGCTTATGCTATTCCAAGTATATTCATGCTTTTATTTACCTTCCGAATTAAACTTGTTATGAGAAAACTAGTGATTAAAGCTCTCACGAACTTGATGGCACACTTTACTTTTCTTGCCCTTAATAAACTTGAACCATAGTGTCGTCTATGTTGTATATGCTTGCACTTATTTGTTGGGAGTTAGCAGAACCATACTGTCATGGGGAACGCTTTCAACATTTCACTTGGTACTTGTACCTAGTTGATATCATGCTCTTTTGTATATGGATGTCGTCGGTGTGAAATGAAAGGGGAGCTTGTAAGTCCATGGAGTTATGTATATGTGTTAGAGAAACGCCTGGGCTGCTGGTCTAATCCATGCTGACATGGTGCAAACCTGCAACGTAACCATAATGAGCTGTCTATGAAGCATTCTTCTTAAAAAAAAAGAGTCCTATATTGAGAAAAAAAGAAAAAAGAAAAAAAGAGATACTATGAAAAGAGGAAAGAGAGAAAAAAGCACCATATTCCCATGGTAAATAAGAAGATTGCTGAGATGCTCGTTGTCTGCTTGCCTTGTCATTTTGATATGGGGATTCTTCCGTATCATCGGGCAAGGGGTACCCCGTTGGCGGTTCTCTATGATACACATGTACTTACGCTGACAAGAACTTACCGATGACTAAACTTGAGTAGCATGAGGAGCGGCCCTCGTATTCAAGGGACATGAGATTCCTAACTTATACTTCGTCAAGCATGTACACCATAGTTTGTTCACTTTAACCTTAATCACTTCAAGATGCTTATGATAGGGGCAATGAGAGCTGAAAGATATAAGTACCATAATTTTTGGAAGCTCTTTATGAAACTTGAATCTCTGCTTCCTTCTATGAAGGCCTTTCTTCCACCATTATATTGAGTCTCCACCTTCTACCTTGATGCACCTACTTTGAGAGCATAGTGGCCATTCTTAGTTCTATGTGCATTGTCCCAACACTTGTTGATTGATGCATAGCTTTGATATTGCTTGTTTTGAACTATTTGTATCTAGTCACTCTTATGAACTTTGAAGGTGTCATATGCATTTATGTTTGCTACTCTATGAGGGACAAGCTGAATACCACTATGCTATGTTTTCTTTATGTGAAACAAACAAACGTCTTGCAAAGCATTGTTATTCATGAATCTTTTGTTTGTGCATTTTCATGTTGCAACATACTTGCTTGGTCTTATTGTTAGAACTATGTCTTTCATGCTATGTTGAAGTACTATGATCCCAGCTATCAATGTTTTACAAATACTTTGATCAAGTTTATGATGCTGCATGTCACCTCAAAAATTATTCTTTCTTTTTATCACTTACATACTTGAGGACGAGCATGAGTTAAGCTTGGGGATGTTGATACATTGCAAATGTATCTATAATTTTTGATGTTCCATGCTTGGTTTTATCTACTTTCTCGTGTTTTGTTCCAACTTTGGAGTACTTTTCATGTGACTTCTTGGCTAACCTATTAACAAGAGCCACAGTGCTAGTTGCCTGTTTTCTGCTGTTTTTGGTTCCAGGAAGTCAGAAAATGAATATTCTCGGAATTGGACGGGACAAAAGCCAAAGTTACTATTTTCCCGGAAGACTCACGGAGCCAGAAGGAGAGTCGGAGAGGGTCCACAGGGTGGCCACACCACCCCTTGGCGCGGGCCATCCCAGGTCGCGCTAGGGCATGGTGTGGCCCCCCTGGCCGGCCACCAACCCCTCCCGATGCATAAACCCTAAGTAGTCAATCAGAAATCCACGAAAAGTTCCGCAACGCTGCCACCACCGAAGGGGAGATTCAGGGGATTGAAAGTCTCTGTTCCGGCACCCTGCCGGGATGGGGAAGTGCCCCCGGAGCCATCTCCATCGATCTCCACCGCCATCTCCATCACCATTGCTGATTCCCATGAGGAGGAGAGAGTAGTTCTCTCTCGAGGCTAAGGGTTCTACCGGTAGCTGTGTGTTCATCTCTCTCTCTATGCATGATCTTATTGAGATCATGAGCTTGTAATCTATAGATCTACCTTGCTACGCAAGTGCTTTAATAGATCGCTGCTCTCCCCATGTGTGTGAAAGTGACAGCGTGCACACCATGGTGGCACTTAGGCTAGAGATTACAAATACTTGTTATGAGTTATATTTGGAGTTGAATGTCTTTATGAAATTGTGGTGTTTGTTGGACTCATCTAGTACTCAAGGTGATAGTGTGGGGTTTTCTAGATGGGAAATATGAACTTTGAGGTGTGCTGTTATAGCCCTACTACCGATTAGAGTGTCCAACCGGAGAGTAGTTAAGAGTAGTATCATAAAGAGAAGATATTTATATGAGAGTGTTCACTAGTGAAAGTATGATCCCTAGGCCTTGTTTCTAAGCATTGAAACTTTGTTTGCAATTAGATCTGTTATATGTTTGCTTGTTTCCTTCTTTATTTCAGTTTGCCTTTAGTCTTTTCCCACATCAACCACATGCCATCAAGCTATTTTCTATCACCATTACCACTTATAATTATCCATACCACTTGTATTTCACTATCTCTTCGCCGAACTAGTGCACCTATACACCTGACAAGTGTATTGGGTGTGTTGGGGACACAAGAGACTTCTTGTATCTTGATTGTAGGGTTGCTTGAGAGGGAATACCTTTGACCACTTCCTCCCTGAGTTCGATAAACCTTGGGTAATCCACTTAAGGGAAAACTTGTTGCTATTCTACAAACCTCTGCACTTGGAGGCACAACAACTGTCTACAAGAATAGAAGTGCGTAGACATCAGGTATCAGAGCCATCCTGACTGTAGGAGAACATTAGTTAGCCTGGTCGTTAGACAGGAAAACTATTTTGGAAACACTGGCTTTCGAAAATCTATTTTATCAAAATACTTTCGAAAGAATTCTACCTCTTATCTCCCTCTATCTTAAATGATTCGAAAATAGTTTCCTCTATCTCTCATCCAATTTGCAAACCTACGGATTTCAAACAAATAGGACATAGAATCTGGTGAATACAATGACAACAAGACGAAGGGAAGCAACTACCAGCAAACACAAGGAGACTAGAACATCGCCTTACCAACGGAATCCCCGCATCCTGAAGAACTAAGTGCTACATCACGGAGAAGTACCAAAGGACACGGCAGAAGCTTCTTATGTATTATGGTGACCAAGACTCGAAGAATGACCGCTATCTACACTCAATAGCCCCAGGATAGGATTCCCTCATATTGCGAGTAGTTAACTCCTTGGTCCCTAACATTGACCGTATTTTCTTGCCTAAGTCCATAATGTGTTGCTTGATGTGTGTTGTTTGCGAAGGACTTTGTGACCCCCTCGCTCTGTTCGCCTTGTATGTATGTTCTGTCTTGATTGACTAAGTCAAACGTGTTTTAAGGATCCACACAAGACCTAGTAAACTCAGTCACCCCCTGTTAATTGTCACTAACAAGACCCCTACGAACCTTGAGAGTTATGAGAGGAAAAATATATCGAGAAACTAGGACTTCTACATCGACAAGATAGAACAAGAAGAATGATACACCTAAGCAGGATGGCCTACCTCATCGAATTCAACTCTCAAGACTCATCACCAACACTGGATGCTGTCAATCCTCTAGCGACAAAAGCAAGAGTCCCGCTGAAACCGTAAGACTATCACATAAGGATCACCACTACTCACCAGAAACAACAATAATTGCTAACCTAGATAGGAAGTAAGGAGATAACTCCCCCAACCTTCGGTATACTAGAGCTTCCAAACCCCTCAAGAGACTAACTATTATAGTTGACCCTACCCGAACTGATAGGAAGTCCTCACCAGAAGGCCAAAATACTCCAGAATCGTGAAGACAAGGGTGCATGAAGACATTGAGTCTACTTCACCATCGAGCCGAAGCAACGCCAATAGTTCAAGTGAAGACCACTTCCCTGAAGGTGAATGCCTCTAACCTGACTTAAGGCTAACAAGAAGTGTCGCTAATCGCTAACTTGTCCATAGCTAACTCTCTAACACTTTGTTAGGAAACCACCCCGGCAAGGTTTATGCAATAGAACGACACTCGAGGACCTCAACTCAAGACCCAAGGAGGTATAACCTTCTGCAGCATCACGCCGACACTTCAAGCCGGAAGATCTGCACCACTATCTCAAACCTCGAAGACTATCTACATGCAGATAATTCTAGAAAGATTTCTAGCTTCGACGTATTCTCGCCAAGCATCAACTCTTGTGTCATCAGATGGGACAATAACTGAAGATTTGAGAAGCCCCTCTGCTACTTCTGCTGAAGACCAGCCTAAAGGACCACATATTCGCTAACCCCATTAGTTTTAAACAGTTTGGACAATCTACTAATTCAACTACTCTGATAGGCTAAGTATGAATAAAAGTAGTATATAAGCCTCATAACACCTAGTTTGCGGACGTCATCAGAAGGTTTCAACTCCGGGCATAAGATTGCGATATCCACCTAACATCATCCGATGATGCCAAGAAGGAAGGACTACATTAACTCCGAGCCACCCTAGTTTAACCCTAAGGTGGAAAGGCTACGTCTTTCCCATAAAATAGAATAACCCTCTGCCAGAAGCAACCATAGAAGTTAGACCCAAAGACGTAAACTAGGATACGATAAGCCCTTAATAGAAACACCGTAGATCCTTACAGAAAGGAGATCATCCATCGCGACCCAGACTAAACCCTGCTCAACTCCCCGTGCCTCCAAGAAGACCGAGGTTCAACTTCACCAATAGAGTAACCTCTTACAAAGACAAGTCCCGTAAGTTAGTACACATGAAGCACATAACACTAAACCTTGACTCTAAATACCCTAACCCTACTCTCCCGAATCTCAGGACGAGATTCTTTTAAGGGGGAAAGGTCTATAACATCCCAATTTCAGCAACCCTGATTAGTTGTCCATAATGCAAAAATCAGAGGGAACAAAAACTTTTTCTTGTTAAGTGTTGCAGTGTTTACTTGTTGTTTGTTTGTGCTTATGCATCTGAATGTATAACTTATGATATACTCCTTATCTCACCACCAATTGACAAAAGCTAGTTAACAAAACTATCTTGGCTCATTTTACATATTCTTAAATGTTCTGACATTTCAAAAACCTGAGCCAAGGTGCCTTTGCAATCACAACTATTTTAATAGCTTCTATTACCAAAATTATGGGGATCTATAAGATATAATCTCCTTATGTTTTCAAGACTGAACTTCCAACTAATCTTACTCTAGGTTTTCCAAAACCTTTTATAAAGTTTTTGAATTCTACTATTGGTAGAGATACTAAGGACTCTCACCTTATTCAAACTCCAACTTTTCAAAATACCCATCTTTACCTCAAGCTAGGCTTGGATGTACCCATGGTAGTAGTTTTGTTCTTTTTGTAAGATGAGTTGGCTTGATCTGCTAAGATGAATTGCCTTGATCTGCTACTAGACTTGATTGCTTAGAAGTAGTATGAGCTACCCTAGGAGCTCATCATATAACATTTATATAATCCAAGTGCATCAACCCTAAGCAAGTTAACCAAGCTGTATCTAATCTATAGTCACTAGATGATCATCTAAAATCCTTAACAAAATCAGTTCTGAGATTATCCTCTCCTATAAGGATCCAAGTCAATGAAGACCAAATACAAACATGGATCCTTTCTTTTCAATCTACAGCTCAACATAATCCACTTGATGATGCCTTGGTACCTTGTAACCAATCAAAAACATCCCCTCTTATATTCTAGTCAAAAACCCTAAATCTGCCAAAATATGACCAAGTCTAGAAATGTTATCAAGATGCCATAATTGAGTTTCCCTCATTTACCCTACTTCTGCATTTTTGGTAATGCACTTGAAACCTATTGTATACCATCTTAAGGACTACCAAGGACCACTCTTTCCCTTGGATAGATCACCTTTTAACCCAGTTGTTCTTGATAGTTTTGTAGGCAAGAAAATAATATTTCCTGCACACCTTATCAACTAGCCTACTTGGTCAGAAGCTCACACCTTCACCCTACCTACTTTGTACCAACTCTTTGCCCTAGATCCCTTCTTCCTTGTTTTCTACCAAAATCAAGCTGGATTCTCAACATCCCAATGTGTCACATTCTGGATACACCTTGGTGTACATCCTCTACCTTGATTACAAAGATTTATCCTGTATTATCCATAACTATTATGGACCAAAACCTATTTAATCTCTTAAACTGACAAAAACTTCAAAACCGAATCTGTAAAAGAAAGATTGATTTTCTCCAAAACACATCCCCATTTCTAGGATCATTTGAAGTCTAATTGTCATATCCCATCTTCCAACTTCAAAAATAAATATTTTTGAAGAGTATTAATAATACTTTCTGCCCATTTTATCAAATGGAAGAAACAAGAAAATAAATATATTAAATACTTTTATGCCTCAATAAATCTTGGGAAAATTCTACAAAGTATAAAATCATATTTGGGACCATATAAAACCAAAAAACTTCCTTGTGCAATTCAAAAATCTCAGATAAACTCAATAAAACAGATTTAGCAACAATTGAATAATTGATATAAAAGGCACCAAAAATCATTTTAAAAATCCCATTTAATTCTTAGAAGTTTGTATTAACCCTAACTACCTACCAGCATCATCAAACCATATGCTCTTGATCAAAATGTGAGTATTGCTGCATGATCATAAACATGGCCAAGTTTTGATATAAACCAAATCAATGAACTAAATCTATTCAGACCCTCCATGAAGGCTTGCCACACACTTCTCCTCACCACCAGGACCCATGTTGGTCAAGCTACACTATAGCTAACCCCTCTAGCAGCTTCCCTCCCCTTGTCCTATGCAATTGGAGTGAGAGAGGTGTGTTTGCCTCTTTTAAAAATATCCAGCTGCTGCTGCAACCACCCCTCCTCTCTGACCCTTCACGACCAGAACCCCACTCCCCCTCTCTCCACCGCCACTGGTATCCAATAGGTAGACATTGGACCAAGCCCAAGCAATGGATGCACTTGGTGCACCATACACCATACACCATCCTCCTTCGATTTAAAAGGGACAGGCCACCTCGAGGAGCTCCTCCACCCCTCATTTGCCCCACTCCCTCTCACTTACCTCCCTGCAACACCACCTCTCCCAGCCTGCCCTGTCCTGCTCGATAAAGAGAGAAGGAAGAAAGCTTCTCAGCCATGGCAGAAAATTGAGCATAGCTCCTTCTCCCCTGCTCCCCTCCACTTATATGTGGCCTTCCCGCACTCCTATACCCCTGATCTACCATCCCCTAGCTCTAGAGCTCCTCCCAGCCATTGTCATGTCCGAGAGAAGATTAGCTCTCTCTCTCGGTTTTCTTCAAGAAACCGACTTGGTGGGATCCGTCCTGCTCTTCTACTCTTTGTTCGGGCATTTTTAGCATCCCTAGAGTTAGCACTAACAACCCCGACCCTCCTCTTCTACATGCAGGCTCCCTAGAAGCGGATCCGGCAAGCCCGAAGGTTAGCATTGTCATGATTCACTCGCATGCTCCTTCCCCGAAGAAAACACCACCATGTCGCCCCTCAATCTGCTCCCCGTCATCGACCGCGTCTCCCTGGACCCGCCCTGACACCTCCTGAGCCCTAGGTGAGCCACCCCGCGACTTCCCTGGCGGCACTAGGGTTTCCTCCCGCCGCCACTTTCACTGCGAAGAAGATGACGCCCCGGTCGTCGATCTCGTTCTGATCCTGCGGCCCGCAAAGCCCAACACCCCTTCGGTTGCGCACATTGCTGACGAGCGGGCATGTCCGTGGCTGTTCAAATGTTGTGGCTCCCGCGCGAGCTCGCTCGTGAGTTGGGACGCCAGGCGCCGTGCGGCCCATCTTCCCTCGGATCCAGCCCACGTTGCTGTGTTTCCTTTTTCTTTAAGTAAATTTTTGTTTGCGGATCTGTTGGTTTAATTCAATCTAAAAATGTAAAACCACTCTAAATGAGGAGATCTAAAATATCACATGACCTTGGGTGTTTTCCCAAACATTCTGAGTTGTACATTATGCAAAATAATATCCCTCATTTTCTGGTAATTAATCTAACAAATAGTATCTCTTGCCATCATTAAATCCCTCAGTAGGTTACATTGGTCCAAAAGGAGGGAAACAAGATTTCCCTGGTAGGTATTCACTATACCTATCCTGTAACATAGGTCCCATGCATTTTGGAGCTATGGTTTATCCTTGATAAAAATAACAAAAACAACTAAAAATTGACTTTATAAAATTCTCTAGGACATACCATGAGTTGAACTCGTCTAATTCCAACTCTCCGTGTTGTGGTACACCAAGTGCTAGCTATATCCAGGAGTTCAGTAATTATTGAGCTTCTGATTATTTTGAATGAATTAAACACTTCTGCATGTGGTATTATCACTAGATAAATCATTTCAGAAGATTAGAAACTGAAAAAATAGTGTTTCCAATTTCTACTAGAAGGTACTTGCAATAGCCAGCAAAGGACCTTAGTCCCATGCCATTTGGTTCTATAAAATAAATCAGGTTAAAAAGAAAATTTGACTATAGAACTGACTTTGGGAATTTCCTGAGGGCATTCTGTTAAATATCTTGAATTGATTGCAAGTCTCACTGAAACATTCCATCAAATCCTACTCAACCATCCAAGTAAATATTTTTTGGACACACAGAACTTTTCTGGTGAATTATTTCCTAAAATTAGAGCTTTTATCACTAGAAAATGCATAATAAATCAAAGGAAAATGATAAAATAGTGAAACCAGCTTTGTTAGCCTTGTTATTCAAATACCTATCTGTAGATATCATTTTTGTACATTTATATCATACATACCCAATCCCTAGTGCAAAACCCCTTCCTTAGGTGGTATTTGACAAATAAATCACAAAGGCAAATCCACAAAGGAAATTAAAGTAGTTCCAATTGCTATAAACTCAATCTAACAATACCTACTGAAGTGATTAATGTGTGGTATGTTTGTTTGCTATATGGTATTGGTGATTGTATGCCTTGTGTTGATTGTGCCCTTTATTTGCTTGCATGTGCTATCTTTGACGATGGTATTTGCGGTTATATCGGAGACCAAAAAAAGTGGTTATCATTGGATTATTATGGATTTTGAAGAATAAGTCCAGGGACATACTGCCATATTGCTGATCACATGCAAGCCACCTTCTTGCTCATAAGCCTTGTTCTACTGTTTTACTTATGCATGTTTTACCTACTGTTTATGAAAACTGCATTGTTTTATTATATGATGATATATATCTGGTAGTGGCTTGGCTCCGCCAAACCATTTCACAATTGTACTGCATTGTACACACCCTTTGACAACACCTATTTGTCCCTAGTATGGTCAATGGTGTATATCACCATACCCCTTTGGTGATCCCATTTTAGCCGAAGTAAAACTGTAGGATGGAAAGACCCCAAAAAAGTTTACAAAATGTTAAACCTTGGTGAGGTTTTACATACCAAGAAAGTTTGAGAAAGGAAAAATGGGTTTTGTTTTACAAAATTCTGAAAGAAAGATAGAGGAAAAATGTTTACAAAAATGCACCTGGTTCTTTGCAGCTTTAGCTATAACAACTTAACCCGTGCAACCACACTACTCTGGAATGGGATAGGGATGGACTTGATGTTGCTAATCTAGTGTGGGAATTATCGTAACTCCTGAAGGGGGGTCATCTCCCTCTAATCTCGGGCTTCCTTTACAAAAAGGGTCTACTGTTAGACAGTCACCTAGAGGAAGTAGGATCACCCATGTGAGTGACCGGGGGATACTATTGAGCCTCTCATTGAAAGTGCCCACTCTAGAGGAGTCAGAATGCGCTCCGGTTGGTCTATGGCCCCGACGTCCCGGTGTTGAGAGGAACAACTCATAGGGTAGGGCTCATACTAGAGTGGCATCTAGAGAGTCTAGATCGGTTACTCGACCCACGATCAGTGAAGATCAGGGCAGGGTACCTGGATGGTGTGGGTAAAGTGTACAACCTCTGTAGAGTGTAAATCTATTTGAATAGTTGTGTCCACGGTTATGGACGGTTGGACAAACTATTGTAGAGCGGTGCTGGTTTTGATTTCAAAAAGGACTTCGGAAAAGCAATGGCTTTGGAAATGTGGTGACCATGGGATGGTCGGAAAGGGAGGAAAGGAGTTGGTCATGGGATGACTGGAATAAGGAACAAATGGGTGACCCAATCCTAGTGATTTCCAAAACTTTTCAAAAAGGTTTCCAAAAAGGTTTTACAAAAAGTTTTCAGCAAAGATATGTAGATGCTATATCTACAAGAGAAAATATTTGGGAAAAGAACCTATATTGGAGCCCTCGTACTACCACAGCCATATTGCATATCCCCTTGTTATTATTATTCTCTTAAGGTGGTCTGCGAGTACATTCAAAGTACTCACTGGCATTGTCCCTAGATATTAACTTGGTCAGATATCGAGAAGAAGGTGAAGTTGATGACTATGTGAGCTAGGATGTTCTCCTAGTCAGTTGCCTGTAGGTTAAGGCATGGCTCGGGATCTACGCTTTGATAAAGTTCCGCTGATGATGGTGATTGTAGCCATAATGGCAGTTGAGGTATGACTTGTATCCGCTTAAGTAATGGATGTTTACTTTGATACTTGTCGGTTATGTGCCACGACTAACTGATCATGGGATCGTGGTGGATGCATAACAGGGATTATCGAAGGATTAATCCGGGGTGGGCACATATGATAACTTCGATAGATTTCCCATTGATGTCGGCCCGTATTTGGAAGATGTTGGATCTTTGATCTTCATGTTCATGGGATGGAGTAGTAAAGATCCTTGTGATGACAAGCAAAGGACTTGCATCATGCTCACACATGTGTAGTTCTTGATCATCCTCCCCATGTTGCCTTCTCATTGCTTGATATGGCTGTCCTTGTGGATTTACCCTTAAGGTGGCCCAATCTTCATGGATTTGAGGCGGGGAGTGAGGGAACACAAGATGAACATGATGAACGCAACTCTAATGAAATGTAAAGATACAAACACATGCCAAATCACATCTGATTCGATTTGCTCCCGTTGGTTCGAACAACCAATACAATAGAATCCTCAGTGAGAGACCTTGCGATAGAATCACGAAAGGAGAGATCGGCAAGTGGATGATAGAATCCAGATCAAAGAGATAGTAACAACCAAGTAGAATCCCAAACGAGAGAGACCAAGCACTACTAGAATCCTTGACAAGGAGAGACCAAACACTTGAGGAGGGTCTTGACGACTTGGAGAAGGGAACCGACACCAAGGGCTTGTACAAATCATAGATCTACTATAGAGAGTGGGTTCCCATTCAGGGTTTGGCACATGCCTCAATTCATCATCATATCTCCCTAGATCTGAGCCACAAGGGGCTATTTATAGTACTAAGGGCGAACGGGTAGGTAAGAGGGAATATTATAGGCGTCAAACCCTTCATACAGTGCGCATACTGGCATTTCTAGCGATAAGTCCGGTCATGCCAGCATTGGCGTCGGTATTTCCGGCGTTCGTCGGTTAATTCGGCGAGCTCCAGTTTGCTTTTCTGTGTAGACTTTCGGCGTCTTTCGGTTTATTTCGGTGGTGACCGGGAATTCCAGCGGGGATTCTAGTCGGCCGATCCTGGCGCCAGAAGTTCCGGCGACGCTGGTCCTGGCGCCTGAACCCTTCTTCTGTCTTGTTTTTAAGGCTTCTTTCTTGGGTGTCTTGGCTCTAGGTTCATCCTTGTCGCCTCCTCTTGGCATCATGATCATAGGCCTGGTCACACCATAGGTACTTGGCTCAAGTAGGATCCCATTCAAATGATAGCCAATGGTCGGTAAGAGATGGAAGGAGTTCACCTTTGTACGAGTGGTTGGTGTAGCATGATGTGGACCAATGGTGAATGTCGATTGTTGGGTTGCATCATCTCCCCCCGCTTGAAAACGATTTGACCTCGATGATGTTCTTTCATCATATTGTAAGGAAGGAGATGTACCCGGAGTATCTTGTGGGATGCTCTCTAGAGATTGTTTTGCCAACTTATTCTCAATCGATGTTGACATGGGAAAGAGGGTACCTACACACACCATAGATAAACAAAACAACGTATGTACGTGGTATATGAATACATCATCCATCATGATGCATCGCCTCTTGTGCACATCACCATTAGCATCAAGCAATATATCATAGAAAGTATGGTGATTATGCGAACCAAGGGTGGGAATATGCTTATCATGGCAAGTATGAAATTCTCCAAAATTTGAGAAAGCTATGAGGGCGATCTCAATATGAACCATATGATCATTATTGCAAGAAAAAACAGGAGAAAATTAAGGACATGCATGATCAAGCATTTCCAAACTACGAGTATGGTTGCTAACAAACATAGGAAACGAGAAATTGTTCATCAAGTTTCTTGCAACAATTGTGGGATAAAAGAAGCATGTGTATGGCAATATCATCGCATTCAAGTGATTCCACATGATCAATATAATGCAAAGGCAAAGCATCACATGGGAACACGAATGCAGCATATGAAATGTCACAAGTAGTGTCCATAGCATGCATATTATCAGAATTCATCATGTCCACGAGTGGGAGCATGGCATCACCAACACCCATACCATTACCTTTGTAGTTACGCTCGTGTGTCATAGGTGTGTTAGTAGTTGTGGCTTTCATAGGCTCCTCTTCTTCATCCATGGGGATGGTCATGTTCGAGCATCTTGTAGCATCGTCATCCATGTAACCTAGCAAAGACGAAGGCAACACAAGAGGAGTAGAGGTGAAATTGTTAGAAATCAAAATTTCCTCACTCAACTCATGTGGTGTATCACAAATGCTCTCAAGGTGGATGAACTCATCCTCACGTATGGTGAACGCACAAAACTCACTCTTATTCTCACTCAAGTGGTGTATGTGGCTCTCTACCTCACATGTGATAGGTGGATCTCAAAACTGAATATGGTGGTTCTGGTGTTGTGGTTGAGCCAAGTGAATACACTCATACTCACATATGGTGAACACACATAACTCACTCTTGTTCTCACTCAAGTGTATGTGGTTCTCTTCCTCACATGGGATAGGTGGATCACTCAACTCACTATGGTGGTGCCGATGTTGTTGGTGAGCGAAGTGGATGTGTAGTCGGTCCCGAATCTCTTTTTCTTCGTTACTTAGATCCCAAATTGGTGCACCTTTGAAGTTATGTCTTGCATTGAGGTTGTCGATGTCTTGATTAGTAAGCGACTCGTGATCTTGACAAGGTTGATGAAGGTCTTGGGATTGTTGTTAGAGTTGATCATGAGAAATATGGCACTGATGATGTTTTTCATGTTGTTGTTGGCGCTCTTGTGTGGTGTCCACTTGTTTATGTTGGTGTCGAGTAGAGCTTTCCTTATTTTTATGGTGGGGTTCTCCATGCTCTTGTAGATGTTGTGGTTGAGGAGCTTGTGGGTCACCCGCTTGTGTATGTCGAAGACGAGCTTGTCCTTCACCATTGTGGTGGCGGTGTTCTCGATGACGGGAGTATGCGCGCGAAGACTTGCCATGACGACTCGAGAGATGCGTGCGAGACAAGCTTGAGTGAGGTCCATGATGTTTGTCTATGTTGACGATAGCTTGGTGGAGAGCTTGGAAGTTAGCGTGGCACTCCGCTTGATATTTCTTGTCACGGTCCTCGAACTCTCAGATTTTGTCATCGAGGTGGTTCTCAAACCGATCCAATTGGTCGATAATTGCTTGATGGTGCCTCCATAAGTTTAGATGCGTCGCAAAGCCTTCTTGGTTGTGGAGGTTGTTGCGGTCATATTCACTATGTTCAGTTTCTCTATACATGTTGCTCACAAGGCCAAAGGTATCATGGTGGAATGGTATTTTCTACCATGCCTCACCGTGTCAAAAATTAGAAAGGTTGTTCTTGCGGCGAGCAAAGCGAATACACAAAACACACACACACACAAAGGCCTATGGTGGTGGGTTAGGAAGGTGGATAGCGAAAGGAACAACCAAATGAAAAGGTTATTGTTAAAGGTGGTAAAGAACCAAAGATCAAAAGCAAAAAAGATACGATCTAAAAACAAGAGCAAACACACACGTGGAGACGGATGTGGTTAGCACGACTATTAAAATAAGCACAAAATGTCCTAACAAAGCCTAACCTCGGTTGTCATGCCAAAGCAAGGAGAGACCACAAATCATTGGCCAAAAGAGAATAAGCACCAATTTGTGCACTTGTCTTGGTCGCACTCTTTCTCTCTCTTTACTTACAAGCTGATACTCTCTTTGTATTCGGAGTCTATGTATCTTTCTATTATTATTATTTTGATTCTGTTTCTCCCTTTCTATACTACTATGTCAAGTTTTGTATTTTCTTACACACTCACTTTCCAAGGGCAAGTGCACAGTGCTTAGGCAAACAAAAAATGAGCTGCTCACATAGGATAGATACACATAAAGTAAGAAGCGTTAACAGGTGGATCAAGTTATACCTTTGGTATTGTTGATGACTTGCTACTGGTGTAGGGGATGATGTTCGGGCGTCGCGGTGTCCAGGAGCACAGGATCTTATGATTTGCGGAAGATTGATGTTAGTGAAGGCGACACGGAGGCGAAACACAAACAAAAAAGAATAAAAAATGGTCAAAATTGGGCCAAGATGGTGATTTGGCGGCCAAACCGGTGGCACCGGACTTGTCGCGGAAAATTATGGTGGCGGTTACAGTTCGCTGGATCTGCGCCACAATTTTTGGCGGCTGCGTTGGTCCACCTGATCTAGCGCCGGTTTGTGTTCGTGAAGAACACCAAAACTGAAATCTTGGAAAATTTTCGAAAATCTGTCGGAACTGGGGCTGGGGAAGGTCAAAGGAAGGTAGATCGACACCCAATTTGGGGCAATATTTTTGGTATATTTAAATTTATGGTGAAAATCGAAGAACGAAGTCAAATCCGTGGCAACCAAAAGCTGCTAATACCAGTTGAAATCGAAGAATGAAGTCAGGCGGGGAGTAAGGGAACACACGATGAACACGATGAATGCAACTCTAATGCAAGGTAAAGATACAAACACATTCCAAATCACACACGATTCGATTTGCCACTACTAAAGAATGGACTATTAGTGGCACACGGATGTGAAGGTCAGTTGCGCATGGGGCATGCGCCACTGACATCACGCCACTGGTATTTTTTATCAGTGGCGCATATTAAAGTGCGCCACAGATAGTGCATATATCAGTGGTGCATTTCTAATGTGCACCATAGATAGGTCACATCCAGCGGATACTGGGGGTTTATCCGTGGCGCGTCTATTTATCATGCGCCACTGACATGATGCGCCACTGACTATTTATAGATTCTCCACTGATATGTTTTCACTTATTTTTTTATACACTACCCTCGTATTTGTATAGGTATTATAAAGGCATATGTACACACAATGACAATACTTAATAACACTGATTAATTAGAATCCAAGACCGATCAAGTAAGGAACGGATTAATTGTTGCACAAGTTGAGGTCCTGAGACCGATTAAGTAGCAAGTTGGTCATCACATTACATATCGCATTACATATCAAGTGGTCACCTAAATTAAACTACGATCAAATACAGTAGAACCGCAATGATGGTGAGGAGGACGGGAACCACGACCAAGGCATTCATCGGGTTGTTCCACCTAGCTTCCTCTTGCAGGTGGCTCCTCCACCTAGCTTCCGCCATCTCTCTAGTCTTGTACCATTTGTAGTTGTTATCTTAGAAATTGTTCACTTATTTCAGTCAGTCCTCCCACTCGTTATAGACTCCTGGAACGACACCCTTGTACACCATGTACCACTTGGCCATTTGTGTACACCAAGGCATATAGAATATTATGCAACGAAAACCAATTAATGATTGACATGATGCATGTTCATGAGAACTACAAAACAACAAAATGAACATCATGCAGATTGAACCATTGCAACAAATATAAACTAGGGCCTCGTCATATAGTGGACATAAAAATCATAGGGACGACATGAGTGAGCCATGTAGGATGCACAAGGTATGTATATGTGCGTATCACAAAGCTCACTCACACCGCCCCCAGGATCACATCTGAAATCAAGGAACACCTATAGTTCCGCCATAGCATTTTAATCATCGGCTTTTTCAACAAAAATAAGATCCAAAACTATGAACAACAAGTACTATAGGGCCTCATACTTATGTTGGACACAAAAATCTCAGGGATGGCGTTAGCGAGCCATGTAGGATGCACAAGATATGTATATGTGCATATCACAAAGCTCACTAATGACAATCCTAGGATTACATCCGAAATCAAGGCACACCCATAGTGGCACCCTAGCATTTAAATCATCGACCATTGCAACATAAACATAAGAACCAAAACTATATATGAACATCAAGTACTTTAGGGCCTCATACTTATGTTGGACACCGAAGATCACATGGATGGTGTCAGCGAGCCATGTAGGATGCACAAGATATGTATATGTGCATATCACAAGGCTCACTGACACAACCTCCAGGATCACATACGAAATCAAGGCACACTTACAGTGGCGCCCTAGCATTTTAACATTGGCTCTCGCAACAAAAATAAGAATGAAAACTATGAACATCAAGTATTTTAGGGCCTCATACTTATGTTGGACATAGAAAATCATAGGGATGGAGTGAGTGAGCCATGCAGGATGCACAAGATATGTATATGTGCATATCACAAAGCTCACTCACACCACCCCCGGGATCACATCCGAAATCAAGGCACACCTGGAGTGGCACCCTAGCATTTTAATCATCGGCCATTACAACAAAAACTAGAACCAAAACTATGAACATCAAGTACTATATATAGGGCCTCATACTTATGTTGGACACGAAAATCACAGGGACGGTGTAAGCGGGCCAAGTAGGATGCACAAGATATGTATTCGTGCATATCACAAGGCTCGCTCACACCGCTCCCAGGATTAAATCCGAAATCTAGGCATGCACCTGGTGCCCTAGCATTTTAATCATCGGCCGTTGCAATAAACAAGAACCAAAATATTATTGAGCACATCAAGTACTAAGGACCAATTATATAAGTAAGTATAATAACCGTCAAAACAATATTATACATAGAAAGCTAGGCACATCATCAATCATAATAATTAAGTTCAACAACCATACAGTTTCAAGCTGGGCAAGTTACTAATCAGTTTACAACGTCACAGACATCCAACGATAGTTCAAAACCACATCCAACTAGTAAATACAAACATCAAGACTTGTAACTCGGTGTAGGGAACGGTAGTACACCGTATTTTATCATAAACGACCTATCGTCACCCTGCATTTCGAGTCGTTCTTCTACCTCAAAATTTCGCAATTTAATGCTGGTGTAGTGTAAGACCCCCCTCCCCCACTTCCGAGGACATCTTGATTGATGATTTCTGACAACTGAGTCTAGATGTGAAAGAATTGTTCTCTAAGATCATCATCCACGATGGTCGACATATTTTGGGCCCACTTCTAGAGATGTGATGGCATCTTAAGCAGGTGTTGATCGTGGAAGAACCCGCTCATGTGATAGAGGACATACAAGATCTCCTTTTGACTATCTATCGGCTGCTTGACACGGGCGAATTCTGTTACGTGGGTAAACATGTTTTTCCTTCCTTGCTTACATGTTCCCCCCCCCCTTGCCGAAGAAGCCTCCATCTAAGGCATAGGCGTCGAGAGCATCATCCATAACACTCTTTATGTTGCCATAGTCATTCATATTTACCAAACTGCTCGAGTCAAATACATGGCTTGCGAAAGCTTCGAGCAAATGTTGATTAGTGTGCAGTATTTGTCTCTGCACAAAACAATTCAAACGGAAATGTATTGGAAACAAATGATGCAAATCTAGGAAAACATGTTATGGGTGGTCAGCGAATAAGTACTATACTTACTCGGGAAAGAAAGGCACGAGCAGGTAATCCTTATTTCTGTTCTTCAGCATGAAGTCTTTGAGGTAATCCCTCACGAGTGACCAGTCCCCAGGGTTCAACAAGATCGTTTCGCGCATGTAGAGGGGGTCCAATATTGTGATGCCCACGGTTCTCTCTCTCGACCTTCATCGCCATGTTGAGCGAGTATAGGCGGACTACGGTATAGTGCAGCCATTTCAAGTGAAACAAATTGAAGATGTCTTTGAACCACAAGAAGAACAGATCCGCGTGGGTGTATCGATGAATCCCTCGCCCTCTGGCACCTGGACCACAAAAACAGGGTGCGTCGGATTTTTTCTTTCAGAAGTTGAGTCTCCAGATACAGAATATTGTTATGCAGACTCTGCATAGGTGGACTTGCCGCTTTTAGCATCCCCTTTTCTAGCATCGGCTTACCGGCTATATGCATTTTCCATAGGACATCCTTGGGTGCATATGGCATGATGTCCTAGGCCCGGATAGTCGTCCGTGCCACCTTTGGAACCGGGTGGCTCGCAACCTTTAGCTTCTTACTTCTTTTTCGACCATTCTTGATCTCTTGAATAGGGATCTCTAACTCCTTACCGGCCACCTAGTGTAGTGTGTTAGGGCTGAAAACAATTCAACGCGGGACTTGTGGAGCATTGGTGATAAGTGGAGGCATCTCTTGAGAACTTCCGAAGACCAGACGCTGCGTGCATGTCGTACTGGGTCCAACTAGATCGTCGCGAGCGTGGCTGAAGGGTCCAATAAAAGGCATGTAAAGGTCATCATTGGCGCTATTATTGAGGAATGCATCCATGTTATCATCATCGATGTCGTCATGTGGCATATCCACTAGTGGTGGTGGCGGCGGCGATGGCCGTGCAATGGCCTTGCCATGTCTTATGCTGGTGGCGATGACTGGTGGTGGCGGCGGCAATGGTCGTGCGACGGCCTTGCCATGGCTTATGCTGGTGGCGATGACGGGTGGTCTATTGAAAAGAAGGGCAAGAACAATGTTGAAAGAGATAACAAGAAGCGCAAGGATGTGTTGTTTCAGCCTAGAGATATGGTTTGGGTACACTTTTGCAAGGACAGATTTCTAGAATTGCATAAATCCAAGTTAGTTCCATGTGGTGCTAGTCCTTATGAAGTGATTTCTAAGATCAATGATAATGCCTACAAGATAGATATTCCTCAAGATTTTTTTGGAGGTGTCAGTGATAGTTTCAATGTTGTTGATTTGACACCATATGATGGAGAATACCTTGGAGCATCGAGGTCGATACCTTCTAAAGGGGAGACGATGAGGACATCAGTACTGAAATGCTATCTCCAACTCCTAATGAAGTTGTCGATGTTACTGCCAAGACCAAGTCCAATGAGATAAGGGTTGGATCTATTACTCGAGCTCGTGCCAAGTTACTTGATTAATATGTGAATTCACTCCTAAATGAATCTGGTGTTGTTATTAATGAGCATTTTATACTACCTAAGTCTATGCACTTGTGTATGATTAGGTTCGTTGAGGAGGCAAGCATGGCGCGAGGAGGAGAAGGGATGCTGCAAGAGGAGCCTGACATGATGATCATCCTAGGATGCGCAAGGGAAGAGCATGAGGGAGGTGTACTGGATGAGGAGAAGATCATCAAGGATGGCGCAAAGTTTTCTGAAGAAACCGGAGTGTCCGGCGCATACCACCCAGACAATCGGGCCTACCCCGAGACGCGCCAAGGTGGCTGCCATTCGGGAGCCCAAATCAGAAGCCACCAGAAAACCAGCTAGAAACTTTGAAGTTTTTTACCAAACCGGACTGTCCAGTGTTCACCACCCGGAATGTCTGGCCTGACCGGAATGTCTAGACCATTCCAACCGGAATGTCTGGCCACCGACAGATCTGTTCCAAATCAGTTGTATCAGTTTGAGTCTGTTACGACTTGTTTTCGGTTTTTGGCCATCTAGTCGATCATTTAAACCCTGGGATGACCCGTTAGCTCAGTTTAGACCATGTTTATAAACCCTAGATCCGTTGAGTTGCTACTTGCAATCAATTGAACTCCTACACCAATTCGTATCTATTTGGTGTATTTGCTAATATCAATCAAGTGTGATTAGTTGTTCCATTGGGAATTAGCCAATTGCAAGTTTTGAATGATATCCTATTCCATTGGGAATTAGAAGATTGCATTACCGCTTCATGGTCATCCGCTACGTGCGCAAGTGTGTGAAGTTGTAAATATCTTCAAGGGTTGATAGCTATTGCATTGGTAATAGGGATTGATCAAGACGTTCGTGAGCATCATGCAAGTTATTTACACCAACTAGCATCATCAACCACCCTTACTTACTGAGAAGATCAGGCCACCCCATATCGCGACACAATCTCATCTTCCTCACCAAAGTAAGGCTTCAAATCTAACATTTTAAATGTAGGACTAACCGTACCAAAATCTGCAGGCATGTCGAGTTTATACGCATTATCATTTATTTTCTTAACACCTTAAAAGGACCAGCAGTGCATGGCATTAACTTAGACTTGCGCAAATCATGAAAACAATCTTTGTGCAAATGTAACCAAACAAGATCGCCAACATCAAACACAGCATGCATTCTTCCTCTATCCCCAACATGTTTATACTTAGCATTCATGCATTCTATATTGTATTTAGTAGTCTCATGTAATTTTAATATCATTTCAACATGTTGTGTAGCATCCAAATTATTTTGCACTGAAGATGGTAATGGCAACAAATCAATAGGTACACGAGGGATAAAACCATACACAATCTCAAATGGGCACATCTTTATGGTAGAATGCAACGAACGATTATAAGAAAATTCAATATGAGGTAAACATTCTTTCCACAATTTTAAGGTCTTCTTTAAAACAACCCCAACATAGTATACAAATTTCTTCTGACTACTTCAGTTTTTCCATTAGTTTGGGGATGACATGTGGTAGTAAACAACATTTTAGTACCCAACTTAGCGCATAAACATCTCCAAAAGTGGCTAAGAAATTTAGTACCATGACTAGAAAAAATAGTATTTGGCACACCATGTAAACGAACAATCTCACGAAAAAACAAATCAGCAACATGCGTAGCATCATTAGTCTTGTGACAAGGAACAAAGTCTGTCATCTTAGAAATATCATCCCAAGGTATCCGTCCCCTTATGTGTATGAGGCAATCCCAAAACAAAGTCCATAGAAATATCATCCCAAGGTACACTAGGAATACGAAGAGTTATATATAAACCATGTGTATTAAGTCGGGACTTAGCTTTTTGACAAGTAGTGTAGTGTGCCACGAATCTCTCAACAAAGAAACGGATGCATGACCAAAAGAAGTGTGCAGCAAGAACATCCTCCGTATTCTTTACACCAAAGTGACCCATCAATGCTCCTCCATGCGCCTCCTATAACAACAAAAGATGAAGGAAGTATCTGGGATGCATATTTTGTTAGCGCAGAATAAAAATCCATCAGTGAAGACGGATTTGTTCCCTGTTCTACCATATCTACAATTCTGCAACACATCTTAAAATTCATCATCATGCACACATTGTTCTTTGATAGTTTCCAATCCAAATATTTTGAAGTCAAGTTCTGGGGTGACCCGATCTTCTCAGTAAGCGAGGGTGGTAGATGATGATAGTTGGTGGAGATAACTTGTATGATGCTCATGAACCTCTCGATCAATTCATGTTTCCAATGCGACAGTTCTCAACCCTTGAAGATATTCGCAACATCACACAATTGCGCACGAAGCCGCTAACCGTTGATAGGGAAAAGGTGTCTGATCTATCTCAGATGGCGATAATCGATTTGGGTGGAGTTTAGGATTGACGATCTGACTACACGTGCGAGCACAAGCACCAATGCAATCGCTAGGCCAATCTCCTGGAGGTTACCGATCTTGCAGAAGCACGATCAACCTGACCAACGAGGGTCTTAGTTCCTACCTGAAATCGAGAACAAGTAACAACTAATATTGCAATCAAGATATTGCAGACTAAGATGAAAGATTTATTAAAAAGGTGGGATCCTAAATAGGTGTGAAGTACAGGTTGTCTCTGCGACATTCATGTCTTGGCCAAGTTGCTATGATGGCTATTTTTCTAGTCTAAACAAAATCCAAGTCTAAAAGTGACGGCTACAGGGGTATTTAAGGAGGAAAAGGTGGGGTTTTGGCCAGCCATAGGTATGGTGGCCGAACCAAACCCTAGAAGGCCTTTCCCCTCAAATTCGCACTCTAAAAAGTGCCTAATTTAGTTCCTTCAAAAATAACAAGGACCTGGCCCAAAGTAAAGGTGACGCACACCATATTAAGCTATGGACGAATCTATGAAGTATAATTATAGAATATTCCATCCAAGTCTTCAATCATAATTATGGTGGCTTCAAAGTTCTGAAATCTCCACTTGTGGCATCCTCTTCAGTCATCACATGCTTGCTGCCATCTTCATGCATGATCATGCTCCAATGCTTGTCCCTCTCATCCATGCTAGGTCCATCATTCCAAAGAGTAACAAACACATCTAATATAGGAATCATCATATTCCCATGTATGTGAGGAATAGTTCCAAAAAACAAATGTACCTGATAGTTAAGTTGTTTGGTACGAGCTCGAGTGATCAGTCCTTGTATTTGTGTAGCTCTAGGTGCATCAGTTGTAAAAATAGATGGGATGTCCTCAACATGCTCCCCTTCTTGCATTGAAGTCTTCCTCGACACAATATCATCTTCCTCGCCAAAGTAAGGCTTTAAATCTGCAATTTTAAATGTAGGACTAACCGTATCAAAATCTGCAGGCAGATCAAGTTTATATCCATTATCATTTATTTTATCTAATACCTTAAAATGACTAGCAGCACGTGGCATTAACTTAGACTTGCGCAAATCAGGAAAACGATCTTTGTGCAAATGTAACCAAACAAGATCACCAACATCAACCACAACATGCTTTATTCCTCTATCCCCAACAAGTTTATGCTTAGCATTCATGCATTCTATGTTGTATTTAGTATTCTCATGTAATTTTAATATCATTTCAGCATGTTGTGTAGAATCCAAATTATTTAGCACCGAAGATGGTCATGGAAACAAATCAATAGGTGCACGAGGAATAAAACCATACAAAATCTCAAATGGGCACATCTTTGTGATAGAATGTAGCAAACGATTATAAGAAAATTAAATATGAGGTAAACATTCTTCCCACAATTTTAGGTTCTTCTTTAAAAAAGCTCGCAACATAGTAGACAAAGTTCTATTGACTACTTCAGTTTGTCCATCAGTTTGGGAATGACATGTTGTACTGAACAACAATTTAGTCCCCAACTTAGCCCATAAACATCTCCAAAAGTGGCTAAGAAATTTAGTATCATGACCAAAAACATTAGTATTTGGCACACCATGTAAACGAACAATCTCATGAAAGAACAAATCAGCAACATGTGCAACATCATCAGTCTTGTGACAAGCAATAAAGTGTGCCATCTTAGAAAACTGATCCACAACAACAAAAATGCTATCCCACCGCTTCTGTGTACGAGGAAATCCCAAAACAAAGTTGTTGGGGGGATAACCCCGGGTAGGGTCACTCCGGGGTATAAGGACCGAATTAGCCGAGGGTCGGCAAGGTCAAAGCGGATGCTGGCCGAGTCACCTCAAGGCAGGCCGGATCACGGAGTAACCCGGACCTGGGGGTCGCCTAACATTGTCTCGTCCGACTCAAGGAGTAAGTCGGAGACACTTGTCTAGCTTATATGCAGGAACATGTGTGGCCGGATCAACTGTGATCCGGATCCTCGTTTGGCTTCTAGGAGAAGGAAGGAATATCTCTGGTCAAAAAGAAGGCCCGGTGCATACTGGATGAGCGAATAAAGCAAGGGCAGGACCACCGGATCATGGCCGACAAGGGTGACGACGCTCGCGTCGGCTGATGCAGGCGCCGCAGAGGCAACATCGCTAAAGCAAGAGTGACGTGGGGGAAAAGCACCCCTATCGGGTTACTACTTTGGGAGGAGGCATATTCTTAGGAATATGCCTCCACGTATGCCCTAGGCCAGGACCGAATCACCCCTATATAAGGGGGGGTTGGGGTTCTGGTAAAGGGAGAGGGGGCTTTTTCTGATACAGAGCAAGGGAAATACTCGTGGGTCTTGAGTCCTAGAACTAGAGAATAGGCAAGAGTAAGAGAGCCACTTCTTCCTCCTCTAGTCGAAACAGCTCGAGGAGCACCTGTAGGCTTGGAGACTGAACATCAATACAAAGCTTCTGTGTAGAGAATCACTCTACTATCCCTCCCTGGATTCCCCTAGCGCATATTAGTCCCCACCTTCAGCCTACCCATGGCATCTGTCGTGACACCACCACGACAGTTGGCGCCCACCGTGGGGCATGCGACGCTAGCAGGGGTGAAGATCCGGATGGGAAATTTCATCGGCACCGGTGAACGCATCGTCTCTGGGCTCGTTCAGCGCTTCGGTGCGCTGGACTACGTCAGCGACAACGTTGGATGCTTCGGCACACGCCCCCTTCCGCGCAACGGCGTCTTCGTCAAGCTCGGCGCGCACAAGGTCTATGTTGCCGTGGACGTGTCTGGCGTTCATCCGCGTCGCGTCATCGATGCGGGGGAACCACCCCTCACTGTGGCTCGCGGGGCGCGTATCGCCCGTTCCCCGGGCCATGCGGAGGTGATGATGACCGCACCAAGCGCGGGCGTGAGCAAGGATCCAGCGCCAGACCCGGGGGCAACACCCAAAGCACCAAGGAAAGCTAGGGGTCCTCCGCTGGAGAGGCCCGAGAACGTGCTGAGGGAAGCTATGGATAGCTTGGCTAACCCGGTGGCAGCAGTGGTAGATCCGGCTCAGGCATAAGCCGAGCTAGAGGAGACCCGGCGAAAGATACTGGAGGGCACAAAGAAAATAGCAGCGGCTGAGCAGTCGTTGAACATGACGCTGCGTGAGTACGCGAAAGCGAACAAGGTTGATGCAGTGAGGGTAAAAGGGAGAAACCTCATAAGTGAGATGAACAGAGAGGGTGAGGATGGACCAGAAGGGTCGGAAAACTATCTGTCTATGGGGTTGCCGAAGTATAGTACCCGGCGAAGAACCTCAGAGAGCAGATGCCGCGGCGTCCGAACTAGAGGGTCTGACGGGTGAAGCTCGCCAAAGACAGCAAGACCGGGTTAACGAGCTGGTTCGGATCGCGAACAGGCAGAATGAGGAGCTGTTGAGAAGTAATCCGGAGAGAGTTGGAGCTTCTAAAATCGTCCATTCGGTGATGGGTAACCCGGAGAAATCCGCTGGAGCCAGACAGAACAAGCAAATCGTCCCGTATGACCCAAAGCGTGCGGGAAAGGAAAAAGAGATACGGAAAAACGACGATCGACGAAGTGTGAGCCAAGGTAACCATGATCAAGGCAATGCCGGTCAAGGGAACACTACCAACGGCAACACCGGACAACGAAACTCCGAAGGAGCGGGTCAACCGCCGCAGCGGAACACACCAAGGCAAGAGCAAAGTGCCGGCCGTGGTATGCAACAGAGAGGACCACAACGGGAGCAAAACCGATACAATGATGGAGACTCGGAGATGATGCATGCGGGATACGCAAGACCGGACTATCATGTGATAGGGTCGAGATTGGGAAGCAGAGAGTTGATGCCGGATGACGCTAGGCTAAAATTAGACCGCCTGTATAGGTCGGAACAGATCGAATGTCAAGGTCCTCCGGGTCCAGCGTGCTTTGGACCCCGGATCATGAAGGAACCGCAGGTACCCAATTTCCAATTACCCAGGGGCACGAAGACATATGACGGCAGTACAAAGCCGGAGGATTGGCTAATAAACTACGCAACAGCTGTGAAAATTGCAACTGGCAACTTGAGGTGGGCTGTACGATATGTACCCCAAATGTTGGAAGGTCCAGCTAGGGTTTGGCTAAATAATTTGCCACCCGGAAGCATCAACTGCTGGATAGATTTTGAAGAGATGTTCATCAGCAACTTCTCAAGTACGTATCAGAGACCGAACAGACCGCAGACCCTGGCAATGTGCAAGCAGAGATCTAACGAAACGGATCGTGAATTCTTGACCCGGTGGTGTACCGTGAGAAACTCGTGTGAGGGAGTCATAGAATCACAGGCTATAGCATGGTTCGCACAAGGATGTAGATATGGTAGCGAGTTGTGGATGAAATTGCAAAGGAAAATTCCAGTCACATTGGCAGAGATGATCCGGATCGCGGATTCTTATGCTTTGGGTGATCCAACTCAACCTAGGATCGCCTCGAACGAGTCAAATGACGAGTACTATCTGAGGGACGGATCTGGGTCATCCCGGAGGAACGATTACAGGGGAAAAAGGAGATACGATAGACCGGATCATCGGTATGGCTCGCAACAAGTTGCGGCCGTGAATCAAGACCAGCCCGGGGCAGGGAGCAACCAACGCCAGAAAACGGGAGGGCAATGGACTCCTCGAAACGATGGCAAGAAAACATGGACTCCGGAGCAGAAGAAGCAATGGCAAGAAATGAAAGATCGTCTGAGGTATACCTACGAGTCAATGTTGGACGAGCCGTGCAAGTTTCACACACCAAATCCGAGCAGCCCGGCGGGTCACACGATGAGACAATGTGAGTGGATGCGCAAGATAGAGCAAGGTGGTTCGGGGAATGCTCAGGCACCTCGGAATGATCAACCTCGGCAGGAGTTACCCCGGCAGCAATTGCTCTCCGGAGCAAACACGCAGCAACTGATGTTGCCTCCCCCTCAGCCGAGGTATGATAACAGTGAGAGAAGGGATGCAGTGCATCAAGTGGAAAACCAGCAACAACCGGATCAGAGATACTCCGGAAACAAGGGAAGAAATGAGTACAGGGAACATCACCAGAGCTATTGTGTGTTCACAACAGAAGAAACAGATAGGAAGAGCTTGCAGCGCCGACATATGGAGGTTAACGCGGTTATGCCTGCAGTGATGAGGTACATGTCTTGGTCGGACCAGGAAATTAGCTGGAGCGTCAAAGATCATCCCAAGCTTATGCCAAGTCCGGGCTCGTATGCACTAGTGTTGGATCCGACGTTCATTGGACCAAACATTAATGTGAGGTTCTCCAAGGTACTGATCGACAATGGCAGTAGCATTAACATCATGTATGCGGATACGATGTGCAAGTTGGGCATCTCGGAGAACATGCTCCAGGCTACGAGAACAACTTTTCACGGTATCGTGCCCGGCATATCATGCGAACCCATAGGCAAAGTCCGGGTCGACGTACTGTTCGGTACAAGGGATAACTGCCGAACCGAAAATCTAGAGTTCGAAGTGGTAAACCTGGAGAGCGCGTATCATGCATTACTCGGGAGACCAGCGCTGGGCAAATTCATGGCAAGTTGCCACGTTAGTTATCTGAAGATGAAGTTACCCGGGCCAAATGGTGCAAGTACTATCGTTGGGGATTTCCGACGTTCTATTGAGTGCGCTTCAGCCGGGTCTAACTTAGCTGAGTCACTCGTAATTGCCCAAGAGAAAAGAAAAATCCAAGAAGTGACGGCATTAGCTCGGTCCGTGCAGCAGTATATGCCGGTGTTAAGTAACCCGTGTGGAAGCGTTTCATTTCAAGCCGCGAAGGACACCAAGAAGATACCGGTGGATAACATGTCTCCAGAGCGTACCATGACAATTGGAGCTGGATTAACTGACAAATAGGAAAGCGAGCTCGTCAACTTCCTCCGTGAGAATCGGGATATTTTTGCTTGGTCCACACAGGATTTGCAAGGTGTTCCGAAGGAGTTGGCCGAGCACTCTTTGAATGTAAGACCCGGAGAAAGGCCGGTGAAGCAGCCTCTCCGACGCTTCGCCGAAGATAGGAGAAAGGTCATTGGTGACGAGATAGCTCGGTTGCTAGCAGCAGGATTTATCATGGCAGTGTTATATCTAGATTGGCTCTCTAACCCGGTACTGGTAGAAAAGAAGAAGGATGATCCGAACATGGCAGTGGTTTGGCGTATGTGTATCGACTATACGAACCTGAACAAGGCATGTCCGAAAGATCCATTTCCGCTACCAAGGATAGATCAAGTAATCGACTCTACCGCGGGATGTGAACTATTGTCGTTTATTGACGCCTATTCTGGTTTCCACCAGATACCCCTGAACCCGGACGATCAAATAAAAACTGCTTTTATTACCCCGTACGGGGCTTATTGTTATCGCACTATGCCGTTTGGTTTACGAAACACCGGAGCAACGTACCAAAGGTGTATGCAAAAGTGTCTGCACGATCAAATAGGTCAAAATGTGCAAGTTTACGTGGACGATGTGGTTATCAAGACCAAGGAAAGCGCAACGCTCCTTGACGACATAAGGCAAACATTCGCGAACTTGAGGAGATTCCGGATGAAGCTTAACCCGGAGAAATGTACCTTCGGTGTCCCGGCTGGGAAATTACTCGGATTTCTCGTCTCTAGCCGAGGTATCGTGGTTAATCCAACTAAGATCCGAGCCATCGAACTAATGGAGCTGCCGAAGTGTCTCAACGATGTCCAGAAGTTCACCGGATGCCTGGCGTTGCTGAGTCGGTTTGTATGTCGGTTAGGGGAAAAGGCACTGCCTCTCTACCAACTCATGAAAAAATCACATAAATTCGTTTGGACGCCGCAGGCCGATGAAGCTTTTGCCCACTTAAAAAAGATGTTGGCCACTGCACCAGTGTTAGCTTCTCCACTGTCGAAGGATCCGATGTTGCTCTACATAGCCGCAACCAACCGAGTTGTAAGTGCAGTGATTGTAGTGGAACGAGATGAAGAGGGTAAGTCGGTGCAGAGGCCAGTGTATTACTTGAGCGAGGTATTGTCTGTCTCAAAACAGAACTACCCGCATTTTCAAAAGGTGGCATACGGAGTTTATATGGCGGCAAAGAAGTTAAAGCACTACTTTGAAGAGCATCCCATCAAAGTGATATGCGAAGCCCCCATATCCGAGATAATGGGTAACAAAGATGCGAACGGCAGAATCGCGAAATAGGCAATTGAGCTAGCACCATACGCGCCCCAATATGATAGAAGAGAAGCGATCAAGTCCCAGGCTGTAGCGGACTTTTTCGTGAATTGGGCCGAGGTACAATACGAACCACCGCCACCGGATCCGAACTACTGGAGGATGCACTTCGACGGATCGAATACCAAAGCCGGATTAGGTGCCGGGGTTGTGCTTACCTCGCCAAAGAAGGATCAGCTCAAGTACGTGTTGCAGATCCATTTCGCAGCATCAAACAATGTCGCCGAGTATGAGGCTCTCGTGCATGGTCTAAAAGTGGCAAAGGAAATTGGCATACGTCGAATAGTCTGCTTTGGCGACTCGGATCTAGTAATACAGCAGGTGTCCGGAGTGTGGGATGCCCTGGATCCAAACATGGCATTATACAGATTTCATGTGCAGAAAATCTCGGGTTACTTTGAGGGATGCGAATTTCATCATGTACCTCGCGTGGAAAATGAAGCTGCCGACATGCTGTCGAAGCTCGGCTCGACCCGACAGGCAATTCCACCGGGTGTTGCATTGGAGCACCTCAGAAAGCCATCTATCAGGCCGTCCCCAGAAACCGATTCAATCTATGTCCCACAAAATGCGGAATCCGGAGCTGAGCCCATGAACATTGACGTGGGAAGTAGTACGCCGAACCCGGGGACTACCTCGGCCAACCCGGGGATTCTCTCGGCAAACCCGGGGACTACCTCACCAGACCTGGGGACTGTTCGGCGTGATCCGTCTAAAGTTATGCCGGTGGATCAGATGGAAATTGACGAGGAGATGTTCCCTGCGAGAGCAGTACCAGCTTGGGCGCTGCCTATATACCAGTTCTTGAAAGATAGAAAGTTACCCACTGAGGAAGTGCTAGCCAGGCAAACTCAGCGGAGAGCCAAAGCTTACACAATCATCAATTCCGAGCTGTACAAGCGGAGTTTAACCAATATCCTCGAGCGGTGCGTTGATCCGGAAGAAGGACTTGACATCCTCCGAGATATACACCAAGGAGAATGCGGGCATCACGCCTCATCCTGGGCCTTAGTGGCAAAGGCATTCCGGCATGGATTTTACTGGCCAAGCGCCTTGGAGCAAGCGGAGGATCTGGTGAGAAAATGCAATGGTTGCCAAAGGTATGCCAACAAGACACATATGCCTATGTCGGAACTCAAAACCATACCAATTACATGGCCATTTGCTGTGTGGTGCTTGGATATGGTTGGCCCATTCAAACCAGCCAAAGGGAACATGACGCACCTTCTGGTCATGGTGGACAAGTTTACAAAATGGATCGAAGTGAAGCCTATAAGAAAATGTGATGGAGCTACGTCCATGACTTTTCTCAAAGACATCATCTTGAGGTACGGTTATCCACACAGCATTATAACTGACAATGGAACGAATTTCGCGGAAGGAGCATTTGCGCGCTTTTGCCGAGACAAGAAAATCCGACTCGACATAGCCTCGGTAGCCCACCCCGCATCGAACGGACAAGTGGAAAGATCCAACGGATTAGTGCTATCCGGGATAAAACCCCGGCTCATTGAGCCGCTGCAAAGATTAGCGGGATGCTGGATAGAAGAACTACCAGCGGTGTTGTGGAGTTTAAGAACAACTCCAAATCGATCAACAGGCTACACGCCGTTCTTTCTGGTATATGGGGCAGAAGCTGTGTTACCAGCCGACATAGAGCATGATTCGCCTAGGGTCACCCAATACACAGAAGCCGAAGTGCAAGAAGCCCGGCAAAATGATGTTGATCTGCTGGAAGAAGCGAGAGAACTGGCACTGTCCAGATCCGCCATATATCAGCAAAATCTCCGACGCTATCATAGCCGGAAAGTGTGCCCCCGAGTCTTCCGGGAAGGCGATCTGGTGCTCCGGTTGGTACAGCGTACCACTGGCATGCATAAATTAACCCCCCCCTTGGGAAGGACCATTTATCGTGAGCAAAGCATTGCACAATGACTCTTACTATCTCATAGATGCAAAGCCACAGGAAAAGAACAAGGCAGACAGGTCTGGAGAGGAATCCAAGCGACCGTGGAATGTAGCACTACTTCGTCCGTTCTACACTTAGCTAAAGAGTGTATATACCCGAGTCATATGTCGGTATGTATGTCGGAAATGAGCCTATCAATGAAACAGCGGAGCCTCGAGCAGTAACTCGGGGACTGCCTTAATAAATGATTGTGGTTATTTTTTATGCGTTAGCTGGAATGACTCGTTTCACTTAACCCGGATTAGTAATGTGTGAGCACCAAAAACCCAACCTTTCGACTCGCTGCTGTCCAACAAGAATTGGCTTCATGGCGAGCAAGGGAACAAGTTTGGAATTGCGTGGCACATGAAAAACGACTAAGGAAACGAGTTTATTCGAGCTAACGTTTGTTTTTCAGACTAACCCTGTATTTATTTTCGAGTTACTATGCTGAATTATTTTGAGCTAAGCCTAAAAGTTTCTAAGTATTGTTAAAACAATTTTTGAAGCTCGAGTTCGTAAGTCGCAAAACCGAATCAAGGTAGACACGGACCGAGCCAGAGAATTGGACGAACAAGAAAATGAAACTCGGGGACTACGCCCAAGTTAATCCGGCATAGAAATGTACTAGCAAAATATCACATATCCAGCATACAAGTGCACCCGGCATACCGGGGATCTGATAAATTTTCAAGTTTTTTAGAATTAAGGAGCAGCAGGAGGAGGAAGTTAAGCGTCATTATCACTGTCTTCGATATCTGAAGCAGCATCTTCTCCGTCATCGCCCGACCCATCCTCCACGTTCTCCATCTGTTCCTCCTCGCCGGATTCCAGAAAGCTCGGCCCCTCAACCCAGTCATGGACTGGAGAATATTCGATGAGGCTGTAGGCGCAAGCCTGGCGCCGAGCTACCCACTCCGGATCATCAGTCCATTTGGATCCGGTACGCCGACGGGTGAGGAGGCTCAGATCGATTTTCTCGTACCATGAAAGGATATGATGGAGAAGGGTATCTGCCGCGGCCCGCCCAGCGGATTCCCTCCAGAGGTCGAGTTGAGTCTCAATCTCCATTAGCTTGTCCGCAAGAAGTGTGATCCTTTCCGGAGCGTCCTCGCTTGGCCAGAATGTGTTGAAGATCCGGACCGCAACGTCGAGGAGATCCTTGCCATAGTTCTTGATAGTCTCCACCCGGGCTGACACGCTAACCAATAGGTCCTCCAGGTCTAAAGGGATACTCTCACCATCAGGAGCAATGGGAGTACCCCTCTCTTAGCGAAATTTGGCAACGGCAGCGCTGGCAATAGCAGTACCCTCCGGAAAGTTATCTGAAAATAGGGAAAGGGAGGATGCTGAAGCACCGGCATATGAGTTAACCCGGAAAACTGCGTCGGGCAAGAGAAAGAAACTTACGTGAGATATGGTGATGGATCCGGGTCAACTCCTGGATACAACTATCGCGTCTCTGCCGGAGTTGTTCAATCTCGGCGAGCGCCGACCCAAGCCGGACTTCGGATTCCTTGAGCAGATCCTGGTCCTTGGAGATCTGAAGGGTAAAACGCTCACGCTCTTCGGTGAAGTTCTGGACAACTTTCTGGAGCTCGGTTTTGTGTTGGGCCTTCATCTTCTCCATCTCGGCCTTGAGTTTGGCTATCTCGCCGTCCTTGGTCCGGAGGAGGGCAAGCTCATCGTCCTTCTTCTTCAGCTCGGCTTGATGCTGTCCTGCTTGTTCGAGAAAATGCAGCATCATATCAGGCACGAGCACACTATCCTCAAGCGATGTTGAAATGGTGTGTTGACCAGACAAAGCCGAGGTGTGAATATTCGCCGAGCCAAGAAAAAGAAAGAATAGAGAGAACAACGATGTTGGCTGAAAGGGGACATACCTCGAATTTCCTCCAAGTTTTTTCACATAATCTTGTTTTCAGCCTCCACCCTAGCTATAAAAAACCGAATAAGGAGGTTAATTCGGCAGAAACAAACGAAGCGATGAGGTGTTAAGAGAGGAAATTACCCCTCTTTTCATGCTCCGCGCCAAGTGCAACGTGTTTTGCGTGCAAGGTCTTATGGGTATCAAGCAGGCGCTGAAACTCGGCGCTCCGACGGTTGGTAGTTACCTGACAAAGGCACAGGCATGTAAAGTTAGTTCGGTGATATTCGAAGTGTACAAGATCCAGGCCAAGCGGAACTTAACCCGGCTCTAGGTATGTGCATATTCGAAATGTACAAGATCAGGGCCAAGCGGAACTTAACCTGGCTCTAGGTATGTGCATATTCGAAGTATACAAGATCCAGGCCAAGCGGAACTTAACCCGGCTCTAGGTGTGTGCATATTCGAAGTATACAAGATCCGGGCCAAGCGGAACTTAACCCGGCTCTAGGTGTGTACATGTTTGAAGTTTACATGCAGCTACGTTGATCTTCTAAGGAGCATCCGGCCGAATAACAGGTACTCCGCCGGAGGCTCAGGGACTAATGGTTATTATCTACAGCATGTAAAGAAGAAACAACGTACCTCCATCATACGCCCAGCAAGGTTAATGGCCTTGGCGGCGGTATTCATCTGAGCGGAAAATTTAGCTTGGGCCGAACTTTTTCGGGAGATCGTCGTTGTAGACGAACTCCGCCTTATTCCAGTTCATGACAAACTCGATGAGGCTTGGAGGATACCGTTCGCCAGTGGGCATGTGAGGTGCCACCAAGCCCTTGGCGTGAGCTTCTTTCCTCTCAATCAGGGCAAGAGCCGGGCTAGTGTGAAGAACCATCTGCTGCGAATCAGCTGGCTCGGCAGGAGGATCCGTCGCTGCTGGGGATTTCTTTGGAAGCATCGACGACAAGGTTTGCTGCCCAGCCTCGGCGGAGGTGAATTTGCCTTTGGCCTGCTGGGAGGAAGTGACCGCAGTGGATTTGCCCTTGGAAACCGTTGGAGTAGGTCCTCGCCGAGCTTGGGATGACTCGGACGAGGCAGATGAGCTTGGTGCAGGAGCTTTGGTGGCTGGAGTTGGAGCTGCTGTTGGTTTCTTCGGAACCGGGACAGGCGCTGGTTCGGTGGCTGGTATTGGAGCTGCTGCTAGGGCTGGAGTTGCGGTGGACTTAATTGTTGCTGGTTGCGGCAATGCTGAAGTGCCGGACGCCATCGCCTCGGCCGATCCGACCCCTCTCGATCCGAGGTCGCGTCCCTCTGAAGGAGGTACTGCGGAATCTGGAGCGGCCGCAGAGCATTCCGGAATAGGGCTCAGCGGGCGTGACTCGTCGTCGCGGGGAGGGGAAGGACTGGACCGAAGAGGGGAGGAGATGCTCGATCCGCTCTGAGGGACCTCCATAGGAGCCCTGCAAGAGAAAATAATATCAGGAGTGAAATTACCCCGAAGCAGGGAGAAGTGTGTTGCGCAATAATGTCAGGAGCGAACTTACGCATCCGAGGTCTCTGCCTCCTTAGGTTTCCGGGCCCTCCTTGCCGGGGCTTTGCCTACCCGTTTGGAGGCAGTCTTGTCTCCATCCTTCTTTTGCCTTTTGGAAGGCTGAGAAGGTCCGGAGGAAGAACTCGACGCGGTTCCGCGTTTCTTCTTTGACGCCGCCGGAGCAGGCTTGCCCGTGGCAAGGGGAGGATCCTCGTGGATGTGCCCACCGGGGTTAGCTGATGCCGGGTAAGCAAAAGACAGAGGGACAGCCTCAACGGGTTCAATCACATCGATATCCGAGTCATCCTCATCGTCGGGCCAATCTCTAAGAGAAGAGAATTTACCGCTGGGTCGTTTGGTGGCATCGGGGGTGGGGAGGAACATCTCCTGGTCCGGCTCCTCCTCGTCCGGAATTTCTCGGTCCGGAGCCCACTTAAGGGTCAGATCCGGGCCATCCTCGAGGGTTTGCTGGAGAAACAGCTGAGAAAAAATCACAAGGGGCAAAGTCAAGAAGGTGATAAGAGCCGACATGAAATTGAGCCGACATGAAGTTTACCCCGCGAAGCTTACCGCGGGAGGGAGCCTGTCACGGCAGTAATGCTCGATTCCCAACGTCCATTCGGCGGAGAAGTCCTTATGGGTGGTGAAAAGAGCCTTGACCCAGCGGAAGATCTCCGTATTGCTCAACTCGAATGAGGAGGTTCGGTTGGGGTCGCGACTAAAGCTCATATGGCACAACTTGTGAGTGCGCCGCTGAAGGGGAGAGATTCGGTTGCGCACGAACGTGATCATGGCATCCTCGTTGCGCAATCCGAGCTTCTTCAGCGCCGCAAACCTTTTGTTCACTTGGTTGGCCAGGGTTGTAGGCTTCTTGGCAACCTCCTCCCAAAAATCCGCGTCGGGGGGACCTGGAGCATAGGGGAGCAACCGGATCAAATCTTCCGTGCCTTACTTTCGGACGTAGAAGAAGGTCCGGGCCCACCCTTTGTAGGAGTCAAGCCCGGTGACCCGGGGAAAGATTGAAGACCTCCGGGGCGAGATCGAGGCAGCTCCGAACTGAGTTAGCTATTTGTCCTCCGACTCGACATGGATATTGGGGACCACTTTGCGACGGAGGCCAAAGAACTGGATCCACAGCTCCTTCGTAGGCCATAGCCCGGTGTAGCCCTCAATCAAAGAAACGAAAGCGGACAGAGAGGTGATGGCGTTCGCCGGGAGATGATGTGGTTGCAAGTGATAGGTCCGGATCCAGTCTCGGAAGAAATCACTCACTGGAAGCCTGAATCCTCGTTGGAAATGGGATAAGAAAACAACAAATTCGCCCGGATTGGGTGAGGGGGCCAGCTCCGAGGAGGGGAGACGAGCAGCGACGCCGGCCGGGATGCGCCGAGTCCGGTAGAGCCAAGAGAGGTCATCCTCGCAGACCCAGGAGCTGGCCCACGCGCCGCGGTCCGCCGCGCCGGCGTCCTCCTCCATATCTTGTTCAACAACGGCGAGCTCTTCCTCCGTCATCTCAATTTCGGTGTCTTCGCTGGAGCTGGCGGCGGCGGAGCTCTGCGGTCTAGACTGACGAGGACCCGTGGCTAAACAGAGGCGCAGCGGTGATTGCGGTGCGGAGGAACAAAGAAAATGCGGCGGCGACGCTGCTGCAACGGGCACTGGCGGCGGCACGGTTGCGAAGAAGAAGAACAGGAACAGGCGAGGGGGCGTGGAGATGGAAAAGTTCTAAGTGGCACGCCCCTCCCCTATTTAACCGCCCCCAGTCATCAACGAGTGGGATCGTGCTGCGCAGGAAAACCACACGATGTGGCCGTGTATCACTAACGTCGACCAATCAGAGAGGAGCCACACCGGGGGCCGCAGAGTGAATGTGATCCAATGACACGACGTGCAGTTGCGGTAAACGAGGAGACAGCGTGACGTAACCCCCGCACAGTAATCACTGACATTTACTGCGGCGGTTACTACGCAGGCCCTTAAAGTAAGGCAACGTAATGATTAACCGTTACGTGGGTTGGCGTATGAGAGAAGGAAGCAAGGCCCGGATCCGAGCCACGGTGGTAACCCGGCCGGCGAGTGAAAACTTGAACCATGCTGAGGGAAAGTAAAACCAAATGATCCGAGCCACGGTGGTAACCCGGCCGGCGAGTGAAAACTTGAAACGTGCGGAGGGAAAGTAAAACCAAACGATCCGAGCCAAAGTGGTGATCCGGCCGGCAAGTGACAACTTGGAGCGTGCGAAGGGAACATAAATCCATATAATCCGGGACGAACGTCCGAAGCTTGGATAGGATTGAAACTGATGTGGCCTTAGCGACCAAGGCCGCCAAGGCCGCACCAGCTTCGGGGACTAATGTTGGGGGGATAACCCCGGGTAGGGTCACTCCGGGGTATAAGGACCGAATTAGCCGAGGGTCGGCAAGGTCAAAGCGGATGCTGGCCGAGTCACCTCAAGGCAGGCCGGATCACGGAGTAACCCAGACCTGGGGGTCGCCTAACATTGTCTCGTCCGACTCAAGGAGTAAGTCGGAGACACTTGTCTAGCTTATATACAGGAACATGTGGCCGGATCAACTGTGATCCGGATCCTCGTTTGGCTTCTAGGAGAAGGAAGGAATATCTCTGGTCAAAAAGAAGGCCCGGAGCATACTGGATGAGCGAATAAAGCAAGGGCAGGACCACCGGATCATGGCCGACAAGGGTGATGACGCTCGCGTCGGCTGACGCAGGCGCCGCAGAGGCAACGTCGCTAAAGCAAGAGTGACGTGGGGGAAAAGCACCCCTGTCGGGTTACTACTTTGGGAGGAGGCATATTCTTAGGAATATGCCTCCACGTATGCCCTAGGCCAGGACCGAATCACCCCTATATAAGGGGGGGTTGGGGTTCTGGTAAAGGGAGAGGGGGCTTTTTCGGATACAGAGCAAGGGAAATACTCGTGGGTCTTGAGTCCTAGAACTAGAGAATAGGCAAGAGTAAGAGAGCCACTTCTTCCTCCTCTAGTCGAAACAGCTCGAGGAGCACCTGTAGGCTTGGAGACTGAACATCAATACAAAGCTTCTGTATAGAGAATCACTCTACTATCCCTCCCTGGATTCCCCTAGCGCATATTAGTCCCCACCTTCAGCCTACCCATGGCATCTGCCATGACACCACCATGACAAAAGTCCATAGAAATATCCTCACAAGGGACACTAGGAATAGGAAGAGGCATATATAAACCATGTGGATTAAGGCTATACTTAGCTTTTTGACAAGTAGTGCAGCGTGCCACGAATCTCTCAACATCGCGACGGATGCGTGCCAAAAGAAGTGTGCAGCAAGAACATCCTCCGTCTTATTTACACCAAAGTGAACCATAAATCCTCCTCCATGCGCCTCCTATAACAACAAAAGACGAACAAAACTATCTGGGATGCATAGATTGTTAGCACAGAACTCAAATCCATCATTGAAGATGAATTTGTTCCATGTTCTACCATCTCTACAATTCTGCAACACATCTTTAAATTCAGCATCGTGCACATATTGTTCCTTAATAGTTTCCAATCCAAATATTTTTAAGTGAAATTGAGATAACAAATTATAATAGCATGACAAAGCATCAGCAATACCATTACCTTTACCTTTTTTGTGTTTGATAACATAAGGAAAAGACTCAATAAATTCAACCCACTTTGCATGGAGACGATTCAGCTTAGCTTGACTATGAATATGCTTCAAAGATTCATGATCAAAATGTATAACAAATTATTTAGGCAAAAAATAGTGCTGCCAAGTTTCTAATGTCCGAACCAGCGCATATAATTCTTTATCATAAGTAGAATAGTTCAGACTAGCCCTACTCAATTTTTCACTAAAATATGCAACATATTTTCCCTCTTGTAATAACCAATTCCAATTCCACTAGCATCACATTCAAGCCAATTTTAATGTCCGAAATCCATCCAAACCAATTCCACTAGCATCACATTCAAGCTTAAAAGTCTTATTAAAATCAGGAAGTTGGAGCAATGGAGCATGTGTTAACTCACTACAAGAAATGTTTCCTTCCATAATGAATTGGCCCGACGATTGTCGTATAAGGTGCATCTTCCGCGACGAAATTCTCAGCTCTGCCGTGGTTGATGAAAAACTTTTTTTTTCTAGTTTTCGTAGCCCTCTACTACGACAGAATCGCTAAACAATGGAGAAAGCTCGCCCAGTGCATGGCTGAAGCAAGATTTCTGTTTTCTCGCACAATGTTGACTCGTCGAAGTCTTTTGAGGCGTGTGGGTCATGGATGTCAGTGTCTCTAGGACCATACTTTTTGTCGCGCCTCCCTGATTTGAACTTGATAGTGTTGCTCGATGCCTCTGTCGTTTAGTCAGGCTGCTTGGTCCCACATGTCATCCTTTGATTAGAAGAATCATGTGTATGATGGAATTTTTTCCTTCACTCGCTGTTAGGGGATACGCCTGGGTAGGGTCACGCCAGGGTATAAAGGTCGGGTTAGCCGAGGTATGGCACGGTCAAAGCAAGTGCATGTCGGGTCACCTCAAGGCAGGCCGACTTACGGAGTAAACCGGCCCGTGGGGCATTCCCTTAGCATTAATCCGGCCGGCATAAAACATATGTCATCCATGTTCATTTACTAAATTGTGCAGGTACCCACATAGCCAGGTTAGCCAAGCGCTAGCCAGACTACCACATGGCTTCCAAGAGAAGGAAGGAATCTCCCGCTGGTCAAAAGGTGGCCTTTGCCCGCTGTAGCATGAGAGAAGCAAGCAGAGGAGAGGACCAGCAAGGTGAGGCCGACAAAGGTGACGCGAGCGAAGCCGGCTGGTGTAAGCCGTGTCTGGTGACGCCAAAGACGAGGGGCATGCAGTGGGCTATGTACAAAGTCTGGACGAGCTGTTTAAAGCAATAAAGAAGCATCTAGCTTTATCCTAGGAGCATATTCGGGGAATATGCCTCCACGTAAGCCCTAAATTTTGTACCCTGGGCTCGCCTATATAAGGAGCATGATACATCCAAAACGTATCTACTTTCCCGAACACTTTTGCTATGGTTCCTCCTCTAAACTTGTGTGATTTGGATACAACTAACACAGACTGATGCTGTTTTCAGCAGAATTACCTTGGTGTCTAGTTTTTGTGCAGAAAATTAACTATCAGGAAAAATCCCGGAAAATATGCCAAAAATCCTATTTCTCCAGAAGACTCACGGAGCCAGAATACGAGACGGAGTGGGGATGGGGCCTGGCCACACCACCTGGCCGCGCCAGGGGATGGTCTAGCCGCCCCAGACACCCCTCGGTCTCCCTCTTCGCCTATAAGTTGCCTTCTGACCTAAAAACTCAGGGGGGGTCGACGTTTTTCTAGAAAGAGTTTCGCTCCGCCGCCACCACCATATTCCAAAATTCGGAACCAGAAACTCCATTCTGGGACCCTTCCAGGACGGGGAATTGGAGGAGATCATCGCCATCATCATCAACATCGCTTCTCCATCGACCATCCATTTTTCCCCCATCTATGAGTGAGTAATCCCCCGCTGTAGGCTATGGGGATGGTAGGTATTGGATGAGATCGTTCATGTAATGGCATCAGATTGTTAGGGCATGGTGCCTAGTATCTTCTATTAGTGCTTTTTGACTTTGTTGCGACTTGTTATGCTTAATGCTTGTCACTAGGGCCCGGGTGCCTTGATTTCAGATCTGAACATGTTATTGATTCATTATGATAGTATTGTTTTTGGTCTTACCTGCAAGTTGTACACACATGTTGTTATCCAGAACCAAAGGCCCGGAAGTGATAGAAATCGGGATCACCGGAGGGAATGGCTTTGATGTGAGGATCACATGTGTTCATGGAGTGTTACTGCTTTGCTCCGGTGCTCTATTAAAAGGAGCACCTTAATTGCCAGTAGTTCCCTTTAGGCCCCGCTGCAAACGGGCTGGCAGGACAAAAGATGTTGTGCAAGTTCTCATTGCGAGCACGTATGACTATATATGGAACACATGCCTATGATTATTTAGTACTTGGATGCTTTATCTTATTTATCTACAATTGCCCTATGTTCTGATTGCTATATGAATTGTCTTGTCCATGCAACGCCCGCCGATCCATCCCTATGCCTACCACGCTCTAATCCTACTGTTTACTGCAATTGTTACTATCGTCTTTACTTTTCCAACTGCTATTACTTTACTATTCCTACTACACAACTGTTGCTACTGATAAACTGCTATGAGCAAGATTGTTTCCAGGTGCAGCTGAATTGACAACTCAGTTGTTAAGGCTTATAAATATTCTTTGGCTCCCCTTGTGTCGAACCAATAAATTGGGTTTCACTTCCCTCAAAAATACTGCAATACACCCCCTATACTTGTGGGTCATCAGAGCACCAGGGCCTCCATAGAGGGGGATCGATCATTTTCTCTGTCGAAGGTAGACCTCTAGAGCTTAGTTGTGAGGGGTAAGAGACCTAGTCTCCTTCTCACCAAAAGCTTGAGGAGCACTTGTAACCACCATTGATAGAGGAAATACAACAACACTTGTGCATGGAATCACCACGCTATCCCTCCCTGGATTCCCCTAGTGTACATTGGCCCCAACTTTAGCCTATCCATGGCATATGCCGTGCCACCACCATGATAGTTGGTGCCCACCGTGGGGCTAGAAGCGCTAGCAGGGGTGAAAATCCAGACGTGAAGCATGTCCAGCACCGGTAAGCGCATCGTCTCCGGCCTCGTTCAGCGCTTTGGAGCGCTGGACTACACCAGTGACAATGCAGGGAGCTTCGGCAGTCGTCCTCCTCCGTGCAATGGCCTCTTCATCAAGGTTGGCACGCACAAGATCTACGTTGAAGTGGACGAAACCTGCGTTCATCCACGACATGTCGTCGAGGGAGGCAAACCGCCTCTCAGCACAACTCGCGGTGTGCGTATCACTCGCCCCGCTAGCAGCATTGAGGTCATGATGGCCGCGCCAGATGCGGGAGCAAGCAAGGACCCGGCACTAGATCTGGAAGTCACGGCAAAACATGCAAGGTTTAGATTTCCTCCACTAGAGAGGCCAAAGAATGTACTCCAGCAAGCAATAGATAGCCTAGCAACACCGATAGCTCCTGTAGTAGATACAGCTCAGGCGCAAGCTGAGTTGGAGGAAACTAGGCAGAAAATGCTAGCTGGCACGAACAAGGTAGCGGAGTTACAGTTGTCCTTGAACATCACTTTGAGAGAATATGCAAAGGCAAACCGCATAGATGGGGTGAAAATCCGAGGTAGAAACCTGATTACTGAGATTGACAAGGAGTATGAGCCTAGGCCGGGTCAGACAGCCACAATAGCGACAGGAGGGCTGGAGAGGTATAGTACCCTAGCGAAAAACCTTAGGGCGGCAAACGCAGCTGCTTCCGAGTTAGAGAGTTTAACCGGAGAGGCCCGGGAAAGGCAACAGGAGAGGGTGAACCACTTGCTGAGGGTAGCTTGCCAGCAAAATGAAGAAATGAACAAGGCAAACCCGGCACCACCCGGAGCATCGCACATGGTTCATTTGGCCAGAAATAACCGGGCCAAATCCGCTGGAGCCACATCATCTCCGGGTCATAACCCAAGGAGAGAAGAAGTCGTAAACTCGGGGAGAAGAGACAAACAGATGGTCCCTTTTTGATCCGGTGAGAGCTGGAAAAGGGAAAGCAGTGCAAGTTGATGATGATCGCCACAGTACTAGCCGAGGTAACCGCGACCAAGGCGATGCCGGTCAAAGGAACGTTTTCAACGGAAATGCCGGACAACATGATCCGGCGGGAGCAGGCAAAAATGCACCTCAGTAGCATCAGCAGCAATATGCACCTCAGCAGGACAGAAGTGTTGGCCAAGTGATCCAATAGCAGAATGCTCATCCGGATCAGGGAAGATACAATGATGGTCAACGACGGATACCCAAGACCATAGCACCATGTGATTGGGTCAAGGCTGGGAAGCAGAAACTTGCAACGAGATGATGCAAGGCTAAAGCTTGACAGGATTTATAGGTCGGAGATGATCGAGGTACAGGGACCTCCGGGGTCTGGCATGCTTTGGACCTCGGATCATGAGGGAACCGCCAGTACCAAACTTTCAGTTGGCTAGAGGAACAAAGACCTATGATGGTAACACCAAACCAGAAGATTGGCTCATTGACTATGCAACATGAGTCAAGATTGCAACAGAATTTGAGATGGGCGGTGAGGTATGTGCCTTAAATGTTGGAAGAGCCTGCGAGAGTTTGGCTAAATAACTTACCACCAGGAAGTGTCAACTGTTGGTTGGATTTTGAGGAGCTATTCCTTAGCAACTTCTCAAGCACCTACAAGAGGCCCAATAGGCCACATACTTTGGGTTATGCCGGCAGAGACCGAATGAGCCTGACCGAGATTTTCTGACTCGGTGGTGCAACGTGCGCAACTCGTGTGAGGGGGTAATTGAATCACAAGCAATTGCGTGGTTCGCCCAACGCTGTAGATATAGAAGTATGTTGTGGCAAAGATTGCAGCGAGATATGCTGACAACTTTGGCTGAGACGATCCGGATCGTGGATTCATATGCTCTAGGAGACCCAACTCAATCCTGGCTAATGTCAAGCGAGGCGAATGAGGAGTATTATAATCGAGATGGCTCCGGGTCATCAAGGAGAAACGATTTTTGAGGAAAGAGAAGGGACGAGCATCCGTATTACATGTATAACTCGCAACAAGTGGCATCGGTAGACCAGGATCAGCCCAATGCCAGAGCCAGCCAACGCCAAAAAACTGGAGGACAGAACTGGCAGCAGAAGGGTGAAGGCAAGAAGCCTTGGACCCCGAAGCAGAAAAAGCAGTGGCAAGAAAGAAAGGACCGTCTGAGGTATATGTTCGAGACTATGCTGGATTAGCCATGCAAGTTCCATACGCCAAGCTTGAATAGCCCGGTGAACCATACAACCCGGCAGTGTGAGTGGATGAGGAAGCTAGAACAGGGTAGTTCAGGGAATGCTCAGGCACCTCGGAACAAAGCACCTCGGAGTGAGGCAGCTCGGTAGCCATTGCTCATGGGGGGAATGGACAGCAACTAATGTTTCCTCCACCTCCACCGAGGTATGAAAATCAGGAAAGGAGGGATGCTGTGCATCAAGTGAATAGCACCAGCAGCAAGACCAAGGTTACCACGTTAATGAGGGACGAAATGAGTACAGGGAGCATCACCAAAGTTACTATTTATTCACCACAGAAGAAACTGACCGGAAGAGCCTGCAGCACCAACATATGGAGGTAAATGCAGTAATGCCAGCTGTGGTGAGGTATATGCCTTGGTCGGATAAGGAGATTACGTGGAGTATCAAAGACCACCCAAAGCTCATGCCAAGTCCAGGGACCTATACACTGGTCCTAGATCTGACGTTCATCGGGCCAAACATCAATGCGAGATTCTCCAAGGTATTGATAGATAATGGCGGTAGCATTAACATCATGTACAATGATACCATGCACAAGTTGGGGATATCAGAAAATATGCTCCAATCTACAAGGACCACTTTTCACGGCATTGTACCTGGTATCTCCTGTGAGCCAATTGGTAAGGTCCGGATTGATGTGCTATTTGGTATGAGGGATAACTGCTGGACTAAAAATTTGGAGTTCGAAGGGGTGAACTTGGAGAGCGCCTATCACGCGTTGCTCGGCAGGCCTGCACTGAACAAGTTCATGGCAAGTACTCACATCAGTTACCTAAAACTGAAACTGCCTGGACCAAGGGGAGTGATAATCGTATTAGGGGACTTCAGGCGTTCGATCGAGTGCGGTTCTGCCGAGTCACTCATGATAGCCCAGGAAAAGAGGAGGATACAGGAAGTGGCAGCATTGGCTCAGCCACGCAGCAACATAAGTCGGCCCTTACCAATCTGCATGGAAGTGTGTCATTTCAGCCAACCAAGGACACTAAGAAAGTGTCAATTGATGACTAGTTCCCATAGTGCACCGTAACCATTGGTGCCGGGTTGGGCGACAAATAGGAAAGTGAGCTCGTCAACTTCCTCCGTGAGAATCGGGATATCTTTGCTTAGTCCACACAGGATCTGGAAGGTGTACCGAAGGAGTTGGCCGAGCACTCTTTGAATGTGAGACCCAATGCTAAGCCGGTGAAGCAACCTCTCCGACGTTTCGCCGAGGACAGAAGAAAAGTCATTGGGGATGAGATAGCTAGGCTCCTTGCAGCCGGATTTATCATGGAGGTACTTTACCCGGATTGGCTCTCTAATCCGGTGCTCATGCAAAAGAGAAAGATGACCCAAACATGGCCATGGTATGGCGTATGTGCATTGATTACATGAAGCTGAATAAGGCATGTCCGAAAGATCCAATCCCGCTGCCTAGAATAAACCAAGTCATAGATTCAACTACCGGATGTGAACTGTTGTCATTCATCGACACGTATTCCGGTTTCAACTAGATACCGTTGAACCCGGAAGATCAAATAAAGACTATGTTTATCACCCCGTACGGGGCTTATTGCTATCGCACTATGCCGTTCGGATTACGTAATGCTAGAGCAACGTATCAGCGATGCATGCAAAAATGTTTACATGAACAAATAGGTCGGAACGTCCAAGTGTACGTGGATGATGTGGTGATAAAGACTAAGGAAAGCAATACGCTCCTTGATGACATCGGGCAAACGTTCGCGAACCTCATACGGTTCCGGATGAAGCTTAACCCGGAAAAATGCACCTTTGGCATGCCCCCTGGGAAGTTAGTTGGTTTCCTAGTATCAAGCCGAGGTATTGAAGCTAACCCGACAAAGATCCGAGCTATAGAGAGAATGGAACTGCCAAAATCCCTTAATTGCAGAAGTTCACTGGGTGCCTGGCATCGTTAAGTCGGTTTGTAAGTCGGTTGGGAGAGAAGGCACTACCCCTCTACCAGCAAATGAAAAAGGCAGACAACTTTACATGGACACTGCAAGCGGATAACGCTTTTTGAGAATTGAAAAACATGTTGTCCACCGCACCAATATTAGCCGCACCACTACCCAAGGAGCAAATGTTGCTCTATGTAGCCGCGACCAACCGAGTCGTAAGTGCAGTAATTGCAGTGGAGCGTGAAGAGGAAGGAAAGTCGGTGCAAAGGCCGGTATATTACTTAAGCGAGGTATTGCCGACCTCAAAACAAAACTACCCTCACTATCAAAATATGGCGTATGGCGTGTATATGTCGGCCAAGAAAATCAAACACTACTTTGAGGAACATCCCATCAAAGTGATATGCGAGGCACCCATATCAGAGATTATGAGCAACAAAGATACTAGCGGCCAAATAGCGAAGTGGGCAATCGAGCTAGCCCCATATGCACCATAGTTCGACAGAAGAGATGCGATCAAATTGCAGGCTGTGGCGGATTTCTTCGTGGATTGGGTCGAGATGCAATATGAACCACTTCTGCTGGACTCCAACTACTAGAGAATGCACTTTGACGGGTCAAAGATGTAGGAAGGACTGGGTGCCGGAGTAGTACTTACCTTGCCCAATAAAGATCAATTGAAATATGTCCTCCAAATCCACTTCAGCGCCTCGAACAATGTCGCAGAATATGAGCCACTTGTGCATGGGCTCAAAGTGGCAAAAGAAGTAGGGATACGTCGGATACAATGCTTTGGAGACTCAGATTTGGTGGTGCAGCAAGTATCTGGCAATTGGGATGCCTTGGATGCCAACATGGCCCTTTACAGATTCCATGTTCAAAAGATAAGCGGATTTTTGAGGGGTGTGAATTTCATCACGTACCACGGATTGAAAACGAGGCAGCCGACATACTGTCCAAGTTGGGCTCATCCCAGCAACCAATCCCGCCAAACGTTGCTTTGGAGCACTTAAGAAAACTATCTATTACCCCATCACCAGAATCCAAGTCAATCTATATCCTGGCTCTCTCTGGGTCAGAAGCTACACCTATGGAGATAGACTGGGGAAGCACTTCAGCAAACCCGGGGACTGTTCAGCTAAACCCGGATGGAGTTATGTCGGTAGATGCGATGGAAATCGATGAAGAACTTTTTCCCATCCGAGCTATACCCACTTGGGCCAAGCCAATATTTGATTTCCTGAAAGAAGGAATCTTGCCGGATGATGAGGTACTCTCAAGGAAAATTCAGAGAAGAGCAAAGGACTATACCATCATCAATGCCGAACTATACAAAAGAAGTGTAACCACGGTGCTACAGCTTTGCGTTGACCCGGAGGAAGGGATTGACATACTCCGGGATATCCACCAAGGGGAATGTGTCCATCATGCATCTTCAAGAGAATTAGTGGCAAAGGCTTTCCAGCATGGATTTTATTGGCCAAATGCTTTGGAACAAGCAGAGGATCTGGTAAGGAAGTGTAATGGGTGTCAGAGGTACGCCACCAAAACCCATGTGCCAATGTCGGAACTGAAGACCATCCCCATCACTTGGCCATTTACGATATGGTTCCTAGATATGGTAGGACCATTCAAGCCGGCTAAGGGAGGAATGACCCATATCTTAGTTATGGTGGAGAAGTTCACTAAATGGATTGAAGTAAATCCAATCAGGAAATGTGATGGGGCAAAAGCAGTAAAATTCCTCGATCATATAATCTTGAGATAGGGTTATCCCCACAGTATCATAACTGATAATGGCATAAATTTTGTTGAAGGAGCATTTGTGAGGTTCTGCCGAGAGAAGAAGATCCGGCTAGATGTTGCCTCTGTGGCTCACCCCGCATCGAACGGACAAGTGGAAATATCCAACGGACTGGTCCTGTACGGGATAAAACCTCGGCTCATGGAGCCGCTGCAAAGATCAGCGGGGTGCTGGATAGAAGAACTACCAGCGGTACTGTGGAGTTTAAGAACAACTCCGAATCGATCAACGACTTTGATCCTAGACGATCCCAAAGAAGCTTCGGTGGATGGACACGTGATCACCGCAGGTGCCCGTAAACTCATCGATGCTGCACTAAGTACACCTATCCCTACTGCAGCAGAACTCACTGCTGCGGAATTGGAAGAAAGGGCTCAGGCCCTAGAAGCACGTCGACAAGTACTCCTGGATGAAGCCAAAAACATCAAGGAAGAGAAGAAGCGCACGGCTACTGCGGAGAAGCTCATCTCTCTGCAACATCAGAAGACCCGGAAAGGCCACGTACGAGCCAACAAATTTCCGGAAGTACGCAAGGTTCTCTTTGAGGGAGATCCGGGGATGCCTCGGCTCGACAGTAATGGAGATCTGGTGTACCCAACACTAGTACAGAACACCGTTGTGGCCTGAGATATCCTAGCAAATAATTTAGGCCCAGAACAAGTCCGATTGGGCATTAAGCTACTCACCAAGGGTCTGGAGAAGCAGAAGGCCATTAAGCTACTCTCAATCTGACCAATGCTGCACGGATCCGGCCTGGAATGATGTAAGGCCCCAACAGGTTCCGAAACAGCATCACCATTCCGACCATCGCGAAGACAACTACTCAAGAACCGGATCTTCAGGACAGCGCCACTGAACTGCACGTGACTGGTGTAACGTTTCCCAAGCCGCAGAGCAGGAGGCAATTGCTGCACTGTATCCGAGAAATCCTCCCCGGTGAGAGTCAAACGATCGCAGGGAAGAAGACAAAGAGAAACGTCGGGAGGATGACTGTCAAAGAATGCCACCTCCTAGACATACAAGCCATCCGGCTGAACCCCATCACGGTGGGAGTGATAGACGAAGGAACAACGGACACCATGCCAACTCAAGCCGGCAGGGGGCTTGTCGCAATGAAGACCCTCCCCGGAACCGGAATAATGACGCTCCGGACGGAGGCCGGTGATCAGTCGAAAAGAACCCACCTGCTCCACCCTCTCCACCAAGCAGCTATCAGAATGGCTCTCAAGGAGGCCAAGGACGGCGTCGTGGCGGAGGAGGTGGCGGCAGAAGCAGGAGTTTGGCTCCAAGGCACCATAGCCACAGTCGTCAATCAGGACGGTGATCTCTGTCACCAAGTGACGCGAGACATCGGATCAACTCTAACATAGACGCGCGGCGCCATGAGAACGACGAAATCTATGTGGGTCCAAAATGCTTTGGACCATGCATTAGAGCAACAAGATTCCCGAAAGGATTTGCTATCTTAAGGCACATCTAGCCCTACGACGGTGTAGCTCGTCCAGATTCTTGGCTCTAGGATTTTTTCCAGGCTTGATGCCTCGGCAAAGGTGGAAATAGCTTGGTCGCAACCCGATATCTCCCACTTATGTTGCGGAAGATGGCACAATCATGGATCAATGAACTTCCAAAGAACACCATCCACGACTAGTATGATATGCAAAGCGTGTTCTTTCGGAATTTTGAAGGCACATATCGGAGGCCCTGTACGGTAGGAGACCTACAACGTTGCACCCAGAAAGCCGGAGAAACTTGCCGAGATTACCTCGGACGATGGATCGACATCAAGAACTCTTGTGAAGAAGTAAATGACCAAACTGCGATTGAAGGTTTCATTGCAGGACTCCCAATTGGTTTACTACGTCATCGCTTGAAGTGTGACATGATCACTGATCTGGGAGAGATGATAGAAACATCGAGCAAGTATGCATATGCTGACGACGATGTAGAGGGATTACTGAACACCCTAGCTCTGCCACAGTCGGCAAAACAACCAAAGCAGCAAGCTCAAAAGCGCAAGAACACCTCAGAAGAAAAACCCAACGCGAAAACAGAAGTGGTCACTACTACTTTCGGATCTGGAGGATGAGGAGGGCGCAGCGGTGGGACATAAAGAGTCCAGGGTAGAGGAGACCAGCAACCTGGCAAAACCTACTCCTGCACCGACATTGCCAACAACCCATGTCTACATCACTTAGATGCCAGTGGGGGCTCGTCTCACACAAACGCCGAGTGTCGTTTTAATGATGACATCAAGAAAGACGATACTGCTGGCTACAGGGCTAAGAGGAAGAAGGGAAAGAAGAATCCCGAAAAATATAAGGAGACGAAGGAAGATTCTGACATGGAGGAAGCTGACCCATAAAATCCCAAGCTGGAGGGAAAGAAAAACTTCCCAACAAAGAAATACACGTATGTCACCTTCCTCGGATCTCAACCAGCTAAGGTCAAGAAAGCAGTTCTACATGAGCACAACGCAACCGTTCCGGCTGTCCCACAATTCCTGGATTGGTCGGAAGTGGCAATCACCTTTGACCGTGCTGATCATCTGCCTAAGTTGCACAAGCGAGGAAAATACGCCTTAGTCGTCAAGCCACTTATTGACGGCTATGGTTTCTCCAATACTATCATGGACGGCGGCAACAGCATTAATATTATGTTTGTTGAAATGCTACGGTGGATGCGGATCTTGGATACCCAGCTGAATCATAGCTCTGTGATCTTTCACGGAGTTGTCCAAGGAAGATAAGAAAATTCCCTGGGAGAGATCACTTTGGATGTTACCTTTGGAACTCCAAATAACTACTGGACGGAGGCATTTTCCTTTGAAGTGGTCTCGTTCAAGAGCACATATCACGCTATATTCTGATGTCCGACTTACTAGGCTTTTATGGCTCGTCTTTGTTACATTTACAATATGATGAAAATTCTAGGTCCCAAAGGCGTGATCACCATCAGGGGAGACCCGAAGAAGGCGCGAGAGTGCAAGGACGGAAATGCCGCCTTTGCTGAAGCCATGCTGCACGCCCAGGAGTACAAGGAGATGAAGAAGAGAATTGATTCGTCCAAGATGCCCGGGACGAACAAGGAGGTGACAAAGCTGAATCCGGAGTTCAAGGCATCGGAAGAGATGAAGAATACGCTGTTGAAGGATGATGACCCCTCCAAGGTGATCCAGATAGGTGTAGGCCTAGATAGCGCAAAGGAAAGCACGCTCGTCAAGTTCCTCCAAGCAAATCAAGATATCTTCGCATGGTAGCCATCTGACATGACCGAAGTACCTAGGGAACTTGCCGAGCACTCTCTAAATGTACACCCGAATGCTAAACCCGTCAAAGAGTCCCTACGATGTTTCGGCGATGAAAAGCGTAAGGCAATAGCTAGGGAACTAGCCCGGCTCCAGTTAGCTGGATTCATAGAAGAGGTCATCCACACTGAGTGGTCGGCCAATCCGGTAATGGTCCCTCAAATGGACACCACTGATTTAAGGATGTGTGTTGATTATACTGCCTTGAACAAGGCTTGTCCCAAAGATCCGTTCGCCCTTGTCCCAAAGATCCGTTCGCTCTGCCCAGAATTGATCAAGTTGTCGATTCTACGGCAGGCTCGGAACTCCTATGTTTTCTCGACGCATATTCCGGTTATCACCAAATCCAGATGAAGCAATCAGACAAAGTCAAAACGTCATTCATAACCCCCTTCGGAACCTTCTGTTTTGTTATGATGCCCTTTGGGCACAAGAATGCAGGAGCTACGTACCAGCAGACTATATAGCGTTGCCTCCACGACCAAATCAGACACAATGTACATGCATATGTGGACGATATTGCGGTGATGTCCAAAAAGAAGGAAACTCTAATTTCCGACTTAGAGGAAATGTTTGCCAATCTACGAAAATACAACATAATGCTTAACCCAAAGAAGTGCTTCTTTGGAATACCAGCCGGAAAATTGTTACGTTTTATCGTGTCTCAAAGAGGCATTGAGGTGAACCGAGACAAGATTAAGGCCATACTCAATATTTCCAGGCCAACTCGCCTGAAGGACGTTCAAAGACTAACTGGTTGCATTGTTGCAGTCAGTCGGTTTGTAAGCCGGCTCGGTGAAAGAACCGCACCACTCTACAAGCTCTTGAAAAAGACCAAAAAGTTCGTTTGGACTGACAAAGCTGAAACTACGCTACAAGACCTGAAAGCAGTACTCTTATCTGCTCCTATCCTTGCAGCACTGGAACCACGAGAACCGATGTTGCTCTATCTCGCTGCGATAAACAGAGTTGTTAGTGTCGTCATGGTGGTGGAGAGACCAGAGGAAAATTAGGAACACCTGGTGTAGCGTCCGACTTATTATCTCAGCGAGGTCCTAACTGGATCAAAGTTGTGGTATCCGCACTATCAAAAGCTGGCTTATGGTGTGTTTTTCGCATCTGGTAAGTTACGGCATTATTTTTAGGAACATCCCATTACCGTGGTGAGCATAGCTCCCATGTGAGATATAATCAGCAACAACGATGCTACAGGACGCGTCGCAAAATGGGGCATAGAGCTTTCAACTTTTGTCATTGAGTATAAACCTCATACAGTAATCAAATCCCAAATCCTCGCTGACTTTGTCGCTGATTGGACAGAGACAACGGAAAATATGACCCTTACAGAATCGGAATACTGGACCTTACACTTTGACGGGTCTAAGGCGCTCGGGGGCTCGAGGGCTAGCGTGGTGCTCAAATCACCCCAAGGAGATAATCTTTTCTATGTGTTGCAGATCCACTTCACGGCGACGAATAACATTGCCGAGTATGAAGCACTGTTGCATGGGATCCAGATTGCTAAGGATATTGGCATCCGATGTTTGATGTGTTACGGAGATTTGGATCTTGTTTCCCAGCAAATGTCGGATATCTGTAATGCGAATAAGCACATGGCAGCATATAGAGCTGTTGTGGATGAACTATCTAAATTGTTCAAAGGGTTTGAGGTTCAACACATCCCTCGAATAGAAAACGAAGAAGCGGATGCACTATGTCGTATAGGCTCTGCACGGAAAAAGGTTCCGGATGGCGCTTTTTTAGAGCACCTCAAAGTTCCCTCTATAAAAGGAGTAGATGAGGAATATCCGACCAAATCCGACTCACCTTTAGTAGCAGTTTTGGCTGTAATTCCAAGATGGACTCAACCCTACCTTGACTACTTGGTAGATGGAAAATTACCCGAAGATGAAGTTCTGAGCCGGCAGATCATCCGACGAGCAAAAGCCTATACTGTAATTAGTGGTGAGCTCTATAAGCGGAGCGTGTCTAGGGTCTTTCAGCACTATGTATCTCCGGAATAAGGAGTGGAAATCTTACGAGAAATCCACGAAGGCGAGTGTGGTCACCATGCTGCAGCCAAATCTCTAGTGGAAAAAGCTTTCCGACACGGTTTTTTCTGGCTTACAGCCAAGGCAGATGCCGAACGGCTGGTCAAGACGTGCAAAGGCTGCCAAAAGTACGCCAAACAATCTCACGTTCTGGCTGATCAACTGCGAACAATACCTATAACATGGCCTTTTGCGGTCTAGGGGCTTCACATGGTACGACCGTTTAAACGGGCTCCAAGTGGATTTACTCATTTCTTAGTGATGGTGGATAAATTCACAAAATGGATTGAGGCTAAACCTGTCACCAGCTGTGATGGAGCAACAGCCAGAATATTTGTCGAGGATGTCATAATCCAATACAGTTATCCGCATAGCGTTATTACGGACAACGGGAGTAACTTTTCTATGGGAGAGCTTGATGAATTCTACAATGAACAAAATATCCGGCTTGACATTGCGTCAGTCGCACATCCGCAGGCTAATGGACAAGTCGAAAGAGCAAATGGTTTAATCCTACAAGGCCTAAAACCAAGACTCGAAGCACCACTATGGCGTGCTGTGGGGGCTTGGGCAGAGGAATTACCTTCTGTAATATGGAGCTTGCGAACAACTCCGAACAGGTCCACTGGATACACACCTTTCTTCTTGGTCTATGGCGTAGAAGCAGTTCTTCCTAGTGATTTGGTTCACACTTCTCCTAGAGTTGTCGCGTATATTGAAGAGGATGCCGAAATTTCTTGACAAAATGATCTCGACCTAGTCAAAGAATTTTGTGTTGTTGCTGAGATGAGATCAATAGCCTGTCAGCATAAGTTACGCAAGTATCATAGCCAGAGAGTCAGAAACCGGTCTTTCAATAAGGGAAATTTGGTTATCCGGCTTGTGCAGAAAAGAAAGCACAAACTTTCCCCAATATGGGAAGGGCCCTTTTTAGTTAGCTGAGTATTGCACAATGGTTCTTACTATCTAACTGATATGTGGCCAGTCAAAGAAAGACCTGCTACTAAGAAAATAAAGAGAGTTGGAGGTAGTACAGACCCGGAAGAATTAGACAGACCATGGAATATTGCTCAGCTATGTCCCTTTTATTCTTAGTTATCTTTCTTTATAATCATATATGTGTACATGTTCAATAAGAAATAAACTATTGGTTGCCTCATTTTTTTCTGAGAAGTTTTATATTACCATCTTATTTCTGAATGATCATGTCGCAGTCGAAAATCCTAGAATACTTGAAACTACTTTATGCTTATGTTTGTTCTGGTTTAGATTTCTGATTCTAAAATTGCTACCTTTGGGTATAAATTTAAATTTTCTAGCCTATACTTTGGTTATTTATCTGATTGCCGGATACGGGCATTTTCCAAGTAGTGAATTGTTGGTACTAGAAACCGGCTTTGTTTCTGAGTTTAAACTGGTTTAGAAATTGAGCTCCGTTGCTCGGCAAAGTTTCTGTGCTAAAGGTTGGCCGGCTCACGAAAGGGACGAGGCGGAAAGCTAGATAAACAATAAGTACGGACAAAAAATAAAAAGTGCTTATGCAAAAATTTCAGGCACGAAAATTATAAAGCCAAAACTGCTAAATAGATAAAGAAAAACTTAGCACCAACAAAAGAATTTAACTACCTATTTACAACCCAATTGTTTCAGAATAACACAAAGTTTTCTGATGCTCTATGATGTAGGGGAAGAAGAAGGAGCAGCCGGCTCACTGGAGACATCACCCTCGCCCCGATATCTTTCCGAGACGTTCAAATCTGATACAGTTTGTTCGTCGTCGGAAACTTCACCAGTTTCTTCGGTGGGCGGAGGCGGCATCTCTACACGAGTGAAGAAAGGAGTATCGTAGCTGGTCAAATCAGCTACATGACATCCATATCTGGCACAGGAGTCCATGATTGCTTTGATGTCCTGCTCATGTCCATCTTCATCCATAGTAGAATACCCACTGGTCACTTGCCAGATTTCCATGCTTCCATGGTGGCTCATAACCATGGTGAGACCGTTCTGTGCTGCAGTCCATGTGTAGGACATGTTCCAGTCCTGGATGAGTTGGGGCATCTCCTTGGCCTTGTCTCGCACTTCAAAGCCGGACTTTCTATGCATGTCCGGAACCTTGAGAACTTCGCCAATATCTTCAAAGGATTGGCGGAAATCATGAAGAAAATCACCGACTTGTGAAAGCCGGCTAGTGCGAGAATCGGTGGAGGCAGAATCCAGTAAATTTAGAGGACCTGCGCATGTAATGCAAAAGGTTAGTAAATATATCGAGACTCCAAGAGTCAGAAAAGGCAGAAAAGTCAGAAAGGGGGAAAATATCGAAGATGACATCATCAACTTTGGTCTTCTCCTCCCGTAGGCTCTGGAGTTCAGCCTAGAGTGCCTCGGCGATGTCCCTCTCTCTAAACAAAGCATCATTGATATCCGAGATTCTTTGATCCTGGGCCACGACCGTTCGATCACGTTCGTCAGTGGCCATGGAAGAGGATTCAAGAATTTGAGCAATGCTCCGTTCATGATCTGCCTTCAGCTTGTCCATCTCCTGACATAAGTCGGTGTTCTCCACCACCAGGGCTTCAGATTTTCGGCTTCTTCCATCATATCATAGGATTAATTTACCAGTGCTGTAGTAAAAATAACAACAGTAGAATAAAAATTGTACTATGAAATAAGGGAAAGGGTTTGATACTAGAATGTTTACCTTCAGCCTCATCCCTTGACACTTTTAATTGAGCATTTTCAAGCCAGAGAGCTCTGATTTCTCTCCGCTTGTTGCAAATATTCTTGAACAATTCCTGGTTATATGAATTAAATTTCTGTAAGTCAGAATACCCAGAGTCAGAAGTCTACTAAAGACTCGGGCTAATATTTCTACTAATATCAGCACGAGCCTTGGGGGCTATACTAGTTCATTCTTTGGCATCCTAAGGAAGCATAAATCCGGATTACCTATCCAACTTCATGCTTGGGGGCTAGAGGATATGATATGAAATAAAGTAAAAAAGATGAGTTGGAATTCTACTTACATGATGTTCGTGGGTGAGCTTGCTTAAGCTCATGGACACCTCGGTTCTAACCTTCTCGGCGAGGGTCAGCGGGATTACTAGGGGTGGCGAAAGCACACTAGTTCTCAGCCCTTCATCGCAAAGACGGATTTGCTCGAGAAGTTCGGAGTACTTGACGTCCTCTTCTTCTTGTGCCTCCTCCTCGGAAGTAATATTCCGGCTTTCCAAGCATTGCTGGGCTAGTCGTTGGATCTCCTCCACAGACTTTCGAGTAATGCCAAGCTTGGCAAGACCCGGATTGTTGAGGAGGTTTTTAGCGAAGACCTTTACCGAGGGATCATTACCCGAAGAGGGTTCACCCTTATCAAAATCTGAGTCACCCATAGTGACGTCAGTCTATGACCCAAGGATCGTTGGCTCTGCTTGTTGAGTTGGATCTTCTACGACAGTCGGAGATTGAATAATCTCTGATGCTGCAAAAGGTTGTGGGGCAGGAGTCGGAGGCGCTGCGGCAGGAGAAGTCAAATTAAGTTTTGACTGACACAGGGGCTTTGACGAGGCTCCCTTCCCCTTGCCCTTGGTGAGCTGTCTAGCTCTAAAGAGGTAACAGAACAAAAATCGTTACACTTCAGAAAGAATAAGAAATGAAGTACAAAAACCTTGTGAGGAAAGTTACCTCTTCACAACAGGCACCTCCTTTGGGCTGATAGACATTGTCGGAGCCATACACTTTCAAGTAAGCGCATCTGGTAGTGGAACCAATTCTCTGTCGTCCTGAGATAACTCAAGAGGATATCCCTCGATAGGAGCAAGCTCTAACTCGGGGAGGTCAGCAAGCTGAAAAGGAAAATGGAATCTCAGTATTGCAAAACAATGTATAAGATGGAAACATAGTTCAGGTTACTACTAGAATACTTACTACTGTCATAGGATCGTCAGCTGTGTGGATGTCCAAGGACAAGTCCGGAATTCTCCTCTTGACCCGCTCCTTGATCAGCCAATTTATTTGGTACTAATAGTATTTTTCCAGGTATGGAGTGGAGCAGATACGGAGAGAGTCTGACTTGCTCTTGGTAATAGTATGCATTAGCTGATCACCGTGGTGTTGGAGAGGCTGGATCCGGCGCGCCATCCAGCAGTGCACTAAGTCAGATCCTTCGAGATCCTTGTGTTTCACAGATATTCGATCCGCCTCTTTGCAAGAAGCAGATCGTCCGTGAGAGCCGGAGCATCCGCGTCCGAGGACTCCTGGGGCGTGGCGGCACCGTCAACGAAAGCCGGTAAGGCCGTAGCTTTGCCGGGAGCCGGTCTGTCCTTATGATAGAAAACATGGATGGCCACCGTTTCACCAACTCACTGGCCTTAATCCGAGGATAGAAGCGCTCTCTCCTAACGGAAAAACTAATGGTTCCGGTAATGTATGGATTACCGGTAGTGATAGAATTTCTCCGGATATGAAAATAAAACAGGAAAAGAGTGAGACTCAGCCTGATGCCGAGGTACCCCTCGCACAAAGAAGCATATGCGCTCATCTCTAAGAGAGAGTTCGGGGGAAGATGGAGTTGAACTCCGTAGTGATCTATGACCTTAGAAAAGAAATCTGAGGGTGGGAAACTCAAACCTCTGTCAAGGTGGGTGCTAAAGTGCACCCGCTCGTCAGCGCGAGGAGTAGGGACGGTTTGGCCATAGCCGCTCCGCCAGTCGCCGGCATGGAGGATCGCTTCATTCTCCAAGAGGTAGAGCTTGGCGTCGTTGAGGACGCACAGGACCCAGACCCTGCGGTTACTCTCATTCTCCACTGCCGAAGCCGTCGTTGCCATCGCCGCTGCACCGGAAGATGAGGTCGAAGCCATTTTCTCGTGGGCCTGTGACCTGGGATGGGCGGAGCTGGAGGATTTTTGGGGAGGTAGAGGAGCTCTATTTTTGTAGGAAGCATTGGGAGGAAGGAAGCGGCACAAGTGCTGGTGAAGAAGATGGGAAGGAGAATCCTAACCACTTATCTCCTCCAGCTGCGCCAAGATTCGTGTGGAAGCAACAGTAAACGTGCCACGTGTCGAGGAAGGAGCTGGGTAACCCCCACGAGATGATTACACCGCCTCGATCTCCGTGCATGCATCATAATGATGCCTCGGTTCTGCAAAAGGCGGACCCACCAACGGTCGTGCTGACGGGAATGTCTGTCAGTGATGTGACTTGACCATGACTAGTGTCAGATTACATCAGAGACCAATTTCTAGCTTAGCTTGAATTTCAAGCTAGAAACCCGAATAATATATTCATAAGTCCGACTCATTTGAGACCCGGATCCTATCCTTTCTTTTTGAAGTTTCAGGAACCCTTCAAGATTCTGCAAGCCGAAGATCAAGCTAGGCGATGATGAAATCTGACTCTGAATCTTGGAGGCTTTCGGGGGCTGCTATTGGGGATATACTTTCCGGGTATCCTCATTGTGCCTCACTGACCAAGGTGGCCCACTTCAGGTTAGAGCTTTTCTTCACGGGCAGCCCTGTCAGGGAGAAGAGACGGAGTCCAGTCCGGCTACGGGAAGGCCCAGATGACTTACCGACATAGGCCCATAGTGTTACTTGTAGTTCAAGATGTACTCTGTAACCGACTCTTAGTCGTAGTCGGATAGGTCTCTCCTGTAAACCCTAGGACGGATGTCTATATAAGCCGTCCTAGGGAGAGCCTTTAGGCAAAACCCTTGTAACCCATATTCCGACTCTGCCGTATTACTGGATTGCTAGTAGGAGTAGGATATATCCAAAGCCGGTGGATTCAAACCTGGGTAAACTCGTGCGCTCACCGTCCCAGAACACCGTATGTCTCACACCCCTCTCTTCCACACGCCTCGAGGACCCCCTCATGGCATACTTGTCATTAACCCGACGACAAAGATCCCAGAGGGCACCGCTCCGATGAAGGAATCAGGGGAAGTGGACGTGATGCTGGAACAGGCGGTTCCGCTTACCGTGATCCCATCGACTGCCTCAGCGACTCCGGAACTAGGGGCCACCGAACATACAAGGTCGAAGTCCCCGCCTCCGGAGGGGGCGCCCGTGTCGCCCAGGCCCGAGGTTCCTGTAGCCGCGAGCTTGTCATCAAAGAAGCCCGCGGTGTCGTGGGCCATGAGTGTTTTCGAGAAGGGGCTCTCACGCAAGTTGGGCCCAAAGCTAGAGAATCCTGCCCACATTAGAACGAAACTACGCTCTCTCCCTATCGCCAAGTAAGTTTGATGTTCTCTTTTTCGTACATCAAAGCTTTCTTGTGTAATTGGCTCGCTGATCGTGGCGATTTCGCAGGTACGGTGCCAAGAAGATTGGCCGTCCCTCGGTGGCCAAGATTCCGCCAGTTGACACCAAGGGAAGGGTTGACCCTTCCTAGAAGAGGAAGGCCAACCTGATGGAGGCGCCAGTCGCTGAGGTGAAGAAGAAGAAGGAGGATGACGCCTCCGCTGTTGTGGAAGAAGACACGGGAAAGGGCGATTCCACTGTTCCCGCTGAAGGTGAAGTGGCTGTCAGCTCGGAGTGAGTAAACTGACCGAGCCAGCGGAGGTGCCGATGCCTGCGGCCAGCGGTCCGACAGCGACGGCCACGTCGTTCATTGCTTTATGGAGAGGGACTCTACTGTGGCAACTGCAATGTAGTCGCCGCAGGTCCCTAAGGTTGTTGATGGCGACACCAGACAACGTCGCGGTCGTACCTCGTTCGTAATTGCCTCAACAAATGACATTGAGCTCCACGGCATGTTAGGTGCTGCTATACAGCTATCTGCAGTCCCCGAGGGTCTAGTCGCTGAATTTCAGTGGCTAGACACTTAGAGCTTTTAGTAGTCCATTCCCCAAGGGTCTAGTCACTAAATTTCAGCGGCTAGACACTCAGAGCTTTGAGTCGTCCACTCCCTTACTATTTGTTGTCTTCAGGGTCTGCAACGGGAGTCTGCCGACTGGCTGGCCGCGAAGGAACGTTTGGAGCATGATCTGCGGGAAACACAGGAGGCCAACCAGCGACTCCAGGCGTCTGCTGGTAAGCTATACTATCTTATGTGAATTTTTGTTCTCACTACTGTGAGGGGGGTGGAAACATGGTCTTCTTTATTTCAGTTGATTCTTGTGCTGCAATCGCCAAGGCCCACAAGGGCTATGTTCCAGTTGCCGAGATGGAGGCGGCGAAGGCCACTTCCGCCATGGTGGAGGAGTGAATCGTCTCGTTGACGAAAGCGCAGGAGGCCGCAAAGGCTTCGACGATATCTTCTGAAGAGAGGGCCTCATGAGAAAGTCAGAAAAATTCTACGCCCTGATGAGAAAAATAGAAAAATTCGAGTGGAAGGAAGAAGCTCAGCACGCCTTTGAAGATCTTAATAAGTCACTTTCGACATCCCCTATTGTCGTGTCGCCAAAAGAGAAAGAACCTTTACTCCTTTATATTCTTGCAACACATCAGGTGGTCAGCATAGTCCTGGTCGTAGAACGACCTGAAGAAGGAAAGACACACGGTGTGCAGAGGCCAGTATACTTCCTGAGTGAGGTTTTATCGCCATCTAAACAAAGGTAACCACACTATCAGAAACTAGCATACGGAGTATTTATGACAGCACGAAAGCTACGCCACTATTTTTCGGAGAACGCAATCGTAGTGGTCAATGAGGCACCTTCGTCAAGTATCCTCAACAATCCAGAAGCAAAAGGGCGTGTTTCTCTATGGGGCATCGAATTATCCCCTCGAGATATCACTTATGAGAAGCGCAAAGCAATTAAGTCACAAGTTCTGCCAGATTTCATCACAGAGTGGATGGAATTGCAAAGTGCGGGTCCACCAGACCTTTCTCGCACATTTACAATGTACTTTGATGGATCAAAAAGAATAGAGGGAGTAGGAGAAGGAGTCGTACTAATATCACCTCAAGGCGACAAAATGCGATATATTCTTCGGATGAGCTTTACAAACGCATCCAATAATGAAGCAGAATACGAGGCCCTGTTGCATGGCATGCGAATGGCCAAAGCCTGCGGTGCAACTCGCCTCAAAATCTTCATAGGTTCCATCCTTGTGGCATAGCAGGCAATGAACAAGTGTGACGCTTTCAGCGAAAATATGGTTGCTTATCGCGACTTATATGGCATCATGGAGGCTCAATTTGATGGGTGTGAAGTATGTCTATTGGGGATATACTTTCTGGGTATCCTCACTGTGCCTCACTGACCAGGGTGGCCCACTACGGGTTAGAGCTTTGCTTCACGGGCGGCCCAGACAGGGTGAAGAGACGGAGTCCAATCCGGCTACGGGAAGGCCCAGATGACTTACCGACATAGGCCCATAGTGTTACTTGTAGTTCAAGATGTACTCTCTAACCGACTCTTAGTCGTAGCCGGATAGATCTCTCCTGTAAACCCTAGGCCAGATATCTATATAATACATCCTAGGGAAAGCCTTTAGGGCACCCTCACAATAGTCTGCAATCTCAACTCGCACAAGCGAAACCCTTGTAACCCATATTTCGGCTTTGTCGTATTACTGGATTGCTAGCAGGAGTAGGATCCGTCCAAAGACGTCGAATTCAAACCTGGGTAAACTTGTGTGCTCACCGTACCGGAACACCGTACGTCTCACTCTCTTCCACACGCCTCGAGGACTCCCTCATGGCGTACTTGTCATCAATCCGATGATAGTTGGCGGCTACCGTGGGGCAAGTGAGCTTCGGATCTGCGTTCGAGCGGAATCTGCAAGAATCAGAATCGGCGAGACCTTCACCGTTGGTCGCATCCTCTACGCCAGCGATGTCCCTCTCATTGTTCTCGATGAGACCTGGATTCCGTCTAGGGAGGCCGTGACTGCTTACACCATCATGTCCTTTGGCGAGATCGATGTGTACATCGGTTTCGCTGAACCTGTCCCACCCACCCCAGCGGTGATGATAGAGGCGGAAGAAATCTCTGGGTCTCCTTTGTCCGCGGAGGCGGCAGAGTTCCGGATCTCAGAAAACCCTAATCCCACCCAGCCCACACCTATTGCGGAGATAGGGGAGAAAGCCAAACCTGAAGTAGATCTTGTGGTTCAAGTCAAATCTGGAGTGGATCTCCCTAGAGAGTCCGAATCCCAGATCGATCTACCCGCCGAGGTCGAAATCCAGGAGGGGCAAGACAACAACCTCGGTTTCGGCTCTGGGAACACTGGAACAGACCAACCTTTCCTGAGGCATACGTTGAGGTGCATGATGCTGCAAGGCGCAAACGTGGATGAGGTTCTCGAAACCATCAGGATTTTCGAGGAAGCCCACGAGGAGAGCTGCAACTACCTTAGGACCCGCACGTCGCACTTTGTCGGATATGTTGGATCCGGATCCGGCTCTGCCGATGCTGGAGACAACAAAGACTCGGTGCTGGAGGCGATCGGAACAAACACCGACTTACCCACATCCTCGTATGACTCTATGATGTCGGCGGATTTCTGGAAGTTCTCTGTGGAATATGAAGTGGAGTTCAACTCCAAAGCTGCAGAAGAAGGAGAAGCCATGGATGAAGGATCCAGAGAAAACTCTCCCAAAGCGCAGGATGACATGGATCTCGCAGATAATCCTGAGGTCCAGATGTCCAAAAGTACCGATCAGAGCATGACTTCGGGAAACGGACCCAAATTCGTCTTTGCTACTAGCACTGCCAAGAAGGCAAAGAAGAAGAACAAGAAGAACAAGACTCCGACAAAAGAACTTCCAGCTGAGGAGGTGATTGTCGAGGAATACGAGGAAGACTTGGATGGAGCACTTATCCCAGACGAGCCCAAAGAAGAGTCGGTGGATGGACAGGTGGTCACTGCAGGTGCCCGTAAACTCATCGATGCTGCATTAACTACACCTATCCCTACTGCGGCAGAACTTACTGCTGCAGAATTGGAAGAAAGGGCCCAAGCCCTAGAATCACATCACCAAGTACTCCTGGATGAAGCCAAAAACATCGAGGAAGATAAGAAGTGCATGGATACTGCGGAGAAGCTCATCTCTTTACAACATCAAAAGAACCAGAAACGACACAGACGTGACAATCAATTTCCGAAAGTACGCAAGGTTCTCTTTGAGGGAGATCCGGGGATGCCTCGGCTTGACAGTAACGGATATCTGGTGTATCCAACACCAGTGCAAAATACCACTGCAGCCCGAGATATCCTGCCGAATAATCCAGGCCCGGAACAGGTTCGATTGGGCATTAAGCTAATCACCAAGGGTCTAGAGTAGCAGAAGGTCACAAAATCCGGGAGTGGAAAACTGGTCTCTCAATCATACCAATGTCACATGGATCTGGCCTGGCACGACGTAAGACCCAAATGGGTTCCGGAACAGGATCACCGTTCCGACCGTCGGGAAGACAATCACTCAAGAACCGGATCTTCAGAGCAGCACCACAGAACTGCACGTCACTGGCGCAACGTTGCTCCAGCCACCGAGCAAGAGGCAATCGCTGCACTGTATCCGAGAAATCCTCTCTGGCGAGAGTCGAATGATCGTAGGGAAGAAGACAAAGAGAAACGTCGGGAGGAGGACTGTCAAAGAATGCCACCTCCTAGACATAGAAGCCGTCTGGTTGAGCCCCACCATGGTGGGAGTGACGGACGAAGGAACGACAGACACCATGCCGAGTCAAGCCGGCAGGGGGCTCGTCGAAGTGAAGACCCTCCCCAGAACCGGAATAATGATGCTCCGGATGGAGGCCGACGATCAGCCAGAAACAATCCACCTTCTCCACCAAGTAGCCACCACAACGGTTTCCAAGGAGGCCAAGGAGGGCGTCGTGGCGGAGGAGGTGGTGGCAGAAGCCGAAGTACGGCTTTAAGGCACCACAGCCATAGCCGTCAATCATGACGACGATATCTGTCACCAAGTGAGGCGAGACATCAGTTCAACACCAACATAGAGGCGCGGCGCTACAAGAACGACGAAATCTATGTGCGTCCAAAATGCTTCGGACCACGCATAAGAGCACAAAGATTTTTGGAAGGATTTGCTATCTCAAGGCACGTCCATCCCTACGACGATGTAGCTCGGCCAGACACTTGGCTCCAGGATTTTTTCCAGGCTTGCTGCATCGCCAAAGGTGGAAACAGGCTGATCGCAACCCGATATCTCCCACTTATGTTGTGGAAGATGGCATGATTATGGCTCAATGAACTTCTAGAGAACACCATCCACTACTGGTATGACATGCAAAGCACGTTCTTTCGGAATTTGGAAGGCACGTATCAGAGGCCCTGTACGGTAGGAGACCTACAACGTTGCACCCAGAAAGCCGGAGAAACTTGCCGAGATTACCTCGGATGATGGATCGACAGCAAGAACTCCTGTGAAGGAGTAAATGACCAAACTGTGATTAAAGCTTTCATCGGAGGACTCCCAATTGGTTTACTACGTCATCATTTGAAGTGTGACAAAGTCATTGATCTGGGAGAGATGATAGAAACAGCGAGCAAGTATGCAGATGCTGACGACGACGCAAAGGGATTACTAAACACCCTAGCTGTGCCACAGTCAGGAAAACAACCAAAGCAACAAGCTCAGAAGTGCAAGAACACCTCGGAAGAAAAACTCAACACGGAAATGGTAGTGGTCACTGCTACTTTCGGGTCTGGAGGACGAGGAGGACGTGGCGGTGGCCACGGACACGGTCGTGGGACATCAAGGTTCCAGGGTAGAGGAGACCAGCAACCGGGAAAAACCTACTCTTGGGCCGACATTGCCAATAACCCATGTGTGCATCACTTAGATGACAGTGGGGGATCATCTCACACAAACACCGAGTGTCGTTTTAATGATGACATCAAGAAAGACGATACTGCTGGCTACAGGGCTAAGCGGAAGAAGGGAAAGAAGAATCCCGAAAAGGATAAAGAGACCAAGGAAGATTCCGATATGGAGGAAGCTGATCCTTCAAATCCCATGCCGAGGAGGGAAGAAGAACTTCCCAACAAAGAAAGACACTTACGTCACCTTCCTCGGATCTCAACCAGCTAAGGTCAATAAAGCGGTTCTACATGAGCTCAACGCACCTGTTCTGGCCATCCCTCAATTCCTGGACTGGTCGGAAGTGGCAATCACCTTTGACTGTGCTGATCATCCGCCTAAGTTGCACAGGCAAGGAAAATATGCCTTAGTCGTAAATCCACTTATTTATGGCTATGGTTTCTCCAAGACTCTCATGGACGGCAGCAGCATTAATATTCTGTATGTCGAAACACTACACCGGATGCGGATCTCAAAGACCCAGCTGAATCACAGCTCTGTAATCTTTCATGGAGTTGTCCGAGGAAGACAAGCAAATTCCTTGGGAGAGATCACTTTGGATGTTACCTTTGGAACTCCAAAGAACTATCGGACGGAGGCACTTTCCTTCGAAGTGGTCTCGTTCAAGAGCGCGTACCACGCTATATTCGGACGTCCGGCTTATTGGTCTTTTATGGCTCATTCGTGTTACATTTACAATATGATGAAAATTCTAGGTCCCAAAGGCGTGATCACCATCAGGGGAGAACCGAAGAAGGTGCGAGAGTGTGAGGACGGAAATGCCGCCTTTGCTGAAGCCGTGCTGCACGCCTAGGAGTACCAGGAGATCAAGAAGACCATTGATCCATCTGAGATGCCCGCGACGAAGAAGGAGGTGACAAAGCCGAATCTGGAGTTCAAGGCATCGGAAGAGATGAAGAAGACGCCATTAGAGGATGATGACCCCTCCAAGGTGACCCAAATAGGCGTAGGCCTAGATAGCGCATAGGAAAGCGTGCTCGTCAAGTTCCTCCAAGCAAATCAGGATATCTTCGCATGGCAGCCATCTGACATGACCGGAGTACCTAGGGAACTTGCCGAGCACTCTCTAAATGTACACCCGAACGCTAAACCCGTCAAACAGTCCCTACGATGTTTCGGTGATGAAAATCGTAAGGCAATTGCTAAGGAACTAGCCCAGCTTGAGTTAGCCGGATTCATAGAAGAGGTCATCCACATTGAGTGGTCGGCCAATCCTGTAATGGTCCCTAAAAAGGACACCACTGATTTAAGGATGTGTGTTGATTATACTTCCTTGAATAATGCTTGTCCCAAAGATCCATTCGCTCTGCCTAGAATTGATCAAGTTATCAATTCTACGGCAGGCTCAGAACTCCTATGTTTTCTCGAAGCATATTCCGGTTATCACAACACCGGATGAAGGAATTAGACAAAATCAAAACTTCATTCATAACCCCCTTCGGAACCTTCTATTTTGTTACAATGCCCTTTGGGCTCAAGAACGCAGGAGCTACGTACCTACGCACTATGCAGCGTTGCCTCCATGCCCAAATCGGATGCAATGTACATGCATACGTGGACGACATTGCGGTGATGTCCAAAAAGAAGAAAACATTAATTTCTCACTTGGAGGAAACATTCGCCAATCTACGAAAATATAACATAATGCTTAACCCGAAAGTGTTTATTTGGAATACAAGACGGAAAATTGTTAGGTTTTATCGTGTCTCAAAGAGGCATAGAGATAAACCGAGACAAGATTAAGGCTATACTCAATATTTCTAGGCTGACTCGCCTGAAGGACGTTCAAAGACTAACTGGTTGCATTGCCACACTCGGTCGGTTTGTAAGAGGCTCGGAGAAAGAGCCGCACCACTCTACAAGCTCCTAAAAAAGACCAAAAAATTCGTTTGGACTGATGAAGCGGAAACTAAACTACAAGACCTAAAAGCAGTACTCTCGTCTGCTCCTATCCTTGCAGCACCGGAACCATGAGAACCAATGTTGTTTTATCTCGCTGCGACAAATAGTGTTGTCAGTGTCGTCATAGTGGTGGAGAGACCGGAGGAAAATCAGGAACACGTGGTGCAGCGTCCGACTTACTACCTAAGTGAAGTCCTAACTGAATCAAAGCAGCGGTATCCGCACTATCAAAAGTTGGCTTATGGTGTGTTATTCGCATCCCGTAAGTTCAACACTATTTTCAGGAACACCCAATTACTGTGGTGAGCATAGCTCCCATGAGAGATATAATCAACAACAACGAGGCTACAAGACGCGTCGTAAAATGGGGCATAGAGCTTTCAGCTTTCAACATTGAGTATAAACCTCGTACAGCAATCAAATCCCAAATCCTCACTGACTTTGTCGCTGATTGGACAGAGACAACAGAGAATATGACCGTCCCAGAATATTGGACCTTACATTTTGACGGGTCTAAGGCGCTCGGGGGCTGGCGTGGTGCTCAAATCACCCCAAGGAGATAAACTTTTCTATGTGTTGCAGATCCACTTCATAGCGAACAATAACATTGCCGAGTATGAAGCACTTCTGCATGGAATCCGGATTGCTAAGGATATCAGCATCCGACGTTTGATGTGTTATGGAGATTCAGATCTTGTTGCTCAACTTTGTCGGATATCTGTAATGCAAATAAGCACATGGCAGCATATAGAGATGTTGTGGATAAATTATCTAAATCGTTTGAAGGGTTTGAGGTTCAACACATCCCTCGAATAGAAAATGAGAAAGCAGATGCATTATCTCGAATAGGCTCTACACGAAAAAAGGTCCCGGATGCCTCTTTTTTGGAGCACCTCAAAGTTCCCTCTATAAAAGGAGTAGACAAGGAATATCTGACCAAATCCGACTCCCCTTTAGTAGCAGTTCTGGCTGTAATTCCCAGCTCGACTCAACCCTACCTTGATTACTTTGTAGATAGAAAATTACTTGAAGACGAAGTTCTGAGCCAGCAGATCGTCTGACGAGCAAAAGCCTATACTATAATTAGTGGTGAGCTCTATAAGCGGAGCGCATCTAGGGTCTTTCAGCGCTATGTATCTCCGGAAGAAGGAGTGGAAATCTTACGAGAAACCCACGAAGGGGAGTGTGGTCACCATGCTGCAGCCAAATCTCTAGTGGCAAAAGCTTTTTCTAGCTTACATCCAAGGCAGATGCCAAACGGTTGGTCAAGACGTGCAAAGGCTGCCAAAAGTACGCCAAACAAGCTCACGTTCCGGCTGATCAGCTGCGAACAATACCTATAACATGGCCTTTCGCGGTCTGGGGGCTTGACATGGTAGGACCGTTTAAACGGGCTCCCAGTGGATTTACTCATCTCTTAGTGATGGTGGATAAGTTCAAAAAATGGATTGAGGCTAAACCCGTCACTAGTTGTGATGGAGAAACAACCAGAAGATTTGTCGAGGATGTCAAAATCTGATACGATTATCCCCATAGCATTATCACGGACAACGGGAGTAACTTCTCTATGGGAGAGCTTGCCGAATTCTGCAATGAACAAAATATCAGGCTTGACATTGTGTCAGTCACACATCTGCAGGCTAATGGACAAGTCGAAAGAGCAAATGGTTTAATCCTACAAGGCCTAAAACCAAGACTCGGAGCACCACTACGACGTGCTGCGGGGGCTTGGGAAGAGGAATTACCTTCTGTAATATGGAGCTTATGAACAACTCCGAACAGGTTAACCGGATACACACCTTTCTTCTTGGTCTATGGCGTAGAAGCAGTTCTTCCTAGTGATTTGATTCACACTTCTCCTAGAATTGCCGCGTATATTGAAGAGGATGCCGAAATTTCTCGACAAAATGATCTTGACTTAGTCAAAGAAGTTCGACTCGTTGCTGAGATGAGATCAATAGCCTATCAACAGAAGTTACACAAGTATCATAGCCAGAGAGTCAGAAACCGGTCTTTCAATAAGGGCGGTTTGGTTCTCTGGCTTGTGCAGAAAAGAAAGCACAAACTTTCCCCAATATGGGAAGGGCCCTTTTTAGTTAGCCGAGTATTACACAATGGTTCTTAATATCTAACTGATATGCGGCCATTCAAAGAAAGACCTGCTACTAAGAATAGAAAGAGACCTCGAGGCAGTACAAACCCGGAAGAATTAGAAAGACAAAGGCATATTACTCAGCTACGTCCCTTTTATTCTTAGTTTATCTTTTTTTGTAATCATATATGTGTACATGTTCAATAAGAAATAAAGTATTGGTTGCCTCATTTTTTCTGAGAAGTTTTATATTGCGATCTTATTTCCAAATGATCATGTCACAGTCCAAAATCCCAGAATACTTGAAAGTACTTTATGCTCATGTTTGTTCTGGTTTAGATTTCCGATTTTAAAATTGATACCTTCGAGTATAAATCTAAATTTTGTAGTCTATACTTTGGTTATTTATCTGATTGCCAGATGCGGGCATTTTCTGAGTAGTGAATTTTTGATACTGGAAGCTGGCTTTGTTTCCGAGTTTAAACTAGTTTAGCAATTGAGCTACGTTGCTCGGCAAAGTTTCCCTGGTGAAGGTTGGCCAGCTCACGGAAGGGACGAGGCGGAAAGCCAGATAAATGATAAGTACAGAGAAAAAACATAAGTGCTTATGTCAACATTTCAGGCACGCAAATTATAAAGCCAAAAGTGCTAAATAGATAAAATAAAACTTAGCACCAGCAAAAGTATCATACTACTTATTTACAACCCGAATTGTTTTCAGAATAACACATTGTTTTTCTGATGCTCTACGATGCAGGGGGGATAAAGGAGTTGCCGGATCACTGGAGACATCAGCCTCGCCTCGATATCTGTCCGAGACGTTCAAATCCGAGATGGTTTGTTCATCGTCAGAAACTTCACCAGTTTCTTCGCTGGTCATGTCAACTACGTGGCACCCGTATCCGGCGCAGGAGTCCATGAGGGCTTTGATGTCTTGCTCCTGTCCGTCTTCATCCACTTTACAGTACCCTCTGGTTACTAGCTAGATTTCCATGTTTCCATGGTGGCTCATAACCATGGTGAGAGCGTCCTGCGCTGCGGTCCGCGCGTAGGACATGTTCCAGTCCTGGATAAGCTGGGGCATTTCCTTGTATTTGTCTCGCTCTTCAAAGCCGGACATTCTATGCATGTCCGGAACCTTAAGAACTTCGCCAATATCCTCAAATGATTGGTGGTAGTCATGAAGTAAATCACCGACTTGGGTAAGCCTGCTAGTGTGAGACTCGGCTAAGGTTGAGACCAGTAAGTTCAGAGGACCTACACATGTAATTCAAAGGGTTAATAAAAATAACCCAGGCTCCAAAGAGTCGGAAGGTGCAGAAAAGTCAGAAAGAGGGGAACATATCGAAGATGACATCGTCGACTTTGGTCTTTTCCTCCTGTAGGCCCTAGAGTTTAGCCTGAAGTGCCTCAGTAATATCCTTCTCTCTGAACAATTCATTATTGAGATCCGAGGTTTTCATATCTTGGAGCACAGTCTTACGATCGCGCTCCTCGGTGGCCATGGAGGAGGATTCGAGAACTTGAGCAATGCTCTTCTCATGATCCGCCATGAGCTTATCCATCTCTTGCGAAGGTCCTTGTTTTCCACCTCCAGGGTCTTCAGATTCTCGGCTTCTTCAATCATAGCACAAGATTTCTTTACCTGTGCTGTAGTCAAAAGAACAAAAGTGGAACAAAAATTCGACTATGAAATAAAGGGAAATGTTTGAGTACTGGAATGTTTACCTTCAGCCTCACCCCTTGACACTTTCAAATGAGCATTTTCAAGTCGGAGAGCTCTAATTTCTCTCTGCTTGTTACAGATATTCTTCAACAATTCCTGGTTATATGAATTAACTTTCTGTAAGTCGGAATACCCAGGATTAGAAGTCTACTAAAGACTCGGGCTAATATCTCTACTAATATCAGCATGAGCCTTGGGGCTACACTAGTTGATTCTTTGGCATCCTAAGGAAGCATAAATCCGGATTGTCTATCTAACTTCATGCTTGGAGGCTAGAGGATATGATATGGAATAAAGTAAAAAAGTAAGTTGGAATTCCGACTTACATATTGTTCATGAGTGAGTTTGCTCAAACTCATGTTCACTTCTGTGGTAAACTTCTCGGCGAGGGTTAGCGGGATCACTGGTGGTGCTGGAAGCTCGCCAGTTCTCAGCCTCTCATCGCGAAGACGGACTTGTTCAAGAAGTTCGGAGTACTTGACGTCCTCTCCTTCTTGTGCTTCTTCTTCGGCAGTAATATTCCAGCTTTCCAAGCATTGCTGGGCTAGCCATTGAATCTCCTCCATAGACTTCCGAGTAATTCCAAGCTTGGCAAGACCCGGATTGTTGAGGAGGTTTTCAGCGAAGACCTCTGCTGAGGGATCATTACCCTAAGAGGGTTCACCCTTATCAAAACCTGAGTCACCCATGGTGACGTCAGTTTGCGGTCCAAGGATCACTAGCTCTGCTTGTTGAGCCAGATCTTCTGCGACGGTCGGAGATGGAGTAATCTTCGGCGCCGCAAAAGGCTGAGGGGCAGGAGTCGCAGGTGCTGCGGCAGGAGAAGTCAAATTCAGCTTTGACTGGCACAGGGGCTTCGAGGAAACTCCCTTCCCCTTGCCCTTGGTTAGCTGTTTAGCTCTAAGAAGGTAAAAGAATAAAGAACATTACATCTCGGAAATAATTACGAACAAAGTACAAAAACCTTGTGAAGAAAGTTACCTCTTCACAACAGGCACCTCCTTTGTGCCGATAGACACTATCGGAGCCTTACGCTTCCGAGGAATTATGTCCATCGGTGGAACCAACTCTCCATAGTCTTGGGAAATCTCAGGAGGATATCCCTCGATAGGAGCAAGTTCTGACTCGTGGAGGTCTGCAAGCTGAAAAAGAAGATATATCTCAGTATTGCAAAACAATATAAAGATGAACACATAATTCGGGTTACTGCTAGAAACTTATCGGTACCACATGATCTTCAGTCGTATGCATGTCCAAAGACAACTCCGGGATTTTCCTCTCAATCCGCTCCCTTATCATCCACTTGATTTGAGACTCGTATTCTTTGTCCGTGTAAGGCTGGGCACAGATCTGGAGGGAATCTTTCTTGGATACCGTAATGGAGTGCATAAGCCGGTCTCCATGGTGTTGAAGAGGCTGGATCCGGCGTGCCACCTAGAAGTGAACTAAGTCGGACCCCTTAAGGCCCTTATGCTTCATCAAATATTCGATCCGCCTTTTGGCAAGAAGCAGATCATCACTAAGAGCCGACGCATCTGCGTCCTAGGACTCTTGGGGCGTGGAAGCACCATCGACAAAGCCGGCAAAGAAGTAGCTTTGTAGGGAGCAGGAATATCCTTGTGATAGAATACTCTTGGGGCGTGGATGGACACTATTGGACCGACTCACTGGCCCTAGTCTGAGGATAGACACGCTCTCTTCTAACAGAAAAACTAATATTACCGGTTATGTATAGATTACCGACAGTGATGGAATTTCTCCGGACATGAAAATAAAACCAGAAAAGAGTAAGACTCGGCCTAATGCCGAGGTACCCCTAGGACAAAGAAGCGTATGTGCTCATCTCTAAGAGAGAGTTCAGGGGAAGATGATGGAGTTGAACTCCGTAGTGATTTATCACCTCAGAAAAGAAGTCTGAGGGAGGGAAACTCAAACCTCTGTCGAGGTGGGTGCCGAAGTGTACCCGCTCATCGGTGCGAGGAGTAGGGTTGGTTTGGCCGTAGCCGCTCCGCCAGTCGCTAGCGCGGAGGAGCCCTTCGTTCTCCACGACGTGGAGCTTGGCGTTGTCAAGGACGCACGGGATCTAGACCCCATGGTTGCTCTCCTTCTTCGCCACCGCAGCCATCGACGCCGCGCCGGAAGATGATGCTAAAGCCATTCTCTCGTGGGCCGGTGACCAGGGATGGGCGGCACTAGAATATTATGGGGAGGCAGAGGAGCTCTGTGTTCGTGGGAAGCGTTGGGGAGAAGGAAACGATGCAAGTGCTGGTGAAGAAGATGGGGAAAAGAATCCTAACCACTTATATCCTCTAGCCACGCCAAGATTCGTGTAAACACAATAGTGAACGTGTCACGCGTCGTGGAAGGAGCTGGGTAACCCCCACGCGATGATTACGCCGCCTCTATCTCCGTGCACACATTAAAATCATGCCTCGGTTCTGCGAAAGGCGGACCCACCAACGGTCATGCAGACAGGAATGTCTATTAGTGACGTGACTTGACCATGACTAGTGTCAGGTTACGTCAGAGACCAAGTTTCAGCATAGTTTGAATTTCGAGCTGGAAATACGAATAATGTATTCATAGGTCCGACTCATTTAAGACCTAGATCCTATCCTTTCTTTTTTGAAGTTTCAGGAACCCTTCAAGATTCTGCAAGCCGAAGATCAAGCTAGACGATGATGAAATCTGACTTTGGATCATGGAGGCTTCCCGGGGCTGCTATTGGGGATATACTTTCTGGGTATCCTCACTATGCCTCACTGACCAGGGTGGCCTGCTTCGGGTTAGAGCTTTGCTTCACGGGCGGCCTAGTCAGGGAGAAGATACGGAGTCCAGTCCGGCTATGGGAAGGCCCAGATGACTTACCGACAGACGCCCATAGTGTTACTTGTAGTTCAAGATGTACTCTATAACCGACTCTTAGTCGTAGCCGGATAGATCTCTCATATAAACCCTAGGCCGGATATCTATATAAGCCGTCCTAGGGAAAGCCTTTAGGGCACCCTCACAATAGTCTACAATCTCAACTCGCACAGGCGAAACCCTTGTAACCAATATTCTGGCTCTGCCGTATAACTGGATTGCTAGCAAGAGTAGGATTCGTCTAGAGCTGGCGGATTTGAACCTGGGTAAACTTGTGTGCTCACCATCCTGGAACACTGTACGTCTCACACCCCTCTCTTCCACACGCCTCGAGGACCCCCTCATGGCGTACTTGTCATCAATCCGACGACAGTCGCATATAGGAAGAGCAAGCAATGAGGAAGCCGACAATCTAGCAAACATCAGATCATTGTGTTTACCAATACCACCAGGAGTTTTTTGGGAGGAGAGTGGAGCGATCAATCAAGGCGAAAAGAGTCTCGGAAGTCAGAGCACCAGAGATAGGGAAAAATAAGCATCCACAAAAAGAGTCGGGGGCTACTTCAAAAACCAAGAACATAGAAGAGGTCATCGAAGAAAAAGAACAGGAAATCAAAGAGGTCATGCTAATTGAACCAGCTTGGATACAGCCGTATATAGCATATATGGTTAAGGGAGAACTAACAGAGGATCTGATAGAAGCTCGACGAATCACCCGATGGTCGAAGGCTTTTAGGATAATTAAAGGAGAACTATAGAAGTATTTCGGGTGCGTTGCAATGTTGCGTAACACCCGAAGAAGGGAAAATTATACTGAAAGATATACATGAAGGTGTTTGTGGTCACTATGCTAGTAGTCGAGCAATTGCTACAAAAGCATTTAGGGCAGGATTTTATTGGCTCACTGCAGTACAAGATGCAAAAGACCTTGTCAGAACATGTGAACCATGCCAACGATTCGCAACAAAGCCTGGAGCACCAGCCACTGAGCTAAATCTCATACCCTTGGCTTGGCCTTTTGTGCAGTGGGGACTCAAGATGGTGGAAAAACTTCACAAATCATCACCAGGAGGACACGTCTTTATGCTAGTAGCAGTCGACAAATTCACTAAATGGATTGAAGCAATGCCTGTCACCACCCAAGATGGAACTTTGGCTATGAATTTTATCAAATACATAGTGTTTCAGTTTGGCGTACCGAACAACATCATCACGGATAATGGGACCAATTTCACTTCCAATGAGTTCAAGAAGTACTGCCAGAAGATGGGCATCAAAATAAGCTATGCCTCGGTAGCTCACCCGCAAACAAATGGACAAGTCTAAAAAGCCAATGGACTAGTTGCCGTTGGACTTAAAAAGAGACTACTGGCGCCACTTGACAGAGCAAAAGGAGCATGGGTGGTTGAATTACCATCCGTATTATGGAGTTTACGTACAACTCCAAATAATTTAACACAAGAGATGCCTTTCTTTTTGGTCCACGGTGCAGAAGCCGTGCTTCCAGTTGAAGTACCACATGAATCACCAACAGTAGCTGCATATAATGAAGAGGAATCAAGAGAAGCACTTGAAGATGATGTGGATGCGCTTGATGAAGCTCGAGACGAAGCCCTCCAAAGAGCAACTATGTACCAGCAAAACCTGCACAATTATCATAGCAGAAGAGTGTGGCCTAGGTCCTTTGCAGTAGGGGACCTAGTTCTTCACCTCAAGCAAGATGGCCACAAGAAGCTAGAATCGCCATGGGAAGGACCATACATGGTCACAGAAGTTATTCCCAAAAGAGCATATCGACTACAAGACAAGAAAACAAGAGTAAATTACTCAAATCCATGGAATGTAGCACAGCTACGACACTTTTACGCATAAGATTATTTGCAAAATGATACAGTTTGGCTTAAAAAAGCCAAGATGTCCAGGAGAAAAGGCTAAAATAGCCATCCGCTCAAAGAATAATGTACCGACGATTTTTGCCTTGTATATGAAGAGAAGTTATTTGTATCGTAATCTTTGCTTTCAAAGATCAATGCTTTTCATCGAGTTAAACAACAATTATGAGCCTATGTCCAGATACAGGCATCCAAACATAGCCTCGGGGGCTACTCCCATCGGGAGCGCTAACGTGCACCCGATAGAAATACCATTGTGTATAAAGTGCATTGCCAAACTGCAAAAACCTTTTAAGTTTTACATTAGTGTATCCTCAAAAAGGAGTTACTCCCATCAGGAGATAGTATAAAAATAATAAAATTATCTGATATAAATCCGAAATATTGGCGACCCAGCAGGCCAAACGCCAAAAAAGCCAAAAACCTCAGATCACGCTCAGACGCGAGAGAAAATCCGAATGCCATGTTCAGAAACATGAAGGTAAGACCCCAGGATTCATCCTGTGTGGCCTGGTAATCGCACAAGAATGTGTGCTGCCAACAAAAATCCGTATCAACGATACGATGCAAAATTCCGACGGACCTGTTCGGTACCCGATAAAACATAGAAAACTAGAATTCAGTATTCGGTAAGACCTCAGTGGCTCGAACTGGATTACGCCAGTAACAAAATTCCGGATTCAAGCCTAGGGACTTGAGTTTGATGTAGGTCAACCTTGTTTTTGCCCAGGAGCAATTAACTGATTCCTGATCCGTCGGAAGCATCAGACTTGTTGTACCAAAATCCCTACAAAAAACAAAATCAAATAGAATAAAAGAAAGAAGAAAGAAAACTCTGAGACTCAACCTGAAAACTATGGATTCAGGTAGAGTCTCGGGGGCTACTGATGTGGGTATGATTACTCAGATGCTTGGTATTCGCTATCCTACATTGGGTAAAAGGACTATGGCCCATAGAGATTCTAGATAAAATCCCAAGGAAGTAACCGACAGAAACTTCTTATTGTATTAGGAAAGAAATCATGAACCGACATTATGTTGGTATTGTAATCACGCGTGTATGAAACCTATCCGCATAAAGCTTTGAGACCCGGCCTATTATATATAGGGTGGGAGAAGTCCAAGCGAGCGTACCTAAATCTAGTAGACAACTTGTAATAGAGTATTTCCCTAATATTCAGGCGACTTTGTCTTTATTGTTTTCCTGACATCCGACGAAATCCCAAGCGTTCTCTTTTCCGCGAAACCCTAAGTCCTTCACCATGGACATTGCCGAGGTTACCCCTCGTCAATCCTTTTCTCGTCGCCCGAAGCCTCTTTATATAGGGGTCCCTTCATGAAAGTTGTTCTGTTTGACCTAATGGTGTCGACGGCAACTATACAGCCAGAATTTTATTTCGGTCGTATAGTTGGTCATTAAAGCGTCTTCCTCCGACCCATAACTCCTGGTTTCTTATGGGTATTGGAAATCTCGTATCTTTGACTTTAATGTAGCGATTCCCATCATCAAACATCATTATCTGTGTAGAAAAAATAGAAAGAAAGGATTGCATACCCTTTGATTATTAGGCATTAGTGGCAGGGTTTAGAGAGATATTTCATTAAAAATATGACTAATATCCAGTTTAAATGTGGACGTGGATGACTATATTTTAGAGTCATCAACTAGCTACTTTGGTAACATGTGTTTGAGGTTTGTGCATAAATTTAATTGTGCTAAACACTATCAATAGAATCTTCTAGATCCCATAATGGAAAATAAGATACAACCGCTATCAATGTCGGGATTCGACAATCTTGATTCAACAACCAGTGTTCAAAGTTCTTCGTACACTATATAGTTATAAGATGTAAGATAACATAAGAAAAGCAAGGTCAAGGTAATTTATGTGCCCACGCGAGCCATCGTTGTTTATAGAAAATCCCATGTGCTGAAGCTAAAATCTTAGGAATTTGACATGATATGCGAACATCATATGTCCATGTGCTCATCCAACGTACTTCGCCATGCTCAAGTTGAATTTTCACATATAAAACAATTGATTCATATGGATTATGAAGCGTATAATAAAAGAATCAAATTTGATAAGGTTTCAGCTAACTTGAAACTGAGATGCAATATTGAGTGAAATACATACATGTACAGTTTTAGTTAACTTGAGCATTGCAAAGGAGAGTGTTCAGCCAAGATAAAACGACATCAATTTACGCAAAAATTCTACATGAACTTTTAAAAGCAATAGAAGTCATGGAAGGACACCACTTATAGGCCGGTACTATTTTACTGTCTCAGTCGCAAAAAGGCGCGTCCAAGACAGCTAAGCATGTACGAATTTGGTAAAATATGCTCAAATTTGTTAGAAATGGACTGATTTGCACCAGAAATGCATGTTTTAGGATTGATTTTGTGCACTTTGCAAGATATGGGACTAATTTGTACCCCGGGTGCGAGAAGTGGGACTAAACCTATATGTATCTAGATCTTTGGCAAGAAACAAGTTATACATAGGAGAAAAGTTAGAGAAGTCATAGGACACTCACTTTTCTTCTTCCGAATAATACAATTAAGGCCTAAATATAGTAAAATTAATTTGTACTACCTCCATCCTAGATCTTAAGACTTATATTTTTTTCAAAAGTCAAACTACGCGAAGTTTGACCAAGTTTTTAGAGAAAAATATTAATATTTACAATACGAAATTTATATTGTTTGATACATCATGAAATATATTTTCAATATATTTTCACATGGTATCGATATAATATCATACGTAGCAGTTTTTAATAATTTTTTCTAACAGTTTGGTCAAAATTTTCGTAGCTTGACTTTTCAAAAAACTTTAAGCCTTAAGCTCTGGTACGGAGGGAGTATAATGCAAACCTATGTTACTTCCTCCATACCGGTTTATTAGGCTAACATATACTTTCTTCTAAAAGTTTGGTCAAACTTTCCGTAGCTTGACTTTAAAAAAAATTTAAGCTTTGGGATGGAGGTAGTAGGTACGTAGCCCATTAAACCGGTATGGAAGTAGTATGTAGTATTGAGTTACTATTACGTACAAGCTAAATTATGGTGTAATAAATTTTATACTCACCTTTTTATGTCTATAGCAATTACATATAATAATTAATTACAGATAATAATGAGGTGATTAAGGTATAACACACTGACTTTCCTTCTTTCTTTTCCCTAACATTAGAGGAGCCGGTTGCATAATGTATACTACTCTATACTGCATAAGTAGCACATGTTCAAAATTACAAAGTTTTGGTTTGACGAAATGTTGGATGCATTGAGCTTTACAAAGGCCGGGTGAAACCAACAATAGCAAAAGGAGTGAGAGGAGGAAAAAAATTGTATCATCCCAACCATATAAGTTATGAGTACCAAGAACCAATGCCTCACATCATCTCTTCTCGAGCAACAAGAGCCATCGTCAGGGCTATCTTAAGATAAGAAGACGAGGCACAAACCACATGGACGCATGTGTGATGAACTTGTCGGCCCCTCCGATCGCAGGTTCTGGTGCTGACCGGTTAGCAACTGGTAGATGAATCCAATGCACCGGCATATAGCTAGTCTCCGAAACTTAGGTGATCAGAAGCAATGTACACATGAAGCCTAACCTCCTGAACAGGATGTGCTTGGTGTGAGGGTCATGCATCACATCATTATTCACAAACACAATAAGGGGATGATTCAGACCCAGGAAGAGAGAAACATGTCGGAGATGGCTTTGAACCCACTCCAGCTGAGGAAGGTCACGGTGATAGCTGCTGCTGCGTTGGGCTACTACCCTCTAGAAGATATGTGTAACTACCTCGGTGAATTACGCTCCTAGTACAAGCTTGGATGATCAGAAATGGTTGAAATAGTACGGTGGGGCCCAAATGCCACTCACAGGTAGACCTTTCGGCCGTCCCAACCATTTCCAAACATCGGGACAAGAACGGGCGGCGTAATCGGCAGGCGAAGGGATCAACTACATACACAAATGAGTATGTATGCAAGCCACCATACAATAGTACATCAGAGCCATTCCATCTAAAAAGAAAGGAAATATAGCAACGCCATACGGCAAGATCCAAATATCCTAGGTAGATATAATAGTGTAGGATATCTCCTCATACATCAATCAACAGAGTATCAAGCGGAAGCGGAAGACAAAATCCGAGTACGGATAAGAAGAAAATCGGCATAAGATGCCCCATAAATAAGCACATCCCGCCCACAGATCTCACGGATCCCAGTTCCCGGAATCTCTACACCGAATGATCGTTGCCCACATCATCCGTCTCTTCCACCCAGTATCCATCTTGCGAGTGTACCTGTTCATCTGAACCAATAATTATCATGTGAGACCCTAGGGGTACTCAGCAAGTCTTTATGCCTCTAAAGGGGACACAACCTGGGGTGACGCAATTGCAGCAAAAGATAAACCCTAGCAATTCTATAGATACTCGCTAACCATCCGCCTAACCAGAGATAGACGGATGTCCGTGAATTAATAACAACAGTTATAACAGTTATAACAGTAATATCCACAGATCCATCCTCCTCCTCGCTTACCGACGAGGAAGCGGACGAACAACCCCCCCATCCGTTGGCAGTTTTATTATCCATTCCGTGAGTATTGCACTATTTACTAGTCAGGTACCTAGTCTAGTCAGATTAAAAGCGGTACTTTAGTTGTGCTTGTCTATGATCGAGAAACTGTGCTCCAAGTCGTCCATAACCGCGAACACGGCTTTCAGAAAGTTTTACCCTGCAGGGGTGCACAAATAGCAACACACACTCGATATGCCTCGGAAAAACCAAATCAAAACCCGACGAGGCAGTCACGACAAAGCAATCCCAGGATTCAGAAATATTTCAGGGGGCCACCCCATTAAGCTACCCGCGACGAAGCTGGCCGGCTACGAGACGGACTCAAGGTTTGGGTGGACGGCTGTAAACGACTGGGAACCCGAAAGTGTGACTGGGCTTGTCGATACCGCGAAATCGTGTCCCGGCCCTAAACAGTACAGTGTGCGCCTCGCACAATCTTAAATAAAGCAGTAAAGCATGGCATAAGTACAGGATAGTAAATAAAACCTCGAACTAGTTTGTGGCCCCAAGAAATAAGAATGAATCAAGCTCTGGCTCAGGGGGGTTCATAAGCCTCCCGGATGTGGATAGCGCGAATAATCAAGGAACAGGAATCAAGTACTCGTGGTCCTACGGGACACAAGTGAGCCTGAAACCCAAATAGCGAATATGGCTCACCGATGCCACTTTCATTAGTTATCCCATTACTACTCAGGTTAAGTTGTTTAGGTACCTCGTTATCCATCAGACACTCACATACCCTACACATGCTGTTCTACAACTCGCATGGCTCAAACAACTCTTGTAATAATGGCTCATGGGATGGAGGAACAAGCTTCGGTGGGGTTTAAATGTAAAGGCTATGCAATACTTGGGATTCAATTTAATGCAATCGCGACTCAATGATGCAAGAATAAGAAAGAGGCAATAGGTACTGTATGTATGCAAGCATGTGGTAGTGCTTGCCTGGCAGCTTAGTTGAAGCAAGGAAAGGATCTGGGTAGTGCTCCTGGTTCTCTTGATATATACCCTGCTCAGCGGCTATTCGAAGAAGAACCAAACAAACAAGGGCCAACATAAATAAAGTGCGCAAGCATGTGAATAAAATGCATCAAGCAAACAATCATGCCATGTTGAATGATGCACAATTTGCATGGCATTAAGGTAGCATGGTATGGGTGAGATGTGGAAACAATAATAAAGCATTTTATTTAGTTTTGGCCCCAATTTATTCTCATATTAGTTGCTGTATACTTTATATTTATATGATGCATGCCTCAATTCAAACCATGGAAAGCATAAACGGAAAGGTCTCGTCGAGCTAAACATTTTAGACATATCATTTGTTGAATTTGGAGTTATAAAACAAAAGTTATTAATTTATTAAGGTAAAAGGTCATTTAATTGTAATTTAGATAAACTTGGAATTTTAAATGTTCAAAATATATTTTGAAGGTCATATTTGAATTCCTCACATTTTTCTGATTTGAAAACATATATTATTTGTATCAATTGGATTAATATTTTAAAAGTTATTTAAAAACAGAAATAAATTTGAATTAATTTGGAAAAGATTTGAATTTAAACAGATAGGTTGAATTACTTTTTATACTCAGGGTTAGCTAGCCACATTCACAGACATGTGGGGCCACTGCTGACTGGACCAAACACGCGCGGAAAAACTTCTGTCACCGCGAGCTCTTCTAGCCTTAGCGGATGACAGGTGGGGCCTGGGGTCTTCGCAGGCCCACGCGTCAGCGGGCGACCAAGGGGGGTGCCACGCGGCTTAGAGAGGACCGCGGGTTGAGGCGGTGGAACCCTGGGGGTTTTCTATAAAAGCGGCAGCGCGGCTGACTAGTGGGCCAGGCGGGAGCGCGGGATGATGCAGACAAAACGAGGGGGGTATTTGCAAAACAGCGGCGGCTACTGTTTTTCTTCCACGCGCTGCAGAGGACAGATCCGTCTGCGACGCGCGGCGCGGCGAAGCGGGCTCGAACTCGCGACCTGGGGCTCGCGCGCGGGAACGGCTACCGCTGCGGTGGCTTGGCCTAGGTGACAGCGAGGTGGGCGCGGCCTAGCTAGGGCTTCTGCAACGCTACAGCGAGGCGGACCGAGCGCGACGCCGGCGCACAGAGCGTGCACGACGGAATGATCGGCGAGGCTAGGGCGAGACGGCGAAGGGGACCTTGTCAGGGAGGGAGAGGGGCTCACCGCGAGGCTGTCGGTGCGGTCGGAACGGGCAGGGGAGCAGGCGATCGGCGTCGAGGCAGAGGCCGGGTGATCTAGGGTTTGCGTCGGGCTCACGCTGGTACTGGCGGCTCCGGTCCTCCTTCTTCTCAACAGCGCGTACAGGGGTGGTGCCGGGGCTCGTCTTGGTCTCCTCGATCACCTCCCCGACGTGCTTGTCGTCTGGAACGGTGTAGCCGCGAGGGGCCGAGGGTTGCCGGCGATGGCGTAGCCGGTGGCGATGGAGAAGAGAGGGGGAGAGGGCAGGGCGCCTTCGGGGTAGATCTGGGGAACCAGAGGAGGCGTGTGGCGGGGGTAAAGCAGAGGGGGGAGGAGAGGAGCGTGGGGAGCAGGTGGATGGGGAAAGGTGGCCTCGGTGCCCCTTTTTCCTTCTCTCCTCGAGCACGTGCTCGGGCAGGGAGGCCAGGGCAGGGGCAGGCGCATGGGGAGCTGGCAGGTGGGGTAGGGCAGGCCAGGGTCGGGGTGGTTCGGGCTGGGGCCCCTAGGGCAGAGAGAGAGCTAGGGAGAGAGAGGTGAGGCTCAGGTTGGGGGGGTGGTAGCCTCGGGCTAGGGTTGGTGTTAGGGTTGGGGGGTAGCTAGGTGGGGTTTGGATGGTCAGGTGGAGCCAGCTAGGTGGGGCTCGGCATGGAGACTAAGGGGAGGGGGAGGCCGAGAGAGCGAGAGGAGGGGACTTAGGGCTTAGGTGAGAGGGGTATGGGGGTTAAGGTTAGATGGGGTATGGGTATGGTGATGATGGAGGATCTAGGATAGATGATTAGAGAGAGGGGTGATGGATTAGGTCCTAAGGAGCTTGCATGCTCCACACTTGAACAAGCAAGAAGGTGGTGAAAGAGAAAGAGAGGGATGTGGTAAGGTGGTTTAAGCATGATCAAATAAGATCAAGCCAAAAGAAAAGATAGAGGTAGAGATGGTCCACTCCAAGAACAAATAAAATCCAAATGACAAGCAAAAGGTGGTGCTTGCATGGGCCATGCAGAACATTTAATGCCATGTTGATACTTGTGAAAACAATATTATTTCATGGCATTATTATTATGCATCCCAAATTATGGAGTAAGGCCCAAGCAAAGGAATTTAGAAAGAATTCCAAGTGGAGTATATGGGGATGATCACATTGGATTATAATTGGGAATTACTAGTGTGTATATTCCACTAGGTAGTTAATAAGACCACAAAATATTCCAACATGAGCATAATTCCATGATAATCAAAATGGAAGCTAGGAGAAAGGGTCCCACTCACAAGGCAGGCAAAGGTGGCCATGTGGCTCTCATAAACCACTATTGTGAAAACAACATGATGCTAAGATGAGAGCATGTGGTAAAAGAATTGGATCCATCACAACCCACATGAGCTAGAGGTAAAACCAATAAGTGCCAAACTCATATTTAGTTGGATGGTGGGATTATAAGGTGGTGAAAGAAAAGGTGGTGGAGTTAATAAGAGATATGCCCCCAACTCAACTTGGGCATTTAAACAATATATCAAGAGCCAAATACAATATCAAGAGGCAAATGCAAATAATAATGCATATGAGATAAGAACCAAACAAGAAGGGGTTTGATATGATGCTCAAATGCAAGGAGGCATGATGACATGAGCATGATATAATGATGATGCAACAATTATATATTTGAAGTAGCCATTATATTACTAGACCAAGTAGCATTACAATTGTTAGACAATTGGGATGCTACAACTCTCCCCCACTAAACAGGAATCTCGCCCTGAGATTCTAGGAAGAAGAAGACACAAAGAGGGTAGGATACTTGGCACGGAGCTCATCTTCATGTTCCCAAGTGGCTTCATCAACGGAATGGTGCGACCACTGCACCTTGCAGAACTTGATGGACTTGTTGCGAGTCCTTCTTTCTGCGACTTCAAGGATTTTTGTGGGGTGTTCTTGATAAGACAGGTCTTCTTGGAGATTGATAAGCTCATGGTCCACGGTCCTGCCGGGATCCTTGAAGCACTTCTTGAGCTGAGAGATGTGGAAAACATCATGGACCTTGAGTTTTTCCGGTAGCTCAAGAGCATAAGCAACTTCTCCTCTTCTTCCACGAACTTTGAAGGGACCGATGTATCTAGGAGCCAGCTTTCCTTTGATACCAAAACGGTGTGTTCCTCTCATGGGAGTGACACGAAGGTAAACGAGATCACCAGGGACATACTCCATGTCCGTGTGCTTCCTGTCATAATTGCTCTTCTGGCGACTTTGAGCAATCCTCAGATTTTCAAGAATGATGTGAACCTTCTCCTCCGCTTGAGTCACAATGTCAGGGCCAAACAAGATCCTTTCACCTGCACCCGACCAACCAATCGGAGTTCTGCATTTGCGACCATAGAGAGCCTCAAATGGTGCCATCTTTAGACTTTTCTGGAAGCTGTTATTGTAAGAGAACTCAGCATAAGGAAGACATTCTTCCCACTTCATGCCAAAAGAGATGACGCAAGCACGAAGCATATCCTCCAGAATCTGATTGATCCTTTCAACTTGCCCTTGCAACTGAGGGTGGTAAGCTGTGCTGAAGTTCAACCTTGTTCCCAAAGCATTTTGGAAACTCTCCCAGAACTTGGAGGTGAAGATGCTTCCACGGTCTGAACTGATCTCAAGCGGAACCCCATACAGAGATACAATTCTGTTGATATAGAGCTCCGCCAACTGAATTGCAGAAATGGTTTCCTTGACGGGGAAGAAGTGAGCCACTTTAGAAAGCCTGTCAATGACAACAAAGATTGCATTGTTGCCCTTCTGGGACCTCGGAAAACCAGTGATGAAGTCCATCTCTACTTTCTCCCATTTCCATTCCGGGGGTTTCAATGGTTGTAGAAGACCGGAAGGTTTCTGATGGACAGCTTTCACTCTGCGGCAGACATCACACTCCGAGACATACCTGGCACAATACCTTTTCAAACCAGGCCACCAATATTGTGTTTTCAAGTCCATGTACATCTTTGTGCTGCCAGGGTGGATAGAAAGAACAGAATCATGCGCCTCCTTGAGAACTTGCTCTCTCAAACCCGGGTAGTTCGGTACAAACATCCGGTGTTCAAAGAAAAGCGTGCCTTGATCATCGACGTGGAAGGACTCATACTTTGGAAGCTGAATCCTGGAGATGATCTTTCTTGTGTACGGATCACCAAGCTGAGAAGAGCGAACCTTTTCTTCCAAGAGAGGAGTTGCTAAAAGGTTCAGGAGATACCCTTGTTCCACAATTTCAAGGTTGAGCTGACGGAATTCCTCGCACAAGAGAGGCTATTGTTCTTCCATCATGAGGTTGTTGACATAAGCTTTGCGGCTGAGAGCATCTGCCATGACATTAGCTTTGCCCGGAGTGTAGTTGATGGTCAAATCGAAGTCATTGATTGCTTCAATCCATCTCCTCTGTCGAAGGTCAGGCTGAGTAAAGATATACTTCAGACTCTTGTGATAAGAAAAGATCTCACAACTGTTGCCAAGCAAGTAGTGCCTCCATACTTTCAAAGCAAAGACAACTGCCGCGAGCTCGAGGTCATGTGTAGGATAGTTTATCTCATGCGTCTTCAACTGGCGAGAGGCATAAGCAACAACTTGTTTTTCTTGCATAAGGACCGCACCCAATCCATGCAAAGAGGCGTCACAGAAAATCTGAAACGGCTTGGATGTATCCGGAGGAACCAAGACTGGTGTGGAAGTGAGCTTCTCTTTGAGTGTCTCAAAGCTAGTTTGACATGCAGGAGTCCAAAGGTATTTCTTGCCTTTCTTGAGGAGATCGGTAAGAGGCTTCGCTATCTTCGAGAAGTTCTGAACGAAGCGACGACAATAACTAGCCAAAACAAGGAAACTCCGCACTTCTTTGACATTAACAGGCGGAAGCCATTCAACAATTGTCTTCACAGTTTCCGGATTGACTGCAATGCCCTTGGCAGAGATGACATGACCAAGATAGGTTACTTGAGGCAGCCAAAACTCACACTTGGAGAACTTTGCATACAAGCGGTTCTCACGAAGCTTGCTTAGGACACACCGAAGGTGTTCTTCATGCTCTTCCTTCGACTTAGAGTAGACCAAGATGTCATCTAGGTAGACCACAACGAACTTGTCAAGATACTCCATGAAATCCGAGTTCATGAGCCTCGAGAAGGTGGCAGGTGCGTTGGTGAGACCGAAAGACATGACCGTGTACTCATACAGGCCATAGCGGGTGGTGAAAGCTGTCTTAGGAACATCTTCCTTGCGAATCTTGATTTGGTGATAACCACTTCTCAAGTCAAGCTTAGAGAATACCACAGCTCCAGCTAGCTGATCGAAGAGATCATTAATCCGCGGAAGGGGATATTTATTCTTGATGGTTTTAGCATTGAGAGCCCGATAGTCAACACAAAGTCTATCAGTCTGGTCTCGCTTCTTCACAAAGAGAGTAGGGCTACCCCAAGAAGAAGTACTATGTTGAATGAAACCCAACTTCTCTTGTTCATCAAGCTGTCGTTTGAGTTCAGCCAACTCAGCAGTACCCATCATATAAGGCCGCTTGGAGATAGGAGCGGTACCAGGTTCAAGTTCAATAACAAACTCAACCTCACGATCCGGAGGCATACCTGGCAACTCTTCAGGAAAGACATCTGGGAACTCACAGACCACCGGAACACTCTTAATAGCTTCCATAGCATCAACATTCAGAGCTGCCAAAGAGAAAAGCTGGATAGCAGGAGTCAGACTTGGAGAATAGACTATATGGCCTTCAGGAATCTTCAGAGAAACCGAGCGCTCAGCACAATCAATCACAGCTGCATTTGCTGTCAACCAATCCATGCCCAAGATGACATCAATGTCAGAATTGCCCAGAACAATTAAGGACGCCGAGAACGAAGAGCCACCAATCTCAATTTGATTGCCATGGCTGATATGAGCAGCCCTCATGTTTGAACCAGGAGATAGAACCATTAACCGCTTGAGGAGAGGATCCAACGCTAACTCATTCTCATTTGCAAACTTGTGAGAAACAAAAGAATGCGATGCCCCAGAATCAAACAAAACTCGTGCAGGGACTGAGTTAACGGGAAGCATACCCATCACAACTCCAGGTGCATGCTCAGCTTGAGCGGCGTTGATGCAGTTGGCACGAGCAACAGTAGACCCGGGCTTGGTGTTGATGTTGAGAGCCCGAGGTGGTGGTGCACGAACCAAAGGAGAGCTTGCCGCAGATCTTGCAGGTGGTGGAGGAAGAGCCTTGTTCTTCATTGGACAGTTCCATTGTTGATGCCCAGAGTCTCCACAAGTGTAACAAGCACCAGGTGGACGTGGAGCAACGTAGCCAGGGACTCCGCCAGACGCTCCAGGGTAGTGGTGGTTGTAGCCCCTGGGAGCAGCAGTGAGGAAGTTTGGTGGCCTTGCCGCGTAGCTTGAAGGTCTTGGTGGAGCCGGGAGCGACGGTGGGGTGTTAGGAACCCAGACACGACGCTTATAAGGAGCTGACATAGCTGAAGAGCTTGCTACATCACGGCTGTGTTTCTTTGACTCCTCAAACACTTGCCTACTTGCCTCTTCCTGCAGAGTTGTATGCTGAAGTTCCAGAAAAGATGCCGGCCTTGCATGTGTGATTGCATACTTAATCGATGCATTGAGCCCTTGCCTGAACCTTTTTTGCTTCTTCTTGTCATCAGAGATCTCATCGCCACCATAACGAGACAGGTTCATGAAGTTCCTGATGTAGGTGTTGACATTATCATTGCCCTGCTTGAGGTTGAGAAACACTTCCTTCATCCTCTCCATGACAATTTCTGACAGATACTGCTCTTTGAAAGCTCCAGTGAACTGTCCCCAAGTAGGCTGAAAACTAGTGCAGTCTGCCTTCAGGTAATTCTCCCACCAGAGAGCTGCATCTCCCTTCAGAAGGTGAGTAGCACACTTTACCCATTCTTGCTCGGGAACATCAGCAGTCATCAGCAACCTTGACATCTCACGCAACCAATCATCAGCATCAAGTGGTTGATCAGAAACCTCAAATTGGCGTGGGTTGAACTTCAGGAAGCTCTTGATGTCTCCTCGCTTGGGAGGTGGAGGTAGCGGAACAAACTCATTCCTCCTGACACTTTCCTCAAACCGCTGCTGGTTCTGCTGCATTGCTGCCAAGGCATTGGCGATGCTTGACAACGCTGCCCCCAGTTCAGGTTGTATGTCCTCCTCAGAACGGCGTGGTGGTGCCATCCTGTGATTGATATAAAACACAAGTCAGTACTATGATGGAGAATAATGATAATCCAAAATAGTACCAAAATGGAATTAATCAAGATTAAAGGATACAATTTACTAAGATGATATTAAAATATCAACGAAGTTCAAAGCACCTAGAAGATATTAAGCATATCGCACACGACTGAAAAGGAGTGTGGTACACAAATATATCAAAGAAAAATTTTCCACAAATTTCGGCATTAAAATACCAATAGATGCGCAAAATCACTTAACGAATCAAGATTAGTGACTCTACCAACTCAATATACAAGATCAATAATAAAAGTAGTGGTATGGTCGCGACTCCATCCCGCACTCAAATCATTACTCCGCACATGAATAAGTAAAACACATATCTCAACACCTTCTTCTCACGATAACCTAAAGATTAGCGACTACGGAAACGAACACCCTAAAGAAGATAACGTCGGATAACAAAGAGTAAGACAGATCGCGTCGGTATACAACGAATCAGATAGATCGCGTCGGTTTGCAAAAGCCTGTTGGTATGGAATGTACCAACAGTTCATAACCAAAAGGCCGATAAAGATAACAACTTGGATGCAACAGATAGACAAGGAATTACACACACACACACTCACACACACACAGATACACAACCTATGGTACTACGGAAACCCAGAACACGTGAATCCTAGTTTGAATTTAAGAAGAGGATTGAAAACGTTACACTTCCTTACCAGAAAAGGGTGGGTGGGTGGGTAAGAAGAAAAGTGGAAGCAGTCCTACTCTCGCGTTTTGTTTTTCCCTAGTATACATAGCTACCATAATATTTGCTAGACAGACAACGACCATTTGGCTGAGACCCTGAAGGGCGGGATGGCTCTGATACCAATTGTAACTACCTCGGTGAATTACGCTCCTAGTACAAGCCTGGATGATCAGAAATGGTTGAAATAGTACGGTGGGGCCCAAATGCCACTCACAGGTAGACCTTTCGGCCGTCCCAACCATTTCCAAACATCGGGACAAGAACAGGCGGCGTAATCGGCAGGCGAAGGGATCAACTACATACACAAATGAGTATGTATGCAAGCCACCATACAATAGTACATTAGAGCCATTCCATCTAAAAAGAAAGGAAATATAGCAACGCCATACGGCAAGATCCAAATATCCTAGGTAGATATAATAGTGTAGGATATCTCCTCATACATCAATCAACAGAGTATCAAGCGGAAGCGGAAGACAAAATCCGAGTACGGATAAGAAGCAAATCGGCATAAGATGCCCCATAAATAAGCACATCCCGCCCACAGATCTCACGGATCCCCGTTCCCGGAATCTCTACACCGAATGATCGTTGCCCACATCGTCCGTCTCTTCCACCCAGTATCCATCTTGCGAGTGTACCTGTTCATCTGAACCAATAATTATCGTGTGAGACCCTAGGGGTACTCAGCAAGTCTTTATGCCTCTAAAGGGGACACAACCTGGGGTGACGCAATTGCAGCAAAAGATAAACCCTAGAAATTCTATAGATACACGCTAACCATCCGCCTAACCAGAGATAGACGGATGTCCGTGAATTAATAACAACAGTTATAACAGTTATAACAGTAATATCCACAGATCCATCCTCCTCCTCGCTTACCGACGAGGAAGCGGACGAACAACCCCCCCATCCGTTGGCAGTTTTATTATCCATTCCGTGAGTATTGCACTATTTACTAGTCAGGTACCTAGTCTAGTCAGATTAAAAGCGGTACTTTAGTTGTGCTTGTCTATGATCGAGAAACTGTGCTCCAAGTCGTCCATAACCGCGGATACGGCTTTTAGAAAGTTTTACCCTGCAGGGGTGCACAAATAGCAACACACACTCGATATGCCTCGGAAAAACCAAATCAAAACCCGACGAGGCAGTCACGACAAAGCAATCCCAGGATTCAGAAATATTTCAGGGGGCCACCCCATTAAGCTACCCGCGACGAAGCTGGCCGGCTACGAGATGGACTCAAGGTTTGGGTGGACGGCTGTAAACGACTGGGAACCCGAAAGTGTGACTGGGCTTGTCGATACCGCGAAATCGTGTCCCGGCCCTAAACAGTACAGTGTGCGCCTCGCACAATCTTAAATAAAGCAGTAAAGCATGGCATAAGTACAGGATAGTAAATAAAACCTCAAACTAGTTTGTGGCCCCAAGAAATAAGAATGAATCAAGCTCTGGATCAGGGGGGTTCATAAGCCTCCCGGATGTGGATAGCGCGAATAATCAAGGAACAGGTATCAAATACTCGGGGTCCTACGGGACACAAGTGAGCCTGAAAACCAAATAGCGAATATGGCTCACCGATGCCACTTTCATTAGTTATCCCATTACTACTCAGGTTAAGTTGTTTAGGTACCTCGTTATCCATCAGACACTCACATACCCTACACATGCTGTTCTACGACTCGCATGGCTCAAACAACTCCTGTAGTAATGGCTCATGGGATGGAGGAACAAGCTTCGGTGGGGTTTAAATGTAAAGGCTATGCAATACTTGGGATTCAATTTAATGCAATCGCGACTCAATGATGCAAGAATAAGAAAGAGGCAATAGGTACTGTATGTATGCAAGCATGTGGTAGTGCTTGCCTGGCAGCTCAGTTGAAGCAAGGAAAGGATCTGGGTAGTGCTCCTGGTTCTCTTGATATATACCCTGCTCAGCGGCTATTCGAAGAAGAACCAAACAAACAAGGGCCAACATAAATAAAGTGCGCAAGCATGTGAATAAAATGCATCAAGCAAACAATCATGCCATGTTGAATGATGCACAATTTGCATGGCATTAAGGTAGCATGGTATGGGTGAGATGTGGAAACAATAATAAAGCATTTTATTTAGTTTTGGCCCCAATTTATTCTCATATTAGTTGCTGTATACTTTATATTTATATGATGCATGCCTCAATTCAACCCATGGAAAGCATAAACGGAAAGGTCTCGTCGAGCTAATCATTTTAGACATATCATTTGTTGAATTTGGAGTTATAAAACAAAAGTTATTAATTTATTAAGGTAAAAGGGCATTTAATTGTAATTTAGATAAACTTGGAATTTTAAATGTTCAAAATATATTTTGAAGGTCATATTTGAATTCCTCACATTTTTCTGATTTGAAAACATATATTATTTGTATCAATTGGATTAATATTTTAAAAGTTATTTAAAAACAGAAATAAATTTCAATTAATTTGGAAAAGATTTGAATTTAAACAGATAGGCTGAATTACTTTTTATACTCAGGGTTAGCTAGCCACAGTCACAGACATGTGGGGCCACTGCTGACTGGACCAAACACGCGCGGAAAAACTTCTGTCACCGCGAGCTCTTCTAGCCTTAGCGGATGACAGGTGGGGCCTGGGGTCTTCGCAGGCCCACGCGTCAGCGGGCGACCAAGGGGGGTGCCACGCGGCTTAGCGAGGACCGCGGGTTGAGGCGGTGGAACCCTGGGGGTTTTCTGTAAAAGCGGCAGCGCGGCTGACTAGTGGGCCAGGCGGGAGCACGGGATGATGCAGACAAAACGAGGGGGGTATTTGCAAAACAGCGGCGGCTACTGTTTTTCTTCCACGCGCTGCAGAGGACAGATCCGTCTGCGACGCGCGGCGCGGCGAAGCGGGCTCGAACTCGCGACCTGGGGCTCGCGTGCGGGAACGGCTACCGCTGCGGTGGCTTGGCCTAGGTGACAGCGAGGTGGGCGCGGCCTAGCTAGGGCTTCTGCAACGCTACAGCGAGGCGGACCGAGCGCGACGCCGGCGCACAGAGCGTGCACGACGGAATGATCGGCGAGGCTAGGGCGAGATGGCGAAGGGGACCTTGTCAGGGAGGGAGAGGGGCTCACCGCGAGGCTGTCGGTGCGGTCGGAACGGGCAGGGGAGCAGGCGATCGGCGTCGAGGCAGAGGCCGGGTGATCTAGGGTTTGCGTCGGGCTCACGCTGGTACTGGCAGCTCCGGTCCTCCTTCTTCTCAACGGCGCGTACAGGGGTGGTGTCGGGGCTCGTCTTGGTCTCCTCGATCACCTCCCCGACGTGCTTGTCGTCTGGAACGGTGTAGCCGCGAGGGGCCGAGGGTTGCCGGCGATGGCGTAGCCGGGGGCGATGGAGAAGAGAGGGGGAGAGGGCAGGGCGCCTTCGGGGTAGATCTGGGGAACCAGAGGAGGCGTGTGGCGGGGGTAAAGCAGAGGGGGGAGGAGAGGAGCGTGGGGAGCAGGTGGATGGGGAAAGGTGGCCTCGGTGCCCCTTTTTCCTTCTCTCCTCGAGCACGTGCTCGGGCAGGGAGGCCAGGGCAGGGGCAGGCGCATGGGGAGCTGGCAGGTGGGGTAGGGCAGGCCAGGGTCAGGGTGGTTCGGGCTGGGGCCCCTAGGGCAGAGAGAGAGCTAGGGAGAGAGAGGTGAGGCTCTGGTTGGGGGGGTGGTAGCCTCGGGCTAGGGTTGGTGTTAGGGTTGGGGGTAGCTAGGTGGGGTTTGGATGGTCAGGTGGAGCCAGCTAGGTGGGGCTCGGCATGGAGACTAAGGGGAGGGGGAGGCCAAGAGAGAGAGAGGAGGGGACTTAGGGCTTAGGTGAGAGGGGTATGGGGGTTAAGGTTAGATGGGGTATGGGTATGGTGATGATGGAGGATCTAGGATAGATGATTAGAGAGAGGGGTGATGGATTAGGGCCTAAGGAGCTTGCATGCTCCACACTTGAACAAGCAAGAAGGTGGTGAAAGAGAAAGAGAGGGATGTGGTAAGGTGGTTTAAGCATGATCAAATAAGATCAAGCCAAAAGAAAAGATAGAGGTAGAGATGATCAACTCCAAGAACAAATAAAATCCAAATGACAAGCAAAAGGTGGTGCTTGCATGGGCCATGCAAAACATTTAATGCCATGTTGATACTTGTGAAAACAATATTATTTCATGGCATTATTATTATTCATCTCAAATTATGGAGTAAGGCCCAAGCAAAGGAATTTAGAAAGAATTCCAAGTGGAGTATATGGGGATGATCACATTGGATTATAATTGGGAATTACTAGTGTGTATATTCCACTAGGTAGTTAATAAGCCCACAAAATATTCCAACATGAGCATAATTCCATGATAATCAAAATGGAAGCTAGGAGAAAGGGTCCCACTCACAAGGCAGGCAAAGTTGGCCATGTGGCTCTCATAAACCACTATTGTGAAAACAACATGATGCTAAGATGAGAGCATGTGGTAAAAGAATTGGATCCATCACAACCCACATGAGCTAGAGGTAAAACCAATAAGTGCCAAACTCATATTTAGTTGGATGGTGGGATTATAAGGTGGTGAAAGAAAAGGTGGTGGAGTTAATAAGAGATATGCCCCCAACTCAACTTGGGCATTTAAACAATATATCAAGAGCCAAATACAATATCAAGAGGCAAATGCAAATAATAATGCATATGAGATAAGAACCAAACAAGAAGGGGTTTGATATGATGCTCAAATGCAAGGAGGCATGATGACATGAGCATGATATAATGATGATGCAACAATTATATATTTGAAGTAGCCATTATATTACTAGACCAAGTAGCATTACAATTGTTAGACAATTGGGATGCTACAATATGGCACCGAAGCAATGGATACACTTTGAATGTCCTGCATTGGTGACTAATCTTCTCCTTGAAAGTGGTCCGCTTGCCCTGAATGTGTATCCACATTAGTGTTGGCCTGAAATAAGCTAGGAATGTGGGCGAGAATCTACGCAGCCACAATCTAGGCTGTCGACATTGTTGTTCGGCACAGTGTGCTCATCCTCGTCTATTATTGGGGTCTGCAAACCTTCATAGGATCTGCATCAACATCTGTCCAGTCCACACAACAGACAACAAATATGTATTATAGTCATTAGCTCGTGTTGCGGTAAACATAGTAACATAAGCAAGTCAAAAAATAGAGTAGTAACTACAGTTTGGTATTGAACTCGCCATATTCGAAGGGATTGCCACCAGGTAAAAACAGAACCATCATTCGATATAGCGAAGATAATATCATCCGCCCACACAGTATCCACATATCTTCTCGGGGCAAGATTATTGTGCTTAGTAAACTACATGTATCGTCCCCTCAAAACCGCTCCATGTCTAGGATCACAATGAACTTATCGAACACCGCGATGATAGCTTGTACAACCACTTGTTGCAGCGGGTGGACATCTGAGGTTCACTGCCAATTAATTAATATGTATCTTAAGTAGCCTGGTAATGGCCTTTCGATACGAAAAGAAACCAACATGTGTACCCCGAAACCCGGCAGTTTCGAGTGACGGGACCTGAATGATGGTCCCAGTATACAAATTCACCAAACGCGTACTAATGATTTTCTAGGACCAGGATGACTAGAGAAATCAATCATGGCTACCCAATTGTGGCTAAAACCAGCTGAATAATCGCAACCGGATTTTGGGATGATGATGGGGCTGGCATAGAAGGGCGGACTAGCGGTATAATGTTCGCATCAATCACTCCCTTCTCAATAATAGTGGGATCTAGGAGAGAAGATGGACAGTAGTTCCGAAGGGAAGGATAATTATAGGGGAAGTAGAGAATCTTCTAGAGCGCAACAAGTTCGAGAGAAAGGTATAGATCTGGGATGGCCTCGAAGAAACGGGTCATGCTAACAGAATCAGATCGACTAGCGATTACATGGAGAGCATCATCATCTAACTTTGACCAACTGTGGACAGGGTTGCCTGGACCGGCTCACCCCATGGTGGATTCACCGTCGCGCCGGTGATGGGATTTGGGAGGAGGAACTTTGAGGGCGCGGCAAGGCTAAATCTAGTCATTGGTGACGGTTGCAAGGGGGACTCGAAGCTTTGAGTTTGTTTGGAAAGGGTGACCCTATGCATGATGGGGGCAGAGTAGTCCGAGCGGGTGTGCGGCATCACGATATGCGAGGAAGGGGTCGGTGTAACCCACACTGACAGGACGACCCACCATACACTAGACCTCACGCGTTAGTAAATCTAGATCGATGAATACTGTATACGTACTGGAGTACTCTATACTACTCCACCATGGGGAACCCAAACCAGCGTGGGAAATCAGAGAATATATGTAACCCTATACATATTTTGCTCTAGGAGCAATAACTGACACAGGTCCTGCAACATGCATTGAGTATGAGTGCACTATAACACGACGAGTCTAGTCTCTGCTCAGAATTCACTCAACTGTGATTTGCGTTCTGTTGAAACTTTACATGTAGTATCTTTCGTGTATCTTTTCATTATACCTATACCAGTGTGCAAATGGTAAAACACTACACCCATGCACGCGCAAAAACAGTACACCTATTGTTTCATTGTGCAGCATTGCTTTGAAGCTATAGCTAAGAGAATATTTGCCCATCTAGACACGAGCTTAACGCTGCACAACATGAGAGTAGCAAAAAGATTCTCGGCGCATCTGCAAGAGTCTTCCTATATTTGCCCACAATTGCTATTTTAGCAATTTGGCTCAAAAACACTGCTCCAGCAGCATTGCTAAAAGTGGTCCCATACTAAAAAAATATAGCAAGCTGAGTATATTTAGCCACCCACTTGGTATAGTATTTACCAATCCAACATACCACTTCCTATCATATCCTAAACTATAGCACACACACACAAAAACATTATGATTGCTATATCTTATCTTATTTTATCTTATCTTACCACTATATAGTGTATGAATAACTTTGGATATTGACCGTTGGATCAAGACTCGCGAATCCCAATATTTCTGGCCATTAGATCGTCTTTTCCATTCTAGCATCTAGAAGATTCTATTGATAGTCTTTATCAAAATGAATGCTATGCACAAAACTCAAAACATACTTCTCCATTATTCTAGAATCTTCTCTCTCGTTTCTCTAGACCATGTTACCATAATTTTCAAGTTTGAGATAGCTAATAACCGTTAACTTCAAGTACAAGAACCAAATATACACCCATATTTTACAGATGTTGCTTAAATTTATATTTGTTTCTGATTTAACTATTATAATTTTATATAGTGGTGATAGGTTAGACGTCTATTAATCTCAGTCTCACGTGCAGAGCACATGCAATTTACTAGTATTACAGGAAGGCTAGGAAAGCAGGATTTTTTTGGGATTGCTGAACCTTGTGTTTCCTCTTCCTATAGCTAGTTTTTAGCAATCCAAAATAACAATGATGTTCGAGATGGTCTCATGGCTAAGGGCATACGCAGTGTGCAAAAAAGCACACCTTAAGACCTATGTGGCATTTCCTAAGGTTCACCTTATACGTTGTCTAGAAAATAAACATGTGTTTAAGACTTGTAGACTTAGGCCATCCGTAATGTATTTTATCTTAACTTACCACTATATAGTGTACGAATAACTTTAAATATTGACCGCTGGATCAAGACTCTCCAATTCCAACATTTTCAGCTATTCTATCTTAATTTCCATTCTAGCATCTAGAAGATTATATTGATAGTCTTAATCATAATGAATGTTATGCACAAAACTCCTCTCCATCATTCTAGAATCTTCTTCCTCGTTTATCTGGACCATGTTACCAAAAATTTTAACTTTTAGATAGCTAACAATCATTGACTTCTACATTATATATAAAGTATAAGAATCAAATATACACCCATACTTTATAGATGTTGATCATATTTATAATTTCTTGTCATTTATCAATTATAATTTTATATAGTGATGATATGTTAGACGCCTATTATCTGAGTCCCACGTGCAGGGAACGTGCAACTTACTAGTATAAAGTTACACATGCCTTCCATACGTGAGAATCGGATCATAGAAGTATGACTTATCATTTTTTATATAAAATTAGAATAGGTGAAATAATTATAATTTTGAGCCACGTCCATAAAGCATCGGGTGTATATTTGGTTCTTGTACTTTATATCATGTACTCCCTCTATTCCAAATATAAGATGTTTTAGCTTTTGTGAAAGGAATGCATCTAGACGCATTTTAGTGTATAGGTTCAAAGTGAACCTACACATTAAAATGTATCTATATACACTCATTTCACAAAAGCTAAAACATCTTATATTTCAAAACAGAGGGAGTAGATACCAACCTATTAGCTACCAAATACTCGACATGCTCTACAGAAATGACTAAGAAGATTCTAGAATTATCAATAGTATATTCAAGATGATAAAATGGAAAAGAATATCCGATAGATCGCAATGTTAGGACTCATGAGTCTTGATCCAACAGTTAATATTCAAAGTTATTCGTATACTATATAGTTCTAAGATAAGATAAGATAAACAATATTATATTCTATATGATGCTAGAATGGAAAGGAATATGCATTTAATGTTGGGATTCACTAACCCTTGATCCATCCAACGGTGAATGATGTTTAAGTTATTCGTACACTATGTAGTCGTAAGATAAGAACTATCAAAATTATCTTCTATATGATAGAATGGAAAGAAGAGGATCCAATGTCTAACAATGTTGGGATTCGCGAGTCTTAATCCAACGGTCAATAATTAAAGTTATTGGTACACTATATAGTGGTAAGATAAGATAAGAAATAATATCAATAGTATCTTGATGTAATTAGGGTGCTTCATGCTAAATGTATGGACCTCGATGTAGTTTCCCCTTTTTAGGTTCTTGATGTAAAATGTAGTCCTGCCATCTTTGTAAAATTCGAACCTACAAGTAAGTGGTAAAATTTAAATGTATTTAAGCTTAGTTGTCAATGAGTATGAAAATTCTTGGATTTCAAGCCGAATGACCAAGGTCATGGCCTTATCTACATCATACTTTATGTTGACGATGATCCCATATCCAAGAATCTGCATGCCGCAAAGTTTAGCCATATTTTGAAAATAAACGAAGAGGGAGTAGTATGAAGAGTATTTCTCGATGAGCTCCTATCTCGAGAAGGATTCGAACCTGACTGCTTTCCTTACTTAATTTTAGGATGCTTCTTGCTAAATGTATGGACCTCGATGTAATTTTACTTTTTTGGGTCATTTTACTTTTTTGGGTCATTGATGTAAAATGTACTCCCACTGTCGTATGTATAAAATCCGAACCTAAAAGTAAGCACGATATATTACTCTTAAAATTTTCCAAAAATCTTTTGAAACTAGCCAGGAATTTAGTACATCGATAACTACCGAAAGTTCTGGAAAAATCATGTTATTTTGCTATGCATCTGCATCCCGACAAAGTTGACACAGTTTTGATAACATTCAAATAAAGAGTAAAAAGTGCAATATTTGTTGTGTGGCATCTTCTTACGTGTATCCAAAACGCGTGTTATAATCAGTATAATACAAATATTATTAATTATTCTTTGGTTTTGATAAGCTTAGTTGTCAATGATGGAGAAGTGTGTTTTGAGGTTTATGCCTAGCATTCATTGCGATAAAGACTATCAATGGAACCTCCTAGATGCTACTCCATCCATGTCAAAATGTAAGATCTTTTAGCTTTGTGAAAGAAGTGTATCTAGACCCTTTTAGTGTGTAGTGTATAGGTTCACTCCAAAACTATATGAACCTAAAAACTAAAAAGGTTCTAGTACACTTATTTCACAAAGCTAAAACATCTTATATTTTGAAACAAAGGGAATAGAATGGAAAAGAAGATCCAATGGCTAAAAATGTTGGAAACTTATTAGGTCTAGATACACTTCTTTCACCCTTTTATGTTTTTTCCAATATTTTTGCTAACATTGCCCACTCAAATGATATTTTAGGTTAACTTGTGGAACTTATTAGGTCAACTTTGAACCGCAACCTCGCAATATATTTCTCTTAAATTTATTTGGCCTATATAATCCTTATATTTCTATGTGCTAACAAAAGTGCCCACTTGCTTGAAAGACTTTAAGTGAATTTGCATAAATTAGGCCAGATTTGATCTGGAAGTGTGTGGTATATATACCACACCTAAAATTTTCCACAAATCATTTTATGGAGAAAGCACAGTGTGATTTATGGATAATCCTCTAGTTTGAGATTTCAAGCCTCGCTCCTATGTCATTTCACCCACTTAAACCGAAGTTAGGTTCATTTTGAAATTCAAGCAAGTCTCACAAAGATTGCTCTTGAAGTTATATTATGAAACTATTTTGAATGTTTACAGGGTTGGTCAATATCTTCAAAATCGCTGAGATTTCTGAACGACTCAATATCTTGATATATATATATATGAATTTGCATGCCGGCAACTTTTACACTGATTTGAGAAAAACAAAGAAGATAAAGAAAAATAAATAAAAGAAAAGGGTCCGCATGAAATCCTCTCATGTGCAGTACGTGCCATGAAAAAAATAGTAAACATGAGATTTGAAACATTCGAAAAAACCATCGTTATATTAGATATGGCCTGAACACTCGAGGGTTTCTCGAGCCGAACGACCGATTGGGTCATGGCCATATCTACATCATAGTTCATGATAATGTTCCCATATTTCGTAGATGGGTGTGTCTTGTCATGGTATACAATAATGCTGGGGTGGGAGTTTCGAACTAGTATTAGGAAAAACATGTTCAAATTTTCGAGTGTATCTTTAGGGTCCATGTTGTAAAAGTGTAGACCCCAGATGTATTTTGGTTTTCTTGTTGGACCGCTATGTAATTTTTATGCACACCCTTGGATTTTAACACGCACCTTCTTTGTACTTCGGGGGCAGATTCCTTGTTAGAAAGAAAAAAAGTTTCCAGTGACCGGAATTACTTTGTGCACGAATATTTTGGATCTGAATGCCCCTAACCCAATTTTCAGACAAAAAGGACGATTATGCAAAACTTGAGAAATCCGTACTTCTACTGAACAGGGGCAGCAGAAAATTAATCCCAAAACTGCCAAAAAAACGGAGGAAAGACAAAGAGTGAGAAGAGATTATTAGAGAATAGAAACGGGAGGCAGCGCGAGAGCAGCGAAGGAGTTGAAGGCAGTACAATGTCAGAGTAAAGCTAGTTTGACGAGTTTCTGACATGAGGGACAAGTACCTACTACTAGTTGCACAGTACTACTTACTAGTAGTAGTACTACTATGTTTTCTCTCTCCTTCGCTGTCTCTCATCATCCATCCTCTCTCTCCCTCCTGAGCTGCGTCCTGCGCGCACTGGCCGACTGATCTCTCCCTCGTCCCGCTATGTGGGATCGCACACGTGTGCCTTAGTACGGCCATGTTGTGTGTGTGGCTTTTTTTCCTTTTTTTCTTGAGATGAGTCTATAGCGTGTTGGTCAGCTGCCTTGGTGTGTATATATAGGAAGAGGACATCGCATATTTCACGATGTGCTATTCTAGGTGTTAGTGTTGAACAGTAGCCAGAGCGAATTCCACCATGCTTAGAACCATCATGTCACACCCCTCCCCCCCAAAAAAATCCATAGCACCGTAGGCTATATTCTCAATATGTGTATATAGTTATTATTAATAGACTTAATGTATGCCTTTTTTCTAACAAGACTATTGGTTAATAAAAACATAATATTTGTTAACAACTTAATGTTTGTTAAACCCACATATGATCTGTCCATATAAATGACACAGTGACACTAACCATGGAGCGTCATCATATGTCTTCCCTTCTTCTTTTTTTTGCGAAAAGGATCCTGCCATTAAAAGAAACATCAAACAGTACAAAACACCTCAACAAAAACTAAAATTACATCAAAATCCCTGAGATGCCCTTCGTCTTCAACCTCAGTTCCCCGCTCCACGAGGAGCAATGGTATCTACCAGATTGACATGTTTTTTTGCAAAGCTATCGAGGATATCCCTACGATGGAGGAAGGCGGCCGTGCGGGCATTGTTCAGGCCCGATGTGTCCTTAAATATACACTGCTTAAGGAGGCCGATGAAGAGGTTTAGCTCGTCGTGCTAGGCAAGATGCTGCGCGATAACAATTACCTCCATGTAGACGTCCGTCGGTGCGGCGGGCAAAGCCTCGAAAAGCTGCAGGGCCATCAGTGCGCGAAACAGATCGTCTCCAGAGAGACTAGCCAGGGAAGCGGTGAGTGTGATAACAACCTAGGGAGGATCACCTAGACCAAATATTGGGGCTAAAAGTCAGTTATAGGTAGGCTAGATGAATGAAGTCCATAGAAGAAAATGATACCACTGCCGGTAGCATGCATTGTGGCAAACATACCTGTTGGATATGCGTCATGGCGCATGGCCTGAAGGCGGGCAGTGAGGTCGTCTTGTAATACCCTGTAATTTCTAAAATGTATTTTTGAAATAAAAGGAAGATTATTGACAAGAATTGACTTTTTGATCAGTAAATCATACGGGAAATCTGAGAGCACGATTACACCCGCATCGTCAAATTGATGAGAAACCACTATAAGCTTGTTCAATTCTATAACTTTCTACCGACCGTGGACAATTCAATGAATCTAAACCATTAGATTTTGCATCAACGTTTGTACTCCAGACATTTTTGGATTAAGAAAAAAAATAGGTCAAAGCCCTAGCCAGCCAGCCTTCTATCCTCACCACGCGTCTCAGCGCTAGTCCATCCGTCGCCAGCGCCGCCTCCATGCCAACGGACTGCGTCCGCCGCCACCGTCTTATCAAGGGTCGCTAATCGCTGTTGTTACCATCCGAGTGTAGATCCCAGGTTGGAACCTCGCCAGATTCCTCGCAATACCATCCTCAAGACCACCCAGCGACTGGACCAGCTGCTGACGATCTGGTTTGTTTTCTTATATCCAGCTATTTGATTTGTTTAATTTCTGGCACCGATCGCGAGTAGAACTTGCAGTCCCAGTACTTTAGTTTCGATCCAGCCTTGTATCTTTGGTATGGTCGTGTGGCTCCCATCTATCAACAGATTAGTCTAGGCTAATATTCTAATTGAAGGATTCGTATCAAATACATGCATGTAGGCATATTAAATCCGGATAGTTTTTTTCTTAGAAATCTGACAAAGAATTAATGGTACCAAGTTCTAGTAACTCTCCTTTCTAATTGATTCTACAAGTTTTGCACGTCAAGGTGTCCGACGGTTGTATCATCTAGGACTTGTTGGTACACGCCCAGCCTCATAGTACATATTTGCTGGTAGTAGAACTGGTTTGTTGTCGCTAATTGTTGCTAGAAGTCAGTATGTCTATATATAGAAGTATCCTGATGATTCAATCGGGGTAGACGACTAGAGCGTAGGATTTTTTTTAAATACTGTTGTTAGCTTATCCTGGTGTGGTATTTCTGAGTGTGGTTTGATCAACAGGTTTGATGATTTCGGGTGACGACATTAATTCTATTTCGGGCGCCGATAGTAATTCTTTTGTTGACCGTCATGGTTAACGTAAGTACATGACGATCCCCTGTTCTATATGTTTGTTTATTGTGTGATTGTTTAATTGTTTGGTGACATATAATTGAAATTCTTCCATCCGATTTGGTTCTATTCAGACTTGTTCGGTTCTTCGATTCATTTATCTTTCCATGTTCATAAACTTTGAAAGTTCTTATTAGCTAAATCGTCGAGAAACTATTTACAAGAGGCTACTCCGATAAAGTTCGGTGAGAATTGTTTACTCGTGGGCTAGTCCGATGGCTATTCCTTTTGTTAGTCCCGTGAGAGACTATTCCGAGCGGCTAGTTTCGAATAAAGTTCGGTGAGTATTGTTAGATCGTGGGCTAGTTCGGGCGATATATTGAAATATTTGGTTTCAGTTTCGTGTTCACAACAAGGTTATCGGCATTCTTCCATGGTTAATTATTCGCCACTGTTCTTATGGTTCTAAATGTACTTGCTGAGTATTTCTGTACTCATCCTTGCGTTTTCATTTGGTTTTCAGGTACAAAGTAGCGGCATATGCATGGTATATGGGTGTAGCATCGCTTACCACATCACTTGGTCACATATCTCTACACACTTCTTAGTGAACAATCATAAAAATTATTTTAGTAGTTCTAGATCTACTTGTGACTTGTGAAATCTTCTTAGTGTACGCTTTGGTCGTCCGAATAATATTCTTTTTACTCATTAAACGGTTTGAGAACCGTAAATTGTATTCCTGTTAATTGCAAACTTTAGATTCTTTCTATTCGTGAATATCTCTATGTTGCCTATTGTGTATGCCTCTATAAACAAAGGAGGTGCTGTCGGATTCTAGAGTTTTCTCCAAACTTTGTGTTATGTAGCTAGCGGGGTGGCATCGCCGGGTATGGCAAAACCTGGGGTGTCACACGTCCACCATGCTTGTGACGACACCGAAGCTGGTGAGGAAAGAATCCCCCGTACTCTTGAGCCAGGCTACAAAAATGGCGTCAGAATGGGTGCATGCCACGGCGCGTGCCATCACGACACAGAGGCGCTGCAAAGAGTCGACTTGGGGGTGGGCGTCTCTGGCTTTCTCGCTCATACGGATGAAGCTCGCCCACACAACCTCCATGTTTCCTTCTCTCTATCTCTAGATATCGCTCTGGCGGCAGACTCCACCGCTTCTCAATCTAGGTACTTTTGTATTGTTGCTTTTGGAAGTGTAATAGTACATATATACTAGTAGTAGTACTCCTACAAGCAATTAACGGTAGAAAGCTACTACCACCGGTCTAGTTGACCTTCAATTATTAAGTGCCTACCTAACCAAGCCTGATTGTACAACCTCTCGCATAGCCAAATAGCCACTTAACATGGAGTACAAGTACTTCCTATTTAAAATAACATGTACTAGTAGTAGTACTATACTACCTTTGTTTGCGACCATTTTTTTGGTACCAAGATGTGGTCTTGAAAATCGGTGAGAAAATCTTGGGAATGTTAGAGCTAGCCTCTTAACTGCACCGTAATTCTTTCCCCATTTGTTTATTTTTTTCCTTCGCGCTCATGCACAGATCGTTTTGTACCGCATGTAGAGAGAAAAGGCAATCTGGATACTAGAAATTAGGGACTGAAATAACTAGGGCGCTAGAAATTACTTCCTCCATCTCATTGCATTTGACTACTCCCTGTATTCTGTACCTCATGTCAGGAACTTATCGCAGCTTTTCTATGACATCACACCGCCTGTGCACCTCGCTCCTACGGTTCCTAACAAAGTTAAAAGGAAATGCCAATGCCCCAATTATCAGTTTATCACACAGAGTGGACAGTGGACCATGTGGTTTCTTTATAATTCCCATGTTTTTATTACTAGGATTTTTCAAGCTGCCTAGCTAACTTTCCAACTTCAGTGACCTTTTGCGAATTAACGAAAAAAAAGATTTACGCATGATGACCTACCATGTCACGTGCACTATGTGCCATGAAAATAGTAATAATGGAAAGTATTACGCGTAAGAAGACGTCACATAAAAGTATTTGGTTTGTTATAATTTCTTTATTGTATTTCCATGTCTTTAAAGCATTATCAAATTTGTATGTATGAAGTAGATTCTTAGCACGAAGATAGTTGCATTTCTCAAAACTCGCGCTATTTCTTGGTATATTGACAGCGTTGGTACCTTCAAACGACATTTCAAAAATTCAAGAGCAAACCTATTGCGCTTACTTGTAGTTCATATCTCACCCAATTTCGTTAAATCAACATAAATTCCTCTGAGTGGGCGAAATCAACTATGAAGCTTGAAAATGCTAAAACTAGGGAACCGTAAGAAAGGCATTGTCCACTTTGTCTAACTAGTAAATTGCACGTGCACTGCACACGTGATAAGAATCAGATAATAGAAGTATGACATATCATTTTTTTTAGAATCATAATAGGTAAAGCTCAAAAACAATTATAATTTTGAGTCACGTCCATAAAGTATCGTGTGTATATTTGTTTCTTGTACTTTGTATCATGTACTATAGAAATCAACCTATTAGCTACCTAATACTCAACATGCTCTAGAGAAATGACGAAGAATATTCTAGAATTATTGAGAAGTGTGTTTTAAGGTTTATGCTTAGCGCTCGTTGTGCAAAATACTATCACTAGAATCTTTTAGTAGATGCTAGAATGGATATAAAGATCCAACGGTTTGCATTGCTAGGATTTTTCAGTCTTGATCCAACTATCAAAGTTCAAATTATGTGTACACTATAGAGTGGTTAGATTATTATATAATAGATAAATCTCAAAAATTATAAATTTGATCGACATCTATAAAGTATGGATCTATATTTGATTCTTGTACTTTGTATCATATAGAAGTCAACATTTATTAGCTATTCCTAATATTTGAAATTGTGGTAACATGGTCTAGAGAAATAATGGAGAAGATTCTAGAATGATGGAGATGTGTGTTTTGACGTTTGTGCATAGCATTCACTTTGCTAAAGACTATCATTAGTATCTTCTAGATGCTAGAATGGAAAATAAAATCCAATGGCTGGTAATGTTCGGTCGAGTCTCAGTCCAACGGTCAATATTCAAAGTTACTCGTACACTATATAGTGGTAATAAATGTGGGGTGGTGGCATTTTTTCAAGTAGGATGGGCCTAGAAGGAGAAAGATACTTCAGTTCACAACTTAACATGGTCAGTGGAAGTACATGTTACATCAGGGACCTCAAAAAATAATTATATCCAAGTCCACATATTTAATACAAAGGGCCCTGCAAATAAGCATGGAGAAGCAGTCGGGTCTGGCTCTGATTCTCCACCCACTAGCTGAGGCATACTCTTCGTACGAAGGTACTAGGACACTTGTACTTGCTTAACAAAGAACATCAGCGTGGTGCTCACTTTAGCCAGGTCTTGTTGATGAAGTGCACAGAATGTGATGGGACGTATGTATCTTATCTTATATTACCACTATATAATGTACGAATAACTTTGAACATTGACCATTAGATCTGGACAAGAAAATCCAAATATTGCTAGATGTTGGATCTTTTTTCCATTCTAGCATCTAGAACATTCTATTGATAGTCTTTAGCATAATAAAAGCTGCTAGTTTTTAATAAAGTGTGGCAAGACAAACTATGGCAAAAAACCAAACACATACCAAATTACCAAACTTAGGTATGTTATCTTATCTTACCACTATATAGTGTACGAATAACTTTGAACATTGACCATTAGATTAAGACAAGCAAATCCAAATACTGCTAGATGTTGGATCTTTTTTCTATTCTAGCATCCAGAACATTTTATTGATAGTCTTTAGCACAATAAACGATGCTAGTGTTTAATAAAGTGTGTCAAGGTAAACTACGGCAAAAAACCAAACACGTACCAAATTACCAAACCTTGGCTTGGAAAATTATGGCTAGGAACCAAACACTTCCAAAGTACTAGAAGTAAATATACACCCATATATTTTATAGATGTAGTTCAAATTTATAATTTATTGAGCTTTACCTATTATATAATCTTACAACTATATATAATATGAATGAATAACTTTGAACTTTGATTGTTGGATCAAGACTGGCAAATCTGAACATTGCAAACCGTTGAATCTTCAATTCATTCTAGCATCTAGAATCAGATTCTATTGATCGTCTTTAGCACAATGAATGCTAGGCGCATAAGCCTCAAAACACTTCTCTATCATTCTAGAATCTTTTAGACATTTCTCTAGACCATGTTACCAAAAATTTGAAGTATTAGGTATAGCTAAGAAAAATTGACTTCTATGTTGACTTCAACATGATACAAAATAAATGAACCAAATATACACCCATACTTTATAGATGTTCATCAAATTTAAAAAAATGTGAGCTTAACATATTATATAATCTTATCTTACCACTCAATAGTGTACATATAACTTTGAACTTTGAACGTTGGATCAAGACTGGCAAATCCCAACACTGCTAAAATCAAGTTTGATCTTGTGTCCATTCTAGCATCTAGAAGATTCTATTGATGTTCTTTAGCGCAATGAATGTTATGCACAAACTTCAAAATACACTTCTCGGTAATTCTAGAATCATCTTCATCATTTCTCTAGAGCATGTCGAGTATTAGATAACTAATAGTAGGTTGATTTCTACATGATACAAAGTACAAGAACCAAATACACACCTGGTACTTTATGAACGTAGCTCTTAATTATAATAGGTAAAGCACACAAAAATTATAAATTTGATCAACATATATAAAGTATGGGTGTCTATTTGGTTCTTGTACTTTTTATCATAATGTAGAAGTGAAAGATTATTAGCTACCTAACACTTGAAATGTTTGGTAACATGGTCAAGAGAAACGAGGGAGAAGATTCTAGTATGATGGAGAAGTGTGTTTTGAGGCTTGTGCATAGCATTCATAATGCTAAAGTCTACCAATAGAATCTTCTAGATGCTAGGGGCTTGTTTGATTCGTAGGATTGGAAAAGAATAGGAATAGGAAAAACATAGGATTACAATGTGTGGTATCCCGCTAAAACCACTACTAGAAAATCGTTGTGTTTTCGTGCATTGCATCATCATGACCGCATGCTCATGTCATCATGCCACATTGCATTTGAGCATCGTCATCATCATGCATATGTTTGTCTAAAATTATTTTCCAAAAGCCTATATTTGTTTTCTAAAACATTCTCCTGTCTTTATTCAAATCAAACCCCGGTCTCTCCCGGATATTTTGTCTGTCTAAAACCTATTTACAAAAGTCTTTTAAATAATAAATAAATATTTAATTTATTTTTGGGAGGCAGCCCGCTAGGCCCGAAAGCCCGGCCGGCCACCTCCAAACCCTAGTCTAAAAATATCTAGCCCTAAGCCACCTGCCCAAAAACCCAGCCCCACCTCTTTTCCCGCCCACTCCCTTCCACCCCGCCGCCACCTGGCACACCTCCACCTCACCCCAGCCAACCACTAGCCGCCACCTCCCCTCACACCCGCCACCTCACCGGTGGAGACACACACACCCACACCACACGCACGCAGTCCCACGCGCGATGCCCGTTGCCCAGACTGCATGCCCCCACCTACCGCCTGGACACGCCCTCCCACGTGTGTCCCCAGCCCCACCACTCGGCCCTGCTCGCCCTGCTCCCCTCTCGTGCCTCGGACCTCCACCTACGCCCGTTCCTCCCAAGTTTTTGCACCGCCGCCGCCCTGCTTCCTCCTCTCAGCCTCCACGAGCTCACCGACCGCCCCCTCCTCCCGCGTTCGGCCTTGGCCCCAGAGCTCCCCGTCCCTATCGCTGCCACCAACCCCCGCCGCCTCTTCTCGTCGCCAGGCCGACCCTGCTTCCTCCTCCCCCGCGTATCACCCCGCCGCCAGCGAGCTCCTCCGCCTGACCCCGCCCCTCGTCCGCGACCTTGAGCTTCTTCCTCGGTCGTCCTTCCCTGCCTCGACGTCTGTCTGCGTCGCCCTTCTCTCCTCCGCCTCGGACACCCTCGCCTCTCCCTCGCCGTCGCTTCGACCGCCGCCTCCTCGGGTTTCGGCCCGCGAGCCCTTGTCGTCCCTGCGCGTCCTCCCCCTGCGCTCCCTCGGCTCCCCTCTCTGTTCCGCTGCCGTTGTGTGCCCGGCTCGGCCCACGCGGTACCGCCCTTCTCTCCCGCATCCTTGGCCTCGCCTCGTCCTTCCGTGCCCCGACGAGAAACGCCGCCGCCCAGTTTTTCCTCCACCCCACCGACCAGCCCGCCTCGGTGTTGTAGTGGTGTTGGTGGCCCTATGTACCTTGAGGCGTGGTGATGCGTCGATGGAGATAGCCTCAAGTCGGCGCGAGCCACCCGAAGAATAACGAAGACGCGCAAGATCTGCTACACAGGCCATGAAGATATCAACGCCCAGGACCAAGATGTTCGTCTGCCCGCGTGAACCGTAAAGCGCCAAGATCTTCCGAGTACCAACGGCGCGGGCGAGAAGTGCCCCTAGTACTCCGACCTGGTGCGACAAGTACTTCTACCCGAGCATAAGACCGGTCGGAAACGCCAAGATCTACTCCGTTGTCCGAGAACAGTCCCGCCGAGACCGATCCTCGTCATACCCGGAGACCGGATCCGAACCCTGGATCTTCCGAACCCAGATGTGTGACCCTTTCTGAGGCCCCTATTTTATAAATTGTCATCTATATAAACTGTTGCATATCAATTATACATGCTTGCATACAAATCTTCGCGGGTCTAGGTTGTATAGTCGAATCACATCATAATTAGATATGGAGACTATATGCGGACAAATAGTCTTATACCGCCTCCATTTAAATTGTGTAGCGAACCGATGCCATGTTTTGTCTTGTCAATACAACATTTAATTTGCGGGGTAGATAAATAACTCGAACCTATTAATTAATTGCTGGGACCCCGGTTCCGCTTAATACTGCCTAATTGCACCGCATCTGCATCATATCATAATCATGCCGGATCTTCTGCCGTGGTATTAAATATTGCACCCGGTGTTTGTTCTAGTGTTTGCTTCTTCGCGGATTAGGCCGATGAGTTGATGCGAGTATCGACAAGTTCTCGGGATATGATCCGTCGGCAGTGTTTCGTAGGCGAGCATCTCTCCCCCTTCTACCTATTTTGCATTTATAGTCTTTACTTCCTCCTGTTGATCTACTGCTATCCGTGTCGCGATGCTTTAGTTCCGTGCACCAGTTATACCCCGTGCAGCCTTTATATTGCCATGGACACCTCCTAATACCTGTTGTTTGGTAGATAGCTGGCCTTGCGAGTCGTAGTTGCTTGCTCAGGTGCAATCTCGTGTTGTCGAGTACCCCAGTTGTTGGAATGATGGCAGATGTTTATGGTGGAGATGGTTAGTGGTGGAGATGATCATGACTTTAAATACAACTATTAAATTGCTAGATATAACTAATGCAGAGGCATCGGTGGGCAATAGATGTTATTTGGTTCTTCCACGCTCACTTATGTCCCGTAGGGCCCCGAGTACTTGATACCTGTTCCTTGATTTTTCGCACTATCCACATCCGGGAGGCCTTATGGACCCCCCTGAGCCAGAGCTTGATTCATTTCTATTTCTTGGGGCCATAAACTAGTTTGAGGTTTTATTACTATCCTATACTTATGCCATGTTACTGCTTTATTTAAGATTGTGCGTGGAGCACCTGTACTGTTTAGGATCGTGACACGTTTTCGCTGTATCGACAAGCCCAGTCACACTGTCGGGTTCCCAGTCATTTACAGCCGTCCACACAAACCCTGGGTCCGTTCCGGAGCCGGCCAACTTCGTTGCGGGTAGCTTAGTGGGGTGGGCCCCTGAAATATTCTATGAATCCTGTGATCGCTTTGTCGTGAATGCCTTGTTGGGTTTTGAGTTGGTTTTTCCGAGGTTGATCGAGTGTGTGTTGCTATTTGTGCACCCCTGCAGGGTAAAACTTTCTGAAAGCCGTGTCCGTGGTTATGGACGACTTGGAGCACAGTATCTCGATCATAGACAAGCATAACGAAAGTAGTGCTATAAATTTGACTTAATATGTGACTAGTAATCAGCTCAAGTATAATGGAATGGATAATAAAAATGCCAACAACTGGTGGATCTGTGATGATCTGTGTCATACTATACCTTCCTAGTAAGTATTGCAACTCCAATGGAATGTGATAAAAGTGTCAACAACTGTTGGGTTTTGGGATTCCTCAGGACAATTATATCTGACTAGTAAATGTTCCAACTATAACGGAATGGTGATTAAAACTGCCCACTACTTATGCTCCAGGATGACTCATGCTAACTATATCTGATTAGTAAGTGCTTCAACTATAACCGAATGAATAAAACTGCCAACTGTGTGAGTTCCTTGGTTTGACTTCCTCGTTTGGTCTCGAGGGGGAATACCAGGATGGGTATGTTTGGTGTTACTATCAGGTTGGATCCGGATAGGCCTTTCTTACCCCTCTCTAATAGCCGCCAGTGATACCGAGTCTCTATAGGTTGTTTAGTGCCGCTGTGCTGCCGCTTCAGTCCACCATACCTGTGTAGGCGAGAGCCGCCGAATTCTAGCCTCGCCGTGTACTGGCCTTAGTACTGACGCTCCTCTTTTTCCTTTGCCCTTTGTCGGCACCCCTTTTGTTTTAGTAGGTTTGAGATCGTCGTCGTTAGCAGGGTTACCCTTCCGGCTTGGCCTAGGCAGGGTTATGGACGCCATTGGTTATTCTTCAGGGCTCTTAGCCCCATTTGCATCTTGTCCGTAGTCAGACGCTCTATCGTTTTCAAGGTGATTTGGATCTTTGTATTGTATATCTGTATTTTTTACTCGAAGAGTCGCTGTTGTATATATATCTGTTCTGTGGGTCCCATCGAGGACTGTTGTGTAATGGTATTACTTTGTTTTCCAACCGCACGAAAGTGCCTGGTGGGCGTCCTTGAATCGTTTCTATGCAGGTTTGGCGGAAAGGGCTAAAACTTGCATAGGGCCGATTCGAGGGTGATACAGAGTGGTATCAGAGCTCAGCAGTTGCGACACCCCACAAGTCCAGCCTGTAGGATAACCTAGCTAACGGACGATCTAGAGTGTCAAACTATTTTGCAAAAACGGTTGGATAGATCTGATTATGTCTGCTTTTACTCCTTACCCCTCTGTTGTTCTCCTCTTACCTCTGCGTGTTTTGGATCTGTTCTCTTCCCTTCTTCTAGTCCAGGATTTCTCGTGGTTGGGTTTTCCGTCGCACCTTCAGGGTTTCGCTTCCACCTTTGGTAACGGTGCTTCTACATCCGGTCGTCATGCTATCCGAGGAATCCTTCATCTGTTGGACTTCTGTCTGTTCCTTGTTGTGCCTTCCGGTGTTTTTTCGACGCGACGACATCAGCTACGCCAGATCCGATGCAGAGCCTGCATCACTCCTTTGTTCCGAACCTCGTTTGTCAAGATCTTCAGTCTAGTTCTGAGAGTTAGTTGCATAATTCACCTATTCGTGTGCAGAGTAATGGTTTGGGTGCGCGATGGACTGATCACCATCTGACTACTCTTATCTTTCGCTTTTGTATATCGGATCGGTGGATCCAGCAATTTTACTCTATCCACGGAAGCTAGAGGTGGCTTTATTTGTTGATACCTCTACCTTCGCCCTTTGTTACCGGAGTGTCCTCTCAACGATCACGGACAACGACCTCTTGTTAGTGGTGTCGCGAGGATCTACATGAAGAGCGAATATTCAAATCGCCGACCTTCTTCCCGGCACCATGAGGCGGATCTCGAGGGCGAGATCCTTTGTTAGTGGTGTCGAATTGTGGCATCCCGCTAAAACCACTACTAGAAAATCATTGTGTTTTCGTGCATTGCATCATCATGACCGCATGCTCATGTCATCATGCCACATTGCATTTGAGCATCGTCATCATCATGCATATGTCTGTCTAAAATTATTTTCCAAAAGCCTATATTTGTTTTCTAAAACATTATCCCGTCTTTATTCCAATCAAACCCCGGTCTCTCGCGGATATTTTGTTTGTCTAAAAACTATATACAAAAGTCTTTTAAATAATAAATAAATATTGAATTTATTTTTGGGAGGCAGCCCGCTACGGTCGAAAGCCCGGCTGGCCACCTCCAAACCCTAGTCTAAAAATATCTAGCCCTAAGCCACCTGCCCAAAAACCTAGCCCCACCTCTTTTCCCGCCCACTCCCTTCCACCCCGCCGCCACCTGGCACACCTCCACCTCACCCCAGCCAACCACCAGCCGCCACCTCCCCTCACACCCGCCACTTCACCGGTGGACACACACACACCCACACCACACGCACGCACTCCCACGCGCGCTGCCTGTCGCCCAGACCGCACGCCCCCACCTACCGCCTGGACACGCCCTCCCACGCGCGTCCCCGGCCCCACCACTCGGCCCCGCTCTCCCCGCTCCCCTCTCGTACCCCGGACCTCCACCTACGCCCGTTCCTCCCCAGTTTCCGCACCGTCGCCACCCTGCTTCCTCCTCTCAACCTCCACGAGCTCACCGACCACCCCTCCTCCCGCGTTCGGCCTTGGCCCCCGAGCTACCCGTCCCCCTCGCCGCCACCAACCCCCGCCGCCTCTTCTCGTCGCCGGGCCGACCCTGCTTCCTCGTCCCCCGCGTATCACCCCGCCACCAGCGAGCTCCTCCGCCCGACCCCGCCCCTCGTCCGCGACCTCGAGCTTCTTCCCCGGCCGTCCTTCCCTTCCTCAATGTTCGTCCGCGCCGCCCTTCTCTCCTCCGCCTTGGACCCCCTCGCCTCTCCCTCACCGTCGCTTCGGCCGCCGCCTCCTCGGGTTTCGGCCCGCGAGCCCTCGTCGTCCCCGCGCGGCCTCCTCTGCGCGTCCTTCCCCCGCGCTCCCTTGGCTCCCCTCTCTATTCCGGCCACCGTTGTGTGGCCCGTCTCAGCCCACGCGGTACCGTCCTTCTCTCCCGCAGCCCTGGCCTCGCTTCGTCCTTCCATGCCTCGACGAGAAACGCCGCCGCCCAGTTTTTCCTCCACCCCACCGACTAGCCCGCCTCGGTGTTGTAGTGGTGTTGGTGGCCCTATGTACCTTGAGGCGTGGTGATGCATCGATGGAGATAGCCTCAAGTCGGCGTGAGCCACCCGAAGAATAACGAAGACGCGCAAGAACTGCTACATGGGACGTGAAGATATCGACGCTCAGGACCAAGATCTTCGTCCGCCCGCGTGAACCGTAAAGCGCCAAGATCTTCCGAGTACCAACGGCGCGGGCGAGCAGTAACCCTAGTACTCCGACCTGGTGCGACAAGTACTTCTACCCGAGCATAAGACCGGTCGAAAACGCCAAGATCTACTCCGTTGTCCGAGAACAATCCCGCCGAGACCGATCCCCGTCGAACCCGGAGACCGGATCCGAACCCCAGAACCCAAGATCTTCCGAACCCAGATGTGTGACCCTTTCTGAGGCCCCTATTTTATAAATTGACATCTATATAAATTGTTGCATATTAATTATACATGCTTGCATACATATCTTCGCGGGTCTGGGTTGTATAGTCGAATCACATCATAATTAGATATGGAGACTATATGCGGACAAATAGTCTTATACCGCCTCCATTTAAATTGTGTAGCGAACCGATGCCATGTTTTGTCTTGTCAATACAACATTTAATTTGCGGGGTAGATAAATAACTCGAACCTATTAATTAATTGCCGGGACCCCGGTTCCGCTTAATACTGCCTAATTGCACCGCATCCGCATCATATCATAATCATGCCGGATCTTCTGCCGTGGTATTAAATATTGCACCCGGTGTTTGTTCTAGTGTTTGCTTCTTCGCGGATTAGGCCGATGATTTGATGCGAGTATCGACAAGTTCTCTGGATATGATCCGTCGGCAGTGTTTCCCAGGCGAGCATCTCTCCCCGTTCTACCTATTTTGCATTTATAGTCTTTATTTCCTCCTGTTGATCTACTGCTATCCGTGTCGCGATGCTTTAGTTTCCGTGCACCAGTTATACCCCGTGCAGCCTTTATATTGCCATGGACACCTCCTAATACCCGTTGTTTGGTAGATAGCTGGCCTTGCGAGTCGTAGTTTCTTGCTCAGGTGCGATCTCGTGTTGTCGAGTACCCCAGTTGTTGGAATGCTGGCAGATGTTTATGGTGGAGATGCTTAGTGGTGGAGATGATCATGACTTTGAATACAACTATTAAATTGCTAGATATAACTAATGCAGAGGCATCAGTGGGCAATAGATGTTATTTGGTTCTTCCACGCTCACTTGTGTCCCGTAGGGCCCCGAGTACTTGATACCTGTTCCTTGATTTTTCGCACTATCCACATCCGGGAGGCCTTATGGACCCCCCTGAGCCAGAGCTTGATTCATTTCTATTTTTTGGGGCCACAAACTAGTTTGGGGTTTTTTTACTATCATGTACTTATCCCATGTTACTACTTTATTTAAGATTGTGTGTGGAGCACCTGTACTGTTTAGGATCATGACACGTTTTCGCTGTATCGACAAGCCTAGTCACACTTTCGGGTTCCCAGTCGTTTATAGCCGTCCATACAAACCCTGGGTCCGTTCCGGAGCCGGCCAACTTCGTTGCCGGTAGCTTAGTGGGGTGGCCCCCTGAAATATTTTATGAATCCTGTGATTGCTTTGTCATGAATGCCTTGTTGCGTTTTGAGTTGGTTTTTCCGAGCTTGATCGAGTGTGTGTTGCTATTTGTGCACCCCAGCAGGGTAAAACTTTCTGAAAGCCGTGTCCGCGGTTTTGGATGACTTGGAGCATAGTATCTCGATCATAGACAAGCATAACTAAAGTAGTGCTATAAATTTGACTTAATATGTGACTAGTAATCAGCTCAAGTATAACAGAATGGATAATAAAAATGCCAACAACTGGTGGATATGTGATGATCTGTGTCATACTATACCTGCCTAGTAAGTATTGCAACTCCAATGGAATGTGATAAAAGTGTCAACAACTATTGGGTTTTGGGATTCCTCAGGACAATTATATCTGACTAGTAAATGTTCCAACTATAACGGAATGGTGATTAAAATTGCCCACTACTTATGCTCCAAGATGACTCATGCTAACTATATCTGATTAGTAAGTGCTTCAACTATAACCGAATGAATAAAACTGCCAACTGTGTGAGTTCCTCGGTTTGACTTCCTCGTTTGGTCTCGAGGGGGAATACCAGGATGGGTATGTTTGGTGTTACTATCAGGTTGGATCCGGATAGGCCTTTCTTACCCCTCTCTAATAGCTGTCAGTGATACCGAGTCTCTATAGGTTGTTTAGTGCCGCTGCGCTGCCGCTTCAGTCCACCATACCTATGTAGGCGAGAGCCGCCGAATTCTAGCCTCGCCATGTACTGGCCTCAGTACTGACGCTCCTCTTTTTCCTTTGCCCTTTTTCGGCACCCCTTTTGTTTTAGCAGGTTTGAGATCATCGTCGTTAGCAGGGTTACCCTTCCGGCTTGGCCTGGGCAGGGTTATGGACACCATTGGTTATTCTTCAGGGCTCTTAGCCCCATTTGCATCTTGTCCGTAGTCGGACGCTCTATCGTTTTCAAGGTGATTTGGATCTTTGTATTGTATATCTGTATTCTTGACTCGAAGAGTCGCTGTTGTATATATATCTGTTTTGTGGGTCCCATCGAGGACTGTTGTGTAATGGTATTACTTTGTTTTCCACCCGCACGAAAGTGCCTGGTGGGCGTCCTTGAATCGTTTCTATGCGGGTTTGGCAAAAAGGGCTAAAACTTGCATAGGGCCGATTCGAGGGTGTTACACAATGTCATGCCCACTTTAATCCTATAGGAACCCGTATATATTCAAGAAAGTTTGTTTGATTCCATCGAAGGAAAATCAAAGGATCCTAAGAAAGAGGTTTGGCCGTGGATGTTAGATTTCCTATGCAATCTAGTGCAAAGGATTCCTTGGGGAAATTTCCTATAGGAATCAATGATACAAATCAAACAACCATTATAGAAAAATTTCTTATGGGATTTAATCCTATAAATTTCCCGTGTAAATCCTTTCAATCACGCATGCCCTAGAATGGAAATTAAGATCCCCGACAACTAGAAATGTTGGGATTCCTAAGGTCAACATTATCACACATTATGAATCACACATTATAATTAAGACAATCAGTATATTCTTCTAGATGCTAGAATGGAAAAGAAGATAGAACAACTGAAAGTGTTGGGATTGGCGAGTTTTGATCCAGCGGTCAACATTCAAAGTTATCCGTACACTATATAGTGGTAAGATAATGGTAAGATGATATAGTGGTAAGATATACTACTGTTGTTGCTCCATGTCACACCCCGGGAAGAAGAAGTACACACATAGAACACACACACACTCACAAAGATTACTCTTGAAGTTTTACTATGAAACTATTTTGAAGGTGTACATGGTCGGTCAATATCTTGAAAATCACCAAGATTTCTGAACGACTCGATATCTTGATATATATGAATTAGCATGTTGGCAACTCTTACACTGATTTGAGAAAAAACAAAGAAGATAAAGAAAAATGAATAAACGAAAAAAGGGTCCGCATGACATCCTCTCGTGTGCATTACCTGCAATGAAAAAATGGTAAACAAGAGATTTGAAACATTCGAAAAAGCAGTTGTCACATTAGATATGGCCTGAACAGTCGAGGGTTTCTTGAGCCAAACTACCGATTAGGTCATGGACATATCTACATCATAGTTCATGATAATGTTCCCATATTTGGTAGATGGGTGTGTCTTGCCATGATATACAATAATGCTCGGGTGGAGGTTTCTAACTAGTATTAGGAAAACCATGTTCAAATTTCCAAGCGTATCTTTAGGGTCCATGTTATAAAAGTGTAGGTCCCAGATGTATTTTGGTTTTCTTTTTGGACTGCTGTGTAATTTTTATGCCCACCCTTGGATTTCAACATGCACCTTCTTGGTACTTCAGGGCAAATTCCTCGTTAGAACGAGAAAGAAAAAGTTCCCACTGACCGGAATTATTTTGCGCATGAATATTTTTGATCTGAATGCCCTAGACCCAATTTTCAGAAAAAATGACTATTGTGTAAAACTTGTGTAGTCCGTACTTCTACTGAACCAGGGGCACCAGAAAATTAACACCAAAGCTGCCAAAGAAAAAATGAAGGAAAAAAAGAAGAGCGAGAAGAGATTATTAGAGAATATAAACGGGAGAAGGCGCGAGAGCAGCGAAGGAGTTCAAGGCGGTGGGATGTTAGAATAAAGCTAGTTTGACGGGTTTCTGACACGAGGTATAGGTACCTACTACTAGTAGCACAGTACTACTTACTACTAGTAGTACTATTATGTTTTCTCTCTCCTTTACTATCTCTCACCATCCATCCTCTCTCTCCCCTCCTGTACAGCATCCCGCGCGCTCCGATCGGCTGATCTCTCCCTCGTCCCACTGCATGGCACTGCACACATGTGCCTTGGTACAGCCACATTGTGTGTATGGTCTATTTTTTTCCTTTTTTCTTGAGAAGAGTCTCTAGCATGTTGATCATCTACCTTGGTGTGCATATATAGGAAGAAGACATCGCAGATTTCACAATGTCATGCTCCATGTGTTGCACAAACCACCACTTAGACAGTTTTTGTACTTTGTATCGTGTAGAAATCAACCTATTTGCTACCTAGTACTCCACATGCTCCAGAGACATGACGAAGAAGATTCTAAAATTATCGAAAAGTGTGTTTTGAGATTTGTGCATAGGGTTCATTGTGCTAAAGAGACTAGTAAGTTGCACGTGAGACTCAGATAGTAGACGTATGACATATCATCACTATATAAAATTATAATTGGTAAAACACAAAAATTTACAAATTTGATCAACATCTATAATGTATGGGTGTATATTTGATTCTTGTACTTTGTATCATCATATAGAAGTCAAAGATTATTAGCTATCTAACACATGAAATTTTTGATAACATGGTCTAGAGAAACGAGGGAGAAGATTCCAGTATGATGGAGAAGTGTGTTTTGAGGTTTGTGCATAGCATTCGTTATGCTAAAGACTATCTATAGAATCTTCTAGATGGTAGAATGGAAAAGAAGATCCAACGGTTCGAAATATTGGGATTTGCGAGTCTTGATCCAACGGTCAATATTCAAAGTTATTCGTACACTATATTAATACTAGTAAATTGCACGTGCCCTGCACATGAGCCTCAGATAATGGACGTATGACATATCATCATTATATAAAATTATAAAGGTAAAGCACAAAAAATTATAAATTTGATCAACATATATAAAGTATGGGTATATATTTGGTTCTTGTACTTTGTATCATCGTGTAGAAGTCAAAGATTGTTAGCTACCTAACACTTGAATTTTTTAGTAATATGGTCTAGACAAATGAGAGATAAGATTCTAGTATGATGGAGAAGTGTGTTTTGAGACTTGTGCATAACATTCATTATGTTGAAGACTATCTATAGAATCTTCTAGATGCTAGAATAGAAAAAAGCTCCAACAGTTGGAAATATTGGGAATCGCGAGTCTTGATCTAATGGTCGGCATTAAAATTTGTTCGTACACTATATAGTGGTTATATCTCTACTACTATAATGGAGCAGTTTTGAATTGGATCCATAGCACCAATCCTGACGGTTGGGTTGTTAGATCGAGTGGTTCAGAGCAGCTGGATTCGTTTTGAATAGTACCTAGAGCAAACTTCACCATGCATATTCTAGATCCATCATGTCAACACCCCAAAAAATTCATAGCACAGTAGGCTGTATTCTCTCTACTATTATAATGGAGCAGTTTTGAACTGGATCCATAGCACCAATCCTGACCGTTGGGCTATTAGATCCAATGGTTCGGAGTAGCTGGATTAGTGTTGAATAGTTCCTAGAGCAAACTCCACCATGTTCTAGAACCATCATGTCACCACCCCCAAAATTTTATAACGCAGTAGGTTGTATTCTCAATATGTATCGATAGTTATTATTAATATACTTAATGTATGCATTTTTTCTCTAACAAGAATATTGGTTAATAACAACTTAATATTTGTTAAATCACATTTCATACAGTATATACATGTGTGGCACGTGCCTTTTACTAGTACTAGTAAGTTGCACGTACACTGCACGTGAGACTTAGATAATAGACGTCTAGCATATCATCTCTATATAATATTATAATAGGTAAAGCAGAAAAATTATAAATTTGATCAACATCTATAAAGTATGGGTTATATTTGGTTCTTGTACCTTGTATATCATGCAGAAGTCAATGGTTATTAGCTATCTAAAACTTGAACATTTTGGTAACATGGTCTAGAGAAATAAGGGAGAAGATTCTTGTGCATAGTATTCATTGTGATGAAGACTATCAATAGAATCTTCTAGATCCTAGAATGGAAAAGAAGATCCAACGGCTGGAAATGTTGGTTTTCGTGAGTCTTGATCCAATGGTCAACATTCAAAGTTATTCGTACACTATATAGTGGTGTAAGACTAGTAAACAATAGTATCTTCTAGAGATGATGCTAGAATGGAAAAGAAGATCCAACAGTTGGAAAGGGATTCGCAAGTTTTGCTCCAACCGATCAATATTCAAAGTTGTTCGCAAACTATATAGTGGTAAGCTTTTTTTATATAATAGGTAAAGCTAGATCACAGAAATTAAATTTGATTGATATTATCTATAAATTATGGGTGTATATTTAGTTCTTGTACTTTGTATCATGTAGAAGTCAAAGTTTATTACCTATATACCTAATACTTGGAAATTTTGGTAACATATGGTCTAGAGAAACGTCTTAAAAGATTATTCTACTCCCTCCGATCCAAATTATTATTCTCAGATTTGTCTAAATTCGGTTGTATCTAGTCATGTTTTAATGCTAGATACATCCTAATATCCCATTGATGGTGACTTTAGATCAGGACCCCAACTTTGTTTCTATACAGCAGCAGTGTAGTATAACCATTGCTCCAAAGCTTACACAGGAAGGAAAAGGTAACTACTGGGGATACGTCCTAAACATATGTACACTCTCCACAATTTATACATTGAAAGGATAACCACTTTTATAGCCATTTAAAAGAGTTTCGGGTGATTTTGTTAAATTAATTTGACCTTTAACTGCATGTGTGCTATAATTTGGTCGACAAAATTAGAAAACACTATTTAGTAATTTAGTAGTATATAGATTCTTCCAAATTTGACTAACTTGCGACATCTATTTTGATACGAAGGGAGTAGGATTATGCATTAGCTATAGACATGGCCTTCATTTTGCATAGTGTCAACCTGGTGGGATAATTCTCTCTTGAGGAGAGAGGCCTACATACTAAAAGGTGTCTAGATACATTCGTTTCTGAAATGCTAAAACATCTTATATTTTGAAATAGAGGGAGTACATAGGATCTACTAAAGAGGAGAGAGAGGTACATATATGAGTAAAAAATGAGAGCTGTAAGCACAAGATGATGAATAAATATTCTATCAATGGTCTTCCCAACAGTTTGTCACCCTATTACAGAAAAATGGAACAAATCCATGAAAAAAGAAAAACGCATGTATTAGTTTTTATGTGACAACGAATGTGCCCCTTGTGCCCTGGCACACACCCAGAAATTATGTGAAAGTTTTTGGACCGACTCAACTGCAGCGAGTCCATCGCAAAAAGAAAAAGAAAACTATAGAAAAATAAAATGATGTCGTGAAACTAGGTCGAACTTTCTTATCTTATCTTACCACTATATAGTATACAAATAACTTTGAAGGTTGATCGCTGGATGAAAACTAGAAAATCGCAATATATCCAACCTCTGGATCTTTACCATTATAGCATCTGGAAGATTCAATGGATAATCTTTAGCACAACGAACACTATGCTAAAACTTCAAAACACAATTCTCGCCATTCTAAAATCTTATCTAGCATTTCTCTAAGCATGTTACAATTTTTTTCCAGTATTATTATGTACCAAGAACCAAGTATACACCCAATAATTTATGGATATGATGTGGCTCAGAATTCTATAATAGTCTTTTGAGCTTTACCTATTATAATTTTATAAGTGATGACATGTCATACTTTCCATCTCATAGCTAGAGATGACATGATATTCTTTTATTTGAGTCTCACATTTGTTTTTTCAAAATGGGATACCCCAGCCTCTACACTCAAAGGATGCACACATCCATTTTATTAAAAACCAAGTACTGAGTACAAGTTTACAGATCAGATAAGGTTGATACAAACACCGACCATGTGAACAAAGATAAAGGTCTCACAAGAGAACACACACATCTCACGTGCAAGGAACGTGCAAATTATTATGCAAATACTTACTTGAAGAACATAGTTTGACCGTAAATTTGGTCAATAGTATATAATTTTATTTAATAAATTTTTACCATTTTATTTATATTCGAAAGATGATTCCAATGGTAGAATTTTTCTGACATATAATTCATAAATCGGTGACCAAATTTATGGTCAAATTATTTTCTTCGAGTACGTATTTGCCTAATAAACCGGAATGGAGGCAGTATACTACATAATATTTTTTTCCTGAAAAGGGGAGCGTACATGTTTGATTCATAGGATAGGAAAATTGTAGGAGTAGAAAAAATATAGGATTGCAATGTCATGTCCACTCCAATCATATAGAAATTCATATGAACCAAAGTATGTTTGATTCCACCATAGGAATCTGAAAAAACCAAAGTGTGTTTGATTGCACCATAGGAATCTGAAAAAGAGGTATGTGTGGATGTTTGATTTCCTATGAAAACTAGTACAAAGGAATTCTTAGGAAAAAGTCCTACGGGAATCAATCCTATAAATCAAATAGCCATCGTAGGAAACTTTCTTATAGGATTTAATCCTACAAAATTCCTATGCAAATCCTTTAAATCAAACAGACTCCAACTAGAGTAGGAGTGCTTGAAGCAAAGGCCATGCTCGTGGTGCACATAGCTTTTCGCAATAGGGACTACACGGAGTCTGCACCTGGGGAAGGCTGCTGGTGTGTTCATAACTCCCATTGCATTCGATGCACTTACTCTAGCTCGGCTACTAGATAGTGCAACAATACTCATAGAGTAGAAATCGCCAAAACTTTTGGCGGGTTCATCTCATTCTAAAGTGAGATCACCAAAATTTGCATGACATTGGTGGATTTTTCTTTGAACTACCCGACGCCACGCAATTCAAAAGTTTCGAACCTACCACCGGTGCCTTTGTGATAAATATAAAACACGCAGTATCCCACATCTCTCACTTGACCTCAGAGCCAGAGCATCTCCCACGAATATAGCCTCGCACCGCTATCCCTCCCCAGCACCACAGCCTCCTCACTAGGTACCATTGTGACCAAAGGCACCACTCCCTTGTTTAGCAAGATGGAGCAGCTTCCCCACGCCAACAACCACCATGCCGGAGCGTGCACAGCGTTGCCGACAAACACGATACGGTCGCCTAATACGTCATAAACGTATCTATAATTTTTTATGCTCCATGCTTGTTTTATATCAACTTTCTTATGTTTTGTTCACACTTTGAGGTATTTTTATACATTTTTTGGAACTAACCTATTAACAAGATGCCACAGTGCCAGTTTCCTATTTTCTGCTATTTTTGGTTTCAGAAAAGCTAGTAAGGAAATATTCTCGGAATTGGACGGGACAAAAGCCAAAGTCAATATTTTACCAAAAGGAACACGGAGTCCGAAGGGCAGCTTAAGTGGGGCCACAAGGTGGCCACACCTAGGGCTGGCGTGGCCCTCTTGCGCGCCAGGCCCTGGTGTGGGCCCCTCAGGCGACCACCAACCTCGCCTCTTCGCCTATAAAAGTACACGATCAAAAATTCATGAAAGAGTCTATAGCCGCCGCCATCTCCATCCCTAGATCGGGGTGGATCTGAAGCTCTTCCCGGCACCCTGCTGGAGGGGAGAGATAATCCCGGAGGCCTTCTTCATCACCATGCCAGCCTCTGGAGTGATGCGTTAGTAGTTCACCTTTGTACTATGGGTCCATACAATAGCTAGATGGTTGGTTCTCCTCCTTTGTGCTATCATGTTTAGATCTTGTGAGCTCCGTTCATGATCAAGATCATCTATTTGTAATCCTATATGTTGTGTTTGCGGGGATCTGATGGATATTGAGATACTATGTCAGATTGATTATTGATTCTATCATGTCTATGTTATTTGTGATCTTGCATGCTCTCCATTGCTAGTAGCTACCTTGGCCAAGTATATGCTTGCAACTCCAAGAGGGAGTATTTATGCTCGATAGTAGGTTCATGCCTCTAGTAATCTGGGGAAGTGACAGAAATATCTAAGGTTGTAGATGTGCTATTGCTACTAGGGAGAAAACAACAATCCTTTGTCCACGGGGCAATTGTATTGTTTACTTTACACACTTTGCTTAATGCAATTATCTGTTGCTTGCAACTTAATACTAGAAGGGGTTCAGATGATAACCTGAAGGTGGATTATTAGTCATAGATGCAGTTGGATTATAGTCTATGTATTATGTTGTAATGCCCAATCAAATCTCGTAGAAGTAAAGATGTCTAGTATATGCATTGTTATGCTTTCTCAATCTGTCAATTGCCCCACTTTAATTTGTTCACCCAACATGCTATTTATCTTAAGGAGAAACACCCCTAGTGAACTGTGGACCCCAGTCCATTCCTTTACCATTGATACACCATCTACTATTTACCGTTTACTGTTTACTTTCTACAAGCAATTACTATCTTCCACAATATACGTTTAATTCTTTGTTTTCAGCAAAACCACTGAGATTGACAACCTCACTGTAAGTTGGGGCAAAGTTCTGTGGTTGTGTTGTGCAGGATTCCAAGTTGCTAGCAACATCTTGGAGGTTTTTAGTTACTCCTACTGGTTTGATAACCTTGGTTTCATAACTGAGGGAAACTTGCTGTTGTGCTCATCATACCTTCCTCTAGGGGTTCCCAACGAGCTCTACATATCTTGAACCATCAAGCACTTTTCTGGCACCGTTGCCGGGGAGTTAAGGACAACTTCAATCTCTTCCTCCTCGTCAATCACTTTTAAGGGAGAAAGAAGATTCTTGCAAGGGGAGTCTCTCACAACAAATCTCTTTACTTTGTTTTTATTTTTCTTAGTTCATTTTGCTTTGTTTGCTTGTTTCTTTTTATCAAAAACACACAAAAATTAGTTGTACTGGTTTGCTCCTTTTATCAAAAACACAAAAAAAATTAGTTCCTAATTCAGTTTCTATTTCTGTTGGTTTGCTTTAATCTTGCAAAAAATGAATACTCCTGAAAACACTAAGTTGTGTGACTTCATTAGCACGAACAACAATGATTTCATGTGCACACCTATTGCTCCACCTGTTCCTGAAGCTTCTTTCTTTGAAATTAAACCTGCTTTGCTCAATCTTGTTATGAAAGAACAATTCTCTGGTGTTGGTACTGATGATGCTGCTTCTCACCTTAATAACTCTATTGAACTTTGTGAGATGCAAAAACATAGGGATATAGATGGAGATATTATTAACCTTAAATTTTCTCCTTTCTCTTTGAGATGAAAAGCTAAAGAATGGTTGCTATCCCTACCTAGAAATAGTATTGATTCTTGGATTAAATGCAAAGATGCTTTCATTGGAAAATATTATCCTCTTGCTAAGATTATATCTATGAGAAGTGAAATAATGAAATTTAAACAATTTGATAATGAACATGTTTCTCAAGCTTGGAAAGAATGAAATCTTTGGTAAAGAATTACCCCACTCATGGACTGACTGCTTGGATGATTATCCAAACTTTTTTATGCAGGACTGAATTATTCTGTTGGATTCTGCTGCTGGAGGCACCTTTATGACCATTACTTTGGGTGCTGCAACAAAGCTCCTTGATAATATGATGGTTAACTACTCCGAATGGCACACTGAGAGAGCTCCACAAGGTAAGAAGGTAAATTTTGTTGAAGAAACCTCCTCCTTATGTGATAAAATTGATGTTATTATTTCTACGCTTGTTAATGGAAAAGCTCATATTTATCCAAATAATGTTCCCTTAGCCTCTTTGGTTGCTCAAGAAGAGCAAGTTGATGTCAACTTCATTAGAAATAATAATTTTAGCAACAATGCCTATAGGAATAATTTTGGTAGTAATAATTATAGGCCATATCCTCCCAATAATGGTAATGCTTACGGAAATTCCTACAACAACAATAGAAGTGCACCCTCTGAAATTGAAGTCATGCTTAAGGATTTTATTAGTAAACAAAATGCTTTCAATAAAAATGTTGAGGAAAACCTTTCGAATGCTGAAAAAAAATACCATCTTAGTCTGAAGCACAATCTTCTTTGATTAATAAAATGGCTGCTAAACCTGAAACAATGGAAAACTCCTTTGTTGCTACTAATGCCATACAAGTTAGAATTGACGAAAATGTTAGACTGTTAGCTAAATTGCATGGTAAGTGGGAAAGAGAAGATGAAATTGATAGAAAACCACATGAAGTCCCCATTCCATTTGCAACAATGCCTAAAACCAATGGAACCTTTTCCAATAAAAATGCTGAAATTCTTTGGAATATGGGAAACAATAGTTCTACTACCTTTGATGGTAATTTTGATTTTGATCTTGACGGTTGCAATATTTCTGAAGTAATTATGTTCCTATAGAATCTTGCTAGAATTCCTAATGCTAGTGCTATGAATATGGCCTTTACAAAACACATTACAGATGCTCTCATAAAAATTAAAGAAGAAAAATTGAAACATAAAGCTTCTATTCCTAGGAAATTAGAAGATGGTTGGGAACCCATCATTAAAATGAAAGTGAATGATTTTGATCTCAAATATTTATGTGATCTTGGTACTAGTGTCTCTATTATCCCTAGAAAGATTTATGAAATGTTTGATTTGCCACCATTGGAAGATTTTTATTTACATGTACAACTTGAAGATAATGCTAAAAAGAAACTTATGGGGAGTATTAATGATGTTATTATTATTGTTAACAATACCTATGTCCCTGTTGATTTCTATGTTTTGGATGTTGAATGTAATGCTTCTTGTGCTATTATTTTGGGAAGACCTTTTCTTAGAACTGTTGGTGCCATTATTGATATGCAGGAAGGCACCATTAAATATCAATTCCCACTCAAGAAAGGTATAGAGCATTTCCCTAGGAGGACCGAGAAGATACCTTTTGCCTCCCCTATTAAAACAAAAATTTATATTAATGCTTCTTCATTTGAAAATACTTGAACCTTGCTTCCTATGCCTAGCTGAAAGGCGTTAAAGAAAAGCACTATTGTGAGATAACCCAAATTATTTTTACTTTCAGTAAGTTTTTCTTTTTTTGAGTCTTGTAAGTTATTGCCTCAGTAATAACCTCTCCTTATCCTTTTTGTGTGATTTTTGTGCCAAGAATAACCTCTAATAACCTCCTTATCCTTTTTGTGAAACATCCCTGTACGTCGGATTTATATGTAATTTTCTGTTCTTATGACCCAGGTTATTATCTAAATTTCGTTAGTTTAGCACTTTTCGATTTGAGAAACAGAAGGTCTTCGAAAACATCGGTTTTTACCTGTTGGTCTGTTTTGACAGATTTCTGCCATTATTTGCATTTGCCTCTTAATCTCTTTCTCTTTGAGTTATCTTTGATCACTTGAGATTTTAGAAGGAATTGCTACAGTATCTTGTGTTTTAATGGGAGTTTTACTTGTGTTGAAACTAAACACAAAGACTTATTATCTTGAATACACTAATGTTGCTAATGAAGATTGTGTGAAGTTTTGTATGAAGGAAATGTTCAAGTGTAGGGAAGAATAATATGATGAGACGAAGTATGGACAAAAGCTCAAATTTGGCGATGCCACCTGTGTCACCCCAAGAAATAATCAAGAGGTACAAGCGTCAAATCTTGGGGATGCCCAAGGCATCCCCTTCTTCATCAATAAAAATCTCGGGTTTTCTTCCAAAACACTTCATTTTTATTGTTTCATGCACAATTGTGTTGTTCTTGGAGCGTCTTTGTTTTTGTTTTTAGTTTTCTTTTGTTTGGTTTGCTTAAATAAATTGGTTGGACCCCCGCATTCATATGTTGTTTCAAATAAGTTGATTGGTGTTGGAAAAGAGTAGGAAGCTTCATGCTTATAAGTGGTACACAAGGAGCTTGTTTTGACTGTGGTCTAGACTTTATCATGTCGTGTTTGATGTTTCTTTGACCTTATGCTTAGTGATTATTGATGTAGCATGAATTGTTCCAAACAATTGAGATTGCTTAATGTGCCTTGAAAGGATCATACTTGTTTTAGCATACAAAAGCATAATATTGTGGTATTCTCCTTTGATGCTTTATTTGGGTTGACTTGGCACATGCTTACACCATGTTAAGACTATGAACCAGTCACCTTAGCCTCTATGATCATTTAGTTTTTGACTTGTAATATCACTTCATGTTTTAATTAATAATGGTTTGTCGCTTTGCATGATTATGGCCATTATTGCTCTCTTAGTTGGTCGCTCCCAGTCTTTTGCTAGTCTCCACCTATACCAAGTATGAGCTCCACTCATGCATCCAACACTCCAAGGAAACCAAGTTATTCCAAAGAGTCGACTATAAATTCATATGCATGGTATGTTACACCATTCCAAGTATATTCATGTTTTTATCTATCTTCCAAATTAAACTTGTTATGTGAAAATTAGTGATTAAAGCTCTTACGAACTTGATGGCACACTTTATTTTCTTGCACTTAATAAACTTGAACCATTGTGTCCATCTATGTTGCTTATATGCTTGCACTTTATAAGTTGCGAATTAGCAGAACCATGTTACCATGGGGAACGTTTCAACATTACACTTATTATTCAGTTGATATCATGTTCTTTTGTTTATGGATCCCGGCGGTGTGAAATAAAAGGGGAGCTTGTAAGCTCATGGAGGTTGTATGTGTGTTAGAGAAACGCCTGGGCGGCTAGCCTAAGCCATGCCTAATCACGGTGCAAACTTGTAGCGTAAACATAGTGAGCATTCTGTGAAGCATCCTCAATAAAAACCTATGCAAATAGCAAATAAAAAGATCGCTGAGATGTTCATTGACTGTTGCCTTGTCATTTTGATATGGGAAAGCTCCTGTGTCATGGGGCAAGGGGTATCCTGTTTGTGGTTCTCCATGATACACATGTACTTACAATGATAAGAACTTACTTGTGACTAAAGTTGAGTAGCATGAGGTTCGGTACTCGTAAGCAAGGGGCATGAGATTTTCAACTTATAACTTGTCAAGCATATCCTCATATTTGTGTCACTTTAACCATAATCACCTCAAGATGCTTATGATAGAGGAAATGAGAGCTGAAAGCTAATAAGTGCCATAATTTTTGGAAACTCTTTATAAAACTTCAAATCCTTACTTCCCTCTATGAAGGGCCTTTCTTTTTACTTTTATGTTGGGTCTCCATCTTCTATCTTTATGCACCAATTGAGAGAGCATAGTGGTCATTCTTTGTTTGATGTGCATTGTCCCAAAACTTGTTGATTGATTCATAACTTTGATATTGCTCGTTCTTAAATTATTTGTATCTAGTCACCCTTATGGACTTTGAAGGTGTCCTATGCATTTATGTTTTGCTATACCATGAGGGACAAGTTGAATGCCACTCTTATTATGTTTTGTATATGTGAAACAAACAAACGCCTTTCAATGCATTGTTATTCATGATCTCTTGTTTGTACCTTTTCATGTTACAACATAGTTGCTATGTCTTATTGTTAGAACTCTATCTTTCATGCTCATGTTTAGAGTACCTTGATCCTAGCTATCAATGCTTTACAAATACCTTGATCAAGATTGTGATGGTGCATGTCACCTCAAAAATTATTCTTTTTATTACTTACCTACTCGAGGATGAGCAGGAGTTAAGCTTGCGGATGCTTGATACGTCATAAACATATCTATAATTTTTGATGCTCCATGCTTGTTTTGTATAAACTTTCTTATGTTTTGTTTACACTTTGAGGTATTTTTATACATTTTCTGGAACTAACCTATTGACAAGACGCCACAGTGCCAGTTGCCTATTTTCTGCTGTTTTTGGTTTTAGAAAAGCTAGTAAGGAAATATTCTCTGAATAGGACGGGACAAAAGCCAAAGTCAATATTTTACCAGAAGGAACACGGAGTCCGAAGGGTAGCCGAAGTGGGGCCACGAGGAGGCCACACCTAGGGCTGGTGCGGCCCCTCTGGGCGCGCAGGCCCTGGTGTGGGCCCCTCGGGTGGCCACCGACCTCGCCTCTTCACCTATTAAAGTACCTCGATGCATAAACCCTAAGTACCTAATCAAAAATCCATGAAAGAGTCTGTAGCCGCCGCCATCTCCATCCCTAGACCAGGGTGGATCAGAAGCTCTTCCCGGTACCCTGCCGGAGGGGAGAGATCTTCCCGGAGGCCTTCTTCATCACCATGCCAGCCTCCGGAGTGTTGCGTGAGTTGTTCACCTTTGGACTATGGGTCCATACAGTAGCTAGATGGTTGGTTCTCCTCCTTTGTGCTATCATGTTTAGATCTTATGAGCTCCGTTCATGATCAAGATCATCTATTTGTAATCCTATATGTTGTGTTTGCGGGGATCCGATGGATATTGAGATACTATGTCAGATTGATTATTGATTCTATCATGTCTATGTTATTTGTGATCTTGCATGCTCTCCATTGCTAGTAGCTATCTTGGCCAAGCAGATGCTTGCAACTACAAGAGAGAGTATTTATGCTCGATAGTAGGTTCATGCCTCTAGTAATCTAGGGAAGTGACAGAAATCTCTAAGGTTGTAGATGTGCCGTTGCTACTAGGGAGAAAACAACAATCCTTTGTCCATGGGGCAATTGTATTGTTTACTTTACACACTTTGCTTAATGCAATTATATGTTGCTTGCAACTTAATACTGGAAGGGGTTCGGATGATAACCTAAAGGTGGATTATTAGTCATAGATGCAGTTGGATTACGGTCTATGTATTATGTTGTAATGCCCAATCAAATCTCTTAGAAGTCAAGATGTCTAGTATATGCATTGTTATGCTTTCTCAATCTGTCAATTGCCCCATTGTAATTTGTTCACCCAACATGCTATTTATCTTAAGGATAAACACCTCTAGTGAACTATGGACCCCAGTCCATTCCTTTACCATTGATACACCATCTACTGTTTACCATTTACTATTTACTTTCTACAAGCAATTACTATCTTACACACTATACGTTTAATCCTTTGTTTTTAGCAAAATTAGTGAGATTGACAACCTCACTATAAGTTGGGGCAAAGTTCTGTGGTTGTGTTGTGCAGGATTCCAAGTTGCTAGCAACACCTTGGAGTTGTTTCCTTACTCCTACTGGTTCGATAACCTTGGTTTCATAACTGAGGGAAACTTGTTGGTGTGCTCATCATACCTTCCTCTTGGGGTTCCCAACGAGCTCTACATATCTTGAGCCATCATCACCGCAAAGTCCTATCTGCTTCATGGACTCCCTAGTCTCTGGTATCGGAGAGATGGGAAAATGACGCCCCCTGTTTGACCACACCAACGCGAAGTGTAAACTCGTCTCCTCCCCATATGAAGGTTGTTTCATACTTTATGATTCCTTTCGTTATGCACCTTATTACTATCAAAAGTACTTTGTCGTTTGTTGTAGTGTACTACATTCTTGCTCATATACTCGATCATTACTAAAGTTTGCTAGAGCCTTCATTACCATCATTATGAAGCTCCTCTGACATCTATGGAATATCTCCTCAAATGATTCTAGTTGGGGCGTAAAGGTTTATAGATAGCACAACTGGTATACGCCAAGTCTAGCGGACGCCTTGAGCCAAATTAGTATGTCATGGCTCCTTGTTTAGAGTATAACCAGGTGGACCCTGCTAGTTATGCTATCAGTATTATAGTTAAGCCTACAGGTTAGTCGATTGTATTGGACCAACATGTGTTTTCTTCTCGCTTAGGGTGACATATGGTTAGAGTACTCATAGCAGAAGTAAGTTACTATACTAGAGTTGTGATGGGAATCATTGCTTTTTGAGATTTCAACCTCTACAAGTACCTCTAATAATTTCCTCTTTTTTTCACACGATTCCATGATAAATCTCAAAAGCTATTTGCTTCCAATGCAGGAAACAGAGTCAGAACAAGGTCTCAGACTCTACTTAATCTAGTTGAAAATGACAACCAGGCCAAAAAAGACAATAATGCAAAACATCGGCATAAAAAGTTTCTTCCTAATCCCACACCAGTTGGTCCAGCTGCACTAGAGGCTGCAAATAAAAATACACATCCCACAGCCGCCAGTAGCCAGCCGCCAGTAGCCAATCCGGTTACCCAAGAAGAATTGGCAGCAGAACCAGTTTCAATAGCAGGTTCTCAGCAACGAACTGGTAATGATCTCCCAATGCCCTTTAGTACTCACAGAGACATATACTCCCTTGCAAATGAGCATGACACCAAATTTGTTATGTGTTCAGAGACTAGTAGTAACATGTCGTTTTATATGTAATATGTATACATTGATATTTTGATGTAATGTTTTTAGTTGCGCTATGATAAAGATTAATAAGAGGGCCGACGATGGGAAAAATGCTTGAGAAGATGTTTGAAATAACTAAATCAAGACTTCCAATCACATCTATAGCAGGATTTAGAAGGCCACTGGATCCACATGAATCTGCTTATATAGCATCGATCATAGGCGTTTTCATGAGGAATGATATTCCTGTCTTCCCCTCATGGAAACACCACCGAAATACCGCCAAGCATTTTGAAGTTTTACTGAAGAAGTTACATGTAAGTCATCTGTCTCTTGGACATACTTTGTTGCTCTGTCCCTTGTCTTGTTAGCTTGCCGTTTGTTATATATGCTCCTCATTTTTGTCTATAGAAATTTTTCATGTTCGATGAGAATAGCTAAGAAGTAAAGGTTGTTCTCAAAAGCATATTCTCTGCATGTTTGCACCAGCGGCGCCACAGGCTCAAGAAACAACACTTCTCTGGCAAGTGTTTTAAGGATGTTACAAGAACGTCTCCTGTGGATCACATGACTGACGATTAGTGGGGTAATCTTATCCACCACTAGCTTGATCAAAAGAATGAGGTATGCTTTGAGAAAACTGAGACTAGATCACATTGTCAATTCGTATTTATGCATGTGTCTTACAAGTCTATTTTGTAGGTCATCGCTCAAAGGAACTGTTCTAGTCATAATAAAGTACGGGTACTAAGTTATACAGGACGCCGCAGCATAATTGGACACCTCTACCAATTGATAAGGACCTGTTGTTTTGTATTGTATATTTTAAATAAGTATGTAATTGATGTTGTGGAATCTGTATGCATCTTATCTTTCAACCTCCGTTTCCATCATGGTGATGCAAGTTATTTTCGCTCGTCCAAATGCAAATGAAGTCTAACAGGGATCCAAAAAATATTTGACTCTGCTGGAAAAATTTGAGGGATGCCAGACCAATAGATATAGTGTCATTGTAAAAAAGTTGTTGTAAGTCTTCTCTATATTTTGTGATGTTATACTTGCAGCGATTTGTACGTATAAGTTTGATATGCAACCTTGTTTGGACTGCTTCTCAGTTCTGTTTTTATTTTCCTTCATAATTTGCAACTAAAGACAGTTTCAATTATGAATTGTACAAACAGTTGCATATCATGCACCTCACAGTGTTTACACATGAAGCCACATTTTTAGTCCTGTTAGTAAACGACATCAAAAAAGATATGCGACAAAATGATCTTTTTACTGAAGTGTATAAGATGCGTTATCAACATTGACAATTATAGCAGTTCATGCACATGTTAAACATGTCTGCATGTTTCTCTATAGTAACTTCACTTCTCTTACACATGTCTATCAACTGAAAACTTCTTTTCAGATGAATTGAAAGAGGAGCTGGCAAATCCTGAGAAAGACTATTCAGTAAAAACTCCAAAAGAATGTGTGGATTTATTTTCCAAGGTACTACAACGCGGTGTTATAGCCAAGAATATGTTGTTGTGTAATGCTGGGTTCCCAGCGAGCTTGTCAAAGTACAAGTTCAAGTTCAAGTCCAACTCTAAGGCCATTTCTTTGCATATTCAAGGTCTAGAGGAACAACTCCAAGCTGAACAATCATTATCATCTACCCTAAGTGTATACGTTGAATGTTTGATCACAAAGTTAGAAGAAATTTTAATTCAGCTAGAGCACTCCATAGAAAATAACGATAACATCATGAACTTGCTCAATATTTGTGGTTGAGCACTAACAGCTCAGGTTAGTCCCTTTGTCATGAAATGGAACCTGAAGCTGAAAGTATTTTGTTACTGCACTAGTTTACACTTGATATGAACTTGGGTTGTTTCCTTGTTGCGACATGTCTATAATTTGTATGGTACCTTATAATGTACTACCTCTATTTCAAAATATATCCCTTTTTAGCAAAGCTGTTTTAGCTTGCTAAAGATCCTTATAGTATCAATTTTGGAGTGGAGGTCCTATTGGTGAACAGAATGCACCAATATGAAAGTAGTATGATTCTTGAATGCGTGATCTGTGGATTGCTAGCCTGCTTAATATTGGTGCTTTATATGATGCAAGGTTAGATTGTTGTGTACTAATATATGTGTGGATGGAGAAAATTGCATCTAACACCAGTATTTGTGTCATTTGTGGCACATAACACAGAAACAAGACTTTTTTGTGGCTAGCACGGCTTGTGGCTTAATTTTTTGCACCTTGCCAAAATAAACATCTTAACCTTGTTAGATCATCTCTAACCCATCCCCAAAACATATATAGAGGAGTAAATTTACCCCTTTAATGGAAGAATCCGCACCAAACCTAACCAAACCCCTATCACCATTTAGAGGAGAATAAATATAGGTCTTGCCACTATGACTCCGACTTCTTTATTTTTTTCTCCCCACCCACCCGCTTGCCACTGGCCAGCTACCGCCCCCCCCGCTGCCCTTTGCTAGATATGTGCTCCGCCGATGGCCAGCTACCCTCTTTGCTTCTCCTGGTAGCCTATGTTGCCAGAATCGGCCGCCATGAGCCATTTCCCATGGCCACAAATGAGCCGCCAAGCTTCGCCGGATTTGACGCACCATGGTTGGGATTCGCCAGGATACGATCAGATCCTCGAGGCCAAGCACCTTCCGGCATGATTACATGCCATTGCAACTCCCCGTCCGAGCTCACAGGAGCGCCACCACGAGCACCCATGCCGCCACTAGCTCCGGATCCGGCACCAGCCCTTGGAGCCACACCGACACCTTCCCATACCGGTGCCGTCGGAACAAGGTGAGGAAGAGATAAGCTCTAGGGTTCTTTGTAGCATTTTTGGTTAAAGCTCGTTAATTTTCTAAACTAGATGATTCTTCGTAGCAAGGTGAAGAAGAGAGAAGCTCCATGGTCCGAGGATGACAACAATGATTTGTACTTTCCTTGGCATCATCAAACAATTGTTGGAGATGACCATCCTTTCCAACAATTTTGGGAAGAAATACATGACAATTTCAATGAAAGAACTAGTGGAGATGCAAGGTCATTAGTATCGATTATGAATAGGTGGACTTTGCTAGTAATGCACTCCAATGTGGGAAATCTGTTAATAAATGGAGCTTGCATGTATAAATAATGGTGTATGAACATTGAGCTTCTCTCTTATTCATCTTGTTAAGTATGAGCTGACGTGAGATTTTAGCAAATTAGGATGATGGTTTTACTATGTATGACTAATTTATTGATATATATATATATGAACTATGAATCTTTATGTGACACGTTTCCATGTATTCATGCGCTCAAATTTGCAAACTTTGCTCAAAAAAATTTACTCCTCTAAATTATTGGAGATCGGTTCCGCGGAAAAATTTAGAGGAGTATATTTGCTCCTCTCAGGGATAGGGAGCCTTTTGCTCATCTAAATTTTTGAGGTTGGGTTAGAGATGCTCTTAACACGTATGTAGAATGCATGTGTATGTATCCTTGTCAATTTTTCATAATTTGTTTTTACTTAAAACACTTTTTCATATTTTTGAAGTATAGTTACAAGTAGAATTGTACTAAAAAATTCCATCCTCCACAATTTATTTTACCAACACGTGAACAAGTTAAACAGTTCATTTGGGCTAGGTGCAGAAAATTAAGCCACAAACTGTGCTAGATGCAAAAAATAAACTGTTTCTGTGTTCTGTGCAACAAATAGCTCAAATGTTCGTGTTAGCTGCAATTTTCTTGTCTGCAATTTTCTTGTGTGGATGCGATCAAACTGGTTATGTGTGGATGCACCAATATGTACTAGTATGATACATTATATTATGTTACAAGTACTACTGCCCTGGATCATTGATAGTAAGGTTTAGGTTCTCAAAACAATGCCTTAGCCCTTTATTGTACACCATATTCATACGCGTCATGTGATAAATGGAACTACATCTTTGAATCAGAGCTCAACATTTTCTTTCACATCTGAATGGATTGATGAACAGATGGAGTATGACCCACAAAAAAAAGACCTTATACAATTTTTCTGTTTTATTACTTAGACTAGTCAAATTCAAAATCGTACTCGAGTGGCAAATCCTCCCGCCATCCCTCATAATATTTTTGAATCTGAGATCATGGTATCCAATTTGCTACCCCTCCGTCCAGAAAAAGGCTACTTTGAGCAAGGTCCTGGATGATCAGTTGATGTGACTAGGCTTTGGATTCATGAACACAGGGAAGTATGGTCTACTAGCCGTTATTACTTGAATTGTAACCAAATTCAAATTCTGAATCGAGACTCGAGAGGCAAAAGCTCCTGCCTACACCGAAATATTTGGGCCCCATGTTTAATCTTTTATATACTGCAAAATTCCGTTTGACCTATCGTACTGATGACCAATGGAGATTGTGAAATTGTGGGTTGCGTGGTGGGGTTCGCTCGTAATTTTTGTTAGTAGGACTATAGCCAAATTCAAATCTTAATCGAGGGTAAATACATACAACCCAAACAATTTTGCAGATGGAGTCAACATTATTTTTTCTATACGAATATGGTTGTTATTAATTTTCAGTTGATGTGACCATTTTGTTTATTCTTAAACAGAGGGAGTACCATTTTTTCGAATTATTACTTTTACGCTAGCCGAATTCAAAATCTCAGTTGAGCGGCAAAATTTACCAATGTTCTGCGCAATTATGTAATGGATGGTCAGTTGATGTGACTCTCGGCCTTCAATTCCTGACCAAATAGCATACTAGTCTATAACTATCTTTTTCTATTATTACTTCGCCGCTAGCCAAGTTCAAAATCATAAAATCGAGCGGCAAAATGCCAACTTATTCATATGCATTTTGCGCCCCTCGATTTCAAACATTTTTAGGGAAAATCTCCCACGATGGAGTACCATTTTTCTAGTATTAATTGGGCTCTTGCCATATTCAAAATCTCAACCAAGCGGCAAAATCACACACCAACCTTGAATCATTTCCTGCCCTACCATTTCAAAAACTTTGAGGAAAAATCTCCCACCATGGAGTACCATTTTTCTATTATTTTTTTGGTAGCCAAATTCAAAATCTCTGTCGAGCGACAAAATCAACACCGACCTTGAAGCATTTCATTCCCCACCATTTCAAAAACTTTGAGGCAAAATGTCCCACCATGGAGTACCATTGTTCTATGATTATTATTTCTCTGGTAGCCAAATTCAAATCTCTATCGACCGACAAAATCACACACTAATCTTGAAGCATTTCCCACACCACCACCAAAGGATTACCATTTTTCTATTATTAGCCAGATTCAAAATCTCAATCGAGCGGCAAAACCAGACACCAACTTTGAAGCATTTCGCGCTCCTCCGTTTCAAAAACTTTTGAATTTAAAATTCCTATTCTACCTATTGTTTAGACGCCCTATGGGCATGCTAAATTCGGTAGCTTGGGGCACGATCGTAATTATTTTTCTATTCACCTCCATAGTCTCGATTTGTGCAATATTTCCTGTTGGCCCTCCCAAAATCCCAGGCTTCTGTCCCACACCCTCACCTCCACGCCCACTCCATCAGATTTAGTTCCCCGGGTCTCTCTGCCACTCCACCAGAGTTGTGGTCTCGCTGATCACGCCGATAGCATTGTCGACCACCCATGCTCTGCTTCCTCGCCACCGAAAGCTACCCAACTATACTAGAGGAGCTTCACCATTGTCCACCAGATGGGATCTAGTTTAACAAGTTCCATGTCCACCGCTCCAGACCAGGTACACGGGCATCGTCGTTGACTGCACATGCATCGACCGCCCAAGATCTGCTTCCCCGATGCCAAAAGCCACCACAACTGCAACACCATCGTTGACACGTCACCCACATGGTACCGAGGATGCTAATACACTTCTCCAACCAAGGTAACCAAATCACCATCCCGTTTTTGTTTTGTCACCAGTATAGCAGGTTCAAGTCTATCACAGTGAACCGCTCTTTTGTAATTGTGCTAGTACATACAAGTCACTGGGCACGCCTATTCTTCGTGCTAGTATATACAAGGTCATTAGACATGTTGGTTTGCATTCGTTGCTCTACAAATTTCAATTCATGCACATGTCTATTATTTTCTCGTGCACATGTTCTTAGCTACTCCGTAGAAAAGTAATTGCCTGCTATTGTGTAGTTCTTGCAAAATTTAATGGCAGTGGAAAATATTAGTGTGGATTCCCTGCTCCATAGTTAATGAATCTATTTGGTTATTCCTGAGCTAAGTTCCTGCTATAATTTCCTCCCTGGCATCATTCTGCTATCATGTAGTACCCGTTCAAACTCTTCGTACTAGTTAAATTATAATTTTGTTGTTGCCATATGCTTCTTCAAAAGCTGCAACACTCACTATTTTCTTTTTCTTTGCGTAGAGCTAAAAAAGGTAACACTGAACATGTTGGTTTGCACAGTCTACAGATTATATATTCCGTATCTAGTGCTGGTTCGTCCTAATCAACGACATAATTATTCTTTACTGTATAGTTCATTCGTGTTTTCCATTCTAGCTCGACAAGTTCTGGTATGATGCGGTTATAATTTCTATGTTGTTCATTCTTAGCTATGATAGTAACTGCATGCCATTGTGTAGCTCCTCGCAAATTCCGAGTCACCCAACGTCTCTTGCATTCCAGGAGATACAATTGTTTTCATAAATATTTGCTAAAATGACCTGGCTAGTTTATATTTGCTGAAGTTCTAAGAAACACTTTGTTTGATTGCTCATTTCATTGTAGGCACACTTGTCTAATGCTAGTTTGTCCTGTTCTACACGTTCACAAGCCACGCCATTATATCTTGTATCTAGTTCTAGTTCGTCCTAGGCAATGACATAACTATCCTCTACTACATAGTTCATTCATGGTTTGTATTCCTGCTCTATAAGTTCATATTATGCAGTTATAATTCCTATCTAGTTCATTCTTAGCTATGAGTAGTTTGTCTTTTTTGTTGTATTAACTTGTTATTACTTAGTTTCAAACTGAAATTATTGCTATTGCCACCAAAGAGGGGACTACAAGATCAAGTCTCAAGGTGGTTTTCCAATGTATATGTCACACTCAAAGAGAGATGCAGTTGATGGATTGAGAAAACAAATTGATGACTCTGCTATCAACTTGACTGGCAACTGAAATGCTGAATTTTCTTTCCCTTGTGTTGATATTAAGTAATGTTTTTAAGAATTTTATAGCTGATGTAATATCTAGGTAACTCGCATAGGCCATATAGCCAATTATTTGATGCCGTCCACGTATGGCAGTAGGCGGTACCATAACTGTTCTAGCTAGGTCGATCAGGTAACAATATAGGGCTTTGTTATTTCCCCTTATTGTATTGGGCCTACCATGAATAGTAAAAGATGCCCGCTAATTATACTCCTTTTATGATATTTGCATGGGCTTCAGAAAGGCCGGAACTATAGATGTTCGTGAACGTAATGGGCTTACCCTCAGGTGGCAAGTACTAACAGTAACAGGCTAGAACAGTAACAAGCCAAAACACCAGCAAGCCAGAACAGTATGGGCCAAAGTAGTAACGGGCCAGAACAGTAACAGACCAGAAAAGTGATATGCCAGAATAGTAGAAGCCTAGAATAGTAAAGGACCACAATAGTAATGGACCTGAACTATAAATGGAAAGAACAGTAACAAGTTCGAACAGTAGCAGGTCGAAAGTGTTACCAGACAAAAATAGTAACAGGCCGACAATTTTGCTAGGCCAGAAACTCATCAATGCCCATTGTTATGGACTTGGGTTTTGGAGAAGGAGGGAGCGCTAGAGACATCTATCGGCTAGCAAACAAGCACAAAGGGGACAAAGATTTACCCAGGTTCAGGCCTCGTAGAGGTCCCTACTCCTGCTTGTCTGCTCGTGGAATTATCAAAGGAACCGAAGGTTACAATGGTGCACAGATGTAATCAGGCGAGGGTGGTGGAAACTAGGGTTGCGTGTGTCCTCCTCTCCGCCCCCTCCTAGCCTTTATATAGATAGGCTAGGTCCCGGGTAGCAGGTCGAGTCGGTTACAATTTAGGGTTTTCCCCTTTGAACTTTCTATCTTTAGCTTCTTCTTGTTCTTCAAGCAATCGAGAGTCCGCAGGTTACTCGAATACTTCGTTTGGGCCTTGGCGACACCGTGGGCCTGTACGTATTTAGACTGTATATACCAAGCTCGAGTACCTGTAGGGTATACCCATGTCAGTATCCCCCGAGTGTCTAGTGGAATTGCAGATTCGACTAGGGACTTTTGAAGTCTCGAGTGCCTGAATGAGTATATATTTCGACTGCTTTTAATTGTGTCATAGGGATTGTTGATATACATGTCTGATATAACCGAAGTATCGGTATCAGTTAACCACCTTAGGGTGAAACAACGCAATCTACTTGAACTCGAATCCCCGGACTCGAATCTGGAAAAGTGCTGGTGTAATTCGACTCAAGCCGCGGAGGTCTTACAGGAGTCGAATTCCAGTTATATGGGTGTGAGCACTCGACGCGTCCATCAAGGCATGTTCACCGTACCTGTAGGCACGGATACATTTCTAGTAGTGCGCAGCTAATGCGTTGCCAGTCCTTATTCAGGTATTACCTTCACGCTGTAAGCGTGGCATCCGAATTTTATCATCGCGGAGACGATTCGGGTGACCCAGGAGACGCAGTCTCTTTGTAGGGAAAAATTATGAAGCGGTGTCGCCATGAGTTTCGAGTGTGGATGTTATCGACACACAGTTTTTGCATAAATAATCATAGGGTGCGCGACCAGCGCTCCCTATGGGAGTAGCCCCCGAGTGCCTGGTTGAGTCGAAGACTCAGGCATTTTACGACTGCTGCGCTTGGTTGAGTCGAAGACTCAGGCAGGGACTAAAGAATCATTTTGCGACTACTGTCGTCTTTTGCTTGTTTCAGTCAAATTTGTTTCCGGCGCTCCCTATGGGAGTAACCCATGTCCATAATCGAATCATATTTCTAGTGGTTGGGTTTGCCTTTGTTTGTCCATGTTCCTGCGAAAAGAAAAGAAAAAAACATAGGGTGCGCGACCAGCGCTCCTTATGGGAGTAGCCCCCGAGTGCTTGGTGGAGTCGAAGACTCGAGCAAGGACTAAAGTAGTCGAAACCCCCTGCTGCATAGCTTTGATGACGTCCGTGCTGACGATTTCATGACCTCAGTTGCCCGCGTGAGCGAGTTTGACGGGACGTGACGAGCAGTGGGTCCTACTTTCTGACTTTGATTTGACTAGGCGTGCGTAATCTTTATTTTAACTATGTCTCCTCGATTTCCGCGCGTAATGGGAGTAGTAGAGGGACGGTTCACGCTTCCACTCCTCCACGTGTCCAGTACGATGTTTGCCACGTGTCCAGTAGGGTTTTTCTGAGCCGTTGGATTACATCTTCCAGAGGTTAAGTAGCGGCGTTGCGACGGTAATTTTCTCATCTGCTCTCATTCATCTTTGCTTCCATCGCCATTTCCGTTGCTCCTCTGCTTTCTCTGTTCTTGTTTCCTCCACGACGCTAGACCATCTCCGCTCGTTTCCGAGCTACTTTATGCGCTCGCATCACCGTCGCGCAATGGGGAAGAAGGGAGGCGCTGTAGCTGATTCCGCGGCCACTGTTGCCGCGGCGAAGAAGAAGGGCGGCTCCGCTGCTGCAGGCACCAGCACCACTGCCGGCGGGAAGAAGAAAGCCGCAGGCACTCGCGTCACGAATGGTGCGTGGCGCCCCTCCATCATCAAGTCATCGGATCTCTGCCTTCTTCGTAAAGACAAAGTGCTATCCGGCGCAGTCGCCGACGCGCGCGTCCCCGGCGGTGAGACAATTCCTGTTCCCCCCGCTGGTTTTCGAGTGATGTTTTTGGCATTCATCATTCGCGGTCTCTCCTTGCCTCTTCACCCCTTTTTTAGGGGTCTCCTTTGTTTCTACGGGCTTCAGCTCCATCAGCTGTCCCCGAATTCGATCCTCCATATCTCTTGCTTCATCACACTCTGCGAGTGTTGGCTCAGAATCGAGCCACACTTCGGCCTTTTTAAGCGCCTCTTCAAATTGAAGCGCCAGTCTGCATCTAGATCTTTAGTTTACGATGTAGGTGGTTGCGGAATCCACATCGACCCATCCGCCACCTACTTCGACATCAATCTCACGGTGTCCGTCCAAGGGTGGAGGGACAAATGGTTCTACATTCACGATGAGAAGGCTAACGGTGAGCACTCCTGGAAGAACGTAGTCATGCCTGGCGAGTCCGCAGAGACTGATGTGCTGTATCAGCGCGTCTGCAACTTCGAGAGTCGCATAGGCAAAGAGGAGGGAGGCTGCGCCCTCATTCGCACTTGGCTGCACCGTCGCGTCCAGCCCCTGCAAGCCAGGGTCCACCCCATGTTTCAGTGGACTGGCGCTGATGATGCCACTCGCGTGTCTGCCGATGGCATGTCCGCGAGTGAGGTGGACAAGAGGGTTCGACTAGTCACCAAGTACACCGTCAAGGATGTGCTTCCCAGTGAGCCAATTGTTCCTCCATTTGATGCTTCGAACTCTCCTCCTGAGGTATAGTTGTGCTACGCAGTAGCTAATTTTGTCGATTGCTTCTCTGTTGTTTACTTGCTGTTTACTGAATGTGTTGTCTGTGTGCAGGATTGGGTGATGTCACCTTGTATGCCCCCTCTACCTGAGGGGATTATCCCTCGCGAGACTTTGGAAGAGGACGAGTTGGAGTCGACCGTCCCTTCTGATGCGGAGGAGGAAGCCCCCGAGTCCGGTAGTCCGGATACTCGCAAGCGTTCGCGCAGCAAGGATTCCGATGCGTCGTCTCGTTCGACTCCGGAAGGTATGGGTATTGGTGCGGAGTCGCCAATTCCTGCCATTCCTATGAGCGCCATGGCACCATCTTCTCGCAAGAAGATGCGACTGCCCAAGGAGTCTTCGTCAGAGTCGAGGGGAGCCACTTTTGACTTTGACAAGTTTGATTGGTAAGTTTTCGTAGTTGATTTGCTCTTCTCTGTTTTTGCTCTTGATGGCTCGTCTCTGGGTTTGCCCTATCTTGATATGGTTTTTATCTTGCAGTCAAGAGGCGTTGTCATCTTCTGGCAAAGTTCGGTTTTTTAAGGAATCGGGAGTCGCGACCTCAAGGGCCAAAAAAGAGTTCAAGTGCGCTCCTTCCCCTCCATTGGCGGCCCACTCCGGGCACAACTCTTCCAGTTCTCCTCATGCAGGGGAGCATCAAATGGTTGCCCGGATGACGGTACAGCAGACATCTTTGGAGTCATTGGAGGATCATGTAAGTGTAGTTTTTCTCCTTTTTGGTGTTGCAGTCAATATTTATCTATTGCCTCTGCTAATTCTGTTTTGTGCGATAGCTCCTTGTGAAAGAAGTCGCGCACTTGGCGGAGCAAGTGCTTGCGATGGGTCGCCAGCATGCGATGCTGGAGACGCGTCATCGCGTGGTTTAAAGTGAGTGTCTTGCACTTCTTCTTCTTATTTTTCTCCTTTTTAATACGGTTGACTGATAGTCAATCCCTTTATGTTTGTAGCCGAACATAACGCTCTCCTGCGCAATGCTGCCACCATGGAAAACACCCTCGCTGCGGATGTGAAGGGTCGTGGCGAAGCAATCGCGGCTCGTGACAAGGCACAAAGGCGCGAAGAGGATCTGCGTGCCTCCTTCGCAGCCAGGGAGAAGTTGTTCGAGGAACAACTGCTCTCGATTGCTAAGGCCCTTTCAGGTACTTTGCTTGTGGATGTTGTTATACTTCTCTGCTACGAATGTTTTTGCCTGTGGCGCTGATGTTTTTGTCCATGTGTGAATTTATGTACAGATGCTGGCGATTTGAGCTTTGACCCACAGGCCCTTCGTCGTGATGACGCTCTGGCGGGTGCACTGTCAGCAGTCGAAGACCACAGCATCGCTGTGCAGGACATGCTCTCCAAGGCCAAAAGCATACTCAGTCGCCTTCGGGAGGAGCTGATGCCGAAGGCGGAGTTAGTCAAGAATATAGACGAGCTGGTGGAGTCACTCGTTGGAGGTGTGCCTGCCAGCTTCAAGAACTCGCTTCGCTCGGCTGGCGCGTCCATGTCACTTGCCATGGTGCAGGCCCACGGAGTCGAGATTGACCCTGATGTGGTGTCGAAGGTGATGCCTGTGAGCGCGGACGGCCAGCAGGTAATCTTTGCTCCCTTTGCGACTGCCTGTGGCAAATATGGGCGTCAGTTGATAAATACTGTTGCAAAGTATTCTGAGGAGCTGCATTGCGTCAAGAAGGCAGCGAAAGAGGCGGCATCAGGGGCTGGCGGAAAGTCAGTGGAATCTGACACTGCCACAGACTCGATGAAGCCCCCGAGGTTGTCGAAGTCGAAGAAGCCAGCTGCTCCTTAGTTAGCTTTTGTAATAGTTGATTAGCTTATGTCCTTTTGTTTAAGAACGTGCCTGCTGGCGAGTGTATCTGCTGATACTTTTACTGGTCTTGAATGCATTTAAATCCTTTGTCATTGTGTTGACTTAACGTCTTATTTGCTTCTATCTTGACTTGTGGTAGGGTACATCGAGGGATCCTTTGAGGGAAACTCAGGACTCGCCGACTCTTGATGATACTGTGGTACCGCTGTGTTCCAGAGTGGATGAGTTGTCGCTGCTTTCGCGACTGCGTGACCGCGTGAAGCAGCTGGAGCGCGAGTTGCCCGTGCTCCGTGGTAACACGGATGTATGGAAGTCGAAGGAGGAAAAAGCCGCCGCCCGGGAGCAGTATCTGCTTGGCGAGGTGACGCAGCTGGGCGACCAATTCAATTGTTAGTTTGCTTGCTCTCATATTTTCCTTGTAGTTACTCGCAGTGGTCCGTTGTACTCATGCTGTTGTTGCTGCTTCGTGTAGTTGTCAGCACGCGTCACCCGCAGGAGGAGAAGGATAGAATTGCCATTCACATGCATGATCTTACCCAGGAGCAACTTCAAGAGAGTGGATACTTCTGGGTAGATCATGATCGTGCGACTGCGTTGGCGACCCTGCAGGATCATGCGTCGCGAGTGCTGCACTTTCTAAAGAAATCGCAGTCATGCTTGAAGAACATTTATTGGGCGATGTTCCCACTGGATGATACGCCATTAAGCTTGCTGGACCTCCTTGCCAAGTTTCAAGACCTGACCACGGTTCGCGAGTGCGTGAGGCAGCAGTTGGTGGCTGGTGCCAAGGCTGCTCTATCAATGGTGCGACTGCACAGGCCTGACGTAGATGTTGTGGCAATTGCGTCTGGGCCTCCTGCGCCGCCAGCAGGTTCTACTTGGAATATGGTGCCGTACTACCAAGCGGTGGACCGCCCAGCAGAAGAGATCGTCGACTTCTTTGAGGAACAAACCAACGTTCTTCTGCTACAGTAGTAGCCTAGTTTGTATCCTGCACATAAGTGTACTTGTGTTGTAAAGTTCGCATAAATGTTGTAGATAATTTATTGTCGAATGCGTATAAAGAGCTTTGTTAGTACGAAGTGCGTGGCACTATGCGAGTCCTTTTCGTTAGCCTGGTCATGTTTTTATCGCAGTCCCTTGTCAACCTGTCAGGTGCGTTGCAGCTGGGTTGGTGTTGTGTTAAGGGTTTCGATTGATGTACCAGCTACTCCGGATATCGCGTTTTGGTTCGAAGAACAGATGTGTATAGGGTGGCGCAGCCCCCGAGTAGATAAATTGGAAAAGTAAAGGAAAACATAGAGTTTTGAGGCACTTAGCTTTATTTATTCGAAGAATAGTGCGAGGTACAATGTGTGGCTAAGTAGCCTTGGCTGAGTAGCCTTATTTGCAATGTAAAAAGTAAAGAGTGACTAGGGGTAGAAGCGTCGAAGTTGTGCGACGTTCCAGGGGTTGGAGTATGCGATTCCTGTCTCTAAATCTTGAAGGCGATAGGCGCCACCTGGGATTACTTCTGTAATCACGAACGGCCCTTCCCAAGGGTACTCGAGCTTGATATGCCCCTGCTGCTTCAGTCGCAGGACTAGGTCGCCTTCGACGAAGGATCTGGGGCGAAGCCTCCTACTGTGGTAGTTGCGCAGGTTCTGCTGGTAGATCGTGGATCTTTCCGCGGCGATTTCCCTTGCCTCGTCAAGGAGGTCGGCGGAGTCTTCGAGTGCGAGGGATGACTCTTGCTTGCTGTAAGTGACCACGCACGGTGCCTTGTACCGTACTTCGGCGGGTAGCACTGCTTTGCCTCCGTGCACCATGAAGAATGGCGTGTAGCCCGTGGCGCTGTTTGGAGTTGTGCGTAGGCTCCAGAGTACGGATGGCAGTTCGTCCGGCCAGCAGCCTGCGGCTTGTTCGAGTGGCCGGAGGAGTCGCTTCTTGATGCCGCTGCAGACGAGCCCATTTGCTTTTTTCCACTGACCGTTGGTCTGTGGATGCGCTACTAAGGCGTAGCTGATGTTGATCCCGAGGTTCTCGCAGAATTCTTGGAACTCCTTGGATGTGAAGTTCGTCCCGTTGTCGGTGATGATGCTATGTGGCACTCCGAAGCGGTAGACGATGGACTCGAAGAACTTGACTGCGCTGTGCCCTGATTGGTTGGTCATTGGCATGGCCTCAATCCACTTGGTGAATTTGTCGACTGCGACTAGGAGGTAGACGTAGCCTCCTCGTGAAGACCTTGGAAGTTTGCCAACCATGTCGAGCCCCCACTGTGCGAAGGGCCAGGCCAATGGGATTGGCCGTAGCTCTACGCCTGGTGCGTGCGCCTTGTACGCGAATCGCTGGCAAGCGTTGCATTTTTGGACGATGTCCTTAGCGTCACGCATGGCCGTAGGCCAGTAGAACCCAGCTCGTAGAGCTTTGGCAACGAGGGCGCGACTGCCAGCGTGGTGCCCGCAGGTCCCTTCATGGATGTCGAGGAGAACTGCTCTTCCATCGGCCATGGAGACGCATCGTTGGAGTACTCCTGTGATGCTGCGTTTATACAGTTCGCCGTTGATAACAGCGAATGCCTTGGATCGCCGCGCATCTGTCCGATCGTCTGGTAACCTCTTGCTGAGGAGGTACATGATGTACGGCTGCGTCCAGGATTGCTCGATCATCATGACGCTCATTGGTCCCTCGAGTCCTGTGTCCAGTTCCAAGTCATCGAGTGCCATTGGCTCATTGGGTGGTGTAGCCCCCGAGTCCGTTGCTGCGCTTGTTTTCTTCTCTGCGGCCTTTGGCTTGATGGAGCGTTCGCAGATGTGCTCGATAAATACCCCAGGTTGTATGGGGGCGCAGGTGGAGCCTATGTTGGCGAGTGCGTCCGCCTCCTCGTTGCTTTCGCGACCTACGCGTCGCAGCTCGCAACCGTCGAAGTCTCCTTCGAGTGTGTCGTAGAGGTCACAGTACGCGATCATGTTGTCGTTCAGTGTGTCGCACTCATGCATTGTTTGGTTGACGACCAACTTGGAGTCGCCGTATATGATGAGTCTCTTGGCGTCGCAGGCTTTTGCCATCCTCATCCCGTGCAACAGGGCCTCGTATTCAGCCTCGTTGTTGGAGGCTGTGAACTGCATTCACAGGATATACTTCAGCTTGTCCCCTTGAGGTGATGTCAGTATGACACCTGTGCCTGCTCTGTCTTTCCGCTTGGACCCATCGAAATGCATTGTCTAGAGGTAGGACATATCTGGCTTGTCCGGGAGCTGGTTCTCCATCCAGTGCACGAGGAAGTCCGGGAGAACTTGTGACTTGATTGCGTCGTGCTTTTCGTACGTGATGTCTCGTGAAGACAATTCTATTCCCCAAAGCGCGACTCGTCTCGTGGCATCGGGGTTATTGAGGATATGCCCCAAGGGGGCGTCGTTGACCACCACGATTGGGTGTTCCTGGAAGTAGTGGCGCAGTCGCCGGGCGGTCATGAAGACGCCGTACGCCAGCTTCTGGTAGTGCGGGTACCACTGTTTTGTTGGCGTGAGGACTTCGCTGAGGTAGTATACTGGGCGTTGTACGCCGTGGACCTTGTTTTCCTCCGCCCGCTCGACGACGAGCACTGTGCTGACCACCTGGTTGGTGGCGGAGATATACAGCAACAGTGGCTCCCTTTCTCGTGGGGTCACCAGTACTGGCGATGTGGATAGCAGGCGCTTGAGGTCTTCGAATGCTTCTTGCGCTTCAGTGGTCCACTCGAATTTTTCAGTTTTGCGGAGGAGCTGGTAGAAGGGCAGCGCCTTTTCGCCCATTCGACTGATGAATCGAGCTAGCTGCTGGACGCCCCTTATGTTTTTCGGCTTCTCCATGGCCAGTATGGCTTTTATATTATTTGGGTTCGCCTCGATTCCCCTCGCGGAGATGAGATACCCGAGCAGCTGCCCAGATGGTATGCCAAAGGCGCATTTGTCCGGATTGAGCTTGATCCGGTAGCGGTCGAGGTTGGCGAAGGTTTCGCACAAATCATCGATTAGAGAGGCTTCCTCCTTGGTCTTGATTACTATGTCGTCAACATAGACTTGAATGTTGTGACCCAATTGTTCCTTGAGGCAAGCCTGCATGCACCGCTGGTAGGTGGCTCCCGCGTTCTTTAGCCCGAAGGGCATTGTGTTGTAGCAGAACACACCAAAGGGCGTTGTAAACGCTGTTTTCTCTTGATCTTCCTCCTTCATTCGAATTTGATTATAGCCTGAGTAGGCATCGAGGAAGCAGAGGCGCTCGCATCCTGCGGTGGGATTAATGATCTGGTCGATCCGTGGCAACGGGAAGTGATCCTTTGGGCAGTGCTTGTTCAGAGAGGTGAAGTCCATGCACATCCACAGGATATCCGTGTCCTTTTTCGGTACCAACACCGTGTTGGCGAGCCAAGTGCTTTCCTTGATCTCGCGTATGAACTTGGCCTCGAGGAGTCTGTTGATCTCCATTCCAACTGCCTGCGCTCTTGGCTCAGACAATCACCGAATCGTTTGCTTGACTGGCCTTGTGTCGGGGTTGACGTTGAGTGCGTGCTCGGCGAATTCCCTGGGAACTCCTGGCATGTACGCAGGACACCAGGCGAAAATTTCCCAATGCTCACGGAGGAATTAGACGAGCACGAGTTCCTATGCGAGACTCAAGTTTTTAGCGATGAGGGCCGTGTTGGCGGGATCCGATGGGTGGACCTGCACTTTCTTCGTGTGCACCGATGAGTCGAAGGAGAGATCAGGTGAGCTTGGCCGGCTCAAGGGAGGCAGACTGTTGTCTGTCGTCTCCTTTAGTCTCGCAAGTTCCTCCTGCATGCTGAAGGACTGGGAAATTCTGTTGAATTCCCTGTCGCAACTGTCATACCGCTCGAAGCTCCCGTTGATCGTGATGACTCCATGGGGACCTGGCATTTTCATCTGCAGGTAGGCGTAGTGGGGCACTGCCATGAACCAAGCGAACGCGACGCGCCTGAGGATGCAGTGGTACTGTGAGGGCCAGTCGATGACCTCAAAGTCGATGCGCTCGCGCCGGAAGTTCTTGGGTGTGCCGAAGATGACGTCGAGGTTGACTTTGCCCAGGGGGTATACGCCTTTCCCTGGGACAATGCCATGGAACATTGTGTCCGAGGCCTCTAGGAAAGTTAGGGGGATCCTCATTGCTCGCAAGGTACTCGCGAATATAAGGTTGATGCCACTTCCGCCGTCCATGAAGACGGGGCTCATGTCAAAGCCTCAGATTTGCGCCTCGAGTACAAGGGGGCAATGGCCTGGGCAGGGTACCTGAGGCGGATGGTCGCGTTTCTCGAAGGTGATGCAGGACTCGCTTCCACTGAGGTACTCAGTGGTGGAGGGTGGCGAGTACGTGGCCAAGTTGACTTGGCGAGTGATGGCCTTCTCCACCCTATTGGAGGGGTGTCCCTTTTGGATCATCATGGTGCCCATGGCCCGTGGGTACGGTTCGCCTCCGTGGTGCTGGTCCGGTGCAGCTGCATTCGGGGGTGGCCTATGTGGAGGTGGCGGAGCGCCATGTGCCACGGCGCCTGGAGCGGCTCCGTAGCCTCTTTCGACTGCATTGCGGTTCATCCGAACCAGTCCCTCATGTAGCTTGAGCAACTCGCGGCAATCCTTGAGGAGGTGGTTGGACTTCTTCTTGCCATCATGCTTGTCGATGTAGAAGTGCACCGTACATGTTCCGGACAGTTTGTCCTCAATGGAGCTTGCGGGTGCTTCGTCGCGAGTGCGGTGTTGCCACACTTGCGTGGTTTTCCCAGAGTCGTTGTATCCGCCGCTGCGGTATCTGCTGTTGCGGTTGTCGTCGCGTCTTTCGACGTAGCCAGCCACGACCATGTTGACGTCGTCGCGGTCATCGTAAATGCGCATGCGACGCTTGCCTCGGCGATCGCGTCTACGCTTGAGTTCCGCCTTCTCATTAGAGTGAACGCGATTCTTCACTGAGTCTTCTCCATCGGCCCACCAATTCGCGATCTCCATCAGGTGGTCGATGGTCTTAGGCTTTGAGCGGCCCAGCTCCTGTCTGAGTTCTAAGCGGCGGACGCCACCGTTGAATGCGTCAATCGCGCGATCTTCCGAGATGTTCTCTACGGAGTTCTTGATGATGGACCTTTGGATGTAGGAGCACAGCGATTCGCCAGATCTTTGCTGGCAGTATCTCAGCTCTTCGATTGAGGCGGGCCGCTTGTATGTGCCCTTAAAGTTGCGCACGAAGCTATAAACCATCTCGTCCCAACTGTGAATGGATCCGTGTGGGAGGTTGTTGAGCCATGCTCGGGCGGCGCCCTGCAGCTGTAGCTGCAAGCATTGCATGGCCGTGCTTCGACTGCCTCCGTGGAGCCTGACGGAGGAGATGTGGTCCTCCAGCCAGATCTTCGGGTCCTGTAGGCCGTCAAACTTCGGGTTCTCCGACGGGAGTTTAAACCCTTTAGGCATTCGCTTTTGCCTAATGGATCTGCTGAAGCATCTAGCGTCGCAGAGCTCCACGTCCTCCTCTTCTGAGTCAGTAGACCGAGCACGTCGTGCTCTTGATTTGTCGATCTTGCGCTGCGTGATGTCATCACGTGTGTCGTAGTCGTGGTCGTGTCGTCGTGAGCGGTGACATCAAGACAAATCGTGACTGACATCGCTGGATGAGGGCGAGGAGTAACGCTTTGCTAGCGCTTTGCCCTTCTTTGGTTCCGGTGTCGGCTCCTTGTCGAGGGCGGCCTCGATTAATCGCAAGCCCGCGATCGTAGATCAGTGCATGGCGGCTCGGGGGTCCCCAGCTGGTGGTTCGTTGTTCAGGAGGTACATGGTGGCTGCTGTCACCGCAGCCTGCGGCGTCTTGGGGACCACATTGCCCCTCGTGTCGACTGTCATAGAGCCGAAGTCGAGGACCTTCGCTGCCTCTATGCGTTCCTACTCGGTGAGATGGGCCATCCAAGACTGCCTCTTCTTGGCGAGGTGCTCGTTTCCCTTTGTGGAGGATCCTCCGTAGGAGGAGAGTCCAGCACGATGAAGGCTCGACTTGTCTACCGCCTTTTTGCGCGCCTCGAGTTGCGCAATTGTTTATACTTGGCGCTTGAATTCTTCCTTCAGGAGCCAGTGATAGCCCATCAGCAGCTCCTGCAGGGATCCGAAGGGTAGAGGGGTGCCTCGCAGGGCCTCGCGGCAGCAAGCCCATTCTTGCTCGTTGAGCTTGATTACGACGCGTTCGCCGGTTTGTTCATTTACTATGGTTGGAGGTTCGACTGCCCCTCCGTTGTCAACGGGGATGCGATTGCCACCGTTACCGCCGTTGCTGTCATTGCCACCGTTGCCACCGTTGCCACCGTTAGGCGGGTCGGTTCCGTTGCCACGATTGCCGCCGTTGTCGTGGTTGGCAGAGGTGTCACCCGTGTTGATGACGGCGCACATGAAGTGATTGGGGAAGCTGCTGCTTCCACAACTCTCAGATCCGGAACCGTAGGTTCCATCTTCAGTGGCCAGATCACTCAGATCGGAGTCGTGACTATTGTCGCTGACTGTGTTCTCGACTGTTGTTGGGGCGTTGAGCTCGCTGAGGGTGCCGATCAATGGAGGAAACCATGATGTTGGGGCAATCGTCAGCGCTGTCGGCTGATCAGGCATGCGAATCGTGCCCATCTGACCAACTTGGAAGCGGAAGCTCCTGATCGCCAGGCTGATTCCATCGCCCACGGACGCGAAGGCCAGGCGAGTGGCCGGCGTGTGGACGGTGAAGTCGAACGCGCCGAAGATCTGGCGAATCTCCGCTGTTGCGGAGTTGTAGATTGCGGTTGATGGGGCCGAAGAAGCCGCAACATCAGCACTCCCAATTCCCACAGACGGCGCCAATTGACGAGGGTTTGACTCATCAATGCCCATTGTTATGGACTTGGGTTTTGGAGAAGGAGGGAGCGCTGGAGACATCTATCGGCTAGCAAACAAGCACAGAGGGGACAAAGATTTACCCAGGTTTAGACCTCGTAGAGGTCCCTACTCCTGCTTGTCTGCTCGTGGAATTATCAAAGGAACCGAAGGTTACAATGGTGCGCAGATGTAATCTGGCGAGGGTGGTGGAAACTAGGGTTGTGTCTGTTTTCCTCGCCGCCCCCTCCCAGCCTTTATATAGATAGGCTAGGTCCCGGGTAGCAGGTCGAGTCAGTTACAATTTAGGGTTTTCCCCTTTGAACTTTCTATCTTTAGCTTCTTCTTGTTCTTCAAGCAATCGAGAGTCCGCAGGTTACTCGAATTCTTCATTTGGGCCTTGGTGACACCGTGGGCCTATAAGTATTTAGACCGTATATACCAAGCTCGAGTACCTGTAGGGTATACCCATGTCAGTAACAGATCAGAATAGTTGCAGGCCGTCTGTGGACCTAAAAAGTTGACAGACGGTATAGTAAAAGGCCAGAACAATACCGGACCTTCTCAAAGATGGTCCATTTGTAGGCAGCCCAGGACGAGCTGTGACAATAGTGACGGGCCGACCGTAGGCCTTAACAATATCAGAATGACTTGACATAGGTTGTTAACAAGCCGCACAGTATTCAAACAATGTGAGATTCTATAGGCCGAAACAGTAACGAGCCTGAAAGTTCACGGGCCGCTGATGGCTGCATCTTTTGGGCCCATTTCAAACAGTGCAGGATGAAATAGTAACAAGACATCTTCTCATTGGGCTCTCTTCATGGGTTGGCCCACTTACACCTTGGCTGGGCCTTGGTTCTGCCATGGTTTCTATGACTATTAACGGCCGTAACTGGCCGTTCACGGCGGCTTCCACATGGTGGTTTGCTTGACGTCAGCAGTCAACGTAGCTGGTGAACACATCTACGACGGAACAAGTTTTCATGGCTGAAGGGTGTGATCTGCCACAGTCTAAAAAAATCTGTGGTAGATTCTTTTGTGATAGGTCTTTTACCACGAAGGCTATCTGTGGTAGAAGACTTTTTAACCACAAAAAAGGGCATCACGTAAAGCATTGAAAAAACACGCAAATGTTCCTCTAAATATTTGTTATAAATCAGAATATCATCAAAGTAGAGTACCACAAAATGTCTAATGAAAGCACGTAAAACTTAGTTCTTTAATCTCAGGAATGTGCTGAGTGCATTACTTAAACCAAAAGGCATTACTAACCACTCATATAAACCAAACTTAGTTTTAAATGTTGTTTTCCATCCATCTCCCAATTTCATACGAATCTGGTGGTAACCACTATGTAAATCAACTTTAGAAAACATGGTAGAGACACTTTATTCGTCAAGGACGTCATCTAAACGTGGTATAGGATGACGATAATGAATAGTAATATTATTGATAGCTCTATAATCAGTCCACATGCGCGAAGAACCATCTTTCTTAGGTACCAAAATAATAGGAATATCACAAGGGCTAATTGACTAACGAATGTGATCTTTGTCAGGTAGTTCCTGAATTTGGCATTGTACTTCCTTTGTCTCCGAAGGATTGGTTCTATATGGCGCGCGGTTGGGCAGCGTGGCGCCAGGAATTAGATCAATTTGTTGCACAATTCCTCTAATAGGTGGTAGTCCTAGTGGCATCTCAGGTAAAAAACATCCTCATATTCCTGCAAAAGGTTACTAATAGCAGGTGGCAAAGAGGGAGGCATATCCTTAAATGAAAATAAAACCTTTTTGCAGACAATTGCATAACATTGAGTATTGTTCACATCTAGTTTAGCAATATCAATTTAATTTGCAAGCATACATGGACCCTTCAAACGAATTTCAGTAGCATGTTTAGAATCAGATTTAGTGGTCTTTGGTGGTACAAAATCTGGAGCAACAATCTGATTCTCACTTTTGTGTTCTCCTTAGTTTTATCTCTACTACATCTAGCAATATCATCTTTTAAAATTTGTTCAGGAGTCATAGATTTTAGAACAATTTTCTTTCCATCATGCATAAGAGAATAGTGATTAGTTTTACCATTATGAATAGATTCTCTAACAAATTGCCATGGTCTACGAAGTAACAAAGAACAAGTCTGCATTGGCACAACATCACAATCAACGAAATCATAATATGTACCAATAGTAAAATGCACCTGTACCATTCTTGTTATCTTGATCTTACGAGAACTCTCAAACCATTGGATGTAATATGAATGTGTGCATTGTCTTGTTGGGAGAGCACACTTCTCTACCATGTCAACACTAGCCAGATTACTCCAACTCCCTCCATCATTAATGATCTGTGTAGCTCGTTCCTTGATAACGCCTCTTGTTTGGAAAAGGTTATGGCATTGATCATGCTTAGCTTTGATCAGTTGCACACTCAACACACGTTGTGCAACTAAACTCTTGTATTGATCAGCAGTTTCAGCTCCCATTACCTCCATCTCTTCTTCAGAATCATAATTATGCCTGTCACGTGCGGCAATAAGAGCTAATGTATCTTCATCAAAATAACTTGCTAAATCATATTCACCATTTTCACACACAATCATAACACGCAATGTTGTGCACATCCTCAATATGACCATATCCCCAGCATTTTCTGCGTTGTATATCCTTCAACTTGCTTGTGGAGGCCATAGAAGAAGAACTACGATCAGGGCCATTGGATGATGACGGAGGAGCAGCTGAAGGCGTTCGTGATGAAGGCGTGGTGGCTTCGGACGTGCTAGGTGTTGTTGGTGTACCACGCGAAGAAGGCGCTGACTGCATAGACGTCCACGACACTGTATGACCTGCAGAATTGTTAGGCCTTCTCCATGGTGGTTGACAATCCTGCCATTCACTTTTAGCTTTGCAAGAAAGATGAAACAAGCGAGTAATGGTACGATATTCCCTATAGTTTAAGATGTTCTAAATCTCCTTATTTAAACCAACAAAGAAGCAGACAAGCATTGGTTCGGTGTTTTCAACAATACCAGCACGAACCATCCCAGTTTGCAATTCCTGATAATATTCTTCTAGAAAAAAATCCTTATTCTAAAAAAGTTAATTTCTTTAGCAAATCTCGCTGATAAGTTGGAGGTACAAAACAAACACGCATAGCATTTTATAAAGCAGTCCAACTATTAGGAATATTAGCATGATTTAAACGAAAATATTCAGACCACCAAAGTGAAGAAAAATATGTAAACTTGCAAGTAGCAGCACTAACACGCATATTCTCAGGGTATCTTAAACATGCAAAATGTTGATCTACTTCCATTTCCCATGTAAGATATGCATCAGGATTATATCTACCCTCAAAGATGGAATATTTAGCTTAAGCTTTGCAACATGAACATTATTATGTACCGGTGGTCGAGCGTTGCGGTATTAATGTCAAGGGCGGTGATGACCCACAAGTATAGGGGGTGTATCGCAGTATTTTCGAGGGAAGTGAAACCCAATTTATTGATTCGATACAAGGGGATCCAAAGAATATTTATAAGCCTTACCAACTGAGTTGTCAATTTAGCTGCACCTGGAAACAATCTTGCTCACAGCAATTTATTAGTAGCAACAGTTTTGTAGTAGGAATAGCAAAGTAACAGCAGTAGTAAAGTAAGGACAGCAATAATAATAGCAGTAAACAATAGGATTCGAGTGCGGTAGGCATAGGGATGGATGGACGGGCGTTGCATGGACAAGACAATTCACATAGCAATCAGAACATAGGGCAATCGCAGATAAATAAGAATAAGCATCCAAGTACTAGATAATCCTAGGCATGTGTTCCATATATAGTCATACGTGCTCGCAATGAGAACTTGCATAACATCTTTTGTCCTACCAGACCGTTTGCAGCGGGGCCTCAAGGGAACTACTGGTAATTAAGGTGCTCCTTTTAATAGAGCACCGGAGGAAAGCATTAACACTCCGTGAACACATGTGATCCTCACATCAAAGCCATTCCCTCCGGTTATCCCGATTTCTGTCACTTCCGGGCCATTGGTTCCGGACAACAACGTGTGTATACAACTTGTAGGTAAGACCATAAACAATACTATCATAATGAATCAATAACATATTCAGATCTGAAATCATGGCACTCGGGCCCTAGTGATAAGCATTAAGCATAACAAGTCGCAACAAAGTCATAAAGCACTAATAAAAGATACTAGGCACCATGCCCTAACAATCTGATGCCATTACATGAACGATCTCATCCAATCCCTACCATCCCCATAACCTATAGCGGGGTATTACTCACTCATAGATGGGGGAACATGGATGGTCGATGGAGAAGCGATGGTGATGATGATGGCGATGATCTCCTCCAATTCCCCATCCCGGCAGGGTGCCAAAACGGAGTTTCTGGTGCTGTTTCGTGGAATCTGGTGGTGGCGGCGGAGCGGAACTCCTTCTAGAAAAACATCGAACCCCCCTGAGTTTTTAGGTCAGAAGGAAACTTATAGGCGCAGAGGGAGACTGAGGGGCAGTCTGGGGCGGCCAGACCACCCCTTGGCGCGGCCTGGGCTTGCCCGCGCGGCCAGGTGGTGTGGCCTAGGCCCATCCCCCCTCCGTCTCGTATTCTGGCTCCAGGACTCTTCTGGTGAAATAGGATTTTTGGCATATTTTCTGGATTTTTCCTGATAGTTGATTTTCTGCACAAAAAGTAGACACCAGGGCAATTCTGCTGAAAACAGCGTTAGTCCGCATTAGTTGCATCCAAATCACACTAGTTTAGAGGAGAAACAATAGCAAAAGTGTTCGAGAAAGTAGATACGTTTTGGACGTATCAACTCCCCCAAGCTTAGCTTATTGCTTGTCCTCAAGCAATTCAGTTGGAAACTGAGTGCGATAAAAGAACTTTCACGAACACATTTGCTTCATATGATGTATATATTCTTAGCATGTGATCAACTACTTAGTCAATTCATAATAAGGAGTATGCAACTAAGTTTACTTAATAGGCATTGCAAGCTATGAAGATATTCCAACTCAAAAATAATAAGTAGCATGAAGTATAAACATAAGCAACATTACAATGCTCATAAAAAGGTATGATAGAGTGGTATCTCGCTTGCCTTTGATTTAAGGCACCTCTGAAGTTCAGGTGAAGACTAGAAGTAAAGATATCAAGGATACAAGCATCAAAGTCATAACACAAATGATCAAGTTTTGAGACAAGCACAAAGAATGACAACTATGCTCTCAAGAAGGTGCTCAAATAATATGTGGAGACTCAACAAGTAAAAGAGAAGGTTTTGAATAGTTTGAAAGGCTTCCAAATGCTGAAAGTATGGTACTTGTTAGCTTTGAGCTCTCATTGCCCCTATCATAAGCATCTTTTAAATGGTTAAGGTTAAAGTGACACAACTAAGAGGATATGCTTGACAAGTTATAAATTGAAGTCTCATGCCCCTTACTTACGAAGACCGATCCTCATGCTACTGAACTTCAGTCACAAGTAAGCTCTTGTCATTGTAAGTATATACATATCATAGAGAACCGCCAATGGGGTACCCCTTGCACATGACACAGGAGCTATCCCATAATCAAAATGACAAGGCAAGCAGACAATGAGCATCTCAGTGATCTTTTTATTTACTATGTGCATAGATTTTTATTGAGGATGCTTCATCGAATGCTCATTATGGTTATGCTCCAAGTTTCCACCATGATTAGGCATGGCTTAGGCTAGCGGCCCAGGCGTTTCTCTAACATACATACAAACTCCATGATCTTACAAGTTCCACTTCTATTTCACACCGCAGGGATCCATAAGCCAAAGAACATGATATCAATGAGGTACTAAGTACCAATGAAATGTTGAAAACGTTCCCCATGAAACATGGTTCTGCTAACTTCAACTTATAAAGAGCAAGCATATACGCAACAAAGAAGGACACAATGGTTCAGGTTTATTAAATGCAAGAAAATAAAGTGTGCCATCAAGTTTGTGAGAGCTTTACTAACTAACTTTCTCATAACAAGCAAACATTTTATTCGGAAGAAAACAAGGCATATTGAATATGCACGGAAGTAGCAAATGATGCTAATAGGTAGGTATGGTGGACACTTTGGCATATTTGGTTTTAGGGAGCTGGAAACATGAGTAAAACATACTCAGTGAAAGTGAAGGCTAGCAATAGTAAGGGAGCTACAAACGAGAGAGCAATAGCTGTCATAATCATGCTTGCAACAAAACAGGACTACTCATGGCATGAAAGTGATTCAAGATCCTCAAGGAAAAATAATTCATCGAGGCTTAACTGATTATTACAGTCATGTGCATGCGTGAGCATGTGCCAAGTCATTTCAAATGAAACATTCAGAGGAGGATACCATGGTGTCATACCAAGTTATGACTAGAGTAATGCAAGCAAACATTCATAAAACATGCTACAAACTATTAGCAAGATGGAACTAATCATACGAAAGCAAGAACTACTAAGCATACAAAGATAACATACACCCTACACGAACAGGCTAAGCGTGCCCACAATGATGAGTATATGTACAAAAAAATGAAAACAAATAGAGTCCGTTACCAGCCTCTTACCATGCCTCAAGTTGTCATTAATCCTCATTATTGCTCTTCACTTGTGTGGCTTGAATAATAATATGAAACCAATATCCACTGAGGACTGCTGAACCCTGCAATAGACTCACAAAGCCAAAGAAGAACGACAAATATTTTTGTTGTTTTTGAATTTTAAAACAAGAACCAAACGGAAAAACAAGCAAAGCAAAATCTTTTTGGGTTTTTCGAATAGTTCAAACAAAGCAAAAAGGGAAAAACAAACCAAGGCGAAAAGAAAAAGCAAACCAAAGAGAAACAACAGGAATATTTTTGGTCTTTTTGTGTTTTAGAAAGCAAAAGCAAAGGAAGAATGAAAACTAAAAGGAAAGAAAAACATGAATATACAAAGTACCGACGCAACATGATAAGGAGATGAGTGTGGTGGCGTACCTCCCCCCAAGCTTAGGCTTTTGGCCTATCAATCCCAAGCTGGCCAGGATGAAGTGTCACCGTGGTATGACGAGGAGGTACCCTCGTCCTGGTGCGAGCTCGAGTACGTCCCTCCATAGTGCGCTGAATAATCGTAGGAGGGCACATCCTCCTGATGCTGCTTGTGGAAACCCAGCAAGCGAAGCTGCTCGTCCACCTCCTCCTTGGAGCACGACCACGGTCTCCTGTGAACACTAAACAAAGAAGACTGCGGCAAAAGGATCTCCCTCTCATCCGCGTCAGTAAACAGCATCCTATATATTAGACTGTCCAAATCAGAAGCAACAGTGACAAAGTGATGAGTTTTCATAGCAACAAGGTCAACCCTTTGTGGTGCCAATACAGTATCATTGGGGTCCACTGAAAGCTCTAATGCATTGACCATACGTGAGGCAATGATGCCCCCATAGATAGGCCCCCTAGCAGCTAGACGGCGAGCAATAAGCGAGCCAAGGTTGTACCGAGTATCATTGTTAAGTGCAGCAGCAAGGAAGGTGATACATTGCAAATGTATCTATAATTTTTGATGTTCCATGCTTAGTTTTATCCACTTTCTTGTGTTTTGTTCCAACTTTGGAGTACTTTTGTTATGATTTCTTGGACTAACCTATTAACAAGAGCCATAGTGCCAGCTACCTAATTTCTGTTGTTTTTGGTTCCAGAAAAGTCAGAAAATGAATATTCTCGGAATTGGACGGGACAAAAGCCATAGTGCCTATTTTTCCGGAAGGGATCAAGTGCCAGAATACGAGACGGAGAAGGGCTAGGGGCCTGCCACACCACCTGGCCGCGCGGCCAGGCCTGGCCCACGCCAGGGGTTGGTCTGGCTGCCCCAGCACCCCCTTGGCCTCTCCTTCTACCTATAAGTTGCCCTCGGGACGAAAACCCTAAGTACCCGATCAAAAATCCACGAAAGAGTCTATAGCCGCCGTCGTCTCTGTCCCTAGATCGGGGGGATCTAAAGCTCTTCCTGGCACCCTGCCGGAGAGGGGAATTCACCCTGGAGGCCTTCTTCATCACCATGCAAGTCTCCGGTGTGATGCGTGAGTAGTTCATCCTTGGACTACGGATCCATGTTGTAGCTAGATGGCTGGTTGCTCCTCCTTTGTGCTTTCATGTTTAGATCTTGTGAGCTCCGTTCATGATCAAGTTCATCTATTTGTAATTCATACATGTTGTGTTTGTGGGGATCCGATGGATATTGAGATGCTATTTCAGATTGATTATTGATTCTATCATGTCTTTGTTATTTGAGATCTTGCATGCTTTCCGTTGTTAGTAGCTATCTTGGCCAAGTAGATGCTAGCAACTCTAAGAGTTAGTATTTATGCTCGATAGTGGGTTCATGCCTCTGGTAATCTGGGGAAGTGACAGAAATCTCTAAGGTACTAGATGTGCTGTTGCTACTAGGGAGAAAACAACAATCCTTTGTTCATAGAGCAATCGTATTGTTTACCTTACCCGCAGTTCATAAAGCAATAATCTGTTGCTTGCAACTTAATACTGGAGGGGGTTCGGATGATAACATGAAGGTGGATTATTAGTCATAGATGCAGTTGGATGGTGGTCTATGTATTATGTTGTATTGCCCAATCAAGTCTCAAAGGAGTCAAGATGATTAGTATATGCATGTATTGCTTTCTCGGTGTTTGTCAATTGCGCCGCTGTAATTTGTTCACCCAGCATGTTATCTATCTAAGGAGAGCCACCTCTAGTGAACTATGGATCCCGGTCCTTTTCCTTTACATACAATCTATAAACTGTTTCTGCTTTGTGTTTACTTTCTGCAAACTTTTACTTCTTTCCATTCGATACGTTTAATCCTTTGTTTTCTGCAAAACACGGTGAGATTGACAACCTCATCGCAAGTTGGGGACAAAGTTTTGTGGTTGTGTTGTGCAGGTCTCCACGTTGCTACTACCACCGATAGTGCGCCCTGCCAAAGCTCAGCTAGTAACACCTTTGAGGTGTTTCCTTGCTCCTACTGGTTCTATTAAACCTTGGTTTCATAACTGAGGGAAACTTGCTGTTGTGCTCATCATACCTTCCTCTTGGGGTTCCCAATGAGCTCTACATCAACACCGCCATCAAGCATTTTTTGGGCGCCATGCATTGAGCCACCAAGCTATTTTTCTGGCGCCGTTGCCGGGGAGTCAAGGACATCTTCACAAGGGGAGTCCCTCATAACCAATCTCTTTACTTTGTTTTTTTTGTTTTGCTTAGTTTTCTTTTTGCCTTGTTTGCTTGTTTTGTTCTTCGAAAACACAAAAAATTAGTTTTACTAGTTTGCTTTCTTATTGGAAAAACACAAAAAAATTAGTTCCTTTCTTAAGTTGCCTTTATGACTAGCTCTGCTCCAATCACTATTTCATTATGGATAGCTCACTCAGTTTCCTATTTGGGAACAGTTTTATGACTGCTAAGGTAATAGGTGAACCACCGCCAGCTAGAACCTCCATGGAAGAAGAAATTGCTGAACCTGAGAGCTCATTAGATGAAAAAGAGGAGGAGAGTGATGGACAAAAGGAGGAATAATGGATCTACCCATTCCTACCTTCTAATGAGAGTAACTCTTTATCCCTTACATTATTTGATTGTCCCCCATGCTTATCAAAGGAGGGTGAATGTTATGTTCCCGAGGATTATTTTGAAAATGCTTATAATAAAGCTCTAGTGCTTGTAGATCATGAAAAGCATGCCTTATGTGATAGTTATATTGTTGAGTTTATTCATGAGGCTACTGAAAATTATTATGAGAGAGGAAAATATGGTTGTAGAAGTTTTTATGGTAATGAAACACCTCTCTATGTGCTGAAAGTTTTGAAGTTACTTTTGTTTTATCTTCCTATGCCTGTCACTTTGCTCTTTGTGCATTTATTTGCATACAAGATTCCTATGCATAGGAAGTGGGTTAGACTTAAATGTGTTTTGAATTTCCTTCTTGATGCTCTCTTTTACTTCAATTCATATTTCCTATGGGAGCATCTTCTCAAATCCTTATGCCTAACTTAAAGGCGTTAAAGAAAAGTACTTGTTGGGAGATAACCCAAGAGTTTTAGTTGAGTCTTGGAAGTTATTACCTCTGTAATAACCTCTCATTATCCTTTTTATTTGCTTTTTGTGCCAAGAGTAACCTCTAATGAGAGTGAAGTAATGATTGGGAAAGTTGCTGTCCCGAAACAGATTTTTGTGCTTCACCGTAAACATTCCTGAGAGAGCTCTGTACGTCGAATTGAGCTGTAACTTTTTGTGCTTCTGCCCCAGGTTGTTATCTAACTTTCTTAGTTCAACACTTTCTGATTTGAGCAACATAAGGTCTTCGAAAAAATTCGTCTTTACCTGCTGGTCTATTTTGACAGATTTCTGCCATTTTCTGCATTTGCTTCTTGTTGGTTCCTTCTTCAGTTCTTTTGGGGAATTGAGATTTTTTAGGGAAGTGCTACAGTAGCTAGTGTTATAATAGAAGTTTATTTGGTGTTAGAAATGAACCTTGAGACTTATTTATCTTAAGTGCACCAATGTTGCTAATGAGATTGTGTGAAGTTTTGTATGAAGGAAAATTTTCAGGTGTATGAAAGGAATGAGTAATGAGATGAAGGATGGACTAAAGCTTAAGCTTGGGGATGCCACGCATGTCACCCCAAGAAATATCCAAGAAGTACAAGCGTCAAAGCTTGTTGATGCCCAAGGCATCCCCTTCTTCATTAATAAAAATCCCAGGTTTCTTCCAAACGCTTCATTTTTATTGTTTCGTGCATAGTTGTGTTTCTCTTGGAGCGTCTTCTTTTTTGTTTTCGTTTTGGTTTTTAGTTTGCTTGCTTTACTTAGTTTTCTGAATAAGTTGGTTGGACCCCCTCTTTCACACTTTGGTTTGCAAATAGTTTGGTTTGGTTTGGAAAAGAGTAGGAAAGTTCATACTTATGTGGTAAAAAGAGCTCGTTTTTTGACTGTGGCTATGCTTTGTCATGCCATTCTTGATATTGTTTTGGCTTTATGCTTAGTATTCTTTGCTGTAGCATGACTTGTTATAAGCACTTGAGATTGCTTAATGTGCCTTGGATGAATCATGCATTGTTTTAGCATATTAAAGCATAGTATAGTGGTATTCTCCTTTGATGCTTTATTTGGGTTGACTTGGCACATGCTCGCACCATGTTATGACTGTCACAAGTCACCATAGCCTTTATGATCCTTTAGTTTTCAACTTGTAGTATCACTTTATGCTTTGATCAATGATGTTTTGTCGCTCTGCATGATTATGGCCATTATTGCTCTCTTAGTTTGTCGCTCCCAGTCTTTTGCTAGCCTCCACAACCAAGTATGAGTTCCTCTCGTGCATCCAACTCCCTAAACCAAGTTATTCCAAAGAGTCCACCATACCTACCTACTAGCTTATGCTATTCCAAGTACATTCATGCTTTTGTTTACCTTCCACTTGTTATGAGAAAACTAGTGATTAAAGCTCTCACGAACTTGATGGAACACTTTACTTTATTGCCTCTAATAAACTTGAACCATTGGGTCCTTCTTTGTTGGGTATATGCTTGCGCTTTATAAGTTGAAATTAGCAGAACCATGTACCATGGGGAACGCTTTCAACATTGCACTTGTACTTTGTACCCCGTTGATATTATGTTCTTTTGCTTACGGATCCCGGTGGTGTGAAATAAATGTGGAACTTGTATGATCATGGAGTTTGTATATGTGTTAGAGAAACGCCTGGGCCGCTAGCCTAAGCCATGCCTAATCATGGTGGAAACTTGCAGCATCACCATAATGAGCACTCTATGAAGCATTCTCAATAAAAACCTATGCAAATAGCAAATAAAAAGATCACTGAGATGCTCATTGTCTGCTTGCCTTGTCATTTAGACTATGGGAAAGCTCCCGTATCATGTGCAAGGGGTACCCCATTGGCGGTTCTAATGATACACACATACTTACAATGACAAGAGCTTACTCGTGACTAAAGTTGAGTAGCATGAGGATCGGTCTTCGTAAGTAAGGGGCATAAGAATTCGGTTTATAACTTGTCAAGCATATCCTCTTAGTTGTGTCACTTTAACCTTAATCACCTTCAAGATGTTTATGATAGGGGCAATGAGATATGAAAGCTTTAAGTACCATAATTTTTGGAAGCTCTTTATGATACTTGAATCCCTACTTCCTTTTTACAAAAGGCCTTTCTTCCACCATTATATTGAGTCTCCACCTTCTATCTTTATGCACTACTTTGAGAGCATAGTGGCCATTCTTAGTTCTATGTGCATTGTCCCAAGACTAGTTGATTGATGCATAACTTGTTATTGCTTGTTTGAAACTATTGTATCTAGTCACTCTTATGAACTTTGAAGGTGTCCTATGCATTTATATTTGCTACTCTATTGAGCGACAAGCTGAATACTTTTATGCTATGTTTTCTTTATGTGAAACAAACAAACGTCTTGCAAAGCATGTTATTCATGAATCTTTTGTTTGTGCCTTTTCATGTTGTATCATAGTTTCTTTGCTTATTGCTAAAACTTTGTCTTTCATGTTATGATTGAAGTACTTTGATCCCAGCCTTGAATGTTTTGCAAATACTTTGATCAAGTCTTTGATGGTGCATGTCACCTCAAAAATTATTTCTTTTTATCACTTACCTACTCGAGGACGAGCAGGAATTAAGCTTGGGGATGTTGATACATTGCAAATGTATCTATAATTTTTGATGTTCCATGCTTAGTTTTATCCACTTTCTTGTGTTTTGTTCCAACTTTGGAGTACTTTTATTATGATTTCATGGACTAACCTATTAACAAGAGCCACAGTGTCAGCTGCATGTTTTCTGTTGTTTTTGGTTCCAGAAAAGTCAGAAAATGAATATTCTCGGAATTGGACGGGACAAAAGCCAAAGTGCCTATTTTTCCGGAAGGGGTCAAGTGCCAGAATACGAGACGGAGAAGGGTTGGGGGCCGGCCACACCACCTGGCCGCGCGGCCAGGCCTGGCCCGCGCCAGGGGGTGTTCTGGCCGCCCCAGCACCCCCTCGGCCTCTCCTTCCGCCTATAAGTTGCCCTCGGGACGAAAACCCTAAGTACCCGATCAAAAATCCACGAAAGAGTCTGTAGCCGCCATCATCTCTGTCCCTAGATCGGGGGATCTGAAGCTCTTCTCGGCACCCCGCTGGAGAGGGGAATTCACCCTAGAGGCCTTCTTCATCACCATGCAAGCCTCCGGTGTGATGCGTGAGTAGTTCATCCTTGGACTACGGATCCATGTAGTACCTAGATGGCTGGTTTCTCCTCCTTTGTGCTTTCATGTTTAGATCTTGTGAGCTCCGTTCATGATCAATATCATCTATTTGTAATTCATACATGTTGTGTTTGCGGGGATCCGATGGATATTGAGATGCTATTTCAGATTGATTATTGATTCTATCATGTCTTTGTTATTTGAGATCTTGCATGGTTTCCGTTGTTAGTAGCTATCTTGGCAAAGTAGATGATAGCAACTCCAAGAGTTAGTATTTATGCTCGATAGTGGGTTCATGCCTCTGGTAATCTGGGGAAGTGATAGAAATCTCTAAGGTACTAGATGTGCTGTTGCTACTAGGGAGAAAACAACAATCCTTTGTTCATAGAGCAATCGTATTGTTTACCTTACACGCAGTTCGTAAAGCAATAATATGTTTCTTGCAACTTAATACTGGAGGGGGTTCGGATGATAACCTGAAGGTGGATTATTAGTCATAGATGCAGTTGGATGGCGGTCTATGTATTATGTTGTATTACCCAATCAAGTCTCAAAGGAGTCAAGATGATTAGTATATGCATGTATTTCTTTCTCGGTGTTTGTCAATTGCCCCGCTGTAATTTGTTCACCCAGCATGTTATCTATCTAAGGAGAGCCACCTCTAGTGAACTATGGATCCTGGTCCTTTTCCTTTACATACAATCTATAAACTGTTTCTGCTTTGTGTTTTCTTTCTGCAAACTTTTACTTCTTTCCATTCGATACGTTTAATCCTTTGTTTTCCGCAAAACACGGTGAGATTGACAACCTCATCGCAAGTTGGGGACAAAGTTATGTGGTTGTGTTGTGCAGGTCTCCACGTTGCTACTAGCACCAGTAGTGCGCCCTGCCAAAGCTCAGCTAGTAACACCTTTGAGGTGTTTCCTTGCTCCTACTGGTTCGATTAAACCTTGGTTTCATAACTGAGGGAAACTTGATGCTGTGCTCATCATACCTTCCTCTTGGGGTTCCCAACGAGCTCTACATCAACACCGCCATCAAGCATTTTTCTAGGCGTCGTGCAGTGAGCCATCAGAAGGCTAAATGATAGTTGGAGATATTACTTGTGTTCTCCCTACCAAGTATGCTAGTAGCAAGATAATATGCAAAGTATCTGAGAGCAGGGAGTTGGATGTTTCTTATCTTTCCGCGTTGTGCCACGCGGTCATCATCATTGGTCACTCCTCGGTAAAGCTCCAGCAAATCAGCGGGTCGCCCTTGAATTTTCTTCACGGTTCCTTTCATGCTTACACCTACAATACTGCAAAATCTCTCCAAAGGCATGGTAAAGGCCAGATTATAAATTTTGAAAGAGACAGTTGATTGATAGGACGTGTTAGCAACGTGAAGCTCTCAACAAAGGTTTTGGTGAGCATAGCGTATTGATCACTCTCATCTTGCATATATGAGGTCAAACCAACCCTCTCAATCAATAGCAAGAAATCATCAAGAATCCCTGCAGCTTGTAAGAAAGTAAAACAAGGAAAAGTGGATGGGTGAGCATCCCCATCATCCCTCTCATTACCAATACGAGTTGCAATGAGATCTTCGTTGTATGATGGACTAAACTGAGAGGCTGATCTTGAGGGCCTCGACCTCCTAGGTGCATCCCTCTCAAATATCTCTCCAAAGGTATGGTTGTTCATGCTTGGTATTCTGAAATTTAAACACCTATTAAACAAGTGATTGCAAAGTGAATATAATGAAGGGTACTACCCATAGGGACTTGTAAGAGGCCTAAACATGCATCAACACTATATCTCTAAGCATCAAACAAGCTTACAAGCTCTCATAACCTGTCACCTATAGCAGCAAAATACTCAAGATATAATCCACTAAACACAAATCTACTTGGACAAGGTGAGGAGTCACATACCAGAGAACAAGTGCTCCAAATTTCAGCAACAAAGATGGGCTGAGCAAGGAGATCGAAAAAATCGAGAGCAAGCACAACAAGAACGCGATTTTGAGCAATGAACTGGAGCTTACTCGGGAGAGAGAAGAAAGTGGTAGGTGAGAGAGTTAGTGGAGGGCCAGGGGTGGCCCACACCATGGCATGGAGCCACCTAGGGCAGGCCACGCCACCAGGTGGTGATCCTGGCTGGTGGGTCCCCCTGGTGCCTCCCCGACACTCCTCTGCCCCTTTTTTTACGTAAAAATTTAATATGAATTTTCTGGAATTTTTCGAGACACTTTATTTTTGGGCATTTTTCAGGTATAGAAGAATGATTTTCTGACAGACAGATTTTTTTGAAAAAGATGCAATGCAAAACAAAGCAAAAGCTACAGAAGTTCTAAGACACTATAACATGCAAGCAACTAACAACAAAGAAAACTAAACGAAAACAAAAACTAAAATGGATAGCAATAGAAGTAAACGGAGATAATCATAGTGAAAACATTGTTTTGTTCAATGAAATCCTTTTGTTAACAAGGTTGATCAGGTCTTGTTACCAAAACAATTTCATATGAGACAAAACTTTGTATTCCACTAATGATTATGTTACCTCAACCTTGATAGCAATAGTCCCAATCATAATAGTTTCAAATTTTTCTCTTGGTATGGGACAATATATTTCTCCAACTTGAATGCCCTCACCATGTTCAATTGAATTCAAACCATAAGTCCTTTCAATCTTCTTGGGGAAATAGACAGTATGTTCCTTGTCATTAACATTGAAAGTCACCTTTCCTTGATTACAATTAATAACAACTCCTGCAGTATTAAGAAAAGGTCTCCCAAGAATAATAGACATATTATCATCTTCAGGCATTTCAAGCACAACAAAATCAGTTAATATCAAGCAATTATGAGCCACTTGAACTGGTACATCCTCACATATACCAACAGGAATAGTGGTAGATTTATCAGCCATTTGCAAAGATATATCAGTTGGTATTAACTTTTCTAGTTGAAGCCTCTTATAGAGAGAAAAAGGCATCACACTAACTCCAGCTCCCAAATCACACAAAGCAGTTCTAACATAACTATTCTTAATAGAGCAAGGGATAGTTGGAATCCCTGGGTCTCCAAGTTTCTTAGGAACCTTACCATTGAAGGAATAATTAGCAAGCAAAGTAGAAATTTCTTCATTAGGGATCTTCCTTTTATTTGAGACAATATCCTTCATATACTTTGAGTAAGGAGGCAATTTAACAGCATCAGTCAAAGGAATTTGAAGGAATAAAGGTTTCATCCACTCACAAAACTTATTATAGTGTTCATCTTCCTTTGACTTGTGTTTCTTATCAGGGAAAGGCATAGGTTTTTGGACCCAAGGTTCTCTTTCACTACCATGTTTCTTAGCAATAAAATCTTCTTTAGTGTATTTAGTATTCTTAGTGTGGTTTTCAGGTTCTTCTTCAACTTTTTCCTCATTAGGAACTTCATTTTCTTCATTACCACTTTCAGTTTCAGCATCAGAGACAGATATACTATTAGGATCTATAGCAGGTTCTGAGGGTTCTACAACAGTTTTATGTTTCTTTTTCCTTTTCTTACGAGTAGAACCACTATTTTCAGCTTGTTGAGAATCCTGCTCAATTCTTTTGGGATGCCCCTCAAGATATAGAGGATCCTGGGTAGCAGCACCACTTCTAGTTCTAATTTTATAAGCATGTTTTTCTTTAGCAGCATTAACTAGCAAGTCCTTTTGCACTTTAACGAGTTGATCTATTTGAGTTTGAACCATTTGAAAGTGTTTAACAATCATTTTAACATCATTAGAGGTTCTTTCCACAATACCTTTCAACTCAACAATAGCTCTAGTGTTTTCCATCAGATGATTTTGCACCCTTTTATTAAAATTATCCTGCTTAACAATAAAGATATCGAATTCTTCTAAGCATTGATCAGGAGGTTTAGAGTAAGGGATATCACCTTTATCAAAGTGTTGGAGAGAGTGTACCTTAATAGTGGGTGAGTAGGGAATAGGCTTACATAATTCTTCTATAGGAGGTAAATTCTTGACATCTGCAGCTTTAATTCCCTTCTCCTTAAGACATTTCTTAGCTTCTTTCATCACTTCATCATTTAATTCAATAACTCCCTTCTTCTTTGATGTTGGAATAGGCACCGGAATAGTAGGTTCAGGTACAATTACTTCAGGTATAGCTTGTTTAGGAGGAGTCCAATCTTCATAGTTCTTACTTATTTTAGCCATTAATTCCTCAGCTTCCTTGGGAGTCCTATTCCTGAAAACACAATTAACACAACTATCTAGGTATGTCCTAGATTCCTCGGTTAGTCCATTATAAAACATATCAAGAAGCTCATTCTTAGGTAATGGACTTCCAGCCTGTGCATGAATCAAAGCACAACCTTGCCCAAGATTTGGGTAATATCTCTTTTTCTCCCTGTTTAAAATCAAAAAGTTCCTGCAAAATAGCGTGTCTAGCACTGGGAGGAAAATATTTCTACAGGAAAGTACTAATCAAGCAATCAGGGCTATCAATAGATCAAGGAGGTAAATTACTAAACCAAGTTTTAGCTTCTCCTTTCAGTGAAAAGGGGAAAATCTTAGCAACAAAGTAAGTACGCATCTTAATATCATCAGAAAACAAGCCACTCATGGTAGAAAGTTCATTCATATGTGCTACTGCACTTTCATTCTTAGTCCCACAAAAAGGTTCTTTCTGAACAATAGCTATGTAAGATAGATCGAGAGAGAAATCATAATCTTTATCTATAATGTTTATGGGAGAGGCAGCAAACTTAGCAATAGGAGATAATTTGGGTCTAATAGTACGCCTCTCAAGGAGACTCTTAGCAGCGCTCCTATCATGGGTGTTTTTACATTCTTTAATAAATTCATCGGTCATCTCAACATAACCATCTTCAATATCATAACTCTCACTAGACTCAGGTGAACTAACAGGTGTGGTAGTGTCTTCATTAGGAGTTTCAGTATTTCCAGCTATAGTTCTAGCAATCGTAGCATCTAGAAAAGGACCTAATGAACCACTCTTATCAAGCACAGTAGAAGCAGCATCATAAGCATCAGAAGTTTCAGATTCAGCAGTAGTAGCATGTGTATGTGGTGGTGTAACGAGCTTACTCATAACAGATGGTGAATCAAGAGCAATAGAGGTGTTCAGAACCGTACCTCTTCTTGTAGTGGATGGTAAAATAGGAACCTTGCCATCACGAGACTTACCCATGATTGAATGATGGAAACGAACAATAGAGAATCCAAGTGAACTTGATAAACAAAGCTATGCTCCCCGGCAATGGCGCCAGAAAATAGTCTTGATGAACCACAAGTATAGGGGGTGTATCGCAGTATTTTCGAGGGAAGTGAAACCCAATTTATTGATTCGACACAAGGGGAGCCAAAGAATATTTATAAGCCTTAACAACTGAGTTGTCAATTCAGCTGCACCTGGAAACAATGTTTCTCACAGCAGTTTATCAGTAGCAACAGTTTTGTAGTAGGAATAGCAAAGTAACAGCAGTAGTAAAGTAGGGACAGCAGTAACAATAGCAGTAAACAATAGAATTCGAGTGAGGTAGGCATAGGGATGGATGGACAGGCGTTGCATGGACAAGACAATTTGCATAGCAATCAGAACATAGGGCAATTGCAGATAAATAAGAATAAGCATCCAAGTACTAGATAATCCTAGGCATGTGTTCCATATATAGTCATACGTGCTCGCAATGAGAACTTGCACAACATCTTTTGTCCTGCCAGCCTGTTTGCAGCGGGGCCTCAATGGAACTACTGGCAATTAAGGTGCTCCTTTTAATAGAGCACTGGAGCAAAGCATTAACACTCCGTGAACACATGTGATCCTCACATCAAAGCCATTCCCTTCGGTTATCCCGATTTCTGTCAGTTTGGGGCCATTGATTCTGGACAACAACGTGTGTTAACTTGTAGGTAAGACCATAAACAATACTATCATAATGAATCAATAACATGTTCAGATCTGAAATCATGGCACTCAGGCCCTAGTGACAAGCACTAAGCATAATAAGTCGCAACAAAGTCATAAAGCACTAATAAAAGATACTAAACCCTAAACCCTAAACCCTAACAATCTGATGCCATTACATGAACGATCTCATACAATCCCTACCATCCCCATAGCCTACAGCGGGGGATTACTCATTCATAGATGGGGGAAACATGGATGTTCGATGGAGAAGCGATGGTGATGATGATGGCGATGATCTCCTCCAATTCCTCGTCCCGGCAGGGTGCCAGAACGGAGTTTCTGGTGCTGTTTCGTGGAATCTGGTGGTGGCGGCGGAGCGGAACTCCTTCTGGAAAAACGTCGAACTCCCCTGAGTTTTTAGGTCAGAAGGCAAATTATAGGCGAAGAGGGAGACCGAGGGGCAGTCTGGGGCGGCCAGACCACCCCCTGGCGCGTCCTAGGCTTGCCCGCGCGGCCAGGTGGTGTGGCCTGGGCCCAGCCCCCCTCCGCCTCGTATTCTGGCTCCGTGAGTCTTCTGGTGAAATAGGATTTTTGGCATATTTTCCGGGATTTTTCCTGATAGTTGATTTTCTGCACAGAAAGTAGACACCAGGGCAATTCTGTTGAAAACAACGTCAGTCCGCGATAGTTGCATCCAAATCACACAAGTTTAGAGGAGAAACAATAGCAAAAGTGTTCGGGAAAGTAGATACGTTTTGGACGTATCAGGCGGCCAGCAGGTTGTTCGACATACTTGTCGAACTCATCCTCGTCTTCATACTCGTACTTAGCATCCTCTTCATATTCCAAAAAACATCAGCCGCGTCAGCTTGTGGTGCAGCAGCAGCTACAGCGGTAGTAGCAGGAGGTGGTGTAGCCACAGCGGGGGGGCAGACCAACCAGCAGTATGGTGTCCCGCAAGTGGAACTCGTCGCGCAAGTCCCACCCGGTCGGGTAGACACCGCTGAGAACGTGGTGCAACAATAGTTGCAAGTGTAGGTAACCTGTTGAGGACCTCCCAAAACTTGGTCTAGCCCTTCTATCTTGTAAATAGTTTCGTGGAGATTTAGGTGAATATCCTCCAGTATTGAACCAACATCTTGGGCATTCCCTACAAAAAGCTTGGTAAAGTGAACATGCATGTCTTCAGTCATCATGTTTGCCGGTTTAACAGGTATATCTTCAGGTCCTTCCATCATTAGTCCTTAAGAAGCATAGGTGTATATGCCTACAAGTATGTAAAAATGGTGGAAGCACGCGTAATCCATCAAGCAATATACAAATCTCTTATAAGTTCTTACCAAACAGGAAGGAAAAGGTGATGTGCAACCGCAAGGATCAGTGGTTCCTGAGATTGAACCGAGCAATTACCAGGAGTCGACACAACGCACGTGGAAAAATCTATGGAGCTCTGGGAAGGCTTAGCAAAGGAGGTTAGCAATTATCAAAATAGCAATGCAAAGTTGAAAATATGCTCAAGGACGGTATTGTGCTTGTCCTAGGCTAGACCATACTAGAGACACGAGCCTAGAGCACTAACAATGTCACGATGCGGCACAACATGCAATGGCGTGATGATATGGCGCCTTGAAAAGCGAACCAAGATGTCCAAAATCACTATCATGGCGAGTTTCTAGACCTGATCTATGGGGTCTAAAAATAAGATAGCCCTGGAAAATTTTTTGTCAAAATTTTTCTACTGTGCTCCGGAAAGCGCGTAGGTGCCAAAAAAATCTCGCTATAACGGCCGATGGAGAAAAGTGATCCACAAGGCCAAAAACTAGTCTAGCTAGAAAAAATTTCGAAGGCATTTCCAGACTTTTTTGCTCTCCTTCTTAACTTGTAGCCGAAACTTTAACTTAGCAGAATTATATTATAGCACAGAACAATATGGAAGGAAAAAAAATAACAGGAAAGAACAAATCTACTTGGACTCGTGTCGCGATAGGAAAACATATCAGATCCATGTCACGGTAGGAAGGAGTTAGTGGAGTCTAGGGTTTATGGTGGTAGGAGTATATGGCGGCGGAATATGGTACTGGATGTAAGGCAATGGTGGTGATCTGCGAACATGGCGATGGTGACTAATGTGACCAAAACTCAAAACTCTAAGGGACGAGGCAATAAGACCAGCAACTCGATGCAACGATGCAGACACAAATTCAACAATCTAAAAACTGAAAAGACAATGCAAGGAAGAGATTGGTGATGGGATATATCTAACTCTAATTGTATTTTTGGCTTTTTCCTGGGTTATAAGGAAAACATATCTATACTAGGAAAAACTTTAAATCTCACCAAGCAACTTGAAATCTGATTCCACTTGATAGGGTAAAGGTGTGTGATCTTTCGATGAGTTGGCGATAATCAATTTGGATGGAGTGCGGGCTTGACGATCTGACTACACGTGCGACCACGAGCGCCAATGAAATCTCTAGGCCAATCTCCTAGAGGTTACCGATCTTGCAGAAGCACGATCATCCTGACCATCAAGGGTCTTAATTCCTACCTGAAATCGAGAACAAGTACAAACTAATATTGCAATCAAGATATTGCAGATTAAGATGAAAGCTTTATTGAAAAAGGTGGGATCCTAAATAGGTACGAAGTACAGGACGTCTCTACGACACTCAAGTCTTAGCGAAGTTGCAATGATGGCTAACTTTTAGTCTAAAAAAATCTGAGTCTAAAAGTGATGGCTACAAGGGTATTTAAGGAGGAAAAGGTGGGTTTTCGGCAAACCATAGGTATGGTAGTTGAACCGAACCCTAGAAGGCCTTTTCCCCTCAAATACAGACTCTAAAAAGTGGCTTATTTAATTCCTACAAAAATAACAAGGGCCTGGCACAAAATAAAGGTGACTCTAAAAGGTCATGAAGTATGGTGGGGCATTGGTTAGACCAAAAGACATCACGGTGTATTCATACAGGCCATACCTTGTGGTGAAGGCAGTCTTGGGTATATCATGTTCCCGAATCTTCAACTCGAAGTAACCTGATAGGAGATCAATCTCGGAGAACACACTACCTCCCTTTAATTGGTCAAACAGGTCATTGATATTGGGTAGAGGGTACTTGTTCTTTATTTTCGCTTCATTCAATGAGAGGTAATCCATAACTAGCCTCTTGGTTTTATCCTTCTTCTCCATGAATAAGATAGGTGCTCCCCAATATGACACACTTGGTTGAATGAATCCTAATGTGTCCAAAATTGAAGCATATTTACCTTTTGTGTTTGCATAAATAGAGTAGGGATTGTTGTATTTCACTATGCCTACGCGCGCTATTTCATTCTTGTTTCAACAGGATCCCAAATCATGGGGTCATATATGAACATATCAATTAGAGCTATCATATTGTGTAACTATATGATATTTCTAAGTGATAAAAATCATTTTATGAATTTACCTTCGCACCTGGAAGAATAACAAACAAGGAGGAGGCATCAGTATCGATAACGACCACTAGTACGGGCGGATCCCACCCGTACCGTCTGCTCGTACCAGGCGTCATCATGACCGCCTCGTCAAATAGTTTCTCCTAGCAAAGAAGAGATGGGGATCCGACATTCACAGCCACCAGAAACCACGAAACACCACATCCGAGAGGTATCTGAAGGAGGAACTCGTCTGGAGTAAAATCCAGGATGCTTCATGGATCATTGGAGGACAACGCATCATCCCCTTCATCATCAATTGCTGCATCTCCATCACCACCATTACTCCATCTTTCATCTATTAGATCTCTTTATAATTCCAGATCCAATTGTGGTTTGCATTGGATCTACCCCCGTACTTTAATCCATTCATTTGATTATGATGATGTTGTTGATTGCTTTCATGAGTGAGTAGTTCCTTTGTTCTTGGGGAGATGGAGAAACCCTAGCACCATTATGAACTTGTAATAAAGATGATATATTCTTGTGTCCATATGACTTGCTTGTCTATGATATAATTATGATTTGTGTTTGATTTCTCTCTTTAGATGATATGTGAAGTCGACCACATATCATTTGCCTTTGGGACTAAAGGGAGGAAGAAACCCTTTGGACGTGTCTTAGAAGCATACCCAGAATGCCCCGTGATAGATTGGCACTGGCCCATAACCTACACAATCAAAGGGGGATTAAAGAGGGACTCCCTAAGCTAATTAAGATATCCATGGGGAAACCCATAATTGCGGTGGTATGTATGGGTGATTGCTCTCAGACATTGTAGTGGTTATTTAGAGGTGACCTCACACTTGGCTCAACAAAGTGGCTTCCTACGAGCATTGTCGTGAACATCTTATTATGGGGCTCTCTACACATATCATGAGATAAGAAGTATATTATCTTGATTATATATAACAATAACGCTATGCTAGTGGTGTATCCTACATCCCCGAGAAAGTTTTAGCCCTATTGAGTTCAACCACGCTTTCACACAATCTTGTTACTTGTCTTCTTTTACTTGTATTAATTACTTTTCTTTAAACAACCATAAACCATTCAAACACCCTTTACTTGAGATAAGGAAAACTTATAAGTATTCTTTGGTAGAGAGTAACGAGGGGCATAAAGACCTTTACCAATAGCTCTCTGTGGGTTCGGTATCTTTACTTCGAAACTAGCTACAATTGGTATGTGCACTTGTAGTCATCAAATCCCTTGTCCAGTTGCTCTCTAAGCTTCTCCTTGAGTTCCTTTAACTCATCAACATCCATCTTGTATGGTCTTTTGGCTATTGGTCCAGTGCCAGGCATCAAGTCAATGATAAACTAGATATCTCAGTCAGGAGGTAGCCCTGGTAATTCTTCTTGAAAGACATCTAGATATTCCTTCATAGTAGGTACATCCTCCAAGCTAATGCCCTTAAGAGAGTTCACCATACTTCCCTTAAGTGCAAAGGCTGACTTAAAGCGGATTCTTTTCTTTTCTGGAGTGGTGAGTGCAACTGTTCTTTTGGCACAGTCTATAACTCCCTCATACTCAATCATCCAATTCATGCCCAAAATTATATCTAAGCCTTGTGACTCCAGAACGACTAGACTTGTGGGAAACACGTGTGTGCCAATCCTTAGTTCTAACCCACGACATCCAAAGTTTGCCCCTATTTCTCCTCTAGGAGAACTTACCCTTAGAGGAGCGCTAATAGTCTCCGTAGGTATCTTGACTCTATCCAAAAATACCCTTGATATGAATGAATGTGATGCACCAGTATCAAAAAGAACAACTGTGGGGATGGAATTTAGCTTGAACTTACCAATCATGGTGTCCGGTGCGTTGCAACCATCATCCACGGAGACATGATTCACTGTATCCTTGATGAACAGATTCAGCTTCTTCCCATTTCCATTACCATGGTTGTGCCCATTTCCATTTCCAATGTTCATCCTCTCAGGGTAATTAGTTGCATAATGCCCTGTCTTGTTGTATTTGAAGCATGTCACCTCACTAAGATCCTTCCCATTGCTACCATTTCCATTGTGGTGCTTATGACCATTGTGGTTATGTCCACCATGATGATGACCATTGTGGTTGTGGCCATTATGGTTATGGGGTGGCGGTGATGAAGTGCGTTGCTTCTGGTATGGTGCAAAGTTGTGCTTGTGTGAGGTGGACTTCCTCTTACGGTTCTCTATATTCCTTTGTTTTGACTCAACCACAACTTCCCTATCCAGGAGTTCCTGATAGTTATCAAACTTCAAAGCCACAAGCTGAATGGATATCTCATCATTAAGTCCCCTCAAGAAATTTTCCTACATCTTGGCATCAGTGGAAACATCATCAGGTGCATAATGTGCTAGCTTGTTGAAAAGGTCCCCATACTCGAAGACAGAGCAGTGATGTTGCTTCAAGATGCAAAACTCACGTCTCTTCAGTTACATGACACCAGCTACTACATGACGAATACGAAAGGCTCCCTCAAACAGGTTCCAGATGATAGCATCAATATCCGGGTGGGTGACTTGGTATTTATCCCACCATTCAGCAGCAGGTCCTTCAAGTTGGTGTGTGGCAAAACTGTTGGAAATATGCCCAAGAGACAAATAGTAATAAGAACTATTATCATATTTCATAAAGTTTATGATTAAGTTTTATATCATGCTATAACTATGTTTAGTGGAAACATCAATACACGTGTGATATACAAACAACCAGGGGTTCCAAGTGAAACTCTAGTCACTGGTTCATTGGTCAACACATGATCAAGTTTCCTGATCATGTGGCATTTATGCCAGTTGGAAATGGAGTCAACTCATTCTAAGAATGAGATGATGAACCAATACCCAACCTAAACATCGTGACCCGATCATGTCACGAAGTTCAAGTTATGATTATTAGAAATGGATCCTCGTAGACTATTCCTTATACCATGAGGCTATATCAATCACTGTCTCTCGAGAGTGCTTAGATAGCATCAAGCGCCACTTGGTAATACAGTGGTTATAAATGTGTGTTCAGGTACTCGGAGGAAACCGTAGAGGAAATATATGTCAAGAGCAGGATTTGTCCGTCCACGTGACGGAAAGATACTCAAGGGCCCACTCAGAGAAGTTATATCCAATAGTTGCGCATCATGTGATTTGAGCATAGGGATATCACTTGTCGGAACGAGTCAAGTAGTATTGTTAGGTAACAAGATTGAACACCACATGGTGATGTCATTGATCAGAGCTCGGACAATGCAAGTATCGAGAGACAAAGGGAATAAGACACGACTGTCCCGGTTCAAACGACGAAAGATCTTCGTGGAACGCACGGCGGTCACATGGCCCTCCAGGTCCCTCTGTTGATCATTGGTCCGGGAGTGTCCCGACCATGTCTAGAATGTTCCCAAACCATAGGGTATCACGCTTAAGGGTTTGATGATGCTTAGAGAGTTTTTATAGGATCGGAAGAATCGTCGAAGAATAGTAGAGAGAAAACCGGAAGGGTTTTGGTAAGTCCGGAGGAAGTCCGGAGTGGAGGTGGAAGGTGTTCCATAGCCACGGAGATTGAATAATATGTGAATGAATGTTAAATATTGATTTAAGCATTTATTCATAATCATTTAATAAAAGAGAAAATAAATTGAAAGGTCAAAATGCTTAATGGGCCAATTCCGGAGGGAAGAGGGCCCATTAGGGAAAGGAAAGAGGGTAGAAGGGGAAAGGGGGTGTCCGGCTGGGCCAAGCCCTCCCCCCGCCCCCCGTGCGGGGCCCACTAGGGCCAGCCGGCAGCTGCCCCCCCTCTCCCTCTCCTTTAGTCCCACCCCGAAACTTTGAGGGAGGTAGTACCTCCCCTCCCCCTATATATAGTGGGGATATTTGTCCAGATAAACACACACAATATTCAATAAAGGTCTTCTCACTTTTTGGAAGACCTCCAATTGATATTCTCTCTCTCTCGTGACCGTGGTCCCAAGTTCGGACTGTATGAACAAGAGATATCTTCACCGCGGAGCGCCGTCGCGCTGCGGGATTCGGATCTAGGAGCTCTACTTTCGCAACTGCTGCTGGATAGGGGAAGCGGGAGTCATCATCAGGCACCGAACGTGTGTAACTCCCCACATGGTGTCACACTTGAGGCAGTCAAGTCGTTGGAGCCGTTGGAGCGCAAGGACTTTATCACGACCTTGAGGTCGGCTTCGGCTCGTCTACATCAACCACGCTCTCCTGAGCATTGACAATGCTTTTTCGGTCTTCAAGGGTAATTTCGTGAAAAGCCCCTCCTGTTACTGTATTACTAATAGATAGGTCCTGACAACATCAGGGGTTCAGGGGCATAGGGTAAAAATTTATTGTTTTCATACGCGGAACCCCTATAGTGGTATCAGAGCTAGATCTATGTGTAGTAAAGCTAGTACGGGTAGAACACACGAGATGTAGCGTGTGGGCATTAATATTTTAGTTGTTACCCTCCCACGTGTACTTGTGTATACCGTAGTAATGCTTGATGGGACTGGTATCAGAGCCCCCAACCGACTATACGTGTTCATTCGCGAGACTGGTCCACGCTTAACATACGGCTTGTACCGTATAAAGTGGATTAGGGGTGTGTTTGTCTCTCTCGCATTAGTTGGTATGCCATTTGCAACGAAGGGCCCCGAAAGGGGTGTAGTAGAGACAACTACTTGATCAACATTGTGCTGAAAGTTCGTAGGTAAGAACGGTTCTTGTGCGAAAGCCCATTCAGCCACGTAAAACATGCAAAGGTAAAGTAGAGGAGTCTAACTTTGTTTTGCAGGGAGGCGTTGCTTTGTGATATGGTTGTGGCTAAGGTAAAGTGATTACCTTATGTTACGTAGTAGTAGATAGTCACGGAGGTGACGGACTACCACGCCAGAAAGACACCAGTACCCTGGTGTCTACGGTGCCGGAACCCTGGCGCCGGAATCCGGTGACGACGGATGGAGATCACGACATGAAGGACCATATCACATCACATTTACATTCAATGTTATTGTTTGTATATCATATTGTGTGCTAGTATTAGATACTCGACGGTAGCCTAATAAGATGATCCCTGTTAAAATTACCAATGATTGTGTTCCCCCTTAGTGTGCACCACCAAGAAAGTTCTTCGGTATGAGGCAGGTCATGATGATCGGGTGTCAGACATATCTACGTTCGCATACAATGGGTGTAAGCCTTGTTGCACAGCGAATACACTAAGGTTGAGTTAGCGATCCTAGAACGTTACAGAGATGTGGCCTCGGAACGTGGCTGGTCGAAAGATCGAGCACGAGTCGCATGAATGATGTGACCGACGTTTAGCGTCCACCCTTGAACCCACATTGATGGCCGTGATCATCGGGGGAGATCTGGCTGAAAGGGGTCGTGTTATCACTAGGAACCCTTCATGGGATAGGTGTTTCTAAGTGGAGTTATTATTAACTCATTTAATTATAAACTTAGTCTAAATTCCTTTTGCAATTATAAATATAGAAAAGGTTCTCCCCGATGCCACCTTTCCTATTGACGACTGATTGGTTAGAAGGAGAGAAGCTCAGGATAGATGGATCAAACTTCTCTATGTGGGTTACGCATATCCACGTTCTCCTTAGCGAGAATGACGTGGTCGACTACATACTCGACGAGATGGATTTGGATCAGCCCATTGACCTAGAGACCCCAGAGCAACGGGAAGACCGCTATCACCGTCCAGAGATGGCCTCCTTCATTTCAGTTACAATGCGTTTCGGAATGGTGGACGAACTGTGGCCTGTCGTGGGTAATGTCAACCCTCATACGGTAATGCTACAGCTTAGGACACATTTCATGGAACAAGCACGCATATGGGAGCATGAGCTAATGGGAGACTTCCTCTCCATTAAGATGGAGGAGAACTCATCACTTGACGACCACTTGGAGCGCATGCATGATGTGTACATGAGGCCTGCATACTTCCTGGATAGCTGGATGATGGGATCTTTTGCAAATGACGTTGTGCCACGGTCACTGCCACCAAGCTACCAAGCACAAGTCGGGACTTGCATTATGAGAGGCGACGTGGAATCGATGGAATTCCATAGGTTCGTATCACATCTCAGGAATGTGATGGTTGAACCCATTGTCATTGAGGTCATCAATGACAAAGGTATATATTTGATATATAGTTTTATAAATGTTATAATCTTGGAAACACATTTGCAGTGTTAAGTATATCTGATACTTGTTCTGTTTTATTGAAAACAGGGCCTTCTGCATAGAGGTGCTTGCTGGAGAGGAGGTGACGTTGCGTGTTGATGGCAAGCATGATGATGATGGCCGACGACACTCTCCCTCAACATTTATCACTTAGTTTGTGTTTAGGATGATTAATGTAATCAAGATATTGTGAACTTCTTTAGTTTGTCTCACACTTCGTGTGACAGTTATTCATATGAGTTTCTAACAAACAGTTGTTCTGCTTTTATGAATGATTTCTATTCATGTTCATATCTTGTTTGATTATGTGTGAATTATCCTTGTTGTTTGAAACTAATTGATAATGTATGAACATTTGTAAAACATTAAAAATGCCTTGTTTAAAATACCCAATTTAATGATATTTCATTAATGAATGAAACCATTGTTTAAATTCAAAGTTATGTGATAATATGTGAAAGTCATTTGATTTCTTATCACCTATAAATCATGCCAAAGTTTGGCAAAATAACTTGAACACCATGTATTACTTGAATACTAAGTGTTTAATGAATTGTTAAAAGTAAATACATATTCGATGTATTGTGTTTTAACGAAAATGGTAATTATCGTTATATGATTGTTTAAATGTGTAAAGAAGTTTACCAAAGGAAACATGAGTATGAAATTATTTGATATGATCAAAGTGTTTCATCCAACAAAGGGTATAAAGATAAATGAGAATCTAATTACTACGATTTGATCAATAGAAATGAAATTCAACTTTATAAGATTGGCATAAAAGAAATTGTGAAATGCAAAGTGTTTTGAAATGTCAAAATGCAAAGCTTCACAATGTGATATTAGATATCAAAATGGGTGAATAGATGGCGCCAAATAAATCGTTGTAGTGTAGATGTAGAGACCATTAGTTAGAAATAGTTAGCACTCAATTAGAATATATAGTGAACCATTTGAATTCGTGAAAGTGGCTCCATATCTGGTATGGATCGTCGTAAAAGTTTTGGGGTTATTCGATATAACCAAAACAATAGCGAATAAGTCCTTGTAGAGTATTCATTGGAAACTTTGAATATGAAATCCATAGCTGAAACCAAAAGAGAAGCAAAACTTGTATTGCTTGGTTTTTGGTGGATTCTTGATAAAGCTCACTTTTAGTGATATTTCTCGATTATGGAGCAATTGGAAGATAGTGAAAACCACGATGAGGATTCAAAACCCTGCATCAGAGTGTTGAGAAGCGCAACGAAAAACGTTCTTGAACGATTCACAAAGGAAAGAATCAATGATATTGATCATTGTGTTTTCCCCACTAGTGTTTTCACTACATGAAGTAGGATTCAAAATGTAACCCATATCTTGTATGGAGACATTTGTGAATCATTTGTCATAATTCTTGGAATATGACATACCTACGAACTACTAAGGAAATAATTGTAAACTAGAATTATGAGAAATCCTAAAAGCAAAATTCCCTTGAGATTAGAAAGCAATTCGTTGCTAAATCTCACAAGTAAAAGGGGTTACTTGAATTTTCCCAAATGACTGCAAAGCCATAGTGGAAAAGGGGGTGAATGAAAAAAGCACAATGTGTCAAGTATTGGACAAATTCAAATGAATTTGATCCATGTGTGCTTAATGTCTAGTGGATTTAAAACTAGTAAAAGTACTAGTGTCTCATAGTAAATCTCTCACTTTGCTATTTGATCAAAGGATTTGAAGTTGTTCAAAATAGTGAGTAGATATGCAATTTGCATAAAATTGAGTGGGAGATATAAAAGTCTTCCTAAAACAATATGTGAATGACATATTTTTTTAGTGGGAGCAATATAAGTCTCAAATTCAAATATGTAGGAACATAGTTTGAGTAAGAGTAGTGACTCATACCCAAATATGTCGGGAACATATTTTGAGTGGGAGCTTATAGGAGTGATCCTTAAGTATGTTAAGAATGAAAGCGCATGTACCAATAAATAATGATTGATAAGGTATGGAAGTTGATAATAAGTGTATTATGATATTATGTAGTGTTCCTTAAGGGATTTTGAAAAGGGTTTCAGAATAGAAGTTAATTAAGGAACTAGTTCTTAATAACTCAAGTTAGGAATAGTATTAAGTTTAACATCAATGGTTGAAAGAAAGAAAAGTATGATCATCATCCACTATGTCGAGACATAGGTTCTATCATAGAAAACCATGATGATAACTTAGCATAATATATGATCCAATAAGGAACATTTAAAAGGGATTAAGTTTGAATCACGGAACGTTGATCTAAGTTTATCCGCAGTGTCTAATAGAGAACTGTAGACTCATTTTCCAAATCCATAAAGGATGACATATCTTAAAGCATAAAGGGTTATGTTATAAGGGAATATGTTGGAAACTCCCGTAATACCGATTAGATTCAAGTAGGAAGCAAGGTGAACAAAACATCGAAAGTTGCATCAGAATGCACTCGAGTTTCGATAATTACATTAATAATAATAGATAAGGGTACCATCTAAAGTGTTGTATAATGTTATGGCGGGGCTAGTTCGCTTTTAACGTAGAACGATGTGTCCCAGGGCACAGTGCCCATGAGAAAGCCCTCAAGCTTGATCTAAAGTCACTGTAGGCTCCTGGAATCAGGCCTCGTTCTGTTGCCATAGCGACGATGCATACACACAGATGTTATCATGTGATGATAAAGTATTAATATCAATCAAGGTTACATTAGTAAGTTGCAAAGGATTTGGGACTATAAAGTACATACCCAAGACTCAACCTCTTCCATGAGAAAGCATGTTCAGGGTACCGGATATGGTGCCAATGATTAAGAACAAATGCAGCTAGTTTATTTGTACTCTAGTGCAAGTGGGAGACTGTTGGAAATATGCCCTAGAGACAAATAGTAGTAAGGACTATTATCATATTTCATAAAGTTTATGATTAAGTTTTATATCATGCTATAACTGTGTTGAGTGGAAACATCAATACACATGTGATATACAAACAACCAGGGGTTCCTAGTGAAACTATAGTCACTGGTTCATTGGTCAACATATGATCAAGTTTCCTAATCATGTGGCATTTATGCTAGTTGGAAATGGAGTCAACTCATTCGAAGAATGAGATGATGAACCAATACCCAACCTAAACATCGTGACCCGATCATGTCACGAAGTTCAAGTTATGATGATTAGAAATGGATCCTCGTAGACTATTCCTTAGACCGTGAGGCTATATGAATCACTGTCTCCCGAGAGTGCTTAGATAGCATCAAGAGCCACTTGGTAATACATTGGTTATAAAGGTGTGTTCGGGTACTCAGAGGAAACCGTAGAGGCAATATATGTCAAGAGCGGGATTTGTCCGTCCACGTGACGGAAAGATACTCAAGGGCCCACTCGGAGAAGTTATATCCAATAGTTGCGCAACGTGTGATTTAATCACAGGGATATCACTTGTCGGAACGAGTCAAGTAGCTTTGTTAGGTAACGAGATTGAACACGGCATGGTGATGCCATTTATCATATCTCGGGCAATGCAAGTATCGAGAGACAATGGGAATAAGACATGACTGTCCTGGTTCAAACGACGAAAGATCTCCGTGGAACGCACAGGGGTCACATGGCCATCCAGGTCCCTCTGTTGATCATTGGTCCGGGAGTGTCCTGACCATGTCTGGAGTGTTCCCAGACCATTGGGTATCACGCTTAAGGGTTTGATGATGCTTAGAGAGTGTTTATAGGATCGAAAGAATCGTCGAAGAATAGTAGAGAGAAAACCGGAAGGGTTTCGGTAAGTCCAGAGGAAGTCCAGAGTGGAGGTGGAAGGTGTTCCATAGCCACGGAGATTGAATATTATGTGAATGAATGTTAAATATTTATTTAAGCATTTATTCATAATTGTTTAATAAAAGATAAAATCAATTCAAATGTTAAAAGGCTTAATGGGCCAATTCCGGAGGGAAGAGGGCCCATTAGGGAAAGGAAGGAGGGGAGAAGTGGCAAGGGGGTGGCCGCCTAGGCCAAGCCCCCTCACGCGGGGCCCACTAGGGCCGGCCGGCGGCTGCCCCCTCTCCCTCTCCTTTAGTCCAACCCCGGGACTTTGAGGGAGGTAGTACCTCCCCTCCCCCTATATATAGTGGAGGTATTTGCCCAGATAAACACACACAATATTGAATAAAGGTCTTCTCACTTTTGGGAAGACCTCCAATTGATATTATCTCTCTCTCTCTCTCTTGACTGTGGTCCCAAGTTCGGACTGCGCAAACGAGAGATATCTTCACCACGGAGCACCGTCGCGCTGCGGGATTCGGATCTAGGAGCTCTACTTCCGCTGGATCCGGGAAGCGGGAGTCATCGTCAGGGACCGTACGTGTGTAACTCCCTGCAAGGTGTCGCACTTGAGGCACTCAAGTCATTGGAGCCGTTGGAGCACAAGGACTTCATCACGACCTTGAGGTCGGCTTTGGCTCGTCTACATCAACCACGCTCTCCTGAGCATTGACAACGCTTTTCGGTCTTCAAGGTTAAGTTCGCGAAAAGCCCCTCCCGTTACTATATTACTAATAGATAGGTCCTGGCAACATCAGGGGTTCAGGGGCGTAGGGTAAAAATTTATTGTTTTCATACGTGGAACCCCTACAAAAACGCACCCTGTCAGCTCCAATAACTTGGACGGTGTCTAACCTCTTGTCAATGGTGCAAAGCCAGTCATCCGCCACAATTGGCTTACGGGTACTTGAGAAGGTAGGAGGGTTCAACCTCAAAAACCGAGTCAAGCAATTCTGCTGGGGTAACAGAGGTGGCGGAGGTGGCGGGTTGTTGTTGTTGTTGTTGTTTTGCATGTTCTAGGTGAGGAGTTGGATCAGCTGATTCTGAGAGTTCATAAGTTGTGCAATCTCCGGAGGCAGATCATTGTTCACATGTCTTGGCGGCATCTGTGGGGTTGTGGAAACAAGTTAAGAGATGGATAGAAAGACAAAGGAATAAACTCCTACACTTATTAAAACACATAATAAAAACACACGAGAAACACGAAAAGGCACACATAGCACAACAAGTTTAACACATAATTCATCCAAGTTTAACTAAACCAATTATGTTTTGGCATTATTATTACAATCGCGAATAATGTTTAACTATAAAGTAAAGGTGGTCCAACTACCTACCCTACTCTTCCAAGTATTCCACTTCCTTGTCCTCAATCGAGTATCCTTCCTTCACTAGAGTTGAATTGTATAGCTCCATATCCTTCATCGCGGCTTCAAGCTTCTCTTGAAGATCCTTCACCTCATGCAGCTCCTTTGTATCAGCTTCGAGCTTCTCTTGAAGTTCCTTCTTCTCCTCTTGCAGCTCCTCAATCAGGTTTTTCTCCTTAGTCATAGGTGTGATCTTCTGTTACAAGTTCCTCTTGGTAGCTCGGAGCTCCTTGATCAGGTCAAGGAGGGTCTTGAACTCCATCTCGTTGCGCTTGAGTAGTTCATCTTGTTCCCTGATCTTCTTATCTTCAACTGTACTCTCTTCTCTTGCTTGGCAAACCTCTTATCTTGGCCTTGGAACTTCTCTTCTAGGGACTTGATCACCTCCACTTGCTCTTGGATCTTCTTGTCCTTCTCCTTGACTAGAGCGCATAACTCATCATTCCTTAGGATCTCAAAGCACCTACCCTCCTCAAGATTGTTGATGTGGCAGTCTAAGTCTTGGTATTGGATCCTTCGACGCTTGGCGGTCACCCTTTCCTTCATGGTTAACTCAATAGGAACCCCTTTCTCATCATGCCTTCCAGGAGTTGGATGTAATGGCCATCAAGTTCTTCAAAGTGAAGTACACATAGGCATCCAATGAGTTCTTGCATGCAGGAGCTAAGTCCCTTTCCTTTGAGTCGCTGACGATGTTGAACACAATGGCCTCGGTCTTGGGCTCAGCCTCACTTCTCCCCAGTTGGATGATCTGGACTGCCCAGCATCCTTCTTTGTGAAATTTCCTTAACAAGTTTCCTTTGATTGATGGCATGGGCAGCTCTAATGTCGTGACGAGGTAGAGAAGGCATTCCCCGAAGCGCAGGTACTTGATGTCTTTGGCGGTGTCGTAATGGAAGCTCGTCATCTTTAAGTTAGAAGAATGAAGATTATATACATAAAATAAGTGATAAGGAAAAGTAATTACTAGAGGTGCATAAATAACTTAGAAGAATATAGAAAGCAAAAGCACACAAAGTTAAAGGTGGTTTCCAATCCTAGGAGTCACGTCCTATAAGCAACTTTGTGCTTTGATAACATCTGTTATGACCTTGGATCGATAGAGACACTAAGTCCCTGTGATTAACATGCTAATCCCTAGATCAATAGCTAACACTCACAGTCAATAAATATCGTGTAAAACACAAATCATTATTACATGAATAATCTAGATTATAATTATTACATCTTTGCATAGCTTATAGCTATCTCAAATAGAATAGTGGAAACTTAATAAAACTTGACTCCATCAACGCCTCAAGCTAGTTGAGTGAAGACCCACGATCCCTACGCACATTTCAATCTCTGATTCTACACATAAAATGTGCAGCCAACAAGTTGGGTCAATACATTGAATATATTGGAAAATTACACCAAGGAAAGAATAAGACTAACTCTACATACAAGGATAGGAGTAGGATTTGGGGTTCATTTCCATAAAGCCAATTTTCTCTAAGTATGGAGAAAAGAGGAAGAGTTTTATCCTACTTTTTAAAAAATTGTTTAAGTAATATATGGTCGAGTGGAACACGAGGATATTACGCACCAAGTGTCCAATCAACCTAACACTTGGATATTACACACCAAGTGGCACTTGAATATGACGTACCAAGTTACTTCGATATGATACACCAAGTCCCCAAAATCCCACCCATTGGCGATATTACGCATGCCATGGGGTTTTAAAACTTTAAGTTTGGAAAGAGAGAGGAAATCTTTCAGAGGCTCCATCCTTCAGATGCTCAAAGTGTTCTTTTATGTGAACTCGGCTGATCAATTAGATTGCAATACTCTCGAGAGGTTGTGGACTTTACCCACAATCCACGGTCAAGTCCTTTTATAGACAAGACCATGGTGAAGCCTTCCCTTAGTAGCCCCTATACATTCCGGATCCGCCGATGCCAAAGTAACCTCCAAATGACGGTACCCAGGTGAGGTTTCCCACTAAGTACTAAGCCAAGGCAGAACCCATATGTATTGTGGTTGCACTTGAAGCTTCTCAATTCTGAAACATGGCAGACTTCTTTGATTCCTAGGCGGCCGTCCTCCACCAAATCTCCACCCGTTGACCCGACAACCATTCCGCCCAAAAGAAAACTTAGTTTTATTTTGAGGAGAATTTTTGAGAGGAAAAGGTTTGCTCAAGGGAGCTTTTATACTTAGAATTTTTTAGTCTTTCGAACCCCCCAATGGTACTTTATATATATAACATAGCAAGCAGGACTTAGCAAAATTAGGGGTAACCTATTAGAAAGGAAAGATCCTAAGTATAGAACTATCATGGCATACTACAAAATCATCGCACTTGCAAAATATTTATAAGTAAATCTACCAAAACAATCCTACTCATGCATACTACTACTTTGAAGAGTAAAACATGCATAGTATTCAAAACTGGGACAACATACGAACAAGAGGTGTAACTTGCCTTAATCCGAGCAGCACTCTATGCAACAATACTCTTCAGCGCACTCCGAACAATCTAATGGAACACAAACATAGATCTAATCACAAATTGCACACAAAAACATTGCCACAAAGGAAATATGCATGCATGCAACATGGTAATATGCAAGGGTGGGTTCAATTCAACCAAGAATATTATTCAGGGGTGGTATTATGTTGGGGATGTCATTAATATCGATTTCCCATAGATTTCAACTGTCTTGGATTATTACTTTATTAAATATGCCCATAAAGAGATCTATCCTTCAAATCTACCACGAAACAGATCTAAAATAGCTAAGCAGGAAATTCCAATGCCAAACAATAGATATCTTACTTAAAAAACCAACGCAACAAGAATCAACTAAAATGGAGTTACAGTTAATATTCTAGAATTAAAATACTACATTCTAGTATTTAAACCCTACAACAATATTAATATAGTAAACTACCAATTTTATTGCGGATCTGTTATCTAGGCAATTTTATGAACCCGAGATATAATAATTGCAATTTTTTCCAAGTATTCAGTTTACTATGAATTTTACAAGTTAAACAATAATTTATGTATTTAAAATAATTTCTAGAATTAAACTTGACAACCCTGGCCACGTGTCGCGACGCTACTTGCCACGTGGGTGGCTGGTGCTGACTCGGCACGCTAACATGGCTCGTGCCACGTGGTGCAATCCTAGTCGTCGATACCTCTTCCCCGGATCAATCTAATCTAGGCCGTTAACGCGAGATCAAATGGGTGGGAGTGATCCTTCTTACCTAGTAATGGTGGGCGACGACGACAATGGCATTGATGGCGGCGAACGGTCAGGCGGTGGTACTCGGCGGTGTCCTATGGCTTCCCTAGGCGGCGATGTAGAAGACGGTGTGTGGTTCCTCCTCACGGTTATGTTCACAAGATAGATGGCGCATGTATACTTCCCGAGCGGCATCAGACGGTGGCCATCCTTCACGAACTCCGGCGAGACTCCGATGACAAATTGTGAGTGGCATAGGCTTCTAATCAAGGGGAAAGGGGTGCAAGGCAATGCGGTCGTTATTGGTGGGTGCGAAAGACATAAAGAGGGGAGACATGGGTCTTGGAATGAATGGGGTGGCTCACCTTCCAAAGATCCATGACGGCATGGTTTTCCAACAAGGTCGCTTTCGAGCATGGAGGCTATCTAGGGTTTGGAGAAACAAAAATGGCAGAGAGGGGTCGCGGCAGCGGTATTGAAGAGTCGATGTCGTGTAGGAGGGTCGGATTTGTTCCCGATTCGGCCTGGATTCATTTAGCGAACACGGCGGCGTCGAGTTCATCCTGGACTCCACGGAGGCGATGACGCGCGGGCCTGGGCGGTCAGCGTCACGCGGGGTGTGGGTGGGTTGGGCGACAGTGTTTTTCGTTCAGACTAGTTAGGCGGCTGCGGTATGCGCCGCTCGCTCACGGGCACGCGCGGTAGTTAGCCGTGGGCTGGCTTTTGCTGGCCCGCTTAGGTTAGTTTCCCTTTTTTATTTAAGCTTTATCTTTTTATGTTTTACTAATTCTTTAATAACTTTTGCATCTTATATCCAAATTCAATGAAATTAGTCTCTAAAAATTTGTAAAAATAAGGATATCGTCATAGGATCATAAAATACTCCTTTGAATAGCATTTAGAAGGTTAGGTTTATAAAACCCCTTCTTGTCTTTATAATGGTAAAAATCAAAATAGGGTTTAGGGAAAAGCGTTCTGATGCAATTTTTATTGTAGGATGCCATGATGCAAATGCTATAATGCATGCTTCTAGTAACATCTGGAATTACAAAATTTGGGATGTTACAATAAGAAAATTAGGCACTCTCTCACTTTTCCTTGTATCACTCACAACTATTACATTCTCTCCCCTATCAACTAATGTAGGTGCATCCTCCAGGTTGACTTCAGTTTTCTGACGCGATTCATTAACAATATCCTGTGGTGACATAGGTTGTAAATTGATTTTTCTTCCCTTGAATTACATGTGATATGTATTGGCTCGGTAATAATGTTGTACAGAATGACCAAACATCCACGGTCGACCCAATAAAAATGACAAATTGTCATAGTAACCACATCAAAAGCAATGGAATCCTTGTATGGTCTGATCTGAAAATCAACATGCACCATATGACTGACCTTCATATAACCATTGTCACTTAACAACTGAATATAATATGGATGAGGGTGTGGTAGATACTTTAGTTTTAGATTGGCACATAAATCCTTGCTTTCTAAGTTGTGGCAACTTCAACCATCAATGATTACCTTGCAAGCTTTATTTGGACCAACAAGTGCCTTAATTTGGAACAAATTACAGCGATGACTTGCATCACTAGACTGAAGCGTCACATTGAGAGTCTTGTTTGAAACAATAATGGTTGGTGTCAGTGAAGGAAACGCATCAACACCATCACCACTAGGGTAACCATCATCATCCGAAGCATCTGGATCAGCGTCATCTCCTGTATCATACTCATTAAGCTCATTCAGAAACATAACCTTCTGATTAGGACAATATCACTTGAAGTGGCCCTTGCAACCACATGTTTCACACTCTGTATCATAATTACATGTCATAGAGATGTTATAAACAATAACACTTAATGCAAGGGTTGTATTCTTTGTATTGGAAACATTGGAAGTCGGTATCGTTGATGTAGATGGATGATCAGCATGGCTTGCACTAGATGTGGGCACAAACAAACTAGTCCGAGAGGAAAAGCGCCCACCTCCCATGGAACGAGCTTTGAATAGAGCTTCTTCGACAAACTATGATTCAACCTCACGTGCATGATGTAACAACTCATTCATATCATGATATTGATGGTGCTGAACAACACTCTTAATGTTATGCTTAAGTCCATTGAGAAAAGTTGATTGGTCATCTCAATAGACTCACGTACTCTTGCTCGTTGTAGAAGCATATCCATCTCCATGTAATAGGAATCAACAGTCATACAACCTTGCTTCAACTGTTGTAACTTTTCGAAGATAGAACGCAAATAATTGGGAGGAACAAAACGAGCTCGCATAACCTCCTTCATGGTTCGCCAAGTAATGATATGTTGAGGGCTAACCTCGGGGGTGCCTGATCTTTCACGAATCCTCGTGGAAATTGAGAGGGAGGTGCGAGGGGAAGAGGAAGGTGATGAAAACCATGAACTCACACATGAAGAACTCGATGAACACACTCACAAAAGGACATGATACAAGCCAATAGCTCACATCGGCATTGCCTGGTCCAACACGATCCCTAGGATCAGCGTCATGCGAAGATCTCTCTCTCGACCCGGCATGGCGAGTGGGAGTCTCGGTGAGATCTTGACATCTTGGCAAAGGGCTCCGATGACAAGGCCTTGTACAACGAGGGAGGCATGATGCAAACTTCAACGAGGGGGTTATTTGGTGCTCCTTTAGCAAAGTAGCATGAGACAAGAATTAGGGAGATCCACAAGAGTCTCTTCTAATTCCAATATCCAGTGTAGGGTTTACAATAGAGGTGGGGTGCTATTTATAGGACAACAACTAGTTCAACGGTACTTTAGTCATAAAAGGGTAAAGTCTGGATGGATTTGGGGTTACATGGTTCGAAGGCCCAAAAGGCTTTAACATGCCTGTCACACTTACACCAGAGACTCCGGGGTGCGAGGGCTGGAGACTCCGGTGTGACCAGAGACTTCGGGGTGGAGCGTTGTGAACACCCAGATTTTTAAGTCCAGATGCCTGTTATGCCATACATCTCAATCCCAGGAATATCATTTTTGTGAGACATAACAGAATTGATAACACAGTACATCATCCACTAGAAAGCATAATAGTCTTACAAATAGTTGATCTCATGATCAAGTATTAGAACACATCAAAGAAGCAGAAATAAATGTAGTAGAGTCTCCATCTTCATTGTCATACGCAATGCTGACGATGGGAGATGATCCTAGTTATCATAGACATCCTGCTGTCCGTCCTCCGGATAGTCCTCTTCATAGTCTGGCCATGGTAATAGCTAGGGACAAAGCCATGAGTACTTTTAAGGTACTCGCAAACTATCACTAATGTAAGTAAGACAATTCTAGTAGGAATCCTAAGCTCTAGGCTTGTTTGCAATAAGCTAGTTTTATTTCAAAAGTACTTAGTAGTAAAGCCTATTTTAGTTATCTAGATTACTCAAGTGGGAACCTAGTTTTACTTTCCACAACCCTATTGCGGTCAAGTCAAAGTCATAGTTCAAGTCACAAATCATTTTGAAAACATCTAACAATGGAACAATATGGCCATCCAACTGTCCATGACCGCGGACGCGGCTATTCGAATAGTTTGACACTCTGCAGAGGTGATACACTTTCACCACAAAATTCGATACATCCGTCAGGGATAGCCCTGAATCATCATACTTGGTATGCGGATAATCAATCCTAACCTTTCAATTACACAGCCTAGTATAGGCACCTCCCCTATGAGCATGGCCTCCCAACCATGGCCACCCACCATCCCGGGAACTGCATAGGTGGTCATTTATAGTCACGAGGTAGCCTCAACTTAACCTCTTTTCCGCGAGGTAACCCATACTAAGACACATGAACTTCCAGTTAAGCCCTACCCAAATTAGGTATTGTGGTTGTACGGTAAAGCTGGAATGGTATCGCACCTGAACCCAACCATCAGTTTTTATTCAAAGTCAAGGCACATGCCTCATTCATCATCATCTTCAAGTCATTATGTTTCATAACCCATGTCAAAACATTTCAATAGAATGACTCATCATTCTAAGGATTTCATAATCATTTGCTCCAAGTGTTCCCATCTAAAGTGATCAATATTATTTTAGCACTAGCAACTATCAATGAGGGGTCACTAGTGAAGGGAGCTAATCAAGTATAACTACCTAAGCCTAGTTCTATGCTCTTGAGGGCATCTGTCCTATTTTCCACTAATCACTAATAATTAACTACTCAAGAAACTTTGGTAAAGAGAAAAATAAAGATTGTAGATAAAACTTAGGATTGGTATAGTCAAGGTTGCATCACAATAGCATGCATAGTGTATCTTGTAGAGGTTAGCTTGCATAGTTAAGCTTGCCTTGGTTGGTATAGTTGTCGAAGTTCTCCTCTTCTTCTTCGTAGAATTCTTCCTCCTCGTAGCGCGGGTTGGTACTAGCATCTATAAATGAATACGAGGTACACAATCACCAAAAAAGACATAGATACTTCTATTTAGCACACAAGGGCTCACACTAGATGATCTATCATCATCTCAATCACGAGATGTATTAGTTACATAGTCTTATTTATCTTATTTTGGAAATGCAATTTCTACTCATTGAAAAATACTTAAGATTTAATATTCTCCAATTATAAAATATGGGATCATGTTGACACATGTCATTACCATACATTCCAATACTTAGGAATGTGATTTAAGGTGGATGGCATATATCACAAAGTTTAATATTGCTATTTAATATAATTAAGATGACTAGAAATGACTATATAAACATTATTTTAATCTTAGCCCATGACTACTGCATGTAAAACTAAATATTTTTACATATTTCGGTAGATCATGGCAAATGTGATTTTTAACAATTGGAATCAATTCAAAAGCATTTATGGTTGATTTTAGAAAAATGTTTGAAGTTGGAAAAGTCATTGCCTTGTTATTTTTACTATGGGTGATCTATAAATTCAAATTGTTTGAATCCAATGGGAGTGTTTAGAGATTTTCATTTCCTTTCTAACAAAATTGGAATCATGCAATTTGGTTCAGTGGATCTTCTTGAATTCAATTTTGAAGTCACCTATAGAATAGTGTTTTGAAATAAAATAAAAATCTAGATTTGAATTGCTGGGCGTGCGCGGGAACGATACTGGGCCGACCCATCTACACGGAGCGCGCATGGAGGGTTGCACATGCGCTGGCCCCACATGTCAGAGGCTGTTCTAACGCGAAGCGGTACGCGATAATCCTAGCCGCACGATTAGAGCATGATCAACGGCTCAGCGTCATCGTCTCCGTCACACGACGCGCACGGGATTCAACCCTAGTTCTACAGCGAGGGTCGTCGGGGGCTTACCAGGGCTCCATCTAGGTATGGCGGTGCGGGCGAATGAACTAGACAACGACGGCAGTTCGAATGGTGTTCGCGGTAGCTCCTAGGGTGGCTCCTAGTGCTGGCTCCATTCCACCACTGCAGCGGCGAGCTCCGGTGAAATTTTGGTGCTACAGGGTTCGACTTGCTCCAGGGATGGGTCAAAGAGATTGCTGGGTGAGAGGTGAGTCGAGTGGGGTGCGTTTTGAGGCAAGGGGTGAGGTCTATTTATACCCAGGCGAGGGGAGCATCGGGGCATGGATCAGGCTCATCGGTGACATCGTTACATTGTGCTATAGGCATGGCTGAGGGTGTAGGTTGACACGGTGATCCTTGGCGATCGTCATTCTCATAGTGGCGCCCGAGGCGTGGTCTCCATTGGTCGGGGGTGTCCATGCCATCCTCGGGTACCGCCGGTGTTCGTCACGGCGTACAGTGGTCACAGGTCACGCGGGGTCAAGCGGGCATGTCTGGGAGGTCCCTGGCGTCGTGGCGAGTGCATTGATGCAAGGAGAGAGTGAGGCGTGGTGTGGTCGCATGGGATTTGCTCGGCGCTCTGGCGCGGTCTCGGCATGGTGGACAGATAAGTGGACGTGGCTGCGCTGGCGTCTCCACGGGCTGGCGTTGGTCGAGGCATACACATGCAAGTGCGGTGAGGTCATGGCTATCTCCTAGACGTCATGGGCGAGGGCGGCAAAGCGTGTGGCATCAAGTCCATGTCTTGTCGGCATGGTGAGCTCGGGTACGGGCTGGCACTAGTCCAAAGGGCGAGTGAGCGATGCTCAGCTGCACGGGCTGGTACGGGGGGTTGTGGGCGAGTAGTGGAGGCTGAGTCGAGTACAAAGATGATCACAAGATTGATCTAAACAATGTGGAGTTGGTAGCTGTGTACTGTGCTCGCTAAGTGTTCAATCTAATGGCCAAAGAGAAAAATATTTGAATTTTAAAATTCTATTTGGTGGGTGTGTTGATCATAAGCTTGAGAGTCTCTGGTTGCAAGGGTTTGCCAAGTGGATAAAGTTTGGATGATTTTGGAAAAATGGCTATCTTGATACATACACTAGATTCAATTTTGAAAATTCCCTCAAATGGATTTGAATTTGTTCTAGTAAGTTTTGAAAGTTCACTTGTGTTCATTGTCACTTGGTCTAGCAAGGTGAGAAAAGAAATGAAATTGTTTCTATTTGAAATCATTTAATAGAGATGCTCCAAGTGAGCTAAGTGTTAATATTTGCAAAAATGACCATTAGGTCATATGCTTTATATTTTTATTTTCTTTTGCTTTGATTTGGTTGTGTTTTGACCTAGATGATACTGTTTTGATCTTTAAACCAATCCTCATCTTATATAACAAACAAACATGGCATATCATGCATTGATACATTATTAACAAACACAGACTTGCCTTCATATAGTTTTTAATAGTAAAAGTTTTTGTTAACCCTAATTTTGGTTTCTTGGAAATTGGTTTCTTGGAAATTTTTGTTAACCCTAATAGTAAAAGTTTTTGTTAACCCTAAAAGTTTTTGTTAACCCTAATTTTAATATTATTGAGATGTTACAAGGGCGGTCTCCGGGGAAGACTCTGGGGCAGCATATAGAGAGCTCCATGCGGGGTCCGGAGTCCTGGGGGTGGAGACTCCGAGGTTGTAGGCCGGAGACTCCGGGGTAGCTGGGTCGATGACTCCAGGGTGGCATATGCTCTTCGGTGGGGACTCCGTGGGGGTGGGCTGAGCGCTCGGGGAAGGGGTCTGGAGACTGGTCTAGAGTCCAGGCCAGAGACTCCGGTGTTGGAGGTCGGAGACTACAGACTTCAGGGCCGGAGACTCCGGGGCTTCATCCTAAGCAACATCTTCTTCTTATCCAACTCCTTATACTTCATCCGTGGGGGCTTGGCGATGCATTGGGGCTACATAGCTAATAATGCATAGATTAGTTGCATGAAGTAGCAATCCATCCATGGATGTATCAACGTCACACGAGGAGAGGAGCGAGTTAACCTTAGCTTGTAGGAGTTTGGCTTGGGTGCAAGTCATTGGTCCACTTGGGGGACTTGGTGGTGTAGATGTAAGGACGTCTGTAGGACGGGCTGCATCAGCTCCCCCCTTTGGAAAGATTCGTCCTCGACTTTTCATGCATATCATCTTGAACGTCTCCATGGAAAGATGAAAGGTCCTTGACGTTGAACGTATTTCTCACAAGGTACTTGGAGGTCAGGATGTTGATGATGTACGCGTTGTTGTTGATCTCTTGAGGACCTTGAAGGTACCATCTACTCTTGGTTTGAGCTTGGAATCGCGTTCCTTGAGGAAATGATCATTTCTCAAGTGTATCCACACAAGATCGCCTTCCTCAAAGATCTTCTCCTTATTGTCGTTGTTTAGCCTAGATGCTTGGAGACGGACTTGTTGCTCGATAGTAGCTCTTGTTTCTTCGTGAAGCTTCTTCATAGCTTGTGTGCGCTTGTTGACGTCCATGTTGGTATGATCATGGAGAGGAAGTGGTAATATGTAGAGCTCGGTGAGGGGCTCTAAGCCATAAACAATCATGAAAGGGCTCATCTTCGTTGTAGAGTGATTGGCTTGATTGTAGGCGAACTCGGCGTGGGGAATGCATTCCTCCAAATCCTTGAGGTTTTTATTGATCAGCACACAAAGGAGAGTGCCAAGGCTTCGGTTAACGACCTCAGTTTGGCCATCTGTTTGCGGATGTGAGACAGATGAGAAGAGTAGGTTAACGCCGAGCTTGGCCATGAGGGTCTTCCACAAGTAGCTCATGAATTTGAGGTCGCAGTCAGAGACAATTGTTCTTGGCACACCGTGAAGGCGGACAATTTCTGTGAAAAACAAATTTGCAACATGTGAAGCATCGTCGGTCTTATGGCACGATATGAAGTGTGCCATTTTGGGAAAGAAATCCACAACGACAAATATAGAATCATGACCATGCTTAGACCAAGGCAATCCTAACACAAAGTCCATGCTAATGTCGGACCAAGGTGCATGAGGTATAGGAAATGGCATATAAAGACCAAATGGGTCAGACTTAGACTTAGCTTGAACACATGTAGTGCATTGTTGAACGTAGCGCTCCACGTCTCGCTTCATCTTGGGCCAATAGTAATGAGTGGAAAGCATGTCCAATGTCTTGTCACATCCAAAGTGACCCACAAGGCCTCCACCATGAAATTCTTGGAGAAGCAAGTTTTGGATAGATGACTTTGGAATGCAAAGCTTGTTTTGTTTGAATAGAAAGCCCTTATGCAAATATAAATCATAAAATCCTTTGACACTTGAACAGTTTGCAAATATTGGTCCAAAGAATGGTTTAGAAGAATACAAAGTTTTCATTTCATCAAGAACCAACACGTTTACTTCGAGTCGAGTAAGAAGTCTTGTGTTCTTGCGAGACAAAGAATCCGCAACTACATTATCTTTGCCCTTCTTATACTTGACAATGTAAGGAAAAGATTCAATAAACTCAACCCACTTACATGTATTTTGATCAAGTTGGCTTGTCCTTTGAGATATTTCAACAACTCATGGTCAGAATGTATGATAAATTCCTTAGGCCAAAGGTAGTGTTGCCAAACTTGAAGAACACAAACTAAGGCAAAAAGCTCTTTGTCACAAATCGGGTAATTAAGGCATGCACCATCAAGTTTCTCGCTATGCTAGGCAATAGGACGTCTGTTTTGCATAAGGACTCCTCCAATGCTAACACCGCTAGTATCACACTGTATCTCAAAAGTTTTTGTGAAATCCGGTAATGGGAGAAGAGGTGTGTCACATCCCAAAATTTTCCAAATTTTGAAATGTGAAAATTTTAAACAAAACAAAGAATCAAGTTCTTTGAAATTCAGAAGGAACAAAAACTTTTGGAACATTTAAAAACCTAAGAACAGTGAAAAATATCTCAAACCCTAAAACTCTAATTATTTGTTAACACTAAGAACAACATAATATTATGGATATACTCCATATTTATATTAAACAAAAGAACTCCTATGAGAGTTGAAAAGATAAAAGGCAAAATAATAAAACAATAGAAATTGGTTTCATCCAATTTGGAGCCATGGATAAAAAGATATGAATTATTTTGAGAATAGAATTAAGAAAGGCAATATTAACTATTAAATCCAAAATGAATAAATTTGGTTAGAAAAATTTGAGTTAGAAAGTAAATGTGTTCTATAATGCCCTAAAAACCTAATTTGAGTTTTACAAATTTTTAGAAATTTGTTTGATTCAAATTGGATCATTAAATCAAAAGTTATTTAAGAAAACAGAAAAAGAAAAAGAAAAATTGAAGGAAAAAAAACACAGCAGCAGCAGCTCGGCCCAAACCTAGCCCACTAAGCCCACCCGGCACTCCCCCTTCCCCCTCTCTTTCTTTCTCACCGACCCCTCCTCACACCCCCTCGCTGACGGCCCGACCCCACCTCCACGTCACTCGCCAGCTCACCGTCTTCCACCGCGGGGACGAACAGCCCTCTCCCTCCCCGGCCGTTTCTGTGTCGATCCGTTTTGATTAAACTCGAGCGTTTCTGCGAATTAAACTCCACTCTGAGCCCTGCCCCTTAAACCCCACCCCCTTCTCTTCATTTTCCCCTCGGACACCGCCACCTAAGAGCCACTAGGCTGCTCGGAATCGAGCTCAAACCACTGCGGCCACCGACAAGCTCCGGCGAAGATTCCGGCGAGAACCGGCAACCCCACGCCCTCCCCTCTGTCCTGTTAGCTTCGCCATGCTTTGGCACGCCTACTGACACTTTCCCGTGCTTTTTCTGTGCCTAGGTCGTCGCCACGGTCACCAACAGCGTCACCCTCTGCCGCCGCCGTTCACCGGTGATTTCCGGCGAGACGCAGGTTCCCGCCGCCCTCTTTTGGCCACAACCAGCTCCTGCATGACCAGGCGCACCTCACTGACCATTTTCCTTGTCTGATCGAGCCCCAGGACGACGACACCGTCTTGGAGAGCGAGCTCCGCCGTCGGCAAGTACTCCGGTGAGGAATCCCCAGCGAGGCCGAGCGCCCCTCCCTCCACCACGACTACCATCGAGACCACCGAGACCGCAGCAACCCACCGGTAAGATCACTGCTTCCCCTAACCCTCTAGAACCACCGGAGCACCACCCGTCCGACGCGTCGCCGCCGCGCGCAGAGGACCAGCGCCGCCAGTTCATGGCCACGCGCTGAGCACCGTCTGATCTTGATCCAGCGGCTTAGATAGATCACTTAGCCGAAGCGGTATCAGCTAATCTGGTCCGTTAGTTCCTCTTAAAATCCAACAGCCCACGTTGTTGATCCGCCCGAACCGGTACGAGCCAATAAGAACATGCCACGTTGCCCAGGCTATTTGTTTAAATTAGAAAATAGGCAGAATTTGTATTTAACTTAGAAATTCAATAACTTTTGATCCACAAATCAGAAAAATACAAATTTGGTGTCTATGGATTCAGAAAAATGAGAGCTTCACTGCTGATGCATTATTTCACCCTTTTGCTTCTGAAAAATTGGAGTTTTAGGCAGAACCTTTTTAGGAGTATTTTAACCATAAAAATTGTTTTGTAAATTATTTTTGGGTGAATCTTTTTGCTATGGATTGCAAATTGAACCCTCTATCCAGTAAGACCAAAATATAAATTTGGTTGGCTATGCCTAATAGCATGGAAATTATTTAGTGAGTTTGGCCTTTCCAAATAATAGATATTATTGCTAATTGTTACAATTGCACAAATGGTTGCATTTGTAATCTTGCAATTATAAAATGTTCAGAAAGCACGTAGTAGTGTTCAAAACCTTTGTTATAACAATTTGTACAATAAAAATTGCCATCTTGCATGCTTGCATATTTTGCATGATTTTTGTATTGCCATTAGTGTTGACTTTGTGCATGTCTTGTCTTGGTTGTTTTGTTTGATAGATTGTGTGGATTGTCAAGTGTGTTATTGGAAAGAGTGCACCAACACCACCAACTACTAAGGCAAGTGGCACTATCATCCATGTCCTACTATTTTTCATTACACTTTGTGGATTTTTGTGGTATGCATGATAGGACTACTATGATACTATGCTATGCTATATCCTATTAGGATATTCTTTATATATCCCTTAGTGGAAATACAGTAGTTGTAGTATGCTTAGCCCTGCTATAGATTCAGGGTGGAATATACCATATTGTGATTATATGAAGTGTTGGAAAAATATATGTTTTGTATAATAAAACAAGTACTCAATGAATCACCTGGGTGGAATGTGGATACTCAGTTGAGAATAAGGTGGCAACGAAGGGAACCATGTCTATGGCTATCTCTTTCGTGTGTGCACTAGGAAAATACCACCCAGGAACTTAGAGATTGAACATGTTTCTCGTACAGTGGCTTTCGTGTACAGCCACATGCCAAATAGGCTCTAGCCTAGTCAATTACATAGTGGGAGACCCATGCATTGGTACCTCTTCAGGTTAACTAGAATTATGCATTGGAGGTTTATCCTTGCATTGGTGCCTGGTAGATGTGCTGGCATTATGTATTGGGAGGACTCCTATGGAAAGGCTTTGTCACATTCTCGATCTGCCGGTACTCCATCTTGGTGAGTACTAATCCAGCGGCCACTGGTGGCGTCAAGACGAGATTGTGTCTTGTGGGTAAAGTGTACAACTTCTGCAGAAGATTAAATTCTAAGTACTTAGCCGTGTCCCCGGTTATGGATAACTCTGAGCAACTAAGGCCTGAAGCTATGGAAGATCTCGACATTCTAATTTCTCAAAGTAAAACTTGATGGTGACAACAAGAGATTAGAAGAACTTGGAGTTTGCCAAGGAGTTCAGAAAGTTATTGAAAGATGAAAAGTATTTTGCAAAGATAGGATAAAACCATGTTGCTTTCTGCAAATAAGCCTAAGCTCTACTTAGCCAAATATGCATGTAGTGATAGTCCAACTTATATTCACAAACTAGTGACACCTGCCAATACATTCACAGTATTGACCCTTTGTGGCTGCAACTTATCATGTTGCAGGTTATTCTATTGATGAGTTTGGATTGATGATAGGATTACGAGTCTGCACCCAACATGTTTGCCTGTGGCACATGAAGATGAAGGACTCCATGCTTTACTTGTATTCTGTTGCTTTGTAATAAGATAGCCTATGGCTATGAGTTTGTAATAAAGTATTTATATTCTGGATCATGCGATGTAATATGACCTTTGTATCTTGATATTACATCTTAAACTGTGGGTGCTAGCTATTCGATCCAGGGACTAGCACTGTAATCACAGGGATTCAAACCAAGCCAGGTTTGGGTGTTTACAAGGTTCTTCGGTTAGCCTCTTTTTAAGCTCATCAAAAGCTCTTTGTTGTGCTTTGCCCCACATGAAGGTGACATTCTTTTTGGTCAACTCGTAGAGGGCAAGCAATGGTAGAGAATTCTTTCACAAAGCGATTATAGAAACCGGCCAACCCATGAAAACTTTGAAGTTCACTCATGTTTGTGGGGATGTGCCAATCTCGAATGTCTTTGACTTTAGAAACGTCCTCTTTAATGACATTGGAAGAAACAACAAAACCAAGAAAAATCAACTTGTCTTTAGCAAAAGTGCACTTGGGAAGATTAGCATATAGCTTTTCATTTCGAAGGATTTGTAAAACTTCCTAGATATGTGTAACATGTTCCTCAAGTGACTTGCTATAAACAAGTATATCATAGAAATAGACAACAACACTTTTCCAATGAGAGAATGCAAAATATGATTCATAAGGCGCATGAAGATGGATGGGGAATTAGATAAGCCAAAATGCATGACCAACCATTCATAGAGACCAAGTTTGGTCTTGAAGGCAGTTTTCCACTCATCACTTTCCGCCATTTGTATTTGATGGTAGCCACTACGAAAGTCAATTTTGGAGAAAATAGTGGCTCCACACAACTCATGAAGCATGTCATCTAGACGAGGTATAGGATCTCGATAACGCATGGTGCTAGCATTGATTGGATGGCAGTCCATGCATAACTGCAATGTATCATCCATTTTTGGAACAAGAATCATGGGTATAGCCAGGGCCCACGGATTAATCCTCCAAGAATCCCTATAATGCATACACCACGATCCCATAATCAGTTAGTCGTGGAACATAACCAACAAGTATCATAGTAAACATCTAGTAGTTAAGTGGATACATGCCATACCTTATTTGACGTTATGGCTACATCAATCATCATCAGTGGAACTTCATTTAAGCGTATAGCCCGAGCCATGCCTTAACCTATAGGCAACTGACTAGGAGAACATCCTACCTTGCATAGTCATCATCAACACCTTCTTCTTGATATCTGACCAAGTCAATAGCCAGGGACGATGCCAGTGAGTACTTTGAATGTACTCGCTAACCACCTTAAGGAAATAATAACAAGAGGATATGAAATATGGTTGTGGTAGTAGGAGGGCTCCAAGAGAGGTTCTTTTCTCAAATAGTTTCTCTTGTAGATGTAGCATCCACATATCTTTGAGGAAAACATTTGTAAAACATTTTGGAAACCTTTTTGAAAAGTTTTGGAAAACAGTAGGATTGAGGCACCCATTAGTTCCTCCTTCCGGTCATCCCATGACAAAACTCCTTTCCTTCTTTGCCGACCATCCCATGGTCAAAACATTTCCAAAGCCTTTGCTTTTCTGAAATCCTTTTTGAAAACAAAACCAGCACCGCTCTACAGTAATTTGTCCAACCGTCCATAGCCATGGACACAACTATTCAAATAGATTTTACACTCTACAGAGATTGTACACTTTACCCACACAATTTGATATATCCACCATGATGAAACCACATCCCGCTACACCAAGTGTACAGGGATATGGATAATCAAACATAACCTTTTGTTTGTCGTCCCTGGTATGGGCACTTTCCATATGGTCTTACTTCTCCCCGGACGAGTATCATACTTCCACCCGAATCATCCCTACCTTACTTCCTGAATCATTTCCCCTTCCATACTCCCATATATCGTACCGTCCGCGGGAACCCCATAGTTTCAGCCGACCTCCGTAGAGATAATAGAACCCTCTGGGTACGACAACCCCCTAAGTGGAAAGGAACCGTCTTCAGGGGACTTTAAACCCTTTGTATGCGTTATGGCGTAGTCCATTCTAAGGAAAACAAACTACGAGTTAAGCCCTGTCCCATTCGGGTGTAATGTGGTTGCACGGTTTTAGTTGTTATAGCTAAAGCTGCAAAGAAATGGGTTCATTTTTGTAAACATTTTATCCTCCTCCTCTTCAGCATCATTTGTAAAACAAAACCTTTTTCTTTCATCACTCTTGTTAGGTCAAACCTCATGAAGGTTTTATCATAAAACATTTTTGTAAACCCATTTCTAGGGTCTTCCCATCCTGCAGTTTTGCTCGGCTAAAACAGGGTCTCTAAGGGGTATGGTGTTATACACCACTTACAATACTAGGGGCAAATAGGTGTCATCAAAGGGGTTGTACTTAGTAGTACAAATATCTAATGGTTTGGAGGAGACAAGCCACTACCCTATATAGATCATCATAAATTAAAGCAATGCAGTTTTCATAAACAAGTAAAACATGCATAAGTAAAACATAGGACAAGGCTTATGAGCAAGAAGGTGGCTTGCCTAAGATCATCAATCTGGAAATATGTCCATGTACTTCTTCTTAGAAAACCATAATAACCAACACTACTAGAAAAAAGCTAATTCGTGGCGCACCTATTTTCCCCTTCCATGGCGCACTAGGGGTGCGCCACGAGTTCTACGCTACGGCTAAAAAGTGCCCATAGCGCACTGCCGGGTGCGCTACAAGAATCTCGACATAGTAGTGGTGCACAACACAGTGCGTTACCACTGTTTTCCCTGTGGCGCATGACAAGTGCGTTGCTAGTATGTAGTTAGTAGTAGCGCACTGGCTGGTGCGCCACTACGGTTATTCCTGTGGCGCATGACATAGTGCGCTACTAGTAGCTGACCAGGTGCGCCACCAACGTGGTGCGACACTAACAACGTACATGTGCGCCACGGCTTAGATTTTCAAAAAACAAAAACAAAATACTCAATACAGATGATATTCAATACAGATTATATACAATACAGCTGATATACATAGATATACAGTACAGAAATAAATACACAGATATACAATACAGAAATAAATACACAAACAAGATAGAATCAAATACATATAGATAAGTCACATATATAAATACATAGTATAAGTTATATTATTTCAATCAAGTTACAAAGTAGCTAGTGATGACATGAATACATGTCTCAACCAAGTTAGAGCTCGCGGGAGCTCGCCTAGACATCTAAAGTAGGAACATGCATGACAGACAACCAAGGACAATAACCATCACCACGACGGAGGTATAGGTCTTCATCCGGTTCCTCGTCCTAACTCCCGCTAGATAGCGTGCGTATCTAGCTTCCGCCTCCGCCATAGTATTGTACCCTTTGTAGCTATTTTCGCTGAAACGGTGCACCTGTCTCCGGCAGTCTTCCCAATCATTATAGACTCTAGGAACCCGTCCCTTGTACACGACGTACCACGTCATCTAAAAGTTGGCAATAATAATTAAATGATGGTGAAAAAACAAGTAAAAGTCGCATATAAAGATATACTTATCAAACAAGGTAACAAAGTAAGCAAAAAAATACCAAGTAGTAGCATGTACATGTCGACACACACAAGTACACATGGGGATAAAGAACTACAACTAGACCAACACATCAAGACTTCTGGCTTGGCTCAGGGAACGGGAGAACGCCTTATTTTGTCATGAACGCCCTATAGTCACCCTGCATCTTTAGGCGATCTACTACGTCACGGTTATTCGGGGGATTGCCTCTGTAGAAGACCCCCCCTGAAGTCATGACATCACGGCTGATGATTGCCCCAAACTGTTGCTATATGTGATACATCTCTTGTCTAATATCTGAATCATTGATCCTGGCCTTGACTTCGGCCCACCGTTTGAGATGATCTGGCAGCATAGAATTCTGTTGCTCTAGTAGGAACACCCTCATGTGATGGAGTGCATAGTAGGCTTCCTTCTGACTGCCTGCCGGTTGCTTCACGTAGGGGAATTCCGTCACATGGGTGAAGACGTGCCTGCCAAACTTGAGCTTCTTTCGCACGAAGGTGGCGCCTTCCGTTGAGGCATAGCCGGTGAGAGCAGCATCCAGAACTTCCTTGATCTTGTCATAGTTTTTCTTCTTCTCTTGACTCCCCGAGTTAAAATACGTGGCTTGCGAATGTTTCGGCGACAAGAAGATGAGTGTGCATTGTTGATCTCTGCGCAAAACAATTCAAATGGAATGTGTTGGAAAAAGAATGATGAAAATCTAATAAAGCATGTTATGGCGGCGAGTGAATAATGACTTACTCGGGAAAGAAAGGAATGAGAATGTATTCCTTTGTATTGTTCGCCACCAAGATGCCTTGGAGGTATGAGGCCACGAATCGTCGTTCAATGCTGCTTCCCAAGCAGCCATCACGCATGTAGTAGGGGTCCACTATAGCGATGCCCGGGGTGTTCTCTCTACTGATCTGAATGGCCAGGCTGAGAGAAAATAGGCGTACCATGGTATAGTGCAGCGGATACAGGTGGAACATATTGAAGATGTCGTCAAACCGCAGGAAGAACGGATCCGCGGGGACATTATCAACGAAGCCCAAGCCTCATGGCACCTTAACCACGAATACCGGGTGCGAGGGATCTTTCTTCGCAAGAAGGCCTCTCTCTATCGTCAGCACACCGTCATGCACACTCCTCATTTCTGAAGTGGCAAGCCAGAGAAATTTTTTAGTTAGCATGGGCTCACCCGCCACATGCATCCTCCACATAATACCCTTTGGTCTTGGTGGCCCGTCCTGAAACCTGATCGGATTCGCAGTTGACGCCACCGGCTGGCTCGAGCTGCGAGATTTTCTTTTCCTGGTCTTCTTGCCTTTTGGGAAGTGGGTAGGCACCGCAATCTGAGCATCGATCGCCCTATGTAGTGTGTCAGGGCTTAGAACAGAGGGCCGGTTGGATGTATCCACTAGCTCGATGAAGGTGCAAGCTGGAGGCGTCTCCTGAGAACCAAAGAGACGTTTGTTGCAAGTGGCTTTCTCTGCAGGGCCACCAGCTGGGTCTTCGTTTAGGTCGCCGGGGAAAAGATTAGTGTTGATGAAATCATCAAAGTAATCTTCATCATCCTCGTTCGGATCATGTGCCATGGTCATGTCAATATGACCAGCCGAACAATCGCGTGGAGGTGACGGTGTGGGGGTCTTTCCATGGCTTGGCGCTGGCACGACAGACAGTGTTGTTGTCTGTGGGGTGATGGCCCCGGCCGTCCCCAAATGAATCATGCTCTTTGGCCATAGCAGGAATAAGCCGAAGCAACTTCTGAGGACATATGGCTCTTCTTCATCCGCTCCTGGGGGTTGAATGGGAGGTTCCAGGTCATCGCAGCCCCTTAGCACCCGGATAATTTTAACCCTATGCACGCTATCTGGCATCGGCTTTGAGTGGAACATGCGGTGCAAGGGTTGAATGATGGTACCCTTGGCAACATCCCTCAACTCGTTGTTCACGAAGCTTAAGAGAGTGCATGGAACATCCGTCTGCGAACAACACGTATGGCATTAAAAAGATGCCATAAGAGTAATAAATGGTAAGGTGGTAAACTATTTGGTTTACCCTGATGGCGTCGAGCTCGGCTAATGTCGAGGCACCGCATACGACGACGGGCGTGCAAGAGACGGAGGGGCTGCTTGATGGCACGGTGCCGGCCGCCGATGTATTCTCCCTATCGGTTGCATTAAGCTCCGGCGCCGCGGTGATGGCAGGGGGAGTCACGAATGCTTCTGGCGCCGCCGTGCTAGCGGGCGGAGACACCAATGCTTCCAGCACCGCCATGCTAGCGGGCATAGTCACGAACACATAATTCACTGGGATCGTTGGCGCCGCATTGTTTGAGTGGCTACTGACCATGCTTGGAATCAGGCACAGCCCTTGTCGACCACCTGCACTCCAGTTCGCTATTGACTCCACCAAGGTAGGCATGATGGAGGTGAGGGTGATTGCCAGGTTGTCTTGGATGATCTGCGGGATCCGCGCCACTTGTTCCTTAAGTTCCTGAACCTCGCGGTTTTCCTCGTCGCTCCTTCCCTCCACATGCGTCCTCGGGGGTGGACCAAAATGATCCACCCAACTCTTAGCCCCGAAGCCGGCCAAACGGCTAGCCGGCGATGGCTTCTTTGTAACCGGCGTGATTTTCTTGGCCCGGTTCATCGCCCTATTAAAAGGGTTATCCCACCGGGTGGCCACCGTCGACCCGTGGGATGAGGAACCATGGGATCCCTAACTAGCAATTTCCCCGTCCTGCAGAAGAAGTAACATGAACCGTTTAGAAATTCGACTTGATCGATTATAATGTAATCGACTTGATCCGCGGTAATTAAATTACTTACCGCAAGAACCTCGAAGTCCTTCACCTTAGTTTCCACGGTGAGTTCTTTGGTTTTGGGGTCCACATGGTAACGAGCCCTGATGAAGTTTCGAAGCTGCTTGTTTTCAAATTTCGAAAAGGGGTTAGGTATCCCCTTAGCTCTATACCCGTCGTCCTCCTTATCCCATTTGGGCTCCACAGCTCTATAACCACCAGATCCAAGATGGTGGTGACCTATATTCATCTCCTGCAATTCCTTTCCCCACTTACACGAGGCCTTGGCTGCTTCGGAGGTGCACTTGGCCTTGAACTCCTGGAATTGATCTTCGGTGATCTGCGGGTCAATCTTCTAGATCTCCTCAAGACTTTTCTCTTCTTTAAATATCTTCTTCTTTATCCGGGTTCTCCAGCTGGCCAGGGCGGTGCTCATCCTCGTGAGGGCGGATTTATTTACTTCATTCCCATGATAATCTGTGTTCCGATACTGAAGGGGGAACTTGTATCTTGCGTGCAGCTTCTCGAAGAGGAGTGTGCGCAAATGGCCATTATCTTTATGCCGGAGATTCTCGGTGTTGATCGAGATGGTGGTCCGGGTGATAGCCGCCACTTGCCCACCGTACCTTTTGACCACATGGTCGGGCACCAAAGGAACCCCATTTGGGCTCACTTCGGTAATTTCCTCTCTGACGGTGCCGACCGTGTTCGGGCGCCTTTCCTTCTTCTTCTTAGACGTATTACTACCACTTGTTGTGCCCTCGCCGCCATCAGTGGTTTCATCATCCGCCGTTCCTTCGGCCGCTTCTTCTTCCTCCGCGTCTTCCATATCATCGGTGTCGCTCTTGGAAGGGTTGTATTCTTCATCACCCTCTGTCATTCTTTCTAGCCGCTCGACCTCCTCCCAGAATGACAAGGGTCTGTTTTGAGGTCTCACTTCTCCTTCAGCATTGATACGCTGAGAAGATCCAGCCTCGTCGTTGTCACACATGTTTGCACTAATAAAAGGAAAATAATGGTTAGTAAACTGCGCGGAAAAATCCGGCATGACCATTGCTCATTTTTGTTAAACTAGGAGTGCCCGATTTCTGCCGAATCGGAAGTTAATCAACATTTCGGCGAAAATCGGGACTCATTTCATACAAGCACCTACATACAAATACATCTTAGGAGTACTTTATTCAGGAACCTGACCATGAACAAAAAGATATTGACATATTATCTTTTCTTTCAACAAGAATCACTGTAAATATGCACATTTAGAACAGACACAGCTTCAAATAGAATTCAAAGTATGTATGAAGTGATAGTTTAATAAAATCGATAAAAAACTGGTTCATACAATAAACTCACATGTTCTCTAAGCAATGGTCATGAGCAAACAGACCTAGAAAGTAAGCAATGAGATTGCTAATTACCTTCGATATAGTTCATCACTCAAATTAATCAACCATTGCTAACACGACAACATCAAAACTAAGTCATAGACTTGTAGCCCCTAAAACAGATCAGGATTTTGTCCAAACACATGTGGTACATCCCAACATTTTATACATACTAGGTGGCAAATTATATAGTGGCATAGCAAAAAATCATACTAGGTGGTACATCCCAACCATAATCATACATAATCATACAGTGGCATAGCAAAAAATCAGTAACTCCGCTTGCACAAATTATCCTGAAGCTATTTTTCAATATTATATAATACTAATTATATGATCATACAAACAGAACTTTACTTAATACTGTGTTATATAATACTGCATTATATAATTCTGCATGATGATACATAATACTGCATTATATGATCATACAAACAGAACTGTATTATATAATACTGCATTATATAATACTGAATGACTGAACCCTAAACACTATCACTGCATTATGTGTTCTAGGTCATGTGCTCGGAGGAGGAAACCCTAATTAGGGTTGAAATTTTCGGAATCTATCACTGAATCAAGCTAGGGTTCATGTGCTCGGAGGAGGAAACCCTAGAGAGGGGAGAGAGGGAGAGAGGGGAGAGGGGACGCTCACCTCAAAGACGACGACGATGAAGAGCATGCAGACGACGATGATGAAGAGCGCGGACGGAGCTCCTCCACGGACGCGCGGCGGCCTCCTCTCCTCCTCCTCGGCAGGCAGCGGGCAAGCGGCGGAGGCGGCAGATCAAGCGGCGGAGGATAGATGGGAGATGTGAGCGAGATGGGAGATGGGAGATGACGACCGTGCGCAGCACAACAGACTTGTCACGACACTTAGCCGTAGCGCATCCTTACCTAGTGCGCTACAGGTAATTGTAGCGCACTAGGTAAGGGTGCGCTACGGCTAAGTGTCGTGACAAGTCAAACAAATAGCTTCCGCCCCATTAGTTGACACTAGCACTTGCATATCCCACTGGTTCCGTCCTAGCTATTTATGCTCACAAACCTGGAGCACCCAGGTTCGAACCCTGGTGCCCCCATTTTTTGTTTTTATTTTAAAACTACTTTAAAATGTTAAAAAATATCCCCAAAATTATGTAAACTATATAAAATATATGTTATATGTTTTATATGATAAAAATGGTACATATATCATCAAAAGTGGTACAAAAGTGATTCAAAGTAGAAAGAAATTAAATAATAATGTGTCCATTAATAATATGCCATCCATATGCATCAATACAATCTTTTTTGAGCTAGCGTTTTACAAATTTTTTTCCCTTCTTTGTCGCGGTTGAATAATTTAGCCCTGGCACTTTTATGTTTCTTCGCTCAAACGGGCTACCTTTTTGTCGAGGTTGTCCTTTTTCTTCTTGTGATGTATGTTTTTTCATCGTAGTCATCGTCATCTTCAATCTTTGGATCACCGTACTGGTCGAAGTCTTGGTTGTTGGCCACTCCATCCATTCTGATGATGTTTCTTTTTCCTCTCCTCACGACAACACGACTAGGCTTTGTCGGGTCAGTAATAAAAAAACATTGGTCCACTTTGCTAGCCAGTACCCACGGTTCATTTTTCGCGGCGACGTGCGCACCGGCGGCCTTGGATTTGGCTGCTTCGGGTATTAACATGGTTGTGAAATACCGGTCTTCTCTTTCGACGCTCTTGGCCCATCTGACACGGAACATCGGCACCTTTTCTCCACAGTAGTCAAGCTGCCAGATCTCCTCGATCCTTCCGTAAAATCTTTCCTTCACATTGTCATCGGTGTAGAATTCCGATGTTACGCCTGAGTTCTGATAGTCACACTTGTTGTCCTTTTCCTCCGTGTAGAATGTGTAGCCATTGATATCATACGCCTGATAGGTCACCAGGTTGTGCATGGGTCCCTGCGACAAGGTGAATATGATATTTTCCTCCGCAGAATGCGATTGCGGGGGATTATCTAGGAGCGTCTGCCTAAACCAACACGTGAAATCTGAGTTGTGCTCTTTGATTATTTCTCCATGCGTCCTTTGTATGCCCCGGTCACTATACTTCTTCTCGATTGACCTTTTGTGCTTTTGTACCCAAGGATCGACCAGGTCTAAATGTTGTAGCACGACTAGGTTTGCTCTATCAAAGTCTACGCATCGACAATCGTAGTCTGCATGCAGTACGCAACGACCCTCTCGGTGACCCGATCCATCGAGCTTGACAAGGTGCCTATTGACGGGAAGACCGACAGGGTTCTCGATGCCTAGATAATTCGTGCAGAAAGAGATGCACTCTTCAGCCAGAAATCCCTTGGCTATGCTTCCATCTGGACAGGACCTGTTGCGAACGTATCCTTTGATGTGCCTGTTCATCCTTTCGAACGGCATCATGCTGTGGAGGAACATCAGCCCGAGTTGGATGATATCCTCCATGATATGGACCAGCAGATGCACCATAATGTCGAAGAATGCGGGCGGGAAGTAGATCTCGATCTCGCATAGTATCACCACGATCTCCTCTTGTAGCCTCCTGAGTTGTTTCACGCCAATTGACTTTCGAGAGACGACGTCGAAAAACTTGCAGAGCCCAAACAATGTTTCTCGGACATGCTCATCCATTATACCTCGTAGTGCAACCAGAAGTATCTGCGTCATTAGCTCGGCACAGTCGTGAGACTTCATCCCACTAAACCTCTGCTTAGCCTCATCTAGGTACCTGCTTATCTTGCCAGCGTAGCCGTAAGGAAATTTGACTCCTAGCAGGCACTTGAAAAACTATTTGATCTCATCCTGGCTTAGTGTGAAGCACGAAGGGGGCAGTAATATTCGTTCTTCTTGACCTTTTTACCCTTTCTACGACCTTGTTGTGTCGCCTCCGACTAATGATCATCGTCATCTTCCTGATCATCAGGAGTAGGGCGTCCTCCGTGAATATCCTTCCGGATGTCCATGAATATCAAGTCGTTCCTTGCTTTAGGACCATCTTTCGTCCTACCTGGCATGTTGATTAGGGTGGCGACTAGACTCTCGCACACGTTCTTCCTTATATGCATGATGTCAAGGCTATGAGGCGTGCGGAGAAACTTCCAGTATGGTAACTCCCAGAAAACAGACCTTGTTTTCCATACCTTCATCAACGACTTTTCTTGCTGCCTCTTTCGCTTCTTTCGCGGTTTAGGACACTCTTTCCAGTTTTTCAGCAATTCATCCACTTCTTCACTGCTCCTCCGCTCTGGGATTCCTCAGGTCTCGGATTTTCCATTGAACAGATCTCCATGTTTTCTCCATGCATCATTCTTTCCAAGCCATCTACGGTGCCCCATGAACACGGTTTTCGAAGACCCTGGATCTTTCTCTAGTTGGAGATAGGTCGTGTTATCCATGCACCTAACGCATGCGTAGAATCCTTGGATAACCTGCCCCGAGAAATATCCGCAACCTGGATAGTCTTGCACCGTAGTGACCAACACGGCTCTCATAGTGAAATAATCGTGTGCGACAGCATCATACGTATTGGCTCCGGATTCCCATAACATGGCTAGCTCCTCTTTCAACAGCCCGAGATATAGATTGATGTTGGTACCAGGTTGTTTTGGCCCTTGAATTAGCATACTCATTTGTATGTACTTCTTTTTCATGCACAACCAGGGAGGGAGGTTGTACATCCATACAAATACGGGCCAAGTGCTATGCGTGCTGCTCTGGCTACCGAACGGATTTAGTCCATCGGTGCTTGCACCTAGCCTGATGTTTCTCGAATCTCCACCAAATTCAGGGAATTCGAGGTCTAATGCTTTCCACTGGCTACCATCTGAAGGGTGTGTCAGCAGCTCGTCCTTTTCAGGGTCATCGTCATCTGCTGGCTTCTTTCTTTCCGCATGCCAGCGCATGAGATTTGCTTCCTTAGGGTCTGCGAAATAGCGTTGCAGACGAGGAGTGATAGGAAAGTACCATACCACTTTTCGAGGAGCTTTCTTCCCTTTCTTGTATCGACTAACGCCGCACACCGGGCATGTGGTTTTCTCCGCGTCCTCGCCCTGATAAATGATGCAATCGTTGATGCAGACGTGGTATCTAATGTGCGGTAGATCAAGAGGACACACGATTTTCTTGGCGTCCTCGATACTAGTTGGACACGTGTTCCCCTCCGGGAGACGATCGTACCAGAATGCCATCATATCGTCGAAGCTTGCGTCGGTCCATTTGTGTTTTGCCTTCATCTCCATAGCCTTGAGCGTTACATTCAACCGGGTATCATCGGGCTTGCATCCTTCATACAATGGAGTAACCGCATCTTTCTCAAGTTGCGCAAGCTTGGCTTTCTCTCTAGCGGCAGCCCTGGCGTTACTCGTTTGCTTGAGAAGTAGTTCTTGAACATAAGAGTCCTGCACCTAGCCTGACATTGTTCCATCGTCTGCTCCGGCATCTAGATCATCGTCATCCTGGTCTGCTTCCGCACCTTCACCATCTCCAGGAGACTGTTCTTCATCTCGCCCGTCCTTGCCATGATCATGATCATGTTGCCCGCCTTCCTCATTTTCCGCCGCCCCATTTACGGCCTCATCGTCTTCTTCATCACTTATCCACCGAGTATCCATCCATGAAACCATGGCGGAGCAGGTGCGCCTGTAGATTTCTAGAATCTGGGTCAATCAACCAATTGAGTTTGCATCTTCTACACGGACATCTTATCTCCGTCATGTTATTTCGTATCATGTCGGCCGTCGCGCATTTCAAAAATCTAGCCATAATGCCTTCACTCATTATGCAGACCATGGTTGCCTGCGTGGTGTACAAGGTAGAATTAGAAGTTTATTACAACCACAGAACCAATGCATGCATGCAATGGTCGATGGAAAATTTCGGCATGACCTTTCCTAAAATTAGGACCTTTGCGAAATGCCAAAGTCTTGCCAAAATGGAAATATCAACATTTTGGCAAAACAATGCCAATATATGAGAGAGCATACAATGCATGCTCTCCAAACACATGAGAGCATCGATCCTCTCCATAGATATGTCACCATATATCATCCATACACATAAACACATCTTCTTACATAGACAACTTACCAAGATGAGAGACCGAGAAGATCTCGAAGGAGAGGTAACAGACCGAGAGATGGCCGGAAGGAGAGCTTTCCTCTATTATGTATGTAGCATCCAAGGTAAGTTTTACATGCTACAAATGGTGAAAGAGTGGAGAAATTGAGGTGGAAGGAGGAGGGGGCGAGATCCAAGGATGAAGAAGGAGGGGAAAGTGAAGTGTGAGATGGTGAGATCTAGTCAAATGTGCAAAGGTGTGTCTACCAAAAATAAGTAGCAGAACGCACATCCGTGACGCACATGGGGGGTGCGCCACAGGAGTAAAGAACATCCGTGGCGCACATACCGGCGGTATGCCACAGACGTGTTTTCCAAGTTAACAGTACGGGTGGCCCGATCTTGCCTGTAGTGCACGGAGGCCGTGTGCGCCACGACTACCGGCCACACCTGTAGCACACTTCACTGGGGTGCGCTACGGCTATGTGGTCTACGGCCGATAGGGGGCTGGCCCACACACATCCGTGGCGCACCATCCGCATGTGCGCCACGATTATGGTAGATAGCCGTAGGGCACCTGTGGCCAGTGCGCCACGCCTATTTTAGCCGTGGGGCACCACTAGCACGTGCGCCACAGATATGCGGATTACCTATAGCCATTTTCCTGGTAGTGCAATAATAACCATCTCCTTCGGGTCTTCGAGATAATCGCAACTATCATCGTCAAAGGGTATACATGAAAGTGAGAAATTGCCATAATCAACACGAGGCATACAAGCATCAATACAATATAGCAAGAAAACATACAATACTTTACTAAATTCAGTAGGTTTTTATAGTTTGAGTACTCAGCAACTGGAAATGCTTTATTCGCATTTGTAGAATTTCTTTTATGATTTATTTGTTAAATACCACCCAATGAAGGGGTTTTGAACTAAGTCTTGGGTCTATATGATATCAATGTATAACAATGATATCATCAGATATATATTGAAATAAGAAGTCCAACAAAAGTGGTCTTGTGATTTTATCAATTTTTATTAATTAGTTGTGATTATTTTAGTGAAAATAACCCTATTTTGGGTGAATAAATCACCAGAAAAGATCTATATATCAAAAAATTGTCCCCGGAGGTTATTGTATATATTTGGGTTTTGTGATTTTTGAGAGTTGGAATCATCTCAAACTAATTACCAAAATGCCCTTGGAAATTCCCAGTCAATTATGTAGTCAATTTGTCTTTTTAACCAGATTTAATATAAAGGGGATATGGATATGAATCTAGGGACACATGTTAGGTGCATCACATGCCTTTCTGTAGAAATTGGATTATCCAATTTAGGAGTTACAAAACTCCTAAAATGATTTAACCGGTGGAATATACACCTGCAGAAGTATTTAAATAACCAAAAATCAGAAAAGCATCAATAATTGTTGAGCTTATGGTTTTTGATAGAACTTGCATTGCATGTGGGCTGAGAGTTGGAATTTAGGTAAAAACACAATGTGTTTTGACCTAGAGAATTTACTAAAAGCAAATTTGGATGCTTCTTGTTATTTTTACTATAGGAAATCCAGAGGGCCTTTTTAGGTGAGGTCAAGTGTGGCCTAAGGGTTTTAGCAATACCTCACCTCTAGAACTTGTCTCAAGTAAATTGGAGTTTTACAACTCTCTCGAAGAATTATTGATTGTTTTAGATAATTACTAGTATTTTAAAATCTAGAAAAAAATGAATTGAGTTTTGGTCAGGCTGTTGGTACTGCATGTTGAAGAAAACAGTCATGTGCGTGCTAAAAATATTTTTTCACCAGTTTCTTGTATTTTTCAATTTCATACAAATTAAATCTAAGGAGCTAAATTTTGAATAAAAGGAAATGTATAAAGGAAAAGGAGGAGGAGTAACACTAGGCCGGATCTAGGGAAGCATGACCCGATGCAGTGTCGGCCGACCCACATGGGCGACTCAGCACGAGGGAACAAGGTTTAAACCGCTGGCAAGCTGGGCCCGCATGGCAGTGGTGGAGCAGCTGAAGGGGTATAGAGAGTTGCCATCCATTAGATTAAGAGAAGATGGACGGTGACCCATCATCTCCTACCTTAGCTTGCATGAGGAAATGGGGGAAACCCTAGTGGGGTAGAGAGGGCACGAGAAGACTCACCGCAAGCTCGCTGGGGATGGAGGGGTGGCAGAGTAGACGCGGCAAACGATGATGACCCCAATGATGGACATCATCGACGGTTTACTCACCGGGATGGGGAGCGTGCATTGGTGCTGATGAGCAAGCTCAGCTTTGGGTTGGAAGACCTCTAGAGCTTCTACATGTTGTCATGGGGCATCCATGCAGACTGGAGAGATGGTGTACGAGGGGTAGTGGTTATCGGCAAGGCCGCAAGTGCTCGAGCTAGCTGAGCTCGCCTGGGAAAGTCTAGTTCGGACCTGCTCCGATGGAGGTGCCTCCGGCGTACCTATGACAAACCGATGGCACGGGGGTGTAGATCCAGGGAAGGAGAAGTAAATCATGCAGATAGAGAAGGAGGGGAGTGGTGGGATTGGTAGTACCATTAACGAAAAGCTCTGAGCATCTGGGAATGAGAGGAGTGAAGCAGGGGAGTGAGTTGGAGTGAGAGGCTATGGTGGCCTATGCCCTTTTAACTCGAGTGGGAGGGTTCAAGGTGGGCATGATCCATCTTTGGACATGTCCCATGGAGCTAGGCTAGGATAGGTCAATGAGGGCAGTGGAGAGAGGATGGTGGGGTCCTGTGTCATGGCAGAGAAGGTGGAGAGAGCTGCATTATCTGCCAAGCATTCGCCACAAGGGGCATACAAAATATATGGCATAAACTCTCTCTCCAAGGGTTAGAGGACAAGAGGAAGGAGGTCCTACTATAGTGTCTCTACAGTGTGGATGACCAGCGGGTGGGTTTGGCTGCTGTGGTGATTAACCCAAATGGAGGAGTGGTTTCAAGATTGTTTGGTGGATTTATGGACGAATAGGATCATGGGGGCATGCATGGGATTGTGGGTAGGTTTTTTGTCGTGGTGATGCTCGAGGTGATCTTTGTGTAGCTGATTCAATTGGTGGGAGTGTATAATGAAGATAATCCAGATGATTTTGGAGAAGGTTTGGTGGTTTCGCAATTTTTTTGGGACATTCATCTTATTGTTTTGTTTCCTAAATCTAGATCCATTCTTATGTGATGGAGAGTGAGCAAGTGGAGCATGGTATAGTAAGGTTATGGGTGTAGTGTAGATAATTAGGTCATTTTAAGATGTAAACAAATGAAGAAGATTTGAAATTGAGGGTTTTTAATGATCTTAGTTTATAGTGATATTAGTCCTACTTTGTCGAGTTGTAGCGAATGATCTGATTGTCCAAAATATTTATGGGGCATACGGATGGATAGAGCGCTTGATGAAGATTATCATGTATCAGAAGTTTGAGGTTGATCATGCCTAAGGTTTTCTAGAAGTTTATCCAAATATTGATAAAAATAAGGAGGTCAGAACATTATATCACTTAGCCTTAGAAACCTTGTGGATTTAAGAAGCACAGGGATCCAATTAGAGAAAGGAAGGCATGTGTAGGTAGACACTCATGAGTTCAACACACACATGCAAGGATTTGGTAGAAATAAGATAGCATGAAGATGTGACCTTCTGCTAAAGTAGGCTTGTTGACAAGATTTGCAGAAATAGTTAATTTATTGGCTGCAAAACCATCAAGAACACGTGGGTCAGAGGATGCTCTAGCCAGGGGAAAGAGTGGGATTTGTAAGTCATTACTATGGGATACAAGATGGTCTAAGTGAATTTTAAAAAATGCACATGGTTTGAAACGGAGAGAGAATCGAAAAGGGGATGGTGATATTAGTTCCAGACTTTGTCAAAATTTGGCAGATTTGAGGTTTTTGACTAGGTCACAAGAGGTGATGTTTTTGACAATATGCGAGGGTCCAAATCCATCATCCAGTGGATGATGTTTAATATTAGGTTATATAGAAGGAACCCAAGGCTTGAGTTTCCCTCTTGTACCTTGGGAACTATAGAAAGAATGTGAGCCAGAATTGAATCTGAGAAAGAAAACCAGATGGTCTAGTTAATGTCTAAGGATCAAGATAAGCTTGGGGATGTTGGTGAATGGATACATTTATCATAGTAGGGCATAGGGGGTGGTGATACATATCCAAGGGTGAGGATAAAGGTGACACTAAGCTTGAGATCAAGAGTTAAGGGTCTTAAGTAGCTTATCGTAGATGATCTTGATTATATTGGGTGGTGCTCTTTAGAATAGGGGTTTGTGATTTCTTCTCAGGGGATTAGGGGTTGCATATCTTGGGTAGTTTTGTTGTTAAAAGTTACCCCTTTAGGGTAACCCAAACTACTTCCTAGTCAAACAAGCCAAACAACACTACAAGAAATGTCGTGGAAATGGCCATGGCAATCGCTGCTACTGGCAGCGATTGATTGAGACGGGGGTGAGAGCTGGCGGCCATCTGCGGTGCGAGATGGGGGCGGATTCACATGGTTTACCCAGGTTCGGCCCCTTGAAGAGTAAAGACCTACTCCTGCTAGATTAGATTGATGGAGAGCGAGTTACAGGGGTGGCGAGCTCGGCGTCTAAGCAGCGAGTCGCTTGAAGGGGTGTATGATAGAACGTAAGTGCTCAAGATACCCTAGGGAGGTTTATATATGAGGCACCTTGCTAGGGTTTACAGTTTACAACTGAACAGGATATGGATTCGGAGGCTTTGACCTAATCCGACTGGGCTTCGAGTATGCTTCTGGGCCTCTAGTCTCCAGTCGCCGGGACTTCTCCTTAGTCGCATTCCAGTCGCCATCCTACAGGCCCACTCGTGACACCTTTGGCCCAATTGGAACGTCCTGCTGGGCATACCCCATTCGGCATATCCCCATCAGTAGTCCCTGAGGCCATCGTTGACTTAGACGCAGGTGGTTAGTTGGCAGTCGGAGTAGGCAAGTCCAATTTGGACGCCCAGTCGAATCGGTGATGGACTCCACCGAAACCAAGGAAATTTTCCCCAGGCTCCCAGTTGTTGCTCCGGCGAACGCTACGGCTGCCAAGTCGCTGCTTCGGCGAGTGGATAGAGCCAGTCGCCAGCGAGTGGAATGGAGGAATTGGACCATCAACCTGGTCAAACTATCCGTTGGAAATTCCAACGGTAACTTCGGCATAATTACCGCGGGTAAGGGCTACCCCGAATTTGGCGGGTAATGCCTCCATTTAAGGGGAGTAACAAATCAGTCTTGCAGATCCTTCCCCGCATTCTTCATTCTTGCCCATTCATTTCTCCTGTCCTCCTTCGATTCAATCCCTTCACACCGAGCGATCCCACGTCCTTCCTCATGGCGCCTCCAAAAGGTTCATGGGGGAAATCCAAGTGCACCACGGCCCAGCTCAAATCCTTCGAGGACGCCGGAGTCCTCCGCAAGGGGAACTGGCGGGTCCCCGCTCCTTCCGAAATCGAGCCAAAGCCGCGGGCCGACGAGCTCATTTGCTTCCGCAGCCACCTAGAGAGGGGTCTGGGGTTCCCCACATCACTGTTCTTCCAGCGTTTTTGTGTGTATTACGCAATCAAGCCGTCGCATCTTGGTCCGCACAGCATCGAGCAACTGGCGATCTTTGTCGCTTCTGCGAATGTTATCTTGGCTGCAGACCGTACTTACCGCTGTGGTTGGAGCTCTTCCACGGCTGCATCGGGCGCAAGGCATCCGGGGGCCTGATGCTGGCGGTTGGCGGCGTCACGTTTCAATTGAAGCCGAAGGCCAACTTTATCAAGCTTTTGCTGCCAAAGAAGGATGCGAGCGAGTGGAAGAAGAGATGGTTCTACGTGTGAGAGTCCACTCCCTCTAGCGAAGTAGTGCTTCCCGAGTACGTTGCAAAAAGGAGTGAGCCTCGCCGGCTGGCACCAAAGAAACTCCCTGAAGACCACAGGATGGCCGTTGGGGAGATGATGGAACAGATCTAGAGGCTGAAGGACTAGGGGCTGTCCTCGGTCAACCTCTACAACTGCTGGCTCAGGCGGCGTCTGGTTCCGCTAGCGGTTCGGCCGCATTGGATGTATGAGTACAGCGGGAAACACGATCCCTCCCGGACCAGCAAAGAGTCATGGGAAATCGAAGAATACAAGGCCGCCCTAAAGAAGATCACTGATGCGGAATTTACAACCACATCGGCCAGGCTCGCCCCGTACACTCCCGTGAAGAATGAAGCCCCCACAGTAAGTTTTCCTTTCCCAATCTTCCTTCTAGTCGCAATTTCTGCAACGTAGTTCGCAGTCGCATCATTCGATACTTATTTGTGGTTGTTCTCAGTTGTTCTAGGTGTTGGAGGGTTGGCTCCCTCCGCTCGATCAAGAAGTCCCTTGGGAGCTCGAGGAGGCCTCTAAAGGAGAATCTTCCGAAAGCGACAAGGAAGAAGAGGAGGTTCCTCCCCCGGCACCTATGGCTCACAAGACTCGCATGCAGAAGCAGCGCGAGTTCGAGGCGAGTCGCAGCCTTGATGAACACGAAGGGGGCGACGAGATCGTATAGGAGCACACATCTCGGCGCACGACCACACCGGCAAAGCCCGCGTGTAAACCGAAGTCGCCAGCGAAGAAGCTAGCGTTGCCACCCAGGTCGGCGGTGGTGTTTGAGTCAGATGATGACTCTGATGTGATGATACCCCCGAAACTTCACACAAGATCCCGGAGGATGCGATTCCGATGAAGGGATTGGAGGACGAGGACACCGGAGCAGCGGTAGAAGTTCCTCTGGCGGTGATTGCGCCAATAGCTTCGAGGGCACCAAGCCAGGAAGTGGCTGAGGCCGCGGCGTCAAAGTCGCCGCAACCTTCAAGAGTGGCCGCGTCGTTAGAGTATGAAATTCTGGTGACCGCGGCTTCGTCATCGAGGAAGCCCGTGGTGTCGTGGGCTTCAGATGTCTTCGAGAGAGGTCTCACGCGCAAGCTGGGGCTAGAACTAGACAAGCCCGCCCATATCAGCACCGGGTTATGAGTTCTCCCGGTTGCCAAGTGAGCTTCGAATTTCTCTTTCCAAGTCTTGTTCCTTTTCTGTGTTATCTATGTGCTGACTTTGGAGGTTGCGATAGGTCTAGCGTCAAGAAAATTGGTCGCCCTTCGGTGGCAAAGATTCCACCGGTTGACACCACAGGACAGGGCGACCTCCCCAAGAAGAGGAAGCCTACTAAAGACGCGACAACTATGGAGGGCACAAAGAGGCGGAAAGGCGGTGCCGATGATGCCGTGGTGATGGTAGCGCCAAGGAGAGCGATCTCGCTGCAGTCGTCGAAGAGGTGGCGGCTACGCGGTCGGAGCCAGCCACGGGCGCTCCAGCAACGGAAACGTCGGCTCTGGCGACCAGTGCCCCGGCTAGAGCGTCAGCAACGTTCCCGCACTTCATGGTGAAGGGGTTTCCAGGCGTTGTGGATAACCAGTCTCCACAGATCCTGGAGATCGTTGATGAAGACGTTGGGTCTCATCGTGGGCGTACCTCCTTCACAGTCCCGTCGACGGACGCCGGAGAGCTTCACAAGATGCTTGGCACCACCATTCAGGTACGTCCAGTCCACGTGTGTCTAGTCGCTGAATTTCAACGGCTAGACACTGAGTTGCTTTTAATCTCTAGTCCCCGAGTTCCTAGTCGCTGAATTTCAGCGTGTAGGAACTAAATTCCTTCTAGTCGCCAGTCCCTGAGTTCCTGGTCGCTGAATTTCAGTGGCTAGGAACTGAATTCCTTCTAGTCACCAGTCCCCGAGTTCCTGGTCGCTTTTTTGCAGTGGCTACGAACTGAATGTCTGTTTTTGTAAGTGCTGACGTATTGTTATTCTTGCAGGGCTTGTAGAGGGAGTTGACAGATCGACAGGCCGCGAAGGAGCGTCTGGAACGGGAGCTGCACGTGGCGCAGGAAGCAAACCGGCGACTCCAGGAGACTATTGGTAAGTACTTGACTGGTTTTTCAACTGTGAGCTGTTGGTTTTCTGGCGTGTTGACGATTTGTTCCTTTTCTGTTCAGATGGTCTTCCGGCTACAATTGCCAAGGCTCGTGAAGGGTACGTCCCGATTGCCGAGCTGGACGTGGTGAATGGGCGAATCGCCTCGCTAGTCCAGGAGTTGGAGGAGGCGAAAGCAGCCTCAATTTCTTCTGAAGATAGAGCGAAGGCTGTGGTCACTGCGGCTGAAGAGGAGCGGAAGGCCGCGGACTCGATCATCTAGGGGATGCAGAGCGATCACGCCGCCCTAGAGAAGCACGTCACCGAGAACTTCCGGAAGCTCCTTGGTTAGTCTTTGTTCTTTGCTTAACATATGTGGTGAGTCCCCGAGTCGGGGAATCCATAGTGTCACTGACGTCTAATGTTGCAGCTGTGATAGGGCAAAGCGACCCGATGGTGTAGACCTTTAACGCCTCGCAGTGTGTGACTGTCATTGTGAACGCGGCTACTGCCTCGGTGTTGTGCGTCCAAGCAGTACTTCAAGGGATGTCCCCCACCGAGGTTATTCCTGGGGGACTGACGGAAGTGTGGCGCTATCTGGAGGAGGTACCCGGCATCGTGGAGTGGATGGTGCATTCAGCCTTCAGGCTCGGGGCCACCACGACATTGAGCCTAGAGCTTGCGCACTTCGCCGACGACTACGACCTCGACGACATCAACAGCGGCTACCCTTCGGCGACTGGGATGGTGGAGATGTCGGAGGTGTTGAAGCTCACCGCCAAGGCCGCCCCCTTCGCTGATCGGGTGTTGGCGATGGGGGATCTTCTGTTGTACCAAGAGACAGTGGTAGCGCTAGGCGACCCCGAGCCAGAGCATCGTGACCTGAAGTCGGAGCAGCCCTTCCGGTCGACACTGTCAAAGTCGCTGTCGACCTACTCGACGAACCCATGGCAGCCGTTCGTTCGTGTCAAGGGTGGTGCGGATGTGTCGTCATCAAGACCTGCGAAATAGACAACTTTGCTGGGCGGTTTGTAAGATATGCCAAATGGCGACTGATTGTAATATGAACAATATTTTGAGTAAGATGAGTCAATCGACTCGCAATACAAGCTTGATTATGTGGTGTGTTTAACTTATTTGTTTGAGCGAGTCCCCGAGCGCGTCCGCCAGTTAATGGGGTATAACTCGTTTGTATACATATGTGTTTTCTTTGGATTGTGCGTTGTTTGTCTTTTGCGTCTTCTGAAGGGCGAGTCCCCGAGCGCGAGTGGGATTGTTTGTAGGCGAGTCCCCGAGCATAGTACTTAGCCGTTTTGGGCACGTGCCTATTGCAAGTTGCTAGTGCGTTGTTTGTAACGCGTCTCCTCCCCTAGCTCAGAGAACTAGTCGCTGGGCGAGTCCAAGGAAGCTCTCTTACTTGGTGTGTTCCCGAGCCGCGTGAGGGTTCCATTTGCGGAGTCCCCGTGCATGGTACTTAACCGTTCGAGTCGCTTTGCACGAGGATGGGTGGGACAGGTCGCTGTGAGAAGCGTATAATGGTCGTCTTGGCCCGGTGGGCCAGTCGAGCTAGGCGACTCCGATGGTGGCTCCGGGTTGGCTTATTTGTGGACGTCCCAAAACCCGAGTATTTTCGGTGCCCTTAGGCCGCACTAATTAGTCGTGCCAGTCACTCGACCAAGGGTTGACTTGTAGCGTATTGCTAATTGTACGAGTGCGAGTGGCACAAGGATATGGCGAGTAGACACAATTTTGTGAACTGAATGCATTTCCTTATATATGTCAGCTGAGTACATGTTTGAATTCTATGTATAGAACTTTCAGAGGAGGTTTACATTCCATGGCCTCCCGACCTCGAGCTCTCTGTCGCCTCGTATGTCAATGAGGTAGTAGACGTCATTGCCGATGACTTGCCCTATGGCGAATGGCCCGTCCCATGGGGGAAGTTTGTGCATTCCATTATTATCCTGAGCCAGTCATAGGACCAGTTCGCCCTCCTGGAAGGTGCGAGTCCGGACTCGGCGGCTATGGTAGCGGCAGAGTCCCTGCTGGTAGATGGCGGTGCGGGAGCGAGCCAGGTGGCGTACCTCGTTGATTTGGTCGATGTTGTCTTGGCGGGCGGTCTTGTTTGACGCCTCGACGTAATTGGCGACTCGAGGTGAGTCGTGCTCCAGGTCTGTTGGCATTACGGCTTCGGCGCCGTACACCATGAAGAAGGGTGTGAACACGGTGGAGCGATTGACAGACGTGCGGATCCCCCATATTACGGAGGGGAGCTCTTCGACCCAGCATCCTGGGGTGCGCTCAAGGGGCACATGGAGTCGCGGCTTGAGCCCGTGGAGGACGCTCTGGTTGGTGCATTCTGCTTGGCCGTTCGACTCCAGGTGGGCAACTGAGGCGAGGTCGAGTCTTATGTCGTGCTCTTCGCAAAATTCCACCATGGCCCCCTTGGAAAAGTTGGTGCCATTGTCCATTATGATGTTGTGCGGGTAGCCGTACCGATAGATGAGCTCGCGTAAGAACTTGGTGGCTGTCTTGCCGTTGCACTTTTTGATCGGCTTGGCCTCGACCCATTTAGTGAACTTGTCGACCGTGACTAGGAGATGGGTGAAGCCGAATGGGGCCTTCTTGAACGGGCCTACCATGTCCATGCCCCATACAGCGAATGGCCATGTGATGGGGATGGTCTTGAGTGCTAAACCAAGGAGGTGCGTCTGGTTGGCATATTTCTGACACCCGACGCATCGTTGGACGATGTCGATGGCATCGGCATGCGCAGTGAGCCAGTAGAAACCGTGATGCATGGCCTTGGCGACCAGCGGCTTGGCGCCAGCGTGATGGCCGCAGTCGCCGGCGTGGATGTCCTGGAGGATCTTGCGGCCTTCTTCTGGCTGTACGTAGCGTTGGAACACGCCGGTCACGCTGCGCTTGTGGAGTTCCCCGTTGATGATGACGAAGGATTTGCAGCGGCGCACGATCATTCGCGCCTCCGTCTCGTTGCTCGAGAGGATCTTGTGCTCGAGGAAGGAGATGTATGGTGTCGTCTAGTCGTTGGGCTCCACGAGCATGGCGACTAGGGCCGGCTCGGGTTGTAGTGGTATCCCGATGTCGATCTCCTTCGGTGGGCAGACCGAAGGTTTGTGGATGATGTCGAGGAAGACGCCTGCGGGTGGTGTTTGTCGAGCCGACCCGATGCGGGAAAGGGCGTCTGCCTCCTCATTCTTGCGTCTATCGATCCACTCGACCGAGTAGCCGTCGAAGTGTCCTCCAAGCTGGTCTACCGCTTGGCAGTACGCGATCATTGTTGGAGAGACGGCGTCGCATGTTCCGGCGACTAGGTCGGAGTCGCCATAGCACCGTAGGTGGTTGATGTTCATCTCCTTGGCGGCCCGCATTCCGAGGAGGAGGGCCTCGTATTCTTCCATGTTGTTAGTGCAGGGCTTGAAGTTGAGGTGGAGCACGTAGCGGAGATTGTCTCCTTTGGGGGAGGTCAATATGACCCTGGCCCCTGCGCCGTCGGCATTCTTGGAGCTGTCAAAGTGGAGCGACCAGTAGTGAAGGTATTGTAGTTTTTCCGGCTGCTGCGCTTCTTCCCAATCTGCCAGGAAATCAGCTAGGGCTTGTGACTTGATCGCTTTGCGGGGCTCGTATTTGATGTTGTGGATGCCGATTTCGACGGCCCACTTGGCGACTCGCCCAGTCGCCTCGCGATTGCGTATTATGTCCTGTAGAGGTGCGGAGGAGACCCCCTGATTGGGTGCTCCTGGAAATAATGGGGGAGTCGCCGCTGAGCTCGGAATACCGCGTACACCAGTTTCTGGTATTACGGGTAGCGCTGTCATGAGTCCGTCAGGACTTCGCTGATGTAGTAGACAGGACGCTGTATGGGGCGCTCCTTTCCCTCCTCTGGCTGTTCGACAACCATCATGGTGCTGACGACTCGAGTGCAGGCCGCCACGTAGACGAGCATTGGCTCTTTGTCGATTGGGGAAGCAAGGAGTGGAGCCGCGAGTAGCACTTCTTTGAGTGCTTTGAGTGCATCGTCCGCCTCTGCGTCCCATTGGAACGTGGGGTTTTTGCGCATCAGGCGATAGAGAGGCATTGTCTTCTCGCCTAGTCAGGGGATGAAGCGACTGAGAGCCGCGACTCGCCCGACCAACTTCTGGACGTCGCGCAGGCACTCGGGTTTTCCAAGTCATGCGATGGTGTCGATCTTGGTGGGGTTGGCTTCGATGCCTCGCTTGGAGACTACATATCTTGGTGGGGTTCAGCTTGATGTTGTACCTCCGCAGATTTGCGAAGGTTTCGGCCAGGTCGGCGAGCAGGTCGTCCTGGCAGGTGGATTTTACCACCACGTCGTCGATGTAGACGTGAATGTTGCGGCCAATTTGGCTCGCGAGGCACTCTTGCATGCATCTCTAGTATGTGGCGCCGACATTCTTGAGGCCAAACGTCATGGCCGTGTAGCAGAAGGCGTCGAATGGCATGATGAACGCCGTCTTCTCCTCATCCTTGACCGCCATTTTGATCTAGTTGTAACCAGAGTATGCACCGAGGAAGCATAGCGACTCTGATCCCACGGTCGAGTCGATGATCAGATCGATGCGCGGTAGGACGAACTCCTCCTTTGGGCAGGCGCTATTGAGGTTGGTGTAATCGATACACATTCTCCACGTGTTGTTCTTTTTCAGGACCAGGACTGGGTTTGCCATCCACTTGGAGTATTTTATTGGCCGAACGAAGCCTGCGGCTAGCAGGCGTTGTACTTCTTCGGCGATTGCTCGACGGCGCTCTTCATTGAAGGGTCGTAGCGACTGCTTTACTGGTCGCACTTTGGGGTCGGCGTTTAATTTGTGCTCAGCGAGTTCCCTCGGGACACCTGGCATGTCAGATGGTTTCCATGCGAAGATGTCGCAGTTCTCACGGAGGAACTCGATGAGCGCGCTTTCCTATGCCGGGATCATGTGTGCCCTGATGGTGACCGGCTGGCTGGAGTCGCCAGGGACGAGCTCGACGGCGCGGGTGTGCGTGGTCGCCTCGAATGTGGAGTTCATGGCGGTTTGCTTTTTCAGGATGGTGGGGTCGTCCTTGTTAATGTTGCCCGCATATTTCGCGAGCTCCTCCGCATGGTTAGTTTCTGCGGCGATGACGACGTCGGCGAGCTTAGCGCCTTTGTCCTTGCATTCCACGGCCATATCAGGGTCGCCGTGGACGGTGATGATGCCGCTTGCCCCTGGAAGCTTCATCATGTTGTAGGCATAGTGTGGGGTCGCCATGAATTTGGCGAACGCTTGGCGACCCAGGACGTAGTGGTAGGGGCTGCGGAAGTTCACCAGCTCGAACACGATCCTCTTCGTGTGGTAATTTGCCGGTGTGCCGAAGGTGACTGGCAGTGTCACTTTTCCGATCGGGTACGCCTTCCGACCGGGGACGATGCCATGGAAAGTGGTGAGTGTCGGCTCGATCGCTGACTCTGGGAGGTGGAGCCTCTTGAATGTGTCCAAGTACATGATGTTGATGGAGCTTCCGTCGTCTATCAGCGTCTTGGGTAGCCAGTAGTTGGCCACTTTGGGCCTGACCACCAGGGAGACTCACCCTGGGTACTCGATCCTGGGCGCTCTTAGCGTTGGGTAGACCTGCTTGATCTTAGCGACCAGGGGTTCATACCGGCACGTGTTCTTGAAGCAATGTACCGCCGTGTCCGAGTGGATGCCGGAAGCATTGATCCATAATTCTTTCCACCTTTTAATCCAGTGGCGGGTCAACTCGCGTATTCCCTGGATGCACCACTCCAGGTCTTTGATGGTGGTGACGCGGGTGTAGGAGCCCTCGAAGTGCCTGACAAAGGCATCCCGCATTTCCTCCCAGGAGTCGATGATGTTGGCAGGGAGGGTGTTGATCCTTTGCCGGGTCACACCCTCCATCATCAGGGGGAGGTAGCGAGCGGAGAGAAGGTCGGTGCCGGCCATTCCCATCGCCATGAGGTATGTGTCTAGCCAGACTGTTGGGTCGTACGTTGGATCGTACTTTTTGATCTCCTTGGGCGTCTTGAACTTGGCGGGGTACTTTTCCCCTTTGAACATAGGCCCGAAGCATTGGGGGCCGACTCGGCTGAGCGAGCCCCTGGGTTCGGGGTCGCCACGATTACTGAGGGTGTGCCTCAGGTCGTTGGGCTGGCGCGCCCGCCAAGCCTGGTCGTTGACGATGTGCGTGCGCACGTCGATGGGCTGCCCGTTGGCGGAGACCATGTTGTTCACCGGTCGCGGTTCGTTGGTGGAGAGTGCGGGGTTGGCGGCCCGTGGCTGGTTCACCAGGGGTTGCGGTGGTGGGCAGGTTACGGCGTTGGTGATGATAGGGTGGCCGCTTGAGGCCGCCCTGCTTGTCGATGAGTGGGAATACATCCGACCCCGCTAGTTGACTCCCGCGGCTTGTTGCTTGATGGCCCTGGCGAGTAGGGCCTTGGCGTATTGAATCTGCAACGCACCATCTCCCTGGACGTCGAGGTTGGCGACCGCGGCGTCGGCCGCGATGATGTTGTCCATCGGGGTGGAGTAGAGTGGGAGTCCATTGGCGTCACGGGCCTGTGGCGAGATGATGATCCGCGGCTGGTCCGGTGGGGGCGCATGACCAATGGGTGGTGGAGGGGCTCCGGTCGCCGGTGCGCTGGGTGGTGGTCGGTTGCTTCCACCTAGTGGCACGTGCGGGGTCACTTTCGTCGTTGAAGTTGAGGATGCGGCCCTGGACGTTGGAGTTCAGGCGGGTCCTGATGTGGCGCTGGTGATAGAGCGATAGCTCCCGCGTCGTTTCCCGCTCGAGGCGGTATCTCTCGCGCTCGGCGAGCTCATTGCACTGCGCCTCCACGATTCGCAGTTGGGCCTCATCCACCTCTGTGGCCATGGCGGTCGGCGGGATCGGTGTGGCAAACGGATCTAGCGGGGCGGCCGTGTTGCCTGCCATGTAGATCGCGTGGAAGCGATTGGATCTGGCGTGGAAGTCCTCGGGGGACTCCGAGCCAGAGTCGGAGTCAAAGATCCCCAGGATGGAGGAGTCCTCGAAGTCCTTGTGGTTGGAGACTCACGTGATGAAGTCCTCTCGTGATGCAGCGGTGACAGATCCATCGGCCGAGGCAGGGGTCGCGGAGTCAGCATCGTCGTGGAGGGCCACGTCGTCCATGTCGGTGTTAGTCCCGGCCGCACTGCTAGCGGCCGAGTCGTATTTGGTGGCGAGGCTCCTGATGGAGCAGACCTGCTCCTTCGAGAGCAGATCATGGTGTGGCGGCGACCAGCCGACGATCACCGTCGCCGCTGGGTCGACCGTGTCGGTGAAGCCGACGAAGAGGTTGATGGAGCCGACCGGCATCACCGGGCCATGGGTAATCAGGCGCGATGCCGGGATGTAGCTGCTGGGCAGGATCTGTAAGATCCCGCTGATGGCGATCATGTGGCCGGTGGCAAGCGGCTGATTTATCGGCGAATAGGATCTCGCTGCAGAACTCAGGCCAGTCCGGCTAGGCCCCACGGTGGGCGCCACTGTCATGGAAATGGCCACGGAAGTCGCTGCTACTAGAAGCAATTGATTGAGACGGGGCGAGAGCTGGCGGCCATCTGCGGTGCGAGATGGGGGCGAATGCACATGGTTTACCCAGGTTCGGCCCTCGGACGGTAAAGACCTACTCCTGCTAGATTGGATTGATGGAGAGCGAGTTACAGGGGTGGCGAGCTCGGCGTCTAAGCAGCGAGTCGCTTCAAGGGGTGTATGATGGAACGTAAGTGCTCAGGATACCCTAGGGAGGTTTATATATGAGGCACCTCGCTAGGATTTACAGTTTACAACCGAACAGGATATGGATTCGGAGGCTTTGACCTAATCTGACTGGGCTTCGAGTATGCTTCTGGCCCTCCAGTCTCCAATCGCCGGGCCTTCTTCTTAGTCGCATTCCAGTCGCCATCCTGCAGGCCCACTCGTGAGACCTTTGGCCCAATCGGAACGTCCTGCTAGGCATACCCCATTCGGCATATCCCCATCAAGAAATGTGTTGACTAGTGACCTTTTCTTAACGACCCTGAGTTTTTTGGTCATAGATCTATGGCCATTTTGAATCAACTGGTCGTAGGCCATTTGGGAGGGTACAAACCCTGAAAAACTATGACCTTTTTTTGTCAGGAAGGTCATAGTTTGCTTACACCAATTGGTCATAACATAGACACTACTGGTCCATGACCTTAATTTTTGGTGACTACGACCAATTTAAATGGTCGTCGGTGCTATTCATGATAACTTAAGAAAGACCGATGGCCACCTTAGCAGGTTGATCTAGGTGTCACGTCCACGTGTCAAGTTTTGCCAACGTGTCTGCATATGTGTCATATCCACATGTCAATTTACATTTATATGTCTTGTCCATATGGTGTTGACCTGTTGACTACCAATTATACTCCTACCCAATGACATGTGGGGCCTTCTTGCCATGTTGGTGTTGACGTGTTGACCAAGAGATGCAACTATGACATGTGGGACCTATAGAAATTGCCGACCAAATTATTTGACAAAAAGTTCGGGGGTCGGGGTCGAACTCGCGACCTCGTGACCTTGCCTCCACTTTAAGGTGGTCTACCACCTGGCCACCGATATCACCTTGTATAGAGTAGAGTATCATGCCCTATTAACCATCTATCAGGGGCTGGGGTCAAACCCGCATAGGCCTCCACCTTTTGGGCTGCTCCCTGGGCTCATCTTGGGCTGCTCCCTGGGCTCGCCTTGGCTTCTCCCTGGGCGTGCGAGGCTTGCTCCGCTGGACCGTTAGCCTCCAGTTTTTTTATTTTTCTCCCTCAGCATGCGAGGTTGTTCGCCAGGCGTGCAAGGTTCTTCGCCGGGCCAGCCACCTCCAGTTTTTTATTTTTTATTTTTTGAATTCTTTTGTACTTCTTAATCATAATTCCAAATTGAGTCAAATAAAATTCAGAAAAATTGTAAAATTTCATAGAATATTTTTAGTACATTATGGAACACTTTTAGTTTATGGAAAAACTACAAGAATATATTTTCATATAAAACCTTCATAAGTGTAAATAGAGATTTTGAATTATGGTTTGACAATAGGGGTTTGAAATTGAAGTTTTTCGTCTACGGGTTGTGTCTTGCTAAACTTGCACTGGATCTTAGAAGAAACATCATATTGTGAGTCTAAAAATGATTTTTTCAAAAAAAGCATGAGCACTAGACCATGTACCTGTAGTTCAAACCGGGCCCACTTCCTACCGATTCGGCAGACATTTGTCTTTTTCACCACGGGTGGATGAAAAGGTTTTAAAATCACCGGTTGGGACATCGTTCGTGTAAGGTGGTCTAGTATTTTTGAAAAATTGGGTGGTAGCATTTTTGAATTGAACATTTGGTGTTGCTTCACAAAATGCCCCTATTTTGGCACTCAGGAAAAGGAAAACTTCCTCCTACAACATTGTTCGCCGTCCCAATATATGCACATGCATGCACAATATGGGCACATTATCACAAACTATGTCGCGATTCTGACCATATCATTGGTTGTTTGGCCTAAAAGCCATGAAACCTCAAACATGATAGGTCATTTCTGTGAAGGTTTTTTTAAGATACAATCAATATACCAAGTTCGGTATTTTTCCTTACAACTATGTCACATAATATGACATCACGCGAAGGATTTTCCTTTTTCAGACCATTTTTTATTTTTTCATGCCCTTTTCAAACTATGGTCAAAACGGCGGGCTTGAAGGTTCATAGATAGGGGATGAGCCTCGCTAAAGTTGCATTGGATCTCTAAAGAAATATGATATTGTGAGTCTATAAATGACTGTTTCAAAAAATCATGAGCATAAGATCATTTACCTGTAGTTCAAACCGGACCCACTTTCTACCGATTTAGCAGACATTTGTCTTTTTCACCAGGGTGGACAGAAAGGTTTTAGATACCTTGGTTGGAACATTATCCATGTAATATGGTCTAGTATTTTTGAAAAATATGGTTGTAGCATTTTGAATTAGCCCTTTAGTGGTTGCTTCACAAAACGCTCCATTTTTAGCATTCAGAAAATGGAAAATGCATTTTCTGTGCGACGAAAAGGAAAACTTCCTCCTGTAACATTGTTGGCCATCCCAAGATGCACATGAATGCACAGTATGGGCATATTATCACAAACTATGCCACGATTCTGGCCATAACATTGGTCATTTGACCTGAAAGCCATGAAACCTCAAACAAGATAGGTCATTTCTATGAAGGTTTTTTCAAGATGTTCACAATTTAACAGGTTTGGTATTTTTCCTTGCACATATGTCACATAATACGACAACATGTGAAGGATTTACCTTGTTTGGACCGTTTTTAAAATTTTGATGCCCATTTCAAATTATGGTCAAAATGGCGGGCATGAAGGTTCATAAATCGGGGATGACCTTGCTAAAGTTGCATTGGATCTCTGAAGAAACATCATATTGTGAGTCTAAAAATATTTTTTTTCAAAAAATCATGAGCATTAGATCACGTACCTGTAGTTCAAACCGGACCCACTTCCTTCCGATTCGGTATACATTTATCTTTTTCACCAGGGGTGGACAAAAAGGTTTTAAAATCCCAGGTTGGGACATTGTTCATGTAAGTTGGTCTAGTATTTTTGAAAAATGGGGTTGTAGCATTTTTGAATTGAACATTTGGTGATGCTTCACAAAACGCCCCATTTTAGCACTCAAAAAATAGAAAATGATTTTCTTGTCTGCAACCAATGAGATTGCAGGAATGCTCCTCCCACAGATCGTCCATCTTGGCCTGATCAGGACCGTTAAAAACCTATCCAATGCTTTGTATTCACTGGAAGAAACACACCTGAGCTACTCACTCGGGTTACCCACTATCTCCCTCGATCCATATCCACTCCGCCCACCCAGTGTCCCCATCGAACCCTAATCCCATCGCTGCCTCCCTCCTACTCGTGCAGCATCGTGGCTCACCGCAGCCCCTCCGTCTCCTCACCTCCGGCCACAACTCTCTACTTCATGTGCGTGACACCCCTCTATCCCCCTCTGTCTCATTTCTCCGTAGCTTGGTCACCATCTCGAGCCGCACCTGCCTCATCGAGCTGCCACGATCTAGGTCTGCCGCCAACCACCTCACTTCTCCAGCCTCACCACGATGGAGCCCTCCTCCTCGTCGTCATCCGAGGTGGCGAGACAGATGTGGGAGCTGGAGAACAACCTCCTGGCGAACACCATCGACCCGGACGCGCTGGACGAGATCTACCACTACGAGGAGAAGGCCCACCTCTTCGATCCCTTTTGATCGTGACATGCGGCAGCCCTTCGATCCCTTTGTCTCCCCTCACCCCGAGATGGATGGCATCGTTGGCGGTGACTGTGAGATCCTAGGTGGATTAATCCACGGGGCCGCCATATTGGTCATCAGGGTCGCCGAATGTAGTAGGATGGCCGGATCTATGCCCCTTCTCCACCACTCTCTATCTTGGTTTCCCTCTCAGTCCATTTGTATTCTCTCTGCAGTCACTCTCATCGATGTCAGCACAACAGCCTCATCCCCGCGCGAGCTCGCCAGATCTCAGGTTTCCTCCTTTCTCGATTCGATTTGACTCTGGTTTTGGTGTCATTTTATTCCTGAAGCGATGGTTTCAATTAATTCTTTAGTTACCTAAGCTCTAGGTCATCAGATTGTTTACCCTAGTGCTATGTTAGTATTTCTTGTGGACAAGGTCTGACTGTTATAGGGTTTAATTTGGTAGTATCATGTTTAACTCGGTGATATGCTAATAGGACCATAGGAAATTTAATTTAGTTGCAGATATATGCAGAAGGTTATAATGTTGATAGCTCTTGTTTTATAATGTGGCTAGAAATTATAATGTTGATAGCTCTAGTTTTATTCTAGACTATGCTCCTAATTGTATTCTGGATGATATATCTATTGATAGGAAGTAATCAAATATTGTTTATGTATGCTAGATCCAAATTTTGTGTGTGTGCTCAACTTGTTTTGGGTTCAACCTGAAAGTGTGTTCTGCTTCGAGTAAGTAGTGTAATGGTGTGCTACTAAAGTGTGAAACCTTTTGTTACTGTGTTTGGATATATTTGGGTCTGAGTTGCTACTATGGTATCTGTTAAAATATATCTGTTGAAATAATACTGGAGAAGGGGTGTATCCCATGATGCTACCATTTGTTACTGCTACTCATGCTGGCTCAGTCCATTCCTTTCTTGCAACTCTGTATAAGTTACTCTCTACTTCCCTAAGTTGTGCATGTAGGTAAATAACATATACTATTGGAATATCAATATTTTGTTCTGGATGTTCATCTACTCTATGTTTTCTACATCGTGGAGAATAGTAGTTTGCATGTTCCTATAATTACTATCTTGAATAGGAATACAAGGAATCTAGTTCCTGTTATTACTATCTTGAATATTGAATTTTATGTGGCTCTTGATGTATCCATCAGTGGCACAGAGGCATGGATAAGGAGTTGGCCGGAGTCACGGAGGAGAGCGAGTTCCTGGAGGTGTTCCTAGAAGTCCTAGAGGTGCTGTTGGCCGGAGGAGGAGCTAGCAGTTGAAGCAGCAAGTTCGTGGAGGTGTTCCTGGAGGTGCTGCTCTTCGAGCGACCTCGAGGTACGGCCAGCAGCGTGGCAATCTATAGTGTAGGGCGAGACAATCTGTAGGTAGAGGACAAGGGCAAGCGAACCTGGCGATCTGTAGTTGTTTAGTTCATTGTTGTAATTGGAAGTGTTTATTTGTGAAATAACAGTGCTTAACGAGTGGGGAACTGTAATTGGAAGTGTTATCTATTGTAAATAATTGTTGTTTACTATCATATCATGGAAAGCTTTTGTTTACTGTCAAATCATAGAGAGTTAAAACCTGGCAGTATTATCTGTGTGAACACTATCTATGTCGAATTGAAATTTGACGAGTGGGGCTTGTATAGAACTGACATATGGACCAGTAGTAGGAAACTAATAATGTCACGGACCTACAATAAATTTAAATGGGAATAATGAATATATTGGGCTAAACAAAATTCCACGGACAAAAAATATATGGGCTAAAGTTTTGGGCTTGGCCCATGAAATAACCCGGCAGTAAAAGCTAGGATTATAGAAACCAAAAGGCTATAGTTGTTGGGTTTGGCCCATGTAAAGCACTAAACTAGATTAGGCTGAATTTGCTGCCACATCACACTCCACGTCGGATTGGCTTACATGGACATGCCAGAATGCCATGCCCAAAATTTTGGTCATGGACACTATGACCATCTATTTTGGTCATAGTAGTCCATGACCAATTCAAAAAAGGTCGTTAGTTGTCTATAGTGACCCTCGCTACGTGACCTACTGTTTTTGGTTATAGAAAGGTCATAGATGAATTACTATGACCTTTCTATGACCAATATTTGGGGTCACCAGTTAGCACATTCCTTGTAGTGCAATAGATAAATTTAGTACATCTAGCAAACATCTCATCAAGTCTACTACTAAAGGTACCTCCAAGCTTAGCTTGAGCTAAAGATGGGAATTTTTAAAAGGTTGTGTTTTAAAGTAGGTAAGAGTACATGGTACTTCTACCAAGATTAGAACCCAAGGTGTTGATCAGAAGTTTTGGAAAACTAAAGGTGAGATTATTTGGATGTTCTGTCTTACTTGTTGTGTCAAAGGCATCTTCGCTTTGGTTTTGAAATGCCAGAACATTTAAGAATATGCAAAATAAGCCAAGACACTTATTTTGTTAAATAGATTTTCTCAATTGAGGGTGAGATAAGGAGTATATCATCTGTTACACATTCAGATGCATAGCCAGAGACAGACAACAAGCAAACACTACAACATTAAACAAGAATTTTTTTTGTTCCCCCTGATTTTTGCATTCTAGACAACTAATTAGGGTTGCTAAAATGGGGATACTGCAAACCTTTCCTGCTTAAAAGAATCTCGTCCCGAGATTCGGGAGAGTAGGGTTAGGGGATTTTGTGTCGGGTTAGTACCATATGTCTCAAGATTACTAACTTAAGGGCTTTGTCTTTATAATACCTCGGACATTACGCTCTAAGTTCAAGCCTGGATGAACCCAAAAGTGCATAAGTGATTCTACCGCGGAGGCCCAAGGCCACCCACGTGTAGGCCCATCGAAGTGGACCAGGGCACGATACCGGCCGACCACCTTATCCACTTTCAAGAACATCGGGACAAGAGAAAGCGGCATAAGCGACAGGTAACGCGACCATGACATACACAAATGAGTATGTATGTCTGCGACTTACAATAGACATCAGAGTCACACCATCTAAAAGAAATAGAAATATTGCAACGCCATACGACAAGATCCAAATATCCTAGATAGATATAATAATTTAGGATACCTCCTCATACATCACACACCAGAGTATCAAGCGGAAGCGGAATACAAGATCCGAGTACGGATAAGAAGCAAATCGGCATAAGATGCCACAGAACTAAGAACATCCTGCCCACAGATCTAATTGATCTCCATCCCCGGAATCTCTACACCTGATGGTCATTGCCACCCTCATCGGTCTCTTTGAGCCAGTAGCCTTCCTGAGAGTATACCTGTCCACCTAAACCAAATATTTATCGTGTGAGACCCTAGGGGTACTCAGCAAGTCTTAATGTAGCTAAAGGGAACAACCTGGGATGACGCTTGCAGCGAAAGATAATATCTACAAAGCGCTATAGAGACTCGCTACACATCTGCCCAACTAGAGATGGACGGACGCCTGTTAATTAATAGCAACAGGTATATAAGTAACATAAATAACCTCGCCCGTCCTCCTTCTCGCTTACTGACGAGGGTTTAACTCGTCAATGCCCATTGTTATGGACTTGGGTTTTCGAGAAGGAGGGAGCGCTGGAGACATCTATCGGCTAGCAAACAAGCACACAGGGGACAAAGGATTTACCCAGGTTCAGGCCTCGTAGAGGTCCCTACTCCTGATTGTCTGCTCGTGGAATTATTGAGGGAGTCGAAAGTTACAACGGTGCGCCGATGCAATCTGGCGAGGGTTTGTGGAAGCTAGGGTTGGGTGTGTCTTCCTCGCCGCCCCCTCCTAGCCCTTATATAGATAGGCTAGGTCTCGGGTAGCAGGTCAAGTCGGTTACAAGTTAGGGTTTTCCCCTTCAAACTTTCTATCTTTAGCTTCTTCTTGTCCTTCAAGCAATCGAGAGTCCACAGGTTACTCGAGTCCTTTCATCTGGGCCTTGGCGACACCGTGGGCCTGTACGTATTTGGACCGTATATACCAAGCTCGAGTACCTATAGGGTATACCCATGTCAGTAGCCCCCGAGTGTCCAGTGGAATCACAGATTCGACTGGGGACTTTTGAAGCCTTCGAATGCCTAAATGAGTACATTTTGATTGCTTTTATTCGTGTCATAGGGATTGTTGATATACGTGCCTGATATAACCGAAGTATCGATATTAGTTAACCACCTTAGGGTGAAACAACGCAATCTACTCAAATTCGAGTCCCCGGACTCGAATCCAGAAAAGTGCTGGTGTAATTCGACTCAGGCCGCGGAGGTCTTACAGGAGTCGAATTCCAGTTACATGGGTGTGAGCACTTGACGCGTCCGTCAAGGCATGTTCATCGTGCCTGTAGGCACGGATATGTTTGTGGTAGTGCGCAGTTAAATGTGTTGCCAGGCCTTATTCAGGTCTTACCTTCACGCCGTAGGTGCGGCATCCGAATTTTATCATAGCGGAGACGATTCGGGTGACCCAGGAGACGCAGTCTATTTGTAGGGGGAAAATTATGAGGCGGTGTCGCCATGAGTTTCGAGTGTGGATGTTATCAACACACAGTTTTTTGTACAAATAACCATAGGGTGCGCGACCAGCGCTCCCTATGGGAGTAGTCCCCGAGTGCCTGGTTGAGTCGAAGACTCAGGCAGGGACTAAAGAACTTTTGCGACTGTTGTCGTCTTTTGCTTGCTTGTTTCAATCGATGACTCAGGCAGGTACTAAAACACCTTTGCGACTGCTGTCGTCTTTTGCCTGCTTGTTTCAGTCGAATTTGTTTCCGGTGCTCCCTATGGGAGTAACCCATGTCCATAATAGAACTGTGTTTCGAGTGGTTGGGTTTGCTTTTGTGATTGTCCATGTTCCTGCAACAAGAAAAAGAAAAGTCGTAGGGTGCGTTGCCAGCGCTCCCTATGGGAGTAGCCCCCGAGTGCTTGGTGGAGTCGAAGACTCCAGGAAGGACTAAAAATAGTCGAAGTTTTCCACTGCGTAGCCTTGGTGACGTCAGTGCTGACGCTTGTATGACCTTAGTTGCCCGCGTGAGCGATTTTGACGGGACGTGAAGAGCGGTGGGTCCCACTTTCTGACTTTGATTTGACTGGGCGTGCGTAATCTTATTTTTAACTGCGCCTCCTCGATTTCCACGCGTAATGGTAGAAGTGGGGGGATGGTTCGCGCTTCCTCTTCTCTACGTGTCCAACGGGATGCGTGCCACGCATCCAATAGGGTTTTTGTCAGCCGTTGGATTGCATCTCCCAGGGGTTAAGTAGCGGTGCTGCGGCGGTAATTTCCCATTTGCGCTCTTTTTTCCTTGCTGCCATCGCCATCGCCATTGCTACTGCTTATTTGCTTTCCCCTGCGCCCATCTTCTCCACGACGCTGGACCAGCTCCGTTCGTTCCCGAGCTACTTCCTTCGCTCACATCGCCGCCGCGCAATGGGGAAGAAGAAGGGAGGCGCTGCCGCTGATTCCGTGGCCACCGTCGTTGCGGCGAAGAAGAAAGGTGGCTCCGCTGCTGCGGGCACCAGCACCGCCGTCGGCAGGAAGAAGAAGGTCGCGGGCACCCGCGTGACCAATGGCGCATGGCGCCCCTCTATTATCAAGGCGTCGGATCTCCGTCTTCTTCACCAAGATGGAGTTATCTCTGCGGCAGTCGCCGATGCGCGTGTCCCCAGCAGTGAGACCATTCCTGCTCCTCGCGCTGGTTTTCGAGTGATGTTTCTTGCATTCATCATTCGCGGTCTTTCCTTGCCTCTTCACCCCTTTCTTAGGGGTCTTCTTTGTTTCTATGGGCTCCAGCTCCATCAGCTGTCCCCAAATTCGCTCCTTCACATCACTTGTTTCATCACTCTCTGCGAGTGCTGGCTCGGAATCGAGCCACACTTTGGTATTTTCAAGCGCATCTTTAAATTGAAGCGTCAGTCCGCATCTGGCTCTTTAGTTTATGACGTAGGTGGTTGCGGAATCCACGTCGACCCATCCGCCACCTACTTCGACATCAAGCTTACCAAGTCCGTCCAGGGATGGAGGGACAAATGGTTCTATGTTCGTGACCAGAAGGCCAAGGACGAGCACTTTGGACTCGCGCCTTTCGATCCCGCGACTCCCTGCAAGAAGATGCGTTCTTGGAAGAACGTGATCATGCCTTCCGAACTCGCGGAGACAGACGTGCTATATCAGCGCGTCTGCGACCTCGAGAGTCGCATAGGCACAGAAGAGGTAGGTTGCGCCCTTGTCAGGACTTGGCTGCATCGTCGCGTCCAGCCTCTCCAGGCCAGGGTCCATCCCATGTTTCAATGGGGTGGCGCTGATGATGCCACTCGCGTGTCTGCTGATGGCATGTCCGCGAGTGAGGTAGATAAGAGGGTGCGACTGGTCATGAAGTACACCCTCAAGGATGTGCTTCCGAACGAGCCAGTCGTTCCTCCTTTCGATGCTTCGAATCCTCCTCCTGAGGTAGAGTTGTGCTACGTAGTAGCTTATTTTCTCGATTGCGTTTTCTGTTGCTTATCTGTTATGTTTGCTAATCTTTACTGTTTGTATGTAGGACTGGGCGGTGTCGCCTTGTATGCCTCCCCTCCCTGAGGGGATTATTCCTCGTGAAGCTTTGGAAGAGGACGAGTCTGAGTCGACTGTCCCTTCTGATGTGGAAGAGGAAGTCCCCGAGTCCAAGAGCCCGGATACTTGCAAGCGTTCGCGTAGCGGGGATTCCGACGCGTCGACTCCTTCAACTCCAGGAGGCGCGGCTGTTGGCGTGGAGTCGCCAATTCCAGCTGTTCCTGTGAGGGCTGTGGCACCATCTTCTCGCAAGAAGATGCGATTACCCAAGGAGTCTTCGTCAGAATCGACGACTGCTACGTTTGATCTTGACAACTTTAACTGGTAAGTTTGCTAGGTTTTTCATTCTTTTCTGTTTTCTTCTTGTTGGTTTTTGCCCTGGAGTTTGCCCTTTTCTCAATGTGGATTTTGTCTTGCAGTCAAGAGGCGTCGTCATCTTCTGGCGACGTCGAATTTTTGAAGGAATCGGGAGTCGCGACTTCAAGGGCCAAGGTAGAGGTCGAGCGCACTCCTTTTCCAGCGGCGGCCCACTCCGGGCACAATTCTTCGAGCTCTCCTCACGTAGGGGAGCATCGAGTATTTGCTCGGATGACGGTTTAGCAAACTTCTTCGGAGTCGCTGGAGGACCATGTAAGTATAGCTTTCCTTCTTTTTTAATGTGGTAGTCAACGCCTTCTGCTGCCCTCTGCTGACTCCTTGTTTTGTGCGACAGCTCCTTGTAAAGGAAGCCACGCAGGTGGCGAAGCAGGTGATGGCGATGGGTCGCCAGCATGCGATGCTGGAGACGCGCCACCGCGTGGTCGAGAGTGAGTGTTCTATACTTATTATTTCCATCTTCTCTTTGTTTTGGTATAATCGACTGACAGCCAATTATTGACTACCATGTAGCCGAGCATAACACTTTACTGCGCGATGTCGCCACGTTGGAGAAGACACTAGCCGCAGCTATGAAGGGGCGCGATGATGCAATCGCGGCTCGTGATGATGCCCAGAAGCGCGAAGAGGATATGCGTGCCTCCTTTGCAGTCAGGGAGAAGTTGTTCGAAGAGAAACTGTTCTCAATCGCCAAGGCCCTCTCAGGTACCTTTACTGGTAGATATTTTATTGATGTTCTTCTCTGCATCTGTAGTGCGGGTGACACTAGAAGTTTGATCCTTGTGTGTATTTTGGTGTAGATGCTGGTGGCTTGAGTTTTGATCCACAAGCCCTTTGTCGCGATGACGCTCTGGCGGGCGCGGTATCTGCGGTCGAGGGTCATAGCGCCGCTGTCCAAAATACGTTGCCCAAGGCCAAGGCCACCCTGAGTCGCCTCCGGGAGGAGTTGATGCCGAAGGCGGAGCTGGTCGACAATGTGGAAGAGCTGGTGGAGTCGCTCGCTGAGGGTGTGCCTGCCACGTACAAGAACTCCCTCTGCGCAGCTGGCGTGACCATGTCGCTTGCCATGGTGCAAGCCCACGGAGTCGAAGTAGACCCTTCTGCGGTGTCGAAGACGATGCCTGTTGGCGCGGATGGTCAGCAGGTAGTATTCACTCCCTTTGCGACTGCTGTGCCAAATATGGCCATTCCTTGATAAACATTGTTGCCAAGTATTCGGAGGAGCTCAATCGTGCGAAGAAGGCGGCGAAAACTTCGGCCTCAGGGGCCGGCGGAAAATCAGTGGCATCTGATACTGCCACGGACTTGATGAAGCCACCGAGGTCATCGAAGTCGAAGAAGCCAGTTGCTTCATAGTTAGTTTCTTGTAATAGTTGATGAATTGCTCTTTTGATTGGAGAACATGCATGTTGGCGAATGTATTTGTAGATACTTTTATGCTGATCCTGAATGCATCTGTTACTTTTGACTTTTGAGTTGGTCGCCTTATTTGCCTCTGGCTTGATTTTTGGTAGGGTACATCAAGTGGTCCTGTGGGGGGAACCCCGGACTCGCCATCTCTTGAGGATACAATGGCACCACCACGCTCCAGGGTAGAGGAGCTGTCCTTGCTTTCGCGACTTCGTGATCGCGTTAAGCAACTGGAGCATGAGTTGCCCGTGATCCGCGGTAGCACGGACGTGTGGAAGTCAAAGGCTGAAAAGCCGCCGTCCGCGAGCAATATCTGCTTGGCGAGGTGACGCAGCTGGGCGACCAGTTTAAGTGTTAGTTTGCTCATCCTCGTCTTTTCCTTTGTAGTTAATCGCAATGGTACGTTGTACTCATGTTGTTGATGTTGCTTCGTGTAGTTATTAGCGCACGCCATCCGCAGGAGGAGAGGGATAGGATTGCCATCTGCCTTCATGATCTCACCCAGGAGCAACTTCAGGAGAGTGGATACTTCTGGGTAGATCATGATCTTGCGACTGTGTTGGCGACCCTACAGGATCGCGCCTCGCGAGTGCTGCTCTTTCTGAAGAAGTCGCAGTCGTGTTTGAAGAACATCTATCGGGCGACATTCCCGCTGGATGATACTCCATCAAGCCTGCTGGCTCTCCTGACCAAATTTCAAGATATGTCCACGGTTCGCGAGTGCGTGAGGCAGCAGTTGGTGGCTGGTGCCAAGGCTGCCCTCTCCATGGTGCGTTTGCACAGGCCTGACGTGGATGTCGCCGCCATTGCCTCTGGGCCACCGGTGCCACCAGCAGGATCTTCCTGGAACATGGTGCCGCACTATCAAGCGGTGGACCGTATAGCCGAGGCGGTCGTCGACTTCTTCGAGGAACAGACTAATGTTCTTCTGTTGCAAGGGTAGTCAAATATGTATCCTGCACATAAGTGTACTAGTGTTGTAAAGCTCATATACATTTGTAGATAATATACTGTTGAATGTGTACAGATAGCTTTAAGCGTGGGGTGCGTTGCACTTATGCGAGTCCTTTTCGTTAGCCTGGCCATCTTTGTATCGTTCCCTTGTCAACCTGTCAGGCGCGTTGCAGCTGGGTTGAGTTTGAGTTAAGGGGTTCGATTGATGTGCCAGCTACTCAGGATGTAGCGTTATTGTTCGAAGAACATATGTGTATAGGGTGGCGTAGCCCCCGAGTATGAAAATTGACAAAGTAAAGGAGAACACAGAGTTTTGGGGCACTTAGCTTTTATTTATTCGAAGAACAGTGCGAAGTACAATGTGCGGATAAGTAGCCTTGGCTGAGTAGCCTTATTTGCGATGTAAAAAGTAAAACTACTAGGGGTAGAAGCGTCGCAGTTGTGCAACGTTCCAAGGGTTGGAGTATGCGACTCCTGTCTCTAGATCTTTAAGGCGATAGGCGCCCCTGGGATTACTTTTGTAATCACGTATGGTCCTTCCCAAGGGGACTCGAGCTTGAGATGTCCTTGCTGCTTCAGTCGCAGGACCAAGTCACCTTCGACGAAGGATCTGGGGCGAAGCCTTCTGCTATGGTAGTTGTGCAGGTTCTGCTGGTAGATCGTGGATCTTTCTGCGGCGATTTCTCTTGCTTCGTCAAGGAGGTCGACGGAGTCTTCGAGTGCGAGGGATGACTCCTGCTCGCTGTAGGCTACTACGCGTGGCGCTTTGCACCGTACCTCGGCGGGTAGTACTGCCTCTGCTCCGTGTACCATAAAGAATGGCGTGTAGCCGGTGGCGCTGTTTGGAGTTGTACTCAGACTCTAGAGTACGGATTGCAGTTCGTCTGGCTAGCAGCCCGCGACTTGTTCGAGTGGTCAGAGGAGTCGCTTCTTGATGCCGCTGTAGACGAGCCCGTTTGCCTTTTCCACCTGACTGTTGGTCTATGGGTGTGCTACTGAGGCGTAGCTAATGTTGATCCCCAGGTTCTCGCAAAATTCTTGGAACTCCTTGGATGTGAAGTTCGTTCCGTTGTCGGTGATGATGCTGTGCGGCACGCCGAAGCGGTAGACGATGGACTCGAAGAACTTGACTGCGTTGTTCCCTGATTGCTTGGTCACTGGCATGGCCTCAATCCACTTGGTGAATTTGTCGACTGCGACCAAGAGGTAGACATAGCCTCCTTGCGAGGACCTTGGAAGTTTGCCAACCATGTCGAGTCCCCACTGGGCGAAGGGCCAGGCCAATGGAATAGGCCGTAGTTCTGCGCCTGGTGCGTGTGGCTTGTCCGCGAATCGTTGGCAAGCATTGCATTTTTGGACAATGTCCTTGGCATCGCGCATGGCCGTGGGCCAGTAAAATCCAGCTCGTAGAGCTTTGGCGACGAGGGCGCGACTGCCTGCGTGGTGCCCGCAGGTCCCTTCATGGATGTCGAGGAGAATTGCTCTTCCATCAGCCATGGAGACACATCGCTGTAGCACTCCCGTGATGCTGTGTTTGTATAGTTCGTTGTTGATAACAGCGAATGCCTTGGAGCGTCGCGCGATGTGCCGTGCGTCTGTCGGATCGTCTGGTAGGCGCTTACTGAGGAGGTACGTAATGTACGGCTGCGTCCAGGATTGTTCGATCATCATGACGCTCATTGGCCCTTTGAGTCCTGTGTCTAGGTCCAAGTCATCGAGTGCCATTGGCTCATTGGGTGGCGTAGCCCCCGAGTCCATTGCTGCGCTTGTTTTCTTCTCTGTGGCCTTTGGCTTGATGGAGCATTCACAGATGCGCTCGAGAAATACACCAGGTGGTATGGGGGCGCAGGTAGAGCCTATGTTTGCGAGTGCATCCGCCTCCTCGTTGCTTTCGCGACCTACGTGTCGCAGCTCGCAACCATCGAAGTCCCCTTCGAGTGTATCATAGAGGTCACGGTACACGATCATGTTGTCGTTCAGTGCGTCGCACTCGTGCATTGTTTGGTTGACGACCAGCTTGGAGTCGCCGTATATGATGAGCCTTTTTGCGCCACAGGCTTTTGCCATCCTCATCCCGTGCAACATGGCCTCGTATTCAGCTTCGTTGTTTGAGGCTGTGAACTGCATTCGCACGATGTATTTCAGCTTGTCTCCTTGAGGTGATGTTAGTATGACACCTGCTCCTGCTCCATCTTTCCGCTTGGATCCATCGAAGTGCATGGTCCAGAGGTAGGACATATCTGGCTTGTCTGGGAGTTGATTTTCCATCCAATGCACGAGGAAATCAGGGAGAATTTGCGACTTGATTGCGTTGCGCTTTTTGTATGTGATGTCTCGTGGAGATAGTTCGATTCCCCAAAGCGCGACTTGTCCCGTGGCGTCTGGGTTATTGAGGATATGTCCCAATGGGGCGTCGTTGACTATCACGATTGGGTGTTCCTGGAAGTAATGGAGCAGTCGCCTAGCGGTCATGAAGACGCCGTACGCCAGCTTCTGGTAGTGCGGGTACCGCTGTTTTGTTGGCGTGAGGACCTCGCTGAGGTAGTATACCGGGCGTTGTACGCCATGGACCTTGTTTTCCTCTACCCGTTCAACGACAAGCACTGTACTAACCACTTGGTTGGTAGCGGAGATGTACAGCAGTAGTGGTTCCCTTTCCCGTGGAGTCACCAGTACTGGCGATGTGGATAACAGGCGCTTGAGATCTTCGAATGCTTCTTGCGCTTCATTGGTCCACTCGAATTTATCAGCTTTGCGGAGGAGTTGATAGAAGGGCACTGCCTTTTCTCCCATTCGACTGATGAATCGACCAAGGGCCGCGATTCGTCCGGCTAGTTGCTGGACGCCTCTTATGTTCTTTGGCTTCTCCATGGCTTGTATGGCCTTTATCTTTTTCGGGTTTGCCTCAATCCCTCTCGCGGAGATGAGATACCCGAGCAGCTGCCCAGATGGTACGCCGAAGGCGCATTTGTTCGGATTGAGCTTGATCCGGTAACGGTCGAGATTGGCGAATGTTTCGTGCAAGTCATCGATTAGAGAGGCTTCCTTTTTGGTTTTGATTACTATGTCGTCGACATAGACTTGGATGTTGCGACCCAGCTGCTCCTTGAAGCAAGCTTGCATGCACCGTTGGTAGGTAGCTCCCGCGTTTTTTAGCCCGAAGGGCATTGTGTTGTAGCAGAACACACCGAAGGGTGTTGTAAACATGGTCTTCTCCTGGTCTTCCTCCTTCATTTGAATTTGGTTGTAGCCTGAGTAGGCATCGAGGAAGCAGAGGCGCTCGCATCCAGTGGTGGAGTCGATGATTTGGTCGATCCGTGGTAGCGGGAAGTGATCTTTTGGGCAGTTCTTGTTTAAAGAAGTGAAGTCCACGCACATCCGTAGGATATCCGTGTCCTTTTTTGGCACCAACACCGTATTGGCGAGCCAAGTGCTTTCCTTGATCTTGCGTATGAATTTGGCCTCGAGGAGTCTGTTGATCTCCATTCCGACTGCCTGCGCTCGTGGCTCAGACAGTCGCCTGATTGTTTGCTTGACTGGCCTTGCGTCGGGGTTGACGTTGAGTGCATGCTCGGCGAATTCCCTGGGAACTCCTGGCATGTCCGCAGGACACCAGGCAAAATTTTCCCAGTGCTCACGGAGGAATTCGACGAGCGCGAGTTCCTATGCGGGACTCAAGTTGTTGGCGATGAGGGCCGTTTTGGCGGGATCTGATGGATGGACATGCACCTTCTTTGTGTGCACAGATGAGTCGAAGGAGAGGTCAGGTGAGCTTGGCCTACTCAGGGGCGGCAGACTGTTCTTTGTCGTTTCCTTCAATCATGTGAGCTCCTCCTGCATGTCGAAGGACTGGGAGATTCTGTTGAGTTCCCTGTCGCAACTGTCAGATCGCTCAAAGCTCCCGTTGATCGTGATGACGCCATTGGGACCTGGCATCTTCATCTGCAGGTAGGTGTAATGGGGTACCGCCATGAACCTAGTGAACACGACACGTCCGAGGATGCAGTGGTATTGTGAGGGCCAGTCGACAACTTCAAAGTCGATGCGCTCGCGTCGGAAGTTCTTCGGCGTGCCAAATATGATGTCGAGGTTGATTTTGCCGAGGGGGTATATGCCTTTCCCTGGGACGATGCCGTGGAACGTTGTGTCCGATGCCTCCAAGCAGGTTAGAGGGATCCTCATTGCTCGCAAGGTACTCGCGAATATGAGGTTGATACCGCTTTCGCCATCCATGAAGACGCGACTCATGTCGAAGCCTCCAATTTGCACCTCGAGTACGAGGGGGCAATGACCTGGGCGAGGTACTTGAGGCGGGTGGTCGCGTTTGTCGAAAGTAATGCACGACTCACTGCCACTAAGGTACTCAGTGGTGGATGGTGGCGAGTGCGTGGCCAAGTTGACTTGGCGAGTGATGGCCTTCTGCACCCTATTGGAGGGGCTCCCCTTTTGGATCATCATGGTACCCATGGCCCGTGGGTACGGTTCACCTCCGTGGTGTTGGTCCGGTGCAGCTCCGTTCGGGGGTGGCCCAGGTGGTGGTGGTGGTGCGCCATGTGCCACGACGCATAGAGCGGCTCCGTAGCCTCTTTCGACTGCATTGCGGTTCATCCGAACCAATCCCTCATGTAGCTTGAGGAACTCGCGGCAGTCCTTGAGGAGGTGGCTAGACTTTCTCTTGCCATCATGCTTGTCGATGTAGAAGTGTATCGTGCATGGCCCGGATAGTTTATCCTCGATGGAGGTCGCGGGTGCTTCATCGCGAGTACGGCGTTGCCACACTTGCGTGGTTTTCCCGGAGTCGCGGTATCCGCCGCTGCGGTATCCGCTGTTGTGGTTATCGTCGCGTCTATCAGCGTAGCCGGCTGCGACCATGTTGACGTCATCACGATCGTCATAGACGCGCATGCGACGCTTACTCCGGCGGTCGCGTCTTCGTTCGAGTTCTGCCTCCTCGTCAGAGTGAACGCGATTCTTCACCGAATTTTCTCCATCAGCCCACCGATTCGCGATCTCCATCAGGTGGTCGATGGTCTGGGGCTTTGAGCGGCCTAGCTCCTCCCTGAGTTCCATGCGGCGGACACCACCATTGAATGCATCAATCGCACGGTCTTCCGAGATGTTCTCTGCGGAGTTCTTGATGATGGAGCACCTTTGGATGTAAGAGCGCAGCGATTCGCCAGATCTTTGCTGGCAGCATCTCAGTTCTTTGATTGAGGTGGGGCGTTTGTACGTGCCCTTAAAGTTGTGCACGAAGCTGTAGACCAGCTCATCCCAGCTGCGAATGGATCCGCGTGGGAGGTTATTGAGCCATGCCCGGGCGGTGCCCTGCAGCTATAGCTGCAAGCATTGCATGGCAGTACTTCGACTGCCTCCATGTAGCCTGACGGAGGAGATGTGATCCTCCAGCCAGATCTTGGGGTCCTACAGACCGTCAAATTTCGGGTTCTCCGATGGGAGTTTGAACCCTTTAGGCATTCGCTTTTGCCCGATGGATCTGCTGAAGCATCTGGCGCCGCAGAGCTCCTCATCTTCTTCTTCCGAGTCAGTCGACCGAGCACGTCGTGCCCTTGACTTGTCGATCTTGCGTTGCGTGAGTTCATCGCGTGCATCGTAGTCGCGATCGTGTCGCCATGAGCGGCAGCGCCGAGACAGGTCGTGACTGTCATTGCTGGACGAGGGCGAGGAGTAGCGCTTTGCTAACGCTTTGCCCTTTTTTGGGTCTGGTACCGGTTCCTTGTCGAGGGCGGCCTCGATTAGCCCCAGGCTCGCGATCGTAGATCGGTGCATGGCCGTTCGGGGATCTCTAGCTGGTGGCTGGTTATTGAGAAGGTACATGGTGGCGGCTGTCACCGCGGCTTGTGGTGTCCTGGGAACCACGTTGCCTCTCGTGTCGACTGTCATAGAGCCGAAGTCGAGGACTTTCGCGGCATCTATGCGTTCTTGTTCGGTGAGGTGAGCCATCCGCGATTGCCTTTTCCTGGCGAGGTGCTCGTTGCCTCTTGAGGAGGATCCTCCGTAGGAGGAGAGCCCAGCGCGACGAAGGCTTGACTCGTCCACCGCCTTTTTACGCGCCTCAAGTTGCGCGATTGCTTATTTTTGGCGCTTGAATTCCTCTTTTAGGAGCCAGTGGTAGCCCATCAGTAGCTCCTGCGAGGACCCAAAGGGTAGAGGTGCACCTCGTAGGGCTTCGCGGCAGCGTTCCCACTCTTGCTCATTGAGCCTGATCCCGACGAGTTCGCCGGTTTGCTCGTTGATTATGCTAGGAGGTTCGACTGCTCCTCCATTGCCACCGTTACCGCCGTTGCCGGTGTTGGGCGGGTCGGTGCCGTTCCCGGTGTTACCACCGCTACCGCGATTGGGTGGATCGGTGCCGTTGCCGGTGTTGCCACCGTTACCGCGGTTGGCGGAGGTGTCGCCCGCGTTGATGACTGGGCACATGAAGTGATTTGGGAAGCTGTTGCTTCCACAACTTTCAGATTCGCAACCGTAGGTTCCATCTTTAGTGGCCAGATCGCTTAGATCGGAATCGCGACTGTTGTCGCTGACCATGTTCCCAACTACCGCCGGAGCATTGAGCTCACTGAGGGTGCCGATCGATGGAGGGAACCATGATGCTGGGGCAATCGCCGGTGCCGTCGGCTGATTGGGCATGCGAAGTGTGCCCATCTGACCAACTTGGAAGCGGAAGCTCCCAATCGCCAGGCTGATTCCGTCACCCACAGACTCGAAGGCCGGGCGAGTAGCCGGCGTGTGGACGGTGAAGTCGAAGGCACCAAAAGCTGGCGAATCTCCGCTGTTGCAGAGTTGTAGATTGCGTTTGATGGGGTCGAAGAAGCCGCAACATCAGCACTCCCAATTCCCACAGACGGCGCCAATTGACGAGGGTTTAACTCGTCAATGCCCATTGTTATGGACTTGGGTTTTGGAGAAGGAGGGAGCGCTAGAGACATCTATTGGCTAGCAAACAAGCACAGAGGGGACAAAGGATTTACCCAGGTTCAGGCCTCGTAGAGGTCCCTACTCCTGCTTGTCTGCTCGTGGAATTATTGAGGGAGTCAAAAGTTACAACGGTGCGCCGATGCAATCTGGCGAGGGTTTGTGGAAGCTAGGGTTGCGTGTGTCTTCCTCGCCGCCCCCTCCTAGCCCTTATATAGATAGGCTAGGTCTCGGGTAGCAGGTCGAGTCGGTTACAAGTTAGGGTTTCCCCTTCAAACTTTCTATCTTTAGCTTCTTCTTGTCCTTCAAGAAATCGAGAGTCCACAGGTTACTCGAGTCCTTTCATCTGGGCCCTGGCGACACCGTGGGCCTGTATGTATTTGGACCGTATATACCAAGCTTGAGTACCTGTAGGGTATACCCATGTCACTTACCAATGAGAAGGCGAAAGAACATCCCATCCATTGGCACTTTTATTAACCATTCCATGAGTGTTGCACTAATTACTAGTCATGTCTTACTCAAATTAAAGACGGTACTTTAGTTATGCTTGTCTATGATCGAAAAAGTGTTCTCCAAGTCATCCATAACCGTAGACACGGCTTTTAGAAAGATTTACCCTACAAGGGTGCACAAATAGCAACACACACACGATCAACCTCAGGAAGAACCAAATAAAAAGCAACGAGGCCTCACGACAATGCGTTCATAGGATTCATAGATTATTTCAGGGGCCCACCCCAATAAGCTACCCGCAACGAAGTTGGCCGGCTCCGAGACAGACCCAGGGTTTGCGACGACGGTGATAAACGATTGGGAACCCGAAAGTGTGACTGGGCTTGTCGATGCAGCATAAACGTGGCGTGGGATCTTAACCAGTACAGGTGCTCCACGCACAATCGTAAATAAAGCAGTAAATCATGGCATAAGTACATGATAGTAATAAAGCCCCAAACTAGTTTGTGGCCCTAAGAAAGAAAATGCGAATCAAGCTCAGGCAAAGGAGGATTCATAGGGTCTCCCGTATGTGGATAGTGCGAATAGTCAAGCAACTGGAATCAAGTACTCGGGGTCCTACGGGACACAGGTGAGCTTAAAGAACCAAATAGCATATAATGCTCACTGATGCCTCTTTCATTAGTTCTCTACTCATATTAAGTTGTTTAGGTACCTCATTATCCAAAAACTCGCACAAACCCTACACATGCAATTCTACGACTCGCATGGATCAAACAACTCCTGTAGTAATGGCTCATGGGATGGAGGAACAAGCTTCGGTGGGATTTAAAATTAAAGGCTATACAATACTTGGGATTCAATTTAATGCAATCGCGACTCAATAATGCAAGAGTAAGATAGAAGCATAGGTACTATATGTATGCAAGCATGGGGAATTGCTTGCTTGTCAGTTCTGTTGCAGGATAGGAAGGATCTGGGTAATACTCCCGAGGCTCCTGGTATTCTCCATGATCAGTGTCTATCCGGATAAGAACCAAACACATAAGGGGCCAAAATAAATACATTGCACAATCATAAAAATAATATGCAACAAGCAAACAAGTATGCCATGATGGAGTGATGCATAATTTACATGGCATAGCATAGCATGGCATAGGTGAGGTGTGGGGTACAAGAACAAAGCATTTTATTAAGTTTTTAGTCATGTTTTGCTCCCAGAAACATTGTTGTATACTTAATATTTATATGATGCATGCTTCAAGTCATATTATAGAATGCATAGTTAAGGCTCGTCGCGTTGATTGATTTAGACATATTATTTGTCAAATTTGGAATTACGAAAATAAAGTTATGATTTATTTAAGATAAAGGCATTACATGGTATTTTAAATCATTTCGAAATTTTAACTTGCTCACAAATTATTTTGGATAGCATATTTGAATTTCTGACATTTTTCTGATCAAGAAACATATATTATATGTATTAGTTGAAATTATCAAATAAAAGATATGCATTTAAACATCATTTTGGAGAAACAAAACTAGCAAGACGATGAATAAAAAGTGTTGGGATATAACTGTGTCAGTGTCAGTGATGGTTCGACAGGTTACAATTATAGGGAGCATGCCACTGTGGTATTGTTCTGTCTATTGAAGCAATTCAGTACTTAGACCATGTAGGCCAAAAATTGCAGAGATTTAAGATAATAAGAACGGGTGCACTTTAACTGGACAGAGAGAATTTGATCCTTAGACACACCAGTATAGGCGCCCAGTTCAAGTCATGTTAGCATAAAAGAAAGGTGCAAAACATTTTAACTAGACAAAAGAAAATAGTGTCGTGCAAAGCTGCCTAGGTAAGAAGACATGTTAGCAGCTGAATCAAAAGACATTCAGCAAAAACAATGCGCCAGCTGATTTGAATGGTTACACGCACGCGGGTACTAGCTGGCATGCGCGCGCGGGTGGAGACGCAGCTGAAGACTTTGGCCAGTTTTGGTGTGCATGCACTGAGGGCATCAACAACAGCTGGGTGTGTGCGTGTGCGCGAACGCGTTCGTGAGGTGCCATTGCATTTTACTGAACTTTGGCTGGCAGGTTACAGATTAAAGAAACAGTAAAAAAGACAGGAAGAAAACGAAGGCGTCCGAGCATGATCTTGTGTGCTGAAGGAGTCGATCTACTCATGGTACCACCTGGTCTTGATGTGTATGATGAATTAAGACAGCGACCACGGTATGTGAGATCAACGTGCTCGGGAAGATGCAGAAAAAAAAACGTTGTTGTAACTCTGAACCTGAATTTCTGAAGAAACGACAGTGCGCGGCAATGAAAAAGGATGATCTTCTGATGACGATTCCGAGCAGCTCGAAGCTCAGAATTGGGCACGGTACAAAGCAGGATGTAGCTGAATGTTCAAAGAATAGTATGCAATGAATGGTTTTCCCGTAGATGGAATGGAACGGACGGAATGCTGTCAGGAACATAGAGGAATAACACTGATGCGCGTGTGCTGAAACTGAAAACACTGACGGAGGAAAACAACATCAGAGACAGAGATAACAACCTGACTTCGGAGGTCGATTCTGAGAGTTACAAGGCATGGATCTGAGTGTGGCCTGCTGTTATACAAAGAGGGCAGTACCTTCTTCGCAGGGATGTGCAGGGTAGCGTCCGAGATGAACCAGGTAGGCGGGAAAGTGTCCGGGAACAGAGGTGACAGAGAGGTGCACGGGGCTGCAGACGAGCGCGCGGCGTGCGTGCTGCGCGTCTAGGCGCTGTCGTGCGCGTCGCGGGGCGGTAAGATGCGGCGACTGCGGCGACGTGCAAGGGGAAGGAGTGCAGGGGAGGGTGAGTTGCTCATCGTGGGAATGTCGGTGGTGAGGTTCTCTGACGGAGAAGGACGAGGGCGTTGGTGCGGCAACAACGACAAGTTACAGTGGCAAGGCGGCGGCTGCACCGGGACAGCGGTGGGGAGACGCCACTGCCCTTATACTCCTCGCGCCGGTACTGAACGAGCTTTGCATGCCCTTGCGTAGCTCCTCGTACGAGGCGCGGCGACGAAGATGGCAGGACAACGACGGAGTCGGACAGAGCTAGGTAGGAGTGGTCATGGCAGCTAGGCTTTTGGCTTGGAGAAGAAACAGGGAGGAAGACGACCTCGATCTAGAGTGGTTGGGGCGGATGGGGTTGCCAGCTACAGTTGCTCCGCTTAGCTTTATGCAGACGAGGGGAGAGGGGCCACGAGCGATGCGGGGTGAACGGCACATGCTCGAGGCCAAGGAGGAGAAAAACAGTGAAGGGGTGTGGTTCTGGTAGCTGTCCTCCTGCTGGGTAAAACAGACCAAGGACGGGAGAAGGTTCGGTGCGAGCGGGGCTGGGCTGGGTGTTGGCAGGCGGCGGGGTTCATATCAGCTGGGCTGATCGATGCATGCACCAGGAACATACAGTCTGGGTGTAGATAGATAGCCAGATCACTAAGGTAGATAGCTAGGACTATATGCATGTGTGCACACGATTAGCTAGATTTGAATGATGTGGTGTGTGCATGTGTGATATTGCATGCACGCATGGTTAGCTAGGATTGGGAAGGGTGTGTGTATGTGTTACACACACATGTGATGTAGGGTTTGGTGGTTTAGAGAGAAGGATTTAAACACACATCGAATAGAGACAAACTCACATGGAATTTTAAAACAAGAACAAAAGCACACAGATGGTATCCTTTATGTGAGCATGGAATATAATTATATTGCATAGGATAGAATATAGGAAGATGATCACATGTATAGATAATTAGCTAATGGCAAGTCCTAGCATGTAGAAGATAGATTAACAAGATAAGATAGGATCCACACAAATTTAAATGGGCTTGGTTTTAAAACCATAAAGCAAAATAAAGAAACCCACTTGTTTGCATATGGTGGAAATTAAGAGAAGCTCGTATGGACAAGATAGAATGGCATGTTAGTGATGGAAAAGGAAAACGAAGAGATATGCCCTCAACTCCATTTTGGCATGAAGCAATAAATCAAGGAGCAATTACAAGATATCAAGAAGCACAAAGAATCAATACGGCAATGCAATATGAGAAGAAGAACCAAATGAAAAGGGTTTTTAATATGATGCTCAAATGCAATATGGCATGGTGACATGATCATGATATAATGATGATGCAATTAATTATATATAGGAAGTAGCAATATATAGACTAGGCAAGTAGCATTGTTACACAACTGGGATGCTACAACTCTCCCCCACTAAATAAGAATCTCGCCCCGAGATTCCTAGGAAAAAGAAAAAGGCACAAGGAGAGGCGGGTGTTCAGAACAAAGGTGATCCTCGCGTTCCCAAATTGATGATCAACGGAATGGTGCGACCATTACACCTGACAAAACTTGCTAGACTTGTTGCGAGCATGCATTTTGCTTCTTGGAAACATGGGACTTGAAGAACCTGGAGGATTATTGTGAGACAAGAAATATAGGATGAACATAGCTCCAGAGCTCTTGAGAAACACGATAAAAGAATAGAATTACTTCTAAATGAATTATGAAAGATGGTGTATAGAGGAGAAAGAAAAGACACATTGTAAGGATTCAATATCAAAAGCTACTCGTGAGGATGATTCCTTGTCTCGCCGAAAGAAAAGAATGACTTGGAGAAGTTATCAACCACTATGAAAATAATATTGTTTCTTCCTTTAGATTAAAGGAATGTAGTTCAGAAAATAATATCGCCTTAAAACAATAGAGTTCCTTGATACCATGGAAAAGTTTTGGATTAGGAGTTCTCGGATTAGATTCCTCTTGCGCCGGTCAGAACCAAAGGATCACGCAATTGAGGTGCGCGGATATATCTCCAAGAGAAGGAGGTGATGCTATTTATGGTGGAATCCTAAGAAGAAGCTGAATGTTGAAGATCTTGAGGTTATTGTAGAGATGCTTATTGCTTTAATTAACCACGAGGTTAATGCAATAGATTTGTGATTGATGGTATCAACCATAATTGGCTTTACCTAGAGCAAAATAATTGACAAATTGAAGTCAGAGATATCCTCCATCTTGTTTGACGATGTCGAGCACCGGTAGAAAGAAGAGGGTAGAGAAGATTTTACATTTGCTTCTAACAGATCATTAAAGATTTGGTCCGTTTTGAAATAGACAAGACCACCAACAAGAGGTTGTTGATTACGCTCTTGAGAGAACCCTCCGGAAAAACAAGGACGGAAGTAGAAGTATCAAGAGATAAATGCCACTTCCAACTTCCATGGAGTAAGTGAAATTGCATTAACCCACCAACTCAATGTAAAATAGCAAATGATAAAAGTAGTGGTATGGTCATGAATCCATCCCACACTCAAAGCATTACTCCGCACATGAATAGGAAAATTGTGCAACCAAACTCTCAGTAATTTAGACTGAAGATCTTGACAAGCAGGATTCTTGAAGCTTCATAAGAAAACATGTAGGTGATGTAAATACTTCGTCGGATCCAAAATAGATAAAGATCATGATGTTGTCGTCGAGTTGGAAGTGCCAAGCCATCGGAAAAGATATGAATGAGTATTAAAGAGAACCACTGCAAGATTCAACAAACAGAGAAAAAGATAGCACCAACTTGAATAGAAGGATTATGAAAGATCTAGAAATTCTTTGCGGCATCCGGAGGATTGAGCATAGAAGATAGAGATAGGATTTCAAAAGGTTTCTTGATGAGCGGACCAAGGAATTTCTTGTCCTTCTTGAGAAGATCTATGAGGGATTTAGAGGTCTTCAGGAACTTCAGCGGAACAACGATGATAACTTGCCAAACAAGGAAAAAGCTCTGGAGTTGGTTGAAAACGGAGGATGGAATTAACAATTGACTTGGTGATTCCAGAATTGTAGTGATATCTTTAGCAAAAGGATGTGGCTGAGATAGATGACTTCGGTAGTCATAATTTACACTTTGAGAACTTTGCACACAGGCGGTGTTCACAAGCTTGAGGGGAAAAGAAGATGTTCTTCATGTTCTTCCATTGACATAGAATAGGCAAGCATATCGTCAAGATATACCACCAAGAATTATCCAGATATTCCCAGAATACCAAGATCATGTGGCGAGAGAAACAAACGAATGCTCGAAACACTTTTTGAGCTCAATGCTCTTTGAAAAATCAATGTTTCGAGCAAGTATTTGTGTTGGAAGAGATGAATTTCAAGAATAGATTATCTATCCCTTCGGAAAGAAAATATACCGACTTGTTCACCTTGTTGACCGAATCACCGGTTGAAAAAGAGAAGAGACTTTGGATAAAAAAATGATAATAACTCATACATTTAAGCAAAGCCATCAGAGATGCAAGGATGAGAATCTCCTGTATCAAAGAGAACCTTGTAGATATGGAGCTCAAAAATATGTGAAGATTGATAAATGGATGATAATCCACCATGGTGCCTTAAGAAACCTCTGGATTGCCAAGGTACTTGAATATGATAAAGATATGATCACTTTATAACTCAAAATCGCAAGAGATAACCGCCATCATTTAGAGAATTAGCTTTGATAGCATTAACCATATTCCACTCATGATAAGTGTTATATAACTATAACGAGAACCAAATTACAATCACCAGCATCGGTCGACACACATTATGTATTTAGACCAAAAGAATTTGAAGATGAAGTAAAACTTCAGATCGAAGCGCCGGTGACAAAAGAATGAGTTGGCATGGACATGCCGACAAAGGAAGGTGAAACATGGATCACACATGATTAGCAACTCCACATTATGTGAAGGCATGCGGGAAGGAAGAACACCCTTAACAAGATTGCGTCGGTTAACAAAGAGTAAGACAAATCGTGTCGGTTTACACATAAGCCTGTCGGTATGGAATGTACGAACAGTTGATGACCAAAGGAAGATTGCGACAACAAGGTTGGATACACCAGATAGACAAAGAATTAACACACATCCTATGGTACTACGGAAGCCCCAAACACGTGAATCCTAGTTTGAATTTTTAGAAGAGGATAGACAAACGTTACACTTCCTTGCCAGAAAAGGGTGGGTGGGTGGATAAGAACAAAATTGGAAGTAGTCATACTCTCACTATAGTTTTTCTCTAGTATACATAGCTACCAAAATATTTCTAGACTGACAAGGACCATCTTGGCTGAGACCCTGAAGAGCGGAATGGCTCTGATACCAATTGTAATACCTCGGACATTACGCTCTAAGTTCAAGCCTGGACAAACCCAAAAGTGGATAAGTGATTCTACCGCGGAGGCCCAAGGCCACCCACGTGTAGGCCCGTCGAAGCGGACCAGGGCATGGTACCAACCGACCACCTTATCCACTTTCAAGAACATCGGGACAAGAGCGAGCGGCGTAAGCGACAGGTAACGTGACCATGACATACACAAATGAGTATGTATGTCTAAGACTTACAATAGACATCAGAGTCACACCATCTAAAAGAAATAGAAATATTGCAACAAAATACGACAAGATCCAAATATCGTAGATAGATATAATAGTTTAGGATACCTCCTCATACATCACACACCAGAGTATCAAGGGAAGCGGAATACAAGATCCGAGTACGGATAAAAAGCAAATTGGCATAAGATGCCACAGAACTAAGCACATTCCGTCCATAGATCTCATGGATCTCCATCCCGGAATCTCTACACCTGATGGTCATTGCCACCCTCATTGGTCTCTTCGACCTAGTAGCCTTCCTTAGAGTATACCTGTCCACCTAAACCAAATATTTATCGTGTGAGACCCTAGGTGTACTAAGCAAGTCTTAATGCAGCTAAAGGGAACAACCTGGGGGTGATGCAATTGCAGCGAAAGATAATATCTACAAAGAGCTATAGAGACTCGCTACACATCCGTACAACCAAAGATGGACGGACGCCCGTTAATTAATAGCAACAGTTATATAAGTAACATAAATAACCTCGCCCGTCCTCCTTCTCGCTTACCGATGAGAAGGCAAAAGAACATCCCATCCGTTGGCACTTTTATTAACCATTCCATGAGTGTAGCACTAATTACTAGTCATGTATTAGTCAAATTAAAGTCGGTACTTTAGTTATGCTTGTCTATGATCGAGAAACTGTGCTCCAAGATTTCCATTACCGTGGACACGGCTTTCAGAAAGATTTACCCTGCAGGGGTGCACAAATAGCAACACACACACGATCAACCTCGGGAAGAACCAAATAAAACGCAACAAGGCCTCACGACAATGCGTTCACAGGATACATAAATTATTTCAGGGGGCCACCCCAATAAGCTACCCGCAACGAAGTTGGCCAGCTTCGCGACGGACCCCGGGTTTGCGACGTCGGCGGTAAACGACTGGGAACCCGAAAGTATGACTGGGCTTGTCGATACAGCATAAACGTGGTGCGGGATCTTAAATAGTACAGGTGCTCCGCGCACAATCGTAAATAAATTAATAAAGCATGGCATAAGTACATGATATTAATAAAGTCCCAAACTAGTTTGTGGCCCTAAGAAATAAAGTGTGAATCAAGCTCAGGCAAAGGGGGATTCATAGGGTCTCCCGTATATGGATAGAGCGAATAGTCAAGGAATAGGAATCAAGTACTCGGGGTCCTACGGGAAACAAGTGAGCTTAAAGAACCAAATAGTAGATAATGCTCACTGATGCCTCTTTCATTAGTTCTCTACTCATATTAAGTTTTTTAGGTACCTCATTATCCAAAGACTCACACAAACCCTACACATGCAATTCTACGACTCACATGGCTCAAACAACTCCTGTATTAATGGCTCATGGGATGGAGGAACAAGCTTCGGTGGGGTTTAAAGTTAAAGACTATGCAATACTTGGGATTCAATTTAATGCAATCGCGACTCAATGATGCAAGAGTAAGATAGAAGCATAGATACTATATGTATGAAAGCATGGGGAATTGCTTGCCTATCAGTTCTGTTGCACGATAGGAAGGATCCGGGTAATACTCCTAAGGCTCCTGGTATTCTCCTTGCCCAGTGTCTATCCGGATAAGAACCAAACACACAAGGGCCAAAATAAATACATTGCACAATCATAAAAATAATATGCAACAAGCAAACAAGTATGCTATGATGGAATGATGCATAATTTACATGGCATAGCATAGCATGGCATGGGTGAGGTGTGGGGTACAAAAACAAAGCATTTTATTAAGTTTTTAGTCATGTTTTGCTCCCATAAACATTGTTGTATACTTAATATTTATATGATGCATGTTTCAAGTCATATTATGGAATGCAATGTTAAAACGGGCTCGTCGCGTTGATTGATTTAGACATATTATTTGTCGAATTTGGAATTATGAAAATAAAGTTATGATTTATTTAAGATAAAGGCAGTACATGGTATTTTAAATTATTTCGAAATTTTAACTTGCTCACAAATTATTTTGGATAGCATATTTGAATTCCTGACATTTTTCTGATCAAGAAACATATATCATATGTATTAGTTGAAATTATCAAATAAAAGATATGCATTTAAACATCATTTTGGAGAAACAAAACTAGCAAGACGATGAATAAAAAGTGTTGGGATATAACTGTGTCAGTGTCAGTGATGGTTCGACATGTTACAATTATAGGGAGCATGCCACCATGGTATTGTTCTGTCTATTGAAGCAATTCAGTACTTAGACCATGTAGGCCGAAAATTGCAGAGATTTAAGACAATAAGAACGGGTGCACTTTAACTGGACAGAGAAAATTTGATCCTTGGACACACCAGTATAGGCGCCCAGTTCAAGACATGTTAGCAGCTGAATCAAAAGACATTCAGCAAAAACAATGCGCCAGCTGATTTGAATGGATACACGCACGCGGGTACTAGCTGGCATGTGCGCCCGGGTGGAGACGCAGCTGAAGACATTGGCTAGTTCTAGTGTGCCTGCACTGAGGGCATCAACAACAGCTGGGTGTGTGCGTGTGCGCGAACGCGTTCGTGAGGTGCTATTGCCTTTTACTGAACTTTGGCTGGCAGGTTACAGATTAAAGAAACAGTAAAAGAGACAGGAAGAAAACGAGGGTGTCTGAGCATGATCTTGTGTGCTAAAAGAGTCGATCTACTCATGGTACCACCGGGTCTTGATGTGTATGATGAATGAAGACAACGACCACCCTATGTGAGATCAACGTGCTCGGGAAGATGCAGAAAAAACAACAACGTCGTTGTAACTCTGAACCTGAATTTCTAAAGAAACGACAGTGCACGGCAATGAAAAACGATGATCTTCTGATGACGATTCCGAGAAGCTCGAAGCTCAGAATTGGGCACGGTACAAAGAAGGATGTAGCTGAATGTTCGAATAATAGTATGCAGTGAATGGTTTGCCTGGAGATGGACTGGAATGGACGGAATGTTGTCAGGAACATAGAGGAATAACACTGATGCGCGTGTGCTGAAACTGAAAACACTGGCGGAGGAAAACAACATCTGAGACAGAGATAACAACCTGACTTCCGAGGTCGATTCTGAGAGTTACAGGGCATGGATCTGAGTGTGGCCTGGTGTTCTACAAAGAGGGCAGTACATTTTTCGCAGGGATGTGCAGGGTAGCGTCCGAGATGAAACAGGTAGGCGGGAAAATGTCCGGGAACAGAGGTGACAGAGAGGTGCGCGGGGCTGCAGACTAGCGCGCGGCGTGCGTGCGGCGCGTCTGGGCGCTGTCGTGCGCGTCGCGGCGGCGGTAAGATGCGGCGACTGCGGCGACGTGCAAGGGGAAGGAGTGCAGGGGAGGGTGAGTTGCTCATCGTGGGAAGGTCGGTGGCGAGGTTCTCTGACGGAGAAGGACGAGGGCGTTGGTGCGGCAACAGTAACAAGTTACAGCGGCAAGGCGGCGGCTGCACCGGGACAACGGTGGGGAGACGCCACTGCCCTTATACTCCTCGCGTCGGTACCGAACGAGCTTTGGATGCCCTTGCGTAGCTCCTGGTACGAGGCGCGGCGACGAAGATGGCAGGACAGCGACAGAGTCGGACAGAGCTAAGTAGGAGCGGTCATGGCAGCTAGGCTTTTGGCTTGGAGAAGAAACAGGGAGGAAGACGACGTCGATCTAGAGTGGTTGGGGCGGATGGGTTTGCCATGTACGGTTTCTCTGCTTAGCTTTATGCAGACGAGCGGAGAGGGGCCACGAGCGATGCATGGTGAACAACACGTGCTCGGGGCTAAGGAGGAGAAAAACAGTGAAGGGGTGTGGTTCTGGTAGCTGTCCTCCTGCTGGGTCAAGACAGACCAAGGAAGGGAGAAGGTTCAGTGCGAGCGGGGCTGGGCTGGGTGTTGGCAGGCGGCGGGGTTCATATCAGCTGGGCTGATCGATGCATGCACCAGGAACATACAGTCTGGGTGTAGATAGATAGCCAGATCACTAAGGTAGATAGCTAGGACTATATGCATGTGTGCACACGATTAGCTAGATTTGAATGATGTGGTGTGTGTATGTGTGATATTGCATGCACGCATAGTTAGCTAGGATTGGGAAGGGTGTGTGTATGTGTTACACACACATGTGATGTAGGGTTTGGTGGTTTAGAGAGAAGGATTTAAACACACATCGAATAGAGACAAACTCACATGGAATTTTAAAACAAGAACAAAAGCACACATTTGGTATCCTTTATGTGAGCATGGAATATAATTATATTGCATAGGATAGAATATAGGAAGATGATCACATGTATAGATAATTAGCTAATGGCAAGTCCTAGCATGTAGAAGATAGATTAACAACATAAGATAGGATCCACACAAATTTAAATGGGATTGATTTTAAAACCATAAAGCAAAATAAAGAAACCCACTTGTTTGCATATGGTGGAAATTAAGAGAAGCTCATATGGACAAGATAGAATGGCATGTTAGTGATGGAAAAGGAAAACGAAGAGATATGCCCTCAACTCCATTTTGGCATGAAGCAATAAATCAAGGAGCAATTACAAGATATCAAGAAGCACAAAGAATCAATACGGCAATGCAATATGAGAAGAAGAACCAAATGAAAAGGGTTTTTAATATGATGCTCAAATGCAATATGGCATGGTGACATGATCATGATATAATGATGATGCAATTAATTATATATAGGAAGTAGCAATATATAGACTAGGCAAGTAGCATTGTTAGACAACTGGGATGCTACAACTCTCCCCCCACTAAATAAGAATCTCGCCCCGAGATTCCTAGGAAAAAGAAAAAGGCACAAGGAGAGGCGGGTGTTCAGAACAAAGGTGATCCTCGCGTTCCCAAATTGATGATCAACGGAATGGTGCGACCATTACACCTGACAAAACTTGCTAGACTTGTTGCGAGCCTGCATTTTGCTTCTTGGAAACATGGGACTCGAAGAACCTGGAGGATTATTGTGAGACAAGAAATATAGGATGAACATAGCTCCAGAGCTCTTGAGAAACACGATAAAAGAATAGAATTACTTCTAAATGAATTATGAAAGATGGTGTATAGAGGAGAAAGAAAAGACACATTGTAAGGATTCAATATCAAAAGCTACTCGTGAGGATGATTCCTTGTCTCGCCGAAAGAAAAGAATGACTTGGAGAAGTTATCAACCACTATGAAAATAATATTGTTTCTTCCTTTAGATTAAAGGAATGTAGTTCAGAAAATAATATCGCCTTAAAACAATAGAGTTCCTTGATACCATGGAAAAGTTTTGGATTAGGAGTTCTCGGATTAGATTCCTCTTGCGCCGGTCAGAACCAAAGGATCACACAATTGAGGTGCGCGGATATATCTCCAAGAGAAGGAGGTGATGCTATTTATGGTGGAATCCTAAGAAGAAGCTGAATGTTGAAGATCTTGAGGTTATTGTAGAGATGCTTATTGCTTTACTTAACCACGAGGTTAATGCAATAGATTTGCGATTGATGGTATCAACCATAATTGTCTTTACCTAGAGCAAAATAATTGACAAATGGAAGTCAGAGATATCCTCCATCTTGTTTGACGATGTCGAGCACCGGTAGAAAGAAGAGGGCAGAGAAGATTTTGCATTTGCTTCTAACAGATCATTAAAGATTTGGTCCGTTTTGAAATAGACAAGACCACCAACAAGAGGTTGTTGATTACGCTCTTGAGAGAACCCTCCGGAAAAACAAGGACGAAAGTAGAAGTATCAAGAGATAAATGCCACTTACAACTTCCATGGAGTAAGTGAAATTGCATTAACCCACCAACTCAATGTAAAATAGCAAATGATAAAAGTAGTGGTATGGTCATGAATCCATCCCGCACTCAAAGCATTACTCCGCACATGAATAGGAAAATTGTGCAACCAAACTCTCAGTAATTTAGACTGAAGATCTTGACAAGCAGAATTCTTGAAGCTTCATAAGAAAACATGTAGGTGATGTAAACACTTCGTCGGATCCAAAATAGATAAAGATCATGATGTTGTCGTCGAGTTGGAAGTGCCAAGCCATCGGAAAAGATATGAATGAGTATTAAAGAGAACCACTGCAAGATTCAACAAACAGAGAAAAAGATAGCACCAACTTGAATAGAAGGATTATGAAAGATCTAGAAATTCTTTGCGGCATCCGGAGGATTGAGCATAGAAGATAGAAATAGGATTTTAAAAGGTTTCTTGATAAGCGGACCAAGGAATTTCTTGTCCTTCTTGAGAAGATCTATGAGGGATTTAGAGGTCTTCAGGAACTTCAGCGGAACAACGATGATAACTTGCCAAACAAGGAAAAAGCTCTGGAGTTGGTTGAAAACGGAGGATGGAATTAACAATTGACTTGGTGATTCCAGAATTGTAGTGATATCTTTAGCAAAAGGATGTGGCCGAGATAGATGACTTCGGTAGTCATAATTTACACTTTGAGAACTTTGCACACAGGCGGTGTTCACAAGCTTGAGGGGAAAAGAAGATGTTCTTCATGTTCTTCCATTGACATAGAATAGGCAAGCATATCGTCAAGATATACCACCAAGAATTATCCAGATATTCCCAGAATACCAAGTTCATGTGGCGAGAGAAACAAACGAATGCTCGAAACACTTTTTGAGCTCAACGCTCTTTGAAAAATGAATGTTTCGAGCAAGTATTTGTGTTGGAAGAGATGAATTTCAAGAATAGATTATCTATCCCTTCGGAAAGAAAATAACCGACTTGTTCACCTTGTTGACCGAATCACCGGTTGAAAAAGAGAAGAGACTTTGGATAAAAAAATGATAATAACTCATACATTTAAGCAAAGCCATCAGAGATGCAAGGATGAGAATCTCCTGTATCAAAGAGAACCTTGTAGATATGGAGCTCAAAAATATGTGAAGACTGATAAATGGATGATAATCCACCATGGTGCCTTAAGAAACCTCTGGATTGCCAAAGTACTTGAATATGATAAAGATATGATCACTTTATAACTCAAAATCGCAAGAGATAACCGCCATCATTTAGAGAATTAGCTTTGATAGCATTAACCATATTCCACTCATGATAAGTGTTATATAACTATAACGAGAACCAAATTACAATCACCAGCATCGGTCGACACACATTATGTATTTAGACCAAAAGAATTTGAAGATGAAGTAAAACTTCAGATTGAAGCGCCGGTGACAAAAGAATGAATTAGCATGGACATGCCGACAAAGGAAGGTGAAACATGGATCACACACGATTAGCAACTCCACATTATGTGAAGGCATGCGGGAAGGAAGAACACCCTTAACAAGATTGCGTCGGTTAACAAAGAGTAAGACAAATCGCGTCGGTTTACACATAAGCCTGTCGGTATGGAATGTACGAACAGTTGATGACCAAAGGAAGATTGCGACAACAAGGTTGGATACACCAGATAGACAAAGAATTAACACACATCCTATGGTACTACGGAAACCCCAAACACGTGAATCCTAGTTTGAATTTTTAGAAGAGGATAGACAAACGTTACACTTCCTTGCCAGAAAAGGGTGGGTGAGTGGATAAGAACAAAAATGGAAGTAGTCATACTCTCACTATAGTTTTTCTCTAGTATACATAGCTACCAAAAAATTTCTAGACTGACAAGGACCATCTTGGCTGAGACCCTGAAGAGCGGAATGGCTCTGATACCAATTGTAATACCTCGGACATTACGCTCTAAGTTCAAGCCTGGACGAACCCAAAAGTGTATAAGTGATTCTACCGCGGAGGCCCAAGGCCACCCACGTGTAGGCCCGTCGAAGCGGACCAGGGCATGGTACCAACCGACCACCTTATCCACTTTCAAGAACATCGGGACAAGAGCGAGCGGCGTAAGCGACAGGTAACGTGACCATGACATACACAAATGAGTATGTATGTCTAAGACTTACAATAGACATCAGAGTCACACCATCTAAAAGAAATAGAAATATTGCAACAAAATACGACAAGATCCAAATATCGTAGATAGATATAATAGTTTAGGATACCTCCTCATACATCACACACCAGAGTATCAAGGGAAGCGGAATACAAGATCCGAGTATGGATAAAAAGCAAATTGGCATAAGATGCCACAGAACTAAGCACATTCCGTCCATAGATCTCATGGATCTCCATCTCGGAATCTCTACACCTGATGGTCATTGCCACCCTCATTGGTCTCTTTGACCTAGTAGCCTTCCTTAGAGTATACCTGTCCACCTAAACCAAATATTTATCGTGTGAGACCCTAGGTGTACTCAGCAAGTCTTAATGCAGCTAAAGGGAACAACCTGGGGGTGATGCAATTGCAGCGAAAGATAATATCTACAAAGAGCTATAGAGACTCGCTACACATCCGTACAACCAAAGATGGACGGACGCCCGTTAATTAATAGCAACAGTTATATAAGTAACATAAATAACCTCGCCCGTCCTCCTTCTCGCTTACCGATGAGAAGGCAAAAGAACATCCCATCCGTTGGCACTTTTATTAACCATTCCATGAGTGTAGCACTAATTACTAGTCATGTATTAGTCAAATTAAAGGCGGTACTTTAGTTATGCTTGTCTATGATCGAGAAACTGTGCTCCAAGATTTCCATTACCGTGGACACGGCTTTCAGAAAGATTTACCCTGCAGGGGTGCACAAATAGCAACACACACACGATCAACCTCGGGAAGAACCAAATAAAACGCAACAAGGCCTCACGACAATGCGTTCACAGGATACATAAATTATTTCAGGGGGCCACCCCAATAAGCTACCCGCAACGAAGTTGGCCAGCTCCGCGACGGACCCCGGGTTTGCGACGTCGGCGGTAAACGACTGGGAACCCGAAAGTATGACTGGGCTTGTCGATACAGCATAAACGTGGTGCGGGATCTTAAATAGTACAGGTGCTCCGCGCACAATCGTAAATAAATTAATAAAGCATGGCATAAGTACATGATATTAATAAAGTCCCAAACTAGTTTGTGGCCCTAAGAAATAAAGTGTGAATCAAGCTCAGGCAAAGGGGATTCATAGGGTCTCCCGTATATGGATAGTGCGAATAGTCAAGGAATAGGAATCAAGTACTCGGGGCCCTACGGGAAACAAGTGATCTTAAAGAACCAAATAGTAGATAATGCTCACTGATGCCTCTTTCATTAGTTCTCTACTCATATTAAGTTTTTTAGGTACCTCATTATCCAAAGACTCACACAAACCCTACACATGCAATTCTACGACTCACATGGCTCAAACAACTCCTGTATTAATGGCTCATGGGATGGAGGAACAAGCTTCGGTGGGGTTTAAAGTTAAAGACTATGCAATACTTGGGATTCAATTTAATGCAATCGCGACTCAATGATGCAAGAGTAAGATAGAAGCATAGGTACTATATGTATGCAAGCATGGGGAATTGCTTGCCTATCAGTTCTGTTGCACGATAGGAAGGATCCGGGTAATACTCCTAAGGCTACTGGTATTCTCCTTGCTCAGTGTCTATCCGGATAAGAACCAAACACACAAGGGGCCAAAATAAATACATTGCACAATCATAAAAATAATATGCAACAAGCAAACAAGTATGCCATGATGGAATGCATAATTTACATGGCATAGCATAGCATGGCATGGGTGAGGTGTGGGGTACAAGAACAAAGCATTTTATTAAGTTTTTAGTCATGTTTTTCTCCCATAAACATTGTTGTATACTTAATATTTATATAATGCATGATTCAATTCATATTATGGAATGCATAGTTAGAACGGGCTCGTCGTGTTGATTGACTTAGATATATTATTTGTCGAATTTGGAATTATAAAAATAAAGTTATGATTTATTTAAGATAAAGGCATTACATGGTATTTTAAATTATTTCGAAATTTTAACTTGCTCACAAATTATTTTGGATAGTATATTTGAATTCCTGGCATTTTTCTGATCAAGAAACATATATCATATGTATTAGTTGGAATTATCAAATAAAAGATATTCATTTAAACATCATTTTGGAGAAACAAAACTAGCGAGACGATGAATAAAAAGTGTTGGGATATAACTGTGCTAGTGTCAGTGATGGTTCGACAGGTTACAATTATAGGGAGCATGCCACTGTGGTATTGTTCTGTCTATTGAAGCAATTCAGTAGTTAGACCATATAGGCCAAAAATCGCAGAGACTTAAGACAATAAGAACGGGTGAACTTTAACTAGACAGAGAGAATTTGATCCTTGGACACACCTTTATAGGCGCCCAGTTCAAGTCATGTTAGCATAAAAGAAAGGTGCAAAACATTTTAACTAGACAAAAGGAAATGGTGTCGTGCAAAGCTACCTATGTAAGAAGACATGTTAGCAGCTGAATCAAAATACATTCAGTAAAAACAATGCGCCAGCTGATTTGAATGGATACACGCACACGGGTACTGGCTGGCATGTGCGCGCGGGCGGAGACGCAGATGAAGACATTGGCAAGTTTTGGTGTGCGTGCACTGAGGGCATCAGCAACAGCTGGGTGTGTGCGTGTGTGTGAACGCGTTCGTGAGGTGCTATTGCGTTTTACTGAACTTTGACTGGCAGGTTACAGATTAAAGAAACAGTGAAAGAGACAGGAAGAAAACGAGGGCGTCTGAGCATGATCTTGTGTGCTGAAGGAGTCGATCTACTCATGGTACCACCGGGTCTTGATGTGTATTATGAATGAAGACAGCGACCACCGTATGTGAGATTAACGTGCTCGGGAAGATGCAGAAAAAAAATAACGTCGTTGTAACTCTGAACTTGAATTTCTGAAGAAACGACAGTGCGCGGCAACAAAAAACGATGATCTTCTGATGACGATTCCGAGCAGCTCGAATCTCAGAATTGGGCACGGTACAAAGCAGGATGTAGCTGAATGTTCGAAAAATAGTATGAAGTGAATGGTTTGCCCGGAGACGAACTGGAACGGACGGAATGTTGTCGGGAACATAGAGGAATAACACTGATGCGCGTGTGCTGAAACTGAAAAGACTGACGGAGGAAAACAACATCAGCGACAGAGATAACAACCTGACTTCCGAGGTCGATTCTGAGAGTTACAGGGCATGGATCTGAGTGTGGCCTGGTGTTCTACAAAGAGGGCAGTACCTTCTTCGCAGGGATGTGCAGGGTAGCGTCCGAGATGAACTAGGTAGGCGAGAAAACGTCCGGGAATAGAGGTGACAGAGAGGTGCGCGGGGCTGCATACTAGGGCGCGGCGTGCGTGCTGCGCGTCTGGGCGCTGTCGTGCGCGTCGCGGCGGCGGTAAGATGCGGCGAATACGGCGATGTGCAAGGGGAAGGAGTGCAGGGGAGGGTAAGTTGCTCACCGTGGGAAGGTCGGTGGCGAGGTTCTCTGTCGGAGAAGGATGAGGGCGTTGGTGCAGCAATGGCGACAAGTTACAGCGGCACCGCGGCGGCTGCACCGGGACAGCGGCGGGGAGACGCCGCGGCCCTTATCCTCCTCACGCCGGTACCGAACGAGCTTTGGATGCCCTTGCGCAGCTCCTGGTACGAGGCGCGGCGACGAAGATGGCAGGACAGCGACGGAGTCGGACAGAGCTAGGTAGGAGCGGTCATGTTAGCTAGGCTTTTGGCTTGGAGAAGAAACATGGAGGAAGACGATCTTGATCTGGAGTGGTTGGGGCGGATGGGGTTGCCAGCTGCGGTTGCTCTGCTTGGTGAACGGCACGTGCTCGGGGCCAAGGAGGAGAAAAACAGTGAAGGGTTGTGGTTCTGGTAGCTGTCCTCCGGCTGGGTTAAAACAAACCAATGACGGGAGAAGGTTTTGTGCGAGCGGGGCTGGGCTGGGTGTTGGCAGGCGGCGGGGTTCATATCAGCTGGGCTGATCGATGCATGCACCAGGAACATATAGTTTGGGTGTAGATAGATAGCCAGATCACTAAGGTAGATAGCTAGGACTCTATGCATGTGTGCACACGATTAGTTAGATTTGAATGATGTGGTGTGTGTATGTGTGATATTGCATGCACGCATGGTTAGCTAGGATTGGGAAGTATATGTGTATGTGTTACACACACATGTGATGTAGGGTTTGGTGGTTTAGAGAAAAGGATTTAAACACACATCGAATAGAGACAAACTCACATGGAATTTTAAAACAAGAACAAAAGCACACGGATGGTATCCTTTCATGTGAGCATGGATTATAATTATATTGCATAGGATATAATATAGGAAGATGATCCCATGCATAGAGAATTAGCTAATGGCAAGTCCTAGAATGTAGAAGATAGATTGACAAGATAAGATAGGATCCACACAAATTTAAATGGGCTTGATTTTAAAACCATAAAGCAAAATAAAGAAACCCACTTGTTTCCATATTGTGGAAATTAAGAGAAGCTCATACGGACAAGATAGAATGGCATGTTAGTGATGGAAAAGGAAAAGGAAGAGATATGCCGAAAACCAACCTGTGGTTGGATGGTTAGGAGGGTTGTTGTACCCCCAGCCCACCAGAGTTCACCCCCGGTTTGACACTGTGTGTTGCATAAAAAGGCGGAATATTCTTTCAGTGGGAGGCGACGTTCCCGTCGACAGCGAGGCGCCCGTGGTGACTTCGTCAATCTCAAGACCCAATCCGCCGGCTCGGTCTCTCGGAGGTGCTCATAGGGGTAGGGTGTGCGTGTGTGCATTCATAGGGGTGGGTGCATGTACGTGTTGTGAGCGTCTACGATTGTACTGTGTTTCTCAAAAAAAAGGAAGAGATATGCCCTCAACTCCATTTGGGCATGAAGCAATATATCAAGGAGCAACTACAAGATATCAAGAAGCACAAAGAATCAATAAGGTAATGCAATATGAGAAGAAGAACCAAATGAAAAGGGTTTTAATATGATGCTCAAATGCAATATGGCATGGTGACATGAGCATGATATAATGATGATGCAATTAATTATATGTAGGAAGTAGCCATATATAGACTAGGCAAGTAGCATTACAATTGTTAGACAATTGGGATGCTACAACTCTCCCCCACTAAACAAGAATCTCGTCCCGAGATTCCTAGGAAAAAGAAAAAGGCACAAGGAGAGGCGAGTGTTCAGAACAAAGGTGATCCTCGCGTTCCCAAATTGATGAACAACAGAATGTTGGGGCCATTACACCTGACAAAACTTGCTAGACTTGTTGCGAGCCTGCATTTTTGTAACATCCCAAAACTTTAATCCAATATATCAAGATCCAAATCACCCAATTTAGGGTTAACAAAAACTTTTTCCATTTAAAATATTAAAGTATGCATATGTGTGTTGCATTAAAGAAGAATTGTTTTAGAATCCCATGATTGTTTGTTCTAATGGTTGTAAAATGATTCTAAGATGAATGCCACATCATCTAGATCATTCCCAAGCAAAAACCAAAGAAAAAGAAATCAAATACAATTAATAATGGAAATGGTCACTTTTGCCATTTTAATCAACTAACCCACTTTGGGTATTCCTATCACTCATTTTCCAACAGAAACAAATGTGGATCTTTGCACCCCTTGCTAGTACAAGTAGTGATGTGCCAAGGCCCACTTTGTGATCTTCCAAAAACTTTCAAACTCTAAATTTAAAAGACATTTGAAAATGGAATCTAGTTCATATGTATAGATCACCCTTTTTCAAAAACCATCCAAATGAACTCCATTTGACAAATCCTAGCAACCAGAGATGCTTAAGCATGTGACAAACCACCACACCAAAAATCTCTGAAAAATTCAAATCTTTGTGTCATGCGGCCATTTGGTCGAACACTTGGCAGGCACAGAACCAACACAGTAGTCAATTCACTATTTCTACAGGGGATTGCCACCCCCATTGCACCCCATTTACTCCCTTTGTCCCTCCTAGCTCTAACCAGGCCGAAACCAACACATCCCCTAGTCCCTAGCGCCAGTACCACGCCACCCCGACGCCATGCTCGCCGGTCGATCATGTGCAGCTCACAGCAGACCACCAGCCCCTCTCCGCCGCTCCAGGAAGGGAGGCCTGACCTCACTACCGCCCACGGTCCACCCCACGGCCACAGACAACCCCTGGATCACCGAGGCCAAGCCCCGCACTAAGTCTCTGCGCCGCGCCAGCGCACGCTAGAGTGTCGTCGCCGAGCACGCCACACGCCGCGCCTCGACCCCAGACGGCGCGCACTGCTCCGCCTTGACCATCTCAACCCGCTAGATACGCCCTTACCCCTCCACGCGACCCACAGTCGCCGGGAACCACGTCGAGCACCGCCTCTGTCTCTCAGAGCGCGCGACGCTCCCGACCGCAATCCACCGCCCCTAGCACCGCCATTACACCCTAGCTAACTGCTAGGGAACCGCCCACCGTCCACCTATCTTGACCATGCCGATATCCCCCTGTGCCGTCGTCACCGACGAGCTCCGCCCACACCTCTCTGCCGCCTCACCGGGCCTATATAAGGGAGCCTCCCAACACCAATTCTTCACACTCTCACACTCCCCTCTCTGCACTGATCTTTCCCCACCTCTCATCGGAGCAGCTCGAGTAGCCAGCTGCCAGAATTTTGCCAGAGATAGCCGCAACAGAGGAGGAGACGCTGCCGTCGATTTTGTCCACCCCCGGAGCTGCCGCGACTTCGCCTGAGCTCGCTGTCCCTCCTCGTTCATTTGCCCACCTTGCCGCACTCTCTGGAGCCTTGGTACGCCCTCGCCGCACCCCCACTGAGCCGTTAGGGTTCCCTCTTGCTGGCGACGAGTCCGTCGTCGACGATAAACCCCAGCCGTAGATGCTAGCTCTAATCCTACGGTCCGCACTACCCCGTACCGCTTCGCGTTTAATGAGCCACTAACAAGCGGGACCCCCTGTCAGCAGTCCTCAGCGCCGTGGAGTGAAACTAGGATGGCCCGTTAGTGTTCCCTCGCTGGCCCTGTGATTCAAATTTAGATTTTTCTTTTTAGACTTAAACTTAGTTCTGTCCTTTAGTTTGAAAATCAGTTCAGGGAGTTCTACAAATCCAAATTGAGTGATTCCAATTTTGTTGGAAAGGTAATAAAAATCTCTATCCAAGACTGTTGGATTTAAAAAATTTAGAGTTATAGATCTCTCCTAGATAAAATAACAAGACAAAAGCTTTTTCACATTCAACCATTTTTGTAAAATCAACCAAATTAGCTTTTGAGTTGATTCCAACTATCAAAAATCACATTTAACCATACCTATCTAAATATGTAATAATATTAAGGTTTGCATACAGTGACTTTGGACTAGTACCAAAATAATGCTATATAGGCATTTCTAGTCACTTTAAATCATTAAATAATAAACTTAAACTTATTAAAATGTGATCCAACATTTAAATCACATTCCCATGTATTAGAGTATGTGCTGATGACATGTGTCCACATGATCCCATATTTTAATTGGAGAATATTAAATCTTAGTTAATTTCAATGAGTAGAAATTACTTTTCTCAAATAAAGTGAATGAAACTAGTTCATTAAACCTTGTGATGTTTGTGATGATAATAAATCATCAAATATGTGCCTTAGTGTGATAAGTAGACTAGTTAAGTATTGTTTGGTGATTGTGTATTCCCTATGTATTTATAGACGATAGTACCGACCAAGTCTACGAGGAGGAGAGTTCTACCCCGAAGAAGAAGAGGAGAATTTCAACCACTACACCAACCTAGGCAATCCATCATTAACAATGCAAGCTATTGTTAGCAAGCTAGCATTATACAAGTTAACCATGCAAGTGATTACTTGCAAGCCATCACTATATGCAAGTTAACCTAAGCAAGATGCATTAGGCATACTTGGGTTCTACCATTTGACTTATACCTACTCCAAGTTTTATTTACAAGCTTTACTTTCCTTACTTTACCAAAGTTTCTTACTTGTTTATAGATAGCATAAAGAGTATAAAACTTGACCTATCTAGTTAGACTTAGATGCCATTCTATGGCATGAGATTGATCTTAGTATCCCACATTAGTGAACACTCTTAACTTAGTAGTTTAGAGTCAAACCAAAAACTTGATCACTTTAGATGGGAATACTTGGTGAAAATGACTTGTGGAAACCTTGGAATGATGAGTAATTCTATTGAGATGTTTTGACATGTGTTGAGAAACACAAATGGTTTATGATGATGAGGAAAATGTTAAGGCATGAGCCTTAGCCCCTTTATAAAAACGGATGGTTGGGTTCGGATGCCATTCCAATTTTACCGTACAACCACAATACTTGAATTGGGTAAGGCTTAGCCAGAAGTTTATATGCATTAGTATTAGTTCCCTCGCGGGAGAGGTTTGAGTTGAGGCTACCTCTCAATATTGTCCACCTATGAAGTGCCCAGGATGGCAGATGGACATGGCTGGGAGGCCAAGCTCATATGAGAGGTGCTTATACTAGAGTGTGTAAAGGAAGGTTATGTTTGATTATCTGCATAGGGTTATGCCTGACAGATGTATCGAATTTTGTGGTGAAAGTGTACCACCTCTGCAGAGTGTCAAACTATTCGAATAGCCGCATCCGTGGTTATGGACAGTTGGAGTGGCCATACTGGTTTGTTTTCAGATGTTTTCAAAATGACTTATGAAATGAATTGTGACATGACTTGACCACAACAGAGTTGTGACTATGACAACTAAGTTCCCACTTAGGTGATTTCAAACTTTATTTTATCTTTATTTGTTTCTGAACTCAGCTTAGGTTTCAAACTTATTTTACAAATAAACTTAGAACTTAGCATTCCTACTAGAACTATCTTACTTGTTAGTGATAGTTTGCGAGTACTTAAAGAGTACTCATGGCTTTTGTCCCTGGTTATTCCCATGGCCAGACTATGAGGACTACCCTAAAGGAGGACAACAGGACGTCTACGACAACTAGGATCATCTCCCATTGTCAGCATTGCCTGTGACACTAAAGATGGAGACCACCGCTACACTATTTATTCCGCTACTTGTTTGTACTAAGACTGGATCATGAGATCCTTTATTTGTGTAAGACCTTATTATGGTTTGTAATGGATGATGTACTGTGATATCCAATCTATTATGTCTCGCAAAAATGGTAATCCTGGGATTGTGATGTATGGCATAACGGGCATCTGGGATTAAAAATCCGGGTGTTGACAAGTTGGTATCAGAGCCATCCTGTAACACCCCGTCCACTCCTGGGCCCGGGGGGTGTCACTCCTGGCAGCTTAATAGGATATCTAGACTGGCCCCACAGACCAACACTAGTCTTTTCTACGCACTTTGTCCTCACTCGTGCACACCCGGTTACCCATTTCCCGGTCGGTCACCCATCCTAGAATTGCTCTAGGCCAAGCACGCTTAACCTTAGAGTTCTTTTCGAATGAGCTTCCGGAAAAGAAGTTGCAACTTGTTGATATGGGTATCCTATCAATCCTATTAAGCCATGTGCCTGGATCTCACATACACCCACCCTTTAGAAGATCGATGCCCTCATCGATCAAGCACACCCCAGGAACGTTCCCTCTTGGCACGCGTCTGTTCGTCCAGTGCTGGCACATGTGCCATGCCGTGTCCCACTCCGGGCCACACGCGCCATGCTCCACATGTCCCGCCACTGACCCGCACACACCCGTGTAATCGCAAGGGTGGGCTCTAATACCACTTGTAACACCCCGCCCACTCCTGGGCCCGGGGGTGTCACTCCTGGCAGCTTAATAGGATATCTAGACTGGCCCCACAAACCAACACTAGTCTTTTCTACGCACTTTGTCCTCACTCGTGCACACCCGGTTACCCATTTCCTGGTCGGTCACCCATCCTAGAATTGCTCTAGGCCAAGCACTCTTAACCTTAGAGTTCTTTTCGAATGAGCTTCCGGAAAAGAAGTTGCAACTTGTTGATATGGGTATCCTATCAATCCTATTAAGCCATGTGCCTGGATCTCACACATCCTGACCATAGGAGACCCTAGTTAGAATGGACGTCCGAACAAAAACTTAGTTTCAAAACCAAAGTGAGTATTTGTGAAAATCTAATTCCTCTCTTACCCTTGGGATTCTTTCTCTCAAAAAAATACATGTTCCTCAAAAATTCTTATATTACTACATAAAATTTTGACACACTTGATCACTTCACTAACTTTCTCATCCTAAATTCTTATAGATGGAAGTTCAGTACTACAAGTTGTACCAGTTGGGCAACGGAGGCCAACTGATCTTCGAGAGGGATCTTGATTCACTATTTGAGTACTTGGAGCGCTCGCATCTAGAATTCTTTGGAGCTCAACTCCCTGGTCCACCAGGAGGAGATTTACAATGGCTAGTAGTTGCTGATCTTCGAGGCAAGATGGAAGCACCAATGTCCGAGAAGATTCAGTTCTCCATGAGAGAGAATAACTGGCTAGATGGATTAGCCAGAGCAATGCATGAAGCTCTCGCTTGTCTTTGCGCACAAAATGTCAACCTAATCCAAGGAACCCGCTTTGCTCACTATGCAAGGCGTGATTCTACAGGAATGCCGCTAGAGATGCCAAGTCACCCGGAGTTGAAGCGTCAAGTGGAGAACCTCGACTTCCTGCTGTATGACAGACAGAAGGAATTGGACAATGCCAGAGAGTTCGCCAACCACAACCTTGCCATTTCCGCCCAGAAGGCTCAGACTTTCTCACTGCTAGTCAAGGATCGTCAGTCTCTTCGCCGTCAACACGCAAAGAAGGATCGCACCATCGACCGTCTATGCAAGAAGGTGGCCGACCTCGAGAAGACCATCAAGGAGCAAGAAGCTCAGCTTGTAGCAAAAGAAGAAGAAGAGGAAGGTGAAGACATCCAAGGGGATATTCACTCCTACCTCAACAATGATGATGACTATCTAGAGGATGATGCTATGGACTTCTACACCGACGATGATGACTCCGACTTCATCGATGATGAGTAGATGCACTAGAGCACTATCGTAGGAGTGAGGAGTATCGGTCCCATTGTATCTTAGCTTACAGAATGGTTCTTAAAACCATCTGTTTTCCTTTGATGTTGTGGTGTGTATGTGTTTGTATCGTGTGCTTTGGTTGAATGAATGAAAAGAAGTTAGTTGCAAAACCTGAGTCAAACTCAAAGTTTTAGCTTTCAAACCAAAACCATGAACCTTAGAACTTTCCCTCTTACCCCGTTATCTATCTCAATCTTCAGATGACTCGTGGAAACAAAGGAGGGACACCTCATTGCAAGACCCAATGCTGCAGATTCTATAGACGCTCATTGCAGACCGTGAAGCTAGCAGGGCAGAGCGCTAAATAAATCTAGCCACACTGCAGCAGATCGCCCAGATGGCTCACAACAATCAGAACCATGGAAATCAGGATAATCATGGATCCAAACTCAAAAACTTCCAGAATACCAATCCCCCAATCTTTAGCAAGTCTGAAGACCCACTAGATGCTGATGACTGGTTGCAGACAATGGAGAACAACTTAGAAGTCGCCGGAGTGGATGCAAACGAGAAAGTTCTGTTTGCCACCCACTATTTTGCCGGAGATGCAAGAGCTTGGTGGAACAACACCCGCATAATGAACCATGGTCAAGTGATGACATGGGAAGCCTTCAAAGTCAAGTTCAGCCGCACCCACGTGCCGCAGGGTCTAGTCACCAGAATGAGAGATGAATTTAGAGAGTTAAAGCAAGGCAGAATGACTGTAGTGGAGTACCATGATAGATTCTTGTCCCTCGCCAGGTATGCACCTGATGAGATCAACACAGAGGCCAAGAAGAAGGAGAGATTCCTGAACGGACTGCATGATGAGATGCAGACGGTTCTCGTCAACATCCGTTTCGAGGATCTCAAAGATCTAGTCGACTCTACCATTCAGATGGAAGGGAAGATTAATCAAGCAAACGACAACCACAAACGTCGGATGATGCACCAAGCTGGATCCAGCAGTCACCAGAAGTACGGTCCTAACCCGTCTGCCGGATATGCCCCTCGGAACAATCGACCCCCAATGTCTCACCCAAGCTACCCCAACCGTAGCGGAGGAAATGTGAAGTCCGGAGGAAACAACAACCACCCCGGCAACTCCAGCAATTCCAACCGTGCACCTCCCAAGCACAACAACAACAACACTGCACCCAGAACTAGAAGCAATACTATGCCCGTGGCAGCAAAAGACAAGTCTCAGATTACTTGTTTCGAGTGTGGAGTGAAGGGTCACTACTCCAATGAGTGTCCCAAGAAGATTGCCGCCACTACCAATGTGAATGCCCCAGCTCAACAACAGCGTCATGTTCAGCCCGGAAGAAGATTCGCCCCAGGGAACCCTCACAACCGCAACGGCCGTCTCTTCCACATGAATGCCGAAGAAGCCCAAGAAGCGCCAGATGTAGTGCTAGGTATGTTTTCTGTCAACTCAGTTTTAGCAAGAGTGTTGTTTGATTCTGGAGCATCGCACTCATTTGTCACCGAAGAATTTGCATGCACTAGTAAGATTCACCCAACCAACTTGAAGCATGTCATGATAGTTCAAATACCTGGTTCAACCAAAAAAGCTAGAAAAATTTGCAAAGTTGTGCCTATCAGAATACATGGGATAGATTTTTATGCCAATCTAATAGTACTTGGAACCAAAGGTTTGGAAGTAGTACTAGGAATGGATTGGATGTCGAAGCATAAAGGATTGATAGACTATGCCAAGAAAGCCATCACCATGACCAGTAGCTCTGGAGTATCAGTAGAGTATATATCTGAAACCTTGCCTTGTCAATTCAAGTGCAACAAGAGTCTAGCCCTACCCACCATAGACCAAGTCAGAGTAGTCTGTGAATACCCCGACGTATTCCCAGATGAATTGCCCGGTATGCCCCCGGATAGGGATATTGAGTTCATTATTGAACTAATCTCCTGAACCGGTCCCATAGCTCAGAGACCCTATAGCATGAACCCCTCAGAGTTAGTGGAACTGAAGAAACAGTTGGATGTTATGCTGGAGAAAGGTTTGATTCAACCAAGCGCATCATCCATATGGTCTTACTTCTCACACTTCCCCCCGAATCATCCCTACCTCACTTCCTGAATCATTTCCCCTTCCATACTCCCATATATCGTACCGTCTGCGGGTCATCCGCATCCAGTGGGTCTTCAGACTTGCTAAAGATTGCGGGATTGGTATTCTGGAAGTTTTTGAGTTTGGATCCATGATGATCCTGATTTCCATGGTTCTGACTGTTGTGAGCCATCTGGGCGATCTGCTGCAGGGTGGCTAGATTTGCTTGGCACTCTGCCCTGCTAGCTTCATGGTCTGCAATGAGAGTCTGCATAATCTGCAGCATTGGGTCTTGCGATGAGCTGCTCCCTCCTTGGTTTCCACGAGTCATCTGAAGATTGAGATAGATAAAGGGATAAGAGGGAAAGTTCTAAGGTTCATGGTTTTGGTTTCAAAGCTAAAACTTTGAGTTTGACTCAGGTTTTGCAACTAACTTCTTTTCATTCATTCAAGCAAAGCACACGATACAAACACACACACACCACAACATCAAAGGAAAACAGATGGTTTTAAGAACCATTCTGTAAGCTACGATACAATGGGACCGATACTCCTCACTCCTACGATAGTGCTCTAGTGCATCTACTCATCATCGATGAAGTCGGAGTCATCATCATCGGTGTAGAAGTCCATAGCATCATCCTCCAGATAATCATCATCATTTCTAAGGTACGAGTGAATATCCCCTTGGATGTCTTCACCTTCCTCTTCTTCTTCTTTTGCTGCAAGCTGATCTTCTTGCTCCTTGATGGTATTCTCGAGGTCGGCCACCTTCTTGCGAAGACGGTCGAGGGTGCGATCCTTCTTTGTGCATTGACGACGAAGAGACTGACGATCCTTGACTAGCAGTGAGAAAGTCTGGGCCTTCTGGCGGCAATGGCGAGGTTGTGGTTGGCGAACTCTCTAAAATTATCCAATCCCTTCTGTCTGTCGTACAGTAGGAAGTCGAGGTTCTCCACTTGACGCTTCAACTCCGGGTGACTGGGAATCTCTAGCGGTATTCCCATAGAATCACACCTTGCATAGTGGGCAAAGCGGGTTCCTTGGATTAGGTTGACATTCTGTGCACGGAGACGAGCGAGAGCTTCATGCATTGCCCTGGCTAATCCATCTAGCCAGTTACTCTCTCTCACGGAGAACTGAATCTTCTCGGACATTGGTGCTTCTAACATGGCTCAAAGATCAGCAACTACTAGCCATTGTAAGTCTCCTCCTGGTGGACCAGGTAGTTGAGCTCCAAAGAATTCCAGATGTGGGCACTCCAAGTACTCAGACAGAGAATCAAGATCGCTCTCGAAGATCAGTTGGCCTCCATTGCCTAACTGGTAGAACTTGCTTTACTGAACTTCCATCTATAAGAATTTAGGATGAGAAAGTTAGTGAAGTGATCAAGTGTGTCAAAAATTTATGTAGTAATGTAAGAGTTTTTTAGGAACGTGTATTTTTTTGAGAGAAAGAATCCCAAGGGTAAGAGAGGAAATAGATTTTCACAAATACTCACTTTGGTTTTGAAACTAAGTTTTTGTTCGGACGTCCATTGTAACTAGGGTCTCCTATGGTCAGGATGGCTCTGATACCAACTTGTCAACACCCGGATTTTTAATCCCAGATGTCTGTTATGCCATACATCACAATCCTAGTATTACCATTTTTGTGAGACATAACAGATTGGATATCACAGTACATCATCCATTACAAACCATAATAAGGTCTTACACAAATAAAGGATCTCATGATCCAGTCTTAGTATAAACAAGCAGCAGAATAAATAGCATAGTGGTGGGCTCCATCTTTAGTGTCACAGGCAATGCTTAGCACACTAAGGCATAGATTTGATGATCTATTATCATCACAAACATTACAAGGTTTAATGAACTAGTTTCATTTATTTTATTTGAGAAAAGTAATTTCTTCTCATTGAAATTAACTAAGATTTAATATTCTCCAATTAAAATATGGGATGATTGGACACATGTTATCACCACATATTCGAATATATGGGAATGTGATTTAAAGGTTGAATCACATTTCAATAAGTTTAAGTTTAATATTTAATGATTTAAAGTGACTAGAAATTCCTATATAGCATTATTTTGGTACTAGTCCAAAGTCACTGCATGCAAACCTTAATATTATTACATATTCGGATAGGTATGGTTAAATGTGATTTTTGAGAGTTTGAATCAACTCAAAAGCTATTTTGGTTGATTTTATAAAAATGTTTGAATGTGAAAAAGCTTCTGTCTTGTTATTTTATCTGGGAGAGATCTATAACTCTAAATGATTTAAATCCAACGGGCTTGGATAGAGATTTTAATTAGCTCTCCAACAAAATTGGAATCACTCAATTTGGATTTGTAGAACTCCCTAAATTGATTTTCAAACTAAAGGACATAACTAAGTCTCAGCTAAAATAGAAAAGGATTTATTTGAATTAAATGGGTCGCGCGGGAAATAAGTGGGCCGGCCCACTTTACTCCACGCAGCGCCCGAGCTGGTTTTAAGTGAGGTCCCCACCTGTCAGTGGGACAGGAGTTGCCGAATCTGTATGGGAGGATGGTGGCCGCAGGATTAGATCCTGGATCAATGGCTCACATCTATCGTCCTTGCCGGAACAGTTCTCGACGGGGATGAACCCTAGCACGGTCGGTGAGGGTGTAGTGGGGGCGTACCGGTGCTCCAGCGAGTGCAGTGAGGTGGGCAAACGAACAAGGAGACGACAACGGTTCTCCTGGTACCGGTGGCGTCCCGGGAGATGGCCTGGATCACTAGCACCCTTCTCCTCCTTCCGCGGCAGACTCCGGCGAAATTGGGGCACTATGGGCTACGGCTTGCTCCGGTGGGGCTCTGGGAGTTCTCTGAGGGGGAGTGGATGGAGATGGTGTGAGGAAACGGTGCTGGGAGGTGCTCTTTTTATAGCAGGGCGAGGGGTGCAGTGAGGCATGGGCAGAGCTCGTCGAAGACGATGGCACAGCGAGGTAGAGGTGTTGGCAGTGGGATAGGATGGTGGACGGTTCCCTGGCGGTCGTCATGGCGGTGCGCGTGCAGTGAATTGTGGTCGGGAGAAGTGAGTGGCGCAGCATGCACGCTGTCTCTGCCAATGGCGAGTTTCACGGCGACCGGCATCTACGGGTGATGGTCGGGAAAATGGGCATGTCTGGTAGCTTCCTGGGGCGATGGTGATCATGTAGGTGGGCGGCGAGAGCAAGGTAGGGTCTGGTTGAGCGGGGACCGTGCGTGCTCTGCGGGCGGCGTCGGCATGGCAGACACGTTTCGGGCACGGCGGTTCCTGGCTCCTCCTCTCTCTGTCTTCAAGCTGGGACTGGCCTGGAGGAGGGAGTGGTGCACGGGCGACACGTTGGGCAAGGTGGGCGAGGCTGGCGGCACTAGGGGCATGCTGTCGCCGGTGAGGGTCCGCAAGGTGCTCGGCATTAATGGCCATGCCCATTTGGTCGTGGACAAAGTGGTTGGCTGGGCTAGAAAAGGGTAGGGGATGCACGGGAGAGGTTGTGGTTGCAATGTGGGATACAAGTTTGGCCAGAACACTACTCACACTAGTGTTTTTGATTTTTGTTTGATTTGTGCACACCAAGTGTTTGACAAATGGCCTAAAGAAATCAAGTTTGGAATTTTGAAATGAAATTTGGTGGAGTTGATTGTCACATGCTTAAGCATCTCTGGTTGCTTGGGATTTTTAAATGGAGTTCATTTGGATGGTTTTTGAAAAAGGGTGATCTATACATATGAACGAGATTCCATTTTCAAATGTCTTTTAAATTTAGAGTTTGAATGTTTTTGGAAGATCACAAAGTGGGCTTTGGTACATCACTACTTGTACTAGCAAGAGGTGCAAAGATCCACAATTGTTTCTGTTGGAAATTGAGTGATAGGAATACCCAAAGTGGGCTAGTTGATTAAAATGGCAAAAGTGACCATTTCCATTATTAATTGTATTTGATTTCTTTTTCTTTGGTTTTTTGCTTGGGAATTATCTAGATGATGTGGCATTCATCTTAGAATCATTTTACAACCATTAGAACAAACAAACATGGCATTTCAAAACAACTCCTATTTAAATCCAACACACATATAAATGCTTAATTATTTTAAATGGAAAAAGTTTTTGTTAACCCTAAATTGGGTGATTTGGATCTTGATCACTTTTATTAAAGTTTTGGGATGTTAGGATGTTACATCTTCCCATTTAGATCCATATTCTAGTACATAGGCTCTCAACATATCTTCTGTTTGTCCATTGGTTTGCGGGTAATAAGCTGTGCTGAAGTTTAGTTTGGTCCCTAATCCTTCCTGAACTTTCTTCCAGAAACTTGAGGTGAACTAGGTTCCTCGATCCGAAACAATGGTCTTGGGGGTTCCATGCAAACTGTCTATTCTAGCAATGTACAACTCCACTAGCTTCGAGCTTTGATAGGTAGTCTTGAATGGTATGAAATGAGCTACTTTGGACAGTCTATCCACTATGACCCAAATAGAGTCATTTCCCCTACTAGATGTAGGCAAATATGTGATGAAATCCATTCCAACAGAGTCCCACTTCCATTCCAGAATATGTAATGGTTGCAAAAGTCCTGCGGATCGCTGATGTTCCGCTTTGACTCTCTGACAGATGTCACACTTGGCTATGTAGCTTCCGACTAATCTCTTCATTTTGTGCCACCAAAATTGCTCCTTCACATCCTGATACATCTTGGTTCCTCCCGGGTGGATAGAATAAAGAGTATCGTGGCCTTCCTGCATAATGACTTGCTTCAACTCTAAATCTGCTAGAACACAGATACGTCCCTTATACCACATAACTCCTTCATCTTCGGTGAATCCGGGTACCTTCCCTATACCGATATGACGCTTGATTCCATCAATACTTGCGTTTCCTTTCTGGGCTTCCTTTATCTGACTGATCAAAGTGGGTTCAAGTTCTATGCTAGCTAGAAATCCTTCGCTAACTAGTTCCATTCTAAAATTTTCCAACTCCTCATGAAAACTTGGCTGGTCCTCCTTAATCATGGTAGTTGGTCTACATGGCAATCTATAAAGAGCATCCGCTGCCACATTGGCCTTGCCGGGGTGATAGTGGATGTCAAGGTCATAATCCTTGATTAACTCTATCCATCTCCTTTGCCTCATATTCAGCTCCTTCTGGGTGAAAATATACTTCAGACTCTTGTGATCCGAATAAATCTCACAGCGGTTACCCATGAGGTAATGACGCCATGTATTCAAGGCTAAAACTACGACTGCCAGTTCTAAGTCATGGGTAGGATAGTTCTGCTCATGTTGCTTCAACTGTCTGGACAGATAGGATATGACTTTTCCTTCTTGCATCAACACACATCCGAGTCCAATCTTGGATGCATCACAATATACATCAAAAGGCTTCTTGATATCCGTCATGATCAAAATTGGGGCTCAAATCAATCTCTTCTTAAGATCCTGAAAACTTGCTTCACATTTGTCGGTCCATTCAAATTTCTTATCTTTCTTCAACAACTGAGTTATCGGTCTTGTGATGCTCGAAAATCCTTCAACAAACTTGTGGTAATATCCGGCTAATCCAAGAAATGCACGGAATTCGGTTTGGGTGGTTGGGGCTTTCCATTCTTCGACATCCTTAATCTTGGTGGGATCGACAGCAACTCCGCCTATTGACAAGATATGGCCTAGGAATCCTACTTTCTTTAACCAGAACTCACATTTGCTAAACTTGGCATACAACTGATGCTCTCTAAGGGTTTCAAGGATGGTTCTTAGGTGCAGTTCATGGTCTTCTTATGACTTGGAGTAGATCAGAATGTCATCGATAAAAACAACAACAAACTTATCCAGGAAGTTCATAAAAGTCTTATTCATGAGGTTCATGAAATAAGCGGGGGCATTGGTTAATCCAAAAGACATGACATTGTACTCATACAATCCATATCTGGTGGTGAAGGTGGTCTTTGGAATATCCATTGCACGGATCTTCAATTTATGATAACCAGTTCCAAGATCAATCTTAGAAAACACTCTGGCACCAGTCAGTTGGTCAAACAAATCTTCTATCTTCGGCAGTGGGTACTTGTTCTTGATGGTGACGTCATTCAGCTTCCGATAATCTGTACACAAATGGTTGGCACCATCCTTCTTATCCACAAACAAAATAGGTGATCTCCATGGCGCTACACTTGGTTGTATCAAACCTTTTCCCAGCATATCATCAAGTTGCTTCTTTAGCTCCACTAGTTTAGATGGGTTCATACTATATGGCCTTTGAGCTATGGGTCCAGTTCCAGGAACTAGTTCAATGACAAACTTGATATCCTGATCTAGGGGCATACCGGGCAATTCATCTGGGAACACGTCGGGGGTATTCACAGACTACTCTGACTTGGTTAATGGTGGTTTTGGCTAAACTCTTGTTGCAATTTAATTGACAGGGTAGTGTCTCAGATACATGTTCTACTGATACTACGGTGCTACTGGTCATGGTTATGGATTTCTTGGCACAGTCGATTAATCCTTGATGTTTCAACATCCAATCCATTGCTAGTACTACTTCCAAACATTTGGTTCCAAGTACTATTAGATTGGCATAAAAATCTATCCCATGGATTCTGATAGGTACAACCTTGCAAAGTTTTCTAGCATTGGTGGTTGAACCAGGTATTTGAACTATCATAACATGCTTCACATTTGTTGGTTGAATCTTAATAGTGCATGCAAATTCTTCTGTAACAAACGAGTGCGATTCCCCAGAATCAAACAACACTCTTGCTAATACTGAGTTAACAGAAAACATACCCAGCACGACTTCTGGCACTTCCTGGGCTTCTTCAGCATTCACGTGGAATAGACGGCCGGTACGGTTGTGTAGGTGTCCTAGGGAAAATCTCTTTCTAGGCTGGACACGGCATTGCTGCTGGGAAGGTGCAGTGACATTGGTTGCTGTGGCGAGCTTCTTGGGGCACTCGTTGGAGTAGTAACCCGTGACTCTGCATTCAAAGCAAGTGATCATTGACTTGTCTTTCCCTGCGACAGGCACAACATTGCTTCCAGTCCTTGGGGTAGTATTGTTGTTGTTGTTATTGCTATTGTTGGACCTTGGCGGTGCATGGTTGAAGTTATTGGGGTTGTCAGGGTTGTTGTTGTGGTTGTTGTGGCCTCCGGGCCTCGGGTTTCCTCTGCCACGATTGGGATAGTTCAGACGGGACATAGGTGGTCTGTTGTTCCTTGGTGCAAATCCTGTAGACAGGTTGGGGCGATACTTCCGGGTATGGTGGGGTCTAGGTTGGTGCATCATATGATGCTTACGGTTCTCACTAGCTTGGTTGATCTTTCCTTCCATCTGGATAGCAGAATCCACTGAAGCTTCGAGGTCATCTAAGGGAATGTTGACTAGCATTGTTTGCATCTGATCATGCAGGCCATTCAAGAATCTCTCATTTTTCTTTGCTTCATTGTCAATCTCATCAGGGGCATACCTAGCCAGCGATAGATATTTTTCACGGTACTCTACCACAATCATTCTTCCATGCTTCAGCTCCCTGAATTCATCTCTCATCCTCTTGATCAAACCTGGGGGCACATGGGTCCTGCTGAACTTGAGTTTGAATTCCTCCCAAGTCATCATATGACCTCCATTCATGGTACGGGTGTTGTTCCACCATGATCTTTCATAGCCTGCCAGATAGTGGGTGGCAAGCAGTACCTTCTCATTGGCATCTAATCCTTCCACTTCTAAGTTCTTTTCCATTGTTTGCAGCCAGTCATCAGCATCTAAGGGCTCCTCTGATTTGCTAAACATGGGAGGATTGGTGTTTTGAAAGTTCTTGAGTTTGGATCCATGGTGATCTTGGTTTCCATGGCCTTGATTGGTAAGTGCCATCTAGGCTATCTGTTGAAGAGTGGCTAGATTGGCTTGACGTTCTGCTCTACCGGCTTCACGATCCGAAACTAACATCTGCAGAATCTGCAGCATTGGATCCCGAGATGAGCTGCTTCCACCGGGGTTTCCGTGAGTCATCTGAAGATTGAGATAGATCATAAGACCAGAGGGAAATTTTCTATGGTTTATTGGTATGGTTTAAAAGATTTAAACTTTGAGCATGACTAAGGTTTTGAAACTAATAACCTTTTCTCATTCACTCATTCCAAGCACACAATACAAACACACACCACAACTAAGAAAGCAGATGGTTTTAGGAACCATTCTGTGAAGCTACGATACAATTGGACCGAATACAACTCACACCTACGATAGTGCTCAGGTGCGACAATTTAGCACCCTAGCATTAGAGCTTAGAAATAAGTTGAACACAGGTTTGTGCATTGCATTCATGCATAGAAAATCTGGATAATTTTCGCGCTTTTAAATAAAACTTTTCAAAGTGATTGAAACTTCTCTTAACTTGGTGGAACTGAAGTAGATCATCAAGTTGACTGTGATAAGTTTCAATATGACCTTTTCTAAAACCTTATCTTTGGGTAATATAATTTGATCTAAGGGTAGATCAAATGTAATAAAACTAAGTCACAACACACTACTTAATAAGGAGTACTTGATCTTCTAGAGATCATTACATGGTATTTCCTGCAAAACAACTCAAAGGTGAAGACTTAATATTCTAAAAATGATATCAAGGTATTATCTACCATAAAGCCTGTATCCCAAGTTAAGTATATGACTTAAGTAAAGAAAACTCTATAACTAAATCTAGAAACACTTGTTTACTATAGTTATTCCTACCATGGGTATCATGGTAGTTCTTAAACATTAACTCTTATCACAAATAGAGTAGAAAGGGAAGTCAAGCTAAGACCGTCCATCACATGCCCTTGGTGTAATGTTAATAGATGACAATCCTATTTAACCAAGTCCTAGTGTCCATTGATCATCAATGTGTGTGATCAATTCTTGACCTAACACTTATTGACTCATAGCCTTTGACCTATTATATTGACCTTTCAAAGATTTTAAGTAAGTTAGTTAGAAGGAGGAACTAGCTATGGTGAAGTATGCCATCATCAATGTAATGAGATCCTTAATGGTGATCAAAACCATTTGATGTTGGAGGAGTTAACTCACTCATGAGTTAACTAGAAGCAATACCTAAACCCAAGAGTTAAGCTAGTAATTGAGGAGCCATGAGAAAGCTAGTAGTATTTGTGTATCAAATAATAATCTTGTTAAGCCAAGAAGGTATAAACCTAAAGTAAGTTTTCTTACCAAGATAATCCTATAGAGAGACTAGTACAAGCCTACTACTTAGTTGAGTATAGATCTTGATCAAACAATTAGAATCCTAAGCTTAGTTTATCAAATGATGGTGGTCATTAATTTGAAGTCACTTGAGAATAGATGACTAGGTGTTGAAGAAGACTTGTGAGTTTACCAAACTAGGTAAAGCCTAGTAAGCTGAATCATCTAGCTTGAACATGAGAAGTCAAGCTAGAGTATGATGAAGTATGCAACATGAATATATGGAGTAGTTGGAGGCATAGTAGATTAATCAAGCTAATACAAGAAGAAACTTTTATTGTGGAGAGTAGTACCATACCTATTCCAGAGGATTGATATCACATGTGATATGAGAGGATTGTAATCTTGCAAGCCTTAGAAGTAAATGCAAGGTAAATATGAAGGAATTTATCGATGGAGTTAGAAACAACTGCATTGATGACTTCCTCAAGAGTAGTTTAGAAATGGAAGTTATATATACTATACGAAGAATGAAGGAGTAATGTTGAAGTGGCATGACCATGTCATCATATGTTGATGGACATGGTGGAGTCAGATGATTGACTTATTCAGGAAGATGTGATCTTTGTGATTAAAAGACGAGAGATTTATAGAATATATTTAGGAAAGGAATTCCTTATCTAAAGATAAGCTTAGTGAGGTATTAAGGAAAGGATTCTTTAGAAACCATTTCCTATTCCTAGGTAACCATTGAACAATACTCTTGGACAATTAAAGCTTCCAAGAGATAATTAGAGAACCAGATGAGTGTTTATAGATGGAAGCCTTGTCCACCTTATTGTCTTAAACCCTAATAGAAACATAAAATGGTAGAACTATCAGGATCACATTAATAAGTAATTACAATATCTCACTCTATGTTGAGATATCAAACCTACTCATAGATTTAGAAGTAGTATCCCAAAACCTTGATCTTTGCCCATATTCATAATGGAATATGATTCTATTATTAAACCTTCCCAAAAAACTCTTGTCCATTGTGTGGAAATGAACATTTCCATTTCCTCGTTAATGATTGATATCCATGCATAATAACTTAACCAAGCTTGTTTTATAGTAGTTCTAAACCCCACAAACTAAGTAGGGATGGAATGGGAGAAACCACCAAATATAGAGAACCATGAAATTCAAATTATCATATTTCAAACCACGAGGTTTAATGCATTATGTTGTATATGTATTAATGAGCATAAGAATGAATATAATTATATACTTACCTCATTAACCATTTTAAACCATTACCATTATATTGATTAAGTGGAAGTAAAGATCATTTTATAAGGTCTTTAAATAAGAAATAATCTCTAAAACCCTAGTTCTTAACCATACTATTTAATTGCTATTCAATAACTAAACCTTCATAAAGTTATGAATTTTTAAAACACAATTTAAATTGTATAGGAATTGGTTATAGCTAATCTCTATAATGATCTTTATAATTTATAAAATTTCTGGATACTTTGAATCTTGAGAAAACCATATTTGAAAAGATTATATAAAAACAGAAAATAGAAACAAAAAAATAAAAAGTAGAAGAACAGCCAGCGGGACCGGCCCATAGCCCACTCTTTTCCTACACTATGTGTTGCTCGCGAGCAGCATCAGCAATAAACCGCACACTCAGCCAAAGCCCAATAACGACAGCCCAAGTTCCCTCTCATTCTCACTGATAGGTGGGACCGAGGATGGACTGCGGGTTAGTTCCTAGAAACGGTAGGGGGTTTTCTGGAAAAATGCCGATATCGTCACTGCGACGCACACATGCAGCTCGCTGGAGGATCGCGCTGCCGCTGGATGCCAATCACCGGGGTCAGCAGGAACCAACCGCCCAGATACTCGCCGCCGTCCTGGCCGAGGATAAGAACGACACTGAGACATCTCCCATCCGTCCTCATCCTCACTCCCCTCCCTTTCTGAATCTCTCTCTGTCTCCTCTCCCACATGGTCGAAACCCTAGATCTCGGCCACCCCAAATCACCTTCGCTCCGAGTCGCCCCATGACCGGAAGAGTATCCTAGGAGCTTCGCCATGATCTTCTATGTTTGCCAGCCTGAGGAATCGAACCAGGGTTCACAGAATCGAGCCCCTCGATGTCTTCTTCCTCGACTCTGACGAGGTCCGTCACCCTCCATGTCATCGCCACCGACCACCTTTGGCCTCGCCGTCGCCACCGTCACCACCGGGGTGAGGTCCTAAATCTTTTAGTGCCATCCGTTTCCACTATCTCATTATGCATCCCCCTACCACCGTATACCAGTCACCACCGCCGCCATTTACCATCGCGAAGGCTATCCCGGTGACCTTAACCGAGTGGCGCCGCCCTAGATAGGTTAATCATGCTCCCCACTATCGAATACACCCTTCGATAGTGCCTCTAGAGCCATACACCAGCATCGCCGTCGTGCTCCAACAGCGTGACGTCATCTCTCCGGTCAGGTGGCATCAGCAAAGGCGATCAGGTTGTTTTGACTTGGTCTTTGCTGATGTAGCTAATGACGTGGTGGAGACCCTACCCGCCAATGTCTATGGGCTAGGAGTAGATAAGTACAGAAAAGTTTAACCGCAGCGCTGACATCAGGGCGATGTCACCATTGACCGGTCCACGCATAGGTGGCATCCAACATGGCCTGGCCCCACTTGTCTGTGACAAAGGGTAGGTTCTGAATAGGTATAAAAAGTATTTTCCTATTTACAATTTAATTAGAAAATGATTAAATATTATTAATTGAATATCTTTTGTTTTATAATTCAGAAAAATATATATAATATATCAAAATATTCATAAAATAAAATTTATAATTTTACTTTATTAAAAAACATTATTGTGTTAAATATTTAAATAGTTTTTATTTAATAAAGATTTTATAAGTAATAATACTTTGAAAATTCATAATTTAATATTGGTAAATGAGAAAAATATAAATAATATACCAAAAGTCTTAGAAAAACAAAATCTACATTTACAAACTTGTTTCATAAATTTTTCGTATCACTTAGGTAAATATTATTATTTATTAAGTGTTTATAAAGTGATAAAACTTATAAAATCATATCTTATTATTTATAAATCATAAAAGTATTTATAATATACCAAAATGCTCACAAAAATACAATCTATGCTTTAAAAATATCAACTTTCTTAATTGAAGTCAAATAAAAGGTAAAGGTCTAATAAATCTTATTTAAACTCTTTTCTTCTATTTTAATTTATTAAAAATATATAAGCATTAACTATTGTATTTACCATTATTTGTTCAGAGTCTAGAAAATATAATAACAAGTTCAATTGATGCTTAAGTGAGCTAAGATAAGTCTAATAATTTTAAGTTGTACTTACTAAAACTACCATTTAAAATTAAGTAAGTTTTACTCTCCAAAAATAGTTTATCAATTATAAAATCATTAACATTCAAATACTAATTCCTTTACAAGTTTGGGAACCCACTTTAAAAGCTAAACAAAGTTTCTAAGTATTTAACATGTTGCCATTCCCATGATTATAAAAATAAGCTTTGCTTCTAAAATAAGTAAGTGATCCTATTCACTTATAGATTTAAGAAAACACTACTTCTATAAAAGCAATAATACTCTATACCATATTTATAAAACATTAAGAAGTGAACCACATATAATTTAATACCTTATCCAAGACATATAAGTCTCCACTACAAGTGTTGAGGTTATTCAAATCTAGTAATGCTTTCCTTTTTAGTAACTATAATTAGAAAGGAACCTTAAAGTGTTAGCTTTAGGTATAAATGCTTTTTACTTTGTAAAGGAATATTTTCCTCAAAAGTTATTCTTTTAATAAACATTAAAAGTAATCCCTAAACACTTTTTAAAAAGCTCTAATTGATTCTTAATCTTGTTTAGGAAATATTTTAGATACCATGACCCATTGAGTGCTTTAATATTGCATATTACTTGTATTATCTACATATTGTTTCACACATTCTCACAAGCCGTAATAGGAAACACATGTGTGAAGCTGAAATAAAAGTGGAACACATTCCTAAGAACTCATCACCAATTTCTAAACCCTAGATCAGATATGATTATTTCGGGGATTCACATTTATCAAATTGCATTACATTACTTATGCATCGTTGCATCTTGCTTCTTTAAACATTAGTCCTTACCGGACCAATGATGCTATTTACAGAATTTGGATCTTCTATTGTCTTGAAGACCGTGATTGCATAATCTTGCAATTACAAAAGGCAAGTTCACAACTTACTCATGTCCTTTGATTAATTCCTATGCTTGTAACTCAACTGTGTCATCACCTGCATTTCAAAAAGGTCAAAAACACTATTTTCAAAATTAACTAGAAATATCGGTTACTGATCCAGGGTGATCAGCTAATCTATCATAACTGGCAAGGGAAATGCCATTGTACATTAATGTATCATCTTGGACTTAACAACCAATATCGCCAGTGATTCTAGCATCGTATATTACGCGTCAACCATGAGATTTGGAATGGGACGAAGAAGTCAGCTGCATCTTCTTCCTTTCGCATGGACGGATGACCTTATTGTGAGGCTGTTGATTCTCGTGGGTTAGAATCCAGCACATGGGTAGGAACCCTTAGTTCCCCGTGAGCTAGGTGTCTAGATTATCAGTCCATAGCTGTCTTGGTGTAAGCTCACCATAACTGATGGTGGCTGCAAGACAGAGCTGCTTACAGAGTCTCTGAGAGGCTACCCAAAGAGTAACAGTGGTAGTCCGTCTCGGGGGATCGTGTCTTTGATGTCTACGCACTTCTATTCTTGTAGACAGTTGTTGGGCCTCCAAGTGCAGAGGTTTGTAGAACAGCAGCAAGTTTTCCCTTAAGTGGATCACCCAAGGTTTATCGAACTCAGGGAGGAAGTGGTCAAAGGTATCCCCTCTCAAGCAACCCTGCAATCAAGATACAAGAAGTCTCTTGTGTCCCCAACACACCCAATACACTTGTTAGGTGTATAGGTGCAGTAGTTCGGCGAAGAGATAGTGAAATACAAGTGGTATAGATAATTATAAGTGGTAACGGTGATAGAAAATAGCTTGATGGCGTGGAAAAGACTAAAGTAAAACTGAAATAAAGATAGAAGCAAGCAAACATGTAATAGATCTAATAGCAAACGGTGTTTCAGTGCTTAGAAACAAGGCCTAGGGATCATACTTTCACTAGTGAACACTCTCATATAAATATATTCTCTTTATGATACTACTCTTAATTACTCTCCGGTTGGACACTCTAATCCATGGTAGGGCTATAATAGCACACCTCAAAGTAAGCCTTTCCCATCTAGATAACCCCACACTATCACTTGAGTACTAGATGGTTCCAACAAACACCACAATTTCATAGAAACATCCAACTCCAAATATAACTCATAACAAGTATTTGTAAGCTCTAGCCTAAGTGCCACCATGGTGTGCACGCTGTCACTTTCACACACATGGGGAGAGCAGAGATCTATTAAAGCACTTGAGTATCAAGGTAGATCTATAGATTACAAGCTCATGATCTCAATAAGATCATGCATAGAGAGAGAGATGAACACATAGTGTAACATCCCAGATTCTATTAGGGTGATATTAGTGTCATGCATCATCCTTGCATCATTGCATCCTACATTTGAAAATTATTGCAACAACAAAATCCTAACACATTAAACCCATTTAAAAACCCTATTTCTTATTCCCATAAGTTAGCACCCTTGTTGTAGTAGCATGACCCCCTAAAGAACCTTGTAAAACATTAATCTATGGCCTAAGTTGACCACCTCATTTTTATGAAAATTTAGAGACAAGATTCATCACTTTTGGACTTAGTTTGCAAAAGCTAGAAGAGTTTTACTAAAACAGAAAAAGGGAAAATTGTTAAACAAAAAAAAAAGAGAAAGGGCCAACAGCTAACCCTAGCTGGGCCGGCTCGCCAGCCAGCCCACCCCGCCCCATCGCCCGCGCAGTAGGGAACCTGCCCGCACCCGTCGGCCCACCTTTCCCTCTGCCACTGACAGCCCTACCCCACCTGGCATCCCCCTCCTCTCCCCAACGCGAACGGGACAGAGTCCCCGTCGGCCACGACCTCTGCCCCCTCGTGTCCGGCCAGGACTCCCCCGGGCCGTGTATATATGCCAGCCGCACGACCACCCCCTCCGTTCCCAGGTTCGCAAAACCCTAAAAGTTTCCCCGATTCCGCTGGTACAAGCCTCCGCCGACCAGGTGAGTTGCGCCAATGCCGAGCTTCCCCTCCACCTGTTCTTCTCCCTGGGATGATCCCTACGTTCGACTGGTTCGCCTCACCTGCCTTGCCCATTGTCTGCCGCAGCGTGCCATCGCCAATCGCTCGCCGGAGCTGCGGGAGAGAAGCTGCCAGCACCGCCGTTAGAGGAAGAGAGGGACGAAATCAAGGCGACAGACGGGACCGCGAGGAGGAGACGAGCACCAGCGGCAGATCCTTCTTCCTTGAAGTGCACCCGAGCGCCGCCGCCGTCGCCACCGACACTGCCGCCGCCCACCGCCACCGTCGTCGCAAACCGTAAGTCGCCGAGCCACCTCCTCCGTCCGATTTGCAATATGCGGTTCAGATTAGATACAACCCGAAGGGGTATGCGCCAGTGGTATCACGCCGCGTGGCGGCCACGTCAGCTCGCCACTTCTCCACCCGCGCTGCGCCGCGTCGCCCCCCCCGTTGCCAGCTGGGCCATCCAGGAGCTGCCACTTGGCAAGCCCCTTTTAGATCTGTTGCAGATTTGATTTTAATCTTGCGAAATTCATAAAAAATTGAATATTTGGCCAAATTTAGCTTATAATATACCGTTGGATTCCTAATTTTATGTAGAATCCAAATCTGTAATAATATTGCAGGTTTGCTGTAATGTTTTGGGTGTAGATTTTAATCATTGAATTAGAGGGTTTAATCTATAGAAAAATAATTAAAATTCTATTCTATTTGATTCTTGTTGCTATAGCTTTGTTTCCACAATACCTACTGATCCAAATCATTGAGCCTTGCTTAGGGTCATTAGATCTAGCTTGGGGCTAACTAGATGGTTGATCTCCTTATAATCCTAGGATTTGTTTTAGTGATTCAAATTAGATCTAAACCCTTGGAAATAAACCCTAGTGACACCCTTACACTATCACAACACAAACTTGCTACCTTGATAAATTTAAACCAACCTTGCATAAATTACCATGTTGCATGCATGCATGTTTTCCTTTGTGTATGCTTTGAACAAGTTGTGATCAGATCTATGTTTGTGATTCGTTAGATTGCTCGGAGTGCGCTAAGGAGTGCTATTGTGTAGAGTGCTGCTCGGATCAAGGCAAGTTACACCACTTGTTCATAACTTTTGTCCCAGTTTTGATTCTATGCATATGGTCTTCAAAATTCTGTAGTATGCATGTGTAGGATGATCTAGTAGAATTTTTCCTTAGTATTGTTCTGCAAGTGCGATGATTTTGTAGTATGCCATGAGTAGCTCTATACTTAGGATTTCCCATCCCAATAGGTTACCCCTGTTTTTGCTAAGTATTGCTTGCTATGCTATATATACAAAGTACCGTTGGGGGGTTCGAAAGACAAAGAATTTTTCTAAGTATAAAGGCTCTCTAGAGCAAACTTTTCTTCTCAAATCCACTTCAAAATAAAACTAAGTTTTCTTCTGGGCGGAATGGTTGTCGGGTCAACGAGTGTGATTTTGGTGGAGGACGGCCGCCCAGGAATCAAAGAAGTCTGCCATGTTTCAGAATTCAGAAGCTTCCAGTGCAACCACAATACATTATGGGCTCTGTCTTGGCCTAGTACTTAGTGGGAAACCTCACCTGGGTACCAACATTTGGAGGATTCTTGGCACGGTTGGATCCGGAAGGTAGAGGGGCTACTAAGGGAAAGCCTCGCCATGGTCTTGTCCGTAAAAGGACTTGATCGTGGATTGTGGGTAAAGTGCACAAACTCTCGAGAGTATTGCAATCTGATCGATCAGCCGTGTTCACGGTAATAGAACAAGAATGAGCGTCTAAAGGATGGGGCCTCTGAAGGATCTTCCTCTCTCTTTTCTAAAACAAAGTTTTAAAACCCCATGGCGTGCGTAATATCGCTAATGGGTGGGAATTTGGGAACTTGGTGTGTAATATCCAAGTGACGCTTGGTGCGTAATATCCAAGTGTTTGGTTGTTTGGACACTTGGTGCGTAATATCCTCGTGTGCCACTCGACCTTATTTTATCAAAGCAAATGTTTACAAAGTAGGACAATCCTCTCTTCTTCTCTCTACTTAAGAAAACTAGCTTTGAGCAAATGAACTCTACAGCCTATACCAGCCTTGCATGTAGAGATAGACTTTTCTCTCCTTGGTGTAATTTGCCAATACATTCAAAGTATTGACCCAACTTGTTGGCTGCACGTCTTATGTGCAGAATCCGAAGATTGAAAGGTGCGTAGGGATCGCGGGTCTACACTCGACAAGCCTGGGCGTTGATGGACTCATGCTGCTTTTATGTTTCCGCTGTTATTTGAGCTAGCATAATGCTAAGCAACTTTTTTAATAATTCCTTACTCTGGATTCTCCGTGTAATAAAGACTTTGTGTTTTACATGATATTCATCGACTGTGAGTGCTAGCTATTGATCCAGGGACTAGCATGTTAATCACAGGGACTTAGGATCCTTACCGATCCAAGGTCACTACATATGGTATCAGAGCACATCGTTGCCTGTAGGACGTGACCCTAGGATTGGAACCACCTCTAACTTTAGTGCCTTACTTGTTTCTACTAAGTTATTTTCCGCACCTCTAGTATCTGCTTTCCTCTACTTGTTTAAGTATCTAACCCTCATTCTTCTAACTCAAAGATGACAAGCTTCCTCTACGACACTGTCGCGGACATCGAGCCCCTTCGCTTTGGAGGATGCCTCATGGATCTACTCACACGTTTGGACCTTCCTCTCCCAACAATCCAAGGGAGCACAATGAAGAAACTCCACAAGGACGGCTGTTGGGGAGTCAAGGTCATTCAACCAGGAAAAGAGCGAGGCAAGAACCCGGAGGAAGACATAGCAATACACATTGTTAGCGATTCCAAGGAGAAGGCCCTTAGCCTTAGCTTGCAGCAACTCATTGGTCGCCTATGTGGACGTCATAATGAAGCTCTCCAAGGACACTGCGGCGGCCTCTTTGGAAGACGAGATGAGGAAGGAATTCCCATGGAGTTAACCTTTGAGGAAAGAACTTCTACCAAGCGCCGAAGAACACAATATCAAGACTTGGAGTGCCACATCCATGACCTTGAGAAGGGTACCTTCCTCGAGATGTTGAAGAATGACGAGCTATGCGCCCTCATCAAGGAGAAGGAAGAAATGATCAAGCAGCAGGAGGAGGCAATGAAGCTCCAAGAGATAAAATTTCAGGACCAAGAGAAGAAGTTCGCTAACCAAGAAAAGAGGGTGATAAATAAAAACAAGAGAATTAGGGAACTCAAACAGCAGATCGATGGAGATGAAGTGCAAACTGAAGGCCTTTGCAAAATAATCAATGATGTGCGTGCTTCCAAGAGGGACTTGGCAAAGCAACTTGAAGCCGCAATGAAGTCAAGTTTAGTGGAGGAGCTACAAAGCGAGAAGGAGGGTCTTCAGGAGCAGCTGGAAGCCACTACCAAGGAGCTACAGGATGAGATAAAGGACCTCCAAGAGAAGCTTGAAGCCACCACAAAGGAGATGGAGTTGTACAAGACAACTCTAGAGCAAGAAGGCTACTCGTTCGAGGACAAGGAAGAGGAAGGCATGGAAGATGTGTAATAGTTGGACCACCTTTAATTCTGTAGTAGAACGTTATTCGCAAATGTAATAAATATCAAGACAAGTCTGGTTTAGTTAAATTTGGTTGTTTCCTGTGCTAAATCTGTGGTGTTATGCCTTGTGTGCCTTGTGTGCTTGGTGTGTTTTTCATAAGGGTAGGAGTTTACTACTTAGTCTTTCTGTCTTTTTCTTAACTACTCTCTTAAACCCCACAGATGCCGCCAAGACGTGCGGATCTCGAAATCCCGCCAGAAATAGTAGAACTTTTGGCCACTCAGAACCAGCTGATTCAACTACTCACTCAGAACATGCAGAACAACAACAACCCGCCGCCACCACCACCTCCGCCACCTCCTCAACAGGATCGCTTGACTCGGTTTTTGAGGCTAAACCCACCTACCTTCACTAGCAGCACTGAACCAATCATCGCTGATGACTGGCTGCATACGATCAACAAGAAGCTAGACACCGTGCAAGCTGTCGGAGCCGACAGGGTGCGTTATGCCGCGCACCAGCTTGAAGGACCTGCTGCAGAATGCTATCACTTGGGAACAGTTTGAGTTAGCTTTTCGCACTCATCATGTGGCTGCTGGTGTCATGGCTCTAAAGACGCGCGAGTTTCGCGACCTACACCAGCTGCACCGTTCTGTCACCAAGTATGGTGAGCTTTTCAATAAGCTAGCCCGTTATGCACCCGATGATGTTTCCACTGATGCCAAGAGACAGGAGGAGTTCTTAAGAGGGCTCAACGATGAGATATCCATTCAGCTTGTGGCTCAGAAATTTGACAACTTTCAGGAACTCTTGGACAGAGCCATTGTGGTTGAATCAAAGAGGAAGAGCATAGAAAATCGCAAGAGGAAGTCCAACCCTCACAAACACTCTGTTCCGTACCAGAAGCAGCGCAATTCCTCACCACCACCTTATAACAATAATGGACACAACCATAACGGTCATAACCATGGTGGCCACAAACACAATGGGCACAAAAACCGCAATGGCAATGGCGGCAATGGAAAGGATCTCAGTGAGGTGACATGCTTTAAGTGCAACAAGACAGGGCACTATGCAACCTCTTGCCCCGAGAGGAAGAATGGCAATGGTAATGGGAATGGAAATGGACACAACCATGGCAATGGGAACGGGAAGAAGCCAAATCCTTTTGTCAAAGCCACGGTGAATCATGTTTCTATGGAGGATGCTTGTGAGGCGCCAGACTCTGTGATTGGTAAGTTCAAACTCAATTCTATTCCCGCAGTTGTTCTTTTTGATACTGGTGCATCACATTCATTCATATCAAGGGTATTTGTGGAAAGAGGCAAGATACCAACGGAGACTATAAACTTTCCTCTAAGGGTAAGTTCTCCTGGGGGATAAATAGTGGCAAACTCCGGTTGCCGGGATTTAGAACTAGGGTTTGGGACACACATTTTTCCCACCAGTCTAGTAGTTCTAGAATCACAAGGATTAGACATAATCTTGGGCATGAATTGGATGACCGAATATGAAGGAGTCATAGATTGTGCCAAGAGAACTGTCGTGCTCACAACGCCGGAAGGGAAGAGGATTCGTATCAAGTCGAACTTCGCACTCAAAGAAGTCATGGTGAACTCTCTTAAGGGGGTTAGCTTGGAGGAGGTACCAATTGTAAAGGAATACCCAGATGTCTTCCCAGAAGAGCTACCCGGAATGCCACCCGACCGTGATATCGAGTTTCTCATTGACTTAATGCCAGGCACGGGGCCGATAGCTAAGAGACCATACAAGATGGATGTGGACGAGTTAAAGGAACTCAAGAAACAGCTTAGGGAACAATTGGACAAGGGGTTCATTCAACCCAGCGCGTCATCTTGGGGAGAACCAGTCCTATTTGTGGAAAAGAAGGATAAGACCAAGAGGCTGGTTGTGGACTACCGCTCGTTGAACGAAGTGACGATTAAGAATAAGTATCCTCTGCCCAACATCAACGACCTGTTTGACCAGCTAAAAGGAGCCAGTGTGTTCTCAAAGATCGATCTACGATCGGGCTATTTTCAGCTAAAGATTCGAGAATAGGATGTGCCCAAGACAGCATTCACCACAAGATACGGATTGTATGAGTACACCGTGATGTCTTTTGGTCTAACCAATGCCCCAGCATACTTCATGACCATGATGAACAAGGTGTTCATGGAATACTTGGACAAGTTTATCGTAGTATTCATAGATGATATACTCATATACTCAAAGGATGAGAAGGAACATGAGAAACATCTGCGCCTTATTATGGAGAAACTAAGAGAACACAAGTTGTATGCCAAGTTCAGCAAGTGCGAGTTCTAGTTAAAGGAAGTGGGATTCCTTGGTCATGTTGTGTCATCTACAGGAGTTGCCGTAGATCCTAGCAAGGTAGCTTCCGTGACGGAATGGGAGTCACCCAATAATGTGGGAGATATTAGAAGTTTCTTGGGCCTCGCAGGATATTACCGTAGGTTCATCGAAATTTTTTCTAAGATAGCAAAACCCATGACGGAACTATTAAAGAAGGAAAAGAAATTCCTATGGACCGAGGCATGTGAAGCAAGTTTTCAAGAATTGAAGAAACGCCTGGTAACGGCACCAGTTCTGTGTCTGCCTGGTATCCAGAAGGATTTTCAAGTCTATTGCGACGCTTCTCGACTAGGACTTGGAAGTGTACTGATGCAGGACGGGAAAGTGGTATCCTATGCCTCCCGACAACTTAAGAACCACCAACACAATTATCCCACGCATGATTTGGAACTTGCATCTGTGGTTCATGCACTCAAGGTATGGAGACACTACCTCATGGGCAAACATTGTGATGTGTTCACAGATCATAAAAGTTTGAAGTACATCTTCACCCAAAAGGAGTTGAATATGAGACAACGAAGATGGCTTGAGCTAATAAAGGATTATGACTTGGATTTACAGTACCACCCCGGAAAGGCAAACGTGGTGGCTGATGCCTTAAGTCGCAAGGTATATGTAAATGGACTTACCGCAGGGGAACTTCCAGAGGATTTATGCAAGCAATTCAGGGACCTCAGGCTAGAGATAGTCCCGAAAGGACACGTAGCGACTATGGAAATAGTGTCCACCTTCCAAGAAAGGATCCAAGAAGCACAAAAGGGGGATAAAGAGTTGGAAGAAATAAGAGTCAGGATAAATGAAGGAAAGACTAAAGAATTTCGTCTGGACGAACAAGGAACCCTCTGGTATGGGAAGCGTTTGTGCGTTCCCAATGACCCCGATATCAGGAAGTTGATTTTACAAGCAGCTCATGATTCGCCATACTCAATTCATCCAGGCAACACAAAGATGTACATGGATGTGAAGGATAGGTTCTGGTGGAATAACCTAAAGAGAGATATTGCAGAGTATATTTCTCTGTGTGATGTGTGCAACAGAGTTAAAGCCGAGCATCAGAAACCAGCAGGATTACTACAACCCCTACCTATACCCGACTGGAAGTGGGACTAGGTAGGCATGGATTTCATCACGGGATTACCCCGAACTCGTTCTAGATTTGATTCTATCTGGGTAGTGGTGGACCACTTCACCAAGGTGGCTCACTTCATCCCCGTAAAGACCACATATACAAGTGCTAAGCTTGCTAAGATATACATGTCAAGGATTGTAAGCCTACATGGTGTTCCCAAGGGAATTGTGTCAGACAGAGGCACCCAGTTTACTTCAAAGTTCTGGCGACAACTACATGAGTCTCTTGGGACCCAACTAGAATTCAGTACTGCCTTCCACCCTCAAACAGATGGCCAAACAGAAAGGGTGAATCAAATTTTGGAGGATATGTTGAGAGCTTGCGCACTAGACTATGGGTCTAGTTGGGACGATAACCTGCCATATGTTGAGTTCTCATACAACAACAACTACTAGACAAGTATCAAGATGGCTCCGTTTGAAGTTCTATATGGCAGGAAGTGTAGGACTCCATTGCTATGGAATGGAGTTGGAGAACGCAGTCTTTTTGGACCTGACTTGATAAAGGATGCCGAAGAAAAGGTGCGACAGATTCAGGATAGGCTAAAGGTAGCCCAATCTCGACAGAAGAGCTACGCTGATTCCAAATGCAGAGATGTGGCTTATGAAATAGGGGACCGTGCGTATCTCCGAGTTTCACCCCTACGTGGAGTTAAGAGGTTCGGAATCAAGGGCAAGTTAGACCCACGATTCATAGGACCGTATAAGGTTCTGGCTCGTAGAGGAGAAGTTGCTTATCAGTTGGAGCTACCGGAAGGACTGACTGTTCATGATGTGTTTCATGTGTCGCAACTAAAGAAGTGTCACCCGGAGATGGCTGAAACACCGCTAAGAGACACCGTTCCCCTAGACGAGGTTCAATTGGAGAATGACCTTACCTACGAGGAAAAACCCATCAGAATACTGGAAACAGCTGAAAGGATTACCCGCACCAAGACTATAAGGTTCTGCAAGGTACAATGGAACCACCACTCCGAGGAAGAAGCTACGTGGGAGCGTGAAGAAGACTTGAAGGCAGAACACCCACACCTATTTGCTAGCCAACCCGAATCTCGAGGACGAGATTCTTCTTAAGGGGGGTAGGTTTGTAACATCCCAGATTCTATTAGGGTGATATTAGTGTCATGCATCATCCTTGCATCATTGCATCCTACATTTGAAAATTATTGCAACAACAAAATCCTAACACATTAAACCCATTTAAAAACCCTATTTCTTATTCCCATAAGTTAGCACCCTTGTTGTAGTAGCATGACCCCCTAAAGAACCTTGTAAAACATTAATCTATGGCCTAAGTTGACCACCTCATTTTTATGAAAATTTAGAGACAAGATTCATCACTTTTGGACTTAGTTTGCAAAAGCTAGAAGAGTTTTACTAAAACAGAAAAAGGGAAAATTGTTAAACAAGAAAAAAAGAGAAAGGGCCAACAGCTAACCCTAGCTGGGCCGGCTCGCCAGCCAGCCCACCCCGCCCCATCGCCCGCGCAGCAGGGAACCTGCCCGCACCCGTCGGCCCACCTTTCCCTCTGCCACTGACAGCCCTACCCCACCTGTCATCCCCCTCCTCTCCCCAACGCGAATGGGACAGAGTCCCCGTCGGCCACGACCTTTGCCCCCCCGTGTCCGGCCAGGACTCCCCCGGGCCGTGTATATATGCCAGCCGCACGACCACCCCCTCCGTTCCCAGGTTCGCAAAACCCTAAAAGTTTCCCCGATTCCGCTGGTACAAGCCGCCGCCAACCAGGTGAGTTGCGCCAATGCCGAGCTTCCCCTCCACCTGTTCTTCTCCCTGGGATGATCCCTACGTTCGACTGGTTCGCCTCACCTGCCTTGCCCATTGTCTGCCGCAGCGTGCCATCGCCAATCGCTCGCCGGAGCTGCGGGAGAGAAGCTGCCAGCGTCGCCGTTAGAGGAAGAGAGGGACGAAATCAAGGCGACAGACGGGACCGTGAGGAGGAGACGAGCACCAGCGGCAGATCCTTCTTCCTCGAAGTGCACCCGAGCACCGCCGCCGTCGCCACCGACACCGCCGCCGCCCACCGCCACCGTCGTCGCAAACCGTAAGTCGCCGAGCCACCTCTTCCGTCCGATTTGCAATCTGCGGTTCAGATTAGATACAACCCGAAGGGGTATGCGCCAGTGGTATCGCGCCGCGTGGCGGCCACGTCAGCTCGCCACTTCTCCACCCGCGCTGCGCCGCGTCGCCCCCCCCCCCCCCCGTTTCCAGCTGGGCCATCCAGGAGCTGCCACTTGGCAAGCCCCTTTTAGATCTGTTGCAGATTTGATTTTAATCTTGCGAAATTCATAAAAAAATGAATATTTGGCCAAATTTAGCTTATAATATACCGTTGGATTCCTAATTTTATGTAGAATCCAAATCTGTAATAATATTGCAGGTTTGCTGTAATGTTTTGGGTGTAGATTTTAATCATTAGATTAGAGGGTTTAATCTATAGAAAAATAATTAAAATTCTATTCTATTTGATTCTTGTTGCTATAGCTTTGTTTCCACAATACCTACTGATCCAAATCATTGAGCCTTGCTTAGGGTCATTAGATCTAGCTTGGGGCTAACTAGATGGTTGATCTCCTTATAATCCTAGGATTTGTTTTAGTGATTCAAATTAGATCTAAACCCTTGGAAATAAACCCTAGTGACACCCTTACACTATCACAACACAAACTTGCTACCTTGATAAATTTAAACCAACCTTGCATAAATTACCATGTTGCATGCATGCATGTTCTCCTTTGTGTATGCTTTGAACAAGTTGTGATCAGATCTATGTTTGTGATTCGTTAGATTGCTCGGAGTGCGCTAAGGAGTGCTATTATGTAGAGTGCTGCTCGGATCAAGGCAAGTTACACCACTTGTTCATAACTTTTGTCCCAGTTTTGATTCTATGCATATGGTCTTCAAAATTCTGTAGTATGCATGTGTAGGATGATCTAGTAGAATTTTTCCTTAGTATTGTTTTGCAAGTGCGATGATTTTGTAGTATGCCATGAGTAGCTCTATACTTAGGATTTCCCATCCCAATAGGTTACCCCTGTTTTTGCTAAGTATTGCTTGCTATGCTATATATACAAAGTACCGTTGGGGGGTTCGAAAGACAAAGAATTTTTCTAAGTATAAAGGCTCTCTAGAGCAAACTTTTCTTCTCAAATCCACTTCAAAATAAAACTAAGTTTTCTTCTGGGCGGAATGGTTGTCGGGTCAACGAGTGTGATTTTGGTGGAGGACGGCCGCCCAGGAATCAAAGAAGTCTGCCATGTTTCAGAATTCAGAAGCTTCCAGTGCAACCACAATACATTATGGGCTCTGTCTTGGCCTAGTACTTAGTGGGAAACCTCACCTGGGTACCAACATTTGGAGGATTCTTGGCACGGTTGGATCCAGAAGGTAGAGGGGCTACTAAGGGAAAGCCTCGCCATGGTCTTGTCCGTAAAAGGACTTGATCGTGGATTGTGGGTAAAGTGCACAAACTCTCGAGAGTATTGCAATCTGATCGACCAGCCGTGTTCACGGTAACAGAACAACAATGAGCGTCTGAAGGATGGGGCCTCTGAAGGATCTTCCTCTCTCTTTTCTAAAACAAAGTTTTAAAACCCCATGGTGTGCGTAATATCGCTAATGGGTGGGAATTTGGGAACTTGGTGTGTAATATCCAAGTGACGCTTGGTGCGTAATATCCAAGTGTTTGGTTGTTTGGACACTTGGTGCGTAATATCCTCGTGTGCCACTCGACCTTATTTTATCAAAGCAAATGTTTACAAAGTAGGACAATCCTCTCTTCTTCTCTCTACTTAAGAAAACTATCTTTGAGCAAATGAACTCTACAGCCTATACCAGCCTTGCATGTAGAGATAGACTTTTCTCTCCTTGGTGTAATTTGCCAATACATTCAAAGTATTGACCCAACTTGTTGGCTGCACGTCTTATGTGCAGAATCCGAAGATTGAAAGGTGCGTAGGGATCGCGGGTCTACACTCGACAAGCCTGGGCGTTGATGGACTCATGCTGCTTTTATGTTTCCGCTGTTATTTGAGCTAGCATAATGCTAAGCAACTTTTGTAATAATTCCATACTCTGGATTCTCCGTGTAATAAAGACTTTGTGTTTTACATGATATTCATCGACTGTGAGTGCTAGCTATTGATCCAGGGACTAGCATGTTAATCACAGGGACTTAGGATCCTTACCGATCCAAGGTCACTACACATAGCTACCGGTAGAACCCTTAGCCTCGAGAGACAACTACTCCCTCCTCATCATGGGAATCAGCAATGGTGATGGAGATGGTGGTGGAGATTGATGGAGATGGCTTCGGGGGCAATTCCCCGTCCCGGCAGGGTGTCGGAACAGAGACTTTCTGTCCCCCGAATCTCCCTTCGATGGCGGCGGCGCTGCGGAACTTTTCATGGATTTCTGATTGACGATTTAGGGTTTCTGCCTCGGGAGGAATATATAGGCGAAGGAGGCAAGGTCGGTGGCTAGCCAGGGGGCCCACACCATGCCCTGGCGCAGCCTGGGCTGGCCCGCGCCATGGGGGGTGTGGCCACCCTGTGGCCCCCCTTCGTGTCTCCTTCTGGCTCCGTCAATCTTCCGGGAAAATATCAACTTTGGGTTTTGTCCAGTCCAATTCCGAGAATATTGATTTTCTGACTTTCCTGGAACCCAAAACAGCAGAAAATAGGCAACTGGCACTGTGGCATCTTGTTAATAGGTTAGTCTAGGAAAGTGTATAAAAAGTACTCCAAAGTTCGAACAAAACATAAGAAAGTAGATAAAATCAAGCATGGAACATCAAAAATTATAGATACATTTGCAATGTATCAGTCTTCATGCGGGGTAACGGAGAGGGCAGTGATTGGCTTGGATCTTAGAATGGGCCCCACACTAGGGAAGTGTGGACGAGAATGCAACTCGTATGTGCAACAAAGCTAAGGTCTCTTGTGGGAAAAGTGACGCACCTCTGCAGAGTGTAAGAATTGTGACATGTTACTCCATGTTCCGGGAAGGAGCTACGAACCCGGCAGGAAAGGAACCCCACGAAGGTTCTGGTCAACCTATGAAGGCTGTCGGGCATAGTTTTCAGAATAAAAGCAATCTTTGAAGAAATGTTTACGAAAACCTGCATTGCCTATGACCTATGGTCTGTGGCTGTAGAGATAGTGCATTCTACACTCCTTTTTAGTGAACTTGCTGAGTACGCTCGTACTCAAATGTACCTTCTTAAACCTTGCTAGGTTTTAAGCCGTTGAAGACGACGTCAACATCAATTTCTGCTCAAGAAACCATCATCGACAGCTCAAGTTCTTCAATAAAGTCAATGAAGTCAACATATACATCAGCTGAAGTGAAGACGAAGTCTCTGTTTAGATAGGAGTAGATACTGTAGCCATAAAACCTACTTCTGTAGAGCATTGCATTAGTAGCAATTGCAAGCCTTATGGTTTAGATATTAGTCCTTTTAGCCAGATAGTCCAAAGTTGTTATTTCTGGTTCTTCTTGGGAAGAGTCGAGTTGTAACCTATAGTCATATCTTGGACCTGCTGTGTTTCTGTTGTACCACTCTGAGGGATGTAATACTAGTGAACAGTGTTTCATTGGTGATGGGGGGATACCAATCGGGGTATGCCCATGAAGGGGAGTCGCCAGCTGGAGCGAGCCGACTGAAGCCTAACCCTAGGCCGATCGACTCGCCAAATATGGCGACTAGCGCGTGCTGGACCCAGATGACTTGCGGACTGAAGGCCCAAGATGGCGACTCCAATACAAAGCCCATTAGCACACTTGTAAACCCAAGAGGGCACCCTTTGAGGCGGGCTCTCTCACGTCATATTAGATCTAGTCTTCCCCTCCGCCTCTGGTGGCTCCATGTAAACCAATATATGATCATATACTGGATTGATAGTAGGACGTAGCGATCCTCCATCGAGGGGACGTGAACCTGGGTACATCGTGTGCCAATCTCGCTCCCGGATTCTCCTACGTTGCCTTGCCCTTTTCTCTACGTAAGCTACCCTGTAGCATCTGTCGTGGTTAATACCACGACAGTTGGCGCCCACCATGGGGCAAGCAGCGCTTGGATTTGATAAGCCGGGAGGGATCCCTCACCATTAGCACCGACCGAATCACATGAGCCGGTTCCGACCGATTGCCGTCCAACAGGAGGTCGACCTGATGAAGCTCGGTCAGGCAATCATGCGCGGCCTGTCTGTTCTTTATGACATCTAAGTTTAATTAAATCCCTTCTCTCATTGATCGCCTTTCTAGTGATTATTTTATTTAGATCTACGCATGAGTATTGGTATATGAATGAGCAATCGATTTGATCGGTGCCTAGCAAGACCAGCACAACCACACGAGGCATATGGAGCTATATGATCCATACATAAGATAGAATAATAATTTTTCACGAAACCTTCTTCTGTTTATTCTGTTTTATCTTTCATATCTACTACCGATCCCTTTGTGTGTGCAAGTACGAGAAGGACCAAGTTGGCATCTGGGATCAGTGGAATTGCAATCGTTGACGTGAGTGCGGTCGACTCGCGTTCTCTACTCACAGCGCACTCCCGCACCAGCGCGTCCGATAAAAGATCGGAGTTCATCCAAACGAAAGCAGCAAATGCCTAATGGTTTTTTTAATGCAATCAGGGCTTCCTCTCTCTTATTAATTATTTTATTTGGATTGACTCACTACACCGTATGTGTTTTATTTGTTATGCAAGTCTCGAGCAATCACTGAGTCCAAGATCTAATTGGAGAACTTACAAATTAAACGTGTCCGCCGTGTCGACTTCGCCCTAGCGCGACCTACATCCGCTGTGTCGACCCCGTGTCCTCCGCGTCGACTTCGCCCTAGCGCGACCTACATCCACCGCGTCGACCCCCGTGTCCGCCGCGTCGACTTCGTCATAGCGCGGCCTCCGTCCGCCGCGTCGACCCCATGTCCGTCCCGTCGACTTCGCCCTAGCGCGACCTACATCCGCCGCGTCGACCCCCATGTCCGCCGTGTCGACTTCGCCATAGTGCGGCCTCCGTCCGCCGCGTCGACCCCGTGTTCGCCGCGTCGACTTCACCATAGCGCGACCATACGTCCGCCGCATCGACTCTGTGTCCGCTGCGTCGACTTCGCCAAAGCGCGACCATACGTCCGCCGCGTCGACCCCGTGTCCGCCGCGTCGACTTCGCCAAAGCGCGACCATACTTCCGCCGCATCGACCCTGTGTCCACCGTATCAACTCTTTCTGGCTACGTCGAATGCGTACGCCACGACTACTAAGGGACCTTCATCGTCTGAGTCGCCACAGAGGGTCATATGCCACGCTGCATAGACTCACCACTGGGTGTCTCTTCCCGGGAAAAAATCAATTCGCCTTTGTCAACCTTTGAAAGAGTGACTCGCAATGGCCAAGTAGTGCGTACGAGGTCTCGCAAACCAAGCCTTAGATCATCCACGAAAAACGCTAACCGAGAGCCATCATTGGAGTCGCCTTGCTCGACTAGCCTTCTAGGCCAAGACAAATGGCAGTGCTACACAAACAACACCATGTCCTCAACAACCTTAGACAGTATGACTCGCACGGCCAAGTACTGCGGACGAGGACTTGCAAACCAAGCCTCGGATCGTCCAGAAAGAACGCTAAGCCGAGAGCCATCTTTGGATTCGCCATGCGACTACCCCCCAGGGCCAAGATGAGAGACTCGCTAACAAAAATAGCGCAATCAACGTCATCGCGGACTCGCAATCATCGCAGACTCGCCACACTCGGGGACTCTTCCCTCATGGACTCGCAATCATCGTGGACTCGTCACACTCGGGGACTCTCCCCTCACGGACTCGCTTACCGCGAACTCTCCCCACGCGGACTCACCATGCTCGGCAACAACCAGTACTATTTTCAGAATATGCATCTCTAAAGAGCCTCAAGTCGCCTCTATGAGACAACTCGAGCCTCGAGGACTACTCCTAGGCATACTGCGTGCGCGCGTGGTTCCACGACCGCGGCTCGATACGCTCGGGGACTTGCCACCGTGGACTCTCCCTTGCATACTCGATACACTCCGGGACTCGCCACCGCGGACTCTCCCTCGCATACTCGCCACGCTCGGGGACTCGCCACCGCAGACTCGCCCTCGCGTACTTGCCAAGCTCGGGGACTCGCCACTGCAGACTCTCCCTACCGTAATCAACACACTCGGGGACTCGCCACCGCGGATTCGCCCTCGCGTACTCAACACGCTCAGGGACTCGCCACCGTGGACTCGCCCTCACGTATCCAACACGCTCGGGGACTCACCACCGCGGACTCACCCTCACGGACTCGCCACGCTTAGGGACTCTCCACCGCGGACTCGCCCTCGTGTACTCAACATGCTCGGGGACTCGCCACCGCGGACTCGCCCTTGCGTACTCGCCACGCTCGGGGACTCGCCACCGCGGACTCGCCCTGGCGTACTCGCCACGCTCGGGGACTCGCCACCGCGGACTCGCCCTCGCGTACTCAACACGCTCGGGGACTCGCCACCGTGGACTCGCCCTCGCGTACTCAACACGCTCGGGGACTCGCCATCGCGGACTCGTCCTCACGTACTCGCCACACTCGATGACTCGCCCGATGCATCGACTCGCCTTGGCGATTGGGCTACTTTATGAGCTATTTATTTATTTCAGGAGATCGCCAATGACTCACCATCGACTCCACCCTGGAATCACCTGCGCCGATTCGGCAGCTTGACGTCATCGTCGAGTCCCTAACGCGCTCGGGGACTACTGATGGGGGAATACCAATCAGGGTATGCCCATGAAGCGGAGTCGCCAGCTGGAGCGAGCCGACTGAAGCCTAACCCTAGGCGGATCAACTCACCAAATACGGCGACTAGCGCGTGCTGAACCCAGATGACTTGCCGACTGAAGGACCAAGATGGCGACTCCAATACAAAGCCCATTAGCACACTTGTAAGCCCTAATTGGCTGCATATATAAGCCACCAGGGGCACCCTTTGAGGGTGGCTCTCTCACGTCATATTAGATCTAGTATCCCCCTCTGCCTTTGGCGGCTCCATGTAAACCAATCTATGATCATATACTGTATTGACAGCAGGACATAGCGATCCTCCATCGAGGGGACATGAACCAGGGTACATCGTGTGCCAATCTCGCTCCTGAATTCTCTTACGTCGCCTTGCCCTTTCCTCTATGTAAGCTATCCTGTAGCATCTGCCGTGGTTAATACCACGACAATTGGTGTTATGTCAACGACTACAGTGTACTACATCATGAAGTGGTATGCTGGGTCACTGCAGACTACTCATCATCAGGACTGTCAGGCTCCTCGCCATCAATGAAGTCTGCGTCATCCTCATCAGTGTGGTCCTCCATGGCGACGTCCTCCAGATAGTCATCATCATCACTGATGTAAGAGTGAATATCACCATGGATATCTTCACCTTCCTCCTCCTTATCCTCCAGCTGGATCTCCTGGTCGTGGATAGTCTCCTCTAGGGTGGCTATCTACTGACAAAGACGGGCGATGATGCGATCCTTCTTGTCATGCTGGCGACGGAGTGACTTGCGCTCCTTGGCAAGGATGGCGAGGGTTTGCTTCCTCTCAGTGGCTTCAACATGGTTCTGGTTGGTGTAGGCACGGGTGTTGTCCAACTCCTTCTGAGTCTCGTGCAGCATGAAGGCCATGTGGTCCATGTGATGCTTCAACTCCGGATGTGCTGGCATGGCCAAAGGTTGTCCCGTAGATTCACGTCTTGCATAGTGGGCAAAACGGGTGTCGTTGATCTGGTTGATGTTTTGGGCACACAGACAAGAAAGTGCATCCTACATTGCCCTAGCTAGACCGTCTAACCAGTTGTTCTCACTTACGCTGAACTGAATCTTCTCTGAAAGAGGTGGCTCCATTTTGCCTCTCAGATCTGCAACTATCAGCCATTGTAGTTCCCCTCCTTATTGATCATTGAGCTGTGCTCTGAAGAACTCTGGGTGCGGGCATCCAAGATACCCCGAGAGCTGATCCAAATCCCTCTCAAAGATGAGCTGTCCTCCATTGCCCAACTGGTAGAACTTGCTATATTTGACCTCCATCTATAAGCAATTAAGATGAGTAAGTTAGTGGGGTGATCAAGTGTGTCAATTTTTATGTATAATTGTAAGAGTTTTGAGGAACATGTGAACTCCTTTTTTAAAGAATCTCAAGGGTAAGAGTTAGAATAAGTTTTCATAAATACTCAATTACTTTGTTTTGAAACTAGGTTTTTCGGACGTCCATTCTAACTAGGGTCTCCTATGGTCAGGATGGCTCTGATACCAACTTGTCGACACCCGGATTTTTAAGTCCAGATGCCTATTATGCCATACATCACAATCCCAGGATTACCATTTTGGCGAGACATAACAGAATTGGTACCACAGTACATCATCCATTACAAACCATAATAGTCTTACAAATAGTTGATCTCATGATCAAGTCTTAATACAAATCAGAGCAGCAGAAATATAACATAGTAGACCCATCTTGATGGTCACAGACAATGCTGACGATGGGAGATGATCCTAGTTATCATAGAACTCATGTTGTCCATCTTTCGGGTAGTCCTCCTAATAGTGTGGCCATGGGAATAGCCAGGGACAAAGCCATGAGTACTCTTTAAGTACTCGCAAACTATCACTAGTATAAGTAAGGTAAAACTAGTAGGAATCTTAAGCTCTAGGTTTGGTTGCAAAAATCCAGGTTTATTCCATAAGGAATTTAAGATTAAAGACCTCATTTAGTTCTTTACATTACTTAAGTGGGAACTGATATATTGCAAATGTATCTATAATTTTTGATGTTCCATGGTTGGTTTTATCCACTTTCTTTTGTTTTGTTCCAACTTTGGAGTACTTTTCATATGATTTCTTGGACTAACCTATTAACAAGAGCCACAGTGCCAGCTGCCTGTTTTCTGCTGTTTTTGGTTCCAGGAAAGTCAGAAAATGAATATTCTCGAAATTGGACGGGACAAAAGCCAAAGTGCCTATTTTTCCGGAAGGGACCAAGTGCCAGAATACGAGATGGAGAGGGGCCAGGGGCCGGCCACACCACCTGGCCGCGCGGCCAGGCCTGGCCCGCGCCAGGGGGTGGTCTGGCCGACCCCAGCACCACATCAGCCTCTCCTTCCGCCTATAAGTTTCCCTCGGGACGAAAACCCTAGGTACCCGATCAAAAATCCACGAAAGAGTCTGTAGCTGCCGTCATCTCCATCCCTAGATCGGGAGGGATCTGAAGCTCTTCCCGGCACCCTGCCGGAGAGGGGAATTCACCCTGGAGGCCTTCTTCATCACCATGCAAGCCTCCGGTGTGATGCGTGAGTAGTTCATCCTTGGACTACGGATCCATGTAGTAGCTAGATGTCTGGTTTCTCCTCCTTTGTGCTTTCATGTTTAGATCTTGTGAGCTCCGTTCATGATCAAGATCATCTATTTGTAATCCATACATGTTGTGTTTGCGGGGATCCGATGGATATTGAGATGCTATTTCAGATTGATTATTGATTCTATCATGTCTTTGTTATTTGAGATCTTGCATGCTTTCCGTTGTTAGTAGCTATCTTGGCCAAGTAGATGCTAGCAACTCCAAGAGTTAGTATTTATGCTCGATAGTGGGTTCATGCCTCTGGTAATCTGGGGAAGTGACAGAAATCTCTAAGGTACTAGATGTGCTGTTGCTACTAGGGAGAAAACAACAATCCTTTGTTCATAGAACAATTGTATTGTTTACCTTACACGCAGTTCGTAAAGCAATAATCTGTTGCTTGCAACTTAATACTAGAGGGGGTTCGGATGATAACCTGAAGGTGGATTATTAGTCATAGATGCAGTTGGATGGCGGTCTATGTATTATGTTGTAATGCCCAATCAAGTCTCAAAGGAGTCAAGATTATTAGTATATGCATGTATTGTTTTCTCGGTGTTTGTCAATTGCCCCGCTGTAATTTGTTCACCCAGCATGTTATTTATCTAAGGAGATCCACCTCTAGTGAACTATGGATCCCGATCCTTTTTCTTTACATACAATCTATAATCCTTTACTGCTTTGTGTTTACTTTCTACAAACTTTTACTTCTTTCCATTCAATACATTTAATCCTTTGTTTTCCGCAAAACACGGTGAGATTGACAACCTCATCGCAAGTTGGGGACAAAGTTCTGTGGTTGTGTTGTGCAGGTCTCCACGTTGCTACTAGCACCGATAGTGCGCCCTGCCAAAGCTCAGCTAGTAACACCTTTGGGGTGTTTCCTTGCTCCTACTGGTTCGATTAAACCTTGGTTTCATAACTGAGGGAAAACTTTCTGCTGTACTCATCATACCTTCCTCTTGGGGTTCCCAACGAGCTCTACGTCGATCGTCGAGTGCATCAAGATCTTTTCTGGCGTCGTTGCCAGGGAGTCAAGGACATCTTCACAAGAGGAGTCCCTCATAACCAATATCTTTACTTTGTTGTTTTTGTTTTGCTTTGTTTCTTTTTTCTTTGTTTTCTTGTTTTGTTATCAAAAACACAAAAAAATTAGTTTTACTTGTTTGCTTTCTTATTTGAAAACCCAAAAAATGACTACTCTTGAAAACACTAAGTTGTATGACTTCACTAGCACCAACAACAATGATTTTATGAGCACACCTATTGCTCCACCTGTGGCTGAAAATACTTTCTTTGAGATAAAACCTGCCTTGCTCAATCTTGTTATGAGACAACAATTTTCTGGTATTGGTAACGAAGATGCTGCTTCCCATCTAAATAACTTTGTCGAACTTTGTGAGATGCAAAAGCATAAGGATATAGATGGTGACATTATTATGCTGAAACTGTTTCCTTTCTCTTTTAGAGGAAAAGCTAAAGAATGGTTGAATTCCTTAACTAGGAATATTATTGATTCTTGGACTAAGTGCAAAGATGCTTTTATTGGAAAATACTATCCGCCTGCTAAGATTATATCCATGAGAAGCGAAATAATGAAGTTTAAACAACTTGATAATGAGCATGTTGCTCAAGCTTGGGAAAGAATGAAATCTTTGGTAAAGAATTGTCCCACTCATGGACTGACTGCTTGGATGATCATCCAAACTTTTTATGCAGGATTGAACTATTCTTCAAGGAACCTATTGGATTCAGCTGCTGGAGGTACCTTTATGACCATCACTTTGGGTGCTACAACAAAACTATTGGATAATATGATGGTTAATTATTCTGAATGGCATACTGAGAGATCTCCACAAGGTAAGAAGGTAAATTTTGTTGAAGAAACCTCCTCCTTGAGTGATAAGATTGATATTATTATGTCTATGCTTGTTAATGGGAAAGCCCATATTGATCCAAATAATGTTCCTTTAGCCTCTTTGGTTGCTCAAGAAGAGCAAGTTAATGTGAACTTCGTAAGAAATAACAACTTTGGCAACAATGCTTATGATAATAATGCTTATAGGAACAATTTTGGTAACAACAATTATAAACCTTATCCTCCCAACAATGGTAATGCTTATGGAAATTCTTACAACAATAATAAGATTGCTCCCTCTGAACTTGAAGTTATGCTTAAAGATTTTATTAGTAAACAAACTGCTTTCAATAAAACTATTGAGGAAAAACTCTCTAATGCTGAAAGAAATATAGCATCTTTGGCTGAAGCTCAATCTTCTTTGAATAAAATGGCTACTAAACCTAAAACTAATGAGAATCCCTTTGCAACTACTAATGCCATACAAGTAAGAATTGATGAAAATGTTAGACTATTAGCTGAATTACATGCTAAGTGGGAAAGAGAAGATGAAATTGCTAGAAACATTAGTGTTTCTACTATCACCACCACTAGTGTTGAGGCTAGTAATAGCTCTACTACTTTAGACGATAAAGTTGATTTTGATCTTGATGGTTGCAACATCTCTGAAGTTATTAAGTTCCTACAAAAGCTTGCTAAAAGTCCTAATGCTAGTGCTATGAACATGACCTTTACAAAACACATTACCGATGCTCTCATAAAGATTAAGGAAGAAAATATGAAACACAAAGCTTCTATTCCTATAAAACAAGAGGATGGTTGGGAACCCATCATTAATATGAAAGTGAATGACTTTGATTTCAAAGCTTTGTGTGATCTTGATAATAGTGTTTCTATTATGCCTAGAAGGATTTATGATATGCTTGATTTGCCTCCTCTTGAAGATTGTTATTTGAATGTCCCACTTGATGATAATGCTAAAAAGAAACTCATGGGGAGTCTTAATGATGTTCTTATTATGGTTAATGATTCCTATATCCCTGTTGATTTCTATGTTTTGGATGTTGAATACAATGCTTCTTGTCCTATTACTTTGGGAAGACCTTTTCTTAGAACTGTTGGTGCCATCATTGATATGAAAGAAGGAACCATTAAATATCAACTCCCACTAAAGAAAGGTATAGAACACTTCCCTAAAAAGAGAGAAGATTTCTTTTGCTTCTCCTATGAAAACAAAATTTGGTCTTAATGCTTCTTCATTTGAGAACACTTGATTCTTTCTTTGCTTCTTATGCCTAACTTAAAGGCGTTAAAGAAAAGTACTTGTTAGGAGATAACCCAAGAGTTTTAGATGAGTCTTGGAAGTTATTACTTCAGTAATAACCACTCCTTATCCTTTTTATTTGCTTTTTGTGCCAAGAGTAACCTCTAATGAGAGTGAAGTAATGATTGGAAAGTTGCTGTCCCGGAACAGATTTCTGTGCTTCACCGTAAAAATTCCTGAGAGAGTTCTGTACGTCGGATTGAGCTGTAATTGTTTGTGCTTCTGCCCCAGGTTGTTATCTAACTTTAGTTAGTTCAACACTTTTTGATTTGAGCAACAGAAAGTCTTCGAAAAAATTCGTCTTTAGTCTGTTTTGACAGATTTCTGCCATTTCCTGCATTTGCTTCTTGTTAGTTCCTTCTTGAGTTCTTTTGGGGAATTGAGCTTTTTGAGGGAAGTTCTACAGTATATAGTGTTCTAATGGAAGTTTATTTGGTGTTAGAACTGAACCTTGATACTTATTTATCTTAAGTGCACTAATATTGCAAATGAGATTGTGTGAAGTTTTGTATGAAGGAAAATTTTCAGGTGTATGGAAGGAAATGAGTAATGAGATGAAGAATGGACTAAAAATCAAGCTTCGGGATGCCACGTGTGTCACCCCATGAAATATCCAAGAAGTGCAAGCGTCAAAGCTTGAGGATGCCCAAGGCATCCCCTTCTTCATCAATAAAAATTCCAGGTTTCTTCCAAACGCTTCATTTTTATTGTTTCATGCACAATTGTGTTGTTCTTGGAGCGTCTTCCTTTTTGTTTTCGTTTTGGTTTTTAGTTTGCTCGGTTTGCTTAGTTTTCTGAATAAGTTGGTTGGACCCCCTCTTTCATACATTGGTTTGCAATTAGTTTGGTTTGGTTTGGTTTGGAAAAGAGTAGGAAATTCATGCTTGTGTGGTAAAAAGAGCTCGTTTTTGACTGTGGCCTATGCTTTGTCATGCCATGCTTGATATTGTTTTGGCTTTATTCTTAGTATTCTTTACTATAGCATGACTCTTTATAAACAATTGAGATTGCTTAATGTGCCTTGGATGAATCATGCGTTGTTTTAGAATATTAAAGCATAGCATAGTGGTATTCTCCTTTGATGCGTTATTTGGGTTGACTTGGCGCATGCTTACACCATGTTATGACTTTCACAAGTCACCATAGCCTTTATGATCCTTTAGTTTTCAACTTGTAGTATCACTTTATGCTTTGACCAATGTTGTTTTGTCGCTCTGCATGATTATGGCCATTATTGCTCTCTTAGTTTGTCGCTCCCAGTCTTTTGCTAGCCTCCACCAGAAAGTATGAGTTCCACTCATGCATCCAACTCCCTAAACCAAGTTATTCCAAAGAGTCCACCATACCTACCTACTAGCTTATGCTATTCCAAGTATATTCATGCTTTTGTTTACCTTCCACTTGTTATGAGAAAACTAGTGATTAAAGCTCTCACGAACTTGATGGCACACTTTACTTTATTGCCTCTAATAAACTTGAACCATTGGGTCTTTCTTTGTTGCGTATATGTTTGCGCTTTATAAGTTGAAATTAGCAGAAGCATGTACCATGGGGAACGCTTTCAACATTGCACTTGTACTTTGTACCCCGTTGATATTATGTTCTTTTGCTTACGGATCCCGGCGATGTGAAATAAAAGTGGAACTTGTAAGATCATGGAGTTTGTATGTGTGTTAGAGAAACGCCTGGGCCGCTAGCCTAAGCCATGCCTAATCATGGTGGAAACTTGCAGCATCACCATAATGAGCACTCTATGAAGCATACTCAATGAAAACCTATGCAAATAGCAAATAAAAAGATTGCTGAGATGCTCATTCTCTGCTTGCCTTGTCATTTTGAGTATGGGAAAGCTCCCGTATCATGTACAAGGGGTACCCCGTTGGCGGTTCTTAATGATACACATATACTTACAATGACAAGAGCTTACTCGTGACTAAAGTTGAGTAGCATGAGGATCGGTCTTCGTAAGTAAGGGGCATGAGATTTCGGTTTCTAACTTGTCAAGCATATCCTCTTTGTTGTGTCACTTTAACCTTAATCACCTTCAAGATGCTTATGATAGGGGCAATGAGAGCTGAAAGCTATAAGTACCATAATTTTTGGAAGCTCTTTATGAGACTTGAATCCCTACTTCCTTTTACAAAAGGTCTTTCTTCCACCATTATATTGAGTCTCCAACTTCTAACTTTATGCACCTACTTTGAGAGCATAGTGGCCATTCTTAGTTCTATGTGCATTGTCCCAAGACTAGTTGATTGATGCATAACTTGTTATTGCTTGTTTGAAACTATTGTATCTAGTCACCCTTTTGAACTTTGAAGGTGTCCCATGCATTTATATTTGCTACTCTATTGAGGGACAAGCTGAATACTATTATGCTATGTTTTCTTTATGTGAAACAAACAAACGTCTTGCAAAGCATTGTTATTCATGATTCTTTTGTTTGTGCCTTTTCATGTTGCATCATAGTCTCTTTGCTTATTGCTAGAACTTTGTATTTCATGTTATGATTGAAGTACTTTGATCCTAGCTTTGATTTTTTGCAAATACTTTGATCAAGTCTTTGATGGTGCATGTCACCTCAATTTTTTTTATCACTTACCTACTCGAGGACCAGCAGGAGTTAAGCTTGGGGATGTTGATACATTGCAAATGTATCTATAATTTTTGATGTTCCATGCTTGGTTTTATCCACTTTCTTGTGTTTTGTTCCAACTTTGGAGTACTTTTCATATGATTTCTTGGACTAACCTATTAACAAGAGCCACAGTGCCAGCTGCCTGTTTTCTGCTGTTTTTGGTTCCAGGAAAGTCAGAAAATGAATATTCTTGGAATTGGACGGGACAAAAGCCAAAGTGCCTATTTTTCCGGAAGGGATCAAGTGCCAGAATACGAGACGGAGAGGGGCCAGGGGCCGGCCAAACCACCTGGCCGTGTGGCCAGGCCTGGCCCGCGCCAGGGGGTGGTCTGGCCGACCCCAACACCCCCTCGACCTCTCCTTCCGCCTATAAGTTTCCCTCGGGACGAAAACCCTAGGTACCCGATCAAAAATCCACGAAAGAGTCTATAGCCGCCGTCATCTCCATCCCTAGATCATGAGGGATCTGAAGCTCTTCCCAGCACCCTGCTGGAGAGGGGAATTCACCCTGGAGGCCCTCTTCATCACCATGGAAGCCTTCGGTGTGATGCGAGAGTAGTTCATCCTTGGACTACGGATCCATGTAGTAGCTAGATGGCTGGTTTCTCCTCCTTTGTGCTTTCATGTTTAGATCTTGTGAGCTCCGTTCATGATCAAGATCATCTATTTGTAATCCATACATGTTGTGTTTGTGGGGATCCGATGGATATTGAGATGATATTTCAGATTGATTATTGATTTTATCATGTCTTTGTTATTTGAGATCTTGCATGCTTTCCGTTGTTAGTAGCTATCTTGGCCAAGTAGATGCTAGCAACTCCAAGAGTTAGTATTTATGCTCGATAGTGGGTTCATGCCTCTGGTAATCTGGGGAAGTGACAGAAATATCTAATGTACTAGATGTGTTGTTGCTACTAGGGAGAAAACAACAATCCTTTGTTCATAGAACAATTGTATTGTTTACCTTACACGCAGTTCGTAAAGCAATAATTTGTTGCTTGCAACTTAATACTGGAGGAGGTTCGGATGATAACCTGAAGGTGGATTATTAGTCATAGATGCAGTTGGATGGCGGTCTATGTATTATGTTGTAATGCCCAATCAAGTCTCAAAGGAGTCAAGATGATTAGTATATGCAAGTATTGCTTTCTCGGTGTTTGTCAATTGCCCCGCTGTAATTTGTTCACCCAGCATGTTATTTATCTAAGGAGAGCCATCTCTAGTGAACTATGGATCCCGGTCCTTTTTCTTTACATACAATCTATAATCCTTTACTGCTTTGTGTTTACTTTCTGCAAACTTTTTCTTCTTTCCATTCGATACGTTTAATCCTTTGTTTTCCGCAAAACACTGTGAGATTGACAACCTCATCGCAAGTTGGGGACAAAGTTCTATGGTTGTGTTGTGCAGGTCTCCACGTTGCTACTAGCACCGGTAGTGCGCCCTGCCAAAGCTCAGCTAGTAACACCTTTAGGGTGTTTCCTTGCTCCTACTGGTTCGATTAAACCTTGGTTTCATAACTGAGGGAAAACTTTCTGCTGTACTCATCATACCTTCCTCTTCGGGTTCCCAACGAGCTCTACGTCGATCGTCGAGTGCATCAGGAACCCAATTTTCATGTCCATAACTCTGTTGTGGTCAAGTCAAAGTCATTTTTCAAGTCACAAGTCATTTTGAAAACAAACATCTGACAACGGAGTAGTATGGCCACACCAACTGTCCATAACTACGGACATAGCTATTCGAATAATTTGACACTCTACAGAGGTGGTACACTTTCACCACAAGAATCTATACATCCGTCAGGGATAACCCTGAATCATCATACTTGGTATGCGGATAATCAATCCTAACCTTTCAATTACACACCCTAGTATAGGCACTTCCCCTATGAGTTTGGCCTCCCAGCCATGGCCAACTGCCATCCCGAGAACTACATAGGTGGACATTCATATTCACGAGATAGCCCCAGTTCAACCTCTTCCGCAAGGGAACCGATACTAAGACATATAAACTTCCAGTTAATCCCTACCCAACTCTTGTATTGTGGTTGTATGCTAAAATTGGAATGATATCGCATCCGAACCCAACCATCAGTTTTTATCAAAGTCCAGGCTCATGCCTCATTCAGTTTCATCATCAAACCATTGTGTTTCATAACACATGTCAAAACATTTCAATATGAATCATCATTCCAAGGTTTTGATAATCATTTTCACCAAGTGTTTTCATCTAAAGTGATCAAGTTTTAGCTTAGCACTAGCCACTAGTATTGAGGATATCACTATTGAGGGGTGATAATCTAGTATAAGTGTCCAAGACTAGTTCTATGATCTTGATGGTATCCATCCTAGTTTCCACTAATCACAATTCAGTAACTAGGTAAGAAAACTTTAGTAAAAGGAAAAGTAAAGCTTGCAAGTAAAACTTGGGATGGGTGTAATCGAAGTTGCATAACCAAGCAAGCCTAGTGCATCTTGCATTAGTTAGCTTGCACTGATAGCTTGCCTTGTTGGGTGCAGTCGTTGAAGTTCTCTTCTTTTTCCTCAAAGTACACCTCCTCGTCGCAACCCGGGTCGGTACTAGCGTCTATAAATACACACGAGGTACACAATCACCAAACAACACTTAACTACTTCTATTTTGCACACAAAGGCTCACACTAAATGATCTAGCATCATCCTAATCGTCACATGAAATAATGGCACATTCTTATTTAACTTATTTTGGGAAAAGTAATTTCTACTCATTGAAAACTACTTAAGATTTAATATTCTCCAATTAAAATATGGGATCATATTGACACATGTCATCACCACATATTCCAATACTTGGGAATGTGATTTAAAGTGGTGGTCATATATTACAAGATTTAATATTACTATTTAATAATATTAAAGTGACTAGAAATGCCTATATAGCATTCTTTTAATACTAATCGATGTTTAATATCTGTAAAACAAAATCCTTTTACATATTCATGTAGAGCATGGCAAATGTGATTTTTGAGAGTTGGAATCAACTCAAAAGCATTTATGGTTGATTTTATAAAAATGTTTGAAGTGGTAAAAGTCTTTGTCTTGTTATTTTTACTATAGGTGATCTACAATTTGAAATGGTTTGAATCGAACGGGAGTGATTAGATATTTTCATTACCTTTCTAAAAAAATTGGAATAATGCAACTTAGTTTAGTACAACTCTTTGAATTCAAATTTTAATACAGCTATATAATAGGATGTTGAATTAAATAGAAAAACTAAGTTTGAATCACTGGACTATGCACAGGAACAAAACTGGGCTGGCCCAACTGCACAACGTGCGTGAAGCGGGCTGCTGACAGGTTGGTCCCACGCGTCAGCGGATCTATCTCAACGAAGCGGTATCAGCAATTCTTAGCGCTACGATTAGAACAAGATCTAAGGCTGAGGTTCATCGTCTATGGCGAACCGCTCGCGAGGGATTCAAAACCTAGCGGCACGGTGGGGGTCATCGGAGGCTTACCAGGGCTCCAGCTAGGTCCGGCGATGGGGGCGAATGGGCTGGTAGACGATGGTGAGTCGAACGGTGGTCGCGGTGGCTCCTGGGGTGGCTCTAATTGACGGCGCCCTTCCTTCACTGCAGCGACGGGCTCCAGCCAAATTCCGGAGATGTGGTGCTCGCCTTGCTCCGGGAAGGGTCGGGGATGTTTCTGAGAGTGTGGGGAGTGAAATGGTGTGCCGTTTGAGGTCTGGGGAGGCTCCTATTTATACACCAGCGAGAGAGGCAGGGCGGCATGGCTCGGGCTCACCGATAATGCTGCTACAGGTCGCAATAGGCATGGCGGGGGGCATGGGTCGACACGGTGGACTACTGCGATCGTCACGCACGTGATGGCATGACAAGGGGCGGTCTTAGTCGGTCGGGAGAGGTCCGTTCTCTGTGCGGGTACGATAGTGTTCGTAATAGAGTACGGTGGTCACGGGGCATGCGGCTGCGAATGGTCATGTCTGGGAGGTGGCTGGTGACGCGGCGAGTGCGGGTACACGCGGAGAGAGCGAGACGGCTTCGGTGCTCTGGCATGCGCTCGGCATGGCTGCGTGTTAAATGGGCGCGACATCTCTGGTCTCTCCACTGATCGTCGTTGGTCAAGGGATGGACACAGAGGTGCGGTGAGGTCACGCCTGTCTTCTCGTGGTCGTGGGAGTGGACGGAGCGGGATGTGGCGTCTTGTCCATGGTCGACCGGCATGGACATGCTCGGGTACGACATTGCACTGGTGCAACGATGAAGGAGAGCTGCTCCATTGCACGGCTAGGTACTGGGGTGATTGTGGGTGAGTTACTGAGGTTGATTGCAGTACAATTGGTGAGCAATTGAGTGATCACAAACAGTAGATAGTTGGTGGTCTGTACTCTGTCTGCTAGGTGTTCGATCAAATGGCCGCATGAGATAAATATTAAAAAATTGAATGAATTTTGGTGGATGTGTTGGTCACATGCTCGAGTCTCTCTGGTTGCTAGGGATTGTAAAGTGGTGGTGGTTTGAGTGGTTTTTGCAAAATGGTGATCTATGCACCTACACTTGATTCAATTTAAACTTTATTTCTGTAAAATTGTAAAGTTTGCTTGGGTTCATTTTTACTTATTCTAGCAAGGGGAGGAACGAATTAAAATTGTTTCTATTGGAAATCTTTTATTAGAGATACCCCAAGTAGGCTAGTGGTTAACTTTGGCAAAAGTGACCATATGCTCATATGCTTCATCTTTGATGTTCTTTTTATTTGATTTTGTTTGGAATTGACCTAGATGATGTGGTATTCATCTTTAAACTAATCCTTATCATTTATAGCAATAAAACATGTAAAATGCAAGAATTCATACATTAATAGAAATCACACATGCACTCATATGGGTTTAGGAGTAAAAGTTTTTGTTAACCCTAATCTTGGGTGATTAGATATTGATAAGCTTGTTTAATATTTTTGAGATGTTACATTGTCTCTTCAACGAACCCCATCAAACATGAGTGCAAATACTTAGGAAGTATAAAATTCTCATCAATAAAAACATCACACTCGTTTAGGAATAAATTCACATGTTGTTCAAGTATCTTGGCACGAGCTCTAGTAATAGGTCCAATCCTGATCTCATTGGACTTGGTCTTGGCAGCAACATCAAAAACTTCATTAGGAGTAGGAGATAGCAAATCAGTAGGGATGTCCTCATCATCTCCCCCCTTTAAAAGGCGTCGACCTTGATGATCCACAGTCTTCCCCATCGTATGGTGTCAAATCAGCAACATTGAAACTAGCACGGACACCTCCAAATACATCTTGAGGAATATCTATCTTGTAAGCATTATTATTGATCTTGTCAAACACTTTGTAAGGACCAGCACCACATGGAAGTAACTTGGATTTACGCAACTCCGTAAATCTATCCTTGCGAAAGTGTACCCAAACCATATCTCCAGGCTGAAACAACACCTCCTTGCACTTTGTGTTATGTCTTTCAGCATTGTTCTTGCCCTTCTTTAAAATAGCCTCTTTATTCTTCACATGTATCTTCCTCACAAAATCTGCTCTCTTTGATTCTTCCATGTGGATTCTCTCTTGGATAGGAAGAGGCAGCAAATCAAGTGGTGTAATGGGTTTGAAACCATGGACCACCTCAAAAGGACAAACTGTGTGGTAGAGTGAACCGCCCGATTATAAGAAAACTCCACATGCGGCAAACACTCCTCCCATTCAGTAAGATTCTTCTTGATCATAGCTCTCAGCAATGTCGATAGTGTTCGGTTCACCACCTCTGTTTGACCATCAGTTTGGGGATGACAAGTAGTGCTGAATAGTAACTTCGTTTCCAGCTTGTCCAAAGTGTCTTCTACAAGTAGCTCATGAACTTCACGTCATGGTTAGAAACAATCGTCTTTGGTACTCCATGTAGACGCACGATGTCCCTAAAAAACAGGTTAGCAATATGCGACGCATCATCGCTTTTGTGGCAGGCAATAAAGTGTGACATTTTAGAGAATCTATCCACTACCACAAAAATTGAATCATGGCCTCTTTTAGTTCTAGGAAAACCTAATACAAAATCCATTCTTATATCTTCCCATGGTGTAGTAGGTGCAGGTAATGGCCTATACAAATTGTGAGGCTTCAACTTGGACTTTGACTTGTTGCAAGTAATGCATCTCTTGATAAACCTGTCCACATCACGCCTCATCTTAGGCCAATAAAAATGATCAACGAGCATGAGTAGCATGTTCTCACGCCCAAAGTGACCGATCAATCCTCTAGCATGTGATTCTTATAGCAATAGTAAACGCACATACGACTCCAGAACACATAGTTTGTTAGCATGAAACAAATACCCATCATGGATGTGAAATTTATCCCATGCGCTCCCAATAGAACACAAACGATATGGTACAGCAAAATCATGATCAGTTGCATACAAATCACATAAAGTCTCTAAACCAGGAATTTTAATATCTAGTTGTGTTAATAATATATTCTTCCTAGATAGAGCATCAACAACAACATTATCTTTTCTCTTCTTATGTTTAATGATGTATGGAAAAGACTCAATGAACTCAACCCACTTTGCAAGACGCCTATGCAAGTTAGATTGAGCTTTCAGGTATTTTAAAGCTTCATGATCAAATGTATTATAAATTCCTTTAGCCACAAATAATGTTGCCAAACCTCAAGAACTCTAACAAGCGCATGTAATTCTTTATCATAGATAGGATAATTTAACTTTGTACCAAAAATTTCCTAAGGAAAATATGCAATAGGATGACCCTATTGCATCAACATATCACCAATTCTATGCCACTAGCATCACATTCAATCTCAAATTGCTTAGAAAAATCTGGTAGTGCAAGCAAAGGTGTCGAAGTTAACAATCATTTCAGTTCATCAAAAGAATGATCTTGGGCAATGCCCCACTCAAAAGGTACACTTTCTTAGTTAATTCATTCAAAGGTCCAGCAATAGTACTAAAGTATTTCACAAAATGTCTATATAAACTAGCTAGAAATAGGACTAAAGTCTTTCACATACTTGACTCATGTTCATTGGTGTAGGCCAATTTTGAATTGCTTCAATTTTAGATTTATCTACTTCTACTCCATGTTTAGAGACAACATATCCTAGAAATATGACCTTATCTTTACAAAATGTACACTTTTAAAAATAACCATATAGCTTATCATCTCGTAACACTTGTAAGACTTGTCTAATATGATCACTATGCTCATGTTCATTATGGCTATAGATTAATATGTCATCAAAATACACAACCAATAACTTGCCAATAAAATTCCTTAAGACATGGTTCATTAATCTCATGAAAGTACTAGGTTCATTAGTTAAACCAAAAGGCATTACTAACCACTCATATAAACCAAACTTAGTCTTAAAGGTAGTTTTCCATTAATCCCTTCATCCTAATTTGATGATAACCACTATGCAAATCAGTTTTAGATAAAATAATAGCACCAATCAATTCATCTAACATATCTTCCAACTGTGGAATAGGATGATGATATCGAATAGTGATGTTGTTTATAGCTCTATAATCTACACACATGCGCCAAGTACCATCTTTCTTTGGAACTAAAATAACAAGAACATCACAAGGACTTAAGCTCACACGGATATAACTGTTGAGAAGCGCTTGTACTTGTTTCTGAATTTCCTTCATCTCTTCGGGATTTGTATGATATGGTGCACGGTTGGGTAACAATGCTCCTGAATCAAGTCAATTTGATGCTCAATACCTTGCAATGGTGGCAAACCTGCAGGTACCTCCTCCGGAAACACATCGCTGAATTCCTGTAACACATTAGAAACACCAAGAGAAAGTGGGGACATATCATTAGAAACTAAAACCTCACCCTTGTACATGAGCACAAGAGGCACGACTGTAGGATCCTCACTAAATTCTCTCATGTCTTCCTTGGTGGCTAATATAAGCAAATTGGGCACTCTCTCACTTTTTGTTATATCACTCACTACTATTACATTCTCTCTCCTATCAACTAATGTATGTGCATCCTCCAAGTTAACTTCAGTTTTCTGATGAGATTCATTCACAGTGTCTTGTGGTGACATAGGTTGCAAATTGATTTTTCTGCCATTGAACTCCAAGTGATATGTATTTGCTCTTCCATTGTGTTGCACGGAATGATTAAATAGCAATAGTTGACCCAATACCAAATGACAAACCATCATAGGAACCACATCAAAGTCAATGGAATCCTTGTATGGTCCTATCTCAAAATCAACAAGCACCATATGACTAACCTTCATCTCACTATTATCACTTAACCATTGAATATAATACGAATGAGGGTGTGGCAGATATTTCAGCTTTAGCTTGGCACATAACTCCTTGCTTGCTAAATTGCGACAACTTATAGCATCAATGATTACCTTGCAAGATTTGTTTGGACCAATAGGTGCCTTTGTTTGGAACAAATTGCATCACTGACTTTGCGAACTAGAAGAAACAATGAGTACTCATGGAGTACAAACAATAGTAGTGGCGGTGGATGGAAATGCATCAACTCCATCACTCATGTAACCATCATCATCATCCAAAGCATTCGGATCAGCATCATCTCCCGTCTCATACTCATCGTGTTCATTAATAAGCATCACCTTTTTATTTGGACAATCCCTCTTGAAGTGACCCTTGCCGCCACATGTATGACACTCCATGTCCCTATTACGTGTTGTAGACATATTAGAGCCTGAACCACTCGCTGCAGAAGTTGGTTTCTTTGTGTTGGACACATTGGAAGTCGGTCTTGTAGATGTACATGGACGATCAACAATACTTGCACTAGATGTAGGTTCATACAAACTAGTCTAAGAGGAAAAACATCCACCTGTTGTAGAACGAGCTTTGAATAGAGCTTCTTTGGCAAAATGTGCTTTAGCCTCACGTGCATGATGTAACAACTCATTCATATCATGATACTGATGGTGCCGAACAATACTCTTGATGTTAAACTTTAGTCCATGGAGAAAACGCTGCATGGTCATCTTAATAGACTCATGTACTCTGGCTCGTTGTAGAAGCATCTCTGTCTCCATGTAATGTTCATCAACAGTCTCAGACCCTTGATTTACTTGTTCTTACTTGTCGAACACGTAACGCAAATAAGTTGGCAGAACAAAACAAGCTCGCATAACCTCCTTCATGGTGCGCCAACTAACGATGGGTGGATCACCATCTTCGTGCCTTGCTCATATAATGACATCCCACCATCGCAATGCATAATAATAAAACTCGGGACTACCAATCTTGATATTTCTATCTTCCGTGTAGTCATGTAAGCACCATAATTTCTCTATCTTTAGCTCCCAGGTGAGGTACTCTTCAACATCAGGTCCTCCCTCATATCTGGTTATGGAAATTTTGGGCTTACCCAATCCATCACCGGGCTGTGCAGGTGCAGGTAGAGAGTTATGTTGAGAACCAACTAGGGAAAATCCACGTCCGTGGCCTCCATGAGAACCACCATGGCCTATAGGGCCATCACCACGACCATTGCGAACCACAGGGGCAGCGGCCAAATTGCCATCATTGATACTGGCATCATCATCCTCAGCTGGTGGATGTTGTTGTTGCACTAACATCCTTAAACCATTTATAGACTCTGTTAAAGTTTGTATACTTATTTGAATTGTAGTTACTTGTGTTTTGATTTTTATTGCAGCAGTATCGTCTACTTGCATTTGTGGGGACTGCATATGTTTTGCAAGTCTATCTGTTGTCCGAGTAACTATCCCTTATAAGTGATCTCACAATTCTTATTAGTCTCGCCACGTAATGTTAGTATCATCATCCTTTTTCTGCATCACATGAGATTCACTAGAAGACATGATTAGTAGATTAGTGCACGAAATCAAAAAACAAAATTTGGTGGCTCACTCACAATTGTAAGAAAAGGAAATCTTACCGTTCCAAAGTGAATTAGTAAAAGCTTACCAACTTGGATAAACGACACGTGCACAGATATGATGAAGCGAATACCGAGGGTATAAGAACAATCACACGTCAATGCAGGAGTATGTAGTGGAGCTGTAGGTATGGATACCTAACTATACCAAAGAAAATCATAGTGTTGATTGTGTGACAAAGACCCAAGGAAATACACACATGGAGATAAACGTGGCACATCAACTTATGAACAGGAATACTACAATGTACAAGAGAGACGCTAGTTATAGCTCAAAATATAATAGGCACAAGATTTCTCAATCTACGAGTACTAATGTGAAACTAGGCCCCCAAACAACTTTGATATATCTCTTCTGGCACTTTTATATCTCTTTTTTCTAATTATTTTTCTCTTTTCTCTTTTTTCTGATTTTTCAACTATATGACACAATGCAGTAAAATAATGCAACACTATCGAACAAACTGGGTTGGATACTCCGGTGTACATCGGCCGGATATTCCGGGGCAGGCGGATAGTGCAGGGAAAATTGGCCGGATTGTCTAGGCTGTTTTTGGCCGAAACTTTTGCACTTGAAAACCGTAATGCGCAGCCTGTTCAGAGCAAAGCAACTAGTCTCGTAGGTATGTTCCTAGGCACAGATGCTATAGAAAGGTTGTAGCTAAGTTGAAACAAAGGTACGCTATGTGGACTCGGATATGTAAAAGTAAACTAAGCGGAAAACGATGAAGAACAACTAAAAAACAAAGAACAAACGAAAATAACAACGAAAACCTAGACACTAGGACTTGTACTAGAAGAGACCAGATCAAAGACACGACAATGACCAACAACTAAGACTCAACTCTGATGTAATCTAGGCTATGGAAAAGACAAACCCTAACCCTAATACTTTTGCATGCCTTTTTTATGTATAGGACGAAACACAACTAAACTATGGATGTGTTTGTGGATGCTTACCAAGGCAACGCTGGAAACCCGATACCAAGATGAGAAGGGGTGGCCCGATCTTCTCAGTAAGCGGGGGTGGTAGATGATGATAATTAGTGGAGATAACTTGTATGATGCTCACGAACCTCTCGATTGATCCCAGATGTCAATGCAACAACTCTCAACCCTTGTAGATATTCGCAACTTCACACACTTGCGCACGTAGCCGCTAACCACAAAGCGGTTTGCAATTTTCTAATTCCCAATGCAACAACACGTCACACAAAACTTGCAATTGGATAAATCCAAATGGATCAACTAATCACACTTGATTGATAGTAGCAAATACACTAGATCGATACGAACTGGTGTAGGGGTTCAATTGGAAGCAAGTAGCAACTCAACAAATTTAGGGTTCACTTAAACATGGTCCAAACTGAGCTAAGGGGGCATTCCAGGGCTTATAAGGGCGACTGGAACAACTAGAAAATGAAATAGAAATGTGTTCTATTCAAAGTGATACAAGCTGACTCGGACCAGATTCGGTCGGTAGCTGGACATTCCGGTGGGAATGCTCCAGACATTCCGGTCAGGCTGGACAGCTGAATTGAAACTCAACAACTGATTACAGAGGTTGTTATAGATTACATATAATCGGTAGAACCGAATGTGGGCTGAGGTGCTGCACGTGTAGGTAGTGGGATCTAGTCTAACCTATGACTAGGAGAAACGGTTACACATAGAAGATGTTACATACGTGACAATACAACATTATATTCAACACCCCCCGCAGCTAGAACCACGCTAGCGGTGATGTTCAGGCTGGACCAGAACTCCTCAAAAACAACTGTCGATAGCCCCTTTGTGAAATTGTCAACGAACAAAAGAGCTAGGAGGGACATGGAGAACTCGCGCCTCACCAAGGGCAACTCGATCACGAACAAAGTGGAGATCAATCTCGATATGCTTGGTGCGCTGATGATGCACTAGATTTGTGGTCATGTACATAGTGGACACGTTGTCATAGTAGACCACCATGGCGCGTGAGCAAGGATGATGGAGCTCCTAAAGTAGTTGGCATAACCAACAGGAATCAGTGATGCAGTTTGCAACTTCCCTGTACTTGGCCTCTACACTGGAGCGGGAAATGGTGTTCTGGCAATGAGACGACCATGACACCAAGTTATTGTCGAGGAAGACATAGAAGCCTGAAGTGGACTTACGTGTGTCGGGACATCCCGCCTAATCCGCATCGGAGTATGCAGTGAGGTCCATGGAGGAGGACCGGTGGAGCTGAAGACCAAGATGAGATGTGCCCTTGAGATACCTTATAATGTGCTTGATCAATTAATAATGGATGTCCCGAGGGGCATGCATAAACAAGCACACCTGCTGCACAACATAAGAAATATTTGGCCGAGTAATAGTGGGGTACTAGAGAGCCCCGACAATACTCCTGTAGAGGCTTGGATCTAAAAAGGGAGAACCATCCATGGCATAAAACTTGGCTCCAGTGTCAATGGGAGTCGAGATAGGATGACAATTTAGAATGTGAGCACTATCCAAAATCTCCAAGGCATTGTGTTTCTGTGACAAAAATAGGCCGTCATGTGTGCGATGAACATTAATGCCAAGAAAATGGTGGATGTCACCAAGATCACTCATGGAAAACTCATGGCTAAGAGAGGGAATGATGTGGTTGAGGAGAGTGGTAGTGTTGGCAGTGAGACTAATGTCATCCACATACAACAACAAATAGGCAGTGGAGTTGTCGTGCTAGAGAATGAAGAGTGAAGAATCACATTTTGAGTCCAAATATCCAATGGATGTGATGAAGTGGGTGAAGCGATGGAACCATGTGTGTGGGGCTTGTTTGAGACTGTAGAGGGATTTATGTGTTGGAAATATGCCCTAGAGACAAATAGTAGTAAGGACTATTATCATATTTCATATAGTTTATGATTAAGTTTTATATCATGCTATAATTGTATTGAGTGTAAACATCAATACACGTGTGATATAGAAACAACCAAGGGTTCCCAGTGAAACTCTAGTCACTGGTTCATTGGTCAACAGATGATCAAGTTTCCTGATCATGTGGCATTTATGCCAGTTGGAAATGAGGTCATCTCATTCTGTGAATGAGATGATGAACCAATACCCAACCTAAACATCGTGACCCGATCATGTCACGAAGTTCAAGTTACGATGATTAGAAATGGATCCTCGTAGACTATTACTTAGACCATGAGGCTATATCAATCACTGTCTCCCGAGAGTGCTTAGATAGCATCTAACACCATCTGGTAATACGGTGGTTATAAAGGTGTGTTCAGGTACTCGGAGGAAACCATAGAGGCAATATATGTCATGAGCGGGATTTGTCTGTCCATGTGACGGGAAGATACTCAAGGGCCCACTCGGAGAAGTTATATCCAATAGTTGCGCAGCGTGTGATTCGATCACGGGGATATCACTTGTCGGAATGAGTCAAGTAGCATTGTTCAGGAACGATATTGAACACGACATGGTGATGTCATTGATCAGATCTCGGGCAATGCAAGTATCGAGTGACAAAGGGAATAAGACACGACTGTCCCGGTTCAAATGATAAAAGATCTTCGTGGAACGCATAGGGGTCACATGGCCATCTAGGTCCCTCTGTCGATCATTGGTGCGGGAGTGTCCCGACCATGCCTGGAGTGTTCCCGAACCGTGGGGTATCACGCTTAATGGCTTCATAATGCTTAGAGAGTGTTTATAGGATCGGTGGAATCACCGAAGAAGAGTAGGGAGAAAACCGGAAGGGTTTCGGTAAGTCCGGAGGATGTCCGGAGTGGAGGTGGAAGGTGTTCCATAGACACGGAGATTGAATAATGTGTGAATGAATGTTAAATGTTGATTTAATCATTTATTCATAATTATTTAAATAAAGAGAAAATAAATTTTAATGGTCAAAGGCTTAATGGGCCAATTTCCGGAGGGAGAGGGCCCACTAGGGGAAAGGAGAGAGGGAGAAGGGGCCAAGGGGTGGCCGGCGCCCTAGTAGGCCAGCCCCCCCACGCGGGGCCCATGGGGGTGGCCGGTGGTGCCACCCCTCCCTCCTCCTCTCCTTTAGTCCCACCCCTGGACTTTGAGGGAGGTAGTACCTCCCCTCCCCCTATATATAGTGGGGGGTATTTGGCCAATTCAAATACACCAATAATCAATAAAGGTCTCCACACTTTTGGGAGGACCTCTAATTGATATTTTCTCTCTCCCCCTCTCTCTCTCTCTCGTGACCGTGGTCCCAAGTCTAGACTACGCGAGCGAGAGACAACTTCACCGCGGAGCACCGTCGCGCTGCGGGATTCGGATCCAGGAGCTCTACTTCCGCAACTTCTGCTGGATCAGGGAAGCGGGAGTCACCGTCAGGCACCGGACGTGTGTAACTCCCCACGAGGTGTCGCACTTGAGGCACTCAATTCGTTGGAGCCAAGGAGCACAAGGACTTCATCACGACCTTGAGGTCGGCTTCGGCTCGTCTACATCAACCACGCTCTCCTAAGCGTTGACAATGCTTTTCGGTATTCGAGGGTAAGTTCACGAAAATCTCCTCCCGTTACTGTATTACTAATAGATAGGTCCTGGAAGCTTCAGGGGTTCAGGGTTGTAGAGTAAAATTTATTGTTTTCATACGCGGAAACCCTACAGTGGTATCAGAGCTAGATCTATGCATAGTGATGCTAGTACAGGAAGAACACACGAGATGTAGCGTGTGGGCATTGATCTTTTAGTTGTTACCCTCCCATGTGTACTTGTGTATACCGCAGTAATGCTTGATGAAGCGGCCCCCAACTGACTTTACGCGTTCATCCGCGAGACTGATCCATGCTTGACATACGGCTTGTACCGTATAAAGTGGCTTAGGGCGGTGTTTGTCTCTCTCGCATTAGTTGGTATACCATTTGCAACAGAGGGCCCCGAAAGGGGTGTAGTAGAGACAACTACTTGATCATTCGTTGTGCTGAAAGTTCATAGGTAAGAACGGTTCTTGTGCAAAAGCCCATTCAGCCACGTAAAACATGCAAAGACAAAGTAGAGGTGTCTACCTTTGTTTTGCAGGGGGCGTTGCTTTGTGATATGGTTGTGGCAAAGGTAAAGTGATTACCTTTTGTTACATAGTAGTAGATAGTCATGGAGGTGACGAACTACTACACCGGGAAGACACCGGTACCCTGGTGTCTACGGCGCCGGAACCCTGGCACCGGAACCCGCTGACGGCAGATGGAGATCACAATGTGAAGGACCATATCACATAGCATTTACATTCAATGTTATTATTTGTATGTCTTATTGTGTGATAGTATTAGATACTCGACGGTAGACTAATAAGATGATCCTTGTTAAAATTACCAACGATTGTATTCCCCCTTAGTGTGCACCACCAAGAAAGTTCTTCGGTATGAGGCAGGCCGTGATGATCGGGTGTCAGACATATCTACGTTCGCATACAGTGGGTGTAAGCCATGTTGCATAGTGAATACACTAAGGTTGAGTTGGCGAGCCTAGCATGTACAGACATGGCCTCGGAACACGGATGGTCAAAAGATTGAGCACGAGTCGTATGAATGATGTGACCGACGTTTAGCGTCCAGCCTTGAACCCACATTGATGGCCGTGATGATCGGGGGAGATGTGGCTGATAGGGTTCGTGTTATCACTAGGAACCCTTATGGGGATAGGTGTTTCTGAGTGGAGTTATTATTAACTCATTTAATTATAAACTTAGTCTAAATTCCTTTTGCAATTATAAATGTAGATGGGACCTTTCGTATTGATGATTGATTGGTTAGAAGGAGAGAAGCTCAGATTAGATGGATCAAACTTCTCCATATAGGTTGCAAGTCTCCATGTTCTCCTTAGCGAAAACGACATGGTCGACTACATACTCGACGGGATGGATTTGGATCAGTCCACTGAACTAGAGACCCTAGAGGAGCGGAAAGACCGTTATCTCCATCGGGAGATGGCCTCCTATATTTCAGTTGTAATGCGTTTCGGAATGGTGGATGAGCTGTGGCCTTTCGTGGGTGATGTCAACCCTCGTTCAGTGATGCTACAGCTTAGGACACATTTCGTGGAGCAGACACGCATTTGGGAGCATGAGCTGATGGGAGAGTTCCTCTCCATTAAGATGAAGGAGAACTCATCACTAGACGACCACTTGGAGCACATGCATGATGTGTACATGAGGCCTGCATACTTCCTGGACATCTGGATAACGGGATCTTTTGCAAACGCCGCTATGCTGCGGTCGCTACCACCAAGCTACCAAGCACAAGTCAGGACTTGCGTAATGAGGGGCGACGTGGAAACAATGGAGTTCCACCGGTTCATGACACATCTCAGGAATGTGTTGGTTGAAACAGATGTCGCTCAGGTCATCAACGACAAAGGTATATATTTGATATACAACTTTATAAATGTTATAATCTTGCAAACACATTTGCAGCGTTAAGTATATCTGATACTTGTTCTATTTTGCTGAAAACAGGTCCTTCTGCATGAGAGGTGCTTGCTGGAGAGGAGGTGACGTTCCGTGTTGATGGCGAGCATGATGATGACGGCCGACGACACTCTCCCTCGACATTTATCATTTAGTTTATGTTTTAGGATGATTATTGTAATCAAGAGATTGTGAACTTCTTTAGTGTGTCTCACACTTCGTGAGACGGTTATTCATATGAGTTTGTAACAAATAGTTGTTCTACTTTTATGAATGATTTCTATTCATGTTCATATCTTGTTTGATTATGTGTGAATTATCCTTGTTGTTTGAAGCTAATTGATAATGCATGAACATTTGTAAAATATTAAAATGCCTTGTTTAAAATACCCAACTAAATGATATATTCATTAATGAATGAAACCATTGTTTAAATTCAAAGTTATGTGATAATATGTGAAAGTCATTCGATTTCTTATCACATATATATCATGCCTAAGTTAGCCAAAATAACTTGAACACCGTGTATTACTTGAATACAATGTGTTTAAAGAATTGTTAAAAGTTAATACACATTCGATGTATTGTGTTTTAACGAAAATGGTAATTATCATTGAATGATTGTTTAAATGTGTAAAGAAGTTTACCAAAGGAAACATAAGTATGAAACTATTTGATTTGATCAAAGTGTTTCATCAATAAAAGGGTATAAAGATAAAAGAGAATCTAATTACTATGATTTGATCAATAGTAATGAAATTAAACTTTATAAATATGGCATAAAGAAATTGTGAAATGCAAAGCATTTTGAAACGTCAAAATGCAAAGCATCACAATGTGATATTAGATATCAAAGGGGTTGAATGGAAGGCACCAAATAAATCATTGTAGTGTAGATGTAGAGACCATTAGTTAGAAATAGTTAGCACTCAATTAGAATTGGTAAACCATTAGAAATCGTGAAAGTTTTGGGGTTATTCGATATAACCAAAACAATAGCGAATAAGTCCTTGTAGAGTATTCATTGGAAAACTTTGAATACGAAACCCATAGCTGAAACCAAAAGGAAAGCAAGATTCGTATTGCTTGGATTTTGGTACATTCTTGAGAACGCTCACTTTTAGTGACGTTTCTCGATTATAGAGCAAATGGAATATAGTGAGAAACATGATGAGGATTCAAAACCCTGCATCAGAGTGTTGAGAAGCGCAACGGACAACGTTCCTAAACGATTCTCTTCACAGAAGGAAAGAATCAATGATACTGATCATTGTGTTTTCCCCACTAGTGTTTTCACTACATGAAGTAGGATTCAAAATGTAATCCATATCTTGCATGGAGACATTTGAGAATCATTTGTCATGATTATTGGAATATGACATACCTACGAACTACTAAGGAAATAATGGTAAACTAAATTATGAGAAATCCTAGAAGCAAACTTCTCTTGAGATTAGAAAGCAATTCGTTGCTGAATCTCACAAGTAAAAGGAGTATTTTCCCAAATGACTGCAAAGCCATAATGGAAAGAGGGGGTGAATGACAAAAAGCACAATTTGTCAAGTATTGGAAAAATTCAGATGAATTTGATTCATGTGTGCTGAATGTCTGAGGATTTAAAATTAGTAACAGTATTAGTATCTCATAGTGAATCTCCAAGTTTGATATTTGATCAAAAGATTTTGAAGTTGTTCAAAATAGTGAGTGGATATGCAATTTGCATAAAATTGAGCGGGATCTATGAAAGTCTTCCTGAAACAATATGTGATTGACATATTTTTAAGTGGGAGCAATATAACTCTGAAATTAAAATATGTAGGAACATATTCTGAGTGGGAGCTTATAGGAGTAATTCTTAAACATGTTAAGAATGAAAGCGCAAATACTTATCAATAATGATTTATAATATGTAGAAGTTTATAATAGGTGTATTATGATATTATGTAGTATTCCTTAAGAGATTCTGAAAGGAGTTTCAGAATATAAGTTAATTAAGGAACTAGTTCTTAATGACTCAAGTTAGGAATAGTATTAAGTTTAACGTCAATGGTTGAAAGAAAGAAAAGGATGATCGTCATCCACTATGTTGAGACATAGGTTCTAAACCATGATGATAACTTAGCATAATATGTGATCCAAATAAGGAACATTTGAAAGTGATTAAGTTTGAATCACAGAGCGTTGAGCTAAGTTTTTGTCCGCAGTGTCTAATAGAGAACTGTAGACATGTTTTCCAAATCCATAAAGGATGACATATCTTAAAACATAAAGGGTTATGTTATAAGGGAATATGTTGGAAACTCTTGTAGATACCAGTTAAAGTCAAGTAGGAAGCGAGGTGAACAAAGACATCGAAAGTTGCACAGACTGCACTAGTGTTTCGGTGAATACATTTATAATAATAGATAAGGGTACCATCTAAAGTGTAGTATAATGTTATGGTGGGGATAGTTCGCTTTTAACGTAGAATGATGTGTCCCAGGGCACAGTGCCCATGAGAAAGCCCTCTAGGTTGATCTAACGTCACTGTAGGCTCCTGGAATCAGGCCTCGTTCTGCTGCCATAGTGACAATGCATACACATAGAAGCTATCATGTGATGATAGAGTATTAATGTCAATCCAGGTGACATTAGTAAGTTGCAAAGGATTTGGGACTTTAAAGTACAGACCCAAGACTCAACCTCTTCCATGAGCAAGCATGTTTAGGGTGCCGGATATATGGTGCCAATGATTGAGAACAAATGCAGCTAGTGTATTTGTACTCTAGTGCAAGTGGGAGACTGTTGGAAATATGCCCTAGAGACAAATAGTGGTAAGGACTATTATCATATTTCATATAGTTTATGATTAAGTTTTATATCATGCTATAACTGTATTGAGTGGAAACATCAATACACGTGTGATATACAAACAACCAAGGGTTCCCAGTGAAACTCTAGTCACTAGTTCATTGGTCAACAGATGATCAAGTTTCCTGATCATGTGGCATTTATGCCAGTTGGAAATGAGGTCATCTCATTCTGAGAATGAGATGATGAACCAATACCCAACCTAAGTGCTTAGATAGCATCAAACGCCATCTGGTAATACGGTGGTTATAAAGGTGTGTTCATGTACTCGGAGGAAATCGTAGAGGCAATATATGTCAAGAGCAGGATTTGTCCGTCCATGTGATGTGAAGATACTCAAGGGCCCACTCGGAGAAGTTATATCCAATAGCTGCGCAGCGTGTGATTCGATCATGGGGATATCACTTATCGAAACGAGTCAAGTAGCATTGTTCAGTAACGAGATTGAACACGACATGGTGATGTCATTGATTAGACCTCGGGCAATGCAAGTATCGAGTGACAAAGGGAATAAGACACGACTGTCCCGGTTCAAACGACGAAAGATCTTCGTGGAACGCATAGGGGTCACATGGCCATCCAAGTCCCTCTATCGATCATTGGTGCGGGAGTGTCCCGACCATGTCTGGAGTTTTCCTGAACCATGGGGTATCATGCTTAAGGGCTTGATGATGCTTAGAGAATGTTTATAGGATCGGTGGAATCACCGAAGAAGAGTAAGGAGAAAACCGGAAGGGTTTCGGTAAGTCCGGAGGATGTCCGGAGTGGAGGTGGAAGGTGTTCCATAGCCTCGGAGATTGAATAATGTGTGAATGAATGTTAAATATTGATTTAATCATTTATTCATAATTATTTAAATAAAGAGAAAATCAATTTTAATGGTCAAAGGCTTAATGGGCCAATTTCCAGAGGGAGAGGGCCCATTAGGGGAAAGGAGAGTGGGAGAAGGGGCCAAGGGGTGGCCGACGCCCTAGTGGGCCAGTCCCCCCACGCGGGGCCCATGGGGGTGGCCGGCGGTGCCACCCCTCCCCCTCCTCTCCTTTAGTCCCACCCCGGGAGGTAGTACCTCCCCTCCCCTCCCCCCATATATATTGGGGGTATTTGGCCAATTCAAATACACCAATAATCAATAAAGGTCTCCCCACTTTTGGGAGGACCTCTAATTGATATTTTCTCTCTCCCCCTCTCTCTCTCTCTCTCGTGACCGTGGTCCCAAGTCTGGACTGCGCGAGCGAGAGACATCTTCACCACAGAGTGCCGTCGTGCTGCGGGATTCGGATCCGGGAGCTCTACTTCCGCAACTATTGCTAGATCGGGGAAGCGGGAGTCATCGTTAGGCACCGGACATGTGAACTCCCCGCGAGGTGTCGCACTTGAGGCACTCAAGTCGTTGGAGCCAAGGAGTGCAAGGACTTCATCACGACCTTGAGGTCGGCTTCGGCTCGTCTACATCAACCATGCTCTCCTGAGTGTTGACAATGCTTTTCGGTCTTCGAGGGTAAGTTCGCGAAAAGCTCCTCCCATTACTGTATTACTAACAGATAGGTCCTGGCAGCTTCAGGGGTTCAAGGGCGTAGAGTAAAATTTATTGTTTTCATACACGGAACCCCTACATTATACAACCGACACACATGCCAGGGGAGAGTGGAGTCAAGAAAGCCAGAGGGTTGCTCACAGTACACTATTTCTTCGAGATGTCCATGGAGGAAGGCATTCTTGACATCCATTTGATGAATAGGCCAGTTTTGAGTGGTGGCAAGAATGAAAACGGTGCGGATGGTTGTAGGTTTCACCACGGGGCTGAATGTCTCCCCATAGTCAATCCATGCTGTTGCATGAAGCCACAGACTAAATAGCGGGCCTTGTACCGAGCGAGAGTGCCATCAGAATTCATCTTATGGCGGAATGTCCATTTGTCGGTCACCACATTAATACCTGCGGGACGAGGAACTAAATACCAAGTGTCATTCTGCATTAGAGCAGTAAATTCATCATGCATAGTAGCATGCCAGTTGGGGTCTTTGAGTGTGGAGTGGTAAGTCGAAGGAAGAGGAGAAATTGTGGATGGAGCGGAAGTGTGCAAAGACAATTGTTGTTCAGGAATGAAATAACCTACTTTACTACATGTTACCATTTGGTGTGGGTTTTGGGGGGAGCTACTAGTTTTGATTTTCGTGGTAGAGGGTGATGTGGTGGGGCATTGGTGGTGGGGGGACTGCGCGATGGTGACAACATTGTGGACTCGGTGGATGGGGCGGGGGCGCGCGGGCTCCGCGTGGGTGGCATGGCGGCAGACAAGTGGAGCGGGAGGTTAGGCGAGGTGGGGCGCGCGCACAGGTGGGACTAGGTCGGGTGGTGCGGATCCTAGAGCGGATTCGGTCGGTGCAGGTGGAGCGCACGGAGCGGCTGGTGGGTACGAGGTAGGCGCGACATGGAATCCCGAGACAATTTGGCTGGTTGGCGGGATTGGAGCCGGATTTTCTGCGGGGACCTGATCTGTGGCCACGGAAAAATAAGGAAATTTCGACTCATAAAATATAACATGATATGAAACAATTATGCGACTGGTTTCTAAGTCGAGATAGCGATGTCCTTTGTGTTCGCGTGGGTAGCCTAGAAAATGCACCATACCGAGCGAGGGGACAATTTGTGTGGTGTAGTGGCGTGAAGGTTAGGAAAACATAGGCATCCAAAAACATGAAGGTGATCGTATGAGGGATGGACTCTGAAGAGGCAAAAATGAGGCGTGTCGAAGTGGATGGCGTGGGATGGGCGACGGTTGAGGAGATGGGTGGTGGTTTGTAGAGCTTCTACCCAAAACGGAAGTGGTAAGTTGGCTTGGACAAGGAGGGTGCGGATGATGTCGTTGGTTGTACGAAGAAGCCATTCGGCCTTGTCGTTTTGCAGAGACGTGTGAGGACATGAGAGGCGGAAGGAAACACCACGTGTGGCAAAAAATTACGCAGCATACTAGTGAGAAACTCCCCGCCATTATCACATTGCAAACAACAAATTGTGGTACTAAATTGAGTGAGAACAAACTACAAGAAGTGCTGCAACATGGCATATGTGTCAGATTTATTTCACAAAGGAAAAGTCCAGGAGTAATGTCAGAAATCATCTAAGATAACGAGGTAATATTTGTAACCCGAAAAACTAAGTATGGGAGAGGTCCACAAGTCATAATGTATGAGTTGAAATGCAGCGGAGGTATGAGAGGAGGACGTAGGGAATGGTAGGCAAGGTTGGCAACCAAGTTGGCACGCCTCGCCAATGGTAGATGGACTAGCGGAAGCTTCAGTGGTATAATTATTACATGATGAAAGAAAATCATAGGTAATTTTAGAAAGAGATGTATTGCTAGGATGCCCAAGTCACCGATGCCACAAATCGTCGGTGGTGGTGGTGAGAGCCGTGGGGATGCAGTCCATTGCTCCAAAGAAGGGGTAGAGGTGGCCATCACTATTGGAGCACGAAGAAGAAGTGTCTTGGTTGCTAGATCCTTCATAGAGAAACCAAATGGGTCAAATTCAATGGATACAAAGTTGTCGTGGGTAAACTGGCTAACATAGATAAGGTTCTTGACAATATCTAGTGAGACTAGGACATTTTGAAGATGAAAAGGGAGAATAGATATTTGGACAGAACCTACCACAATAATGGGAATATGAGACATGTCACCAATAGTGATATGCCGAGAATTACGCCCTAGCGAAGAATGAGAAGTGGTTAAGTTACTTGGCTTACCTATGACGTGGGACGAGGTGCCAGAGTCCATTATCCACTCGGGGTGATTCACCCGGAGTTGCTGGTGGCGCCGTTAATCATTGCAGCATGGTCGTAGGAGTAAGGAGGGAGGTGCTGCAAGTACTGCTGGGGCCTTGGTTGATGGTACTGCTAGGGCTGTTATGGGTCGGTGTAGAGAATGGGGTAGGTAATGGAGTGGGCGCCAGGGTGGGGGCCAAGGACCCCGGAATCGTTTGGTGGCACCCAAGGAGCCCGGGCTGGTGGGAAGGGCACACCCAGGGTGCAAAGTACTAGATCCAAGGGGTCGAGGAAGAGTCGCCGCCACCACAATCGCGCATGTGGAAGAAGATACCACCACCACGTCCGCTGTTTACGTATCCAGCCCGGCCATCGCCACTGCCCGGCTGATGCTGGCCGTTGTTGACAATGGGTGTGCCCTGGCTACCATGCCCGTACCCGTTGAAACCGGGAATGGGGTTCTTCCCCTGGTAGTTTGAGCTCACACCAGGCAGGCGGGGTTACCCGCCGCTGGACTAGCCCCCGCCTATGCTACGGTGGCCACCTCCATGGGCAATGAACGCAGTAGAGCCTACATCCTACTGGTGGGAGGCATTGGATACCTCAGCGAGATGGATGGAGGAGAAGCAGTCCCCAAAGGTGGGCAGAGGGACCGCAACCTTGTGGATCTCCGATTGCAGTTTGAAGGCCTCTCCGACCCCTTCCAAGAAGGTGAGGGCGAGGTCACGATCAACGATGGGGCACCCGATCACCGCCAAGTCATCCGCAAGGGACTGTAGTGTGCTGGCGTATGCAGCCACGGTCATGTCGCCGTGCGGAGAGGTGCGGTAGGCCTTGTTGAGGAAGATGTACCGCGACGTCTCATTTTCATGGAATAAGCGGTGTAGCCGCGTCCATGTGGTCAGGGCCAGACCATCGGGGCCTCGAACGAGGCAATGGAGATCGTCAGAGAGTGTTGCCATGAACCAGAGGTTGAAGTGGATGTCGACGGTGCGCCAGGTGGCATCGGGAACGCATGGAGTGGTGCCCTCGGTCACATGATCCATGACTTGGTACATGGTCCGAAGGTAGGTTAGGATTTGTCACCACTTTGGGAAGGTTGCGCCGCTCGAATCGACTTGGAATTTGACATAGGTGTCGATGTGGATGGGGAGAATTGGGTGGGAGGGGAAGATGGCCGAGGGTGTGATGGTAGACACTTTGGCGTCCGGCATGCTGAGAATCAACAGAGATTCAGAGAAGCCACCAAAGTTGAGGGGATCGGAGATCTGGGGAGTTGGCGAGGCTCGTTGCATTTGTGGGCGTTGTTGGAGATGGGTTTGAGGATCTGAATCTAGAGGGTTGATGGGAGGGATTGGCAGGCCGGTGGACGAAGCCATGGCCGCCGGAGTTGGGGAGGAAGAGGAGTGCTGAGCTCTGATACCAAGCTGAATTGAAACTCAACAACCGATTACAGAGGTTGTTACAGATTACATATATTCGGTAGAACCGATCGTGGGCTAAGGTGTCGCACGTGTAGGTAGTTGGATCTAGTCTAACCTATGACTAGGAGAAATGGTTACACACAAGAGATGTTACATACGTGACGGTAGAACATTATATTCAACACGGACACTCCGGGTGGAGTGCGCCGGACACTCCGGTCCTGGCAGAAACTTTAGAGTTTCCATGTCGTTTCCGGGTGGCTTTTGATTTGGTATACTGAATGGCTACCACCTTGTCGCATTTCTGGGTAGTCCAGGCTATCCGGGTGAAATTGGCCGAACACTCCGGTCTTCTTGGTTTCCTTCGTGTCTTTCTTGATGATCTTCTCCTAGCTCCGTGCGCCTGCCTCCTGCTCCTCCCTCGTGCATCCTTGGATGGTCATCACGTTGCATCAGCCCTTCTCCTCCTCGCGCCATGCTTGTCTCTTCAACGAACCTGATCATACATAAGTGCAAAGACTTAGGCAGTATAAACTTTTCATCAATAAAAACATCACACTCGATTAGGAATAAATTCACATGTAGTTCAAGTAGCTTGGCACGACCTCTCGTAATAGGTCCAGTCCTGATCTCACTAGACTGGTTCTTGGCAGCAACATTGACAACTTCATTAGGAGTTGGAGATAGCAAATCAGTAGGGATGTCCTCATCAGAGGTCGATACGACGATCGATTCTGCTAAGAGGAGGTAGTCCATGAGGAAGCTCTTCAGGAAACACATCCTTGAATTCCTGTAAAATAGCCATCAAAGAGGGAGGAATATTTGTCAAGTCATTAGTTCCTTGCACTAGTCCCTCGCAAATGAGGACATAGTGCATGATGTATGGGTTATTCCTCACGTACCTCGTCTCACTTTTGGTGGCAAGAAGGACACTCTTAGTTTTTCCACTCGAGTTAGGCTTGTGGCTCTTACTCGCTATATGGTGGTTCTCTTGCTCACTACTCTTCTCACAAGGTGTTGTTGTGGTTTGCTCCCTCGCTAAAGCCTTTGCATTGTCCGCAATTATTTGGCTAAGAGTCATCAGTTGCAAGACACATGTCTTGTTAAGCCATTTGAAGGTGTATACATATGTGCAACCATCATGTAGATAACCTTTGCTGAATTGCCATGGTCGACCAAGCAACATGTGGCAAACCGTCATTGGGAATACATCACACTACACCATGTCTTTATATGGGCCAATTGAGAATGTTATCAAGATGGTGTGCTTGATCTTCATAGACTCTTGGCCACTTAGCCATTGGACATGGTAGGGGTGCTTGTGAGGATGGAGGGTGAGGTTGAGCTTCTCACACAACTTGTTGCTTGGAAGGTTGTGGCAACTCCCTCCATCGATGATCACTTTGATAGATATCCCATTGATGCCGACATGTGTTTGGAAGATGTTGGATATTTGATCTTCATGTTCTTGGACTTGAGTAGTCAAGATCCTTGTGACGAAAAGCGATGGACTTGTGTAATATTCACACATGAGGAGCTCTTGGTCATCCTCCACATGTTTCCTTGTCATTGCTTCTTTGAATCTTGCATCGAATTTATCTTCACTCAAGTATTCCTCATCACCATTGTCATGGATGAACAATACTTTATTTTTTCCACAAGTGTATGTGTCCTTTTCCTCCACACTTGTAGCATTCGACATTGAATGTCGGGTCATCCTTTGTATACTTCCCACTTGGGGCGGTTTTCCTTGAGGAAGTGTGGGCTTGAAGGAAGGCTTGGAGGTACTTGAGGAGCTTCCATTGAAGGTTGTTGGTGTAGCGGTTGAAGCTTGCTTGTAGGTTAAGTACATCTTGGGGTTGTTGTACTTGATGTCCTATTGTACTTGACGCTCGTCTTTTGTTGCAATGTGCACAAGCTCAACCATGGTGTTGTACTTTTGGAACTCGACAATGTGCTTGATTGTATGGTTCAAGCCGATGAGGAAATGTACCATAGTTTGCTCTTCGCACTCGTCAATGTTGGTGCGGATCATGTTGAGCTCCATTTGCTTGAAGTACTCTTCCACGGTCTTTGTTCCTTGACTAAGCGATTGTAGCTTGTTGAAGAGGTCATGCGTGTAGTGCGTAGGGACAAAGCGGGATCTCATATGAGCCTTCATGTCATGCCAAGTTGTGATTGGAGGCTCTTCTCTTTCGTCATGAGCACCTTGAACTTTCTCCCATCAAAGGTTGACGCAATCATCAAACTCAAGCAAAACCATGGCAACCATCTTCTCATCACTCCTGTTGTACATACGGAAGATCTTGTCGACCTTGAGTGCCCATAAGAGGTACTCTTCAGGATCATTTGAACCGGAGAACTTGGGCATCATGAAATTGAGCTTTCCAACTTCATCATTGCGGTCATGGTAGCGATTATTGCCTTGATGGTGACGGTCTTCATCTTCCATGCAATCATTGTGATGAGCTTGGTGACCTTGTTGATGTACTTGCGATTGAGGAGCCACATTTGGAGGTGGCAGAACTTGATTCTCGCGATGTTGTTGGGGAGCTTGCTATTTCTCTTGGCATGGTTGTTTACGAGGAGGAGGCACTTGGAATCATGATGATGATGAGGATGTGGAGCCTGTTGACACGGTTTTTGACAAAAAGGAGGTTTGTCCCTTGGTTGGTGATGCGGGTTAGGAACATGGGACTCTTGTTGACGCTCATGGTCTCGATCCTCTTGATGTGGTTGGCAGCGCTCCACATGTACCATGCACTGCTCCATGTCTTGATGTTGTGGAGGAGGCTCGTTATGGTGGCCATGGTGGCGGTGTGGACATTCATGACGGCAATGACGAAGAGGGGGATCTTGGAAAGCTTCATGTCGCTGACGAGCTTGTTCCTCGAAGTTGGAGTCATCACTTGTTATGTCAAGTATGTTTTGTGGGTGATGGCGGTGGACTTGCGGTTGTACTCTAGGTTCCCCTTGTGGTTGTTATTGTTGGATCACTAGTGCTCTTGCGTGATGATGGTGTCCTTCTTGCCTTGCTTGGGGCCTTGAAGAGAAATCACCATCATAGCTATACATTGCAGTGTGCCGTGGTGACGGTACATTGTCCGAAGAACTTCCATCTTCAACCAAAGGGGGTCATTGCATCTTGGAGCACTTGCATGACTGTCTTTATGAAGAGGAGAATGATGACACGACGAGTTTGAAGAGCTTGATGTGCATGAACGCGGTCTTGTGTTACGTGCGAGCTCGGCCATCGACCTTTGTAGTGCTTCATTTTGGTTGGCGAAGTTGATGTACATGGCCCTTGTCTCTTGATTTGAAGGTTGTAGAAGCCTTGCCACATATCATGCATTTGTTGTTGTAGGCCATCGAGCGGGTGTCGATGCTCTTGAATTTGGCTTGAGTTTCACCAAATTTTTCATCTTGGCGCGACTCGAGAGCATTGCAACATTCATGAAACTTATAGCGGATGATGTAGTGGCTTGACCACGTCATGTATGGGCCTTCGTCTTCACCTTGGGGTGGAGGTTGGATTGACCCACGGTGCCTATCCATCATTCAAGACAAAAGTGGATTGTATATGGAAGGTAATATGTGGTGGGTGTTAGCCATTTACCTCACCTTGGGGATTGCACCGAACTAGCATCCACAAGAGAGAACAATTAGCTTGCAAAGTGAAATCGGAAAGAAACCTCACACTAAACAAAGAACTAAAACTCTCAAAAGCTTTTGGTGGAAGGTTAGAGTTTTGGAATGCCAAAGAACCAATCAAAAGAAAAGGGATAGTAAAAATTGGGTAAAATCAAACAAACTCGAGTCAAAGGTAAATGTCAACAACTCAAAAATTTGGAACCTACGACTATACACACACGTGGAGATTATTAGGATTGACACAACAATGAAAATCAGCAACAAAACATCCTAACGAAGACTAAGCTCGGTTGTCGTGCCAATGCAAGGAGAGACGGTGACCCATTTGCAAAGAGAAAAATGAGAAACGGATTTGTGCACTTGCCTTGGGTGCTCTTATTTCTCTCTTGCTTACAAGCTTCAGACTCTCTTTTGCTATGGGAGACTATTTTTCTTTTCTTTGTATGTTTTTTCTCTTTTTCTTTTGTTTCTGTTTTTGCTCTCCCTTGACGTGACCTAGTCACTCTTGCTATTGCTCTTGCACTCTCACTATCCAAGGACAAATGCACAATTCTCAAGCAAACACAAGATGAGCCACTCTCGTGGGATAGGTACACACAAAGAAACATATGGGTTAACAAGGTGACGCAAGTTATACCTTCGTTGGTGATGATGAACTTGTGGTCGGTGGTGCGGGAGGATGTTCGGGTGTCGTGGTGTTGATGAGCACATATGGTGTTAATGATGCAGAAGCCTGTTGTTAGTTGCTGACACGCACACGGGACATGAACAACAAGAGGGAAATTAGCCAAAATAGAAAAAGAGGCGAAAAATGTTAAAATTGGCTTCCAGGGCTGGAGACTCCGGGGTCTGAGGCCGGAGACTCCGGGGTCGGGTTTTCTGCTCGAACAACTCGTGTTCTTGAGCGGAATTCCATGCCTTGGGGCTCAAATCTGCGAAAAAATGGCCAAATTGGGATGGGAAAACGCAGGGTAAAGCTAAACCAACACCTAAGACAAGATTTGGTCAGATCAAAACCACAAATGACACTCCAAATAAAGAGATCGATCCAAAGGCAAATTTGGGGCTCTTTTTGGGGATTTACTAGTTTATGGTGGATAGAAGAACAATTAGTGGGGAAATTCGTGAGCAACAAAGCTTTTGATACCAATATGTTGAGGGCTAACCTTGTGGTGCCCAATCTTTCACGAATTCTTGTGGAAATCAAGAGGGAGGTGCGAGGGGAGGAGGAAGGGGATGAAAACTACGTACTCATGCACGAAGAACTCGATGAACACACTCATGCAAAGACACGATACAAGCCAATAGCTCACGCCGGTGGCGACTGGTTTGGTGCAATCCCTAGGATCGGTGTCGGGCGAAGATCTCTCTCTCAAACTAGCACAGCAAGTGGGAGTCTTGGTGAGATCTTGACATCTTGGCAAAGGGCTTCGATGCCAAGGCCTTGTACAATGAGGGAGGCACGATGCAAAATCCAACAAGGTGGGGGGATATTTGGTGCTCCTTTAGCAAAGTACCATGAGACAAGAATTAGGGAGATCCAAAAGGGTGTCTTCTAATTCCAATATCTAGTCTAGGGTTTACAATAGAGGTGGGGGCTATTTATTGGCCAGCCACTAGTTCAAGGTTACTTTAGGCATAAAAGGGTAAAGTCTAAACGGATTTGGGGTTACATGGGCTGAAGGTCCAAAGGCTTTCACATGCCTGTCACACTTACACTGGAGACTCCGGGGTGCGAAGGACAGAGACTCCAGGGTGGAGCACGGTCTCCAGGGCAGACTACGGGACGACATATAGAGAGCTCCAGGCAGGGTCCGGAGTCTTGTTCGGAGTTCTGGGGTGGAGATTCTGGGTTGTATGCCGGAGACTCTAGGGTAGCTGGGTCAGAGACTCTACGGTGGATGTTGCTCTCCATTGGGGACTCCGTGGAGTTCTACTGAATGCTCCAAGTAGGGGTCTGGAGACTGGTCTGGTGTCTAGGCTAGAGACTATGGGCTTCAGGGCCGGCGACTCCGGGGCTTCGTCCTGAGCAATGTCTTCTTCTCGTCCAGATCCTTGTACTTCATCCGTGGGGGCATGGCGGTGCATTGGAGCTTCATAGCCAATAATGCATAGAGTAGTTGCATGAAGTAGCAAGCCATCCAAGGATGTATCAAAGTCACACGAGGAGAGGAGCGAGTTAACCTTATCTTGTAGGAGTTTGGCTCGAGCATGAGTCATTGATCCAGTTGGGGGAATTGGTGGTGTAGATGTAAGGACGTCCGTAGGACAGGCTGCATCATGATAGGCGGATCACCATCTTCTAGCCTTGCTCGAACAATACTATCCCACCACCATCGTAATGCATAACCATCAAACTTGGAACTAGAAAGCTTGATCTTGCTGTCTTCAGTATAATCATGTAAGTGCCATAATTTATCTTTCTTTATCTCCCAGGTGAGGTACTCTTCAACATCAGGGCCTCCCTCAAATCTGGGTATGGAGAATTTGGGCATACCGAATCCATCATTAGGCGGTGCAGCTACATGTAGGGGAAAATGTTGAGCACCGACGGGGGAAAATCCACGCCCATGGCCTCCATGAGCACCACCATGGCCTCTGTGGCCATCACCATGACCATTGCCAAATGCACACGCAGCAACCATATTATCATCATTGATGCTGGCATTATCATCCTCAGCATGTGGGTGTTGTTGTTTCTCCACTAGCAGCCTCAAACCATTCTGATGAGGAAATCGCCCCTATTGATACAACAGTTGTACCTACAACTACACAAATACAAGGACTAATCACTCGAGCTCATGCCAAACAACTTAACTATCAGATACTTTCGTTTCTTGGAACTATTCCTCACATACATGAGAATATGATGTTTCCTAAGTCAGATGTGTTTGTTATCTTAGGAAGGATGGACCTAGCATGGATGATAGGGATAAGCATTGGAGCATGATCGTGCATGGAGATGGCAGCAAGCATGTGAGGATTAAAGAGGACGTCGCAAGTGGAGATTTTATAACTTTGAAGCCACCATAATGATAATTGAAGACTTGGACGAAATATTCAAGAATTACACTTCATAGATTCGTCCATAGCTTAATATGGTGTTGTGTCACCTTTATTTTGGGCTAGGCCCATGTTATTTTTGTAGGAATTAAATAAGATACTTTTTAGAGTCCGTATTTGAAGAGTAAGGGCCTTCTAGGGTTTGGTTCGGCCACCATTCCTATGGCTGACCGGAACCCCCACCTTTTCCTCCTTAAAGAACACCATAGCCGTCACTTTTAGACTCGAATTTTTTTAGATTAAAAATTAGCCATCATTGAAACTTTGCCAAGGCTTGAGTGCCGCGGATACCTCATGTACTTTGTACCTATTCAGGATCCCACCCTAATGGGCAGCATGTAGAGTAAAGCAACTAGTCTTGTAGGTACGTTGCTAGGCACAGATGTTGTAGAAAGGCTATAGCTAAGTTAAACACAAAGGTACACTATGTGGACTCTAATAAGTAGATTTAAAACTAGAGGAAAACGATGATGAACGACTTGAAAACGAAGAACAAACAAAAATAACAATGAAAACCTAGACATTGTGACTTGTAGTGGAAGAGATCGGATCAAATACACGAAAACGACCAACAACTATGACTCAACTCTGATGCAATCTAGGCTATGGCCCAGACTAACCCTGATATTTTTGTATGGATTTTTCTATATAGGATGAAACACACTAAACTATGGATGGATTTGTGGATGCTTATCTGATACTAAGATGATATGGGGTGGCCCGATCTTCTCAGTAAGCGAGGGTGGCAAATGATGATACTTGGTGGAGATAACTTGTATGACGCTCACGAACCTCTCGATGAATTCATGTTGCCAATGCGACAGTTCTCAACCCTTGAAGATATTCGCAACTTCACATACTTGTGCATGTAGCCGCTGGCCACAAAGCTGTAATGCAATGTTCTAATTCCCAATGAACAACAGATCACACAAAACTTCCAATTGGCTAATTCCCAATGTAACAACTAATCGAACTTGATTGATAGTAGAAAATACACCAAATCGATATGAATTGGTGTTGGGGTTCAATTAATTGCAAGTAGCAACTCAATGGATCTAGGGTTTACTTTAAACATGGTCTAAACTGAGCTAAAGAGGCATCCTAGGGCTTATATGAGTGTATGGGATGACTAGAAACCGAAAATAAGTCGTAAATGACTCAAACTGATATAACCGTTTCGGAACAGATCCGTCGGCGGCCAGACATTCCGGTCCATATGGACCGGACATTCCGGTCGGGCCAGACACTCTGGGTGGTAGATACGGGATAGTCCGGTCCTGTCAAAAACTTCAGAGTTTTCGGCTCGATTCCGGGTGGCTTCCAATTTGGGTCTCTAACTAGCAGCCACCTTGGTGCGTCTCGAGGTGTACCGGATTGTTTGGGTAGTGTGCGCCAGACAATCCGGTTTTCTTGTATTTCTTCGCGACCTTCTTGATGATCTTTTCCTCGTCCCGTTCGCCTGCCTCCCACTCCTCCCTCGTGCATCCTTGGATTACCATCACGTCAGGCTCCTCTTGTAGCAACCCTTCTCCTCCTCATGCCATGCTTGTTTCCTCAATGAACCTGATCATACACAAGTGCATATACTTAGTTAGTCTAAAGTTCTCATCAATAAAAACACCAGATTCATTTAGGAGTGAATTCACTTGTTGTTCAAGTAGTTTGGCACGAGCTTGAGTAATAGGTCCAATCCTTATCTCATTGGACTTGGTCTTGGCAGTAACATTGACAACTTCATTAGGAGTTGGATATAGCAAGTCAGTAGGGATGTCCTCATCACAAGTTGAGATAACAAAGTATAACGACGCACCAAAGCATCATCAATAACATTATCTTTACCCTTTTTGTGTTTGATAACATAAGGAAAAGACTCAATAAATTCAACCCACTTTGCATGGTGACGATTCATCTTAGCTTGACTATGAATATGCTTCAAAGATTCATGATGAGAATGCATAACAAATTATTTTGGACATAAATCGTGTTGCCAAGTTTCTAATGTCCGAACCAGCACATATAATTATTTATCATAAGTAAAATATTTCATCTAGCCCCACTTAATTTTTCACTAAAATATGCAAAAGGTATTCCCTCTTGTAATACCACACCTCCCAAACCTATTCCACTAGCATCACATTCGAGCTCAACAGTCTTATTAAAATCAGGAAGTTGGAGCAATGGAGCATGTGTTAACTTATCTTTCAATATCATGAAGGCTTCTTGTTGTGCATCACCCCAAACAAAGGGCACATCCTTCTTTGTAAGTTCATTCAGCGGCGCATCAATTGATCCTTCTTTTTAAGCTCTGATACCACTTGATAGGGCAAAGGTGTCTGATCTTTTGATGAGATGTGATAAGTCGATTTGGGTGGAGTTCGGGCTTGACGATCTGACTATACGTGCAAGAATGAGCACCAATCCAATCGCTGGGACAATCTCCTAGAGGTTACCGATCTTGCAGAAGAACGATTAGCCTCACTAGTGAGGGTCTTAATTCCTATCTGAAATCGAGAACAAGTAAGAACTAATATTGCAATCAAGATATTGCGAGTAAAGATGAAAGATTTATTGAATAAGGTGGGATCCTAAATAGGTGCAAACTACAGGAGGTCTCTGCAACACCCAAGCCTTGGCAAAATTGCAATGATGGCTAACTTTTAGTATAAATAAAATCTGAGTATAAAAGTGATAACTATGGGGTATTTAAGGAGGAAAAGGTGGGGGCTTCAGCCAGCCATAGGTATGGTGGCCGAACCAAACCCTAGAAGGCCTTTTCTCCTCAAATACGGACTCTAAAAATTGGATTATTTAATTCCTGCAAAAAATAACATGGACCTGGCCCAAAATAAAGGTGACGTAGAACCGTATTAAGCTATGGACATATCTATGAAGTATAATTCTTGAATATTTCGTCCATGTCTTCAATCATCATTACGGTGGCTTCAAAGTTTTGTGAAATCTCCACTTGCGGCGTCCTCTTCAATCCTCACATGCTTGCTGCCATCTCCATGCATGATCATGCTCCAATGCTTGTCCCTCTCGTCCATGCTAGGTCCATCATTCCTAAGAGTAACAAACACATCTAATTTAGGCAGCATCATATTCTCATGTATGTGAGAAATAGTTGCAAGAAACAAAAGTACCTGATAGTTAAGTTGTTTGGCACGAGATCGAGTTATAGGCCTTGTATTTGTGTAGCCGTAGGTATAGCGGTTGTATCAATAGATGGGATGTCCTCATATGATGTCCTTATCAGACCAAGTTTGGTCTTTAAGGATGTTTTCCACTCATCACCTTCCGCCATGCGTATTTGATGGTAATCACTATGAAGATCAATTTTCGTGAAAATCATGTCTCCACTCAATTCATCAACCATGTCATCAGTACATGGTATGTGATGTCGATAACACACGGTGATTGTGATCGGATTAATGACAAGTACGCCATGAGGGGGTCCTTGAGGCGTGCGGAAGAGAGGGGTGTGAGACGTATGGTATTCTAGGACGGTGAGCACACAAGTTTACCCAGGTTCGAATCCGCCGGCTTTGGATGGATCCTACTCTTGCTAGCAATCTAGTAATACGGGAGAGCCGGAATATGGGTTCCAAGGGTTCGCCTGTGCGAGTTGAGATTGTAGACTATTGAGGGCGCCCTAAAGGCTCTCCCTAGAACGGCTTATATAGATATCCGGCCTAGGGTTTACAGGAGAGATCTATCCGGCTACGACTGAGCGTCGGTTACAAAGTACATCTTGAACTATAAATAACACTATGGGCCTAAGTCGGTAAGTCTTTTGGGCCTTCCTGTAGCCGGATTAGACTCCGCCTCTTCTCCCTGAGTGGGCCGATCGTGAAGCAAATCTCTAACCCGAAGTAGGCCACCCTGGTCAGCAAGGACTGTGAGGATACCCGGAAAGTATATCCCCAACAGCAGCCCCCGGAAGCCTCCAAGATCTAAAGTCGGATTCTTCATCATCTAGCTTGATCTTCGGCTTGCAGAATCTTGAAGGGTTCCTAAAACTTCAAAACAAAAGATATGATCCGGGTCTCAAAATAAGTCGGACATATCAGTACATTATTTGATTTTTCCGACTTGATATTCAAACTAAGTCGGAACTTGGTCTCTGACGTCATCTGACACTCTTCATGGTCAAGTCACGTCATCTGACAAACATCCTGTCAGCACGACCGTTGGTGGGTCCGTCATTCGTGGAACCGAGGCGCCGTTTCAATGTGTACGTGGAGATCGAGGCGACGTAATCATCGCGTGGGTCCTTCCCAGCTCCTTCCACGACACGTGGCATTTACACAGTGCCGTTTGCACGAATCTTGGCATGGGTAGGTGGTTATAAGGGGTGAGGATCCTCTCTCTCTCATCTTCACCTGTTCCCTTGTCGTTCCTTCTCCTCCACTTCTTCCTCGCGCACAGAGCTCTCCCATCTCCCGAATTCCTAGCTCCGCCCATCCAAGGTCAGCGGCGCACCGGAGAAATGACTTCTTTTTCATCTTCCGGCTTGGCTAGCTTTGTAGCGGCGGCGATGGCGGCAGTGGCAGCGGAAAAAGAGAGCAACCGTGGGGTTTGGATCTCGTGTCTCCTCGACGCCGAGAAGCTCCACGGCATGGAGAATGAAGGTCTCCTCCGCGCCGGCGACTGGCGGAGTGGCTTCGAAGAAACCATCCCCAACCCGCAAGCTGGCGAGCGGGTACACTTCGGCACCCACCTCGACAGAGGTTTGTCTTTCCCTCCATCGGAATTCTTTTCCGAGGTGATTGATCACTATGGCGTTCAGCTCCATCATCTTCCCCCGAACTCCATCTTAGACATGATTTCTTACGCAGCTTTATGCGAGGGGTATATCGGCATTAGGCCAAGTCTTACTTTGTTCCGGTATTACTTTCATGTCCAGAGAAACTCCATCACTATTAGCCTTTCTGTTAGACGTGAGCGTAGTTATCCTCACATTTCTGCTAGTGAGTCGGTAAAACAATGGCCGGCCACTTTCTTTTATCGTAAGGACATTCCTGCTCCCGGCAAAGCTACTGCTTTGCCAGCTTTCATCGACGGAGCCGCCACGGCCCTTCCATCTTGGGACGAGGCTCCTCCGGCTCTCAGTGACGATCTGATCCTCGCTAAGAGGCGGCTCGAATACATGATAAAACACAAGGGCTTGAAAGGATCTGACCTGGTCCAGTGCTGGGTCGCACGCCGGATCCAGCCTCTCAAATACCACGGCGACCGTCTGATGCACTCCATCACGGCGTCGAAGAATGATTCCCTATGCATCAGTCCTAAGGCTTTAAAGCCACAGGATTACATAAGCCAGATCAAATAGCTGATCAAGGAGCGGATTGAAAGAAAGATTCCAGACTTGTCTCTGGACATGCGTACAACGAAAGACCCTGTAGTTCCGGTAAGCTTCAATAATAAACCCTTTTATGTGTTTTACCTTTTAAGTTATTTTTGCAATACTAAGATACTTTCTTCTTTTCAGCTTGCCGATCTCCCCGAGTCGGAGCTAGCTCCTATCGAGGGATATCCTCTAGAGTTTTCTCAGGACGGGGAACTGGTCCCACTGCCGGACGTTGTGCCCAGGAAGCGCAAAGCTCCGACAGTGGCTGTTAGCATAAAGGAGGTTCCAGTCATAAAGAGGTAACTTTCAACACAACTTCCGCCTTTGTACCTTACTCAAATTTTCTTCCGAGATGTAATGTTTTCCATTCTATTACACTCTCAGAGCTAAGAAGCTCATCAAGGGAAAGGGAAAGGGAACTTCTTCGAAGCCCTTGCGGCAGACGAAGCTGACTATGGCATCTCCTGCTGCGGCTCCTCCGACTCCTGCTCCTCAACCTTCCGCAACGCCCGTGATCATTCCTTTGCCGGTTGTCACAGAAGATCCGGCTCCTCCTACGGGGCCAGCGACCCTTGAGTCGCAGACTGACGCCACCACGGGTGGCTCAGGTTTAGATAAGGGTGAACCCTCTTTGGGTAATGATCCCTCGGCAGAGACCTTTGCCGAAAACCTCCTGAACAATCTGGGACTTGCCAAATTTGGCTTGTCTCAGAAATCTGTAGAAGAAATCTAGCTTCTGGCTCGGCAATGCCTGGAGAGCCGAAATCTCTCTGCCGAAGAAGAAGCACAAGAAGCGGAGGACATCAAGTACTCCGACCTTCTTGAACAAGTCCGCCTTCACGACGAGGGACTTAGAGCTGGTGTGCTTCCACCACCTCCGGTTATTCCACTCACCCTCGCCGAGAAGGTTACCACCGAGGTGAACATGTGTCTGAGCAAGCTCACACATGAACATCATGTAAGTCGGAATTCCAACTCACAATTTTCTTTATTGTACTTTACATCATATCCTCTAGCCCCCAAGCATGAAGTAGGATATACAATCCGAGTTTATGCTTCCTTAGGATGCCAAAGAATGAACTAGTGTAGGCCCCAAGGCTCGTGCTGATATTAGTAACAATATTAGCCTGAGTCTTCAGTAGACTTCTGACTAGGTATTCTGACTTACAGAAAGTTAATTCATATAACTAGGATTTGTTGAAGAACATCTGCAACAAGCGGAGAGAGAGCAGAGCTCTCCGACTTGAAAATGCTGAGCTGAAGGTTTCCAAGGATGAGGCCGATGGTAAACATTCTGAAACTCAAACTTTGTATTGTGTTTTCATAGTCGAATATTTTTTGCTGAACTGTTGTTCTTTTTTGACTTAAAGCACTGGTAAAACAGTCCTGTGATATGATAAAAGAGGCCAAGAACCTCAAAACCCTGGTGGTGGAGAATAAAGAACTTCGCCAAGAGCTGGATAAGCTCAAGGCAGATCATGAGAAGAGCATTGCTCAAATTCTTGAATCCTCCTCCATGGCTACTGATGAACATGATCGTAAGATTGCTTTTCATGATCAGAGAATCTCGGATCTCAACAATGAGCTTTGCAGAGAGAAGGATCTTTCCAAGGCGCTCCAGGCTGAACTCCGGAGTCTTCGAGAAGAGAAGACCAAAGTTGATGACGTCATCTTCGGTATGTTTCCATCTTTCTGACTTGTCTTTATTCTTCGAGTCTTTCGATGTCGGATTTGACTTAACCGTTTTTGTGTTATGTGTATAGGTCCTCTGAACTTGACGGACTCCACCTCTGCCGAGCCTCGCACCCACCAGCTTACCCAAGTCGGTGATCTACTTCATGACTTCCGCCAATCCATTGAGGATATTGGCGAAGCTCTCAAGGTTCCGGACATCCATCGCATGTCTGACTTTCAGGTGCGAGACGAGGCTAAGGAGATGTCGTAGCTCGTCTGGGACTGGAACATGTCCTACGCGCGATCCACGGCGCAGAACGCTCTCACCATGGTCATGAGCCACCATGGAAACATGGAGATATGGCAAGTGACCAGAGGGTACTGTAAGGTGGATGCAGACGGCCAGGAGAAAGATATCAAGGCCATCATGGACTCCTACACCAGATATGGGTGTCACGTGGCTGACTTAACCAGCTACGACACTCCCTTCTTCACTCACGTGGATACACCGCCCCCGGCTCTAGAAGAAGCAGCTGAATTTTGCGATGATGAACAGACCGTATCGGATCTGAACATCTCAGAGTGTTATCAAACCGAGGCCGATGCATCCAGTGAGCCGGCAGCTCCTACCTCCTCTCCCGCATCATAAATTACCAAAAAACAAATGTATTATTCCGAGAAACATTATGGGTCTATAAATATGCAGTACTATAATTTTGCTAGTGCTAAGCTTTTAATCTATTCAGCACTTTTGGCTTTAAATTTTTGTGTGCCTGAAATGTTTACATAAGCACTTATACTTTTTCATCTATACTTATCGTTTATCTGGCTTTCCACCTCGTCCCTTTCATGAGCTGGCTAAACCTTCTGTACGGAAACTTTGCCGAGCAACGGAGCTCAACTGCTAAACCAGTTTAAACTTGGAAACAAAGCTGGCTTCTAGTACCAACAATTCAATACTCAGAAAATGCCCGCATCCGGCAATCAGACAAATAACCAAAGTATAGACTAGAAACTTTAGAGTTATACCCGAAGATAGCATTTTTAGAATCGGAAATCTAAACCAGAACAAACATGAGCATAAAGTACTTTCAAGTATTCTGAGATTTTCGACTATGACATGATCATTCGGAAATAAGATGGTAAAAACTTCTCAGAAAAAACTTGAGGCAACCAAGACTTTTATTTCTCACAGAACATGTACATATGTATGATTACAAAGAAGGATAAACTAAGAATAAAAGGGATGCAGCTGAGCAATATTTCATGGTCGGTCTAACTCATCTGGATTTGTACTGCCTCCAGCTCTCTTTCTCTTCTTAGTAGCTGGTCTTTCTTTGACTGTCCTCATGTCAGTTAAGTAGTATGAACCATTGTGCAATACTCGACTAACAAAAAAGGGCCCTTCCCATATTGGGGAAAGTTTGTGCTTTCTTTATTGCACAAGCCGGAGAACCAAATCGCCTTTATTGAAAGATCTGTTTTGGACTCTCCGGCTGTGATACTTGCGTAACTTCTGCTGATAGGCTATTGATCTCATTTCAGCAACGACACGAACTTCTTCGACTAAGTCAAGATCATTTTGTCGAGAAATCTTGGCATCTTCTTCGATATACGCGGCCACTCTAGGAGAAATATGAATCAAATCACTAGGAAGAACTGCTTCTACGCCATAGACCAAGAAGAAAGGTGTCTATCCGGTTGACCTGTTCGGAGTTGTTCGTAAACTCCATATTACAGAGGGTAATTCCTCTGCCCAAGCCCCCGCAGCACGTCGTAGTGGTGCTTCGAGTCTTGGTTTTAGGCCATGTAGGATTAAACCATTTGCCCTTTCGACTTCTCCGTTAGCCTGTGGATGTGCGACTCACGCAATGTCAAGCCGGACATTTTGTTCATTGCAGAATTCGGCCAATTCTCTCATAGAGAAATTACTCCCGTTTCCCGTGATAATACTATGTGGATAACCATACTGGATTATAACATCCTCGACAAATCTTTTGGCTGTTGCTCCATCACAACTAGTGACGGGTTTAGCCTCAATCCATTTGGTGAATTTATCCACCATCACTAAGAGGTGAGTAAATCCACTTGGAGCACATCTAAATGGTCCTACCATATCAAGCCCCTAGACCGCAAAAGGCCATGTTATAGGTATTGTTCGCAGCTGATCAGCTGGAACGTGAGCTTGATTGGCGTACTTTTGGCAGCCTTTGCACGTCTTGACTAGCCGTTCGGCATCTTCTTGAGTTGTAAGCCAGAAAAACCGTGTCGAAAAGCTTTTGCCACTAAAGATTTGGCTACAGCGTGGTGACCACACTCGCCTTCGTGGATTTCTCTTAAGATTTCCACTCCTTCTTCCAGAGATACGCAGCGCTGAAAGACCCCAGACACACTCCGCTTATAGAGCTCACCTTTAACTATAGTATAGGCTTTCGCTCGTTGGATAATCTGTCGGCTCAGAACCTCGTCTTCGGGTAATTTGCCATCTACCAGATAATCAAGGTAGGGTTGAGTCTAGCTGGGAATTACAGCCAGAACTGCTATTAGAGGTGAGTCGGATTTGGTCGGATATTCCTCATCTACTCCCTTTATTGAGGGAACTTTGAGGTGCTCTAAAAAAGCGCCATCCGGGTCCTCTTTCCGTGCAGAGCCTATTCGAGATAATGCATCTGCTTCCTCATTTTCTAATCAAGGGATGTGTGGAACCTCAAACCCTTCAAACGATTTAGATAAATCATCCACGACAGCCTTATATGCTGCCATGTGTTTATTTGCATTACAAATATCCGACACTTGCTGAACAACAAGATCCGAATCTCCATAACACATCAAACGTCGGATGCCGATATCCTTAGCAATCCGGATTCCGTGTAGCAGTGCTTCATACTCGGCAATATTGTTTGTCGTTGTGAAGTAGATCTGCAACATGTATAGAAGTTTATCTCCTTGGGGTGATTTGAGCGCCACGCCAGCCCCCGAGCCCCCGCAAGCCTTAGACCCATCAAAGTATAGGGTCCAATATTCCAACTCAGGGAGGGTCATATTCTCCTTCGTCTCTATCCAGTCATCAACAAAATCGGCAAGGATTTGGGATTTGATTGTTGTCCGAGGTTTGTACTCAATATCGAAAGTTGAAAGCTCTATGCCCCATTTGGCGACGCGTCCTATGTTGTCACTGTTGTTGATTATATCCCTCATGGGAGCGGTGCTCACCACGGTAATTGGATGCTCTTGAAAATAGTGTCGTAGCTTACGAGATGCTAAGAAAACACCATAAGACAGCTTTTGATAGTGCGGATACCGTTGTTTTGATTTTGTTAGGACCTTGCTGACAAAATAAGTCGGGCGTTGCACCAAGTGTTCCTGATTTTCTCCGGTCTCTCCACTACCATGATGATACTGACGACTTTATTTGTCGCAGCAAGATAAAGCAACATCGGTTCATGTGGTTCCGGTGCAGCAAGGATAGGAGCAGATGAGAGTACTTTCTTCAGGTCTTGTAGTGCAGCTTCAGCTTCGTCGGTCCATACAAAATCCTTGGTCTTTTTTAGGAGTTTGTATAATGGTGCGGCTCTTTCACCGAGCTGGCTTACAAACCGACTGACTGCAGCGATGCAACCAGTTAGTCTTTGTACGTCCTTCAGGCGAGTTGTCCTGGAAATATTGAGTATAGCCTTGATTTTGTCTCGGTTCACCTCTATGCCTCTTTGGGACACGATGAAACCTAACAATTTTCCGGCTAGGATACCAAAGAAGCATTTCTTCGGATTAAGTATTATGTTCTATTTTCGTAGATTGGTGAACATTTCCTCCAAGTCAGAAATCAGTGTTTCCTTCTTTTTGGACATCACCGCAATATCGTCCACATATGCATGTACATTGTGTCCGATTTGGTCGTGGAGGCAACGCTGCATTGTGCGCTGGTACGTAGCTCCTGCGTTCTTCATCCCAAAGGGCATCGTAACAAAACAGAAGGTTCTGAAGGGGGTTATGAATGAAGTTTTGACTTTGTCAGATTCCTTCATCCGGATTTGGTGATAACCGGAATATGCGTCGAGAAAACAGAGGAGTTCTGAGCCTGCCGTAGAATCGATGACTTGATCAATCCTAGGCAGAGAAAACGGATCTTTGGACAAGCCTTGTTCAAGGCAGTATAATCAACACACATCCTTAAATCAGTGGTGTCCTTTTAAGGGACCATTACAGGATTGGCCGACCACTCAGTGTGGATGGCCTCTTCTATGAATCCGGCTAACTCGAGCCGTGCTAGTTCCTTAGCTATTGCCTTACGCTTTTCATCGCCGAAACGTCGTAAGGACTGTTTGACGGGTTTAGAGTTCGGGTTTACATTTAAAGAGTGCTCGGCAAGTTCCCTAGGTACTCCGGTCATGTCAGATGGCTGCCATGCGAAGATATCTTGATTTTCTTTGAGGAACTTGACGAGCTCGCTTTCCTATGCACTATATAGGCCTACGCCTATCTGGGTCACCTTGGAGGGGTCATCATCCTTCAACGGCGTATTCTTCGTCTCTTCTGATGCCTTGAACTCCAGATTTGGCTTTGTCACATCCTTCTTTGTTGCGGGCATCTCGGACGGATCCATGCTCTTCTTGATCTCCTGGTACTCCTGGGCGTGCAACACGGCTTCAGCAAAGGCAACATTTCCATCCTCGCACTCTCGCGCTTTCTTCCGGTCTCCCTGATGGTGATTACGCTGTTAGACCTAGAATTTTCATCATATTGTAAATGTAACACGGAGGAGCCATAAAAGCCCAGTAAGCCGGACGTCCGAATATAGCGTGGTACGCTCTCTTGAACGGGACCACTTCGAAGGAAAGTGCCTCCGTCTGATAGTTCTTTGGAGTTCCAAAGGTAACATCCAAAGTGATTTCTCCCAGGGAATTTGCTTGTCTTCCTGGGACAACCCCGTGAAAGATCACAGAGCTGTGGTTCAGCTGGATCTCTGAGATCTTCATCCGGCATAGCGTTTCTACATACAGAATATTAATACTGCTGCCACCGTCCATGAGAGTCTTGGAGAAACCATAACCATCAATAAGTGGATTGACGATTAAGGTGTATTTTCCTTGCCTGTGTAGCTTAGGCGGATGATCAACACGGTCAAATGTGATTGCCACTTCCGACCAGTCCAGGAATTGGGGGACAGCCGGAACTGTTGCGTTGAGCTCATGTAGCACTACCTTTTTGACCTTTGTTGGTTGAGATTCGAGGAAGGTGACATAAGTGTCTTTCTTGGTCGGAAAATTTTTCTTCCCTTCCATCTTGGGATTTGAAGCATCAGCTTCCTCCATGTTAGAATCTTCCTTGGTCTCTTTATCTTTTTCGGGAATCTTATTTCCCTCCTTACGCTTTGCTTTGTAGCCCGCGGTATCATCTCTTTTAATGTCGTCATTGAAATGACACTCGGCGTTGGTGTGGGATGAGCCCCCATTGGCGTCTAAGTGATGCACACATGGGTTATTAGCAATGTCGGCCCAAGAGTAGGTTTTGCCCGGTTGTTGGTCTCCTCTACCTTGAACTCTTGAAGTCCCACGGCCGCGCCCGCGGCCTCCGCCACGTCCTCCTCGTCCTCCAGACCTGAAAGTAGCAGTGACCACTACCGTTTCCGTGTTGGGTTTCTCTTCCGAGGTATTCTTGCGCTTCTGAGCTTGTTGCTTTGGTTGTTTTGCCGACTATGGCACAACCAGGGCGTTGAGTAATCCCTCTGCATCGTCGTTGGCATCTGCATACTTGCTCGTTGTTTCTATAATCTATCCCAAGTCAGTGACTTTGTCACACTTCAAGCGATGACGTAGTAAACCTATTGGGAGACCTGCAATGAAAGCTTCAATCGCAGTTAGGTCATTTACTCCTTCACAAGAGTTCTTGGTGTCAATCCATCGTCCAAGGTAATCTTGGCAAGTTTCTCCGGCTTTCTGGGTGCAACCCTATAGGTCTCCAACCGTACAGGGCCTCCGGTATGTGCCTTCGAAATTCCGGAAGAACGCACTTTGCATGTCATACCAGTTATGGATGGTGTTCTCCGGAAGTTCATTGAGCCATGATCTTGCCGTCTTCCACAATATGAGTGGGAGATATCGGGTTGCGACCAGGCTATTTCCGCCTTTGGCAATGCAACAAGCTTGGAAGAAATCCTGTAGCCAGGTATCTGGCCGAGCAATGTTGTCGTAGGCTTGGATATGTCGTAGGCTTGGATATCTGGCCGAGCAAATCCTTCCGGGAATCTTGTAGCTCTTATGCGTGGTCCGAAGCACTTTGGGCCCATGTATATATCATCATTTTCGTAGCGCCGCGCCTCTATATTGGAGTTGATCCTGTGCCTTGCATCGTTCGGGGATAGAGATCGTCTCGAGTGTCGGTTGTGGTTGTGGTGCCTTGGAGCCAGACTTCGGCTTTTGCCACCACCTCCTCCACCACAACGCCCTCCTTGGCCTCCTTGGGAGCTGTTGTGATGGCTACTTGGCGGAGAGGGTGGAGCAGCTGGGTTATTTCCGGCTGATTGCCGGCCTCCGTCCGGAGCATCATTATTCCGGTTCTAGGGAGGGTCTTCATTGTGATAATCCCCCTGCCGGCTTGTCTCGGCACGGTGTCCGTCGTTCCTTCGCCCGTCATCCGGACGGCTTGCATGTCTAGGAGGTGGCATTCTTTGTCAATCCTCCTCCCGACATTTCTCTTTATCATCGTCCATGCGGTCTTTCGACTCTCGCCGGGATGGGTTCCTCGGATTCAGTGCAGCAATTGCCTCTTGCTCCGCAACTGGGTTAACGTTACTCTAGTCACGGGCAACTTTGTGGTGTTGTCTCGAAGATCCGGTTCTTGAGTAATTGTCCTCCCGGTGATCGGAATACACGCTGGGGTCTTACGTCAGCCCATGCCGGCTGTGTACGACACTGGTCGGAATCGGAGACCAGCTTTTGACTTCTGGACATGGCGACCTTTTGCTGCTCCAGTCCCTTGTTGAGTAATTTGATGCCCAACCGGATCTGCTTCGGGCCTGGATTAGCCGACAGAATTTCTAGGGCCACAACGGTGTTCTGTACTAGGGTTGGATACACCCAATCCCCTTTGCTATCTTTCTGAGGCTTCCCCATTTCTTCTCTGAAAAGGACGGCGTGAATTTGCGGGAATTGGTTGTCATTAGTATGAGTTTCCTGGTCTTCTGGTTTTGCCTGGAGTTGTACTTCTCCGCAGATGCCATGCGTTTCTTTTCCTCCTCAATGTTTTTGGCTTCATCGAGGAGTACTTGACGACGCGCTTCTAGGGCATGTGCCCTCTCGTCTAGTTCATCAGCAGTAAGTTCTGCAGCAGTAGGAACAGGTGTGGTTAATGCAGCATCGATGAGTTTACACGCACCTTCAATGATCATGTGTCCATCCACCGATTCTTCTTTTTTGGGCTCGTCTAGGATAAGCGCTCCATCCGAGTCTTCCTCGTATTCCTCGGCAATCACCTACTCTCCCGGAGGGTCTTTTGTCGGGGTCTTGTTCTTCTTGTTCTTCTTCTTTGCCTTCTTGGCAGCGCCGGTAGCAAAGACGGCTTTGGATACGTTTCCCGGAGTCAAGCTCTAATCGGTACTTTCGGACATCTGGACCTCGGGATTATCTTTGACTTCCATGTCATCCTGCGCTTTGGGAGAGTGTTCCTCGGATCCTTCATCCATGGCTTCTCCTTCCTCTGCAGCTTTGGAGTTATACTCCTCTTCATATTCCGCGGTGAACTTTCGGAAATCTGCTGACGTCATCGATTCATCCGAGGATGCGGGTACATCAGCGTTTGTTCCAATCACCTCCGGCATCGGCAGAGCCGGATCCGGATCCCACATATCCGACGAAGTGCAACGCGTGTTTCTTGAGGTACCTGCGGCTCTCGCGATCGGCCTCGTCAAAACGTTTGATGGTCTCGAGGATTTCATCTACGCCAGAGTTTTGCATCATCATGCGTCTTAGCGTGTATCTCAGGAAAGGCTTGTCTGTCCCGGCGTCATCAGAGCCGGAATTAGTGTCGTTGCTATGCTCCTCCTGGATTTCGCTTCAGCGGGTGGGTTGATCTGGGATTTGGCTTCTCCAAGGAGACCCACTCCAGATTCAACTTGGACCGCCAGGTCTGCCTCAGGATCAGATTTCTCCACTATCTCCGCAACTCGTGCGGGCTGGGTGGGATTAGGGTTTCCTGAGATCCGGAACTCTGCCGCCTCCGCGGACAAAGGGGACCCAGAAATTTCCTCTGCCTCTATCATCACCGCTGTGGTGGGTGGGACAGGTTCAGCAAAACCGATGTAAACATCGATCTCACCAAAAGACATGACGGTGTACGTAGTCACAGCCTCCCTAGCCGGAATCCAGGTCTCGTCGAGAACGGTGAGAGGGATGTCACTAGCGTAGAGGACGCGACCGATAGCAATAGTCTCGCCGATTCCGATTCTTGAAGATTCCACTCGGAACGCAGATCTGAAGCTCACTTGCCCCACGGTGGGCGCCAACTATCATCGGATTGATGACAAGTACGCCATGAGGGGGTCCTCGAGGCGTGCGGAAGAGAGGGGTGTGAGACGTATGGTGTTCCAGGACGGTGATCACACAAGTTTACCCAGGTTCGAATCCGCCGGCTTTGGACGGATCCTACTCCTGCTACCAATCCAGTAATATGGCAGAGCCAGAATATGGGTTACAAGGGTTCGCCTGTTCGAGTTGAGATTGTAGACTATTGAGAGTGCCCTAAAGGCTCTCCCTAGGACGGCTGATATAGATATCCGGCCTAGGGTTTACAGGAGAGATCTATCCGGCTACGACTGAGAGTCGGTTATAGAGTACATCTTGAACTACAAATAACACTATGGGCCTAAGTCGGTAAGTCTTCTGGGCCTTCCCGTATCCGGATTGGACTCCGTCTCTTCTCCCTGACTAGGCCGCCCGTGAAGCAAATCTCTAACCCGAAGAGGGCCACCCTGGTCAGCAAGGACTGTGAGGATACTCAGAAAGTATATCCCCAACAGTGATAGCATTGATTGGACGGTAGTCCATGCATAACCGTAACGTATCATCCGTTTTCATAACAAGAATCACGGGTATTGCACTTGGACTTGTGCTTACTTGGATCAAACCTTTGGAGACGAGGTGGTTAATTTGGCATTCGATCTACTTCGTCTCTTCAAGGTTCATGCAGTAAGCAACACGGTTTGGTAGAGGTGCACCGGGTACGAGGTAGTACATGTGGGAGATCTTCGGGAAACACATCCTTGAATTCCTGCAAAATAACCATCAAAGCGGGAGGAACATTGGTTAAGTCATTATTTCCTTGCGCTACATTTACAAATGAGTACATACTGCAAGATCGATGGGTTATTCCTCACTTCTCTCATCTCACTTTTGGTGTCAAGAAGAACACCCTTAGTTTTGCCACTCGAATTTGGCTTGTGGATCTCACTCTCTATATGGTGGTTCTCTCGCTCACCACTCTTCTCACAAGTTGGTTTTGTGGTTTGCACCCTCGCTAAAGCCTTTGCATTATGCGCAATTATTTTGCTAGGAGTCATCAGTTGCAAAACAAATGTCTTGTAAAGCCACCTGAAGGTATACACCTTTGTGTGGTCATCATGTAGAGCACCTTTGTCGTATTGCAACAGTCTACCAAGAAACATATGTCATACCATCATGGGAACCACGTCACACTCCATCATGTCTTTTTATGGCCAATTGAGAATGTTACCGAGACGGTGTTCTTGATCTTCATGGACCCCTGGTCATTTATACATTGGACATGGTAGGGGTTCTTGTGTCTATGGAGGGTGAGGTTGATCTTTTCGCATAACTCAGTGCTTGCAAGGTTGTGGAAGCTCCCTTCATCGATGATAACTTTAATGGATTTCCCATTGATGTTGGCACATGTTTGGAAGCTGTTGGATCTTTGATCTTCATTCTCTTGGGCTTGAGTAGTCTTGATTCTTGTGTCGACAACCGAAGGACTTGCGTCATACTCACACATCAGGAGTTCTTGGTCATCTCCAACTTTTTTCCTTGTGATTGCTTCCTTGACTCTTGAATCATATTCGTCTTCACTCAAGTATTGATCGTCACCATTGTAATGAATGAACAAGTATTTGGTATTGCCACATTTGAATGACTTGTGTCATTTGCCTCCACACTTGTAGCATTGTCTGTCGAATGGCGGGTCATCCAAAGATTGCTTGCCACTTGGGGCGGTTTTCCTTGAGGAGGTGTGGCCTTGAAAGGAGGCTTGGAGGAGCTTGAGGATCTTCTTTTAATGGTTGTTGGTGTAGTGGTTGGAGCTTGCTTGTAGGTGAAATACGTCTTGGGATTGTTGTATTTGATGTCCTCTTGCACTTGATGTTCGGTCTTTGTTGCATTATGCACAAGCTCAACCATGTTGTTGTACTTTTGGAACTCGACGATGCGTTGATTGGATGGTTCAAGCCAATGACGAAGCATGCCATGGTTTGCTCCTCGCGATCTTCAATTTTGGCACGGATCATGTTTAGCTCCATTTGCTTGAAGTACTCTTCCACGATTTTTGTTCCTTGGTTCAGCATTTTAAGATTGTTGTAGAGGTCGAGCGTGTAGTGCAAAGGAACAATACATGATCTCATATGATCCTTCATATCTTGCCAAGTGTTTATTGGGGGCGCTCTTCTTGCTTCTCGAGCAACTTGGACTTGTTCCCACCAAAGGTTGGCATAATCATCAAACTCAAGAGAATCCATGGCTACCATCTTCTCTCACTATAGTTGTGCATGCGGAAGATTTTGTTAACTTTTAGTGCCCATGGTGAACTTGAGCATATTGAACTTGGGCATGGTGAACTTGAGCATGCGGAGATATTCTTTGGGATCATTGGAACTTGTGAACTTGGGCATGGTGAACTTGAGCTTGCCAAAAGTTTCTTCCTCATTGTGGTCACCGTAGTGAGGGTTTCCATGATGTTGATGGTCTCCATCTTCCATGCAATCAATGCTACGAGCTTGGTGACATTGTTGTTGCTCTTGAGGTTGTTGAGCCGCATTTGGAGGAGGTGGAACTTGTTCCTAACAACGTTGTTGGAGAGCTTGCTCTTGGCATGGTTGAGGTGGTTGAGGAGGATCATGTCACGGTTGTTGACGAGGTTGAGGCACTTGGGCCCCACGAGGAAGATCATGGTCTTGATCCTCTTGAGGTGGATGGTGTTGCTCAACATGTGCAATTTGACGCTCCATGTCTTGCTGAGGTTGAGTAGGCTCTCCATGGTGACCATGGTGTCGGCATTAGCATTCATGACGGTGATGACGATGATGAGGGTCTTCAAGAGCTTCAGTTCGATGATGAGCTTGTTCTTTCAAATTGGAGTCATCACTTGTTGTTGAGTGAAGGTATTGCGGGTGTTGACTATGAACTTGAGGTTCCACTCAAGGTTATTCACGTGGTTTCTCTTGTTGGATCACTAGTGCTCTTGCATGATGACGATGTTCTTCTGGCCTTGCTTGTGGTATTGAGGAGAAATCACCATCATAGCTTTATGTTGCAGTGTGCGACTGAGAAGGTACATATCGTAATGAGCTCACGTGTTCAGGCATGAGGGCTTCATTGCGTCTTGGATCACTTGCATGAGGGTCCTATAGATGAGGAGAACATTGGTGTAACGAGCTTGATGCACTCGAATGGTGCCTTAAAGAACTTGGTGTGTGGGAACGCGACTGTGTGTTTCAAGCGAGCTCGGCTAGCGAACGTTGGAGTGCTTCGTTTTGATTGGTAAAGGGGTGGTGCATGGCCATCATATCTTTATAAAGATCCTTGAAGTTGTTGTCGATTCTCTTGAACTCCATTTGAGTTTCTCTGAATTACTTTCCTTGGAGCATCTCAAGGGCATGGCAACATTCACGAAACTCTTGTCGAATGATGAAGTGGCTCGCTTGCGTGTACGGTCCTTCTTCTTCTTCTTCTTGGAGAGGTGGTTGGCTTGTCTCACCATGCCTATCCATAATGCAAGACAAACAAGGATTCTATATGGAAGGTAATATGTGGTGGGGGTTAGCCTTTTACCTCACCTTTAGGATTGTATCAAACTAGTAGCCACACGTGAGAACTATAAACTTGAAAAGTGAAATCGCAAAGAAAGATCACACTAAATAAGAACTAAAACTCTCAAAAGCTTTATGTGGAAGGTTAGGATGGTGGATTGTCAACGAAACAATCAAACAAAAAGATAGTCAAAAGTGGGTAAAATCCAACAAAACTCAAGTCAAAGGAAAAAAGGTCAACTCAAAAGGTGACGGGAACCTACGACTATGTACACTCATGGAGATTATTGGGATTAGCACGACTATGAAAATGAGCAAACAAAATGTTGTATCAAAAACTACGCTCGGTTGTCGTGCCAATGCAAGGAGAGATGATGGCCCATTTGCAAAGACAAAAATGAGCAATGGATTTGTGAACTAGCCTTGGGCGCTCTTATTTCTCTTTCTTACAATCTTGAGACTCTCGTATGCTATGGGAGACTACTTTTATTTTTCTTTGTATCTTTTTCTTTCGTTTCTTTTCTCTTTTTTTATTTTTTCTCTCCCTCAATGCTACCAAGTCACTCTTTCTTTTATCTTACACTATCACTATTCAAGGACAAGTGCACAATCCTCAAGAAAACACAAGATGATGCACTCTTGTGGGTTAGGTATACACAATGGAACATATGGGGTTAACAAGGTGACGCAAGTTTTATCTTAGTTATTGATGATGTACTTGCGGTTGGTGGTGCAGGAGGATCTTGAGTTACGTGGTGTCGACGAGTGCGGAAGGTGTTGCGGAAGCTTGCTGTTGGTTGTTGACACGCACACAAAACACAAACAACAAAGGTAAAATAACGAAAACAGAGAGGAGGCAAAACTATTCAAAAACAGGCGTTAGGGCCGGAGACTCCGGGCTTCGGGGCCAAAGACTCCAGGATTCAGGGCCAGAGACTCGAGGGTCGAGGGCCTACTGCTCGAACTTGCTTGTATTCTCAATTGGAAATCCACGCCTTGGGGCCTCAAATCCGTGAAAAAATGGCCAAAATTGGTGTGCAGCCCCCGAATTAATCCTCCGAGAATCCCTGTTATGCATACACCACGATCCCATGATTAGTTTGTCATGGCACATAACTGACAAGTATCAAAGTAAACATCCATTACTTAAGTGGATACAAGTCATACCTTAATTTCCATTATGGCTACCTTAGTCATCATCAGCGAAACTTTATGAAAGAGTAAATCCCGAGCCATGCCTTAACCTACAGGCAAATGACTAGGAGAATGTCCTATCTCGCATAGTTGTCAATCTTCACCTTCTTCTTGATATCTGACCAAGTTAATAGCCAGAGACAATGCCAGTGAGTACTTTGAATGTACTTTCAAACCATCTTAAGAGAAAAATAATAACAAGAGAATATGCAATATGGCTGTGGTAGTAGGAGGGCTCCAAGAAAGGTTATTTTCTAAAATAGCTTCTCTTATAGATATAGCATCTACATATCTTTGTTGAAAACTTTTGCAAAAGATTTTGGAAACCTTTTTGAAAAGTTTTGGAAAAAACAAGGATTGGGTCACCCATTCGTTTCTTCCTTCCAGTCATCCCATGACCAAACTCCTTTCCTCCCTTTCCGACCATCCCATGGTCAAAACATTTCCAAAGCCATTACATTTATGAAATCCTTTTTCAAATCAAAACCAGCACTGCTCTACAGCAACCTTCCCAACTTTTGATGACCTATTCGAATAGATTTACACTCTATAGAAGTTGTAGGCTTTTCCCACACCATCCGAGTACCCTGCCCTGATCCCCTACGGATCATGGGTCGAGTAACCGGTCAAGACCCTAAGGATGCCCACTCCAGTATAGGTGCCTACCCTATGAGTTGTTCCCCTCAACATCGGGACGTCGGATACCAAGGACCAACCGGAGCGCCTTTTCACTACACAAAGTGTGCACTTTCAATGAGAGGCTCATAGTAACGCATGGCGGTCCGCCGATCATTTGTTTCTCCTCCGGATCAATGCTTCACATGGACCGTTACAGGAGAAGACCCAACCTCTAGAGATCGAAATCTCATGTAGTAGTTCCGAGGCAACTCATACCATAGTAAACAAACTTCGAGTCTAGCCCCTTCCCATCTAGGAGTAATGTGGTTGCACGGGTTAATTGTTTTGGCAAAACTGCAAAGAACCTGGTGCGTTTTTGTAAACCTTTTTCCTCCATCTTTCCTTCAGCATTTTTTAAAATAAAACCTTTTTCCTTTCTCAAACTTCTCTTGTAGGTCAAACATCACCAAGGTTTTATCATAAAACATTTTGTAAGACTTATCTGGGATCTTCCCATCCTATAGCTTTGCTTCGGCTAAATCGGGGTCTCCAAAGGGGTATGGTGTTATACACCAACTATCATACACAGGACAAGTAGGTATGACCAAAGGGGGTTGTAATTAGTAGTACAAATGTGTAATGGTTTGGAGGAGCCAAGCCACTACCAAGTATAGATCACCATATAATAAAACAATGCAGATTTAATAAAACAGTAGGTAAGACATGCATATGTAAAAAAAGTAGGACAAATCTTATGAGCAAGAAGGTGGCTTGCCTGAGATCAGCAATCTGGCAATATATGTCCCTGGACTTCTTCTTAGAAAACCATAATAACCAAGTAATAACCATCTTCTTCTGGTCTTTGATATAATCGCAACTATCATTGTCAGAGAGGATACATGCAAGCAAACAGAGCCACAATCAACACAAGGCATGCACTCACCAATTCAGTATAGCGAGGAAACATGCAACACATTACTAACTTCAGTAGGTTTTGGTGGATTGAGCTCCAAGCAATTGGAATAACTTTATTTGCATTTATGAACTTTCATTTAAGATTTGTTTGCCAAAATCACTTAATAGAGGGGTTTGGAACTAAGTATTGGGTATGTATGTTATGAATGCACAAAAATGATATAAACAGATAGGTATTGAAATAACAAGGCCAACAAAAGTGGTTTCATGATTTTATCAATTTTCTTTATTTAGTTATGAATATTTTAGTGGAAAAAACCCTAGTTTAGGTTAATAAATCACCAGAAAAGATATGGACCTCAAATAAATTTGTCCTCGGGGAGTTTTTCATCTATTTGATTTTTTGATTTTCTGAGAGTTGGAATCACCTCAAAATATTTACCGAAATGCCCTTGGGAAATTCCCAAAGTCCATTCTGGAAGGGGTTTGTCTTTTCACCAGATTTAATATAAAGGGGATTTTGATATCAATCCAAATACATATGATAGGTATTTTCAATACCTTTTAGTAGAAATTGGAATTACTATTTTCAGAGGAATATAACTACAAGAAGGATTTTCCTAGGTTAAACAACTATTGTTAGAAGTTTTTAATTCCTTAAAAATCCACCAAGGCTCAATAAATCCATATTTATTAGGGTTTGGTATGCCTTAGTGTACCACATCTCTGAGAGTTATATTGAACTCAAAATATAGTGTGGATTGACCTAGAAAAATTTCTAAAAACATATATGCTCTGTTTTTGTTATTTTTCTGCAGGCAATCTAGGAAGAATTTTAAGGTGTGTCCAAAGAGACATGCAGGGTATCAGATATAACTTATAGTACAAAAAGACTTCAATCCATTTCGAGTGGTGAAATTACCTGAAGGATCTAATGAGTATTTTAGGTACTTTCTAGTAATTTAAAAACTAGAAAATAAACAATTAAAACTGGGTCAAAAGTTTGGTGCAGCCTGTTAGAGAAAACACTATAGAGCATGTAAAAATTTGGATATGGGCATTTTTAGGCATTTTCCATTTTGTTTTGTATTTAAACTGACATGCTTATTTAATAGATCTAAGGATATTGTTTAAAGAAAAGGGGTGTTGGGCTAGGAATCTAGAGGGAAATGGGCCACAACGCCCTTATTCATCCCAGTCTGCTCGGGCAGGGCACAGGAGAGGCAATCAAACGGCCGCCTGGCGGGACCCGCTGGTCAGCCGCTGGGGCAGTCCAACCCGTACGGGGAGCCTTGGGCTGTCGGATCTAAGGCAGATCGATGGTTCCCTTGCATCGTCTTCCTCTAGTCAGGCCCGATGGTGCGGGGAACCCTAGCGGTGGTGGGCCTGTTCGTCTGCGGTACCAAAGTTCGTAGGCCAGCGCATGGCAGTACCTAAGTTGCCTGAAATTGCCGCGTTTCAAAATGTTGGGCTGCCAACTACTGGGAGGGGCCATTTCAAGGCAAACTCATCTCACCCCTGCCAAATTCAAACATTCTGTTAAACTGCCCCGTGAAGTAGACGGTCGAGACCCTCATGTCGGTCATCTATCCGTGATGCGAGCGCCAACGCGGCAACCTCTTAGGCAAATCGAGTAGCTAAGTGGAATGGATGCGTTGACCAATTTCACAAATCCATTCCCACCTTTCCCCTAGCACTGGCGGTGTCGGAATCCACCCTCCAGGCAGGACGATCCCTTCGGACATTTGACTTCTAGCGCCAAGTTGCTGCGCCCAGTCGCTGATCCTGATCTCCAATGGCGCATGTCGTAGCCTCCGTTGTGAGGCTCTAGCCCACCTCCGCCGCTGACGAGTCGAGCAGCTCAGAGGATGGCAGATCCTACTACCAAGGAAGAAAAAGTTCTGGCTACAAGAGGGTGAGCTACCCTTCTCTTTGCTATTCGCACTAATTATAACTTCTAGCTGGCTACTGAACCTCAAATTGTTTGTTATCCCAACACTGACAAACATATTTTGTCCACAGTTTTCTGTCAAGTGGGATCTCCGCGGACCACCCTTACCTAGTCACAGTAGTCCTCTTCAGGTACGACTCTAAGGGCAAGTGGTACGGATACCATTGTATCACAATGGAAGAAGCGCATGCGCAGATCTGCACTATATCTGGTTGGTTACTGCTCTGCGTAATCACGATGAATTATGGCCGAAGAAGACTACAAAGTCCAGCTTCATGTATGAACGTGGCATCATGGTTCCTCTAATGTGTGACAATTAGCTAATTGGGTTGATGAAAAGGTATGCTTTGGATTGCATGTTTGAGCTGAATTGTGATGTACTGGATGTGGAAGCTGCTGCAACTGGGAGTCACCCTTCTATTCTTGGACAGGGTGGTCGCTCGAACCGAATTATCTCCTGGTAAGCAAAAGTCTCTTGGGGTTCGCATGTTTGTGCTGAATTGTAATTTTTGTTTCATTTACTCTGTAGATATTGGGCAGTTATGCAACAGTCTTATTTCTTTGACAGGAAGCTCCACAAGGTTAGAAACATGACTGCCGGGTCAGTCATTTTGCTGCCTGAAGAAATTAAAAACGAGTGGAAAGATGATGCTGGACATGATTCTGGTGCCCATTGTCCCGGCGATGCAGAGTACGTGAAGCTAAGAAAATTGGCACCGAGGAAGAGGAAGAAGGCAGGAAATGAAGAAGCCAGTGCACGTGAAGGCTTGGCACCCAGGCTGCGGAAGAAGGCTGCTGGCAATGAAGATGCATAGTAATGTGTTGAACTTGAACCTATATATGTAATTCTGTTAAATTCGGGAGCTCTGTGTGTGGCACGTTGCTGGGCGAAACAATCTACCCACGTTCTTTGAGTAAAATGTAAAGCGACTTAGGGTTTGGAAACGCCCGAGTCAGTAGTTGAATCCAAAATTGTGATTGTGTCACTGCTATCTGAAAACACGTAGCACCTGTTCCACGATTGCTGAGGGGCAGGAGGTCTCCAAATACGATGGAATATAAGTGGCACAGAAATAAATTATTTAAGCTGCCACACTCCACGAAGCATAAACTTATTTTAGATGCTACACAACGACGTGGCAACATAAACAGCAATGGCAACCGATAGTTCCCAGACACTCGAGCACGTCTATCTCACCACCTCCCTGCTCCTGCATCCCCTGCGTCTGGCAAAGCTCCCGAATCTCCATTAACCGGGTGTACATACTTCCACTTTATAAATTGTGGCTATGCCATTTGCATGCGGCACAATCCACGTATATTACGTTTAAACAAACCACCAATGTCAGAATACCACCATGATCAGACAAAAGGAAGTGATGCAGGGTTAAGACAGACTAACGGGAGAGCAATTTTTTCCTCCCAGGACTCCGGGACCACTAGTTCAGACCGCTAGGTCAACAAGTACTACTATTACAACTTAAAAAGGCATGGAGCTCAAGCTAAATAGAACTAGTTATGACAAGTCTCCTTGATCTTCCTAATCTTATCCCGATGCGCATCTTCCTGCGAGAGCAAGGATCGATTCGTCTGCTCCTTCCTTTTAGCATCTTCCTTGCATAGCTTCAATTGTTTCTCTGTATTTTTTGTCATGCACTTGTCAATACTCGTAGTTGTGAACTACAGGACTTTGGCCTGGTGAAGATCATTCCTTGCTTGTGTCAGTTCTTGCTTTGCTTTAGCCTTCAAGGCCAACGCCACGTCCCTCTCCTTCTTGACTTTGCTAACCTTGTCTTGCACCCTCCTGAGATCTCGGTTAAGCTTGGTTGTGTCAACTGGGTCCCATAGCTTCATCTCAACACTGTCAAGAAGTGAGCTGACTACGAATTCTTTCAACTCAACAGTCATATCCCATAGTTTGTCCGGCGTTTTCTGCATCGATTTGGGCCAATCTGGATCTACCCATTTGACAACACCGCAACTTTCGCCTTGCATCATTGCACGATGTCCTTGACACCATAGAAACCTCCTGCCTATGTTTCGTCCTTCGAACGCTACAAATTTAGCGGGCACATGTCCATGTCTACGTAGCAGAGGATTGTCTTCATCCACTAAACCGTGATAGTCGGAGTCATACATTGTCTGGTTGGCCTAACACATCATACGCGCATGAGTAAACAGAGTAGATCTAGCTCAAAAATAGATAACTGGCCATAGATGTTAGAGATATAGATGAGACGACTCACATCAAAATCACCATCCCTGTCAGCACGACGCGTTTCCTCGCCGTCTCTCCTTGGGATGGCGGCGCCATTGGCTTGCGGCTACGGTAGGATGGGAGTGAAGTGGGGGAAGTGGCTTTGAGGGGAAGGAAGAGAAGTACGGGGAGGAAGAGAAGTAATGGGGACGTGACACTGGGATATGGCCCACTGAACTCGTGAGTTGTGACACTCGCAATAGGGGAGCACCTAGTGTTGCCAGTTTGTCCAGAGCAAGCGTGGCCAATCATGCCGCAGAATAGCCTACTCGCGGATCGCTCTCACGAAGACCATCCGAATCGTCCAAGTGCACTGATCGAACGGTATGTAACAATCATCAAGCAGAACAACTGTGTTAGGGCGTGCCTTCTAGAAGACTCGGTCTAACGGCCACCCATTGGGGGCTAAGGTTATGGCTCTCCTAAGTTAGGATCCATATGTGGTTTATGAGACGAACAGACATGCAATGATACTGGGTGTGGTTCATGAAAAGAACATACATGCAATGGCATTGGTGGATCCATATGTGGTTTGTGAAAAGAACAAACATGCAATCACACTGGGTGGATCCATGTCTGGTTCATGAAAAGAACAGACATGGAATGACACTGGTGGATCCATGTGTGGTTTGTGAGAAGAACACACATCCAATGACACTAGGTGTGGTTCATGAAAAGAACACACATCCAATGGCACTGGGTGTGGTTCATGAAAAGAACACACATCCAATGACACTGGTGGATCTTGCTGCGGTTCATGAAAAGAACACACATCCAATGACACTAGTGGATCCATGTGTGGTTTGTGAAAAGAACAGACATGCAATCACACTAGGTGGATCCATGTGTGGTTTGTTTAGAGGAACAGACATGCAATGACACTGGGTGTGGTTCATAAAAAGAACAGACATGTAATGACATTGGTGGATCCCTATGTGGTTTGTGAGAAGAACTGACATGCAATGACTCTAGCTATGGTTCATGAAAAGAACACACATGCAATGACACTGGTGGATCCATGTGTGGTTTGTGAAAAGAACAGACATGCAATCACACTAGGTGGATCCATGTGTGGTTTATGAAAGAACAGACATGCAATGACACTGGTGGATCCATGTGTGGTTTGTCATAAGAACACACATCCAATGACACTGGGTGTGGTTCATAAAAAGAACACACATCCAATGGCACTGGGTGTGGTTCATGAAAAGAACAAACATGCAATGACACTGGTGGATCCATGTGTGGTTTGTGGAAACAACACACATGCAATCACACTCGGTGTGGTTCATGAAAAGAACAGACATGCAATGACACTAGTCGATCCTTATGTGGTTTGTAATAAGAACTGACATGCAATGACTCTAGCTATGGTTCATGAAAAGAACACACATGCAATGACACTAGTGGATCCATATGTGGTTTGTGGAAGGAACAGACATGCAATGACACTGGGTGGATCCATGTGTGGCTTGTTTAGAGGAACAGACATGCAATGACACTTGGTGTGGTTCATGAAAAGAACAAACATGCAATCACACTGGTGGATCCCTATGTGGTTTGTGAGAAGAATTGACATGCAATGACTCTAGCTATGGTTCATGAAAAGAACACACATGCAATCACACTGGTGGATCCCTATTTTTTTGTGAGAAGAACTGACATGCAATGAATCTAGCTGTGGTTCATGAAAAGTACACACATGCAATGAGACAGGTGGATCCATATGTGGTTTGTGGAAAGAACAAACATGCAATGACTCTAGCTGTGGTTCATCAAAAGAACAGACATGCAATGACACTGGTGGATCCATGTGTGGTTTGTGAAAAGAATAGACATGCAATCACACTAGGTGGATCCATGTGTGGTTCATGAAAAGAACACACATGCAATGACACTAGTGGATCCATGTGTGGTTTGTGAAAAGAATAGACATGCAATCACACTAGGTGGATCCATGTGTGGTTTGTTTAGAGGAAGAGACATGCAATCACACTGGGTGTGGTTCATGAAAAGAACAAACATGCAATGACACTGGTGGATCCCTATGTGGTTTGTGAGAAGAACTGACATGCAATGACTCTAGCTGTGGTTCATGAAAAGAACACACATGCAATCACACTGGTGGATCCCTATGTGTAACATCCCAAAACTTTAATCCAAGCTTATCAAGATCCAAATCATTAAATTTAGGGTTAACAAAACCTTTTTCTGTTTAAAGTATTTAAGTATGAATATAAGAAAGGCCTTAATTTTGAAATCTTTGTGAATGATCACCATTTATTGATCCATTGGTTGTAAAATGTTTCTATGGTAAATTAAACATAATCTAAATCATTCCCAAGCAAATCCCAAAGAAAATCAAATAAAAAACAATTAAAAATGAGGAATGGTCATTTTGGTCATTTTAATCCACTACACTACTTTGAGTGTTCCTAGCACTCATTTCCAAACAGAAATAATTCTGGATCTTTGCACCCTTGCTAGTACACATAATGAGGTACCAAGGCCCACTTTGTGATCTGCTAAAAACATTCAAATACTTATTTTAAATGACAGTTTAAAATTGAATTCAATGCATATGCCTAGATCACCCCTATCTCAAAAACCATCCAATTGAACTCCATTTTAAAAACCCTTGCAACCAGAGACTACCTAGTACTAGTGGAGATCACTCAAAAAATTTGAACCCAAAATTCAAATTTTTGCTTCTTGCGGCCATTATGTCGAGCAGGTGGCAGGCACAAATCTTGCAAATCCTAAAACACTATAGTGAGCAGTAGTTTTGGTCACCATTTGGGCCTAACTTGGTCCCCTGGTTCCCCCAGCTAGAACCCTGGCCCTAACCCTCTCTCTCTCTCTAGCCTCGCCGCATATCGACAACGGACCGCTCGCCCCAGCCCGTCCCGCACTCTCCTTCGCTTGCTGGGAGACAGGCGCCATCACACTGCTTTGCCTCGACTAGCCCCCGACCAAAAACGAGCGGAGGACAAGCCTCAATTGCTCGCGCCCTTGCCGCTGTCCGACATGCCGATCACCCTGGAGTGCCGCGCCCGCCAGAGCCGCATAGACCACACCTAGCTCTAGCCTTGCATGTCAGCAGCCACAGCAGGCCCAACAACCACCCAGACATCGTCGTTTGCCGCCTCGCGACCAAAAGACCGGAGGATCAGCGTCGAACACTGCCGTCTGCGCGCACTTCATCGCACGCTCCCGACCAGTAGAGACCTTGCCTTGCCACGCCTTTGAGCCTCAGAGGACCACCAGAGAACAGAGCATCCAACGCCGCCCTCGCCCATGCCGAGAGAGCCCCGCAGCGTCGTCGCCGATGACCTCACCGTCGCCCGCTCTGTCCCCTCGTCGACCCTATATAAAGCGGCCACCCCAGCACCATTTCTCCACAGTCCCACACTCCTCACCTCTCACTGATTCTTACCCACCCCTCGCCGAAGCCGCCCGAGCCTTGCCTCGCTGGAATTGAAGCCGAAGCCGCCGCAGCAGTAGGAGAAGGGCGTTGGCGATTTAGAGCACCCCAAGCTCTGCCCCAACCGCGCCTCGCCTCGCCTCGCCGTCGTCTACCAGCCAGTTTTCCCACCTCGCTGACCTTGCTGGAGCCCTGGTATGCCCCCAATCGACCCCCACCACCACGGCTAGGGCACGTTCTCGTCGGAGTGATCCGTCATCGATGATGACTCACCACCGTTGGATCGTCTTTAGATCGTGTGGCCCAGGATGCTAGATACCGTTTCGGTTAGGTTGTGCCGCTGACCGGTGGAGCCCGCCTGTCAGGCAGCCCGCTGCACGTGTTGTGTGTAGCTGGGCTGGCCTAGTTAGTTCCCGCGCGTGTGAAAGTTCAAATTTAGTTTTTTCTATTTAGAGTTAATCTAGTTTCTGTCCACTAGTTTAAAAATCAATTCTGGGAGTTTGACAAATCTAAATTGCATGACACCAATTTTGCCTGAAAGGTATTGAAATTATCTATCCAAGCTCGTTGGATTTAATTCATTTAGAGTTAGAGATCTCTCCTAGTAAAAATAATAAAACAGAAGCTTTTGCACCTTGCAACATTTTTATAAAAACAACCAAGTTAGATTTTGAGTTGATTCCAACTCTCAAAAATCACATTTCATCATACCTATCTGAATATATAATAATATTTGGATTTATATGCAGTGACTTTGGACTAGTACCAAAATAATGCTATATAGGCATTTCTAGTCACTTTAAATCATTAAATAATGAACTTAAACCAAAATAGTTATGATCCAACCCTTAAATTACATTCCCACATGTTAGAATATGTGGTGATGACATGTGTCCACATGATCCCATATTTTAAGTGGTGAATATTAAATCTTAGTTAATTTTTCAATGAGTAGAAATTACTTTTCTAAAATAAAAAGGAGGAAACTATGGAATAAAACTTGTGATGCTTGTGATGATAGTAGATCATCAATTGTGTGCCTTAGAGTACTAATTAGACTAGTTAAGTAGTGTTTGGTGATTGTGTACTCCGTATGTATTTATAGAAGATAGTACCGACCAAGTCTACGAGGAGGAGGAGTTCTACCAAGAAGAAGAAGAAGAAAACTTCAACCACTGCACCAACCAAGGCAAGCTATTGTTAGCAAGCTAGAATTAAGCTAGATGAATGAGCAAAGATGCCTTAGGCATTCTTTGGTCACACCACTTTGTCTATTACTACCCCAAGTATTACCTTACAAGCTTTACTTCCTTTACTTTACACAAAGCCCCTTGTTTTGAAGGTAGCATAAAGAGTATAAAACTTGACCTATTTATATAAGCTTTAGATCTCATTCTATGGCATGAGATTAAACCCATCATCTTTCCACCTTAGTGAACACTCTTAACTTAGTAGTTTAGAGTAGATCAAAACTTGAGTCACTTTAGAAGGGAACAATTGGTGAAAATGAATTATGAAAACACAAATGTTTTATGATGATGATGAGCCTTAGCCCTTTTATAAAACTGATGGTTGGATTCGGATGCAATACCATTCCAAATTTACCGTAAAACCACACTACCTGAATTGGGTAAGGCTTAGCCGGAAATTTATATGCATTAGTATTAGTTCCCTCGCGGGAGAGGTTTGAGCAGAGGCTACCTCTCAATGTTGTCCACCTATGCAGTGCCCAAGATGACTGATGGTCATGGTTGGGAGGCCATGCTCATAGGAGAGGTGCTTATACTAGGGTGCGTAAAAGGACAGGTTATGTTTGATTATCTGCATACTAAGTATGATGATTTAGGGTTATCCCTGACAGATGTATCGAATCTTGTCGTGAAAGTGTACCACCTCTGCAGAGTGTCAAACTATTCGAATAGCCGCGTCCGCGGTTATGGACAGTTGGAATGGCGATACTGTTTCGTTGTCAGATGTTTTCAAAACAACTTATGAATGAATGATGAATCTTGACTTGACCACAACAGGGTTGTGTTTATGATAATAGCTTCCCAACTTAAGTGATTCTAGAACTTTATTTTATCTTTCTTTGCTTCTGAACTCAGCTTAGGTTTCAAACTTAACTTTATAGTTAAACTTAGATTTAGCACTTTAACTTAGAATTATACTACTTGTTAGTGGTAGTTTGCGAGTACTTAAAGAGTACTCATGGCTTTTGTCCCTGGCTATTCTCATGGCCAGACTATGAAGGAGACTATCAAGATGATGGCCAGCAGGACGACAATGATAACAAGGACTATCTGCCTTCGTCAGCATTGCATGTGCCCCTGAAGATGGACCCCATAGCTACGCTTATCTTTTATTTCCGCTGCTTGTTGTATTAAGACTGGATCATGAGATCCTTATTTGTGTAATACCTTATGTATGGTTTGTAATGGACGATGTACTGTGATATCCAATCCATTATGTCTCGCAAAAATGGTAATCCTGGGATTGCGAGGTATGGCATAACGGGCATCTGGGATTAAAAATCCGGGTGCTGACACTATGTGGTTTGTGAGAAGAACTGACATGCAATGACTCTAGCTGTGGTTCATGAAAAGAACACACATGCAATGACACTGGTGGATCCATGTGTGGTTTGTGAGAAGAACACACATCCAATGACACTAGGTGTGGTTCGTGAAAATAACACACATGCAATGACACTTGTGGATCCATGTGTGGTTTGTGGAAAGAACACACATGCAAGCACAATGGGTGTGGTTCATGAAAAGAACAGAAATGCAATGACACTAGTGGATCGTTATGTTGTTTGTGAGAAGAACTGACATGCAATGACTCTAGCTATGGTTCATGAAAAGAACAGACATGCAATGACACTGGTGGATCCATGTGTGGTTTGTTTAGAAGAACACACATGCAATGACTCTAGCTGTGGTTCATGAAAAGAACAAACATCCAATGACACTGGTGGATCCATGTGTGGTTCATGAGAAGAACACACATCCAATGACACCGGGTGTGGTTTATGAAAAGAACACACATGCAATGACACTGGTGGATCCATGTGTGGTTTGTGGAAAGAACACACATGCAATCACACTGGGTGTGGTTCATGAAAAGAACAGACATGCAATGAAACTAGTGGATCCTTATGTGCTTTGTGAGAAGAACTGACATGCAATGACTCTAGCTATGGTTCATGAAAAGAACACACATGCAATGACACTTGTGGATCCATATGTGGTTTGTGGAAGGAACAGACATGCAATGACACTTGGTGGATCCATGTGTGATTTGTTTAGAGGAACAAACATGCAATCACACTGGTGGATCCCTATGTGGTTTGTGAGAAGAACTGACATGCAATGACTCTAGCTGTGGTTCATGAAAAGAACACACATGCAATCACACTGGTGGGTCCCTATGTGGTTTGTGAGAAGAACTGACATGCAATGACTCTAGTTGTGGTTCATGAAAAGAACACACATGCAATGACACTGGTGGATCCATATGTGGTTTGTGGAAAGAACAGACATGCAATGACTCTAGTTGTGGTTCATGAAAAGAACAGACATGCAATGACACTGGTAGATCCATGTGCGGTTTGTGAAAAGAACAGACATGCAATCACACTAGGTGGATCCATGTGTGGTTCATGAAAAGAACACACATGCAATGACACTGGTGGATCCATGTGTGGTTTGTGAAAAGAATAGACATGCAATCACACTAGGTGGATCCATGTGTGGTTTGTTTAGAGGAACACACATGCAATCACACTGGGTGTGGTTCATGAAAAGAACAAACATGCAATGATACTGGTGGATCCCTATGTGGTTTGTGAGAAGAACTGACATGCAATGACTCTAGCTAAGGTTCATGGAAAGAACACACATGCAATCACACTGGTGGATCCCTCCGTGGTTTGTGAGAAGAACTGACATGCAATGACTCTAGCTGTAGTTCATGAAAAGATCACACATGCAATAATACGGGTGGATCCATATGTGGTTTGTGGAAAGAACAGACATGCAATGACTCTAGCTGTGGTTCATGAAAAGAACAGACATGCATTAACACTGGTGGATCCATGTGTGGTTTGTGAGCAGAACACACATCCAATGACACTAGGTGTGGTTCATGAAAATAACAGACATGCAATGACACTGGTGGATCCATTTGTGGTTTGTGGAAAGAACTGACATGCAATGACTCTAGCTATGGTTCATGAAAAGAACACACATGGAATCACACTGGTGGATCCCTATGTGGTTTGTGAGAAGAACTGACATGCAATGACTCTAGCAATGGTTCATGAAAAGAACAGACATGCAATGACACTGGTGGATCCATGTGTGGTTTGTTTAGAAGAACACACATGCAATGACTCTAGTTGTGGTTCATGAGAAGAACACACATCCAATGACACTAGGTGTGGTTCATCAAAAGAACACACATGTAATGACATTGGTGGATCCATGTGTGGTTTGTGGAAAGAACACACATGAAATCACACTGGGTGTGGTTCATGAAAAGAACAAACATGCAATGACACTAGTGGATCCTTATGTGGTTTGTGACAAGAACTGACATGCAATGACTCTAGCTATGGTTCATGAAAAGAACACACATGCAATGACACTGGTGGATCCATATGTGGTTTGTGGAAGGAACAGACATGCAATTACACTGGGTGGATCCATGTGTGGTTTGTTTAGAGGAACAGACATGCAATGACACTGGGTGTGGTTCATGAAAAGAACAGACATGCAATCACACTGGTGGATCCCTATGTGGTTTGTGAGAAGAACTAACATGCAATGAGTCTAGCTGTGGTTCATGAAAAGAACACACATGCAATCACCTGGTGGATCCCTATGTAGTTTGTGAGAAGAACTGACATGCAATGACTCTAGCTGTGGTTCATGAAAAGAACACACATGCAATGACACTGGTGGATCCATATGTGGTTTGTGGCAAGAACGGACATGCAATGACTCTAGCTGTGGTTCATGAAAAGAATAGACATGCAATGACACTGGTGGATCCATGTGCGGTTTGTGAAAAGAACAGACATGCAATCACACTAGGTGGATCCATGTGTGGTTCATGAAAAGAACACACATGCAATCACACTGGTGGATCCCTATGTGGCTTGTGAGAAGAACTGACATGCAATGACTCTAGCTGTGGTTCATGAAAAGAACACACATGCAACGAGACAGGTGGATCCATATGTGGTTTGTGGAAAGAATAAACATGCAATGACTCTAGCTGTGGTTCATGAAAAGAACAGACATGCAATGACACTGGTGGATCCATGTGTGGTTTATGAAAAGAATAGACATACAATCACACTAGGTGGATCCATCTGTGGTTCATTAAAAGAACACACATGCAATGACACTGGTGGATCCAGGTGTGGTTTGTGAAAAGAATAGACATGCAATCACACTAGGTGGATCCATATGTGGTTTGTTTAGAGGAACAGACATGCAATCACACTGGGTGTGGTTCATGAATAGAACAAACATGCAATGACACTGGTGGATCCCTATGTGGTTTGTGAGAAGAACTGACATGCAATGACTCTAGCTATGGTTCATGGAAAGAACACACATGCAATCACACTAGTGGATCCCTATGTGGTTTGTGAGAAGAACTGACATGCAATGACTCTAGCTGTAGTTCATGAAAAGATCACACATGCAATGACATGGGTGGAACCATATGTGGTTTGTGGAAAAAAAAAAAGACATGCAATGACTCTAGCTGTGGTTCATGAAAAGAACAGACATGCATTAACACTGGTGGATCCATGTGTGGTTTGTGAGAAGAACACACATCCAATGACACTATGTGTGGTTCATGAAAAGAACACACATCCAATGGCACTGGCTGTATCCATGTGTGGTTTGTGGAAAGAACAGACATGCGATGACACTGGGTGTGGTTCATGAAAATAACAGACATGCAATGACACTGGTGGATCCATGTGTTGTTTTTTTAGAAGAACACACATGCAATGACTCTAGCTGTGGTTCATGAAAAGAATATACATCGAATGACACTAGTGGATCCATGTGTGGTTCATGAGAAGAACACACATCTAGTGACACTAGGTGTGGTTCATGAAAATAACACACATGCAATGACATTGGTGGATCCATGTGTGGTTTGTGGAAAGAACACACATGCAATCACACTGGGTGTGGTTCATGAAAATAACAAACATGCAATGACACTAGTGGATCCTTATGTGGTTTGTGAGAAGAACTGACATGCAATGACTCTAGCTATGGTTCATGAAAAGAACACACATGCAATGACACTGGTTGATCCATATGTGGTTTGTGGAAGGAACAGACATGCAATGACACTGGGTGGATCCATGTGTGGTTTGTTTACAGGAACAGACATGCAATGACACTGGGTGTGGTTCATGAAAAGAACAGACATGCAATCACACTAGTGGATCCCTATGTGGTTTGTGAGAAGAATTGACATGCAATGACTCTAGCTGTGGTTCATGAAAAGAACACACATGCAATCACACTAGTGGATCCCTATGTGGTTTGTGAGAAGAACTGACATGCAATGACTCTAGCTGTGGTTCATGAAAAGAACACACATGCAATGACACTGGTGTATCCATATGTGGTTTGTGGAAGGAACAGACATGCAATGACTCTAGCTGTGGTTCATGAAAATAATAGACATGCAATGACACTGGTGGATCCATGTGTGGTTTGTGAAAAGAACAGACATGCAATCACACTAGGTGGATCCATGTGTGGTTCATGAAAAGAACACACATGCAATGACACTGGTGGATACATGTGTGGTGTGTGAAAAGAACAGACATGCAATCACACTAGGTAGATCCATGTGTGGTTTGTTTAGAGGAACAGACATGCAATCACACTGAGAGTGGTTCCTAAAAAGAACAGACATGCAATCACACTGGTTGATCCCTATGTGGTTTGTGAGAAGAACTGACATGCAATGCCTCTAGCTGTGGTTCATGAAAAGAACAGACATGCAATCACACTGGTGGATCCCTATGTGGTTTGTGAGAACAACTGACATGCAATGACTCTAGTTGTGGTTCATGAAAAGAACATACATCCAATGACACTGGTGGATCCATGTGTGGTTCATGAGAAGAACACACATCCAATGACACTGGGTGTGGTTCATGAAAAGAACACACATGCAATGACACTGGTGGATCCATGTATGGTTTGTGGAAAGAACACACATGCAATCACACTGGGTGTGGTTCATGAAAAGAACAGACATGCAATGACACTAGTGGATTCTTATGTGGTTTGTGAGAAGAACCGACATGCAATGACCCTAGCTGTGGTTCATGAAAAGAACACACATGCAATGGCACTGGTGTATCCATATGTGGTTTGTGGAAAGAATAGACATGCAATGACTCTAGCTGTGGTTCATGAAAAGAATAGACATGACACTGGTGGATCCATGTGTGGTTTGTGAAAAGAACAGACATGCAATCACACTAGGTGGATCCATGTGTGGTTCATGAAAAGAACACACATGCAATGACACTGGTGGATCCATGTGTGGTGTGTGAAAAGAACAGACATGCAATCACACTAGGTGGATCCATGTGTGGTTTGTTTAGAGGAACAGACATGCAATCACACTGGGAGTGGTTCCTAAAAAGAACAAACATGCAATCACACTGGTGGATCCCTATGTGGTTTGTGAGAAGAACTGACATGTAATGACTCTAGCTGTGGTTCATGAAAAGAACACACATGCAATCACACTGGTGGATCCCTATGTGGTTTGTGAGAACAACTGACATGCTATGACTCTAGTTGTGGTTCATGAAAATAACACACATGCAATGACACTGGTGGATCCATATGTGGTTTGTGGAAAGATCAGACATGCAATGACTCTAGCTGTGGTTCATGAAAAGAACAGACATACAATGACACTGGTGGATCCGTGTGTGGTTTGTGAGAAGAGCACACATCCAATGACACTAGGTGTGGTTCATGAAAAGAACACACATCCAATCGCACTGACTGTATCCATGTGTGGTTTGTGGAAAGAACAGACATGCAATGACACTGGGTGTGGTTCATGAAAAGAACAGACATGCAATGACACTGGTGAATCCATGTGTAGTTTGTTTAGAAGAAGACACATGCAATGACTCTAGCTGTGGTTCATGAAAAGAACATACATCCAATGACACTGGTGGATCCATGTGTGATCCGTGAGAAGAACACACATCCAATGACACTGGGTGTGGTTCATGAAAAGAACACACATGCAATGACACTGGTGGATCCATGTGTGGTTTGTGGAAAGAACACACATGCAATCACACTGGATGTGGTTTATGAAAAGAACATACATGCAATGACACTAGTGGATCCTTATGTGGTTTGTGAGAAGAACTGACATGCAATGACTCTAGCTATGGTTCATGAAAAGAACACACATGCAATGACACTGGTGGATCCATATGTGGTTTGTGGAAGGAACAGACATGCAATGACACTGGGTGGATCCATGTGTGGTTTGTTTAGAGGAACAAACATGCCATGACACTGGTGGATCCATATGTGGTTTGTGGAAGGAATAGACATGCAATGACACTGGGTGGATCCATGTGTGGTTTGTGGAAAGAACAGACATGCAATGACTCTAGTTGTGGTTCATGAAAAGAACAGAAATGTAATGACACTGGTAGATCCATGTGTGGTTTGTGAAAAGAATAGACATGCAATCACACTAAGTGGATCCATGTGTGGTTCATGAAAAGAACACACATGCAATGACACTGGTGGATCCATGTGTGGTTTGTGAAAAGAATAGACATGCAATCACACTAGGTGGATCCATGTGTGGTTTGTTTAGAGGAACATACATGCAATCACACTGGGTGTGGTTTATGAAAAGAACAAACATGCAATGACACTGGTGGATCCCTATGTGGTTTGTGAGAAGAACTGACATGCAATGACTCTAGCTATGGTTCATGGAAAGAACACACATGCAATCACACTGGTGGATCCCTATGTGGTTTGTGAGAAGAACTGACATGAAATGAGTCTAGCTGTGGTTCATGAAAAGGTCACACATGCAATGACACTGGTGGATCCATATTTGGTTTGTGGAAAGAACAGACATGCAATGACTCTAGATTTGGTTCATGAAAAGAACAGACATGCATTAACACTGGTGGATCCATGTGTGGTTTTTGAGAATAACACACATCCAATGACACTGGGTGTGGTTCATGAAAAGAACACACATCCAATGGCATTGGCTGTATCCATGTGGGGTTTGTGGAAAGAACAGACATGTGATGACACTGGGTGTGGTTCATGAAGAGAACAGACATGCAATGACACTGGTGATTCCATGTGTGGTTTGTTTAGAAGAACACACATGCAATGACTCTAGCTGTGGTTCATGAAAAGAACATACATCCAATGACACTGGTGGATCCATGTGTGGTTCATGAGAAGAACACACATCCATTGACACTAGGTGTGGTTCATGAAAAGAACACACATGCAATGACATTGGTGGATCCATGTGTGGTTTGTGGAAAGAACACACATGCAATCACACTGGGTGTGGTTCATGAAAATAACAGACATGCAATGACACTAGGGGATCTTTATGTGGTTTGTGAGAAGAACTGACATGCAATGACTCTAGCTATGGTTCATGAAAAGAACACACATGCAATGACACTTGTGGATCCATATGTGGTTTGTGGAAGGAACAGACATGCAATGACACTGGGTGGATCCATGTATGGTTTGTTTAGAGGAACAGACATGCAATGGCACTGGGTGTGGTTCATGAAAAGAACAGACATGCAATCACACTAGTGGATCCCTATGTGGTTTGTGAGAAGAACTGACATGCAATGACTCTAGCTGTGGTTCATGAAAAGAACACACATGCAATCACACTGGTGGATCACTATGTGGTTTGTGAGAAGAACTGACATGCAATGACTCTAGCTGTGGTTCATGAAAAGAACACACATGCAATGACACTGGTGGATCCATATGTGGTTTGTGGAAGGAACAGACATGCAATGACACTAGGTGTGCTTCTTGAAAAGAACAGACATGCAATCACACTGGTTGATCCCTATGTGGTTTGTGAGAAGAACTGACATGCAATGACCCTAGGTGGATCCATGTGTGGTTCATGAAAAGAACACACATGCAATGACACTAGTGGATCCATGTGTGGTGTGTGAATAGAACAGACATGCAATCACACTAGGTAGATCCATGTGTGGTTTGTTTAGAGGAACAGACATGCAATCACACTGAGAGTGGTTCCTAAAAAGAACAGATATGCAATCACACAGGTTGATCCCTATGTGGTTTGTGAGAAGAACTGACATGCAATGACTCTAGCTGTGGTTCATGAAAAGAACACACATGCAATCACACTGGTGGATCCCTATGTGGTTTGTGAGAACAACTGACATGCAATGACTCTAGTTGTGGTTCATGAAAAGAACACACATGCAATGACACTGGTGGATCCGTATGTGGTTTGTGGAAATATCGGGCATGCAATGACTCTAGCTGTGGTTCATGAAAAGAACAGACATACAATGACACTGGTGGATCCATGTGTGGTTTGTGAGAAGAGCACACATCCAATGACACTAGGTGTGGTTCATGAAAAGAACACACATCCAATGGCACTGGCTGTATCCATGTTTGGTTTGTGGAAAGAACAGACATGCAATGACACTAGGTGTGGTTCATGAAAAGAACAGACATGCAATGACACTAGGTGTGGTTCATGAAAAGAACAGACATGCAATGACACTGGTGGATCCATGTGTGGTTTGTTTAGAAGAATACACATGCAATGACTCTAGCTGTGGTTCATGAAAAGAACATACATCCAATGACACTGGTGGATCCATGTGTGGTTCATGAGAAGAACACACATCCAATGACACTGGGTGTGGTTCATGAAAAGAACACACATGCAATGACACTGGTGGATCCATGTGTGGTTTGTGGAAAGAACACACATGCAATCACACTGGGTGTGGTTCATGAAAAGAACAGACATGCAATGACACTAGTGGATTCTTATGTGGTTTGTGACAAGAACTGACATGCAATGACTCTAGCTATGGTTCATGAAAATAACACACATGCAATGACACTGGTGGATCCATATGTGGTTTGTGGAAGGAACAGACATGCAATGACACTGGGTGGATCCATGTGTGGTTTGTTTAGAGGAACAAACATGCAATGACACTGGGTGTGGTTCATGAAAAGAACAGACATGCAATCACACTGGTGGATCCCTATGTGGTTTGTGAGAAGAACTGACATGCTATGACTCTAGCTGTGGTTCATGAAAAGAACACACATGCAATCACACTGGTGGATCCCTATGTGGTTTGTGAGAAGAACTGACATGCAATGACTCTAGCTGTGGTTCATGGAAAGAACACACATGCAATCACACTGGTGGATCACTATGTGGTTTGTGAGAAGAACTGACATGCAATGACTCTAGCTGTGGTTCATGAAAAGAACACACATGCAATGACACTGGTGGATCCATATGTGGTTTGTGGAAGGAACAGACATGCAATGACTCTAGCTGTGGTTCATGAAAATAATAGACATGCAATGACACTAGTGGATCCATGTGTGGTTTGTGAAAATAACAGACATGCAATCACACTAGGTGGATCCATGTGTGGTTCATGAAAAGAACACACATGCAATTACACTGGTGGATCCATGTGTGGTGTGTGAAAAGAACAGACATGCAATCACACTAGGTAGATCCATGTGTGGTTTGTTTAGAGGAACAAACATATAATCACACTGAGAGTGGTTCCTAAAAAGAACAGACATGCAATCACACTGGTTGATCCCTATGTGGTTTGTGAGAAGAACTGACATGCAATGACTCTAGCTATGGTTAATGAAAAGAACATACATGCAATGACACTGGTGGATCCATATGTGGTTTGTGGAAGGAACATACATGCCATGACACTGGGTGGATCCATGTGTGGTTTGTTTAGAAGAATAGACATGCAATGATACTGGGCGTGGTTCATGAAAAGAACAGACATGCAATAACACTGGTGGATCCCTATGTGGTTTGTGAGAAGAACTGACATGCAATGACTCTAGTTGTGGTTCATGAAAAGAACACACATGCAATCACACTGGTGGATCCCTATGTGGTTTGTGAGAAGAACTGACATGCAATGACTAGCTGTGGTTCATGAAAAGAATAGACATGCAATGACACTAGTGGATCCATGTGTGGTTTTTGAAAAGAACAGGCATGCAATCACACTAGGTGGACCCATGTGTGGTTCATGAAAAGAACACACATGCCATAACACTGGTGGATCCATATCTGGTTTGTTTAGAGGAACAGACATGCAATGACACCAGGTGTGGTTCAGGAAAAGAACAGACATGCAATCACACTGTTGGATCCCTATGTTGTTTGTGAGAAGAACTGACATGCAATGACTCTAGCTGTGGTTCATGAAACGAACACACATGCAATGACACTGGTGGATCCATATGTGGTTTGTGAAAAGAACAGACATGCAATCACACTAGGTGGATCCATGTGTGGTTCATGAAAAGAACACACATGCAATGACACTGGTGGATACATGTGTGGTGTGTGAAAAGAACAGACATGCAATCACACTAGGTAGATCCATGTGTGGTTTGTTTAGAGGAACAGACATGCAATCACACTGAGAGTGGTTCCTAAAAAGAACAGACATGCAATCACACTGGTTGATCCCTATGTGGTTTGTGAGAAGAACTGACATGCAATGCCTCTAGCTGTGGTTCATGAAAAGAACAGACATGCAATCACACTGGTGGATCCCTATGTGGTTTGTGAGAACAACTGACATGCAATGACTCTAGTTGTGGTTCATGAAAAGAACATACATCCAATGACACTGGTGGATCCATGTGTGGTTCATGAGAAGAACACACATCCAATGACACTGGGTGTGGTTCATGAAAAGAACACACATGCAATGACACTGGTGGATCCATGTATGGTTTGTGGAAAGAACACACATGCAATCACACTGGGTGTGGTTCATGAAAAGAACAGACATGCAATGACACTAGTGGATTCTTATGTGGTTTGTGAGAAGAACCGACATGCAATGACCCTAGCTGTGGTTCATGAAAAGAACACACATGCAATGGCACTGGTGTATCCATATGTGGTTTGTGGAAAGAATAGACATGCAATGACTCTAGCTGTGGTTCATGAAAAGAATAGACATGACACTGGTGGATCCATGTGTGGTTTGTGAAAAGAACAGACATGCAATCACACTAGGTGGATCCATGTGTGGTTCATGAAAAGAACACACATGCAATGACACTGGTGGATCCATGTGTGGTGTGTGAAAAGAACAGACATGCAATCACACTAGGTGGATCCATGTGTGGTTTGTTTAGAGGAACAGACATGCAATCACACTGGGAGTGGTTCCTAAAAAGAACAAACATGCAATCACACTGGTGGATCCCTATGTGGTTTGTGAGAAGAACTGACATGTAATGACTCTAGCTGTGGTTCATGAAAAGAACACACATGCAATCACACTGGTGGATCCCTATGTGGTTTGTGAGAACAACTGACATGCTATGACTCTAGTTGTGGTTCATGAAAATAACACACATGCAATGACACTGGTGGATCCATATGTGGTTTGTGGAAAGATCAGACATGCAATGACTCTAGCTGTGGTTCATGAAAAGAACAGACATACAATGACACTGGTGGATCCGTGTGTGGTTTGTGAGAAGAGCACACATCCAATGACACTAGGTGTGGTTCATGAAAAGAACACACATCCAATCGCACTGACTGTATCCATGTGTGGTTTGTGGAAAGAACAGACATGCAATGACACTGGGTGTGGTTCATGAAAAGAACAGACATGCAATGACACTGGTGAATCCATGTGTAGTTTGTTTAGAAGAAGACACATGCAATGACTCTAGCTGTGGTTCATGAAAAGAACATACATCCAATGACACTGGTGGATCCATGTGTGATCCGTGAGAAGAACACACATCCAATGACACTGGGTGTGGTTCATGAAAAGAACACACATGCAATGACACTGGTGGATCCATGTGTGGTTTGTGGAAAGAACACACATGCAATCACACTGGATGTGGTTTATGAAAAGAACATACATGCAATGACACTAGTGGATCCTTATGTGGTTTGTGAGAAGAACTGACATGCAATGACTCTAGCTATGGTTCATGAAAAGAACACACATGCAATGACACTGGTGGATCCATATGTGGTTTGTGGAAGGAACAGACATGCAATGACACTGGGTGGATCCATGTGTGGTTTGTTTAGAGGAACAAACATGCCATGACACTGGTGGATCCATATGTGGTTTGTGGAAGGAATAGACATGCAATGACACTGGGTGGATCCATGTGTGGTTTGTGGAAAGAACAGACATGCAATGACTCTAGTTGTGGTTCATGAAAAGAACAGAAATGTAATGACACTGGTAGATCCATGTGTGGTTTGTGAAAAGAATAGACATGCAATCACACTAAGTGGATCCATGTGTGGTTCATGAAAAGAACACACATGCAATGACACTGGTGGATCCATGTGTGGTTTGTGAAAAGAATAGACATGCAATCACACTAGGTGGATCCATGTGTGGTTTGTTTAGAGGAACATACATGCAATCACACTGGGTGTGGTTTATGAAAAGAACAAACATGCAATGACACTGGTGGATCCCTATGTGGTTTGTGAGAAGAACTGACATGCAATGACTCTAGCTATGGTTCATGGAAAGAACACACATGCAATCACACTGGTGGATCCCTATGTGGTTTGTGAGAAGAACTGACATGAAATGAGTCTAGCTGTGGTTCATGAAAAGGTCACACATGCAATGACACTGGTGGATCCATATTTGGTTTGTGGAAAGAACAGACATGCAATGACTCTAGATTTGGTTCATGAAAAGAACAGACATGCATTAACACTGGTGGATCCATGTGTGGTTTTTGAGAATAACACACATCCAATGACACTGGGTGTGGTTCATGAAAAGAACACACATCCAATGGCATTGGCTGTATCCATGTGGGGTTTGTGGAAAGAACAGACATGTGATGACACTGGGTGTGGTTCATGAAGAGAACAGACATGCAATGACACTGGTGATTCCATGTGTGGTTTGTTTAGAAGAACACACATGCAATGACTCTAGCTGTGGTTCATGAAAAGAACATACATCCAATGACACTGGTGGATCCATGTGTGGTTCATGAGAAGAACACACATCCATTGACACTAGGTGTGGTTCATGAAAAGAACACACATGCAATGACATTGGTGGATCCATGTGTGGTTTGTGGAAAGAACACACATGCAATCACACTGGGTGTGGTTCATGAAAATAACAGACATGCAATGACACTAGGGGATCTTTATGTGGTTTGTGAGAAGAACTGACATGCAATGACTCTAGCTATGGTTCATGAAAAGAACACACATGCAATGACACTTGTGGATCCATATGTGGTTTGTGGAAGGAACAGACATGCAATGACACTGGGTGGATCCATGTATGGTTTGTTTAGAGGAACAGACATGCAATGGCACTGGGTGTGGTTCATGAAAAGAACAGACATGCAATCACACTAGTGGATCCCTATGTGGTTTGTGAGAAGAACTGACATGCAATGACTCTAGCTGTGGTTCATGAAAAGAACACACATGCAATCACACTGGTGGATCACTATGTGGTTTGTGAGAAGAACTGACATGCAATGACTCTAGCTGTGGTTCATGAAAAGAACACACATGCAATGACACTGGTGGATCCATATGTGGTTTGTGGAAGGAACAGACATGCAATGACACTAGGTGTGCTTCTTGAAAAGAACAGACATGCAATCACACTGGTTGATCCCTATGTGGTTTGTGAGAAGAACTGACATGCAATGACCCTAGGTGGATCCATGTGTGGTTCATGAAAAGAACACACATGCAATGACACTAGTGGATCCATGTGTGGTGTGTGAATAGAACAGACATGCAATCACACTAGGTAGATCCATGTGTGGTTTGTTTAGAGGAACAGACATGCAATCACACTGAGAGTGGTTCCTAAAAAGAACAGATATGCAATCACACAGGTTGATCCCTATGTGGTTTGTGAGAAGAACTGACATGCAATGACTCTAGCTGTGGTTCATGAAAAGAACACACATGCAATCACACTGGTGGATCCCTATGTGGTTTGTGAGAACAACTGACATGCAATGACTCTAGTTGTGGTTCATGAAAAGAACACACATGCAATGACACTGGTGGATCCGTATGTGGTTTGTGGAAATATCGGGCATGCAATGACTCTAGCTGTGGTTCATGAAAAGAACAGACATACAATGACACTGGTGGATCCATGTGTGGTTTGTGAGAAGAGCACACATCCAATGACACTAGGTGTGGTTCATGAAAAGAACACACATCCAATGGCACTGGCTGTATCCATGTTTGGTTTGTGGAAAGAACAGACATGCAATGACACTGGGTGTGGTTCATGAAAAGAACAGACATGCAATGACACTAGGTGTGGTTCATGAAAAGAACAGACATGCAATGACACTGGTGGATCCATGTGTGGTTTGTTTAGAAGAATACACATGCAATGACTCTAGCTGTGGTTCATGAAAAGAACATACATCCAATGACACTGGTGGATCCATGTGTGGTTCATGAGAAGAACACACATCCAATGACACTGGGTGTGGTTCATGAAAAGAACACACATGCAATGACACTGGTGGATCCATGTGTGGTTTGTGGAAAGAACACACATGCAATCACACTGGGTGTGGTTCATGAAAAGAACAGACATGCAATGACACTAGTGGATTCTTATGTGGTTTGTGACAAGAACTGACATGCAATGACTCTAGCTATGGTTCATGAAAATAACACACATGCAATGACACTGGTGGATCCATATGTGGTTTGTGGAAGGAACAGACATGCAATGACACTGGGTGGATCCATGTGTGGTTTGTTTAGAGGAACAAACATGCAATGACACTGGGTGTGGTTCATGAAAAGAACAGACATGCAATCACACTGGTGGATCCCTATGTGGTTTGTGAGAAGAACTGACATGCTATGACTCTAGCTGTGGTTCATGAAAAGAACACACATGCAATCACACTGGTGGATCCCTATGTGGTTTGTGAGAAGAACTGACATGCAATGACTCTAGCTGTGGTTCATGGAAAGAACACACATGCAATCACACTGGTGGATCACTATGTGGTTTGTGAGAAGAACTGACATGCAATGACTCTAGCTGTGGTTCATGAAAAGAACACACATGCAATGACACTGGTGGATCCATATGTGGTTTGTGGAAGGAACAGACATGCAATGACTCTAGCTGTGGTTCATGAAAATAATAGACATGCAATGACACTAGTGGATCCATGTGTGGTTTGTGAAAATAACAGACATGCAATCACACTAGGTGGATCCATGTGTGGTTCATGAAAAGAACACACATGCAATTACACTGGTGGATCCATGTGTGGTGTGTGAAAAGAACAGACATGCAATCACACTAGGTAGATCCATGTGTGGTTTGTTTAGAGGAACAAACATATAATCACACTGAGAGTGGTTCCTAAAAAGAACAGACATGCAATCACACTGGTTGATCCCTATGTGGTTTGTGAGAAGAACTGACATGCAATGACTCTAGCTGTGGTTCATGAAAAGAACACACATGCAATCACACTGGTGGATCCCTATGTGGTTTGTGAGAACAACTGACATGCAATGACTCTAGTTGTGGTTCATGAAAAGAACACACATGCAATGACACTGGTGGATCCGTATGTGGTTTGTGGAAAGATCGGGCATGCAATGACTCTAGATGTGGTTCATGAAAAGAACAGACATACAATGACACTGGTGGATCCATGTGTGGTTTGTGAGAAGAGCACACATCCAATGACACTAGGTGTGGTTCATGAAAAGAACACACATCCAATGGCACTGGCTGTATCCATGTTTGGTTTGTGGAAAGAACAGACATGCAATGAGACTGGGTGTGGTTCATGAAAAGAACAGACATGCAATGACACTAGGTGTGGTTCATGAAAAGAACAGACATGCAATGACACTGGTGGATCCATGTGTGGTTTGCTTAGAAGAATACACATTCAATGACTCTAGCTGTGGTTCATGAAAAGAACATACATCCAATGACACTGGTGGATCCATGTGTGGTTCATGAGAAGAACACACATCAAATGACACTGGGTGTGGTTCATGAAAAGAACACACATGCAATGACACTGGTGGATCCATGTGTGGTTTGTGGAAAGAACACACATGGAATCACACTGGGTGTGGTTCATGAAAAGAACAGACATGCAATGACACTAGTGGATTCTTATGTGGTTTGTGAGAAGAACTGACATGCAATGACTCTAGCTATGGTTCATGAAAATAACACACATGCAATGACACTGTTGGATCCATATGTGGTTTGTGGAAGGAACAGACATGCAATGACACTGGGTGGATCCATGTGTGGTTTGTTTAGAGGAACAAACATGCAGTGACACTGGGTGTGGTTCATGAAAAGAACAGACATGCAATCACCCTGGTGGATCCCTATGTGGTTTGTGAGAAGAACTGACATGCTATGACTCTAGCTGTGGTTCATGAAAAGAACACACATGCAATCACACTGGTGGATACCTATGTGGTTTGTGAGAAGAACTGACATGCAATGACTCTAGCTGTGGTTCATGAAAAGAACACACATGCAATGACACTGGTGGATCCATGTGTGGTTTGTGAAAAGAACAGACATGCAATCACACTAGGTGGATCCATGTGTGGTTTGTTTAGAGGAACATACATGCAATCACACTAGGTGTGGTTCATGAAAAGAACAACATGCAATGACACTAGTGGATCCCTATGTGTTTTGTTAGAAGAACTGACATGCAATGACTCTAGCTATGGTTCATGGAAAGAACACACATGCAATCGCACTGGTGGATACCTATGTGGTTTGTGAGAAGAACTGACATGCAATGAGTCTAGCTTTGGTTCATGAAAAGATCACACATGCAATGACACGGGTGGATCCATATGTGGTTTGTGGAAAGAACAGACATGCAGTGACTCTAGCTGTGGTTCATGAAAAGAACAGACATGCATCAACACTGGTGGATCCATGTGTGGTTTGTGAGAAGAACACACATCCAATGACACTGGGTGTGGTTAATGAAAAGAACACACATCCAATGGCACTGGCTGTATCCATGTGTGGTTTGTGGAAACAACAGACATGCGATGACACTGGGTGTGGTTCATGAAAAGAACAGACATGCAATGACACTAGTGGATCCATGTGTGGTTTGTTTAGAAGAACACACATGCAATGACTCTAGCTGTGGTTCATGAAAAGAACAAACATCCAATGACACTGGTGGATCCATGTGTGGTTCATGAGAAGAACACACATCCAATGACACTAGGTGTGGTTCATGAAAAGAACACACATGCAATGATGTTGGTGGATCCATGTGTGGTTTGTGCAAAGAACACACATGCAATCACACTGGGTGTGGTATATGAAAAGAACAGACATGCAATGACACTAGTGGATCCTTATGTGGTTTGTGACAAGAACTGACATGCAATGACTCTAGCTATGGTTCATGAAAAGAACACACATGCAATGACACTTTTGGATCCATATGTGGTCTGTGGAAGGAACAGACATGCAATAACACTGGGTGGATCCATGTGTGGTTTGCTTAGAGGAACAGACATGCAATGACACTGGGTGTGGTTCATGAAAAGAACAGACATGCAATGACACTGGTGGATCCCTATGTGGTTTGTGAGAAGAACTGACATGCAATGACTCTAGCTCTTGTTCATGAAAAGAACATACATCCAATGACACTGGAGGGTCCATGTGTGGTTCATGAGAAGAACACACATCCAATGACACTAGGTGTGGTTCATGAAAAGAACACACATGCAATGACATTGGTGGATCCATGTGTGGTTTGTGGAAAGAACACACATGCAATCACACTGGGTGTGGTTCATGAAAAGAACAGACATGCAATGACACTAGTGGATCCTTATGTGGTTCCACACAAGAACTGACATGCAATGACTCTAGCTATGGTTCATGAAAATAACACACATGCAATGACACTAGTGGATCCTTATGTGGTTTGTGGAAGGAATAGACATGCAATTACACCGGGTGTGGTTCATGTGTGGTTTGTGGAAAGAACACACATCCAATGACACTGGGTGCGGTTCATGAAACGAACACACATCCAATGGCACTGGCTGTATCCATGTGTGATTTGTGGAAAGAAGAGACATGCAATGACACTGGGAGTGGTTCATGAAAAGAACAGACATGCAATGACACTGGTGGATCCATGTGTGGTTTGTTTATAAGAACACACATGCAACGACTCTAGCTGTGGTTCATGAAAAGAACATACATCCAATGACACTGGAGGATCCATGTGTGTCTCATGAGAAGAACACACATCCAATGACACTGGGTGTGGTTCATGAAAAGAACACACATGCAATGACATTGGTGGATCAATGTGTGCTTTGTGGAAAGAACACACATGCAATCACACAGGGTGTGGTTCATGAAAAGAACAAACATGCAATGACACTAGTGGATCCTTATGTGGTTTGTGAGAAGAACTGACATGCAATGACTCTAGCTATGGTTCATGAAAATAACACACATGCAATGACACTGGTGGATCCATATGTGGTTTGTGGAAGGAACAGACATGCAATGACACTGGGTGCATCCATGAGTGGTTTTTTTAGAGGCACAGACATGCAATGACACTGGGTGTGGTTCATGAAAAGAACAGACATGCAATCACACTGGTGGATATCTATGTGGTTTGTGAGAAGAACTGACATGCAATGACTCTAGCTGTGGTTCATGAAAAGAACACACATGCAATCACACTGGTGGATCCCTATGTGGTTTGTGAGAAGAACTGACATGCAATGACTCTAGCTGTGGTTCATGAAAAGAACACACATGCAATGACACTGGTGGATCCGTATGTGGTTTGTGGAAAGATCAGACATGCAATGACTCTAGCTGTGGTTCATGAAAAGAATAGACATGCAATGACACTGGTGGATCCATGTGTGGTTTGTGAAAAGAACAGACATGCAATCACACTAGGTGGATCCATGTGTGGTTCATGAAAAGAACACACATGCAATGACACTGGTGGATCCATGTGTGGTGTGTGAAAAGAACAGACATGCAATCACACTAGGTGGATCCATGTGTGGTTTGTTTGGAGGAACAGACATGCAATCACACTGGGAGTGGTTCCTAAAAAGAACAGACATGCAATCACACTTGTGGATCCCTATGTGCTTTGTGAGAAGAACTGACATGCAATGACTCTAGCTGTGGTTCTTGAAAAGAACACACATGCAATCACACTGGTGGATCCCTATGTGGTTTGTGAGAACAACTGACATGCAATGACTCTAGTTGTGGTTCATGAAAAGAACACACATGCAATGACACTGGTAGATCCATATGTGGATTGTGGAAAGATCGGACATGCAATGACTCTAGCTGTGGTTCATGAAAAGAACACACATACAATGACACTGGTGGATCCATGTGTGGTTTGTGAGAAGAGCACACATCGAATGACACTAGGTGTGGTTCATGAAAAGAACACACATCCAATGGCACTGGCTGTATCCATGTGTGGTTTGTGGAAAGAACAGACATGCAATGACACTGGGTGTGGTTCGTGAAAAGAACAGACATGCAATGACACTGGTGGATCCATGTGTGGTTTGTTTAGAAGAACACACATGCAATGACTCTAGCTGTGGTTCATGAAAAGAACAAACATCCAATGACACTGGTGGATCCATGTGTGGTTCATGAGAAGAACACACATCCAATGACACTAGGTGTGGTTCATAAAAAGAACACACATACAATGATGCTGGTGGATCCATGTGTGGTTTGTGCAAAGAACACACATGCAATCACACTGGGTGTTGTATATGAAAAGAACAGACATGCAATGACACTAGTGGATCCTTATATGGTTTGTGACAAGAACTGACATGCAATGACTCTAGCTATGCATGAAAAGAACACACATGCAATGACACTTTTGGATCCATATGTGGTCTGTGGAAGGAACAGACATGCAATAACACTGGGTGGATCCATGTGTGGTTTTCTTAGAGGAACAGACATGCAATGACACTGGTGGATCCCTATGTGGTTTGTGAGAAGAACTGACATGCAATGACTCTAGCTCTTGTTCATGAAAAGAACACACATGCAATCACACTGGTGGATCCATATGTGGTTTGTGAGAAGAACTAACATGCAATGACTCTAGCTGTGGTTCATGAAAATAACACACATGCAATGACACTGGTGGATCCATATGTGGTTTGTGGAAAGAACAGACATGCAATGACTCTAGATGTGGTTCATGAAAAGAACAGTCATGCAATGACACTGGTGGATCCATGTATGGTTTGTGAAAAGAATAGACATGCAATCACACTAGGTGGATCCAAGTGTGGTTCATGAAAAGAACACACATGCAATGACACTGGTGGATCCATGTGTGGTTTGTGAAAAGAACAAACATGCAATCACACTAGGTAGATCCATGTGTGGTTTGTTTAGAGGAACAGACATGCAATCACACTAGGTGTGGTTCATGAAAAGAACAGACATGCAATGACACTGGTGGATCCCTATGTGGTTTGTGAGAAGAACTGACATGCAATGACTCTAGCTGTGGTTCATGAAAAGAACACACATGCAATCACACTGGTGGATCCCTATGTGGTTTGTGAGAAGAACTGACATGCAATGACTCTGGCTGTGGTTCATGAAAAGAAAACACATGCAATCACACTGGTGGATCCATGTGTGGTTTGTGAGAAGAACACACATCCAATGACACTAGGTGTGGTTCGTGAAAATAACACACATGCAATGACACTTGTGGATCCATGTGTGGTTTGTGGAAAGAACACACATGCAAGCACAATGGGTGTGGTTCATGAAAAGAACAGAAATGCAATGACACTAGTGGATCGTTATGTTGTTTGTGAGAAGAACTGACATGCAATGACTCTAGCTATGGTTCATGAAAAGAACAGACATGCAATGACACTGGTGGATCCATGTGTGGTTTGTTTAGAAGAACACACATGCAATGACTCTAGCTGTGGTTCATGAAAAGAACAAACATCCAATGACACTGGTGGATCCATGTGTGGTTCATGAGAACAACACACATCCAATGACACTAGGTGTGGTTCATGAAAAGAACACACATGCAATGATGCTGGTGGATCCATGTGTGGTTTGTGCAAAGAACACACATGCAATCACACTGGGTGTGGTATATGAAAAGAACAGACATGCAATGACACTAGTGGATCCTTATGTGGTTTGTGACAAGAACTGACATGCAATGACTCTAGCAATGGTTCATGAAAAGAACACACATGCAATGACACTTTTGGATCCATATGTGGTCTGTGGAAGGAACAGACATGCAATAATACTGGGTGGATCCATGTGTGGTTTGCTTAGAGGAACAGACATGCAATGACACTGGGTGTGGTTCATGAAAAGAACAGACATGCAATGACACTGGTGGATCCCTATGTGGTTTGTGAGAAGAACTGACATGCAATGACTCTAGCTCTTGTTCATGAAAAGAACACACATGCAATCACAATGGTGGATCCATATGTGGTTTGTGAGAAGAACTGACATGCAATGACTCTAGCTGTGGTTCATGAAAATAACACACATGCAATGACACTGGTGGATCCATATGTGGTTTGTGGAAAGAACAAACATGCAATTACTCTAGATGTGGTTCATGAAAAGAACAGTCATGCAATGACACTGGTGGATCCATGTATGGTTTGTGAAAAGAATAGACATGCAATCACACTAGGTGGATCCAAGTGTGGTTCATGAAAAGAACACACATGCAATGACACTGGTGGATCCATGTGTGGTTTGTGAAAAGAACAAACATGCAATCACACTAGGTACATCCATGTGTGGTTTGTTTAGAGGAACAGACATGCAATCACACTAGGTGTGGTTCATGAAAAGAACAGACATGCAATGACACTGGTGGATCCCTATGTGGTTTGTGAGAAGAACTGACATGCAATGATGCTAGTTGTGGTTCATGAAAAGAACACACATGCAATCACACTGGTGGATCCCTATGTGGTTTGTGAGAAGAACTGACATGCAATGACTCTAGCTGTGGTTCATGAAAAGAACACACATGCAATGACACTGTTGGATCCATGTGTGGTTTGTGAGAAGAACACACATCCAATGACACTGGGTGTGGTTCGTGAAAAGAACACACATGCAATGACACTTGTGGATCCATGTGTGGTTTGTGGAAAGAACACACATGCAATCACAATGGGTGTGGTTCATGAAAAGAACAGAAATGCAATGACACTAGTGGATCGTTATGTTGTTTGTGAGAAGAACTGACATGCAATGACTCTAGCTATGGTTCATGAAAAGAACACACATGCAATGACACTGGTGGATCCATATGTGGTTTGTGGAAGGAACAGACATGCAATGACACTGGGTGGATCCATGTGTGGTTTGTTTAGAGGAACAAACATGCAATGACACTGGGTGTGGTTCATCAAAAGAACAGACATGCAATCACACTAGTGGATCCCTATGTGGTTTGTGAGAAGAACTGACATGCAATGACTCTAGGTGTGGTTCATGAAAAGAACACACATGCAATCACACTGGTGGATCCCTATGTGGTTTGTGAGAATAACTGACATGCAATGACTCTAGCTGTGGTTCATGAAAAGAACACACATGCAATGACAGTTCTGTATCCATATGTGGTTTGTGAGAAGAACTGACATGCAATCACACTAGGTGGATCCATGTGTGGTTCTTGAAAATAACACACATGCAATGACACTGGTGGATCCATGTGTGGTTTGTGAAAAGAAGAGACATGCAATCACACTAGCTGGATCCATGTGTGGTTTGTTTAGAGGAACAGACATGCAATGACACTAGGTGTGGTTCATGAAAAGAACAGGCATGCAATGACACTGTTGGATACGTATGTGGTTTGTGAGAAGAACTTACATTTAATGACTCTAGCTGTGGTTCATGAAAACAACACACATGCAATCACACTGGTGGATCCCTATGTGGTTTGTGAGAAGAACTCACATGCAATGACTCTAGCTGTAGTTCCTGAAAATAACACACATGCAATGACACTAGTGGATCCATATGGGGTTTGTGGAAAGAACAGAGATGCAATCACTCTAGCTCTGGTTCATGAAAAGAAAAGACATGCAATGACACTGGTGGATCGATGTGTGGTTTGTGAGAAGAATACATATCCAATGACACTAGGTGTGGTTCATGAAAATAACACACATCCAATGACACTGGTGGATCCATGTGTCGTTTGTGGAAAGAACAGACATGCAATGATATTGGGTGTGGTTCATGAAAAGAACAGACATGCAATGACACTGGTGGATCCATGTGTGATTTGTTTAGAAGAACACACATGCAATGACTCTAGCTGTGGTTCATGAAAAGAACACACATCCAATGACACTAGTGGATCCATGTGTGGTTCATGAGAAGAACACACATCCAATGATATTGGGTGTGGTTCATGAAAAGAATAGACATGCAATGACACTGGTGGATGCATGTGTGGTTTCTGGAAAGAACACACATGCAATCACACTAGCTGTGGTTCATGCAAAGAACAGACATGCAATGACACTGGTGGATCCTGATGTGGTTTGTGAGAAGAACTGAAATGCAATGACTCTAGCTATGGTTCATCAAAAGAACACACATGCAATGACACTGGTGGATCCATATGTGGTTTGTGGAAGGAACAAACATGCAATGACACTCGGTGCATCCATGTGTGGTTTGTTTAGAGGAACAGACATGCAATGACACTGGGTGTGGTTCATGAAAAGAACAGACATGCAATCACACTGGTGGATCCCTATGTGGTTTGTGAGAAGAACTGACATGCAATGACTCTAGCTGTGGTTCATGAAAAGAACACACATGCAATCACACTGGTGGATCCCTATGTGGTTTGTGAGAAGAACTGACATGCAATGACTCTAGCTGTGGTTCATGAAAAGAACACACATGTAATGACAGTTCTGGATCCATATGTGGTTTGTGAGAAGAACTGACATGCAATGACTCTGGCTGTGGTTCATGAAAAGTACAGACATGCAATGACACTGGTGGATCCATGTATGGTTTGTGAGAACAACACAGATCCAATGACACTAGGTGTGGTTCATGAAAAGATCACACATCCAATGGCACTGGCTATATCCATGTGTGGTTTGTGGAAAGAACTGACATGCAATGACACTGGGTGTGGTTCATGAAAAGAACACACATCCAATGACATTGGTAGATCCATGTGCGGTTTGTTTAGAAGAACACACATGCAATCACTCTAGTTGTGGTTCATGAAAAGAACACACATCCAGTGACACTGGTGGATCTATGTGTGGTTCATGAGAAGAACACACATCCAATGACACAGGGTGTGGTTCATCAAAAGAACACACATGCAATGACACTGGTGGATCCATGAGTGGTTTGTGGAAAGAACACACATGCAATCACACTGGGTGTGGTTCATGAAAAGAACAGACATGCAATGACACTGGTGGATCCTTATGTGGTTTGTGAGAAGAACTGACATGCAATAAATCTAGCTATGGTTCATGAAAAGAACACACATGCAATGACACTTGTGGATCCATATGTGGTTTGTGGAAGGAACAAACAAGCAATGACACTGGGTGGATCCATGTGTGGTTTGTTTAGACAAACAGACATGGAATGACACTTGGTGTGTTTCATGAAAAGAACAGACATGCAATCACACTGGTGGATACCTATGTGGTTTGTGAGAAGAACTGACATGCAATGACTCTAGCTGTGGTTCATGAAAAGAACGCACATGCAATCACACTGGTGGATCCCTATGTGGTTTGTGAGAAGAACTGACATGCAATGACTCTAGCTGTGGTTCATGAAAAGAACACACATGCAATCAAACTGTTGGATCCATGTGTGGTTTGTGAGAAGAACTGACATGCAATGACTCTAGCTGTGGTTCATGAAACGAACACACATGTAATGACACTGGTGGATCCATGTGTGGTTTGTTTAGAGGAATAGACATGCAATGACACTGGGTGTGGTTCATGAAAAGAAAACACATCCAATGACACTGGCTGTTTCCATGTGTGGTTTGTGGAAAGAACAGACATGCAATAACACTGGGTGTGGTTCATGAAAAGAACAGACATGCAATGACACTGGGGGATCCATGTGTGGTTTGTTTAGAAGAACACACATGCAATGACTCTAGCTGTGGTTCATGAAAAGAACACACATCCAATGACACTGGCGGATCTATATGTGGTTTGTGGAAGGAACAGACATGCAATGACAGTAGGTGGATCCATGTGTGGTTTGTTTAGAAGAACACACATGCAATGACTCTAACTATGGTTCATGAAAAGAACACACATGCAATGACACTGGTGGATCCATGTGTGGTTCATGAGAAGAACACACATCCAATGACAATGGGTGTGGTTCATGAAAAGAACACACATGCAATGACACTAGTGGATCCATGTGTGGTTTGTGCAAAGAAAACACATGCAATTACACTGGGTGGGGTTCATGAAAACAATAGACATGCAATGACACTGCTGGATCCTTATGTGGTTTGTGAGAAGAACTGACATGCAATGACTCTAGCTATGGTTCATGAAAAGAACACACATGCAATGACACTGGTGGATCCATATGTTGTTTGTGGAAGGAACAAACATGTAATGGCACTGGGTGGATCCATGTGTGGTTTGTTTAGAGGAACTGACATGCAATGATACTGGGTGTGGTTCATGAAAAGAACAGACATGCAATCACACTAGTGGATCCCTATGTGGTTTGTGAGAAGAACTGGCATGCAATGACTCTAGCTATGGTTCATGAAAATAACACACATGCAATGACACTGGTGGATCCATATGTGGTTTGTGGAAGGAACAGACATGCAATGACACTGGGTGCATCCATGTATGGTTTGTTTAGAGGAACAGACGTGTAATGCCACTGGGTGTGGTTCATGAAAAGAACAGACATGCAATCACACTGGTGCATCTCTATGTGGTTTGTGAGAAGAACTGACATGCAATGACTCTAGCTGTGGTTCATGAAAAGAACACACATGCAATCACACTGGTGGATCCCTATGTGGTTTGTGAGAAGAACTGACATGCAATGACTCTAGCTATGGTTCATGAAAAGAACACACATGCAATGACACTGGTGGATCCATATGTGGTTTGTGGAAAGATCAGACATGCAATGACTCTAGCTGTGGTTCATGAAAAGAATAGACATGCAATGACACTGGTGGATCCATGTGTGGTTTGTGAAAAGAACAGACATGCAATCACACTAGGTGGATCCATGTGTGGTTCATGAAAAGAACACACATGCAATGACACTGGTGGATCCATGTGTGGTGTGTGAAAAGAACAGACATGCAATCACACTAGTTAGATCCATGTGTGGTTCAAGAAAAGAACACACATGCAATGACACTGGTGGATCCATTTGTGGTTTGTGAAAAGAACAGACATGCAATCACACTAGATAGATCCATGTGTGGTTTGTTTAGAGGAACAGACATGCAATGACACTGGGTGTGGTTCATGAAAAGAACAGACATGCTATCACACTGGTGTGTCCCTATGTGGTTTGTGAGAAGAACTGGCATGCAATGACTCTAGCTGTGGTTCATGAAAAGAACACACATGCAATGACACTGGTGGATCCATATGTGGCTCATGAGAGGAACAAACATGCAATGACTCTAGATATGGTTCATGAAAATAATAGACATGCAATGCAACTGGTGGATCCATATGTGGTTTTTGGAAAGAACTGACATGCACTAACTCTTGCTATGGTTCATGAAAAGAACACAGATGCAATCACACTGGTGGATCCCTATGTGGTTTGTGAGAAGAACTGAGATGCAATGACTCTAGCTATGGTTCATGAAAAGAACATGCAATGACACTGGTGGATCCATGTGTGGTTTGTGAAAAGAACAGACATGCAATCACACTAGGTGTGGTTCACGAAAAGAACAGACATGCAATGACACTGGTGGATCCATGTGTGGTTTGTTTAGAAGAACACACATGCAATTGTTATAGCAATATGGAGATTGTGATGAGGGTGATGATGGTGATGATGATGATGGTGATGATGATGATGATGATCCCGATGAAGTTCAGCTTGATGGTGGTGTTGATGGCGACGATCTCCCCTCTCCGGGAAGGAATTCCCCCAGCAGAAATCTGTCTGCTGGAGAGATCTTTCTCTCTCGGTGTTTTCCGCCCCGCAGAGGCGGTGGAATCTTTCTATGGTCGCTCCTCGAGTCTTAGGGTTTCGGGAGGATGATATACGCCAGAGGGGAGAGGCTGGAGTGGGCCAGGGTGGCCACACCACCTCCTGGTGCGGCCTAGGGCTGCCCGCGCCAGGGGGTGGTGTGGGCCCCCTGTGGCCCATCTCCACTCCGTCTTCTGGCATCCTTAGTCTTCTGGAAAAATAGGATTTTCCCGGATTTTCTGATCTTCGCGAATTTTGCCTCCAAATAGCACCTTTTCCATCAGAATCCTGACTGCAGCGGTCCATGCTCCAAAAGTCATCAACCATGCAAAAACAGATGAAATAACATAAGTATCACCTCTCAATATGAAATATATCAATGAATAATAGTGAATTAAGACAATGAATAGTGATGCAAAATGGACGTATCAACTCCCCCAAGCTTAGACTTCGCTTGTCCCCAAGCAAAACTGAGCTCAATAAACATGGCCTCAGGTTTATGGAGTGAAGAGTCGATAAAAGAATACGGACAAGAAGCATCACATTCATCAAAAGCATAGATCATAATAGAAGACAACTCACTATTATATAACTCAACTTGTAATAGGTAAAGGAAACACAATAAAGATACATAAAGTGAATCATAATTGGTAATGGCAAACTTAGCTCTTGGTCGAAGAATAGTTGATAATTTGCTGGAGTTCACAAATAGCTAGTTTTTTCAATGATAGCTTTCAAAGTAGTAAACATCAAGATAAGAGCAATGTGCAAAACAAGGAACATAAGAAACATGATTGAATAAATCATCATATGAATGAATGAAACACATCAACTCAAAATACTTGCTAAGATAGAAGGGAATAGGTTTACTGACTCAACTACAAAGTAAAAGAAAGGCCCTTCGCAGAGGGAAGCAGGGATTGCAAGTCTCATAAAGATCTCCCAAAAATTATGATACTTACTAGCTTTCAGGTCTCATTGCCCCTATCATAGGCATCTTTAGGTGATTAAGGTTAAAGTGATCAAATATGAGGATATGCACTAACAAGTTGTAAGTTGAGAATCTCATGTCCCTTGAATACGAGGGCCGCTCCTCATGCTACTCAAGTTTAGTCACCGGTAAGTTCTTGTCATCATAAGCATATGTGTATCATTGAGAACCGCCAACGGGGTACCCCTTGCCCGATGAGACGGAAGAATCCCCATATCAAAATGACAAGGCAAGCAGACAACAAGTATCTCAGCAATCTTCTTATTTACCATGTGAATATGGTGCTTTTTTCTCTCTTTCCTCTTTTCATAATATCTCTCTTTTTTTATTTTCTCCTTTTCTCAATCTCTATCTTTTTTTATAAGAAGAATGCTTCATAGATACTCGTTATGGTTACACTGCAGGTTTCCACCATGTCAGCATGGATTAGACCAGCGGCCCAGGCATTTCTCTAACACACATGCATAACTCCATGGACTTACAAGCTCCCCTTTCATTTCACACCGACGACATCCATAGACAAAAGAACATGATATCAACTAGGTACAAAGTACCAGTGCAATGTTGAAAGCGTTCCCCATGACAGCATGGTTCTGCTAATTTACAACTTACAAAGCGCAAGCATATACGCAACATAGGTGAGCACAATGGTTCAAGTTTATTAAGTGCAAGAAAGTAAAGTGTGTCATCAAGTTCGTGAGAGCTTTAATCACTAATTTTCACATAACAAATTTAATTTGGGAGGTAGATAAAACAAGAATTTACTTGGAATAGCAATAATGCTACTAGGTAGGTATGGTGGACACAAATGGCAAAGGTTTTGGTTTAAAGGAGGTGGGTGCACGAGAAGAATACCCTCTCAGTACAGGTTTTTGGCTAGCAAGGCTGGGTAGCAAGTATAAGAGTTGAAGGAAACAAACAAACATACAAGTGATAAAGACAAACATGCAATCTTCCTTGGAAGCACAAAAGATCTTAACTAGAGAATACTAAACTTATGAGCTAATCAATAAAGAAAGATGATGAAATTATTTTTCTTTAGAGTACTTCTATCTTTTTCATTCAACTCTCGAAAATAGTGTTGATACTGATCAAGCTAGGTTTGCCAAAACCAACTAAATTAACTCAATGATCCCAAAGTGATACCAATACTAACAACAAGATTAATCATATAACCATGAATTGAAAACTAATATAAGCTATGCAAAAGAGTAAATGATAGAACTTCTCATTAATAATCGATAACGGCAACTCACACCAAGGGATACATATCGAACGAGAGAGGGGACACTTCCATAATGCAAACCATACTACATAATAACTCCTCTATTCATGATATGACTCTACTAAAAAGGTAAAAAGATAGAAGATAGTGATGTGATACCACGGCACTCCCCCAAGCTTGGAACAAACCAAGGGGTTGCCAAACCTGATGATGAATTACTCATCTGGTGGTGGTATCCTATTAGTTGATGTGAGGAAATCTTCCAGCATCTTACGAAGCCTATTATTCTCCCATTGAAGCATGTCCACCTTCCTCTTCAAGTCTCGGTACTTATCGCAGAATTCTTTAGTGACTCGTAGGGCTTCCGTTGATGCAGGGCAAGTGACTGAAGGAAACAGCCCTTGCTTGGGGTCTCGGAGGTCTTCCTCCATAGGCTCCTTCCCTTTCTCCTTGGCGGACACCATTGTGCTTCTAAGCCTTCAAAGAGTATGTCCTGGCAAAAACAGATCGAAACAAAAACACGATATACGAGCCTCGAAAGATCCGGGGGGTTATATATTACGAAGTTTCATAACAAGTGGAAGGTACTAGGTGAAAACGAGTCGGAGGCGGAGTCTGGGGTGGACTCACCACCTGGTGGCACGTCCAGGGGTGGGCCCGCGCCACAGGGTGGTGTGAGCCACCCTGGCTCCATTTCCATCCCTTTTTCGCTTCGTAGCTTTCCTTATTGACTGAAAACTGCAAAAATATAGTTGGATAGTATTTTCGCGGAACTTCTCTTACCAGAACCGTTACCTATTTGAAAACAGACTCTATAGGTCTCTGAATTTGGTATCTAGTAGATTCTTGCAGAGTCATCACTTGAATAACATCAATATCTTCATCTTCATACACTTACTACTTGAGTCATAAAACCCTTCTCTTCCTTATTACACCATTGTCTCCACTTCCTGGAAAATTCTTTCACACAAAACTTCACACAATTCTCATTAGCAACATTAGTATAAGTGAAGTGATAAAACCTTTTGAGTCCAACTTCAACTGAAAACCATCAAAACATAAGCTACTGTAGCAACTCCTTCCGAAAACCCAAAAAGAATTCAAAAAGGAAATCGAATAAAGAAGCAAATGCAAGAGTGGCAAAATTTGTCAAAACAGACCAGCAGGTAAAGATCAATTTTTTCGAAAATCTTCTGCTGCTCAAATCAAAAAGTGCAAAACTAACGAAAGTTAAATAACAACCTGGGGCAGAAGCACAAACAATTACAGCTCAATCCGACAGACAGAGATCTCTCACGAATTTTTACGGTGAAGCACAATAATCTGTTTCGGGACAGCAACTTCCCCAAATCTTACTTCTCTCTCATTAGAGGTTGATCTTGACACAAAAACCAAACAAAACGGATAAGGAGAGGTTATTACAGAAGTAATAACTTCCAAGACTCAAAGAAACTAAAACAAACTGAAAGCAAAAACAAATTGGGTTGTCTCCCAAAAAGCTCTTTCTTTATAGCCATTAAGATGGGCATGATAATTTTGAAGATGCTCACTCAGGAATATGAATTGAAGTGAAAGAGAGCATTAAGAAGCAAAAACACACACACATTTAAGTCTAACCCTCTTCCTATGCAAGGGGATTTTGTAAACAAACAAGTTGTTGAAACCAAAGGCTACTTGCATAAGAAGGCAAAAGAAGTGCAACATAAAGATTTTCAGCATAAAACGAGGAAACTTGATATTATTGAGATACATAAGAACACTTTTCCCTCTCTCATAGTAACTTTAAGTATCATGCATAAACTTAACAATATAGCTATCACAAGGACCATCATAGCAATGATCACTTATTCTAATAGAAAACACAGGAATACTAGCTCTCATAACACTACTTTGTGAAACAATATTAGAGGTATCCTTACAAAGGATAGTGTGTCCCTCTTCTTCATACTTAGTGACAAAGTCTTTCACATTTGCTATTTTAGGTTCATCAACCATTTGTTTATCAGGTTCAATAGCTTCATTCATACTTTCATCAACCATACTAGCTATCATAGAATGTTCCTTTATCTTAACTGGGAAAGGCATTTTCTCAATATAAGGTTCAGGTAAAACATAATTAGCAGTATAAACTTCAGTATTTCTTGCAGGAGCACTCTTAGAAACATCTTTATAAGGTTCATGATACTTATTCCACTTCTTTTTACGCACTTCAATATAGGAAGCAAAAGCCTTAAAATAAGAAGCAACAGCTTGAGAGTCTAGACCATAAGCATCTTTAATACTTTGAAAGTCATCAGTTCCCATAAAAGATTCAATGCATTCATAATCAAAATTTATACCTGAATTTCTACCTTTGCCATTCTCCCAAGCTTCAGCATTGTCTTGAATACGGTCCAGAAGATCCCATTTAGCTTCTTCTTTCATGCGAGTGAATGATCCAGCACAAGAAGCATCCAATAAATCTTTATCATGTAGAGGGAGCCTTGCATAGAAGTTATTGATAATAATATTGTTGGGGAGCTCATGAATGGGACATTTGAGCATTAGTAACTTCAATCTCCCCCAAGCTTGAGCTGTACTCTCTCCATCAAGAGGCCAAAAGTTGTATATTTGATTCCGATCTTTATGAATCTCACTAGGAGGATGAAACTTTGAATAAAAGAGAGGCACTATTTCCTCCCATTCCAGAGCTTGACCATTCTTCAGTAGCTTATACCATTCCTCAGCTCTTCCTTTCAGCGATAATGAGAATAACTTCTTTTTAACTTGATCGGTAGTAATACCTGCACACTTGAACAACCTGCATAATTCGTGTATAAAGAGTAAATGATCACCGGGATGGACAGTTCCATCCCCAACATAGTAGTTATCCATAACACGATCAATAATTCTTGTAGGTATTTTGAAAACATCATTCTCAGCAGGTGGTGGCTTATCTGCTACCTTAGCAGTGGTAGTACATTACCAAATAAGAAACTCAACGTTTTATCCATAACAAAAATAAAGCAACTAACAGAAGTAAACAATACTCACAGTAGAAGTTTCCTTTACTAGTTCCACTCTCCAATAGCGCTTCACTCCCCAGCAGCGGCACCAGAAAATAGTCTTGATGACCCACAAGTATAGGGGGTGAATCGCAGTATTTTTGATAAGTAAGAGTGTCGAACCCAATGAGGATTAGAAGGTGATGGCTAATGGTATGGATCGGGAATTCTCTGCAAATACTTAGCAAACGGATTTTTAGGGGTTTTTGATAAAGCAAGTAAACAAAGTACGAGCAAATAAAAGACAGTAGGAATAAATGCAGAAAGTGGCCCAATCCTTTATGCAGCAAAGGACAAGCTGGTTGTATTACTTAAGATGACCAAACGTTCTCGAGGACACATGGGAAGACTGTCAAGTGCTTTCGCTTCATATAGTTGATTAATCTTCTCTAGCTTGCTAAGTGTTGTGTGGGTGAACCTGTGCTAATGTACTGCCCCATCCAAGACTAATACATACTTGTGATTATACCCCTTGCAAACATCCGTAAGTACAAGAAAGTAATTAAGGTAGAAACCTAACCACAGCTTTAAACTCTAAGACCCTTACGTCCCTTGTGCAATGGTTTCCTAACGGGGGTTCAGGTTTCTGTCACTCCGGCAACCCCTACGATTAGTAGCCAAATACACAATGCATTCCCCTAGGCCCATATAGGTGAAGTGTCATGTAGTCGATGTTCACATGACACCACTAAAAGAAGTACACCACAACTTAAATATCAAACTATTGAATCTTTCTCAACACAACTCCACTACTAACAACAAGACTTCTCCCATGTCCTCAAGAACAAAACGAACTACTCACAAGACATCATATGGATCATGATCAGAGATGGAATAATGATGTATAACAATCTGATCATAAACAATAATTCAACAGTTCACTCAATAGCATCAACTACAAATAGTAATCAACACCCGGAAAGTTTCCCCTATGAACTAATGCAAGATTCAACTCAATTGTTATAGCAATATGGAGATGGTGATGAGGGTGCTGATGGTGATGATGATGGCGGTGATGATGATGATCCCGATGAAGTCCAGCTTGATGGTGGTGTTGATGGCGACAATCTCCCCTCTCCGGGAAGGAATTCCCCTGGCAGAAATCTGTTTGCCGGAGAGATCTTTCTCTCTCGGTGTTTTCCGCCCCGCAGAGGCCGCGGAATATTTCTGTGGTCTCTCCCCGAGTCTTAGGGTTTCGGGAGGATGATATACGCCAGAGGGGAGAGGCTGGAGTGGGCCAGGGTGGCCACATCACCTCCTGGCGCGGCTTAGGGCTGCCCGCGCCAGGGGGTGGTGTGGGCCCCCTGTGGCCCATCTCCACTCCTTCTTCTAGCATCCTTAGTCTTCTGGAAAAATAGGATTTTCCGTATATTTTCCTGGATTTTCTGATTTTCGCGAATTTTGCCTCCAAACAGCACCTTTTCCATCAGAATCCTGACTGCAGCGGTCCATGCTCCAAAAGACATCAACCATGCAAAAACAGATGAAATAACATAAGTATCACCTCTCAATATGAAATATATCAATGAATAATAGTGAATTAATACATAGAATAGTGATGAAAAATGGACGTATCAAACACACATCCAATGGCACTGGCTGTATCCATGTGTGGTTTGTGGAAAAACAGACATGCAATGACAATGGGTGTGGTTCATGAAAAGAACAGACATGCAATGACACTGGTGGATCCATGTGTGGTTTGTTTAGAAGAACACACATGCAATGACTCTAACTGTGGTTCATGAAAAGAACACACATGCAATGACATTGGTGGATCCATGTGTTGTTCATGAGAAGAACACACATCCGATGACACTAGGTGTGGTTCATGAAAAGAACACACATGCAATGACACTGGTGGATCCATGTGTGGTTTGTGGAAAGAACACACATGAAATCACACTGGGTGTGGTTCATGAAAAGAACAGACATGCAATGACACTGTTGGATCCTTAAGTGGTTTGTGAGAGGAACTCACATGCAATGACTCTAGCTATGGTTCATGAAAAGAACACACATGCAATGACACTGGTGGATCTGTATGTGGTTTGTGGAAGGAACAGACATGCAATGACACTAGGTGGATCCATGTGTGGTTTGTTTAGAGGAACAGACATGCAATGATATTTGGTGTGGTTCATGAAAAGAACAGACTTGCAATCACAGTGGTGGATCCCTATGTGGTTTGTGAGAAGAACTGACATGCAATGAATCTAGCTGTGGTTCATCAATAGAACGCATGCAATCACACTGGTGGATCCGTATGTGGTTTGTGAGAAGAACTGACATGCAATTACTCTAGCTGTGGTTCATGAAAAGAACAGACATGCAATGACACTGGTGGATCCATGTGTGGTTTGTGAAAAGAATAGACATGCAATCACACTAGGTGGATCCATGTGTGGTTTGTTTAGAGGAATAGACATGCAATGACACTGGGTGTGGTTCTTGAAAAGGTTAGACATGCAATCACACTGGTGGATCCCAATGTGGTTTGTGAGAAGAACTAATATTGAATGACACTAGTTGTGGTTCATGAAAAGAACACACATGCAATGACACTGGTGGATCCATATGTGGTTCATGAGAGGAACAGACATGCAATGACTCTAGTTGTGGTTCATGAAAAGAACAGACATGCAATGACACTGGTGGATCCATATGTGGTTTTTGGAAAGAACTTACATACACTGACTCTAGCTATGGTTCATGAAAAGAACACACATGCAATCACACTGGTGGATCCCTATGTGGTTTGTGTGAAGAACTGACATGCAATGACTCTAGCTATGGTTCATGAAAAGAACAGACATGCAATGACACTGGTGGATCCACGTGTAGTTCATGAGAAGAACACACATCCAATGACACTGCGTGTGGTTCATGAAAAGAACACACATGCAATGAGACTGGTGGATCCATGTGTGGTTTGTGGAAATAACACACATGCAATCAGAATAGTTGTGGTTCATGAAAAGAACAGACATGCAATGACACTAGTGAACCCTTATGTGGTTTGTGAGAAGAACTGACATGCAATTACTCTAGCTATGGTTCACGAAAAGAACACATATGCAATGACACTAGTGGATCCATATGTGATCTGTGGAAGGAACAGACATGTAATGACATTGGTTTATCCATGTGTGGTTTGTTTAGAGGAACAGACATGCAATGACACTAGGTGTGGTTCATGAAAAAACAGACATGCAATCACACTGGTGGATCCCTATGTGTTTTGTGAGAAGAACTGACATGCAATGACTCCAACTGTGGTTCATGAAAAGAACTCACATGCAATCACACTGGTGGATCCCTATGTGGTTTGTGAGAAGAACTGACATGCAATGACTCTAGCTGTGGTTCATGAAAAGAACACACATTTAATGACACTTGTGGATCCATATGTGGTTTGTGAGAAGAACTGACTTGCAATGACTCTAGCTATGGTTCATGAAAAGAACACACATGCAATGACACTGGTGGATCCATGTGTTATTTGTGAGAAGAACACACATCCAATGACACTGGGTGTGGTTCATGAAAAGAACACACATCCAATGGCACTAGCTGTATCCATGTGTGGTTTGTGGAAAAAACAGACATGCAATGACACTGGGTGTGGTTCATGAGAAGAACAGACATGCAATAACACTAGTGGATCCATGTGTGGTTTGTTTAGAAGAACACACATGCAATGAATCTAACGGTGGTGCATGAAAAGAACACAGATGCAATGACACTGGTGGATCCATGTGTGGTTCATGAGAAGAACATACATCCAATGACACTAGGTGTGGTTCGTGAAAAGAACACACATGCAATGACACTTGTGGATCCATGTGTGGTTTGTGGAAAGCACACACATGCAATCACACTGGGTGTGATTCATGAAAAGAACACACATGCAATGACACTGTTGGATCCTTATGTGGTTTGTGAGAAGAACTAACATGCAATGACTCTAGCTATGGTTCATGAAAAGAACACACATGCAATGACACTGGTGGATCCATATGTGGTTTGTGGAAGGAACAGACATGCAATGACACTGGGTGGATCCATGTGTGGTTTGTTTAGAGGAACAGACATGCAATGATATTGGGTGTGGTTCATGAAATGAACAGACATGCAATCACAGTGGTGGATCCCTATGTGGTTTGTGAGAAGAATTGACATGCAATGAATCTAGCTGTGGTTCATGAATAGAACACGCATGCAATCACACTAGTGGATCTATATGTGGTTTGTGAGAAGAGGTGACATGCAATGACTCTAGCTATGGTTCATGAAAAGAACAGACATGCAATGACACTGGTGGATCCATGTGTGGTTTGTGAAAAGAATAGACATGCAATCACACTAGGTGTATCCATGTGTGGTTCATGAAAACAACACTCATGCCATGACACTGGTGGATCCATGTGTGGTTTGTGAAAAGAACAGACATGCAATCACACTAGGTGGATCCATGTGTGGTTTGTGTAGAGGAACAGACATGCAATGACACTAGGTGTGGTTCATGAAAAGAACAGATGTGCAATCACACTGGTGGATCCCTATGTGGTTTGTGAGAAGAACTGCCTTGCAATGACTCTAGATGTGGTTCATGAAAAGAACTCACATGCAATGACACTGGTGGATCCATATGTGGTTCATGAGAGGAACAAACATGTAATGACTCTAGCTGTGGTTCATGAAAAGAACAGACATGCAATGACACTGGTGGATCCATATGTGGTTTGTGGAAAGAACTGACATGCAATGACTCTAGCTATGGTTCATGAAAAGAACACACATGCAATCACACTGGTGGATCCCTATGTGGTTTGTGAGAAGAACTGACATGCAATGACTCTAGCTATGGTTCATGAAAACAACAGACATGCAATGACACTGGTGGATCCATGAGTGGTTTGTGAAAAGAACAGAAATGCAATCACACTAGGTGTGATTCACGAAAAGAATAGACATGCAATAACACTGGTGGATCCATGTGTGGTTTCTTTAGAAGAACACACATGCAATGACTCTAGCCGTGGTTCATGAAAAGAACACACGTCCAATGACACTGGTGGATCCATGTGTGGTTCATGAGAAGAACACACATCCAATGACACTAGGTGTGGTTCATGAAAAGAACACACATTCAATGACACTGGTGGATCCATGTGTGGTTTGTGGAAAGAACACACAGGCAATCACACTGGGTGTAGTTCACGAAAAGAACACACATGCAATAACACTGGTGGATCCATATGTGGTTTGTGGAAGGAACAGATATGCAATGACACTGGGTGGATCCATGTGTGGTTTGTTTAGAGGAACAAACATGCAGTGATATTGGGTGTGGTTCATGAAAAGAACAGACATGCAATCACAGTGGTGGATCCCTATGTGGATTGTGAGAAGAACTAACATGCAATGAATCTAGCTGTGGTTCATAAATAGAACACGCATGCAATCACACTGGTGGATCCGTATGTGGTTTGTGAGAAGAACTGACATGCAATGACTCTAGCTGTGGTTCATGAAAAGAACAGACATGCAATGACACTGGTGGATCCATGTGTGGTTTGTGAAAAGAACAAGCATGCAATCACACTAGGTGTATCCATGTGTGGTTCATGAAAACAACACTCATGCCATGACACTGGTGGGTCCATGTGTGGTTTGTGAAAATAACAGACATGCAATCACACTAGGTGGATCCATGTGTGGTTTGTTTAGAGGAACAGACATGCAATGACACTAGGTGTGGTTCATGAAAAGAACAGACATGCAATCACACTGGTGAATCCCTATGTGGTTTGTGAGAAGAACTGACATGTAATGACTCTAGCTGTGGTTCATGAAAAGGACACACATGCAATGACACTGGTGGATCCATATGTGGTTCATGAGAGGAACAAACATGTAATGACTCTAGTTGTGGTTCATGAAAAGAACAGACATACAATGACACTCGTGGATCCATTTGTGGTTTGTGGAAAGAACTGACATGCAATGACTCTAGCTATGGTTCATGAAAATAACACACATGCAATCACACTGGTGGATCCCTATGTGGTTTGTGAGAAGAACTGACATGCAATGACTCTAGCTATGGTTCATGGAAAGAACAGACATGCAATGAGTCTGGTGGATCCATGAGTGGTTTGTGAAAAGAACAGACATGCAATCACACTAGGTGTGGTTCACGAAAAGAATAGACATGCAATGACACTGGTGGATCCATGTGTGGTTTCTTTAGAAGAACACACATGCAATGACCCTAGGTATGGTTCATGAAAAGAACACACGTCCAATGACACTGGTGGATCCATGTGTGGTTCATGAGAAGAACACACATCCAATGACACTAGGTGTGGTTCATGAAAAGAACACACATGCAATGACACTGGTGGATCCATGTGTGGTTTGTGGAAAGAACACACGGGCAATCGCACTAGGGTGGTTCAAGAAAAGAACATACATGCAATGACACTGGTGGATCCTTATGTGGTTTGTGAGAAGAACTGACATGCAATGACTCTAGCTATGGTTCATAAAAAGAACACACATGCAATCACACTGGTGGATCCTTATGTGGTTTGTGAGAAGAACTGACATGCAATAGCTATGGTTCATGAAAAGAACACACATGCAATAACACTAGTGGATCCATATGTGGTTTGTGAAAGGAACATACATGCAATGACACTGGGTGGATCCATGTGTGGTTTGTTTAGAGGAATAGACATGCAATGACACTAGGTGTGGTTCACGAAAAGAACAGACATGCAATGACACTGGTGGATCCCTATGTGGTTTGTGAGAAGAACTGACATGCAATGACTCTAGTTGTGGTTCATGAAAAGAACACACATGCAATGACACTGGTGGATCCATATGTGGTTCATGAGAGGAACAAACATGTAATGACTCTAGCTGTGGTTCATGAAAAGAACAGACATGCAATGACAATGGTGGATCCATATGTGGTTTGTGGAAAGAACTGACATGCAATGACTCTAGCTACGGTTCATGAAAAGAACACACAGGCAATGACACTGGTGGATCCATGTGTGGTTTGTGAGAAGAACACACATCCAATGACACTGGGTGTGGTTCATGAAAAGAACACACATCCAACGGCACTGGTTGTATCCATGTGTGGTTTTGGAAAGAACAGACATGCAATGACACTGGGTGTGGTTCATGAAAAGAACAAACATGCAATGACACTAGTGGATCCATGTGTGGTTTGTTTAGAAGAACACACATGCAATGAATCTAACTGTGGTTCATGAAAAGAACACACATGTAATGACACTGGTGGATCCATGTCTGGTTCATGAGAAGAACACACATCCAATAACACTGGATGTGGTTCATGAAAAGAACACACATGTAATGACACTGGTGGATCCATGTGTAGTTTGTGGAAAGAACACACATGCAATCACACTAGGTGTGGTTCATGAAAAGAACAGACATGCAATGACACTGTTGGATCCTTATGTGGTTTGTCAGAAGAACTGACATGCAATGACTCTAGCTATGGTTCATGAAAATAACAGACATGCAATGACACTAGTGGATCCATATGTGGTTTGTGGAAGGAATAGAGATGCAATGACAATGGGTGGATCCATGTGTGGTTTGTTTAGAGGAACAGACATGCAATGATACTGGGTGTGGTTCATGAAAAGAATAGACATGCAATCACACTGGTGGATCCCAATGTGGCTTGTGAGAAGAACTGACATGCAATGACTCTAGCTGTGGTTCATGAATAGAACACACATGCAATCACACTGGTGGATCCCTATGTGGTTTGTGAGACGAACTGACTTGCAATGACTCTAGCTGTGGTTCATGAAAAGAACAGAAATGCAATGACACTTGTGGATCCATGTGTGGTTCGTGAAAAATACAGACATGGAATCACACTAGGTGGATCCATGTGTGGTTCATGAAAAGAACACACATGCAATGACACTAGTGGATCCATGTGTGGTTTGTGAAAAGAACAGACATGCAGTCACACTAGGTGGATTCATGTGTGGTTTGTTTAGAGGAACAGACATGCAATGACACTAGGTGTGGTTCATGAAAAGAACAGACATGCAATCACACTGATGGATCCCTATGTGGTTTGTGAGAAGAACTGACATGCAATGACTCTAACTGTGGTTCTTGAAAAGAACTCACATGCAATCACACTGGTGGATCCCTATGTGGTTTGTGAGAAGAACTGACATGCAATGACTCTAGCTGTGGTTCATGAAAATAACACACATTTAATGGCACTGGTGGATCCATATGTGGTTCGTGAGAAGAACTGACTTGCAATGACTCTAGCTATGGTTCATGAAAAGAGCACACATGCAATGATAGTGGTGGATCCATGTGTTATTTGTGAGAAGAAAACACATCCAATGACACTGGGTGTGGTCCATGAAAAGAACGCACATCCAATGGCACTAGCTGTGTCCATGTGTGGTTTGTGGAAAGAACAGACATGCAATGACATTAGGTGTGGTTCATGAAAAGAACAGACATGCAATAACACTAGTGGATCCATGTGTGGTTTGTTTAGAAAAACACACATGCAATGACTCTAACTGTCGTGCATGAAAAGAACACACATGCAATGACACTGGTGGATCCATGTGTGGTTCATGAGAAGAACATACATACAATGACACTGGGTGTGGTTCATGAAAAGAACACACATGCAATGACACTTGTGGATCCATGTGTGGTTTGTGGAAAGAACACACATGCAATCACACTGGGTGTGGTTCATGAAAAGAACACACATGCAATGACACTACTAGATCCTTATGTGGTTTGTGAGAAGAACTGACATGCAATGACTCTAGCTATGGTTCATGAAAAGAACACACATGCAATGACATTGGTGGATCGATATGTGGTTTGTGGAAGGAACAGACATGCAATGACACTGGGTGGATCCATGTGTGGTATGTTTAGAGGAACAGACATGCAAGGATATTGGGTGTGGTTCATGAAAAGAACAGACATGCAATCATAGTGGTGGATCCCTATGTGGTTTGTGAGAAGAACTGACATGCAATGAATCTAGCTGTGGTTCATGAATAGAACACGCATGCAATCACACTGGTGGATCCGTATGTGGTTTGTGAGAAGAGCTGACATGCAATGACTCTAGCTGTGGTTCATGAAAAGTATAGACATGCAATGACACTGGTGGATCCATGTGTGGTTTGTGAAAAGAACAGATATGCAATCACACTAGGTGTATCCATGTGTGGTTCATGAAAACAACACTCATGCCAAGACACTGGTGGATCCATGTTTGGTTTGTGAAAAGAACAGACATGCAATCACACTAGGTGGATCCATGTGTGGTTTGTTTAGAGGAACAGACATGCAATGACACTAGGTGTGGTTCAGGAAAAGAACAGACATGCAATCACACTGTTGGATCCCTATGTGGTTTGTGAGAAGAACTGACATGCAATGACTCTAGCTGTGGTTCATGAAAAGAACACACATGCAATGACACTGGTGGATCCATATGTGGTTCATGAGAGGAAGAAACATGTAATGACTCTAGCTGTGGTTCATGAAAAGAACAGACATGCAATGACACTGGTGGATCCATATGTGGTTTGTGGAAAGAACTGACATGCAATGACTCTAGCTATGGTTCATGAAAAGAACACACATGCAATCACACTGGTGGATCCCTATGTGGTTTGTGAGAAGAACTGACATGCAATGACTCTAGCTATGGCTCATGAAAAGAGCAGACATGCAATGACACTGGTGGATCCATGAGTGGTTTGTGAAAAGAACAGGCATGCAATCACACTAGGTGTGGTTCACGAAAAGAACAGACATGCAATGAGACTGGCGGATCCATGTGTGGTTTCTTTAGAAGAACACACATGCAATGACTCTAGTTGTGGTTCATGAAAAGAACACACATCTAATGACACTGGTGGATCCATGTGTAGTGCATGAGAAGAACACACATCCAATGACACTGGGTGTGGTTAATGAAAAGAACACACATGCAATGACACTGGTGGATCCATGTGTGGTTTGTGGAAAGAACACACAGTCAATCACACTGGGTGTGGTTCATGAAAAGAACACACATGCAATGACACTGGTGGATCCATATGTGGTTTGTGGAAGGAACAGACATGCAATGACACTGGGTGGATCCATGTGTGGTTTGTTTAGAGGAACAGACATGCAGTGATATTGGGTGTGGTTCATGAAAACAACAAACATGCAATCACAGTGATGGATCCCTATGTGGTTTGTGAGAAGAACTGGCATGCAATGAATCTAGCTATGGTTCATGAATAGAACACGCATGCAATCACACTGGTGGATCCGTATGTAGTTTGTGAGAAGAACTGACATGCAATGACTCTAGTTGTGGTTCATGAAAAGAACAGACATGCAATGACACTGGTGGATCCATGTGTGGTTTGTGAAAAGAACAGACATGCAATCACACTAGGTGTATCCATTTGTGGTTCATGAAAACAACACTCATGCCATGACACTGGCGGATCCATGTGTGGTTTGTGAAAAGAACAGACATGCAATCACACTAGGTGGATCCATGTGTAGTTTGTTTAGAGGAACACACATGCAATGACACTAGGTGTGGTTCATGAAAAGAACAGACATGCAATCACACTGGTGGATCCCTATGTGGTTTGTGAGAATAACTGACATGCAATGACTCTAGTTGTGGTTCATGAAAAGGACACACATGCAATGACACTGGTGGATCCATATGTGGTTCATGAGAGGAACAAACATGTAATGACTCTAGTTGTGGTTCATGAAAAGAACAGACATGCAATGACACTGGTGGATCCATATGTGGTTTGTGGAAAGAACTGACATGCAATGACTCTAGCTATGGTTCATGAAAAGAACACACATGCAATCACACTGGTGGATCCCTATGTGGTTTGTGAGAAGAACTCACATGCAATGACTCTAGCTATGGTTCATGAAAAGAACAGACATGAAATGACACTGGTGGATCTATGAGTGGTTTGTGAAAAGAACAGACATGCAATCACACTAGGTGTGGTTCATGAAAAGAATAGACATGCAATGACACTGGTGGATCCTTGTGTGGTTTCTTTAGAAGAACACACATGCAATGACTCTAGCTGTGGTTCATGAAAAGAACACACATCCAAAGACACTGGTGGATCCATGTGTGGTTCATGAGAAGAACACACATCCAATGACACTGGGTGTGGTTCATGAACAGAACACACATGCCATGACACTGGTGGATCCATGTGTGGTTTGTGGAAAGAACACACAGGCAATCACACTGGGTGTGGTTCATGAAAAGAACATACATGCAATGACACTGGTGGATCCTTATGTGGTTTGTGGGAAGAACTGACATGCAATGACTCTAGCTATGGTTCATGAAAAGAACAGACATGCAATGACACTGGTGGATCCTTATGTGGTTTCTGACAAGAACTGACCTGCAATGACTCTAGCTATGGTTCATGAAAAGAACACACATGCAATGACACTGGTGGATCCATGTGTGGTTCATGAGAAGAACACACATCCAATGACATTGGGTGTGGTTCATGAAAAGAACACACATGCAATGACACTAGTGGATCCATGTGTGGTTTGTGGAAAGAACACACATGCAATCACACTGGGTGTGGTTCATGAAAAGAACAGACATGCAATGACACTGCTGGATCCTTATGTGGTTTGTGAGAAGAACTGACATGCAATGACTCTAGCTATGGTTAATGAAAAGAACATACATGCAATGACACTGGTGGATCCATATGTGGTTTGTGGAAGGAACATACATGCCATGACACTGGGTGGATCCATGTGTGGTTTGTTTAGAAGAATAGACATGCAATGATACTGGGCGTGGTTCATGAAAAGAACAGACATGCAATAACACTGGTGGATCCCTATGTGGTTTGTGAGAAGAACTGACATGCAATGACTCTAGTTGTGGTTCATGAAAAGAACACACATGCAATCACACTGGTGGATCCCTATGTGGTTTGTGAGAAGAACTGACATGCAATGACTAGCTGTGGTTCATGAAAAGAATAGACATGCAATGACACTAGTGGATCCATGTGTGGTTTTTGAAAAGAACAGGCATGCAATCACACTAGGTGGACCCATGTGTGGTTCATGAAAAGAACACACATGCCATAACACTGGTGGATCCATATCTGGTTTGTTTAGAGGAACAGACATGCAATGACACCAGGTGTGGTTCAGGAAAAGAACAGACATGCAATCACACTGTTGGATCCCTATGTTGTTTGTGAGAAGAACTGACATGCAATGACTCTAGCTGTGGTTCATGAAACGAACACACATGCAATGACACTGGTGGATCCATATGTGGTTCATGAGAGGAACAAACATGTAATGACTCTAGCTGTGGTTCATAAAAAGAACATACATGCAATGACACTGGTGGATCCATATGTGGTTTGTGGAAATAACTGACATGCAATGACTCTAGCTATGGTTCATGAAAAGAACATACATGCAATCACACTGGTGGATCCCTATGTGGTTTGTGAGAAGAACTAACGTGCAATGACTATAGATGTGGTTCATGAAAAGAACAGACATGCAATGACACTGGTGGATCAATGTGTGGTTTGTGAAAAGAACAGACATGCAATCACACCAGGTGCATCCATGTGTGGTTCATGAAAAGAACACACATACAATGACACTGGTGGATCCATGTGTGGTTTGTGAAAAGAACAAACATGCAATCACACTAGGTGGATCCATGTGTGGTTTGTTTAGAGGAACAGACATGCAATGACACTGGGTGTGGTTCTTGAAAAGAACAGACATGCAATCACACTGGTGGATCCCTATGTGGTTTGTGAGAAGAACTGACATTGAATGACTCTAGTTGTGGTTCATGAAAAGAACACACATGCAATGACACTGGTGGATCCATATGAGGTTCATGAGAGGAACAGACATGCAATGACAGGGGTGGATCCATGTGTGGTTTGTTTAGAATAACAGACATGCAATGACTCTAGCTATGGTTCATGAAAAGAACACACATCCAACGACACTGGTGGATCCATGTGTCGTTCATGAGAAGAACACACATCCAATGACACTAGGTGTGGTTCATAAAAAGAACACACATGCAATGATACTGGTGGATCGATGTGTGGTTTGTGGAAAGAACACACATGCAATCACACTCGGTGTGGTTCATGAAAAGAACAGACATGCAATGACACTGGTGGATCCTTATGTGGTTTGTAAGAAGAACTGACATGCAATGACTCTAGCTATGGTAAATGAAAAGAACACGCATGCAATGACACTGGTGGATCCATATGTGGTTCATGAGAGGAACAAACATGCAATGACTCTATTTGTGGTTCATGAAAAGAACAGACATGCCATGACACTGGTGGATCCATATGTGGTTTGTGGAAAGAACTGACATGCAATGACTCTAGCTATGGTTCATGAAAAGAACACACATGCAATCACACTGGTGGATCCCTATGTGGTTTGTGAGAAAAACTGACATGCAATGACTCTAGCTATGGTTCATGAAAAGAACAGACATGCAATGACACTAGTGGATCAATGTGTGGTTTGTGAAAAGAACAGACATGCAATCACACTAGTTGTGGGTCACGAAATAGAACAGACATGCAATGAAACTGGTGCATCCATGCGTGGTTTGTTTAGAAGAACACACATGCAATGACTCTAGCTGTGGTTCATGAAAATAACACACATCCAATGACACTGGTGGATCCATGTGTTGTTCATGAGAAGAACACACATCCAATGACACTGGATATGGTTCATGAAAAGAACACACATGCAATGACACTAGTGGATCCATGTGTGGTTTGTGGACAGAACACACATGCAATCACACTAGGTGTGGTTCATGAAAAGAACAGACATGCAATGACACTGGTGGATCCTTATGTGTTTTGTGAGAAGAACTGACATGCAATGACTCTATCTATGGTTCATGAAAAGAACACACATGTAATGACACTGGTGGATCCATATGTGGTTCATGAGAGGAACAGACATGCAATGACTCTAGCTATGGTTCATGAAAAGAACAGACATGCAATCACATTGGTGGATCCCTATGTGGTTTGTGAGAAGAACTGACATGCAATGACTCGAGCTATGGTTCATGAAAAAAACAGACATGCAATTACACTGGTGGATCCATGTGTGGTTCATGAAAAGAACATACATGCAATCACACTAGGTGTGGTTCATGAAAAGAACAAACATGCAATGACACTGGTGGATCCATGTGTGGTTTGTTTAGAAGAACACACATGCAATGACTCTAGATATGGTTCATGAAAAGAACACACATCCAATGACACTGGTGGATCCATTTGTGGTTCATCAGAAGAACACACATCCAATGACACTAGGTGTGGTTCATGAAAAGAACACACATGCAATGAAACTGGTGGCTCCATGTGTGGTTTGTGGAAAGAACAGACATGCAATCACACTAGGTGTGGTTCATGAAAAGAACAGACATGTAATGACACTGGTGGATCCTTATGTGGTTTCTGAGAAGAACTGGCATGCAATGACTCTAGCTATGGTTCATGAAAATAACACACATGCAATGACACTGGTGGATCCATGTGTGGTTCATGAGAAGAACACACGTCCAATGACACTGGGTGTGGTTCATGAAAAGAACACACATGCAATGACACTGGTGGATCCATGTGTGGTTTGTGGAAAGAACACACATGCAATCACACTGGGTGTGGTTCATGAAAAGAACAGACATGCAATGACACTGCTGGATCCTTATGTGGTTTGTGAGAAGAACTGACATGCAATGACTCTAGCTATGGTTAATGAAAAGAACATACATGCAATGACACAGGTGGATCCATATGTGGTTTGTGGAAGGAACAGACATGCAATGACACTGGGTGGATCCATGTGTGGTTTGTTTAGAGAAACACACATGCAATGATACTGGGTGTGGTTCATGAAAAGAAAAAACATGCAATCACACTGGTGGATCCCTATATGGTTTGTGAGAAGAACTGACATGCAATGAATCTAGATGTGGTTCATGAATAGAACACACATGCAATCACACTGGTGGATCCCTATGTGGTTTGTGAGACGAACTGACATGCAATGACTAGCTGTGGTTCATGAAAAGAACAGACATGCAATGACACTGGTAGATCCATGTGTGGTTTGTGAAAAGAATAGACATGCAATCACACTAGGTGGATCCATGTGTGGTTCATGAAAATAACACACATGCAATGACACTGGTGGATCCATGTGTGGTTTGTGAAAAGAACAGACATGCAATCACACTAGGTGGATCCATGTGTGGTTTGTTTAGAGGAACATACATGCAATGACACTGGGTGTGGTTCCTGAAAAGAATAGACATGCAATCACACTGGTGGATCCCTATGTGGTTTGTGAGAAGAACTTACATTGAATGACTCTAGTTGTGGTTCATGAAAAGAACACACAAGCAATGACACTGGTGGGTCCATATGTGGTTCATGAGAAGAACAAACATGCAATGACTCTAGTTGTGGTTCATGAAAAGAACAGACATGCCATGACACTGGTGGATCTATATGTGGTTTGTGTAAAGAACTGACATGCAATGACTCTAGCTATGGTTCATGAAAAGAACACACATGCAATCACACTGGTGAATCCCTATGTGGTTTGTGAGAAGAACTGACATGCAATGACTCTAGATGTGGTTCATGAAAAGAACAGACATGCAATGACACTGGTGGATCAATGTGTGGTTTGTGAAAAGAACAAACATGCAATCATACTAGGTGGATCCATGTGTGGTTCTTGAAAAGAACACACATACAATGACACTGGTGGATCCATGTGTGGTTTGTGAAAAGAACAAACATTCAATCACACTAGGTGGATCCATGTGTGGTTTGTTTAGAGGAACATACATGCAATGACACTAGGTGTGGTTCTTGAAAAGAATAGACATGCAATCACACTGGTGGATCCCTATGTGGTTTGTGAGAAGAACTGACATTGAATGACTCCAGTTGTGGTTCATGAAAAGAACACACATGCAATGACACTGGTGGATCCATGTGTGGTTTGTTTAGAGGAACAGACATGCAATGACACTAGGTGTGGTTCAGGAAAAGAACAGACATGCAATCACACTGTTGGATCCCTATGTTGTTTGTGAGAAGAACTGACATGCAATGACTCTAGCTGTGGTTCATGAAAAGAACACACATGCAATGACACTGGTGGATCCATATGTGGTTCATGAGAGGAACAAACATGTAATGACTCTAGCTGTGGTTCATAAAAAGAACATACATGCAATGACACTGGTGGATCCCTATGTGGTTTGTGGAAAGAACTGACATGCAATGACTCTAGCTATGGTTCATGAAAAGAACATACATGCAATCACACTGTTGGATCCCTATGTGGTTTGTGAGAAGAACTGACATGCAATGACTCTAGATGTGGTTCATGAAAAGAACAGACATGCAATGACACTGGTGGATCAATGTGTGGTTTGTGAAAAGAACAGACATGCAATCACACTAGGTGGATCCATGTGTGGTTCATGAAAAGAACACACATACAATGACACTGGTGGATCCATGTGTGGTTTGTGAAAAGAACAAACATGCAATCACACTAGGTGGATCCATGTGTGGTTTGTTTAGAGGAACAGACATGCAATGACACTGGGTGTGGTTCTTGAAAAGAACAGACATGCAATCACAATGGTGGATCCCTATGTGGTTTGTGAGAAGAACTGACATTGAATGACTCTAGTTGTGGTTCATGAAAAGAACACACATGCAATGACACTGGTGGATCCATATGAGGTTCATGAGAGGAACAGACATGCAATGACCGGGGTGGATCCATGTGTGGATTGTTTAGAATAACACACATGCAATGACTCTAGCTATGGTTCATGAAAAGAACACACATCCAATGACACTGGTGGATCCATGTGTCGTTCATGAGAAGAACACACATCCAATGACACTGGGTGTGGTTCATAAAAAGAACACACATGCAATGATACTGGTGGATCGATGTGTGGTTTGTGGAAAGAACACACATGCAATCACACTCGGTGTGGTTCATGAAAATAACAGACATGCAATGACACTGGTGAATCCTTATGTGGTTTGTAAGAAGAACTGACATGCAATGACTCTAGCTATGGTTCATGAAAAGAACACGCATGCAATGACACTGGTGGATCCACATGTGGTTCATGAGAGGAACAAACATGCAATGACTCTATTTGTGGTTCATGAAAAGAACAGACATGCCATGACACTGGTGGATCCATATGTGTTTTGTGGAAAGAACTGACATGCAATGACTCTTGCTATGGTTCATGAAAAGAACACACATGCAATCACACTAGTGTATCCCTGTGTAGTTTGTGAGAAGAACTGACATGCAATGACTCTAGCTATGGTTCATGAAAATAACAGACATGCAATGACACTGGTGGATCCATTTGTGGTTTGTGGAAAGAACTGACATGCAATGACTCTAGCTATGGTTCATGAAAAGAACACACATGGAATCACACTGGTGGATCCCTATGTGGTTTGTGAGAAGAACTGACATGCAATGACTAGCAATGGTTCATGAAAAGAACAGACATGCAATGACACTGGTGGATCCATGTGTGGTTCGTGAAAAGAACATACATGCAATCACTCTAGGTGTGGTTCACGAAAAGAACAAACATGCAATGACACTGGTGGATCCATGTGTGGTTTGTTTAGAAGAACACACATGCAATGACTCTAGATATGGTTCATGAAAAGAACACACATCCAATGACACTGGTGGATCCATGTGTGGTTCATTAGAAGAACACACATCCAATGACACTGGGTGTGGTTCATGAAAAGAACACACATGCAATGAAACTGGTGGCTCCATGTGTGGTTTTTTTTGAGACACATGTGTGGTTTGTGGAAAGAACAGACATGCAATCACACTAGGTGTGGTTCATAAAAAGAACAGACATGCAATGACACTGGTGGATCCTTATGTGGTTTCTGAGAAGAACTGACATGCAATGACTCTAGCTATGGTTCATGAAAAGAACACACATGCAATGACACTAGTGGATCCAGGTGTGGTTCATGAGAAGAACACACATCCAATGACACTGGGTGTGGTTCATGAAAAGAACATACATGCAATGACACTGGTGGATCCATGTGTGGTTTGTGGAAAGAAAACACATGCAATCACACTGGGTGTGGTTCATGAAAAGAACAGACATGCAATGACACTGCTGGATCCTTATGTGGTTTGTGAGAAGAACTGACATGCAATGACTCTAGCTATGGTTAATGAAAAGAACATACATGCAACGACACGGGTGGATCCACATGTGGTTTGTGGAAGAACAGACATGCAATGACACTGGGTGGATCCATGTGTGGTTTGTTTAGAAAAACACACATGCAATGATACTGGGTGTGGTTCATGAAAAGAACAGACATGCAATCACACTGGTGGATCCCTATGTGGTTTGTGAGAAGAACTAACATGCAATGAATCTAGATGTGGTTCATGAATAGAACACACATGCAATCACACTGGTGGATCCCTATGTGGTTTGTGAGAAGAACTGACATGCAATGTCTAGATGTGGTTCATGAAAAGAACATACATGCAATGACACTGGTAGATCCATGTGTGGTTTGTGAAAAGAATAGACATGCAATCACACTAGGTGGATCCATGTGTGGTTCATGAAAAGAACACACATGCAATGACACTGGTGGATCCATGTGTGGTTTGTGAAAAGAATAGACATGCAATCACACTAGGTGGATCCATGTGTAGTTTGTTTAGAGGAACATACATGCAATGACACTGGGTGTGGTTCCTAAAAAGAATAGACATGCAATCACACTGGTGGATCCCTATGTGGTCTGTGAGAAGAACTAACATTGAAAGACTCTAGTTGTGGTTCATGAAAAAACACACAAGCAATGACACTGGTGGGTCCATATGTGGTTCGTGTGAGGAACAAACATGCAATGACTCTAGTTGTGGTTCATGAAAAGAACAGACATGCCATGACACTGGTGGATCCATATGTGGTTTGTGGAAAGAACTGACATGCAATGACTCTAGCTATGGTTCATGAAAAGAACACACATGCAATCACACTGGTGGATCCTATGTGGTTTTTGAGAAGAACTGACATGCAATGACTCTAGCTATGGTTCATGAAAAGAACAGACATGCAATGACACTGGTGGATCCATGTGTGGTTTGTGAAAAGAACAGACATGCAATCACACTAGGTGGATCCATGTGTGGTTCATGAAAAGAACACACATACAATGACACTGGTGGATCCATGTGTGGTTTGTGAAAAGAACAGACATGCAATCACACTAGGTGGATCCATGTGTGGTTTGTTTAGAGGAACAGACATGCAATGACACTGGGTGTGGTTCTTGAAAAGAATAGACATGCAATCACACTGGTGGATCCCTATGTGGTTTGTGAGAAGAACTGACATTGAATGACTCGAGTTGTGGTTCATGAAAAGAACACACATGCAATGAAACTTGGTGGATCCATATGAGGTTCATGAGAAGAACAGACATGCAATGACACGGGTGGATCCATGTGTGGTTTGTTTAGAAGAACACACATGCAATGACTCTAGCTATGGTTCATGAAAAGAACACACATCCAATGACACTGGTGGATCCATGTGTCGTTCATGAGAAGAACACACATCCAATGACACTGGGTGTGGTTCCTGAAAAGAACACACATGCAATGACACTGGTGGATCCATGTGTGGTTTTTGGAAAGAACACACATGCAATCACACTAGGTGTGGTTCATGAAAAGAACAGACATGCAATGACACTGGTGGATCCTTATGTGGTTTGTAAGAAGAACTGACATGCAATGACTCTAGCTATGGTTCATGAAAAGAACACACATGCAATGACACTGGTGGATCCATATGTGCTTCATGAGAGGAACAAACATGCAATGACTCTAGTTGTGGTTCATGAAAAGAACAGACATGCCATCACACTGGTGGATCCATATGTGGTTTGTGGAAAGAACTGACATGCAATAACTTTAGCTATGGTTCATGAAAAGAACACACATGCAATCACACTGGTGGATACCTATGTGGTTTGTGAGAAAAACTGACATGCAATGACTCTAGCCGTGGTTCATGAAAAGAACAGGCATGCAATGACACTGGTGGATCCATGTGTGGTTTGTGAAAAGAACAGACATGCAATCACACTAGGTGTGGGTCACGAAAAGAACAGACATGCAATGAAACTGGTGCATCCATGTGTGGTTTGTTTAGAAGAACACACATGCAATGACTCTAGCTGTGGTTCATGAAAAGAACACACATCCAATGACACTGGTGGATCCATGTGTCGTTCATGAGAAGAACACACATCCATGACACTGGGTGTGGTTCCTGAAAAGAACACACATGCAATGACACTGGTGGATCCATGTGTGGTTTTTGGAAAGAACACACATGCAATCACACTAGGTGTGGTTCATGAAAAGAACAGACATGCAATGACACTGGTGGATCCTTATGTGGTTTGTAAGAAGAACTAACCTGCAATGACTCTAGCTATGGTTCATGAAAAGAACACACATGCAATGACACTGGTGGATCCATATGTGGTTCATGAGAGGAACAAACATGCAATGACTCTAATTGTGGTTCATGAAAAGAACAGACATGCCATGACACTGGTGGATCCATATGTGGTTTGTGGAAAGAACTGACATGCAATGACTCTAGCTATGGTTCATGAAAAGAACACACATGCAATCACACTGGTGGATCCCTATGTGGTTTGTGAGAAAAACTGACATGCAATGACTCTAGCTGTGGTTCATGAAAAGAACAGACATGCAATGACACTGGTGGATCCATGTGTGGTTTGTGAAAAGAACAGACATGCAACCACACTAGGTGTGGGTCACGAAAAGAACAGACATGCAATGAAACTGGTGCATCCATGTGTGGTTTGTTTAGAAGAACACACATGCAATGACTCTAGATGTGGTTCATGAAAAGAACAGACATCCAATGACACTGGTGGATCCATGTGTGGTTCATGAGAAGAACACACATCCAATGACACTGGATGTGGTTCATGAAAAGAACACACATGCAATGACACTGGTGGATCCATGTGTGGTTTGTGGACAGAACACACATGCAATCACACTAGGTGTGGTTCATGAAAAGAACACACATGCAATGACACTGGTGGATCCATATGTGGTTTGTGGAAGGAACAGACATGCAATGACACTGGGTGGATCCATGTGTGGTCTGTTTAGAGGAACAGACATGCAATGACACTGGGTGTGGTTCATGAAAAGAACAGACATGCAATCACACTGGTGGATCCCTATGTGGTTTGTGAGAAGAACTAACTTGCAATGACTCTAGCTGTGGTTCATGAAAAGAACACACATGCAATGACACTGGTGGATCCATATGTGGTTCATGAGAGGAACAGACATGCAATGACTCTAGCTGTGGTCCATTAAAAGAATAGACATGCAATGACACTGGTGGATCCATATGTGGTTTGTGGAAAGAACTGACATGCAATGACTCTAGCTATGGTTCATGAAAATAACACACATGCAATCACATTGGTGGATCCATATGTGGTTCATGAGAGGAACAGACATGCAATGACTCTAGCCGTGGTTCATGAAAAGAACAGATATGCAATGACACTGGTGGATCCATATGTGGTTTGTGGAAATAACTGACATGCAGTGACTCTAGCTATGGTTCATGAAAAGAACACACATGCAATGACACTGGTGGATCCATGTGTGGTTTGTGGAAAGAACAGACATCCAATGACTCTAGTTGTGGTTCATGAAAAGAGCAGACATGCAATGACACTGGTGGATCCATGTGTGGTTTGTGGAAAGAACACACATCGAATGAGACTGGGTGTGGTTCATGAAAAGAACACACATACAATGACACTGGTGTATCCTTATGTGGTTCATGAGAAGAATAGACATGCAATGACTCTAGCTGTGGTTCATGAAAAGAACACCCATATAATGACACTGGTGTATCCTTGTATTTCATTGTTCACGACACTCACTTTCCATTTTTATACTACTCAGTTTTGCCCCTGGTTTTTTGACACTACTCAGTTTTGCCCCCTCTCTCTATCTTTCGTAGAAGCCCAAACCTGTGCTCACTCTGTCTGCTACTCCCTGATTGGTTGTCACAGTTGTCACGCGGATCGTGCGCACCAACCGTTGATACTGTGTGATCCAACGATGATCGTTGCACACGTCGTGCCCTTCATAGTACAGCGTGAGACATCACGGACGTCTCCCTCAGCAAGACTTCTACAAGAAGGAACACAAAGCCGTCCATGGAAAAAGTCGTCGAGCGGTCATGTCATGTTTAATCAAGTCTGAAAAGCCTACTGCTGCTACTACTACGCCACAACACATGCGCCATCGTGTGCACGGTCGTCGATGGACAACTGCAATTTATTGCCACTTGATTTTAATAAGACATATCCCATTTTTTACGCAGCGGCTCCCAATCTCACTTCCAACTAGGCCCCACCGTAAGAAGCTTACACGCGCTAGTTGGAGGCCGAAGAGCTGAGATTGATGAGACCTAACGTCTCCGCCTTCATCGAGTCACTCGTAGCCATCAACACATCCCTCTACCCGATCTAGCACAACCCCACAAATATCGCCGTACAGCCACCTACCTTTCCCTCTACATTTCCACTTTTAACTATCGCCAATTTTAGGGCCGTGTCAAACTTCGTACATAGAAATTGTGTATCCGCCCTTTGCATGTGGCTCAATACAGAACAGCCATGCATGGCCCGGGAAAAAAACGTGACGTACCGTGCGCGTGTCGTGGTGCACGGTGTAGTAGACTGCGCGGCGCGTTGCACGGTGGTGCAACGAAATGTGCCTTGCTTCCATCCACCTTAACTATAAAGCCCCTCTCCGCATACCCACTCTCACTCTCGCTCACTCTCCCCACGCAACCCTCTCCACTGTCCCACTAGCACCCGCAAACTCCCGAGAATACCCCGTCCGCGTCGACGATGACGAAGGAGGATAAGGTGGCCATCGTCGCCAACGAGGCCACCGGCGAGGAGGCCCCCGTATCCTCGCCGGTCCCCCTCGATGCGTTGAAAGCAGCCGCCGTCCCTGTCCAGGCCCCAGTCGAGCCAAAGACGGCAGCCGCCGTTCACGTCCAGGCCCCCGTCCCCGCTATCGACGGGGCCGCCGAAGAGGAGGCCCCCGCCGGTCACAAGCATATCAAGCACTTCTTGGGCACCTACAATCGAGATAAGTACATTGCTCCGCTGAACCCCTACGACACCAGCATCGACGACCCATGGTCGGAGGTAACTAGGGTTTGCTCCCCTCCCCTGGTTCTTCTACCGTTCCCATCGTTGGATGCTAGATCTTGGTTTATTAGGATTTGCTTGTTCGCATTTCGATTGCTCGATCTTCTTACATCATCTACTCCCCCATTTTCCTTTTCTTCCAATAGGTTTCCGGCAGCGACGTCTGCAACGGTGACGAGTCCATCCACACCAAGACTCGTCAGGTGCTGAGGAGGCTATGGACCGGCCAGTATGACGCCTTCTTCAGGGGCGGCTCCCGGCGCTGCCCCTTCTGCAAGGGGTTCGCCTTCGGCTTGGTGAGTCTCGCTGACACCGACTTCAACTCCTTACTGAAGCATGCAGAGGCCCGGGGCTCTAGCATCCACGAAGGCAGCGAGCGCGAGACCGTGAACATCAACGCCTACATCGCTGAACATCGGGCTCTCGGCATTCACCTCCGAAACCTCCAACGGGTGGCTATCAAAGAGGGTCGCATGCCTCCAATCAGTCCCAAGGCCCCCAAGATCAAGGGACTGGGCAGCAACAAGTGGAGGAAGCGCCGGAGGGAGGAGGCGGAGGCACGGGCGCATGAAGGACGGGTTGGATGTGTCCTTGAATGTAATTGCTGCTGTGGCGGCTGTTGCTGCTAAGCAGCTTCTTTTGATTTTCTATATTTTGTTTCACTAGTGGAGAATTGCTTATCAGTGGAGAATATGTTTGCTATCAATGGCGCATATGGAATGCGCCACTACTGTTGCGCCACTGATAATTAAGTGTCAATGGCGCATATCAAATATGCGTCATTCATAATGGGACTACCAGTGGTGCATCTTCAATATGCGCCATTGATATTTTACCAGTGGAGCATATATTTCCAAATGCGCCACTGATGTTAGATGCGCCACTGGTTGAATAAAAGATGCGCCACTAATATTTCATACAGGTATACAGAATACATGGCTCTTAGGTATGTATACAAGTATTTATACAGGTTTTTATATAGGTACATATACAGATATTTATACAAGTACACAGTAGTATAGAAATAGAGATAATAGTATAAATAGAATTATACATCATCACAACAATTAGAACCCGACATAGTGACAAGTGCCCGAATATTATACAAGTCTTGCATACAACAAGTTGATCATCATCTCATACATTGGTCCGAATATCTCGGGGCTCTAATGGGTCCGGGTTCGGTCTCTGACTCCTGGAGGAAGAGCTCGACATTCCGTGAGGGGTACTTGTCATATCAGCGTCAATCGCCTTCGGGTTCCATGATGGAGATCTTGTTGTCCGGCGTCCCTCGGCTCCATGTCGGTGCGCTTGGCGGAGTAGTGAACATAATTTAACTGCACTACCCTAATTTGGCACCACATGAGAACAAAATAAGGATGGTGAGGAGACACCAAAATTGAAAAGAATGGAACAAGAATCAATTTTTAATACTTGTTGCCACTGATTCACATTAACAGCTAGAGAATATAGATAAGTGCACCTATCTATTTATGGTAAATTGGTTCAGAGCTTAACGAAGGATCAATGTGAATGATATTGGAATCAGACTACGTGGACACATTCAGTTTAAAATACATCAATATCTCACTACAAGACTAGTGTCCAACGTGTGTATTTGGCTATCAAATACGTCCTCTATTCCTAAATCAGGACTCCAGGATCTGATTCATTAGTGCAGTGGAATAATTGACAAGGACTTCTACCAAAGCAAATACACTCACAGGAGTCAATTAGCTAAGTCACAGGATTTTTCTTTACGGTTGTATTTCTGACACATATAAATCTAACTCCATAGTGATGCAAATGAATACCAGACCATGAAATCCTAAATCCTAAACTGCAACAAATTTTGAATTTAAGAAAACTCACTTGATTCATGCTTGAGCTCACCTCAGGCGACACCAGCCTAGCAACAACATAAACACAAGCACTGACATTTTTTCTTCTGTGCAACATTACCTATAGGTACCTACTCTTCGTCTCCATGTCCATTGGTTACATGTTCAATAGCTCGATTTCTTGTCAGAATCCTGAAAATCACTAGTTTTTAGGCACAAACAATGATTCTGAAAAACTTCATAAGCAAGAGTTCTTTATAGAACTAGTGAATGAAATTTAGAACATGCATCTTCCATTATCACAGATTTCCCCCAAAGGATATCACTACTATAATAGCAATTCATGCCATACAAGATTAAACCTCGTTTGAGGCCGGGGTAAACCAAAAATGTAGCGAAGACTGATAGGCTGGGTGTGAAGATCAGTCCAGCTCCATGAAATTGAAATAAATCAATCTCGAATTCGAAGCTTCATGAATATTTGGTAAAACAAGAAAATTACGTGATGAATTGCATATGAAGTAAGCAGAGATTTGGGAGCTGTACTGGATAGATCTTAATGAAGATTTGGGGTCTGGTTGGGAAATTAGACTAAGTGGGAGAATTATGTACCACCTTACCCTGTTGACTCTTGAATGTGGATTGGCTTGCCGTGGAATCTGGAGATGGATGCAAGGGGAAATCGTTGATGTCTTGATGATGGCTCGAAATGATGGAGGGAAAGCCGACTGGGAGAGTTATCTTTTCTCCAGCTTAGAACACCGGCAGAAATAAAGAGGCCCGCTAGCTCGCGCCGCCGACTGCTGTCCCCGACGCCCGCCGCTCCTCTGCCTTCACCGTGCTCCGGCGCTTGCGGCCGGCCTCGTGGCCATCATCCTGCCGCTTCCCGGCCCGCCGTCGAGCGGCAGAGGACGCCGCGCCTCCGGCACTTTGAGCCCGGCCGCGCTGGGGCTCGCGGACAGCGCCTCGCTCCCCGGCGACCCCTCCGACGAGGACGCCCGCAGCGAGAGCGGCTCTGGACACCGGTGAAGATCGCCCGTGCGGCGGTGGTGGTGCCTGGCGCCCGTGCGGTGGTTGTGGTGCCTGGTGCTCTGTGCCTGGCCATGGCCATGGCGTTGACTGCGTTGACATGCATATTCATATGAAAGGAAGTAGCTTTTGGTATGCCCAGGTATCAATATAAAAAATATATACTGAAAGTCTAAAATGTGTATATTTCAAACCTCAAATATTTTTCAGTAACATGAGTATAGAAAAAAGGACTAACAGGATTGTTTTCATGGGTTCCAGAACTTCTCAAGCTACTACACCACATAAGATTATCTAAAAGGTATTAATCAAGTTTAATCAGATTTGAATTCCCTTCATTTATCATCTCTGTTTATTTATACAAAGGATGCAAGCCAGGGACAAAGCAATCCATTTTCAGTTTCAGACAGTACACAATAGTCAGTCACGACAAACAATCTCCATCTGATCTTATCAGTTTAGCCTCATCTACAGAGTCTGGGAAGAACAATAAAAATATTCTGAGACATCCAATGTGAAATAGAACTTGGACTAATACAGCTTCCTTTCCTCACTCAAGATCGGCTCCCTCTCTCATCCAACACACCTCACAACACATAGCCAAGCAAGGTATCGATTTTAGAGTCTATGGTCAATGGAATATTACCATATAAGCAAGTTGGGCACCAATTCATCCAATTCATGCATCAAATTACAGTCTAGGGAGTACATGAAGGTTGTCGCGAATCTGGTGAAGAAAATGACCGCGCCTGCGCCTCCGCCTGCATGCCTAGCCCTGTATAATCGCGAGCATGCCGAGCTCGACTGCATCTTCGGCGACCGTAATCTGAAGGTGAATGGTCTTACCTGCGAATTGCCAAAAGGTGAATGGTCCTCCTCCAGTCTTCCCTTCATGGACGTCTCTCCCATCCGTCCCTCCCATCCTGGTCATCCCAATCCCCTCCCTCCTCTGCTGAGATCTCGAGAGAGGCATGCAGCCTGTGCTTGATGCAGTACCGCCATCCCTTTCCAGCACCCTCTTGTTTGAGCTCGAGGCCTGGAACGGCGCGCGTCCTGGAGCTCGACAGAGACGGCGGCAGCGACTGAGCCCACGGGCGGGAGGTCGTCTAGGCCGCCACCCTACGCCGGACCCGGCGCGCTGCCGTCCGCACGCCACACCGGCAGCGAAGGCGGTCGAGCGAGAAGGTAAACCGATTCAGGTTGGTCAGAGAGAAGCGAAGGAGGGGAATTGATAGGGGATGTCGCTCGTGGAGATTGAAGAAGAGAGTGTCGTGAGTGAAGGAAACAGGCAAGGAGGAAGGAGATACGCGGTTCTCTGGCTGTGCCGTGTGTGTGGCTTATCCACTAACGCCTTCTAATCTGATCGTCTATTTGTTTTTCTTCTAAACTTTTTTTGACAATTAAACTATTACGTAATACATTGTTTCTTCAAACATAAATGATGGTTCGGGTTACTCCTAAGAAAGCCAAAACATAAATTATGATAAATGTCGCTTAATAGTTAACTTTTAATCAGTTCTTTCAAACAGTGGTTGAATTATAATATCTTTGCAATTAATTGTAAAATGTTTTTACGTTTCTTGCATTTTAAATGATGTTGTGTGTATGAATTGTATGATGCAGACCTGCCCTATACTGTTCGGCCATATGACCTAATCGAACAAAACACTAATATAAAAATCAAGTTAGCTATGAATAAATAAAATTAAAAAGACATGTTTTATTTATAGACGTGCGTTGTATGTGCACGCTTACTAGTAACAGTAGTCCTAATCTAGTTTCAATTCAGTTTTAGACTTTGTTAATTGCAGTATTTCTTTTTAGTACTGAAAATCTATAGAATATTAATGTATTCTAGAATCAATATATGATGTAATGAATTTCCATGTTTCCTACGCCATTGGTTAAGTATATTTACCAGTGGCGCATTTTTTGCAATATGCGCCATTGGCAAAAGAAATATCAGTGGCACATCTCCAATATGCGCCATTGATAATCATGCCATCTTTCTGAGAGGTGTGGTCTAGCTGAGGCCCACAAATTATCAGTGGCGCATATTTAGGAAGATTCGCTATTGGTGAGGAGAATATCAATGGCGCATATTGCATATGCACCATTGATGAGTATATATCAATGGCGCATATGGACATATGCGTCATTGATATTTGGTCCACAGCCCTCCGAGGTGCCGGGCCCACATTATCAGTGACGCATTTTTTTAGTAATGCGCCATTGGTTAAATAAAATATCAGTGGGACATGTTTTTAAATGTGTCACTGATAATTATCAGTGAAGCATGTTCGAAAAAATGCTCCACTGATAATAAATCTATCCATAAGTCGTTTTCTACTAGTGCTTGCATCCTATTTCTGGCTGAATGTATCGAACCTTGTTAAGTAACCTACTTTTTATCGCTATATCCTATTTAGCTGCACGCAGCTATATGTACATTTGTTTTGTTTTCTGAATGAATGTATTCTGCCTGGTGTGATTTGCAGCTCTAGATTTTCTACCTGATCGGAGGCAAAAAGAGGTCCAAAAGGGAACGAATTATCGAAGTGAGAATCTTCTCTAGATTTGCTACCAATTTGGACAAAATGAAACATATCTGTTTAGCGAGAGAGGAAAAGGGCACTCTTTCAAACTGCTAGTTAACGAGCTACCATCTTGACAAGCTACAAGACACATACATAAACATAACACAAAGAGGGTTAAATTTATTTTACTACTATCACTTGAGGCGCTAGACATCTTGACAAGCTAACTGAGTTTCACAAAACAGAAACATAACACTGAGAAGTAAAATTTAATTCACTTCTCATCAGACCACTTGAGGCGCTTGCCATCGTTCCTAGGCGACCAACTGCGACCATTCCAGGTACTCCACAACTCATAAAATGCTTTGTCCCACCTGGGATCTGACTTGGCTTCCCTATCTTCAGCGTCCTGCGGCACAATTAGCGGTGCATCACATGCCTGATTGTTGCCGCTAGAAGATGTTGCCTCTCTGTTTGCTGCTTTAGCTTCAGCCTCTCTGTCAGTTGCTTCTGCGTCAGCTGCAAGCTCTCTTTCAGCTGCTTCTGCAGCATCTCTGTCAGCTGCTTCAGATGCAACAATTTTCTTTACATATGTAGCTTCAAACTCAGCTATTCTGCATTTTCTACAAAGGGCTCCCCTAAGCTCGTCTTCCCTCTTGCAAATAGGGCAAAACACGAGGTAACATAGAAAAAAAATGGATCTTCGTGTACAGCTGGTAGGTCACGTAAGCATCTATGGCTGCATACTTCAGGTCTATATCAGACAACGGCCACTCGTCACAGAAATCGTACCTATCTATAGGGAAATCTTCCTTCATTCTGTCGTATGACTGATCAAGGATTCTAGTTGCAAGTGATGCCATTTCATCCTTCCTCGACCCCCCTAGGATCTTGACAAGACGCTGAATATCGATCCAGTTGTGCGCAAGAATTATAATTCCCTCTTGATAAAATTTCAAAAAATCAGTTGTTTTGTCGACAGTGCAGAAAACAATTCCCTTTTCTACAAGGAACTGGCACAGCGCCGGACAATTTCTGTCAGTCTTGAAAGTATATAGTTTGTCATTACCAAAATTTGTAACTACAAATATTTTGTCAATGCAAGATCATTATCTGAATATAATTTTGAAAAGTTTAATAAATGCAAGATCAAGACTCTCAACATTGTCTTGTCATAATTTATTTGGTCCTGAATAAAATCTAGTAGTTGCAAGATGAGCAAGTGGATAAAGAACAAGAGGACAAAACCCTAAAAGCGGTTAGCTACAAAGAGCAGATCTACAAACCGGGAGAGGTGGTAGACGAGGATGTCTTTCTGCATGGCCAGTTGAACGACGGCGACTTCACTCCCTTCATATGGGTGCTCTGGGGTGTACTCCAGGTCCAATCCCACAAACTTGTCCTCGTATTTCTCAAGCCAACCCTCGTACATCCCCAGGACTCGCACCACTGTCTCCTCCTCGTTGGTGTGGACAACGTCTATCTTCTTATTGTCATGGGTAGTGAATCTTGTCTCTAGAGTGCGACGATCTTCCATGGCGGCAAGGAGAAGACGAGAAGAAGACAGATGACAGGAAGAAGAAGAGTGATTTCTGCGAGGCAGGGGAACGGTGGAACCGTCAATGCACTTTTAAGGTTGTGGTTAACGATTGGGACGGAAGTCCAAGGAGAGACGCATGGCGGTGGCCGTTCCAGCTTCTGAGTAAACAAAAAATAATTTTAACACCGATACATGTGCCATGTTTTGTCATGTCAATACACTGGGCAGGGGGTGTTGTCCTATCCACTGTGCTAGCGCTACAAGCCTACATGACAGCCACCCCGCCTAAGCGACGGGAGCGACATAACGGCGAGAACTGATAGGGGGGCCCACCTTGACGGTCGTTAGCCTGATATTTTGTATTGAAACGTAAAGTTGAATTCGTGCCAAAAAAGACCCTCTGAATATTTGGCAGGCCAACTTTGGGCAACGCAGCTGATTGTAAGCAACTTGGGTACCGCGTTGCCTGGACACCCCAACTTTCAGGCCGCAAAATGATATTCTCAGCGGTGGCGGGGGAGGCTCCGGATCTCACCTGTGGGTGAGGAGGGGGCACCGATGTGGCTGTAGGTCGACACAGTGTCGCATGGGGAGCAGAACTATGGGCGGTCGGGGTGGTTCTATCCATGGAGGGGTGTTCGTGTGATGGTGCTCGAGGAGACTGCGGTAGAGGTTCGCCGGAGTGGCCTCCGGTGACCTGCATATTAGAGGGAAGGGGCCGGGTTAGATTCATAGGACCTGGGGACCTCAAGGAAGAATAAAGGAGATGGGAGGTGCAGCAGGGGAGTGGAAGGTTGAAACCTATTTCACACCCGAAGCATTCGTGCTCTCCTTCTCCATGGAGATGCAGATCGAGGGAGGGGCTCTGGAGCTGTGGGTGGGTTAGGTGGAGTGTGAGGGAGTGGAATGAGCCGGGAGAGAGGGGTCGGGGTGGCCTCTGGCCTTAAAACTGAGGAAGGGTCGGTTCATTGTGAACCATGCTCACAAATGAGCTAGGGCTGGTCTAGGTTGATGGCATTGGCCATAGGCGTGGTGAGGGGGTCGTGTGGTGGTGGTTGTGGGTGTTAGAGAGAGAGGAGGGAGTCGTGTGTTGTATGGTGGATCCCCTTTTTCTTAAATGCTCAAGGAAGTAAAGTGATAGAGGGAGAGGGTTAGGGGAGAGCTCATTGGTCCTAGGAGTGGTGCTGCAGAGAGGTGGGTCAGGTAGCTCGACCAAGGAGAGGGTGAGGGCCTACATCAGCTGCTGGTGTGTAAATAGAGGGATAAAGCAAGATTTTAAAAGAAAGGGGCATAAGAGCCCTTCTCTCCTTCCTCCAAGAGAGGTTCTTTTCTCAAATAGTTTCTCTTGTAGATATAGCATCTACATATCTTTGTTCAAAACTTTTGCAAAACATTTTGGGAACCTTTTTGAAAAGTTTTGGAAACACTAGGATTGGATCACCCATTCGTTTCTTCCTTCCGGTCATCCCATGACCAAACTCCTTTCCTTCCTTTCCGGCCATCCCATGGTCAAAACATTTCCAACACCATTGATTTTCCAAAATCCTTTTTCGAATCAAAACCATCACCACTCTAAAGCAACCTTCCCAATTGTCCATGACCGTGGACATGGCTATTCGAATATATTTACAATCTGTAGAGGACGTACACTTTTCCCACACCATCCGAGTACCCTGCATTGATCCCCTATGGATCGTGGGTCGAGTAACCGGTCAAGACCCTCAGGATTCCCACTCTAGTATATGCGCCTACCCTCTGATTCGTTCCCCTCAACACTGGGATGGCGGGTATCGAGGACCAACGGGAGCGCCTTTTGCATTGCACAAAGTGTGCGCTTTCAATGAGAGGCTCATAGTAACCCATGGCAGCCTGCCGACCGTTCGTTTCTTCTCTGGATCGATGCATCACATGGACCCTTACAGGAGAACACCCAACCTCCAGAGATACAAATCTCCTATAGTAGTTGCGAGGCAACTCATACCAGAGTAAACAAACTTCGATTCTAGCCCCTTCCCATCGAGGAGTAATGTGGTTGCACGGGTTAATTGTTCTAGCAAAACTGCAAAGAACCGGGTGCATTTTTGTAAACCTTTTTCCTCCATCTTTCCTTCAGCATTTTTTAAAACAAAACTTTTCTGATTTCTCAAACTTCTCTTGGTAAGTCAAACCTCACCAATGTTTTATCATAAAACATTTTGTAAGACTTATCTGGGGTCTTCCCATCCTATAGCTTTGCTTCAACTAAATCGGGGTCTCCAAAGGGGTACGGTGTTATACACCAACTATCATACTAGGGACAAGTAGGTATTACCAAGGGGGTTGTACTTAGTAGTACAAATGTGTAATGGTTTGGAGGATCCAAGCCACTACCAAGTATAGATCACCATATAATAAAACAATGCAGGTTTCATAAAAAGTAGGTAAGACATGCATAAGTAACACAGTAGCACAAAGCTTATGAGCAAGAAGGTGGCTTGCCTGAGATCAGCAGTCTGGCAATATAAGTCCCGGTACTTCTTCTTAGAAAACCATAATAACTAAGTAATAACCATCTTCTTCTGGTCTTCGATATAATCGCAACTATCATCGCCCGAGAGGATACATGCAAGAAAATAGAGCCACAATCAACACAAGGCATGCAATAACCAATTCAGTATAGTGAGGAAACTTGTAACACATTACTAACTTCAGTAGGTTTTGGTGGATTGAGCTCCAAGCAATTGGAATAACTTTATTTGCATTTATGAACTTCCATTTAAGATTTGTTTGCCAAAATCACTTAATAGAGGGGTTTGGAACTAAGGCTTGGATCTGTATTATATCAATGCACAAAACTAATATAAACAGATAGGTATTAAAATAACAAGGCCAACCAAAGTGGTTTCATGATTTTATCAATTTTCTTTATTTAGTTATGAATATTTTAGTGGAAATAACCCTAGTTTAGGTTAATAAATCACCAGAAAAGATATGGACCTCAAATAAATTTGTCCTTAGAGGGTTTTTCATCTATTTTAGTTTTCAATTTTTTGAGAGTTAGAATCACCTCAAAAAATTTAACGAAATACCCTTAGGAAATTCCCAAAGTCCATTCTAGAAGGGATTTGTCTTTTCACTAGATTTAATATATAGGGGATTTTGATATGAATCCAAATACATATGATAGGTATTTTCAATACCTTTCAGTAGAAATTGGAATTACTATTTTTGGAGGAATAGAACTACATGAAGGATTTTCCTAGGTGAAACAACTATTGTTAAAAGTTTTTAATTCCTTAAAAATCAACCAAGGCTCAATAAATCCAGATTTCTTAGGTTTTGGTAGGCTTTAGTGTACCATATCTCTGAGAGTTAGACTCAACTTAAAATATAGTGTGGATTGACCTAGAAAAATTTCTAAAAACATATATGCTATAGGCAATCTAGGAAGAATTTTAAGGTGTGGCCAAAGAGACATGCAGGGCATTAGATATAACTTGCAGTACAAAAATATTTCAATCCATTTGGAGTGGTGAAACTACCTAAAGGATTTAATGAGTATTTTAGGTACTTTCTAATAATTTAAAAACCAGAAAATAAACAATTAAAACTGGGTCAAAAGTTTGGTGCAGCCTGTTAGAGAAAACACTATACAGCATGTAAAATTTTGGATATGGGCATTTTCATGCATTTTCCATTTTTTATATTTAAACTGGCATGCCTATTGAATAGATCTGGGGATATTGTTTAAAGAAAAGGGGGTGTTGGGCTAGGAATCTAGAGGGAAATGGGCTGTGATGCCCTGATTCGGTCCAGTGTGCTGGGTCAGGGAGCGGGAGAGACGGTCAAACGACCACTTGGCAGGACCTGCTGGTCAGCCGCTGGGGCAATCCAACCGGTACAGGGTGCCGTGGGTCGTCAGATCTATGGCAGGTCAATGGTTCCCCGACATCGTCTTTCTCTAATTAGGCCCGATGGTGGGGGGAACCCTAGCGGCAGTAGGGAGGCTCGAGATCTCACCTGTGGGCGAGGAGGGGCACCAGGGAGGCTGCAGGTTGACGCAGTGTCGCATGGGGAGCACAACGATGGGCGACCAGGGTGGTTCTGTCCATGGAGAGGTGTTCGCGCGATGGTTCACAAGGAGATCGCGGCAGAGGTTCGCCAGAGTGGCTTCCGGTGACCTGCATATCAGAGGGAAGTGGTCGGGTTAGATTCAGAGGAGCCTGGGACCTCAAGGAAGAATAAAGCTAAGGGGGAGGTGCAACAGGGGGAGTGCAAGGTCGAAACCTAGTTCACGCCTGAAGCATTCGTTCTCTCCTTCTGCATGGAGATGCATACCGAGGGAGGGGCTCTAGTGCTGTGGGTGGGTTAGGTGGAGTGTGAGGAAGTGGAATGAGCCGCGAGAGAGGGGTCAGGGTGGCCTCTGGCCTTAAAACCAAGCGAGGGTCGATTCATGGTGAACCATGCTCACAAATGAGCTACAGCTGGTCTAGGGCGATGGCATTGGCCATAGGCACGATAAGGGGGTCGTGTGGTGGTGGCTGGGTGTCACAGAGAGAGGATGGAGTCATGTGATGTATGGTGAATCCCCTTTTTATTAAATGCTCAAGGAAGTAAAGTGAGAGAGGGAGAGCTCATTGGTCCTAGGGGTGGTGTTGCATAGAGGTGGGTCAGGTAGCTCGACCAAGGAGAGGGTGAGGACCTACAACAGCTGCTGGTGTGTAAAGAGAGGGACAAAGCAAGATTTTAAAAGAAAGGGGCATAAGAGCCCTTCTCTCCTTCCTCTAAACACAAGAGAGGACAAGGGAGTTGTTGGGCACTATAGTGCTATAGTAGCACATGTCCAAAGGCGAGTTGGGGTGCTGTGGTGGAGTATTGGACAAATTGAGAAGGGTTTGATTTGGTTTTGGTTGTAGTTTTGAACAATTTCAATCTTTGTCCATATGGTTTATCATGAAGAATAGTTTGGATTTAATCATAAATAGATGGGGCAAGGGTACCGGTGGATATATGAGTTCAAGATACCTCTCTAGGAATTATTTGAGATTTTTCAAAGGATTTTTAGTCCACTTAGAATCATTTATTCAAATAGTGTTGAAATGATTCTTAGAAGTTGATTTGATTGGTTTGAATGGGACCAGGATGGTTTTTGATGTGGGGTGGTTCTAAATACCATACCACTCATTGGAGAATTTCCCTAGAATTTAATGGCATGGAAAAGTATTTTTAAGCAATTATTCCTTGTTTCTGCCATTTAAGAAAAAGCGCAAAAAATATAATTCTTCAAAAATAATTATTTTTTAAGTGGGAACATAGGGTATGATAGGTAAGCTTCAATGGTTCCCTATGATGGGCAAGTGATTTGGAGGATTACCAACTTTCCTTTGTAGAAGAAGTTTTTGAGTTTTAGTTTAATAAAAGAAATTATGGTTTTTGGATCAAAAGAATTGTGGATTATATTTTATACATGTGTATATCCAAGGTAGATGATTTCCACATGTTGTATCCATCATTTGTAACCTTGGGTTTTGGAAATAGAACTTGATTTTGGTAGAAAACAAGGATAAGAGGATCATGGGCGAAGTTAATATCATACCAACAAAACCTTGTTGGATATTGGAGCTCAAAGCTTCCCTTGAGTCATGGGATATGTGGATGGATATACCAAGTGATGTATATCACCATGGTGCAGAGGTTTGAGGTTTATCATGATGGAGCTCTCCAGGAATTGATGCCAGAAATTGAATAAATTAAGGTTGCCAAAAAAGATTATCAAATAGCCTTAAAAACCATGTGGGTTTTAGAAGCACATGGAGTTGGTCAAAAGAAGTTAACATGAACATGTGAGCTTCTGCCAAAGTAGGCTAGTTGATAAGATTTATAGAAATTATTGTTTTCTTTCCTTCAAAACCATCAAGAACAAGTGGGTTGGAGGATGATCTAGCCAAGGACAAGAGTGGGCCTTGGTAGTACTTATTATGTTATACAATATGGTTCTAGTGAATTACCAAAAATGCACAAGGGTCGAGAAAGGAGGAGTCCCAAAGATGTGATATTGCTAACAGCTTTTCATACTTAGCCAAATTTGGCAGGTTTGGGGATTTTAACTAGAATCTATGAGGGAATGTTTTTGATTGGTTGAAAAGTACCAAAGCATCATCAAGTGGATGATGTTGAAGTATATGTTGAGTGGGAAGGATCGATGCTTAGAGTTTGTCTTCCTTGACTTGGAAACTTCTAGAAGAAGATGATCTCAAAAGTGATCTGGTTAAGGGTTTTAGAGGATCACCTAGTGGCTAGGGGTCTGATCCAGCTTGTATTCTTGCTTAGGTTTTGTAATCCTAATCTTGCTTGATTCTATAGGATAATCTCCTAGATTAGCTCATACTACTTCCTAAGAAAATAGGTCAAGCAACAGATCAGGGCTACTCAACTAACAAGCATAACACATCTACTACCATGGATACCTCCAAGCCTACCTTGGGGTAAGGGTGGGTATTTTGAAAGGGTTGAATCTTGAAGTAGATGAGAGTCCCTTGGTATTTCTACCAGAGTAGAGTTCAAAAGTTTATGAAATGTTTTGGAAAAACCCAGGGATAAGAAGAGTTGAATGTTTGGTCTTGAAAACATAAGGAGATTAATATAGCTCTCCATAATTTTGTTAATTGAAGTAAGGAAAATAATGGTTGTGGCAAAGGCGTCTTGGCTCAAGTTTCAGAAAGCCAGAACATTTGAGAATATGTAAAATAAGCCAAGATAGTCTTGTGAAATAGCATTTGTCAACTGAGGGTGAGGTAAGGAGTGTATCATCTAATACTTAGTGAGATGCATAAACACCAACAAGCAAGCAACAAACATTGCATCACTGAACAAGAAAAAGTTTTTGTTCCCCCTGATTTTTGCATTCTGGACAACTAATCAAGGTTGCTAAAATTGGGATGTTACAATTGGGCTGGAAAACGTAGGCAAAAGCTGGACCAACACCTTAGACAAGATTTGGTTGGATCAAAATCACAAGTAAAACTCCAAAATGAGAGATCGATCCAAAGGCAAATTCATGGCTCTTTTTGAGGATTTTACAATATATGGTGAATAAAAGAAAATTTTGTGGAGAAATTCATGATCAACGAAGCTCTTGATATCAATATGTTAGGGATGACCCCTTAGGGTTTCTCGATATATAGGACAACAACTAATCGAGGTGTCATGAATCTCCATGGAAATCGAGGTGAACGCTAGTGGGGGTGAGGGAGAGGTTGAAGTCCATGAACACACATACTAAGAACATGATTCAAGCCTATAGCTCATGTCGGCGGTAACCGTTCCGACACAATCCTTAGGATTGGTGGCAGGCAAGAACACACACTCTCTCTCTCTAACTGGCATGGTGAGCGAGAGGCTTGGTGAGATCTTAACAACTTGGAGAAGGGACAACGACTCTAATGCCTTGTACAACTTGAACGCACTATGCAAAATCCAAGAGGTTGGGGATAATTGATGCGCCTTGTCAAGGAGCATGAGACTCAAATTAGATAGGTCCTCAAAGGGGTTTCTTCTAATTAAATTATCCAAGTCTAGGGCTACAATAAGGAGGAGGTGGTCTATATATAGGACAACAACTAAAAAGGGGTACTTTAGGCATAAAACTAGAAGTTTGGGGTGAAAATGGGGATTACATGGGCTAGGCCCAAAAGGCCTTAACATACATGTCGCCACTTAGGCTGGAGACTCCGGGCCTGAGGACCGAAGACTCCGAGGCAGTCTCAGGGTAGACTCCAGGGTCTCCACTATAGCCTTTGTATGGGGGGCGGAGTCTAGGCTAGAGTCTTCATGCTCTCCAAGGTAGTATCTGGGGTGTACTGGGAGCTCCAGGTGTCGGTCTGGAGTCCTGTATGGAGTCCTTGGGGCGACACATCAGAGACTCTGGTGTTGGAGGTCAGAGGCTCTGGTGCTTCATCCTCTACTATGACATCTTCTTGTCCAGCTCCTGGTTCTTCTTCTAAGGGGGCTTGTCGATGCATCGAGGCTCCATAGCTATATATGCACATGGTAGTGGCATGAAGTAGAAAGCCATTCAAGGGTGTATCAAAATCACATGAGGAGAGGAGTAAGTTAACCTTATCTTGTAGGAGCTTGGCTCGAGAATGCGTTATTGGTCCACTTGGGGGACTAGGTGGTGAGGATGTGGGGACGTCCGTAGGATGGGATGCATAAGATATAGACCCGATGGGCCTACCACTCGTAGCCACGTCAGCTTCCTGCATTGAAACGGGATCGGACAGCGTTCGCCGCTCCAATGCCACTGCCATGAGCACTCCGAGCAATGGCGGTGCATAGGCTTTCCTCGGGGGTAGAGCCCCCCTCCAAGGCTTAACCCTAGGGCTTCGGGTCAGAATGATCCCCTTCTGTTGGGGATATATTTTCCAAGTATCCTCATTGTGCCTCACTGACCAGGGTGGCTGATGGCCCAAATATATCGAGCTCGTTGGGGAACCCCAAGAGGAAGGTATGATGAGCACAGCAGCAAGTTTTCCCTCAGTAAGAAACCAAGGTTATCAATCCAGTAGGAGCAAGGAAACACCCCAAAGGTGTAGCTAGCTGAACGTTGGAAGCGCGCACTACCGGTGCCAGCAGCAACGTGGAGACCTGCACAACACAACCACAGAACTTTGCCCCCAACTTGCGATGAGGTTGTCAATCTCACCGGTTTTGCTGAAAACAAAGGATTAAACGTATCGAATGGAAGGAAGTAATAGTTTGCAGAAAGTAAACACAAAGCAGTAAACAGTTTATAGATTGTATGTAAAAGAAAGGACCGGGGTCCATAGTTCACTAGAGGTGGCTCTCCTTAAGATAGATAACATGCTGGGTAAACAAATTACAGCGGGGCAATTGACAAACATCGAGAAAGCAATACATGCATATACTAATCATCTTGACTCCTTTCGAACTTGATTGGGCATTACAACATTATACATAGACCGCCATCCAACTGCATCTATGACTAATAATCCACCTTCAGGTTATCATCCGAACCCCCTCCAGTATTAAGTTGCAAGCAACAGATTATTGCTTTACGAATTGTGTGTAAAGTAAACAATATGATTGTTCTATAAACAAAGGATTGTTGTTTTCTCCCTAGTAGAAACAACACAACTAGTACGTTAGAGATTTCTGTCACTTCCCCAGATTACCAGAGGCATGAACCCACTATCGAGCATAAATACTAACACTTGGAGTTGCTAGCATCTACTTGGGCAAGATAGCTACCAACAACAGAAAGCATGCAAGATCACAAATAACAAAGACATGATAGAATCAATAATCAATCTAAAATAGCATCTCAATATCCATCGGATCCCCGCAAACACAACATGCAGAATTACAAATAGATGATCTTGATCATGAATGGAGCTCACAAAATCTAAACATGAAAGCACAAAGGAGGAGAACCATCCATCTAGCTACTACATGGACCCGTAGTCCAGAGATGAACTACTCACGCATCACACCGGAGGCTTGCATGGTGATGAAGAAGGCCTCCAGGGTGAATTCCCCTCTCCGGCAGGGTGCTGGGAAGAGCTTTAGATCCCTCCCGATCTAGGGATGGAGATGACGGCGGCTACAGACTCTTTCGTGGATTTTTGATCGGGTACTTAGGGTTTTAGTCTTGAGGGTAATATATAGGTGGAAGCAGAGGCCGAGGGGGTGCTGGGGTCGGCCAGACCACCCCCTGGCGTGGGCCAGGCTTGGCCGCGTGGCCAGGTGGTGTGGCCGGCCCCCAACTCTTCTCCGTCTCGTATTCGGGCATCAGATGTCTTCCGGAAAAATAGGAACTTTGGCTTTTGTCCCGTCCAATTCCGAGAATATTCATTTTCTGACTTTCCTGGAACCAAAAACGGCAGAAAACAGGCAGCTGGCACTGTGGCTCTTGTTAATAGGTTAGTCCAAGAAATGATATGAAAAGTACTCCAAAGTGTGGACAAAACACAAGAAAGTAGATAAAACCAAGCATGGAACATCAAAAATTATAGATACATTTGCAATGTATCAGTGGCCCACTTCGGGTTAGAGCTTTGCTTCATGGGCGGCCCAGTCAGGGAGAAGAGACGGAGTCTAGTCCGGCTATGGGAAGGCCCAGAAGACTTACCGACATAGGCATGTACTGTTACTTGTAGATCAAGATGTACTCTGTAACCGAGTCTTAGTCGTAGCCGGATAGGTCTCTCCTATAAATCCAAGGCCGAATATCTATATAAGCCGTCCTAGGGACCAGCCTTTAGGGCACCCAACAATAGTCTACAATATCAACTCGCACAGGCGAAACCCTTGTGACATGGGTATACCCTACAGGTACTCGAGTTTGGTATATATGGTCTAGATACGGCAGAAGCCCACGGCGTTTACAAGGCCCAATACAGAATTCGGGTGTCCCACGGACTCTTCGATTGCTTGCAAGACAATAAGAAGCTTAAGATAGAAAGTTCAAAGGGCGAACCCTAATCTATAACCGACTCGACCTTCTACCCGAGACCTAGCCTATCTATATAAAGGCTAGGACAGGGCAGCGAGGAGGACAATCACAACCCTAGTTTTCCACAACTCTCGCCAGATTGCATCTGCCCACCCCTCTAATCTTCAATTCCTTTGATAATTCCAAGAGCAGACAAGCAAGAGTAGGGACCCCTACGAGGCCTGAACCTGGGTAAAAATTGCACCCCTGTGTGCTTGTTTGCTAGCCGATTGATGCCTCCAACGCTCCCTCCTTCTCCAAAACCCAAGTCCATAACAATGGGCATTGACGAGTTGAACCCTCGTCAATTGGCGCCGTCTGTGGGAATCGGGAGTGCTGATGTCGCGGCTTCTTCGGCCTCGTCAACTGCGATCTACAACTCTGCAATAGCAGAGATTCCCCAGCTCTTCGGCACGTTTTATTTCACCATCCACACGCCGGCCACTCGCCCGGATTTCGAGTCCGTGGGCGATGGAATCAGTCTGGCGATCAGGAGCTTCCGCTTCCAGGTTGGCCAACTGGGCACGCTTCGCATGCCTGACCATCCAACGGCACCCGCGATTGCTCCAGCATCGTGGTTCCCGCAACCAATTGGCACCCTCATCGAACTCAACACCTCAGCGATAGCTGGGAGTACGGACAGCAACAACAGTCGCGGATCCGATCTGGGTGACCTAGCCATAGAAGATGGATCCTACGGCTCCAGATCTGAAAGTTGTGGGAGCAACAGCTTCCCCAATCACTTCATGTGCACCGTCATCAACACAGGCGACACCGGCATCAATCGCGAAAACGTTGGTACCAGATCTGGCACCGGGCTACCCTATGGTGGTATACCCAACGACAGCGCGCCCAACAGCGGCCCCACCAACAGTGGCAACGGCGTGCCCATCAACAATGGGACGGGAGGAGAACCGTCGCTCATGGCAAATGAGAACACCGGAGAACGCATGCTGATCAAGCTCAACGATAACGAGTGGGCCTGCTGTTACGAAGCTCTACGGGGCAATCCTCTACGCCCCAACACACTGCAGGACATGCTGATAGGCTACCATTGTCTACTAAAGGAGGAATTCAAGCGCTAGCAGCAGGTGACCACGCATCTCGAAGCACGCAGAAAGGCGGCAGAAGAGTCGAGTCTTCGACGAGCTGGGCTCTCCTCCCACGGAGGATCCTCCTCCAAAGGCAACGAATACGTGGCCAACAAGAGAAGATCTCGACTGGCCCACCTCACCGAGTAAGAATGCGTAGAAGCCGCGAAAGTCCTCGACTTCAGCTCTATGATAGTCGATACGTGGGGCAACATGCTCCCGAAGACGCCGCAAGCTGCGGTGACAGCGGCCACCATGTACCTCCTTAACAACCAGCCACCGGCTGGAGACCCGCAAGCTACCATGCACCAATCTATGATCGCGGGCTTGGGGCTAATCGAGGCCGCCCTCGACAAAGAACCAACACCAGAGCCAAAGAAAAGCAAGGCTCTTGACAAGTACTACTACTCGTACTCCTCCAGTGAGGATAGTCACAATCTATCACGACGAAGTCGCTCACGGCGGCATGACCGCAACTACGACGCGCGCGATGACATCACGCAGTGCAAGGTGGACAAGATGCGAGCAAGACGTGCTTGTTCGACTGACTCAGAAGAAGACGAGACTGAGCTCTGCGGCACCAGATGCTCCAGTAGGGCCATCAGGCCGAAGCGAATGCCTAAGGGGTTCAAACTCCCTTCGGAGAACCCAAAATTTGATGGCCTACAGGACCTGAAAATCTGGCTGGAGGACCACATCTGTCAGGGGGATGATCCCCAGGTACCCCAACCGGACAAGAACCAAGCAGTCGGATCGCGTCCGGCTGGCCAAGCACAGCCGAGCAGGGCAAGACAGGCCGGCTACCATGCGGTAGCCGGATCAGCAAGAAGTAGCTGGCTACGGCGACGTAGCCGGACCCAATCAGTGAGACAGGACGACGTGCGTATCAGTGCACGGTACGCCCTGTATGATGACAAGACTGGCAACCACCCGACCATACCGAAGACTTTGCCGGGATGATGTAGGAACAGTGGCCCGATGCTGACAACAGGCTCGCACGGCGTCCACTGTGCCTACGACAGCCATAGTGCTCATACTCAGATGAGACATACCATGCTGGACACTGTAGATGACCAGCCGGCTGGGACCCACATGTGGGGCCCGCCAGTCGGATCGGCCAGTGAGACCGTTGCCTCTCTGCCTATATAAGGAGAGGCAAGGCCTCAGTAGAAAGGGTTGGTCTCATTGCATTTAAGGCAGTAGCTAGAGAATACAGCTTGAGGAGCACTTGTAGTTCGTGTATCCCTGATAGTCAGACTCGGTAGGAGTAGGGGCTTTACATCATCACGAGGGCCCCGAACCTGGGTACTTCTTGCGTCCAGCTATGCTTGCTTGTATCCAATCCCTCTTGCGGACGCCGTTGATAGCTTCCCTGCTAGTCCCCACACCTCTATCTAACCTCTTTAGGTACTGCCGTTCCCAAGACAACGACAGTTGGCGCCCACTGTGGGGCAAGATGACTTCGACCGGAGTCACGTTCCGCACGGGACCCCGCACTTCAGCCGGTGAGCGCGTTGCCTCTGTCCTGGTGCTCACGCTTGGCAAATTCTACTGCGTCATCGACAACACTTCCTGCTTCGCCGGAACCTCCTTCCCGGCGAACGGCACCGTCCTGCTATTCGGCGACCTCCCTATCTACGTTGCCACCATTCCGGAGTGTTTCCCCAGGGAAATCGTCTCTGTCACGGGGCTGCCGCATCTAGGCGGTGGCACCTCCGCCGCACCCTACGGCGTGGAGGTCATGATGGCCGGCTCCAGCTCTCACCCCCGCCAGCCGCGGGAGCGAGGCGCAGACGAGGTTGGGACTTCTGCCCCTCCATAGCCCCGGAACCCGGTGGAGGATGCCATTGATCGGCTCGAGACGCCGGTCAACCTCAGGGATAACCCGGAGGAAAAGGAGGCCAACTTCACCATGGAGAGATAGATCCTCCTCCAGGAGGCCATGGAGCTAGCAGTAGCCCGCAAGCAACTCGAGATCACCCGGCGCGAGTACGACCGCGTGCATGGCTTCACTCCGGCTACCGCGGAGCCAAGCCGGCGCAGCCAGGTGCGGCGCCGTGGCGGCGAGCTAGGCGGTAGGATGGAAAAGGATGGGGAGCCGGATCTCGCACCCGCCCTCATCTGGCCCACCTACAGCACGCCCATCCAGAACCTGCGCGCGACATGGGCCGCGGCAGAAGAGCTGCCCAGTCTAGAGGGTGAGGAGCGAGCCCGCCAGCACGCTCGCGTGCAGGAGCTCCTCCGCATCGCGGACGAGCAGGCCGACGCCAACCGGCAGATGCAGGAGGACCCTAGCTACTCCAGGGGGAGCAAGCTGCCTGCCAATAGCAGGGGCGTGCCGCGCGACACCCAGCAGGCGTCCTCCCCTCAGCCGGCTAAGGCCCGCAGCAGGCGTCGCAGCTCTGTCAACAGGGGCCAGCCGCGCTAGGATCAGACGGTGAACAACAACCCGCCGCCTCCCCTTCCACCAACCGGGGCGCCCAGACCCGCCGGCTCCCGTCTCTCAGGCCGGGTGGGAGCGCCCAACCCGGATTATCTGGATGCCCGCGACCGCATTGAGCTCCTCGCTCAAGCGGACGTCACGGAGGAGGAAGGTTCTACCGGCCCGTATTGTTTCGGACCCCGCATCCGGAACGAGCCATTTCCGGATAAGTTCTCCCTGCCCAGGGACACCCCCAAGTACGACAGCAACATGAAACCGGAAGATTGGCTGACCGACTATGCTACGGCAGTCGGCATCGCCCATGGGAACAAGCGCACAGCCGTGCGCTACGTCCCCCTCATGCTAACCGGGTCGGCGAGAACGTGGCTCAACAGCCTTGCGCCCAATAGAATCAACGCCTGGCCAGACTTCGAGAAAGTATTCGTCCGCAACTTCAACGGCATGTACAAGCGTCCGGGGCGCCCACGGGACCTGGCCTTGTGCGTCCAGGGTGACCGCGAGAACAACCGCGAATACCTCGCCAAGTGGACGGAGCTGCACAACACCGGTGAGGGCATCCTGGAGAGCCAGGCCATCGGCTTCTTCATCGAGGGTTGCCGAGAAGGCACCATGCTTCACCACCGGCTACTGTGTGACGATACAAAAACCATGGCGGAGCTCATGATGGATGCCGCCATGAAGAAGCCTCTCCGAGTAAATGCCGACGGGCGTCCGACTCCTATGGAGCTGGCTCGCGACCGTCCAGGCAATCCGGCTAGCGAAGCCGGATCCTCCAGGCGCCACGGCAACGACAACCGGTTCCACGGGGACCGCCAAGCCGGGCAATAGAAGCCCCGCTACCACGCGCGGCAGGTCAATGTTGTGGAGGGTGCGCCCGACGCACCGGCTAACGACGCAAGGAGGCAGAAGCCACGACACACCTTCGACCAGATGTTTGACGGCCCGTGCAAGTGGCACAGCGGTCCCTTCAAACCGGCTATGCACACCACCCAGAACTGCAGTTGGACCCGCCAGTTAAAAGACCAGGGTAACCAGCCTCGTCTCCCCCCTTCCCCTCCTGGTGGACCTCCACCACCGGCTAGGGGGGACGACAACGATGGTAACGGCGGCAACGGCGGCAACAACAACAACGACTACCCACAGCCGCACGCCGCCTACCACATCTTCGAGACGGAGCAGGACGACAAGCACAGCCGTAGGCGATGCTCCAAGGAGGTCAATGCCATCGTCTCTCCGGTCCCCCCAGTACCTGAACTGGTCGGAAACCCCCATCACCTGGAGCCACGCAGATCAGCGGGAGCAGCTGCCGACTCCCAGGGGCTACGCCATGGTGCTCGACCCCCTCATCGTCTCCAACGTGCGTACCTGCCGATTCTCGTGCGTCCTCATCGATGGAGGCAGCAGCCTCAACCTCCTCTACTAGTCCTCGCTGGAGAAGCTGGGCATTCGCGAAAGCGACCTGCGCCCGACTACCACAACGTTCCACGGCGTACTGCCGGATTCCAGCCTGCGCCCCACTGGGGAAAATCCAGCTGGACGTCATCTTCGGGACCGAGGAGAACTTCCGCTGCGAACCAATCTGGTTCGAGGTGGTAAACCTGACGAGCTCCTACCATGCTCCCCTCGGGTGCCCCGCCCTCGCCAAGTTCATGGTCGTCCCCCACTATGCGTACCTCAAGACGAAGATGCCGGGACCCCGCGGCGTGATCACCGTCGCCGGCTGCTTCAGGCGGTCAATGGAGTGCGCCTCAGCCGGTTCCAAGCTGGCAGAGGCCCTCATCATAGCCGAGGAGAAGCATGTGATCATGCGTAACATGGCCATGGCCCAGCAGGACATGCCGGCTAGCAGCAAACCGGCTGGAGAAGGAACTTTCCAGCCAGCAAAGGAGACAAAGAGGATTCTGCTCGACCCCTCCGACCCGACTAAGTTCGTCACCATTGGTGCCGGCTTGGACAGCAAATAGGAAGGCGCGCTCGTCGACTTCCTCCGTGAGAATCGGGACATCTTTGCATGGTCCCCCAAGGACATGCCGGGTGTACTGAGGGAGTTTGCCGAGCACTCACTTCTTGTGCGGCCGGACGCCAAGCCGGTCAAGCAACCTCTGCGCCGCTTTGCGGAGGAGAAGAGGAAGATAATCGGGGACGAGATCACCCGGCTCCTTGCAGCCGGGTTCATCATGGAAGTGTACCACCCGGACTGGTTGGCGAACCCAGTCCTGGTGCTGAAGAAGAACAAGACATGGCGCATGTGTATCGACTACACCAGCCTGAACAAGGCGTGCCTGAAAGACCCCTTCGCCTTGCCCCGTATCGATCAAGTCATCGATTCGACGACCGGCTGTGATTTGTTGTCTTTTCTAGATTGCTATCCCGGGTACAATCAGATCCGGCTAAACCCGGCTGATCAGATTAAGACATCATTTATCACCCCCTACGGGGCTTTCTGCTACGTAACCATTCCTTTCGGTCTAAAGAATGCAGGCGCTACCTACCAGCGCTGCATGCAGAAGTGCTTGCACTCGCAGATAGGCCAAAACGTGCATGCTTATGTGGACGATGTGGTCATCAAGACCAAGGAGAAGCGCACCCTCCTCGAGGATCTGGGAGAAACATTTGGCAACCTCCGCTAGTACCAGATGAAGCTGAACCCGGAGAAGTGCGTCTTCGGAGTACCATCTGGTCAGCTACTCGGTTTCCTCGTATCACAACGAGGTATCGAGGCGAATCCGGAGAAGATCGCTGCCATCGAGAGGATGCAGCCGCCTAGGAACCTGCTTGGAGTCCAGAAGTTCACCGGATATCTGGCCTCCCTCAGTCGTTTCGTCAGCCGGCTGGGGGAGAAGGCACTCCCGTTGTACCAGCTGGTGAAGAAGATGGACAAGTTCTCCTGGACTTCGCAAGCCGACACCGCATTTCACGACCTCAAGCGCATGCTATCCATAGCGCCGGTTCTAGCCACGCCGGCTAGCAAGGAGCCAATGTTGCTCTATATAGCAGCCATCAGCCGGGCCGTCAGCGTCGTCCTGGTGGTGGAGCGCCCCGAGGAAGGCAAGGCTTAGCCGGTTCAGAGGCCCATCTACTACCTCAGTGAGGTTCTCTCCCTCTCCAAGCAGAACTACCCCCACTACCAGAAGATGTCCTACAACGTGTACCTAGCATGCAAGAAGCCGAAGCACTACTTCCAGGAGCATCCGATTAAGGTCGTCTGCACTGCACCCCTTTCAGAAATCATCGGCAACAAAGACGCCACCGGCCGAGTCGCCAAATGGGCCATCGAGCTAGCCGCCTACTTCATCTAGTACGAGCCCTGGCTCACGATCAAGTCGCAGGCATTGGCGGACTTCCTCGTCAACTGGGCTAAGACCCAGTATCTCCCACCGGTTCCAGATTCGGACCACTGGAAGATGCACTTCGATGGGTCGAAGATGCTCGGGGGCTTGGGAGCCAGCATCGTGCTCACCTAGCCCAAGGGAGACCGGCTGGAGTACGTGCTGCAGATCCACTTCAAGGCCTCCAACAACGTAGCCGAATACGAGGCACTGGCGCACGGGCTCCGACTAGCCAAGGAGATTGGTGTCAACTGGATCCTGTGCTTCGGTGATTCGGATCTGGTGGTGCATCAAGTATCCGGAGAATGGGATGCCAGAGATGCAAACATGGCCCTCTACCGGTTCCACATCCAGAAGCTCAGCGCCTCCTTCGACGGGTGCGAATTTCACCACGTCCCTCGCGTCAACAACTAGGCAGCCGATTCGCTCTCCAAGATCGGATCCACCAGGCAGGCGATCCCACCGAGGGTATCCTTGGAGCACCTGCGCAAGCCGTCCATCAACCCGTCACCAGAACCAGACTCCATCATCTGGGCAGGGAGTGTTCTGGCTGGCGAAACGGCAGAAGCGGAGCCGGCAGAGCCACCGAAGAAGAAGACCCGCACCAATTCCGGCAAGGCAGTGCCTTCTGGCTCGCAAGACCCGGGGGCTGCCGTCCCGGGTACGCCACCTGGACGAGCCCTCGACATCCGTCAACCGGAGGACGGGAGCATCCTCGTCATTCAAGAAGTACCATCCTAGGCACAGCCCTTCATGAGCTACATTGCCAACGGAGAACTTCCAGATGACAAGGTGGAAGCCAGGCAAATCAGGCGCCGCGCACACATGTACACAATCATAAACGGCGACTTTACAAGCGCAGCGTATCTGGCATTTTCCAGAGATGTGTCGACATAGACACGGGCTACCGGTTACTCAAGGACATCCACCAGGGCGAGTGCGGGCATCACGCTTCGTCAAGGGCGATAGTCGCCAAGGCGTTCCTCCATGGTTTCTATTGGCCCACCACCCTCGAGGACGCTGAGCAGCTAGTCCGTGCGTGCAATGGATGCCAGCGCTTCGGGCAGCTCAGGCACATGCCAACTTCGGTACTCAAGACCATACCGATCACCTGGCCCTTCGCGGTTTGGGGCCTCAACATGGTCGGTCCCTTCAAGCGGGTGCGTGCGGGTATGACCCATCTGCTGGTAGCGGTGGACAAGTTCACGAAGTGGATCGAGGCTAAGCCCATCCGGAAGCTAGACGGGGCGACAGTCATCACCTTCTTCACTGACATCATCAACCGATTCGGATACCCCAACAACATCATCACCGACAACGGCACGAACTTCGCCAAGGGGTCCTTCGCCCGGTTCTGCAGCAACAAGGGCATCCGGCTGGACCTCGCTTCCATCACGCACTCGCAGTCCAACGGGCAAGTGGAAAGGGCAAACGGCTTGGTGCTAGCCGGTATCTAGCCGCGTCTCATGGAGCCATTGGAGCGGTCCCCCGGATGCTGGATCGAGGAGCTTCCGGCTGTGTTGTGGAGCCTCCGCACCACGCCGAATAGATCAACCGGCTACACACCGTTCTTCCTGGTCTATGGATCGGAAGCCGTCCTCTCCACGGACATTGAATTCGACTCACCGCGCAAGCTCCTATACAACGAAAAGGCCAACCAGGAGGCACGGGAGGACGGAGTGGACCTCCTCAAGGAGGCCCGTGAGCTGGCTCTGTCCAGGTCAGCCCTGTACCAGCAGCAACTACGTCGCTACCATTCAAGCCGGATCCGCCCAGTTGCGTTTCGCGAGGGCGACCTGGTTCTCCGGCTGGTGCAAGACACGAAGGTCATGCACAAGTTATCACCACCCTGGGAGGGCCCCTTCATCATCAGACGGGCGCTGCCCAATGACTCCTACTACCTCATTGACGCGCAACAGCCGCGCAAGAACAAGATGGACAAGTCAGACGAGAAAACCGAGCGTCCCTGGAACGCGGCCCTGCTGCGCCCGTTTTACACCTAGTCACCAGACAATGTATGTATCCCGGAAACCCTATGAATGAAAATGCGGACCCCTACGAGAATCTCGGAGGCTCCTTGCTAGAAATGTGTTTTCGCATCTGCTTTTCCGGTTTTGATTTTCTGGCTCCGGCAACCCCTACCCGGGGGCTTGCCGGCTGGCCCGGCCTGCTAAGTCAACAAACCGACCGAGTAGTGTGCGATGATGTGAGAGGCCCACTCTTCGTCTCAGCTACAGACCGCAACCCGGCTGTCCGACTAGCAAGAGCAAAGGACCGAGGCATCCCACATGAAAAACGGGGAGGAGACGCGATAGACCGGGCGTTCCGGTCTTGCAACTAGCTCGAACCAATCCGGCTACTAAGCCGTTAGTACCGTGCGCAATATATTGTTAGCTCCCTTCGATTCCGGCTGCAGACCGCAACCCGGCTGCCCGGCAAGGACGCAGCAAAAACAGCAGAGCACACGGGAAAGCGACCAAGTGTTTGGAGAGGCACATGCCAGTTTTCGAAAAAACAAGCAGTTTTCCGGCTACAATTTGACAGACTAACCTATTAACCTGTGAGGATGTATGTGTATGTATATGTATATTCTTGCCCGACTACTTCGAGTTGGAATTCAGGAAAAGGGAAGAAGATTCGAAGTCCTTGCCTTCATCAAGCGCTCTGAATCTCGGGGGCTACACCCACTGGGTGCGCTCGCGCGCCCCTAGTGGAATCTTGTAGTTCCTGACCGGCTAAGGGCGTTTAGCCGGCCGTTCGGAGCCCAGGTGAGGGCAATGGCAGGAGCAAGAGAAGACAAGGAAGATTCGAAGCACCTGGCTACGCCATCTACTCCGAATCTCGGGGGCTACACCCAGTGGGTGCGCTCGCGTGCCCCCACTGGAGTGTTAGTTCCCCCGGCTGAAGGCATTCAGCCGACGAAAGAAGCCGACTAGGACGAGTCTAGTCAGATAAAGTTAGAAGACTTGGGAAAAATAAGGAAGATTCGAAGCACCTGGCTACGCCAGCTACTCTGAATCTCGAGGGCTACACCCAGTGGGTGCGCTAGCGCACCCCCACTGGAGGTTTAGTTCCTCCGGCTAAAGGTGTGTAGCCAGACGAAGTTAGCCGGCAAAATATTGAAAGAAAATTCAAGATGCACAAGTTAAAGGAAAATCAAGAGTTCAATATTAACAAACAAAAAGGAGGCGAAGCCCCCATAGGTTACCCGGCATCAGAGATAGCCGGTACAGACAGACAAGTTTCACACATAACAAAAGCAAGACAAATACACCCGGCATCCTGAGGCGGTGACTAAGCGGCAGGGCCCTTGCCGTAAGGAGCACCTTGACCAGCAGAAGCTTCGGGCGGAGGAGGAGGCGCGGAGCTCGATCCGGTTCTAGCGCCCGTGGGTGGCGGCACCGGGCCTTCCACATCAGGAGTACCGACGGACTCCGAGTCGGTGAGCACCCATCGGGGTCCACGTAGTCGGCAATCTTGATGGCAGACCCGCGGAGCTTCGGATGGGCTTGGCGGATGGCGGCGAGGTCGGCGCCGGCACGGAAGCCTCTGTCAATCTTCTTGACACAGGCGTCCTTGTACCAGGAGAGCATGAGGGCCAGAGCCATCTCCGCTCTGGCTCGCGCCACCGGGTCCCGCAGCTGGTCCACCGCAGCTGGCACCTCCCCCACCTTCGCAGCCAGCTGAGCCATCGTCTCCAGAATCGGAGCCAGCGGCCACACGAAGGAGAAGACGTCCCGCGCCGCTTGGCGAGGCTTGGAAGCCTCTTTGCCAAGCAGAACGACGAGCTCCTGAGCCGTCGGCTGCGCTCCCGGCCAGTTTTCCTGCAGCCGGTTGTAGGCCAGCAGGTCTATGCCGGGATAAAAAGCTGTAAAAAAAGAGAGTCAGATCCGGCTACCGGATCCGGAAAGAAAAGAAGGCGGAAAAAGGGAACTTACCCTTAGCCGTGTGGCCGACCTGCATCAGCTCCTCCACCAGAGCCTTCTCCTTTGTCGCCAGCCGTTTAATCTCCTTCTCTTGGTCCTTGTTCTGGGCCTCGAGAAGGTTGAAGGCTTCCGCCCGGCTGGCGAGCGAGGCATCGCGCTCCTTGATGGTGGCTTCTAGACCATCTACCTTCGCGTGCCAATCCTTATTCTGCAACCGCAGAGTGGAGTTGGACTTGCTCAGCCGGTCGTTCGCTTTCTTCAAGCGATCGATTTCGCGCTGAGCGCACACGAGGATGGCTACAACAAAACCGGCTATCAGTAAAAAAAGGCGGATGAAGCTAACTTACTCTAGGAAGTCCCATTGGCAGTGGCAAGCTTCTGCTCCAGGGACCGGTTCCTGCCGGCTGTGGCCTCCAGCAGCTGGATCTCCTTCACCGCCAGCTCGAGCGTGGCGGCTAGGTCCGTCAGCGAGGCGGCGGAGGAAGCATCGTCGTCCACAGTATTGACGGCCAAGGACTCCTTCGCTGCGGCCACCGTCGTCCGCCACTCCTCCCCTGGCTCCTCGTCGGAGTCGTCGTCGCCGACAACCACGAGCTCCTTGCTGGCAGTGCCCCCCCACGCACCCGCGGAAGATCCATCCGGCTGTGAGGACTCCGCCTCCGGCTGAGGACCCCCTGATCCGGCCGGGGCAGCCGATTCAGCTCGAGGGGAAGACGGAGGCGGCACTTCAGAAGAAGGGGACGCTAGCTGATGCAGTCGGAACACGGGGCGGCGACCCGGTTGGAGCTCGAGCCGGGCTCGCGGCTCCGAAAGAAACCAACGTGCTAAGAAGAAGGAGGAGAAGGCAAAGGCAAATAAACCAAAGTCAGGAAGGAAGAAAAAAGAAGCACGCGGAAAACGCCGAAAGAAAAGGGGGAGAAGGGACGTACCCCGACACAACTGGGGGCGGCCCCTTCTTCCGGCCAAGGCAGCTCAGTGGCAGGGTGCTGGACCGGCTCCTCTTGGGAGCCGGCTCCTCCGTCGTGGGCCGGCGTGTAACATCCCAAAACTTTATCCAAGCTTATCATGATCAAATCATCCAAAAATGGGGTTAACAAAAACTTTTCCAAATTTAAAATGAAAGCATTCATATATGTGTGCATTTAAAATAGGAGTTGTTTGAATTGCCATGATTGATTGATCCAATGCTTGTAAAATGTTTCTTAGGTGATTTAAACATCATCTACATCATTCCCAAACTTTTCCTAAAGAAAATCAAATCAAAAAGAATTAAAATGAAGGAATGGTCATTTGACAAATTTAACTCTCATGCCTACTTTGGCTATTCCTAGTACTCATTTCTTAACAGAAACAATTCTTGATCTTTGCACCCCTTGCTAGTACACATAATGAGGTACCAAGGCCCACGTTTTGATCTACTAAAAACATTCTGTAAACTATTTTAAGTGACAGTTTAAAATTGAATCTAATGCATATGCATAGATCACCCCTATTTCAAAAACCATCTAATTGAGCACCATTTTCAAAACCCTTGCAACCAGAGACTACCTATCACTAGTGGAGATCACTCAAAAAAAATTGAACTCAAAATTCAAAATTTTTTCTCTTGCGGCCATTTCATCAAACACTTGGCAGGCAGATTTCAAACGAAAAAAATTTCACTATTTTAAATAGTGTTCTGGCCAAACTTGTTCCCCAACTTGCCACCAAAATCTCTCCACTACTCCCCCTAACCCCTCTCTAGCCCAGCCACCCACTGTGCCACGACCAAATGGTCATGGCCATTAAGGCCGAGCCCTCATTTGGGCACCCCACCAGCGAAAGCATGCCACAGCCGCCGCCAGCGCCATCCACCGTGTCTTGGAGATATCTCGTGGTCCACCTCCACCGCCCAACCAGTCCCAGCCCCAGGACAGCGACCAGAACGACCAGGAACCACCGCGCCCCGAGCCTGTCGACCATGCCGAGCCGCCCGCAGAGCGTGCACTGTCCCCGCTCGCACCGACCGCCCCTTGGCACCAGCCCGCGCCCACCGCTCCGCCTCGACCTGCAGAACACCCCAGACACCCCCGTTCGCCGCCCAAAGCCCCACAGCCACCGCTCGCCGTGGACACAGCCGCTTCGGCCGCGCAGAGCGCCACCTCGCCCCGACCGCATGCCACCGCCCCTACGGCCGCATTGAAGCCCTAGAGCACCACCAGGGAACCGCCCACCGATCGCAATCCCCAACCATGCTGCTAGCTCGCCATAGCCATGTCGCCACCGTCGACCGCCCATCCCGCTCGTTCTCACCGTCAAGCCTATAAAAGGAGCCCTCCCCAGCACCAAAGACTCACACCATTCCACTCCCCTCACCTCTCTGAACCTCACCCACCTCTCGCCGGAGCAAGTGGAGCAGCAGCTCGCCGGAATTGGAGCCGGAGCCGCCGCCTCGGGAGGAGAAGGGTGCCGTTGATTGCGGCCACCCCAAGCTCCGCCGCGACCACGCCTCGCCTCGTCGTCGTCTTCCACTTTGTTTGCCCGCCTTGCCGACCCCGCTGGAGCCCTGGTACGCCCCTAGTAGACCCCACCGAGCCGCTAGGGTTCGAACTCGCCGGCGACCTGTTCGTCGTCGACGACGACCCTCAGCCGTAGATCTAGCCTCTAATCGCACGGCCCACAGCGCGCGTACCGTTTCGCATTTTAAGTGCCGCTGACAAGTGGACCCCTCCTGTCAGCTGAGCCCCGCGCCACGTAGCGCCACTGGGCCGGCCCATTTCTTTCCCGCGCGAGCCCGTAGATTCAAATCTGGATTTTTCTTTTTAGTTAGAATATAGTTTCTGTCCACTGTTTCAAAATTCAATTCTGTGAGTTTGACAAATCCAAATTGCATGAAACTAATTTTTTCTGAAAGGTATTAAAATGATCTATCCAAGCCCGTTGGATTTAATTCATTTAGAGTTATAGATCTCTCCTAATAAAAATAAGAAGACAGAAGCTTTTGCAACTTGAAACATTTTTATAAAATCAACCAAGTTAGCTTTTGAGTTGTTTCCAACTCTCAAAAATCACATTTCCTCATATCTATCCAAATATGTAATAATATTAGGGTTTACATGCAGTGACTTTGGACTAGTACCAAGATAATGCTATATAGGCATCTCTAGTCACTTTAAATCATTAAATAATAAACTTAAACCAAAGTAATATTGATCCAACCTTTAAATCTCATTCCCACATGGTAGAATATGTGGTGAGGACATGTGTCCACATGACCCCATATTTTGGTGGTGAATATTAAATTTTAGTTAATATTTCAATGAGTAGAAATTACTTATCTAAAATAAAAAGGTTAAAACTATTGAATTAAAACTTGTAATGTTTGTGATGATAATAGATCATCAATTGTGTGTTTTAGAATGCTACTTAACCTAGGTAAGTATTGTTTGGTGATTGTCTACTCCCTTCGTATTTATAGACGCTAGTACCGACCAAGCCTTCGAGGAGGAGGAGTTCTACCAGGAAGAAGAAGAAGACAACTTCAACCACTGCACCAACCAAGGCAAGCTATTTGTGGCAAGCTAACCCTTGCAAAACATGCTTTAGTAAGCTATTGTTAGCAATCTAGAATAAAACTAGATGGTTTAGTAAAGATGCCTTAAGCATGCTTTGATCACACCCCGTTAACTATTAGTACCCCAAGTCTTATTGACAAGTTTTACCTCCCTTAGTTTACACAAAGTTCTTTAATTAATTTTGAAGGTAGCATAAAGAGTATAAAACTTGACCTACTTAGAAACGTTTCGATGTCCTTCTATGGCATGAGATTGATCCCATCTTTCCACCTTAGTGAACACTCTTAACTTAGTATTTTAGAATAGCTCAAAAACTTGAGTCACTTTAGATGGGAACACTTGGTGAAAATGAGTTATGAAAACCATGGAATGATGAGTCATTCTATTGAGATGTTTTGACATGTGTTGAAAAACACAATTGGTTTATGATGATGAAAATGATGAGGCATGAGCCTTAACCCTTTTATAAAACTGATGGTTGGATTCGGATGCGATACCATTCCAAATTTACCGTACAACCACATTACCTGAATTGGGTAAGGCTTAGCTGGAAATTTATATGCATTAGTATTAGTTCCCTCATAGGAGAGGTTTGAGCTGAGGCTACCTCTCAATGTTGTCCACCTATGCAGTGCCCAAGATGACTGATGGTCATGGTTCGGAGGCCATGCTCATAGGAGAGGTGCTTATACTAGGGTGTGTAAAGGGAAGGTTATGTTTGATTATCTGCATACTAAGTATGATGATTCAGGGTTATCCCTGACAAATGTATCGAATCTTGTGGTGAAAGTGTAACACCTCTGTAGAGTGTCAAACTATTCGAATAGCCGTGTCCGCGGTTATGGATAGTTGGAATGGCCATACTGTTTCGTTGTCAGATGTTTTCTAAATAACTTGAAATGAATGATGAACTTTGACTTGACCACAACAGGGTTGTGTTAATGATAATAGCTTCCCAACTTAAGTGATTCTAGAACTTTACTTTATCTTTTCTTGCTTCAGAACTCAGCTTAGGTTTCAAACTTAACTTGATAGTTATTCTTTAAATTCAACACTTTAACTTAGAATTATAACCCTTGTTAGTAGTAGTTTGCGAGTACTTAAAGAGTACTCATGGCTTTTGTCCCTGGCTATTATCATGGCCAGACTATGAAGGAGATTATCAAGATGATGGTCAGTAGGACGGCTATGATAACTAGGACTATCTGCCTTCATCAGCATTGCCTGTGCCCCTGAAGATGGACCCCACCGCTACGCTATCGTTTATTTCTGTTGCTTGTTGTATTAAAGACTGGATCATGAGATCCTTATTTGTGTAAAACCTTATCATGAGATCCTTATTTGTGTAAGACTGAATCCAGTTCTCTGTGAGAGAGAACAACTGGCTAGATGGATTAGCTAGGTCAATGCATGAAGCTCTCGCACGTCTATGTGCCCTCAGCGTCAACCAGATTCAAGGAACCCGTTTTGCCTACTATGCAAGACGTGACTTCATGGGAATGCCGATGGAGATGCCAAGTCACCCAGAATTGAGGCGTCAAGTGGAGAACCTTGACTTCTTGCTTCATGGCCGACAGCAGGAACTGGACAATGCCAAAGAGTTAGCAAACCAGAACCGTGCCATTGCCGACCAGAAGGCCCAGACTTTCGCACTGCTTGTCCAAGATCACCAGTCTCTTCGTCGCCAGCATGCAAAGAAGGATCGCATCATCGCCCGTCTTCGCAAGAAGGTGGCTGACCTCGAGAAGACCGTCAAGGAGCAGGAAGCTCAGCTTGCCGCCAAAGAAGAAGATGATGAGGGTGAAGACATCCAGGGAGATATGGATTCTTACCTCAGCAATGATGATGACTTTCTGGAAGAGGATGCTGTGGACTTCTACACTGATGATGAAGACTCCGACTTCATCGACGATGAGTAGATGCACTAGAGCACTGTCGTAGCATGAGATGTATCATCTCATTATATCGTAGCTGGCAGAATGGTTCTTAAAACCATCTGTTTTCCCCTTTGAATGTTGTGGTGTGTGTTGTATCGTGTGCTTGCTTGCATGAATGAAAGTAAAGTTAGATGAAAAACCTGAGTCTAACTCCAAGTTTTAGCTTTGAAAACCCAAAACCATGAACCTTAGAATTTCCCTCTTACCCCTATATCTATCTCAATCTTCAGATGACTCGTGGAAACCAAGGAGGGAGCAGCTCATCGCAGGACCCAATGATACAAATCTTGCAGAATCTCATCACAGACCGTGAAGCAAGCAGGGCCGAGCGTCAAGCCAACTTAGCAACATTGTAGCAGATCGCCCAAATGGCTCTCAACAACCAAGGACATGGAAATCAGGATCACCATGGATCTAAACTCAAAGAAATTCAGAACACCAATCCCCTAATCTTCAACCAATCTGAAAACCCATTAGATGATGATGACTGGTTACAGACCATGGAAAACAACCTCGAAGTTGCAGGAGTTGAGGAGAATGAGAAAGTTCTCTTTGCCACCCACTATCTGGCGGGAGATGCAAGAGCTTGGTGGAATAGCATCCGCAACATGAACCATGGCCAGGTGATGACCTGGGAAGCATTCAAGGTCAAGTTCAGCCACACCCACGTGCCGCAAGGTCTTGTCAACAGGATGAGAGATGAATTCCGTGAACTGAAGCAAGGAAGATTGACTGTAGTAGAGTACCGTGACAAATTCTTGTCACTTGCCAGATATGCACCGGATGATATCAACACGGAGGCCAAGAAGAAAGAGAGATTCTTAAACGGACTGCATGATGAGATGTAGACTGTCCTCGTCAACATCCGTTTCCAGGATCTCGAAGAGCTAGTCGACTCTGCCATTCAGATGGAAGGGAAGATTAACCAGGTAAACGACAACCGCAAGCATCGTATGATGCAGCAGTCTGGATCCAGTAGTCACCAGAAGTACCGTCCTAACCCCACACCAGGATATGCACCAAGGAACAACCGACCCCCAAATTCTCGCCCAAGCTACCCCAACCGTAGCGGAGGAAATGTGAAGTCCGTAGGAAACAATCATGACCCCGGCAATGCCAACAACTTCAACCGTGCCCCTCCCAAGAGCAACAACAACACTGCCCCCAGAACTGGCAGCAATGTTGTACCTGTCGCAGTCAAGGACAAGTCCCAGATCACTTGTTTCGAGTGTGGAGTGAAGGGTCACTACTCCAATGAGTGTCCCAAGAAGACTGCCGCCAATGCCCCTGTGAATGCCCTAGCTCAGCAGCAGCGTCATGTTCAACCAGGAAGGAGATTTGCCCCAGGAAACCCGCACAACCGCAACGGTCGTCTCTTCCACATGAACGCAGAAGAAGCCCAAGAAGCACCAGATGTAGTGCTGGGTATGTTTTCTGTCAACTCAGTTTTAGCAAGAGTATTGTTTGATTTTGGAGCATCGCATTCATTTGTCACTGAAGAATTTGTATGCACTAGTAAGATTCGCCCAACCAACCTGAAGCATGTCATGATAGTTCAAATCCCTGGTTCAACCAAAAAAGCTAGAAAAAATTGCAAAGTTGTACCTATCAGAATACATGGGATAGATTTTTATGCCAACCTAATTGTACTTGGAACCAAAGGTTTGGAAGTAGTACTAGGTATGGACTGGATGTCAAGGCATAAAGGACTGATAGACTGTGCTAAAAAAGCCATCACCATGACCAGTAGTTCTGGAGTAACAGTAGAGCATATCTCCGAAACCGTACCCCGTCAATTCAAATGCAACAAGAGTGTAGCCCTGCCTACCATTGACCAAGTCAGAGTAGTCTGTGAATACCCCGACGTATTCCCAGATGAATTGCCAGGTATGCCCCCAGATAGGGATATAGAGTTCATTATCGAACTAATCCCCGGAACCGGACCTATAGCCCAGAGACCCTATACCATGAAACCCTCAGAGTTAGTAGAACTCAAGAAGCAATTGGATGCCATGTTAGCAATAGGGTTGATTCAACCAAGTGCATCGCCATGGAGATCACCAGTGTTATTCGTCGACAAGAAAGATGGAGGCAACCGTCTGTGTACAGACTACAGAAAGTTGAATGATGTCACCATCAAGAACAAGTACCCCTTGCCAAAGATAGAGGATCTATTTGATCAGTTGATTGGAGCTCAGGTATTCTCAAAGATTGATCTTTGGACTGGTTATCACCAACTTAAGATTCGTGCAACGGATATTCTGAAGACCGCCTTTACTACTCGCTATGGTTTATACAAGTATATGGTTATGTCTTTTGGATTAACCAATGCCCCTGCTTATTTCATGAATCTCATGAATAAGATCTTTATGAATTTCCTAGATAAGTTTGTAGTTGTGTTTATCGACGACATCCTTATCTACTCCAAGTCAGAAGAAGAGCATGAGCAATATCTGAGAATCATCCTAGAAACCCTGAGAGAGCAGCAGTTATATGCCAAGTTCAGCAAGTGTGAGTTTTGGCTGAAAGAAGTAGGATTCCTAGGACATATTGTGTCTGCCGGAGGAGTCTCTGTTGATCCCGCCAAGATCAAAGATGTCGAAGAATGGGAAGCCCCAACCAATCAAACCCAAGTTCGTTCATTTCTCGGATTAGCGGGATATTACCGCAAGTTCGTAGAAGGATTCTCGAGCATAGCCCGACCAATGACCCAATTGTTGAAGAAGGACAAGAAGTTTGAATGGACAGACAAGTGTGAAGCCAGTTTCCAGGAGCTGAAGAAGAGATTGATATCAACCCCAATTTTGATCATGCCAGACATCAAGAAGCCGTTTGATGTGTATTGTGATGCATCCAAGATTGGTCTAGGATGTGTATTGATGCAAGAAGGCAAAGTCATCGCGTATCTGTCTCGACAACTGAAGCATCATGAGCAGAACTATCCGACCCATGATCTTGAGCTAGCAGCCGTGGTTCTAGCATTGAAGACATGGCGTCATTATTTGATGGGTAATCGCTGTGAGATTTACTCAGATCATAAGAGCTTGAAGTATATCTTCACCCAGAAGGAGTTGAATATGAGGCAAAGAAGATGGATAGAGTTAATCAAGGATTATGACCTTGACATTCACTATCACCCCGGCAAAGCCAATGTGGTAGCGGATGCTCTTAGCAGATTGTCGTGTAGGCTGAACATCATGATCAAAGAGAAGCAACCAAGTTTGTATGAGGAGTTGGAGCAGTTCAGGACTGAGTTAGTTAGCAAAGGATTCCTAGCTAGCATTGAACTTCAACCCACTTTGATTAGCCAAATCAAGGAAGCCCAGAAGGGGAATGAAAGTATCGACGGAATCAAATGTCGTATTGGTACAGCCAAAGTACCTGGATTCACCGAAGACGAAGAAGGTGTACTGTGGTACAAGGGACGTATCTGTGTGCCAGCAGATTCGGAGCTGAAGGAAATTATCATGAAGGAAGCTCATGATACTCTTTATTCTATCCACCCCGAAGGAACAAAGATGTATCAAGATTTAAAAGAGCAATTTTGGTGGCACAAGATGAAGAGAGTGATCGGAAGCTACATCACCAAATGTGACATCTGTCAAAGAGTCAAAGCAGAGCATCAGAGACCCGCAGGACTATTGCAACCATTGCAAATTCCAGAATGGAAATGAGATTCCATCGGAATGGACTTCATCACCGGTTTACCTACTTCTAGTAGGGGGAATGACTCAATCTGGGTCATAGTTGATAGACTATCCAAGGTAGCCCACTTCATACCTGTCAAGACCACCTACCAGAGTGCAAAACTAGCAGAGCTATACATTGCTAGAATTGTTAGTCTGCATAGAACCCCCAAGACCATCGTATCAGATAGAGGAACCCAGTTTACTTCAAGATTTTGACAGAAAGTTCAAGAAGGATTAGGAACCAAGTTGAACTTCAGCACCGCGTATCACCCGCAAACAGATGGACAGACTGAGAGAGTCAACCAGATCTTGGAGGATATGCTTAGAGCTTGTGTGTTGGAATACGGGTCAAAATGGGAAGACTGCCTGCCTTTCGCAGAATTCTCATATAACAACACTTATCAAGCTAGTTTGCAGATGGCACCCTTTGAATTCCTATACGGAAGAAAGTGTCGTACCCCTTTGAATTGGTCGCAAGTAGGAGAGAGTCAGATCTTTGGACCCAACATTCTTCGAGAAGCAGAAGAGAAAGTTCACAAAGTTCGTGAGCACCTCAAGACCGCCCAATCCAGACAGAAGAGTTATGCTGACAAGAGAAGGAGAGACCTGAATTTCAATGTCGGAGATTTCGTATATCTCAAGGTTTCACCATTGCAGGGAACTCAACGCTTTAGTCTGAAGGGAAAGTTAGCTCCCAGATATATCGGACCTTTCAAGATTCTGAACCGCCGAGGAGAAGTATCGTATCAATTGGAACTGCCTGAAGAGATGTCAGCCATCCACAATGTGTTCCATATCTCATTACTTCGCAAATGCTTAGAAGTGCCTGAGAAGACTGAAGTTTTCAAGAACATCGATCACAGAGCTGTGGAAATCAACAATGACCTGACCTATCGGGAAGTACCCATCCGTATCTTAGAAGAAGCCTACAGAACCACCAGGACCAGGAGTATCAAGTTTCTCAAGATTCAGTGGAGCAACCATACCGAGGAGGAAGCAACTTGGGAGCGCGAGGATTACATTAGAACAGAGTTTCCAGATCTTTTTAGTTCCTAGTTTTCCGCGTAAATCTCGGGGCGAGATTTTGTTTAAGAGGGGAAGGTTTGTAACATCCCAAAACTTTAATCCAAGCTTATCATGATCAAATCATCCAAAAATGGGGTTAACAAAAACTTTTCCAAATTTAAAATGAAAGCATTCATATATGTGTGCATTTAAAATAGGAGTTGTTTGAATTGCCATGATTGATTGATCCAATGCTTGTAAAATGTTTCTTAGGTGATTTAAACATCATCTACATCATTCCCAAACTTTTCCTAAAGAAAATCAAATAAAAAAGAATTAAAATGAAGGAATGGTCATTTTGACAAATTTAACTCTCATGCCTACTTTGGCTATTCCTAGTACTCATTTCTTAATAGAAACAATTCTTGATCTTTGCACCCCTTGCTAGTACACATAATGAGGTACCAAGGCCCACCTTTTGATCTACTAAAAACATTCTGTAAACTATTTTAAATGATAGTTTAAAATTGAATCTAATGCATATGCATAGGTCACCCCTATTTCAAAAACCATCTAATTGAGCACCATTTTCAAAACCCTTGCAACCAGAGACTACCTATCACTAGTGGAGATCACTCAAAAATTTTGAACTCAAAATTCAAAACTTTTTCTCTTGCGACCATTTCATCAAACACTTGGTAGGCAGATTTCAAACTAAACAAATTTCACTATTTTAAATAGTGTTCTGGCCAAACTTGTTCCCCAAGTTGCCACCAAAATCTCTCCACTACTCCCCCTAACCCCTCTCTAGCCAGCCACCCACTGTGCCACGACCAAATGGTCATGGCCATTAAGGCCGAGCCCCCATTTGGGCACCCCACCGGCGACAGCACGCCACAGCCGCCGCCAGCGCCATCCATCATGTCCTGGAGATAGCCCATGGTCCACCTCCACCGCCCAACCAGTCCCAGCCCAAGGACAGCGACCAGAACGACCAGGAACCGCCGTGCCCCGAGCCTGTCGACCATGATGACGCCGCCCGCAGAGCGCACACTGTCCCCGCTCGCACCGACCGCCCCTTGGCACCAGCCCGCGCCCACCGCTCCTCCTCGACCTGGAGAACACCCCAGACACCCCCGTTCGCCGCCCAAAGCCCCACAGCCACCACTCGCCGTGGACACAGCCGCTTCGGCTACGCAGAGCGCCACCTCGCCTCGACCGCATGCCACCGCCCCTACGGCCGCATTGAAGTCCTAGAGCACTGCCAGGGAACCGCCCACTGATCGCAACCCCCAGCCATGCCGCTAGCTTGCCGTAGCCATGTCGCCACCGTCGACCGCCCATCCCGCTCGGTCTCACCGTCGAGCCTATAAAAGGAGCCCGCCCCAACACCAAAGACTCACACCATTCCACTCCCCTCACCTCTCTGAACCTCACCCACCTCTCGCCGGAGTCGGTGGAGCAGCAGCTCGTCGGAATTGGAGCCGGAGCCGCCGCCTCGGGAGGAGAAGGGTGCCGTTGATTCCGGCCACCCCAAGCTCCGCCGTGATCACGCCTCGCCTCTCCGTCGTCTTCCACTTCGTTTTCCCGCCTCGCCAACCCTGTTGGAGCCCTGGTACGCCCCCAATAGACCCCCACCGAGCCGCTAGGGTTCGAGCTCGCCGGCGACCTGTTCGTCGTTGACGACGACCCTCAGTCGTAGATCTAGCCTCTAATCGCACGGCCCACAGCGCGCGTACCGTTTCGCATTTTAAGTGCCGCTGACAAGTGGACCCCTCCTGTCAGCTGAGCCCCGCGCCACGTAGCGCCACTGGGCTGGCCCATTTCTTTCCCGCGCGAGCCCGTAGATTCAAATATAGATTTTTCTTTTTAGTTAGAATATAGTTTCTGTCCACTGTTTCAAAATTCAATTCTGTGAGTTTGACAAATCCAAATTGCATGAAACTAATTTTGTCTGAAAGGTATTAAAATGATCTATCCAAGCCCGTTGGATTTAATTCATTTAGAGTTATAGATCTCTCCTAATAAAAATAAGAAGACAAAAGCTTTTGCAACTTGAAACATTTTTATAAAATCAACCAAGTTAGCTTTTGAGTTGTTTCCAACTCTCAAAAATCACATTTCCTCATATCTATCCAAATATGTAATAATATTAGGGTTTACATGCAGTGACTTTGGACTAGTACCAAGATAATGCTATATAGGCATCTCTAGTCACTTTAAATCATTAAATAATAAACTTAAACCAAAGTAATATTGATCCAACCTTTAAATCTCATTCCCACATGGTAGAATATGTGGTGAGGACATGTGTCCACATGACCCCATATTTTGGTGGTGAACATTAAATTTTAGTTAATATTTCAATGAGTAGAAATTACTTTTCTAAAATAAAAAGGTTAAAACTATTGAATTAAAACTTGTAATGTTTGTGATGATAATAGATCATCAATTGTGTGTTTTAGAATGCTACTTAACCTAGGTAAGTATTGTTTGGTGATTGTCTACTCCCTTCGTATTTATAGACGCTAGTACCGACCAAGCCTTCGAGGAGGAGGAGTTCTACCAGGAAGAAGAAGAAGAAGACAACTTCAACCACTGCACCAACCTAGGCAAGCTATTAGTGGCAAGCTAACCCTTGCAAAACATGCTTTAGTAAGCTATTGTTAGCAAGCTAAAATAAAACTAGATGGTTTAGTAAAGATGCCTTAAGCATGCTTTGATCACACCCCGTTAACTATTAGTACCCCAAGTCTTATTGACAAGTTTTACCTCCCTTAGTTTACACAAAGTTCTTTAATTAATTTTGAAGGTAGCATAAAGAGTATAAAACTTGACCTGCTTAGAAACTTTTAGATGTCCTTCTATGGCATGAGATTGATCCCATCTTTCCACCTTAGTGAACACTCTTAACTTAGTATTTTAGAATAGCTCAAAAACTTGAGTCACTTTAGATGGGAACACTTGGTGAAAATGAGTTATGAAAACCTTGGAATGATGAGTCATTTTATTGAGATGTTTTGACATGTGTTGAAAAACACAATTGGTTTATGATGATGAAAATGATGAGGCATGAGCCTTAACCCTTTTATAAAACTGATGGTTGGATTTGGATGCGATACCATTCCAAATTTACCGTACAACCACATTACCTGAATTGGGTAAGGCTTAGCTGGAAATTTATATGCATTAGTATTAGTTCCCTCACGGGAGAGGTTTGAGCTAAGGCTACCTCTCAATGTTGTCCACCTATGCAGTGCCCAAGATGACTGATGGTCATGGTTCAGAGGCCATGCTCATAGGATAGGTGCTTATACTAGGGTGTGTAAAGGGAAGGTTATGTTTGATTATCTGCATACTAAGTATGATGATTCAGGGTTATCCCTGATAGATGTATCGAATCTTGTGGTGAAAGTGTACCACCTCTGCAGAGTGTCAAACTATTCAAATAGCCGCGTCCGCGGTTATGGATAGTTGGAATGGCCATACTGTTTCGTTGTCAGATGTTTTCTAAATAACTTGAAATGAATGATGAACTTTGACTTGACCACAATAGGGTTGTGTTAATGATAATAGCTTCCCAACTTAAGTGATTCTAGAACTTTACTTTATCTTTTCTTGCTTCAGAACTCATCTTAGGTTTCAAACTTAACTTGATAGTTATTCTTTAAATTCAGCACTTTAACTTAGAATTATAACCCTTGTTAGTAGTAGTTTGCGAGTACTTAAAGAGTACTCATGGCTTTTGTCCCTGGCTATTATCATGGCCAGACTATGAAGGAGATTATCAAGATGATGGTCAGCAGGACGGCTATGATAACTAGGACTATCTGCCTTCGTCAGCATTGCCTGTGCCCCTGAAGATGGACCCCACTGCTACGCTATCGTTTATTTCCGCTGCTTGTTGTATTAAAGACTGGATCATGAGATCCTTATTTGTGTAAAACCTTATGTATGGTTTGTAATGGATGATGTACTGTGATATCCAATCCGTTATGTCTCGCAAAAATGGTAATCCTAGGATTGCGAGGTATGGCATAACGGGCATCTGGGATTAAAAATCCGGGTGTTGACACGGCGGGAGCTGGAACGGCTGGAGCCGCTCCCGCCTGCCTCGCCGTCCGTCGCAGAGCGCGTCGCCGGATCGATGGTCGGCGCGGCCTCCTCCTCCTCATGAACCTCCACGTGGGGGTAGGTAGCCGGCTCTTAATTCCGGCTAGGAAAGGCATCGCCATCCCCGTCCGACTCCTCGCCGGACCGCCGAGCGTGCGGCTCGGGCAAGTCAGGCGTGAACTCCTCAAGAGGAGCCTCACCCTCCTCGCGAAGGATGCAAGCGAAGATCTGCCGAATACAAGAAGTCAACCGGATAGAACAAGAAAAACACAGGAAGAACAAATGAAGTTTATGGCTATAAGAACTTACCCGGGGCACGTGGTTCTCCCGGCTGTAGGGCCCCAGACTGAACTTCCAGTTCTCCGGCAGCCGCTCCTTGGTGATCGTCCACACCCACTCCTTCAAGTTGTGGTAGCGGGGATCGCGGCGCGACAGCCGGGTCAGGTCCAGCCGGCCGGAGTAGTAGCACATCTTGTGCGCCCGCTGCTGCATCAACATCATCAGCCGGGACATCCAGCTGAGGGTGATGTCCAGGCCGGTTGACCAGCAGGTGACGAGGGAGCGCATGCACTGCAGCATCGCGTCCGTCTCTGCCTTTTTACCATGGATCTTCAACTCCCATTTCTGCCGGCTGGACTCGACATCCTGGAAAGACGTAAGATTGATCCGGTCGGCGTTGGTGACGTTCTTCATGTAGAAGTACGACTGCTGCCACAGCCGTACTATGTCCTGAAGCAAGAACTTGGGGTAACCGGATTGGGCGCAGGAGTAGATGGAGGCGCCGCCGCAGACGACTAGCGGCCCCTTCGTGTACTGCACCTGCGGCCGGACTCAGAAAAGCCGGCAGAAGAGCCTGAGATCTGGCTGGATCCCGAGGTAGCTCTCGCAGAACGCCATGAAATGCGCCAACGTCCCGATTGCGTTGGTGCCGAGGTGGTGGAGGCGGAGGTCCAAGAAGGCAAGGAAGGTCAAGAAGAACGGGTGCACCGGCAAGGCAAACCCGCACGCCAGATGGGAGAGGAAGATGACACGCTCCCCCTCCACCGGGTGCAGTGACACCTCCCCCGCCGGTGCCAACCGCACCGCCACCTCCTCTGACGACGAGAGAACGCGGGTGGCGTGGTACTTCTCGATGTGGTCCTTCGTGACAGAGGAGCCGCACCAAGCCCCATGGTCGGTGGCAGAAGAGTGGCGGTGGCCCGTAGCAACGACGACGACGAGTGGGCGGCGCAGCGGGCTATGGCGCAGAAGGCAAGGACGCAGAAGCAGGAGCACGCGAGGGAAGAGGAAACTGCAGCGGGGGAGCGAAGGAAAGGAACTGCCTCCCCCGCGGCATCCCTTTAAAGGGCTGGAAGAGCAACCGTCAACGGGGCCATGTGGCGTGCATCCGGACGGCCCTCACCCCAGCCACCGCCCAGATCCCGTGTGCCGAAGCAGGATGCGCAGAAGATCCTGGAGCAGGAACCAAATCATCGGACAGTGGCTTCCCGAGGCGACGTGCGACATGAGGTTACGCTGCCCGCTGCAGGGCAATGATGGCGCGTGCGCGTGTGGCCGGCGTCAGCACTGACGTCACGAGTAGCGCAACCGCCAAGCACAGCCGGGCACAAATTCAAAAGCAGGAGGGAGCGCGCGCACATTTCGCCTAAGGGTGGAATCCACACGCACTCGGGAGCTAGTGTCAGGGGATGATCCCTAGGTACCCCAACCGGACAAGAACCAAGCAGTCGGATCGCGTCTGGCTGACCAAGCACAGCCGGGCAGGGGAAGACAGGCCGGCTACCGTGCGGTAGCCGGATCAGCAAGAAGTAGCCGGCTACGGCGACGTAGCTAGACCCAATCAGTAAGACAGGACGGCGTGTGTATCAGTGCATAGTACGCCATGTACGATGACAAGACTGGCAGCCACCTGACCATACCAAAGACTTTGCGGGGATGACGCAGGAACAGTGGCCCGATGCTGACGACAGGCTCGCACGACATCCACTGTGCCTACGACAACCATACCGCTCATACTCCGATGAGACATACCATGCCGGACACTGTAGATGACCAGCCGGCTGGGACCCGCATGTGGGGCCCGCCAGTCGGATCGGCCAGTGAGACCGTTGCCTCTCCGCCTATATAAGGAGAGGCAAGGCCTCAGTAGAAAGGGTTGGTCTCATTGCATTTAAGGCAGTAGCTAGAGAATACATCTCGAGGAGCACTTGTAGTTCGTGTATCCCTGATAGTCAAACTCGGCAGGAGTGGGGGCTTTACCTCATCACGAGGGCCCCGAACCTGGGTACTTCTTGCGTCCAGCTATGCTTGCTTGTATCCAATCCCGCTTGCGGACACCGTCGATAGCTTTCCTACTAGTCCCCACACCTCTATCTAACCTCTTTAGGTACTGCCGTTCCCAACACAACGACAACATCTCCTCCATCAGGCTGCATGGCGGGAGTCAAAGCACGACCATGCAATGCCTACAGCTGCAGCTGTAGGGCGCCGCTCGCGCATGGCTCAACAACCTCCCGCACGGATCCATTCGCAGCTGGGAAGAGCTGGTCTACAGCTTTGTGTGCAACTTCAAGGGCACTTGTAAAAGGCCCGCATCAATCACAGAATTGAGAAGTTGCCAGCAAAGATCTAGCGAATCACTACGCTCGTACATCTAGAGGTGGTCCATTATCAAGAACTCCGTAGAAAACATCTCAGAGGATCGCGCAATAAACGCATTCAACAGCGGCGTTCGCCGTATAGAGCTCAGGGAGGAACTGGGTCGCTCGAAGCCCAAAACAATCGACCACCTGATGGAAATCGTGAATCGGTGGGCTGACGGAGAAGACTCGGTGAAAAACCGTACCTACTCCAACGACGACGACCTCGGGTGCAGACGCGACTGCCGAGGCAAACATCAAATGTGCGTGTACGATGGCCACGACGAGGTCAATGTGGTTGCAGCCGGCTACGCTGACAAACGCGACGACAACCGCAACAGTGGATATTTTGTGGTGGATACCGCGACAGCAAAAAAACCACGCAGGTGTGGCAGCGCCGCACTCGCGAAGAAGCACCCGCAACATCTATCGAGGACAAACTGTCCGGACCATGCAACATGCACTTCTACATCGACAAGCACGACGGCAAGAAGAAATCCAGCCACCTTCTCAAGGACTGCTGCGATTACTTCAAACTCCACAAGGGCCTGGCTCGGATGAATCGCGATGCGGTCAACAAGGGCTATGGAGCCGCCCTAGGCGCTGTGGCACATGGAGCTCCTCCACCACCACCCGGACCACCACCACCCACGGCCGTGCCGGTCCAGCATCACGGAGGCGAGCCATACCCACGAGCCGTGGGCAACATGGGGATGATCCAAAAAGGGCATCCCTCAAATCGACTGCAAAAGGCCATCACTCACCAAGTCAATCTGGCGATAAAATCTCCACCCTCCACCACTGAGTAGCTCAGTGGAAGGGACTCCTACATCACCTTCGACAAGCGTGATCATCCGCGTCAAGTTCCTCGTCCAGGCCACTGTCCCCTCATACTCGAGGCACAGATCGGGGGCTTCGATATGACTCGCGTCTTCATGGATGGCAGAAGCGGCAGAAACCTCATGTTTGCGAGTACCTTGCGTGCGATGAGGATCCCTCTGACTTGCCTGGAAGTTTCAGACACGATGTTCCACGGCATCGTCCCAGGGAAGGGCGTATATCCCCTAGGAAAAATCAACCTCGGCGTCATCTTTGGCACGCTGCAAAACTTTCGGCGAGAGCGCATCGACTTTGAAGTCATCGACTGGACCTCACAATACCACTGCATCCTCGGACGTGTCGCGTTCGCAAGGTTCATGGCAATGCCGCACTATGCCTACCTGTAGATGAAAATGCCAGGTACAAACGGCATAATCACAATCAATGGCAACTTCGAGAGGTCCGACAGCTATGACAGGGAATTCAACAGAATCTCCCAGTCCTTCGGCATGCAGGAGGAACTCGCAAGATTGAAGGAGTCGACAGACAACAATCTGCTTCCCCTGAGTAGGCCAAGTTCACTCGACCTATCCTTCGACTCGTCGGTGCACATAAAGAAAGTCCAGGTCCACCCAACAGACCCGACCAAGATGGCCCTCATCTCCAACAACTTGAGTTCAGCATAGGAACTCGCGCTCGTCGAATTCCTCCGTGAGCACTGGGAGATCTTCGCCTGGTGTCTAGCAGACATGCCAGGAGTTCCCAAGGGATTTGCGGAGCACTCAATCAACGTGAATCCAGACGCAAGGCCAGTCAAGCAGATAATTTGGCGACTGTCTGAACCAAGAGCAAAGGCAGTCGGAATGGAGATCTACAGACTCCTCGATTCAAAATTCATACGCGAGATCGAGGAAATCACTTGGCTCGCTAACACAGTGCTTGTACCTAAAAAGACACGGATATCCTGCGGATGTGCGTGGACTTCACCTCCTTGAATAAGCACTGCCCAAAGGATCACTTCCCGCTGCCGAGAATTGACCAAATCATCGACTCCACCGCAGGATGTGAGCGCCTCCGCTTCCTCGACGCCTACTCAGGCTACAATCAGATTCGAATGAAGGAGGAAGATCAGGAGAAAACAACGTTTACAACGCCCTTTGGTGTATTCAGCTACAACACAATGCCCTTCGAGCTAAAAATGCAGGAGCCACCTATCAGCGGTGCATGCAGTCTTACCTCAAGAATCAAAACTAAAGAGGAAGCCTCGACGATCTTTGCGAGACCTTCGCCAACCCTGACCGCTACCGGATCAAGCTCAATCCGGACAAATGCGCCTTCGGCGTGCCATCTGGGCAGTTACTCGGGTATCTCATCTCTATGAGGGGGATCGAAGCAAACCAGAAGAAAATAAAGGCCATACTGGCCATGGAGAAGCCGAAGAACGTAAAAGGCATCTAGCAGCTGGCTGGACGTATCACAGCGCTTAGTCGAATGGGTGAAAGGCACTACCCTTCTACCAACTTCTCTGCAAAGCTGACAAGTTCGAGTGGACAGACGAAGCACAATAAGCATTTGAAGACCTCAAGCGCCTACTATCCACCTCGCCAGTACTGGTGACGCCTCGTGAAAAGGAACCACTACTGCTCTACATCTCCGCCACCAACCAGGTGGTCAGCACGATGCTCTTGGTGGAACGAGCCGAAGAAAATAAAGTCCATGGGGTCCAGCGCCCAGTATACTACCTCAGCGAGGTGCTCATGCCAACAAAGCAGCGGTACCCACACTACCAGAAGCTGGCATATGGCATCTTCATGACAGCCAGGTGACTGCGCCACTACTTCCAGGAGCACCCAATCGTGGTGGTAAACGACGCTCCGCTCGGGCATATACTCAATAATCCCGATGCCACCGGACGAGTCGTGCTCTAGGGAAATGAACTGTCTCCACGACAAGCCAGATATGTCCTACCTTTGGACAATGCACTTCGACGGGTCCAAGCGAAAGGACGGAGCTGGCGCAGGTGTCATACTGACATCACCCCAAGGGGATAAGATGAAATACATCCTGCGAATGCAGTTCACCGCCTCCAATAATGAAGCTGAGTACGAAGCCTAATACATGGGATGCGGATAGCAAAAGCCTGTGGCGCCAAAAGGCTCGTCATCTACGGCGACTCCAAACTGGTGGTCAATGAAACGATGCACGAGTGCGACGCACTGAGCGACAACATGATCGCCTATCGCGACATCTACGACACACTCGAAGGAGACTTCGACGACTGTGAGTTGCGACATGTGGGTCATGAAAGCAATGAAGAGGTGGATCTACTCGCCAATATTGGCTCCACCTGCGCCCCCATACCACTTGGGGTATTTCTCAAGCGCATCTGCGAACGCTCCATCAAGCCCAAGGCTCTAGGGAAGAAAGCAAGCACGTCAACGGACTCGGGGGCAACGCCACCCAATGAACCAATGGCACTCGACGACCTGGAGCTTGATACAGGACTCGAAGGACCAATGGGCGTCATGATGATCGAGCCATCCTGGACACAACCCTACATCACATATCTACTCAGCAAGAGGCTACTAGATGATTCGACTGACACACGACACATCGCGCAATGATCCAAGGCATTCGCCCTCATCAACGGGGAACTGTACAAGCGCAGCATCACGGGTGTACTTCAACGGTGCGTCTCCAATAGGGACGGAAGGGTCGTCCTCCTCGACATCCACGAACGCACTTGCGGGCACCATGCTGGCAGTCGCGCCCTCGTTGCCAAAGCTCTACGAGCTAGATTCTACTGGCCCATGGCCATGCGCGATGCCAAGGACATCGTCCAGCACTGCAACGCTTGCTAGCAATTCACAGACAAACCTCACGCACCTGGCGCGGAACTCCAGTCAATACCATCGGCTTGGCCCTTCGTGTAATGGGGACTCGACGTGGTCGGCAAGCTCCCAAAATCCTCGTGAGGAGGTTACGTCTACCTCTTAGTTGTAGTCGACAAGTTCACCAAGTGGATCGAAGCCATGCCGGTGAAAAATCAATCAAGGGCCAGCGCTGTCAAGTTCTTCGAGTCCATTGTCTACTGCTTTGGAGTGCCACACAGAATCATTACGAACAATGAGACGAACTTCACCTCTAAGGAATTCCTGGAATTCTGCGAAAACCTGGGAATCAACATAAGCTACGCCTCGGTGGCTCACCCACAGACCAATGGTCAAGTCGAAAAGGCCAACGGCCTCGTCTGCAGTGGAATCAAGAAACGACTCCTCCGGCCACTCGAACAAGCCGCTGGATGCTGGCCAGACAAACTGCAATCGGTTCTTTAGAGTCCGCGTACAACTCCAAACAGCGCCACGGGATACACTCCGTTCTTCATGGTGCATGGTGCTGAAGAAGTGCTACCCGCAGAAGTACGCTACAAAACCCCACGGGTAGTCGCTTACAGCGAGCAGGAGTCAACTCTTGCACTCGAAGACTCCTTCGACTTCCTTGTCGAGGTACGGGAAATCACAACAGAGATATCAACGATCTACCAGCAGAGCCTCCGCAACTACCACAGCAGAAGGCTATGCCCCAGATCCTTCATTGAAGGAGACCTGGTCCTGCGAATGAAGCAACAAGGGCATATCAAGCTCGAGTCCCCTTGGAAAGGACCTTACATGATTACAGAAGTAATCCCAGGTGGCGCCTATCGCCTTATAGATTTCGAGACAGGAGTCGCATACTCCAACCCCTGGAACATCACGCAGCTGCGTCGCTTCTACCCCTAGTCGTTTACATTACAAATAAGGCTATTCAGTCAGGCTACTTAGCCACACATTGTACCTCGTACTATTCTGCGAATAAATAAAGCTAAGTGCCCCAAAACTCTGTGTTTTTCCTTATTTTCTTGCAATTTTATCACTCGGTGATGGGGATATGTCGAATGGGGTATGCCCAGCAGCAGGACGTTCTGATTGGGCCAAAGGTCTCACGAGTGGGCCTGCAGGATGGCGACTGGAATGCGACTAGGGAGAAGGCCCGGCGACTGGAGACTGGAGGCCCAGAAGCATCCTTGAAGCCCAGTCGGATTAGGTCAAAGCCTCCGAATCCATATCCTGTTCGGTTGTAAATTGTAAACCCTAGCGACGTGCCTCATATATAAACCTCTGTAGGGTATCCTGAGGACTTACGTTCCATCATACACCCCTTCAAGCGACTCGCTGCTTAGACGCCGAGCTCGCCACCCCTGTAACTGGCTCTCCACTAATCCAATCTAGCAGGAGTAGGTCTTTACCCTCTAGGGGGGCGAACCTGGGTAAACCCATGTGCATCTGCCCCCATCTTGCACCGCAGATGGCCGCCAGATCTCGCACCCAATTCAATCAATCACTACCTACTGTAGTGACTGCCATGGCCATTTCCACGATAGTGGCGTCCATCGTGGGGCCTAGCTGGACTGGCCTGAGTTCTACGGCGAGACCCTATTCGCCGATCAATCGGCCGCTCGCCACCGGCCGCATGATCGCCATCAGCGGGATCTTACAGATCCTGCCCAGCAGCTACATCCCGGCGTCGCGCCCGATCACCCACGGCGCGGTGATGCTGGTCGGCTCCATCAACCTCTTCGTTGGCTTCACTGGCGCGGTCGACCCAGCGGCGACAGTGATTGTTGGCGGATCGCCACTGCACCGCGATCTGCTCTCGGAGGAGCAGGTCCGCTCCATCAGGAGCCTCGTCACCGAATACGACTCGGCCGCCAGCAACGTGGCCGAGACCAACGCCGCCACGAACGATGAGGCCCTAAACAACGATGCCGACTCCGCGACCCCTGCCTCGGTCGACGGATCTATCACCGTGGCAGCACGAGACGACTCCATCACGCGGGTCTCCAACCCTGAGGATTTCGAGGACGCCTCCATCCTCGGGATCTTCGATTCCGATTCTGGCTCGGAGTCTCCCAAGGACTTCCGTGCCAGATCCAATCGCTTCAACGCGATCTACATGGCGGGCAGCATAGCCGCCCGGCCATATCCGTTCTCCACACCGATCCCGCCGACCTCCACGGCCACAGAGGTGGATGAGGCCCGCCTGTGACTCGTGGAGGCGCAGCGGAATGACCTCGCTGAGCGCGAGAGATACCGCGTCGAGCGGGAAACGGCGCTGGAGCTATCGCTCTATCACCAGCGCCGCATCAGGACCCGCCTGAACTCCAACATGCAGGGCCGCGCCCTCAACTTCAACAACGAAAGCGACCACCCACGCGCGACCGAGCGCGAGTACTGCGAGAACGCACTACCAGGTGGAAGCAACCGACCACCACCCGGTGCATCGGCGACCGGAGCCCCTCTACCACCCATTGGCCGTGCGCCCCCGCCGGATCATCATCTCGCCGTAGGCCCTCGACGCCAACGGACTCCCACTCTACTCCACCCCGATGGACAACTTCGTCGCGGCTGACGCCGCGGTTGCCAACCTCGATGTCCAGGGAGAAGGCGCGCTGCAGATCCAGTACGCCAAGGCCCTACTCGCCAGGGATGTCGAGTAACAAGCCGTGGGAGTCGACCCGTGGGGACGAATGTATTCCCGCTCCTCGGCAAGCAGGGCGGCTTCAAGCGACCACCCCACCATCGCCAACACCGTGAACCGCCCACCACCACAGCCCCTGGCGATGCAGCCAAGGGCCGCCAACCCCGCGCTCTCCACCAACGAGCCGCGACCGGTGAACAACACGGTCGTCGCCAACGAGCAGCCCATCGATGCCCGCACGCACATCGTGAACAACCAGGCCTGGCGGGCGCGCCAGCCCAATGACTTGAGGCATACCCTCAGTAACCGCGGTGACCCCGAACCTAGGGGCTCGCTCAGCCGAGTCGGCCCCCAATGCTTCGGGCCCATGATCAGAGGGGAAAAGTACCCCGCCAACTTCAGGGCGCCCAAGGAGATCGAAAAGTACGATCCAACGTACGACCCAGTAGTGTGGCTAGACACATACCTCATGGCGGTGGGAATCTCCGGCCACACCGACCTGCTCGCCGCTCGCTACCTCCCCCTGATGATGGAGGGCGCGACCCGGTAATGGATCAACACCCTTCCCGCCGATAGCATCGACTCCTGGGAGGAAATGCAGGATGCCTTCGTCAGGCACTTCGAGGGCTCCTACACCCGCGCCACCACCATCGAAGACCTGGAGCGGTGCATCCAGGACAACGTGAGTCGACCCGCCACTGGATTCAGAGGTGGCAAGAACTGTGGATCAATGCTTCTGGCATCCACCCGGACACGGCGATACATTGCTTCAAGAATGCGTGCCGGTACGAACCCCTGGTCGCCAAGATCAAGCGGGTCTACCGAACGCTCGACAACATCCCTGACCTCCTCGAAATCTCCAAGCGCTACGCAGAGAAGTACTCCAACCCAGACTTTGACGACGAGTAGGGAGGAAGACGCCGCACCAGCGGCCACGACAGCGGGCGACAACGTGACATGCACTACAGCAACACTCGCATCACCGGCAAGCGCCGCACGGACGGGCGAGTCGACTTTGTCGCCAATGCCGGCTACAGCCAATGTGACCCCAAGAGCTACCGCCGCGATGGAGGAAATTACCGCGATAGCGGAAACTACCGCGCCAACAACGTGGCGAGGCCGAAATTCGACCCTGCTGCCCTGCTCAACCAGCCCTGCGTCTACCACAGCAGGGAGGGGAAACCTGCCACCCACACCACCGCGGACTGCCACTCTCTCAAAGAGATCGAAAAGGCAAGGCGAGAAAGGGAGGACCCCAACAATAACCCACCTCGGGACAACGGAAATGCCGGCGGCTTCAGCAACACCGGCGGCTCGCTACACACCTTCACCGGGCTCGGCACCAAGAGCGAGAGGAAGGTGCTCACCCGCACAGTCGCCGTCAATGCAGTGACACAGGTCGATATCCCATGCTTCCTCAACTGGTCCGAGCAGAGCATCACCTGGAGTCGCCAGGACCACGCTCCCAAGATCGAGTACCCAGGGCGACTCGCCCTGGTGGTCAGGCCCAAAGTGGCCGACTATTAGCTGCCTAAGACATTATTGGACGACGGGAGATCCATCAACATCATGTATCTGGACATGTTCAAAAGGCTCCAGCTCCCGGAATCGGCAATCCAGCCGACCCTAACAACCTTCCACGGTATCGTCCCTGGTCGGAAGGCGTACCCGGTCCAAAAAGTGACATTGCTGGTCACCTTTGGCACACCAGCAAACTACCGCACCGAGCAGTTCGAGTTCGAGCTAGTGAACTTCCACAGCCCCTACCACTATGTCCTGGGTCGCCAAACGTTCGCCAAATTCATGGTGACCCCACACTACGCCTACAACATGATGAAGCTCCCAGGGCCAAGCAGCATCATCACCGTCCACGGCGACCCCGATATGGCCGTGGAATGCAAAGACAAAGCCGCCGAGCTCGTCGATGCCGTCATCACCGTGGAGACTGATCACGCGGAGGAACTCGCGAAATACGCGGGCAACATCAACAAGGATGACCCCACCATCCCGAAGAAGCCAACCGCCGCGAACTCCACGTTTGCGGCGACCACACATACCCGCACCGTTGTGCTCGTCCCGAGCGACTCCAGCCAGACGGTCACCATTGGGGCGCACATGAGCCCCACATAGGAAAGCGTGCTCATCGGGTTCCTCCGTGAGAACCGCGACATCTTTGCATGGAAACCTTCTGACATGCCAGGTGTCCCGAGGGAACTCACTGAGCACAAACTAAACGCCGACCCCAAAGTGCCACCAGTAAAGCAGTCGTTGCGGCCCTTCAATGAAGAGCGCCACCGATCAATCGCCGAAGAAGTGCAACGCCTGTTAGCCACAGGTTTCATCCGGCCAATAAAATACTCCAAGTGGCTGGTAAACCCAGTCCTGGTTCTGAAAAAGAACAACACATGGAGAATGTGTATCGACTACACCAACCTCAACAGCGTCTGCCCGAAGGAGGAGTTCATCCTACCGCGCATCGATCAGATCATCGACTCGACCGTGGGATCGGAGTCGCGGTGCTTCCTCGATGCATACTCTGGTTACAACCAGATCAAAATGGCGGTCGAGGATGAAGAGAAGACGGCGTTCATCACACCATTCGGCGCCTTCTGCTACACGGCCATGACGTTCAGCCTCAAGCACGCCGGCGCCACATACCAAAGGTGCATGCAGGAGTGCCTCGCAAGCCAAATTGGTCGCAACATTCACGTCTACATCGACGACGTGGTGGTAAAATCCATCCGCCAGGACGACCTACTCACCGACCTGGCCGAGACCTTCGCAAATCTGCGGAGGTAGAACATCAAGCTGAACCCAAGAAAATGCACCTTCGGCGTCCCCACCGGACAGCTACTGGGATATGTAGTCTCCAAGCGAGGCATTGAAGGCAACCCCACCAAGATTGACACCATTGCGCGACTCGGGAAAACCGAGTGCCTGCGCGACGTCCAGAAGTTGGTCGGGCGAGTCGTGGCTCTCAGTCGCTTCATCCCGCGACTAGGCGAAAAGGCAATGCCCCTCTATCGCCTGATGCGCAAGAACCCCACGTTCCAATGTGATGCGGAGGCGGACAATGCACTCAAAGCACTCAAAGAGGTGCTACTCGCGGATCCACTCCTTGCCGCCCCAATCAACAAAGAGCCCATGCTCGTTTACGTGGCGGCCTCCACTCGAGTCGTCAGCGCCGTGATGGTCATCGAATGGCCAGAGGAGGGCAAGGAGCGCCCCATACAGTGCCCTGTCTACTACATCAGCGAAGTCCTGACGAACTCACGACAATGCTACCCGTAGTACCAGAAACTAGTGTACGCAGTATTCCGAGCGCAGTGGCGACTCCCCCATTATTTCGAGGAGCACCCAATCACGATGGTCTCCTCCACACCCCTGCAGGACATAATATGCAATCGCGAGGCGACTAGGCGAGTCGCCAAGTGGGCCATCAAAATCGGCATCCACAACATCAAATACGAGCCCCGCAAAGCAATCAAGTCACAAGCCCTAGCTGATTTCTTCGCAGATTGGGAAGAAGCGCAGCAGTCGGAGAAGCTACCATACCTCCACTACTGGTCTCTCCACTTTGACGGCTCCAAGAACGCTGACGGCGCAGGGGCCGGGGTCATATTGACCTCCCCCAAAGGGGACAAGCTCTGATACGTCCTCCACCTCAACTTCAAGCCCTGCACCAACAACATTGCAGAATACGAGGCCCTCCTCCACGACATGCGGGCCACCAAGGAGATGAACATCAACCGGCTGCGGTGCTATGGTGACTCCGACCTAGTCGCCGGAACATGCGACGCCATCTCTCACACAATGATCGCGTACCGCCAAGCGGTAGACCAGCTGGGAGGACACTTCGATGGCTATTCAGTCGAGTGGATCGACAGACGCAAGAATGAGGAGGCAGACGCTCTTTCCCGCATCGGGTCGGCTCGACAAACGCCACCCACAGGCGTCTTCCTCGATATCATCCACAAACATTCGGTCTGCCCACCGAAGGAGATCGACATTGGGATACCACTACAACCCGAGTCGGCCCTAGTCGCCATGATTGTGGAGCCCAGCGACTGGATGGCAGCATACGTCGCCTTCCTCGAGCACAAGATCCTCCGAAGCAACAAGAAGGAGGCGTGAATGATCGTGCGCTACTGCAAATCCTTCATCATCAACGGAGAGCTCCACAAGCGCAGCGTGACCGGCGTGTTCCAACGCTACGTACAGCCAGAAGAAGGTCGTAAGATCCTCCAGGACATCCACGCCGGCGACTGCGGCCATCACGTCGACGCCAAGTCGCTGGTCGCCAAGGCCATGCGTCACGGTTTCTACTAGCTCACCGCCGTGCCGACACCACCGACATTGTCCAACGATGCGTCGGGTGTCAGAAATACGCCAACCAGACGCACCTCCCTGGTTCAGCACTCAAGACCATCCCCATCACATGGCCATTCGCTGTATGGGGCATGGACATGGTAAGCCCGTTCAAGAAGGCCCCATCCGGCTTCACCCATCTCCTAGCTGCGGTCGACAAGTTCACCAAATGGGTCGAGGCCAAGCAGATCAAAAAGTGCGACGGCAAGATGGCCACCAAGTTCTTACGCGAGCTCATCTACAGGTACGGTTACCCACACAGCATCATAACGGACAACGGCACCAACTTCGCCAAGGGGGCCATGGCGGAATTCTGCGAAGAGCACATCATACGACTCGAACTCGCCTCAGTCGCCCACCCGGAGTCGAACAGCCAAGCAGAACGCGCCAACCAGAGTGTCCTCCACGGGATCAAGCCGTGACTCCGGGTGCCCCTCGAGCGCACCCCAGGATGCTGGGTCGAAGAGCTCCCTTCCGTAGTATGGGGGATCCGCACATCCGTCAATCGCTCCACCGGGTTCACACCCTTCTTCATGGTGTACGGTGCCGAAGCCGTAATGCCAACAGACCTAGAGCACGACTCACCTCGAGTCGCCAATTACGTCGAGGCGACAAACGAGACCGCCTGCCAAGACACCATCGACCAAATCGATGAGGCATGTGACCTGGCTCGCTCCCACACCGCCATCTACCAGCAGGGACTCCGCCGCTACCATAGCCGCCGAGTCCGGACTCGCACCTTCCAGGAGGGCGATTTGGTCCTATGACTGGCCCAGAACAAGAAGGGCATGCACAAATTCTCCCCCCCCCATGGTAGGGGCCATTCGCCATAGGGAGCGTCCTCGACAACGATGCCTACTACCTCATTGACATACGAGGCGACGGCCAGCTCGAGGTCGGGAGGCCATGGAATGTAAACCTCCTCTGAAAGTTCTATACATAGAACTCAAACATGTACTCAGCTGACATATATAATGAAATTCATTCGGTTCATAAAATTGTGTCTACTCGCCATATCCTTGTGCCACTCGCAATCGTACAATTAGCAATACGCTACCCATGGAAGTCAACCCTTGGTCGAGCGACTGGCACGGCTAGCTAGTGTGGCCTAAGGGCACCGAAAATACTCGGGCCTTGGGACGTCCACAAGTACGCCAACCCGGAGCCACCATCGGAATCGCCTAGCTCGACTAGCCCACCAGGCCAAGACGACCGATATACGCTTCTCACAGCGACCTGTCCTTCCCATCCTCGCACACGGCGACTCGAACGGTTAAGTACCACGCGCTAAAACCACTAGACTAATAAGCAAACAAATAAAAATAAAGTTTCCGGGGAGGCAGCCCAGCCTTTCGAGCGAGGCCACCTACAACCTGGCAAACCGGATCCTAAAAGATCTAGACCAACCAAACCCTAGACTAAATCTGCCCTAACCCACCACCCCACCTACCAGCCCACAGCCCCGCCGCCACAGCCACCTACCCACTACCTGACGCAACCTAAGCACGCAAGGCAGCAACCTAGCCCCACCCGCAGCGACACAACGCGCGCGCACGCCACAGTCGTGTGGCCAGCAAGCACGCAACCCGCCCCGCGACAAAACCACCCCGCTCCTCTTGTTGCAGACCAGACCACCCCGTGGGTCCCACTCCCACCGACGCCACCCTGTCTCGCACGCCTCTCTCGCGCGATTCCCAATCCCCGCATGCCTCTCCCTCCCGCTCACCAACCACCACGCCATCCCTTCCTCTGTTCCAATCCCAACATCGGCGACTCTCCTCCCCCTATCGCCCTGCTGCCAGACGGCGCCTCGCGTCGCCCCGGCCTCGTCTGTCCGCCGCCGCTGTGGTCTCCCTTGACGGCGACGTCGTCCAGCACCGGCACCCTCCTCTCGGATCCCCGCTGCTGCCATGGGGCCCCGCCTCCCTTGCAACGCTCGAGCCGCCGCCGGCCTCGCCCTCTGCATCGCCGCCACCTGCACCACATCCTCCGCCGCCGAGCTGTTTCCCCGGCCCCTGCACCGCCCCACGAGCGCGGCCTCTGTCCTGTGTCGCGCCAGACGCCGCCCTCTTCCTCGTGAAGCCCAGGCACCGCTCGCCGCGAGGCCCGGCCCTCCTCTGCAGCAGCTCGAGCCCGAGCACCCCCCCATCCTGCGCGGTTCCCGACTCTACATCGACCCTGCCTCTGCCCCTCTCGGTCGCGCCTTGCAGGTGCCGGACCACCATGGACGCTGCTCGAGCCCCGCGTCGTCTGACGCCCGCAAGGAGCCGTGCACCGCCGCAGATGGTCCTTTGCTCGCCTTCCTCTTTCACATGCCCCTGCCGCGCGCTCTCTGTTGAAGGTGTGCATGCCAGATGGTACGGTCAGTGTGGTGGTGATGTTCTATTGCTAACCAAGGCCCTCCTCTCTGACCCCCAAGAGCGTGTGCAAACGGCCGTGTCATGGATTCTGCCTGGCTGATGCGTCCCCGGGGCGATTCCTTTTTGCTCCATGTACCCGCGTTGGTGAATATGGTGACCGTGGGAAGATGGTACGAAACCACCCGTAGACCACCAAGTTCGGCATTGACACCCAGGAACTCCGACAAGGAAGCCAAGATCTCCAATCGGAATCTGAGGATGCCGAGACCCTGGACGATAAGTCTCCTTCCTGTAAGCGTCAACACCGGTACGACAAGACCTTCTTCCCGCACCGATGCCCGAGGCCCCGGACTCCAAGGTCGCCGACTAAATGACCGTCTACACGGACCCAAAGACCACCGGTACCCGATCCATTCAAGTTCGCCATCGACGACAAGGTCGACCGCTTGGAACCCAAGTTCTCTGTCACGAAACGACAAGTTCTCCATCTTGTATCCGAACCTCGCCGTCCCCGTCGAACCCTGTCGAACCCCGAACCCCCGGAACCAAGATCTTCCGAACCCAGATGTGTGACCCTAAGCCTCTATTTTAATAATATGACATATACATGTCGCATCATTAAATCATCATGCTTGCATACATGTCATCTGGTGGGTTGGGTTAAATAGCCGATTCACCTAAATTAAATATGGAGTCTATATGCGAGCAAATCTAGTCTTATATTGGCTCCATTTAAATTTGTGTAGCGAACCGATGCCCTGTTTCGCCTTGTTAATCCAACATTTAATTTGCGGGGTAGATAAATAACTCGAACCTATTAATTAATTGGCGGGACCCCGGTTCCGCTTAATATTGCCTAATTGCACCGCATCTTTGCCATGTCATGCATCATATCATATCACGCCGGATCTTCTGCCGTAGAATTAAATAGTGCATTCGTGTTTCTTCTAGTGCTTTGCTTCTTCACGGATTAGGCCATTGAGTGGATGCGAGTATCGACGAGTTCTTCGGATATGAACCTTCGACAGTTTTCCCAGGCGAGCATTCTCCCCCTTTCTACCTATTTTGCATTTATAGTCTTTATTTCCTCCTGTTGATCTATTGCTATCTGTGACGTGATGCTTTAGTGTTATGTACCAGATATATCCCTTGTAGCCTTTATATTGCCTTGGACACATCCTATTGCCTGTTGTTTGATAAATAGTCGGTCTTGCGAGTCGTAGTTGCTTGCTCATGTGCTGCTTCGCGTCGTTGTTGTTCCACCGTTATTGGAAGGTTGGCACATGCTTAATGGTGGAGATGCTTTATGGTGGAGATGATCATGACTTTAAATACAACTATTAACTTGCTGTGATAACTAATGAAAGTGGCACCGGTGGGCAACTATATGTTATCTGGTTTCATGCCCACTTGTGTCCCGTAGGCCTCGAGTACTTGATACCTGTTCCTTGACTATTCGCACTATCCACATCCGGGAGAGTCTATGAATCCCCCTTAGCCAGAGCTTGATTCATTTCTTATTTCTTGGGGACACAAACTAGTTTGGGGTTTTATTACTATCCTGTACTTATGCCATGCTTTACTGCTTTATTTACGATTGTGCGTGGAGCACCTGTACTGTTTAGGAATTGCGGAGTGTTTTCGCAGTATCGATAAGCCCAGTCACACTTTCGGGTTCCCAGTCGTTTACAACCATTGGCGCAAACCTTGGGTCCATCTCGGAGCCGGCCAACTTCGTTGCGGGTAGCTTAATGGGGTGGCCCCCTGAAATATTTTATGAATCCTGTGATTGCTTTGTCGTGAAAGCCTCGTTGGGTTTTGATTTGGTTTTTACGAGGTTGATCGTGTGTGTGTTGCTATTTGTGCACCCCTGCAGGGTAAATCTTTCTGAAAGCCGTGTCCGCGGTTATGGATGACTTGGAGCACAGTATCTCGATCATAGACAAGCATAACTAAAGTAGTGCTATAAATTTGACTTAATATATGACTAGGAATCAGATTCACTACAATGCAATGGATAATAAAAGTGCCAACAACTGGTGGAACTGGGGTGTATCGTGTCATGTTATACCTGCCTAGTAAGTATCGCAACTCCAATGGAATGAAATAAAAGTGCCAACAACTGCTGGGTTTGGGCTGCCACATGCTAATTGTATCTGACTAGTAAGTACTGCAACTATAACTGAATGATTAACTAAAACTGCCACTACTTATGCTGTCAGGATGACTCATGATATTTATATCTGACTAGTAAGTGCTTCAACTATAATGGAATGAATAAAACTGCCAACTATGTGAGTTCCTTGGTTTGACTTCCTCGTTTGGTCTCGAGGGGGAATACCAGGATGTGTATGATTGTTGTTAGTATAAGGTTGGTACCGAATAGGTCTTTCTTGTCTCTCTAAAATAGCCGATAGTTAATCGAGTCTCTATAGGTTGTTTAGTGCATGCTGCGCTCCCGCTTCAGTCCACCATACCTATGTAGGCGAGAGCTGCCGAATTCTAGCCTCGCCGTGTACTAGCCTCAGTACTGACGCTCCTCTTTTTCCTTTGCCCTTTGTCGGCACCCCTTTTGTTTTAGCAGGTTTGAGATCGACGTTGTTAGTAGGGTTATCCTGCCGGCTTGGCCTACGCAGGGTTATGGACACCATTGGTTATTCTTCAGGGCTCTTAGCCCCATTTGCATCTTGTCCGTAGTCGGATGCTCTATCGTTTTCAAGGTGATTTGTATCTTTGTATAGTATATCTGTATTCTTGACTCATGGAGTCGTTGTTGTATATATATGTTCTGTGGGTTCCATCATGGATTAATGTGTAATGGTATTACTTCGTTCTCCACCCGCACGCAAGTGCCTGGTGGGTGTCCTTGAATCGTTTCTATGCGGGTTTGGCGTGAAGCGCTAAAACTTGCGTAGGGCCGATTCGAGGGTGTTACAACTCCGCAAAAATGGAATCCTCACGCGGCTCGGGAACACACCAAGTAAGAGAGCTGCCTTGGACTCGCCCTGTGACTGGTTCTCCGAGCCAGGGGAGGAGACGCGTTACAAAAAACGCATTAGCAACTTGCAACAGGCACGCGCCCAAAATGGCTAAGTACTACGCTCGGGGACTCGCCCCTTCAGAAGACGCAAGGGACAAACAATGCACAATCAAAATAAAACACATATGTATACAATCGAGTTATACCCCATTAAAGGGCGGCCGTGCTCGGGTACTCTCTCAAACAAAAAAAACACCACACGATCATGCTCGCATTGCGAGTCGATTGAATCCTCTTACTCAAAATATTGTTCATATTACAGAAGTCGCCATTTGGCATATATTACAAACTGCCTAGAGATGCTATCTATTTCACAGGCCCTGACGAAGAAGCATCCCCACCACCCTTGACCCGGACGAAAGGTTGCCATGGGTTCGTCGGGTAGGTCGTCAGCGACTTCGACAACACCGACCGGAAGGGTTGCTCCGACTTCAGGTCTCGATGCTCTAGCTCGGGGTCGCCAGGCGCCACCACCATCTCCTGGTATGGCAGAAGGTCCCCCATTGCCAACACCCGATTAGAAAAGGGGGCGGCCTTGGCGGTCAGCTTCAGTACCTCCGACATCTCCACCGTACCAGTCGCTGAAGGGTAGCCGTTGGTGATGTCGTCGAGGTTGAAATCATTAGGGAAATGGGCAAGATCTAGGCTCAATGCCGTGGTGGCCCCGCGCCTGAAAGCTGAGCTTGCCATCCACTCCACGACGCTGGGCGCCTCCTCTAGATAGCGCCACACTTCCGTCAGTCCCCCAGGAATAACCTCGGTGGGGGACATCCCTTGAAGGACTGCTTGGACGCACAACGCCGAGGCAGTAGCCGCGTTCACCACGGTAGTCACGCACTGTGAGGCATTGAAGGTCTGCACCACCGGGTCGCTTTGCCCTATCACAGCTGTAACATCAGACGTTAGTGACACTACGGATTTCCCCACTCGAGGACTAACCAAACATGTCAAGCAAAGAACAGAGACTCGGCAAGGAGTTTCCGGCAGTTCTCGGTGATGTGCTTCTCCATGGCAGCGTGATTGTTCTGCAGCCCCAGGATGATCGAGTCCGCGGCCTACTACTCCTCTTCAGCCGCAGCGACTACAACCTTCGCTCGATCCTCAGAAGAAATCGAGGCTGCTTTTGCTTCCTCCAACTCCTGGACTAGCGAGGCGATTCGCCCATTCGCCACGTACAGCTCGGCACTTGGGACATACCCTTCACGGGCGTTGGCAATTGCAGCCAGAAGACCATCTGAAAAGAAAAGAAACAAATCGTCAACACACCAGAACACTGATAGTTCACAGCTAAAAAACGAATCAAGTACTTACCAACAGTCTCCTGGAGTCGCCGGTTTGCTTCCTGCGCCACGCGCAGATCCCGCTCCAGACGCTCCTTCGCGGCCTGTTGATTTGTCGACTCCCTCTGCAAACCCTGTAAGGATAACAAAAGTTAGCACTTACCAAAACAAATATTTAGTTCCTAGCCACTGAAATTCAGTGACTAGGAACTCAGGGACTAGCGACTAGAAGAAATCCAGTTCCCAGCCGCTGAAATTCAGCGACTAGGAACTCGGGGACTGGAGAGTAGAAGCAACTCAGTGCCTAGCCGCTTAAATTCAGCAACTAGACACTCGGGGACTGGATGTACCTGAATGGCGGTGCCAAGCATCTTGTGAAGCTCTCTGGCGTCAGTCGACGGGACCGTGAAGGAGGTGCGCCCACGACAAGACCCAATGTCTTCATCAACGATCTCCGGGCTCTGTGGATACTGGTTGTCCGCCACGCCTGGAAACCCCTTCGCCATGAAGCGTGGCAACGTTGTTGACGCTCTAGTCGGGGCACTGGTCGCCGGAGCCGACGTTTCCGTCGCTAGAGCACCCGTGGCTAGCTCCGATCGTGTAGCCGCCACCTCTTCGATGACTGGAGCGAGATCGCACTCCTTGGTGCTATCCATCACCACGGCATTGTCGGCACCGCCTTTTTGCCTCTTCGCGCCCTCCACAGTCGCTGCGTCTTCAGCAGATTTCCTCTTCTTGGGGAGGTCGCCCTCTCCCGTGGTGGCGATCGGCAGAATCTTCGCCACTAAAGGGCGGCCAATCTTCTTGACTCTAGACCTGCCAAACCTCCAAAGTCAACACAGAGATAGCACAAAAACGGAACACGACTTGGAATGGAGAATTCGAAGCTTACTTGGCAACTGGGAGAACGCGCAGCCCGGTGCTGATGTGGGCGGGCTTGTCTAATTCCGGCCCTAGATTGCGCGTGAGACCTCTCTCGAAGACCTCTGAAGCCCACGACACCGTGGGATTCCTTGATGATGAAGCCGTGGTCGCCGGAATTTCCGGCTCCGAAGACGCAGCCGCTCTTGAAGGTTGCGGCGACATCGACGCCGCGGCCTCAACCGCCTCCTGGCTTGGTGCCCTCGAAGCCGTTGGCACAATCACCGCCAGAGGAACTTCTACCGTCGCCTCGGTGTCCTCGTCCTCCAATCCCTTCATTGGAATCGCATCCTCCGGGATCTTATGCGAAGTTTCGGGGGTGTCATCATCATCGAAGTCGTCATCTGACTCAAACACCACCGCCAACCTGGGTAGCGACACTAGCTTCTTCGCTGGCGACTTCGGTTTGCGCGCGGGCTTCACCGGCGTGGCTGTGCGCTGAGACGTGTGCTCCTGCACGATCTCATCGCCCCCTTCGTGTTCATCAAGGTTGTGAATCGCCTCGAACTCGCGCTACTTCTGCATGCGAGTCTTGCGAGCCGTAGGCGCTAGGGAGGAACCTCCTCCTCTTCCTCGTCGCTTTCGGAGGAATCTCCTTTGGAGGCCCCTTCGAGATCCCGGGGGACCTCTTTGTCAAGCGGAGGGAGCCAACCCTCCAACACCTGGAAAAATTGAGAACAACCACGAATAAGTATCGAACGATACGACTGCGAATTACGTTGCAGAAATTGCGACTAGAAGGAAAACTTACTGTTGGGGCTTCGTTCTTCACGGGAGTGTACGAGGCGAGCCCGGCCGATGTGGTTGTAAATTCCGCATCGGTGATCTTCTTCAGGGCGGCCTTGTAGTCTTCGATTTCCCACGACTCTTTGCTCGTCTGGGAGGGATCATGTTTCGCGCTGTAATCATATATCCAATGTGGCCGAGTCGCTAGCAGAACCAGATGCCGCCCGAGCCAGCAGTTGTATAGGTTGATCGAGGACAGCCCCTGATCCTTCAACCTCTGGATCTGGTCCATCATCTCCGCGACAGCCATCCTCTGGTCTTCAGGGAGTTTCTTCGGCGCCAGCCGGCAAGGCTCACTCCTTTCTGCGACGAACTCGGGAATGCTACTTCACCGGAGGGAGTGGATTCTTTCACGTAGAACCAGCTCTTCTTCCACTCGCTCATGGCCTTCTTCGGTAGCAGAAGTTTGATGAAGTTGGCCTTCGGCTTCAATTGGAACGTGACACCACCGGCCGCCAACATCAAGCCGCCGGACGCCTCGCGCCCAATGCGGCCGTGGAAGAGCTTCAGCCACAGCGGGAAGTACGGCCTGCAGCCAAGATAGCATTCGCAGAAGGCGACGAAGATCGCCAGCTGCTCGATGCTGTGCGGACCAAGATCCGATGGCTTGATTGTGTAATACGCACAGAAACGCCGGAAGAATAGTGAGGTGGGGAACCCTAAACCCCTCTCTAGGTGGCTGGGGAAGCAAATGAACTCGCTGGCCCATGGCTTCGGCTTGATCTCGGAGGGAGCAGGGACCCGCCAGTTCCCCTTGCGGAGGACTCCGGCGTCCTTGAAGGATTTGAGCTGGGCCGTGGTGCACTTGGATTTCCCCCATGAACCTTTTGGAGGCACCATTAGGAAGGACGTGGGGTTTCCCCCGTCTGAAAGGGATCGAATCAAAGGAAGACAGGAGAAATGGATGCGCGAAAATGAAGAACGCAGGGAAGGATCTGCAAGGCTGATTTGTTACTCCCCTTATAAGGAAGCGCTACCCGCCAAATTCGGGGTAGCCGTTACCTGCGGTAATTATGCCGAAGTTACCGTTGGAATATCCAACGGATAGTTTGACCAGGTTGACGTTCCAACTCCTCCATTCCACTCGCTGGCAACTAGCCCTGTCCACTCGCCGAAGCAGCGACTTGGCAGCTGTGCCATTTGCCGGAGCAGCGAGTAGGAGCCTGGGGAAATTTTCCTTGGTTTCAGTGGAGTCCATCGCCGATTCGACTGGGCATCCAAATTGGACTCGCCTACTCCGACTGCCAAATGAACACCTGCGTCTGAATCAACGATGGCCTCGGGGACTACTGATGGGGATATGTCGAATGGGGTATGCCCAGCAGGACGTACTGATTGGGCCAAAGGTCTCACGAGTGGGCCTACAGGACGGCGACTGGAATGCGACTAGGGAGAAGGCCCGACGACTGGAGACTGGAGGCCCAGAAGCGTCCTCGAAGCCCAGTCGGATTAGGTCAAAGCCTCCGAATCCATATCATGTTCGGTTGTAAATTGTAAACCCTAGTGAGGTGCCTCATATATAAACCTCCCTAGGGTATCCTGAGGACTTACGTTCCATCATACACCCCTTCAAGCGACTCGCTGCTTAGACACCGAGCTCGCCACCCCTGTAACTCGCTCTCCACTAATCCAATCTAGCAGGAGTAGGTCTTTACCCTCCGAGGGGCCGAACCTGGGTAAACCCATGTGCATCCACCCCCATCTCGCACCGCAGATGGCTGCCAGCTCTCGCCCCCGATTCGATCAATCGCTGCCTACTGCAGCGACTGCCGTGGCCATTTCCACGACACTCGGGGGGCTGCGCCACCCTTTACACCCTCGTTCTACGAACAAATCGCAGTATCCTGAGTAGCTGACACAACACCAATCGAACCCTTGATAAACACCAACAGGTTGGCAAGGTGCTGAGATAAAAGCAAGTCAGGCTAACAAAAAGGAACTATAGAGTACAATTCACTCGCAAAATATACAATCTAGCAAGCTCTTCACATATCAATGGGTATTAATTACACCCAACATAATCATACGAACTTTACAACACTCATACATCTATGTGCAGGATACAAACTACGCTACTATTGTAAAAGATGAACATTCGTCTGCTCTTCAAAGAAGTCAACGATGTCTTTTGCAGGCTGATCAACCGCCTGGTAGTTCGGCACCATGTTCTAGGTCACCCCTTCTGGCGGTGGCGGCAGTCTAGTAGCAACGGATGCCATGTCCACATCTAGCCGATGCAGTCGCACAATCGACAAAGCAGCTTTCACATCTGCGATCAATTGCTGACGAACGCACTCACGCACCATGCCTAAATCTTGAAGCTTCGCCAGAAGAGCCAATAGGCTTGAGGGGACGGCGTCCAGTGGAAACATTGTTTGATAAATGTGCCTAAGACACGATTGTGCCTTCTTCAAATAATGAAGTACTCGAGAAGGACGATCCTGCACGGTTGCAAGCAGGATCGCACGGTCATGGTCCACCCAAAAGTACCCACTCGCCTGCAGCTGCTCCTGGGTCAGGTTATTCATTCGAATGGTCACCTGTTCCTTCTCACCCTGCGGATGACGAGCGCTGACAACTACACCAAGCAAACGGCAAAGTGTGAATACAAGGCATCGCCACAACTAACTAAAAGAAAATATGAGAATGTAGAAAGCTAACATTTGAACTTCTCATTCAACGGCGCCACTTCCTCCTAGAGATACTTCTCATGGGCGGTGGCCTTCTCCGCCTTCGACTTCCACACATCTGCACTACCGCGGATGATGGGCAACTCGCGCTCCAATTGTTTAATGCGATCGTGTAGTCGCGAAAGCAACAATAATTCCTCCACCTTCGAACATGGTCATGCCAAGGTTTCATCGGTGGGAGGAGAATCATGAGAACCACTTGAAGGACCCTAGGTACAATCAAGCAAGAGGAAAATAAAAATCATCAAGCATTGATAAATAAAGAACTACAGTCAAGATTCGATAAATGACAAGGGAACACCCCCCACAAATGCACGGTTTAGAGAAAAGGCTAAGCTACAACTATTACAAATAAAGACTAAGGAGCATTATTCTTCTTTGACTTCGACTTCACCTTCGGGGGCTTCATCGCATCCGTGGCAGTCTCCGATGCCACGGACTTGCCGGTGGTAGCCCAAATGCCATGGTCTTCGCCGCCTTTGCTCGCTGCCGCTCCTCGGAATATTTGGCGACTTTATCGATAATCTGTGGCCCATACTTAGCGCATCTACCAGCAAAGGGAGCAAACGCTACCTACTAGACTTCGGCATCGACAGGCATTGCCTCGGAGATTGCCGCGGGATCCAACTCCACGCCATGGGCTTGCACCATCTCGAGTGCCATGGTGGCGCTAACGGACCGCTAAGAATTCCTGAATTCCGAGGGAATACCTCGAGCGAGGGATTCCACCAGTTCATCCAGGTTGTCGATCAGTCCGGACTTGGGAGTTAGGTCCTCATGGATGCGACTGAGCACATGCTTGGCCTTCCCCAGCGTCTCCTGGAGGGAAACACTGCGGTCTTCTACTACAGCAATGGCGCTAGCTAACACATCTGCGCGACGAAGAGACTGGGCGTCAAAACTCAGGCCACCGGCATCTGCATACACAAGGTGTCACCACAGCAACATGACGACATGAAAACAAGGAGCAACGCAAATCAAACTGAAAATTACCTGAGAGGGCCTTGGCAGTCAAAAAAAGTGGTTCTTCAAACAACTTCTCCCTTTCAGCAGTGGAAGAGTGCAACTCCTCTTCGCGCTTTCGCGACTCCTCCAGGGCTGCGACTGCTTCGTCGCGATTCTTCGCCACCGCAGCAAGCGCCTTCTCAAGGGAAGCAACACGACGAAGAAGCTCATTGTGTTCAACTACAAAGCATAGGGGGCATCACCAATAGAGTTGACAAATTTCACGAAGACAAAGACGAAGCCAAAACTAACCTTCGACAACATAGTGGCGATTATCCAGCAGAGCATGCTGTCGACCCATGACAAGGACTTGCTCCGCCAGGCGAGCAGCATCCTTCACAATGAGCTGCATCAAAGGGAAAAGAAGGATCAGTGGCAACACAAATAAATTCGACTGCCAAAACAGAAAAAAGGACGCTTACGCGATCCTCCAGGGACTTCAAAGATGACTGTCATCCGGGCAACCATCTGGTGCTCCCCAGCATGTGGGGAACTCGAAGAGTTGGCGCCAGAGTGGGCCACCAATGGAGGAGAAGGAGACCGTTTAGCCACCTCCATGGTCTTGGAGTCTGCGACTCTAGACTCTTTCACAAATTGGACGTCGTCAGAAGACGACGACGCCGCTTCACTACAAAACATGCCCAGCGCAACTTTTGAAAAAAGCAACCTCAAAGAGAGCAAAACAAACTCGCAAGCATTAAAGGCTTACCAGTTAAAATTGTCGAGGTCAAAGGAGTCATCCGACAACTCCTTTGGTAGGCGCAGCTTCTTCCGAGCAGTAGGAGCCATGGTGCACACAGGAACGGCGGGGAGTGGCTCCTCTGTAGCAGCAGAAGGACCTTCCGGCATTGTCGGCGAAGAAGCGTCTGAATCCTTGTTGCGCGAACGCTTTCGAGTATCATGGCCGCTGGACTCGGGGGCTCCCTCTTCTTCTTCAACTGGGACGGATGATTCCGACTCGTCCTCTTCCTCCACTTCGCGAGGGATAACCCCTTTAGGGCGAGGGGGAAAATTGGAAGACAGCTTCCAGTCCTGCATTCAGAAGATACATCATTATATATCATGTACTTGATGGTAGTCGACAAAGAAAACTACTTCACAATACAGTTCTACCTCAAGAGGAGGGTTAGAGGCATCAAAAGGAGGCACAATTGGTTCACCTGGGAGAACCTCCTTGCCAGTGTGCTTGGTCCCCAATCGCAACCTCTTGTCTACCTCACCCGCAGAAATGCCTTCGGTAGATATGCGAGTGACATCGCTCGCACCAGCCCAGTAGTACATTGGGTGGACTCTGGCCTGCAGAGGCTGGACGCGGCGGCGCAACCACATGCGAATGAGAGAGGCGCCACCCTCTTCTTTGCCTATGCGGCCTTCGAGGTCACAGAGGCACTTATACAGCACCTCCGTTTCCTCGGATTCGCCAGGCATCACGACATTCTTCCAGGAGAGCCTCCTCTTGCAAGTCACCACGGGATCGAAGGGCGCAAGTCCGAAGTGCTCTTCGTCGGCCTTCTGGTCGTGGATGTAGAACCACTTGTCCCTCCACCCTTGGACAGATGCAGTGAGCTTGATGTCGAAATAGACGACGGAGGAGTCGATGTGGATTCCACAACCTCCTACATCGTAGACTACCGAACCAGACGCCGATTGACATTTGAGCTTAAAAAGCCTCTTGAAGATGCCAAAGTGTGGCTCGATTTCGAGCCAGCACTCATAGAGAGTGATGAGGCAAGAGATGTGGAGAATAGAATTTGAGGACAGCTGGTGCAGCTGAATCCCATAGAAACAAAGAAGACCCCTGAAGAAAGGATGCAGGGGGAGAGAGAGACCTCGGATGATGAACGCAAGGAACATCACCCAGAAACATGGAGGAGGACAAGGGATTACCTCGTCGCCAGGCACTCGCGAGTCATCTTCCGCAGGTGGAAGAGATCCATCTTGACAATGAAGATGCAGCTCGGAAGGCTTGATGATGGACGCTCGCCAGGCGCCATTAGTGATGCGGGTGCCCGCACCCTTCTTCTTCCTAGCGCCGGTGGCGCTGGTGCCCATGGTGGTGGTACCACCCTTCTTCTTGGTGGCAGCAATGGTCGCCGCAGATCCAGCGGTGGTGCCTCCCTTCTTCTTACCCATCTTTCTATGGCAGTGCAAACGGAGAAAGTAACTGAGGAAAACACGAAGCTGGTCCAGTGCCGCGAAGAGGAAGCGTGCAAGGAAGCAGAGAGAATAGCAATGGCGAAGGATGCACGAGCAAGAAGAGAGATGGAGAAATTACCGCAACTGCGCTGCTACTTAACCTCCTCGCGGATGCCATCCAACGGCCAGCAGAAACCCTACTGGACGCATGGCGTACATCACCATTGACACGTGGCGAAGCTGAACCACAAACCATCCCCCACTACTCCCATTACGCGCGGAAATCAAGGAGACGTAGTTAAACCAGAAGCTTATGCATGCCCAGTCAAATCAAAGTCAGAAAGTGGGACCCACCGCTTGTCATGTCCCGTCAAAACCGCTCACGTGGGCAACTGAGGTCATCACATCGTCAGCACTAACGTCATTGATTCCAGCAGCAGAAGATTTTGACTACTTTAGTCCCTGCCTGAGTCTTCGACTCAACCAAGCACTCAGGGGCTACTCCTAACAGGAGCGCTGGTCACGCACCCGATTTTTTTTATTATGCAGGTGTATGAGCATTCAAGACAAACCCATCACTCGAATCAACGATTCGATTGCGAATTACGAGTTACTCCCATAGGGAGCGCCAGAAGCATATTCGACTGAAACAAGCAACCAAAGATGACAGCAGTCGCAAATGTTTTTAGTCCCAGCTCGAGTCTACGACTCGAGTAGGCACTCGGGGGCAACTCCCATAGGGAGCGTTGGTCGTGCACCCTATGAATATGTTTCTTGTACATCATACTGTGTGTCGATAACATCCACACTCAAATGCTATGGCAACTCCGCCTCATACTTTCCCTACAAAGAGACTATGTCTCCTAGGCCACCCGAATCATCTCCGCGATAACCAAAAATTCGGATGCAGCGCTTGCAGCGTGAAGATAAGACCTGAATAAGGCCTGTCAATGCATCTGCTGCGCACTACCAAAAATATATCCGTGCCTGCAGGTATGATGAACATGCCTTGACGGATGCGTCGAGTGCTCACACTCATACACTGGAATTCGACTCCTGTAAGACCTCTGCGGCCTGAGTCGAATTATGCTAGCACTTTTCCAAAATCGAGTCCGGGGACTCGAGTTTGAGTAGATTGTGTTGTTTTTCCCTAAGGCAGTTAACTGATACCGATACATCGGATAAATCAGGCACGTATATCAACAACCCTATGACACAAACAGAACACTCGAAAAAATGCTCAGTCATGCACTTGAAAGACTTCATAAAGTCCCCAGTCGAATCTGCGATTCCACTGGACACTCGGGGGCTACTGACATGGGTATACCTACAGGTACTCGAGTTTGGTATATACGGTCCAGATACGGCAGAAGCCCACGGCGTTGCCAAGGCCCAATACAGAATTTGGGTGTCCCACGGACTCTTCGATTGCTTGCGAGACAAGAAGAAGCTTAAGATAGAAAGTTCAAAGGTCAAACCCTAATCTATAACCGACTCGACCTGCTACCCGAGACCTAGCCTATCTATATAAAAGCTAGGAGGGGGCAGCGAGGAGGACAATCACAACCCTAGTTTTCCACAACTCTCGGCAGATTGCATCTGCACACCCCTGTAATCTGGGATTCCTTCGATAATTCCAAGAGCAGACAAGCAGGAGTAGGGACGTCTACAAGGCCTGAACCTGGGTAAAACTTGCGTCCCTGTGTGCTTGTTTGCTAGCCGATTGATGCCTCTAGAGCTCCCTCCTTCTCCAAAACCCAAGTCCATAACAATGTGCATTGACGAGTTGAACCCTCGTCACCTTGTAACCCATATCCGGCTCTACCATATTACTGGATTGCTAGCAGGAATAGGATCCGTCCAAAGCCAGCAGATTCTAACCTGGGTAAACATGTGTGCTCACCATCCTAGAACACCGTATGTCTCACCCCTCCTCTCTCTTCCGCACGCCTCGAGGACCCCCCTCATGGCGTACTCGTCATCAATCCGATGACAGTTGGCGCCACCGTGGGGCAAGTGAGCTTCGGATCTGTGTTCCGAGCGAAATCTGTGAGAATCGGAATCGGCAAAACAATCGCTGTCAGCCACATCCTCTATGCCAGCGAAATCCCTCTCATCATTCCCGACGAGACCTAGATTCCGTCTAGGGAGGCCATGACTGCCTAAACCATCATGTCTTTCGGTGAGGTCAATATTTACATAGGTTTCACTGAACCTACCACACCCATCCCAATGGAGGCGGCAAAGTTCCGAATCATGGAAAATCCCTATCCCACCTAGCCCGCACCTAACGTGGAGATAGTGGAGAAAGCCGAGCCTAAAGCAGATCTTACGGTAAACGTCGAATCTGGAGTGGATCTCCCTAGTGAGGCTGAATCTCAGATCGATCTTCCCAACAAGGTTGAAATCTAGGAGGAGCAAGACAACATCTCTGGTTCTAGCTCTGCCAACGCCGGAACAGATCAACCTTTCCTGAGGATCACATTGAAGCGTATGATGCTACATGATGCCAGCGTGGATGAAATTCTCGCGACCATCAGACCTTTCGAGGAATCCCAAGAGGAAAGCCGCAACTACCTCAGGACGTACGCATCGCAATTTGTCAGATATGTTGGATCCAGATCTGGCTCTGCCAATGCTAGAGACAACAAAGACTCGATGCTAGAGGCAATTGGAACAAACACCGACTTACCGGGATCTTTGGATGATTCAATGACGTCAGCGGATTTCCGAAAGTTCTCCGTGGAATATGAAGAGGAGTACAACTCCAAAGCTGTAGAAGAAGGAGAAGCCATGGACGAAGGATCTGGAGAAAACTCTCCCAAAATGCAGGATGATATGGATCTCGAAGATAAACCCGACGTCCAGATGTCCGAAAGTACTGATCAGAGCTTGGCTCTAGGAAACAGACCTAAAGCCCTCTTTGCTACTAGTACCACCAAGAAGGCAAAGAATAAGAAGAAAGCTCTGGCAAAGGACCCTCCGGATGAAGAGGTAGTCACTGAAGAATACGAGGAATACTCGGATGGAGCCCTAATCCCAGATGAGCCAAAAGACACTCCGGTGGATGGACATGTGGTTACCCCTGGTGCCTTTAAACTCATCGGAGATACGTTAACTACGCCAATCCCTACTGTTGCAGAGCTTACACCTACAGAATTGGAAGATAGGGCCCAAGCCCTAGAAGCACGTCGTCAAGTACTCCTGGATGAAGCTAATAACCACTTGGAAGAGAAGAAGGACATTGCATCTGCAGGGCAGTTCAGCTCCCTGCAGGACCAGAAGACCCAGAACAGCCCCATGTAGACTAACAAAAATCTGGAAGTCCACAAAACCCTCTTTGAGGGAGATGACATTGTAAAGGGAGAACTTTGGCTTGATAGTAAAGGAGATCTGGTGTATGGAACACTATTGGAAAACACTACTGCATCCCAAGATATCCTAGCAAACAATCCAAACCCAGATCAAATCCGGTTGGGCGTAAAGCTACTTACCAAGGGTCTGGAGCAACAGAAGGCCGCGAAATTCGGGAGCAGAAAACTGGTCTCCAGGTCTGACCAATGTCGCACGGATCCGACATGGCATGACATAAGGCCCCGAAGGGTCCTAGAACAGCATCACCGGTCCCGACCGTCGGGAAGATAACTACTCAAGAACCCGATCTTCAGGGCAACAGCACAGAGCCGCACGTGACTGGAGTAATGTAGCTCCAGCCGCAGAGCAAGACTCAGTTGCAGCACTGGCTCCAAGACAGCCTCCCCGACGACAGTCAAATAATCATAGGGAAGACAAAGCAGAGCGACATCGGGAGGAGGACCGACAGAGGATGCCACCTCCTAGACGTACAAGCCATCCGGCTGAACCTTATCACAATGGGGGAAACAATGGGCGAAGGAACGATGGACACCGTGCTGAGTCAAGCTGGCAGGGGGCTCGTCGCAATCAAGACCCTCCTATGATCTCTCTCTTCTTATTGCAAATATTCTTTAACAATTCCTGGTTATAAGCATTAACTTTCCGTAAGTCAGAATAATACCCAAAGTTAGAAGTCTACTAAAGTCTTGGGATAATATTTTAACTAAGTTAAATATCAGCACGAGCCTTGGGGGCTACACTAGTTCGTTCTTTAGCATCCTATGAAAGCATAAATTCGGATTTTCTATCCAACTTCATTCTTGGGGGCTAGAGAATATGATATGAATTAAAGTAAAAGAGAAGGTCAAATTCCGACTTACATATTGTTCATCGGTAAGCTTTCTTAGACTCATGTTCACCTCAGAAGTAACCTTCTTGGTGAGAGTCAGCGAGATCACTGGTGGTGGTGGAGCCACGCCAGCCTTTAGCTTTTCGTCACGAAGACAAACTTGGTCAGGAAGCTCGGAGAATTTAATGTCCTCGGCTTCTTGAGCCTCTTCTTCGTAGGTAATGTTCCGGCTCTCCAAGCATTGCTGAGCCAGTTTTTGGATCTCTTCTGTAGTTTTCTGAGTAATGCCAAGTTTGGCAATACCCAGATTACTGAGAAGGTTGTCTGCGAAAACCTCTGCCAAGGGATCATTACCCTTTGAGGGTTCACCCTTATCAATTGTCGAGTCACTCATGGTGACGTTGGTCTGCGAACGAAGGTTCACTGGCTCAGAATGTTGAGCCGGATCTGGAGAGAATCTGCCTTGCTCTTGGTGATTGAGGTGTAGCAGTCGGAGGTGGAGCAGCAGGCGAAGTAAAATTTAACTTTGACTGTCGTAGAGGCTTTGCCGAGATTCCCTTCCCCTTTCCCTTGATGAGATGTGTAGCTCTGAAGAAGTGACAGTATAAGATCGTTATGATTCAGAAAGAATAAGAGATAAAATGCAAAGACCTTTTGAGAAAAGTTACCTCTTCACAACGGGTACTTATTTCGTGCCAATAGAAACAGTCGGAGTCTTACGCTTTCGAGTAAGCACCTCCAGTAGTGGTACAAGTTCTCCATCCTCCTGAGAGATTTCAGGAGGATATCCCTCAAGAGGATCAAGCTCCAACTCGGGGAGGTCAGCAAGCTGAAAGAAGAACTACCTCAGTATTGCAAAAAGCTATAACAAAGTATGAATGAACACATATTTGAGTAAACTGCTAGAAAACTTACTGGTGTCACAGGATCATCAGCCGTATCCATGTCCAAGGAATGATCTGGAATCTTCCTCTCAATCCGCTCTTTGATCAACCATTTGATCTAAGACTCATGGTCTTTCTCCGAATATTATTTTGAGTAGATCTGGAGAGAATCTGTCTTGCTCTTGGTGATTGAATGCATGAGCCGATCACCATGATGTTGGAGAGGCTGGATCCGGCACGCCAGCCAACAGTGGATCAAGTCGGATCCTTTTAGACCCTTGTGCTTCATCAAATATTCGATTCGCCTATTAGCAAGAAGCAGATCGTCGGTGAGAGTCGGAGCTTCTGTGTCCTAGGACTCTTGGGGTGTGGCGGCGCCATCGACGAAAGCCGGCAAAGCAGTTGCTTTGCTAGGAGCCGCTCTATCCTTATGATAAAATAACATGGATGGACATTTCTTCATGGACTCCCTAGCCTTAATCCTAGGATAAACTTGTTATCTCCTAATAGAAAAGCTGAGAGTTCCAGTAATGTAAGGATTATTGGAAGTGATGGAATTTCTCCGGGAACCAAAATAGTACCAAAATAGAACAAGACTCGGTCTAATTCCGAGATACCCCTCACACAAAGATGTGTAAGCACTCATTCCTAAGATTGCGTTTGGGAGAGATTGTGGAGTTGCACTCCGTAGTGATATATGACCTCAGAAAAGAAATTTGAGGGAGGAAAACTCAAACCTCTATCGAGGTGGATGCCAAACTGCACTTGCTCGCCGGTGTTGGGGGTGGGGATGGTTTGACCAAAACCGCTCCACCAGTCGTTAGGGCGGAGGAGGCCTTCTTTCTCGATAGCGCAGAGCTTGTCATCATCAAGGATGCAGGGGATCTAGACCCCGCGGAAGTTCTCCTTCTCTGCCGCAAGGGCCGTCGCCATTGTCGCCGACGTGCCGGAGGACGAAGCATCAGCCATTTTGCGGGCGGTGGTGACCTAGGATGGGCGGTGCTGTGCGCTTGGGGGAGGTAGAAGAGCTTTGCACGGAGGCATCAAGAGGAAGGAGAAGATACTAGCATTGGTAGGGAAGAAAGAGGAAATCTTGACCCCTTATATCCCTCACCTGCGCTAAGATTTATGCAAGATAAATAGTAACTGCACGATGCATCGTGGAAGGAGCCAGGTAACCTCCTCACGAGGATTACGCCACCTCGATCTCCGCGCATGCATTAAAACGACGCCTCGGTTTCACGAAGGGCGTACCCACCAACGGTCGTGCTGATAGGAATGTTTGTCAGTATCATGACTTAACCTTGACTGATGTCAGGTTACATTAGAGATCAAGTTTCGGATTAGTTTGAATTTCAAGCTGGAAACCCAAATAATTTACTCATAGGTCCCGTTTATTTTTAAGACCCGGATCCTATCCTTTCTTTTGAAGTTTCAAGAACCCTTCAAGATTCTACAAGCCGAAGATGGATCAAGCTAGACGATGATGAAATCTGACTCTGGATCTTGGAGGCTTCCAGGGGCTATTGTTGGGGATATACTTTTCGAGTATCCTCACTATGCCTCACTGACCAGGGTGGCCCACTTCGGGTTAGAGCTTTGCTCACGGGCGGCCCAGTCAGGGAGAAGAGACGGAGTCCAGTCCGGCTACGGGAAGGCCCAGAAGACTTACTGACATAGGCATGTAGTGTTACTTGTGGATCAAGATGTACTCTGTAACCGACTCTTAATCATAGCCGGATAGCTCTCTCCTGTAAACCATAGGCCATATATCTATATAAGTCATCCTAGGGACCATCCTTTAGGGCACCCCACAATAGTCTACAATCTCAACTCGCACAGGCGAAACCCTTGTAACCCATAGCCGGCTCTGCCGTACTACTGGATTGCTAGCAGGACTAGGATCCATCCAAAGCCGGCAGATTCGAACCTAGGTAAACATGTGTGCTCACCGTCCCGGAACACCATACGTCTCAACCCCCCCTCTCTTCTGCATGCCTTGAGGACCCCCTCATGGCGTACTCCTCATCAATCCGACGACACCGTCGGTGAGGCATAAGCGCTGCACTGAAAGACCAGGCCTATCAATGGCGATGGCGACCATCTCCTCGCTGCAGTGACCTCCAACTCTAGCGGAATGTCACTGGTCGGCAACACCGAGCCCCGTGGCACCGACGCAGCGGATACCTTATCCTAGAACCTAGATGTCAGGGTTGGGAACCCCATTTCCTCCTAGAAGTCTTGGTGGATATCCTCATCCCTCTATTGGTGCCGACGATCCACAATAGTCCATCCCAACTCCCCGGTCTCATCCTCAAGATCCTCGAGCACCAATCTATCGCTGAACCCGCCTCCCCTTTTGCCTCAGAGTCTGATCTGAGGCAATGTAACCGAGAACCAAATGCCACCGCCGGTGATGCGGTTGATGGCAGCGAGTGATCCCCTAGTGCCAGGGTGAGGTGCCACCGATATGATTAATAAAATTGCCAACAGGTTGGATATTCTTTCGGATTTTTGTTCGATAAGTGAGAACGAGGATGTGATATGTTTACTTTATGTTCTATATATCTGTTGGTTCCGATAATAAAGCTCTTGTCCATATCTTGTTATATGTGTGCTCTAGCGTGTGTCTATAGAACTATTAGATATCTTATCTTTCACTGCATTTGTATCAACCTTGTTAATCCCTTTAGTTGCATACAGACTTGTTGATGGCCGTAGGGTCTCACACTCTCAATTTGTCAGATTGTCAGGTATATCCATATGGAGGTCACTTTGTTGATGAGGTTGACATTGGAGGCGCTTGTTGGCAACGCGCAGAGCCATGCCGAAAACAAAAACTTTTCTGCTTCGGCAAGGTCTCCGGCGAGCCACCCCAAGATCCGGCCAAGGTCAAAGGAAAAAGTGTGTACCTCTTGACGCACATGTGCGGAAGCTGAGGAAGCATGTCATGGTGGTGCCATACGTTCTCCTCGTCTTGTTCGGCTCCGGTGAACTTATCGATCCTGGGACCACCTCGTCACCGGCTTGCTCCTCCTCCTTCCGCCTCCGACTTCTCCGCCTAACACCGATGAGCACCGCATGTGTGGGTGCGGTGACCCAGCATACCACTTCATGATGTAGTACACTATAGTCTTTGACATAACACCAATGAAACACCATCCACTAGTATTACATCCCTTAGGGTGGTACAACAGAAACATAGCAGGTCCCAGACATGACTACAGGTTACAACTCGAATCTTTACAAAAGGTCTAGAGAACATTTGAGGTTAAAGAGGAAGAAACCAACTTCTTATACAGAAGAACCAGAAATAAACACTTCACTAATAAACTAGCATCTAAACTATCTCGCTTGCAAATGATGTTATTGCATTGCTCTAAAGAAGTAGATTCTAAGGCTAGAGATTATACTCCTATCTAATTAGCAACTTTGTATTCACTTCTGTTAATGTATATGATGTCTCCATTGACTTCATTTAAAAACCTGAGCTTTCGATGTCAATCCCTTGATCATAAGTGGGTATTGACGTCATCTTCAACGACTTTAGAATCTAGCAAGGGTTAAGAAGGTATGGTTGAATACGAGCGTACTTAGAAAATCCACTAAAAAGGAGTGTATGGTGCACTAACTATAGCCACAGAACATAGGTCGTAGACTATGCAGGTTTTCGTAAACATTTCTTCAAAGGTCGTTTTTATTTTGAAAAGATATGTTCGTCAGTCTTCACAAGTTGATTAGAAATTTGTGGAGTACCTTTCCTACAGCGTCCGCAGCTCCTTTTCGGAACAGGGAGTAACATGTCACACTTTTTTACACTCTGCAGAAGTGCTTTGCTTTACCCATGAGAGACCTTAGCCTTGTTGCGCATCCAAGTCACAATCTTGTCCACACTTCCTTAGTGTGGGGCCCGGTCTAAGATCCAATCCATTCATTTTCCTTCGCCGTGACCCTGGCATGCCTCCTTGGTGTACGCCATGCCCACATTTTGAATTTCGGGAATGGGAAGTACAGACCATAATAGATGCCAGAACTACCATGGGACATTGAGGGATCCCACCAATATGCTTCATATCCTCTACGAATTACATACTCACGCTACAAGGATGACAGCCACGGCATGCGCATCCGGCTTCATGCGAGAGGAAGAAGATCCAGATGAGTTCCCTAGATCCCATATAGATCTCATGGTTAACGCGTATTTTATGGTGCAAGAATCACTGGAGATATTGGTTGCTAAAGTCTTAGATAATATGTTCCTTTACCACCGGAACTGTAATAGTAGGTTATTACCATTTGGTAAATAACCCATAATCATATAATTATGAAAATAGCATTTTTCTGACCTTTTTGAAATGCAAGTGATGACAACATTTGATTTACAAATAATTGATAGAAAATAATCAATGGACATGAGCAAGTGTGAACTTTCCTTTTGTGATTGCAAGATCATGCACTCACAATTTCAGGACAAAATAAGATCCAATATCTAAAATCAGCATCATAGGTCCGGTGAGGACTAATGTTTAAAGAAGCAATATGATGATGCATAAGTAATGTAATGCATTTTTTAAATCCCAAGATAATTCCCCAATAGCATGAATGAGTTAAACTTATGTGTTGTTTTTTTAAGATTTAATTATTTTCAAGTTTACTTCACAAGTAATTATATCTAAAAAGCATTTAAGAGTATAGCACAAGTTAAGTATAACAACACTTGAAGATTGCGGTGAATTACTATCTAGTAATTATGACTGAAATTAATGTGTTAACTTGTTAAGAGTTGAAGAATTTATTATAGAGTTGTTTTAAGTGGCAAAATGAATAACTTTTGAAGAAACTAGTGTTTAGGTTAGGTTAACCAATCTTGAAGGTTATTAGGATTTATATTAGATTTTTTATGGCTATAAATGATGTTGAGTTATTTCAGATAAGATGTTTATGATTGTTTAGACCAATGTTAACTATAAATCTATAAGTGAATCTTAAGGTGTAATGTGTTTAGAACATTATCAAGTTTTAGGTTTTTGATAAGTATAATTATGAATATGGGATCGTTCACTTTCAATTTAAGTGAATGATGAGTTTGACATTTGATGTGTTATTTTCAAAATAATGTGCAACTTATTAATGCAAGCATAATTAGATGATCTTATTACTTGTTAATTTCTTTTTCATGAGTAGTATGGTTAAGAAATAAAGAGCATTCACCATATCATATGTGAGTAATACACAATATTAATTTAAAAGTTGTTGGTTTTAATTTAGATTTAAGGTTTTAAAAGAGTATTATATATATAGTTAATGGTTTACATTTAAGTTTCATTATGAATCAAAGTTATGATTTTAAGAATTAGTACTTAGACTTAAGGATTTAAGGTTTTATAAAAAATGTAATTATTTCTTATTTATGAAATAATTTTAAAGAATTCTCAAACAGCTATTTCATTTTAATAAAATAGATAAGTGGAACTTTATTACATAAGAAACTTAAAATCTTTTGGAATAATATACCTAGTATTTTTCTAGTAAAATAAACTTACTTAAGATCTTAAAAATGAACTTTACCTATTTTAAGTATTAAGTTTATTTTTGTAAAATTCCTCGAACAACGAAATGTCCATAAATACTTGCTTCAAGTTTATTTGTAAAAAATTTAAGTTAATATTTTTATAAAATTGTAGATTTATTTTGATATTGTAGAATGATTTTTTTAATTATTTTTAGAATTTTTCCTTATTTTATAAAATTTCTTTTAGGTTTGTAATAACTTAAATATTTGGTTGTAATTTATGTAATTCAAACAAGTGAAACTACAGAGGTTATTTTTGTGATCATTTAAATATGTTACATATATTTTTATGATTTTTCTATATTTTCCTAGATCTTAATATGTTTAAAGGATTATTTTTTATTTTACTTTTTATTTTATTTTTAAATTAAATCCTGGTTCCGTTTTAAGGGTCAGCCCGACCTGGCCCATCTGGCCCAAACAGTTTGGGTCAACCCTGCCCCTTAGGGTCAGGTCGTCCCATACGGCCCCTTTCACTCCCTCGACTCCTCTCCTCTCTCTCGCTTCTTCTCTCTAGTGATGCGAATGGAGAAGCCGAAGTCGTTTCCCGATTTCGGTCAGTTTTGGCCTCCCCGGCCGACGTCGTGATACGACATGACATAATCGACAATGTTGCATTGACCTAACCTGCTCGATTCGTCATTTGAACCCTCTACTGGCCGTACTGCTAACTCGCTGGTGCCTAGGGTTTCGCCCCTTTGCCCAGATGTGGTGCGCTAGTGCTTCCCTTCGGTGATGTGCTAGTGTGGTGGTGTTGTTCATGCCATGCCTCCTTCGGTGGCTGTCATGTCCACGGCTTGGCGTGGGTTGCAGCGCCCTCGGGTGCTCCCCATGCTGCCGAGCCATGGTCTGCACCTCCTCTGCCATGCCGCCTCTCCTTCCTCTTCTTGTTGAGCAAGGCCACCGGGTAAGTTTACCTTCTCCCCTCTATTCCTCACTCCACTCTCTATGTGTTGAATCCCTAAATAGGGTTCCTCACTCCTATGCTATCAGTAGCTTGGGAAATTACCTTGATAATTCACTAGGCTGACTCCAAAACTGTTCTGGAGTATACCTTGCTCAAAACATTGTTGGGTTAAGGTGATTGATGGTTCTATGCTGCTAGTTGTAGTGTTACTGCCCACTTATAGCATGCTTGGTTTTCCTAATTATCTATGATATGTGAAATATTTGTTGGTTCAGACTGCTGTATTTACTGGATGTTGTGTATTCACAACCTGGTTCAGTTATTATGGTTGATATGATGGTAAACTGAGCTTATGATTTAGTATGGACACCTGTTTCTTAACAGATGTTGTTAATTTTCTTAAACTGATCCTTACTCCAAATCACTAGGGAAATGATGTGTTAATAGTGTTGTCACAGTGGATTTTACTTCCTAGAACTTGTTGTTGTGGTGCCTCTTTCTAGAGTTTGCACAACAACCTTCCATTAGTTTGACATGCTATAATCTGGAATAGTTGTGTCTCTTTGCTCTGTTAGATACTTCATGTAAGCATGGTGGTTTATACAGAGGTTCTAGTTTCTATGGTACCTCTTTGGAGGATGCATAGTAGCTAGAGCATAAATATGATATGCTATAATATTGCTGGTTAAAGGTTTGGGAAGTCCCTAGCCTATGATATCATAACTTGAGGCTTTACCTTTTTAAGAGTAAACATGAATGGATCCTTGCTTGAGAACTTAAGAAAGCATCTATTTTATTGCAATTTATTGCAAGCAAGCAACCCTACCTACTTGATTCCTAGAACACATTTGAGGAAAATGATAAAAACTTCTTAGGTGGGTTTAGATTGGTACGATATGTCAATTACTGGAATGGCCTCTAGTTAAAGCTACCTCTATGGTGACATCCTTGTGGGGTGTGCACAGTGGTGGTTTAAACATCACCAGAACATTCTTCTAGATTAGTTGAGTTGCTTACCAGCCTATGATGCAAAAGACTGAGGCTTAGGTGTGTATGCTAGCTTATGTAAATAAGAGGATCTTACAAATGATTTCTAGTCTCCTTGATTAGGAAGATGATTGAACCTGTGGTGTTGGGCTTTATTGTTGATATGTTGGACTCAAGTATATGTTGACCCTAGTGGCATCTGATGTACTGAGCTGCTGATGTGGTGCCTCCATTATCTGGAATGTGCATAGCAGTAGCCAGTCAGCATGATTTTCTACTGTGATGCTTCTACTTGTGATTCAGCCCCTAGCCAGTGATGTGAAAGATGAGGCCAAACTTTAAACAAGGTTAGATACTATTTATTGCCCATAGCCTCAATGATGATCTCCATGGCATCTATGCATTCTAAGACTCCTTCTCACTCCCAAACTCCTTTCTTTAAATAAAGAATAAGAATAGATGCTATGCTTGATGAGAAATAACTACTTGCAATTGTGTTGTGACTCTTTTTGCTATTGATTTGATTCAGATATGATTGGATCTTGATATCTAGCTCCACTTGTCTCACCTCCTGGATGGCTTCTTGAAGCAACCCGGATAGAAGGGATGTGTGGTTCACACAGTTGATTGTTGTTGATGCTTGATCTTCTCTTGGCTTGATCTACTCCTCCCTGATATGTTGGCCTTCCCTCCTAGGCTTGATCTTCTCATCCTTCTCCTGATATACTTGATCCTGACTACCTCTGGATGGCTTTTCTAAGCAATCAGATGCTGGTGATAATTTGGTGGGATGATATGTGTTCTTGTTGAAGTAAAGATGGTGTGGATTAAATCTGGAAGGATTGGTTTAGCTAAGAACCAAATCTGGAGTCATCCCATATGTGGTCTTTTGTTTTGGGTGATTTATGTTGTGTCGTTCTGGGAGAGTATGGATGTGTGAGCGGCACCTCTCCCAGTGGTGGTTATAGTTTCCTTTTCCAGCTTGGTCACTTCCCCTAATTGATTGATAGCATAACACATGTAGATGTGTGTGTAAGCTGCTTGTAAGTGTGACGTACTCGTGTGGATGAGATCAAGTGAAATGGGATATTTCCCTAATACTTTACCATTTGCTTTTTATCTTGATTTGGTAAAACTGGCCCCTTGGCTAATGAGGTTGTACTGAGGCACACTTTCTTATGGGAACAAATACTACTGGTTAAACTTTCCCCTTTTTCTGCATAAGCTCAATGATGAATAGTAACAGTACATCTCATTGTTAAAACTGAGAGCTCAATTAGTGCACTAACCCCTTATTCCTTTACTTTTGTTTTGTTTTCTTTTAAGTTGATTTGCAGGAATTAAAGTGAAGAAGAAATAAGATACTAGATGATGAAGGAGATTGAAGAACAGTAGCTTAGGGTTTTCTTTTTATTTTCTTATTGATGTAATTCTTTCTTTTTAAAGTTGGACTTTGTAAATTACCTTATAATATTATACTATATTAATAAAGTTTGAACTTTCTCTTTTATTTATCAATTGTAAAGACAATGTAATTAATTATATTGTAATAAAGTTAAATTTCCTTCTTTTTTTGATTTAAATCAAGTAAATACTTATATCTTCTATATAAATATGAAATTAATTCTTATTTATTATGAAGTATATATTCTTTATTCATAATTGTATAACAATTATGGAATGCTATAATTATCCATAACTCAATTTCATTTAAATTCAAATTTGAAATACATGTTTGAATTATTTCCCCTCAAAACACAAAGATTCAATAGAGGTCATGTCGAAATCCATCGCACTTATCCCGATGTTTCCACCAGAACAAGAGAGATCTCGATCCCTCTACACTCCTTTAATTTCGCGCGAAAATTCCCCGAATTTTCTTATGCATGAATGCAATGCACACACATGTGTCCTCTCTATTTCTAGGCGCTAATCCTAGGATGTTACAGTCTCTCCCCCTTAAACTCAACTTTGTCCCCGAAGTTCTTACTCTCTTACGTTTCGGAAGGTAGGACTAACCTCTTCCGACTATGGTGATTCTTCAAATCCATGAAGAAGATAATTGATGTATCTTCATTCAAGCTTTTCCTTGAATCCTCTTCTGATTTGAAATGGTCCAACGGCTAATCCCATTTGATATAGAGACTACTTTTGAATCTAGTACTTCTGCCCTGATCAGGTCCTTTCGAGTGTCTTTAGGTTAGGGCATCTATTCAAGAAGTGTCCAGGTTTATAGAAAGTCCCACTATGGTAAGATTTTGGTACTTTGTATCCACCTCAGTGTAATTTGATCTTTGATTACCTTCTATTTGGGGGTTTTCGAGGCTAAACTACCTTATCTTTTCTAAGCTTTTAATCTTATTATGATTCAGTAGGTTTTTTAATAACTTCTTCATTACTTCTCTGACTTACTTTTGTTCCTAAGCTGCTCGTACTATTTTTAGGTATAAATATCAATTTCCCTGATGTTGTACTCCCGAGAGTCTCATTAACCTTATGAAAATAAGGTCTAGCTGAATCATAGTTTAGGATTTCTCCTTAACTGTACTTCAGATATCTAATCTCTATACTTCTTCATTATTCACTCTCCCCCTTAGGGTTTTCTAACACTCTCTAACTCCTGAATATACTACCATATTGTTTATATGGTTAGGATATTGGTCTATTTGCAATACCGACTTCGCGAAGTAACTTGGAAGACGATTGTTTTAATTTCATAGTTCTTTATATTTTACTTATCATAGGCCACGTTTTATGCTCTTTAAGTAATACAAGATGACCTAGTTAACTAAACCAATAGGATACCTGTTGCGGATCCTCCTAGGGTGTATGGCTTATAGATTACCCTATAGGTTTTCAACTTCCTCATGGTATTCTATCTGAGATTTCAAAGCTTGAATACCATTCTTGCTCCAATGCTTCTTATTTATATTATCTCATACACTTCCATGATCCTAGTTATTACTACTTCATTAGTTCCTTAGCAACATCACCGACTTTGAGTGAACGATAGTTCATTATGTCATGTTGCTCCACACCTTTTCTATACTAATCTTCCTTCTTGTTGCTGACTAAAAATGATCTAGACATGATCCATCCTTCAAATTGTTTTAATACACCTTAAACTTTGCTTCCTTCGTCATGCAAGTCTTTATCTTGACACTTCAAACTCATCAATCCCTTACACGAATTCCCTTAACTATTCAGGTCTATGACATCAAGTAATAACTTGATGATACAACATGCATTGGCACACCAAGTCAAACTTCATGCACAAATCTAGTTAACCAAGAATATCCAAGAAAAACCGAGAAATCCAAATGGGGTACATATAACACACATTATTCTAAGCCCGTAATATAGTAGTTGAGTAAAACATCTCTAGAATTCAGGCTTAGTGTGTAGTATCTGACACCTCCTGATATAGTTTTACATTGTGATACTTAGCACTTAGGTGTTAACTACTCTTTGTCTCAATATTTACCAAATTTCTCAATTGCAATTGGATAATTTTGAGCAGAGTGATCTCACTTTGGTTTTGACTCACCTCTTACCTTTCTTTTGGGACTACTAAAGACCACTAACTTACCATTCTATCGTAAACTATACTCACATGATCTCTCCAAATGCATAATCGAATTCTATACAATACCTTTAACTACGGATTATCAGAGATTTATAACATTTATGGATCCTAATATGGTCCTACACTATTCTTTTCTTACTCTATTTCAAGGTTTTTTACTAAGTACTTGTCAGATTATACCATTATCTTGGTTTCAGAGCTAATCTCACCATAATAACTTATTCTTATTATCATACTATTGTTAATTATTAACAAAATTAAACTCCATCGTGTAGAATTCTCAAGTGAATCCTACATGATTTACTTCCCACTATGTCTATACCTGTTCTAATGGTCTTTATTATGTGGTATAGTGTCATCAACTAATGATAAGGTTCTACTACCTTACATGTATTATATGGATAGACTACACCATTTATACTACTCCATAATATATACAAAACTTAGTTATAATCTACTTCGATATTTTAACTTCCTTACGACATCTAAATGGTTATATACCTTCTCAGAAATAGCATTACACCAAGAAAAGATGGTTAACGACTCCTAAGAAAGGTGACTAAAACATTCAACTTAAGTGTAGAAGATAATCCACAAGCAGATACCTGTCACAAGTCTTGGTTTAGATAAGATGGATTCCTATAGTTACTATCCAATCTACAAATCTCCTAAAAGGGTTTTAATCCTAAGGTCAAAGTGGATTCTCTAATACCAGTTGCGGTGACCTAGCATACCACTGCATGATGTAGTACACTATAGTCATTGACATAACACCAATGAAACACCGTCCACTAGTATTACATCCCTCAGAGTGATACAACAGAAACATAGCAGGTCCCAGACATGACTATAGGTTACAACTCGACTATTTACAAAAGATCCAGAGAATATTCTAGGTTAAAGAGGAAGAAAGCAACTTCTTATAAAGAAGAACCAGAAATAAACACTTCACTAATAGACTAGCATCTAAACTATCTCGCTTGCAAATGCTAATATTACATTGCTCTACAGAAGTAGGTTCTAAGGCTAGAGATTATACTCCTATGTAATCAGCAACTTCGTATTCACTTCTGTTAATTTATATGATGTCTCCATTGACTTCATTGAAGAACTTGAGCTTTCGATGTCAATCCCTTGAGCATAAGTTGGTGTTGACGTCATCTTCATCGGCTTTAGAATATAGCAAGGGTTAAGAAGGTATGGTTGAGTACGAGCATACTCAGCAAGTTCACTAAAAAGGAGTGTATGATTCACTAACTAAAGCCACAGGTCATAGGTCATAGGCTATGCAGGTTTTCGTAAACATTTCTTCAAAGGTTGTTCTTATTCTAAAAAGCTATGTCTGTTAGTGTTCATAGGTTGATTAGAACTTCGTGGAGTTCCTTTCCTGTAGTGTTCGCTGCTCCTTCTCGGAACATGGAGTAACATATCACACTTTTTTACACTCTGCAGAGGTGTGTTGCTTTACTCATGAGAGACCTTAGCCTTGTTTGACATCCAAGTCATGAGATTGTCCACACTTCCTTGCTATGGGGCCCGGTTTAAGATCCAAGCCATTAGTTGTCCTTCTCCATGACCCCGCATGCTTCCTTGGTGTACGCCATGCCCACATTTTGAATTACGGCAATGGGAAGTACAGACCGTTATAGATGCCAGAACTACCATGGGATGTTGAGGGCTCCTACCCATATGATGCATATCCTCTACGAATTACATACTCACACTACAAGGACAATAGCCATGGCCTGCGCATCCAGATTCATGCGAGAGTAACAAGATCCAGATGACTTCCCCCAGAGCCCATATAGATCTCATGGTTAATGCGTACTTTATGGCGCAAGAATCACTGGCGACATTGGTTGTTAAAGCCTTAGATAATATGTTCCTTTACCATCAAAACTGTAATAGTAGGTTATTACCATTTGGTAAATAACCCATAATCATTTAATTATGAAAATAGCATTTTCTGACCTTTTTGAAATGCAAGTGATGACAACATTTGATAGAAAATAATCAATGGACATGAGAAAGTGTGAACATGCCTTTTGTGATTGCAAGATTATGCACTCACAGTCTTCAGGATAAAATAAGATCGAATATCTGAAATCAACATCATTGGTCTCGTAAGGACTAATGTTTAAAGAAGCAATATGCTGATGCATAAGTAATGTAATGCATTTTGTAAAATCCTGATATAATTCCCCAATAACATTAATGAGTTAAACTTAGGTGTTGTTTTTTAAGATTTAATTATTTTCAAGTTTACTTCACAACTAATTATATCTACAAAGCATTTAAGAGTTTAACATGCAAATTATACAAGTGAAGTATAACAACACTTGAAGATTGAGGTGAATTACTATCTTGTAATTATGACAGAAATTAATGTGTTAAGTTGTTAAGAGTTCAAGGATTTATTATAGAGTTGTTGTTTGAAGTGGAAAAATGAATAACTTTTGAAGAAACTAGTGTTTATGTTAGGTTAATAAATCTTGAAGGTTATTAGGATTTATATTAGGTTTTTTATGGGTACAAATGATATTGAGTTATTATACTTTAATTGGTTGTATAAGTGACCAAAGTTTACTATAAAAACATGAATAAAGTTCAGATAATTAGATGATCTTATTACTTGTTAATGTTTGTTGTCCTGAGTAGTATGGTTAAGAAATAAAGAGCATTCACCATATCATATGTGAGTGATACATAATATTAATTTGAAAGTTGTTGGTTTTAATTTGGATTTAAGGTTTTAAAAGAGTATTATATATAGTAAATGGTTTACATTTAAGTTTCATTATGAATCCTAGTTATGATTTTGAGAATTACTTAGACTTAAAGGATTTAAGGTTTTATAAAGAAATGTAATTATTTCTTATTTAGGAAATAATTTTAAAGAATTATCAAACAGCTATTTCATTTTAATAAAATAGATAAGTGGAAATTTATTACCTAAGAAACTTAATTTTTTTGGAATAATATACCTAGTATTTTTATAGTAAAATATACATACTTAAGATCTTAAAAATGAATTTTACCTATTTTTAAGTATTAACTTTATTTTTTGTAAAATTCCTCAAAAGATTAAACGTCCTTGAATATTTGCTTCAAGTTTTATTTGTAAAACATTTAGGATAATATTTTTATAAAATAGTAGATTTATTTTGATAATCTAGAATGATTTTTTATTTATTTTTAGAATTTTCTTTATTTTATTAAATTTATTTTAGTTTTTTAACAACTTAAATATTTAGTTGTATTTTATGTAATTAAAACAAGTGAAACTATATTTTTACTTTGTAGAGGTTGTTTTTGTGATCATTTAAATATGTTAGATATATTTTTATGATTTTTCTATATTTTCCTAGACCTTAATATGTTTAAAGGATTATTTTTGATAATTTTACTTTTTCTTTCCTTTTTAAAGTAAATCATGGTTCTATTTTAAGCGTCAGCACGACCCGGCCCTTCTAGCCCAAACGGTTTGGGTCAACCCTGACCCTTAGGGTCAGGTCGTCCCAAACGGCCCCTTTCACTCCCTCGACTCCTCTCCTCTCTCTCTTGCTTCTTCTCTCTAACGACACAAATGGTGACGCCGCGGTCGTTTCCTGATTCCGGCAGGTTCCAGCCTCCCGGACCGATGTCGTGATACAAGATGACATAATCGACAATGTTGCATTGACCTGCCCTACTCGATTCATTGTTCGAACCCTCTGCTGGCCGTGCTGCTACCTCGCTGGTGCCTAGGGTTTCGCCCCTTTGCCCCGATGTGGTGATCCGGCGCTTCCTTTGTTGTTGTGCTAGTGCAGTGGTGATGTTCGTGTTGCGCATCCTCCGGTGGCTGCCATATCCATGGCTTGGTGTGGGTTGCAGCTCCCCGTGTCGCCGTGTCATGGACGCCGTCCCCTCTGCCATGTCGGCTCTGCTTCCTCTTCTTGCTGAGTGAGGTCGCCATGTAAGTTTTTCCTTCTCCCCTTTGTTCCTCAATCCACTCTCTGTGTATTGAATCCCTAACTAGGGTTCCTCACTCTTATGCTATCAGTATCTTGGGAAATTACCATGATAATTCACAAGGCTGACTCCAAAATTGTTCTGGAGTATACCTTGCTCAAAACATTGTTGGGTTAAGGTGATTGATGGTTCTATGTTGCTAGCAGTAGTGTTCTTGCCCACTTATAGCATGCTTGGTTTTCCTGATTATCTATGATAAGTGAAATATTTGTTGGTTCAGATTGTTGTATTTACTAGATGATGTGTATTCATAACTTGGTTCAGTTATTATGGTTGATATGATGGTAAACTGAGCTTATGATTTAGTAAGGATGCCTTTTTCTTAATAGATGTTGTTAATTTTCTTAAATAGATCCCTTGATCCAAATCACTAGGGAAATGATGTGTTAATTGTGTTGTCACAGTGGCTTTTACTGCCAGCAACTTGTTGTTGTGGTGCCTCTTTATAGAGTTTGCACAGCAACCTTCCATTAGTCTGACTTGCTGTCATCTAGAATAGTTGTGTCTCTTTGCTCTATTATCTACTTCCTGTAAGCAATTGTGGTGTTTTATACAGAGGTTCTGGTTGTTGTGTTACCTCTTTGGAGGATGCATAGTAGTTAGAGCATAAATATGATCTGCTATGATATTGCTGGTTAAAGGTTTGGGCAGTGCCTAGCCTATGATATCATAAATTGAGGCTTTACCTTTTTAAGAGTAAACATGAATGGATCCTTGCTTGAGAACTTAAGAAAGCATCTGTTTTATTGCAATTTCTTGCAAGGAAGCAACCCTACCTACTTGATTCCTAGAAAACGTTTTAGGAAAATGATAGAAACTTCTTAGGTGGGTTTGGATTGGTATGATATGTCAATTACTAGAATGGCCTCTATAGTTAAAGCTACAACTATGGTGCCTTCCTTGTGGAGTGTGCACAGTGGTGGTTTAAGCATCACCAGAACATTCTACTGGTGTCGGCATAATGGGATTGTGTGTTCCTCACATTGCGCCTTAGCGCGTGGGCCAGGACCCATTGGTCAGTGACCCAGCAGATGTATGGCTTGGCTGGCAAGGGCGTCGCTAGGATACGAGCACCGTGTGCTCCAAGCAGGTATGGTTCTGTCATGATGAGCCTATGGAGACTAATTTTCATCTATTTTGTAGGTGCCTATGGGTGAGACAAATGCTACACGGTGTGCCTCGATCCGCCAGTTGGGCACAGACAAGGAGGAAAGGACAACCACAAGCATAAGGCCATCGTGCCCCTCCTTCCGAGGGTGAGGGAATTGTAGGGGGCAGCGAGGCCGAGGAGCGTCCTCGACCGAGCCCCGGAAGGACCATGTAAGCACCCCCTCATGGGCTAGGCGCGCCCGGGAACCGATGTCAACTATGTCTGACAAGGCATGTCAAGCCTAGCCTTGGGAACCGGCGATGCGTCAGCATTGCTGGACATCATCATGGCGCTACAGTCCATTGCAGCGCTACTGCAGCACGCCACCGACAGGAGTGAGAGCTCGGAGCCTGAGCTTTCACTCAGCCATCGAGTGCATCTGAGCACCGCCCCTGGCCATCCATTGGCCACAGGTGCTGCCTATCTGCCTGAAGACTGCGTGGCACCCTCCAATTGAGCCCGGGAACGCTCCGGATGGTTATCCAAGTCGTCCCTATGGTGACCCCTTAGTATATAAAAGGAGGCACTTGGCCGAGAGTTGAGGGAGAGAGGTTTTTTCCTAAAGGGAGGTTTTTTCCTAGAGGAAGTTTTTCCTAGAGGAGGTTTGGCTGGAGGCATATAGATTGATGAGGAGAGTTTTGGGAAGGAGAGAGGTTCAGAGGGCTGTGCGAAAGTAGGGAAGTGAGGAATGAAAGAAAGAGGAAGCCCAAGGAGTTTAGAAGCTCGAGAGAAAGCGTCTCCCCGGCACCATAGAGAGCATCTTCTTGTATCTCGATCCACTCAAAATAATCCACCAAAGCAGGATGTAGGGTTGTTAGCCGAAGGATGGACCGAACCTGGGTAAAAAATGCTCGTGTGTGCTCTGTGTGTGTTGCACGCTCGTATCAGCAGGTTCCTTCATCAACGTTGTTGTCGGAACGCCTTCGTGCCCACTACCAAACAAATAGGGGGTGTCCAACATTCCTGATGTTAGCTGAGGCAAGACACGACAACTGGATTAGTTGAGTCGCTTACCAGCCTATGATGCAAAATACTAAGGCTTAGGAGTGTATGCTAGCTTGTGTAAATAAGAGGACCTTATAAATGATTCCTAGTCTACTTGATTAGGAAGATGATTGAACCTATGGTCTTGGGCTTTATTGTTTATATGTTGGACTCAAGTATGTGTTGACCCTAGTGGCATCTTATGTACTGATCTGCTGTGGTGGTGCCTCCATTATTTGGAGTGTGCACAGCAGTAGCCAGTCAGCATGATTTGCTACTGTGTTGTTTCTACTTGTGATTCAGCCCCAAGTCAGTTATGTGAAAGCTGAGGCCAAACTTTAAACAAGATCAGATACTATTTGCTGCCTACGGCCTCAATGATGATCTGCATTGCCAGGGGCCTGGTACCCGGGGTACCACATCCCGACGGCCGGTGGACCCCCGCTTATCGAGGTTCTGAGCTCGCGAGGAATTACACTACCTCTTGAGGTGGAGTGACTTTCGCGAGGGTCACCCCTCAAGAGGAATGGCACCCCAAGGGAAGGCGCCTTTCAAACCTCACAAGGGTGTTTCGGAGTGCCCCCCAGACCCTCCTATAGGACCGCTAAACGGTCAGCAGGCGAGTTGGGCCACGAGAAAGGGCGGGGCCACCGCGTCCTCACCATCTGCCTTGGCAAAGAAAGATTCGATCTGCCCACCTTTCTAGTGAAGCAGGGAGACTAAAGACTACCGTGTAGTGGGTGTGCCAGTGGCCGTCCAGGGTGATAAGGGGACAGAGGGCAGGTGCGGATGAGGCCAAAGGTAAAAAGGGAGGCCGCTTTATCGACTGGCAAAGGCGTGTCTAAGCAGAAGGACTTAATCCACCCAAAGTAGCCTCGTTGACCGGCGCCCAAGGGGCAGCACTGTGGTGACCCCCTTCTACTCATGAACGAGGAGGAGAGGCCCGACGCCACCCTATATAAGGAGTCCTTCTCCTACCTTGCAAGAGGAGGGATCTGATAGATCTAAAACCCTAGACTTTCATCCGCCATTGTAACCTCGTGAGGCAAGCGAGCAATACAAACAAGCAGGAGTAGGGGCTTTACCTCCTCATGAGGGTCCTAAACCTGGGTAAAAAACGGTGTGAACTCTCTGTCGTGCATCCACTTTGCTGCGGTAGTCATCGCCGAACTCCTTCAGGATCGTGTGTTCAGCCCCCTCACGAACCAAGGGATCGTTGGACCCTAGTTCCTTCGCGGGACAAATCTCCAACATTTGGCGCGCCAGGTAGGGGGATGAGGCGCATTTTCAAGACCTTGGACGACCTCGGCAGCATGTCGGCCAGCAGCGAGATGCGCGCTGAGCGGGCCCTCCGTCGTGCGGCAAGCAAGGCCCAGATGGAGCCAGCCCGGCAGTGCACCGTCTCTGAGCAAGTCCCGTGGACGAAGGACGAGGGGGGATCCTCCTACCGCCCGTTGTAGGAGCCACCCCCCTCCTCGCACGGCGTCACGTCGCTCTCCCGCATTGCGTCTTCACGTGGCCACCTCGAGCAGCTCACCCCGGAGGCTACCAAGCGCATGGTGTGCAAGCTCTTGGACCACCCGCCGGCTGAGCAGGCCAGGAGAAGTGGTGCGACCAGATCGCCGAGCTCCTCAACGCTGCCACCCTCTCGCCGGAGGGCCTAGGGGCTCGGGGCACCAGCGGAGAGCCAGGGACTAGGGGCTGACACCCGCTCTATTGGCGTGGGGGTACGGCCAAGATCATCTCGCCGTCGCTGCAGCATTGCGGCACGGGAATGAGGACCGCCTCACCGAGGAAATCGCCACTGCTGGGCAACAGAACCACGTGTCCCTCCACAGCGACAGGGCCGTCCAGGCCAACGGCTGCCTCGCCTTCACCAAGAACCTCTGTCGTGTGGTCTAGCCACACTAGTTCCACCTAGAAATGCCGGCGCTCTACGACGGCACCACAAACCCGTGCGAATTCCTCCATCTTTACACCACGGGTGTCAAAGAAGTGGGAGGAGACAACCACGTCATGGCAAACTGGTTGAAGGAAGCGGCCAGAACCTGGCTGATGAACCACCCCGAGGAGTCAATCGACTCATGGGCGGAGCTCAGCTTCCTCTTCATATCCAACTTCAAGGGGGCCTACGAGCGCCCGCTCACCTACTACGACCTTTGCCAGATACCCCAACAGCATGGGGAGACCCTCTTCAAGTTCCTGTAGAGGTTTCGTTGAGTCCGCAACAAGGTCCCCAAGATCTCAGACTCCAACATCATCACTGCCTTCTCTGACGGCGTGAAGGACGTCAAGATGAGGGAAAAGATTATAATTCGGGGTGAGAGCCTCACCACCACAACCGAGCTCTTCTTCATGAGCGAGAAGTGTGCCAAAGCCAAGGCAGGGCAGATGTTCAGCCTCGCGGTGCAGAAGTCACTCCCATGGCATCCGGTTCATCCAAGGGTAAAGACAAGGAGCCCAAGCACAAGACCGCCACCGTCCTGGCGGCCAATCTGGATCAGAGGAGTCCTTGCGAGGGGGCCAGCGAGCGGGAGGACAGCTCGTACTGCCACTTCCACAAGAAGCCAGGCCACCCCACAGATGACTACTACGAGAGAAACTCCAAGCCCTGTGCAACACCCAGAGAAAGGGAAGGCCGGGAGGCGAGCAAGGCGGCCAAGGCAGGGGCAACCAGGGAGGACACTGCTAGAACAACAACTCCAGTGGGCGTGATGCCCCTCCAGCAGGTCACCAAGCCAACACCATGCAGCAGCATCCGCACCCGTAGGAGCAAGAACGTGCCGAGGACCCTGGGGGATACCAGGTGCCGCAAGGTGCCATAGCCTGCATCCTTGGTGGCTCCCAAGCCCCAACATTCAACCAGAACTTCAAGATGCTCACTCGTGAGGTCGTGGCTGCCAGACCAGGAATCCCCTCGCCGAAGCTCAAGTGGTCCCAGTGCACCATCACCTTCGACGCCAACGACCACCCCGTGTCCGCTAGGCCTGCGGGCATGCTCCCCCTGATCTGCACCCCCACCATCAACAACATCCCACCATCAACAACATTGTCGTCGTGAATACCCTCATCGACGGAGGCGCGGGCCTAAACGTGATCTCCACCGAGACTTTTGCCCAGCGGTAAGTGCCTTACGATAGGTTGATGCCGACCATATCGTTCTCTGGGTGACAAGCGGGTCCACCATACCCATCGGGCAAGTGCGCATCTCCGTCACGTTCAGAACACGTGACAACTACCGCACTGAGCTCGTCGACTTTGATGTGGCACACATCAACCTTCCATACAACGTCATCCTTGGCCACCCTGCACTAGCCAAGTTCATGGATACCACTCACCATGCCTACAACATGCTCAAGATGCCCGGCGGCAGTGGCGGAGTCATCATTGTCTGTTGTGATGAAGTGGAAGCCTTATGCTCCCTAGAGCACGCCTACAAGACCGATGTCACCACCTATCCCAAGGACATGGACGCCCTAGACTACGTCTGAGGCTCCACCAGGAGGAAGCAAATGATGGCCTAGGAGAACGCCATGACAAAAAGGGCGGCAGCTATGTTGTTCCCACCTAGGGAGGAGCAGGGAATGACCGGTACCTGTGACCTCATGACGGTTTCGGGCGCACCCCCATCTATCCTCGCGAGGTAGGAGGTGCCTCCCGAGGACGGCGATGATGCGGGGGATACCGACTTCCCCATGGACTATACCCACCGCGCATACAACACATGTTATCCCCACGACGGTAGCTAAGTGGCTGAGAGGGTCGGCGAACCGGGCTGCTGGAAGGTGGACAACCCTCTCCAAGAGACGCGCCTGGATCTGTGACATTTTTGAAGGTCATCCTAAAAAACCCATCCCTTATGGTTTTGCCTCTTGTCAGACCCCATGTAGACCACGGTGGTATTTATAATAAGCATGTTCTACCGGCGCTTCCTTCGATCTTGTGCCATGTGCATGTTGGATATTTGTTTTTTTTCGAAAAAGCATTTCCCTCACACACAATCTACATGAGCGGGGGCTAGGGAGGGTACCATTCACCGGGCTAGCTCAGATTCAGCATCAGGGCCGAAAGTGTTGAGCTTTGATCTCTACGGCCCGTCCCTCGGCCATGAGATACCTCATTACATGGTTCCTGGTGCCTAAGATCCTTGCGCGATGCGTGTACGAGTCTCAGACGGTGGGTTTTTTTTCCTACGGCCCTCTCCTGGTAAGGTCTATGTGGAATCTCATCAGGGCCTAAAGTGTCAAGCTCTGAACTCCACGGCCCGTCCCTCAGCAGTAAGTTACCTCACCCACGGTTCCTGGCCGAATCTTTATCCTCGTGACGGCTCATGAGGCGATGTCCTCCGTAGCCCAAGCTCGTTAGGGCCTAAAGTGTCGAGCTTTGAACTCCACGGCCCGTCCCTCGGCCGTGAGTGACCCAACCCATGGTTCCTGAGCTTGTTTTTATCCTCGCGACGGCTCATGAGGCCCTATCCTCCACAGCCCGAGCTCGTCAGGGCCTAAAGTGTCGAGCTCTAAACTCCATGGCCCATCCCTTGGTCATGAGTTACCTCACCCACCGTTCCTGACCACGTCTTTATCCTTACAACAGCTCATGAGGCCTTGTCCTCCGCAGCCCGAGCTCGCCAGGGCCTAAAGTGTCAAGCTATGAACTCCACGGCCCATCCCTCGGCCGTGAGTTAGCTCACCCACGGTTCCTGACCTCGTTTTTATCCTCATGACAGCTCATGAGGCCCTGTCCTCCGTAGTCCGAGCTCATCAGGGCCTAAAGTGTCGAGCTCTAAACTCCACGGCCCGTCCCTCGGCCGTGAGTTACCTCACCCACGGTTCCTGACCTCGTTTTTATCCTCAAGACATCTCACGATGCCTTGCTCCTCTGTAGCCCGAGTGCAAGCGAACCTAAAGTGTCGAGCTCTGAACTCTACGGCCCCTCCCGTGGCTGTGAGTCATCTCACCCACGGTCCCTGACATTTGTGAAAAACGCACGCAAAACTCACAAAACCCTCGGCATAGGGGCTTGAAGGAAAAACACCTAACCTTACGGCTCTTCCTCGATAGGCTTACAGGGCAACCCTAGAGCCCCCCTCCTTCAGCGGCTAAACTTGATAGGGCCAAAAGCATGGGCTCTAAAAACTTGCCACCTAGACGGGGGTCAGTTACCTCAAATGCGGTTTCCCCCCACAAGAGGTGCCTAGGAAGGGCACGCGGACCTCGCGACGGCGGGCTCCAGAGGCTAACCCGGGGGCCCTCCTTGAGGGTACACGCTGGGGCCTCCCCTCGAGAGAACCTCCCGGGCCCGCTGCAAGCGACGAGCCATGGCAAGCCGCCTGGGACCGATAACCCGGGCTATCCTCTACGAGGACAGGATCCTACCCTCGCAAGGCGCTAGAAGCCACACAGACCATGGGGAATCACCCTCTCGAGACACTAAGAGCCTCACAGACCCTATCGAGTGCAACCCACCCTACGGTGGGCCAGCCCAGAGGCCGAGGGGAGCCATGCAGGTAGCACCCCCACACGCTATCTCCGGAGATCACTTCCCCAAGTGTTATGCCCTCAACCACGCCTCTCGAGGTTCCGTCCTAGAATGCTCAACCCATCGATGGACGCGCTAAGTGTACCTAAAGGTTCGTCCCTATGAAAGAAAATCACGATCCGCCCTCGGTGGCCATAGCAAGAGGTCGCCACGCCATGAACATGCCGAGGGATAAATAACCCCCATAAAAATCCGCTTACAAACATAAAAACAAGTCTTTCTTGCAAGTTCCACACGGGAATAGAGTACTAGATAGTGTAACCCCTACACTATCAAAATGCTCGCGGCTCTGAAGCTAGGACGGTGGGTGTTGTACGGTCCTAGCCCCAGCTCCTCAAGGAAGGTGAGCGGGGTAGTCCACCCGGTACAACAGGGTATCAAATACGGAGACGGAGAACTCCCCTTCCTGACAAAGCAAAACCACAACACGGAACCGCACTGAATGTGGTGGTCGGCGAGGAACTGGCCCCAGCTGTCGCAGAGGTACATCTCGTTGGGCGGGAGAGTCTTCATGCGCACCTGCCTCCTTTGGTCTCCGCATGAGTGCCGCAGTTCCACCTCCTCTGGGAGGTCCGCCATGACCCCCAAGGTGAAACGGGTGGGGAGCCTCACCTTGAGGAACCTTTCCTCAAGGTGAGGCTGGTTCCTCAAGGTGAGGATCCCCACCCGTTTTGCCTTGGGGGTCATGGTGGACCTCCCAGAGGAGGTCCCAAGGATGATGATGAAATTGATGACCCTTTTGGGGTCGGGGTCATCCTCAATCTTGACAACCACAAGAGCCTCCAGAGCAGGGACCTTAGCTACGGCGGGAGTGTATGACCCTGATTCAGCTCCCGGCCTACCGCCACACCCTCCATGGCGGCCCTGGCCGCTCCCAGAAGGATGGTCGTGCCCGCGCTGGACAGGATCTCCACCTAAGGCCGCGCCCTCCCCCGCGGGAGCAAGCATGGCGAGAGCCGTTCCATGGATGCCATACCTCCCTCGACCGCTCCCGTGTGGCCACCCGCGGCCAAGCTTCACCGGCGGAGTCTCCACCGCCTCGATATTCACGGCCTTGCCCTTCTCCTCGGCTGAGAAACGCTTCGGTGCCATGGAAGAGAGGAGGGGAGAAGTCTTTGACTCGAGAGCACGTGGAAGGGAGAGAGAGGTTGTGAGGGAGTGGGATTATTCGTCCCCCACTTTTAATCACGCCAGCTAAAGGGACGTATCGCACGGCACTTGCGGGCTATTAACCGCTAGACCCCATGTACCATCGCATCGAGGGAGCAACCCCCGGAGCGAGGCAGTGTGCACGAGTCTAACGGATAATGTCCCATGGATGCCTCGATCCCGTGGCCAAGTCGACAGCGGGGCAAGGTCATCATTTCATGGTCAGACGCTAGGGCCCACCAGCCGTCTTGGACCGCTTTCCCTTTCGAGCCCTTCAGGGTGAACATGTAGGTCAATCGCCCGGGGGATACTATCGGGGCCCTGGTACCCGGGGTACCATGTCCCTACGGCCGGCGGCCCCCTGCTTCTCAAGGTTCTGAGCTCGTGAGGACTTACACAGCCTCTTGAGGTGGAGTGACCCTCCGAGGGTCTCCCCTCGAGAGGAATGGAACCCCAGGGGAAGGCGCCTTTTGAACATCACAACGGTGTTTCGGAGTGTCCCTCCCCCCAGACCCTCCTGTAGGACTGCTAAACGGTCAGCAGGCAAGCCGGGCCACGACAAAGGGCGCAGCCACCTCGTCCTCACCATCCTCCTTGGCAAAGAAAGATCTGGTCCACCCACCTTTCCATTGAAGCAGGGAGACTGACGATTACCGCGTACTAGGTGTGCCAGTTGTCATCTAGGGTAACAAGGGGACAACGGGAAGGTGCAGATGATGCCAAAGGGAAAAATGGAGATCGCTTTATCGACAGGCAAAGGCATGTCTAGGCAGAAGGAAGTAGGCCACCCAAAGTAGCCTCGTAGACCGACACCCAAGGGGCGGCACTATGGTGACCCCCTCCTGTTCATGAACCAGGGGAAGAGGCCTGACACCGCCCTATATAAGGAGTCCTTCTCCTACCTTGCAAGAGGAGGGATCCTATAGATCTAAAACCCTAGACTTGCATCCGCCATTGTACCCTCACGAGGCAAGCGAGCAATACAACCAAGCAGGAGTAGGGGCTTTACCTCCTCACGAGGGTCCCGAACTTGGGTAAAAAATTCGGTGTCAAATCTCTGTCGTGCATCCACTTAGCCATCATAGCCGTCTTCGAACTCCTTCGGGATTGCGTGTTCAGCCCCCTCATGAACCTAGGGATCATTGGATCCTAGTTCCTTCGTGGGACAAATCTCCAACATGCATAGCATCTATGCATTATGAGAGCTCCTTCTCACTCCCAAACTCCTTTCTTTAAATAAATTAATAGGAACAAATGTTATGCTTGATGACAGATAACTACCTGCAATTGTTTTCTGACTCTTCTTGCTATAGATTTGATTCACATATGACTGGATCTTGATATCCATCTCCACTTGTCTCACCTCTTAGATGGCTTCTTGAAGCAACCAGGATACATTTGTGGTTGAAACAATTGATTATTGTTGATGCTTGATCTTCTATTGGCTTAATCTACTCCTCCCTAATCTGCTGGCCTTCCCTCCTAGGCTTGATCTTCTACTCCTTCTCATGATATAACTTGATACTGATCTACTTCTAGATGGCTTATTTAAGTAATCAGATGCTGGTGATAATTTGGTGGGATGATTTGTGTTCTTGTTGAAGTAAAGATGGTGTGGATTAAATCTGGAAGGATCAGTTTAGCTAAGAACCAAATCTGGAGTCATCCCAGATGTGATCTTGTGTTTTGGGTGATTTGTCTTGTGTTGTTCTGGGAGTGTATGGATGTGTGAGAAGCACCTATCCCGGTGGTGGCTGTAGTTTCCTTTTCTACCTTGGTCACTTCCCCTGATTGCTCGATAGCACAACACATCCAGATGTGTGTATAAGCTGCTTGTAAGTGGGACCTACTGGTGTGGATGAGATCAAGTGAAATGGGATATTTCCCTGATACTTTACCATTTTCCTCTTATCTAGCTTTGGAAAAACTGGCCCCTTGGCCAATGAGGTTGTACTGAGGCACACTTTCTTATGTGAACACATACTAATGGTTAAACTTGCCCCTTTTTCTGCATAAGCTCAATGATGAATAGTAACAGTGCATCTCACTATTAATACTGAGAGCTCGATTAGTGCACTAACCCCTTATTCCTTTACTTTTATTTTGTTTTATTTTAAGTTGATTTAAAGGAATTAAAGTGAAGAAGAAAGAAGATACCAGATGATGAAGGAGATTGAAGAATAGTAGCTTAGGGTTTTCTTTTTATTTTCTTATTAATGTAATTCTTTCTTTTTAAAGTTGGACTTTGTAAATTACCTTGTAATATTGTACTGTATTAGTAAAGTTTGAACTTTCTCTTTTATTAGTCAATTGTAAAGACAATGTAATTTATTATATTGTAATAAGTTAAATTTCCTTCATTTTGTGATTTAAATCAAGTAAATACTTATATTTTCTATATAAATATGAATTCAATTCTTATTTATTATAAAGTATCTATTGTATAACAATTATGGAATGCTATAATTATCCATAACTCAATTTCATTTAAATTCAAACACATGTTTGAACTATTTTCCCCTGAAAAAACAAAGATCCAATAGAGGTCATGTCGAAATCCAACGCACTTATCCCGATGTTTCCACTAGAACAATAGAGATATTGATCCCTCTACACTCTTTTAGTTTTGCACGAAAATTCCCCGGATTTTTGGATGCATGAATGCAATTTACACACATGTGTCCTCTCTATTTCTAGGCGCTAATCCTAGGATGTTACATGTGGTGCCTCTACTATCTCACACACGTACAAGGTGGAATAGCAGCAAGTGAGATGCTAGTCTTGTCTTGCCGCCACGAGATAGGAAGATGGTTGCTAAGTCTAGCAAAACCCTAGGAAGCAGCACTGAATTGGATTGGATTGTCTGCCGCCACCCACCTTCCTTTATATAGGATATTAGGTGAGAGCACACAACACTTGTGTCCCTCAGTCCTAAGGGCTTGTTCGTCTGCGGTACCAAAGTTTGTAGGCCAGCGCATGGCAGTACCTAAGTTGCCTGAAATTACCGCATTTCGAAAAGTTGGGCCGCCAACTACTGAGAGGGGCCATTTCGAGGCAAACTCATCTCACCCCTGCCAAATTCAAACATTCCGTTAAACCGCCCCGTGAAGTAGACGGTCGGGAACCACATGTCGGTCATCTGTCCGTGACGCGGGCGCCAATGCGGCAACCTCTTAGGCAAATCGAGCAGCTAAGTGGATCGTATGCGTTGACCAATTTCACAAATCCATTCCTAGCTTTACCCTAGCACCGGCGGCGTCGGAATCCACCCTCCAGGCAGGACGATCCCTTCGGACATTTGACTTCTGGCGCCAAGTTGCTGTGGCCAGTTGCTGCGCCCAGTCGCTGATCTCGAGCTCCAATGGCGGATGTCGTAGCCGCCATTGCGAGGCTCTAGCCCGCCTCCGCCGCCGACGAGCCGAGCAGCTCGGAGGATAGCAGATCCTACTATCAAGAAAGAAGAAGTTTTGTCTACAAGCGGGTGAGCTACCCTTCTCTTTGCTATTCACACTAATTACAACTGCTAGCTGGCTACTGAACCTCAAATTGTTTGTTAGCCCAACGCTGACAAACATATTTTGTACACAGTTTTCTGTCAAGTGGGATCTGCGCGGACCCCCTTACCTAGTTACGGTAGTCCTCTACAGGTACGACACTAATGGCAAGTGGTATGGAAGCCATTGTTTCACGATGGAAGAAGCGCATGCACAAATCTGCACTATATCTAGTATGGTTTCTGCTCTGCGTAATCATGTTGAATTATGGCCGAAGCAGACAACAAAGTTTAGCTTCATGGATGAACATGGCATCATGGTTCCTATAACGTGTGACAGTTAGCTAATTGGGTTGATGAAAAGGTATGCTTCGGCTGCCATGTTTGACCTAAAATGTCATGTACTGGATGTGGAAGCTGCTGCAATTGGGAGTCACCCTTCTATTCTTGGACAGGGTGGTTGCTCGAACCCAATTAGCTCCTGGTAAGCAAAGGTCGCTTGGGGTTCGCATGTTTGTGCTGAATTGTAATTTTTGTTTTATTTACTCTGTAGATATTAGGCAGTTATGCAACAGTCTTGTTTCTTTGACAGGAAGCGCCGGAAGGTTAGAAACATGACTGCCAGGTCAGTGATTTTGCTGCCCGAAGAAATAAAAAACGAGTGGAAAGATGATGCTGGACACAATTCTGGTGCCCATTGTCCCGGCGATGCAGAGTACGTGAAGCTAAGAAAATTGGCACCGAGGAAGAGGAAGAAGGCAGGAAATGAAGAAGCCAGTGGACGTGAAGGCTTGGCACCCAGGCTGCGGAAGAAGGCTGCTGGCAATAAAGATGCATAGTAATGTGTTGAACTTGAACCTATATATGTAATTCTGTTAAATTCTGATCGCTTTGTGTGTGGCACGTTGCTGGGCAAAACAATCTACATACGTTCTCTGAGTAAAATGTACCGCGACTTAGGGTTTGGAAACGCCCGAGTCAGTAGTTGAATCTGAAATTGTGATTGTGCCACTACTATCTGAAAACAATGATCCACCGGTTCCACGATTGCTGAGGGGCAGAAGGTCTCCAAATACGACGGAATGTAAGTGGCACATAAATAAATTATTTAAGCTGCCACACTCCACGAAACAGCAACTTATTTCAGATGCTGCACAATGATGTGGCAACATAAACAGCAATGTTCTCACCGATAATGCCCAGATGAGGAGGAAATGGGTACCACTTTCTGGCCTAATCTTGATCCCGTCTATCTCACCGCCTCTCTGCTCCTGCATCCCCCGCATCTGGCGAAGCTCCCGGATCTCCAGTAACCGGGTGTACATGCTTCCACTTTATAAATTGTGGTTATGCCATTTGCATGCGGCACAATCCACATAGATTACTGATGGCCCAATGCACGGTGCCCAGAAAAGTGTTGATGGCTCGTGGTTGATGTAGAGCTCGTTGGGAACCCCAAGAGGAAGGTATGATGAGCACAGCAGCAAGTTTCCCTCAGTTATGAAACCAAGGTTTAATCGAACTAGTAGGAGCAAGGAAACACCCCAAAGGTGTTACTAGCTGAGCATTGGCAGGGCGCACTACCAGTGCTAGTAGCAACGTGGAGACCTGCACAACACAACCGCAGAACTTTGTCCCCAACTTGCGATGAGGTTGTCAATCTCACCGTGTTTTGCAGAAAACAAAGGATTAAACGTATCGAATGAAAAGAAGTAAAAGTTTGCAGAAAGTAAACACAAAGCAGTAAAAGATTGTAGATTGTATGTAAAAGACAAGGACCGGGATCCATAGTTCACTAGAGGTGGCTCTCCTTAGATAGATAACATGCTGGGTGAACAAATTACATCGGGGCAATTGACAAACACCGAGAAAGCAAGACATGCATATACTAATCATCTTGACTCCTTTGAGACTTGATTGGGCATTACAACATAATACATAGACCGCCATCCAACTGCATCTATGACTAATAATCCACCTTCAGGTTATCATCCGACCCCCCTCCAGTATTAAGTTGCAAGCAACAGATTATTGCTTTACGAACTACGTGTAAAGTAAACAATACGATTGTTCTATGAACAAAGGATTGTTGTTTTCTCCCTAGTAGCAACAGCACATCTAGTACCTTAGTGATTTCTGTCACTTCCCCAGAATACCAGAGGCATGAACCCACTATCGAGCATAAATACTAACTCTTGGAGTTGCTAGCATCTACTTGGCCAAGATAGCTACTAACAACGGAAAGCATGCAAGATCTCAAATAACAAAGACATGATAGAATCAATAATCAATCTGAAATAGCATCTCAATATCCATCGGATCCCCGCAAACACAACATGTATGAATTACAAATAGATGATCTTGATCATGAACGGAGCTCACAAGATCTAAACATGAAAGCACAAAGGAGGAGAAACCAGCCATCTAGCTACTACATGGATCCGTAGTCCAAGGATGAACTACTCACGCATCACACCGGAGGCTTGCATGGTGATGAAGAAGGCCTCCAGAGTGAATTCCCCTCTCCGGCAGGGTGCCGGGAAGAGCTTTAGATCCCTCCCGATCTAGGGATGGAGATGACGGCGGCTATAAACTCTTTCGTCCCGAGGGCAATATATAGGCGGAAGGAGAGGCCGAGGGGGTGCCGGGAGCAGCCACACCACCCCCTGGCACGGGCCAGGCCTGGCCCCACGGCCAGGTGGTGTGGTGGCTCCCTGGCCCTTCTCCATCTCATATTCTAGCACTTTATCCCTTCCGAAAAAATAGGCACTTTGGCTTTTGTCCTGTCCAATTCCGAGAATATTCATTTTCTGACTTTCCTGGAACCAAAAACAGCAGAAAACAGGCAGTTGGCACTGTGGCTCTTGTTAATAGGTTAGTCCAAGAAATCATATGAAAAGTACTCCAAAGTTGGAACAAAACACAAGAAAGTGGATAAAACCAAGCATGGAACATCAAAAATTATAGATACATTTGCAATGTATCAATATCCCCAAGCTTAACTCCTGCTCGTCCTCGAGTAGGTAAGCGATAAAAAGAAAGAATAATTTTTGAGGTGACATGCACCATCAAAGACTTGATCAAAGTATTTGGAAAACATTCAAAGCTGGGATCATAGTACTTCAATCATAACATGAAAGACAAAGTTCTAGCAATAAGCAAAGAAACTATGATGCAACATGAAAAGGCACAAACAAAAGATTCATGAATAACAATGCTTTGCAAGACGTTTGTTTGTTTCACATAAAGAAAACATGGCATAATAGTATTCAGCTTGTCCCTCAATAGAGTAGAAAATATAAATGCATGGGACACCTTCAAAGTTCATAAGAGTGACTAGATACAAATAGTTTAAAACAAGCAATATCAAGTTATGCATCAATCAACTAGTCTTGGGACAATGCACATAGAACTAAGAATGGCCACTATGCTCTCAAAGTAGGTGCATAAGGATAGAAGGTGGAGACTCAATATAATGGTGGAAGAAAGGCCTTTTGTAAAAGGAAGTAGGGATTCAAGTCTCATAAAGAGCTTCCAAAAATTATAGTACTTATAGCTTTCAGCTCTCATTGCCCCTATCATAAGCATCTTGAAGTGATTAAGGTTAAAGTGAACAAACTATGGTGTACATGCTTGATGAAGTATAAGTCAGAAATCTCATGTCCCTTGTATACAAGGGTCGCTCCTCATGCTACTCAAGTTTAGTCACCGGTAAGTTCTTGTCATTGTAAGTACATGTGTATCATAGAGAACCGCCAATGGGGTACCCCTTGCCCGATGATACGGAAGAATCCCCATATCAAAATGACAAGGCAAGCAGACAACGAGCATCTCAGCATTCTTCTTATTTACCATGGGAATATGGTGCTTTTTTCTCTCCTTCCTCTTTTCATAGTATCTCTTTTTTTTCTTTTCTCTTTTTTCTCAATATAGGACTCTTTTTTTTATAAGAATGCTTCATAGACAGCTCATTATGGTTACGCTGCAGGTTTCCACCATGCCAGCATGGATTAGACCAGCGGCCCAGGCGTTTCTCTAACACATATACATAACTCCATGGACTTACAAGCTCCCCTTTCATTTCACACCGACGACATCCATATACAAAAGAGCATGATATCAACTAGGTACAAGTACCAAGTGCAATGTTGAAAGCGTTCCCCATGAAAGCATGGTTCTGCTAATTCCCAACAAATAAGTGCAAGCATATACAACATAGACGACACAATGGTTCAAGTTTATTAAGGTCAAGTAAAGTAAAGTGTGCCATCAAGTTCGTGAGAGCTTTAATCACTAGTTTTATCATAACAAGTGGAAGGTAAACAAAAGCATGAATATACTTGGAATAGCATAAGCTAGTAGGTAGGTATGGTGGACTCTTTGGAATAACTTGGTTTAGGAGTTGGATGCATGATTGGAACTCATACTTTGTTGTGGAGGCTAGCAAAAGACTGGGAGCGGCAAACTAAGAGAGCAATAATGGCCATAATCATGTAGAGCGACAAAACATCATTGATCAAAGCATAAAGTGATACTACAAGTTGAAAACTAAAGGATAATAAAGGCTATGGTGACTTGTGAAAGTCATAACATGGTGTAAGCATGCGCCAAGTCAACCCAAATAACGCATCAAAGGAGAATACCACTATGCTATGCTTTAATATGCTAAAACAACGCATGATTCATCCAAGGCACATTAAGCAATCTCAATTGTTTATAAAAAGTCATGCTATAGTAAAGAATACTAAGCATAAAGCCAAAACAATATCAAGCATGGCATGACAAAGCATAGGCCAGAGTCAAAAACGAGCTCTTTTTACCACATAAGCATGAACTTTCCTACTCTTTTCCAAACCAAACCAAACTAATTGCAAAACAATGTACGAAAGAGGGGGTCCAACCAACTTATTCAGAAAACTAAGCAAACCAAGCAAACTAAAAACCAAAATGAAAACAAAAAGGAAGATGCTCCAAGAACAACACAATTGTGCATGAAACAATAAAAATGAAGCGTTTGGAAGAAACCTGGAATTTTTATTGATGAAGAAGGGGATGCCTTGGGCATCCCCAAGCTTTGACGCTTGCACTTCTTGGATATTTCATGGGGTGACACACGTGGCATCCCCAAGCTTGATTTTTAGTCCATTCTTCATCTCATTACTCATTTCCTTCCATACACCTGAAAATTTTCCTTCATACAAAACTTCACACAATCTCATTTGCAATATTAGTGCACTTAAGATAAATAAGTATCAAGGTTCAGTTCTAACACCAAATAAACTTCCATTAGAACACCATATACTGTAGCACTTCCCTCAAAAATCTCAATTCCCCAAAAGAACTCAAAAAGGAACCCACAAGAAGCAAATGCAGAAAATGGCAGAAATCTGTCAAAACAGACCAGCAAGTAAAGACGAAGTTTTTCGAAGACCTTCTGTTGCTCAAATCAAAAAGTGTTGAACTAACGAAAGTTAGATAACAACCTGGGTCAGAAGCACAAACAATTAAAGCTCAATCCGACGTACAGAACTCTCTCACGAATTTTTACGGTGAAGCACAAAAATCTGTTCCGGGACAGCAACTTTCCCAATCATTACTTCACTCTCATTAGAGGTTAATCTTGGCACAAAAAGCAAATAAAAAGGATAAGGAGCGGTTATTACAGAGGTAATAACTTCCAAGACTCATCTAAAACTTTTGGGTTATCTCCCAATAAGTACTTTTCTTTAACGCCTTTAAGTTAGGCATAAGAAGCAAAGAAAAGAATCAAGTGTTCTCAAATGAAGAAGCATTAAAACCAACTTTCTTGCCCTTACCTCTCTTATTTTTATTCTTAACCTTTGGGAAAATGTGATTGTTTGGTGGAGAAGAAAGGTGCATGGTCCATTTTCCCACATCTATTATTGCTCCAAGGAGTTCTAATAGGGACCTTCCAAGTGTAATTTGTCCTTTTCCTGCACATTCAATAACAAGATAATCAGTAGAAATCATTTTCCCAAGGATCTTTGTAAACACTCCTTCAGATATTCCAATAGGAAATAAGGTAGCATTATTAGCAAGAGATATTTCTTTTCCTCCTTCAGTAAGCCCCCAAAGATTCAAAGATTCATAAATATCTTTGGGCATAAGACAAAATTCAGACATGGTATCGCAGCGGGCTTGAAAAGTTTCAGTGTTTATCTCAATCTTTACTGTAGGGAGCCACTTCGATGGTTCAGAATTTATTGGAACATAATTGTGATGCTCCCTAAGCATATTATAGCAACCTCCTAATCTAGTAGTGCTAGCCTCAAGAGTGTTCAACCTAGCAAATATTTTTGCGAAAGAAATATCAGTTTGGCTAGGCATGTTGTAAGTGAGAATCAATTTCTTTATAGCATTAATAGCATTATACTCATTACATTGGAGGAAATCTCCTCCCACAACAGCATCTAAAGCATATCTATAGCAAAGAGTAATCCCAAGGTAAAAACTGCTAAGGAACAAGCTTTGAGTCATTTTAGGCTCAGTTTTTTCATGTAGATCAGAGATTCTAGACCAAGCTTCCTTAAAACTTTCCTCAATTCCTTGTTTAAAAGTGAAAATCATTTCCTCGAGTGACAAAGTGATTGGAGCAAGGCTAGACATAGTGGCACTCAAGATAGGAACTATTTTTTTGTGTTTTTGAAATAAGAAAGAAACAAGTAAAACTATTTTTTTGTGTTTTATGAAGAACAAAACAAGCAAACAAAGCAAAAAGAAAACTAAGCAAAACAAAAACAACAAAGTAAAGAGATTGGTTATGAGGGACTCCCCTTGTGAAGATGTCCTTGACTCCCCGGCAACGGCGCCAGAAAAATGCTTGATGGCTCAATGCACGGCGCCCAAAAAAGTGTTGATGGCTCGTGGTTGATGTAGAGCTCGTTGGGAACCCCAAGAGGAAGGTATGATGAGCACAGCAGCAAGTTTCCCTCAGTTATGAAACCAAGGTTTAATCGAACCAGTAGGAGCAAGGAAACACCCCAAAGGGGTTACTAGCTAAGCTTTGGCAGGGCGCACTACCGGTGCTAGTAGCAACGTGGAGACCTACACAACACAACCATAGAACTTTGTACCCAACTTGCGATGAGGTTGTCAATCTCACCGTGTTTTGTGGAAAACAAAGGATTAAACGTATCGAATGGAAAGAAGTAAAAGTTTGCAGAAAGTAAACACAAAGTAGTAAAAGATTTTAGATTGTATGTAAAAGACAAGGACCGGGATCCATAGTTCACTAGAGGTGGCTCTCCTTTGAGACTTGATTGGGCATTACAACATAATACATAGACTGCCATCCAACTGCATCTATGACTAATAATCCACCTTCAGGTTATCATCCGAACCCCCTCCATTATTAAGTTGCAAGCAACAGATTATTGCTTTACGAACTGCGTGTAAAGTAAACAATACGATTGTTCTATGAACTCCCTAGTAGCAACAGCACATCTAGTACCTTAGACATTTCTGTCTTTGGTCCACGGTTACGTTCCCAATCCAGGACAGAGATCTAAATCGAGGCAGAAATTGATCTAAATCACAAATTCTTCCACAAATCAATCGAGACAGAGATCTAAATCGAGGCATTTCATTAATTCAACCACAAATTCTTCTAAACAAAGGTGCGATTTCACATCCTACATTAATTCAACCAACTAGTCAACAATTTCACTTCCGCTGCCGCTGTCCTCCGAGCCGTCGGCTTCCTCGTCTTCGTCAGACAGAACCTCCATGATTTCCGCATTGTACGCAAGACGGAGCAGCTCTTCGCGGTGAGCAGCAGCGATGACGGTGAAATTGGTCCGTCCAGGGATATGTGGTCTGTGGGAAGAACACACATGCAATGACACTGGTGATATGTGGTCTGTGAGAAGAACACACATCCAATGACTCTAGCTGTGGTTCATGAAAAGAGCAGACATGCAATGACACTGGTGGATCCATGTGTGGTTCATGGGAAGAACACACATGCGATGACACTGGCTGGATCCATGTGTGGTTCATGAGAAGAGCAGACATGCAATGACACCGGTGGATCCATGTGTGGTTCATGGGAAGAACACACATGCAATGACTCTGGTGATATGTGGTTTGTGAAAAGAACAGACATGCAATGACTCTAGCTATGGTTAGTGAGAAGAACACACATGCAATGACACTGGGTGTGGTTCATGATATGGTTTGTGAGAAGAACACACATGCAATGACACTAGTGGATCCATGTGTGGTCTTTGGGAAGAACACACATGCAATGACACTAGTGATATGTGGTATATGAGAAGAACACGCATCCAATGACTCTAGCTGTGGTTCATGAAAAGAGCAGACATGCAATGACACTGGTGGATCCATGTGTGGTTCATGGGAAGAACACACACGCGATGACACTTGGTGGATCCATGTGTGGTTCATGAGAAGAGCAGACATGCAATGACACCGGTGGATCCATGTGTGGTTGATGGGAAGAACACACATGCAATGACTCTGGTAATATGTGGTTTGTGAAAAGAACAGACATGCCATGATTCTAGCTGTGGTTAATGAGAAGGGCAGACATGCAATGACACCGGTGGATCCATGTGTGGTTTGTGAGAAGAACACACATGCAATGACACTTGTGGATCCATGTGTGGTCTTTGGGAAGAACACACATGCAATGACACTGGTGATATGTGGTTGTTGAGAAGAACACACATCCAATGACTCTAGCTGTGGTTCATGAAAAGAGCAGACATGCAATGACACTGGTGGATCCATGTGTGGTTCATGGGAAGAACACACATGCAATGACACTGGTGGATCCATGTGTGGTATGTGGGAAGAGCAGACATGCAAAGACACTAGTGGATCCATGTGTGGTTCATGGGAAGAACACACATGCAATGACACTGGGTGTGGTTCATGATATGGTTTGTGAGAAGAACACACATGCAATGACACTGGTGGATCCATGTGTGGTCTATGAGAAGAACACACATGCAATGACACTGGGTGTGGTTCATGATATGGTTTGTGAGAAGAACACACATGCAATGACACTGGTGGATCCATGTGTGGTCTTTGGGAAGAACACACATGCAATGACACTGGTGATATGTGGTCTGTGAGAAGAACACACATCCAATAACTCTAGTTGTGGTTCATGAAAATAGCAGACATGCAATGACACTGGTGGATCCATGTGTGGTTCATGGGAAGAACACACATGCGATGACACTGGGTGGATCCATGTGTGGTTTGTGAGAAGAACACACATGCAATGACACCGGTGGATCCATGTGTGGTTCATGGGAAGAACACACATGCAATGACTCTGGTGATATGTGGTTTGTGAAAAGAACAGACATGCAATGAATCTAGCTGTGGTTAATGAGAAGAGCAGACATTCAATGACACCGGTGGATCCATGTGTGGTTTGTGAGAAGAACACACATGCAATGACACTGGGTGTGGTTCATGATATGGTTTGTAAGAAGAACACACATGCAATGACTCTAGCTGTGGTTTGTAAAAGAGCACACATGGGATGACTCTAGCTGTGGTTCATGGGAAGAGCAGACATACAATGACACTAGTGGATCCATGTGTGGTTCATGGGAAGAACACACATGCAACGACACTAGTGGATCCATGTGTGGTCTGTGGGAAGAACACACATGCAATGACACTGGTTGATCCATGTGTGGTCTTTGGGAAGAACACACATGCAATGACACTGGTGATATGTGGTCTGTGAGAAGAACACACATCCAGTGACTCTAGCTGTGGTTCATGAAAAGAGCAGACATGCAATGACACTGGTGGATCCATGTGAGGTTCATGGGAAGAACACACATGCAATGACACTGGTGGGTCCATGTGTGGTTAGTGGGAAGAGCAGACATGCAATGACACTGGTGGATCCATGGGTGGTTCATGGGAAGAACACACATGCAATGACACTGGGTGTGGTTCATGATATTGTTTGTGAGAAGAACACACATGCAATGACACTGGGTGTGGTTCATGATATGGTTTGTGAGAAGAACACACATGCAATGACACTGGTGGATCCATGTGTGGTCTTTGAGAAGAACACACATGCAATGACACTAGATCCATGTGTGGTGTGTGAGAAGAACACACATCCAATGACTCTAGTTGTGGTTCGTGAAAAGAGCAGACATGCAATGACACTGGTGGATCCATGTGTGGTTCATGGGAAGAACACACATGCGATGACACTAGGTGGATCCATGTGTGGTTTGTGAGAAGAACACACATGCAATGACTCTAGCTGTGGTTCATGAAAAGAGCAGACATGCGATGACACTGGTGGATCCATGTGTGGTTTGTGAGAAGAACACACATGCAATAACACTGGTGGATCCATGTGTGGTCTGTGGGAAGAACACACATGCAATGACACTGGTGATATGTGGTTTGTGAGAAGAACACACATCCAATGACTCTAGTGGATCCTTACGTGATGTATGAGCGGTTTATGAGAAGAACACACATCCAATGAACTCTTGTGGATCTATCTTGGCAGAATTAGATGTATGCCACGATGTATTTCATTGTGCAAGAAACTCAATTTCCATTTTTATACTACTCAGTATCGCCCTTGGTTTTATGTGGTACTACTCAGTTTTGCCCCCCACCTCTCTATCTTTCGTAGAAGCACAAATCTATGCTCACCCTGTCTGCTACTCCCTGATTGGTTATCACAGTTGTCACGCGGATCGTGCGCACCAGCTGTTGATTCTGTGCGATCCAACGATGATCGTTGCACACGTCGTGCCCTTCACAGTACAGCACGAGACAGCACGAACGTCTCCCTCAGCGAGACTTCTACAAGAAGGAACACGATGTCGTCCATGGAAAAAGTCGTCGAGCGGTCATGTCATGTTTAATCAAGTCTGAAAAGCCTACTACTGCTACTACTACGCCACAACGCATGCGTCATCGAGTGCACGGTCGTCGATGGACAGCTGCAATTTATTGCCACTTGATTTTAATAAGACATATCCCATTTTTTATCCAGCGTCTCTCAATCGCCAATTTTAGGACCGTGTCAAACTTCGTACATAGAAATTGTGTGTGTGTCCTTTGCATGCGGCTCAATACAGAACTTCCATGCATGGCCCGGGAAAAAACGTGACGTACCGTGCGTGTGTCACGGTGCACGGTGCAGTCGACTGCGTGGCGCGTTGCACAAACGTGCCATGCTTCTATCCACCTTAGCTATAGAGCCCCTCTCCGCACACCCACTCCCACTCTCGCTCACTGTCCCCACGCAACCCTCTCCACTGTCCCACCAGCATCCGCAAACTCCCGAGAATTCCCCGTTCGCGCCGGCGATGGACGAGGAGGATAAGGTGGCCATCGTCGCCTCCGTGGCCGCTGGCGAGGAGGCCCCCGTCTCCTCGCCGGTCCCCCTCGACGCGTTGAAAGCAGCCGCTGTCCCTGTCCAAGCCCCAGTGGAGGCATCGATGGCAGCCGCTGTTCCTGTCCAGGCCCCCATCCCAGCTACCGATGGAGACACCAAAGAGGAGCCCCCCGCCGGCGAGGAGGCCGCCGCCGGTCACAAGCAGATCACACACTTCTTGGGCACCTACGATCCAGATAAGTACATCGCTCCGCTGAACCCCTATGACACCGACATCGACGACCTATGGTCGGAGGTAACTTGGGTTTGCTCCCCTCCCCTGGTTCTTCTACCGTTTGTTAGAAATAATGGGCTAATCTATTTAAAATTTAGCTGGTATTGTCATGTTCAATATTCTGGAATTAATGATGGAAATTATGCCTAATTATCCAACACCGTTCTCATCGTTGGATGCTAGATCTTGGTTTATTAGGATTCGCTTGTTCGCATTTCGATTGATCGATCTTCTTACACCATCTACTCCCCTATTTTCCCTTTCTTCCAATAGGTTTCCAGCAGCGACGTCTGCAGCGATGACGAGTCCATTCACACCAAGGCTTGTCAGCTACTGAGGAGGCTGCGGGCCGGCAAGTACGACGGCTTCCTCAGGGACCCCTATAGCTGCCCCTTCCGCAAGGGGGGCATCTACTGCTTGACGAGTCGCGCCGTCGGTGGCACCGTCTTAAACACCTTACTAAAGCATGCAGAGGCCGCAGGCTCCGGCATCCACAAAAGCGGCAAGCCCGAGCCCGCGAACATCAACGCCTACATCGCTGAACACCGTGCTCTCTGCATTCACCTCCGAAACCTCCAGCGGGTGGCCATCAAAGAGGGTCGCATGCCTCCAATCAGGCCCAAGGCCCCCAAGTCCAAGAAACTGGGTAGCAAGAAGTGCCGGAAGCACTAGAGGGAGATGGTGGAGGCGCGGGCGCTTGCAGGATGTGCCTGCAGCTACGGCGGCTGCCCCTGCTGCCCAGCAGCTCCTTTCTAGCTATATCCTATTTATGGCTGAATGCATCGTACCTCGTTAAGCAACCTACTTTCTATCGCTATATCCTATTTAGTTGCGCACAGCTATATCTACATTTGTTTTGTTTTCTGAATGAATGTATTCTGCCTGGTGTGATTTGCTGCTCTAGATTTGCTACATGTTCGGAGGCAAAAAGAGATCTAAAAGGGAACGGAATATCGAAGTGGGAATCTTCTCTAGATTTGCTACCAATTTGGGCAAAATGAAACATATATTTTTAGCGAGAGAGGAAAAGGGCACTGTTTCAAACTGCCAGTTAAGAAGCTACCATCTTGACAAGCTACAAGACACATACATAAATATAACACAATGAGGGTTAAATTTATTTTACTAGTATCACTTGATGCGCTAGACATCTTGACAACATAACTGAGTTCCACAAAACAGAAACATAACACTGACAAGTAAAATTTAATTCACTCCTCATCAGACCACTTGACGTGCTTGCCATCATTACAGGTACTCCACATCCGACAGACTGCTTTGTCCCAAATGGCATCTGACTTGGCTTTCCTATCTTCAGCGTCTTGCGGAACAATTAGCGGTGCATCACAGGCCTGATTGTTGTCGCTAGAAGATGCCGCCTCTCTGTTTGTCGCTTCAGCTGCAGCCTCTCTATCAGCTGCTTCTTCAGCTGCAAGCTCTCTTTCAGCTGCTTCTGTAGCCTCTATGCCAGCTGCTTCAGATGCAGCCAATTTATTTGCATATTCAACTTCAAACTCAGCTATTCGGCATTTTCTACAAAGGGATCCCCTAAGCTCGTCTTCCCTCTTACAAATAGGGCAAAACACGAGGTAACATTGAAAAAAATGGATCTTCTTATACAGCTGGTAGGTCACGTAAGCATCTATAGCTGCATACTTCAGGTTTATATCAGACAACGGCCACTCGTTCCAGAAATCGTGCCTATCCGTAGAGAAATCTTCCTTCATTGTGACGTACGACTCATCGAGGATTCTAGTTGCGAGTGATGCCATTTCATCCTTCTTCCTGCCCCCTAGGATCTTGACAAGATGCTAAATATCGATCCAGTTGTGCGCAGGAATTATAATTTCCTTTTTTATAATTTCGAAAAATTAGTTGTTGTGTCGACAGTGCAGAAAACAATTCCCTTTTTAAGGAACTGGCGCAGTACCGGACATTTCTTGTCAGTCCTGAAAGTATGTAGTTTGTCATCACCAAAATTTGTAACTACAAATATTTTGTCAATGCAAGATCATCATCTCAATATAATTTTGAAAAGTTTAGTAAATGCAAGATCAAGACTCTCAACATTGTATTGTCATAATTTATTCGGTTTTGCTATTTCTTAGTCGGCTGAACGAGTTGCACATTTCTTTTAACTACGGTTGCACTTTTCTTAGGTGATTGAGACTAAAGAAAATCTCAGTCGATTGAGACATAGGCAAACCCTAATTTATTTGGTCCTAAATAAAATCCAGTAGTTGCAAGATGAGTAAGTGGATAAAGAACAAGAGGAGAAAACCCTAAAAGCGGTTAGCTACAGAGAGCAGATCTACAAACCGGGAGAGGTGGTAGACGAGGACGTGTTTCTGCATGGCCAGTTGAACGACGACGACTTCACTCCCTTCATATGGGTGCTCTGAGGTGTACTCGAGGTCCAATCCCACAAACTTGTCCTCGTTTATCCCAAGCGAACCCTCGTACATCCTCAGGACACGCACCACTGCCTCCTCCTTGTTGGTGTAGACAATGTCTATCTTCTTGTTGTCATGGGTAGTGAAGCTTGTCTCTAGCACTTGGTAGAAAGAGGGTCTTTGGTCCAGCGCCCAAATTCCATCGGTCCCGGTTCGTTTTCATAATCGGGACCATGCCACGAACCGGGACCAAAAACCCCGCGATGGTCAGCAGTCCAGGACAATTAATGTAAATTAATTTGGGGCAGAAATTAATTCGAGGCAGAAATTAATTCGAGGTAGAAATTGAATTGATCAGTATTTTTGAAAAAATCTTTCAAAAAATTAATCGAGGCAAAGATCTAAATTGAGACATTTTATTATTCGACCACAAATTTTTCCATACAAAGATGCGACTTTACAAAATTTCCTAGTCGACAACACTTCCGTTGCCGCTGTCCTCCGAGCCGCCGGTTTGCTTGTCGTCGTCGGACAAAATCTCCACGATTTCGGCATTGTTCGGGAGACGGAGCTCCTCTGCGCGGCTAGCGGCGTCGATGGCGGTGTAGATGGTCCGTCCAGGGACGGACCAAAACATCTCCCGCCCTTCTTGGTTGTGATGATCCGGGTGCACCAGGCGCCCGTCCACGATACGGTTGCCAAGCTTGGCCTTCCGCTCCTTCTTAAACAGTCGGGGCCAGTACTCGCTGGCCGCCGCGTACCGGGACAACGCCCTCATGCACGCGGGCAGCTGGTGGCGACGCTCCGCGATGACGCACTCCATCTCGTATCCGTGGGGGTTAAGGAGCGGAGCCACCGGCACACCCGCCTCGCTGATGCGAAATCCAGCGGGCACGGTCGCGCGCGGCGGTGCGAGGATGCCGTAGTACACAAACATCGCCGCCTCATAGTGGTTGAGTGTGGGCACCTCCATGGCGGCACGGTGGAGATTGGAGAGGGAGGGGAGGCGAGACGACGGCGCGGTGGTGAGGCGATGGCTAAAGGGGTGGGGTGGAGATGGACTGCAGAGAGGCCGAGGCGATGGCGAAAGCGAGCGCTATGGCCTCATATTTATAGAGTGCGTAGACCTTCCATGGCGGCAAGGAGAAGACGGGAAGAAGATACTAGATGACAGGAAGAAGAAGAGTGGTTTCTGCGAGGCAGGGGAACGGTGGAACAGTCAATGCGCTTTTATGGTAGGGGTTAACGATTGGGACGGAAGTCCAAGGAGAGACGCGTGGCAGTGGTTGTTCTAGCTTCTGAGTAAACAAAAATAATTATAACACCGATACATGGGCCCTGTTTTGTCACGTCAATACACTGAGTAGGGGGTGTTGTCCTATCCACTGTGTCAACGCTGCAAGCCTACGTGACAGCCACCCCGCCTAAGCGACGGGAGCGACATAACGGCGAGAACTGATAGGGGGGCCCAACTTGACGCCCGTTAGCCTGATTTTTGTATTGAAACGTAAAGTTGAATTCGTGCCGAAAAAGACCCTCTGAGTATTTGGCACACCAACTGTAGTCATCCCAGCTGATTTCAGGGAACTTGGGTACCGCGTTGCCTGTACACCCTAACTTTCGGGCCGCAAAATGATATTCTCCAGTCCTAAACCCTAGACTTAGTAAAAGTGGGTCCAACCCATTGACACGTGTCCTTGTCCGAACAAGTCCAACTTGCCGGCCTGTGATAGTCAGATCAACATCTTCCTAGTCCCACTCTCTTAAGTGTGTAATCCTGCAGGCTTACGTTAAGCCAGACACAACTCAGTAATCATTCAGTTAGAGCAATAGCTCAGTGACTTTCTGACTAGAGCTGATAATCGGTAGCGGCCTCTAGCAAGACTTGGCGTCTCCTAGTTTGTGCAAGTGCCCTCAATGTGACGATCTGTCTAAGTCCCTTTGCCTCACAATATTGGTGATAAACTGCATGGGATATTCTGTCATCCTACTGCCGGTTTAACTCTCTTCTCATTATAGTGATAACTGATTCCCTCCGGCTTCACTAAGTCAGACTACCTCGATCAATACTTGATCGAGTAGTGCATGGCCATGCTTCTGAATCATATCCCACTAGAGGGCCCAGAGAATATCTCTTCGAGATGGAGGGGCAAATTCCGTCTTGGTTGGTCCAAGTCACACAAGTTGCTTTGAAGTCAGCCCAAGACCACCCTTACGACTCTCAGTTACAGTGAGCGTTAGATGGAGTCAAAGCCGTCTTTTCCACAACTTGGAGCGTGTGATCCCCTCAAGTCTATGGATTCCATTGTGTCAGTCAGATCGTATGATGATGTGCTCATGTCCTACTAACCATTGGATCAGTTCGGCTATTGTACCTCTTCCGAATAACCAATGCAAGTTGGATAGCATCTCCATGCTCATGACATGTGAAACATTGTCATCTTCTGACTTACAAATTAGTCTCGGCAGTGGGTTTCCCTCCCAACCTCAAACGACTAAGGACAAACTAGCTAGATATAGATACAAGTATGAGGATCCACAACTACAACAATTGTAGTGACACATACAACTATCTCTAAGACGGAGTACTAGGTTACAGATACAAGGCGAAATGTGAGCCTCTAGGGCATCATTCCTAACAGTCTCCCACTTACACTAGAGTTGAACACTCGAGAATCTCTAGGCCTTAGGCATCCCATGCCCATCGCTCTAACGTGCGCCTCAAACTTAGGTTGTGGAAGCGGCTTCGTCCACAGGTCTACAAAATTTGCATCTGTGTGTACCTTGCATGATAGGGCAAAGGTGTCCGATATTTCGATGAGATGGTGATAATCAATTTGGGTAGAGTTCGGGCTTGACGATCCGACTACACGTGCGAGCATGATCACCAATGAAATCACTAGGCCAATCTCCTGGCGGTTACCGATCTTGTAGAAGGACGACAGCCTGACTAGTGAGGGTCTTAATTCCTACCTGAAATCAAGAACAAGTAAGAACTAATATTGTAATCAAGATATTATGGATTAAGATGAAAGATTTACTAAAAAAGGCAGGATCCTGAATAGGTGCAAAGTACAGGAGGTCTACGTGACACTCAAGCCTTGGTGGAATTGCAATGATGGCTAACTTTTAGTATAAACAAAATATGAGTCTAAAAGTGATGGCTATGGGGGTATTTAAGGAGGAAAAGGTGAGAGTTTCGTCAAGCCATAGGTATGGTGGCCGAACATAACCCTAAAAGCCTTTTCTCCTCAAATAAAGACTCTAAAAAGTAGCTATTTTAATTTAGGCGAAAATAACATGGGTATGACCTAAAATAAAGGTGATGCAGCACCATATTATGCTATGGACGAATCTATGAACTATTATTCTTGAATATTTCATCGAAGTCTTCAATCATCATTATGGTGGATTCGAAGTCCTAAAACCTCCACTTGTGGCATCCTCTTTAATCCTCACATGCTTGTTGCCATCTTCATGCATGGTCATGCTCCAATGCTTGTCCCTCTCGTCCATGCTAGGTCCATCATTCCTATGAGTAACAAACACATTTGATTTAGGTAGCATCATATTCTCATGTATGCGAGGAATAGCTCCAAGAAACGAAAGTACCTGATAGTTAAGTTGTTTGGCACGAGGTCGAGTGATAGGTCCTTGTATTTGTGTAGCTGTACGTACAACGGTTGTATCAATAGATGGGATTTCCTTATCATGCTCCCCTTCTTGAATTGAAGTTGTCCTCGATGCAATATCATCTTCCTCACCAAAGTAAAGCTTCAAATCTGCAATGTTAAATGTAGGACTAACCATACCAAAATCTGTAGGCAGCTCAAGTTTATATGCATTATTATTTATTTTCTCTAGCACCTTAAAAGGACCAGTAGCGTGTGGCATTAACTTAGACTTGCGCAAATCAGGAAAATGATCTTTGTGCAAATGTAACCAAACAAGATCACCAACATCAAACACAACATGCTTTGTTACTCTATCCCCAACAAGTTTATACTTAGCATTCATGCGTTCTATGTTGTATTTAGTAGTCTCATGTAATTTTATTATCATTTCAGCATGTTGTGTAGCATCCAAATTATTTTACACCGAAGAGGGTAATGGCAACAAATCAATAGGTGCACGAGGAATAAAACCATACACATTCTCAAACGGACACATCTTTATGGTAGAATGCAGCGAACGATTATAAGAAAATTCAATATGAGCCAAACATTCTTCCCACAATTTTAATCTCTTCTTTAAATCAGCCCACAACATAGTAGACAAATTTCTATTGACTACTTCAGTTTGTCCATCGGTTTGAGGATGACATGTAGTACTAAACAGCAATTTAGTCCCCAACTAAGCCCATCAACATCTCCAAAAGTGGCTAAAAAATTTAGTATCACAATTAGAAACAATAATAGTATTTGGCACACCATGTAAACGAATAATTTCATGAAAGAACAAATCAGCAACATGCACAAAATCATCAGTCTTGTGACAAGGAATAAAGTGTGCCATCTTAGAAAACCGATCCACAATAACGAAAATGTTATCCCTCCCCTTTTGTGTACGAGGAAATCCCAAAACAAAGTCCATATAAATATCCTCCCAAGGAACACTAGGAACAGGAAGAGGCATATATAAACCATGTGGATTAAGGCGAGACTTAGCTTTTTGACAAGTAGTGCAACATGCCACGAATATCTCAACATCTTGATGCATGCGTGGACAAAATAAGTGTGTAGCAAGAACATCCTCCGTCTTCTTTACACCAAAGGGACCCATAAATCCTCCTCCATGTGCCTCGTGTAACAACAAAAGACAAACAGAACTATCTGGGATGCATAGTTTGTTAGCACGAAACACAAATCCATCATTGAAGACGAATTTGTTCCATGTTCTACCATCTTTACAATTCTGCAACACGTCTTTAAATTCAGCATCATGCACATATTGTTCCTTAATAGTTTCCAATCCAAATATTTTGAAGTCAAGTTGAGATAACAAAGTATAATGGCGTGACAAAGCATCAGCAATAACATTATATTTACCCTTTTTGTGTTTGATAACATAAGGAAAAGACTCAATAAATTCAACCCACTTTTCATGCCGACGATTCAGCTTAGCTTGACTACGAATATGCTTCAAAGATTCATGGTCAAAATGTATAACAAATTATTTAGGCCATAAATAGTGTTGCCGAGTTTCTAATGTATGAACTAGCGCATATAATTATTTATCATAAGTAAAATAGTTAAGACTAGCCCCACTCAATTTTTCACTAAAGTATGCAACAGGTTTGCCCTCTTGTAATAACACACCTCCCAAATCAATTCCACTAGCATCACATTCAAGCTCAAAAGTCTTATTAAAATCAAGAAGTTGGAGCAATGGAGCATGTGTTAACTTATCTTTCAATATCATGAAGTCTTGTTGTTGTGCATCACCCCAAACAAAGGCCCATCCTTCTTGGTAAGTTCATTCAGCGGCGCAACAATTGATCCAAAATCTTTGACAAAACGCCCATAAAAACTAGCGAGGCCAAGAACACTCGTCACTTGTGTGACTGTCTTGGGCTACGACCAATTTTCAATCGCTTCAATCTTGGCTGGATCCACTTCAATACCCTGTGATGTAACAACATAGCCAAGAAACATAACTCGGTCAATGCAATATCTGCACTTCTCAAGACTACCAAACAAACGTGCATCGCATAAAGCACTGAAAATAGCACGCAAATGTTTCAAATGATCCTCTAAAGATTTGCTATAAATCAGAATATCATCAAAGTAGACTACCACAAAACATCCAATGAAAGCACATAAAACTTCGTTCATTAATCTCATGAATTTGTTGGGAGCATTAGTTAAACCAAAATGTGTTACTAACCACTCATATAAACCAAACTTAGTTTTAAATGTTGTTTTCCATTCATCTCCCAATTTCATACGGGTGGTAACCACTATGCAAATCAATTTTAGAAAACATGGTAGAGCCACTCTATTCATCAAGAATGTCATCTAAACGTGGTATAAGATGACAGTAAGGAATATTAATATTCTTGATAGCTCTAAAATCAGTACACATGTGTGAAGCACCATCTTTCTTAGGTACCAAAATAATAGGAACAACACATGGGCTAAGAGACTCACATATGTGATCTTTGTCGAGTAGTTCCTGAATTTGGCGTTGTATCTTCTTTGGACGTGGTAGGTTCTGGTGGTGTACCACGCGAAGAAGGCATTGATTGTCCAGACGTCCACGACGATGTACGGCCTGTAGAATTGTTAGGCCTTCTCCATGGTGGTTGATAATCATGCACTTCATGTTCAACTTTGCAAGCAAGATGAAACAAATGAGTAATGGTATGATATTCCTTATAGTCTAAGATGTTTTGAATCTCCTTATTTAAACCAAGAAAGAAACAGGCAAGCATTTGTTTCATATTTTCAACAATTCCAGCATGAACCATCCCAGTTTGCAATTCATGGTAATATTTTTCTAAAGAATTTTTCCTTGTTCTAAACGAGTCAATTTCTTTAGCAAATCTAGTTGATAAGTGGGAGGGACAAAGTGCACACGCATAGCAGTTATATAGCAGTCCAATTGCTAGGAACATTAGCGTGATTTAAACAACAATACCCAGACCACCAAAGTGAAGCAAAATCTATAAACTCGCAAGTAGCAGCACTAACATGCATATTCTCAGGATATCTTAAACATGCAAAATGTTGGTCTACTTACAATTCCCATGTAAGATATGCATCGGTATTATATTGTAACACCCTCAAATCGGCCCTATGCAAGTTTTAGCGCTTCCCGCCAAACCCGCATAGAAACGATTCAAGGACGCCCACCAGGCACTTTCGTGCGGGTGGAAAACAAAGTAATACCATTACACAACAGTCCTCGATGGGACCCACAGAACAGATATATACAACACGACTCCATGAGTCAAGAATACCGATATACAGTACAAAGATCCAAATCACCTTGAAATCGCTACAGCGTCCGAGTACAGACAAGATGCAAATGGGGCTAAGAGCCCTGAAGAATAACCAATGGCGTCCATAACCCTGCCCAGGCCAAGCCGGAAGGGTAACCCTGCTAACAACGTCGATCTCAAACCTGCTAAAACAAAAGGGGTGCCGACAAAGGGCAAAGGAAAAAGAGGAGCGTCAGCGTCTCCCGGATGTGGGTAGTGCGAATAGTCAAGGAACAGGTATCAAGTACTCGGGGCCTACGGGACACAAGTGGACCTAAAAACCAAATAGCATATATTGCCCACCGGTGCCTCTTTCATTAGTTGTCCCAACAATTTAATAGTCGTATTGAAAGTCATGATCCTCTCCATCATTAAGCATCTCCACCATAAAGCATGTGCCAACCTTCCAATAACGGTGGAACAACAACAACGCGAAGCAGCACATGAGCAAGAAACTACCACTCGCAAGGCCGACTATTTATCAAACAACAGGCAATAGGATGTGTCCAAGGCAATATAAAGGCTGCAAGAGATATAATTGGTGCACGGAAACTAAAGCATCGCGACACGCATAGCAATAGATTAACAGGAGGAAATAAAGCCTATAAATGCAAAATAGGTAGAAGGGGGAGAGATGCTCGCCTGGGAAACACTGCCGAAGGATCATATCCGGAGAACTTGTCGATACTCGCATCCACTCATCGGCCTAATCCGCGAAGAAGCAAACACTAGAAGAAACACCATATGTAATATTTAATACTACGGCAGAAGATCCTGCATGCTTATGATATGATGCATGGCATGGCACAGATGCAGTGCAATTAGACAATATTAAGCGGAACCGGGGTCCCGACAATTAATTAGAAGGTTCAAGTCCTTTATCTACCCCGAAAATTAAATGTTGTCTTAACCAGGCAAAACATGGTATCGGTTCGCTACACAAATTTAAATGGAGTCTGGAATAAGACTAGAATAGCCTGCATATAGACTCCATATTTAATTTAGGTGAATCGACTATTTAACCCAATCCACCAGATGACATGTATGCAAGCATGATGATTTAATGATGCGACAGGTATATGTCATATTATAAAAAATAGAGACTTAGGGTCACACATCTGGGTTCGGAAGATCTTGGTTCCGGGGGTTCGGGGTTCGACAGGGTTCGACGGGGATTGGTCTTGGCGGGAACGTTCTCGGACAACGGAGTAGATCTTGTCGCATCCGTGGTCTTAGCACCCTGGTAAAACCACTACTAGAAAATCGCTTCGTGTTTCTGTTTTGTGCATCATCATGACTGCATGCTCATATTCATCATGCCACATTGCATGGAACATAATTTAAATTATTACATTTAATTGTTTCACTTGTATTTGGTTCTTCATATTTGTATTTGACATTGTATTTGCATTGCTCTATTTCATCCTCTCTCTCTATTCTATCTCGTGTTGGTGCCATACTTACATGGAACCATAATGTCCAATTTTATTTACTTGACTCTTGCTATTCGTATATTGTTAAAATACCCAAACCGAGTTGGAGAAACCATCTTTTGATTCTATTATGTCTCTACCTTGTGGTCTCATGTTTGTCCATATGATCTCCTCTCAAAATCTATCATATGTTCTTAAGTGGGTTTCCTTTTATTTTTGCCTTGAGGTTTGAACTCATGCCCATTTGATAAGTATGTTGAATCTACTTGATCTTGTTTTTTTCATATGGCCACCTTTCTATTCTATCAATGTGATCATGTGGTTCGAGTTGTTTTCTATGTGTGTGTATGGGATCCTATAATCCATGCTCACATGATCTTATGTCCTCGCCATCTTAATCCTCTATCTATTCTATCTGTGTTCATGCTATCATTTCTTCCACCTAAACACGTACTCCTACCTATCCATCCCTCCTACACCATATACACATGCCATCTTTCTCTTTATTATGCAAAAACTCTAATTTAGAATTATTTGGTGTTTTTATGCTTGCTTCATCATGAAAGCATCATGCATATTTTATTTTTATTTTCGAGCACAAAATTATTTTATTAAACACCATAGTTTGTTTGTTAAAAGTATCCGCACGATATACTCCCTCTGTTTCAAATTACTCCGCCGGCACGCTTATGTAGGTGGGCTATTACTCCCTCATTTTTCATTCAAAAAAATCCTGAGATTTTTGAAATAGATAGTATGAAATGTGTACTACGTATACCAAAAATCCAGAATTTTTTTTGGATGAAAAATAAGAGAGTACTAGTCCACCTAGGTAAGCGTGCGCGCGGAGTAATTTAAAACAGAGGGAGTAATATATAAAGCCGGTCCCGTCCTTTTTCTTATTTTTAAATTAAAAATATTAATTATCTTCGGTTCGTTACGTGACCACAAAAGGTTTTGTTTTTTCTTCTAAAAATAAAAATAGACCAAAAGCCGGTCTAATGTTTAGGCCCAAAACTAGTCTCATCTAGTCTACTTTACTATATAAATACTCCAATCCCTCTGTTGTCCAAAAGCCTAGCCTCCAAATTCCCCAAATCCGAGATCTCGAGATTCCCATCCTATCTCCCCGTCTCCTATTCATTCCGCCGCCGGCGCATTCGTTTTCTTTTACCTGGTTGCCTGACGTCCCCGTCCATCCAGGAGCAGAGCAGCTACATACGAGTATGTTTATGTCCTTGATCAACCGATTTCCTTCTCTTACCCCTGCTTGTGTTTTTTCTGATCAATTCCCTTTAGTTTTTTCAATTGATCCACACGAGCAGATGAGCAGCATGCTAGCACCATCCGTCGCCGCCTCTTCACCTTGGCCTTTGGGCTGCCCTGCTTATATCCCGCCATGTACGCATGCCAACAGTGGCAGCAGCCTGACTCCGGTACACCACCCTATAGATCCCTTCGTCACATCGCCACCACCAGGTTCACACGCCACCAAATCAAATCCCCATGGCCTACTGCCTCCACCGCGTCCGCGCGTCAGTTCACCGACAAGCCGGCTGCCTTGCTCCTCGCCCCTTCGATCAAGTCAGAAGCCACCCATCGCCCCCTGCTTCCCACTGGTCAACGCCACCATGCGTGCATCGCCAACAGTTCCTTGGCCGCATGCGTCGTACGCCCTCATGCATAACCTCCCGCGAGGCCTTTCTATGCCACCAACCGGAGGTCCTCGCTCCCAGCGCCGTGTCCGCTCTCGTAACATCGTCTTGCTGGCCGTGTGTGCCGTGTCTGCTGCAGCAGTGTAGAAATTCATAGCGTCTTCGTCTCTTCCCGTCTGACACGCCATGTGTTCGGTAAAATGTCGACCCCAGTTTTAATCTCTGTTTTCTCGTACCCAACACCTATAATTACATCTGTTGTTAATGAGAGTGTTAATCTGCCAGCTTCCGCTTTGCATGATGTCTGAAACGATCGCCTCATTGACAAGCTTTATTTCTGGCATCCACTACTTAATGGTTGGACGCAAAGATTCTGGCTTCGACTACTTCCGAGATATCGACTATTTCCGCTACTTCGTCCAAGCCCGAAGATCATCTCCATCTCCCGAAACCAATGTGTGACCCTATCCGAAACTCCTATTTTTATAATATATAATATATACTTGATGTATTAAATTGGTCATAGTTGCATGCATATTATGGGTGTCTGGAGCTATTTCGACGATTCACCTAAATTAAATATAGAGTCCATATGCGGGCAAATCTAGTCTTATATGGCTCCATTTAATTTTGTGTAGAGAACCGATGTCATCTTTTGCCTTGTTAATACAACATTTAAATTGCGGGATAGTTAAATAACTTAAACCTTCTAATTAATTGTCGTTGTCGGGACCCCGGTTCCGCTTAATATTGCCTAAATGCATTGCATCTTCACCTTGTCATGCATCATATCATGAACATGCCCGATCTTCTGCCGTAGTATTAAATAGTGTATCCGGTGTTTCTTTTAGTGTTTTGGTTCTTCACGGATTAGGCCGTTGAGTAGATGCGAGTATCGACAAGTTCTTCGGATAATGTAACTTTGACAGTGTTTCCCAGGCGAGCATTCTCCCCCTTTCTACCTATTTTGCATTTATAGTCTTTATTTCCTCCTGTTGATCTATTGCTATCTGTGACGCGATGCTTTAGTGTTCCGTACCAGATATATCTCTTGCAGCCTTTATATTGCCTTGGACACATCCTATTGCATGTTGTTTGATAAATAGTCGGCCTTGCGAGTCGTAGTTGCTTGCTCAGGTGCTGCTTCGTGTCATTGTTGTTCCACCGTTATTGGAAGGTCGGCACATGCTTTATGGTGGAGATGATCATGACTTTAAATACAACTATTAAATTACTGGGATAACTAATGAAAGAGGCACAGGTGGACAATATATGCTATTTTGTTTTCATGTCCACTTGTGTCCCGTAGGCTCCGAGTACTTGATACATGTTCCTTGACTATTCGCACTATCCACATACGGGAGAGTCTATGAATCCCCCTTAGCTAGAGCTTGATTCATTTCTTATTTCTTGGGGCCATAAACTAGTTTGGTGTTTTATTACTATCATGTACTTATGCCATGCTTTACTGCTTTATTTACGATTGTGCGTGGAGCACCTGTACGGTTTAGGAATTGCGGAGTGTTTTCGCGGTATCGACAAGCCCAGTCACACTTTCGGGTTCCCAGTCGTTTACAGCCATTGGCGCAAATCTTGGGTCCGTCTCGGAGCCGGGTAACTTCGTTACGGGTAGCTTAATGGGGTGGCCCCCTGAAATATTTTATAAATCCTATGATTGCTTTGTCGTGAAAGCCTCGTTGGGTTTTTATTTGGTTTTTCCGAGGTTGATCGTGTGTGTGTTGCTATTTGTGCACCCCTGCAGGATAAATCTTTCTGAAAGCCGTGTCCGCGGTTATGGACGACTTGGAGCACAGTATCTCAATCATAGACAAGCATAACTAAAGTAGTGCTATAAATTTGACTTAATATATGACTAGTAATCAACTTCACTATAATGGAATGGATAATAAAAGTGCCAACAACTGGTGGAACTGGTGTGTATCGTGTCATGTTATACCTGTCTAGTAAGTATCGCAACTCCAATGGAATGAAATAAAAGTGCCAACAATTGCTGGGTTTGGGGTGTCACATGCTAATCGTATCGGACTAGTAAGTACTATAACTACAACCGTATGGTTAACTAAAACTGCCCACTACTTATGCTATCAGGATGACTTATGCTATCTATATCTTACTAGTAAGTGCTTCAACTATAATGGAATGAATAAAACTGCCAACTGTGTGAGTTCCTCGGTTTGACTTCCTCGTTTGGTCTCGAGGGGAAAATGTCAGGATGGATATGATTGGTGTTAGTATCAGGTGGTTTCGAATAGGTCTTTCTTATTCCTCTCTAATAGCCGACAGTTGAATCGAGTCTCTATAGATTGTTTAGTACATGTTGCGCTGCCGCTTCAGTCCACCATACCTATGTAGGCGAGAGCCGCCGAATTCTAGCCTCGCCGTGTACTGGCCTCAGTATTGACGCTCCTCTTTTTCCTTTGCCCTTTGTCGGCACCCCCTTTTGTTTTAGCAGGTTTGAGATCGACGTCGTTAGCAAGGTTACCCTTCCGGCTTGGCCTGAGCAGGGTTATGGACGCCATTGGTTATTCTTCAGGGCTCTTAGCCCCATTTGCATCTTGTCTGTACTCGGACACTATAGCGATTTCAAGGTGATTTGGATCTTTGTACTGTATATCAGTATTCTTGACTCATGGAGTCATGTTGTATATATCTGTTCTGTGGGTCCCATCGAGGAATGTTGTGTAATGGTATTACTTTGTTTTCCACCCGCACGAAAGTGCCTGGTGGGCGTCCTTGAATCGTTTCTATGCGGGTTTGGCGGAAAGCGCTAAAACTTGCATAGAGCCGATTTGAGGGTGTTACAGAGTGGTATCAGAGCTGACCCTTGCGATTACACGGGTGTGTGCGGGTCAGTGGCGGGAAATGTGGAGCATGGCACGTGTGGCTCGGAGTGGACACGGCATGGCACATGTGATGGCATTGGACGCACAGACGCGTGCCAAGAGGGAACGTTCCTGGGGTGTGCTTGATCGATGAGGGCATCGATCTTCTAAAGGGTGGGTGTATGTGAGATCCAGGCACATGGCTTAATAGGATTGATAGGATACCCATATCAACAAGTTGCAACTTCTTTTCTGGAAGCTTATTCGAAAAGAACTCTAAGGTTAAGCGTGCTTGGCCTAGAGCAATTCAAGGATGGGTGACCGACCGGGAAGTGGGTAACCGGGTGCGTATGAGTGAGGACAAAGTGCGCAGAAAAGACTAGTGTTGGTCTGTGGGGCTAGTCTGGATATCCAATTAAGCTTCTAGGAGTGACACCCCCCGGGCCCAGGAGTGGACGGGGTGTTACAAATATCTACCATCAAAAGGTGGAATATTTCACTTAAGCTTTGCAACATGATCATCATTATGTACCGGTGATCAGGCATTGCAGTAGTAATGCCGAGGATGGCTAGTAGGTTGTTCGACATACTCGTCAAACTCATCCTCATCTTCATACTCGTACTCACCATCCTTTTCATATTCCACGAATGCTTCAGTCGTGGTAGCGACGGCAGCCGGTGGTTCACCAGCTTCTGTGGTGGGAGCAGGAGGTGGTGCAGTTGCTGCATGAGCATAGAGGCTAGCAATATGGTGTCCCGTGAGTGGGACACATCATGTAAGTCCCACCTGGTCGGGTAAACGCCGCTGACATGGTGCAGCAAGAGGTGCAGGTGCCGGTAACCTGTTGAGGACCTCCTAAAAACTTGGTGTCGAGCTTGTCATTGAAGGATTTCTCTAGCCTTTATATCTTCTCAATGGTTTCATTGAGCTTGAGGTCAACATCCTCCAGTCTTGAATCAACATCTTGCGCACGCCCTACCAAAATCTGGGTAAAGTGAGCATGCATATCTTGATTAGTCATGTTTGCCGGTTCAACAGGTATATCTTCAGGTACTGCCATGGTTACTCCATAAAAGCACATGTGTATATGCCTACAAGTACGGAAATATGGTGGAATCACGCGTAATCCGTCAAGCAGTATACAAATCTCTTACAAGTTCTTACCAAACAAGAGGAAAAGGTGATGTGCAACAGTAAGGATCAGTGGTTCCTGAGATTGAACCGAGTGATTATCAGGAGTCGACATAACGCACGTGGAGAAAACTGTGGAGCTCTAGGAAGGCTTAGCAAAGGAGGTTAGCAATTATCAAAACAACAATGCAAAGTTGAAAAGATGCCCAACGACGGTACCGTGTTGGTCCTAGGCTAGACCATACTAGAGATGCGATCCTAGAGCACTAACGATGTTACGACACGACACAACAAGCAATGGTGTGATGATATGGCGTCCTGAAAAGCTAACCGAGATGTCCAAGTTCACTATGATGGCGAGTGTCTAGAACATATCTACGAGGTATAAAAATAGGACAGCCCCGAAATTTTTTGTCGAAATTTTCTACCGTGCTCCAAAATATCGCTATAACGGTCGATGGAGAAAATTGATCCCCAAGGCCGAAAACTAGTCTAGCCAGAAAAAAATTCGGAGGCATTTCCAGACTTTTTTTTTACTCTCCTTCCTCTTAACTTGTGGCTAGAACTTTAACTCCGCAGAACTAGACTACAACACGGAACAATAATGAAGGGAAAAAATAACAAGGAAATAACAACTCTACTCGTACTCGTGTCACGGTAGGAAAACGGGTCGGATCTGTGTCGCGCTAGGAAGGCGGTGATGGAATCTAGGGTTTATGGCAGCATGCGTATATGGTGACAGAATATGGTGGTGGGTGTGGTGCCAGGAGTATGGCAATGGCGGTGATCCACGTGCGTGGCAGCGGTGACTAATGTGACCAAAACTCGAAACTGTAAGGGACGATACCCTTAGACCAGCAACTTGACGCGACGATGCATACACAAATTCAACTATGCAAAACTGAAAAGACAATTTAAGGCAGAATGGTGATGGGATGGGTAGATCTAACTCTAACTGTATTTTTGGCTTTTTCGTGGGTTATAGGTAAAACATATCTATACTAGGAAAAATGGTAAATCTCACCGAGCAATCTGAAATCTAATACCACCTGATAGGGCAAAGGTGTCTGATCTTTCGATCATATGGTGATAATCAATTTGGGTGATGTTCCGGTTTGACAATCTGACTACACGTGCGAGCACGAGCGCCAATGCAATCTCTAGGTCAATCTCCTGAAGGTTACCGATCTTGCAGAAACACTATCAGCTTGACCAGCGAGGGTCTTAATTCCTACGTGAATCGAGAACAAGTAAGAACTAATATTGAAATCAAGATATTGCAGATCAAGATGAAAGCTTTATTGAAAAATGTGGGATCCTAAATAGATGCGAAGTACAGGAGGTCTTTGCGATAGTCAAGCCTTGGGGAAGTTGCAATGATGGCTAACTTTTAGTCTAAACAAAATCCGAGTCTAAAAGTGATGGCTATGGACGTACTTAAGGAGGAAAAGGTGGGGGTTTCGGCTAGCCATAGGTACGTTGCCTGAACCTAACCCTAAAAAGCCTTTTCTCCTGAAATACAGACTCTAAAAAGTGCCTATTTTAATTCCAACGAAAATAACATGGGTCTGACCCAAAATAAAGGTGACACGGCACTATATTAAGCTATGGACGAATCTATAAAGTATTATTCTTGAATATTTTGTCCAAGTCTTCAATCATCATTATGGTGGCTTCAAAGTCCTAAAACCTCCACTTGTGGCGTCATGTTCAATCCTCACATGCTTGCTACCATCTCCCTGCATGATCATGCTCCAATGCTTGTCCCTCTCGTCCATGCTAGGTCCATTATTCCTAAGAGTAACAAACACATCTGATTTAAGCAGCATAATATTCTCATGTATGTGAGGAATAGCTCTAAGAAACGAAAGTACCTGATACTTAAGTTGTTTGACATGAGCTCGAGTGATAGGTCCTTGTATTTGTGTAGTTGTAGGTATAGCGGTTGTATCAATAGATGGGATGTCCTCATCATTGCACAGCTTAATTTCTTCGCGGTCGATGAACTGCCGAATCAGGTGAAATTTCCTAAGTACGTGCTTGTTCTTCTAGTGTGCATGTCACTCCTTTGCTTGTGCAGTAGCACCAGTATTGTCACAGTAGACGTCTAATGGACTGGACGAGCCCAGAATAACCCCGAGTTCAATCAGAAAATTTCTGATCCAAACCCCTTCTTTTATCGCCTCTAAGGCAGCAACATACTCAGCTTCGCTAGTAGAATCGGCCATCAATTCTTGCTGGGAACTTTTCTAGCTCACTGCATCTCCATTCACTATGAACACATAGCCGGATTGCGAGCGCGAGTCATCCAGGTCGGTCTGAGAGCTAGCATCTGTGTAACCCTTTACACCTAGCTCTTCCTCACCACCATAGACTAGGAACTCATCTTGAGTACTAATGCATCCAAAACTGAAGCATATTTACCTTTTGTTTTTGCATAAATAGACTAGGGATTTTTGTATTTCATTGCACCTATGTGCGCTATTTCGTTCTTGTTTCAACAGAATCCCAAATCATGGAGTCATATATGAACATATCAATTATAGTTATCATATTGTGTAATTATATGATATTTCTAAGTGATAAAATTCATTTTATGAATTTACCTTCGCACCTGGAAGAATAACAAACAAGGAGGAGGCATCGGCACCGATAACGACCACTGGTACGGGCGGAGCCCGCCCGTACCGTCCGCCCCGTACTAGGCGCCATCATGACCGCCTCGTAAAATAGTTTCTCTTGGCAAAGACGAGAAAGAGATCCAACATTTACAACAACCAGAAACCACGATACACCACATCCGAGAGGGATCTGAAGGAGGAACTCGCCTGGAGTAAAATCCCGGCTGCTTCACGGATCATTGGAGGACAACACATCACCCCCTTCATCATCAACCGCTACATCTCCATCACCACCATCACTCCCATCTTTCATCTATTACATCTCTTTGTAATTCTAGATCCAATTGTGGTTTGCATTAGATCTACCATCGTATTTTATCCATCCATTTGATTATGATGATGTTGTTCATTGTTTCCATGAGCGAGCAGTTCCTTTTTTCTTGGGGAGATGGAGAAACCCTAGCACCATTATGAACTTGTAATAAAGATGATCTATTCTTGTGTCCGTATGACTTGCTTGTCTATGATATAATTATGATTTGTGTTTGATTTCTCTCTTTAGATGTTATGTGAAGTCGACCGCACATCAATTGTCTTCGGTACTAAAGGGAGGAAGAAACCCTTTGGACGCGTACCTGGAATGCCCCGTGACAGAATGGCATCGGCTCGTAACCTAGATGGTCAAAGGGAGATTAAAGAGGGACTCCCTAAGCTATATATGATATCCATGGGGAAACCCTTAATTGCGGTGGTTTGTATGGGTGTTTGCTCTCAGACATCGCCGTGGTTATTTAGGGGTGACCTCACACTTAGCTCAACAAAGTGGTTTCCTACGAGCCTTGTCATGAACATCTTATTATGGGGCTCTCTCCACACATATCATGACACAAGAAGTATGTTATCTAGATTACATATAACAATAATACTATGCTAGTGGTGTATCCAACATCCCCGAGAACATTTTAGCCCTATTGAGTTCAACCACGCTTTCATACAATCTTGTTACTTGTTTTCTTTTACTTGTTTTAATTACTTTTATGCAAACAACCATAAACCATTCAAACACCCTTTACTTGAGATCAAAGACAACTTATAAGTATTTTTGGTAGAGAGTAACGAGGAGCATAAAGACATTTACCAATAGCTCTCTGTGGGTTCAATATCTTTACTTTGAAACTAGCTACAATTGGTATGTGCACTTGCAGTCATCAAGCTATTTTCTAGCGCCGTTACCGGGGAGCTAAGCGCTTTTGGTCTTTGTTCTTAGTTACTTATTTTACTCATTGTTTTACTAAAGTTGTTTACTAGTTTCAGGTAAACACCATGACTGCACTCAGACTGATTAATCAGCTCAATGCTACTAAATACCTTGAGAAATTCAATGGAGGATTAGTTAAAGAATTCCCAAGTGGGAGCGAACTAGAGTACGAGGTCAACCCTCGTTTTATCGCTATCATTAAAGAGAAAACTTTTGCAGGAGATGATCCCGATGAGGATCCTTATAATCATTTGATTCACTTTACCAAGCTATGTTGTACTCTGAAATTGAGAGGCTATTCTAATGATGAATTGAAACTTAAACTGTTTAGACAATATCTAGCCAACACTGCTTTGGCTTGGTATAGAATTTGCCCTATAGAGAAAATTGATACCTGGGAAAAACCTAAAGTATAATTTGTGTCTCGATTTTTTCCCAAGGTAAAAACTGCTGAATTAAGAAGGGTAATTACAAACTTCAAGAACCACCCAGGTGAAGGATTGGTAAGATCCTACAAAAGGTACAAGTCTCTACTTCACAAATGTCCCCATCATGATTTACCAGAATGGTATGTATTACATATTTTTTATGGAGGACTTAATCAAGAAATTAAACATGAGATTGACACGAATTCAGGAGGTTCTTTCATGGAGTTAACTATAATAAAAGCTTGGGAACTTTTAGAACTAATTCATCGTAATAGAGAAACATGGGGATTTGATTTAGGAGGCGAAGTAGGTATAGAAATTGAATATGATTGTATCAATGCTTATAAAGACTCCGGTAAGGTGAAAGAAACTTCTAATGAACTGCAACTTAATGATGATATTATCTTGCAAATCCTTTAGTCTTTTACAGAACATATTAAAGCTCCAAAGAAAGACTGGCTTCATTATACTCCGCCACTTGAGCCAATTGTTGAAGAAGATCCAATAATTATGGCCCCTGTCGAGCCAATGAGGGAGGTACCCCCGTATGTTGAACCCTTTCCTTTTCTAAGGACGGTGAGAAGACATATGATGGCTCAGCAACTTGAGGATCAATGCAAAGAGGAAGAATTATTTCTCAAGGAGCTAGAAGGAAACACAAATAAGGAAAACTGAAGAAGAGCGTGTACAAGAGGCAGAGGCATCAATAAAGGAAGATATTTTAACCATGTTTGCACATTGCAACGTGATTGAGCTAGATTCCGAAGCTAAAGAAGTGGGTAAGCATATCCCATGCACTTTCGGAGGAACTTCCTATTATGGTCTTTGTGATATCGGTACAGTTGTTAACGTTATCCCTTCTAATTTTTATTTAAAAATTCAAAACCAATTAGCCCCAGCTGAATTGGAAGATACGAATATGACTGTAATGCTTGCAAATAAAACTCTAAGAGTCCCTATGGGAATAATTAGGGATGTACCAATATGTATTGGACCTTACAAATATCCTATTGATTTTGTGCTTATTGATATGCCCACTGACCTCCCATCATCTTTGGGAGAACTTTTCTGAATACCGCAGGAGCAAACATAGACTGCAAGAAGCAAATTGTGTCCCTCAAGTTTGGTGAAGAGAAAATGGATTTTCATTTCTCCAAATTCGACCATAAGTCGGCTATTAAAGAGTTAGATGATGATGAGTACGAACACGAGGAAGAAGGTGATATTGTAAATTTAGCCTCAATAGTCGTCGAGACTCCCGATGATGATCTAGCAAGAAGTTTAGACAATAACAATAATATTTATCAAGATGTAGAAAAATCTGAAATAGATAACTATCTTGACTCCACACCTGGGTGGACATCAAGATTAATCAAAAATATGAAGAACCTGTAAGGAAAAGAGATGAGGCTCTCCCTCCTCCAACTCTTAAAACTCTACCAAAAGAATTAAAATATAGGTTTCTTGATGAGACAAAGAATTGCCATGTTATTGTAAGTGCTAACCTCGTAGAGAAAGAGGAGGAAAACTTAATGAAAGTTCTCTGCATGCATCGAAATGCTCTTGGGTATTCGATGAGTGACTTGAAGCGGATTAGTCCCTCGATAGCCACCCATAGAATATTCATGGAAGAAGGAGCTTAGCCAGTTGACGACTTTTAGCGACGTCTTAAACCTCACATGAAAGAGGAGGTACGAAAAGAAATAATATGTTTGTTGGATGCAGACGTCATCTTTCATGTGGAGAGTGAATGGGTAAGTCATGTTCATTATGTCCCAAAGAAAGGTGGGTTCACGGTTGTGGAAAATAAACATAATGAAATGGTACCTACTAGGACTGTTGTTGGACATAGGATGTGCATAGACTATAGGAAACTAAATAAGGAAACTCAGAAAAACCATTACCCTTCACCGTTTATAGATCAAACTTTAGAAGGGCTTGCTATGCATTCTCATTTTTGCTACTTAGACGGTTATTCCGGTTTCTCCCAAATTGCTATACACCCTGATGATCAACTAAAAACTACTTTCGTTTGTCCTTATGGCCTTTATGCTTATCGATGTATGCCTTTTGGTCTTTGCAATGCTCCTGCCACTTTTCAAAGATGCATGACTGCTATTTTTTCTGATTATGTTGAAAGTATTATGGAAGTGTCCATGGACGATTTCCCTATTTATGGAACTTCCTTTAATCATTATCTCCATAGTATTCACAAAGTTTTGTAGAGATGTGAAGACACTAACTTAGTCTTGAACTGGGAGAAATGTCATTTCATGGTCCAAGAAGGCATAGTACTCGGTCACAAAGTCTCATGTAAGGGCATAGAAGTTGATAAGGCAAAGACTGAAGCAATAGAAATGTTGCCCCCTCCTCGAGATATAAAAGGTATAAGAAGCTTTTTAGGTCATGTAGGGTTTTATAGAAGATTCGTTAAGAATTTTTCAAAAACTGCTAGACCATTAACTAACCTTCTTCAAAAGGATGTTTGTTTTAATTTTGATGAAAAATGTCTTATTTCTTTCAACATATTAAAACAAGCCCTTCTTGAAGCTCCCGTTATAAAACCACCTAATTGGAAGAAACCTTTTGAGCTATTTTGCAAAGCTAGCCATGAAGCTGTAGGAGAAATTCTTTGTCAGTATGATGGTGATGATCTTAATATCATTCATCATGCAAGTCGCACCTTAAACTGGGCCCAAAAGAACTATCTTATGGCAGAAAAAGAATTATTCGTTATAGTCTTCTCTTGTGATAAATTTAGATCTTATATCATGGACTCCAAAGTAAGACTACATATTGATTGTGTTGGCTTAAAGGAAATCCTAGAAAGGACTGATGTTAAGCCAAGAATGATCTGTTGGACTCTACTTCTGCAAGAATTTGATTTACAGATCTTACAAAGGAAGGAAGAGGTGGAGGAAGCATTCGTGGATACTCAAGGAGTTGTTCATCCTAAAGAGGTATCATCCGTGTGCATACCTGTGGGAACCACACTACCAAAAAGAAAGTTCCCTATTTCCTCCTGCAATGGTTTTGGTGATTTTCTACGACCTGTTTTATTTGAAGAGAGGAAGAAAAGAAACTCAAATGACACCATATTCTCACGATGATCATGGCTTATGAAATCCTAAACACATCTTTGTTCTAGATGATTTTCTGCTATTTATTTTTGCATATTTGATTTCCTCTCGTTTTTTTGAATCCATTGCAAGTCTTGCGATGTCGGTACGGGCATGCCGTATGGCCGGATCTGCCTGTACTGCTGGTCGTTAAGCCTACTGATGCCTAGGTTTCATTTTCGCATGATCGGTACGACCGCACTGTACGGGCGCACCCCTCGTACGGTCGGTCGTTATCTATTTTGTGACCACTTACCAATTTTTGTTTACTGTTAAAAAAACTGAAATTGAACCGCCGTGAAGTCGGTACAAACAGGCAGTACGGGTGGGTTATGCCCGTACTTCTTAGTCGGTTGTCTAGTTAACAACTTTGGCCCGTGTTATTTTTGGAAACGACCCGGTACGGGAGCGCCGTACGGGCATGCGCCCATACCGACTGGTTGTTATGACCCGAAATTCCTTCTTTTGCACCTGTTTCCATATTTGTTGGGATTCTTTTCTTCGGTGATCCTTTTCCTCCCGGTACGAATTTTACCTTGCCTCTAACCCTTTATAAGTATCCCAGAAGAGTTCTATCTTTGCATCGATAATACAGATCTTCGCCACAATCTACTTCTTCCACAAAAAACTCTTTGGAACCATGACCTCTACATGGAGCACCCTTCAAGAGAAGGAAGATCTCTATGGGTCGTCTTCAAGGGTTACAGAGGAAGACAAAGCTGTTGTACTAGAAGAGAAGAAGTTTGAAGATGAGGATGGATTCAAACTGATGGAAACAATAAAGGATGGACGCAAGGTGTTCAGTCCGGGCATTGGAAAAGAAGGCGACTTTGACGAAGTTCAACTTGATTTAGAAGGAGATAGGGAGTTTTTCCTGGAAAGGGTGAACAGACAAGGGGAGGATTTTCAAGCCTCCCTAGACAAGCTCGATCGTTGCATCAAGAAGATTAAGGTAAAAGCTCCAGGATCTTCTAAACATATTGAATTATTGCGCCGCTACCTGGACCAGATGGACTTGAAGATAATGAAGGGACTAGAGGCAAATCTCAACATCAGCCTCAGATCCATTAACGCTCAGAAGCAAACAATAGAGATGTACAAATCTCTTGTTGAGTAGTTGGAGGTCAATGAGCAACACCGAATCCGTATCTTGATCTTGGAGACATCAAACAAGATGCTCCGTGCAAGTCTTTGCGATTCCAGAGCCTCTGACCATGAAGCACGCCACGGTATCAAATAACCGCAAGGGATTATTTGATCCACCCGGCTTGACTCCAAGCTTGGGGGATCTGTGAGAACCTTGTAATCTATCTTACAGTTTTTGCATATTTACTTTTCTGCACACATGTTTAAGTTTAAGTTACTGAATTTGCATTAGTTGCCTCAACTTCGAGTTCCCTTGTTCAAGAGAGGAATTATATCCATTGAGTTATGAGACTTTATGATAATCGAAGTTGTGTTTGATTCATCATTATTATATTGGATGATTGAACTAGGTTGAGTGTTATGATACTTGTACAACTGTCATAATTTTAGGGACTTCTACACCAATAGAAGTATTGATTAAGTTATGAGAAGAAGAATTCTGGTACCATATTATAATTAAGAGTTTTTGAAAGCCATTGAAGTAGTGAGCATGATAAAATAGCTTGCTGAAAAGAAAAAGAGAAAAAGGGAGTAAGTGAAAATATAGACATTCAAGTATCAAAAGAAAAGAAGAAAGCAGCTATCAAAAGAATCAAACATAAAAAAATAGATAGAGAGAAAAATAAAATGATCATGAATCTTCACTACTGAACTTAGTGCTACATATCTCTAAACTCCGTGATTATATGATATGTTGAATCACTAGTAGCTTCTTATGATTTCATTGATACTGGAAAAGTGTGGAAGCCTCTAAGTTACGTAATGTGTAAGGGTATGGTAATAGCCCCGACATGTCTCTATATCCAATGTTGTACTCCTGCTTCAATTTCTGCCTCATTTATTGTAATGTCTTGTGTGTCTCATGAACATGATGATCTTGTCCATAAGCCACCATCTTGCTCGGGAACGAGCAAGGGCCTAGCTTGGGGGAGTTGATGCATCCAAAATTAAAGCATATTTACCTTTTGTTTTTGCATAAATAGGGTAGGGGTTTTTGTATTTCACTGTGCCTATGTACGCTATTTCATTCTTGTTTCAACAGGATCCCAAATCATGGAGTCATATATGAACATATAAATTAGAGCTGTCATATTGTGTAATTATATGATATTTCTAAGTGATAAAAGTCATTTTATGAATTTACCTTCACACCTAGAAGAATAACAAACAAGGAGGAGGCATCAGTACCGATAATAACCACTGGTACGGGCAGAGCCCACCCGTACCGTCCGCCCATACCAGGCGCCATTGCGACCGCCTCGTGAAATAGTTTCTCCTGGTGAAGACGAGAAAGAGATCCGACATTCACAGCCACTAGAAATCACCAAACACCACATCCGAGAGGAATCTAAAGGAGGAACTTGGCTGGAGTAAAATCCCGGCTAATTCACGGATCCTTGGAGGAAAACACAGCATCCCCTTCATCATCAACTAATGCATCTCTATCACCACCATCACTCCCATCTTTCATCTATTAGATCTCTTTGTGAATCTAGATCCAATTGTGGTTTTCATTAGATCTACCATCGTACTTTTATCCATCCATTTTATTATGATGATGTTATTGATTTTTTCCATGAGTGAGTAGTTCCTTTGTTCTTGGGAGATAGAGAAACCCTAGCACCATTATGAACCTATAATAAAGGTGATCTATTTTTGTGTCCATATGACTTTGTTTTCTATGGTAAAATTATGATTTGTGTCTGATTTCTCTATTTAGAAGATATGTATATCATTTGCCTTCGGGACTAAAGGGAGGAAGAAAACCTTTGGACGTGTCTTGGAAGCATACCCAGAATGCCTAGTGACATATTGGTGTTGGCTCGTAACCTACATGGTCAAAGGGGGATTAAAGAGGGACTCCCTAAGATAATTACGATATCCATGGGGAAACCCTTAATTGCGGTGGTTTATATGGGTGATTACTCTCTGACGAGGGTTTAACTCATCAATGCCCATTGTTATGGACTTGGGTTTTCGAGCAGGAGGGAGCTGTGGAGACATCTATCGGCTAGAAAACAAGCACACAGGGGACTCAAAGATTTACCCAGGTTCAGGCCTCGCAAAGGTCCCTACTCCTGCTTGTCTGCTCGTGGAATTATCAAAGGAATCGAGGATTACAATGGTGCGCAGATGCAATCTAGCAAGAGTTGTGGAAACTAGGGTTGCGTGTGTCCTCCTCGCTGCCCCCTCCTAGCTTTTATATAGATAGGCTAGGTCTCGGGTAGCAGGCCGAGTCGGTTACAGGTTATGGTTTTCCCCTTTTAACTTTCTATGTTTAGCTTCTTCTTGTTCTTCAAGCAATTGAGAGTCTGTAGGTTACTCGAGTTCTTCATTTGGGCCTTGGCGACACCATGGGCCTCTACGTAATCAGGCCGTATATACCAAGCTCGAGTACCTGTAGGGTATACCCATGTCAGTAGCCCCCGAGTGTCCAATGGAAGCGCAGATTCGACTGGAGACTTTATGAATCCTTTCGAGTGCATGATTGAGTATGTTTTTCGACTGTCCTATTTGTGTCATAGGGATTGTTGATGTGTGTGCCTGATTTAACCGATGTATCGGTATCAGTTAACTACCTTGGGGTAAAACAACGCCATCTACTCGAAGTTGAGTCCCCGGACTCGAATCCGGAAAAGTGCTGGTGTAATTCGACTCAAGCCGCGGAGGTCTTACAGGAGTCGAATTCCAGTATATGGGTGTGAGCACTCGACACGTCCGTCAAGGCATGTTCATCGTACCTGTTGGCACGGATATATTTCTGGTAGTGCGCAGAAAATGCGTTGCCAGGCCTTATTCAGGTCTTATCTTCACGCTGCAAGCGCGACATCCGAATTTTGTCACCGCGGAGATGATTCGGGTGACCCAAGAGATGCAATCTCTTTGTAGGGCAATGTCATGAGGCGGTGTCGCCATAAGTTTCGAGTGTGGATGCCATCAACACACAGTATGATGCACAAATAATCATAGGGTGCGCGACCAGCGCTCCCTATGGGAGTAGCCCCCGAGTGCTTGGTTGAGTCGAAGACTCAGGCAGGGACTAAAAAACTTTTGCGACTGTTGTCGTCTTTTGTTTGCTTGTTTCAGTCAAATTTTCTTTCGGCGCTCCCTATGGGAGTAACCCATGTCCATAGTCGAATCGTGCTTCGAGTTGTTGGGTTTGCTTTGATTGTCCATGTTCCTGTAAATAGAAGAAGAAAAATCGTAGGGTGCGTGACCAACGCTCCCTATGGGAGTAGCCCCCGAGTGCTTGGTGGAGTCGAAGACTCGAGCAAGGACTAAAGTAGTCGAAGTCTTCTGCTGCGTAATTTTTGATGACGTCAGTGCTGACGATACATGACCTCAGTTGCCCGCGTGAGCGAGTTTGACGGGACGTGACGAGCGGTGGGTCCCATTTTCTGACTCTGATTTGACTGGTCGTACGTAATCTTTGTTTTAACTGCGCCTCCTCGATTTCCGCACGTAATGGGAGTAGTGGCGGACGGTTCGCGCTTCAGGTCCTCCACGTGTCGAGCACGATGAACGCCACTCGTCTGATAGGGTTTTTCTTAGCCGTTGGATTGCATCTTCCAGGGGGTTAAGTAGCGATGCGGCGACGGTAAATTTCACATCTACTTCTTCTCTGCCTTTGCCTCCGTCGCCATTGTCGCTGCTCCTCTGCTTCTTTGCGCTCCTTTCCTTTGCGGCGCTGGACTAGCTTCGCGTATTTCCCAGCTACTTCCTTCGGTCACACCGCCGCCGCGGAATGGGGAAAAAGGGAGGTGCTGCGGCCGATTCCGCTGTTGCCATGGCTGCTTCGAAGAAGAAGGGAGGCTCCGCCCCTGCAGGCACCAGCACTGTCACCGCCAGAAAGAAGAAGGGCACGGGCACTCGCGTCACCAATGGTGCGTGGCGCGCGTCCATGATAAAGTCTTATGAGCTTCATCTTCTGCACTAGGACGGAGTTTTGTCTTCCGTAGTCGCGGACGCGCGTGTCCCTGGTAGCTAGGTAATCCCCTCTCCTCCTGCTGGCTTTCGGGTGATGTTCTTAGCATTCATCATCCGCGGTCTTTCGTTGCCCCTGCATCCTTTCTTCAGGGGCCTTCTCTGCTTTTACGGGCTCCAGCTCCATCAGATGTGCCCAAACTCCATCCTTCATGTAGCTTGCTACATTACCCTTTGCGAGTGCTGGCTCGGAATCGAGCCACACTTCAGCCTCTTCAAGCGCCTCTTCAAGTTGAAGCGCCAATCGGCGTCTGGCTCCGTAGTCTACAATGTAGGCGGCTACGGTATCCACGTCGACCTCTCCGTCACATATTTCGACATCAAGTTAATGATGTCCGTCCAAGGGTGGAGGGACAAGTGGTTCTACGTCCGCAACCAGAAGGCCGACGGAGACCACTACGGACTTGCACCCTTCGATGCCACGATGCCGTGCAGGAGGAGGCGCTCCTGGAAGAACGTGATTATGCCCGACGAGTCCGCGGAGGCAGATGTGCTATACGAGCGCGTTTGCGACCTCGAGAGTCGCATGGGCAAGGAGGAGGGAGGCTACGCCCTCATTCGCACATGGTTGCGTCGTTGCGTCTAGCCCCTGCAGGCTAGAGTCCATCCTATGTTCCAGTGGGCTGGCACAGACGATGTCACTCGCGTGTCTACCGATGGCATGTCCACGAGTGAAGTAGATAAAAGGGTGCGACTGGTCACCAAGTACACCGTCAAGGATGTGCTCCCCAGTGAACCAGTTGTTCCTCCATTCGATGCTGCTAACCCTCCTCCTGAGGTACAATTGTGCTACGTGGTAGCTTTGTTTGTCGATTGTTTCTTTGCTGTTTCTTGACTTTGTGCTGAATTGCTTTCTGTATGCAGGATTGGGCGGTGTCACCCTGTATGCCCCCTCTTCCTGAGGGGGTTATCTCTCGTGAAGCCTTGGAAGAGGATGAGTCGGAGTCGACCGTCCCATCTGATGTGAAAGAGGAAGCCCCCGAGTCGAGTGGTCCGGACACTCGCAAGCGTTCGCGCAGCGAGGATTCAGATGTGTCGTCTCCTTCAACTCCGGAAGGTGCAGGTGTTGGTGCAGAGTCGCCGATCCCTGCCGTTCCTGTGAGTGCCATGGCGCCATCCGCTCGTAAGAAGATGCGCCTGCCGAAGGAATCGTCGTCAGAGTCGGGGGGCCCTTCCTTCGATTTTGACAATTTTGATTGGTAAGTATACGAATCTTCCTTTTGGTTCATCCTTGGAGTTCCCTTTTCTTGATGTTGGTTTTATTTTGCAGCCAACAAGCATCGTCATCTTCTGACGACGTACAATTTTTGAAAGAGTCTAGAGTCGCGACCTCCAAAGCCAAGAATGTGGCTGAGCGCACTCCTTCTCCTCCATTGGCGGCCCACTCCGGCCATAATTCATCGAGTTATCTGCATGATGTGGAGCATCAGATGGTTATCCGGACGACTGTGAATCCATCGACTTCGGAGTCTTTGGAGGATCACGTAAGCGTAGTATTTGTTTTCTCTATTTTTCACGTAAGCGTAGTATTTGTTTTCTCTATTTTTCGCAGTCGAATGTAAGCTTATCCTGTGTTGTTTTCTACTGTCGCAGCTTCTTGTGAAAGAAGCCGCTCGCTTAGCGGAGCAAGTTCTTGCGATGGGTCACCAGCATGCAATGCTGGATACTCGCCACCGCGCAGTTGAAAGTAAGTGTCCTGCTTCTTGTTCGTCCTCCTTGTGATATATTCGACTGATAGACCGTTTTTGTTTGTTTGGTAGTTGAGCATAATGCACTCCTCCGCGACGCCGCTTCCCTTGAAAAGGCGCTTGCCGCAGCGGTAAAGAGTCACGATGAGGTAATCGCAGCATGTGACGAGTCGTGGAAACGCGAGGAGGACTTGCGCGCCTCCGTTGCGGCTAGAGAGAAGTTGTTTGAGGAACAACTTTTCTCGATTGCCAAGGCTCTCTCAGGTATTTCCTTGTCTGGATTTTCATTGTTCTTCTTCTTTCAAATTTGTCGTTGGTGCTGACCTTCGCGCCCATGCTTGGGTTCTGTATAGATGCTGGCGATTTGAGCTTCGACCCTTAGGCCCTTCGTCGTGACGATGCCTTGGCGGGTGCTCTTTCAGTAGTTAAGGACCACAATGCCGCCGTTCAAGGGATGCTCTCCAAGGCCAAGGGCGTGCTCAGTCGCCTCCGGGAAGAGCTAGCGCCCAAGGCTAAGCTGACCGAGAATATGGACGAGCTGGTGGAGTCTCTTGCTGGGGGTGTCCCTGCAAGCTTCAAGAACTCGCTCCATGCGGCAGGCGCTTCAATGTCACTCGCCATGGTTCAAGCCCACGGAATCGAAGTTGATCCTGCGGCGGTCTCCAAGGCAATGCCTGTCAACGCCGATGGCCAGCAGATAGTCTTTGCTCCCTTCGCAACTGCTTGTGGCAAGTACGGCCCGCAGCTGATCAATACAGTTGCGAAGTACTCTGAGGAGCTTCAGCGCACCAAGAAAGCCGTGAAGGCTGCAACGTCAGGGGCCGGTGGGAAGTCTGTGGCATCTGATACTGCCACAGACTCGATGAGGCCCCCAAAGCTGAAGTCGAAGTCGAAGAAGCCAGTCGCTCCTCAGTAGTCGCATCCTGTAATAGTTAAATAGATTATATATTTTGTCCAGAACATGCCTGTTGGCGAGTGTATCTGCTGATACTTTTGTTAATCTTGAATGCACTCGAATCTTTTGTTTATGCCTCGCCTTAGTCCTCTTATTTTCTCTTGCTTGACTTGTGGTAGGGCACGTCGAGTGATCCTTTGAGGGAGCCTCAGGATTCACTGCCCCTTGATGACACTTTGGCACCATCGCGCTCGAGGGTGGATGAGCTTTCTCTACTCTCATGACTCCGTGACAGCGTGAAGCAAGTGGAGCGTGAATTGCCTGTGCTTCACGGAAATGCTGACGTATGGAAGTCGAAAGCGGAAAAAGCCGCCGCCCGAGAGCAGTATCTGCTAGGGGAGGTGACGTAGTTGCGTGACCAGCTCAAATGCCAGTCTTCTTTCCTCCTGTCGTTTCCTTGTGGTTACTCGCAGCAGTTTGTTGTTCTCATATTTTGCCCTTGCCTTGTATAGTTGTCAGCGCGCGCCATCCGTAGGATGAGAAGGATCGTATTGCCATTCGTATGAATGACCTGACCCAAGAGCATCTTCAAGCGAGTGGGTACTTCTGGGTAGATCATGATCGCGCAATCGCATTGGCAACCTTGCAGGATCGTGCGTCGCGGGTGCTTCACTTTTTAAAGAAGTCGCAATCATGCTTGAAGAATATTTACTAGACGATGTTCCCATTCGACGTCGTTCCATCGAGCCTGCTGGCTCTTCTCACTAAATTCCATGACTTGGGTGTGGTCCGCGAGTGTGTACGGCAGCAGTTAGTGGTTGGTGCCAAGGCTGCCCTATCACTGGTGCGACTGCATAGGCCTGATGTGGATGTTGCAGCAATCGCAGCTGGACCACCTGCGCCGCCAGCGAGTTCTGCTTGGAACATGGTGTCGCACTATCAGGCAGTGGATCGCCCAGCAGAGGAGGTCATCAACTTCTTCGAGGAGCAGACCAATGTTCTCTTGCTGCAACAGTAGTTTAGTTTGTATCCTGCACATAGTTGTACCAATATGTAAAGTTTGTGTATATGCTATGTATAATTGATTGACGATGATGTATAAAGAGCTTGTTAGCATGTATGTTTTGTGAGTGTGTTGCACTATGCGATTCCTTTTTGTTAGCCTGGCTTTATGTTTATCTCAGTCCCTTGTCAACCTGTCAGGTACGTTGCTACTCAGGGTATCGCATTTTAGTTAGTAGAACAGATGTGTACAGGGTGGCGCAGCCCCCGAGTGGATAATTTGCGAAAAATTAGACAAAAACACAGAGTTTTGGGGCACTTAGCTTTATTCATTTCTGGGGTAGTACGAAGTACAATGTGTGGCTAAGTTGCCTTGGCTGAGGGGCCTTATTTGTAATGTAAAGGTAAAAACGACTAAGGGTAGAAGCGTCGCAGCTTGGTGACGTTCCAGGAGTTGGAGTATGTGAGTCCTGTCTCTAAATCTTGAAGGCGATAGGCGCCACCTGAGATTACTTCTGTAATCACGTATAGTCCCTCCCAGGGGGACTCGAGCTTCAGATGCCCTTGCTGCTTCAGTCGCAGGACCAGGTCGCCTTCGACGAAGGACCTGGGGCGTAGCCTCCTGCTGTGGTAGTTGCGCAGGTTCTGCTGATAGATCGTTGATCTTTCCGTGGCGATTTCCCTTGCCTCGTCAAGGAGGTCGACGGAGTCTTCGAGTGCCAAGGTTGACTCCTGCTCGCTGTAAGCGACCACGCGCGGTGCTTTGTATCGTACTTCAGCGGGTAGCACCGCTTCAGCCCCGTGCACCATGAAGAACGGGGTGTACCCTGTAGCACTGTTTGGAGTTGTGCGTAGGCTCCAGAGTACTGATTGTAGTTCGTCTAGCCAGCAACCCGCGGCTTGTTCGAGTGGCCGGAGGAGTCGCTTCTTGATACCACCGCAGACGAGCCCGTTAGCTTTTTCGACCTGATCGTTGGTCTGTGGATGTGCTACCGAGGAATAGATGATGTTGATTCCCAGATTCTCGCAGAATTCTTGGAACTCCTTGGATGTTAAGTTCGTCCCATTGTCTGTGATGATGCTGTGTGGCACTCCGAAGCGGTAGACGATGGACTCGAAGAACTTGACTGCGCTGTGCCCTGATTGGTCACTGGCATGGCCTCTATCCACTTGGTGAATTTGTCGACTACGACCAGGAGGTAGATGTAGCCTCCTCGTGAGGACTTGGGGAGCTTGCCGACCATGTCGAGTCCCCATTGCACGAAGGGCCAGGCCAATGGAATTGGCCGGAGCTCTGCGCCAGGTGCGTGCGGCTTGTCCGCGAATCACTGGCACGCATTGCATTTATGGACGATGTCCTTGGCGTCACGCATGGCCGTAGGCCAGTATAATCCAGCTCGTAGAGCTTTGGCAACGAGGGCGCAACTGCTGGCGTGGTGCCCGTCAGGTCCCCTCATGGATGTCGAGGAGAACAGCTCTTCCATCGGCCGTGGAGACGCATCGTTGTAGTACTCATGTGATGCTGCGCTTGTATAGTTCACCATTGATAACAACGAATGCCTTGGATCGCCGCGCGATGCGCCGTGCATCAGTCAGGTCATCCGGTAGCCTCTTGCTGAGAAGGTACGTGATGTACGGTTGAGTCCAAGATGGCTCGATCACCATGACGCTGATTGGTCCTTCGAGTCCTGTATCCAGCTCCAAGTCGTCGAGTGCCATTGGCTCATTGGGCAGCGTAGCCCCCAAGTCCATTGTTGCGCTTGTTTTCTTCTCTGCGGCCTTTGGCTTGATGGAGCGTTCGCAGATGCGCTCGAGAAATACCCCAGGTGGTATGGGGGCGCAGGTAGAGCCTATGTTGGCGAGTGCGTCCGCCTCTTCATTGCTTTCGCGGCCTATGTGCTGCAGCTCGCAGCCGTAAAAATCTCCTTAGAGTGTGTCGTATAGGTCGCGGTAGGCGATCATGTTGTCGTTCAGTGCGTCGCACTCGTGCATTGTCTGGTTGACGACCAGCTTGGAGTCGCCATATATTATGAGCCTTTTGGCGCCGCAGGCTTTTGCCATCCTCATCCCGTGTAGCAGGGTGTCGTATTCAGCTTCGTTGTTGGAGGCGGTGAACTGCATTCGCAGGATATATTTCAGCTTGTCCCCTGGGGCGATGTCAGTATGACACCTGCACCAGCTCCGTCCTTCCGCTTGGATCCATCGAAGTGCATTGTCCAGAGGTAGGACATATCTGGTTTTTCAGGGAGCTGGTTCTCTATCCAGTGCACGAGGAAGTCAGGGAGAACTTACGACTTGATTGCGTCGCGTTTTTCATATGTGATGTCTCGTGGAGACAGTTCGATTCCCCAAAGTGCGACTCGTCCTATGGCGTCGGGATTGTTGAGGATGTGCCCAAGCGGGGCGTCATTGACTACCACGATTGGGTGTTCTTGGAAGTAGTGGTGCAGTCGTCGGGCCGTCATGAAGACGCCGTACGCCAGTTTCTGGTAGTGCGGGTACCGCTGTTTTGTTGGCGTAAGTACCTCGCTGAGGTAGTAGACTGGGCGCTGTACCCTATGGACCTTGTTTTCCTCGGCTCGTTCGACTACGAGCACTGTGCTGACCACCTGGTTGGTGGCGGATATGTATAGCAACAACGGTTCCCTTTCTCGTGGGGTCACTAGTACTGGCGAGGTGGATAGCAGGCGCTTGAGGTCTTTGAATGCTTCATGCGCCTCATTGGTCCACTCGAACTTGTCAGCTTTGCGGAGGAGTTGGTAGAAGGGCAGTGCCTTTTCGCCCATCCGACTAATAAATCGACTGAGAGCCGCGATTCGCCCAGCCAGCAGCTGGACGTCCCTTATGTTTTTCGGCTTCTCCATGGCCAGTATGGCTTTTATTTTCTTCGGGTTCGCCTTGATCCCTCTTGTGGAGATAAGATACCCAAGTAGTTGCCCAGATGGTACGCCGAAGGCGCACTTGTCTGGATTGAGCTTGATCCGATAGCGATCAAGGTTGGTGAAGGTTTCGTGCAAATCGTCGATTAGTGAGGCTTCCTCTTTGGTCTTGATTACTATGTCGTCGACATAGACTTGAATGTTGCGACCGAGTTGGTTCTTGAAGGCAAGCCTGCATGCACCGCTGGTAGGTGGCTCCTGCGTTCTTTAGCCCGAAGGGCATTGTGTTGGAGCAGAACACACCAAAAGGCGTTGTAAATGCTGTTTTTTCTTGGTCTTCCTCCTTCATTCAAATCTGGTTATAGCCTGAGTAGGCGTCGAGGAAGCAGAGACGCTCGCATCCCGCGGTGGAGTCGATGATCTGGTCGATTCGCAACAACGGGAAGTGGTCCTTTGGACAGTGCTTATTCAAAGAGGTGAAGTCCACGCACATCCGCAGGATATCCGTGTCCTTTTTTGGTACTATCACCGTGTTGGCGAGCCAAGTGCTTTCCTTGATCTCGCGTATGAATTTGGCATCGAGGAGTCTGTTGATCTCCATTCCGACTGCCTTTGCTCTTGGCTCAGATAATCGCCGGATTGTTTGCTTGACTGGCCTTGCGTCTAGGTTGACATTGAGTGCATGCTCGGCGAATTCCCTGGGAACCCCTAGCATGTCCGCTGGACACTAGGCGAAAATTTCCCAGTGCTCACGGAGGAATTCGACGAGCGCGAGTTCCTATGCGGGACTCAAGTTGTTGGCGATGAGGGCCATTTTGGCGGGATCCGATGGGTGGACCTGGACTTTCTTCATGTGCACTGATGAGTCGAAGGAAAAGTCGGGTGAGCTTGGCCGGCTTAGGGGAGGCAGACTGTTGTCTGTCGATTCCTTCAATCTTGCGAGTTCCTCCTGCATGCCGAAGCACTGGGAGATTCTGTTGAATTCCCTATCGCAGCTGTCGGACCTCTCGAAGCTTCTGTTGATTGTGATGACACCGTTAGGTCCTGGCATTTTCATCTGTAGGTAGGCGTAGTGTGGCACCGCCATGAACCTAGCGAACACGACACGTCCGAGGATGCAGTGGTACTGCGAGGGCCAGTCGACAACTTCAAAGTCGATGCGCTCGCGCCGAAAGTTTTTCGGTGTGCCGAAGATGACGTCGAGGTTGATTTTACCAAGGGTATATACGCCCTTGCCTGGGACGATGCCGTGGAATGTTGTGTCTGAGGCTTCTAAGCAAGTCAGAGGGATCCTCATTGCTCGCAAGGTACTCGCGAATATAAGGTTGATGCCGCTTCCGCCGTCCATGAAGACATGGCTCATGTCAAAGCCTCCGATTTGCGCCTCGAGTATGAGGGGACAATGGCCTGGACGAGGTACTTGGGGCGGATGATCATGCTTGTCGAAGCTGATGCAGGACTCGCTTCCGCTGAGGTACTCAGTGGTGGATGGTGGCGAGTTTGTGGCCAAGTTGACTTGGCGAGTGATGGCCTTCTGCACCCTATTCGAGGGGCGTCCCTTTTGGATCATCATGGTACCCATGGCCCGTGGGTATGGTTTGCCTCCCTGGTGCTGGTCCGGCGCAGCTACATTTGGGGGTAGTCCAGGTGGTGGTGGCGGAGCGCCATGTGCCACGGCGCCTGGAGCGGCTCTGTAGCCCCATTCGATTGTGCTGCGATTCATCCGAACTAGTCCATCATGTAGTTTGAGGAACTCGCGGTAGTCCTTGAGGAGGTGGCTAGACTTCTTCTTTTCGTCATGCTTGTCGATGTAGAAGTGCACAGTGCATGGCCCGGACAGTTTATCTTCAATGGATGTTGCGGGTGCCTCATCACGACTCCAGCGCTGCCACACTTGCGTGGTCTTTTCGGAGTCACGGTATCCACCGCTGTGGTAGCCGCTGTTGCGGTTGTCGTCGCGTCTGTCGGCGTAACCGGATGCGACCATGTTGACGTCGTCGCGGTCATCGTAGATGCGCATGCGGCGTTTGCTTCGGCGGTCGCGTCTGCGCTCGAGCTCTGCCTCGTCGTCGGAGTGAACGCGATTTTTCACCGAATCTTCTCCATCTGCCCAGCGATTCGCGATTTCTATCAGGTGGTCAATGGTTTTGAGCTTTGAGCGGCCCAGATCCTCTCTGAGCTCTATGCGACGTACGACGCCGTTGAATGCGTCAATCGCTCGATCCTCCGAGATGTTCTCTGCGGAGTTCTTGATGATGGACCACCTCTGGATGTAGGAGCGTAGCGATTCGCCCGATCTTTGCTGGCAGCATCTCAGCTCTTCGATTGATGTGGGCAGTTTGTATGTGCCCTTGAAGTTGCGCACGAAGCTGTAAACCAGCTCTTCCAACCTGCGAATGGATCCGCGTGGGAGGTTTTTGAGCCATGCTCGGGCGGCGCCTTGCAGCTGTAGCTGTAGGCATTGCATGGCCGTGCTTCAACTTCCGCCGTGAAGACTGACGGAGGAGATGTGGTCCTCCAACCAGATCTTCGGGTCCTATAGGCCGTCAAACTTCGGGTTCTCCGATGGTAGTTTAAACCCCTTGGGCATTCGCTTTTGCCTGATGGCCCTGCTGAAGCATCTAGCGTCATAGAGCTCCACATCTTCGTCTTCTGAGTCAATCGACCGAGCACATCGCGCCCTTGATTTGTCGATCTTGCGCTGCGTGAGGTCATCACGTGCATCATAGTCGTGGTCGTGTCGCCGTGAGCGGCGACATCGAGACAGGTCGTGACTGTCGACGCTGGATGAGGGCGAGGAGTAGCGCTTTGCCTTTCTTTGGCTCCAGTGTAGGCTCCTTGTCGAGGGCTGCCTCGATTAACCCCAAGCCTGCGATCATAGATCGGTGCATGGCGGCCCGAGGATCTCCGGCTGGCGGTTGATTGTTGAGGAGGTACATGGTGGCTGCTGTTACCGCGGCTTGCGGCGTCTTCGGGACCACGTTGCCCCGTGTGTCGACTGTCATAGAGCTGAAGTCGAGGACCTTTGCAGCTTCTATGCGTTCTTGCTCGGTAAGATGGGCCATCCAGGATCGTCTTTTGTTTGCGATGTGCTCATTGCCCTTTGAAGAGGATCCTCCGTGGGAGGAGAGCCCAGCACGTCGAAGACTAGACTCATCTGCCGCCTTTTTGCGCGCTTCGAGTTGCGCGAGTGTATGCACTTGGCGTCTGTATTCCTCCTTCAGGAGCCAATGGTAGCCCATCAGCATGTTCTGCGGGGAGTCGAGAGGTAGGGGATTGCCTCGTAGGGCTTCTCGGCAGCGGTCCCACTCGTTGTCGTTGAGCTTGATGACAACGCGCTCTCCCGTATTTTCATTCACCATGGTTGGTGGTTCGATTGCTCCTTTGTTGTTGACGGGGGCGCCGTTGCCACCGTTGCCGCCATTAGGTATGCCGCCGTTAGGCGGGTCGGTTTCGTTGCCACGGTTGCCCGTCTTGTCGCGATTGGCAGAGGTGTCGCCCGCGTTGATGACGGCGCACGTGAAGTGGTTGGGGAAGTTGCTGCTCCCGCAACTTTCAGATCCGGAACCGTAGGCTCCACCTTCAGTTGCTAGATCACTCAAATCGGATTCACGACTGCTGTCGCTGACCGTATTCTCGACTGTTGTCGAGGCATTGAGCTCGTTGAGGGTGCCGATCGGTGGACGGAACCACGACGCTGGAGCAATCGATGGCACCATCGGCTGGTCAGGCATGCGAAGCGTGCCCATCTGACCAACTTGGAAGCGGAAGCTCCCGATCGCCAAGCTGATTCCGTTGTCCATGGACTCGAAAGCCGGGCGAGTGGCCGGCGTGTGGACGGTGAAGTCGAACGCACCGAAGAGCTGGCGAATCTCCGCTGTTGCGGAGTTGTAGATTGCGGTTGATGGGGCCGAAGAAGCCGCAACATCAGCACTCCCAGTTCCCACAGATGGCACCAATTGACGAGGGTTTAACTCATCAATGCCCATTGTTATGGACTTGGGTTTTGGAGAAGGAGGGAGCGCTGGAGACATCTATCGGCTAGCAAACAAGCACACAGGAGACTCGAAGATTTACCCACGTTCAGGCCTCGTAGAGGTCCCTACTCCTGCTTGTCTGCTCGTGGAATTATCAAAGGAATCGAGGATTACAATGGTGCACAGATGCAATCTGGCGAGAGTTGTGGAAACTAGGGTTGTGTGTGTCCTCCTCGCCGCCCCATCCTAGCCTTTATATAGATAGGCTAGGTCTCGGGTAGCAGGCCGAGTCGGTTACAGGTTAGGGTTTTCCCCTTTTAACTTTCTATCTTTAGCTTCTTCTTGTTCTTCAAGCAATCGAGAGTCTGTAGGTTACTCGAGTTCTTCATTTGGGCCTTGGCGACACCGTGGGCCTCTACGTAATCAAGACGTATATACCAAGCTCGAGTACTTGTAGGGTATACCCATGTCACTCTCAGACATCGTAGTGGTTACTTAGAGGTGACCTCACACTTGGCTCAACAAAGTGGTTTCCTACGAGCCTTGTCGTGAACATCTTATTATGGGGCTCTCTCCACACATATCATGACACAAGAAGTATGTTATCTAGATTACATATAACAATAATACTAGCTAGTGGTGTATCCTACATCCCCGAGAACATTTTATCCCTATTGAGTTCAACCACACTTTCATACAATCTTGTTACTTCTTTTATTTTACTTGTTTTAATTACCTTTCTACAAACAACCATAAACCATTCAAACACCCTTTACTTGAGATCAAAGACAACTTATAAGTATTTTTTGGTAGAGAGTAATGAGGGGCATAAAGACCTTTACCAATAGCTCTCTGTGGGTTCGATATCTTTACTTCGAAAATAGCTACAATTGGTCTATGCACTTGCAGTCATCAAGTACGTCTTAAGTACTTAAAGATATTATTTACTGCTATCTAGTGGATTTTTCTAGGATCCGAATGATATATGCTCGTTACACTTAGAGCATAGGAAATATCCGGCCTAGTACATATCATCGCATACAAGATCGATCCTACTGCCGAAGCATAAGGGATCTTCTCCATCCGACTTCGCTCATCAGCCGATGCTAGGCATTGAGTCTTACTAAGTTGGATTCCATGCGCCATCGGTAAGAACCCCTTCTTAGCCGAATCCATAGTGAACTTCTTAAATATCTTATCTAGATATGTACTCTGACTCAAACCTATGAGTCTCCAGGATCTATATCTATATATCTTAATTCCCAGTATAAATGCCGCCTCACCCAAGTCCTTCATTTGGAAGCACCTTTCCAAAGAATGCTTGGTTTCTTGCAACATTGGAACATTGTTTCGAACTATCAATATGTCATCTACATACAGTAGCAGAAAAACAACAGAGCTTTCACTAAACTTCCCGTATACACAAGAATATTGTTCGCTTTTGATGAAGCCAAATGATTTGACCACTTTATCAAAATGAATGTTCCAACTCCGACTTGCTTGCTTCAATCCATAGATGGATTTCCAAATCTTGCAAACTTTGTTAGGACTAGCTGGATCAAAAAACCTCGAGATGTATTATATACACGTGCTCGGTCAAATTTCTGTTAAGGAAAGCAGTTTTCACATCCATCTTACATATCTCCCAATCAAAATATGCAGCTAGTGCTAAAATGATCTTCACCAACTTAAGCATCGCTACTAGCAAGAAAGTCTCATCATAGTCAACTCCTTGAACTTGTCGGAACCCTTTCATGACAAGTCGTGCTTTATAGACAAAAATATTTCCGTATTGGTCTATTTTCCTCTTAAAGACCCATTTACTCTTGATGGATCTTTCACCATTTGGCAGATCAACCAAGTTCCAAACTTGATTGTCATCCATGGACTTTAACTCAGATCTGATGGCTCCAAGCCATGACTAGGAATCAGCACTTCTCATCACATCCTAATAAGTAGTCGTCTCATCACCGTCTACCATAAGTACATCTCCACAAAGTTTTGCTGATCTTCATGGCTCTAGTGCATTTGCCGGATTAGGCACAACGTTCGTCTCAACCTCTAAGTTTGCCAACTTGTCATGAGTCGGTGAATCCTGAATTTCTTCGAGGTGCACCCTATTCCCACTATCTTTCTGGCTTAGAAACTCTAACCCAAAAGTTTTCTTAGGGTCGCCTATGAAAACTAACTTATCCGACTTGCGGTTGAGCTTGTCGGATTGCAATTGCTTGACAAAAGCTTCATATCCTCAAATCTTGAGAAAATCCAAGGTTGGCTTCTTGCCCATACACATCTCATGTGGTGTCTTTTCTACTGATTTAGATGGTACTTTGTTTAGTGTTATCACTGTTGTCTCTAGACAAAAACCCCAGAACAATATAGGTAGATCCATCTTACTCATCATTGACCTTACCATGTATAACAAGGTTTGGTTCCGCCTTTTTGACAGACCACTCCTCTGAGGTGTTCCTAGCAAGGTGAGCTGTGGAACTATTCCACAACTCTTGAGATGGTCATCAAACTCATGGCTCATATATTCGCCTCCACGATCTGATCGTAGAAACTTAATATTCTTGTCGAGTTGGTTTTGCACTTCACTCTGAAACTCTTTGAACTTTTCAAAGGGTTCCGACTTGGATTTCATCAAGTAGACATAGCCATATCTACTGAGATCATCCGTAAGAGTGACAAAATACTCATAACCACATCTGGCTGGCGTGCTTAATGGACCGCATACATCACTGTGTATCAGTTCCAGCAAGTCGGGCGCCGTCTATCAACTCTTTGCAAAAGGTGTCTTGGTCATATTTCCTAGCAAACAAGATTCGCATGTTTCGAATGGCTCCAAGCCAGACGAATCCAGGAGTCCATCACCATGGAGCTTCTGCATGTGTTTCCAGCTAATATGACCAAGGAGACAATGCCATAGATAAGTAGCACTAAGATCATTCATCTTCAACCTTTTAGCATTCAAGTTAAAGACTAATTTACATTCAAGATCAAGCATAAAAAGTTCAGCTTGGATAGATGCATAGCCATTAAACACATTATTCAAATAAAAGGAACAACCATTGTTCTTAATACTCGACTCATAACCCTACTCCATCAAACATGAGGCAAAAATGATGTTTTGGCTTACTACAGGAACATAATAACACTTATTTTGTTCTAGTAAAAATCATGAAGGTAATTGGAGTTGCATCGTGCCTACGGCTAACACAACAACTATTGCCTTGTTTCCGACTCTAATGTCAATCTCCCCTCTCGCCATGCTCCTATGCCTTACCAGTACCTACATTGAGTTGCACACATGAACAACCGATCCAGTATTGTATACCCAGGTGCTGCTAGGAGTGTCGGCAAGATAAATGTATATAACATTCACAACAAGTGTACCTGAGTTGGAAGTCATACTTCCACTCCTGGCTTTATTCTCCTTGTACTTGTCGCAGTTCCTCTTCCAGTGACCCTCTGCCTTATGGTAAAAGCATATTGTACAAATCTGGAAAAAAACATATTGTACCCAGAGGTTTTGCCGGCTTGCCAGTCACTGATACGGTGCTAGGACTTGGATCCAGCGTGTCGTCTCCCTTTGGCTTGGCTTTCTTAGACCAATATTTCTTCTTGGTCTTGGAAGTGTTCTGCACCATCAACACTTGACTAGTGCATCCTCTCTTGATATTGGCCTCTGCTGTCTTGAGCATCCCTTGAAGTTTTGTCAGCTTCTTATCCATATCATACATATGGTAGTTCGAAATGAACGGGCCATAAGGACTAGGAGGAGAATTCAGGAGAATGTAAGTAGCAAACTCTTCGCTCAAGGGAAAACCCACACAATCCAAGGACTGCACATATCCGACCATCTTGATCATGTGCGGTCCCAGTGAATCTCTGTCTTTTAGCTTGCACCCAAGCATGGCTCTGGATACATCGTACATCTCCGTCCTAACCTGCATCTCAAACATGCTCTTGAGGGAAACGATCATATTGTACGCCTCAACATTCTCAAACTGTTGTTGAAGTTCCGGCTCCATGTGAGTGAGCATGAGGCAGGTGACTTCCGTCGACTCATCCTGAGCCCGACGAAAAGCGGTTCTTATAGCATTAGGCTCAACCCTTCCTGGCTCATCTGGAATCGGATTATCTAGGACATGTTCCTTCTTTTCTTGCTTGAGAATGATTCTCAAGTTACGATACTGTTTGTTAAAGTTTGTTCCATTCAACTTATCCTTCTCAAGGATCATACACAGCGCAAAACTAGAAATCTGAACGATGCTACGTGATTCCATCTATAAACCAAAGATGCAAAACACTTAAGACAATGTATCTGTAATAGGAGAAGGCGTATTAAACTCTTTAATCATGCACACTCCCACTGAGACTGATATCCCTCTGATAGTCGACAGTGATTCTGGATCCTGATCAGTTATCCGACTACTGAGCCTTTATGTCACTTCTAGTCGGAGAATGTTTCGAGTAGGCAACACCTTGCCAATCAGATCTCTATCTAATTCCTGTTCGATTGTCTGACAAGCCTCCTTACCCTGAATCCCACAGCTATTGTGATGGCTCCGTCTAGCTACCAAGTTTCCTACAGAGAAAGTATGTATATCTCACACTTTATCGAAGAGAATTGGTACTACCCCAACAATATGATCCCACTAACCAAAAATGTCTAACTTGTAGTGTTGTAGAAAATGGTGGGGTAATCTGACTAGACCTTCTTTGAGGGAAAACAAGCAAATGAAACTGCAAGTCGGAACCTTTCTGTCTCGCACCAGCTAACCGTTGCTGTAACTTATGACAGGGTACAGTTGTCCTACTCTTGTCCAACAAGGAAAGCAACTTTAGTGGTTGATCGTCGATGTCAGCCACATGATCTCCCACTCAAATCTGGACCAGTTTTGAACAATTTCTTGACCAAGACAAACCAGATCTGGCCACTGCCCTAGATCAAAATAGATCAAAAAAGGAAAAACAAAAACACTGAAAAAGATCCAATCTTTTGCACTAGCGCATCTCATGCGCAAGAACTAGGCCAAAAACCTAGAACCGATGCTCTGATACCATTGTTGGGCAACGCACAGAGCCAGGCTGCAAACAAAAACTTTTCTCCTCCAGCAAGGTCTCTGGCGAGCCACCCCAAGATCCGGTCAAGGTCAAAGTGATGTAGCCCGACCTACGGTCTTTACCACATCAAGGTCTCCAACTTATGCCAAGTCTTCATGGACACCCAAGGTGAATCATATCCTCTATGCAAGCCCTATTCCTACCCTATTGGATGGTATACTACTTAATACTCCATCCCATAACCATGATAGGTTCATAACGACAAGTACGGAGACAAGGGAGGGAGTCTGGAGCATCAAGTCTGACAAGACGGTGGCTTGGAAGAGGATACAGAAGAAGCCACTGAATCCAGGACCGGAGTATCCGTAGACATCGCCCCGGAGTCTCCGGCCCGGCCAGAGTGTCCGGCCACCAAGCATAGGAGTATCTGGCCACCCTCCGCTCAAAGCCTAGCGCGGCCACTCTGTCGGCCAGATCAGACTCCAGCCGTACTCCACCTGGAGTGTCCAGCCTAAGTGATGGGCCTACATGCCGCTAGGTGGGCCTTCGGCCCATGTACCCCCAATTCGTCCAAAACCTTAGTTTTATGCCAAACTACCCCATTCTAGTGGCTGTCCTATATATAGACTCCCCACCCATCATTGTACACCTTAGGCATAAATGATAGACTAAAGACAACCCTGATGAGGATACAATCATAGAGTATGATGATTCTTCTTGTTTATGCTAGAAGGAAATACTGAGCCTCATTGAAAAATATCATAGGGTGACTTCATTCCTAGTTGGGCATGATACTTTGATTTATAAGAACTTTATACTACCTAAATCATGGTGTTATTGTTTGACTATATTTAATATCCATCGGACTAGCATCGGCGGGAAGGAGAGGGAGGAAGGTGAGGATTCCAACATGATGATCATCCAAGGATACGCGAGGGAGGAGAGGGAGGCAGGCACACTAGACGAGGAGGAGATCATCAAGAATGACATGAAAGAATCCAAGCACCCTAGAGTGTATGTCCTACATCAACCGGACAGTCTGGCCCAGTCGCATCGTGTCAAGGTGGCTGCCATTTAGAAGCCTAAATTGAAAGCCATCCGGAATCACACTGGAAACTTTGAAGTTTCCAGGTGGATCGGATAGTCCCGTGCTTAACACCTAGAGTGTCCGTCCCATATGGACCGGAATGTCCAACCGCCGACGGACCTTGTCCAAATCGGTTGTATCTGTTTGAGTCCGTTACAAATTGTTTTCGGTTCTGGTCATCCCAGTCACCCATATAAGCCCTAGGACGCCCCTTTATCTCAGTTTAAACCACGTTTAAAGTAAACCCTAGATTTGTTGAGTTGCTACTTGCATCCAATTGAACCCATGCACCAATTTATATCGATTAGGTGTATTTGCTATTATCAATCAAGTGTGATTAGTTGATCCATTGGGATTTAGCTAATTGCAAGTTTAGTGTGACCTTCTATTCCATTGAAAATTAGAAGATTGCAATACCGCTTCGTGGTCAGTGGCTACGTGCGCAAGTGTGTGAAGTTGTGAATATCTACAAGGGTTGAGAGTTATTGCATTGGCATCAGGGATCGATCGAGAGGTTTGTGAGCAGTATACAAGTTATCTCCACCCACTATCATCATATATCCACCTCGCTTACTAAGAAGATCGGACCACCCCATATCATCATGGTATCAAATTTTCGGGGTTACCTCGGTAAGCATCCACAAATCCATCCATAGTTTAGTGTTTTTTCGTCCTATACAAAAAAGGCATACGAAAATATTAGGGTTAGTCTTTGCCATATCCTAGATTGCATCAGAGTTGAGTCGTAGTTGCTGGTTGTTTTTGTGTCTTTGATCTGATCTCTTCTAGTATGAGTCATAGTGTCTAGGTTTTCATTGTTATTATCGTTTATTCTTTGTTTTTTGAGTCATTCATCATCGTTCTCTGCTAGTTTTTCTCTACTTGTCTGAATCCACATAGAGTACCTTTGTGTCAACTTAGCTACAACCTTTCTACAACATCTATGCCTAGGAATGCTCATACGATACTAGTTGCTTTGCTCTAAACAGGCTGCTCATTAGGGTTTTGAAGTGCAAAATTTCAGCCAAAACAGACTAGACTATCCTACCAACATACCCCGGACTATCTGGCTATCCGGACTATCTGGCTCACGTATACCGGAGTATCCTGTCCTTTGTGCTACAATTTGTTTGTTTCAATACTGCATTGTGTTCTATAGTTGAAAAAACAAAAAAAGGAGATGAATCAAAAAAAGAGAAAAGAGATACAGAAGTGACAGAAGAGAAATATCGAAGTTGTTTGGAGGCCTAGTTTCATAATAGCACTAGTAGATTGAGCAATTGTATGCCTGTTTATTTTGAGCTATTACTAGCATCTCTCTTGTGCATTGCAATATTCCTATTTATAAGTTGCTTTGCCACGTTTATCTCCACTGTGTGTGTTTCCTTGGGTGTTTGTCACACGATCAGCACTAGAACTTGCTTTGGTGTAGTTAGGTAACCATACCTACAGCTCCACTATATACTTCTACTTTGTCATGTGATCATTCGTGTACCCTTGGTATTCGCTTCATTACATCCGTGCACGTGTTGTGTATCCAAGTTGGTAAGCTTTACTAATTCACTTAACTGTAAGATTTCATTTTCTTATAATTGTGAGTGAGTTGTGAGGGAGCCACCAAAAGATTTTTGATTTCATGCACTAACCTACTAATCATGTCTTCTAGTGATGTTGATGCAATATAGAAAAAGGATGTAGATGATTATCCCTTCCCATTAATATACCATTGCAGTAACATATTTTGGGAGGAGGAGTCAGGAGTGGTCCCTACTTCGGGTTTGTTCCACGTCATGACAGAAATATATGGTAGAAGTGCTGCTACTACCATTAATACTTGTTCTTATGTGAATTTTGTTAGTGTTGAGGTTGTCGAAAAGCTAAAATTAGTCTCACGTACATTAACAAACCCATTTATGTTAGCAACTTCTTGTCATGGACTACCAGTTACTCAGATCGCATGTGTTCCACTCACCATTTAGGGCCCTAGAAGATATATTTCATGTTATGTCATGCTTAGAGCGTTTAATTCCCACCATATCGTATTGGGAAAAAAGTGGTGTGATCAATTCTAGGTTTGGTTTGGTAGTGAGTTTCTGATCCTTCTGATATGGGTATCCTTGTGGATTTACCCTTGAGGTGGTCCGATCTTCACAGATTTGAGGCGGGGAGTGAGGGGATACGTGATGAACACGATGAACAAAACTCCAATGCAAGATAAAGATACAAACACACGCCAAATCACACCTGATTCGATTTGCTCCTGTTGGTTCGAACAACCTGTCCAATAGAATCCTCGGCGAGAGACCTTGCGGTAGAATCACCAAAGGCGAGATCGGCAAGCGGATGATAGAACCCAAACCAAGGAGAGAGTAGCAACCAAGTATAATCCCAAAGGGGAGAGACCAAGCACGACTAGAATCCTTGATAGGGAGAGACCAAACACTTGAGGAGGGTCTTGACATCTTGGAGAAGGGCACCGACTCCAAGGCCTTGTACAACTCATAGATAATTTATTGAGAGGGGGTTCCCATCTAGGGTTAGGCACATGCCTCAATTCATCACCATTTCTCCCTAGATCTGAGCCACAAGGGGGTATTTATAGTGCTAGGGGTAAAGGGATAGGTAGGAGAGAATGTTATGGGCATCAAACCTTTCACAGTGCACAGACTGGCATTTCCAGCGATAAGTCCTGCCGTGCCGGAATTGGCGCCGGTATTTCTGGCGGTCGCCAGTTTGCTTCAGTCGTGACCGTAAATTCCGACAGGGATTCCCGTCAGCCGGTCCTGGCGCCAAAATTTTCATTAATGATGTATTCATACTGGTCAATCTTGAAGGAGACGTTAACCTTTGTTGTTATCTTGTGTGCTCCATTGTCATCAAGCCATTTGACGTGATAGGGGTGAGGGTGCTCTATGCATGGCAACTTGAGTTTCTCACAAATCTCCATATTTGTGAGGTTGTGGAAACTACCTCCATCAATGATCACCTTTATGGACTTGCCATCAGTTCCGGCATGAGTTTGGAAGATATTGGGGCATTGGTCCTCTTTTGGTATGGAGTTTGTTGTTAAGACTTGAGCAGTCACTAGGGAAGGGCCTGGATCATGGTCGCATATGAGGGTGTCATCCACTTCCATCGTGGCTTCCCTTCTAATCACTCGTTGAGTCAACGGTTCATTTTCCTCTTCACTCACGGAGTAGGTTGTGCCATTCTCATTTGTAAGCATCACTCATGTGTTGGTGCACTCATATGATTTGTGACCCTTCACTCCACACTTGAAGCAAGTGACTTGGCTATCCGATGTCGTGTTGGAGGAGGATGTTATTGTCGTCTTTTCTTGCTTGGATGAGCTTGGTGCTTGGTTTGTTGGCATGTTGGAGGCATTTTCATGGACGGATGGAAAATGTGCCTTTGTCTTATCATAAGAATTCTCTTTTTGCAAGTGACTCTCAGCTTTGGTAGCTTGATGGAGGAGCTCGGTGAGGTTCTTGTATGGTTGAAATTCAACAATCTTCCTTATTGGGTGGCTCAAACCATCGAGGAACCTTGCTATTGTTTGCTCTTCGAGCTCTCTCACATCGGCTCGCATCATAGTTTTCTCCATTTCCTTATAGAACTCTTCATTTGACTTTGTGCCTTGACTCAAATTTTGTAGCTTGTTGAAGAGATCTTGTCTATAATGCTCAGGGATGAATCTCTTGTACATCACGTCCTTGATCTCCGTCCAAGTTTCTATTGGAGGCTCATCTTGGTTCTCACGGTGTTTTTGGTAGTCTTCCCACCAAACATTTGCATAGTCCTCAAACTCAAGGGATGCCATTGCAAATTTCTTCTCTTTGGAGTAGTTGTGGACTCGGAAGATTTTGTCCACTTTGATCTCCCAATCAATGTATGCATCGGTGCCTTCATCTCCCTTGAACTTGGGCATAATGAACTTGGGCTTGCCAAACTTGCCATCTTCATGCTCACGGTGTTGGTTGCGGCGTTCTTGCCTTATGCTCGCTTCACTTTGTGCGTGTGGTGGAGGATGGGGAGCTTGATTGTCTCGAGGAGGCGGGGAGGAGGAGCATGATGTGCAAAGTATCTTATACACCTTTGATCAGGATCATTCGCATTCATTGGTTGTTGATGACGATGGTGGGGTTAAGAATAGAGGTCGTTGCGTCTAGCGCGGCTTGCATCCTCATCATCATCACTTGTATCCCATTACGGTGCTCGATTGACTTGTTGTGGTTGGCGATGGTCATGGTGTGGGTGCTGGCGCCTATCATTGCGGTGGTCTTCACCATGACGTTCTTGTCGTGGTGGTGCCACGGCAGATGCCATGGATAGGCTAAAGGTAGGGACTAATATGCGCTAGGGGAATCCAGGGAGGGATAGTAGAGTGGTTCTCTACACAGAAGCTTTGTATTAATATTCTAACTCCAAGATTACAAGTGCTCCTTGAGCTGTATTGACAAGAGGAGGAAGAAGAAACTCCCTTACTCTTGCCTACTATCTAGCCCAAGAACCCTAGATCCACTAGTGTTCAACCAACTAGAAATCTGCCAACTCTGTATCCTAGAAAAACTCAACCCCTCTACCAGAACCCTAACCCCCCTTATATAGTGGTGGTTCGATCCTAGCCTAGGGCATACGTGGAGGCATATTCCTAAGAATATGCCCCCTCCCAAAGTAGTAACCCGACAGGGGTGCTTTTCCCCCGCGTCACCCTTGCTTTAGCGACGTAGCCTCTACGGCGCCCGCGTCAGCCGACGTGAGAGTTGTCACCCTTGTCGGCCATGATCCGGTGGTCCCGCCCTTGCTTTATTCGCTCATCCGGTACGCACCGGACCTTCTTTTTTGACCAGAGAGATTCCTTCCTTCTCCTAGAAGCCAAGCGAGGATCCGGATCACAGTAGATCCAGCCACACCTGTTCCTGCATATAAGTTAGACAAGCATTTCCGACTTACTCCTTAAGTCGGACGAGATAACGTTAGGCGTCCCCCCTGGCCCGGGTTACTCCGTGATTCGGCCTGCCTTGAGGTGACTCGGCCAGCATCCGCTTTGACCTTGCCGACCCTCGGCTAACTCGGCCCTTATACCCCGGAGTGACCCTACCCGAGGGTATCCCCCCAACATTAGTCCCCGAAGCTGGTGCGGTCTTAGCGGCCTTGGTCGCTAAGGCCACATCAGGTTCATTCATATTCGAGCCTCGGACGTTTAGTTCCGGGTTAACTTCTTATCTCGGATTATATGGATTTATGTTCCCTTCGCACATTCCAAGTTTTCACTCGCCGGCCGGGTCACCACTTCGGCTCGGATCCTATGGTTTTATTTTCCCTCTGCACATTTCAAGTTTTCACTTGTCGGCCGGGTTACCATTGTGGCTCGGATCCGGGCCTTGCTTCCTTCTCTCATACGCCAACCCACGCAAAGGTTAATCATTACGTTGCCTCATTTTAAGGGCCTGCACAGTAACTGTCGCAGTAACTGTCAGTGATTACTGTGTGTGGGTTACGTCACGCCTGTCTCCTTGTTTACCGCAACTGCACGTCATGTCATGGGATCATATTTACTCTGTGGCCCATGGTGTGGCTTCTCTCTGATTGGCTAGTGCCTGTGATACACGGCCACACCATGTGGCTTTCCGGCGCAGCACAATCCCACTCATCGATCACTGGGTGCAGTTAAATAGGGGAGGGGCGCGTCCCTTAGCACTTTTCCATCTCCGCGCCCCTTTGCCCGTTCGTCTTCTTCTTCCTCGCGACCGCGCCGCCGCCAGTGCCCGTTGCAGCAGCGCCGCCGCCGCACCTTTTCCGTGCCTCCGCACCGCAGCCACCGCTGCACAACTGCTTAGCCACGGGTCCTCGTCAATCTAGACCGCAGATCCCCGCTGCCGCTAGCTCCAGCGAGGACAGCGGATTCGAGATGACGGAGGAGGAGCTCATCATCGTTGAGCAGGAGATGGAGGAGGACGTCGGCGCGGCGGACTGCGGCGCGTGGGCTGGTTCGTGGGTCTGCCAGGACGACATCGACTGGCTCTACCGGACCCGGCGTATTCCCGCTGGCGTCGCCGCTCGTCTCCCCTCCTCGGAATTGGCCCCCTCACCCAATACGGGTGAGTTCGTTGTTTTCCTATCCCATTTCCAACGGGGATTTGGTCTTCCGGTGAGTGATTTCTTTCGGTACTGGGTCCGGACCTATCACTTGCAACCACATCATCTCCCGGCGAACGCCATCACCTCTCTGTCCGCTTTCGTCTCTTCGATCGAGGGCTACACCGGACTATGGCCCACAAAGGAGCTGTGGATCCGGTTCTTCGGCCTCCGTCGCAACGTCGTCCCCAACATCCACGTTGAGTCGGAGGACAAGTAGCTCACTCAGTTCGGAGCTGCCTCGATCTCGCCCCGGAGATTTTCAATCTTTCCCCGGGTCACCGGGCTTGACTCCTGCAAAGGATGGGCCCAGACCTTCTTCTACGTCCGGAACGAGGGTACCGAAGACTTGATTCGGTTGCTGCCCTACGCTCCGGGTCCCCCGGACACGGATTTCTGGGAGGAGGTCGCCAAGAAACCTATAGCTCTAGCCAACCAAGTCCACAAAAGGTTCGTGGAGCTGAAGAAGCTCGGATTGGGCAACGAGGATGCCATGATCACATTCGTGCGCAACCAAATCTCTCCCCTCCAACGGCGCACTCACAAGTTGTGCCACATGAGCTTCAGCCGCGACCCCAACCGAACCTCCTCGTTCGAGTTGAGCAATATGGAGATCTTCCGCCGGGTCAAGGCTCTTTTCACCACCCATAAGGATTTCTCCGCCGAATGGACGTGGGGAATCGAGCATTACTGCCGTGACAAGCTCCCTCCCGCGGTAAGCTTCGCGGGGTAAACTTATTTCGGATCAATTATGTGTCGGTTCTTATCATATTTTTGACTCTGCTCTTTGTACTTTTTTCTCAGTTGTTTCTCCAGCAAACCCTCGAGGAAGGCACGGATCCGACCCTTAAGTGGGCCCCGGACCGAGAAATCCCGGATGAGGAGGAGCCGGACCAGGAGATGTTCCTCCCCACGACCGACGCCACCAAGCGACCCAGCGGTAAATTCTCTTCTCTTAGAGATTGGCCCGACGATGAGGATGACTCGGATATCGACATGATTGAACCCGTTGAGGTTGTCCCTCTTTCTTTTGCCTTCCCGGCATCAGCTAACCCCGGTGGGCATATCCATGAGGATCCTCCACTTGCCACGAGCGAGCCTGTTCCAGTGGCGTCGAAGAAGAAGCGCAGATCCGCGTCAAGTTCTTCTTCTGAACCTTCTCAGCCTACCAAAAGGCAAAAGAAGGCCGGAGACAAGACTGCCTCCAAGCGGGCAGGCAAAGCCCCGGCACGGAGGGCCCGGAAACCTAAGGAGGCCGAGACCTCAAATGCGTAAGTCATTTTTCACTGCGCAACACACTTCCTCCTGCACCGGGGTAATTTCACTCCTGACATCATTTTCTTTTGCAGGGCTCCTGTGGAGGTCCCTCAGAGCGGATCGAGCATCTCTTCTCCCCTTCGGTCTGGTCCTTCCCCTTCTCGTGACGATGAGTCACGCCCGCTGAGCCCTATTCCGGAGGGCTCTGCGGCCACTCCGGGTTCCGCAGTACCTCCTCCAGAGGAACGCGACCTCGGATCGGGAGGGGTCGGATCGGCCGAGGCAATGGCATCCGCTACTTCGGCATTGCCGCAACCAGCAACCACCAAGTCTACCGCCACTCCAGCACCAGCAGTAGCTCTAGCACCAGCCACCAAACCAACGCCTGTCCTGGCTCCGAAGAAACCAACAGCAGCTCCCAGTCCTGCTACCAAAGCTCCCGTGCCAAGTTCGTCTGCCTCGTCCGAGTCATCCCAAGCTCGGCGAGGATCCACTCCAGCAGCTTCCAAGGGCAAATCCACTGTGGTCACATCCTCCCAGCAAGCTAAAGGCAAGAAGGCTCCGGATGCTGCCAAGTCTACCTCCGTCGAGGCCGGGCAGCGAACCTTGTCGTCAATGCTTCCGAAGAAGTCACTAGCAACGACGGATCCTCCTGCCGAGCCAATCGATTCGCAGCAGATGGTTCTTCACACCAGTCCAGCTCTTGCCCTGATTGAGAGGAAGGAAGCTCACGCAAAGGGCTTGGTGGCACCCCATATGCCCACTGGCGAACGGTACCCTCCGAGCCTTATCGAGTTCGTCATGAACTAGAATAAGGCGGAGTTCGTCTACAACGACGATCTCCCGGAAAAGTTCGGCCCCGCTGAATTTTCCGCTCAGATGAACACTGCCGCCAAGGCCATTAACCTCGCTGGGCGAATGATGGAGGTATGTTGTTTCTTCTTTACATGCTGTAGATAATAACAATTAGTCCCCGAGCCTCCGGCGGAGTAACTTGTTACTCGGTCGGATGCTCATTAGAAGATCAACGTAGCTGCATGTAAACTTCGAATATGCACACACCTAGAGCCGGGTTAAGTTCCGCTTGGCCCGGATCTTGTACACTTCGAATATGCCCACACCTAGAGCCGGGTTAAGTTCCGCTTGGCCCGGATCTTGCACATTTCGAATATGCACACACCTAGAGCCGGGTTAAGTTCCGCTTGGCCTGGATCTTGCACACTTCGAATATGCACACACCTAGAGCCAGGTTAAGTTCTGCTTGGCCCGGATCTTGCACACTTCGAATATGCACACACCTAGAGCCAGGTTAAGTTCCGCTTGGTCCGGATCTTGCACACTTCGAATATGCACACACCTAGAGCCGGGTTAAGTTCCGCTTGGCCCGGATCTTGCACACTTCGAATATGCACACACCTAGAGTCGGGTTAAGTTCTGCTTGGCCCGGATCTTGCACATTTCGAATATGCACACACCTAGAGCCGGGTTAAGTTCCGCTTGGCCCGGATCTTGTACACTTCAAATATGCAACAAACTGATTTTACACTCCTGTACCTTTTTCAGGTAACTACCAATCGCCGGAGCGCCGAATTTCAGCGCCTGCTTGATACCCACAAGATCTTGCGCGCAAAACATGTTGCACTTGGCGCGGAGCATGAAAAGAGGGGTAATTTCCTCCCTCAACACCTCTCCGTTTCACTTGTTTCTGCTGGACTAACCTCCTCATTCGGTTTTTTGCAGCTGGGGTGGAGGCTGAAAACAAAATTATGCGCAAGAACTTGGAGGAAATCCGAGGTATCTCCTCTTTCGCCCAACCTTGTTGTGTTTTCCATTTATTCTTCTCCTTGGCTCGGCAAACATTCACTCCTCGGCTTTGCCGGGTCAACATACTATTTCAGCATCGCTTGAGGATAGTGTGCCCATGCCTGATATGATGCTGCATTTTCTCGAACAAGCAGGACAGCATCAAGCCGAGCTGAAGAAGAAGAATGATGAGCTTGCCCTCCTCCGGACCAAGGACGACGAAATAGCCAAACTCAAGGCCGAGATGGAGAAGATGAAGGCCCAGCACAAAACCGAGCTCCAAAAAGTTGGCCAGAACTTCACCGAAGAACGTGAGCGCTTTACCCTCCAGATCTCCAAGGACCAGGACCTACTCAAGGAATCCGAGGTCTAGCTTGGGTCGGCACTTGGTGAGCTTGAACAACTTCGCCAGAGACGCGACAGTTGTATCAAGGAGTTGACCCGGATCCATCGTCATATCTCACGTAAGTTTCTTCCCCTTATCCGACATAGTTTTCCGGGTTAGCTCATATGCATTTGCTTCAGCATATTCCCTTTCCTTATTTTCAGATCACTTTCCGGAGGGTACTCCCATCGCCAGTGCTGTCGTTGCCAAATTCCGCCGAGAGATGGGTACTCCCATCGCTCCTGATGGTGAGAGCGTCCCCTTAGACATGGAGGACCTGTTGGTCATCGTGTCAGCTCGGGTGGAAACCATCAAGAACTATGGGAAAGATCTCCTCGACGTTGCGGTCCAGATCTTTAACACTTTCTAGCCAAGTGAGAGCGCTCCGAAAAGGATCACACTCCTTGCTGAGAAGCTATTGGAAATCGAGACATAGCTTGATCTCTGGAGAGAATCCGCCGGGCGTGCCGCAGCAGATACCCTCCTCCATCATATCCTTACATGGTACGAGAAGATCGACCTGAGCCTCCTCACACGCCGGCGCACCAGATCCAAATGGACCGATGATCCGGAGTGGGTAGCTCGGCGCCAGGCTTGCGCCTACAGCCTTGTCGAATATTCTCCCATCCATGACTGGGTTGAGGGGCCGAGCTTTCTGGAGTCCGGCGAGGAGGAGCAGATGGAGAACATGGAGGATGGGTCAGGCGAGGATGGAGAAGATGCTGCTTCAGATATTGAAGACAGTGATGATGACGCCGAACTTCCTCCTCCTGCCGCTCCTTAGTGGAAAAAACTTGAAAATTCAGATCCCCGGTATGCCGGGTGCAATTGTATGCTGAATTCATGATATTTTGCTACTATACTTGTATGTCGGATTAACTTGGGCGTAGTCCCCGAGTTTCATTTTCTTGTTCGTCCAATTCTCCGGCTCGATCCGTGTCTACCTTGATTCGGTTTTACGACTTACGAATCCGAGCCCCAAGAATCATTTTAACAATACTTAGAAACTGTGAGGCTTGGCTCAAAATAATTCAACATAATAACTTGAAAGTAAATATGGGGTTAGTCCGAAAAAACAAACGTTAGCTGGAATAAGTTCGTTTCCTTAGCCGTTTTTCATGTGCTACGCAATTCCAAACCTGTTCCCTTGCTTGCCATGAAGCCAATTCTTGTTGGACAGCAGCAAGTCGAAGGGTTGGGTTTTTGGTGCTCACACATTACTAATCCAGGTTAAGTAAAACGACCCATTCCAGCTATCGCATAAGAAATTACGACAAATATTATTAAGGCAGTCCCCGAGTTACTGCTCGAGGCGCTGCTATTTCATTGATAAGATCATTGCCGACATACATACCGACACATGAGACGACTCGGATACATACACTTCTTAGCTAAGTGTAGAAGGGACGAAGTAGTGCTACATTCCACGGTCGCTTCGATTCCTCTCCGGACCTGTCCGCCTTGTTCTTTTCCTGTGGCTTCGCATCTATAAGATAGTAGGAATCATTGTGCAATGCTTTGCTCACAATAAATGGTCCTTCCCATGGGGGGATAATTTATGCATGCCAGCGGTACGTTGCACCAACCGGAGCACCAGATCGCCTTCCCGGAAGACTTGGGGGCACACTTTCCGGCTATGATAGCGTCGGAGATTTTGCTGATATATGGCGGATCTGGACAGTGCCAGTTCTCTCGCTTCTTCCAGCAGATCAACTTCATTTTGCCGGGCTTCTTGCACTTCGGCTTCTGTGTATTGGGTGACCCTAGGCGAATCATGCTCTACGTCGGCTGGTAATACAGCTTCTGCCCCATATACCAGAAAAAACGGCGTATAGCCTGTTTATCGATTCGGAGTTGTTCTTAAACTCCAAAGTACCGCTGGTAGTTCTTCTATCCAGCACCCCGCTGATCTTTGCAGCGGCTCAATGAGCCGGGGTTTTATCCCGGATAGCACTAATCCGTTAGATCTTTCCACTTGTCCGTTCGATGCGGGGTGGGCTACCGAGGCTACGTCGAGTCGGATTTTCTTGTCTCGGCAAAAGCGTGCAAATGCTCCTTCCGCGAAATTCGTTCCATTGTCAGTTATAATGCTGTGTGGATAACCGTATCTCAAGATGATGTCTTTGAGAAATGTCACGGCCGTAGCTCCATCACATTTTCTTATAGGCTTCACTTCAATCCATTTTGTAAACTTGTCCACCATGACCAAAATGTGTGTCATGTTTCCTCTCGCAGGTTTGAACGGGCCAACCATATCCAAGCACCACACAGCAAATGGCCATGTAATTGGTATGGTTTTGAGTTCCGACATAGGCATATGTGTCTTGGTGGCGTACCTTTGACAACCATTGCATTTCTCACCAGATCTTCTACTTGCTCCAAGGCACTTGGCCAGTAGAATCCATGCCGGAACGCCTTTGCCACTAAGGCCCGGGATGAGGCATGATGCCCGCATTCTCCTTGGTGTATATCTTGGAGGATGTTAAGTCCTTCTTCCGGGTCAACACACCGCTAGAGGACATTGGTTACACTCTGTTTGTATAGCTCGGAATTGATGATTGTGTAAGCTTTGGCTCTCCTCTGAGTTTGCCTGGCTAGCACTTCCTCGGTGGGTAACGTTCCATCTTTCAAGAATTGGTATATAGGCAGTGCCCAAGATGGTATCGCTCGCGTAGGGAAAATCTCCTCATCAATTTCCATCCGATCCACCGGCATAACTTCAGCCAGATTACACTGAACAGACCCCGGGTTTGTCGAGGCAGTCCCCGGGTTCGGCGTGCTATCTCCCATGTCAATGTCCATGGGCTCAGCTCCGGATTCCGTGTTTTCCGGGACATAGATTGAGTCGGTTCCTGGGGACGGCCTGATAGATGGTTTTTTGAGGTGCTCCAATGCTACGCCCGGTGGAATTGCCTGTCGGGTTGATCCGAGATTTGACAGCATGTCGGCAGCTTCGTTTTCCACGCGAGGTACATGGTGAAACTCGCATCCCTCAAAGTAACCCGAGATCTTCTGCACATGAAATCTGTATAGTGCCATGTTTGGATCCAGGGCGTCCCACACTCCGGACACTTGTTGTATTACTAGATCCGAATCGCCAAAGCATATTATCCGACGTATGCCAATCTCCTTTGCCACTTTGAGACCATGCACAAGAGCTTCGTACTCAGCGACATTGTTTGATGCCGCGAAATGGATCTGTAATACGTACTTGAGCTGATCCTTCTTTGGCGAGGTAAGCACAACCCCGACACCTAACCCGGTTTTGGTTTTCGATCCGTCAAAGTGCATCCTCCAGTAGTTCGGATCTGCTGGCGGTGGTTCGTATTGCACCTCGGCCCAATCTACGAAGAAGTCCGCCACAGCCTGGGACTTGATCGCTTCTCTCCTATCATACTGGGGTGCGTAAGGTGCTAGCTCAATTGCCCATTTCGCAATTCTGCCATTCGCATCTTTGTCACCCATTATCTTGGATATGGGGGCTTCGCATATCACTTTGATGGGATGCTCCTCAAAGTAGTGCTTTAACTTCTTTTCCGCCATATAAACACCGTATGCCACCTTCTGAAAATGCGGGTAGTTATGTTTTGAGGCAGACAATACCTCGCTCAAGTAATACACTGGCCTCTGCACCGACTTACCCTCTTCATCACGCTCCACTACAATCACTGCACTTACAACTCGGTTGGTTGTGGCTATGTAGAGTAACATTGGCTCCTTTGACAGTGGAGAAGCTAACACTGGTGTAGTGGCCAACATGTTTTTTAAGTGGGCAAAAGCTTCATCGGCCTGCGGCATCCAAACGAATTTATCTGACTTTTTCATGAGTTGGTAGAGAGGCAGTGCCTTTTCTCCCAACCGACATACAAACCGACTCAACGAGGCCAGGCACCCAGTGAACTTCTGGACATCGTTGAGACACTTCGGCAGCTCCATTCGTTCGATGGCTCGGATCTTAGATGGATTAACCTCGATACCTCGGCTAGAGACGATAAATCCGAGTAATTTCCCATCCGGGACACTGAAGGTACATTTCTCCGGATTGAGCTTCATCCGGAACCTCCTCAAGTTCACGAATGTTTGCCTTATGTCGTCAAGGAGCGTTGCGCTTTCCTTGGTCTTAATAACCACATCATCCACGTAGACTTGATGTTTTGACCTATTTGATCGTGCAAACATTTTTGCATACATCTTTGGTACGTCGCACCTGCATTTTGTAAACCAAACGGCATAGTGCGATACCAATAAGACCTGTACGGGGTAATAAAGGCAGTTTTTATTTGATCATCCGGGTTCAGAGGTATCTGGTGGAAACCAGAATAGGCGTCAATGAATGACAACAGTTCACATCCCGCGGTAGAGTCGATGACCTGATCTATCCTCGGCAGTGGAAATGGATCTTTTGGACACACCTTGTTCAGGTTCGTGTAATCGATACACATACGCCAAACCACTGCCACGTTCGGATCATCCTTCTTCTTTTCTACCAGCACCGGATTAGAGAGCCAATCCGGATACAACACTTCCATGATAAATCCAGCTGCTAGCAACCGAGCTATCTCATCACCAATGACCTTTCTCCTATCCTCGGCGAAGCGTCGGAGAGGTTGCTTCACCGGCCTTGCTCCGGGTCTTACGTTCAAAGAGTGCTCGGCCAACTCCCTCGGAACACCATGCAAGTCCTGTGTGGACCAAGCAAAAATATCCCGATTCTCACGGAGGAAGTTGACGAGCTCGCTTTCCTATCTGTCAGTTAACCCGGCACCAATCGTTACGGTATGCTCCGGAAATATGTTATCCACTGGAATCTTCTTGGTGTCCTTTGCAACTTGAAACGAAACGCTTCCATGCGGGTTACTTAACACCGGCATATACTGCTGCGCGGACTGAGCTAATGCCGCCACCTCTTGGATTTTTCTTTTCTCTTGCGCAATTACGAGTGACTCGGCTAGGTTAGACCCGGCTGAGGCGCACTCAATAGAACATCGGAAATCCCCAGCGATAGTAATTGCTCCATTTGGCCCAGGCCACTTCATCTTCAAATAACTAACGTGGCAACTTGCCATGAACTTGCTCAGTGCTGGTCTCCCGAGTAATGCATGATACGCGCTTTCCAAGTTCACCACCTCAAACTCGAGATTCTCAGTTCAGCAGTTATCCCTTGTGCCGAATAGCACGTCGACCTGGATTTTGCCTATGGGCTCACAGGAGATGCCTGGTACGATGTCGTGGAAAGTTGTTCTTGTAGCCTGGAGCATGTTCTCCGAGATGCCCAACTTGCGCATCATATCCGCATACATGATGTTAATGCTACTGCCATTATCGATCAGTACCTTGGAGAACCTCACATTAATGTTCGGTCCAATGAATGTCGGGTCTAACACTAGTGCATATGAGCCTGGACTTGGCATAAGCTTGGGATGATCTTTGATGCTCCAGGTGATTTCCTGGTCCGACCAAGGCATGTACCTCGTCACTGCAGGCATAACCGCGTTGACCTCCATATGTCGGCGCTGCAAGCTCTTCCTATCTGTCTCCTCTGTTGTGAACACACAATAGCTCTGGTGATGTTCCCTGTACTCATTCCTTCCCTCGTTTCCGGAGTACCCTTGATCCGGTTGTTGCTGGTTTTCCACCTGATGCCCTGCATCCCTTCTCTCATTGTTGTCATACCTCGGCGGAGGGGGAGGCAACATTAGTTGTTGCATGTTTGCTCCGGAGAGCAATTGCTGCCGGGGTAACTCCTGCCGAGGTTGATCGTTCCGGGGTGCCTGAGCATTCCCCGAACCACCTTGTTCTATCTTACGCATCCACTCACATTGCCTCGTTGTGTGACCCGCCGGGCTGTTCGGATTTGGCGTGTGAAACTTACACGGCTGGTCCAACATTGACTCATAGGTATACCTCGGACGGTCTTTCTTTTCTTGCCATTGCTTCTTCTGCTTCGGAGTCCACGTTTTCTTGCCATCGTTTCGAGGAGTCCATTGCCCTCCCATTTTCTGGCGTTGGTTACTTCCTCCTCCGGGTTGATCTTGATTCACTGCTGCAACTTGTTGCGAACTATACCGATGATCTGGTCTATCGTCTCTCCTTTTTCCCCTGTAATCGTTCCTCTGGGATGACCCGGCTCCGTCCCTCTGATAGTACTCCTCATTTGACTCGTTTGACGCGATACTGGGCTGGGTCGGATCACCCAAAGCATATGAATCCGCAATCCGGATCATCTCTGCCAACGTGACTGGCATTTTCCTTTGCAATTTCATCCACAACTCGCTGCCATATCTGCACCCTTGTGCGAACCATGCTATGGCCTGTGACTCTATGACTCCTTCACACGAGTTTCTCACGGTACACCACCGGGTCAAGAATTCATGATCCGTTTCGTTAGATCTCTGTTTGCACATCGCCAGGGTCTGTGGTCTATTCGGTCTCTGATATGTACTAGAGAAGTTGCTGATAAACATTTCTTCAAAATCTATCCAGCAATTGATGCTTCCGGGTGGTAAATTATTCAGCCATACTCTGGCCGGACCTTCCAACATCTGGGGCACATACCGTACAGCCCATCTCAAGTTGCCAGTTGCAATTTTCACAGCTGTTGCGTAGTTTATCAGCCAATCCTCCGGCTTTGTACTGCCGTCATACGTCTTCGTGCCCCTGGGTAATTGGAAGTTGGGTACTGGCGGTTCCTTCATGATCCGGGGTCCAAAGCACGCTGGACCCGGAGGACCTTGATATTCGATCTGTTCCGACCTATACAGGCGATCCAGCTTTAACCTGGTGTCATCCGGCATCAAATCCCTGCTTCCTAATCTCGACCCTATCACATGATAGTCTGGTCTTGCATATCCCGCATTCATCATCTCCGAGTCTCCGTCATTGTATCGGTCTTGCTCTCGTTGTGCTCCTCTCTGTTGCATACCTCGGCCGGCACTTTGCTCTTGCCTTGGTATATTCCGCTGCTGCGGTTGACCTGCTCCTGCCGAGTTTCGCTGTCCGGCATTGCCGTTGGTAGCATTCCCTTGACCGGCATTGCCTTGGTCGTGATTACCTCGGCCAGCTTCACCTCGGCTCACACTTCGTCGATCATCATTTTTCCGCATCTCTTTTTCTTTTCCCGCACGCGTTGGGTCGTACGGAACGATCTGCTTGTTCCGTCTAGCCGAGGTTACTACCTCCTCTCTCCTTGGGCCACCATGAGGCGATGATGCGGCTCCAGCGGATTTCTCCGGGTTACCCATCACCGAATGGACGATCTTAGAAGCTCCAACTCTCTTCGGGTTACCTCTCAGCGGCTCCTCGTTCTACCTGTTCGTGATCCGAACCGGCTCGTTAACCCAGTCCCGCTGTCTTTGACGGGCTTCACCCGTCAGACCCTCTAGCTCGGACGTTGCGGCATCTGCTGCTCTGAGGTTCTTCGCCGGGGTACTATACTTCGGCAACCCCATGGAAAGATAGTTTTCTGACCCTTCTGGTCCATCATCACCTTCTCTGTTCATCTCACTCATGAGATTTTTCCCTTTTACCCTTACTGCATCAACCTTGTTTGCCTTCGCGTACTCACACAGCATCATATTCAATGGATGCTGAGACGCTGCTATTTTCTTTGCACCCTCCAGTATCTTTTGCCGGGTTTCCTCTAGCTCGGCCTGTGCCTGAGCCGGATCTACCACTGCTGCCACCGGGTTTGCCAAGCTATCCATAGCTTCCCTTAGCACGTTCTCAGGCCTCTCTAGCGGAGGACCCCTAGCTTTCTCGGTGCCTTAGGCGTTACCTCCGGGTCTGGCGCTGGATCCTTGCTCATGCCCGCGCCTGGCGCAGTCATCATCACCTCTGCATGGTCCAGGGAGCGAGCGATACGCGCCCCGCGAGCCACAGTGAGGGGTGGTTCTCCTGCATCGACGACGCGATGCGGATGAACGCAAGACACGTCCACAGCAACGTAGACCTTGTGTGCACCGAGCTTGACGAAGATGCCGTTGCGCGGAAGGGGACGCGTGCCGAAGCAGCCAACGTTGTCACTGACGTAGTCCAGCGCTCCAAAGCACTGAACGAGCCCGGAGACGATGCGTTTGCCGGTGCCGATGAGGTTTCCCGTCCGGATCTTGACCCCTGCTAGCGCCTCTAGCCCCACGGTGGGCGCCAACTGTCGTGGTGGTGTCACGGCAGATGCCATGGATAGGCTAAAGGTGGGGACTAATATGCGCTAGGGGAATCCAGGGAGGGATAGTAGAGTGATTCTCTACACAGAAGCTTTGTATTGATGTTTTAACTCCAAGATTACAAGTGCTCCTTGAGCTGTATTGACAACAGGAGGAAGAAGAAACTCTCTTACTCTTGCCTACTATCTAGCCCAAGAACCCTAGATCCACTAGTGCTCAACCAACTAGAAATATGCCAACTCTGTATCCCAGAAAAACCCAACCCCTCTACCAGAACCCTAACCCCCTTTATATAGTGGTGGTTCGGTCCTGGCCTAGGGCATACGTGGAGGCATATTCCTAAGAATATGCCCCCTCCCAAAGTAGTAACCCGACAGGGGTGCTTTTCCCCCGCGTCACCCTTGCTTTAGCGACGTAGCCTCTGTGGCGCCCGTGTCAGCCGACGTGAGCGTTGTCACCCTTGTCGGCCACGATCCGGTGGTCCTTCCCTTGCTTTATTCGCTCATCCGGTACGCACCGGACCTTCTTTTTTGACCAGAGAGATTCCTTCCTTCTCCTAGAAGCCAAGCGAGGATCCGGATCACAGTAGATCCGGCCACACCTGTTCCTGCATATAAGTTAGACAAGCATTTCCGACTTACTTCTTAAGTCGGACGAGATAACGTTAGGCGTCCCCCTGGCCCGGGTTACTCCGTGATTCGGCCTGCCTTGAGGTGACTCGGCCAGCATCCGCTTTGACCTTGCCGACCCTCGGCTAACTCGGCCCTTATACCCCAGAGTGACCCTACCCGGGGGTATCCCCCCAACATTTCTTGTTCTTGTGGAGGGTGAGCTTGTACCATTGCTTGTTATGGTGGGCAACCATGCCCGTCTTGTTGTTGTGGATGAGCATGATGGTCATGGTGCCGGTGATGTCTTGCATGGTGTGGTTGTGGAGCTTGTGGGTCAACCTCTTGTTCATGTCAATGACGAGCTTGGTGTTCCCCATTGTGGTGGTGGGGTTCTCCATGATGAGAGTGTGAGCGTGAAGCGTCGCCATGATGACTTGAGGAGCACATACGAGATGAACTTGATGATCTTGAATGATGTCCATGACAATTGACAAGGTTGGCAATAGCTTAGTGAAGACCTTGGAAGTGATCACTGTGCTCCACTTGGCATTGCCGGTCAGGATAGTCGAACTCTCGAAAAGTTTCATCAAGTCGGTTCTCAAGCCTCTCAAATTGGGCATTGAATTCTTGGCGTTGCACCCATAAATTGTGGTGCATGGCGAAACCATCTTGGTTGTTGGAGTTTCCATCTCCGCTATCTCCGCTTCCCCTAGACATGTTGTATGACCACAATTGAAAGGAAGCGTGGTATTGGTGGTATGGTATGACCTACCTTGTCTCACCAAGTCAAAAATTGGAAAGGTTGTTCTTGCCGAGAGCAAAGAGAATACACAAGACACACACACAAAGGCCTATGGTGGTAGGTTAGGAAGGTGGGTAGCAAAAGGAACAACCAAACGAAAAGGTTATTGCTAAAGGTGGTAAAGAACCAAAGATCAAAAGCAAAAAGGATACGATCTACAAAAACATAAGCTCGGTTATCGTGCTAACACAAGGAGAGACCACAAATCATTCACCAAAAGAGGATAAGCAACGGATTGGTGCACTTGCCTTGGTCGCGCTCTTTCTCTCTTTGCTTACAAGCTTGATACTCTCTTTGTATTGGGAGACTATGTAACTTTTTATTTTTCTTTTGCTTTTTATTCTTTTTTACAACTATGTAAACTTTTGTATTTGCTTACACACTCTCAGTTTCCAAGGGCAAGTGCACAATGCTTAGGCAAACACAAAATGAGCTGCCCTCATAGGATCGATACACACAAAGGAAGAAGGGTTAACAAGGTGGAGCAAGATAAACCTTTGGTATTGTGGACATGCTACCGGTGTTGGGGATGATGTTCGGCCGTCGCGGTGTCGAGGAGCACGGGATGTTATGATTTGTGGGAGCTTGATGTTAGTCAGGCCAACACACAAGCGAAACACGAACAACTCAAGAGAAAAAACAGCCAAAACTAGGTCAAGAAGGCAATTTTGGCGGCCAAACCGGCAGCGCCAGACCTATTGCTAGAATTTTCGGTGGGAATTCCGGTTCGCCAGAATTGTCGCTGGAAATTTTGGCTGCACGGTCAGTCCGCTGGATCTGGCGCCGGTTTGTGTTCGTGAAGAACACCAAAAGTCAAATCTATGAAAATTTTCGAAAATCTATCAGAATTGGGGCTAGGGGAGGTCAAAGGAAGGTAGATCAGCACCCCAAGCAACATATCAATGGACCAAAACTACAGAAAAACTCACCAAATCGATAGGTCGATCCAAAAGCAATTTGGGGCTATATTTTTGGTATTTTTCAATTTGTGGTGGAAATCGATGAACAAAGTCAAATCCATGGCAACCAAAAGCTGTTGATACCAGTTGATATGGGTATCCTTGTGGATTTACCCTTGAGGTGGTCTGATCTTCATGGATTTGAGGCGGGGAGTGAGGGGACACACGATGAACACAACTCTAATGCAAGATAAAGATACAAACACACGCTAAATCACACTCGATTCGATTTTCTCCCATTGGTTCGAACAACCAATCCAATATAATCCTCGGTGAGATACCTTGCGGTAAAATCACCAAAGGAGATATAGAAAGCGGATGATACAATCCAAACCAAGGAGAGAGTAACAACCAAGTAGAATCCCAAAGGGGAGAGACCAAACATTACTAGAATCCTTGATAGGGAGAGACAAAACACTTGAGGAGGGTCTTGACATCTTGGAGAAGGGCGCTGACTCCAAGGCCTTGTACAACTCATAGATAATCTATTGAGAGGGGGTTCCCATCTAGGGTTAGGAACATGCCTCAATTCATCATCATCTCTCCCTAGATCTAAGCCACAGGGGGTATTTATGGTGCTAGGGGTGAAGGGTAGGTAGGAGGGAATATTCTGGGCATCAAACCCTTCACAATGCATAGACTGGCATTTACGGGGATAAGTCCGGTCATGCCAGATTTGGTGCCGGTATTTCTGGCAGTCGCCCATTTGGTTCGTAGGGTGCCAGTTTGCTATTCTATATAGTGTTCCGGCGTTCTCTGTTTCGCTTTAGTGGTGACCGGATATTCCGGCGGGGATTCCGGTCGGCCGGTCCTAGCACCGGAAATTCCAGCATGGATTCTGGTGATGACGGGCCTGGCGCCAGAATCCTGTTTCATCTTCTTTTCTAGGCTTCTTGCTTGGGTGTCTTGGCTCAAGGTTCATCCTTGTCATCTCCTCTTGGCATCAGGATCATAGGCTTGGTCACACAATAGGTACTTGGCTCAAGTAGGATCCCATTCACACGATAGCCAAAGGACGGTAAGAGATGGAAGGAATTCACATTTCTACGAGTGGTTGGTGTAGCATGATGTGGACCAATGGTGAATGCCGAGTGTTGGTCTGCATCACCTTCCATATTTTGGAATGATAAGCACACATGGTTATCAGGTATCCGCATTAAGCAATTTCAGGAGGTTAGACGTCAAAACCTATGTCCACCTGTAACCACCAACGTAAAACTACATGTTGATACTATCGTACAAAAATGAGAATGGGAGTTGATTAGACAAATGAGGTTTCTAATGATGTAATCATCTCTACTCCTTGTGTTGTTTCTTGTGATATGCAGGTTGCTTTTGAAGAAAAGGAGCCGTCTATTTTACAACCTGCATTACATGATCGGGTATTGTCACTTGAGGAGGACGTCTTAGTACCTACTACAAACGAGGAGATTGTTGCCAACATTGGTACTGATTTGGAGCTTCATCCAACATGTGCAACATATTGTGAGTCTATTCCTTTGTTGCTACCTCTTTGTGACTTGCCTTGCACTAATGTTACAGCACCATGTGATAGTTTACCAAATTGAAAATTTGATCAAATGGTACTAATTACACATAAGGAAATACTTGCTCGAATACCACCTGGTGATATTGTGTATTCCATCATACTAAATGAACCTATGAGTATGAGTTGTGCTATGGATAAGATTTATGAACTTTCATGTCTGAATTCTAGCACATATTCTCCTTGTTTCACTTTCAATCTAAGTGGTAAATATAGCATGGATGAAAAATTTCTTGTGGATCACATATGCATTACTTGTGATAGAATCTCTGAACTGAAACAAGATGTTTTCAGCCATATATGTAATATGTCACAATATTTTTTCTATGGGACAATAGTTCATGTTCGAGAAATTATGCAAATACATTCTGGTTTAGTTGATCTTGCTATAATAGAACTCAAGTTTTCATATTCATTGTGTTTGTCCCAAATGTCTTTGTCTAGTTGTGTTACTATTGTATACTTCACTTATATTTGCAAATTGATTTGCATCTTCCATATTGGACAAAATGATCATGTTCATAATAATCAAAGTAGCACAGTTGAAGGAACGCATAAATCAATTTGGTTTTCACATATTCTGAATTGGTTTGATCTTATTCATCAAAAATTTGATCATAGATCTTCTTTGAGAAAACTGAATATATTATTACACAACAAGACTATCTAGTTGGTTTTCACAATGATCATAATAATTCTTTGAACTTCACTTATACCTGCAATTTTGATTGCAAATTACTGCATTGTTGTTTGTTCCCATATGACAATATATGTTCTCTACTTGCAATTTACATTGCGTTTTGTATATTGGGAATATTATGCATGTCAACAAAAATGATACAACATGTTATATATACATATATTGTACGTACACGTTGTTCTTTTTGTTTATTCCACTTTCATCGTACTCAAAGCCACGGACGGCTTTTCCTGAAGAAAGGGAGGATGATGAGGATACAATCATAGAGTATGATGATTCTGCTTGTTTATGCTGGAAGGAAATATTGAGCCTCATTGAAAAATATCACAAGGTGACTTCATTCCTAGTTGCACATGATACTTTGATTTATAAGAACATTATACTACCTAAATTATGGTGTTATTGTTTGACTAGATTTAAATTCCATCAGACTAGCGCCAGTGGGAAGGAGAGGAAGGAAGGCGAGGAGTCCGACATGATGGTCATCCAAGGATACACGAGGGAGGAGCGGGAGGCAGGCGCACTAGACGAGGAGGAGATCATTAAGAACGACACGAGGAATCCAAGCACCCCGGAGTGTTTGGCCTATATTAACCGGACAGTCCGGCCCAGCCACATCACATCGAGATGGCTGCCATTCAGAAGCCTAAATTGGAAGCCATCCGGGATCACACCAGAAACTTTGAAGTTTCCGGGTGGACAAGACAGTCCGGTGCTTAACACCCGGAGTGTCCGGCCCATATGGACCAGAATGTCCGGCCGCTGATGGACCTGGTCTGAATCAGTTGTATCAGTTTGAGTCAATTACGACTTGTTTTCGGTTTTGGTCATCCCAGCCACCCATATAAGCCCTAGGACACCCCTTTAGCTCAGTTTAGACCATGTTTAAAGTAAACCCTAGATTTGTTGAGTTACTACTTGCATCCAATTGAACCCCTGCACCAATTCGTATCGATCTGGTGTATTGTCTACTATCAATCAAGTGTGATTAGTTGATCCATTGGGATTTAGCCAATTGCAAGTTTTGTGTGATCTACTGTTCCATTGGGAATTAGAAGATTTAAATACCGCTTCATGGTCAGCAACTATGTGTGCAAGTGTGAGAAGTTGTGAATATCTATAAGGGTTGAGAGCTGTTGCATTGGCATCATGGATCGATCGAGAGGTTCATGAGCGGCATACAAGTTATCTCCACCCATTATCATCATATATCCACCTCGCTTATTGAGAAGATCGGGACACCCATATCAAACCCCCTTTGTGGAGTCTCTAGTTTTGCCTCATCCCCTTTACTAAGGAGACCGACTATCATTACCAACCTCGTTGGACTTTGCATAGCACATAAAGCATTGTACAAGGCCTACGTTTGTGAGTGCGTGAGCATAGTTGTCAAGACCCTCTCCTAGGTGTTGTTCCCTCTCCGCTTGGGATTGACGGGAGCACATTGGCCGATCTTTCCTTGTGAGGGTGGCCGCCAACGTGAGAAACTAGCCTTGTATCATGTCGGGTTTGCGTGTGTTCGTCATGTTCTTCACGAGGTGTGTGTTTGCTTCTGCTACATTCCCCCTTTCTCTCACTTCTCCCATCGATTTGACCACGAGATCTGTGAAGATCGGGCACCCTTGAGGTTCACCCTTATCATCTGGTATCCACAGCTTTTGGTTGCCATGGATTTCTCATCGATTTGGTATTTTCCCCATAAATTCGAAAATTCCACCAAAACTAGCCCAATTTCATGTTTTGGATCGATCTAAGATTTGAGTGCATTTTTGTAGGTTTTGATCCGTGGATTGTGCTAAACTTGTTAATGTACCTCCCCCTGCATTCCCATGGCCTAATTCCTTGATTTTCCCCATTGATTTGATGTTTTGGTTCAAGATTTTCGGCCCAAATCGAGCCCAGTTCGTGTTTCTGTAGTTATGGAATCGACCGGACCGGACTGTCTGGCCTACGCACACCAGAGTATTCGGCCGAACCGGACTTTCCAGCCTACGCGCACCAAAGTGTCCGCCCCCCTGAAGACAGAAAAACTGATTCACGCTTTTGAGCATAACTTTTGCATTTGAACTCGGATTTTAGTGTCCTTTAGCTCGTTTCAATGAGTAAAAAGAGATATACATCATCATCCAAGTTTTTCATGATATATACTCCATCCAAATTCCATGAGCAAGGCGGAATCCATCAATAAAGGGTGAAGATCGGCGATGAAAGGTATAAAAAATTTGCGACTACTCCCCACTTGCATTCCTTTGTGAACTACACTATCTTTGTGACCAACAAACACCTATTGAGACTAGTTCCTCCTATGATTGCTTGGGATATGCACATTTGATACCTTGTAGAATTCCGAGCAAAAATTGTGAGCGAGTTATCTCATATAGTTATCATGTATAGTTGTTGGCACAAGGAAGAGGAAAGTGAAAAAGAAAATAAAAAGAGTGATACAAAAAGAAAAAATATAGAAAAAGAAAAAGAAAAAGAAAAAGAAAAGAAAGAAAAAACAAGTGCCTCATGGAATAGGAAGCGCAAGCTCGATGAACATCATATAGGTGGTACTTATTGTGCATATCTTGTAGCCCACCAATTTCTTGCGATCGAACTAGCGTCTCTCCTTGCACTTCTGCGACATGAGCTTATAGTCTTCGCTAGGTAATCATTTGGTTCTTAGCTCACTTTCTCCATCACACAAGTCCCACTCATCCCACCGTATGCATTTCCTTGAATATATTTCCTATCTTGTGGATTGACTTGTTTTGCTTTGTGATCATTGTGATTCTTTACTTGCCATTACGATATCTTGATTTCGGATTGTTTCTTTGACATGCCACTTTCCATACCTATCCACCATAAGCTTTGTGTGTGTGTTTTTGGTTGTCAGTTGGGTTTCAATTGACTTGTCACTTCATTTTTCTTGGTTTATTGCCCTCAAGTGTGGCCACTTGCACGATACTATCTTCCAAGGTAAAGTAAGGTTTGTGGTTGCATCCCTAACACCCTCTACCACTTTCATATACACCACTTGGTCTTGTGAATCATGTCTAGGGACTTCGGAACTGAAGAGTACATATGTGAAGACTCCATGATGAGCCACAATGACTATGACTCCGCAAGTATATATGACATGACGGAGCACTACACCGACAATGGCTCTACATGCTTTAAGGACCCGGAGCACTACACCTATGATGACTCCACATGGATGGAAGACATGGAGCATGACATCAACTATGGTTCCTCTATCATGGAAGACTTGGAGCTCTATACCGACAATGGCTCCTCATGCATGGAGGATATGGAGCTCTACATCGACAATGTGTCCTCATGCATGGAGCACTACACCAACAATGGCTCCACATGCTTGGGTGATGTGGAGTATTACATAAACCATGACTCCCTAAGCATGGACATCTTCGAGTGCACCAACAATGATGCCTTGCCAAGCATGGAGGACATGGAGAACTTCATCAACTTTGATGGCTCTTTCATGAGTCATGAAGAATTCCTCCACCGCTTGGACATGAAAGACTACTACACCAAGCAAGCGGAGGCGCATCATCAAGAAACCATGACCTTAAAGGCTAACCATATCACACCAAAGGGAACCGCTTACTTTGATGATCCACCTCCAAGGCGTTAAGCGCCACCACCTAGATGGCATCAAGCGCCACCTCCTCCAAGCCGTCAAGCGCAAACATATCAAAGGCATCAAGTGTCGTGGTGTGGAACACAGAAGTGCCATCGGGGATGGCATGAAGGGGACAATCAGGTTGCTGTCGGTGGCTACTCATAGCGGGTTGGGCACAGATACTGCAAACACAGCAATGTACCCAGGTTCGGAGCCCTCTAGATGAGGTAACACTCCTACTCCTGCAAGGATCTATTATGTGGGGAGTGAATGCTCAGTACAAGTGCTCCTTGAGCTGTTTCCCTAGCTGCTATGGAGAGCTAGAGGAAGATGAACTACTGAACTGGTGGAATCTAGAGAACTTGGAGCTTGTAACCTCTACCTAGAACCCTAGCACTACCCCTCTTTATATACTGGTTGGGAGAGGTATGTTACATTGTGGGCTCTAGGGTTTACTGTTTGGGCTTTGGGTTTACAAAGCGGGCTGGCTGGCCAGGCCCAGCCAATGGGCCAGGACCCGTTCAAGCCTTTTGTACAGGGGGGACAATGCCATAGTGTCCCAACACCATTGCTTTGGGCGTCACCCAACGCTTTACTCATCAGCTTGGCGCTTTACTCGTTAGCCGGCACTTTACTCGTTAGTCGGTGCTTTACTCGTCAGCTTCTAGCCTTGGCGCTTTGGCACCATCATCTTGTAGCACCGTCAGGGAAGCACGCCAGCCTGTCCGGTTAGGGGTGTGCTCAACAAGGAGCGTCACCCCCTCCATATCTTTGGCCAACAGAGCCAAGGCGGCCGGGTAGAGGTGGCCACCCAGCTGGCTCTTCTGGTCACCCGGCTAGACGGGCCAGCCGGGGAATCTTTAGGGTGGACCAGATGGAGAGGTCCACTCGGTTGTGGTTCTTTATCTTGCAGCCATCCGGCCAGGCCTCCCTGGAGCCGGCCAGTTGAGCCTGGCTTGGCTTACCCGAGGGTCATCCCCCCATCACTAGTCCCCGAGCACGTTGGGACTTCGCTTTGTGGAGAAGTTCTTGTGTGCTCATTGACTGAGCTGAAATGATTGTTGATGAAGAGTTGGTCGCAAGTTTGTCTTGTAGTGCTTGTCTGGTAGTGTTTCTCGCCTTCCAGCTCGAGATGCTTGTTGTCCCCGGCTGGAGTTTATCGGCTATGGGACGGGTGGCCCACCCACAGGGTGTGAGCGGTGATTGAATCTACCGGCTACCGCAACCGGTGGGGGAGATGAATCGCTTGGCTGATGATGTCAGTGCTTATGTTGGCCATGCCTGCCACTTCTGGCACGCGTCGCATCAGTTTGACCCCTTGGTTTGTCTTGGCAGTTTTTTGGTAACCGCGCGTGTATTCATCATAGCAGTTTCTCGGGGGTCATGTGCACGCCTTGCCTTCATAGTAAGCCTGCAGGATCTTCTGCGGGAGTTACGCTGGCGCACTTTATTTGGGACCAAAGCATCATGGGGGGAGCAGAGCAGTTGCATGCCACGTGGCGGAGGGGATCGTAGGAGGCGTGCTCGCTCTACTTCGATAAATAGGGGCGCAAGGGAGGGGGCCTTCCCCACTTCATCCTCTTCCTGTGCCCGATGCTTCTGCCCCTTGCGTTCTACTTCCTCTCTGCTTCCTTGCACCTCCGTTTCTTGGTTGTCGGTGCCGCCTCTTCTCCTTCGTGACGATAGGACCTCAATTTTCTAACATGGTCGCTGCCCCCAACGAGATGTTGCCTAAATAGGCTTGGGGCTGGTGTGGCTTGTACGTGACTTAAGATCTTGTCCAGAAGTACCGGTGGGGGAAATTCCTCCCATCAAAGCACTTGGTGAAGCATCGCCTCATGCTAGAGGGGGAGCGGGTGCCTAACCCCTGGTCCGGGGAGGCTATCGTCTTCCTCGCCCACTTTGCCCACGAATTTGGCTTGCCGCTGAGCAGGTTCGTCCTCGAGCTCCTCACGACGTTCGACCTTCAGCTCCACCACTTGGGAGCCAACGCCATTACACAGCTATTGTATCATGCGGCCTACTACGAGGGCTTCCTTGGGGTTCGCCCGGACTCGGCGAACTTCTTAAAAATTTTCAACTTCAAGTTTTAGGTGGTGGGGAAGGGCAGCCCCCGGACAGAGACCGACTGAAGTTTCATCTATCCGCGGCCGTCATCGGTGATGCCACGGTTGGAGATCCTCGACACCGTGAAGTTGTGGCAGCGCTCGTACTTCTACGTGCGCAACGCCTCCGAGGTTGACCTCGTCAAGGTGTTGGTCTTCACCAATGTCCCCTCCACCCGGAAGGCATGGACCGTCCAGAACCTGGGTGCCCAAGAAGACATGGACCGGATGGCTGCCCCCATGGCAGTGCTAGTGGAGAAGGAGCGGCTCACTGCTCGGGACGTCCTGCTATCCTGGATGACGAGTCACGTGCTTCTGTTGCAGCAAAGGTCGCACAAGATGTGGCACCTATCCGGCTCCCTGGATCCCATGCGGGTGTCCTGGCTGGAGGTGCCATACAGGGCCCTTCGAGAGTGGCTTGCCACTATATCCAAGGAGACACTGGCGGAGGACTAGACCTTCTCCTGTCGGCCGTACCACCACGGCCGGTTGCCGCCGAAGGTTAGCTTCTTTTCTTCTTCTCCGGGTGAACTTTTCCCGAGGGATCTCTTCTTGTTTCTTATGTTCCCCCTATTGAGTAGCTATTTACGGCATATCTAGCGGAGGACGACATAGGGGACGACGAGCTTCCCCTCTTCTCGGCTGATTTCAAACCGCAGAAGTACCCTCCATAGGAGCCGGAGCGCTTCCCCATCCAGGCCAACGAGGGTTATGAGTTCCCACTCGGTGAGTATATTTTCCTTGTTTTTATTTGTTTTTCCCTTCTTTAGCTGTGCACTTGATGTTCTGCCTGTGCACTAGAGTAGCCACGCACAGCGTGGATGCGGACCCGGCTGAGGTCACCATGCCGTGGGCTATGGGGAAGCGGGTCGCCTCGGCCGGTGCCGCCCTAGACGGTGGATGCATGAAGAGGGCCTGTTGACCGAGGGTCGCAGCCGCCACGCCAAGCATCGCCGGGTACATGCCTTTGCTCCTTTTCTTCTTGTGACCACTGGCTTGCCCTTCCCTTAACGTGCCCTTGTGTTTTGTGTGTAGTGAGGCAATGACCTTGGCCGGCTCCATGACCATCACCACCGCGTCTGCCCCTCCCCCGGCTGGTGCTGAGGGACCTGCTGCACTGGTCGCGGCCTCCGCTACTGCGCCGGCTGAGGCTGTTGCGGGTATGGTGGGGTCGGTGCTGCCGGCTGCACCCGTGACCCTGCATTGGGCTTCCGCCGCCTCCAAGATCGCCAAGGTACTCTTTGTAGGGCGTTGTGGCTTGGCTGCTCATCCACTCCAGCTGATGGAGAGGACGGAGCCAGCCCTGAGAGAGGCTCGGACGGGTTCCGCCGCCTACCTAGTGGAGGAGCATGTGGAGGTGGCACCGGAAGCTTCTGTGCAGCCGGCCCCTAGAGACGACGGGCGAGAGGTGGTTCCCGACTCTGGTGGTACGGGTGCCGGGGCCCCAGAGGTGTTGCGTGCAGCTACCAGCAGCGACGATGACCTCTAGGTTACCGGCTGGCGGGCAGCCTAGGTCGTTCCACCACCGGACCCTATCCTGGCGCAGCTCTCTGAGTTGATGCATGTTTCCCTTGGCTAGGCCCGCCACCTGGTTGAGGTGATGGAGTAGGGGCTTGGCCAGGCCAAGGAACTGGGGGCTTCCCTTGAGGTAAATATCTGCTTATTGTTTTTGCCGTCTTTCTCTTCAGTCGGTTCCCCTATTTTTACTTCTTCTGTTCCGCAGAAAGCTTTTGGTAATGCCGCCAAGACCATGCGGGACCTGGGCCGTAAGATTGCTTGCTCTGCCATGTCCTCCCGATTGCACACATTTTTGCGTTTCTTGTTGACCATTGGGTACCCTCCTGCAGCTCTGTTATCAGACAGGGATCGGGAGGTGGAGAGGTTGGAGGCGGAGGTTCTCTGGCTGGAGGAATCCAACCAGGCTCGCCAAGCCCAGATTGGTGATCTGGTGGAGCATCAGAAACGGATGGAGGTCAAGGCCGGCCAAGCCAAGAAGGTTGCTGATACCTGGACTGACGCGCTCAAGAACCTTGAGAAGCTCTATGCCTAGCAGGCGGAGACTCTGAAGGTTGCTCATGCCCGGGAGAAGGCGGCGTTGGCGGAGTTGTGCCAGATTGCCGAAATCATCGTCAGTAAGTGACTTCTTCTTAGGTAAACTTGTTCTCCATTTACTGTAGCCAGTATATAACAGTTGCTTCTTTCCCGGGTGCAGCTCAGTATCCTGAGGCGACTGATCAGGCTCTGGTGCGTCTCCTTGAGGCGGACGCCGGGCATGACCTCCATCCGGAGGAGCTGGTAGCGGTCGCAAGCGAGGAGGCCAAGCGGATGCGTGATGCCTCCCTTGATGTCTATGCCGGGTCGAAGCTCCCTTTGTTGTTGTCGTTTGCTGGTTTTTGTGTGGGGGCGTGCTAGCGCACCCACAGGGTGTAGTCCCCAAGGTTCAGGTCGGCTGGATAATCTAGCTGGGCCGAAGCTCTCTTCTGCCTTCTGCCATCTAGAGGCGGTTAGCATCTAGCCTTGGCATCGTGCAAAAAGTTAAAATACACGTAATGGTTTATGTGTTAGATATGCATAGGGAGAATATAGTCTGTATTTTGTCTGTTGGGTTGGAAACTTTGCCGCTTCGCGCTAAGCTAACAACTTTGTCCTTTTCTTAGTGAGAATTGGTCATTCAAGTCGTGCCCTTGCCGGCCGCTAGCCAGTTTGCGGTCTATAGCCGGGGTCAAAGGTTAGCTAGTTGGCGTACTACACAATACTTCGGATTTTAGCCATCAGCATCGAGCTAGAAGGCGCAACCGGAACGTCCAGACGTTTTTGTTTTGCTTATGACTTTTCGTGTATGGGTCTTCAAGATTTCTGCTCTTGCCGTGTTTGTCAGCCGTCCTGTGGTCTGCAGCCGGAATCAAAGAGGAATCCCTTGGAGCTGCATACATTACTTCGTCTTCTGGAATGCGCGACCATTTGGGCCATCTGGCGAGTCCCCGGGGGAGACTGCCGGATCCGGGGTTAGAAATAATGCAGCCGGAAAACACCAAATTATGCAGCAGAAAATGCCAAATGATTACAAAGTCTCCGAGACTATCTCGAGGCTCCTCAACTTGTTCATTACATAAAAGTAAGATACATGTGCCTCTTATTCAGGTGTAGAATGGGCGAAGCGGGTTCGCGTTCCACGGGCGCTCAGTTTCATCACCGGAGCGGTCCATCTTGTACTCTGTCGGTTGGTGGGTGTCGATGAGGTATTATTAGTTGTTTTGTAGCGCTCTGCTGATTATGAATGGCCCCTCCCAAGGTGGAGACAACTTGTGCATCCCTTTGGTGTCTTGTACCAGCCGCAGGACAAGGTCACCCTCTCGGAATGAGACATTGCTGATCCGACTAGCATGGTAGCAGCGCAGGTTCTGCTGGTAGATGGTGGATCTGGACAAGGCCAGTTATCGCGCTTCTTCGAGGAGATCGATGTTGTCCTCATGTGCTTCCTTGCTCCCTGCTGCTCAGTGTATAGTAGCTTGTGGGGTGCATTGAACTCGATGTCACTTGGCAGGACTGCCTCTGCTTCGTAGACGAGGAAGAATGGCGTGTAGCCGGTGGAGTAGTTTAGCATGGTGCGCAGGCTCCACAGCATAGCCGGCAGCTCTTCTATCCAGCATCAAGGGGATCTCATTAGTGGCTCGATCAGTCGTGGCTTGATTCTGGCTAGGACCAGACTGTTTGCTTGCTCGCACTGCCCGTTGGACTGGGGTGTGCGACGGAGGCTAGGTCTAGGCAGATACACTTGTCTTCGCAGAAGCGTGCGAAGGCCCCTTTGGCGAAGTTTGTGCCGTTGTCAGTGATGCTGTTGTTGGGGTAGCTGAAGCGCGTGATGATGTCAGTGAAGAACTTGACCAATGTCGGCCCATCCATCTTCTTGATTGGCCTTGCCTCAATCCACTTGGTGAACTTGTCTACTGCTACCAGCAGGTACGTCATGCCGGATCGCACCGTTCTGAAGGGGCCTACCATGTCCAAACCCCAGATGGAGAATGGCCAGGTGATGGGGATTGTCTTGAGGGCCGTCGATGGAGTGTGCTTTTGCTGGCTGAATCGCTAGCAACCATTACATGCCTCTACCAGCTGCTCGGTATATTTGTAGCACCCCGGGAAATCCACTACTAGAAAATCGCTTGTTGTTTTTATTTTTGTGCATCATCTTGCATCATCATCATGTTCATCATGCCACATTTCATGGAACTTATAATTAAACTGTAGCATTTAAATTGTCTCACTTGTATTTGAGTCTTGATATTGTAGTTGAGTTTGCTAATTCTCTCTCTATTTTCACTCTCCCTCTATACTATTTCTAGTGGGTGCCATACTTGGTGGAACCATAATGTCTAATTTGTTTTAATTGAGTCCTACTATTTTATATTGTTAAATGCCCAAATTGAATTGAGGGAATTATGTAACACCCCGACATTAGAGCTTAGAAATAAGCTGAACACATGTGTGTGCATTGCATTCATGCATAGAAAATCCGGATAATTTTCGCGCTTTTAAATAAAACTTGTCAAAGAGATTAAAGCTTCTCTTAACTTGGTGGAACTGAAGTAGATCATCAAGTTGACTGTGATGAGTTTCAATATGACCTTTGCTAAAACCTTATCTTTGGGTAATATAATTTGATCTAAGGGTATATCAAATTTAATAAAACTAAGTCACAACACACTACTTAATAAGGAGTACTAGACCTTCTAGAGATCATTTCATGGTACTCCATACAACAACTCAAGGATGAATACTTAATCTTCTAAAGATGATATCAAGGTATTATCTACCACAAACCCTGAATACCAAGTTAAGTATGTAACTTAAGTAAAGAAAACTCTATAACTAAATCTTGATACACTTGATTGCCATAGTGATACCTACCATGGGTACCATGGTAGTTCTTAAACATTAAATCTTATTACAAATAGAGTAGAAAGGGAAGTCAAACCAAGACCATACATCACATACCCTTAGTGTCATGTTAATAGATGACAATCCTATTTAACCAAGTCCTAGTGTCTATTGATCATCAATGTGTGTGATAAATTCTTGACCTAGCACTTATTGACTCATAGCCTTTGACCTATTATATTGACCTTCCAAAGACCTTAGGTAATTTAATAAGAAGGAGGAACTAGCTATCGTGAAGTATGCCATCATCAATGTAATGAGGTCCTTAGTGGTGATCAAACCATTTGATGTTGGAGGAGTTAACTCACTTATGAGTAACTAGAAGCAGTACCTAAACCCAAGAGTTAAGCTAGTAATTGAGAAGCCATGAGAAAGCTAGCAGTAGTAGAGAATCCAATGATAATCGTGTTAAGGAAGGAAGGTATAAACCTAAAGTAAGTTTTCTTAACAAGATAAGCCTATTGAGAGACTAGTACAAGCCTACTACTTAGTTGAATAATAGATCTTGATCAGACAATTAGAAGCCTAAGCTTAGTTTGATCAAATGATGGTGGTCATTATTCTCAAGTCACTTGAGAATAGATGACTAGGTGTTGAAGAAGAGTTGTGAGTATACCAAATTAGGTAAAGCCCTAGTAAGATGAATCATCTAGCTTGATTATGAGAAGTCAAGCTAGAGTATAATGAAGTATATAACATAAGTTGTAGGAGTAGTTGGAAGTATAATAGTTTAACCAAGGTAATACAAGAACAAACTTGTATTGTGGAGAGTAGTACCATACCTATTCCAGAGGATTGATATCACATCTAATATAGAGAGGAGTGTAGTCTTGCAATACTTGGAAGTAGTTGCAAGATGGATTTAAAGGAGTTAATGGATGGAGCTAGAAATATTTGCATTGCCGAATTCATCAAGAGTAGCTTAGCAAATGGAAGTTACACTAGGAGAAAAATGAAGGAGGAATAATGTTGAAGTGGCATTACCATGTCATCATATGATGATGGATATGGTGGAGTCAGATGATTGTCTTATTTAGGAAGATGAGATCCTTGTGAATAAGATAAGGGAGATTTAGATAGAGTATATTTAGGAAAGGAATTCCTTATCTAAAGATAATCTTGGTGAGGTATTAAGGTTAGGATTCTTTAAAAGCCTCAACCAAGATCCTATCTAGCCAGGATAGAATCATGTCTACCTCTTTGTACAAAACCCCAGGATTAAGTTAGTAGTTAAAGCAATTCCTATTTTTACGCAGCCAAAGAATAATAGCTCTTAGTCAAGTAAAGTTTCCAAGAGATAAGTTATTATCCATGGTCACAAAACATGATGGAAAAATGTCTTAGCCCTAATATTCATCCATATCCATAATTGAATAAGAGTTATTAAATCCTCTCAAAACCCATATACCTATATTTGAATAAACCTTAGTATTTCTCCACCAATGATTATTATTGATTCATCATTATCTAACCAAAAGTGTTATGTGGTAATTCTAAACTCTACAAACCAAGTAGAATTGGATTTGGCAAATCACCAAATATGGAGGACCATGAAACTTATATCACCCTATTATGAACCACAAAGATTAATACCTTCTTAATGTATATATATAATTCCTTTATGAGGTTAAGTATTAATAAGATTTTGTACACATAAATATCCATCTTAAACCATAACCATTACATTCTTTTAGTGGAAGTAAAAATCCTTTTAAAAGATCTTCTTATAAAGAGTAAATCCCTAAAAACCCTAATTTATATTTACTTTACAAAATAAAAGAACCCTTCATATAGTTATGAATATTTCATGATGAGAAGAGGGTCATACTTGATTATTCATGAGCTACATATTCTCTGTATATTTGAATCCTTGAGGAAATTCATATTTGCAAAAGTTTTATAAAAAATTTATAAAGAAACATGAAAGATATAAGCATCAATTAGTCTCAAAGCGCACTTTAAGATTTCACAAACTTTCTGAATGAATAAATAGTTAGAAATCAAATTTTGAAAGGAATTTAAATTGAAAATGGTTTATGGAAACATAAAACCGACATAGAAAAAGAAAAGGCAGCACAGCAGCTTCGGCCCATGGCCCATTCTCTAACCTCTTCGGCCTAGTAGCAGCCCATCCCAGGAGACCACTTCGCTGTTTCTCTGGCAAGCGGGGGCCGTGCGATGAGAGAACGATCATTCTCGTCTTCCTCCGTCTGGTCGACATGCCGCCGATGGGCCACATCGCTGCTGCAATCCTGGACCGCCCAAACGCGATTGACTCACCCAGAGCCCCGTCTAAGTCGCCAGGCATCCGCCAGTTGGACAAGTGCGCAGCGATTCACACCCAAATCGAGCTCTTATGTCCCTAGCACATCTCGGCCATTGCCGCCGTCGTGACTTCGCCTCTAACGCCGACTGGACCTAGAAATAGATCGTGGAGATCTGCATCGACGTTCTTATCGATCCCTACCCTCTCTATTTCTCTCTCTTGCTCTCTATTCTCCACAAGTCCACCGAAGCCATCGCCGGCGAGCTTTGGCTAATCATTGATGTAGGACATCTCGGTGACCTTGGAGTAGCCCAGAAGAAGCGCAGTGCTTTGTAGATCCTCTGGGAGGAGCACATCATCAAGGGGAGCTCTGAGGAGGGTGAATTTCGTCATTCCCTTTCGTCAGTGTTCGCCGGAATCCGCGACGCCGCGCTCATCTCCAGTCACCATCAACATCACCGAGCCCACCATCATATCCAGGGTAAGAATTCCCATCGATTGGTACTACCTACACATCCTAGCTTAGCCTGTAGCCCTAGTTCATCGTGTCGTCGGTGAGCATCGCCGCAGGTGCTTGTCGTTGCCACTGTTCCGGTGCCCTAGAGCTTGTGCCAACGATCTAGTACGACTTGCCATCTTCCGTAGTGTCGAATACATCCCTCTGTGTCACCCCTGGTGCCAGAAATTGGCGGCGCCGGCGTGCTGACATCATCGGTCTGGCGGACCGACGCCAGGATGAGGTCACCGTTAACCAAGTACGAGTTTGACCAGTCCTTGCCTAGGTGGAAAGTGACGTGGCCCTGACCCCACTTGTCAGTGACTGGGTGTATAAAGGATTTTCCATTTAAGTAATTGGATAAAACAATATAAGTTTAAATCTAAATAAATTTCAGGAATTTAATAAAATGATTAAATCTTAGAAATTGAATATCTTTTGTTGTATAATTCAGAAAAATATGTTTAATATATGAAAATTTACAGAAAAATAAAATATATAATTTAACTTTATTAACAAACATTATTGTGTTAACTATTAAATAATTATTATTTAATAAAAAATTATAAGTATTAATACTTTGATAATTCATAGTTTAATATTGGTAAATGAGACAAATATAAATAATATACTTAAATTCTTGGTAAAATAAGAACTAAAATGTAAAACTATAAACTTAAAATATTATATCACTTAACTAAGTATTTATTATTTATTTAGTATTTATAAAGTGATTAAACTTATAAAATTCATATCTTATTATTTAAAAAATTACAAAAATACATATAATATACCAAAATGATCACAAAAATAAATTCTACACATTAAAAATATCCTCTTTCATAATTGAAGTCAAATAAAAGGTAAAGGTCTAATAAATCTTATTAAAATCCTTTTCTTTTGTTTCAATTCATTAAAAATATATAAACCATTACTATTGCCTTTACCATTATTTGTTTAAAGTCTAAAAATGTAATAACAAGTTTAATTGATGTTTAAGTGAAGTTAAGATAGTTCTAACCATTTTAAGTTGTACTTACTAAAACTAACATTTAAAATTAAGTAAGTTTTACTCTCCAAAAAATATTTTATTAGTTATAAAATCATCTAGATTTGCGTACTAATTCTTTTACCAGTTTAGGAATCAACCTAAAGAATTAAACTAAGTTTTTAAGTAATTTTAGTAATACCGTATCTATGCTTATAAAATATAAGCATTACCAAGAAAGTAATTCTACTTACTTATAACTTTAAGAAAACACCACCTCATTCAAGTAATAATACTTAAATTCTAACCTTATGGAATGTTAAGAAGTCAACCATCTACAATGTGGTGCCTCGTTGAAAACATGTAAATCTCCACCACTTATGCTATGATTGTTTAATGTAGTAATGTTTTCCTCTTTAATAATCTTAGCTAATAAGAAAACCTTAAAGTGTTAGCCTTAAGTTTAAATACTTTTTACTTTGTAAAGTAATATTTTCCTCAAAAGTTATTCTTTTAAGAAACATTAAAAGTGATCCTTGAACACTTCTTTAAAATCTCTAATTGATTCTTAATCTTATTTAAGAAATATTTTAGATACCATGACCCATCTGAGTGCTTTAGTATTGCATACTATTTGCTATATTTACATATTGTTTCACACACTTTGACAAGCCTTAATAAGAAGCACAAGTGTGAAACTGGTATAAAAGTGCAACACATTCCTAAAAACTCATCACAAACTCCAAACCCTAGATCAGATACGACTTGTAACACCCCAAAAATATTAATCAAGATTATCAAGTTCTAATCACCTAAGTTTAGGGTTAACAAAAACTTTTATTATTAAATTTAATATGAGTGTATGTTTGAATTGCATTAGTGTATGAATGAGTGCCATTGCCATGTTTGATTGCTACAAATGATATAAAAATGAATACTACATCATATAGGTCAATTACAACCAAAATCAAACTAAAGAAAATCGAATATGAATCATATAATCGAATGGTCATTCTGGCCAAAATTATCCACTAGACCACTATGGGTGTTTCTAGTGAAATTTTCTAATAGAAACTTTCCCAGTTCTTTTCACCCCTTGCTACACCAAGTAAAAGTGAACCCAAGCACACTTTACAAACTAACAGAAACTATTTCCAAATCTATTTAAAGGACATTGCAAATTTTAATCAAGTTCATATGCATAGATCACCATTTTGCAAAAACCACTCAAATCAATTCACCTTGACTTTTCCAAGCAACCATAGGCTATCAAGCAAGTACTCAGAACACTCACCAAAATTCATCCAAAAATTCAAACTTTGAATTCATGTGGCCATTTGGTCGAGCACCTGGCAGACACAATTAAACACTGCCTAACTTCTATTCTTCTGAGCGGTTATCAATCTCCACTAGTGCCTTAAATCTCTCCCTGGTCTCCCCTAGCACCTAGCAACATAGTGGACACATCCCCCTTTGTCGTTTGCACCAGTGCAGCGCCGCCCGAGCTCACCGCGCTAGTCGACCACGCCCCACTCGCCACAGCCAGCACCGCCCTCTCCCACGATGTCCAGGAGACAGGCGCCACACCACCGCCACCCTCTATCCACCCCTCGACCGAAGACACACCATGGACCGGCCGTAATTGCCGCGCCCACTTCTCTGTCTGCCATGCCGAGAGCACGCCAGAGCACCGCAGCCGACACGCGCACATAGGCTGCACCTCGCCCTCTCCGCATGTGCCCGCACTCACCGTGACCCTAGCTACCCCCCAGACACGCCCATTCGCCACCGCGTGGACCGTAGCCACTTTGTGCCGTCTCAAACGTCGTTGTTCCCGCACAGAGCATGGACCGCTCTAGACCGTTCTCGACCGCCCCTTACCACGCCATCACTCGCATGACAACCGCCCTAAAGCACCGCGTCGACCCCTACCCTCAGCCATGCCGATAGCTCACTGCAACAACATCGCCGACAAGCCTGAGCCATGCCGCTCTGTCCCTCTCGCCGGTGTATAAATACAGGCCACCCCAGCCCTCATTCGCCACACCATCTCACTTCCCTCTCTCTCAGAAACCTCCCACACCTCTCCCCGGAGCAAGGCGAGCACCAGCCCACCGGAATTTCACCGAAGTCCGCCGCTGCAGAGGAGAAGAGGAACTGGAGCTAGGAGCCACCCCAGGAGCCGCCACGACCACCATTCGAACCGCCGTCAACGACAACCTCGTTCGCCCCCATCGCCGACCTTAGTTGGAGCCCTAGTGAGCCCCCACGTACCCCCATCATCGCGATTAGGGTTCAGTCTCACCGGAGCTGTGCGATGGAGACGACGATGATCAGCCGTCGATCGTGCTCTAATCGCACGGCCTAGATTGAAAGATACCGTTTCGGTTTAGATGAGTCACTGACTAGTAAGACCCGCCTATCAGCAGCCCGCTACGTGCGTGCCATGTAGCTGGGTCGGCCCAGTTAGTTTCCCGCGCAAAGCCCGTCAACTAATAGATTTTTCCCATTTTAGTTAAAACTAGATTCTGTCAGTAGATTAAAAATCAATTCAAAGAGATTCACTAAACCAAATTGCCTGATTCCAATTTTGTTAGAAAGCTATTCAAAATATCTATCTAAGCCCGTTGGATTCAAACTATTGAAATTATAGATCACCTATTGCAAAAATAACAAGACAGAGACTTTTCCACCTTCAAACATATTTGAAAAATCAACTAGAAATGCTTTTGAGTTGATTCCAACTCTCAAAAATCACATTTGACAAGATCTATCTAAATATGTAAAAATATTTAGGTTGCATGCAGTGATCTTGGACTAGTACCAAAGGAATGCTATATAGGCATTTCTAGTCACTTTAATTGTATTAAAAAGTAAGTTTAAACTTTATAAAATGTGACCACCACTTTAAATCACATTCCCAAGTATTAGAATATGTGGTGATGACATGTGTCAACATGATCCCATATTTTAATTGGAGAGTATTAAATCTTAAGTATTTTCAATGAGTAGAAATTACTTCTCCAAAATAAGATAAATAAGACTAGGTCTTTATTTCATGTAATGATTGTGATCAAGGCAGATCATCAAGTGTGAGCCTTAGTGTGCTAAATAGAAGTAGTTAAGTATTGTTTGGTGATTGTGTACCTCGTATTCATTTATAGACGATAGTACTGACCCGGGATATGAGGAGGAGGAGTACTACCAAGAAGAAGAAGAAGAAGAAGAAGAAGAAGAAGAGAACTTCAACCACTACACTACTCAAGGAAAGCCTAACACTACAAGTTAACTATGCAAGCCATCCTTGCAAGATAACCTATGCAAGATGCATTAGGCATGCTTTCATTATGCAACCTTGATTATACCAATCCCAAGTTTTACTTGTAAGCTTTATTCTTTTACTTTTACCAAAGTGCTTTACCTTTAGTTAGTGATTTGTGAGTATTGGGAAAAATAGGATAGATACCATAAAGAGTATAAAACTAGGCCTAAAGTTATACTTAAATACCATTAAAAAGCATAAAACTAGATTTGGATAGTTACACTGGATTTGCACCCTCATTAGTGAATACCCTCAACTTTAGTGGCTAGTGCTAAGCATAAAAGTTGATCACTTTAGATGGGAATACTTGGTGAAAATGATTATGAAAACCTTGGAATGATGATTCATTCTATTGAAATGTTTTGACATGTGTTGAGAAACACAATGGTTGATGATGAAAATGTTGAGGCATGAGCCTTGGCCCTTTATAAAAACTGATGGTTGGGTTCGGATGCGATACCATTCCAATTTTACCGTACAACCACAATACCCGAATTGGGTAGGGCTTAACTGGAAGTTTATATTCCTTAGTATGGGTTCCCTCGCGGAAAGAGGTTAAGCTGAGACTACCTCATGAATGTGAATGTCCACCTATGCAGTGCCCAGGATGGCAGATGGCCATGGCTGGGAGGCCAAGCTCATAGGGGAGGTGCCTATACTAGAGTGTGTAATTGAAAGGTTATGATTGATTATCCGCATACTAAGTATGATGATTCAGGGTTATCCCTGATGGATTTAATGAATTTTGTGGTGAAAGTGTACCACCTCTGCAGAGTGTCAAACAATTCGAATAGCCGCGTCCACGGTCATGGACAGTTGGAGTGGCCATACTATTCCGTTGTCAAATGTTTTCAAAATGACTTGTGAATTGAACTATGACCTTGACTTGACCACAACAGGGTTGTGAACATGAAAACTAGGTTCCCACTTAAGTGATTAAATTAGATTCTTTACTTTTGAACTCTTATGAAATAAACTTGGCTTTTTGCAAATAAACCTAGAGCTTAAAATTCCTACTAGAACTACCTCACTTGTTAGTGATAATTTGCGAGTACTTAAAGAGTACTCATGGCTTTGCCCCTGGCTATTCTCGTGGACAGACTATGAGGAGGACTACCAGGAAGATGGACAGCAGGAGGTCTATGACAACTAGGATCATCTCCCATCGTCAGCATTGCCTGTGACTCTGAAGATGGAGCCCCTACTATGTTTACTTTCTGTTGCTTTGATTGTATTAAGACTGGATCATGAAATCCTTTATTTGTAAGACCTTTATTATGGTTTGTAATGGATGATGTATTGTGGTACTAATTCTGTTATGTCTCGCAAAAATGGTAATCCTGTGATTGCGATGTATGGCATAACAGGCATCTAGGATTAAAAATCTGGGTGTTGACAAGTTGGTATCAGAGCTATCCTGACCATAGGAGACCCTAGTTAGAATGGACGTCTGAACAAAGTCTTAGTTTCAAAACAAAGGAAGTGAGTATTTATGAAACCTACTACCACTCTTATCCTTGAGATTCTTTCAAGAAAATTCATGTTCCTCAAAAATTCTTGCAATCCTACATAAAATTTTACACACTTGATCACCCCACTAACTTGCTCACCCTAAATTCTTATAGATGGAGGTCAAGTATAGCAAGTTCTACCAGCTGGGCAACGGAGGCCACCTGATCTTTTAGAGGGATCTAGATGCACTCACAGAGTATCTTGAGCGCCTGCACCCGGAGTTCTTCGGGGCACAACTCAACGATCACGTAGGAGGAGATCTACAGTGGCTGATAGTTGTAGATCTCAGAGGCAAGATGGAAGCACCCACCTCGGAGAAGATCCAATTCAGCTTGAGGGGGAATACCTAGCTAGATGGATTAGCCAAGGCTATGCATGAAGCTCTTTCCCGTCTGTGTGGACAAAACATCAACCAGATCAGTGGAACTCGCTTTGCTCACTACGCAAGGCATGATTCTATGTGAATGCCCTTGGAGATGCCAGGACAACCGGAGCTGAAGCACCAAGTGGATAATCTCGACTTCATGTTGTATGATAGATAGCAGGAGTTGGACAATGCCCGTGCCTACGCCAACCACAACCATGCCATTGCAGTAAAGAAGGACTAGACCCTCGCCATCCTCGCCAAGGAGTGCCATTCACTTTGTCATCAGCGTGACAAGAAGGATCGCATCATCGATCATCTTCGCAAGAAGGTGGCCACTCTCGAGAAGACCATCCGTGAATAGGAGGTCCAGCTTGAAGCCAAGGAGGAGGAAGGTGAAGATATCCGTGGAGATCTCTACTCTTACCTCAGTGATGATGACGACTACCTGGAGGACGAGGACATGGAGTTCCACACTGATGATGATGATGATGCCGCCTTCATTGATGATGATTAGATGCACTTGAGCACTATCGTAGGAGTGAGTTGTACCCGGTCCCTCTGTATTGTTGTTTCACAGAATGGTTCTTAAAACCATCTGTTTTCTATTTGTGTTGTGGCGTGTGTTTGTATTGGGTGCTATGAATGAATGAAGCAATGAAAGGAATTGTTAGTTTGCAAAACCTGAGTCAAACTCAAAGTTTAAAGCTTTTGAAACAAAACCATGAACCTTATAGATTTCCTTCTTATCTCATTATCTATCTCAATCTTCAGATGACTCGGGGAAATCCTGGAGGAAGCAGCTCATCTTAGGACCCAATGTTGCAGATTCTGCAAATATTAGTTTCTGACCGTGAAGCTAGTAGAGTCGAACGTCAAGCGAACTTAGCCACTCTTCAACAGATAACTCATATGGCCCACAATAATCAAGGCCACGGAAACCAGGATAACCATGGATCGAAGCTCAAGAACTTTCAAAACACCAATCCCCCTATATTTAATAAGTCTAAAGAGCCCTTAGATGTTGATGACTGGCTGCAAACCATGGAGAACAACTTAGAGGTCGCAGGAGTTGAGGCCAATGGAAAAGTAATGCTTGCCACCCATTATCTAGCAGGCGATGCAAGAGCCTAGTGGAATAGCACCTGTACCATGAACGGAGGTCATATGATGACCTGAGATGAGTTCAAAATCAAGTTCAGTCGGACTCATGTGCCCCCGGGTCTGATTAAGAGGATGAGGGATGAGTTCAGAGATTTGAAACAAGGAAGAATGACTGTGGTGGAATACCGTGACAAATTCTTATCTTTAGCTAGATATGCCCCTGATGAGATTGACACATAAGCAAAGAAGAAAGAGAGATTCCTGAACGGACTGCATGATGAGATGCAAACCGTGCTAATCAACATTCCCTTTGATGATCTAGAAGCTTTAGTGGACTCTGCTATCCAGATGGAAGGGAAGATAAACCAAGCCAATGACAATCACAAGCGCAGGATGATGCACCAACCTGGATCCCACCATACCTAGAAGTATCGCCCCAACCCGTCTGCAGGATATGCCCCAAGAAACAATAGACCCCCTATGTCCCGTCCAAACTATCCCAATCGTGGCGGAGGAAACTTGAGGTCTGGAGGAAACTAGAACAATAACCCCGGCAACTCCAATAACTTCAACTGTGCACCGCCCAAGTCCAACAACAACAACACCAACAACAACAACACTGCTCCAAGGACTGGAAGCAATGTTGTGCCTATTGCAGGAAAAGACAAGTCCCTAATTACTTGCTTTGAATGTGGAGTCAAGGGTCACTACTCCAACGAGTGTCCCAAGAAGCTTGCAGCAACCACCAAGGTGAATGCACCCGCTCAGCAGCAACGCCGTGTTCATCCTGGAAGGAGATTTGCCCCAGGGAACTCGCTCAACCGCAACGGCCATCTGTTCCAAATGAATGCTGAAGAAGCCCAAGAAGCGCCAGATGTCGTGCTGGGTATGTTTTCTGTTAACTCGATACTTGCAAGAGTGTTGTTTGATTCTGGAGCATCGCACTCGTTTGTTATAGAAGAATCTGCATGCACTAGTAAGATTCAACCAACAAAATTGAAGCATGTTATGATAGTTCAAATACCTGGTTCAACCACCAAAGCTAGAAAAAATTGCAAGGATGTACCTATCAGAATCCATGGAATAGATTTTTACGCTAATCTAATAGTACTTGGAACCAAAGGTTTGGAAGTAGTACTAGGAATGGATTGGATGTCGAAACATAAAGGATTAATCGATTGTGCCAAGAAAGCCATAACAATGACCAGTAGCATTGGAGTATCAGTAGAGCATGTATCTGAGACGTTGCCCCGTCAATTCAAATGCAACAAGTGTTGAGGGAAAACCTATAGGGTGGCCCGATCTTTCACGAATCCCACTCAAATCGAGGGTGGAGTGCGGGGAAAGGAGGGAACGATGAACACGACGAACACACGCACGAAGAACGCGATGAACACACATGCAAAACCACAATAAACACCAATAGCTCATGCCAGCGGTGACCGGTCCGGCGCAATCCCTAGGATCGGCGTCGGGCGGAGGAATCTGTCTCGAACCGGCACGGCGAGATGGGATACTCGAAGAGATCTTGACGTCTTGGCAAAGGGACACCGGTGCCAAGGCCTTGTACAATGCGGAGGCACGATGCAAACTCCAACGAGGTTTGGTGATATTGGTGCTCCTTGGTCAAGGATCATGAGGCAAGAACTAGATAGATCCACAAAGGGGTTTCCACTAATTCCAGTATCATGCCTAGGGTTTACAATGGAGGTGGGGGACTATATATAGGCCAACCACAAGTTTAGGGGTAATTCAGGCATTAAAGTAGAGTTCTGGGCGAAGTAGAGGGGTACATGGGCCACCAGGCCCAACTAGGCTCGCAGGCCCATCTTCAGGCCAGACAGTCCGGGTCGGAACGGCCGGACAGTCCGGGGTAGCCAGGCACTCCGGGCAGTGTCCGGGTAGTGTCTGAACTGGCCTTCTGAATGTCCATGCCAGGTTGGGGCTGAGGCAGGCCGTACACTCCGATCGAGTCGCACCGGACACTCCGGATGCGCCGGACACTCTGGCTGGTTCTGGGCGGACACTCTGGCTCAGTCAGCTTCAGCAAGGTGCAGCTTCAGGGCTCGTGGGTCAACGCGGCGGGGGTTCGTACCTGATGATGCACAGAGTAGTGGTATGAAGTAGCAAGCCATCCAGGTGTATGTCAAAGTCACATGATGAAAGGAGCGAATTCACCTTATCTTGAAGGAGCTTGGCTCGGGCACGGGTCATTGGTCCACTTGGGGGACTCGGTAGTGTAGATGTAGGAGCGTCCGTAGGACGGGCCGCATCAGCTCCCCCCCTTGGGAAATAGTTATCCTTGACTCTTCATGGTTGTCATCTTGAACATCTCCATGGTAGGGTGAGAGGTCCTTGACATTGAATGTATTGCTTGCAAGGTACTTGGAGGTCGGTATGTCGATGATGTAGGCATTGTTGTTGATTCTTTTGAGGACCTTGAAGGGACCATCTCCTCTTGGCTTGATCTTGGAGTCGCGTTCCTTGGGGAAGCGGTCTTTGCTTAGGTCCCACACAAGATCACCTTCTTCAAATATCATCTCCTTCTTGTCCTTGTTTAACCTTGAAGCTTGGCGAAGGACTTGTTGTTTGATAGTAGCTCTTGTTTCTTCATGAAGCGTCTTCATAGCTTGTGCGCACTTCTCGACATCCATGTTCGTGTGCTCTTGGAGAGGTAGTGGTAGGATGTCGAGCGCGGTGAGGGGCTCGAAACCATAGACGATCATGAATGGACTCATCTTGGTTGTTGAGTGCTTGGCACGGTTGTAGGTGAACTCGGTGTGAGGAATGCATTCCTCCCAATCCTTCAAGTTTTTCTTGATCAGCACACGCAGAAGAGTTCCGAGGCTTTGGTTGACAACTTCGGTTTGGCCATCAGTTTGAGGATGCGACGCGGATGAAAAGAGGAGCTTGACGCTGAGCCTGGCCATGAGTGTCTTCCATAAGTATCTCATGAATTTGACGTCGCGGTCGGAGACGATTGTTCTTGGCACACCGTGAAGACGGACGACTTCCCTGAAAAACAGATTTGCAACATGTGAAGCATCGTCGGTCTTATGGCACGGTATGAAGTGTGCCATTTTGGAAAAGCGGTCCACAACAACAAATATAGAATCATGACCATGCTTAGATCTAGGCAATCCTAACACGAAATCCATGCTAATGTCAGACCAAGGTGTATGAGGAATAGGCAATGGCATATAAAGACCATAGGGATTAGCTTCTGACTTAGCTTGAACACATGTCGTGCATCGTTGAACGTAGCGCTCCATGTCGCGCTTCATCTTGGGCCAAAAGTAGTGAGTGGAGAGCATGTCCAATGTCTTGTTACGGCCAAAGTGACCCATGAGGCCTCCACCATGAGATTCTTGGAGAAGCAAAAGTTGGAGCGACGATTTCGGAATGCAAAGCTTGTTTTGTTTAAAAAGAAAGCCCTTATGCAAATAGAAATCATCAAATCCTTTGTCAATGGAGCACTTTGCGAAAATTGGTTCAAAGAACGGGTCGGAAGCATACAAAGATTTTATTTCCTCAAGACCCAACATGTTGATTTCAAGTCTCATAAGAAGGCTTGTGTGCTTGCGAGACAAAGCGTCCGCAACTACATTATCTTTGCCCTTCTTATACTTGACTATGTACAGGAAAGACTCCATGAACTCAACCTATGTAGCGTATCTCTTACTCAAGTTGGCTTGGCCTTTAAGATATTTCAGCGACTCATGGTCGGAATGTATGATAAATTCCTTGGGTCATAGGTAGTGTTGCCAAACTTGAAGGACATGAACTAAGGCAAAAAGCTCTTTGTCATAAATTGGATAATTAAGGCGAGCACCATCGAGCTTCTCATTATGGTAGGCTATAGGACATCCATTTTGCATAAGGACTCCTCCAATTCCAATACCACTAGAATCACACTCTATCTCAAAAGTTTTTGTGAAATCCGGTAATGCAAGGAGAGGTGCTTCGGTGAGCCTCTTTTTAAGTTCATCAAAAGCTTTTTGTTGTGATTTTCCCCACATGAAGGTGACATTTTTTTTCGTTAACTCGTTGAGAGGACAAGCAATAGTGGAAAAGTCTTTCACAAAGCAATAGAAACCGGCCAACCCATGAAAACTTCGGAGTTCACTCACATTTGTTGGGATGGGCCAATCTCGTATGTCCTCTACCTTGGAAACATCAACTTCAATTCCCTTCGAAGAAACGACAAATCCAAGAAAAATAAACTTGTCTTTAGCAAAAGTGCACTTGGGAAGATTAGCATAAAGTTTTTCATGTCGAAGGATTTGCAAGACTTCCTGGACATGTGTTATATGGTCCGCAAGTGATTTGCTATAAACAAGAATATCATCGAAATAGACAACAACATTTTTTCCAATGAGAGAACGCAAGATATGATTCATGAGACGCATGAAGGTGGATGGGGCATTAGATAAACCAAAGGGCATAACCAACCATTCATAGAGACCAAGTTTGGTCTTGAAGGCGGTTTTCCACTCATCACCTTCAGCCATGCGTATTTGATGGTAACCACTACGAAGATCAATTTTCGAAAAAATAGTGGCTCCACACAATTCATCAAGCATGTCATCGAGACGTGGTATGGGATGTCGATAACGCACGGTGATAGCATTGATTGGATGGCAGTCCATGCATAACCGTAACGTATCATCCGTCTTTAGAACAAGAATCACGGGTACGGCACTTGGACTAGTGCTAATTTGGATCAAACTTTTGGAGACGAGTTGATTGATTTGACGTTCAATCTCCTTTGTCTCCTCCGGGTTCGTGCGGTAAGCGGCGCGGTTGGGAAGTGGTGCACCGGGGATGAGGTCAATGCGATGTTCGATGCCGTGAAGAGGAGGTAGTCCATGTGGAAGCTCTTCGGGGAACACATCCTTGAATTCCTGCAAAACACTCATCAAAGATGGAGGAACATTGGTTAATTCATTAGTTCCTTGCGCTAGTCCCTTACAAAGGAGGACATAGTGCAAGATGGATGGGTTGTTCCGAACATCTCTCATCTCACTTTTGGTGGCAAGGAGAACACTCTTAGTTTTTCCACTCGAGTTTGGCTTGTGTCTCTCACTCACTATGAGGTGGTTCTCTCTCTCACCGCTCTTCTCACAAGTAGGTGTTGTGCTTTGCGCCCTCGCTAAAGCCTTTGCATTGTCCGCAATTATTTGGCTAGGAGTCATCGGTTGCAAACACATGTTTTGTCGAGCCATTTGAAGGTGTATACATTGGTGCGACCATCATGTTGAGCAGCCTTGTCAAATTGCCATGGTCGACCAAGAAGCATGTGGCAAACTGTCATAGGAACCACATCACACTCCACCATATCTTTGTAAGGACCAATGGAGAAGGAGACCGATACGGTATGCTTGATCTTCATGGACCCTTGGTCACTTAGCATTGCACGTGGTAGGGGTGCTTGTGCGGATGGAGGGTGAGGTTGAGCTTCTCGCACAACTCGGTGCTAGCAAGGTTGTGGCAACTCCCTCCATCAATGATCACCTTGATAGATTTTCCATTGATGTCGGCTCGTGTTTGGAAGATATTGGAGCGTTGGTCTTCATGCTCTTGTGCTTGAGTGGTCAAGATCCTTGTGACAACAAGCGATGGACTTGCGTCATGTTCACACATGAGAAGTTCTTGGTCATCTTCCACTCGTTGCCTTGCCATTGCTTCCTTGCCTCGGGCATCAAATTCATTTTCACTCAAGTACTCTTCATCACCATTGTCATGGATGAACAAGACTTCCTTGTTTCCACATTCGGCCGACTTGTGTCCTTTACCTCCACACTTGTAGCAGTCACCATTGAAAGGTGTATCACTCTTTGCTTGTTTGCCACTTGGGGGCAGTTTTCCTTGAGGAAGTGTGGGCTTGAAGGAAGGCTTGGGGTACTTGAGGAGCTTCCGTTGAAAGTTGTTGGTGTAGCGGTTGAAGCTTGCTTGTAGGTGAAGTACGTCTTGGGCTTGTTGTACTTGATATCCTCTTGCACTTGACGTTCAGCCTTTGTTGCGATGTGCACAAGCTCAACCATGGTGTTCTATGTTTGGAACTCGACGATGTGCTTGATTGGGTGATTCAAGTCAATAAGGAAACGTGCCATTGTTTGCTCCATGCGTTCATCAATGTTGGCGCGAATCAAGTTGAGTTCCATTTCCTTGAATTACTCTTCCACGGTCTTTGTCCCTTGACGAAGCGCTTGAAGGTTGTTGAAGAGGTCACGCGTGTAGTGCGCGGGGACAAAGCGGGATCTCATATGAGCCTTCATGTCATGCCAAGTTGTGATTGGCGGCTCTTGTCTTGCATCACGAGCAACTTGAACTTGTTCCCACCAAAGGTTGGCGTAATCATTAAACTCAAGCGAAGCCATGGCGACCATCTTCTCATTGCTATAGTTGTGCATGCGGAAGATCTTGTCGACCTTGAGTGCCCACGAGAGGTATTCTTCGGGGTCATTGGATCCGGTGAACTTGGGCATTGTGAACTTGAGCTTGCCAAATGTTTCTTCCTCATTGTGGTCATGGTAGCGATTGTTACCATGTTGATGATGGTCTTCATCTTCCATGCGATTGTTGTGACAAGCTTGTTGATGATCTTGTGGTTGAGGAGGTGGAACTTAGTTCTCGTGACCTTGTTGTGGAGCTTGCTCTTAATATTTTTGTGGAGGAGCTTGCTCTTGCTCTTGGCACGGTTGTTGGTGGTGTTGAGGCACTTGGGCCTCATGGTGGCGAGGGGGTGGAGCCTCTTGATGCGGTTGACAACAAAGGGGAGGCTCGTTCCTCGATTGGTGACGTTGGTTAGGCACATGGGCCTCACGGCGAAGATCATGGTCGTGAGCCTCTTGACGTGGTGGGCGTCGCTCAACTTGTATCACTTGACGCTCCAAGTTTTGTTGAGGTGGAGGAGGCGCCTCGTGATGACCATGGTGTCGGTGTGGACGTTCATGACGTTGATGACGAGGAGGAGGATCTTGGAGAGCTTCACGTCGATGACGAGCTTTATTCTCCAAATTGGAGTCATCACTTGTTGTGTCAAGTATGTGTCACGGTCGATGGTGGTAGACTTGCGGTTGCACTTGTGGTTGCACTTGCGGATGCTCTTGTTGGAGCACTAATGCCCTTGCGTGATGACGGTGTGCTTCTTGCCTTGCTCTTGGCCTTGAAGAGAAATCACCATCATAGCTTGACGTTGCAGCATGCCGTGGGGAAGGAACATAGTTCGAAGAACTTCCATCTTCAACCACGGGGGCATCATTGCGTCTTGGAGCACTTGGATGTAGATCTTGTTGAGGAGGTGCATGATGACGCGAAGAACTTGAAGAGCTTGATGCGCGTGAACGTGGACTTGCCATTCCGTCGATGAGGCGTCGAAGATTGTCGTTTGTTTCGGCGACGGAGCGTTGGAGCGCCTCATTTTGGTGGCCGAAGTTGTGATGCATTGCATGCATTTGTCATTCGAAGCCGTCGAAGCGGTTGTCGATGTTCTTGAACTTGGCTTGTGTCTCGCCAAATTGTTCATCTTGTCGCGTCTCAAGGGCTTGGCAACATTCACGGAACTCTTGTCGAACGATGAAGTGACTTGCGCGTGTCATGTGCGGTCCTTGATCTTCTTCTTGGGGAGGTGGTTGGCTCGACTCACCGTGCCTATCCATCATGCAAAACACACAAGTATTATATATGGAAGTGGAATATGGTGGTGTTAGCCTTGTACCTCACCTTGGGGATTGCACCAAACTAGAAACCACAAGTGAGAGCTATAAGCGTGCAAAGTGGAATTGCAAAGAAAACTCACACTAAAGAAAGAATTAACTCTCAAAAGATTGTTGGTGGTAGGTTAGGATTGTGTAATGCCAAAGAACCAACCAAAAGAAAAGGGATAGTCAAAAGTGGGTAAAATCCAACAAAACTCAAGTCAAAGGCGAAGGTCAACAACTCAAACAGGGTGACGGAAACCTACGACTATATACACACACGTGGAGATAGTTGGGATTGACACGACTATGAAAATGAGCAAACAAAATGTCCTAACGAAGACTAAGCTTGTTGTCGTGCCAATGCAAGGAGAGACCGTGGCTCATTTGCAAAGAAGAAAAGTGAGCAACGATTTGTGCACTTGCCTTGGGCGCTCTTCTTTCTCTCTTGCTTACAAGCTTTGAGACTCTCTTTGGCAATGGGAGACTATTTTTCTTTTGCTTTTTCTTTGTATCTTTTTTTTGCTCTCCCTTGATGCTACCTAGTCACACTTGATATTTCTCTTGCACTCTCACTATCCAAGGACAAATGCACAATGCTCAAGCAAACACAAGATGAGCCACTCTCATGGGATAGGTACACACAAAGGAAGATAGGGGTTAACAAGGTGACGCAAGTTATACCTTCGTTGGTGATGAGGAACTTGGCGTCGGTGGTTCGGGATGATGTTCGTGGGACGTCGTGTCGATGAGCACGGAAGTTGTTGATGCGGAAGCTTGCTGTTAGTTGCTGACACGCACACAGGACACGAGCAAACAAAGGAAATTAGCCAATGCGAAAAATGAGGCAAAACTGTCAAAACTGGCGTTGCAGCCGGACACTCCGTTCTGTCTGGGCCGGACACTCCGGTTAGGCCGGACACTCCGGTCTAGTTCGGTCGGATACTCCGGTCGGGCCAGACACTCCGGTCGGATCGGTTCGTACACTCCGACGTGGGTTTCCTGATAGTGTTCTTGAGCGGAAATCCTCGCCTTTAGGCCTCAAATCCGCGAAAAACTGGCCAAATCAGGCAGGGAAAACGCAGGATAAAGCTGGACCAACTCCTAAGACAAGGTTTGGACGGATCAAAACCACAAATAACACTCCAAATCAAGAGATCGATCCAAAGGCAAATATGGGGCTCTTTTTTGGGGGGGATTTTTGAATTTTTGGTGGATAGAAGAAAAATTTGTGGTGGAATTCGTGAGCAATGAAGCTCTTGATACCAATATGTTGAGGGCAAACCTCTAGGGTGGCCCGATCTTTCACGAATCCCACTCAAATCGAGGATGGAGTGCGGGGAAAGGAGGGAAGGATGAACACGACGAACACACGCACGAAGAACGCAATGAACACACATGCAAAACCACGATAAACACCAATAGCTCACGTCGGCGGTAACTGGTCCAGCACAATCCCTAGGATCGGCGTCGAGCGGAGGACTCTCTCGAACCGGAACGGCGATATGGGAGACTCGGGGAGATCTTGACGTCTTGGCAAAGGGACACCGATGCCAAGGCCTTGTACAACGTGGAGGCACGATGCAAACTCCAACGAGGTTTGGTGATATTGGTGCTCCTTGGTCAAGGAGCATGAGGCAAGAACTAGATAGATCCACAAAGGGGTTTCCACTAATTCCAATATCATGCCTAGGGTTTACAATGGAGGTGGGGGGACTATATGTAGGCCAACCACAAGTTCAGGGGTAATTCAAGCATTAAAGTAGAGTTCTGAGCGAAGTAGAGGGGTACATGGGCCACCAGGCCCAACTAGGCTCGAAGACCCATCTTCAGGACGGACAGTCTGGGTCGGAACAGCCGGACAGTCCGGGGTAGCCGGACACTCCAGGCGGTGTTCGGGTAGTGTCCGAACTGGCCTTCTGAATGTCCATGCCAGGTTGGGGCTGGGGCAGGCCAGACACTCTAGATGCGCCGGACACTCCGGCTAGTTCCGGGCGGACACTCCGGCTCAGTCAGCTTTAGCACAGGTGCAGCTTCAGGGCTCGTGGGTCGATGCGGCGGGGGTTCGTACCTGATGATTCACAGAGTAGTGGTATGAAGTAGCAAGCCATCCAGGTGTATGTCAAAGTCACATGATGAAAGGAGCGAATTCACCTTATCTTGAAGGAGCTTGGCTCGGGCATGGGTCATCAGTCCACTTGGGGGACTCGGTGGTGTAGATGTAGGAGCGTCCGTAGGATGGGCCGCATCAACAAGAGTCTAGCCCAACCAACCCTAGACCAAGTCAGAGTAGTCTCTGAATACCCCGGCGTGTTCCCAGATGAATTGCCCGGTATGCCCCCAGATCGGGATATCGGGTTCATCATTGAACTAGTTCCTGGAACTGGACCCATAGCTCAGAGACCTTATAGTATGAACCTATCTGAATTAGTGGAGCTGAAGAAGCAACTTGATGCTATGCTGGAGAAAGGTCTGATTCAACCAAGTGCATCGCCATGGAGATCACTTGTTTTGTTTGTGGATAAGAAAGATGGAGGTAACCGTTTGTGTACGGATTACCAGAAGCTGAATGATGTCACCATCAAGAACAAGTACCCACTAGCGAAGATAGAGTATCTGTTTGACCAGTTGACTGGTGCCAGAGTATTTTCTAAGATTGATCTTAGAACTGGTTATCATCAACTCAAGGTTCGTGCAACGGATATCCCAAAGACCGCCTTCACCACTAGATATGGATTGTATGAGTACACTGTCATGTCTTTTGGATTAACCAATGCCCCGCTTATTTCATGAATCTCATGAATAAGATTTTTATGAACTTCCTGGATAAGTTTGTCATTGTTTTTATCGATGATATCCTGATCTATTCCAAGTCAGAAGAAGACCATGAGCTACACCTGAGAACCATCCTTGAAACCCTTGAAGAAAATCAGTTGTATGCCAAGTTTAGCAAATGTGAGTTCTGGTTAAAGGAAGTAGGATTCCTAGGACATATCGTGTCGGCAGGAGGAATTGTTGTCGATCCCACCAAGATTAAGGATGTTGAAGAATGGAAAACGCCAACCACTCAAACCCAAGTCCGTGCATTTCTCGGATTAGCGAGATATTACCGCAAGTTCGTAGAAGGATTTTCAAGCATCGCAAGACCGATGACCCAACTATTGAAGAAAGATCAGAAGTTTGAATGGACGGACAAATGTGAAGCAAGTTTTCAAGAGCTCAAGAAGATATTGATTTCAGCCCCAATTCTGATTATGCCGGATATCAAGAAGCCATTTGATGTGTATTGTGATGCATCCAAGATTGGTCTCGGATGTGTGTTGATGCAAGAAGGCAAAGTCATATCATATCTGTCCAGACAACTGAAGCAGCATGAGCAAAACTACCCTACCCATCACTTAGAACTAGCAGCCGTAGTTTTAGCTTTGAAGACATGTCGCATTACCTTATGGGTAACCGCTGTGAGATTTATTCGGATCACAAGAGTTTGAAGTATATTTTCACCCAGAAGGAGCTGAATATGAGGCAAAGGAGATGGATAGAGTTAATCAAGGATTATGACCTTGATATTCACTATCACCCCGCAAGGCAAATGTGGTAGCGGATGCTCTTAGTAGATTGTCGTGTAGATTGAACACCATGATTAAAGAAGCCCAACCAAGTTTGCATGAAGAGTTGGAGCAGTTTAGAATGGAGCTAGTTAGTGAAGGATTTTTAGCTAGCATTGAACTTAAACCCACTTTGATCAGTCAGATCAAGGAGGCGCAGAAAGGAAATGCAAGTATCGATAGAATCAAGCGTTGTATCGGTACAGGGAAGGTACCCGGATTCACCGAAGATGAAGAAGGAGTTTTGTGGTACAAAGGACGTATCTGTGTACCAGCAGATTCCGAGTTGAAACAGGTCGTCATGCAGGAAGCTCATGATACTCTTTATTCTATCCATCCTGGAGGAACGAAGACGTATTAGGAGTTGAAGGAGCAATTTTGGTGGCACAAGATGAAGAGACAAATCGGAAGCTACATAGCCAAGTGTGATATCTGTCAGAGAGTCAAAGCAGAACATCAATGACCCGCAGGACTTTTGCAACCATTGCAGATTCCAGAATGGAAATGGGATTCTGTCAGAATGGATTTCATCACCAGTTTGCCTACATCTAGTGGGTGAAATGACTCTATTTGGGTCATAGTGGATAGACTGTCTAAGGTAGCCCATTTTATACCTGTCAAGACCACCTACCAGAGTTTGAAGCTAGCAGAGCTGTACATTGCTAGAATAGTCAATTTGCATGGAACCCCTAAGACCATAGTATCGGATCGAGGAACCTAGTTTACCTCAAGATTTTGGCAGAAAGTCCAAGAAGTATTAGGAACCAAGCTGAACTTCAGCACAGCTTACCACCCACAGACCGATGGAAAAACTGAAAGAGTCAACCGAATTTTAGAAGATATGTTGAGAGCTTGTGTGCTAGAATATGGATCAAAATGGGAAGATTGTCTACCTTTCGCAGAATTCTCATACAACAATAGTTATCAAGCCAGTTTGCAAATGGCCCCCTTTGAATTTCTGTATGGAAGAAAGTGTCGCACCCCCCTGAATTGGTCGCAAGTAGGAGAGAGTCAGATATTCGGACCCAAAATCCTACGAGAAGCCAAAGAGAAGGTTCACAAAGTTCGTGAACACCTCAAGACCACCCAATCTAGACAGAAGAGTTATGCTGACAAAAGACGTCGAGACCTGACCTTCAATGTCAGAGATTTTGTATATCTCAAAGTATCACCCTTGAAAGGAATGCAACATTTTCAACTGAAAGGGAAGTTATCCCTAGATATATTGGACCCTTCAAGATTTTGAATCGCCGAGGAGAAGTATCATATCAACTGGAACTGCCGGAGGAGATGTCATCCATACATAATGTGTTCCATATCTCGTTACTTTGCAAATGCCTAGAAGTTTCAGAGAAGACCGAAGTGTTCAAGAACATCGATCACCGAGCCATAGATATCAACAAGGATCTAACCTATCGGGAAATACCCATTCGTATTTTGGAAGAAGCTTTCAGAACCACCAGGACCCGGAGTATCAAGTTTCTCAAGATCTAGTGGAGCAACCATACTGATGAAGAAGCTACTTGGGAGCGAGAAGATTACATTAGGACTGAGTTTCCAAATCTCTTTAGTTCCTAGTTTTTTCTTAAATCTCGGGACGAGATTTTGTTTAAGGAGGGAAGGTTTGTGACACCCCAAAAATATTAATCAAGATTATCAAGTTCTAATCACCTAAGTTTAGGGTTAACAAAAACTTTTATTATTAAATTTAATATGAGTGTATGTGTGAATTGCATTAGTGTATGAATGAGTGTCATTCCCATGTTTGATTGCTACAAATGATAAGGAATGGTTTAAAAATGAATACTACATCATCTAGGACAATTACAAACAAAATCAAAAGAAAAGAAAATCAAATATGAATCATATAATCAAATGGTCATTCTGACCAAAATTATCCACTAGACCACTTTGGGTGTTTCTAGTCAAAGATTTCTAATAGAAACTTTCCCAATTCTTTTCACCCCTTGCTAAACCAAGTAAAAGTGAACCCAAGCCCACTTTACAAACTAACAGAAACTATTTCCAAATCTATTTAAAGGACATTGCAAAATTTAATAAGGGTTCATATGCATAGATCACCATTTTGCAAAAACCACTCAAATCAATTCACCTTGACTTTTCCAAGCAACCATAGGCTATCAAGCAAGTACTCAGAACACTCACCAAAATTCATCTAAAAATTCAAACTTTGAATTCATGCGGCCATTTGGTCGAGCACCTGGCAAACACAATTAAACACTGCCCAACTTCTATTGTTCTGAGCAGTGATAAATCGCCACTAGTGCCTTAAATCTCTCCCTGGTCTCCCCCAGCACCTAGCAACGCAGTGGACACACTCCCCCTTTGCCGTTTGCACCAGTGCAGCACCGTCTGAGCTCGCCGCGCCAGTCAACCACGCCCCACTCGCCACAGCCAGCGTGCCCTCTCCCACGATGTCCAGGAGACAGGCGCCACACCACCGCCACCCTCTATCCACCCCACGACCGAAGACACGCTGTAGACCGGCCATAATCGCCGCGCCCACTTCTCTGTCCGCCATGCTGAGAGCGCGCCAGAGCGCCGCAACCGACACGCGCACACACGTTGCGCCTCTCCCTCTCCGCGCGTGCCCGCACTCACCGTGACCCCAGCTACCCCCCAGACATGCCCGTTCATCGCCGCATGGACCGTAGCCACTATGCGCCGTCTCGAGCGTCGCTGTTCCCGCATAGAGCATGGACCTCTCCCGACCATTCTCGATTGCCCCTTGCCGTGCCATCACTCGCATGACAACTGCCCTAAAGCACCGCGTCGACCCCTACCCTCAACCATGCCGATAGCTCACTGCAACGACGTCGCCGACGAGCCCGAGCCATGCCGCTCTGTCCCTCTCGCCGGTGTATAAATAGAGGCCACCCCAGCCCTCATTCGCCACACCATCTCACTCCCCTCTCTCTCAGAAACCTCCCACACCTCTCCCCGGAGCAAGGCGAGCACTAGCCCACCGGAATTTCACCGGAGTCCGCCGCTGCAAAGGAGAAGAGGAACTGGAGCTAGGAGCCGCCCCAGGAGCCACCACGACCACCATTCGAACTGCCGTTGATGACAACCTCATTCGGCCCCATAGCCGACCTTAGCTGGAGCCCTGGTGAGCCCCCACGTACCCCCACCGTCGCGATTAGGGTTCAGTCTCGCCGGAGCTGTGCGACGGAGATGACGATGCTCAGCCGTAGATCGCGCTCTAATCGCACGGCCCAGATTGAAAGATACCATTTTGGTTTAGATGAGTCGCTGACCAGTAGGACCCGCCTGTCAGCAGCCCGCTGCGCGCGTGCCGTGTAGCTGGGCCGGCCCAGTTAATTTCCCGCGCAGAGCCCGTCAATTCAAATAGATTTTTCCTATTTTAGTTAAAACTAGATTCTGTTAGTAGATTCAAAAATCAATTCAAAGAGATTCACTGAACCAAATTGCATGATTCCAATTTTGTTAGAAAGGTATTCAAAATATTTATCCAAGCCCGTTGGATTCAAACTATTTGAAATTATAGATTGCCTATAGTAAAAATAACAAGACAGAGACTTTTCCACCTTCAAACATTTTTGAAAAATCAACTAGAATTCCAACTTTTAAAACTCACATTTGACAAGATCTATCTAAATATGTAAAAATATTTAGGTTGCATGCAGTGATCTTGGACTAGAACCAAAGGAATGCTATATAGGCATTTCTAGTCACTTTAATTGTATTAAAAAGTAAGTTTAAACTTTATAAAATATGACCACCACTTTAAATCACATTCCCAAGTATTAGAATATGTGGTGATGACATGTGTCAACATGATCCCATATTTTAATTGGAGAGTATTAAATCTTAAGTATTTTCAATGAGTAGAAATTACTTCTCCAAAATAAGATAAATAAGACTAGGTCTTTATTTCATGTAATGATTGTGATAAAGGCAGATCATCAAGTGTGAGCCTTAGTGTGCTAAATAGAAGTAGTTAAGTATTGTTTGGTGATTGTGTACCTCGTATTCATTTATAGACGATAGTACCGACCCGGGATACGAGGAGGAGGAGTACTACCAAGAAGAAGAAGAAGAAGAAGAAGAAGAAGAAGAAGAGAACTTCAACCACTGCACTACTCAAGGCAAGCCTAACACTACAAGTTAACTATGCAAGCCATCCTTGCAAGATAACCTATGCAAGATGCATTAGGCATGCTTTGGTTATGCAACCTTGATTATACCAATCCCAAGTTTTACTTGTAAGCTTTATTCTTTTACTTTTACCAAAGTGCTTTACCTTTAGTTAGTGATTTGTGAGTATTGGAAAATAGGATAGATACCATAAAGAGTATAAAACTAGGCCTAAATAGTTATACTTAGATACCATTAAAAAGCATAAAACTAGATTTGGATAGTTACACTGGATTTGCACCCTCATTAGTGAATACCCTCAACTTTAGTGGCTAGTGCTAAGCATAAAAGTTGATCACTTTAGATGGGAATACTTGGTGAAAATGATTATGAAAACCTTTGAATGATGATTCATTCTATTGAAATGTTTTGACATGTGTTGAGAAACACAATGGTTGATGATGAAAATGTTGAGGCATGAGCCTTGGCTCTTTATAAAAACTGATGATTGGGTTCGGATGTGATACCATTCCAATTTTACCGTACAACCACAATACCCGAATTGGGTAGGGCTTAACTGGAAGTTTATATGCCTTAGTATGGGTTCCCTCGTGGAAAGAGGTTGAGCTGAGACTACCTCGTGAATGTGAATGTCCACCTATGCAGTTCCCGGGATGGCAGATGGCCATGGCTGGGAGGCTAAGCTCATAGGGGAGGTGCCTATACTAGAGTGTGTAATTGAAAGGTTATGATTGATTATCCACATACTAAGTATGATGATTCAGAGTTATCCCTGACGAATGTATAGAATTTTGTGGTGAAAGTGTACCACCTCTGCAGAGTGTCAAACTATTCGAATAGTCGCGTCCACGATCATGGACAGTTGGAGTGGCCATACTATTCCGTTGTCAGATGTTCTCAAAATGACTTTTGAATTGAACTATGACCTTGACTTGACCACAACAGGGTTGTGGACATGAAAACTAGGTTCCCAATTAAGTGATTAGATTCTTTACTTTTGAACTCTTATGAAATAAACCTGGCCTTTTGTAAATAAACCTAGAGCTTAAGATTCCTACTAGAACTACCTCACTTGTTAGTGATAGTTTGCGAGTACTTAAAGAGTACTCATGGCTTTGTCCTTGGCTATTCCCGTGGCCAAACTATGAGGAGGATTACCAGGAAGATGGACAGCAGGAGGTCTATGCCAACTAGGATCATCTCCCATCGTCAGTATTGCCTGTGACTCTGAAGATGGAGCCCCTACTACGTTTACTTTCTGCTGCTTTGATTGTATTAAGACTGGATCGTGAGATCCTTTATTTGTAAGACCTTTATTATGGTTTGTAATGGATGATGTACTGTGGTACCAATTCTGTTATGTCTCGCAAAAATGGTAATCCTGGGATTGCGATGTATGGCATAACAGGCATCTGGGATTAAAAATCCAGGTGTTGACATGACTATTCCGGGGATTCGCGTTAATCAAATTGCGTTACAATACTTATGCATTGTTGCATCTTGCTTCTTTAAACATTAGTACTTACCGGACCAATGATGTTGTTTACAGAATTTGGATCTTCTATTGTCTTGAAGACCGTGAGTGCATAATCTTGCAATCACAAAAGGCAAGTTCACAACTTGCTCATGTCCTTTGATTATTTTCTATCAAATGCTTGTAACTCAGATGTTGTCATCACCTACATTTCAAAAAGGCCAGAAAACACTATTTTCATAATAATATGATTATGGATTATTTACCAAGTGGTAATAATCTATTGATACAGTTCTAGTGGTAAAGGAACATAATACCTAGTGAAAGGGAAATGGACGTCGCCTAGAGGGGGTGAATAGGCGTTTTAAAAATATTACGGTTTAGGCTCTAATAAATGCGGAATAAAACTTAACATTTAATTTATCAAGCCAAAACCTATATTCATTAGGTTCACTAAGTGCACCAACAACCTATGCTCAGCAAGATAAACAACAAGGTGATAGCAAGATATAATACTTCAAGCACGATGGCTATCACAATGTAAATTGCATAAGTAAAGGGCTCGGTTGAGAGATAACCGATGGATGCGGAGACGATGATTTGTTTCCCGAAGTTCACTTCCAAAGAAGCTACATCTCCATTGGAGAGGTGCGGGGGTGCAATGTACTTCGAACGCCACAAGTGGCTCACCTCGAGGTGTGGTGGCTCGATGCTCACCCAACGCCACACAAGGCCTCACCCTAAGATGAGAAGGCACGCAACCTACCGACGCCACAAAAGGCTCACCCTATTCTCCTGTGAGCTTTCCACAAAGGCCTACTCACGTTCCACTATGGGACACTTGAGGGCGGTCACCGAACCCATATAAGGCTTGGGGCAAACTCCACAACAATTGGAGGGCTCCCAAGAAACGCCACAAAGGCTCCACAATGCCACAAAAGGCCAACAAGATTGAGGAATCTCCACAACTCAATTGGAGGCCTCAAGAACACACCACAACTCCACACAACCGTCTAGGGTTTCAAGAACCCAAGAGAAACAAGCCCAAGATCTTGAACTCACCAAATCTCCGAGGAGAACTCAAACCTATGCACCAAATGCAAGAGGCAAGTCCTTCCCTCTCAAATTCCACTAAAGCTACAAAAGCTATTGGGGGCATAAGAGAGGAAGAACACAAGAGGAGAACACAAAACTCTCCAAGATCTAGATCCTAAGGATTCCTTCACAAAGAAGGGATTTCGTTTGGTGGGGGTTGTAGATCTATATCTCCTCTCTCAAATCCCTCAAAGAGATGCAAGAATCATGGGAGGGAGAAGGGAAGAGGGAAAGCTTTTGAAGGTCAACAATGGAGGAGAGAGAGTGGAAGAGCTAGCAAAAATGACCTCCAAACTTGGGGAAACTTTGGGGAAGAGGGGGCCCTTAAATAGGGCAAGAGAAATCTGACCGTTTGGGCCAGATTCGTGCCCCACCGGAACTACCGGTAAATAGAAACACAAGTTACTGAACAAAAACGAGATTTACCGGAACTTCGGGTGGAACTTGGGCCGGTACTACCGCTCAAGCAAAAACATTGGACAATATTGCACGAAAACTTCAATAAGTTTTGACTCCGGACTCCGATTTTGATGATCTTGGGCTCGTTTTGAAGAGAACAAAAAGCTCTACAAGATTATGCAAATAAACATCATAGTCCAACAAGGAGGATAGAAATAAAATGGAGAAAGATATGACCTCTCAGAAACGACGAACCGGTAAAACCTCCAAAACCCAAAACGCAAGAAGTTGAGCTTGGAAACTCCAATTGGGATGAAACCAATTTTGTTGGAAAGATAATAAAGAGTAGAATCCAATAAAAGGTGAAATATTGGGTATCACCAAGGGAGAAAATAGCATGAATATATATGTGAGGTATCTCCCAAGGTGTGGAGCCGGAAAACCTGCAAGATGAAAAATGCAATAGGATATGCAAGGGAAATTTGTTTTTGATGAACTAGAGCTTGTTATGAAGATAAACACAAGCTCTAGATCCTCATATGGACAAGAACCAAACAACAACCAAGAAATATGATGCTATGTATGCAAAGGTTTGAGATCTCTCCGAAATATACGAACGATTCATCCACTCGAGAGCCCCTTTTGATAGTACGGCTATCTATCCTAAACCCGGTCTCCCAACACTACAAGAGACCGATAAAATAGAAACCCTATCAAGATCATACCTTTGCCTTGAGCATCCCACTTGAGATTGATGTAGACGATCTTGTCACCTTCAAGATGGAACACCTTTCTTGATTTCTCTTGCTTGCTCTTGCTTGATGAAGACTTGCGAATGGCTCACCCATACTCCATGGGGAAACCTCTTCTTTGACCTTGTCTTCATCACTCCATGGACACTGAGGAGGCAAGCTCCAATCATGAGATCTTCTAGAGATGGCGCACTGTGAGCTTGTGCATCAATTCTTTATGATGATGTCTTGAAGAAAGTCATGAGAAACTCCATCTTCTTCTTCTTCAAGACATACTTGATCTTCTTCTTCTACTTGATTCCAATAGGCACAAAGCCCTTGGACAATGCTTCTTATTTTTCATCCTTGAAACCAACACATGGTCCAAGCGATGCCAATGGACAAACCTACAAGTGAGACTCAATTTGCACATTACTCCATAGGGATTGTCATTAATTACCAAAACCACACATGGGGGCATACATGCCCTTTCACCTAAGACTTAACAACCAATGTCGCAAGTGATTCTAGCGCCATATATTACGCGTTAACCATGACATTTGGAATGGGATGGAGAAGTCATTTGTATCTTCTTCCTTTCGCATGGACGGATGACCTTATCATGAGGCTGTTGATTTCTCATGGAGAATCCAGCACATGGATGGGACCCCTTAGTTCCCCGCGATATTGGTGTCTAGATTATCTGTGCATAGCTGTCTTGGTCTGAGTTCACGATAGCTGATGGTGACCGCTAGACAGAGCTGCTTACAGAGTCTTCGAGCGGCTGCCCAAAGAGTAACCGTGGTAGTCCGTCTTGGGGGATCATGTCTTCATGCAGGGTCGCGAAGGGGGCAGTGATTGGCTTGGATCTTAGGTTGGGCCTCAAACCATGGAAGTTTGAACGAGGACATACTCCCGGTTGTGCAACAAAGCTTAAGGTCTCTCATGGGAAAGTGACGAACCTCTGCAGAGTGTAAGAATTGTGACATGTTACTCCCTATTCTGGGAAGGAGCTTCGAACGCGGCAGGAAAGGAACCCCATGAAGGTTCTGGTCAACCTGTGAAGGCTGTCGAACATAGTTTTCAAAATAAAAGCAACCTTTGAAGGAATGTTTACGAAAACCTGTATTGCCTACGACCCTTGGTCTGTGGCTGTAGAGATAGTGCATCATACACTCCTTTTTAGTGAACTTGCTGAGTACGCTCGTACTCAACAGTACCTTCTTAACCCTTGCTAGGTTTTAAGCTATTGAAGACGATGTCAACATCAATTTCTGCTCAAGAAACCATCATCGGCAGCTCAAGTTCTTCAATAAAGTCTATGAAGTCAACATATACATCTGCTGAAGTGAAGACAACATCTCTGTTTAGATAGGAGTAGATACTCTAGCCATAAAACCTACTTCTATAGAGCATTGCATTAGTAGTAATTGCAAGCCAAATAGTTTAGGTGTTAGTCTTATTAGCCAGATAGTTCTAAATTATTGTTTCTGATTCTTCTTTGTAAGAAGTTCTTTCTCTCTCTTTAACCTAGAGTGTTCTCTAGATCTTTTGTAAAGAGTCGAGTTGTAATCTATAGTCATGTCTTGGACATGTTGTGTTTCTGTTGTACCACTCTGAGGGATGTAATACTAGTGAATGGTGTTTCATTGGTGTTATGTCAACGACTATAGTGTACTACATCATGCAGTGGTATGTTGGGTCACCGCAGCTGGTATCAGAGCATATGCTTTGACCTTAGGATTAAAACCCTTTTAGGAGATCTGTAGGTTGGATAGTGACTATAGGAAGCCATCTTATCTAAACCAAGAATTGTGATGGATATCCACTTGAGGATAAACCTTGTCACACTTAAATTGAATGTTTTAATCATCTTTCTTAAGGATTAGTTATATGTATTCTCTAGAGAAATGTCAATTGAGTGTAGCTCTAAATAGGTATAACACCACTAAGATATCTTAAGTAATTAAATATCAAAGAAGATTACGACTAGGATTAGGATATCATGTGGAGTAGTATTAGTGATGGAGTCTATATTTAGAACCCCTGTGAAGTAGCAGAATCTTACCACTAGTTGATACCACTATACCATACAGGGTAGACCATCAGAGTATGTATAGATACAATTGGAAGTAAATCATGTGTCATTCACTTGAGAATTCCATGTGATGGAGTAGAACTTTGTTAAGAATCATTGATAGTAAGCTAAGAAGAAGAGCCGTCATGGTGAGATGAGCTCTTTAATCATGATGACTAGGTAAATCTTGACAAGTTCATGGTGAGAATAGCTCCGAGACCATGATTAGTTTGTAATTAGAACCAGTACGCAGTAACAAATCTTGTAATAACAGTAAGTAAAGAACAGTGTAGGTCTATGATAGAAGACATAGGTGTCATAATATTATGATAATTGGATTAAGGTAGTAACTACAATTTTGTTAGTAGTTTTGAGAGATCATGTGAGGATAGTTTACAATAGAATAGAAGATTGCTAGTCTTTAGTAGTCCTAAAGGAAAGGTAAGTGGTTAGTCAGAACCAAACTGAGACCACTTTGCTCAAAATTATCCTGTTGCAACTGAGAAATTTGGGTAGATATTGAGACAAAGAGTAGTTTAACCCCTAAGTGCTAAGTATCACAAAGTAAACATGTACTAGGAGGTGTCATATACTACACAGCTAAGCCTGCATTTTCGAGATGTTTTACTCAAGTACTATATTACGGGCTTAGAATGATGTGAGTTATATGTACCACATTTGGATTTCTTGGTTTTCTTGGATCTTTTTTGACTGATTAGATATGTACATGAAGTTTGACTTGGTGTACAAATGCATGTTGCATCACCAAGTTATTACTTGATGTTATGGATCTAGATACATAAGGAAATTCGTGTAAGGGAGTGACGAGTTCCGAAGATCAAGATGAAGACTTGCACGAAGAAGGAAGATAAACATAAGGAGTATCAACACTAATTTGAAGGATGGATCAATTCCAACTCATTATGAGCTGGCAACAAGAAGGATTATAAATGCAGAAAAGTGTGGAGCAACATGAAGGAATGAACTTATGTTCACCCAAAGTAGATGGTGTTGCTCAAAAGCTAATGCAGTAGTTGTACCTAGTTCATGGAAGTATCATGAATCAGTGCAAAGAAGAATTCTTGGAATAAGGGTGGTATTCAAGCTCTGACAATTCAGAGAGAATGCCAATAAGAAGTCAAAAACCCATAGGGTAATCCATACACCTAGGAGGATCCGCAACTGGTATCCGTAGTTGGTATCCTAGCCGTTTAGCTAATTATATCATCTTGGTATGATGTAAAGAGCATAAAACTTGGCCTAAGTTAAGAAAGGCATAAAGGAGTATAGAATTTAAGCGAACGGCTTTTGAGACGTTTTCGCGACATCAGATTTACCGGTGAGAAAAAAATCCAGAAGGTTAAGAGTAAGTCAAGTAATGTCGGAAGACTCACTTCGGAGATCCACAATTGTGTGGGTGTACTGCAAATTCTTTCGTGTAGCCTTATAGAGATAAAGTATGAGCTAGATAGAGACCAATATCCTTACTATCGAGTTAATGGATATTATACGTGTAGATTAGAGACCATTAGGAAACCCCAAGGGGGAGAGTAAACAATAAACACTAAAGTGTTGTTGTCTAATTTTCTGACTAAAGGTTGGAAAAGAAGGACTAAGTCATGATGGGAGTAAGCCTTATTTTCATAAGTTTATAAGAACCCTCATTATAAAGTATTTCTGAGAGTATGTCCGGATAAAAGATCGAAGGAGATATACTAGATTAACTCTAGTGGACTAGTTCAAAAAGGAAACAACTCGTAAGTTGTCCCTAAGAGTGAAGAGAGTATTCCAAAATAGACCGCTGGAGTCTAATAGGAAAAATGGATTGTAAGGGACAAAATGTGTCCGCAACCAATTCTACATAGGACTGTAAGGACATAAGCCCAAAGGGATTATCATAAAAGGAACCATGGGATAACTTAGAACTATAGTTATATTTTTGGATATGAAAAGGATTCAAGGAAAAAGATCTAGATACGAGATACCACAATTATCCCCAATTGTGATCACAATGGAATTTGAGAAATGGTGTAATCAATACAAGTCAACTCCTCATTCCGAAACGCAAGAGAGTACGAACTTCGGGGACGAAGTTTATTTTAAGGGGGAGAGTCTGTAACACCCCAGCATTAGAGCTTAGAAATAAGCTGAACACAGGTGTGTGCATTGCATTCATGCATAGAAAATCCGGATAATTTTTCGCGCTTTTAAATAAAACTTGTCAAAGAGATTGAAGCTTCTGTTAACTTGGTGGAACTGAAGTAGATCATCAAGTTGACTGCGATGAGTTTCAATATGACCTTTGTTAAAACCTTATCTTTGGGTAATATAATTTGATCTAAGGGTAGATCAAATGTAATAAAACTAAGTCACAACACACTACTTAATAAGGAGTACTAAATCTTCTAGAGATCATTTCATGGTATTCCATACAACAACTCAAGGATGAATACTTAATCTTCTAAAGATGATATCAACGTATTATCTACCACAAACCCTGAATACCAAGTTAAGTATGTAACTTAAGTAAAGAAAACTCTATAACTAAATCTTGATACACTTGATTGCCATAGTGATACCTACCATGGGTACCATGGTAGTTCTTAAACATTAAATCTTATTACAAATAGAGTAGAAAGGGAAGTCAAACCAAGACCATACATCACATACCCTTAGTGTCATGTTAATAGATGACAATCCTATTTAACCAAGTCCTAGTGTCTATTGATCATCAATGTGTGTGATAAATTCTTGACCTAGGACTTATTCACTCATAGCCTTTGACCTATTATATTGACCTTCCAAAGACCTTAGGTAATTTAATAAGAAGGAGGAACTAGCTATCGTGAAGTATGCCATCATCAATGTAATGAGATCCTTAGTGGTGATCAAACCATTTGATGTTGGAGGAGTTAACTCACTTATGAGTAACTAGAAGCAGTACCTAAACCCAAGAGTTAAGCTAGTAATTGAGAAGCCATGAGAAAGCTAGCAGTAGTAGAGAATCCAATGATAATCGTGTTAAGGAAGGAAGGTATAAACCTAAAGTAAGTTTTCTTAACAAGATAAGCCTATTGAGAGACTAGTACAAGCCTACTACTTAGTTGAATAATAGATCTTGATCAGACAATTAGAAGCCTAAGCTTAGTTTGATCAAATGATGGTGGTCATTATTCTCAAGTCACTTGAGAATAGATGACTAGGTGTTGAAGAAGAGTTGTGAGTATACCAAATTAGGTAAAGCCCTAGTAAGATGAATCATCTAGCTTGATTATGAGAAGTCAAGCTAGAGTATAATGAAGTATATAACATAAGTTGTAGGAGTAGTTGGAAGTATAATAGTTTAACCAAGGTAATACAAGAACAAACTTGTATTGTGGAGAGTAGTACCATACATATTCCAGAGGATTGATATCACATCTAATATAGAGAGGAGTGTAGTCTTGCAATACTTGGAAGTAGTTGCAAGATGGATTTAAAGGAGTTAATGGATGGAGCTAGAAATATTTGCATTGCTGAATTCATCAAGAGTAGCTTAGCAAATGGAAGTTACACTAGGAGAAAAATGAAGGAGGAATAATGTTGAAGTGGCATTACCATGTCATCATATGATGATGGATATGGTGGAGTCAGATGATTGTCTTATTTAGGAAGATGAGATCCTTGTGAATAAGATATGGGAGATTTAGATAGAGTATATTTAGGAAAGGAATTCCTTATCTAAAGATAATCTTGGTGAGGTATTAAGGTTAGGATTCTTTAAAAGCCTCAACCAAGATCCTATCTAGCCAGGATAGAATCATGTCTACCTCTTTGTACAAAACCCCAGGATTAAGTTAGTAGTTAAAGAAATTCCTATTTTTACGCAGCCAAAGAATAATAGCTCTTAGTCAAGTAAAGTTTCCAAGAGATAAGTTATTATCCATGGTCACAAAACATGATGGAAAAATGTCTTAGCCCTAATATTCATCCATATCCATAATTGAATATGAGTTATTAAATCCTCTCAAAACCCATATACCTATATTTGAATAAACCTTAGTATTTCTCCACCAATGATTATTATTGATTCATCATTATCTAACCAAAAGTGTTATGTGGTAATTCTAAACTCTACAAACCAAGTAGAATTGGATTTGGCAAATCACCAAATATGGAGGACCATGAAACTTATATCACCCTATTATGAACCACAAAGATTAATACCTTCTTAATGTATATATATAATTCCTTTATGAGGTTAAGTATTAATAAGATTTTGTACACATAAATATCCATCTTAAACCATAACCATTACATTCTTTTAGTGGAAGTAAAAATCCTTTTAAAAGATCTTCTTATAAAGAGTAAATCCCTAAAAACCCTAATTTATATTTACTTTACAAAATAAAAGAACCCTTCATATAGTTATGAATATTTCATGATGAGAAGAGGGTCATACTTGATTATTCATGAGCTACATATTCTGAATCCTTGAGGAAATTCATATTTGCAAAAGTTTTATAAAAAAATTATAAAGAAACATGAAAGATATAAGCATCAATTAGTCTCAAAGCGCACTTTAAGATTTCACAAACTTTCTGAATGAATAAATAGTTAGAAATCAAATTTTTAAAGGAATTTAAATTGAAAATGGTTTATGGAAACATAAAACCGACATAGAAAAAGAAAAAGCAGCACAGCAGCTTCGGCCCATGGCCCATTCTCTAACCGCCGCTCGCGTGCACCAGCCACCGCACTCTCGCTCACTTTGGCACAACCCAGTAGCAGCCCAGCCCAGGATACCTCTTTGCTGTTTCTCTGGCAAGCGGGGCCCACGCGAAGAGAGAACCATCATTCTCGTCTTCCTCCGTCTGGTCGACACACCGCCGATGAGCCACGCCGCCGCTACAATCCTGGACCGCCCGGACGCGATTGACTCACCAGAGCCTCGTCTAAGTCGCCAGGCATCCGCCATTTGGACAAGTACGCAGCGATTCACGCCCATATCGAGATCTTACGTCCCCGGTGCATCTCGGCCATCGTCACCATCATGATGTTGCCTCTAACGCCGACTGGACCTAGAAATAGATCGTGGAGATCTGCATCGATGTTCTTATCCATCCCTACCCTCTCTATCTCTCTCTCTTGCTCTATGTTCTCCACAAGTCCACCAAAGCCGTCGTCGGCGAGCTTCGGCTAATCATTGATGTAGGACATTTTGGTGACCTTGGAGTAGCCCGGAAGAAGCGCGGTGGTAGATCCTCTGGGAGGAGCACATCATCAAGGGGAGCTCTGAGGAGGGCGAATTTTGTTGTTCCCTTTCGTCAGTGTTCGCCGGAATCAGCGACGCCGCGCTCATCTCCGGTTAACATCACCGAGCCCACCATCATATCCAGGGTAAGAATTCCCATTGATTGGTACTACCTACACATCCTAGCTTAGCTCGTAGCTCTAGTTCGTCGTGTCGCCGGCGAGCGCCGCCGCAGGTGCTCGTCCCTGCCATTGTTTCGGTGCCCTAGAGCTTGTGCCAACAATCTGGTACGACTCGCCATCTTCCGTAGTGTCGAATACATCCCTCTGTGTCACCCCTGGTGCCAGAAATTGGCGGCGCCGGTGTGTTGACATCATCGGTCCGGCGGACCGACGCTAGGATGAGGTCACCCTTGACCAAGTCCGAGTTTGACCAGTCCTTGCCTAGGTGGCAAGTGACATGGCCCTGACCCCACTGGTCAGTGGCTGGGTCTAGATTAGGTCCAGGTGTAAAAAGGATTTTCCATTTAAGTAATCAGATAAAGGAATATAAGTTTAAATCTAAATAAATTTCAGGAATTTAAGAAAATGATTAAATCTTAGAAATTGAATATCTTTTGTTGTATAATTTAGAAAAATATGTTTAATATATGAAAATTTATAGAAAAATAAAATCTATAATTTAAATTTATTAACAAACATTATTGTGTTAACTATTAAATAATAATTATTTAATAAAGATTTTATAAGTATTAATACTTTGATAATTCATAGTTTAATATTGGTAAATGAGACAAATATAAATACTATACTAAAATTCTTGGAAAAATAAGAAATAAATGTAAAACTATAAACTTAAAATATTATATCACTTAACTAAGTATTTATTATTTATTTAGTATTTATAAAGTGATTAAACTTATAAAAATCATATCTTTATTATTTAAAAATCACATAAATACATATAATATACCAAAATGATCACAAAAATAAATTCTACACATTAAAAATATCCTATTTCATAATTGAAGTCAAATAAAGGTAAAGGTATAATAAATATTATTAAAATCCTTTTCTTTTGTTTTAATTCATTAAAAATATATAAACCATTACTATTGCCTTTACCATTATTTGTTTAAAGTCTAAAAATGTAATAACAAGTTAAATTGATGTTTAAGTGAAGTTAAGATAGTTCTAACCATTTTAAGTTGTACTTACTAAAACTACCATTTAAAATTAAGTAAGTTTTACTCTCCAGAAATACTTTATCAGTTATAAAATCATCTAGATTTGAGTACTAATTATTTTACCAGTTTAGGAATCCACCGAAAGAATTAAACAAAGTTTTTAAGTAATTTTAGCAATACCCTATATGTGCTTATAAAATATAAGCATTAATAATAAAGTAATTCTACTCACTTATAACTTTAATAAAACACCACCTCATTCAAGTAATAATACTTAAATTCTAACCTTGTGGAATGTTAAGAAGTCAACCATCTACAATGTGGTGCCTTGTTCAAAACATGTAAATCTCCACCACTTATGCTATGATTGTTTAATGTAGTAATGTTTTCCTCTTTAATAATCTTAGCTAATAAGAAAACCTTAAAGTGTTAGCCTTAAGTTTAAATACTTTTTACTTTGTAAAGTAATATTTTCCTCAAAAGTTATTCTTTTAAGAAACATTAAAAATGATCCTTGAACACTTATTTAAAATCTCTAATTGATTCTTAATCTTGTTTAAGAAATATTTTAGATACCATGACCCATTTGAGTGCTTTAGTATTGCATACTATTTGCTGTATTTACATATTGTTTCACACACTATCACAAGCCTTAATAAGAAGCACAAGTGTGAAATTGGTATAAAAGTGCAACATATTCCTAAAAACTCATCATAAACTCCAAACCCTAGATCAGATACGACTATTTCGGGGATTCGCGTTTATCAAATTGCATTACATTACTTATGCATTGTTGCATCTTGCTTCTTTAAATTAGTCCTTACCGAACCAATGATGTTGTTTACAGAATTTGGATCTTCTATTGTCTTGAAGACCATGAGTGCATAATCTTGCAATCACAAAAGGCAAGTTCACAACTTGCTCATGTCCTTTGATTATTTTCTATCAAATGCTTGTAACTCAAATGTTGTCATCACCTGCATTTCAAAAAGGTCAGAAAACACTATTTTCATAATAATATGATTATGGATTATTTACCAAGTGGTAATAATCTATTGATACAGTTCTAGTGGTAAAGGAACATAATACCTAAGACTTAACAACCAATGTCGATAGTGATTCTAGCGCTGTATATTACGCGTTAACCATGACATTTGGAATGGGACGGAGAAGTCATCTGTATCTTCTTCCTTCGCATGGACGGATGACCTTATCGTGAGGCTATTGATTTCTCGTGGAGAATCCAGCACATGGTTGGGACCCCTTAGTTCCCCGCGATATTGGTGTATAGATTATCTATGCATAGTTGTCTTGGTCTGAGTTCAACATAGTTGATGGTGACCGGCAGACGGAGCTGCTTATAGAGTCTTTGAGAGGCTGCCCAAAGAGTAGCTGTGGTAGTTCGTCTTGGGGGATTGTGTCTTCATGTGGGGTCGCGAAGGGAGCAGTGATTGTCTTGGATCTTAGGTTGGGCCTCAAACCATAGAAGTTTGAACGGGGACATACTCCCGGCCATGCAACAAAGCTTAAGGTCTGTCATGGAAAAAGTGACACACCTCTGTAGAGTGTAAGAATTGTGACATGTTACTCCCTGTTCCGGGAAGGAGCTACGAACGCGGCTGAAAAGGAACCCCACGAAGGTTCTGGTCAACCTGTGAAGGCTGTCGGACATAGTTTTCATAATAAAAGCAACCTTTGAAGAAATGTTTACGAAAACCTGCATTGCCTACGACCCTTGGTCTATGGCTATAGAGATAGTGCATCATACACTCCTTTTTAGTGAACTTGCTGAGTACGCTCATACTCAACCGTACCTTCTTAACCCTTGCTAGGTTTTAAGCCATTGAAGACGACGTCAACATCAATTTCTGCTCAAGAAACCATCATCGACAGCTCAAGTTCTTCAATAAAGTCTATGAAGTCAAAATATACATCATTTGAAGTGAAGACAAAGTCTCTGTTTAGATAGGAGTAGATACTCTAGCCATAAAACCTACTTCTATAGAGCATTGCATTAGTAGCAATTGCAAGCCAAATAGTTTAGGTGTTAGTCTTATTAGCCAGATAGTTGTGAATTATTATTTCTGGTTCTTGTTTGTAAGAATTTCTTTCTCTCTCTTTAACCTAGAGTGTTCTCTGGATCTTTTGTAAAGAGTCGAATTATAATCTATAGTCATGTCTTGGACCTGTTGTGTTTCTGTTGTACCACTCTGAGAGATGTAATACTAGTAAACGGTGTTTCATTGGTGTTATGTCAACGACTATAGTATACTACATTATGCAGTGGTATGCTGGATCACCGCACATTATCTCTTATCTTCTCTCCTATTCAATCTTGTTAGACTCATGTGAGTCAGAATATCATCATATAAATTCCACCATATGTTCTCAAGTGGGGTTCTTTATTTTGCCTTATAGATTTTTAATCATGCCCAATTGAACTCGTGTGGATTCTATTTAATCTTGCTCATTTATCTATCTTCTCGAGATCATATTCCTCTCTATTCTATTTATCTTCTTGTGTTGATCTTCTTATTCTTTTGGTTGATTCTCCAATTCTTGTGCCTTCATACATTCTATAATTATTCTATCTTTTATTCTAATTCGTTTCATATCTTCTTGCACCATTCCACCTCTTGCTTTGAACTTTTGCCATCTCACCTCAAGTCTAACTTTCTTGTCTAAATCTATCCTAGGTGTGCCATGCATATGATCCCATGCTCCATGCTACCATATTACATTTCCTTGTCATTATCGTGCATATTTTAAAGCACAAAATTATCTATACTAAAAACCATATTTTATTTATATGCTAAAATATACTTACGTTAATATATAAGAAGTCACACCCCTTTTCTTATTTTATAACAAAATAAACTAATAGTTTCCGATCTATTGTAAGACTACAAAAGGTTTGCTTATTTTACTAATAATAATAAAAACTAAAAATCGGTCTAAAGTTTTGCCTAAAACTAGCCCCGTGTTTCTACTTAGGACTATAAAAATACTCAAATCCCCTCTTTTCCTTCCCACGCCTAGCCCCAGATCTGAGATCTAGATAAATCCCCACTCTTTTCTCCAAAATCCATCTCCTTTTCTCTTATGTCTTTCCTCCCTGCCGCCGGCGTGCGATTTGTTTTCCTGCTCAGGTTCTTGCTTGCATCGCCGTCTTGTCTCTTCACCAGCGAGATTCCCAGGTTCTCACGTCTCCAATTCCTAACACCAGATCCCATGTTCTTTTGTTATGCAACATACGCTGTGAACTCAACACTACACACCACAGATCGCTACTGGTCTGGCCCGCTTTCCCTGGCCACCGCAGGCGCAGCAGCAGTAGCTGCGGCCGGCCGATCGGGTTGTGCCCCTTTAGTGCCCCATGCGGCCAGGCCTCCAGCTTCCGCCGCCACCTGCGCCGCTCGGTCGTAGTGCGCGCAAGGCAACAGCAGCTTGCCCCGCCTTGGGCCCTTGCCCTTCCAAAGCATCCAGGGGCCATGCTCCCGCCAAGCTGAGCCGCAAGAGCAGCGGCGCTGCACTCCACACACGTATACAATGTGAGATTCCCCGCTCCCGCCAGCGCGTTGTGCCAGCAGTTGACTCGAGCAGCTCGTCTTGATCCACTCCACCTAAATCTGCATTTTTGTCTCCTTATGCTGTCTCAGTCGACAGTAGCAGTCCAGCGCGCGAATGTCTCGCCGTCGACCAGTTCACTTGATGCTCTGCTTGTTGTGTTTTGTCTCTGCGCCTGTCACAAGTTTCTCCGGTGTTTTTAGACGTTCGGTACATGTTCGACCAAATGACTGCAAGAGTTTGGACTCGGCTACATGCTTGATTACTTTGGGGCTGTTTCGAGTACTACTTTACATAGTACTTCCTCCGTTTAGCTACTTTGTGAAAAGAATGTATCTAGATGTCTTTTAGTGTATAGGTTCACTCTGAATCTCTACGAACTTATACACTAAAAGATGGCTAGATACATTCGATTCATAAACCTAAAACATTTTATATTTTTAAACGGAGGAAGTACTTTGTTAACTTTGCATCGACGGAGGACGACGCAACATGGACTCGAAGACCGTCCTCCAGGACATTGGCTACTAGCGCTACTTCCGGTGTAATCCGAAGACCGTCTTCCACCTCACCGATCCGCAAACTGAGAGCCCACCCAATCTCAATTTTTGAATAATCTTATCTATCTTATCGCAGTAAAAGTTATTCATGTTTGCATAACATATCCTGTGATTCAGGTTAAATAGTGGCTTTATCTAAAATAAATATAAAGATCATATGTGTTTTTTTTAGTCTTATATTTGGTTTCACTTTAATTTGTATAGTGAACCCGTGTCATATTTTGTTAAGTCAACATTTAAATTAGGGAAATCTAAATAACATGAACCATCTAATTAATTACCGGGATATCGGTTCCGTTTAATATTGCTTAGTCGTATCGCATCTTACCATGTCATTTATTATATACGCATCATGCCCAATCTTCTGTCTTAGTATTAAATAGTAAATCCAGTGTTTTTTTTAGTGTTTTGCTTCTTCATAGATTAGGACGATGAGTTGATGCGAGTGTCGACCCGATCTTCGGATGAACCGTCGGCAATGTTTTTTAGGCGAGTATTCTCGCTCTTTCTACTTATTTTGCATTTATAGTCTTTATTTCCTCTTGTTGATCCATTACTATCCGTGTTGCGATGCTTTAGTATCCGTGCACCATTTATATTTATTGCAGTCTATATATTGCCTTGTATACATCCTATTGCCTGTTGTCTGGTAGATAGTTGGTCTTGCGAGTCGTAGTTGCTTGCTCAGGTGCTGCTTCGCGTCGTTGTTGTCCCACCGTTGTTGGAAGGTTGGCACATAATTAATGGTGGAGATGATCATGGTTTTAATTATAACTTGACAATTAAAATATTGGAAATAGATATAATGGAGAGGCACTGGTGGGTAATAAATATTATTTGGTTCTTACCCGCCCACTGGTGTCCACCAAGGACCCGAGTTCTTGACACATGTTTCGAGACTGAGCGCGCTAACCACATGTGGAGTAAATAGGAACCCCTGGCTTATTACATGATTTCAAAGTACTATGTTGGGGGCCACAAAACTAGTTCGGGCTTTATACGTTACCTATTGTACCTATGCCATGTATGCCATGTTTATTATCTGGATGAGCGTTTATTACTATTACGTAGGATCGCGGCACTCTGTCACGAGAATATATTGTCTATGGCCTCTGCTCGCGTGACAAGTGCACGTAATCCAAGGGTTCGTACGAGGAGGATTAGCTATACCTCGTACGGGTAACTCTTTCGGATGGGACCCATGTACTTGCTTTGGATCTAGGAAAGCATCATGTCCGAGGCCCTGCTGACATACCGATGAGTGTATGTTAACTGATCTGGCAAAAAGGATCAAAGTGCGTGTGAAAACTTTGGTGCACCCCTGCAGGGTTAAATCTTTTTGAAAAGACGTGTCCGCGGTTATGGACAACTTGGAGCACAGTTTCTCGATCATAGACAACCATAACTAAAGTTACTATTATAAATTTGACTTGTATCTGATATGACTAGTAAGTTGGATAACCACCATGGAAAGAATGAATAAAACTACCAATTGTGTGAGTTTTCCTCGGTATGACTTCCTCATTTGGTCTCGAGGGGGAAATACCATGATGGGTATGTTTGGTGGTAATATCAGGTTGGATCCGCATAGGTCTTTCTTACCTCTCTCTGATAGTCGACAGTTGTTAGAGTCTCTATACGTTGTATAGTGCATGCTTTGTTGCCGTTTCAGTCCACCATACCTATGTAGGCGAGAGTCGCCGAATTCTATACTCGCCATGTACTAGCCTCAGTACTGGCCACTCTCTTTTTCCTTTGCACTTTGTCGGCACCCCTTTTGTTTTAGTAGGTTTGAGATTGGCGTCGTTAGCAGGGTTACCCTTCGGCTTGGCCAGGGCTGGGTTATGGACGCCATTGCTTATTCTTCAAGACTATTAGCCCCATTTGCATCTTATCCGTACTCAGATTTGTATCGTTTTCAAGGTGATTTGGATCTTTATATTGTAGATCTATATTCTTGACTCATGGAGTCGTTGTTGTATATATATGTTCTGTGGGTTCTATCATGGACTATTGTGTCATGATATTACTTCGTTTTCCACCCGCATGCAAGTGCCTAGTGGGCATCTTTAAATCGTTTTTATGCGGGTTTGGCAGCAATTGCTGAAATTTGCATACGGCCGATTCGAGGGTGTTACAGTCTTCCAGCGCCGTGGGCTAGTAGAACCCATGGCAGAATGCCTTTGCCACTATGGCTCGTGAAGATGCGTGGTGACCGCATTCGCCTTGGTGAATGTCCACCAGCAGTCAGATTGCTTCTTCTTGGCTCACGTAGTGCTGATAGATTCCTCCCACATTGCGCTTGTACAACTCATTGTTGATGATGGTTTATGCACTTGCCCTGTGCTTTACTTGCCTTGCCTCAACCTCTTGATCAGGCAGCTCCCCTTTGGTCGGGAAGTTCATGAATGGCTTGGCCCATGGAGGGGTTTCCCGGATGGTGTACATAGTCTCCATAATCAACTTGATTTCCTCGCACATGACTGGCTCGGGCTCGTCAGGTGGCCTACCGGGTGGAAGAATGGAGCCGGCAGTCCCTAGGCTGTTGGAGCCGGCTAGGAGTGTCGCGGCCTTCGACCCGGCAGTCCCTGGGATGGAGGCGGTAGTCCCCGAGGTCTTAGCTGCAGCTTTAGGTTGCTTGGAGCCGACAGTCTTTAGGTTCGCATCCAGCATATTGGAGTCGGATTCTAGAGATGGCGTGATGGAGGGCTTGCGCAGGTGTTCGAGGGCGACCCTAGGCGGAATTGCTGCTTTTGTTGACCCGACGCGGGCGAGTGCGTCCATGGCTTCGTTGTTTTCTCGAGGCACATGGTGAAACTCGCATCCTTCGAAGCAGGCGCATAGCTACTACACAAAGAAACGGTATAGTGCCATATTTATGTCCTTGGCGTCCCAATCGCCTGATACTTGCTGCACCACCAGGTCCGAGTCGCCAAAGCATAGGATCTGCGTGATGCCGATTTCTTTTGCCATCTTAAGGCCGTGGACGAGCGCTTCATACTCGGTGACGTTGTTGGATGCGCAGAAGTGGATATGCAGCACGTACTCTATCCGGTCTCCTTTTGGAGAGGTGATGACGACCCCGGCTCTGAGTCCCTCGTACATCTTGGAGCCATCGAAGTGTAGCTTCTAGTGCGTGGAGTCAGGGCATGGAGGCAGGTACTGTGTCTCTGCCCAGTCAATGAGGAAATCCGCCAGTGCTTGAGACTTGATCGCCATTCTTGGCTCCTACTGCATGCAGTGTGCGGCGAGCTCTATCGCCCACTTTGCCACTCGGCCGTTGGCGTCCCTGTTGCCGATGATCTCTAAAAGGAGGGCTAGCGCCACTACCCGGATGGAGTGCTCTTGGAAGTAGTGCTTCAGTTTCTTGGCGACCATGTATACGCCATACACCAGCTTCTAGTAGTGAGGGTAGTTCTTCTTTGATAGCGAGAGTACCTCACTCAGGTAGTACACTGGGCGCTGGACCGGCTGTGCCTTTCTTCTTATGGCTTTTCCACCACCAGAACGATGTTGACGACCCGGTTGGTAGCTGCGATGTACATCAGCATTGGCTCTTTTGCTACGGGGGCCGCCAGTATTGGCAGAGAGGATAGCATGTGCTTGAGGGCGTGGAAGGCCTCGTCTAGCTGCGTTGTCCAGACGAACTTGTTCATTTTCTTCATGAGCTGGTATAGGGGGAGTGCTTTCTCGCCCAGCCACCTGACAAACCGGCTGAGGGAGGCTAGGCACCCGGTAAACTTCTGCACATCGTGCAGATTCTACGACGGCTGCATGCGCTCGATTGCGCCGATCTTCTCCGGGTTGGCCTCGATTCCACGTTCTGAGATGAGGAAACCGAGGAGCTGATCGGCTGGGACGCCGAACACGCACTTCTCTAGGTTCAGCTTCATCTGGAACCGGCGGAGGTTGGCGAATGTTTCCTTCAAGTCTTCGAGGAGTGTTCTCCTCTCCTTTGTCTTGATCAGCACGTCATCGACGTAGGCGTGCACATTTCTGCTGATCTGCGATTGCATGCAATTTTGCATGTAGTGTTGGTATGTGGCACCTGCATTTTCAGTCCAAACGGCATGGTGGTGTAGTAGTAAGCCCCATACGGGGTGATGAATGTTGTCTTTATTTGATCAGCGGGGTTCAGCTGGATCTGGTGGTAGCCGGAATACGCGTCCAGAAACGATAATAGCTCATAGCTAGCCGTAGAGTCAATCATTTGATCTATCCTTGGCAGGGCGAATGGATCTTTGGGGCATGCCTTGTTGAAGCTGGTGTAGTCAACACACATGCGCTAAGTTTTGTTCTTTTTCAGCACCAACACTGGGTTTGCCAACCACTCCGGGTGGAAAACCTCCATGATGAATCCGGCTGCGAGCAGCCGGGTGATTTCTTCACCAATGGTTCTTCTCTTCTCCTGAGCGAAGCGACGTAGTGATTGTTTGATCGGCTTTGCATCCGGCCTAACATGTAAAGAGTGCTCGGCGAGCTCCCGCGGAACACCAGGCATGTCCTTGGAGGACCATGCGAAGATATCTTGATTCTCTCGGAGGAAGTCGACGAGCGCGCTTTCCTATTTGCTGTCAAGGCTGTCTCTGACCAGGAAAACCTTGTCCAGCTCGGCCTCATTGAGCAGGATCTTCTTGGTGCCCTTTGATGGCTTGAACTACGCCTCTCCGGCTAGCTTTGGCTCGCCAGCCGGCATGTCCGCCTGCAGGGCCGCCACATTCTGCATGATGATGCGCTTCTCCTCTATGATGATCATGGCTTTGACTATCTTCGAGTCGTCGGTGGCGCATTCCACCGACCGCCTGTAGTCATCCGTGATGGTGATTACTCCCTTTGGGACAGGGAGCTTCATCTTGAGGTATGCATAGTGCGGCACCGCCATGAACTTGGTTAGCGCTAGGCGTCCGAGGATTGTGTGGTATGCGCTGTAGAGGTTGACCACCTCGAACCAGATGGGCTCGTGACGAAAGTTATCTTCTATGTCGAAGATGACATCCAGCCGGATCCTGCCGATGGGCGAATGTGATGGACCTGGAATAGCTCCATGGAAGGAGGTACTAGATGGCTCCAGCTGGGACTCGCTAATGTCGAGCCGGTCCAGAGAGCTACGGTATAGGAGGTTGATGCTGCTACCTCCATCAACAAGGACACTGGAGAACCTGCACGAGTGCTTCTTGGAGAAGATGATGGGATCCAGGACCATTGTGTATGTGCCCGGGTGCGGTAGCACGTCCAGCTGGTACTTTCGGCTCCACGTGATCTCTTGCTCAGACCAGTTTAGGTAATGAGGGACGGGGGGACGAATGTGTTCACCTCTGCCTCGTGGCACCTCTTGCTATGCTTGGTCTCCGGCACGGTGGTGAAGATGTGGTAGTTGCCTACCCGGTGAGGGTAGTCTCCGATGTCCTCGTCCTGGCGGTTCTGGCACTCGCGTTTGTCCTGCTAGCCACCGGCTAGCGAAGGCGGGGGCGGTGGTGGCAACCCACACACTTCGGCCATCCTCTTTGTCCAGGTGCACTAGCGAGTTGTATGTGTAGCCGGCTTGTTGCCGCCACTGTGGAACTTGCATGGGTCATCAATGCGGTGACCCAGCATACCACTTCATGATGTAGTACACTATAGTCATTGACATAACACCAATGAACACTGTTCACTAGTATTACATCCCTCAGAATGGCACAACAGAAACATCACGGGTCCACAACATGTCTTTATATTACATATAACACATTACAGAAGATCCAAAGAACTTCCTCGATATAACGAGGATTATAATTTACAAAAGAGAACAAGAAATAGCAACTCGAAGTCGATTCTAGAAATACTACTACTATATAACTATGGCTTGCGATTGCTATTATAGTCGTGCTCTACAGAAGTAGGTTCTGGTCTCTAAGATTATTTATATGCTACGCTTTAGCTTGACTTCTGTGACTTCAGATGTAGATGTTGATCCCGTTGATCTCCATTGGATATCTTCAGTTCTTCAAGTAGTTCACCTCCTAGGTTCGCCATTGAGTGCTCCCAAATCTAGCAAGGGTTAAGAAGGTACGGTTGAGTACGACCGTACTCAGCAAGTTCACTAAAAAGGAGTATTTGATGCACTAACTACAACCATAGACCAAAAGGTCGTAGGTTATGCAGGTTTTTGTAAACATTTCTTCAAAGGTTGCTTTTATTCTGAAAATCTATGTCTGTCAGTCTTCATAGGTTGCCCAGAACTTTCATGGAGTTCCTTTTCTACAGCGTTCGCAGCTCCTTCCTAGAACATGGAGTAACATATCACAGTTCTTACATTCTGTAGAGGTGCACTAATTTACCCATAAGAGATCAAATCCTTGTTGCCCAACCGGGCAGCTTATTCCCATCCACAATTCTGTGATGTGGGGCCCAGTTAGATGATCCAAGATAGTACAACCCTTCTCCACGACCCCGTATACTCACCCTTTTGCTAGCTCAGGACAACGACTATGCCGGTTTACACTCCTGAAGAGAGAAAAAGTCGACATCTAATATCATGGAATTGACAGTTCCCACCCTTGCACGTGCCTAGATCTAGGATCACAGCTCCAATAAAAGTTGTCCATTACCATACGAAAGGAAGAAGATCTAGCTGACTTCCCTAGAGACATTATAGATCTTATGGTTAATGCATGATATACGGTGCTAGAATCATTGGCGACATTGGTTGTTAAGTCCTAGATAATATATTCCTGGATAATTGTATTCCAATTGCCAGGCTTAATAGATTAACTAATCACCCTGGATTAGTAACCAATAGTTTACATTATTATCCAAAATAGTGTTTTCTGACCTTTTTGAAATGCAGGTGATGACAACAACAATTTGCAAATACTTAATAGAAAATAACCAAAGGACATGAGCAAGTGTGAACTTGCCTTCATATAGCGAAGTATTATAGTCGAATGCCTCGACTTGACCATGGACCTCAGGTTCTATAAAATACCATCATTGCCCGGTAAGGACAATGTTTAAATAAGCAATATGATGTTATGCATAAGTAATGAGATGTATGTTGTAAAATCCCAAGTAATTCCCCAACATTACAAGTGAGTTGGATTTAGATGATTTGCTTAAGATTTTATTTATCTTCGAGTTTAATTCACAAAAGAGTATAGTTGCAAAACTCTAAGACTAACATACAAGACATAAATGGTGAAGTATAATCTTAATACAGGATTTAGGTTGAGTGGTATCTTGTAATTATTACAAGGATCATGTTTAAAGTTGTTATTGACGAGGTTTAATCTCGTCAATGCCCATTGTTATGGACTTGGGTTTTGGAGAAGATGGGGATGCTGGAGATCGTGGCACGGTTAACAGACAAGCAACCAGGGGACACGAGATTTACCCAGGTTCAGGCCCCCGGAGGGAAAACCCTACTCCTGCTTGTCTGCTCTTTGATTACGGCGGAACCGAAGTTTACAGGGTGCGCAGATTCGATCTGGCGTGGATGCGTGTGCGAAAGTACGAGTCGAGGTGAGTTGCGTGCTTTTTCTCCTCGTTGGACCCTCCTAGCCTTTATATATGGGGAGGCTAGGTCTCAGGTACCGATACGAGTAGGTTACAAGTTGTATTCAAACTCTAGTCTTGCTCTCCAAGGATCCGAAGACGTCATGGGCCTCGGCCACCCGAAAATCTTCATGGGCCAGCGTATGTCTGCCGTGGGCCTTCCTTGGGCTTGACTAGGTATGCTGAAGTTACGTACCCGTAGGGTATAACCATGTCAGTAGCCCCCGAGTGATCAGTCGAATCGTAGATTCGGCTGAGGACTCTTCCATCCTTCGGGAGCAGTTATATGTTAATAGTATATGTGTGTAGGGATTGTTGATGCGTGTGCCTGACTCACCCGACGGATCAGGGTCAGTTAACTGTCTTAGGACGAAACAACACGATCTTCTTCAGGTTCGGGTCCCTTAACCCGGACCTGGAACATATGCTGGCGTAATTCGACTCAGGCCGCGGAGGACTTACAGGAGTGGAATTCCAGTGATTTTAATTGGTGTACCCAACGCGTCCGTCGGGATTTTTTATCGTACCTGCTGGTACGGATTCATACTAGCAGAGCGCAGTCAGGTGTGTTGCCAGGCCATCAGATGATATCTGTAGGTCTTATCTTTGCGTCGCAGACGCAGCATCCGAATGTTTATCACCGCGGAGGTGTTTCGGGTGGCCAAGGAGGATGTTACTCACTTAGCATCAATTGGGGCAGAGTTGCCGAAAAGTTTTGCGTGCTGATCCGAAAGATCGCAGTTGAAGATTTCATAGGGTGCGCGACCAGCGCTCCCTATGGGAGTAGCCCCCAAGTGTCTGTTCGAGTCGTAGACTCGAACGGAGACTTTTAGTTCAAGCATTGTTTCAATCATGAGGTCCGCAGGACTCGAAAATTTTCGGATGCTTAAATCCATCCTCCCTATGGGAGTAGCCCCCGAGTCCGTAGTGGAGTCGCAGACTCGACGTCGGACTCGAAGAATTGTTCCATGGCGTAGTTCATTGGCGTGCCACTCGAAGATCTTTTGTGTGCGCGACCAGCGCTCCAGTTTGGAGTAGCCCCCGAGTGTCTGGCGGAGTCGTAGACTCGGGCAGAGACTCGAGTCATGTATTGTGCAGTTATAGTCGACAATCTCGTGAGCGTACCGTTGGCCCGGAAGTACATCGGGTCAGCGTCGCGCCTGTGTAGCATCAAGTGATGCAACCATCCGAGGAGGGTTTCGACTCGGGCCTTGAGTTTATGGCGTAGCCAGTTGTTTCGTCGACTCCTGTTGGAGGACCCGATAGAATAGCTCGACGTAGGACTCAGCGAAATAGTTTTGTCTCTATTTGTCTGTCGGGTGCGCGGCCAGCGCTCCTGATAGGAGTAGCCCCCAAGTATTTAGTCGAATCGTAGATTCGAGTGAGTACTTTTAGCTGTGGAGCCGAAGTGGTGCTAGTATAGCTTTTGATGACGTCAGTGCTTACGATTGATGACCTCAAGCGTCTGCTACGCCAGAGATGACTTGACTGGACGAAGCGTGGGTCCCACTTGCTGACTTTGAATTGACCGGTCACGCGCGGCGTGGAGATGATTACTGCGTCTCCTCGATTTCCGCACGTAGTGGATGGCGTGGTAATGACGGTTCATTTTGGTGCTGACACGTGTACGGCCAGATCTACCATTGGCGTTAGGTCTTCTCGATGGACGGCCAGCGTGCGTCGTCTTCGCTGTTATAATCCCTGGTGAAATCGTGGTTTGTTTTTCACCGCAGCAGTTCATCTATTAACTGCCTCCTCATTCTTGAGCTATTCTTGCTGCGCGCTGAGAGTTTTCTCCACATTTCCTTTGTCGTTCTTCGTTGATAACGTCATCACCGCCGTAGCGCCATGGGGAAAAAGAAGTCCTCATCTTCAGTTGGGACCAGCGCCGCCGGAGGCAAGAAGGGCACCGCCACTGCTCGCGTCACCGACGGTGGCTGGCGGCGATCAGAAACGCGGGAGAGTGACCTCCGCAAACTGCGCGAGCGGAGCCTGATCCCGCAAGATACGACGGCCGTGAGACTCCCCGGTAATGAGGTAATCCCCCGTCCCCCATCTGGGTATCGGGTTATGTTTGTTGCCTTCGTGATTCGCGGGTTTTCTTTTCCGGTCCATGACTTCCTTCGTGGACTGCTCTTTTTCTATGGGGTTCAACTCCATCATCTGTCTCCCAACTCCCTTCTTCACGTTGCGTGTTTTATCACGTTGTGCGAGTGTTGGCTTGGCATTGAGCCGCACTTTGGCCTCTTCCGGAAGCTTTATTCCGTGAAGAGGCAGTCTGGTTCGGATGGTGTGTATCCCATTGGGGGTTTCGTCATCTCCCTCAGTCCCAATGTGCAATTCTTTTCCTTTTCCATGTCCGAATCTGTCCAGTACTGGCGGAGGAAGTGGTTTTACATCCGTGACTCCGTACTGCCTGGGCAAGATTTTGGTCTCGTTCCTTTTGACCCCTCCCAGTTGATTGAGAAGAAAAGATCCTAGAAAAAACAAATCTTGGATGGTAAGGTGGCGGAGGTAGAGGCCCTGTATCGTCGGGTGGAGGATCTCCAATTGATTCCCGAGAAAGAGGTGAACGGTGTCGACATCATCCGGACGTTTCTTGAGCGTCGGGTGCAGCCTCTCCAAGCGAGGGCGCATCCGATGTTTCTTTACTCTGGGCGCCGTGATCCGACGAGGGTTTCGAGTGAGAAAATCTCCGAGGTGGAACTTGACAAGGATCTTCGCGTGCTGTTGAAGTTCAAGGCCGACGAAGAAATCCCGGGGAAGTCGCTGACTCCTCCCTTTTCCTCGACGTTGGTCGTACCGAAGGTATAGATTTGCGCACGTAGTGCTCCCCTTTTTTGTTGGGTGTTTATTTGTGTCCTTTGTTTGCTAACAAAGTTTCTTCTCATCTTGTAGAGCTTCAAAGTGTCGGGCATGGCACCACCATTGCCCGAAAGGTATCTGAATGCCCCGGATAATGAAGTGGTGGATTCCGCGTCCGAGCTACCGTCAGCGCGATCCCCAGCGGAGGATGCTGACGAATCGAGTGAGGACCATTCACGGAGCTCGAGCGAGTCTTCGGATGCTTCAACTCCTCCGACTCCCAGAAATCCTCTGGGCCTTGAGTGTCATGATGATGTTCATGGGGGTTCTTCCTCTCCCCTTCATGCCATTCCTGTGCGGGCTGTTGCTCCGCACCCGCCAGCAAAGCGGAAGAAGGAAGAGAAGAAGGAGGAGAAGAAGGAAGAAAAGAAGGAGGAGAAGAGGGCCCGAAGGGCTTCTCCTATCTTTGACCTGAGCGCGTTGGGCTCGTAAGTTTTCTTGTTGGCACTGTTGTCCTTTCTTGTTATGATGTTTGCACCTGTGTTGATTGGCTTTGTATGCAGGCAATCCTCTGACGGCTCCAGTGATGGTGCGGGGGAGATGATGGGGGAGTCGAACATTGTGTCGCCTCCTCCTTAGACGGTGGCGACTTCGGGTGATGCTGCGCCAGTTCCTCCTGTGCAGGAGAGGCTGGTGGTTGCGCCTCAGAATGTCGCAGGCGGGCCTGCGGGTTCGCCTTCGGAGCATGTAAGTTTTTCTGCTTGATGTTACGGGGGGAGCCCCCGAGTGTCTTCGTATGCTGATGTTGTTTATGCTTCTTTGTGTTGGGCGTAGCCCCCAAGTCCTGCTCTTACTACTATTTCCTGTTGCTGCAGCCTTTTGTCCAAGAGGCCAAGCGGCTGGTGGAGGCACGCCTGACGCTGGAGGCGAAATTGCGGCAGCTTCAAGGTATTCGTCTGCCTTGTAGTACTTCTCTTGCTTATCCTGGTCCTGTTCTTTGACACTTGCTTGTTGTAAATGCAGAGGAGCATAACGACTCTCTCCGTGAGGTCGATGCTCTGAAGAAGAGCCTTGGCCAATCGGAGCAGAAGGCCGAAGCTGCCGCTGGGGCGAGAGAGTGCCTTGAGCTGGAGCTGACGAAGGCAGCCGAAGCGAAAGAGCGTCTGCAGCAGGAAGCCGCAGATCGTGAGGAGCAGCTGGCCACCGTTGCGGCTGCTCGTGAAAAAGGGGTAGCGGAGAAGCTCATGGCTGCTGCCAAGGCTATTTCGGGTGAGCGCTAGCTTTTGTACTTGCTTCTTTTCTTCGGATCTTCTTCTATGTTGCCTTTCTTCATGTTTTCTTCTTTTTTGTCTCAGATGCCGCAGGCATCGAGTTTGACCGCGGTGCTCTGGAGCACGGGAGTGCTCTAGATGATGCCACTGTAGCGGTCGAAGACCGCTGCAGCACCGTCGTCAACTCCCTTGCCAAGGCGAAAGAGGTCCTTGGTTGCTTCTACCAGGAGCTCTTCCCGAAGGGCGCATCCCTTGAAGACGTGGGTGCCCTGGCAGAGGCTCTGTCAGCCGAAGCGCCTACGGCGTACAAGCGCAAGCAGAAGGGCATCGGCGCGTCCGTCGGGCTAGCGATGGCCATGGCGGCTGGGGCGGAGCTGGACCTGCCCCAGATTACTTCTCGGATGCCTACAGCCGCGGATGGATCCGAGGTAGCCTTTGCCGCTTACTCCGCTCGCTGCAGACGATATGGGCCCAAGCTCATTGACTTGTTGTCTGAGTATGCATTGCGGCAGCAGGGCGAGGCCAAAGCTAGGCAGTCTGGTTCTGAGGCGACTCAGTGCCCTCCGCCTTAGGCGTAGTAGACGTAGGGTAGCTTGTAGTCTATTTTTGTTGTAAATATCTTTTGTAGTACCATCCTTGTGCCACGTAGTGGCCTTATATACTTGAATGAATTCCTCCGAGTTGTGCTTTATCCTTGGCTGAATGTCTGTGTGTCCTCTTTTTTCTGCTGCTATAGGTTCCTTCGGGTGCTGACCTGGTTGACACTTCATCCGAAAGGCCCTTGCGAGCATCATTGGATGATTCCTCGCAGCTCGCGTTTCTTCGAGATCGCGTGCGCAGCTTGGAGAGAGATTTTCTTGGGTTACGCGGTCGCGCGGACGTTTGGAAATCCAAAGCAGACCGTGGTGCAGCCAGAGAGGAGTATTTGATGGCGGAGCTGGGTCAGCTGTCCGAGCAGCTGCAATGTAAGTTGATCCTTCTTTCGGGCTGTAGCTCAGTTCTTCGGGTGAGCCTGCTGACCTTACTCTTGTTTTGTGCGGTTGTCGCAGGTGCCAATCTTGCTCCGAGGGAAGAAAAGGAGTGTATTGCTGTTCGAGTCAATTGCTTGACTCAACAGGACATGGAGGCCGGCGGCTTCTTCTGGATGGATTGTGATCGTGCCATAGTTCTGGCGAAGGTGCAGGATCGTGTCTACCAGGTTTCGCGGGTGCTCCGCCAGGTGCAGACATCGCTTTCCTCGGTGCTGCACGTCATGTTTCCGTTGGATGCCGTGCCAACGACCCTTGCAGGTCTTCTGACGAAGTTTCGGAGTGCCAGCAATGTAAAGGAGCTGGTGCGGCAGCAGCTCGTCGCAGGTGTGAAGGCTGCCTTGTCTCTTGTGAGGGTGCACCGCCCTGATGTAGATTTGGCTGCTGTGGCGACTGGGCCACCTCCTCGACCAGATGGTGGCGAGTGGGATATGCGTCCGCATTACGCGGCTGTAAGGCAGTATGCCGAACAGATTGTAGATTTGTTTGAGCAGTGTGCTCAGGTTATTCTTCAGAGTAGGTAGGACCTGAAAATAAACAGATAGATGTAAAATTTGTATATTGCGGCTGGGCGTGTATGTGCCCTTTGTTGTAAAGGTTTGCCTGTTGGCGAGCACGCAGTGCTTTGATTTAGTACGTGTCCTTTTCGTTTGCCTGACGTGGTCAGCTACTCAGGTGTACACGTTTTGTCCTCAGTCGATGAAATCGTGAGGTGGGGGAGCCCCCGAGTGCGTATGTAGCATGTAATAGAGTTGCAGAGAAATAGTCAACCGAAGGTTGGGGGCGGTACACTTAGCTTTATTTGTAGCGTGATGGAGGAGGTACATGGTTCGGCTGAGTAGCCTTGGCTGAAAGCCTTATTGAAAGTAAAAAAAAGGGGGGTAGGTTGCTACGGGTAGAATCGTCGCAGGGGCGAGACGTTCCACGGGTTGGAGTATGCGACTCCAGACTCCATGTGTTTGAGGCGATAGGCGCCACCTGGGATGACCTCGGTGATGGCGTACGGTTCTTCCCATGGTGAATCGAATTTGTTCGGTCGCTTTTGCTTGAGTCGCAAGACGAGGTCTCCTTCGACGAAGGACCTTGGGCGCAGCCGGCGGCTGTGGTAGTTGCGGAGACTTTGCTGGTACACCGCTGATCTAGCTGCTGCTATATCCCGTGCTTCGTCGAGTGTGTCGACGGTATCTTCGAGTGCGGCCGTGGATTCGGCTTCGCTGTAAGCGACGACTCGTGGAGCCTGGTGGCGTACTTCGGCTGGTAGCACGGCCTCAGCTCCGTGCACCATGAAGAATGGTGTGTAGCCGGTGGAGCTGTTTGGCGTAGTACGTAAGCTCCACAGGACAGACGGTAGCTCTTTCGTCCAGTTTCCAGCTTTGTGCTCGAGTGAGCTCATTAGGCGCTTCTTGATGCCGGCGCCGATTAGACCGTTGGCCTTTTCCACTTGCCCGTTCGTTTGCGGGTGTGCCACTGAGGCATACATGATGTTGATTCCGAGGCCTTCGCAGAAGTCCTAGAATTCTTCAGAGATGAAGTTCGATCCGTTGTCGGTGATGATGTTGTGCGGTACGCCAAACCTGTAGACAATGGATTCGAAGAATTTGACGGCAGTTTTGCCCTTCTGGTTGGTGACTGGCATGGCTTCGATCCACTTTGTGAATTTGTCGACTGCGACCAAGAGGAAGACGTGTCCTCCCTTCGAGGATTTTGGCAGTTTGCCGATCATGTCAAGGCCCCATTGGGCAAAAGGCCAGGCTATGGGTATGGGTCGAAGTTCGGACCCAGGTGCATGCGGTTTGTCGGCGAACCGTTGGCACCCGTTGCATCTTCGGACGATGTCCTTCGCGTCGCTCATGGCCGTTGGCCAGTAGAATCCTGCTCGCAGAGCTTTGGCGACGAGGGAGCGGCTACCTGCGTGGTGGCCGCAGATGCCCTCGTGTATATCTTGGAGTATGGCCTTGCCGTCATTGACGGTGACGCACCGTTGTAGTACGCCTGTAATGCTGCGTTTGTACAGCTCGCCGTTGATGATGGTGAAGGCTTTGGACCGACGAGATATGCGTCAGGCATCTGTCGGGCTGTCTGGCAATTCGCCGTTTATCAGGAACTGGAGGTATGGACGTGTCCAAGTTTCGTCGACTGCCATGACCTGCATCAGGTTGACCATGGCAACTTCGGTATCCAACTTTTCGGGTCCTTCATGACCTTCGGGTAGCGTAGCCCCCGAGTGTTCTGCTTCTTCGGGTGATCCCTTGGGGAATTTCCGCTTGATGGATGGCACGCAGATCTGTTCGAGGAACACACCTGGTGGTACTTTTGCACAAGTGGAGCCGATGTTGGCGAGTCTATCGGCCTCCTCGTTGCTCTCTCTTCCAATGTGCCGAAGTTCGCAGCCGTCGAGTTCTCCTTCGAGTGCGTTGTATAGTGCGCGGTACGCGATCATGTTTTCGGCGTGTGCGTCGCACTCATTCATCGTCTGTTGTACGACAAGGTTGGAGTCACCGTAGATGACCAGGCGCGTTGCGCCGCATATTTTTGCCATTTTCATGCCATGGATGAGGGCTTCGTATTCGGCCTCGTTGTTGGCGGCTCTGAATTTCATCCGAAGGACGTACTTCATCTTGTCACCTTGCGGGGAGGTCAGTATGACTCCTGCCCCTGCTCCGGCTTCGCGTTTGGAGCCGTCAAAATGCATTGTCCAGGACTGCGACATGTCTGGGGTGTCAGGCAGCTGCAGCTCCATCCAGTGCACCAGGAAGTCCGGAAGGACTTGAGATTTGATTGCGTGTCGCTTCTCGTAGATGATGTCCAGAGGTGATAGTTCAATGCCCCACAGGGCCACGCGCCCTGTGGCCTCTGGGTTATTCAGGATGCTGTTTAGGGGTGCCTCGTTGACGACCATCACCTGATGCTCCTGGAAGTAGTGGCTCAGCCGTCGAGCCGTCATGAACACGCCGTAGGCCAGCTTCTGGTAGTGCGGGTACCGCTGTTTTATTGGAGTGAGAACCTCGCTGAGGTAGTAAATTGGGCGTTGTACCCCGTGGGTCTTGCCTTCTTCGGGTCGTTCGACCACGAGTACTATGCTGACCACCTGGTGTGTGGCTGCTATGTACATCAACAGGGGCTTGCGCTCTTTTGGCGTGACCAAAACTGGCGAGGTGGAGAGGAGCCGCTTGAGGCTTTCGAATGCGTCGTTGGCTTCTGGTGTCCACTCGAACTTGTCTGCCTTGCGCAGCAGCTGGTAAAATGGTAGGGCCTTCTCGCCCATGCGGCTGATGAACCTGCTTAGTGCCGCTACTCGCCCTGCGAGCTGCTGAACGCCCTTGAGGTTTTTCGGCTTCTCCATTGTCATGATAGCTTTGATTTTCTTCGGGTTCGCTTCGATCCCTCGTTGAGAGATGAAGTACCCGAGCAACTGACCCGAGGGGACGCCGAAGGTGCACTTTTCTGGATTGAGCTTGATCCTGTAGCGATCAAGGTTGTCGAACGTCTCGCGGAGATCGTCGATAAGTGTTCTTGCCTCCTTGGTTTTTATGACTATGTCGTCGACATAGACTTGGACGTTGCGACCGATCTAGTCCTTGAGGCAGGCTTGCATGCATCGCTGGTATGTGGCACCTGCGTTCTTTAGCCCGAAGGGCATTGTGTTGTAGCAGTATACGCCGAACGGTGTGATGAACGCCGTTTTCTCTTGATCTTCGACCTTGAGTCGAATCTGGTTATAGCCTGAGTAGGCGTCGAGGAAGGAGAGTTTCTCACAACCTGCAGTCGAATCGATGATCTGGTCGATCCGAGGAAGAGGGAAGTGGTCCTTAGGGCAGTGTTTATTTAGTGACGTGAAGTCTACGCACATCCGCAGGATGTCCGTGTCCTTCTTCGGGACCATCACCGTGTTTGCCAGCCATTCGCTTTCCTTGATTTCTCGGATGAAGTCTGCTGCGAGTAATCTGTTGATCTCCTTGCCGATAGCTTCGGCTCGTGGCTCCGACAGTCTACGGATGGACTGTTTGACTGGCTTGGTGTCTGGGAAGACATTGAGTGCGTGCTCGGCGAACTCCCTGGGAACTCCTGGCATGTCCGCAGGACACCAGGCGAAGATTTCCCAGCGCTCATGGAGGAATTCGACGAGCGCGCCTTCCTATGAGGTGCTGAGGTCGTTGGCGATCAGCGCCGTCTTGGAGGCATCCGTTGGATGGACCTGCACTTTCTTGGTGTTGATGGTGGAGTCGAAAGACATGTCAGGTGCGTTCTGCTTTGCGACTAGGGGTAGCCCATTGTCCGTCACCTCGCGGAGCCTTACAAGCTCGTCTTGCATGCCGAAAGACTGGGAGATTTTGTTGAAATCCCTGTCGCATTGGTCCGATCGGGTGAAGCTCCCGTGGACTGTGATGACGCCCCTTGGTCCTGGCATCTTGAGTAGTAGGTATGCGTAGTGTGGGACGGCCAGGAACCTTGTGAATGCTACACGTCCTAGGATGGCATGGTATTGCGACGGCCAGTCCACCACTTCGAATTCTAGGCGCTCCTGCCGAAAGTTGTCCGGCTTCCCGAAGATGACGTCGAGCCCTATTTTGCCCAGGGGGGAGATGCCTTTCCCTGGGACAATGCCATGGAACGTCGTGTCTGATTGTTCCAGGCTGTATTGCGGGATCCGCATAGCTGCTAGAGTGCTTGCGAACATTAGGTTGATGCCGCTGCCGCCGTCCATGAAGACGCGACTCATCTCGAAGCCTCCGATCTGCGCCTCCAGCACCAGGGCAGCATGACCTGGGCGAGGGATCTGGCAAGGGTGATCCGTGCGAGTGAATGTGATGCAGGACTCCGATCCGCTGAGGTACTCAGGGATTGCAGGCGGAGTTGCCACGGCCAAGTTGATTTGTCGGGTGATTTTCTTCTGCACCCTGTTGGTGGGGCGTCCCTTCTGGATCATATTTAGCGCTCCCTTTAGTGGGGGGTATGCGATCCCGGCGTTGTTTTGCGCTGGTGCGACTGGTTGATTTGGGCCTCCAATAGGCGGCGGTGGAGGAGCTCCGTGTGCTATTTCACCTGGCGCAGGTGCGTTTCCGAACGCAGGAATTGGAGCTTATTGCCTCATCTGCATCATGCCTTCGCTGAGTTTCTGGAACTCGCGGCAGTCTTTGAGCATGTGGCTAGCTTTCTTTTTGCCATCTTGTTTATCGATGTAGAAGTGGATGGTGCATGGACCCAAAAGTTTGTCGAATGCTGAGGATCCGTTGTCGCGGTCGCGACGTTGCCACGACTGCGTTGATCGTCCGTTGTCGCGGAAGTTTCCGCTGCGGTATCCTCCGCTGTTGCGGCTGTTGTCGTTACGGCGGTCGGCGTAGCCGGCTGCGACCATGTCGGGTCCGTCGCGGTCCTTGTAGACGCGCGATCTCCTCTTGCTGCGGCGTTCGCGTCTTCGGCCGTAGTCGTCCTCTTCATCTGATTGCGCCCGCTGGATGCAATCTTCGCCGTCTGCCCAACTGTTGGAGATTTCCATGAGGTGGTCGAGTGTCTTGGGCTTTATACGCCCAAGTTCCTCTTTGAAGTCTGGGCGCTTGACGCCGTCTCTGAAGGCGTCGATGGCCCTTTCTTCGGAGATGTGTGTTGTGGAGTTCTTGGTTGTAGACCAGCGTAGTATGTACGAGCGAATAGATTCACCCGTTCTCTGAGTGCAGGCTCGCAATTCTTCGATTGAGGCGGGCCTCTTGCTTGTGCCTTTGAAATTTCGGATGAAGCTATAAGCGATCTCCTCCCAGCTTCAGATGGATCCTGATGATAGGCTGCTAAGCCAGACCCGCGCCGCGCCTATCAGCTGCAGCTGAAGGCATTGCATGGCGGTTTCTTTGTTGCCTCCGTGAAGCTTGACGGATGACAGATGGTCACTGAGCCAGGACTTTGGATCTTGCGTGCCGTTGAACTTCGGAGTATCCGAAGGAAGTTTGAAGTTGCGTGGCATCTGTGTTCGCCGGACGGATCTGCTGAAGCATCGAGCCCCGCAGAGTTCTCCTTCGTCTTCATCCATCTTAGATTCAGACGAGCATGTGCGTTTGGCGCGTGCTTTGTCGATCTTGCGCTGTGTAAGCTTGTCTCTGGCGTCGTAGTCGCGTTTATGGCGGTGCGAGCTCTTCTTCCTTCGAGGAAGATCGTGTTCCTCTTCATCTTCGGATGAGGGAGTGGGGCTCCGGTCGCGCCTGGCCGGAGCTTTCTTCTTCGGCTCCGTAGGAGCGTCTTCGTGGAGCGCAGCTCCGATTAGTCCTAGTCCGGTGAGTGCGGACCTATGCATGGCCCTTTTCGGGTCCCCCTCCGGAGGTGGGTGAGCCGCGAGATACGCAGTGGCTGCCATGATCGCAGCTTGTGGCGTCTTCGGGGTGATGTTGCCGTCAGCATCCATATCCATGAACGATGTGTGGAGAGTTCAGGTCACATCACGCCGCTCCTTCGGGTCCATGTTTTCCACCTGAGAGTGGTGTTTGTTTCCCTGGTTTCCGTTTGTGCTAGAGCCGGGTCTCATGGCGGAGAGCGCAGCTCGTCGCGCACTGGACTCAGAGGCTGCTTTCTTACGTTTGTCGAGCGTCTCCTGCATCTTGACTTGCTTCTTGTGCTCCTCGATGAGGAGGTAGTGGTATGCCATCAGTAGGTCACGTGAGGAGTCCAGAAGTAGGACTATTTCGCCTGCGATGGCGCGGCGTGCTTCGACCCATCCTTCTTTGCTAAGTTGGATGGGGTGGCCCCTGTTTTCCCCGTTTTTGCTGTTTCCACCGTTCTCGCCGTTTCTGTCCTGCGGGTTGGAGTTGGGCGGCGGGTTAGGCGTTTCCTCGTCGGCTTGGATGACTGCGGCGCACAGATAGCGCCTGCAGATTGGTTGGCTGCTGCCGCAGCTTTCGGATCCAGAACCGTAGGTCCCTTCATCCGAAGGTGGATCGCACAGATCGGAGTTGCAGCAGCTGCTGCTGTAGAACTCATCTGTTGATGGTGACGTGCGTAGCACGGGGTGTGGAGCCCACGAAGCGGGCCTGATTGATGGCACGGGCACCCGCTCAGGGAGGCGGAGGGTGCCAGTTTGTCCCACCTGGAAGCAGAAGCTTCCGAACAGAATTTCGAGTCCGTCGCCTACGGGCTCGAAATCCTTCATGGTATCCGGCGAGTGGGCGGTGAAGTCGAAAGCGCCGAAGAGGAGGTGATTCTCCGTCGCCGCGGAGTTGTAGATCGATCGGGTCGGAACCGTCACGACCGCACAATCAGCAGCCCCAATTCCCACAGACGGCGCCAATTGACGAGGTTTAATCTCGTCAATGCCCATTGTTATGGACTTGGGTTTTGGAGAAGATGGGGATGCTGGAGATCATGGCACGGTTAACAGACAAGCAACCAGGGGACACGAGATTTACCCAGGTTCAGGCCCCCGGAGGGAAAACCCTACTCCTTCTTGTCTGCTCTTTGATTACGGCGGAACCGAAGTTTACAGGGTGCGCAGATTCGATCTGGCGTGGATGCGTGTGCGAAAGTATGAGTCGAGGTGAGTTGCGTGCTTTTTCTCCTCGTTGGACCCTCCTAGCTTTATATATGGGGAGGCTAGGTCTCAGGTACCGATACGAGTAGGTTACAAGTTGTATTCAGACTCTAGTCTTGCTCTCCAAGGATCCGAAGACGTCATGGGCCTCGGCCACCCGAAAATCTTCATGGGCCAGCGTATGTCTGCCGTGGGCCTTCCTTGGGCTGGACTAGGTATGCTGAAGTTACGTACCCGTAGGGTATAACCATGTCAGTTATAGCATAGTGTTTCTTTTAAAGTGGCAAAAGAATAACTTTTGAAGAAATTACTTATTATATCCAATTAAGTAATGTGTGTTATTCTTAGGTTACAATTGATGGCTATTTAGATCACTTCAACGATCTTAAGTTAATGTGCTTTTGGTTGATTAAATCACAGACCAAAGTTAACTATAAAAGATAACTTAGATTAGAATGTAGTATTTTTATATCGTGGTTAGGGTTAAAAACTTATTTGATAAGATCGAAGACAGATCTGTATAGGTATTAAGTATAAGTTTATGAATCTAATCTTTGTAAATAGATGCTAAGGAGATTATAGAGTTAAATCTAATTATGGGATACAGTGATCTCATTATAGGGTTTGTTGAAATCCTTTTAAATGTTGCAGTTGTCTTAAGTAAGGTTTGAAATACGAGATCATTCACCATCAATATAAGTGAATGATGCTAAAGGTTAATTTGAAGTTATTAGTTATAATTGATTTATGACTCTAAAGGAGTATTAATAATTTACACTTAGGTTTTATCATGGACCTTATGGTTTTAGGTTTAGTATTTTTAGACTTAATGGATTATTCAAGACTAAAATATTTTATGAAGTTATAAGTTTAAATAAGAATTTCTACAAATATATAAATATTTCTATAAATCCTTTTCAAATGATACATCTGGTATATTTCTACTAAAGTAAACCTAGTAAAGATCTTAAAGTTGGTTGTTTATTTATTTTCAAACATTATTTTGATCTTTGGAAAATTCCTTAAAAGAATAAGTGTTTGGAAATATCTAACTTAATTTTATTGACTAAAATACAACTAGTATTTTCCTAGTAAAATATAATTATTCAAGTTCTAAAAAATGGCTTTTATTTATTTTAAGAAGTGTTCTTATTTTTATAAAAATCCACAAAGGATTAAATGTTCTTAGATATTAGTTTCAAGTTTTGTTTGTAAAAAATATAGCTAGTATTTTTTATAAAATAGAGGATTTATTTTTGTATGCAAAATTGATTTTTATTCATTTTTAGGACTTCTCCTTGTTTTATTAACTTTCAATTAGAGTTTTAGTGTCCTTAATATTTATTTGTATTTTATTTAACTTAAACAAGTAAGGTTATATTTTTCTTAGGTAGATATTATTTTTGTGGTCTTTTTGATATATTATATATATATTTAGGATTTGGCATCTCCGCGGCCCTGACGCTCCAGCGCTCCCCCGTCACTGCTCTAGGTCATGCGTTGTTGCCTTTCTTCCACAGCTGCCACCATCGCGGCTTGGTGCGGGTTGTAGTGCCCCCTCTGGGGTGCTCTCCGTGTCGTCGTGCACCTCACCATCGGTGGCCTCCTCCTCTAATTCCTCTTCAATATATTAGCGAGGACCTCGATTAAGTTCACCTCTCTTACCCCTCTAGATCTCTGCTTCTCTCTGTTCCATGCTATGCGATTGCTACCATGCATTCCCCATTAGGGTTCATCCCTAATTTCTAGGATTCATCCCATCTAGTGATAATTAGTAGAGCCTCTTGGGTTAGTTTCCTGTGCAATCTCCTTACTTATGACCTACTTATGATGGGTTGTTATACTCTGTTGCTCATGTTCCTGGTGCTATGTTCACTATCAGAAAATAGTTCTAGGGTCGCCTAGTTAGGTTTAATGTTAAAGCAATGGTTAATAATGCTTAGGACAGAATGATTCCTACTATTTGTAGGAAAGTGATTTCTTTTGGTTTCTGAGATCTTGCATTATGTGACCTGGTGATAACCAGTGTTGACATTTGTTGTTCTTTCTAAATGAAGAGAATTCATGATTCCTACAATCTTTTAGGAAGATGATTGTTTGTGATTAAGAGGATGTTCTTGAGCTTGTGCTCAAGCTAGCATTAATCTGTTAGATACAGAGGTGTTACCCTCTAATGAGAATGTGCCATGTATGCTTACAGGTTGTGATTTATTGCTATCTAGTTTAGACTAGATCCTTTTGGTCAATGATGCTGGTCTATGACCTTCCTTTGCAAGAACAGATGTTCTTTACTTGGTGTCTAATTGCTCAAGTATTCCATGATGAACATATCATGCTTTTGCATGAATACAAATTTATATATGATAATGATCAAGTATTAGATCAAAAGAATTGAGATATACCCTGGTTCTAGGGTAGACTATAGTAAATGGTGTATATGAATGGTTCCTGGGATACTAGGAAGATGATTTTAATTATTTCCCCTTCAAGGAAGCTTGTATTTATAGAGAAACATCTCTCCAAATTTGGTACTGCTTAGGTGCTACCCATAACTAGGATGTGCCCAGTAGTACCAACACATTGAACTTGGTTGAGTTCATGTGATGTTGCTAGCTTGCTTCCAGATAAGGTCTATGATGCTAAAGCTGAGACCTGGTCTGTGTATTTGGAATAAGAATAGGTTATGCTTGTGATTATTTACAAAATCCAATGATGAGTTGTTCACCACACTTGGGTGTTCCTCTAAGGATCCACTTATTTAACAAACCTTATTTGTTGAGAAACTAATGGATGAAAGCTTGTTTATATGACTCACCAACTGAATGATGTTGGTGATGCTACTGTAAAGCTTATTGTACCTCTTGGTTGAGGTTCTGTTCTTGTTGATGAAGAACTTGGCCTTGTGAGGTTGGGTATTTCTTCCTTCTTACTCTTGCTTGATCTTGCTATCCTCCTACACCATCTCCCCCTTCAGGTGATCATCTTGTATGGTTGATTGGTGGATTTCTGTGGTTATTTGTTGGTTGATCTTGTGGATATCTAACAAGATCTGAGGTGATTTAAGGTGTGCTTGATATAAATCTGTGACTATGGTTGTGAAGTGAGTAGCAAAATGTGTGCCAGTAGCTGTGCTATGACTGGGCTCTTTCTTGTGCACTTCCTGTGCGGGTTGTGGTGTTGACAACACACCAATGCATGCTGATGACTATGTTGCTTGTGTGCATGCTTCACCTGGATGGATGAGATCAAGTAAAAGCTTGATATTTCTTGATGTTCTACCCCTTTTACCTTTTTATCTCTCTTTGGTGAAACTTTCCCCTATCTAGTGCCAATGATATAGTGCTAAGATGGACAACACATCACTTGTATGTGAGTAAGCTTCTTAAAACTGGGCCCCACATGGTGCAAGTTCCCACTCTTGGAACTTGTGCCTATGGATGAGCTCAGCTAGATCTGATATTTTCTCTAGCTTTGCTATTATCTTCATCTTGCAAAGTGGATTTGATTTGCCCCTTTGGTTTATGATGCACAGCCTAAAACCTTTCACTGGATAAGAACAGATACTCACATTGGTGAAACTAGTCCCTAAACAAATGCTTAGTGATGACATTTTAACAGTGCAACTCATTGTTTAGTCTGAGAGCACAACTAACACTAACCCCCTCTCTGTTTAATTCATTTCTTGTCTTTGTTTGCAGGTACAATACCAAGTGCTTAAGATTAAGAAGATTTAGTATAGGGTTTAGTTTAGGATTAGCCTTTTATTTCATTTGTAAACTTTTCTTTTTTCCTTTTGTAAGAACAATGTAATATCTATATACTATTCAGTAAAGCTTTCATATCTTTTTTACTATTGTTTATCTATTGTAATTTCTTATTGCTTGAGCAATTCTTGTATTTATTTATTGCTTATTGAATAAAGGAAAGAATTAAGAAATAACTATTTGAGTTATACTTTTTGTATTGCTTCAATTTTCTTATTTCTTTTATAACTATTAAATATTCAAACAATATTAACTAATTCTTTCTGGAAAACAAATCAACAATAATTACTTCTATCTTTCAAATCTTTTTCAAATGATTCAATTAAATAAGAATTCAAATTATTCACCCAAATTCATTATAATTCCTAGAGATCATGTCAAAATTTATAATAATCACTATAAAGAGCTAAATCCTAACTCAAGGTAGTGAAAGAAACTCTGATCTCTCCAGGGTCTTAGTTTGCCAAAAATTTACCCAAATTTTCTTATGCATGAATGCAAATGCACAAATTCTTTCATGTAGCCCTAAATGTTGGGGCATTACAATCAAGCATCGATTTGATGGTGTACTTGGGGCGAGGCGGCCGGTCATCAGGCTTCTACCTCTGGCTGCCACCTGTTGTCGGGTCCTCTTGAACGACTGCTACTTGCTTAAACCCATAACGGTTATCCAGCTAGTTATCCTTTCTCTTGCCATGGCATTTGTCAGGCTCCCTGGAGTTGTTGTGGTGCCCATCCGGCTGGCACCAGTCCGTGGAACTTTCCATGATGATTTGCCTCTTGTCATCCACCATGATGGCCTTCTTCATTGCCGCATCGGCAGTGGTGTACTTGTCCGTGATGGCCATGGCCTGAGCCATGCTGGCGGGCTCGACCCGGCTGAGCTTATGCTTGAGCATTGTGTCGTATCTGAGGCTGTTGACGAAGAAGTCAATCGCCTGGTGCTCGTGTACCCCTTTGCAGGAGTTGTGCATGCTTGTCCACCGGGTGAGGTAGGAGCGGTCGGACTTATCCTTGCCCTGAACGCACAGGGCGAGCTTGCGAGGCCGTCCCGACCGCCTGTAAGTGTCGATGAAGTTACGGATGAATGCTTCCTCGAAGTCGACCCAAGCATTGATGTTGTCGGGGAGGCTGTTCAGCCAGGTTCTAGCTAAATCGAGGAGCATGAGGGGGACGTAGTGTACACCCACCCGCATGTTGGCGGTAGATATGCCCACCGTGATGACATAGTCTACGAGCCAGTCCTACGTCTTGACCGAACCGTCATACTTTGGTGTCTCTCTTGGGAGCAAAAATCCCTTTGGATACGGTTCGTTCTGGATGTGAGGTCCGAAACATCCTGGGACGGTTGGGCTTTCTTCCTCCGGCATGCGTGACTGCATCAGGAGGTCAATGCATGCGCATGCTTCGCACATTTCCAGCTCGCGCGGGCCCAGTCTCCCCGTTAGGCAGGACTTGGCCGACGCATGGCTTCTCTCGGCTTCTTCAGTCAGATGATGGCGTTGCCCTTGCCTGGCTCCATCAATCGGACCATGGATTCTGCTGGTGATGGTGGTGGCGTTGGGTGTTGATGATGTTCGCGGCTAGCCGATCTGCCCTGTGGATGGTTGTTCTGCTTTATCCTGTTTAGAGAGGAGGCTTGCTACCTCCAGCTGCTGGGTCCGCCATCCGGCGAGGTCGTTGGCTCTTGCTGTTTCCTCCGAGGCCTGTTCCTGCCTTGGCCTACTGCTTGTTGGCCGTAGCGACGAGGAGTTGAACGCGTTCCTGCTGGTGATGCATCTCATCACCCTCCAGGTGGCTTAGCTCATCAGCGGCTGCTTCTGCGGCCCTCATGTTCTTGGCCGGAGTACTGTAAACCGGTTGAGCCGCATGGATGCACGAATCAGCATAATGGTCCAGTTCCTAGCCCAAGTTGTGGCCCTAGGGCGGAATCTGCTAATTGGCACCGAGTAAGCGGGTGAAGCCGTGCGCGGTGTTGTACTCACGCATGGTCACATCTAGGCGGCGTTGACGGGCGGCGACCTTGCTGGCTTCCTCCAGGAGGTTCTAGCGTGTGGCTTCTAGCGTAGCCGCGGCTACCGTTGGGTCCACCTTGGGGATGATGGGGTTGCGAAGGTTCTCGATGAAGGCATCCAGCGGATCTAGGTCTTTCTCACGTGGAGAAGCATTGTTGGCGCCTGCGTTGCGCTCTAGAGGCAGGTGGCGGCCTTTGCCTGAACCGGCCATCATGACCTCGACGTTGCCGTTGGCGAGGCGCGGAGTGGAGAAGCCAGGCAGTGCGCCGTAGACGGTGATGTCTTCGTGAGATAAGTCCTCGGCGATGGTGGCGACGTAGACGCGGTGCTCTCCTAAGTGCATGACGGATCCGTCGCTTGGGAAGGTTTCCACGTTGAAGCAGGATGTGTTGTCGATGACGTAGTAGAAGGAGAGAAAGTGAGGACGAGGCCAGAGGTGACTCTCTCACTGGTGGCAAGCAGAAATCCCGTGTGAAAGATGACCCTAGCTTGTGCCCCACGGTGGGTGCCAATTGTCATGGTGTGGAACACGCAGGTGCCATCGGTGATGGCATGAAGGGGACAATCAGGATGCTATCGGTGGCTACTCGCAACAGGTTGGGCACAGATACAGAAAACACAGCGATGTACCTGGGTTCGGAGCCCTCTGGATGAGGTAACACTCCTACTCCTGCAAGGATCTATTATATGGGGAGTGAATGCTCAGTACAAGTGCTCCTTGAACGGTTTCCCTAGATGCTATGGAGAGCTAGAGGAAGATGAACTACTGAACTGGTGGAATCTAGAGAACTTGGAGCTTGTAACCTCTACCTAGAACCCTAGCACTACCCCTCCTTATATACTAGTTGGGAGAGGTAGGTTACATTGTGGGCTCTAGGATTTACTGTTGGGGCTTTGGGTTTACAAAGCGGGTCAGCTAGCCGGGCCTAGCCGGTGGGCCAGGACCCGGTCAAGCCTTCTGTACAGGGGGCAGCGCCACAGTGTCCCAGTGTCGTTGCTTTGGGTGTCACCCGACGCCTTACTCATTAGCTTGGCACTTTACTCGTTAGTCGGCGCTTTACTCGTCAGCCGGCACTTTACTCGTCAGCTTCTAGCCTTGGCGCTTTGGCACCATCATCTTGTAGCACCGTTAGGGTGGCGCGCCAGCCTGTCTGGTGAGGGGTGTGCTCAGCAAGGAGCGTCACCCCCTCCGTATCTTTGGCCAACGGATTCGAGGCGGCCGGGTAGAGGTGGCCACCTAGCCGGATCTTCTGGTCACCCGGCTAGACGGGCCAGCTGAGGAATCTTGAGGGTAGACCAGATGGAGCGGTCCACTCGGTTGTGGTTCTTTGTCTTGCGGCCATCCAGCCAGGCCTCCCTGGAGCCGGCCAGTTGATCCTGGCTTGGCCTACCCGGGGGTCATCCCCCCGACATCAAGTGCTAGCATCTCAAAGGCACCAAGAACCAACATATCTAATGCGTCAAGCACAACCTCCTCCAAGGCATCAAGTGCCACCAACTCCAAGAAAAGTGGAAGCCCAACATCACCTTCCACAAGAGGTGCCACGAAACAAGAATCTTCATCGACATACATCCCCTCGTGATCATTGCCAACATCAAGAGGATACAAGACGTCATCCAAGGCATCTTAGCCACCTCGAGAGTGCCAAGGTCCAAAATCAATTGGAGAAGTTGAAAAGCACCCTCGTCAAGATCAAGAAGGATATGGACGACAACTTTGCCAAATTTGATGAGTCAAGCTCAAGAAGGCACCACCATCACAAGAAGAGTGCCAAGGAAAAGGATCATCATGGCGAGCATCATGTGGATGACCAAGTGCGCTAACTACATCAACCTTTGGCAAGGCACACCAATGCAATCCGTCGGCACCATCATAAGGCACCTTTAACTACTCGTGCCACCACCAAAATGGCACCAAGAGTAAGCCTTCTTCCATGCCATCAAGCTTCAACGCCAAAACTTTACGTCCTAGATGACGCATGCAACTTCATGGATGAGGAGTATCAAGATCTCTACTTCGTCAAGTTGGACGAGTACGTCAAGAATATGCAAAAACAAGCCAAGGTGGTCATGGAAAAGGATGAGCAAGCTCAAAATCAAGAGTCTACACTTCAACATGGAGAAAGATAATGCCACATATGTGATAAAGTCGATCTGAGCACCGCTCTCGACAACAACATAAGCCTAGTTCCACCACTACTACAAGATGGTGATGACAAGGTTGAGAATGGTGAGCATGGGTTTTTCCCTTCACCAAAGGAGGCACATGAAGTTGAGCACACCAAGACTATCCCTATATGCTTGAGTGATGATATGGTATAAATCCCATGTGAGTATGAGAGCCACTTAGTCCACTTGAGTGAGAGCAAGAGTGAGATGAGTGACTCCACCATACGTGAGATTGAGTGCTTCCACTTAGGGGAATGAGTGATACACCGAGTGAGTTGAGAGTGGTAGTTGATAGGTAATGTGAGGCCATTTTGATTTCTAACGCATTACCCTCTATCTCTAGTGTGTTCTCTCATGATGCGCTAGGTTCCATGGATCAAGAAGTGACAAGCCTCGATATTATGATGCCTCAGATGGAGAAGATGTACATGGTGGATGAAGATGATTCCATCACCATGGAGAAAGAAGAAGTCGCCCACATGGATGCCACCACTACCACAACACCCACTTCATATTAGAGGTATGAACAAGGTAAAAATAAGGGTGTTGATGATGCCATAATCCCACTAGTGGACATGATTACTTGTGATGATTGGCATTCTATGGATGATATTTGTGACATCGCATACGATTCATTCATATTTCCATGTGATACTTTGCCTTTGCATAATGTTGACCGTGTGAAATTATTTTATTGTGATGATGTTGCCGTAGACATGGCATGCTATAAATGTTTCATCTATCCCATTGTTGCTTGCAATGATGTTAAGAATGATACTCGTGTTGTGACAAACTTGCTGAACAATTTCTCTTTCCATATGTTTGTCGGTAACCATGTTATTGCTTCGGACATGCTTTGTCATGATAGTTACTCAATTTCTCCTGTTTCTTGCAATAAGATGAATAATTTATCTTTCACTTGTTTTTCTTACAACAATAATTATCATATGGTTTCTATTGAGATTTCCCCATAGCTTCCTCAAGTTTTGGAGATTTTGGTAATTGCCATGATAAGCATGTTCCCCACTTGCATACTCACCATGCATATATTTCGCACTTAATTGATACTAACGGTGATGTGCACAAGAAGAGATACGATATGATGGATTATGTGTTTCTCTACCATGCACACATGTTCTTTCTTTTATCTATGTTGTGTGTAGGTACCCGCACTATAATGTCAACCTCGGTTGAGCACAAGTTGACAAAAAGAGCTCTAGAGAGCATCCCCCAAGTGAGTTCAAGATCGAACCCAGCTCTGATACCTTTTGCATGCTTTGCATATCTCATGTTAAACAATTACTCTTTCCTATGGTTTGGTTGCAAGCATGCTGATGGTATTATTTCACCTTGTGACAATCGTGTTTCTTTGCTATTTGATATTGATGCTTTCTATGTTGCAACAAAAATGTTGAACAATTTCTCTTTCCGATGTTTTGTGTGCAACCATAATGCCATTTTGAGCATGTATTGTCATGAGAGCTTCAAAGTATCTTTTTTAAGTAAAGCTTCAAAGTATCTCATCTAGTTGCTGCAACAAACATAAGGAACATTTGCTCTTTTCTATGGTTTGTTTGCAACCATGTTATTTTTGCTTTCCACTTGTGATACTCATATTCCCATGATCTTTACTTTTGATGATTTGTGTGTGGAATCCAATATATTTTACAATTTATCTTTCCAATGGTTGGTTTGCACACATAATGATGTTGTTTTGGATGTCCTTCCTCATGTGTTTTTGTCGAATACTCCTAACTTTTCATCAAAGATGTTGATCAAATCTTTAGTCAATTGCTTGGAGTGCCACACTAAGACATTATATGTAGTTTTTGAGTTCCCCCATTTGGATGATGTTCAAATGATTTCCATGCACATCGACCTTGCTTATGCATTCCATTTGCTATACTTCTATTGTGCTAATAGTGTTGTGAACAAGAATGGACATGCCACAAATGACATGCTCCTCTATCATGCACGAAAATATTTTGCTTGGTCTTTGTTGTGTGAAGGTACAATTGTATACACGTCAACCTCTACCAACCATGAGTTGACACGACGAACCGTACAGAGTTACCTATGGCTGCCCTTAAACGAGCTATCTCTACATCATAAGGTGACTTCCTTCTACTTGAGGACTCATGCTATAATCTTCATGAATTGGATATTCTTTGAGTGTTGCTTTGCTTTTGTTGTGAAATTTCTGGGCTTCATGGAAAGTGAAGGAACATTGAAGTGTTGACAAATCAATCTTCCTGAGGATGACTATATGGTGAACCTCGGGATCAAGAATGTCTCTCGACCTATTCTACTTTGTGATGAGCATGTAGAGTCGAGGACGACTCTTTTTGAAGGGGGGAGATGATGTAGCCCGACCAACGGTCGTTACCACAGCAAGGTCTCCAACTTATGCTGAGTCATCATGGACACCCAAGGTGAATCCTATCCTCTATGCGAGCTCCGTTCCTACCCTATTGGATATACTACTTCATACTCTATCCCATAATCATGATAGGTTCATACCGACAAGTACAGAGACAAGGGAGGAAGCCCGAAGCATCAAGCCTGACAAGACGATGGCTTGAAAGAGGAGACGGAAGAAGCCGTTGACTCTAGGATCGGAGTCTCCGCCAACATCGCCCTAGAGTCTCCGACCCTACCGGAGTGTCTGGACACCAAGCGCCGGAATGTTTGGCCACCCTCCACTCGAATCCTGGTGCAGCTACTCTGTCAACCAGATCGGACTCCACTCAGACTCCACCCAAAGTGTCCAGCCCGATCGGACTGTCCGACCTCCACTCACAATGCCCGACTTAAGTGATCTGTCTGTGCGCCGCCAGCTGGGTCTTCATCCCATGTACCCCCAATTCATCCAGAACCCTAGTTTTATGCCCAAACTACCCCCATTCTAGTGGCTGGCCTATATATAGAGCCCCCACCCCTCATTGTACCCCTTAGGCATAGATGATAGACTAAAGACAACCCCCTTTGTGGAATCTCTAGTTTTGCCTCGTCCCCTTTACCAAGGGGACCGACTATTGTCACCAACCTCATTCGACTTTGCATAACGCATCCATCGTTGTACAAGGCCTATGTTTGCGAGTGCATGAGCATAGTTGTCAAAACCCTCTCCAATATGTTCTTCCCTCTCTAAGATGTTCTTTCCTTTCCGGTTGGGATTGACAGGAGCACGTTGACCGATCTTTCCTTGCGAGGATTCTATTGGACCTGTGGCCACTGGTGGGAGCAATTGGACTTGTATCGTGTCGTGTTTGCATGTGTACATCGTGTTCTTCGCGAGGTGTGTGTTCGCTTTCGCTACCTTCCCCCTTTCCCTCGCTTTTCTCATCGATTTGACCACGAGATTCATGAAGATCGAGCCACCATTGAGGTTCACACTTATCACAAAGGCAATAGGTGTGGAAGGTGAGGAAGCGCGTCGCGGTGGTGTCGTACGTTCCCATCATCTCGTCTGACTCTGGCGAACTTCTCGATCTTGGGACCACCTCGCCGTCGGCTTGCTCCTCCTGCTTCCGCCTCCGACTTTGTTGCCTAACGCCGACGAGCACCGCAAGTGTGGTGCCTATGTTGTCTCGCACACGTACAAGGTGGAACAGCAGCAGGTGAGATGCTAGTCTCGGTCTTGCCACCGTAGGACAGGAAGGTGGTTGCCAAGTCTACAAAACCCTAGGAAGTAGCACTGGATTGGATTGGATTGTCCGCCTCCACCCACCTCCCTTTATATAGGCGAGTAGGTGAGGGCACACAACACTTGTGTTCCTCGGTCCTAAACCCTAGACCTAGTCAAAGTGGGTCCAACCCATTAACATGTGTCCCTGTCCAAACAAGTCCAGCTTGTCGTCTTGTGATAGTCGGATCAACATCCGCCTAGTCCCACTCTCTTAAGTGTGCGATCCCATAGGCTTATGGTAAGCCGGACACAACTTAGTAATCATTCAGTCAGAGCAGTAGCTCAGTGACTTTCCAACTAGAGATGATAATCGGTAGCGATCTCTAGCAAGACTTGCCGACTCCCAGTTTGCACAAGTTCCCTCAATGTGACAATCTGTCCAAGTCCCTTTGCCTCATGATATTGGTGATAAACCGCAGGGGAGATTCTGTCATCCTAGTGCTGGTTTAACTCTCTTCTTGTTACAATGATAACTGATTCCTTTCGGCTTCATTAAGTCGGACTACCTCGATCAACACTTGATCGAGTAGCGCATGGACATGCTTCTGAATCATATCACACGAGGTGGCCTAGAGAATATCTCCCGGAGATGGAGGGGAAAATTCCGTCTTGACTAATCCACGTCACGCAGCTTGCTTCGAAGTCCGCTCAAGACCACCCTTATGACTCCTAGTTACGGTGAGCATTAGATGGAGTCAAAGTCGGTCTTTCCACAACTCGGATCGTGTGATCCCCTCAGGTCGAAGGACTCCATTGTGTTAGTCGGAGCGTATGACCGTGTGCAAGGCAGATAGCATCGCCATGCTCATGACACGTGAAACATTGTCATCTTTCGGCTTACAAATTAGTCTCGGCAGTGAGTTCCCCCTCCTAACCTCAAACGACTAAGGACAAACTGGCTAGAGCTAGATACAAGTATGTGGTTCCACACCCGCAACAATTGTAGTGATACATACAACTAGATCTAAGCCGGATACTAGGTTACAAATACAAGGCAGAATATGGCCTCTAGGGCATCATTCCTAACAGCGCTGACCCCCTTGAGTAGAGTTTCCGAGGTTTACGATCTTTGAGATTTGTGGAATGGGTTTTGCTTTGTTTATGGCATCTTGTTCCCATTTGTATCTTAATCCGTACTCGGATTTGTGTCTCCACTTTTGCATGATGTTTTATGGATGATGTATGAGATCATGTGACCAACTATGGTATTATTATCTATGTATTCGGATCTTGCCATATTGGTGCTGCAATATATTTCTATTTATTTTGTACTCTTGTATGTCGTATCTCAAATGCGCCCACTTGTGTACGTGATACGCATACTACTTTGGGCATACTCTCGCATTTGAATCTATCCTTGAGTTGTGGTTGGGATTGTTGGCCGGTATCGTGCCCTGCCCTTGGGCCTGCTTATGGGTGGCCTCACGGCCTCCACGATAGTACGTCCTGCAACCATAATTTGGGTTATACCGGCTCGTGATTTAGAGATGATCCCTAGAGAGGTTTACACGCAATGATTGAATCAAGAGGGCAGAGCGGGAGCGGCGAGCTTACCAAGCAATGCAAGCTATTCATGTGGTCATGTGTCACTGTCTGCAGGCGGAATAAATCCAGGGAGTCGGGGGCGGCGGATCTGCTATGGCATGTACGGCTTCGAAGTTCAATTGTGATGCAGCCGTGGTTGAGGTGCAGCACCGTCGTCCATAGGTCACCGCCGGAGGACGGTGCCGGCAATCGGGGAGGCGTCGACAAGGACTACTATGTCCAAGGGTGGTGGACGACCTGCTCTGGGCTGGCTGCGGTTGGTGCGAGTAGGCGAATGCACGTATCATATACGACCACAACCCTACCCGTCAATAGCATCTATGGCCCCACCAATTCGAGTAAGAGAACCCATCTGTCATTTACATCTATGGCCCCACCATTAGGATACAAAGGGGTCCACTCGTCAGCGCGTAACATCAACATGCTAAGGGTGAGAGAGATTGTCTAGTCCGACGTGTCATCGCTGGTCCCAGCCCTACGGCCCCACTTGTCACCTATTAACGGTCAAGGCCTTTGACCCGATGACAACATACAGTTTGACCATTTCTGAGTCACACAAGAGCTTAGGGAAAAGTAAGCAAAGTTTCAAGACGTGGACAAAACTGAGTACAACTAATAAATTAGAGACACGAAAATAAAAATACCAATAAAGATTTGCCTTATCCTTAGAAAAGACAAGATGCTATTGACTAGCCCGGTTGACGAAATGGAAAACAATAATCCTGCACCCTACAAAATAAATCTAAAGATATAAACCGTGCCCCCTAAAGGAGCCTCCCAGTTAATTAGAATTTAGCGTCCATTAGATTGTGCCTTAAAGTTATCTCGTTTGTTAATTCCTTTTACTGCAGTTGTATATATTGACAGCTCCTGAAAATCTAGTCGCCTCCCCTGCATTGCCCAATCCCCACCGCCTTCCACTCTCAATCCTCCCACGGCTGCCTCCGCCACTTCTCCGCCCTCCTCTGGCTCCACCTCCTTCCCTTTTTTCCTTCCTCCTCGGCGTGGAGCCGCCGCCGCTGGTCCCCCCGCTCCCCGCGTCGTCCACACAGTAGCACCCACCAAGCAAGCAAAAGAAATGGCCATGGGAGAGAGCTTGACACGGGAGAGAGGAGGCGACGCGTGAAGGAGGAGCAGGCAGTGGTCGAGGCAGAGTAGCAGCAGGGCGCCATGGACAGGCGGCTGATGCGGCAGAGAAGGATGCGTACGGAGGGGCGGTAGGCGGCAGAGGTGGAGCATTAGGGATTTAGGGAGGAATTATCCCAATTCTCCCGTCTGTTTCCTCCTCCAATCCCGGCACGCTGCCAGCTCCCGATTCCGAGCAGCCGCCACCCGTCCTTCTCCCTCCACCAAAACCGGACGTCCAACTCCGCCGGAAAGAGCCTCCTCTTTGGGCGAAGACATCGAGGCGGGAAGGCGCCAAGGCGAGGCGGGAGCTGCTGCTGATGGCCGCGAGGATGAGCACATGGTCCATCCACCAACTCCCAGGTAGTGCCGTCGGCAGTAGAACGGAGGCATAACACTAGAGGAAGGGGCTTGCGACGCGATGTGCTTGCTCTGGTTCGTCAAGGAGAACATCAGCCATCGGTCCAGTTGCATGAGCTCCTCCGTGGCTTCTTCGTTACAAAATACGCCGGCCAGCAGCGCACCGCCCAACCCTCATATGTCTCGTCTCTCCTCTAGGCTAATAAGGTAAAATCTCATCTTTAATTGAAACCCCAAAAAATCTCATTTTCGTTTGAGCAGATCTGTTTTTATTTATTCGTTTATATTTGTGCTTATAAGGTGTTCGATGAAAATGCCGACTAAGATTACTTTACGTACTGTTCAAGGAGAAGAGAGTGGAGCAGGTAGAGATGTAAAGGATCCAGACACCATTGTGGCTAGGTTCTTTGTTGTAGATGAGCAATATTTAAGTACATCGTGTGATTAGTGTGACACACCACTTCTCAACAATAATTTCCTTTCTACTTGATCGATGTGAGATTTGATCTCAGGATGACCTGATGCATGCAGCTCAAGTATTTTTTGTCTGAATCATGTCACAAGGTAAACTGAGTTTAGATCACATCAGTTAGTTATGTCACTATTTCTTAACTACCTTAATTTCCGTATTGACAGTTAATGAGGTTTTATCTTTTGGCATATTATGGGACTTTGTTCCCTAATTTATTCTTAAGACCTCATTTTTTAAAGTGGCACTTCGGAAGCTTTGATTCTTCTTTGGCCTGCAGAGTATTAGATATTCGAGTTAGGTGTGTCGATATGGGGTACCTTGATCACTGGCAACACGGAGCTTTTATGCCTGATCCGCCATCTTTTTTCAATTGGATTGAGGTTTATATCTGACCATTCGTCTCCTCCATGCTTTTCTTTTGTTAGTGTGTTGAATTTATTGTTTGAAAAATAAGACTACCAGATGAATTATGTACCCATATATTTTTTGCAGCATGTCAACCCGAAATAAATATCCTCTAATATTGTTTTGTATACAATGGTTTGCTGCCAGGTTCTTCTCTCTGGCTCGTATAATTTCCTCTTTCAAGCGGCATATATGGTGTGATTCGTCATGTCTACAGTAAGTTTTTCGATATAGGTTCCTTCCCATTTATCTGATTATTCTTTGAAGAGAAGAATCAATAATTGCTTTTGTGATGGCACACTGGTAGGTTTTTATGAATTGAAAGCTATCACATAATGTCTCATAACCATGTCTTTAATACTTTAGCAAGGGGTAGCTAGCTCCTATTTCTTTTTTTCTGTTGACAGTTGAAATGACGGAATTTTTTCCTATATGAACGTTTAGGTCAGTAGGTTCAGTTTTAATAAAATTATTGTATACCATCATTTGATTCTCAAGGAGATATGATCTTTATTCATGAAGGTTTTTCATCAGCGAATGTCTCAAATTAGGAGCTGAGATGAAAAACACTTTGCTCAGGTGATCAACTCCTACTTTTCATGGTAAACATGTGGAGTTTTTTGTATGCAAGTCATCTTCGATAAGCTGAGCATAAATGTTTCTGCCCTAATTTTGTTTATTGATTACAGTGAGATTGTCCAAGCTAGAAAGAATTGATGGAGGCCAAGGAACGTCGCGATGGTTGTAGAATAAGAAGATTTGCAATGTATCTTGCGAGCAGACTTTGACCCTTCATCATATTTGTCACGCGTGCCTTGTTAAACTCTAATTTTATTCTTAAAAAAGTTCAGTGCTTAGTTGGTTGTTATTAGTTTTGGTACTGCAGATTAGTAAGCATATTGTAGTTGAGAAAATTTTATAACTCGGAAATGTTCTCTTTGTACACCTCCTCAAAAGTTAGTATCTAGAGCCTACTCAAATTTTTTCTTCATCAAAATGGGTTTTCTTGATTCTTCCATTTATCTCAGAATTCATATTGTTGCTTGTTAATCTGTTCTAATATGGTATAATTAGTTTCAGTAGGCTATTGACACGTAAATACCATTGGGTGTAGTGTGAGGCATTTACTTATTTGTTTCACAAATTATAGGCTTACCTCTTAAGTACGATAATCTTGCCGTATAAATTCGATATCTTCATTACATGATGTAATTATAATATATTCTCTTTGGAAACATGATCGGGGGGCACGGATCCAATCATCTACATGTAAAGAGCAGTTCTCTTATTGACCTTGGCTTGGTAACATATTGGTGTCCCTTCTCTCCACTGTCGTTTGGTGCTATATTCTAGCTACCTACCTTTCATGTTGCCAGTATATGTAACTGAGGGTAGATTGGCATGTTCCACTTTAGCTCTGTTGCTTGTCGTTTGATTCAGTTCATTTTTTTGGTACCTCTACATGTGCTTGGGATACATCATAAGCTTCGCTTTACTCTGTTTCAGATTGTCAGTTGCTATTGCAAGTTGTTGATGTGTCTTGTTCTTCCGACAGGTAGTTGTATTTCTTCGCCTTATCTCCTCGAGTCTATATATTTGGATGTGCATATCTGGTGTGCCGTTGTGTTTAACTGACGTGCTTTAGGTTGCCACTGAATTTATGTATCATAACATGCCTAGATATTACTTGTATTTGTGGAGCCCTATTGGATATAGATGAATATATAATGTATGACTGGAACATAAACATGATGTTCTCGGTAAATAGAAGTGTATTTGCTGATGATGCATTTACTGAATTTGGATGTTCCAGAATTCTTGAAAAATGAAAGCAGAACAACCTCATATATACGATTTTTCTTAATTGATAGTCGTGATAATTTAACATCAAAGCGCAACACAATAGTCAAGGACAATAGTGTACTACCACTGTCTAGGCTGAGGTTTTGTTTTTCTTCATTGCAACTAGCAACTTTTGGGTCTATTAGTAGTAACCATGATATTTATGCCACCTTGATGAGTAGTGGCAGCGGTAGGCACCTTCACGCCTCTCCCGGCCGTGGTGGCCGCCGTCGTTCGTGAGCTACTGGACATGGAGTATGTCGTCTAGGCCCCTCTCCATCATCCTCTGGCTTGAGGCTGCCAAGGTTGTCCTCGACAAGTGTGAGCCCAGCAAGGTCACCCGCCTCCTCCTCTATTTTCTGCTCCTTTTGGCTCTTGGATATTTGATTACTTATATGTATTGGATATACATTAGATTCTCAATTACATTAGATTCTAATTAGTTATGTGCTGGCATACAAGCTCATAGGACTTTGAAGGTCACCATTTATGTTCTCATAAGATTGTTTTTTGCAATAGTGTTTATTTTCAACTCATAAAATATATTATGTCTTTATAAGAATGTTTAAGGAAACCAATTGTTGCTCAGTTGATAGATGAGCTACAATGCTGTACCCCTTGAAAATATTTATGTCCGTCGAAGTGGGAATGCTCATGAGTCATACCTTCTATTTGCATACTATTTTATACGTACCTGCAATATCAGTATTAGAGTACTGGTTTAAGTGGTTGTTTGCTATATATTGAGATGCCAGATGCATATTGTCTTGTTCCTGATAAGTTAAATATGTTTAAATGGCATATGGTCTGCTTGATATATGTCATTATTTTGTTAAATAAGATGTTCTTGTACTTAATACTACACTCATCCACTTCATGATTTTTCTACCAGATCCTCGTGGCTGAAGTTAAGAACTAGATGATTTTGGGGCGACTGGATGTAACATCCAATTGTTTAGCTTTCATTTATGTTTTCTAGCAATTAAATTCTGCATGGTGATCGAACCACCAGTTAGCATGGTGTGTGGCTATCAAATCGTTTGAATATTCTTCTTAGAGGTCGTTTGGTATCCATCATTTGGGCATGGAATTCTGGAATTTATTTTGCAATTCCATCCCTATGCTGTTTGGTTGGCACGTAATTGGGCCATCATTTCATTTGGCAAATCCATCAAAATATCCCCATGTGTAAACCCGATTCCTATCTCAGACCCGTCATTTCCAAATTCCGGTGACAGACAAACATGTAGGTGTTTTTGAAATCATAATATAAATGAAATGAATCCATGTATTCATTTCATTTCTACTAAATGAAATGAATACTTGGGTGCCAAACGAGCTCAGAATTCTGGTGGGATGAGTTGATACTAAGCTAAGGAGTACGTGTAATGACTTTCCTTTTTTCCTGGAAATGTATCAATAGTCCTCGATTGAATAATCCATTGTTTTGCAGCTGAAATGTGTTGTTGTGTTTCAGAGCGATGCAGCTGAGAGTCTCAGATACGGAGGATTTCTTATCCGAGACGCTTAACAGTGTATGCTCTATAAGTAATGAGCGGACACCTCTTAACATCCAGACATATGCTCAAGTTACTGTCAATTGCCTCGAATTCTTAGCTAGATTTTGGTGCTGAAATTGAAATTTGGGACTGGATATTCACTAACAACCAGGTTATAGGACCTTAGATTAATTTTTCTATTCAGTTGTTGGTGTCTTGTATCATTCAGACCAAAATCAGTCAGTTTTTACATTTATTTGAGTACAATTTTAATATACATGTTTCTTTCATTATTCAGTCCCAGTTCCGATCTCTGTCCATTACGGTTTTACTTTTTCCAAATAATACTTTTGATCTTACCAGTAATTATGATTCAGCTTTCCAATTCAACTCCGATTATATCTGTACATTCGGTAACAAACATTACGCAGAATAAATCTTTTGTTTCTAGCTGTAGTTAAGGTAACATGTGGATGTGTAGAACAGATTCTATGTTCTAGAAAACTAAAATCCATGTGCATCAAATCTAAAGCACGGCAGAGGAATTAGAATTATAATTATAGTCTCTACAAATACACTCTACTACATATCTGTTCTCAAAGATGCCTTTAGGTAGTTAAATGGGCAAGAATAGATTGATAGCGAAATTTTAAACAGTCTAACAATAATTCAGATTCCTAGCTTGAATTTTATAATTGTATATATCCAATCAATTGGAAGCCGTTGGTTCGGTTGGTTTTCATGAAATATAGAACATAGAGAAATTGGCTATTTGATTTTTATCACCCTTATATCATACATAAATTAGTATGAATTCCACGGGGTCGTGGGGTCGTGCGCCAAGGTGTACCCCTAAATCTAGTTTACGGAATTGACCTACGGACTAAACTCGTGGAGTGATTTAGTTGAAGTATTTTGGGTTGGTTTTTTTTTTTTTTAGCAAATAACTACCGCATCATCCGTAAGCCCGGTTCCGTAAACAAATTGCCCACATGTCGGTACTCAATGGAAAATGTGCAAAAAAGCTGCACTAAATGGTGATGTTCATCACACAAGCCACACAACCAGAGTTGATTCCGCCTAGCGTAGCAGGCTACAAAATAAATGATAGTACTATCTAGCAATTCAAAATGAACAGCTAAAAAGGCTTAGGCCCTGTTTGACACCAAAGTATTTTTGAAGTATTGAAGGTATACTTTGGTTTCTGAAAAAACTGAAGTAATAAATACTTTGAGGTGTTTGGATCTAACAAATAATATGGTTTTAAAACTAAAGTATTCTCCACAACTATGGTTTTTTTGAAGTATTTGAGAAAGATGCCTCTTTTTTCTAAAACTGTGAAAAGAAAAAACTGAAGTATTGTTTTACCAGGCACTAAAATACTATGATATTGATATACTTCAGTTTTTGAAAAACTTTGTTGCCAAACTAGGCATATATTTTGAAACGGGGGTAGTTTCAGGTTAGCATCCAACCGCAATGCTCAACCTACAAAGTACGTTATGGGCTTGTGGCAAATCTCTACCGATCAGAGGTGACACCATTTTAATACAATCATCATAGGTTTAACACCATTTTAATACATGATACTCAAACGCAGTGACAGCTCAATAAAACATCAAACTATCACCTACAACACGTTTAACAGCAAAGGACAGAGGCAGAAGTTAATTCCGAGCGACGAAGCTGGAACATATATGTCGATCTCATCCAGGGATAGGCGGTCACACAGCTTCAAGCTGTGCTCATTTGCCAGATGCAAGAGACAGATGAAATAAAGGTGTGGCGAGATCTTGGTCGTTGGAAGATCTGGGTTACTGCATGGAAGATTGTGCAGTACCTCTGTCACGTACAAGGATGGTTCTGTGCCCTCTCTTTCCTGCGGGGCCATTCAGGAAAATGTTGTTGAAATAATTTCATACCCAAACAAGACAGGAGAAATCAGCAACGCTGACTGAAACAAAGGAAATTATGTTACCAGTGACAAATGTAATATAACGTGCACACGTGATCTTACTTTTACAAAGCTTTTTGTACACATCTATTTCCCTTAATAAAATATTCATGTATTCTCTAACATGTTATTTAACGAGGATTTTGAAGAATTTATATGCTTGCCATCAAAGTACCAATAGAGAACATGGTAAGTTCTTTTTTCCGGATGTCTCATGGTTGAGGTTGCAACTCTCCTCTTTGTGTTCTTAAAGTGAACTTTCCAAGGCAAATGGAAAATACATGGCACTCGAAAGTATGTAAAATGACAACAAACTTGTTTTCATCGTAGTTCCACTTCCACAGGTATCTGTTTTCTGTTCTTGAAAAATGTTGAACCCACCCAAATCTGTTTGTAAGATCCACTGGTGAGTGGTAAAATATTGCAGGGCATACTTGTTACGGAATGCCAGAAACAATTAGAATGATTGGACATGGTGTTTTGGCTCACAGGTCTAAATGCACCCATTATGAAAAATGCATTTTAAATGTATTTCAAAATGTCAAAAAAATTTGAAAAATATCACAGGTTGTACGTCTAGACATCCTATGTTCTCACACAATGTTTTGCGGTAAAAAAGATATTTTTTGTGGCCTGTGTAAAAAAGACAAAATATTTCGTGAAAAGCTATTTTGCAACACCGAAAATTGTCTTTTTCACAAGCCACAAAAAATGTCTTTCTTTTAGTGAAACTTTGTGTGCCGGCATATAATGTCTGCATGTGCACCCGGATATTTTTTTTCGGAATTTTCAAACATTCAAATCAATGTGCACCTCCATTCCTAAATATAAGCCTTACGTTTTTTTAGCAGTGTGCATGTAGACCTATGAGTCAAAGTGGATTTCCATTCTTTTTGCAAATATAACAAATGTATACATATCTAATGCTAACACTCAGATCAATGTCACCCAAATCGAAGAACTTGGTTTTTCAGACAACTGTTTTGGACAAAGGAAGCCAGTAAATGGCAATAGCATGGTTGTTACTTGGTATACATTAGATTACAAGCAGCATAGTTGGTAATATATTAAACACTTGTCTAGAAAATATCATCATCTAATCAAAAAGAGAAGGGTTGTAATCATGACAAGCACTTGTCATCAAGTGACAGGAATTATTGTGGTGCACATATACTTTCAAAAAGGGATGCCACAGCTAATCTGTATATAGAAATGACTAGTAAACCTAGTATTTTATGACAGTAATCGAAGTACATATCGCACCAGATCATCAGTCTCAGCAGATGTATGAATGTGATTCCAGAGCACCTCCTTTAGGGCATGAACATCGACTTGTTTTGATACCTTGTCATACTGTATATCTATCTTATTGACCTATGAATAAGAAAGGAAACAGGCATCAGCTCAAATCTGCAAGCCCAGGCCCAAAAGTACCGGACATGAGAAACCATTGATTTGTGGAAGTGAAGATACAATTGAAACATACAGAAAATATGTCCACAAAACAATTTGGGATAGTGCCTAAAGAACAAGAGGAATGGTAGATGTGTGGAAAGTCAAAATAGCTTAGATAACTATATAGTTTTTGCATTTGGCCTTCAACCCGCCTCCTTTGTTTCACAATGCAAGTCCACTAAGCATATTGCTCGGTCGAGATCAGAAACAAAATATTGGAAACCACTATCTACAATTTAAACCTACAGTAGTACCAACACATTTGATCTTTGAGAGGAAGATCTTGAAGAAGCCAGCTGATGCTATATTTCGTCTGATCTTTTTCCTACAGGTTTGGAGCCCTTTGTGGGACAACAGGATGGGATTTGTACTTGACTGGGTGGTCAGAAGATGCAAGAAGAAAGTGGGAGTGATGCTCAGACGTGCTGCTGGATGAGTATGTAGAGTTCTTTTGTTGTTGGCTTTGCTTGTGTTTTTCCCCTCCCCCCAGGGTGTGGGAAGTTCTTTTATAACTCTGCTCTGTATTAGGTGCCTTTTGCTGTGTTGCTCTGAGTTGTGTGCCTGGCTGGAGTAGCGGGTTGTGCATTCTCCTAGTGGGAGTCTGCCTGTTCTCTTTTAGATGTTGTTAGGTCTTCCCTAGTTAAACTGGTGCTCCCAGTGTGGCCTGTTGTATCGTGACTCATGTTTGTTTTTTCTTCAATTAAAAAGCAGGGCTATATGCCTTTGATCTAAAAAAAGGTACTTTTATTGCATTTTTCATTAATAATGAGGGTAAGAGGGTTACATACTTGTATGCAACCATATCGATTGTGCTTTCTTCAGATGCAGATATAAAGATGGAGGGACAGAAGCACATCCCAGTATGAGTATACAAAAATGAATGTCTTCAAAGCAGGAGGGACAAAGGCTGCACCTGTCTTGGTTTAGCAATAAGATTTACTGGCTCTTCTACATCACTACCCGCATTTCCTTCATCAAAATTATCATTGCCAGAATTATCATCATCCCAAGGTCCAGATGGCATAAAGTCATCATTATTGTCCCTCAAATCATCTATAAGGAAGGGAAAAGGTACAATGGTTATGATCATATCAAAAAAATGTGAGCATTGTTTTAGCAAAATCACATCAACAGGAATATAAGCAGTCCTCAGTTAGTACTCATTGAAACATGGCCTGGTATGAGAAATTGAGAACTAACCTCCATTACGGTGGATTATGATAATTCTACCGAGCTTTCACCTATTTTACCTTTTTAACCAACTTCTGTACTTCTTGGCTACTTTTTTCGCAGCAGATTATAATTCAGAATAGCACAGTTCGTCAACTCTAAACTGAGCCGTACTGCTAATAGAGCCTACCTAAAATCTGCCAGTGTCTATAATAGATTAAATCTTGCTTCGGTTTTGCAGAATAGAGCAATAAAGCGTAAACTTAAAATCAGTGATTTCAGTCAGAAGTATAATAATACAGTATGATCCACAACACAGTTTATTTAGGGAATAACAAACTGAACTTGAAAAGATATCAGAAACAAAGGGAACCAGAGGAAAGCAACGCATATAGTGAAAATTAAGAGCTAACATATTGTTTTAGAACAGCAATGTTTACCAAGGACTTCTAAAGAATACAGGAAATTCAAGTGAAATACATAAAGACAGAATGTAGCAAAACATACCGAGTGGTTTTCTTCTTCTCCGAGCCAGACACTACAAAAAAAATCAATAGTTATTACAACAAACCGGTTGTCCATATCAAGAATAATTTTGATGAAAAATGAGCATTACCAGAACATCTGGAAGAAGAAATAATGTAACAAGGCTTTCAGGTTGGTAATGATAATCTTCTGGAAGTTTATTGTTGCAGCTACCCTTATTTGCAGGCAGCAGCAATGATTTCAGGTTCTTGGGAGGTGCAAACACATTCGCCATCTCATGTTCTAACGCTTTTGTGAAATCAATATCAGGTTCCTCTTTGCCTCTTTTCTTCTTTGTCTTTTTTGCTACATCCAAGTCACCAGATGAAGTTTGGGCAGTCTCCAGATCTAGATGAAGGTAAACTCCAACATTAAATGAGACAGTATGAAATGGAAGAACAGATAAAATAGGAGTAACTGCCAAGATTTACCTTTTACTTTTCGATATTTCCAATGCTCGGGCCCTGCCCAAGCATTTGTCTTTGAAGAGAAGACGACAAAAGATCTGCAATTTTCTCAAACCTTTCATCTATACAAGGACCATCAGAGTCCTGAAAAGTGTACTCATCGATTCCCTGCTACCAAGTGACAAAAGATCTGCAATTTTCTCAAACCTTTCATCTATACAAGGACCATCAGAGTCCTGAAAAGTGTACTCATCGATTCCCTGCTACACCAATACATTCAAGGCAACCAGAGGATCAGGTTTGGAACTCTAAGATTGTAACAAACTTTAAAATGGTATTCAACTGAAATAATTGCATCTGTACTACCCTAAAACTGAATAATATATATTTAACAGAAGAAGAATGGGAATAATCATTTGCAGCCATCAGAATATCAGATTATAACAAAGAAATGCTTGACATACAGGCTACAAAAAATATGAATCAATAGTTATATTGTACAACAAATTGACTTTGCTCACATATTTTCAAATACTCTTTCTGCTTCAAAATATGCATGTCTCTTTAGTGTTGGAAACAATAATTAACAGTGTGAGTGAGGTGTACATATTCCCATTCAATTCTCATGCCCATTTCTTTTTGTACCAAGGAATTAAATTACCCATATTTCATGTTAAAAGCAACACATGCAATGCAACCAGAAGAAACTCAAATGGCACATAGATTGAAACGGATGACGTAAGGCAACAGATAATCCCCTAAAAATGTAGCTATTTTCGGTAATATGTAATTTTGTCTAGTGTACAAGTATCTCTTCATAATTTGTTGAGTTGAAATTCAACGAGTTGCCGTTATCCTCATACACACTATCCTGATCATTGCCACCACCAAAGTCCCATGTTTCACAATCAGGTTGCATGTTGTCATCATTCTCGCTGTTATTACTGTCAAACATCTGATCTTCCGTAACTGGCATTTGCCCGGAAGATGCATCATGTGACGGCCTTTTATTTTCTTCATCAAACTGAGAAACAATATCCCTCAGGGTAGGAGAGATATCATTGCATAGAGGCATGTGAAGTATCATTTGCTCAATTTGTTCTATCAAAGAGTAACAAGTTAGTGAAAACCAATTGGAAGTAACATGTAAAGATCATACACGGCAGAGCAACAGATTGGTATTACCACCTCAGCCTTCTCTTGAATATCAGATAAGATACAGTTGTCTGGTGCTTCAAACGAATCAAAAGGCACACAACAACTGCCATATACTCCAAGATTGTACAATAAGAGACCCTTCGCTCCACCTTCATCAAACTGAGCTGTGGTCTGGTGGTATAAAGGATCCACCGTGAAGGCAACTAGAATTGCAAATAAAAAGATCTGATGCATTCAGCCCAATGATAGAATAAAAATGATCCGCAGAAGCACAAAGATAAAAGGCTTGGAACATACCATCAAACTTATTCGCATTAAGACCCTCAAACGAGGACTCCAATGTCGAAGCAGGTGAAATCTGCAGAGACAAAAAAAATTAGCAAAATAACGAATAAGGGAAGTAAAAGAAAGTCAATGCTCAGCTAAAAGATATGTACCCTCTTATCCAGATCTTTTTTATTGATGCCTTCTTTTTGTGCAGGCTCTGCATTGCCACCCTCTCCCAGATCTTCAGTGAGAATTACCAAATCAGGACAATGGAATGTAGAAACTTAGCTTATATTTTCAGCATTTAAGTGCGAACAGAAAGCTACAAGTTTATGGTAAACAGATAAAGAGTTCCCGAAATGTTGCCATGGGAATATAAAAGCAACAAGATGTACAAAATTCAACTATGCCCATCTCGGAAGGTTGGTACCTCATGCAAAGTGCACACTCCGAGTAAAACAGTGTAATATGGTAATGTAACACTGAGCAAATTCCCAAGAAAATGGTAATGTAGAACAGTGTTATTACATTCAGAAAAAAAAAGGAGGTAAAATCCTGACATGGTTGGGTCAATTTAGAACATGGTATTTTTCAGTAGACCAAAATTTTGGCAAGTCACAAAAGCACCTAAACAGGTGCTTTTTACTTGGGCTTTTGACGGGCATTGTTGCATGATGGTATAAGCCAAAATCAAAAGCACCTGTTTAGGTGGTTTTGTGGCTTATAAGCTAAAAGCCAAAAGCCAAAATTAAGCCTAACCAAACAACCCCTAAGAAGTTTAGTGGTTTCCAAGATACCAAGTCGCTTAAAAGGTACGAGTTACACTCCAATTAGTTGGAAGATACTAACAAGGATAGTGGACACACACCAGCTTCTTCCCCCCTTCCGGCACGGTTGATCCCACGGAGCACCTTGTACGCTTCAGAGTGCACTGATTCCACACGCAGGGAATATATCTTCACACCCGCCTCCAGCGTGCAGCTAGCCTAGAATGAATATCATGGTTTCCCCCAAACATATTTTATAAGAAAAGAACCATAAATCTCCTCCCAATTTGATAAAGACTGGAAATGGAACATCTGAGCGCGCGCACACTTTCTGAAAGTTGGTCTCATCGTCGTCCTTTTCCCCCGCCTGTATGATCTCGCTGAGGTGGTCGATGAGCCCAGCTCCCATGTGTTCTTTTGGTTGATTTTCTACCAAATTTCGCAGGAGAGAGAAAAAAATCTTAGTAAGAGCCAGGGAGCGGTCTAGGGTTTTGACGGCGGGGACTACTGGCAGAGATACGTACGTTCTCCGAGGCGAGCTTGATGCAGTTATGGAATATCCATGACCTGGTTGGGTCGCGGGGTCTTGGGCGCGAGCGAGGCAGCGAGGGAGCGTCGGCGGACGGAAGCCGCGCGGGCCATGGCGCGCGCGCGGGCGCGCTCTTGCTGGTCATCGTTGGACCCAAGCGGGAACGCGGGCGGCGGCGACTACAGGAGGAGCCGCGAACCGGCCGGCGTCCCACGGGCGGGAGGCGGCGTTGGCGCCGGCGCCGGCGCCGGTGGGGGATGGGTCAGGCTGGGATAAACGACGGCAAGGGATTGGAGGTGTTGGATTGGGGGGTTGTCCCCGCGGGGGATGGGTCAGGCTGCAAGTGGTGACGGGACGCCCGCGGCGCCGCAAAGTCCGCCCCGCATAAAATCGTTAGCGGAAGCCCGCGGACTGGAGGAAATCTTCAGTGGAGCTGCGGGCTGCCCGTCATACCCACATACCCGCATAAACGGTTCCTTTTGAGCTGGTTCCGTGCTGTATTTCTTAAATCACCGGATGTTTGATCTTTTCACGTACTCCCTCGCTCCCATTTTATGATACGTCTTAGTTTTTTGCAAAATCCTCGTTTTAGGATACGCATTGTGGAGAGTAGTACAAATCGGACTCTCTTACCTCTGACCATAGCAGCTCCGTGCATGCATTAACTCTCAGTCGAAAGCTACTTCCCTCCCGATTCCTTTTCATCTTCCTCGTATTCTCCCCCTCGGCCAGTACCACGCCCGGCAAGGTCAAGTCGTCTGCCTCCGCGGCCACAACCACGGCTAGAAACACCCGGCATGTTTATCGTTGTTTGCTGCCAGCTTACGGTACCACGCGCTCGACCGAAAAGGCCTAGGCTTCCGCGTCCCCGACCGCGCACAAGTTCGCCGTGTCCCCGACCACGTCCCCCGACGTGTCAAGGCTTGCCCGACATGGCCGCTTCCAGGTTCGATGTGTCAAGGCTTGCCCGACATGGCCGCTGCCAGGCTCGCCGTGTCCCTGACCGCGTCCCGGACCTCGCCCGGCTTGGCCACAGCCCGGAACACCTCGCCCCGCTTGGCTGCAGCCACAATCAGCTCGCCCCGCATGGCTTCTACCGGGAACGCGCCTCGCCCAACTTTCCTTCTGCCATGTCCGGTCACGCTCGAGCTTCCGGCTGCAGCGCCAATGCTGTTCGAGCGCAAGTCTTCGACACGTACATGCTCAAGCTCAGGCTCCCCCTATTCCTCTGCGCATATGACTATCGGTATCCATGGGAGAGAAGGAGAGAAAAGAAAGGGAGGTGATGAGAAAAGCTCAATGGCACCATGGAGTATTTATAGAGTGTGGGAGAGGAAGGCTGAAGTTTTCATTCGAATTTTACAGAAACAACGCCATGGTTTAGTTCCCTCCCAAGTGCAGCTCTCTTCATGAAAATCTAATTAAAATTTCGTTGCTAATTGGCGCCATTTTCTCTCTTTGGAGCAGCCATGAAAATAAGCTTGGCGGGAATGCGTTTCTTCGCGGGAAGAGAAGGGAGGGAGGAGACTGAAGCGACGTGGGAGCTGGCCAATGCATGCATGTGTGCTTATTAATGTAGAGAGGGTGGACGGTAGGCAGCGTTGCATTAGCATGGGGGTATTTCAGTCCACAATTGTTTCTCCACAGTTTTGCATGTAGCTCATTGGTATGCGAGTCCCGACTAAGACGCATCATAAAATGGGAGGGAGGGAGTATCCGGCAAGCAGACGCACCACATGGTACAAAACTGGCTTCTAATGCAAAAACATGGCGCTGCCGGCGGTCGGTAGATTCGCAAATGAAATAGTACTGATACGTTGCTAACGTATCTATAATTTTTTATATTTCATGCTTGTTTTATATCTACTTTCTTATGTTTTGTCCACACTTTAGAGTATTTTTATACACTTTCTTGGACTAACCTATTAACAAGATGTCACAGTGCCAGTTGCCTGTTTTCTTCTGTTTTTTGTTCCAGAAAAGTCAGAAAATAAATATTCTCGAAATTGGACCGGACAAAAGCCAAAGTCGATATTTTACCGGAAGACTCATAGAGCCAGAAGACGAGATGGAGAGGGGCCACAGGGTGGCCACACCATGTGGTGGCGCGGGCTAGCCCTGGCCGCGCCACCAGATGGTGTGGGCCCCCTGGCCGCCCACCGACCTTGCCTCTTCGCCTATAAGATGCCTCCCGATGCAAAAAAAATCCTAAATAGTCAAGCCTCCAGCCACGAAAAGTTCTGCAGCGTCGCCACCGCCGAAAGGAGATTCTGTGAACAGAAAGTCTCTGTTCTGGCACCCTGCCGGGATGGGGAAGTGCCCCCGGAGCCATCTCCATCGATCTCCACCGCCATCTCCATCACCATTGCTGATTCCCATGATGAGGAGGGAGTAGTTCTCTCTCAAGGCTAAGGGTTCTACCGATAGTTATGTGTCCATCTCTCTCTATGCATGATCTTATTGAGATCATGAGTTTGTAATCTACAGATCTACCTTGCTACTCAAGTGCTTTAATAGATTTATGCTCTCTCCATGTGTGTGAAGTTGACAGTGTGCACACCATGGTGGCACTTAGGCTAGAGATTACAAATACTTGTTATGAGTTATATTTGGAGTTGGATGTTTCTATGAAATTGTGATGTTTGTTTGAACCATCTAGTGCTCAAGGTGACAGTGTGGGGTTTTCTAGATGGGAAAGATGAACTTTGAGGTGTGATGACCCACAAGTATAGGGGATATATCGCAGTATTTTCGAGGAAAGTGAAACCCAATTTATTAATTCGACACAAAGGGAGCCAAAGAATATTTATAAGCCTTAACAACTGAGTTGTCAATTCAGCTGCACCTGAAAACAATCATGCTCATAGCAGTTTATCAGTAGCAACAGTTTTGTAGTAGAAATATAAAGTAATAGCAGTAGTAAAGTAAAAGACAATAGTAACAATAGCAGTAAATAGTAGGATTCGAGTGCGGTAGACATAGGGATGGATGGACGGGCGTTGCATGGACAAGACAATTCACATAGCAATCAGAACATAGGGCAATTGCAGATAAATAAGATAAAGCATCCAAGTACTAGATAATCCTAGGCATGTGTTCCATATATAGTCATATGTGCTTGCAATGAGAACTTGCACAACATCTTTTGTCCTGCCAGCCCGTTTGCAGCGGGGCCTCAAGGGAACTACTGGCAATTAAGGTGCTCCTTTTAATAGAGCACCGGAGAAAAGCATTAACACTCTGTGAACACATGTGATCCTCACATCAAAGCCATTCCCTCCGGTTATCCCGATTTTTATCACTTCGGGGCCATTGGTTCCGGACAACAACGTGTGTATACAACTTGCAGATAAGACCATAAACAATACTATCATAATGAATAAATAACATGTTCAGATCTGAAATCATGGCACTCAGGCCCTAGTGATAAGCATTAAGCATAACAAGTCGCAACAAAGTCATAAAGTACTAATAGAAGATACTAGGCACCATGCCCTAACAATCTGATGCCACTACATGAACGATCTCATCCAATCCCTACCATCCACATAGCCTACAGCGGGGGATTACTCACCATAGATGGGGGAAACATGGATGGTCGATGGAGAAGCGATGGTGATGATGATGGCGATGATCTCCTCCAATTCCCTGTCCCGACAGGGTGCCAGAATGGAGTTTCTGGTGCTGTTTCGTGGAATCTGGTGGTGGCGGCGGAGCGGAACTCCTTCTGGAAAAACGTCGACCCTCCCAGAGTTTTTAGGTCAGAAGGCTTCTTATAGGCGAAGAGGGAGACCGAGGGGGTGTCTGGGGGCCAGACCACCCCCTGGCACGGCCTGGGCTAGCCCGCGGCCAGGTGGTGTGGCCTGGGCCCAGCCCCCCTCCGTCTCGTATTCTGGCTCTGGGAGTCTTCTGGTGAAATAGGATTTTTGGCATATTTTCCGGGATTTTTCCTGATAGTTGATTTTCTGCACAAAAAGTAGACACCAAGGCAATTCTAATGAAAACAGCGTCAGTCCGCGTTAGTTGCATCCAAATCACACAAGTTTAGAGGAGAAACAATAGCAAAAGTGTTCGGGAAAGTAGATACGTTTTGGACGTATCAAGGTGTGTTGTTATAGCCCTACCATGGATTAGAGTGTCCAACCGGAGAGTAGTTTAGAGTAGTATCATAAAGAAGAATATATTTATATGAGAGTGTTCACTAGTGAAAATATGATCCCTAGGCCTTGTTTCTAAGCATTGAAACACCGTTTGCAACTAGATCGGTTACATGTTTGCTTGCTTCCATCTTTATTTCAGTTTGCCTTTAGTCTCTTCCACGCCATCAAGCTATTTTCTTGCACCGTTGTCTTATATCCATACCACTTGTATTTCACTATCTCTTCGCCAAACTAGTGCACCTATACACCTGACAAGTGTATTGGGTGTGTTGGGGACACAAGAGACTTCTTGTATCTTGATTGCAGGGTTGCTTGAGAGGGGATACCTTTGACCACTTCCTCCCTGAGTTTGATAAACCTTGGGTGATCCACTTAAGGGAAAACTTGCTGTTGTTCTACAAACCTCTACACTTAGAGGCCCAACAACTGTCTACAAGAATAGAAGTGCGTAGACATCAAGCTATTTTCTGGTACCGTTGTCGGGGAGGTAAGGTAAAAGGTACTCACATCCTCCGGTGTGAGTGCTCGAAGTTATTTTCTTTAGATTCTGCAATTTTGTCTTTTTGTTTCTTGTTTTCACTAGTTAGTCTTAATGGAAAACAAAAAAAAATTAGAGACCTTTATAATATTTATCTTGAGTTAGGACATGAAGTGTTTGAAGAGAAAATTAAAAAACCTATGGAACTTTATTTGCATGCTAATAGCAATGTTATTAGTATGAATTCTTTGAACACCATTATTGCTAATGCTATGGAAAAGTCTAAGCTTGGGGAAGCTAGTCTTTATGAAAATGATCTTTTTAGTTCCCCGGCTTTGGAAGATAGTTATTCTATTGCTTATGATGATACAAAACCTCCAATATATGATGATTACAATGATGAGTATGATATTTTCAGTCCACCAACTATTGAGGAGAAAATTTATTATGGTTACAATATGCCACCTATATTTGATGATTATGGTGATGAGAATAATAATGATAGTTATTTTGTTGAATTTGCTCCCACTACAATTAATAAGAATGACTATGTTTATGTGGAGAGTATTAATTCTTTTGTGCATGTGGCTCATGATAAGAATGTTTTATGTGATAGTTATATTGTTAATTTCATTCATGATGCTACTGAAAGTTATTATGAGAGAGGGAAACATGGTTTTATGCATCTCAACAATATTAAGTTTCCCCTCTTTATGTTGAAAATCTTGAAGTTGCACTTGTTTTGCTTTACTATGATTGTTGCTTTGTGCTTTCATGACTTGTTTATTTACAAGATTCCTATGCTTAGGAAGTGGGTTAGACTTAAATGTGCTTTGAATTTGCTTCTTGATGCTCTCTTTTACTCTCAATTCATATTTCTTATGAGAGCATCTTCTCAAACTAGCATGCCTAACTTAAAGGCGTTAAAGAAAAGTACTTATTGGGAGATAACCAAAAAGTTTTAGATTAGTCTTGGAAGTTATTACTTCAGTAATAACCTCTCCTTGTCCTTTTTATTTTCTTTCTGGGCCAAGAGTAACCTCTAATGAGAGAGAAGTAATGATTGGAAAAGTTGCTGTCCCGAAACAGATTTTTGTGCTTCACCGTAAAAATTCATGTAAAATCTCTGTACGTCGAGGCATGAATTTTTGTGCTTCTGCCGTAGGTTGTTATCTAACTTTCGTTAGTTCAACACTTTTCGATTTGAGCAACAGAAGGTCTTCGAAAAAATTTGTCTTTACCCGCTGGTCTGTTTTGACAGATTTCTGCCATTATTTGCATTTGCTTCTTGTTGGTTCCTTTTTGAATTCTTTTGGGGAATTGAGCTTTTTGAGGGAAGTGCTACAGTAGCTTGTGTTTTAGTGGAAGTTTTATTGGTGTTAGAACTGAACCTAAAGACCTATTATCTTGAGTGCACTAATGTTGCTAATAAAGATCGTGTGAAGTTTTGTATGAAGGAAAAAATCCAGGTGTATGGAAGGAATGAGTAATGAGATGAAGAATGGACTAAAGCTCAAACGTGGGGATGCCACGCGTATCACCCCAAGAAATATCCAAGAAGTACAAGCGTCAAAGCTTGGGGATGCCCAAGGCATCCCCTTCTTCATCAATAAAAATCCCAGGTTTCTTCCAGACGCTTCATTTTTATTGTTTCATGCACAGTTGTGTTGTTCTTGGAGCATCTTCTTTTTCGTTTTCGTTTTGTTTTTTTGTTTGGTTGGTTTTCTTAGTTTGCTGAATAAATTGGTTGGACCCCCTCTTTCATACATTGGTTTTCAAATAGTTTGGTTTGGATTGGAAAAGAGTAGGAAAGTTCACGCTTAAGTGGTAAAGAGAGCTTGTTTTTGACTGTGGCCTATGCTTTGTCATGCCATGCTCGATATTGTTTTGGCTTTATGATTAGTATTCTTTGTTGTAGCATGACTTGTTATAAACAATTGAGATTGCTTAATGTGCCTTGGAAAGATCATGCGTTGTTTTAGCATATTAAAGCATAGTATTGTGGTATTCTCCTTTGATGCTTTATTTGGGTTGACTTGGCACATGCTCACACCATGTTATGACTATCCCAAGTCACCATAGCCTTTATGATCCTTTAGTTTTGAACTTGTAGTACCACTTTATGCTTTGATCAATGATGTTTTGTCGCTCTGCATGATTATGGCCATTATTGCTCTCTTAGTTGGTCACTCCCAGTCTTTTGCTAGCCTCCACAACCAAGTATGAGTTCCACTCATGCATCCAACTCCTAAAACCAAGTTATTCCAAAGAGTACACCATACCTACCTACTAGCATATGCTATTCCAAGTATATTCATGTTTTTATCTACCTTCCAAATTAAACTTGTTATGAGAAAACTAGTGATTAAAGCTCTGACAAAGTTGATGGCACACTTTACTTTTCTTGCCCTTAATAAACTTGAACCATTGTGTCGTCTATGTTGTATATGCTTGCACTTATTTGTTGGGGATTAGCAGAACCATGCTGTCATGGGGAACGCTTTCCACATTGCACTTGTACTTTGTACCTAGTTGATATCATCCTCTTTTGTCTATGGATGTAGCATCCCATTTGTCTAACATATGTAATGCTACATGGTCTAGTAATATAATTGCTACTTCCTACATATAATTGTTGCATCATAATTATATCATGCTCATGTCATCATGCCACCTTGAATTTGAGCATCATATAAAACCCTTTTCATTTGGTTCTTCTCCCATATGCATTATTAATTGTATTTGCCTCTTGATATATTGTATTTGGTTCTTGATAAATGCTTGATGCCCAAGTTGAGTTGGGGGCATATCTTTTATTCCACTCCACCACCTTTTCTTTGTCACCACCCCATAATTCCACCATTCCACCATATGTGAGCTTTGCATCTTATTTGAATTTACCTCTAGCTCATATGGGTTGGGATGGATCCTCTTACTATTCCACATCCACACTAGCATCATGTTGTTTTCACATTATTGATATGTGGAGACACCTTTGCATGCTTGGTGAGTGGAATCCCTTTTATAGCTTCCATATGGATTGTTTTGTGATATTTGCTCATGTTGGAATATTTTTGGGACTATTAAACATCTAGTGGAACATACACACTAGCATGTCCAAATTATATTCAAAGTTGAGCATCTCCATCTACTCCACTTGGAACATCTTTCTAATTCTTTTAGCTTGGCCTTACTCCATGCTTTGGAATGCATGTGTATAAATGCCATGATTATTATTTTGTTTTCACAAGATTAGACATGGCATTTAATGCCCATGCATGGGCCATGCAAGATCACCTTCTTTTCCATTTTTCTTTGGTTCTATTTTTGGCTTGAGTGGGGCATGGGTATTTTACCATGGTCCAACTTGTTTTCTCTCCCTCTCTTCTTTTAATTTTTGGGACCACCCTCTAACCTCATCCTACCTCATCTCTAAAACCTCCACATCCCCATGCATGCCACCATCTTCTCGATCTCTTGTATTTGCATAGATAGAGTTTTGAATTGTTGAAGCATGCCCTTTTGGACCAGTCAAATATTCAAATCCCTATCTATTCAAAATACAACTCCTAATTCTATCTACCATACCTAGTCCTCTTTCCTCTCTTTACCCTAGCTAAAACCCTAGTTACACCCTCTCCTCATCTCCCTTTCTCTCTAACCCGAGCCACCACCCTAGCCCTAATCTACCCCTGGCTCGACACCTAACCTAGCTAACCACCCCATGCCGAGCCATGCCACCACCCTAAACCCTAACCCGAGCTACCCCTCCAACCCTAGCTACTCGAGCCTCTCCCTCCTCTCTCTTTTTCTCTCTGCCAGCAAAGCCCCCACCCGAGCCAGGCCACTCCTTTTCCTCTCCCTGGCCCAGCTGCAGCCCCTCACTCTGTCGCGCCGTGCCTAGCACGTGAGGAGGAGGGCAGGGAAAAGGTGGCCGAAGCCACCTTTTTCTCCACCAAGCCACGGCACCCCTCTCTCACCGTCCCTATCTACCCCCTCCCGTCTCCCTGCCGTTCCCCATCTCCCCTGGCCCCTGTGCCTCCCTTTTCCTCCCCCGCTACCTCCTCTCCACCCCCGGCGACCACCATCGGTGTCGTCCACCATCTCCTCGAAACAGGCGGCGGGCGTGGAGTTTGGGTGTCGAGGAAGAACGAGGCGACCCTCTGCAACGCCCCTGTGCCCGCAGACGAGGAGGAGAAGGCCCAGCCCCGTGGAACGCCGACGAGGCCGATGACGAAACCCTAGCTCCGTCCGTCTGCATCGCCGATCGGCTTCTCCCTAGCCCGAACCACCTCCACCGACGCCACCGCGGTGAGCTTCCAAACCTCCCGGACATCCTCTAGGCCATCGTTGCTTCCTAGTCGCGCCGGTCATTTTGTCGAGCGCACTCTGTGCGCCGGCGTGCGCGTGCGTTCGCTCGTCGTCGCGCCGCAGAACTTTATCTGGCCATGCCTGCACGTCCTAACATCAACCTCCCCCTAGCCCAGCGGTAGCCGCCGCCGCACGCTAGCGCCAGATCGCGGGTTCGATCCCCGCCGCGCCGCGCGCGATCCGTCCGTCAGTTTCATCAGTACGCAGGGGAAGAAAAACAGTTGCCGCTGCACACCTTGCAAATCCCCCCCAACCTTTTCGTTTTCTATACCCGCGCTCCACCGAACCCCACCTGTTAGCCGCAGTAGCTTTTTACAGAAAAGGACCCCGGGTTCCAGGGCCTCAACCCGCGATCCCCAGCTGGGCCACGTGGCTGTGCCTGGTTCCCCCGCTGGCACGTGGGCCCGTCCGAGCGTCGGGTCCACCCGTCAGTCACTACAACTAGTTTCCCCCGCGGTACAGAAAGTTCCTGCGCGCCGATTCCACCCAGTCAGCACTGGTCCCACCCGTCAGTGACCGGGGCTAAATGCTTCTGGGTATAAAAAGTTCTGCAGTTTATCTGTTTTAATAAAACAATTTCAGAAATGTTTTATATGAATTTAAATTCTGTTTTTAATAACTTTTAATTTGTAAATCCAAATAACACAAATAATATATGTTTTGGAATCAGAAAAACATGAGGATTTCAATTATGCCTTTCAAAATATTATTTGGGCACTTTAAATTTTCGAAATTGTTTAAATGCAATAAAAATGCCTTTTCTTAAATAAATTAATAACTTTAATTCTATAACTCCAAATCTGACAAATAATATGTCTAAATCGATCAGTGCGACGAGCCCGTTCTAACCATGCATACCATGTTCTGAATTGCAGCATGCATCATATAAATATTAAGTGAACAGCAAGTGTTATGGGAGCAAAACATGACTAAATCTTAATAAAATGTTTTATTCTTGTACCTCACACCTCACCCATGCCATGCTACATTATTGCCATGTAAATTGTGCATCATTCATCATGGCATGCTTGTTTGCTTGTCGCATTTTATTCATATGCTTATGCACTTTATTTATGTTGGCCCTTGTTTGTTTGGTTCTTCTTTCAAATAGACGCCGAGCAGGAGAAATATCGGGAATCCCAGGAGTACTACCCAGATCCGTCCCTCGCTTCAACTGAGCTGTCAGGCAAGCATTACCACATGCTTGCATACATATAGTACCTATTGCCTCTATCTTATTCTTGCATCATTGAGTCGCGATTGCATTAAATTGAATCCCAAGTACTGCATAGCCTTTACTTTTAAACCCCACCGAAGCTTGTTCCTCCATCCCATGAGCCATTACTACAGGAATTGTTTGAGCCATGCGAGTCGTAGAACAGCATGTGTAGGGTATGTGAGTGTCTGATGGATAACGAGGTGCCTAAACAACTTAACCTGAGTAGTAATGGGATAACTAATGAAAGAGGCACCGGTGAGCAATATCTGCTATTTGGTTCTTCATGCTCACTTGTGTCCCGTAGGACCCCGAGTACCTGATTCATGTTCCTTGACTATTCACACTATCCACATCCGGGAGGCCTTATGGACCCCCCCTGAGCTAGAGCTTGATTCATTCTTATTTCTTGGGGCCACAAAGTAGTTTGGGGCTTTATTACTATCTTGTACTTATGTCATGTTTTACTGTTTTATTTAAGATTGTGCGAGGAGCACCTGTACTGTTTAGGGATCGCGGCACGATTTCGCGGTATCGACAAGCCCAGTCACATTTTCGGGTTCCCGGTCGTTTACAGCCGTTCTTGCAAACCCTGGGTCCGTCTCGGAGCCGGCCAACTTCGTTGCGGGTAGCTTATTAGGGTGGCCCCCTGAAATATTTCTGAATCCTGTGATCGCTTTGTCGTGAATGCCTTGTTGGGTTTTGAGTTGGTTTTTCCGAGGTTGATTGAGTGTGTGTTTCTATTTGTGCAGGGTAAATCTTTTTGAAAGCCATGCCCTCGGTTATGGACGACTTGGAGCACAGTTTCTCGATCATAGACAAGTATAACTAAAGTACCGCTTTTAATTTGACTAAGTACCTGACTAGTAAAGAGTGAAATACTCATGGAATGGTTAATAAAACTGCCAATAGATGGGTTGTTCGTCCGCTTTATCGTTGGTAAGCGAGAAGGAGGATGATCTGTTAATTATACTGTTATAACTGTTGTTACTGATTAACGGACATCCGTCTATCTTTGGTTAGGTGGATGGTTAGCGTGTATCTATAGACTTGTTAGTTATTATCTTTTGCTGCAATTGCATCACCCCAGGTTATGTCCCCTTTAGAGGCATAAAGACTTGCTGAGTACCCCTAGGGTCTCACACGATAAATTGTTTGATTCAGATGAACAGGTGTATTCGCAAGATGGATACTGGGTGGAGGAGACGGATGATGTTGGCAACGATCACTCGGTGTAGAGATTCCGGGGATGGGGATCCACGAGATCTGTGGGTGGGATGTGTTTATTTATGTGGCATCTTATGCCGATTTGCTTCTTATCCGTACTCGGACCTTGTTTTCCGCTTCCACTTGATACTCTGATGTTTGATGTATGAGGAGCTATCCTAAACTATTATCTCTATCTAGTATATTTGGATCTTGTCGTATGGCGTTGCAATATTTCTATTTCTTTTAGATGGAATGGCTCTGAGAACTGTTGTATGGTGGCTTGCATACATACTCACTTGTGTATGTAGTTGATCCCTTCGCCTGCCGACTACGCCGCTCGTTCTTGTCCCGATGTTCTGGAAGTGGTTAGGACGGCCGACAGGTCTACCTGTGGGTGGCCCCTGGTCCCCCACCGTACTATTGTAACCACTTTCGCTCATCCAGGCATGCAACTTAGAGCATAGTTCACCGAGGTAGTTACAATGGATATCGTTGGTGTGAAATGAAAGGGGAGGTTGTAAGTCCATGGAGTTATGTATATGTGTTAGAGAAACACATGGGCCGCTGGTCTAATCCATGCTGTCATGGTGGAAACCTGCAGCATAACCATAATGAGTTGTCTATGAAGCATTCTTCTTATAAAAAAGAGTCAGATATTGAAAAAAAAGAAAAAAAGAAAAAAGAGATATGAGAAAAGAGGAAAGAGAGAAAAAAGCACCATATTCCCATGGTAAATAAGAAGATTGCTGAGATGTTCGTTGTCTGCTTGCCTTGTCATTTTGATATGGGGATTCTTCCGTATCATCGGGCAAGGGGTACCCCGTTGGTGGTTCTCTATGATACACATGTACTTACGATGACAAGAACTTACCGGTGAGTAAACTTGAGTAGCATGAGGAGCGGCCCTCGTATTCAAGGGACATGATATTTCCAACTTATACTTTGTTAAGCATTGATGACCCACAAGTATAGGGGGTGTATCGCGGTATTTTCAAGGGAAGTGAAACCCAATTTATTGATTCGACACAAGGGGAGGCAAAGGATATTTATAAGCCTTAATAACTGAGTTGTCAATTCAGCTGCACCTGGAAACAATCTTGCTCACAACAGTTTATCAGTAGCAACAGTTTTGTAGTAGCAAAAGTAAAGTAACAGCAGTAGTAAAGTAAAGACAGCAGTAACAATAGCAGTAAACAGTAGCAGTAACAGTAGGATTGCAGACGGGCGTTGCATGGACAAGACAATTCACATAGCAATTAGAACATAGGGCAATTGCAGATAAATAAGATAAAACATCCAAGTACTAGATAATCCTAGGCATGTGTTCCATATATAGTCATACGTGCTCGCAATGAGAACTTGCACAACATCTTTTGTCCTGCCAGCCCGTTAGCAGCGGGGCCTCAAGGGAACTACTAGCAATTAAGGTGCTCCTTTTAATAGAGCACCAGAGCAAAGCATTAACACTCCGTGAACACATGTGATCCTCACATCAAAGTCATTCCCTCCGGTTATCCCGATTTCTGTCACTTCGGGGCCATTGGTTCCGGACAACAACGTGTGTATACAACTTGTAGATAAGGCCATAAACAATACTATCATAATGAATCAATAACATGTTCAGATCTAAAATCATGGCACTCGGGCCCTAGTGATAAGCATTAAGCATAACAAGTCGCAACAAAGTCATAAAGCACTAATAGAAGATACTAGGCACCATGCCCTAACAATCTGATGCCATTACATGAACGATCTCATCCTATCCCTACCATCCCCATAGCCTACAGCGGGGGATTACTCACTCATAGATGGAGGAAACATGGATGGTCGATGGAGAAGCGATGGTGATGATGATGGCAATGATCTCCTCCAATTCCCCGTCCCGGCAGGGTGCCAGAACGGAGTTTCTGGTGCTGTTTCGTGGAATCTGGTGGTGGCGGCGGAGCGGAACTCCTTCTGGAAAAACATCGCCCCCCCCGGAGTTTTTAGGTCAGAAGGCAACTTATAGGTGAAGAGGTAGACCGAGGGGAGTCTAGGGCGGCTAGACCACCCCCTGGCGCGGCCTAGGCTTGCCCGCGCCTAGGGGGTGTGGCTAGGCCCTGGCCCTCCTCCGTCTCGTATTCTGGCTCCGGGAGTCTTCCGAAAAATAGGCATTTTGGCTTTTGTCCCGTCTAATTCCGAGAATATTCATTTTCTGCCTTTCCTGGAACCAAAAACAGCAGAAAACAGGCAGCTAGCACTATGGCTCTTGTTAATAGGTTAGTCCAATAAATCATATGAAAAGTACTCCAAAGTGTTGACAAAACACAAGAAAGGAGATAAAACCAAGCATGGAACATAAAAAATTACAGATACATTTGCAATGTGTCAACATCCCCAAGCTTAACTCCTGCTCGTCCTCGAGTAGGTAAGTGCTAAAAGAAAGAATAATTTCTGAGGTGACATGCCCCATCATAAACTTGATCAAAGTATTTGTAAAACATTCAAAGCTGGGATCATAGTACTTCAATCATAACATGAAAGACAAAGTTCTAGCAATAAGACAAAGAAACTATGATGCAACATGAAAAGGCACAAACAAAAGATTCACGAATAACAATGCTTTGCAAGACGTTTGTTTGTTTCACATAAAGAAAACATACCATAGTAGCATTCGGCTTGTCCCTCATAGAGTAGCAAACATAAATGCATAGGACACCTTCAAAGTTTATAAGAGTGACTAGATACAAATAGTTTAAAACAAGCAATATCAAATTATGCATTAATCAACTAGTCTTGGGACAATGCACATAGAACTAAGAATGGCCACTATGCTCTCAAAGTAGGTGCATAAAGGTAGAAGGTGTAGACTCAACAAGGAAATGAAAAGGTTTTGAATAGTTTGAAAGGCTTCCAAATGCTGAAAGTATGGTACTCATTAGCTTTGAGCTCTCATTGCCCCTATCATAAGCATCTTTAATGTGGTTAAGGTGAAAGTGACACAACTAAGAGGATATGCTTGACAAGTTATAAATCGAAGTCTCATGCCCCTTACTTACGAAGACCGATCCTCATGCTACTCAACTTCAGTCACAAGTAAGCTCTTGTCATTGTAAGTATATACGTATCATAGAGAACCGCCAACGGGGTACCCCTTGCACATGACATAGGAGCTATCTCATAATCAAAATGATAAGGCAAGTAGACAATGAGCATCTCAGCGATCTTTTTATTTACTATGTGCATAGATTTTTATTGAGGATGCTTCATAGAATGCTCATTACGGTTATGCTGCAAGTTTCCACCATGCTTAGGCATGGCTTAGGCTGGCGGCCCATGCGTTTCTCTAACATACATACAAACTCCATGATCTTACAAGTTCCACTTTTATTTCACACCGCCGGGATCCATAAGCAAAACAACATGATATCAACGAGGTACTAAGTACAAATGAAATGTTGAAAACGTTCCCCATGATACATGGTTCTGCTAACTTCAACTTAAAAAGCGCAAGCATATACGCAACAAAGAAGGACGCAATGGTTCAGGTTTATTAAATGCAAGAAAATAAAGTGTGCCATCAAGTTTGTGAGAGCTTTACTAACTAACTTTCTCATAACAAGCAAACATTTTATTCGGAAGAAAACAAGGCATATTGTCAACACCTGAATTTTTAATCCCAGATGCCTGTTATGTCCTTCATCGCAATCCTAGGATTACCATTTTTGCGAGACATAACAGATTGGATATCACAGTACATCATCCATTACAAACCATAAATAAGGTCTTACACAAATAAGGATCAAATGATCCAGTCTTAATACAACAAGCAGCGGAATAAAAGATAAGCGTAGCGGTGGGGTCCATCTTCAGGGGCACAGGCAATGCTGACAAAGGCAGATAGTCCTAGTTATCATAGCCGTCCTGCTGACCATCATCTTGGTATCATAGTCTGGCCATAGGAATAGCCAGGTACAAAAGCCATGAGTACTCTTTAAGTACTCGCAAACTACCACTAACAAGTAGTATAGTTCTAAATGTAAAGTGCTAACTCTAAGTTTAACTATGAGGTTAAGTTTGAAACCTAAGCTGAGTTCAGAAGCAAAGAAAGATAAAATAAAGTTCTAGAATCACTTAAGTGGGGAAGCTAGTGTCATAAACACAACCCTGTTGTGGTCAAGTCAAGATTCATCATTCATTTCATGAGTTATTTTGAAAACATCTGACAACGAAACAGTATGGCCATTCCAACTGTCCATAACCGTGAACGCGACTATTTGAATAGTTTGACACTCTGCAGAGGTGGTACACTTTCACCACAAGATTCGATACATCTATCAGGGATAACCCTGAATCATCATACTTAGTATGCAGATAATCAAACATAACCTTTCCCTTACACACCCTAGTTTAAGCACCCCTCCTAGCCTCCCAACCATGACCATCTGTCATCTTGGGCACTGCATAGGTGGACAATGTTGAGAGGTAGCCTCAGCTCAAACCTCTCCCGCGAGGGAACTAATACTAATGCATATAAACTTCCGGCTAAGCCTTACCCAATTCAGGTATTGTGGTTGTATGGTAAATTTGGAATGGTATCGCAGCCGAATCCAACCATCAGTTTTGTAAAAGGGTTTAAGGCTCATGCCTCAACATTTTCACCATCATAAACCCTTTTGTGTTTCTCAACACATGTCAAAACATCTCAATAGAATGACTCATCATTCTAAGGTTTTCACAATTCATTTTCACCAAGTGTTCCCACCTAAAGTGACTCAAGTTTTTTATCTACTCTAAACTACTAAGTTAAGAGTGTTCACTAAGGTGGAAAGATGGGATCAATCTCATGCCATAGAATGACATCTAAAGTTATCTATATAGGTCAAGTTTTATACTCTTTATGTTACCTTCAAAATAAGTAAAGGACCTTGTGTAAAGTAAAGGAATTAAAGCTTGAAAATAATACTTGGGGTAAGTAATAGTCAAAGTGGTGTAACCAAGGCATGCCTAAGCATCTTTGCTCAATCATCTAGCTTAATTCTAGCTTGCTACACATTATACTTGCAAGTGTTTTCTTGCATTGTTAATGGTGGCTTGCCTTGTGCAGTGTAGTGGTTGAAGTTTTCTTCCTCCTCTTGATAGAACTCCTCCTCCTCGAAAGCTTGGTCGGTACTATCGTCTATAAATACATACGGAGTACACAATCACCAAACAATACTTAACTAGTCTAATTAGCACTCTAAGGCACACATTTGATGATCTATTATCATCACAAGCATCACAAGTTTTATTAACTAGCTTCATTCTTTTTATTTAAGAAAAGTAATTTCTACTCATTGAAAATTAACTAAGATTTAATATTCACCACTTAAAATATGGGATCATGTGGACACATGTAATCACCACATATTCTAACATGTGGGAATGTGATTTAAGGGTTGGATCATTTTTACTTAAGTTTAAGTTTATTATTTAATGATTTAAAGTGACTAAAAATGCCTATATAGCATTGTTTTGGTACTAGTCCAAAGTCACTGCATGTAAACCTTAATATTATTACATATTCAGATAGGTATGGTTAAATGTGATTTTTGAGAGTTAGAATCAACTCAAAATCTATCATGGTTGATTTTACAAAAATGTTTGAATGTGCAAAAGCTTCTGTCTTGTTATTTTTACTAGGAGAGATCTCTAATTCTAATTGAATTAAATCCAACAGGCTTGGGTAGATCTTTTCAGTAGCTTTCTAAGAAAATTGGAATCACTCCATTTGGATTTGTAGATCTCTCTGAATTGATTTTCAAACTAGGGGACAGAACTAAGTTCAAAACTAAATAGAAAAATCTAAGTTTGAATTAAATGGGTCACGCGGGAAAGCTAACGTGCCGGCCCAGTGGCACTCCACGGCATGATGCACAACTAACAGGGGGGGTCCACCGGTCAACGGCTATTTACACGCGAAGCGGTACGGGGCGATGTGGGCCGTTAGATTAGAACTAGGATCTACGGCTGGGGCTCGTCGTCGACGACGGTCAGGTCGCCGGCGAGGTCTAACCCTAGCGGCTTGGTGGGGGTGCTCAGGAGGCATACCAGGGCTCCAGCGACGACGGCGAGGCGGGCAAACAAACTGGTGGACGACGGCGAACTCAGGGGTAATCGCGGCAGCTTCTGGGGTAGTCGCAATCAGCGGGGCCCTTCTCCTCCAGTAGCGGCCAGCTCCGGTGGAATTCCGGCGACTACGAGCTCGAGCGGCTCCGGGGAGAAGTGGGGAATGATCAGTGGCGAGAGGGGAGGTGACTGGTGTGCGAAATAAGGCTAGGGGTGGCCTCCTTATATAGGCTCGATGACGGGACAACACGGCGTGACCAGGCGACGGTGGCGACATGGCTACGGGCTGCTAGTGGCATGGTTGTGAGCGGTGATCGATGCGCGGTCTCCTGGCTGTGCTCTACGGTGTAATGGCGCTGCTAGGGGCGGTGGCAAACGGTTAGGTGGTGCTCATGCTCTGAGCGGAAGAGGCGACGTTTGACATGGCATGCGGTGGCAAACGGTTAGGCGCTGCTAGGGGCGGTCGGCTGCGAGCTATCCATGCTCGACCAGCGAGCATGGTGCTCAGGTGGCGCGACACTGCTGCTAGGGACTAGGGGATGGGGTGATTATGGCTTGGTTAGATCAAATGGAGACAGAGGGAGTAATTTGAGGTCAAATGGGTGGCAAAACCATGTAGAAACAGTGAGCTAAAACTATAGTGTGAATCCTGCCTGCCAAGTGTTTGTGAAAATGGCCAAAAGAAATTTAGTTTTGAATTTTGAAAAGATTTTTGGTGGGTGTGTTAGTCATAAGCTTGATCATCTGTGGCTGCTTGGGTTTTGAAAATGGAGCTCATTTGAGTGGTTTTTGAATAAGTGTGATCTTCCCATATGAACTACATTCAATTTTCAAATGCCATTTAAAATTAGTGTTTGAAAGTTTTTGGCAGATCACAAAGTGGGCCTTGGTACATCATTACATGTGCTAGCAAGGGGTGCAAAGATCCACATTTGTCTATGTTAAGAATTGAGTCCTAGGAATAGCCAAAGTAGGAATGTTGATTAAAATGGCACAAATGACCATTCTCTTCTTTTATTCATTTTGATTTGTTTTTCTTTGGGATTTGTTTGGGAATGATTTAGATGATGTTTATTTCACCTAAGAATCATTTTACAAGCAATGGATCACTTAATCATGGCAATTCAAAACAAATCCTATTTAAATGCACACACATATGAATGCTTTAATAATTTTAAATGGAAAAGTTTTTCTAAACCCTAATTTTGATGATTTGGATCTTAATAACCTTGGATTAAAGTTTTGGGATGTTACACATATTGAATATGCACGGAATTAGCAAATGATGCTAATAGGTAGGTATGGTGGACACTTTGGAAATATTTGGTTTTGGGGAGTTGGAAAAATGAGTAAAACATACTCAGTGAAGGTGAAGGCTAGCAATAGACTGGGAGCGACAAACTAAGAGAGCAATAATGGCCATAATCATGCAGAGCGACAAAACATCATTGATCAAAGCATAAAGTGATACTACAAGTTGAAAACTAAAGGATCATAAAGGCTATGGTGACTTGAGATAGTCATAACATGGTGTGAGCATGCGCCAAGTCAACCCAAATAAAGCATCAAAGGAGAATACCACTATACTATGCTTTAATATGCTAAAACAACGCATGATTCATCCAATGCACATTAAGCAATATCAATTGTTTATAACAAGTCATGCTACAACAAATAATACTAAGCATAAATCCAAAGCAATATCAAGCATGGCATGACAAAGCATAGGCCACAGTAAAAAACAAGCTCTCTTTACCACTTAAGCATGAACTTTCCTACTCTTTTCCAAACCAAACCAAACTATTTGAAAACCAATGTATGAAAGAGGAGGTCCAACCAATTTATTAAGCAAACTAAGAAAACCAAGAAAACGAAAGACCAAAATGAAAACAAAAAAGAAGACGCTCCAAGAACAACATAACTGTGCATGAAACAATAAAAATGAAGTGTTTGAAAGAAACCTGGAATTTTTATTGATGAAGAAGGGGATGCCTTGGGCATCCCCAAGCTTTGACGCTTTTACTTCTTGGATTTTTCTTGGGGTGACACGCGTGGCATCCCCAAGCTTGAGCTTTAGTCCATCCTTCATCTCATTACTCATTCCTCCCATACACCTGAAATTTTTCCTTCATACAAAACTTCACACAATCTTTATTAGCAACATTAGTGCACTCAAGATAATAGGTATTTAGGTTCAGTTCTAACACCAATAAAGCTTCCATTAAAACACAAGCTACTGTAGCACTTCCCTCAAAAATCTCAATTCCCCAAAAGGACTCAAAAAGGAACTAACAAGAAGCAAATGCAGAAAATGGCAGAAATCTGTCAAAACAGACTAGCAGGTAAAGACGAATTTGTTCGAAGACCTTCCGTTTCTCAAATCAAAAAGTGTTTAACTAACAAAAGTTATATAACAACCTGGGACAGAAGCACAAAAATTCACGCCTTAAAAGGACTTACAGATATTTTACATGAATTTTTATGGTGAAGCACAGAAATCTGTTTTGGGACAGCAACTTTGCCAATCATTACTTCTCTCTCATTAGAGGTTACTCTTGGCACAAAAAGCAAATAAAAAGGATAAGGAGCGGTTATTACTGAAGTAATAACTTCCAAGACTCATCTAAAACTTTTGGGTTATCTCCCAATAAGTACTTTTCTTTAACGCCTTTAAGTTAGGCATAAGCAAATACTAAAATGGATAGAATAGAAGTAAGCGGAGATAATCATGGTGAAAACATTGTTTTGTTCAATGAAATTCTTTTGTTAACAAGGTTGATCAGGTCTTGTTACCAAAACAATTTCATATGAGACAAAACTTTGTATTCCACTAATGATTATGTTACCTCAACTTTGATAGCAATGGTCCCAATCATAATAGTTTCAAATTTTTCTCTTGGTATGGGACAATATATTTCTCCAACTTGAATGCAATCAACATGTTCAATTGAATTCAAACCATAAGTCCTTTCAATCTTCTTGGGGAAATAGACAGTATGTTCCTTGTCATTAACATTGAAAGTCACCTTTCCTTGATTGCAATTAATAACAGCCCCTGCAGTATTAAGAAAAGGTCTCCCAAGAATAATAGACATATTATCATCTTCAGGCATTTCAAGCACAACAAAATCAGTTAATATCAAGCAATTATGGGCCACTTGAATAGGTACATCCTCACATATACCAATAGGAATAGTGGTAGATTTATCAGCCATTTGCAAAGATATATCAGTTGGTATTAATTTTTCTAGTTGAAGCCTCTTATAGAGAGAGAGAAAGGCATAACACTAACTCCAGCTCCCAAATCACACAAAGCAGTTCTAACATAACTGTTCTTAATAGAGCAAGGGATAGATGGAATCCCTGGGTCTCCAAGTTTCTTTCGAACCTTACCATTAAAGGAATAATTAGCAAGCAAAGTAGAGATTTCTTCATTAGGGATCTTCCTTTTATTCGAGACAATATCCTTCATATACTTTGAGTAAGGAGGCAATTTAATAGCATCAGTCAAAGGAATTTGCAGGAATAAAAGTTTCATCCACTCACAAAACTTATTATAGTGTTCATCTTCCTTTGACTTGTGTTTCTTATCAGGGAAAGGCATAGGTTTTTGGACCCAAGGCTCTTTTTCACTACCATGGTTCTTAGCAACAAAATCTTCTTTAGTGTATTTAGTATTCTTAGTGTGCTTTTCAGGTTCTTCTTCAACTTTTTGTTCATTAGGAGCTTCATTTTCTTCATTACCACTTTCATTTTCAGCATCAGAAATAGATATACTATTAGGATCTATAGCAGGTTCAGAGGGTTCTACAATAGTTTTATGTTTCTTTTTCCTTTTCTTATGAGTAGAGCCACTATTTTCAGCTTGTTGAGAATCCTGCTCTTTTGGGATGCCCCTCAGGATAAAGAGGATCCTGGGTAGCAGCACCACTTCTAGTTCTAATTTCATAAGCATGTTTTTCTTTAGCAGCATTAACTAGCAAGTCTTTTTGCACTTTAACGAGTTGATCTATTTGAGTTTGAACCATTTTAAAGTGTTTAACAATCATTTTAACATCATTAGAGGTTCTTTCCACAATATCTTTCAACTCAACAATAGCTCTAGTGTTTTCCATTAGATGATTTTGCACCCTTTTATTAAAATTATCTTGCTTAACAATAAAGATATCGAATTATTCTAAGCATTGATCAGGAGGTTTAGGGTAAGGGATATCACCTTCATCAAAGTGTTGGAGAGAGTGTACCTCAATAGTGGATGAGCAGGGGATAGGCTTACATAATTATTCTATAGGAGGTAAATTCTTGACATCTGCAGCTTTAATTCCCCTCTCCTTAAGACATTTCTTAGCTTCCTTCATCACTTCATCATTTAATTCAATAACTCCCCTCTTCTTTGATGTTGGAATAGGCACTGGTATAGTAGGTTCAGGTACAATTACTTTAGGTATAACTTGTTCAGGAGGAGTCCAATCTTCATAGTTCTTACTTATTTTAGCCATTAATTCCTCAGCTTCCTTAGGAGTCCTATTCCTGTAAACACAATCAACACAACTATCTAGGTATGTCCTAGATTCTTCGGTTAGTCTATTATAAAATATATCAAGAAGCTCATTCTTAGGTAATGGACTTCCAGCCTGTGCATGAATCAAAGCACAAAACCTTGCCCAAGATTCGGGCAATATCTCTTTTTCTCCCTGTTTAAAATCAAAAAGTTCCTGCAAAATAGCATGTCTAGCACTTGGAGGAAAATATTTCTGCAGGAAAGTACTAATCAAGCAATCAGGGCTATCAATAGATCCAGGAGGTAAATTAGTAAACCAAGTTTTAGCTTCTCCTTTCAGTGAAAAAGGGAAAATCTTAGCAACAAAGTAAGTACGCATCTTAATATCATCAGAAAACAAGCCACTCATGGTAGAAAGCTCATTTATATGTGCTACCACACTTTCATTCTTAGTCCCACAAAAAAGGTTCTTTCTCAACAATAGCTATGTAAGATAGATCGAGAGGGAAATCATAATCTTCATCTATAATGTTTATGGGAGAAGCAGCAAACTTAGTAATAGGAGACAATTTGGGTCTAATAGTACGCCTCTGAAGGAGACTCTTAGCAGCACTCCTATCATGGATGTTTTTACATTCTTTAATAAATTCATCGGTCATTTCAACATAACCATCTTCAATATCATAACTTTCACGTGACTTAAGTGAACTAACAGGTGTAGTAGTGTCTTCATTAGGAGATTCGGTATTTCCAGCTATAGTTCTAGCAATCGTAGCATCAAGGAAAGGACCTAATGAACCACTCTTATCAAGTACATTAGAAGCAGCATCATAAGCATCAGAAGTTTCAGATTCAGCAGTAGTAGTAGTGTGTGTAGCATGTGTATGTGGTGGTGTAACGAGCTTACTCATAACAGATGGTGAATCAAGAGCAATAGAGGTGTTCAGAACCGTACCTCTTCTTGTAGTGGATGGTAAAATAGGAACCTTGCCATCACGAGACTTACCCATGATGGATGGATAGCAGCGAACAATAGAGAATCCAAGTAAACTTGATAAATAAAGCTATGCTCCCTAGCAACGGCGCCAGAAAATAGTCTTGATGACCCACAAGTATAGGGGGTGTATCGCAGTGTTTTCGAGGGAAGTGAAACCCAATTTATTGATTCGACACAAGGGGAGCCAAAGGATATTTATAAGCCTTAACAACTGAGTTGTCAATTCAGCTGCACCTGGAAACAATCTTGCTCACAACAATTTATCAGTAGCAACAGTTTTGTAGTAGCAAAAGTAAAGTAACATCAGTAGTAAAGTAAAGACAGTAGTAACAATAGCAGTAAACAGTAGCAGTAACAGTAGGATTTGAGTGCGGTAGGCATAGGGATGGATGGACGGGCGTTGCATGGACAAGACAATTCACATAGCAATCAGAACATAGGGCAATTGCAGATAAATAAGATAAAGCATCCAAGTACTAGATAATCCTAGGCATGTGTTCCATATATAGTCATACGTGCTCGCAATGAGAACTTGCACAACATCTTTTGTCCTGCCAGCCCGTTTGCAGTGGGTCCTCAAGGGAACTACTGGGAATTAAGGTGCTCCTTTTAATAGAGCACCGGAGCAAAGCATTAACACTCCGTGAACACATGTGATCCTCACATCAAAGCCATTCCCTCCGGTTATCCCGATTTTTGTCACTTCGAGGCCATTGGTTCCGGATAACAACGTGTGTATACAACTTGTAGATAAGACCATAAACAATACTATCATAATGAATCAATAACATGTTCAGATCTGAAATCATGGCACTCAGGCCCTAGTGACAAGCATTAAGCATAACAAGTCGCAACAAAGTCATAAAGAACTAATAGAAGATACTAGGCACCATGCCCTAACAATCTGATGCCATTACATGAACGATCTCATCCAATCCCTACCATCCCCATAGCCTACAGCGGGGGATTACTCACTCATAGATGGGGGAAACATGGATGGTCGAAGGAGAAGGGATGGTGATGATGATGGCGATGATCTCCTCCAATTCCCCGTCCCGGCAGGGTGCCAGAATAGAGTTTCGGGTGCTGTTTCGTGGAATCTGGTGGTGGCGGCGGAGCGGAACTCCTTCTGGAAAAACGTCGAACCCTCGGGAGTTTTTAGGTCGGAAGGCAACTTATAGGCGAAGAGGGAGACCGAGGGGGAGTCTGGGGCGGCCAGACCGCCCCCTGGAGCGGCCTGGGCATGCCCGCGCCTGGGAGGGGGTGTGTGTGGCCAGGCCCTCGCCCTCCTCCGTCTCGTATTCTGGCTCCGTGAGTCTTCCGGAAAAATAGGCACTTTGGCTTTTGTCCCGTCCAATTCTGAGAATATTCATTTTCTGACTTTCGTGGAACCAAAAATAGCAGAAAACAGGCAGCTGGCTCTGTGGCTCTTGTTAATAGGTTAGTCCAAGAAATCATATGAAAAGTACTCCAAAGTGTGGACAAAACACAAGAAAGGAGATAAAACCAAGCATGGAACATCAAAAATTATAGATACATTTGCAATGTATCAAGCATATACTCCATAGTTTGTTCACTTTAACCTTAATCACTTCAAGATGCTTATGATAGGGGCAATGAGAGCTGAAAGCTAAAAAGTACCATAATTTTTGGAAGCTCTTTATGAGACTTGAATCCCTGCTTCCTTCTATGAAGGCCTTTCTTTTACCTTTATGTTGAGTCTCGACCTTCTATCTTTATGCACCTACTTTGAGAGCATAGTGGCCATTCTTAGTTTAATGTGCATTGTCCCAAGACTTGTTGATTGATGCATAGCTTTAATATTGCTTGTTTTAAACTATTTGTATTTATTCACTCTTATAAACTTTGAAGGTGTCCTATGCATTTATGTTTGCTACTCTATGAGGGACAAGCTGAATGCCACTATGCTATGTTTTCTTTATGTGAAACAAACAAACGTCTTGCAAAGCATTGTTATTCGTGAATCTTTTGTTTGTGCCTTTTCATGTTGCATCATAGTTTCTTTGTCTTATTGCTAGAACTTTGTCTTTCATGTTATGATTGAAGTACTATGATCCCAACTTTGAATGTTTTACAAATACTTTGATCAAGTTTATGATGGTGGATGTCACCTCAAAAATTATTCTTTCTTTTAATCACTTACCTACTCGAGGACGAGCAGGAGTTAAGCTTGGGGATGTTGATACGTTGCTAACGTATCTATAAATTTTGATGTTCCATGCTTGTTTTATATCTACTTTCTTATGTTTTGTCCACACTTTGGAGTATTTTTATACACTTTCTTGGACTAACCTATTAATAAGATTCCACAGTGCCAATTGCCTGTTTTGTTCTGTTTTTGGTTCCAGAAAAGTCAAAAAATGAATATTCTCGGAATTGGACCGGACAAAAGCCAAAGTCGATATTTTACCGGAAGACTCACGGAGCCAGAAGACGAGACGGAGAGGGGCCACAGGGTGGCCACACCTTGTGGTGGCGCGGGATAGCCCTGGCCGCACCACCAGGTGATGTGGGCCCCCTGGCCGCCCACCGACCTTGCCTCTTCGCCTATATGATGCCTCCCGATGCAAAAACCCTAAATAGTCAAGCCTCCAGCCACGAAAAGTTCTACAGCGCCGCCGCCACTGAAGGAGAGATTCGGGGGACAAAAAGTCTCTGTTCCGGCACCCTACCGAGACGGGGAAGTGCCCCCGGAGCCATCTCCTTCGATCTCCACCGCCATCTCCATCACCATTGTTGATTCCCATGATGAGGAGGGAGTAGTTCTCTCTCGAGGCTAAGGGTTCTACCGGTAGCTATGTGTTCATCTCTCTCTCTATGCATGATCTTATTGAGATCATGAGCTTGTAATCTATAGATCTACCTTGCTACTCAAGTGCTTTAATAGATCTCTGCTCTCCCCATGTGTGTGAAATTGACGGTGTGCACACCATGGTGGCACTTAGGCTAGAGATTACAAATACTTGTTATGAGTTATATTTGGAGTTGGATGTTTCTATGAAATTGTGGTGTTTGTTTGAACCATCTAGTGCTCAAGGTGACAGTTTGGGGTTTTCTAGTTGGGAAAGATGAACTTTGAGGTGTGTTGTTATAGCCCTACCATGGATTAGAGTGTCCAACCGGAGAGTAGTTTAGAGTAGTATCATAAAGAAGAATATATTTATATGAGAGTGTTCACTAATGAAAGTATGATCCCTAGGCCTTGTTTATAAGCATTGAAACACCGTTTGCAACTAGATTTGTTATATGTTTGCTTTCTTCCATCTTTATTTCAGTTTGCCTTTAGTCTCTTCCACGCCATCAAGCTATTTTCTTGCACCGTTGTCTTATATCCATACCACTTGTATTTCACTATCTCTTCGCCGAACTAGTGCACCTATACACCTGACAAGTGTATTGGGTGTGTTGGGGACACAAGAGACTTCTTGTATCTTGATTGCAGGGTTGCTTGAGAGGGGATACCTTTGACCACTTCCTCCCTGAGTTCGATAAACCTTGGGTGATCCAATTAAGGGAAAACTTGTTGCTGTTCTACAAACCTCTGCACTTGGAGGCCCAACAACTGTCTATAAGAATAGAAGTGCATAGACATCAAGTACTCACTGCGATCCAAATCAGTTGACTCACATTTGTATAGATTCAGATATATCTTGTACTAAAAAATATCTAGATACACCCGAATCTAGACAAATCTGAGTCAAATAATTTCAATCATAGGAGTAGCAGATTTCGGTGCGCGTCATGTAAAAAAAGATTGCAACGTGCGTGAAGGTAAGGTGCAATCACTATACATGCAAAAGCGGGCATAGCCGAATTCCTTCCTCGATAGGTAGCTCAATACTAATATATGATGGCGGTACCCTTTCGACGCTTCTGCCGGCGATATTTTTTGCGGGCATATGTAGGCATAAGTGGGATGTTGGGCACCCAATTTAGCGGGCTCCCGCGGGACACCCAATTAACTTTTGCGGGACTGTGCGGCCATATGCGGGACTCCCGCGGACAGTCCCACCTGCACCCTGAGGGGTGGGGGCGATTTCAAGTTTTCGGGAAAGGGCAATCCGCGAGTCGAACACACAGTCTAGTCAAAACCATATTACAAACAGAAAGTATCGAAAAACTCTTATTCTAGGTCCACTTTCTCTATTATCTTTTACACCTCGCAGATGCGGTGCCGTGTCTCCTCCCGGCCGGACTCTTTCGATTCATAAAATCTTTGGCCCGTAAAACGTGTTTACGGTTTGCTCTTTTACGGGGTCTGCTAGAGATGCTCTTACAGAAAACCGTCGGTATAATCGGTATCTATCTCACGAGCGTATTCTGTAGTATTCAAATGAAAGGAAAGGAAATCATAGTTAGGGATGGAGGCTAACAATAATATGAGATGTATCAGGAAGCTCCGGAAACCTGATCGACCCGCGGTTAGTGAAATACCTCTATCTTCGATCAGAGCTATAAGGAACGCAGAGCAAATACCGAATCTTCGAACTGTAAAAGAGAATATTCTCTTTTATGCTTCACAGATGCGGTGTCTGCTCCGGCCGGGCTCTTTTGACTCGTAAAATGTAAACAACAAAATACAAAATTAAGACAGCATTGAAAGTTTCAAACTTTCAAACATGACAATTATGATCCATCCAGACCAGCAACACATTCCAGCACCACCTACACCACTAGCCGGAGCATTCATCCCTTGTGGGAGCATCATTAGTGTAAGGACCATCACACCTAGGCCGAGCATGACCTCGTCCCCTCGACGTTTCCCTCATCCTCTCCATGATGTCCTTCCTTACAGCATCATGCCACTCTAGAGTGATGGGGTCCATAGTGCTTTGGCCCATCGTCATGATCTTGGTCTCCTTCACAAGGAGCTTCACCATGGCCTTGTTTTCCGCGGCAATAGATTTCCTCTCCTCCATGGCCACCTTGTGCATAGCATCTTCTCGAAGAGCTTTCCACCTAGTTTGCTTCTCTTGTGCCTTCTTCTCGGCTAATTGTATCGTTACCTCCAATGTCTTGGTCACCATCAACTCATTTGAGGTGACCATGTGCTCAATCTTGTCCCTCAAGCTAGTATTCTCATCTTGCTTCTGAAGCCTCTCCTTGGCCATCTTGTTGTCATTAGGCTTGCCCTTGTTTCTTCCTCCCGGTGCATATTCTTCATCATCATCAACCAATTGAATTAGAGAGCCTCTTTTTGGTGGAGCCTCTTGCTCTCTCAGCTTCCACTTGTCATTCTTCTTGAGCAACTTCCAACAATGATCAAGGTTGAATGGCTTGTGCTTCGAAGCTGGCATGTCCTTGTACCTTTTGGCATCAATTTTCTCCTACAAGATGAAAAAAACATGAGAAACCTATTAATAGGAAAGATCACAAAAGGAGGGACATTCTGTAAATGAATTGGTACTCACATAATCACTTTTAGTTGTTCCACTTGGAAGGGCATTCCTCACTTGGTCCAAGCATCCACTCCAATGGGAGAAAGTGTTCTTGATCACATACTGATGAGTCCAAAATTGAAGCATATTTGCCTTTTTATTTTGCATAAATAGAGTAGGGATTTTTGTATTTCACTACGTTTATGCGCATCTTTTTGTCCTTGTTTCAACAGGATCCCGAATCATTAAGTCTTATATGAACATATCAATTGGAATTGTCATATTATGCTATAATATGATATTTTCAAGTGATAAAAGTCATTTTATGGATTTACCTTCGCACCTGGGAGAACACTAAACGAGGGGAAGTCACCTGCACCGATAACAACCAGTGATACGGGCGGAGCCGCCCGTACCGTCCGCCCTTACTGAGTGGCAGCGCGTCCACCTCGTCAAATACTTTCTCCTGGCAAAGACGGCAGAGAGATCCGACATTCACAGCCACCAGAAACCACGAAAAAAACATTTGAAAGGGATCCGAAGGAGAAACTTGGCTCGGGCAAATCCTCGTGGCTTCACAGATCATTGGAGGACATCACATCATCCCCTTCACCACCAACCGCTGCATCTCCATCACCATTTCTACCCCCATCTCTCATCTATTAGATCTTGTTGTAATTCCAGATTCAATTGTGGTTTGCATTAGATCTACCTCCGTATTTTTATCCATCCATTTGATTATGATGATATTGTTGATTGCTTCCATGTGTGAGTAGTTCCTTTGTTCTTAGGGAGATGGAGAAACCCTAGCACTATTATGAACTTGCAATAAAGATGATCTATTCTTGTGTCCATATGACTGGCCGATCTGTGATAGATTTATGATTTGTGTTTGATCTCTCTCTTTAGATGGTATGTGTAGCCGGCCACATATCATTTACCCTTGGGACTAAAGGGAGGTAGAAATCCTTTGGACGTGTTTGGGATCGTGCCCGGAATAGCTTCATGACAATTGGTGCCGTCTCTTAACCTACACAGTCAAAGGAGGATAAAGAGAGACTCCCTAAGCTAATTACGATATCCACGGAAAACCCTTAATTACGGTGCTTTGTATGGGTGATTGCTCTCGAATATCGCAGTGGTTATTTAGAGGTGACCTCTCTCTTGGCTCAACAAAGTGGCTTCCTACGAGCCTTGTAGTGGACATCTTATTATGGAGCTCTGTCCACACATCTCATGACACAAGAAGTATATTATCTTAATTAATAATAATATCATGCTAGTGGTGTATCCTACATCCCCGAGAATGTTCTATCCCTATTGAGTTCAACCACGCTTTCACACGACCTTGTTACTTGCTTTCTTTTACATTTTATATACTTTTTTGCAAACAATCAAAAACCTTTCAAACACCCTTTACTTGAGATCAAAGGCAGCTTACAAGTATCCTTTGGTAGATAGTAATGAGGGGCATAAAGACCTTAACCAAATAGCTCATTGTGGGTATGGAACTCTTATTTCGAAACTAGCTACAATTGATCTGTGCACTTGCATCCATCAAGCTATTTTCTGGCGCCATTGACGGGGAGATAAGCGCTTTTGGTCTTTGTTCTTAGTTGCTTATTCTACTAATTGCTTTACTAAAGTTAATTACTAGTTTCAGGTAAACATCATGGGTGAGTACCAACATATAATCCAACTGGAGGCTATAAAAGAATTCTGGTCCGCCAATGGACGCTTATTTAAAATCCAATAACCCGAGAGGGTATGATATTAACCCCATGCTTTTGGATATTTTGCATGCAAAAAGATTTGCAGGGGATGGTATAGAAGATCTGTACGAGCATGTAGGGTTATTTGAAGATATTTGCGGGACTTTCCATCTTAATATACTAACCGAGGATGAGGTTAAATCTGCTCTTTTTGTTCTAACTCTTATTGATGAAGCCCATTCTTGGTACATTCAAAGTCCTAAGAAGATTACTAATTCCTGGGAGAGCTTAGCCTCTTCATTTTTAGTTGATTTATTTCCTAGGACAAAAACTCTTGGATCAAGATACATGATCACAAATTTCAAAGTAAAACCTGAAGAAAGCTTGCATGAAGGATATACAAGGTTCTGGGGATTGCTTGATCGCTGCCCCCATCACAACTTCCCGCCTTGGTTGGTGATACATACCTTCTACACAGGTTTGAATAATGATAATAGAAATGAACTCGACTCCCTTACCAATGGGTCATTCACTGAATTTAGTGTTGAAAGAGCCTGGAATTTGCTAGACACAGTGAATAGGATAGAGAAAGCTTATTATGGGGTTGAGCTTAATAAAGAAAATCCTATAGAGTACAATTGTTTGAGAAGATTTCTAGCTTCAGGGAAGATAGAAAAACTACTTGGAAATTTCAATCTTGACCATCGAATGATTGTTCAAATTATTAAAACTTATGCTGAATATCTACATATCCCAAAATATTGGGAATGCTATACACCACCCGTGGAGGAGAAACCCTCTAAAACTAGCCACATACACAAATACTCACAAATGTAGAAGAAAATGTTAGCTGAGGAGGAAACTGAAAGGATCGTATGGGCACCTAGAGGGGGGTGAATAGGTGATACATCAAATTTTACCTTTTTCAAATTACGGTTTAACATAAAAGGTAAATTCTCTAGATTATGCAACTATGGTGAATTTACCTATATGTCAATCTAGCACAAACACTAAGCAAGAACAAGATAAGTAAAGTGCGGTAAAGGATAGAAGTAACCAAAGTGGAGCACGCGGAGACACAAGGGTTTGTTTCCCGTAGTTCCTTCTTTTGAGGGGGAAGTACATCTACGTTTGGAGAGGGGATGGTTTCAAACCACCAACGCCATGAGAGGCCTCCCTTGTTCTCTGATGAACCTCACCCCAACGGGTTTGATTCACCTCTTCCACTATATCGGCAACCTTCGAGGTGGAAGCCGACACCTTTACAACAAGTTCGAGGCACACATCCACAACCTAATTGGAGGCTCCCGAATACAAGCAAGTTGTCAAACAATCAAATACAAGCTTGTATGAACCAAATCATAAGCTAGGGTTTCCAAAGAAACACTAGAGCAAGGGGCCCTCAAGTGAATGAGGGCGAAATGAAGATCTCTCTTGGTGAAGATATAGATCAAGGCCTCCTCTTTCGATTCTCCAAAGATCAATGACTTTGGATGGTTGAGTGAAGAGATCTTGAGGATTTGGTGGCTCAAATGATGATGCTATTCTTGAACTGGTCGAGCAGCTCCCAAGGTAGAAGAAGGGTCCTTTATATAGGGCCCCAGGAATTAGAGATATTGGGAGCCACTTACCCCGGACAGTCCGGCAAACAGCAGCCGGACAGTCCGGCCCAACCGGACACTCCGGGTGACAACAACCGGACACTCCGGTCTGACAGAGTTTCCGACTAGAGTCCGGCCGAAGTCCGGGTGGTGTCCTATGTGACCTACTGATTGTCCGCACAGGGCGAAGAAAACCTTGTGAATCCACATGGCCGGACAGTCTGGCAGAAACCAGCTGGATAGTCCGGTGGGGCCGGACACTCCGGCCACATCAGCCGAACAGTCTGGCGGGACTTTGTCTCTGCACAGATTTGATCCTGGGGAGCCCTTTTTCCTTAGGTAAAATTTACACAAATGTAGCTGATATCTCCTGAAACATTTAACAACATACTAAACCTATCCAAGTGTTGTCAACAAACATCAAAACAGTATGAAGGGCATAAATGCCCTTTCAATCTCCCCCTTTTTGGTGTTTGATGACAACCCAAGGATTTGCATATAGGATAGGTAATAATTTTCACAATAGGATATTTATAAAATATAGTAAGGCTCCCCCTAAATGTGTGATCAATTTATCTTTGCATTTGAATACAAGACCACACACCCTAGGATCACATCCTCACTAGATTTTGTAGGTAACAGGTTATGACATGATATAATAAAGACTAGATAAATAAGCTAGGCATAACATAGTCTTTAACGAAACCGGGTAAGCATGTCTTAACACACATAATGGAGTTTAACACAACATAGTACTCATACAAATAAGATAAAAACACGAAGCTTCAAAGTGGCAAATTGAAATAACGTGAAGCTCATGTACCCATGCAAATCCCCGGTAGCAACCTAATAAAAGGGCTACTTCTCCCTCTTTGGCATCGAGACGCCAAAAAGGGAAAAGAGCACAACAAAAGCGTCCCTAAGCCAACTCTAGCCACAGAAGTTGTCTTCATCGTCATCCTCATCGCCATCCTCATCATCATGATCATCTTGAGTCGATCTCTGGTCATGAGGGGGAGAAGAAGAAGTCACGTCCTCAAACATGGACCAATCCACACGTCCCTGACTCTAGTGACCATAGGAAAGAGTGGCATCTGATGCCTGCTGCTGAGAAGGATCAACATCCATGGGCGAGTTGATCCGCTTGAGTTCCTTCATGACATTTCGGTTAGCCTTGTATGCATCATACTGTCCATGGCGAATGTCAATGTTCTGGCATAGGAGAAGTTTCTTCCACCAAGTGGCCTTCTTCACCTTCTTGTGCACTTCCTCCTTAGAGGTGTTGAAGCGATATGCGTTGCTAGCATGCTTCATGCGAGGGCCATGGGTCACAATGTAGCATCCCAATTGTCTAACAATTGCAATGTTACTAGCCTAGTCTATATAAATGCTACTTCCTATATATAATTGTTGCATCATAATTATATCATGCTCATGTCATCATGCCACCTTGCATTTGAGCATCATATAAAACCCTTTTTGTTTTGGTTCTTCTCTCATATGCATTATTAATTGTATTTGCCTCTTGATATTGTATTTGGTTATTGATATATTGTTTAAATGCCCAAGTTGAGTTGGGGGCATATCTCTTATTCCAATTCCACCACCTCTCTTTGTCACCACCTTATAATTCCACCATCCCATTATCCATGAGCTTGTTTCTCTTTTCGTTTGATTTTATTCTAGCTCATGTGGGTGGGGTGGATCTAATCCTATAAATTCTTTTGCTTGGCTTTATTCCACTTCTTGGGAATGCATAAGAATAATGCCATATCATCATTTTTGTTTTCACAAGGATAATACATGGCATTTATTATTTTTGCATGGGCCATGCAAGAGTACCACCACCTTTAGTCATTTGTTTTCCTCTTGGGTTTATTTGGTTCTTTTCTTTGTGGATCATCTCCATCCCTCTCTCCACCATCCCCATAGTCTCCTCTATACCATTTTATTCTTTTTCTTCATGCATGGTCAAATGAGGTTTTCTTCCCTACTCCCTTTTCCTCTCTCTCTCTTTAGTTTCACCTTCAACTTCACCTCACCTTAGGCTAAACCAAAGCCCTCCTTTTATCTAGGCTTGATCTTAAGCATGTGATAAAAATCTAAATTCTAAACTCTAACCCTACCTCACCCTATCCTCTCACCAAGCCGAGGAGTCCCCCTCTCCCTGCCAGCAAGCCCCACCCCAGCTACCCTCCTACCTCATCTAACCAGCCCTAACCTACCCCAGGCCGAAGCCCTACACCTAACCAAAACCCTAACCCGAGCCTACTCCATCCTATCCTAGCTTGCCCGAGCCTCTCCCTCCTCTCTCTTTTTCTCTCTGCCAGCTGCCCCACCCGAGCCTCCTCTCCGCCCTGTCCTCGCCCTGGCCCAGCTACAGCCACACCCAGACCGAGCCCTGCCCGAGCACGTGAGGAGAGGGAGAAGCAAAAGGTGGCCGAGACCACCTTTTCCTCCACCTTTCCCCCACGACACCCTCCCCTCTCCCTCTGCTATCTACCTCCCTCTCACGTCTCCTCTGCCTCTCCCAGACCCGCCCAGAGCCCTGCCTCTCCTCCCCTTCCTCTTCACCGACGCCCAGCTCTACCGCCAGCCGCCGCCGTCTACCCCGCCGTCTCCTCGTTCCAGCCAGCGAGCACGATGTGGGAGTGGTCGAGGAGATCGAGGACGTCCCTCTGCACCGCCCTGTACACGCCGACGCGAAGGAGAAGGCCACCAGGACCGCCAGATCCTCGCCGCTCCGCCAAAACCCTAGAACCCCGGCCTCTGCTTCCTCACCGCCCCATCGTCGGCCGCACCGATCCGCCACCACCGACCACTCCGCGGTGAGCCTCCCTTCTCCCCTGACACCTTACGCCTCGCCGTACCGCCCTAGCACCGCCGTTCTTTTCGTCGAACGCCGTCAGTGTGTCGAGCTCGCTGTTGCCTGCAAGGTCCCTGCGCCGCCTGAGCCTTACCTAGCCGCGTTACCCTCTCCTGTCAACTACCCCGCCCTACCGCGCTGTTCACCGCCGCCTAGCCCGAGCGCCAGGTCCCGGGTTCGAGCCCCCGCTCCGCGCCGCGCGCAGACCTGCCGCCATACGGTGGAGAAGATCCACAGTGCGCGTCGCCTTTTTGCAGAAAACCCCTTTTTGTTTTCTCGCTCAACCTGCGGTCCAGCCGGTCCCACCTGTCATCCGCGGTGATGTTCTTGCAAAAGGACACCCGAAAAACCTTGCCCTCAACCCGCGGTCCATGTCCGTGCCGCGTGGCACCTGCCCGTTTACCCGCTGGCATGTGGGCCTGTTTCCGCGCCAGGTCCACCAGTCAGTCACCGCGGCTTGCTTCGGTTGCAGTGAGAAAAGTCTTCTGCGCGACGTTTCGCCAAGTCAGCATCGTCCCCACCCGTCAGTGGCTATGACTGGGTCGGGCTGAGTAACAAAAGTCTGCCCTGTTGCCTGTTTTAATTAAACCTTTTCAAAATTGATTTAAATTCAAATTCAATCTGTTTTTAAATAACTTTTGAATTATAATTCCAAATTAAACATGTAATATATGTTTTGAAATCAGAGAAATGTGAGGAATTCAAATATGCCCTTCAAAATATATTTTGAACACTTTAATTTTCGAGTTGATTAAAATTACAATAAAATGCCCTTTTTCCTTAATTAATTAATAACTTTGGTTTTATAACTCTAAATTTGACAAATGATATGTCTAAAATGATCAGCTCGACGAGACCTTTCTGTTTATGCATTCCATGTTCTGAATTGCAGCATGCATCATATAAATATAAAGTATACAGCAACTTATTTGAGGATAAAAGGTGACTAAAACACCATAAAATGCTTTATTCTTGTATTCCACACCTCACCCATGCCATGCTACATTATTGCCATGCAAATTGTGCATCATTCATCATGGCATGATTGATTGCTTGTCGCATTTTATTCATATGCTTGTGCACTTTATTTATGTTGGCCCTTGTTTGTTTGGTTCTTCTTCGAATAGACGCTGAGCAGGGGATATATCAAGAAACCCAGGAGCACTACCCAGATCCTTCTCTCGCTTCAACTGAGCTGCCAGGCAAGCACTACCACATGCTTGCATACATATAGTACCTATTGCCTCTATCTTATTCTTGCATCATTGAGTCATGATTGCATTAAACTGAAGCCCAAGTACTGCATAGCCTTTACTTTTAAACCCCACCGAAGCTTGTTCCTCCATCCCATGAGCCATTACTACAGGAGTTGATTGAGCCATGCGGGTCGTATAATAGCATGTGTAGGGTATGTGAGTGTCTGATGGATAACGAGATACCTAAACAACTTAACCTGAGTAGTAATGGGAAAACTAATGAAAGTGGCACCGGTGAGCAATATCTGCTATTTGGTTTTTCCTGCTCACTTGTGTCCCGTAGGACCCCGAGTACTTGATTCCTGTTCCTTGAATATTCGCGCTATCCACATCCAGGAGGCTTATGAACCCCTCTGAGCTAGAGCTTGATTCATTCTTATTTCTTGGGGCCACAAAGTAGTTTGGGGCTTTATTACTATCCTGTACTTATGCCATGCTTTACTGCTTTATTTACGATTGTGCGAGGAGCACCTGTACTGTTTAGGATCGTGACACGTTTTCGCTGTATCGACAAGCCCAGTCACACTTTCGGGTTACCAGTCGTTTACAGCCGTCCACACAAACCTTGAGTCCGTCTCGGAGCCGGCCAACTTCGTTGCGGGTAGCTTAATGGGTGGCCCCCTAAAATATTTCTGAATCTTGTGATCGCTTTGTCGTGAATGCCTCGTTGGGTTTTGATTTGGTTTTTCCGAGGTTGATCGAGTGTGTGTTGCTATTTGTGCACCCCTGCAGGGTAAATCTTTCTAAAAGCCGTGTCCGCGGTTATGGATGACTTGGAGCACAGTTTCTCGATCATAGACAAGTATAACTAAAGTACCGCTTTTAATTTGACTAAGTACATGACTAGTAAATAGTGCAACACTCATGGAATGGATAATAAAACTGCCAACAAATGGGGGGTTGTTCGTCCGCTTCCTCGTTGGTAAGCGAGGAGGAGGATGGATCTGTTAATATTACCGTTATAACTGTTGTTGTTAATTCACGGACATCCGTCTATCTTTGGTTAGGCGGATGGTTAGCGAGTAACTATAGAATTGTTAGGTATTATCTTTTGCTGCAATTGCGTCACCCCAGGTTGTGTCCCCTTTAGAGGCATAAAGACTTGCTGAGTACCCCTAGGGTCTCACACGATAAATTGTTTGATTCAGATGAACAGGTACACTCACAAGATGGATACTGGGTGGAGGAGACGGACGATGTTGGCAACGATCACTTGGTGTAGAGATTCCGGGAACGGGGATCCGTGAGATCTGTGGGCGGGATGTGTTTATTTATGGGGCATCTTATGCCGATTTGCTTCTTATCCGTACTCGGATCTTGTTTTCCGCTTCCGCCTGATACTCTGATGTTTGATGTATGAGGAGATATCCTAAACTACTATATCTATCTAGGATATTTGGATCTTGCCGTATGGCGTTGCAATATTTCTATTTCTTTTAGATGGAATGGCTCTGAGGACTGTTGTATGGTGGCTTGCATACATACTCATTTGTGTATGTAGTTGATCCCTTCGCCTGCCGATTACGCCGCTCGTTCTTGTCCTGATGTTTGGAAATGGTTAGGACGGCCGAAAGGTCTACCTGTGAGTGGCATTTGGCCCCACCGTACTATTTTAACCATTTCCGATCATCCAGGCTTGTAACTAAGAGCGTAATTCACCGAGGTAGTTACACACAACATGCTGCCCCTCCTCAGACCCATCATCACTGTCAGAAGCATTTGCATCCATCTCATCATCCTCAAATATGTCCTGAGCAGGGGGGTAGCCTCGAGGAGCCTTGGTGGTAGGGGCACCCTTCCTTTGTAGCTTGGCAGCAAGATGTGGAACAAGATCATTGACGAGCAATGGAGTTGCTGGAGTCTGAGTAGCAATGAGCTTCATCACATAAGGAGCAAACAGAGGGCACTTCTTGTTTGTGATGCACTTGTACAAGTCCCGATAGATGAAATCCATGACATCAATAGCACCACCTGGATGGTCTAGACCATGAGTATACACTGAGTGAGCATGGGCCATTAGATTGATTTTTGCACCTCTCATCTCATCCTTGTTGCCTGCCTTGGGAGTGAGTGTGTGGCAAAACATGTGAAGTAGAATGTTGTAGATGAGCTTGATGTTGGTGGTTTGGCCAACCACACCATACTGAGAGTAAATCGGGGCCAACCTCTGCTTGTCATATGCCTGACCATGTACATGCATTCTGAGACCACTGGGAGCATCAGGATTGAAAGGCAATCCAAGAATGTGTGCAAACTGAACCATGCTGGAACGACACCTAGTAGTGCCAGACATCCACTCAAGGAGAATATCCGTAGTGTCCCAAAGACCACTATGGCATAGAACTGCTAGACCAACTCAACATTGTAGTCTTCTTTTACTTGAAAGATGGTGTGCATCCCCATCTTCTTGGTCACCCAAAGAGCAACCTCAAAGTATCTATGAGCGTGGAGCTTCTCGAGATCCAACCACTGCATGGGGCAGATAGGAGTCCTGAACCCACAAAACACCTCAGAAAAGAGTAGGGCTTGTTCATTTCTCTAAAAGCGATCATCAACCGAGGTGCATGGTAGAGAATAGAACTGCTGGATTTTCATCTCCACAAACTCCTCGATACCCAAATCTACCAGAGTGGTCAACGCTTCAAACTTCATGCGCTTGGCTTCATCCCTTTTCAGTTTTCTAATCTTTTCTTGCTTTGCTGCAGCACGGTCACGAGCAGCCTGTCTGACCATAGAAGGATCTACATGAATGTCACTCTCTTCATCATGGAACCTGTGAGGACGAGCCTTTTGAGTAGCCTTAGACCGACGAGGGCGAGAGCTACCTGTGAGATCAGAGTAGAAGGATAGCATATGGGTAAGCACATTTGTCCTGGAGATACAAACACATAGCAGTAGTCAAAGTAATACAGGAGCTGATCTGGCTGAAAACACCTAGACTGTCTGGAAAAACCACCTCGGAGACTCTGCCCTGCCCAGACATTCTGGTGCGTATGCGCCGGATAGTCCGGCTGGACCGGAGTGTCTGACCCGTACACACCGGACATTCCGGCTAGAGCCTTGATGATTTTCGAGAAGTTCGTGAGTGTTCAACCGGAGCAGATCGAGATTGCTAGAACCACTACAAGGATAAGTATTGCATGCGAATATGATGTACCCATGGATCTAGGTAAGACACTGCCCTCAAAAATTCATTTAGAGCAAACCCTAGAGATGGAGAAGGGGAGGGGCACTATACCAGCATCCATGGGGACCTTCACCAGAGGGGAAAGGATCCCAGCAGCAAAGGGAAGGCAATGGCCGGCGGCAACGGTAGGATTCAGGGTGGAGGAGACCTCCCGGTGGTGCTCTTGGTCAGGGGCAGCAGGCAAAGTGCAAGAGGGAGTCGGGGAGGAGAGGAGGACTAAGCCATCCACTTCTCCCTGACCCCTTTTACGAGTTGGAAACTTCTCGGGCTAGAGTGTCCGGGTAAAATGCACCGGAGTGTTCGGCCCGGCCGGAATGTTCGAAGTGAATCAAGAGAAGAGTCCTCCCTGGCCGGACACTCCGATTGGTTTAGGGCGGACACTCCGGCCCCCTGCAACCAGAAAGCCCAGTTTCAAGTAGTGGACAAATGTGTGGCAAGAGGAGCATGTTTAGAGATGAGAATAGGCTTGGGATTCAGAAGATGTATTGTGAAGAGCCAAGAAAACGTATATATTCAAGAAGATGACAAATTAAGTTCCAAATCAAACAAACCAAGAACCAACTCTTCAATAAGAAGAGTGCGGTGGCCGAGGCCACCATGTAAGAGTTTGTGGCATGACACCGTGAAGAATTATCCTTGGGTTCATAGCCACTACTCATCAATGAAGCTCACATATCACAAAATGATATTAAGAGAATTGAATTTCTTAACGTTGGTATTATGGGGGAGGGATAGTCCAATGTATTAGGACCCCACTCCCCCTATCTCCATGCCTGCACCTAAACCAAATAAGAGTCAAGACATAGGTGAGTATGCAAGGTGATCAAGTCAAGCTTCTTGAATCAATGATATTTAGTTCATTCCTCAAATAGAAAAACCTTGCTTCATCAAGTGGCTTCGTGAAAATGTCAGCAAGTTGGTCTTTGGTTGACACATAAGATATCTCAATATCACCTCGAGCAACATCGTCTCTAATGAAGTGATAATGAATCTTAACGTGCTTTATCCTTGTATGGTCCATTGGGTTGTAGGCAATCTTGATAGCACTTTCATTATCACATAGAAGAGGCACTTTGCCACCATGGACACCATATTCCTTTAAAGTTTGCCTCATCCATAGCAATTGAGTACAAGCACTAGCAGCTTCCACATACTCGGCTTCGGCGGTGGAGAGAGATATACAATTTTGCTTCTTAGAAGACCAACACACCAAGGACCTTCCAAGGAATTGGCAAGCCCCGGAGGTTGATTTTCTACCATCCTTATCACCAACCCAATCCGCATCCGTGTATCCACAAAGAGAGAAAGTTGAGCCCCTAGGATACCAAATACCATAGTTTGGGGTATGAACCAAGTATCGAAAGATTCTCTTGACTGCCATCAAATGGCTTTCTTTAGGAGCCGCTTGATATCTTGCACACACTCCTACACTCAACACAATATCGGGTCTAGATGCACAAAGGTAAAGCAAAGAACCAATCATGGACCGGTATACCTTTTGATCCACATCTTTACCATTTGGGTTTAGTTCAAGATGAGTCTTTGTTTCCATGGGAGTAGGAGCTCCATTTAGATCTTTCATGTTGAATCTCTTAAGCATATATTGAGTATACTTGGCTTGGTTAAAGAATGTTCCTCCTCTTACTTGCTTGATCTCAAAACCAAGGAATACTCTCAGTTCCCCCATCATAGACATCCGGAACCTATTAGTCATAAGCTTTGAGAATTCATCATTAAAAGCTTTGTTAGATGAGCCAAAGATAATATCATCAACATATATTTGGCATACAAAAAGTTCCCCATTGACCTTAGTAAAAAGAGTGGGATCGATTTTCCCAACCTCAAACCCATGGTCTAACAACAACTCTCTAAGGTGCTCATACCACGTGCGTGGGGCTTGTTTGAGCCCATAGAGCGCCTTATCAAGTTTGTAGACGTGGTTTGGGAAGTTGGGATCCTCAAACCCTAGGGGTTGCTTTACATATACCAACTCATGCAATGGACCATTAAGAAATGCACTTTCTACATCCATTTCTTATGATGTGCCGCATAAGCAAGAAGGATATGGATGGACTCAAGGCGAGCCATGGGTGCATATGTCTCTCCATAATCAATGCCTTCAATTTGAGAGAACCCTTGTGCAACCAATATTGCCTTGTTCCTCACAACAATTCCATGCTCATCTTGCTTGTTCTTGAATATCCATTTGGTGCCTATAATATTGCGGCAATCTTTTGGATTTTCAACAAACTTTCATACTTTGTTTATCTCAAAGTTTTTAAGCTCTTTGTGCATTGCTTCCAACCAATCTGAATCTTCAAGAGCTTCCCATACTTTCTTTGGTTCCACCATGGAATTGTGTGCTTGGTGTTCACCAAAACTCTTCAATTGAGCTCTAGTGTATATCCCTCTTCTTAGATCCCCTACCACATTATCTAGAGTGTGGTCTCTTAATTCCAACATTCTATCCATTCTAGCTTGACGACGAGTTTCGATCTGCTTGTTGTTTCTTGTGGGGATCTCTTCATCATTTTGGTCCTCTTCTTGACCATTAACTTGACCTTGATCACCATTGAAATCATTCTCTTCATTAATAGGTAAAGATTAACCTTGGTCTTGATCAGGCACACTTCTAGACAGGCATTGAGCTGATCTTATGGCAGATTTTACAGATCTTCCTTGAACAATAGACTGAGCAGTGCTGGACATTCTAGCAAATGGAGACTCAAGCTCCTCCTGGCTAGAGGTTTCTCCCTGATCAACTTGTTGATGGTCTAGAGCTTGTCTTTGGCTTGGGTCATTGTCCTCCTCGATAGGAGCTTGTTGATGTTGTGAAGATGAGGGATCCACTTGAGTAGAGCATAGTTCTTCTTGATCCACCATAAGGGGTTCCTCAATGGGGCGGATGAATCCCACACCCATTCTTCCTATGGCATCCTGAGGCATTTCATCATCTACATCACAAACATCAACACGCCCCCCTTGGGTACCATCATATTCTTCAAAAACCACACTACAAGATTCTATGACAGTTCCAGAGAGCTTGTCATAGATTCTATAAGTGTGGGATTCGAGACCATAACCAACAAAAATACCCTCTAATGCTTTGGAATCAAATTTGGACAAACGAACACCCTTTATGTGATAGAAACACTTACAACCGAACACCCGGAAGTATGAAACATTGGGCTTGTTATCGGTAAGAATTTCATATGGAGTCTTGATCAATTATTTGCGGAGGTAGAGCCGGTTTGATGCATGGCATGCGGTGGAGATTGCTTCGGCCCAAGAATTGTATGGAGATTTAAACTCTACCAACATGGTCCTTGCCATATCAATAAGAGTCTGATTCTTCCTCTTAGCTACACCATTTTGTTGAGGGCTATATGCAGCAGAATATTGGTGTTTTATCCCCTCATCACTAAGAAATCCATTCAAGGTGTAGTTCTTGAACTCGGTGCCGTTGTCAGTCCTTATTATCAACATGGGTACATTGCATTGACGTTGAGCCATGTTGATGAAGTCAATGAAGTTTTCTTGGGTCTTACTTTTTAGCTTGAAGAAATATACCCATGTGTATCTTGAGTAGTCATCAACAATCACCAAACAATATTTCTTCCGACCAAGACTTGCATGAGATGGAGGACCAAAGAGATCCACATGAAGGAGCTCCAAGATCCTCTTGGACTTGATGTAGTTCTTCGGCTTGTGGAGAGAATCATGCATCTTTCCTTCAACACAAGCCCTGCATACACGATCTTTGGCAAAACAAACATTTTATTTTAGTCCAACAATATGACCATCCTTGTGGAGACTTTGCAAAGTTCTCATGTTGACATGGGCTAGACGGCGATGCCATAACCAACCCACATCGGCCTTTCCGAATAAGAACATCACACTCGTAGTGGTTTTACCTGGAAAGTCCACCACATACAAGTCATTTTTGACGCACCCAACAAAAGCAACCTTTAGAGACTTGCTCCACATGAGGATCACAATATCATTATCAATAAAGATGGCAAAGCCCATCCTTCCAAGAGCATGCACTGAAAGTAAATTATAGCCAAGGGTCTCAACAATCATGACGTCCATGAGAGTAATATCATGGGCAACCACAACCTTGCCGAAACCCATTACCTTAGACTTTGACTTGTCGGCATATGTTACGGATATTTGATCAACATTTGGTCTCAACTCCTTGACACTAGATGCGCTTCTGATCACATGACTTGTGCATCCACTATCAAGCACCCATTTTGATCCTCCGGAAGCATAGGTCTATAAAAGATCAAACTAGTTTTTAGGTACCCATTTTTCAATGGGTCCTTTTTTCTTAGCAACAAGGGTCTTGGGAACCCAAATAGACCAAGCAATACAACCATCAAATGGGCCAACATATTGTGCATACACATCACCATAATAATCACGCATTAAAACATAGTGAGGGTTAACACTTCCCGCAAAGTCATCATGAGACATAGTTTTGCCACTTGTGGTCTTACTACCCACAATGGCTTGTCTTTTTCTTGTGCAGGCTTGGCCTTCTTCTTCTTATTGTTCTTATTCTTGGCTTTGGAGACAAAGTCAATGCTCCCTTTCTCACCATTTTGCCTCTGCTTACTCAAGAGATCATCAATTGACTTGTTTCCTTTGGGAAAGGTGGCCTTAGCTAGCTCCCCCTTCAACCTAGCATTTTCTTCAAGTATATTTGTACAACTAGAAGGAATGAAAGTACTAGGTGAAGAAATATTGGTCAATTGAGTTTGAAGCTTTTCACGAGAGTTTGTGAGTAACAAGAGTTCACTCTCCAAGGCCTTGTGAGCCTTGTCAAGCATCCTAAAGTCCTCGGCAAGTTTTTCATGAACAACACCAAACTCAATCTTGTCCTTTTAGCCTTTTTATATTTAGCAATAGCATGGTAATGTTCCTTGAAGAGTTTATTAATAATTAGGTCATTTGCTTGATCAAGCCCTTAAAGTTTAGTTTCAAGAGACATCCTAGTCTCTTGTTCTTCTTGTAGAGCATTATTTAGAGCTTCTACCTCAATCATGTGCTCTCTTCCTAATTTACATCTCTCATCAAGAAGCTCTTGTGTGTGTGAAAGTTGATTTAAGAGGTCCATAAAATGTTTCTTGTGGTCCCCTTGAAAGTTAGTCATAAACACATCAAAAGCAACTAATTCTTTTTTGACCTCAAGAGATATCTCGTCATCAAATTCATCATCAACTAAGGTGGTGGGGTGTGACGATGATAATACCTCCGTTCCTCTCGCCATAAGGCAAGTGACGTTCTTGTTGGAGATATTCTCATTTGGAGAGTCGAAGAGTGAGAAGGCAGGTGTAGAAGTAGTGGCAAGAGCAGCCACACCACTTGATGTTTCTTCTTCTTCATCTTCATCATCATCATTGTCGGAGGATAATTCTTCATGTGTTATCAAGACAATTTCACCCGACTTCTTGTTGGTGGGATTCTTCTTGATGAAGGGTTTCTTGAAAGGAGCTTTGGAGGTTTTATTCAACACAAGTTTACCCCCCGTGATCTTCTCTTTTCTCATAGGGACAACTGGTAACAAAGTGATAGTGGTCACCACAATTGAAGCAAGTTCTCATTTAGACCCATTGTTTCTTCTCCCATTAGGGTTGCTTCTTTGTTGCATCTCCATCTTGGCCTTGGCGGGGTCTTTCCAAAAGTTTCTTGCATAGAAGGCCATGTATCACCATGAGCAACCTTGACATCTTCGGGTGGCTCATTGAAAGTGCATCATCACTCCCTTCTTCATCATACTCCACAACCTTGGCCTTCAAGGCAAGATTGGCACCACTACTCATTCTAATAGAATGAGCACAGGCGTCTTTGGCATTCTTGGCAGCAACCTTGAAGGCTGCCATCTCTTGTATAACTTCATTTGAGGTCATGAGATGGTAGTTGTGTCTTCCTTGGAGACTCTTAAAGTCAATGGGCTCGAAAGGCATGAGTGCACTCACATACTTCCTCTTGATCCAAGCATCATCAATGTGAGAGGCACCAACATTCCTGAAGGCGGTGGCTGTGGATTTGAGTCTTTGATACATGTCTTCATGATCCTCACCATCCTTCATAAAGAAACCTTCAGCCTCATTGCTCAAGGCATCATACATATTTCTTCTCATACTCTCATTGCCAACAAACAAGTCAATGAGAGCATCCCAAGCTTCCTTGGCGGTATTGTAGTGCTCAATGTGGGGAAAATCCTTTGGCCCCACTCCAAGTTGGATCATGTGCAAGGTTGTCGCATTGAGTTAGCTATTGACCACTTCTCTTCTAGTCAAGTTGGTTGGATCCTCAATTTTGAGACCTTCTTCAATAATGTTCCATAAGTCAATGCAAGAGCTGCGCACATGAGATTTCATTAAAACTTGCCATTGAGCAAAAGTATGTATAGCTAACTTAGGTGGGTCACCTCTATTATTTATATGGGGATGAGGGATTGGAGGGTCGGGAGAGTACCATCCGGGAATCGCATGGTGCTCTTCCTTCCCATCACCCTTTTTGGTGGTGAAGTCAGTGGAATTATGTTCATCCCCCACCACTTCACCTATTGGCTTAGCTGGAGCATTTTCCTTAGGGTTAGGTGGTGATTCCTCTTGAGAGGGAGGTGGTGAGGCTGAATTTTCCATAACAAGTCGCTCAACAAGTTGAAGCAACTGTCGGATTTCATTGCCCAAGGTAGAGCTCAAGCTTGTTTCAAAATTCTTGAGATCTACCATGGTCACCAAGGTGCTAGTCTCACCCTCTCCCTCATCTCCTGGGTTGCCCATAGTCTCTTAGGCGGTTAAGCCCGAATAAAGAGCCGAGGCTCTGATACCAATTGAAAGGATCGTATGGGCACCTAGAGGGGGGGTGTGAATAGGTGCTACTTCAAATTTTACCTTTTTCAAATTCTCTAGATTATGCAACTATGGTGAATTTACCTATATGTCAATCTAGCACAAACACTAAGCAAGAACAATATAAGTAAAGTGCGGTAAAGGATAGAAGTAACCAAAGTGGAGCACATAGAGACACAAGGGTTAGTTTCCCGTAGTTCCTTCCTTTTGAGGGGGAAGTACATCTACGTTTGGAGAGGGGGTGGTTTCAAACCACCAATGCCACGAGAGACCTCCCTTGTTCTCCGATGAAGCTCACCCCAACGGGTTCGATTCACCTCTTCCACTATATCGGCAACCTTCGAGGTGGAAGACGACACCTTTACAACAAGTCCGAGGCACACATCCACAACCTAATTAGAGGCTCTCGAATACAAGCAAGCTATCAAACAATTAAAGACAAGCTTGTAAGAACCAAATCATAAGCTAGGGTTTCCAAAGAAACACTAGAGCAAGGGGCCCTCAAGTGAATGAGGGTGAAATGAAGATCTCTCTTGGTGAAGATATAGATAAAGGCCTCCTCCGATTCTCCAAAGATCAATGACTTTGGATGGTTGAGTGAAGAGATATTGAGGATTTGCTGGCTCAAATGATGATGCTATTCTTGAACTAGTCGAGCAACTCCCAAGGTAGAAGAAGGGGCTTTATATAGGGCCACAGGAATTAGAGTCGTTGGGAGCCACTTACCCTGGATAGTCCGGCAAACAGCAGCTGGACAGTCTGGCCCAACTGGACACTCCGGGTGACAACAACCAGACACTTCGGTCTGCACTACAAGAATCTGGGCGGTTCATGACGATCTGATATTGTCATGGATGAGGGTCAAAACGCCGTAGATGTCCATCTGCGACGAATTCTGCAACAAAAAAATAGGTCACGGACCTCACATCATAATTCAATCCATGACATTTTTTCTGTCTGAAAATGTCACGGCCCATCCATGACGTTCCTCCAATTTCGTCGTGGCAAACTGGATTGGCCCGGCCCAGGCCCAGTCCTTCATGATGTTTTTATTTCATCATGAACAATGCCACGTCACGGATGGCACCGTAGGTGGCCGTTAGCGATGTTTGCTGACGTCATGTTCGCCATCTACAATGTCATCAACTTCCTGACGCTTTTTTTCCATCACGGCCTGATTCTGCTGGCGCTGTTTGCTGACGTCATCCTTTTATTTGCTTATGTCATCCTTACCATTTCGTCACACTGGTGGAGACGAATTTTGTTTTCGTCACGGCAATAAGCTAGCTAGCTTACGTGTGGCTGATCATCAGGGCAACACATGGACCAATAGGAAGGAAACACGTGGTCCATCTGCAGCACGAATCGTGTACCAATGAGAGCTGGACACGTATCTCCAATGCATGATGAACTCAATTCGTCAGGATAGAAGAGATGACATTCCTGTTTCATCGAGGATGTTGACGAGTGAAAGTGCACCACGCCGGCGTCTATCGGTGATAGAAATATTTTCGTCAACTAAACAAGCATGACATTTTCATTTACGTCGGAGAAGAGTGCTGGAAACTTTGCTAGATTGCACCGTCCAGATCAAAATGACAGAAATTGCAGGGCACATGTTTCAGGGGACATAAATAGGTTCGCACATAAGTTTCCAACAAAATAAAGAAAAGAGCCTAACAAGCTTTCAGTCACACTACCAGTTCACTTACACAATATAGCTAAGAATTGCTGAAGTGATGCATTTATAAGGTCTACGAAGTTCACAAGTGCTTTCCGCGCTTCATTCTTTGCTTCTATCTCATTCAGCAATGCTGCAATGTGTCTGCCCAGTGCCTCATTCGCTGCTCTCTCAGCCAAAAGTTGTGCTTCAAGGAGCGAGATGGTTGGTCTTGAAGCATGGATGCTTTCATCAGTGGAAGCAAGGGGTTGATCCTCAATGCCATCTTCTGCAGCAGATGGTGCCACTGTGCTTCCAATGGGTGCCTGACAGTTATAGAAGCAAATGTTAGAAAAGTAGCAAGCAAATTCCAAGCACATCTTCATGGACAAACAGGGTATTGTATTATACGAAGATGACAAAGATGGACCTGATATAGCTTCTTCCACACTTCATGCGCTTCCTTCAGGGCTTCTGCCTCGCCATCTGGTCTCTCCGTCTGCAATCCCACAATGCACTGCGTGGTATCACATTCCCTGCTCTCTGAGCCCTGAGTTGCACTTCAAGGAGAGTCTTGGCTGGCCTTGAAGAATGTATGTTGATGTCCCGCGACAGCGCATAGTGCACCGTGTCGGTGGAAGGAGGTTGTTCAGCCTTAGTGATATCTTCTGTACTATTAGGCACCATCTTGCTTTTCTTGGTTGCCTATTGAGTTATAGGAATAGAATCAAACATTAGGAAAATAGCCAGCAAATTACAAATGATCATACTCATTTCAGAGACAAATATGGCATTGAAATTTTGGAAGATGAGAAAGATGAAAAGTATTCTGGAGGGCTTACTGTTGCTTTTTTCACACTGTGATTGGAGAAGCCCTGGCTGTCAAGAAAAACAAGTCACTGCAATAAGGTTGTCTATTTCTTGTTTGCCTGTTTATTAGACAACGGGCCTACACAAAGAGGGAGCATAGAGTATAAGAGGCAGTCCTGGTTAAACACAAACAGGGGGAAGTTGAGTAGACAAGACTTGACCTGGTTCCTAGGGTCAGTCCAAGGATCAACAAGCTTGCACCACTCTGCATTGTTCATGTGTTCAACGGGAGAAATCCTTGTTACTTCATTCAGTGGGAGGGGGTCAAAAAACTGCTTCTTCAAGAGATGCCTTTGAATTATTGCGTGCCTCATTAACTGCTGGTTGCAAGCAAACTGCACATCTGGGTGTGATGCATCCATGACAAACTTTTGCTGAAATAAAACATCGTGCATCAACCTCTGCTTGCACAGTAATGAGAAGAAAAGGGCAGTTGAGTCATAGAACATACGGAAACTCTATCATAGAACTCTGCTTTGACATCTGACCTCTCCTTGTACTCTTTCCAGCGGGGGAAGATAGGCATACCAGTCCTGACTATTTTTGCACACTAAGTGGCGAACTTGGAAGCAATATTTCTTCCTAGAGGAATGGAAAATGGAAGATTTCCTCCTTTGGACACGTTGTCACACTGCTTCCCCATGTTTTTTTCCCTCAAGACAATTTGAGGATCATCATGTTTAATAGTGTCTTCAGAAGGATGATGGCCAAAATCATCTACAAACATATAATGTGGAGTTAGTGTTCTACCATATAATAAGTGCCATTCAAACAATAATGTGCTTTCCTTGGGGAGTCGGTTGCTTGCCTGGTAAAGTTGTCTGCTCATCTTGGACTGCTGTCTTCCTGCCATGGAGTGCTGCCATCTCGATTTGGGCTGCTACCTTCTCTCCTTGAGCATCAGGATCTATAGGACTCTCAGTTTCTTGCGAAGAGGTCGCAACACTTGGCGGTCTTGGTGGGCGCCATGGCGAACTTAGAGGTAGAAGTACTTCTGGCGGATTCCCCTTGGACCTGGTATGTCTCATACTTTATGTCAAGGCAGCCATGCTAGCCAAGACGCGCTTCTGAGCAGTTGATCCACCACCAGCAGCCATCCTTGTCATGACGACTGGTTCCTTCTTATATTTCCTCTTCTCAGTCTACACAATTCAAAGGTAGTCAATTTAGGATAATAAAAAAGCATAACATATATGGAAAATTAAGTAACCAAATAATTGCACAAAAGATGATTAGGCAAGTAAGGGGACTACCTCCATCTCATCCTCCCCCTCCTCTTTAGGATAATAGTCAGATCTAGAGCCTTCATCCTTGCTCTTTTTAGGGGATAATTCAGTGGGAGATGCATAAACAAGGGGCCTAAGACCCATTTTTTGCATTCGCGCATTGTTTCTCGTGATGTTTTCCAGCCGCCTTTCTTCCATGGGATGCAATTGTGGTTCTATCATGAATAAACAACTCTTTAGTAAGCTACAAAAATATAACCTATGTCCTATGGTATTGATTGTTCTATACTAATCATAATGTCCAACAGTCCACTATGGGGAACTTTTACTCTGAATCTCATATCACAAGACTAACGATGAAGCAGCCAAAGCAAAGCAAGAGACAATATGATTAATAAGCTGGACAATTCACCAATTGGTTGCAATAATAAGCAGAGTGGGACAATAAAACATAAGCAGGATAAGCATCAATAGTGCAATTAAACAGGACACATAACCTACTGTACTGATTGTTCTATAGAACTCATCATGTGACAGATCACTATGATCAAAAGGCATATGATGAAGCATCCAAACTAATGCAAAAGGCAATATAATGCAACCTTTATCACACGCAAACATATCATAAGCCGAAATAGTATACATGCAGTTAAAGAGGATAATCACAATAAAACGTAAGCAGAATAAGCAACTATCCTACAAATAAACAAAATATAACTTAGGGTGCTGATTTTTCTATAGTAATCATCATGTAATAGAGTCCACTATGAGCAATTTATACTCTTATCAAAACACATAGGATGAAGCAGCCAAACCAATGGAACAACCAAGATAATGCAAACTTTATCTGTATGTAAATTAATCATAAGTTGAATACTCTGAATCTCACTTGTCAATTGGTTGGATGGTTGCACTAATAAGCAGGGCATGACAATTAAACATCAGAAGGATAAGCATATTTCATGCAATTAAAATAGACAATTAAACAAGTCATGACATATGATGTTGATTGTTCAATACTAATCATCATGTAAAACAAACTACTATGAAAAATTTATACTCTGCTCATCAGACATGTCATGCAGCAGTCAAACTAATGCAATAGACAGGATAATGTAACCTTGATCACAAGACTTGTAAAATCACAAGCAATTTCACAAACAAAACAAATAAGAGAGAATAACTACAACAAAAAAGGTAAATAGGCGGCATGAACAGGATAATGAACAACATTTCTCAGGCAAAGTAAAAAACATGAGAATCGAGGATGAGCATGTTTCCTTGCCTGCAGGCTATAGGGACTTTTTGATACCGCGTTTCTTGAAGTGACCCGGGGCACTTGGTATCGATCTGGACGACGAGGTAGCAGACCTCGTCGACGAGGTGGGCGACAAGGTGGACGGGCCTTGTTAGTGTGGTGACGGGCCTTGTCAGCAAGGTGGACGGTGAGATGGACGAGCTAGACGTGGAGATCGACAACGAGCTGGCCAACTTTGCGGGTGAAGTGTACAACGAGGTGGTAGGCAAGGTCAGCTGGCTGTCGGTGAGGTGGACGACCGGCGAGGTCGACGGACGTGGTGGAAAACCGGGAAGGTGAGGAGGGGCTAGGGTTTGTGCTAGGGTGACAGAGAGGTTACTACTGGAAGGATGGACAAATACGAGGGGATTAAAGGCAGAGGGATGGACAACGGCGAGGGGAAAAGGGGAGGACAGCGGGGAGGGTGAGGGGAAAAGGGGGAGGACGGCGGGGAGGGCGGCACCAAGGGCGGTGGGGAAATTTGGATCTGTCTCATTTTGGCGAGGGGATAAAAAGGGTTTGGAATAGATTACGTAAATGACCTTTGTAGGAATGCTTGGTTGGCGCTGTGCGGGTGGGCTCAAAGGTAATTGCAGCTCGAGAAATTTTCGTTTGCATAGAAACTCTCCCGCGCTGGCGCCAAATTTCGCGTGGGCGGGAGGATCTAACCTAGAAATTTGGGGTTGGTGTCCTGGCCGTCGGATGCATGGTGGAGGGTTCAAATAAATTAACCATATTTTAGAAAGTCTTCACTAAAAGGGCCTTGGTGAAGAAAACTATAAATTGTTGACGGATAAATCTTGAAAAAAGCAATAATGTGGACTACTAGTTTATATTCTGGCTTGTATAATGATCTCAAGAGAGGTAACATATTTTGGATAATACATTCAAATTTAGATAAGATTCAAAATGCGGTTTATTTTGAACAATGGATTTCTCCAGATTAGGGTTGAACGATGGACTTTTATCCTTATTTTGGTTAGTTTTAGGTCATAGCAACACACATGGTATATATCAAATTAGTTTGATCCCAAAGAAGATGCATCACTACACAGACCAAAATACATAGGAAAACTGAAGCAGCTTCCACATATCCATGTGAATGACTAGAGTGTATAGTGGATATATCAATGTGGTTAGAACACATGCATGACTCTAGGGGGATCCATGCGTGTCAGACTAAAATTAAACATCATATAGGAAATAATAAATAACCAGCTTTCAATTCCATGTTGCATGGCCCGTGTGTGACAGAAGTTGCATATATCACAGAATCAACTGGAGTATGTGGTCATCATGCATGGTTTTGGAAAAGAACGCATGCAAATGTGGTCATGTTGTGGTTACTAATGACTCTAGTGGATATATATATATCAATGTGGTTTAGGAAAAGAACACATCATATATACTCTAGGGGGTCCATGTGTCCAATTATGGTCACAAAGACCAAAAACACACATGTATAGCTAGGAAATCTCAGCTTCAACATTGCACATCTTGCACCAGTGTGACAGAAGTTAAGTTGCATCACAGAATCCACTGGAGTTTGTGTGTGGTCATGTAGATATCAATGTGGTATATATTATTGGAAAAGAACACATGCAATGTGTGTGTTCATCATGTGGTCTATCAACAATGACTCTGGTGGCCATATCAATAATGTGGGTAAGGAAAAGAACACATCATTACAAAATATGACTCTAGGAGAGATCCATGATTGTCATAGAGACCAAAAACACATAGGAATTAATTAATAAAGGATCTTCAACATTGCATGCATGGTTGCACCAGTTTGACACAAGTTGTGCATCATCATAGAATAATCCACTTGAGTATATGCATGTGTGTGGTGGTCATGTGTACATGTAGCTAGAAATATCATTGTGGTTTTGGAAAAGAACAGTGTACATATATGCAATGTGGTCATGTGAGATGGATCTGTGACTCTAGCTAGTGGACAGTGTGTACTGGTTTATTAGGAAAAGAACACGCATCATGCAATGATATCACTAGGGGATCCATGCATGTGTCAAATTAAACCATGTATGGTCACATAGACCAAAAACACATAGGAAAGCAACATATATATATTGCATGCATGCATGTTTGCACCAATGTGACAAAAGTTAGTTTTGCATCACAGAATCCACTAGAGTATGTGTGTGTGTGGGTCATGCATGTAGATATCATCATGTGGTTTCAGAAAAGAGCACATGCAATAGTCTGTGGAGAGAGATCATGACTCTAGTGTGGATATCAATGTGGTTTTTAGGAAGAGAACACACACATGCAATTAATTAATGACTCTAGCAGCTAGGGGATCCATGTTGTCAAACCATGCATGGTCTCACAGAGACCAAAAACACATAGGAAAAGCAGCTTCCACATATGCATGTTGCACAGTGTGTGTGTACATGTGTGTGTGTGTGGGGGGGGGGGGGGGGCGATGTGTGTGTGTACATGTGTGCGTGTGTGTGTGTGGGGGGGGTGTGATATGTGATGTGTGTGTCTGTACATGTGTGTGTGTGGTGGTCATGTGTACATGTAGCTAGAGATATCATTGTGGTTTTGGAAAATAAAAGTGTACATATATGCAATGTGGTCATGTGAGATGGATCACTAACTCTAGCTAGTGGACAGTGTGTACTGGTTTATTAGGAAAAGAACACACATCATGATGTCTCTAGGGGATCCATGCATGTGTCAAATTAAACCATGTATGGTCACATAGATAAAAAACACATAGGAAAACAACATATATATATTGCATGCATGCATGTTTGCACCAATGTGACAGAAGTTAGTTTTGCATCACAGAATGCACTGGAGTATGTGTGTGTGGGTCATGCATGTAGATATCATCATGTGGTTTTGGAAAAGAGCACATGCAATAGTCCATGGAGAGAGATCATGACTCTAGTATGGATATCAATGTGGGTTTTAGGAAGAGAACACACACATGCAATTAATTAATGACTCTAGCAGCTAGGGGATCCATGTGTCAAACCATGCATGGTCTCACTGAGACCAAAAAACACATAGGAAAAGCAGCTTCCACATATGCATGTTGCACAGTGTGTGTGTACATGTGTGTGTGTGGGGGGGGGGGGGCGTGATGTGTGTTGTGTGTGTGTGGTGGTCATGTGTACATGTAGCTAGAGATATCATTGTGGTTTTGGAAAAGAATAGTGTACATATATGCAATGTGGTCATGTGAGATGGATCAGTGACTCTAGCTAGTGGATAGTGTGTACTAGTTTATTATGAAAAGAACACACATCATGCAATGATGTCTCTAGGGGATCCATGCATGTGTCAAATTAAACCATGTATGGTCACATAAACCAAAAACACATAGGAAAGCAACATATATATATATTGCATGCATGTTTGCACCAATGTGACAGAAGTTAGTTTTGCATCACACAATCCACTGGAGTATGTGTGTGTGTGGGTCATACATGTAGATATCATCATGTGGTTTTGGAAAAGAGAAGATGCAATAATAGTCATGTGGAGAGAGATGATGAGTCTGGTGTGGATATCAATGTGGTTTTTAGGAAGAGAACACACACATGCAATTAATTAATGACTCTAGTAGCTAGGGGATCCATGTGTCAAACCATGCATGGTCTCACAGAGACCAAACACACATAGGAAAAGCAGCTTCCACATATGCATGTTGCACATTGTGTGTGTATGTGTGTGTGTGTACTGTGTGTGTGTGCATGTGTGTGTGTGTAGTGTGTGACAGAAGTTTTTTGCATCACAAAATCCACTAGTGTGTGTGGTCAGATATATATCAATGTGCAATGTGGTCATGTGTATGTGGATCAATGACACCTATAGCAGTGTGGATATCAATGTGGTTTATTTAGGAAAAGAACACATGCAATGACTCTAGGGGTGTCATGTGTACAACCATGGACATAGAGACCAAACACATAGGAAAATCACAGCTTCCACACATTGCTTTTTGCACCAGTGTGACATAAGTTGCATCACAAAGTGTGTGTGTTCATATGTAGATATCAATGTGTGGTATTATTGGAAAATAACACACATGCAATGTGATCATCATGGTGTGGATCTATCAATGACTCTGGTGGCCATATCAATGTGGGTTAGGAAAAAGAACACATGCATGCAATATGACTATAGGAGAGATATTCCACATGGGTCATAGAGACCAACAACACACAGGAATTAATAAAGGAGCCTTCCACATTGCATGCACGGACCAGTGTGACAGAAGTTGTGCATCATCACAGAATCCACTTGAGTATATGCATGTATGTGGTCATGCATATATGTAGAGATATATATATCATCATCTTGTGTTGTTTTGGAAAAGAACAATGTACATATATATGCAATGTGTGGTCATGTGATGGGATCAGTGGCTCTAGTGGATATATATTAGTGTGTATTGGTTTAGGAAAAGAACACACACATCATGCAATGTCTCTAGGGGATCCATGTGTATTAAACCATGCATGGTCACATGCATAGACCAAAACACATAGGAAAGCAACATATTGCATGTTGCACCAGTGTGACAGAAGTTGCATCACAGAATCTAGTGTGTGTGGTCATGTAGATATGTGGTTTTGGAAAAGAACACATGCAATGTGGTCATGTGTGGATCAATGAAGCTAGTAGTGTGGATATATATCAATGTGGTTTAGGAAAGAACACATGCAATGACTCTAGGGGTTACATGTGTACAACCATGGTCACAGAGACCAAGCACATAGGAAAAGCAGCTTCCACACATTGCATGTTGCACCAGTGTGACATAAGTTGCATGATCATGCATGTGTGGTCATGTAGATATATCAAAATGTGGTATTATTGGAAAAGAACACACACATGCAATGTGGTCATCATGTGGATCTATATCAACAATAATGCAATATAGAAAAGAACACACATGCATGCGATATGACTCTAGGAGAGATCCATATGGTCATGTAGAGACTAAAAACACATAGGAATTAAAATAAAGGATCTTCCACACATTGCATGCATGGTTGCACCATCATCACAGAATCCACTTGAGTAGTATATGCATGTGTGGTCATGCATATGTGTATAGATATCATTATGGTTTTGGAAAAGAATAATGTACATATATGCAATGTGGTCATGTACATGTGGACCAGTGACTCTAGTGGATATATATTAGTGTGTAGGTTCAGGAAAAGAACACACTACATCATGCAATGTCTCTAGGGGATCCATGTGTCAAATTAAAAAGTATGCATGGTCACAAAGACCAAAAACACATAGGAAAAATAGCTTCCACATTGCATGTTGCACCAGTGACAGAAGTTGCATGCATCACAGAATAATCTAGTGGAGCATGTGTGTCTGGTCATGCATCATGTAGATATCATCGTGGTATTGGAAAAGAACACATGCAAATGTGGTCATGTGGATCAATGACTCTATATAGTGGATATATCAATGTGGTTTAGGAAGAGAACACACTGTGCATGCAACTAATGACTCTGGGGAATCCATGTGTCAAACCATATGGTCTCACACAGAGACCAAAAACACAAAGGAAAAGGTGCATCACAAAATCCACTGAAGTTGCCTAGATGATAACTACCTCAAATTAAGTTTGAGCCCAAGAAGATGCTAGATCATGCGCATGCATATCGATCGATATATGTGAGAGACCATATGCTCACTAGGGGCCTAGATATAATGCCTATCTCAACAACCCATCACACATTTGTACATATATATCATATAGGAAAACACATACATATGCATGCAAGTTCCTCCAACGCTTAGATCCCAAACTAATCTGTACATCCCAAAATATATATTACAGACACAAAATAAACTATAAACTAAAATCTAGTTCAAACACATAATTTATCACCACCACTTGTTGTCGTCCTTGACTTTCTTCCCCTTCAACCGCTTGCTGTTGCCACCGTTCCAAGATCCCTTCTCGTCCTAATACCGCTTTCTGTCCTCCTCGCGCTTCTTCTCCTGGGCTAGCTTGCAACCAGGGCATAGTTCTGTCGCGAAAAACCCCGCCTTAACCATCCCATCTTTCATGGTAATGAGCTTACTATACAACTCGTACGCCATATAGGCATCTCTGGCTGCATACTCGAGGCGCACCTGGCTCATCGGCTTCCACTCCCAGTAGTTGTGCTCGTGTCGCTTCAATTTCTTCAGTTTTACATATGATCTGTCAATGATTTCCGCTGCCAAATCACCCATGCCATCCTTCGCTGGGTATTGTTTGACCTTGTACAGATATTGGATGTCGATGTGGTACCCATCTGGGATTTTTATCAATGCACGAGAAATCATAATTGTGTCATTTGTGATATCAATGCTAGTGAAAGTTATCCCTTTCCTACACAAGAACTCGACCAAAGCTGGACAATGCTTCTCAGTTGGTTTACTCCTGCATTTAGATAGTTTTAGGGATGTAAGGGAACAAGGGATGCAGAAGTGGTGATCTCAAATTTAAATTTCACATACCTGCAGAAGTGGTAAATGAGGACCTCCTCATGTATGACGATTTGCACGACAACGATCTCTTGTGGAGGATCTTTTCGCTTATTTACAAGGGTGTACTCCAAGTCTAGCCCCACAAACTTGTACTTCTCTTTATCAAGCAATTTCTCATACCTGGCGAGAGTTGTCTCCATAGCCGCTTCATCATTTGTGTACACCACTGTCAAAGTCGTGGTGCCATGGGCAGGGACCAAGTGGGTCTTTGTTGTGCGTTTCCCATGGTCCATGCCTGCAAGGAAATGTGTGAAAGGAAATGCCTGTAATGAACTGCCTGCGAGAGGAAGAAGAAGATGAACCAACGGTTCCAGAACAAAGGAAGAAGAAGCACCCAGGAATACCAATAGAGGAATGACTGAGGAAGAGGAAGAAGAAACATGGAAACTGCAGCTTCAGTTCGAGAACTCACCGTGGTTACGTGGAGATCATGGTAGTGCCACCGGTTCAACAAGTGGGGCTGATTCCTGCGAGAATATGAAATTAGTTGTGCATTTTTCTATGCGAGAAATTCAGAGAAATCATTTATATTTTCTCTTTCATAAATAAACATAATGAAGTTGGTACAACCAAGAGATTTGAACAAAATAGATTTGCTAGTTTAACATACAACAACACAAAAGTTTCTAAGCATGCATTCTTGAAATTTAAATTCTAATGATTTATTCAGAAGTTCTGAGCTACAACCAACATCAAAGAGCCAACACTCTCGTCTTCGTGCTCCTCCTGCTGCTCGTCGCTGTCGTCTTCCGCATCCTCATGTTCCTCTGCCGGACCGGTGACCACCTCAATAATCAACTTGATATAGTGCCTCATCACCTTAACCTGGACGACGAGCAGATCATCAAGGCAAATTCTGTTTTCAACACAGAATGCAGTCCATGGGTCGGTGAACTCAATGCAATCATCATATACTTCCGATATGCGACATCGCCCCAAGATTTTCAGGCCTTTGTCACAATTATTCTTCATGCATACACAATAGAACCCTTTCTTTGGGATTTGGTGTTCCCTTGTGCATCTCAAAGGAATTTCCTGAGTAACAAAAATATATAACAGATCTTATTTAACAGTCCACCCTGATAAATTTACGAAATAATAAGGAAAAGCATAGGAAAAAGTGATTAACTAACCATCTGATGAAGATCATCTTCATCCTGCACCTGGTGCACCAAGAACCGAGGGATCTCAAATACGTAATCTTCATCCAGGTCTCTTACAAACTCTTTGTAGAATGTCCAAGATATGGAATTCATTTCAGAGTAACGGACATTACATGGGTGCTAAAATATGGATTTCTCTAGTGTCACGTTGCAACAATCTTTGGTCTTATAACACCCTGATCATGCATATGAAATTGAAGAAGGTTTGTGTGTAAGGAACATATATAATTAAGAAACTAGTCATGTGTGTAAGGAAACAACCATTTTAATGCAAAGAAGTCAATACATACACTGGTCTTGATCAACCCAAGGTTTGACAACATTCAGCATTTGACACTGCAACAATAAAGCACCTGTCTAATCTATCGTATGCAAATGTGAGAACATCATTCTGTTCAATGTTATAAGCTACACAAAACCCTCTCCAATATGGCCCACATAATGCTACAGACCTCCCAAATTTCCCACCATACAACACATAGAAGTAGTATTCATCAATTGTTCTGTTTTGATCATGGCGGTCACTCCGAGCAAGGATCCAGGTCAGATGTGGACTAAGAGCGAATTGTCGCATACGCTCAGCGAAACAACAAGGAATACCCTGCATAAATTTGTGAAACAGAAAAAACCCATAAGATCATGAACATAAAGCAATTTATATGGAAATTTAAAATAAGATATGAATATGAAAATCGAGAATACTTACAAATACCTCTGCAAAAAAGGGTGACCTCACCCTCATTCTAAAATACATCACATGGTCTGTGTTTCCACTCCCACACCAGGAAGGTTGCTGCTGACATGTCACACATTCGTTTTGAGCCATATTACTTTTTTTCTGAACACAAAAATTACAAAAGATCAGGAAAATAAATGATATGGTGTTACTAATATTATCACTGATTACATTGTACTTTATCTAGTATATATATACTACTAACAATAACTAGTACTATATATGTGCAGAAATACAACTAGTCTGTAGTTCTACATAGATAATCTAGCAAAAATACAACTAATGATGTGTATATTGTACTAATCTGCAGTTCTGCATACACATACTGAAGATTGTTATTAACAAAATATCAGCACAAATTCTACCAACCAAAAAATCTGCAGAAATTCAACCTAACAAAATCTGCACATCTAGATTTACTCAAGAGATTCAATAAAGTAATCTTAGAGAAAACTCTACGGATTTGATGAAGCAATCATAGAGAAAACGCTTCAGATTCGATGAAGAACAAGTACTATTTACATAGCTCTGAAAACCCTACAGATTCAATGAGCTACTGCTGCTGAAGATCTCTGCCGCCGGTTATACTCTGATGAAGGGGATTCTTACTGCTGCTGTAGAGCCTCGCCGTCGGTTATTCCACGACAGATTATGTCCCTCACTCCGCCGTTGTCGCGCGTGCCCGTGGATGCTGCAGCTCCCCTGCATTTTTCTAGAAAACGCGTGAGATTGGGCGGCATGCCGCGCACCTATATATATGCGAAGGAAGCTCGTCGGAGATTGGAGAATATATAAGTCGTGCACCTGCTTCCTGTGAAAGCTCGCCGGAGAGCAGCTCACACACTCTCTCTACATGATGCTTCGGTTCCCACAAAATGGAGCGAAAATAAAAACCGAAGAAATTCAATAAAATGGAAACCTCCAGGTCTCAAACACGCAACCAAGAGGACCTTGACTAGTGGATCCACCTACGATGAACCCCACGTGTCAGCTAGACATGTGAAAATTCTTTCACGGACTTGTGGGGCCTACCTCTTTTCCGCCCACACACTCAACTGAACTCCACCTGGGAGATTTCGAAATCAGATCTGAAATCCGGTCCACCACATGCGATGGCGGCGACTAGGGAACTGCTGCCTTTGCCGGTCCACCACACGCGACGGCGGCGCCTCCCTGTCCATTTCGGCGTCCGCACTCCAACCGCTGGGACTCCCCTTCCGGCCGACATCTCTGCGCATCTTGGTAGCTCCCCTTTCGGGAGGCATCTCCGTGCTCAACTCGCTCGTCTCCGTGTCTGCCAAGGTAAAAAAATAGTTTGTTTAATTGTTCAACACATGGATATCACTTGGATTGTTCATCTACATAAAAATCTTCTTAAAAAGGATTATTCTTCTCAGAAAATGTGATTAGTTTGTTTAATTGTCCAATAGATTGATAGGAGTTGGATTTGTTGCATGGTGAAGTAAATTGTTCTGAAAATGACTATCCTGTTCTAAAAATGAGATTTGTTGTTTTAATTGTTCAACACATGGATATGAGTTGGCTTGTTCATTGTAAACAAAACTGTTCTAAAAAATCATTAGTCTATTCTGAAAGTATGATTTGTTTATTTAATTCTTAACAGATGGATAGGAGTTGGATTGTTCATGGCAGACAGTTTACTGAACCTTACAAAGCTGGCCTGAAACAGTTTGTCAGATTTATCAAGGAGGGATATGTCGAGAATGCTGAGGTTCCATGCCCCTGTCGTAAGTGCCTCAACCAGAGAACGGTACATGTAGGGCTTCTTTATCACCACTGACTCATCAGTGGAATGTCACACACGTATACTCGGTGGATACAACATGGAGAGCCACTTGATCTTGCTATTATTGAAGATCCACCCAATGGTGGTAACAATGGTGGTCATGCCGGTGATGACAATGACAATATGTATATGGATGATGAAGGCGATGATGATGGAGGTCACAACATTCCAGATATGTTGCAAGACCTTAAGCACACAGGCGATGAATTAACTACAGTCCAGATTGCTGCTAATGTCCCAACTGACGGTAAACATGAGAAATTGTTTTCAAAGTTGGTGGAAGAGGCAAAGCGCAAGCTTTACCCGGGAAGTAAACACTACAGGCTTGCATTTGTTGTGAAGCTCCTTCATCACAAGTAATATCACCGGATCACCAACACTGCTTTCGATGATTGGATGATGCTATTTTGCTGATGCACTACCGGATCCCAATACCCTGCCGAGATCAAACCGTGAAGCAAAAACTTATCTGAAGCAGCTTGGACTTTCCTATGACAACATACTCATGTGCAAAAACAACTCCATGCTCTTTTGGAAGGACAATGACAAGCTGGACAACTGCATTACGTGTGGCGCCTCAAGGTGGAAATATCCAGAAAGAAGGTCGTCGGCTGTCAAAGTGCTGCATGATTTTCCTTTGGCTCCACGGCTATAGAGATTGTTCTCTTCGAGAAAAACAGCAGAGAACATGCAGTGGCACAAGTTAAGGAGAATTCCCAGAGATGGTATACTTAGTCATCCGGCTGATGGTGAAGCATGGAAGGATTTTGACAGAACATGGGAGGACTTTTCAGCTGACCCTAGAAACGTAAGGCTTGGCCTTGCCACCGATGGCTTCAATCCTTATGGAACCATGAGCACGAGCTACAGTATGTGGCCTATATATGCCCTGCCGTACAACCTTCCACCATGGGATTGTATGGATGCATCAAACTAGATGCTTTGCCTTCTAATCCCTGGCAAATCAAGTCCTGGAAAGGACTCTGATCTCTTTATTGAGCCTCTGCTGGACGATTTGCAACAACTTTGGAAGGGTGTGCGCTCTTACAATGCATTTCAAAATGAAACATTTGATCTTTGAGCAGCGGTTCTTTGGTGTACCCATGACTACCCATCTTGCAACACTATGTCTGGGTGTACAACAAAAGGATATTATGCATGCCTGCATTGTGACAAAAATCATCTGTCCAAATCCATAAAGAGCAAAATATGCTACATTGGGCACCATCGTTTCCTGCCGAAGCGCCACCGCTTGCGGCAAGACACGGAGCTTGCCAGCATTCATGATGACCACTCAAAGCCTGGCAAATTTGCTCCAGTTGAGTTACAAGCTGAGCTGGAGAAGGTTAGGCATCTTAAACCAGGAGCTAGATGTGATCCTGGGAGCAAAAAGAGGAAGCAAACAGATCCTTCACCGATCTAGAACCGGCGGCATGGTTTCTGGGACTTGCCTTACCGGGGATCATTGAAACTTCGGCACAATCTCGACTGATGCACATCGAGAAAAACATCTGCGACAACTTGATTGGCACACTACTTGAACTTGACGGGAAGAAGAAGGACACCTTGAAGGCTAGGTATGACTGTGAAGCCCTAGGCATTAGGCGAGATCTACATGTGCAACCCACAGACATAGAGAAGGACCTTCTATGTCCATATGCACCGTATTACCCGAATAAGGAGCAGAAGACGGGTTTCTGTCAATATCTGTGGGACTACACTTTTCCTCATGGGTTTTGTTCAAACATGGGCAAACGTGTCAGCGTTCCTACACGCAAGATCATGGGACTTAAAACCCATGAATGCAAGAGCCTGTTGCAGGGAATATTGGCTGCTGGCATGTGAGGGTATTTGCATACCGATATCTACACGACAATTGGAGAGCTGGGAAGATTTTTCAGGCAATTGTGCAGTAAAAACTTGAAACTGTCGGTGTTGGAAAGGCTCAAAGATGAAATCCCAGTAATTCTATGCAAACTTGAACACATATTCCCGCCGACATTTTTTGATGTGATGGTCCACCTGGCTATGCATTTACCTGATGAGGCAATGCTCCGAGGCCCTGTGAACTATGGGTGGATGTATCCAGTAGAGAGGTTGTTATGTACTCTGAAGAGATATGTCAGGAACATGTCACGTCTAGAAGGTTCAGTGGCAGAGGCCTACATTGCTGCCGAGTGCGTGACTTTTTTCGCTAGATACCTTGATGATATTGTGACAAGATTCAATCGACCAGCAAGAAATGTAGGTGACCAACATGAATCAGCTTGTGATGTGTTTGGCCATAGTGTGAATTTGATTGGAGGAAGTCATGTCACCTGGTATGGAGGAAGCGATGATACTGATTTGACCCTCCAAAGGGAGCTACAAAAGATGACTTGGTATGTCCTAAACAACTGCGAGGAGGTTAAGCCATATATCATGTATGTTTTGATTTCCCATACTTATGAATCCAATATTGCCATACACCTAAAGATTTTAATTCCGAGTTACTCTCTGGATCGTAGTCTTCGCCGAGAACAACTGGTGAACGATGGGATGCCCAATGTGGAAAGAAGGCTTGAGCAGGGATTTCAAAGATGGTTCAAGGACCATGTTTGTTTCCTTTTGCATTTATCTCTATCCTTCAAATATAGCATTTCAATGCATGATTTGACCATATTGTATTTCTGCCGTGGTACATACGGATCATGAAAAAGCAACAGGATAATCGAGAAGCTATGGATGAAGAGCTTTGCATTAGCGTGTGGCCCAGACTTCCGAGTAAGAACATATTCAGCTTGTATTGTGGATGGTGTTCGGTTCCTCACCGCTGATTGTGAGAAGGGCAAGAAAACACAAAATAGTGGAGTAATGACTAAAGGTTATCACTTGGAGAAGGATATCCATTTTTATGGTGTCCTCAAGGATATCAAGGTGCTGTATTTTAACTCTGATTTGGAACAACAACGATCAGTTGTGTTATTCCACTGTGATTGGTATCAGTTTGAGGGCCGCAAGGATACTGAGATGATGTATGATAAACTCTTCCGGAGTGTCAACATTACCAATTTTTGGTACAAAGATGACAGTTACATCTTGGCAACCTAGGCTACAAAAGTGTTCTACGTGCCAGACACAACCAAGGCAAAAACTGGCGGGTGGTTCAACAAATAGTTCTAAGACATAAGTTTGATGTTGTCGAAGGAGAGGAGGAGGAGGAGGTGGTGCATACTGATGTAGCATACCAATAGTTTGTAGGCTCTGACAATGAGACTGTATCTGAGGCTCCGCCTTTCAAGAAACGTCGACCCTATGTCAACGGAGGCCGCATCATAGATGCATCAGTGTTCGATCGTATCAGAGGCAAAAGGAAAGTTGTTGAAGAGGAGGAAGTTGACAGTGAGGCTGAAGTAGACGACACCATTGAGTACTACAATGACAAACAAGATGAAGTACAAGATGATATAGACAAAGAGCAGTTCCAACTTATGGTGGTGGAGTGTTGGATGGTTTGTGTTGCATGCTTGAACTGATGGATGTGTGCATGCGTGTCTTGAACTGATGATCGTGTGTGTATGCTTGAACTAATGGTTGTGTGCATGCCTATGTTGCATGCTTTGTGTTGAACTAATGGTTGTGTGCATGCCTTTGAATTGATCAATATGATTGTTCTTTAGTTCATGAAATTAATAGTTACTAGCAAATGTGCCCGTGTGTTGCAACGATTTTAAAATAAGTACAATATGTTCTCACAATTATATAGAAAACAATATGGTGTAATTTTTTAGCACTAAAAAACTTACATTTCGCTTTTGTTTTTGGTCTGTACCAGTTTGAAATATTTTTTGGTATTTCTTCATAGCTCCCTTTGTTGCAATGCACATCAATTCTCTCAAAGAAAAATTAAAACTCAGTACCTAATTTATCATGGTTATATATAAGTACAAAATAACATGTATATCATGAAGAAACATTTGAGTATACAATTGATTCATTAAAGTTACAATTTTCTAAATTATATTCAATTAGTACATAAACAATATTTTAGATCGTAATAAAATAGGTCACATGGGAAATTTTAAAGTTCAGTTTTAGGATATTAGGCTCACATGCCAAATGACAATGTCATTTTCTTTGCAATTAGCCAAACGACAGTGTCTACTCAAAGATGCAGACAGTAAGGTCACAAACTCTCTTCCTGCAAGGACAGGATAGCATGCAGGACAGTAAGGTCACAAACTCTCTTCCGGCAAGCCACATTTCTGTTTTACTCATCTCTCATTAATTATTATGCACCATGCACAACCTGCAACAAGACCACAATCCCATCCCATTGAATTACAGCCAAGTACCACTTCTCTTCCAGGCAAACCATATTCCATTGTCCTGGGCAGCGCCATCAGCCCAATTGGAAATTTAATTCCCGATCATTAGATTTCCAACCACGGTGGTTCTGCTTGCTGATTACAGAGGCTTTAGAAAATATCCATGCGTGCTCTTTCTTTGGACTGGCCGGCCGGACAAAGTCAGTCCATCTTTGCACGCAGGCCATCGGCAACCAAATTACGCCGCCAGTAGAGTTGCTCGCGTCTTCGCTCGATCTCCTCCCTCGTCTCGCCTGCTAGCCTCGCTAGCTCCTCACTTGTCCTGCATGCAGGCATTCAGGCAAGCACATCTCCAACCTCCATTGAATTCCACATGCCAAGCGGGTCTTACTTTTCCATCATCAGAGAACCCTTTGATCATCAGAGTGAATGCTTGAGCATTTGGGACACGACCTTTTATTAACATCCTTGCAAAAATGGCGCTAGCAATTCTCAGCTTCGGGCCTTGCAGAAAGCATGGATTATGCTTGTGTAAGGGCGGTATCTGGCTGCAGTCTCCTGTGCACCATCTCGTCGAGACAACCAATAACACCTTCCCGATCCTGAACTCTCCACATAGCGCGCGAACAACATCATTGTACGACGTGCACACAAGCGTCGTCTCTGCCATGACATCGTTGGTCTCTTATAACCTCCCCAGTGTGCATGGCGTGGAAACAATCGCCGTATGGCTCACCTCGTCCTGAGTGGCATCCCTTCCTGGCCATTTTGTCGAGCAGCTTGCGCGCAGCGTGGACCTAGTCATTCTGGCACAAAACCATGATGCGCGGGATGTAAATCGGCCTTCCTCATGTTGTCATACACCGACACCACCATCCCTACCAGGTTCTTACGGAGAAGTGTGTCCAACAGGTGGTTGTACACCCGCAAGGTGAGGGCCTCTCACCCCAGATCGTGCGCGTAGTAGAACGTCTTGAGCGCACGGTCAGGCGCCTCGGCGCGGGCAAAGGCGCAGATGGCAAGGACGGGTGCTCCCTCTGGTCATGCCACCACATGTAGCCACATCTTCTCAAGCGCGTATTGAACGCCGTCCATGTCACCCGCTGCAACCAGCCTTCCCATCTTAACAGTGGCTTCATGGATCAGAGCACCTTGGGATGGGGACTTGAATGCAGGAGGATCTGGATCTCAGGGGCGGAGAGATGATGGGCTCCTGCAGTCCCGTTCCAGCGGCCGGAGGACATGGAGGTCGTGGGTGGCCAGAGATCGACACGGTGGTGGCAACCAGTCGGATGTGGGTGATGACCACGTGGCAATTTCATGCCCAGGCCGAAGAAAATAGCTCGCACGAACCCGAGGCCAACGACATCGCTGGGCCGACGGCTACGTCATGCGCTATGTCCACAGGGAGCAGAGGGATCGGGCCATCAGGGCTCGGGCCGCCGCTTGTGCTGGGCGCTAGCCGCTCCTTGCGATGGACGCGGTTCGGATGGACGAACCAAACAGAATGCGACGAACGGTTTTTTACTTCACGGGTGGCAGCGGTGGGTAATTTCCATGAACTCTAGGGGTATTTTTGTCTTTTTTCTGAACGAAGGACAGAGACACTCCATATTTTATTATTAGGTATAGATATAGATTCATTTGGAAAATTAGCCAAAAAATTGTGCTGTTATTCTGTCTGTCAAACTTGGCTAAACAAAAGCTCTTTTTCTGGTAGAAAAATTGTGTTATTATTCAGTCCACGTGGGGTTCATTCGTCAGCCTACCAGATGATGCCAGTGTGAACCAAAACCGCTCACGCATGGGATCCACCTGTCATAGCAGGTAAAAAAACCCTCTCCCCTCCATGCCACTCCCAAATCCCGCATCACTTCCCCCAAATCCGCGCTAGAGAAAACCCTCTCCCTTCCCCGCGGACGACCAAATCCTGGTGACGACGGTGGCAACGGAGGTTGCAAACTGACGTGTAAGTGCTCCTCAACCTAGCGCTCTTTCACCACGTCAACTCTTCGTTAACCGGCCGGCGATGTGGTCGCCTCCTCATTCTAGTTCGACGCATCACCTCCTTGTTCTAGGACACCGCGTCGATGTTGCTATTTAATTAGTTCTAGTTCAATGCATCGCTTCCTTGTTCTATGGCAGCGCGTATGTACTCACAATCTAGTGCTCCGCGCGTCGATGTTGCTGCTTATGGCAAGGCTCAATCTAGTTCACTGGAAGTGCCCTTTAGTTTACTTACTGAATTTGATTCTCGTAATAATTGACTAATTAGAATTGTATTCTAACTTAATTGTTGTATTTAATCTTTGGGGGTAGGTATGATGAAGGCCAGGGAGATACATGAGCAGGTTCTAAAATTGATGCTACTGGCTCTACTACTGTATATGTCATAAAAACTAAATATTCTAATTAGTGCAATGTCTAATTTAGGCTACGAAGGATGCTATCGTCATCAATGTCTCATGTGAAGAAACCTGTTGCTGTAGTTTTTTGCAAGATGAAAGTTAAGATAGCAAGGCGCAGAGCTAAAGCTTATATGAAAATATTTAGAGTAGTCGAGAAACCGAGGATCGTCATTCCTAGAAGTGTGGCATTATATACATGTTTTGATACATTTATATATATGCAGAGACAGATTATTATTTTCTAATTTTTTTTCTAGGTCCAAGTATGATGGGGGTTGAGGAATTTGATGAGCACTGCATGTTTGGAAACAACTTGGAATTGACTTCTGACCAAGTCGCTTCCCTCAAAGTGTTAGTTAAACGACACAAGCCATCTATACCATACTATGTGTGCAAGATAAACAAGTCAAATGTCATCCGTGGGAAGGCCAAAATGGTTAAAATTTGACATTTCAATATTTAAATTTTATTATGCATAGTGAACTCTAGCCAACAACTAATATTATTCTTCTCCTACAGTACTTTTCAGCTAGCTATAGCCGTGCACACCTCAACCGCTATCTCCCAAAGGTGTTACCACTCGCATGCTCCTACAAGACCACTTTTGAGCATGTTAACCTCTTCCAAGGCATGAATGATGCTGCCCATATGATAAGAGGTTGGTCTAATATTCTCAAACTCGCTGGAATAAGGGAGGGGAATGAGTGCATCTTCACCTTTTTAAATGAGGGGCTACATGTCTTCATGGGTTGTGTTAATGTTCTGTAGTGAGGCCAAAAAGTATCTGCTTGTTTATGCTGTGGTGTTGGATGAACTATATAATATGTTGTCAATGAACTTGTAGTGGTAAGGAACTTGTGGTCAACCTGGTGCTGTACATGCTAAGTAATATTATCTCCCTATGCTATGTATATATTTTGGTTGATTGTGTTCAGGTTGTTGCTTTCCTATGATTGAGAGCTGGTATGTAATATACAGAATAAAGTTGTAGATCAGCACAAAACCAATGGACAGATGCATCGGTTGTAAGTTAGTTCTACAAAAGATTGGTTGATGGTTCGATTCCGTCTACCTGCACGGAATGTTTTTCTGTTATTTAATTTCTATCAAACACACTGTCAGCTGGGGCTGGCGGAAAACGTCACGAAGCAGCATTGAACCCAGCACTACCGTGAGATACACTACATACGTACCATTGACACCGAGCTGACATGTGGGGTTGAAGCACGAAGGAGAGGGTCGATGGAAAAAAGAGTCGAACATGTGCGGTGACGAAATCCACGACGAATTTGGCACCAGATGAAATGGCAAATTGGGCTTCAGGGCCTGGAACGAAATCTGCGACGAATTTGTCACGACGAAAACAAGGAACGTCATGGATAACCGGACTAGAGGGGCTTGCAGCTTGTTGTGACGAAACGTTCTAGAACGTATGGAACCCGCAACGTTTTTAGGTCGCGTCATAAAAAAAGGTCACAAATCGTCCAGTTTCTTGTAGTGCTGGCAGAGTTTCCGACCAGAGTCCGGCTGAGTCCGGGTGGTGTCCGATGTGACCTACTGATTGTCCGCCTCGGGCAAAGAAAACCTTGTGAATCCACATGGCCGGACAGTCCATCATAAACCGGCTAGATAGTCCGGTGGGGTCGGACACTTTGGCACACATCAGCCGGACAGTCCGGCAGGACTTTGTCGCTGCACAGATTTGATCCTGGGGAGCCCTTTTTCCTAGGTATAATTTACACAAATGTAGCTGATATCTCCTGAAACATTTAACAACAGATTAAACCTATCCATGTGTTGTCAACAAACATCAAAACAGTATGAAGGGCATAAATGCCCTTTCAGAAACCATTCTCACAAAAGTAATAGAGAGTAAAGGTGAAAAAATAAAAGGACGAAAAGGTTAACTAAGGACCTGGGAACCATTAAAAAGAACATTGGGATAGTAAAAGAACTTCTGGAACCCTAGGTATTCAAGGATGAAGTAATCATAGTAAGAAAATAATCCTCCGAAATGATAGGAGGCAAGTTTGATGGTAAAAATAGAAGTCAATAGAAAATCCCTTTTTGCTTAGGGGGGACTATGTATTTAGGGTTTTGTGACTTAAGTTCTTCCATTAACATCATGCCTTATGCAATCTATTAAGAGATACATTGCCATATTGATGAAACTCACCTTGAGGCGTCAAAAGCTACTTTTATGCTTTCTAACCAAACTTAGCAGCAGACTCGCGGGATACTTCGCAATGTCTGTGTTTCTGTGGGAGCTTTTGTATACCCAGTTGATTTTCATATTATTGAAATGCCTTTGAATTCTTTCTGCCTGGTCATTTTTGGTAATCGTTTTTATAGCTCTATGAACATTGATATTGATAACAAAAAACAAGGTTTGTCTTTACAGTTTGGGGAAGAAGTTTTAGACATAAATTGCAACCAATTCACGAGGTTGCCTTATGAAAAGAAAGTTGTAATTAAAGAGGAGAGGACTATTGAAGAATTGGCGGCAATCTATTTTTACACTCCACAATCTGAGTTAGAGAGAAGTTTGACGAGTGATGATTCATTTTTGAATGACTCTGCAAAAGAAGATATGGATGAAATCCTCAATGCTGCACCAGAAATTGAGTCACCTTAGAGACGAATTTGAAGAACTAGAAATAAAAGGGGATGAGGATACGCCGCCCCTTGTTTTAAAACCGCTTCCTCCAGGCCCCATGTATGGATTCTTGGATACGGAAGGTAAGTGCCTAGTAATTTTAGATGATAATCTCTCTCCTGAAGAAAATAAGAAATTGTTAGAAGTACTTGTCAAACAGCGTGAAGCTTTTGGATATAGTCTTAACGACATAAAAGGGATATATCCTTCCATAGTAACTCACAAGATACCTATGATTGAAGATGCTAAACCATGTGTTAATAATCAAAAGAGGTTGAATCATAAAATGAAAGAGGTAGTAAGAAAATAAGTTATACGTATGTTGGATAGTGGTATTATCTATCCAATTTCAGATAGTAAGTGGGTGAGCCCAACTCATTGTATACCTAGTGGAGGATGTATAACTATAATTAATAATGATAAGGATGAATTAATTCCTGCTAGAACAATAGCAGGTTATAGAATGTGTATAGACTTCAGGAAGTTGAACAAGGAAACAATAAAAGTTCATAAACAAATACCTCTCATGAATAGCATTATGGAAAGGATGTCTGATAATTCTTACTTCTATTTTCTTGATAGTTATTTGGGATATTCTCAAATTGCTATCCAGCATGAAGACCAAGAAAAGACCACTTTTACCTGTCCTTATGGAACCTATGCTTATCGACTAATGCCTTTTGGTTTGTGTAACACAGCTGCTACTTTTCAAGAGTGTGTTTTGAAAATATTTGACAATTTTGTGGAAAATTCCATGGAAGTTCTTATGGACAACTTTGTTGTATATGGAACTGCTTTTGAGCAATGCCTTTACAATCTTAATAGCGTTTTGCAGCGATGCAGACAGACCAAGATGGTCCTCAGTTGGGAGCACTGCCGATTCATGGTAAGGGAAGGTATAGTTTTTGGGCATAAAGTTTCTGAAAAAGGAATCGAGATGATGGTTCAAACTTGGCCACCTTAGAAAAATTGCCGATTCCTCAAGACATAAAGGGGGTAAAGAATTTCATTGGGCATGCTGGTTTATATAAGCGCTTTAATAAAGATTTCTCTAAGATAGCTTCCCCTCTAGCTCATCTCTCAGATAAAGATACTCTTTTTGCTTTTGATAGAAATTACATTGATTCCTTCGAAGAATTAAAAAAGCACTAATTTCTGCACCAGTTATCCAACCACCAAATTGGGATGAGCCATTTGAAATTATGTGTGATGCTAGTGACTATGCTATTGGGGCTATTTTAGGACAAAGAGATGGATCGAACCTTAACGTCATTCAATATGCTAGTCGAGCTTTCAATGAGGATCAAAGAAATTATGCAACAACTGAAAAAGAATTTGAGCTGTCATTTTTGCTTGTGATAAATTTAGACACTATATTATCAATTCAAAAGTAATAGTTCATACAGATCATTAGGCTTTGCGACGCCTTCTAGCTAAGAAAGATGCTAAACCAGTCTAATTAAATGGGTCTTGTTACTACAAGAATATGACTTGTAGATAGTGGATAGGAGAGGTAAGGATAATCCCGTTGCTGATCATCTATCACAAATGGAAGGTATCATAGAGGACCCCATTCCTATTAAAAAAATCTTTGCTAGGGGAATATCTTGCAGTAATAGAGCCTCGTGACCCTTGGTATGCAAATTATGATAATTTCCTTGTAGGTAAGTTTCTACCAAAAGGGATGGATTACAATCAAAGAAAGAATCTCTTTAATGATTTAAAGCATTAATTTAGACAGGATAATTAGCAAATGTGTACCCGACCACGAGGTGAGAGCCATTCTCAAGGCTTGCCACGATAGTCCTTATGGAGGACATCATGCTGGTGATCGTACTGCAGCTAAAGTCTTGCAATCAGGCTTCTACTAGCCTATCCTAGTTAAATATGATCATGAATATGTTAGGAATTGTGAAGCTTGCCAATGTATGAGTAATATTGGTAGAAGACAGGAAATGTCTATGAAATATAACCTAGTAATAGAGCCATTTGATGTTTGGGCAATGGATTTTATGGGACTGTTTGTCCCCTCTAATGGTTATACTCACATTCTTGTTGCTATTGACTATGTCACTAAGTGGGTAGAGGCTATACCCACTTCTCATGCAAATGCAGCCACTTCCATCAAGATGATCAAGGACATCATCTTTTCTAGGTTTGGAGTACCTCGGTTTTTAATTACTGATGGTGGAACTCATTTTATGAAAGATACTCTTGGCAAGATACTTTAGAAGTATGGAGTCGACCATCTCATAGCTTCACCTTACGACCCACAAACCAGTGGACAAGTGGAATTATCTAACCGAGAAATCAAAGTCATACTTCAGAAGACGGTAAACAGGCCAAGAAAGGACCGGGCTTTGAAGCTTAATGATGCGTTGTGGGCGTATCATACAACTTTCGAAAATCCTATGGAAATGACACCATACAAAATGGTTTATGGTAAAACTTGTCACCTTCCATTAGAACTTGAGCATAAGGCTCGGTGGAATATCAAAACCATGAATTTCAATTTTAAAACTCCTAGGGAAAAACGACTCTTAGATATTCATGCTTTGGATGAACTCAAAAATGAGGCCTATGAAAATGCTAGGATATTCAAGGAAAAGGTAAATAAATGGCATGATAAAAAGTTAGAGGGCAAGGAATTTAAATCTGGACATAAAGTTTTGCTCTACAACTCTAGGATTAAGATTTTTGCAGGTAAATTAAAATCTAGGTGGGAAGGACCTTATGAAGTCGAACAGGCATACCCTTCGGGAGCAGTAAGGTTGAAAAATACTACACCCTCTTCTTCATCCTGGATCGTTAATGGGCAACGTTTGAAGCATTATAGAGTTGGAGAAGTTAACACAATTGAGCTAATCTCCTTAATCTTGGCCGAGGAGTATAATAAAGTGAGGTAATCTTTTTTAAGTTGATTGATTTTTGCTGGTTTGGAATCCTTTAAGTTCATTTTGCCTCGTTCTTTGCTTCCCTTTCAATTTTCTGATCCACTCGAACTATTTTCCAACCTGGTACGGCTGGACCGTATGGGTAGACGCACCCATACCAGTGGTCATTAAACGTTCAAGTCCCTACATTCCCTTTTCGCATTTCGATACGATCGGACAGTACGGACAGAGATGCTCGTACCATAGGTGGTTACCGGCTCTGTTTTCCTCCGCGTCTCGACTTTGTGTCAGTGTAAAAAAAACTGAGTAAGTCAGTAAGTTGTCAATACGGGCGCGCGGTACGGGCGGGACCTGCCCGTACCGTTACCCATGACCGACTCTGCCCGCTTTTATCCAGGATTTTCTTTTCTTTTATTTGCATATTTTCTCTTTCTCTTGTTTTGATTTCCACCATTATATCTTAGATCTTGAGTTTTCTTTCTTCCCCTTTTACAATGAAACCGCATATCTCACTTGATCACTCAAGGACTATGTAGCCTTTTCATATCAAGCAGATTTGGACCAAGAAGGGAGATGTTTCTGAAGCCCAAGACAAAAGGAAGGTATCCGAGAGGGATACTTCATCCTCCTCAACCCACGAGTCCTCGCAATTGGTTCCACTCCCCAACTGGTAAGATATGTTTCTGCGCAAGTTGGAGATGCTCAGGCACGTAGAACAAAGGAAGAACATAGGAGAATCTCTACTCAACCCCTACAGGTATAACCTTCGAGGATCTTCTCTTAAATATCCTCCAGGATCCTCTTCTCGAAAGGAGGAAAACCGAGATGAGATTTGAGAAAAGATCGAGAACCTTGAAAAGATATCCAAAGCTTGTGTTGAGACAATTGGATAAGGAGTTGACTCTTACTGGATGATGGGCAAAGACCTAGAAAAGAGGGTCGATGACATTGACGGTAGAGTGCAACTCCTGACCAAGATTATCATGGAGATGGATGATGACAAGAAGACATTAAGCAAGATAATTACTGAACTACATGCCGGCATCATAAAGATGTCCACTCGATTCACGTGTATTGCTCATGCTTGTAGCCTCAAGGAGGATGGAGAAGAGGAAGATGATGACTATTTCACTCCCAAGAAGGAGCAGGTAATCGGAAGGAACTATTTGATCTACCTGGTTTGCTTCCAAGCTTGTGGGATCTGTGAGGACCTTGTAATCTATCTTACAATTTTAGCATGTTTGCTTTCCTGCACGCATGTTAGGTTTTTCCATAATTTGCATTAGTTGCATCAACTTCGAGCTCCCTTTTGTTCAAGAGAAGATTTATATTCGTTGAATTGCAAGACATTATGATATTTGAAGTTGTCTTTTGATTCGTGATTATTATATTAGATGATTGAACTAGGTTGAGTGTTATGATACTTGTACATCTGTCATGATTTTAGTGACTTCCACACTAATAAAAGTATTGATTAGATTATGAGAAGAAGAATTTTGGTAGCATATTATAGTCACGAGTTTTGAAAGCCAAAAAAGTAGTGAGCATGATCAAATAGCTGTACTAAAAAAAGAAAAGAAGAAAGAAAAGAAATAAAAAAGAGAGAGAAAGAAATATGAAGAGCAGCTATCAAAAGAATCAAAAGGTAGAAAGAAAAGATGAAAGAAAAAGAATTATCATGAACCGTCATTAGTGAAACCAAGTGCTCAATCAGTCTAACTTATGATTATATGATATGCTGAATCACTGAAAGCTTCTTATAACTTCATTGATACTAAAAATGGTGTGGAAGCCTCTAAGTCCAGTGATGTGTAAGGGTATGATAATACCCCAAAGTATCTATACATCCGATGATGTATTCCTATTTCAATTTATACCTCATTTATTATAATGACTCGTGCCTCATGAACACGATGATCTTGTCCATAAGCCACCATCTTGCTCGAGGATGAGCAAGAGTCTAGCTTGGGGGAGTTGATGAGTCCAAAATTGAAGCATATTTACCTTTTTCACTTTGCATAAATAGAGTAGGGATTTTTGTATTTCACTGTGTTTGCATGCACCTTTTTGTTCTTGTTTCAACATGATCCCAAATCATTAAGTCTTATATGAACATATCATTTGAAACTTTCATATTATGCTATAATATGATATTTTCAAGTGATAAAAGTCATTTTATGGATTTACCTTCGCACCTGGGAGAACACCAAATGAGGGGAAGTCACCTGCACCGATAACGAACAGTGGTACGGACGAAGCCCGCCCGTACCGTCCATCCGTACTGAGTGGTAGCGCGTCTGCCTCGTCAAATACTTTCTCCTGGCGAAGACGGTAGAGAGATCCGACATTCACAGCCACCAGAATCATGAAAAACCACATTTGAAAGGGATCTGAAGGAGGAACTTGGCTGGGGGCAAATCCATGTGGCTTCACGGATCGTTGGAGGACATCACATCATGCCCTTCACCATCAACCGCTGCATCTCCATCACCATCTCTACCCCCATCTCTCATATATTAGATCTTGTTGTAATTCTAGATTTAATTGTGGTTTGCATTAGATCTACCTTAGTACTTTTATTCATCCATTTGATTATGATGATGTTGTTGATTGATTCCATGTGTGAGTAGTTCCTTTGTTCTTGGGGAGATGGAGAAACCCTAGCACTATTATAAACTTGCAATAAATATGATCTATTCTTGTGTCCGTATGAGTGGCCGGTCTATGATAAGTTTATGATTTGTGTTTGATCTCTCTCTTTAGATGGTATGTGTAGTCGACCAGATATCATTTGCCCTCAGGACTAAAGGGAGGGAGAAATCCTTTGGATGTGTTTGGGATCGTGCCCTGAATAGCTTCGTGACAATTGGCGCTAGCTTGTAACGTACACGATCAAAGGAGGATAAAGAGAGTCTCCTTAAGCTAATTACGATATCCACGGGGAAACCCTTAATTGCGGTGGTCTGTATGGGTGATTGCTCTCAGACATCACAGTGGTTATTTAGAGGTGACCTCTCTCTTGGCTCAACAAAGTGGCTTCCTATGAGCCTTGTAGTGAACATCTTATTATGGAGCTCTCTCCACACATTTCATGACACAAGAAGTATATTATCTTAATTAACAATAATAATATCTTGCTAGTCGTGTATCCTACATCCCCTAGAACGTTTTAGCCCTATTGAGTTCAACCATGCTTTCACACGACCTTGTTACTTGCTTTCTTTTACTCGTTTTAATTACTTTTCTACAAACAATCAAAAACCTTTCAAACACCCGTTACTTGAGATCAAAGGCAGCTTACAAGTATCCTTTGGTAGATAGTAACGAGGGGCATAAAGACCTTAACCGAATAGCTCTATGTGGGTACAATACTCTTATTTTGAAACTAGCTACAATTGATCTATGCACTTGCATCCATCACATACCAACGGCCTTGGAGAGGCCGATAGGTGCATGGAACCGTCATTGGAAGAAGTGTCATGAACTAGAAGAACTTGTCCTCGATCCTTTGCCAATACCTCTTCCTCGTTTGGTTGGTTCCCATCACAACATCGAGAGAAACGACCTCCCAAGCCTTAATCAAAGTGACATCCTCCAAGGGGTGTAGTTTGTTGTTCTCTTCGGCTTTGCAACCGACGAACCATCCACTTCCTCCACCTCATCACTGTCTTCTCCACCTCCATCCTCACCACCGTCTGCCTCATTGTAATATTGAGAGGGTTCGACATAGTCATCATTCGCGTACTCACCGAGTACGTTATTGTTGATGTGGACAATGTTCTCATTCTACAAAGTGATGTAAGACATCAGAACCTTGTGAAAATTCTCACTAAAATATGCGAATTAAAATACGATCGCTCTAATGCCGGATAGTAAAAAGAGGGGAGTTTCTATATACCTAGAGAAGCCAGAGTCGAGGCCATGGGAAGGAACTTACGTCACGTTGGCGATGCTAAAAAGGGAAGCGGTAGCAGCTGCCGAGCCGGGGGAGACCTCCGTTTCGGCACCGTGTTCTTCGTCTTATTCAACCCTAGCTTCTTCTTGAGCTGTGGAGTTGGTGTTGTCGTGGCGCCTCTAGCAGCGGTGGTGGGCGCGGACACGGGCGAGGCAGCTCCCTAGATGACGATGGAGCCAGGTCGCTTGTGCTTTACATAGGGGGTGCCTTCAGACGGGGCAGTTGCGCCTAGGTTCGCCGTGGCGGCGACCGCTAGATCTGACGGAGGGTTTAGGGGGTTCGTTTGCGCCGGCACGACCTAGCTAGGCACTAGCGGTGGCTGAGGAGCCTCCATGGTGTTGCTGTACGGGCATGGGAGGTCGAGCGTGGCGGTGGGAGGGAGATCGATGGAGGCGGTGGAAAGGGAGAGGAGGAATGGAGCGAGCTGAAATGTCCCTCCCGCCAACGAAAATGGTTGCTACATGGCCCCATCGGTTCGGCCTCGCAACCCTTGTATCTATGGGGTGTGGGTGTGATTTCCCGGTCGGCCTTAATTTTTTTTACGATCGACTAGTTTTACAGGGTCTGAACGGGCCACTTTTTTTTTCCAAAATCGCAAAATTATGGTTGTTATGCGGTTTTGGCCCTTATGGGGTCTGCTAGAGATGCTCGGCCTCGTTTGGATATGGATTTTGGCCGAACTAGTTTTTCGTAACCTGACCAAAACCTTCTTTGGGTGCAACAACTAAAATAGGGATAAGCAAAACCAAGTTTCCACAAACCCAAGAAAGTGTGTGTTGGAAAAAACCACTATTAGTCGTTTTTGTGAAAACGTGGTTAGGAAAAACTTGAGTAGTGCCTTGGTCGATGACCTCGCGGCCTGCTCGTCTCCTTATGCAACCTTCGGTGGATGCTCGAATGGGACCTCAATGGTAGAAAACACACTGCCTCCTCGTAGATCCCCGTCGAGCTTGGCCAAGTCCTAGGCAATCCCGTGCCTGCGCCCCACCACATGCCCACAGCTCGAGACACCTTTGCTATAGACCTCCTAGGTCCAACATGCCGACGCTAGGGCCTGGGAGATGGAACCATACAGCTACTGTCAGGGCTTCCTCTGCCACCATCATAAATATAGGCCCACTGATGCAACTCTGGTTCACCTTCTTTCTCTATGGTGGTGCGCACTTCGCCGGAGACGGCCATTCTGCTCCTCTAGAATCACACAACTGTCCTTACTAGCCGCCCTGCTCTAGTACTGCCTCCGTCGTGTCTTCCTCTGTATGATCTTCAGCACTACCCAATTCGCCAATGGGTGCATGTGCTCCTCCTCATCATGCACATAGCAGGAACACCTGGCTTGGATGGCGGTGAAGGATCACTAGCTATTCACGGCGTTGTGTTGGGCTTGCCAACTACTTCGTGCATGACGCTAGAGGTGTTCACCTAGACCCTGCATGATGAGACACGGAACAATGCAGCGAGCATTTTGGGGAAGAAGAAAGGCAGAGAGTAGCCAAACAAGTTTTTCCATAGACTCGTTCATAACGGATTTCCAAGCAAACTAGTTTTAGGGAAAAACTTCCTAAAACGTGCTTTGGTAAAACTCATCACTAACTCTCTCTGTCCAAACAACCACTAAGGGCCGGTTCTTTTGGAGTTTCTAAACAGCTAAGGCTGAGCCATAGTGGGAGTATATGTTGGGTTCGCAACATAGAAAACAAATTTTTTCCTACTATAGGAACTATTATACCCCAAGATCTATCTACTAAATACAAGAAACGGGTGGATATACATCCATAGACAACATACCCTCAAAGAACAACAAAGCTTTGTTAACGAGATGGAACTCGTGGATGATGTAGTCGAACACTTGCCGATCTCAAGATCGTGTGGAAGTCCTAGCGCCGCAAATCAACATCGCATCCGTCCTCGCACACACGTTCAGGCCACCGAACAACCTCCACCTCCTCGCTCTAGCGATGCAGCGGAAGCAGCAACTCCTTCTAGACGAAATGCCACCAGGAACATGTATCTCGCTAATCTGAGACCATGGGGGAATAATTCTAGAGGGGGAGAGAGATCCTTCACGAGGAGGTGTGAGTGTGAAGGAGTGAGAGAGGAGACTTTTATAGGAGGAGGGGGTGCCCCTCCCCATGGACGGTGCCCCATGGGGGTGCCCCTTCACCTCCCTCATTCATGTGGTGGTAACCCCTCCACATAAATATGTCCCTTCACATTCTCTATTAAAGTCTCCACTTTAAATACATTGAATTTCTCCAAATTTAATGCTCTCTCATTTAATAAAACTCTTTTATTAATTTTATTCAAAATTTGTTAATTACTTTAATTAACAAACATTCACATAAAACCCCCTACAACATTTCAATATCACATGCAGAACCAATTTCAGCAATTTCACCCAAAACAATTTCAGTGTCTTGAAATAATTCCAGCGCTTTTCAATTCTTTCATCTAGAACATATTTGATCCAAATTGTGTTTGGCAACAATTAAGTGGTTCACCCTATGGTTCACGAATAATGCAGACATGATCGAGACCCCTCTCAAATCAATAATCAGAAGCGGGACATGGAGATCCATACTGACTCCCACACATTCAACGATGACTTCTGTGATCGAGAGAGCCTTTAACGATAGTAACTAAATCCCTTTTTCTTGCGATATATTACATGTCCGAGATTCGATCGTCAGTAGCTCAATACTTAGTTTGATCTCGTTACTGACATGCACTCTTTTCTCGTTCCCGTGATATAACATCCTAGTGATCACATCACTTGCTTGCAAGCTATCTTAATGGGATATCACCGAGAGGGCCCAGAGTATATCTATCCATCATTGGGATTTGACAAATTCCACTCTTGATCCATGAGCCTCAACATAAGACCTTTGGAATACCGAACCCATCTTTATAGTCACCCTGTTATGGTGTGACGTTTGATGTTATCAAAGTATTCTTCCAGTGTTAGCAATTAACATGATCTCATGGTCTAAGGATAAAGATTACTTCGTATGATGATATAACAATATAAACATAATGACTTTGATCGTAATGCTATACTTCGGATGAATGTTCATCACATCATTCACCAATGCTGTGACCTTGTTATTAACAACATCCAATGTCCATGATTAGGAAACCTTGACAATCTTGTTAATCAACGAGCTAGTTTATAGAGAGGCATAACTAGGAACTTTCTATTTGTTTATTAGACACACATGTATTAAGGTTTCCATAGTAATACAATTATAGCATGCAAAATAAACATCCATCATATACTTGGAATACATATAATAACAACTTTATTATTGCCTCTCAAGGCATATTCCCTTTAGTATAAACATGTTATCATGCATAATATGCATGCATAAAGAGGGTGATAGTGATCATAGTATGATACAATATTATAACACATAAAGTTATTTTTTTAATAAATATATCTTACACACAAGTTTGCATCGAGGTTCTACAAATAATTGAATAAAATGAGATTATGATACTACTAGATGATACCATGCACTATAGAGATAGTATCATACACTAGTATTGATGTAGCCCGTCCTCCCGATGTCACTCCATCTACCACACCAAGTCCCCCAAGTGGAACAATGACAGGTGCGCGAGCGAAGGTCCTACATGATAAGGTGAACTCGCTCCTCTCCATGTGTGACTTTGACTCTCCTTTGAATGCCCTGCTACTTCATGACAATACTTTGTGTATCCTCAGATATGAACCCCAAGAAGGAACACCAAGAGAAGCAGCAAGTACGCACAAGAGGGAGCAACAATAGAAGTCAATGTCAAGTCTGGCACCCCATCGAAATCGTCAAGGCCATCTGGCGCCACGACCCTCCCGCTGAACCAGCCGCCGGATAAGTCGGTGTAGACCCTGGCAGGGCCCGACGCCTTGCCGAACAACTCCTTTGTCAGCCTATACGTTAGCCCGCGGATGAACCGGTGCCCCGCCAAACGAACCGACACTAGACCGGCTCACCGACCCAGCAGCAGAATCATCCGATGCCTAGCCCTACATCGTGTCGAACTGACCGCTGAATTACACTGTCAGCGCACAACTTGGGGTTTGATGCCCTGGAATATTCCCTTTACCTACCCTTTCGCCCCTAGCACTATAAATAGCCCCTAAGGATTTTCCCTTTGACTTAGACTTGATAATAGACTAGAAGAGGAACCCATGTGGAATCTATCTAGTTGGTCTCATGCTCCTTGACAAGGAGCACCTATTATCACAAACCTCTTAAATTTTCCTTGTTGCATTCAAGTTGTACAAGGCCTTAGTGTGAGTGATCTCTATCCAAGTTGTCAAGATCCTCACCTTGCTGTGTCAGTTAGAGAGAGAATACTTGCCCGACACTAATCCAAGGGATTGTGTCGGAGAAAGCATCCCATGAAGGAACAAGGGGTCCAACAAGCCCTTGTTCGAGAGGGGGATGAACATGTGTTCTGAGATTCTCAATGATGGCAGAGACAGTGGTGCACGAGCATGACAAAGAGGTTAACACGCGATTTTTTTACCCAGGTTCGGGACCCTCGTGAGGAGGTAAAGCCCCTACTTCTACTTGGTTGTATTGCTCGCGGCGCTTCGCAAGGGTACATGGTGTATCAATGTCTAAGGTTCCATATTGCTGGGATCGACCCCTTGTAAGGTAGGAGAAGGCCTCCTTATATAGGGGCGCCGGGCCTCTTCCCCCAAATGTTGGGTGGGAAGGGTCTCCATAGTGCCGCCCCCAAAGACCTGGACTACCGGGCTACTTTCTGTGGACTCGGCCTACCGCCTCGGCCTTTCCTCTGATCCTTCACAAAGCGGGAGTGCCTGGCACTGTCCTCCACTACCCGATGCCTCCTTATCTCCTTTGCACCAAAATGGGAAGGGACAACTTCTCTGGCACCGATGACATCCATGATGCCTTTGCACCAGAAGGGGTGGTCTGGCTTCTCTTTACCGACGTGGTCCACCCTGTCCTGGCCTTACCTATAGGGTTTTGTCCTCTTCCTTCCTTTCACCCTGATATTACAAGCATGCCCCTAGGGCATGCTCCGAAGCATCTCAGGCTCGCTAGAGGACCTGGGCAAGCCGACGCTACACCGCGGACGGTGGCGGTAGGTGGGAGGAACCGGGAAAGGCCTCTGTTGAGGCGGAAGCCTCGGGTTTCCCTCTTGAGACCGTCTGCCTCACGCCTTCGCCTCTGAAAGGGCCCCGTTGGCCGTAAGATCATGGTACCCCTAGTGCTAGGACTCTGACAGTAGCCCCGGGCGCTTGCCGCGCACGTGTCTCTTAAAAGGCACGAAGGGGCAAGGGTCCCATCGGTTAGCGGGCCCCGTCGTGACCTCGGCTGACACGATAATGGCCTATGGACACTTCTTCGTCGTGCACTAGAAACTTCGGGGCTTAAGGAGCCGTCGGATGCAAACCGATCTGCCTTGCCTCGGGAACCGCCCCCACTATGTGATGACACACAGGTGAGGCCTGCGGTTCGTGCCACGCATCCGACATGATGACGTGACCCCTCATCCTATGAAATCGGGGCACATGTGTGCTGTCCTCTCCCTGATGCCACCTCTTATGTTCCTCCAGTTCCTCTTTCTTTCTCCCTGCCACCGAGAAACCCTGTTTTCCTCCATGGTTCCCAAGCGACTCTCGATCGGTGAGAAAGGTAAATCTATGGCGACAAACGCGACGGAGACCCCTCCAGTGAAGCGTGGTTAGGGACGGCTACGGGAGGTGCGGTGGTCACATCATGACTCTATACTCCATTCCTTTCACTAGGGCCATTACGACTACTAAGGGGGAGGCGCCAGTGAAGCGCGGTCGGGGACGCCCCCTCGTCAGCGTCCGAGGGTGACATGGGGGCACGACGGGAGGCCTGGAGATGTCCTAGAGCCCTCTCTGTTTGCTTCTCCACTACCTCCGCCTATCGTGATTAAGATCAAGGACGACCCTGAGCCCCCGCGGATCATCGACTATGTCGTCCTCCTTGGGAACCTCGATTGGTTTGTGAGGTTGCACCTTCCTTCACGCTCCGCACTCGGGATGGCTGCCGAGCTCGCCCTATAGGTGCTGCTGCACTACTCTGGCGGTCATGAGAGGTGAGAGTGAAGGTTCTGTCACCAGGTGAGGTGTACCTCACTGATGGTTGGATTTGCTTACTCACCGAGCATGACATTCAACAACGCTCGATGCTCCGGTTCTGCTACACCGATGGAGGCTTCTCCATGCCCGTCTTCGACCCGCTGATGTGCCGCATTGCCTACCCGCGTCACTTCAGGTAGACCGGGGCGGAGCCATTGCAGGAGCCATCGTGGCACTGGGAGGTCTGCTAACCCTTTAGCAGTGTAGGTTCCAATTTGTAGTGTTTGCTACTCTTTTGCTTTCTAAGCATGAATGTAAAAAACATCTTTTAGCCGCTTCTTCCCGTGATTGTCTTCTCTGATGCACTTTGCCAAGGCATGTCGAGAGTGGCCAGCCCCTTAGCTGGGTGGCCCTAACACGGGCTAAGAGAGAGAGCCAGGGAGCACCACGTCTGGCGTGGGTTGCGAGACAATTGCTTGGGCTTCCGAGGAGGGGAAACCCCATATTATTGTGCATCCCTTAGCCTCTTTAGGTAACATGCTCCCCTAGACATGCTTTTGTATCATGGGCCTGTCACGGGGGAGCCACGAGGCTTCCACTAGCCCTAGTTCTCCGAGGCCTCAAACTGGGAGTTTCCCGCTCGCCTCGGCCATCAGGGAGGGACGGCTCTTTGGGTTGCCACCCGTGTTCCTTAAGAAAAAAGGGGTACTTCTAGGAGCCCCCTGTGCGTGTGCGCTCCGCTAGCCCCTTGAGGGTGAATTGATAGGTTTCACATGGGTTTTGGCTGTCGAGGGGAGAGACCTCTTGAGCCTTCTATAGGTCACTTGAGGAGGAGGCTGTAGGCCCATGCACATCCTAGAGGGCTCTCGAAGGCGAAGCCATCATAAGAGCATGTCCCCATAGGTTGCTACGTAGGTCTCTCTAGCAGCGAACCATAGGGTAGTTCCAATGCGATTGGATCCTCGCAGGGGGACTGTAGGGGTGGACGCTAAAGGGGAGTACCCTCGCGAGCCACCCTGTAAGCCCCTCGAGGGGAGAGCCGTGAGGCGAGTATGTACCACTGTGACCCCACATACATGTGTTATGCAAGTTTATCAAACACCAGGGGCCTTGTCGCTGAAGCTAGTTCATAAGTTTAGAGCACGACACTTTAGGTCCTGGTGTCGAGTGGTAGTGGCCACTTGGAGGGGAGTACCCTCACGAGCCGCCCCGTGAAGCTGTCGAGGAGGAGACCGTAGGACAATGCTTGTCCTGCTAGCCTTCCAAGAAAGAGTCCATAGGTGTAGTATGAGGTTTGGATGCTGCAGGGGAGTACCCTCATGAGCCGCCCTGTAAGCCTCTCGAGGAGAAGACCGTATGGCAAAACGTGTGCTGCTGAGGTTCCCTACATGTGTCACGCGAGGGTTTCAAGCACCAGGAACTGTAGGTGAGGTGACTTATTGCTGGAGCTAGTCCAAAAGTTCAGAGCTCAACAGTTTAGGCCCTGGGTTGTGGCCCGTCGGTAGACTTTGTGGAGGGACACAAAGCAAAAACGTACACTGCCGAGGTTCCCTACATGTGTCGCATGAGGGTTTCAAGAACCAGGAACCATGGGTGAGGTGACTTATCTCCGGAGCTAGTCCGAAAGTTCAGAGCTCAACACTTTAGGCCCTGGATTGTGGCCCAGCAGTAGACACCATGGAGAGGGCTGCAGAGCAAAAACATGCACTGCCGAGGTTACCTACATGTGTCGCATGAGGGTTCCAAGCACCAGGAACCGTGGGTGAGGTGACTTATCGCCGGAGCTAGTCTGAAAGTTTAGAGATCGACACTTCAGGTCCTGGGTTGTGGCCCGTCGGTAGACAACATGGGGAGACCCATAGAGCGAAAACGTACGATGTACGATGCTGAGATTCCCTACATGTGCCGTGTGAGGGTTTCAAGCACCAGGAACTGTGGGTGAGGTGACTTATCGCTGGAGCTAGTATGAAAGTTTAGAGCTCGACACTTTAGGCCCTGGGTTGACGGGGGGTGGCCCGGTGGAAGACACCGTGCGTAGCCCCCCACTCGTGTGGCACTTGTAGAGGAATATCAGCCGCGAGTAGCTTTCAAAAAAGTTTTCTCGAAATAAAAGCAAATGGCAGAGCTGGCGCCAGGCACAAAATCCAAAAAGGGAAATGCCGAATAGGTCCAACTTATTACAATGCCACCATGATCCGCACGGGGTCTTACGAGGAATAAGGCTACATAGGATGAGAGTTTAGAGCGCCACCTTAAAAAAGGTTGGGTAGTTGGTCGCCCTGCATGTGAGAGGGGGCCTTGTAAGCCCTCCCGACGACTGGCTCCCCTAGGTGTCCCTTAAGCACAGTTAGGGAAGGGGTTGGTGTTGAGCACGTGCTGGGTGCAGTCCACTGGGAAGTTGGGAGCCTCCATGTTCGCGTCACCCTCGCGAGCTCTGCTGGCACTGACGAGGGTGGGGTGAGTCTGTCTTGAGGGCCTCCCATGGCTATGGGCGGCGACCGCTACGTGACCCTCATCAGAAGGGTACAATGCAGTAGTCACCCTTTTTGCCAAAGCGTTCTCCTGAGCCACCATCTGCTTCTTCCTCAAGGTACCCCCGACGTAATCGAGGGCGTCCACATCCTCCAAGTAAGCAGTGGCCACGGTTTTGTAGGCGTGTTGGAGATAGTGCAAGGCTTCCCTTTCGTCGCACCGGATGGTGATGACCCGCCATTGCCTCCCGGCATCTTGACGATGTTGTAAGCATGGTGAGTGGCTGCCATGAATTTGGCAAGGGTGGGGTAGCCCAGGATGACGTTGTAGGGGATGCCGATGTGTGCCATGTTGAAGTCGATGAGATCAGTCCGGTAGTTCTCGCGAGACCCGAATGTGACGGAGAGGCGCACTTGCCCGATGCGTATGGTAGTGCCATTGGTGACCCCAGAGAAAGGCATGGTCGACATCAGTTGGTCGTACAACACTTGTAGCTTGGTGAACGTCTCATTGGGAATCATGTTCAGTCCGACCCCACCGTCGATGAGCATCTTGGCGACTACGATGTTGTTGATGGTGGGAGTGTAGATCATGGTCAGAGCTCCCACGGCCTTGGTGGAGACAGGGTGGTCCTCTGCATCGAAAATTATGGGGCACTGCGACCACTTGAGCTTTGGGGACAGGGTCCCAAGCCGAGCAACAACGACCTCATGAGTAAGATGCTTGAAGTGCCTGTTGGACGTTGGGGCCTGGGAGCCACCGAGGATGTAGACTATGGTGCCCCTCAGCTCCTGATAGCCTCGGTGTTCCCTTCGACTTTCTCGGGGGCACGAGGAAGCTGCTGGGCAGCGTTGTCCTGATGCCCCATGCGGGGTGCGCCTTGGCCGCCTGATTGTTGTCCTAGTGCCCCTTCCTCGATGGCCACCGTGGTTGCTTCCACGCTCGCCTTCCCGTCTCCCTTTTCTCTAGCTGTTGCGCTGGTTGCGAAACTTCTTGAGCTTGTAACAATCGTCCGTGGGAGGTCCATGTTTCTTGTGGAAGACGTAGTACGAGTGGCCATCGCGCTCCCTCTCACCTCTACCCTCGCGAGGGCTCTTCCGCTCGGGTTTGGCTGCGAGGACGGCGGTGGGCTTCCGCTTGGGGTCCTTGCTCGTGCCCTTGGAGGCGCTCGAGAGCTTGGGGGTGCCCTCTGCCTCAGCAAGGTCAAACATCCGCCCTGCCTCAGCCTTGGCGCACTTCTCTGCCATGACAAAAAGCTCAGCGGCTGTGATGAGGTTCTGCCCATGGATGCCAATCTTTTCCCTCATGCGAACATCCTTGACCCCCTCGGAGAAGGCGGTGATCTTGTTGGAGTCCAAGATCTTAGGGAATTTGTTACGGATCTAGCTGAACCCTTGCAAGAACTTGAAGGGTCTCGCCGGGCTACTGATGAACCTGGCAAATGTCATAGTAGGTGAGCAGGCGCTCATAGGTACCCTTGAAGTTGGTGATGAAGAGCGAGCAGAGGGCCGACCACGAACCGATTGACTCTTTGGGGAGGTTCATCAGCCAGGTTCGGGCCACGTCCTTAAGGCTTAGGGGGAACTAGTTTGCCATGACACGGTCGTCGCCTCCTGCTGCCTTGATGCCCGTGGTGTAGACCTGCAGAAACTCATAGGGGTTTGCGGTTCCGTCGTAGTGCGAGGTGATGACCCACAAGTATAGGGGGTGTATCACAGTATTTTCGAGGGAAGTGAAACCCAATTTATTGATTTGACACAAGGGGAGCCAAATAATATTTATAAGCCTTAACAACCGAGTTGTCAATTCAGCTGCACCTAGAAACAATCTTGCTCACAGCAGTTTATTAGTAGCAACAGTTTTGTAGTAGCAATAGTAAAGTAACAGCAGTAGTAAAAGTAAAGACAGTAGTAACAATTGCAGTAAACAGTAGGATTAAAGCACGGTAGGCATAGGGATGGATGGACGGGCGTTGCATGGACAAGACAATTCATATGGCAATCAAGATGTAGGGCATTTGCAGATAAATAAGATAAAGCATCCAAGTACTAAATAATCATAGGCATGTGTTCCATATATAGTCATATGTGCTCGCAATGAGAACTTGCACAACATCTTTTGTCCTGCCAGCCCATTTGCAGCGGGGCCTCAAGGGAACTACTGGCAATTAAGGTGCTCCTTTTCATAGAGCACAGAAGCAAAGCATTAACACTCCATGAACACATGTGATCCTCACATCAAAGCCATCCCCTCCGGTTATGCCGATTGCTGTCACTTCGGGGCCTTTAGTTCTGGACAACAATATGTGTATACAACTTGCAGGTAAGACCATAAACAATACTATCATAATGAATCAATAGCATGTTCAGATCTAAAATCATGGCACTCAGGCCCTAGTGACATGCATTAAGCATAATTCCACTGAGGACTGCTGAACCCTGCAACAAACTTCACAAAACCAAAGAAGAACAACAATTATTTTTGGTGTTTTTGATTTTTAAAGGCAAGAACAAAAAGTAAAAACAAGCAAAGCAAAATCTTTTTGGGTTTTTCAAATAGTTCAAACAAAGCAAAAAGGAAAAAGCAAACCAAGGCAAAAAAGAAGAAGAAGCAAACAAAGAGAAACAACAAAAATATTTTAGGTCTTTTTGTATTTTAGAGAGCAAAAGTAAAGAAAGAACGAAAACTAAAAAGAGAACGAAGCATGGATATACAAAGTACCGCTAAACATGATATGTAGATGAGCGTGATGTCGGTGTACCCCCCCAAGCTTAGGCTTTTGGCCTAAGTGGGTATCAACCCCAACGTAGGTAAGGGTTCCAAGCAGGCGGGTCATTGTAAGAATGATCGTGGTTAGGCCCTTGGGAAGAAGAAGCTCCCCAATCATAGGTGGGCTGCTGATATAAAGACTCCCCCTCATTCGAGGGCTGGACCGAATCATCTGTAACCTCCCTTCCAGTATCCTGCTCCTGTTGGGAGAGCTCTCCCAGATATGTATCGAGCTCCTCCTCAGTGAGCGACCATCCTACCCTGGTTTCAAGGTTAAACAAAACATGTGCAGGCAAAAGAACAACACGTTCAGACTTGCTCCTTCTCCAACCACCCTTGAGAAAGGTTATTTCATAAGACAAATCACTCAAATGATCCCAAGAAGAAACAAATTTATGCTGTATCATGGAATTAAGGTCAAGCCTCTCTATGGGAAACTGTAGGTCTAGATGATGAGGCACTACACCATGCAAAGCTAATAAACGAGAGGCGATGAGGCCTCCACAAATTCCACCTTTCTCGCGGTTAGCAGCAAGATGGAAAGCTATCAAGGAACCCAAATTATAAGTCCTATCTCGTTTTAAAGTAGCTGAGATGAATGCTAGATCATATGAGGATAACTTATTAGCAGTTTTCCTAGCAAGAACACACTTGGCAATAAAGTAAGCAAAGTAGCGAATAGACGGGAGATGAATGTTACGGATTTTCCCGCTCTCCATTGAGAAGCTGCTCCCTTGGCAAATCTCTACATACAAGTCCATGAGTGGTGCAGGTCGCTCTTTAATCCTTCCACACGATTCCCACCGAGGTACCTTAATAGCTGCACAAAAGTCATCAAGAGGAAGGTCGACAGCTATATTGTAAATTTTGTAGTGAACCATGGGGTTAGGAAAAGAGCAACTAAATCGAAAGTCCTGGACTCCAAACATAGTTAGTTTCACAAATTGAGAAGGTTCATCTTCCACAAAATGCTCCAATCCTGCATTAGCAACTAAAGTATGGAAGTCCTAGGAAATTCCTGCAGCCCTCATGATTTCGGGGCATGGATATATGGAAGGAAAAACTTCCTCCTCTCGGTGAACCTTCATAACCTCAGACACCCTTAGTTCATGTTGGTTGAGTTGATGTTCATTCATCTTCTATTCTGAAATTTAAACATCCATTATACAAGTGATTGCAAAGTGAATACATAATGAAGGGAACTACTCGTAGGGACTTGTAAGAGGCCTAAACATGCATCAAAACAATATCTCTAAGCAATGAACAAGCTTACAAGCTCTCATAACCTGTCACCTATAGCTGCAAAATACTCAAGATATAGACCACTAAACATAAATCTACTTGGACAAGCGGAGGAGTCACATACCGGAGGACAAATGCTCCAAATTTCAGCAGCAAAGATGGGCTGAGCAAGGAGATCGAAAAATCATGGACAAGAACATCAAGGACGCAATTTCGAGCAATGAACTGGTGTTTTCTCGAGAGAGAGAGAGAGCAGTGGGAAGTGAGAGAGTGAGTGGAGGGCCAGGGGTGGCCCACACCATGGCCAAGCGCGCCCCTGGGCTGGCCGTGCCACCAGGTGGTGTGCCTGCCTGGTGGGCCCCCCTAGTACTCTCCAGGCATTTCTCTGCCCCTTTTTTCACTTAAAAAATTAATATGAATTTTCTGCAATTTTTTGAGACACTTTATTTTTGAGCAATTTTCAGGTATAGATGAATGATTTTCTGACAGAAAGATTTTTTCAGAAAGATGCGAAAGCAAAAGAAAGCTAAAACTTCAGATTCTAAGGCACTCTAATATGCAAGCAACTAACAACAGAGAAGTAAACTAAACGAAAGCAAAAACTAAAATGGATAGAATAGAAGTAAGCGGAGATAATCATGGTGAAAACATTGTTTTGTTCATTAAAATCCCTTTATTAACAAGGTTGATCAGGTCTTGTTACCAAAACAATTTTATATGAAACAAAACTTTGAATTCCACTAATGATTATGTTACCTCAACCTTGATAGCAATGGTCCCAATCATAATAGTGTCATATTTTTCTCGTGGTATGGGACAATATATTTCTCCAACTTGGATGCCCTCAACATGTTCAATTGAATTTAAGCCATAAGTCCTATCACTCTTCTTGGGGAAATAGACAGTATGCTCCTTGTCATTAACATTAAAAGTCACCTTTCCTTGATTACAATTAATAATAGCTCATGCAGTATTAGGAAAAGGTCTCCCAAGAATAATAGACATATTATCATCTTCAGGCATTTCAAGCACATCAAAATCAGTTAATATCAAGCAACTATGAGCCACTGAATAGGTACATCCTCACATATACCAACAGGAATAGTAGTAGATTTACCAGCCATTTGCAAAGATATATCAGTTGGTATTAGTTTTTCTAGTTGAATTCTCTTGTAGAGAGAAAAAGGCATAACACTAACTCCTGCTCCCAAATCACACAAAGCAGTTCTAACATAACTATTTTTAATAGAGCAAGGAATAGTTGGACTACCTGGGTCTCCAAGTTTCTTAGGAACCTTACCATTAAAGGAATAATTAGCAAGCAAAGTAGAAATTTCTTCATTAGGGATCTTCCTTTTATTCGAAACAATATCCTTCATATACTTTGAATAAGGAGGCAATTTAATAGCATCAGTCAAAGGAATTTGCAAGAATAAAGGTTTCATCCACTCACAAAACTTGTTATAGTGTTCATCTTCCTTTGACTTGTGTTTCTTATCAGGGAAAGGCATAGGTTTTTGGACCCAAGGCTCTCTTTCACTACCATGTTTCTTAGCAACAAAATCTTCTTTAGTGTATTTAGTATTCTTAGTGTGCCTTTCAGGTTCTTCTTCAACTTTTTCTTTATCAGGAGCATCATTTTCTTCATTACCACTTTTAGTTTCAGCATTAGAGACAGATATACTATTAGGATCTTTAGCAGGTTCAGAAGGTTCTACAATAGTTTTATGTTTCTTTTTTGTTTTCTTAGGAGTAGTACCACTATTTTTAGCTTGTTGAGAATCCTGCTCAATTCTTTTAGGATGCCCCTCAGGATATAGACGATCCTGGGTAGCAACACCACTTCTAGTTCTAATTTCATAAGCATGTTTTTCTTTAGCAGCATTAACTAGCAAGTCTTTTTGTACCTTGATAAGCTAATCAATTTGAGTTTGAACCATTTGAAAATGTTTAACAAGCATTTTAACATCATTAGAGGTTCTTTTCACAATATCTTTTAACTCAACAATAACTCTAGAGTTTTCCATTAGATGATTTTGCACCCTTTTATTAAAATTATCTTGCTTAACAATAAAAATATCAAATTCTTCTAAGCATTGATCAGGAAGTTTAGAGTAAGGGATATCACCTTCATCAAAATGTTGGAGAGAGCGTACCTCAATAGTGGATGAGTGGGGGATTGGCTTACATAATTCTTCTATAGGAGGTAAATTCTTCACATCTGCAGCTTTAATTCCCTTCTCCTTAAGACATTTCTTAGCTTCCTTCATCACTTCATCATTTAGTTCAATAACTCCCCTCTTCTTTGATGTTGGTATAGGCGCAGGAATAGCTGGTTCAGGTATAATTGTCTCAGGTATAACTGGTTTAGGAGGAGTCCAGTCTTCATAATTCTTGCTTATTTTAGCCATTAATTCCTCAGCTTCCTTGGGAGTCCTATTCCTAAAAACACAATCAGCACAACTGTCCAAGTATGTCCTAGATTCTTCAGTTAGTCCATTATAAATATGTCAAGAAGCTCATTCTTAGGTAATGGACATCCAGCCTGTGCATGAATCAAAGCATAAAACCTTGCCCATGATTCAGGCAATATCTCTTTTTCTCCCTGTTTAAAATCAAAAAGTTCCTGCAAATAGCATGTCTAGCACTAGGAGGAAAATATTTCTGAAGGAAGGTACTAATCAAGCAATCAGGGCTATCAATAGATCCAGGAGGTAAATTATTAAACCAAGTTTTAGCTTCTCCTTTTAATGAAAAAGGGAAAATTTTAGCAACAAAGTAGGTGCGCATCTTAATATCATCATAAAATAAGCCACTCATGGTAGAAAGCTCAGTCATATGTGCTACCGCAATTTCATTCTTAGTCCCACAAAAAGGTTCCTTCTCAACAATAGCTATGTAAGATAGATCAAGAGAGAAATCATAATCCTTATCTTTAATGTTTATGGGAGATGCAACAAACTTAGCATTAGGGGACAATTTGGGTTTTATAGTACGCCTCTCAAGGAGACTCTTAATAACACTCCTATCATGGGTGTTTTTACATTCTTTAATAAATTCATCGGTCATCTCTATATAACCATCTTCAATATCATAGCTTTCTCTAGACTCAGGTGAACTGACATGTGTAGTAGTGTCTTCATTAGGAGTTTCAGTATTTCTAGCTATAGTTCTAGCAATCGTAGAATCTAGGAAAGGACCTAATGAACCACTTTTATCAAGCATAATAGAAGCAACATCATAAGTATCAGAAGTTTCAGATTCAGCAGTAGTAGCAGTGTGTGTAACATGTGTATGTGGTGGTGTAAGGAGCTTACTCATAACAGATGGTGAATCAAGAGCAACAGAGGTGTTCAGAACCGTACCTCTCCTTGTAGTGGATGGTAAAATAGTGACCTTGCCATCACGAGACTTACCCATGATGAATGGAGGGCAGTGAACAATAGTGATTCCAAGTGAACTTGATAAATACAACTATGGTGCTCGGCAACAACGCCAGAAAATAGTCTTGATGACCCACAAGTATAGGGGGTGTATCGCAGTATTTTTGAGGGAAGTGAAACCCAATTTATTGATTTGACACAAGGGGAGCCAAAGAATATTTATAAGCCTTAACAACTGAGTTGGCAATTCAGCTGCACCTGGAAACAATCTTGCTCACATTAGTTTATCAGTAACAATAGTTTTGTAGTAGCAATAGTAAAGTAATAGCTGTAGTAAAAGTAAAGACAGTAGTAACAATTGCAGTAAACAGTAGGATTAAAGCGCGGTAGGCATAGGGATGGATGGAAGGGCATTGCATGAACAAAACAATTCATATGGCAATCAAGACGTAGGGCATTTGCAGATAAATAAGATAAATCATCCAAGTACTAAATAAACATAGGCATGTGTTCCATATATAGTCATACATGCTCGCAATGAGAACTTGCACAACATCTTTTGTCCTGCCAGCCTGTTTGCAGCGGGGCCTCAAGGGAACTACTGGCAATCAAGGTGCTCCTTTTAATAGAGCACCGGAGCAAAGCATTAACACTCCGTGAGCACATGTGATCCTCACATCAAAGCCATCCCCTCCGATTATCCCAATTGCTGTCACTTCGGGGCCTTTGGTTCCGGACAACAATATGTGTATACAACTTGCAGGTAAGACCATAAACAATACTATCATAATGAATCAATAACATGTTCAGATTTGAAATCATGGCACTCGGGCCCTAGTGACAAGCATTAAGCATAACAAGTTGAAACAAAGTCAAAAAGCACTAATAATAGATACTAGGCACCATGCACTAACAATCTGATGCCATTACATGAACGATCTCATCCAATCCCTACCATCCCCATAGCCTACAACGGGGGATTACTCACTCATAGATGGGGGAAACATGGATGGTCGATGGAGAAACAAGGGTGATGATGATGGTGATGATCTCCTCCAATTCCCCGTCCCGTCAGGGTGCCAGGACGGAGTTTCTGGGTCCAAATCACGGAATCTGGTGGTGGCGGCACAGTGGAATTCTTTATGGAAAAACGTCGAACCCCCCTTGGTTTTTAGGTCAAGAGGCAACTTATAGGCGAAGAGGGAGGCCGTGGGGGCAGACAAGGCGGCCACACCACCCCCAGGCATGGCGTGGCCTGGCCCGTGCGGCCAGGTGGTGTGGGACCCTCGTGGGCCTACTCCGTCTCGTCTTCTGGCTCCGTGAGTCTTTTGGTGAAATAGGATTTTTGGCATATTTTCTGGGATTTTTCCTGATAGTTGATTTTCTACACAAAAACTAGACACCAAGGTAATTTTGCTGAAAACAGCGTCAGTCCTTGTTAGTTGTATCCAAATCACACAAGTTTAGAGGAAAAACAATAGCAAAAGTGTTCGGGAAAGTAGATACGTTTTGGACGTATCACGAGGGTATCTCGGGACGGAACTTGTGTGGCCACACCACGCGCCTGAGTTCCCTAGTGAAGGCGAGGCATCCATTTCCCTGCACCTCCTTTCCACTGGCTAGGGCTGCGCAGTTCTGCTATCCCGCCACGGCAATATCCTCGACGATGCGATCCTATCGCCCATGATGGGGAGCAGCGACCGGAAGGGTGGCCCCTGGAGGAGGGGAGATGATCTGGCAGTTGTGACCTAGACAGGATGCAGCGTTGCCGATCTTGGGGGCCCTGTCAGAGCCCCAGACCGGAGGCTGGCTGAAAGCCCCCGGTGTCTTGTTCTCGGACTCAGCCCCGGGCCCCTGGGGGCGAGGGTGGTGATGTCGAGGAGCTCGGCGAGCCGCTCGCACCACTTCACCTTACCAGGCTCCACCAATGGGTGGTGGAGCAGCTCCTGCACCATGCGCTTGGCGGCCTCCGGGGTGGGCTGGTCCGGCTGGCCACGAGAGGACGTGGTGTGGGAGAGCGACATGTTGCCATGCGAGGAGAGCAGGAGCTCCCGCGATGGCTGGAAGGAGGAGCCCTGCTCGTCCTCCATCCATGAGGATGGCTCCGGTGATTTGTGTTGGGGGGCGGTCTCTGTCTGAGCCCGACTTGCTACATGGCGGAGGGAGCACTCCGCCCGTGTCTCGGTAAGAGCCGACATGCCGACAGAGTTGGTGAAGGTCTTCCAAACACGCCTCAGCACCATACCTGGCACGCCAAATGTCAGAGAAAGCGTCCTGTGAAGGAACAAGGGGTCCAACAAGACCGAGTTCAAGAGGGGGCTGGACACACGTCCCGAGCTTCTCAATGACGGTGGAGACAATGGCACACGATCATGACAGAGAGGTTAACATGGTTTTTTACCCAGGTTTAGGACCCCATGAGGAGGTAAAGCCCTAACTCCTGCTTGGTTGTATTGCTCGCGGCGCTTCACGAGGGTAGAATGGTGTATCCGTGTCTAGGGTTACAGATTACTGGGATTGACCCCTTCTATGGTAGGAGAAGGCCTCCTTATATAGGGGCGCTAGGCCTCTTCCCCCCAAATGTTGGGCGAGAAGGGTCTTCAGGGGCGGCACTATGGAGATCCAAATACAACTCTTCCTCAATGTCACCATTAAGGAATGCCATTTTGACATCCATCTGCCAAATTTCATAATCGAAATATGCAGCGATTGCTAACATAATCCTCACAGACTTTAGCTTAGCTACTGGTGAGAAAGTCTCATCGTAGTCAACTCCTTGAATTTGTCGGAACCCTTTCACGACAAGTCGAGCTTTATAGATGGTAACATTACCATCAGCATCTGTTTTTCTTTTGAAAATCCATTTGTTCTCGACAGCCTTACGGCCATCCGGTAAGTCCACCAAAGTCCATACTTGGTTTTCGTACATGGATCCCATTTCGGATTTCATGGCTTGTAGCCATTTGTCGGAATCTGGGCTCACCATAGCTTCTTCAAACGTCGCAGGGTCATCGGTGTTGTCCACTAACATGACGTTCAAGGCAGAGTCATACCACTCAAGAGTGGTACGGACCCTCGTTGACCTGCGAGGTTCAGTAGTAACTTCGTTCGAAGTTTCATGATCATCATCATTAGCTTCCTCTCCAGTTGGTGCAGGCGGCACAGAAACATCTTCCGGTGCTGCGCTATTGTCAACTCCGAAAGAAGGTTCAATAACCTCGTCGAGTTCTACTTTCCTTCTAGTCACTTCTTTCGAGAGAAATTCCTTCTCCAGAAAGGATCCATTCTTAGCAACGAAAACTTTGCCTTCGGATCTATGATAGAAGGTATACCCAATTGTTTCTTTAGGGTATCCTATGAAGACGCATTTCTCCGCTTTGGGTTCAAGCTTATCAGGCTGTAACTTCTTTACATATGCTTCGCAACCCCAAACTTTAAGGAACGACAACTTAGGTTTCTTTCTAAACCACAATTCATACGGTGTCGTTTCAACGGATTTAGATGGTGCCCTATTTAAAGTGAATGCGGCTGTCTCTAATGCATAGCCCCAAAATGATAACGGTAAATCTGTAAGAGACATCATAGACTGAACCATATCTAAGAGAGTTCGATTACGACGTTTGGACACACCATTACGCTGTGGTGTTCCCGGCAGTGTCAACTGTGAAAGTATTCCACATTTCTTTAAATGCATGCCAAACTCATAACTCAGATATTCACCTCCGCGGTCAGAATGCAGAAACTTAATCTTCTTGTTACGATGATTTTCCACTTCACTTTCAAATTCCTTAAACTTCTCGAAAGTTTCAGATTTATGTTTCATAAAGTAGACATACCCATATCTACTCAAGTCATCCGTGAAAGTGAGAACATAACAATATCCACCATGCGATGCTACACTCATTGGACCGCACACATCGGTATGTCTTATTTCCAATAAGTCTGTAGCTCGCTCCATTATACCAGAGAATGGAGTCTTAGTCATTTTTCCCATTAGACATGCTTCGCATCTTTCAAGTGATTCAAAATCAAGTGATTCAAGAAGTCCATCAGAATGGAGTTTCTTCATACGCTTCACTCCAATGTGACCAAGACGACAGTGCCACATGTATGTAGAATTATCATTCAATTTTATTCATTTAGCATCTATGTTGTGAACATGTGTATCACTACTATCGAGATGCAATAAGAATAAACCATTCATCTCAGGTGCATAACCATAAAAGATATTACTCATATAAATCGAACAACCTTTATTCTCAGACTTAAAAGAGTAACCGTCTCGCAATAAACAAGATCCAGATATAATGTTCATGCTTAACGCAGGCACCAAATAACAATTATTTAAATTTAAAACTAATCCCGAAGGTAGATGTAGAGGGAGCGTGCCGACGGCGATCACATCAACCTTGGAGCCATTTCCAACGCGCATCGTCACCTCGTCTCTCGCCAGTCTTTGTTTATTCCGCAGCTCCTGTTTCGAGTTACAAATATGAGCAACCGAACCAGTATCAAATACCCAGGCACTACTACGATTACTAGTAGGATACACATCTATAACATGTATATCGAATATACCTTTCTTCTTGATGTTGCCGTTCTTCAGATCCACCAGGTATTTGGGGCAGTTACGCTTCCAGTGACCAGCACCCTTGCAGTAGAAGCACTCAGTTTCAGGTTTAGGACCAGCCTTGGGCTTCTTAGCAGGTGCGGCAACTTTCTTGCCATCCTTCTTGAAGTTGCCCTTGTTCGTAGGCTTTCCCCATTTCTTGAAATTGGTGGTCTTATTGACCATCAACACTTGGTGCTCCTTCATGATCTCCACTTCAGCAGTTTTCAGCATGGACGATAGTTCAGGCAACGTCTTGTTCATGCAGTGCATATTGTAGTTCATCACAAAGTTCTTGTAACTTGGTGGCAGTGATTGGAGGACACGATGAATCCCCAATTCATTAGGAATCGGTATCCCCAACTCTCGGAGTTTGTTTGTGTGCCCAGACATGGTGAGCACGTGCTCGCTAACGGAGCTACCCTCTTCCATCATGCAGGTAAAGAACTTCTCGGAAGCTTCATAGCTTTCCATGGCCACGCGAGTCTCAAAAATGAGTTTAAGCTCCTTAATGATCTCAAACGGGTCATGGTGCTCAAAACGCTTTTGAAGATCCGATTCTAAACCGTACAGGATGGCACACTGAACTGTGGAGTAGTGATGTTTCCGAGTGGCATAAACATTCTTTACGTCATCGGTGGCATCTTCTGCAGGTGGGTCACCTAGCGGTGCTTCAAGCACATAGGTCAACTGACCAGCCCTGAGGACGATCTTCAGTCCACGGAACCAGTCCATGAAATTGCTTCCATTATTCTTAAGCTTTTCTTTCTCTAGGAACGCATTGAAATTGATGGAAACGTTCGCCATAATCTACAACAAATTTGCAAGTAGTTTAGACTAAATTTATGATAAATAGTGTTCAAATTTAATTCTTAAATCAACTAGGTGAACTCCCACTCAAAACAACATCCCTCGAGTTGTTTTAGTGATTACACGAACCAAATCCACTACACCAAGTCCGATCATCACGTGAGATGATGTAGCTTCATTGGCGAACAATCTTCATGTTCATCATATCAATCATATGACTCATGCTCTACCTTTCGGTATTCCGTGTTCCGAGACCATGTCTGTACATGCTAGGCTCGTCAAGATTAACCTTAGTTTCCGCATGTGCAAATCTAGCTTGCACCCGTTGTATGCACACGTAGAGTCTATCACACCCGATCATCACGAGATGCTTCAAAACGACGAGTCTTAGCAATGGTGCCAACTAAGGACGAACACTTTATTACTTGATATTAGTGAGAGGGATCATCTTATAATGCTACCATCGCGATCTAAGCAATACAAGATGCATAAAGGATTAACATCACAGGCAATTTATAATTAGTGTGATATGATATGGCCTTTTCTTCTTATGCCTTCGATCTCCATCTCCAAAGCACGGACATGATCTCCATCATCACCAGCATTGCGTCAAGGTCCGTGGCGCCACTTCATGGTTGTCCATCATCACTAGCAACTATTACAACTACTTGGAACAAAGCTATTACAAGATGAATAGACACGCATGTCTTAACAGAATTAAAGACAACCATTAGGCTCCTGCCGGTTGCCATATTACAACAAGGATCATTGGATACATCAAATACAGTCACAATCACATGTAGGCCATATCACATCACAAAACCCCTGCAAAAACAAGTTAGACGCCTCTAATTTTCTTTGCAAGTTTTACGTGGCTTGGGGCTTTCGACTAAGAACGCATCTTACCTACGAAACTGAACCACAACGTTGATACAAGTGCTATCAAGTGCAAAGTGTAGATTTGATCTATACTATGATGGGAGAGACAGACACCCGCAAAGCCACTTGTGCAAAGCAAGTTGCACGTCAAGCGTGGAGCAAGTCTCATGTACGATGGCATGTAATGTTAGCCCGAGCCGCTTCATCCCACCATACCGCAAGATGCAAAGTACACACATAGCAAAAGACGGCACGAGAACCAACACCCACAACCTCATTGTGTTCTACTCGTGCAACAGATCTACGCATAGCCAAGGCTCTGATACCACTGAAGGGTTCGTAGCATGGAAAACAAAAAATTTCTACCGCAAGAACGAACAAAACCCAGATCTAATCTAGATAAAAGCCAAGATCTAAACTATTAGACATGAGCAACGAAATAGATCGGTACCAACCCTCGTAGAACTGAAAGCGTTACGAGATTAGATCTCGTGGATGATGTAGTCGATCACTTGCCGATCTCAAGATCGTGTGGACGATCCTTCCGGCGCCGCGTTCCGGCAGCGCTTCCACAGACGGTCACACGTGCGGAGTCGAAGCAGACCTTCCTCTCCCCGTTCCAGCGAGTAGCGGAGGTAGTAGATCTTCTCCACGGAATCCCAGCAGCACGACGGCGTGGTGGTGGTGGAGATGAGAATTCTGCAGGGCTTCGCCTATGCCTGTGCAGAAGAAAGGTGGAGGAGAGAGGCGGCTGAGATTGGTTGTTATGAGAGAGTAGCAAGAGGGGGCGCCCCTCCCTTCTATTTAAAGGAGGGAGGCGCGCCTGGGGAGGGGGAGTCCTAGTAGGACTCCCCTCCTTGGGCCGGCGGTGGGAAGGGGGAGGAATCCTCCTCCCCCACGAATCCGTGTCTTGCCCCACTTGGTCTCCTTGATCCCTTTCTTGGTTTTCAAGTAAACTCCAAGAAATCCTCTAGAACCTTCCAGAACATTCCAAAACCTTCTAGAATCTCCATACAAACACTCCGGAACATTTCCCAACTTAGAAAATGATCCCCAATATATGAATCTTATTCTTCGGACCATTCTGGATCTCCTCGTGATGTCTCGCATCCATTCTGAGACTCCGAACAACATTCGGTCTCCAACGCAAATTCCATATCTACTTAAAACAACTTCGAACCTTAAGTGTGTACCCTACGGTTCGTGAATATGCAGACATGATGAAGACACCTCTCCGATCAATAACCATCAGCGGGATCTGGAGATCCATAATGGCTCCCACATACTCAACGATTACTTCGTGATCGATAGAACCATTTAATATACGAAACCAATTCCCTTTGTCACACGATATTCTACTTATCCGAGGTTTGATCGTCGGTATCTTCATACCTAGTTCTTCCTCGTTACTGATAAGTACTCTTTACTCGTTCCATGTTATGTCATCCCTTGTGACCTAGTCACATGCTTGCAAGCTATCTAGATGACATTCCACCGAGAGGGCCCAGAGTATATCTATCCGTCATATGGATGGGCAAATCCCAATCTTGGTCTATGCGCTTCAACACATACTTTCAGAATACCCAATGACACCTTTATAACCGCCCAATTACGAAGCGGCGTTTGATGTCATCAAAGTACCCATCCGGTGATGGTGATTAACATAACCTCATGGTCGAAGGATTAGGTTACTATGTATTTCAAAGCTTACAGCAATACGAACTTAATGACTTGATCTTATGCTACGCTTACTATGGGTGTGTGTCCATCACATCATTCTCCTAATGATATAACCTTGTTATTAATCACATCCAATGTCTATGATCAGGAAACCATGATCATCAATCAATCAACAAGCTAGTTCAACAAGAGGCTTACTAGGGACTCTTTTATGTTTACAAAACACACAAGTATTAGTGTTTCCTAATAATGCAATTATAGCATGGGATGTAAACATTCATCATAAACACAAAGATATAATAATAACCACTTTTATTATTGCCTCTTGGGCATATCTCCAACAGTCTCCCACTTGCACTAGAGTCAATAATCTAGATTACATGGTAATATACCTAACACCCATGGCGTTCTGTGTTGGTCATCCTTTGCTCTAGGGAGAGGTTTAGTCAACGGATCTGCTACATTCAGATCAGTGTGTACTTTGCAAATCTTTATGTCACCATCTTGGACATACTCGCGAATAGCATGAAAACGTAGCTTGATGTGCTTCAGCTTGCTATGTGACCTTGGCTCCTGTGCATTAGCTATGGCACCTGTGTTGTCACAGTAGATGGCCATCGGGTCCAACGCACTGGGAACCACGCCAAGTTCAGTAATGAACTCCTTCATCCATATGGCTTCTTGTGCAGCCTCTGAAGCAGCTATGTATTCCGATTCAATTGAAGATTTCGCCACAACGCTCTGCTTGGCACTCCTCCAGCTCATTGCAGCACCATTCAAAATAAATACGTATCCAGACTGTGACTTCGAGTCATCTGGATCGGTGTTCTAACTAGCATCAGTGTAACCGTTTACAACAAGCTGTTGATCACCTCCATAAGAAAGAACCGTATCCTTAGTCCTATTCAGGTACTTTAGGATATTCTTGACCGCTGTCCAGTGTTCCATTCCAGGATCACTTTGATATCTGCTAGTCAAACTAACAACATGTGCTATATCCGGTCTTGTACACAGCATGGCATACATGATAGAACTTAGGGCCGAGGCATAGGGAATTTTATTCATCTTTTCTCTATCTTCTGTCGTGGCCGGACTTTGAGTTTTACTCAAGGTCTTACCTGACAACATGGGCACGAACCCTTTCTTGCTCTCTTCCATTCTAAACTTCTTTAGAACTTTGTCTAAGTATGTACTTTGTGAAAGAGCTATTAGGCGTCTTGATCTATCTCTATAAATTTTGATGCCTAGAATATATGCCGCTTCGCCAAGATCCTTCATCGAAAAACTATTATTCAAATAGGTTTTGACGCTATTAAGAAGTTCTATATCATTCCCAATCAACAATATGTCATCTACATATAGTATTAGGAATGCTACAGAGCTCCCACTCACTTTCTTGTAAATACAAGCTTCTCCATAAGTTTGTATAAATCCAAAGTTTTTGATTAGTTTATCAAAACGTTGATTCCAACTCCGGGATGCTTGCTTCAGTCCATAAATGGAGCGCGGAAGTTTGCATACCTTGTCAGCATCTTTAGGATCGACAAAACCCTTGGGTTGTACCATATACAACTCTTCCTCAATGTCACCATTAAGGAATGCCGTTTTGACATCCATCTGCCAAATTTCATAATCGAAATATGCAGCGATTGCTAACATAATCCTCACAGACTTTAGCTTCACTACTGGTGAGAAAGTCTCATCATAGTCAACTTCTTGAATTTGTCGGAACCCTTTCGCGACAAGTCGAGCTTTATAGACGGTAACATTACCATCAGCATCTGTTTTTCTTTTGAAAATCCATTTGTTCTCGACAGCCTTACGGCCATCTGGTAAGTCCACCAAAGTCCATACTTGGTTTTCGTACATGGATCCCATTTCGGATTTCATGGCTTCTAGCCATTTGTCGGAATCTGGGCTCACCATAGCTTCTTCATACGTCGCAGGGTCATCAGTGTTGTCCACTAACATGACGTTCAAGGCAGAGTCATACCACTCATGAGTGGTATGGACCCTCGTTGACCTGCGAGGTTCAGTAGTAACTTCGTTCGAAGTTTCATGATCATCATCATTAGCTTCCTCTCCAGTTGGTGCAGGCGGCACAGAAACATCTTCCGGTGCTGCGCTACTCTCAACTCCGAAAGAAGGTTCAATAACCTCGTCGAGTTCTACTTTCCTTCTAGTCACTTCTTTCGAGAGAAATTCCTTCTCCAGAAAGGATCCATTCTTAGCAACAAAAACTTTGCCTTCGGATCTATGATAGAAGGTATACCCAATTGTTTCTTTAGGGTATCCTATGAAGACGCATTTCTCCGCTTTGGGTTCAAGCTTATCAGGCTGTAACTTCTTTACATATGCTTCGCAACCCCAAATTTTAAGGAACGACAACTTAGGTTTCTTTCCAAACCACAATTCGTACGGTGTCGTTTCAACGGATTTAGATGGTGCCCTATTTAAAGTGAATGCGGCTGTCTCTAATGCATAGCCCCAAAATGATAACGGTAAATCTGTAAGAGACATCATAGACCGAACCATATCTAAGAGAGTTCGATTACGATGTTCGGACACAGCATTACACTGTGGTGTTCCCGGCGGTGTCAACTGTGAAAGTATTCCACATTTCTTTAAATGCATGCCAAACTCATAACTCAGATATTCACCTCCGCGGTCAGAACGCAGAAACTTAATCTTCTTGTTACGATGATTTTCCACTTCACTTTGAAATTCCTTAAACTACTCGAAAGTTTCGGATTTATGTTTCATAAAGTAGACATACCCATATCTACTCAAGTCATCCGTGAAAGTGAGAACATAACGATATCCACCACGCGATGCTACACTCATTGGACCGCACACATCGGTATGTATTATGTCCAATAAGTCTATAGCTTGCTCCATTATACCAGAGAATGGAGTCTTAGTCATTTTTCCCATTAGACATGCTTCGCATCTTTCAAGTGATTCAAAATCAAGTGATTCAAGAAGTCCATCAGAATGGAGTTTCTTCATACGCTTCACTCCAATGTGACAAAGACGACAGTGCCACATGTATGTAGAATTATCATTCAATTTTATTCGTTTAGCGTCTATGTTGTGAACATGTGTATCACTACTATCGAGATTCAATAAGAATAAACCATTCATCTCAGGTGCATAACCATAAAAAATATTACTCATATAAATCGAACCACCTTTATTCTCAGACTTAAAAGAGTAACCGTCTCACAATAAACAAGATCCAGATATAATGTTCATGCTTAACGCAGGCACCAAATAACAATTATTTAAATTTAAAACTAATCCCGAAGGTTGATGTAGAGGGAGCGTGCCGACGGCGATCACATCAACCTTGGAGCCATTTCCAACGCGCATCGTCACCTCGTCTCTCGCCAGTCTTCGTTTATCCCGCAGCTCCTGTTTCGAGTTACAAATATGAGCAACCGAACCAGTATCAAATACCCAGGCACTACTACGATTACTAGTAAGATACACATCTATAACATGTATATCGAATATACCTTTCTTCTTGATGTTGCCGTTCTTCAGATCCGCCAGGTATTTGGGGCAGTTACGCTTCCAGTGACCAGCACCCTTGCAGTAGAAGCACTCAGTTTCAGGTTTAGGACCAGCCTTGGGCTTCTTAGCAGGTGCGGCAGCTTTCTTGCCGTCCTTCTTGAAGTTGCCCTTGTTCGTAGGCTTTCCCCATTTCTTGAAATTGGTGGTCTTATTGACCATCAACACTTGGTGCTCCTTCATGATCTCCACTTCAGCAGTTTTCAGCATGGACGATAGTTCAGGCAACGTCTTGTTCATGCAGTGCATATTGTAGTTCATCACAAAGTTCTTGTAACTTGGTGGCAGTGATTGGAGGACACGGTGAATCCCCAATTCATTAGGAATCGGTATCCCCAACTCTCGGAGATTGTTTGCGTGCCCAGACATGGTGAGCACGTGCTCGCTAACGGAGCTACCCTCTTCCATCTTGCAGGTAAAGAACTTCTCGGAAGCTTCATAGCTTTCCATGGTCGCGCGAGTCTAAAAAATGAGTTTAAGCTCCTTAATGATCTCAAACGGGTCATGGTGCTCAAAACGCTTTTGAAGCTCTGATTCTAAACCGTACAGGATGGCACACGGAACTGTGGAGTAGTGATGTTTCCGAGTGGCATAAACATTCTTTACGTCATCGGTGGCATCTTCTGCAGGTGGGTCACCTAGCGATGCTTCGAGCACATAGGTCAACTGACCAGCCCTGAGGATGATCTTCAGTCCACGGAACCAGTCCGTGAAATTGCTTCCATTGTTCTTAAGCTTTTCTTTCTCTAGGAACGCATTGAAATTGATGGAAACGTTTGCCATAATCTACAACAAATTTGCAAGTAGTTTAGACTAAGTTTATGATAAATAGTGTTCAAATTTAATTCTTAAATCAACTAGGTGAACTCCCACTCAAAACAACATCCCTCGAGTTGTTTTAGTGATTACACGAACCAAATCCACTACACCAAGTCCGATCATCACGTGAGATGATGTATCTTCATTGGCGAACAATCTTCATGTTCATCATATCAATCATATGACTCATGCTCTACCTTTCTGTATTCCGTGTTCCGAGACCATGTCTGTACATGCTAGGCTCGTCAAGATTAACCTTAGTTTCCACATGTGCAAATCTGGCTTGCACCCGTTGTATGCACACGTAGAGTCTATCACACCCGATCATCACGAGATGCTTCGAATCGACGAGTCTTAGCAATGGTGCCAACTAAGGACGAACACTTTATTACTTGATATTTAGTGAGAGGGATCATCTTATAATGCTACCGTCGCGATCTAAGCAATACAAGATGCATAAAGGATTAACATCACAGACAATTTATAATTAGTGTGATATGATATGGCCTTTTCTTCTTATGCCTTCGATCTCCATCTCCAAAGCACGGACATGATCTCCATCATCACCAGCATTGCGTCAAGGTCCGTGGCGCCGCTTCATGGTTGTCCATCATCACTGGCAACTATTACAACTACTTGGAACAAAGCTATTACAAGATGAATAGACACACATGTCTTAACAGAATTAAAGACAACCATTAGGCTCCTGCCGGTTGCCATATTACAACAAGGATCATTGCATACATCAAATACAATCACAATCACATGTAGGCCATATCACATCACAAAACCCCTGCAAAAACAAGTTAGACGCCTCTAATTTTCTTTGCAAGTTTTACGTGGCTTGGGGCTTTCGACTAAGAACGCATCTTACCTACGAAACTGAACCACAACGTTGATACAAGTGCTATCAAGTGCAAAGTGTAGATTTGATCTATACTATGATGGGAGAGACAGACACCCGCAAAGCCACTTGTGCAAAGCAAGTTGCACGTCAAGCGTGGAGCAAGTCTCATGTACGATGACATGTAATGTTAGCCCGAGCCGCTTCATCCCACCATACCGCAAGATGCAAAGTACACACATAGCAAAAGACGGCACGGGCACCAACGCCCACAACCTCATTGTGTTCTAATCGTGCAACAGATCTACACATATACAAGGCTCTGATACCACTGAAGGGTTCGTAGCATGGAAAACAAAAATTTTCTACCACAAGAACGAACAAAACCCAGATCTAATCTAGATAAAAGCCAAGATCTAAACTATTAGACATGAGCAACGAGATAGATCGGTACCAACCCTCGTAGAACCGAAAGCGTTACGAGATTAGATCTCGTGGATGATGTAGTCGATCACTTGCCGATCTCACGATCGTGTGGACAATCCTTCCGGCGCCGCGTTCCGGCAGCGCTTCCGCAGACGGTCACACGTGCGGAGTCGAAGCAGACCTTCCTCTCCCCGTTCCAGCGAGTAGCGGAGGTAGTAGATCTTCTCCACGGAATCCCAGCAGCACGACGGCGTGGTGGTGGTGGAGATGAGAATTCTGCAGGGCTTCGCCTATGCCTGTGCAGAAGAAAGGTGGAGGAGAGAGGCGGCTGAGATTGGTTGTTATGAGAGAGTAGCAAGAGGGGGCGCCCCCTCCCTTCTATTTAAAGGAGGGAGGCGCGCCTAGGGAGGGGGAGTCCTAGTAGGACTCCCCTCCTTGGGCTGGCGGTGGGAAGGGGGGAGGAATCCTCCTCCCCCATGAATCCGTGTCTTGCCCCACTTGGTCTCCTTGATCCCTTTCTTGGTTTTCAAGTAAACTCCAAGAAATCCTCTAGAACCTTCCAGAACATTCCGAAACCTTCTAGAATCTCCATACAAACACTCCGAAACATTTCCCAACTTAGAAAATGATCCCCAATATATGAATCTTATTCTCCGGACCATTCCGGATCTCCTCGTGATGTCCCGGATCCATTCCGAGACTCCGAACAACATTCGGTCTCCAACGCAAATTCCATATCTACTTAAAACAACTTCGAACCTTAAGTGTGTCACCCTACGGTTCGTGAATATGCAGACATGATGAAGACACCTCTCCGATCAATAACCATCAGCGGGATCTGGAGATCCATAACGGCTCCCACATACTCAACGATTACTTCGTGATCGATAGAACCATTTAATATACGAAACCAATTCCCTTTGTCACACGATATTCTACTTATCCGAGGTTTGATCGTCGGTATCTTCATACCTAGTTCTTCCTCGTTACTGATAAGTACTCTTTACTCGTTCCATGTTATGTCATCCCTTGTGACCCAGTCACATGCTTGTAAGCTATCTAGATGACATTCCACCGAGAGGGCCCAGAGTATATCTATCCGTCATATGGATGGACAAATCCCAATCTTGGTCTATGCGCTTCAACACATACTTTCAGAATACCCAATGACACCTTTATAACCGCCCAGTTACGAAGCGGCGTTTGATGTCATCAAAGTACCCATCCGGTGATGGTGATTAACATAACCTCATGGTCGAAGGATTAGGTTACTATGTATTTAAAAGCTTACAGCAATACGAACTTAATGACTTGATCTTATGCTACGCTTACTATGGGTGTGTGTCCATCACATCATTCTCCTAATGATATAACCTTGTTATTAATCACATCCAATGTCTATGATCAGGAAACCATGATCATCAATCAATCAACAAGCTAGTTCAACAAGAGGCTTACTAGGGACTCTTTTATGTTTACAAAACACACAAGTATTAGTGTTTCCTAATAATACAATTATAGCATGGGATGTAAACATTCATCATAAACACAAAGATATAATATTAACCACTTTTATTATTGCCTCTTGGGCATATCTCCAACACCTTTGACCCTAAGATTATGAGTGCACCCTTGGGGCACGCTCCAAAGCATCCAAGGCCTGCTGGAGGACCCGAGCAATCTGGCGCTCCACGACAGCGGTGGCGGTTGGTGGGAGGACCTGGAAGAGGCCTTTGTCGAGGCGATAGCCTCATGTTTCCCTCCTGAGGCCGTCTGCCTCACGCCTTTGCCTTTGGAGGGGAAGTGGACCTATCAGGTGGCCCATCGGCCATAGGATCATGCTACCCCAGTGCCAGGACTCTGACAGATTGTGTTGTACCGATAGCCTTCGCGTGAGCTATAGGTTGTTTTGTGTATCGCGTGTGCGTGTGTTCATCATGTTCTTCATGAGTGTGTTCACTTGGATTTCATCCTCCCTATCCCCCCTCATGATGCCATCTCGATTCCTGGAGATTCGTGAAAGATCGGGCCACCCTTGAGGGTCACCCCTAACTAATTGGTATCAATTGCCTCGTTCATCACGAATTTCTCCACAAATGTTTCTTATATCCACCATTATTTCGAAAATTTCCACAAAAAAGAGCCACACGGCCTTCATATAGATTTTGAGTTTTGGTGAGTTTTTTGTGGTTTTGGTCTGTGGATCTGTTGCATTTGATGTTGATCTTCCTTCCTTGACCTTACCAGCCCCAATTTTGGACAATTTTTTAAGAAATTCTTGAGTTTACTTTTTGGTGTTCTTCACGAACATGTTTGAGCGAGGAAACCGGTGAACTGAACCTTCCGCTGAACAGTTCAGAGAGACATCCAACGCCGCCAGTTTCACGAGAGAATAGTTCGACACCAGGTATGGCGCTGCCGATTGTGTCGCCGACAACGCAATTTGACCCAATTTTGACAGTTTTTCTTGTTTTGTTCGTGTTTCGTGTGCGTGTCGTCAAACTAACAACAAGCTTCCGCAAAACCATACATCCTGCACTCTACGATGCCGCGACACCCGAACATCTTCCTCAACATCGGTTGCAAGTCCGTCATCGACAATAACAAAGGTATAACTTGCTCCACCTTGTTAACCCCACATATTCCTCTGTGTGTAACTATGCTATGAGAGTAGCTCATTTTGTGTTTGCCTAAGCATTGTGCACTTGTCCTTGGATAGTGATAATGTGTAATAAAATACAAAAGTTAGGTCATAGTACAGAAGTGAGAAAAGTAATCAAAAAAGGAAAATAAAGAAAACAAGAGCAAATAAAAAGAAAAATAGAAAGAGATGCATAGTCTCCCATAGCAAAGAGAGTCTCAAGCTTGTAAACAAAGAGAGAAAGCGCGGCCAAGGAAAGTGCACAAATCCGTTGCTTATCCTCTTGTGGCAAGCGAGATATTGTCTCTCCTTGCATCACACAACCAAGCATAGTCTTCGATAGGACATTTTGTGCTTATTTTCCATACTCATGCTAACCCCATTCATCTCCACCTGTGAGTATCCTCGTGTTTTGTAGATCATATCCTTTTTGCTTTTGATCTTTGGATCTTTTCCACTTTTGACAATAACCTTTTTTTGGATCATTTCGTTTGGTTTTTTCCACCATTTTAACCTTCCACCATAAGCTTTTGAGAGTCTTCATAGTTCTTACTGTGAGATTTCTTTGCGATTTCACGTTGCAAGTTTATAGTTCTCAAGTGTGGCTTGTTCAATACAATCCTTCAAGGTGAGGTGAAAGGCTAACCCCACTATATATTACGTTTCCATATGCAATCCTTGTTTAGGTGCATCATGGATAGGCACGGTGAGCCAAGACAACCACCCCCACAAGAAGAAGGACCGCACATGACATGAGCAAGCCACTTCATCATTTGAGAAGAACTTCGTGGATGTTGCAACGCACTTGAGGCAAGAAAAGACAAGCAATTCAGAGAAAATCAAGCCGAGTTCAAGAGCATCGATAACAACTTCAATGGCCTAGAGAGGCAAACGAATGCCATGCAACACAACTTCGGGTATGAAAATGAAGCTCTCCAACGAGTCATCATCGTGACAAATGACACCCTCCAATGCTTCATCGAAGGAGTTGCAAGAAACACAAGGCCATGTTCTCGTGCTTCAGGCTTGTCACGCCATCATTCTCCTCATCGACAAGACCCTCGCACAAGTGCTCCAAGATGCAATGAAGACCCTGTGGTTGAAAATGTGATCTCTTCGCAATATGTGCCATCTCCAAGGCACATAGAAACTTCAATATAGGATGGTGATTCCTTATCAGGGCCTCCTTCAAGGTGTGGAGGACATCATCATCATGAAAGAGTGCTAGTGCTCCAAGAGGAACCTCAAGTACATCATCAACAATCGCAAGACCTTCACTCGACAACAAGCGATGACTCCAACTTGGAAGAACAAGCTCGTCGCTGACGTGAAGCCCTTGAGGACCCCCCTTGATGTCACCATTGTCATGAACATCAACGTTGACACCATGGTCACCATGAAGAGCAACAACCTCAACAACATCATGAGCATAAAAATGCAAATGACGAGCATCATCAACCTCGTCAACAACCTAGGCATGAGCCTCATAAACCACCACAACCGCGTCAAGATGCTCAAGACCGTGATCATCATCGTGAGGCCCAAGTGCCTAACCCCCATCATCAATCGAGGACTAGGCCCCCTCCATCCCGATAATAGCATCAAGAGGATCCAAACCTTCATCACCCTCAAGAGGCCCAAGTGCCTCAACCTCGTCAACAACCATGACATGAGCCTCCTCAATCGCGCCAAGAGGCCAAGGACATCAATAACTTCGTGATGCCCACACCTCCAAATGCGACACAACCACCGCAAGAGCAACAACATCATCACCAAGCTCGCCGAAATAATTGTTCGGATGATGAGGACGACCACCACCGACATCATGGTAACCATTGTTACCATGAGTGTCAAGAGGAAGAAACATTTGGCAAGCTCAAGTTCACGATGCCCAACTTCACCGGCTCCAATGATCCCGAAGAATATCTCTCATGGGCACAAGGTGGACAAAATATTTTGCATGCACAACTATAGCAATAAGAAGATGGTGGATATGGCATCACTAGGGTTTGATGATTATGAAAACCTTTGGTGGGAACAAGTTCAAGTTGCCCTAGAAGCAAGAAGAGAGCCTCCAAACAACACTTGTCAAGATATGAAGTCTCATATGCATTCCCGTTTTGTCCCGTCACATTATGCACGCGACCTCTTCAAGAAGCTTCAAATGCTTAACCAAGGGACCAAAAAGCGTGGAAGAGTACTTCAAGGAAATGGAGCTAAACATGATCTGTGACAACAAGTATAACAAGCCAAATACATAATTCACGTACAAGCAATATCCAGCCACGACACCGACCAATGTTAAAGGAAGCACCTCAAGTACTCCAATGTCTCCTTTCAATTCAACAACTCCTCAAGGAAAATCGCTACCAAGTGGTAAGCAACCATTGGATGACTCTACATCTTTCCAACGGCAATGTTACAAGTGTGCAGGCAAAGGACATAAGTCATTCCGATGTGGCAATACCAAAGTGTTGTTCATCCATAGAATGGTTAAGAGGAATAGTTGAGTGAACAATATTTTGATGCAAGAGTCAAGGAAGCACTCACAAGACAACATATTGAGAATGATGACGAAAATCTTCTCATGTGTGAACATGACGCAAGTCCATCACTTGTCGCCACAAGAGTTTTTACTACACAAGCCCAAGAGCACGAAGATCAAAGATCCAACATCTTCCACATGCATGTCGGCATGAATGGGAAATCCATCAAAGTCATCATTGATGAAGGGAGTTGTCATAATTTGGCTAGCACCGAGCTATGTGAAAAGCTCAACCTTACCCTCCATCCACACAAGCACCCTACCATGTGCAATGGTTAAGTGATCATGGATCCGGCAAGATCAATCACACTATGTTGGTTACGTTGTCCATTGGACCATATAAGGACACAATTGAGTGTGACATGGTTCCAATGATCGTGTGGTACATGTTTCTTGGTAGGATGTGGCAATATGACAAGGGTGATCTACATGATGGCCACACAAACGTGTATACATTCAAGTGGCTCGATAAGACATGCCTTTTGCATCCAATGACTCCTAGCCAAATAATTTTGGACAATGCAAAGGCTTTAGCAAGGGTGCAGGCCACAAAAACATCTTGTGAGATGAGTGGTGAGTGAGAGAACCACAATATAGTGAGTGAGAGCCAAAAGCCAAATATGAGTGAAAAAACTAAGAGTGTTCTCCTTGCCACCAAAAGTGAGATGAGAGAAGTGAGGAATAACCCATCTATATTGAACTATGTCCTCATATGCAAGGGCTTGGTGCAAGGAACTAACGACTTAGAAAATGTTCCTCCTTTGATGGCTATTTTCTAGGAATTTGAGGATGTGTTTCCCAAAGAACTACCTCATGGACTACCTCTGACATTGGTATGCCCTATGCGTACCCAGGATTAGCCTATGTGGTCTAGCCCAAGAGATGGCCACGACGTAAACGGAGCCCATGAAGATTCGGGTGGCCCAATCCCGTGGAGGTGCGACTCCTTGGAGGACACGACAAAGGATAGATAGGAAATTTAAAGGGTAAAACCGTAATCTATAACCGACTTGTCCTGCTATCCTAAGACCTGGCCTCCCTATATAAAGGCCAGGAGGGGGTAGCGAGGAGGACATCACAAACCCTAGTTCATACACCGCCATATTGCATCTACGCACCTTGTAACCCTCGGTTCTATAGATAATGAAGAGCAAATAAGTAGGAGTAAGGTTTCCCTCCGGGGACCAAACCTGGGTAAACATCGTGTCCTAGATTTGCTTGTCTATTAGCCGAACGAAGCTTCTAGCACTCCCTTCTTCCTCAAACCTAAGTCCATCAACCATGGGCATTGACGTGTTAACCCCACGTCAATTGGCACCGTCTATGGAAACTAGGAGCGCTAGTGTTGTGGATTCGTTGACCCCATCACCCACGATCTACAAGTCCTCTACGGCGGAGAACCGCCTCCTATTCGGCACCTCGACTTCACCATCCACTCGCTGACAAATCGCCCGCCTTCGAGTCTGTGGGAGACAGAACCAGCATGATGACCAAGAGCCTATGCTTGCAGGTCAAGAAGATCGGCACGCTTCGCTTCCATGATCACTTGTCGGCGCCTTTGATTGCACCTGTCTTGTGGTTCCCACCACCGATTGGCTCCCTGAGCAAGCTCAATGCTTCGCCATCATCCTACGACATGGACAACAACAATAGTTGTGACTCTGATCTATGCGATCTATCATCGGAAAATGGCATTTGCGGTTTCGGGTTAGACAGCTGCGGGAGCAACGACTTCCCAAACCACTACATGTGCGCTGTCATCACCAATGGTGGTGGAGGAACTCAAGGAAACACTAGCAACGGAGGCCCCACCAACACTGGCAACAACGGCCCCGCCAACGGCGATCCTACCAACCCTCCCAACCCTAACTCCAATGGCGTAAACATGTTAGGTCGCTCACAGATCCACCACTCGGAAGAAGGGTGGGAGTGAGTCAGGGAAGCCCTGTGGGGCATCCCACTTCCAGATGATGCATCCCGCAACATGTTGATCGTCTAGCACTGGCTCCTCATAAAGGAGTTTAACCACCAACAGCCGGTAAACGCTGAACTTGCGGCACACAAAAAGGCAGCCAATGAATCAAGCGCCCGACGGGTGGCACTCTCCTCCATCGACGGATCTTCCTCAAAGGGAAACAGTGCTGGAGCTCCCAAGTGACGCTCTCGGCTCGACCACCTCGATGACGAAGCTCGACAAGAGGCCACGAAAGCCCTTGACTTCTCGTTCATGTCGGTGGACTCCAGGGGTCACATGATCCCCAAAATGCTGCAAGCTGCGGTGATAGCAACTACTATGTACCTGCTGACCAACAAGCCTCCAACTGGAGATCAACGATTTGTCATGCACCGATCTGCCATCACTAGGCTCGGGTTGGTAGAAGCTGTGCTGGCCAAAGAACAAACACCGGAGCCAAAGAAATCAAAGGTGCCATTTGTGAGTAATCGCTCGCCATTATCCAACAAGGAAGATCACGAACGTCGCGGCAATGCCACATCCCATGGCAATGAAGCCACAACTAGATGCCAGTGATGAAATCAGACAACACAATGTCGACAAAGATGTGCACCCAATGCGCCTACTCAATCGAGTCGGAGGACGAAGAAACATAGCTCTCTGGCGCTAGCTGCTTCAGCAGGGCCATATGACAAACTCAGATGCCAAAAGGCTTCAAGCTTCCTTCAGATAACCTGAAATTCAAGGGCCTCCAGGAGATAGAGATTTGGCTGGATGACCATGTTCAGTCAATTAAGTTACATGGTGGATGCAAGAACACATCCATGTAATTCCTATAGCTACAGTTGAAAGGCGCTGCCAGAGCCTAGCTCAATAACCTTCCTCGCGGCTCAATTCACAGCTAGGAGGAGCTGGTGTATAGCTTTGTCCGCAACTTCAAAGGCACCTACAAGCGGCCTGCATCAATCGAAGAACTCCGTCCCTACTGTCAAAATCCAACGAGTCCCTCCACTCCTACATCCAAAGGTGGTCTATCATCAAGAAATCCACGGAGAACATCTCCGAGGAGCGCACAATCGACGCATTCAATGGCGGCGTGTGCTGTTGCAAGCTCAGGGAGGATTTGAGCCGCAGCAAGCCCAAAACCATCGACCACCTGATAGACATTATAAACCGGTGGGTAGATGGCAAAGATGCCATCCACAACAACCGTGTTTGTTCAGACGACGAGGATGACCTTGGCCACAGGCTCAATCGCCGTGGAAAGCATCGAATGCGCGGCTACGAGGACCGTGAAGAGGTCTACATGGTTGTAGCATCTACGCCGACAAGCGCGATGATGGAAACCGCAACATTAGATACCACTACAACAACTACCATGACTTCCTTAAAACAACACAAGTGTGGAAACGCCGCACCCGCGACGATGCACCCGGTGCCATGGAAAAGCTTTCGGGACCCTGCAACATCCACTTCTACATCAACAATAAGGACAACAAGAAAAAATCCAGCCACCTCCTCAAGGACTTCCATGAGTTCCAGAAGCTCCAAGAAGCATACACCCAATTGCATCACGACACGATGAACCAGGGGTATGGACACCAGGCCCCATAGAATACGGGGTACCACCACCAACCGGAGGACCCCCGAAGCCCGCGGTTGCACCAACGCCGAACAACAGGGTAGAACAATACCCACGCCCGCTAGGGAACATGGGCATGATTAAGAAAAGGCGTCCCTCCAACAAGACCCAAAAGACAAAGCACTCACCAAATAAACTTGGCAGTCACCGCTCCACCTGCCACCCCTGAGTACCTCAGCGGGTCTGAGTCCTGCATCACGTTCGACAGAACTGATCACCCGCGCCAGGTCCCTCCCTGGTGCTCGAGGCGCATATCGATGACTTTGAGATGAGCAAAGTCTTCATGGATGGTGGCAGCGGCATCAACCTAATGTTCGCCAGCACCCTGCGCGCCATGCAAATCCCCATCGCCATCCTAGACGACCTTCCACGGCATCGTACCAGGGAAACAAATCTATCCCCTAGGCAAAATCTGGTTGGATTTCATCTTCGGCACACCCAAAAACTTCCGACGTGAGCTCCTTGAGTTTGAGGTGGTCGACTGGCCATATTAGTACTACGCCATCCTCGGGAACATGGCATTCGCACGGTTCCTAGAGGTGCCGCACTATGCATACCTCCTAATGAAGATGCCAGGACCGAACGATGTTATCACCATCCAAGGGAGCTTCACCAGGTATGGCAACTACGACAGTGAATTCAACAGAATTACCATTCCTTCGGCATGCAAAAGGAGCTGGAAAATCTCAAGGAGACGACGGATAACCGTCTTCCTCCTGTGAGCAAGCAAAACACACTAGGAGCAATCATTTGACACCTTGTGAATATAAAGGCAGTCTAGGTCCACCGATAGATCCGACCAAGACGACCCTCATTGCCAAGAACCTGAGTTCCGCATAGGAACTCGCGCTCGTTGAAATAATCCATGAGCACTGGGAAATATTTGCCTGGTGTCCTGCAAACATGCCAGGAGTTCCTAGAGAATTTGCCGAGCATGCACTCAACCTGTTCCTAGATGCAAGACCTGACAAGCAGTCAATGCATCGGCTGTTAGAATCAAGGGCAAAAGCGGCCAGCATTGAAGTCAACAAACTACTCAACACCGACTTCATCCACGAGATCAAGGAAAGCACCTGGGTAGCTAACCTCATGCTAGTTCCAAAGAAGGACATGGACATCCTGCAGATGTGCGTGGACTTCACCTACCTCAACAAACACTACCCGAAGGAACACTCCCCAGTTACCATGGATTGATCAAATCATCGACTCCACTATGGGATGCAAGCGCCTCGCCTTCCTCAACGCCTACTCAGGCTATCACCAGATCTGGATGAAACTGGACCTAGAAAAAACGGCTTTCGTCACACCGTTTGGAGTTTACTGCTACAACACGATGCTCTTCGGGCTGAAGAACAGAGGTTCCACATACCAACGGTGCATCCATGCCTGCCTGAAGAACCAGCTTAGACGTAACATTCAGGTCTATGTCGCCAACATAGTAGTCAAGACGAAGGAGGAAACTACGCTCATCGATGACCTCCGCGAGACCTTCGACAACCTTGATCGCTACAGGATCAAGCTGAATCCGGAGAAGTGCACCTTCGGTGTACTATCCGGGAAACGACTCAGGTACCTCATCTCCGCAAGGGGAATCAAAGCAAACCCAAAAAGATAAAGGCCATACTAGCCATGGAGAAGCCAAAGAACATCAAGGGTTTCTAGTAACTAGCTGGGCGAATTGTGGTGCTCAGTCGATTCATCAGTCGAATGGGCGAGAAGGCGTTGCCATTCTACCAACTCCTCCACAAGACGAACGAATTTGAGTGGACGAACAAAGTGCAAGAAGCATTCGAAGATCTCAAGTGCCTACTCTCAACCTCGCCCGACCTAGTGACCCCCAAGGAAAAAGAGCCAATGCTGATATACATAGCCTCCACTCACCAAGTGGTCAGTAGCGCCCTTGTGGTGGAACAAGCTGAAGAAAACAAAGTCCATGAGGTGCAACATCTGGTGTACTACCTCAGCTAGGTGCTCACACCCACCAAGCAGTGATACCCTCATTACCAGAAGCTAGCCTACGGTGTCCTTCATGACTGCACGACGACTGCGCCATTACTTCCAGGAGCACCCGATAATCATGGTGAACGATGGCCCCCTAAACCACATCCTCGAAACCCTAATGCAATGAGGTGGGTCGCCCTCTAGGGCATTGAACCGTCTCCACGAGACATCACCTATGAGTGGTGAACATCGATCAAGTTGCAAGTTCTGCCAGACTTCCTTGTCCACTAGATGAGCTCTAGCTACCAGATACACCAGACATGTCCAATCTATGGACAATGCATTTTGATGGATCCAAGCCCCAAGAGGGAGCCAACACCGGTGTCATCCTAACATCTCCACAGGGTGAAAAATGCGGTATATACCGCGGATGAAGTTTTGTGCATCCAACAATGAAGCGGAGCACGAGGCCATGCACAATTGGATGCGGATGGCCAAAGCCTATGGCGCAACTCGACTCATCATCTACGGCGACTCTAACCTCATGGTACAGCAGACCATGAACAAATGTGATGCCATCAGCGTCAACATGATCGCATACCACGATCTCTACAATGCACTCGAAGGGGATTTCGACGGCTGCGAACTGCGACACGTCGGCCGCGAAAGCAACGAGGAGGATGACAAGCTCGCCAACATCGGCTCCACATTCTCCCTAGTGCCACCAGGCATATTCTTGGAGAAAATATGCGATCGTTCCATGAAGCTCAAGCCTACCATAGGACCACTAGAAGCAGCCATGCACTCGGGCGCTATGCCGCCCAAAGAGGCCGAGGCATCCACTGAAGCAGAACAAGATCCTTCACCCGAAGGCCCCATGGAGGTCATGCTCATCGAGCCATCCTGGACCCAGCCGTACATCACGTACTTGCTCACCAAGAAGCTACCGGATGATCCGATTGACGCATGCCACATCTCCATCGCTCCAAGACCTTCACCATCATCAACTATGAGTTGTGAAAGCGAAGCATCACTGGTGTCCTACAACGGCGCGTCACCAACGACAACGGCAGGAGAATCCTCCTCGATATCCATGAAGGCATCTGTGGACATCATGCTGTTAGTCATGCCCTCGTCGCCAAGGCACTACGGGCTGGTTTCTACTGGACAACCGTGATGCGTGATGCCAAGAGCATAGTTAAGAAGGGCAACACCTGTTAGAGATTTGTGGATAAGACGCACGCACAAGGTGTGGAGCTCCGACCAATACCTTTGGCCTGACCCCACAATAGGGACTTGACATGGTCGGCAAGATGCAAAAGTCATTGCACAGAGGATACATTTTACTCCTCATCACAATCGACACACACCGAGTAGATAGAGGCTACACCCGTCACTGATACGTTGCAAACGTATCTATAATTTTTGATTTTCCATGCTTGTTTTATATCTACTTTCTTATGTTTTGTCCACACTTTGGAGTACTTTTACACATTTTATGGAACTAACCTATTAACAAGATGCCACAGTGCCAGTTGCCTGTTTTCTTCTGTTTTTGGTTCCAGAAAAGCCACAAAATGAATATTCTCGGAATTGGACCGAACAAAAGCCAAAGTCGATATTTTATCGGAAGACTCATGGAGCCAGAAGACGAGACGAAGAGGGGCCAGGGGCTGGACACACCATGTGGTGGCGTGGGTCCCCCTGGCCGCATCACCAGGTGGTGTGGGCCCCTGGTCCATCCTCTGACATCGCCCTTTTGCCTATAAGAAGCTTTCGATGAGAAAACCCTAAAGAATCTAGCCTCCAGCCACGAAAAGTTCCGCAGCACCGCTGCCACCGAAGGGGAGATTCGGGGAACAGAATGTCTCTGTTCCGGCACCCTGCTGGGACGGGGAAGTGCCCCGAAAGCCATCTCCAACGATCTCCACTACCATCTCCATCGCTGTTGCTGATTCCCATGATGACGAGGGAGTAGTTATTCATCGAGGCTAAGGGTTCTACCGGTAGCTATGTGTTCATCTCTATCTCTATGCACGATCATATTGTGATCATGAGCTTTGTAATCAAGTAGATCTACCTTGCTACTCAAGTGCTTTAATAGATCTCTGGCTCTCCCCACGTGTGTGAAAGTGATAGCGTGTACACCATGGTGGCCCTTAGGCTAGAGATTACAAATACTTGTTATGAGTTATATTTGGAGTTGGATGTCTCTATGAAATTGTGGTGTTTGTTGGAACCATCTAACGCTCAAGGTGATAGTGAGGGGTTATCTAGATGGAGAAAGCGAACTTTGAGGAGTGTTGTTATAGCCCTACCATGGATTAGAGTGTCCAACCGGAGAGTAGTTCAGAGTAGTATCATGAAGAGAAGATATTTATATGAGAGTGTTCACTAGCGAAAGTATGATCCCTAGGCCTTGTTTCTAAACATTGAAACACCGTTTGCAACTAGATCTGTTACATGTTTGCTTGCTTCCATATTTTTGCCTTTAGTATTTTCCTCCCGTTAAGCTCTTTTCTGGCACCGTTGTCTTATATCCATACCACTTGTATTTCACTATCTCTTTGCCGAACTAGTGCACCTATACATCTGACAAGTGTATTGGGTGTGTTGGGGACACAAGAGACTTCTTGTATCTTGATTGCAGGGTTGCATGAGAGGGATACCTTTGACCACTTCCTCCCTGAGCTCGATAAACCTTGGGTAATCCACTTAAGGGAAACTTGCTGCTGTTCTACAAACCTCTGCACTTGGAGGCCCAACAACTGTCTACAAGAATAGAAGTGCGTAGACATCAAGCTATTTTCTGGCGCCGTTGCTAGGGAGGTAAGGTAAAAGGTACTCACATCCTCCGGTGTGAGTGCTCAAAGTTATTTCTTTTAGATTCTGCAATTTTGTCTTTTTGTTTCTTATTTTCACTAGTTAGGCTTAATGGAAAACAACAACAAAATTAAAGAGCTTTATAGTATTTATCTTGAGTTAGGACATGAAGTGTTTGAAGAGAAAATTAAAAACCCTATGGAACTTTATTTGCATGCTAATAACAATGTTGTTAGTATGAATTCTTTGGACACCATTATTGTTAATGCTATGGAAAAGTCTAAGCTTGGGGAAGCTAGTTTTTATGAAAATGATCTTTTTAGTTCCCCAGCTTTGGAACATAGCTATTCTATTGCTTATGATGATACCAAACCTCCAATATATGATGATTACAATGATGAATATGATATTTTCAGTCCACCTACTATTGAGGAGAAAATTAATTATGATTACAATATGCCTCCTATATTTGATGATTATGGTGATGAGAATAATAAACATAGCTATTTTGTTGAATTTGCTCCCACGACAATTAATAAGAATGACTATGCTTATGTGGAGAGTAATAATCATTTTATGCATGTGGCTCATGCTAAGAATGTTTTATGTGATAGTTATATTGTTAATTTTATTCATTTTGCTACTGAAAGTTATTATGAAATAGGGAAACATGGTCTTATGTATCTCAACATTATTAAGTTTCCCCTCTTTATGTTGAAAGTCTTGAAGTTGCACTTGTTTTGCTTTCCTATGCTTGTTGCTTTGTTCTTTCATGACTTGTTTCTTTACAAGATTCCTATGCATAGAAAGTGGGTTAGACTTAATTGTTTTTCGAATTTGCTCCTTGATGCTCTCTTTTACTTCAATTCATATTTCTTATGTGAGCATCTTCTCAAACTATCAAGCCTAACTTAAAGGCGTTAAAGAAAAGTACTTCTTGGAAGATAACCCAATAGTTTTCTTGAGTCTTGGAAGTTATTACTTCTGTAATAATCTCTCCTTATCCTTTTTATTTGATTTTTGTGCCAAGAATAACCTCTAATGAGAGGGAAGTAAGATTTGGGGAAGTGCTGTCCCGAAACAGATTTCCGTGCTTCATTGTAAAAATTCGTGAAAAATCTATATATGTCGGATTGAGCTGTAATTTTCTGAATAAATCCCCCAAGTTGTTAGCTAACTTTCGTTAGTTTAAGAATTTTCGATTTGAGCAATATAAGGTCTTCTAAAAAATCGGTTTTCACCTGCTGGTCTGTTTTGACAGATTTCTTCCATTATTTGGCCTCTTTATCGATTTCTTTTTGGGTTCTTTTTGGTAAATTGAGCTTTTTGAGGGAATTGCTATAGTAGCTTGTGTTTTTAATGAAAGTTTTTCTATTTTAAAACTAAACCCAAAGGTTTATTATCTTTTGAATGCACTAATGTTGCTAATGAAGATTGTGTGAAGTTTTGTATGAAGGAAATTTTCAGGTGTAGGGAAAGAATGATGTAATGAGATGAAGAATGGATAAAATCTCAAGCTTGGGGATGCCACCCCGTGTCACCCCAAGAAATATTCAAGAGGTACAAGCGTCAAAGCTTGGGGATACCCAAGGTATCCTCTTCTTCATCAATAAAAATCTCAGGTTTCTTCCAAACACTTCATTTTTATTGTTTCATGCACAGTTGTGTTGTTCTTGGAGCGTCCTCATTTTTTTGGTTTTCTTTTGCTTAGTTTGCTTGAATAAATTGGTTGGAATCCCCTCATTCATACATTAGTTTTCAAATAAGATTGGTTTGGATTGGAAAAGAGTAGGAAAAGTTCATGCTTAAGTGGTATACAAGGAGTTTGTTTTTGACTGTGGCCTATGCTTTGTCATGTCATGATTGATATTGTTTTGGCTTTATGCTTAGTGATTTTTGCTATAGCATGACATGTTACAAATAATTGAGATTGCTTAATGTGCCTTGAAAGAATCATGCGTTGTTTTAGCATCTAAAAGCATAATATTATGGTATTCTCCTTTAATGCTTTATTTGGGTCGACTTGGCGCATGCTCATACCATGTTAAGACTATACCAAGTCACCATAACCTCTATGATCATTTAGTTTTCGACTTATAATATCACTTTATGCTTTAATTAATGATGTTTTGTCGCTTTGCATGATTATGGCCATTATTGCTCTCTTAGTTGGTCGCTCCCAGTCTTTTGCTAGCCTCCATACCAAGTATGAGTTCCACTCATGCATCCAACTCCAAATAAAACCAAGTTATTCCAAAGAGTCCACCATACCTACCTATTAGCATTTGCTATTCCAAGTATATTCATGATTTTATCTACCTTCCGAATTAAACTTGTTATGTGAAAATTAGTGATTAAAGCTCTCACGAACTTGATGGCACACTTTACTTTCTTACACTTAAATAATCTTGAACCATTGTGTCCATCTTTGTTGCGTATATGCTCGCGCTTTATAAGTTGAAGTTAGCAGAACCATGCATCATGGGGAACGCTTTCAACATTGCACTTACTATTCCGTCGATATCATGATTCTTTTGCTTATGGATCCTGATGGTGTGAAATAAAAGGGGAACTTGTAAGATCATGGAGTTTGTATGTGTGTTAGAGAAATGCCTGGGCCGCTACCCTAAGCCATGCCTATTCATGGTGGAAACTTGCAGCATAACCATAATGAGCATTCTATGAAGCATCCTCAATAAAAACCTATGCAAATAGCAAATAAAAAGATCGCTGAGATGCTCATTGTCTATTGCCTTGTCATTTTGATATGGGATAGCTCCTGTGTCATGGGGAAAGGGGTACCCCATTGGCGGTTCTCTATGATACATATGTACTTACAATGAGAAGAGCTTACTTGTGACTAAAGTTGAGTAGCATGAGGTTCGGTACTCGTAAGCAAGGGGCATGAGATTTCAACTTATAACTTGTCAAGCATATCCTCTTAGTTGTGTCACTTTAACCTTAATCACCTAAAGATGCTTATGATAGGGGCAATGAGAGCTCAAAGCTAACAAGTACCATAATTTTTGGAAGTTCTTTATGATACTTGAATCCCTGCTTCCTTCTATGAAGGCTTTTCTTTTACTTTTATGTTGAGTCTCCATATTCTATCTTTATGCACCCATTCAGAGAGAATAGTGGCCATTCTTAGTTTAATGTGCATTGTCCCAAGACTTGTTGATTGATTCATAAATTTGATATTGCTTGTTCTTAAACTATTTGTATCTAGTCACCCTTATGAACTTTGAAGGTGTCCTATGCATTTATGTTTTGCTACACTATGAGGGACAAGCTGAATACCATTCTCATTATGTTTTCTATATGTGAAACAAACAAACGTCTTTCAAAGCATTGTTATTCATGAATATTTTGTTTATACCTTTTCATGTTACAACATAGTTGCTATGTCTTATTGTTAGAACTATATATGTTTATGCTATGTTAAAGTACTATGATCCCAGCTATCAATGTTCTACAAATACTTTGATCAAGATTATGATGGTGCATGTCACCTCAAAAATTATTCTTTCTTTTTATCACTTACCTACTCGAGGACGAGCAGGAGTTAAGCTTGGGGATGTTGATACGTTGCAAACGTATCTATAAATTTTGATGTTCCATGCTTGTTTTGTATCTACTTTCTTATGTTTTGTCCACACTTTGGAGTACTTTTACACATTTTATAGAACTAACCTATTAACAAGATTCCACAGTTCTAGTTGCCTGTTTTCTTCTATTTTTGGTTCCAGAAAAGCCAGAAAATGAATATTCTCGAAATTAGACCGGACAAAAGCCAAAGTCGATATTTTACCGGAAGACTCATGGAGCCAGAAGACGAGACGGAGAGGGGCCATGGGCTGGCCACACCGTGTGGTGGCGCGGGTCCCCCTAGCCGCACCACCAGGTGGTGTGGGCCCCTGGTCCACTCTATGACATCGCCCTTTTGCCTATAAGAAGCCCCCGATGAGAAAACCCTAAAGAATCTAGCCTCCAGCCACGAAAAGTTCCGCAGCGCCGCCGATACCGAAGGGGAGATTCGGGGGACAGAAAGTCTCTGTTCCGGCACCCTGCCGGGACAGTGAAATGCCCCCGGAGCCATCTCCATCGATCTCCACCACCATCTCCATCGCTGTTGCTGATTCCCATGATGACGAGGGAGTAGTTCTTCCTCGAGGTTAAGGGTTCTACCGATAGCTATGTGTTCATCTCTCTCTATGCATGATCATATTGTGATCATGAGCTTTGTAATCAAGTAGATCTACCTTGCTACTCAAGTGCTTTAATAGATCTCTGGCTCTCCCCACGTGTGTGATAGTGATAGCATGCACACCATGGTGACACTTAGGCTAGAGATTACAAATACTTGTTATGAGTTATTTTGGAGTTGGATGTCTCTATGAAATTGTGGTGTTTGTTGGAACCATCTAGCGCTCAAGGTGATAGTGAGGGGTTATCTAGATGGGGAAAGCGAACTTTGAGGAGTGCTGTTATTGCCCTACCATGGATTAGAGTGCCAACCGGAGAGTAGTTCAGAGTAGTATCATGAAGAGAAGATATTTATATGAGAGTGTTCACTAGCGAAAGTATGATCCCTAGGCCTTGTTTCTAAACATTGAAACACCGTTTGCAACTAGATATGTTACATGTTTGCTTGCTTCCATCTTTTTGCCTTTAGTATTTTCCCTTCGTCAAGCTCTTTTCTGGCACCGTTGTCTTATATCCATATCACTTGTATTTCACTATCTCTTCACCGAACTAGTGCACCTATACATCTGACAAGTGTATTGGGTGTGTTGGGGACACAAGAGACTTCTTGTATCTTGATTGCAGGGTTGCTTGAGAGGGATACCTTTGACCACTTCCTCCATGAGTTCGATAAACCTTGGGTAATCCACTTAAGGGAAACTTGCTGCTATTCTACAAACCTCTGCATTTGGAGGCCCAACAGCTGTCTACAAGAATAGAAGTGCGTAGACATCAGTCACGAACCAGACCGGCACTACCATCGTCAAGTTCTTCGATTCCATCGTCTTCAGATTCGGGGTACCGCACAACATCATCACCGATAATGGACAAAATTTACCTCGAAGGAGTTCTAGTATTTCTGTGGCAATCTGGGCATCAACATCAGCTATGCTTCCATGGCACACCCCTAGACCAACGGTCAAGTCGGAAAGGCCAATGACCTAGTCTGCAATGGCATCAAGAAGATCCTACTTTGGCCTCTCGAACGAGTGGCTGGAGCATGGGTAGACGATCTACCCTCCATGCTATGGAGCCTGCACACAACATCAAACAACGCCACATGCTACACACCTTTCTTCATGGTGCATGGCACTGAGGCGGTACTACTAGCCGAGGTACGCTACAAAAGGCCCCACGGGTCGTTGCCTATAGCGAAGCCGAATCTACACCCAAGGTAGAGCCTGTGCAACTACCACTACCGACGGCTACGCCCAAGGTCCTTCGCCAAAGGTGACCTCGTCCTGCGATTGTAAAAAAAAGGGCACCTCAAGATCGAACCCCCATGGGAAGGACCCTATGTGGTCACATAAGTGATCCTAGGTGGCGCTTATCGCCTCAAGGACGTAGAGACTAGAATCACATACTCCAACCCGTGGAACGTTGTGCAGCTGTGATGCTTCTACCCTTAGATGTTTTTACCTTTTGAATAATGCTACTCAGCCAGGCTACTTGGCCAAACAATGTACCTCCTGCCATTCTTCAATAAATAAAGCTAAGTTCCTCAACTATGAGTCTTGTTATGTTTTACTTTATGCATCTTGCATTCGGGGGCTGTGCTTCCCTAATGACCTCATCATAAATACAACCAACTCACAATCACGATGGCCCTAGTAGCTGACTCTGCTTACAATTGAACCCTTGAAAACTCCAACTTAGTTGTAGCCCAACTAAGGTTGGCAAGGTGCTGAGACTTATAGGCGTCAGGCTAACGAAAAGGCATCACTGTTGGGAGTGACTTTGCCAAGTAGATAACTTTCTTGCTCCGCAGCCTTCTCTGCTTTTGACTTCCACACATCAGCGTTGCCACGGGTGATCAACATGTTCTTCTCCAAATCCTTCACACGATCGCGTAGGAGCGGAGCTGAGACAGTTCGTCCACCCTCAAGCGTGGAGGAGCTAAATGAGTAGAGGACGATGAAATGTCTTGTATGCCACTCGCGGGACCGTAGTCAAGTAAACAATCAAAGAATAAGCACTTCGATGGAACTTAGACATGTTCTGGTGGTTCAGAGTTACTTCAATGGACTTAGACATGTTCTGGTGGTTCAGGCTCACAAAAGCATTCGAAGAAACTACAAAGTCTTAACAATACTATACAACAAAATCGCTAGAAAGGGCATGGCACGGCCTATGCAGAAGCATCCGAAGGCTTCACAGAACATGCACCAGCCTCCGACGCTGTGGCTTTTGCCGTGGCTAACTGTTTCTGCTCCACAGAGTACTTCGCAAGCATCTCAATGAGCCACGAGCCGTATTTATTACAACACGATGTAGAGGAAGAAAAGGCTACCTCTTCGCCTTCTGCTATCACCGACATCTTGAAGGTAATCTTGCTGATGTCTAGCCCAACACGGCAAGCCTGTGCCATCGCTAGTCCAAGGGAGGCACCTGCTCCCTTATGCGTCTGCTTGTACTCTGCAGGCACGCCCTTGGCCAAGGCCTCAGCAAGACCGCCGGTGTCTTCAATGGCCTTGGCTTTCAAAAGCATCTCCTCATGGAGACGACCAAGCACGACCTTGACCTTCTGGAGCACATCCTTGGTGGAGATGTTGTGGTCCTCGATTGCAGCTACGGCGCCAGCCAAGAGGTCGTCGAGTATCAACGCTTGACGGTCAAAATCAAGACCGACTGCATCTACAAGGACAGAATAATCCAAGCTCAGGAGGACAAAAGCTGAAGGAAGATGAGAAATAAGAGCAACTCACACAAGAAAACTTACCAGAGAGAACCTGGGCTGCTGTTATAAGCTGGTCCACTAGATCCTTCTCCCTCTCAGCTACGGCTGCCGCCAAGTCTTCCTCGTGCTATTTAGACTTCGTCTTATAGCGCTCGAGGGCCTCGACTGCATCCTTCTTCTTGGTCTCTGCCGTGCTAAGTCTCTTTTTGAGGGAGTTTAGTCGATGGAGAACTCGATTATTCTCCTCTCGTGCAAGAAAAAATGCATCATTCAGAAGCCAACCCCATATTCGAATTGATCACTCAACAGGACAAAGGATTTTACCTTGGAGTTGCTGGAAGTAAGCATCTAGCTACAGATGCTATTGACCTAGGCGAACCATCTCCTGCAGGAAGGGCTAGAGTAGCACTTCATCAGGTCAAACCAAGAAAGAGACTCAGGGGCTCCCTCGAATGAACAAAACACACTTACATGATCACCCAAAGACTTCGAAGGTTCTTTTATAGTCGTCCGGGTGAGAACCCTTTGTCGCCCCAACTTGCAGAGGCTCGAGGAGCTCTCGCCGGAGGTGGCCACCATGTTCAAGGAGGGCTTGGTTGTCTCCACACCTTTACCCTTGGAGTACACGATTCCCTCATCTTCCATGTCCTTGCGACTTTTGGACGGTGATGACACCATGTCACTTCAGCAAATACAAAAAAGTCCGTCTAAGAAGAGCAATGAGTAATACACTTTAAGAAAATTGCAAGATCGTAGAGGATTACTTGTCGAAATTGTCAAGGTCGAAGAACTCCTCCCGCTTCTGCTTCTTAAACTGAGGCCCATGAGGCATGGTATAGAGGGGTACTGCAGGAAACAGACTCGTGACTGTTGGAGATATGCCCTAGAGGCAATAATAAATATAGTTATTATTATATCTTTGTGTTTATGATAAATGTTTATATTCATGCTATAATAGTATTAACAAGGAAACATTAATACTTGTGTGAATTGTAAACTTAAATTGAAGTCCCTAGTATAGCCTCTATACTTCACTAGCTTGTTGGTTAATAGATGATTGTGGTTTCCCTATCATGAACATTGAGATGTTATTAACAACAAGATCATATCGTTAGGAGAATGATATGGTGGACATACTCCTATAGATAAGCGTAGCATAAAGATCAAGTCATTTCAATAGTTCAATTGCTATATGCTTTCTGATACATAGTAACCTAATTCCTTCGACCATGAGATCATGCATATCACCTTTGCCGGATGGATGCTTTGATGTCATCAAACACCACACCGTAACAGGGTGGCTATAAAGGTGGCATTGAGTGTTCGGAAAGTATTGGTTGAAACACATGGATCAAGAGTGGGATTTGTCCATCCATATGACGGATAGATATTCTCTGGGCCCTCTCGGTGAAATGTCATCCAATTAGCTTGCAAGCATGTGACTGGGTCACAAGGGATCACATATCACGGGAACGAGAAAAGAGTACTTATCAGTAACGAGGTTGAACTAGGTATGTAGAGATACCGACGATCATAACCTCGGATAAGTAACATATCGTGAGACAAAGGGAAATTGGTATCGTATGTAAGTGGTTCATTCGATCGCAATGTAATCGTAGAAATATGTGGGAGCCATATGAATTTCCAGATTCCTCTATTGGTTATTGTTCGGAGAAGTGTCTCGATCATGTCCGCATAATTCACGAACCGTAGGGAGACACACTTAAGGATTCGACGTTGTTTGAGTAGTTATGGTATTATGAGAAAGAGACCGAATGTTGTTCGGAGTCTCGGATGGGATCCGGGATATCACGAGGTGATCCGGAATGGTCCGGAGAATAAGATTCATATAAGGAAAGTACCGTTTCGGAGTTGGGGAATGGTTCCGGTGTTTTCATCGGGAACATTCTAGAAAGTCCCGGAATGTCCGGCACTCCGGAGGGGGAAAGGGTACATGAATGTGTCATTATAAGTTGGAATGATTGCATCATGTACTAGGTGTCTTCGCTGCCCAAAATAAAGGATTTATTTAAAACCTAAATTGAAAAGTCAAACGGCCAGTTTGAAAGTCAAACGGCAATTTTGGGAAGTGGGAGGAGAGGAGGAAACCGAGTTGGGGAGGGAGTCCTCCTCCCCAAGCCGGCGCCCCACCAAGCCGAGTTGGGGAGGGACTCCCCTCCCTCCCCTTGGCCGGCCAGCCCCTCCCACCTATATAAGGAGGGGCAGGGCTCCCCTCCTAGTACACACAACACTACTTCCTATCCTCTAGATCTAAACCCTAGATCTAAACCCCGGTTTAGAGCTATTTCGGTTTAGAGCCTTCTAATTGGTTTAGAGCCCTCTAATTGGTGTGTCTAATTACTAGACCACTAATAGCCTCTCTCATAAGCTCCACCATACTCGCACCGGCTTAAGGCGAAGCCCTGCGGGATCTCCCCTCTACTTCCGGTACCACGCCGTTGTGCTGCCGGAATCGCGAGGAGAGTGCTACAACCTCCGCTGCCTGCTGGAACAAGGGAGAGGAAGGTCTTCGTCGAGTACCGAACGTGTGACCGACTGCGGGAGCGCTGCCGGAAGGTGACGCTGGAAGGATCGTCTGCGCGATCTTGAGATCGGAAAGAGTACGACTACATCACCCACGAGAATCTGCTCTCGTTAACCGCTTTGGAATCTTCGAGGGTGAGTTCCACTATCAACTCGTTGCTACAATCTAGTAGATAGATCTTGGCTTGTTTGTTTGTATGCGGTAGAAAATTTTTGTTTTCCATGCTACGAACCCCTACAGTGGTATCAGAGCCGTGTCTATATGTAGATCTGTTGCACGAGTAGAACACAATGGTCATTGTGGGCGTTGATGCTTTTATTGTAGATTGCTTTGCGTGTACTTTGCATCTTGCGGTATGTTGGGATGAAGCGGCCCGGGCTAACCTTACATGACATCGTTCATGAGACTTGCTCCACGCTTGACATGCAACTCGTATTGCATAAGTGGCTTTGCGGGTGCCTGTTTCTCCTAGCATAGTAAAGATCCAATTTACAACGGGTAATCAACAATGCTAGTATCAATGTTGTGGTTCTTGTTCGTAGGTTAGAACGACACTTATGGAAAGCCCCAAACCACGTAAAACATGCAAAGAAAGTAGAAGCGTCTAACTTTGTTTTGCAGGGGTGTGCAGTGATGTGATATGGCCATGATTGTGATTATATTTGATGTATGCAATGTTCCTTATTGTAAGTTGGCAACCGGCAGGAGCCATATGGTTGTCTTTAATTTCTGTTAAGACCTGCGTGTCTATTCAAAATAGTTGTAATAGTTGAAGCTGGTGGACGACAACCATGAAGAAGCGTCATTGACCTTGATGCTATACCGGTGATGATGGAGATCATGTTCGTGCTTGAAGATGGAGATCGGAAGCACAAAGAAGAAAGGCCATATCATATCACATATTATGAATTGCATGTGATGTTAATCCTTTATGCATCTTGTATTGCTTAGTAGACGACGGTAGCATTATAAGATGATCCCTCATGCACAAAATTTCAAGTTCTAAAGTGTTCACCCTTAGTATGCACCGTTGCCAAAGCTTGTTGCTTCGAAGCACCACGTGATGATCGGGTGTCTTTGATTCCGCGGGTGAATACAACGTAAGCAAGCCAGATTTGCTTATGCGGTAGCTAAGGTTTGATCTTGACGAGCCTAGCATGTACAGACATGGCCTCAGGAACACGGATCACCGAAAGGTAAAGCATGAGTCATATAGTAGATATGATGAACATGTCGATTGTTCGCCATTGAAACTATATCAACTCTCGTGATGATCGGAGTTGATGTAGTGGATTTGGTTCGTGTGATCACTAAAACAATGTGAGGGATGTTGTTTTGAGTGGGAGTTCACCTAGATTAATTTAATTATTAATTAGAACTCAATTTATCATAAACTAAATCAAAGTGAATTTGCATAGTTGTTGTAGTCATTGGCATCCGTTTACCACCTTGCGCTTAGTTATAATTGAGATGATAGAACTATAGAATTCTGGTTAGTTACTTTACGAACTGGTATCGTATTGTTTTGAAGTGTTAATCTAAAGTTTAAAAGTCCTATTGCAAACTTTCAGTAAGTTCCGGTTACTCCATGAAGTTTAATAATTGGTATTAAATCAAGAGTAACAATTCCAAGTGTTAGTATATAAAGTATCATGTTTGTCTCCATGATTCTTGATATTCAAAGGATTGTCTTAATATCAAGGTTATCTAGGATCTGAAAGAGTTGTTTCAGAAACCATGATGTGTGGAAGATATTGTGATATCTGAAACAAAGTTTTGGTTGCAACATGATAGAGTATAATATGGCAAAAGTCATGTTCTCATATTTGATGAGAATTTGCAAAAGGTTGGAGACACTAGTTATCCTAATCCTCCAAAAGGTTTTGGAGAGCAACATTATACTCGCGATTCACCGTTATAAGCTAAAAGTAGCTTGGTCATGGACGATTCCATGATAAAGGTGAATATTTGATGTAGGTAAAATGTTTACTACACCAATAGATTACTAAAGAAAGGAATTTGAAAGAACACCAAACATTTGATGATGGTGATCTACTTCAAAGTGCAAATCCAAAGACATTGGTATTTAATTATACACGCTTTGGACTATGTGTCATATGTATGACTCCACTATTAATGTTGATAGATTCTTTCAAACAGAAAAGGAAATACTGAAAGAGAATCTCAGAAATATATGGCAGAAAAGAAAAGACTAGAATTGTTCAGTTTAAGTATATAGATGATATACATGTTATGGCTATATTCTTTGCTCATTAAACAATGTGGTTCTTAAGTATTTTATACTGAATTTGTTGGTATGAATCGTCATACGAAACAACACAATTCATGAACTACAATGGCCTAAGTAACTAGCAAAAGAATATGTGATGATGTTCATCAAGAACAAATAAAGGGTTATTGTGTTGCTCGTTAAACATCAAAGCTTGCCTTCAAGATTTGTTTCATCAGGTATTATGAGAACAACAGGGTTGTTCAAATAATTGCCGTAATCCATAAAAGATGGATGATTTACAAATCTCGTTGGAGAAATCACATCCATAAAACTAGTGCTAAAAAAATGTCGAAAGACAAATTGATTGAAAGATCACTTAGGAAGTGACATCGCAGTTTAAATTATATTGGAAAGAAAACATGAAGAAACTCCATGTGGATGGAATTTTGGAGTCTTTTGATTTTTGATCAAATGACGTTTGTGAAACTTTCCTAGAGAATAATTAAAACTTCGTTCATAGGCCAAAAGGGAACGAAAGACTAGCTTATTGGAACTTGTGCATATTGTTGTACGAACTCCATTATGTGTAGTCAAGAGCGATGGATTTCAACTTCATATGCTTTCTCCGAAAATTTGAGTGAATATATGAATATTTACTTAATAAGGATGAAGTATGAAATATTTGAAAAATTCAAAGATTTCAAGATGAAGTGCAAAATCATTGTAACAAGAATATAAATAGTTTATGATAAGATCATAAAGGAAGATATTTGAGTTACAAGTTTAGCATAATACCTAAGATTTAAGGAATCGTTCCGTGGATTTGCATTTCCCGAAACACCATAAGAGTATGGAGCGTTCGAGATATGTAATTAAAACCTTGTTTGACATGGTAAGATCAAAGGTGTAAAATATAGAACTGCCATTATATTTTAAAGATTAAAAGCTTTAGAGACTACCGCTTTTCCACTAAAAAGAGCTCCATCATAATTCGCTGAAATGACACCATATAAAGTTATGGTTTGGGATAAAACCCAAGTAGTCCTTTCTTAAAACATTGGTATGCTATGCATAAGAAAGATGTGTGCAACCAAAGTCAGATAAACCTGTCTTTGTATAAACATTAAGTATTCCTCCACAAACACCGGAGACAAAAGTGTTTGTCGCTTAGAACGTCAAGTTTCTTTGAGAAGGAATTTTTCGTGAAAAGTTAAAGTGGGAGGACAATAGAACTTTGATAAGGTTAAAAGAACCTTAGCTATATGTGTAGAGTTGCGCAGCACCGAAAAGTGTTCCGGAGGCAGCAATAATGCTCATGGCTCACGTGCCTCAAAGGTTGTGGTCACGGAGGTCTAAGTTTCTATTGAAACAAGTAGGTCGAGTAAACAATCAAATACTAAGATTTGAGGGTTGAATCATTATTTGAGAATAATGAACGGACTACATGCAAAGAAGCGATGATGGGCCCTGACTCCGTCAAATGGCTTGAAGCCATAAAATCCGTGATAGTTCCATACACGAGAAATCAAGTTTTGAACTTGAAGGACCCTCGAGAAAGGTGTAAGACCTTACAGTTGTGTTTGGATCTATAAAGAAGTAGACATGGATGTTTCACATCTATGAAATAGTCGACATGTTGGGAAAGAGTTCACAACAATGTTCAAAGATTGACTATGACAAGATTTGATCTTTCATAGCGATATTTAGTCTATACGGATTAATATAGCAACCACTACATATAATTTTGTTATGTGGTAGTTGAATAAACAAAACAAGTTCTTCTAATAGAATTGTTACCTAGGACGTGTGCATGACATGGTCCAAAGGGTTTTGTTAATTCAAAGGATGCTGAATGCATATGCAAACTTCAATGGTTGAAGTAAGCATAGCGGAGTTGGAATCTTCACTATGATGAAACTGTTAAAAGAGTTTAATTTCATCGGAGACAATGAAGATGCTTGCATTTGCAAGAAATTAAGTGGGAGCGCTAAAAACATATTTCTAATACATTATGTGGAGGACATATTGTTGATTAGAAATGATGTATCTTTTATTGACACATATTAAGAATTTCATCCTGATGAAAGACTTAGGCAAAACCCAAATATTTGGCATCAATAGATGCTAATATGGTTGTGCCAGAAGTACATAAACGAGATATTGAATGAGTTCAATATAGAAACTACAAGAAAAGGTTCTTGTCGCACAGAAAGGATTGAAAGAGTTCAATGTTGATATATTCAAGTGTATTGACATTTGGTAAGTGAAACAAAGATTCAAGTATAGATTGATACTTGATGTATGAAATCACAAAGAGTGTTTATATCAATCATACTGTGGTATGTACAAATCCAGATATGTCCTATGCTCTAAAAGTTATGAGCATATACCAGAATGATTCATAAGATGATCATTGGACGATAGTAAGGATATTCTTATGATCTTTTTGGAAGAACTAAGAGTATATTATTTGTAGAAGTGACAAATAGATGGTTAGTTCATTGTAAAAGTACTACATTGATACTAGTTTTGTCACAGAGTACAAATTAAGTTTATCTCAATCTAAATTAAGGGTGGCACAATATAATGGAAAGTGAGTTCCATAATGGATTTGGATGAGTTCCAAAGTTAAGACATTGTGACAGATACTACAACAAAAGGCTAAGTGTATGACTGCTATGTTAGCAGCAAAAGAGGGCATTTGTGTCAAGTAGTTTGTTATCAAACTAGGTGTAGTTCACAGCAGGATAATACTATGAAGATATATTGTGCGACAATATTATCAACATGTTTTAACCCCAAAGAACTAAAGGTCACACCGAAAGACCATTTACAAAGCCATCTCATTAGAGAATGAGTGATGCGTAGAGACGCAAAGACATGCAATTACACACGGACCTGGAAGTGTCAGATCCGGAGATCAGTTGACCACTAGCAATCGTGTACATGCAACACCGGAAAGCCATAGGTGTTGAATACACAAAGGTTTGAAACTAGATTATTGACTCTAGTGCAAGTGGGAGACTGTTGGAGATATGCCCTAGAGGCAATAATAAATATAGTTATTATTATATCTTTGTGTTTATGATAAATGTTTATATTCATGCTATAATAGTATTAACAAGGAAACATTAATACTTGTGTGAATTGTAAACTTAAATTGAAGTCCCTAGTATAGCCTCTATACTTCACTAGCTTGTTGGTTAATAGATGATTGTGGTTTCCCTATCATGAACATTGAGATGTTATTAACAACAAGATCATATCGTTAGGAGAATGATATGGTGGACATACTCCTATAGATAAGCGTAGCATAAAGATCAAGTCATTTCAATAGTTCAATTGCTATATGCTTTCTGATACATAGTAACCTAATTCCTTCGACCATGAGATCATGCATATCACCTTTGCCGGATGGATGCTTTGATGTCATCAAACACCACACCGTAACAGGGTGGCTATAAAGGTGGCATTGAGTGTTCGGAAAGTATTGGTTGAAACACATGGATCAAGAGTGGGATTTGTCCATCCATATGACGGATAGATATTCTCTGGGCCCTCTCGGTGAAATGTCATCCAATTAGCTTGCAAGCATGTGACTGGGTCACAAGGGATCACATATCACGGGAACGAGAAAAGAGTACTTATCAGTAACGAGGTTGAACTAGGTATGTAGAGATACCGACGATCATAACCTCGGATAAGTAACATATCGTGAGACAAAGGGAAATTGGTATCGTATGTAAGTGGTTCATTCGATCGCAATGTAATCGTAGAAATATGTGGGAGCCATATGAATTTCCAGATTCCTCTATTGGTTATTGTTCGGAGAAGTGTCTCGATCATGTCCGCATAATTCACGAACCGTAGGGAGACACACTTAAGGATTCGACGTTGTTTGAGTAGTTATGGTATTATGAGAAAGAGACCGAATGTTGTTCGGAGTCTCGGATGGGATCCGGGATATCACGAGGTGATCCGGAATGGTCCGGAGAATAAGATTCATATAAGGAAAGTACCGTTTCGGAGTTGGGGAATGGTTCCGGTGTTTTCATCGGGAACATTCTAGAAAGTCCCGGAATGTCCGGCACTCCGGAGGGGGAAAGGGTACATGAATGTGTCATTATAAGTTGGAATGATTGCATCATGTACTAGGTGTCTTCGCTGCCCAAAATAAAGGATTTATTTAAAACCTAAATTGAAAAGTCAAACGGCCAGTTTGAAAGTCAAACGGCAATTTTGGGAAGTGGGAGGAGAGGAGGAAACCGAGTTGGGGAGGGAGTCCTCCTCCCCAAGCCGGCGCCCCACCAAGCCGAGTTGGGGAGGGACTCCCCTCCCTCCCCTTGGCCGGCCAGCCCCTCCCACCTATATAAGGAGGGGCAGGGCTCCCCTCCTAGTACACACAACACTACTTCCTATCCTCTAGATCTAAACCCTAGATCTAAACCCCGGTTTAGAGCTATTTCGGTTTAGAGCCTTCTAATTGGTTTAGAGCCCTCTAATTGGTGTGTCTAATTACTAGACCACTAATAGCCTCTCTCATAAGCTCCACCATACTCGCACCGGCTTAAGGCGAAGCCCTGCGGGATCTCCCCTCTACTTCCGGTACCACGCCGTTGTGCTGCCGGAATCGCGAGGAGAGTGCTACAACCTCCGCTGCCTGCTGGAACAAGGGAGAGGAAGGTCTTCGTCGAGTACCGAACGTGTGACCGACTGCGGGAGCGCTGCCGGAAGGTGACGCTGGAAGGATCGTCTGCGCGATCTTGAGATCGGAAAGAGTACGACTACATCACCCACGAGAATCTGCTCTCGTTAACCGCTTTGGAATCTTCGAGGGTGAGTTCCACTATCAACTCGTTGCTACAATCTAGTAGATAGATCTTGGCTTGTTTGTTTGTATGCGGTAGAAAATTTTTGTTTTCCATGCTACGAACCCCTACAGTGACACCCACTCCGGGGGCAGGATCCTTCGGCATATCCGGTGTGGAGGCATCCGAATCTTTGCTCCGCCCCCGCTTGCGAGCCCCATCCTCGCTAGACTCGGGGGATCCATGTACCTCCGTAGCGGGAAGAGTCGACTCCGACTCCCCTACCTCCTCACCATCAGGAGCATGCTCCAAGCTTTCAGGTACTAGAGGCATCATACCATCCACCTTCCAATCCTGGAACATGGGGCAACAACACAAATCAAATCCGAGTCAAATAAAATCAAGGTGAAGAAAGTGCAAGAAAGGACGTTACCATTGGTACATGATGGGTAGCGCTGAACATGTCAGTTGTTGTCTCTACAGGGAGAGGCTCATTCGCCATCAATTTGGTCAATGACCTAGTTTTATTCTCGAGCTCCCAGGAAGGCAAGTCTTCACCAGAGATGCGAGTGGGATCACCTACACTAGCCCACAGGAACATGGGGTGGGATTTTGCCTGCAGAGGCTGCACGCGGCATAGCAGGAATGTCTGGATGATGTCAACGCTGGTAACCTCTTTACCACGGACAAGGCTACAAAGCCTCCACTCGTTGGTACAAGGCCTCGACTTCATCCTCTTCACCTGGCATAACGGTGTTCTTCCAGGAACGTTTGTTCTTCACCTTTGCGGACGAGTAGAATGGATCCATGCTGTACTTCTGGTTGTCAAACTTTTGGTCACGGATGTAAAACCACTTGTCCCTCCATCCTTGAGAAGAGTCGACAATATTGAAGCTGAAAAATGCACATTGGGGCTCACAGCTATACCGCAGCCACCAACATCATACACCACAAAACCAGTGCATGCTTGCCTCTTCAGCCTGTACATCTTCTTAAAGAGGCCAAAGTGTGGCTCGATTCTGAGATAGCACTCACATAGGGTAATGAAGAAAGTGAAGTGGAGAATTGAGTTGGGAGTTAGCTGGTGTAGCTGAATCCCATAGAGAAAAGGAAAACCACAGCATAAATCATGGAGGGGAAGCGAAGGACCGCGAAGAAGAAAGGTAGCGAACATCACCCAAAATCAAGTCGGAGGATCGGGGATTACCTCAGCACCCAGAATTTTGCAGTCTGCCTCATCCGCTGGAATCAGGCCAGCCTGGCGAAGGGTTCGCAGGTCGCACAGCCTCACTAACGAACGCCACCATGAGCCTTTCATGAAACGGCTCGCAACACCCTTCTTCTTGGCAATGGTGGTGGAAGTGCTCGATTTAGAACTGGTGGCCTTTTTGTTCTTCCCCATCTACACGGACAACCTCCCCCTTCCAGATCACAAGAACTGGCTCGGAAAGAGGGAAGGATGTCTAGTGCAAGAGTTTGCAATGGAGCAGTAAAACAGAGGAGAAATGGTAGGAGAAACAAAGAAGATGAAGGCGAAGGGGAAAATTACCCGTGCCCTGCGGTATTAAATGGCGGAAGAAGATGCGTTCCAGCCGTTGATTTTCAACACATTATGCATGGCGCGCATCGCCACACACACACGTGGAACGAGAAGCACGAACCGTCGTTGCACGATCCCCACTCCGCATGGAAATCGAGGATACACATTTAAAATACCCCAATTTTTGCGTGACCGGTCAAATCCTGGTCAGACTTTGGGGCCCAAACTCGTCCAGTCCCATCAGCACCGCTCACGCCGGTAGCTAAGCTCACTAGTCGTCATCACTGACGTCATCAACATTCACACTATCAACACAAGATGAGAGTGTGCAACGGTAATTTTTCTTCGACTCTCTAAGTTTTTGCTCGAGTCTACGACTCGATCAGATACTCGGGGGATTCTCCTAACATGAGCACTGGTTGCGCACTCGAGGATCTTCTGGGTCCAGTGTTACCCATCAATTATAAGCGCAAGCGTAGCACACCTCGATTCCTTCTTTGAATCCATTATTCGATTATAGACTCAATGGTACTCCCATAGGGAGTCATGAAAGCACAATTGATACCATACGACCATCAACAACAGTCACAGAAGTTCATAATCCCCACTCGAGTCTACGACTCAAATAGTTACTCGAGGGCTACTCCCATAGGGAGCTCTAGTCATGCACCCTATGTAAAGAAGAGAAAATCGAAATAAAATCCTCAGAACAACTGAGTCGACTACGTCTGCATCATGTCATCACAAGCAATCATAGCATTTAGCAACTTTGCCTCTTACCAACTGCAATCACCTCGTAAAAGAGACAATATCTCCTTGGCCACCCGAACACCTCTACGGTGACAAAACATTCGGATTCCGTGTTTATAACGTGAAGATAAGACCTGCGGATACAATATAAAGGCCTAGCAACACACCTACTACACTCTATCAGAAACATATCGTGCGTGCGGGTGCGATCAAAAAGCCTCGACGGAGGCGTCGAGTGCACACATAGAACACTGGAATTCGGCTCTGTAAGGCCTCCACAACATGAGTCGAATTACACCAGCAACTTTCCAAATTCGAGTCCGAGGACTCGAGTTTGAGTAGATAGCGTTGTTTTGCCCTAAGGAAGTTAACTAATCCTGATCAGTCAACTGAATCAGTCACATATATCAACTATCCCTATGACCTAAATAGTAAGACCCGATAAAACTTTGGGATGACAAAAGAAGCACTTATGCACACTCAAAGACTTCATAGTATAACATCCCAATGTTTAGGAACCAACGATGGGTAGAAAATAGAAGTTTGTGCATTTGCATGCATTCATATGTAAAATCAGGGTAAATTTTTCGCAAAACAAAACCCTGGGGAGACCAGAGTTTCTTTCACTACTTTGAGTTAGGGTTTAGCTCTTAGGAGTGTTTGCTATGAATTCTGACATGAACCTTAGGGGATATTATGAATTTGGGTGAATAGTTTGAATTCATTTTGAATAATTTAAAAATAATAATGAACCAGAAGTAATACTGTTTGATTGATTTCCCAAAAGATTTAGTTATTATTATTGTTTGAGTATTAACCAATTATGAAACAATAAATGAAATTGAGAATAATACAAATGTATAACTCAAATTAGTATTTCTTTATTCTTTCCTTTATTCCACAAGTAACAAATGAATACAGATATATATTTGGAGAAGGAACATTACAAATACAATAATGAAGGAAATCAAAGCTTTATTAATAATAAACACATATTACATGGTCTTTACAAAAGAGGAAAAGAAAAAGATTACAAAGGAAAACTAACAGACTAGTCCTAACTAAACCTAGTCTAAATCTTCTTAATATTCACTGAATCTTGTACCTACAAATAAGACAGTCAAGGAATAAAAAAAGAGGGGTTAATGTTAGATTGCTCTCAGTTATTAACAGTGTAATGCACTATTTTCTAAACATCATTGAGCCAATTCTTTTAAAGAAGGGATAAAACCAGCAAGTGTAGAATCTGTTCTTTTCACAGTTTAAGCCACATAACAACCTCATTGGATGGAAGGGGCAAGTTTCACCAAGATACATATTAGTAAATAGATGCGGGGGTTTAAAGTCAAAATCACTTGATCTCATCCAAGTCAGAGCAACAGTGAAGCTGCTCACACACATAAATGCATGCATTGAGGTGTCAACCACAGAGAACAAGCAAGCAGTTTAAATCACATCAGCACAATGCAAAGCCAAGCTTTGCTAGTCACTTCACAGAGAGCCAACCACCAGTTTGTCACAGCCTACACAAGAACACTATAGGTTCTTACAACTCACACCACCCAAATCAGCCACTTTCCACCATAGAAAACCCAGGAAAAAACCAGCAAGGATGGTGACCTGAGGAGGGGGAGGATCTAGGTGGATAGCAAGGTCACAAAGGAGCAGCATCATAAGGAGGAGCAAGCCAAGGTCAAAGGAGTAGGCATTAGCAACCAACACAATGCTACCAGGGTAAAGCCCAACACTCTTTAATCAAATACTTGATCAAGAGCATATTCATATATGTAATCATATAGATCTGATCTGGAAAGTACATGATAAGCACATAACAATGAGGCATCAAGTAAAGAACAAGTGGTTCTACTTGAGAATGGTCTCAAACCAGCATCATAGACTAGGAGATCTAGTTTTAACTAGATAAATACACATCACAGCTGCTGGTACAGGGCACATCCCTAGATGGTAGCACCTCTGTACCAGGAAGACCTATTCGTTGATTGATCACAAGTTCAATCCCAATATCTATAGCATATCAATTCAAGCACAGTTAATCATTTTCCTAAATGATTTAGGAATCATACTAGGCACTTTGTTTCACAAAATACAGTGAACATCAATACTATCTATCACTAGGCCACAAACCATTAATCATCTTCCTATAGATAGATAGGAATCATTCATCTCTCTAAATCATCTATTTATAAATTCTTTCCTCATTAATCACAGAGACCAGATTAGCTCTAGGAGCTTTAGATTTACACAACAACAGGAGTAAATCCTGAGACTAAGCGCATCAGTGCTTCACAAGCAAGTACTAAATAACATCATCTCAATGGAGAGCATCCCAACTCTAGCATAACAGTGAGTCACAACCTAATAAAATGAATTCACAACAGTTGCGACATGGGGGTTCACATAAAAATTAAGTATGCTTTCACAGAATCTGACAAAGAACAGGGTAGCAACAACATGTTCAACAGAGTACTAACTGACAGAGAGGAGAGCAACATGCTAGGATCATTAGGGTGTAACATGTACCATTAGTAGACTATCATCTAGGAGGATACCACTGGTAGGATGAACCGGAGAGCCTAACTGAACATCACTACAAAGGGGGACGAACCCAAAGTCCAAGGAAGAACCCTAAATAGGGGGAGTCCACAGCAAGCAAGCATGGCATGGTATAAAGAGCACAGAGGGGGTAGAGAGGAACTTACTCAAGGTCCTCACAAGAAGATTGAAGAGGAAGCAGAGAGGAGGCCGGCGGCAGAGGGAGCGGCGACACGGGGAGCACCCCAAAGGGGGCACTACAACCCGGGCCAGCAGCATGTTAGAGATGGCTGGAGGAGAGGAAGACGAACAACACCAAAGAGTCGTTGAAGGAGCACCGGAGAGACCAAACCCTAACCCTAGCCACGGGCAAGGGTTAGCGAGGACAAAATGGGGCGCCAACATCGAATCGGCCTAGACAGCGGTGTGCAGCGGCGTCGACCATGTCGTCTTGCACAACGGTGGCACCCACGGTGGCTGGACTTTGCCAGAATCATGTGCAGCAGCGGCGACGACATCGAGTGCCTGAAAGAGAGGGGAATCGCAAGAGAGAGGGGGGAGGCTGGGGCCTTGGGGTTACTGGGCCGATGGGTAGCCCAGGATAGTCCAGGTGGTCTTTGACGATTCCAGGTGGGCCGGGCCAGCCCAGTGGGTTAGGCCCATGTCTTAAAGGACTTATTCTAAAAATAGATATTTATAAATAGACCCCTGAAATAAAATAAGCTCTAGGAAAATAAACAAAAATCCTAAAAATATAAATAATATATCTATGAACTTATAAAAATACCCTCTACCCAATAAAAATAGTATATAGTAATTTTAAGTAATTAAATCTAGGTCTATTATAATTATTGTATTTATTCCTTTTGGAATTTTATAAAAATAAATAAAATACTTAAAATTGAAAAAAAATTAGTTTTAAGATCCTAAATGGATACACTATTATAGAAAAATACTGATTTGTATTTTTTGGAAAGTAAGTCAAGTTTGTTAAAAATAAAACCTTTATTCCTTTTGGAATTTTAAGAAAATAATAGAAAGAGTTAAAAATTAAATAAATTTTTTAAGCTCTTTGAATATTACTAGTTACCACACAAATATTAGATATAAGAATTATGTGAAGTTAAGAGTCTTTGACCATTACATTCTTTTATTAATTAAGAGAAATATGAAACCTTTATGAGGTGGGTAAAACACGCAAAGAAGAAACATAATAAATCATTGCATGATATTACTATTCATTGCATATTGCTTCTTTAAATATTGTCCTTACTTGGCAATAATGGTGTTTTGTAGAAATAGGAGCTCAAGGTCAAGTGGAAGTATCCGACTTCACTACCTTGCAGTCACAAGGCAAGTTAATCACTTGCTCATGTCCTTTGAACAATCTTTCTAAAAGTATTTGAAAATTGTGTGTTATCACCTATGTTCTAAATGAGACAGAAAAAATCAGTATTTTCCCAAATAAATGAAATGCTATTATCATCCTAAGTGATGATAAATACTATGAATGACAATGGAATCTAACATTCCAATTTCCAAACAAATAGGACTTAATAACCCATGATGTCAGTGATTCTAGCATCATATATTACGCGTTAACCATAAGATTTGGAATGGGACAAAGAAGTCAGCTACATCTTCTTGCTTTCGTATGGACGGATGACCTTATCGTGATGCTATTGACTTCTCGTTGAGAACTTAGCACATGGGTGGGACCCCTTAGTTCCCCGTGATATTGGTGTTTAGATTATCTATGCATATATGTCTTGGTGGAGGTTCACCATAGCTGATGGTCGCTTCCAGGCAGAGCTTCTTACAGAGTCATCGAGAGGCTACCCGAAGTGTAACCGTGGTAAACCTTCTTGGGGGATCGTGTCTTCATGCAGGGTCGCGGAGAAGGGCAGTGATTGGCTTGGATCATCTACTAGGCCCCACATCAAGGAATTGTGGATGGGAAAGTACGCTCGGTTGTGCAACAAGGATTTGGTCTCTTATGGGTAAAGCAATGCACCTTTGTAGAGTGTAAGAACTATGACATGTTACTCCCTGTTCTGGGAAGGAGCTACGAACGCGGTAGGAAAGGAACTCCATGAAGTTCTGGTCAACCTGTGAAGGCTGATGGGCATAGTTTTTGATAATAAAATCAATCTTTGAAGAAAGTTTTATGAAAACTGCATACTGCCAACGACTTATTGTCTGAGGTGGTAGTTAGAGCATCAAACTTTCCACCGTGCATATAATGAACTTACTGGGTAATGCTGTTACTCACCCTTTCCTTTGACCCCCTTGCTAGACTCTGAGGAACCGAAGGATAACTAGGTGTATGCTATAGAAGTCCAGAACGACGTCTACTATGAAGAGCCGGACTTGTCCGGTGGAGTCGAAGGTGTGGACTACGGGATACACGTTGGAGCTAAGGACAATGAGTCAGAGTAGTTGTCAGGCTGGAACTTAGTTATCTAGGTTGCGCTGAGTAGCATGAACCCTATAGAATAAGCTGTTGAGCTCACGTCTTTCTTATCGTTGTGTCTTTAGTTCTTCCACTGAACTTATTAAGTAAGTAAGTTGGTTTGTAAGTTTGAACCGTTCAAAGATATTAATCTGTTGGTATTGTAATATTAATGTGTGTATGTTTGTAATTTGGACCCACAATGTTTCTGTTGTACCACTCTGAGGGATGTAATATTTGTGGAATGGTGTTTCGTGAGTGTTATGTCAACGACTATAGTATACTACAACATGCAATGGTATGCAGGGTCACTGCACATAGTCTCCCTCCAAATCTACGATTCAGATGGACACTCTGGGGCTACTGACATGGTTATGCCCTACGGGTACCCAAGATTAGAGTATGTGGTACAGCCCAAGAGAAGCCCACATCGTAAATGGAGCCCATGAAGATTCGGGTGGCCCAAGCCCATGGAGGCGCCACTCCTTGGAGGACACGACAAAGGATAGATAGGAATTTAAAGGGTAAAACCCTAATCTATAACCGACTCGCCCTACTATCCGAGACCTGACCTCCCTATATAAAGGCCAGGAGGGGCAGCAAGGAGGACATCACAAACCCTAGTTCATACACCGCTAGATTGCATCTGGACACCTTGTAACCCTCAGTTAATCAATAGCAGACAAGAAGGAGTAAGGTTTCCCTCTAGGGGCCAAACATGGGTAAACATCGTGTCCCCGATTTGCTTGCCTATAAGCTAAATGAAGCTTCCAGCACTCCCCTCTTCCTCAAACCCAAGTCCATCAACCATGGGCATTGACGTGTTAACCCCACGTCAACCTCCTCTCTATGGAATTGAGCATCTCATTGACCTCATCCTCGGCGCACCTCTACCAAACCTCCCTGCTCACCGCACGAACCAGAAGAGACATAGGAGATTGAATGTGAAATTCACCACCCCGTCTCCAAAGTTTTGATCCAAGAGAGCTTAAGGCCTAGTGCAGTACCCGTGATTCTAGTCCCGAAAACGGATGATGTGTTATGGGTGTGCATGGATTGTCGTCCTATCAATGTTGTCACCATGCATTATCAACATCCAATACCACATCTTAATTACATGCTTGATGAGTTGAGTGGAGCCACATTTTTCTCTAAGATAGATCTTCATAGTGTTTACCACCAAATACGCATGGCAGAGGGTGACAATTAGAAAACCACATTCAAGACAAATTTTGGTCTGTATGAATGGTTGGTATGCCCTTTCCCCCATTCACCTTCATGCGTCTCATGAATCATATTTTGAGATCTTTCATGGTAATTGTGTCTTAGTTTACTTTGACGATACTCTTGTCTATATCAAATCACTTGAAGAGCATGTTATACATGTTAAAGAGGTTTACAAATCCTTTGAAATGAAAAGTTATATGCTAATCTTCCCAAGTGCACTTTTGCTAAAGAAAAGTTGATTTTTGTTGGCTTTGTTTTCTCTTCGAATGGTATTGAAGTCGATATTTCTAAGCTCAAAGACATATGAGATTGGCCTATTCCTACAAACATGAGTTAAGTTCGAAGTTTTTCATGGGTTGGCCGGTTTCTATCATTGTTTTGTGAAAGATTTCTGTACTATTGCTTGCCATCCCGATGAGTTTACTAAAAAGAATGTCACATTCGTTTGGGGTAAAGCACAACAAAAGGCCTTTGATGAGCTCAAAAAGAGGCTCACCAAAGCACCTCTCCTTGCTTTACCGGATTTCACGAAAACTTTTGAAATAGAGTGGTGCTAGTAGTATTGGAATTGGAGGAGTCCTCATGCAAAACAGACACCCTATAGCTTAGCTTAATGAGAAACTTGATGGAACATGCCTCAGTTATCTGATTTATGACAAATAACTTTTTTCTTGTTCGTGTCTTGCAAGTTTGGCAGCATTACATTTGGCCCAAGGAATTTATCATCCATTCCAACCATTAGTCGTTGAATTACCTTAAGGGCCAAGAAAACTTGATTAAACGTCTAAGTGGGTTTAGTTTATGGAGTCCTTTCCCTATATTTTCAAGTACAAGAAGGGAAAAGATAATGTGGTTGTGGATGCTTTGTCTCGCAAAAAGACAAGTCTTCTTACATGCCTCAAAGGAACGTGTTGGGTCTTGATGATATCAAAAGTTTATATTCTTCTGACCTGTTCTTTGGACCAATATTTACTAAGTGTTCAATTCAAAAAGGATTTGATGACTTCTATTTGCAATGGTTTTCTCTTTAAACAAAACAAGCTTTGCATTCGGTAGTCATCTCTCCGAATATTGCTCCTCCAAGAGTATGATAGTGGAGGCTTAATGGGTCACTTTGTTCACTACAAGACATATGACATGCACTCCACGCACTACTATTGTCCCAAGATGCAATGATACGTTGAGCGCCATGTCTAATGATGCACTACATGCTTACAAGCTAAGTCCAAGTCTAACCCATTTGGTCTTTATATGCCATTGCCTATTCGCATGCACCTTGGTCGGACATTAGCATGGATTTTGTTTTAGGATTGCCTAGATCAAAGCATGGCCATGATTCAATATTTGTTGTAGTTGACCGCTTTTTGAAAATGGCACATTTCATTCCTTACCATAAGACCAATGATGCTTCATACATCACAAATTTGTTTTTCAGGTAAATCGTCCGTCTTCATGATGTGCCAAGAACTATCGTCTCCGACCGCGATGTCAAATTTATGAGCTATATGTGGAAGACGCTCATGGCCAAGCTCAGTGTCAAGCTCCTTTTCTCTTTCGCCTTGCACCCTCAAACCGAAGGCCAAACCAAGGTTGTCAACCGAAGCCTCGGAACCCTCATACGAGTGTCGATCAAGAATAATCTTAATAATTGGGAGGAATGCATTCCCCATGCCGAGTTCGCCTACAATTGAGCCAAGCTGTTAGGGTTACCCCTTGGGGTGGCCAGAACTTTCACGAAACTCCGGGGATCATGATGGAATCGTGAGGGGGAGAGAGGGAAGATGATATCCAAGCAAAATAACACGTGAATAACACGATGAACCTACTCACACGCGATACACAAAACAACCTATAGCTCACGCTGGTGGCTATCGGTCCGACACAATCCCTAGGATCGGTGGTGGGCAAGAACACTCTCTATAACCGGCACGACTAGCGGGAGTGATGCAGTCTGCCCTACGAATGTCCCTACATCTACACCACCAAGTCCCCCAAGTGGACCAATGACCCGCGCCCGAGCCAAGATCGTACAAGCTAAGGTTAACTCGCTCCTCTCCTCGTGTGATTTAGATACATCCTTGGATGTCTTGCTACTTCATGCCAATACTTTATGCATCCTCAGCCTTGAACCCCATGAAGAAACACCAAGAGAAGGGACCAAGTGCTCACAAGAAGAAGTTCCATCTCATTCTGGCGCCAGGTCTGGCGAACCGACGCCATCACAGGAAATCCCAGCGATAGGTTCGGCAAACCAGAACCTATGCCGGAAATCCTGGCGCTAGGTCCGGTGCCGACCGGAAGCAGACCAAAACAGGCTTCTGTAAGCCAAACCGGCGCGCATCGAAATGAACCAGCGGCCGCCGGGCTTATGACCGGAACCTCTAGGATTTGAGTCAACTCTTGGGCTTGGCCCATGTATTTCCCTATTTCGTCCAGGCTTTACCATTTGTACCCAAACTACCCCTGTTTTAGTGGCTGGCCTATAAATATCGCCACCCCTCCATTGTAATCCCTAGACTTGATAATTGGAATTAGAAGAAACCCTTATGGATCTACCAAATTCTAGTCTCATGCTCCTTGACAAGGAGCACCAGTTATCCCCCACCTCTTGATCTTGGCCTCGTGCATTCAAGTTGTACAAGGCCTTGGCGTCGGATTCCTTCACCAAGGAGCATGTTGGGGGGTAATTGGTGCTCCTTGTCAAGGAGCATGAGACTTAAATTAGATAGATCCTCAAAGGGGTTTCTTCTAATTAAATTATCCAAGTCTAGGGTTACAATAAGGAGGATGTGGTCTATATATAGGCCAACAACTAAGTAGGTATAGTTTGGGCATAAAAGGATAAGTTCTGGATATATTGGGGAGTACATGGGCCAAAGGCCCAGCTATCGGCGCGCAAGCCCATAACTTACGCTGGAGACTCCGGAGTTGTGGGGACGGAGACTCCGGTAGAGGTGGATACTTCGAGGTAGCGGGTGGAGTCTCCGAATGCGTTCGAGAGGCTTACAGGCATGGTTGGGTGTGGATGGCGAGAGACTCCGGGTGCGTGCTGGTGGAGACTCTGGGTGGTGTCAGAGACTCCAGATTTGAGGTGGAGAGTCCGAATCAGTTCCAGAGGCTTGTAGCCTGGTGCTACACGGCAGGGGGGCGGGGGGGGGGGGGGGGGGGGATGTGGAGACTTCGGGTGGTCGAGGGCGGAGACTCCGGCCCTAGAGCCGACTTTGCATGTTCATCGTCCGAACTAGTTGGATGACACATTGGGGCTTTATAGCTGGGTATGTATAGTGTAGTGGCATGAAGTAGCAAGCCATTCAAGGGTTTATCGAAATCACACGAGGAGAGGAGCGAGTTAAGCTTATCTTGTAGGAGAATGGCTCGAGCATGCGTCATTAGTCCGCTTGGGGGACTTGGTGGTGAAGATGTGGGGATGTTCGTAGGATGGGCCACATCAGCTCCCCCGTTGGGAAAGAGTCATCCTCGACTCTTCAACCTCTTCATCTCCATGGAATGGTGATATGTCCTTCACATTGAACATATTGCTCACGCAATACTTTGATGTCGGGATCTCAATGATGTAGGTGTTATTGTGGATCTTCTTTAGTACCTTGAAAGGGCCATCTCCTCTTGGTTTGAGCTTGGAATCATGCTCTTTAGGAAAACAGTCCTTGTTTAGGTGTATCAGCACAAAGTCACCTTCTTCGAAGACCATCTCTTTCTTGGTCTTTTTAGCCTTGACATTTGTCTAAGAACTTGTTGCTTGATAGTAGCTCTTGTGTCTTCATGTAATTTGTTCATTGCTTGGGTGCGCTTGTCGACATCCATGTTGGTGCGCTCGTCAAGAGGAAGTGGTAGGATGTCGAGCGCGGTGAGGGGCTCGAATCCATAGACGATCATGAATGGGCTCTTCATTGTTGTGGAGTGCTTGGCTCGATTGTAAGAAAACTCGACATGGGGAATGCATTCCTCCAAGCCTTAAGATTCTTCTTAATCAACACGCGAAGGAGTGTTCCGAAGGTTTGGTTTATGACCTTGGTTTGGCAATTGGTTTGAGGGTGCAAGGCGGACAAAAAGAGGAGCTTGATGCCGAGCATGGCCATCAACTTTTCCACATGTAGCTCATGAAGTTGACGTCGCGGTCGGAGACGATGGTTCTTGGAACACCATGAAGACGAACTATTTTCTTGAAACACAGATTTTCAATATGTGAAGCATCATTAGTCTTATGGCACAGAATGAAGTATTCCATCTTCAAAAAGCGACCCACTACCACAAATATAGAATCATGACCATGCTAAGATCTAGGCAATCATATTACAAAGTCCATGCTAATGTCCAACCAAGGTTCATGAGGAATAGGCAATGGCATATAAAGACCAAAGGGGTTATACTTTGACTTAGCTTGGACACATGTTGTCCATCCTTGGACATGGCGCTCCACGTCTAGCTTCATCTTTGGCCAATAGTAGTGCGTGGAGAGCATGTTATAAGTCTTGTCACAACCAAAGTGACCCATAAGGCCTCCACCATGGGACTCTTGGACAAGCAAAATTTGGATAGATGACTTCAGAATGCAAAGCTTATTTTGTTTAAAGAGAAAACCATTGTGCAAACTGAAGTCATCAAATATTTTTTGAGGTGAGCACTTTGCAAATATTGGTACAAAGAATGGGTCAGAAGCATATAAACTTTTGATACCATCAAGTCCCAACATGTTTACTTCGAGGCGCATAAGAAGGCTTTTGTTCTTGCGACACAAAGCGTCTGCAACTACATTATCTTTGCCTTTCTTATACTTGACGATGTAGGGAAAATACTCCATGAACTCAACCCACTTAGCATGCCTTTTACTCAAGTTGGCTTGTCCTTTGAGATATTTCAATGACTCATGGTCAGAATGTATGAAAGATTCCTTAGGCCAAAGATAGTGTTGCCAAACTTGAAGAACACGAACTAAGCAAAAATCTCTTTGTCGTAAATCAAATAGTTAAGGCGCGTGCCATCTAGTTTCTCACTATAGTATGCAATAGGACATCCATTTTGCATGAGGACTCCTCCAATGCCAATACCACTAGCGTCACACTCTATCTAAAAAGGTTTTGTGAAATCCGGAAAAGCAAGGAGAGGTGCTTCAGTTAGCCTCTTTTTGAGCTCATCAAAGGCTTTTTGTTGTGCTTTGCCCCAAATGAAGGTGACATTCTTTATGGTCAACTCGTTGAGATGACAAGAAATGGTAAAGAAATCTTTCACAAATCAATGATAGAAACCGACCAAACCATGAAAACTTCGAACTTCAGTCACATTTGTGGGAATGGGCCAATCTCTTATGTCTTTGACTTTAGCAACATCAACTTTAATACCATTAGAAGAGATAACAAAACCAAGAAAAATCAACTTGTCTTTAGCAAAAGTGCACTTGGGGAGGTTAGCATAGAGCTTTTCATTTTGAAGGATTTGCAAAACCCTCTTAACATGTATAACATGCTCCTCAAGTGATTTGCTATAAACAAGAATATTGTCAAAATAGACAACTACACTTTTTCCAATGGGAGATCTAAAAATATGATTCATAAGGCGCATGAAGGTGGATAGGGCATTAGATATGCCTAAAGGCATGACCAACCATTCAGAGAGACCAAGTTTGGTCTTGAAGGCGGTTTTCCACTCATCACCTTCCTCCATATGTATTTGATGGTAGCCACTACAAAGATCAATTTTTGAGAAAATAGTAGCTCCACTCAACTCATCAAGCATGTCGTCAAGACATGGTATAGGATGTCTATAACGTATGGTGATAGCATTGATTGGACGGCATTCCATGCATAACCGCAACGTATCATCCGTCTTTGGGACAAGAATCACGGGTACCACACTTGGACTGGTGCTTACTTGGATCAAACCTTTGGATACGAGTTGGTTGATTTGGCATTCGATCTCCTTTGTCTCCACTGGGTTTCCGTGGTAGGCGGTGCAGTTTGGTAGAGGTGCACCGGGTATGAGGTCAATGCAATGCTCAATTCCGTGAAGAGGAGGTAGTCCATGTGGAAGCTCTTCGGGGAACACATCCGTGAATTCCTACAGAATAGCCATCAGAGAGGGAGGAATATTTGTTAAGTTGTTAGTTATACCTTTGTTGGTGATGATGTACTTGCGGTCGGTGGTGCGGGGAGATGTTCGGGTACCATGGTGTCGATGAGCGCGGGTGATTTTGCGGAAGCTTGCTATTAATTGTTGACATGCACATGAGACACAAACAACAAGGAGAAATTAGCCAAAACAGAATAAGAGGCAAACCTATCAAAATTAGGCATTAGGCCAGAGACTTCGGTATTCGGGTCGGAGACTCCAGGGTATGAGCGGTGGAGTCACTGGTTTTGGTGGACTGGAGACTCCGGGGTCGGGGCTGTATGAACAACTCATGTTCTTGACAGAAATCCACGCCTTGGGGCCTCAAATCCATGAAACAATGGCCAAAATTGGGCTGGATATGGGTGACAGATCGACCATAGGAGTACTCCGGGATATACACCAGGGCAACTAATGTCGAGCATACGATGATGCTGCCCGTTTTCATATCGTGAAAGTCAGCCATGTGGAAAATGTGTTATGGCCCCTTAGGGTGGCCCGATCTTCATAGATTCGAGGGGATTTGGGGGAGGGAGCGAAGAACACGATGAACACGCAAGGGGAAATCGATACAAACACACACCATACCCGATACAATTTGGTTTGCTCTCGTTGGCCTGAACCACCAACCCAATATAATTTCAAGGGAGAGACCAAAGGTAGAATCCCATGAGAGAGATTGGCTATCCCTTGATAGAATCACACATAGAGAGAGAGTAGCAACCAAGTAGAATCCCAAAGGGGAGAGACCTAGCACTACTAGAATCTGTACATGGGAGAGACCAAGAACTAGAAGAGCGCCTTGACGACTTCAATTAAGAAGGCATTGTACAACTCATAGTTAAACTATAGAGAGGGGGATCCCATCCAGGTTTAGGCACATGCCTTAATTCATCATACATTCTATTCTAGGGTTCTAAGGAGGGGGTGGGGGCATATATATAGGCCAACCACGAGCTAGGGGTAGTTTAGGCATAAAGTGGGAGTTTGGGGTGTTACATGGGCTGAGGCCCAATCCTTATGCGTGAAGGCACTGGTAGGTATGGTAGTACCGGCTCAGCGGTAGCGACTGTGCTTAGGGCGGTAGTGCCGGGCCTTGGGTGAGTGTTAACTTCCAGGTCCGATAGTACCGGTGACAGGGGTGGTAGTGCCGAGGTCAAGCGGTAGTTCCGGGTTCTGATGCCGAGAAGACCTGGCGAGTTGGCATAGCTCGTCTATCGGGGCCAGTAGTACCAGTCATCAGGGCGGTAGTACCGGTGATGTTGTCTCTTGCGTCTCCTCTTCCAGGCTTTGTGCTTGGGGGTCTTGGCTCCTTGTGCATCCTTGTCTCCTCCTCTTGGCATCATGGCCATGGGCCTAGTCAAACAATCGGCAATTGGCTCAAGTAGGATCCCATTCAAATGATGACCAAAGGAAGGCAAGAGATGGAAGGAGTTCACCTTGATTGGCATGGTCGGCGTATCATGATGTGCACCAATGGTGGTTTCCATATGTTGGGCTGCATCATCTCCCCTTCTTGAAAAAGAGACGACCTCGACGATATCCTGTCATCCTCTTGTAAGGAAGGATATGTACCCTTTATATATTGATGGATGCTCTCAGGAGCTCATTTTGTCAACTCGTGCTCAATCGAGGTTGACATTGGAATGCGGGTACCTACACACACCATATATGAAAGAAACAATGTATGTGTGTGTGGTAGATGAATACGTCATCCATTATGATGTATCTTCTCTTGTGCACATCACCATTAACATCAAGTAATATATTATAGAAAGCACGGTGATTATGCGAGCAAAAGGTGGGAATATGCTTATCATGACAAGTATCAAAATCTCCAAAATTTTAGAAAGCTATGGACGCAATCTTGATATGAACCATATGATCATTATTGCATGTAACAATGGGAGAAAATGAAGAACATGCATGATCAAGCATTTCCAAAGTACGAGTATGGTTGCCAACAAACATAGGTAATGAGCAAGTTTTCATCAAGTTTGTCACAACAATTGTAGGATAATAGAAGGATTTGTAGCATGGCATATCTATGGCAATATCATCACACTCAAATAATTCCACATGATCAACATTATGCAAAGGAAAAGTATCACATGGGAACATGAATGAAGCATATGAAATGTCATAAGTAGTGTCCATAGCATGCATATCCACACACTTCATCATGCCCACTAGTGGGATCATGGCATCATCAACACCCATATTCTTACCTTGGTCATACCTCTCATTTGAAGTGGGTGTTGTGGTAGTAATGGCCTCCATGTGGGCGACTTCTTCATCATATTCATACATCATGTACATGTTCTTGATATGAGGAAACATCATCTCAAGGCGTGGCGCCTCGTGCTCCAAGGTACCTAGCACATCATGAGAAAACAAACTAGAGGTAGAGGGAAAGTTGTTAGAAATTGAAATAGCCTCACTTTCTCTATCAACTAAGACTCTCAACTCACTCGGTGTATCACTCATGTCCTCAAAGTGGAAGCACACAATCTCACATATGGTGTGATGCAGCCCGTCCTACGGACATACCTACATCTACACCACCAAGTCCCCCAAGTGGACCAATGACTCGCGCCCGAGCCAAACTCCTACAACCCAAGGTTAACTCGCTCCTCTCCTTGTGTGACTTTGATACATCCTTGGATGGCTGGTTACTTCATGCAACTACTCTATGCATTATCATCTATGAAGCCACAACGCATTGCCAAGTATAAGGAGCTAAACGAGAAGAAGACATTGTTGGGGATGTAGCCCTAGAGTCTCTAGACCTGAAGCCTGGAGTCTCTGGCCTCCAACCCCGGAGTATCTAGCCTGGACTCTAGGCCAGTCTCTCGACTCCTGCCAGGAGCATTCAGTACCCCCACAGAGTCTTCGCCAAAGAGCCTCTTCCACCCTAAGTCTCCGCGCACCCCAGAGTCTCCAGCCTTCGACCCCGGAGTCCCTGCCCCCAGGACTCCGGCCTAGACTCCGGGCCCCACCCTAGAGACCTCCTTAGAGACTGCACTCCACCCTGGACTGTCCGACCACCCCGGAGTCTCCGACCCTCACACCCTAGAGTCTCCAGCGTAAGTGAGGCCAGGCATGTAAAAGCCTTTTGGGCCTTCGGCCCATGTAACCCCAAATTCATCCAGACTTTACCCTTTTATGCCTAAAGTACCCTTGCACTAGTGGCTGGCCTATATATAGTCCCCCACCTCTATTGTAAACCCTAGACTAGATACTGGAATTAGACGACACCCTTGTGGATCTCTCTAGTTCTTGTCTCATGCTCCTTTTCTAGAGGACAACCAAATATACCCCGCCTTGTTGAAGTTTGCATCATGCCTCCCTCGTTGTACAAGGCCTTGGCATTGGAGTCCCTTTGCCAAGATGTCAATATATCACCAAGACTCCCCACTCGCCATGTTGATTCGAGAGAGAGATCTTTGCTCGACACCAATCCTAGAGATTGCGCCGAACCGGTGGCCGCCAGTGTGAGCTATTGTCTTGTATCATGTCTTTGCGTGAGTGTGTTCATCGTGTTCTTCGTGCATGAGTTTATGGTGTTCATCCCCTCTCTCTTTCCCCTCCACTTCCCCCTCGAGGTTGGCCCTCAACATATTGGTATCAAGAGCTTCATTGCTCACGAATTCCCCACTAATTTTTCTTGTATCCACCAAAAAATTGAAAATCTCCAAAAAAGAGCCCCAAATTTGCCTTTGGATTGTTCTCTTGATTTGGAGTGTTATTTATGGTTTTGATCTGACCAAATCTTGTCTTAGGTGTTGGTCCAGCTTTACCATGCGTTTCCTAGCCCAATTTGGCCAAATTTTTCGCGGATTTGAGGACCCAAGGCGTGGAATTCCGCTCAAGAACACGAGCTGTTCGAGCAGAATCCCCGACCCTAGAGTCTCTGGCCCAGGACGCCCAGTTTTGAAAGGTTTTTGCCTCTTCTCCATTTTGGCTAATTTCCTCCTTGTTGTTTGTTTTCCATGTGCGTGTCGTCATCTAACAACAGGCTTCCGCAACAACTACATCCATGCTCATCAACACCATGGCCCACAAACATCTTCCCACACCACCGACGACAAGTTCATCATCACCAACGAAGCTATAACTTGCGTCACCTTGTTAACCCCTATCTTCCTTTGTGTGTACCTATCCCACGAGAGTGGCTCATCTTATGTTTGCTTGAGCATTGTGCATTTGTCCTTGGATATTGAGAGTGCAAGAGCAATAGCAAGAGTGACTTGGTAGCATCAAGGGAGAGCAAAAAAAGAAAAAGATACATGGGAAAAGAAAAATAGTCACCCATAGAAAAAGAGAGTCTCAAGCTTGTAAGCAAGAAAGAAAAGAAGAGCGCCCAAGGCAAGTGCACAAATCCGTTGCTCATTTTCTCTTTACAAATGGGCCACCGTCTTTCCTTGCATTGGCATGACAATCGAGCTTAGTCTTTGTTAAGATGTTTTGTTGCTCATTTTCATAGTCGTGTCAATCCCAATATTCTCCACGTGTGTGTATATAGTCGTAGGTTCCCGTCACCCTTTTGAGTTGTTGACCTTTACCTTTGACTTGAGTTTGTTGGGTTTTACCCACTTTTGACTATCCCTTTTCTTTTGATTGGTTCTTTGAGAGTTTTAGTCCTTTCTTTAATGTGAGGTTTCTTTGCGATTTCACTTTACAAGCTAATAGTTCTCTCTTGTGGTTTCTAGTTTGGTGCAATACCCAAGGTGAGGTAAAAGGCTAACACCAACCATATTCCACTTCCATATACAATCCTTGTGTGTTTTGCATGATGGATAGGCACGGTGAGTCGAGCCAATGCTACCTTCGATCCGGATTACAGATGTAGTATAGCTCCTTTTCCCTAGTAGACCTAGGTTATCGAATCCTCGGGAAGCAGAAAGCATAGTGAAGTTACTTTAACGGACCTTCAGGAGTTTTAGAATTATTTTTGTGTTTTACCGGACCAAGAGTTTGTTGTCTTTTGTTATTGTCGATGATGGAGAGAGAGGGCCTAGGGCTTTTGGTTTCACCTGTAGCTATGCAAAACATCTGATGGGAATAAAAGATAATAATAAAGTATGCATGTAATTGTTAGAACAAGATAATTATATGTGAGCAGTGCATCCATAATTGCTATTTCCTCCGCAACCGCTTATAGCAATAACCTACTAGTCTCATCCATAGAAGAAAGAGAAATAATGATATGCATAGTGATGTCACCGTTAATCCCAAGTAAATCCCTCACATACAGCCATACTACCCCTTCTGTCACTGGGTTCCCAACCTGCAGATTAGTCATTACTCATACTCCCTATACCAGGTTCAATCCTCGGGGTATTGGGTACCTGACAAATCCTTGGATTGAGGCAAGAGAGGATACAATAATCATCATGTCATACAAACTAATACATGATCCCATATATGATAAATAACATGAATAAAAGCTACATGGCTAGGCTGAAGCCCTTAGCCCAAAGAGAATTACTCACGCATAGAGATGAAATCAACAATCATAAACATTGCAATGTAAATCATGAGATTGATAGCAAATAGTCTTACAATGTCGCTAATCAAAGATGATATCTACTATTACAAGTGGTGGAATATGACTATGGTGGTGGAGAAGGGTTTGAAGATTAGATCTAAGCTATTCCTCCAGCGGCTCTTCGGTGTTGTGGATGCAGGTTTCTGGTGTTCTGGGGTCGCTGTTTCTCCTTGCCCGAAGCCTCTTTATATAGGGGTCCCTTCATGAAAGTTGTTCTGTTTGACCTAGCAGTGTTGATAGCAACTATACGGCCGGAACTATACGGCCGAAATTTTATTCCTGCCGTATAGTTGGTCGTTAAAGCTTTTGTCTCCACTTCATGACCCCTGGTTTCTTTGTATTGTTGGAAATCTCGTATCCTTGACATTAATGTTGTGATTCCCATCATCAAATGTGATTATCTATGCAGGGAAAAATAGAAAGAAAGGATTGCATACCCCTTTGATCACTAGGCATTAGTGGCAGTGTTTAGAGATATATTAAAAATAGGAATAATATCCAGTTTAAATGTGGATTTAGATGGCTATATTTCACATCCATCAACCTCCCCAAGATTAAACTTGATCATCCTCGAGCAAGAAAACCAAAATCAAAAAGGAATTCATCATTTAAACTAAAATAACGAGATGTTGATCTTACTCATGATTGGCAGTCTCATGTTTCCTCCACTTTATTAATCTGAAAAACTTCACCATAGATAGATTAATGGCAAGCATATCATACGGGTTTTTATGCATCCTTATAGTGCAGCAAAATTATTGTTAACATGGATGATTCAAATGAGTAAACCTTATTCCATGTCATCTAATCAACTCATAGGCTTGCCTTTGAACAATAAAGTATAATCATGTACAACTGAGAGTGTGAGAGTTTGTCATGAAAAACATATACACTAGAGTATCTCAATTCTCCCACATCAATAAGTCAAGACTTTTCAAGCACTACTTTTCTGTTCATTGTCCTTCAAGAATTTCAGTACTTAAGTAATTGAGAGCATGCCAAAAAATAATTAGTTTATTGGGCTATGATGGAAACTCGTGGCATCACCAAGGTTTTTGTTCCTTTTGCACAATGATTACTCATATCAGCTTGAGGTGTGATTCCATCATGAACACAACTACCCGAGAATGCCAAGAATCTTACCCATTATAGCATTGCTGCTACATATGTTTAATCAACTCATAGCCAAAATCTAGGAGTTTCTTTCATGAAGATCATTCGTAGGCTAGCGGAGTTGTTGGCATCCCATGAAGTTTGACACGCATAAAGCTATATCATTTTTATGATTCATAAGTCAAACTTTGGCATGCTCACAAAAACCGCTAAACATTAATTCAAATGAACAAATCCTTTTAAAGAGAGCTATCAAGTCAATCTTTATTTTCTGTGGTGTTGAGTGTCTCTAGAAATAAGCCTTCAAGACTAAACACTACAACACCCAAGCCTTCAATTGCGAGACTTTTTCTTATTACAATTGTTTAGCAAATTTTTAGGCAAGAATTGGTTAACTACAAGAGATGGAAAAAAACGTACCCATGCAAACAAAATTTTACTACAATATAAAGACTCACTCCACCAATATAATATCTTAACATTTACTACTAACTAGCATGGGTTTCTCAAACTTCAAAAGTGGGGAGTATTAAGGCATACCTCTCATGATTGGTTCCACTTCTCTCTTCCCTTTTGATTTTCTTCTTGGAAAATCGAAGTCAATCACTCTCCTGCAAATATGTGAAAGCCACAAGGAGAATAGAAAGGAAGGAAGAGGGAAAATAAAGATAAATGGAAAAAATCTTTTTGTTGTTTTTAAGAGAGGGAATTAAAGAATAGAAAATTGGTGGCAAAGCTCAGCTAGAAAGTCTCGAAAACAAATAGAAAGAACTAAAGATAAAGTGTTGGGGAAACCAACACGAGTGCTTATAAACTCGAATTAAAAACACAACCTCAAAATAAATAAATAAAATGAACACCAAATAAAGATAATGAGGAAACTTCCCCAAGCTTAGGCTTTTGCAATCCCTTCTAATCATTGTGGTGGCGGGAAAAAGTCGTAACTCCAGTTTGCAAATTGAGTTGATAAATTACTAGTTGTTTCTCAGAGGTTCAAGGAGAGGTTATGCATCCTCTCCACAGTTCCTCCAAGTTCTTGGAAGTCCTGGTATGTAGCAAACCGGGTTGGTGGCTTCTCCTCTTGATAAGGAACTTCTTGCTCCTCTTCTTGGTCATCATTCTCATCTAGAATCTCCTCCTCGGGTTGGTGTTGCTCAACCTGCAAGTCATATAGAAACCATCCTTCCTCGATAGAGAAAAGACCATTAGATGAAGGGTCATGGTAGAGACGCCCAACTCCAGCAATATTCAAGTAATAAACACCACCTCTCCTAGTGAGCATTCCACAAGCTTTTAAAGTAGAGAAACCAACATGTCGCTCACCTAGCACTGGTTGCAACTCACCTAAGTCGATGCCTAGGGCAACATGAGACGCCTCCACCTATGATTGGTCCTTGGCTTTGGGAGAATTGGTACTGCAGGCAACGCATAATAATTGCGCCCAAGTTGAGTGACAAGTCGATGCTGTTGAAAGTAGCTTTTTGCGAGTACTAAGATGTCCTCCTCATTGAGTCTTGTGAACTCATTTCGTGCTTGCAAGGTGTTAGCAATAACATAGAACAAATAGCGAATTGCAAGATGTTGAATATTCTTACCCTTGCTTACTCTAGAAGTGAAACTCATTCCATTATAATAAAGTTCCGGGGAAGGGTCTATGCCAGTAAAGGATGCACGTAAGGCATGAGCATTATTGTTTAGAAAATTAAAACATGTGCTCCATTCATCTAGTAATAAAGCATAATTATTGTTCATAAGTCGGAAATAAATCATGTCCTCTCCATGCCATGCTTTAATGGTGCTTTGCAAAGAACTTAGAAATTCAAGAGTTAACCGACGATAAGTAGGCACATCATTGAATACAAAGTTTTGCAGGGCAACTCTATTGCAAAGTAAATTGAAGTCATTATAAATACCAAGTTGATTCAATATAATGGGGCAAACCCACTTGGTTGTCTTCACTTCTCGATTCTTGATCCTGTTGAAGTGATCATGTTGGAGCTCATCCCTGAGCCGCATCCCCATATGTTCTTGAGCGGCAGCCCGAGAAGAACTAGCGGCAGCATGAGCGCGAGTTTGCTCCTTGTGTTCATCATCTAAAATAATAAGGAAAGACAAATAAAACTTTTTGATCCAATAATAATTAGCATAACATATTCCTCATCATAACACACTAAAAAGTCCCCTCAAAATAATAATCTAGGCAAGAGAATAATGGCAATTAGTTCATAGTAGGTGTCACCCTAGATTGATAATGACAACAGATCAAAAATAAATTTGCAAAAAGTAATTGGAGGATCAGAGGAGAAACATACCGTAGATCACTTGTGTGCTAGGAAATCGAGCGAAATTAAGTAGAGATGAAGATCTCTTGAGGTTTTGAGAGAGTTTGGAGGTAGAAGAGAGAATAGGATTGATGTTTTGGTGTTGGGGGTACCTTACCATGGCGATTTTGTGGTCGGACGCATCTATATGACCAAACTATACGGCCGGAACAATTTGTTCCCGCCGTATAGTTGGTCTAATGTAAAAAATTTAGGGTTTTATCCTGGCGGCACAACTATATGGCCAGAACAATACGGTCGGGGTTTTTATCCCCACCGTATAGTTGGTCGTCAAACCTTCTGTATCCTGGAAAAGAAATTTTACAAAGGCAACAATAACTATATGGCCGGAACTATACAGCTGGAATTTTTATTCCTGCTGTATAGTTGGTCATTAAACCTTCAGTACCTACGAAAGAAAATTCGTCGATGGCAAAGATATCTGTACGGCCAAACTATACGGCTGGAATTTTTATTCTCGCCGTATAGTAGGTCATTAAACCTTCTGTAGACATCAAAAAATTTCTATTTCTTCGACAATTCTTTCTTATCCTAAAACTTAGCGAAACACCTTATTTTTGACAGAAAAATGAAAGTAAAAATTATCGACCAACATCATCATGTATAGAGCAGGATTTTTAGTACTACCGAACTTCTTCTCCTCAACTAGAGCTTTCTAGCACTATTTATTAAACATAAAACTTAAACTAAAAATTAAAAATGTTACTCAAACCTTTATTTCATATGGGTTGCCTCCCATGAAGCGCTCTTTTATGGTCAATAGCTTGACCTCGATGTTGCTCACTTAGGCCAGATGAGTGGAACACCCACTCCAAAATAGTTGGCCTTCAAAGTGATGGCCTCCTTTTCATCATGCTTGGCTTTCTTCTTCTTGGGAAAATTAATAACAAAAGGATCCCGCGAAGGCAATTGAAGCTTCATGTTCCCTTCATGTAGATTAATCAAAGCCTTAATAGTTCTTAAGAATGGACAACCTAATATAATAGGAGCAGTAGCATCTTCAGGCATGTCAACAATAACAAAATCAATAAGAGCAGGAGAACTTTTAATGTATACTAAAGTATTTTCTTTAATCCCTACAACTTGTTTGTAGGTAGAATCTGCTAGATGTTATTTTAACTCGGTGATTTCAAAGGAGCCAACATTTAACTTATTAAAAAGACTTTTTGGAATTGTTGAAACGCTTGCACCTATATCACAAAGTGCATCTATCTCATTGGTCCCAATTTTAATTTTAATAGTAGGCTCAAATATATCATCAAGCTTCATAGGTAATTTTTCAGCAATTTTCTTATATTCTTCCTCAAGGTCACATACCTTTATTGCTACTTGATTAACAAAGTGTTGTTACATAGCTTCCTCATTTCCTTCACTTAATGGAATCTTGATATTGATCCTTTTTACAAGATCTTCAACTGTGTAATTTGGTGAAGGAGCATTACTATAATAAAGTTCTTTAGGCTCCTCCCTTTGGATTCTCATCATCTTGAGGTCTTCAACATGATTGGGCTCAGCTTTACCTGCAAATTTAGCTAAAATGAGAGTTTGACTCTCGGTTATCTTACCTAGTTGAGCCTCAACAATCCTTGTTCTTTCTTGGAGGGCCTGCAAATCATTCCTGAAACTTACAGCTTGGTTAGATAATTTACCAAGCATAGCATCATGGTTCTCCGTTATTTTAACAAGGATATTGTTTTGCTCATTTGGTGAATCTATAAAGGACTTAAGTTTTTCTTGGAGACTACCATTACTTGATCCCATATTATTATTAGAGTTACGTGCATGACTAGAATAATGTTTCTGAAGATTAGGATTATAATTCTTCTTCCAAGTAGGGTTATAATCATTACGAGCTATGAAGTCTATTTCTTCAATACTTGATTCTGGGATAGCTCTTGCCTGGTTTTCCTTACCTTTTACGGATAATATGAGGTCATCCAGCTTAGCATTGATTTCTTCATTTTCTTGTGGTAAGACGGAGTTCACCTTCTTCGTGTTTGATCTATCCACATGCCACTGGGCATGGTTGTCTTGCATATTGTCTAGCAGCTGCTTTGCTTCGGTAATATGTTTGCCCATAAATGTTCCTCCAGCTGCAGTATCAAGAAAAGACTTACACACAGGGTTAAGAGCATTATAAAATAAATGGAGAATTAACCAATCTTCCATCCCATGACTGGGACAGTTTCTCATGCATTCTTTCATCCTCTCATATGCAAGCGCTAGTGGCTCACACTCTTCCTGTCTAAAACCTGTAATATTAAATCTTAGTTGCATAGTCTTTGCATGTGGGAAAAGTTTAGTCATAATAAAGAAGTACACTCCACCCATGATGCAAGAGTATTTCTAGGCAAAGATAGCAACCATTATTTTGCTCTTCCTCTAAGAGAAAAGAAATAAGCACAATTTGACCGCATCAGGGTCAACATATTTTATGCGCATCATATCACATATTTTAGTGAAAGTGTTCAAGTGAATACCCGCGTCCTCAACAGCAGAGCCTCCAAATTGATTCTATTGAATCAAACTTAAATAGTGGGGCTTAATTTCATAATCATCAGCAGTAATTGATGGCTGGGTAATAGGAGTACGCAAATAATCATTGTTGGGAGTTGCAAACTCCCCAAGCTTCATTTCAGCCATATTACCTATGTTTTTGGGTTTTCTTAAACAAAGACTTATGATAGCAAAAACAAGAATTAAAGACTAACTATTTTTTGGTTTTTCAAATAATGACGGAAAGAAAACAAACAAAATTAAAAACAAGAATTAAAACTAGCAAGGTTCCTACTAACCTCAACAGGGTAGCTATTTCTTCCCTAGCAACATCACCAGAAAAAGGGTTGATACCTTCGATCTGGATTACGGATGTAGTATAGCTCTTTTCCCTAGTAGACCTAGGTTATCGAATCATCGGGAGGCAGAAAGCATAGTGAAGTTACTTTAACAGACCTTCAGGAGTTTTAGAATTCTTTTTGTGTTTTACTAGACCAAGAGTTTGCTATATTTTGTTATTGTCGATGATGGAGAGAGAGGTCCTAGGGCTTTTGGTTTCACCTGTAGCTATGCAAAACATCTGATGGGAATAAAAGATAATAATAAAGTATGCATATAATTGTTAGATCAAGATAATTATATGTGAGTAGTGCATCCATAATTGCTATTGCCTCCGCAACCGCTTATAGCAATAACCTACTAGTCTCATCCATAGAAGAAAGAGAACTAATGATATGCATAGTGATGTCACCGTTAATCCCACGTAAATCCCTCACATACAGCCGTACTACCCCTTCTGTCACTGGGGTTCCCAACCTGCAGATTAGTATTACTCATACTCCCTATACCTGGCTCAATCCTCGGGGTCTTGGGTACCTGACAAGTCCTTGGATTAAGGAAAGAGAGGATACAATAATCATCATGTCATACAAACTAATACATGATCCCATCTATGATAAATAACATGCACAAAAACTACATGGCTAGGCTAAAGCCCTTAGCCGAAGGAGAATAACTTACGCATAGATATGAAATCAACAATCATAAACATTGCAATGGAAATCATGAGATTGATAGCAAATAGTCTTACAATGTTGCCAATCGAAGATGAGGTCTACTATTACAAGTGGTGGAATATGGCTATGGTGGTGGAGAAGGGTTTGGAGATTAGATCTAAGTCTATTCCTCTAGCGGTTCTTCAGTGTTGTGGATGCAGGTTTCTGGGTTCTGGGGGCGTTGTTTCTCGTCGCCCGAAGCCTCTTTATATAGGGGTCCCTTCACGAAAGTTGTTCTGTTTGACCTAGCGGTGTCGATGGCAACTATACGGCTGGAACTATACGGTCGAAATTTTATTCCCGCCGTATAGTTGGTCGTTAAAGCTTCTGTCTCCACTTCACGACCCCTGGTTTCTTTGGGTTGTTGGAAATATCATATCTTTGAATTTAATGTTGTGATTCCCATCATCAAACATCATTATCTGCGCAGGGAAAATAAGAAAGAAATGATTGCATACCCCTCTGATCATTAGGCATTAGTGGCAGGGTTTAGAGAGATATTTCATAAAAAATATGAATAATATCCAGTTTAAATGTGGATGTAGATGGCTATATTTCACAGCCATCAGCCAACCACGTCCCCAAGAAGAATAACAAGGCCCATACGTGCCGCGCACAAGCCACTACATTATTAGCCATGCGTTCTGTGAACGTTGCGAGGCTCTTGAGACACGTTAAGATGAACAATTCAGCGAGACTCAAGCCGAGTTCAAGAGAATTGACAACCGCTTCGATGGCCTCGAACTACAAATGCATGCAATGCAACACAACTTTCACCATCAAAATGAAGCTCTCCAATGTTTCGTCGCCGAAACAAATGACAAGCTTCGCCTCCTCATCAACGAAATCATAAACAACACAAGACCGCGCTCATGCGCATCAAGCTCTTCAAGCTCGTCGCATCAACATTCTCTTCTTTGTAAAGATGCTCATCCAAGTGCTCCAAGACACAACGACGCCCCCGTGGTTGAATATGGAAGCTCTTCACACTATGTACCTTCCCCATGGCACGCCGCAACGTCAAGCTATGATGGTAATTTCTCCTCAGGACCTCAAACAAGGCGCGAAGGGTACCGACATGACGCAAGGGCACTAGTGATCCAACATGACCAACCACAAGTGGAACCTCAAGTACAACCTCAAGTCCAATGCCATCACCGTCATGAACGTCCATGCCGACACCATGGTCATCACGAGGCGCCACCTCCACCACATCAAGACATGGAGCGTCAAATTGTACATGTTGAGAAACGCCCACCACGTCATGAGGCTCAAGACCATGATATTCGTCATGAGGCTCAAGTGCCTAACTTGCAACACCAACCGAGGAACGAGCCTCCTCTTCGTCAATAACTGTGTCAAGTGGCTCCACATCCCCAACACCCTCATGAGGACGAAGTGCCTCAACCTCGTGATCAACCGCGCCAAGAGCATGCTCCTCAACAACGTTACGAGAACCACATTCCACCTTCCCAAAATGAGGCTCCTCAACCGCAAGCACATCAACAAGCTCACCAAGCGTGTCGCAATGATTGCATGGAAGATGAAGACAATCACCATCATGGCAACCACCGCCACCAGGACCGCAATGAGGAAGAAACCTTCAGCAAGCTCAAGTTCATGATGCCCAAGTTCACTGGTTCAAATGATCCCGAAGAATACCTCTCATGGGCACTCAAGGTCGACAAGATATTCCGTATGCACAACTATAGCAATGAGAAGATGGTTTCCATGGCTTCACTAGAGTTTGATAATTACGCCAACCTTTGGTGGGAACAAGTTCAAGTTGCTCATGACACAAGAGAAGAGTCTCCAATCACAACTTGGCATGACATGAAGGCCCATATGAGATCCCACTTTGTTCCTACGCACTACACACGTGACCTCTTCGACAAGCTTCAATCGCTTAGTCAGGGGACAAAGATCATGGAAGAGTATTCAAGCAAATGGAGCTCAACATGATCTATGGCAACATTGAAGAGCGCGAGGAGCAAACAATGGAACGTTTTATCATCGGTTTGAACAATCCAATCAAGCGCATCGTTGAGTTTTAAAAATATAACGACATGGTGAGCTTGTGCACATCACAACAAAAGCCGAGCATCAAGTACAAGAAGACATCAAATATAACAAGCCCAAGATGTACTTTACCTACAAGCAAGATTCAACCGCTACACCAACAACCTTCAATGGAAGCTCCTCGAGTACCTCTAAGCCTTCCTTCAAGCCCACACTTCCTCAAGGAAAACCGCCCCCAAGTGGCAAATATACAAAGGATGGCCCGCCATTCAATGGCGAATGGTGCAAGTGTGAAGGAAAAGGAAACAAGGTGGCCACTTGTGGAAACAAGAAAGTATTGTTCATCCATGGCAATGGTGACGAAGAGTACTTGAGTGAAGACGAATTTGATGCAAGAGTCAAAGAAGCAATGACAAGGCAACGTTTCAAAGATGACCAAGAGCTCCTCATGTGTGAAGATGACGCAAGTCCATCGCTTGTCGTCACAAGGATCACTACTCAAGTCCATTATCATGAAGATCAAAGATCCAACATCTTCCAAACCCGTGCCGGCATCAATGGGAAATCTATCAAAGTGATCATCGATGGAGGGAGTTGCCACAACCTTGCAAGCACCGAGTTGTGTGAGAAGATCAACCTCACCCTCTATCCTCACAAGCACCCCTACCATGTCCAATGGCTAAGTGACCAGTGAAGATCAAGCACACCGTCTCGGTAACATTCTCTATTGGCCCATACAAAGACATAGTGGAGTGTGATGTAGTTCCAATGACGGTTTGCCACATGTTGCTTGGTTGACCATGGAAATTCAACAAAGGTGCTCTACATGATGGTCACACAAATGTTTACACCTTCAAATGGCTTAACAAGACATGTGTTTTGCAACCGATGACTCCTAGCAAAATAATTGCGAACAATGCAAAGGCTTTAGCGAGGGTGCAAACCACAACACAAACTTGTGAGAAGAGTGGTGAGCGAGAGAACCACCATATAGCGAGTCAGATCCACAAGCCTAACTCGAGTGAAAAAACAAGGAGTGTTCTTCTTGCCACCAAAAGTGAGATGAGAGATGTGAGGAATAACCCATCCATCTTGCACTATGTCCTTGTTTGCAAGGGACTAGCGCAAGGAACTAATGACTTGAAAAATATTCCTCCCTCTTTGATGGCTATTTTGCAGTAATTCAAGGATGTGTTTCCCAAAGAGCTACCTCATGGACTTCCTCCTCTTCGCAGAATCGAGCATCGCATTGACCTCATACCCGACACACCTCTTCCAAACCGCGCTGCCTACCGCATGAACCTGGAGGAGACGAAAGAGATAGAACGCCAAATCAACAAACTCATCTACAAAGGTTTGATCCAAGTAAGAACTAGTCCAAGTGCGGTACACGTGATTCTCGTGCCCAAAACATATGATACATTATGGTTATGCATGGACTACCGTCCAATCAATGCTATCACCGTACGTTATCGACATCCTATACCTCATCTCAATGATATGCTTGATGAGTTTTGGAGCCACTCTTTTCTCGAAAATTGATCTTCGTAGTGGTTACCATCAAATACGTATGGTAGAAGGTGATGAGTGGAAAATCGCCTTCAAGACCAAACTTGGTCTCTATGAATGGTTGGTCATGCCTTTTGGCTTATCTAATTCCCCATCCACCTTCATGCGCCTTATGAATCATATTTTGCATTCTCTCATTGGAAAAAGTGTTGTCTAGTTTGATGATATACTTCTTTATAGCAATTCACTTGAGGAACATGTTACACATGTCAAGGAGGTCTTGCAAATCCTTCGACATAAAAAGCTATATGCAATCTTCCTAAGTGTACTTTTGCTAAAGACAAGTTGATTTTCCTTGGTTTTGTTGTTTCTTCCAATGGCATTGAAGTCGATGTCTCTAAAGTCAAAGACATTCAAGATTGACCCATCCCCACAAATGTGAGTGAACTTTGAAGTTTTCATGGGTTGGCCGGTTTCTATCATCGTTTTGGGAAAGACTTCTCTACCATTGCTTGTCCTCTCAATGAGTTGACAAAAAAGAATGTCACCTTCGTCTAGGGCAAAGCACATCAAAAAGCCTTTGATGAGCTTAAATAGAGGCTAACCGAAGCACCTCTTCCCGTGTTACCGAATTTCACAAATACTTTCGAGATAGAGTGTGATGCTAGTGGTATTGGCATTGGAGGAGTCCCTATGCAAAATGGATGTCCTATTACCTACCATAGCGAGAAACTTGATGGCACACGACTTAACTATCTGATTTATGACAAAGAGATTTTTGCCTTAGTTTGTGTTCTTCAAGTTTGGCAACACTACCTTTGGCCTAAGGAATTTATCATACATTCCGACCATGAGTCATTGAAAAATCTCAAAGGCCAAGCCAATTTGAGTAAAAGACATGCTAACTGGGTTGAGTTCATGGAGTCTTTTCCTTACATTGTCAAGTATAAGAAGGGCAAAGATAATGTAGTTGCGGACACTTTGTCTCGCAAGCACACACGCCTTCTTACTCGACTCGAAGTAAACGTGCTGGTTCTTGATGAAATCAAAACTTTGTATGCTCCCGACCGGTTCTTTGGACCAATTTTTGCAAAGTGATCCATTGACAAAGGAGTTGGTGATTTATATTTGCATAAGGGCTTTCTCTTTAAACCAAACAAGCTTTGCATTCTGAAGTTGTCTCTCCAACTTTTTCTTCTCCAAGAATCACATGGTGGAGGCCTCATGGGTCACTTTTGCCGTGAAAAGACATTGGACATGCTTTCCACTTATTACTATTGGCCCAAGATGAAGCGAGACATGGAACTCTACATTCAACGATGCAAAACATGTGTTCAAGCTAAGTCTAAGTCTAACCCCTTTGGTCTTTATATGCCATTGCCTATTCCTTATGCACCATGGTCGGACATTAGCATGGATTTCGTGTTAGGATTGCCTAGGTCTAAGCATGGTCATGATTATATATTTGTGCTAGTGGATTGCTTTTCCCATGCCACAAGACATACGATGCTTCACATGTTACCAATTTATTTTTCAGGAAATTTGTCTATCTTCATGGTGTGCCAATAACAATCGTCTCCGACTGCGACATAAAATTCATGAGCTACTTGTGGAAGATCCTCATGGACAATCTCGGTGTCAATCTCCTCTTCTCATCCGCATCGCACCTGCAAACCGATGCCAAACCAGGGTCGTAAACCGAAGCCTCAGCACTCTCCTTCATGTGTTGATCAAGAAAAACCTCAAGGATTGGGAGGAATGCATACCCCACGTCGAGTTCACTTACAATCAAGCCAAGCACTCTACAACCAAGATGAGTCCCTTCATGATCGTGTACGGTTTCGAGTCCCTCACCGCGCTCGACATCTTACCACTTCCTCTCCACGAGTGCAGCAACATGGACGTCGACAAGCACACCCAAGCTATGAAGAAGCTACACGAAGAAACAAGATCTACTATCGAGCAACAAGTCCTTCGCCAAGCATCAAGGCTGAACAAGGACAAGAAAGAGATGGTCTTCAAAGAAGGTGACCTTGTGTGGATACACTTGAGAAAGGACCGCTTCCCCAAGGAGCACGATTCCAAGCTCAAACAAAGAGGAGATGGTCCTTTCAAGGTCCTCAATCGAATCAACTACAACGCCTACATCATTGACTTACCAACCTTGAAGTATCTCGTTAGCTCAACATTCAAGGTCAAGGACCTTACACCCTACCATGGAGATGTTCAAGATGGTAACCATGAAGAGTCGAGGACGACTCTTTCCCAAGGGGGGGAGATGATGCAGCCCGTCCTACGGGCTCCCCTACATCTACACCACCAAGTCCCCTAAGTGGACCAATGACTCGCGCCCGAGCCAAACTCCTACAAGCCAAGGTTAACTCGCTCCTATCCTCGTGTGATTTTGATACATCGTTGGATGACTTGCTAGTTCATGCAATACTCTATGCATTATCAACAATGAAGCCAAGACGCATCGCCAAGCCCCCATGGATGAAGTATAAGGAGCTATACGAAAAGAAGAAATTGCTGAGGCTGAAGCCCCGGAATCTCCAGCCTCCAACCCCGGAGTCTCCGGACTCCTTCCTGGATCATTCAGTACCTTCATAGAGTCTTTGTTGGAGAGCCTCTTCCACCCTAGAGTCTCCACGCACCCCGGAGTCTCCGGCCTTCGACCATGGAGTCTCCGCCTCCAGGACTCCGACCTGGACACCAGTCCCCGCCTGGAGCTCTCTATACGCCGCCCCAGAGACCACCCCGGAGACCGCGCTCCACCCCGGAGTCTCCGGCCACCCCAGAGTCTCTGGCCCTCATACCTTGGAGTCTCTGGTGTAAGTGAGGCTAGGCATGTAAAAGCCTTTTGGGCCTTCGGGCCATGTAACTCCAAATTTCTCCAGACTTTACCCTTTTATGCCTAAAATACCCTTGCACTAGTGGCTGGCCTATATATAGTCCCCCACCTCTATTGTAAACCCTAGACTGGATATTGGAATTAGAAGACACCCTTGTGGATCTCTCTAGTTCTTGTCTGATGCTCCTTTTCTAGAGGAGCACAAAATATCTCCCGCCTCGTTGGAGTTTGCATCGTGCCTCCCTTGTTGTACAAGGCCTTGGCATCGGAGTCCCTTTTCCAAGACATCAAGATCTCACCAAGACTCTCCACTCACTGTGCCGGTTCGAGAGAGAGATCTTCACCCGACGCCAATCCTAGGGATTGCGCTGGACCGATATCCGCCAGTGTGAACTATTGTCTTGTATCGTGTATTTGTGTGAGTGTGTTTATTGTGTTCTTCGTGCGTGAGTTCGTGGTGTTCATCCCCTCTCTCTTTCCCATGCACTCCCCTTGATTTCCACGGGAATTTGTGAAAGATCGGACACCCCCGAGGTTGGCCCTCAACATGGTGGAGTCACTCAACTCACTTTTGGTCTTACTCAAGTGGGCTAAGTGGTTCTCAAACTCACATAGCATCGGTACCACATCATCACTCAAGCATATGGGAATAGGCTCGGTTTCCTCAACTCCATGCGCCTCCTTTGGTGAAGGGAAAATCCCATGATCACCATCCTCAACATTATCACATCCAAAGATGAATGCCTTAAGTTGGGCATAATCACTCTCATCAGCATCCGAGGTATCATATCTCACCTCTTTGGTTGTACTGCAACACTTGCCATCATCCAAGGCTTTGCACCATGTATTGAAAGCATCAACTTCATGAGAGGTCATCTTGACAGGTCCATCCAACTTGGCGAAGTAGAGAGCCCTAGCGTATTTCTCATTTGTTGACGATCTCGTAGTTTGTGTAGGAGGCTTCCTTGAAGAAGGTTTGTCGTGCAAGTTCTTGGCGTTGGAAGCTTCATGGTGTTGGTGACGATGTGTTTTCTTGTTTGCCTTCTTTGTCCATGAGGTAGCACCAACGTCATATGAGGTCTTCTCTCTTGAGGGTCTTGAAGCTTGTGTAGTGGTCTTCCTTGAAGGAGAAGTGGTCGCATTGATGTTCTTGTAGTTGGGCACCTCATTCTGAACTTATTTTGTCGATGTAGCTTAATGACGTGGACGGTAGCTTGCTTCCTTGTTCTCATGGCAGAGAGGACTTGTACGCTGCCTTGAGCTTGTATAGCACATAGCATGGATGCTCTTGATCTCTTGTTGGTGGCGACACACTTGTCTTGTCTCATGTGTATTGGTGCTTGTTGAGTTGTCGCGCCTTCTTGAGCTTGATGGATATCTTGATGGACAACCCTTGGGGTAAGTAGTTCCTAGTGATGGATGCGACTTGGAGAGCTTGTCGGTGTTGTCCTCTTGGAGACATGTCTCTGCTTGCATGGCGTAGAAGTTCTTGGTCTCCATGTTGTGGAAGAAGTCATCATATCTCATGAGGGAGTTGCCATCATAGTCGATGAAGTGTTCCATGTCCTCCATGAATGAGAAGTCAAAGTCCTCATGGTGCTACATGTTCTCCATGAATGATAGGTCTAATTCCTCATAGTTCTCCATGAATGAGAAGTCGAAGTCCTCATGGTGCTCCATGTTCTCCATGCTTGGGGATTCATTGTTGGTGTAGTACTCCAAGTCCTCCAACCATACGGAGCCAATGTCGGTGTAATGCTCCATCATGTCTTCTATGCTTGCATAGTCGTCATTGCCATGGATCATCATGGATTCTTCCTCATCGGTTTCGGAGTCCCTAGACATTGTGCTCACAAGACCAAGTGTGATATAGTGGAAATTAGGTTGAAATATGCTACGCCTTAGCTCACCTTGTAGATAGTATTGGATCAATGGTAATGACCGAGAGCTACCAAAATGCAAAGAGAAGTGGCGTCGTATCCAAAAAACACAAGAAACACCAAACACACACGGCTTATGAGGAGCTTAGGTATGGCAAGTGGCATGAAACTTGGAACAACTGGAAACCAAGATATGTAAAGGCAAGTAGAGAACCATAATGATCACAAAGCAAACAAGTCGATCCACAAGATAGGACTTAAGATCAAGGGAACACACATGGTGGGATAAACAGGATTTGTGTGACGGAAAAAGTGAGCTAAGAACCAAATGAAGGCCTAGCGAAGACTAAAAGCTCATGATGCATAAGTAAGTGGAGAGACGTTAGTTCGATTGCACAAAATTGGAGGGCTCCACGATTTGCACAATAAGTACCACCTACCAATGTGTCATCAAGCTTGCACTTCCTATTCTATATGACACTTGTATCTTTATTTTCCTTTGTATTTTTCTCCTTTTTTGATTCTTTCTTTTTCTTTTTCTTTTTCACTTGCTTTTTTCTTATGCCTACAACTATACAAGATAACTATATGAGATGGCACTCACAACTTTTGCTCGGAAATCTACAAGGTATGAAATGTGCAAAGCCCAAGCAATAATAGGAGGAACTAGTATCAATAGGTATTTTTTGTATCGCCAAGATAATGTGGCTCACAAAGGAAAGCAAGTGGGGAGAAGTCGCGGAATTGGTATACCTTTCATCATCGATCTTCAACCTTTATTTGTTGGATCCGTCCTTGCTCATAGATTTTGTTGGAGTAGATAGCATGAACAACGTGGATGATGATGCTCCTTTTTATCTTCGAAACGAGTTAAAAAACACCAAAATCCGAGTTCGAATGCAAAAGTTATGGGCAAAACGGTGCGAACGCTGAAAACTGGAATTGCTGATTGCTTCTGGTATGGGCGGTAGTACCGGGTAAAAATCTGGTAGTACCTGGTTTCCTGGAGTCCAGTAGTACTGGCCAGGTACCGGAAAAGTGCGGTAGTACCGCCTTTTAAGCCCGATACTACCGGTTGTCGCTGAAACACCCAGATTTGACTCGTTTTTCGCGATTTTGGACGATCTGGGCGGAAAATCTTCAAGGAAAACACCAAATCAGTAGGGGAAACAAAGGAATTAGGCCATGAGAACACAAAGGAAGGTACATCGACGAGTATAGCAGCGGATATATGGATCAAAATCTACCAACATGCTCTCAAAATCCAGATCGATCCAAATCACGAATATGTCTCTTTTTGGTGGAAATTTTTGAATTTAGGCAAGAAAAACAAAATTGGTGGCTATAAAATCAACACAAACTTGAATCCATGGCAACCAAAAGCTTCTGATACCAGTTGTTATGGGTTAACCCCTTAGGTTGGCCCGATCTTCATAGTTTCGAGGGGATTTGGAAGAGGGAGCGAAGAACACGATGAAAACACAAGAGGAAATCGATACAAACGCACACCACAACCGATACAATCTGGTTTGCTCTCATTGGCCCGAACCACTAACCCAATAAAATCTCAAGGGAGAGACCAAAGGTATAATCCCATGAGAGAGATTGGCTAGCCCTTGATAGAATCACACATAGGGAGAGAGTAGCAACCAAGTAGAATCCCAAAGGGGAGAGACCTAGCACTACTAGAATCCATACATGGGAGAGAAAAAGAACTAGAAGAGCACCTTATTGACTTCAATTAAGAAGGACTTGTACATCTCATAGATAAACTACAGAGAGGGGGATCCCATCCAGGGTTAGGCACATGCCTCAATTCATCATCCATTCTATTTTAGGGTTCCAAGGAGGGGGTGGGGCATATATATAGGCCATCCATGAGCTAGGGGTACTTTAGGAATAAAGTGGGAGTTTGGGGCATTACATGGGCTGAAGCCCAATCCTTATGCGTGCATGCACTAGTAGGTCCGGTAGTACCGGCCTAGGGAGCGCTAGTACCAGCTCGGCGATAGCGATTGTGCTTAGGGCAGTAGTGTCAGGCCTTGGGCGAGCGCTTGACTTCTAGGTCCGGTAGTAGCGCCGACGAGGACGGTAGTATCGGGGTCAAAAAGTAGTTCCGGGTTCTGATACTACCACCGAGACGGTAGCTGGTCACCATGAGCTACCAGGGTCAAGACCTGGAGAGTTGGCGTAGCTCGTCTGTCGGGGCCGGTAGTACCGGTCATCGAGACGGTAGTACTGGTGATGCCTGTCTCTTGCGTCTCCTCTTCTAGGCTTCGTTCTTGGGGGACTCGGCTCCTTGTGCATCCTTGTCTCCTCCTTTTGGCATCGTGGTCATGGGCCTAGTCAAACAATCGGGAATTGGCTCAAGTAGGATCCCATTCAAATGATGACCAAAGGAAGGCAAGAGATGGAAGGAGTTCACCTTAATTGGCATAGTTGGCGTATCATGATGTGGACCAATGGTGGTTTCCATATGTTAGTCTGCATCAGAATGCCCCCTTATGGCATGGCTTAGTCTGTTATTATCTTTTGTTAGAGTGGATTCAGACCACCACTTCTCTAAAAGCATGATTCTTTCCTCCCTCTATCCTCCCTCCTTGGAGCTTGTCCATTCGTTGGGTGATCCCTTGCTCTCATGTTTGAGTGTTTGCTCGTCGTTTAGGCTGGTGAGTTACATTTTTGCTCATTGCAGTCGCCTTTGGGGTTCTTCGCACCTGGGTAGTACAAGGAACCTTGTGCCCTAGACTACACTGCCTGCCCTATGACCCAAAACTCAAAATGAGTCTTGCGACGAGACGCGGACATTCCTCATGTTGCGGTTCCCTCTGGTCTGTTCCCAGGTTGGGTTGGGGGAAGATCCGAGCAATTGCCTTTGCGGATCCAAACGTGCTCACAATAAGAATAAGACCAATAGAGACTTCGTAAGGGACCATTTGAGATGCAAATCGTAATGCTCCTAAAAAGGCATATTTTGAATATAGAGGATGTTTCGAACAATCCAAAAGAATATCATACCCAACTATGAACCATACAAGCACATCCTCTGTAACCCCAACACACTTATGGATCTATACCCCAACCCAACTTGCTCTGGCCCTGGGTCCTCCCGCATCTCTTCCTCGGTAAGCGGACCGTGGAAGCTGGGGGTATCCACTTGGGACTGATAGAAAATAACATATATTTATTATCTCTCCTGACCCCTATAAAATCTAGTTGAAGTCCAGTCGTGTCGGAGAACACCGGGCGGTTCACTCTACCACACAACTTTGTCCTTTTGAGGTTGTCTATGGGTTCAAACCGATTACACCACTTGATTTCCTGCCTCTTCCTATCCAAGATAGAGTCAACATGGAAGCATCAAAGAGAGCATATTTTGTGAGGAAGATACATGTGAACACGAAAGAGTCTATTGAGAAGAAGGGCAAGAATAATGTTGAAAGAGCTAACAAGAAGCACAAGGAGGTGTTGTTTCAGCCTAGAGATATGGTTTGGGTACACTTTCGCAAGGACAGTTTTCCAGAATTGCGTAAATACAAGTTACTTCCACGTGGTGCTGGTCCTTATGAAGTGATTGCCAAGATCAATGATAATGCCTACAAGATAGATATTCCTCAATATGTGTTTGGAGAAGACCTTGGAGCATCGAGGTCGAAGCCTTTTGAAGGGGGAGATGATGAGGACATCCCAACTGACTTGCTATCTTCAAATCCTAATGAAGTTGTCGATGTTGCTGCCAATACCAAGTCCAATGAGATCATGATTGGACCCATTACTCGAGTCGTGCCAAGCTACTTGAACAATAGGTGAATTCACTCCTAAATGAACCTGGTGTATTTATTGATGAGAATTTTATACTACCTAAGTCTACGCACTTGTGTATGATCAGGTTTGTTGAGGAAGAAAGCATGGCGCAAGGAAAGGGCTGATGCAAGAGGAGGCCGACATGATGATCATCGAAGATGCACGAGGGAGGATTGGGAGGCAGGCATGTTGGAAGAGGAGAAGATCATCAAGGATGACGTGATGATCATCGAATGATGCGCAAGGGAGGATCAGGAGGCAGGCGCGTTGGAAGAGGAGAAGATCATCAAGGATGACGTGAAAAATTCCAAGAAAACCGGACTGTCTGGCGCATACCCCCTGGACAATCCGGCCTACCCCAAGACGCGCCCGCTGGCTGCCAGTCAGAAGGCCAAATCGGAAGCCACCTGGAATCCTGCTAGAAACTCCAAAGTTTCTGGGTGGAACGGATAGTCCGATGCCTTCCACCCAGAGTGTCCAGCCAGCACGGAATGTCCGGCCCATACAGACCGGAATGTCTGTCCATCGACGGAGCTGTTCCGAATCGGTTGTATCAGTTTGAGTCGTTCATGACTTGTTTTCGGTTTTTTGCCATCCTAGCCGCCCATATAAGCCCTGGGACGACCCTTTAGCTCAGTTTAGACCATGTTTAAGATAAACCCTAGATCCTTTGAGTTGCTACTTGTAATCAATTGAATCCCTACACCAATTCGCATCGCTCTAGTTTGTTTGCTACTATCAATCACGTGTGATTAGTTGTTCCATTGGGAATTAGCCAATTGCATGTTTTGTGTGATCTGCTGTTCCATTGGGAATTATAAGATTGCATTACCGCTTCATGGTCAGTGGCTACATGCGCAAGTGTGTGAAGTTGCAAATATCTACAAGGGTTGAGAGCTATTGTGTTGGAAACAGGGATTGATCGAGAGGTCTGTGAGCATCATACAAGTTATCTCCACTAACTATCATCATCTATCACCCTCGCTTACTGAGAAGATCGGGCCACCCCATATCACGTGTCCTTTGCCTCCACACTTGTAGCATTTGATGTTGAATGGCGGGTCATACGAAGTTTTTCCTTGACGAAGTGCGGGATTGAAATAAGGCTTGGAGGTACGTGAGGTGCTTCCTTTGAAGTTTGTTGTTGTAGTGGTTGGATCTTGCCTTTAGGTGAAGTACATCTTGCGCTTGTTGTATTTGATGTCCTCTTGTACTTGACGCTCAGCCTTTGTTGCATTATGTACCAACTCAACCATGTTGTTGTACTTTTGGAACTCGGCAATGCGCTTGATTGGATGTCTCAAGCCAATGAGGAAACATCCCATTGTTTGCTCTTCACATTCTTGAATGTTTGCACGAATCATGTTGAGCTCCATTTTCTTGAAGTACTCTTCCACGGTCTATGTTCCTTGATTTAGCATTTGAATCTTGTTGAAGAGGCCGTGTGTGTAGTGCGAAGGAACAAAGCGGGAGTGCATATGAGCCTTCATGTCTTGCCAATTGTTGATTCGAGTCTCTCTTCTTTCTTATCGAGTAACTTGGACTTGTTCCCTCCAAAGGTTGGCATACTCATCAAACTCAAGAGAAGCCATGTCTACCATCTTCTCATCACTATAGTTGTGCATGTGGAAGATTTTGTCAACTTTGAGTGCCCATGAGAGGTATTCTTTGAGATCATTTAAACTGGCGAACTTGGGCATAGTGAACTTGAGCTTGCCAAAAGTTTTTTCCTCATTGCGGTCATGGTAGCAAGCTTGGTGATATTGTTGTTGCTCATGCAGTTGTTGAGCCGCATTTGGATGTGGAGGAACTTGGTCCGCATGATGTTGATGGGGAGCTTGCTCTTGGCGCGGTTGTTGACAAGCTTGCTCTTTCGCTTGGCATGGTTGTTGACGAGGTTGAGGCGCTTGGGCCTCACGAGGTTGAGGGGGATGTGGAGCCTCTTGCCGCGGTTATGGGTGAAGAGGAGGCTCATTCCTCGGTTGGTGACGTGGGTTAGGCACTTGTGTCTCTTGATGAAGATCATGGTCTTGAGCCTCTTGACGTGGTTGCCGTCCCTCCACTTGTACCATGTGATGCTCCATGTCTTGATGTGGTGGAGGAGGCTCGTCATGGTGACCATGGTGTGGGCATTAACATCCATGATGTTGATTATGAAGTGGAGGGTCTTAAAGAGCTTCACATCGACGATGAGCTTGTTCTTCCTAGTTGGATCCTTCACTTGTTGTTGCAAGAATGTCATGTGGACGTGTACGGTGAACTTGGGTTTGCACTCGAGGTTCCACTCGTGGTTCTTCAAGTGATTGGTCTTCTTGGATCATTAGTGCTCTTGCATGATGATGGTGTTCGTCTCGCCTTGCTTGAGGCCTTGCGGAGAAATCACCATCATAACTTGACGTAGCAACATGACAAGGAGAAGGTACATATTGCGAGGAGCTCACAGGTTCAAATACGAGGTCTTCATTGTGTCTTGGAGCACTTTCATGAATATCTTGTCGATGAGGAGAACGATGACGTGAAGAACTCGACGCACTCGAATGGTGCCTTGAAGCACTTGGTGCGCGCGAGCATGGCCTTGTGTTGTTTGCCATTGTCTCCATGAAGCATTGAGGTGTGTCATTTGTTCCGTCAATGGTACGTTGAAGATCTTCATTTTGGTTCCCAAAGTTGTGTCGCATGGCATGCATTTTCCTTTTGATTCCATCAAAGAGGTTGTCAATGTTCTTGAACTCCATTTGAATTTCTCCAAATTGCTCGTCTTGGCGCGTCTCAAGGGCATTTCAATGATCATGGAACTCTCATCGAATGATGTAGTGGATTCCTCACGTCATGTACATCCCTTCTTCATCTTCGGGTGGAGGTGGTTGGCTTGCCTCACCGTGCCTATCCATGATGCAAGACAAACAAGGATTGTATATGGAAGGTAATGTTGTGGGGGTTAGCCTTTTACCTCACCTTGGAGATTGTATCAAAATAGTAGCCACATGTGAGAACTATGAGCTTGCAAAGTGAAATCGCAAAGAAAGCTCACACTAAAGAAAGAATTAAAACTCTCAAAATCTTTTGGTGGAAGGTTAGGATGGTGGAATGCCAAATAAACAACCAAACGAAAAGTATAGTCAAAAGTGGGTAAAGTCCAACAAAACTCAAGTCAAAGGAAAAGGTCAACAACTCAAAAGGGTGACGGGAACCTACAACTATACACACACGTGGAGATTATTAGGATTAACACGACTATGAAAACGAGCAAAAAATGTCCTAATGAAAACTAAGCTCAGTTGTCATGCCAATGCAAGGAGAGACGGTGGCCCGTTTGCAAAGAGAAAAATGAGCAACAAATTTGTGCACTTGCCTTGGGCGCTCTTATTTCACTTGCTTACAAGCTTGAGACTCTCTTATGCTATGGGAGACTTGATGAAGCCTGTCCTACGGATGTCCCTACATCTACAACACCAAGTCCCCCCAAGTGGACCAATGACTCGTGCCTGAGCCAAACTCCTACAAGCTAAGGTTAACTCGCTCCTCTCCTCGTGTGATTTCGATACATCCTTGGATGGATTGCTACTTCATGCAACTACTTTGTGCATTATCAGCTATGAAGCCCCAACGCATCGACAAGTCCCCTCAGAGCAAGTACGAGTAGCTGGATTAGAAGAAGAAGCCGCTAAGGCTGAAGCCCCGGAGTCTCTGCCTCATACTACGGGCTGGACTTTAGACTGCCGCCTGTAGCTCTCAGTACACCCCTTTGTAGTCCAAGCAGCGTCGCCAGCACCAGAGTCTCGGCATACCCCGGAGTCTCCGGCCTCTCCACCCTGGAGTCTCTGCCTCAAGGACTCTAGGCAGGACTCCGCTCACCCGTCTGAAGCACTCTATCTGCCACCCCGGAGTCTGCCCCGGAGATTGAGGGCCACCCTGGAGTCTCCGGGCACCCCGGAGTCTCTGACCCTCACACCCCGGAGTCTCCAGCCTAACTTATTCTAGACATGTTAAGGCCTTTGGGTCTTTGGCCCACAACTTACCTTTTATGCCTAAACTACCCCATTTATGTGGCTGGCCTATATATAGCCCCACCCCTTCAGATTGTAACCCTAGAATCCGGCCTTAGACCCCGGAGTCTCTGGCCCCGACACCTGATTTTGATAGTTTTTTGCCTCTTATTTCATTTTGGATAATTTTCCTTTGTTTGTTTATGTCTCGTGTGTGTGTCAGCAACTAACAACAAGCTTCCACAACACCATCCATGCTCGTCGACACCATGAAACCCGAACATCTTCCTGCACCACCGACCACAAGTTCATCATCACCACCAAAGGTATAACTTGCTTCACCTTGTTAACCCCTATCTTCCATTGTGTGTACCTATCCCACGAGAGTGGCTCATCTTGTGTTTGCTTGAGCATTGTGCATTTTTCCTTGGAATGTGAGAGTGCAAGAGAAATAACAAGAGTGACTTGGTAGCATCAAGGGAGAGCAAAAATAAATAAAAATAGAAAAGAAAAGAAACAAAAGAAAAAGTTACAAAGAAAATAGTCTCCCATAGCAAAAGAGAGTCTCAAGCTTGTAAGCAAGAGAGAAAGAACAACGCCTAAGACAAGTGCACAAATCCGTTGCTCATTTTTCTCTTTGCAAACGGGCCACCGTCTCTCCTTGCATTGGCACGACAACCCAGCTTAGTCTTTGTTAGGTCATTTTGTTGCTCATTTTCATAGTCATGCTAATCCCAATAATCTTTACGTGTGTGTGTAGTTATAGGGTCCCGTCACCCTTTTGAGTTGTTGACCTTTACCTTTGACTTGAGTTTGTTGGATTTTACCCACTTTTGACTACCCCTTTTCATTTGGTTGGTTCTTTGGCATTCCACAACCCTAACCTTCCTACCAAAAGATTTTGAGAGTTTTAGTTCTTTCTTTAGTGTGAGCTTTCTTTGCAATTTCACTTTGCAATATTATAGTTCTCTCTTGTGGCTAGTAGTTTAGTGCAATTCCCAAGGTGAGGTAAAAGGCTAACCCCCACCACATATTACCTTCCATATAAAATCCATTGTTGTCTTGCATGATGGATAGGCACGACAAGGCAAGCAAATGACCTCCACCCAAGGATGAAGAAGAACCATACATGACGCGTGCAAGCCACTGCATCATTCGGTGATAATTCCGTGATCATTGCAATGGACTCGAGACCCTCCAAGATAAACAATTCAGTGAAACTCTGTCTGAATTCAAGAGCATTGACAACCGCTTCGATGGCCTCCAACAACAAATGATGGCATGCGACAAGGCTTCTCCAACCTTTCCCAAGATATGAGGGCCATGCACATTAACTTCTCCAACCAAAACGAAGCCTTACAAAGGTCGATGGCCGAGCTCGCGCGAAACACAAGACCGCGTTCACGCACATCAAGCTCTTCACGGCACCATTCGAGTGCATCAAGCTCTTCACGCCATCGCCCTCTTCCTCAGCAAGACCTTCATGCAAGTGCTCCAAGACGCAATGAAGCACCCGTGGTGAAAGATGGAAGTTCTTCACACTATGTTCCTTTTCCATGGCATGCCGCAACATCAAGCTATGATGGTGATTTCTCCTCAAGGCCTCAAGCAAGGCGAGACGAACATCGTCACCTTTCAAGAGCACAATATATCCAACAAGAACAACCGCATGAAGAACCGCGAGTGCAACCTCAACTACACTGCCCCTGTCCGTGCGACATTCTTGCAACAACAAATGATGACTCCAACTAGGAGGAACAAGCTCATCGTCGACGTGAAGCTCTCTAAGATCCTCCTCTTCATCATCCCTGTCATGAACGTCCATACCGCCACCATGGTCACCATGAAGAGCCTCTCCCACAACATCAAGACATGGTGCGTCTCATGGTACATGTGGAGCGTCGCCAACCACGTCAAGAGGCTCAAGACCATGACCTTCACCCAGAGGCCCATGTGCCTAACCTACGTCACCAACCGAGGAACGAACCTCCTCCTAATCCACAATCACGTCAAGAGGCTCCACATCCTCAACCTCGTCAACGAACGCGACAAGAGTAGGAGCAAGCTCCCGAACAAGGTCACGAGAACCAAGTCCCACCTCCCTAAAATGTGGCTCCTCAACCACAAGTGCACCAACAAGGTCACCGAGCGCATCGGAATGATTGCATGGAAGATGAAGATTGTCACCATCATGGAAACCACCACTACCATGACCGCAATGAGTAAGATACATTTGGCAAGCTCAAGTTCACCATGCCCAAGTTCACCGGTTCGGATGATCCCGAAGAGTACCTCTCATGGGCGCTAAAAGTGGACAAAATCTTCTAAATGCACAATTACAGTGATGAGAAGATGGTCGCCATGGCTTCGCTTGAGTTCGATGATTATGCCAACCTTTGGTGGGAATAAGTCCAAGTCGCTCGTGATGCAAGAGAAGAGCCTCCAATCACAACTTGGCATGACATGAAGGCTCATATGAGATCCTTCTTTGTTCCTACGCACTACACTACAACCTCTTCAACAATCTACAAGCGCTCAATCAAGGAACAAGGACCCTGGAAGAGTACTTCAAACAAATGGAGCTAAACATGATCCGTGCCAACATTGAAGAGCATGATGAGAAAACCATGGCACATTTAGTCATCGGCTTGAACCACCCAATCAAGCACATCATCGAGTTCCAAAAGTACAACAACATGGTTGAGCTTGTGCACATTGCAACAAAAGCCGAGCGTCAAGTACAAGAGGACATAAAATACAACAAGATCAAGATGTACTTCACCTATAAGCAAGATTCAACCGCTACACCAACAACCTTCAATGGAAGCTCCTTAAGAACCTCCAAGCCTCCTTTCAAGCCCACACTTCCTCAAGGAAAACCTCCCCCAAGTGGAAAGCATACAAAGGATGACCCACCATTCAACGGTGAATGCTACAAGTGTGGAGGAAAAGGACACAAGTTGGCCACATGTGGAAACAAGAAAGTTTTGTTCATCCATGACAATGGCAATGAGGAATACTTGAGTGAAAATCAATTTGATGCAAGAGTCAAAGAAGCAATGGAACAACAACATGTGGAAGAGGATCGGGAACTTCTCATGTGTGCACATGACGCAAATCTGTCGCTTGTCATCACAAGGATCTTAACTACTCAAGCCCAAGGACATGAAGATCAAAGATCCAACATCTTCCAAACATGTGCCAACGTCAATGGGAAATCCATTAAAGTTATCATCGATGGAGGGAGTTGTAACAACCTTGCTAGCACCAAGTTGTGTGAGAAGCTCAACCTCACCCTCCGTCCACACAAGCACCCCTACCATGTCCAATGGCTAAGTGACCAAGGGTCCATGAAGATCAAGCACAATGCCTCGGTAACATTCTCAATTGGACCATACAAAGACATGGTAGAGTGTGATGTAGTCCCCATGACGGTTTGCCATATGTTGCTTGGTCGACCATGGAAATTCGACAAAGGTGGTCTACATGATGGTCGCACAAATGTGTACACCTTCAAATGGCTTAACACGACTTGTGTTCTGCAACCAATGACTCTTAGCCAAATAATTGTGGATAATGGAAAGGCTTTAGCGAGGGCACAAACCAACCACCAACTTGTGAGAAGAGTGGTGAGAGAGAGAACCACCATATAGTGAGTGAGAGACACAAGGCAAACTCGAGTGGAAAAGATAAGAGTGTTCTTATTTCTACCAAAAGTGAGATGCGAGAAGTGAGGAATAACCCATCTATCTTGCACTATGTCCTCATTTGAAAGGGACTAGTGCAAGGAACTAATGACTTGACAAATATTCCTTCCTCTTTGATGGTATTTTGCAGGAATTCAAGGATGTGTTCCCCAAAGAGGTCCCACATGGACTACCTCCTCTTCATGGAATCGAGCACTACATCAATCTCATACCTAGCACACCTCTCCCGAACCGTGCAACCTACCGCACGAATCCGAAGGAGATGAAGGAGATAGAACACCAAATCAACCAACTCATCTCCGAAGGTTTGATCCAAGTAAACACTAGACCGAGTGTGGTACCCGTGATTGTTGTTCAAAAAACGGATGATACGTTGCGGTTATGCATGGACTGCCGTCCAATCAAGGATATCACCGTGTGTTATAGACATGCCATACTACGTCTTGATGACATGCTCGATGAGTTGAGTGGAGCCACTATTTTCTCCAAAATCGATCTTCATAGTGGCTACCATCAAATACGCATGGCAGAAGGTGGTGAGTGGAAAACTGCCTTCAAGACCAAACTTGGTTTCTATCAACGGTTGTTCATGCCTTTTGGCTTATCTAATGCCCCATACACCTTAATGCGCCTTATGAACCATATTTTGAGATCTCTCATTGGAAAAGTGTTGTTGTCTATTTTGATAATATCCTTGTTTATAGCAAGTCGCTTGAGGAGCATGTTACACATGTTAAAGAGGTCTTACAAATCTTTCAAAATGGAAAGCTATATGCTAACCTCCCCAAGTGCACTTTTGCTAAATACAAGTTGATTTTTCTTGGTTTTGTTGTTTCTTTGAATGGAATTGAAGTTGATGTTTCCAAGGTCAAGGACATACGAGATTCTCCCATTCCCACAAATGTGAGTAAACTTCGAAGTTTTCATAGGTTGGCCAATTTCTATCGCCGCTTTGTGAAAGATTTCTCTACCATTTCTTGTTCTCTCAGTGAGTTAACCAAAAATAATGTCACCTTCGTGTGGGGTAAACCACAACAAAAAGCTTTTGATGAACTTAAATAGAGGCTCACCAAAGCACCTCTTCTTGCGTTATCGGATTTCACAAAAACTTTTGAGATAGAGTGTGACGTTAGTCGTATTAACAATGGATGCCCTATTGCTTACCATAGTGAGAAAGTTGATGGTGCTCGCCTTAACTATCCGATTTATGACAAAGAGCTTTTTTCCTTAGTTCGTGTCCTTCAAATTTGGCAACGCTATCTTTGGCCTAAGGAGTATCATACATTCCGACCATGATTCGTTGAAATATCTAAAAGGCCAAGACAACTTGAGTAAAAGGCACGCTAAGTGGGTTGAGTTTATGGAGTCTTTTTCTTACATCGTCAAGTATAAGAAAGGTAAAGACAATGTAGTTGTCGACGCTTTGTCTAGCAAGAAAGAATGCCTTCTTACGCGCCTTGAAGTAAACATGTCGGGTCTAGATGACATCAAAACTTTGTATGCTTCTGACCCATTCTTTGGACCAATATTCGCAAAGTGTTCCATTGACAAATAATTTGATGATTTCTATTTGCATAAGGGATTTGTCTTTAAACAAAACAAGATTTGCATTCCGAAGTCGTCTCTCCAAATTTTGCTTTTCCAAGAGTCACATGGTGGATGCCTCATGGGTCACATTGGGCATCACAAGAAATTGGACATGCTCTCCACTCATTACTATTGGCCCAAGATGAAGAGAGACATGGAGCGCCACATCCAACGATGCACTACATGTGTTCAAACTAAGTCTAAGCCTAACCCATTTGGTCTCTATATGCCATTGCCTATTCCTCATGCACCTTGGTCAGACATTAGCATGGAATTTGTGTTAGGATTGCCTAGGTTTAAGCATGGTCATGATTCTATATTTGTTGTAGTGGATCGCTTTTCCAAAATGGCACCCTTCATTCCATGCCATAAGACAGAAAATGCTTCACATGTTGCCAATTTGTTTTCAGGGAAATCATGCGTCTTCACGGTGTGCCAAGAACAATGGTCTCTGACCGCAACATCAAATTTACGAGCTACTTATGGAAGACACTCATGGCCAAGCTCGGCGTCAAGATCCTCTTCTCGTCTACATCAAATACGCAAACCGATGGCCAAACCGAGGTCGTCAACCAAAGCCTCGTCACTCTACTTCATGTTTTGATGAAGAAGAACCTAAAGGATTGGGAGTAATGCATTCCCCACAACGAGTTCACCTACAATGGAGCCAAGCACTATACAACAAAGATGAGGCCATTCATTATCGTCTATGGCTTCGATCCCCTCACCACGCTCGATATACTACCACTTCCTCTCCATGATTGCACCAACATGGACGTTAACATGCACGCCCAAGCTATGAAGAAACTCCACAAATACAAAAGAGCTACTATCGAGAAACAAGCCCTTCGCCAAGCATCAAGGCTGAACAAGGACAAGAAAGAGCTGGTCTTTAAGGAAGACGACCTTGTTTGGATACACTTGAGTAAGGACCGTTTCCCAAAGGAATGCAATTCCAAGCTCAAACCAAGAGGTGATGGACCTTTCAAGGTTCTCAAGAGAATCAACAACAACACCTACATCATCGACATCCCGACCTTCAAGTACCTTGTCAGCAATACATTCAATGTCAAGGACCTTTCACCTTTCCATGGAGATGATCAAGATGATAAGCATGAAGATTCGAGGACGACTCTTTCCCAAGGGGGTGGGAGCTGATGCAGCTCGTCCTATGGATGTCCCTACATCTACAACACCAAGTCCCCCAAGTGGACCAATGACTCGCACCAAGCCAAACTCCTACAAGCTAAGATTAACTCGCTCCTCTCCTCATGTGATTTTGATACATCCTTGGATGGATTTGTACTTCATGCAACTACTCTGTGCATTATCATCTACGAAGCACCAACACATCAATAAGTCCCCTCGAAGCAATTACGAGGAGCTGGACCAGAAGAAGACACTGCTGAGGCTGAAGCCCTGGAGTCTCCAGCCTCCAACCCTAAAGTCTCTGCCCTGGACTCCAGACTACCGCTTATTGCTCTAAGTACACCCCTCCGGAGTCCAAGCCGGAGAGTGTCTCTAGCACTGGAGTCTCCACATACCCCAGAGTCTTTGGCCTACCGCACCGTAGTCTCCACCCCAAGCACTCCGGGCAGGACTCCGGCCGCTCGCCTGAAGCTCTCTGGCTACCACCCTAGAGTCTCCCCTGGAGGTCCACCCCGGAGTCTCCGATCCTCAAACCCTAGAGTCTCCGGCCTAAGTTATGCCAGGCATGTTAAGGCCTTTTGGGCCTTCAGCCCATGTATCCTCAAATCCATCCAGAACTTACCTTTTATTCCTAAACTACCCCTGTTTATGTGGCCGGCTTATATATAGCCCCACCCCATCATTGTAACCCTAGAATTGATATTTGGAATTAGAATAAACCTTTGTGGATCTCCCTAATTCTAGTCTCATGCTCCTTTTCTAAAGGAGCACCAAATATCCCCCACCTCGTTGGACTTTGCATCATGCATCCATCGTTGTACAAGGACTTGGCATCAGAGCACTTTTCCAAGATGTCAAGATCTCACAATGCCTCCCACTCACCATGCCGGTTAGTGAGAGAGATCCTTGCCTGGTGCCGATCCTAGGGATTGCTTTGGACCGGTGGCTGCTGGCATGAGCTATTGGCTTGTATTAGGTTTTCGTGTGTGTGTTCATCGAGAACTTTGTGTATGTGTTCGTGAAAGATCGGGCAACCCCAAGGGGCATACCCCAACAAGACTATTTTTCTTTTTCTGTGTACTTTTACTCTTTTTGTTTTCTTTATTTTCCCTTTTTTTTAAATTTTTCTCTCCATTGATGCTACCAACTCACTCTTGCTATTTCTCTTACACTCTCACTATCCAAGGACAAATACACAATGCTCAAGCAAACACAAGATGAGCCACTCTCGGTGGGATAGGTACACACAAAGGAAGATATGGGTTAACAAGGTGATGTTATACATTGCAAATGTATCTATAGTTTTTGTTGTTCCATGCTTGGTTTTATTCACTTTCTTGTGTTTTGTCCACACTTTGGAGTACTTTTCATATGATTTCTTGGACTAACCTATGAACAAGAGCCACAGTGCCAGCTGCCTGTTTTTTGCTGTTTTTGGTTCCAGGAAAGTCAGAAAATGAATATTCTCGGAATTGGACGGGACAAAAGCCGAAGGGCCTATTTTTCCAGAAGACTCATGGAGCCAGAATACGAGACGGAGGAGGGCCAGGGCCTGGCCACACCCCCTAGGCGTGGGTTGGGCCTAGCCGCGCTAGGGCATGGTCTGGCTGCCCTAGGCACCCCCTCGGTCTCCCTCTTCTCCTATAAGTTGCCTTTTGACCTAAAAACTCTGGGGGTTTCGACGTTTTTCCAGAAGGAGTTCCGCTCTGCCGCCACCACCAGATTCCACGAAACAGCACCAGAAACTCTGTTCTGGCACCCTGCCGGGACGGGGAATTGGAGGAGATCATCGCCATCATCACCACTATCGCTTCTCCATCGATAATCCATGTTTCCCCCATCTATGAGTGAGTAATCCCCCGATGTAGGCTATGGGGATGGTAGGGATTGGATGAGATCGTTCATGTAATGGCATGAGATTGTTAGGGCATGGTGCCTAGTATCTTCTATTAGTGCTTTATGACTTCGTTGCGACTTGTTGTGCTTAATGCTTGTCACTAGGGCCCGAGTGCCATGATTTCAGATCTGAACATGTAATTGATTCATTATGATAGTATTGTTTCTAGTCTTATCTACAAGTTGTATACACACGTTGTTGTCCGGAACCAATGGCCCCGAAGTGACAGAAATCGGGATAACCGAAGGGAATGGCTTTGATGTGAGGATCACATGTGTTCATGGAGTGTTAATGCTTTGCTTCGGTGCTCTATTAAAAGGAGCACCTTAATTGCCAGTAGTTCCCTTGAGGCCCCGCTGCAAACGGGATGGCAGGACAAAAGATGTTGTGCGAGTTCTCATTGCGAGCACGTATGACTATATATGGAACACATGCCTAGGATTATCTAGTACTTGGATGCTTTATCTTATTTATCTGCAATTGCCCTATGTTCTGATTGCTATGTGAATTTTCTTGTCCATGCAACGCCCGTCCATCCATCCCTATGCCTACCGCACTCGAATCCTACTGTTTACTGCTATTGTTACTACTGTCTTTGCTTTTACTATTGCTGCTACTTTACTATTCCTACTACAAAACTGTTGCTACTAATAAACTGCTGTGAGCAAGATTGTTTCTAGGCGCAGCTGAATAAATTCTTTGGCTCCCCTTGTGTCGAATCAATAAATTGGGTTTCACTTCCCTCAAAAATACTGCGATACACCCCCTATACTTGTGGGTCATCATGATGCAAGTCATACCTTCATTTGTGATTATGAACTTGCGGTTGGTGGTGCGGGAGGATGTTCGGATTCCATGGTGTCGATGAGAGCGTATGATGTTATTGCAGAAGGTTGTTATTAGTTGCTAACACACACAGGGGATACAAACAAAGGAAGATTATCCAAGACGGAAAAAGAGGCAAAACTATGCAAAAACTAGCGTCTAGGCCGAAGACTCCGGGGTCTGTAGCCGGAGACTCTAGGGAGGGGATACTCTGGGGTTGGAGGCCGGAGATCCAGGGTCGGGATCTGCTGCTTGAACTGCTCGTGTTCTTGAGTGGAAATCCACGCCTTGGGGACTCAAATCTGTGAAAAATTGGCCAAAATTGGGCTGGGAAACACGGACAAAAGTTGGACCAACACCTTAGACAAGATTTGGTCGGATCAAAACCAAAAATAACACTCCAAATCAAGAGATCGGTCCAAAGGCAAATTTTGGGGATTTTCGAATTTATGGTGGATAGAAGAAAAATTGGTGGGGAAATTCGTGATCAACGAGGCTCTTGGTACCAATTTGTTAGGGTAGACCCCTTAGGGTTTCCCGATCTTTCACTAATCCCTGTGGAAATCCAGATGAATGCGAGTGGGGGTGAGGGAGAGGATGAAATCCATGAACCCACATGCGAAGAACTCGATGAACACACACACAGAAACGAAAACATGATACAAGCCAATAGCTCACGCCGGCGGGAACTGGTCCAACACAATCCCTAGGATCAGTGATGGGAAAGGACACTCTCTCTCTAACCAGCACCACAAGCGGGAGGCTTCGCGAGATCTTGAGAACTTGGAGAAGGGACACCGACTCCAAGGCCTTTTACAACTTGAATGCATGATGCAAAGCTCAAGAGGTGGGGGATAATTGGTGCTCCTTGTCAAGGAGCATGAGACTAGAATTAGGTAGATCCACAAGGGTTTCTTCTAATTCAATTATCCAAGTCTAGGGTTACAATATGGAGGTGGTGGTCTATATATAGGCCAACAACTAAATATGGGTAATTTCGGAATAAAACTAGAAGTTTGGGACGAAATTGGGGGTTACATGGGCCACGCCCAAAAGGACTTAACATGCCTATCTTCGCTTAGGCCAGAGACTCTAGGGTGTGAGGGCCGGAGACTCTGGGTAGGGTGTCGCTCTCCGAGGTAGACTCTAGGGTGGTGGACAGAGATTTCTAGGCGGTGGCCCCGAGTCCTAGGGCAGAGACTCCGGTGCCGAGGGCTGGAGTCTCTGGTGTCCAGCGTCCAGAGACTTTGGGCTATACGGAGACTCCGGGGTTGGAGGTCGGTGATTCTAGGGCTTCAGCCTCTGTGCCATCTTCATGTCTAGCTCCAGGTCCTTTTTCCGAGGGGGCTCGTCGATGCATTGGGGCTTCATAGCTGAGAATGCACAGTGCAATTGCATAAAGTAGCACGCCATCCAAGGATGTACCGAAATAACATGAGGAGAGGAGCGAGTTAACCTTAGCTTGTGTAGCTTGGCTCGAGCACGGGTCATCGGTCCCATTAGGGGTGCCCCTTAGGGTTTCCCGATTTTTCACGAATCCCCGTGGAAATCGAGATGCAGGTGAGTGGGGGTGAGGGAGAGCATGAAATCCGCGAACACACACGCGAAGAACTCGATGAACTCACACACACATTAAAACACAATACAAGCCAATAGCTCACTCCGGCGACAACTGGTCCGACATAATTCCTAGGATCAGTGGCGGGAAAGGACACTCTCTCTCTAACTGGCACGATGAGCGGGAGGCTTGGTGAGATCTTGACAACTTGGAGAAGGGACACCGACTCCAAGGCCTTGTACAACTTGAACGCACGATGCAAAGCTCAAGAGGTGGGAGATGATTGGTGCTCCTTGTCAAGGAGAATGAGACTAGAATTATGTAGATCCATAAGGGTTTCTTCTAATTCAATTATCCAAGTATGAGGTTACAATAGGGAGGTAGGGGACTATATATAGGCCAGACACTTAAGTAGGGGTAATTTGCGCAAATCGGAAAATATTGATGGTGTTACAAGTACTGAGGGCCGAGCTAGTGCGCACAGGCACTGTGACAGCCGGTAGTACTAGACTCATATTTGGTAGTACCGGGTTTCCCCGGTAGCAGACAGGGCAGGGGTGCTAGCACTAGTCTTGTCCTGTTGTTGCTCTCCAGGAGCGATAGTACTGCATGTGGTCGCCAGTAGTATCGCTTGTGGTGGTAGTGTTGCCTTCTTGGTATCGGGGAGGTCTGGGGACTTCAGCTGGTGTTCTCCGGTCCAGGCGGTAGTGCCGTTGTAGCTGGGCGGTAGTAAGACAACCTTTGGGCGGTAGTACCGGTAGTGCCAGAGAGTTCTCGGTTGCTTCTACTGCTGCTGCCTCTGCCCAGTGGTTCAAGGCTTCATACCTGATTATACCTATGGTGTTTGAATGAAGTAGTAATCCATCCAAGGTAGACTCGAAGTCACATAGTGATAGGAGCGATTTAACCTTATCTTGTAGGAGTTTAGCTCGGGCATGAGTCAAGGGGCCACTTGGGGGACTTCGCGGTGAGGATGTGATTGGGCAAAGGTGTCCAATCTTTCAATTAGATGGTGATAATAAATTTTTGTGGAGTTCGTGCTTGACGATCCGACTACATGTGTGAGCACGAGCGCCAATGTAATCGCTAGGCCAATCTCCTGGAGGTTACTGATCTTGTAGAAGCACGATCAGCCTGGCCATCAAGGGTCTTATTTCTTACCTGAAATGGAGAAAAGTAAGAACTAATATTGCAATCAATATATTGCATATTAAGATGAAGATTTATTGAAAAGGTGAGATCCTGAATAGGTGCGAAGTACATGAGGTCTCTACGACACTCAAGCCTTGGCAAAGTTGCAATGATGGCTAACTTTTAGTCTAAACAAAATCCGAGTCTAAAGTGATGGCTATGGGGGGTATTTAAGGAGGAAAAGGTGGGGTTTCGTCCAGCCATAGTTATGGTGGCTGAATCCAACCTTAGAAGGCATTTCCCCTCTAATACAGACTCGAAAAGTGCCTATTTTAATTCCTACAAAAATAACATGGACCTGGCCCAAAATAAAGCTGTCGCAGCACCAAATTAAGCTATGGATGAATCTATGAAGTAATATTCTTAAATATTTCGTCCAAGCCTTCAATCTTCATTATGGTGGCTTCAAAGTTCTGGAATCTCCACCTATGGCATCCTCTTCAGTCCTGATATGCTTGTTGCCATCTTCATGCATGATCATGCTCCAATGCTTGTCCCTCTCGTCCATGCTAGGTCCACCATTCCTAAGACTGACAAACACATCTGATTTAGGCAACATCATATTCTCATGTATATGAGGAATAGTTCCAAGAAATGAAAGTACCTGATAGTTAAGTTGCTTGGCACAAGCTCGAGTGATAGGTCCTTCTATTTGTGTAGCTGTAGGTACATCGGTTGTATCAATAGATGGGATGTTGTCATTAGCTCCCCTTCTGGAATTGAAGTCGGCCTCAATGCAATCTCATCTTCCTCACCAAAGTAAGGCTTCAAATATGCAATGTTAAATGTAGGACTAACCGTACCAAAATCTGCAGGCAGCTCAAGTTTATATGCATTATCATTTATTTTCTCTAACACCTTAGACTTGTGCAAATCAGGAAAACGATCTTTGCACAAATGTAACCAAACACGATCACCAACATCAAACACATCATGCTTTCTTCCTTTATCCCCAACAAGTTTATAGTTAGCATTCATGCGTTCTATGTTGTCTTTAGTAGTCTCATGTAATTTTAATATCATTTCAGCATGTTATGTAGCATCCCAATTATTTTGAACCAAAGGTAATGGCTATAAATCAATAGGTGCACGAGGAACAGAACTATACACAATCTCAAATGGGCACATCTTTGTGGTAGAATGCAGCGAACGATTATAAGAAAATTCAATATGAGGTAAACACTATTCCCACAATTTTAAGTTCTTCTTTAAAACAACCCGCAACATAGTAGACAAAGTTCTATTGACTACTTCAATTTGTCCATCAGTTTGGGGATGACATGTAGTACTAAATACCAATTTCGTCCCCAACTTAGCCTAAAAACATCTCCAAAAGTGGATTAGAAATTTAGTATCACGATCAGAAACAATAGTATTTGGCACACCATGTAAATGAACAATTTCACGAAAGAACAAATCAGCAATATGCGCAGCATCATCAGTCTTGTGACAAGGAATAAAGTGTGCCATCTTAGAAAACCGATTCACAACAACAAAAATGCTATCCCTCCCCTTCTGTGTATGAGGCAATCCCAAAACAAAGTCCACAGAAATATCCTCCCAAGGGACACTAGGAGTAGGAAGAGGCATATCTAAACCATGTGGATTAAGGTGAGACTTATCTTTTTGATAAGTAGTGCAGCGTGCCATGAATCTCTGAACATCTCGACGCATGCATGGACAAAAGAAGTGTGTAGCAAGAACATCCTCTGTCTTCTTTACACCAAAGGGACCCATCAATCATCCTCCATGCACCTCCTGTAACAACAAAAGACAAACGGAACTATCTGGGATGCATAGTTTGTTAGCACGAAACACAAATCCATCATTGAAGACGAATTTGTTCCATGTTCTACCATCTTTACAATTCTGCAACACATCTTTAAATTCAGCATCATGCACATAGTGTTCCTTAATAGTTTCTAATGCAAATATTTTGAAGTCAAGTTGAGATAACAAAGTATAACGGCGCGACAAAACATCAGCAATAAAATTATATTTACCTTTTTTTGTGTTTGATAACATAAGGAATGGAATCAATAAATTCAACCCACTTTTTGTGCCAACGATTCAGCTTAGCTTGACTACGAATATGCTTCAAAGATTAATGATCAAAATGTATAACAAATTATTTAGGCCATAAATAGTGTTGCCAAGTTTCTAATGTTTGAACCAGCGCATATAATTCTTTATCATAAGTAGAATAGTTAAGACTAGCCCCACTCAATTTTTCACTAAAGTATGCAACATGTTTGCCCTCTTGTAATAACACACCTCCCAAACCAATTCCACTAGCATCACATTCAAGCTCAGAAGTCTTATTAAAATCAAGAAGTTGGAGCAATGGAACATGTGTTAACTTATCTTTCAATACGATGAAGGCTTGTTGTTGTGCATCGCCCCAAACAAAGGGCACATGCTTCTTTGTAAGCTCATTTAGCGGTGCAGCAATTGATCCAAAATCTTTGACAAAACGCCTATAAAAACCAGCGAGGCCAAGAAAACTCCTCACTTGTGTGATCGTCTTGGTCTGCGGCCAATTCTCAATCGCTTCAATCTTGGTTGGATCCACTTCAATACCGTGTGATGTAACAACATAGCCAAGAAACGCAACTCGATCGTTGCAAAAGGTGCACTTCTCAAGATTACCAAACAAACATCCATCGCGTAAAGCATTGAAAAAGCACGCAAATGTTCCAAATGATCCTCTAAAGATTTGCAATAAATCGGAATATCATTAAAGTAGACTACCACAAAACGCCCAATGAAAGCACGTACAACTTCGTTCATTAATCTCATTAATGTGCTAGGTGCATTAGTTTAACCAAATGGCATTACTAACCACTCATATAAACCAAACTTAGTTTTAAATGTTGTTTTCCATTCATCTCCCAATTTCATATGAATCTGGTGGTAACCACTACGCAAATCAACTTTAGAAAACATGGTAGAGCCACTTAATTCATCAAGCACATCATCTAAACATGGAATAGGATGATGGTAACACATAGTAATATTATTGATAGTTCTACAATCAGTACACATGCGCGAACAATTATCTTTCTTAGGTACCAAAATAATAGGAACAACACATGGGGTAAGGGACTCACGAATGTGATCTCTGTTAAGTAGTTCCTGAATTTGGCGTTGTATCTCCTTTGTCTCCTTAGGATTGGTTCTATATGGCACGCGGTTGGGCGGCGTGGAACTAGGAATAAGATCAATTTGGTGCTCAATTCCTCTAATAGGAGGTAGTCCTGGTGGCATCTCAGCCAGAAAAACGTCCTCATATTCCTGCAAAAGGTTAGCAACAGCAGGTGGCAAAGAGGAAGGCATATCCTCAAATAAAAACAATCCTCTTTGTAGAAAATTGCATAACATTGAGTATTGTTCACATCTAGTTCAGCAATATCATTTTTATTTGCAAGCATACATGGACCCTTCAAATGAATTTCAGTAGAATGTTTAGAATCAGATTTAGTGATATTTGGTGGTACAAAATCTACAACAACAATCTGATTCTCACTTTTGTGTTTCTCCTCAGTTTCATCTCTATTAGCTCTAGCAAGATCATCTTTTAAAATTTGTTCAGGAGCCATAGGTTTCAGACCAATTTTCTTCTCATCATGATAATAGAATAGTTATTAGTTTTACCATTATGAACAGAGTCTCTATCAAATTTCCAAGGTCTACCAAGTAACAAAGAATAAGCTTGTATTGGCACAAGATCACAATCAACAAAATCAGAATATGTACCAATAGTAAAATGCACACGTACCGTTCTTGTTACCTTGATCTTACGAGAACTCTCAAACCATTGGATGTAATATGAATGTGTGTGTTGTCTTGTTGGGAGAGCAAGCTTCTCTACCATGTCAACACTAGCCAAATTATTACAACTCCCTCCATCAATAATGATATATATGGCTCTTTCCTTAACAATGCCTCGTGTTTGGAACATGTTGTGGCGTTGATCATGCTCAGCTTTGCTCAATTGCACATTCAACACATGTTGTGCAACTAAGCTCTTATATTGATCAACAATTTCAGCTCCCATTACCTCCGTCTCTTCTTCAGAATCAGAATTATCCCCATAACGTGCAATAATAAGAGCTAATATATCTTCATCAAATTCACTTGCTAAATCATATTCACCATCATCACAGACCATCATAATGCGCTGTGTTGTGCACATCTTCTCAATATGACCATATCCCCAGCACTTGTGGCATTGTATATCCTTCGTCTTGCTTGTGGAGGCCATAGAATAAGAACTACGAGCAGGGCCATTGGATGATGGCGGAGGAGCAGCCGAAGGCATTCTTGATGATAGCGTGGTGGATTTGGACGTGGTAGGTGTTGGTGGCATACCACACGAAGAAGGTGCTGATTGTTAGGACGTCCACGATGATGTATAACCTGTAGAATAGTAAGATCTTCTCCATGGTGGTTGACGATCCTGCACTTCACATTCAGCTTTGCAAGAAAGATGAAATAAACGAGTAATGGTGCGATATTCCTTATAGTCTAAGATGTTTTGAATCTCCTTATTTAAACCATCATTTGTTCTGTATTTTCAACAATACCATCACGAACCATCTCAGTTTGTAATTCCTGATAATATTCTTCTATAGAATTTTTTCCTTGTTCTAAACGAGTCATTTTCTTTATCAAATCTCGTTGATAAGTTGGTGGTACAAAGTGAACACGCATAGCAGTTTTTAAAGCAGTCCAAGTATTAGGAGTATTAACATGATTTACATGACAATATTCAGACCACCAAAGTGAAGCAAAATCTGTAAACTCGCAAGTAGCAGCACTAACATGCATATTCTTAGGATATCTTAAGCATGCAAACCGTTGATCTACTTCCAATTCCCATGTAAGATATGCATCATGATTGTATCTATCCTCAAAAGGTGGAATATTTAGCTTAAGCTTTGAAACATGATCATCATTATGTACCGGTGGTCAAGCGTTGCTGTAGTAATGCCGAGGACATCCAACAGATTGTTTGACATACTCGTCGAAACTCATCCTCATCTTCATACTCGTTCTCACCATCCTCTTCATATCCCACGAAAGCGTCATCCATGGTAGCGGTGGCAACTGGTGGTGCAGCAACTTTGACGGTTGGTGCAGCAGCTTCAGGGGTTGGAGCATGAGGTGGTGCAGCTGCAGCAGGAGTAGACGAACTAGTAGTATGGTGTCCCATGATTGGAATGCGTCATGCAAGTCCCACGTTGTCGGGTAAACGCCACCAAGGGCATGGTGTAGAAGCAGGTGCAGGTAACCTGGTGAGGATCTCCTGAAACTTGGCGACAAGCTTGTCGTTGAAGGATTTCTCTAGTCCTTCTATCTTGCCAATGGTTTCATTGAGCATGAGGTCAACATTCTCCAGTCTTGAATCAACATCTTGCGCATGACCTGCCAAAAGCTTGGTGAAGTGAGCAAGCATCTCTTCATTCGTCATGTTCGCTGGTTCAAGAGGTATATCTGCCATGGTTAGTCCTTAAAAGCACATGTGTATATTCCTACGAGTATGGTAATATGGTGGAAACATGTGTAATCCGTCAATCAATATACAAAGGCCTTATAAGTTCTTACCAAACAGGAGGAAAAAGGTGATGCGCAACCGCAAAAATCAGTGGTTCTAGAGATTGAATCGAGCGATTACTAGGGATCGACACAATGCACGTGGATAAGTTTGTGGAGCTCTAGGAAGGCTTAGCGAAGGGTGTTAGCAATTATCAAAATAGCAATGAAAAGTTGAAAAGATGCTCAATGATGGTACCGTGCTGGTCCTAGGCTAGGCCGTACTAGAGATGCGAGCCTAGAGCACTAACAATGTCGATGTCATGACGCGGCACAACAAGCAATGGTATGATGATATAGCACCCTGAAAAGCGAACCTAGATGTCCAAAATCACTATAATGGCGAGTGTCTAGAACTGATCAATGGGGTCTAAAAATAGGATATCCCCAAATTTTTTTGTCAAAATTTTTCTACCATGCTCCAGAAAGCGTGCAGGTGCAAAACAATGTCGCTATAACGGCCGATGGAGAAAAGTGATCCCCAAGGCCAAAAACTAGTATAGCCAAAAAAATCGGAGGTGTTTTTAGACCCATACTCAGAGATTTTGTTTTCTCTCCTTCTTGACTTTCGGCCGGAACTTTAACTCATGGAATTCTGTTATAGCACGGAACAATATGGAAGGAAAAAAATTTAAAAAGGAAATAATGACTCTACTCGGACTTGTGTCGTGGCAAGAAAGGTGATCGGATCTGTGTTGCGGTAGGAAGGCGGTGGCGGAGGCTAGGGTTTATGCTGGCAGGAGTATATGGTGGAGGAATATGGTGGTGGATGTATGGCAATGGCGGTGATCTACGAATGTGGCGATGGTGACTAATGTGACTAGAACTCGAAACTCTAAGGGACGAGACACTAAGACCAGCAACTCGACATGATGATGCAGACACAAATTCAACGATGCAAAACCTGAAAAGACAATGCAAGGTGAAGATTGGTGATGGTATAGATCTAACTCTAATTGTATTTTGGCCTTTTCGTGTGTTATAGGTAAAAAACAAATCTACACTAGGAAAAACTATAAATCTCAACAAGCAACCTGAAATCTGATACCACTTGATACGGAAAAGGTGTCCGATCCTTGGATGTGATGGTGATAATCAATTTGGGTGGAGTTCAGGCTTAACAATCCAACTACATGTGCGAGCACGAGCGCCAATGCAATCACTAGGCCAATCTCCTGGAGGTTACCGATCTTGCGTAAGCACAATTAGCCTAACCAATGAGGGTCTTAATTCCTACCTGAAATCGAGAACAAGTAAGAAATAATATTGCAGATTAAGATGAAAGCTTTATTGAAAAGGTGGGATCCTGAATAAGTGCGGAGTACAGGAGGTCTCTGCGACACTCAAGCCTTGGAGAAGTTGCAATGATGGCTAACTTTTAGTCTAAACAAAATATGAGTCTAAAGTGATGGCTATGGGGGGTATTTAAGGAGGAAAATGTGGGGTTTCGGCCAGCCATAGGTATGGTGGCCGAATCCAACCCTAGAAGGCCTTTTCCCCTAAAAACGGACTCTAAAATGTGCCTATTTTAATTCCTATGAAAATAACATGGGCTTGTCCCAAAATAAAGTTGACACAACACCAAATTAAGCTATGGAAGAATCTATGAAGTAATATTTCATCCAAGCCTTCAATCTTCATTATTGTAGCTACAAAGTTCTAAAATCTCCACTTGTGGCATCCTCTTCAATCCTGAAATGCTTATTGCCATCTCCATGCATGATCATGCTCCAATCCTTGTCCCTCTCGTCCATGCTAGGTCCATCATTCCTAAGAGTGACAAACACATCTGATTTAGGCAACATCATATTCTCATGTATATGAGGAATAGTTCCAAGAAATGAAATTACCTGATAGTTAAGTTGCTTGGCATGAGCTCGACTAATTGTTTCTTGTATTTGTGTAGCTGTAGTTACAGTGGTCGTATAAATATATGGATGTCCTCATCAAGATGTAGGGACGTCCGTAGGACGGACTGCATTATCTCCATCCCTTCAGAAAGAGTCGTCATCGACTCTTCAACCATATCATCGGGATCATCTTCATGAAATGGTGAAAGGTCCTTGACATTGAATGTCTTGCTCATGAGATACTTAGGGGATGGTATGTCGATGATGTAAGCATTGTTTTTGATCCTCTTGAGGACTTTGAAGGGACCATCGCCTCTTGGCTTGAGCTTGGAGTCGTGATCCTTGGGGAAGCAGTCTTTTCTTAAGTGTATCCACACCAGGTCACCTTCTTCGAAGATCATCTTTTTCTTGCTCTTGTTTAGCCTTGAATCTTGGCAAAGCACTTGTTGCTCGAAAGTTGCTCTTGTGTCTTTGTGTTGTTTCTTCATGGCTTGGACGCACTTGTTGATGTCCATGTTGGTGCGCTCATGGAGAGGAAGTGGTAGCATGTAGAGCGCAGTGAGGGGTTCAAATCCATAGACGATCATGAATGGACTCTTCATTGTTGTAGAGTGCTTGGCTCGATTATAGGCGAACTCGGCATGTGGAATGCATTCATCCCAATCCTATAGATTCTTCTTGATCAACATGCGAAGGAGTGTTTTGAGGCTTCGGTTGACAACCTTGGTTATCGGTTTGAGGATGCGATGTGGACGAGAAGAGGAGTTTCACACTGATATTGTCCATGAGTGTCTTCCACAAGCAGCTCATGAATTTGATGTCGCGGTAGGAGACAATTGTTCTTTGCACACCGTGAAGAGATTTCTCTAAAAAATAAATTTGCAATATGTGAAGTATCATCGGTCATATAACACGGAATGAAGTGTGCCATTTTGGAAAAGTGATCCACTACTACAAATATAGAATCATGACCATTCCTAGACCTAGGCAATCGTAACATAAAGTCCATGCTAATGTATGACCAAGGTGCTGAGGAATAGGCAATGGCATAAAAAGACCAAATGGGTTAGACTTAGACTTAGCTTTGACACATGTAGTTCATCGTTGGATGTGGCGCTCCACATCTCGCTTCATCATGGGCCAATAATAATGTGTGGAGAGCATGTCCTATGTCTTGTCACGACCAAAGTGGCCTGTAAGGCCTCCACCGTGAGACTCTTGGAGAAGCAAAATTTGGAGAGATGACTTCGGAATGCAAATCTTGTTTTGTTTAAAGAGAAAACCCTTATGCAAATAGAAATCATCAAATCCTTTTTTAATTGAACACTTTGCGAATATTGGTCCAAAGAATGTGATATGGGTCTCCTTGTGGATTTACCCTTGGAGTGGCCCGAGCTTCACGAATTTGAGGCAGGGAGTGAGGGAACATGCGAGGAACACGATGAACACAACTCTAATGCAAGGTAAAGGTACAAACAAATGCCAAATCACACCTGATTCGATTTGCTCCTGTTGATTTGAACAACCAATCCAATAGAATCCTCGGCAAGAGACCTTGCGATAGAATCACCAAAGGAGAGATTGACAAGCGGATGATAGAATCCAAACCAAGGAGAGAGTAGAAACCAAGTAGAATCCCAAAGGGGAGATACCAAGCACTACTAGAATCCTTGATAGGGAGAGACCAAACACTTGAGGAGGTTCTTGACGATTTGCGGAAGGGAACTAACTCCAAGGCCTTGTATAACTCATAGTTAATCTATTGAGAGGGGGTTCCCATCTAGGGTTAGGAACATGCCTCAATTCATCATCATCTCTAGGGTTTCAAGGAGTGAGTGGGGGCATATATATAGGCCAACCACACGATAGGGGTAATATAGGCATAAAGAGAGAGTTTGGGGTGTTACATGGTCCATGCCCAACTCAAGGCGCGGAGGCCCGCGATGCTCAGGTCGGGGTATCCGGTGTCTGCGGTCCAGAGATTCCGGTGTGGTCTGAAGATTCCGGTGTCAGCTGCCTTTTCTCCGGCCCGTCTGTGGAGTGGAGTTCAGATTGTCCCTAGCACTAGTCCAGAGATCGGCGGGAGATTCTAGTGTTGTAGACCAGAGACTCTGGTGTGCTAGGGCGGAGACTCTGGTCTAGATCTAGCCTCTTCTTGCGCCTTCTCTTCCAGGACTCCTGCTTGGGTGTCTTAGCTCCAGGTTCATCCTTGTTGTATCCTCTTGGTATCATGTTCATGGACCTAGTCACATCATACACATTTGTCTCAAGTAGGATCCCATTCACATGGTAGCCAAAGGAATGCGAGGTATGGAAGGAATTCACCTTTGGAGTGATGGTTAGTGTAGCATGATGTGGACCAATGGAGAACGCCATGTATTGGGCTGCATCATCCCCCCCCCCGCTTGAAAACGAGTCGACCTCGACAATGTTCTTTCATCATGCAAGGAAGGATGTGTGCTCGTGGCCTTGACCTTGGTCATGGACGATCAGTGGTGTCTAAGCAATTCTCAAAAATGTTGAAGAGCTTGTGGTACATCTTGCCATCAAGTTGTGGTTGGAGATCTTTTAGCATGATCCTTGTAGGTGGTGGTTTATCTTGGGTACCTTACAAAATCGATAACAAAGAGAGATAATTGTATGAAGGATTGTTAGTATGGGTCACACCCAAAGCTCTCTTCCCACATTTGGTGGCTTGCGTCGTGGCACTCTTGATTTTTCCACTCATTTCGGGCTTGTGGCACTCACTCTCTTGATGGTGGTTCTCTCACCACTCATCTCACAAGGGTCCTTAGCTTGCTTTATCTTGTGCACAGATGTCATGTTGGATGCGATAACTTGGCTTGGCGTCATGGGTTGGAGAACGAATGTCTTTTCGTTCCACTTGAAGGAGTATTGGTTAGTGGAACCATGATGTATGGATCTTCTATCGTATTGCCATGGTCTCCAAGTAGCATGTGGCACATGGACATTGGCAAGACATCGCACTTGACAATGTCTTCTTCTCCCTTGAACTTGGTCATAATGAACTTGAGCTTCCCAAACTTTCCCTCTTCATGTTCATAGTTGTAGTTGCAGTGTTCTTGTATTATGCTCGCTTCACTTGGTGCACGTGGTGGAGGAGGATATTGATTATCTCGGGGAGGCGGTTGAGGAGGATCTTGATGCACAAAGTCTCTTCGACGCCTTTGCTAGGGATCATCTGCATTCATTGGTTGTTTATGACGATGGTGGGGTTGAGCGTAGCGGTTGTTGCATCTTGCGCATCGTGCATCCTCATCATCATCACTTTTGTTCCATTGCGGTGCTCGACGGACTTGTTGTTGGCGATGGTCATGGTGTAGGTGTTGGCGCCTATCATTGCGGTTGTCTTCACCATGACGTTCTTGTTCTTATTGAGGTTGTGCTTGTACCATTGCTTGTTGCAGAGGGCAACCATGTTCTTCTTGATTTTGCGGATGCACATGATGATCATGGTGCCGATGATGTCTTGTGTGGTGAGGTTGTGGGGCTTGTGAATCAACCGCTTGTTCTTCTTGATGACAAGCTTGTTGTTCCCCATTGTGGTGGTGAGGTTCTCCATGATGAGAGTTGGAGCGCGAAGTGTCGCCATGACGACTTGAGGAGGGCGCACGAGATGAACTTGACAAGCTTGAATGGTGTCCATGACGGTTGCAAAGATTGGAAATAGCTTGGTGAAGATCTTGGAATTAAGCGTTGTGCTCCACTTGGCATTGCCGGTCACGGTAGTCAAACTATCAAAAAGTTTCATCAAGCCAGTTTTCAAGCCTCTAAAATTGGGCATGTAATTCGTGGCGTTGCGCCCAAAAGTTGTGATGCATGGAGAAGCCATCTTGGTTGTTGAAGTTGCCATCTCTACTTTTTTCTCTTCCCCTAGACATGTTGTATGACAACAATTGAAAGGAAGGGTGGTATTGGTGGTATGGTATATGCTACCTTCCCTCACCAAGTCAAAAATTGGAAAGGTTGTTCTTGCCGAGAACAAAGCGAATACACAAGACACACACACAAAGGCCTATGGTGGAAGGTTAGGAAGGTGGATAGAAAATGGAACAACCAAAGGCAAAGGTTATTGACAAAAGTGGGTAAAATCCAACAAAAATGAAGTCAAAGGAAAAGGTCAAAAAGGGTGATGAGAACCTACGACTATACACACGATCGAGATTAATTTGGCTAACACGACTATGAAAATGAGCAATGAACAAAATTGGTCCGAACAAAGTCTAATGCTCGGTGTTGTGCCAACACTTGGAGAGACCATAGCCCGTTTTCCAAAAGATTGAGAAGTAACGGATTTGCATGCTTGCCTTGCTCTTGCTTGCGCTCTTGCTTAGAAGCTTTGGACTTTGTTTTGCTATTGATATCTTTCTCTTTTTCTTTTGCTTAGAAGCTTTTTTGTGCCTCTTTTTCTTTCTATGCTACGGAGTCAAGTTGGTAATCGCCTCTATACTATGACTATGCAAGAGCAAGCGCACAATGCTTCAGAAAACACAAGATGGGCTACTATCGATAGGTTAGGTAACACACAAAGGAAGAAAGGGGGTTAACAAGTGTGGTGCAAGTTATACCTTGTGGTGATGTCGTACTTTCAACCGTTGGTGGAGGGATGGTTCAACGTCCGTGGTGGCGATGTCGAGCGCGAGGTGTTGTTACGGAAGCTTGTTAGTTTACACACACGCACACGAAACACAAACACACAAAGGAAATTAGTCGAAAAAGGAAAAGGGCTCAAAATTTCATCAGGGCCTGAAACTCCGGTGAGGTCCGGAGACTCCGATGTGTGTGGTGAGACCGAAAACTCCGGTGTGGCTCTAGCACCACGAACAACTCATGTTCTTGAGCAGAAATTCGGCCCTTGAACCGTCAAATCCAGAAAATTTTGACCAAATTGGGATGGGAAACGTAGGGCAAAGGTAGGCCAACTCCAAAGACAAATTCCTATTGGACCAAAACCATAATCAACTCACCTAAACTACAGATCAATCCAAAAGAAATTTGGGGCCATATTTTTCCTATTTTTCAATTTATGGTGGAAATCGAAAGGCGAAGTCAAATCCATGGCAACCAAAAGCTGCTGATACCAGTTGATATGGGTCTCCTTGTGGATTTACCCTTGGAGTGGGCCGATTGTCACAGATTTGAGGCAGGGAGTGAGGGAACACGCGAGGAACATGATGAACACAACTCTAATGCAAGGTAAAGATACAAACACACGCCAAATCACACCCGATTTCATTTGCTCCCATTGGTTCGAACAACCAATCCAATAGAATGCTCGCCGAGAGACCTTGCGGTAGAATCACCAAAGGAGAGATCGGCAAGCGGATGATAGAATCAAAACCAAGGAGAGAGTAGCAACCAAGTAAAATCCCAAAGGGGAGAGACCAAGCACTACTAGAATCCTTGATAGGGAGAGACCAAACACTTGAGGAGGGTCTTGACAACTTGGAGACGGGCACTGAATCCAAGGCCTTGTACAACTCATAGATAATATATTTAGAGGGGTTCCCATCTAGGGCTAGGCATATGTCTCAATTCATCATCATCTCTAGGTTTTCAAGGAGGGAGTAGGGCATATATATAGGCTAGCCACGAGCTAGGGGTAATTTACGCATAAAGGGAGAGTTGTGGGTGTTACATGGGCCATGCCCAACTCAAGGCACGCATGCCCATGATGCTCAGGCCGGAGTCTCTAGTGTGTGTGGTTCGCAGACTCTAGTGCGATCCGGAGATTCCGGTGTGAGCTGCCTTTCCTCCAACCCATATCTAGAGTGGGGTTCAAATTGTCCATGGTGCTGGTTTGACGGCTAGTCCGGAGATCGGCTGGAGATTTGTAGCACCCCGGTAAAACCACTACTAGAAAATTGTTGTGTTTTTGTTTTGTGCATCATCATGATCGCATGCTCATGTCATCATGTCACATTGCATTTGAGCATCGTCATCATCATGCATTTTTTTGTCTAAAACTATTTTCTAAATGCCTAGTTTTGTTTTCTAAAACAACCCCCGTCTTTACTTTAAATAAAAACCTCGGTCTTATCTGAATCTTTTATTTGTCTAAAAACTATTTATAAAAGCCTTTAAAAATAAAACAATTTTAAATAAAAGTATATTAGGGGAGGCAGCCGGCCAGGCCCAAAAGGCCCAACCGGCCACCTACGACCCATCTTACCAAAACCCTAACCCTAGACTAAACCTACCCAGACCCAACCCGCCACACCCACCTCCCAGCACCTAACCGCCGCCGCCGCACAACACGTAGAGCTCACAACCCCAGCGCGCGCGCCCCTAGTCCCACGTTGACCGGCCCTCGCCCCGCCACGTGAATCCACCATGTCCTGGCCCGCACGGGAACTGTCCCCCATCCCAGCTCCTCACGAACCGTGCGTAGCCGCGACACGCTCCTCTCCCGGCCCCACGCACAGACGCGCATAGGAGTACGCCCACCAACCGCGCCTCGCTCTCGCACGCGTCCCACTTCTGAGTCCCTGTCGCCTCACTCGCCATCCCTCGTCCCCATCGCCCTTCCATGCTAGCGACCTCCTCCGCCGCCTCCTCTGCTCGCGAGCAACCGCGGAGCCGGCCGCCGCCTCTGTCCGCCGCCTCGGACCCACCACCGTCGTCATCCCTTGCAGAGCGCCACCTTCCCTATCGTCTCCTTCCCGGACCGAGGCTTGGCCTCCTCAGAGTGCCACCGTACCGCCTCAGCCGCTCCAGCCCGGCGCCCCACCTCCTCTCTGCGCACCCTCGCTAGGTCCCCATCGCACCGGCCATCCTCGATCTCACCGTGCCCTCCTCCCTCCAGTCAATGCCACCCTCTGCCTTCCTGCAAGCACGCCCGACGCCATGTTCTCTGTTGGCTTTCCCTCGCTGCTGTTCTACGCCTCGGAGCCTCGCCTCCCGCACGTCCTCAACCTTAAAGTGCAGCACCTCGCCGACGACTTCTACGCCCATGTCGTCACCGAGCCCTTGGTGCCGTCGCGTGCCTCCGTGGGGCCACCTCTACAGTCGAGGACGTCTCCGGCAGCCACCGACGAACCCCTGTTGCCTCTTCGCCTCTTTCGTGTGCTCATGTCCAAGTGTTTCCTCTGCGGTGTTGCTTATATCTGGTGCTCCTGTCGTTTTGTTGTTGCATGCTCATGACAGATGCTCCGCCCTGTTTCCTCATTGGCAAAGTTCCTCACGGCAAGATCTTCGGTGACACAGTCGTATTAACCATGTACCGAGAAGTCACCCAAGTACCCCGACACGGATCCACCGACGCCTGAAGATGTACCTGAGTGATTTCGAGAAGATAGACAAGTTCTTCACTGATCCAGTAACGACCAGAATGACAAGATCCCCTTCACGGACTTGAAGCCCTGACCCTGATCTCGGAGTCTGAAGGCCGAGTCCGAACCTGAACCTCTCCGAGCCCCCAAGATCTTCGATCCGAGAAGTGTGACCCCTAACCAAGACCCCTATTTTATAAATTCCATCTATACAAATTGTTGCATATTGAATAGTCATGCTTGCTTACATATTGTGGGTGTTTGGGGGTATTTAGACGATTCACCTAAATTAAATATGGAGGCCATATGTAGGTTTTTCTAGTCTTATATTGTCTCCATTTAAATTTGAGTAGCGAACCGGTGCCATATTTTGCCTTGTTAACACAACATTTAAATTGCGGGGTACCTAAATAACTTGAACCGTCTAATTAATTGTCAGGACCCCGGTTCCGCTTAATATTGCCTAATTGCATCGCATCTCTGCCATGTCATGCACCATACCTGCATCATGCCCGATCTTCTGCCGTAGTATTAAATAGTGCATCTGGTGTTTCTTCTAGTGTTTCGCTTCTTCACGGATTAGGACGATGGGTTGATGCGAGTGTCGACCCGATCTCCGGTGAATCTTTGACAGTGTTTCCCAGGCGAGCATTCTCCCCCTTTCTACCTATTTTGCGTTTATAGTCTTTACTTCCTCCTGTTGATCTATTGCTATCCTTGTTGTGATGCTTTAGTTTCCGTGCACCATTTATATTCCTTGCAGCCTCTATATTGCCTTGGACACATCCTATTTCCTATTGATTGATAGACAGTTGGCCTTGCGAGTCGTAGTTGCTTGCTCAGGTGCTGCTTCACATCGTTGTCGTTCCACCGTTGATAAAAGGTTGACACATGCTTAATGATAGAGATGCTTAATGGTGGAGATGATCATGACTTTAATTTCAACTGATAATTAAAATGCTGGGAATAGATATAACTAATGCAGAGGCATGGGTGGGCTATAGCTAATATTTGGTTCTTCCATGCTCACTTGTGTCCGTAGGCCCCGAGTACTTGATACCTGTTCCTTTACTATTCGCACTATCCACATACGGGAGAGTCTATGAATCCCCCTTAGCCAGAGCTTGATTCATTTCTTATTTCTTGGGGCCACAAACTAGTTTGGGGTTTTATTACTATCCTGTACTTATGCCATGCTTTACTGCTTTATTTACGATTGCGCGTGGAGCACCTGTGCTGTCTTGGATCACGGCACGATTTCGCGGTATCGACAAGCCCAGTCACACTTTCGGTTTCCCAGTCATTTACAGCAGTTCTCGCAAACCCTGGGTCCGTTCCGGAGCCGGCCAACTTCGTTGCGGGTAGCTTAGTGGGGTGGCCCCCTGAAATATTTTATGAATCCTGTGATTGCATTGTCGTGAAAGCCTCGTTGGGTTTTGATTTGGTTTTTACGAGGTTGATCGTGTGTGTATTGCTATTTGTGCACCCATGCAGGGTAAATCTTTCTGAAAGCCATGTGCATGGTTATGGACGACTTGGGAGCACAGTATCTCGATCATAGACAAGCATAACTAAAGTAGTGCTATAAATTTGACTTAATATGTGACTAGTAATCAGCTTCACTACAATGGAATGGATAATAAAAGTGCCAACAACTGGTGGAACTGGGGTGTATCGTGTCATGTTATACCTGTCTAGTAAGTATCGCAACTCCAATGGAATGAAATAAAAGTGACAACAACTGCTGGGTTTGGGATGTTACATGCTAATTGTATCTGACTAGTAAGTACTACAACTACAACTGAATGGTTAACTAAAACTGCCCACTAATTATGCTATCAGGATGACTCATGCTATCTATATCTAACTAGTAAGTGCTTCAACTATAATGGAATGAATAACACTGTCAACTGTGTGAGTTCCTTGGTTTGACTTCCTCGTTTGGTCTCGAGGGGGAAATACTAGGATGGGTATGATTGGTGTTACTATCAGGTTGGATCCGAATAGGTCTTTCTTATCCCTCTCTAATAGACGATAGTTAATCGAGTCTCTATAGGTTGTTTAGTGCATGCTTCGCTACCGCTTCAGTCCACCATACCTATGTAGGCGAGAGCCGCTGAATTCTAGCCTCGCCGTGTACTGGCCTCAGTACTGACGCTCCTCTTTTTACTTTGCCCTTTGTCGGCACCCCTTTTGTTTTAGCAGGTTTAAGTTCGACGTCGTTAGCAGGGTTACCCTTCCGGCTTGGCCTGGGTAGGGTTATGGATGCCATTGGTTATTCTCCAGGGCTCTTAGCCCCATTTGCATCTTATCCGTACTCGGATGTTGTATCGTTTCAAGGTGATTTGGATCTTTGTATTGTATATCTGTATTTTTGACTCATGGAGTCGTTGTTGTATATATATGTTTCTGTGGGTTCCATCGTGGACTATTGTGTAATGTTATTACTTTGTTTTGCACCCGCACGCAAGTGCCTGGTGGGCATCTTTGAATCGTTTCTATGCGGGTTTGGCGGGAATCGCTAAAACTTGCATAGGGCCGATTCGAGGGTGTTACAAAGTGGTATCAGAGCTCAGCAGTTGCGATACCTCACTGGTCCAGCCTGTAGGATAACCTAGCTAACGGACGATGTAGAGTGTCAAAACTATTTTGCATAATCAGTTGGATAGATTTGATTAGGTCTGCTTTTACTCCTTACCCCTATGCTATTCTCCTCTTATCTTCGCGTGTTTTGAATCTGCTGTCTTATCTTTTCTTCGAGTCCAGAAATTCTCGTGGTTGGGTTTCCGTCATACCTTCAGGGTTTCTCTTCCTCCCTTTTATAACGGTGGAGCTACAATCATCTAATCTGCATCTCGTTTGTTGTACCCTTCATCCAAACTTTTTGGTTCTCATACTCTTTATCTTTATCTGCACCTTGACAGAGATCCATATCATTGAAAAACATTACGAGAAGGATGAGTATTGGTGAAGTTGGAGTATACCTTGAGCATGTGTTGTTCATGCCAATGGAACCATCACGAAACCTAATCATTATGTCTTTTCATACGATTTATTTTGTATCTTCCAGTGGTCCCCAGCGCGACGACATCATCTATGAAGAGCATGCATCACTCCTTTGTTTTCCGAAGTTTTCTGAACATCGCTTATCAAGATCTTCAGTCTAAATTCGAGAGTGGGTTGCATAATTCTTCTATTCATGTATGGAGTAATGCTTTGGGTGCGCGATGGACTAATCCCCATCCGACTACTCTTATCATTCGCTTTGTACATTGAATTGGTGGGTCAATGCAACTTTACTCCTTCCACGGAAGTTAGAGGTGGCCTTATCTGTTGATACCTCTACCTTCGCCTTTTGTTTTCTCCGGAGTGCTCTCTCAACGAACATGAGCAATGACCCATTGTTGGTGGTGTTTCCGAATTCAAGATGGAGTAGGATCTTTGTTAGTGGTGTCGCGAGGATCTACACGAAGCGAGAAGACCTAGATCGACGGCCTTCTCCCCCGTACCAAGAGGCGGATCTCGAGGGCGAGATCCATTGTTAGTGGTGTCGAATTGTAGCACCCCGGTAAAACCACTACTAGAAAATCGCTTTGTTTTTGTTTTGTGCATCATCATGATCGCATGCTCATTTCATCATGTCACATTGCATTTGATCATCGTCATCATCATGCATTTGTTTGTCTAAAACTATTTTCTAAATGCCTAGTTTTGTTTTCTAAAACAACCCCCATCTTTACTTTAAATAAAAACCTCGGTCTTATCTTAATCTTTTATTTGTCTAAAAACTATTTATAAAAGCCTTTAAAAATAAAACAATTTTAAATAAAAGTATTTTAGGGAGGCAGCCGGCCAGGCCTAAAAGGCCCAACCGGCCACCTATGATCCATCTTCCCAAAACCCTAACCCTAGACTCAACCTACCCAGACCCAACCCGCCACACCGACCTCCCAGCACCTAACCACCGCTGCCGCACAACACGTAGCGCTCACAACCCCATCGCGCGCGCCCCTAGTCCCGCGTTGACCGGCCCTCTCCTGGCCGTGCGAACCCACCATGTCCTGGCCCGCCCGGGAACTGTCCCCCATCCCAGATCCTCACGAACCGTGCGTAGCCGCGACACGCTCCTCTCCCAGCCCCACGCACAGACGCGCACAGGAGCATGCCCAACAACCGCGCCTCGCTCTCGCACGCGTCCCACTCCCGATTCCCTGTTGCCTCACTCACCATCCCTCGTCCCCATCGCCCTTCCCCGCTAGCGACCACCTCCGCCGCCTCCTCTGCTCGCGAGTGACCTCGGAGCCAGCCGCTCCCTCTGTCCGCCGCCTCCTCCTCTCCTCGGGCCCACCACCGTCATCATCCCCTGCGGAGCGCCACCTTCCCTATCGTCTCCTTCCCGGACCGAGGATTGGCCTCCTCAGAGCGCCACCGTCCTGCCTCAGCCGCTCCAGCCCGGCGCCCCACCTCCTCTCTGCGCACCCTCGCCAGGTCCCCATCGCCCCAGCCGTCCTCGATCTTGCTGTGCCCTCCTCCCTCCGGTCAGCGCCACCCTCTGCCTTCCTGCGAGCACGCCTGACGCCATGTTCTCTATCGGCTCTCCCTCGCTGCTGTTCTACGCCTCGGAGCCTCGCCTCCCGCACGTCCTCAACCTTCAAGTGCAGCACCTCGCCGACGACTTCTACGCCCATGTCGTCACCGAGCCCTTGGTGCCGTCGCGTGCCTCCGTGGGGCCACCTCTACAGTCGAGGACGTCTCCTGGGCCAAAGACGAACCCCTTGTTGCCTCTTCGCCTCTTCCATGTGCTCATGTCCAAGTGTTTCCCCTACGGTGTTGCTTATATCTGGTGCTCCTGTCGTTTTGTTGTTGCGTGTTCATGACAGATGCTCCGCCCTGTTTCCTCAATGGCAAAGTACCTCTCGGCAAGATCTTTGGTGACGTAGTCGTATTAACCATGTACCGAGAAGTCACCCAAGCACCCTGACACGGATCCACCGACGCCTGAAGATGTACCCGAGGGATTTCGAGAAGACATGCAAGTTCTTCTTCACGGATCCAGTAACGACCGGAATGACAAGATCCCCTTCACGGACTTGAAGCCCCGACCCCGATCTCGGAGTCCGAAGGCCGAGACCAAACCCGAACCTCTCCGATCCCCCAAGATCTCCGATCCGAGAAGTGTGACCCCTAACCAAGACCCCTATTTTATAAATTCCATCTATACAAATTGTTGCAAATTAAATCGTCATGCTTGCTTACATATTGTGGGTGTTTGGGGGTATTTAGACGATTCACCTAAATTAAATATGGAGGCCATATGTAGGTTTTTCTAGTCTTATATTGTCTCCATTTAAATTTGAGTAGCGAACCGGTGCCATATTTTGCCTTGTTAACACAACATTTAAATTGCGGGGTACCTAAATAACTTGAACCGTTTAATTAATTGTCAGGACCCCGGTTCCTCTTAATATTGCCTAATTGCATCGCATCTCTGCCATGTCATGCACCATACCTGCATCATGCCCGATCTTCTGCCGTAGTATTAAATAGTGCATCTGGTGTTTCTTCTAGTGTTTCGCTTCTTCACAGATTAGGCCGATGGGTTGATGCGAGTGTCGACCCGATCTTCGGTAAATCTTCGACAGTGTTTCCCAGGCGAGCATTCTCCCCCTTTCTACCTATTTTGCGTTTATAGTCTTTACTTCCTCCTATTGATCTATTTCTATCCTTGTTGCGATGCTTTAGTTTCCATGCACCATCTATATTCCTTGCAGCCTCTATATTGCCTTGGACACATCCTATTGCCTGTTGATTGATAGACAGTCAGCCTTGCGAGTCGTAGTTGCTTGCTCAGGTGCTGCTTCGCATTGTTGTTGTTCCACCGTTGATAAAAGGTTGACGCATGCTTAATGATAGAGATGCTTAATGGTGGAGATGATCATGACTTTAATTTCAACTGATAATTAAAATGCTGGGAATAGATATATCTAATGCAGAGGCATCGGTGGGCAATAGATAATATTTGGTTCTTCCATGCTCACTTGTGTCCCGTAGGCCCCGAGTACTTGATACCTGTTCCTTGACTATTCGCACTATCCACATACGGGAGAGTCTATGAATCCCCCTTAGCCAGAGCTTGATTCATTTCTTATTTCTTGGGGACACAAACTAGTTTGGGGTTTTATTACTATCCTGTACTTATGCCATGCTTTACTGCTTTATTTATGATTGTGTGTGAAGCACCTGTACTGTTTTGGACTGCGGCACGATTTCACGGTATTGACAAGCCCAGTCACACTTTCGGGTTCCCAGTCGTTTACAGCCGTTCTCGCAAATCCTGGATCCGTTCCAGAGCCGGCTAACATTCGTTGCGGGTAGCTTAGTTGGGTGGACCCCTGAAATATTTTATGAATCCTGTGATTGGTTTGTCGTAAAAGCCTCGTTGGATTTTGATTTGGTTTTTCTAAGGTTGATCGTGTGTGTGTTGCTATTTGTGCACCCCTGCAGGGTAAATCTTTCTGAAAGCCATGTGCACGGTTATGGACGACTTGGAGCACAGTATCTCGATCATAGACAAGCATAACTAAAGTAGTGCTATCAATTTGACTTAATATGTGACTAGTAATCAGCTTCACTACAATGGAATGGATAATAAAAGTGCCAACAACTGGTGGAACTGGGTGTATCGTGTCATGTTATACCTGCCTAGTAAGTATCACAACTCCAATGGAATGAAATAAAAGTGCCAACAACTGCTGGGTTTGGGATGTCACATGCTAATTGTATCTGACTAGTAAGTACTGCAACTATAACTGAATGGTTAACTAAAACTGCCCACTACTTATGCTATCAGGATGACTCATGCTATCTATATCTGACTAGTAAGTGCTTCAACTATAATGGAATGAATAACACTGCCAACTATGTGAGTTCCTTGGTTTGACTTCCTCGTTTGGTCTCGAGGGGGAAATACCAGGATGGGTATGATTGGTGTTACTATCAGGTTGGATCCGAAAAGGTCTTTCTTATCCCTCTCTAATAGCCGACAGTTAATCGAGTCTCTATAGGTTATTTAGTGCATGCTTCGTTGCCGCTTCAGTCCACCATACCTATGTAGGCGAGAGCCGCTGAATTCTAGCCTCGCCGTGTACTATCCTCAGTACTAATGCTCCACTTTTTACTTTGCCCTTTGTCGGCACCCCTTTTGTTTTAGCAGGTTTAAGTTCGACGTCGTTAGCAGGGTTACCCTTCTGGCTTGGCCTGGGCAGGGTTATGGATGCCATTGGTTATTCTTCAGGGCTCTTAGCCCCATTTGCATCTTATCCATACTCGGATGTTGTATCGTTTCAAGGTGATTTGGATCTTTGTATTGTATATCTGTATTTTTGACTCATGGATTCGTTGTTGTATATATATGTTTCTGTGGGTTCCATCGTGGACTATTGTGTAATGTTATTACTTCGTTTTCCACCCGCACGCAAGTGCCTGGTGGGCATCTTTGAATCGTTTCCATGCGGGTTTGGCGGGAATCGCTAAAACTTGCATAGGGCCGATTCGAGGGTGTTACAAGATTCTGGTGTGGTAGACCGGAGACTCCGGTGTGCTGGGGTGGAGACTTTGGTCTGGCTCCAGCCTCTTCTCGCGTCTTCTCTTCTAGGCCTCTTGCTTGGTTGTCTTGGCTCCAGGTTCATCCTTGTTGTATCCTCTTGGCATCATGTTCATGGACCTAGTCACATCATACACATTTGTCTCAAGTAGGATGCCATTCACATGGTATCCAAATGAAGGCGAAGTATGGAAGGACTTCACCTTTGGAGTGATAGTTAGCGTAGCATGATGTGGACCAATGGTGAACGCCATGTATTGGGCTGCATCAGAAAGGGTCGGAAGCATATGAAGTTTTTATGTCATCAAGACCCAACAAGTTTACTTCTAGGCGAGTAAGAAGGCTTGTGTTATTGCGGGACATAGTTCCTGCAACTACATTATATTTTCCTTTGTCATACTCTACGGTGTAAGGAAATGACTCCATGAAATCAACCCACTTAGTGTGCCTTTTACTCAAGTTGGCTTGGACTTTCAGATATTTCAACGACTCATGGTTGGAATGTATGCTAAATTCCTTAGGCCAAAGGTAATGTTGCCAAACTTGAAGGACAAGAACTAAAGCAAAAAGCTCTTTGTCATAAATCTGATAACTGAGGCGTGCGCCGTCAAGTTTCTCGCTATGGTAAGCAATAGGACGTCCATTTTGCATGAGGACCCCGCTAATGGCATTACCACTAGCACCACACTTTATCTCAAAAGTTTTATGAAATCCGGTGACGCAAGAAGAGGTGCTTCGGTGAGCCTCTTTTTAAGCTCATAAAAAACTTTTTGTTGTGCTTTGCCCCACACGAAGGTGACATTCTTTTTCATCAACACGTTGAGAGGGCAAGTAATGTTAGAGAAATCTTTCACAAAGCAATGATAGAAACCGGCCAACCCATGAAAAATCCAAAGTTCACTCGCATTTGTGGGAATGGACCAATATCGTATGTCCTTGACCTTGGAAACATCAACTTAAATTCCATTCGAAGAAAAAACAAAACCAAGAAAAATCAACTTGTCTTTAGAAAAAGTGCACTTGGGAAAATTAGTATATAGCTTTTCATTTCGAAGGATTTGCAAAACCTCCTAAACATGTGTAACATGAGCCTCAAGTGACTTGCTATAAACAAGAATATCGTCAAAATAGATAAGAACACTTTTTCCAATGAGAGATCTCAAAATATGATTCATAAGGCACAGGAAGGTGGATGGGGCATTAGATAAGCCAAAAGGCATGACAAACCATTCATAGAGACCAAGTTTGGTCTTGAAGGCAGTTTTCCACTCATCACCTTCCACCATGCGTATTTGATGGTAGCCACTATGAAGATCAATTTTTGAGAAAATAGTCGCTCCACTCAACTCATCAAGCATGTCATCAACACATGGTATAGGATGTCTATAACGTATGGTGATAGCATTGATTGGACGACATTCCATGCATAACCGCAACATATCATCCGTCTTTGGGACAAGATTCATGGGTACCGCACTTGGACTAGTGCTTATTTGGATCAAACCTTTGGAGATGAGTTGGTTTATTTGGCGTTTGATCTCCTTCATATCCTCCAGGTCCGTGCGGTAGGCGGCGTAGTTTGGGAGAGGTGCATTGGGTATGAGGTCAATGCGGTGCTCGATTCCACGAAGAGGAGGTGGTCCATGTGGGAGCTCCTCGGGAAACACACCCTTCAATTCCTTCAAAATAGCCATCAAAGAGGGAGGAACATTTGTCAAGTTATTAGTTCCTTGTGCTACTTTGCAAATGAGGATGTAGTGCAAGATAGATGGGTTATTCCACTTATCTCATCTCACTTTTGGTGGCTAGAAGAACACTCTTATTTTTTCCACTCGAATTTGGCTTTTGGCTATCACTCTCTATATGGTCGTTCTCTCTCTCACCACTCTTCTCACTAGTTGGTTTTGTGGTTTGCGCCCTTGTTAAAGCCTTTGCATTATCCACAATTATTTTGCTAGGAGTCATCGGTTGCAAAACAAATGTCTTGTTAAGACATTTGAAGGTATACACATTTGTGCGACCATCATGTAGAACACGTTTGTCATATTGCCACGTTCAACCAAGCAACATATGGCAAACCATCCTAGGAACCACATCACACTCTACTGTGTCTTTGTATGGCCCAATATAGAATATTACCGAGACGGTGTGCTTGATCTTCACGGACCCTTGATCACTTAGCCATTGGAAATGGTAGGGGTGCTTGTGTGGATGGTGGGTGAGGTTGAGCTTCTCAGATAACTCGGTGCTTGCAAGGTTGTGACAACTCCCTCCATCGATGATAACTTTAATGAATTTCCCATTGATGCTGTCACATGTTTGGAAGATGTTGGATGTTTGATCTTCATGCTCTTGGGCTTGAGTAGTCAAGACTCTTGTGATGACAAGCGATGGACTTGCCTCATGCTCACTCATGAGGAGTTCTTGGTCATCTTCCACATGTTTCCTTGCCATTGCTTCTTTGACTCTTGCATCAAATTCATCTTCACTCAAGTATTCCTCATCTCCAATATCATGAATGAACAAGACTTTTTGTTGCCACATGTGGCCGACTTGTGTCTTTTTCCTCTAGACTTGTACCTTTTGCCTTTGAATGGTGGGTCATCCTTAGTATGTTTGCCACTTGAGGGCGGTTTTTCTTGAGGAAGTGTGGGCTTGAAATGAGGCTTGGAGGTACGTGAGGAGCTTCGGTTGAATTTTTTTGTTGTAGCGGTTGAGGCTTGATTATAGGTGAAGTACATCTAAGGATTGTTGTATTTGATGTTTTCTTGCACTTGACGCTCAGCTTTTGTTGCATTATGTACAAGCTCAACCACGTTGTTGTACTTTTGGAACTCAGCGATGCACTTGATTGGGTGGTTCAAGCCAACGAGGAATTGTGCCATTATTTGCTCTTCACACTCTTGAATGTTTGCACAAATCATGTTGACCTCTATTTGCCTGAAGTACTCTTCCATGGTATTTTTTCCTTGATTGAGCATTTGAAGCTTATTGAAGAGGTCGCGCGTCTAGTGCAACGGAACAAAGGAGGAGTGCATATGAGCCTTCATGTCTTGCCAAGTGTTGATTGGAGGCTATGTTCTTTCTTCATGGGAAACTTAGACTTGTTCCCAACAAAGGTTGGCAGAATCATCAAACTCAAGAGAAGCTATGTCTACCATATTCTCTTCACTATAGTTTTGCATGCGGAATATTTTGTCAACTTTGAGTGCCCATGAGAGGTATTCTTCGGGATCATTTGAACTAGTGAACTTGGGAATGGTGAACTTGAGCTTGCCAAAAAATTTCTTCCTCATTGCGGTCATGGTTGTGAGCTTGGTGATATTGTTGTTGCTCTTGTGGTTGTTGGGATGCATTTGGAGGTGGCGAAACTTGGTGCTCATGACATTGTTGGGGAGATTGCTATTGGTGCGGTTGTTAATGAGCTTGCTCTTGCTCTTGCTCTTTGCGCGGTTGTTGACAAGGTTTCTCTTGTTCGTGTCGTGGTTGTGGACGAGGTTGAGGCGCGTGGGCCATACGAGGTTGATGGAGATATGGAGCCTGTTGCCGCGGTTGTGGTTTAAAGGAAGGCTCATTCCTCGGTTGCTGACATGGGTTAGGCACTTGGGCCTCTTGATGAAGATCATGGTCTTGAGTATCTTGACGTGTTTAGCGCCGCTCCACATGTATCATGTGATGCTCCATGTCTTTATGTGGTGGAGGAGGTTCGTCATGGTGACCATGGTGTCGGCCTTGAAGTTCATGACGGTGATGACGAAGAGGAGGGTCTTGAATATTTTCACATCAACGACGAGCTTTTTCCTCCAAGTTGGAGCCATCACTTTTTGTTGCTAGAATGTCATGTGGGCATGGACGATGAACTTGGGGTTGCACGAGGTTCCACTCGTGGTTCTTCATGTCATCGGTCTTGTTGGATCACTAGTTCCCTTGCATGATGACGGTGTTCGTCTCGCCTTTCTTGAGGCCTTGAGGAGAAATCACCATCATAGCTTGACGTAGTGGCCTAGCGAGGCGAAGGTACATATTGCAAAGAGATCACGGACTCAAACACGAGGGGCTTCATTGCATCTTGGAGCACTTGCATGAAGATCTTGTCGATGATGATTACAATGGCGTGATGAGCTTGACACACTCGAATGGTGCCGTGAAGCGATTGGTGCACGCGAGCATGACCTTGTGTTGTTTGCCATTGTCTCCATGAAGCGTTGAAGCATGTCATTTGTTTCGTTAACGGTATGATACGTTGCAAACGTATCTATAATTTTTGATGTTCCATGCTTGGTTTTTATCTACTCTCTTATGTTTTGTCCACACTTTGGAGTACTTTTTATACACTTTCTTGGACTAACCTATTAACAAGATGCCACAGTGCCAGGTGCCTGTTTTCTGCTGTTTTTGGTTCCAGGAAAGTGAGTAAATGAATATTTTAGGAATTGGACAGGACAAAAGCCAAAGTCAGTATTTCACCGAGGGGGAACGAAGCATGAATATAAGACGGAGAGGGGATAGAGGGCCGCCACACCACCTGGCCATGCGGCCAGGCCTGGCCCATGCCAGGGGGTGGTGTGGCCACCTAGGGCACCCCCTCGGCCTCCCCTTTCGCCTATAAGATGCCTCCGATATAGAAACCCTAAGTACCCGATCAAAATTCCACGAAAGAGTCTGTAGCCGCCGTCATCTCCATCCCTAGATCGGGAGGGATCTGAAGCTCTTCCCGGCACCCTGCCGGAGGGGAGAATTCACCCTGGAGGCCTTGTTCATCATCATGTAAGCCTCCGGTGTGATGCGTGAGTAGTTCATCCTTGTACTACGGGTCCATGTAGTAGCTAGATGGTTGGTTCTTCTCCTTTGTGCTACCATGTTTAGATCTTGTGAGCTCCGTTCATGATCAAGATCACCTATTTGTAATCATACATGTTATGTTTGCGGGGATCCGATGGATATTGAGATGCTATTTCAGATTGATTATTGATTCTATCATGTCTTTTTTATTTGTGATCTTGCATGCTCTCTATTGTTAGTAGATATCTTTGCCGAGTAGATGCTAGCAACTCCAAGAGGGAGTATTTATGCTCGATAGTGGGTTCATGCCTCTAGTAATCTGGGGAAGTGACAGAAATCTCTAAGGTACTAGATGTGTTGTTGCTACTAGGGAGAAAACAACAATCCTTTGTTCATAGAACAATCATATTGTTTAATTTACACGCAATGCGTAATGCAATTATCTGTTGCTTGCAACTTAATACTAGAGGGGGTTCGGATGATAACCTGAAGGTGGATTATTAGTCATAGATGCAGTTGGATTACGGTCTATGTATAATGTTGTAATGCCCAATCAAATCTCATAGGAGTCAAGATGATTAGTATATGCATGTATGCTTTCTTGATGTTTGTCAATTGCCCCGATGTAATTTGTTCACCCAACATGTCATCTATCTTAAGGAGAACCACCACTAGTGAACTATGGACCCCAGTCCTTTCTTTTACCATCAATCTACAACTGTTTACTGCTTTCTTTTTACTTTCTACAAGCTTTTACTTTCTTCCACACAATACGTTTAATCCTTTGTTTTCAGCAAAACTGGTGAGATTGACAACCTCACTGTAAGTTGGGGGCAAAGTTCTGTGGTTGTGTTGTGCAGGATTCCAAGTTGGCAACAACACCTTGGAGGTGTTTCCTTGCTCCTACTGGTTCAATAACCTTAGTTTCATAACTAAGGGAAACTTGCTGTTGTGCTCATCATACCTTCCTCTTGGGGTTCCCCAACGAGCTCGAGATATCTTGGGCCATCACGGTACATTTAAGATCTTCATTTTGGTTCCCAAAGTTGTGTTGTGTGGCATGCATTTTCCTTTCGATGCCATCAAAGTGGTTTTCAATGTTCTTGAACTCCATTTGAGTTTCTCCGAATTGATCGTCTTGGCGTGTCTCAAGGGCATTGCAACGGTCATGAAACTCTCACCAAATGATGTAGTGGATTGCTCGCGTCATGTACGCCCCTTCTTCATCTTCGGGTGGAGGTGGTTGGCTCGCCTCACGGTTCCTATCCATGATGCAAGACAAACAAGGATTATATATGGAAGGTAATGTGGTAGGGGTTAGCATTTTAGCTCACCTTGGAGATTGTATCAAACTAGTATCCACATGCGAGAACTATAAGCTTGCAAAGTGAAATCGCAAAGAAAGCTCACACTAAAGAACTAAAACTCTCAAAAGCTTTTGGTGGAAGGTTAGCATGGTGGAAGCTAAATAAAACGATCCAAAGAAAAGTTTATTGTTAAAGGTGGAAAAGAACCAAAGATCAAAGCAAAAAGGATATGATCTACAAAAACACGAGGATACACACACGTGGAGATGCATGGGGTTAGCACGAATATGAAAATGAGCATAAAATGTCCTAATGAATACTAAGCTTGGTTGTCGTGCCAACGCAAGGAGAGCCAAAAGAGGATAAGCAACGGATTTTCCACTTTCCTTGGTGACACTTTCTCTCTCTTTGCTTACAATCTTGATGCTCTCTTTGTATTGGGAGAGTTTGTATCTTTCTATTTTTCTTTTGCCTTTTGCCTTCTCTCTTTTCTTTTCTTTTCTTCTTTTCTTTTTGATTCTTTTTCTCCCTTTCTATACTACTATGTCAACTTTTGTATTTGCTTACACACTCTCACTTTCCAAGGGAAAGTGCACAATTCTTAGGCAAACACAAAATGAGCTGCTCTCATAGGATTGGTAGACATAAAGGAAGATATGGGGTTTACAAGGTGGAACAAGTTATACCTTCTGTATTGATGATGACTTGCAATCGGTGTTGGGGATGATGTTCGGGTGTCGGTGTCGGAGAGCACGGGATGTATTGTGTGCAGAAGCTTGTTGTTAGTTAGGGCGGCACGCACGCAAAAGACGAACAAAAAAAGAACAAAGGTCAGAAACAAACTTGAGGCAAAAAGGAAGGTTGAAAAGCTCTCAGGCTCGGGTGGTAGTACCACCATTTTAATCCAATAGTACCGTTGTACGGTAGTAACTCTTTTGTTATTTGGTAGTAGCACTCCGCGGATTCCTAGATGTGGAGATCTTGAAATTGGGTGAAAATTACACCCAAAAATCCTCAAATCCACGGAAATCTGACCAAAATTGGGGGCTGGAAACACACAAGGAAGGTAGATCAACACCAATAGCAATAGATCTATGGATTAAATCGACCAAAAATGCACCAAAACTCAAGACTGATCTGAAGGCCGAGGGGCTCTTTTTTGGGAAAAATTTCAAATTTATGGTGGATAGAAGAAAAATTTGTGGGGAAATCGTGATCATTCTAGATCTTGATACCAATATGTTAGGGGTGACCCCTTAGGCTTGCCCGATCTTTCACGAATCCCTGGGGAAATCGAGATTAAGGCGAGTGGGGGTGAGGGAAAGGATGAAATCCACGAACACACACACGAAGAAATCGATGAACACACACACACAAACACGATACAAGCCAATAGCTCACATCAGTGACAACAGGTCCGACACAATCCCTAGGATCGGTGGTCGGCAATGACACACACTCTCTCTCTCTCTAACCGTCATGGCGAGCGGGTGGCTTGGCGAGATCTTGAAAACTTGGAGAAGGGACATCGACTCCAAGGCCTTGTACAACTTGAAAGCGATATGCAAAGCTCAAGAGGTGGGGGATAATTTCTTCTCCTTGCCAAGGATGACAAGACTAGAATTAGGTAGATCCGCAATGGTTTCTTCTAATTCAATTATCCAAGTTTGCGGTTACAATAAGAGGTGGTGGACTATATATAGGCCAGCCACTTAAGTAGGGGTTATTTGGCCAAACAGAAAGTATTGAGGGCGTTACAAGGCCTGGGGCTGAGCTAGTGCTCAAGCATTGTGACGGACGGTAGTACCGGACTCATATCCGGTAGTACTAGGTTTCACCGGTAGCAGGCGGGGTAGGGGAAGTAGCGCCAGTCTTGGCCTGTTGTTGCACTCCAAGAGCGGTAGTACCGCGTGTGGTCGCCGGTAGTACAACTTGTGGCGGTAGTGCCGCCTTCTTGGTACCGGGCAGGTCTAGGGCTTCAGCTGGTGCTCTCTGGTCCGGGTGGTAGTGTTGCTGTAGCTGGGCAGTAGTACCACTTGTCTGGTAGTACTGCAGCCTTTTGGCGATAGTACCAGTAGCCCCAGAGAGTTCTCGGTTTCTTCTGCTGCTCCTTCCTCCGTCTAGTGGTTCGAGGATTCATACCTGATTATACATAGGGTGTTCGAATTAAGTAGTAACCCATCCAAGGTAGACTCGAAGTCACATAGTGATAGGAGCAAGTTAACCTTATCTTGTAGTAGTATAGCTCGGGAGGGGCCACTTGGAGGACTTGGCTATGAGGATGTAGGGACATTAGTAGGTAGGCTACATCAGGTCCACTTAGTGTACTTGGTGGTGAGGATATAGGGATGTCCGTAGGATGGGCTTCATCCCCCAGTGGGATAGGTACACACAAAGGAAGATGTGGGTTAACAAGGTGACGCAAGTTATACCTTAGTTGGTGAAGATGTACTTGCGGTTGGTGGTGCAGGATGAGCTTGAGTTCCATGGTGTCAACGAGCATGAACGGTGTTGCAGAAGCTTGATGTTAGTTCTTGGAACGCACACGAAACACAAACAATAAAGGAAAATTAGCCAAAAAGGAAAGGAGGCAAAACTGGTCAAAAATACGCGACAGGGCCGAACACTCGGGCGTATGTAGGATGGAGTTTCTGGGGGGCAAAGATTCCAGGCTGCACACACCGATACTCCAAGGTTGGGAATCTGCTCGAACTTGCTCATGCTCTTGAGTGGAAAATCACGCCTTCGGGCCTCAAATCCGCAAAAAATGGCCAAAATTGGGCTGGCAAACGCAGGCAAAATCTGGACCAACACCCTAGACAATATTTGGTCGGATCAAAACCACAAATAACACTCCAAAATGAGAGATCGATCCGAAGGCAAATTTGGGGCTCTTTTTTGGGGATTTTCGAATTTATGATGGATAGACGAAAAAATTGTGGGTAAATTCATGATGAGCGAAGCTTTTGATACCAATATATTAGGGGTGACCCCTTAGGGTTGCCTGATCTTTCATGAATCTCCGTGGAAATCGAGGTGAAGGCGAGTGGGGGTGAGGGAGAGGCAAAAATCCACGAACACACACACGAAGAACACGATAAACACACTCACACGTGATACATGATACAAGACTATAGCTCACGCTAGTGGCAACCTGTCCGACACAATCCCTAGGACCGGTTGAAGTGACCCAGCATACCACTTCATGATGTAGTACACTATAGTCGTTGACATAACACCAAGGAAACACCGTTCCACTTGTATTATATCCCTTAGAGTGGTACAACAGAAACATAGCAGGTCCAATACATGACTACATGTTACAACTCAACTCTTTACAAAAGATCTCGAGAACACTTTAGGTTATAAAGAGAGAAAACAACTTCTTATAAAGAAGAACCAGAAATAACAACCATAAATATCAAAATAAATAAACTAGTATCTAAACAATCTGGCTTGCAAATGCTTCTATTTCATTGCTCTACAGAAGTAGGTTCTATGGCTAGATATTATACCCATATCTACTCAGCAACTCCATCTTCACTTCAGTTGATTTATATCTTGACTCCATTGACTTCATTGAAGAACTTGAGCTTTCGATGTCAATTCCTTGAGCATAAGTTGATGTAGATGTTGTCTTTATTGGTTTCAGAATCTAGCAAGGGTTAAGAAGGTACGTTTGAGTACGAGCGTACTCAGCAAGTTTACTAAAAAGGAGTGTATGATACACTATCTACAACCACACACCATAGGTCATAGGCTATATAAGTTCTCGTAAACATTTCTTCAAAGATTGCTTTTATTTTGAAAAACTATGTCCACCATGCTTGACAGGTTTACCATAAATTCATGGAGTTCCTTTCCTGCCACCTTCGTAGCTCCTTCCCGGAATAGGGAGTAACATGTCACAATTTTATAAACTTTGTAGAGGTGCATTACTTTACCCATAAGATATCAAATCCTTGTTGTACAACCGGGCATCTTACCCGTCCACACTTCCTCTTTTGTGGGGCCCAGTAGATAATCCAAGATGGTCACTGTCCTTCTCCTTGACCCAACACGTAAACATGGCCCCCAAGCAGGACAACATTTGTTAACCCGCATCACGGATATACCTATGGTTGACTCCTTGAGGACTCTAGTGAGAAGAACAATGTCCCTGGTTGCCCCATCGATATGAGGACCTACCTATATCCATCTCCCACAGAAAGTCTAAATACCAATATCGCGGGCAACTAAGGGGTCCCACCCATATGCTGGGCCTCGAAAGGTACACCAGCGCCACGAGATGGTCATCCGTCCATGCGAAAGGAAGAAGATCTAGCTGACTTCTCCGTCCCATTCCAAATCTCATGGTTAACGAGAATTACATGACACAAGAATCACTGATGACATTGGTTGTTAAGTCCTAGATATTATGTTCCTTTACCACTGGAACTACAATAGTAGGTTATTACCATTTGGTAAATAACCCATAATCATATCATTATGAAAATAGCCTTTTCTGACCTTTTTGAAATGCAGGTGATGACAACATTTGATTTGTAAATACTCGATGGAAAATAACCAAAGGACATGAGAAAGTGTGAACTTGACTTTTGTGATTGCAATAATATGCACTCACAATCTTCAAAACAATAGATGATCCAATATCTAAAAACAACATCATTGGTCCGCTGAGGACTAATGTTTAAATAAGAAATATGTTGTGATGCATAAGTAATGTAATGCATTTTGTAAAATCCTGAGATAATTCCCCAATAACACGAATAAGTTAAATTTAGGTGATGCTTTTAATATTTAGTTATTTTTCAAGTTTACTTCTCAAGTTAATATATCTACAAAGCATTTAAGAGTTTAACATGCAAAGTATACAAGTGAAGTATGATAAAACTCTAAGATTGAGGTGAATTACTATCTGGTAATTACGATGGAAGTTAATATGTTAGGTTGTTAAGAGTTGAGGGACTTTTTATAGCGTTGTTGTTTGAAGTGGAAAAATGAATAAGTTTTGAAGGAAAATTTCTTTCATAAGGTTTAAACAATCTTGATGGTTAATAGAATGTGATAGATGTCGTTTGCATTTTCTCGAATAGTTTGGACTTGAGATGCCTCATGTCATAATTGAAACAGACCAAAGTTAACTACAAAAATATAAATAGTCTTTAGACATGATGTCTATAAGTTTTGAGATTTAAGGTTTCAAAGGAGCATTAGAAGATTAGCAGTTTACACTCAGGTTTTATTATGAATCATAATTATGGTTGTATGCTTAGATATTAGACATAAAGGGTTCTTTTTAAAATTGCAATGCTTTATAAAGACATATGATTATTCCTTACTTCAGAAATGAGTTTAAAGAATTCACAAAGGAGGTATTTTTATTTTAATAATTAAGATTTATTACTTTGGAATCTTAAAATATTTTGTAATAATATATGTAATATTTTTATAGTAATATTTACATGCTTAAGAACTTAAAAATGATTTTTATTAATTTTTAGGTATTATCGTTATTTGTATAAAATTCCATAAAGATTGAATGTCCTTAAATATTTATTTCAAGTTTTATTTAGAAGGAATTAAATTAGTATTTTTTAGAAAATGTTAGATTTATGTTTATATGAAAAAATGATATTTATTTATTTTTAGGACTTTTCCTTATTTTATTAAATTTCATTGTGGGTTTAATTAGCTTTAATATTTAGTTGTATTTTATTTAACTTAAACAAGTTCAGTTATATTTTTCTTTGGTAGAGATTATTTTTCTGATCATTTTGATATATTATCGGTATTTTTAGGATTTCTCTATATTTTTCAAGAGCTTAGCGTATTCACAGGCTTAAATTGGTAATTTCCACATTCTTTATTTATTTAGATCTCAATTTTAATTTTCTATTAGGCATGGCCCACAAGCTAGTTCGGCCCACCCTAGCCCAACTAGTTGGGCTAAATCCAGCCCAACCCGCACTCACTACACATGCACACAACTCTCCTATCTATCTGGTTCCTCTTCTGCACGACTTCACTACCGCCAGCGCCGCTGTCTGCCACTCCGGCCATCACTGGCCGCATCTGGCGTAGCCTCTCGCCAGCCCAGCTCCACCGCAACTTTTTCTGTCTAATCCCATACGCCTCAACTTCTGCATGCGCTCCTACGTGCGTCCCTAGAAACCATAGCCCTGCCTAGGGTTCTGCCATCGGCATGGTTTCCCCGACTCTAACTCATCTAGGAGCTGCTCAAGAACAACCATAACCTCCTATTTGCCAACCTCGCCCTTTGGTTGCCTTAGCTCGACCTGGCTACCTCGGTCTATCCTACGGTGGTGGTTGCTGCTGCTATGTTGCCGCCCTCGGCCTCCTGGTGTTTTTTATCGACCTTGACTATGCCTTCCTCATTTTGGCGCCGACAACAGATAATGCTGTTACTACAACCCTAGCATCACCATTGATCACCACCTGGTGTTGTTGCTTTAGGTACCTCTGTAGGTGTGGTGATAATGTGTTGGTGCTGCTCCACGGCTCTGCTTCTATGGTGTGGTAATGGCTTGGTGGTGTTGCGCTAATGCGGCTACAGATGGGAAGAAAGTGATGCCATCACCGAAACCTTGCGGACGTGTTTCTACACTCCTTCATCACACCTACACTCTAGGTGCTTGGCACCCATGGTGGGTTCTCCTATGACTAACCATCAAGACGATGTATTGTGCTGATTGTAGAAGTCTAAGAATGGTGATCTTCTGATTGTGAGCTCAAGGTTATGGTATTACTGCTAGTTTGTTTAAATGAGATAATATAGCTTATGCTCAGTGCGATGTTGGTTTAATTAATTATTCCTGAACCTAGATGTTTGCAATTGTCAGTACTGAGATTCAGTTTATTAGTTGAACCCTTGCTTATGGAATTTACATCTAAAATCATAGTGTTGTGGTTGGTTTTTTGGACATCTAGCCTCCTAATATGTTTCATGGTTTGCTGGAATAGATGATAGCATATGATCTTTGCTGGTGGTATTTCAATTAAGCTATTGACCATGGTACTGGAGGTTTACTTAAGCATTCATATGCTTGAGCCTTTATTTATAAAATGGTAATGCTAAAATGATTCCATGATCATCAATTTGTGTTGGTAGATTTGGGGATATGGGAAGGATATATTTATAGTGACCCCCCCTAGCCTCCTAGAATTGTTGTGTTGGTTGCTTTAACTTGTCATACTCCTAGTTTATATGGTTTATCAATTGATAAAGTGAAGTGTACATTTTTTACAACAATACATATATAAGATATGATTCCTATATTATTTACTAGGAAACGGATTTGATTTACTTTCGTATCAGTCACAATTGGGTTGAGGTTGCTATATGCATATGCTATCAACATGACAGTAGTTGTTTAAATGATTCCTAGCCATTCTGTTAGGAAGATAATGTAAGGATTTAGCTTTATAGATGATATACAAGCATGTGGATTTGCTCTTGTTGCTAGTGTAATTTTTAGTAATCTTTGTTGCTTGGAATCTGCTACCGTGGTGCCTCAGTCGAGTGTGCATATTAGAAATCCATGATAACATGATCTACTGCCCTTTCCCTGTCAATGATGCAAAGGCTGAGGCATTGGTATAAATAAGAACAAATATTTATTTTTGGTGGCTTTTATTCTCTATGATGAGCTTTGCATAGCATCTCTATGCAAGATCGAGACAAAACTCTCCGTCCAATCCTCCTAGATTAAATCTAGTGGAAGGGTAAATGGATAGAGTTGATATGTATTATTTAACTTTTATTCCCAAATCTTTATACAAGATATAAGAACATGTGCTGCATGATCTTGTGAGTATTTCTGATGATTTTTACCTACTGTTGGTGAGTGATCTATGGCCTATTGGAGATCTTGGTTTATTCCTATTTCTCTTGATTAGTTACAACTTGCATTCTTGCTCCTCCTCCTTGTTTAACTGGCTACTTGTAAGCTTTCTCCCCTTTGCCTGGTTTGTTGCCTTATATAGTACCCCAGGTAAAACCACTACTAGAAAATCGCTTGTTGTTTTTATTTTGTGCGTCATCATGATCTCATGCTCATGTCATCATGCCACATTGCATTTGAGCATCATCATGACATCATACATATATTTACACCTTAAAACTATTTTCCTGAAAGTCTACTTTTTTTTCTAAATATCCTCGTCAATACTTCAAACTAAAACTCCGGGTCCACTAAATATTTTATTTGTCTAAAAACTAAATACAAAAGTCTTTTAAATAAATAAACAAAACTTATCTTATTTTTGGGAGGCAGCTATCCAGGCCCAAAATCCTAGCCGACCACCTCCAAACTAAACCCTAACCTTATTTCTAAACCTAACCAGACCTAGCCCTAACCTACTCCGGCTCCCACCAGACCCTAACCCAACCCGCCGTAGCACTCATCCCACCCGGTCGCACCAACACACACACCACAAAACATGCACTACACACCAGGATGCCACACAACACATGACGCTTATGCGTCCGCACACCTACACACGATGCGATGCACCACACATCACGCCGCACCTAACCCCAACCTCCCCTGACACGCTACACACACCCGCGCGCCGCTACACCGAACCAACACAACATGCACGTGACGCAACACGCTACCGCACCTACCGCTCACACTGTCCCACACGGGAGCCTCTCGCTCGCTCGCTACGCAGCGCGCGCAGTGGCAACACCCCATAGGCGGCCCCATAGTGGCCCCACCCCGTGCTGACAATCGCCCCGCCTCGGATCCTCTACTCGCACACAACCCCACCTTCCACCAACCCCGCTGACCCCGTCTCCACCTTCCTCGCGCCCACCGCTCTCTTCCCCGCCTTGCCTCACCGCCAGCCGCCGCCCTCTACGACCCGGTGTCGGCCTTCTTCCACATTAGTGCCGCACGTCCTCCTCCAGGAAAGATCCGCCACCGGCTCCCCTGCACCGTTCATCACGGGAGTTCCTCTGTTCAACCACCCTCGTCCTCCGGTCGCCGCCTCCTACAGCGCCTCGCGCACCGCCGCCCCGTCGACCGCCTTTTCCCCTCCTCTTCGACCCTGCTAGCTGCCTCGACCTCGTGCCTGCCGTTGCCCCTCGTCGCCCTCGTCTCTGCCCTAGGCCGCCCTTCAGCGGAGTGCCGCTAGCCTCTCCTCCCTGCCTCCTATGGGTCTCTACTCCCTGCAAGCCCCCGCCGTCCGCTGCACCACATCACGTCGCCGCAGGAAGCTCCTCGGACCCCTCTGCCTTGTTGAGTCCATGTGCCGATGATCACCTAGTGTGGGTTCCTCTGCTTGTTGCGGGTACTACTCCAAGGACGTGCTGTAGAACCTGCGCGCTCTCCTCCAGTTTCGGGTCACCGTCCTCTTTTAGGCTCTGCTACTCACACTCACAGGCACGGCCCCGCACGACTCCTCCACGGCCGTGTTCTTTGTGTACTGCGAGCTCTTGCTGTTGGCCACCTATCGTGACGCAATCACTAGATCTCCTATTTCATTCAAGACAAGTAGTTGCAACCAAGGTCTCCTAGTGAACAAGTCCAACAAATTAGACAAGGAGCACCGTCGACAAGTTTATCAAGATCCTCTCGAGCTGCCGTCCGTTTGATAGAGATCCACGCCAAGTTACGCCAAGGCCTCCTTCATAGAACCCGAACCTCTCGTCGAACCCACGATCTCCTTCCTGGACCTGGAGACAACGAGATCTTGAAGACCCCGACCCCCGATGTTCGAAGATCCGAAGACCCGAAACCGAACCCCTCCTAGACCCAAGATCTATGTGTGACCCCGATCCGAGCCCTCTATTTTATAAATTGCCATCCAGATACTTGTTGCATATAAATTGTTCATGCTCACATACATATTCATTTGTTTGGGGGTACTTTGTCGATTCACGTCATAATTAAATATGGAGTGCATATGTAGGCTATTCTAGTCTTATATTGGTCCATTTAAATTTGTGCAGCGAACCGATGCCATATTTTTCCTTGTTAAGACAACATTTAAAATGTGGGGTACCTAAACAATATGAACCTTCTAATTAATTGTCGGTAGCCGATTCCGCTTAATATTGCCTAGTTGCATCGCATCGTTGCCATGTCATACATCATACATGCATCATGCCCGATTTTCTACCATAGTATTAAATAGTGCATCCGATGTTTCTTTTAGTGTTTTGCTTCTTCGTGGATTAGGCTATTGAGTTGATGCGAGTGTCGACAAGTCATTCGGAGATGTATCTTTGGCTATGTTTCCCAGGCGAGCATTCTTTCCCTTTCTACCTATTTTGCATTTATAGTCTTTACTTCCTCCTATTGAGCTTTTGCTATCCATGTTGCGATGATTTAGTTTCCATACCATTTATATCCCTTGCAGCCTCTGTATTTCCTTGGATACCTCCTATTGCCTATTGTTGGGTAGACAGTTGGATTTGTGAGTCATAGTTTCTTGCTCAGGTGTTGGTTTTAGTCGTCGAGTTCCACTGTTGTTGGGATGTTGGCAGATGCTTAATGGTGGAGATGATGATGGATTTCATTATAACTTGTCAATTAAAATGCTAGAAATAGATATAATGCAGAGGAACCGGTGGGTAATAGATGTTATTTGGTGTTTATCTGCCCACTTGTTTCCACCTAGGACCCAAGTTCTTGACACCTGTTCCAAGATCAAGCGCGCTAACCACATGTGGGGTGTGTGGGCATCCCTATCAGCTTATTACCTGATTTCAAAGTACTATACTAGGTGCAACAAACTAGTTCGAGTTTTATACATTACCGTCTGTATCTATGCCATGTATGCTATGTTTATTACCTGTTGCTCGATGAGCGTTTATTACTGTTATGTAGGTGCGACACTTTGTCATTGGAATATATTGTGTATGGCCTCTGCTCGAGTGACAAGTGCATGCAACCTCAGGGTCCGTACGAGGATTAGCTATAACTCATACGGGTAGCTCTTTCAGGTGGGCCCCATGTACTTGCTTTGGGTTTGGGAAAGCGCCATGTCTGAAGCCCCGCCGACATACCGATGGTCGTATGTTAATTGATCCTGCAAGGTTAAATCTTTTTGAAAAGCCGTGTCCGCGGTTATGGATGACTTGGAGCACAGTTTCTCAATCATAGACAACTATAACTAAAGAATTACTATTATAATTTGACTTGGATTTTATATGACTAATAAGTTGGATAATCACCATGGAATGAATGAATAAAACTGCCAACTATGTGAGTTTCCTCGGAAGGACTTCCTCGTTTGGTCTCAAGGGGGAAATACCATGGTGGGTATGTTTGGTGTTAGTATCAGTTTGGTTCCGAATAGGTCTTTCTTATCCCTCTCTGATAGCCGACAATTGTATCGAGTCTCTATAGGTTGTGTAGTGCATGCTTCGCTGCCGCTTTAGTCCACCATACCTATGTATGCGAGAGCTGCTGAATTCTAGACTCACCATGTACTGGCCTTAGTAATGACCGCTCCCTTTTTCATTTGCCCTTTGTTGACAGCTATAAGTTCGACATCGTTAGCAGGGTTACCCTTCCGGCTTGGCCTGGGCAGGGTTATGGACGCCATTGGTTATTCTTCAGGGCTCTTAGCCCCATTTGCATCTTATCCGTAATTACATGTTGTGTCGCTTTTAAGGTGATTTGGATCTTTGTACTATATATATGTGTATTCTTGACTTGTTGAGTCATTGTTGTATATATATGTTTTGTGGGTTCCATCGTGAACTATTGTGTAATTGTATTACTTCGTTTTCCACCCACACACAAGTGCCTGGTGGGAATCTTTGAATCGTTTCTATGTGGGTTTGGTGGGAAGCGCTAAAATCTGCATAGGGCCGATTTGAGGGTGTTATAAAGTTGTATCAAATCTCAGAAGTTGCGATACCTCACTAGTCCAGTCTGTAGGATAACCTAGCTAACGGTCGAGGTAGAGTGTCAAAACTATTTTGCAAAATCGGTTGGATATATCTAATTAGATCTGCTTTCACTCCTTACCTCTATGACATCCTCCTCTTACCTTTGCGTGTTTTGAATCTGCTCACATATCCTTTTTTGAGTCTAGGATTTCCCGTGGTTGGGTTTTCCTCACACCTTCAGATATTCTAGTTCTTGTTGGTCCTTAATACCAACAATGAACTAACTACTACTTGCTGGGTTTTTTATAATTTAGGAACTTAACTGCAATTAGAGGGACTGATTAGTTGCCATTTTTCCTAATTATATATGGATCACATTATGTTGCCTCCTCTCCCTTCTCTCACATGGATCAACCAGTGTTGCTTTGTCCCTTCTCCTATTTACTAATGTTTCCCCTTGATAAAAAATAATCCAGATCCATATTTCCTTCTTTCCTTTGGATTAAGATTAGTCCCTCTAATAACCAATGTGGAGCTCATGACTAGTTCTTGATTTTTCCAAAGTTAAGCCTCAACATTAAAATGCCTCATGCAAGATGATGGCAACATTTTAACATTAACACACAATCTCTCGTTTCTCTTTGGTGGATTCTCTTACAGGGATCAAAAAATAAGAAGAAGAGGTTGAGAAGACAAAGAAAATAGATATGAACTTAATTTAGGTTTTATTTTGTTGTAGTCTTCTTTGATTTCCTTTACACATTGTAGTATTTAGTAAATGTTGTCTCTTTGAGTAATACTCACATGTAATAATTGATACTTATTCTTAGATTATTATCTTATCAACTGAGAGATGTAAATAATATTCTTACTTGTTTGTAGTAAATATTATTGTCCTTTACTCTTAACTGTATTTCATTTTATTTTCTCTTATTGTATGATTAAATATTATTGTAATTCGATTTACTTTATTGTTTATATATATTATTTACTTAATATTGGAATATTCTAAATTCCAAAGTATTCAAATTTGAATTTCATTTCTCCATTTAAAATATGAATTGAATCGTTTCCCAAGACTCAAAAATACAATACAGGTCATATCGAAATCCATAACACTTGCGCTGACATTTCCATTAGAACAAGAGAGATCTTGATCCCTCTATAGGTCTTTTAGTTTTGCACGAAAATTCCCCGGATTTTATTATGCATGAATGCAATGCACACACATGTGGCCTCACTATTTCTAGGTGCTAATCCTGGGATGTTACAGTCCCCCCCCTTAAACTCAACTTCGTCCTTGAAGTTCATACCCTTATATGTTTCGGAAGGTAGGACTGGCCTCTCTAGACCACAGTAGTTCTCTAAATCCATGATGAAGATAATTGGTGTATCTTCATTCAAACTTTTCCATGAATCCTTATCTCTATTGACAATGGCCAACTGTCAATCCCATTTACTAAAGTGATTACTTTTGAGTTCACATTCCTACTCTGATTAGGTACTTTTGAACGTCTTCAAACAAGGACATCTATTTGAGAAGTGTTTGTGTTCTAGAAAGTCTTTACTAAGATAATATCTAGGTTTAGACTTCAGCTAACTATAACCTTGGCTCTAATATTAACCTATTTAGGGTACACTCAATCCTTATGGCCACTAAGAATGTTTTGGACATATCTAGTCCAAAGCACTCAGGGTTTCTTATTGCTTGTTATAGGTCTGTTTTGGGTACTCTATCTCCAAACTTAAGATTATTTTGATTCTTGGTTACCTTTTATTTGGGATTTTGAGGTTAAACTACCTTATCCTTTTCTATCTTTTTAATCTTATTAAGATTTAGTAGATTGCTTAACAACTTATTTAGTACTTCTCCAACTTCCTTTTATTGATAAGCTGAAGATCTTCCTCTTAATATTTTAAGGTATAAATATCTATTTCCACATAGTCATAGTTCCGAGAGTTCCATTAACCTTATGAAAATAAGGTCTGGCTGAATCGTAGTTTAGGATTTCTCATTAACTTTAGTACATATATCGAATCTCAATACTTCCTCATTGTTCACTCTCCCCTTATGATGTTCTAATACTCTCCAACTCCTGAATATACCACCATATGTTTGCATGGTTAGGACATTGGTCTAATTACAATTCTGACTTCACAAAGTAATTCAGAAGACGACAGTTTTAATTTCATACTTATTTATATCTTACTTAACATAGGCCAAGATTTATGCTCTTTAAGTCATACAAAGATGACCTGGTTAGCAAAAACCAATAGGATACCAGTTGCGGGTCCTCCTAGGGTGTATGGCTTATATATTACCCTATAGGTTTTTCAACTCCTCATGGTATTCTCTCTGAGATTTTAGAGCTTGAATACCATTCTTGTTCCAATTCTTCTTCTTTATATTATCTTATAACACTTCATGATCCTAGTTGTTACTACTTCATTAGTTCCTTAACAACATCAACTACTTAAAGTGAACGAAGGTTCATTATGTCATGTTTCTCTATACCTTTTCTTCACTAATCTTCCTTCTTGTTGCCTACTAATAATAATTTCGGGTTAATCCATCCTTCAAAATAGTGTTGATAGTCCTTATATTTTTATTTAGTCTTCATACAAGTCCTCATCTAGGCTTTTGAAACTCGTCACTCCCTTACACGAATTCCCTTAGCTATCTAGGTCTATAATACCAAGTAATAACCTGGTTATGCGACATGCATTTGCACACCAAGTCAAACTTCATGTACAGATCTAGTCAATCAAGAATATACAATAAAAACCAAGAAATCAAAATGTGGTACATATAACACACATTATTCTAAGCCCATAATATAGTAGTTGAGTAAAACATCCCTAGAATTCAGGCTTAGTGTGTAGTATATGACACCTCCTAACATAGGGTTACACTGTGATACTTAGCATTTACGGATTAAACTATTCTTCGTCTCACTATTTACCCAAATTGCTCAATTGAAATTGGATAATTTTGAGCAAAGTGGTCTCAATTTGGTTTTTACTAACTTCTTGCCTCCCTTTTGGGACTACTAATGACCACTAACCTTCCATTTTATCATAAATTATTCTCACATGATCTCTCTAAACGCCTGATCAGATTTTATTTAATACCTTAAACCAAAGATTATTGTAATTTGATTGCACCTATGACTTGTATCATAGTCCTACACTATTCTTTACTTACTTTTACCTCAAGATTACTTACTAAGTTCTTGTAAAATTATACCTTTATCATGGTTTCAGAGCTAATCTTACCACAATAAGTTCTTCTTATTATCTTGCTATGGCTGATTGTTAACAAAATTCCACTCCATCATGTAGAATTCTCAAGTGAATGCCACATGATTTACTTCCCATTGTATCTATACATGTTCTAATGGTCTTTATTATGTGGTATAGTGTTATCAACTAATGATAAGGTTCTGCTACGTTACATGAATTCTATGGATAAACTACACCATTTATACTACTCTATATGATATTGTAAGCTTAATCATAATCTACTTCGATATTTTAACTCCCTTACGATAGATTGATGGTGTTATACCCTCTTAGAAATAGCACTACACCAAGAAACAATGAATACGTACTCCCAAGAAAGGTGACTAAAGCATTCAACTTAAGTGTGACAAGATTATCCTCAAGTGGATACCCATCACAAGTCTTGGTTTAGATAAGATGGCTTCTATAGTCACTATCCAACATATAGATCTCCTAAAAGGGTTTTAATCCTAAGGTCAAAGCATTTACTCTGATACTAGCTGCGGCTACCCAGCATACCACTACATGATGTAGTACACTATAGTCATTGACATAACACCAATGAAACACCGTTCCACTAGTATTATATCCCTTAGAGTGGTACAACAGAAACATAGCAGGTCCACGACATGACTACAGGTTACAAGTCGACTCTTTACAAAAGATCTAGAGAACACTCTAGGTTATAGAGAGAGAAAACAACTTCTTACAAAGAAGAACCAGAAATAAGAACCCATAAATATCAGACTAAATAAACTAGTATCTAATCTATCTGGATTGCAAATGCTTCTATTGCATTGCTCTACAGAAGTAGGTTATATGGCTAGATATTATACCCATATCTACTCAGCAACTCCATCTTCACATCAGTTGATTTATATCTTGACCTCATTGACTTCATTGAAGAACTTGAGCTTTCGATGTCAATTCCTTGAGCATAAGTTGATGTGGATGTCGTCTATATTGGCTTCAGAATCTAGCAAGGGTTAAGAAGGTACGGTTGAGTACGAGCGTACTCAGCAAGTTCACTAAAAAGGAGTGTATGATGCACTATCTATAGCCACTAACCATAGGTAATAGGCTATGTAGGTTTTTGTAAACATTTCTTCAAAGATTGCTTTTATTCTGAAAAACTATGTCCATCAGTGATGGGGGTATGCCGAATGGGGTATGCCTAGCAGGACGTTTAGAGTGGGCCAAGGACTCTGCGAGTGGGCCTGCAGGACTGTGACTGGAATGTGACTGAGGAGAAGCCTGGCGACTAGAAGCTGGAGGCCCAGAAGCGTAGCAGAAGCCCAGTCGGATTAGGTCAGATCCTCCGAGTCCCTAACTGACTCGGTTGTATATCTATAAATCCTAGTGAGGTAGCCCCTATATAAACCTCCCTAGGGTACTCTCTGTACCCGCGTTCCATCATACACCCCATCGACTCGCTGCTTCGCCGCCGAGCTAGCCACCATTGTGCTCACTCGATAATACAATCTAGCAGGAGTAGGTCTTTACCCTACGGGGGGCCGAACCGTGGTAAATCCCTGTGTCTTTGCCCTCATCTCGCTCTGTAGATGGCTGCCCGCTCTTGCCCAAAATTCTACCCATCGCTACCCCTGGTAGTGACTGTCGTGGTCATTCCCATGACAGTGGCGTGGGGCATGGCTAGTCTGGCCTGAGTTCTCTAGCAAAACCCTACTCGCCAATCGATCAGCCGATCGCCACCGGCCGCATGATTGCCAGCGGCGGGATCCTCTAGATCCTGCCCAGCAGCTACATCCTAGCGTTGCACCCGATCACGCACAGCGCGGTGATGCCCGTCGGCACCAACAATCAGCTTGTCGGCTTCACGGACGCCGTCTACCCAGCGGGAACGATGATCATTGGTGGATCTCCACCACGTTGCAATCTCCTCTTAGAGGGCCAGATCCGCTCCATCAGCCCCTCGCCTCCGAGTATGAGTCGGCCGCCGGCAACATGGCCGGGACTAATGCCGCGACGGATGACACGATTGTCAACAATGACGCAGATTCGGCGACCCCTGCCTCAGTTGCCGGATCCATCACCGCCGCATCGCGCGAGGACTCCATCACACGAGTCTCCAACCCTAAGGATTTCGAGGACCCCTCCATCCTTAGGATCTACATGGCGGGAAGCACGAGTGCCCCGCCAGATCCCTTCTCCATGTCGATCCAGCCGACTGCGACGGCTACGGAGGTCGAAGAAGCCTGCCTGCGATTGGAGGAGGCAATGCGCAAGGAGCAGGCCGAGCGCGAGAAGTTTCGCCTTGAGCGGGAAACGACGCAGGAGTTGTCACTCTACCATCAACGTCGCATCAGGACCTGCCTGCACTCCAGCATCCAGGGCCGCGTCCTGAACTTCAATGACGAGAACGATCCTGCCCGCGCAGCCGAGCGCGAGTTCTGCGAGAATGTGCCGCCTGACGGCAGCAACCGCCCACCACCTAGGGCACCTGCGACTGGAGCCCCACCACCACCCATAGGTCGCGCGCCTCCACCGGACCAGCCGCGGATCATCATCTCGCTGCAAGACCGTGATGCCAACGGGCTCCCGCTGTACTCCACCCTGATGGACAATGTCATCACGGGACACGTCATAGTCGCCAACCTCGACATCCAGGGAGAGGGCACGCTGCAGGTCCAGTATGCCAAGGCCCTACTCACTAGGGACGTCGAGCAGCAAGCCGCGGGAGTCGACCTGTGGGGATGGATGTACTCCCGCTCATCGGGAAGCAGGGCAGCCTCAAGCGGCCGTCCAACTGTCGCCAACACCCTCAACTCCCCACCGCCCGAGCCCCCGCAACTCCAACCATGTTTCGATAACCCTACGATCTCCACCAATCAGCTACGACCTGTGAACAAAACAATCACTACCAACGGCCAGCCCATCGACGTGCGGACCCACATCATCAACAACTAGGCCTAGCAAGCCCGCAAGCCGCACAATCTGCGGCACACCCTCATCAACCGCAGCAAGGCAGAGCCAAGGGGTTCGCTTAGCCAAATCGGCCTGAAGTGCTTCGCACCAATGATCCGAGGCGAAAAATACCCGGCAAACTTCAAGGCACCAAAGGAGATAGAGAAGTACGACCCGACGTATGACCCAGCGGTGTGTCTTGACACATACCTCTTGGATATGGGGATTGCCAGTCACACCGACCTACTCGCCGCCCGCTACCTCCCCCTGATGATGGAGGGGGTGACCCGCCAATGAATCAACACCCTCCCTGCGGACAGCATCGACTCTTGGGAGGAAATGCGCAACGCCTTCGTAAGGCACTTTGAGGGTTACTACACCCACACCACCACCATCGAGGACCTAGAACGATGCATCCAGGGACAGCGCGAGTCGACTTTCCACTGGGTCCAGCGGTGGCAAGACCTGTGGGTGAATGCTTCTGGCATCCACCTAGACACGGCGATCCACTGCTTCAGGAATGCGTGCCGGTATGAACCTCTAGTCGCCAAGATCAAGAGGGTCTATCGGACGCTCAACAACATCTCCTACCTTATCGAGATCGCCAAGAGTTACGTGGAGGAGGACCCCAACCAGGACTCCAACGACGAGTCAGGGGGAAGATGCCGCACCGGTGGCAATGACAACAGGTGACAGCGCGGCATGCGCTACAGCAACACTTGCCTCACCGAAAAGTGCCACAGTGATGGGCGAGTCGACTTCGTCGCCAACACTAGCTATGGGCAGCGCAACCCGAAGAACTTCCGTTGAGATGGAGGAAACTACTGCGCGAACAACGCGGCAAGGACGAAATTCGACCCTGCCGCCCTACTCAACCAGCCCTGTCTACCACAGCAGGAAAGGGAAGCCTTCCACTCACACCACCGCCGACTGCCACTCTCTGAAGGAGATTGAGAAGGAAAGGTGAGCAAGAGAGGACCCCGACAATGACCCACCAAGGGACAATGGCAACACCGGCGGGTTCGACAACGTCGTCGGCTCGCTGCACACCTTCACCGGGCTCGACACCAAGCGCCAAAAGAAGGTGCTCGCCCGGGCAGTCGCCATCAATGCGGTGACCCAGGTCGACATCCCCCGCTTCATCAACTGGTCTGAGCAAAGCATCACCTGCAGCCGCCAAGATCTCGTGCGCAGGATCGAATATCAAGGGCGAGTCACCCTGGTGGTCAGGCCCAAAGTGGCTGATTATTGGCTACCCAAGACACGGATGGACAATGGAAGCTCCATCAACATCCTATACTTGGATACATTCAAGAGGCTACACCTCCCGGAGTTGATGATCGAGTCTACCCTCACCACCTTCCACGGCATCGTCCCTGGTCGGAAGGCATTCCCGATCAGCAAGGTGATGCTACCAGTTACCTTTGGCACACTAGCAAACTTCCGCACCGAGCGGATCATATTCGAGCTAGTGAACTTCCGCAGCCCCTACCACTCCGTCTTGGGCGCCAAGCATTCGCCAAGTTCATGCCGGCCGCACACTACGTCTACAACATGATGAAGATCCCTAGGCCAAGTGGCATCATCACCATCCACGGCGACCCCGATATGGCCGTGGATTGCAAGGACAATGGTGTCAAGCTCGCCGACGCCGTTATCGCTGTAGAAACCAACCACGTGGATGAGCTTGTGAAATACACGAGCAACATCGACAAGGGTGACCCCACCATTCTGAACAAGACCACCTCGGAGAATCCGGGGTGTCAGCTTTCGAGGCGGCCACGCACACTCGCACTATCGAGCTCGTCCCAGGCGACTCCAGCTAGACGGTCACCATCGGGACGAACATGAGTCCCGCATAGCAAAGCACGCTCATAGGGTTCTTGGGCGAGAATCGCGACATCTTCGCATGGAAACCCTCTGACATGCCTAGTGTCCTGAGGGAACTCGCTGAGCACAAACTTAACGCCGACCCCAAAAGTGTGACTGGTGAAGCAGTCACTGCGGCCCTTCAATGAAGAGCGCCACCGAGCAATCGCGGAAGAAGTGAAGCATCTACTCGCTGCAGGCTTCATCCGGCCAATCAAGTACTCCAAGTGGATGGAAAATCCAGTCCTAGTTCTGAAGAAGAACAACACTTGGAGAATGTGTATCGACTACACAAACTTGAATAGTGCTTCCCCGAAGGAGGAGTTCGTCCTCCCCCGCATTGACCAGATCATCGACTTGACTGCAGGCTCGAAGTCGCTGTGCTTCCTCGAAAATCTACGGAGGTACAAGATCAAGCTTAACCCAGGGAAGTGCACCTTCGGCGTGCCCACCGGACAGCTCCTGGGGTACGTCGTCTCCAAGCGAGGCATTGAGGTAAACCCCACCAAGATCGACACCATCGCACGGCTCGAGAAACCCGAATAGTTGTGCGATGTCCAGAAGCTGGCCGGGCGAGTCGCGGCTCTCAGTCGCTTCATCCCCTGGCTTTGTGAGAAGGCAATGCCCCTCTACCGCCTGATGCGCAAGAACCCCACATTCCAATGGGACGAAGAAGCAGACAACATGCTCAAAGCGCTCATGGAAGTGCTGCTCGCAGCACCACTGCTCGCAGCCCCAGGTGACAAAGATCCAATGCTCGTCTACGTCGCGGCCTCCACTCGAGTTGTCAGCACCGTGATGGTCGTCGAGCGACCAGAAGAGGGCAAGGAGCGCCCCATGTAGTGCCCGGTCTACTACATCAGCGAGGTCCTAATGGACTCAAGGCAGAGCTACCCGCAGTACATGAAAATGGTGTATGCGGTCTTCAGAGCCCAGCGACTTCTCCCGCACTACTTCCAGGAGCACCCCATCACATTCGTCTTCTGCGCTGTTGTAGGACATTATCCGCAATCGCGAGGCGAATGGGTGAGTCACCAAGTGGGGCGTCAAGTACGAGCCACGCAAGGCGATCAAGTCACAAGCCCTGACTGATATCCTTGTCGACTGGGAAGAAGCACAGGAGCCAAAGAAGCTGCCCTACCTCCACTACTAGTCGCTCTACATCGATGGGTCCAAGAACGCGGACGGCGCAGGGGCTAGGATCATACTCACCTCCCCCAAAGGCGACAAGCTCCACTATGTGCTGCACCTGGACTTCACGCCCTGCACCAACAATATGGACGAGTATGAGGCCCTCCTTCATGACATGCAGGCCACCAAGGAGATGAACATCAATTGCCTACGGTGCTACAGTGACTCCGACCTCGTCGCCGCACAAGTCGTTGGTACCTGCGACGCCATCTCCCCCACAATGATAGCGTACCGCCAAGCGGTGGACCAGCTGGGGGCACTTCACCGGCTATTCCGTCAAGTGGATCGATAGGCGGAAGAACAAGGAGGCTGATGCACTCTCCCACATCGGATTTGCCCGCCAAATACCACTTGCAGGCATCTTCCTCGACATCATCAACAAGCCCTATGTCTCCCCACCGAAGGAGATTGACATCGGGATACCTCTGTAGCCTGAACCCACCATGGTCGCCGTGATCACGGATCCCACTGACTGGACCGCACCATATGTCTCCTTCCTCGAGCATAAGATCTTGCCCACCGATGAGACAGAGGAACAAATGATCATGCACTGCTGCAAGTCCTCGATTATCATCAACGGCGAGCTCCACAAACGCAGTGTGATGGGCGTATTCTAGCACTGCGTGCAGCCAGAAGAAGGGCGCAAGATCCTCCAGGACATCCACGCAGGCGACTGCGGCCACCACCCCGGGGCCCGGTCTCTAGTTACCAAAGCCATGAGACATGGCTTCTACTGGCTTACAACACACAACGATGCCACCGACATAGTCCAACGATGCGTCAAGTGCCAGGAGTACGCCAACTAGACGTGTATACTTGGTTCGGCTCTCAAGACCATCCCCATCACTTGGCCATTCGCCATATGGGGCATCGACATGGTAGGCCCATTCAAAAAGGCCCGATCTGGCTTCACCCACCTCCTGGTTGTAGTCGACAAGTTCACCAAATGGGTGGAGGCCAAGCGAATCAAGAAGTGCGAGAGCAAGACTGTGACCAAGTTCCTCCACGAGATAATCTATCGGTACGGCTACCCGCACATCATCATCACGGACAACGACACCAACTTCGCCAAGGGAGCCATGGCTGATTTCTGCGAAGAGCATGTCATACGACTCGACCTCGCCTCAGTTGCCCACCCGGAGTCGACCGCCCAAGCAGAGCGTGCCACCCAAAGCATCCTCCATGGCCTCAAGCCGCGACTACGGGTCCCCCTCGAGCGAACCCCCGGATGCTGGGTCGAAGAGCTACCCTCTGTAATATGGGGCATCCGCACCTCTATCAACCTCTCAACAGGGTTCACGTCCTTATTCATGGTGTACGGCGTTGAGGCTGTCATGCCAACCGACATGGAACACGACTCTCCTCGTGTCGTCAACTATGTGGAGGCAGATAAAGAGGTCGCCCGCCAAGACAGGGTCGACCAGCTCGACGAAGCACGCGACCTATATCGCTCTCGTAGCGCCATCTACCATCAAGGACTTCGTCGCTACCACAGCCGTCGAGTCCGGACTCGCACTTTTCAAGAGGGTGACCTGGTCCTACGACTGGTCCAGGACAAGAAGGGCATGCACAAGTTTTCACCACCATGGGAGGGGCCGTTCACCATAGGGAGAGTCCTCGGCAACGACACCTACTACCTCATCGACGCACGAGGCGACGGCCAGCTCGAATTCAGGCAGCCATGGAATGTAAATCTCCTCCAAAAGTTCTATACATAGAACTTAAAAATGTACTCAGCTGCTATATGATGAAATAAAACCGGATCACACAAATTGTGTGTACTCGTCGTCCCCTTGTGCGAATTGCACTCGTAAATTCAGCAATACGCTACCTCTGGAAGTCAACCCTTGGTCGAGCAACCAGCACGACTAAGTAGTGTGGCTCAAGGGCACCGAAAATATCCGGGCCTTGCGCTGTCCATGAAAACGCAACCCCGGAGCCACCATCGGAGTCGCCTCGGTCGACTGGCCTGCCGGGCCAAGACAACTAAACACGCTTCTCACAGCAAACCCATCCTCCCCACCCCATGCACGGTGACTCGAAAGTTCAAGTACCACACTCGGGGACTCGCCACAAATGTCCCTCACGTGGCTCGGGAACACACTAAGTATGAGAGCCTGCTTCGGTCTCTTCACACGACTGCTTTTCCAAGGCAGGGGCGACAAGTTACAAACAACACACAACATCCTCACCTACCTTGGGCAAGCGACTAGAACAACCAAGTACCACGCTCAGGGACTCGCCTAACCGACCCCGGTCGCGTCCGGGAAAACGTCCAAGTACAGAGCACCCCTTGGGGTCGCCAAGCGACTGGCTCCATGATCCATGATGAGTCGACTACGGTTAACCTAACAGCCCAATAGAAACAAACACACATTCACGCGAGGCTAACCCCACAAATGGGCGGACACGCTCGGGGACTCGCTCAACCAAAAATACGAAACAAACAAAAATAACATAGCAATGCAAGCCGATTAACCTCTTTCCTTCAAACAACAAAATATATTGTTCATTACATTACAAAAGGGGCCAGTCGCCATGACGATCACAACTTCCCTAGGGCAATCTCCTCACTTTGCAGGATCCAAAGAAGAAGCACCGCCATCGCCCTTGGCCCGGACAAATTGCTCCCAAGGGTTCGACGGGTACATTGCCAGCTGCTTCGCCAGCGACGACCGGAAGGGTTGCTCCGACTTCAGGTCATGGTGCTCTGGCTCGGAGTCACCTAGTGCCACGACCGTCTCCTGGTACGGAAGCAGATCCCCCATCGCCAACACCCGCTCCACCAATGGAGCAGCCTTGGTGGTCAACTTGAGAACCTCCACGATCTCCGCTAAGCCAGTCGCCGAAGGATACCCGCTGGTGATGTCATCAAGGTCGAAGTCGTCGGGGAAGTGCGAAAGCCCGAGACTGAGCACCGTGATGGCTCCTCGTCGGAAGGCCGACCACACAATCCACTCGACCACTACGGGAGCTTCCTCGAGGTAGCATCAAACCTTCGTCAGCCCACGAGGAATCACCTCGGTGGGAGAGATCCCTTGGAGAACGGCCTGGACACAAAGCGCCGAGGCGGTGACAGCATTCGCCACCGCTATCCCGCATTGCGAGGCGTCGAAGGTCTGCACCACCGGGTCACTTTGACCTATCATAGCTGCAACGTCAGAAAATCAATATCATTTTGGCCTGGTGGACTCACCCGCTCGGGACTCACACACTTGGGGACTCGCCATATACCAGACAAGCAGGAGCAAAAGAAAAGGATACTCACCAAGGAGTTTGCGGTAGTTCTCCATCACATGCCTCTCAAGAGTCCCAAGGTTGTCCTGCAACCCAAGGATGACTGAGTCGGAGGCCTTCCGCTCCTCCTCCGCTACAACGACCGCAGCCTTGGCCCTATCTTCAAAAGAGATCATCGAGGCCTTCGTTGCCTCCAGCTCTTTCGTCAACAAGACGATTCGCTCCTCCGTTATGGCTAAAGTGGCCTTCGCGGTCTCCAGTTCAGCGACTAGAACATAGCCCTCGCGGGCCTTGGCGATCGTAGAAAAAGAATCAACTCGAAGAAAGAAGACCATATTTCAATATCCTCACAACAATAAGAGCTCAAATTTACCAAAGATAGTACAACTCACCACCAGACGCCTAGAGTAACTAGTTGACCTCATGTGTCTCCTACAGATCGTGCTCCAAGCACTCCGTCGTGGCCTGCCGATTGGACAATTCCTGTTGTAGGCCTTGAAGATAGAAACAATAAGGGACTAGCGATTAAAGTTCTAAGTGCATAGCCACTGAAATTCAGTGACTAGACCCTCGGGGACTGGACGATTAAAGTTCTAAGTGCCTAGCCACTGAAATTCAGCGACTAGACCCTTGGGGACTAGACATACTTGTATAGCTGCGCCTAACATGCAATGCAGTTCAATGGCATCCGTCAAGGCAATCACAAACGATGTATGTTCACGATGTTGTCCGGTGTTGCTATCAACGACCTTAGGAACCTGTGGCGACTGTGTTGCAGTCACCACAGCAGAGGCCCTCGCCACAAAGCGAGGGAACATCATGGCCGTTGCTCCCGGAACGCTGGCTACAGGCACCGGCCTCTTCGTTGGCTCGGTCGGCTTGCTCGGCTCTGAGCTGGTGGCCACTTCAACAACTGCAGGGAAGGCGGGACTGCCCTTCCCCACGTCTTCTCCTGCCACGATGGTGGAGTCATCTTTCTTCTTCTTCGTCGCGCCTTCGTGTGGTGCCTCCATAGTGGCCGCCTTCCTCTTCTTGGAAGGGTGGACCTTCCCTTTAGTGTTGACTAACGGAACCTTGGCCACTGAAGGGTGACCAACCTTCTTGACACCAGACCTGGGAAATCACCATGGTCAGCAACTGAAGATGCAAGAAGATATCAAAGCACGAGGAAAAAGGCATCAAACTTACTTGGCGACAGGGAGCGTGCGCATACCAGTGGTAATATGGGCTGGCTTCTCCAGCTCCGGCCCCAACTTGTGCAAGAGCCCCTTCTCAAACACATCCGTGGCCCACCGCGGGCTTCTTTGACATCTAGCTCGCAGCCGCAGGGATCTCTAGCCCGGAGACGCGGGCGACTTCTCCGTGGCATGGACTTCGACCCCGCGTTTTTAGCAGTCCCTAGATCTAGGGCCGCCGAGACTATCGGCACGATCACAGCAAGTGGAACTGCCTGTTCCACCACCGCATCCGCTGCCCCTGACCCCATCATTGGAGCGGAGTCCTCCAGAATCTTGGTCATGGCCTCACCCTTCTCATCGTCTGAATCCTCGTCTAAGATTCAAACACCACCATAGACCGAGGCGGTGACGACCGCTTTGTTGTCGGCTTCTTCACGGGCGACTTCGCCTCTGGCACGGGATTCACCAGCATGGCCACGCGCCGTGAGCTGTGCTCCTGCACCATGCCTTTGTCACTCTCGTGCTCTTCGAGACTACAACTTCCCTCGATCTCGTGTTGCTTCTGCTTGCGGGTCTTACAAGCCGCATGCACAGGCACGGCGACCTCCACTACCTAGGTCCTCACCATCGGAGGACTCCATTGCTCCTTCTTCAAGCTCAGAAGGAACCTCTTCGTCAAGAGAACGGAGCCAATTTTCTAGAACCTGAAACAGCTGACAATGACAGAAAGGTGAGCAAAACAAGCTCGAAAACAGTGACTACGAAGCTGCGACTGCAAAATTAAGGATAGGAAGGAAGACTTACTATGGGAGCCTGACGCTTCTCGGTCGAGGTATACGGAGCAAGCCCAGCCTTGGGGTTGGTGTACTCCGCGTCCGTGATCTTCTTTAGTGTGGCGATATAGTCATCGGCCTCACAAACCTCCTTGCTTTCCTTCATGGCATCATCCCTGTTGGTGTATTCATACATCCAAGGGCTCGTTTGGCTAGCGGGACCAGCCGCCGCCTGATCCAGCAGTTGTACAAATTACTGGACTCTAGACCATCCTTCTTCAGCTCCTGGATCCGTGTCAACATTTTGACATTGGCCATCCGTTGGTCCTTAGGGAGCATGGTCGCTGACAGTCGGCACGGCTCGCTCCTGTCGGCGGTGTACATCGGGAGCGCCACCTCACCGTCGAGGGTAGACTCCTTCAGTAAAACCAGCTTTTCTTCCACTCGGTGGCAGCTTTCTTCGGCAGAAGAAGCTTCACGAAGGTGGCCTTGGGCTTCAGCTGAAACGTATCTCTACTCGCTGCCAGAATGGGGCCGTCGGTCCCTTCACGACCGACACAACCGTGGAACATCTCCAACCACAAGGTAAAGTAGGGGCGACACCCAAGGTAACTTTCACAGAAGGCGATGAAGATCGCGAGCTGCTCCACGCTGTGTGGTCCCAGATCCGACGGCTTGATCATGTAATACGAGCAGAATCGCCAAAATAAGAGAGATGTTAAGAAGCCTAGCCCTCTTTCTAAGTGTCTCTAGAAGCAGATGAATTCGCCATGGCGAGGCTTTGGCTTCGTCTCACCGGGCGCGGGGATTCGCCAATTCCCCGTGTAGAGGATGCCTGCGTCCTGAAAGGATTTCAGGGCGGCCGTGGTGCATTTGGATTGGCCCCAGAGATCTTTTGGAGGCGCCATGGGTGGAGGAAGGAAGTCGTTGTGTCTGGAGATTTTGGATCAGGAGCGGATCTGAAGATTGGGAGTGCGCGGGGATGGAGAAATGCGAAGATTTGTTTCTCCCTTTGTCGTTCTTCTTATAAGGGGGGCGCTACCCACCAATCTCGGGCTATCCATTACCTCGCGGTAATTATGCCAAAGTTACCGTTGGATTACCCAATGGCTAGTTTGACCCGCTTGACGGTCCAACTTCATTCACTCGACTCGCCTGTTGGTGTGCCTTGTCCATTTGATAAGGTGGAGCGAATCAAGCTTAACTCCACTCGCCAAAGCTGTGACTGAAGACATACTGGAGAGACTTCTTTCTTCATTGAGGGATCCCATCGCTAATTCGACTGGGCATCCAAATTGGACTCACCTACTCCGACTGCCAAATGAACACCTACACCGAACCAACGTTGGCCTTGGGGACTACTGATGGGGGTATGCCTCGCAGGACGTTTTGAGTGGGCCAAGGCCTCTACGAGTGGGCCTACAGGATGACGACTAGAATGCGACTGAGGAGAAGCCTGGCAACTAGAAGCTGGAGGCCTAGAAGCATAGCAGAAGCCTAGTCGGATTAGGTCAGATCCTCCAAGTCCCTAACTGACTCGGTTGTATATCTGTAAACCCTAGCGATTACCCCCTATATAAATCTCCCCAGGGTACTCTCTGTACTCACATTCCATCATACACCCCATCGACTTGCTTCTTAGCCACCGAGCTCGCCACCATTGTACTCACTCGATAATACAATCTAGCAGGAGTATGTCTTTACCCTGCAGGGGCCGAACCTGGGTAAATCCATGTATCTTTTCCCTCATCTCGCTCCGCAGATGGCTGCCCGCTCTTTCCCAAAATCCTACCAATTGCCACCCCTAGTAGCGACTGCCGTGGTCATTCCCACAACAATCAGCCTTCACTGGTTTACTAGAACTTCGTGGAGTTCCTTTCATGCTGTGTTCGTAGCTCCTTTCTAGAACAGGGAGTAACATGTCACAATTTTATACACTCTACAGAGGTGCGTTACTTTACCCATAAGTGATCAAATCCTTCTTGCACAACCGGGCATCTTAGCCGTCCACACTTCCTTTGTTTTGGGGCCCAGTAGATGATCCAAGACGATCACTATCTTTCTACACGACCCCACATGTAAACACGACCTCTAACACTACAAGAAATGTGTTCACTAGTGACCTTTTCTTAACGACAATGGTTTCTTTGGTCATAGGTCTGTGACAATTTGGTTTGTAATGGTCGTAGGACATTTGGGTGGGCCCAAAGCCATAAATCGTATGACCAATTTAGCAATAAAGGTCATAATGTTCTCACATGAATTGATCATAGCCTAGACAATAGTGGTCCATGACCTTTTTTAGAAGATTAGAACCATGGTCATAACCTCTTTGACCATATAATAATGTCTTTAACTCGGAGATATTGACATGACTGGGTTGCCACATCAGCAGTTACATCTACATGGCAGTATCTAGGTGTCATTTGAACCATCTGACAGGTTTGACCCAATGACTTTGACTATTCTGACAAGTGGGATAGGTGCATTTAGCATGTTTGGCCATATTTCCTCCGCCGGCCATTTAGCATGCTTTGCAGGACTGGACCAGCCTGTTCGTCCATTTAGCATGTTGGGTCATATTTCCTCCGCCAAATAAACCTGCTACACCGGATGATGGCCAAGTTAGCCCCATACTATCGATGAAACTATTACTAGTTAATTAGCAAAAAATTAGCGCAACAGGGACTCGAACCCACGACCAAACGTTGTTTCAGATAGTTCCCTACAACTGAACCAGTGATGTAATGTTGATATTGTGGCCTTCGTTATCTATATGAATATACTTTATTTGTATATGAATGTTTGTGACACAACGACCTGCAGGGAACCTAGGAGAAAAATCAGGTATCCTCTTTGCTATCATTGTAGGCGACCAGCGAGGGCGGGGGCAGTGGTACTGCCAGAGTCCCCATTGGTGGTGCTGGTACTCGGCGATGAGCCCCTTCCACTCGAAGATGAGACCCCTTCATCTTGCTACCGAGACAAGAGGAAGCGGCTCGACACGAGCCCCCTTCTATAATGAGATGCTTCCTATCACCAGACTCCCCATCAGTGGCGGTGTTGCCGAAGCCGCTACTGAGCAAGAGGCCGAACTGTTGTCTGGTTGCAGACGAACAAAGGGGCAGCTTCTATCACGCGCACCTCTAGGTATGTGCCCCTCTCCTCTCCCCTCTCCCCTCTAGGTCTGGGCCATGATTTCAGTCATGTTCATCAGTTTGTGTCCTAGCTAGCTATGCTCCGTGTTGCAATTGTTTGGTCAACAGTTCATAGCTATGGAATTTGTAGTCAAATGCTCCCTGTAACTATCGCCAAATGCTCTTCAGTTCATAGCTATGGAATTTTCAGTCAAATGCTCCCTGTAGCAATTCAGTCAAATGCTCCCTGTAGAAATTTGACATGTAATATGTAGCAATTTTACTATGATGTTACTCTAAGATTAGCTATGGAATTTTCTGTTTTGGTTTGATTCTACATATTAGCTCCATGTAGCAATTCAGTTAAATGCTCCCTTACATGCTCCATGGTTTGGTTTGGTTTGATGTTACTCTAAGCTTAGCAATTCTACATGCTAACAATTCTTTGGTCTTTTGCATGTCGATGGATATATGCTGGATTACAAAAGGAGTTAGAAGGATTTCTTATGAGCATATAAGGGGAGTGGATGAGTTCATGCAGTTTGTTCGCAGAAGTGTTACCCATGGTGCTCAAGTTCTTTACATGTGCCCCAGCTGTAATAACCGTGATCACCAGACTCTACATGATGTAGAGGCTCATATGCTGATGCGTGGGATGGCATCCACGTATGATAGATGGATCTATCATGGGGAGGCTTTACATGCAGAACCTGGAGATGAACCTGATGCACAACAAGGTGGTGATTTTGTACAAGATGATGATCAACAAGAGGATGTTATTTTGGAGGAGGGGGATGGGGATGAATATGATAGGGTCCCTGATCTGTTTAAGGATCTATACCAATCTGAACCACAAGGTGAGGGAAAGAATACAATCTATGTCGAGCTTATAGAGGAGGCTAAGCGTCCAACTAGTGATGGTGGTACAATGTCCAGATTTGCTTTCACGGTGAAGTTATTTGACGTCAAGTCCTTCTACCGGATAAGAAACGTTGCCATCAGCGGAATACTTCATACCTTGACCATCCAGTACCCTAAAAGCTCAATTCCCAAAAATTATGAAGAAGCATTGAGTGTAATCCGCAGACTGCGGGTTGGTTATGATTCAATCCATGTCTACCAAAACAACTGTGTCTTGTTTCAGAAGACATATGCTAACCTTGACAAGTGCCCGAAATGTGATGCCTCTAGGTGGAAAGATGCAGATGGGAGGAGGCAGATTCCGGAGAAGGTGTTGAGGTACTTTCCTATTATTCCAAGGTTGTATAGGATATTTTTTTCAAAGAAGCAATCTGAGGTGGTACAATAGCATAAGCTAAAGCAACAACCTGTGGATAATGAGTTTAGCCATCTAGCTGACGGAGAGGCATGGAAAGATTTGATGATAAACATAAAGAGTTTGCCGCTGATGCGAGGAACATAAGACTTGGCCTTGCCACGGATGGCTTGAACCCTTTTGGAATGAGCAAGAAATATAGAATGTGGCTTGTATTTGTCGTGCCATACAACCTTCCACCTTGGGCATGTATGGATCAATCCAACTTCATGATGGCTTTGTTGATCCCGGGTCCATCTTCTCTAGGAAAGGCTTTTGATGTTTTTATGGAGCAACTTGTTGAAGATCTGTTAAAGTTATTGGAGGGTGTGAGTACCTATGATGCCCTGAGTCTTGATAAGTTTGATTTGTAGGCTGCAGTAATATGGTGCATCCATGATTGCCCGGTGCTTCACACTCTGTCATGCAGGCTCACAACTGGTTATCAAGCATGTATTCAGTGTGACAAGAAACCGTGCTCGGAAAGAATAAGGAACAACTTCTGCTGGATCGGGAATCACAGTTTTCTTCCTTACAACCATCATTGGTGAAGAAGCAGAGATTTCAATGGGAAGACTGAAAACCGTGACGATCCGCTGGAGTCTAGTAAAGAAGAGCTCGAGCAGCAACGTGACAAGGTGAAAGATGTGAGACCGGGAAAGGGTCAAAGAAAAAGGAAGTGGGAGACAGTCAATGTTTGGACCGGAGGTGTATCCTGTGGGACCTCCCATATTGGGAAGATCTCAAGTTGATGCATAATCTCGATGTAATGCACACTGATAAAAACATATGTGATAATCTGCTTGGGACATTTATGAACATTGACAGGAAGTCAAAGGACACAGTTAACGTGAGTCGTTTGAGATGCCACAAGCATGGTACATAATGACTAAAGAAGAAAATCTTGCATTCTGTGAATTTATCAGAGCAGTGAGATTTCCAGATGGGTATGCTGCTAACCTTGCAAAATGCGTGTCTCCCGATGGATGCAAACATCAAGGTCTCAAAACTCATGATTGTCACATCCTCCTCCAAAGGATTTTACCTGCTGGATTACGTGGAATAATGGATAAACAAATATATGAAGAGATTGCTGAGCTGGGGAATTTCTTCAGAGAGCTATGCTGCAAAACACTTAAGCTATCTGTTCTTGAAAGACTCGAAAAAGAAATTACGGTTATCCTCTACAAACTTGAAAAGATCTTTCCTCTAGCCTTGTTCACCATCATGGTCCATTTGGCGGTCCATTTACCCAAAGAGGCAAGGATTAGAGGTCCCATACAATACAGTTGGATGTATCCCGTCGAAAGAAGGATGCTTACATTTAAGCGTTATGTCTGATACACGGCCAGGCCTAAGGGGTCAATTGCCGAGGCATATGTTGTTGATGGGTGTGTGACGTTTTTCTCACGGTACTTCGACAATGTGGAAATAATATTAATCGTCTTGGCAGAAATAGAGAGCGAAGCGATTCGCAAAGTTTTGATGTCTCAGTTTTCAACCATGGTGTCAACTTCCTTAGAGGGTCAAAACACTTGGCGGCTAATGGTGATGACTATGACAAGATACACTAGTATGTGCTTACAAGTTACCCCGAGGTTCTATCGTATATAAAGTATGGCATCTCTTATGCACTCGATATCTCTTTTCTTGGTACATTTTACCCCAGATGTACATTTAATTAACTATATATTTTTGTTGGCATTGCAGTTTGTGCAAGGAAGAGATGATTGGTCAAGGTAGCCGCATCAATGTTGACAAATGGCTTGCGAAGGGATTTGCTAGATGGTTTAAGAATCATGTGAGTACTTTGAATTTGGAGTAGTACTATGATGGAATTTACTTGAATTTGTAGTAGTACTATGATGGAATTCACTCGTTTTCTATTTTTGCAGACTGGAAAATTGCATGAGAAGAATGAGGTCAGTGATGATCTTTTTTATTTTGCATGTGCACCAGATACGCAAGTGAGGCTGTATTCAACATGTGTTGTTGATGGTGTCCTCTACCACACCATTGACCGTGATAAAAATAGAAACACGCAGAATAGTGGAATTGTCACAGAGGGAGATCATGAGTCGACTGTCATTGACTTCTACGGTCAGCTCACAAGCATCATCAAGCTACAATACAATTCTAGCGGAGGCGTCCATCATTTGATCGTCTTGTTCCGCTGCGATTGGTTTGATCTTGTTGGCAAGAAGACGAGCCGAGTCCGTGAGGATCGACACTTTATAAGCATTAACACTTCAAGGTGCTGGTACATGAATGGTCCTTTTCTTCTAACACCATAAGCAACAAAGGTCTTCTATGTGGCATACACCCTTTTGGGTGGGCATTGGCGAGTTGTTCAAAAGTTCCCACACAGACATTTGTGGAGCGTGAAGTAAAGTGAAGTGGAAAAGAGTCTTTGTGGTGGTGGTGGGCTATCATACCAAGATGATGACATGTCGGAAGTTCCGGTGCTAGCTAGTGAATCCAATGTGGAAACTATATAGCAAAGGAACCGTTAACGAGTGTTAGTTGATGTCGTGGTTGTGGAAAGAATGAAGAAACGTAGGATGGACCTGCTGGATGATGAACCTGAAAACGAGAAGGGAGTATATGAGACAATGTACCAGTACTATGACAATGGTTAAGATAAATGGCAGGACGACGATGATGATTAGTTTCAATCTGGAATGTAAATTATGTCCTCCATTATCTTTTTTCTTTTCATCCGCTTGCTAGTGGCTCAATGACGTTGTAATGTTAATGGTGTGTTGGAGTCCTCGTGTTTTGCTTCAAGAATGGTGTTGTAATGCTAATGGTGTGTTGCTTCAAGAATTGATCTGATCTTCAGTTTGTCAAATTGTAATGGAGCAATATGATGTTATTGTAAAATTGCAATCTATCCATGTGTGTTCAGATGACATAATTAGGAGTGCCATTTATCTTGTGCAATCTATCCATGTGTGTTGAAATTGCAATCTATCCATGTGTGCTCCATCGTGTGCCAGATATTGATAGCAAAAGCAACAACACTAGTTCAAGGCAACCTAGACATGATAGCTCGAACAACACTAGTTGCAAGGAAAAAGAAAAATCAACCTGGACATGATAGCAAAAGCAACATCATGCCAGATATTGACAGCAACCTAGACACGCAGCACCAGAAGCAACCTGGAATAGTAGCATATATATACATGAATAGTACCATATATATCCTGGAATATTAGCATATATATATCCTGGAATAGTAGCGTATATATATATACAACACCAAAAGCAACCTAGAACTAAGTTAACAACCTGGATCACTTCTCCACTTAAACTAAGTTAAGAACCTAGACATCAAAAGCAACCAGACACAACTTGAACCAAGTTCACTACATGTCTGACTAGCATATTACAGGAAGTCCAACATTGAACATAGCTACTCGACCCTTTTAAGGATCAGCTTGAGACCATTCTCTGAGCACCTACGGAACTAGAATAGGAAGACTTCACCCTCTTTCATCTTGGTCTTCCTCGCCACCTTCTTCCAGTTGGAGGTGATCTGGACACCTACATTGCTTCCTTTGCAAAATATAACTTTCACTGTAGCAATGCCTCTCCCATTCCAAAGAACCTTGATGTGTGGTGGGAAGTCCAGGTATTTCTTGATGAAGGAATAGTTGTAATTCCTAGCAAAGTACTGCATAAAAGCAACAAAAATAACATTAATTCAAATAAATGGAGGGCATGAAAGCAACAAACAGACGACTAATTGAAAAAAATGTATACCATTTTTGCTCTATGCTTATCTATGTGAGCACCCTGAATAGTGCAAACATATATGTGTCTTGTTGGCCTCTCACGAGCTACCTCCCTTAGAAACTCAACTTGTGAACCGTCCAAAGCCACACGGTTCACAAACACACAACATTCATCAAAGGCGAGGCTCCTTCGCTTTATTTTTGGGCCTACATGTAAGAAAAAATGGCATGCTTAGAAGAGACAAACTTAGCAGTAGCATATACATAGAAGAGACATACTTAGCAGCAGCATAGACATAGAAGATTACCTCAAATGGCAATAGCTCTAGCTTCACGAGCAGCAACACGCTTGCTAGTAGCAGTGGCTTCACGAGCAGCGCACTTCCTAGCAACCGCAGCTTCACGGAGAGTGTGCCGCATATCAGCATCTTCACGGGTAGCTGCTTCATCATCAGAACTAATGTTGATGACTTCGACATTTTGTGCATTCTGGTCGAGGACAATATCGACATCCATGGTGTAGATCTGTAAATAAAAAGGGGACAATATTCTACCAAACTTCAGCATGAGCAGAACACAAGCAACTAATGGACAAACCTGTTACTGCCAGTAGTATGTGTGAAAGTACACTACTAGGAAACAACCTATAGATAGACAAGATATTCAGTGGCGCATATGCGAAACCATGCGCCACAGAAAAATATTAGTGGCGCACTAGAAAACATGCGCCACAAAAGATTGGAAGTTCTGTGGCGCATTTTCCACAGTATGCACCACAGAAGATTGGTGGGACCCGCCAGTCGGGGTGGGTTGATCCAAGTTCTGTGGCGCATAGAGAGATATGTGCCATAGAAGTTGCCTCTTCTATGGCGCATATTTTCTTATGCGCCACAGAACATGGAGGGGGGCCCGACCATGGAATCTAATTCACCAAAGTTCTGTGGCGCATGCTGGGATATGCGCCACATATGTGTTTCACTTCTGTGGCGCATATCACGACATGCGCCACAGAACTTGGAGGTGGGCCCCACAGAGGGAATCTAATTCACCCACTTATGTGGCGCATATGGACTTATGCGCCATAGAAGATTTAGCATTTGTGGCGCATTTCCTCCATATGCGCCACAGATGAGGGCGTCCAGATCCATGTTAAAAAGGTGACAAAAGCTAGCTCTTATCTATCCACCACCACCCATTTCACATCTCTACCTCCTCCCAACTCGTCTTCCTCCTCCCTCACACCCCATCTTGCCCATAGTTTCTCCATTTTCTTGTAACTAAACCTACTTTAATCCATAGATTGGTAAGTGGAAGCTTCGCTCCAACTTCTAGATATAAAAGTTCCTTACTTTTCTCTCTCAGATCTCTATTTGTTTACTAATTTCCTCTCTACCAACTTGTAGATCTATTTTTCCACACTCTCTCATCGCGCGGTCTCGTCTCGCTATTATTGTGTCTACTAGGTGAGTACGTGGCCATGAACATGTAGGTGAAGCTTGTCGCGCGGGTCGTGTGTGTGCAATCCATGGAGAGACGATGCTTGTGTGGTGCATGAATGTTTGCAATGGGAGGAAGTTTTTTGTTGCTTGCTTGTTGTTGTCCCGGCTGGTGTGGTTGCATGGATGTTTGCTGAAATGTTGATTCATTTCCATTTCAGCAAATTTTTGCACTACCCATATGTCCTAATTTTAGGAAAGGTCATGCCGAATTTTTTCCGGCTAGCATTCATGCATGTGTGTGTTCATATGGTGTGGTTCTCACCTATACTCTTTGTTTTGACCGCTCAGGCAACCATGGTCCTCATGATGAGCGAAGGTCGAATTGCTAGGTACAACAAAGGCGCGAAGGAGGACATGATTGTGAACAACAAGACCATGATAAGATGTCCATGTCGAACATGCAAACTGCAGCGTGGATCGACCCTGAATCTGGACAATTGGAGGGTCACCTGCTCAGGCACGGTTTCATGCGTGACCTCAATGAGGCGCCGGGAGGACATGGTGGAGGTCACGAAGACATGGGCGGGCGAGAAGACGAAGAGTCTACCGGGCATGATCATCATGACGAAGGAGATGCCAGTGGGCATGATCATCATGACGAAGGAGATGCCGGCGGACATGATCAGCATGGAGAAGGAGATGGCGACGGGCATGATCATGATCATGAAGAAGGAGAAGACGCGAACACACAGACTCTGCTAACTTCGGTCTTGCAGGACCCTCATGTTCAAGAACTGCTCCTCAAGGAGACGAGCAACAACAAAGCTGCAGCCAGGGAGAAAGCCAAGCTGGCCCAAATGGAGGTAGACGGGATGACTCCATTGTATCCTGGGTGTCTCCCCGAGGATACACGTTGGAGTGTAACGCTCAAGGATCTGGAGATGAAGGCCGAACACAAATGGACCGATGTGAGCTTCAACACAAACATGGAATATTAGCATGGCTGACTTCCTAAGGGGAACACATTGCCAACAAGTATTGAGGAGGCCAAGAAAATGTGTGCCCTCTCGACCTACCACACATTAAATACCACGCATGCATCAATGATTGCGCACTTTATCGGAACGAGTATGCGGATAGAACCACATGTCCGGTGTGTGGCCAAGGACGGTACAAGAGCGGGAACAAGAAAGTTCCTCGAAAAGTGGTATGGTACTTTCCTATCACCCCTCGTCTGCAGCGATATTTCGTAGATCCTAAGGAAGCAAATCTCATGCAATGGCACGCGGAAAGAGAGAAACCCGAAGATGATCCAGAGAAGGGCAAGATCCTGACACACCCTTCAGACGTTAGCCAGTGGAATGCATTAGACATCGAGTTCGAAGAGTTTGGGGGCGATGCAAGGAACGTTAGGCTGGGTATGAGCACCGATGGACTCAATCCTTTTGGAAACCAGAGTAGCACGCATAGCACCTGGCCCGTGTTTGTATGGCCGTACAACCTCCCCCCATGGCTATGCACGAAGCAAAGGTATGTACACATGAGCATTCTTATTCAGGGGCTGAAACAACCAGGTATCAATATGCATCTGTATCTCGGGATATTGAGAGAGGAGTTAGCCAGGTTGTGGGAGACGCCGGCCCGTACGTGGGATGCCTACACTAAAGAATATTTCCATCTGAGAGCCGCTTTGCTCACGACCGTGCAGGACTATCCTGGTTATGCATATGTATCGGCCCAGGTGAACCACGGACACAATGCATGTGTCAAGTGCATGGATGAGACACCGCATCTCCAGCTACCAAGGGATCCTGGGTCTTCGAAAATCGTGTTCCAAGGTACTCGAAAGTGGCTCCGCATGGATCACCCATGGAGAAAACGTGGTGACCTGTTCAATGGTAAGGACGAGCTCTAAAGAGCCCCACGCCCGAGGAGCGGCAAAGAAATCGAGGAGCTTTTGAATAATTGGGTAGATTGCCCTGCGCCTAGAAAAAAACGACCGAGGACAAAGCCGCTGCTAGGTGTATGGAAAGCAAGGTCTGTTTTCTAGGACCTGCCGTATTGGAAGGTCCTTCACACTCCCCATAGCCTCGATGTAATGCACATCACGAAGAACGTTACCGAGAGTCTGCTTGGCACTCTACTGAACATGCCGGAGAGGACCAAGGATGGGCTGAAAGCAAGAAAGGACCTTAAATTGCTTGGCATCAAGAAAGATCTTCAGTACCCTCAGAGTGATGATGATGATGATCAGACGGAAGGGACTCAAGGTCGCCGCAAAAGAGTTAAGAAGAATTAGGTGGTGCTTCGTGCTGCCTGCTTCACTCTGAGTCTGGAGGAGCTCGAGCAGTTTTTCAGGTGCCTCTTAGGAGTGAAAGTTCCTCACGGTTACTCGGCGAAGATAAGCAGATATCTGGACGTGGCGAAGAAGAGGTTCAGCGGTATGAAGTCTCACGACTGTCACGTGTTGATGACACAGATACTCCCCGTTGCGATCCGTGGGATAATGGACGAGCATGTCCGTGAGACGTTGTTTGGCCTCTGTAACTTTTTCGACGTCATATCTAGGAAGTCAATCAGTGTGAAGCAGCTCGACAGGCTACAAGAAGAGATCGTGATGATACTATGCGAGCTTGAGATTTACTTCCCACCCGCATCCTTCGACATCATGGTGCATCTGCTTGTACATGTTGTGGACAACATCATCCAGCTCGGGCCGACATTCCTGCACAACATGATGCCGTTTGAAAGGCTAAACGGTGTCATCAAAGGATTCGTTCACAACAGGTCTCGTCTAGATGGAAGCATAGCCAAGGGCTTTCTGATCTACGAGTGCATCTCCTTCTACCAGAATTATCTAACCACCGAGAACAAGGATGTTGGAATACCCACAAAGAAGCACCTCGGTAGGCTCGGTGGATATGGTCACCGCGAGGGCTGCCGCTCACTGCATGTCGGCATTGATGGTCGACGCACTGATTTTGAAAGGGCACACCGAGTCGCGCTACAACACATTGAAGTGGTCGGCCCTTGGGTCGAAGAGCACAAAAGCTTAATCGAGCAGGAGTACGTCGACCAGGGCTGGCTGAGGAAGAAGGGAGACGTAACCAGAGAGCACAACTCCAGCTTCACGGGCTGGTTTAAGAAAAGGCAACTGGACAATCCCCCACAGACGCCTTCTACGGAAGATCAAAAACTCATATTCTCCTTGTCACAGGGCCCAGGGCACAACCTAAGGACCTATCAGTCATACGACATAAACGGTTACAGATTCTACACCGAGGCTTAAAATCACGGACTTGCAGCTTAGGCAATTTGTTCGGGCCTGCTACTACCTGGACTAGGAAACAGGGGAGTTCATCACCGACGATCCGGAGGTGAAGGACTTCGAGAAGAATCTGGTAAGGAATTTATCGCCGATCTCAAGTCTATTGCGTTCTAAATAAAATAATGAAGCCAAGAATCTAAATGGGTTCACCTTTCCTTGTCTCTACATGAGGAGGAACTAAAAGCTACTGCCACAGAGTCGTTCCAGGATTCGATGGAGCCGTGGGACACGGTTTTCAATAGGGCGACCAATGCTTACAAGAAGAGGGACAAGGGGTTGCCGCCGTCCTCAGCTGGCTGTGTGTCCGGCTTCGGTACGAGCATGAAGTTGAAGGAGTACTACAAAGAGGACGCCAAGAAAAGAAGGAAGAGGAAGAACCAGGATAAAGCCGCTGTTGCAGAGCTGAAGATGAAGGTGCAGACACTGGAGGACAAGGCGGTGGACAAGAAAATGGTGGACAAGTTAGTGGAAGAGAAGCTCCTCTCGATGATCCCTCCTGAGTTTTTCGAGGGGCTTACTGCTTGGAATGCGGGAAGTCGACAGGGGCCAATACATCTGCCCAACTTAAGCAGCAGCAACTCGGGCAACAATGTTACCGTGTCGCCGGACCTGGTGACCCCGTCGGCCGTCAACGTCGGGACACATCCGCTCGTTTTGGTCACACCGACGCCCCCTCCCACCAAAGATACCAATAAGGCGTAGCAGACAGCGGTGGTGCTTCATGAGGCACCGGAGCGGGAGATTGCAGATGATGATAGGCCGGCCGCCGGCATCGGTCGTGTCTCTACATTAGCCGAGATCCATGTCATCACCAAGGTAACTAATTAGTTAGTGCACGTCATCTCATTTATCCCTTTGATGCATGACTGCTGCCATCTCATGACGCCCAACAACATGTTTTTGCCTCAGGACACTTCTTGCGTACTCCTGCTTAAAGATGTCGGCGGTGAGTTGAAGGATGTTGCCAAGGGCACTCTTATACAACCGGCGAGCCGCACGATGCACAACAATCCAATGGATGATGACGTGATGAGGGTCAGGTTGGCTCGGGTGTTGCCAGGGTGCGACGACATGGACCCCCCCTTTCAACCTCAGGGATCCGACGAACACAAGACCCTTGGGGAATGCTACAACTGGCCCTTGACATGGCCGAAGACCCAGATTCTTCTTGCGGGGGGAGCACCGGCGCCACCTCTCGACCGATCGCCCGACCACCACCTCGGAAGCTAGTAGCCGCCGTCGTCGCCACCACCAGCCGTCACCATCAACTCTTGGCAGCGTGTGCACCACCACATGGCAAAGACGGTGTGCCGCAACCACCGTCGCCCCCGCTACCACCACATGATGGCACCCATGAAGATGATGATGAATTGGTCAATGTTGACGACTTCATCAACACCAGCGCCGCCAAAGGATTGTATATGCCTTCTGTGGATGAAGAACCCTTCATAGCTCGCGACGACCATCAAGATGGTCGGCCCAATACATGCACACAACGCCTGGTCTTCTATGGTCTTTCTCAAGAGACGCCTCCGGCCGCCGATCCACCACAAGAGAAACCGGGATTGGTTTTCAGCCCCAACACACTCCGAAAGGCGACTGATGAGCAGATGGCAGTGGCTGACACTGTTGTGAAGAAGAAGCACTACAAGAAGAGAGGTAATAATAATAATAATAAGAAGGGTGCGAGTCAGCCTCTTCCGAAGAGGATCCGGGGTCAGGACGCCGTCGTCGTACCATCCACACAATATGTTTTGCCCCGAGTGCATGTAGCTCGTGATCCGATATTCACTCCGGATATGATCCACATTGCGGTTGGAGCCATGTTAACTTTGCTCGAGGGTGTCAAGACACTAGAGGGCCTCCTTCTTAAAGACAAAGATCCAAATTACCCGGTTTTCACGGCCAAGGTGCCATTGGACGTGGGCTTCGTCGATGAACCCCCCGCGGATATATTCTTCATAGCATTCAAGGACATATTCAATCTGTTTCTCACGAAACGGCTGGACTATAACTTGGTCCGCCTATACGCGCTCAATCTGGCAATCACGATCAAGAGAGAAAGTACCCCGCAAATCGCGATAGTGGATCCCTACTACATGCGGGAAAGCCAGTTGGTCGAAGGATCAGAGACACGCACCAAGGCGACGTCGTACCTTGAGAAGTTCACGGTGGACAACAAGAGGAAGGGCACACTTCTTTTGCCTTTCTTTCCCGAGTAAGTACACACACTCGATCATCGCCACCGTAACTTATGCATTTCTTATAGATTTCTTCCTTTGATCTTTTTCCAACATTCCGTTCCAATTGTGTTGCGCAGAGACAAATACTGCACACTCATCGTCCTTGCCTCGAGGTATTCGCTAGCCACGTATTTCGACTCGAGGAGTTTGATGAAGAAGAAAGACTACACCAGAATAAGAGTTGTTCTCAATGAGGCTCTCGAGGGCTACACCAAGAAGGGATGCACCTTCGTAGATAGGGGAGAATGTATCAAGGATGGCAAAACACGTGTTCAAGCACGTTCTCGAGTTCCCCTGCGTCAAGCAGTCGACTACTAGTGCCAAGGAGGCCTTCTACGTCCTCCATCACCTTAAAGGCTATGTTCGGGATTGCCAGAACCTAACGCTGCCATCTAGTCTCCGAGGATGGGTCGAAACTTTGGCGAAAATCGACGATGCTGATCTTAGAGAAGACTTCCATCGCATTCAGATGAAGTTGTTGCAAATCATCATTGAAGATGTCAACATAAGGGGAGTGCCCTACAACAAGGAAGAGGGTTGAGTAAGAGGGAGATCAAAGAACGCCTCCGTAAGCAGGGTGACACAAGGACGTGGATCACGAAAGAGGGTTATCTACCGTTCCTGAAGCCGAGTGAGAAGAGGAAGTCTTCATCATGATCGATGTGTGCCTCTAGCATGATCTAGTGTGTGTATATTCTTGATGGACACCTGCTATATTAGTGTGTGTGTCATAAACTTTACTATCTCGTGGTCGAAATGGTCATTGTTGTTAGACTTAAACTACCTTGTTGTCGTGTTGTCGTTGAACTTATTGCTTCTATGATGATCTATCTTTTAGGTTTATGGATCCTTTGTTTTATATTCTGTGAACATATATATATGGATGTGCACCCTTTATTCATTCTTTTCGTTGTATTTTTACTAATATGCCTTGTCATCTATAGATATGGCGACGAGGTGGTATGTGGTGTACATGGGTAGGGTTCCAGGAGTCTACGAGGAGTGGGAGGATTGTCACAAACAAGTGAACAAGTTCAGCGGCAACATCTACAAAGGATATGCGACTAGAGAGGAGGCGATAGCCAAGGTGAGAAACCACTTGTGGAAGAAGAACCGGATGAAGATATTGGTCGGGCTAATGCTCTTGCTCACCATTATCACAGCTGTATTCTATTTGATCCTAGTGTAGGTGGCGGTGGCCACTTCATATTTGTAATGTGAGATGATATGAACTTTGTATTTGGCGCTTGTGTAAAAATTTGGCACTTGACACTATATATGTATCTCGATCGGGCTCTAAGTGTTTGTATTATTTATATGTAGGTTTTCATGCATCTACTACTTGTGCAATGTATTTTATACTCATCTGGGTAAATACCGTATAAATCCTATATAAATACCTAATTATACACCAGGAAAGTATTTTACTTCGAATATGTGTTACGCAATTAGTAGCGCATGTAATTATATAGTCAGTGGCGCATGGGCTTTCTGTGGCGCATATATGTAAATGCGCCACATAAGTTCTTCCTGTGGCGCATATGAAGAAATGCGTCATAGAAGTCTGGGACTTCTGTGGCCCATATCCATATGCGCCATAGGAAGTAGTTATCAGTGGCGAGGTAACAGTGGCGACTAGGATATGCGCCACAGAAGTCCCATTTCCATGCGTCACAGATGGGTTGTTTCCTAGTAGTGGTAGTGCAAACCTGTGAACTTTTGATGTATTAAATTAAGTGGGATTGATATGCAAACCTGTTACTACTGTCAACTTTTAGTGCACAAACATCATGCAAGTGCTATGTACAGAGAAAATAAATTCAAGAAACATAGCATGATTTAGCTAACATAACATTTCCCATATACTCACACCAAAAGGTTGCAAGGATTACATAGCTAGGATCATTACTACATACCAAGTTCTTCTTCATGCCCATCTTTGTCTTCTTCATTCCCATGTTATGGCAAAATATTTCTACTACTTTGCTACAATACATAGATACACTAGACAGCTACACTAAGCTACACTAAACAACTACTACACTTGCACCAAAAGGTTGGTAACATAGAACCATTATCCCTAAACTTCACTTCATCTTCTCTTGATTCAGCTAACGAGCAAACCAAGTAGGGCGCGCGTGTTGTGCAGCTTTCAGTATCAACTGGCGCAGCTCTAACTCACTAACATACTCCACAATGAAGGGCGTCTCTCTAGCATATTTGGTGATTTTGATCACCTGAGACATCGACGACGATCCGGTTGTTGCGTTGCGAGCCCTGTACGATGCCATGGTCGAAGCCGGCACCTCCACCAGCTGCTGGAACCTGGACTTGGCATCCCACATAATCACCAGCTCGCCCCCTCTGCACCTGCACATCACACCCATTTGGAACAAATCCTTGTAACAGCGAGGTGAGTTCAACTCCTGTACCGGCGCCAGCGCCAAATTCAATAGCGTAGCGACATCATCCTCAATCTCCTGCCCCTCTTTCGACGACGGCTGCAGGTAGCACCGACGCTCAATATTCCTCTCATGTTCTGCCGCCCCTGCCACATTCATCTCCGCCGCCGCCATAACCTCCATCGATGGCGGACTAAAACTCTCCAAAGAAGCTGCAGGGGTTGCAAAGAAACTCTCCAAAAATAGCAGTGTGTAGTCCTCCTTTAAATAAGAACCATGTTTCTATATGGATCAGGTTTTTGGATTACCAAAGATTATTATATTCACAGATCAAACAACATCTCCACCTATATTCACTAAAACATTTGATGAAGGTGCATATTTGGATATCATAAACAACATCACATCTAAGCAGTCCTAACATTGGAACATGAATAGCAGGTATTCCCAGATTTGTAGGCATATATCAGCAAAGCATATCAGAATATCATACACACTAAGCTGACTTGTATAGAATCTACTGCTTGCAACATGAAAAACTATTCCCTAACTAGTTAGTATGCACGTGCACGCACGTCTCCCCATCACAATACAATACAACATGGTTTATTTAAAATCCTACCTTTTATGACATATCCTTTTCGTTTCTCTACCTTGAATAAAAATGCTAATTTTGTCCACCGCCAATGACACATCATAGAATTGTAGTTTCCACCTTACAATTGAGTTTCGAAATGATAGTAAAGCATCGTGTACAGAGACCTAATTTAGCAATATAATGATGCATTTTAAATGAGGTCATAACATGTGACAAGGCCAAGCAATTTTCCTGATTCGTCCATTCTTTTTGTACAAAAATACTGGTAGCAATTGCTAGTAGGGAAACAGGTTGTACTACTTTTTGAACCCAATACTTCTTAAATTGATGCATTCAGTAGGCCTAGCCTAACACCAGGTATTAGCCTAATCTAATCAAAACCCTAGTCAAATCAAAAGGCCGCAAGCCAATGGGATCTCAAGCTACAGGAGGACAAGCTAATCTAACCAAATCAAGCTACATGAGGACAAGCTGTAACACAAACCCTAACCCTAGCATGGTGCGCAAGTCCTAACCCTATCCATGGGAAACAATCCCTAACCCTAGCCATGGCAAGCAAGCCCTAACCCTAGCCATGGTGTGCGAGCTAGCAGGACAATTGTGCGGATGAACTCGAACTAGAGGGCAAGAACCGAAAGAAATCGAAGAGGAGGGAAAGAACCAAAATAACTCGCCTGAGCCAATCTGAGAGGAGGATCGTTCTGCGTTCGTCCCGAAGGTGCAGCCGTCATCGCCGAGCGTCTCCTCCCTCATGTGTGGCCGTCTTCATAGAGTGTCTCCTCCCTCACGAGTGGCCGTCATCACCGAGCATCTCCTCCCTCCCGGCGTGGACGTCGTCGCCGAGCATCTCCTCCCTCCCGCATGGCCATCGGAAAATCGCGTGAAGGAAACCCTAACCCTAGCCATGGCGCGCGAGCTAGCAGGACAATCGCGCAGAAGAACTCGAACTAGAGGTCAAGCACTGAAATAAATCTAAGAGGAGGGGATGAACCGAAATAACTCGCCTGAGCCGATCTGATAGGAGGAACGTCATGCGTCGTCGCGTAGGTGTGGTCGTCGTCACCAAGCGTCTCCTCCCTCCCACGTGGCCGTCGTCGTCGAGCGTCTCCTCCCTCCCGCGTGGCCGTTATCGCCGAGTGTCTCCTCCCTCCCGGTGTGGCTGTCATCGTGTGCGTCTCCTCCCTCCCGTGTGGCCGTCGTCGAAGTTTGGGTCGGTGGCGTGGTTTGGGAGTGGGGATTGGAGATCTGGGGATGGGTGGGTGTGGTGGGGTGGGGTGGGGTTTGGGTGCGTGTGGTAGGGTGGGGTTTGGGTGGGTAGGTGCGATGGGGTGGGGTGGCGTTTGGATGGGTGGGAAGAGCGGGGGCGGCAAGAGCAGGAGGCGGAAAGAATTGGAGGAGGAAAGTGGTGGAGATTTTGATATTATTTTTTATAAGTTGTGTTTCCTTTTTAAAATAAATAGAATTACATGTCCAACTATGTAAATTGTACCAAACCCCATTTTTCAAAAATACTAGACTACCTTACATGAACAATGTCCCAATCGGGGATTCTCAAACCTTTCCATCTACCCCTGGTGAAAAAGACAAATGTCTGTTGAATCAGTAGGAAGTGTGTCCAGTTTGAACTACAGATACATGATCTAATGCACATAATTTTTTTTTAAAATCATTTTTAGACTCACAATTCGATGTTTATTTAGAGATCCAATGCAAGTTTAGAGATACTCATCCTATAGCTCCCGGGTGTCACCGTCTTCACCCGCATGCGATAACACTTAGAGAAGTGTTGGACGTGTCACTGGAAAACTCCCGCTACGGGTCCAACGGGGGGTAACCGGTGTAATATTGGTCCCAACCTTGGTTTTCTATGTAGATATGGCCTAAACATGCATAAATAAACAAAAAAGTACATTGGTCAACCCTCGTACGGAGATAGCTTGGGGGTAGATCTACGCCCCCCCCCCCCCCCGCAAACTAGGGTTCCGATGGGAAACGGCAACTGGAGCACCAGAATCCCACCAAAACTTTCATGTGGCCATGTCATGTGTACACAAGTGTGGTAGATTGTCCACATATGCAATGTATATCTCCCGGGTGTCACCGTATTCACACGCATGCGATAACACTTAGAGAAGTGTTGGACGTGTAGGTGGGAAACTCGCGCTACGGGTCCAACATGGGGCAACAGGTGGAATATTGGGCCCAACCTTGGTTTTCCTTGTATCTTTGGCCTATAAATGCCTTAAAAACAAAAGAAGGACATTGGTGGAACCTTGTACGGAGAAATCTAGGGGGTAGACCTTCCAGGCCCATAGACAGGTGCTTTTGACCCTCGGAGCGTCGGAAACCCACCCAAACTTGCTTGGACCTAGGAAACTTCCATGTGAACCTAGGATACATGTGAAAGTGTTGCGGAAGTTCCATAGATGCAATACATAGCTCCCTCATGTGACCTTCTTCACATTCGGATGATAACACTTAGCAGATTCCTAGAACTCTAGGTGTAAATGTCCCGCTGCAGGTATACCGGGGGCTAGAATGTGCCACAGGGTCGTAAACTTGTTTTTCCTTGTATCTATGGCCTAAACATACCTTAACAAACAAAAAAGTACATTGGTGGAACCTTGTGCGGAGAAAGCTAGGGGTTAGACCTTCCTGAGGCCCGCAGACGGGTGTGTTTTGGTGCTTTCGACCATAGTTTGAAACAGACGTAAGAAATTCAAAAAAGGTCTGAACTATGTAAATCCTTTGCATGGTATCATATTATGTGACATAGTTGTAAGGAAAAATATCAAACTTGGTATATTGATTGCATCTCAAAAAAACCTTCACAAAAATGACCTATCATGTTCGAGGTTTCATGACTTTCAAGCCAAACGACCAATGTTATGGCCAGAATCACGAGATAGATTGTGATACTATGCCCATATTGTGCACACATGTGCATCTTGGGATGGCGAACAATGTTGCAAGAAGAAGTTTTCCTTTTCATCGCATGGAAAAGCCATTTTCTATTTTCTGTGCGCCAAAATCGGGGCATTTTGTGAAGCAACACCAAAATGGTCAATTCAAAATGCTACCACCCCATTTTTAAAAAATACTAGACCACCTTAAAATAACAATGTCCCAATGGGGGATTCTCAAACCTTTCTGTCCACCCCTGGTAAAAAGACAAATTTTTGCCGAATCGGGAGGAAGTGGGTCCGGTTTGAACTATATGTATATGATCTAATTATCATGATTTTTTTGGAAAAAATAATTTTTAGACTCATAATATGATGTTTCTTAAAATATCCAATGCAAGTTTAGAGATGCTCATCCTATAGCTCCCGGGTGTCACCGTCTTCACATGCATGCGATAACACTTAGAGAAGTGTTGGACGTGTAGGTGGGAAACTCCCACTACGGGTCCAATGGGGGGCAACCGGTAGAATATTGGGCCCAACCTTGGTTTTATATGTATATATGTCCTAAACATTCCTAAACAAACAAAAAAGTACATTGCTCAATCCACTTACAGAGATAGGTAGGGGGCATATCCCCGGCCACCGAAAACTAGGGTTTCGATGGGAAACAGCCACCAGAGCATCGGAATCCCACCAAGACTTGCATATGGCCATGCCATGTGTACATAAGTGTGGTATATTGTCCATAGATGAAATGGCTAGCTCCTAGGTGTCAACGTCTCTTCACTCGCATGCAATAACACTTAGAGAAGTGTTGGACGTGTAGGTGGGAAACTCACGCTACAGGTCCAACGGGGGGAAACCGGTGGAATATTGGGCCCAACCTTGGTTTTCTACATAGATATGGCCTAAACATTCCTAAACAAACAAAAAAGTACATTTGTCAACCCTTGTACGGAGATATCTTGGGGTTAGATCTACGCTCCCCCCCCCCCAAAATAGGGTTTCGATGGGAAACGGCCACTGGAGCGTCGTACTCCCACCAAAACTTGCATGTGTTGGAAATATGCCTAGAGACAAATAATAATTTGGATTATTATTATCATATTTCAAAAAGTTTATGATTAAGTTTTGTATCATGCTATAACTGTGTTGAAAGGAAACGTCAATACACGTGTGATATATAAATAACCAGGAGTTTCTGGTGAATCTCTAGTCACTGGATCATGATACGTCCATTTTTGCATCACTATTCTATGTCATAATTCACTGTTACTCATTGATATATTTCATATTGAGAGGTGATACTTATGTTATTTCATCTGTTTTTACATGGTTGATGACTTTTGGAGCATGGACCGCTGCAGTCAGGATTCTGATGGAAAAGGTGCTATTTAGAGGCAAAATTCACGAAGATCAGAAAATCCGGGAAAATATACGAAAAATCCTATTTTTCCAGAAGATGAAGGAAGCCAGAAGGGGGGCTGGAGATGGACAATAGGGGGCCCACACCACCCCCTAGCACGGGCCAGCCTAGGTTGCGCCACCAGTGGTGTGGCCGCACTGATCCACCCCTGGCACTCACCTCTGGCATATATTATCCTCCCGAAACCCTAAGACTCGGGGAGCGACCACAGAAAGATTCCACCGCCTCTGCGGGGCGGAAAACACCGAGAGAGAAAGATCTGTCCGGTAGACAGATTTCTGCCGGGGGAATTCCTTCCCGGAGAGAGGAGATCGTCGCCATCAACACCACCATCAAGCTGGACTTCATTGGTATCATCACCACCATCATCACCATCAGCACCCTCATCACCATCTCCATATTGTTGTAACAATTGCGTTGAATCTTGCATAGTTCTTAGGGGAAACTTTCCCGGTGTTGATTACTCTTTGTAGTTGATGCTATTGAGTGAACCATTGAATTATTGTTTATGTTCAGACTGTTATACATCATTATTCCATCTCTGATCATGATCCATATGATGTCTTGTTAGTAGTTCGTTTTTTTCTTTAGGACATGGTAGAAGTCATGTTGTTAGTAGTGGAGTTGTGTTGAGAAAGATTCAATAGTTTGATACTTAAGTTGTGGTGTACTTCTTCTAGTGGTGTCATGTGAACGTCGACTACATGACACTTCACCTATATGGGCCTAGGGGAATGCATTGTGTATTTGGCTACTAATCGTAGGGGTTGCCGAAATGATAGAAACCTGAACCCCCGTTAGGAAAACATTGCACAAGGGACGTAAGGGTCTTAGAGTTTAAAGCTGTGGTTAGGTTCTACCTTAATTACTTTCTTGTACTTACGGATGTTTGGAAGGGGTATAATCACAAGTATGTATTAGTCCTAGGAAGGTCGGTACATTAGCACAGGTTCACCCACACAACACTTAGCAAGCTAAAGACGATTAATTGCCTATATGAAGCGAAAGCACTTGACAGTCTTCCCATGTGTCCTCGAGAATGTTTGGTCATCTTAAGTAATACAACCGGCTTGTCCTTTGCTGCATAAAGGATTGGGCCACTTTCTGCATTTATTCCTACTATCTTTTATTTACTCATACTTCGTTTACTTGCATTATCAAAAACCCCTAAAAATCCGTTTGCTAAGTATTTGCAGAGAATTCCTGATCCATACCACTAGCCAGCACCTTCCGCTCCTCGTTGGGTTCGACACTCTTACTTATCAAAAATACTGCAATACACCCCCTATACTTGTGGGTCATCAGTTCATTGGTCAACAGATGATCAAGGTTTCCTGATCATGTGGCATTTATGCCAGTTGATAATGGAGTCACCTCATTACGAGAATGAGATGATGATCTATACACAACCTAAGCATCATGACCCGATCATGTCACGAAGTTCAATATACGATGATTAGAAAAGACCTAGTGTCTCATTCCTTAGACCGTGAGACCATATCCATCACTATCACTCGAGGATACTTAGATAGCATCAAATGTCAAATGGTAACATGGTGATCATAAAGGTGTGTCTAGGTATTCGGAGGAACATGTGGATGCATTATGCGTCAAGAGCGGGATTTGTCCATCCGCGTGACAGAAAATATACTCGAGGGCCCACTCCGATAAGTTATATCCAATAGTTGCATAGTGTGATTTTATCACGGGGATATCACTTGTTGAAATGATTTAAACATCATTTGTTGGTAACGAGATTTAACATGACATGGTGATGTCATTGATCAGATCTTGGACAATGGAAGTATCGAGAGACAGAAGTAATATGACACGACGTTCATGGTTTAGCAACGAAAGATTCGTGGAATGCATAGGGGTCATCATTGGCATCCAGGTCCCACTGATGATTGTTGGTACGAGATAGGTCTCGACCATGTCTAGAGTGTTCCTGAACTGTGGGGTATCATGCTTAAGGGTTTGATGATGCTCAGAGAGCGTTTTGGTATCGGCAGAATCACAGAAGAAAATAAAGAGAGAAAACTGGAAGAGTTTCGGTAAGTCCGGAGGATGTCCGGAGTGGAGGTGGAAGGAGTTCCATAGCCATGGGGATTGAATAATATGTAAGCAAATGTTAAATATTGATTTAATCATTTATTTATCATTATTTATGAAAACAAAAATGAATTAAAAGGTTAAATACCTAATTGGGCCAAAATCCGGAGGGAAAAGGGCCCATGAGGGAAAAGACCAAAGGGAGGAGAGAGAGGGGGTGGCTGGCTGGGCCTTGGTCACCCCACACGGGGCCCACAAGGGCCTTGGCCAGCCGGCCAGCCCTCCCCGTCTCCCCTCTCCTTTGTTTAGTCCCACATGGCTAAAGCAGTTAACCATGTGGGGGTATTTACCCTATATATTGTGAGATATTTTGACAAAATAAATACACAATAATCAATAAAAGATTTCCTCTCTTTTGGGGAGACATCCAGTTGATATTCTCTCTCTCTACCTCACTCTCTCAAGTGACCATGGTCCCAAGTCTGGATCACGTGATTAGGAGTCTTCTTCACCATGGAGCGCCGTCGTGTTGCGGGATTCGGATCTAGAAGCTCTACTTCCGCAACTGCTGCTAGATCGGAGGAGCGGGAGTGATCATCAGGCACTAGACGTGTGTAATTCTCTCATAGGTGCAACACTTGGGGCACTAGGAGTCGTTGGAGCCGAAGGACTTCAACACAACCCCGAGGTCAGCTTCAATACGACTACATCAACCACACTCTCCCGAGCGTTGACAACTCTTTTCGGTCTTTAAGGGTAAGTTCACAAAAAGACCCTCCCGTTACTGTATTACTAACAGATAGATCCTGACATTAGGGTTCTTGGTGTAGGAAAACATTATTGTTTTCATGCGTGAACCCCTACAGTGATATCAGAGCTAGATCTATGTGTAGTATTGCTAGTATGGGCAGAACACACGAGTTGTAGCGCGTGGGCATTGATATTTTAGTTTTTAACATCCCACGTGTACTTGTGTATACCACAGTAATGCTTGATGAAGCGTCCCCCAACCAACTTTATGCGTTCATTCACGAGACTGGTCCACGCTTGACATACGACTTATACTGTATAAAGTGGCTTTAGGGGGTGTCTGTCTCTCTTGCATTAGTTGGTATATCATTTGCAAAGGAGGTCCCGGAAGGGGTGTAGTATAGACTACTACTTGATCAGAGTTGTGGTGGAAATTCGGAGGTAAGAATTGATTCTTGTGCGAAAGCCCTAACAACCACGTAAAACATGCAAATATAAAGTAGAGGCGTCTAATTTTGTTTTGCAGGGGCATTGTGATGTGATATGGTAGTAGTCAAGATAAAGTAGTTTACTTTATGTTTCTAAGTTGTAGTAACGGTCATGGTGAAGATGGACTACCACGCCGAAGGCACCGGTACCCTGGCGCCTGTGGCGCCGGAACTCTGGCACCAGATCCAGATATGCGGGATGGAGATCGCAGCATGAGGACCATATCACATCGCATTTACATTCAATGTTTATTGTTTGTGCATATTATTGTGTTCCAGTATTGAGGAAATTGCAAAAACGACCACCTTTTGCCGTCGACGTTGCGCAAAACACCAACTTTTGATTTTTTTGCACAAACCACCAACTATTGGTGTAATAGGTTGCATATAGGTCCAAATCTCATATTAACTGCAATCCTAGCCCGCAACAGAAGGATCTAGTGTCCATGTGTTATCTAGTGTGTGTTTTGATCTTTAAAAAAAAGAAATTCCAGCTATTGAAACAATATTCGTTCAAACTTTTCCAGAGTCAGTTTAGGGTTTTTATATTATTTCAATTACCGAATATTTTTTATTTTTTTTAAATGATTGAAAACAAATCACTAGATAATAACACGTTGACACCACATCATCACTGTCTTGTCGGCCCAAGTCATCAAATTTCAATTAATCAACCTAATCTAGGATTTATACTTGTGTGCAACGTTTTACATCAATAGTTGGTAATCCGTGCAAAACATAGGTAAAATTAGTGTTTTCCGCAATGGCAGCAGCAATACGTGGTGGTTTGTGCAATTTGCTCGCTAGTATTAGATACTCGATGGTAGCTGATGCACTCGACGATCGACATAGAGCTCGTTGGGAACCCCAAGAGGAAGGTATGATGAGTACAGCAGAAAGTTTTCCCTCAGTTATGAAACCAAGGTTTAATCGAATCAGTAGGAGCAAGCAAACACCCCAAAGGTGTTACTAGCTGAGCTTTGGCAGGGCGCACTACCGGTGCTAGCAGCAACGTGGAGACCTGGACAACCCAACCATAGAACTTTGTCCCCAACTTGCGATGAGGTTGTCAATCTCACCGTGTTTTGCGGAAAACAAATGATTAAATGTATCGAATGGAAAGAAGTAAAAGTTTGCAGAAAGTAAACACAAAGCAGTAAAGGATTGTAGATTGTATGTAAAGAAAAAGGACCGGGATCCAGGGTTCACTAGAGGTGGATCTCCTTAGATAGATAACATGCTGGGTGAACAAATTACAGCGGGGCAATTGACAAACACCAAGAAAGCAATACATGCATATACTAATCATCTTGACTCCTCTGAGACTTGATTGGGCATTACAACATAATACATAGACCGCCATCCAACTGAATCTATGACTAATAATCCACCTTCAGGTTATCATCCGAACCCCCTCCAGTATTAAGTTTCAAGCAACAGATTATTCCTTTACGAACTGCGCATAAGGTAAACAATACAATTGTTCTATGAACAAAGGATCGTTGTTTTCTCCCTAGTAGCAACAACACATCTAGTACCTTAGAGATTTCTGTCACTTCCCGAGATTACCAGAGGCATGAACCCACTATCAAGCATAAATACTAACTCTTGGAGTTGCTAGCATCTACAACGGAAAGCATGCAAGATCTCAAATAACAAAGACATGATAGAATCAATAATCAATCTGAAATAGCATCTCAATATCCATCGGATCCCCACAAACACAACATGTATGGATTACAAATAGATGATCTTGATCATGAACGGAGCTCACAAGATCTAAACATGAAAGCACAAAGGAGGATAAACCAGCCATCTAGCTACTACATGGATCCGTAGTCCAAGGATGAACTACGCACGCATCACACCGGAGGCTTGCATGGTGATGAAGAAGGCCTCCAGGGTGAATTCCCCTCTCTGGCAGGGTGCCAGATAGAGCTTCAGATCCCTCCCGATCTAGGGATGGATATGACGGTGGCTACAGACTCTTTCGTGGATTTTTGATCGGGTACTTAGGGTTTTCGTCCCGAGGGCAACTTATAGGCGGAAGGAGAGGCCGAGGGGGTGCCAGGAGCCACTACACCACCCCCTGGCGTGGGCTAGGCCTGGCCGCACGACCAGGTGGTGTGGCCGGCCCCTGGCCCCTCTCCGTCTCGTATTCTGGCACTTGATCCCTTCCGGAAAAATAGGCACTTTGGCTTTTGTCCCGTCCAATTCCGAGAATATTCATTTTCTGACTTACCTAGAACCAAAAACAGCAGAAAATAGGCAGCTGGCACTGTGGCTCTTGTTAATAGGTTAGTCCAAGAAATCATATGAAAAGTACTCCAAAGTTGGAACAGAACACAAGAAAGTGGATAAAACTAAGCATGGAACATCAAAAATTACAGATACATTTGCAATGTATCAACATCCCCAAGCTTAACTCCTGCTCGTCCTCGAGTAGGTAAGTGATAAAAAGAAATAATTTTTGAGGTGACATGCACCATCAAAGACTTGATCAAAGTATTTGCAAAACATTCAAAGCTGGGATCATAGTACTTCAATCATAACATGAAAGACAAAGTTCTAGCAATAAGCAAAGAAACTATGATGCAACATGAAAAGGCACAAACAAAAGATTCATGAATAACAATGCTTTGCAAGACGTTTGTTTGTTTCACACAAAGAAAACATAGCATAAAAGTGTTTAGCTTGTCCCTCAATAGAGTAGCAAATATAAATGCATAGGACACCTTCAAAGTTCATAAGAGTGACTGGATACAATAGTTTGAAACAAGCAATAACAAGTTATGCATCAATCAACTAGTCTTGGGACAATGCACATAGAACTAAGAATGGCCACTATGCTCTCAAAGTAGGTGCATAAATATAGAAGGTGGAGACTCAATATAATGGTGGAAGAAAGGCCTTTTGTAAAAAGGAAGTAGGGATTCAAGTCTCATAAAGAGCTTCCAAAAATTATGATACTTAAAGCTTTCAGCTCTCATTGCCCCTATCATAAGCATCTTGAAGTGATTAAGGTTAAAGTGAACAAACAAAGAGGATATGCTTGACAAGTTATATACCGAAATCTCATGCCCCTTATGCTACTCAACTTCAGTCACGAGTAAGCTCTTGTCATTGTAAGTATATGTGTATCATTAAGAACCACCAAAGGGGTACCCCTTGCACATGATACGGGAGCTTTCCCATAATCAAAATGACAAGGCAAGCAGACAATGAGCATCTCAACGATCTTTTTATTTGCTATTTGCATAGGTTTTTATTGAGGATGCTTCATAGAGTGCTCATTATGGTGATGCTGCAAGTTTCCACCATGATTAGGCATGGCTTAGGCTAGCGGCCCAGGCGTTTCTCTAACACACATACAAACTCCATGATCTTACAAGTTCCACTTTTATTTCACACCGCCGGGATCCGTAAGCAAAAGAACATGATATCAACGGGGTAGAAAGTACAAGTGCAATGTTGAAAGCGTTCCCCATGGTACATGGTTCTGCTAATTTCAACTTATAAAGCGCAAGCATATACACAACAAAGAAGGACCCAATGGTTCAAGTTTATTAGAGGAAATAAAGTAAAGTGTGCCATCAAGTTCGTGAGAGCTTTAATCACTAGTTTTCTCATAACAAGTGGCAGGTAGACAAAAGCATGAATGTACTTGGAATAGCATAAGCTAGTAGGTAGGTATGGTGGACTCTTTGGAATAACTTGGTTTAGGGAGTTGGATGCATGAGTGGAACTCATACTTTGTGGTGGAGGCTAGCAAAAGACTGGGAGCAACAAACTAAGAGAGCAGTAATGGCCATAATCATGCAGAGCGACAAAACATCATTGATCAAAGCATAAAGTGATACTACAAGTTGAAAACTAAAGGATCATAAAGGCTATGGTGACTTGTGAAAGTCATAACATGGTGTGAGCATGTGCCAAGTCAACCCAAATAAAGCATCAAAGGAGAATACCACTATACTATGCTTTAATATGCTAAAACAACGCATGATTCATCCAAGGCACATTAAGCAATCTCAATTGTTTATAACAAGTCATGCTACAGCAAAGAATACTAAGCATAAAGCCAAAACAATATCAAGCATTGCATGACAAAGCATAAGCCACAGTCAAAACGAGCTTTTTTACCACATAAGCATGAGCTTTCCTACTCTTTTCTAAGCCAAACCAAACTAATTGCAAACCTGTGTATGAAAGAGGGGGTCCAACCAACTTATTCAGAAAACTAAACAAACCAAGCAAACTAAAAACCAAAAAAAAAACGAAAAAGAAGACGCTCCAAGAAAAACACAACTGTGCATGAAACAATAAAAATGAAGCGTTTGGAAGAAACCTGGGATTTTTATTGATGAAGAAGGGGATGCCTTGGGCATCCCCAACCTTTGACGCTTGCACTTCTTGGATATTTCTTGGGGTGACACGCGTGGCATCCCCAAGCTTGAGCTTTAGTCCATCCTTCATCTCATTACTTATTTCCTTCCATACACCTAAAAATTTTCCTTCATACAAAACTTCACACAATCTCATTAGCAACATTAGTGCACTTAAGATAAATAAGTCTCAAGGTTCAGTTCTAACACCAAATAAACTTCCATTAGAACACTAGATACTGTAGCACTTCCCTCAAAAAGCTCAATTCCCCAAAGGAACTCAAGAAGGAACTAACAAGAAGCAAATGCAGAAAATGGCAGAAATCTGTCAAAACAGACCAGCAGGTAAAGACGAATTTTTTCGAAGACTTTCTGTTGCTCAAATCAAAAAGTGTTGAACTAAAAACAGTTAGTTAATAACCTGGGGCAGAAGCAGAAAAAGTTACAGGTCAATCCGACGTACAGAACTCCCTCAGGAATTTTTACGGTGAAGCACAGAAATCTGTTCCGGGACAGCAACTTTCCCAATCATTACTTCACTCTCATTAGAGGTTACTCTTGGCACAAAAAGCAAATAAAAAGGATAAGGAGAGGTTATTACAGAAGTAATAACTTCCAAGACTCATCTAAAACTCTTGGGTTATCTCCCAACAAGTACTTTTCTTTAACGCCTTTAAGTTAGGCATAAGAAGCAAAGAAAGAATCAAGTGTTCCCAAATGAAGAAGCATTAAGATCAATACCAGAAATATTTTCAACAAGGCAAGGTATATCATCCAAATAAGTTCTATAGGATCCTATCTCAATGCTCTTAGGTTCACTATTCTCATCAAAAGGGTTTGCAGGAACAATCCAATCGAGATTCTTTTCTATGGCATCATGTATTGCTACTAGTTTAAGGGGTATTGGTATCTTAGGTTCCTCCCCCTTAGGTTCGGTTTTGTTCATCTTTTCTCGTGTACCAACAAGATCTACACATGAGCCTAGCATATTGAAACGTTCCAAAACTTTTCTAGCTTCCTTGGCAACATCATAGAACTCCTTAAACAAAGCTTCTAGAATAAAATCCCTCTTTTCAGGGTCCTCAATTTCTTTAAGCTTAAGAAACATTACTTGCATTAAGGGGTTGAGGTTAACAAACCTAGCTTCTAACATGTGAATTAAAGAACCTGCAGCAATCTCAAAATTTGGAGCAAGTTCTACAAGGGATCTATCCTCAGTATCTTCATGTTTGCTAACATGATTAAAGAATTCTTCAATATTATCTTTCCCAATTATAAAACCACTACCAATTGAAAGGTCTTTCAAGGTGAATGTAGGGATCAACATGGTGAGCTAAGGAAGAGGTGACAACTAAAGGAGACTTAATTTTATTGTGTTTTTGATAAAGAAAGCAAACAAGTAAAACTAATTTTTTTTGTGTTTTTTTTAAGAACAAAATAAGCAAACAAAGCAAAAAGAAACTAAGCAAAACAAAAACAACAAAATAAAGAGATTGGTTATGAGGGACTCCCCTTGTGAAGATGTCCTTGACTCCCCGGCAACGGCGCCAGAAAAGATCTTGATGCACTCGACAATCGACGTAGAGCTCGTTGGGAACCCCAAGAGGAAGGTATGCTGAGTACAGCAGAAAGTTTTCCCTCAGTTATGGAACCAAGGTTTAATCGAACCAGTAGGAGCAAGGAAACACCCCAAAGGTGTTACTAGCTGAGCTTTGGCAGGGCGCACTACCGGTGCTAGTAGCAACATGGAGACCTGCAAAACACAACCACAAAACTTTGTCCCCAACTTGCGATGAGGTTGTAAATCTCACCGTGTTTTGCGGAAAACAAAGGATTAAACGTATCGAATGGAAAGAAGTAAAAGTTTGAAGAAAGTAAACACAAAGCAGTAAAGGATTGTAGATTGTATGTAAAGAAAAAGGACCGGGATCCATAGTTCACTAGAGGTGGCTCTCCTTAGATAGATAACATGCTAGGTGAACAAATTACAGCGGGGCAATTGACAAACACTGAGAAAGCAATACATGCATATACTAATCATCTTGACTCCTCTGAGACTTGATTGGGCATTACAACATAATACATAGACCGCCATCCAACTTCATCTATGACTAATAATCCACCTTCAGGTTATCATCCAAACCCCCTCCAATATTAAGTTGCAAGCCATAGATTATTGCTTTACGAACTACGTGTAAGGTAAACAATACAATAGTTCTATGAAAAAATGATCGTTGTTTTCTCCCTAGTAGCAACAACACATCTAGTACCTTAGAGATTTCTGTCACTTCCCCAGATTACCAGAGGCATGAACCCACTATCGATCATAAATACTAACTCTTGGAGTTGCTAGCATGTACTTGGCCAAGATAGCTACTAACAACGGAAAGCATGCAAGATCTCAAATAACAAAGACATGATAGAATCAATAATCAATCTGAAATAGCATCTCAATATCCATCGGATCCCCGGAAACACAATATGTATGGATTACAAATAGATGATCTTGATCATGAACGGAGCTCACAAGATCTAAACATGAAAGCACAAAGGAGGAGAAACCAGCCATCTAGCTACTACATGGATCCGTAGTCCAAGGATGAACTACTCACGCATCACACCGGAGGCTTGCATGGTGATGAAGAAGGCCTTCAGGGTGAATTGCCCTCTCTGGCAGGGTGCCGGGAAGAGCTTCAGATCCCTCCCGATCTAGGGATGGAGATGACGGCGGCTACAGACTCTTTCGTGGATTTTTGATCAGGTACTTAGGGTTTTCGTCCCGAGGGGAACTTATAGGCGGAAGGAGAGGCCGAGGGGGTGCCGGGAGCCACCACACCACCCCCTGGCGTGGGCCAGGCCTGGCCGCACCGCCAGGTGGTGTGGCCGCCCCCCAGCCCTTCTCCGTCTCGTATTCTGGCATCTGATGACTTCCGGAAAAATAGGCACTTTGGCTTTTGTCCCGTCCAATTCCAAGAATATTCATTTTCTGACTTTCCTGGATCCAAAAATAGCAGAAAACAGGCAGCTGGCACTGTGGCTCTTGTTAATAGGTTAGTCCAAGAAATCATATGAAAAGTACTCCGAAGTATGGACAAAACACAAGAAAGTGGATAAAACCAAGCATGGAACATCAAAAATTATAGATACATTTGCAATGTATCAGTAGCCTAATAAGATGATCCCTAAACAAAATACCAATGAATGTGTTCTCCCTTAGTGCGCACCACCAAGAAAGTTCTCCGTTATGAGGCAGGCCATGATGATTGGCTTCTAGACATATCTGCATTCGCATACGATGGGTGTAATCCATGTTGCACTATGGATACAATAAGTTTGAGTTGGTGAGCCTAGAATGTGTAGAAATGGCCTCAGAACACGGATGATCAAGATCAAGCACGAGTCACATGAATGATGTGATCAACGTTTGTGTCGACCTTTGCAACTATATCGCCGACTGTGACGATCGAGGAAGGTGTAGCGAATAGGGATCATGTAATCACTAAAACCCTTTTGGGTATAGGAGTTTTTAGTGGAGTTATTGTTTTAATTCATATAATTATAAACTTACTCTAAATTCCTTTTTGCAATTATAAATGTAGAAATGGTTCTCCCTGATACTACCTTCTCGGTTGACGATTGGTTAGAAGGAGAGAAGCTCAAACTAGATGGATCCAACTTTTCTGAGTGGGTTTCACGTCTCCATGTTCTCCTTAGTGAGAATGAGTTGGTCAACTACATACTCTACGAGATGGATTTGGAGTAGCCATATTTCTATGAGACCCTAGAACAGCGGGAAGACCTCTATTACCATCGTGAGATGTCCACCTTTATTTCAGTGACAATGCTCTTTGGAATGGTTGATAAGATGCACCTAGTTGTGGGTAATCTTGACCCTCATGTGATGATGGTACAACTTAGATCACATTTCGCGGACCAAGTACGCATATGGGAGCACGAGCTGATGGGAAATTTCCTTTCCTTAAATATGGAAGAGAATGCTTCTCTAGAGAGCCACTTGGAGGGCATACATGATGCGTACATGAGGCTTGTTTACTTCCTGGATCACTAGCTGACGGACTCTTTTTCAATAGGCATGTTGTTGTGGTCGCTGCCCCCAAGCTAACAGGCACATGCCAGGACTTGCATCATGAGAGGTGACGGGGAAACACAAGATTTTCGTGAGTTCATATCACATTTCAGGAATGTGAAGGCTGAAACCATTGCTGGAGAGGTCATCAATGACAAAGATATAATTTTATATATAGTTTTATAAATGTTATAATCTTCCAAACACTTATTGTAGTGTTAAAGTATTTGATACTTGTTCTGTTTTAGTGAAAACAGGTCCTTCTGCATGAGAGCTGCTTGCTGGAAAGGAGGTGACATTACGTGTTGATGGAGATCATGATGATGATGGCCAATGACACTCTCCCTCGACATTTATCATTTAGTTTACCTTTTTGGATGATTATTATAATCGATGGATTGTGAACTACTTTAGTGTGTCTCACACTTCGTGAGATAGTTATTCATATGAGTGTGTAACAAATAGTTGTTCTGCTTCTATGAATGATTTCTATTTGCGTTCATATGTTGTTTGATTAGGTGTGAATTATCCTTGTTATGAAACTAAATTATAATGCATGGACATTTGTAAAGTATTGAAAATGCCTTGAAAAATATCCAACTAAATGATATGTTAATTTTGAATGAAACTATTGTTTAAATTCAAAGTTATGTTGATAATATGTGAAAGTCATTTGATTTCTTGTCACATATGAATCATGCCCAAGATCGGCAATATAAGTAAACACCATGTATTGCATGAATGCAAACTGTTTGATGAATTGTTGGAAGAAAATACATATTCGATGCATCGTATTTCAACGAAGTGGTGATTGTCATTTGTAACTGTTGAATTTTGTAAAGGAGTTTACCAAATGAAACATAAGCATGAAACTATTATCAAAGAATTTCGGCATCAAGGGGTATTAAAGATAAAAGAGAATCTAATTACTACGATTTGATCAATAGTAATGAAATTCGATGTTATAAGATTGGCATAGGGAATTGTGAAATGCAATGCATTCTTGACACGTCAAAGTGCAAAGCAACACAATGCGATATTAGATATCATGCGGGTGAATAGATGGCACCGAATAAATCCTTGTAGTGTACATGTAAAGACCATTAGTTAGAAATAGTGAACATTCATTTAGAATAAGGGTGAACCATATGAATTCGTGAGATCGACACCATATCTTTGTATGGATTGTCGTGGACATTTTGGAGTTATTCAATATCACCAAACAATAGCAAGCAAGTCCTTGTAGAGTGTTCATCGGAAACTTTGAACGCGAAATCCATGGCTTAGACCAAAAGATAGGCAAAACTAGTATTGCTTAAACTTTGGCACATTCTCGAGGAAGTTTGTGTTCTCGATAATGAAGCTAACGGAAGATATTGAAGACCAAGATGAGGATTCATATCCCTGCATTAGAGTGTTGAGAAGCTCAATGGAAAGCTTTTTGAACGGTTATCTTCATAAAGGAAAGGATCAATGATAATGATCATTGTGTTTTCCCCACTAGTGTCTTTACTAAATAAAGTAGGATTCGAAAATGTACCCCACATCTTGCGTGGAGACATTTATGAATCACTTGTCATGTTACCGGAATATGGCATGCCTACAAACTACAAAGGAAATAATAGTAAACTAAAATTATGAGAAAACCTAGAGACTAAAAATCACTTAAGAGTAGAAATCAAGATGTTGCTGAATCTTACCAAGTAAAAGGTTGCTTGATATTTCCAAAGGACCGCAAGGTCATGATGGAAAGGGTGAAAGACAAAAGCACGATTTGTCATGAATAAAGTATTGGGAAAATTCAAAAGAATTTGATTCAAAAGTGCTAAAAGTCTAATGGATTGAATACTAGCAAAGTACTCACGTCTCGTAATAAAAACTCTTAGTTTGATAATTGATCAAGGGATTTTGAAGTTACTCAAAATATTGAGAGGATATGGAATTTGCATGAAATTGAGTGGGAGTTATATAAGTCTTCCTAAAGCAATATGTGAATGACACGTTTTTGAGTAGGGCAATGAATGTCTCAGACTCTAATGTGTAGAAAACACATTTTGAGTGGGAGCAACATAGGTTTCGAACTAGAATATGTTGGAAACATATTTTGAGTGAGAGTAATATAAGTCTCTGATTAGAATATGTTGGGAACATATTTCGAGAGGGAGCTTAATGATCAATTCTTATGTGTGTTTGACACATTAAGAATAAAAGCGCAAGTACTGATAAATAGTGATTTATAAGGGTTAAAAGTTGACAGTAAGTATATTACAATATCATGTTGTAATGTATTCCTAAAAGAGATTCTGAAATAGTTTTAGAATAGGTATTAATTAAGGAAGGATCCTTGGCCATTCGAATTAGGAATGACACGAAGTTCATCGTGAACGGTTGAAAGAAAGAAAAGGATGATCGTCATCCACTATGTTGAGACATAGGTTATGTCTTAGAAACCATGATATGAACTCAACATAATATATGATCCAAGAAGAAACGTTCGAAAGTGATTAAGTATTAATCACTGAATGTTGAGCTAAGTTTGTCCACAGTGTCTGAATGAGAACTGTAGACGTGTTTTCAAGTCTATAAAGTATGACATACCTTAAAACATAAAGGGTTATGTTATAAGGGCATATGTTAACCTTAGAAGATTGGAAATCCTTGCATCGATAATACCAACTGAAGTCAAGTAGGAAGTAGGGTGACAAACATCAAAAAATGCACATAGTGCACTAGTGTTTCGATGACTACTTTTATAATAAAATATAAGTGTACCATCTAACGTGATATATATTGTTGTGGCGGGACTAGTTCGTCTTTTCATAGAGGGTGTGTCCTAGGACACAGTGCCCATGATAAAGCTTGTTTTGGCTGATCTAACGTCACTGCTGGCTCCTAGAAACCGACCTCACTCTGTTGCCATAACTACGATGCATACACAAGATGTTATCATGGGATGATAAAGTATTAATGTCAATTAGTATGACATTAGTAAGTTGCAAAGGATTTGGGGCTGTAAAGTCCAGACCCAAGACTCAACCTCTTCCATGAGCAAGCATGATCAGAGGTGCCTGGTTATATGGTGTCGATGATTGGTAACCAAATGCAACTAGTTTATTTGTACTCTAGTGAAAGTGGGAGACTGTTAGAAATATGCCCTAGATACAAATAATAATATGGATTATTATCATATTTCATTAATTTTATGATTAACTTTTGTATCATGCTATAACTGTGTTGAAAGGAAACGTCAATACACATGTGATATATAAACAACCAGGAGTTCCCGATGAATCTCTAGTCGCTGGTTCATTGGTCAATAGATGATCAAGATTTACTAATCATGTGGCATTTATGCCGGTTGACAATGGAGTCACCTCATTACGTGAATGTGATGACGAGCTACACCCAACCTAAGCATTGTGACCCGATCATGTCATGAAGTTCAAGTTACGATGATTAGAAAAGACCTAGTGTCTTATTCCTTGGACTGTGATACCATATCAATCATTGTCACCTGAGGATACTTAGATAGCATCAAACGTCACACGATAACACAGTGATCATAAAGGTGTGTTCAGGTATTCGGAGGAACATGTAGAGTCATTATGTGTCAAGAGCGGGATTTGTCCATCCGCGTGACAGAAAATATACTCAAGGGCCCACTTGAAGAAGTTATATCCAATAGCTACGCAGTGTGTGATTTGATCACAGGGATATCACTTGTCGGAACAAGTTAAACAACATTTGTTGGTAATGAGATTGAACACGACATGGTGATGTCATTGATCAGATCTCGGACAATGCAAGTATCGGGAGACAAAAGGAATATGAAAGACGTTCATGGTTCAGCGAAGAAAGATTCATGGAATGCATAGGGGTCATCATGGGCATCCAGGTCCCGCTGATGATCATTGGTACGAGAAGGGTCTTGACCATGTCTAGAGTGTTTCTGAACCATGGGGTATCCCACTTAATGGCTTGATGATGCCCAGAGAGCGTTTTGGTATCGGTAGAATAACCGAAGAAAAGAAAGAGAGAGAACCGGAAGAGTTTCGGTAAGTCCGAAGGATGTCTAGAGTGGAGGTGGAAGGAGTTCCATAGCCACAGGGATTGAATAATATGTAAGTAAAAGTTAAATATTGCTTTAATCATTTATTTATAATTATTTAATAAAGTAAAAATGAATTAAAAGGTCAAACACATAATTGGGCCAAAATTCGCAGGAAAAAGGGCCCATGAGGGAAAATACCAAAGGGAGGAGGGAGAGGGGTGGATGGCTAGGCCTTGGGCACCCCGCGCGGCGCCCACAATTGCCTTGGCCGGCCAGTCAGCCCCCCTCTCCTCTCTCCTTTGTTTAGTCCCACATGGCTAAGGCAATTAACTTTGTGGGGTGTTTTTTCCCTATATATTGAGAGGTATTTTGACAAAATAAATACATAGTAATCAATAAAAGGTTTCCTCTCTTCTTAGGAGACCTCAAGTTGATATTCTCTCTCTCTCCCGTGACCGTCGTCCCAAGTTTGGATCACGCGAGCAGGAGTCATCTTCACCGCGGAGCACCATCACGCTACAGGATTCAGATCCAGAAGCTCTACTTATACAACTACTACTGGATCAGAGGAGCGGGAGTCATCGTCAGGCACCAGATGTGTGTAACTCCCTCAAAGGTGCAACACTTGGGGCACTAGGAGTCGTTGGAGCCATAGGAGCCAAAGTACTACAACACGACCCCGAGGTCGGCTTCAGTACGACTACATCAACCACACTCTCCCGAGAATGCTTTTTGGTCTTCAAGTAAGTTCACGAAACGCCCCTCCAATTAATGCATTACTAATAGATAGATCCTGGCATTAGGGTTCTTGGCGTACAGAAAAATTATTGTTTTCATGCATGAACCCCTACAGCATGTGGCCATGCCATGTGTACACAAGTGTGGTAGATTGTCCATAGATGAAATGGCTAGCTCCCGGGTGTCACTATATTCATGCGCATGCGATAACACTTAGAGAAGTGTTGGACGTGTAGGTGGGAAACTCGTGCTACTGGTCCAACAGGGGGTAACCAGTGGAATAGTTGGCCCAACCTTGGTTTTCCTTGTATCTATGGCCTAAACATGCCTTAACAAACAAAAAACTACATTGTTGGAACCTCGTACGGAGAAAACTAGGGGGTAGACCTCCCATGCCCACAGACGTGCTTTCGACCCCCGGAGCCCTGGAAACCCACCCAAACTTTCTTATGGACCTAGGATACATGTGGAAGTGTTGTGAAGTCCCATAGATGCAAGACATAGCTCCCCAACATGACCTTCATTCGGGCGATAACACTTAGCAGATTCCTGGAACTCTAGGTGGAAATGTCCCAGTAAGGGTATACCAGGGGCTAGAATGTGCCACATGGTCAACTTGGTATTATTTGTATCTATGGCCTAGACATACCTTAACATACAAAAAAGTACATTGTGGCACCTCGTGCGGAGAAAGCTAGGGGTAGACCTTCCCGAGGCCTGCAGACGGGTGTTTTCGGTGCTTTCGACCATAGTTTGAAACAGGCATAAGAATTCAAAAACAGTGCAAACAATGTAAATCCTTCGCGTGGTGTCATATTATGTGATATAGTTGCAAGGAAAAATATCAAACTTGGTATATTGAATGCATCTAAAAAAAACTTCCCATAAATGACCTATCATGTTCGAGGTTTCATGACTTTCAAGCCAAACGACCAATGTTATGGCCAGAATCGCGACATATTTGTGATAATGTGCCTATATTGTGCACACATGTGCATCTTGGGGTGGCAAACAATGTTATAGGAGGAAGTTTTCCTTTTCATCACATGGAAAACCCATTTTCTATTTTCCGAGGGCAAAAATCGGGGCATTTTGTGAAGCAACACCTAATGGTCAATTCAAAATGCTACCACCCCATTATTCAAAAATATTAGACCACCTTACAAGAACAATGTCCCAACGGGGGATGCTCAAACCTTTCCATTCACCCTGGTGAAAAAGACAAATGTCTACCGAATGGGGAGGAAGTAGGTCCGGTTTGAACTACAGGTACATGATCTAATGCTCATCATTTTTTTGAAAAAAATAATTTTTAGACTCACAATATGATGTTTCTTCAGAGATCCAATGCAAGTATAGAGATGCTCATCCTATAACTCCCGGGTGTCACTGTCTTCACGCACATGTGATAACACTTAGAGAAGAAGTGATGGACGTGTAGGCAGGAAACTCTCGCTACGGGTCCAACGGGGGGCAACCGGTGGAATATTGGGCCTAGGAGTTATAGGATGAACAAACAAAAAACTACATTATTGGAACCTCATATGGAGAAAGCTAGGGGGTAGACCTCCCATCCTCACAGACGTGCTTTCAACCCCCGGAGCCCCGGAAACCCACCCAAACTTGCTTATGGACCTAGGATACATGTGGAAGTGTTGTGAAGTCCCATAGATGCAAGACATAGCTCCCTGACATGACCTTCATTCGGGCGATAACACTTAGCAGATTCCTAGAACTCTAGGTGGAAATGTCCCACTACGGGTATACCAGGGGCTAGAATGTGCCACATGGTCAACTTGGTTTTATTTGTATCTATGGCCTAGACATACCTTAACATACAAAAAAGTACATTGTGGCACCTCGTGCGGAGAAATCTAGGGGTAGACCTTCCCGAGGCCTGCATACGGGTGTTTTTGGTGCTTTCGACCATAGTTTGAAACAGGCATAAGAATTCAAAAACAGTGCAAACTATGTAAATCCTTCGCGTGGTGTCATATTATGTGACATAGTTGCAAGGAAAAATAGCAAACTTGGTATATTGAATGCATCTCAAAAAACTTCCCATAAATGACCTATCATGTTCGAGGTTTCATTACTTTCAAGCCAAACGACCAATGGTATGGCCAGAATCATGACATATTTGTGATAATGTGCCTATATTGTGCACACATGTGCATCTTGGGGTGGCGAACAATGTTATAGGAGGAAGTTTTCCTTTTCATCACATGGAAAAGCCATTTTCTATTTTCCGATTGCCAAAATTGGGGCGTTTTGTGAAGCAACACCTAATGGTCAATTCAAAATGCTACGACCCCATTTTTTAAAAATATTAGACCACCTTACAAGAACAATGTCCCAGCCGGGGATGCTCAAACCTTTCCATTCACCCTGGTGAAAAAGACAAATGTCTGCTGAATCGGGAGGAAGTAGGTTTGGTTTGAACTACAGGTACATGATCTAATGCTCGTCATTTTTTTGAAAAAATCATCTTTAGAATCACAATATGATGTTTCTTCTGAGATCCAATGCAAGTATAGAGATGCTCATCCTATAACTCCCGGGTGTCACCGTCTTCACGCACATGTGATAACACTTAGAGAAGAAGTGATGGACGTGTAAGCGGGAAACTCCCTCTACGGGTTCAACGGGGGGCAACCGGTGGAATATTGGGCCCAACCTTGGTTTTCTCTGTAGATATGGCCTAAACAAGCATAAAAAACAAAAAAGTACATTGGTTAACCCTCGTATGGAGATAGCTAGGGGGTAGATTCCCGCCCCCCCCCCCGAAAACTAGGGTTTCAATGGGAAACAGACACCGAAGCCCGGAATCCCAGCAAAACTTGCATGTGGCCATACCATGTGTACAAAAGTGTAGTAGATTTTCCATAGATGCAATGGCTAGCTCCTGGGTGTCACCATATTCATGCGCATCTAATAACACTTAAAGAAGTGTTGGACGTGTAGGTGGGAAACTCGCACTACGGGTCCAACGGGTGGCAACCTATGGAATATTGGGCACTACCTTGGTTTATATGTAGATATGGCCTAAAAATTCCTAAACAAAAAAGGTACATTGGTCAACCCTCATATGGAGATAGCTAGGGGGTAGACCCCCCTGAAAACTAGGGTTTTGATGGGAAACAACCACCGGGGCATCAGAATCCCACCAAAACTTGCATGTGGCCATGCCATGTGTAAACAAGTGTGGTAGATTGTCCATAAATTCAATGGTTATCTCCTAGGTGTCACTGTATTCACGCGTATGCGATAACACTTAGAGAAGTGCTGGACGTGTAGGTGGGAAACTCGAGATACGGGTCCAAAAGGGGGCAACCTGTGGAATATTGGGCCCAAACTTGGTTTTCCTTATATATATGGCCTAAACATGCCCTAACAAACAAAAACGTACATTGGTGGAACCTTGTACGTTGAAAGCTAGGGGGTAGACCTCCCGGACCCACAAACTGGTGCTTTTGACCCCCGAAGCCCCGGAAACCCACCCAAACTTGCTTGTGGACCCAGGAAACATGCATATGGACCTAGGATACATGTGAAAGTGTTGTGGAAGTCCCATAGATGCAAGACATAGCTTCCCGGTGTGACCTTCTTCACATTCGGGTGATAACACTTAGCAGATTCCTGGAACTCTAGGTGGAAATGTCCCACTGCGGGTATACCCGGGCTAGAATGTGCCACATGGTCCCAAACTTGGTTTTCCTTGTATATATGGCCTAAACTTACCTTAACAAACAAAAAAATACATTGGTGGAACCTCGTGTGGAGAAAGCTTGTGGGTAGACATTCCCGAGGCCCGTAGACTCGGTTCTTTCGACCATAGTTTAAAACATGCATAAGAAATTTAAAAACAGTCCGAAGAATGTAAATCCTTCACGTGGTTTCATATTATGTAACATAGTTGCAAGGAAAAATATCAAACTAGGTATATTGATTGCATCTCAAAAAAAACTTCATAGAAATGACCTATCATGTTTGAGGTTTCATGACTTTCAAGCCAAACGACCAATATTATGGCCAAAATCGCGACATAGTTTGTGATAATGTGCCCATATTGTGCACACATGTTGCAGGAGGAATTTTTTGTTTTCGTCACATCTCAAAGCCATTTTATATTTTTCGAGTGCCAAAATCGGGACGTTGTGTGAAGCAACACCAAATGATTAATTCAAAATGCTTCCATCCCATTTTTCAAAAATACTAGACCACCTTACATGAACAATCAACCGGGGATTCTCAAACCTTTCCATCCAACGCTGGTGAAAATGAAAAATATCTGCCGAATCTGTAGGAAGTAGGTCCGGTTTGAACTATAGGTACATGATCTAATGCTCATGATTTTTTGAAAAAATATTTTTAGACCCAAGAGGAAGGTGTGATGAGCACAGTAGCAAGTTTCCCTTAGTTATGAAACCAAGGTTTAATCGAACCAGTAGGAGCAAGGAAGCACCCCAAAGGTGTTGCTAGCTGAGCCTTGGCAGGGCGCACTACCGGTGCTAGTAGCAACGTGGAGACCTGCACAACACAACCACAGAACTTTGTCCCCAACTTGCGATGAGGTTCTCAATCTCACTGTGTTTTGCTGAAAACAAAGGAATAAACATATCGAATGGAAGGAAGTAATAGTTTGCAGAAAGTAAACACAAAGCAGTAAATAGTTTATAGATTGTATGTAAAAGAAAAGGACCGGGATCCATAGTTCACTAGAGGTAGCTCTCCTTAAGATAGAAAACATGCTGGGTGAACAAATTACAGCGGGGCAATTGACGAACATCGAGAAAGCAATACATGCATATACTAATCATATTGACTCCTTTGGAACTTGATTGGGCATTACAACATTATACATAGACCGCCATCCAACTGCATCTATGACTAATAATCCACCTTCAGGTTATCATCCGAACCCCCTCCAGTATTAAGTTGCAAGCAACAAATTATTGCTTTACGAATTGCGTGTAAAGTAAACAATACAATTGTTCTATGAACAAAGGATTATTGTTTTCTCCCTAGTAGCAACAACACATCTAGTACCTTAGAGATTTCTGTCACTTCCCCAGATTACTAGAGGGATGAACCCACTATCGAGCATAAATACTAACTCTTGGAGTTGCTAGCATCTACTTGGCCAAGATAACTACTAACAACGTAAAGCATGCAAGATCACAAATAACAAAGACATGATAGAATCAATAATCAATCTAAAATAGCATCTCAGTATCCATCGGATCCCCGCAAACACAACATGCAGAATTACAAATAGATGATCTTGATCATGAATGGAGCTCACAAGATCTAAACATGAAAGCACAAAGGAGGAGAACCAGCCATCTAGCTACTACATGGATCCGTAGTCCAAGGATGAACTACTCACGCATCACACCGGAGACTTGCATGATGATGAAGAAGGCCTCCTGGGTGAATTCCCCTCTCCGTAAGGGTGCCGGGGAGAGCTTCAGATCCCTCCCGATCTAAGGATGCAGATGATGGTGGCTATAGACTCTTTTGTGGATTTTTTATCGGGTCCTTAGGGTTTTGGTCCTGAGGGCATCTTATAGGTGGAAGGAGAGGCCGAGGGGGTGCTGGGGTCGGCCAGACCACCCCTGGTGTGGGCCAGGCCTGGCCGCGCCGCCAGGTGGTGTGGCCGCCCCCAGCCCTTCTTCGTCTCATATTCTGGCATCTGATGACTTCCAGAAAAATAGGCACTTTGGCTTTTGTCCCGTCCAATTCTGAGAATATTCATTTTCTGACTTTCCTGGATCCAAAAACAGCAGAAAACAGGCAGCTGGCACTGTGGCTCTTGTTAATAGGTTAGTCCAAGAAATCATATAAAAAGTACTCCAAAGTGTGGACAAAACACAAGAAAGTGGATAAAACCAAGCATGGAACATAAAAAATTATAGATACATTTGCAATGTATCAACATCCCCAAGCTTAACTCCTGCTCGTCCTCGAGTAGGTAAGTGATAAAAAGAAAGAAGAATGTTTTAGGTGACATGCACCATCAAAGACTTGATCAAAGTATTTGTAAAACATTCAAAGCTGGGATCATAGTACTTCAATCATAACATGAAAGACAAAGTTCTAGCAATAAGACAAAGAAACTATGATGCAACATGAAAAGGCACAAACAAAAGATTCATGAATAACAATGCTTTGCAAGACGTTTGTTTGTTTCACATAAAGAAAACATAGCATAATAGTATTCAGCTTGTCCCTCATAGAGTAGCAAATATAAATGCATAGGACACCTTCAAAGTTCATAAGAGTGACTAGATACAAATAGTTTAAAGCAAGCAATATCAAGTTATGCATCAATCAACTAGTCTTGGGACAATGCACATAGAACAAAGAATGGCCACTATGCTCTCAAAGTAGGTGCATAAAGGTAGAAGGTGGAGACTCAATATAATGGTTGAAGAAAGGCCTTCATAGAAGGAAGTAGGGATTCAAGTCTCATAAAGAGGTTCAAAAAATTATGGTACTTATAGCTTTCAGCTCTCATTGCCCCTATCATAAGCATCTTGAAGGTGATTAAGGTTAAAGTGACACAACTAAGAGGATATGCTTGACAAGTTATAAACCAAAATCTCATGCCCCTTACTTATGAAGACCGAACCTCATTCTACTCAACTTTAGTCACAAGTAAGCTCTTGTAATTGTAAGTACATGTGTATCATAAAGAACCGCCAACGGGGTACCCCTTGCACATGATACAGGAGCTATCCCATGATCAAAATGACAAGGCAAGCAGACAATGAGCATCTCAACAATCTTTTTATTTGCTATTTGCATAGGTTTTTATTGAGGATGCTTCATAGAGTGCTCATTATGGATATGCTGCAAGTTTCCACCATGATTAGGGATGGCTTAGGCTAGCGGCCCAGGCGTTTCTCTAACACACATACAAACTCCATGATCTTACAAGTTCCATTTTTATTTCACACCGCCGAGATCCGTAAGCAAAAGAACATGATATCAACGGGGTACAAAGTACAAGTGCAATGTTGAAAGCGTTCCCCATGATACATGGTTATGCTAATTTCAACTTATAAAGTGCAAGCATATACGCAACAAAGAAGGACCCAATGGTTCAAGTTTATTAGATGCAAAAAAGTAAAGTGTGCCATCAAGTTCGTGAGAGCTTTAATCACTAGTTTTCTCATAACAAGTTTAATTTGGAACATAAACAAAAGCATGAATATACTTGGAATAGCATAATCTAGTAGGTAGGTATGGTGGACTCTTTGGAATAACTTGGTTTAGGGAGTTGGGTGCATCAGTGGAACTCATACTTGGTTGTGGAGGCTAGCAAAAGACTGGGAGCGACAAACTAAGAGAGCAATAATGGCCATAATCATGCAGAGCGACAAAACATCATTGATCAAAGCATAAAGTGATACTACAAGTTGAAAACTAAAGGATCACAAAGGCTTATGGTGACTTGAGATAGTCATAACATGGTGTGAGCATGCGCCAAGTCAACCCAAATAAAGCATCAAAGGAGAATACCACTATACTATGCTTTAATATGCTAAAACAACGCATGATTAATCCAAGGAACATTAAGAAATATCAATTATTTATAACAAGTCATGCTACAGCAAAGAATACTAAGAATAAAGCCAAAACAATATCAAGCATGGCATGACAAAGCATAGGCCACAGTAAAAAACAAGCTCTTTTTACCACATAAGCATGAACTTTCCTACTCTTTTCCAATCCAAACCAAACTATTTGCAAACCAATGTATGAAAGATGGGGTCCAACCAATTTATTCAGAAAACTAAGCAAACCATGCAAACAAAAAACCAAAATGAAAAAGAAAAAGAAGACGCTTCAGGAACAACACAACTATGCATGAAACAATAAAAATGAAGTGTTTGGAAGAAACCTGGGATTTTTATTGATGAAGAAGGGGATGCCTTGGGCATCCCAAAGCTTTGTCACTTGTACTTCTTGTATATTTCTTGGGGTGACACGCATGGCATCCCCAAGCTTGAGCTTTAGTCCATCCTTCAACTCATTACTCATTCCTTCGATACACCTGAAATTTTTCCTTCATACAAAATTTCACACAATCTTCATTAGCAACATTAGTGCACTCAAGATAAATAAGTCTTAAGGTGCAGTTATAACACCAAATAAACTTCCATTAGAACACTAGCTACTGAATGACTTCCCTCAAAAAGCTCAATTCCCCAAAAGAACTCAAAAAAGGAACCAACAAGAAGCAAATGCAGAAAATGGCAGAAATCTGTCAAAACAGACCAGCAGGTAAAGCCGAATTTTTTCGAAGACCTCCTGTTCTCAAATCAAGAAGTGTCGAACTAACGAAAGTTAGATAACAACCTGGGGCAGAAGCACAAAAAATCACGCCTCAAAAGGACGTTCAGAGATTTTACACGAATTTTTATGGTGAAGCACAGAAATCTGTTTCGGGACAACAACTTTCCCAATCATTACTTCTCTCTCATTAGAGGTTACTCTTGACACAAAAAGCAAATAAAAAGTATAAGGAGCGGTTATTACTGAAGTAATAACTTCCAAGACTCATCTAAAACTTTTGGGTTATCTCCCAATAAGTACTTTTCTTTAATGCCTTTAAGTTAGGCATAAGAAGCAAGAAAAAGAATCAAGTGTTCTCGAATGAAGAAGCATTAAGACCAAATTTCTTGCCCTTACCTCTCTTACTTTTATTCCTAACCTTGGGGAAAATATGATTATTTGGTGGAGAAGAAAGGTGCATGGTCCCCTTTCCCACATCTATTATTGCTCCAAGAAGTTCTAATAGGGACCTTCGAAGTGTAACTTGTCCTTTTCCTGCACATTCAATAACAAGATAATCAGCAGAAATCATTTTCCCAAGGATCTTTGTAAACACTCCTTCAGCTATTACAATAGGTAATATGGTAGCATTATTAGCAAGAGATATTTCTTTTCCTCCTTTAGTAAGCCCCCAAAGATTCAAAGATTCATAAATATCTTTGGGCATAAGACAAAATTCAGACATGATATCACAACGAGCTTGAAAAGCTTCAGTGTTTATCTCAATCTTTACTGTAGGGAGCCACTTTGAGGATTCATAATTTATTAGGACATAATTGTGATGCTCCCTAAGCGTATTATAGCAATCTTTTAAGCTAGTAGTGCTAGTCTCAAGAGTGTTCAATCTAGCAAATATTCTTGCGAAAGAAATATCAGTTTGACTATGCAAGTTGTAAGTGAGGATCAATATCTTTATAGCATTAATAGAATCATCCTCATTACATTGGAGGAAATCTCCTCCCACAACAGCATCTAAAGCATATCTATAGCAAAGAGCAATTCCAAGGTAAAAACTACTAAGGAACAGGATTTGAGTCATTTTAGGCTCAGTTTTTTCATGCAGATCAGAGATTCTAGACCAAGCTTCCTTGAAGCTCTCCTCAATTCCTTGTTTAAAAGTGAAAATCATTTCCTCAGGTGACATAGTGATTGCAGCAAGGCTAGACATAGTGGCAACTTAAGGAAGGAACTAATTTTTTTGTGTTTTTCAAATAAGAAACAAACTAGCAAAACTATTTTTTGTGTGTTTTTGATAACAAAACAAGCAAACAAAGCAAAAAAAAACTAAGCAAAACAAAAATAACAAAGTAAAGAGATTGGTTATGAGGGACTCCCCTTGTGAAGATGTCCTTGACTCCACGGCAACGGCGCCAAAAAAATGCTTGATGGCTCGTGTATTAACAAGCTTGTTGGGGAACCCCAAGAGGAAGGTATGTTGAGCACAGTAGAAAGTTCCCACAGTTATGAAACCAAGGTTTAATCGAACCAGTAGGAGCAAGGAAACACCCCAAAGGTGTTACTAGGTGAGCCTTGGCAGGGCGCACTACCGGTGCTAGTAGCAACGTGGAGACCTACACAACACAACCACAGAACTTTGTCCCCAACTTGCGATGAGGTTGTCAATCTCACCGTGTTTTGATGAAAACAAAGGATTAAACGTATCGAATGGAAGGAAGTAATAGTTTGAAGAAAGTAAACACAAAGCAGTAAACATTTTATAGATTGTATGTAAAAGAAAAGGACCGGGATCCATAATTCACTAGAGGTGGCTCTCCTTAAAATAGATAACATGCTGGGTGAACAAATTACAGCGGGGCAATTGACAAACATCGAGAAAGCAATACATGCATATACTAATCATCTTGACTCCTTTGGAACTTGATTGGGCATTACAACATTATACATAGACCACCATCCGACTGCATCTATGACTAATAATCCACCTTCAGGTTATCATCCGAACCCCCTCCAGTATTAAGTTGCAAGCAACAGATTATTGCTTTACAAATTGCATGTAAAGTAAACAATACGATTGTTCTATGAACAAAGGATTGTTGTTTTCTCCCTATTAGCAACAACACATCTAGTACCTTAGAGATTTCTGTCACTTCCCCAGATTACCATAGGCATGAACCCACTAACGAGCATAAATACTAACTCTTGGAGTTGCTAGCATCAACTTGGCTAAGATATCTACTAACAACGAAAAGCATGCAAGATCACAAATAACAAAGACATGATAGAATCAATAATCAATCTGAAATAGCATCTCAATATCCATCGGATCCCCGCAAACACAACATGCAGAATTACAAATAGATGATCTTGATCATGAACGGAGCTCACAAGATCTAAACATGAAAGCACAAAGGAGGAGAACCAGCTATCTAGCTACTACATGGATCCGTAGTCCAAGGATGAACTACTCACACATCACACCGGAGGCTTGCATGATGATGAAGAAGGCCTCTAGGGTGAATTACCCTCATCGGCAGGGTGTCGGGAAGAGCTTTAGATCCCTCCCGATCTAGGGATTGAGATGACGGCGGCTACAGACTCTTTCGTGGATTATTGATCGGGTCCTTAGGGTTTTCATCCCGAGGGCATCTTATAGGCGGAAGGAGAGGCCGAGGGGGTGCTGGGGTCGGCCAGACCACCCCCTGGCGTGGGCCCGGCTTGGCCGCATGACCAGGTGGTGTGGCCGGCCCCCAGCCCTTCTCCATCTCGTATTATGGCATCTGATGACTTCCGGAAAAATAGGCACTTTGGCTTTTGTCCCGTCCAATTCCGAGAATATTCATTTTCTGACTTTCCTGGAATCAAAAATAGCAGAAAACAGGCAGCTGGCACTGTGGCTCTTGTTAATAGGTTAGTCCAACAAATCATATGAAAAGTACTCCAAAGTGTGGACAAAACACAAGAAAGTGGATAAAACCAAGCATGGAACATCAAAAATTATAGATACATTTGCAATGTATCAACCCACAATATGATGTTTCTTTAGAGATCCAATGCAAGTTTGGAGATTCTCATCCCATAGCTCCCGGGTGTCACCGTCTTCGGGCGCATGCAATAACACTTAGAGAAGTGATGGACGTGTCGCTAGGAAACTCCCGCTACGGGTCCAACGAGGTGCAACCGGTGGAATATTGGGCCCAACAATGCTTTTATATGTAGATATATCCTAAACATGCCTAAAAACAAAAAAGTACATTGGTCAATACAAAGATAGCTAGGGGTAGATACCCGGGCCCCCGCGAACTAGGGTTTCGATAGGAAACGGCCGCTGGAGCGCCGGAATCCCACGAAAACATGCATAGATGCAATGGCTATCTCCCGAGTGTCACCGTCTCTTCACACACATGCGATCACACATAGAGAAGTGCTCGACATGTCACTAGGAAACCCCCGCTACGTGTCCAACGGGCAACAACCGGTGGAATATTGGGCCCAACCTTGGTTTACCATGTTGCTATGGCTAAAGCAAGTCAAAGAAAAGATAAAACTCCATCAGTCGACCCTTGCACGGAGAATTCTAGTGTTGTTGTAGATCTACGGGGCCAACGGATTAGGGTTTCTCTGGGAAAGGGGCACCGGAGCACCAGAACGCCTATAATACTTGGGAGGAAACTCCCGCTATGTCTCTTCGGATGGGGTGCTGGTGGAATCTTAGGATCAACCTTTGTTTACCATGTTGATATGGCCAAATCAAACCAAAGGAAAGATAAAAGTCCATCCGTCGACCCTCGCATGGAGAACATTGGTGTTGTAGATATACGAGGCCCCTGGATTAGGGTTTCTCTAGGAAAGGGGCGATGGAGCGTCGGAAGACCTCAAAACTTGCATGTGTCCATATCACCTATTCACAAGTGTGGTGGGAGGCCTAGATATGCAGTTTATAGCACCCTGGTGAAAGCCTATTCATACCCATGCGATAACACGTAGAATATTCCTGCACGTGTGGGAGGAAACTCCCGCTATGTCTTGAGCTCAACCTTGCTTTACAATGTTTCTATGGGCAAAGAAATCCAAAGGAAAGATAAAAGTCCATAGGTCGACCCTCGCATGGAGAATGCTAGTGCTGTAGATCTATGGGGGCCCCGGGTTAGGGTTTCTCTAGGAAAGGGGCATCGGAGCACCGGAATGCCATGAAAAATTTTGTGTGTCCACAAGTGTGGTGGGAGGCCTAGATAGGCAGTTTATAGCACCCTGGTGAAATCCTATTCACACCCATGCGATAACACGTAGAAATTTCCTGCACGCATGGGAGGAAACTCCCTCTATGTCTCTTCAGATGGGAACCTGTGGAATATTGGGCTCAACCTTGGTTTACCATGTTTCTATGGATAAATCAATCCAAAGGAAATAAAAAAGTCCATCGGTCGACCCTCGCACGGAGAACGCTAGTGCTGTAGATCTACGAGGCCTCCCGATTAGGGTTTCTCTAGGAAAGGGGAGTCGGAGCGCCGGAACGACTCGAAAAATTGCGTATGTCCATATCATATGTTTACAAGTGTGGTGGGAGGCCCAGCTATGCAGTTTATAGAATAACACGTATTCACACCCATGCGATAACACGTAGAATATTCCTGCACGTGTGGGAGGAAACTCCCGCTATGTCTCTTCGGATGGAGAACTGGTGGAATCTTGGGATCCACCTTGGTTTAACATGTTGCTATAGACAAAGCAAGCCAAAGTAAAGAGGAAAGTCCATCGGTTGACTCTCATACGGAGAATGCTAGTGATGTAGATCTACCGGGCCCCGGATTAGGGATTCTCTAGGAAAGGGGCACCAGTGCACTGGAACGCCTGGAAAACTTGTGTGTGTCCATATCATATGTTCACAAGTGTGGTGGGAGGCTTAGCTAGGCAGTTTATAGCACCTGGGTGCGAGCCTGTTCACACCCATGCGATAACACGTAGAAATTTCTCACACGTGTGGGAGGGAACTCCCACCATGTCTCTTCGGATGGGGAACCGGTGGAATATTGGGCTCAAACTTTGTTTACCATGTTTATATGGACAAATAAATCCAAAGGAAAGAGAAAAGTCCATCGGTCGACCCTCGCACGGAGAATGCTAGTGCTGTAGATCTGCGAGGCCCCCGGATTAGGCATTCTCTAGGAAAGGGATACCGGAATGCCTCAAAAACTTGCGTGTGTCCATATCATATGTTCACAAGTGTGGTGGGAGGCCTGTCTAGGCAGTTTATAGTACCATGGTGCAAGCCCGTTCACACCCATGCAGTAACACGTAGAAATTTTCTGCACGCATGGGAGGAAACATCCACTATGTCTCTTCAGGTGGGGAACCGGTGGAATCTTAGGCTCAACCTTGGTTTACCATGTTTCTATGGCCAAAGCAAGCGAAAGTAAAGAGAAAAGTCAATCGGTTGACCCTCATATGGAGAATGCTAGTGCTGTTGTTATGACCTCGGATCGTTAAAGATTCTAAGTCCCTATGATTAACATGCTAGTCCCTGGATCATTATCTAGCACTCATAGTCGATGAAATATCATGTAAAACACCAGTCTTTATTACATGAATTGAATAATCTAGAGTTTACATTATTACAACAGAAGCAAATAAATACAACTTGGAGTCCCATTGATACATTGCAAATGTATCTATAATTTTTGATGTTCCATGCTTGGTTTTATCTACTTTCTTATGTTTTGTCAACACTTTGGAGTACTTTTCATATGATTTCTTGGACTAACCTATTAACAAGATGCCACAGTGCCAGTTGCCTGTTTTCTGCTGTTTTTGGTTCCAGGAAAGTCAGAAAATGAATATTCTCGGAATTGGACGGGACAAAAGCCAAAGTTCCTATTTTACCGTAAGACTCACGGAGCCAGAAGCAGAGATGGAGGAGGGCCAGGGCCTGGCCACACCATATGGTGGCGCGGGCTAGCCCTGGCCGTGCCACCAGGTGGTGTGGCCCCCCTGGCACTCCACCGACCTTGCCCTTTCGCCTATAAGAAGCCTCCGATACGAAAACCCTAAATCATCAAGCCTTCAGCCACGAAAAGTTCTGTAGCACCGTCGCCACCGAAGGGGAGATTCAGGGGACAGAAAGTCTCTGTTCCGGCACCCTGCTAGGACGAGGAAGTGCCCCCGGAGCCATCTCCATCACCATTGCTGATTCCCATGATGAGGAGGGAGTAGTTCTCTCTCGAGGCTAAGGGTTCTACCGGTAGCTATGTGTTCATCTCTCTCTCTATGCATGATCTTATTGAGATCATGAGCTTGTAATCTATAGATCTACCTTGCTACTCAAGTGCTTTAATAGATCTCTGCTCTCCCCATGTGTGTGAAAGTGACAGCGTGCACACCATGGTGGCACTTAGGCTAGAGATTACAAATACTTGTTATGAGTTATATTTGGAGTTGGATGTTCTTATGAAATTGTGGTGTTTGTTGGACTCATCTAGTACTCAAGGTGATAGTGTGGGGTTTTCTAGATGGGAAAGATGAACTTTGAGGTGTGCTGTTATAGCCCTACCATCGATTAGAGTGTTCAATCGGAGAGTAGTTAAGAGTAGTATCATAAAGAGATGATATTTATATGAGAGTGTTCACTAGTGAAAGTATGATCCCTAGGCCTTGTTTCTAAGCATTGATACACTATTTGCAATTAGATCTGTTACATGTTTGCTTGCCGCCATCTTTATTTCAGTTTGCCTTTAGTCTCTTCCATGCCATCAAGTTATTTTCTATCACCGTTACCACTTATAATTATCCATACCACTTGTATTTTACTATCTCTTCACCGAACTAGTGCACCTATACACCTGACAAGTGTATTCGGTGTGTTGGGGACACAAGAGACTTCTTGTATCTTTATTGCAAGGTTGCTTGAGAGGGGATACCTTTGACCACTTCCTCCCTGAGTTCGATAAACCTTGGGTAATCCACTTAAGGGAAAACTTGTTGCTATTCTACAAACCTCTGCACTTGGAGGCCCAACAACTGTCTACAAGAATAGAAGTGCGTAGACATCACCCATCAATGCCATAGTCAGGTTGAGTGAAGACCCGTGATCCTAGCACCTTTCAACGATCTCCAATTTCTGCACATGAAACGTGCAGCCAAACGAGTCGGTCAATACTTTGAATGTATTGGAAAATTACACCAAGGAAGAATAAGACTAAATCTACATGCAAGGCTTGGAGTAGGCTTTGGGGTTCATTTGAATTAAGCCAATTTTCTATAAGTGAGAAGAAAAGAGGGAGAGTTTTACCCTACTTTGTAAACATTGTTTAAGTAGTATAGGGCCGAGTGGAATGCAAGGATATTACTCACCAAGTGTCCAATCAACCTAGCACTTGGATATTACGCACCAAGTTCCCAAAAATCCCACCCATTGGCAATATTACGCACGCCCTGCGGTTTTAGAAAAACTTTAAGTTTGGAAAGAGAGAGGAAGATCCTTTAGAGGCTCCATCCTTCAGATGCTCAAATGTTCTTTTCTGTGAACTCGGCTGATCGATCAGATTGCAATACTCTCGAGAGGTTGTGCACTTTCCCCACAACCCACGATCAAGCCCTTTTATAGACAAGATCGTGGCGAGGCTTTCCCTTAGTAGCCCCTCTACCAGCTGGATCCAACCGTGCCAAGAACCTCCAAATGTTGGTACCCAGGTGAGGTTTCCCACTAAGTACTAGGCCAAGACAGAGCCCATATGTATTGTGGTTGCACTGGAAGCTTCTGAATTCTGAAAATGGCAAACTTCTTTGATTCCTAGGCAGCCGTCCTCCACCAAATTCCACTCGTTGACGCGACAACCATTCCACCCAAAAGAAAACTTAGTTTTATTTTGGAAGGGGTTTTAAGAGGAAAAGGTTTGCTCGAGAGAGCTTTCATACTTAGAAACTTTTGAGTCTTTAGAACCCCCCAACGGTACTCTTTATATATATATATATATAGCATAGCAAGCAAAACTTAGCAAAAACAGGATAACCTATTAGGATGGGAAATACCTAAGTATAGAGCTACTCATGGCATACTACAGAAACTGCACTTGCAAAATAATACTAAGAAAATCTACCAAAAATCCTACACATGCGTACTACAGAATTTGAAGATCAAAACATGCATAGTCAAAACTGGGTTAACTCCATTAACTTGCCTTATGTTTGTATTACAAGTGATGATTGAATTCTTCTGTAGAAATCGCACTCTCCGAACAATCTAACATGAGGACAAAATAACTCCATTCAAAACAATTGCAAACATAGCAACCACAACAATGATAATCATAAACATGCATGATGGTTTAATGTCACAAAGGATGTACTTAGTTTTCTGAACACTATTATAACACATGATGCATATAGGAGACTATTTAATGCAATAGGGTATTTATTATTAAATCTTGATGACCATATAAGAGGTTCTAATAGTTTTGTTGCAATATTTGTCCTATGTGTCGAATTAAATTTGGTTCTAGAGTTTACTGGATAGAGGACATTAATACGAACCATTAGGAATTGGATTCACCCTAATCGAAGTTATAGATCTTTTTCTATGATTTATTTACTATTTAACAGAGTATAAATTATTTAAAATATTTACTACATCATAAATTATATATACGAACAGATCTGTATTCTACGTGAAATTGTGAAACCATAGACATATTATTTATAATTTTCCGATCTATAAATAATTTATTATGAATTTAATAATCTAAATGGCCATTAAAACTAATTAAACTACTACATTAATTGTATACTATGAAAATTAGATCTAACAGCATATTAACGTCATATATTAAATTGTGAATCCATAGATACCTTATTTGTATTTTTTTCTGATCTACATATAATTTAATATAATTTATTTACTCTAAAGGGCTATTAAACCATTTAAATAAATACCGAAAGCCTATAATGGTAAAATTATATCTTATTACGAAATACTGTTCTACACTAAATGTGCTTTCCAATGGTATATTATTTATGATTTTTGGATGTGTAGATATTTTATTATGATTTTTACAATTTTACACTATTTTTTGTCTATTTAAATCAATCAACAAAAGGACAGAGATGTGGGGGTGACATGGCGAGATCTGATTCGCTAATACCTCTTCGGTTAAGTGGGTTGGCATGGATCGCTAGATCTGGATCGGACGGTGGAAGATCAGCGGCTCGGCTCTGGCTTGGCTCGACGTGGCTTGAGCTTCACCTTGCGGCTCGGCTCGTCTCGGCTGGAGGTGATCTGGCCCGTCGATGCTCGATCCAGCAGAAGGGAACAAAAGCGTCCTCCATCGGCACTGGCTCACCGGAGTTGGCAGCGGCACGGGCTCGGGGACGATGGTGGGGGCTTGCAGTGCTCCTCGGTGACTGGGGAGGCGACCACGAGGCAGCGAAGAGGACTCTGATGTGTCTGGTGGCCGTGGCGTCGACTCGTTCACCCCCTTGAGACGGTGAACCGCGGTTGGAGTCATGCGGTGTTTGCGGAGCTCCGGCGGCATTTTCCCGATGCTCCTGTGGTCCTGGGAGAAGGGGGAGGTGTGAGACGATGAGGAAGAGCAAGGCAAGGAGGATCAGAGGGAGTAGAGGGCGAGGGGTGGTCGAAGCCCTCACGGATGGAACTCGATCTAAGCTTCAATGGCGGCGGGCGGTGGTGGAACTTCGGCGACTAATTCCGCAGCAGCCTGGCGGCTTTGGGCTAGGGTTTTTAGAAGGGTTTCGAAGAGGAGAGCGAGGGCTATTTATATTAGGAGGAATTGTGGAGGAGGGGGCAACAATTTGAGCAGGAATCGCTCGGATTTTGCAGGGATTTGGTTCAGGATCGATCCCGTGTTCCTCCTGGACACCGGCTCAAGGTAGGAGACGGGCGGGTAGGGTCCACCCGTCAGTGGGAGCGGGGACTGGGAGCAGGCTGCTTTGTGTTGGGCTGCTGCGGCTTGCTAGGCCGGCCTGCTAAGCTGGTGGCAGCGCGCGCGGTAGGTAGGCAGGGTAAGATGGGCCGGCTCGGGCTGGCCAGGTTCGTTTTTTTCATTTATTCTTTTTCCATTAGCTGTTCAGTATTTCTTTTCTAGTATTAGTTTGGCAACTCTAAATGGAGTGAAATTTATTTCTAAATTTTTCTAAATTCAAGTGGAACATTTTAGGCTAGTGTTTAACAAAGTTTGTTGTCTTAGCAATAATGGTTTTAACAAAGCCTATTTAATTCCCTTTAGGAATAAAGTGGCACATACAATTTAGGGTTTTTAGTTCATTATTTCGATTTGAAAAATTATGCAAGATGCCTTGATGCAATGCAACACAAAGTTTTTGGGATTTATACAAAAACTTCCAACCCAATTCGACAATTATGCTAATCCATTCTCTTTTTTTCATGTGGCTTATGAATGTTTGAACAATCCTAAAATGTTTCATTTCAATCAAATTTCAACAGGTCACACAACTCAATCAACTTATTTAATTTACTTTAACATTCCAAAATTTAAGAAAATCTTGGAATGTTACAGCTGTAGATCTAAGGTGCCCCCAGATTAGGGATTCTCTAGGAAAGGGGCACCGGTGCATCAGAACTCCTCGAAAACTTTCATGTGTCCATATCATATGTTCACAATTGTAGTGGGAGGCCTCACTAGGAAGTTTATAGCACCTGGGTGTGAGCATTTTCACACCCATGCGATAACACGTAGACTTTTCCTGCACATGTGGGAGGAAACTCCCGCTATGTCTCTTCGGATGGGGAACCGGTGGAATCTTGGGCTCAACTTTGATTTACCATGTTGCTATGGACAAAGCAATCCAAAGTAATGAGAAAAGTCCATCGGTTGACCCTCGCATGGAGAACGCTAGTGTTGTAGATCTACGGCCCCCGGTTAGGATTTCTCTAGGAAAGGGGCACCGGAGTGTCGGAATGCCTAGAAAACTTGCATGTGTCCATATAATATGTTCACAAGTGTGGTGGCAGGCCTAGATAGGAAGTTTATAGCACACGGGGGCGAGCCTGTTCACACCCATGCGATAACACGTAGAAATTTCCTATAGGTGCAGGAGGAAACTCCCACTATGTCTCTTCAGATGGGGAACCGGTGGAAACTTGAGCTCAACCTTGGTTTACCAAGTTTCTATGGACAAAGCAAGCCAAAGAAAGAGAAAAATCCATCGGTCGACCCTCCACGGATATCACTAGTGTTGTAGATCTGCGGGGCCCATGGATTAAGATTTCTCTAGGAAAGGGGCGCTAGAGCGCCAGAATGCCTCGAAAACTTTCGTGTGTCCATATCATATGTTCACAAGTGTGGTAGGAGTCCTAGATAGGCAGTTTATAGCACTTGGATGCAAGCCGATTCACACCCATGCGATAACACATAGAAATTTCATCCATGTGTGGGAGGAAACATCCGCTATGTATCTTCGGATGGGGAACCAGCGAAAACTTAGGCTCAACCTTGGTTAACTTGTTTCTATGGCCAAAGCAAGCCAAAGTAAAGAGAAAAGTCCACCGGTCGACCCTCGCACGGAGAACACTAGTGTTGTAGATCTGCGAGGCCCCCTAGATTAGGGATTCTGTGGGAAAGGGGCGCCAGAACGCATCAAAAACTAGATTGTGTCCATATCATATGTTTATAGGTGTGGTGGGAGGCCTAGCTAGGCAGTTTATAGCACCCGGGTGCAAGCCTGTTCACACCGATGCGATAACACATCGAAATTTCCTGCATGTGTGGGAGGAAACTCCCGCTATGTCTCTTCAGATGGGGAACCGGTGGAATCTTAGGCTCAACCTTGGTTTACCTTGTTTCTATGGCCAAAGTAAAGAGAAAAGTCCACGATCGACCCTTGCATGAAGAACACTAGTGTCGTAGATCTACGGGGGCCCCGGATTAGGGATTCTCTAGGAAAGGGGCGCCAGAACACCTCGAAAACTTGAGTATGTCCATATCATATGTTTACAAGTGTGGTGGGAGGCCTAGCTAGGTGGTTTATAGCACCCGGGTGCAAGCCTGTTCACACCCATGCGATAACACATAGAAATTTGCTCCATGTGTGGGAGGAAACTCCCGCTATGTCTCTTCGGATGGGAAACCAGTGGAATCTTGGGCTCAATCTTGGTTTACCATGTTGATATGGCCAAATCAATCCAAAGTAAAGATAAAAGTCCATCGATCGACCCTTGCATGAAGAATGCTAGTGCTGTAGATCTACGGGGCCCCCGGATTTGTATTTGTCTATGAAAGGGGCACTGGAACGCCTCGAAAACTTACGTGTGCCCATATCCTATGTTCAAAAGTGTGGTGGGAGGCCTAGCTAGGCAGGTTATGGCACCCAGGGGTGAGCCTATTCACACCCATGCGATAACAGGTAGAAATTTCCTGCAGGCGTGAGAGGAAACTCCCACTATGTCTCTTTGGATGGGGAACCAATGGAAAGTTGGGCTCAAGCTTGGTTTACCATGTTGCTATGGACAAAGAAATCCAATGGAAAGAGAAAAGTCCACCGGTCGACCCTCACATGGAGAACGCTAGTGTTGTAGATCTACGGGGGCCTCGGATTAGAGTTTCTCTGGGAAAGGGACGCCGGAGCACCGGAACGCCTCAAAAACTTGCTTGTGTCCATATCATATGTTTCACAAGTGTGGTGGGAGGCCTAGCTCGGCAGTTTATAGCACTCGAGGATGAGCATGTTTACACCCATGCGATAACACGTAGAAAATTTATGCACGTGTGGGAGGACACCAGGGGTGCAACCCTTTGAATCACCCATGAAATCACCTTAAAAATGGCGTGCGCGACCGTTCTTTCCTAGAAGTGCAACCTTGCAAATCTACTATTGTATTTCCCATGAAATCACATATTGTGAAGCTAAAATTTATTTTTAGAAAAAATCATGAGCAAGATTTGAATCATCCCCAGTTCAAATGTGTCAGAGTTCGTGCCAAATCGACGCGGATTTTTATTTTTCACGAGGAGTGTCTAAAAAGGATCGAGTTGCCAACAATTGATATATTGTACACCTAATAGGGTCTACTATTTTATAAAAATGCGTCGGCCCAATTTTGCAATATATTTCCAGTAGCTGCTTCACAAAACACCCGTTTCATGATGCATGGAAAATGAAAAATAGGTTTTTGTACAATAAAGTTGGAAACATCCTCCTATAACATTGTTGTGTGCCATGACGATATTATTTGAATTAATTTTAGTTTATGCTCTGCTTTTTAAAGTTTAAAACTGATTTAAAATGGTACAATTTACATAGTTGGGTATGTAATTGTGTTTATTTTACAAAGGAAACAACTTATAAAAAATAATGTCAAAATTTCCATCACTTTGCTCCTCCAATTCTTCTCGCCTCGGCTCTCCCCAAAAAATTTACCGCACTCCCAGGTTTTCCCACACCGAACATTTCGTGGTGAAAAGATATTTTGGACAAACCCCACTCCACCGCACCGGCGCGTCCACCCACCCAAACCCCACCCCACCGCACCCAACCGAAGCCCACCCCACCGCACCCACCCATCCACAGATCTCCAATCCCCACCCTAGAACCACACCACTGACCCAAACTTTGCCGACGGCCATCTGGGAGGGAGGAGACACTTAGTGACGACGGCCATGTCGGGAGGGAGGAGACGCTCGACGATGAAGGACACACGAGAGGGAGGAGACACTCTATGAAGACGGCCACGCGTGAGGGAGGAGATGCTCGTCGACGACGGATGCACCTTCGGGACGAACGCAAAACAATCCTCCTCTCAGATCGGCTTAGGCGAGTTATTTTTGGTTCTTTCCCTCCTCTTCGATTTCTTTCGATTCTTGCCCTCTAGTTCGAGTTCGTCCGCACGATTATCCTGCTAGCTCGCACACCATGGCTAGGGCTAGGGCTTGATTTCCATGGCTAGGGTTAGGGCTTGCTTGCCATGGCTAGGGTTAGGGCTTGCGCGCCATGCTAGGGTTAGGGTTTGCGTTCCAGCTTGTCCTCCTGCAGCTTGATTCAGTTAGATTAGCTAGGGTTATTTTTGGTCGTCATGTTCATATTAGATGCGATTCAGTTAGATTAGCCAGGGTTGGAACCATGCTCGCTCCGGATGATGTGTTAGTGTTTTGATGATGATTAGATTAGGCTAGGCCTCCTGATAGATTAATTTGAGATCTCATCTGCTTGCGGCCTTTTGATTAGATTAGGCTAATACCTACTGTTAGGCTAGGCCTCCTTCTGTATTAGGGAATAGTTGTTCATGTTGCAAGCAGTAGTGATGCAGCCTATCCTACGAACGTCCCTACATCTATACCACCAAGTCTCCCAAGTGGACCAATGACTCGTGCTCGAGCCAAGCTCCTTCAAGCCAAGCCATCGCAAGACAGAGTTCTAGGTCAAACCGGCGCCAAGATCGGAAGACCGAAATCCTCGCCAGAATTCCCAGTGCACACTCACCCCACTTGCATTCCTTTGTAAATATTGAGGGCTAACCTCATGGGTGACCCGATCTTCACGGATCTCGTGGTCAAATTGATGGGAAAGTGAGGGCAAAGGGAGAAGGTAGCGGAAGCGAACTCACACCTCGCGAAGAACACGATGAGCACACACAAAACTCACACGATAGAAGGCCGATTGCTCCTGCCGGTGGCCACCGGTCCGATAGAATCCTCGCAAGGAAAGATCGGTCAACATGCTCCCTCGATCCCAAGCGGAGAGGGAATAACACCTTGGAGAGGGTCTTGACAACTACGCTCACGCACTCGCAAATGTAGGCCTTGTACAACAAGGGAGGCATGATGCAAACTCCAATGTGGTGGTGACGATAGTTGGTCCCCTTTAGTAAAGGGGTTGAGACAAAACTAGAGATTCCACAAAAGGGTGTTGTATTTAGTCTATCATCTATGCCTAAAGAATACATGAGGGGGTGGGGGCACTATATATAGGCCAGCCACATAACAAGGGGTAGTTTGGGGCATAAAACTAGGGTTTGGAACGGACTAGAGGGGTACATGGGCCAAGGGCCCAGCTGTTGGCACGCAGGCCCATTCACTTAGGGCAGAGACTCCGGGGTGCGGGGGCCAGAGACTCCGGGGTGGGCCAGAGACACCGGGGTTGTCTCCGGGGTAGACTCTGGGGTCCTCGTTGTAGCGTATGGAAGTGGGGCGGAGTCCTTGTTGTAGTTCCAGGCCAAAGACTCTAGTGCATCGCTGGAAACTCTAGTGTAGAAGGACGGAGACTCCAGGGTGGACGTCACTCTCCGGACTTGTCTCCAGAGTGGCATATAGAGAGCTCCAGGAAGGGGCCAGACTCCAGTCTGGAGTCCAGGCTAGAGACTCCTGTTTTGGAGGTCGGAGACTCCAAGCGTCAGGGCCAGAGACTCTGGTGCTTCTATAGCTGCTTCTTCCTCTTCTCTTCCAAGCCTCCGTCTTGCTGGGCTTGGTGCTCCGATCTTCATCCCTTGCCTCCGTACTTGTTGGTGTGAACCTATCATGATAATGGGACAGAGTATGAAGTAGTATACCATTCAATAGGGGAAGTGGGATCTCAAAGAGGATTGGATTCACCTTTGGAGTCCATGACGACTTGGCATAATTTGGAGACCTTGATGTGGTCATGACCGTAGGTTGGGCTACATCAGCAACCCCCTTCAAAACGAGTCGTCCTCAACTCTATATGCTCATCAGAAAGTAGAAGAGGTCAAGAGACCTTCTTGATCATGGGGTTCACCATATAGTCATCCTCGAGAAGGTTTAATTGACAACACTTCAATGTTCCTTCACTTTTCATAAAGCCTACAAAGATCACAACAAAAGCGAAGCAACACTCAAAGAGTAGCCAATTCAAGAATATTATAGCATGAGTCCTCAAGTAGAATGAAGTCACCTTATGATGTAGAAATTGTTCGTCTAATAGCAGACATAGGTAACTTTGTTCGGTTCGTCTTGTCAACTTATGGACCATAGAGGTTGATGTGTATGCATTTGTACCTTCACACAACAAAGACCAAGTAAGATATTTTTGTGCTTGATAGAGGAGCATGTCATTTGTGGCATTTCCATTCTTGTTCACAACACTATTAGCACAACTGAAGTATAGCAAACAAAATGCATATGCAAGGTCAAAGTGCATGGAAATTGTTTGAACATCATCCAAATGTGGGAACTCAAAAACTCCATATAGCATCACTATTAATATCAATCAAGTGAAAAATAGATGCATTGTGAGTATGCAAGTGGGGAACATGCTTATCGTGGCTGTTGAGGGCTAACCTCATGTGTGGCCCGATCTTCACGGATCTCATGGTCAAATCGATGGGAAAGCAAGGGGAAAGGGAGAAGGTAGCGGAAGCGAACTCACACCTCACGAAGAATACAATGAACACATGCAAAACTCACATGATACAAGGCTGATTGGTCCCGCCGGTGGCCACCAGTCCGATAGAATCATCGCAAGGAAAGATTAGTCAACGTGCTCCCTCGATCGCATGCGAAGAGGGAAGAACACCTTGGAGAGGGTCTTGACAACTACGCTCACGCACTCGCAAATGTAGGCCTTCTACAATGAGGGAGGCGTGATGCAAACTCCAACAAGGTGGTGACGATAGTCGGTCCCCTTTGGTAAGGGGATGAGGCAAAATTAGAGATTCCACAAATGGGGTGTCTTTAGTTTATCATCTATGTCTAGGGATACATGAGGGGTGGGGGATCTATATATAGTCCAGCCACATAACTAGGGGAAGTTTGGGGAGTAATTCCAGGGTTTGGTGCGGACTAGAGGGGTACATGGGCGATGGGCCCAAAGGCCTTAACATGCTTGTCGACTTGGACACCGAAGATTCCCGTGTCATGGGCCAGAGACTCCGGTGTGGTCCGGAGACTCCGGTCTGTCTCCGGTGTCGTCTCCGGAGTGGGGTTCAGTGTCCCAGGCCTCGGTTTGCAGGCCAGAGACTCCAGTCTTCAGGGTCGGAGACTCTACTGCTACAACTGTTGCTTATTCCATCTTTTCTTCCAAGCCTCCGTCTTATTCGGCTTGGAGCTCTGGTCTTCCTCCCTTGCCTCTGTACTTATCGATGTGAACCTATCATGATAATGGGATGTAGTATGAAGTAGTATACGATTCAAAATGGTAGGAAGTGGGATCACATAGAGGAACGGATTCACCTTTGGAGTCCATGACAACTTTTCATAAGTTGGAGACCTTGATGTGGTAATGACTGTAGGTCGGGCTACATCAGCTCCCCTTTCAAAAAGAGTCGTCGTCGACTCTTCGTGCTCATAGCTAAGAAGAGCATTCAGAGAGACCTTCTTGATCCTAGGGTTCACCATATAGTTGTCCTCAGGAGGATTCAATTGATAACACTTCAATGTACCTCCACTTTCCATGAAGCCTACAAAGCTGACAACAAAAGTGAAGCAACACTCAAAGAGTATCTAATTCATGAAGCTTATAGCATGAGTCCTCAAGTAGAAGGAAGTCACGTTAGGATGTAGAGATGGCTTGTTGAAGGGCGGCCATAGGTAACTCTCTACGGGCCATTTTAACAACTTATGGTCCATAAAGGTTGACGTGTATGAATTTGTACCTTCACATAACAAAGACCAAGCAAGATATTTTTGTGTGTGATAGAGGAGCATGTCATTTGTGGCATTTCCATTATTGTTCACAACACTATTAGCACAACTCAAGTATAGCAAAAGAAATGCATATGCAAGGTCAAAGTGCATGGAAATTGTTTGAAGATCATCCAAATGTGGGAACTCAAAAACACCATATAACATCTTAGTATGGTACTCAAAACAATGGACTAAAATATTGATCAACATCTTTGAGGCAAGAATAGGAGAATTCGGCAAAAACACATGAGGAAGAATATCCAACACAACATCATTATGTGTGCAAACCAACTATTGGAAAGATAAATTGTTCAATATGTTGGATGCCATACACAAATCATCAAAAGAAAATATCATGGGCATACGAGTATCACAAGCGGGAAAAACAACATGTTTGCAAACAAACCATATGAAATAGAAAATGTTCCTTATGTTTGTTGCAACAACAATACGAGATAATTGGAAGCTCCCGTGACAATACATGCTCATAATGGAAATATGGTTGCACACAAAACATTGAAAAGAGAAATTATTCAATTTTTTTGCAACACACAAAGCATCAATATCCAATAGCAAAGAAACATGATTGTCACAAGGTGAAAGTATACCATCAACATTCTTGCAATCAAACCATAGGAAAGAGAAATTTGTCAACATGAAAGTTGCAAAGCATGCAAAAGGTATCAGAGTTGGGTTTGATCTTGAACTTACTTGTGGGATTCTCTCAAAAGCTCTTTTTTCAACTCGTTCTCATCTGAGGTTGACATTGTAGTGCGGGTACCTACATACATCATACACAAAAGGAAGAACGTGTGTGCATGGTAGATAAACACATCATCCATCACGGCGTATCTCTTCTTGTGCACATCACCATTAATATCATTCAAATGTAAAATAGATGCATGGTGAGTATGCAAGTGGGGAACATGCTTACCATGGTTGTTGAGGGCTAACCTCATGGGTGGCCCGAGCTTCACGGATCTCGTGGTCAAATCGATGGGAAAGAAAGGGGAAAGGGAGAATGTAGCGGAAGCGAACTCACACCTCATGAAGAACACGATCAACACACGCAAAACTCACATGATACAAGGCTGATTACTCCCGCCGGTGGCCACAATTCCGATAGAATCCTTGCAAGGAAAGATTGGTCAACATGCTCCCTCGATCCCAAGCAAAGAGGGAAGAACACCTTAGAGAGGGGCTTGACAACTATGCTCATGCACTCACAAACATAGTCCTTTTGAAACGATGGAGGCATGATGCAAACTCCAACAAGGTGGTGATGATAGTCGATCCCCTTTGGTAAGGGGATGAGGCAAAACTAGAGATTCCACAATGGAGGGTTTCTTTAGTATATCATCTATGCCTAGGGATACATGAGGGGGTGGGGGCTCTATATATAGTCCAGCCACATAACAAGGGGTAGTTTGGGGAGTAATTCTAGGGTTTGGGGCGAACTAGAGGGGTACATGGTCCAAGGGCCCAAAGGACTTAACATGCCTATCGACGTGGACATCAGAGATTCCGGTGTCATGGGTTGTAGACTACAGTGTGGTCCGGAGATTCCGGTCTATCTCTGGTGTCATCTCTAGAGTGGGGTTCAGAGTGTCCCACGCCTCGGTCTGGAGGCTGTTCTGGAGGCCGGCTGGAGATTCTGGTGTTTCAGGCCGGAGACCCCGGTCTTCAAGGCCAAAGACTTTGGTGCTACAATTGCTGCTTCTTCCCTCTTCTCTTCCAAGGCTCCGTCTTGTCGGGCTTGGCACTCCGGTCTTCCTCCCTTGCCTCCATACTTGTCGGTGTGAACCTATCATGATAATGGGACGGGGTATGAAGTAGTATACCATTCAAAAGGGTAGGAAGTGGGCTCACATAGAGGAACAAATTCACCTTTGGAGTCAATGACGACTTGTTGTAAGTTGGAGACCTTGATGTGGTAACGACCGTAGGTCGAGCTACATCAGCTCCCCCTTCAATAAGAGTCATCCTTGACTCTTCATGCTCATCGCTAAGAACAACATGTCGAGAGACCTTCTTGATCCTAGGGTTCACCATATAGTCATCCTCGGGAAGATTGAATTGACAACACTTCAATGTTCCTTCACTTTCCATGAAGCCTACAAAGCTCACAACAAAAGCGAAGAAACACTCAAAGAGTATCCAATTCATGAAGATTATAGTGTGAGTCCTCAAGTAGAAGGAAGTCACCTTAGGATGTAGAGATGGCTTGTTTAAGGGCAGCCATAGGTAACTCTCTATGGTTTGTTTTATCAACTTATGGTCCATAGAGGCTGACGCATATATACTTGTACCTTCACTCAACAAAGACCAAGCAAAATATATTTGTTTGTAATAGAGGAGCATGTCATTTGTGGCATGTCCATTCTTGTTCACAACACTATTATCACAAGTCAAGTATAGCAAACGAAATGCATATGCAAGGTGAAAGTGCATGGAAATTATTTGAACATCATCCAAATGTGGAAACTCGAAATCTCCATACAACGTCTTAGTGTGGCGCTCAAAGCATTGGACTAAAATATTGTTCAACATCTTTGATGCAGGAATAGCAGAATTCGGAAAAAACACATGAGGAAGAACATCCAAAACAACATCATTATGTGGGCTAACCAACCATTGGAAAGAAAATTTGTTCGATGTGTTGAATGCCACACACAAATCATCCAACTCAAAGCTCATGGGCATATGAGTATCGCACGCAGAAGCAAAAGCAACGTGTTTGCAAACAAACCAAATGAAAGAGCAAGTGGTCCTTATGTTTGTTGCAACAAGTATACAAGGTACTTGGAAGCTCTCGTCACAATACATGCTCATAATGGCAATATGGTTGCACACAAAACATGGGAAAGAGAAATTGTTCAACATTTATGTTGCAACAAACAAACAATCAGTATGAAATAGCAACAAAACATGATTATCACCAGGTGAAAGAATACCATTAACATGCTTGCAAGCTAACCATAGGAAAGAGAAATTTGTCAACATGAAATATGCAAAGCATGCAAAAGGTATCAGAGCTGGGTTCGATCTTGAACTCACTTGGGGGATGCTCTCTAGAGCTCTTTTTGTCAACTCGTGCTCAACCGAGGTTGACATTATTGTGCGGGTATCTACACACATCATACACAAAAGGAAGAACATGTGTGCATGGTATAGAAACACATCATCCATCATGACATATCTCTTCTTGTGCACATCACCATTAGTGTCAATCAAGTGTGAAATAGATGCATTGTGAATATGCAACTGTTGAACATGCTTATCATGGAATTCATCAAAATCTCCAAAATTTGAGAAAGCTATGGGGGCCATCTCAATATAAACCATATGAGAATTATTGTTGCAAGCAAAACAAGTGAAAGAGCAATCCGTATTATTGCTAGCAATGGGAGAAATTGTAAAACATCCATAACAAAGCATGGTCCGAGAGGTGACGTTTTTACCATTATTGCAAGCAAAACATTGAAAAGAGCAATTATTCAACAAATTGCAAGCAATGATATCATTAACATAAAGTTTATAGAATGGCAGTATCATCCAATGACATAATGTCACATGCTCAACATTCTGCAAAGGAAAAGTATCACATGGAAATATCAATGAATCATATGTGATATCACAAACATAATCCATAGCATGAAAATCATCACAAATCATCATTTCCAGTAGTGGGATCATGGCATCATCAACACCCTTATTTTTTACCTTGTTCATACTTCTTATATGAAGTGCGTGTTGTGGTAGTATTGGCCTCCATGTGGGTGACTTATTCATCATGTATGGGGATGGCATCATCTTCATACACCATATACATGTTCTCGATAGGAGGCATCATCATATCCAAGCTTGGCGCTTCTTGATCCATGGAACCTAGCACATCTTGAGAAAACACACCAGAGGTAGAGGGTAAGTCGTTAGAAATCGAAGTGGTCTCACATGACCTATCAACTACCACTCTCAAGTCACTCAGTGTATCACTCATACCCTCCAAATGGAAGCACTCAATCTCACGTATGGTGGAGTCACTCATATCACTCTTACTCTCACTTAAGTGGGCTAAGTGACTCTCATACTCACATGGGATTGGTATCACATAATCACTCAAGTATATAGGGATAGGCTCGGTGTGCTCAACTCCATGCTCCTCCTTTGGTGAAGGGAAAATCCCATGCTCACCATTCATGACCTTTTCCTCATCTTGTACGTTGGGTGACATTGTGGTGGTGGCACTCATATAGAAAGTATCGGTGCTTGATGCCATCTTTGCCATTTCATCCAATTGTTGGCAAAGCAACTTGTTTTCTTCTATCTCTTGGGGGTCATCTTTTTGATGGCCTCGTCCAACTTGGTGAAGTAGAGGTCCATCTCTTGCTTGAATGACATTTAATGGAGTGCTTGGAGAAGAAGTTTCATTGAAGCTCTTGTAGTTGGATGCTTCATCTTGAACTTGATTTTTTGGCGATGAAGCTTGATGGCATGGAAGAAGGCTTGCTCTTGGTCATTTTGCTGGTGGAACTAGTAGTTAAGGTGCCTTATGGTGATGGTGTCGACGGAGGTCATTGGCGTGCCTTGTCGAAGGTTTATGTTAGTGAAGCACTTGGTCATCCCCATGACGCTCGCGATGATGATCCTTTTCCTTGGCACTCTTCTTGTGATGGTGGTGCCTTCTTGATCTTGGTTGAGCATTATTGATGGTGCTCAACATGTATTCTCCATCTTCATGGTGAAGATGCTTTAAAGGACATCTTGTATCCTCTTGATGTTGGCGATGATCACGAGAGGATGTATGTCGATGAAGATTCTTGTGTCGTGGCACCTCTTGTGGAAGATTATGTTTGGGCGCCACTTTTCTTGGATTAGGTGGCACTTGATGTCTTGGAGGTAGCTGTGCTTGACGCCTTGGAGAAGGTGGTTCCTGGTACTTTGGAGATGGTGGCGGTTGACGGCTTGGAGGTGATGAGGCTCGTCGCCTTGGAGATGGTGGTGCATGACGCCATGTAGGTGGGTGCACTTTACCCCTTGGAGGTGGATCATCGAAATAGGTGGTTCCATTTGGTGTGGCACACTTGGCCTTGAAGGTCATGGTTTGTTTATGATGCGCCTCCTCTTGCTTGGCGTAGTACCCCTCCATCTCCAAGTAGTGGATGTATTCTTCATGGATCAAGGAAGATCCCTTTAAGTTGGTGAAGTTAGCCATGCCCTCCATGCTTGGTGAGGCATCGTCCTGGTAGCACTCGAAGTCGGCCATGCTTGGGGAGTCGTTGTTGATGTAGTACTCCATATCACCCAAGCATGTGAAGCCATTATCGGTGTAGGTGCTCCATGTACTCCATGCATGAGGAGCCATTGTCGATGTAGAGCTCCAAACCTTCCATGCTTGAGGAGCCATAGTCGATGACGTGCTCCATGTATTTCATGCATGTGGAGTCATTGTAGGTGTAGTACTCTAGGTCCTCAAAGCATGCGGAGTCTTTGTAGGTGTAGTGCTCTGCCATGTCCTCTATACTTGTGGAGTTGTATTCATGGTGTCTCATCATGGATTCTTCATAGATATCAACCTCGGTTTCGGAGTCCCTATACATGATTCACAAGACTAAGTGGTGTATATGGAAGTGGTAGTGGGATTAGGGATGCAACATCAAACCTTACTTTAACTTTGAAGATAGTATTGTGCAAGTGGCCAGACTTGAGAGCAATCAAAACCAAGTAAGGTAAAGTTCACGCGGAACACCAAAACCAACTAACCACTAAAACACACACACACAAACCTTATGGTGGATGGGTATGGAAGGTGGCATGTCCAAGAACAATCTGAAATCAAGATATTGTAATGGCAAGTAAAGAACCACGATGATCACAAAGAAAAACAATTTAATCCACAAGATAGGAATTATGTACAAGGAAACACACATGGTGGGATAAATGGGACTTTTGCGACGAAAAAAGTGAGCAAAGAACCAAATGATTACCTAGCAAAGACTATAAGCTCGTGCCACACAAGTGCAAGGAGAGATGCTAGTTCAATTGCACTAAATTGGTGGGCTACAAGATATACACAATAAGTACCACCTATATGATGTTCATCGAGCTTGCGCTTCTTATTCTATGAGGCACTTGTTTGTTTGTTTCTTTTTCTTATTTTTCTTTTTCTATATATTTTTTCACTTGCCTCTTCCTTGTGCCAACAACTATGCAAGATAACTATATGAGATAGCGCGCTCACAACTTATGCTTAGAATTCTACAAGGTATTAAATGAACATATACCAAGAAATCATAGGAGGAATTATTATAAATAGGTATTTGTTGACCGCAACGATAGTTTATCTCACAAAGTAAAGAAAGTAGGGAGAAGTCGCGGAATGTTTATACCTTTCGTCGCTGATCTTCACCCTTTATTGGTGGATTCCATGTTGCTCACGGAATTTGGATGGAGTAGATAGCATGAACCCCTTGGATGATGATGTAGATCTCCTTCTCCTCTTCGAAACGAGCTAATGAACACTAAAATCCGAGTTCGAATGCAAAAGTTATGCTCAAAATCGTGAAACAGATTTCTGTTCCGGAGTAGGGGCGGAAACTCTGGTCTGGGGGAACGGAGACTCCGGTCTGGAGTTACTAACACCAGAAACTCCGGTCCTGGGCCAGAAACTCCGGTTCGGTCAATTCTAGGACGTCAAGAACTAGAACGGTGAGTTTTGGGCGGAAAAACTCGAGCCAAAACCTCAAATTGATGGGGGAAATCAAGGAAAGGCTATAGAAACACGGGGGGAAGGTAGATCAATAAGTTTAATCCATGGATCAAAACCTACAAAACTCACTCAAATCACAGATATATCCAAAACACGAATTGGGGATATTTTTTGTGGAATTTTCGAATTTTTGGGGGAAAAGACTAAATCGATGAGAAATCTGTGGCAACCAATAGCTGTTGATACCAGATGTTGAGGGCTAACCTCGTGGTTGGCCTGATCTTTACAGATCTCATGGTCAACTCGATAGGAAAACGAGGGGAGAGGGAGAAGGTAGCGGAAGCAAACTCACACGATACAAGGCCGATTGCTCCCGCTGGTGGCCACCGGTCCGATAGAATCCTTGCAAGAAAAGATACGTAAATGTGCTCCCTCAATCCCAAGCAGAGAGGTAAGAACACCTTGGAGAGGGTCTTGACAACTACGCTCACGTACTCGCAAACGTAGGCCTTGTACAACGAGGGAGGCGCGATGCAAACTCCAATGAGGTGGTGACGACAGTCGGTCCCCTTTGGTAAGGGGATGAGGCAAAACTAGAGATTCCGCAAAGAGGGTGTCTTTACTCTATCATCTATGCATAGGGATACATGAGGGGGTCGGGGCTCTATATATAGGCCAGCCACATAACAAGGGGTAGTTTGGGGAGTAATTCTAGGGTTTGGGGCAGACTAGATGGGTACATGGGCCAAGGGCCCAAAGGCCTTAACATGTCTGTCTACATGGACACCGGAGATTCCGGTGTCATGGGCCGGAGACTCATGTGTTGTCTGGAGACTCTGGTCTGTCTTCAGTGTCATCTCGGGAGTGGGGTTTAGAGTGTCCCAAGCCTCGGTCAGGAGGCTGGTTCAGAGGCCAGCCAGATATTCCAGTGTTGTAGGCTAGGGACTCCGGTCTTCAAGGCCAGAGACTCCGGTGCTACAACTGTTGCTTCTTCCATATTCTCTACCAAGCCTCCGTCTTGTCAGGCTTGGCGCTCCGGTCTTCCTCCCTTGCCTCCGTACTTGTCGGTGTGAACCAATCATGATAATGGGATAGAGTATGAAGTAGTATACCATTTAAAAGGGTAGGAAGTGGGCTCGCATAGAGGAATAGGTTCACCTTTGGAGTCCATGACGACTTGGCATAAGTTGGAGACCTTTATGTGGTAACAACCATAGGTCGGGCTACATCAATGGAATTCATGAAAATATCCAAAATTTGAGAAAGCTATGGGGGCCATCTCAATAGGAAACATATGATAATTATTGTTGCAAGCAAAACAAGTGAAAGAGTAATTGTTCATCTTATTGCAAGCAAGGGGGAAAATCATAAAATATCCATGACAAAGCATGGTCCAAGCGATACCATTTTGATAAGCATTGCAAGCAAAACATTGGAAAGAGCAATTGTTCAACAAAGTGCAAGCAATGATATCATCAAGATAATGTTTAGAGCATAGCATGTCTTTGGAAATATCATGATAATAAAAGGATTCCACATGGCCATCATGATGCATAGAAAAATCAACACATGGGAATAAGAGTGGAACATATGTCATGTCAGAAGTATCATCCATAGCATGCAAATCATCACAAATCATCACGTCCACTAGTGGGATCATGGCATCATCAACACCCTTATTTTTACCTTGTTCATAACTCTGATATGAAGTGGGTGTTGTGGTAGTATTGGCCTCCATGTGGGTGACTTCTTCATCCAATATGGGGATGGCCTCATCTTCATCCAACATGTACATGTTTTCAGACGGATGCATCATCATCTCCAAGATTGGCACTTCTTGATCCATGGAACCTAGCACATCATGAGAAAACACACTAGAGGTAGAGGATAAGTCGTTAGAAATCAAAGTGGTCTCACATGACATATCAACTACCACTCTCAAATCACTCGGTGTATCACTCATGCCCTTCAAGTGGAAGCACTCAATCTCACGTAAGGTGGAGTCACTCATCTCACTCTTTCTCTAACTCAAGTGGGCTATGTGGCTCTCATTCTCACATGGGATTGGTACCACATCATCACTCAAGCATATTGGGATAGGATCGGTTTTCTCAACTTCATGCGCCTCCTTTGGTGAAGGGAAAGTCCCATGCTCACCATTCTCAACTCTATCACCTTGAAGGTTGGATGCCATAAGATGGTAATCGCTCGCCTCCATGGTTGAAGGGAAAATACCATGCTCGATTGTCGTGTTGCCATGTTTTAGTAGTGGTGGAAGTAGGATCATGTTGTTGTCGAGAGTGGTGCTCGGATCGACTTCATCACATACGTGGTCTTGTCTTCCTCCATGTGGAAGTGTAGACATCATCTTGACGTACTCGTCAACCTTGGCGAAGTAGAGGTCTTCGTCGTCCTCATTCATGAGGTTGCATACGTCACCTTGGATGTCAAGTCTTGGCATTGAAGCTTGATCACGTTGTTAGATAGCTAGTACATAGGGTACCACGATCCGTCTATGTCTGGCTACTGCTACAGGCTCGAGTAAACCTCGCGAGGGAGGTGTTCCACCCCTCACGAGGTGTGCCCGGGCCCTACCCCTAGAGGATCACCGGAGGGGGAACACGTCTTCTCCCTGAGGGAACGACAAACATGACCGCCTCATTGGATGCCCCCTTCCCAATGGTCCCAGAGACCGGGTCTTGGTCAAAGGAGAAACCGACATGGCTCTGGCCCACGGGATAGGAGGCCTCAGCAAGGGCATGGCGGCTAAGTTCCACTTCGACGCAAAAGAGGCAGTGAGCCACGTTGTGCCATCACAAAAGGGTGAAAGAGGAGATCACTTTACCAGCCGATGGGGAAGCCACGGCGTCGAAGACCTAGTCCCCCAAAAAGTAGTCTTGTAGACCAGCGCCTCGGAGGGCGGCACTGTGGTGACCCTTCCTACTCATAGACCATGGGAAGAGGCCCGACGCTGCCCTATATAATGAGCCCTTCTCCAACCTCAAAGGGGATCGACCTTGAGATCTAAAACCCTAGACTTTCATCCTCCATTTTAACCTCGCGAGGCATGCAAGCAATACAACAAAGCAGGAGTAGGGGCTTTACCTTCTGACGAGGGTCCTGAACCTGGGTAAAAAACCGGTGTCAAATCTCTATCATGCGTTTTCTCCATCGTCGTCATCGTCGTTGCGCTCCTTTGGAATCGCGTGTTCAGCCCCCTCATGAACCAAGGGATCGTTGGACCCTTCATCCTCCGTGGGACAAATCTCTGACATTTGGCACACTAGGTAGGGGGCCGAGGCGCGTCTCCCAGGATCTTCAGGCGGACAACGCCATGGTGATAGGTTCTCATGTGGAGGTCACCTCGGAGGGTTCCTCGCCTAGAGGCCAGCCAGGATGGTCACCTACATCTTGGGAGGCCTCTAGGCCTCCGCCCACGGACCACACCAAAGGCAGTTCACCCGGGGGCTAGCGGCGGTAAGGCCTTGCGCTACCGACGCCCCTCTCTAGTGGTTGCGGTAGCTGGTCTCCTTCGGCACCTCAGACCACCCCGACTCCACTCGCCTGGTGTGCGTCGTGCCCATGGTCTACACCCCCACCATCAGCATGGTGGTGGTGTCCAAGACCCTCATCGATGGCAGGGAGGGCCTGAACATACTCTCTAAAGAAGTGTTCGGGCACCTGTGGGTGCCCCGGCACACGCCTCCTCCCTTCCCCTCCGTTCGTGGGGGTCATGGCGGGCACCACCATGCCCCTCGGCCGGGTGCAGCTCCCCATCACCCGGCTCTGACCAAGTTCATGGCGGGCACGCAAAATGCCTACAACCAGGTCAAGATGTAGGGCGGCGCCGGCACCACCATCACAGTGCACTGCGACAAGATCTAAGCCGTGCGCTCCCTCAGGCAAGCCTAAAGGAGGCGGCACTGGCGCGACGGGAGTCCGTGACTGACCTCCCATAGCTCTCCCCACCCTAGGGAGAAGAATATGCCGAGTCAGCGACGCCTCCCAACGAGGACACTGTGTGCACCGCTGGGGTCGCTGGCAAGAAGAAGCCAGCGTTCTCTCAAGAGAGGGCCAAGTCTAATAAGGTACCCCTCGACCTGGTGGTGCCAGGGGCTACGATCACCATCGGTGCTGGCCTCTCACCCGAGAGGGAGGAGGCCCTAGTCGCTTTCCTTCAATCCAACACTGACATGTTCGTCTGGTTCCCATCAGACATGACAAGGGTTCCTCGCGAGGTAATCGAGCACCACCTAGCGGTATGCCCCACAGCGTGTCTGGTAAAGCAGAAGCCACAGAAGCAGTCGACGGAGAAGCAGCAGTTCATAATTGCCGAGATGGAAAAGCTCGTCAAGGCACACCTCATAAAGGAAGTCTTGCACGTCAACTGGCACGCGAACCCCATAGTGGTCCCCAAGGCCATCGAGGGTGGGAGGCTTTGCGTCGACTTCACGGACCTCAGCAAGGCATGCCCCAAGGACCCTTTCCCACTACCGCGGATAGACCAAATCATCGACTCCAAGGCAGGTTACGACCTACTGTGTTTTATGGATGCCTTCTCTGGGTACCATCATATAAAGATGGCCAAGGAGGACAAGGAAAAGACTGCCTTCATCACCCTATGTGGCCTATACTGCTACACCTACATGATGTTCGGCCTCAAGGACGCCGACGCTACCTTCCAAAGGCTCATGCACATCGCGCTAGGCGGGCAGATGGGGAGGAGCGCGGAGGCCTATGTCGATGACATCGTGGTCAAGACCCACGAGAGAGCCACCTTGGTGGAGTACCTGACGGAAACCTTCGCTAACTTACGCCAGGTGAGAATCAATCTCAACCCTACCAAGTGCGTGTTCAGGGTCCCATCGGGTAAGATGCTCGGTTTCCTATTGTCCAATCGGGGGATAGAGGCCAACCTTGACAAGGTCCAGGCCATTGACGAAATGTTCCTGCCAACATAGCTCAAGGAGATGCATCGTTTGGCTGGGTGCGTGGTGGCTTTGGGAAGGTTCATCCCCAAACTCGGCGAGAAGGCCTTGCCTTTCTTCAAGATCATGAAGCGTACCGGCAAGTTCTAGTGGACTCCGGAGGCCGACGAAGCATTTGAGCCCCTCAATAGGTATGTCACGAGCCCTCTGATCATGGTGGCCCCCAGAGAGCATGAGCCGCTATTGTTGTACCTGGATGCGACACCACAAACAGCGAGCGCTAACCTGGTCGCTGAGCGTGAAGAGGTGGTAGAAAAGAAGCGGAAGACCCGGGCTGCGAACCCTCCCGAGGGCCCGGGGGCTACGCCTGAAGGCGTTGGCGCCCCGAAGGGAGCTAATGATGGGGACATCGACCAAGCCACGAAAAAGACCATGGAGCTGGTGCAGTGGCCGGTCTACTTCATCAGCATAGTTCTCAGGGACGCACGGGAAAGGTATCCCATGCAATAGAAGTTCCTCTACGCACTCCTCGTGGCGTTGCGCAAGCTACGCGACTACTTCCAGGGTCACCCCACCAGGGTGGTCACTAAGTTCCTTCTGGAGGCAATCATGTGCAACCCCAGCTCCAAGGGACGTGTGGCTGAGTGGGCCATCGAACTTCAACCCTTCAAGCTAACTTCGACACCACACCCACCGTCCGTGTGAGGGCCGTGGCGGAGTTCACGGCGGAGTGGACTAACCTTGGGGGAAGTGAGCCCTAGGAGGAAATAACCCAGCTTCCCCGGAAGCTAGCGCTAGGGCGTTGGACCGTGAACTTTGACGAGGCATTCAATGGGGACGGTGCTAGAGCGGTTGCCATGCTCACGTCTCCATGCGACAAACTCTCCTACGCCGTGCAGCTGTGCTTCAAGGATGGAGACAAGCGCTCCAACAACATCACCGAGTATGATGGCTTGATTGCTACCCTCAAGGCAGCCATCACCCTCGGAATCAAGCGCATCCCGATCCAGGGAGACTCCCTATTCCTGGTCAACTTCTCCAACAAAAGCTAGCATCCCAAGGACAAGCACATGGCGGCGTACCTGGAGGAAGTGCAAAGGCTGGAGAAGTACTTCCTGGGCATGGACCTACTACACATCCCCCATGGAGACAATTACGAGGCGGACGAAATCGCTAAGCGCGCGTCCAGACTGGAGCCAGTGTTCATAGCTCCTGTCATATCAATCAAATTGGTAGTTTGTCTTGTTTGATGTATTGACTTGTTATTACTTAGTTTCAGACTGCAATTATTGCTAACCCCACCAAAGAGGGGGCTGCAAGATCATGTCTCCTCCAATGTAGCTGTCACACTCAATGGAAGATGCAGGTGATCGACTGAGGAAGCAAATTGAGGACTCTGCTATCAACTTGATTGTCAACTGAAATGCCAATTTTTCTTTCCCCTGAGTTGATAATATGTAATAATTTTAAGAAGTTTGCAGCTGATGTAATATCTAGATAGTCTTCAAGGAATGGTCGTTCAAACCCTCGGCCACCGCCGAAAAGGAAACTACCCACCCAGAGGAGCTCCCGGCCCCACCCTCCACAGGCGCGCCCGACTGCGGGATACCCGCGGGAAGCAGGCTTGTCGTGGCGGCCACAACCTAGGAGCCGAGCTGGATCACTGAACTCAAAAGCTACCTCTAGGATGGCATTCTCCCGGATAGCAAGAACGCAGCGGAATGCCTAGTACATGGAGAAAAGAAGTACTGCATTGTTGACAGGGACCTCTACTCCCGTCACCCCAATGGGGTTGCCCTCCGATGAATCTCTAGCGACAAATGGCGCGAGCTGCTGACCGACATCCATGCAGGGGAATGCGGCCACCACGCCTCGGCGCTCACCCTGGGAGGGAAGGCCTTCTGCATCGGCTTCTACTGGCTCACCGCCCTCACCGATGCCGTAGAGTTGGTGAAGTCGTGCGAGCCATGCCAGTTCCACGCCAAACAAATACATCACCCGGCTCAGCAGCTGCAGACCATCCCGCTCTCATGGCCTTTTGCGGTCTAGGGGCTAGATATCTTGGGGCCTTTTCCGTGTGCGCGCGGGGGCTACCGGCACCTCTACGTCACGGTCTACAAATTTACCAAGTGGGCCAAGGTAGAACCGGTCAAAACCATCCTGGCACAGTCAGCGATAAAATTTATCCAAGGACTGGTGTGCCGCTTCGGTGTACCCAACCGCATCATCACCAATAATGGAAGCTAGTTCACCAGCGGGCTATTCTAGTCCTACTGCAAGGACATCAGCACCAAGATCTGCTACGCATCAGTCGCCCATCCTCACAGCAACAGACAAGCGGAACGAGCAAACACGGAGGGCTTAAAGGGGCTTAACACCAAGAGCTTTCGCCGCAAGCTCAAAGAGTGCGGGCAAGGATGGCTGGACGCTCTCCCAGGAGTGTTGTGGTCCATCAGAACCACCACGACCAAACCAATGGGTGAGACCCCCTTCTTCCTCCTATATGGTGTTGAAGCTATCATCCCAGCAGAGCTCAAGCATGGCTCCCCCCGGGTGCTCGCCTTCAACAAAACGGCATAAGAAGAGTTGTGTCATGATGAACTCAACTTCATCGAGGAGGCCCATCACAAGGTCAGCATACGAGCAGCCAGATACCAGCAGGCACTACGCCGATAGCACTATTGCAACATATGAGCGTGCACCTTGGAGGTAGGGGACCTGGTCGTTCGCCGTGTCCTCTCTCGTGAGGGCCTCCACAAGCTCTCTCCAACGTGGGTGGGCCCTTTCCGGGTTGTGCATGTCGCAAGGCCAGGCGTGGCGCGGCTAGATACGGAGGAGGGTGTCCTGATCCCCAATGCCTAGAACATCCAGCACCTTCGCAAGTACTACCTGTGAGTTGTGCTCAGGATAGAAGTGGTAACAAACAACCTGCCAACTGGGTGGCGTTAAGATTCCCGAACGACAACTCGTTTTCGTTTCCGTTTTACCTACTGATTTCCTCATTTTCATCTTCGTCTTTTTGTGGTGCTTCTCCCTTTTTCACATCGTGTGAGAAGGGGCTGGTCATGGTACTTACCGCTGTTGCCGCCCTCGGCCAACACTAGGCCCTATAGTGCTGAGCTCTGAACTTACGGATTGGCTCCGGCAATAAGTCACCTCAACCATGGTTCCTGGTGCTTGATGATCCTCACACGATGCGCAAAGGGAGAGCATACACCTTGCAGAACCTATGGTTACCTCTATGAGGGACTATATAGGGAAAGTATGCGCCCTACGGTCACCTCCTCGAGGGACTCACGAGGCGGAACTAAACATACATAGCCTACGGCCTCCTCCTCGAGGGTCCTATAGGACAGGTACAAGCCCCACGACCTTCCCGGAAGGGGACTAGTGGGGCGACCCTTGAGACTACCCCTCAAGCGGCATGCGGAACCTACAGTTACCTCTATGAGGGACTATACATGGAAAGTACACGCCCTATGGTCACCTCCTCGAGGGACTCACGGGGCGGAACTAAACGTACAGAGCCTACGGCCTCCTCCTCAAGGGACCTACGGGATATGTACAAGCCCCGCGATCTCCCCGGAAGGGGGCTAGAGGGGTGACCCTTGAGACTACCCCTCAAGCGGCATGCAAACCTACGGCTGTCTCCACAAGAGGCCTACAGGACATTCCTCTCAAGGGCCCCATAGGAGAACCACGTCCTATTCCCTGGAGACCAGAAAAAGTGACAACAGGTAGTTAAGGACCCCGGTCACAGGAAGGGTGCCCTTACAAGTCGTAGCAAAGAGATGACAAAGTCCTGAGACGCTCCATGAACGTTACATAAATAAGAATCACCCCCTAGCGACGCCCTCGATGCTCTCCTGGTGGAGACCTTCTTCCTCTTCCGACACGGCGGAGTTACCTGAGTCATCGGCTCTAACCTCCCACTCGCCATCCACCCTGTGTGGAAATTTCTCAACCAGCAGATTGACGAGTGGGGCTACCCTCTCCTCAAGAGCTGGCACATCAGCCGACTATCGCACGGCCATGGAGTAGTCGAGACCGGGCCACAACTGCAAGAGGTTGGTGAAGAGGGAGTTCCCCACCGCGGTCAGCATCGCCTCATACTACGAGGAGATGAAGCCGTCTAGGGCATGTGCTTCCATGCTCATGGAGCTTAGGACCCTGCGCGCAAGATTCAGGAGCGCCTCGACCTCGCGATCATCTTGAACCTCTAGCGCGACGAAGAGTTTTAACCCCATGAGTAGGAGGACCGTGGCGTCCTGTTCGGCAAGGGATTTGAAGGATGTGTGCAGGGCTTCCGACACCTCATGAGAGGCTCGCTCGTGCTCCTCCACAGCCCGCACGGTAGCACCAAGGGAATCCTTCAGGGCCCTAACTTTGCCTCGGAGCTCCTCGGCCTCCTGAAGTAAACCCCTCCGGAGCTTCTCCCCCTCTTCAAGGGCATCCCAGAGCCTAGAGATCTCGTCTCACTCCGAGGCAAGGGACCCCTAGGCCTCCGATAGCTTGGCACCGGTCTCTAGTGACTGAGCCTCGAGCTCCTTCTGGCACTGGGTTGCCGCTGCCTGCTAAGCGGAAACGTCTTTCTCCTAGGCTGACAAGGCATCCCCGATCCGAGAGGCTTGGGCCTCGGCATCAGCAAGGACATTCGTCGCCCAGGTCGAAGCATCAAGAAGTGTGCCCTCCGTGTTGCTACGGGCGTGTTCTCTCTCGGAGCCCACCGCTTTCCGAGCCTCACAAAGCTGCTCTCGTTCCTGGGTCAGCTGGAGGTCCTCGCGGACTGCGTCTACCAAGAACTGGTCTAGCTCGATGCGGAGGCTGGAAACAAGCTTCCCCAAGAGCTCGGTGACGGGGGAGTATCCCGACTCGACCATGACCAGGTACCGGGACTCATTGGGCCATTTGCAGGAAGGATCCCCCTCAGAAGTGCCCAACTAGCACGTAGAGGTCGAGGGGGCTAGCCTAGGGGACGTACGACCTTCAGAAATCTCGCCCCCAGGCCACCCTTGCGCACTGGTTGCGTCATCTGACCCTATGAAGTTCGCGGCCTTGTCCGCGGTCAGGGGAATGGCTTCAGGAGGGGAACCCTGGGGACACTCCACGCCCCCCTCGATCACCCTGTGGCTGGGGGCCTCGAGATGATGCGGGCGGGAGTCGCTTGCGGAGGGGAGCGAGGTGTCCACCCCCTCTTCAGGCGACACCTGCGCGGTCTGGACCTTGCTCGACAAGTCCAGGGGAGTACCACTGGCCGAGCCTTCCGGGAGGTGGTCCGCTTCACCCGCGTCTGCTTCTGTGGGCGACCTTGGCTACAAAATATCCTCCGAGTGAGCTAAGACTAGAAGGCATGAGAAAGAGATGTGGGCTACCGGTGGGTACGTGATGTCGCCCCTGGTCGAGGACTGCACGCCCCAGCAGCCCCGTTTCACGCTGAGGGGAACGAAGACCCTGGCAGGATGGGACTCACCGCCTCCCAATGCAGCCTCCTCTGGAGGTGGACCCTCCTCACGGTCCCTCTTCGGTCGAGATGCCTCCTGAGGGTCGACCACGGTGGCAAGAACCCCTGCCTCTGCAGGCGTTCCCCGCCACAGTCCCGGGAGAGCCCTTGGACAAGGCGGTGGTGGGATAAGCCACGTCTAGAGGATTCGGGCACTTACTCGCATGATCGGGAGGGACAATTCCCTACTTGTGGAACTGGGGTAGGGAGGCCCGAATCTCCGCTCCGTGGGGGTCAAGGTAAAGGGGCAGGACTCCCTTGGGAAGCTCAAAGGGGGCGGGGGTTTGCAGAAGCTCGTGGATGAAGCCTGCCATGATGGGATCATCGGTGACGCCGTCCCATAGAGCAAGGCGGTCTCCTAAGGCAAAGTCCCATAGGTCCTTGCTGTGCTTCTGCATTAGAGCGATCCTGAGGCGAAGGAACTCCATGGCGACGAGGGGTCCCGTCAGACTGGATGAGTTGAGCTTCTCAACACGGGAGAGTAGGGCATCCACCTTGTCCCCCTCCAGGTTCATCGTGGACCATCGGCTGTTGACCTTCTCGGCCAGCGTGGTGGGAGGAGAAAGGATAGGGTTGTCCTCCACCACGTTCATCAGGAGCCACCGCTTCTAGAAGTCATCCATGCGCTTCGTCCAGCCCATATGGGTCCCAAACGACTCCTACATCACGAAGGAGGCGCAGCCGGCTACGCGTTTGGTGGAGGTCATGCATAGAGCATTCATATCGTGCAGTGATGCCACAAAAGTCTTCACCCCATGAACATCTCATACCAACAGGTGGAGGCTAGGGTGGTGACGGAGTTGGGATGCAAGTGGAGAGCACATATCTAGTAGTGCTCTAGAACTACCATGAAAAAGGGGGAGAATGGCGGAATCAACTCTGCGATGACGGTGTGGTAGAAGACCAGGTGCAGAGGTCCAGAGAGGCCCGTCAGGTCCACCGATCCGGGCCACACCTGGGACCTTCCCCACTCGTTCCGGTCGGTGGCATGCTGCAGGCGACACCGGTCGAGGCTGGAGTCCGTCCAGATGGTGGAAGGCAGCAGTACGTCTCTTATCTCCTCCCTCTCCTCCTCCTCTCAAGGAGGGCTAGGTGGAGGCCGCTTCCCCTCTGTTCCTTACAAAGCTTCATGATGATATATCGTGCATGGCATGTAAGAACAATTTACTAAGGGAGACAAGCGAAGGAGAGCAGGCGGAGAAGAATAGATATCGGCTCAATGGGGTTACTCCCCCTTTATGGGCTGGGGGTGTTTCCAATCGGGCGCGCGCCTTCCGAGAAGGCACTTGGAGATCCTAGAACGACACGAGTCTTGTGGGGCACCAGACATTGGGATCGACATCTGGACTGTCTGCGGCACATGTGTGGCGCTCGGCCTGAACGGCCAAGGGCTATTGTCGGTTAGCTGCTATAGGGGAAGCACGATCCGTCTACGTCTGGCTATTGTTGTAGGCTCGAGTAAAACTCGTGAGGGAGGTGTTCCTCCCCTCATGAGGTGCACTCCGGCCCCACCCCCGGAGGATCACCGGAGGGGGAACGAGGCTCCTCCCCGACGGAAACGACAAACATGACTGCCGCATTGGATTCCCCCATCCCAATGGTCCTAGAGACCGGGTCTTGGTAAAAGGTGAAACCGACAAGGCTCTGGCCCGTTGGATAGGAGGCCTCAGCGAGGGCAGGGCAGCTCAGTGACACTTTAATGCAAAAGAGGCAGTGAGCCGTGTCATGCCAGCACAAAAGGGTGAAAGAGGAGATCACTTTACCAGCGGATGGGGAAGCCGCAGTGCCAAAGACCTAGTCCACCAAAAAGTAGTCCTGTAGACCCGCACCTCGAAGGTTGGCACTATGGTGACCCTTTCCACTCATAGACCATGGGAAGAGGCCTGACGCCGCCCCATATAAGGAGCCCTTCTCCAACCTCAAAGGGGATCGATCCCAGAGATCTAAAACCCTAGACTTTCATCCTCCATTGTAACCTCGTGAGGTACACGAGCAAGACAACAAAGCAGGAGTTGGGGCTTTACCTGCTCACGAGGGTCCCGAACATGGGTTAAAAACCCCGGTGTTAACTCTCTGTCGTGCGTTTGCTCCACCGTCGTCGCATTCGCTGCACTCCTTAGGAATCGCGTGTTCAGCCCCCTCACGAAACAAGGTATCGTTGGACCCTAGTTCCTTCGTGGGATAAATCTCCGACAGACATGGAGGAAGGCTTCCTCTTGGTGCCATTTTGGTGGTGGAACTAGTAGTTGAAGCTCCCTTATGATGGTATCGATGAAGGTCATTGGCGTGCCTTGACAAAGGTTGATGTAGGTGGCGCACTTGGTCATCCACATGATGCTCGCGATGATGCTCCTTTTCCTCGGCACTCTTCTTGTTCTTGTGATGCCTTCTTAAACTTGACCCATTAATTGTGGTGAGCATCTTATGTTGTTGTCACAGTTATCGTCCATGTCATGCTTGAAGTTGTCCATGTCATGCTTGAAGTTGTTGAGAGTGCTTCCGACTGTGTCCATTTTACATTGGACCTTGGCGCTCTCAAGGTGGAGGCTCCGTCTTGGTCGACGCAACTTGAGGAGCTTGTCGTTGTCGTCCTTGAAGTAGTCTATGCTTGGGGAGTTATTGTTGTTGTAGAACTCCATATCACCCAAGCATGTGGAGCGATTGTCAGTGTAGTGCTCCATCATGTCATCCATGCTTATGGAGGCATATGCATGGTGGCTCATCATGGATTCTTCATAGAAATCATTTTCGGTTCTAGAGTCCCTAGACATGCTTCACAAGACCAAGTGGAGTATATGGAAGTGGTAGGGGGGTTGGGATGCAACGTCAAACCTTACTTTACCTTTGAAGATAGTATCGTGCAAGTTGCCACACTTGAGAGCAATCAAAACCAAGTAAAGTGAAGTTCACTTGGAACCTCAAAACCAACTAACCACTAAAAACACACACACAAAGCTTATTGTGGATGGGTATGGAAGGTGGCATGTCAAGAAACTATCCGAAATCGAGATGTTTTAATGGCAAGTAAAGAACCACGATGATCACAAAGCAAAACAAGTCAATCCACAAGATAGGAATTATGTACAAGGATACACATAGTGGGATAAATGGGGCTTGTGCGACGGAGAAAGTGAGCTAAGAACCAAATGATCACCTAGAAAAGACTATAAGCTCGTGTCACACAAGTGCATGGAGCGACGCTAGTTTGCAATAAATTGGTGGGCTACAAGATATGCAAACTAAGTACCACCTATATGATGTTCATCGATCTTGTGCTTCCTATTCTATAAGGCACTTGTTTCTTTCTTTTCTCTTTTTCTTTTTCTGTTTTTTTATATTTTCTTTATTTTTATTCTTTTTCACTTGTCGCTTCCTTGTGCCAACAACTATACACGATAACAATATGAGATAGCGTTCTTACAACTTTTGCTCAGAATTCTACAAGGTATCAAATGTGCATAGCCCAAGTAATCATAGGAGGAACTAGTCTCAATATGTGTTTCCTGGTCGCAAAGATAGTGTAGTTCACAAAGGGATGCAAGTGGGGAGAAGTCACGGAATTTTTATACCTTTCATCAAAGATCTTCAACCTTTATTGTTGGATTCTGCCTTGCTCACAGAATTTGGATGGAGTAGATAACATGAACCACTTAGATGATGATGTAGAGCTCCTTCTCCTTTTCGAAACGAGCTAAAAATACCAAAATCCGAATTCAAATGCAAAAGTTATGCTCAAAACCGTGAAATAGATTTGTTGTCTATAGGGGCGGAGACTTCGGTCTGAGTTCACTAACCCCGGAGACTCCAGGCTTTGGCCACAGACTCCGGTCCGATCAATTTCTAGACGTCAAGAACTTGTTTGGGGTGCATTTTGGGCAGAAAAACTCGAACCAAATCCTTAGATTGATGGCGGAAATCAAGGAATTAGGCTATGGCAACACATGGGAAGGTAGATCAACAAGTTTAGCTGCGACAAAAACTACAAAAACTAAGACAAGATCCTTAAGTCACGTCGACCAAGACGGAGCCTCCACCTTGAGAGCACCAAGGTCCACCATAAAATGGACAGGGTCGGAAGCACTCTCAACAACTTCAAGCATGACATGGACAACTTCAACCGCAACATGGATGAAAACTTCGCCAAGAAGATGAGCATGCTCACCACAATTAATGAGTCAAGTTTAAGAAGGCACCACAAGCACAAGAAGAGTGCCAAGGAAAAGGAGCATCGTCACGAGCGTCATGTGGATGACCAAGTGCGCCACCTACATCAACCTTTGGTAAGGCATGCCAACGACCTCCATCGACACCATCATAAGTGACCTTAAACTACTAGTGCCACCACCAAAATGGCACCAAGAGCAAGCCTTCCTCCACGTATGTCGGAGATTTATCCCGCGAAGGAACTAGGGTCCAACAATCCTTGGTTTGAGAGGGGGCCAAACACGCAACTCCAGGAGAACCCGGGAACAGCAACTGCGGAGGAGCAAGCTCACAACAGAGAGAGGACATGGTTTTTTACCCTGGTTCTTACATGACCCTCGTGAGAAGGTAAAGCCCCTACTCCTTTATTGTATAACCGCTTGGACTGACCATTGGCGCATCGTCTTGCAGGCATACTTGGGACTAGGGACACTCCCCCTTCCTAATGCCTTGTCAGGAGGCTCCTGCCCTGCACCGAGACCGACTAGAGTGCTAGCCAAGGCTCTAGGCTTCATGTCCCCTCTCGAGGTTCGCACTTCTCGTGAACCCTCGAGAGGGCATGTCTAGTGGTCTTGGCGGCTTGATGGGACAGGGTACCCCTGGTGCCAATAGTCCAACAGTAGCCTCTGGTCGCTTAGCTTGCACGCGTCTGACGAAGGGGCAAGGAAGTCAGAGGACCAACTAGCGTCGGGACCACTAGAGGCATGACACCGCATGATCCCCGAAGGTGCCGTCTGCGACTTCCACGTACCCATGCCGGGCATGGCGCACACCCGATGCAGGAACCGCCGCTTCCGCTGCTTGGCCTCGGGGGCTGTGTTACCCATAAAAACAAAAACCTAGGGGGATTTGCCAACTCTCGTCTTCCTTCGCCACCACTCTACTAGTGTTTGCGCTCGGACGCCACTCAGTCTGCTCCCACATCGCCGAAGATGGCACTCAAGAGAGCACGCGCCACCTCTGCCATGTCGATCTTTCCTTCGTCAATCGTGTGGGCCTTGCCGCCAGCAACGATCCTCAACAAGGAGGGGCTGGAGAAAGTTCACAAGCTGATGGCTCCGACTCGAATGAGTGGGGCGCCTCGTGAGTGTGGTGCACCAGTGTTGTAGGAAGTGGGTGGTGCACCACCATGGCCCTGGTCTTCACTCACTCGGGACTCATTCCTCCTTTCTCCCCATTTCTTATTGTCATCTTCGATCACTACTACATCCAGCTCCTCCACCTTCACCCGCGAAGCGTGACCCTCCTTGCCACCTTCACGTTCTAGTGCGAGGCCTTTGTCGGGGTGATGCCGTCCTTGGAATTGTTTTGGCACTTCTAAAGCCTCTGTGTCCTTATGCTGGGGGATGACCTTGGCGGTGTCGGATTCTTCGCCGAGGAGGAAGGGGGTTTCTTGCCGATTTCTGTCCTTGGCACGCCATCGGAGTTCTACTGCAACTAGGTCCTGGTAGACGCCAGCCAGGCTTGGCCTCATCTCCGCGCTCCCGCGGGGGCGGCGGTGGAGAACCCAAGATGGGCCCACGAGGTGGCTGCCTACATGAGTCCCGGGGCCCTTGTGAGGCTGATGGCGTACTTAAGGGACCAGGGCTTGACTAGTGAGATGTTGGTGAGGGAATTCCTGCGACAGCAGATCGCTCACCTCTAGGTGTACAAGAGGCTTGTTTGGACCATGCCTCCTGGCCAGAACACAGTCACACTCTCCAAGGGGCCCCACACCTAGGACACGTTGGACGTCCTCATGCTGCTGCTCCTGGGTGCGGAGATGGTGGCGGAGCTTCCTCTTAGTGCGCGTCCTCTCTACTCGGGGGCGATGTGTATGCCATTCGTGCCTTTGATGCCAGGGGTGTGCCCCTTGGTCCAGTTAGATGACGAGGATATGGAGCCAAGTGACGCCCCCAAACCCTCTTGGCTTGTATGGTGTGGAGGACAGTCAACAGCGTGTCATCTTTGGACGAGGATGCCGAGGACATCCCCTATGCCGGGGCTGGTGTCCCTGCTAGCGTAGCTATTCATGGGGAGCACGCTGAGCCTGGAGCGACTGATGCTCTTGCCCCGATGCAGGTAGACAAAAAACGCCCCAGGCTAGGCGACGACAGCGCCTTTCTTACCCCAGGCGCGAGGTGGGCCAGCTGGTCCTTGGTGGGAGAGGAAATCGGGAGGTGAGTCATCCTGGCGAGGCCCCTCCTTTTCCTCCTTCCCCCTTTTTGTTTCGTCATCCTGCCTTGTCGATGTAGGTGTGAGAAGAAAAGGAAGAAGAAGGTGGCAAAGTCTGGTTCTGGAGGAGCGGCAGGGCGTGCCATGGGCAGCTCCGCCCCCCTTTGGATCGGGGAGCACTCTGAGGGCTCCTCCCCGCCTCCCTAGGTGAGGGGCATGACGAGGGTCTGTTCTGCTGACGAGGGTTAGCCCGACTCTAAGGTGGCCGGAGGGTGTGATGGTTCTCCACCACTCGAAGACCCCATGGGCACAGGTCTCGACCCCATCACCAATCCGTGGTGACCGGGGGGAACCCGGCGAGGGAAGCCCCCGAGACCAAGAGTGCTGACCTTACTACCACCCGAGGGTACCTCCCTCGGCAGTTCTGGGTGCCTGCATGGCTTTGTGGCGGCCGCTCGTGCTAGGCATGATCAATTCCTTGTTGATATGGCCGTGGAGGAGCATCGCCTGGCCAGGGCGTGGCGTCATCTTCACCTGGAGAGGGCCGCCCTCGACCAGGCCTGGGAGCATTAGGGAGACCGCAGTAGGGCAAGGAGCTCCGGAGGCCCCTCGGGATGCCGCAAGGACTTCCACATCAGCCAGGGGCCTGGTCCCGCCCACAGGAGGGGAAGGGGCCTCCTCCCGGGACCTGGTCCGTGCATCTCACGACCTTTCCATGCGCGACCGCGCACTTGCCTTCTTTGAGCGGGAGGTCGAAGAAGATCGCTAGAAGGTAGCCCTCCATGAGGAGGCTGTCTGGCTTTGTGAGGACGAGGCTCATCTGGAGAGGAGCCGGCTAGAGATGCTGGAGTCCTAGCTTGGGACCACTCAACAGAATCTTGAGGAGCACACGCTCGATGCGATGCCCGCAGCATGAAAACCGACGAGCACTTCCGCCGCTGCTACACCAAGGTTGTCGATGAGCGGGAGAAGATGAAGAAAGACAATGAAGGCGTACTCCCACAGCTCCGCTAGGCCCCCCCGTGAGTAATGGCAAGGGAATTCCAAGACTCAGGAGGCGTGCTTCCTAGAGAAGAAGGAGAAGTTGTAAGGCTAACTTCGCAGGGTGGAGGAACGTCTGGCCTAGGCTCTTGCTGATCTGGATGCCATGAAGGAGCTACAAATTGCCCACCAAGAGCTCTAGAAGCGCTGGGACATGCCTGACAATGTGGAGCAGGACCTCCGGGGTGCTAGATACGGAGCGGTGCAAGATGTACCGAGCACTTTCCAAGCGCACGAACACCACTCTCTAGGACATCGGGGTGACCGACTTCTACACGGGGCCTCTTGCCAACGCCACCACGGATGGTTCCTTCCTATCACTCTTCGACCTGATCACGACAGCACTGGAGGGTAGAGCCGATCTTTACCATGGTTACCATCTAGACGAGTGTCGAAAGATGATGTGGGTCGTGGCGTCCCACGTCTTCTCCGTGCTCTATCAGCATGACCCCAATTTCCCTTGGATGGTGCTCCTGCTGAAGGTGATGCACCCCAAGGGGACTTCGCCAAGCGAGATCGCCCGCTTCCAGTAGCTCATGGAGGAGCGTGTCGATGACTTTCTCCAGATATTCAAGCGGACTAAGGAGGGCGAGGTTGCCGAGGCCCAAAGTGGTGAATACAGCGACTCCCTAAGAGGCCCGTCCAGCGCCGAGGAGAGTGCTGAGTCATCTCTTGAAGACAACGCTTTGGAGCCGTCGTCCTAAGAGGCCCCCTTTTAACTGTAATCTGTTTAGTGGACTCCAGCGGGGTAGTCGTGTTCTGGACCTGATGTCTCCCTTGTAATCTTGCGGCATGTATTTGCATGTGCTTTGTCGGAGGCTTTGTCTTTCCTTTTGGCCCCTTGAGGAGGTGAACAGGGGAGGATATTCTTGCCATGGGTGGCCCTGCAATGAACTTACGTGGAAAGCCATGGGCGTCAGGAGTTGTGGGTGAGGCAACCTACTGCTGCTGCTAGGCGGCAAGTTGAGTGCTCAGCGCATTAAGCCCTATAGTTTCTCAGCCACCATAGGGGTGAATGCCTCACGAGTCGCGCTACAAACCTCTCGAGGAGAAGGCCATCCAACTAGGATGGGGATTTTCAATCTTTAAAGGGGCCAGGAACCGTGGGTGAGGTGACTCACAGATGAGGAATAGGCCGTGAGTTTAGATCTCGACATATTAGGTCCTGGAGAGCTCGGGCAGTGGAGGGGCATGATACATTGCAAATGTATCTATAATTTTTGATGTTCCATGCTTGGTTTTATCCACTTTCTTGTGTTTTGTTCCAACTTTGGATTACTTTTCATATGATTTCTTGGACTTACCTATTAACAAGATGCAGAAGTGCCAGTTTCCTGTTTTCTACTGTTTTTGGTTCTAGGAAGTCAGAAAATGAATATTCTCGGAATTGGACGGGACAAACGCAAAAGTTACTATTTTCACGGAAGACTCACGGAGCCAGATGGAGAGTCGGAGAGGGGCCACAGGGTGGCCACACCCCCCCTTGGCGTAGGCCAGCCCAGGCCGCGCCAGGGCATGGTGTGGGCCCCCTGGCCGGCCACCGACCTTGCCTCCTTCGCCTATAAGAGCCTCCTGATACCAAAACCCTAAATCGTCAATCAGAAATCCACGAAAAGTTCCGCAGTGCCGCCACCACCGAAGAGGAGATTTGGGGGACAAAAAGTCTCTATTCCGGCACCCTGCCGGGACAGGGAAGTGCCCCCGGAGCCATCTCCATCGATCTCCACCACCATCTCCATCACCATTGATGATTCCCATGATGAGGAGGGAGTAGTTCTCTCTCGAGGCCAAGGGTTCTACCGGTATCTATGTGTTCATCGCTCTCTCTATGCATGATCTTATTGAGATCATGAGCATGTAATCCATAGATCTACCTTGCTACTCAAGTGCTTTAATAGATCTCTGCTCTCCCCATGTGTGTGAAAGTGACAACATGCACACCATGGTGGCACTTAGGCTAGAGATTTAAAATACTTGTTATGAGTTATATTTGGAGTTGGATGTCTTTATGAAATTGTGGTGTTTGTTGGACTCATCTAGTGCTCAAGGTGACAGTGTGGGGTTTTCTAGATGGGAAAGGCTTACTTTGAGGTGTGCTGTTATAGCCCTACCATGGATTAGAGTGTCCAACCGGAGAGTAGTTCAGCGTAGTATCATAAAGAAGAATATATTTATATGAGAGTGTTCACTAGTGAAAGTATGATCCCTAGGCCTTGTTTCTAAGCATTGAAACACCGTTTGCTACTAGATCTATTACATGTTTTCTTGCTTCCTTATTTATTTCAGTTTGCCTTTAGTCTCTTCCATGCCATCAAGCTATTTTCTATCACCGTCATCTTATATCCATACCACTTGTATTTTACTATCTCTTCGCCGAACTAGTGCACATATACACCTGACAAGTGTATTGGGTGTGTTGGGGAAACAAGAGACTTCTTGTATCTTGATTGCAAGGTTGCTTGAGAGGGAATACCTTTGACCACTTCCTCCCTGAGTTTGATAAACCTTGGGTAATCCACTTAAGGGAAAACATGCTGCTGTTCTACAAACCTCTGCACTTGGAAGCCCAACAACTGTCTACAAGAATAGAAGTGCATAGACATCAAGCTATTCACTGGCGCCGTTGTCGGGGAGGTAAGGTTAAAGGTACTCACATCCTCTGGTGTGAGTGCTCGAAGTTATTTCCTTTAGAATCTACAATTTTGTCTTTTTGTTTCTTGTTTTCACTAGTTAGGCTTAATGGAAAACAACAAAAAAATTACAGAGCTTTATAGTATTTATCTTGAGTTAGGACATGAAGTGTTTGAAGAGAAAATTAAAAAACCGATGGAACTTTATTTGCATGCTAATAGCAATGTTGTTAGTATGAATTCTTTGGACGCCATTATTGTTAATGCTATGGAAAAGTCTAAGCTTGGGGAAGCTAGTTTTTATGAAAATGATCTTTTTTAGTTCCCCAGCTTTGGAAGATAGCTATTCTGTTGCTTATGATGATGCCAAACCCCCAATATATGATGATTACAATGATGAATATGATATTCTCAGTCCACCTACTATTGAGGAGAAAATTAATTATGATTACAATATGCCTCCTATATTTGATGATTATGGTGATGAGAATAATAGTGATAGCTATTTTGTTGGATTTGCTCCCACTAGAATTAATAAGAATGACTATGTTTATGTGGAGAGTATGAATTCTTATATGCATGTGGCTCATGATAAGAATGTTTTATGTGATAGTTATATTGTTAATTTTATTCATGATGCTACTGAAAGTTATTATGAGAGAGGGAAACATGGTTTTATGCATCTCAACAATATTAAGTTTCCCCTCTTTATGTTGAAAGTCTTGAAGTTGCACTTGTTTTGGTTTACTATGCTTGTTGCTTTGTTCTTTCATGACTTGTTTCTTTACAAGATTATTTTGCATAGGATGTGGGTTAGACTTAAATGTGCTTTGAATTTGCTTCTTGATGCTCTCTTTTACTTCAATTCATATTTCTTATGTGAGCATCTTCTCAAACTATCAAGCCTAACTTAAAGGCATTAAAGAAAAGTACTTATTGGGAGATAACCCAAAAGTTTTAGATGAGTCTTGGAAGTTATTACCTCAGTAATAACCGCTCCTTATCCTTTTTATTTTCTTTTTGTGCCAAAAGTAACCTCTAATAAGAGAGAAGTAATGATTGGGAAAGTTGATGTCCCGAAACAGATTTTTGTGCTTCACCGTAAAAATTCGTGTAAAATCTCTGAACGTCTTTTTGAGGCGTGAATTTTAGTGCTTCTGCCCCAGGTTGTTATATAACTTTCATTAGTTCAACAATTTTTGATTTGAGCAACAGAAGATCTTAAAAAAAATCGTCTTTACCTGTTGGTCTGTTTTGAAGATTTCTGCCATTTTCTGCATTTGCTTCTTGTTGGTTCCTTCTTGAGTTCTTTTGGGGAATTGAGCTTTTTGAGGGAAGTGCTACAGTATCTAGTGTTCTAATGGAAGTTTATTTGGTGTTAGAACTGAACCTTAAGACTTATTTATCTTAAGTGCACTAATGTTGCTAATAAAGATTGTGTGAAGTTTTGTATGAAGGAAAAATTTTAGGTGTATGGAAGGAATGAGTAATGAGATGAAGGATGGACTAAAGCTCAAGCTTGGGGATATCACGTGTGTCACCCCAAGAAATATCCAAGAAGTACAAGCGTCAAAGCTTGGGGATGCCCAAGGCATCCCCTTCTTCATCAATAAAAATTCCAGGTTTCTTCCAAACGCTTCATTTTTATTGTTTCATGCATAGTTGTGTTGTTCTTGGAGCGTCTTATTTTTCGTTTTCGTTTTGGTTTTTCATTTGCTTTGTTTGCTTAGTTTTATGAATAAATTGGTTGGACCCCCCTCTTTCATACAATGGTTTTCAAATAGTTTGGTTTGGTTTGGAAAAGAGTAGGACAGTTCATGCTTATGTGGTAAAAAGAGCTTGTTTTTGACTGTGGCTTATGCTTTATCATGCCATGCTTGATATTGTTTTGGCTTTATGCTTAGTATTATTTGCTGTAGTATGACTTGTTATAAACAATTGAGATTTCTTAATGTGCCTTGGATGAATCATGCGTTGTTTTAGCATATTAAAGCATAGTATAGTGGTATTCTCCTTTGATGCTTTATTTGGGTTGACTTGGCGCATGCTCACACCATGTTATGACTATCCCAAGTCACCATAAGCCTTTATGATCCATTAGTTTTCAACTTGTAGTATCACTTTATGCTTTGATCAATGATGTTTTGTCGCTCTGCATTATTATGGCCATTATTGCTCTCTTAGTTTGTCGCTCCCAGTCTTTTGCTAGCCTCCACAACCAAGTATGAGTTCTACTCATGCATCCAACTCCATAAACCAAGTTATTCCAAAGATTCCACCATACCTACCTACTAGCATACGCTATTCCAAGTATATTCATGTTTTTATCTACCTTCCAAATTAAACTTGTTATGAGAAAACTAGTGATTAAAGCTCTCACAAACTTGATGGGACACTTTACTTTTTTGCATTTAATAAACCTGAACCATTGGGTCCTTCTTTGTTGTATATTCTTGCACTTATTTGTTGGAAATTAGCAGAACCATGCTGTCATGGGGAACGCTTTCAACATTGCACTGGTGCTTTGTACCTAGTTGATATCATGCTCTTTTGTCTATGGACGTCGTCGGTGTGAAATGAAAGGGGATCTTGTAAGTCCATCGAGTTACGTATTTGTGTTAGAGAAACGCCTGGGCCGCTGGTCTAATCCATGCTGACATGGTGGAAACCTGCAGCGTAACCATAATGAGCTGTCTATGAAGCATTCTTCTTATATAAAAAAAGAGTCATATATTGAGAAAAAGAAAGAGAAAAAGAAAAAAAAAGATATTATGAAAAGAGGAAAGAGAGAAAAAAGCACCATATTCCCATGGTAAATAAGAAGATTGCTGAGATGCTCGTTGTCTGCTTGCCTTGTCATTTCGATATGGGGATTCTTCCGTATCATCGGGAAAGGGGTACCCCATTGGCGGTTCTCTATGATACACATGTACTTACAATGACAAGAACTTACCGGTGACTAAACTTGAGTAGCATGAGGAGCGGACCTCCTATACAAGGGACATGAGATTTCTGACTTATACTTCGTCAAGCATGTACACCATAGTTTGTTCACTTTAACCTTAATCACTTCAAGATGCTTATGATAGGGGCAATGAGAGATGAAAGCTATAAGTATCATAATTTTTGGAAGCTCTTTATGAGACTTGAATCCCTACTTCCTTTTATGAAGGCCTTTCTTCTACTTATATATTGAGTCTCCACCTTCTATCTTTATGCACCTACTTTGAGAGCATAGTGGCCATTCTTAGTTCTATGTGCATTGTCCCAAGACTAGTTGATTGATGCATAACTTGATATTGCTTGTTTTAAACTATTGTATATAATCACTCTTATGAACTTTGAAGGTGTCCTATGCATTTATATTTGCTACTCTATTGAGGGACAAGCTGAATACTATTATGCTATGTTTCCTTTATGTGAAACAAACAAACGTCTTGCAAAGCATTGTTATTCATGAATCTTTTGTTTGTGCCTTTTCATGATGCATCATAGTTTCTTTTTCTTATTGGTAGAACTTTGCCTTTCATGTTATGATTGAAGTACTATGATGGTGCATGTCACCTCAAAAATTATTCTTTCTTTTTATCACTTACCAACTCGAGGACGAGCAGGAGTTAAGCTTGGGGATGCTGATACATTGCAAATGTCTCTATAATTTTTGATGTTCCATGCTTGGTTTTATCCACTTTCTTGTGTTTTGTTCCAACTTTGGAGTACTTTTCATATGATTTCTTGACTAACCTATTAACAAGATTCCACAGTGCGAGTTGCCTGTTTTCTGTTGTTTTTGGTTCCAGGAAGTCAGAAAATGAATATTCTCGGAATTGGACGGGACAAAAGCCAAAGTTATTATTTTCGCGGAAGACTCACGAAGCCAGAAGGAGAGTCGGAGAGGGGCCACAAGGTGGCCACACCCCCCCTTCGCGCGGGCCAGCCCAGGCCGCGCCAAGGCATGGTGTGGGCCCCCTGGCCGGCCATCGACCTTGCCTCCTTCGCCTATAAGAGCCTCCCGATACCAAAACCCTAAATCGTCAATCAGAAATCCACGAAAAGTTCCGCAGTGCCACCGCCACCGAAGAGGAGATTCGGGGGACAGAAAGTCTCTGTTCTGGCACCCTGCCGGGACGAGGAAGTGCCCCCAGAGCCATCTCCATCGATCTCCACCACCATCTCCATCACCATTGCTGATTCTCATGATGAGGTGGGAGTAGTTCTCTCTCGAGGCTAAGGGTTCTACTGGTAGCTATGTGTTCATCTCTCTCTATGCATGATCTTATTGAGATCATGAGCTTGTAATCTATAGGTCTACCTTGCTACTCAAGTGCTTTAATAGATCTCTGCTCTCCCCATGTGTGTGAAAGTGACAGCGTGCACACCATGGTGGAACTTAGGCTAGAGATTTCAAATACTTGTTATGAGTTATATTTGGAGTTGGATGTATTTATGAAATTGTGGTGTTTGTTGGACTCGTCTAGTGCTCAAGGTGACAGTGTGGGGTTTTCTAGATGGGAAAGGCTTACTTTGAGGTGTGCTGTTATAGCCCTACCATGGATTAGAGTGTCCAACCGGAGAGTAGTTCAGCGTAGTATCATAAAGAAGAATATATTTATATGAGAGTGTTCACTAGTGAAAGTATGATCCCTAGGCATTGTTTCTAAGCATTGAAACACCGTTTGCTACTAGATCTATTACATGTTTGCTTGCTTCCTTCTTTATTTTAGTTTGCCTTTAGTCTCTTCCACGCCATCAAGCTATTTTCTATCACCGTCATCTTATATCCATACCACTTGTATTTTACTATCTCTTCGCCGAACTAGTGCACCTATACACCTGACAAGTGTATTGAGTGTGTTGGGGACACAGGAGACTTCTTGTATCTTGATTGCAGGGTTGCTTGAGAGGGAATACCTTTGACCACTTCCTCCCTGAGTTCGATAAACCTTGGGTAATCCACTTAAGGAAAAACTTGTTGCTGTTCTACAAACCTCTGCACTTGGAGGCCCAACAACTGTCTACAAGAATAGAAGTGCGTAGACGTCAGGGCAGCGCCTCACGAACCGTCATGGTGATGGACATATTATTTTTATTTTTAGCCAGGAGCCATGGGTGAGGTTACTTACAGCCGAGGAACGGGCCACGAGTTCAGATCTCGACCCTTTAGTTCCTGGAGAGCTCAGGCCGTGGAGAGTTAGTGCCTCATGAGCCGTCGCGGTGATGCCTTTTCAGCCAGGGACAATGGGTGAGGTAACTTACAGTTGAGGAATGGGTCGTAAGTTCAGATCTCGACACTTTAGGTCCTGGAGATTTGGGAAGTGCCTCACGAGCCGAGAGGAACCATGGGTGAGGTAACTTGCGGCTGAGGAACGGGTCGTAAGTTCAGAGCTCGACACTTTAGGTCCTGGAGATTTGGGCCGCTGGAGGGAAGTGCCTCACGAGCCGCCCTATAAGCCTCTTGAGGAGAGTACCATAGGGCCTGTGCTAGCCAGTGATCTTCTCGAGGAGGAGGTCATAGGCATCGCACGGTCTGGCGGTCCCGGACGAGGACGAGAATATCTTGGCCAGGTCGCATCTCGAGTGCTGACCCATTCCATTTATACACCATACGAGGGTCTCGAACACCGGGAACCGTGGGTGAGGTGACTTATCACTGGAGCTAGTACGTAAGTTTCATAGATTGACACCTTAGGCCTCCAACAATGATGGGAGCAATCAGGCAAGAGACACCATCCCAGACCCCGCTCGCATGATGGATAAATGGGAACGTGGCGAGCACATGGGAAAGAAAGAAACATCCAGGAGAACGAATCAATTTGCAGAAAAGAAGAGAAAAATCATCGACAACTACAACTATTTCCCTTCCCGAGGAACCTACCCCTATGGAGGCGAAAAAGTATCATCTGGTAGAAAAAGGAGGGAGCTGAGAGTCACCTTAAGAGGGTTGAGCCCAGGAGAGGCCTGAGTGCCATCCGAGGACATGAGGGTGCTCCTGGCTCCATGATCTTCCCTAGGAGGCTGGGTTCCTGGTGTCATTGCTATGTCCTTCCCCAGCCCCCGAGCCTCTAGTCGGGCTATGGGTCTGGGGCCTTGGGGTGTTGGGCCTATTGTTTTTGTTGCTCTGTTCAAGCCTCCACTTGTTGTCATACTCCTCCCTTACTTCCCTGAGCTTGACACACACGTCTATGTCATGACCTTGCCTTTGGTGATAGGCGTATGATACGTCCAAAACGTATCTACTTTCCCGAACACTTTTGCTAGTGTTTCTCCTCTAAACTTGTGTGAATTGGATGCAACTAACACGGACTGACGCAGTTTTCAGCAGAATTACCTTGGTGTCTAGTTTTTGTGTAGAAAATCAACTATCAGGAAAAATCCCGGAAAATATGCCGAAAATCCTACTTCGCTAGAAGACTCACTGAGCCAGAATACGAGATTGATTGGGGCTGGGGCCTGGCCACACCACCTGGCCGCGCGGGCTAGGTCTGGCCGCGCCAGGGGGTGGTTTTGGCCGCCCCAGACACCCCCTCGGTCTCCCTCTTCGCCTATAAGTTGCCTTCTGACCTAAAAACTTAGGGGGGTTCGATGTTTTTCCAAAAAGAGTTCCGCTCCACTGCCACCACCAGATTTCGTGATTCGGAACCAAAAACTCCGTTCTAGCACCCTGCCGGGACGAGGAATTGGAGGAGATCATCACCATCATCATCACCATCGCTTCTCCATCGACCAGCCATCTTTCCCCCATCTATGAGTGAGTAATCCCCCGCTGTAGGCTATGGGGATTGTAGGGATTGGATGAGATTGTTCATGTAATGGCATCAGATTGTTAGGGCATGGTGCCTAGTATCTTCTATTAGTGCTTTTTGACTTTGTTGCGACTTGTTATGCTTAATGCTTGTCACTAGGGCCCGAGTGTCATGATTTCAGATCTGAACATGTTATTGATTCATTATGATAGTATTGTTTTTAGTCTTACCTGCAAGTTGTATACACACGTTGTTGTCCGGAACCAAAGGCCCCAAAGTGACAGAAATCGGGATAACTGGAGGGAATGGCTTTGATGTGAGGATCGCATGTGTTCACGGAGTGTTAATACTTTGCTCCGGTGCTCTATTAAAAGGAGCACATTAATTGCCAGTAGTTCCCTTGAGGCCCCGCTGCAAACGGGCTGGCAGGACAAAATATGTTGTGCAAGTTCTCATTGCGAGCACGTATGACTATATATGGAACACATGCCTATGATTATTTAGTACTTGGATGCTTTATCTTATTTATCTGCAATTTCTGTATGTTCTGATTACTATACGAATTGTCTTGTCCATGCAACGCCCGTCCATCCATCCTTATGCCTACCGCGCTCTAATCCTACTATTTACTACAATTGTTACTATCGTCTTACTTTTACTACTGCTATTACTTTACTATTCCTACTACAAAACTGTTGCTACTAATAAACTGCTAGGTAGCACCCCGATAAAACCACTATTAGAAAATCACTTGCTATTTCTGTTTTGGGCATCACCATGACCGCATGCTCATGTCATCATGCCACATTGCATTTGAGCATCGTCATGTCATCATGCATAAGTTTGTCAAAAACTATTTTCTAAAAGCCTACCTTTGTTTTCTAAATGCCCCTCGTCTCTATTTCAAATTAAAACTCTCACCTTTTCTGGATATTTTGTTTTGTCTAAAAGCTGTTATAAAAGAAAACCATCTTTGAAATTAGAACAAACTAAAAGATATAATAACTATTTTTGTTCCAAGGAGGCCGCCACCGGCTAGGCCCAAAGGGCCCAGCTAGCAGCAGCCTACCACCCTAGCTAATCCTGACCCTAGATCTAAATCTAGACAAAACCCTAGAATGACTAACCCTAACCCTAAGCTAACCTACCCAACATACCCAGCCGCCACCACCTGGCCGCACTCACCCACACCCGCGCGTCGTACGTGGTGCACAACCAACTCGACGCGTGCAGCAGCGTACCAGCAACACATGCACGCACATGCAGCAACCGCCCTAGCCCGCACGTCACCACGAGACAAGTCCCTAGCCCCACCTCGACGCGTGACCCCATAGCCCGCTCGTGCCCAAAATCTCTGCCTCACGATCCCCCTCCGGCCCGCAATCGCCGCCGCCCCGAGGGTGCCTCCTACAAGTCATCCTCCGACCCGAGCTCTCCTCACTGCCATGGCCCTCCACTCGACCAAGCTCGTCCCCGCCGCCGCGGACGCCCGCGACGCCCGCGCCTAAGCTCCTCCGGTTGCGAGGTCTGCCGCCCGAGACCAGCAGATCCACCTCCACCTTGTCTTCCGCCTCTATCCGCTGCCTCCTCCTCTCCTCGGGCCCACCGTCGTCGTCATCCCCTATGGAGCGCCACCTCCCCTGTCGTCTCCTTCCCGGACCGAGGGTTGGCCTCCTTAGAGCGCCACTATCCCGCCTCAGCTGCTCTAACCCGGCGCCCTACCTCCTCTCTGCGCACCCTCGCTAGGTCCCCATCGCCCCGGCCGTCCTCGATCTCGCCGTGCCCTCCTCCCTCCGGTCAGCGCCACCCTCTACCTTCCTGCGAGCACACCTGAGGCCATGTTCTCTGTCGGCTCACCCTCGCTGTTGTTCTACGCCTCGGAGCCTCGCCTCCCACATGTCCTCAACCTTCAAGTGCAGCACCTCGCCGACGACTTCTACGCCCATGTCGTCACCGAGCCCTTGGTGCTGTCGCGTGCCTCCGTGGGGACACCTCTACAGTCGAGGACGTCTCCTGCGGCCACCGACGAACCCCCTGTTGCCTCTTCGCCTCTTCCATGTGCTCATGTCCAAGTGTTTCCCCTGCGGTGTTGCTTATATCTCGTGCTCCTTCTGTTTTGTTGTTGCGTGCTCATGACAGAAGCTCCGCCTTACTTCCCCAATGGCAAAGTTCCTCTCGGCAAGATCTTCGGTGACACGGTCGTATTAACCATGTACCGAGAAGTCACCCACGTACCCCGACACAGATCCACTAATGCCTGAAGATGTACCTGAGGGATTCCGAGAAGACAGGCAAATTCTTCTTCATGGATCCAGTAACGACCAGAACGACAAGATCCCCTTCACGGACTTGAATCCCCGACCTCGATCTCGGAGTCCGAAGGCCGAGACCGAACCCGAACCTCTACGAGCCCCCAAGATCTTTGATCCGAGAAGTGTGACCCCTAACCAAGACCCCTATTTTATAAATTCCATCTATACAAATTGTTGCATATTAAATCGTCATGCTTGCATACATATTGTGTGGTTTGGGGGTATTATGCCGATTCACCTCATAATTAAATAGGGAGACTATATGCGACTATTTTTGTCTTATATCGCCTCCATTTAATTTGTGTAGAGAACCGATGCCATGTTTTTCTTTATTAATACAACACTTAAATTACGGGGTATCTAAATAACATGAACCATCTAATTAATTGCCGAGACCCTGGTTCCTCTTAATATTGCCTAATTGCATTGCATATTTGCCATGTCATGCATCAGACATGCATCATGCCCGATCTTCTGTCATAGTATTAAATAGTGCATCCGGTGTTTCTTCTAGTGCTTTGCTTCTTCACGGACTAGGCCGATGAGTTGATGCGAGTGTCGATTTGATCTTCAGATAAACCTTCGGCAGTGTTTCCCAGGCGAGCAATCTCCCCCTTTCTACCTATTTTGCGTTTATAGTCTTTACTTCCTCCTGTTGATCTATTGTTATCCTTGTTGTGATGCTTTAGTTTCCGTGCACCATTTATATTCCTTGCAGCCTCTATATTGCCTTGGACACATCCTATTGCCTATTGATTGATAGACAGTCAGCCTTGCGAGTCGTAGTCGCTTGCTCAGGTGCTGCTTTGTGTTGTTGTTGTTCCACCGTTGTTGGAAGGTTGACACATGCTTAATGATGGAGATGATCACGACTTTAATTTCAACTGATAATTAAAATGCTAGGAATAGATATAACTAATGCAAAGGCATCGGTGGGCAATAGCTAATATTTGGTTCTTCCATGCTCACTTGTGTCCCGTAGGCCCCGAGTACTTGATACCTGTTCCTTGACTATTTGCACTATCCACATACGGGAGAGTCTATGAATCCCCCTTAGCTAGAGATTGATTCATTTCTTATTTCTTGGGGCCACAAACTAGTTTGGGGATTTATTACTATCATGTACTTATGACATGCTTTACTGCTTTATTTACGATTGTGCGTGGAGCACCTATACTGTTTTGGATGCGGAGTGTTTTCGCGGTATCGACAAGCCCAGTCACACTTTCGGGTTCCCAGTCATTTATAGCCATTGACGCAAATCTTGGGTCCGTCTCGGAGCTAGCCAACTTCGTTGCGGGTAACTTAATGGGGTGGCCCCCTGAAATATTTTTTGAATCCTGTGATTGCTTTGTCGTGAAAGCCTCGTTGGGTTTTGATTTGGTTTTTCCGAGGTTGATCGTGTGTGTGTTGCTATTCGTGCACCCCTGCAGGGTAAATCTTTCTGAAAGCCGTGTCCGCGGTTATGGATGACTTGGAGCATAGTATCTCGATCATAGACAAGCATAACTAAAGTACTGCTATAAATTTGACTTAATATGTGACTAGTAATCAGCTTCACTACAATGGAATGGATAATAAAAGTGCCAACAACTGGTGGAACTGGGGTGTATCATGTCATGTTATACCTGCCTAGTAAGTATCGCAACTCCAATGGAATGAAATAAAAGTGCCAACAACTGCTGGGTTTGGGATGTCTCATGCTAATTGTCTCTGACTAGTAAGTATTGCAACTACAACAGAATGGTTAACTAAAACTGCCCACTACTTATGCTATCAGGATGACCCATGCTATCTATATCTGACTAGTAAGTGCTTCAACTATAATGGAATGAATAAAACTGCCAACTGTGTGAGTTCCTTGGTTTGACTTCCTCGTTTGGTCTCGAGGGGGAAATACTAGGATGGGAATGATTGGTGTTAGTATCAGGTTGGTATCGAATAGGTCTCTCTTATCCCTCTCTAATATCCGACAGTTGCATCGAGTCTCCATAGGTTGTTTATGCATGCTGCGCTGCCGCTTCAGTCCACCATACCTATGTAGGCGAGAGCCTCCGAATTCTAGCCTCGCCGTGTACTGGCCTCAGTACTGACTGCTCTCTTTTTCCTTTGCCCTTGTTCGGCACCCCTTTTGTTTTAGCAGGTATAAGTTCGATGTCGTTAGCAGGGTTACCCTTCCAGCTTGGCCTAGTCAGGGTTATGGATGCCATTAGTTATTCTTCAGGGCTCTTAGCCCTATTTGCATCTTATTCGTACTCAGATGTTGTATCGTTTTCAAGGTGATTTGGATCTTTGTATTGTATATCTGTACTCTTGACTCTTTGAGTCGTTGTTGTATATATATGTTCCGTGGGTTCCATCGTGGACTATTATGTAATGTTATTACTTCGTTTTCCACCCGCACGCAAGTGCCTGGTGGGCATCTTTGAATCATTTCTATGCGGGTTTGGCGGGAATCGCTAAAACTTGCATAGGGTCGATTCGAGGGTGTTCCATGCTGTGAGCAAGATTGTTTCCAGGTGCAGCTGAATTGACAACTCAGTTGTTAAGGCTTATAAATATTCTTTGGCTCCCCTTGTGTCGAATCAATAAATTGGGTTTCACTTCCCTCAAAAATACTACGATACACCCCCTATACTTGTGGGTCCTCAGCGTAGTATAGGTGTGGGCCATTCGAGTCGCCCCCTTCCTTCCGCAGGAGGCGTCGCTTACAAACCTTCCCTAGGCGCCTGACGGGCCCCCTTCCGCATCCACGGTCGGGTCTACCGATCTGGTCTCACATTGGTTGAAGATGCTTCCATCCTCGTCTTTGGCGTAGCGTTTGGCTACCGCGAAGAGCTCTACCACCATAGATAGGTTCTCTCTGCGTTGGCGATTCTTGTCGAGTACCCGGGCATCAGTGACACCTTTAGCAAAATCCGCGATGACCTTCGCATTGGTGGCCCTGCTAACCCAGTCGAGGCTTTGGTCGAGGTTCAACAGCCACGTGCATGCCTCCGGCCCTAGGCTCATTGGAAACCAGTTGGAGAGGACAGGTTCATCCCCTCTAGGCGCCTCGACACCCATGGTGTAGAGCTTCAAGAACTCTGTGGGGATGTTGGCATTATCGTACCGTGGTGGCATCTCTGGCTTGAACTTGGGCGGCCGCACCACCCTACGGAGGTGTTCAGCATGGGCAAGGTAGCTAGAGATGCGAGTATCTATGCCGCCGAGGAGGGTCGCTCGGTTCTAGAGGCCAGCAGTCGACATGGTATGGAGGATTCAGGTCTCATGACCCCAGCACCTAGCCAAGGTTACTCGCGCATCCTCCACCGAATGGATGACCTCCGTTTGGAATTGGATCCGCCCAGGGTACGCCGAGCTTGGCGGTCTTCCGCCTCCCGAGCCTCCGATCCCTCTTGAAGGGGAGGAGGTCGAGGTGCTTCGTAGGCTATGTCGCATGGCTGTGCATCACACGCTATGGGGCCATCCCAGGCGACGTCCTCCAGGGCGGTGAGGTGTGCCTGCCACTCCTCTCTCGCATCCTCGGCAGGAGTATATCGTAGGAGCTCCTTCACCATGAGGAGAGTCGTGTCTGAGGCGAGCGAGGGGAGGGCCGTCTGGGTCGGTGAGGTGCTTGGTGAAGGATTCTCTCCGCCTGTCCATGGCAGGGGCGCGGATGGAACTCGTTGCTGGCTTCGGAGTAGGGGGAGGGCGCCTAGGTGGCATGGCGCAAGCCCCCGAGCCTCTCTGCCTGCTCCCGCCGAGAGTGGATATCACGAGGCTTGCAGCGAGTGACCATGTCGGCACCACCGGTCGGAGTCTCCAGAATCATGCATCAGCCCACTATCTAGCGTGCCAAATGTCGGAGATTTGTCCCGCGAAGGAACTAGGGTCCAACAATCCCTTGGTTCGAGAGGGGGCCGAACACGCAAATCCAAGAGAACCCGGCGAGGACAACGGTGGCGGAGCAAGCTCACGATAGAGAGAGGACACGGGTTTTTTTACCCAGGTTTGGGACCCTCGTGAGGAGGTAAAGCCCCTACTACTGCTTTGTTGTATTGCTCGCGTGCTTCGCGAGGGTACAATGGAGGATGAAAGTGTAGGGTTTTAGATCTCAAGGTTCGATCCCTGCTAAGGTAGGAGAAGGGTCCTTTATATAGGTAGGGATCGGGCCTCTTCCCCCGGTTATGGGTGGGAATGTCTACTTCGTCTTCATGCGGCCGCCAGCCTGCTGCCGTGCCAGGATGGTGGTCGGTCGTCCTTCTACTTTGCGTCGTCACTCTATTCTTCTTGCACCGAAATGGTTGTGTCAAACGTTGTCTCTGCCCCGCGTCACTATCACACACCTTTGTACAAGGGAAACTGGGTGTGCCTTGCTTTCCCGGGGTGGACCGGTCGCTGTATGGACGGACTGTTAGCGCGTCGTCCTGCAGGGAAAACTTGGGACCGGGGACGCTCCCCGTTCCCGAGGCCTCATTGGGAAGCTCCTTCCCTGTACCGAGACCGACCCAAGCACCAGCCGAGGGTCCGGGCATCGTGTCCCCTTTCGAGGTTCGCACTTCTCGTGTACCCTCCTGAGGCACGTCTAGTGGGACTGGTGTCTTGACGGGATAGGGTACCCCTGGTGCCAATATTCCGACAACAAGAGGGGGTGGGGGCACTATATATAGGCCAACCACATAACAAGGGGTAGTTTGGGGCATAAAACTAGGGTTTCAAACGGACTAGAGGGGTACATGGGCCAAGGGTCCAACTGTTGGCATGCAGACCCATTCACTTAGGCCAGAGACTCCGGGCTGCAGTGGCCAGAGACTCTGGGGTTGTCTCCGAGGAAGACTTCGGGGTCCTCGCTGTAGCGTCTAGAAGTGTGGCTGAGTCCTTGCTGTAGTTCTGGGGTGGAGACTCCGGGGTGGACATTGCTCTCTGGGCTTGTCTCTAGACTAGCATACAGAGAGCTCTAGGTAGGGGCCGGACTCCAGGCCAGAGACTCTGGGTGTTGGAGCAAGAGACTCTGGTGCTTCTGCAACTGCTTCTTCCGTCTTCTCTTCCAAGCCTCCATCTTGTTGGGCTTGGTGCTCCGGTCTTCCTGCCTTGCCTCCGTACTTGTTGGTGTGAACCTATCATGATAATGGGATGGAGTATGAAGTAGTATACCATTCAATAGGGTAGGAAGTGGGATCTCAAAGAGGATAGGATTCACCTTTGAATTCCATGATGACTTGGCATAAGTTGGAGACCTTGATGTGGTAACGACCATAGGTCAGGCTACATTAGTGAACTACACTATCTTTCCAACCAACAAACACCTATTGAGAGTAGTTCCTCCTATGATTGATTGGGCTATGCACATTTGATACCTTGTAGGATTCTGAGCAAAAGTTGTGAGCGTGCTATCTCATATAGTTATCTTGTATATTTTTGGCACAAGGAGGAGGCAAGTGAAAAGGAATAAAAAGAAAGAAAAGAGTGAAAAAGAGAGAAAAAAGAAAGAAATAAGTGCTTCATAGAATAGGAAGTGCAAGCTCGATGAACATCCAATAGGTGGTACTTATTGTGCATATCTTGTAGCCCACCAATTTATTGCAATCGAACTAGAGTCTCTCCTTGCACTTGTGCGCCACGAGCTTATAGTCTTTCCTAGGTAATCATTTGGTGCTTAGCTCGCTTCCTCCATCGCACAAGTCCCATTTATCCCATAATGTGCATTTCCTTGAACATAATTCCTATCTTGTGGATTGACTTGTTTTGCTTTCTGATCATCGTGGTTCTTTACTTGCCATTACCAACATCTTGATTTTGTGTAGCACCCCGGTAAAACCATGGTAAAACCACTACTAGAAAATCCCGTGTTGTTTTTATTTTTGTGCATCATCATGATTGCATGCTCATGTCACATTGCATTTGAGCATCGTCATATCATCATGCATGGTTTGCCTAAAACTATTTCCCACAAGCCTACCTTTGTTTTCTAAATATCCCCGTCTTTATTTCAAATCAAAACCTCGGTCCTCTTGGATCTATATTTGTCAAAACCTATTTGCAACTGTTTTGTTGAAACAAAATTAATAAATATATTATAATACAAAATCCTATTTTATAAAACCCATTAGGAGAGGCAGTCCAGCCCATCGGCCAGGCCACCTTTACCCCTGACAGGTCCAGCCCAGATCACCTGACCATCTAGACCAAACCATAGTCTAACTAAACCCTAACCCAAAATCCCCACACCAACTACCCAACCGCCCTAGCTAACCACCTGCGTGCCGCAGCGGTAGCGGCAGCGACACGCCCGTGTGCCTAGACCCAACCCCCAGTCTCACGCACTTGCCATACTCAATGTTGCAGCACGCAGCAGCAAGGCACGCACTGATACATTGCAAATGAATCTATAATTTTTGATGTCCCATGCTTGGTTTTATCTACTTTCTTATGTTTTGTCCACACTTTGGAGTACTTTTCATATGATTTCTTGGACTAACCTATTAACAAGAGGCATAGTGTCAGTTGCTTGTTTTCTGCTGTTTTTGGTTCCAGAAAGTCAGAAAATGAATATTCTCGGAATTGGACGGGACAAAAGCCAAAGTTGATATTTTAGCGAAAGACTCACGGAGCCTGAAGATGAGACGGAGAGGGGCCAGGGGCTGGCCACACCACTTGGTGGCGCGGGCTAGGCCAGGACGCGCCAGGGGGTGGTGTGGGCCCCTCTGGCACCCCCTCGGTCTCCCCTCTCGCCTATAAGAAGCCTCCCGATGCATAAACCCTAAACCATCAAGCCTCTAGCCACGAAAAGTTCCATAGCGCCGCCGCCACCGAAGGGGAGATTCGGGGGACAGAAAGTCTCTGTTCCGGCACCCTACCGGGATGGGGAAATTCCCCCAGAGCCATCTCCATCGATCTCCACCACCATATCCATCACCATTATTGATTCCCATGATGAGGAGAGAGTAGTTCTCTCTCGAGGCTAAGGGTTCTACCGGTACCTATGTGTTCATCTATCTCTCTCTATGGATGATCTTATTGAGATCATGATCTTGTAATCTATAGATCTACCTTGCTACTCAAGTGCTTTAATAGATCTCTGCTCTCCCCATGTGTGTGAAGTTGACAGTGTGCACACTATGGTGGCACTTAGGCTAGAGATTACAAATACTTGTTATGATTTATATTTGGAGTTGGATGTCTTTATGAAATTGTGGTGTTTGTTTGAACCATCTAGTGCTCAAAGTGATAGTGTGGGGTTATCTAGATGCAGAAAGCGAACTTTGAGGAGTGTTGTTATAGCCCTACCATGGATTAGAGTGTCCAACCGGAGAGTAGTTCAGCATAGTATCATTAAGAAGAATATATTTATATGAGAGTGTTCACTAGTGAAAGTATGATCCCTAGGCTTTGTTTCTAATCATTGAAAAGCCATTTGCTATTAGATCTGTTACATGTTTGCTTGCTTCCATCTTTATTTCAGTTTTACTTTAGTCTTTTCCACGCCTTCAAGCTATTTTCTATCACCATTACCACTTATAATTATCTATACCACTTGTATTTCACTATCTCTTCGCAACTAGTGCACCTATACACCTGACAAGTGTATTGGGTGTGTTGGGGACACAAGAGACTTCTTGTATCTTAATTGCAGGGTTGCTTGAGAGGGGATACCTTTGACCCCTTCCTCCCTGAGTTTGATAAACCTTGGGTGATCCACTTAAGGGAAAACTTGCTACTGTCCTACAAACCTCTGCACTTGGAGGCCCAACAACTGTCTACAAGAATAGAAGTGCGTAGACATCAAGCTATTTTCTGGCACCGTTGCCGGGGAGGTAAGATAAAAGGTACTCACATCCTTCAGTGTGAGTTCTCGAAGTTATTTCCTTTAGATTCTGCCATTTTGTCATTTTGTTTCTTGTTTTCACTAGTTAGGCTTAATGGAAAACAACAACAAAATTAGAGAGCTTTTTAGTATTTTTCCTAATATAGAACTTGAATTGTCTGAAAAGAAAATTAAAAAACCCATGGAACTTTCTTTTCATGCTAATAGCAATGTTATTAGTATGAATATTTTGAACACCTTTGTTACTAATGCTATGGAAATGTCTAAGCTTGGGGAAGCTAGTTTTTATGAAAATGATCTTTTTAGTCCCCCATCTTTAGAGGAGAAAATTTACTCATCATTTGGAGTGGTATGAGCTACTAGATGATCCGCATCATTTGGAGTGGAAGGAACTTGAATCTCTCTTTTACTCATTTTATCCTCCTCATGAAATTCATAAAAATAGGAATTACATTTATAATTTTCATCCTCATGATGGAGAAAGTATTGCCCAAGCATGGCGGAGATTGAAGTCACTAATGCTCAAATGTCCCATTCATGAGCTCCCCGGTAATATTGTTATTAATAATTTCTATGCAAGGCTTTCAGGACATTACAAGGACTATCTAGATACTTGGTTAGAGGGATCCTTCACAAGTAAGGAGGTCAAAGCTAAGTGGGATCTTCTTGAAACAATTCAAAGCAATACCGAAGATTGGGATAACAACAAAGGTAAAGAACCAAGTATAAACTATGAGTATGATTGCATTAAGTCTTTTGCTGAAACTATTGATTTTCAAGAGCTTAGTGCTAAATATGGTCTTGATCCTCAGATTCTTGTTGATTGTTATAGAACCTTTGCTTCTCATATTAATGCTCCTAAAGAAAAATGGGACATGTATCATGAGCCTTATAAAGACACTTGCATGGAAAATGAAATTGTTATTAATGATAGCAATAAACATGCTCAAACCTCTGAAAGTACTATTTCTTACAAGCATGTTATTTTTTGTGGAATACATATACCTTGTGAGAATAATCAAATTGAAGAAGAATATTGTATCACCCACAGGAATGAAAAAACTAGAATGTGGTATAGGGCTTTAAATGTTCTTGGTAAAAAAGTTTGTGCCCTTTATCCTTTCATTTGTGAACTTTGCTTCGAAGTGGGTCATTTCAATTTTCAATGCTCAGGCCATAATAATAGCCCTTCTAATCCAATGAGTACTGCAAGTTTGTATTGTGATGACATGATCACTCCTAATCAGCATGATGAACTTACATTATTTTTGGGGTGTGAAGAATTATCAAGAAAAACTTCTTTGGTAGATACGAGTGCTTTTGGTATGAATAGTATCATGCATGGTTGTCATCTTTATTGTGTTGATAATTGTCACACAAATACTGACATATAAAATATTATAGTAGATGAGATTTTACCAAAATATGACAGGACTAATATGTGTTTTGATCTTATTAATGAAAAGAAAGAATCCTCCAAAGTTTCTTGTATTGTCTCTAACAATAAACCAGGGTATATGGAGAAGCTTCCTTTCAAGCCTCTCCCTCCTAAATAGAGGAAGAAAAAGAAGAGGAGGAGTAAAAGAAGAGAGGAAACGATATTTTCCCCTAAGCATGTTGCTCCTATTATAGTTTTTGATGAGTCTGAACTCGATGATGTTCCTATGCCTATTACCTATAGTAGTGATCATAATTGGGAAAAGCACACTACCTTTGATATTGAAAATTTCTTCAGTACCAATTCTGAAAATGATGATATTAATAATTGCTATACTATTAGTGCTATCCATGATCCTTCCAATGATGATATGTTTACAAATGAACACACTTGGGAAGATAACTATTTTATTGCTTATGATGATGCTATACCTCCAATATATGATGATTGCAATGATGAATATGATATTTTCAGTCACCCTACTATTGAGGAGGAAATTAATTATGATTACAATATGCCTCCTATATTTGATGATTATGGTGATGAAAATAATAATGATAGCTATTTTGTTGAAATTGCTCCCACTACAATCAATAAGAATGACTATGTTTATGTGGGGAGTATTAATTATTTTATCCATATGGCTCATGATAAGATGTTTCTTGTGATAGTTATATTGTTACTTTTATTCATGATGCTACTGAAATTTATTATGAGAGAGGAAAATATGGTTTTATGTGTCTCAACAATATTAAGTTTCCCCTCTTTATGTTGAAAATTTTGAAGTTGCACTTGTTTTGCTTTCCTATGCTTGTTGCTTTGTTCTTTCATGACTTGTTTCTTTACAAGATTCCTATGCATAGGAAGTGGGTTAGACTTAAATGTGTTTTGAATTTGCTTCTTGATGCTCTCTTTTACTTCAATTCATATTTCTTATGTGAGCATCTTCTCAAACTATCATGCCTAACTTAAAGGCATTAAAGAAAAGTACTTATTGGGAGATAACCCAAAAGTTTTAGATGAGTATTGGAAGTTATTACTTCAGTAATAACCGCTCCTTATCCTTTTTATTTTTGCTTTGTGTGCCAAGAGTAACCTCTAATGAGAGAGAAGTAATGATTGGGAAAGTTGCTGTCCCGAAACAGATTTATGTGCTTCACCGTAAACATTTCTGTAAAATCTCTGTATGTCCTTTTGAGGTGTGAATTTTTGTTCTTCTGCCCCAGGTTGTTATCTAACTTTAGTTAGTTCAACAATTTTTGATTTAAGCAACAGAAGGTCTTCGAAAAAATTCGTCTTTAACTGCTGGTCTGTTTTGACAGATTTCTGTCATTTATTGCATTTGCTTCTTTTTGGTTCCTTTTTAAGTTCTTTTGGGGAATTGAGATTTTTTAGGGAAGTACTATAGTATCTAGTGTTTTTATGGAAGTTTTATTGGTGTTAGAACTGAACTTAAAGACTTATTATCTTGAGTGCACTAATGTTGCTAATAAAGATTGTGTGAAGTTTTGTATGAAGGAAAAATTTCAGGTGTATGGAAGGAATGAGTAACAAGATGAATGATGGACTAAAGCTCAAGCTTGGGGATTCCACGCGTGTCACCCCAAGAAATATCCAAGAAGTACAAGCATAAAATCTTGGGGATGCCCAAGGCATCCCCCGCTTCATCAATAAAAATCCCAAGTTTCTTCCACGCATTTCATTTTTATTGTTTCATGCACAATTGTGTTGTTCTTGGAGAATCTTCTTTTTCGTTTTCTTTTTGGTTTTTAGTTTGCTTGGTTTGATTAGTTTGCTGAATAAATTGGTTGGACCCCCTCTTTCATACATTGGTTTACAAATAGTTTGGTTTGCGTTGGAAAAGAGTAGGAAAGTTCATGCTTAAGTGGTAAAGAGAGCTTGTTTTTGACTGTGGCCTATGCTTTGTCATGCCATGCTTGATATTATTTTGGCTTTATTCTTAGTATTCTTTGCTGTAGAATGAATTGTTATAAACAATTGAGATTGCTTAAGGTGCCTTTGAAGAATCATGCGTTGTTTTAGCATATTAAAGCATAGTATTGTGGTATTCTCCTTTGATGCTTTATTTGGATTGACTTGGCGCATGCTCACACCATGTTATGACTATCCCAAGTCACCATAGCCTTTATGATCCTTTAGTTTTGTCGCTTTGCATGATTATGGCCATTATTGCTCTCTTAATTTGTTGCTCCCAGTCTTTTGCTAGCCTCCGTAACCAAGTATGAGTTCTACTCATGCATCCAACTCCTAAAACCAAGTTATTCCAAAGAGTCCACCATACCTACCTACTAGCATATGCTATTCCAAGTATATTCATGTTTTTATCTACCTTCCAAATTAAACTTGTTATGAGAAAACTAGTGATTAAAGCTCTCACGAACTTGATGGCACACTTTACTTTTCTTGCCCTTAATTAACTTGAACCATTGTGTTGTCTATGTTGTATATGCTTGCACTTATTTGTTGGGAATTAGCAGAACCATGTTGTCATGGGGGAACGCTTTCAACATTGCACGGGTACTTTGTACCTAGTTGATATCATGCTCTTTTGTTTATGGATGTCGTCGGTGTGAAATGAAAGGGGAGCTTGTAAGTCCATGGAGTTATGTATATGTGTTAGAGAAACGCCTGGGCCGCTAGTCTAATCCATGCTGACATGGTGGAAACCTGCAGCGTAACCATAATGAGCTGTCTATGAAGCATTCTTCTTATAAAAAAGTCCTATATTGAGAAAAAAAAAAGAGATTATGAAAAGAGGAAAGAGAGAAAAAGCACCATATTCTCATAGTAAATAAGAAGATTGATGAGATGCTCGTTGTCTACTTGACTTGTCATTTTGATATGGGGATTCTTCCGTATCATCGGGCAAGGGGTACCCCGTTGGCGGTTCTCTATGATACACATGTACTTACGATGATAAGAACTTACCGGTGACTAAACTTGAGTAGCATGAGGAGCAGCCCTCGTATTCAAGGGACATGAGATTTCTAACTTATACTTCGTCAAGCATGTACACCATAGGTTGTTCACTTTAACATTAATCACTTCGAAATGCTTATGATAGGGGAAATGAGAGCTGAAAGCTATAAGTACCATAATTTTTGGAAGCTCTTTATGAAACTTGAATCTCTGCTTCTTTCTATGAAGGACTTTCTTCCACTTATATATTGAGTCTCCTCCTTCTACCTTTATGCACCTACTTTGAGAGCATAGTGGCCATTCTTAGTTCTATGTGCATTGTCCCAAGACTAGTTGATTGATGCATAACATGATATTGCTTGTTTAAAATATTTGTATCTAGTCACTCTAATGAACTTTGAAGGTGTCCTATGCATTTATATTTGCTACTCTATGAGGGACAAGCTGAATACTATTATGCTATGTTTTCTTTATGTGAAACAAACAAACGTATTGCAAAGCATTGTTATTCATGAATCTTTTGTTTGTGCCTTTTCATGTTGCATCATAGTTTCTTTGTCTTATTGCTAGAACTTTGTCTTTCATGTTATGATTGAAGTACTATGATCCCAGCTTTGAATGTTTTACAAATACTTTGATCAAGTTTATGATGGTGCATGTCACCTCAAAAATTATTCTTTCTTTTTATCACTTACCTACTCGAGGACGAGCAGGAGTTAAGCTTGGGGATGTTGATACATTGCAAATGTATCTATAATTTTTTATGTTCCATGCTTGGTTTTATCTACTTTCTTATGTTTTGTCCACACTTTCGAGTACTTTTCATATGATTTATTGGACTAACCTATTAACAAGAGCCACAGTGCCAGTTGCCTGTTTTCTACTGTTTTTGGTTCCAGAAATTCAAAAAATGAATATTCTCGGAATTGGACGGGACAAAAGTCAAAGTCGATATTTTACCGGAACTCACGGAACCAGAAGACGAGACGGAGAGGGGCCAGGGGCTGGCCACACCACTTGGTGGCACGGGCCAGGCCAGGCCACACCACGGGGTGGTGTGGGCCCCTCCGGCACCCCCTCGGTCTCCCCTCTCGCCTATAAGAAGCCTCCCGATGAATAAACCCTAAAGCATCAAGCCTCCAGCCATGAAAAGTTCCGCAGCACCGCCGCCACCGAAGGGGAGATTTCGGGGATAGAAAGTCTCTCTTCCGGCACCCTGCCGGGATGGGGAAGTGCCCCCAGAGCCATATCCATTGATCTCCACCACCATCTCCATCACCATTGCTGATTCCCATGATGAGGAGGGAGTAGTTCTCTCTCGAGGCTAAGGGTTATACCGATAGCTATGTGTTCATCTCTCTCTATGCATGATCTTATTGAGATCATGAGCTTGTAATCTATAGATCTACCTTGCTACTCAAGTGCTTTAATAGATCTCTGCTCTCCCCATGTGTGTGAAGTTGACAGTGTGCACACCATGGTGGCACTTAGGCTAGAGATTACAAATACTTGTTATCAGTTATATTTGGAGTTGGATGTTTTTATGAAATTGTGGTGTTTGTTTGAACCATCTAGTGCTCAAGGTGACAGTGTGGGGTTATCTAGATGCGGAAAGCGAACTTTGAGGAGTGCTGTTATAGCCCTACGATGGATTAGAGTGTCCAACCGGAGAGTAGTTCAGCGTAGTATCATTAAGAAGAATATATTTATATGAGAGTGTTCACTAGTGAAAGTATGATCCCTAGGCCTTGTTTCTAAACATTGAAACACCGTTTGCTATTAGATCTGTTACATGTTTGCTTGCTTCCATCTTTATTTCAGTTTTACTTTAGTCTTTTCCACGCCTTCAAGCTATTTTCTATCACCGTTACCACTTATAATTATGTATACCACTTGTATTTCACTATCTCTTCACAACTAGTGCACCTATACACCTGACAAGTGTATTGGGTGTGTTGGGGACACAAGAGACTTCTTGTATCTTGATTGTAGGGTTGCTTGAGAGGGGATACCTTTGACCACTTCCTCCCTGAGTTCGATAAACCTTGGGTCATCCACTTAAGGGAAAACTTGTTGCTGTCCTACAAACCTCTGCACTTGGAGGCCCAACAACTGTCTACAAGAATAGAAGTGCGTAGACATCACGCACCACCGCACACCACGCCCCACCCCGCGTCGCATGCCTCCCACATGACAAAAACCACTCCCGTACACGTCGCCAACCACCCTTGGCCCCTCCTCTGCAATCCGATCCCCCCTCGATCCCTGTGCCTGGCCCCTCCCCGACCAATGCACGCTCCCTTAGCTGTCTCCATCTTCCTCGCCCCGGTCCTCCCTGCTGACCCCGAGCTCCACTGGCCCCTCCCACATCAAGCTCCTCTAGCCGCCTTCGTGTCGGCGACCCTAGCCACCAGCTTCCCCTGCAGGCCACCGTGCTGCTCTACACCGCCGTCGTGTTCACGAGCCTTGGTCACCGCCGTCATCCTCTCTCTGTGCCGCCTCTCGCCTGCAAGTCGCGCTGCCCCGTGCGCCTAGCCACCTCGTCGCCTCGTCGAGATTGGCCCCAAAACCCCTGCCCTCTAGCACTGCCGGGGCCCCGTCTTGCCCACGACCTCTACCACGCTCTGCCACGACCCCGAGCCTGCATACATCCTCGCCCTACTGCCGATGCCAGGAGCCCCTGTCGCCTCAATCCCACATCCGGCCACCACCCTCCATGTTCTTCTACCCGAAATTTTCAAGTGCTACCTCTCCACCCCTGCCTGCGTGTGCTCATGACCACCTCTATTCTGGTGGGTATCGTGTTTTCTCCTCCTACTGTACCGATGTTGGGAGACACCTCGTGGCGTTTTCCATGTTGTTATGAGGGTACATGTGTATCACCGTGATCTGGTTACTCCGCGCTCGGTCCAGGCTCGTTGACAAATGCCACCGGATCACCCAACACCAACCGCCGCCAGGGCTTGAACATCTACTTCATGGGCATCAAGTACATGGACCCGATGAACAACAAGATCTCCTTCCCAGAACGATGTTGCACAAGTCCTCCTACCCGGACTTGAAGACCCTAGACCCGATGGTCGAAACCAAGCCGAAGACCTCGATCCCGGAGTTTAAAATCGGGCCCGATCATTCGAGACCCCAAGATCCCCATCCTTCGAGACTCCGAGATCTTCGGACCTTAATGTGTGACCCTTTCGAGACCCCTGTAATTTATAATATGACATTATCACTTGATGCATATTCAATTGTTCATGATTGCATACATGTTTGCTGGTTTGGGAGTACTTTGTCGATTCACCTCATAATTAAATATGAATACTATATGCCAGTTATTCTAGTCTTATATTGCCTCCATTTAAATTGTGTAGCAAACCGATGCCATGTTTGGCCTTGTTAAGACAACATTTCAATTACGGGGTACCTAAACATCATTAACCACCTAATTAATTGTCGGAACCCCGGTTCTGCTTAATCTTGCCTAGTTGCATCGCATCTTTGCCATGTCATACATCATACATGCATCATGCCCTATCTTCTACCGTAGTATTAAATAGTGTATCCGGTGTTTCTTTTAGTGCTTTGCTTCTTCACGGATTAGGCCGATGAGTTGATGCAAGTATCGACAAGTTCTTTGGATAATGTACCTTCAACAGTGTTCCCAGGCGAGCATTCTCCCCCTTTCTACCTATTTTGTGTTTATAGTCTTTACTTACTCCTGTTGATCTATTGCTATCCGTTTTGTGATGCTTTAGTCTTTTTGTTCCCGTGATATCCCTTGCAGCCTTTATATTGCCTTGGACACCTCCTATTACCTGATGTTTGGTAGATAGTCAGCCTTATGTGTCGTAGTCGCTTGCTCAGGTGTTGCTTCGTGTCGTCAAGTACCAAAGTTGTTGTAAGGTTACCATATGCTTTATGTTGGAGATGATCATGACTTTAATTACAACTTGATATTAAAATGCGGGGAATAGATATAACTAATGCAGAGGCACCAGTGGGCAATAGCTAATATTTGGTTCTTCCACACTCACTTGTGTCTCGTAGGCCCCGAGTACTTGATACATGTTCCTTGACTATTCGCACTATCCACATACGGGAGACCCTATGGATCCCCCTTTGTCTGAGCTTTATTCGCACTTTATTTCTTGGGGCCACAAACTAGTTTGGGGCTTTATTACTATCATGTACTTATGCCATGCTTTACTGCTTTATTTACGATTGTGCGTGCAGCACCTGTACTGTTTTGGACCGCAGCACGATTTCACTGTATCAACAAGCCCAGTCACACTTTCGGGTTCCCAGTCGTTTACAGCCATTCTCGCAACCCTGGGTCCGTCTCGGAGTCGGCCAACTTTGTTGCAGGTATCTTAGTGGGGTGAACCCCCTAAAGTAAATTATGGATCCTATGAATGCATTGTCGTGAGGCCTTGATGCTTTTTATTTGGTTCTTCCTGAGGTTGATCGTGTGTGTGTTACTATTTGTGCACCCCTGCAGGGTACTTTCTGAAAGCCGTGTCCGCAGTTATGGACGACTTGGGGCACAATATCTCGATCATAGACAACTATAACTAATGTAGTGCTATAATTTTGACTGTGGCATGTCTAGTAATCAGTTTCACTACAACAGAATGAGTAAATAAAAGTGCTAACAACTGCTGGATTTGGGAGGTCTCATGCTATTTGTATCTGACTAGTAAGTATTGCAACTACAACATAACGGTTAACTAAAACTGCCCACTGCTTATGATATCTGGATGACTCATGCTATCTATATCTGACTAGTAAGTGAATGAATAAAATTGCCAACAGTGTGAGTATCCTCGGTATGACTTCTTCGTTTGGTCTCGAAGGGGAACCAAGATGGGTATGTTTGGTGTTAGTATCAGGTTGGTTCTGAATAGGTCTTTCTTATCCCTCTCTGGTAGTATACCATTGTATGGAGTCTCTATAGGTTATTTAGTGCATGCTTCGCTATTGCTTCAGTCTGCCATACCTATTTAGGTGAGAGCCGCCGAATTCTAGACTGGCCGTGTACTGGCCTCAGTACTAACCGCTCCCTTTTCCCTTGTCCCTTTGTCGGCACCCCTTTTGTTTAACAGGTATAAGTTCAATGTCGTTAGCAAGGTTACCCTTCCAGCTTGGCCTGGGAAGGGTTATGGACGCCATTGGTTATTCTTTAGGGCTCTTAGCCCAATTTGCATCTTATCTGTACTCAGATGTTGTATTGTTTTCAAGGTGATTTGGATCTTTGTATTATATCTATATTCTTGACTCATGGAGTCGTTGTTGTATATATATGTTCTATGGGTTCCGTCGCGGACTATGGTGTAATGATATTAGTTTGTTTTCCACCCACACGCAAGTGCCTAGTGGGTATCTTTGAATCGTTTCTATGCGGGTTTGGAAGGAATCACTAAAGCTTGCATAGGGCCGATTCGAGGGTGTTACATTTTGGATTGTTCTTTGACATGCCACTTTCCATACCTATCCACCATAAGCTTTGAGTGTGTGTTTTTAGTAGTTAGTTGGTTTTGGTATTTCTCACAAACTTCACTTTACTTGGTTTTTATTGCTCTCAAGTGTGGCCAGTTGCACGATACTATGTTCCAAGGTAAAGTAAGGTTTGACATTGTTTCTACAACACCAACTACCACTTCTATATACTCCACTTGGTGTTGTAAATCATGTTTAGGGATTCCGGAACCAAGGATGATTTCTATGAAGAATCCACGATGAGCCACCATGCCTATGTCTCCACAAGCATGGATGCCATGATGGAGCACTACACCGACAATGGATCCACATGCCTGGGTGATATGGAGTAATACAACAACAATGCCTCCACCTCGAGAGCACCAAGGTTAACCATCGAATGGACAAATTCAAAAGTGCCCTCAACAGCTTCAAGAAGGACATGGATGACAACTTCGCCTAAACCATGAGCATGATCACCAAAACTAATGATGATTTGTGCTCATTACAACACCTCAACAAGAATAGTGCCAAGGAAAAGGAACATCGTCGCGAGCATCATGTGGATGACCAAGTGTGCCACATACATCAACCGCCGGCAAGGCACGCCAATGACCTCCGTCGACACCATCATAAGTCACCTTAAACTACTAGTGCCACCACCAAAATGGCACCAAGAGCAAGACTTCTTCCACACCATCAAGATTCAACGCCAAAAATTGATGTCCTAGATGACGCATGCAACTTAATGGATGAGGATGACCAAGACCTCTACTTCGCCAAGTTGGACGAGTATGTCAAGAGGATGTATACACAAGCCAAGGTGGTCATGACAAAGTATGAGCAAGCTCCAAGTCAAGAGTCTACACTTCAAGATGGAGGAAGACAAGGCAACATATGTGATGATGTCAATCTGAGCACCGCTCTCGACAACAACATGATCCTACTTCCACCACTACTACAACATGGTGACAAGATGGTCGAGCATGGGATTTTCCCTTCGAGCATGGAGGCGAGCGATGCCCATCTTATGGCATCCAACTTTGAAGTCGATAGAGTTGAGAATGGTGAGCATGGGACTTTCCCTTCACCAAAGGAAGCACATGGAGTTGAGAAAACCGAGCCTACCCCTATATGCTTGAGTGATGATGTGGTACCAATGCCATGTGAGTATGAGAGCCCCTTCATCCACTTGAGTGAAAGTAAAAGTGATATGAGTGACTCCACCATACGTGAGATTGAGTGGTTACATTTGGAGGGCATAAGTGAGACACTGAGTGAGTTGAGAATGGTAGTTGATAGGTCATGTGAGGCCATTTTTATTTCTAATGACTTACCCTCTACCTCTAGTGTGGTTTCTCATGACGTGCTAGGTTCCATGGATCAAGAATCGTGAAGCTTAGAGATGATTATGCCTCCTATCGAGAATATGTACATGGTGCATGAAGATCATCCTACGCCATGGCTAGATCAAGAATACATAGTCGCCCACATGGAGGCCAATACTACCACAACACCCACTTTATATGAGATGTATGAACAATTTAAAAATAAGGTTGTTTATGATGCCATGATCCCATTAATGGAGATGATGATTTGTGATGATTTTCATGCTATGGATGATACTTGTGATTTGAAATGTGTTTCACTCTTATTCCCATTTGTTGATTTTTCTAGGCATCACGATGACCATGTGGAATCCTTTTATTGTCATGATATTACCATAGACATGATATGCTCTAAACGTTATGTTGATGACATCATTGCTTGCACTTTGTTGAACAATTTATGAGGACATCCCATCTATTGATACAACCGATGTACCTATAGCTACACAAATACAAGGACCTATCACTCGAGCTCGTGCCAAACAACTTAACTATCAGGTACTTTCATTTCTTGGAACTATTCCTCACATACATGTGAATATGATGTTGCCTAAATCAGATGTGTTTATTACTCTTAGGAATGATGGACCTGGCATGGACGAGAGGGACAAGCATTGGAGCATGATCGTGCATGGAGATGGCATCAAGCATGTGAGGATTGAAGAGGACATCGCAAGTGGAGATTTCAGTACTTTGAAGCCACCATAATGATGATTGAATACTTGACAAAATATTCAAGAATTACACTTCATAGATTCGTCCATAGCTTAATATGGTGCCACGTCACCTTTATTTTGGGCCAAACCCATGTTATTTTCCCACGAATTAAATAAGCCACTTTTTGGAGTCCATATTTGAGGAGAAAAGGCCTTCTAGGATTTGGTTCGGCCACCATACATATGGGTAGCTGAAACCCCCAACTTTTTCTCCTCAAATACCCCCATAGCCTTCACTTTTAGACTAAACGTTATCCATCATTGCAACTTCTCCAAGGCTTGAGTGTCGCGGGGACCTCCTGTACATTGCACCTATTAAGGATATCACCTTATTCAATAAAGCTTTCATCTTTACTTGCAATATCTTGATTGCAATATTAGTTCTTACTTGTTCTCGATTTTAGGTAGGAATTAAGACCGTCGCTGGTAAGGCTAATCGTGCTCCTGCAAGATCGGTAACCTCCAGGGGATTGGTATAGCGCATTGGTGCTCGTTCTCGCACATGTAGTCGAATCATCAAGCCTGAACTCCACCCTGATCGACTATCACCATCTCATCAAAAGATGAGACACATTTGCCCTATCAACTGGTCTCAAATTTCAGGTTGCTCGGTGGGATTTACAGTTTTTCCTAGTATAGATATGTTTTACCTATAACCCACGAAAAATCCAAAAATACAATTAGAGTTAACTCTACCCATCGTGATGCAACCCGTCCTACGGATGTCCCTACATCCACACCACAAATTCCCCCAAGTGGACCAATGACTCACGCCTGAGCCAAACTCCTACAAGCTAAGGTTAACTCGCTCCTCTCCTTATGTGACTTTGATACATCCTTGGATGGCTTGCTACTTCATGCAAATACTCTATGCATTATCAGCTATGAAGTCCCAACGCATCGCCAAGCCCACACGGATGAAGTACAAGGAGCAGGACGAGAAGAAGCAGACCTGCAGCACCAGAGTCTCTGGCTTGCACACCCCGAAGTCTCTGCCAATGGTCTCTGGCCAGGACTCCAGCCAAACTAACAGAAGCTCCTAGAGGATGCCTAGAGTGTACCCTGGAGTCTACCCCAGAGTCTCTGGCCGCCACACCCCGGAGACTCCAGCCGAAGTATTGGGCCTACGCATCTATAGATGGGCCTCATCCCATGTAACCCTCCTTTTCATCCAGAACCCTACTTTCTATGACTAGTGGCTGGCCTATAAATAGCCCCCACCTCTATTGTAAACCCTAGACTTGATATTTGGAATTAGAAGACACCCTTATGGATCTCCGTAATTCTTGTCATGATCCTTTGCTAAAGGAGCACCAAATATCTCCCCTCTCAGTGTAGTTTGCATCGTGCCTCCCTCGTTGTACAAGGCCTTGGCATCAGAGCCATTTGCCAAGACTTCAAGATCTCACCGAGACTCCCACTCGCCGTGCCGGTTCAAGAGAGAGATCTTAGCCCGACGCTGATCCTAGGGATTGCGCTGGACCGATCGCCGCCGACGTGATCTATTGGCTTGTATCGTGTCTTTGCGTGAGTGTGTTCATCGAGTTTTCCATGCGTGAGTTCGTGGTTTTCATCCCCTCCCTATTTCCCTCGCACCTCCCCCTTAATTTCCACGGGAATTCGTGAAATATCTGGCACCCCCGAGGTTAGACCCCAACATATTGGTATCAAGAGCTTCGTTGCTCACGAATTTCCCCACCAATTTTTCTTCTATCCACCAAAATTTCGAAAATCCCCAAAAATAACCCAAATTTGCCTTTGGATCAATCTCTTGATTTGCAGTGTTATTCGTGGTCTTGATCTGACCAAATTTTGTCTTAGGTGTTGGTCCAGCTTAATCTTGCGTTTTCCCAGCCCAATTTGGCCATTTGTTTGTGGATTTGAGGCCCCAAGGCGATGTTTTCCGCTCAAGAACATGAGCAAGTGGAGAAGAAGTCCCGACACCCGAGTCTCTGATCCCTGCACCCCGGAGTCTCCACCCCGGAGCCTCTGACCTCCACACCCTGGAGTCTCCGGTCCTGGACGACAGTTTTGACAATTTTCGCCTCTTATTCCGTTTGGGCTAAATTTATCATCCTTATTTGTTTATTTCTCATGTGCATGTCGGCATCTAACAACAAACTTCTTCATCAACACCATACGTTCTCATCGACACCATGGCATTCGAACATTCTCCCGCAACACCGACCGCAAGTTTATCATCACCAACGAAGGTATAACTTGCGTCACCTTGTTAACCCCTATATCCCTTTGTATGTACCTATCCCACAAGAGTGGCTCCTCTTGTGTTTGCTTGAGCATTGTTCATTTGTCCTTGGATAGTGAGAGTGCAAAGGCAATAGCAAGAGTGACTTGTTAGCATCAAGGGAGAGCAAAACAAAAAGAGAAAAATATACAAAGAAAAGAAAAATAGTCTTCCATAGCAAAACAGATTCTCAAGCTTGTAAGCAAGAGAGAAAGAAGAGAGCCCAAGGAAAGTGCACAAATCCATTGATCATTTTTCTCTTTGCGAACAAGCCATCGTCTCTCCTTGCATTGGCAAGAGAACCGAGCTTAGTCTTTGTTCGGACATTTTGGTTGCTCGTCTTCATAGTCGCGTCAATCCCAATAATCTCCATGTGTGTGTATAGTTGTAGGTTCCCGTCACCCTTTTGAGTTGTTGACATTTACCTTTGAGTTGAGTTTGTTGGATTTTACCCACTTTTGACTATCCCTTTTCTTTTGATTGGTTCTTTGGCATTCCACAACCCTAACCTTACACCAAAAGCTTTGGAGTTTTAGTTCTTTCTTTAATGTGAGGTTTCTTTGCGATTTAACTTTGCAAGCTAATAGTTCTCTCTTGTGGCTTCTATTTCGGTGCAATCCCCAAGGTGAGGTAAAAGGCTAACACCCACCACATATTACCTTCCATATACAATCCACTTTTGTCTTGCATGATGGATAGGCACGGTGAGTCGAGCCAACCACCTCCCCAAGGTGAAGATGAAGGCCCATACATGACACGCATAAGACACTACATCATTCGCCATGAGATCCGTGAATGTTGCAATGCTCTCGAGTAGCGATAAGATGAACAATTCAGCGGAACACAAGCCGAATTCAAGAGAATCAACAACCGCTTCGATGTCCTACAACAAAAATTCATGAAATGCGGCAAGGCTTCTCCAACCTTCATCAAGAGACGAGGGTCGTGCACATCAACTTTGCCACCAAAACAAAGCACTACAAAGGTCGATGGCCGAGCTCACACGAAACACAAGACCATGTGCAAGCACATCAAGCTCTTCACGACACCATTCAAGTGCATCAAGCTCGTCGTGTCACCGTTCTCCTCTTCACCAAGACCCTCATGCAAGTGCTCCTAGACGCAATGAAGCCCCCGTGGTTGAATATGGAAGTTCTTTGTACTATGTACCTTCCCCATGGAATGCCGCAATGTCAAGCTATGATGGTGATTTCTCCTCAAGGCCCCAAGCATCGCGAGAAGGACACCGTCATCACCCAAGGGCACTAGTGATCTAACAACCGCAACCACAAGCGGAACCATGAGTGCAATATCAAGTACACCGTCACCATCGACGAGATATTCTTGACACAACAAGTGATGACTCCCACTTGGAGGAACAAGCTCGTCGTCGACACAAAGATCTCGAAGACTCTCCTATTCATCATCTCCATCATGAATGTCCATGCCAACACCATTGTCACCATGATGAGCCTCCTCCACAACATCAATACATGGAGCATCGTATGGTACATATGGAGCGCCACTAACCACGTCAAGAGGCTCGAGACCATGACCTTCATTGAGAGGCCCATGTTCCTAACCCATGTCAACAACCGAGAAACGACCCTCCTCCTCATACACAACCGCGTCAAGAGGATCCACATCCTCAACACCCTTGTGAGGACCAAGCTCCTCAACCTCATCATCAACCATGCCAAGAGAAAGAGCAAGATCCACAACAACGTCACGAGATCCATGTTCCACCTCCCCAAAATGAGGTTCCTCAGCAATGATTGCATGGAAGATGAAGACCATCACCATCATGGCAACCACCGCCATGGTGATCGTTATGAGGAAGAAACCTTTCGCAAGCTCAAGTTCACAATGCCCAAGTTCACCGGTACAAATGATCCCAAAGAATACCTTTCATGGGAACTCAAGGTCGAAAAGATCTTTCGTATGCACAACTATAGTGATGATAAGATGGTCTCCATGGCTTCACTTGAGTTCAATGATTACACTAACCTTTGGTGGGAATAAGTTCAAGTCGCTCATGACGCAAGAGAAGAGCCTCCAATCACAACTTGGCATGACATGAAGGCTTATATGAGACCCCGCTTTGTTCCTACGCACTACATGCGTGACCTCTTCAACAAGCTACAATCTCTTAGTCAAGGGACAAAGACCATGGAAGTGTACTTCAATAAAATAGAGCTCAACATGATCCGCGCCAACATTGACGAGCACGAAGAGCAAACTATGGCACGCTTCCTCATCGTCTTGAACCATCCAATCAAGCGCATCGGCGAGTTTCAAAAGTACAACACCATGGTTGAGCTTGTGCACATTGCAACAAAAGCCAAGCGTTAATTACAAGAGGACATCAAATACAACAAGCCCAAGACGTACTTCACCTACAAGCAAGTTTCAACCACTACACCAACAACCTTCAATGGACGCTCCTCAAGTACCTCCAAGCTTTCATTCAAGCCCACACTTCCTCAAGGAAAACCACCCCCAAGTGGCAAGCATATAAAGGATGACCCGCCATTCAATGACGAATGCTACAAGTGTGGAGGCAAAGGACACAAGTCGGTCACTTGTGGAAACGAGAAAGTATTGTTAATCCATGACAATGGCGATGATGAATACTTGAGTGAATATGAATTTAATGCAAGAGTCAAAGAAGAAATGACAAGGAAACATGTAGAATATGACCAAGAACTCCTCATGTTTGAACATGACACAAGTCCATCGCTTGTCGTCAGAAGGATATTAACTACTCAAGCCCAAGAACATGAAGATCAAAGATCCAACATCTTCCAAACACATGTCACATCAATGGGAAATCTATCAAAGTAATCAGAGATGGAGGGAGTTGCCACAACCTTGCAAGCACCGAGTTGTGTAGACTCCATCCTCACAAGCACCCCTACCATGTCCAATGGCCAAGTGACCAAGGTTCCATGAAGATCAAGCACACCGTCTCGGTAACATTCTCAATTGGCCCATACAAAGACACAGTGGAGTGTGATGTAGTCCCAATGATGGTTTGCCACATGTTGCTTGGTCGACCATGGAAATTTGACAAAGGTGCTTTACATGATGGTTGCATAAAATGTATACACCTTCAAATGTCTTAACAATACATGTTCTTTGCAACCGATGACTCCTAGCCAAATAATTGCGGACAATGCAAATGCTTTAGCGAGGGCACAAACCACAACACAAACTTGTGAGAGGAGTGATGAGAGAGAGAACCACATATAACGAGTGAGACCCACAATACTAACTCGAGTGGAAAAACTAAGAGCATTCTTCTTGCTACCAAAAGTGAGATGAGAGATGTGAGGAATAACCCATCCATCTTGCACTATGTCCTCATTTGCAAGGGACTAGCGCAAGGAACTAATGACTTGACAAATATTCCTCCCTCTTTGATGGCTATTTTGTAGGAATTCAAGGATGTGTTTCACGAAGAGCTCCATCATGGACTTCCTCCTCTTCGTGGAATTGAGCATTGCATTGACCTCATACCCGACGCACCTCTTCCAAACCACGCTGCCTACCGCACTAACCCAGAGGATAAGAAGGAGATAGAATGACAAATCAACCAACATGTCTTCAAAGGTCTGATACAAGTAACACTACAAGAGGACCACGCCTAAAGCAACACATAACTTACAACCCATTTAATAGGTGTTGCAAAAAAATATTTTAGATACAGATACACGTGTTGCTAACTACATCTGTTCTCTTGTAAGTAAACTGCAACCAATAGGTTGCGTTGCAATTTATATGTTGCAAACTATATCCATCCTAAGTTCCAACACCATATTTCTTTATTTGGAAGTGTAAAAAATATTATTTTCTAGTAAGTAGTATGGTCAGGAAAGTTCGCGTGACACCATGGGACACGGAAGAAAATACCACCCCGTCCTTGTAAACATAATCTTCCCCGTCTTGTTTAGTTGGTCCATGTCTGACAGCGCGCAAGGATTTTTTTTTGTCTGCTCCCGCGCGCATGCAGTGGAAAAACTGAAGCCCCCCCTTCCCCCCCGTGGCAGTAGATGCGTTTAGCGCCAAAGTGTGCGGAGACGTGGGGGCCGATGTTTCCACCACGTACAAGTAGGCCTCTTTACTCTATATCAAGCCAATTTACTTGGTTCCCATCTCCTCCCGCTAATCACTCATCTCGTCATCGATACCCTCCCCTCCTATCGCCTCCCCCGCTGCCGCTCCGACCTACCAGCTACCACTACCGATTAGCTCCACCGCCGACGCCCCCAGATCCTACTTTCTATCGTCTTCCTCTCTCTATTTCTAACGCGATTTCTTGCAGCCACGGCCTAAACACATAGTCCAACTAACCCTAGATCGGCGATCAGCGTCATCGATTTGCCAGTTCTTACTGGCTGCTTTCCGGCGGGCGTGCCGTTAGAACCACCTGTGGCTATGGTTGATGCTGCAGATGTCATCCGGATGGTGACCAACAACTTCCTGAGGAGGACTAGACGACCTCAAGCCGTCTCGACTTCGACTTTGTTATATGTTGATCCAAATTCTACAAAGTAAAGGCTAACTTCTGACGGAGCGGAGCGAGGCCCGTCGCCGAAGGCTTGGGCTGATGCGGAAGGTATGCAAGATAAGCACTCATGATAATCCTGCTGATATGATGACAAAGCCTGTTCATGTTGCTAAGTTTGAGCTATGCTCAAGCTTAGTTGGTATAACTGCTTAGCCCAAGTGGCTATTGGCGCCGAAAGTGTTTTCTTTGTTTGTTCAGGGAGATGATTACTGTTAATGCTACAAGAAGGAATTTGTCTCAAGGTGGAGTTTGTTATATGTTGATCCAAATTCTACAAAGTAAAGGCCAACTTCTGACGGAGCGGAGCGAGGCCCGTCGCCGGAGGCTTGGTACGGATCGTTGATGACCTAGGTTACCACCACTATATATACTTCTTGTAAGCCGCCGTTTGGGATAAGTTGCATCTGTGAAATCCCCGGCATTGTTTAAACACTCTCCGATATAGTGAAGTTTCGCTAGCTGGTTCGTGGCAGGACCGAGCAGAGATTTAACAACCATGGCAACCGAGATAAGAGCAAAGACGGCAGAGGTCGTTCGAAGTCCAAGGGAAAGGACAAGTTCTGCAGGTATTGTAAGAAATCTAATCATGTTATTGATGATCGTTGGAAGCTGTAGAATAAGGAGAAAAGGAACGGTACTTACCAACCGAAAGATAAGGATCAAGGTAATGGTAAGGCTTCTGTTGTTTCTGGTGATAGTTCTGACAGTGAATGTTTAGCCGTTTTTGCTGCTTGTGCTTCTCGTGATGATGAATGGATACTTGATACTGCATGTTCGTTTCATATTTGCTGTAACAAAGATTGGTTCAGTTCATATGAGTCTGTGTAGACTGGAGATTTTGTACGTGTGGGGAATGACAACCCGTGCCATATTGTCGGAGTTGGATCTGTTAAGATCAAGATACATGATGGCGTGACGCGTACGTTGAATGAGGTGAAGCACATACCAATCATGGCCAGAAATCTGATCTCCCTGAGTACCATGGACGTTGATGGATACAAGTACGCCGGTGGGCGTAGGTTGTTAAAGGTATCGAAAGGCTCTCTTATTCACATGATAGGTGATATGAATTCTGCTAAGTTATATGTTCTTAGAGGTAGCACTTTGCCTGGTATTGCTGCTGCAGTTACTGCTAATGATTCTGATGATTGTGGTAAAACAAATCTTTGGCATATGCGCCTTGGGCATATGAGCGAACATGGCATGACAGAATTGGTTAAGAGAGAGCTGATTGATGGTTGCAACTTGGGTAAGTTTGAGTTCTGTGAGCACTGCGTTTTTGGTAAGCACAAAAGAGTTAAATTCAATGCTTCCGTTCATACCACCAAAGGCATTTTAGATTATGTGCATGCTGATGTATGGGGACCTTCCCGTAAGACATCTATTGGTGGTGCTAATTACATGCTTACTATTATTGATGACTACTCAAGAAAAGTGTGGCCATATTTTCTGAAATATAAATCTGATGTTTTTGGTGCTTTTAAGAAGTGGAAATTTATGGTAGAAAAGCAAACTGAAAAGAAGGTAAAGGTACTACGTACTGACAATGGTATAGAATTCTGTTCTAATGATTTTGAGGAGTTTTGCAGTAATGATGGTATGATCAGGCACCACACCATCCCTTATACTCCTCAGCAGAATGGCGTGGCTGAGCGCATGAACAGAACCATCATCTCGAGGGCTCACTGTATGTTGTCCAATGCTGGTATGCATAGACGTTTCTGGGCTGAAGCAGCCAACACAGTGTGTTACCTCATCAACAGGTCACCTTCTATTCCACTTGAGAAGAAAACTCCTATTGAGGTATGGTTAGGTTCGCCTGCTGATTATTCACAGTTGAGAGTTTTTGGTTGCACTTCTTATGCTCATGTTGATAATGGAAAGTTAGAGCCTAGAGCTGTCAAGTGCATATTCCTTGGTTATGGTTCAGGAGTTAAGGCATATAAACTATGGAACCCTGAAACTAAAAAGATTTTGTTGAGTAGGAAGGTTGTTTTCAATGAATCCGTTATGTATCATGACAGCTTGCCACCAGATCCCTCTCCTGTTGCTATTGAAGAGGAGGGAGTTCGTGTGCAGGTGGAGCACCTTCAGAAAACTGTTGATAATAATGCTGTTGTTGATGATACTCATGAGGAAAATATTGATGATGATGTTGTTCAGCACTCACCTACTGTTTTGCAGCAGCCACAGGAATCTATTGCTGCTGATAGACCAAGGCATAACATAGTTCCACCTCGTCGTTTGATTGAAGAGTGTAATCTTACTCATTATGCTTTGAGTTGTGCTGAACAGGTGGAGCATGATACTGAACCTGCTACATACAATGAGGCTATTGCATCCGTTGACCGCGAGAAGTGGGTTTCTGTATGCAAGAAGAGATGCAATCGCTTGATAAGAATGGCACATGGGAAGTTGTGCGCTTGCCTAAACAGAAGAAGGACGTTCGCTGTAAGTGGATATATAAGAGAAAAGAAGGTTTGTCTCCTAATGAGCCTCCAAGGTTTAAGGCAAGGTTAGTAGCAAAAGGTTTTAGCCAGATTCCAGGTATTGACTATAATGATGTTTTCTCTCCGGTTGTGAAGCATAGCTCTATTCGTACTTTCTTTGGTATTGTTGCTATGCATGATCTTGAGCTTGAGCAGCTAGATGTAAAGACTGCTTTTCTGCATGGTGAACTGGAGGAGGAGATTTACATGGACCAACCTGAAGGGTTCATAGTTCCTGGAAAAGAGGATTTTGTGTGCAAATTGAAGAGGTCGCTTTATGGTTTGAAGCAATCTCCAAGACAGTGGTACAAAAGGTTTGATTCATTTATGATCTCACAAGGTTTTAAGAGGTCTCAGTTTGATAGCTGTGTTTACATAAAGTTTGTTAATGGATCACCTATTTACTTGCTGTTATATGTTGATGATATGTTAATTGCTGCCAAGAGCATTAAAGAAATCACTACTTTGAAGGCACACCTAAGTAGTGAATTTGAGATGAAAGATCTTGGTGCTGCTAAGAAAATCCTAGGTATGGAAATTAAACGGGACAGAAAATCTAGGTTGTTGTTTCTTAGTCAGCAAAGTTACGTTGAGAAAGTTCTTCAACGTTTTAATATGCATGATGCAAAGTCAGTTAGTACTCCTGTTGCTCCTCACTTTAAATTGTCAGCATTGCAATGTCCTAGTTCTGATGAAGATATTGAGTACATGTCTCGAGTTCCTTATTCTAGTGCTGTTGGTTCCTTGATGTATGCCATGGTTTGCTCTCGCCCTGATTTATCATATGCTATGAGTTTGGTGAGTCGTTACATGGCTAATCCTGGTAAAGAACATTGGAAAGTTGTTCAGTGGATTTTCAGGTACCTCCGTGGCATATCCAATGCTTGCTTGAAGTTTGGCAAGACTGATGAGGGACTCGCAGGCTATGTGGATTCAGATTTTGCTGCCGACTTGGATAAGAGGAGGTACCTCACAGGTTATGTGTTCACGGTAGGTGGATGTACCGTGAGTTGGAAGGCAACGCTGCAACCAGTTGTTGCTCTATCTACAACCGAAGCAGAATATATGGCTGTTGCTGAAGCTTGCAAAGAGTCTGTTTGATTGAAAGGTTTGTATGCTGAGCTTTGTCAGGATGATTCTTGCATTAACCTGTTCTGTGACAGTCAAAGTGCTATTTACCTTACTAAGGATCAGATGTTCCATGAGAGAACAAAGCACATTGATATCAAGTACCATTATGTTCGTGATGTTGTTGCACAAGGTACACTGAAGGTATGCAAGATAAGCACTCATGATAATCCCGCTGATATGATGACAAAGTCTGTTTCTGTTGCTAAGTTTGAGCTATGCTCAAGCTTAGTTGGTATAACTGCTTAGCCCAAGTGGCTATTGGCGTCGAAAGTGTTTTCTTTGTTTGTTCAGGGAGATGATTACTGTTAATGCTATAAGAAGGAATTTGTCTCAAGGTGGAATTTGTTATATGTTGATCCAAATTCTACAAAGTAAAGGCCAACTTCTGACGGAGCGGAGCGAGGCCCGTCGCCGGAGGCTTGATACGGATCGTTGATGACCTAGGTTACCACCGCTATATATACTTCTTGTAAGCCGCCGGTTGGGATAAGTTGCATCTGTGAAATCCTCGGCGTTGTGTAAACACTCTCCGATATAGTGAAGTTTCGCTGGCTGGCGCCCGTGGTTTTTCCCCTCTCTTTGTTGGAGAGGGTTTTCCACATTAAATCTGTGTCCCCCTCGCAGCAATTTTATTTTTGTTCTTCGTTATTTACTTGTCGCAAAGCTAACAGACTTCAGGTTCGCATACAATGAAATCCCATCTTCGAGCTCTACAATTCACTCCGTGCGAATGAGCTGTACTACTCCATGAAGCGGAGGTTAGTAGTGCAATTGTCAGGCTATCAATGAGATTTGCATCCCTTGTATCTAATAATTTGCTCCACGTGTATATCATTGTGTGATTTTGTTCACCATGATTTTTTTAGTGCCTGCAAAATTTGGTTCAGGTTACCTGTCCATATCTAAATCGCTGCAGTACAGTTCTTGAACTGTTTCCCTATTTCAGTTAACGATCCACTGGTCTCCTTGAGGTAATGCATGCATCGCTCCCTGCTATTCTAACATCGTAATGCATTCCATTCATTACTTTCTTTTATGTGGCTATCAAAATTGTCTAATTATTTTTTGATCAGTGGATATGTGCGAAAGACTAGATGGCTTTTATATCTCAAATTGATTTCATTGTACTTAGTTAAAAAAAACAGTGTTGTATGTGTGTAGTCTGCAGATTTCCTGTTGGCTATAATGATTATATAATCCCCTCCTGACTATATAGGTGCGCATGATTTAGTTGGAAAAATAAACTAATAAGCAGATATATTAACGATAGAATATGAATTGTGCTGATATGCTAACTAATAAGCAGAAGTGCTAAAATGCCTTGTCATATATGCAGCTTGAATGTTCCCTTTCATTTCTTCACACTTTCTTCTGATTACGTGGCTTCCTTGCTCTCACAGAAACGTGACTTGAGCCAGCCACGCCACCAAGAGAAGCATTACTCGTCGCAGTATACTAATATATGCATAGTTTGCCATCTTAAATAAAGCTGTAGAATATTTGCTATTGTAATATGTTTCGGCTAGGTGCTAATGATTAGAGCTATTGTGTTCACTCCAAAGTTTAGTCTCAAAAATACTTGTTCAAATAATTCGAGTTCTATTTTACAGGTAAATGAAATATTTGTGAGTTGAGCAGACGGAGAATTGGGATTTCTTCAATGGGGGTACTAGTGAGTATTCGATTTACTTGGTCGATGGTTGGGTTATGCAGCTAACAAGACATTATGGTCCTATATTATGTTATTTTCCATATAAGTTATCTTGAGTTATTTTTTATTCTAATGGTGAAAAGGCATTTTGTAGAAGTATCCACTAAACATATGTAATTTTCTATTGCAGGAGGTTGATATAGAAGGGCTATCATGTGAACTACATCCCGATCAAGGGGCAGAAAGCACAATAGATGCTTTTATTTTATTTCTTAGATTAGATTAAAGTGTGAACAAAAATGTTCCACGAAACCTATGGATAAGTAATTGACTCATTGCTCATTTCCTATCAAGTTGATGTATGTAACTCAGATTGTATTTCGGAATTTCAGTTAATAAAGCTCTATGATTTTTTTAATGTATATCCTAAAGTTCGGATTGATATTCTCATTAAAATTTGCATATAGATGATATGCTGCCATAAGCATAAGTTCAACTGCGCACTAGATGAACGTGAAAAGAAAAACTGATTTGTTGGTATATAAATATATTCTAATTGTATGATATTGCATAGCTGTGTCGAGTATAGTAAGCAACAACGTATATAAGGGTTGATAAACTCAAATTCTATGTGTTGATCCGTTGCAACGCTCTGTTACCAACCGATATATATGCGTTGCATTTTACCCTAGCAACGCCCAAAAACGCAACACATGGTTATCTGTTGGTATAGGCACTAGCAACACCTATATTGGCATTTAGATACAGATAAATCCGTTGTTGTAGGGCGGGTTCTCTTGTAGTGTAAGCAGTAGTTCAAGCATGGTACCCGTGATTCTCGTTCCAAAAACAGATGATACGTTGCGGTTACGCATGGACTGCCATCCAACCAATGCTATCACCACGCGTTATCGACATCCTATACCTCGTCTCGATGACATGCTTGATGAGTTGTGTGGAGCCACTATTTGATTTTTGTAGTGGCTACCAACAAATACGTATGACGGAAGGTGATGAGTGGAAAACCGCCTTCAAGATCAAACGTGGTCTCTATGAATGATTGGTCATACATTTTGGCTTATCTAATGTCCCATCCACCTTCATGTGCCTTATGAATCATATTTTGTGTTCTATTATTGGAAAAAGTGTTATTGTCTATTTTGATGATATACTTGTTTATAGCAAGTCACTTGAGGAACATGTTACACATATCAAGGAGGTCTTGCAAATCCTTCGATATGAAAAGCTATATACTAATCTTCCCAAGTCCACTTTTGCAAAAGTCAAGTTGATTTTCCTTGGTTTTGTTATTTCTTCCAATGGCATTGAAGTCGATGTTTCTAAAGTCAAAGACATAAGAGATTGACCCATTCCAAAAAATGTGAGTGAACTTCAAAGTTTTCATGGATTGGCCGGTTTCTATCGTCGCTTTGTGAAAGACTTCTCGACCATTGCTTTCCCTCTCAACGAGTTGACCAAAAAGAATGTCACCTTCATGTGTGGCAAAGCACAAAAAACGCTTTTGATGAGCTTAAAAAGAGGCTAACCGAAGCACCTCTTCTTGCGTTACCGGATTTCACAAAAACTTTCGAGATAGAGTGTGACGCTAGTGGTATTGGCATTGGAGGAGTCCTTATGCAAAATGGACGTCTGCCGTCCTTGACCTTTCTGGCCGCTGCCGTGGTGCGGGATGGTGATGTCGACGACACTGCGTCATTCTATCCTCTTCGATTCGCCGCTCGCGCCTCCTACTGTCCGTGTTGCCACCTCACTGGCGCCTAGGGTTTGGACCACGCCGGGGGTTCGGTGCTCCGACGCCACTCTAGCGCCACCCTAGTGCTTCGGTAACGAGATGGGTCACCTCCTTCATTCGTATCCTCTACGACCGCGGCCTGGTGCGGGTTGTAGCGCCCTCCGGGTGCTCCCTGTGCTGCCATGTTCGTCTTCGTCATCGCCCACAACTTCCTCTTCTAATTTCTTAGCGAGGACCTAGAGTAAGTGGTGATTTTCCCTTCTGTCTCTTGATTCCTTATGGAATCCCTCACTGTGGTAATGGATTCCTCCCAGATAGCCCTATGGCTTGGTCTAGGTTTTCTCTGTTGATCAATACTACGTGTGGCTTGTGGCTTGATTGATTTAGGATTGATGAATTCTAGTTTCACCCTTTCTTTCTGAACTTTAATCGTGTTCATGGCTGATGTGCTTCAGTATTGTTATTGACTAATTGTTATCTGCGTATTGGCTCATATCATGTAGACACATGTGTTTACTATGCTACTGATGATGATCTTACTTAGCTAAAGATCTCTAGAATGAATCTTTTAACACTAATGGCTCTGGTACTTTTCTTTCTAGTGGTAATTAAATAGTAGGATACACTGAATCTTGCTTGGTATCCATGATATTCTCATGGTACCATTATATGTTCCTATCTACTAGATCAAACCAATGATTTCTAGCTCATGGTCTAGATAAGTGGAATGGAGTTAATACTTGTGAACCATGGTTGAAAAATAGTGGTTCAGACAATATGGTTAGATACTTGCTTTATTTAACTTGTAGACAACTTATATAAATGATTCCTAAGATTATTAGGAAGATGATTTAAATGTTTCTTAAAAAGATATTCATGTTGGTTAAATCTTATCTAATGATATAGAAAGATTGGATTGCTACAAAGGTGCTACCATTTATTGGAATCTGCCCTGTAGCAATACATGGCTTACTATGTTGTTATCTTGTTTAAACTAGATAATACCAGCTTGGTCAATGATGCCTGGTCAGAGACCAACTTTTATTAAGAACATATGCTAAACCTTGTTGCCTGCTTTCTTAAGGATCCTATGATGTACCTATTATGCCAGCTGCATAACCACTGAGGATACCTCTCCAACACCCATTCAATGTACATGTACATGATTAGGTGTTGGATCAAAAGGGTTTGGAGTTTACCTTGGGATCTAGAGTAGATTGTGGTAGCTGTAGCCTTGTGCTACTGTTGCCTGCTACCTTGATGACTGCTGATGCTAGTTGCTGCTTTTCCTTGGCCTTGCCCTGCACCTCTTGGAACTGGTTCTGCTTCTCCTTGCTCCAGCGTGACCTTGTTGTCCTCCTAAACCGTGCCCTCCATTAGATGACCATCATGTATAGTTTCTTGATGGATTTCTATGGTGAATGGTTGGTTGATCTTGTGGAAATCTATCAAGATCTGAGGTGATTTCTTGTTTGCTCGTAAGATAGAACTGTGGCCATGGCTGTGAACTGGGTAGCAAAGCTTGCTTTGCTGTATGTGAGTGGTGGTTTTAAATCTCCGTCTCTCTCCCTGCTGTTGACAGCACACTGCATGCAATCGAGGGAGTAAGCTGCTTCACTGTTGCCTTTCCTTTTGTTTAGATCAAGTAGGAAATATCTGAGGGAAATATGCCCTGAGAGGCAATAATAAAGTTGTTATTATGTATTCCTTGTATATGATAGATGTTTATTTTGCATGCTATAATTGTATTGATAGGAAACATCAATACATGTGTGTTTAATAAACAAAAGGGTTCCTAGTTATGCCTCTCTTATAGACTAGCTTGTTGATTAACAAGATGATCAAGGTTTCCTGATCATGGACATTGGATGTTGTTAATAACAAGGTCACAACATTTGTGAAATGATGTGATGAACATTCATCCGAAGTATAGCATTACAATCAAGTCATTATGTTTATATTGCTATAACATCATACAAAGTAGTCTTAGTCCTTAGACCATGAGATCATGTTAATTGCTAACACCGGAAGAGTATCTTGATAACATCAAACGTCACACCGTAACAGGGTGACCATAAAGGTGGATTCAGTGCTATGAAGGTGTTATGTTGAGGCTCGTGGATCAAGAGTGGAATTTGTCAATCTCGATGACGGATAGATATACTCTGGGCCCTCTCGATGATATCACATTAAGGTAGATTGCAAGCAAGTGATGTGATCACTAGAATGTTATATCACGGGAACAAGAAAAGAGTGCATGTCAATAACGAGATCAAACTAGGTATTTGGATACCGATGATCGAATCTCGGACATGTATTATATCATGAGATAAAGGGATTAAATTGCTGACGTTAAAGGTTCTCACGATCACAGAAGTCATCGTTGAATATGCAGAAGTCAGTATGGATCTCCAGGTCCCGCTTCTGATTATTGATCTGAGAGGAGTCTCAATCATGTCTGCATTATTCGTGAACCGTAGGGTGACACACTTACGGGTTGCCGGACACCATTTAGGAGCACATATGTTCCAGACAAAAGGTTTGCAAAGCGCAGGAAATGTTTCGATAGAAACAGGAATTGTTTCGATAGAAAGCGGAATTGTTTCGGGTGAAATTGCAGAAAGTGGTTCTGCATGTGATATTAAAATGTTGCAAGGGGTTTTATGTAAATGCTTGTTAATTAAAGTAATTAACAAAATTCTGAATAAAATAAATAAAAGAGTTTTATTAATGGAGAGTTGCATTTAATTTGGTGGAAATTAAATACATGTGAGTGGTATTTTGGGTGGAGGCCATGTTTATGTGAGTGGAGGTTCATTACATGAATGAAGGAGGGGAGGAGTCCCCCCCCCCTCATGCGCCGGCTATGGGAGGGGAGGGGTCTCCCTCCTTCCTATATAAAGCCCCCCTCTCCCCTCTCACAAACTATACCTCCTCGTGAAGGATCTCTCTCCCCCTCTAGATATTCCCCCATGGTCTCGGATTAGCGAGATACATGTTCCCGGTGGCCTGGCATCTGGAAGGAGTTGCTGCTTCCGCTAATTCGCTGGAGCGAGGAGGTGAAGGTTGTCCGGTGGCTTAAACGTGTGTGCGAGGACGGATGCGCTGCTGATTTGCGGCGCTCGGACTTCCACACGATCTTGAGATCAGCAAGCGTACGACTACATCAACCACGAGTTCCTACTCGTTAACAAAACTCGTTATCTTTGAGGGTAAGTTCTCATGGATGTATGTCCACTCGTTGCTCTGTATCTAGTAGATAGATCTTGACGTATAGTTCTCATCGTAGGAAATTTTTTGTTTTCTATGCTGCGGACCCAACAATATCTACTGCCCCTTTCTTTTACTATACTTATCTGGTGAAAGTTGCCCCTCTTTGACTTATGATGTTGTTCTGAAGCCATTTGATTTAAGAGAACATATACTTCACATTGGTGAAATTTCCCCTTTTATAATTAATTGCTCACTGATGTAATATTAACAGTGTACTTCACTGTTTGAGACTGAGAGCAAAACTAACATGACAATTCCTTTTTTATTTATATTTGTTTCTTTATTTTGCAGGTACGAAGTCATAGATAAAGGATCAAGAAAATTAGATTAGGAAATAAATAGATATTAGTTTAGGTTTTAATTTTTTCATTCCTCACTATAACAAAATCATCACGTAGAGATGGTAAATATGAGACGTATTAGTTTTCGTCCCTAGAAAAGTAGACCAGCTCAACATAACGACGTTTTTTTAGACGCTCCATGTAACGTCTCAATTTTTTGTTTATGGGCTAGCTAAATATGGTAATTTGTGGGTAGTTAGAGACGAATCTTAAGACGTTTTGGAATGCGTGTGCAATTGAGACCAGAGAAATTATTATTTTTCTTGTGTAAAAAATTACTAAGATGTTATACGCTTGTGAAATACAATCTCAATCGGAGAAAAAACAAACAGCAGGCCGTAAATTGTTCCACAGGAGGCTCGTTGGCATTTTTATACTCCCTTCGAATTAAATTAATTGATTTGGTTTTTAAATTTAGAGGTATCTAGCACTAAAACAAGCCTAGATACATTCGAATCTAGACAAATGTAAATCTACTAATTTGGATCAGAGGGAGTATAAAAAAACAGGTTCTGTTTTTTTTTCGTTTTGGCGCTAACTTTCCTGAATTTTACGGCTTAAGAAAACATTCCCGCTTAACTTTGAGGAAACATCCACAATATAACTGGGTGCAGGGTGTCCCATGGCTCAGGCTCGGGCACAACGCCGGCAATTTTTTTTGTATTACAGAAATCTGCACAAAGGAGCATTTTACTGTTGGCAGGAACTTATTTGCTTTTCAAGGATGGCCTTCAACCCTATGTTAATAACTGCCTTGTAGTCCACTTCCACAATCTTAACCGTGAAACTTTTATTTGTAGTTAATCAATCTATTGTTGTTCTAGACTTGAGCTTTGCAGATCCAAGCATCACTTAAGTGGTGTGTTATGCTCATTGGAATAAATCTTTACCACATGACATGATTATTAAGGTATGTTCACAACATTTTACTGTTATGAAACTATGCTTAATATTTTAGCACCAACTGAACTGGGCTTCAACTGTAGGAAGCACAGACCAAACTTTTATGCTAAAGAAAATCAGGGTTGTGTACGATGTGAGCAGGTTAGTAAGGTATATTCTATTGTTCCTTTTAAATCAGTGCGGTTGTATTTTTTATACAAATAATATCATCAGTTATGTTAGTGCATTCACAATTGCAGCAACTGTGTCCTGAAAACTATACCAAAGAGAATTATGCCAGTTCATCTTTATGATGTCGGTGCATAATGTCTATGGTGTAACAAAACTTTCACTCAGTCATCAGACTATTATCTAAACTTCCACTCTGCTGTAGAGATTGCAAATGAAAATTTTCCTAGAGCATACAGAGATATCCAGACTCTAAAAGAAGCTTTTGGTCATGCTATTGCTTGACCTCAGTCTATTATAAGTCTATTTCTAACATTACATTCCCACTCACCTTTCTCTTGCTCTCTCCGCCTCCTCCTTGAGAGTCGACCCCAGATCCCGAGCGCCGCCCCTCTCCTTCCTTCTCCTCGGAGGCACTGTCGGCCGGCGAGGGGATGAACTAGGTGGTAGGCTTCTCTTGTACATAGTAGTTGTAGGATTAGTTCTAGGTTTCGCTAGGTGGGTGTGTGGCCATGTGCCGTATCGGAGCGTCCTGCTGGTGCTGGTGAGCGGCGTCGGCTGGCATACGGTGCTCCTCTTCCTAGTTCCACGGGTGGCAAGGAAGAGCTGCATTGGCGTATTGTCAATAAGCTCATAGGTTCTTGGCTGTTGCAGCTCTGGAGGCTGCGCTACGGGTACTGCTTCTTCTTCCCACCATGGTGGTGGCGAGGAGACGCTGGTTTCTGAGCTCGGCGTCCAGCGATCTGGTAGTCCTAGAGTAGAGATGCTGCCCAATCTTGAGGAACAATCTCGGCGCCCTTCGATTCGGTGTCCGACCCGGGTGGCCTTAGTTCACGCCGATGAAAGTCGGCAGTTCTACAACAGCCAGGTAGAGGCCTAGTTTTGAGATCGCGAAGGCGTTCCCTCTTCTCTTGGCTCCAAGTGGTATCGTTCCCGGCGCCAATGAGGATGGCCGTGGCATGAGCTCGCATATCACCGACAGTAGCAGAGGACCTGATTGCTTTTGCCATATTTTGTTTAGTGTGTTTTTTGTAAGAAGTAGGGCCTTGGTTGTATTTCCTTCTTTCTTTGTGGTCCCTATTTTAAATTGTACCTGCACCGCTTAATTAAGAGGCATCCAGGCCCTTCGGGGTCTCTCGAGTGTTCAAAAAAAAACATTACATTCTCTTGTTAGGTTGTATAGTTTATCAATTCTGTTATAAACTTTGTGCTTTGTAGGTCAAAGGGAAGAAAACTAGTCAAACCAGGCACAAAACAACCTGGTATGTCTCAATCTTGTGATTTTATTTTGAAGTGGTTTACTATGCGCTCTTTTGGCTCATCTTATAACATTTCTGGTTCATCTTGGCACATTACACGTAATATGCACCGATGTTGTTAAGTTGGCATTAAAAATATTATCTTTAACTCTTTAAGGCACAATTATATTTCAATACAAATGTTAGTTGATCATGAGTATTAGTGATTTGTATCGTTGTTGTCAATTAACCACCAATTACGCTTCTGCATTATCTAACAACAACATTTGTTTATACTGTAATACTCTCCAAATTTATTTGTTGTGACCTAAATAGCCCAACCTATTGTAAAAAAAGGGCTTATCTTTTTGTTGCATTTTCCCTTGTTTTAGAAGCTAGGTTCTACATCCTTAACAGCAACTGCCTTGACCAAATGTGCAACACTGCATGAATGTACCTATGCCACCTCACATCATTTATGCTTTGCTGCACTAGTAGGCTGCAGCTTCCAAGATGGCTTGCATTAAATATACGTGTGGCATCACAACTATCCTGCATATGTTCCAAAAATAAAATAATAATGTATTTCAAGAAAACTAAATTAATACATGGATGCCCAAAAGGTTATTTTTTTCTCCGGTTTATATCTGTACAATATTAGTTCTCTACCTTGTCCGTACAATAAGCATGCACACGGAGATGCGTTGTTTCACCTTTTTCCTTTACTTCTTGTGCAGGTTTATCTTGGAGCTAGACGAGACTAAACTAATCGAATATGGAGCGGCTAAAGAATTAGTCTGTGCACCAAGAAAACTATGGATTTACTACTAATTTAGAAATATAGTTTATGCTATATAGTACTCCTTCTGCCTTGGAATAGATATCGTAAATTTGGATGTACCTATATAGACACTAGATACATCCAAATTTACGACATCTATTTTGAAACGGAGGGAGTACTTTTATTATCTTTTCTGTCAACAATCTTTCCTGATGTATGTATACACAATTTTTTGGTATGATATTTTATTCAGCTGTGAACTTCTATCTCTATTAGTGCTCTGCAATTTTCAGCGTTTGCCGGTTATAATGTAGTTTGACTTCTACGGTCTCTGGGTGTGTGAACCAAAATATGGAGAAAATATCAGTTCCCAATTGAACTTTTGATAAAAGAAACTATACCAACCATTCTCCAAGAGACGCTTTCATGAATATGTCTATACATGGTGTGTATACGCTTGGTGTACCTCATGTCTACGTAATGTGTATGAAATTCGTGCATACAACACTACAATGTATATAGGAAGAAAGCATCTATTTGAGACGCAAATATGGAGCGTCTAATAAAACATCTTTACATGCATAGACATGCATTTCATGCGTCTCTATATGGCGTCTCTACCATGTAGACACGCTTCGCAAGGGTCTTTACATTATTTGACACGGTGCATAAGGAGACGCTTCAAGGACGCTTTGTTCAAACGGCTCTACGATCCTCTAGAGATGAAATAACACGTCTTTAGCCTTGATATATAGCGTCTCTACATGACTACCATGGCCTAGTCCTGTAATCTTTTTATTTGGCTTCTATAAAGAACAATGTATTATCAATTTATTATTCAATAAAGTTCACTCTTCTGTTGCAAATGTTTCTATAACATTCTTTCTTACGTATTCATTTGTATTTGAGTTATTGTTGTTGAATGAAGGAAAGAATAAGAAATAAACTTTCTTATTTGAATTCTTCTATTTATATTATATTCATTTCTTTTTCATGTATAATATTCAATAGATATTCAAAGATTCATACTTTCTATTTATAAATACTATTTGAAAACAATCAAATCTTTAATACTTCTAATTTTTAAATCTTTTCAAAAATGATTCAAATTTAAATGAGATTTCTATTTGCGTGCCCTCGGTTCGTTAGTTATTCTCAGTTCTCCCCAGCCGCTTAGTTTTTACTCAATTTTCCCCTCCCTCTATTCTGAAACCCTCACAGGCGCTTAGACGGGGGATGCCGTCAGGTCAAAGGCTTGACTGTTACATGCTGACCGGTGGGACCACGTTGGGGAGAGGGGGGGGGTCGTGCGTTGAACGTTACGTTACGTCGCCTCGACCGTTATATGATGACATGTGGGGCCAGCATACACAGCGGACCAACCATCCATCACTCGCTGATTATGTGGGACGTGGTGTCGGACCACGTGGGGCACATTTGGTGGTTACGTGCGTCCTGTCGCATAAATTGGAAGTTTTCTTTTTTGTTATTTTTGTGATTGGTCTTTTTAAGAGAGCCTTTTCTCCTCTCGCTAACAGTTGTGTTATTTGCCCCAAAAGTTAGCGAATTTAAAGCAGCTTCTCTCTTCATTCATTGTTTCTTTTGGCCCTCGTTTTTTCCCAATCTGGTAGCAAATCTAGAGAAGTAAATCTAACCAGCATCATAAATAAATTTAGTAAACAGAACATATGTAGATAAAACAGCTAATATAGGTTATATAGTATGGTACTTAACGAGGTTCGACAATTAGGCTGCTCAGCAGCAGCAGCGGACAAGTTCAACATAGACAAGACAAAAGAAGCTGCTTTACAGCACCAGCAGTAGCACAAGATCAGTGGCCCCTCATGGCCTTTGCCTCTTCCCTCTGGCGCCTCCTCCACTTCTTGTTGCCCAGTCCCTTGACCTTGGGCGTCTTGGGCTTGATCAGGGGCATGCGACCCTCCTCGATAGCCACATTCTGGAGATTGCGGAGGTGAAAGCCGAGCGCCTGGTGCTTGGCTCTGAAGCTGTGGACGTTCATGGACTCGCCGCAGGTCCTCATGTCCTCGACATGCTTCACGAGGGAGTTGAAGTCCGTGGTGCGGAGCCTCTTGGTGGTGCAGAAGGGGCACCTGTAGACGTCGCTGACGAAGAAGTTATTATACTGGCCAGACTTTAGCCTCCTCAGCACATGATGAGTCTTGGTGTCCTTGGACTCGTCGTCGCTGCTATCCTCCTGTTGGAAAAACAGTAGAGTGCAGTAAGAACATGATTGAGAAACTTTGATTATCGGGATTGATTATTTGCATAAATTAACCGATTGACATCCCCTGATTATTCCCCAAATCTCAAACCTAATCGAATACCGATCCCAACTACGATCAGGAGGGTTCAAATATGAACAGGGGATTCATCGAAATACGAACAACTGAACCCTAATAACATACGATCTAATATCCAACGATGGGAACGGGGGAAGAACAAGGGAAGGGAGAACACCCTGGTTACCTCCGACCATGGGTCAGCGATGCTGGTGTCGTAGGGGTTCTCCGGCCTTATGTAATCAACCTCCTCGTAGGGGTCCCAGTCAAACGGGATCTGCCCGAGATTGGTGGGGGCCTTCTCGCCGGCGTCTACGACGGATGCGGGGACAGGGACGGCGACTGCCTTCGATGCCTGGACGGGGGCCTGTACAGGGATGTCGGCTGCCTTCGATGTCTGGACAGGGGCCTATACAGGGACGGGGGCCTCCTTGCCGGTGGCCTTGGAGGCGTCGATGGCCACCGCACCGTTCTTCTCCATCACCGGCGTGGTTGGGGTTTTCTTGGGGGTTTGCAGAAGGTGATGGGACAATGGAGACGGTTGAGTGAGCGAGTGAGTGATGAGTGAGAGTGAGGAGGCCTCTATTAAAGGAGAAAGGAAGCAATGTTCCGTTGCACCACCATGCACCGCGTAACCGCGTACGCTACTGCATCGTGCACGGCCACATGTGTACGCTACCGCCCTGTGTACCGCACACGCGTACCGTGAGTCACGTTTTCCTCTTGTGTCTAACCCTGGTGACTTAGTTGTGCTTAGTTTTGCCCTCGAGTGTAACACTGGCAGTTTGGTTATACCCAGTTTTGCCCTCTAGTACTAACACTTTCGTGTTTAATATATTTAGTTTTACCCTTTGGTGGCTGGTCAACAAAGAGTCAACAAATAGGTTTTAGCTAGCTAATTGAGTCATTTTATGCACAACAAATTCAAAAAGATCAAAACATAGTGGCATCTACCTAGGGAGTCTTATTATGTGACCTGCCACCATAAGAAATGTATATAAATCAAGTTTTAATCTAAATCACCCCTTCATGGATTTCTACTCAACCCTCTTCCCAAAAAATCCCTCCCCAAAATAGAGTTTGTCTGAATAAGGCAATAATTGTCAAACTGGTGTATATTTGAATTGCAAATAGTTTGATGTATGCCAAGATGTATTTTATTGTATAAAAGACAAATTTTCCATTTTTTATTTTTTTTTATATTTTCTATTTGAATCCCTTTGTCAGCCTTGTCCTTGGTTTTTAAGTTATACTTAGTTGTGCCCTTGGTTCTTAAGTTCTACTCAGTTTTCCCCTCTCATAGTCACAAACTCTCACACTTGTGCTCATCTTCGCTACTATGCTCTGATTGGTTGAGACAGTTGTCACGCAGATCATGTCCACTAACCATTGATCCTCTGTGATCTAGCGGACAAGATAACCCCTATATCTGTCGGGAGGCACCCCTCTATCCATGCAAAATAACGAGTTTGCCACCGGTACTTTAACTCCATAAACAAATGAACTTGAATATAATTTGAAGGGAACGTGTTCAAAGGTGTATAATTTGTGCATTACATTCCACACTATGAAAATGATAATCTCTCAAGATTTTCTTAGCACAATATTATGACGTATTAAGTGCGATTTTAAAGAGTTCAAATGTGTATAATTTTTATATACGCAAGTTTATGCATTATATTTCACTCCATGGAAATGATAAATGATCAGGATTTTATTAGCAGAACATTATCATGTCCTAAGTGCAATTTAAAAGAGTTCAAAAGTGTATAATTTTCATATATGCATTACATTCCACTCTATGAAAATGGGGGGAGAAAATGATAATCTCTCAAAATTTTGCTAGCACATCATTATCTCGTTATTAAGTGTGATTTCACAGTGTTAAAAGGTTTAAATTTTTTCGTATACGCAAGTTTATGCATTATATTTCACTCCATGGAAATGATAAATGATTGATTTTATTAGCACAACATTATCATGTCCTAAGTGTGATTTCAAAGAGTCCAAAGGTGTATAATTTTCGTATATGCCAGTTTATACATTACATTCCACTATATGAAAATGATAATGTCTCAAGATTTTCTTAGCACAACATTATCATGTATTAAGTGCGATTTCAAAGAGTTCAAAGGTGTATAAACTTCATATATGCAAGTTTATGCATTACATTCCACTCTATGAAAATGGGGGAGAAAATAATAATATCTCAAAATTTTGTTAGCACATCATTATCACGTATTAAGTGTGATTTAAAAGTGTTCAAAGGTTTATACTTTTCGCATATGCAAGTTTGTGCATTACATTCCACGCTATGAAAATCATAATCTCTCAAGATTTTCTTAGCACGACATTATCACGTATTAAGTGCGATTTCAAAGAGTTCAAAGGTGTATAATTTTTGTATACGCAAGTTTATGCATTATATTTAACTCCATGTAAATGATAAATGATCAGGATTTTATTAGCACAACATTATCATGTCCTAAGTGTGATTTAAAAGAATTCAAAGGTGTATAATTTTTGTATATGCATTACATTTCACTGTATGAAAATGAAGCTAGACAAAGGGCCGCCGTCACCAGAGAAGAAGAAGAAATGGGAGGCAACGACATGGGCGCGGGCACGGGGCTGGCTCAGGGTCCCGTCTTGCAAGGTCGACCTAGGTAAGTTGTGGGTCTGGCGCTCACGTGGATAAGCTATGGGTCCGATGCTGATCTAGATAAGTTGAGAGAGGTGTCCACTACAGGAACCGACTGAACACGACCCCACTTGTCAGCATGTAACGGCAAGGGTACACTATAGGACCCGATAGAACACGGCCCCACTCGTCAGCACATAATGGCGAGGGTCCACTATGGGACCCGACTAAATGCGACCCCACCTATCAGCACATAATGACAAGGCTGACAAATGGCGAGTTTTAGACCATGTGAGAGTTTCGTACAAGGAGATGGGAAAAGGGAGGAAAAACTAAGCGGCTGGGGAAAACTGAGTACAACTAACGAACCGAGGGTACAAAAATAGAAATCCCAATTTAAATATGAATTGTCAACACCCGGATTTTTAAGTCCAGATGCCTATTATGCCATACATCGCAATCCCAGGATTACCATTTTTGCGAGACATAATAGAATTGGTACCACAGTACATCATCCATTACAAACCATAATAAAGGTCTTACAAATAAAGGATCTCATGATCCAGTCTTAATACAATCAAAGCAACGGAAAGTAAACATAGTAGGCTCCATCTTCATGGTCACAAGCAATGATGGGAGATGATCCTAGTTATCATAGACCTCCCACTGTCCATCTTCCGGGTAGTCCTCCTCATGGTCTGGCCATGGGAATAGCCATGGACAAAGCCATGAGTACTCTTTAAGTACTCGCAACCTATCACTAGTATAAGTAAGGTAGAACTAATAGGAATCTTAAGCTCTAGTTTTGTTTACAAAAAGATAGGTTTATTTCATAAGGAATTTAAGAGTAAAGACCTAATTTAGTTCTCTACATCTCTTAAGTGGGAACCTAGTTTTCATGTCCACAACTCTGTTGTGGCCAAGTCAAGATCACTTTCAAGTCACAAGTTATTTAGAAAACATCTGACAACTGAACAGTATGGCCATTCTAACTATCCATAACCACGTACGCGGCTATTCAAATAGTTTGACATTCTGCAGAGGTGGTACACTTTCACCACAAAATTCGATACATCCGTTGGGGATAACCCTGAATCATCATACTTGGCATGCGGATAATCAATCCTAACCTTTCAATTACACACCCTAGTATAGGCACCTTCCCTATGAGCTTGGCCTCCCAGCCATGGCCAACTGCCATCCCGGGAACTGCATAGGTGGACATTCATTCATGAGGTAGCCTCAGCTCAACCTCTTCCGCAAGGGAACCCATACTAAGACATATAAACTTCCAGTTAAGCCCTACCCAACTCAGGTATTATGGTTGTACGGTAAAATTTGGAATGGTATCGCATCCGAACCCAACTATCAGTTTTTATCAAAGTCAAGGCTCATGCCTCATTCAGTTTCATCATCTAACCATTGTGTTTCATAACACATGTCAAAACATTTCAATAGAATGAATCATTATTCCAAGGTTTTCATAATCATTTTCACCAAGTATTCCCATCTATAGTGATCAAGTTTAGCTTAGCACTAGCCCTAGTATTGAGGGTACCACTATTGGGGGTGCTAGTCAAATATAAGTATCCAAGACTAGTTCTATGATCTTGATGGTATCCATCCAACTTTTCCACTAATCACAATTCATTAACTAGATACGGAACTTTAGTAAAAGGAAATGTAAAGCTTGTAAGTAAAACTAGGATTGGTATAATGAAAGTTGCATAACTAAGCATGCCTAGTGCATCTTGCATTAGTTAGCTTGCACTGATAGCTTGCATAGTTTAAGCTTGCCTTGAGCAGTGCAGTAGTTGAAGTTCTCTTCTTCTTCCTCAAAGTACTCCTCCTCGTCGTACCCCGGGTCGGTACTAGTGTCTATAAATACATACAATGTACACAATCACCAAAAACACTTAACTACTTCTATTTAGCACACAATGGCTCATACTAGATGATCTAGCATCATCTCAATCACCACATGAAATAATGACACATTCTTATTTATCTTATTTTGGGAAAATTAATTTCTACTCATTGAAAAATACTTAAGATTTAATATTCTCCAATTAAAATATGGTATCATATTGACACATGTCATCACCACATATTCTAATACTTGGGAATGTGATTTAAAGTGGTGGTCATATATTACAAGATTTAATATTACTATTTAATAATATTAAAGTGACTAGAAATGCCTATATAGCATTCTTTTAGAACTAATCCATGTTTTATATCTGTAAAACCAAATCTTTTTACATATTCATGTAGAGCATGGCAAATTTGATTTTTGAGAGTTGGAATCAACTCAAAATCATTTATGGTTTATTTTATAAAAATGTTTGAAATGGCAAAAGTCTCTGTCTTGTTATTGTTGGTATAGGTGATCTATAATTTTAAATGGGTTGAATCCAACGGGAGTGATTAGATATTTTCAATAACTTTCTAACAAAATTGGAATCATGCAATTTGATTCAGTACAACTCTTTGAATTCAATTTTGAATACCACTACTGAATAGGATTTTTAACTAAATAGAAAAATTCTATTTGAATTGTTGGGCTCTGCACGGGAAAAGTAATGGGCCGGTCCAACTACACAGCGCTCGCGTAGTGGGCTGCTGACAGGTTGGTCCCACGCATCAGCAAATCTATCTAACCGAAACGGTATCAGCAAATCTCAGCGCTACAATTAGAACAAGATCTTCGGCTGAGGTTCATCATCTACGTCGCAGAACTCTGGCGAGATTCTAAACCTAGCAGCACAGTGGGGGTCGTGGGAGGCTTACTAGGGTTCTAGCTAGGTCCGGCGATGGGGGAAAATGGGCTAGTAGATGACGGAGAATCGATTGGTGGTCACGGCGGCTCCTAGGGTGGCTCCAATCGATAGCGCCCTTCCTTCACTACAGCGGCGGGCTCCGGTCAAATTCCAGTGGGGTGGTGCTCGCCTTGCTTCGGGAAATGGTATGGCATGTGTCTGAGAGAGAGAGAGGAGTGAACTGGTGTGCCGTTTGGGGTCTGGGGTGGCTCCTATTTATACACCAGTGTTGGAGGCATGGCGACATGGTCAGGCTCATCAGCAACGCTGCTACAGGTCGAGCTACGCATGGCGGATGGCATGGGTTGATGCGGTTGACTGTGGCGATCGTCACACGTGTGATGGCGTGGCAAGGGGCGGTCTTAGTCGGTCGGGCGATGTCGGTGCTTTGTTTAGGTATGGAGGTGTTCGTCATCGAGTACGGTGGTCACGGGGCGTGCAGCAGCGAACCATCGTGTTTGGGAGGTGGCTGGTGAAGCGGCGGGTGCGGGTACGAGCGGAGAGAGCGAGGCGCGGCGTGGCTGTGCGAGGTGGCTTCGGTGCTTCGTCGTGCTCTCGGCATGGCAGAGACTTAAATGGGCGCGGCTGTTCTAGCTTCTCCACTTCTAGCCGTTGGTCAAGGGGTGGACAGAGAGGGGCGGTGAGGTCACGGCTACTCTCTAGACATCGTGGGAGAGGGCGGCATGGTGTGTGGCGACTGGTCCATGGTCGACCGACATGACATGCTTGGTACGGTCTTAGCACTGGTCAATGTGGTGAGTGAGGTTGCTCCTTTGCACGGCTAAGTACTAGGAGTGATCATGGGTGATGTATTGGGTTGATTGCAGTACAAGAATGAGCACAAGATGGATTCCAAACAGTAGATAGTTGTTGAGTTTGTACTCTGTCTGCTAAGTATTCGACTAAATGGCCGCATGAACTTAATCTTTGAATTATTCAATGATTTTTGGTGGTGAGCTGGTCACATGCTTGGTAGTCTCTGGTTGCTAGGAATTGTCAAGTGGTGGAGGTTTGAGTGGTTTTTGAAAAATGATGATCTATGCATCTATACTTGATTCAATTTTGAATTGCCTCCCAAATTGATTTAAACATGGTTTCTGTAGATTTGTAAAGTTTGCTTGAGTTCATCATTACTTAGTCTAGCAAGGGGTGAAAATAACTAGAATTTTTTCTGTTGGAAATCTTTTACTAGAGATGCCCAAAGTGGGCTAGTGGTTAACTTTGGCAAAAGTGACCATATGATCATATGCTTCACAATTGATTTTCTTTTCATTTGATTTTTCTTGGAAATGATCTAGATGATGTGGTAATCATTTTTAAACTAATCCTTATCATTTGTAGCAATCAAACATGGCATAACAAACATTCATGCATTAATGGAACTCACACCTGCATTCATAGAGAGTTTAATAATAAAAGTTTTTGTTAACCCTGAACTTGGGTGATTAGAAGTTGGTTATCTTGTTTAATATTTTTGAGGTGTTACATGAATTCAAATTATTCACCCAAAATCATTAGAAATCCTAGAGATCACGACAAAATTTATAACAATCACTATAAAGAGATAAATCCTAACTCAAATTAGTGAAAGAAACTCTAATCTCTCCATGGTTTTGTTTGGAGAAAATTTTACCCTAAATTTATAGATGAATGCATGCAAATGCACATATTCCTATCTCTACCCTTCGTTGGTTCCTAAACGCTAGGATGTTATCATCTTCCCACCTGAAATTAAACTTCGTCCCGAAGTTTTATTGATGTGTACCTGAACAGTTCTGGATAAGCTTCTCATAGATCATCCTCTTTCTCCCATGTTGCTTCCCGTTCAGGATGATGTTCCCATTATACTTTGTAGTACTTAATAGCTCTGTTTCTTAATCTCTTCCACCTCTCTTCCAGATTCTTGCATGGCTTCTCGACATAAGTCAAATCCACTTGCAATTCAATCTCTTGATGTGTGATTGCATCATCTGGAACTTTGAGACCTTTCCGGAGTTGTAACACATGGAAAACATTGTGAACTTGACCCAACATTTTAGGTAAATCTAAAGCATAAGCTATGGTCCTATTCCGAGTTAGTATCTTGAATGGTCCAATATACCTTGGACTCAATTTTTCCTTTACTCCGAATCTTTTTACTCCTTTCATTGGACTAACATTGAGATATACCATATCTCCCACTTCTGGATGCCATGATCTTCGACTTTGATCTACATATCTGTTTGATTTCTTTGAGCTATCTTTAGTCAATCCTTGATGACATCAATAATTTCTTGCTTCTCTTTGATATAGTCCGGTGCAAACTCTTTGCTACTACCAGGTTCATACCAGCATATTGGAGATCTGCACTTCCGACCATAAAGTACTTGATATTGTGCTTCATTCAGACTATTCTGATAGTTGTTGTTGTAGGAAAACTCTACCAAAGGTAGATGATCTTCCCATGAACCTCCAAAATCTAAGGCACATTCCCTTAGCATATCTTCTAAGATTTGGATAGTTCTTTCTATCTAGCACTCGGTCTCTGGATGATAAGCTGTACTAAAATCCAGTTTTGACCCAAGTGCTTCATGTAGTTGCTTCCAAAATGCTGAAGTAACCACATACCCTCTATCAAATACAATATTCTTAGGTACTCCATGCTTACTAACAATCTCCTTAACATATATCTGTAGTACTCCCTCCGTCCCACAATGTAAGGCGCCTAAGCTTTATCCGAAAGTCGACATAAGTTTGACCAAGTTTATACGAAAAATATGAATATCTACAATATCGAATGGACATTTTGAGAAACTATACATTTTGGTGAATCTATTGATATTGATTTGGTATTGTGAATGTTTATATTTTTATGTATAAATTTGGTCAAACTTAAAATATGTTGACTTTTGACTAAAGTTTAGGCGCCTTACATTTTGGGACGGAGGGAGTAGCTTCTCAACATTATCTTTTTGATTCACCGGAATAAAATGTGCACTTTTGGTAAGTCTGTCACTACTACCCGTATCATATCTTTTTGCTTTGGAGTCATTGGTAATCCTATAATGAAATCCATACCAATATCCTCCCATTTCCACTCTGGAATTTCTAGTGGTTGTAATGATCCTGCTGGACTCAGATGTTCCGCCTTCACTCTTTGGCAAGTTGGCACTTAGAAACATACTTTGCAATGTCTCTTTTCATATTGTTCCACCAAAATAGTTACTTAAGATCCATGTACATCTTCGTACTCCCTAGATGAATTGAATATGGTGTCTCATGTGCTTCTCAGAGTATTACCTCCTTGATCTCAAGTACGTCGGGTACACAAAGACGATTTTGAAACCATAAAGATCCATAATCTCCTAGGTGAAAAGCAGATGTTTGACCTTTAGAAATTCTTCGGATTTCTTCAGCAATGAATGGATCGTCATCTTGATGTCAAAAGATCGCACGACGAAGATCACTACTTCGCTCTTCAACAACCCTCATATTAGCTAAACCTCCAAGAACCTTTGTTCTTATGAACTGTATTTCTAACCTTTCCAAATCCATTTGAAACTCTTTTGGCAATTCCCTATTTGTTGGTTGAGTATCTGTGCTCTTCTGGCTTAAAGCATCTGCTACTACATTGTCCTTTCCTAGAGTATAGTTGATTGTTAAGTCATAATCCTTAATCAACTCCAGCCAACGCTTCTGTCGCATGTTCAACTCCTTCTGATTGAAGAAATATTTGAGACTTTTATGATCAGTGTATAGTTCACACTTTGCCCCGTAGATAAAATGCCTCCAACCTTTTAAAGCAAACACCACTACTACTAACTCTAAACCATGGGTTGGATAATTGACTTCATGAGGTTTGAGTTACCTGGATTCATAAGCAATTACCTTGCGATCTTGCATTAATACACAACCTAATCCCTCTTTGGATGCATCATAATATACTATGTAATCCTTTCTGGTTTCAGGTACTGCTAAGACTAGTGCTGTAGTCAATCTAGTCTTGAATTCTTGAAAACTGGCTAGACACTTCTCATCCCACACAAATGTAGTGTTCTTTCTTAGCAATTTTGTCATTGGTCCAGCTATCTTGGAGAATTTGTGTAATCTGATAGTAACCTGCCATTCCTTCAATAAATCTCTGATAGTAACCTGCCATTCCAAAGAAACATCTGATTTGTTTAACATTGGTTGGTGCATTCCAATCCAACACTGGTCTAACTTTGGAAGGATTTACAGCAATTCCCTCCTTACTGATAAAATGACCGAGAAATTCAACCTTGTCCAACCAGAATTCACACTTGCTGAACTTAACATATGGCTTGTGTTCTCTTAGGATTTGCAATGCTATTCTCAAGTGATCAGCATGCTCCTCCTTATCCTTTGAATATATCAAGATATCATCAATAAATACTATGAGGAACTTGTCCAGATATGGCATAAAGATCTTGTTCATCAAATTCATGAAAATCGTTGGTGCATTAGTCAACCCAAAAGGTATGACCAAATACTCATGATGTCCATACCTTCAGAAAAATGTTGTTTTTGGAACATCCTCTAATTTGATTTTGATTTGATGATAGCATGATCTTAGATCAATCTTGGAAAACACTGCAGCTCCCTTGACTTGATCAAATAAATCCAGAATTCTTGGCAATGTATACTTGTTCTTGATAGTGACATTGTTGAGATTTCTGTAATCTCCACACATCCGTCATCCTCCATCTCTTTTATCAACAAAAATCACTGGAGTTCCCCATGGGGATAGACTTTCTTGAATAAATCCCTTTCTTGCTAACTCATCAATGTGCTCCTTAAGATCTTTCACCTGTGTAGGACCCATCTTGTATGGTGCTTGAGCAATAGGTGTTGTACCAGGTATTAGGTCAATGGTGAACTCTATTTCCCGATTAGGTGGCATTCCTAGTAATTCTACTAGGAAAACATCTTGAAACTCATTTACTATAGGAATATACTCCAACTTGTCCTCATTCATGGAGTTTAATTGTAGATCGACATCTATATGGGTGTGCCTATCAGCTTGGCAAACTAACCTTCCTCCTCCCAGAGTCTTCATTGAGATAGTTTTATCCTTACAATTAATCTGTGCTCCATGTTCAGTCATCCAATCCATTCCCATAACTACTGCTATTCCTTTTAATGGAATCACATAAAGATCCACATAATAGGTCTGATTGCAGATTCAGATAACTTGGTTTAGCTTAATATTACGCACTATTATGGTTCCTCCTCCCATAACTACGGTCATTGGGTTTTCTAATGGTGCCCTTCTAATCCCAAACTTATCATAGAATTGCTCATATATGAATGAAGTAGTTGCACCGGTATCAAATAAAGTTTTTCTAGATTTTGTGAGAATATTGAGCATACCTATCACTTCTTGCTCCGAATTATCCACCTCCTCCAAGGTTGCACAATTCATCTTTCTGGTAGGTCTGCTCTTCTAGCCATTGTTGTTCTTGGCATAATTTCCACCCCTATTAGGCTGTCCACCTCCACCTCTTGCTTGACTGCTGCCTGATATGGTCCAACCACCTGGTGGTTTATTGGGACAATCAGGCTTCATGTGCCCCTTCTGACCACACCCGTAGCATATGAATGCGACTTTCGGGCATTCCATTTTAACATGCCCTATAAGTCAACAATTATTGCATATGATATTTTTCCTGGAGTTAAACTATCATTGGCTATTGTTGTTTTGTTATTGAAAGTCCTATTCCTGCGTTTAAACTCCAGATTGACTTTAGGCTTGCTAGCTTGAACTCTCTTGGCTTCTTGCTTCGCCCTCTTCCTTCTATCTTCCTGAACATTCTTGTAGTCATCTTCAAAGGTAATAGTTGCATCTAGCAACTGTTGGAAAGTCTACTTGTTTTTATCAAGCCTCAACTGCATCTTCGCAAATGAATTCAGTCCATGCATGAATCGCTTCTTTCTCTTCTCTTCAGTGCTTACCTTGTCAGAAACATAACGTGACAACTGACTGAACTCACAGATGTACTTCATGACACTAGAATAACCATGCTGCAGTTCCTCAAACTCCTTACGCTTTAGCTCAATATCACTTTCCGGAACATGATATTCATGGATCTCTGTTTGAACTCCTCCTAGGTATACTCCCTGCCTGGAGGTTGCATCGCTAGCTAATTCTCCCACCAAGATGTAGCAGGTCTAGTTAAAATATATGTTGCATACCTTAACTTCTCCTCATCATTACACCCCACAGTCTTAAGTTTTCTCTTAGTATTAGCCAACCAATCCTCTACAACCATTGGTTCTGGAGCTGATGCAAAAGGTAATGGCCTTGCATTCTGGAAATCAGAAAGACTCACACCTCAACCTTCAGGTTCCCTCTGGTTTCAACCTTGTTCCATTAACCACTCCATGAACGTGTTATGGGATTCTTGCATCATTTGCATATACTGCATGAAATTATGCTCCATCAGTGGCCTCACTTGTGGTGGTGGTGGTAAATTGCATTGATTTCGGCGTCTTCATCCGCCTTCTCTTTTGCCTCGCGCTCCATGTACTGCTGGTTAGACTCGGTTCCTACTCCCATATCCATGACCCCTAGTCCTGTATCACAAAATGAGATCTCATAATTACACCATGCTCATGTTTTCTGAGCTCAACTTTATGCACAGCACTAGTCACACAATGGAAATCAAGATCCAAATCCAAATAAAAACCTAATATGCATCACATATTATATAATACAAGCACATAATCGATATATAATACATTACAAACCCCTACAATATGCATTACCAAGCTTTGATAACTCCACCTCAAGTAGTATCCCTCCTTAGAAACAACGATGCTCGTCGTATATGCCTGGAATCCAACAGTGCTGACGTGTGGTGCGCCGCATATTCTGTGAAATAACTGGCCTTCCGGATGGAATGTACTCGGTATCTGAGGTATCTAGGCTTGAGTTATTGCTCAGTCAGAGTCCATCAACTCCATCCAACTCATCTGAAGTGTCTTCAGAAACTTACCCTTCATTAATCTCTCCAAGCGTCTCCTGCATCCCGGCCCGAGAGTAATCAACAAAATATTTAGATTCCAATGCTCCCCAAGTACTCTGATGGGTACGATAGTCCTCAATGATGATTGGATAGTGCACATTATATGGGGTAGGATAATGCTCAGGTGACTCAAATACCCTCTCTTCAGGATCTTCCTCCTCTTCCTCACCATCTACAAATACTGCATCACTATTGTATCCCTTACCCATCCAACTGGATTGTCTGACATCTCTGTCTGAACCATCCACCAACATATGAGTCCAACTGGATCCAACTGGTGATCCCATCCTCCATCCATCAGAATTCTAGATTGGAAGTTCTGAATAAGTCACCTCGCTAGAACCTGATGGTAATGGATGACTAGTTCCTTCATCGAGATATCGAGTAGGCTCAGGTATAGGTGAATAAGGATATGGTGTGAATGATGCTGGATCTATAGGGATATGCTTGGATATTGGAATAATCTCTCATCCTGCTTCTTTCTCTAGATGAGCTACCAGTGTCTCCCTTCTCTTAGGATCAGTGAGATCCTCAAGCATACTATCCTTATCTTCTACTATGAGACGATGAGTATTGTAGAAAGACCCCATTAAGAATCTATATTCGTCCATAAACTTGGAAGCTAAACTTGGATGCTCCTTGAGTAACTGAAGATGCTCCATAACTAAGTCCGAGTTCATGGAATCATGAGTAATCATAGTATATGTGCTTCCTATAAGCAATTCAGCCTTGCGCTCCTGAACAGTGGCTAGTGCATCTACTAATGCAATGTTGTATGCCGCCAACTAACTACGAGCTTCACCAAATGGAATGGATAGAGTTGGCCAAAGCTTCTCGGGTAAATGGACACTAACTCGATACTTCGCTATCATTTGAACATCATAGTATGTGAAAGTCTTCACTTGAATATTGGTCTTACACTTGAATACTTACAAAAGCTCTCTAAGTTGTTCGGACAAAGTCCCTTGATAGTCATTGATGACCCACAAGTATAGGGGGTTTATCGCAGTATTTTCGATAAGTAAGATTGTCGAACCCAACAAGGAGCAGAAGGTGCTGGCTAGTGGTATGGATCAGGAATTCTCTACAAACTTAGCAAACGGATTTTTAGGGATTTTTGATAAAGCAAGTAAACAAAGTACGAGTAAATAAAAGACAGTAGGAATAAATGCAGCAAGTGGCCCAATCCTTTATGCAGCAAAGGACAAGCCGGTTGTATTACTTAAGATGACCAAACGTTCTTGAGGACACATGGGAAGACTGTCAAGTGCTTTTGCTTCATATAATTGATTAATCTTCTTTAGCTTGCTAAGTGTTGTGTGGGTGAACCTGTGCTAATGTACGAACCTTCCTAGGACTAATACATACTTGTGATTATACCCCTTGCAAACATCCGTAAGTACAAGAAAGTAATTAAGGTAGAAACCTAACCACATCTTTAAACTCTAAGACCCTTACGTCCCTTATGCAATGGTTTCCTAATGGGGGTTCAGGTTTCTGTCACTCCGGCAACCCCTACGATTAGTAGCCAAATACACAATGCATTCCCCTAGGCCCATATAGGTGAGGTGTCATGTAGTCGACATTCACATGACACCACTAGAAGAAGTACACCACAACTTAAATATCAAGCTATTGAATCTTTCTCAAGAGAATTCCACCACTAACAACATGACTTCTCCCATGTCCTCAAGAACAAAACGAACTACTCACAAGACATCATATGGATCATGATCAGAGATGGAATAATGATGTATAACAATCTGAATATAAACAATAATTCCACGGTTCACTCAATAGCATCAACTACAAAGAGTAATCAACACCGGGAAAGTTTCCCCTAAGAACTATGCAAGATTCAACTCAATTGTTACAACAATATGGAGATGGTGATGAGGGTGCTGATGGTGATGATGATGGTGGTGGTGATGATGATCCCGATGAAGTCCAGCTTGATGGTGGTGTTTCTGGCGACGATCTCCCCTCTCCGGGAAGGAATTCCCCCAGCAGAAATCTGTTTGCCGGAGAGATCTTTCTCTCTCGGTGTTTTCCGCCCCGTAGAGGCGGCGGAATCTTTTTGTGGTTGCTCTCCGAGTCTTAGGGTTTCGGGAGGAATATATACCCCAGTGGGGAGAGCCAGAGGTGGGCCAGGGTAGCCACACCACCTGGTGGCACGGCCTAGGGTGGCCCGCACCAGGGGGTGGTGTGGGCCCCCTGTGGCCCATCTCCACTCCCTCTTCTGGCAGCCTTCGTCTTCTGGAAAAATAGGAATTTCCGTATATTTTCCTGGATTTTCTGATCTTTGTGAATTTTGCCTCCAAACAACACCTTTTCCATCAGAATCTTGACCGCAGCGGTGCATGCTCCAAAAGTCATCAACCATGCAAAAAACAGATGAAATAACATAAGTATCATCTCTTAATATGAAATATATCAATGAATAACAGTAAATTATGACATAGAATAGTGATGCAAAATGGACGTATCAACTCCCCCCAATCTTAGACTTCGCTTGTCCCCAAGCGAAACTGAGCTCAATAAACATGGCCTCAGGTTTGCGGAGTGAAGAGTCGATAAAAGAATACGGACAAGAAGCATCACATTCATCAATACATAGATCATAATAGAAGACAACTCACTATTATATAACTTACTTGCAATAAGTAAAGGAAACACTATAAAGATACACTAAATCATAATTGGTAATGGCAAACTTAGCTCTTGGTCGAAGAATAGTTGATAATTTGCTGGAGTTCACAAATAACTGGTTTTCAATGATAGATTTCAAAGTAGTAATCACCAAGATAAGAGCAATGTGCAAAACAAGGAACATAAGAAACATGATTGAATAAATCATCATATGAATGAATGAAACAGAAAAACTCAAAATACTTGCTGAGATAGAAGGGAATAGGTTTACTGACTCAACTTAAAAGTAAAAGAAAGGCCCTTTCTAACATCCCAAAACTTTAATCCAAGCTTATCAAGATCAAATCATCCACAAATAGGGTTAACAAAAACTTTTCCAAATTTAAAATGAAAGCATTCATATGTGTGTGCATTTAAAATATGACTTGTTTGAATTGCCATGATTAATTGATCCAATGCTTGTAAAATGTTTCTTAGGTGATTTAAACCTCATCTACATCATTCCCAAACTTTTCCTAACGAAAATCAAATAAAAAAGAATTAAAAAGGAGGAATGGTCATTTTGGCAAATTTAACTCCCATGCCTACTTTGGCTATTCCTAGTACTCAAAACTTAACATAAACAATTCTTGATCTTTGCACCCCTTGCTAGTACACATAATGAGGTACCAAGGCCCACCTTTGGATCTGCTAAAAACATTCTGTTAACTATTTTAAATGAGAGTTTAAAATTGAATCTAATGCATATGCATAGATCACCCCTATTTCAAAAACCATCTATTTGAGCTCCACTTTCAAAACCCTTGAAACCAGAGACTACCTATCACTAGTGGAGATCACTCAAAAATTTTGAAACCAAAATTCAAAACTTTCTTTCATGTGGCCATTTCATCAAACACTTGGCATGCATAATCTCTACTCTAATCCTAGCTCACTGTTTACTATAGGGTTTTGCCCCCAATTGATCTTCATTTATCTCCCTTGTCCCCTCTTGATCTAACCAGAGTCTAACCACCCACTCCCCTAGCCCCTAGTGGCACGGCCATGCCATGCCGAGCCGCCTCTCGCCGTCCAACCTTGCCCTCACCGCAGCAGACCGCCCCTCTCCCTCTCTCCATGTCTAGGAGGTAGCTCACACCTCACCGCCACCCCCTGTCCCTTGCCCGAGCCCAGCCGTGCAGTGGACCACCGAGGACAAGCCGCGCCCAGTGCCACCGCACCATGCCAGTGCTTCCCCCAGAGCACGCCCTGTCCCCGCTCGCACAGACCGCCCCTTGGCAGCAGCCCACGCCCGCCGCTCCGCTTCGACCTAGAGAACACCCCAGACACCCCCGCTGGCCGCCCAACGCCTCACAGCCACCGCTCGCCGTGGACACCGCTGCCTCTGCCTCTCAGAGCGCCTCCTCGCCCAGACCGCGTGCCACAGCCCCTACGGCCGCATTCAAGATCTAGAGCACCGCCAGGGAACCACACATCGATCGCCACCCGCAGCCATGCCTCTACCCCGCCGTAGCCATGCCGCCACCGTCGCCTGCCCATCCCGCTCGGTCTCACCGTCGAGCCTATAAAAGGAGCCCTCCCTAGCCTCTTCTATCCACACCATTCTACTCCCCTCACCTCTCTGAACCTCACCCACCTCTCGCCGGAGCAAAGGGAGCAGCAGCTCGCCGAAATTGGAGCCGGAGAAGCCGTGGCAGGAGGACAAGGGCGCCGTTGATTGCGACCACCCCAAGCTCCGCCACAACCACGCCTCGCCTCGCCGTCGTCTTCCACGTCATTTGCCCGCCTGGCTGACCCCGCTGGAGCCCTGGTACACCCCCAATAGACTCCCACCGAGCCGCTAGGGTTTGAGCTCGCCGGCGACCTGTTCGTCGTCGACGACGACCCTTAGCCGTAAATTCCTATTCTAATCGCACGACCCATAGGGCGCGTGCCGTTTCACGTTTTAAGTGCCGCTGACACGCGGGACCCTCCTGTTAGCTGATCCCCGCGCCGCGGAGCGCCACTAGGCCGGCCCATTTCTTTTCCCGCGCTAGCCCACCTATTCAAATCTGGATTTTTCTTTTTATTTAAATCTAGTTTCTGTCCCCTAGTTTGAAAATCAATTCAGAGAGTTTTAGAATTCCAAATTGCATGAAACCAATTTTGTCTGAAAGGTAGTAAAGTGATCTATCCAAGCCCGTTGGATTTAATTCAATTAGAGTTATAGATCTCTCCTAATAAAAATAAGAAGACAGAAGCTTTTGCAACTTGCAACATTTTTATAAAATCAACCAAGTTAGCTTTTGAGTTGATTCCAAATCTCAAAAATCACATTTCATCATATATATCTAAATATGTAATAATATTAAGGTTTACATACAGTGACTTTGGACTAGTACCAAAATAATGCTATATAGGCATTTCTAGTCACTTTAAATCATTAAATAATGAACTTAAACCAAAGTAATAGTGATCCAAACCTTAAATCTCATTCCCACATGTTAGAATATGTGGTGATGACATGTGTCAACATGATCCCATGTTTTAAGTGGTGAATATTAAATGTTAGTTAATTTTTCAATGAGTAGAAATTACTTTTCTAAAATAAAAAGAAAGAAACTATTGAATTAAACTTGTGATGCTTGTGATGATAATAGATCATCACTTGTGTGTCTTAGAATGTTATCTAGCCTAGTTAAGTATTGTTTGGTGATTGTCTACTCCGTATGTATTGTTATAGAAGATAGTACCGACCAAGCTTACGAGGAGGAGGAGTGCTACCAAGAAGAAGAAGAAGAAAACTTCAACCACTGCACCAACCAAGGCAAGCTATTGTTAGCAAGCTAGAATTAAGCTAGATGAATGAGCAAGGATGCTTTAGGCATGCTTTGATCACACCCCTTTTAACTATTAGTACCCCAAGTCTTACTTACAAGTTTTACTCCCCTTAGTATGCAAAGTTCCTTACTTATTTTGAAGGTAGCATAAAAAGTATAAAACTTGACCTACTTAGAAACCTTTAGATGTCATTCTATGGCATGAGATTGACCCCATCCTTCCACCTTAGTGATCACTCTTAACTTAGTATTATAGAGTAGATCAAAAACATGAGTCACTTTAGATGGGAACACTTGGTGAAAAGGAATTGTGAAAACCTTGGAATGCTGAGTCATTCTATGAGATGTTTTGACATGTGTTGAGAGACACAACTGGTTTATGATGATGAAAATGATGAGGCATGGGCCTTAACCCTTTTATAAAACTGATGGTTGGATTTGGATGCGATACCATTCCAAATTTACCGTAGAACCACATTACCTGAATTGGGTAAGGCTTAGCTGGAAATTTATATGCATTAGTATTAGTTCCCTCACGGGAGAGGTTTGAGCTGAGGCTACCTCTCAATGTTGTCCACCTATGTAGTGCCCAAGATGACTGATGGTCATGGTTGGGAGGCCATACTCATAGGATAGGTGCTTATACTAGGGTGTGTAAAGGTAAGGTTATGTTTGATTATCTCATAGTAAGTATGATGATTCAGGGTTATCCCTGACAGATGTATCGAATCTTGTGGTGAAAGTGTACCACCTCTGCAGAGTGTCAAACTATTCGAATAGCCGCGTCCGTGGTTATGGACAGTTGGAATGGCCATACTGTTTCGTTGTCAGATGTTTTCTAAATAACTTGAAATGAATGATGAACTTTGACTTGACCACAACAGGGTTGTGTTTATGATAATAGCTTCCCAACTTAAGTGATTCTAGAACTTAACTTTATCTTTCTTTGCTTCTGAACTCAGCTTAGGTTTCAAACTTAACTTTATAGTTAAACTTAGCTCTAGCACTTTAACTTAGAAGTATACTCCTTGTTAGTAGTAGTTTGCGAGTACTTAAAGAGTACTCTTGGCTTTTGTCCCTGGCTATTATCATGGCTAGACTATGAAGGAGATTATCAAGATGATGGTCAGCAGGACGGCTATGATAACTAGGACTATCTGCCTTCGTCAGCATTGCCTGTGCCCCTGAAGATGGACCCCACCGCTACGCTTATCTTTTATTTCCGCTGCTTGTTGTATTAAGACTGGATCATGAGATCCTTATTTGTGTAAAACCTTATGTATGGTTTGTAATGGATGATGTACTGTGATATCCAATCCGTTATGTCTCGCAAAAATGGTAATCCTGGGATTGCGAGGTATGGCATAACGGGCATCTGGGATTAAAAATCCGGGTGTTGACAAGTTGGTATCAGAGCCATCCTGACCATAGGAGACCCTAGTTAGAATGGACGTCCAAACCAAAAACTTAGCTTCAAAAACCAAAGTGAGTATTTATGAAAAACTATTTCCTCTCTTACCCTTGTGAACTCATTCTTTCTCAAAGATTCACGTTCCTCAAAATTCTTACATTACTACTTAAAATTTGACACACTTGATCACTTCACTAACTTCCTCATCCTTAATCCTTGTAGATGGAGACTCAGTTCAGCAAGTTTTACCAGTTGGGAAACGGAGGTCAGCTGATCTTCGAGAGGGATCTGGATTCACTGTCGGAGTTACTAGGACGCCCACATCCGGAGTTTCTTGGAGCTCAACTTCCAGGACCCCCAGGAGGAGACCTACAGTGGCTAGTCACCGCAGATCTTCGAGGAAGCAGCGAAGCACCAACTTCTAGGATAATTCAGTTCTCCGTAAGAGAAAACAACTGGCTAGATGGATTAGCCAGGGCAATGCATGAAGCTCTCGCACGTCTATGTGCCCTCAGCGTCAACAAGATCCAAGGAACCCGTTTTGACCACTATGCAAGACGTGACTTCATGGGACTGCCGATGGAGATGCCAAGTCACCCAGAGTTGAGGCGTCAAGTGGAGAACCTTGATTTCTTGCTTCAATATCGTGCGATCGCCGACCAGAAGGCAAGAACTGGACAATGCCAGGGAGTTAGCTAACCAGAACCGTGTGATCGCCGACCAGAAGTCCCAGACTTTCGCACTGCTCGTCCAATATCGCCAGTCTCTTTGCCGCCAGCGTGCAAAGAAGGATCTCACCATCGCCCGTCTTTGCAAGAAGGTGGCCGACCTCGAGAAAACCGTCAAGGAGCAGGAAGCTCAGCTTGCCGCCAAGGAAGAAGAAGATGAGGGTGAAGACATCCAGGGAGATATGTATTCTTACCTCAGCAACGATGATGACTTTCTGGAGGAGGATGCTGTGGACTTCTACACTGATGATGAAGACTCCGACTTCATCGACGATGAGTAGATGCACTAGAGCTCTATTGTAGCATGAGATGTATCATCTCATTGTATCGTAGCATGCAGAATGGTTCTTCAAACCATCTGTTTTCCCCTTTGATTGTTGTGGTGTGTGTTGTATCGGGTGCTTGCTTGCATGAATGAAAAAGAAGTTAGTTGAAAAACCTGAGTCTAACTCAAAGTTTTGGATTTGAAAAACCCAAAACCATGAACCTTAGAATTTCCCTCTTACCCCTATATATATCTCAATCTTCAGATGACTCATGGAAACTAAGGAGGGAGCAGCTCGTCGCAGGACCCAATGCTGCAGATCTTGCAGAATCTCATCGCGGACCGTGAAGCAAGCAGGGCCGAGCGTCAAGCCAACTTAGCAACATTGTATCAGATCGCCCAAATGGCTCTCAACAACCAAGGACATGGAAATCAGGATCACCAAGGATCCAAAGTCAAAAACTTCCAGAACACCAATCCCCCAATCTTTAACCAATCTGAAAACCCATTAGATGCTGATGACTGGTTATAGACCATGGAAAACAACTTAGAGGTTGCCAGAGTTGATGAGAATGAGAAAGTTTTCTTTGCCACCCACTATCTAGCGGGAGATGCAAGAGCTTGGTGAAATAGCATCCGCAATATGAACCATGGCCAGGTGATGACCTGGGAAGCATTCAAGGTCAAGTTCAGCCGCACTCACGTGCCGCAAGGTCTTGTCAACAGGATGAGAGATGAATTCCATGAATTGAAGCAAGGAAGAATGACTGTGGTGGAGTACCGTGACAGATTCTTTCCACTTGCTAGATATGCACCCGATGAGATCAACACGGAGGCCAAGAAGAAGGAGAGATTCTTAAACGGACTGCATGATGAGATGCAGACTGCCTCATCAACATCCGTTTTGATGATCTCGAAGAGCTAGTCGACTCTGCCATTCAGATGGAAGGGAAGATTCACCAGGGAAACGACAACCGCAAGCGTCATATGATGCAGCAGTCTGGATCCAGTAGTCACCAGAAGTACCGTCCCAACCCCTCACCAGGATATGCACCAAGGAACAACCGACCCCCAAATTCTCGCCCAAGCTACCCCTACCGTAGCGGAGGCAATGTGAAGTCCGGAGGAAACAATCACAACTCCAGAAATGCCAACAATTTCAACCGTGCCCCTCCCAAGAGCAACAACAACAACACTGCACCCAGAACTGGCAGCAATGTTGTACCTGTCGCTGTCAAGGACAAGTCCCAGATCACTTGTTTCGAGTGTGGAGTGAAGGGTCACTACTCCAATGAGTGTCCCAAGAAGACTGCCGCCAATGCCCCTGTGAATGCCCTAGCTCAGCAGCAGCGTCGTGTTCAACCAGGAAGGAGATTTGCCCCAACGAACCCTCACAACCGCAACGGTCGTCTCTTCCACATGAACGCAGAAGAAGCCCAGGAAGCGCCAGATGTAGTGCTGGGTATGTTTTCTGTCAACTCAGTTTTAGCAAGATTATTGTTTGATTCTGGAGCATCGCATTCATTTGTCACCGAAGAATTTGTATGCACTAGTAAGATTCACCCAACCAACCTGAAGCATGTCGTGATAGTTCAAATCCCCGGTTCAACAACAAAATCTAGAAAATTTTGCAAAGTTGTACCTATCAAAATACATGGGATAGAGTTTTATGCCAACCTAATTGTACTTGGAACCAAAGGATTGGAAGTAGTACTAGGTATGGACTGAATGTCAAGGCATAAAGGACCGATAGACTATGCTAAGAAAGCCATTACCATGACCAGTAGTTCTGGAGTAACAGTAGAGCATATCTCTGAAACCTTACCCCGTCAATTAAAGTTCAACAAGAGTGTAGCCCTGCCCACCATTGACCAAGTCAGAGTAGTCTGTGAATACCCCGACGTATTCCCAGATGAATTGCCAGGTATGCCCCCGGATAGGGATATTGAGTTCATTATCGAACTAATCCCCGGAACCGGACCTATAGCCCAGAGACCCTATACCATGAACCCCTCAGAGTTAGTAGAACTAAAGAAGCAGTTGGATGCCATGTTAGCAACATGCTTGATTCAGCCAAGCGCATCGCCATGGAGATCCCCAGTGTTATTCGTCGACAAGAAAGATGGAGGCAATCCTCTGTATACAGATTACAGAAAATTGAATGATGTCACCATCAAGAACAAGTACCCCTTGCCAAAGATAGAGGATCTATTTGATCAGTTGACTAGAGCTCAAGTATTCTCAAAGATTGATCTTAGGACTGGTTATCACCAACTTAAGATTTGTGCAACGGATATTCCGAAGACCGCCTTTACTACTCGCTATGGTTTATACGAGTATATGGTTATGTCTTTTGGATTAACCAATGCCCCTGCTTATTTCATGAATCTCATGAATAAGATCTTTATGAATTTCCTAGATAAGTTTGTAGTGGTGTTTATCGACGACATCCTTATCTACTCCAAGTCAGAAGAAGAGCATGAGCAACATCTGAGAATCATCCTAGAAACCCTGAGAGAGCATCGGTTATATGCCAAGTTCAGCAAGTGTAAGTTTTGGCTGAAAGAAGTAGGATTCCTAGGACATATTGTGTCTGCCGGAGGAGTCTCTGTTGATCCCACCAAGATCAAAGATGTCAAAGAATGGGAAGCCACAACCAATCAAACCCAAGTCCGTTCATTTCTCGGATTAGTAGGATATTACCGCAAGTTCGTAGAAGGATTCTCGAGAATAGCCCGACCAATGACCCAATTGTTGAAGAAGGACAAGAAGTTTGAATGGACAGACAAATGTGAAGCCAGTTTCTAGGAGCTGAAGAAGAGATTAATATCAGCCCCAATTTTGATCATGCCAGACATCAAGAAGCCGTTTGATGTGTATTGTGATGCATCCAAGATTGGCCTAGGATGTGTATTGATGCAAGAAGGCAAAGTCATCGCTTATCTGTCTCGATAACTGAAGCAGCATGAGAGAACTATCCGACACATTATCTTGAGCTAGCAGCCATGGTTCTAGCATTGAAGACATGGCGTCATTATTTGATGGGTAATCGCTGTGAGATTTACTCAGATCATAAGAGCTTGAAGTATATCTTCACTTAGAAGGAGCTGAATATGAGGCAAAGAGGATGGATAGAGTTAATCAAGGATTATGACCTTGACATTCACTATCACCCCGGCAAAGCCAATGTGGTAGCGGATGCTCTTAGCAGATTGCCGTGTAGGCTTAACACCATGATCAAAGAGAAGCAACCAAGTTTGTATGATGAGTTGGAGCAGTTCAGGACTGAGTTAGTTAGCAAAGGATTCCTAGCTAGCATTGAACTTTAACCCACGTTGATTAGCCAAATCAAGGAAGCCCAGAAGGGAAATGAAAGTATCGACAGAATCAAACGTCGTATTGGTACAGGAAAGGTACCTGGATTCACCAAAGAGGAAGAAGGAGTACTGTGGTACAAAGGACGTATCTGTGTGCCAGCAGATTCGGAGCTGAAGGAAATTATCATGAAGGAAGCTCATGATACTCTTTATTCTATCCACCCCGGAGGAACAAAGATGTATCAAGATTTGAAAGAGCAATTTTGGTGGCACAAGATGAAGAGAGAGATCGGAAGCTACATCGCCAAATGTGACATCTGTCAAAGAGTCAAAGCAGAGCATCAGAGACCTGCAGGATTGTTGCAACCATTGCAGATTCCGGAATGGAAATGGGATTCCGTCGGAATGGACTTTATCACCGGTTTACCTACTTCTAGTAGGGGAAATGACTCAATCTGGGTCATAGTTGATAGACTATCCAAGGTAGCCCACTTCATACCTGTCAAGACAACCTACCAGAGTGCAAAACTAGCAGAGTTGTATATTGCTAGGATTGTTAGTCTGCATGGAACCCCCAAGACCATCGTCTCAGATCGAGGAACCCAGTTTACTTCAAGATTTTGGCAGAAAGTTCAGGAAGGTTTAGGAACCAAGTTGAACTTTAGCACCGCTTATCACCCGCAAATAGATGGAATAACTGAGAGAGTCAACCAGATCCTAGAGGATATGCTTAGAGCTTGTATGTTGGAATACAGATCAAAATGGGAAGACTGCATGCCTTTCGCAGAATTCTCATATAACAACAGTTATCAAGCTAGTTTGCAGATGGCACCATTTGAATTCCTATATGGAAGAAAGTGTCGTACCCCTTTGAATTGGTCGCAAGTAGGAGAGAGTCAGATCTTTGGACCCGACATTCTCCGAGAAGCAGAAGAGAAAGTTCACAAAGTCCGTGAGCACCTCAAGACCGCCCAATCCAGAAAGAAGAACTATGCCGACAAGAGAAGGAGAGACCTGACTTTCAATGTCAGAGATTTTGTATATCTCAAGGTTTCACCATTGAAGGGAACCCAACGCTTTAGTCTGAAGGGAAAGTTAACCCCTAGATATATCGGACCTTTCAAGATTCTGAATCGCCGAGGAGAAATATCGTATCAACTGGAACTGCCTGAAGAGATGTCAGCCATTCACAATGTGTTCCATATCTCGTTACTTCGCAAATGCTTGGAAGTGCCTGAGAAGACTGAAGTTTTCAAGAACATCGATCACAGAGCTGTGGAAATCAACAACGACCAGACCTATCGAAAAGTACCCATACGTATCTTAGAAGAAGCCTACAGAACCACCAGGACCAGGAGGATCAAGTTTCTCATGATTCAGTGGAGCAACCATAACGAGGAGGAAGCTACTTGGGAGCGCGAAGATTACATTAGAACAGAGTTCCCAGATCTCTTTAGTTCCTAGTTTTCTTTGTAAATCTCGGGACAAGATTTTTTTAAGGGGGGAAGGTTTGTAACATCCCAAAACTTTAATCCAAGCTTATCAAGATCAAATCATCCAAAAATAGGGTTAAAGAAAACTTTTCCAAATTTAAAATGAAAGCATTCATATGTGTGTGCATTTAAAATAGGAGTTGTTTGAATTGCCATGATTGATTGACCCAATGCTTGTCAAATGTTTCTTAGGTGATTTAAACCTCATCTACATCATTCCCAAACTTTTCCTAAAGAAAATCAAATCAAAAAGAATTAAAAAGGTGGAATGGTCATTTTGGCAAATTTAACTCCCATGCCTACTTTGGCTATTCCTAGTACTCAAAACTTAACAGAAACAATTCTTGATCTTTGCACCCCTTGCTAGTACACATAATGAGGTACCAAGGCCCACCTTTGGATCTGCTAAAAACATTTTGTTAACTATTTTAAATGACAGTTTAAAATTGAATCTAATGCATATGCATAGATCACCCCTATTTCAAAAACCATCTATTTGAGCTCCACTTTCAAAACCCTTGAAACCAGAGATTACCTATCACTAGTGGAGATCACTCAAAAATTTTGAAACCAAAATTCAAAACTTTCTTTCATGCGGCCATTTCATCAAACACTTGGCATGCATAATCTCTACTCTAATCCTAGCTCACTGTTTACTACAGGGTTTTGCCCCCAATTGATCTTCATTTATCTCCCCTGTGCCCTCTTGATCTAACCAGAGTCTAACCACCCACTTCCCTAGCCCCTAGTCGCACGGCCATGCCATGCCGAGTCGCCTCTCACCGGCCAACCTTTCCCTCACCGCAATAGACCACCCCTCTCCCTCTCTCCATGTCTAGGAGGTAGCTCACACCTCACCGCCACCCCCTGTCCCTTTCTAGAGCCCAGTCGTGCAGTCGACCACCGAGGACAAGCCACGCCCAGTGCCACCGCACCATGCCAGTGCCGCCCCCAGAGCGCGCCCTGTCCCCGCTCGCATAGACCGCCCCTTGGCAGCAGCCCGCGCCCGCCGCTCCGCCTCGACCTGGAGAACCCCCCAGACACCCCCGCTGGCCGCCCAACGCCTCACAGCCACCGCTCGCCGTGGACACCGCCGCCTCTGCCTCTCAGATTGCCACCTCGCCCAGACCGCGTGCCACGGCCCCTACAGCCGCATTCAAGTTCTAGAGCACCGCCAGGGAACCACACATCGATCGCTACCCGCAGCCATGCCTCTACCCCGCCGTAGCCATGTCCCCACCGTCGCCTGCCCATCCCGCTCGGTCTCACCGTCGGGCCTATAAAAGGAGCCCTCCCCAGCCTCTTCTCTCCACACCATTCTACTCCCCTCACCTCTCTGAACCTCACCCACCTCTCGCCGGAGAAAAGGGAGCAGCAGCTCGCCGGAATTGGAGCGGTGGTAGGAGGAGAAGGGCGCTGTTGATTGCGACCACCCCAAGCTCCACCGCAACCGCGCCTCGCCTCGCTGTTGTCTTCCATGTCGTTTGCCCGCCTCGCCGACCCTGTCGGAGCCCTGGTACGGCCCCAGTAGACCCCCACCGAGCCGCTAGGGTTCGAGCTCGCCGGCGACGACCCTCGGCCGTAGATTCCTATTCTAATCGCACGGCCCACAGCGCGCGTACCGTTTCACGTTTTAAGTGCCACTGACATGCGGGACCCCCTGTCAGCTGAGCCCTGCGCCGTGGAGCGCCACTGGGCCGGCCCATTTCTTTTCCCGCGCTAGCCCACCTATTCAAATCTGGATTTTCTTTTTAGTTAAATCTAGTTTCTGTCCCCTAGTTTGAAAATCAATTCCGAGAGTTTTAGAAATCCAATTTGCATGAAACAAATTTTGTCTGAAAGGTATTGAAATGATCTATCCAAGATCGTTGTATTTAATTCAATTAGAGTTATAGATCTCTCCTAATAAAAATAAGAACACACAAGCTTTTGCAACTTGCAACATTTTTATAAAATCAACCAAGTTAGCTTTTGAGTTGATTCCAACTCTCAAAAATCACATTTCATCATATCTATCTAAATATGTAATAATATTAAGGTTTACATACAGTGAATTTGGACTAGTACCAAAATAATGCTATATAGGCATTTCTAGTCACTTTAAATGATTAAATAATGAACTTAAACCAAAGTAATATTGATCCAACCCTTAAATCTCATTCCCACATGTTAGAATATGTGGTTATGACATGTGTCAACATGATCCCATGTTTTAAGTGCTGAATATTAAATGTTAGTTAATTTTTCAATGAGTAGAAATTACTTTTCTAAAATAAAAAGAAAGAAACTATTGAATTAAACTTGTGATGATTGTGATGATGATAGATCATCACTTGTGTGTCTTAGAATGCTATCTAGCCTAGTTAAGTATTGTTTGGTGATTTTCTACTCTGTATGTATTGTTATAGAAGATAGTACCGACCAAGCTTACGAGGAGGAGGAGTGCTACCAAGAAGAAGAAGAAAACTTCAACCACTGCACCAACCAAGGCAAGCTATTGTTAGCAAGCTAGAATTAAGCTAGCTGAATGAGCAAGGATGCTTTAGGCATGCTTTGATCACACCCCTTTTAACTATTAGTACCCCAAGTCTTACTTATAAGTTTTACTCCGCTTAGTATGCAAAGTTCCTTACTTATTTTGAAGGTAGCATAAAAAGTATAAAACTTGACCTACTTAGAAACCTTTAGATGTCATTCTATGGGATGAGATTGACCCCATCCTTCCACCTTAGTGAACACTCTTAACTTAGTATGATAGAGTAGATCAAAAACTTGAGTCACTTGAGATGCGAACACTTGGTGAAAATGAATTGTGAAAACCTTGGAATGATGAGTCATTCTATTAAGATGTTTTGACATGTGTTGAGAGACACAACTGGTTTATGATGATGAAAATGATGAGGCATGAGCCTTAACCCTTTTATAAAACTGATGGTTGGATTCGGATGCGATACCATTCCAAATTTACCGTAGAACCACATTACCTGAATTGGGTAAGGCTTAGCTGGAAATTTGTATGCATTAGTATTAGTTCCCTCACGGGAGAGGTTTGAGCTAAGGCTACCTCTCAATGTTGTCCACCTATGCAGTGCCCAAGATGACTGATGGTCATGGTTGGGAGGCCATACTCATAGGAGAGGTGCTTATACTAGGGTGTATAAAGGGAAGGTTATGTTTGATTATCTGCATACTAAGTATGATGATTCAGGGTTATCACTGATAGATGTATCGAATCTTGTGGTGAAAGTGTACCACCTCTGCAGAGTGTAAAACTATTCGAATAGCCGCGTCCGGAGTTATGGACAGTTGGAATGGCCATACTGTTTCGTTGTCAGATGTTTTCTAAATAACTTGAAATGAATGATGAACTTTGACTTGACCACAACAAGGTTGTGTTTATGATAATAGCTTCCCAACTTAAGTGATTCTAGAACTTTACTTTATCTTTCTTTGCTTCTGAACTCAGCTTAGGTTTCAAACTTAACTTTATAGTTAAACTTAGCTCTAGCACTTTAACTTAGAATTATACTCCTTGTTAGTAGTAGTTTGCGAGTACTTAAAGAGTACTCATGGCTTTTGTCCTTGGCTATTATCATTTGCCAGACTATGAAGGAGATTATCAAGATGATGGTCAGCAGGACGGCTATGATAACTAGGACTATCTGCCTTCGTCAGCATTTCCTGTGCCCCTGAAGATGGACCCCACCGCTACGCTTATCTTTTATTTCCGCTGCTTGTTGTATTAAGACTGGATCATGAGATCCTTATTTGTGTAAAACCTTATGTATGGTTTGTAATGGATGATGTACTGTGATATCCAATCCGTTATGTCTCGCAAAAATGGTAATCCTGGGATTGCGAGGTATGGCATAACGGGCATCTGGGATTAAAAATCTGGGTGTTGACACCCTTCGCAGAGAGAAGCAGGGATTGCAAGTTTCATAAAGATCTCCCAAGAATTATGATACTTACTAGCTTTCAGCTCTCATTGCCCTTATCATAGGCATCTTTAGGTGATTAAGGTTAAAGTGATCAAATATGAGGATATGCTTGACAAGTTGTAAATTGAGAATCTCAAGTCCCTTGAATACGAGGGCCTCTCCTCATGCTACTCAAGTTTAGTCACCGGTAAGTTCTTGTCATTGTAAGAACATGTGTATCATAGAGAGCCGCCAACGGGATACCCCTTGCCCGCTGATACGGAAGAATCTCCATATCAAAATGACAAGGCAAACAAACAATAAGTATCTCAGCAATCTTCTTATTTACCATGGGAATATGGTGCTTTTTTCTCTCTTTCCTATTTTCATAATATCTCTTTTTTCCTTTTCTATTTTTCTCAATCTCTATCTCTTTTTTTATAAGAAGAATGCTTCATAGATGCTCGTTATGGTTACGCTGCAGGTTTCCACCATGTCAACATGGATTAGACCAGCGGCCCAGGCGTTTCTCTAACACACATGCAAAACTCCATGGACTTACAAGCTCCCCTTTCATTTCACACCGACGACATCCATAGACGAAAGAACATGATATCAACTAGGTACAAAGTACCAGTGCAATGTTGAAAGCGTTCCCCATGACAGCATGGTTCTGCTAATTCACAACTTACAAAGCGCAAGCATATACGCAACATAGGTGAGCACAATGGTTCAAGTTTATTAAGTGCAAGAAAGTAAAATGTGCCATCAAGTTCGTGAGAGCTTTAAGCACTACTTTTCACATAACAAGTTTAATTTGGGAGGTAGATAAAACAAGAATTTACTTGGAATAGCAATAGTGCTACTAGGTAGGTATGGTGGACACAAATGGCATGGGTTTGGTTTTAAGGGGGTGGATGCACGAGAAGAATTCCCTCTCAGTACAGGTTTTTGGCTAGCAAGGTTGGGTAGCAAGTATAAGAGTTGAAGGAAACAAACAAACATACAAGTGATAAAATCAAACATGCAATCTTCCTTGGAAGCACAAAAGATCTTAACCAGAGAAAACTAAACTTATGAGAAAATCAAGAAAGAAATATGATGAAATTATTTTTCTTTAGAGTACTTTTATCTTTTCTTCAACTCTCAAAAATAGTGTTGCTACTGACCGAGCTAGGTTTGCCAAAACCAACTAAATTAACTCAATGATCCCAAAGTGCTACCAATACTAACAACAAGATCAATCATACAACCACGAATTGAAAACTAATATAAGCTATGCAAAAGAGTAAATGATAGAACTTCTCATTAGTATTCCATAACGGCAACTCACACCAAGGGATACATATCTAACGAGAGAGGGGACACTTCCATAATGCAAACCATCCTACATAATAACTTCTCTATTCATGATATGACTCTACTAAAAAGGTAAAAAGATAGAAGATAGTGATGTGATACCGTGGCACTCCCCCAAGCTTGGAACAAACCAAGGATATGCCAAACCTGATGACGAATTACTCCTTTGGTGGTGGTGGTATCCTCTCATCATCGTCCGACTTCTAGGGTAAGGGCTCCCCATCAACAAAGGACATCGTGGTTTCCAGCATCCTGAAACTTGCAGCAGCACTTATGCGTTTAAACCTAACCTCATACTCATAGTTTTGATTTTGAACATCGTAGAGTTGTTCTTGCAGTTCGTTGGTTGTTTGGCGGAGTGAGAGGACTTCATCCTTGAGCTCTGCAGTCTCCTTTTGGTGCTCGGCGATGAGTTTGGAACAAATCTTACGGATGATATCAAGTTCGTGTTCCGCCATCTTCTTATACCTAAAGACTTCTTGCTCCAGTGCTTCCATCCTGTCCTCCAGACTTCCTTCACCTTTAGGGCCTTGAACCTCTTTTATCCGGACCTCCCCATCTTCAAGCAACAACTCCTTGGGATGAATCTTCAACTCTCTCATGTATGGGTTGATGATACTTTCTAAGGAATCTCCCTTGGCTGATCCAGAGGAATACATTGTGGCCCCAAATCTGGGACTCTACCTGTCAGAAACAGATCAAACGAAAACACGACGAAAACACGATTTGCGAACCTCGAGAGATCCGGGGGATTATATATTATGAAGTTTCATAACAAAAGCAAGGTACTGGGAGAAAATGGGTCAGAGACAGAGTCCGGGGTGGCTACACCACCTGGTGGCACGGCTAGGGGTGGGCCCGCGCCACATGGTGGTGTGAGCCAGCCTGGATCCTTTTCCGTCCCTTTTTCGCTTCGTAACTTCCCTTATTGGCTAAAAACTGCAAAAATATAGTTGGATAGTATTTTCGCGGAACTTTTCTTACCCGAACTGTTACCTATTTGAAAACGGACTCTACAGGTCTCTGAATTTGATCCTTGATAAATTTTTCCGGAGTTATCACTTGAAAGGCATCAACATCTTCATTGTAAGAATCTCCAGCAATATAGTGCTTGAGTCGCTGCCCATTCACTACTTGTGTAGTATTATCTGTTAAAGAAGAAATTTTTATTGCTCCCGAATGGTACACTTCTTCAATAATGAAGGGTCCTTCCCATTTTGACAGTAGCTTTCCTACAAAAAATCTTAGATGGGACCTATACAATAGAACTTTCTCACCAACATGAAATTCTCTCTTAAGTATTCGCTTGTCATGCCATCTTTTAACTTTTTCTTTAAAGAGCCTAGCATTTTCATAGGCTTCACTCCTCCATTCATCTAAGGAACTTAAATCAAATATTTTTTTCTCACCTGCGAGCTTACAATCTCTATTGAGTTCTTTAACTGCCCAGTAAGCTTTGTGTTCTAATTCTAAAGGTAGGTGACAAGCTTTCCCATAAACCATTTTATAAGGAGACATCCTCATAGGGTTTTTGTAGGCAGTTCTATAAGCCCATAAAGCATCATTCAACTTTTTAGCCCAGTTTTTTCTAGATCTATTAACAGTCTTTTGCAAGATGGATTTAATTTCCCTATTTGATAACTCTACTTGTCCACTAGTTTGGGGGTGATAAGCTGAAGCAATTCTATGATTAACATCATATTTAGCAAGGGTATTTCTAAAACCACCATGAATGAAATGAGAACCCCCATCAGTCATGAGATACCTAGGCACTCCAAACCTAGGAAACATAACATCCTTAAGCATTTTTAGAAAAGTCTCTCCGTCAGCACTCTTCGTAGGAATGGCTTCCACCCACTTAGTAACATAATCAACGGCAACAAGAATACGAGTATAACCTTTCGAGGGAGGAAAAGGACCCATAAAGTCAAATCCCTATCAATCAAAGGGTTCAATAACTAGAGAGTAGTTCATAGGCATTTCATTGCGTCTAGAAATATTACCAACACGCTAACATTTATCACAAGATAAAACAAATTTTCTTGCATCTTTAAAAAGGGCAGGCCCGTAGAAACCTGATTGTAGCACCTTTTGCGCAGTTCTATCTCCTGCATGATGTCCTCCATAAGCACTACCATGACATTTACGCAATATCTCCTTTTGTTCATATTCTAGAACACATCTTCACATAATACCATCCACTCCTTCTTTATATAAGTGTGGGTCATCCCAAAAATAATGCCTCAAATCATAGAAGAACTTCCTTCTTTGCTGAGCTGTAAAAGTTGGAGGCAAATACTTGGAGACAATAAAGTTAGCATAATCAGCGTACCAAGGGCTCCTTCACGAGCTTACCCCTACCGCAGCCAACTGCTCATTTGGAAAGCTATCATTAACAGGCATAGGGTCAAAAGATATGTTTTCCAAGCGAGATAAATTATCAGCTATAGGGTTTTCAGCACCTTTCCTATCTACTATATGTAGCTCAAACTCCTGTAAAAGCAGCACCCATCTAATAAGCCTAGGCTTAGCGTCCTTCTTCATCATAAGGTATTTAATAGCAGCATGGTCAGTATGAATGGTGACCTTTGAGTCTACAATATAGGGTCTAAACTTATCACAAGCAAAGACGACAGCTAGAAATTCTTTTTCAGTAGTAGCATAATTCCTTTGAGCAGTGTCTAGAGTCTTACTAGCATAATGAATAACGTTTAACTTTTTATCAATTTGTTGCCCAAGGACAACACCTACACCAAAATCACTAGCATCACACATTATTTCAAAGGGTAAAATCCAATCAGGTGGTTGAATGATAGGAGCTATGGTTAAAGCCTTCTTAAGAGTTTCAAAAGTGTCCTTGCAATCATCATCAAAAACAAAGGGTACATCTTTTTGAAGAAGATTAGTGACGGGTTTTCATATCCTAGAAAAATCTTTAATAAACCTTCTATAGAAACCAGCATGACCAAGGATACTACGAATACCTTTGATGTCTCTTGGACATGGCATTTTCTCAATTGCCTCAACCTTAGCTCTATCAACTTCTATGCCTCTTTCAGAAACCTTATGCCCAAGGACAATCCCTTCATTAACCATGAAGTGGCATTTCTCCCAATTAAGAACAAGATTAGTTTCTTCACACCTCTACAAAACTTTCTCAAAGTTGTGCAGACAATTATCAAAAGAAGTTCCATAGACAGAAAAGTCATCCATGAACACTTCCACAATTTCCTCACAAAAACCATGAAAGATAGCAGACATGCATCTTGGAAAAGTAGCAGGAGCATTACATAAACCAAAAGGCATACGTCTATAAGCATAAGTTCCGTAAGGGAAAGTAAAGGTAGTTTTTTCTTGATCTTGTTGTTTAACAACAATTTGGGAGAAACCAGAATAACCATCAAGAAAACAAAAATGGGTCTTTTTAAACAACCTTTCCAACATTTGATCAATAAAAGGAAGCGGGTAGTGATCTTTCTTAGTAACTTTGTTGACTTTCCTAAAATCAATGCACATCCTATAGCCTACTACTCTTCTTTGGGGGATAAGCTCATCATTATCATTAGGAACAACAGTAATTCCTCCTTTTTTAGGAACACAATGAACAGGACTAACCCATTCACTATCAGAAATAGGGTAAATAATACCAGCATCAAGGAGTTTCAATACCTCATTTCTTACCACTTCCTCCATCTTAGGATTTAAAAGTCGTTGGTGCTCTACTACTGGCTTTGCATCTGGTTCTATATTGATAGAATGCTGACATATAGTAGGTGAAATCCCTTTTAAATCATCCAGAGTATAGCCCATAGCTCCTCGGTGTTTCTTCAAAACCTCCAATAACCTTTGTTCTTCCTTCCCTGAAAGTTTAGAGCTAATAATAACAGGATATATCTTTTTATCATCAATGTAAGCATATTTAAGATCATCAGGGAGAGGTTTAGATCGAAAACCAGATCCTTTTTAGGTGGCAACGTGGTACCCAAGTCTTCTACAGGAAAGTTATGCTTAAGCATCTTGGGTTGACGACGGAGAATCTCATTAATCTCATTCCTTTCTTCCATGAAGATCTCACTTTCGTGATCTTCCATAAATTGTTGCAAAGCATTATTAGGAGCAAGAGAAATAGAAGCAAGTTGTTCAACTCTAAAATCCTCATTATGGGTTTCCTCTTCACAAGGTTCTTTAGTAAATTTCGAAAAATTAAACTCATAATATTCCCCATCAAACTTGGTCAAGATTTTCTCCCTCTTGCAATCTATAATAGCTCCATAAGTACTCAAGAAAGGTCTACCGAAAATGATAGCATAAGTTTTACTAGCAGCTGAACCAAGTACTAGAAAATCAGCAGGATACATAATCTTACCACAAAGAACTTCCACATCTCGTGCAATACCAATTGGAGAGATGGTCTCTCTATTAGCAAGGTGAATAACCACATCAATCTCTTCCAATTCGCAGGGTCTGATTTCATGCATAATTTCTCTGTAAAGCTCATAAGGAATAGCACTGGAACTTGCACCAATATCACATAAACCATAATAGAAATGATCACCGATTCTAACAGAAAGCACAGGGAGACTAGCCTTTTTAGTTCTATTAGGATGTGAAACAATATTAGAAGCATCATCACAAAAGACTATGTGCCCATCTTCTACGCTTTTAGTGACAAAGTCTTTCACAATTGCTACCACAGGTTCAACGTTTATTTGCTCATCAGGTTTTACAGTTCTCTTTTAACTTTTAGTGATTACACTAGTTTTCATAGGATGATCCTTTACCTTATCTGGGAAGGGAATCTTCTCGATATAAGGTTCAGGTAGAATGTGATCAATAGTGCAATACTTAGCACTCCCAATAGGAACACAGTCAACAATATCTTTGTAAGGTGCATGGTACTTGTTCCATCCCTTTTTTGGAACTTCAATATAAGAAGCAAAAGCCTTAAAGAAATTTGTAATAACTTGTAAATCAAGAGCATAAGCATTACTAATATTTTGAAAGTCATCAGTTCCCATAAAAGATTCAATGCATTCATAATCATAATTAATACCTGACTTTCTACCTTTGTCATTCTCCCAAGCTTCATCATTGTCTTGAATACGGTCCAGAAGTTCCCATTTATCTTCTTCTTCCATGCGACTGAATGATCCAGCACAAGAAGCATCCAATAAATCCTTATCATGTAGAGAAAGCCTTGCATAAAAGTTATTGATAATAATATTGTTGGGGAGATCATGAATGGGACATTTGAGCATTAGTAACTTCAATCTCCCCCAAGCTTGAGCTGTACTCTCTCCATCAAGAGGCCAAAAGTTGTATATTTGATTCCGATCTTTATGAATCTCACTAGGAGGATAAAGCTTTGAATAAAAGAGAGGCACTATTTCCTCCCATTCCAGAGCTTGACCATTCTTCAGCAGCTTATACCATTCCTCAGCTCTTCCTTTCAGTGATAATGAGAATAACTTCTGCTTAACTTGATATGTAGTAATACCTTCACACTTAAACAACCTGCATAATTCGTGTATAAAGAGTAAATGATCACCGGGATGGACAGTTCCATCCCCAACATAGTAGTTATCCATAACACGATCAATAATTATTGTAGGTATTTTAAAAGCATCATTCTCAGCAGGTGGTGGTTCATCTACTACCTTAGCAGTGGTAGTAGCATTACCAAATAAGAAACTCAGCGAATTATCCATAACGAAAATAAAGCAACTAGCAGAAGTAAACAATACTCAAGTAGAGGTTTCCTTTACCAGTTCTAGTCTCCAATAGTGCTTCACTCCCCGACAACGGCGCCAGAAAATAGTCTTGATGGCCCACAAGTATAGGGGGTGTATCGCAGTATTTTCGATAAGTAAGAGTGTCGAACCCAACAAGGAGCAGAAGGTGCTGGCTAGTGGTATGGATCAGGAATTCTCTGCAAATACTTAGCAAACGGATTTTTAGGGGTTTTTGATAAAGCAAGTAAACAAAGTACGAGTAAATAAAAGACAGTAGGAATAAATGCAGCAAGTGGCCCAATCCTTTATGCAGCAAAGGACAAGCCGGTTGTATTACTTAAGATGACCAAACGTTCTTGAGGACACATGGGAAGACTGCCAAGTGCATTCGCTTCATATAGTTGATTAATCTTCTTTAGCTTGCTAAGTGTTGTGTGGGTGAACCTGTGCTAATGTACTGACCTTCCTAGGACTAATACATACTTGTGATTATACCCCTTGCAAACATCCGTAAGTACAAGAAAGTAATTAAGGTAGAAACCTAACCACAACTTTAAACTCTAAGACCCTTACATCCCTTGTGCAATGGTTTCCTAACGGGGGTTCAGGTTTCTGTCACTCCGACAACCCCTACTATTAGTAGCCAAATACACAATGCGTTCCCCTAGGCCCATATAGGTGAAGTGTCATGTAGTCAACGTTCACATGACACCACTAGAATAAGTACACCACAACTTAAATATCAAACTATTGAATCTTTCTCAACACAATTCCACTACTAACAACATGACTTATCCCATGTCCTCAAGAACAAAACGAACTACTCACAAGACATCATATGGATCATGATCAGAGATGGAATAATGATGTATAACAATCCAAACATAAACAATAATTCCACAGTTCACTCAATAGCATCAACTACAAAGAGTAATCAACACCGGGAAAGTTTCCCCTAAGAACTATGCAAGATTCAACGCAATTGTTTCATCAATATGGAGATGGTGATGAGGGTGCTGATGGTGATGATGGTGGTGATGATGATGATGATCCTGATGATGTCCAGCTTGATGGTGGTGTTGATGGCGACGATCTCCCCTCTCCGGGAAGGAATTCCCCAGGCAGAAATCTGTCTGCCGGAGAGATTTTTCTCTTCGGTGTTTTCCGCCCCGCAGAGGCGGCGGAATCTTTCTATGGTCGCTCCCCAAGTCTTAGGGTTTCGGGAGGAATATATACGCCAGAGGGGAGAGCCAGAGGTGGGCCAGGGCGGCCACACCACCTAGTGGGGCGGCCTAGAGTGGCCCGTGCCAGGGGGTGGTGTGGGCCCCCTGTGGCCCATCTCCACTCCCTCTTCTGGCAGCCTTCGTCTTCTGGAAAAATAGGAATTTTCGTATATCTTCCCGGATTTTCTGATCTTCGCGAATTTTGCCTCCAAACAACACCTTTTCCATCAGAATCCCGAATGCAGCGGTCCATGCTCCAAAAGTCATCAACCATGCAAAAACAGATGAAATAACATAAGTATCATCTCTTAATATGAAATATATCACTGAATAACAGTAAATTATGACATAGAATAGTGATGCAAAATGGACGTATCAGTCATCAAGACTGTCTTCCGTCATAGTAAAAGTCCGCTTAGGAAACCTCAGTGCCATCACTAGCTATATAAAAAATATTCATAATTAGTAATAGTGCATCATAATAAAGAATTATCATAGTAAAAGATATAAAAAAATATTCCTAGATGAATATTCATCATATATTCTTTACCGTTGATCCTAGACTCCTACAGGTATGACCCTTTACTAGGTTTCCAACCTAAGGTCAAATAAATTGCTCTGATACCAGCTGCGATGACCCAACATACCTCTACATGTTGTATTATACTATAGTCAGTGACATAATACTCACGAAACACCGTTCCGCAAATATTACATCCCTCAGAGTGGTACAACAGGAACATTGCAGGTCCAAATTACAAATATACACACACTATTGTTACAATACCAAAATATCAGTACTTTCGAGTGGTTCGAACTTACAAACCATACACATCTTACTTAATATGTTTTCAGTGGAAGAACGAAAGATTCAAACGACATAACAGAACTTGAGCTCAATAGCTTATTGTATAAGCTTCATGCTGCTCGGCTCGACTTAAGTACTAATAACTACTAGGCAACTACTCTGTCTCGTTGCCATCAAATTCGTAGTGTATCTCGTAGTCCACCCCTTCAACTCCACCAGACAAGTCTAGTTCCATGTAGTAGATGTCGTCCTAACCTTCGATAGTATACATTGGGGTATCTTCTGGCTCCTCAGAGTCTAAGCAGGGGATCAACGGAAAGAGTGAGTAACAGCGTTACCCAGCAAGTTCAATATATGCAAGGTGGGAAGTTTGATGCTCTGTCTACCACCTCAGACTATAAGTCTTTGTCACTATGCAGTTTTCATAAACATTTCTTCAAAGGTTGATTTCAATATAAAAAACTATGCCATTAGCCTTCACAGGTTGACCAGAACTTCATGGAGTTCCTTTCTTGCCGCGTTCATAGCTCCTTCCCGAAACAGGGAGTAACATGTCACAATTCTTACACTTTGCAGAGGTGCGTTGCTTTACCCATAAGAGATCAAATCCTTGTTGCACAACCGAACGTACTTTCTCGTCCACAATTCCTTGATGTGGGGGCGAAAAATTGATCCAAGCCGATCATTGTCCTTCTCCGTGATACCGCATGCCTCCTTGGTGTACGCCATGCCCACGTATTGAATTACAACAATGGTTAGTACAGACCGTTATATATGCCAGAACTACCATGGGACGTTGAGGGATCCCACCCATATGCTGCATATCCTCTACGAATTACATACTCACGCTCCAAGGATAATAGCCATGGCCTGCGCATATGGAAACATGCAAAAGGTATAAGATCCAACTGACTTATCCGTCCCATTCTAGATCTTATGGTTAACGCGTATTATACGGTGCTAGAATTAATGATGTCATGGATTATTAATTCCTATCTATTCTGCAACTAGAATCCTAGATTCCACTTTAACTCTTAATATTGATCATCACTTAGGATGATAATATAATTTCATTTTCTTGGGAAAATACTTGTTTTCTGTCCCTTTTTAGAACATAAGTGATAACACACAATTTACAAATACTTTTACAAAGTACACCAAAGGACATGAGCAAGTGATGGACTTGCCTTGTGACTGCAAGGTAGTGAAGTCAGATGCTTGCACTCGCCTTGAGCTTCTGTTCATACAAAACACCATTATTGCTTGGTAAGGACAATATTTGAAGAAGCAATAATGAACATTCATAGTAATGTCATGCACTATTTCTAATAACCCTTCTTTGTGTGTTTTACGAACATTATTAATGGTTAAAGAGAATTTAACACTTTATAAATCTTAATTACGTTTGAAATATTACATTTAATATTCTTGTAATATCATATATTATCTGAAGAGTTTAAAAGTAATTTTTATTTAACTTTTGCTCTTAACTTTATTTTATTAAAAATCTTAGAAGAGACTAAGTGTTTGAAAATATATATCAATTTTTGGCAAAAAATACAAACTAGTATTTTTATTATACACAATATATATTTAGTATCACAAAACTGAATTTTAATTGTTTTTTAGTATTACCTTTATTTTTAGGAAATTACATAAAGGATTTATGTTATGAAAATAATTAATTTAGGTTTTATTATACAAAAATTCAATTTATTATTTTTATGAGATAGTTTATGTTTATATGAACATTTGGATATATTATTTGTATTTTTAGGATTTCTATTTATTTTCTAGAGCTGAATTAATACTAGGGGTACTTTGGTCTTTTAACAAATGGATTTAGGATTCTTTTTCTCTAAATCTAGGTCTAGCCTAGCCCGACCCGACCCAACTCGATTGGGTCAAACCCATTGTGTCGCCCGATACTAGCCACGACCGACCCAGTACCCTATCTCTCCTCTCTCCTCGCACGCGCATGACTCTCCCCTCTACGGCGACGCGGTGCCTCCATCGTCGCCGCTCGAATCCCGCCGTCCTCGACCTTTCCAGCCGGTACCACGGTGCAAGATGGTGATGTCGATGATGCTGCATCTTTCTATCCTCTTTGACTCACCGCTCGCGCCTCCTACTAGCCATGCTGCCACCTCACTGGCGCCTGGGGTTTGGACCCCGCCGGTGGTTCGGTGCTCCGACGCCACCCTGGCACCGTCCTGGTGCTTCGGTGACAAGATGGTTCACCTCCTTCATCCGTAGCCTCTACGAACATGGCCTATAGTGGGTTGCAGCGCCCTATTATGCCAGCTGCATAACCACTGAGGATACCTCTCCAACACCCATTCAATGTACACGTACATGATTAAGTGTTGGATCAAAAGGGTTTGGAGTTTACCTTGGGATCTAGAGTAGATTGTCGTAGCTATAGCCTTGTACTGCTGTTGCATGCTACCTTGATGATTGCCGATGATGGTTGATGCTTCTCCTTGGCCTTGCCCTGCAGCTCCTAGAACTGTTTCTGCTTCTCCTTGCTCCAGCGTGACCTTGTTGTCCTCCTAAACCACCCCTCCATTAGGTGACCATCATGTATGGTTTCTTGATGGATTTCTGTGGTGAATGGTTGGTTGATCTTGTGGAAATCTATCAAGATATAAGGTGATTTCTTGTGTGTTCTTGAAATAGAACTGTGTCTGTGGGTGTGAACTGGGTAACAAAGCTTGCTTTTCTATGTGCGAGTGGTGGTTTTAACTCCCCCTCTCTCTCCCTACTGTTGACAACACACTGCATGCAATCGAGGGAGTAAGATGCTTCACTGTTGCCTTTCCTTTGGATCGGACAAAGTATGAAATATCTACTGCCCCTTCCTTTTACTAATATGATGAAACTTGCGCCTCTTTGGCTCATGATGTTTTTCTGAAGCCATTTTGATTTAAAAGAATAGATACTTCACATCGGTGAAATTTGCCCCTTTTATAATTAATTGCTTAGTGATGGAATTGGAATAGTGCACATCACTATTCAAGACTAAGAGTAGAACTAACATAACAATTCCTTTTTTATTTCTGTTTGTTTCTCTATTTTATAGGTACAAAGTCACATATAAAGTATCGACTAAATTAGATTAGGAAATATATAGATTTTAGTTTAGGTTTTCATTTCTTTCATTCCTGTAATCTTTTCATTTGGCTTCTTTAAAGAACAATGTATTATCAATTTATTCTTCAATAAAGTTCATTCTTCTATTACAAATGTTTCTGTAACATTCTTTCTTACATAATCATTTGTATTTGAGTTATTGTGGTTGAATGAAGGAAAGAATAAGAAATAAACTTTCTTATTTGAATTCTTCCATTTATATTATATTCATTTATTTTTCATGTATAATATTCAATAGATATTCAAAGATTCATACTTTCTATTTATAAATACTTTTTGAAAACAATGAAATCTTTAATACTTCTAATTTTTAAATCTTTTCAAAAATGATTCAAATGTAAATATGAATTCCAATTATTCACCCAAAATCATTATAATTCCTAGAGATCATGTCAAAATTTATAACAATCACTATAAAGAGCTAAATCCTAACTCAAAGTAGTGAAATAAACTCTGATCTCCCTAGGGTTTTGTTTGGCGAAATATTTACCTCAATTTTACAGATGAATGCATGCAAATGCACATATTCTTATACCCTTCGTTGGTTCCTAAATGCTGGGATGTTACACTAAAGCGTGATTCTGAGGACCTCAGCCGGTGGCAGAAGCATGGTCTCTTGTAGCAAGCCTCACGACAGCCTCTCTCGGTAGGAGCAGGCAGAGAGGCTGGCAGGCTCGCGTCATGCTGCCCCCGCACCCTCGCTCCACTCTGGAGCTAGCAACAAGTTCCGCCCACGCCCCTCTGCGGGGATGGGCGGGATAATTCTTCTTTGAGCACCTCGCTGACCTAGACATACCGTGCCCCGCTTGCCCGGAGACGGCTCGCCTCATGGTGAAGGAGCTCCTCCGCTATTCACCTACTGAAGATGCAAGAGAGGAGAAGCAAGTGAGCCTCGTGGTCCTGATGGACGTTTCCTGGGATAGCCCAGCAGCACTTGAGGCGCAACTAGGAGACATAGCCTACGGTGCGCACTGACCCCCTCCTCTTCAAGGCGTGCCTGAGGGCTTAGAAGGCAGAAAACCGCCAAGTGTGGCATACCTCGGTGGATCCAAAGTGGGGCGATGGTCGCCTGCTCGGCAGAAGATGCGCGGGTAACTTTGGCCCGATAGAGGGGTGGTGAAACCTGAATCCTCCAGGCCCTCTCGACTACGGGTCTCCAGAACCGGGCGATCCTCACCAGCGGCATGGAGACCCACAACCCTAGCTGCCCAACCCTAGCCAAACACCTCCGCAGGGTGGTGTGGTTGCCCAATTTTAAGCTAGAGATGCCACCCTGGTATGACGGTGCCACCAACCCCACGGAGTTCTTACAACTCTACATCATAAGCATCAAGGCGTCCAAAGGAGACGACCGCGTCCTGGCCAACTGGTTCCCCATGAGCCTAGGGCTGTAGGCCTGCACGTGGCTGCTTAACCTCCCCGAGGGATCCATCAGATCATGGTCCGAGCTCTGCGGGCTCTTCGTCACAAAGTTCGAGGATGCGGACAGACCCGTACACACGTGTGAATACCTCAGGAGGGTGTGTCAAGGGCCCAACGAGACCCGGTGCAAATATCTGTAGCTCTTTGATCAAAGCCTCGACAGGTTCATCGGGGCCACTGATGAGGAGGTCATCGCGGCTTTCGCTAAAGGCATCATTGATGCCCTGGTGCTCGATGGGACTGACCACCACGGGGAGAACCTGCCCATGGTGGCCGGGAATTTCTCGGTGGCCGATCACTGTGCTAAGGTGAAAGCTGGGAACCCGTTTTCCCAATGCGAGACCGGACCGGCAGACCCGACCATGGAGGTGGAGGGAAGCTCCAGTAGGTGCCCGGGGAAGGTCACTAAGCGTCGTCCCCCGCTTTTGGGAGCGGGAGGATCAACCGGCCCGCACCTATACTATGCCTTTCACCAGAGGCATGGCCATGACATGGACGAGTGCGTCAAGCTCAAGAAAGGAAAGGAGGAGTTTGACAACAACTAGAGGTGCAAACAGAGCAACAAGTGCAACAAGCCTCGATGCCCTAGGGCCCCAGAACTGTAGATCCGGCAAAGAGCCTAGGGGCTAGGGGGAGGACGTAGCGGTGGCACCAGGATCTCGGTCTCTCGGGGAAGTACATGGAGTCAGAGGTATCCCCATACCGACGAAGGACACGCACACCACTCCCTGGCTCGGTTCCCATTAAGGTGATACTCAGCTCTCACTCCTTTCTGCCGGTGATACTTTTTCGCCCCCACAAGGACAGGGTCCTTGGGAAGGGAAACAACTGCAATTGTTGGTGATTTCTGTCTGCCTTTCTGCAGTTTGATTCATTATTCCAAGTGTTTCTTTCTTCCCACATGCTCACCATGTTCTCATGTATCCATCATACAAGCGGGGGATAGGATGGTGCCTATCGCCTGATCGCTGCCGTCGATGATGGGGGTCTAAAGTGTCGAGCTATGAACTTGCGGACTAGCTCCAGCGATAAGTCACCTCATCCATGGTTCCTGGTGTTCGAGACCATCGTATGGTGTATAAAATAAGTGAGTCAGCACTGACTAGGATGTACCCGTCCTCAGCCAGGACCGCCAGAATGTGTGATGCCTATGATCTCCTCCTCGAGAAGATCACTAGCGAGCACGGGCCCTATGGTACTTGTTGGGCCGTGCAGAGATAAACAAAACTTTTTCCCCTACGCGGTACTCCCAAGATCCAGCTCAAGTGATAGGCCACGAGATTTACCACTAGACGCGCAGGTGCCGATTGTTGATGAAGCGCATCAGTTGATGCCGTGCCGAACGATCCCCGTACAGCATGTCTAGATCCCCATGGACTTCCTTGAATCCAGCGCCGCACGTGCAACGCCTCCACCAGTATCCACACGTACAGGAAGGAAGCTCCGGGCAGAGGACTGCTAGATCATGTCTAGCCCGAAATGGGAGTGGAGAAAGTGACGACTAGGTCAGGGACAATCCCTTGTCACTCCACTTATATACACTCTTAGCTTGGCTCAACGCTTGATGCCCATCTAGGCCGTACCCCAATCTCCACATGGATCTAATCCACATGGGCTCCTTACCCTTAAGTGTGTGACCCTGTAGGTTTATGTTCACCTGGACACGACACGAGTCACCACTCCGAGTCGATAGTTGGTAGTGGCATCTAGCAAGACGTGCCAACTCCCAAGCGTCATAAAGTCAGAAGACAAACCTTTCTCAATGTGACTTTCGTCCAATTCCCTTTGCCTCACGATATATCTTGTCAAGCTATAGGCGAGTTGTTGTCCTCCCTTTAATAGCTCGACTCTCTCTTCTCGTTCCGTGATATGTGATTCACTGTACTAACACTTAGTCCGACTCCTTGGTTAACACTTAACCAAGTCGTGCATGGCCATGCTTCCGAATCATATCACACAAGAGGGCCCAGAGAATATTTGTCCATTACGGAGGGGCAAATCCCATCTTGGTATTCCACATCACGCAGCTTGCTTCACAACCAACCCAAACCCTACCTTTATAACTGCCCATTTACGGAACAGTGTTTGATAGGACCTAAGCTGGCGATCCACAACTCGGATCATGCGATCACCTCAGGTCGAAGGATTCCATTGTTTGAGACTACAAATGACAACATGCTCGTTGCATCTCAATTGTGGGTCAGTACGATTCGCGAAACTCTTTAGCCGAATCAGTGTAAGTCGGAATAGCATCTCCATGCCCATGACAAGTGGAATCGAGTCATCAAGCCGACTTTCACATTAGTCTAAGTTGTGTGTCCAGCACAACCTCAACGACCAAGGGCAACTAGTATGAACAACATGAATATATAGTTCCACAATCGAATCACATATTCAATGATACATATTAGTAGTTCATACATGGACAATAACTTTATGAATACATTGGGAATAACATCATATATGATTGCCTCTAGGGCATATTCCCAACAGTACTCTCCTCGAGAGACTTACGGGGTGGCTCGTAAGGGATTTCCCTCCAGCGCCCCAAATCTCCAGGACCTAAAGTGTCGATATTTGAACTTACGGCCCGTTCCTCGGCTGTAAGTTACCTCACGCACGGTTCATGTTGGCTCGTGAGGCACTTCCCTCCAGCGGCCCAAATCTCTAGGACCTAAAGTGTCGAGCTCTAAACTTACGGCCCGTTCCTCGGATATAAGTTACCTCACCCACAGTTCCTGTCAGCTTGTGAGGAACTTCCCTTCAGCGACCCAAATCTCTAGGGCCTAAAGTATTGAGCTCTGAACTTACAACCTGTTCCTCGGTTGTAAGTCATCTCACCCACAGTTTCTGACCAAAAAGAGATTGTCATGACGGCTCGTGAGGCACTGCCCCTCCGCAGCCTAAGCTCTCCAGGACCTAAAGTGTCGAGCTCTGAACTCACCGCCCGTTCCTCGGCTGTAAGTCACCTCACCCACAGTTCTTGGCCTTTAAAAAATCAAAAATTCCCATGCCATCTAGATGGCCTTCTCCTTGAGAGGTTTATGGGGCGGCTCGTCAGGCACTCACCCCATGGGACCCAAAGGAAAGACAAAGCCCTTGACAAAAGCATAGGAAAATACATGCTGGGAGATTACAGAGGAGGCATCAGGTCCAAAACGGACTACAGTCGAAATGGCCTCTTAGTCCGACGGCTCCAAAACATTGTTTTTAGGAGATGGCTCACCACTCCCCTCGGCGCTGGATGAGCTGATTGGAGAACCACTGTCTTCACCACCTAGGGCCTCGACGGCCTCTGCAGCCTCACCCTCTTCTGTCTGCTCGAATATCGGGAGGAATTCATTGGCGTGCTCCTTCACGAGCTGCTGCAAGCGGGCGATCTCGCGTGGCATGGTTCCTTTGGGGTGCGTCACCCTCTATAGGAGCGCCCTCCATGGGAAGTTGGTGTCATGATGGTAGACGGCGGAGAAGACATGGGTTGCCACGACCCGCATCATTCTTCGACACTCATCCAGATGGTACCCATGGTAGAGCGTGGCTCTCCCCTCCAGTGCCTCTGTGATCCGGTTGAAGAGCGCCAGAAAGGCACCATCTATGTTGGCGTTGGCGAGAGGCCCGGTGTAGAAGTCGATCAATCGGAAGTCCCGAAGAGTGGCGGCCGCGCGCTTGGTAAGGACTCGGTACATATTGCACCACGCCCTCTCCAGCACCTGGAGGTCCCGCTCTACCTTGTTGTGGAGGTCCCAATGCTTCTAGAGTTCTTGATGGGCAGCTTGCAACCCCTTTAGGGCGTCCAGATTGATGATAGCTTGAGCTAGACGCTCCTCTGCCCTGTGCAGGGAGCCTTCCAGCTTTTCCTTCTTCTCCAAGAAGCGCGCCTGTTGGATCCTGCCCTTCACTAGGTAATCCTCTTGAAGGGTCAGGCGGAGCTACGAGAGTACCTCTTTGTTAGAAATCTTCATCTACTCCCACTCCTCGGCGACCTTGGTGTAGCAGCGGTGGATGCGCTCATTGGTGTTTGCAGTGCGGCAATCGACGTCGAGTGTGCGCTCCTCAAGCTTCGGATGGCTGTCTCCAGCTGGGCCTCTAGCATCTCTAGGCGTCTCCTCTCAAGTTTACCCTCGTCCTAGCGAAGCCGGACCTCCTTCTCATGGAGGGCCACGTCCTGCTCCCTTTGAGAGACCCTCAGGCCATCCTCTTTGACCTCTCGCTCGGATAAGGCGAGTGCGCGATCGTGCATGGAGAGGTCATAATAGGCACGAGCTAGGTCCCCGGAGGAAGTCCCTTCACCTCCAAAGGGCAGGACCCGGTCCCCGGCCGACGCAGAAGTCCCCGCAACTTCCCGAGGCACCCCCTCAAGGGCCTGGCCGCCTCCAGAGCCACTCGCCTTCCATGGGCTCCCTACTTCTCTCGGGCCTAGTCAAGAGTAGCCCGCGTCAAGTGAAGATGATGCCATGCTCCGGCCAGGCGATGCTCCTCCGTGGCAATGTCGGCAAATAACCGATCGATCCCGGCATGGGCAGACGCAATTACACCGTGCAGGCGCCCGGACCTACCGAGGGAGACATCCTTGGGGTGCAACAAGGTTAGCACGCTTGGTCCCCTGTCCTCGGGAGCCTCAAGGATTTCCCCCTATGGTTTCCCCTATCGCCACGGACTAGCAAGGGGGTCGAGACCTGCACGCCCAAAGGGTCTTCGAGTGGTGGACTACCACCACCTCTGGCGACCACCTCAGAGCCAGGCTGACCCTCACAAGTGGAATAGTCCCTCATCGCTCTCCTCATCCATAGAGGTGGGGAGGAGCCCTCGAAGTGCTCCCTGGTCAGGAGGGGGCTAGAGCTGGCCTCGACACACTTTGTCTCTCCTCCAAAGCCGGACTTCGCCACCTTCGTCTTCCTCTTCTTCTCACGCATGTACCAGAACGGCGGGGTGACGAAGTAGGAAGGGTAAAAAAGGAAAAAGGGGCCTCGCGAGGATGACTCACCTCCCGACCTCCACTCCCAGCAAGGACCAGTTGGCCCTCCTCGCACCCGTGGGAAGAAATACGATGCTATCTCCTGACCTTGGGCGCTTCTCGTCCACCCGCATCGAGATAGGAGCAGCTGTCGCCCCAGGCTTGGCATGCTTCCCACGGATAGCACCTCCCCCGGATACACCAGCTCCAGCACCAGGGAGATCCTCGTTGTCCTCCTCCAAGGATGACACACTGTTGATCATCCTCCCGTATTGAACAAACCAGGAGGGCTCGGAAACGCCACCTAGATCCACATCCTCGTCATCCAACTCGACCAAAGGGAACTCGCCCCTAGCATCGAAGGTGGGGAGATCCACACGAATGGCACACACGTTGCCCCCACGTATAAGGGACACACATCAGAGAGAAGCTCTGCTACCGCCTCCACGGCCAGGAGCAGGAGCATAAGGACAACCATAGTGTCCTCGGTGCGGAGCCCCTCCGAGAGCCTTACTGTGTCCCTGCCAGGCGACATGGTCCAGATAGGCCTCCTGTTCTCCTAGGGGAGCAACCTGCTGCCGCAGGACTTCCCTCACCCCCATGTCACCGATCAAGCCCCGGTCCCTCAAATGCGCCACGCGCCTCGCGAGGGGCCCGGGACTCATGCAGGTGGCTGCCTCGCGGGCCCAGCCTGGATTCTCCACCGCCGCACCCGTAGGAGCACGGAGCCGAGGCCAGGTTCGACCGACATCCACCAGGACCTTTGAGGCAGAACTCTGATGTCATGCCAAGAACGGAAATCGACAAGAAGCCCCCCTCCTCTTTGGAAAATAACCTGACACCACCGAGGCCATCCTCCGACGAGAGGACATGGAGGCAGTAGAAGTGCCGAAACAACGCTAATGATGACATCACCCCAACACACCAGAACGTGAGGGCGAACATGAGGGTCATGCTTTGTGGGTGAAGGTGGTTGAGCTATATGAAGTAATGATCCAAGACGACAACGAGGAAGGGTGAGAAAGGCGAAACGAGGCTGGCAGTGATGGAATGAGTGAAGACGGGGGCCGTGGCAGTGCGCCACCCACTTCCCCCAATGCCAGCGCACCACACTCGTGAGGCGCACCACTCGTTCGAGTCGAAAGCCATCAGCTTGCAGACTTTCTCTAGACCCTCCTCATTGAGGATCGTAGCCAGTAGCAAGGCCGCCACAGTCGACAGGGGGGAGCTTGACGTGGCGGAGGCGCATGTGCTTTCTTGATTGCCATCACGAGAATTGCTAGAATGGAAGGGGTGGCTTCAGAGCAAAGACACAGGCAGGATAACGTTGGAAGAAGATGAAGCTTGGACAACCCATGTAGTTTGGGGTTTTTATGGGCGGCGTGGCCCCCAAGGCCAAACAGTGGAAGCGGCATTTCCAGCATCGAACGTGTGCTGCCCCTAGCTTGGGCACATGGAAGCTGGGGGCGAACTCTTCGGGGATCGTGTCGTGACGTGACTATCCGTGGGACCGATGCCGGTTAGTCCCTTGACTTCCTCGTACCTTCTTCAGACACGTGCAAGGCAAGCGACCGGGGGATACTATTGGACTATTGGCACCGGGGGTACGCCGTCCCACCGAGTCACCGGACTCACCGGATGCACCCTCCTAAGGGCTCGCGAGGAGCACGAGCCTCGAGAGGGGAAGACGAAGCCAGGAGCCCTGGCGAGCATCCAGACCGGCCTTGCCATAGGATGGAAACCTCCCGTCGGGCCTCGGGAGGGAAGGCCTTGTCAGCCATGGGCACGTCCTACAAGATGACGCACGGACGGTCGGTCCAAGCGATGATCGCTCTACCCCGGGAAAGAGAAGCATGCCTTGTTCCCCTTTGAGCAAAGGCGGAAGGGAGTGACGCAGGGCGGTGGTAGTGCCTGGCATAGCCGTTTTGGTGCTAGAAGAACATGGTGATGATGCAACGCAGAAGGACGACCGTCCACCACCCCGGCGCTTGATACATTGCAAATGCATCTATAATTTTTGATGTTCCATGCTTGGTTTTATCCACTTTCTTGTGTTTTGTTCCAACTTTGGAGTACTTTTCATATGATTTCTTGGACTAACCTATTAACAAGAGCCACAGTGCCAGCTGCCTGTTTTCTGCTGTTTTTGGTTCCAAGAAAGTCAGAAAATGAATATTCTCGGAATTGGACGGGACAAAAGCGAAAGTTCCTATTTTCCCGGAAGACTCACAGAGCCAGAAGGAGAGTCGGAGAGGGGCTAGGGCCTAGCCACACCCCCCAGGTGCGGGCAACCCTAGGCCGCGCCAGGGCATGGTGTGGGCCCCCTGGCCAGCCACCGACCTTGCCTCCTTCGCCTATATATTCCCCCCGAGGCAAAAACCCTAGAGAGTCAATCAGAAATCCACGAAAAGTTCCATAGCGCTACCGCCACCGAAGGGGAGATTTGGGGGACAGAAAGTCTCTGTTCCGGCACCCTGCCGGGACGGGGAAGTGCCCCTGGAGGCATCTCCATCGATCTCCACCGCCATCTCCATCACCATTGCTGATTCCCATGACAAGGAGGGAGTAGTTCTCTCTTGAGGCTAAGGGTTCTACCGGTAGCTATGTGTTCATCTCTCTCTCTATGCATGATCTTATTGAGATCAGGAGCTTGTAATCTATAGACCTACCTTGCTACTCAAGTGCTTAATAGATCTCTACTCTCCCCATGTGTGTGAAAGTGATAGCGTGCACACCATGGTGGCACTTAGGCTAGAGATTACAAATACTTGTTATGAGTTATATTTGGAGTTGGATGTCTTTATGAAATTGTGGTGTTTGTTGGACTCATCTAGTACTCAAGGTGACAGTGTGGGGTTTTCTAGATGGGAAAGATGAACTTTGAGGTGTGCTGTTATAGCCCTCCCATCGATTAGAGTGTCCAACCGGAGAGTAGTTAAGAGTAGTATCATAAGAAGAATATATTTATATGAGAGTGTTCACTAGTGAAAGTATGATCCCTAGGCCTTGTTTCTAAGCATTGATACACACTTTGCAATTAGATCTGTTACATGTTTGCTTGCTTCCTTCTTTATTTCAGTTTGCCTTTAGTCTTTTCCCACGTCAACCACACGCCAAGAAGCTATTTTCTATCACCGTTACAACTTATAATTATCTATACCACTTGTATTTCACTATCTCTTCGCCGAACTAGTGCACCTATACACCTGACAAGTGTATTGGGTGTGTTGGGGACACAAGAGACTTCTTGTATCTTGATTGCAGGGTTGCTTGAGAGGGGATACCTTTGACCACTTCCTCCCTGAGTTCGATAAACCTTGGGTGATCCACTTAAGGGAAAACTTGCTGCTGTTCTACAAACCTCTGCACTTGGAGGCCCAACAACTGTCTACAAGAATAGAAGTGCGTAGACATCAAGCATTTTTCTGGCGCCATTGCCAGGGATCGAAGAAGAAGAAGAAACTCCCACGTCAACTACACGCCATTAAAAGACATTTTTCTGGCGCCGTTGCCGGGAGGTCAAGGACATCTTCACAAGGGGAGTCCCTCATAACCAATCTCTTTACTTTGTTGTGTTTGTTTTTCTTAGTTTCTTTTTGCTTTGTTTGCTTGTTTTGTTATTCAAAAACACAAAAAAAATTAGTTTTACTTGTTTGTTTTCTTATTCAAAAACACAAAAAAATTAAGTCTCCTTTAGTTTTCACCCCTTCCTTAGCTCACCATGTTGATCCCTAAATTCACCCCGAAAGACCTTTCAATTGGTAGTGGTTCTATAATTGGGAAAGATAATATTGAAGAATTTTTTAATCATGTTAGCAAACATGAGGATACTGAGGATAGATCCCTTGCAGAACTTGCTCCAAACTATGAGATTGCTGCATCTTATTTAATTCAAATGTTAGAAGCTAGGTTTGTTAACCTCAACCCCTTAATGCAAGTAATGTTTCTTAAGCTTAAAGAAATTGAAGACCCTGAAAAGAGGGATTTTATTCTAGAAACTTTGTTTAAGGAGTTCTATGATGTTGCCAAGGAAGCTAGGAAAGTCTTTGAACATTTCAATATGCTAGGCTCATGTGTAGATGTTGTTGGTACATGAGAAAAGGTGAACAAAACCGAACCTAATGGGGAGGAACCTAAGATACCAATACCCTTTAAACTAGTAGCAATACATGATGCCATAGAAAAGAATCTTGATTGGATTGTTCCTGGAAACCCTTTTGATGAGAATAGTGAACCTAAGAGCATTGAGAGAGGATCTTCTAGAACTTATTTGGATGATATACCTTGCCTTGTTGAAAATATTTCTGGTATTGATCTTAATGCTTCTTCATTTGAGAACACTTGATTCTTTCTTTGCTTCTTATGCCTAACTTAAAGGCGTTAAAGAAAAGTACTTAGTGGGAGATAACCCAAAAGTTTTAGATGAGTCTTGGAAGTTATTACATCAGTAATAACCGCTCCTTATCCTTTTTATTTCCTTTTTGTGCAAAGAGTAGCCTCTAATGAGAGAGAAGTAATGATTGGGAAAGTTGCTATCCCAAATCAGATTTTTGTGCTTCACCATAAAAATTCGTGAGAGAGCTCTGTAGGTCGGATTCAGCTGTAATTATTTGTGCTTCTGCCCCAGGTTGTTACCTAACTGTAGTTAGTTCAACACTTTTTTATTTGAGAAACAGAAGGTCTTCGAAAAAATTCGTCTTTACCTGCTGGTCTGTTTGACAGATTTCTGCCATTTTCTGCATTTGCTTCTTGTTGGTTCCTTCTTGAGTTCTTTTGGGGAATTGAGCTTTTTGAGGGAAGTGCTTCAGTAGCTAGTGTTCTAATGTAAGTTTATTTGGCGTTAGAACTGAAACTTAAGACCTTTTATCTTGAGTACACTAATGTTGCTAATAAAGATTGTGTGAAGTTTTGTATGAAGGAAAAATTTCAGGTGTATGGAAGGAATGAGTAATGAGATGAAGGATGGACTAAAGCTCAAGCTTGGGGATGCCACGCATGTCACCCCAAGAAATATCCAAGAAGTACAAGCGTCAAAGCTTGGGGATGCTCAAGGCATCCCCCTTCTTCATCAATAAAAATCCAGGTTTCTTCCAAACGCTTCATTTTTATTGTTTCATACACAGTTGTGTTGTTCTTGGAGCGTCTTCTTTTTTGTTTTCATTTTGGTTTTTTCGTTTGCTTGGTTTGCTTATTTTTCTGAATAAATTGGTTGGACCCCCTCTTTCATACATTGGTTTGCAAATAGTTTGGTTTGGTTTGGAAAAGAGTAGGAAAGTTCATGCTTATGTGGTAAAAAGAGCTTGTTTTTGACTATGGCGCATGCTTTGTCATGCCATGCTTGATATTGTTTTGGCTTTATGCTTAGTATTCTTTGCTGTACCATGACTTTTTATAAACAATTGAGATTGCTTAATGTGCCTTGGATGAATCATGCGTTGTTTTAGCATATTAAAGCATAGTATAGTGGTCTTCTCCTTTGATGCTTTATTTGGGTTGACTTGGCGCATGCTCACACCATGTTATGACTATCTCAAGTCACCTAAGCCTTTATGATCCTTTATTTTTCAACTTGTAGTATCACTTTATGCTTTGATCAATGATGTTTTGTCGCTCTGCATGATTATGGCCATTATTGCTCTCTTAGGTTGTCGCTCCGAGTCTTTTGCTAGCCTCCACAACAAAGTATGAGTTACACTCATGCATCCAACTCCCTAAAACAAGTTATTCCAAAGAGTCCACCATACCTACCTACTAGCTTATGCTATTCCAAGTATATTCATGCTTTTGTTTACCTTCCAAATTAAAATTGTTATGAGAAAACTAGTTATTAAAGCTCTCATGAACTTGATGGGACACTTTACTTTATTGCCTCTAATAAACTTGAACCATTGTGTCTTCTATGTTGTATATGCTTGCACTTCTATGTTGTATCAAAAAAGAGTCCTATATTGAGAAAAAAAAGAGAAAAGAAAAAAAATATACTATGAAAAGAGGAAAGAGAAAAAAGCACCATATTCCCATGGTATATAAGAAGAATGCTGAGATGCTCGTTGTCTGCTTGCCTTGTCATTTTGATATGGGGATTCTTCCGTATCATCGGGCAAGGGGTACCCCGTTGGCAGTTCTCTATGATACACATGTACTTACGATGACAAGAACTTACCGGTGACTAAACTTGAGTAGCATGACGAGCGGCCCTCGTATACAAGGGACATGAGATTTCTGACTTATACTTCGTCAAGCATGTAAACCATAGTTTGTTCACTTTAACCTTAATCACTTCAAGATGCTTATGATAGGGGCAATGAGAGCTGAAAGCTATAAGTACCATAATTTTTGGAAGCTCTTTATGAGACTTGAATCCCTACTTCCTTCTATGAAGGCCTTTCTTCCACCATTATATTGAGTCTCCACCTTCTATCTTTATGCACCTACTTTGAGAGAATAGTGGCCATTCTTAGTTCTATGTGCATTGTACCAAGACTAGTTGATTGATGCATAACTTGATATTGCTTGTTTTAAACTATTGTATCTAGTCACTCTTATGAACTTTGAAGGTGTCCTATGCATTTATATTTTCTACTCTATGAGGGACAAGCTGAATACTTTTATGCTATGTTTTCTTTATGTGAAACAAACAAACGTCTTGCAAATCATTGTTATTCATGAATCTTTTGTTTGTGCCTTTTCATGTTGCATCATAGTTTCTTTGTCTTATTGCTAGAACTTTGTCTTTCATGTTATGCTAGAAGTACTATGATCCCAGCTTTGAAAGTTTTACAAATACTTTGATCAAGTCTTTGATGGTGCATGTCACCTCAAAAATTATTCTTTCTTTTTATCACTTACCTACTCGAGGACGAGCAGGAGTTAAGCTTGGGGATGTTGATACATTGCAAATGTATCTATAATTTTTGATGTTCCATGCTTGGTTTTATCCACTTTCTTGTGTTTTGTTCCAACTTTGGAGTATTTTTCATATGATTTCTTGGACTAACCTATTAACAAGAGCCAAAATGCCAGCTGGCTATTTTCTGCTATTTTTGGTTCCAGGAAAGTCAGAAAATGAATATTCTTGGAATTGGACGGGACAAAAGCCAAATTGCCTATTTTTCCGGAAGTCATCAAGTGCCAGAATACGAGACGGAGAGGGGCCAGGGAGCCACCACACCACCTGGCCGCGCGGCCCAACCTGGCCCGCGCCAGGGGGTGGTGTGGCCGCTCCCGGCACCCCGTGCGGAAGGAGAGCCCGAGGGGGTGCCGGGAGCGGCCACACCACCCCCTGGTGCGGGCCAGGCCTAGCCGCGTGGCCAGGTGGTGTGGTGGCCCCCATGCCCTTCTCCGTCTCGTATTCTGGCACTTGATCCCTTCTAAAAAATAGGCACTTTGGCTTTTGTCCCGTCCAATTCCGAGAATATTCATTTTCTGACTTTCCTATAACGAAAAACAATAGAAAACAGGCAGTTGGCACTGTGGCTCTTGTTAATAGGTTAGTCCAAGAAATCATATGAAAAGTACTCCAAAGTTGGAACAAAACACAAGAAAGTGGATAAAACCAAGCATGGAACATCAAAAATTATAGATACATTTGCAATGTATCAACATCCCCAAGCTTAACTCCTGCTCGTCCTCGAGTAGGTAAGTGATAAAAAGAAAGAATAATTTTTGAGGTGACATGCACCATCAAAGACTTGATCAAAGTATCTGTAAAACATTCAAAGCTGGGATCATAGTACTTCAATCATAACATGAAAGTCAAAGTTCTAGCAATAATCAAATAAACTATGATGCAACATGAAAAGGCACAAACAAAAGATTCATGAATAACAATACTTTGCAAGATGTTTGTTTGTTTCACATAAAGAAAACATAGCATAATAGTATTCAGCTTGTCCCTCAATAGAGTAGCAAATATAAATGCATAGGACACCTTCAAAGTTCATAAGTGTGACTAGATACAATAGTTTAAAATAAGCAATATCAAGTTATGCATCAATGAACTAGTCTTGGGACAATGCACATAGAACTAAGAATGGCCACTATGCTCTCAAAGTAAGTGCATAAAGATAGAAGGTGGAGACTCAATATAATGGTGGAAGAAAGGCCTTTGTAAAAGGATGTAGGGATTCATGTCTCATAAAGAGCTTCCAAAAAGTATGGTACTTATAGCTTTCAGCTCTCATTGCCCCTATCATAAGCATCTTGAAGGTGATTAAGGTTAAAGTGACACAACTAAGAGGATATGCTTGACAAGTTATAAACCAAAATCTCATGCCCCTTACTTATGAAGACCGATCCTCATGCTACTCAACTTCAGTCATGAGTAAGCTCTTGTCATTGTAAATATATGTGTATCATTAAGAACCACCAACGGGGTACCCCTTGCACATGATACGAGAGCTTTCCCATAATCAAAATGACAAGGCAAGCAGACAATGAGCATCTCAGCGATCTTTTTATTTGCTATTTGCATAGGTTTTTATTGAGGATGCTTCATAGAGTGCTCATTATGGTGATGCTGCAAGTTTCCACCATGATTAGGCATGGCTTAGGGTAGCGGCCCAGGCATTTCTCTAACACACATACAAACTCCATGATTTTACAAGTTCCACTTTTATTTCACACTACCGGGATCCGTAAGCAAAAGAACATGATATCAACGGGGTACAAAGTACAAGTGCAATGTTGAAAGCGTTCCCCATGAAACATGGTTCTGCTAATTTCAACTTATAAAGTGCAAGAATATACACAACAAAGAAGGACCCAATGGTTCAAGTTTATTAGAGGCAAAAAGTAAAGTGTGCCATCAAGTTCATGAGAGATTTAATCACTAGTTTTCTCATAACAAGTTTAATTTGGAAGGTAAACAAAAGCATGAATATACTTGGAATTGCATAAGCTATTAGATAGGTATGGTGGACACTTTGGAATACTGGAGGGGGTTCAGATGATAACCTGAAGGTGGATTATTAGTCATAGATGTAGTTGTATGGCGGTCTATGTATTATGTTGTAATGCCCAATCAAGTCTCAAAGGAGTCAAGATGATTAGTATATGCATGTATTGCTTTCTCGGTGTTTGTCAATTTCCCCACTGTAATTTGTTCACCTAGCATGTTATCTATCTAATGAGAGCCACCTCTAGTGAACTATGGATCCCGGTCCTTTCTCTTTACATACAATCTACAATCTTTTACTGCTTTGTGTTTACTTTCTGCAAACTTTTACTTCTTTCCATTCGATACGTTTAATCCTTTGTTTTCTGCAAAACACGGTGAGATTGACAGCCTCATCGCAAGTTGGGGACAAAGTTCTGTGGTTGTGTTCTGTAGGTCTCCACGTTGCTACTAGCACTGGTAGTGCGCCCTGCCAAAGCTCAGCTAGTAACACCTTTGGGGTGTTTCCTTGCTCCTACTGGTTCGATTAAACCTTGGTTTCATAACTGAGGGAAACTTGCTGCTCTTTTCATCATACCTTCCTCTTGGGGTTCCCAACGAGCTCTACATCAACACCGCCATCAAGCATTTTTCTAGGCGCCGTGCATTGATCCATTAGCGCTACAGCTGGGGGGTGGCCGCATGAGGACAAGGCGAACCAGAGTCCTTTGGGCGGGAATGTGGTAGCCCTTCCCGCCCATTGATGGGGGGAAGAGGCCCGACGCCGCCCTATATAAGGAGCCTTTCTCCTACACTAGAGGGGATCGATCCTTGAGATATAAAACCCTAGACTTTCATCCTACTTTGTACCCTTGCAAAGCACGCGAGCAATACAAAAAAGCAGGAGTATGGGCTTTACCTCCTGAAGAGGGTCCCGAACCTGGCTACAAAAACCCGCGTCACCTATCTGTCGTGTGCTTGCTCCTCCGCCACTACCGTCACCGAGTTGCTTGGAGTCGCGTGTTCAGGCCCCTCTCGAACCAAGGGATCGTGGGACCCTAGTTCCTTCGCGGGACAAATCTCTGACAACCACCAACACAATGAGCAACAGAAGGGATCGCAAAAGCCTGAGTTTGGTGATGTGTCCCTCAGCAATTCTATTTCTGTAATAATGAGGTTGTACTCCTGCTCCTTGTGAGCTTTGAAACACTCGTGTTGGTTTGTTCCAACACTCTGCTTTTCTTTCATTTTTTGTTTGTTTTTCTTTTCTTAGTTACTTGCTTGTTCGCAAGTTCTTTTCTATTTCTAATACCTATCCTCAAAAAAATACAAAAAGATTTTCCCTTTTTTCCTTTTTCACGAAAGTGGATTTTCCTTTTTACTCTTTGCTTGCATTTTATTATGTGAGTGATTTTTACTTGAGTTTTGAAGGAACACATCCCTATAAGGAAGAGGATTATGAAGGCACTCATCAGAGGTATGTCCTGTGTTTTCCCACTTTTGATGTTTGAATTGTTTATCTTAGTTGGTTGATTTGCTAAATGCTATGCTAATGGGAGTAATGCAAAATAGTTAGATTAAAGCATTTTATTTGTATGGATGATTAGTTGTGAAAGCTTTTTCTCTGGTTCTTGTTGCTAATGGAGTTTTTCCTTGGAATTTTTTTTCCAAACAAGTACAACAAGAAAAAGTCTCAAATTTATGACTTGTTTGATGAATGATTGTCTTGAGAGTTTACCTTTGAAGATACTTAACTCCATAGATGTTTTGATAGACTTGATGACACTCTTTAAAGGAGTTGTTTGATTGAAATGAAGTTTAGTGGTAATTGTGATTTATGCCAAACCTAACCTGGTGGATCAAACCGTGATACTATTTAAAAGAGTTCTGTGTTTTTGACACACACATATGGATGCCAACAACTCCACTGGCCTACGAACGATCAATGGTACAACCCCTGTTTTCAGATATGAGTTGACGACATGGGTGGCACATCTCACTGTAATGGGCAAAAGTATTGGTACTCTCGAAGGTTGTGCAAACCATTGTTTGAAAGAATCACTCTATGATCCTTGTTGATAATTATTCTTGAAAGAAGGGATACAAATATATGAAGATCCACATAACAAGTCCTTGGCATGGTCTCATTACTACTTTATAAATTTTCATGAATGACAATGATTGGAATAGAACCGTTTTGATAGTCTTGATTTACTAATATGGGTGTCTATAATACACTTCACTGTTATGACACTTAGGACATGAACTCTCTTATTCAATTTTGCTATTATAGAACATCCTAGTGTTCCTTGGCAAGCTGAGAGTTACCTAGAGGAATTGTATTGATTGCTACACTCCTAGTTATTTATAAATATATTAAACTTTACTTTGATTGTCTTGAGTTAACAAAGCTTGTATAGTGTTTTTCGCACTCTCTAACTTTGACGCGCATTTAAAATGGAAGAAGTGCAGGACGCATATGAATACCGATCGTAAGTGAATTCATATTCTCGTTGTTTTAGTTTAAACGATGAATTCCTTATAGTTTTGTTGTTTTTCATGATCGAGGGCGGCCAAGGTTTGATCTTTGGGGACATTGATGGCTATGAAAATAGCCATCTTTCTCTGTGTTTAAACATTGTTTTTAGTCAAGCAATTGACAAGAATGTCTCTATCCTTGGCACTAATGACTAATTATTGCAAAGATATGCAAACCATTTCTTTGAATTTTGTTGTGCAGGAAACCACACTTTTAATGCGAAATAAGGAGCCATAAATGAAGATTTTGAGGAATTCTACACGACCAAGTAATCCTGGAGCAATAACTATGTGTCAGGGGTCATAACGACCACGGGTATGGGCATGGACTACCAGTATCATGTGTCGGTGGCTTCGTCTCATCAAACCCTACAACTTTCATGTAGGCACCTATATATTTCGAGTTCCCAGCCGCCGCGCAGAGGGCTGCCATTCTTAGATTGCATCAGAACACCACCAAAAGAGATCCACACCATAGTTCATCCCCTCCATCTTCCATCCTCTCCATTAGCCATATCCATTACTTTGTACTTGAGATCTCCTTGTGATTCGGCGACCATTGTAAGAATATTTGATTTCAATATAAGAATTTTGCACAATGTTTTCTATCCTTGATCTAATTGTTATGAGTGATTAGTCCTCACGGGCTGCAGGTTGGGGTAAAACCTCGTAGCAATTATGTGTGTCTAATCTATTGGAGTATTGTGTTTTGTTTGAATAAGAGATTTGTATCTTTTGTTTATTTGTCTCTTGACTCGATCTTTGGACTTGTAGGTACCCAAGACCCCGAGATCAATAAAGGCTTTAGGTGAGGTACTTGGCTAGCGGCAATCTCATAGGAAACCTAGTAACGTAAAGGGTTGTACAGTCTTTGCTTACCGACCCATTCGGGACCAACATCAATATCTCTCCAAGTCTTTGATTTATCTTTTTCACTTAATAAGTATTTGTAGCCAGGTACTTTGTGGTGCAACTGGTTGATCAAAAGGCTATTGCTATGCCTATGACTCGTAGGGTGACATGGACATACCTTACAGGTACTCGAGTTTTGCATATACGGTCCAGTATGGAAGAAGCCCACGATGTTACCAGGGCCCAATCAAGGATTCAGGTGCCCTAAGGAGACTCTAACTGCTTGCAGCACACGGCGAGCTCAAGATAGAAAGTTTGAAGGGAAAACCCTAACTTGTAACCGACTCGACCTGCTATCCCAAAACCTAGCCTATCTATATAAAGGCTAGGAGGGGGCGGCGACGAGGACAATCACAACCCTAGTTTTCCACACCATCGCCAGATTGCATCTGCATACCCCCTATAACTTTCGACTCCCTCGATAATTCCAAGAGCAGACAAGCAGGAGTAGGGGTCTTCTATGAGGCCTGAACCTGGGTAAACCTTGCGTCCCTGTGTGCTTGTTTTCTAGCCGATTGATGCCTCCAGTGCTCCCCTCTTCTCCAAAACCCAAGTCCATAACAATGGGCATTGGTGAGTTTAACCCTCGTCAATTGGCGCCATCTGTGGGAACTGGGAGTGCTGATGTTGCGGTTTCCTCGGCCCCATCAACTGCGATCTACAACTCTGCAACAATGGAGATTTGCCTCCTCTTTGGTGCCTTTGACTTCACTATGCACATGCTGGCCACTCGCCTAGATTTCGAGTCCGTAGGCGACGGGATCAGCCTGGCGATCAGAAGCCTACGGTTCCAAGTTGGTCAGCTGGGCACACTTTTCCTTCCTGATCAGCCAAAGGTCCCCGCGATTGCTCCAGCATCATGGTTTCCACCGCCGATCGGCACCCTGAGCAAAGTCAACGCCCCGACAACAGTCGGGAACACTAATAGGAACAACAGTCACTGATCTGATCTAGGCGATCTGGCCACCGAGGATAGAGCCTACGGCTCCGGATCTAAAAGTTGCGGAAGAAACAGCTTCCCCAAGGATTACATGTGCGCCATTGTTAACACAGGCGACAACAATGGCAATCGCGACAACACCGGTACTAGTCCCTCCAACGGTGGTATCCTAGTCGCGAACGGTGGTCCCTCCAACAGAGCACCCACCAACAACGGGCCGGAGAATCAACCGAACCTTACTGCAAATGAGCACGCCGAGGAGCGCATGCTGATCAAGCTCAATGATGCTGAGTGCGCTCGCTGCCGAGAGGCCTTGCGGGGCAACCCCTTGCCGCCAAACTCATCGCAAGACATGCTGATGGGTTATCACTGGCTGCTCAAGGAATAATTCAAGCGCCAGTAGCAACTAATCGCCCAGCTCGAGGCACATAGAAAGGTGGCGGACGAGTCGAGCCTTCGGCAAGCTCAACTCTCCTCCATGGGAGAATCCTCCTCCAAGGGCAACGAGCATATGACCGCCAAGAGACGCTCTCGACTAGCCCACCTCACCAATAAGGAGCGAGAAGAGGCTGCGCGAGTCCTTGATTTTTCATCCATGATGGTGGATACGCGAGGCAACATGTGGCGCCCCGCCAAAACCACTACTAGAAAATCACGTTGTTTTTGTGCATTGCATCATCATGATCGCATGCTCATGTCATCATGGCACATTGCATTTGAGCACCGTCATCATCATGCATGGTTTTGTCTAAAACTATATTTTGAAAAGTCTGGTTTTGTTTTCTAAACGCCCCATCTTTATTCAAATACAAAACCCGGGTCTCCAGAATATTTTGTCTTGTCTATCAACGGTTTGCAAAAGCCTCGTTTTTAATAAATAAAATATTTAAATCATTTTGGGAGGCAGCCAGGCAGGCCCGAAAGCCCAGCCGGCCACCTCTAGATAAAAATCCTATCTAACCCAGATTCCCCAGACCCTTTTCTACCCAATCCTACCCTACCCAGCCTCCCTCCACCTTACCCTGACGAATCCCCTCCCTCCCCCTCACACCTCCACCTCCCTCCAGCTACCCACCAGCCGCCACCTCCCCTCACACCCGCCACCTCACCGGTGGACACACACCAACCCCCACAGCCATACACGCACGCACGCATCCCCGCGAGGCCACCCACCTGGTCACCAGCCCCACCTGCCGCCCGACCCACCTGACCCCTGCACACTTCCCCACACCGGGCCACACCTGCCCCGCACTCGCTGGCCAACCCGCCCGTGCACCACACCCCTGCACGAACCCCTCCCGGCCCCACCAACCAGTGCCCACCCTCGGACCCCGCCACTCCGTGTCGCCCTCTCTCTCTCCCCCATCTCCCTAGGCCGTGTCTGCTTTTCGCCCGCCTCTCTCTCTCCTCTCCGGCGACACCCTCCGCCTGCAGCGCCATACCGCCCCGCCGGCCGGCCTCGCTTCTCCCCCGGTCGCAGCCGGCCGCCCTTCGCGCCGAGCCGCCGTCGTCACTGCGCTACCCTCGCGGCGCCACCCCTGCCTCGCCGACCTCGCGTCACCCCCGCCTCGCCCGGCCGCCACCAGCGTGGTCTTCTCCTCCTCGCCGCCTCTGCTCGCTGTCGCCCAGCGACCCCGGCCGCGCAGGCCGCCTCCAGCCAGCCTCATCCTCCGCGTTCGCCTGCCCCAGCTCGCCGAGCCCTCCCCCTGAGCACCTCCGGCCGACGCGCTCGCGTTCACCGCCGTCCGTGCCGCCAGGGCCGCCTCCCGCCTCTCCTCGCGAGCGATGTCGCGCCCTTCCTCGGCGTCCCCGTCTCCGGCCGGGTCCGCACCTCCGGCCGCCAACACCTCCAAGTCTGGCTCCCCTCCGCTTCTCCTCGTTCTCGGCGGCCTCGGTCCGCACGTGAGCCGTCGCCCCGCCGGTCCCGCCTCCCCATGTTCGACGCCCTCCCGGGCGCTCTCTGCCCCGAACTCGAGCTCCCCGTGGGCCCGCTGCCACGCGGCTTCGCCCACCGCCGCCGTTTCCTCCCCGCACCGGCGCCGGCCTCCACCACCTTGTCCCGCCACCAACCGTCTCCGGCCTGCATCAAGACTGCGTCTGCCTCGGTCGTGTCGCGTCTGTGATGTATTATATTTTTGTGTGGTCTCAATCAGTGTAGATGCACATGTTTAATCACTGGTGCTATGGGGCTTCCGAGGTCCAAGTATGCCTCCAGGCTCCTTTTATGTTGAGGTGTTCTGCCCGGATGTATGTTTTTGCCACCGACAAGATTGTCGACATGAATTCGATAAACCCCCGGCGCCAAACCCGATGATCCGAGTTCTTTGTCATGGACCGAACGAGAAGACCTCTTCACGGACAAGATCTCCTTCCCGAAACGTCAAGATCTTCCAGCACCGAGACCCAAGCCCGACACTGTCACCCGAGGACTATGACAAGATCGTCCCAACCCGCCAAGTTCGCCTACCCGGACACCGTGCGACAAGATCTACTTCACGGATCCGAAGACCGCAGTACCCGATCCACTCAAGTTCGCCATCGACGGTAAGATCTCCTTGGAACACCAAGTTCTCCTTCCGTTGTCCGAGACCGATCCCCGTCGAACCGTTCCCCTGTCGAACCCCGAACCCCCAGAACCAAGATATGCCGAACCCAGATGTGTGAACCTTTTCCGAGCCCCTATTTTATAAATGCTATATATAAAATCTGTTGCATAATAATTGTTCATCTCACATGAATATCATAATCATGCCAGGTCTTCTGCCGTAGTATTAAATATTGCACTCGGTGTTTCTTTTAGTGCTTTGCTTCTTCGCAGATTAGACCGATGAGTGGATGCGAGTATCGACAAGTTCTCCGGATATGATCCTTCGGCAGTGTTTCCCAGGCGAGCATATCTTCCCCTTCTACCTATTTTGCATTTATAGTCTTTATTTCCTCCTGTTGATCTATTGCTATCCGTGTCGTGATGCTTTAGTTTCCGTACCCCAGTTATATCCCGTGCAGCCTCTATATTGCCTTGGACACCTCCTATTACCCGTGTTTGGTAGATAGCTGGCCTTGCGAGTCGTAGTCACTTGCTCAGGTGCGATCTGGTGATGTCGAGTACCACAGTTGTTGGAATGCTGGCCGATGTTTATGGTGGAGATGATCATGTCTTTAAATACAACTATTAAAATGCTAGATATAACTAATGCAGAGGCATCGGTGGGCAATAGATGTTATTTGGTTCTTCCACGCTCACTTGTGTCCCGTACGACCCCGAGTACTTGATACCTGTTCCTTGATTTTTCGTACTATCCACATCCGGGAGGCCTTATGGACCCCCCCTGAGCCAGAGCTTGATTCATTCTTATTTCTTGGGGCCACAAAGTAGTTTGGGGCTTTATTACTATCCTGTACTTATGCCATGCTTTACTGCTTTATTTAAGATTGTGCGTGGAGCACCTGTACTGTTTAGGATCGTGACACGTTTTCGCTGTATTGACAAGCCCAGTCACACTTTCGGGTTCCCAGTCGTTTACAGCCGTCCACACAAACCCTGGGTCCGTTCCGGAGCCGGCCAACTTCGTTGCGGGTAGCTTAGTGGGGTGGCCCCCTGAAATATTTCTGAATCCTGTGATCGCTTTGTCGTGAATGCCTCGTTGGGTTTTGAGTTGGGTTTTCCGAGGTTGATCAAGTGTGTGTTGCTATTTGTGCACCCCTGCAGGGTAAAACTTTCTGAAAGCCGTGTCCGCGGTTATGGACGACTTGGAGCACAATATCTCGATCATAGACAAGCATAACTAAAGTAGTGCTACAAATTTGACTTGATATGTGACTAGTAATCAGAAGCAACTATAACAGAATGGATATTAAAAATGCCAACAACTGGTGGATCTGGGTTGTTTGTTATATATGCCTAGTAAGTATTGAAACTCCAATGGAATGAGATAAAAGTGCCAACAACTTCTGGGTTTTGGGATTCCTCAGGACAATTATATCTGACTAGTAAAGGTTCCAACTACCACCGAATGGTAATTAAAACTGCCCACTACTTATGCTTCAGGATGACTCATGCTATCTATATCTGATTAGTAATTGATGCAACTATAACGGAATGAGTAAAATTGCCAACAGTGTGAGTTCCTTGGTCCAACTTCCTTGTTTGGTCTCGAGGGGGAAATACCAGGATGGGTTTGTTTGGTGTTAGCTTCAGGTTGGATCCGAATAGGTCTTTCTTATCCCTCTCTGATAACCGCCAGTTGTATCGAGTCTCTATAGGTTGTTTAGTGCCGCTGCGCTGCCGCTTCAGCCCACCATACCTATGTAGGCGAGAGCCGCTGAATCTAGCCTTGCCATGTACTGGCCTCAGTACTGACGCTCCTCTTTTTCCTTTGCCCTTTGTCGGCACCCCTTTTGTTTTAGCAGGTTTGAGATCGCCGTCGTTAGCAGGATTACCCTTCCGGCTTGGCCTGGGCAGGGTTATGGACGCCATTGGTTATTCTTCAGGGCGCTTAGCCCCATTTGCATCTTGTCCGTAGTCAGACGCTCTATCGTTTTCAAGGTGATTTGGATCTTTGTATTGTATATCTGTATTCTTGACTCGTTGAGTCGCTGTTGTATATATATATATATCTATTCTGTGGGTCCCATCGAGGACTGTTGTGTAATGTTATTACTTCGTTTTCCACCCGCACGAAAGTGCCTGGTAGGCGTCCTTGAATCGTTTCTATGCGGGTTTGGCGGGAAGCGCTAAAACTTGCATAGGGCCGATTTGAGGGTGTTACACAACGTGCTCCCGAAGACACCACAAGCAGCGGTGACAGCGACCACCATGTACCTCCTCAACAACCAGCCACTTGCCGGGGACCCGCGGGCTGCCATGCACCAATCTACGATCGCGGGCCTAGGGCTAGTCGAAGTCGCCCTCATCAAGGAGCCAACACTGGAGCTGAAAAATAGTAAAGCTCTGGCCAAACACTACTCTTCAACCCTCACACTCGAGGATTTTGTCGATATCCTCGATGAAGCATGTCAGATTGCAGCGAAGAGATCAACGATCTACCAGTAAAACCTTCGCAATTACCACAGCAGAAGGCTATGCCCCAGATCCTTCTTCGAAGGAGACCTAGTCCTGCGACTGAAGAAGCAATGGCACATCAAATTCAAGTCCCCTTGGGAAGGACCCTACGTGATTACATAAGTAATACCTGGGGGAACCTATCGCCTTAAGTATGTAGAAAGTGGAGTCGCATACTCCAACCCCTAGAACGTCGTGCAGCTGCGTCGTTTCTACACTTAGATGTTTTTACTTTACAAATAAGGCTATTCAGCCAGACTACTTAGCCATACACTGTACCTCATGATATTCTGCGAATAAATAAAGCTAAGTGCCCCAAACTCTGTGTCCTTACTTCTTACTTGCAATTACATTACTCGGGGGGCTACACCACCTTCTCAACTTCGTTACACGAATAAACACAGTATCCCGAGTAGCCGATGTACTATCAATCGAACCCTGGGTGAAATCAACCTAGCTGCAACGCACCTGACAGGTTGACAAGGTGCTGAGATGAATACCCATCAGGCAAACTGAAAGGAACTTTATAGTACAAAATACTCAAAAAATATACAAGCTAGCAAGCTATTACATATGAACGGGTAACAAAACACCCGACAATCTTATATGAACTTTACAACACCTAAGCATTTCATGTGCAGATCTATACTACACTACTGACGCAAAAGGAGAACATTCGTCTACTCTTCGAAGAAATTAACGATAACTTCGGCTGGTTGATCAACCGCCCGATAGTGTGGCACCATGTTCCATGTCATCCCTTTTAGCGGAGGTGGTGGCCCAGCGGCAACAGCTATGAAATCCATATCTGGCTGGTGCAGGCGAACAACCACCAACGCAGCCTTCGCACCCGCTACCAGCTACTGGCGCATGCACTCGTAGACTGCGCAGATATCTTGAAACTTCGACCGCAATGCTAGCAAGCTTGAAGGCACCACATCCAGGGGAAACATCGCCTGGAAAATATGCTTAAGTCACGACGTCGACTTCTTCAAGTACTGCAGCACCCGCGATGCACGATCCTGCAGCATCGCCAACGTGACTCCACGATCGTGATCCATATAGAAATACCCGCTAGCTTCCAGCTGCTCTTGGGTCAGGTCATTCAGTCAAATGGCAACTCGATCCCTCTCATCCTGCGGGTGATGAGCGCTAACAACTACAAGAAGCAGAGAAAAAGCATAAGGACAAAGCGCTGCTATGAATGGCTAAGGAAAGGATAAGAGGCTAGATAACTAACACTTAAATTGCTCATTTAACTGAGCCACCTCGTCCAGAAGGTACTTCTCGCGTGCACTGGCCTTTTCATCCTTCGACTTCCACACGTCCACGCTACCACGGATCATGGGTATCTCCCGCTCCAAGTGTTTTATGCGGTCGTGCAATTAAGAAAGCAGCAACAGATCCTCCACCTTTGAACGTGGTTGTGCCACCGGTTCATCGGTGGGAGGCGACAGATGGACCACTCGAAGGACCCTATTATAGGCAGAATAAGAAGGAAATAAGGCCAACTATTTATAAATAAATGTCAGCAGAAGAAACATCAAGGTTTAGCGAGTCTCAAAAGGAGACCCCCCATGAGGTACAATCCAACATGAAAAGTTAAACTATTACAAAAGAAGACTAAGACAGCAGGCTACAGCTAGGTGTTGGCACTTGGGGGCCTCTTCAAGTCTGTGGCAGTCTTTGACGCCACGTTCTTCTTGAGTACAGCCTCTGATGCCGTGGCTGTCGCCTGCTTCTGCTGCCTCAACTCAACCGAGTACGTGGCGAGTGTATCAATGAGTCGAGGCCCATATTTACTGCAGCTAGTGGAAAAAGGAGCAAACACTACCTGCTGGCCATCCAAGGTGACCGACATCACTGATGATATTTGGCTAGGGTTCAGATCCACGCCATGAGCCTGCGGCATCGTGAGTCCCATGGTAGCTCCAACTCCCCGCTGTGTGTTCTTGAAGTCCATAGGCATGGCTTCCGCAAAGGATTCCACCAAGCCATCAAGATTCTCGATCAGCTTTGCCTTGGGGAGCATCTCCTCTCGAAGACAGCCTAGCACTCCCTTGGCCCTCTCAAGTGTGTCCTTGATAGAGATGCTGCGGTATCCGACTACATTCATGGCGCCGACCAAGGCATCTGCGCGGGTCAAAGCCTGGGCGTCAAAGTCCATGCCGGCGGCATCTGCAAAATATACATATGAGCACAATGGCATGAAGGCAAAGTGCATATCAAATGCAAGTGAAGCAATATCATACCTGAGAGCGCTTTCGCGATAGGGAAGAGCTATTCTACGGACATCTTCTCCCTCTCAGCGGTGGAAGAGCGCAAGTCATCTTCATGCTTTTTTTGAATCTTCTAGAGCCTTGAGTGCCTCATTGCGTTTCTTCTCCACTATGGCAAGTCCCTTCTCGAGGGAGTCGACGTGATGAACAAGGTCATTATGCTCACCTACAATGGAAAAACTTGAGCCTACAAACCTCTACGTAAAAGAAATGGAGAGAAAAGTATAAAACTAACCTTGGAAAGCACGGTGGAGGTTTTCCAGCGAAGCATGTTATCGACCCAAGGAAATGATCTGCTCGGCGAGGCGAGTAGAATCCTTCATAATAGGCTACAAGAAAAGGGAAGCAGTGTGAGCATTAACAGAAAGTTCGACTACCAACGGCACTAGAAAACTCGCGTGTTCCTCTAGGGACTCTAAAGATTCTTTTAGAATCATCGTCCGGCCAAATTTTTGATGTTCCCCAGCGTGGGGGAGCTCGAAAAATTGGCACCAGAGTGGGCTGCCACCGGAGGGGAAGGAGACGGTACCGCCACCTCCTTGTCTTTGGAGTCCACAACTCCAGTCTCCTTGACAAAGTGACAGTCATCGGACGATGACGATGCTATTTGAGTACAAGAATACCTAGAACTACTTCAGAAGGACAAAGTTTGAGAGGACAGGATGAACTCGCAAAAATATACACACATACCCGTCAAACTTGTCGAGGTCGAATGAATCATCTGACGACTCCTTTGGCAACCTCAACTTCTTCCGTGAAGGAGGGGCCACGGCTCACACGGGCACGACATGAATTGGCTCCTCTGCTATAGCAGGAGGATCCTCTAGCATCGACAACGACAAGGCATCTGAGTCCTTGCTTCGGGAGTGATGACCCACAAATATAGGGGGTGTATCGCAGTATTTTCGAGGGAAGTGAAACCCAATTTATTGATTCGACACAAGGGGAGCCAAAGAATATTTATCAGCCTTAAGAACTGAGTTGTCAATTCAGCTGCACCTGGAAACAATCTTGCTCACAATAGTTTATCAGTAGAAAAGTTTTGTAGTAGGAATAGTAAAGTAACAGTAGCAGCAAAACAAAGACAATAGTAACAAAAACAGTAAACGGTGGGATTCGAGTGCGGTAGGCATAGGGATGGATGGACGGGCGTTGCATGGATAGGACAATTCACATAGCAATCAGAACATAGGGCAATTGCAGATGAATAAGATAAGGCATCCAAGTACTAGACAATCCTAGGCATGTGTTCCATATATAGTCATACGTGCTCGCAATGAGAACTTGCACAACATCTTTTGTCCTGTCAGCCTGTTTGCAGCGGGGCCTCTAGGGAACTACTGGCAATTAAGGTGCTCCTTTTAATAAAGCACCGGAGCAAAGCATTAACACTCCGTGAACACATGTGATCCTCACATCAAAGCCTTTCCCCTCCGGCTACCCTGATTTCTGTCACTTCGGGACCATAGGTTCCGGACAACGACGTGTGTATACAACTTGTAGATAAGACCCAAAACAATACTATCATGATGAATCAATAATAAGTTCAGATCTGAAATCATGGCATTTGGGCCCTAGTGACAAGCATTAAGCACAACAAGGTTGCAACAAAGTCATAAAGCACTAATAGAGATACTAGGCACTATGCCCTAACAATCTGATGCCATTGCATGAACGATCTCATCCAATCCCTACCATCCCCATAGCCTACAGCGGGGGATTACTCACTCATAGATGGGGAAAACATGGATGGTCGATGGAGAAGCGATGGTGATGATGATGGCGATGATCTCCTCCAATTCCTCGTCCCGGCAGGGTGCCAGAACGGAGATTCTGGTGCTGTTTCATGGAATCTGGTGGTGGCGGCGGAGCGGAACTCCTTCTGGAAAAACATCGACCCCCCTGAAGTTTTTAGGTCAGAAGGCTCCTTATAGGCGAAGAGAGAGACCGAGGGGGTGCCTGGGGGGCCCACACCACCCCTTGGCGCGGCCTGGCCTGGCCCGCGCCAGCAGGTGATGTGGACACCCCAGGGCTCTTCTCCGTCTCGTATTCTGGCTCCTGGAGTCTTCGGGTAAAATAGGATTTTTGGCATATTTTCCGGGATTTTTCCTGATAGTTGATTTTCTTCACAAAAAGTAGACACCAAGGTAATTCTGCTGAAAACAGCGTCAGTTCGCATTAGTTGCATCCAAATCACACAAGTATAGAGGAGAAACAATAGAAAAAGTGTTCGGGAAAGTAGATACGTTTTGGACGTATCAACTCCCCCAAGCTTAGCTTATTACTTGTCCTCAAGCAATTCAGTTGAAAACTGAGTGCGATAAAAGAACTTTTACGAACACATTTGCTTCATATGATGTAAATATTCTCAGCAATGTGACCAACTACTTAGACAATTCATAATAAAAAGTATGCAACTGCGTCTAATTAATAGTCATTGCAAGCTATGAAGAGATTCCAACTCAAGAATAATAAGTAGCATGAAGCACAAACATAAGCAACATTACAATGCTCATAGAAAGGTATGATAGAGTCGTATCTCGCTTGCTTTTGATTATGAATGCCAAGGCACCTCTGAAGTTCAAGTGATGACTAGAAGTAAAGATATCAAAGATACAAGCATCAAAGTCATAACACAAATAATCAAGTATTGGAACAAACACAAAGAATGACAACTATGCTCTCAAGAAGGTGCTCAAAGAATATGTGGAGACTCAACAAGTGGAAGAAAAAGGTTTTGAATAATTTTGAAAGGCTTCCAAATGTTGAAAGTATGGTACTCGTTAGCTTTGAGCTCTCATTGCCCCTATCATAAGCATCTTTAATGTGGTTAAGGTGAAAGTGACACAACTAAGAGGATATGCTTGACAAGTTATAAATTGAAGTCTCATGCCCCTTACTTACGAAGACCAATCCTCATGCTACTCAACTTTAGTCACAAATAAGCTCTTGTCATTGTAAGTATATACGTATCACAGAGAACCGCCAATGGGGTACCCCTTGCGCATGACACGGGAGCTATCCCATGATCAAAACAACAAGGCAAGCAGACAATGAGCATCTTAGCGATCTTTTTATTTACTATGTGCATAGATTTTTATTGAGGATGCTTCATAGAATGCTCATTATGGTTATGCTGCAAGTTTCCACCAGGATTAGGCATGGCTTAGGCTAGCGGCCCAGGCGTTTCTCTAACATACATACAAACTCCATGATCTTACAAGTTCCACTTTTATTTCACACCGCTGGGATCCATAAGCAAAATAACATGATATCAACTAGGTACAAAGTACCTATGAAGTGTTGAAAGCGGTCCCCATGATACATGGTTTTGCTAACTCCAACTCATAAAGCGCAAGCATATGCACAACAAAGAAGGACGCAATGGTTCAGGCTTATTAAGTGCAAGAAAATAAAGTGTGCCATCAAGTTCGTGAGAGCTTTACTAACTAACTTTCTCATAACAAGCAAACATTTTATTCGGAAGAAAACAAGGCATATTGAATATGCACGGAGATAGCAAACGATGCTAATAGGTAGGTATGGTGGACACTTTGGAAATATTTGGTTTAGGGAGTTGGAAACATGAGTAAAACACTCAGTGGAGGTGAAGGCTAGCAAAAGTAAGGGAGCGACAAATGAGAGAGCAATAGTTGTCATTATCATGCTTGCAACAAAACAAGACTACTCATGGCATGAAAGTGATTCAAGATCCTCAAGGCAAAATAATTCATCGAGGCTTAACTGACTATTACAGTCATGAGCATGCGTGAGCATGTGCCAAGTCAATCAAATGAAACATTCAGAGGAGGATACCACGGTGGCATACCAATTTATGAATATAGTAATGCAAGCAAACATTCATGAGACATGCTACAAATTATTAGCGAGATGGAGCTAATCATAAGAAAGCAAAAACTATTAAGCATCCAAAGAAAACATACACTCTACATGAACGGACTAAGCAAGCTCACAAAGATGAGTATATGTACAAAAATGAAGACAAATAGAGTTCGTTCCCAGCCTCTTACCACGCCTCAAGTTGTCATTAATCCTCATTATTGCTCTTCACTTGTGTGGCTTGAATAATAATATGAAACCAATAATCCACTGATAACTGCCGAACCCTGTAGCAAACTCGCAAAAACCAAAGAAGAACGACAAATATTTTTGGTCTTTTCTATTTTTAAATAAGAACCAAAAGAGAAAAACAAGCAAAGCAAAATATTTTTGGATTTTTCGAATAGTTCAAACAAAGCAAAAAGGGAAAAAGCAAACCAAGGCAAAAAGAAGAAGCAAGCCAAAGAGAAACAACAAAAATATTTTTGGCCTTTTTGTGTTTTTAGAAAGCAAAAGCAAAGAAGAACGAAAACTAAAAAGAGAATGAAAACATGAATATACAAAGTACCGACGCAACATGATATGGAGATGAGTGCGGTGTCGGCATACCTCCCCAAGCTTAGGCTTTTGGCCTAAGTGGGTATCAATCCTAGGCTGGCCAAGATGAAGTGTCACCGAGATACAATGAGGAGGTACCCTCGTCCTGGTGCGAGCCAGAGTACATCCCTCCGTAATGTGCGGAATAATCATAGGAGGGCACATCCTCCTGGTGTGGCTCGTGGAAGCCCAACAAGTGAAGCTGCTCGTCCACCTCCTCCTTGGAGCTTGACCATGGTCTCCTGTCAACACTGAACAAAGCAGGCTGGGGCAAAAGGATCTCCATTTCATCCCCGTCAGTGAAAAGCATCCTATATACTAGATTGTTCAAATCATAGGTAGTAGTGACAAAGTGATGAGTTTTCATGGCAACAAGGTTGAGCCTCTATGGTGCTAGCATAACATCATCAGGATCCATCGAGAGATCTAATGCATCAACCACAAACGAGGCAATGATGCCCCCATAGATAGGCCCCCTAGTAGCTAGGCGGCGAGCAATAAGAGAGCCAAGATTGTACCGAGTATCATTGTTGAGCGCAGCAGCAAGGAAAGCTAAGTGATAGTTGGAGATATTACTAGTGTTCTCCCTACCCAATACACTAGTAGCAATATAGTAAGAAAAGTATCTAAGAGAAGGGAGTTGGATATTTCTTATCTTTCCGCGCTGCGCCACGCGGTCATCATCATTGGTCACCCCTCAGTAAAGCTCCAACAAATCAGCGGGTCGCCCTTGAATTTTCTTCACAGTCCCTGTCATACGCACACCTACAATACTGCAAAATCTCTCCAAAGGCATGGTGAAGGGAATATCATAGATCTTAAATGAGACAGTAGAATGATAGGATGCATTAGAAAAATAGAAGCTCTCAACAAAAGTTTTGGTGAGCATAGCATATTGTGCACTCTCATCTTGCATATAAGAGGTCAAGCCAACCCTCTCAATCAGTACCAACAAATCATCAAGAATACCTGCAGCTTGCAAGAAAGTAAAACAAGGAAAAGAGGATGGGTGAGCATCCCCATCATCCCTTTCACTGCCAATACAAGTTGCAATGAGATCTTCATTATATGATGGCCTAGCTTGAGAGGCTGTTCTTGAGGGCCTCGACCTCCTAGGTGCATCACTCTCAAATATCTATCCAAAAGTGTGGTTGTTCATGCTTGGTATTCTGAAATTTAAACACCTATTAAACAAGTGATTGCAAAGTATGAAGGATTCTACTCATAGGGACTTGCAAGAGGCCTAAACATGCATCAAAACTATATCTCTAAGCATCAAACAAGCTTACAAGCCCTCAAAACCAGTCACCTACAGCAGCAAAATACTCAACATACAATCCACTAAACACAAATCTACTTGAACAAGGGGAGGAGTCACATACCAAGGAACAATTGCTCCAAATTTCAGCAAGAAAGATGGGCTGAGCAAAGAGATCGAAGAAATCGAGAGCAAGCACAGAGAGAACGCGATTTCGAGCTATGAACTAGAACTTACTCGGGGGAGAGAAGAAAGTGGCAGGAGAGGGAGGTAGTGGAGGGCCAGGGGTGGCCCACACCAGGGCATGGCGCCACCCAGGTCTGGCCGCGCCACCATGTGGTGTGCCTGCCTGGTGGGCCCCCCTGGTACCTACCAGGTACTCCTCTGCTCCTTTTTTCACGTAAAAATTTAATATGAATTTTCTAGAATTTTTCGAGACACTTTATTTTTGGGCATTTTTCAGAAATAGAAGAATGATTTTTCTGACAGACAGATTTTTATTTCTTTTTGGAAACATGATACAAGGACAAAAAAAGGCTAGAACTACAGAAGTTCTAGCATGCAAGCAACTAACAACACAAAGAAAACTCAACGAAAGCAAAAACTAAAATGCAAAGGATAGAAATAAACGGGAATAATCATAATGAAAACATTGTTTTGTTCAATGGAATCCTTTTGTTAGCAAGGTTGATCAAGTCTTGATACCAAAACAATTTCATATGAGACAAGACTTTGTATTCCACTAATGATTATGTTACCTCAACTTTGATAGCAATGGTCCCAATCATAATAGTTTCAAATTTTTCTTTTGGTATGGGACAATATATTTCTCCAACTTGAATGCCTTCAACATGTTCAATTGAATTCAAACCATAAGTCCATTCAATCTTCTTGGGGAATAGACAGTATGTTCCTTGTCATTGACATTGAAGGTCATCTTTCTTTGACTACAATTAATAAAAGCTCCTGCAGTATTAAGAAAAGGTCTCCCAAGAATAATAGACATATTATCATCTTCAGGTATTTCAAGCACAACAAAATCAGTTAATATCAAGCAATTATGAGCCACCTGGACAGGTACATCCTCACATATACCCACAGGAATAGTGGTAGACTTATCAGCCATTTGCAAAGATATATCAGTTGGTATCAATTTTTCAAGCTGAAGCCTCTTATAGAGAGAGAAAGGCATAACACTAACTCTAGCTCCCACATCACACAAAGCAGTTCTAACATAACTATTCTTAATAGAGCAAGGGATAGTTGGAATCCCTGGGTCTCCAAGTTTCTTAGGAACCTTACCATTGAAGGAATAATTAGCAAGCAAAGTAGAGATTTCTTCATTAGGGATCTTCCTTTTATTCGAGACAATGTCCTTCATATACTTTGAGTAAGGAGGCAATTTAATAGCATCAGTCAAAGGAATTTGCAAGAATAAAGGTTTCATCCACTCATAAAACTTATTATAGTGTTCATCTTCCTTTGACTTGTGTTTCTTATTAGGGAAAGGCATAGGTTTTTGGACCCAAGGTTCTCTTTCACTACCATGTTTCTTAGCAACAAAATATTCTTTGGTGTATTTAGTAGTCTTAGTGTGATTTTCAAGTTCTTCTTCAACTTTTTCTTCATTAGGAACTTCATTTTCTTCATTACCACTTTCAGTTTCAGCATCAGAGATAGATATACTATTAGGATCTATAGCAGGTTCAGAGGGTTCTACAACAGTTTTATGTTTCTTTTTCCTTTTCTTACGAGTAGAACCACTATTTTCAGCCTGTTGAGACTCCTTATCAATTATTTTGGGATGCCCCTCAGGATATAGAGGATCCTGGGTAGCAGCACCACTTCTAGTTCTAATTTCATAAGCATGTTTTTCTTTAGCAGCATTAACGAGCAAGTCGTTTTGCACTTTAACGAGTTGATCTATTTGAGTTTGAACCATTTGAAAGTGTTTAACAATGATTTTAACATCATTAGAGGTTCTTTCCACAATATCTTTCAACTCAACAATAGCTCTAGTGTTTTCCATAAGATGATTTTGCACCCTTTTATTAAAGTTATCTTGCTTAACAATAAAGATATCAAATTCTTCTAAGCATTGATCAGGAGGTTTCAAGTAAGGGATATCACCTTCGTCAAAGTGTTGGAGAGAGTGTACCTCAATAGTGGATGAGTAGGGAATAGGCTTACATAATTCTTCTATAGGAGGTAAATTCTTGACATCTGCAGCTTTAATTCCCTTATCCTTAAGACATTTCTTAGCTTCCTTCATCACTTCATCATTTAATTCAATAACTCCCCTCTTCTTTGATGTTGGAATAGGCACAGGAATAGATGGTTCAGGTATAATTACTTCATGTATAGCTTGTTTAGGAGGAGTCCAATCTTCATAATTCTTGCTTATTTTAGCCATTAATTCCTTAGCTTCCTCGGGAGTCCTATTCCTGAAAACACAATCAACACAACTATCTAGGTATGTCCTAGATTCTTCGGTTAGTCCATTATAAAATATATCAAGTAGTTCATTCTTAGGTAATGGACTTCCAGCCTGTGCATGAATCAAAGCACAAAACCTTGCCCAAGATTCGGGCAATACCTCTTTTTCTCCCTGTTTAAAATCAAAAAGTTCCTGCAAAACAACATGTCTAGCACTAGGAGGAAAAATATTTCTGCAGGAAAGTATTAAACAAGCACTCAGGGCTATCAATAGATCCAGGAGGTAAATTACCAAACCAAGTTTTTGCTTCTCCTTTCAGTGAAAAAGGGAAAATCTTAGCAACAAAGTAAGTACGCATTTTAATATCATCAGAAAACAAGCCACTCATGGTAGAAAGTTCATTCATATGTTCTATCGCACTTTCATTCTTAGTCCCGCCAAAAGGTTCTTTCTCGATAATAGCTATGTAGGATAGATCGAGAGAGAAATCATAATCTTCATCTATAATGTTTACAGGAGAAGCAACAAACTTAGCAGCAGGAGATAATTTGGGTCTAATAGTATGCCTCTCAAGGAGATTCTTAGCGGCTCTCCTATCATGGGTGTTCCTACATTCTTCAATAAACTCATCAGTCATCTCAACATAATCTTCTTCAGCATCATAACTCTCACTAGACTCAGGTGAGCTAATAGGTGTAGCAGTGTGTTCATTAGGAGTTTCGGTATTTCCAACTATAGTTCTAGCAATCGTAGCATCTAGGAAAGGACCTAATGAACCACTCTTATCAAGCACAGTAGAAGCAGCATCATAAGCATCAGAAGTTTCAGATTCAGCAGTAGTAGCAGTATGTGTAGCATGTGTATGTGGTGGTGTAAGGAACTTACTCAGAACAGACGGTGAATCAAGAGCGGTAGAGGTGTTCAGAACCGTACCTCTTCTTATAGTGGATGGTAAAATAGGAACCTTGCCATCACGAGGCTTACCCATGATGGATGGAAAGCAGCGAACAATAGAGAATCCAAGTGAACTTGATAAATAAAGCTATGCTCCCCGGCAACGGCGCCAGAAAATAGTCTTGATGACCCACAAGTATAGGGGTGTATCGCAGTATTTTCGAGGGAAGTGAAACCCAATTTATTGATTCGACACAAGGGGAGCCAAAGAATATTTATCAGCCTTAACAAGTGAGTTGTTAATTCAGCTACACCTAGAAACAATCTTGTTCACAGCAGTTTATCAGTAGCAAAAGTTTTGTAGTAGGAATAGTAAAGTAACAGTAGCAGCAAAAAAGACAGTAGTAACAAAAGCAGTAAACAGTGGGATTCGAGTGCGGTAGGCATAGGGATGGATGGACGGGCGTTGCATGGACAAGACAATTCACATAGCAATCCGAACATAGGGCAATTGCAGATAAATAAGATAAGGCATCCAAGTACTAGACAATCCTAGGCATGTGTTCCATATATAGTCATACGTGCTCGCAATGAGAACTTGCACAACATCTTTTGTCCTGCCAGCCCGTTGCAGCGGGGCCTCTAGGGAAATACTGGCAATTAAGGTGCTCCTTTTAATAAAGCACTGGAGCAAAGCATTAACACTCCATGAACACATGTGATCCTCACATCAAAGCCTTTCCCTTCTGGCTACCCTGATTTCTGTCACTTCGGGACCATAGGTTCCGGACAACGACGTGTGTATACAACTTGTAGATAAGACCCAAAACAATACTATCATGATGAATCAATAATAAGTTCAGATCTAAAATCATGGCACTCGGGCCCTAGTGACAAGCATTAAGCACAACAAGGTTGCAACAAAGTCATAAAGCACTAATAGAGATACTAGGCACTATGCCCTAACAATCTGATGCCATTGCATGAACTATCTCATCCAATCCCTACCATCCCCATATCCTACAGCGGGGGATTACTCACTCATAGATGGGGGAAACATGGATGGTCGATGGAGAAGCGATGGTGATGATGATGGCGATGATCTCCTCCAATTCCCCGTCCCAGCAGGGTGCCAGAACGGAGTTTCTGGTGCTGTTTCGTGGAATCTGGTGGTGGCGGCGGAGCGGAACTCCTTCTAGAAAAACGTCGAACCCCCTGAAGTTTTTAGGTCAGAAGGCTCCTTATAGGCAAAGAGAGAGGCCGAGGGGGTGCATGGGGGGCCCACACCACCCCCTGGCGTGGCCTGGCCTGGCCCGCGCCAGCAGGTGGTGTGGACAATCTAGGGCTCTTCTCCGTCTCGTATTCTGGCTCCTGGAGTCTTCGGGTAAAATAGGATTTTTGGCATATTTTCTGGGATTTTTCCTGATAGTTGATTTTCTGCACAAAAAGTTGACACCAAATCACAGCGTCAGTTCGCATTAGTTGCATCCAAATCACACAAATATAGAGGAGAAACAATAGCAAAAGTGTTCGGGAAAGTAGATACGTTTTGGACATATCAGGGAGCGCTTGCGAGTCCCCTCGGACTAGGGGGCTTCGCGTTCCTCCTCCACGGGAACGGTAGAGCCTGACTCATCCTCCTCTTTGGCCTCGCGAGGAATCACTCCCTCGGGCTGAGGAGGTAAGTTAGTGGCTGCCTTCTAGTCCTAAAACCAGCAAAAAGCATCAGTATAAAAGACACCTAATAGGCAGTCGAAAATCAAGAAAACATTAAAGAGAAATCCACCTCAGGCAGAGGATTGCTTGGGCAGAAGGGAGATACAACTGATCCACCCGGGAGTTCCTCCTTGGCGGTATGCTTGGTCAGTAGTCAAAATCTCCTGTCGACTTCGCCAGAAGAAATGCCCTCTCGTGAGATGCGAGTGACATCCTTGGTACCAGTCCAGTAGCACATGGGATGCACCCTAGCCTGCAGTGGCTGCACACGACGGCACATCCAAGTGCGAATGAGGTCTGCACAAACCTATCTCTTTGCCTATGCGGCGCTCCAAGTCACACACCCGCTGGTACAGCATCTCTGTTTCCTCGCCTTCGCCGGGCATCACAATGTTCTTCCACGACCTCCTCCTCTTGTAGACTATAACTAGGTCAAAGGGCACAAGTACGTAGTGCTCTCAATCCACTTTTGGTAGCGAATGTAGAACCACTTCTCTCTCCACCCTTGGACGGATGCATTGAAATTGATGGCGAAATAGGTGATGCTGGAGTCGACATGGATACCGCATCCTCCTATATCGTAGACTACATATCCAATGCCTGACTGTGAACACCCGGATTTTTAAGTCCAGATGCATGTTATGCCGTACATCGCAATCCTAGGAATACCATTTTTGCGAGACATAACAGAATTGATAGCACAGTACCTCATCCATTACAAACCATAATAGTCTTACAAATAGTTGATCTCACGATCAAGTCTTAATACACATCAAAGCAGCAGAAATAAACATAGTAGAGACTCCATCTTCATTGTCACAGGCAATGCTGATGATGGGAGATGATCCTAGTTAGCGTAGACGTCTTTCTGTCTGTCCTCCGGATACCCCTCTTCATAGTCTGCCCATGGGAATAGCCAGGGATAAAGCCATGAGTACTTTTAAAGTACTCACAAACTATCACTAATGCAAGTAAGACAATTCTAGTAGGAATCCTAAGCTCTAGGCTTGTTTGCCATAAGCCAGTTTTATTTCAGAAATACTTAGTAGTAAAGACCTATTTTAGTTGTTTAGATTACTCAAGTGGAAACATAGTTTTCACTTCCACAACCCCGTTGTGGTTAAGTCAAAGTCATATTTCAAGTCACAAGTCATTTTGAAAACATCTGACAACGGAAAATTATGGCCATCCAACTATCCATGATCGCGGACGCGGCTATTCGAATAGTTTGACACTCTACAGAGGTGGTACACTTTCACCAAAACATTCGATACATCCGTCAGGGATAGACCTGAATCATCATACTTGGTATGCGGATAATCAATCATAACCTTTCAATTACACACCCTAGTATAAGCACCTCCCCTATGAGCTTGGCCTCCCAGCCATGGCAATCCACCATCCTTGGAACTACATAGGTGGTCACTTCTTTCACTCACAGCCACGAGGTAGCCTCAGCTTAACCCCTTTTTCCATGAGGGAACCCATACAAAGACACATAAACTTCTAGTTAAGCCATAACCAATTTAGGTATTGTGGTTGTATGGTAAAGCTAGAATGGTATCGCATCTGAACCCAACCATTAGATTTTTTCAAAGTCAAGTCACATCCCTCATTCATCATCATATTCAAGTCATTTTGTTTCATAACCCATGTCAAAACATTTCAATCGAATGACTCATCATTCTAATGTTTTCATAATTATTTGCTCCAAGTGTTCCCATCTAAAGTGATCAATATTAGTTTAGCACTAGCAACTATCACTAAGAGTGTCACCATTGAGGGGTGTTAACCAAGTGTAACTACCTAAGCCAAGTTCTATGCTCTTGATGGCATCTGTCCTATTTTTCCACTAATCACCAATTATTAACTATTTAAGAAACATTGGTAAAGGGAAAAATAAAGCTTGCAGGTAAAACTTGGGCTTGGTATAATCAAGGTTGCATCACAATAGCATGCATAGTTTATATTGCCTTGGTTGGTATAGTGGTCGACGTGCTCCTCTTCTTCTTCGTAGAATTCTTCCTCCTCGTAGCCCGGTTGGTACTAGCGTCTATAAATAAATACGAGGTACACAATCACCAAACAATACTTAGCTACTTCTATTGAGCACACAAAGGCTCACACCATATGATCTAGCATCATCTCAATCACCACATGAATTAGTGACATGGTCTTATTTATCTTATTTTAGAAATGCAATTTCTACTTAGGATTTAATATTCTCCAATTATAAAATATGGGATCATGTTGATGCATGTCATCACCACATATTACAATACTTGGGAATGTGATTTAAAGTAGATGACATATATTACAAGGTTTAATTTTGCTATTTAATATAATTAAAATGACTAGAAATGACTATATAGCCATTATTTTAATCTTAGCCCATGACTACTGCATGTAAAACTATATTTTTACATATTCAGATGGATCATGGCAAATGTGATTTTTGACAATTGGAATCAACTCAAAAGCATTTATGGTTGATTTTAGAAAAAGTTTGAAGTTGGAAAAGTCACTGCGTTGTTATTTTTACTGTGGGTGATCTACAAATTCAAAATGTTTGAATCCAATGGGAGTGCTTAGATATTTTCATTTCTTTTCTAACAAAATTGGAATCATGCAATTTGGTTTAGTGAATCTTCTTGAATTTAATTTCAAAGTCACCTATAGAATAGGATTTTGAAATAAAAGAAAAACTATATTTGAATTTGTGGGCACGCGCGGGAAATCTACTGGGCCGGCCCAACTACACACAGCGCGCGTAGTGGGCTTCACTTCCGCTAGCCCCACGCGTTAGCGGCTGATCCAATTCGAAGCGGTATGCTCTATCCTAGCTGCATGATTAGAGCCCAATCAATGGCTCCACGTCATCGTCTACATCGCACAACGTGCGTGGGATTCAACCCTAATTCTATGGCGAGGGTCGTCAAGGGCTTACCAGGGCTCCATCTAGGTACGGTGATGCGGGCAGATGAACTGGATGTCGACGGCAGTTCGAATGGTGGTCGCGGCAGCTCATGGGGCGGCTCCTAGCGCTGGCTCCGTTCCGCCAATGCTACGGCGAACTCCGGTGAAATTCTGGCGCTGCTGACTTCGGCTTGCTCCGGGGATGGGTTAGAGATGTTGCTGGGTGAGAGAGGAGTTGAGTGGGTTGTGTTTTGAGGCAAAGCGAGGGGTCTATTTAAACCCCAGCAAGGGGAGCATCGGGGCATGGCTCGGGCTCGTCGGAGACGACGTTACAGTGAGCTATGGGCATGGCTAAGGGGGTAGGACGACGCAATGCTTCTTGGCGATCGTCATGAGCACAGTGGCGCGGCAAGGCACGGTCTCAGTTGGTCGGGAACTTCCATGCCATCCTCGGGTACCGCGGGTGTTTGTCACGGTGTACGTCATGTACAAGTTGCGCGAGGTCAAATGGGCAAGTCTGGGAGATTGCTGGCATTGTGGAGAGTGCATTGATTCGAGGGAAGGGCGAGACGTGGCGTGGTCACGCGGGATTACTAGCGTGCATCTCGGCATGGTAGACAGAGAAATGGGCGCGGATGTGCTGGCGTTTCCACGGGCTGGCGTTGGTCAAGGCATACATGCGCGGGTGCGGTGAGGTCACGGCTAGCTCCTAGCGGTCATGGGTGAGGGCGGTGAGGCGTGTAGCGTCGAGTCCATGTCGGGGTGGCATGGTGAGCTCGGGTATGGTTGGCACTAGTCAAATAGTCGAGTGAGCGAGGCTTAGTAGCACGGGCTGGTACTGGGGTGAGTGTGGGCGAGTTGTGGAGGCCTAGTGAGGTACCAAAGATGATGACAACAATGCTCTAAATAGTGGGGAGTAGGTAGCTCTGTACTGTGCTCGGTAGGTGTTTGATCAAATGGCCGCAAGAGAAAAAGATTTGAATTTTCAAATTCTATTTAGTGGGTTTGTTGATCATAAGCTTGAGAGTCTCTGTTGCAAGGGTTGGCCAAGTGGAGAAAGTTTTGATGGTTTTTGAGAAGTTGCTATGTTGATGCAATAGACAGATTCAATTTTGAAAAGTCCTCCAAATGAATTTGAATTTGTTCTTGTAAGTTTTGAAAGCTCACTTTTGTTCATTGTCACTTGGTCTAGCAAGGTGGGAAAAGAAATGGAATTGTTTCTGTTTGAAATTATTTAATAGAGATTCTCAGAGTGAGCTAAGTGTTAAAATTTGCAAAAGTGACCATTAGCATATATGCTTGATATTTTGATTTTCTTTTTCTTTGGTTTGGTTTTGATTTGACCTAGGTGATATTGTTTTGATCTTTAAACCAATTCTCAGCATTTATAACAAACAAAACATGGCATATCATGCATTCACACATCATTAAAAAACACACACTTGCATTCATAGTTTTTAAAATTAAAAGTTTTTGTTAACCCTAATTTTGGTTGCTTGGAAATTGATATCCTCATTTCAATATTTTTGGGATGTTACAAACCTTCCCCCCTTAAACATAATCTCGTCCCGATATTCAAGGAAAACTAGGAACTAAAGAGATTTGTAAACTTAGTCCTAATATAATCTTCTTGCTCCCAGGTGTCTTCTTCTTCAGTATGGTTGCTCCACTGAATTTTTAGAAACTTGATACTTCTGGTCCGGGTGGTTCTGAAGGCTTCTTCCAAAATACGAATGGGTACTTCATGATAAGTTAAATCCTTGTTGATATCCACGGCTCCGTGATCGATATTCTTGAAAACCTTGGTCTTCTCCAGAACTTCTAAGCATTTCCAAAGTAACGAGATATGAAACACATCATGTATAGCTGACATCTCTTCAGGCAGTTCTAGCTAATATGATACTTCTCCTCGGCGACTTAAAATCTTGAAGGGTTCGACATATCTGGGTGCAAGCTTCCCTTTGAGTTGAAAGCGCTGCATTCCTTTCAAGGGTGACACTTTGAGATACACAAAGTCACCGATATCAAAGGTCAGTTCTCGGCGTCTTTTGTCAGTGTAACTCTTCTATCTGGATTGAGCAGTCTTGAGGTGTTCACGGATCTTGTGAACCTTCCCTTCGGCTTCTCGTAGGATGTCTGGTCCAAATATCTAACTCTCTCCTACTCGCAACCAATTTAGGAGGGTACGAAACTTCCTTCCATACAAAACCTCAAAGGGGGCCATTTGCAAACTGGCCTGATAACTATTGTTGTATGACAATTCTGCGAAAGGAAGATAGTCTTCCCATTTAGATCCATATTCTAGTACACAGGCTCTCAGCATATCTTCTAGTATCTAGTGTACTCTTTCCGTCTGTCCGTCAGTCTGCGGGTGATAAGCTGTGCTGAAGTTTAGTTTGGTTCCTAATCCTTCTTGGACTTTCTTCCAAAACCTTGAGCTAAACTGGGTTCCTCGACCTGACACAATTGTCTTGGGGGTTCCGTGCAGACTGACTATTCTAGCAATATACAACTCTGCCAGCTTCGGGCCTTGGTAAGTGGTCTTGACGGGTATTAAATGAGCTACTTTGGACAGCCTATCTACTATGACCCAAATAGATTCATTTCCTCTACTAGATGTAGGCAAACCATTGATGAAATCCATTCCAACAGAATCCCATTTCCATTCCGGAATTTGCAACGGCTGCAAAAGTCCTGTGGGTCGCTAGTGTTCCGCTTTGACTCTCTGACAGATATAACACTTAGCGATATAGCTTCTGACTTCTCTCTTCATTCTGTGCCGCCAAAATTGCTCCTTCAAATCTTGATACATCTTCGTTCCTCCCGGATGAATAGAATAAAGAGTATCATGGGCTTCCTGCAAAATGACATGCTTCAACTCTGAATTTGCTGGCACACAAATGCATCCTTTATACCACTGAATGCCTTCTTCATCTTCATTGAATCGGGTACCATCCCTGTACCGATACGACTCTTAATTCTGTTGATGCTGACATTTACTTTCTGAGCTTCCTTTATCTGACTAATCAAAGTGGGTTGAAGTTCAATACTGGATAGGAATCCTTCGCTACCTAGCTCCATTCTAAAATTCTCCAACCTCATGCAGACTTGGCTGCTCTTCCTTAATCATGGTGTTTAACCTACACGACAGTCTACTAAGAGCATCAGCTACCACATTGGCCTTGCCGGGGTGGTAGTGAATGTCAAGGTCATAATCCTTGATTAACTCTATCCATCTCCATTGCCTCATATTCAGCTCCTTCTGGGTGAAAATATACTTCAGACTCTTGTGATCCGAGTAAATCTCACAGTGGTTACCCATGAGGTAATGACGCCATGTTTTCAAGGCTAAAACTATTGCTGCTAATTCTAGGTCATGGGTGGGATAATTATGCTCATGTTGCTTCAGTTGCCGAGACAGATATGATATTACTTTGCCTTCCTATATCAACACACATCCAAGACCAATCTTGTATGCATCACAAAATACATCAAAAGGCTTCGTGATATCATGCATGATCAAAATTGGGGCTGAAATCAATCTCTTCTTGAGCTCTTGAAACCTTGCTTCATATTTGTCCATCCATTCAAACTTCTTGTCTTTTCATCAACAACTAGGTCATCGGCCTTGCGATGCCTGAAAATCCTTCAAAGAACTTGCGGTAATATCCCACTAATCCAAGAAATGCACGGACTTTGGTTTGAGTGGTTGGGGCTTTCCACTCTTCAACATCCTTAATCTTGGCGGCATCAACAACAACTCCTCCTGTCGACAAGATATGTCCTAGGAATCCTACTTCCTTTAACCAGAACTCACATTTGCTAAACTTGGCATACAACTGATTCTCTCTCAGGGTTTCAAGGATGGTTCTTAGGTGCTTCTCATGGTCCTCTTCCGACTTGGAGTAGATCAGAATGTCGTCGATGAAAACAACTACAAACTTATCCAAGAAGTTCATAAAAATCTTAATCATGAGATTCATGAAATAAGCGGGGGCATTGGTCAATCCAAATGACATGACATTGTACTCATACAATCCATATCTGGTAGTGAAAGCAGTCTTTGGGATATCCGTTGCGCAAATCTTCAGTTGATGATAACCAGTTCTAAGATCAATCTTAGAAAACACTCTAGCACCAGTCAGCTGGTCAAACAGATCTTCTATCTTCGGTAGTGGGTACTTGTCTTGATGGTGACATCATTCAGCTTCTGGTAATCCATACACAAAAGGTTGGCACCGTCTTTCTTATCCACAAACAAAACAGGTGATCTCCACGGCGAGGCACTTGGTTGTATCAGACCTTTGCTCAACATATCATCAAGTTTCTTCTTTAGCTCCACTAATTCAGCTGGGTTCATACTATAGGGTGTCTGAGCTATGGGTCCAGTTTTAGGAACTAATTCAATGATAAACTCGATATCTCGATCTGGGGGCATACCGGGTAGTTCATCTGGAAACACATCGGGGTATTCACAGACTACTCTGACTTGGTCTAGGGTTGACTGGACTAAACTCTTGTTGCATTTGAATTGATGGGGCAGCGTCTCAGACACATGCTCTACTGATATTCTGGTGCTACTGGTCATGGTTATGGCTTTCTTGGCACAGTCTATTAATCCTTGATGTTTCGACATCCAATCCATTCCTAGTACTACTTCCAAACCTTTTGTTCCAAGTACTATTAAATTGGCATAAAAATCTATTCCATGTATTGTGATAGGAACAACCTTGCAAAATTTTCTAGCTTTGGTGGTTGACCCAGGTATTTGAACTATCATAACATGCTTCAAATTTGTTGGTTGAATCTTACTAGTGCATGAAAATTCTTCAGTAACAAACGAATGCGATGCTCTAGAATCAAACAACACTCTTGCAAGTACTGGGTTAATAGAAAACGTACCCAACACGACATCTGGTGCTTCCTGGGCTTCTTCTGCATTGATGTGGAACCGACGGCCGGTACGGTTGTGCGGGTTGCCTAGGGCAAACCTCTTCCTAGGCTAGACACGGCGCTGCTGCTGGGCAGGTGCAGTGACATTGGGGGCTGCATCAAGCTTCTTGGGGGCACTCATTGGAGTAGTGACCCGTAACTCCACATTCAAAGTAGGTTACCATTGACTTGTCCTTCCCAGCAATGGGCACAACAGTGCTTCCAGTCCTTGGGGCAGTATTGTTGTTGTTGTGGTGGTTGGTGGACCTTGGCGGTGCACGGTTAAAGTTATGGGGGTTGCCGGTGTTGTTGTTGTTGTGGCCTCCAGGCCTCGGGTTTCCTCCACCACTATTAGGAAAGTTCGGACGGGACATAGGTGGCCTGTTGGGTCTTGGTGCAAATCATGTAGACGAGCTGGGGCGGTACTTCGGGGTATTGTGGGGTCCAGGCTGGTGCATCATACGACGCTTGCGGTTCTCACTGGCTTGATTTAGTTTTCCTTCCATATGGATAGCATAATCCACCATAACTTCTAGATCGGCAAAAGGAATGTTGACTAACACTGTCTGCATCTCATCATGCAGGCCATTCAGGAACCTTTCCTTCTTATTTGCCTTGGTGTCGATCTCATCGGGGGCATACCTAGACAGAGACAAAAATCTATCACGATATTCCACCACAGTCATTCTCCCTTGCTTCAACTCCCTTAATTCATCCCTCATCCTCTTGATCAAACCTGGGGACAGATGAGTCCTGCTAAACTTGATCTTGAATTCCTCCCAGGTCATCATTTGTCCTCCGTTCATTGTACGAATGTTGTTCCACCAGGATCTTGCATAACCTACCAGATAGTGGGTGGCAAACATCACTTTCTCCACAGCATCTACTCCTACAACTTCTAAGTTGTTCTCCATTCATTGCAGCCAGTCATCAGCATCTAAGGGCTCTTCAGATTTTCTAAACATAGGAGGATTAGTGTTTTCAAAGTTCTTTAGCTTAGATCCATGGTGATCCTGATTTCCATGGCCTTGGTTGTTGTTCACCATTTGGGAGATCTGCTGAAGAGTGGCGAGATTGGCTTGACGCTCGGCTCTACCAGCTTCTCGATCTGGTACTAGCATTTGTAGAATCTGCACCATCGGATCCTAGGATGAGCTTCTCCCACCGGGGTTGCCGCGAGTCATCTGAAGATTGAGATAGATCATAAGATAAGAGGGAAATTTCTATGGCTTATGGGTATGGTTCAAAAGCTTTAAACTTGAGTATTGCTTAGTTTTGAAAACCACAACTCTTTTTAGTCATTCCAAGCAACACATTCCAAACAACACACCACAACTACCAAGCAGATGGTTTTAAGAACCATTCTGTCATTCTACGATACATTGGGACTAGATACAAAATCACACCTACGACAGTGATCTAGTGATACTACTCATCATTGGAATTGATGGGTTCTTCGTCATCCAGGAAATCGTCGTCCTCCTCATCAGTGTGGAACTCCATGTTCGTGTCCTCCGGATAGTCATCATCATCACTTAGGAAAGAGATGATATCTCTATGAAGATCTTCACCTTCGTGTTCCCTCTCAAGCTGAATTTCATGGTCATGGATGGTTTCTTCAAGGGTTGCCACCTTCTGGCGGAGGCGAGCAATGATGCGGTCCTTCTTGTCATGCTGGCGGAGAAGTGTCTTATGCTCTTTAGCTAGGATGGTGAGGGTGTGGTTCTTCTCTACCTCGACAATGTGCTTATGGTTGGCATAGGCACGAGCGTTATCTAGCTCCTTGCGGGTCTCGTGCAGCATGAAGTCGAGGTGATCCACATGATGCCTCAGCTCCGTGTGTCCTGGCATGGCCAAGGGTTCTCCCATGGAGTCGCGTCTTGGGTAGTGAGTGAAGCGAGTGCCATTGATCTGGGTTACATTCTGCCCACACAGACGGGCAAGTGCTTTCTGCATCGCTCTAGCTAGTCCATCTAGCCAGTTATTCTCCCTCACAGTGAAATGTATCTTATCCGAGGTGGGTGGCTCCATATTTCCTCTTAGATCCGCAACGAAGCACGGTGGCAGTTTTCCAGCAAAGCATGCTGTCGACCCAAGGAAATGATCTTCTCGGCGAGGTGAGTAGAATCCTTCACAATAGGCTACAAGAAAAGGGAAGTAGTGTGAGCATTAACAAAAAATTCGACTGTCAACGGCACAAGAAAACTCACGTGTTCCTCCAGGGACTCCGAAGATTCCTTTAGAATCGATGTCCGGGCAACAATTTGATGTTCCCCAGCGTGGGGAGAGCTCGAAGAATTGGCACCAGAGTGGGCCGCCATCGGAGGGGAAGGAGATGGTACCGCCACCTCCTTGTCTTTGGAGTCCACAACTCTAGTCTCCTTGACAAAGCGACAGTCATCGGACGATGACGACGTTGTTTGAGTACAAGAATACCTAGAACTACTTTAGAAGGATAGATTTTGAGAGGACAGGATGAAATCGCAAAAATATACACACATACCCGTCAAACTTGTCGAGGTCGAAGGAATCATCAGACGACTCCTTTGGCAACCTCAACTTCTTCCACGAAGGAGGAGCCACGGCTCGCACGGGCACGGCAGGAATTGGCTCCTCTGCTACAGTAGGAGGATCCTCTAGCATTGACAGCGATGAGCATTTGGTCCTCGCTTCGGGAGCACTTGCGAGTCCCCTCGGACTCGGGGGCTTTGCGTTCCTCCTCCATGGGAATGGTAGAGCCCGACTCATCCTCCTCTTCGACCTCACGAGGAATCACTCCCTCGGGCTGAGGAGGTAAGTTAGTAGCCACCTTCCATTCCTGAAACTAGCACAAAGCATCAGTATAAAAGACACCTAATAGGTAGTCGAAAATCAAGAAAACATTAAAGAGAAATCCACCTCAGGCGGAGGATTGCTTGCATAGAAGGGAGACACAACTGATTCACCCGGGAGTTCCTCCTTAGCGGTATGCTTGGTCAGCAGTCGAAATCTCCTATCGACTTCGCCCAAAGAAATGCCCTCTCGCGAGATGCCAGTGACATCCTTGGTACCAATCCAGCAGCACATGGGATGCACCCTAGCCTATAGTGGCTGCACACGACGGTGCATCCAAGTGCGAATGAGGTCTGCACCACCTATCCCTTTTCCTATGCGGCGCTCCAAGTCACAGACCCGCTGGTACATCATCTCTGTTTCCTAGGCTTTGCCGGGAATCACAATGTTCTTCCACAACCTCCTCCTCTTGCAGACTGCAACTAGGTCAAAGAGCGCGAGTCCGTAGTGCTCTCCATCCACCTTTTGTTCATGAATGTAGAACCACTTCTCTCTCCACCCTTGGATGGATGCATTGAAAATGATGGCGAAATAGGTGATGTTGGCCTCAACATGGATATCACATCCTCCTATATCATAGACTACAGATCTAGCGCCCGACTGTGAACACCCGGATTTTTAAGTCCAGATGCATGTTATGCCGTACATCGCAATCCCAGGAATACCATTTTTGCGAGACATAACATAATTGATAGCACAGTACCTCATCGATTACAAACCATAATAGTCTTACAAATAGTTGATCTCATGATCAAGTCTTAATACACATCAAAGTAGCGGAAATAAACGTAGTAGATACTCAATCTTCATTGTCACAGGCAATGCTGACGATGGGAGATGATCCTAGTTATTGTAGACGTCCTTCTGTCCGTCCTCCAAGTACTCCTCTTCATAGTCTGGCCATGGGAATAGCCAGGGCCAAAGCCATGAGTACTTTTAAAGTACTCGCAAACTATCACTAATGCAAGTAAGACAAGTCTAGTAGGAATCCAAAGCTCTAGTCTTGTTTGCAATAAGCCAGTTTTATTTCAGAAATACTTAGTAGTAAAGACCTATTTTAGTTGTTTAGATTACTCAAGTGGAAACATAGTTTTCACTTCCACAACCCTGTTGTGGTCAAGTCAAAGTCATATTTCAAGTCACAAGTCATTTTGAAAACATCTGACAACGGAATAGTATGGCCATCCAACTGTCAATGACCGCATACCGGCTGTTCGAATAGTTTGACACTCTGCAGAGGTGGTACACTTTCACCATAACATTTGATACATCCATGAGGGATAGCCCTAAATCACCATACTTGGTATGCGGATAATCAATCATAACCTTTCAATTACACATCCTAGTATAGGCACCTCCCCTATGAGCTTGGCCTCCCAGTCATGGCAATCCGCTATCCCTACAACTACATAGGTAGTCACTTCTTTCACTCACAGCCACGAGGTAGCCTCGGCTTAATGATGTGCTCGTCGTTCGACGTAGATCTCGTTGGGAACCCCAAGAGGAAGGTATGATGAGCACAACAGCAAGTTTTCCCTCAGTTATGAAACCAAGGTTCAATCGAACCAGTAGGAGCAAGGAAACACCCCAAAGGTGTTACTAGCTGAGCTTTGGCAGGGCGCACTACCAGTGCTAGTAGCAATGTGGAGACCTGCACAACACAACCACAGAACTTTGTCCCCAACTTGCGATGAGGTTGTCAATCTCACCGTGTTTTGTGGAAAACAAAGGATTAAACGTATCGAATGGAAAGAAGTAAAAGTTTGCATAAAGTAAACACAAAGCAGTAAATGATTGTAGATTGTATGTAAAGAGAAAGGAGCGGGATCCATAGTTCACTAGAGGTGGCTCTCCTTAGATAGATAACATGCTGGGTGAACAAATTACAGCGGGGCAATTGACAAACACCAAGAAAGCAATACATGCATATACTAATCATCTTGACTCCTTTGAGACTTGATTGGGCATTACAACATAATACATAGACCGCCATCCAACTGCATCTATGACTAATAATCCACCTTCAGGTTATCATCCGAACCAAATTAGGCATAAGAAGCAAAGAAAGAATCAAGTGTTCTCAAATGAAGAAGCATTAAGACCAAATTTTGTTTTCATAGGAGAAGCAAAAGAAATCTTTTCTCTCTTTTTAGGGAAGTGTTCTATACCTTTCTTGATTGGGAGTTGATATTTAATGGTGCCTTCTTTCATAGCAATGATGGCACCAATAGTTATAAGAAAAGGTCTTCCCAAAGTAATAGGACAAGAAGCATTGTATTAAACATCCAAAACATAGAAATCAACGGGGACATAGGAATCGTTAACCATAATAAGAACATCATTAAGACTCCCCATGAGTTTCTTTTTAGCATTATCTTCAAGTGGGACATTCAAATAACAATCTTCAAGAGGAGGCAAATCAAGCATATCATAAATCCTTCTAGGCATAATGGAAACACTAGTATCAAGATCACATAAAGCTTTGAAATTAAAGTCATCCACTTTCATATTAATGATGGGTTCCCAACCATCCTCTTGTTTTATAGGAATAGAAGCTTTATGTTTCATCTTTTCTTCCTTAATCTTTATGAGAGCATCGGTGATGTGTTTTGTAAAGGCCATGTTCATAGTGCTAGCATTAGGACTTTTAGCAAGCTTTTGTAGGAACTTAATAACTTCAGAGATATTGCAACCATCAAGATCAAAATCAACTTTATCATACAAAGTAGTAGAACTATTACTAGCCTCAACACTAGAGGTGGTGATAGTAGAAACACTAATGTTTCTAACAATTTCATCTTCTCTTTCCCACTTAGCATGTAATTCAGCTAATAGTCTAACATTTTCATCAGTTCTTACTTGTATAGCATTAGTAGCTACAAAGGGATTATCATTAGTTTCAGGTTTAGTAGCCATTTTATTCAAAGAAGATTGAGCTTCAGCCAAAGATGCTATATTTCTTTCAGCATTAGAGAGTTTTTCCTCAATAGTTTTATTGAAAGAAGTTTGTTTACTAATAAAATCTTTAAGCATAACTTCAAGTTTAGAGGGAGAACTCTTATTATTGTTGTAAGAATTTCCATAAGCATTACCATTTTTGGGAGGATATGGCTTATAATTGTTGTTACCAAAATTGTTCCTATAAGCATTATTACCATAAGCATTGTTGCCAAAGTTGTTATTTCTTATGAAGTTCACATCAACTTGCTCTTCTTGAGCAACCAAAGAGGCTAAAGGAACATTATTTGGATCAATATGGGCTTTCCCATTAACAAGCATAGACATAATAATATCAATCTTATCACTCAAGGAGGAAGTTTCCTCAACAGAATTTACCTTCCTACCTTGTGGAGCTCTCTCAGTATGCCATTCGGAATAATTAACAATCATATTGTCCAGAAGTTTCGTTGCAGCACCCAAAGTGATGGTCATAAAGGTACCTCCAGCAGCAGAATCCAATAGGTTCCTTGAAGAATAGTTCAATCCTGCATAAAAAGTTTGGATGATCATCCAAGCAGTCAGTCCATGAGTGGGACAATTCTTTACCAAAGATTTCATTCTTTCCCAAGCTTGAGCAACATGCTCATTATCAAGTTGTTTAAACTTCATTATTTCACTTCTCATGGATATAATCTTAGCAGGAGGATAGTATTTTCCAATAAAAGCATCTTTGCACTTAGTCCAATAATCAATATTATTCCTAGTTAAGGAATTCAACCACTCTTTAACTTTTCCTCTCAAAGAGAAAGGAAATAATTTCAGCTTAATAATATCACCATCTATATCCCTGTGCTTTTGCATCTCACAAAGTTCAACAAAGTTATTTAGATGGGAAGCAACATCTTCATTACCAATACCAGAAAATTGTTCTCTCATAACAAGATTGAGCAAAGCAACTTTTATCTCAAAGAAAGTATTTTCAGCCATAGGTGGAGCAATAGGTGTGCTCATAAAATCATTGTTGTTGGTGCTAGTGAAGTCACACAACTTAGTGTTTCAAAAGTTGTCATTTTTTTTTGGGTTTTCAAATAAGAAAGCAAACTAGTAAAACTAATTTTTTTGTGTTTTTTTTTGAAGAACAAAACAAGCAACCAAAGAAAAAAGAAACTAAGAAAAACAAAAACAACAAAGTAAAGAGATTGGTTATGAGGGACTCCCCTTGTGTAGATGTCCTTGACTCCCCGGCAACGGCGCCAGAAAAGATCTTGATGTGCTCGTCGTTCGACGTAGAGCTCGTTGGGAACCCCAAGAGGAAGGTATGATGAGCACAGCAGCAAGTTTTCCCTCAGTTATGAAACCAAGGTTTAATCAAACCAGTAGGAGCAAGGAAACACCCCAAAGGTGTTACTAGCTGAGCTTTCGCAGGGCGCACTACCGATGCTAGTAGCAACATGGAGACCTACACAACACAACCACAAAACTTTGTCACCAACTTGCGATGAGGTTGTCAATCTCACCGTGTTTTGTGGAAAACAAAGGATTAAACGTATCGAATGGAAAGAAGTAAAAGTTTGCAGAAAGTAAACACAAAGCAGTAAAAGATTGTAGATTGTATGTAAAGAGAAAGGACCGGGATCCATAGTTCACTAGAGGTGGCTCTCCTTAGATAGATAACATGTTGGGTGAACAAATTACGGCAGGGCAATTGACAAACACCGATAAAGCAATACATGCATATACTAATCATCTTGATTCCTTTGAGACTTGATTGGGCATTACAACATAATACATAGACCGCCATCCAACTACATCTATGACTAATAGATGCACTTTCAGGTTATCATCCAAAACCCCTCTAGTATTAAGTTGCAAGCAACAGATTATTGCTTTACGAACTGCGTGTAAAGTAAACAATACGATTGTTCTATGAACAAAGGATTGTTGTTTTCTCCCTAGTACCAACAGCACATCTAGTACCTTAGAGATTTCTGTCACTTCCCTAGATTACCAGAGGCATGAACCCACTATCGAGCATAAATACTAACTCTTGGAGTTGCTAGCATCTACTTGGCCAAGATAGCTACTAACAACGGAAAGCATGCAAGATCACAAATAACAAAGACATGATAGAATCAATAATCAATTTGAAATAGCATCTCAATATCCATCAGATCCCTGCAAACACAACATGTATGAATTACAAATAGATGATCTTGATCATGAACAGAGCTCACAAGATCTAGACATAAAAGCACAAAGGAGGAGAACCAGCCATCTAGCTACTACATGGATCCGTAGTCCAAGGATGAACTACTCACGCATCAGACAGAGGCTTGCATGGTGATGAAGAAGGCCTCCAGGGTGAAATCCCCTCTCCGGCAGGGTGCCGGGAAGAGCTTCAGATCCCTCCCGATCTAGGGATGGAGACGACGGCGGCTACACACTATTTCGTGGATTTTTTGATCGGGCACTTAGGGTTTTCGTCCCGAGGGCAATATATGCGGAAGGAGAGGCCGAGGGGGGTGCCGGGAGCGGCCACACCACCCCCTGGCGCGGGCTAGGCCTGGCCGCGTGGCCAGGTGGTGTGGTGGCTCCCTGGCCCTTCTCCGTCTCGTATTCTGGCACTTGATCCCTTCCAGAAAAATAGGCACTTTGGCTTTTGTCCCGTCCAATTATGAGAATATTCATTTTCTGACTTTCCTAGAACCAAAAACAACAGAAAATAGGCAGCTGGCACTATGGCTCTTGTTAATAGGTTAGTCCAAGAAATCATATGAAAAGTACTCCAAAGTTGGAACAAAACACAAGAAAGTAGATAAAACCAAGCATGGAACATCAAAAATTATAGATAGATTTGCAATGTATCACTTAACCCCTTTTCTGCGAGGGAACCCATACTAAGACACATAAACTTCCAGTTAAGCCCTACCCAATTTAGGTATTGTGGTTGTATGGTAAAGATGGAATGGTATCGCATTCGAACCTAACCATCAGTTTTTTTTCAAAGTCAAGTCACATCCCTCATTCATCATCATCTTCAAGTCATTTTTTTAATAACCCATGTCAAAACATGTCAATAGAATGACTCATCATTCTAAGGTTTTCATAATTATTTGCTCCAAGAGTTCCCATCTAAAGTGATCAATATTAGTTTAGCACTAGCAACTATCAATGAGGGTGTCACTATTGAGGGGTGCTAACCAGGTGTAACTACCTAAGCCTAGTTCTATGCTCTTGATGGCATCTATCCTATTTTTCCACTAATCACCAATAATAAACTATTTAAGAAACCTTGGTAAAGGGAAAAATAAAGCTTGTAGGTAAAAATTGGACTTGGTATAATCAAGGTTGCATCACAACAGAATGCATAGTTTAGCTTGCCTTGGTTAGTACAGTGGTCGACGTGCTCCTCTTCTTCTTCGTAGAATTCTTCCTCCTCGTAGCCCGTGTTGGTACTAGCGTCTATAAATAAATATGAGGTACACAATCACCAAACAATACTTAGCTACTTCTATTCAACACACAAAGGTCACACTATATGATCTAGCATCATCTCAATCACCACATGAATTAGTGACATGGTCTTATTTATCTTATTTCGGAAATGCAGTTTCTACTCCTTCAAAAATACATAGGATTTAATATTCTCCAATTATAAAATATGGGATCATGTTGACACATGTCATCACCACATATTCCAATACTTGGGAATGTGATTTGAAGTATATGGCATATATTACAAGGTTTAATATTGCTATTGAATATAATTGAAATGACTAGAAATGACTATATAGCCATTATTTTAATCTTAGACCATGACTACTTCATGTAAACTTATATATTTTTACATATTCAGATAGATCATGGCAAATTGGAATCAACTCAAAATAATTTATGGTTGATTTTACAAAAATGGTTGAAGTTGGAAAAGTCACTGCTTTGTTATTTTTACTATGGGTTATATACAAATTAAAAATGTTTGAATCCAATGGGAGTGTTTAGAGTTTTTAATTTCTTTTCTAGCAAAATTGGAATCATGCAATTTGGTTTGGTGAATCTTATTGAATTTAATTTCAAAGTCACCTACAGAATATGATTTTGAAATAAAAGGAAAACCTATATTTGAATTTGTGGGCGCGTGCGGGAAAGCTACTAGACCAGCCCAACTACATAGCGCATGCGTGCAACAGGCTTCACTTGCACTGGCCCCACGCGTCAGCGGGTGATCCAACTCGAAGCGGTATGCTCTATCCTAGCCGCACGAGTAGAGCTAGATCGACGGCTCCGCGTCATCATCTACATCACACAACACGCACGGGATTCAACCCTAATTCTATGGCGAGGGTCGTTGGGGGTTACGAGGGCTCCAGCTAGGGACGGCGAAGCACGTAGATGAACTGGACGTCGACAGCGGTTCGAATGGTGGTTGTGGCAGCTCCTGGGGCGGCTCCTAGTGCTGTCTCTATTCCGCCACTGCTACGGCGAACTCCTGTGAAATTCCAGCGCTGCTAGCTTTGGCTTGCTCTAGGGATGGGTCAAAGAGGTTGATGGGTGAGAGAGGAGTCGAGTGGGGTGCGTTTTGAGGCAAGGGGAGGGGTCTATTTATACACCAACGAGGGGAGTATCGGGGCATGGCTCGGGCGCGTCGGAGACGGTGTTAGAGTGAGCTATGGGCATGGCTGAGGGGGTAGGCCGATGCAATTCTTCTTGCTGATCGTCATGACCACAGTGGTGCGGCGAGGCGCGGTCTCAATCGGTTAGGAACACCCATGCCATCCTCGGGTACCGCGGGTGTTCGTCACGGCGTACGGTGTGTACATGTCGCATGGGGTAAAACGGGCATGTCTGGGAGATTACTGGCATATCGGCGAGTGCATTGATGCAAGGGGAGGGCGAGGCACGGCATGGTCACGTGGGATTGCTCGGTGTACTGGCACGAGTCTCGGTATGGCAAATAGAGAAATGGGCGTGTCTGTGCTGGCGTTTCCATGGGTTAGCGTTGGTCGAGGCGTATACACGCGGGTGCGGTGAGGTCATGGCTAGCTCCTAGTGGTCGTGGGTGAGGGAGGTGAGGCGTGTAGCGTTGAGTCCATGTCGGGGTGGCATGGTGAGATCAGGTACGGTTGGCACTAGTCAAATGGTCGAGTGAGCGAGGCTTAGCAGCACGGGCTGGTACTAGGGCTAGTGTGGGCGGGTTGTGGAGGCCGAGTGAGGTACCAAAGATGATCACAACAATGCTCTAAACAGTGGGGAGTAGGTAGCTCTGTACTATGCTCGGTAGGTTCTTGATCAAATGGCCGCAAGAGAAAAAGATTTGAATTTTCAAATTCTATTTAGTGGGTTTGTTGATCATAAGCTTGAGAGTCTCTGGTTGCAAGGGTTTGCCAAGTGGAGAAAGTTTTGATGGTTTTTGAAAAGTTACTATCTTGATGCAATAGACAAATTCAATTTTGAAAAGTCCTCCAAATGAATTTGAATTTGTTCTTGTAAGTTTTGAAAGCTCACTTTTGTTCATTGTCACTTGGTCTATCAAGGTGAGAAAATAAATGGAATTGTTTCTTTTTGAAATTATTTATTAGAGATGCTCAAAGTGAGCTAAGTGTTAAAATTTGCAAAAGTGACGATTAGCATATATGCTTGATATTTTGATTTTGTTTTGCTTTGGTTTGGTTTCTCTTTGACCTAGGTGATATTGTTTTGATCTTTAAACCAATTCTCATCATTTATAACAAACAAAACATGGCATATCATGCATTCACACATCATTAAAAACACACACTTGCATTCATAGTTTTTAAAATTAAAAGTTTTTGTTAACCCTAATTTTGGTTACTTGGAAATTGATATCCTCATTTCAATATTTTTGGGATGTTACACGTGTTTTAGTTTGAAGAGTTTTTTAAAGAGGCCGAAGCGTGGCTCGATTCTGACCCAGCACTCGCAGAGAGTAATGAAACAAGCGATGTGGAGGATGGAGTTTGGGGTCAGCTGGTGTAGTTGGAGCCCATAGAAACAAAGCAACCCCCTCACAAACTTGTGAAGGGGGAGGGACAAACCGCGAATCATGAAAGCGAGGAGCATCACTCGAAACCCAGCAGGAGGACTAGGGATTACCTCGTCGGTGGGGATGCGGCAGTCATCTTCCTGACGCTGAGTAAAGAGCTCCGCCGGCTTGATAATGGAGGCACGCCATGACCCATTCATGACATGGGTTCCGGGTCCCTTCTTATTCCCAGCTCCGGTGGAAGCACTAGTGTCTGCGGTGGCGGCGCCCTTCTTCTTGGCCGTAGTAGTGGCTGCTGCAGATCTAGTGGCAGAGCTTCCATTCTTCTTCCCCATCTGGCTCTTGCAGTGGGAGCGCAGGAAGTAGGTCAGGAAAGTGTGGAGTTGGTCTAGTGCAACAAAGACCATGAGAGCAATAGAACAGCAGGTGTAGCAATGGTGGCAGTGCACGAGAAAGAAGAAGATGTGGGGATTTACCGCACAGTGGATCTCTACTTAACCTCATCGACGATGCCATCCAATGGCCAGGAGAGAACCAACCAGATGCGTGGAACCCATCAGTGTCGATGTGTGGCAGGATAAACCACGAACCATCGCGCCACTCCCTGCATTACGCGTGAGAATCGAGGAGACATAGTTAAAACCAAAGATTACGCACGCCCGGTCAAATCTGAGTCAGAAAATGGGACCCACCTCTTCGTCACGTCTAGTCAAAACCGCTCACACGGGCAACTGAGATCACCTCATCATCATCACTCACGTCATCAAACTCAAGCAAGAGCACTTTGTGACTACTCTAGTCCTTGCTCGAATCTTCGACTCAATCAAGCACTCGAGGGCTACTCCTAACAGGAGCACTGGCCACGCACCCGAGAAACTTTCTTAAGGCATCCAAGCATTATGAGAACATATTTTCTCGCAAAAACCCTTCATTCGAATCAACGATTCGAATGTCGACTCTGGTTACTCCCATAGGGAGCACTCAAAGCACATTCGACTGAAACAAGCAAAACATGACAGTAGTTGCAAAATACTTATAGTCCCCACTCGAGTCTACGAATCGAATAGGCACTCGGGGCTACTCCCATAGGGAGTGCTAGCCCCGCATCCTATGATTTTTCTTAGACATAGCTGCATGTTGGCTACGTCCACACTCGAAAGCTTCGGCGGCTCTGCCTCATATTTTCCCTTCAAAGAGACTGTGTCTCCTGGGCCACCCGACTCATCTCCGCGATGACAAAATTCGGATGCCACGTCTACAACATGAAGGTAAGACCTGAATAAGGCCTGGCAACGCATCTGTTGAGCTCTACTAGATATAATCCGTGCATGCAGGCACGGTGAAATAAGCCTTGACGGGCGCATCAAGTGATCACACTTATACACTGGAGTTTGACTCTATAAGACCTCCGTGGACTGAGTCGAATTATGCCAGCACTTTTCTGAATTTGAGTCTAGGGACTCGAGTTTGCGTAGATTGCATTGTTTTGCCCTAAGGAAGTTAACTGATTCTGATACATCAGATAAATCAGGAACGTACATCAATAATCCCTATGATACCAATTAGAGCACTCGAAAAACATGCTCGGCTATGCACTCGAAAGAATTGATAAGTCTCCACTCGAATCTGCGATTCAACCGGACACTCGGGGGCTACTAACATGTACATACCTTACAGGTACTCGAGTTTGGCATATACGGTCCAGTCTGGAAGAAGCCCACAATGTTACCAGGGCCCAATCAAGGATTCAGGTGACCTAACCAGACTGCGACTGCTTGCAGAACACGGCGAGCTCAAGATAGAAAGTTTGAAGGGAAAACCCTAACTTGTAACCGACTCGACCTGCTATCCCGAGACCTAGCCTATCTATATAAAGGCTAGGAGGGGGCAGCGAGGAGGAAAATCACAACCCTAGTTTTCCACACCATCGCCAGATTGCATCTGTGCACCCCTGTAACTTTCGACTCCCTCGATAATTACAAGAGAAGACAAGAAGGAGTAGGGTCCTCTACGAGGCCTGAACCTGGGTAAACCTTGCGTCCCTATGTGCTTGTTTGCTAGCCGATTGGTGCCTCCAGTGCTCCCCTCTTCTCCAAAACCAAAGTCCATAACAATGGGCATTGATGAGTTTAACCTCGTCAATGGGGCTTTAGTATATTAGGATGTGCTGCCCACAAAGTTTATCACTATTAAAACATTGCACATGACTGTGCCTATTATCATATTTTATCCCATATGATGTGAAGCTGCAGATGAATCTTAAACACTAGCATATCTCCATCCATTGAAATAACCCAAGATATAAAGTAAACTAGAGTGGTCTGTAAACGAAGGTAAAATGAAAAAACAAAGTCTTACAGACATGTCCTTTTTAATTCCTTTTTGCAATGTTTCCCAAGGTTGGATTAAACCTAGGTCTACTAGGGAAATACTATTATACTACATCTATGAATCTGGATTGAAGGTATCAGAGGATGAGGGTGCAGAGCAGGCCAGGGACAAGGATGCGGAACTTCTCGTGTCCAAGGCAGAGGAGACCAGCAGCCTGGTAAAATATACAACATTGCCAATAATCCGTGTGTCCATCACTTGGATGGTAACGGGGGCTCTAACCACACAAATCCCGAGTGTCCTTTTAACGATAACATCAAGAAAGACGAAACTTCTCGCTACAGGGCCAAGCGAAGAAAAGGAAAGAAAAGTTCTGACAAAGATAAGGAGTCCAAAGAAGATTCCGACATGGAGGATGCGGAGGCTTCGAATCCCAATTCGGATGGTAAAAAGGCTTACCCAACCAACAAATACACTTATGTCTACATCCTCGGATCCCAGCCCGCCAAGGTCAAGAAATCAGTAATGCATGAGCTCAACGCAACTGTTCCGGCTGTTCCCCAATATCTGGACTGGTCGGAAGTGAAGATCACCTTTGACCGACGCGATCACCCGAACAAGCCTCATAGGTGTGGAAAGTACACTCTGGTTGTCAATCCGCTAATTGATGGCTATGAGTTCTCAAAAACCCTGATGGACGGTGGTAGCAGCATTAATATCGAAACATTGCACCGCATGAAGATATCAGAAATCCAGTTGAACCATAACAGAGTGGTTTTCCATGGAATCATCCCTAGGAGACAAGCGAACTCTCTTTTGAGGTGGTGTCATTCAAGAGCGCATACCATGCTATATTCGGGTGCCCAGCCTACTAGAAATTCATGCCTCGCCCTTGCTATATCTACAACATGATGAAACTTTTGGGTCCCAAAGGCGTTATCAGAATCCGGGTAAACCCGAAGAAAGCGCTAGAATGCAGAAACAGATTTACTGCCTTTGCTGAAGCCGTGCTGCATGTCGAGGAGTACCGATAGATCAGTAAAAACACTAATATGTCCAAGATGCCCACTATGAAGAAGGATGTGCTGAAGCCGACTCTAGAGATCAAGGAATCAGAAGAGACAAAGACAACACCGCTAAAGGATGATGACCCCTCCAAGGTGACGCAGATAGGTGTAGGTTTAGATCGCGCATAGGAAAGTTCACTATCAAGTTCCTCAAAGCTAATAAAGATATCTTTGCATGGCAACCTTCTAACATGACCGGAGTACCTAGGGAACTTGCCGAGCACTCTCTCAATGTTTATCCTAACGCTAGACCTGTCAAATAGTCCTTACGATGTTCCGGCGATGAAAAGAACAAAGCTATAGATAAGGAGTGATACTGGTTAGAATTAGATGGATTTATTGAAGAGGTCATCTAATCCTGTAATGGTCCCTAAAAGGGATACCACTTATTTAAGAATGTGTGTCGATTATACTGCCTTGAACAAGGCTTGTCCCAAATATCTGTTCGCTCTGGTAAGAATCGACCAAGTTATCAATTCAAAAGTAGGCTCGAAACTCCTATGTTTTCTCGATGCATATTCTGGTTATCATGAAATACACATGAAGGAGTTAGACAAAATAAAGTCTTCGTTCATCAGCCCCTTCATAACGTTCTTCTACATAACAAAGCCTTTCGGGCTCAAAAATGCAGGAGCTACTTACTAGCGTTTCCTCCATCATCAAATCAGACGCAATGTACATGCATACTTGGATGACATAGCTGTGATGTCCAAAAAGAAGGAAACTTTATCCGACATAGAGGAAACATTCACAAATCTACGAAAATACAACATAATGCTTACCAAAAAAGTGTTTCTTTAGAATTCTAGCCGGAAAATTGTTAGGTTTCATCATGTCTCATAGAGGCATAGAGGTGAACAAGGACAATATAAAGGCTATACTCAACATTACCAGAACAAATCTCTTGAAGGACGTACAAAGGCTCACTAGTTGCATTGCAGCAGTCAGTCGGTTCGTCAGCCAGCTCAGTGAAAGAGTCGCACCATTATACAAGCTCTTGAAGAAGACCAAAAAATTTGTCTGGACCGATAAAGCCGAGGCCGCACTCCGAGACCTAAAAGCATTACTCTCATCCGCCCCTATAATTTGCAGCACCAGAACCTCAAGAACCCATGTTTCTCTATATTGCTGCAACAAATAGAGTCATCAGCGTCATCACGGTGGTGGACTGAAAAGAGGAAAAATAGGAACAGTTGCTGCAATGTGGGACTTACTACCTCAGCGAAGTTCTAACAGAATCTAAACAATGGTATCGTCATTACCAAAGGTTAGCCTATGGTGTGTTCTTTGCAGCCAGAAATCTATGACATTATTTTCAAAAGCACAATATTACCGTGGTGAGCACAGCTCCCATGAGAGATATAATCAACAACATCGATGCCACATGACGTGTTGCTAAGTGGGGAATCGAGCTAGCAACTTTTGAGATCGATTACAAGCCACACACAACGATTAAAGCCCAGATCCTTTATGACTTTGTTGTTGATTGGATAGAGATGGAATAAAACATTAACATCCTAGAGTCAAAATATTGGACTTTGCATTTTGATGGGTCGAAAGCGCTTGGGGCCTCGGGGGATGATGTGATACTCAAATCACGCCAAGGAGAAAAACTGTTCTATGTGTTGCAGATTCATTTCACGGTAACCAATAACATTGCTGAATATGAAGCGTTGCTGAATGAAATTCGAATCACAAAAGACATCGACATTTGCCGACTCATGTGCTACGGAGACTTGGCTTTAGTTGCTTAGCAAGTATCTGATCACCGTAGGGCAAATAAGGACCTGGCATCATATCGAGTTGTCATAGACGAACTAGAAAAATTGTTCAAAGGGTTTGAAGTTCAACACATTCCATGAACAGAAAACGAGGAAGCAAATGCACTATCAAGGATAGGCTCTGCATGGAAAAAAGGTCCTGGATGGCACTTTTGGAGCACCTAAAAGTTCCTTCTATCACAGGAGTTGATGAGGAGTACCCGACCAAATCTGACTGACCTCTTATAGTAGTTCTAGCTATTATTCCTAGCTGGATGAGCAAAATCCATTACGGTAATCAGTGGTGAGCTCTATAAGCGGAGTGTGTCTGGGGGTTTTTAGCGCTATGTTTCTTGGAAAGGAGTGGAAGTCCTAAGGGAAATCCACGAAGGAAAATGCGGACACCACTCTGCAACCAAATCCTTAGTGGCAAAAGCTTTTCGACATGGATTTTTCTAGATTACGGCTAAGGGAGATGCCGAGAGGCTGGTCAAGACATGCAAAGGCTGCCAAAAGTACGCCAAGCAAGCCTATGTTCTGGCTGATCATCTATGGATAATTCCGACTACGGGATCCTTTGCGAACTGGGGGCTTGATATGGTAGGACCGTTTAAACGGGCTCCAAGTGGATTTACCCACCTACTAGTAATGGTGGATATATTTACAAAATGGATTAAGGCTAAACCCGTCTCAAGTTGTGATGGAGCCACAACCAAAAGATTCGTTGAGGACGTCATAATCCAATTCAGCTATCTGCACATTATTATTACAGACAACAGGAGCGACTTTTCAATGGGGGAATTCGCTGAGTTTTGCGAAAATCAAGGGATCTGACCAGATCTTGCATAGTCGCACATCCACAAGCCAATGGTCAAGTTGAAAGGGAAAATGGTTTAATTATACAAGGCTACCGACCTAGGCTCTAAGCACCACTTCACAGTGCCGCGGGGGCTTGGTGAGACGAATTGTGATCTGTTATATGGAGTTTACGAACCACTCCTAACAGGTCAATCAGATATACACCTTTCTTCTTGGTCTAGGGTGCCGAGGCAGTTCTTCTAAGTGATCTTATCCATCTTTCTCACCGAGTCACTACGTATGTCAAAGAAGATGCCGAAGTATCTTGACAAGATGACCTTGATGTGCTCTAGGAAGTTTGCGTCGTTGCTGACCAGAGATCTACAGCCTATCAGCCTATCAGCAGAAGTTACACAAGTATCATAGTCAGATAGTAAAAAATCAGTCTTTTAGAAAGGGCGATCTAGTTCTCCGAATAGAGCAGCAAAGAAAGCAAAAACTTTCCCCAAATTGGGAAGCGACCTTTATGGTTAGTAGAGTATTGCACAATGGTTCATACTACCTAACAGACATGAGGCCACACAAAGAAAGACCTACTACTAGGAAAAGAAAGAGAGTTGGATGCAATATAGATCCGAATGAATTAGACCGTCTATGGAATATTGCTCATCTATGTCCTTTTTATTCTTAAGTTTTCTTTCTTTGTAATTATATCAATGTACATGTTCAAAGTGAAATAAAGTATTAGTTCGCTCAATGTTTTTTGAGAAGTTTTAAAGTACCATCTTATTTCCGAATGATCATCTCGTAGTCAGAAATCCCAGAATACTTGAAAGTACTTTATGCTCATGTTTGTTCTTGTTAGATTTCCAACTCTAAATAAAACGGTACCTTCGAGTGTAAGTCTCATTTTCTATTTATACTCTGGTTTTTGTCTGATTGCTTGGACGTGGGTATTTTCCATGTAATTAATTGTTGGTACTAGAAGCCAGCTCTATTTCCAAGTTTAAACTGGTTTATCAATTGAGCTCCGTTGCTCGACAGTGTTTCAATGCTAAAGGATTGCTGGCTCAGGAAAGGGACGAGGCACAAAGCCAGATAAACAATAAGTATAAAGATTTTAGTGCTTAAGTAATTTTTCAAGCACAACAAAATAATCAAAGTGCTAGAGTGATAAATCAATCTTCAAAACAACAAGGACCCAATAGTCTAGATCCCATGCAATGTTGGCATGGACCCACATCTGCCACATATGTGTTTCATGGCTTTGCATAGCGCTCTTATATTTAGATATATCAAGTGTGTGGGATCATGTTGCCCAAGTGTTGAGTCACATAACTACAAGTTGATGATGGCTCGAGTTAGATAGACTAAACGCTCCGTTTTTAAGTTCGCTATTTTTTCGACCATCACAAAGTTAACCCAAACTTTTTGAACATGCTATCAGAAAGGTACGTATGAAGAATATGTAATTTGTTTCAAAAATTAGAAGTTCAAACATTTGGCAAATATTAGTTATTTTTGAATTAAATAGAAAGGAAATACATCATTTGTCTGCTAGACAGCAAATGGGCCGGCCTGTGCTACACTAGACCATTGTGTTGCTAGCCATTACAAAGAAATAGTTCATCAGACGGAGTGCTTATTGCACGGGACGACCACATTTCGGCCTGTTAACATGCCACGTATCTATCAGCCATTGCCTGTAGAAGTTTTACTCTCACCTCGCTAGTGAGATTAGTTTCCTACCAGCTTATATATGAGCTACTCGACCAATTCCGTGAGCTCCTCTCTCCCATCGGACTGAAACGATAGCAACCTCTGCCTTGTGGTTCCGTTCGCTGGGGACGCGTTAGCCATTTGGCGATCGACAGGATCTCCTGTATTGTGGGCCTAATCCATCGTTCCTTTGGGCAACAAACCCCTAGCATGAGCCAGTTGGGCATCTTTTTGATAGCATTTTATGTGACCTATATTTTACAATTAGATGGATGAGTTTTTCCTAGGCAGCCATAGTAGATCCAACCCCCTACGGAGACATGGAAGACACCTAGAGTTTCACCAAGTCAAACTGGTCAAATTTTAGAAAATTCGAACTTGACTGTCACCTCATTTATTTTTTTCACAATTCATACTTAGGTGCACAAGGTGATGTTCCATCATGGATGTGGTGCTAGGTCAGCATGATTCATCCATATTTGGTGACTGAACCCGTCGCGGTTTTAACCTAACTTTGAAAGGAGCAACATAAATTCAATAAAAATTTAAAAAATACTGAAAACATCACCATGTGTCTTAGGTTATGCCATAGTTAACACAAAAAAAATATAAAACCAGGAGTATTTTGAATAATTCAGAACATTCTTCTCACACACTTGGTTGCAAGTTTCAGGTTCAGGGTTTACTACCCAAATCATCTAGGAAGTAGCCATGTCCATGGCAAACTTTGTCTGATTAATCTCAAATTTGCAGGGATGTGTGTCTTGGCATGGCACACATATTTTCTTTTGTAGGTTGTCACCAGTTATGAAAAAAGACCATTTCCATTTTAAGATGGAAAATTAAGCTTGTTTTTGTGAACGTAGCACAAAATATGCAATACAAAAGTGTCTAGTAATAACATGGTGAAGTAGAAGTTATTGTTTGCTGCACAAATAACATGGTGAAGCTAGTTTATGTTGATGAAGGAGTTTCTAGCCAACCCAGAGAGGTTTATAGCCCATGCAATGTTGGCATGGGCCCACAAAGTGTCTCATCATGTCTTGGCATAATAGTGTTATACTTAGATCTATCAAGTATGTAGGATCATGTTGTCCAAGTGATGACTCACACAACCACAAGTAGGTAAAGGTGTTTATAGCCGGCCTAGAGAGGTTTAGATCCCATTCCATGTTGGAATGGGACCACATATAACACAAAGTGTCTCATCATATCTTGGCATAGCAGTGTTATACTAAGACCTATCAACTTCGTAGGAACTTGTTGGGAAAGTATTGACTCATAGAATCACAAGTTGGTAGGAACATTTAACACAAAGTTTCTCATCATGTCTTGGCATAGCAAAATTGTACTTAGATATATCAAGTAGGTGGGATCATGTTGGCCAAGTGTTGAGTCACACAACCACTAAGTTGATGATGATGTTTATAGCCAACCAAGAGAGGTCTATAACCCATGCAATGTTGGCATGGGACCACATTTGCCACAAAGGGTCTCACCATGTCTTGGCATAGCAGTGTTATACTTAGATCTATCAACTAGGTAGGATCATGTTGTCCAAGTGATGACTCATACAACCACAAGTTGATGACGGTGTTTGTAGACAGATAATATAGTTCTAGATCCCATGCAATGTTGCCATGGGCCCACATATGCCACAATTTTGTGTCATGGCTTGGCATATAACTCTTATACATAAATGTATCAACTGGGTTGGATCATGTTGGGCAAGTGTTGCGTCATACAACCACAAGTTTAGGATGGTTTTTCTAGCCAACCAAGAGAGGTCCATAGCCCATGCAACCAAGTATGTAGGATCATGTTATCCAAGTGATGACTCATAGAACCACAAGTTGTTGATGGTGTTTCTAGCCACCCTAGAGAGGTCAAGATCCCATGCAATCTGGGCATGGGCCCACATCTGCCACAAGTGTGTATCATGGATTGACATAGCACTATTATACTTAGATGTATCAAATGGATGGGATCATGTTAGCCATGTGCTGAGGCACACAACCACTAAGTTGATGATGGTGTTTCTAGCCAACCCAGAGAGTTCTATAGCCCATGCAATGTTGACATGGACCCACATTTGCCACAAAGTGTCTCATCATGTCTTGGCATAACAGTGTTGTACTTATATCTATTAACTTGGTAGCAACATGTTGTCCAAGTGATGACTCATACACAATACCAAGTTGATGAAGGTGTTTGTAGACAACCAAGAGGTATAGATCCCATGCAATGTTTGCATGGGCCCACATGTTCCACTAGTGTGTTTCATAGCTTGGCATATCACTCTCATACTTAGATATATCAACTGGGTGGCATCATGTTGCGCAAGTGCTGAGGCCCACATTTTCCACAAAGTGTCTCATCATGTCTTTGCATAGGAGTGTTATACTTAGATCTATCAACTAGGTAGGATTTTGTTGTACAAGTGATGACTCATATAATCACAAGTTGATGAAGGTGTTTCTAGATAGCTAAGATTGGTTTAGATCCCATGAAATGTTGGCATGGGCCCATATCTGCCACAAGTGTGTGTCATGGCTTTGCATAACACTCTAATACTTAGATGACTCAACTTGGTGGGATCATGTTGGACAAGTGGTCTAGTAACAACATATTGCAAATGACGAATCTTGTGGATGTAATATGCAAATTTGAACCACATTTTTTCCAAGTCAAAATTAGGTCAAACTGGTCAAATTTTAGAAAATTTGAGCTACAGCTACATGACTGGCACCTCATTTATGTTTTCAAAATTCATACTAAGGTGCACAAGATGATGTTTTGTCATGGATGTGGTGCTAGGTCAGCATGATTCATCCATATTCGGTGATTGCACCCTCGCAGTTTTGACCTAACTTTGAAAGGGGCACTAGAAATTCGAAAAAAATGAAAAGATAGTGAAACCTTCACCATGTGTATTAGGTTGCGTATGTTAGCATGTGTAAAAAAATTCATATTATTTCGTAAACGTCGGAAAATCACATTATTAGGAAAAGTGGCTCATGTTAGACTAAACGCTCCATTTCTAAGTTTGCTATTTTTTTGACCATCGCCAAATTAATCCAATCTTTTTTCAACATGCTATCAGAAAGGTACATATGGAGAATATGTAATTGGTTTCAAAAAACTGAAGTTCAAAATTTTGGCAAATATTAGTTATTTTTTAATTAAATAGGAAGGAATTACAAGTCTGCCATTTACCTCTCCAGAAACCTGGTGTACCAGGATCGAAGCAAACATATCGACGTGGACTATCACTACATTAGGCAATGCATCGATGAGAAGAAGATCATCGTCGAGTTCACCGAGACTATCGAGCAACTGGACTGCTATCATGTTTCCATTTAGGTGTTATTTCCATCAGTTTCGTTAGAGTAGCAGTTAGTCGTTGCTTAGGTGTTTCAGTTAGAGTTTGCTCCAGGTTCTGTAATAGATTCTGATTGCCCACTTGCAGGTTGCGAGCGAAAATTGGTATCAGAGCGTAAGATTATGTGGCCATGTTGCAAGCAATAGGGAGAGGAAGCGGCGGCCATGGTGACGGCAGCACCCCTCCACCGGTAGTAGGAGCACTGCTACCTAGCGCGGCCAGGGGCGCGGTGGCACCCCTCCTTTGGCAAGGAAATCGGCGACCCTGATGGCTCAGGATACACTGAGCTCGTTGGGAACCCCAAGAGGAAGGTATGATGAGCACAGCAGCAAGTTTCCCTCAGTTATGAAACCAAGGTTATCGAACCAGTAGGAGCAAGGAAACAACCCCAAGGTGTTGTTTCCAACTTAGAATCCTGCACAACACAACCACAGAACTTTCCCCAACTTACAGTGAGGTTGTCAATCTCACCGGTTTTGCTAAAAACAAAGGATTAATCATATTGTGTGGAAGATAGTAATTGCTTGCAGAAAGTAAAAAGTAAACAGTAAATAGTAGATGGTATATCAATGGTAAAAGAATGGACCAAGGTCCATAGTTCACTAGAGGTGATTCTCCTTAAGATAAATAGCATGTTGGGTGAACAAATTACAGCGGGGCAATTGACAGACTCGAGAAAGCATACCATGCATATACTAATCATATTGACTCCTAAGAGATTTGATTGGGCATTACAACATTATACATAGACCGTAGTCCAACTACATCTATGACTAATAATCCACCTTCAGGTTATCATCCAAACCTCCTCCAGTATTAAATTGCAAGCAACAGATAATTGCATTAAGCAAAGTGTGTAAAGTAAACAATACGATTGTCCCATGGACAAAGGATTGTTGTTTTCTCCCTAGTAGCAACAACACATCTAGTACCTTAGAGATTCCTTTCACTTGCCCAAATTACTAGAGGCATGAACCCACTATCGAGCATAAATACTCCCTCTTGGAGTTGCTAGCATCTCCTTGGCCAAGATAGCTACTAACAATGGAAAGCATGCAAGATCACAAATAACATAGACATGACAGAATGAATAATCAATCTGAAATAGCATCTCAATAGCCATCGGATCCCTGCAAACACAACATGTAAGATTACAAATAAATGATCTTGATCATGAACGGAGCTCACAAGATCTAAACATGATAGCACAAAGGAGGGGAACCAACCATCAAGCTACTACATGAACCCATAGTCCAAGGATGAACTACTCACGCATCACATCGGAGGCAGTAATGGTGATGATGAAGTCCTCTAGGGTGATCTCTCCCCTCCGGCAGGGTGCCGAGAAGAGCTTCAGATCCCCCCGATCTGGGGATCGAGATGGCGGTGGCTACAGACTCTTCCGTGGATTTCTGTTTGGGTCTTTGATCTGGTCCTTAGGGTTTTTGTCCCGGGAGGCTTTTATAGGCAAAAGGGCAAGGTCGGTGGAGGCTCGAGGGGCCCACACCAGGTGGCGGTGCACCTAGGGGTGGCCACACCACCCTAGGCTGTGGCCGCCTCGTGGCCCCTCTTCGGCTCCCCTTCGGACTCCGTATTGCTTTGGGTAAAATATTGACTTTGGCTTTTGTCCGGTCCAATTCCGAAAATATTTCCTTACTAGCTTTTCTGAAACCAAAATAGCAGAAAACATACAACTAGCACTGTGGCATCTTGTTAATAGGTTAGTTCCAGAAAATGTATAAAAATACCCCAAAGTGTGGACTAAATATAAGAAAGTAGATACTAAACAAGCATGGAACATCAAACATTATAGATATGTTTATGACATATTAACATCCCTAAGCTTAACTCCTGCTCGTCCTCGAGTAGGTAAGTGATAAAAAAGAAGAATTTTTGAGGTGACATGCACCATCACAATTTTGATCAAGGTATTTGTAAAACATTGATAGATGGGATCATAGTACTTTAACATAGCATGAAAGATATAGTTCTAACAATAAGACATAGCAACTATGTTGTAACATGAAAAGGTACAAACAAAAGATTCATGAATAATAATGCTTTGAAAGACGTTTGTTTGTTTCACATATAGAAAAAATAATGAGAATGGTATTCAGCGTGTCCCTCATGGTATAACAAAACATAAATGCATAGGAAACCTTCAAAGTTCATAAGGGTGACTAGATACAAATAATTTAAGAACAAGCAATATCAAAGTTATGAATCAATCAACATGTTTTGGGACAATGCACATTAAACTAAGAATGACCACTATGCTCTCTCAATAGGTGCATAAAGATAGAAGATGGAGACTCAACATAAAAGTAAAAAGAAAGGCCCTTCATAGAAGGAAGCAGGGATTCAAGTTTCATAAAGAGCTTCCAAAAATTATGGTACTTATTAGCTTTCAGCTCTCATTGCCCCTATCATAAGCATCTTTAGATGATTAAGGTTAAAGTGAACAAATATGAGGATACGCTTGACAAGTTATAAGTTGAAAATCTCATGCCCCTTGTTTACGAGTACCGAACCTCATGCTACTCAACTTTAGTCACGAGTAAGTTCTTGTCATTGTAAGTACATGTGTATCATAGAGAACCGCCAACAGGGTACCCCTTGCCCCATGATACATGAGCTATCCCATATCAAAATGACAAGGCAACAGAAAATGAGCATCTAAGCGATATTTTTATTTGCTATTTGCATAGGTTTTTATTAAGGATGCTTCACAGATTGCTCACTATGGTTATGCTGCAAGTTTCCACCATGATTAGGCATGGCTTAGGCGAGCCGCCCAAGCGTTTCTCTAACACATATACAAACTCCATGAGCTTACAAGCTCCCCTTTTATTTCACACCGCCGGGATCCATAAGCAAAAGAATCATGATATCAACTAAATAATGTGCAATGTTGAAAGCGTCCCCATGGTAACATGGTTCTGCTAATTCACAACTTACAAAAGCGCAAGCATATACACAACATAGATGGGCACAATGGTTCAAGTTTATTAAGTGCAAGAAAGTAAAGTGTGCCATCAAGTTTGTGAGAGATTTAATCACTAAATTTCACATAACAAGTTTAATTCGGAAGGTAGATAAAAATATAAATATACTTGGAATAGAAATAATGCTAATAGGTAGGTATGGTGGACTCTTTGGAATAACTTGGTTTTATTTGGAGTTTCATGCATGAGTGGAACTCATACTTGGTGCATATGGAGGCTAGCAAAAGACTGGGAGCGCACTAAGAGAACAATAATGGCCATAATCATGCAAAACGACAAAACATTATTAATTAAAGCATAAAGTGATATTACAAGTCGAAAACTAAATGATTATACAGGCTATGGCGACTGGTGTAGTCTTAACATGGTGTGAGCATGCGCCAAGTCAACCCAAATAAAGCATCAAAGGAGAATACCACAATATCATGCTTTTGTATGCTAAAACAACACATGATTCTTTCAAGGCACATTAAGCAACCTCAATTGTTTGGAACAAGTCATGCTACAACAATAATCACTAAGCATAAAGTCAAAGCAATATCAAACATGACATGATAAAGTCTAGGCCACAGTCAAAACAAGACTCCTTTTGTAGCACTTATAAGCATGAACTTTCCTACTCTTTTCCAATCCAAATCAACTTATTTGAAACTATGTATGAATGCGGGGGTCCAACCAATTTATTTAAGAAAACTAAGCAAAAGAAAACTAAAAACAAAACAAAGATGCTCCAAGAACAACACAATTGTGCTTGAAACAGTGAAAATGATGTGTCTGAAAGAAAACCTGAGATTTTTATTGATGAAGAAGGGGATTCCTTAGGCATCCCCAATCTTTGATGCTTGTACTTCTTGAATATTTCTTGGGGTGACACGGGTGGCATCCCCAAGCTTGATCTTTTGTCCATACTTCATATTATCACATTATTCTTCCCTACACTTTAAAATTTCCTTCATACAAAACTTTACACAATCTTCATTAGCAACATTAGTGCACTCAAGATAATAAATCTTCAGGTTCAGTTTCAACACAAGAAAAACTTCCATTAAAACACATGCTACTGTAGCAATTCCTTCTAAAAGCTCAAGTGATCAAAGAGAACTTAAAGAGAAAGAGATTAAGAGGCAAATGCAAATAATGGCAGAAATCTGTCAAAACAGACCAGCAGGTAAAAACCGATTTTTTCAAAGACCTTATGTTTCTCAAATCGAAAAGTATTAAGTAATGAAAGTTAGATAACAACCTGGGGCAGAAGCACAAAATATTATAGCTCAAACCGACGTACAGAGATTTTTCACGAATTTTTACAGTGAAGCACAAAAATCTATTTTGGGATAGTAACTTTCCGAAGTATTATTTCTCTCTCATTAGAGGCTATTCTTGGCACAAAAACCACACAAAAAGGATAAGGAGAGGTTTTTACCGAGGCAATAACTTCCAAGACTCAACAAAAGAAAACTTACTAAATAAAAATTTGGATTATCTCCCAATAAGTGCTTTTCTTTAACGCCTTTGAGCTAGGCATAAGGAGCAAGATTCAAGTATTCTCAAATGAAGAAGCATTAAGACCAAATTTCTTGCCCTACCTTTCCTACCTTTATTCTTATCTTTAGGGAACATATGATTGTTTGGTAGAGAAGCAAACTTCATGATGCCTTTTTCCACATCTATTATTGCTCCAAGGAGTTTAAGTAGGGATCTTCCATGAGTAATTTGTCCTTTCCCTACACATTCAATAACAAGATAATTAGTAGATACCACTTTCCCTAGGATCTTTGTAAACACTCCTTCAGCTATTCCAATGGGTAATATTGTGGTATTATTAGTAAGAGATATTTCTTCTCCTCCTTCAGAAAGTCCCCAAAGATTTATAGATTCATAGACATCTTTAGGCATAATACAAAATTCAGACATGATATCACAATGAGCATAAAAAGTTTCATTATTTATAACAACTTACTGTAGGAAGCCATTTTGAAGATTCCTAATTTATTGGAACGTATTCATGATGCTCTCTAAGCATGTTATATCATTCTTTTAAACTTGATGTGTTGGTCTCAAGAGTGTTCAATCTAGCAATAATGTTTGTAATGGAGGAATCAGATTTGCTAGGAAAGTCATATGTTGCAACCAACATTTTTATGGCATTAAAAGCTTCACCCTCATTGCACTGGAGGAAATCACCTCCTACTACAACATCCAAAGCATATCTATAGCAAAGAGCAAGTCCAAAGTAGAAACTGCTAAGAAAAAGGCTTAGAGTCATTTTAGGTTCAGTTTTTTCATGTGAATCATAGATTCTAGACCAAGCTTCTTTGAAACTCTCTTCAATTCCTTGTTTGAAAGTAAAAATCATTTCCACAGGCGACATAGTGATTGGAGCAATGATAGACATAATAGCAACTTGAGATAGAAACTAATTTTTTTGTGTGTTTTTGATATAAAGAAGCAAACTAGTACGACTAATTTTTGTGTGCTTTTGATAAAAGAAACAAGCAAACAAAACAGAAATAAACTAAGCAAAACAAAAAAAGTAAAGAGATTGGTTGTGAGGGACTCCCCTTGTGAAGCTGTCCTTAACTCACCGGCAATGGCGCCAGAAAAAGGCTTGATGGCTCAGGATATGTTGAGCTCGTTGGGAACCCCAAGAGGAAGGTATGATGAGCACAGCAGCGAGTTTCCCTCAGTTATGAAACCAAGGTTATCGAACCAGTAGGAGCAAGGAAACAACCGCAAGGTGTTATTCCCAACTTGGCATACTGCACAACACAACCACAGAACTTTGCGCCAACTTACAATGAGGTTATCAATCTCACCGTTTTGGCTGAAAACAAAGGATTAACCGTATTGTGTGGAAGATAGTAAATGCTTGCAGAAAGTAAACAATAAACAGTAAATAGTAGATGGTATATCAATGGTAAAAGAATGGAACAGGGTCCATAGTTCACAAGAGGTGATTCTCCTTAAGATAAAATAGTATTTTGGGTGAACAAATTACAGCGGGGCAATTGACAGACCCGAGAAAGCATACCATGCATATACTAATCATCTTGACTCCTATGAGATTTGATTGGGCATTATAACATTATACATAGACCCTAATACAACTGCATCTACGACTAATGATCCACCTTCAGGTTATCATCCGAACCCTCTCCGGTATTAAGTTGCAAGCAACAGATAATTGCATTAAGCAAAGTGTGTAAAGTAAACAATACGATTGTCCCATGGACAAAGGATTGCTGTTTTCTCCCTAGTAGCAACATCACATCTAGCACTTTAGAGATTCTTGTCACTTCCCCAGATTACTAGAGACATGAACCCACTATCGAGCATAAATACTCTCTCTTGGAGTTTCTAGCATTTACTTGGCCAAGATAGCTACTAACAACGAAAAGCATGCAAGATCACAAATAACATAGACATGATCCCCGCAAACACAACATGTAAGATTACAAATAGCTGATCTTGATCATGAACGGAGCTCAAAAGATCTAAACATGATAGCACAAAGGAGGGGAACCAACCATCTAGCTACTACATGGACCCGTAGTCTAAGGATGAACTACTCACGCATCACAGCGGAGGCAGTCATGGTGATGAAGAAGACCTCTAGGGTGATCTCTCCCCTCCAGCAGGGTGCCGGGAAGAGCTTCGGATCCCCCTGATCTAGGGATCAAGATGGCGGCAGCTACAGACTCTTTCGTGGATTTCTGTTTGGGTCTTTGATCTGGTCCTTAGGGTTTTTGTCCCGGGAGGCTTTTATAGGAGGAAAGGCAAGGTCGGTGGAGGCTCGAGCGGCCCACACCAGGTGGCGGTGCGCCTAGGGCTGGCCGCGCCACCCTAGGGTGTGGCCGCCTCGTGGCCCCTCTTCGGATCTCCTCCGGACTCCGTGTTGCTGCGGGTAAAATATTGACTTTGGATTTTGTCCGGTCCAATTCCGAGAATATTTCCTTACTAGCTTTTCTGAAACCGAAAACAACACAAAACAGGCAACTGGCACTATAGCATCTTGTTAATAGGTTAGTTCCAGAAAATGTAGAAAATGTAGAAAAATACCCCAAAGTGTTGACTAAACATAAGAAAGTAGATACTAAACAAGCATGGACCATCAAAAATTATAGATACGTTTACGTATGCATCAGACCCCTCTGCCCGAAGAGTGACGATGCTTGTTGAGCTGTGGGAGGTCCATGGCACGAGGAGTCCTAGTACATGGGCTGCCACTAATCGAGCACGCGGAGAAACTGTGCGAGGCATACCTTGCCGGCAAGCAAGAGTGCACGCCGTTCCCGTAGAAGGCTAGGTATAGGGCAGGCGATCCACTCGCGAGTTGGTGCACAACGATCTGCGCGGGCCCATTACACCTGCTGTAGGGGTTACGCGTATGAAAACAATAAAACTTTACTCTACGCCCCTGAACCCCTGAAGCTTCCAGGACCTATCTATTAGTAATACAGTAACGAGAGGGGCTTTTCGCGAACTTACCTTTGAAGACCGAAAAGCGTTGTCAATGCTCAGGAGAGCGTGGTTGATGTAGACGAGCCGAAGCCGACCTCAAGGTCGTGATGAAGTCCTTGCGCTCCTTCTGGCTCCAACGACTTGAGTGCCTCAAGTGCAACACCTCGCGGGGAGTTACACACGTCTGGTGCCTGACGATGACTCCCGCTTCCCCAATCCAGCAGCAGTTCGGAAGTAGAGCTCCTGGATCCGAATCCCGCAGCGCGACGGCGCTCCGCGGTGAAGATGCCTCTCGCTCGCGTAGTCCAGACTTGGGACCACGGTCACGAGAGAGAGAGAGGGGGAGAGAGAAAATATCAATTAGAGGTCCTCCCAAAAGTGGGGAGACCTTTATTGATTATTGGTTGTATTTTTCTAGGCCAAATACCCCACTTTATATAGGGGGAGGGGAGGTACTACCTCCCCTCAAGTCCCGGGGTGGGACTAAAGGAGAGGAGGAGGGAGGAGGTGGCCGCCGGCCACCTAGTGGGCCCCGCAGGGGGGGGGGGTTGGCCCAGCTGGCCAGCCCCCTTGGCCCCTCTCCCTCTCTCCTTTCCCCTAATGGGCCCTCTACCTCCGGAATTGGCCCATTAAGCCTTTTTGACCTTTAATTGATTTTCTCTTTATTAAATAAAATCAATAAATGATTAAATCAATATTTAGGATTCATTCACATATCATTTAATCTCCGTGGCCATGGAACACCTTCCACCTCCACTCTGGACATCCTCCGAACATACCGAAACCCTTTCGGTTTTCTCCCTTCTTTTCTTCGGTGATTCTACCGATCCTATAAATGCTCTCTAAGCATCATCAAGCCCTTAAGCGTGATACCCCACGGTTCGGGAACACTCCAGACATGGTCGGGACACTCCCGCACCAATGATCTAAAAAGGGACCTGGATGGCCATGTGACCCCTGTGTGTTCCACGAAGATCTTTCGTCGTTTGAACCAGGACAGTCGCGTCTTATTCCCTTTGTCACTCGATACTTGCATTGCGCAAGATCTGATCAATGACATCACCATGTCGTGTTCAATCTCGTTACTGAATAACGCTACTTGACTTGCTCCGACAAGTGATATCCTCGTGATCTAATCACACGCTGCCCAGCTATTGGATATGACTTCTCCGAGTGGGCCCTTGAGTATCTTCCCATCACATGGATGGACAAATCCCGCTCTTGACATATATTGCCTCTACGGTTTCCTCCGAGTACCTGAACACACCTTTATAACCACCGTTTTACCAGATGGTGTTTGATGCTATCTAAGCACTCTTGGGAGACAGTGATTGATATAATCTCACGGTCTAAGGAATAGTCTACGAGGGTCCTTTTCTAATCATCATAACTTGAACTTCGTGACATGATCGAATCATGATGTTTAGGTTGGGTATTGGTGACCTCATTTCCAACTGGCATGAATGCCACATGATCAGGAAACATGATCATCTGTTGACCAATGAACCAGTGACTAGAGTTTCACTGGGAACCCCTGGTTTGTTTGTATATCACACGTGTATTGATGTTTCCACTCAATACAGTTATAGAATGATATAAAACTTAATCATAAATTATATGAAATATGATAATAGTCCTTACTACTATTTAACTCTAGGGCATATTTCCAACAGTCTCCCACTTGCACTAGAGTACAAATACACTAGCTGCATTTCTTCTTAATCATTGGCATCATATATCCGGTACCCTGAATATGCTTGCTCATGGAAGAGGTTTTGTCTTGGGTATGTACTTTACAGTCCCAAATCATTGGCAACTTACTAATGTCACTTTGATTGACATTAATATTCTACCATCTCATGATAGCATCTGTGTGAATGCATCGCTGCTATGGCAGCAGAACGAGGCCTGTTTCCAGGAGCCTACAGTGACGTTAGATCAACCTCGAGGGGTTTCTCATGGGCACTGTGCCCTGGGACACATCATTCTACGTTAAAAGCGAATTAGCCTCGCCATAACATTATACAACACTTTAGATGGTACCCTTATCTATTATTATAAATGTATTCATCGAAACACTAGTGCACTCGGTGCAACCTTCGATGTTTTGTTCACCTCGCTTCCTATTTGACTTTGATTGGTATCTACAGGAGTTTCCAACATATTCCCTTATAACATAACTCTTTATGCTTTAATATATGTCATCCTTTATGGATTTGGAAGATATGTCTACAGTTTTCTACTAGACAATGCGGACAAAACTTAGCTCAACATTCTGTGATTCGAACTTAATCACATTCAAACGTTCCTTATTTGGATCACATATTATGCTAAGTTATCATCATGGTTTTCTAAGATAGGACCTATGTCTTAACATAGTGGATGATCATCATCCATTTCTTTCTTTCAACCATTGATGTTAAACTTAATTCTATTCCTAATTTGAGTCATTAAGGACTGGTTCCTTAATTAACTTCTATTCTGAAATCCCTTTCAGAATCCCTTAAGGAATACTACATAATATCATAATACACCTATTATCAACTTCTACATCTTATAAAATATTATTTATAAGTATTTGCATTTTCATCCTTAACATACTTAAGAATTACTCCTATAAGCTCCCACTCAAAATATGTTCCTACATATTTGAATTTGAGTCTTATATTGCTCCCACTTAAAAATATGTCAATCACATATTGTTCCAGGAAGACTTACATAGCTCCCACTCAATTTTATGCAAATTGCATATCTCCTTACTATTTTGAATAACTTCAAAGTCCTTTGATCAAGTATCAAACTTGGAGATTTACTATGAGATACTAGTACTTTACTAGTTTTAAATCCACTAGACATTTAGCACACATGAATCAAATTCATTTGAATTTGTCCAATACTTGACAAATTGTGCTTTTGTTATTCACCCCTTTTTCCTACTATGGATTTGCAGTCATTTGGGAAAATTCCAAGTAACTCCTTTTACTTGTGAGATTCAGCAACGAATTGCTTTCTAATCTCAAGGGAATTTTACTTCTAGGATTTCTCATAATTTAGTTTACCATTATTTCCTTTGTAGTTCGTAGGTATGTCATATTCCAAAATATCATGAGAAGTGATTCAAAAATGTCTCCATACAAGATATGGATTACATTTTTGAATCCTACTTCATATAGTGGAAAAACAATAGTGTTGGGAAAAACACAATGATCAAAATCATTGATTCTTTATTTTCGTGAAGAGAATCATTCAGGAATGCTGTCCATTGTGCTTCTCAACACTCTGATGCAGGGTTTTGAATCCTCATCGAGTTTTACACTATTTTCCATTTGCTCCATAATTGAGAAACTTCACTAGAGGTGAGCTTTCTCAAGAATGCACCAAAATCCCAGTAATACGAATCTTGCTTCCTTTTTGGTTTGAGCTATGGGTTTCATATTCAAAGTTTCCAATGAATACTCTACAAGGACTTATTCGCTATTGTTTTGGTTATATCGAATAACCCCAAAACTTTCACGAATTCAAATGGTTCACTAATTATAATTGAGCGCTAACTATTTCTAAGCTAATGGTCTCTACATATACACTACAACGATTTATTTGGCGCCTTCTATTCAACCCCCTTTGATATCTAATATCATATTGTGACGCTTTGCATTTTGACGTTTCAAAGCACTTTGCATTCCACAATTTCTTTCATGCCATTCTTATGAAGTTGAATTTCATTACTACTGATCAAATCATAGCAATTAGATTCTCCTTTACATTTATACCCTTTGTTGATGAAACACTTTGATGAAATCAAATAGTTTCATATTCATGTTTTCTTTGGCAAACTACTTTACACATTTAAACAATCATTTAATGATAATGACCATTTCCGTTAAACACAATACATCGAATATGTATTCTATTTAACAATTCTTTAAACACTTTGTATTCAAGTAATACACGGTGTTCAAGTTATTTTGCTAAACTTAGGCATGATTTATATGTGATGAGAAATCGAATAACCTTCACATATTATCACATAACTTTGAATTTAAACAATGGTTTCATCCATTAATGAACATATCATTAAATTGGGTATTTTAAAAAAGGCATTTTAATATTTTACAAATGTTCGTGCATTATCAATTAGTTTCAAACAACAAGGATAATTCACATATAATCAAACAAGATATGGACATGAATAGAAATCATTCATAAAAGTGGAACAACTGTTTGTTACAAACTCATATGAATAACCGTCTCACGAATTGTGAGACACACTAAAGAAGTTCACAATCTCTTGATTACATTAATCATCCTAAAACATAAACTAAATGATAAATGACGAGGGAGAGTGTCGTCAGCCATCATCATCATGCTCGCCATCAACACGCAACGTCACCTCCTCTCTAGCGAGCACCTCTCATGCAGAAGGACATGTTTTCAGCAAAACAGAACAAGTATCAGATATACTTAACACTACAAGTGTGTTTGCAAGATTATAACATTTATAAAACTGTATATCAAATATATAGCTTTGTCGTTGACGACTCCAACGACGTTGGGTTCATCTATCACATTTCTGAAATGTGATATGAACTCAAGGAAATCCAGTGTTTATGTGTCGCCTCTCATAACACAGATCCTGACTTGTGCTTGGAAGCTTGGAGGAAGCGACCGCAGCACAACTCCCATCGCAAATGAGCTTGATTACCAGTTGTCCAGGTCGTATGCCAGACTCATGTACGCATCATAGAGGCACAATAAGTGCTCATCCAGTGAGGAGCCCTCCTCCATCTTTATGGAAAGGAAGTCCCCCATCAGCTCATACTCCCACATGCGCACTTGTTCCACGGAATGTGCTCTCAGATGTGCCATGACCATCCGGGGCTTGAGACTCCCCACCATTGGCCATAGCCCATCCTCCATTCCGAGGCGCATGGTCACTGATATAAACGTGGCCATCACACGACGACGATAACGTAGATCCCGCTGCTGCTGGGTCTCATGAGAATAGGGTGGCTCCAGATGCATCTCACAGGTCATGTAGTCAGCTACATTGTTCTCCCCAAGGAGATCAAACAGGCGTATGACCCATGCAGAAAAGTTGGATCCATCTAACTTGAGCTTTTCTCCTTTTAACCAATCGTCGATAGGAAAGGTAATTTCGGGAAGAACCATTTTCTACATTTATAATTGCAAAAGGAATTTAGACTAAGTTTATAATTAAATGAGTTAATAATAACTCCACTCAGAAATACCTATCCCCAGTGAGGGTTCCTAGTGATAACACGACCCCTATCAGCCACATCTCCCCCAATCGTCACGGCCATCAATTGGGGTTCAAGGGTGGACGCTAAATGTCGGTCACATCATTCATGCGACTCGTGCTCGATCTTTCGACCATCCGTGTTCCGAGGCCATGCATCTCTAGCGTGCTAGGCTCGCCAACTCAACCTTAGTGTATTCGCTGTGCAACATGGCTTACACCCACTTTATGCGAACGTAGATATGTATGACACCCAGGCCTGTAACCCTGAATCGCCTCATATCGAAGAACTTTCTTGGTGGTGCACACTAAGGGGGAACACAATCGTTGGTAATTTTAACAGGGGTCAACTTATTAGGCTACTGTCGAGTATCTAATACTAGCACACAATAAGACATACAAATAATAACATCGAATGTAAATGCTATGTGATATGGTTCTTCACGTCATGATCTCCATTCGTCGTCACCGGGTTCCGGCGCTGTAGACACCAGGGTACCGGTGTCATTCCGGCGTGGTAGTTTGTCATTACCGTGACTATCTACTACTATTCAACAAAAGGTAATTACTTTACCTTTGCCACAACCATATCACAAAGCAATGCCCCCCTGCAAAACAAAGTTACACGCCTCTACTTTATCTTTTCATGTTTTACGTGGCTGAATGGGCTTTCATACAAGAACCATTCTTACCTACGAACTTTCAGCACAACGCTGATCAAGTAGTTGTCTCTACTACACCCCTTTCGGGGCCCTCCATTGCAAATGGTATATCAACTAATGCGAGAGAGACAGACACCCCTTAAGCCACTTTATATGGTACAAGCCGTATGTCAAGCATGGACCAGTCTCGCGAATGAACGCGTAAAGTCGGTTGGGGGCCGCTTCATCAAGCATTACTGCGGTATACACAAGTACATGTGGGAGGGTAACAACTAAAAGATCAACGCCCACACGCTACATCTCGTGTGTTCTACCCGTACTAGCATTACTACGCATAGATCTAGCTCTGATACCACTATAGGGGTTCCGCGTATGAAAACAATAAAATTTTACTCTATGACCCTGAACCCCTGAAGATGCCAGGACCTAACTATTAGTAATACAGTAATGGGAGGGGCTTTTCACGAACTTACCCTTGAAGACCGAAAAGCATTGTCAACGCTAAGGAGAGCGTGGTTGATGTAGACGAGCCGAAGCCGACCTCAAGGTCATGATGAAGTCCTTGCGCTCCTTCTGGCTCCAACGACTTGAGTGCCTCAAGTGCGACACCTCGTGGGGAGTTACACACGCCCGGTGCCTGACGATGACTCCCGCTTCCCCGATCCAGTAGCAGTTGCGGAAGTAGACCTCCCGGATCTGAATCTCGCAGCACGACGGCGCTCCGCGGTAAAGATGTCTCTCGCTCGCTGATGTGCTCGTTGTTCGACATAGAGCTCGTTGGGAACCCCAAGAGGAAGGTATGATGAGCACATCAGCAAGTTTTCCCTCAGTTATGAAACCAAGGTTTAATCGAACTAGTAGGAGCAAGGAAACACCCCAAAGGTATTACTAGCTGAGCTTTGGCAGGGCGCACTACCGGTGCTAGTAGCAACGTGGAGACCTGCACAACACAACCACAGAAATTTGTCCCCAACTTGCGATGAGGTTGTCAATCTCACCGTGTTTTGTGGAAAACAAAGGATTAAACGTATCAAATGGAAAGAAGTAAAAGTTTGCAGAAAGTAAACGCAAAGCAGTAAAAGATTGTAGATTGTATGTAAAGAGAAAGGACCGGGATCCATAGTTCACTAGAGGTGGCTCTCCTTAGATAGATAACATGTTGGGTGAACAAATTACAACGGGGCAATTGACAAACACCGAGAAAGCAATACATGCATATACTAATCATCTTGACTCCTTTGAGACTTGATTGGGCAATACAACATAATACATAGACCGCCATCCAACTGCATCTATGACTAATAATCCACCTTCAGGTTATCATCCGAACCCCCTCCAGTATTAAGTTGCAAGCAACAGACTATTGCTTTATGAACTGCGTGTAAAGTAAACAATACGATTGTTCTATGAACAAAGGATTGTTGTTTTCTCCCTAGTAGCAATAGCACATCTAGTACCTTAGAGATTTCTATCAGTTCCCCAGATTACCAGAGGCATGAACCCACTATCGAGCATAAACACTAACTCTTGGAGTTGCTAGCATCTACTTGGCCAAGATAGCTACTAACAACGGAAAGCATGCAAGATCAAAAATAACAAAGACATGATAGAATCAATAATCAATCTGAAATAGCATCTCAATATCCATCGGATCCCCGCAAACACAACATGTATGAATTACAAATAGATGATCTTGATCATGAACGGATCTCACAAGATCTAAACATGAACGCACAGAGGAGGAGAACCAGCCATCTAGCTACTACATGGATCCGTAGTCCAAGGATGAACTACTCACGCATCACACCGGAGGCTTGCATGGTGATGAAGAAGGCCTCCAGGGTGAATTCCCCTCTCTGGCAGGTTGTCGAGAAGAGCTTCAGATCCCTCCTGATCTAGGGATGGAGATGACTGTGGCTACAGACTCTTTCATGGATTTTTGATCGGGCACTTAGGGTTTTCATCCCGAGAGCAATATATAGGCGGAAGGAGAGGCCGAGGGGGTGCCGGGAGCGGCCACACCACCCCCTGGCGTGGGCCAGGCCTGGCCGCGTGGCCAGGTGGTGTGGTGGCTCCCTGGCCCTTCTCCGTCTCGTATTCTGGCACTTGATCCCTTCCGGAAAAATAGGCACTTTGGCTTTTGTCCCGTCCAATTCCGAGAATATTCATTTTCTGACTTTCCTGGATCCAAAAACAGCAGAAAACAGGCAGCTGGCACTGTGGCTCTTGTTAATAGGTTAGTCCAAGAAATCATATGAAAAGTACTCCAAAGTTGGAACAAAACACAAGAAAGTGGATAAAACCAAGCATGGAACATCAAAAATTATAGATACATTTGCAATGTATCACTCGTGCAGTCTAGACTTGGGACCACAGTCACGAGAGAGAGAGAGGGGGAGAGAGAAAATATCAATTAGAGGTCCTCCCAAAAGTGGGGAGACCTTTATTGATTATTGGTTGTATTTTTCTAGGCCAAATACCCCACTTTATATAGGGGGAGGGGAGGTACTACCTCCCCTCAAGTCCTGGGGTGGGACTAAAGGAGAGGAGGGGGAGGAGGTGGCCACCGGCCACCTAGTGGGCCCCGCAGGGGGCTTGGCCCAGCCGGCCAGCCCCCTTGGCCGCTCTCCCTCTCTCCTTTCCCCTAATGGGCCCTCTCCCTCCGGAATTGGCCCATTAAGCCTTTTTGACCTTTAATTGATTTTATCTTTATTAAATAAATATGAATAAATGATTAAATCAATATTTAACATTCATTCACATATCATTTAATCTCCGTGGCCATGGAACACCTTCCACCTCCACTCCGGACATCCTCCTCACTTACCGAAATCCTTCCGGTTTTCTCCCTTCTTTTCTTCGGCGATTCTACCGATCCTATAAATGCTCTCTAAGCATCATCAAGCCCTTAAGCGTGATACCCCACGGTTCGGGAACACTCCAGACATGGTCAGGACACTCCCGCACCAATGATCTACAGAGGGACCTGGATGGCCATGTGACCCCTGTGCGTTCCACGAAGATCTTTTGTCGTTTGATCCGAGAAAGTCGCGTCTTATTCCCTTTGTCACTGGATACTTGCATTGCCCGAGATCTGATCAATGACATCACCATGTCGTGTTCAATCTCGTTACTGAACAACGCTACTTGACTCGTTCCGACAAGTGATATCCCCGTGATCTAATAACACGCTGAGCAGCTATTGGATATGACTTCTCCGAGTGGGCCCTTGAGTATGTTCCCGTCACATGGACAGACAAATCCCGCTCTTGACATATATTTCCTCTACGGTTTCCTCTGAGTACCTGAACACACCTTTATAATCACCGTTTTACCAGATGGCGTTTGATGTTATCTAAGCACTCTCGGGAGACAGTGATTGATATAATCTCACGGTCTAAGGAATAGTCTATGAGGGTCCTTTTCTAATCATCGTAACTTGAACTTCGTGACATGATCGAATCACGATGTTTAGGTTGGGTATTGGTTCATCATCTCATTCACAGAATGAGATGACCTCATTTCCAACTGGCATGAATGCCACATGATCAGGAAACATGATCATCTGTTGACCAATGAACCAGTGACTAGAGTTTCACTGGGAACCCCTGGTTTGTTTGTATATCACACATGTATTGATGTTTCCACTCAATACAGTTATAACATGATATAAAACTTAATCATAAACTATATGAAATATGATAATAGTCCTTACTACTATTTGACTCTAGGGCATATTTCCAACACCTGCCACACTGGGAGGCCACCGTTATTTCACGTTGTTGGTTGATGACCATTGAAGGTATATGTGGGCTGTGCTCCTAGCCACGAAGGACGAGGCCGCTACCGCGCTCGTGCACGTCCAAGCGGAGACGGAGAGCAGGCCCAAGCTCCGTGTGCTGCGCACGTACCGTGGTGGCGAGTTCACGTCAGGCATGTTCGCCGTGCACTGCACTTACACCAGCATCAAGCGCCACCTCGCATTTCTATACTCACCCCAGCAGAACAGGGCAGTCGAGCATCGCAACCAAATGGTCTTGGATGCGTCCAGGAGCACGCTGAAGGTGAAGGGCATGCTGAACTTCTTATAGGGCAAAGGGCTACCGCCTCTACGATCGCGCCGCCAAGCGCATGCACGTCTCGTGGGACGTGGTCTTTGACGAGGACACGAGCTGGGACTAGAGCATTCATGAGGACACCCCCTTGAGCATGGCATTCACAGTGGCTGCTTCATGCACTTAGCGCTGGTCAACACCGGTGAACCAAGGTGCGGTAGCTTCGGCACCATCAACGCCGGCTTCGGCAGCACACACAACGCCGAAGCCAACTTTTTCACCAGCCTGAGGTCTACGCTCGAGGGAAGGACAAGAACAGCATGGCAGGGCATCTGGCTCTCTAGTCTGTTCATTGATCTCACCAGAGAAGAGGTGGCTCTGGTGACACTAAAGGTGGACAACAAGTCTGCCATTTCCCTCTGCAAAAACCCAGGGTACCATGATCGAAGCAAACATATCAAGGTGCGCTACCACTACATTAGGAAGTGCGTCGACGAGAAGAAGATCATCGTTGAGTTCACCGGGACTATCGAGCAACTTGACTGCTATCAGGTTTTAGTTTAGGTGTTATTTTCGTCAGCTTCGTCAGAGTAGCACTTAGTCGCTGCTTAGGTGTTTCAGTCAGAGTTTGCTCCAGGTCGTGTAACATATTAGAGCGAGTTATGCGTACATCACGATCCACTCGTGGGATTGCACGAGCGCTAGGATCATGGGCCACGCTTTCCCCTATATATTGCGAATGAAAAGGAGAGAAACAAAGCAAGAAAAGTTGCGGCAGTTTGCACTGCACAAAATCCTTGTTCCTGTTCTTTGTGCGTGCGTAGATTCTGATTGCCAACTATAAGGTTGCGAGCAACATATAGCCCATGCAATGTTGGCATGGGTCCACATTTCTCACAAAGTGTCTCATCATGTCTTGGCATAGCCGTGTTATGCTTAGATCTATCAACTAGGTAGATCTTTGTTGTCCAAGTGATGACTCATACAACCACAAGTTGATGAAGGTATTTCTAGAAAACTAAGATAGGTCTAGATCCCATGTAATGTTGGCATTGGCGCACATCCGCCACAAGTGTGTGTCATGGATTTGCATAGCACTTTCAAATTTAGATGTAGTAACTAGCTAGTTGGGATCATGTTAGACAAGTGTTGACTCACCTCATACAACCACTAAGTTGATGATGGTGTTTCTAGCCAACCAAGAGAGGTTTATATCCCATGCAATGTTGGCATGGGCCCACATGTAACAAAAAGTGTCTCATCATGTCTTGGGATAGCAGCGTTATACTTAGATCTATCAACTTGGTAGGAACATTTTGTCCAAGTGATGACTCATATACAATAAGAAGTTGATGAAGGTGTTTATAGACAGATAAGATAGGTCTACATACCATGTAACAATTAGGTGATATCATGTTGGCCAAGTGTTGACTCACATAGCCACTACGTTGATGATGGTGTTTTTAGCCAACCAAGAGAGGTCTATAGCCTATATGCAATATTGTCATGGGCCCACATTTACCACAAAGTGTCTCATCATGTCTACCTCATTTATTTTTTCAAAATTCATACTAAGGTGCACAAGGTGATGTTTCATCATGGATGTGGTGCTAGGTCAACATGATTTATCCATATTTGGTGATTGTACCCATTGCGGTTTAGACCTAACTTTGAAAGGGGCACCAGAAATTCAAAACAAATCAAGAAATAGTGAAACCTTCACCATGTATCTTAGGTTGCGTATGTTAGCATGTGCAAAAAAATTTAGATTATTTCATGAAGATCAGAAAAATCACATTATTAGAAATTTCGACGATTACTAAATTAATCCAAACTTTTTAAATATGCTATCAGAAAGGTACGTATGCAGAATATGTAAACATAATAGTAAATGAAAAGGGAAATAGGAAGAAAAAATCAGGCTAGGCGGGCATGCAGCTAGCCCGGCCCAGCTTCTGTTCCTATGTCCGGGTTATTTGGGCCAGCCCAACTGAGCCCAGCGGCGGCTTTGTTATTTGGGCCAACCCAACTGAGCCCAGCAGACGCGTGCGCCGTAGACCTGTTAGGTATTTAGTCACTCCACGGTCGCCTCCGCTCATGACTCGCCTCCTATCTCTCCTTACACGAGCGCCTCCATGACAACTTTCTCAAAAATTCCATCGACGACCGCCTCGAGTATTCAACGCATGTGATGACACATGTTCATGGATCAGAGATTGAAGGATCAGGTATGTATTCGCCAACTCCTGTATGAAAATATATAATGATGTACATAAATTTCATCAGATCTAGATGAAATAAAATCAAATTTTAAAAGTGCATGACGTTCATAATTGTGTAGATCAATGCATCATTCATGTAAGATCTACATATGAATTAGTACAATAACACTCTATTGTATCTTAGAAGTGAAAACATGTGTCAGATCTATATGTGCTATTAAAAAATTGTCTTATCTAATGGACACTACTCGGTGATTTGGAATATCATGCGTGTTTATGAACATGCAAACCGTGCACAAGTAACTAGAATAAGAGGGGTTATAATATAGATTTCTTTATTCTAAAAAGTTTGCGTAAGTGCCACTTTCTGGTTAGGTCGAGAAGTATGTTCGCACTTGTCATGTCCGTGCTGCTCTCAAGTTGCATAAACGGCTTCATATAAGAGGTATGATATCAAATAAAAATAAATTCAATGTAGTTATACTATTGCTTCTTATGTATGTATTTGTTATATACAGGTCCTAAAGGCCAAGAAAGATTTTGAATATTTCTGCCAGTATGGCAACTGTGTAGCGATGGATGATACAAAATTTAATGTGCTGAAGTATGGAGTTGATAAGCACTTCCCAAAAAGAAAATTTTATGTGTGCACAATAAATAATTCAAACAACCTGAAAGGCAAAGAAAAAATGGTAAACCTTTTGAACTAGTAACAATTTGAAAAATTGTTAAATTACTACTATATTAGGTACTGAGATTTGTATGTATTGGTGTAATCTATATGCAGTACTTTTCGAGGAGATTCACCATGGAGCATATTGTTCCATATATTGAACTACCAGTACACATTCAAGTATTTTGGAACAATATATAAGTGGCAAAAGTTAAAATGATGATGAACAAGTCTAAGACTAGAGGCAAACTAAAAGGTGGTGCTATGATAACATTGAAGTGGATGGAGGTTGTGAACAAGGTTGATATGAGAGCTGGTGACATCTATGTGTTTTGGTTCCGTGGTATCTCAAACAATAGCGTCAAGATCTTTATTAATCATCTATGAAAACAACATGTAGACCATGCGTGCCTATGGGATGGGTCTTCATAATGTAAGAGTAGATCCATGATAAAACAACATGTTTGGAGCCTAAAAGTGTCGAGTCACACAACCAAGTTGATTATATATGGTGTTTTTAGCCAACCAAGAGAGGTTTGTAGCCCATGCAACATTAGCATGGGCCCACATTTTCTACAAAGTGTTTCATCATGTTTTGGCATAGAAGTCTTATACTTAGATCTACTCCCTCCATTTCAAAATATAAGAATGTTTTAGCTTTGTGAAAAGAGTGTATCTAGACTCCTTTTAGTATTTAGGTTCACTCCAAACCTACATGAACCTACCCACTAAAAGGGGTCTAGGTACACTCCTTTCACAAAGGTAAAACATCTTATATTTTGAAATGGAGGGAGTATCAACTAGGTAGGATCATGTTGCCCAAGTGATGACTCATACAACCACAGGTTTCTATCTATTTATTTAGAGTTATAGATGCTCAACGAAGTTCAGAGTTATGGTGTGAAAACTCTGCTCCAGACAACCAGATACTACTAGTGCTATCCCGCGAATCAAACATGCAGGACGTGGATTATGTGCCCCTATTACATCCTGTTCGATCCAGTTCGTCCTGTCATCGCAAGAATGGTTCAAACGACCTCATAAACAAGTGCTATATAAAACTGAACGAAACAGTTGTACGGTTTTCAGGTGCTAACTGAAACTGAACGAAATCTAGAGGTTGTCGACAACAGCCTTACGTCAACAGTAACATGACGAAACTAAACATTAGAAGATGCATAAGATTTATTCAATATAGCCTAGAATCCAACATTAACTAAAGGTTCAACACATAGAAAAACATGTCTATCATGTCCCTAATGCCAAAACCACCTTCAGTGTATGCACTATATAAAATAATAGTGTATTCAGGCAACTGAATCTTCAAAACAACAAAGACCCAATAGTATACAACTACTATAATTATAAGTTTTAGTAGATGAACATCAAATTATTTGGAATACAGAATCAAGCTAAGTTCAGGAAGTATCTACAACAGATCAAACAAATTAACAGACTAACCATAATAAAAGCTACATCAGCTTGCAGATGAGCATCTACTGATGCTCAACCATGGAGTGTAGAGAAAGTGAGTGGAATATCCTACTACCCCCAATCCATATTAATTGACTCAACTTTGTCTAGATACGGATGCATCCAGACTAGATACTTAACTAGATACATATGAATCTAGACAAACTTGAGTCAACTAATATGGGTCGGAGGGAGTACATGAATTTTAGAGACAACTAGGTGGGTTCATGTTGGCCAAGTGTTTACTCACACAACCACAAGTTGATGATGATGTTTCTAGTCAACCCAGAGAGGTCTATAGCCCATGAAATGTGTGCATGGGCCCACATTTGCCACAAAGTGTCTCATCATGTCTTGACATTGAAGTGTTATATTTAGATCTACCAACTAGGTAGTATCATGTTGGCCACTTGTTGATTCACGCAACCACAAGTTGATGAAGGAGTTTATAGATAACCTAGAGAGGTTTAGAGCCCATGCAATGTTGGCATGGGCCCATATTTGCCACAAAGTGTCTCATCATATCTTCCCATATCAGTCTTATACTTAGATCTATCAACTTGGTAGGAACATGTTATCCAAGTGATGAATCATACAACCACAAGTTGATGGAGGTGTTTCTAGAGAGATAATATAAGCTAGATCCCATGCAATGTTAGCATGGACCCATATCTTCCACAAGTGTGTGACATGGCTTGGAATAGCACCCTTATACTTAGATGTAGCAACTAGGTGGGATCATGTTGGCCAAGTGTTAACCTAGAGAGGTCTATAGCCAACCTAGAGATGTACAAGTTGATGAAGGAGTTTATAGCCAACCTAGAGAGGTCTATAAACCATGCAATGTTGGCATGGGCCCACATTTGCCACAAGGTGTCTCATCATGTCTTGGCATAGCAGTATTATACGTAGATCTACCAACTTGGTAGGAAGATGTTGTCCAAGTGATGACTCATACAACCACAAGTTGATGTAGGTGTTTCTAGAATGATAATATAATCTAGATCCCATGCAATGTTGGTAGGGTCCTACATTTGCCACAAGTGTGTAGCATGGCTTGTCATCACACTCTTATACTTAGATGTAGCAATTAGGTGGGATCATGTTGGCCAAGTGTTGACTCACATAACCACTAAGTTGATGATGGTGTTTCTAGCCAACCAAGATAGGTCTAAAGCCCATATATAATGTTCGTATGGGCCCACATTCTTCCACAAAGTGTCTCATCATGTCTTGGCATAACAGCGTTATACATGGATCTATTAACTAGGTAGGAGTTTAAACACTGAAAAAAAATTAGGTAGGATCATGTTGTCTAAGTGATGACTCATATACAATAACAAGTTGATGAAGGTGTTTATATACAAATAAGTTAGGTCTACATGCCATGTAGCAACTAGGTGGGATCATGTTGGCCAAGTGTTGACTCACACAATCACTAAGTTGATGATGGTGTTTCTAGCCAACCAAGAGAGGTCTATAACCTATATGTAATGTTGGCATGGTCCCATATTTGCCACAAAGTGTCTCATCATGTCTAACTCATTTATTTTTTCAAAATTCATACTAAGGTGCACAAGGTGATGTTTCATCATGGATGTGTTTCTAGGTCAGCATGATTCATCCACATATGGTGATTTTACCCGTCGTGGTATAGACCTAACTTTGAAAGAGGCACCAGAAATTTAAAAAAAATCAGAAAATAGTGAAACCTTCATCACGTGTCTTAGGTTGCGCATGTTAGCATGTGTAAAAAAATCAGATTATTTTGTGATGGTCGGAAAAATCACATTATTAGGAAAAGTGGCTTAGGTTAGATAGACTAAACACTCAGTTTCTAAGTTTGCTATTTTTTCGACCATCACCAAATTAATCCAAACTTTTTAAACATGCTATCAGAAAGGTACGTATGCAGAATATGTAATTTGTTTCAAAAATCGGAAGTAAAATTTTTTGGCAAATATTAGTTATTTTTGTATTAAATAGAAAGGAAATACATCATCTGTCTGCTACGGCCACAAATGGGTCGGCCTGTGATACACTAGACCATGGTGCTACTGGCCATTACAAAGAAATAGTTCGTCAGACGGAGTGCTTATCGCACGGGTCAGTCGCATTTTGTCCAGTTAACGCCCCACGTATCTATCAGCTGTTGTCGGTGGACGTTTTAATCCCACCTCGCTAGTGAGATTAGATTCCTACCAGCTTATGTACGAGCTGCTCGACCAGTTCTGCGAGCTCCTCTCTCCCATATGACTAAAACGACAACAACCTCTTCCCTATGGTTCCTGTCGGTGGGGACGCGTTAGCCATTTGGCGATCGACAGGGTCGCTTGTATTGTGGGCTTGATCCGTCGGTCCTTTGGGCAACAAACCCCTAGCGTGTGCCTATTGGGCATCTTTTTGTTGGCATTTTATGTGACCTATGTGGTACAACTAGATGGATGGGTTTTTCCTAGGCATCCAGAGTAGATCCAACCCCCTAGGGAGACATGGAAGACACCCAGAGTTTCTCCAAGTCAAACTCATCAAATTTTAGAAAATTTGAACTTGATTGGCACCTCATTTGTTTTTTAAAAATTCATACTTAGGTACAGAAGGTGATGTTTCATCATGGATGTGGTGCTAGGTCAGCATGAGTCACCCAAATTTGGTGATTGTACCCGTCGCGGTTTTGACCTAACTATGAAAGGGGCAACATAAATTCAATAAATATCTAAAATATACTAAAACCTTCACCATGTGTCTTAGGTTTTGCCATAGTTCACACAAAAATATAAAACCAGGAGTATTTTGAATACTTTATAAGATTCTTTTCACACACTTGGTTTTAAGTGGGAGGTTTAGGGCATAGTACCCAAATCAGCTAGGAAGTAGCCATGTCCATGGCAAACTTTGTCTGATTGATCTCAAATTGGGCAGGGATGTGTGTCTTGGCATGGCACATACATTTGCTTTTGTAGGTTGTCACCATTTATGAAAAAGACCATTTTTCATTTTAAGATGGCAAATTAAGCTAGTTTTCGTGAAGGTAGCACAAAATATGCAATACAAAAGTGTCTAGTAACAACATGGTGAAGTAGAAGTTATTGTTTGGTGCACACACAACATGGTGAAGTAGAAGTTATTTTTTGGTGCACAAACAACATGGTGAAGCTAGTTTATGTTGATGAAGGAGTTTCTAGCCAACCTAGGAAGTTTATACCCCATGCAATGTTGGCATGGGCCCACAAAGTGTCTCATCATGTCTTGGCATAATAGTGTTATACTTAGATCTATCAAGTAGTTAGGATCATGTTGTCCAAGTGACGACTCATACAACCACAAGTTGGTAAAGGTGTTTCTAGCCAGCCTAGATAGGTCTAGATCCCATTCAACGTTGGCTTGGGACAACATGTAACACAAAGTGTCTCATCATGTCTTGGCATAGCAATGTTATACTAAGACCTATCAACTTGGTAGGAACCTGTTAACCAAGTGTTGATTCATAGAATCACAAGTTGGTAGGAACATTTAACACAAAGTGTGTGATCATGTTTTGGCATAGCAAAATTATACTTAGATATATCAAGTAGGTGGGATCATGTTGACCAAGTACTGAGTCACACAACCACTAAGTTGATGATGGTGTTTCTAGCCAACCAAGAGAGGTCTATATCCCATGCAATGTTGGCATGGGCCCACATTTGCCACAAAGGTTCTTATCATGTCTTGGCATAGCAGTGTTATACTTAGATCTATCAACTAGGTAGGATCATGTTGTCCAAGTGATGACACATACAACCACGAGTTGATGAAGGTGATTGTAGACAGATAATATAGTTCTAGATCCCACGCAATGTTGGCATGGGACCACATATGCCACAATATTGTGTAATGGCTTGGCATAGAACTCTTATACTTAGATGTATCAGCTGATTGGGATCATGTTGGCCAAGTGTTGAGTCAGAGAAGCACAAGTTTAGGATGGTTTTTCTAGCCAACCGAGAGAGGTCCATAGCCCATGCAACCAAGTATGTAGGATCATGTTGTCCAAGTGATGACTGATATAACCACAAGTTCTTGAAGGTGTTTCTAGCCACCCTAGAGAGGTCTAGATCCTATGCAATGTTGGCATGGGCCCACATCTTCCACAAGTGTGTATCATGGATTGGAATAACACTATTATACTTAGATGTATCAAATAGATGGGATTAGATTGGACAAGTGTTGAGGCACACAACCACTGAGTTGATGGTGTTGTTTCTAGCCAACCCAGAGAGTTCTATATCCCATACAATGTTTACATGGGCCCATATTTTCCACAAAGTGTCTCATCATGTCTTGGCATAACAGTGTTATATTTATATCTATCAACATGGGAGGAACATGTTGTCCTAGTGATGACTCATACACAATAACAAGCTGATGAAGGTGTTTGTAGACAACCCTTAGGGATAGACCCCATACAATGTTGGCATGGGACCACATGTGTCACTAGTGTGTGTCATGGATTGGCATAGAACTCTCATACTTTGATGTATCAACTGGTTGGCATCATGTTGGGCAAGTGTTGAGCCACAAAACCACAAGTTGATGAAGGAGTTGCTAGCCAACCAAGAGAGGTCTATAGACCATGCAATGTTGGCATGGGCCCACATTAACCACAAGGTGTCTCATCATGTCTTGGCATGGAAGTGTTATACTTTGATCTATCAACTAGGTAGTTACTCATACAACCACAAGTTGATGAAGGTGTTTCTAGACAGATAATATAGTTCTAGATCCCATGCAATATTGGCATGGGCCCACATATGCCACAATTTTGTGTAATGGCTTGGCATAGAACTCTTATACTTAGATGTATCAACTGGGTGGTATCATGTTGGCCAAGTGTTGAGTAAGACAAGCACACGTTTAGGATGGTTTTTTAGCCAACCAAGATAGGTCCATAGCCCATGCAACCAAGTATTTAGGATCATGTTGTCCAAGTGATGACTCATAGAACCATAATTTGTTGAAGGTGTTTCTAGCTAGCCTAGAGAGGTCTAGATCCCATGCAATGTTGGCATGGGCCCACATATGCCACACGTGTGTATCATGGATGGGCATAGCACTATTATACTTAGATGTATCAAATAGATGGGATCATGTTGGCCAAGTGTTGAGGCACACAACCATTAAGTTGATGAGGGTGTTTCTAGCCAACCCAGAGAGTTTCATAGCCCATGCAATGTTGACATGGGCCCAGATTTGCCACAAAGTGTCTCATCATGTCTTGGCATAACAATGTTATACTTAGATCTATCAACTTGGTAGGAACATGTTGTCTGAGTGATGACTCATACACAATAACAAGTTGATGAAGGTGTTTGTAGATATCTCAGAGGTATAGATCCCATGCAATGTTGGCATGCACTACAAGAAAAGTTGGCTTTTACAACGGATGATTTTCGTGGTTGAAGGCCCATTTTTCGTGGCTAAAAAGTCTTCTACGATGGATGGCCATTGTGGTAAAAGCCCCGTCACAAAAGAATCTACCACAATTTTTTCCTGACCATGGTGGATCGCAACATTCAGCCATGAAAACTTGTTCCATCGTAGATCTGTTCACCTGCCGTGTTGACTACTGACGTCATGCAAACTGCCACGTGGCGGCCGCCGTTAGCGGCCAGTTACTGCCGTTAACAGCCATAGAAACTGTGGCAGAAGCTAGGCCCAGCCAAGGCCTGCTAAATTCTAACTGGGCTGGTCCATTAGGTGAGCCCAATAAGAAGATGGCCCGTGACTGTTTTGTCCTGCACTGTTTGAAATGGGCCCAAAGTTGCAGCCAGTAGCGACCCGCAAACTTTCAGGCCCAATATCGTTTCTATCTAAAGAAGGCCCATGATGGTCCAACACTCTACGACCCATTAACAGCCTGCGCCAAGTGGCTCCTGTACATTTAAGGCCTGCGGGCAGCCCATCACTGTTTATCGCAGCCCATCATGGGCGGCCTACTAACGGCCCTTGTCTGAGATGGCCCGTTACTGTTCAGGCCTGTTACTGTCCTGACCTTTCACTGTTCTAGGCTTTACCTGTTCAGGCCCACAAGCGGCCATTAACTATTCTAGTCTAGTAAATGTGTTGGCCTGTTATTGCCCTCGCCTGGAATTTTCTCGGGCCGTTACTGTTCTAGCTTGTCACTATTCTGGCTTTTCACTGTTGCGGCCCTTTACTGTTGCGGCCGGCTACTGTTTTGCCCTGTTACTATTCTGGGATTTCATGGTTTCTTGCCTGTTACTGCGATGGGCTATTTCTGTTATGGCCTGCTACTGTTAAGGCATGTTACTGTTATGGCCTGTTACAGTTATGACATGTTACTCTTACAGCCTGTTACCATTATGGCTTGTTCCTGTTACGTCCAGTTACAACTTGTAGGTCGGCCCATTACATTTATGGCCTTTTACAGTTTCAGTCTTTTCTGAAGCCCATGCCAATATCATAAAATGTTTATATAAATCCAGCATTTTTTACTGTTCATCGTTGGCCGAATACACGATGGGCCAATAACAAAGCACGGTATTGTTGCCTAATTGACCTGCCTGGCGTAGTTACCGTAACGACTACCGCATATGTGGACGGTGTCAACTAAATGCATACATGGCCTACGCGAGTTATCTAGATATTACATCAGCTGCAGACTTCTTAAAAATATTACATATTATCAAATCAAGGGAAAGAAAAATCGGCATTTTAGTTGACAATCAAGTTGATAGCAGAGTCCTCAATTGATCACCTGTATCTTCCTTTGAGTGTGACAACTACATTGGAGGAGACATGATCTTGCAGCCCCCTCTTTGGTGGTGATAGCAATAATTGCACCATGAAACTAAGTAATAACAAGTTAATACATAAAACAACACAAACTACTCATTTGACTGATATGACAAGAACTATGATCTAGAGTAGACAACTGGTCAATGGTTCAATTATTGACCAACACGTCAAATAAATAGGACAAGCAAGCATGCATTAAACAAGTGTGCCTACCATGAAACGAGCAATCAAAAAATGTGTGTGTGTGGCTTAGAATTTCATCAAAAACAAACTAGCCAGGTCATTTCAACAAATATATATGGAAGCAGTTCTATACCCTAAAATGCAAGAGACCTGGGGTGACTCGGAATTTGCGCTGAGACACAAAATGGCATGCAGTTACTGTCATAGCGAAGAATGAACCAGATAGAAATTATAACCGCATCATACGAGAACTTGTAGAGAAAGCATGCAAAGCACAAATGAACTATATATTATAGAGGATAGTTATGTCGTGACTTAGGACGAACCATACCCAGAACCGGATGCAAGATATAATGGTGTCGCTCGTGAACCTGTAGAGCGGGACAAACAAGCATTAGACAAGTGTGCCTTGAATGAAATGAGCAATTAAATAAAGTGTTTCTTATAATTTCAGCAAATATAAACAAGCGAGGTTATTTTAGCAAATATGTATGGAAGCCGTGGCATCTCCTGGAATGCATAGTCGTTGGGTGACTCGGAATTTTTGGTGAGCTACACAATGGCATGTAGTTACAGTCATAGCTAAGAATCAACCAGATAGAAGTTATAATGGCATCATAAGAGAACGTCTAGAGCAGGAATGCAAACCACGAGTGAACTACATAGTAGAGGACAGGTATGCCGTTGTCAGGATGAACCAGCACCAGATAAGGAATTAATGGCATCCCTTGTGAACCTGTAGAATAGGCTATGCAAATCAACATGTTCATTGTTCCATTTTGAGCTATATGCAATAAAAAGGAAATAGTTAGTGATGCAGCTTTTGAAGAAGCAGATGGCAACAACAAAATTATAATCGAATTAGTACGACGAGTTTCATAGGCTGCTATAGGATAGCAGAACGATGCCAAGGAGGAAATAATAGTAGGAACTGATCTCAGGACAAACCAGATAGATTCAACAACTGTAGAGCAGGGAATCCACACTAATTTTTTTTGCTGACTTCAGATTTTGCAAGAATTACACAATAGCAGGCAATTACTGTTGTATGTAGTAGTTAAGAACATGTGTATGAAAAAATAACAGACATGTCCATGACGTGAAATTTGTAGAACAGTGCATGCAAACCAACATGTCTAATGACCTTGTATATACTAGCACGAAGAACATGCATGCCCACTGACTTGTATGTACGAGCATGATGACAAAAATGCAGTTCACTGTGACAGGCTTGAACCTGCTATACTGCTGACAAAAAAAAAACGGGTTGCAAATTTGGTTAACCTTGGTCGGAGAGGCGTCTAAGCATCGTCAGTATCGTGCAGGTGACGTCCAAGTCACCGAGGGTGCTGCAGTTGCGGTGGCTGTTGGCATCTGGGAAGCAGATCTTGGGCGGCGATGCCGTCTTGAGCGCGCTGGATGAGAGCGTCGCTGAGGTAGATCCAGGGTAGTGAACAGCGACGGCCGAGCAGCTGGTCTAGAGCGGTGGACATGGAACTCCCTGAACTAGATCACATCCGGTGTACACCGGTGAAGCGAATCCGGTACGGTTAGGTAGCTTTCGGTGGCCCGGAAGTAGAGCTTGGGAGGTTGATGATGCCATCGGCATGGTGAACGACACCGCAGCTCCGGTGCAGTGGCAGAGAGACCTAGTGAGCCAGATCTGGTGGGTGAGCATCGGTGAAGCGGCTCCGTGGCGGTGCACGAGACCTCCGCTCAAGCGGGTCTGACCGCCATGGAATTTCCGCCGGCCGGTGCGCGTCGTGGTCGTGGAGGTGAGGGCATGAGAGAGGGGCTGGGATTTTTGGAAGGACAAGTGGGAAAATCTGGGCGAATCCGGACTAAGGAGGTGAACATAAACATAAATTACGATCGTGCCCCCAAGCTACCGACTTTAGCTTACCCATAGGGCGTTAGAACAATGGGTAGAATCGGAATTTTGAAGTCAAAAGTTTTTGAAACCGAGGGGCGGGAAATGCTTCAAGATCGGTGTGTGATTTTGCCGCTTGATTGAGAAATTTAATTTGCGACTGTCCATCTAATAATAATATAAAAATGGTACTTTCCCGGTGGGATATTTTGCCTCAAAGTTTTTAAAACCGAGGGGCAGGAAATGCTTCAAAGTCAATGTATGGTTTAGCCGCTCGATTGAGATTTTGAATTTGACAAGCGCCCATCTGATAATAATACAAAAATAGTACAGCCCCGGTGGGAGATTTTGCCTCAAAGTTTTTGAAACGGAGGGGTGGGAAATGCTTCAAAGTTGATGTGCGGTTTTGCCGCTGGATTGAGATTTTGAATTTGACAAGCGCCCATCTGATAATAATAATAATATAAAAATGGTACTCCCTAGGTGGGAGATTTTGGCTCAAAGTTTTTGAAACGGTTAGGTGCGAAATGCTTCGAAGTCGGTGTGTGTGATTTTTCCGCTCGATTGAGATTTTGAATTTTGCTAGCATCCATGTACTACTACTAGTAGTAGTAGTAGTAAAAAAAGGTGGTAGAACATATAGCTATATGGTCTGGAATTCATGGCCGAGACTCACATCAACTGATCATCCATATAACCACACTTGAGGTACTCCCTGTGTTCGGTAGGCCGGAGTAGTACTAGTTCGGAGAATTAACTTCACCTACTCGCTTAATAGCTAGTTATTACATGCAGTAGTAATCCTAAAATCCAGCCAATGCACGTGGCCACCACATCTAATTGAAAACATGCAAGCAAATGGATACACTCCCATTTTATCAACATGATCAGACAGGAGAATTACACGACGTGGTGGATCAAATTTCACGGTCAACTAGAGGAGTAATTGAGCAACACTAGGAGCATTAATTGGTCCTCCGGCCTAGCAATTGAGGCTGTAAAATAATTAAGAGGTATATAAACTTTAGTCCCACATCTTGCACCGCGAGAGCATTTTAGTCCCACATATTGAAAAATGAGAAATACTAGTCCCTCAACTTATATCTCGAGAGCATTTTAGTCCAATTTAATAGAATTTCAGTGAATTTGACTTAATTTGTCCATAAATGACGTTGAATTTTTTAAAATGACCCCTCTATATTTTTTATGTCATTTGTGTCCCTATGCAGACTGATAAGTGGGCCACCTGTTAGTAGACGTATAAATAAAATAGTTAAATCTCTAAGAGGAGAATGGATTCGAACTTAACAATTTTGTACAACAACACACATACAAGCCACTATGCCGGTAAATGCCCATGTCTACTCATGTGAGACGAGGAGTACTTGGGAGGACGTAATTATGCCAGACGACGAGTACTTGGGGGAAGTAATTATTTATATAATAGAAAGCACATACGAACACAAAAAATTCTTACGTCTATGTTAGCACGATCAATAATATTAATTTTATAGCTTTGTCGTTAACCTAGTAGCTACCTGCAGTGTCTAGAATAAACTTGAGTTTTTTCTTATTCGCAAAAATGAAAAGGAATAAAGTTGAGTTGTTATTGTACCTCAGAACACATATTTTAAATATCCAAAATAAAGAACACATCAGCTAGAGCGGTCTTCAGTTAATCACTTTTGTGTGCATGTTGTAGTGGCAAGGTTGATTTCTTCAGTAGCGCAGGTAATCAGTTTGATACCCTATAATGCATTGGTAGTTTCCTTCTTTGTTTTCTTATTCAGATCCTCTTGTCAAGTCGTACCAAGGTCACAACTGGCAGGCAGAAAATACACAGGGGCCATTTTGCAAAAATTATGATACCACATGTCACTTCTAGAATTAGTTACGACAAATTCGGACAAAATCACAGAAATTTGATTGAATTGGACTAAAATGTTCCTGGTTACAATTTGTGGGGCTAGTGTTGCTCACTTTGCAAGATCTGGGACTAAAACACTCCCGCGGTGCAAGTTGTGGCACTAAAAATGTATATACCTCAATAATTAACGACCGTGCTATTGAGAGAACAGGAGGTTTTTAGCTCCACAGAGCATACACCCCATCCGGCCACATGGTGAGCATCCAAGGGCACATCCAAAAAGCAAAATTGATAAATAGAAAATGTCGTGCATTTGTGTATTCCCTGAGGGACCAGGGAGCACAGATTTTCTTCTTAGATTTTGGGATAATTAAATACAATGATGTTATGATACTCTTACTACTAGTATCATCATACACCTACACACTCGCGTGCTCCCATGAGTCGTAAGTTGGTGTGCGCATGACCTTTGTACCGTAATTAGTGCACGTGCACATGCGTGTGCCCGTGCCAGTTTGATGAAACGCGATTGCGGTTGTTGTGTGCATGTCGACGTCTCATTTCCACACGATTCGCTTGGCTTTCCCAGGCCTTTGTTTAAATGTGTGTCTCTTTAACCGCTTCATGTGCCAGTCCGTGGGACCAAGACCACACGAATGCCATCATCCATGGCCGGCAAGAAGCAGGAGGACTCGCCATGGGTTGGTTTGCCTGAGGGACTCGTCTAGAAGATAGGTGACATCTTCCTTTCAACGGATGACTTCGACTACTACGCCGCCTTTCGGGCAGTCTGCAGTGCCTTGCGCGGCTTGACGGAGGAGCGCTTTACGCCGCCATCACGTTGCTGAACGTGAGAACTGGCCGCCACCTTGATAAGAACATTAGCCAGGTTATTCGCAGGTGCTTTCTTTATATTCATCTGTATATATGCGATCCATTTTTTGCATTCACATCCTATACTATCTGTTTTTCAAGTTCTGTTTCTTCGTCCACTTGTTGCCCAAGGTTTTTCTCCATGGTTTACCTTGATTGAATTTCAGTCTGTTTACCTTGACTGAATCTCTGTTTTCCTCCCTCTATCTCTGGAAGGTACTTTTATGTCCGTAGCACAACTAGCGGCCTCCTTGTGCTTGGACAGAGGGTGCAGTCGTACAAGACCCGGTTGTACAACCCCTTCTCGGGCACTATCAAGCGCCTGAGGGCGGAGATACCGACCGAGTGGGTGGCTTCTGTCGTTGTGACGATGTTCCTGTTTTTGATGGTGTTTACATCAAACCATCAGAACACCATCATTTGGTGCGCGGATGAGAGCACGGAGGTAGGGAGTCGCCCGGTCTTTGGTGAAGGGTGGTACTCCCCATACGACTTCCCGGAACTCTAGAGCATGACTTCTTACACCGGTGATGTTTTTGTCATAGACAGATATAGGTCTGTCCTCTCGACTATGTGTGATGCTGCTCATGGAGATGGGCAGCTGCAGCGCTCCGCCCGAACCCTGGAGATGCATCCCACCGTTGTAGGCCCTGTTCTGGGCTGCCAGTTCCTAGAGAATCATTTTTACCTCGTCGAGTCAGACGGGGAGTTGCTATTCGTTGTGAGTGGACCGGTCTACGGCAGCAGGCCAGTTGTTTACCGGGTTGATACCCAGAACTGTGTCCTTCAGCCGGTCAGAGGCATCAGAAGTTGTGGTCTCTTCGTTGCTGACAATCGGTGCGTCTGCGTCGATAGTGCCAGGGTACCCACGGTGCAGGCTGGCAGCATATACTATGTGGACCTATCCGAGATTAGATCTTACAACTTTGAGGCTCTTGCGTGGGAACAGGAGCCAATCATTGTATATGGGTATGGAGTAGGAGGATTATGTATCAATGACTATCCTTTCAAACTCGATTGATTGCTGGCGGAGTATTGCAGAATCGTCGAGCATTCTGAGCTGCAGATGGTGCTGCCATATGGCGAGGATGGTACCACCCACTAAAAATATGATCTAATTTCGATAAATCGACATGAAGTCATCCGGTCAAATGCGCAGAGTTAGCTAGGAAGCTTGAAAACTCATAAATAAAACATGGGAATCGTTGGTACAACATGTTGGCCCACTATATATGTCGGTAAACTTGGCTTCTGGCATTCAGATCCAATATTATTCTTCGGACATTTCTATACGGAAAAGAACAACCTCGCTCGTCATCACTCAAAAAATTGAGAATAATTGAATCTTCTTTCCTGATATAGTTCGAAAATCACACTGTATCAACGACACTGTTTACTAAAAGAAAATGCACCCATCTACCTCTATGAAAAGTCATATATTTCAACAGCAATCTATCGCGCTTACTTGTAGCTCAAGTTTGACCCAATTTCGTTAAATAGTGTCATGCGATGCAAAATCTGAGTAAGAAGTCAAACCTATTATCAAAACTCTCAGTTGTTTCTCATATATTGATTGTGACACCCCTCCCGATCAGTACGGTACCTCCAAAAGCTTTTTGTAAAACCTTCAGAGCAACCTACAATTTAGTTATAGTTCAAGTTTGACCTAATTTCGATAAATCGACATGTAGTCATTCAAGTGGGTGGAGTTAATTAGCTAGGGAGTTTGAAAACTCAAAAAACATATGGGAATCGTAAGTAAAACACATTGGTCCACTTAATATCTCTAGAAGCTTGGCTTATGGCATTGAGATCCATATTCTGCTTTGAGCTTTCTTTACGGAAAAGAACCATCTCGTCATCACTCGGAAAACTGAGAATTTTATTTCCTGATAGTTGGAAACTCACAGTGATGACATTGTTTACTATAAGAAGATGCACCCATCTACCTCCGAAAATACATTTAATTCAAGAGCAATCTATCGCGCTTACTTGTAGCTCAAGTTTGACCTAATTTCGTTAATCAACAAGAAGTCACTAAAGCGTGTGAAGTTAGCTAGGAAGCTTGAAAAATCCTAGTACTAAAAACTTGGGTATCACGTATAAGAAACGGTGGTCTAGTTTGTTTGATAATTGGGGCGGTTGCATTTTCTTTTAACCGTGGTAGGTCTTGTAGGAGCAATGTGCTTGAGAGTTAACATGGTCGATGCAAGTTTAAGTTACATCAAGGACCTCATAAAAATGAAAATTGCACCCAAGTCCATGCATTTAGCACAAGGACCCTGAAACTGAGCAATGAAGTGTGTGTTTTGAGGTTTGCGCATACTAGCGTTGATCGTGCTAAAGATTATCAGTAGAATCTTTGTAGATGCTAAGAATGGAAAAAAAGATCCAACAGTTAGCAATGTTTGGATTTGCCGGTCTTGATCCAACAGTCAATGTTCTAAGTTATCCGTACACTATACAGTGGTATGGTATGGTATTGTAAGAGACAAGACAAGATAAAGATAAGATAAGAAGTACTACGTATGGCCGATATTTTGAGTAACCTTCCCTCCAGATGTTTGGGAAGCAAGTGAAAATTTCGAAAACCGAAAAAGTTTGAATTTTTTTGGTTTCCTTCCTAGGTACTCCCCATCCCTACTCCACACCAACGCGGCTACCGAACACGCCAGAGACACAGAGCCACCATACCAAGGCACACGTGCACAGCACCACGCTGTGGACAAGGGAGAGATCAGCAGGGCCAGTGCGTGAGGGGAAAGGGTAGGAGAGAGGGAGGATGGATGGTGAGAGGCAGCGAAGGAGAGAAAAATCACACAATTTTTTTGCGTGCATAGGTCCTGAAATTTACTAGTACTAGCATAGTGTAGTACACTGTAAGGCCACATGAGTACCTCGTGTCAGAAACCCATCATAACTTTGCTTTGACATGGAACCGCCTTCAACTTCTCTTCGTTGTTGCCCTCTTCCACTTCGAACGTTTTATTCTCTCAGCATGCACAGCGCGTGGACAGGGGTGACCATATGTCTAAGCAAAAAAATATACTACTCCCGCATTGTGTAAAAAAGCACACCTTAATATGGCCTACTACCCTTTCAAAAAAATGGCCTACTATGTGGCATCCGCTAAGGTTCACCTTATACATAGTGGAAAAAATAAAGTTATCTTTAAGCCTAAGGTGCACCTCAAGCTTGTGGGTTGCCCCCATAGTGAATAGAAATATCATTTCCCCTCTCTCCCTATTTCATGTGATTCTTTTCAAAAGGTGTTCAAAATTTTCATGATGCAAAATGTTAGCTAAAAGTCGAACCACTCGTCAAAACTCTCTGTCATTTCTGATATATTCATTCGCCGCTCGATGGGTACCTCCAAAAGCTTTTTTCATAAAACTTTCAAAGCAACCTACAATTTATTACTTGTAGTTCAAGTTTGACCTAATTTCATTAAATTAAAGAGAAATCTATCGCACTTAGTTGTAGCTCAAGTTTAACCTAATTTCATTAAACTATCAAGATACAAAATCTTAGCAAGAAGATGAACCTGTTGTCAGAACTCTCTTTTGGTTTCTGATAGTACATTAATTGCCCCCCCTCGCGCGCGCCCCCTCCGATGGGTACCTCTAAGGGCTTTTCCGTAAAACTTTCAAAGCCACCTACACAGTTTACTTATAGTAGTTCAAATTTTACCTGTTATATTTTTTCCGCTTTGCCTATTATAATTTTATATAGTGATGATATGCCAGATGTCTATTATGTGAGTCTCACAAGCAGGGCACGTGCAATTTACTAGTACTTGTAGTTTCAAATGTGACCTAATTTTGATAAATCGTCATAAACTCATTCTAATGGGCAGAGTTAGCTAGGAAGTTTGAAAACTCATAAAACATGAGAATCGTTGGTACACCATATTGGTCCAATATATATGTATGTAAACTTGGCTTGTGGCATTCAGATCCAATATTCTTCAGACTTTTCTTTAGGAAAAAGAACAACCTCGTTCGTATTCTTCACTCAGAAAAATGTAGAATTGAATGTTCTTTCTTAATAGTTGGAAACTCACACTGACGACACTGTTTACTACAAGAAGATGCACCGATGATCTACCTATGAAAGACATTTAATTCAAGAGAAATCTATGGTGTTTACTTGTAGCTAGCTCAAGTTTGACCTAATTTTGTTAAATTACCAATATGCAAAGTCTTAGCAAGAAGTTGAACCTATCGTCGAAACTCTCACTGGTTTCTGGTATATTAATTTTGAACCCTCGATGGGTACGTCCAAAAGCTTTTTCGTAAATCTATGAAAGCAAGACCTATAATTTACTTGTAGTTTCAAATTTGACCTAATTCTGAGATATCGACATAAAGTTATTCAAATATGCAGCGTTAGCTATAGGAAGCTTCAAAACCCATAAAACATGGGAATCGCAAGTACAACATGTTGTCGGTCCACTATATATATATATATGTTTGTCAACTTGGCTTGTGGCATCCTCATCCATTATTCTTTGGACTTTTCTTTACGGAAAAAAACAACTAACCTCGTTCGTCTTCACTCGGAAAACATAGACTTAAATATTATTTCCTGGTAGTTGGACACTCACACCCACAACACTTCTTACTACTAGAAAATGCAACCATCTACCTCTGAAATGACATTTAATTCAAGATCTATCTATCGCGCTTACTTGTAGCTCAAGTTTGACCTAATTAATTTCGTTAAATTGTCCAGATGCAAAATCTTAGTAGGAAGTAGAACCTATCGTAAAAACTCTTGTTGTTTTCAGATATATTAATTGTGACCCCTCGATGGGTACGTCCAAAATAAAAGCTTTTTTCATAAAAGTTACAAAGCAAAACCTACAATTTACTTGTAGTTTCAAATTTGACCTAATTTCGATAAATTGACTTAAAGTCATTAAATTGGGCAGAGTTAGCTAGAAAGTTTGAAAGCTCATAAAACATGGGAATCACAAGTACAATATGTTGTCGATTGACTATATATGTCTGTCAACTTGGCTTGTGTCATCAACATCCAATATTCTTTGGACTTCTCTTTACGGAAAATAACAACTAGTAGCCTCGCTCGTCTTTACTCGGAAAATGTAGAATTGAATGTTCTTTCCTGATAGTTGGAAACTCACACTGACGGCATTGTTTACTACAACAAGGTGCATCGATCTACCTCTCTCAAAATACATTTAATTCAAGAGCAATCTATCGCGCTTACTTGTAGATCAAGTTTGACCTAATTTCGTTAAATTGTCACGATGCAAAATCTTAGCAAGAAGTTGAACGTATCGTCAAAACTCTTGGTGTTTTATGATATATTAATTGTGACCCCTCGATCGGTACCTCCAAAATATTTTTCATAAAACTTTCCAAGCAACCTACAATTTACTTGTAGTTTCAAATTTGACCTAATTTTGATAAATCTACATGAAGTCATCCGGTCAAATGGGCAGAGTTAGCTAGGAAGCTTGAAAAATCATAAATAAAACATGAGAATCGTTGGTACAACATGTTGGTCCACTATATATGTCGGTAAACTTGGCTTCTGGCATTCAGATCCAATATTATTCTTCGGACATTTCTTTACGGAAAAGAACAACCTCGCTCGTCAACACTCGAAAAATTGAGAAGCTATGGTGGTGTTCGTAGATAGAACAAGCTTAGTTTATTATGTCAATTTGAAACTAGATAAACCATCATGGAACTCTACTTGCAAGCAAGAACTATGGCTCTAGCCTAATTATCTGGGGAATGGCTTGATACCTACATTTTAACATAGGCTAAGCCAAAAATGCCACGTCTTCCTCGCCAACAATAATTGAATCTTCTTTCCTGATATAGTTGGAAAATCACACCGTACCGACGACACATTTTACTACAAGAAAATGCACCCATCTACCTCTCTAAAAATTCATATGTTTCAACAGCAATCTATCGCGCTTACTTGTAGCTCAAGTTTGACCCAATTTCGTTAAATAGTGTCATGCGATGCAAAATCTTAGCAAGAAATCAAACCTATTGTCAAAACTCTTGGTTTTTTCTCATATATTGATTGTGACACCCCTCCCGATCGGTATGGTACCTCCAAAAGCTTTTTCGTAAAACTTTCAGAGCAACCTACAATTTAGTTATAGTTCAAGTTTGACCTAATTTCGATAAATCGACATGTATTCATTCAAGTGGGCGGAGTTAATTAGCTAGGGAGTTTGAAAACTCAAAAAACATATGGGAATCATAAGTAAAACACCTTGGTCAACTTAATATGTCAAGAAACTTGTCTTATGGCATTGAGATCCATATTCTGCTTCGAGCTTTCTTTACGGAAAAGAATCACCTCGTCATCACTCGGAAAACAGAGAATTTTAGTTCCTGATAGTTGGAAACTCACAATGATGACATTGTTTACTACAAGAAGATGCACCCATCTACCTCCGAAAATACATTTAATTCAAAAGAAATCTATTGAGCTTACTTGTAGCTCAAGTTTGACCTAATTTCGTTAATCGACAAGAAGTCACTGAAGTATGCGAAGTTAGCAAGGAAGCTTGAAAAATCCTAGTACTAAAAACTTGGGTATTACGTATAAGAAACTATGGTCTAGTTTGTTTGATAATTGGGGCTGTTGCATTTTCTTTTAACCATGGTAGGTGTCGTAGGAGCAAGGTGCTTGATCGTTAGCACGGTCGGTGGAAGTATAAGTTACATCAAGGACCTCATAAAAAATGAAAATTGCACCCAAGTCCATGCATCTAGCACAAGGACCCTGAAACTGAGCAATGAAGTGTGTGTTTGGAGGTTTGCGCATACTAGTGTTAATCGTGCTAAAGATTATCAGTAGAATCTTTGTAGATGCTAAGAATGGAAAAGAAGATCCAATGGTTAGCAATGTTTGGATTTGCCGGTCTTGATCCAACGGTAAATGTTCGAAGTTATCCGTACACTATACGGTGGTATGGTATGGTATTGTAAGATATAAGACAAGATAAAGATAAGATGTACTGCGAATGGACGATCTTTTGAGTAACCTTCCCTCCCGATGTTAGGGAACAAAGTGAAAATTTCGAAAATCAGAAAAGTTTGAATTTTTTGCCGCCAAAGACCAATTTTCCTTCCTATGTACTCCTCGTCCCTACACCACACCAACGCGGCTGCCGACCACGCCAGAGACACAGAGCCGCCATACCAAGGCACACGTGCGTAGCACCATGCTGTGGACGAGGGAGAGATCAGCCGGGCCAATGCGCGAGGGGAAAGGGTAGGAGAGAGGGAGGATGCATGGTGAGAGGCAGCTAAGGAGAGAGAAAACACACAATTTGTTTTGCGTGCATAGGTCCTGAAATTTACTAGTACTAGCATAGTGTAGTACATTGTAAGGGCACAGGAGTACCTCGTGTCAGAAACCAATCATAACTTTGCTATGACATGGAACCGCCTTCAACTTCGCTTCGCTTCTGCCCTCTTCCCCTGCCAACGTTTTATTCTCTCAGCATGTATATCGTGTGGACAAAGGTGAACATATGTCTAAGCAAAGAAATATACTACTCCCGCATTGTGGAAAAAAGCACACCTTAATATGGCCTACTACCCTTTAAAAAATGGCCTACTATGTGGCGTCCGCTAAGGTTCACCTTATACATAGTGGAAAAAATAAAGTTATCTTTAAGACTAAGGGGCACCTCAAGCTTGTGGGTTGCCCATAGAGAATAGAAATATCATTTCCACTGTCTCCCTATTTAATGTGATCATTTTCATAAGGTGTTTAAAATTTTCATGATGCAAAATCTTAGCTAGAACTCGAACCACTCGTCAAAACTCTCTATGGTTTATGATATATTAATTAACTGCTCGATGGGTACCTCCAAATGATTTTTTTCATAAAACTTTCAAAGCAACCTACAATTTATTACTTGTAGTTCAAGTTTGACCTAATTTCATTAAATTCAAGAGCAATCTATCGCACTTAGTTGTAGCTCAAGTTTAACCTAATTTCATTAAACCGTCAAGACGCAAAATCTTAGCAAGAAAGTGAACTTGTCGTCAGAACTCTCTTTTGGTTTCTGATAGTATATTAATCCCCCCGTGATTATATGCCAGATGTCTATTATCTAAGTCTCACGTGCAGGGCACGTGCAATTTACTAGTACTTATAGTTTTAAAATTGACCTAATTTTGATAAATCAACATAAAGTCATTCTAATGGGCAGAGTTAGCTAGGAGGTTTGAAAACTCATAAAACATGGGAATCGTTGGTACAACATGTTGGTCCAATATATATGTATGTAAAGTTGGCTTGTGGCATTCAGATAAAATATTCTTCGGACTTTTCTTTAGGAAAAAGAACAACCTCGCTCGTATTCTTCACTCGGAAAATGTAGAATTGAATGTTCTTTATTGATAGTTGGAAACTCCCACCGACAACACTGTTTACTACAGGAAGATAAAACCGATGATCTACCTATGAAAAGACATTTAATTCAAGAGCAATCTATGGCGTTTACTTGTAGCTAGCTCAAGTTTGACCTAATTTCGTTAAATTACCAATATGCAAAGTCTTAGCAAGAAGTTGAACCTATCGTTGAAACTCTCGCTGGTTTCTAGTATATTAATTTTGAACCCTCGATGGGTATGTCCAAAAGCTTTTTCGTAAATCTATCAAAGCAAAACCTGCAATTTACTTGTAGTTTCAAATTTGACCTAATTTCGAGACATCGACATAAAGTTATTCAAATGTGTGGGGTTGGCTATAGGAAGCTTCAAAACCCATAAAACATGGGAATCGCAAGTACAACATGGTGTCGATCCACTATATATATATGTCTGCCAACTTGGCTTGTGGCATCCTCATCCAATATTCTTTGGACTTCTTTTTACGGAAAAGAACAACTAACCTCGTTCGTCTTCACTCAGAAAACATAGAATTCAATATTCTTTCTTGGTAGTTGGAAACTCACACCCGCGACACTACTTACTACTAGAAAATGCACCCATCTACCTCTAAAATGCCATTTAATTCAAGAGCCATCTATCGCTCTTACTTGTAGCTCAAGTTTGACCTAATTAATTTTGTTAAATTGTCAAGATGCAAAATATTAGCAGGAAGTTGAGCCTATCATCAAAACTCTTGTTGTTTTCAGATATATTAATTGTGACCCCTCGGGTACCACAAAATTAAAAGCTTTTCATAAAAGTTACAAAGAAAACCCTACAATTTACTTGTAGTTTCAAATTTGACCTAATTTCGATAAATCGACTTAAAGTCATTAAAATGGGAAGAGTTAGCTAGGAAGTTTGAAAGCTCATAAAACATGGGAATCGCAAGTACAACATGTTGTCAATTGACTATATATGTCTATCAACTTGGCTTGTGGCATCCACATCCAATATTCTTTGGACTTCTCTTTATGGAAAATAATAACTAGTAGCCTCGCTCGTGTTCACTCGGAAAATGTAGAATTGAATGTTCTTTCCTGATAGTTGGAAACTCACACTGACGGCATTGTTTACTACAACAAGGTGCATCGATCTAACTCTTTGGAAATACATTTAATTCAAGAGAAATCTATCGCGCTTACTTGTAGCTCAAGTTTGACTTAATTTCGTTAAATTGTCAAGATGCAAAATCTTAGCAAGAAGTTGAACATATCGTCAAAACTCTCGGTGTTTTATGATATTTTAATTGTGACCCCTTGATGGGTACCTCCAAAAGATTTTTCGTAAAACTTTCAAAGCAACCTACAATTTACTTGTAGTTTCAAATTTGACCTAATTTTAATAAATCGACATGATGTTATCTGGTCAAATGGTAGAGTTAGCGATGAAGCTTAAAAACTCATAAATAAAACATGGGAATCATTGGTACAACATGTTGGTCCACTATATATGTCGGTAAACTTGGTTTCTGGCATTCAGATCGAATATTATTCTTCGGACATTTCTTTACGGAAAAGAACAACCTCGCTCGTCATCACTCGAAAAATTGAGAATAATGGAATCTACTTTCCTGATATAGTTCGAAAATCACACCGTACCGACGGCACTGTTTACTACAAGAAAATGCACCCATCTACCTCTCCGAAAAGTCATATATTTCAACAGCAATCTTTCACGCTTACTAGTAGCTCAAGTTTGACCCAATTTCGTTAAATAGTGTCATGCGATGCAAAATCTTAGCAAGAAGTCAAACCTGTTGTCAAAACTCTCGGTTGTTTCTCATATACTGATTGTGACACCCCTCCCGATCGGTATGATACCTCCAAAAGGTTTTTCGTAAACCTTTCCGAGCAACCTACAATTTAGTTATAGTTCAAGTTTGACCTAATTTCACTAAATCGACATGTAGTCATTCAAGTGGGCGGAGTTAATTAGCTAGGGAGTTTGGAAACTCAAGAAACATGTGGGAATCGTAAGTAAAACACGTTGGTCCACATAATATGTCTAGAAGCTTGGGTTACGGCATTGAGACCCATATTCTGCTTCGAGCTTTCTTTACGGAAAAGAACTATCTCGTCATCACTCAAAAAACTGAGAATTTTATTTCCTGGTAGTTGGAAACTCACACTGATGACATTGTTTACTACAAGAAGATGCACCCATCTACCTCCGAAAATACATTTAATTCAAGATCAATCTATCGCGCTTACTTATAGCTCAAGTTTGACCTAATTTCGTTAATCGACAAGAAGTCATTGAAGTGTGCGAAGTTAGCTAGGAAGCTTGAAAAATCCTAGTACTAAAAACTTGGTTATTACGTATAAGAAACCATGGTCTAGTTTGTTTGATAATTGGGCGGTTGCATTTTATTTTAACCATGGTAGGTCTCATAGGAGCGACGTGCTTGAGAGTTAACATGGTCGGTGGAAGTACAAGTTACATCAAGGACCTCATAAAAATGAAAATTGCACCCAAGTCCATGCATTTAGCACAAGGACCCTGAAACTAAGAAATGAAGTGTGTGTTTTGAGGTTTGCGCATACTAGCGTTCATCATGCTAAAGACTATCAGTAGAATCTTTGTAGATGCTAAGAATGGAAAAGAAGATCCAACGGTTAGCAATGTTTGGATTTGCCGGTCTTGATCCAACAGTCAATGTTCGAAGTTATCTGTACACTATAAAGTGGTATGGTATGGTATTGTAAGAGATGAGACAAGATAAATATAAGATAAGAAGTACTGCGAATTGTCAATCTTTTGAATAACCTTCCCTCCTGATGTTTGGGAAGCAAGTGAAAATTTCGAAAACCGGAAAAGTTTAAATTTTTTTGCTGCCAAGGACCAAAGTGGTTTCCTTCCTATGTACTCCTCATCCCTACTCCACACCAACGAGGCTGCCAAACATGCCATAGACACAGAGCCACCGTAACAAGCCACACATGCATAGCACCACGCTGTGGACGAGGGAGAGATCAGTCGGGCCGGTGCACGAGGGGAAAGGGTAGGAGAGAGGGAGGATGGATGGTGAGAGGCAGCGAAGGAGAGAGAAAACACACAATTTGTTTTGCGTGCATAGGTCCTGAAATTTACTAGTACTAGCATAGTGTAGTACACTGTAAGGCCGCAGGAGTACCTCGTATCAGAAACCCATCATAACTTTGCTCTGACATGGAGCCACCTTCAACTTCTCTTCGCTGCTGCCCTCTTCCCCTGCCAACATTTTATTCTCTTAGCATGTACAGTGCATGGACAGAGGTGACCATATGTCTAAGAAAATAAATATACTACTCCTGCATTATGTAAAAAGGTACACCTTAATATGTCCTACTATCCTTTCAAAAAATGGCCTACTATGTGGCATCCGTTAAGGTTCACCTAATACATAGTGGAAAAAATAAAGTTATCTTTAAGCCTAAGGTGCACCTCAAGCTTGTGCTTTGCCCATAGAGAATAGAAATATTATTTCCCCTCTCTCCCTATTTCATGTGATCATTTTCAAAAGGTGTTCAAAATTTTCATGATGCAAAATCTTAGCTAGAAGTCGAACCACTCGTCAAAACTCTATGGTTTCTGATATATTTAATAACCGCTCGATGGGTACCTACAAAAGATTTTTTCATAAAACTTTCAAAGCAACCTACAATTTATTACTTGTAGTTCAAGTTTGACCTAATTTCATTAAATTCAAGAGCAATCTATCAACTTAGTTGTACTCAAGTTTGACCTAATTTCATTAAACTATCAAGACGCAAAATCTTAGCAAGAAGATGAACCCGTCGTCAGAACTCTCTTTTGGTTTCTGATAGTATATTAATTGCCCCCCTCGTGTGCGCCCCCTTCGATGGGTACCTCTAAGAGCTTTTCCGTAAAACTTTCAAAGCAACCTACACAGTTTACTTGTAGTAGTTCAAATTTTACCTATTATATTTTTTCCTCTTTGCGTATTATAATTTTATATAGTGATGATATGATAGATGCCTATTATCTGAGTCTCACGTGCAAGCACTTGAAATTTGCTAGTACTTGTAGTTTCAAATTTGACCTAATTTCGATAAATCGACATAAAGTCATTCTAACGGGCAGAGTTAGTTGGGAAGTTTGAAAACTCATAAAACATGGGAATCATTGGTACAGCATGTTGGTCCAATATATATGTATGTAAAATTGGCTTGTGGCATTCAAATACAATATTCTTTGGTCTTTTCTTTAGGAAAAAGAACAACCTCGCTCGTATTCCTCACTCGGAAAATGTAGAATTGAATGTTCTTTCTTGATAGTTGCAAACTCACATCGACGACACTGTTTACTACAAGAAGATGCACCAATGATCTACCTATGAAAGTACATTTAATTCAAGAGCAATCTATGGCATTTACTTGTAGCTAGCTCAAGTTTGACCTAATTTCGTAAAATTACCAATATGCAATGTCTTAGCAAGAAGTTGAACCTATCGTCGAAACCCTCATTGGTTTCTGGTATATTAATTTTGAACCCTGAATGGGTATGTCCAAAATCTTTTTCGTAAATCTATCAAAGCAAAACCTACAATTTACTTGTAGTTTCAAATTTGACCTAATTCTGACATATCGACATAAAGTTATTCAAATGTGCGGAGTTAGCTAAAGGAAGCTTCAAAACCCATAAAACATGGGAATCACAAGTACAACATGTTGTCGATCCACTATATATATATATATATGTCTGTCAACTTGGCTTGTGGCATCCACATCCAATATTCTTTGGACTTCTCTTTACGAAAAAGAACAACTAACCTCGTTCGTCATCATTCGGAAAACATAGAATTCAATGTTCTTTCCTGGTAGTTGGACAATCACACCCACGACACTGCTTACTACTAGAAAATGCACCCATCTACCTCTGAAATGACATTTAATTCATGAGCTATCTATCGCGCTTACTTATAGCTCAAGTTTGACCTAATTAATTTCGTTAAATTGTTAAGATGCAAAATCTTAGCAAGAAGTTAAACCTATCATCAAAACTCTCGTTGTTTTCTGGTATATTAATTGTGACCCCTCAATGGGTACCTCCAAATTAAAAGATTTTTCTTAAAACTTTCAAAGCAACCTATAATTTACTTGTAATTTCAAAATTGACCTAATTTTGATAAATCGACATATAGTCATTCGGTCAAATGGGGAGAGTTAGCTAGGAAGTTTAAAAACTCATAAATAAAACATGGGAATGGTTGGTACAACATGTTGGTCCACTATATATGTCTGTAAACTTGGCGTGGCATTCACATCCAATATTCTTCGGGCTTCTTACAAAAAAGAACAACCTCGCTCGTCTTCACTTGGAAAATGTAAAATTGAATGTTCTTTCCTGATAGTTGGGAACTCACATTGACCGCATTGTTTACTACAACAATATGCACCGATCTACCTTTGAAAATACATTTAATTTCAAGAGCAATCTATCACGCTTAATTACTTGTAGCTTAGGTTTGACCTAATTTCGTTAAATTGTCAAGATGCAAGATCTTAGAAAGAAGTTGAACCTCTATCGTCAAAACTCTCGGTGTTTTATGATATATTAATTGTGACCCGTCGATGGGTATCTCCAAAAGTTTTTTTAAAACAACCAAAGCAACCTATAATGTACTTGAAGTTTCAAATTTGACCTAATTTTGATAAATCGACAGAAAGTCATTCGGTCAAATGGGCAGAGTTAGCTAGGAAGTTTGAAAACTCATAAAACATGGGAATCGTTGGTACAACATGTTGGTCCACTATATATGTCGGTAAACTTGGCTTCTTGTATTCAGATCCAATATTCTCCGGACATTTTTTATGGAAAAGAACAACCTTGCTCGTCATCACTCGAAAAATTGAGAATTGAATGTTCTTTCCTGATAGTTGGAAAATCACACTGATGACATTATTTACTACAGGAAAACACACCCATCTACCTCTGAAAAGTCATATATTTCAAGAGCAATCTATCGCGCTTACTTTGTAGCTCAAGTTTGACCCAATTTCGTTAAATAGTGTCATGATGCAAAATCTTAGCATAAAGTGAAACCAGTTGTCAAAACTCTCGGTTGTTTCTCATATATTGATTGTGACCCCCCGATGGGTACCTCCAAAAGCTTTTTTGTGTAACTTTTAGAGCAACTTACAAAAATTGTAGTATATAGTTCAAATTTGACCTAATTTTGATTAATTGACATATAAAGTCATTTAAGTGGGCAGAGCGATAAGCTATAGGAAGTTTGAGAACTCATAAAACACGGGAAATCATATGTACAATATGTTGGTCCACTATATATGTGTGAAAACTTGGCTTGTGGCATTTAGATCCTTATTCTTCAGACTTCCTTTATAGTAAAGAATAATCTCGATATCACTCGAAAAATTTAAAATGTTCTTTCCCGATAGTTGGAAACTCACACTGACAACATTGTTTACTACAAGAAGATGCACCCATCTATCCTAGAAAAGACATTTAATCCAAGAGAAATCTATCGCGCTTACTTTCTTGTAGCTCAAGTTTGACCTAATTTCGTTAAATAGTCAGGATGCAAAATCTTAGCAAAAAGTTGGAACTATCGTCAAAACTCTCGGTGGTTTCTGACATATTGATTGTGACCCCTCGATGGGTGCCCCCAAAAGCTTTTTTGTGGAACTTTCAAAGCAACCTACAATTTACTTATAATTTCAAATTTGACCTAATTTCTATAAATCGACATAAATTCATTCAAATGGGCAGAGCTAGCTAGGAAGTCATTCAAATATCGACAAACATTTAATTCAAGAGCAATCTTTCGCGCTTACTTGTTGCTCAAGTTTGACCTAATTTTGTTAAACTGTCAAGATGCAAAATCTTAGCATGAAGTTGAACATCTCGTCAAAACTCTCGGTGGTTTATGATATATTAATTGTCCCCTAAATAGGTACCTCCAGAAGAGTTTTCATAAAACTTTCAAAGCAACCTACAATTTACTTGTAGTTCAAATTTGACCTAAATTCGATAAATAATTGGCATAAAGTCATTCAAGTTGGCGGTGTTAGCTTGGAAGTTTGAAAGCTCATAAAACATGCGTATCGTCAGCACAACATGTTTGTCCACTCTTTATGTCTGAAAACTTGTCTTGTGGTATTCAGATCCATATTCTTTGGAGTTTCTTTACGTAAAAGAACAATCTCGTCATTACTCGAAAAATTGAGAATTAAATGTTCTTTCATGATAGTTGGAAACTAACACCGATGACATTGTTTACTACATCACCCATCTACCTCTAAAAATACATTTAATTCAATAGCAATCAATTGCCCTTACTTGTGTAGCAAATGTTTAACCTAATTTCGTTAAATCAACAAAAAGTCACTAAAGTGTGCAAAGTTAGCTAGGAAGCTTGAAACATCCTATTCTAAAAACTTTGGAATTATAAGAAACCATGTTCCACTTTGTCTGATAATTAGGGCAGTGTAATTATTTTTTAATTGTGGTAGGTCGAGTAGGAGCGAGGTGCTTTATTAGTTAACACGCGGTCAATGGAAGTACAAGTTACATCAAGGACCTCATAAAAATGAAAATTACATCCAAGTCCATGCATTTAGCACAAGATCCCAGAAACTAAACAATGAAGTGTCTTTTGAGTTTTGCACGTATGCTAGATATTGTAGAGCCAAAATTTGTTCTGAAACAATCTACATTCTAGCTTTTACTACTAGTATATATAGTAAGCAAGAATCCATAAAATAGAGTGATTATACTCTCTATTGGAGTAGTAACTTGGATTGTTTTTTCACATATCTAACTACTACTACTAATTATAATTTCTCGAAAAAAGTACCACTAATAAATGAAGTACTGGTTTGTCTGATTTGTTCTAAGATGCAGTACTACTACTATTACTAGTACTCCCTCTGTCTGGGATTATTAAGACCATTTAAATTTGATAAGACCAAAAAAGTTAATTACAGGTTGGTGTTGAAGACATGCATGCAGTCCTCGGTCTCTCCCCTGCAAGACTGTACACCTTGCAGCAGGCAGTAGGATTTTCATCTCACTCCAGGAGTAGATCTTCTTGCCTCTCACTCACCTGGATCTTCTTGCCTTGGTCTCTCCCTCTGTATGTACTGTACTCTCTCGTACAGTACATCATGACACCTGCTTTATTACTCACCTGTCAACTTTCTACATCCTTTTTGTTTTGACGAAGCATGTACATCGTGTGGACACTGTCTAAGAAAAAGTGTCCAAGTGCAGTTGCCGCCGGTGCGCCCATGCCTAGCGTATTCCTATACAATCATACCAGTATAGTATGAAAGACAATCAGTATAATCATCAGTATACCCACCCAACCCGGGTTTCTGGCCGGCGGGCACTACGTCGGCGAGCTGATCTTCCCTCTTTAACCACTCCCACAAGTTCGTGTACCGCATCGGCGGATTCGACCGTGAGCCGGCTGCTATAGATGCCGTCCAGTCTGAGGCGATGATTGAGTGCCCCTACAACGGCTGCTTTACCTTGGTCGCCTTCGACAAGCTCGACGAGCACAAGATCGCGAGCTCGCACAGCCCGTGCTCCTGCATTGATTCTGCCTATGATTTCATTGCCTCACCGACAGGGCTCCTTCCCCCCATGAAGGAGGCCCATGGGGTCATAGTAACCAGGGTCATCTATGGCAGCGCCTTCTTTTGCCTCATCCTGACTCCACCACCAACAAGCACGAGGGAATTCACGCGCTTCCTCTATGGGGATGATGGTGCCGTGTTCGGCCTGACCATCAGCGCGCTCGGCCTGGCCGCCATCGTGTCCTTGGTGTGCATCAGGCAGGATAGGTGCTTGTGGCCGCGATACACGGTGAAACTGTGTGCGCCTGGCCCGCCGGGGTCGGCGGACTTGTCGATGGTCGAGAGCCTTAATGCGGTAATCGACCTGGTGAGCAGCTCGTCGACGGCTAACCTCCCGTCCGATAAGACTAGGACGTACCTCGGGGTGCCACCGCGGTTTCTGATGAAGGTTGGACAGTCCACCCATGTATCTTTCTGGATTTGCATCGACTGGAAAAAATGATCTTAAACTACGGCTGATGATCAAGACTATAATTGTGTATTAGCAGATAAATAGTACTACTAGTAGTACTATTTTACTACTCCAGTTTACTAGTACTAGTCGCATGTAGGTTCTCTTTTGGTACTAGGAAGGATGCATTTTGGATGTAAACTAAGTTTGTTGCTAATGTTATTAGAAAGTATTTAAAAGTTTAGTACGACTTTTATGTAATTGTTCACTTCTACGACATGGACAAGAGGTAAATACACTAACCGTTCTTACGATGCTTTGATTCTAGTCATCTAACTCAGTGATTATGGAATTTTATGCACAAACTTGTCAATTCGACTTGATTTAAGTCTTGAACCAAGATTTCCGTCGAAATTGTGCTAGTGTGGACGACGCATCAACGTGGGTCCAGCGTGCAGGATAGGCTGCCCTAGAATTTAGCCTAAATATCTAGAAAAACATCTACGATATCAACTCAATGTTATCAGAATCATCACGAACCATGTTTTCATATTATATGCGTTTGACATTATGTAAGTTAGTATGTTTGTACATATAGTTGGTCAAACTTTATAAATATTGACTTCGACAAAACCTAGTATGCTTTCTAATTTGGAAATGAGGGAGCATCTAAGTACTAAAATGCGTCGAAAGACATGTGTAGCTAGACAAAGCCAAATCAGTAACTACTATTATAGGATGGAGGGAGTAATTATTTATGAGTAATCTATTTTGCACAAAAAATTTACTGATACGGCACCTGCCCACGACTAGAGCATGGACCAATGCATAATAATCACGCGACCATGCGGTGGCAATGTACTCCATACTAGATTACCCTACGTGCGGAGGCGCACTAGTGGAGCACACGCTCGTGCCGTTCCTGAGTATGTAGTAGTACTACTAGTATACGCAAATAGGCGTATAAAAATAGATAGATCTTGTTGCTCATCGTATTATTTTTTCCCTGTAAGGCAACCTGGACGTGACTACTACAGTACTATATTGACACAACTTCTGCTTTTGGCGCTACAAGATGAATGTGGAATTCTCTGTGTCCGTTCCAAAAAAACTCTCTGTGTAACATTAGTGTACTAGTACTTCTTGTACTCCCTAGTTTTTCGGACGCGCAGTAAAGTAGTGCAGTAAGTCTGTTTGGTCAGGCTGCATGCAACGAGTATTGGTTTGACAGGACAATTCAGGTTTTTAGATATCCAAATTTCTACTTCAGCTCGATGGTTCAAGACACGAAGCAGCTAGTACTCCTCTATCCTCCAGATGTCGCCCAGATCAAAATGAACAAGTAAAAGATTGTGTATCTTGGAAACTGCCATGGCCATTTATTACCTACAGAGATTTATTTTGTTTCCTTCGAGGCACCTGCAAAGACTGATACTGTATTGTACTAGTAGTACTCTTGTAAATAACGTGGTACGGTTGGGCCCTACAGCTAGTACTAGACATAGACTTTAGTAGCTACTCTCGTCACCGTGAATTATCCAAGAGATGGAGTTCCTTTTTTTCTCCAAGAGGTGGAGTTTCTTTTTTTCTCCAAGAGGTGGAGTTCTTTTTTTCCCGAGAGAGGAAACCTTTTTTATTACTTCTTTGATTCAAAGAAAATTCAAAGGTTTTGTGAAGGATCTTGTCCCTTAGGAAATAATCCTACGCAGTTTTGTTTGATTCATAGGTTTCCAATATGTAGAAAAATATGTCCCGTTTGGAACGCATGATAGGAAAAATATAGGAATAGGAATAACACGGAAATTGAGATTCCTTCAAAGTATTCCTTTGCCCTCTATTTTTAGGAAAAATTCTGTCCACTCCAACCTCATGGTATAATTGCTTTGCTTTCCCTGTGATTCAAAAACATACTTGATCCAAATTCCTGTAGTTTCCTCTTCTTATATTTTGAAAATCCTGCAAATCAAACGAGCCCTGAGAGATGGTCTTTATTTTTTTTGTTTGTCTTTCATCAATTTTTTTGTTTGAACATAGGATCATAGAGCTTCCTCGGAACACGAAGAGGGTGGAAATTGCACAAACCTCCAACAACTGGATTCGAAATTGCAGGGAACTCCAGATAATCAGGATAGTCTAGTTGCAAGAAACTACTGTACTACAATTACTTTTGGGTACAAATGTTACACGTAGCACAAAATTCTCGATTAGCCCTCTTAGCATTATTTCTTACATACCTGGGGCTCAACAGTTGGAGCTCTTTGCAAATACGACTCTAATTGTTGGAGGTTTGTGCAACTAGCCTCAATTGGAGCCCCACCCCCACTCGCTCACCTTTTGCAGTACTACTAGTAGTAGAGTACCAGTACTACGCACCATCAGCCTTTGTCTTCTCCATCGCACCCCGGCCGCCAGCTCATGCCAACGATCTTCCCTCCCTCCCCAACCCCACCCCACCCCAAAGAAAGCCCCCAAAACACCATCTGCAGCCTCCTTCCATGGTGAGATCGAGCAAGGTCTGTAAAGATCCTGAGCAGTTTCAAAAGGTGTTTACCGAAGGCCCTCTTCAAGTACTCATCAACCATTACGATGCCACCACCGCCGCGAGCCTCATCGGTTTGTCCAAACATATTCTTCAATCATCAAAAGAGAGCGGAACTATGCCTTCTTCTCATCCGTTTGGCCTCCCATGTGTTCTTCATTCTCACCCGACAGTGAGACCGTGGGAATCCAAAGACTGCTTCGAAGTGGCGGGCAGCCCGTGCAAGCTGACGCCGCTGGACAGGTTCTCCTCCGATGCTGTGATGCCAAATGGTTTTGATGAGCAGTGAGCAGGCGGCAATGGAGATTGGATCGTCACAGTTGGGCCCGATTTCATGTGGGACCTTGTCAACGTGTACACTCGTTGAAAGATTGTTATTCTGCAAGTGTCGGGGTTTGAACCGACCGAAGGTTCTGCACTTACATTTCAGGATGATGCTAATGAAGGTCGACGTACTAAACTGCAGAAGATAGTCATTTGCCAAGTTCCGACAGCTCCTGGGGGATACAAAGATTTCTCTCTAGTCGCCATCTTCGAATTCAAGATTATTGTCATCAACGGGAATGATAGTCATGGATGGTCAGTTTGTGTGAATGAGTTCCATGGCTACTTCAGATACTGCGATGCTATTATCCAACACAATCGTGTGTTCACGTGACCGAGAACGGCTATGTTTATGCATGGAAGTCTCTGGAACTTGGTAATTTCTCCTCCCTACGTATTTTATTAGCTTTGTTACTGAATCGGTGCAAGCTATATTTTCTGAACTTATTGGTTAGTAGGAATTTCATTAAAAATTTAGTTTCTTTGAGTCGAAGGAATTCCCTAGGAATTTCAGAGGAATGCAATCTTTAGGAGGTTTTCTTACATATAAGTAGTTTGTTTCATATGATTGAGTTCTGCTAATATTATTCCTTCATCTCCTAGTACATCCCATGGAAAATATGGTATCTACTACATAGTAGTAAGTACTTATGTGAGACCCAGATATTATTCCTAAATCAATGTAAGTTATTTTTTCTGAATTTTCTTTGGTTAGTAGGAATTTCATAAGAATTTTAGCCTCTTTGATTCGTACGAATTCCCTAGGAATATCAGGGGAATGCGATCCTTACTGAGTTTTCTTACATATAAGTAATTTGATTCATAGGATTCAGTTCTGCTGATAGTATTGCCTTGTCTCCTAGTACTAGTACATCCATGGAAAATATGGTATCTACTAGTAGTATTTACGTGAGACTTAGATACTAGACATATGACATATCATAACTATATAGAATTATAATACTAGGTAAAGCTAAAAAATTAGAAATTTGATCGACATCTATAAAGTATGGGCGCATATTTAGTTCTTGTATTTTCTATCTTGTAGAAGTCGATGTTTATTAGGTACTAGTACTTGTAAATTTTGTTAACATGGTCTTGAGAAATGAAGTAGAAGATTCTAGAATGATGGAGAAGTGTGTTTTGAGGATTGTGCATAGCATTCATTGTGCTAAAGACTATCAACAGAATCTTCAAGTAGATGCTAGAATGGAAAAGAAGATCCAACTACTGGCAATGTTGGGATTCGCAAGTCCCGAACCAACAATGAATATTCAAAGTTATTCATACACTACATAGTGGTAAGATAAGATAAGATAAGATATTAAACCTCCTAGAAATAATCCTTGTTGGTTTTCCTTTGGTATATAAGACACCAAAATCTTGTAGGATCAAACCTTGCTTTTTTCCCTATGAACTTGACATTCAAGATCCTATAGGACTATTTCCTATTTCATTTAATCCCATGAATCAAACCGTCTCTCTAGGAGAATTTCCATAGCATATCCCCATTTCAAAAAGAATTAGAATTTTCATAGCATCTCCCTAGGTTGGCATTTTTTTACGCAATCAAACATCTTAAGTATAATCAAGATTTTTGAAAATAGTACTGTATATCAACTTCTACAATGTCAGATCAATATCAATATTATTTCCATGTTACATTTCCTTTCCCTTTGAAGGTCCTATCCTTATCATGTCGCCACGCGATGTGCTGTACCTAACACATGGGTTTGTTGAGGATGATGAGGAGAATGATCCTGGTAGGTGGTGGTTAGCAAGATCTGCTGGTGGTTCAAGAATTCTTTTGGTCTATACATATAGTGTCTCAGGCAATGCAATTGCGGATGATACTAGTGTTGTTCACTATGGTCGTACTATTCACACCTATCCTTCTGGGTTTGAGTGCATGGTGTTCTCGATGGACACAAGACATTTAACTGCAGCTATCTGATGGAAAAGGTTTACTGACCTTGGATCATATTCTCTTTTCCTTGGTGTGAACTATCCGATTATCGTTGAAGTAGGCGATGCAAATGATCCGCCAAAACATCTGATGAGAAGGAACTGTGTTTACACATCAATCCAAGAAATTGCCTACGAGTATAGGCCGCGTCCTGAAATTTGCCGCTTCATTCTGAATGGTGACGCAACTGTTGGTTTCCACACCAACACTCGCTGGACATGGTCGGAGACTCCATTTTGGTTCATCCCAAGCTTCTCAAATGCCTTGGAGTGGAACGAGCCTATTCAAGGATAGCTTATTTGGTCTCGGCCTTCTGTTGAACTCTTTCTTTTGGCTGATTTTTAGCTGATGTATGAGTAATCAGCATTTAGTTTCGCACCCTGTCCGGTTTGTAAAATACTCCGTATGACCAAAAACCCCTTTTGTACACTTGGTAGTTTCTCCAATATGTATATTTCACCAAGCTTGTAAAAGAACCTTATTAGGAGTACAATTGTAGTCTACTACTACTATTCTGTACATAATTTCTTCTAGAATGTTGTATAATAGTAGTACTGTTAGTACTACTCCTTGCAGGTCTGTAGTTTTGTTTCTTTTCCACTACAGTTTGGGTCCTGTAAGCCTAAGTTGGACCTGTTGGTAAGTACTTCGCTCAGAAGCTGCACGCGATGGAAGGAACACGATGTTTCCACGTTTACCAGGAAAAATATGTTGCTCATCATGGCATCACCAGTGATTTGAGAAGGCAATATTGTTCGATGGTGTGCCAGTCTAGTTTTTCTTCTTCTTCTGAACAAGTACTCCTTGCCTACCTAGTAGTAGTGAAGGTCTACTAGTAGGAGTACCAGAGAACTCAATGAAGCTAGCTGGAGTACTACTATTAGTAGCTGCCGCAGAAGAGAGAGGTAGAGAGTTTTGCACACGATGGTGCACGTGGCAGCGCGTTCCTTCGGAGACAAGCTGGATTTAACTCCCTCATCGCCTCCCCCCACACACACACAACCTCTTTTACTCAGTCCCTTCTTCCCATCCACTACTGCCCCTGGCCTCTCGCTCCATATTGTTGCCGACCAGCTCCTCGGCTCCGTCCTCTATAGGTGGCTCCAAGATCAGTGTGGCAACCTTCGGTATGGCGGTGGAGCATCCGTCATATTTGTCCCGCGGCAGCAATGGAGGTTTGTGAAATACAAGAACACTCGTACATATTCCCTCCGTTTCATATTATAAGATGTTTTAGCTTATGTGAAACGAGTGTATCTAGATTCACTCTTAACTTACATGATAGAGTTGATGATGCTATTAAATTTTTATTGTCGATTGCGCAGCATTGTCATGTGTACAATAGTTCTTATCCCGGGTATGCATCCTTTTTTTGTAGACTAGGATTCCATAGAAGCTTGTTTTCTAGGCTAGATCCCATAACTAAGAACAGTGGGGATCCGTTCGAAGTTGGTAGTTCGACAGCGCAAAATTTTGTACATTTGCATATATTTGTCAATCAACATCATGCAATCAATATTACAACTTCCTGCGGAAGGTGATAGGGGAAGGAGCAAAAAAGAGGATTCTTGATGAAATAGGTTCCAATCCTATGACTTCTACTATCCTAGATGACAAGGTAAATCAATAGAATGACATACGTTCTTGTCGTTGCGCGTAGATGCTTTCGCTGTAATCTCTGTTTATTTGTAACCGCAGAAGCACAAAGTTGAAGAAGACTCTCAGTTTCCTGATGACGGAGTAGAAAAAGGATGTCAGATCGCTACACCTAAGACGCCTCCTTGTTTACCTTCTGTGGAGACTGATGCAGTTGCAGCTACAACTTGTACTAATGAGCCTGCACCTACCATCATCGTGTCAGGTGATCGAGGTGGTCGAATTGTTTTACCATCCGTGGAGACTTGTGCGGCTGGAGCTGGTAGTGAAGAGCCTTTAGAGGACATTGTGGTGCTCAATAGTTCACCTATTGTGGAGACTCATGCTACCGGTGCTGGCGCTGCTATTGGTGCTGCTGATCCCGCTCGCAAAATTATCATGCCACCTGAAGGAGGTGGTGATTTGGGTTTACAATCTGTAGAAACTATTGCACTTGGAGGTGGTGAGCTGTGATGCGGAGCTTTCTTTCTTATGATTTGTATGCTTTTCACTGGAACCTGTATTATGGAGCTACCTTACACATTTCTTACACTTTTGCCTGTAGAATTGTAGTGTGGAACTGGAACTACTCCTAGTATGTAATCATAATATTCGGATGATTGAGTATTATCAATGATAAACCAATGCTAGCTGAGCTGCACGAGAATTCGCTTCTGCCACTTACAGGCGTGGTTCCTGGCTCATCTCCTTTTCACAAGAACGATGAAAAGATGGTTTTGTTCCTTTTCTTGCAATGCCATTATGCTTGTGTTATAGATCCAGCAATTTTATGCTGATTTTGTCACCCAATCCGCATTTCTGTCTCTACATACAAACATATTTGTTCACATGACTTGAACAGAAAACAATATCTTCTTTTCATCGACTAACACAAGGAGACATGCAAATATTTATTTATTTTTGAAACAAGGCAAACGTTATGCCATTTTCATTGATAGAGAGGGACGTGCAATTGACAAATCATCACCTCCAACATCTTGTTCTACGGAAGGCTTTATTACCAGATCCACAACCTTCTTTTCCTTGGGACGACAATGTCAAGTGCAGGATTTCGAATCTAAACGCAATACAGTGTCGGTTCATCAGGATAACCTCCATCTGCGCCAGTCTCCACAGAAGGTACATTAGCGCTATGGTAGACACCGTTGGAAATGAAAGTTGAAGCTTTTTTTATACTCCTATCAGGACCACAGATAAAGGCTAGAAATTCAAGCTCCGAAATCTAGCATTACAAAATAGATAAGAGGTTACCCCATCTGGACAATTCATAGACAATTCACAGTGCAATTTGAGCGTCTTACATGATCCTTATATCTTAGTCCATCCGGTCTTTTTTTTGGTGGAAGAAATTTGCTGATACTTTTATTTTTGCGAAGAACATAAAAAACATAGCCAAGTCAGACATCTGAATATATCTAACTTTTCTATAGTCTTATATGTGAAGATATCTTTGCATAACACTCAGTTATGAAACTGTCTACGGATATCTTCCCGCTCATTGGAAATGCAAAGTCGACGTTCTGTAGGGTACATCCATCTATATTGTACTGTACCTCTAAGTACTTCCTCGTCAGGTACATCAACAGCCAAATGCTCCATCGTATCAAAGAAGGATGGGGAATATATCAGGTCAAAAGCTTGCACAGGATCTGTACCAAGTCCTTTTTAAGATGTTTTCGAACTCTTTTGTCCAGAGCTTTACTATAGATTTACCTAAAGAACGTACCTACCCAAATCTGCAAGCACCTTGTAAATCTAGATGGTCACAAGCTTTAACTATTTCTAGGAGAGGTGGAGAACAAACCAAAGCCAAGAAGAATGTCCAGTGCCTGAACCTAGCAGGCAAAGCGTGGGGATCGCCCAACTGACCACCAACCGGTGCGTCTCGTGAAGAACGGCGCGACCAGTGGTGGTAGGCCGACACTGTTGATAGAAAGGTGTCGAGAATTTTTTTTAAGGCGTGGAGAAGTTTGTTGTCTAGTTCTAATCCGGTGCATCTCCCATAAGAATGGCGCAAAACTTGAAGAGACAGGGGCTGGTCGCTGGATTGAGGACGGGCTTAGGAAAGTTTGGGGCCTCGGTGGAAAGTTTTGGCAGGCGGGGGGTGTTTGTCCACAATTTTCATAGAAATATCTGTGAATATTTTATCGGATTTGCTAGTTCTCAAGAGTCACCTCTCTCGCTATTGGATTTACCTCGCGACTGGTGCAATGTGAGGGTTACACATTTGTTACAACAGCTTGTAACTGGGAATTTAATGAGTTGCAACTACTAGGTTACAACTGAGTATTAGCACAATTAGTAGGGTGACGTCATCTCCTTAACATAACAAGTTTTCAGGGGCCCGGGATCTAGGCGCTCATATTTTATACCTTTTTTCCCTTGTTAACTGCTTTGTTTCGAATCTGGCCGAGCCCCAACACATACCTTGGGATTTTAACTATCGAGCCCAAGAAATTAGCCCATCCGGCCTCATTATAGCCCAAGACCTTCTAACTCGGCCATGTTTTGGGTCATTCGGCCGTGCAAATAGCCCAGTTAGATTGCGAGAGAGTCCATGAAAAATAGCCCATCAATCCCTGGTTGGCCCATTTTTCTTCAATTCAGCCTTTTTTGGGCACCGTCCACCCACCCTTAAAAAACTCCGCCTATCCATGTTTTTAAGTACAACCTACTACATTATTTATACTTAACATTTTTTAGTTGAGCTGCTAGCAATCACGCGTAGCAGATGGACAAGCAATCTTTTAAGAAGAAAAATAAATAAGTTATATACGATGTTAGTATACATTTTTTACATTTTATAAAAGGATAACAATTTTCTTGTGTAGTGGCAAGGCATGCAGTTTATCTATAGCAATATTTTTGTTCCGAGAGGCTGACATGGCCGACCCACCTGCCTGCAGCTAGCGCCCATCAACCTTACCATACAAGAGATCAAGTTTAACGAGCGTGTTTAAAAAGTACTTGTACAACAGTCTTGACCGGAAAAAAGAAGACCAAGATCGACACATTTCTTGTCGATAGAGGCTGACACGTGGGCCCCAGAAGCAAGACCATACACACCTGCTGCATGGAACAACGTTACCAAGGTCAAACCGGCGGACGTGACCAAAAAAATGTCAAACATACACTCGTTTCCTCTACATAGGCGGCTGACATGTGGACCCAGAAAAGAGACATTACACGGGTGCTGTATCGAGCAACGTTGCCAAGTTCTAAATGGGGAGGTGCGAGAGAAGCAAAAAGTCTAGCATGCACACGTTTCCTGCATAGAGGAGGCTGACATGTCGGGCCCACCAGCCTATATAAACGGTTGAAGCAGCGAGCAATGCTATCAAGTTTGGAACACGAAGGCGCGGCAGAGGGTAAAAAATCCATCATACACACGTTTCTTCTAATGAGAGGATGACATGTGGGGCCCAACATCATGATTAAACGGTAGATTCATCGAACAACGCTATCAAGTTCAGAACAGGATTGCGCGAGCCAAGGAAAAAATCCATCATACACATGTTTCTTCTAATGATAGGATGACATGTGGGGCTCAGGAGGTTGGTTAAACGTAAGATGCGTCGAGCAGAGCTATCAACTTCGGAACAGGGTAGCACTAGTGAAGGAAAAAATTCCATCATACACATGTTTCTTCTAATGAGAGGATGACATGTGGGTCCCAGGAGGTTGGTTAAACGGTAGATGCATGGAGCTGCGCTATCAACTTCGGAATAGGGTAGCGCGAGTGAAGGAAAAAAATTCCATCATACACATGACCCTTCTAATGAGAGGCTGACATGTGGGACCTAGCAGCCTGACTAAACGCCAGACGCCTCGAGCAACGTTATCGAGTTCAAATTAGGGAGGCGCGACCGAAAAGTATGGTCCGCTAGAGACACTGACGTCACGGACCCACACGCCTCAAAAGACTTCGGCGAGTCAACATCGTGCGAGGAAACTGAAATCTTCCTTCTGCCATGCGTCAGCCGAGGTTCCTCCACATTTTTAGCAGATCTGTCGTAGTAGAGGGCCGCGAAACCGGAAAAAAAGTTTTCCATCAGCCACGGCCGAGCCGAGAATTTTGTTGCGGAAGACGCGCCTTCTACGATGACCGTCGGGCCAATTCGTTGTGGAAGGAAACTTTTCTTGTAGTGATGGGCCCACATGTGCCACTAGTGTGTGTCATGGCTTGGCATAGAACTCTCATACATAGATGTATCAACTGGGTGGAAACATGTTGGGTAAGTGCTAAGGCACAAAACCACATGTTGATGAAGGAGTTTCTAGCCAACTAGGAGAGGTCTATAGCCCATGCAATATTGGCATGGGCCCAATTTTACCACAAGGTTTATCATCATGACTTGGCAAAGAAGTTTTATATACTTTGATCTATCAACTAGGTAGTATCATGTTGTCCAAGTGATGACTCATACAACCACAAGTTGATGAAGATATTTCTAGACAGATAATATAGTTCGAGATTCCATGCAATGTTGGAATGGGCCCACATCTGCCACAAGTGTGTGTCAGGGCTTTGCATAGAACTCTCGTACTTAGATGTAGCAACTAGGTGGGATCAAGTTGGCCAAGTGTTGAGGCACAGAACCACAAGTTGATGAAGGAGTTTCTAGCCAGCCTAGATAGGTCTATAGCCCATGCAATGTTGGCATGGGCCCACATTTGCCACAAAGTGTCTCATCATGTCTTGTCATAGTAGTGTTATACATAGATCTATCAACTAGGTAGGATTATGTTGTCCAAGTAATGACTCAAACAACCACAATTTGATGAAGGTGTTTCTAGATAGCCAAGATAGGTCTACATCCCATGAAATGTTGGCATGTGCCCACATCTTCCACAGGTGTGTGTCATGGCTTTTCATAACACTCTCAAACTTAGATGTAGCAACTAGGTTCGTCATGTTTTGCCAAGTGTTGACTCACACAACCACTAAATTGATCATTGTGTTTATAGCCAACCAAGAGAGGTTTATATCCCATGCAATGTTGGCATGGGCCCACATTTACCACAAAGTGTCTCATCATGTATTTGCATAGCAGCATTATACTTAGATCTATCAACTTGGTAGGATTATGTTGTCCAAGTGATGAGTCATACAAGCACAAGTTGATGAAGGTGTTTCTAGACAGCTAAGATAGGTCTAGATCCCATGAAATGTAGGCATGGGCCCATATCTGCCACAAGTGTGTGTCATGTCTTTGCATAGCACTCTGATACTTAGATGTCTTAACTTGGTGGGATCATGTTAGCCAAGTGTTCTAGTAACAACATGGTGAAGTAGATGGTGTTATTTGTTACACAAATGACCACTCTTGTGAATATGATATGGAAGTTTTAACCACATTTTTTCCAAGTCAAATTTAGGTCAAATTGGTCAAATTTTAGAAAATTTGAGCTACAGCTACATGATTGGCACCTCATTTATGTTTTCAAAAGTCATACTAAGGTGCACAAGATGATGTTTCATCATGGATGTGGTGCTAGGTCAGCATGATCCATCCATATTCGGTGATTGCACCCTCGCGGTTTTGACCTAACTTTGAAAGGGGCACTAGAAATTCGAAAAAAATAAAAAGATAGTGAAACCTTCACCATGTGCCTTAGGTTGCGTATGTTAGCAAGTGTAAAAAAATTCATATTATTTCGTGAAGGTCGGAAAAATCACATTATTAGGAAAAGTGCCTCAGGTTAGACTAAACGCTCAGTTTCTAAGTTTGCCATTTTTTCGACCATCACCAAACTAATCCAAACTTTTTCAACATGCTATCAGAAAGATATGTATGCAGAATATGTAATTGGTTACAAAAAAACTGAACTTCAAAATTTTGGCAAATATTAGTTTTTTTGAATAAAATATAAAGGAAATACAAGTCTGCCATTTCCCTCTACAGAAACCCGGTGTACCAGGATCGAAACAAACATATCGAGGTGCAGAAATCAGGCATACGAGCAGAAGATCATCATCGAGTTCACCGGGACTGTCGAGTAACTTGACTGCTGTCAGGTTTCAGTCTAGGTGTTATTTCCGTCAGTTTCGTCAGAGTAGCAATTAGCCGTTGCTTAGGTGTTTCAGTTAGAGTTTTCTCCAGGTTATCTAATAGATTCTCATCACCATCTCGCAGGTTGCGAGCGACAATTGGTATCAGAGCGTAAGATTATGTGGCCATGTCGCAAGAACCAGGGAGAGGATGCGGCGGCCACGGCGACGACGGCACCCCGCCACAGACAGCAGGAGCACCGCTACCTAGCGCGGCCAGGGGACGCGGTGGCACCCCTCCTACGACAAGGACATCGGCGACCCTCCACCTAAAGAGCGACAACGCTCGCTGAGCCGTGGGAGGTCCATGGCATGAGGAGTCCTAGTACGTGGGCTACCACTAATCGAGCACACGGAGCAACTGTGTGAGGCATGCCTTGCGGGCAAGCAACAACGCACGTTGTTCCTACAGAAGTCCAAGTACAGGGTAGGCGATCCACTCGGGAGTTTGTGCACGGTGATTTGTGCGGGCCCATCGCACCTGCCACATCGGGAGGCTGCTGCTATTTCTTGTTGTTGGTCAATGATCATAGCACGTGTATGTGGATTGTGCTCCTGGACACAAAGGACGGGGCCGCTGCAGCGCTCGTGCGCTTCCAAGCCACAGCGGAGACGGAGAGCAGGTCCAAGATCCGTGTGCTGCCCATGGATCATGGTGGAGAGTTCACGTCAGCCACATTCGTAGCATACTGCGCGGATACCAGCATCAAGCGCCACTTCACGCTGCCATACTCACCCCAGCAGAACTGGGTGGTCGAGCATCATAACCAAACGGTCATGGCAACGGCCAGGAGCATGCTGAAGGAGAAGGGCATGCCGAACTTATTTTGGGGCGAAGGGCTACCACCTCTATGATCCGGTCTCCAAGCGCGTGTACGTCTCGTGGGACGTGGTCTTCGACGAGGAGGTGAGCTAGGACTAGAGCGCGCATGAGGACAACCCCGTGAGCAAGGCGTTGATGGTGGAGTACTTCGTGCACTCAACATCGATGGACCAAGGTGCACCGATGTCTCCATCAACGCCAGCTCCTGTAGCACGCACGATGCCAGAGCCAACTTCCTCACCAGCATGTAGTCTACGCTCGAGGGCGGGATAAGAGCAGCATGCCAGGGCATCTAGCTCTCCCATCTGCTTGCTGATCTCATCGGAGAAGAGGTGGCTTCGGCGACACTGAAGGTCGATAACAAGTCTGCCATTTCCCTCTAGAGAAACCTAGTGTACCACGATCGAAGCAAACATATCGAGGTGCGCTACCACTACATCAAGTAGTATGTCGATGAGCAGAAGATCATCTTCGAGTTCACCGGGACTGTCAAGCAACTTGACTACTGTCAGGTTTCAATTTAGGTGTTATTTCCATCAGTCTCGTCAGATTAGCACTTAGTGGTTGCTTAGGTGTTTCATTCAGACTTTACTCTAGGTCTTGCAACAAATTAGAGCGAGTCATGCGGGCATCACGATTCGCCCGTGGGATGGCACAAGCGCTAGGATCATGGGCCATGCTTAACCCTTTGTATTGCAAATAAAAGGAGAGAAACAAAGCCAGAAAAGTTGCGGCAGTTTGTGCTGCACAAAATCCTTGTTCCTGTTCTTTGTGTGTGCATAGATTCTGATCGCCAACTATAAGGTTGCGAGCGACATATAGCCCATGCAATGTTCGCATTGTCCCATATTTACCACAAAGTGTCCCATCATGTCTTGGCATAGTATTGTTATGCTTAGATCTATCAACTAGGTAGGATTATGTTGTCCAAGTGATGACTCGTACAACCAGAAGTTGATGAAGGTTTTTCTAGACCGCTAAGATAGGTCTAGATCCCATGCAATGTTGGCATTGGACCACATCTGCCACAAGTGTGTGTCATGGCTTTGCTTAGCACTCTCAAACTTAGATGTAGCAACTAACTAGTCGGGATCATGTTGGCCAAGTGTTGAGTCAGACAACCACAAGTTTAGGATGGTTTTTCTAGCCAACCAAGAGAGGTCCATAGCCCATGCATTGTTGGCATGGGCCCACATTTGCCACAAAGTGTCTCATCATGTCTTGGCTTAGCAGTGTTATACTTAGATCTATCAATTTGGTAGGAATATATTGTTCAATAACAAGTTGATGAAGGTCTATAGCCGATGCAGTGTTGGCATGGGCCCACATGTAACAAAAAGTGTCTCCGTGTCTTGGGACAATAGTGTTATACTTAGATCTATCAAGTAGGTAGGATCATGTTATCCAAGTGATGACGCATACAACCACAAGTTGGTAAAGGTGTTTCTAGCTAGCCTAGAGAGGTCTAGATCCAATGCAATGTTGGCATGGGACCACATGTTACACAAAGTGTCTCATCATGCATGCCTTGGCAAAGAAGTGTTATACTAAGACCTATCAACTTTGTGGGAACATGTTGGCCAAGTGTTGACTCATAGAACCACAAGTTTATGAAGGTGTTTCTAGACAGCCTAGAGAGGTCTAGATCCCATGCATTGTTGGCAAGGGCCCACATGTAACACAAAGTGTCTCATCATGTCTTGGCATATCAAAATTATACTTGGATCTATCAAGTAGGTAGGATCATGTTGTCCAACTGATGACTCATACAACCATAAGTTGTTGAAGGTGTTTCTAGACAGATAGCATAAGCTAGATCCCATGCAATGTTACCATGGGCCCACGTCTACCACAATTGTGTGTCATGGCTTGGCATAAAACTCTTATACTTAGATGTAGCAACTAGGTGGGATCATGATAGCCAAGTGTTGACTCACACAATCATTAAGTTAATGATGGTGTTTCTATCCAAACAAGAGAGGTCTATAACCCATATGGAATCTTGGTATGGGCGCACATTTGCCACAAAGTGTCTCATCATGTTTTGGCATAGCCACAAAGTGTCTCGTCATGTGTTATACTTGGATCTATCAACTAGGTAGGATAATGTTGTCTAAGTGATGACTCATATACAATAACAAGTTGATGTAGGTGATTATAGACATATAATATAAGTCTACATCCCATGTAGCAACTAGGTGGGATCATGTTGGCCAAGTGTTGTCTCACACAATCACTAAGTTGATGATGGTGTTTCTAGCCTACCAAGAGAGGTCTATAGCCTATATGCAATGTTGGCATGGGTCCACATTTTCCACAAAGTGTCTCATCATGGCTACCTCATTTATTTTTTCAAAATTCATACTAAGGTGCACAAGGTGATGTTAATGGATGTGATGCTTGGTCAGCATGATTCATCTATATTTGGTGATTGTACCAGTCACGGTTTAGACCTAACTTTGAAAGGGCACCAGAAATTTAAAAAAAATAAAGAAAAGTGAAACCTTCAACATGTGTCTTAGGTTGCATATGTTAGCATGTGTAAAAATTCAGATTATTTCGTGAAGGTTGGAAAAATCACATTATTAGGAATTTTGACCATCACCTAATTAATCCAAACGTTTTGAACATGCTATCAGAAAGGTACGTATACAGAATATGTAATTTTTTTAAAAAATCTGAAGTTGTAAAAAGTCTATTTTGATTGAATCTGTAAACATAATAGTAAATGAAAAGGGAAATAGGAAGAAAAAATCAGGCTAGGCGGGTAGGCAGCTAGCCTAACCCAACTCGTGTTCCTATGCCCGTGTTATTTCTATAGCGACGGCTTGGTTATTTGGGCTGGCACAACCGAGCCCAGTAGATGCACGTGGATATGACGTCGTAGACGCGTTAGGTATTTAGTTACTCCATGGTCGCCTCTGCCCACGACTAGCCTCCTATCCCTCCTCGCATGAGCGCCTCCACGACAACTTCCTCAATAATTCCATCGATGACCCCCTCGAGTATTCAACGTCTGCGACGACACACGTTCATGGATCAGAGATTGAAGGATCAGGTATGTTTTCGCCAACTCCTGTATGAAAATCTAGAACGATGTACCTAAATTCGTCAGATCTAGAGGAAATATGACAAAATTTAAAAATGCATGTCATTCATAATTGTGTAGTTCAATACATCAATTATGTAATATCTACATTTGAACTAGTACAATAACACTCTATTATATGTTTGTAGTGAAAGCATGTCGTGTCAAATCTATATGTACTATTAAAAAATTGTCTTATCTAATGGACACTACTCGGTGCTTTGGAATACCATGCGTGTTTATAAACATGCAAACCGTGTACAAGTAACCAGTATAATAGGGGTTAGAATATAGATTTCTTTATTCTAAAAAGTTTGTGTAAGTGCCACTTTATGGTTAGGTCGAGAAGTATGCTCGCACTCGTCATATCCGTGTTGCTCTCAAGTTGCACAAATGGCTTCATATAAGAGGTATGATGTCAAATAAAAATAAATTCAATGCAGTTATACTATTGCTGCTTATGTATATATTTGTTACATGCAGGTCCTGGAATAAAGGCCGAGAAGATTTTGAATGTCTTCTAGTATAGCGATGGATGATACTTTATTTAAAGTGCTGAAGTACGGACTTGATAAGCACTTCCCAAAAAGACCATTTTATGTGTGCACCATAAATAATTCAAACACCTTGAAAGGCAAAGCAAAAATGGTAAACCTTTTGAATTAGTAACAACTTGAAAAATTGTTAAATTACTACTATATTAGGTACTGACATTTGTATGTATTGGTGTAATCGATATGTAGTACTTTTTGAGAAGCTTCACCATGAAGCATATTGTTCCATATATTAAACTACCAACACACATTAAAGTATTTTGGAACAATATACAACCTACAAAAGTTAAAATGGTGATGAACAAGTCAAAGACTAGAGGCAAACTGAAAGGTGGTGCTATGATCACATCAAAGTGGATGGAGGTTGTGAACAAGGTTGATATAAGCGCTGGTGACATCTATGTGTTTTGGTTCCATGGTAACACTGATGATGGCCTCAAGCTCCTTATTAATCATCTGTGAAATCAAAATGCAGACCATGCGTTCCTATGGGATGGGTCTTCATAATGTAAGAGTAGATCCATGATAAAACAACATGTTTGGAGCCTAAAAGTGTTGATTCACACAACCAAGTTGATTATATATGGTGTTTTTAGCCAACCAAGAGAGGTTTGTAGCCCATATAATGTTGGCATGGGCCCACATTTGCCACAAATTGTCTCATGATGTATTGGCATACTAGTCTTATACTTAGATCTACTCGCTCTATTTCAAAATACAAGGATGTTTTAGCTTTGTGAAAAGAGTGTATCTAGACTCCTTTTAGTATTTAGGTTCACTCCAAACCTACATGAACCTACCCACTAAAAGGGGTCTAGGTAAACCCCTTTCAGAAAGCTAAAAATCTTATATTTTGAAATGGAGGGAGTATCAACTAGGTAGCATCATGTTGTCCAAGTGATGACTCATACAACCACAAGTTTCTACAGATGCTCAACAAAGGTTCAGAGTTATGGTGTGAAAACTCTGCTCCAGACAACCAGATACTACTAGTGCCATCCCACAAATCAAACATGTAGGACATGGATTATGTGCTCCTGTTACATCTTGTTTGATCCAGTTCATCATGTCGTCGCAAGAATAGTTCAAATGACCTCATAAAAAAGTGCTATATAAAACTGAACAAAATAGTTGTACAGTTTTCAGGTGCTAACTGAAACTGAACAAAATCTAAAGGTTGTCGACAACAGCCTTACCACAACAGTAACCTGACAAAACTAAACATTAGATGATGCATAAGATTTATACAATATAGCCTAGAATCCAACATTAACTAAAGGTTCACCACATAGAAAAACATGTCTATCATGTTCCTAATGCTAAAACCACCTTCAGTGTATGCAGTATATAAATTAATAGTGCATTCAGGCAATTGACTCTTCAAAACAACAAAGACCCAATAGTATATATCTACTATCATTATAAGTTTCAGTAGATGAACCATCACAATATTTGGAATACAAAATCAGGCTAAGTTCAGCAAGTATCTACAGCAGATCAAACAAATTAACAGACTAACCATAACAAAAGCTACATCAGCTTGCAGATGAGCATATGCCGATGTCAACCATGGAGTGTAGAGAAAGTGAGTGGAATATCCTACTCCCTCTGACCCATACTAGTTGACTCAACTTCGTCTAGAGCCAACTAGATGAGATCATGTTGGCCAAGTGTTTACTCACACGACCACAAGTTGATGATGGTGTTTCTAGCCAACCCAGAGAGGTCTATAGCCCATGCAATGCTTGCATGGGGCCACATTTGCCACAGAGTGTCTCATCATATCTTGGCATTGAAGTGTTATACTTAGATCTATCAACTAGGTAGTATCATGTTGGCCAAGTCCTGAGTCACACAACCATAAGTTGATGAAGGGGTTCATATGCAACCTAGAGAGGTCTATAGCGCATGGAATGTTGGCATGGGCCCACATTTGCCACAAAGTGTCACATCATATCTTGGCATATCAGTCTTATACTTAGATCTATCAACTTGGTAGGAACATGTTGTCCAAGTAATGAGTCATACAACCATAAGTTGATGAATGTGTTTCTAGACAGATAATATAAGCTAGATCACATGCAATGTTAGCATGGGTCCACATATGCCACAAGTGTGTGTGTCATGGCTTGACATGGCACTCTATACTTAGATGTAGCAACTAGGTGGGATAATGTGGGCCAAGTGTTGACTCACAGAACAACAAGTTAATGAAGGAGTTTATAGCAAACCTAGAGAGGTTCATAGCCCATGCAATGTTGGCATGGGCCCACATTTTCCGCGAAGTGTCTCATCATGTCTTGGCATAGCAGTGTTATACTTAGATCTATCAACTTGGTAGGAATATGTTGTCCAAGTGATGACTCATACAACCACAAGTTGATGAAGGTGTTTCTAGATAGATAATATAAGCTAGATCCCAAGAAACGTTGGCATGGGCCCACATCTGCCATAAGTTTGTGTCATGGCCAAGTGATGACTGATATAACCACAAGTTGATGAAGGTGTATCTAGATAGATTATATAAGCTAGATCCCATGAAATGTTGGCATGGGCCCACATCTGCCACATCTAACACAAAGTGTCTCGTCATATCTTGGCATAGAAAAATTATACTTAGATCTATCAAGTAGGTGGGATCATGCTGGCCAAGTGCTGAGTCACACAACCACTAAGTTGATGATGGTGTTTCTAGCAAACCAAGAGAGGTCTATAGACCATGCAATGTTGGAATGGGCCCACATTTGCCACAAAGGTTCTATTGTCTTGGCATACAAATCTTATAGTTAGATCTATCAACTAGGTAAGATCATGTTGTCCAAGTGATCACTCATACAACCACAAGTTGATGAAGGTGTTTGAAGACACATAATGTAGTCCTAAATCCCATGCAATGGTGGCATGGGCCCACATATGCCACAATTTTGTGTCATGTCTTAGCATAGATCTCTTATACTTAGATGTATCAACTGGGTGGGATCATGTTGGCCAAGTGTTGAGTTAGACAAGCACAAGTTTAGGATGGTTTTTCTAGCCAACCAAGAGAGGTCCATCGCCCATGCAACCAAGTATGTTGGACATGATGTCCAAGTGATGACCCGTAGAACCACAAGTTGTTGAAGGTGTTTCTAGCCAGCCTTGAGAGGTCTAGATACCATGCAATGTTGGCATGGGCCCACACCTGCCACAAGTGTGTATCATGGATGGGCATATCACTATCATGCTTATATGTATCAAATAGATGGGATCATGTTGGCCAAGTACAAAGGCACATAACCACTGAGTTGATGATGGTGTTTCTAGCCAACCCAGAGAGTTCTATAGCCCATGCAATGTTGACATGGGCCCACATTTGCCACAAAGTGTCTCATCATGTCTTGGCATAACAGTGTTATACTTAGATCTATCAACTTGGTAGGAACATGTTGTCCAAGTGATGACTCATACACAATAACAAGTTGATGAAGGTGTTTGTAGATAGCCCAGAGGTATAAATCACATGCAATGTTGGCATGGGCCCACATGTGCCACTAGTTAGTGTCATGGATTGGCATAGCACTCTCATACTTAGATGTATCAACTAGGTAGCATCATGTGTTGAAAGTGCTAAGGCACAAAACCACTAGTTGATGAACGAGTTTCTAGCCAACCAAGAGAGGTCTATAGCCCATGCAATGTTGGCATGGGCCCACATTTACCACAAGGTGTCTCATCATTTATTGGCATAGAAGTGTTATACTTTGATGTATCAACTAGGTAGTATCATGTTGTCCAAGTGATGACTCATATAACCACAAGTTGATGAAGGTGTTTTTTAGACAGATAATATAGTTCTAGATCCCGTGCAATGTTGGCATGGGCCCACATTTGCCACAAGTGTGTGTCATGGATTTGCATAGCACTCTCATACTTAGATGTAGCAACTAGGTGGGATCATGTTGGCCAAGTTGTATGGCACAAAACCACAAGTTGATGAAGGAGTTTCTAGCCAGCCCAGATAGGTCTATAGCCCGTGCAATGTTTGCATGGTCCCACATTTTCCACAAAGTGTCTCATCATGTCATGGCATAGCAGTGTTATACTAAGCTCTATCTACTAGGTAGGAGCATGTTATCCAAGTGATGACTCATACAACCACAAGTTGATAAAGGTGTTTCTAGACAGCCTAGAGAGGTCTATAGCAAATTCAATGTTGGCATGGGCCCACATCTGCCACACGTGTATGTCATGGCTTTGCATAGAACTCTCAAACTTAAATGTAGAAACTAGCTAGTTGGTATCATGTTGGACAAGTGTTGACTCACCTCACACAACCAATAAATTGATGATGGTGTTTTTAGCCAACAAAGAGAGGTTTATAGCCCATGCGATGTTGGCATGGTCCCACATTTGCCACAAATTGTCTCATCATGTCTTTGTATATAAGTGTTATACTTAGATCTATCAACTAGGTAGAATTATGTTGTACAAGTGATGACTCATTTAACCACAAGTTGATGAAGGTGTTTCTAGACAGCTAAGATAGGTTGGCATGGGCCCATATCCGCCACACGTGTGTGTCATGGATTTGCATAGCACTCTGATACTTAGATGTCTCAACTTTGTGGGATCATGTTGGCCAAGTGGTCTAGTAACAACATGGTTAAGTAGATGGTGTTATGTGGTGCACAAATGACCACTGTTGTGAATGTGATATGCAAGTTTGAACCACATTTTTTCTAGGTCAAACTAGTCAAATTTTAGAAAATTTGAGCTACAACTACATAATTGGCACCTCATTTATGTGTTCAAAATTCATATTAAGGTGCACAAGATGATGTTTCATCATGAATGTCGTGCTAGGTCAGCATGATTCATCCATATTCTGTGATTGCACCCTCATGCTTTTGACCTAACTTTGAAAGGGGAAGTAGAACTTCGACAAAAATAAAAAGATAGTGAAACCTTCACCATGTGTCTTAGGTTGCGTATGCTAGCATGTGTAAAAAATCATATTATTTCATGAAGGTGGGAAACATCACATTATTAGGAAAAGTGGCTCAGGTTAGACTAAGCGCTCCCTTTCTAAGTTTGCTATTTTTTCGACCATCACCAAATTAATCCAAACTTTTTCCACGTGCTATCAGAAAGGTACGCATGCAGAATATGTAATTGGTGTCAAAAAAACTGAAGTTCAAAATTTTGCAAATATTAGTTATTTTTGAATTAAATAGAATAGAAATAAAAGTCTACCATTTCCGTCTACAGAAACCCGGTGTACCAGGATCGAAGCAAACATATCGAGGTGCACTACCACTACATCAGCTCGTGCATCAACGAGCAGAAGATCATCGTCGCGTTCACCGGGACTGTAGAGCAACTTGACTACTATCAGGTTTCATTTTCGGTGTTATTTTCGCCAGTTTCATTAGAGTAGCAGTTAGTGGTTGCTTAGGTGTTTCAGTCAGAGTTTGCTCCAGGTCGTGTAACAGATTCTGATCGCCAGCTCGCAGGTTGCAAGCGACAATTGGTATCCGAGCGTAAGATTCTATGGCCATGTCGCAAGCACCAGGCAGAGGACGCGACGGCCAGGCCGATGGAGGAACCCCTCCACTAGTAGTAGGAGCACCTCTACCTGGTGTGGCTAGGGGTTGCGGTGGCACCCCTCCTCCGGCAAGGGCATCGGCGACCTCTCCACCCAAAGGGCAACGATGCTCGCTGAGCCGTGGGAGGTCCATGGCACGAGGAGTCCTAGTACGTGGGCTTTCACTGATCGAGCACGTGGAGCAACTATGCGAGTCATTCCTTGCCGGCAAGTAATGGTGCACGTTGTTCCCGTAGAACGCCAGGTACAGGGCAGGCGATCCACTCGCGAGTTAGTGCACGACGATCTGTGCGGGCCCATCACACCTACCACACCGACAGGTCGCCGCTATTTCTTGTTGTTGGTCGATGACCATAGCAGGTATATGTGGGCTGTGCTCCTAGCCACGAAGGATGAGGCTGCTGCAGCACTCGTGCGTTTCCAATCTGCAGTAGAGAAGGAGAGGCGACGCAAGCTCCGTCTGCTACGCATGGACTGTGGTGGCGAGTTCACGTCAGCCACGTTCACCACGCACTGCACTGTCACCAGCATCAAGCGCCACCTCGCGGCGCCATACTCACCCCAGCAGAACGGGGTGGTCGAGCATCGCAACTAAACGGTTGTGGCAGCGGCCAGGAGCATGCTGAAGGAAAAGGGCATTCTGAACTTCTTCTGGGGCGAAGGGCTACCGCCTCTATAATCCCGTCGCCAAGCGCGTGTACGTCTCACGGGATGTGGTGTTCGATGAGGACGCGAGATGGGACTGGAGCGCGCATGAGGACACCCCCGTGAGCACGGTGTTGGCGGTGGACTGCTTCGTGCACTCAACATCGGTGGACCAAGGTGCACTGGTGTCTCCATCAATGCCATCTCCTGCAGCACGCACGACACCGGAGCCAACTTCCTCACCAGCACATGGTCTATGCTCGAGGGCAGGACAAGAGCAGCATGACAGGGCATCTGGATCTCCTGTCTGCTCACTGATCTCATTGGAGAAGATGTGGCTCCGACAACACTGAAGGTGGACAAAAATTCTGCCATTTCCCTCTGCAGAAACCTGGTGTACCACGATCGAAGCAAACATATCAAGGTGTGCTACCACTGCATCAGGAAGTGTGTCAACAATCAAATGATCATCATCGAGTTCATCAGGACTGTCGAGCAATTTGACTGCTGTCAAGTTTCAGTTATGTGTTATTTCCGTCAGTTTCGTTAGAGTAGCACTTATTCTTGCTTAGGTGTTTCAGTCAGAGCTTTCTCTAGGTCGTGTAACAAACTAGAGGGTGTCATGCGGCCGTAACGATCCGCTCGTGGGATGGTATGAGCTCTAGGATCAAGGGCCAAGCTTTCCCCTTTGTAATGCAAATAAAAGGAGAGAAACAATGCCAGAAATCTGCGGCAGTTTATGATGCACAAAATCCTTGTTCATGTTCTTTGTCCGTGCGTAGATTCTGATCGCCAACTATAAGGTTGCGAGCGACATATAGCCCATGCAATGTTGTCATGGGCCCACATTTGCCAGAAAGTGTCCCATCATGTCTCGGCATAGCAGTGTTATGCTTAGATCTATCAACTAGGTAGGATTATGTTGTCCAAGTGATGACTCATAAAACCACCAGTTGATGAAGGTGTTTTTAGACAGCTAAGATGGGTCTAGATCCCATGCAATGTTGGCATGGGCCCACAGCTGCCACAAGTGTGTGTCATGGCTTTGCATAACACTCTAAAACTTAGATGTATCATGTTGGCCCAGTGTTGAGTTAGACAACCACAAGTTTAGGATGGTTTTTCTAGGCAACCAAGAGAGGTCCATATCCCATGCAATGTTGGCATGGGCCTACATTTCCCGTAAAGTGTCTCATCATGTCTTGGCTTAGCAGCGTTATACTTAGATCTATCAATTTGGTAGGAACATGTTGTTCAATAAGAAGTTGATGAACCTCTATATCCCATGCAATGTTGGCATGGTCCCACATATAACACAAAGTGTATCATCATGTCTTGGCATATCAAAATTATACTTAGATCTATCAACAACGTAGGATCATGTTTTCCAAGTGATGACTCATACAACCACAAGTTGTTGAAGGTGTTTTTAGCCAGCCTAGAGAGGTCTAGATCCCATGCAATGTTGGTATGGGCCCACATGTAACACAAAGTGTCTCATCATGTCTTAGAAGATAATATAGGTGTTTGTAGACAGATAATATAGTTCTGCATCCCATGCAATGTTGCCATGGGCCCACATCTACCACAAGTTTGTGTCATGGCTTGGCATAGAACTCTTATACTTAGATGTATCAATTGGGTGGGATCATGTTGGCCAAGTGCTGAGTCAGACAACCACAAGTTTAGTATGGTTTTTCTAGCTAACCAAGAGAGGTCCATAGCCCATGCAATGTTTGCATGGGCCCACATTTGCCACAAAGTGTCTCATCATGTCTTGGGATAGCAATGTTATACTTAGATCTATCAACTTGGTAGGAACATGTTGTCCAAGTGATGACTCATGCAACCACAAGTTAATGAAGGTATTTGTAGACAGATAATATAGTTCTAGATCCCATGCAATGTTGGCATGGGCCCACATCTTCCACAAGTTTGTGTCATGGCTTGGCATAGAACTCTTATACTTAGATGTATCAACTAGGTGGGATCATGTTGGCCAAGTGCTGAGTCAGACAACCACAAGTTTATGATGGTTTTTCTAGTACAACCAAGAGAGGTCCATAGCCCATGCAATGTTGGCATGGGCCCACATGTAACACAAAGTGTCTCCTCATGTCTTGGCATATCAAAAGTATACTTAGATCTATCAACAACGTAGGATCATGTTGTCCAAGTGATGACTCATATAACCAGAAGTTGTTGAAGGTGTTTTTAGCCAGCCTAGAGAGGTCTAGATCCCATGCAATGTTGGTATGGGCCCACATGTAACACAAAGTTTCTCATCATGTCTTAGAAGATAATATAGGTGTTTGTAGACATATAATATAGTTCTACATCCCACGCAATGGTGGCATGGGCCCACATCTGCCACAAGTATGTGTCATGGCTTGGGATAGAACTCTTATACTTAGATATATCAATTGGGTGGGATCATGTTGGAGAGTGCTGAGTCAGACAACCACAAGTTTAGGATGTTTTTTCTAGCTAACCAAGAGAGGTCAATAGCCCATGCAATGTTTGCATGGGCCCACATTTGCCACAAAGTGTCTCATCATGTCTTGGCATAGCAATGTTATACTTAGATCTATCAACTTGGTAGGAACATGTTGTCCAAGTGATGACTCATGCAACCACAAGTTAATGAAGGTATTTGTAGACAGATAATATAGTTCTAGGTCCCATGCAATGTTGGCATGGGCCCACATCTGCCACAAGTTTGTGTCATGGCTTGGCATAGAACTCTTATACTTAGATGTATCAACTAGGTGGGATCATGTTGGCCAAGTGAAGAGTCAGATAACCACAAGTTTAGGATGGTTTTTCTAGCACAGCCAAGAGAGGTCCATAACCCATGCAATGTTGGCATGGGCCCACATTTGCCACAAAGTGTCTCATCATGTCTTGGCAAAGCAATGTTATACTTAGATCTATCAACTTGGTAGTTACATGTTGTCCAAGTGATGACTCATACAACCACAAGTTGATGAATGGCGTTTGTAGATAGATAATATGAGCTAGATCCCATTCAATGTTGGCATGGGACCACATCTACCACTAATTTGTGTCATGGCTTCGCATAATACTCTTATACTGAGATGTATCAACTGGGTGGGATTATGTTGGCCAAGTGTCGAGTCAAACAACCACAAGTTTAGGATGGTTTTTCTAGCCAACCAAGAGAAGTCCATATCCCATGCAATGTTGGCATGGGCCCACATTTGCACAAAGTGTCTCATCATGTCTTGGCATAGCAATGTTATATTTAGATGTATCAACTAGGTAGGAACATGTTGTCCAAGTGATGACTCATACTACCACAAGTTGATGAAGGTATGTCTAGACAGATAATATAGTTCTATATCCCATGCAACGTTGGCATGGGCCCATATCTTCCACTAGTTTGTGTCATGGCTTAGTATAGCACTCTTATAGTTAGATGTATCAACTGGGTGGGATCATGTTGGCCAAGCGTTGAGTCACACAACCACAAGTTTAGGATGGTTTTTCTAGCCAACCAAGAGAGGTCCATAGCCCATGCAATGTTGGCATGGGCCTACATTTGCCAGAAAGTGTCTCATCATGTCTTGGCATAACAGTGTTATACTTAGATCTATCAACTTGGTAGGAACATGTTGTCCAAGTGATGACTCATACAACCACAAGTTGATGAAGGGCTTTTGTAGACAGATAATATGAGCTAGATCCCATGCAATCTTGGCATGGGACCACATCTACCACAAGTTTGTTTCATGGCTTGGCATAGCACTATTATAATTAGATGTATCAAGAAGGTGGGATCATGTTGGCCAAGTGTTGAGTTACACAACCACAAGTTTACGATTTTTTTCTAGCCAACCAAGAGAGGTCCATAACCCCTGCAATGTTGGTATAGGCCCACATTTGCACAAACTGTCTCATCATTTCTTGGCATATAAATGTTATAATTAGATCTATCAACTAGGTGGGATCATGTTGTCCAAGTGATGATTCATACAACCACAAGTTGATGAAGGTGTTTCTAGATAGATAATATAGGTCTGGATCCCATGTAATGTTGGCATGCGCCCGCTTCTGCCACAAGTTTGTGTCATGGATTGGCATATGACTCTTAAAATTCAAAATCTTCATTCTAATTCAAATTGTGTATTCCCCACTCAACTTAAAATAGCTGCAAAACCAGGTAGCCGCGATCGGGAAAGAGAGAGTGGGTTGGCCACTAGCGAGGGGCCAATGAGAGAGAGAGATTGCTAGTGCATGGGTCACCATACGCCACTTTGCACGTGAGAACCGTGTAGTAACATAGGCGTGCACGAGGCGCACCGTGCATGTGTGAACTATGTAGTACCGTACACATATCCGTGCTGCACTGGGTGAGTCGGTGCGCATGCGTACGCTGCAGAACCGTACACCTGTGAACCGCGGGAGCACGAAACGTCGGCGGATCACCATAAATATCCCATCTCTCTCTATGTCTCCGCCTCCCCTCATTCACTCCCTCACTCCACCGGTTCCCCACTCTATGAAAAACCCTCCCTCGCACCCCAGCACCGACGATGGAGAAAGTGGTGGCCGTCACAACCGTTGGAGCCAACGCCACCGTCCCTATTCCCGTTGAAGCCAAGGCCTTCGTCCCTACTCCCGCTGAAGTCAAGGCCTCCCTCCCTGCTATCGACAGAGCCAGTTCATCAGAGGCAGTCGTTGGCGCTGAAGGAGGTGATCACGGTAAGGTTCCCATCGACTTCGATCCGTACAAGGAGCATATCTACATCACGCCGCAGGACCCCTACGACATGAACATCCATCACGTCGAGCCAGAGGTAACTTGAGTTTGGTCCCTACATCCCTTTTGTGCTAGATTCCGTCGGGCAGTGCTCACATCTGCTATCTAGGAGTTGCCGTTGTACATTTTGTGTTAGCTTCGGGCCAACCATGCTCACATCGGGTACATTGGGTTCGGCAGTTTTGTTTGGGGTTTGTTTGTGTTTAAATCTGGCAGTGTTCTTTTGAACCTTGTGTTCTTTTTTGCTTGGATTAATAGTCATATTTCACTCGGTTTGACTTATGCAAGTTACATTCATGCATATCCATAAATTGGGCAATTATTTAATAGTTAGAGTTCACTCGATTAGATTTATGCAAGTTAGATTAATGTGGATATGTAATTTCGGTCAAAAGTTGTTAGGTTTAGGGTTTGGGGAATTAATTTCACTCAGTTAATCTATGCAAATAATTGCAGTCACTCGGTTCATTTATGCAAGTCACTTAGTTAAGTTGCTAATGATGAACTGTTGGGCCTGTTTTGATAGAACCATTGGTGTGTACAAATTAGTTGTGGATGATCTTTGGTTCACTTACTCACATCTCTGAATATTAATGTGTCCAATATACAACTGAGGTTGCATCGTACTTTCTATGATGTACATACTTTGATCACGAGATCCCTTTGATCATCATTAATTTGGTTCACTCGTTTTTTCTATATAACTAGTATACAGTGATGACTTTGACAGCGAAGACGAGTCTTTTCACAAGAAGGCTCATCATGTCTTGAGGAGGCTACAGTCGAGCAGTCTTGATCGCTACTACTGTGCTGGAGGCATCTACATGTGCCCCTTCTATGACAGACACATCGACAAGGACTTCAACAACGTTGTTAGGCATGTTGAATCCCTCGGCTCATACCATGCTAAGGTGGGAGAGACCAAATGTGTATGCATTAAGGGCTAAGCACCTAGCGTTCGGGCTTCACCTTTGCCACATGTGCAACTTGGCCATCCAGCATGGTGAGGTAGTTCCTCCCAAGCCCAAGCATCCGAAGTTCAAGGGCCTGGGCATCAAAAAGGAGAGGAAGCACCAGCGGGAGGAGCAAGCTAGGAGGAGGGCTTGAAGAACTAGCTATTGAACTGCCTGCCAATGTGTATGAACTCAGTTTCTGTATGCTACTGCCTATATGTAAGTAGCTTTAACTATCAAACTATGTGTGGTGGCTATTATAAGCAGGATTTGCTATGAACCTTAACGCGGGATTTAATACTGCTATGGTACCTTCTATCTACAATGGGATTCCGTCTACATCTGTTTATATATGTTTGTTTGATGTTTGGTGCCGATGGTGTGATGTATTTAAATAGGTAAGAAAGGGAGAAGCTGATGTAGATTTTCCACCAAATAGGGCAAAAAATAATATTGTTCTTTGATTTCCTTCCAGAAATAGAGAGACATGAGGTTATAGAGGGAGACAGAGAGAGAAAAGGTGCTATGCTTTTTCCCAGTCTGTTCTAGCGGCAGTAAGATGAGCGACAGAGACAGTCCCCACTCGTGCAAACGTAACGGCCAAACATGGTACCGGACCTACACAGCCACACTAGTCAGCTCGTAAAGGAAAAAGAGCACCTAGTACTACACGGCTCCACTTGTCAACTGTTAACAGTGAAGGCCTTTGACTCGACAACAACGTCCTATTCAACCTTTTCTAAGGGTTTGACAAAAGAGTGTTGAGAAAGTTGAGTAGAACAAGGGAACGAAGGGCACAAAAAATGTTGAGTCAGAACTTCGTCAACATGATCCCACCTCGTTGTTAGATCAAACTATAAAAGTGGTATGCCAACATAACAGTGTTATACTTAGATCTATCAACTAGGTAGGATCATGTTGTCCAACTGATGACTCATACAACCACAAGTTGATGATGGTGTTTCTAGACAGCTCAGATAGGTCTAGATCCCATGCACTGTTGGCATGGAACCACATCTACCACAAGTTTGTGTCATGGCTTGGCATAGAAATCTTATACTTAGATGTATCAATGATACATTGCAAATGTATCTATAATTTTTGATGTTCCATGCTTGGTTTTATCCACTTTCTTGTATTTTGTCCACACTTTGGAGTACTTTTCATATGATTTCTTGGACTAACATATTAACAAGAGCCAGAGTGCCAGTTGCCTGTTATCTGCTGTTTTTGGTTCCAGGAAAGTCAGAAAATCAATATTCTCGGAATTTGACCGGACAAAAGCCAAAGTTGATATTTTCCCGGAAGATTCACGGAGCCAGAAGGAGACACGAAGGGGGGCCACAGGTTGGTCACACCACCCCTTGGCGCGGGCCAGCCCAGGCTGCACCAGGGCATGGTGTGGGCCCCCTGGCCGCCCACCGACCTTGACTCTTCGCCTATAAGAAGCCTCCCGATGCATAAACCCTAAATCAATCAGAAATCCACGAAAAGTTCCGCAGCGCCGCCGCCACCGAAGGGGAGATTCGGGGGACAGAAAGTCTCCGTTCTGGTACCCTACCGGGACGGGGAAGTGCCCCCGGAGCCATCTCCATCGATCTCCACCACCATCTCCATCACCATTGCTGATTCCCAAGATGAGGAGGGAGTAGTTCTCTCTCGAGGCTAAGGGTTCTACCGGTAGCTATGTGTTCATCTCTCTCTCTATGCATGATCATATTGTGATCATGAGCTTGTAATCTATAGATCCACCTTGCTACTCAAGTGATTTAATAGAACTCTGCTCTCCCCATGTGGGTGAAAGTGACAGCGTGCACACCATGGTGGCACTTAGGCTAGAGATTACAAATACTTGTTATGAGTTATATTTGGAGTTGGATGTCTTTATGAAATTGTGGTGTTTGTTGGACTCATCTAGTGCTCAAGGTGATAGTGTGGGGTTTTCTAGATGGGAAAGACTTACTTTGAGGTGTGCTGTTATAGCCCTACCATCGATTAGAGTGTCCAACCAGAGAGTGGTTCAGCGTAATATCATAAGGAAGAATATATTCCTGAGAGAGTGTTCACTAGTGAAAGTATAATCCCTAGGCCTTGTTTCTAAGCACTGAAACACCATTTTCTATTAGATCTATTACGTGTTTGCTTGCTTCTACCTTTATTTCAGTTTTACTTTAGTCTTTTCCACGCCATCAAGTTATCTTCTCTCACCGTTACCACTTATAATTATCCATACCACTTGTATTTCACTATCTCTTCGCCGAACTAGTGCACCTATACACCTGACAAGTGTATTTGGTGTGTTGGGGACACAAGATACTTCTTGTATCTTGATTGCATGGTTGCTTGAGAGGGGATACCTTTGACCACTTCCTCCCTGAGTTCGTAAACCTTGGGTGATCCACTTAAGGGAAAACTTGCTGCTTTTCTACAAACCTCTGCACTTGGAGGCCCAACAACTGTCTACAAGAATAGAAGTGCGTAGACATCAAGCTATTTTCTGGCACCGTTGCCGGGGAGGTAAGGTAAAAGGTACTCACATTCTCCGGTGTGAGTGCTCGAAGTTATTTCCTTTAGATTCTGCAATTTTGTCTTTTTGTTTCTTGTTTTCACTAGTTAGGCTTAATGGAAAACAACAAAAAAATAGAGAGCTTTATAGTATTTAACTTGAGTTAGGACATGAAGTGTTGGAAGAGAAAATTAGAAAACCAATGGAACTTTATTTGCATGCTAATAGCAATTTTGTTAGTATGAATTCTTTGGACACCATTATTGCCAATGCTATGGAAAAGTCTAAGCTTGGGGAAGCTAGTTTTTATGAAAATGATCTTTTTAGTTCCCCAACTTTGGAAGATAGCTATTCTATTGCTTATAATGATACCAAACCTCCAATATATGATGATTACTATGATGAATATGACATTATCAGTCCACCTACTATTGACGAGGAAATTAATTATGACTACAATATGCCTCCTATATTTGATGATTATGGTGATGAGAATAATAATGATAGATATTTTGTTGAATTTGCTCCCACTATAATTAATAAGAATAACTATGCTTGTGTGGAGAGTAATAATGATTTTATGCATGTGGCTCATGATAAGAATGTTTTATGTGATAGTTATATTGTTAATTTTATTCATGATGCTACTGAAAGTTATTATGAGAGAGGGAAACATGGTTTTATGTATCTCAACAATATTAAGTTTCCCCTCTTTATGTTGAAAATTTTGAAGTTGCACTTGTTTTGCTTTCCTATGCTTGTTGCTTTGTGCTTTCATGACTTGTTTCTTTTCAAGATTCCTATGCATAGGAAGTGGGTTAGACTTAAATGTATTTTGAATTTTCTTCTTGATGCTCCCTTTTACTTCAATTCATATTTCTTATATGAGCATCTTCTCAAACTATCATGCCTAACTTAAAGGCGTTAAAGAAAAGTATTTATTGGGAGATAACCCAAAAGTTTTAGATGAGTCTTGGAAGTTATTACTTCAGTAATAACCGCCCCTTATCCTTTTTATTTGCTTTTTGTGCCAAGAGTAACCTCTAATGAGAGAGAAGTAATGATTGGGAAAGTTGCTGTCCCGAAACAGATTTCTGTGCTTCACTATAAACATTCGTGTAACATCTCTGAACATCTGTTTGATGCGTGAATTTTTTTGCTTCTTCCCCAGGTTGTTATATAACTTTCGTTAGTTCAACACTTTTTGATTTGAGCAACAGAAGGTCTTCGAAAAAATTGGTCTTTACCTGCTGGTCTGTTTTGACAGATTTCTTCCATTTTCTGCATTTGCGTCTTGTTGGTTCCTTTTTGAGTTCTTTTGGGGAATTGAGCTTTTTGTGGGAAGTTATATAGTAGATAGTGTTCTAATGGAAGTTTATTTGGTGTTAGAACTGAAAATTAAGACTTATTTATCTTGAGTGCACTAATGTTGCTAATAAAGATTGTGTGAAGTTTTGTATGAAGGAAAAATTTCAGGTGTATGGAAGGAATGAGTAATGAGATGAAGAATGGACTAAAACTCAAGCTTGGGGATGCCACGCATGTCACCCCAAGAAATATACAAGAACTACAAGCGTCAAAGCTTGGGGATGCCCAAGGCATCCCCTTCTTCATCAATAAAAATTCCAGGTTTCTTCCAAACGCTTCATTTTTATTGTTTCATGCACAGTTATGTTGTTCTTGGAGCGTCTTATTTTCATTTTTGTTTTGGTTTTTGTTTGCTTGGTTTTCTTATTTTGCTGAATAAATTGGTTGGACCCCTATTTCATACATTGGTTTTCAAATAGTTTGGTCTGGATTGGAAAAGAGTAGGAAAGTTCATACTTATGTCGTAAAAAGAGCTTGTTTTTGACTGTGTCCTATGCTTTGTCATGCCATGCTTGATATTGTTTTTGCTTTATGCTTAGTATTCTCTGTTGTAGCATGGCTTCTTATAAACAATTGAGATTGCTTAATGTGCCTTGGATGAATCATGTGTTGTTTTAGCATATTAAAGCATAGTATAGTGGTATTCTCCTTTGATGCTTTATTTGGGTTGACTTGGTGCATGCTCACACCATGTTATGACTATACCAAGTCACCATAGCCTTTATGATCCTTTAGTTTATAACTTGTAGTATCACTTTATGCTTTTATCAATGGTGTTTTGTCGCTCTGCATGATTATGGCCATTATTGCTCTCTTAGTTTGTCGCTCCCAGTCTTTTTCTAGCCTCCACAACCAAGTATGAGTTCCACTCATGCATCCAACTCCAAATAAAACCAAGTTATTCCAAAGAGTCCACCATACCTACCTACTAGCTTATGCTATTCCAAGTATATTCATGTTTTTGTTTACCTTCCAAATTAAACTTGTTATGACAAAACTAGTGATTAAAGCTCTCACGAACTTGATGGCACACTTTACTTTACCTGCCCTTAATAAACTTGAACCATTGTGTCGTCTATGTTGTATATGCTTGCAGTTATTTGTTGGGGATTAGCAGAACCATGCTTTCATGGGGAACGCTTTCAACATTGCACTTGGTACTTGTACCTAGTTGATATCATGCTCTTTTGTATATGGATGTCGTCGGTGTGAAATGAAAGGGGAGATTGTAAGTCCATGGAGTTATGTATATGTGTTAGAGAAACGCCTGGGCCGCTGGTCTAATCCATGGTGACATGGTGGAAACCTACAGCGTAACCATAATGAGTTGTCTATGAAGCATTCTTCTTATAAAAAAAAGAGTCAGATGTTGAGAAAAAAGAGAAAAAGAAAAAAAAGAGATTATGAAAAGAGGAAAGAGAGAAAAAAGCTCCATATTCCCATGGTAAATAAGAAGATTGCTGAGATGCTTGTTGTCTTCTTGCCTTGTCATTTTGATATGGGGATTCTTCCGTATCATCGGGCAAGGGGTACCCCGTTGGCGGTTCTCTATGATACACATGTACTTATAATGACAAGAACTTACCGGTGACTAAACTTGAGTAGCATGAGCAGCAGCCCTCGTATACAAGGGACATGAGATTCCTAACTTATACTTCGTCAAGCATATACACCATAGTTTTTTCACTTTAAACTTAATCACTTCAAGATGCTTATGATAGGGGCAATGAGAGCTGAAAGCTAATAAGTACTATAATTTTTGAAAGCTCTTTATGAGACTTGAATCCCTACTTCCTTCTGTGAAGGCCTTTCTTTTACTTTTATGTTGAGTCTCCACCTTCTACCTTTATGCATCTACTTTGAGAGCATAGTGGCCATTCTTAGTTCTATGTGCATTGTACCAAGACTTGTTGATTGATGCATACCTTGATATTGCTTGTTTTAAACTATTTGTATCTAGTCACTCTTATAAACTTTGAAGGTGTCCTATGCATTTATATTTGCTACTCTATGAGGGACAAGCTGAATGCCATTATGCTATGTTTTCTTTATGTGAAACAAACAAACGTCTTGCAAAGCATTGTTATTCATGAATCTTTTGTTTGTACCTTTTCATGTTACATCATAGTTTCTTTGTCTTATTGCTAGAACTTTGTCTTTAATGTTATGATTGAAGTACTATGATCCTAGCTTTGAATGTTTTGCAAATACCTTGATCAAGTCTTTGATGGTGCATGTCACCTCAAAAAGTATTCTTTCTTTTTTCACTTACCTACTCGAGCACGAGCAGGAGTTAAGCTTGGGGATGTTGATACATTGCAAATGTATCTATAATTTTTGATGTTCCATGCTTGGTTTATCCACTTTCTTGTGTTTTGTCCACACTTTGGAGTACTTTTCATATGATTTCTTGGACTAACCTATTAACAAGAGCCACAGTGCCAGTTGCCTGTTTTCTGCTGTTTTTGGTTCCAGGAAAGTCAGAAAATCAATATTCTCGGAATTGGACCGGACAAAAGCCAAAGTTGATATTTCTCGGAAGATTCACGGAGCCAGAAGGAGACACGAAGGGGGGCCACAGCGTGGCCACACCACCCCTTGGCGCGGGCCTGCCCAGGCCGCGCCAGGGCATGGTGTTGGCCCCTTGGCCGCCCACCGACCTTGCCTCTTCGCCTATAAGAAGCCTCCCGATGCATAAACCCTAAATCAATCAGAAATCCACGAAATGTTCCGCAGCACCGCCGCCACCGAAGGGGAGACTGGGGGGACAGAAAGTCTCTGTTCCGGTACCCTGCCGGGATGGGGAAGTGCCCCCGGAGCCATCTCCATCGATCTCCACCGCCATCTCCATCACCATTGTTGATCCCCATGATGAGGAGGGAGTAGTTCTCTCTCGAGGCTAAGGGTTCTACCGGTAGCTATGTGTTCATCTCTCTCTCTATGCATGATCATATTGTGATCATGAGCTTGTAATCTATAGATCTACCTTGCTACTCAAGTGCTTTAATAGATCTCTGCTCTCCCCATGTGTGTGAAAGTGACAGCGTGCATACCATGGTGGCACTTAGGCTAGAGATTACAAATACTTGTTATGAGTTATATTTGGATTTGGATGTCTTTATGAAATTGTGGTGTTTGTTGGACTCATCTAGTGCTCAAGGTGACAGTGTGGGGTTTTCTAGATGGGAAAGACTTACTTTGAGGTGTGTTGTTATAGCCCTACCATCGATTAGAGTGTCCAACCGGAGAGTGGTTCAGCGTAGTATCATAAGGAAGAATATATTTATGAGAGAGTGTTCACTAGTGAAAGTATGATCCCTAGGCCTTGTTTCTAAGCACTGAAGCAGCGTTTGCTATTAGATCTATTACATGTTTGCTTGCTTCTACCTTTATTTCAGTTTTACTTTAGTCTTTTCCACGCCATGAAGTTATCTTCTATCACCGTTACCACTTATAATTATCCATACCACTTGTATTTCACTATCTCTTCGCCGAACTAGTGCACCTATACACCTGACAAGTGTATTGGGTGTGTTGGGGACACAAGAGACTTCTTGTATCTTGATTAAAGGGTTGCTTGAGAGGGGATACCTTTGACCACTTCCTCCCTGAGTTCGATAAACCTTGGGTGATCCACTTAAGGGAAAACTTGCTACTGTTCTACAAACCTCTGCACTTGGAGGCCCAACCACTGTCTACAAGAATAGAAGTGCGTAGACATCAATCAACTAGGTGGGATCATGTTGACCAAGTGTTGAGTCAGACAACCACAAGTTTAGGATGGTTTTCTAGCCAACCAAGAGAGGTCCATAGCCCATGCAATGTTGGCATGGGCCCACATTTGCCACAAAGTGTCTCATCATGTCTTGGCATTGCAATGTTATACTTAGATCTATCAAGTAGGTAGGAACATGTTGTTCAATACCAAGTTGATGACGGTCTATAGCCCATGCAATGTTGGCATGGGCCCACATGTAACAAAAAGTGTCTCATCATGTCTTGGCATAGCAGCCTTATACTTAGATCTAACAACTAGGTAGGATCATGCTATCCAAGTGACGACTCATATAACCACAATTTGATGAAGGTGTTTCTAGATAGCTCAGATCAGTCTAGATCCCATGCAATGTTGGCATGGGCCCACATTTGCCACAAAGTGTCTCATCATGTCTTGGCATAGCAGTCTTATACTTAGATCTAACACCTAGGTAGGATCATACTATCCAAGTGATAACTCATATAACCACAAGTTGATGATGGTGTTTCTACACAACTTAGATGGGTCTAGATCCCTTACAATGTTGGTATGGGCCCACATTTGCCAGCAAGTGTCTCATCATGTCTTGGCATAGCAGCATTATACTAAGATCTATCAACTAGGTAGGATCATGTTCGCCAGCAAGTGATGATTCATACAACCACAAGTTGATGAAGGTGTTTGTAGACAACTCAGATAGGTCCAGATCACATGCAATGTTTTCATGGGCCCACATCTTCCACAAGTGTTGCCATGGGCTAGCCATGCACTCTCATACTTAGATGTATCAACTTGGTGGGATCATGTTGGCCAGGTGTTGATGCACACAACCACAAGTTGATTAGTGAGTTTCTAGCCAACCAAGAGAGGTCTATAGCCCATGCAATGTTGGCATGGGCCCACATTTGCCACAAAGTGTCTCATCATGTCTTAGCATAGCAATGTTATATTAAGATCAATCAACTAGTTGGATCTTGTTGTACAAGTGATGACTCATACAACCACAAGTTGATAAAGGTGTTTCTAGATAACTCAAATAGGTCTATATACCAAGAAATGTTGGCATGGGAACATATTTGCCACAATTGTTTGTCATGGCTTGGCATAGGACTCTCATACTTAGATGTATCAACTAGGTGGGATCATGCTGGCCAAGTGCTGAGACATACAACCACAAGTTGATGAAGAAGTTTCGAGCCAACCATGAGAGGTCTATAACCTATGCAATGTTGGCATGGGCCTACATTTGCCACAAATTGTCTCATCATGTCTTGGTATATGAGTGTTATACTAAGATCTATCATCTATTTAGGATCATGCTATCCAAGTGATGATTCGTACAACCACAAGTTGATGAAGGTGTTTCTATACAGCTCAGATAGGTCTATATCACATGCAATGTTGGAATGGGCCCACATCTTCCACAAGTGTTTGACATGGCTTGGCATAGCACTGTCATACTTAGATATGTCAACTGGGTGGAATCATGTTTGTTAAGTGCTGAGGCACACAACCTCAAGTTGATGAAGGAGTTTCTAGCCAACGAAGAGAGGTCTATAGCCTATGCAATGTTGGAATGGGCCATATTTGCCACAAAGTGTCTCATCTTTTCTTGGCATAGCAGTGTTATACTTAGATCTATCAACTAGTTAGGATCATGTTGTCGAAGTGATGACTAATATACAATAAGAAGTTGATGAATGTGTTTCTAGACAGATAAGATAGGTCTACATCCCATGCAATATTGGCATGGGCCCACATTTGCCACACGTGTGTATCATGGATTGACATATCTTTCAAATATCCAGATCTATCAACTGGGTTGTATCATGTTGGCCAAGTGCTGACTCGCACAACCACAAGTTGATATCGGTGTTAGCCTCCTATGACGGGTCTCGCTCCGCTTTGTCAAAAGTTAGCCTCCTTAATTGAATCTAGATCATACTTGAACACTATGCATAGTTGTTCATTTATTTTCAGTGCTCAATTTTATTTCATTAATTTACCATGTAAGATGCATCGATAATAGGAAGTATGAAATACTAGAGATGCATATTCCATATGACACTCCTATTTTTTGAATTTGAATTAAAGAAAACAGGGCCTAAATGGTCAACTTACTGTAGTAAACTGATATACTTCTACTAATGATTTCAGGTAATTTTTATCTAAAGTATATTCAATCCCATATGAAAAATTGTGTGAAAAAAATTGGAAGTGGTCCGCTAGATAATGGGCCGGCTTAGTAACCCTGCTGCTCTGGTTATGTTGTTTCACGCACAGTACGCGTACGCGACGTTTACGGCGTACGTGGTGGTGGGGGGTGACGTGGGCAAAACCGAAACGGCACCACGTATAAAAGGGTTTGTCTGCCAAATCGTCTCCTTTTCCCCACTCATTTCCCCCCAAATAGGGAAGAAGAAAACCCTCGTCTCACTCCTTTAACTCTAGAGCCTCCCACTCGATTCTTCTTCCTCTCCCCGCACATTTGTCGACTCCGCCAGCGATGAAGGCGGGGAGCAGCGCAGCCGACGCAACCGATGCTACTGTGGACAAGAAGTGCATTGTCACTTGCATAGATGCGGTGAATGAGGTTGGCGATTCCCACGGAAGTGTGGGTGGTAGTGCGACCAAGTTGGCCGGTTTCATCGTGGTGGCGCCGAATAAGGATGAGAAGGAGGATGAGGCGGTCGTTGAGGCGGACATGCTGGATCTGGGCGTGAAGCACGGCTCCGACGAGGATCTAGTGGTGAAGGCCCAACAGCTTGCGGTGGTGCATGTATGTGTTTTATTTAACCTCCATTTCTCCTCTTGTCGTACTAATAACTAGGGTTTGATTGTTACGGTTTATTCTTAGGATTTGAATGTTAGTACGAGGTTGATGTAGTACTCCGTTCAGTGGTCAGCACCTTTTGGGGGAATTGAAGAGTAGATGAGAACACATTCTATGCAACATTGATAGGCCTTGCATATTGGATCATAGATATTGAATGTTCATAGTTTTAAGAATTATGTGTATGATAAAATTTCACTAGATTGAATGCTAGAATTTGTTACTACATAATAACAATATACATCTTCGACAACTGACAATTATATTTATGTGCGGTTTATGAAAATATAATTTATGATATCTAAACATTCAAAAAAAGTGGACACATGTTTATAAATGATTCATCGCCAGACATTACTAATGATGTATATAGATTCATAATGTTTACACAGTCTAAGTGCACAACACAAATTAATGTTAGGAGCTTTAAATTTGTTCCTTTTACCCATGGCTTAACCGTTTGATTTTGCATGAAATGATACTGCAAATTTATGTGTGCGAAATTAAGCATGTGTGTTCTTTGTCAACTTTTAGATGTATGGAAATATCATTTTCAGTCTTGTACTATTTGATGAGGGATGATGTGCTTCAGGGTGTAGTTTTGTTCATGCATTGTTTATATTCTAGTTGTTGATCTAGTATATAATTATTACTTGTGACCACCAACAAATACACTAGAAGAGGCCCTAACCAAAAAAAATATACTTATTTTTTTATATTCTTGTGGCTGATCTACTATATAATGATTATTGCCAGCAATTATACATGCAAAGATTTTATTTTTCATTTACTCAAACACTGGTATCTGTTCTAAACTATGCACTGGAATTTATCAAATTGCTCAAATTATATATAGTATTGAGTTTGAACTTTGGCATCATGGAATAGGTTGGCAGTTGTAGGTTATATGTTGTCATATATCTTTTTCACTCTGGGTCATTTTCCAGGTGTACCATAGTAAGTTCTTTTTAAGTTTTTTTGAACCTTAAACTATGCATAAATACCAATTGAATGTTTATGAACCATCTAAGTGTGTATCATTTAGATGGAAAGTTGGTGTTGCATTTGTAGAAGGATATGGTCCTTTGTTTTTCTTGTTTTTGCAATAGACAATATGCAAATCTAAGACATCTTGTCATCAGTACATATATGTTGTATGTAATCTGTGAAGATTGCTCCCCTCTTTCGATGTTCTTTATGTTCTTAAAAATGTTTACAACCTTTTGTAATCTGTCTGATGTGTTAAAATTACAAAACTGAGTTTCATTTGAATTACAAGGTTGTGTAGGTTTAAACTTGAGAAGCATATGAACACAATTAAAAAAATTAATTTTGTTTTACATTACCCTATTATCCGGTAGGATCCTAATGATAATATTAGAACCTATTGTCATGTGCTATGGAATTTCTGAAGTCAAATTCCAATACTTTCAGATCAGGGCTTTAAATTGAATTGTTGCTGGTCTAGTGGAACCTGACAATGCATTGAGAGATGATTAGTGTGTAGGTATACATGACAGTTATAAATTGACAATTCATTTTCATCATAGAGGATTTCATATTCTTCCATTGCCTTAATCCATAATTTCAGAAAGTATTTGAACTTAGAATTTTTTTCCCATTATTCTTTCTATTATAACCTGCCAATTTTTTGCCATAATTACCTCCTTTTAAACTTGTTATACTCTTTCTCCTGTGAGCTAAAGAGTTGTTTATTTATTCAAATAGGAACGGGAGCCAGCAAAAAGTTGGGAGAAGGGGAAAGTGCACCTTGGGTACTCATCCGACAGAGACGAGTTAGTTTGTTTTCTGACAGATGTATAGACTGGAAGAGGCCTTGATCCAAGTATAATCTTGCCAGCAATTATACATGACAAGCCTTTATTTTTCATTTATTGCGTAGCTTTTAAATATCATTTATTCAAACAATGGAATATCTTGTGAAGAAGGCACTGGAATTTATCAAATATTAATTGAATGGTTATCTACTAAGTGTGTCTCATTTAGATGGAAAGCTGGTGTTGCATTTGCAAGAGGATAGGGCCCTTTGTTTTTCTTGTTTTTGCAATAGACAATATGCAAATCAAAGACACTTGGTCATCAATACATAGATGTGATAGTAGTAAATAATTTGTGAAGATTTCTCCCCTCTGTTGGGATTATTTCTCTCCCTGAAGGTGTTTTACAACCTTTTGTAATCGGTCTAATTTGTTAAAATTACAAAACTGAGTTTTATTTGAATTTCAAGGTGTGTAGCTCGAAACATGATAATCATACAGAGACGAGTAGTGTTTAGGTATACATGACAGTTATAAATTGACAATTCATTTTCATCATAGAGGATTTCATTTCGTTCCATTGCCTTAATCCATAATTTCAGACACTATTTGAACATAGAAGTTTTTTTCCCATTATTATTTCTATTATAACCTGCCAATTATTTTCCTTTCCATAATTACCTCCTTTTAAACTTGTTATACTTGCTCTTGTGAGCTAAAAATTTGTTTATTTATGCAAATAGGAAGGGGAGCCAGCAAAAGATGGGCAGAAGAGGAAGGTGCACATTGGGTACTGGATGACCCACAAGTATAGGGGTTGTATCGCAGTATTTTCGAGGGAAGTGAAACCTAATTTATTGATTCGACACAAGGGGAGCCAAAGAATATTTATAAGCCTTAACAACTGAGTTGTCAATTGAGCTGCACCTGGAAACAATCTTGCTCACAGCAGTTTATCAGTAGCAACAGTTTTGTAGTAGGAATAGTAAAGTAACAACAGTAGTAAAGCAAAGACAGTAGTAACAAAAGCAGTAAACAGTGGGATTCGAGTGCGGTAGGCATAGGGATGGATGGACGGGCGTTGCATGGACAAGACAATTCAAATAGCAATCAGAACATAGGGCAATTGCAGATAAATAAGATAAAGCATCCAAGTACTAGATAATCCTAGGCATGCGTTCCATATATAGTCATACGTGCTCGCAATGAGAACTTTCACAAAACCTTTTGTCCTGCCAGCCCGTTTGCAGTGGGGCCTCTAGGAAACTACTGGCAATTAAGGTGCTCCTTTTAATAGAGCACCAGAGCAAAGCATTAACACTCCATGAACACATGTGATCCTAACATCAAAGCCATTCCCTTCCGGTTATCCTGATTTCTATCACTTCGGGGCCATAGATTCCTGACAACAACGTGTGTATACAACTTGCAGATAAGACCAAAAACAATACTATCATAATGAATCAATAACATGTTCATATCTGAAATCATGGCACTCGGGCCCTAGTGACAAGCATTAAGCACAACAAGTCGCAACAAAGTCATAAAGCACTAATAAAAGATACTAGGCACCATGCTCTAACAATCTGATGCCATTACATGAACGATGTCATCCAATCCCTACCATCCCCATAGCCTACAGCGGGGGATTACTCACTCATAGATGGGGGAAACATGGATGGTCGATGGAGATGATGGTGGAGATTGATGGAGATGGCTCCGGGGGCACTTCCCTGTCCCGGCAGGGTGCCGGAACAGAGACTTGCGGTCCCCTGAATCTCCCCTTCGGTGGTGGCGGCGCTGCGGAACTTTTTCTAGAAAAACGCCGAACCCCCCGGAGTTTTTAGGTCAGAAGGCTTCTTATAGGCGAAGAGGGAGACCGAGGGGGTGCCTGGGGCCACCACACCATGCCCTGGCGCAGCCAGGCCCAGCCCGCGCCTAGGGGGTGTGGCCAGCCCATGGCCCTCCTCCGTCTCATATTCTGGCTCCTGGAGTCTTCTGGAAAAATAGGCACTTTGGCTTTTGTCCCGTCCAATTCCGAGAATATTCATTTTCTGACTTTCCTGGAACCAAAAATAGCAGAAAACAGGCAGCTGGCACTATGGCTCTTGTTAATAGGTTAGTCCAAGAAATCAACTGAAAAGTACTCCAAAGTGTGGACAAAACACAAGAAATTGGATAAAACCAAGCATGGAGCATCAAAAATTATAGATACATTTGCAATGTATCAACATCCCCAAGCTTAACTCCTGCTCGTCCTCGAGTAGGTAAGTGATAAAAAGACTTGATCAAAGTATTTGTAAAACATTCAAAGTTGGGATCATAGTACTTCAATCATAACATGAGAGACAAAGTTCTAGCAATAAGCAAAGAAACTATGATGCAACATGAAAAGGCACAAAGAAAAGATTCATGAATAACAATGCTTTGCAAGACGTTTGTTTGTTTCACATAAAGAAAACATAGTATAATAGCATTCAGCTTGTCCCTCAATAGAGTAGCAAATATAAATGCATAGGACACCTTCAAAGTTCATAAGAGTGACTAGATACAATAGTTTAAAACAAGCAATAACAAGTTATGCATCAATCAACTAGTCTTGGGACAATGCACATAGAACTAAGAATGGCCACTATGCTCTCAAAGTAGGTGCATAAAGATAGAAGGTGGAGACTCAATATAATGGTGGAAGAAAGGCCTTCATAGAAGGAAGTAGGGATTCAAGTCTCATTAAGAGCTTCCAAAAATTATGGTACTTATAGCTTTCAGCTCTCATTGCCCCTATCATAAGCATCTTTAAGGTGATTAAGGTTAAAGTGACACAACTAAGAGGATATGCTTGACAAGTTATAAACCGAAATCTCATGCCCCTTACTTACGAAGACCGATCCTCATGCTACTCAACTTTAGTCACGAGTAAGCTCTTATCATTGTAAGTATATGTGTATCATTAAGAACCGCCAATGGGGTACCCCTTGCACATGATACGGGAGCTTTCCCATAATCAAAATGACAAGGAAAGCAGACAATGAGCATCTCAACAATCTTTTTATTTTCTATTTGCATAGGTTTTTATTGAGGATGCTTCATAGAGTTCTTGTTATGGTGATGCTGCAAGTCTCCACCATGATTACGCATGGCTTAGGCTAGCGGCCCAGGCGTTTCTCTAACACACATACAAACTCCATGATCTTACAAGTTCCACTTTTATTTCACACCGCCGGGATCCGTAAGCAAAACAACATGATATCAACGGGGTACAAAGTACAAGTGCAATGTTGAAAGCATTCCCCGTGGTACATGGTTCTGATAATTTCAACTTATAAAGCGCAAGCATATATGCAACAAAGAAGGAACCAGTTGTTCAAGTTTTTTAGAGGCAAGTAAAGTAAAGTGTGCCATCAAGTTCGTGAGAGTTTTAATCACTAGTTTTGTCATAACAAGTTTAATTTGGAAGGTAATCAAAAGCATGAATATACATGGAATAGCATAAGATAGTAGGTAGGTATAGTGGACTCTTTCGAATAACTTGGTTTAGGGAGTTGGATGCATGAGTGGAACTCATACTTTGTTGTGGAGGCTAGCAAAAGACTGGGAGCGACAAACTAAGAGAGCACTAATGGCCATAATCATGCAGAGCGACAAAACAACATTGATCAAAGCATAAAGTGATACTACAAGTTGAAAACTAAAGGATCATAAAGGCTATGGTGACTTGAGATAGTCATAACATGGTGTAAGCATGTGCCAAGTCAACCCAAATAAAGCATCAAAGGAGAATACCACTATACTATGCTTTAATATGCTAAAACAACGCATGATTCATCCAAGGCACATTAAGCAATGTCGATTGTTTATAACAATTCATGCTACAGCAAAGAATACTAAGCATAAAGCCAAAACAATATCAAGCATGGCATGACAAAGCATAGGCCATAGTCAAAAACGACCTCTTTTTACAACAAAAGCATGAACTTTCCTACTCTTTTCCAAACCAAACCAAACTATTTGCAAACCAATGTATGAAAGAGGGGGTCCAACCAATTTATTCAGAAAACTAAGCAAACCAAGCAAACGAAAAACCAAAATGAAAATGAAAAAGAAGACGCTCCAAGAACAGCACAACTGTGCATGAAACAATAAAAATGAAGCATTTGGAAGAAACCTGAAATTTTTATTGATGAAGAAGGGGATGCCTTGGGCATCCCCAAGCTTTGACGCATGTACTTCTTGGATATTTCTTGGGGTGACACGTGTGGCATCCCCAAGCTTGAGCTTTAGTCCATCCTTCATCTCATTACTCATTCCTTCCATACACCTGAAATTTTTCCTTCATACAAAACTTTACACAATCTTTATTAGCAACATTAGTGCACTCAAGACAAATAAGTCTTAAGGTTCATTTCTAACACCAAATAAACTTCCATTAGAGCACTAGATACTGTATCACTTCCCTAAACAAGCTCAATTCCCCAAAATAACTCAAAAAGGAACCGACAAGAAGCAAATGCAGAAAATGGTAGAAATCTGTCAAAACAGACCAGCAGGTAAAGACGAATTTTTTCGAAGACCTTATGTTGCTCAAATCAAAAAGTGTTGAACTAACGAAAGTTAGATAACAACCTGGGGCAGAAGGACAAAAATTCACGACTCAAAAAGACGTTCGGAGATTTTACACGAATTTTTACGGTGAAGCACAGAAATCTGTTTCGGGACAGCAACTTTCCCAATCATTACTTCTCTCTCATTAGAGGTTACTCTTGGCTCAAAAAGCAAATAAAAAGGATAAGGAGCGGTTATTAATGAAGTAATAACTTCCAAGACTCATCTAAAACTTTTGGGTTATCTCCCAATAAGTACTTTTTTTAACGCCTTTAAGTTAGGCAAAAGCAAAAACTAAAATGGATAGAATAGAAGTAAGTGGAGATAATCATGGTAAAAACATTGTTTTGTTTAATGAAATCCTTTTGTTAACAAGTTTGATCAAGTCTTTCTACCAAAACAATTTCATATGAGACAAATCGTTGTACTCCACTAATGATTATGTTACCTCAACCTTGATAGCAATGGTCCCAATCATAATAGTTTCAAATTTTTCTCTTGGTATGGGACAATATATTTCTCCAACTTGAATGCCTTCAAAATATTCAATTGAATTCAAACCATAAGTCCTTTGAATCTTCTTGGGGAAATAGATAGTATGTTCCTTGTTATTGACATTGAAGGTCACCTTCCCTTGATTACAATCAATAACAGCTCCTGCAGTATTTAAGAAAAGGTCTCCCAAGAATAGTAGGCATATTATCATCTTCAGGCATAAAAGTTTGAGAGGATGCTCTCATAAGAAATATGAGTTGTAGTAAAAGAGAGAATCAAGAAGCAAATTCAAAACACATTTAAGTCTAACCCACTTCCTATGCATGGGAATCGTGTATGCAAATAAATTCACAAAGAAAAAAGTGACAAGCATAGGAAGATAAAACAAGAGTAACTTCAAAACTTTCAACACATAGAGAGGTGTTTCAATACCATGAAAACTTCCACAACCATATTTTCCTCTCTCATAATAATTTTTAGTAGCCTCATGAAGAAACTCAACAATATAACTATCACATAAAGCATGCTTTTCATGATCTACAAGCACTAGAGCTTTATTATAAACACTTTCAAAATAATCCTCGGGAACATAACATTCATCCTCCTTTAGTAAGCATTGAGGACAATCAAATAATGTAAGGGATAAAGAGTTACTCTCATTAGAAGGTAGGCATGGGTAGCTAATCCATTCACCTCTTTTGTTCATCACTCTCCTCCTCTTTTTCATCTAATGAGATTTCAGGTTCATCAATTTCTTCTTCCATAGGATCCTGCAAGGCATTAGTCTCTTCCATTTGTGGAAAGCATCTAAAATATTCAAGAATATAGCCATTTTCATCCTTGTAATTATCAAAGCAAAATTTAAGTATACCATCAACCTCATATTTGTAAGGTGAATCATCAATACTTTCAAGCAAACTAGCAAGCTGAAAAGCACCCTTCCAAGTAATAAATTCTTCAATTTTTTCCGCATCATAAAAGTCATGAATTCCTTTAGCATAGGAAGATGTGGTATCATTATCATTATACTCACATTGAAAAGGGAGGTGTTTATACCTCTTTCTGCAACGAGATTCATCATAGCAATAAGTAACATTATAAGTAGAGCACACGTTTCTAGCAACGGTATACAATCTATTAATTTGTTCCCATAAGTGTTTCTCTGTTTGTGACAAGCGGTGTTCCTTATAATAATATTTTTGATCTTCCGTGAACCCACCTTGCCAATAAGCTTCAGTTTCAAAGAAACCAACCATTGACAACAAGCATGATAAAGCAAGACAATAACAGACCAACGAAAATAACAACTAGAGTAGGAACTAATTTTTTTGTATTTTTGATAAAGAAACAAGCAAACAAGGAGAAAATAAACTTAGCTTGAACAATAGTGAATCCAAGTGGACTTGATAAATAAAGCTACGCTCCCCGGCAACGGCGCCAGAAAATAGTCTTGATGACCCACAAGTATAGGGGTTGTATCGCAGTATTTTCGAGGGAAGTGAAACCCAATTTATTGATTCGACACAAGGGGAGCCAAAGAATATTTATAATCCTTAACAACTGAGTTGTCAATTCAGCTGCACCTGGAAACAATCTTGCTCACAGCAGTTTATCAGTAGCAACAGTTTTGTAGTAGGAATAGTAAAGTAACAACAGTAGTAAAGCAAAGACAGTAGTAACAAAAGCAGTAAACAGTGGGATTCGAGTGCGGTAGGCATAGGGATGGATGGACGGGCGTTGCATGGACAAGACAATTCAAATAGCAATCAGAACATAGGGCAATTGCAGATAAATAAGATAAAGCATCCAAGTACTAGATAATCCTAGGCATGCGTTCCATATATAGTCATACGTGCTCGCAATGAGAAGTTGCACAACATCTTTTGTCCTCCCAGCCCGTTTGCAGCAGGGCCTCTAGGGAACTACTGGCAATTAAGGTGCTCCTTTTAATAGAGCACCGAAGCAAAGCATTAACACTCCGTGAACACATGTGATCCTCACATCAAAGCCATTCCCTTCCGGTTATCCCGATTTCTGTCACTTCGGGGCCATAGGTTCCAGACAACAACATGTGTATACAACTTGCAGATAAGACCAAAAACAATACTATTATAATGAATCAATACCATGTTCAGATCTGAAATCATGGCACTCGGGCCCTAGTGACAAGCATTAAGCACAACAAGTCGCAACAAAGTCATAAATCACTAATAAAAGATACTAGGCACCATGCCCTAACAATCTGATGCCATTACATGAACGATCTCATCCAATCCCTACCATCCCCATAGCCTATAGCTGGGGATTACTCACTCATAGATGGGGGAAACATGGATGGTCGATGGAGATGATGGTGGGGATCGATGGAGATGGCTCCGGGGGCACTTTCCCGCCCTGGCAGGGTGCCGGAACAGAGACTTTCTGTCCCTCGAATCTCCCCTTCGGTGGTGGCGGTGTTGCGGAACTTTTTCTGGAAAAACGTCGAACCCGCTGGAGTTTTTAGGTCAGAAGGCTTCTTATAGGCGAAGAGGGAGACCGAGGGGTGCCTAAGGCCACCAGACCATGCCCTAGCGCGACCAGGCCTAGCCCGCACCTGGGGGGTGTGGCCATCCCATGGCCCTCCTCCGTCTCGTATTCTGGCTCCTGGAGTCTTCTGGAAAAATAGGCACTTTGGATTTTGTCCCGTCCAATTCCGAGAATATTCATTTTCTGACTTTCCTGGAACCAAAAATAGCAGAAAAGAGGCAGCTGGTACTGTGGCTCTTGTTAATAGGTTAGTCCAAGAAATCAAATGAAAAGTACTCCAAAGTGTGGACAAAACACAAGAAAGTGGATAAAACCAAGCATGGAGCATCAAAAATTATAGATACGTTTGCAATGTATCAGTACTCCTCCGACAGAGACGAGTCGGTGAGTTTTCTGACAGATGTATAGACTAAAAGAGGCTCTGATCTAAGTAGAATATTGCGAGCAATTATACATGTCAAGATTTTATTTTTTGTCTGTTGCCCAACTTTTATTTGTCATTTATTCAAACACTGGAATCTATTGTGAAGAAGACACTAGAATTTATCAAATATTAATTGAATGGATACGTACCATCTAAGTGTGTCTCATTTAGATAGAAAGCTGGTGTTGCATTTGCAAGAGCATAGGGCCCTTTGTTTTGCTTGTTTTTGCAATAGACAATATGCAAATCAAAGACACCTTGTCATCAATACATAGATGTGACAATATTATATAATTTGTGAATATTGCTCCCCTCGTTTGGGGTTCTTTATGTCCTTGAAAGTATTTTACAACCTTTTGTAATTTGTCCGATGTGTTCAAATTACAAAGAGTTTTATTTGAATTACAAGGTTGTGTAGCTCAAAACTTGATAAGCATACAGAGATGAGTAGTGTTTAGGTATACATGACAGTTATAAATTGACAATTCATTTTCGTCATAGAGGATTTCATTTCCTTCCATTGCATTAATCCATAATTTCACACAGTATTTGAACTTAAATAAGTGTTTTCCCATTATTCTTTCTATTATAACTTGCCAATTATTTTGCTTTCCATAATTACCTCATTTAAAACTTGTTATACTCTTATTCCTATGAGCCAAAGAGTTGTTTATTTATGAAAATAGGAAGGGGAGCCAACAGAAGGTGGGCAGAAGAGGAAGGTGCACTTTGGGTAGTCCTCTGACAGAGACGAGTTAGTGAATTTTTTGACACATGTATAGAATGAAAGAGGCCCTGATGTAAGTAGAATCTTGCAAGCAATTATACATGCCAAGATTTTATTTTTCATTTATTGCCTAGTTTTTATTTGTCATTTATTCAAATACTGGAATCTGTTGTGAAGAACACACTAGAATTTATCAAATATTTATTGATTGTTTATATACCATCTAAGTGTGTCTCATTTAGATGGAAAGTTGGTGTTGCATTTACAAGAGAATAGGGCCATTTTTTTTCTTGTTTTTGCAATAGACAATATGCAAATGAAAGACACCTTGTCATCAATACATAGATGTGACAGCAGTATATAATCTGTGAAGATTCCTCCACTTTTTGGGGGTTATTTATGTTCTTCAAAGTGTTTTACAACCTTTCGTAATCTATCTGATGTGTAAAAATTGCAAAACTTAGTTTTATTTGAATTACAAGGTTGTGTAGGTTTAAACACAATAGCATACAGAGACTATTTAAAAACTAAATTTTCTTTTACAATACCCTATTATCCTGTAGAATCTTAATCATAACATGAGAACCTATTTTCATGTGCTATGAAATCTGTGAAATACTTTCAAATCAGGGCTTTAAATTAAATTGTTGTTGGTCTAGTGGATCCTAATAATGCATTCAGAGATGAGTAGTGTTTAGATATACATGATAGTTATAAATTTACAATTCATTTTCATCATAGAGGATTTCATTTCCTTCCACCGCCTTAATCCATAATTTCAGAAAGTATTTGAACTTAGAAGTTTTACTTCCCATTATTCTTTCAATTACAACCTGCCAATTATTTTGCTTTCTATAATTACCTCTTTTCAAACTTGATCATGTGAGCTCAGGTGTTGTTTATTTATTCAAATAGGAAGGAGAGCTAGCAGAAGGTGGGCAGAAGAGGAAGATGCACCTTGGGTACTCCTCGAATAGAGACGATTTGGTGAGTTTTCTAACTAATGTATAAACTGAAAGAGGCCCGAATCTAAGTATAATCTTTCCAGCAACTATACATGCCAAGATTTTATTTTTCATTTGTTGCCCAAATTTTATTTGTCATTTATTCAAACAATGGTATTTGTTGTGAAGAACGCAGTGGAATTTATCAAATATTAATTGAATGTGAATGTACCACCTAAGTGGGTCTCATTTAGACAGAAAGTTGGTGTTGCATTTGCAAGAGGATAGGGCCCTTTGTTTTGCCTTCTTTTTGGAATAGAGAATATGCAAATCAAAGATACCTTATCACCAGTATATAGATGTGCTAGTAGTATGTAATATATGTGATGATTGCTCCCCTCTTTGGGTTCATTATCTTCTCGAAAGTGTTTTACAACCGTTTGTATTGTGTCTTATGTGTTAATAGTAGAAGAACTAGATTTATTTTAATTGTGTAGATTGAAACTTGCTAAGCATACAGGCACAATTGAACTTATTTTCATTATGATATAACTGCATTGCCAGACATATTTATTATCGTTTACTATGTAGTCCACTTGGTCATTATTTATTGATGAGTTTGTTCTCCTTTGTTCAATGCATCTAAGTTGATTTTGTTAATGTATTATCCACTAGGGGGTGAAGGAAATGGGGTATATCTCCTAGTACAGGAAGCCACAGGTTACTCAGCATGTTCTGGCCCGTCTAGCAGAAAGGACAGGTCCAGTCAGTGGTTTATTCCTTTTTAGGTCATTTTGTAGTACGGGCACAGAAGGAATTTTCATAATTCTGCATATAGTAAAGACTCTTCTCGGCAGAGCGTTTGAGTTTGTGAAGAACGATGACTATGAAGCACAAGTGTTTGTGAGGGTCACTTCCACTGCTGATAATGTTGTTCTTGAGAGTGTGTCTGCGAAGGAGAAAGCATTTATTTTAGCTCACGCGGTTGTCAAGATTTACAAGATTGTTGAACTCAATCTTGTGCCAAGGAAGGAAGACAAGCTAATGAACATGCAGGTGTTTTCATATCCACGGGAATATGACCACCTATCAGTTGATCGTATGCATGAAGTAAGTTACCCTACTGGATTTTCATGCCAGGGAGACCCAATTGAAAAATGGAAGAATCCTCATCTATCAGAAACAACCATGAACATTCTTTGTGTGTCTGAGGGTACTCCACCAGGCCTACCTAGAGTTCTTGTGAAGCACATGTTTCGTACTGGTACTATTTGCTATCCACTCAGTGTTGTTCCATCGGACTTTAGGTTCAAACATGTTGTTGATCAAGATGGGACCCTGTACATGAAATTTATGGACCCTGTCAACGCTGAAACAATGGCAAGGAGGAATTACTTTGTTGATAGATTCCTGATCAAGTTTTATCTTGTCAACCATGTTACCAAGTGTAGCAAGAACTTTAACAAGGCAAAGACAAACAAGGTGCATTACATGAATCATCCCGATGACCATTTCGAACCCATCCATACCTCGAGCTGAAGAACAAGGATCATTTTCAAGTTATCAAGATGTTTTAGTTTAAGAACTTATCTATTTTGGTTATTTTATGGCCGTGGAATATTTCAAACCTCTATCATTATGTTTCAGCATCCTAGATCTGTACAATATAATTGCTTGTGCTACCAACTCTACAGAATTTTTGTGTGTTCATTTGTGTTGGTCCTGGGAGAATCCCCTTTTGCATATGTGAGGAAATATGTTCTTAGCAAAATGTGATGTGCTGAAATTGTGTACTCCCTATGGTCCATATTAATGGTGTCAACTTTATCTAGATTCGTATGTGTCTAGTTAAGTATTTAGGAATATATGCATTCGTATTGAGGCAAAGTTTAGGCCATTAATATAAACCAGAGGGGGTATGTTTTTGGTCAGACCTCCAAGCTGATGATGGGAGGTTCTCTGCCCAGCTGATGATTAATCCTCATTTTGTATCCAAGATCCCAATTGGTTGCATGAAATCATGGACTGTTCCTGGTTGTACAGATTCGTATCCCCTGCTTCCATGTGGGCATCACATATGAGGTACAACATGGTGTTATTAGATGGAATTATATGCATCTCTGGTTTCCGGTTGCACCGGCTCATGATGAATCACAGTACATGCTAATGGTAGAACTGATCCGATTGGATCCTAATGGTATGTACAACAAAATTGAAGCAGGGTCTCTATGGACCAGCACTGTCACTAGTTTACACACACGCACAACAAGTTAACATAACAAGTTCTAGCAGGTTCGACTAATAAGTACTTTTAGCAGGGTCTTTAGTTGTTGTCAGAGAGCCCCACCATGATCAGATGCAGTCCACCATCACTATTTCGTTTAAAGTGGAAGAGGATGATATCTACTTCTTCTATCTTGTACTCTAGGATAGCATAGTCCCACCGGGTTGTCAGCATTGCATTGTTTGAGAACTGTCTCATCTTCATCCTCACGTCAATATTCTTCTCAAATCCAATGGACTCAGCATAGACTTTCACAGGTTCTTCCAGGTACCCTCTCAAATATTGTTTTGAGAATGGAGCTCCAAAATGCTGTCAAAAAGACACATTTGGATAAATTTGAATTTAGAGGAAAAAAATTAAATTCAGAGACTAAAGAATGAATTTAGAGACTAAAGGATGTGACATTTTAGTATAATAATCATTTATATAGGAAGTGTTTAAGTTACCATTTTGCATCTTTTAGTAATGACATTGGAACTAGTCATCCTATGCACATAGTAATGCATCTTTCCTAAACGAGAACCTTCACAGAAATCAATGAGGAAATCCACTTGTTGCTCATTCAGGTACATGTCATTGCCAAACATGCAATGTTCATCAAACAACCTTCTCCCATTATGTCTAGGTCCTACAAGAAACAAACACAATATATGATACAGCTGAAGCACTGCTTAATAGATTATTTCACAGTAATATTACGTAAAATATTCAAACATTAAAGATTGTTCATAATAGTTGCAGCATATTATACCTTTGAACTTCAGCTTCTTATTTGTAGTAGAATCATATTTGTGAGTCCCTAGCTTTAGCTTCTTGTTTAAAGAAGAAGCAACTTCGTGAGTCCCCAACTATAGCTTACTCTGTGAATCAAAAGCATCTTCACAGGTCCCCAGCTTTATCTTCTTTGTTGAAACAACATCATGTTTGTAGGTCCCCGGGTTTAGCTTCTTCTCTAAAGCAGCATCATGTTTGCAGGTCCCTAGGTTCAACTTCTTCTTTCAAGGAGCAGCACTAGTACCACTGGTACCCAGCTTAATCTGAATTATTGAAGCATGATCACCAGAGTCATCATTCATGAAGACAATAACTTCTTTCCCTTTGGTCCCCATCTGTAAATACATATCTCAATAGATACAGGAATTTTTAAGAACTATTTTTTAACACTTAAGTAAACCATCATCTAATGCAAATAATTAGTTGTAATAGATAACAAATCTATTAAATCACAGCAAAGCTACTTGTCCTATCTAGGCCTAATCATAGCAAAGCTAGTAAAACATAGCAAATTAATAAAACCTATTACCCCCTCTAACCAAATTAATTGACTTAGATCTGTCTAGATTCGGATGTATCGAGACATGTTTTACTGCTAGATACAACAGAATCTAGACAAATGTGAGTCAATTAATTTGGATCAGAGGGAGTAAATCAAGAAATCAGAGCAAATCTCTAGGTTAACTTGAGCCGATGGTAGACTAGATTAATAGTACGAAATGTCATGGATTAAAAGTTATCAAATCCCTAGGTTAACCCTAATCAAGAAATCAAGGCAAATCTAAGCAAATCGAGTCGATGAAGATGGAAGACTAGATTAACACTAAGAAATGACGAGTACAAAAATATGGAGCTGGAGAAGGGAACCAGTAATGAAGTTCAAGTTGTGTACACTTACCGGAGTTGGAGGAGGGAAAAAGAGGAAGGCGGGACCAGCGAACAGCGACTGCTCGTGGACTACTGGCGGACAGCGACTGCTCGTGGACTACTGCCGGATAGCGACTAGAGGAAGGAGAAAGCGCTAAGGGGACAACTGAAATGGGCTCTGAGTCTTGAGCGAAGGCTGCTACGCTGCGGTGAGGCAGACGCGGGAGGCCAAGATGGGCTGGGATGGTTTTGTTGCTAGCTTACCCAATTGAAGCCTTATTTTGTGATTATATTCTTTATTTAGTTTTCAATTTACTTACTAAATGAAATTTTCTTTTCTAAAACTTCGAATTTTTTGACAAAATACATATTCTTCACAAATACCTGTCTCCTAGCATATGCAAAAAATGGGTTAACATAGTGAAGGTCTAAAAAATAACAAATTTTCAAGCAGCCTGTTTGGTCTTTACCAGAACCCCTTTTTCTAACAATGTGACTTTTTCAATCTTCGTGAAATAACGTCAATTTTTAACACATACTAAAATACACAAACTTAGACACAAGGAATAGGTTTTTCTATTTTTCGACTTTTTTAAAATTTATGGTGGCACGGTCAAAGTTATAACAAAATCACGACTTACACCATGTGTGCCTATGGGAGCCTAAAAGTGTTGAGTCACACAACCACAACTTGGTGATGGTATTTCTAGCCAACCAAAGAGGTATATAGCCCATGCAATGTTGGCATGGGCCCACATTTGCCACAAAGTATCTCATCATGTCTTTTCATAGCACTTATAATTATATGTATCAACTGGGTGGGATCATGTTATCCAAGTGTTTAGTCACACAACCAAAAGTTGATTAAGGAGTTTCTAGGCATCACACAGAGGTCTAAAGCGTGTGCAATGTTGGCATGGGCCCACATTTCCCACAAAGTGTCTCATCACATCTTGGCATAGTAGTCTTTTACTTAGATCAATCAACTAGGTAGGATAATGTTATCCAAGTGATTACTCATATAACCAGCAGTTAATGAAGGTGTTTCTGGACTGCCTAGAGAGGTCTAAATCCCATGCAATGGTGGCATTGGCTCACATTTGCCACAAAGTGTCACATCATGTCTTGGCATACTTAGATCTATCAACCTGGTAGGAACATGTTCCAAGATATGACTCATACATAATAACAAGTTGATGAAGGTGTTTATAGATAGCTCAGATAGTTCTAGATCACATGCAATGTTGGCATGGGCCCACATCTTCCACAAGTGTTTGTCATAGCCTGGAATAACACTCTCATACTTATATGTATCAACTTGGTGGGATCACGTTAGCCAAGTGCTCAGGGACGCAACCATAAGTTGATGAAGGAGTTTCTAGCCAACCTAGAGAGGTCTATAGCCCATGCAATGTTGGCATGGGTCCACATTTACCATAAAGTGTCTCATCATGTGTTGGCATAGTAGTGTTATAATTAGATCTATCAACTTGGTAGGAACATGTTGTCCTAGTGATGACCCATATAAACCACAAGTTGATGAAGGTGTTTCTAGATAGATAATATAAGTCTAGATCCCATACAATGTTGGCATGGGCCCACATATGACACAAGTGTGCCTCATGTCTTGTTATATCACTCTCATACTTAGATGTATCAACTGGGTGGGTTCATGTTGTCCAAGTGCGGAGTCACACAACCACAAGTTGATGATGGTGTTTCTAGCAAACCAAGAGAGGTCTATATCCCATGCAATGTTACCATGGGACCACATGTAACACAAAGTGTCTCATCATGTCTAGGCATAGCAGTGTTATACTTAGATCTATCAAGTATGTAGGATCATCTTGTCCACATGTTGACTCATACAATCACAAGTGGATCAAGGTATTTCTAGACAACCGAGAGAGTTCTAGATCCCATGCAATGTTGGCATGTGCCCACATTTTCCACAAAGTATCTCATCATGTCTTGGCATAGAAGTGTTATACTAAGATCTATCAACTTGGTGGGATCATGTTATCCAAGTGATGACTCATAGAACCACAAGTTGATGAAGGTGTTTCTAGGTAGCTTAGATAGGAATAGATCCCATGCAATGTTGGTGCGGGCCCACATATGACATAGGTGTGTGTCAGGGCTTGGCATAACATGCTCATACTTATATGTATACTCTAGGTGTCATCATGTTGGCCAAGTGCTGGGGCATAAAACCACAAGTTGATGAAGGATTTTCTATCCAACCAAGAGAGGTCTATAGCCCATGCAATGTTGGCATGGGTCAACATTTTCCACAAAGTGTCTCATCATGTCTTGCATAGAAGTGTTATACTTAGATCTATCAACTAGGTAGTATCATGTTGTCCAAGTGATGACTCATAGAACCCCAAGTTGGTTAACGAGTTTCTAGCCAGCCTAGATCGGTCTATAGCCCATGTAATGTTGGCATGGACCCACATGCAACACAAAGTGTCTCAACATGTCTTGGCAAAACACTCTCATACTTAGATGTATCAACTGGGTGGCATCATGTTGGCCAAGTGCTGAGGCAAAAACCACAAGTTGATGAAGGAGTTTCTAGTCAACCAAGAGAGATCTATAGCCGATGCAATGTTGGCATGGGCCCACATTTGCCACAAAGTGTCTCATCATGTCTTGGCATAGACGTGTTATACTTAGATCTATCAACTAGGTAGGATGATGTTGTCCAAGTGATGAATCATACAACCACAAGTTGGTGAAGGAGTTTCTAAGCAGACCAAATAGGTTTATAACCCATGCAATGTTGGCATGAGCCCACATATAACACAAAGTGTCTCAACATGTCTTGACATAGCAGTGTTATACTTAGACCTATCAACTTGGTAGAAACAAGTTGGCCAAGTATTGAGTCATACAACCATAAGTTGATGAAGGTGTTTCTAGACAGCCCAACGAGATCTAGATCCATGCAATGTTGGCATGGGACCACATTAAATACAAAGTATCTCATCATGTCTTGGCATAACAAAATTATACTTAGATATCAAGTAGGTAGGATCATGTTGGCCAAGTGCTGAGCCACACAACCACTAAGTTGATGAAGGTGTTTCTAGCCAGCCACAAAGGACTATGGCCCATGCAATGTTGGCATGGGCCCACATCTTCCATAAGTATCTATCATGGATTAGCATAGCAATATTATACTTAGATGTATAAAATGGATGGGATCATAGTGGCCAAATGTTGACTCACATAACCACTAAGTTGATGATGGTGTTTCTAGCTAACCCAGAGAGATCTATAGTCCATGCAATGTTGGTATGGGCCCACAGTTGCCACAGAGTGTCTCGTCATGTCTTGGCTTAGCAGTGTTATATTTAGATCTATCAACTTTGTAGGAACATGTTGTCCAAGTGATAACTCATACACAATAGCAAGTTGATGAACATGTTTGTAGACAGCCTAGAGAGGTCTAGATCCCATGCAATGATGGCATGGGCCACATTTGCCACAAGTGTGTGTCATGGCTTGGCACAACACTCTTATACTTAGATGTATCAACTGGGTGGCATCATGTTGGCAAAGTGCTGAGGCACAGAACCACAAGTTGATGAAGGAGTTTCTAGCCAACCTAGAGGTTTGTAGCTCATGCAATGTTGGCATGGGCCCATATTTGGAAACCCTAATTTCCGTTCTAGACTTCTCAATTTAGATCTGAGCATGGTTTAGAATCCAAGATTGTGGCGGCTGGGTGTGCTGAACAAGGGGAACAAGATGGAACCACGAGAGCAAACTTCTAATTGGTACTTCCCACATCTCTACACCTTACTTTTGATTTGATTTGAGCCTCGTCTTCTTCCGCTAGCTCACCGTGCCCGCCACCACCGAAAAATAGGGGAGACGCTAATGTCACGAGCACATTCGAGTTGTCTATCAAATTCTTCCCCTCTTAAAGAATTTTAGTTGATGGTAGTATGCACCCCATTGAGATAGACACAATGTGAAATTGGAGGTCGATTTTGATGACCTTGATCCGCAAGAACTACAAGTCATGGAAAAGAAGGCGATGAGGAATTTGGTTGAAAGAATTGGGGAGAGTGTTATTTGGGGGCCACAACAAGAAGTAAATGTGTTACAATTCGATGATTGCAAAGGTGAGTATGTTATGATTGAGAATGGGGAAGAAATGGTTAATGAAATCGGTTGGCAAGACGGCTAGACAAGCAAACGTGCTCTATTTTCAGCAGAGCTCATAGAACTGAGAAGTGATTCGAGGGTTGGTAATGTGCCCTCGAAATTTGTTTCTCAGATGGTAGAAGATGATTGGCTGCACAGAGGCAGATTCAGCCCATAGTTACTAAATTGACAGTGTTGATAGAGGTGGATGCTGCAGATGCTGAAAATGTTAGAACTGTTGATTGGAATACATTTGATATAAGTGCCAGGACTGATTTGGTGATTGCACCAATATCTGACATTGAAATGGCAAACTTTTTGGCATTCCTGTAGATGACAGAGAGAAGGAGAGTGATGCCGGTGCAAATAATGGTAACAAACATTAAAGATGTGATGATGAAGATATAGATCTAGAGTAGATGGAAAATGCTGTAGTTGATGTAGATGATGCACATGATGATGAGCTAGTAAATGTGTATGACAAAGAAAACCCAATTATTGAAGTAGGAAGATTGTTTCCAAGCATGGATGTGTTTAGGATGTGTTTCAGGACTTATGCAGTCAATCGTGAGTTTGAAACCAAGACTATGTGGATAGATAAAAATAAGTTATATGCAAAGTGCAAAGGTTTTGATGGTGGTGCCAAGCCTTGCAAGTGGTATATATCTACTAGAGGCCAACCTGATGGAAGGACAATAAGGGTGAATCAAATTCCAAAAGCACATACTTGTATTACAAGTTCACAGAAAGTTTCAACCATGACATCACAACTTTGGGTTGCATAAAAAATCAAGCCTATTTTAGCCAAGACACCAAACACCAGTTCAAATAAACTGAAAGTAGACCTAGAAAAGGATTACCCCATTAAGCTGAATTACATTACAGTGTGGAAGGCAAAGCAAAGGGCAATGAAAGAGCTATATGGTGATTGGGCAAATACCTTTAGAATGCTTTATAATTTCAAAGAAGAAGTGGAAAAGAGGTCACCTAGCAGTGTTGTCGAGATAGGTACTGAGGTTACACCAGATGGAAAGGTCTATTTATCCAAATTTTTCATGGCTTCAAAGCAGGGTGCCATCCATATTTGAGCATAGACTCATCATTTTTGACTAGCAAGTGGAATGGACAACTAGCAGCTTGCAATGCTTTAGATGGACACAATTGTATGTTTCCTGTAGCAATTGCCATGTTTCAGTCTAAGACATAGGTTTCATGATGCAGTTGAAAAGATGCATAGAGAGTGTCTCCTTTGGCAGTTCACACTAATGCATGTAAAGGGCTAGAAAATGCAGTCAAGACTTTTTTCCCCATGCCGAGAAGAGGGAGTGCTTTGGTCATATGTGGATGAATGTGATCAAAAAATTTAGAGGAAATGATTTTGGTTGTTTGTGGCCAGCAGCAAGATCTTACACCCAACAGACACACTAATACCATCTTGGTAAGATAAATGCATCAAATAGTGAGTTTATCCCTTCGATGAGCACCTACCATTATCTATTGTGGTATAGGTCTATATTTAACACTGCCATCAAGTGTGATCATATCAACAACAATTTGGCAGAAAGTTTTGATAACAGAGTGAAGGAGTTAAAAGACTTGACTATCCATGACATGGTTGACCACATCAGGATCCTGATCATGAGGTTGTGGGAATTGATAAGAATGCTTGGTGATCATCTGCAAGTGGATAAGCTTCCTGATGTAGTGCAACAGGTAGCCAATAGGAGCAGAAATCTTGCACATTTGTGTGTTGAGAAATCCTCACTATGGTGTGCTGAAGTTAGAGATACAAAGACTGGAAGAAGACATGTTGTTGACACTGAATTGCATGAAAGCACCTGCCTTGAGTGGCAACACACTGGAAACCTTGTGAACATGCAATACCTTTTATGGCCTCCAAAACCAAGATAAATATGCACCCATATTTGCATGAGTATTACTAAGTAGCAAAATTCAGTTCTGCATATGCAACTTCAATTCCACCACTTACAAATCAGTCTCAGTGGCCTGAAGTGGACATTGAATTCTCTATGTGCCCTCCTTTGATGAGAAGAAAGGCTGGCTGGCCTAGACAAAGTAGGTTCAAGGCTTGGTTTGAGAAAGCTTGGAGCAGTAAGAAGGGGAAGAAAGATGAAAATAAAGATGCCATGCAAAAAAGGGCCCAAAAAGGTAACAAAAATAGATGCAAGCTCTGTGAAGAACTTGGACACCGAGCTGGATCTTCCAAGTGTAGATACACTGCAGAAAAGCCAAAGTAATGTTCATGTTCATGCCAAAAGATTTTTTTATGTTTTTTATGATTTTTTCACTTACTAACAATATGAAATGGTTTGTTCTTTAGGAGGAAGCATGCAGTTGAGCCCCTTGTTGTTGAGACTTGCTAGCCCATGAAAAAGGCAAGAATTGGGGGCTTTAGAAAGAAGAGAAGTGAGAACATTGCGTTCAGTTGTGAGAAAATAGTGCAAAGTGAGCCACCTAAACTTGATCTTGAAGTGGTTGTTGTTCCACCTGAAGATGTTGAGGTGCAAACTGAAGATGTTGTGCCACCTAAAGATGTTGAGGTGCAAACTGATCTTGTGCAAACTGAAACTGAAGATGTTGAGATGCAAATTCAAGTAGTTTTAGATGAAATTCTAGCTCTAGGTTGTGCTGTAAAACAATCTGAAAGTGATGCAAAGAAAACAATGAGCATGACTGATCTTCTTGGTGTAAAACCAAAAGTAAGCAATGGTAAGACGATGAAGAAGAAATACCATGCTAGGAAGAAATGATGTCATGTTTTTGGTAATATGATTTCTTGAACTTGTGTGATATATTGTTACTAGTACTATGATTCATGACAACTTGTGATTTGTAATAATGCTAAGATGTTGATTTGAACTAGAATTCAAATTTGAATTTGAACCAACATTCAATTTTTTGGAGTTGATTGGTATGTATTATGATGTTCCAATGCTTTATGCACTATAATGCATGTTAGTTCTGCAATCCAAGCTCCTTTTAGTTGGTAAAACTCATAGTCAGCAAAAAGTGGTCCAAATGTGCTCAAAAGCTAGCCAAACACCCCCATTTGTAAACAAGTTTTTTCTGACCTTCTCTAAATCAGCCAAATAAATTTCCTTACCATCTATTCGACCTATATAGTACCAATACGAAGTATCACTATTTATTGAATTAATGTTTATATTATGAAATTATTTTTGGAAAACATGCTTTAATATAAATACATTAATAAAACAAGCTTAAAACATGAAAATGCAAAAAAAAACTTCAGATCCTGCTTAGTCACTCCAAAATAAAGCTAGGGTGAGGTTTTTGATGTTTTTCACTTTCAAAACCCCAAACCCTCTACTCTCATGTTTGATGTCTTTGCAACCTTAGTGGAGGTTGTTCAATTTGTGAAGGATTTTTCGTGCAAATATTTGTACATCATGTTTATGTTTTTCCTCACAACTAGGTGACATAACATGCCTATGTGCGAAGGATTTGTATTTTTGCGATTTTTTTGAATTGGTTATGCACATTTGAAATTTGTTCAAACCTCTCAAAACCCCGTTTACTAGCTCCAAGACCTCGCTAACCCTAACACCGAACATCGACCATCCATCTAAACCTAGCATTGTATTGCGACCGTCGGATCAAGGTCTTCTAGAAGGATTCTATAGACTTGCTCTAGGCGATCTGTGAGAGACCTCGTGCCATGCATGGGCCCACATCTTCCACAAGTGTGTGTCATGGCTTGACATAGAATTCTAATACTTAGATGTACGAACTGGGTGGGATCATGTTGGCCAAGTGCTGAGCCACTCAACCACAAGTTGATGAAGGAGTTTCTAGCCAACCAAGTGAGGTGTATAACTCATGCAACGTTGGCATGGGCCCACATTTGCCACAAAGTGTGTCATCATATCTTGGCGTAGTAGTTCTATACTTAGATCAATAAACTAGGTATCATCATGTTGTCCAAGTGATGACTCATACAACCACAAGTTTATCAATGTGTCTCTAGACAGCTAAGATAGGTCTAGATCCCATGCAATGTTGGCATGGGCCCATATTTGCCACAAGTGTGTCTCATGGCTTGGCATAGCACCCTCATATTCAGATGTATCAACTTGGTGGGATCATGTTGGCCAAGCGCTGAGGCACACAACCACAAGTTTATGAAGGAGTTTCTACCTAACCCAAATAGGTCTATAGCCCATGCAATGTTGGCATGGGCCAAAAATTGCCACAGTGTGTCTCATCATGTCTTAGCATAGCAGTGTTATACTTAGATCTATCAACTAGGTAGGATAAGGCTATCCAAGTGATTACTCATAAGACCACAAGTTGATGAAGGTGTTTTTTAGACACCTCAGATAGGTCTATATCCCATGAAATGTTGGCATGGTCCCACCTCTGCCACAAGTGTCTCATCATGTCTTCTTATAGCACTCTCATACTTAGTTGTATCAACTAGGTGGGACCATGTTGACCAAGTGCTGAGTCACACAACCACAAGTTAATGAAGGATTTTCTAGCCAACCTTGAGAGGTCTACAGCCCATGCAATGTTTGCATGGGCCCACATTGGCCACAAAGTGTCTCATCATGTCTTAGCATAGCAGTCTTATACTTAGATCTAACAACTAGGTAGGATCATGTTATCCAAGTGATGACTCATACAACCACAAGTTGATAATGGTGTTTCTAGACAACTTAGATAGGTCTAGATCCCTTGCAATGTTGGCATGGGCCTACATCTACCACAAGTGTATGTCATGGCTTGCCATACCACTCTGATACTTAGATGTATCATCTAGGTGGGATCATGTTGGCCAAGTGTTGAGTCACACAATCACAAGTTGATGAAGGAGTTTCTAGCCAACCTAGAGTGTTCAAAAGCCTTTGCAATGTTGGCACGGGCTCACATCCGCCAAAAAGTGTATCATCATGTCTTGGCATAGCAGTCTTTTACTTAGATTTATCAACTAGGTAGGATAACGCTATCCAAGTGATGACTCATACAACCACAAGTTGATGAAGGTGTTTCTAGACAGCTCAGATAGGTATAGATCCCATGCAATGTTGGCATGGGCCCACCTTTGCCACGAGTGTCTCATGATATCTTGGCATAGAACTCTCATACTTAGATGTATAACATGGGTGGGACCATGGTGGCCAAGTGCTGAGTCACATAACCACAAGTTGATGAAGCAGTTTATAGTCAACCCAGAGAGGACTATAGCCCAAGAAATGTTGGCATGGGCCCACATTTCCACAAAGTGTCTCATCATGTCTTGGCATAGCAGTGTTATACTTAGATCTAACAACTAGGTAGGATCATGTTGGCCAAGCGATGATCCACGCGACTACAAGTTGATGAAGGAGTTTCTAGCCAACCAGGAGAGGTCTATAGCCCATGCAATGTTGGCAAGGCCCATATTTGACACAAAGAGCCTCATCATGTGTTGGCATAGACCTGTCAGCTGGGTGGGATCATGTTGGTCAAGTGCTTAGCCACACAACCACAAATTGATGAAGGAGTTTCTAGACAACCAAGAGAGGTATATAACCCATGAAACGTTGGCATGTGCCCACATTTCCCACAAAGTGTCTCATCTAGTCTTGGCCTAGCAGTATTATACGTAGACCTATCAAGTTGGTGGGATCATGTTGGTGAAGTACTTAGCCACACAACCACAAGTTGATCAAGGAGTTTATAGGTAACCCAGAGAGGACTATAGCCCATACAATGTTGGCATGGGGCCACATTTGCCACAAAGTGTCTCATCATTTCTTGTCATAGTAGTGTTATACTTAGATATATCAACTAGGTAGAATTATGTTGTCCAAGTGATGACTCATAAAACCACAAGATGATGAAGGTGTTTCTAGACAGCTACGATAGATATAGATCCCATGCAATGTTGGCATGGGCTCACCTCTACCACAAGTGTCTCATGATATCTTGGCATATCACTCTCATACTTAGATGTGTAACCTAGGTGGGACCATGGTGTCCAAGTGCTGAGTCACATAACCACAAGTTGATGAAGGAGTTTATAGCCAACCCAAAGAGGACTATACCCCAGGCAATGTTGGCATGGGCCCACATTTGCACAAAGTGTCTCATCATGTCTTGGCATAGGAGTGTTATACTAAGATCTATTAACAAGGTAGGATCATGTTATCCAAGTGATAACTCATACAACCATAACTTGATGAAGCTGTTTCTAGACAACTAAGATATGTCTAGATCCCATGCAATGTTGGCATGGGCCCACATTTATTACAAGTGTGTGTCATAGCTTGGCATACACTTAGATGTATCAGCTGGGTGGCATCATGTTGGCCAAGTGCTGAGCCACACAACCACAAGTTTTTTTGAAAGGAAAACCACAAGTTGATGAGGGAGTTTCTAGCCAATCAAGAGAGGACTATAACCCATGCAATGTTAGCATGAGTCTATATCTGCCACAAAGTGTGTATCTTGACTTGGCAAGTTTCAACTTATATTTTTCCAAAGGATACATGGGTGCGTGCAAGCCTATCCATGTCTAGGGATATGCTCATTTAGGCTTTCCGGCGTCCCAACCCTAGCATCACCGCCGCCAGTCCACCGCTCCGAAGAGAAATTCGACAGCAGTTTCTGGCTTGGGGGGCGCGGCTCCAGAGGCGGGGGAGCTCGCATCTTCGTCGACAACGCGGCTGCCGACACGTTTGTCTGCTTGGAGGCCGCAAGGAAGCGTTTGGCTCACCATTAGACCAATTGTGAGGAGTAGCCGATGTGGAAGCTCCGCGCGTACGCGCCACTAGGCTTCGTCTCCGCGCGTGCTCGTGCGGTCGGTGAGGTATCGTCCTGCGGCGGGAGCTCCTCGCACAGACCCGCTGACCTGCCGTGGTGGAAGCTTGTCGCGACGACTCCGACAACGACAACTGGATCTCCCCTTCCCCACCACGTGCGTGCGTTGTCATGGCCTCCGACTATGCCAACAACTCCAACGAGGAGCGCCTCGGGATGGAGATGGTCATCCGCGAGTCGGAGCTGGAGAGGGAAGCGGAGGAGGAGATCAAGGCTGCCGATGCGCACCAGACTATGAAGATCGTCGAGGCGCTACAGGTGCGGGAGCTGGAGGAGGAGCGCCTCACGAGGGAGCGATCCGCTGTGCCGGTCGTCAAGCTGAGATGGCGGACATGATCGACCTCACTGACTGAGGACGACGCCGCCCCCAACACCGCCGCAACCTGAAGCTCCGGCCAGGTTGCGGCGGCGTCGACCACTATTAGATCTTCTTTGTAAATTGTAGCTTTTTTGAAGCTACACTATGTGTAATTAGAATTAATTCGCGCGAAAATCTTCTCTGATTGATCATCTATGTTGCGCTATCTTAAAATTCAAATATGCAGTTCATGTTTACGGTTTTTGTTCTGCGCCTCGGGGAAATGCGACCTATTTTCCATTTACGGAAGACTGTACTTAGGTTTTATAGTTCGCCTATTTATGGGTATTGTTAGAGTTACTCTAAGTAATGCATGAGACGTACTAACTATAATTATTGTGGTCATAGAAAATGAAAACATACTTTATCTGGTGAGTACTCAATTATATGGAACCTAAATAACTCCATCTTGGTCTTGTAATGCTCTTTTGACTGGTGGGGATTCTCTCACCCGATGAAAGCTTAAAAATACTCTATCTTGGTCAAATGGTATGTCATTATTATGTGCATTGAAGTATGTACACATTTGTGTGAAAGCAATATTTGTGTGATGTCTGACAGATCAAAATAGTGTATATTTGGGTCAAGTTACCAGAATAAATTTAGCCGAAATCATATAAATTCAGCAAAACTCTTATAAATTCAACGAAAATCATAGAGATTCAGGTAAAATCATAACATGTCACATAGAAGGTTTCCACACTATTTGCAACATTACATTAACATAAGAAAATGACATTCAGTAGTTGCCACTTCAAGTAAATAAGAGTATATGGGAACGCGAGATGCTGGCACTCTAGTATGCAATAGTAGAGGATGTGGGACGCATAAAAATGAATTTCAATGAGTATGTACGAACATTCCTTATTGCTAGCCTAAAACAAGTATGGAACGCATATAAGATGAGGCAATGGCCAAAAGGCAACATAATTTTGTTACGGGTAAATTCCATTCTCAACTTAGATATATAATTATCTACAATTCAATCTTTGTTTTAATCTAATTTTATTGTGATATTTGAAGTACCTGTACTGGGAGAAGATACTCCCAGAAGGTACCAAGTATACGTCTAGGAGGCCTTTGATGAGGAACTAGACGGAAAATACCGCTTTAGGGAGATACCTGTTAGAATTAAAGGGTCGTGTTTTGGGGAAGGTACATAAATACAAGTGATATCGTTCTTATTTATTGTTCTGCTAACGGTGCACTATTGTTAATTTTAATTGGTTTATGTACACATATCTTGCATATTGATGACGACATAAATCGGAAGCATCGAGAAGAGGTCATCAATACACCCGATAATTTATGTGGTAATAAAGGAAGAGGGCCCTACAAGAAAAAATATGGAGGTTCAACATCTAGCAGCGCGGTGCCTATTCAAAAGACAGAATTCATGATGAAACAGATGATAAAGTGTATAACAGAGCATAATGATAGAACCATTGAGGAAATCCTTGATATAAAGATGGATATCCTCGCAGAACTTTATGCTAAGGTGATATACCCTATGTGTCATCTGCTCTGAGTAAAACAAATGCTTTCTTTTTTAGAATGACATGATGGTTCATTCATTTTAAATTTTGTAGAAACTTCTTATTATGATGAACTCGGCAGGAGTCGTGTAGAGACCAAATAAAGATAAAATCTCTGATAATGACAATGAAGAGGAGGTAGAGAAGGAGGTAGAGAAGGAGGTAGAGAAGGATGAAGGAATGGCATCTGCTAACACCAAATATATGCCAAAAGATTTCATAGAACGTTCTAACACCACAAACAGTAAGGATGAAGATTTCATGAAGGATTAAAATAATAAGGAGAAAGCGGATGAAGATGACATATTCATGCTACCGACAGACAAGAAGGAAATGAATGTTACGTATGCTAGCCACACCGCACCAACAAAATTCGGCAGTACTAAAGACTCACCAATACTCATTGATGGTATGGAACCTTCACCACCTGCACAGGACCCATAGCCGATTCCATTACAAGAATTGATAGCTGCATGCAAAAAGGGCAGCAAGGGAAAAAGGTTGAGGTAGGAGATACTCCGTCGAATGAATCTGGCTCGGTTGACAGGCCAAGTACCATCTGCCAGAATGTTATTGATGGTGAGAGGAGAGAAGCCTGGCGAGAAGTGCAAGCGCAAGTCGGCAGACAAAAAGGGGGAAAATGTGATGTTAGAAAAGGTAGTGCAACATCATTGAATTGCATGGTTGTGTGTGTATTTGATTAAAGCAGTTGCATGCACGTACTGAAATATTGTTTCTTTGTATTGCAGGTCTTTTCAAAGACCAAGAAGTCCTGAACGGTTTAAATGTGTTGATACCACAACAAATAGATGTTGCAGTGTTGTACGTTGAAACAATAAATAAAAATAAAGAGTTTAGGAGTAAAAACAAGGCAGAAACTAAGGACAGTGACTACCACATTAAGTAGATCATTGATCGTCTATGGCTAGGTGGCAATGTAAGTCCAAGTACCACGGTTTTGTTATTATATGCACACTAGAAGGATCGTCTGTCATACATTATTAAATATTTCTGTAGGTTATGGGTGCTTACATGGCAGAATTTTCTCTTCGATTAGGGGATGACCAACACTTATGCCATGTATGGAGGGAAGATTCACTAATAGATACTCCACCAAAGAGAAAAACTAGATCTCATCATAAAAAACCTTGGAAACAAATACATCAGCTATGATTGATATTCAGGATGCTATGAAAGATGCATTGAAGAATACTTTCTTGCTAATAAGGTAAGTACTGTTTGTACAAGAAAATGCATGCAGGGTATAAGCCAAATTATGCAATGTGATAACACTTGTCTCTTTTTGGTAGGCCTTTTTGCGTTGAATATAAAAAATTCACATTGGTGCACTATTGTCATGAACAGACCAAAGATGCAATTTAAAGTGCTCGAATCACTGTATGAATTTAGAAGGGTCAAGAAACATGTCGAAAATATGGTATGTTTGTTCTCTATATATTTAGTAACGATATAGTTACTCCAAGCATTACACTAAACCTCTCTGTTTCTCAGAGATACCAAATTTCAAAAGATGTAGAAGTGGATAACAGATATACGGAGTCTATGTTTAATGACGTTTCCAATTGGGTGATCATAAGCTGCGATACACCACGACAAAATGATTCGTGAGTTTCTGGTTTAACTAATGTCATTTCTTTTGATGTCTTAGTATTGTTATTCAAATTTTGATCCGTTATGATCAAGAACTCGTGTGGAATGTTTGTGCTCCGCTATATGGAGCACTAGGACAAAAATAAATTCACAGATGAAGTCTCACGGGTTTTCAGAATTTCTGTTTGGCACTTGCATATATACACTAGCATGTGACCTTATTAACCCTCCTAACATTGTGTTACAAAAAAGGTAAATGATTCTAGGAGATTTACTGTTGTAGAAACTAATATGTCGAAGACAAACAAGCTCGAAAAGGTAAAAAGCAGAGTTCTTGAGATCATGGCACTGGCAGATTCTTGAAAACTAAAGAAAGAAAAATTCCTAGTATCGATTCCATGGTGAATGTTGGTATACCATTAAACAATTTACACAAATCTAGGTTGTTTGACTGCTAAAAAAATCACGCATGGCTATGTTTTTGTCCAGAAGAATGTTTCATGACTATGGTTTCGTTGTTTTGTTTAATTAGATGATTGTAATCTAAAGTTTTGGTTGTTTATGTTCACCAATTTGTGGATTTGATAAACAATGTTCATATGCCTAGTTATTGTGCGTATGCTTAAAATAAGTCTGCCAGCCAAACAAGGTATAACATCGGCACATTATTTTGGATTGAAACAACTATTATTTAATACAACACTCGCTGAAATAGTAACTGACCAGACATATAGTGAATGGGAATTACGTACAAAGAAGCTATGAAATGTAAGTGCATAGCACACTTGGTTAGCATGTACTCCATGACGCTTATAGCGTGCGGATCATGTCGCTCAATGTAGTCGGAGAAGCCATGAAACTTGACGGAGTTGATTTGGTTGGACACAGTCCCCTCTCTCCCGTTCACCAGGTGTTTGATGCAGGGTTCATCTTTCCCATTCGATTTCAGGATCTAAAGAATTGTACTCCCTCCGTTTCAAAATATAAGATGTTTTATCTTTGTGAAACAAGTGTATCTGGATCCCTTTTAGTGTGTAGGTTCGTGTAGATGAGGAGTGAACCTACACACTAAAAGGTGTCTAGATACACTCTTTTCACAAAGCTAAAACATCTTATATTTAGAAACGGATGGTGTAGGCATTTTGAGTGGATGGATGAGTACATTGAGAGGATTAAACTAGAGGGCACAGTTGATTGGAAGGGGTGCATTGATTGAGCTCAATTACCCTCAGACGATGGAGAACTTGGGCTCTGAAATCGTTGCTACGGTGGGGGATGCAAAAGTTATGGGAGATTATCGATCTGAAGAAGCAGGCGAACATGATGAATGCTGTATTTTATTTTTGTGTAATTGCTCTCAGGTTGGTGTATCTGCTGATCATGTTGGCCAAGTGTTGACTCACACAACCACTAAGTTGATGATGGTGTTTCTAGCCAACCAAGAGAGGTCTATAGCCCATGAAATGTTGGCATGATCCCATATCTGCCACAAGTGTGTGTCATGGCTTTGCATAGCACTCTCCAACTTAGATGTAACAACTAGGTGGGATCATGTTGGCCAAGTGTTGACTCACACAACCACTAAGTTGATGATGGTGTTTCTAGCCAACCAAAAGAGGTCTATAGCCCATGCAATATTGGCATGGGCCCACATCTGCCACAAAGTGGCTCATCAAATCTTGGCATACTAGTCTTATACTTAGATCTGTAGACTAGGTAGAATCATGTTATCCAAGTGATGACTCATACAACCACAAGTTGATGAAGGTGTTTCTAAACAGCTAAGATAGGTCTAGATCCCATGAAATGTTGGCATGGGCCCACATGTGCCACAAGTGTGTGTCATTGCTTTGCATGACACTCTCAAACTTACATGTAGGAACTAGGTGAGATCATGTTGGCCAAGTTTTCACTCACACAACCACTAAATTCATGATGGTGTTTCTAGCCAACTAAGAGAGGTCTATAGCCCATGCAATGTTGGCATGGGCCCTCATCTGCCACAAAGTGGCTCATCATATCTTGGCATAAAAATCTTATACTTAGATCTATCAACTAGGTAGGATCATGTCATCCAACTGATGACTCATACAACCAAAAGTTGATGAAAGGGTTTTGTAGATAGATAATATGAGCAAGATCCCATGCAATGTTGGCATGGGCCCACATGTGCCACAAGTATGTGTCATGGCTTTGCATAGCACTCTCAAACTTAGATGTAGCAACTAGGTGGGATCATGTTGGCCAAGTGTTGACTCACCTTAGACAACCACTAAGTTGATGATCGTGTTTCTAGCCAACCAAGAGAGGTTTATAGCCCATGCAATGTTATACTTAGATCTATCAACTAGGTAGGATTATGTTGTCCAAGTGATGACTCATACAACCACAAGTTGATGAAGGTGTTTCTAGATAGCTAAGATAGGTCTAGATCCCGCGAAATGTTGGCATGGGGCCACATCTGCCACATGTGTGTGTCATGGCTTTGCATAGCACTCTCAAACTTACATGTAGGAACTAGGTGGGATCATGTTTTGCCAAGTGTTGACTCACTCAACCACTAAGTTGATGATGGTGTTTCTAGCCAACCAAGAGAGGTTTATAGCCCATGCAATGTTGGTATGGGCCCACATTTGCCACAGTGTGTGTCATGGCTTTGCATAGCACTCTCATACTTAGATCTATCAACTAGGTAGGATCATGTTATCCAAGTGACGACTCATAAAACCACAAGTTGATGAAAGTGTTACTAAAAAGCTAAGATAGGTTTAGAGCCCATGAAATGTTTGCATGGGCCCACATGTGCCACAAGTGTGTGTCATGGCTTTGCATAGCATTCTCAAACTTTGATGTAGCAACTAGGTGGGATCACGTTGGCAAAGTGCAAAGAGATACAACCAGAAGTTGATGAAGGAGTGTCAAGCCAACCTAGAGAGGTTTATAGTCCATGCAATGTTGGCATGGGCTCACATTTGCCACAAAGTGGTTCATCATGTCTTGGCATATCAGTCTTATACTTAGATCTATCAACTAGGTAGGATTATGTTATGCAAGTGATGACTCATTCAACCACAAGTTAATGAAGGTGTTTCTAAACAGCTAAGATATGTCTAGATCCCATGAAATGTTGGCATGGGCCCACATCTGTCACAAGTGTGTGTCATGGATTTGCATAGCACTCTCAAACTTAGATGTAGCAACTAGGTGGGATCATGTTGGCCAAGTGTTGACTCACACAACCACTAAGTTGATTATGGTGTTTCTAGCCAACGAAGAGAGGTTTATGGCCCATGCAATGTTGCCATGGACCCATATCTGCCACAAAGTGGCTCCTGATATCTTGGCATACCAGTCTTGTACTTATATCTATCAACTAGGTAGGATCATGTTATCCAAGTGATGACTCATACAACCACAAGTTGATGAAGGGGTTTTGTAGATAGTTAATATGAGCTAGATCACATGAAATGTTGGCATGGGCCCACAGTTGCCACAAAGTGTCTATTCATGTCTTGCATAGCAGTCTTATACTTAATTAGATATAACAACTAGGTAATATCATGATATCCAAGTGATGACACATACAACAAGTTGATATAGGTGTTTCTAGACAGCTTAGATACGTCTATATCCCATGCAATGTTGGCATCGGCCAACATCTGCCACAAGTGTGTGTCATGGCTTTGCATAGCACTCTCATACTTAGATGTAGCAACTAGGTGGGATCATGTTGGCCCATTGCTAAGTCAGACAACCAAAAGTTGATGATGGTGTTTCTAGCCAACTAAGAGAGGTTCATAGCCCATGCAATGTTGGTAGGGGCCCACATTTTCCACAAAGTGTCTCGTCATGTCTTGGGATAGCAATGTTATACTTAGATCTATCAACTAGGTAGGATCATGTTGGCCAAGTGTTGACTCATATACAATAACAAGTTGATGAAGGTGTTTCTACATAGATAAGATAGGTCTACATGTCATGCAATGTTGGCATGGACCCACATCTGCCACAAGTGTGTGTCATGGCTTTGTGTAACACTCTCAAACATAGATGTATAAACCAGGTGGGATCATGTTGGCCAAGTGCAAAGAGATACAACCAGAAGTTGATGAAGGAGTGTCAAGCCAACCTAGAGAGGTTTATAGCCCATGCAATGTTGGCATGGGCCCACATTTTCCACTAGTGTCTCATCATGTCTTGGCATAGCAATCTTATAGTTAGATCTATAACCTAGCTTGGATCATGTTATCGAAGTGATGACTCATACAACTACAAGTTGATGAAGGTGTTTCTAAACAGCTAAGATAGGTCTAGATCCCATGAAATGTTGGCATGGGCCCACATCTGCCACAAGTGTTTGTCATGGCTTTGCATGGCACTCTGATGTCTACGCGCTTCTATTATTATAGACAGTTGTTGGGCCTCCAAGTGTAGAGGTCTGTAGAACAGCGGCAAGTTTTCCCTTAAGTGGATTACCCAAGGTTTATCAAACTCTGAGGAAGTGGTCAAAGGTATCCATCTCAAGCAACCCTGCAATCAAGATACAAGAAGTCTCTTGTGTCCCCAACACACCCAATACACTTGTCAAGTGTATAGGTGCACTAGTTCGCTGAAGAGATAGTGAAATACAAGTGGTATGGATAATTATAAGTGGTAACGGTGCCAGGAAATAGCTTTGATGGCGCGTGGTTGACGTGGAAAGAGACTAAAGGCAATCTAAAATAAAGATGGAAGCAAACAAACATGTAACAAATCTAATTCCAAACGGCGTTTCAATGCTTAGAAACAAGGCCTAGGGATCATACTTTTGCTAGTGAACACTCTCATATAAATATCTTCTCTTCATGATACTACTCTAAACTACTCTCCGGTTTGACACTCTAATCCATGGTAGGACTATAAAATCACACCTCAAAGTAAGCCTTTACCATCTAGATAACCCCACACTGTCACCTTGAGCTCTAGATGGTTCCAACAAACACCACAATTTCATAAAGACATCCAACTCCAAATATAACTCATAACAAGTATTTGTAATCTCTAGCCTAAGTGCCACCATGGTGTGCACACTGTCAACTTCACACACATGGGGAGAGCAGAGATCTATTAAAGCACTTTAGTAGCAAGGTAGATCTATAGATTAGAAGCTCATGATCTCAATAAGATCATGCATAGAGAGAGAGATGAACACATAGCTATCGGTAGAACCCTTAGCCTAGATAGAGAACTACTCCCTCCTCATCATGGGAATCAACAATGGTGATGGAGATGGCGGTGGAAATCGATGGAGATGGCTCCGGGGGCACTTCTCCATCCCGGCAGGGTGCCGGAACAGAGACTTTCTGTCCCCCGAATCTCCCCTTCGGTGGCGGCGGCGCTGTGGAACTTTTCGTGGCTGGAGGCTGGATGGTTTAGGGCTTTTGCATTGGGAGGAATCTTATTAGCGAAGAGGCAAGGTCGGTGGGCAGCCAGGGGGCCCACACCACCTGGTGGCACGGCCAGGGCTAGCCTGCACCACCATATGGTTTTGCCACCCTGTGGCCCCTCTCCGTCTCGTCTTCTGGCTCCGTGAGTCTTCCGGTAAAATATCGACTTTGGGTTTTGTGCGGTCCAATTCTAAGAATTTTGATTTTCTGACTTTCCTAGAACCAAAAATAGCAGAAAACATGCAACTGGAACTATGGAACTTGTTAATAGGTTAGTCCAATAAAGTGTATAGAAAGTACTCCAAAGTTGGAACAAAACACAAGAAAGTAGATAAAACCAAACATGGAACATCAAAAATTATGGATACGGTAGCAACGTATCAATATCCCCAAGCTTAACTCCTGCTCGTCCTCGAGTAGGTAAGTGATAAAAAGAAAGAATAATTTTTGAGGTGACATGCACCATCATAAAATTGATCAAAGTATTTGTAAAACATTCAAAGCTGGGATCATAGTACTTCAATCATAACATGAAAGGCAGTTCTAGCAATAAGACAAAGAAACTATGTTGCAACATGAAAAGGCACAAACAAAAGATTCATGAATAACAATGCTTTGCAAGACGTTTGTTTGTTTCACATAAAGAGAACATAGCATAGTGGCATTCAGCTTGTCCCTCATAGAGAAGCAAAAATAAATGCATAGGACACCTTCAAAGTTTATAAGAGTGACTAGATACAAATAGTTTAAAACAAGCAATATCAAAGTTATGCATCAATCAACAAGTCTTGGGACAATGAACATAGGACTAAGAATGGCCACTATCCTCTCTCAATAGGTGCATAAAGATAGAAGGTGGAGACTCAACATAAAAATAAAAGAAAGGCCTTCATAGAAGGAAGCAGGGATTCAAGTCTCATAAAGAGCTTCCAAAATTTATGGTACTTATTAGCTTTCAGCTCTCATTGCCCCTATCATAAGCATCTTGAAGTGATTAAGGTTAAAGTGAACAAACTATGGTGTGTATGCTTGACGAAATAAAAGTTGGAAATCTCATGTCCCTTGAATACATGGGCCGCTCATCATGCTACTAAAGTTTAGTCACCGGTAAGTTCTTTTCATCGTAAGTACATGTGTATCATAGAGAACCGCCAACGGGGTACCCCTTGCCCGATGATACGGAAGAATCCCCATATCAAAATGACAAGGCAAGCAGACAACGAGCATCTCAGCAATCTTCTTATTTTCCATGGGAAAATGGTGCTTTTTTCTCTGTTTCCTCTTTTCTCATCTTTTTTTTCTTTTTTCTCTTTATCCGACTCTTTTTTTATAAGAAGAATGCTTCATAGACAACTCATTATGGTTACGCTTCAGGTTTCCACCATGACAGCATGGATTAGACCAGCGGCCCTGGCGTTTCTCTAACACATATACATAACTCCATGGACTTACAAGCTCCCCTTTCATTTCACACCGACGACATCCATAGACAAAAGAGCATGATATCAACTAGGTACAAAGTACAAGTGCAATGTTGTAAGCGTTCCCCATGACAGCATGGTTCTGCTAATCCCCAACAAATAAGTGCCAGCATATACAACATAGACGACACAATGGTTCAAGTTTATTAAGGGCAAGAAAAGTAAAGTGTGCCATCAAGTTCATTAGAGCTTTAATCACTAGTTTTCTCATAACAAGTTTAATTCGGAAGGTAGATAAAAACATGAATATACTTGGAATAGCATATACTAGTAGGTAGGTATGGTGGACTCTTTGTAATAACTTGGTTTAGGGAGTTGGATGCATGAGTGGAACTCATACTTGGTTACGGAGGCTAGCAAAAGACTGGGAGCGACAAAGAGAGCAATAATGGCCATAATTATGCAGAGCAACAAAACATTATTAATTAAAGCATAAAGTGATACTACAAGTTGAAACCTAAAGGATCATAAAGGCTATGATGACTTGGGATAGTCATAAAATGGTGTGAACATGCACCAAGTCAACCCAAATAAAGCATCAAAGGAGAATACCACAATACTATGCTTTAATATGCTAAAACAACGCATGATTCTTCAAAGGCACATTAAGCAATCTCAAATGTTTATAACAAGTCATGCTACAGCAAAGAATACTAAGCATAAAGCCAAAACAATATCGAGCATGGCATGACAAAGCATAGGCCACAGTCAAAAACAAGATCTCTTTACCACTTAAGCATGAACTTTCCTACTCTTTTTCCAAACCAAACCAAACTATTTGAAAACCAATGTATGAGAGAGGGGGTCCAACCAATTTATTCAGCGAACTAAGCAAACAAAGCAAAGGAAAAACCAAAACAAAAAAAAAGACGCTTCAAGAACAACACAACTGTGCATGAAACAATAAAAATGAAGTGTTTGGAAGAAACCTAAGATTTTTATTGATGAAGAGGGGGATGCCTTGGGCATCGCCAAGCTTTGACGCTTGTAATTCTTGGATATTTCTTGGGGTGACACGTGTGCCATCCCCAATCTTGAGCCTTAGTCCATTCTTCATCTCATTACTCATTCCTTCCATACACCTGAAATTTTTCCTTCATACAAAACTTCACACAATCATTATTAGCAACATTAGTGCACTCAAGATAATAGGTCTTTAGGTTCAGTTCCAACAACAATAAAACTTCCATTAAACACTATCTACTGTAGCACTTCCCTCAAAAAGCTCAATTCCCCAAAAGAACTCAAAAAGGAACCAACAAGAAGCAAATGCAGAAAATGGCAGAAAGCTGTTTAAACAGACCAGCGGGTAAAGACAATTTTTTTAGAAGACCTTATGTTGCTCAAATATAAAAGTTTTGAACTAACGAAAGTTATATAACAACCTGGGGCAGAAGCACAAAAATTCACGCCTCAAATGGACGTACATAGATTTTACACGAATTTTTACGGTGAAGCACATAAATCTGTTTCGGGACAACAACTTTCCCAATCATTACTTCTCTCTCATTAGAGGTTACTCTTGGCACAAAAATCAAATAAAAAGGATAAGGAGCGGTTATTACTGAAGTAATAACTTCTAAGACTCATCTAAAACTTTTGGGTTATCTCCCAATAAGTACTTTTCTTTAACGCCTTTAAGTTAGGCATGATAGTTTGAGAAGATGCTCACATAAGAAATATGAATTGAGAGGAAAAGAGAGCATCAAGGAGCAAATTCAAAGCACATTTAAGTCTAACCCACTTCCTATGCATAGTAATCTTGTAAAGAAACAAGTCATAAAATCACAAAGCAACAATCATAGGAAAGCAAAACAAGTGCAACTTCAAGACTTTCAACATAAAGAGGGGAAACTTAATATTATTGATATGCATAAAACCATGTTTCCCTCTCTCATATTAACTTTCAGTAGCATCATGAATGAAATTAACAATATAACTATCACATAAAACATTCTTATCATGAGCCACATACATAAAAGAATTAATACTCTCCACATAAGCATAGTCATTCTTATTAATTGTAGTGGGAGAAAATTCAACAAAATAGCTATCATTATTATTTTCATCAACATAATCATCAAATATAGGAGGCATATTGTAATCATAATTATTTTCTCCTCAATAGTAGGTGGACTGAAAATATCATATTCATTATTGTAATCATCATATATGGAGGTATAACATCATCATAAGCAATATAATAGTTATCTCCCAAAGTGTGTTCATTTGTAAACATATCATCATTGGAAGGAACATGGATAGTACTAATAGTGCTGCAATTATTAACATCATCATTTTCAGAATTGGTACCGAAGAGATTATCAATATCAAAAGTAGTGTGCTTTTCCCAATCATGATCACTACTATAGGTAATAGGAATAGGAACATCATCGAGTTCAGACTCATCAAAAACTATAATAGGAGCAACATGCTTAGGGGAAAATACCGTTTCCTCTCTCCTTTTACTCCTCCTCTTCTTATTTTTCTTCTTCTCTTTAGGAGGGATAGGCTTGAAAGGAAGATTCTCCATATACCCTGGTTCATTGTTAGAGACAATAGAAGAAACTTTGGAGGATTCCTCCTTTTCATTAATAAGAACAAAACACATATTAGTCCTATCATATCTTGATAAAACCTCATCTTTTATAATATTTTGTATGTAAGTATTTGTGTGGCAATTATCAACACAATAAATATGACAACCATGCAGGACACTATTCATATCAAAAGCACCCTTATCTACCAAAGAGGTTTTTCTTGATAACTCTTCACATCCCAAAAACAATGTAAGTTCATCATGCTGATTAGGAGTAATCATGTCATCACAATACAAACTTGCAGTACTCATTGGATTAGAAGGGCTATTATTATGGCCTGAGTATTGAAAATTGAAATGACCCACTTCAAAGCAAAGTTCACAAATAAAAGGATAGAGGGCACAAACTATTTTACCAAGATCATTTAGAGCCCTATACCACGTTCTAGTTTTTTCATTCATGTGGGTGATACAATATTCTTCTTCAATTTGATTATTCTCACAAGGTCTATGTATTCCACAAAAATTAACATGCTTATAAGAAGTAGTACTTTCATAGGTTTGAGCATGTTTATTGCTATCATTAATAACAAATTCATTTTCCATGCAAGTGTCTTTATAAGGCTCATGATACATGTCCCATTTTCTTTAGGATCATTAACATGAGAAGCAAAGGTTCTATAACAATCAACAAGAATTTGAGGATCAAGACCATATTTAGCACTAAGCTCTTGAAAATCATCAGTTTCAGCGAAAGACTTAATGTAATCATACTCATAGTTTTTACCTGGTTCTTTACCTTTGTTGTTATCCCAATCTTCGGTATTGCTTTGAATTGTTTCAAGAAGATCCCACTTAGCTTTGACCTTCTTACTTATGAAGGATCCGTCTAAACAAGTATCCAGATAGTCCTTGTAATGTCCTGAAAGCCTTGCATAGAAATTATTAATAATAATATTACTGGGGAGCTCATGAATGGGACATTTGAGCATTAGTGACTTCAATCTCCCCCATGCCTAGGCAATACTTTCTCCATCATGTGGATGAAAATTGTATGTAATTCCTATCTTTATGAATTTCATGAGGAGGATAAAATTTAGAGTAAAAGAGAGATTCAAGTTCCTTCCACTTCAAATGATGAGGATCATCTAGTAGCTCATACCACTCTCTAGCTTTTCCCTTAAGTGACAAAGGGAATAGCTTCCTCTTAACTTGGTTCATTGAAATACCTGCACACTTGAACAACTCGCATAATTCGTGTATAAAGAGTAAATGATCACCATGATGGACAGTTCCATCTCCCAAATAACAATTGTTCATAACACGTTCAACAATTTTTATAGGTATTTTAAAAGACATGCTTTCAATATGTGCATTTAAAATATCAAAAGTATCATTAGAATTACCACATATAGGAGATAAAGTATCATCATACCAAATTTTCTTCTTTAAAGCTAGGGAACTAAAAATATCATTTTCATAAAAACCAACTTCCCCAAGCTTAGATGTTTCCATGGCATTAGTAACAAAGGTGTTTAAAATATTCATACTAATAACATTGCTATTAGCATGCAAAGAAAGTTCCATGGGTTTTTTAATTTTCTTTTCAAACAATTCATGTTCTACATTAGGAAAAATACTAAAAAGCTCTCTAATTTTATTGTTGTTTTCCATTAAGCCTAACTAGTGAAAACCAGAAACAAAAAGACAAAATCGCAGAATCTAAAGGAAATAACTTCGAGCACTCACACTGGAGGATGTGAGTACCTTTTACCTTACCTCCCCGGCAACGGCGCTAGAAAATAGCTTGATGTATACGCACTTCTATTCTTGTAGACAGTTGTTGGGCCTCCAAGTGCAGAGGTTTGTAGAACAGCAGCAAGTTTTCCCTTAAGTGGATTACCCAAGGTTTATCGAACTCATGGAGGAAGTGACCAAATGTATCCCTCTCAAGAAACCCTGCAATCAAGATACAAGAAGTCTCTTGTGTCCCCAACACACCCAATACAATTGTCAGGTGTATAGGTGCACTAGTTCGGCCAAGAGATAGTGAAATACAAGTGGTATGGATAATTATAAGTGGTAACGGTGCCAGAAAATAGCTTTGATGGCGCGTGGTTGACGTGGAAAGAGACTAAAGGCAATCTGAAATAAAGATGGAAGCAAGCAAACATGTAACAGATCTAATTTCAAACGGTGTTTCAATGCTTAGAAACAAGGCCTAGGGATCATACTTTTGCTAGTGAACACTCTCATATAAATATCTTCTCTTCATGATACTAATCTAAACTACTCTCCGGTTGGACACTCTTATCCATGGTAGGGCTATAACAGCACACCTCAAAGTAAGCCTTTACCATCTAGATAACCCCACACTGTCACCTTGAGCTCTAGATGGTTCCAACAAACACCACAATTTCATAAAGGCATCCAACTCCAAATATAACTCATAACAAGTATTTGTAATCTCTAGCCTAAGTGCCACCATGGTGTGGACGCTGTCAACTTCACACACATGGGGAGAGCAGAGATCTATTAAATCACTTGAGTAGCAAGGTAGATCTATAGATTACAATCTCATGATATCAATAAGATCATGCATAGAGAGAGATGAACACATAGATACTGGTAGAACCCTTGGCCTCGAGAGAGAACTACTCCCTCCTCATCATGGGAATCAACAATGGTGATGGAGATGGAGGTGGAGATCGATGGAGATGGCTTCGGGGGCACTTCCCCGTCCCGGCAGGGTGCCGGAACAGAGACTTTCTGTCCCCCGAATCTCCCCTTCAGTGGCGGCGGTGCTGTGGAACTTTTCGTGGCTAGAGGCTGGATGATTTGGGGATTTTGCATCGGGAGGCATCTTATAGGCGAAGAGGCAAGGTCGGTGGACGGCCACGGGGCCCACACCAACTGGTGGCGCGGCCAGGGCTAGCCCGCGCCACCATATGGTGTAGCCACCCTATGGCCCCTCTCCGTCTCTTCTTCTGGCTCCGTGAGTCTTCCGATAAAATATTGACTTTGGCTTTTGTCCGGTCCAATTCCGAGAATATTGATTTTCTGACTTTCCTGGAACCAAAAACAGCAGAAAACAAGCAACTGGAACTATGGCACTTGTTAATAGGTTAGTCCAAGAAAGTATATAGAAAGTACTCCAAAGTTGGAAAAAAACACAAGAAAGTAGATAAAACCAAACATGGAACATCAAAAATTATGGTTACGTTAGCAACGTATCACACTCTCAAATTTAGAGGTAGCAACTAGGTGGAATCATGTTGGCCAAGTGTTGACTCACATAACCACTAAGTTGATCATGGTGTTTCTAGCCAACCAAGACATGTCTATAACCCATGCAACGTTGGCATGGGCCCACATCTGCCACACAGTGGCTCATCATATCTTGGCATAGCAGTCTGATACTTAGATCTATCAACTAGGTAGGATCGTGTTATTCAAGTGATGACTCATACAACCACAAGTTAATGAAGGGGTTTTGTAGATAGGTAAGTTGAGCTATATCACATGCAATATTGGCATGGGCTCACATTTTCCACAAAGTGTCCCATCATATCTTGGCATAGTAGTGTTATACTTTGATCTATCAACTCGGTTGGATCATGTTGGCCAAGTGTTGAGTCACAAGTGTTTGTCATGGCTTGGCATAACACTCTCATATTTAGATGTATCAACTGGATGGGTGGCCAAGTGCTGAGGCACAAAACCACAAGTTGTTGAAAGAGTTTATAGCCAATCAAGAGAGGTCTATAGCCCATGCAATGTTGGCATGGGCCCACATTTGCCACAAAGTGTCTCATTATGTCTTGGCATAGCAGTGTTATACTAATATCCATAAACTAGGTAGGATCATGCTATCCAAGTGATGACTCATACAACCACAAGTTGATGAAGGTGTTTCTAGACAACACATATAGGTCTAGATCACATGCAATGTTGACATGGGCCTACATCTTCCACAAGTGTTTTTCATGGCTTGGGATAGCAACTCTCATACTTAGATGTATCAACTGGGTGGGATCATGTTGGCCAAGTGCTGAGCCACACAACCACAAGTTGATGAAGGAGTTTCTAGCCAACCAAGAGAGGTTTATAGCCCATGCAATGTTGGCATGGGCCCACATTTGCTACAAAGGTTCTATTCATGTCTTGGCATAGCAGTCTTATACCTAGATCTAACAACTAGGTAGGATCACGATATCCAAGTGAGGACTCATACAACAACTAGTTGATGAAGGTGTTTCTAGATAGCTTAGATACGAGCTAGATCACATGCAATGGTTGCATGGGAACACATCAGCCACAAGTGTGTGTCATGGCTTTGCGTAGCACTCTCATACTTAGTGGTAGCAACTAGGTGGGATCATGTTGGGCAATTGCAGAGTCAGACAACCACAAGTTGATGAAGAAGATTCTAGCCAACCTAGAGGTTTATAGTCCATGCAATGTTGGCATGTGCCTACATTTGCCAGAAAGTGTCTCATTATATCTTGGCCTAGCAATCTTATACTTGGTCAACATGATCCCACCTAGTTGTTTGATTAAACTACACAACTGCTATGCCAAACCATGACATTGATTCTAAGTATAAAAGTGGTATGCCATGGCATGATGCACACTTGTGCCTCATATAGGCTCATATATCCCGACGTTGCATTGGGCTTTAGACCCATGTGAGTTGACTAGAACACCATCATCAACTTGTTGTACTATGAGTAATCACTTGGTCAACATGATCCCACATACTTGTTATGCCATGGTATGATGCACATCTGCGGCTACCATATATATGCGTATGCCTATGCATAGTTGTTTATGTATTTTTAGTGCTCAATGTTATTTCATTAATTTACAATGTAAGATGCATCGATAATAGGAAGTATGAATTACTCGAGATGCATATTCCATATGGCACTCCTATTTTTTGAATTTGAATTAAAGCAAATGAGTCCTAATTGGTCAACTTACTGTAGTAAACTAATATACGTCTGCTGACGATTTCAAGTAATTTTTATTTGAAGTATGTTCAATCCCATATGAAAAATTGTGTGATAAAAATTGGAAGCGTCTGCTAGATAACGGGCTGACCTTAATAACCTTGTTGCTCTAGTTATTCTGTTTCATGCACCATACCCGTGCGCGATGTTTACATCATACGTGGTGGTGGTGGGGGGTTGGGCTGACATGGGCGAAACCGAAACGGCACCATGTATAAAAGGGTTCGCCTGCCGAACCATCTCCTTTTCCCCACTCATTCCCTCCCCAATCGAGAAGAAGAAAACCCTCGTCTCACTCCTTCAACTCGAGCGTTTCCCACTCGATTCTTCTCCCTCTCGTCGCACATTCATCAGCTCCGCCAGCATGAAGGCGGGGAGCAGAGCAGCCGACGCGACTGCTGCTACTATGGATAAGTGCGCCATCACAAGCATAGATGCGGTGAAGGAGGTTAGCGGTTCCCATGGAAGTGCAGGTGGTGGTGCGGCCAAGTTGGCCGGTTTCGTCACGGCGGCACTGGATCAGGAAGACAAGGAGGATGTGGCGGTCGTTGAGGTAGACATGCTAGATATGGGCGTGAAGCACAGCTCTGACGAGGATTTAGTGGTGAAGGCCCAACACCTTGTGGTGGTGCATCTATGTGTTTTCTTTAACCTCCATTTCTCCTCTTCTCTTACTGATAACTAGGCTTTGATTGTTATAGTTGATTCTTAGGATTTGAAAGTACGTGGTTGGTGTAGTACTTCATTCTGTGGTCAGCACCTTTTGGGGGCATTGAAGAGTAGATGAACTCATTCTGTGCAACATTGATAGCCCTTTGTAGAGTGGATCATGGATATGGAATGTTTATATTTTGAAGAATTATGTGTATGATAAAATTTCACTGGATTGAATGCTGGAATTTGGTAGTGCATAATGACAGTATACATCTTCAGCAACTAACAAGTTATAATATTTATGTGCGGTTTATAAAAATATAATTTATGATATCTGAACATTTAGAAAAATTGGACACATATTTATAAATGATTCATCTCTGGAAATTACTAATGATGTATATAAATTCATCATGTTTACACAGTCTAAGTGCACCACACAAATTAATGTTAGGATCTTTAAATTTGTTCCATTTACCCAGGGCTTATACGTTTGATTTTACATGAAATGATACTGCAAATTTTTGTGTGTGAAATTAAGCATGTGTGTTCTTTGTCAACTTTTAGATGGATGGAATTATTATTTTTAGTCTTGTACTATTTGCCAAAGGAGCATGTGCTTCAGGGTGTAGTTTTGTTCATGCATTGTTTATATTATAGTTGCTGATCTACTATATAATTATTACTTGTGACCACCAACAAATAGACTAGAAGAGAGGCCCTAACCAGAAACAAATAGACTTATTTTTTATATTCTTGTGGCTGATCTACTATACACTGATTCTTGCCAGCAATTATACATGCCAAGCTTTTATTTGTCATTTATTCTAATACTAGAATCTGTTCTGAACTATGCACTAGAATTTATCAAATTTCTCCAATTATATACTGTATTGAGTTCGAACTTTGGCATCATGGAATAGGTTGGTAGTTGCAAGTTATATGTTGTCACATATATTTGTGTCTCTAGGTCATTTGCCAAGTGGACCATACTGAGTTCTTTCTAAGTTTTTGTGAACCTTAATCTGTGCATAAATACAAATTGAATGGTTATGAACCATCTAAGTGTGTCTCATTTATATGGAAAGTTAGTGTTGCATTTTTAGAAAGATAGGGCCCTTTATTTTTCTTGTTTTTGCAATGGACAATATGAAAATCTAAGACACCTTGTCATCAGTACATAGATGTGACGGTAGTATGTAATCTGTGAAGATTTCTTCCCTCTTTTGGGGTTCTTTATGTTCTTGAAAGTGTTTTACAACCATTTTTAATCTATCTGATGTGTTAAAATTATAAAACTGAGTTTTATTTGAATTACAGGGTTGTGTAGGTTTAAACTTGCTAAACATATGAAGAAAATTAAAAAACTTAATTTTTTTTACAATACCCTATTATCCAGTGGAATCCTAATGATAACATCAGAAATAATTGTCATGTGCTATGGAATTTGTGAAGTCAAATTCCCATACTTTCAGATGAGGGCTTTAAATTGAATTGTTGCTGGTCTAGTGGAACCTGACAATGCATTGAGAGATGAGTAGTGTTTAGATATAAATGATAGTAATTAATTGACAATTCATTTTCATCATAAAGAATTTCATTTCTTTCCATTAATTTAATCTATATTTTCAGATAGTATTTGAACTTAGAAGTGTTACTTCCCATTATTCTTTCTATTATAGCCTGCCAATTATTTTGTTTTCCATAATTACCCCTTTTCAAACTTGTTATACTCTTGCTCCTGCGAGCTGAAGGGTTATTTATTTATTCAAACATGAAGGGGAGCAAGCAGAAGGTGGGAAGAAGAGGAAGGTGCACCTTGGGTACTCCTCTGATAGAGACGAGTCGATGAGTTTTCTGACATATGTATAGACTGAAAGAGGCCTTGATCCAAGTATAAACATGCCAGCAATTATACATGCCAAGATTATATTTTTCATTTATTGCCCAGCTTTTAATTGTCATTTATTCAAACATTGGAATCTGTTGTGAAGAAGGCACTGGAAATTATCAAATATTAATCGAATGGTTATCTACTAAGTGTGTCTCGTTTAGATGGAAAGCTGGTGTTGCATTTTCAAGAGGATAGGGCACTTTGTTTTGCTTGTTTTTGCAATAGACAATATGAAAATAAAAGACTCCTTGTCATCAAGACATAAATGTGATAGTAGTATGTAAATTGTCAAGATTACTCCCCTCTTTTGGGTTTCTTTATGTTCTAGAAAGTGGTTTACAACCTTTTGTAATTTGTCTGATGTGTTAAAATTACAAATTGGGTTTTATTTGAATAAGAAAATTGTGTAGGTCAAAACTTGATAAGCATATAGAGATAAGTAGTGTTTAGATGTACATGATAGTTATAAATTCACAATTCATTTTCATCATAGAGGATTTCATTTCCTTCCATTGGCTTAATCTATAATTTCAGAAAGTATTTGAACTTAGAAGTTTTTTCCCATTATTCTTTCTATTATAACCTGCCAATTATTTTGCTTTCCATAATTACCTCTTTTCAAACTTGTTATACTCTTGCTTCTGTGAGCTAAAGAGTTGTTTATTTATACAAACAGAAAGGGAGCCAGCAGAAGGTTGGCAAAAGAGGAAGGTGGAACTTGCGGACTCCTCTAACAAAGACGAGTCAGTGAGTTTTCTGACATATGTATAGACTGAAAGAGGGCCTGATCTAAGTAAAATCTTGCCAGCAGTTATACATGTCAAGATTTTATTTTTCATTTATTGCCCAGCTTTTATTTTTCATTTATTCAAACACTAGAATATGTTGTGAAGAAGATACTAGAATTTATCAAATATTAATTAATTGTTTATGTACCATCTAAGTGTGTCGCATTTAGATGGAAAGTTGGTGTAGCATTTTCAAGAGGATAGGGCCCTTTAGTTTGCTTGTTTTTGCAATAGAGAATAAGCAAATAAAAGACACCTTGTCATCAATACATAGATGTGATAGTAGTATATAATCTGTGAAGATTGCTCTCCTTTATTTGGGTTATTTATGTTCTTGAAAGTGTTTTACAACTTTTCGTAATCTGTCTAATGTGTAAAAATTGCAAAACTGAGTTTTATTTGAATTACAAGGTTGTGCAGGTATAAACTTGATAAGCATAGAGAAAATTTAAAAACTAAATCTTGCTTTACAATACCCTATTATTCGGTAGAATCTTAATGATAACATCATAACCTATTGTCATGTGCTATGAAATCTATGAAATACTTTCACATCAGGGCTTTAAATTGAATTGTTGTTGGTCTAGTGGAACTTTACAATGCATTCAGAGATGAGTGGTGTTTAGATATACATGACATTTATAAATTGACAATTCATTTTCATCATAGAGGATTTCATTTCCTTCCACTTCCTTAATCCATAATTTTAGAAAGTATTTGAACTTAGAAGTTTTACTTTCCATTATTCTTTCTATTATAACCTGCCAATTGTTTTTCTTGCCATAATTACCTCCTTTCAAACTTTTTATACTCTAGCTCCTATGAGCTAAAGAGTCGTTTATTTATTCAAACAGGAAGGGGAGTCAACTTCAATTGTGAGCTGAAGGTGGGAAAAAGAGGAAGCTGCACCTTGTGTACTCCTCCGACAGAGATGAGTCGGTGAGTTTTCTGACAGATGTATAAACTGAAAGAGTTCCTGATCTAAGTATAATCTTGCCAACAATTATACATGCCAAGATTTTATTTTTCATTTGTTGCCCAGATTTTATTTGTCCTTTATATATTCAAACATTGGTATATGTTGTGGAGGCACTGGAATTTATCAAATATTAATTGACTATGAATGTAACACCTTAGTGGGTATCATTTAGACGGAAAGTTGGTGTTGCATTTGCAAGAGGATAGGGCCCTTTGTTTTGCCCTTTTTGCAATAGAGAATATGCAAATCAAAGATACCTTATCATCAATATATAGATGTGAAAGTAGTATGTAATATCTGTGATGATTGCTCCCCTCTTTTGGGTTCATTATCTTATCAAAATTGTTTTATAACCATTTGTATTCTATCTGATGTGTTAATAGTAGAAGAACTGAATTTCATTTTAATTACATGATTGTGTAGATTGAAACTTGGTAAGCATACAGGCACAATTGAAATTTTTTCATTATGATGTAACTGCATTGCGAGCCATATTTTTTATTTACTAATATATAGTACACTAGGTGGTTTTTTATTGATGATTTTGTTCTCCTTTGTTTAATGCATCTGGGTTGATTTTGTTAATGTATTATGCCCCAGGGGTGAAGGAAATGGGGTACATCTCCCAGTACAAGAAGCCATAGGTCACTCGGCATGTTCTGGCCCGTCTAGCAGAAAGGACAGGTCTAGTTAGTGGCTTATTCCTTTTTAGGTCATTTTGAAGTACAAGCATAGAAGGAATTTTCACAATTCTAAATATAGCTAAGACTCTTATCAGCAGAGAGTTTGAGTTTGTGCTGAATGATGACTATGAAGCACAAGTGTTTGTGAGGGCCACTTCCACTACTGATAATGTTGTTCTTGAGAGCGCGTCTGCAAAGGAGAAAGCATTTAGTTTTGCTCACATGGTTCTCAAGATTTTCAAGATTTTGTTGAACTCAATCTTGTGCCAAGGAAGGAAGACAAGCTATTCAACACAGGAATATGACCACCTGTCAGTTGATCGCATGTTTGAAGTAAGTTACACTACTAGATTTTCATGAAAGGGGGACCCAATTGAAAAATGGAAGAATCCTCATCTGTCAGAAACAACCATGAAAATTCTTTGTGTGTCTAAGGGTACTCGACCAGGCCTAACTAGAGTTGTTGTGAAGCACATGTTCCGTACTAGTACTATTTGCTATCCAGTCAATGTTGGTCCATCATACTTTAGGTTCAAACATGTTGTTGATCAAGATGGGAGCCTGTACATGAAATTTCTCGACCCTATCAATGTTGAAACAATGGAAAGGAGGAATTACTTTGTTGGTAGATTCACGATCAAGTTTTATCTTATAAACCGTGTTACCAAGTGTAGCAAGAACTTTGACAAGGCAAAGACAAACAAGGTGCATTACAGGAATCATCCCGATGATTATTTCAAACCCATCTGAAGAACAAGGATCATTTTCAAGTTATCAAGATGTTTTAGTTTAAGAACTTATCTTTTTTATGGCCGCGGAAGATTTCAAACCTCTATCATTAAGTTCCAGCACCCTAGATCTGTACAATATAATTGCTTGTGCTACCAGCTCTATAGAATATTTTTGTATTCATTTGCATTGGTCCTGGGAGAATCCCCTTTGGCATATGTGAGGCAATATGTGCTTAGCATAATGTGATGTGCTGAAATTGTGTACTCCCTACGGTCCATATTAATGGCCTCAATTTTATCTAGATTTGTATGTATCTAGGTAAGTATTTAGACTATATGCATTCGTATCGAGGCAAAGTTGAGGCCATTAATATAAACCATAGGGAGTATGTTTTTTGTCAGACCTCCAAGATGATGATGGGAGGTTCTCTGCCCAGCCGACGATTAATTCGCATTATGTGTCTAAGATCCCAATTGGTTGCACGAAAGTATGAATTGTTCTTGGTTGTATAGATTCATATTCCCTATTTCCGTGTGGGCATCCTATATGAGGTACAACAGGGTGTCATTAGATGGAATTACATGCATCTCTGGATTCCGGTTGCACCAGCTCATGATGAATCACAATACATGCTAATGGTAGAACTGATGCGATTGGAATCCGATGGTATTGATGGCCCAAAATATATCGAGCTCGTTGGGGAACCCCAAGGGGAAGGTATGATGATCACAGCAGCAAGTTTTCCCTTAGTACGAAACCAAGTTTATCAATCCAGTACGAGCAAGGAAACACCCCAAAGGTGTAGCTAGATGAACGTTGGTAGGGAGCACTACCGGTGCCAGCATCAACGTTGATACCAGAACAACACAACCACAGAACTTTGCCCCCAACTTACGATGAGGTTGTCAATCTCACTGGTTTTGCTGAAAACAAAGGATTAGAAATATCGAATGGAAGGAAGTAATAGTTTGTAGAAAGTAAACAAAAAGCAGTAAACAATTTATATATTGTATGTAAAAGAAAAGGACCGGGACCCATAGTTCACTAGAGGTGGCTCTCCTTAAGATAAATAACATGCTGGGTGAATAAATTACAGCGGGGCAATTGACAAACATCGAGAAAGCAATACATGCATATACTAATCATCTTGACTCCTTTGGAACTTGATTGGGCATTACAACATTATACATAGACCGCCATCCAACTGCATCTATGACTAATAATCCACCTTCAGGTTATCATTCGAACCCCCTCCAGTATTAAGTTGCAAGCAACAAATTATTGCTTTACGAATTGCGTGTAATTTAAACAATATGATTGTTCTATGAACAAAGGATTGTTGTTTTCTCCCTAGTAGCAACATCACATCTAGTAACTTAGAGATTTCTGTCACTTCCCCGGAATACCAGAGGCATGAACTAACTATCGAGCATAAATACTAACTCTTGGAGTTGCTGGAATCTACTTGGCAAAGATAGCTACTAACAACGGAAAGCATGCAAGATCACAAATAACAAAGACATGATAGAATCAATAATCAATCTGAAATAGCATCTCAATATTCATCGGATCCCCGCAAACACAACATGCAGAATTACAAATATATGATCTTGATCATGAACGGAGCTCACAAGATCTAAACATGAAAGCACAAAGGAGGAGAACCAGCCATCTAGCTACTACATGTATCTGTAGTCCAAGGATGAACTACTCACGCATCACACCGGAGGCTTGCATGGTGATGAAGAAGGCCTCCAGGGTGAATTCCCCTCTCCGGCAGGGTGCCTGGAAGAGCTTCAGATCCCTCCCGATCTAGGGATGGAGATGACGGCGGCTACAGACTCTTTCGTGGATTTTTGATCGGGTACTTAGGGTTTTCGTCCCGAGGGCATATTATAGGCGGAAGGAGAGGACGAGTGGGTGCTGGGGTCGGCCAGACCACCCCCTGGCGCGGGCCAGGCCTGGCCGCGTGGCCAGGTGGTGTGGCCGGCCTCCAGCCCTTCTCCGCCTCGTATTCTGGCATCTGATGACTTCCGGAAAAATAGGCACTTTGGCTTTTGTCCCATCCAATTCCGAGAATATTGATTTTCTGACTTCCCTGGAACCAAAAACAGCAGAAAACAGGCAGCTGGCACTGTGGTTCTTGTTAATAGGTTAGTCCAAGAAATCATATGAAAAGTACTCCAAAGTGTGGATAAAACACAAGTAAGTGGATAAAACCAAGCATGGAACATCAAAAATTATAGATACATTTGCAATGTATCAACATCCCCAAGCTTAACTCCTGCTCGTCCTCGAGTAGGTAAGTGATAAAAAGAAAGAATAATTTTTTAGGTGACATGCACCATCAAAGAATTGATCAAAGTATTTGTAAAACATTCAAAGCTAGGATCATAGTACTTTAATCATAACATGAAATACAAAGTTCTAGCAATAAGACAAAGAAACTATGATGCAACATGAAAAGGCACAAACAAAACATTCATGAATAACAATGCTGTGCAAGACGTTTGTTTGTTTCACATAAAGAAAACATAGCATAATAGTATTCAGCTTGTCCCTCATAGAGTAGCAAATATAATTGCATAGGACACCTTCAAAGTTCATAATAATGACTATAAACAAGCAATATCAAGTTATGCATCAATCAACTAGTCTTGGGACAAAGCACATAGAACTATGAATGGCCACTATGCTCTCAAAGTAGGTGCATAAAGGTAGAAGGTGGACACTCAATATAATGGTGGAAGAAAGGCCTTCATAGAAGGAAGTAGGGATTCAAGTCTCATAAAGAGCTTCCAAAAATTATGGTACTTATGGATTTGAGCTCTCATTTCCCTGTCATAAGCATCTTGAAGGTGATTAAGGTTAAAGTGACACAACTAATAGGATATGCTTGACAAGTTATAAACCGAAATCTCATGCCCCTTACTTACGAAGACCGAACCTCATGCTACTCAACTTTAGTCATGAGTAAGCTCTTGTCATTGTAAGTACATGTGTATCATAAAGAACCGCCAACGGGGTACCCCTTGCACATGGTACATGAGATATCCCATAATCAAAATGACAAGGCAAGCATACAATGAGCATCTTAGCGATCTTTTTATTTGCTATTTGCATAGGTTTTTATTGAGGATGCTTCATAGAGTGCTCATTATGGTGATGCTGAAAGTTTCCACCATGATTAGGCATGGCTTAGGCTAGCGGCCCAGGCATTTCTCTAACACACATACAAACTCCATGATCTTACAAGTTCCACTTTTATTTCACACCGCCGGGATCCAAAAGAAAAAGAACATGATATCAACAGGGTACAAAGTACAAGTGCAATGTGGAAAGCGTTCCCCATGATACATGGTTCTGCTAATTTCAACTTATAAAGCGCAAGCATATACGCAACAAAGAATGACCCAATGGTTCAAGTTTATTAAGGTCAAGAAAAGTAAAGTGTGCCATCAAGTTCGTGAGAGCTTTAATCACTAGTTTTATCATAACAAGTTTAATTTGGAAGACAAACAAAAGCATGAATATACTTGGAATATCATATGCTAATAGGTAGTTATGGTGGACTCTTTGGAATAACTTGATTTAAGGAATTGGATGCATGAGTGGAACTCATACTTGGAGGCTAGCAAAAGACTGGGAGCGACAAACTAAGAGAGCAATAATGGCCATAATCATGCAGAGCGACAAAACATCATTGATCAAAGCATAAAGTGATACTACAAGTTGAAAACTAACGGATCATAAAGGCTATGGTGACTTGTGATAGTCATAAAATGGTGTGAGCATGTGCCAAGTCAACCCAAATAAAGCATCAAAGGAGAATACCACTATACTATGCTTTAATAAGCTAAAACAACGCATGATTCATCCAAGGCACATTAACCAATCTCAATTGTTTATAACAAGTCATGCTACAGAAAAGAATGCTAAGAATAAAGACAAAACAATATCAAGCATGGCATGACAAAGCATAGGCCATAGTCAAAAACAAGCTCTTTTTACCACATAAGTATGAACTTTCCTACTCTTTTCCAAACCAAACCAAACTATTTGCAAACCAATGTATGAAAGAGGGGGTCCAACCAATTTATTCAGGAAACTAAGCAAACAAAAGAAAATGAAGAACCAAAACGAAAATGAAAAAGAAGACACTCCAAGAACAACACAACTGTGCATGAAACAATAAAAACGAAGCGTTTGGAAGAAACCTGGGATTTTTATTGATGAAGAAGGGGATGCCTTGGGCATCCCCAAGCTTTGACGCTTGTACTTCTTGGATATTTCTTGGGGTGACACATGTGGCATCCCCAAGCTTGAGCTTTAGTCCATTCTTCATCTCATTACTCATTCCTTCCATACACCTGAAATTTTTCCTTCATACAAAACTTCACAAAATCTTTATTAGCAACATTAGTGCACTCAAGATAATAAGTCTTAAGGTTCAGTTCTAACACCAAATAAACTTCCATTATAACACTAGCTACTGAAGCACTTCCCTCAAAAAGCTCAATTCCCCAAAAGAACTCAAAAAGGAACCAACAAGAAGCAAATGCAGAAAATGGCAGAAATCTGTCAAAACAGACCAGCAGGTAAAGACGATTTTTTTCGAAGACCTTCTGTTGATAAAATCAAAAAGTGTTGAACTAATGAAAGTTAGATAACAACCTGGGGCAGAAGCACAAAAATTCACGCCTCAAAAAGACGTTCATAGATTTAACACGAATGTTTACGGTGAAGCACAAAAATCTGTTTCGGGACAGCAACTTTCCCAATCATTACTTCTCTCTCATTAGAGGTTACTCTTGGCACAAAAAGCAAATAAAAAGGATAAGGAGCGGTTATTACTGAAGTAATAACTTCCAAGACTCATCTAAAACTTTTGGGTTATCTCCCAATAAGTACTTTTCTTTAATGCCTTTAAGTTAGGCATAAGAAGCAAGAAGAAGAATCAAGTATTCTCAAATGAAGAAGCATTAAGACCAAATTTTGTTTTCATAGGAGGATCAAAATAAATCTTCTCTCTCTTCTTAGGGAAGTGTTCTATACCTTTCTTGAGTGGGAGTTGATATTTAATGGTGCCTTCTTTCATATCAATGATGGCACCAACAGTTCTAAGAAAGGGTCTTCCCAAAGTAATAGGACAAGAAGCATTGCATTCAACATCCAAAACATAGAAATCAACGGGGACATAGGCATTGTTAACCATAATAAGAACATCATTAAGACTCCCCATGAGTTTCTTTTTAGCATTATCATCAAGTGGGACATTCAAATAACAATCTTCAAGTGGTGGCAAATCAAGCATATCATAAATCCTTCTAGGCATAATAGAAACACTACTATCAAGATCACATAAAGCTTTGAAATCAAAGTCATTCACTTTCATATTAATAATGGGTTCCCAACCATCTTCTTGTTTTATAGGAATAAAAGCTTTATGTTTCATCTTTTCTTCTTTAATCTTTATGAGAGCATCAGTAATGTGTTTTGTAAAGGCCATGTTCATAGCACTAGCATTAGGACTTTTAGCAAGCTTTTGTAGGAACTTAATAACTTCAGAGATATTGCAACCATCAAGATCAAAATCAAAATTATCATCTAGAGTAGTAGAACTATTACTAGCCTCAACACTAGTGGTGGTGATAGTAGAAACACTAATGTTCCTAGCAATTTCATCTTCTCTTTCCCACTTAGCATGTAATTTAGCTAATAATCTAACATTTTCATCAATTCTTACATGTATAGCATTAGTAGCTGCAAATGGATTATCGTTAGTTTCAGGTTTAGCAGCCATTTTAGTGATCAAAGAGGATTGAGCTTCAAACAAAGATGATATATTTCTTTCAGCATTAGAGAGTTTTTCCTCAATAGTTTTATTGAAAGCAGTTTGATTACTAATAAAGTCTTTAAGCATAACTTCAAGTTCAGAGGGTGCACTCCTATTATTGTTGTAGGAACTTCCATAAGCATTACCATTGTTGGGAGGATATGGCTTATAATTGTTGTTACCAAAATTATTCCTATAAGCATTATTGCCAAAATTGTTATTTCTTATAAAGTTCACATCAACTTGCTCTTATTGAGCAACCAAAGAGGCTAAAGGAACATTATTTGGACCAATATGGGATTTCCCATTAACAAGCATAGACATAATAATATCAATCTTATCACTCAAGGAGGAAGTTTCCTCAACAGAATTTACCTTCCTACCTTGTGGAGCTCTCTCAATATGCCATTCAGAATAATTAACCATCATATTGTCCAGAAGTTTTTTTGCAGCACCCAAAGTGATGGTCATAAAGGTACCTCCAGCAGCAGAATCCAATAGGTTCCTTGAAGAATAGTTCAATCCTGCATAAAAAGAATGGATGATCATCCAAGCAGTCAGTCCATGAGTGGGACAATTCTTTACCAAAGATTTCATTCTTTCCCAAGCTTGAGCAACATGCTCATTATCAGATTGTTTAAACTTCATTATTTCACTTCTCATAGATATAATCTTATTAGGAGGATAGTATTTTCTAATGAAAGCATCTTTGCATTTAGTACAAGAATCAATACTATTCTTAGTTAAGGAATTCAACCATTCTTTAGCTTTTCCTCTCAAAGAGAAAGGAAACAATTTCAGCTTAATAATATCACCATCTACATCCCTATGCTTTTGCATCTCACAAAGTTAAACAAAGTTATTTAGATGGGAAGCAGCATCTTCATTACCAATACCAGAAAATTGATCTCGCATAACAAGATTGAGCAAAGCAGGTTTTATCTCAAAGAAAGTAGCTTCATGCATAGGTGGAGCAATAGGTGTGCTCCTAAAATCATTATTGTTGGTGCTAGCGAAGTCACACAACTTAGTGTTTTCAAGAGTAGTCATTTTTTTGTATTTTCAAATAAGAAATCAAACTAGTAAAACTAATTTTTTGTGTTTTTTATAAAGAAACAAGCAAACAAAGCAAAAAGAAACGAAGCAAAACCAAAATAACAAAGTAAAGAGATTGGTTATGAGGGACTCCTCTTGTGAAGATGTCCTTGACTCCCCGGCAACAGCGCCAGAAAATATGCTTGATGGCCGAAAATATATCGAGCTCATTGGGGAACCCCAAGAGGAAGGTATGATGAGCACAGTAGCAAGTTTTCCCTCAGTACGAAACCAAGGTTATCAATCCAGTAGGAGCAAGGAAACACCCCAAAGGTGTAGCTAGCTGGACGTTGGCAGGGCGCACCACCGGTGCCAGCAGTAACGTGGAGACCTGCACAACACAACCATAGAACTTTGCCCCCAACTTATGATGAGGTTGTCAATATCACCAGTTTTGCTGAAAACAAAGGATTAGACGTATTGAATGGAAGGAAGTAATAGTTTGTAGAAAGTAAACACAAAGCAGTAAACAATTTATAGATTGTATGTAAAAGAAAGGACTGGGATCCATAGTTCACTAGAGGTGGCTCTCCTTAAGATAGATAACATGCCGGGTGAACAAATTACAGTGGGGAAATTGACAAACATCAAGAAAGCAATACATGCATATACTAATCATCTTGACTCCTTTGGAACTTGATTGGGCATTACAACATTATACATAGACCGCCATCCAACTTCATCTATGACTAATAATCCACCTTCAGGTTATCATACGAACCCCCTCCAGTATTAAGTTGCAAGCAACAGATTATTGCTTTACGAATTGCGTGTAATGTAAACAATACATTTGTTCTATGAACAAAGGATTGTTGTTTTCTCCATAGTAGCAACATCACATCTAGTACCTTAGAGATTTCTGTCACTTCCCCAGATTACCAGAGGCATGAACCCACTATCGAGCATAAATGCTAACTCTTGGAGTTGCTAGCATCTACTTGGCCAAGATAGCTACTAACAACGGAAAGCATGCAAGATCACAAATAACAAAGACATGATAGAATCAATAATCAATCTGAAATAGCATCTCAATATCCATCGGATCCCCGCAAACACAACATGCATAATTACAAATATATGATCTTGATCATGAACGGAGCTCACAAGATCTAAACATGAAAGCACAAAGGAGGAGAACCAGCCATCTAGCTACTACATGGATCCGTAGTCCAAGGATGAACTACTCACGCATCACACCGGAGGCTTGCATGGTGATGAAGAAGGCCTCCAGGGTGAATTCCCCTCTCCGGCAGGGTGCCGGGAAGAGCTTCAGATCCCTCCCGATCTAGGGATGGAGATGACGGCGGCTATAGACTCTTTCATGTATTTTTGATCGGGTACTTAGGGTTTTCGTCCTGAGGGCATCTTATAGGCGGAAGGAGAGGCCGAGGGGGTACTGGGGTCGGCCAGACCACCCCCTGGCACGGTCCAGGCCTGGCCGCACGGCCAGGTGGTGTGGCCGGCCTCTAGCCCTTCTCCATCTTGTATTCTGGCATCTGATGACTTCCGGAAAAATAGGCACTTTGGCTTTTGTCCCGTCCAATTCCGAGAATATTCATTTTCTGACTTTCCTGGAACCAAAAATAGCAGAAAATAGGCAGCTGACACTATGGCTCTTGTTAATAGGTGAGTCCAAGAAATCAAATGAAAAGTACTCCAAAGTGTGGACAGAACACAAGTAAGTGGATAAAACCAAACATGGAACATCAAAAATTATAGATACATTCGCAATGTATGAGGTATGTACAACAGAATTGAAGCAGGGTCTCTATGGTCCAGCACTGTCACTAGTTTACACACATGCACAGCAAGTTAACATAACATGTTCTAGCAGGTTCTACTAATAAGTACTTTCAGCAGGGTCTTCAGTTGTTGTTAGAGAGCCCCACCATGATCAGATGTAGTCCACAATCACTATCTAGTTTAAAGTGTCTCATCATGTCTTGGCATAGCAAAATTATTCTTAGATCTATCAAGTAGGTAGGATCATGTTGGACAAGTGTTGAGCCACACAACCACTAAGTTGATGAAGGAGTTTATATCCAACCCAAAGAGGACTATAGCCCATGCAATGTTGGCATGGGCCCACATTTGCCACAAACTGTCTCATCATGTCTTGGCATAGCAGTGTTATACTTAGACCTATCAACTGGGTGGGATCATGTTGGGCCCACATGTAATCATCTTGGTATCCTTGGACCCGCAAATGCAGTTGAAGTTGCATAAACCTACATATACTAGGCTTGGTACCATTGTGGATCTAGTTATATCGTATAATTCTCAAGCTGGCCCTACATGTATCATTCTTACAAAGGTATATTCTATAAGGGCTCACATTCACCAACACAACTCACATTGCACTTCATAGATACTTTATGGGCCCACATGTAATAATCCTGGTATCCTTGAACCCGCAAAGGCCAGTTGAAGTTGCATAGACCTACATATACTACTCTTGGTACCATTATGGATCTAGTTATATCGTATAATTCTAAAACTGACCCTACATGTATCACTCTTGCTTAGGTATATGCTACAAGGGCCCACATTCACCAAAACAAGTAGCATTGCACTCACAAATGCCATATGGGCCCACATGTAACAATCATGGTATCCTTAGACCCACAAATTCCAGTTGAAGTTGCATAAACCTACATATACTACTCTTGGTACCATTGTGGATCTAGTTATATCGTGTAATTCTTAAACTGGCCCTACATGTATCATTCTTGCTCAGGTATATGCTATAAGGGCCCACATTCACCAACACAACTCACACTGCACTCAAAAATGCCATATGGGCCCACATGTAACAATCTTGGTATCCTTGGACCTGCAAATGCCTGTTGAAGTTGCATAGACCTACATATACTACTCTTGGTACCATTGTGGATCTAGTTATATCCTATAATTATCAAACTGGCCCTACATGTATCATTCTTGCTCATGTATATGATATAAGGGCCCACATTCACCAAAACAAGTAACATTGCACTCACAAATGCCATATGGGCCCACATGTAACAATCTTGGTATCCTTGGACCCACAAATGCCATTTGAAGTTGCATAGACCTACATATACTACTCTTGGTACCATTGTGGATCTAGTTATATCGTATAATTCTCAAAATGGCCCTACATGTATCATTCTTATTTAGATATATGCTATAAGGTCCCACATTCACCAAAACAAGTAACATTGCACTCACATATGCCATATGGGTCCACATGTAACAACCTTGGTCTCCTAGACCCAAAAATCCAATTTGAAGATACAAAGATGTACATATACTCTTTCTACACTTGTAGACCTAATTAAATCATGTCATTCTCAAACTAGCCCTACATGTATCATTCTTTCAAAATTCATAGTAAGGTGCATAAGTTGATTGTGTTTCTAGCCAACCCAGAGAGGTCTAGATCCCATGGAATGATGGCTTGGGCCCACATTTGCCATAAGTGTGTATCATGAATTTGCATAGCACTGTTATACTTAGATGTATCAAATGGGTGGGGTCATGTTAGCTAAGTGTTGAGTCACACAACCACTGAGTTGAGGATGGTATTTCTAGCCAACCGAGAGAGTTATATATCCTATGAAATGTTGGCATGGTCCCACATTTGCCACAAAGTGTCTCATCATGTCTTGTTATAACAGTGTTATACTTAGATCTATCAACTTGATAGATCTTAGTATAATACTGCTATGCCAATACATGATGAGATACTTTGCATGGGCTATAGACCTCTCTAGGTTGGCTAGAAATTCATTCATCAACTTGTGGTTGTCTGACTCTACAATTAGCCAATATGATCCCATGTAGTTGCATCATCTAAGTATTAGAGTGCTATGCAACGCCATGACACACAATTTTGGAAGATGTAGGCCCAACCAACATTGCATGGGATCTAGCTCATACCTAACCTTTCTAGAAACACCTTCATTAACTTGTGGTTGTATGAGTCATCACTTGGATAACATGATCCTACCTAGTCGATAGATCTAAGTATAACACTAGTATGCCAAGATATGATGAGACACTCTGTGGAAAATATGGGCCAATGCCAACATTATGATGAGACACTAGTAGACATTATGCTTTGTTAATGAAAAAGGGGGAAGTCCCTTTTTATTATAAAAAGACGTTTGATTTTCCTGTTGAGCTGGACCACATGTGTAATTTTTTATATTTGTGCAAAAAATGGTGTGTAAACACATGCACTCCAGAAAAACTATGTGTGTAAACTCTTTTTATTTGAAATTGTATATATGTGTCAACATTTTTAAGAAGAAATATTTGTGTAACCATTTTTATGCGCCATTGCACATGCAAATAGAACAAGCCCAGAATCCAGCTCTCGATTTATCAATAGTTAGTGGCGTCCATACATTTACCTGACATGGTGTAGTATAACGTATTCTAAGTGGTATCCATGTTTGTCTATCTATGTTATGAATATTATTATTTCTTTCCTTTTTTGAGGGAAAAAAGGTCATATATTAAGCATGCAAGCCGCCTCATTAAAACCTTCTAGTCCCCTTAGGTACCCTGGTAAGGGAAAAGAGTGCGTCTGAAACTTGCAGCCCATCAAATAATTGTAGCATTGTTTACAAGAGGTTGCAGAATGAAACTAGGGGGTTCATCGACCCAATTACAAGATGAATGATCAGCAAAACAAACCCTAGAAATCTCATGAGCTACTTTATTTCCCTCCCTTGGACAATAGACAAAAGTAACATTGCCAATAGTAGAGACGATGTCCATACAGTTAGCAAATAAAGCCGCTGATTCAGTCCACCAAACTATTTGTCCTTTGCAAGCTTCGAGAACCTCCGTTGAATCACCCTCTGCAATAATATTATGACATCCCATTCTATTTGCCAATTTAAGACCTTCCTCATTGTTATAGCCTCAGCCATGGAGGCTAAAGATATATGTGGGAGAAACTTGCATGATGCCACAATAAAGTTGCCCTGGTAATCATGAAGAACCACTCCAACAGAACCAGAATAGGAGTCCAAATGAAACGAAGCATCAACATTCATCTTAACATACCTCGGGTGTAGCATCCCAATTGTCTAACAATTGTAATGCTACTTGGTCTAGTAATATAATGGCTACTTCAAATATATAATTGTTGCATCATCATTATATCATGCTCATGTCATCATGCCTCCTTGCATTTGAGCATCATCTAAAACCCTTTTCCTATGGTTCTTCTCTCATATGCATTGTTAATTGTATTTGCCTCTTGATATTGTATTTGGTTCTTGATATATTGTTTAATGCCCAAATTGAGTTGAGGGCATATCTCTTTTAACTCCACCACCCTTTCTTTTCACCACCTTATAATTCCACCATCCAACTAAATATGAGCTTGGCACTTATTGGTTTTACCTCTAGCTCATGTGGGTTGGGATGGATCCAATTCTTTTACCACATGCTCTTATCTTATCATCGTGTTGTTTTCACATCATGGATATATGAGAGCCACATGGCCACCTTTGCATGCCTTGTGAGTGGGACCCTTTGCCTAGCTTCCATATGGATTATCATGGAATTATGCTCATGTTGGAATATTTTGGGGCTATTAAATACCTAGTGGCACATACACACTAGCAAGTCCCATTTCTATTCAAATATGGTCATCTCCATCTACTCCATCTAGAACTTTCCTTTAAATTCTTTTGCTTGGCCTTATTCCATGTTTGGAATGCATATGAATAAATGCCATGGACATTTATGTTGTTTTCACAAGATAACACCTAGCATTAATGGGTATGCATGGGCCATGCAACCATAACCCTTGGACTTCTTCTTTTGTTTTGTTTTATTGGTTTGTTGGAGCTTGGTTTTAAATTCAAACTAGGTGCTCCTTGTTTTTGAATCTCTTAAACCATATTTTAAAACTACCTCTTTGGTTTGGCTAAACCAAACCATCTCTAACCCTAATCTCTCTTATCTCTCTCTTTTTCTATCTCTTCCCCTAAGCCTCTCTCCACTCCTTAGTTATCTCTGTTTCATAACAAAATTTGCAAAAACTTCCTTAAAGAGGTATTTCTTAGGTTTGATTAAATCTGCAACAAAACAAAACAAATCAAAACAGTTTTTGTTTGAATAAAAAAAAGAGTTATGAGAGGGAGAGAGCTTACCTGCAGCCCAGCGCAGCAGCCCACCGATGTAGCCTTCCCTGTCGCGGCCCATCTCCCGGCCCACCTTCCCAGCCGGCCTCCCCAGCCCGTACCCCTTCACGCCGTCCCTGTTCACCGTCTTCCTCTCGCCCCCTTTCTCTCTGCAGGCAAACGGAGGAGCAGGTAGGCATCCACCCGTCGTCGTCCTCGTCACCCTCCACCACCACCTGCCCCTCTCCTTATCCTCCCCGAGGCAAGTCCCCGAACCCTAGGCCCTCTTTCCCCTAGCTGCCATCCTCGTTCTCCTTCCCCTTCCCCACCATACCGCGCCGCCGCCAGACCGAGCGCCTCGCCGCCGTGGCCGCCCTCGCCGGAGACCGAGCCCACGCCAGGGAGCGTCGCCGCAGGCCGTGGAGTCGATCCCGCCCGCTGGGAGACGCCAAGGTCGCCGCAGCTGCCCCACGTCAGAGAGCCGCCAACACCACCGCAGCAGCCCCGTCGTTCCCCTCCGCTCCGACCACCTCCTGCCCTGATTCCAGTGGGAATCGATCAAGGTGAGCATCCCCTCGATCCTCTCCCGTTTTCCCCCACTCCGCGTGCCTAGCGCCGCCCGGTTTGACCCCGCCGGTGATCTGCCCCGCCGGCGAGCAGCCAAGCCCGCGTTTCCCCTCTGTTCCCTGACGTGCCCCGTCCAGTCCAGCCTGCCGCCGCCGACCTTCCTAGATGAGATCGGTAGCCGAAACATTCCTCTGCGTTTTCCGTTTTGTCGGCAAGATCTATCGCGCCGCGGTTGCGATGCCACCCTCGCCGGAAAATCTCGCCGTCGTCGGTCGTCATCGCGTTTCAGAGAGCCGCGTTGGTTCAGTCAGGGCTCGCATGGAAGTTTTGCGAAAAACCCCCCCAAGCTTCGGTCGATCACGCCCAGGTCCCTAGCAGCCCAGAGCCCCCACCTGTCAGCCGCCCGTCTTTTGGCAGAAAACCCCCCAGCATTCCAGGGCGTCAACCCGCACTCCTCCCCCTGCTGCGCAACGTGGCTCACCCGTGCCCCTCGCTGTCACGTGGGACCGCTTCACCACCGGGCCCGCATGTCAGCGCCTGGGTTAGCTAAACCGCGGTAGCAAAAGTTCGTTCTCGAGCGCGTGGCCCCAGTCCTCAGTGGCCCACCGTCAGTGACTGAGGCTAGGGCGAGCTGAGTAAGAAAAGCTTTTTCTGTTTCTGTTTTATTCAAATCTTTTCAAATTAATTCAAATTCAAAATTCAAATCTGTTTTAATATATCTTTTAAAATATAAATCCAATTTAAACAAATAATATATGTTTTCAAATCAGAAAAATGTGAGGAATTCAAATATGGCCTTAAAAATATATTTTGACACTTTATTTTCCAAGTTTATTTAAATTACAATAAAATGCCCTTTTACCTTAATTAATTAATAACTTTTGTTTTATAACTCCAAATTCCATAAATGATATGTCTAAAATGATTAGCTCGACGAGACCTTTCTGTTTATGCATTCCATGGTTTGATTTGCAGCATGCATCATATAAATATAAAGAGTACAGCAACTTAATTGAGGTTAAAATAGGGCCAAAACTTAATAAAATGTTTAATCTTGTATCTCACACCTCACCCATGCCATGCTACCTTATTGCCATGCAAATTGTGCATCATTCATCATGGCATGATTGTTTGCTTGATGCATTTATTCATATGCTTGTGCTCTTTATTTATGTTGTCCCTTGTTTGTTTGGTTCTTCTTCGAATAGACGCTGAGCAGGGGATATATCAAGAGAACCAGGAGCACTACCCAGATCCATTCCTTGCTTCAACTGAGCTGCCAGGCAAGCACTACCACATGCTTGCATACATATAGTACCTATTGCCTCTATCTTATTCTTGCATCATTGAGTCGCGATTGCATTAAACTGAATCCCAAGTATTGCATAGCCTTTACTTTTAAACCCCACCGAAGCTTGTTCCCCCATCCCATGAGCCATTACTACAGGAGTTGTTTGAGCCATGCGAGTCGTAGAACAGCATGTGTAGGGTATGTGAGTGTCTGATGGATAACGAGGTACCTAAACAACTTAACCTGAGTAGTAATGGGATAACTAATGAAAGTGGCACCGGTGAGCAATATCTGTTATTTGGTTTTTATGCTCACTTGTGTCCCTTAAGACCCCGAGTACTTGATTCCTGTTCCAAGAATATTCGCGCTATCCACATCCGGGAGGCCTTATGGACCCCCCTGAGCCAGAGCTTGATTCATTCTTATTTCTTGGGGCCACAAACTAGTTTGAGGTTTTATTTACTATCATGTACTTATGCCATGCTTTACTGCTTTATTTAAATTGTGTGAGGTACTGCACACTGTACTGTTTAGGATTGCGGAGTGTTTTCGCGGTGTCGACAAGCCCAGTCACCTTTTCGGGTTCCCAGTCGTTCACAGCCATTGGCGCAAACCTTGAGTCCGTCTCGGAGTCAGCTAGCTCCGTTGCGGGTAGCTTAATGGGGTGGCCCCCTGAAATATTTCTGAATCCTGTAATTGCTTTGTCGTGACTGCCTCGTTGGGTTTTGATTTGGTTTTTCCGAGGCATATCGAGTGTGTGTTGCTATTTGTGCACCCCTGCAGGGTAAAACTTTTTGAAAGCCGTGTCCGCGGTTATGGACGACTTGGAGCACAGTTTCTCGATCATAGACAAGCATAACTAAAGCACCGCTTTTAATCTGACTAGACTAGGTACCTGACTAGTAAATAGTGCAACACTCATGGAATGGATAATAAAACTGCCAACGGATGGGGGGGGTTGTTCGTCCGCTTCCTCGTCGGTAAGCAAGGAGGAGGATGGATCTGTGGACATTACCATTATAACTGTTGTTATTAATTCACGGACATCCGTCTATCTCTGGTTAGGCGTATGGTTAGCGAGTATCTATAGAATTGCTAGGGTTTATCTTTTGCTGCAATTGCGTCACCCCAGGTTGTGTCCCCTTTAGAGGCATAAAGACTTGCTGAGTACCCCTAGGGTCTCACACGATAAATTATTGGTTCATATGAACAGGTACATTCGCAAGGTGGATACTGGGTGGAAGAGACAGACGATGTGGGCAACGATCATTCGGTGTAGAGATTCCGGGAACGGGGATCCATGAGATCTGTGGGCGGGATCTGCTTATTTATGGGGCATCTTATGCCGATTTGCTTCTTATCCGTACTCGGATTTTGTCTTCCGTTTCCGCTTGATACTCTGTTGATTGATGTATGAGGATATATCCTAAACTATTATATCTATCTAGGATATTTGGATCTTGCCGTATGGCGTTGCTATATTTCCTTTCTTTTTAGATGGAATGGCTCTGATGTACTGTTGTATGGTGGCTTGCATACATACTCATTTGTGTATGTAGTTGATCCCTTCGCCTGCCGATTACGCCGCCCGTTCTTGTCCCGATGTTTGGTAATGGTTGGGACGGCCGAAAGGTCTACCTGTGAGTGGCATTTGGGCCCCACCGTACTATTCCAACCATTCCCGTTCATCCAGGCTTGTAACTAGGAGCGTAATTTACCGAGGTAGTTACATCGGGTCAGGGCGTTGCCACCTCTAGTCATTGGTGTTGCTAACCGGAATAGAGAGCTTTGAATGATTCGTAACAATAGACATGATGGAAAACTTACATTTGAACATGGTAGTTATTTTTCAATAGAATGGACACATTCGGATATATGTGTTGTTCTATGAGAAGTGGTGCAATTTTGTGAAAATTATGACACCCACACAATGTGTGAAAATCTGCAGACAAACTGACTTGCATTGCATGCTAGAGATTCCATCATTGAAGCTGAGATGTTTGGTGTTTAAATATATGGTTGAGAAATTTGATCCCAAGACAGGAAAATTCCTTGTACGTAAAAATCATGATGGGATGGCTCTTGACGGAGTGGACGTTGAGTGCGTCTATGGCTTAAAAATGATGGATTAAATATAGCAGACATACTTTACAAGGAAGGCGATGATGAAAGGAATAGTATACCTAACATTTTTTCAAGCAAGTAGATTGGTAATCTTATAATTGATGACCTAATTGCCGAGGTCATTAAGGATAAAGTGGCATATGATGACTTTATCCGTAAGGTGGTTTTGGTTCTCCTTGGGACAGTGCTTGCCCCATAGAGCCTCAAGATTGTCCCAAGAAACTACTACGCAATAGTAGAAGACGTGGGACGCATAATTTTTTTAATTTCAATGAGTTTGTATGGACATTCCTCATTGCTAGCCTGGAACAAGTAGGCAACCCATATGATATGAAGCAATGGCCGAAAGGCAACATAATCTTGTTACAGGTAAATTACATTCTTAACTTATATATACAATTATCTATAGTGCAATATTTGTTGTAATATAATTTTATTGTGATATTTGAAGTATCTGTACTGGGAGAAGGTACTCCCAGAAGGTGCCAAGTATACGTCTAGAATGCCTTTGATGAGGAACTAGACAGAAGATGCCGCTTTAGCGACAGACGTGTTAGAATTAAAGGGCCATGCTTTGGGGAAGGTACGTAAATACAAGTGATATCGTGCTTATTTTTTGTTCTGCTAACATTTCACTATTGTAAATATTAATTGGTTTATGTACACATATCTTGTAGATTGATGATGACATAACTCAGAAGCATCGAGAAGAGGTCATCAATACACCTGATAATTTATATGGTAATAAACAAAGAGGGCCTGACGAGGGCTTAACTCATTAGTGCCCATTGTTAATGGACTTAGATTCGAGTAAGTGGGGATTGCTGGAGGCATCGATCGGCTAGCAAATAAGAACACAGGTGACACAAGGTTTTACCCAGGTTCAGGCCTCGTAGAGGACCCTACTCCTGGTTGTTTGCTCTTGATTATGAGGGAGTCGAAGGTTACAAAGGTGCGAAGATGCAATCTGAAGGTGTCGGAGGGATGACCTTCGGATATCCCAACCAGACAAGAATCACGGCAGTCGGATCGTGTCTGGCTGGCTGAGCGCAGCCAGACAGAAGCAAGCCAAGACGGCTACCTCATGGTAACCAGAACAACGAGGAGCAGCAAGGCACATGACCGGCTACATCAGCATAGCCAGATCCAATCAAGAGGACATAGCGACGTGCTGCACAGTGCACGATATGCCCTGGTACGATGACAAGACTCGCAACTACCAGGCCATACCGAAGACTTTGCGGGGTGACGCGGGAACAGTGGCCAGACGCTGACGACAGGCTCGCACGGCGTTCAATGTACCCACGACGACCTTACCTCTTGTACCCTGATGGGATGTAAGTCTACCGAGTACTGTAGATGACCATCCGGCTGGGACCCGCCTGTGGGGCCCACCAGCCGGACTAGCCAGTGAGACCGTTGCCTCTCTACCTATATAAGGAGAGGCAAGGTTCTAGTAGAAAGGGTTGGTCTCAGTGCATTTAAGGCAGTAGCTAGAGAATACAGCTCAAGGAGCGATTGTAGCCCGTATACCACTCATAATCAGATCAGCAGGAGTAGGAGCTTTACCTCATCACGAGGGCTCTGAACCTGGGTACTCCCTATGTCCAGCTACACTTCCTTGTATCCAATCCCGCCTACAGATGTCGTCGAGAGCTTCCCTGCTAGTCCCCACACCTCTATCTAACTTGTTTAGGTACTGCCAGTCCCAACACAAGGACAGTTGGCGACCACCGTGGGGCTAGATGGCTTCGACCGGATTCATGTTCCGCACGGGACCCCACACTTTAGTTGGTGAGCGCGTAGCCTCCGGCCTGGTGCTCACGCTTGGCAAATTCGATTGCGTCATTGACAACGCTTTCTGCTTCGCCGGAACATCATTTTCGGCAAACTGTTCCATCCTGCTTTTCGATGACCCCCCCGTCTACGTCGCCACCGTGCCAGAGAGTTTCCCTAGGGAGATCGTTTCCGTCGTGGAGTTGCCGCACCTAGGCAGCAGCACCTCCGTCGCCCTTGCAGCGTCGATGTAATGATGGCCGGCTCCAGCTCTCACCCCCACCAGCCGCGGGAGCAGGGCGCGGACGAGGGCGGAACATCCACGCCGCCACAGTCCCAAAAACTAGTGGATGAGGCCATCGACCGGCTCCTCAAGCTGGTTAACCTTGGGGATAACCTGGAGGAGGCAGAGGCCAACTTCACCATGGAGAGACAGCTTCTCCTCCAGGAGGCGCACACGGCTTCACTCCGGCTACCACAGAGCCGAGCCAGCACGGGCAAGTGCGATGCCGGGCGGCGAGCAAGGCGGTAGGATGGAGAAGGTTGGCGAGCCGGATCCCGCACCCACTCTCATCCGTCCCACCTACAGCACGCCCATCAAGAACCTACACACGGCGCGAGCCATAGCAGATGAACTGCCCAACCTGGAGGGCGCGGAGCGAGCCCGCCGACACGCTCAGGTGCAGGAGCTCCTCCAGATCGCAGAAGAGCAGGTTGATGCCAACCGGCAGATGCAGGAGGACCCTAGCTTCTCCAAGGGAAGCAAGCTGCCCTCCAACAACAAGGGTGCACCCCGTGACACCCAGCAGGTGTCCTCTCCTCCGGCCAAGGACCGCAACAAGCGTCGTGGTTCTGGCAGCAAGGGCCAGCCGCGGCAGGAGCAAATGATGAACAACAACCCACCGCCTTCCCCTCCACCAACCGGAGCGCCAAGACCTGCCGGCTCCCGTCTCTCGGGCCGGGTAGGAGTGCCCAACCCGGATCGTCCGGATGCCCATGACCGCATCGAGCTCCTCGCTCAAGCGCGCGTCACGGAAGAGGAAGACTCCACCGGACCGGTTTGTTTTGGACCCCACATCTAGAACGAGCCATTTCCGGATAAGTTCACCCTGCCCAGGGACACCCCCAAGTACGATAACAGCATGAAGCTAGAAGATTGGTTGAACGACTATGCCACGGCAGTAGGCATCGCCCACGGGAACAAGCGCACAGTTGTGCGCTATGTCCCCCTTATGCTAACCGGGTCAGCAAGGACATGGCTCAACAGCCTCGCGCCCAACAGTATCAATGCCTGGCCAGACTTTGAAAAGGTGTTCATCCGCAACTTCAACGGCACGTACAAGCGCCCGGGCCTCCCGCACGACCTGGCCCTATGCGTCCAGGGCGACCACGAGACGGACCGCGAATACCTCGCCAAGCGGACAAAGTTGCGCAACACCTGTGAGGGCATCCTGGAGAGCCAGGCCATTGGCTTCTTCATCGAAGGATGCCGAGAAGGCACCATGCTTCGTCACCGGCTACTATGTGATGAGCCAAAAACCATGGTGGATCTCATGATGGTTGCGGACCAGTACGCCCCGGCGGATGCCGCCATGAAGAAACCCCTCCGAGTAAGTGCTGACGGGCGTCCGACTCCGATGGAGCCAGCTGGAGACTGTCCGAGCAATCTAGCTAGAGAAGCCGGATCCTCCAGGCGCCACGGCAATGACAACCGGTTCCACAGGGAACGCCAAGCCGGACAGCAGAAGCCCCGCTACCATGCGCAGTAGGTCAACGCTGTAGAGAGCGCACCCGACGCGCCGGCTAGTGATGCAAGAAGGCAGAAGCCGCGGCTCACCTTCGACTAGATGTTTGTCGGCCCGTGTAAGTGGTATAGCGGTCCCTTCAAGCCGGCTACGCAAACCACCCAGAACTGCAGCTGGACCCGCCATCTAAAGGACTAGGGCAACCAACAACGTCTTCCCCCGCCCCCTCCTGGTGGACCACCACCACCGACTAGGGGAGCCGGTAATGATGGTAACGGCGGCAACAGCGACAACAACAACAACAACAACGGCTACCCCTAGCTGCACGCCGCCTACCACATCTTCGAGACAGAGCTGGACGACAAGCACAGCCGCATGCGACGCTCCAAGGAGGTCAGTGCGATCGTCTCCCCAGTCCCCCAGTACCTAAACTGGTCGGAAACCCCCATCACCTAGAGCCGAGAGGATCAGCTAGAACAGCTTCCGACTCTCGAGGGCTACACCATGGTGCTTGACCCCGTCATCGTCTCCAACGAGCGCACCTGCCGCTTCTCGTGCGTCCTCATCAACGGAGGCAACAGCCTCAACCTTCTCTACCGGTCTTCACTAGAGAAGCTGGGCATCCGTGAGCGCGACCTACGCCCGACTACCACAATGTTCCATGGCGTACTGCCAGGACCGGCTTGCGCTCCGCTGGGTAAAATCCAGCTGGACGTCATCTTCGGGACCGAGGAGAACTTCCACTGCGAGCCGATATGGTTCGAGGTGGTGAACCTGACGAGCTCCTACCATGCTCTCCTCGGGTGCCTCGCCCTCGCCAAGTTCATGGCCGTCCCCCACTACGCGTATCTCAAGTTGAATATGCCGGGACCAAACGGCGTGATCATCATCTCCGGCTGCTTCAGGCGGTCGATGGAGTGCGCCTCAGCCGGCTCCAAGCTAGCAGAGGTCCTCATCATAGCCGAAGAAAAGCGCATGATCATGCGCAATGTGGCCATGGCCCAGCAAGAAATGCCGGCTAGCAACAAGCCGGCTAGAGAAGCAGCCTTCCAGCCGGCAAAGGAGACGAAGAGGATCCTACTCGACCCGTCCAACCTGACCAAGTTTGTCACCATTGGTGCCAACTTGGACAGAAAATAGGAAGGCGCGCTCGTCGACTTCCTCCATGAGAATCGGGACATCTTCGCATGGTCACCCAAGGACATGCCAGGTGTGCCAAGGGAGTTCGCCGAGAACTCATTTCATGTGCGGACGGATGCCAAGCCGGTCAAGCAGCCTCTGTGCCGGTTCGTAGAGGAGAAAAGAAAGATTATTGGTGACGAGATCACCCGGCTCCTTGTAGCCGGGTTCATCATGGAGGTGTACCACCCGGACTGGCTCACGAACCCAGTTCTAGTGTTGAAAAAGAACAAGACCTGGCGCATGTGTATCGACTACACCAGCCTGAACAAGGCGTGCCCGAAGGACCCCTTCACCTTGCCTCGTATCGATCAAGTCATCGATTCCATGGCCGGCTATGATTTGTTGTCCTTCTTGGATTGTTACTCTGGTTACAATCAGATCCGGCTAAATCTGGCTGACCAGATAAAGACATCGTTTATCACCCCATACGGGGCTTTCTATTATGTAACCATGCCTTTCGGTCTGAAAAATGCAGGCGCTACCTATCAATGCTGCATGCAGAAGTGCTTGCACTCGTAGATCGGCCGAAACCTGCATGCCTATGTGGACGATGTGGTCATCAACACCAAGGAGAAGCGCACCCTCCTCGAGGACCTGGGGAGACATTCGGGAACCTCCAGCAGTACCAGATGAAGCTGAACCCGGAGAAATGCGTCTTCGCAGTCCCATCCGGCCAGCTACTCGGTTTCCTTGTTTCACAATGAGGGATCGAGGCGAATCTGGAGAAGATTGTGGCCATCGAGAGGATGTAGCCGCCTAGGAGCCTGCTTGGAGTCTAGAAGTTCACCGAATGCCTAGCCTCCCTCAGCCGTTTCATCAGCTGGTTGGGGGAGAAGGCACTTCTGTTGTACCAGTTGATGAAGAAGACGGATAAGTTCTCCTGGACCTCGCAGGCCGACGCTGCTTTTCATGACCTCAAGCGCATGCTATCCACAGCGTCGGTTCTAGCCACGCCGGCTAGAAAGGAGCCGATGTTGCTCTATATAGCAGCCATCAGCCGGGTCGTCAGCGTCGTCCTGGTGGTGGAGCGCCCCGAGGAAGGCAAGGCTCAGCCGGTTCAGCGATCCATCTACTACCTCAACGAGGTTCTCTCCCTCTCCAAGTAGAACTACCCCCACAACTAGAAGATGTGTTATGGCGTGTACCTAGCGTGCAAGAAGCTCAAGAACTACTTCCAGAAGCATTTGATTAAGGTCGTGTGCACCGCACCCCTTATAGAAATCATCGGCAACAAGGACGCCACCGGCCGAGTCGCCAAATGGGACATCGAGCTTGCAGCCTACTCCATCCAGTACGAGCCCCGGCTCACGATCAAGTCACAAGCTATGGCGGACTTCCTCGTCGACTGGGCCGAGACCCAGTACCTCCCACCGGTTCCTGATTCAGCCAATTGGAGGATGCACTTCGATGGTTCGAAGATGCTCGGGGGCTTGGGAGCCAGCACCGTGCTCACCTCGCCCAAAGGATACCGGTTGGAGTACGTCCTCCAGATCCACTTCAAGGCCTCGAACAATGTTGCCGAAGATGAGGCGCTGGTGCATGGCCCCCGACTAGCCAGAGAGATCGGTGTCAACCGGATCCTTTGCTTTGGCGATTCGGATCTGCTGGTGCAGCAGCTATCCAGAGAATGGGAAGCCCGCGATGCAATCATGGCTCTCTACCGGTTCCACATATAGAAGCTCAGCGCCTGCTTCGCCGGATGTGAGTTTCATCACGTCCCTCACGTCAACAATGAGGCGGCCGATTTGCTTGCGTGAATCGGATCCACCAGGCAGGCGATCCCACCAGGGGTCTCCTTGGAGCACCTACGCAAGCCCTCCATCAACCCGTCCCCCGAGTCGGATTCCATTATCTAGGCAGGGAGCGCTTTGGTGACAGCACAGAAGACGCGAAGCCGGTAGAACCTACGAAGAAGAAGGCCCGCACCAACTCTGGCAAGCCTGTACCCTCCGGCTCGCAAGACTTGGGGACTGCCGACTCGTCAAGCGGCTCGGGGGCTACCGTTCCAGGTACCTCATCCGGATGACCCCCCGACGACCCTCAACCGGAGAGCGGAAGCATCTTCACTATCGGGGAGGGAACCCATACCTCTTCCACAAAGGAACCAATACTAAGGCATATAAACTTCCAGCTAAGCCCTATCCAATTCGGGTATTGTGGTTGTATGGTAAAATTAGAATGGTATCGCATCCGAACCCAACCATCAGTTTTTTAAAAAGGGCTAAGGCTCATGCCTCAACATTTTCATCATCAAATCCTTTTGAGTTTCCCAACACATGTCAAAACATTTCAATAGAATGAATCATCATTCCAAGGTTTTCATAATCATTTTCACCAAGTATTCCCATCTAAAGTGATCCACTTTTATACTTAGCACTAGCCACTAAAGTTAAGAGTGTTCACTAATGTGGGGTGCTAATCTTCAATCTTCCCATTTTGATCCATACTCTAGCACACAAGCTCTAAACATATCTTCTAAGATTTGATTGACTCTTTCAGTCTGTCCATCGGTTTGTGGGTGATAAGTTGTGCTGAAATTCAACTTGGTTCCTAATCCTTCTTCGACTTTCTGCCAAAATCTTGAGGTAAATTGGGTTCCTCGATCCGATACTATGGTCTTAGGGGTTCCATGCAAACTGAAGATTCTAGCAATGTACAGCTCTGCTAGCTTCGAACTTTGGTAGGTAGTCTTGACAGGTATAAAATGGGCTACCTTGGATAGTCTATCAACTATGACCCAAATAGAGTCATTTCCCCTACTAGAAGTAGGCAAACCAGTGATAACGTCCATTCCGACAGAATCCCATTTCCATTCCAGAATCTGCAATGGTTGCAAAAGTCCTGCGAGTCTCTGATGTTCCACTTTGACTCGCTGACATATATCACACTTGGCTATGTAGCTTCCGATTTCTCTCTTCATCTTGTGCCATGAAAATTGCTCCTTCAAATCCTGATACATCTTCGTTTCTCCGGGGTGGATAGAATAAAGACTATCATGAGCTTCCTGCATGATAACTTGCTTCAGCTTGGAATCTGTTGGCACACAGATACGTCCTTTGTACCACAAAACTCCTTATTCATCTTCGGTTAATCCGGGTACCTTCCCTGTACCAATACGATGTTTAAATCCGTCGATACTTCCATTTCCTTTCTGCGCCTCCTTGATCTGACTGATCAAAGTGGGTTGAAGTTCAATGCTAGCTAAAAATCCTTTGCTAACAAGCTCCGTTCTAAACTGCTCAAACTCTTCATGCAAACTTGGCTGGGCTTCTTTAATTATGGTGTTTAATCTACACAGCAATCTGCTAAGAGCATCTGCTATCACATTGGCTTTGCCGGGGTGATAGTGAATGTAAAGGTCATAATCCTTGATTAACTCTACCCATCTCCTTTGCCTCATATTCAGCTCCTTCTGCGTGAAAATATACTTCAGACTCTTGTGATCCAAATAAATCTCATAGCGGTTACCCATAAGTTAATGATGCCATGTCTTCAAAGCTAAAACTATGGCTTCTAGTTCAAGGTCATGGGTAGGGTAGTTTTGCTCATGCTGCTTCAGTTGTCGGGACAAATATGCTATGACTTTGCCTTCTTTCATCAACACACATCCGAGACCAAACTTGTATGCATCACAATACACATAAAAAGGTTTCTTGATATCTGGCATAATGAAGATTGGGGATGAAATCAATCTCTTCTTGAGCTCTTGAAAACTTGCTTCACATTTGTCGGTCCATTCAAACTTTCTATCTTTGTTCAACAATTGGGTCATCGGTCTTGCGATGCTCGAAAATCCTTGAACGAACTTGTGGTAATATCCCGCTAATCCGAGAAATGCACGGACTTGGGTTTGAGTGGTTGGGGCTTCCCATTCTTCAACATCTTTGATCTTGGCAGGATCGACATCGACTCCTCCTGCCGACACAATATGTCCGAGGAATCCTACTTCCTTCAGCCAAAACTCACATTTGCTAAACCTGGCATACATCTGAAGCTCTCTAAGGGTTTCAAGGATGGTTCTCAGGTGTAGCTCATGGTCTTCTTTTGACTTTGAATAGATTAGAATATCATCGATAAAAACAACGACAAACTTATCCAGGAAGTTCATAAAAATCTTATTCATGAGATTCATGAAATAAGCAGGGGCATTGGTTAATCCAAAAGACATGACCGTATACTCATACAATCCATATCTAGTGGTAAAGGCGGTCTTTGGAATATCCATTGCACGAATCTTGAGTTGATGATAACCAGTTCTAAGATCAATCTTAGAAAACACTCTGGCACCAGTCAACTGATCAAACAGATCCTCTATCTTTGGTAGTGGGTACTTTTTCTTGATGGTGACATCATTCAGCTTCCGGTAATCCGTACATAAATGGTTACCTCCATCTTTCTTATCCACAAACAAAACAGGCGATCTGCATGGCGATGCGCTTGGTTGAATCAGACCTTTCTCCAGCATGGCATCAAGTTGCTTCTTCATCTCCACTAATTCAGATGGGTTCATACTATACGGTCTCTAAGCTATGGGTCCAGATCCAGGAATTAGTTCAATGATGAACTCGATATCCCAATTTGGGGGCATACCGGGCAATTTCATCTGGGAATATGTCGGGTATTCACGGACTACTTTGACTTGGTCTAGGGTGGGTTGGGCTAGACTCTTGTTGCATTTGAATTGACAGGGCAAGGTCTCAGATACATGCTCTACTGATACTCTAGAGCTACTGGTCATGGTTATGGCTTTCTTGGCACAGTCAATTAATCCTTTATGTTTCGACATCCAATCCATTCCTAGTACTACTTCCAAAACTTTGGTTCCAAGTACTTTTAGATTGGCATAAAAATCTATCCCATGGATTCTGATAGGTACAGCCTTGCAAATTTTTCTAGCTTTGGTGGTTGAACCAGATATTTGAACTATCATAACATGCTTCAATTTTGTTGGTTGAATATTACTAGTGCATGCAAATTCTTTTGTAATAAATGAGTGCGATGCTCCAGAATCAAACAACACTCTTGCAAGTACCGAGTTAATAGAAAACATACCCAGCACGACATCGGGCGCTTTCTGAGCTTCTTCAGCATTCATGTGGAACAGACGGCTGTTGCGGTTGAGCGAGTTCCCTGCAGCAAATCTCCTTCCAGGCTCAACGCGCCGCATTGCTGCTGAGCGGGTGCATTCACATTGGTGGCTGCTGCTAGCTTCTTGGGGCACTCATTGGAGTAGTGACCCTTGACTCCACATTCAAAGTAAGTAATTTGGGACTTTTCTTTGGCTGCAACAGGCACAACATTGCTTCCAGTCCTTGGGGCAATATTGTTGTTGTTGTTGGACTTGGGCGGTGCACGGTTGAAGTTGTTGGAGTTGTCGGGGTTGTTGTTGTGGTTTCCTTCAGACTTCAGGTTTCCTCCGCTACAATTGGGGTAGCTTGGACAGGTCATCGGGGGTTTGTTGTTTCTTGGGGCATATCCTGCACATGGGTTGGGGCGATACTTCTGGGTATTGTGGGACCTAATCTGGTGCATCATCCTGCGCTTGCGGTTGTCATTGGCTTGGTTTATCTTCCCTTCCATTTGGATGGTAGAGTCTACTAGCTCTTCTAGGTCTCCAAAACGGATGTTGACTAACACAGTCTGCATCTCATCATGCAATCCATTTAGGAACCTTTCCTTCTTCTTGGCTTAAGTGTTAATCTCATCAGGGGCATATCTAGCTAGGGACAGAAATTTGTCATGGTACTCAACTACCGTCATCCTTCCTTGCTTCAGTTCCCTGAATTCATCCCTCATCCGGGTGACCAAACCTTGTGGCACATGGGTGCGGCTGAACTTGATCATGAATGCTTCCCAAGTCATCATCTGACCGTCGTTCATGGTACGGGTGCTATTCCACCAGGCTCTTGCATCTCCTGCCAGATATTGGGTGGCAAACAGTACTTTCTCATTGGCTTCAACTCCTGCGACCTCCAGATTGTTCTCCATGGTTTGCAGCCAGTCATTAGCATCTAAGGGATCCTCAGACTTATTAACATAGGTGGGTTGGTATTCTGAAAGTTCTTGAGCTTGGATCCATGGTGATCCTGGTTTCCATGGCCTTGATTATTGTGGGCCATATGAGCTATCTGTTGAAGAGTGGCTAGGTTGGCTTGGCGTTCGGCTCTACTAGCTTCATGGTCAGAAACTAGCATTTGCAGAATCTACAACATTGGGTACTGAGATGAGATGCTTCCTCCGAGGTTTCCACGAGTCATTTGAAGATTGAGATAGATAATGAGATAAGAGGGAAATTTCTAAGGTTCATGGTTTTGTTTTCAAAAGCTTTAAACTTTGAGTTTGACTCAGGTTTTGCAAACTAACTTCTTCTTCTCATTCATTCATTCAAAGCACACAATACAACACACAGCACAACACAAATGGAAAACAGATGGTTTTAAGAACCATTCTGTGAAACTACGATACAGTGGGACCAGTAGAACTCATTCATACGGTAGTGATCAAGTGCATCTAATCATCATCAATGAAGTCGAAATCATCATCATCAGTGTAGAACTCCATGGCATCATCCTCCAGGTAGTCATTGTCATCACTGAGGTAAGAGTGAAGATCTCCCTAGATATCTTCACCTTCCTCCTCCTCTTTTGCTTCCAGCTGGACTTCCTGTTCACGGATAGTATTCTCGAGAGCGGCCACCTTCTTGCGAAGATGATCGATGGTGCGATCCTTTTTGTCGTGCTGACGACAAAGTGATTGGCGCTCCTTGGAGAGAATGGCGAGAGTCTGGTACTTCTTTGTAACATCCCAAAACCCTAATCCAAGCTTATCAAGATCCAAATCATCAAAATTAGGGTTAACAAAAACTTTTCCAAAGTAAAAAATGGAAGCATTCATGTGTATGTGCATTTAAATTAGGATTTGATTTGAATTTCCATGGTTCTATGATTCTTTGCTTGTAAAATGTTTCTTAGGTGATATAAACATCATCTACATCATTCCCAAACTTTTCCCAAAGAAGAACAACTCAAAATGAATAATCGAAGTGAATGGTCATTTTCGCCAGATTAACTATCATGCCTAATTTGGCTATTCCTACTACTCAAAACTTAACAGAAACATGTGTGGATCTTTACACCCCTTGATAGTACACATAATGAGGTACCAAGGCCCACTTTGTGATCTGCTAAAATCTTTCAAATGATAATTTTAAATGACAGTTTAAAATTGAATCTAATTCATCTGGGAAGATCCCACTATTTCAAAAACCACTCGAACAAGCTCAATTTTCAAAACAGAAGCACCCACAGAGTCTCAAGCCTATGCCTAGAAAACCCACCAAAAATCTTTTCAAAATTCCAAAGTTTATTTCTTGCGGCCATTTAATCAAACACTTGGCAGGTAGGGTTAAACTCTAAACCATAGCTCACTGTTTTGAATAGGGTTTCCCCCATTTGATCTCCATTTAATCCTTTGGTCCTTTCAGGATCTAACCATACCATTAGCACCCTCCCCCTTGTCCCTAGCCATAGTGCCGAGCCACCCCGAGCACTAGCTCACCGGCCGACCATGCACTCGCCCCAACAGACCACCTCCCTCTCTCTCGCAATGTCTAGGAGGTAGCCAGGACCTCACCGCCATCCTCTGTCCCTTCCCCGAGCCAAGCCCAGCAGTAGACCACCGAGCAATCCACGCGCCCAGTGCCACCGCGCCATGCCGAGAACGCTCCAGAGCGCCGCACCCGGCACGCGTGCACAAGCCGCCGCTTGACCGTAGCCCGCGCCCACTGCTCCGCCACGACCCAGGGAACACGACGGACACGCATGTTCGCCGCCCAACGCACCACAGCCACCGCCCGCCGTGGACATTGTCGCTTCTGCCGCTCAGAGCGCCAGCTGCCCCCGACCGCATACCACCGCCCCTATGCCCGCATTGAGTTCCTAGAGCATCGCCAGAAGACCGCCTGTCGATTGCCACCCGCAGCCATGCCGCTAGCCGCCCGTAGCCATGTCGCCACCGTCACATGCCCATCCCTCTCAGTCTCGCTGTCGAGCCTATAAAAGGAGGGCACCCCTAGCCGTTTGAAGCACACCACTCCACTCCCCTCACCTCACTGATCATCCCACACCACTAGCTGGAGCAAGGGGAGCAGCAGCTCGCTAGAATTGCACCGGAGCAGGCCGCCTCTGGAGGAGAAGGGCGCCGCTGATTGCGACCACCCCAGGAGCTGCCTCAACCATCCCTGAGCTCGTCGTCGACCACCAGTCCGTTTGCCCGCCTCGCCGACCTTGCTGGAGCCCTGGTACGCCCCCTATGGACCCCCACCGAGCCGCTAGGGTTCGAGCTCGCCGGCCACAGGTTTGTCATCGGCGACAAGCCACAGTCGTTGATCCTCAGTCTAATCTAATGGCCCACATCGCCCCGTACCGCTTCACGCGTTATGAGCAGCTGACTTGTGGACCCCCCTGTCAGTTGAGCCCCGCGCCGCGGAGTGACACTGGGCTGGCCCGTTAAAGTTTCCCGCGCGACCCAGTTAGATTGAATTAGGATTTTCCTATTTAGTTTAAACTTAGTTATGTCTCTGAGTTTGAAAATCAATTCAGAGACATTTACAAATCCAAATTGCATGAAACCAATTTTGCCTGAAAGGTATTGAAATGATCTATCCAGGCCAGTTGGATTTAATTCAATTAGATTTATAGATCTCTCCTAGTAAAAATAATAAAACAGAAGCATTTGCACCTTGCAACATTTTTATAAAATCAACCAAGATAGGTTTTGAGTTGTTTCCAACTCTCAAAAATCACATTTCACCATATCTATCTAAATATGTAATAATATTAAGGTTTACATGCAGTGACTTTGGACTAGTACCAAAATAATGCTATATAGGCATTTCTAGTCACTTTAAATCATTAAATAATGAACTTAAACCAAAGTAATTATGATCCAACCCTTAAATCTCATTCCCACATGTTACAATATGTGGTGATGACATGTGTCAACATGATCCCATATTTTAAGTGGTGAATATTAAATCTTAGTTAATTTTTCAATGAGTAGAAATTACTTTTCTAAATTAAAAAGAATGAAATTAGTGAATTAAACTAGTGATGCTTGTGATGATATTAGATCATCAAATGTGTGTCTTAGAATGCAAATTAGACTAGTTAAGTATTTTTTGGTGATTGTCTACTCCGTATGTATTTATAGACGATAGTACCGACCAAGTCTACGAGGAGGAGGAGTTCTACCAAGAAGAAGAAGACGAAAACTTCAACCACTACACCAACCAAGGCAAGCCACCATTAACAATGCAAGCTAGCACTTGCAAGCTATTGTTAGCAAGCTAGAATTAAGCTAGATGGATGAGCAAAGATGCCTTGGGCATGCTTTGGTCACACTACCTTGACTATTACTACCCCAAGTATTACCTTACAAGATTTACTTCCTTTAATTTACACAAAGTCCCTTACTTGTTTTGAAGGTAGCATAAAAAGTATAAAACTTGACCTATTTAGAACCCTTTAGATGTCATTCTATGGCATGAGATTGATCCCACCATTTTCCACCTTAGTGAATGCTCTTAACTTAGTAGTTTAGAGTAGATCAAAAACTTGAGTCACTTAGATGGGAACACTTGGTGAAAATGAATTATGAAAACCTTGGAATGATGAGTCATTCTATTGAGATGTTTTGACATGTGTTGAGAAACACAAATGGTTTATGATGATGAAAATGTTGAGGCATGAGCCTTAGCCCTTTTATAAAACTGATGGTTAGATTCGGATGCGATACCATTCCAAATTTACCGTACAACCACACTACCTTAATTGGGTAAGGCTTAGCTGGAAATTTATATGCATTAGTATTAGTTCCCTCGCAGGAGAGGTTTGAGCTGAGGCTACCTCTAAATATTGTCCACCTATGCAGTGCCCAGGATGACTGATGGTCATGGTTGGGAGGCCATGCTCATAGGAGAGGTGCTTATACTAGGGTGTGTAAAGGAAAGGTTATGTTTGATTATCTGCATACTAAGTATGATGATTCAGGGTTATCCCTGACAGATGTATCGAATCTTGTGGTTAAAGTGTACCACCTTTGCAGAGTGTCAAACTATTCGAATAGCCGCGTCCGCGGTTATGGACAGTTGGAATGGCCATACTGTTTCGTTGTCAGATGTTTTCCAAACAACTTATGAAAGGAATGATGAATCTTGACTTGACCAGAACAGGGTTGTGTTTATGAAAATAGCTTCCCCACTTAAGTGATTCTAGAACTTTATTTTATCTTTCTTTGCTTCAGAACTCAGCTTAGGTTTCAAAATTAACTTTATAGTTAAACTTAGATTTAGCACTTTAACTTAGCACTATATTACTTGTTAGTGGTAGTTTGTGAGTACTTAAAGAGTACTCATGGCTTTTGTCCCTGGCTATTCTCATCGCCAGACTATGAAGGAGACTATCAAGATGATGGCCAGCAGGACGGCTATGATAACTAGGACTATCTGCCTTCGTCAGCATTGCCTGTGCCCCTGAAGATGGATCCCATCGCTACGCTTATTTTTTATTTCCGCTGCTTGTTGTATTAAGGTTGGATCATGAGATCCTTATTTGTATAAGACCTTATGTATGGTTTGTAATGGATGATGTACTATGATATCCAATCTGTTATGTCTCGCAAAAATGCTAATCCTGGGATTGCGAGGTATGGCATAACGGGCATCTGGGATTAAAAATTCGGGTGATAACAAGTTGGTATCAGAGCCATCCTGACCATAGGAGACCCTAGTTAGAATGGACGTCCAAACAAAAAAAACTTAGCTTAAAAACCAAAGTGAGTATTTATGAAAAACTACTTCCTCCCTTATCCTTGTGAACTCATTATTTCTCAAAAATTCATGTTCCTCAAGATTCTTACATTACTACTTAAAATTTGACACACTTGTTCACTTCACTAATTTCCTCATCCTTAATTCTTGTAGATGGAGACTCAATTCAGCAAGTTCTACCAGTTGGGAAACGGAGGTCAGCTGATCTTCGAGAGGGATCTAGATTCATTGTCGGAGTTACTAGGACGCCCACATCCGGAGTTTCTTGGAGCTCAACTTCCAGGACCCCCAGGAGGAGACCTATAGTGGCTAGTCACCGCAGATCTCAAAGGAAGCATCAAAGCACCAACATCTAGGAGAATTCAGTTCTCCGTGAGAGAGAACAACTAGCTAGATGGATTAGCCAGGGTAATGCATGAAGCTCTCGCATGTCTATGTGCCCTCATTGTCAACAAGATCCAAGGAACCCGTTTTGCCCATTATGCAAGACGTCACTTCATGGGAATGCCAATGGAGATGCCAAGTCACCCAGAGTTGAGGCGTCAAGTGGAGAATCTTGACTTCTTGCTACACGACAGACATCAGGAACTGGACAATGCCCGAGAGTTAGCCAACCAGAACCGTGCCATTGCCGACCAGAAGGCCCAGACTTTCGCACTGCTCGTCCAAGATCTCCAGTCTCTTTGCTGCCAGCGTGCAAAGAAGGATCGCACCATCGCCCGTCTTCACAAGAAGGTGGCCGACCTCGAGAAGACCGTCAAGGTGCAGGTAGCTCAGCTTGCCGCCAAGGAAGAAGAACATGAGGGTGAAGACATCCAAGGAGACATGGATTCTTACCTCAGCAACGATGATGACTTTCTGGAGGAGGATGTCGTGGACTTCTACACTGATGATGAGGACTCCGACTTCATCGGCGATGAGTAGATGCACTAGAGCAATGTCGTAACATGAGTTGTATCGGTCCCCCTATATTGTAGCTTACGGAATGGTTCTTCAGACCATCTGTTTTCCTATGATTGTTGTGGTGTGTGTTGTATCGTGTGCTTGCTTGCATGAATGAAAATGAAGTTAGTTGAAAAACCTGAGTCTAACTCAAAGTTTTAGCTTTGAAAAACCAAAACCATGAACCCTAGACTTTCCCTCTTACCCCTATATCTATCTCAATCTTTAGATGACTCGTGGAAACCAAGGAGGGAGCAGCTCGTCGTAGGACCCGATGCTGCAGATCTTGCAGAATCTCATCGCAGACCGTGAAGCAAGCAGGGTAGAACGTCAAGCCAACTTAGCAACATTGCAGCAGATCGCCCAAATGGCTCTCAACAACCAAGGCATGGAAATCAGGATCACCATGGATCCAAACTCAAAAAATTTCAGAATACCAATCCCCCGATCTTCAACCAATCTGAAAACCCATTAGATACTGATGACTGGCTGCAGACGATGGAAAACAACCTCGAAGTTGCAGGAGTTGATGAAAACGAGAAAGTTCTCTTCGCCACCCACTACCTAGCAGGAGATGCAAGAGCTTGGTTGAATATTATCCGCAATATGAACCATGGTCAAGTGATGACATGGCAAGCATTCAAAGTCAAGTTCAGCCGCACCCACGTGCCGCAAGGTCTAGCCAAAAGAATGAGAGATGAATTCCGTGAATTGAAGCAAGGAAGAATGATTGTGGTGGAGTACCGTGATAGATTCCTGTCACTTGCCAGATATGTACCTGATGAGATCAATACGGAGGCCAAGAAAAAGGAGAGATTCCTGAACGGACTGCATGATGAGATGCAGATTGTCCTCGTCAACATCCGTTTCGAGGATCTCGAAGAACTAGTCGACTCTGCCATTCAGATGGAAGGGAAGATTAACCAGGCAAACGACAACCGCAAGCGTCGCATGATGCAGCAATCTAGATCCAGCAGTCACCAGAAGTATCGTCCCAACCCTTCACCAGGATATGCACCAAGGAACAACCGACCCCCAACGCCTCGCCCAAGCTACCCCAACCGTAGCGGAGGCAATGTGAAGTCCGGAGGAAACAATCACAACTTCGGTAATGCCAACAATTTCAACTGTGCACCTCCCAAGAACAACAACAACAACACTACACCCATAATTGGAAGCAATGCTGTACCTGTCGCAGTCAAGGACAAGTCCCAGATCACTTGTTTCGAGTGTGGAGTGAAGGGTCACTACTACAATGAGTGTCCCAAGAATACTGCAGCCAATGCCAATGTGAATGCCCCAGCTCAGCAGTAGCGTCGTGTTCAACCAGGAAGGAGATTTGCCCCAGGGAACCCTCACAACCGCAACGGTCGTCTCTTCCACATGAACACATAAGAAGCCCAGGAAGCGCCAGATGTAGTGCTTTGTATGTTTTCTGTCAACTCAGTTTTAGCAAGAGTATTGTTTGATTCGGGAGCATCGCATTCATTTGTCACCAAAGAATTTGCATGCACTAGTAAGATTCACCCAACCAAGCTGAAGCATGTCATGATAGTTCAAATCCCCGATTCAACAACCAAAGCTAGAAAAATTTGCAAAGCTGTGCCTATCAGAATACATGGGATAGATTTTTATGCCAACCTAATTGTACTTGGAACCAAAGGATTGGAAGTAGTACTAAGTATGGACTGGATGTCAAGGAATAAAGGACTGATAGACTGTGCTAAGAAAGCCATCACCATGACCAGTAGTTCTGGAGTAACAGTAGAGCATATATCTGAAACCTTACCCCGTCAATTCAAGTGCAACAAGAGTCTAGCCCTACCCACCATTGACTAGGTCAGAGTAGTCTGTGGATACCCTGACGTATTCCCAGATGAATTGCCAGGTATTCCCACGGATAAGGATATTGAGTTCATTATCGAACTAATCCCTGGAACCAGACCCATAGCCCAGAGACCCTATAGCATGAACCCCTCAGAGTTAGTGGAACTGAAGAAGCAGTTGGATGCCATGTTAGAGAAAGGCTTGATTCAACCAAGCGCATCGCCATGGAGATCACCCGTGTTATTCGTCGACAAGAAAGATGGAGGCAACCATCTGTCCACAGATTACAGAAAGTTGAATGACGTCACCATCAAGAACAAGTACCCCTTGCCAAAGATAGAGGATCTATTTGATCAATTGACTGGAGCCTAGGTATTCTCAAAGATTGATCTTAGGACTGGTTATCAGCAACTTAAGATTCGTGCAACGGATATTCCAAAGACCGCCTTTACTACTCGCTATGGTCTATATGAGTATACGGTTTGTCTTTTGGATTAACCAATGCCCCTGCTTATTGCATGAATCTCATGAATAAGATCTTTATGAATTTCTTAGATAAGTTTGTAGTTGTGTTTATCGACGACATCCTTATCTACTCCAAGTCAGAAGAAGAGCATGAGCAACATTTGAGTTATCCTAGAAACCCTGAGAGAGCATCAGTTATATGCCAAGTTCAGGAAGTGTGAGTTTTGGCTGAAAGAAGTAGGATTCCTAGGACATATTGTGTCTGCCGGAGGAGTCTCTGTGGATCCCGCCAAGATCAAAGATGTCGAAGAATGGGAAGCCCCAACCACTCAAACCCAAGTCCGTGCATTTCTCGGATTAGCGAGATACTACCGCAAGTTCGTAGAAGGATTCTCGAGCATCGCCCGACCCATGACCCAATTGTTGAAGAAGGACAAGAAGTTTGAATGGACTAACAAATGTGAAGCCAGTTTCCAGGAGCTAAAGAAGAGATTGATATCAGCCCCAATATTGGTCATGCCAGACATCAAGAAGCCGTTTGATGTGTATTGTGACGCATCCAAGATTGGTCTAGGATGTGTATTGATGCAAGAAGGCAAAGTTAATGCGTATCTGTCTCGACAACTGAAGCAGCATGAGCAGAACTATCCGACCCATGATCTTGAATTAGCAGCAGTAGTTTTGGCATTAAAGACATGGCGTCATTACCTGATGGGTAATCACTGTGAGATTTACTCGGATCATAAGAGCTTGAAATATATCTTCACTCAAAAAGAGCTGAATATGAGGCAAAGGAGACGGATAGAGTTAATCAAGGATTATGACCTTGACATTCACTATCACCTCGGCAAAGCCAATGTGGTAGCGGATGCTCTTAGCAGATTGCCGTGTAGGCTAAATACCATGATCAAGGAGAAGCAACCAAGTTTGTATGAAGAGTTGGAGCAGTTCAGGACTGAATTAGTTAGCAAGGGATTCTTAGCTAGCATTGAAATTCAACCCACATTGATTAGCCAAATCAAGGAAGCCCAGAAGGGTAATGAAAGTATCGACGGAATCAAACGTCGTATTGGTACAGGAAAAGTACCTGGATTCAGCAAAGACGAAGAAGGAGTACTGTGGTATAAAGGACGTATCTGTGTGCCAGCAGATTCGGAGCTGAAGCAAGTTATCATGAAGGAAGCTCATGATACTCTTTATTCTATCGACCCCGGAGGAACGAAGATGTATCAGGATTTGAAAGAGCAATTTTGGTGGCACAAGATGAAGAGAGAAATCCGAAGCTACATCGCCAAATGTGACATCTGTCAAAGAGTCAAAGCAGAGCATCAGAGACCTGCAGGACTATTGCAACCATTGCATATTCCGGAATGGAAATGGGATTCCGTCGGAATGGACTTTATCACCGGTTTACCTACTTCCAGTAGGGGAAATGACTCAATCTGGGTCATAGTTGATAGACTGTCTAAGGTAGCCCACTTTATACCTGTCAAGACTACCTACCAGAGTGCGAAGCTAGCAGAACTGTATATTGCTAGGATTGTTAGTCTGCATGGAACCCCCAAGACCATCATATCAGATCGAGGAACCCAATTTACCTCAAGATTTTGGCAGAAAGTCCAAGAAGGATTGGGAACCAAGTTGAACTTCAGTACCGCTTATCACCCGCAAACTGATGGATAGACTGAGAGAGTCAACCAGATCCTAGAGGATATGCTGAGAGCTTGTGTGTTGGAATAGGGATCAAAATGGGAAGACTGCCTGCCTTTCACAGAATTCTCATATAACAACAGTTATCAAGATAGTTTGCAGATGGCACCCTTTGAATTCCTATACGGAAGAAAGTGCCGTACCCCTTTGAATTGGTCGCAAGTAGGAGAAAGTCAGATCTTTGGACCCGACATTCTCCGGGAAGCAGAAGAGAAAGTTCACAAAGTCCATGAGCACCTCAAGACCGCTCAATCCAGACAGAAGAGTTTTGCTGACAAGAGAAGGAGAGACCTGACTTTCAATGTCGGAGATTTTGTGTATCTCAAGGTTTCACCATTGAAGGGAACTCAATGTTTTAGTCTGAAGGGAAAGTTAGCCCCCAGATATATCGGACCTTTCAAGATTCTGAACCGTCAAGGAGAAGTATCATATCAACTGGAACTGCCTGAAGAGATGTTAGCCATCCACAATGTGTTCCATATCTCGTTACTTCGCAAATGCTTGGAAGTGCCCGAGAAGACTGAAGTTTTCAAGAACATCGATCACAGAGCTGTAGAGATCAACAATGACCTGACCTATCGGGGAGTGCCCATCCATATCTTAGAAGAAGCCTACAGAACCAACAGAACCAGGAGTATAAAGTTTCTCAAGATTCAGTGGAGCAACCAAACCGAGGAGGAGGCCACTTGGGAGCGCGAAGATTACATTAGGACAGAGTTCCCGGATCTCTTTAGTTCCTAGTTTTCTTTGTAAATCGCGGGACAAGATTTTGTTTAAGGGGGAAGGTTTGTAAAATACCAAAACCTTAATCCAAGCTTATCAAGATTCAAATCATCAAAATTAGGGTTAACAAAAACTTTTCCAAAGTAAAAATGGAAGCATTCACGTGTATGTGCATTTAAATTGGGATTTGATTTGAATTGCCATGGTTCTGTGATTCTTTGCTTGTAAAATGTTTCTTAGGTGATATAAACATCATCTACATCATTCCCAAACTTTTCCCAAAGAAGAACAACTCAAAATGAATAATCGAAGTGAATGGTCATTTTCGCCAGATTAACTATCATGCCTAATTTGGCTATTCCTACTACTCAAAACTTAACAGAAACATGTGTGGATCTTTACACCCCTTGATAGTACACATAATGAGGTACCAAGGCCCACTTTGTGATCTGCTAAAATCTTTCAAATGATAATTTTAAATGATAGTTTAAAATTGAATCTAATTCATATGGGAAGATCCCACTATTTCAAAAACCACTCAAACAAGCTCAATTTTCAAAACCCAAGCACCCACATAGTCTCAAGCTTATGCCTAGCAAACCCACCAAAAATCTTTTCAAAATTCCAAAGTTTACTTCTTGCGGCCATTTAATCAAACACTTGGCAGGCAGGGTTAAACTCTAAACCATAGCTCACTATTTTGAACGGGGTTTTGCCCCCATTTGATCTCCATTTAATCCTTTGGTCCCCTCAGGATCTAACCATACCATTAGCACCCCTCCCCCTTGTCCCTAGCCATAGTGCCGAGCCACCCCGAGCACTAGCTCGCCGGCCGACCATGCACTCGCCCCAGCAGACCACCTCCCTTTCTCTTAACAGGTCTAGGAGGTAGCCCGGACCTCACCGCCACCCTCTGTCCCTTCCCCGAGCCAAGTCCAGCAGTGGACCACCAAGCAATCCACGCGCCCAGTGCCACCGCGTCATGCCGAGCACGCGCTAGAGAGGCGCACCCGGCACGCGTGCACAAGCCGCTGCTCGACCACATCCCGCGCCCACCGCTCCGCCACGACCCAGGGAACACGACGGACACGCCCGTTCGCCGCCCAACGCACCACAGCCACTGCCCGCCGTGGACATTGCTGCTTCTGCAGCTCAGAGCGCCAGCTGCCCCCGACCGCATACCACCGCCCCTATGCCCGCATTGAGTTCCTAGAGCATCGCCAGGAGACCGCCTGTCAATCGCCACCCACAGCCATGCCGCTAGCCGCCCGTCGCCATGTCGCCACCGTCGCCTGCCCATCCCTCTCAGTCTCGCCGTCGAGCCTATAAAAGGAGGGCACCCCCAGCCGTTTGAAGCACACCACTCCACTCCCCTCACCTCACTGATCATCCCACACCACTAGCCGGAGCAAGGGGAGCAGCAGCTCGCCGTAATTGCACCGGAGCAGGCCGCCTCTGGAGGAGAAGGGCGCCGCTGATTGCGACCACCCCAGGAGCTGCCTTGACCGTCCCTGAGATCGCCGTCGACCACCAGTCCGTTTACCCGCCTCACCGACCTTGATGGAGCCCTGGTATGCCCCCTATGCACCCCCACCGAGCCGCTAGGGTTCGATCTCACCGGCGACAGGTCCGTCGTCGACGACAAGCCACAACTGTTGATCCTTAGTCTAATTTAACGGCCCACATCGCCCCGTACCGCTTCGCTCGTTATGAGCCGCTGACTTGTGGACCCCCCTGTCAGTTGAGCCCCGCGCCGCGGAGTGACACTGGGCCGGCCCGTTAGAGTTTCCTGCGCGGCCCAGTTAGTTTGAATTAGGATTTTCCTATTTAGTTTAAACTTAGTTCTGTCTCTGAGTTTGAAAATCAATTTAGAGAGATTTACAAATCCAAATTTCATGAAACCAATTATGCCTGAAAGGTATTGAATGATCTATCCAGGCCAGTTGGATTTAATTCAATTAGAGTTATAGATCTCTCCTAGTAAAAATAATAAAACAGAAGCATTTGCACCTTGGAACATTTTTATAAAATCAACCAAGATAGGCTTTGAGTTTTTTCCAACTCTCAAAAATCACATTTCACCATATCTATCTAAATATGTAATAATATTAAGGTTTACATGCAGTGACTTTGGACTAGTACCAAAATAATGCTATATAGGCATTTATAGTCACTTTAAATCATTAAATAATGAACTTAAACCAAAGTAATTATGATCCAACCCTTAAATCTCATTCCCACATGTTAGAATATGTGGTGATGACATGTGTCAACATGATCCCATATTTTAAGTGGTGAATATTAAATCTTAGTTAATTTTTCAATGAGTAGAAATTACTTTTCTAAATTAAAAAGAATGAAACTAGTGAATTAAACTAGTGATGCTTGTGATGATATTAGATCATCAAATGTGTGTCTTAGAATGGAAATTAGACTAGTTAAGTATTTTTTGGTGATTGTGTACTCCGTATGTATTTATAGACTGTAGTACCGACCAAGTCTACGAGGAGGAGGAGTTCTACCAAGAAGAAGAAGAAGAAAACTTCAATCACTGCACCAACCAAGGCAAGCCACCATTAACAATGCAAGCTAGTACTTGCAAGCTATTGTTAGCAAGCTTGAATTAAGCTAGATGAATGAGCAAAGATGCCTTGGGCATGCTTTGGTCACACTACCTTGACTATTACTACCCCAAGTATTACCTTACAATATTTACTTCCTTTAATTTACACAAAGTCCCTTACTTGTTTTGAAGGTAGCATAAAAAGTATAAAACTTGACCTATTTAGAACCCTTTAGATGTCATTCTATGGCATGAGATTGATCCCACCATTTTCCACCTTAGTGAATGCTCTTAACTTAGTAGTTTAGAGTAGATCAAAAACTTGAGTCACTTAGATGGGAACACTTGGTGAAAATGAATTATGAAAACCTTGGAATGATGAGTCATTCTATTGAGATGTTTTGACATGTGTTGAGAAACACAAATGGTTTATGATGATGAAAATGTTGAGGCATGAGCCTTAGCCCTTTTATAAAACTGATGGTTAGATTTGGATGCGATACCATTCCAAATTTACCGTACAACCACACTACCTTAATTGGGTAAGGCTTAGCTGGAAATTTATATGCATTAGTATTAGTTCCCTCGCAGGAGAGGTTTGAGCTGAGGCTACCTCTAAATATTGTCCACCTATGCAGTGCCCAGGATGACTGATGGTCATGGTTGGGAGGCCATGCTCATAGGAGAGGTGCTTATACTAGGGTGTGTAAAGGAAAGGTTATGTTTGATTATCTGCATACTAAGTATGATGATTCAGGGTTATCCCTGACAGATGTATCGAATCTTGTGGTTAAAGTGTACCACCTTTGCAGAGTGTCAAACTATTCGAATAGCCGCGTCCGCGGTTATGGACAGTTGGAATGGCCATACTGTTTCGTTGTCAGATGTTTTCCAAACAACTTATGAAAGGAATGATGAATCTTGACTTGACCAGAACAGGGTTGTGTTTATGAAAATAGCTTCCCCACTTAAGTGATTCTAGAACTTTATTTTATCTTTCTTTGCTTCAGAACTCAGCTTAGGTTTCAAAATTAACTTTATAGTTAAACTTAGATTTAGCACTTTAACTTAGCACTATATTACTTGTTAGTGGTAGTTTGTGAGTACTTAAAGAGTACTCATGGCTTTTGTCCCTGGCTATTCTCATCGCCAGACTATGAAGGAGACTATCAAGATGATGGCCAGCAGGACGGCTATGATAACTAGGACTATCTGCCTTCGTCAGCATTGCCTGTGCCCCTGAAGATGGATCCCATCGCTACGCTTATCTTTTATTTCCGCTGCTTGTTGTATTAAGACTGGATCATGAGATCCTTATTTGTGTAAGACCTTATGTATGGTCTGTAATGGATGATGTACTATGATATCCAATCTGTTATGTCTCGCAAAAATGGTAATCCTGGGATTGCGAGGTATGGCATAACGGGCATCTAGGATTAAAAATCCGGGTGTTGACATTCTTGATGGCAATGGCAAGGTTGTGGTTGGTGTAGGCTCAGGCGTTGTCCAATTCCTTCTGCCTATCATACAACATGAAGTCAAGATTGTCCACCTGGTGCTTTAGCTCCAGGTGTCCCGGCATCTCCAAGGGCATTCCCATAGAATCATGCCTTGCGAAGTGAGCAAAAAGAGTTCCGTGGATCAAGTTGATGTTTTGCCCACACAGACGGGCAAGAGCTTCATGCATAGCCCTGGCTAATCCGTCTAGCCAGTAGTTCTCACACAAGGTGAATTGGATCTTCTCAGAAGTGGGTGCTTCCATATTGCTTCTAAGATCTGCAACTATCAGCCATTGTAGATCTCGTCCTATGTGATCGTTGAGTTGGGCCCCAAAGAATTCTGGATGCGGGCGCTCAAGATACTCTGACAGTGCATCTAGATCCCTCTCAAAGATCAACTGGCCTCCGTTGCCCAACTGGTAGAACTTGCAATGCTGGACTTCCATCTATAAGAATTTAGGATGAGTAATTTAGTGAGGTGATCAAGTGTGTCAAATTTTATGTAGGAATGCAAGAATTTTTTAGGAACATGAATTTTTTTTAAAGAATCAAGGATAAGAGTGGGCATAGGTTTTCATAAATACTCAATTCTTTTTTTGAAACTAAGATTTTGTTCGGATGTCCATTCTAACTAGGGTCTCCTATGGTCAGGATGGCTCTGATACCAACTTGTCAACACCCGGATTTTTAATCCTAGATGCCTGTTATGCCATACCTCGCAATCCCAGGATTACCATTTTTGTGAGACATAATAGATTGGATATCACGGTACATCATCCATTACAAACCATAATAAGGTCTTACACAAATAAGGATCTCATGATCCAGTCTTAATACAAATCATGCAGCGGGAAAGAAATGTAGTAGGGGTCCATCTTCACAGTCACAGGCAATGCTGGCGATGGGAGATGATCCTAGTTGTCGTAGACGTTCTGCTGTCCATCATCCTAATAGTCCTCCTCATAGTCTGGCCATGGGAATAGACAGGGACAAAGCCATGAGTACTATTTAAGTACTCGCAAACTATCACTAACAAGTAAAGTAGTTCTAGTAGGAATCCTAAGCTCTAGGTTTATTTGCAAAAAGCGAGGTTTATCTAAACTGAGTTTAGAAGTAAAGAAAACTAAGTTAAAGTTCTAAATCACTTTTAAGTGGGAACCTAGTTTTCATATTCACAACTCTGTTATGGTCAAGTCAAAATCATAGTTCACTTAACAAGTCATTTTGAAAACATCTGACGACGGAACAATATGGCCACTCCAATTGTCCATGACCGCGGACGTGGCTATTCGAATAGTTTGACACTTTGCAGAGGTGGTACACTTTCACCACAAAATTCGATACATCTGTCAGGGATAACCCCGAATCATCATACTTAGTATGCGGATAATCAATCGTAACCTTTCAATTACACACTCTAGTATAGGCACCTCCCCTATGAGCTTGGCCTCCCAGCCATGGCCTTCTGCCATCCTGGGCACTGCATAGGTGGACATTCACACTCACGAGGTAGCCTCAGCTCCCTCTTCCGCGAGGGAACCCATACTAAGGCATATAAACTTCCAGTTAAGCCTTACCCAATTCAGGTATTGTGGTTGTACGGTAAAATTGGAATGGTATCACATCCGAACCCAACCATCAGTTTTTTACAAAGGGCTAAGGCTCATGCCTCAACATTTTCATCGGCAAATCCTTTCGTGTTTCCCAACACATGTCAAAACATTCCAATAGAATGAATCATCATTCCAAGGTTTTCATAATCATTTTCACCAAGTATTCCCATCTAAAGTGATCCACTTTTATACTTAGCACTAGCCACTAAAGTTAAGAGTGTTCACTAAAGAGGGGTGCTAATCTTCAATCTCATGCCATGGAATGACATCTAAGTATAACTAGTTAGGCCTAGTTTTATACTCTTTATGCTATCTATACTATTTTTCCAATAATCACAAAGCACTAACTAAAAGTAAAGAACTTTGGTAAAGTAAAAAGAATAAAGCTTGCAAGTAAAACTTGGGATTGGTATAAATCAAAGGTATATAACCAAAGCATGCCTAATGCATTTTTCTTAAGTTATCAAGTTTGCAAGTATTAGCTTGCATAATTCTAGCTTGCCTTGAGTAGAGCAGTGGTTGAAGTTTTCTTCTTCTTCTTGGTAGTACTCCTCCTCCTCATATCCCGGGTCGGTACTATCGTCTATAAATGAACAAGGGGTACACAATCACCAAACAATACTTAACTAATTCTAGTTAGCACACTAAGGCTCACACTTGATGATCTAGCATCATCACAATCATCACATGAATTAAAGGATAAATCTTATTGATCTTATTTTAGAAAAGTAATTTCTACTCATTGAAATTAATTAAGATTTAATATTCTCCAATTAAAATATGGTATCATGTTGACACATGTCATCACCACATATTCTAATACATGGGAATGTGATTTAAAGTGTTGATCATATTTTATAAAGTTTAAGATTATCATTTAATAGAATTAAAATGACTAGAAATGCCTATATAGCATTATTTTCATACTAGTCCAATGTCACTGCATGCAAATCTAAATATTTTTACATATTCAGATATATCTTATCAAATGTGATTTTTTAGAGTTGGAATCAACTCAAAAGCATTTATAGTTGATTTTTGAAAAATGTTTGAAGTTGAAAAAGTCTCTGTCTTATTATTTTTTGTATAGGTGATCTCTAACTCTAAATGATTTAAATCCAACAGGATTGGATAGATGATTTAAATATCTTTCTAACAAAATTGGAATCGTGCAATTTGGTTTAGTGAATCTCTCTGAATTGATTTTTGAATCTACTGACAGAATGTGGTTTTTAACTAAATTGGAAAATAATTATTTGAATTCACAGGCCTGCGCGAGAAACTAAACGGGCCAGCCCAATCTGCATAGCACAGCATAGCAGGCTGCTGACAAGGGGGGTCCACTAGTTAGCGAATTAAACTAGCGGAAACGGTATCTATGAATCTAGGCCCTACGATTAAAAGACGATCCAATGGCGGCAGTTCATCATCGACGACGAACAACTCTGGCGAGGAATTAAACCTAACGCGGTGGTGGGGGTCTGGCGAGGCTCACCTGGGCTCCATCTAGGGTCGGTGATGGGGGCGAACGGCGTGGTCGACGATGACGGTTCGAACGGTGGTCGCGGTAGCTCCTGGGGCGGCTCCAATCGACGGCGCCCTTCTCCTCCTGCAGCGGCAGGCTCTGGCCAAATTCCAGCGAGGAAGAGCTCGCCTTGCTCCGGGGAAGGGTGTGGGGGTGTCAGTGAGGAGTGGGGAGTGTGTTGGTGTGGAGAATGGAGGCAGAGGGGGCTTCTATTTATACCGCAGCGAGGGGACTGAGCGGCATAGGCTCGGGCTCGTCGGTGACGATGATACAGGCGAGTAGCAGCACGGTTGGAGGTAGTGGTTGGTGCGGTGTTCCCTGGCAATTATCACTGGCTTTATGGCGAGGCACGGGGCGACGTGGAACGGTCGGGCGCGTGCGATGCTCTACGCGGGGGCGACGGTGTTTGCAACGGCGCACAAGTGCTACGGGTCACGCGGCGGCGAACAGGGGTGTCTGGGAGGTGGTGGCGATCATGGCGAGTGGGAGCATGCACGGAGAGGGCGAGGCGCGGTCTGTGCGAGCCGGTCGGGTGCGGCGCTCTGGCGCGTTCTTGGCACAACGCAGAGACATAGGGCATGGCGTTGCTAGGGTGGTCTAGGGCTTGGCTGGGGTCGAAGCTTGGACAGGGGGTGGCGGTGGATGGTGGCGTGTCTGGTGTGTGTCGTGGGAGAGGGCGGCGTGGCCTCTGTCGCTCTGTCCACTGTCGTCCGGCGATGAACACTTTCGGGTGGCACTGTACTGGAGCAACGGCTAAGGGAGAAGCGTGTTTGGTGCTTGGCTAGGTGCTGGGGAGACAGGGGGTGAAGAGGGGACAGTGGGGTGGATGATCACTCCTCCAAAATAGTGAAGTTAGGCAGTGCTTAATTAGGGTAAGCAAGGTGTTTGATGAAATGGCCGCAAGAACTTTAGTTTGAAATTTTCAAAAGAAATTTGGTGAGTGATTTGGTCTTATGCTTGAGGGTCTATGATTGCTTGGAAAAGTCAAGGTGAATTGGTTTGAGTGGTTTTTGAAAAAGTGTGATCTTACCATATGAACTAGATTCAAATTTGGACTGTCCTTTAAATTGATTTGGAAATAGCATTTGTAAATTTGTAAAGTGGGCCTTGGTTCACTTTTACTTGTTCTAGCAAGGGGTGAAAAGAAGTGGAATTGTTTCTGTTAGAAATTCTCTTCTAGGAACACTCAAAGTGGCCTAGTGGTTAACTTTGGTCAAAATGACCATTTGGTTATTTAATTCATATTTGATTTCTTTTTCTTTGGATTTTTTTTGTAATTGTTCTAGATGATGTAGCATTCACCTTTAAACCATTTCTCATCATTTGTAACAATCAAGCATGGCAAATTCAATCAATTCTACACTAATGCAAAACACACATGCATTCATATAGATTTTTGGAATAAAAGTTTTTGTTAACCCTAAACTTGGGTGATTAGAACTTGATAAACTTGATTAATGTTTTTGGGGTGTTACAGCTTCACTGGTCGAGCTTCAGGATTCACATTGACTGGGTGCTCGGAGAATTCCCTAGGAACCCCTAGCATGTCCGCTGGACACCAGGCAAAGATTTCCCAGCGCTCACGGAGGAATTAGACAAGCACGAGTTCCTATGCGGAACTCAAGTTATTGGTGATGAGATCCGTATTGGTCGGGTCCGTTGAGTGGACCCGGACCACCTTGGTGTGGACCAACGAGTCGAAGGACTGATCAGGTGAGTTTGTCTTACTCGGAGGAGGTAGACTATTTTCTATCGACTCCTCCATCCTTGCTAGCTCCTCCTACATGCCGGAAGACTGGGAAATTCTGTTGAACTCCCTATCATAGCTATCTGACCTCTCGAAGTTTCTGTTGATGGTAATAATGTCATTAGGGCCCGACATCTTCATCTGCAGGTAGGCGTACTGTGGCACTGCCACTAACCTCGTGAACATGACACGCCAGAGGATACAATGGTACTGCGAAGGCTAGTCCACCACTTCGAATTTGATGCGCTCTCGCCGAAAATTTGCCGGTGTGCCAAAGATGATGTCCAACCTGATTTTTCCCAGGGGGTATACGCCCTTCCTCGAGATGATGTCGTGGACCGTTGTGTCAGAGGTTTCCAGGCATGACAGGGGTGGTCCGCATGGCATGCAAGCTGCTAGCGAACATGAGGTTGATGTTGCTACCGCCATCCATAAAGACGTGACTCATCTCGAAGCCGCTAATTTGCCCCTCGAGTACTAGAGGAGAGAGGCCCGGGCAAGGCACCTGGCATGGATGATCGCGCTTGTCGAAGGTGATGCAGGACTCGCACCCACTGAGGTACTCAGTGGTCGAGGGTGGAGACTTGACCGCCAAACTGATTTGGCAGGTGATGGACTTTTGCACTCTATTGGAGGGGCTCGTGGGTACTGCTCGCCTTCGTTGTTCTAGGCTGGTGCAGCCGCAAGGGGTGGTGGCCAGGGTGGTGGTGGTGGTGCTCCGTGAGCCACAACACCCAGGGCCGCTCCATAGCGCTGATTTGTCGCGTCACGATTCATCTAGGCGAGGTCTTCGTGGAGCTTGAGGAACTCTCGGCAGTCCTTTAGGAGGTGGTTGGACTTCTTCTTGCTGTCACGTTTATCGATATAGAAGTGGACGTTGCAAGGTCCAGACAGTTTGTCCTGGACAGATGTTCCAGGTGCCTCATCGCGGGTATGGTGTTGCCATACCTGCGTGGTCTTCCAACTATCGCGGTATCCACCGCTACGGTATCCTCTGTTGTGGTTATCATTGTCGCGTCTATCGGCATAGCCAGCCACGACCATGTCAACTTCTTCCCGGTCCTCGTAACCGCGCATCCGACATTTCCCTCGACGGTCACATCTGTGGCCGAGGTCGTCTTCATCGTCTGAGTGGACACGGTTGTTTTTCACCGAGTTCTCTCCATCAGCCCACCTATTTGTGTTCTCCATCAGGTGGTCAATTGTTTTGGGCTTCAAACACCCAAGCTCCTCCTTGAGATCTCTACGGCATACGCCACCGTTGAACGCGTCAATTGCGCAGTCCTCGGAGATGTCGTCTACAAAGTTTTTAATGATGGACCACCTCTGGATGTAGGAGAAAAGTGACTCACCGGGCTTTTGGTAGCAGCCTTTTAGATCTTCGATTGATGCGAGCCTTTTGTAAGTTCCCTTAAAGTTTCGCACAAAGCTCTATACCAGCTCGTACCAGATGCGGATCGACCCGTGGGGGTGGTTGTTGAGCCATGCGCGGGCAACACCCTGTAGCTGCAGCTGGAGGCATTGCATGGTTGTGCTCTTGGTTCCGCCGTGCAGCCTGACAGAAGAGATGTGATCCTCCAGCCAAATCTTTGGGTCTTTCGAGGCTGTCAAATTTCGGGTTCTGTGATGGTAGTTTGAACCATTCGACATTCTGTTTTGCCGTATGGCTCCGCTGAAGCAACTGGCGTTGTAAATCTCTATTACTTCATCCTCCGAGTCTGTCGAGCACGCGCGCCTTGCGTGCATCTTGTCGACCTTGCGCTGCGTGATGTCATCACGTACATCATAGTCATAGTCATGTCGATGTGAGCGGCGTCGCTGCGACAAGTCATGTTTTTCGTTGCTGGAGGAGGATGGAGAGTAGTACTTGGCTAGAGCCTTACTTTTCTTCGGCTCCAGCGCTGGATCCTTGGTGAGCGCAGCTTCGACCAGTCCTAGGCTAGCGATCATAGATCGTTGCATGGGGATCGTGGATCCCCAGCTGGCAGCTGGTTGTTGAGCAGGTACATGGTGGGTGCCGTCACCGCTGCTTGCGGTGTTTTCGGGAGAATGTTGCCCCGTGTATACACTGTCATGAACAAGAAATCGAGGGCTTGAGTGGCCTCGTCCCCTCCTTGTCGTTGAGTTGGGCTAGTCGAGAGCGCCTTTTGGCGGCTGCATAGTCGTTGCCCTTGGAGGAGGATCCTCCGATGGAAGAGAGATGAGCTTGTCAAAGACTCGACTTGTCCATCGCCCTTTCGTGCTCATCAAGCTGGGTGATCACTTGTTGCTGGGGCTTGTATTCCTGCATAAGCAGCTAGTGGTAACCCATCAGCATTGGTTGCGATGAGTTTGGTGTCAGGGGGTTACCCCATAGGTCCTCCCTATAGCAAGCCCACTCGGCGTTGTAGAGCTCAATCAGCTGCCGCTCGCGTTCACCCGCAAGGTTAGGCACTTGTTGATCTTCTTGGACGGGGCCGACGAGAGGGGCCGGTTTGTTGGCCTGTTGTTGGTGGGGGCGGCGTTTGCGACTGGGATGCCACCGTTGGCGCCAGTGTTTCCCTGAGTGCCGCTGCCACCCATGTTGATGATGGCACATATGTAGTGGCTGGGGAAGCTATTGCTCCCGCAGCTCTCAGATCTGGAGTCGTAGGCTTTGTCTTGTATTGCCAAATTGCCCAGATCAGACTCGCAACTACTGATGTCGTCCGTATTCTCGACTGATGTTGAAGCATTGAGTTTGCTCAGGGTGCCGATCGACGGTGGGAACCATGATGCGGGAGCAATCGCGGGAACCTTCGGCTGATAAGGGAGGCAAAGTGTGCCAAGCTGACCATGTTGGAAGTGTAAGATCCTGATCGCCAAGCTGATCCCGTCGCCCACGGACTCGAAATCCGGGTGAGTCATCGGTGCATGGACGGTGAAGTCAAGGGCGCCGAAAAGGATGTGAGTCTCCGCTGCTGTGGAGTAGTATATCACGGTTGATGGGGCCGAGGAAGCCGCAACATCAGCACTCCCGTTTCCCACAGCTGGAGCCAATTGACGAGGGGTTAACTCATTAATGCCCATTGTTAATGGACTTAGGTTCGAGGAAGTGGGGAGCGCTAGAGGCCTCACAGAGGACCCTAATCCTGCTTCAGGCCTCGCAGGTGACACAAGGTTTTACCCAGGTGACACAAGGTTTTACCCAGGTTCAGGCCTCGTAGAGGACCCTACTCCTGCTTGTCTGTACTTGATTATGAGGGAGTCAAAGGTTACAAAGGTGTGCAAATGCAATCAAGCGGTGTGTATGCAAGGGTGTATGAGTTGGTATCGGGGTCTTTATATAGAGAGGCTAGGTCTCGGGGTAGCATATCGAGTCAGTTACAAGTTAGGGTTTTCCTTTAAGTTTCTATCCACACTTTTTCGTGTCTTCCAAGAAGTCGAACTCTAGCGGGCCACCCGAATCTCTATTGTGCTTCGATTACACCGTGGACTCCTTCTTGGGCTAAAACATATAGGCTAACCTCAGGTACATGTAAGGTATGACAACGCTAGGCCCCTACAAGAAGAAAGATGGAGGTTCAACATCTAGCAGCACAGTGCCTATACAGAAGATAGAAGTCAAGATGAAACAGATGATGAAGTGTATAATAGAGCATAATGATAGAACCATTGAGGAAATCCTTGATAGAAAGATGGATGTCCTCGTAGAACTTTGTATTAAGGTGATATACCCTATGTGTCATCTGCCCTGAGTAAAAAAATGCTTTCTTTTTTAGCATGACATGATGGTTCATTCATTTTCAATTTTGTAGAAACTTCTTATTATGATGAACTCGGCAGGAGTCATGTACAAACCAAATAAAGATAAAATGTCTGATAATGACAATGAAGAGGAGGTAGAGAAGGATGAAGGAATTGCCTCTACTAGCACCAAAGATACGCCAAAAGGTTTCATGCAATGCTCTGACAACACAAAACATGACCCCTTTAACTATGCACATGATGATTTCATGAGGGATTCAAATAGTAAGAAGAAAGCGGATAATGAAGATGACATATTCATGCTACCCACATACAAGAAGGAAATGAATGCTACTGATGTTTGCCACACCGCAGCAACAAAAATTTGCAGTACCTAAGCGTCACCAATACTCATTGATGGTAGGGAAAGTTCACCGCCTACAGTGGAGCCAGAGTCGATTGATACGTCCATAACGTATCTATAATTCTTGATGGTTTTATGCTAATAATATGCTTTTGACACTCCTTTTTGTATAAAGTTTATGATTTATTTTGACTAAACTACTAATAGTTGAAAAGTGCACAATGTTCTTGTTTTACACTTTGATGTGTAGGAATTACCAAGAATACAAGTGGAAACCTTGTTGGAGTCAAATTGGGATTTTTCCAAAAATCTGTCTCAGAACTCTTTTTGAAGATGGTCATGTTTCGGTCGAAGACGGCGTCAAACAGAAAACTATTCAACTACAAAGTTGTTGGAAATTTCGCGACAAACATTCTGGACATCAAATTTAGCTGATTCCGAGTCCGGACGGGCCTTCTAGGCCCGATTTGCTGCAGCCCAAGATGGGGTGACGGGAATCCGAGAAGCTATATAAAGGAAGGAAACCTAATTCGCTCAGGGCACCTCCACCCACGAATTTACAGCTGCCAAAACCACGTCTTTGCCTCCCTCATGGATCTCATCTCCATGAGGGAGGGCTCCCAAGAATCCATGAAGGAAGGGGCTAAGCGGCGGTGCTCCCCCATGATACCAGCGGCGGGTAAGGAGTCCCCCATGCCGCTGCCGGCGCCGCCGCCGCCCTCTTCACCATCTTCCTCGCTATATCCATTATAATCCTCCTATTATGCAATGGTTCATCCTCCCACACACCTCTGCACTGTCCTATGTAAACATGGTGTTTGATGCTATAAGTTATAATCCTATGATCTATGTCATGTTTGTGTAGTTTCTTTGTTCTTAGATTGAATGGTTGAACGTCTTTGGTTCATTAGAGTTGTATGTTGATATGGTATAGTCCTTTGGTGTCCATTATATTTCTGCGCGCATGGATTAAATATCATAGGGTTTGTAGTATGTGTAAAAGGAAGGGGGAGTTCTGCCGGAGTGATAGAAACCTGAGGACACGAACCGGAACGTTGCACGTATGGGAGTAAGAGGACCATTAAACTTAAGGCTATGGTTGGGGAAACCTTAATGCATTTTTAGTACTTATGTATGTTTGCTAACAATCCAATCACATAGTAGATGTAATTCCAAGTAGTGAAGCGCATGTATATTTAGCCTCTCCCACATAGAAAACTGCATCGAAGACAATGAACCTGATATATTCGCTATTTAAACTTGGACAAAGCCACCACAATTACCACCACTATTCCACACTCATGGTTCTGTTAGTTTAGTGTATTTTATTGCTGCACCAACTAGCTTTACTTTCTTGTTATTTATTATCATGCAAAGCTATCTCTATTACTCGTATTGTTGCTCTAGTTTTATTTCCTAGATAATGCGAACGTTTAGTGTGCGTAGAGTTGTATCAGTGGTTGATAGAACTTGAGAGAATATTTATCCTACCTTTAGCTCCTCGTTGGGTTCGACACTCTTACTTATCAAAAAGGCTACACACGATCCCCTATACTTGTGGGTTATCAAGACCTTTTCTGGCGGCGTTGCCGTGGAGCAATAGCGTGTTGGTGAATATTCTTGTGTGCACTTGTTTGCTTTATCTCTAAGTAGTTTTTACTTTCAATTTTAAGTTGTTCTCTATCTTAGTATGGATAGGGAATGCGAATTACAAAAAAAATTAGTTGTACTTGTTACCTAAAAACATTTTCAAAAAGGAAAGTGATTGGAAAGATGAGTAATGGTTAAGTGGGGGTCGACCTTGAACACTTGTGTTCATGCCTATGAAACCAAAACAAATCTTTCCATGGAAGCTTTTCAGTTAAAAACTTGTAGGAATGCATGAAGCCTTGAAAAAGAAAGATATTTCTGGTATTGATCTTAATGCTTATTCATTCGAAAATACTTGAATCTTGCTCCTATGCCTAACTTAAAGGCGTTAAAGAAAACTACTTATTGGGAGATAACCCAAAAGTTTTAGTTAAGTCTTGGAAGTTATTGCTTCAGTAATAACCTCTCCTTATCCTTTTTATTTGCTTTTTGTGCCAAGAGTAACCTCTAATGAGAGAGAAGTAATGCTTGGGAAAGTTGTTGTCCCAAAACAGATTTTTGTGCTTCTGTACGTCGGTTTGAGCTGTAATGTTTTGTGCTTCTGTCCTAGATTGTTATCCAACTTTTGTTAGTTCAAAACTTTTTGATTTGAGCACCAGAAGATCTTCAAAAAAATTGGTTTCTATCTGCTGGTCTGTTTTGACAGATTTCTGCCATTATTTGCATTTGCTTCTTGTTGATTCCTTTTTGGGTTCTCTTTGGGGAATTGAGATTTTTAAGGGAAGTGCTACAGTAGCTTGTGTTTTAATGAAAGTTTTATTGGTGTTGAAACTGAACCCAAAGACTTATTATCTTGAGTACACTAATGCTGCTAATGAAGATTATGTGAAGTTTTGTATGAAGGAAAAATTTCAGGTGTTAAGGAAAGAATGATGTAATGAGATGAAGAATGGACTAAATCTCAAGCTTGGGGATGCCACCCCATGTCACCCCAAGAAATATCCAAGAAGTACAAGCTTCAAAGATTGGGGATTCCCAAGGCATCCCCTTCTTCATCAATAAAACTCTCAGGTTCTTCCAAACTCTTCATTTTTATCGTTTCATGCATAGTTGTGTTGTTCTTGGAGCGTCTTCACCTTCATTTTTGGTTTTCGTTTGCTTGGTTTTCTTAGTTTGCTTGAATAAATTGGTTGGACCCTCTCATTCATCCATTACTTTAAATAAGAATTGTTTGGATTGGAAAGGAGTAGGAAAAGTTCATGCTTAAGTGGTAAAAAGAGCTCGTTTTTGACGGTGGCCTATGCTTTGTCATGTCATGCTTGATATTGTTTTGGCTTTATGCTTAATGATTTTGCTATAGCATGACATGCTATAAATAATTGATATTTCTTAATGTGCCTTGAAAGAATCATGCGTTGTTTTACCATATTAAAGCATAATATTGTGGTATTCTCCTTTGATGCTTTATTTGAGTTGACTTGGCGCATGCTCACACCATGTTATGACTATCCCAAGTCACCATAGCCTTTATGATCCTTTAGTTTTCGACTTGTAATATCACTTTAGGCTTTAATTAATGATGTTTTATCGCTTTGCATGATTATGGCTATCATTGCTCTTTTAGTTGGTCGCTCCCAGTCTTTTGCTAGCCTCCATAACCAAGTATGAGTTCCCCTCATGCATCCAACTCCAAATAAAACCAAGTTATCCCAAAGAATCCACCATACCTACCTATTAGCATTTGCTATTTCAAGTATATTCATGTTTTTATCTACCTTTCAAATTAAACTTGTTATGAGAAAACTAGTGATTAAAGCTATCACGAACTTGATGGCACACTTTACTTTTCTTGCCCCTAATAAACTTGAACCATTGTGTCATGTATGTTATATATGCTTGCACTTATATGTTGGGGATTAGCAGAACCATGCTGTCATGGGAAACGCTTTCATCATTGCACTTGTACATTGTGCCTAGTTCATATCATGCTCTTTTGTCTATGGATGTCATCGGTGTGAAATGAAAGAGGGGCTTGTAAGTCCATGAAGTTATGTATGTGTGTTGGAGAAACACCTGGGCCGCCGGTCTAATCCATGCCTAATCATGGTGGAAACCTGCAGCGTAACCATAATGAGCAATCTATGAAGCATTCTTCTTATAAAAAAATAGATATAGATTGAGAAAAAAGAAAAAAAAAGAGATGGGAAAAGAGGAAAGATAGAAAAAAGGACCATTTTCCCATGGTAAATAAGAAGATTGTTGAGATGCCTGTTGTCTGCTTGCCTTGTCATTTTGATATGGGGATTCTTCCGTATCATCGGGCAAGGGGTACCCCATTGGTGGTTCTCTATGATACACATGTACTTACTATGACAAGAACTTACCGGTAACTAAACTTGAGTAGCATGAGGAGCAGCCCTCTTATTCAAAGGACATGAGATTTCCAACTTATACTTTGTCAAGCATATACTCCATAGTTTGTTCACTTTAACCATAATCAGTTCAAGATGCTTATGATAGGGGTAATGAGAGCTGAAAGCTAATAAGTACCATAATTTTTGGAAGCTCTTTATGAGACTTGAATCCCTGCTTCCTTCTATGAAGGCCTTTCTTCCACTTTTATACTGAGTCTCCACCTTGTATCTTTATACACCAATTAATAGAGCATAGTTGTCATTCTTAGTTCTATATGCATTGTCCCAAGACTTGTTGATTGATGGATATCTTTGATATTGCTTGTTCCTAAACTATTTGTATCTAGTCACCCTTATGAACTCTGATGGTGTCCTATGCATTTATGTTTTTCTACTCTATAAGGGACAAGCTGAATACCATTCTCATTATGCTTTCTTTATGTGAAACAAACAAACGTCTTGCAAAGCATTGTTATTTATGAATCTTTTGTTTGTGCCTTTTCATGTTACAACATAGTTGCTATGTCTTATTGTTAGAAATCTATCTTTCATGATTCATGTTTAGAGTACCTTAATCCCAGCTATCAATGCTTTTACATTAATGATGATCAATATTGTGTTGTCGGCATGTCACCTCAACAATTATATTGTTTTGATCGTTTACCTACTCAAGGACGAGCAGGAACTAAGCTTTGGGATGTTGATATGTCCATAACGTATCTATAATTTTTGATGGTTTTATGCTAATAATATTCTTTTGACACTCCTTTTTGTATAAAGTTTATGATTTATTTGGACTAACCTACTAATAGTTGCAAAAGTGCACAATGTTCTTGTTTTACACTTTGATGTGTGGGAATTGCCAAGAATACAAGTGGAAACCTTGTTGGAGTCAAATTGGGATTTTTTCAGAAATCTGTCTCAGAACTCTTTTTGAAGATGGTCACGTTTTGGGTCGAAGACAGCGTCAAACGTAAAACTCTTCAACTACAAATTTGTTGGAAATTTTGCGAAAAACGTTCTAGACATAAAATTTAGCTGATGCCGAGTCCAGACAGGCCTTCTAGGCCTGATTTACTGCAGCCCAAGATGGGGTGACGGGAATCCGAGAAGCTATATAAAGGGAAGAAACCTAATTCGCCCAGGGCACCTCCACCCACGAATTTGCAGCCTCCAAAGCCATGTTTTGGCCTCCCTCATGGATCCCATCTTCATGGGGGAGGGCTCCCAAGAAGCCATGAAGGAAGGGGCTAAGGGGCGGTGCTCCCCCATGGTAACAGCGGCGGGGAAGGAGTCCCCCGTGCCGCCACCGGCGCCACCACCGCCCTCTTCACCATCTTCAGCGCCATCTCCATTACCTAATCCTCCTACTATGCAATGGTTCATCCTCCCACACACTTCTGTACTGTCCTATGTAAACATGGAGTTTGATGCTATAAGTTATAATCCTATGATCTATGTCATGTTTGCGTAGTTTCTTTGTTCTTAGATTGAATGGTTGAACGTCTTTGGTTCATTAGAGGTGTATGTTGATATGGTACAGTCCTTTGGTGTCCATTATATTTGTGCACGCATGGATTAAATATCATAGGGTTTGTAGTATGTGTAAAAGGAAGGGGGAGTTCTACCGGAGTGACAGAAACCTGAGGACGCGAACCGGAACGTTGCACGTATGGGAGTAAGAGGACCATTAAACTTAAGGCTATGGTTGGGGAAACCTTAATGCATTGTTAGTACTTACGGATATTTGCTAACAATCCAATCATATAGTATATATAATTCCAAGTAGTGAAGCGCATGTATATTTAGCCTCTCCCACATAGAAAACTGCATCGAAGACAATGAACCTGATCTATTCGCTATTTAAACTTGGACAAAGCCACCACTATTCCACAATCATGGTTCTGTTAGTTTAGTGTATTTTATTGCTGCAGCAACTATCTTTACTTTCTTGTTATTTATTATCATGCAAAGCTATCTCTATTACTCGTATTGTTGCTCTAGTTTTATTTCCTAGATAATGCAAACGTTTAGTGTGTGTAGAGTTGTATCAGTGGTTAATAGAACTTGAGAGAATATTTATCCTACCTTTAGCTCCTCGTTGGGTTCGACACTCTTACTTATTGAAAAGGCTACAAACGATCTCCCATACTTGTGGGTTATCACCGATTCCACTAGAAGAATTCACAGCTGCATGGAAAAATGGGTGGCGAGTAAAAAAAGTTGAGGTAGGACACACTCTATCGAATAAATCTGACTCGGTTGACAACCAAGGTACCATTTGTCGGAATGCTATTGATGGTGAGAGGAGAGAAGCCGTTGGCGAGAACCGCAAGCGCAGGTCAACGGACAAAAAGGATAAAAATAAAAAAGTGGCATTAGAAAAGGTAGTGCAACATCATTAAATTGCATGGTTGTGCATGTATTTGATTAAACAATTTCATGCACGTACTAAAATATTGTTTCTTTGTCTTGCAGGTCTATTCAAAGACCCAGAAGTCATGTTGTAGTGTTGTATGTTGAAATGACAAATAAAATTAAAGAGTCTAGGAGTCAAAATGTCTATAAAAACCAGGACGAAACTGAGGTTAGTGCCAACCAAATTAAGGAGATCCTTGACCATCTATGTCTAGGTGGAAATGTAAGTCCAATTACCACGGTTTTGTTATTATATGCACACAAGAAGGATCATCTGTCACACATTATTAAATCTTTTTGTAGGTTATGGGTGCTTACATGGCAGAATTGTCTCTTCGATTAGGGGATGACCGACACTTATTCCCTATATGGAGGGAAATGATCTAATAGATACTCCACCAAGAAGAAAAATTAGATCCCAGCATAATAAAACCATGGGAACAAATACAACATCTATGATTGATATATCAGGATGCTTTGGCAGATGCATTGAAGAATATTTTCTTGCTGATAACGTAAGTACTGTTTGTACAATAAAATGTAGGGTATAAACCAGATTATGCAACGTGATAACACTTGTCTCTTTTTGTTAGGCCTTTTTCGCATTGAATATAAACAATTCCCACTTGTGCACTGTCGTCATGAACAGACCAAAGAAGCAATTTCAAGTGCTCGACTCGCTGTATGAATTTAGAAGGGTCAAGAAACATTTCGAAAATCTGGTATCTTTGTTCTCTATACATTTAGCGACGATATGGTTACTCCAAGCATTACACTAAACCTCTATGTTTCTCAGAGAGACCAAATTTCGAAAGACGTAATAGTGGCTAACAAATATATGGAGTATAAGTTTGCTGACGTTTGCAATTAGGAGAACTTAAGCTACGATACACCATAGCAAAATGATTCGTGAGTTTCTGGTTCAACTAATGTAATTTCTTTTGATCTGTTAGTACTGTTATTCAAATTTAGATTCATTATGATTAGGAACTCATGTGGAATGTTTGTGCTCCACTACATGGAGTACTGGGATGGAGATAAATTCATAGATGAAGTCTCGTAGGTTCTCAAAATATCTGTTTTTGCATTTGCATATATATACACTAGCATGTGACCTTTTTAACCCTCCTAATATTTTGTTACAGAAAACAATAATTGACTCTAGGAGACGTAATGTTGCAGAAATTATTCTATCAAAGACAAACAAGCTCAAAAAGGTAAAAATCGGAGTTCTTGAGATTTCGGATCTAACAGATTCTTGAAAACACAAGAAACAACAATTCCTAGTACCGATTCCCTGGCGAATCTTGGTATACCATTAAACAATTTATGCAAAGTTGGGTTGTTTGATTGCTAAACAATTCATGTATGGTTGTGGTTTTGTCTAGAAGAATATTTCATGACTGTGGTTTCGTTGTTTTGCTTAATTAGACGCTTGTAATCAAAAGTTTGGATTGTTTATGTTCGCCAATTTTTGGATTTGATCAACAATGTTCATAGGCCTAGTTGTAGTGCGTATGTTTAAAGTAAGTCTGGCGAGCAATATGGTATAACATCGTCACATTATTTTGGATTGAAAAAAGAGGAGACAAGTACTATTTAATATAATGCTCGCATAAATAGTAATGGACCAGATATATAAATAATGGGAATTACTCCCTCTATTTCATAATATAAGATGTTTTAGCTTTGTGAATCATGTTGTCCACGTGATGAGCCATGCAACCACAAGTTGATGGTGTTGTTTCTAGTCAACCAAGAGAGGTCTATAGTCCATGCAATGTTCGCATGGGCAACATTTGCCACAAAGTGTCTCATCATGTCTTGTCATAATAGTATTATACTTAGATCTATCAAACTTGGTAGGAACATGTTGTCCTAGTGATGACTCATGAAACCACAAGTTGACGAAGGTGTTTCTAGACAGATAATATAGGTCTAGATCCCATGCAATGGTGGCATGGGCCAAAATCTACCACTAGTTTGTGTCATGGCTTGGCATAACACTCTTATACCTAGATGTATCAACTGGGTGGGATCATGTTGGCCAAGTGCTGAGTTACACAACCACTAAGCTGATGATGGTGTTTCTAGCCAACCATCAGAGGTCTATAGCCCACGCAATGTTGGCATTGGCCCACATTTGCCACAAAGTGTCTCATCATGTCTTGGCATAGTAGTGTTATACTTAGATCTATCAACTAGGTAGGATCATGTTGTCCAAGTGATGACTCATATACAACCACAAGTTGATGAAGGTGTTTCTAGATAGATAAGATAGGTCTACATCCCATGTAGCAACTAGGTGGGATCATGTTGGCCAAGTGTTGAGTCAGACAACCACAAATTAATAATGATATTTCTAGCCAACCAAGAGAGGTCTATAGCCCATGAAATGATTGCATGGGCCCACGTTTTCTACAAAGTGTCTCATCATGTCTTGGCATAGTAGTGTTATACTTAGATCTATCAACTAGGTAGGATAATTTTGGCCAAGTGATGACTCATATACAGTAACAAGTTGATGAATGTGTTTCTAGACAGATAAGATAGGTCTACATCCCATGCAGTGTTAGCATGGGCCCACATCTGCCACAAGTGTGTTTCATGGCTTGGCTTTGCACTCTCATACTTAGATGTATCAACTAGATGGGATCATGTTAGCCAAGTGTTGAGTCACACAACCACAAGGTGATGAAGGAGTCTCTAGCCAATCCAGAGAGGCCTATACCCCATGCAATGTTGGCATAGCACTCTCATACTTAGATGTATCAATGATACATTAACTGTTCCTAAATATGTGATACTAGTTACACTAAAAAATTCCCAACCACAACTACTCTAGATGGTGTCGAACACAAAATCCACGGCCTAGTCCTAGCCAACATCAAGACGCATCTCATGGAGCCGTTGGAGCGGTCTCCTGGGTGCTGGATCGAGGAACTTCCGTCTGTGCTGTGGAGCCTTCGCACCACCCCAAATCAGTCAACCGGCTTCACCCCTTTCTTCCTAGTCTACGGCTCGGAGGCCATCCTCTCCGCAAACATCGAGTTCGACTTTCCCCACAAGCTCGTCTACAACGAGAAGGCCAACCAAGAGGCACAAGAGGACGGCGTGGATCTCCTCGAGGAGGCCCACAAGCTGGCGTTGTCCAGATCAGCACTGCACCAGCAAAGCCCGTGTCGCTACCATTCAAGCCAGATCCGACCTATCGCGTTCCGTGAGGGTGATATGGTTCTCCGACTGGTGCAAGACACGAAGGGCATGCACAAGCTGTCGCCCCCTTGGGAGGGCCCCTTCATCATCAGTTGAGTGCTACACAACAACTCCTACTACCTCATCGATGTGCAGTAGCCTCGCAAGAACAAGATGGACAAGTCGGACTAGGAGACAGAGCGCCCCTAGAATGCAGCCCTGCTACGTCCATTTTACACCTAGTTGTCTAACAATGTATGTATCTCATGAACCCTATGGATGAATGAAAAGTGTGGAACCTCGAGAGATACTCGGGGGCTCCTTGCCAGAAATTTGCATATCGTTTTTCTTCAATTTAGTTTTTATGGCTCTGACAACCCCTACTCGGGGCTCGCCAGTTGGCCCGACCTGCTATTTCTATAAACCGACTGAGTAGTGTGTGACGGTGTCAGAGGCCCACTCTTCATCTCAGCTACAAACCACAACTCGGCTATCCGGCTAGCAAGAGCAAAAGCCCGAGGCATCCCACATGAAAAACAGCGAAAATATGCGATAGATTGGACGTTCCGGCCTTGTGCCTAGTTTAAAATTTTCTGGCTACTAAGCCTCTAGTATCGTGCACGTTGTATTGCCAGCTCCCCTTCAATTCCAGCTCTAGACCACAACCCGGCTGCCTGGCAAGGACACAATAGAAACAACAAAGCACACGAGAAAATAACTAAGTGTCCAGAGAAGCGCAAGCTAGCTTTTGAAAAAACCGAAGCCATTACCCAGTTCAAATGCCCATAGCGACCGACTAATATATTGAACAAATCCATGTATGTGTCTGTTTTGCACGACTACACCGAGTCGGCTATCAAAAGCAATGAAGATTCAAAGTCCTTGCCTTCACCAAGTGCTCCGAATCTCGGGGATACACCCACTAGTTGTGCTCGTGCGCCCCCAGTGGAATCACACAGTTCCGGCCGGCTAAAGGAGTTTACCCAGATATTCGGGCCCAGGTGAGGGCAAGGTCAAAAGCAAGAGAGGAGAAGAGAAGATTCAAAGCACTTGGTTTTGCCAACTACTACGAATCTCGAGGGATACACCTAGTGGGTGCCCTGATGCGCTCCTATTATTGGTCGTGGTTGTCCAGTTGGTCAAGGAAGGCCATGATGTCCGGTTGAAGGTGTTCAGCTGGAGTGAAGGTCAAGATGTCCGGCTGAAGGTGTTCAGTCGGAGTGAAGGTCAGGCTGTCCGGCTAAGGATGTTTAGCCAGAAAGAAATGAGAATTTAAGGGAAAATAAGAAATAAAGATTATTTGAAGTCCTTGTCTTCATCAAGCACTCTGAATCTCGGGGGCTACACCTAGTGGGTGCGTTGGTGTGCCCCCACTTTAATTAGTAGTCCTCCGGCTAAAAGAGTTCAGACAGATGAAGATAGTCGGGCAGGCCTAATCGGCAAAATATGAAATAAATACAAAGTGAAGAGAATCAGAAGGAAAAGCGAAAGGCAAACATTCGATGCATAAAGATATAAGGGGAGTCGAAGCTCCCGCAAGTTCACCAGTGCATAAGTATAAGTTTAACAAAGGGAAAGCCATTACAGTTCCACCTGGCATCCCGGGGATCAGATCTACGTGGCGGGCCCCTTGTCGTGCGGCGGGTCTTGGCTAGTTGTGGCTTCAGGAGGAGGAGGAGGAGGCGTGTTGGAGGCTCCGGCTTCCCCACCATCCGGCTGCGGGGTCGGCCCAGCCTCCGTCTCCGGCGTCCTAGCGGACTCCGAGTCGGTGAAAACCTCGTCGATGTCAGCATACCCATTGATCTTGATGGCGGAAGCGCGAAGCTCCGGATGGGCTTGGCGGACGGCGGCAAGATCCGCACCGGCGCGGAATCCCCCATCGATCTTCTCGATGCGTGCATCCTTGTACCAAGACAGCATTAGTGCCAGCGCCATCTCGGCTCCGGCTCTCGCCGCTAAGTCCCTCACCCGGTCGACGGCAACCGGTACCTCCATGACCTTCACCGCCAGCTGGGTGATGGTGTCTGTTGCAGCTGCATCCGACCACGAGAAGTCAAAGATGGAGTGGGAAGCCTTCCGCATCTTAGTGGTCTCCTTGCCAAGCAGCACGACAAGCTCCTCGGAAGTGGGCTGCTCACCCGAGCAGTTGAAAGTGCATGTGTGCCCCCATGTGTGGTTTTGGTAATTAATGACAATCTTTATGGACTTATGTTTGCATTGAATTTTACCTATAGGATTTGTCCATAGGCAATGCTTGAACCATATGTTGGCTTCAAGGTTGGGAGAAGAAGAAAGTGAAGAAGATTAAGTGTTGACCAAGGTTTCAATGAGTGATCTGGAGATTGGTCAAGTGAGATTTGATCCTATAGCAAGTGTGTCTTGAAGACTAAAGTTGGAGTGATATCTCGTATGTACCTTCAAGACACCAACATAATGAAGAAAGAAGAAATGATGTGCGAGTTCAAGATTATCCATCTCATAGAGATCATTTTCTTGAAGCTTTCCATCCTATGGTGATTATGTATATGGGAATATGATATGCCCAAAAGAGAAGCTCTACCATAGTGGAGTATGGGGAGGAATTTGCAAGTCTTCACCAAGATAGCGCAATCAAGAAAGGTATTCCATCTTGAGGGGTAGGAGATCATCATCATCAAGCTCAAGTGGAATATGCGCAAGGCAAAGGTATGTTCTTGATAGGGTTTCCTTCTTACCGGTCTCGTGGTGTTAGTTGGAGAGACCGGTTTATAGGATAGATAACCGTACTATCAAGAGGGGCTCTCAAGTGAGTAACTTGATCCTATCCTTCGGAGAGAGCTCAAACCTTTGCAGACTTGGCATCATATTTCTTGGTCATTATTCGGATCTTATCCATGTGAGGTTCTAGAGCTTGTGGTAATATTAATAACAAGCTCTATTTCATCGAAAACAGATTTCATATGCATTCTCTATTGCGTTTTCGATATTGGAGGTTTTACCGGTTTGTCTTTTAGAGATAGGTAAAACCTTCCATTATTTGGATCTTATCCATGTGAGGTTCTAGATCTTGTGGTAATATTCATAACAAGCTCTAATTGATCGAAAACAGATTTCATATGCATTCTCTATTGCGTTTTCGATGATGGAGGTTTTACCGGTTCGTCTTTTTGAGAGAGGTCAAACCTTTCGTCATTTGGTTCTATCCTCCCTTGATTTACTATGATGTTTTTATGTATGATCTTGTAGAACTTATTTTCCTCTTTAAAACGAGCCCAAGATCATCAAAATCGGAGTCCGGACGCAAAAGTTATGGTTGCTTTCGTATTGGTATTTCTGCTAGTTTTTGTAAGACCGGAGATTCCGGACTAAATCTCCGGTCCATCTCCGGACCGTCTACCGATTGTCCCCCAATTTTTCCCCATTTGGCCTGGGTACATGATGGCCCAAAATATATTGAGCTTGTTGTGGAACCCCAATAGGAAGGTATGATGAGCACAATAGCAAGTTTTGCCACAGTACGAAACCAAGGTTATCAATCCAGTAGGAGCAAGGAAAAACCCCAAAGGTGTAGCTAGCTGAACGTTGGCAGGGCGCACTACCGGTGCCAGCAGCAATGTGGAGATCTGCACAACACAACCACAGAACTTTGTCCCCAACTTGTGATGAGGTTGTCAATCTCACCGGTTTTGCTGAAAACAAAGGATTAAACGTATCGAATGGAAGGAAGTAATAGTTTGTAGAAAGTAAACACAAAGCAGTAAACAGTTTATAGATTGTATGTAAAATAAAAGGACCGGGATCCATAGTTAACTGGAGGTGGCTCTCCTTAAGATAGATAACATGCTGGGTGAACAAATTACAGCGGGGCAATTGACAAACATCGAGAAAGCAATACATGCATATACTAATCATCTTGACTCCTTTTGGAACTTGATTGGGAATTACAACATTATACACAGACCGCCATCCAACTGCATCTATGACTAATAATCCACCTTCAGCGGGGCTACAGACTCTTTCGTGGATTTTTGATCGGGTACTTAGGGTTTTCGTCCCGAGGGCATCTTATAGGCGGAGGGAGAGGCCGAGGGGGTGCTGGGGTCGGCCAGACCACCCCCTGCCGTGGGCCAGTCCTGGCCGCGTGGCCAGGTGGTGTGGCCGGCCGACATCCCTTCTCCGTCTCGTATTGTGGCATCTGATGACTTCCGGAAAAATAGGCACTTTGGCTTTTGTCCCGTCCAATTCCGAGAATATTCATTTTCTGACTTTCCTGAAACCAAAAACAGCAGAAAATAGGCAGCTGGCACTGTGGCTCTAGTTAATAGGTTAGTCCAAGAAATCATATGAAAAGTACTCCAAAGTGTGGACAAAACACAAGAAAGTGGATAAAACCAAGCATGGAACATCAAAAATTATAGATACATTTGCAATGTATCAACATCCCCAAGCTTAACTCCTGTTCGTCCTCGAGTAGGTAAGTGATAAAAAGAAAGAATAATTTTTTAGGTGACATGCACCATCAAAGAATTGATCAAAGTATTTGTAAAACATTCAAAGCTAGGATCATAGTACTTTAATCATAACATGAAAGACAAAGTTATAGCAATAAGACAAAGAAACTATGATGCAACATGAAAAGGCACAAACAAAAGATTCATGAATAACAATGCTTTGCAAGACGTTTGTTTGTTTCACATAAAGAAAACATAGCATAATAGTATTCAGCTTGTCCCTCATAGAGTAGCAAATATAATTGCATAGGACACCTTAAAAGTTCATAAGAATGACTATATACAAATAGTTTAAAACAAGCAATATCAAGTTATGCATCAATCAACTAGTCTTGGGACAAAGCACATAGAACTATGAATGGCCACTATGCTCTCAAAGTAGGTGCATAAAGGTAGAAGGTGGACACTCAATATAATGGTGGAAGAAAGGCCTTCATAGAAGGAAGTAGGGATTCAAGTCTCATAAAGAGCTTCCAAAAAATATGGTACTTATAGCTTTCAGCTCTCATTGCCCCTATCATAAGCATCTTGAAGGTGATTAAGGTTAAAGTGACACAACTAAGAGGATATGCTTGACAAGTTATAAACCGAAATCTCATGCCCCTTACTTACGAAGACCGAACCTCATGCTACTCAACCTTAGTCACGAGTAAGCTCTTGTCAATGTAAGTACATGTGTATCATAACGAACCGCCAACGGGGTACCACTGGCACATGATACAGGAGCTATCCCATAATCAAAATGACAAGGCAAGCAGACAATGAGCATCTCAGCGATCTTTTTATTTGCTATTTGCATAGGTTTTTATTGAGGATGCTTCATAGAGTGCTCATTATGGTGATGATGCAAGTTTCCACCATGATTAGGCATGGCTTAGGCTAGCGGCCCAGGCGTTTCTCTAACACACATACAAAATCCATGATCTTACAAGTTCCACTTTTATTTCACACCGCCGGGATCCATAAGCAAAAGAACATGATATCAACGGGGTACAAAGTACAAGTGCAATGTTGAAAGCGTTCCCCATGATACATGGTTCTCCTAATTTCAACTTATAAAGCACAAGCATATACGCAACAAATAAGGACCCAATGGTTCAAGTTTATTAAGGGCAAAAAAGTAAAGTGTGCCATCAAGTTCGTGAGAGCTTTAATCACTAGTTTTCTCATAACAAGTTTAATTTGGAAGATAAACAAAAGCATGAATATACTTGGAATAGCATAAGCTAGTAGGTAGGTATGGTGTACTCTTTGGAATAACTTGGTTTAGAGAGTTGGATGCATGAGTGGAACTCATACTTGGTTGTGGAGGCTAGCAAAAGACTGGGAGCGACAAACTAAGAGAGCAATAATGGCCATAATCATGCAGAGCGACAAAACTTCATTGGTCAAAGCATAAAGTGATACTACAAGTTGAAAACCAAAGGATCATAAAGGCTATGGTGACTTGTGATAGTCAGAACATGGTGTGAGCATGTGCCAAGTCAACCCAAATAAAGCATCAAAGGAGAATACCACTATACTATGCTTTAATATGCTTAAACAATGCATGATTCATCTAAGGCACATTAAGCAATCTCAATTGTTTATAACAAGTCATGCTGCAGCAAATAATGTTAAGCATAAATCCAAAACAATATCAAGCATGGCATGACATCGCATAGGCCATAGTCAAAAACAAGCTCTTTTTACCACATAAGTATGAACTTTCCTACTCTTTTCCAAACCAAACCAAACTATTTGCAAACCAATGTATGAAAGAGGGGGTCCAACCAATTTATTCAGCAAACTAAGCAAATAAAAGCAAACGAAAAAACAAAATGAAAAAGAAAAAGAAGACGCTCCAAGAACAACACAACAGTGCATGAAACAATAAAAAGGAAGCGCTTGGAAGAAACCTGGGATTTTTATTGATGAAGAAGGGGATGCCTTGGGCATCCCCAAGCTTTGACGCTTGTACTTCTTGGATATTTCTTGGGGTGACACGCGTGGCATCCTCAAGCTTGAGCTTTAGTCCATCCTTCATCTCATTACTCATTCCTTTCATTCACCTGAAATTTTTCCTTCATACAAAACTTCACACAATCTTTATTAGCAACATTAGTGCACTCAAGATAATAAGTCTTAAGGTTCAGTTATAACACCAAATAAACTTCCATTAGAACACTAGCTACTGAAGAACTTCCCTCAAAAAGCTCAATTCCCAAAAGAACTCAAAAATGAACCAACAAGAAGCAAATGCAGAAAATGGCAGAAATCTGTCAAAACAGACCAGCAGGTAAAGACGAATTTTTTGATGACCTTCTGTTGCTCAAATCAAAAAGTGTTGAACTAACGAAAGTTATATAACAACCTGGGGCAGGAGCACAAAAATTCACGCCTCAAAAAGAAGTTCAGAGATTTTACACAAATTTTTATGGTGAAGCACAGAAATCTGTTTCGGGACAACAACTTTCCCAATCATTACTTCTCTCTCATTAGAGGTTACTCTTGGCACAAAAAGCAAATAAAAAGGATAAGGAGCGGTTATTACTGAAGTAATAACTTCCAAGACTCATCTAAAACTTTGGGTTATCTCCCAATAAGTACTTTTCTTTAACGCCTTTAATTTAGGCATAAGAAGCAAGAAGAAGAATCAAGTGTTCTCAGATGAAGAAGCATTAAGACCAAATTTCTTGCCCTTACCTCTCTTACTTTAATTCTTAACCTTGGGGAAAATATGATTGTTTGGTGGAGAAGAAAGGTGCGTGGTCCCCTTTCCCACATCTATTATTGCTCCAAGGAGTTCTAATAAGGACCTTCCAAGTGTAATTTATCCTTTTCCTGCACATTCAATGAAAAGATAATCAGTAGAAATCATTTTCCCAAAGATCTTTGTAAACACTCCTTCAGCTATTCCAGAAGGTAATATGGTAGCATTATTAGCAAGAGATATTTCTTTTCCTCCTTCAGTAAGCCCCCAAAGATTCAAAGATTCATAAATATCTTTGGGCATAAGACAAAATTCAGACATGATATCACAACGGGCTTGAAAAGTTTCAATGTTTATCTCAATCTTTACTGTAGGGAGCCACTTTGATGGTTCAGAATTTATTGGAACATAATTATGATGCTCCCTAAGCGTATTATAGCAATCTTTTAAGCTAGTAGTGCTAGTCTCAAGAGTGTTCAATCTAGCAAATATTCATGCGAAAGAAATATCAGTTTGGCTAGGCAAGTTGTAAGTAAGGATCAATTTCTTTATAGCATTAATAACATCATCCTTATTACATTGGAGGAAATATCCTCCCACAATAGCATCTAAAGCATATCTATAGCAAAGAGCAATTCCAAGGTAAAAACTACTAAGGAACAAGCTTTGAGTCATTTAGGCTCAGTTTTTTCATGTAGATCAGAGATTTTAGACCAAGCTTCCTTGAAGCTTTCCTCAATTCCTTGTTTAAAAGTGAAAATCATTTCCTCGGGTGACATAGTGACTGGAGCAAGGCTAGACATAAAGGCAACTTAAGATAGGAACTAATTTTTTTGTGTTTTCAATAAAGAAAGCAAACTTGTAAAACTATTTTTTTTGTGTTTTTGATAAAGAAACAAGCAAACAATGAAAAAAGAAACCAAGAAAAACAAAAATAATAAAGTAAAGAGATTGGTTATGAGGGACTCCCCTTGTGAAGATGTCCTTGACTCCCCGTCAACGGTGCCAGAAAATATGCTTGATGGCCCAAAATATATCGAGCTCGTTGGGGAACCCCAAGAGGAAGGTATGATGAGCACAACAACAAGTTTTCCCTCAGTACGAAACCAAGGTTATCAATCCAGTAGGAGCAAGGAAACACCCCAAATGTGTAGCTAGTTGAACATTGGCAGGGCGCACTACCGGTGCCAGCAGCAACGTGGAGACCTACACAACACAACCACAGAACTTTGTCCCCAACTTGCTATGAGGTTGTCAATCTCACCGGTTTTGCTAAAAACAATGGATTAAACATATCGAATGGAAGGAAGTAATAGTTTGCAGAAAGTAAACACAAAGCAGTAAACAGTTTATAGATTGTATGTAAAAGAAATGGACCAGGATCCATAGTTCACTAGAGGTGGATCTCCTTAAGATAGATAACATGCTGGGTGAACAAATTACAGCAGGGCAATTGACAAACATCGAGAAAGTAATACATGCATATACTAATGATCTTCACTCCTTTTGGAACTTGATTGGGCATTACAACATTATACATAGACCGCTATCCAACTGCATCTATGACTAATAATCCACCTTCAGGTTATCATCCGAACCCCCTCTAGTATTAAGTTGCAAGCAACAGATTATTGCTTTACAAATTGCATGTAATGTAAACAATACGATTGTTCTATGAACAAAGGATTATTGTTTTCTCCCTAGTAGCAACAACACATCTAGTACCTTAGAGATTTCTGTCACTTCCCCAGATTACCAGAGGCATGAACCCACTATCGAGCATAAAATACTAACTCTTGGACTTGCTAGCATCTACTTGGCCAAGATAGCTACTAACAACGGAAAGCATGCAAGATCACAAATAACAAAGACATGATAGAATCAATAATCAATCTGAAATAGCATCTCAATATCCATTGGATCCCCGCAAACACAACATGAAGAATTACAAATAGATGATCTTGATCATGAACGTAGCTCACAAGATCTAGACATGAAAGCACAAAGGAGGAGAACCAGCCATCTAGCTTCTACATGGATCCGTAGTCCAAGGATGAACTACTCACGCATCACACCGGACGCTTGCATGATGATGAAGAAGGCCTCCAGGGTGAATTCCCCTCTCTGGTAGGGTGCCGGGAAGAGCTTCATATCCATCCCGATCTAGGGATGGAGATGATGGCGGCTACAGACTCTTTCGTGGATTTTTTTATCGGGTACTTAGGGTTTTCGTCCCGAGGGCATCTTATAAGCGGAAGGAGAGGCCGAGGGGGTGCTGTGGTCGGCCAGACCACCCCCTGGCGTGGCCCAGGCCTGGCCGCACGACCAGGTGGTGTGGCCGGCCCCCAGCCCTTCTCCGTCTCGTATCCTGGCATCTGATGACTTTCGGAAAAATAGGCACTTTGGCTTTTGTCCCATCCAATTCCGAGAATATTCATTTTCTGACTTTCCTGGAACCAAAAACAGCAGAAAAAAGGCAGCTGGCACCGTGGCTCTTATTAATAGGTTAGTCCAAGAAATCATATGAAAAGTACTCCAAAGTGTGGACAAAACACAAGAAAGTGGATAAAACCTAGCATGGAACATCAAAATTTATAGATACATTTGCAATGTATCAGTACACCGGAGACTCCGGTCCCACTCCGGTGACTCCGGATCGGGCGATTCCTGGGCCTAACAGTTGGATTTCTAGGGACCTATTTAAGGGGCCCTTCTTCCCCAATGGTTCCCCAACATTTTTGCAAGTTTTCCCCTCCATTGCTGACCTTCTTGAGCTTGCTATCCCTGAATCCCTCTATTGATTCTTGCATATTCATGAGGGATTCGAAAGAGGAGATCTAGATCTACAACCCTACCAATCAATATCTCCTCTAAGTGAGGGGAACATCTTGGGATCTATATCTTGGAGTATTTTGTGGATTTCCTCCATTGTTCTTCCTCTCTTATTCCCCCATATGCTTTTGTAGCTTTGGTGGAATTTGGGAGAGAAGGACTTTAGAACTTTGTGTGTTCTTGCCATTGCATTTGGTGCATTGGTTTGAGTTCTCGGTGAGGATTCGATTTGGTGAAAGGTGAGAAGCTTTTTACTATAGGGTTCTTGGAACCCTAAACGGTTTGGTTGTATTGCTAGTTTGTGGATTACTTGGGGTCTCCAATTAGGTTGTGGAGATTTCCCCAAGCTTGTTTGTTGGGAGCCTCCAATTTAGTTGCGGAGAAGTGTCCCAACCTTGTGAGAGGTTACGGATTGCCACCGACAAGTGCACCGATAGTGGAAGTGTGGATCGATCCTGTTGGGGTGAGATTCACAGGAGAACAAGGGAGGCCTTTTGTGGCGTTGGATGTTTGAAACCACCCTCTCTCCAAACGAGACGTACTCCATTGGGAGGAACTCGGTAAAACATCATCCTCTCCGCGTGCCTCGGTTATCTCTATCCTCGAGCTTTGACTTATGCACCTTATTTTGTGATAGCCTTCGTTTTTGAAGTCTATATCTTGCTATCACATACTTGCTTGTCTTTCTTAGCATAAGTTGTTTGTGCACATAGGTGAACCATAGTATATGTAGGTTTTGTGCTTGACAAAGTAAATGCTAGTTTTATTCCGCCTTTGTTAAGACCATCTCGTAAAAGTTTTAAACCGCCTATTCACCCCAATCTAGGTGACATCTGTGTCCTTTCACCAGTTCACTTGGACCTAGTTGTAGGCCAGCAGGTCTATGCCCGGATAATCTGCTATCAGAAAAATGAAGTCAGGTCTGGCTACCAGATTCGGACAACGAAAATGACTCGGCAAGAAATCATACCTGTGGAAGTGCGGCCAACCTGCATCAGCTCCTCCAGGAGGACCTTCTCCCGCTCTGCCAGCGGCTTGACCTCCTTCTCCTGGTCCTTGCACTGGGTGTCAAGGAGCTCGAAGGCCTAGATCCGGCTGGCGAGGTCGTTGTCGCGCTCCTTGATGACGGCCTTCGGTTTCTTCACCTTGGAGTGCCACTCCTTGTTCTAGAGGCGGAGGGTGGAGTTGCTCTGGCTGAGGCGCTCGTTCGCCTTGTTCAGCCAGTCAATATCCCGCTGAGTGCAGACCATGACGGCTACATAAACAGCCGGATGAGAAAAGCAAAAAAAAGGACAAAGGAAGAAACAGTAACCGGATAAGGAGCCTTACTCTAGGAGGTGTCGTTCGCCGCCACGAGGTTCTGCTCAAGCGTCCGACTGGCTCCGAGCGAGGTCTCGAGTAGCTTCACCTCCTTCAGCGCCACCTCCAAGGTAGCGACCAGAGCGGCCAAGGACGCGGAGGAGGAGGAATCATCAGCAACATTGAGGATCAAGGACTCCTTTGCCTCGCGGAGCGCCACCTTCCACTCTTCTCCTAGCTCGCCGTTGGAATAGTCGTCGGTCGCCACCACCAGCTCTTTGCCGGCTGCAGCCGACCTCACTCCCACGGAGGAGCCTCCGCTGCTACCCAGTTTTGGTGCAGCAGTGTCTGGCTGGACCATAGTAGTCGGTGAGGCATCACCAGCCCCGGTTGCCGTAGCTGGATCCACATGGCGTGGTGGCCGGGTCTAGGGCGGAGGAGGAGGGGCAGCAGCAGAGGCGAGGGCCTGATTGGCAGAGGGGGTGCAAGGAAGCGAGGCAGTGGACGCGTGCACAAGGCTCGCGGTGCTGAAGGAGACGAGGGTACTGCAAAGGGAGAAAGACAAAGCTAGTAAGAAAAGGCAAGGAAGGCAAAACATGCCAGTTGAAACGAAAAGAACAAATGGGGGAAGGATAAAGTCCTACCCCTGGACGACTGGGGGTGGCACCATCTTGAGGCCACCGCGGCTCGGGTGTGGCGCGCCGGTCCGGGTCCTCTTGGCTATCGGCTCCTCCACCGCAGGCCGGCTAGATCCGCTCCCCCTACGGCAGACCGGCTGGAGTCGCCATCAGTCGTCCGGCGCCGGCTGGGCTGGGGGGGCGGGGTGGTCTCCTCTTCCTCAACAATTGGCACATGGGGGTCATGTGCTGGCTCGACGTTCTAGTTGGGAAGACATCAGCCTCGCTGTCGGACTCCTCGCAGGACCGCCGTGCACGCGGCTCTGGAAGATAAGGAGTAAAGACCTAGAGAGGGGTCTCGCCCTCCTCCCGGATGATGCAGGGAAAATTCTGCCGCAAAGGAAAAAGACAGAACGTTAGCCGGATGAGCACACGAAATAAGAAACAGAAGGCAAGAACCAGGGAAGAGGACTTACCCGGGGAGCACGGTTCTCGCGCGTGTACGGAGCTCGCCCGAACTTCCAGTTCTCCAGCAGCTTATCCTTCGTGATCGTCCACACCCACTCCTTGAGGTTGTGGTAGCGGTAATTGCGGAGGGAGAGTCGGGTCTGGTCTAGCCGGCCGAAGTAGAAGCACATCTTATGTGCCTGGCACTGCAGGGGCATCATCAGCCGGGACATCCAGGTGAGGGTGATGTCCAGGTCGGTCAGACCGGTGGTGACGAGTGACCTCAGCCGCACCAGCATCGCGTCCGACTCCGCCTTCTCACCGTGGATCTTCAGGTCCCAGTTCTGTTGGCTGGACTCCATGTCTTGGAAGGGCGGAAGATTGATCCAGTCGACTTCGGTGACGTTGCGGATGTAGAAGTACGAATGCTGCTAGAGTCGGACCGTGTCGTCCAACCGGAACATCGGGTAGCGTGTCTGCATGCGGGAGTAAATGGAGGCACGACCGCAGGGGACCAGCAGGCCCTGGGCGAACTGGACCTATGGCCGGACGTGAAAGAGCCGGCGGAAGAGCCCGAGATCCTACTGGATCCCGAGGTAGCACTCACAGAAGGCGGCGAAGTCCGCAGGGATGCCGATAGCGTTGGCGCCGACATGGTAGAGGCGCAGGTTGTAGAAGGCGAGGAAGGTGAGGAAGAAAGGGTTCACCAGGAGGGCGAAGCCGCGCGCGAGGTGGGAGAAGAAGATCACCTGCTCCCCCTCCTGGGGGTGCGGTGACTCCTCCTCCTGCGGCGTGAGCCGCACCGCCACCTCCGAATCCGGCGGCAGAACCCACGTCGCACGATACTTCACGATGTGGTCCTCCATCACCGACGACCCGCACTAGGCGCCACGGTCTGCAGCCATCACCTCTTCCTCGGTCGTGGTCGTAGACACGGAGAAGGGAGGGCATGTGTCTCCGGTGACCATGAACGGGCAGCGCAGCAGGTTCGTCAGCGAGTAACGGTGGTGGAGCGGGCGGCAGCGACGAGCATAGGAGCGGAAGTGGGGAAGGCAAGAAGTGAGGTGGGGGGAACTGCTCCCCGGGCGGTATTTAACCCTGGGGGAGAGAAACCGTTTAGGTCGCCATGTGGCTCCCGGTGGGCCACGCCGCAACCCCACCAACCGCTCCAGATCGCATGTGACCACACCTCACGCGCAGAAGATCCGGGGGAGGAAACCAAAGAGCTAGGCGACGGTTCCCTAGGCGATGTGCGATGGGACGAAACGCTTTGTGTGCAGCGCAATGATGACGCATGCGAGCATGGCCAGAATCAGTACTGACATCACAGGGCAGCGCAACCATCAGTTTGTAGCCATATGCAAATTCAAATCAGGAGGGGAGCGCGCACACATTTTACCTAAGGGCGAAATCTACACATGCTCGAGGGCGAGTGTCGGGAATATGACCCCCGAATAGCCTAGCCGGACAAGAATAGAGACAAACACGTAACGGCCGGCTAGCAGATCCTAGCCGGACGCAAGGACAAGACGGTAGCAAGAACAAGGAAGGTCGGCAAGACGTGGATCCGGCTATATGACCGTATCCAGACGCAATCAAGACGGAGGCAGGGCGACATGCTACATAGTGCACGATACGCCCTGGTACAGCGATAAGACACCAGGAGGATGAGGACCATGCTGAAGACTTTGCGGCTAACGTGGGCATAGTGGTCGGTTGCTGACGCCAGGCCTGCATGGCATTCATTATGCCCACGACGACCTGCACGGCGTGTACCCTCGACAAGACTCACCACTACGCAACACTGTAGATGACTAGATGGCTGGGGCCCGCCTGTGGGACCCGCCAGCCAGCCAGGCCAGTAAGATTGCTAACCCCAGCCTATATAAGGGGGTCAAGGCTCTCGTAGAAAGGGTTGGTAATTGAGTAGCTAGACAGTTCATATAGCTCGAGGAGTAGCTTGTATTCCACATATCTTGCCTTAGTCATATCGGCAGGAGTAGGGGTGTTACCTCCTCATGAGGACCCCGAACTAGGGTACTTCCCGCGTCTCAGTTATGTTGGCTTGTATCCAATCCCGCCTAACGATGCCATCGATAGCTTCCCTACCGTTTTCCCACACCTCTATCTAGCCTCCTTAGGCACTTCCGTTTCCAATACAACGACAAGTAGTAATGAGACCATGCCAAGGACTTGTTATGTGGATCCTCATGAATATATTTTTTATTCTTTCAAGGATCACTGGCTGTTTCTTTTGCAAGTGTTTGCACAACCTTTGAGAGTACCAATACTTTTTCCCATATATTGACACATATGCCACTCATGTCATTAACTCATAGCCGAAATCCAAGGTTATACCATAGATTGTTCAAAAGCTAGCGGAGTTGTTGGCATCTCAAAGGTGTGCATTAGAGACATAGAATTGTCTCTCTTGTTTTTTTGAGCTAGTACCACGGTTTGAGCCACAAGGTTAGCTTTGGCATGCATCACAATTAACACTAGAATTTATTTTAATCAAACAACTCCTTTCATGAGTGCCATCAAGACTATCAAAATATCTATGGGGTTAAGTATCTTCAAGGGTATACTCTCAAGACAATCATTCATCAAACAAGTCATAAATTTCAGACTTTTTCTTATTGTACTTGTTTGGTAATATTATTTCCAAGGCAAGACTCGGTTAGCTAAAAGAACTAGAGAATGAGCTTCAACAACTTATCATCATACTAATAAAAATCTTGACTGTAACCATATTAAATTACTCCCAAGAGCATGGCATCTTACCAAATCAACCAACTAAGAAAAACAACTCAAACATCAAAAGTGGGAAACATATTAAATTACCTTTCATAAGTGTTTCCATGATCCTCTTCCTTATAGGGATGTGTTCCTTCAAAACTCAAACACGATTATTCACATAATAATATTAAAGCAAAGAGGCAAAGTGTGAATCCACATTTACAAAAAAGGAAGAAAGGAATTTTTTTGTATTTTCGAGGATATGGATTAATGAATAGAAAAGAACTTGCGACCAAGCAAGGGTTTTAAGAAAAGAAAAACAAATGAAAAACAAAAGCAAACTAAAAACGAAAGAAAACTTAAAAAGCAAAGTGTTGGAACAAGCCAACATGAGTGTTTCAAAGCTCTAAAGGAGCTGGAGTCCAACCTCATTATTACACAAATAAATTTTCTGGGGGAACACATCCCCAAGCTTAGGATTTTGCATGCCCTTTTGTTGCTCAGTGTGGTGGCGGTAGATAGTTTCCCATGTTCCATTGACTGCTCCAATCATGGAACTGGGTGGCGAGGCTTGCAATAGAATCTTCAAGGTTGATGGAGAGGTTGTTCATGTTTTGAATATTTCCTTCGAGTGCATAGATATCTTCATAGGTGGTGTAGTAGTTTGGTGGCTGCTCGTCTTGTTTGGGTCCTCCCTAATCTACTTCATCTTCTCATCCTCCTATGGGTATTTCTTGTTGGGGTAGATTAGCCTCAACCTAGACGTCAAAATACAAACGTCCATCCTCGATAGAGAACAAACCGTCAGGGAAAGGAACCGTGATCAAGTGATCTACTCCAGTTATATCAAGGAAGTATTTACCATGAGTTTTAGAAACCATACCACATGCTCTTAGAGTAGTGATGGGCTGAGTTCCTGCACCAAAATAGGGTTATTGCAGTACTTGCAGCAACAAATATTTAAGAGTTTGTCCTGATGGGAGCTCGGCGAACACGACCCTCGCAACCGCGTTGTCAATGTGACCATGTACGCACCCAAACCGTGGTTTGGAAATAGCCTATTCTATAAGTTTCTAGGATAAATGAATTTAAGATGTTTTGTAATAACTACTACTAGGACTGGAAAGAAAACTAGAACAAAAGTAAAACTAAAAAGAGGTGAATGCAATGAGATGAAATATTAATGCTATGATTCCTCAAGTAATGTTGTGTATACCGGTGTGCATGATAAGTGCTTATGGAATAGCTGTTAACTATAATTGTGGCGGTCCCTCATATATCGTTGTCTCCCACCGTTGGTAAGTGGGAACTATACAACTGAATTGTCCACACCCCCTCCGGACATGGGTCATCCGTAAGAGAATAGTGTATTAAGGTAACAAGACCAATCAAGGTAAACCAGAGCAAAGGCATTAAGTTCTATGGACAACCGTACTCCTAAGAAAGTGTGTTAGTCACAAGATATCCCGTATGTCACTTTGGGGTCAAGAAATTCACAACACTATACCTATCTATATCATGAGTGATCTTAAGGAAATTAAATCTTAATGGGCGGTGCATCCTAAGCTGCTATTGCCTCCACAAATCACTTATAGCAAATAGCCTATTAGTTCTACCCACGGACTTGTCAGGCCCATGGAACGAGTAAAGACTAATGAAAAGTTTTGTGAGACTCCGTGAATCCATAGTAAACTCCTCAACAATGGATTGGACGTCTCTGATCACTAGAATAATATCATAAATAGAACAATGTAAAGATAAAGCACAGACATATTAATTAACAAGAACACACCACACTTAAATTACTCAAATCATCATAACATTAATAAAAGAGAGTTCAAGCCATGTTACAACCCATCATGAAGATCATGATGGGGAAGGATGAAGGAGTAGCGGCGATGGAGATGGTGATGATGGCGCGGTGATGGTGGCGTCGGCATGGTGATGGCGGCGTCCTCCTTCTGCTCCTCTTCTTGCTTGGATGGATTGATGGAGATCTAGATCTTGGTGGAGCTATAGAGGCTATGGAGGCGGCGCGGCGGCAGGGAGCCGCTGTGGAGGCGGTAGATGGGATCTAGATCTTGTATATGGTTGGTGGCTGCTTCCTCTTGGGTCCTCCCTCCTTTACGTAGGCCTTGGGGATGCCCTAGGGTTCCCCCAATACCGTCATATGACTTACGGAAGGGTATGGAGCTTTTCTACGGAGAAATCCCATCTTTTTTGACATTTTTGGTAACTATACGGGCGGAGCTATATGACAAAAAATATAGCTCCGACCATGTAGTTGCTCGTTAAATTGTTTGCATGCTTTAGTATTTTGGCTGCCATTTCTTCATACGAACTCCGTTTTGGGTATTCTGGGGCTTGTTGAGTTCGTATTGTCGAGGGATACAACCTTGTTGTCTTGGATCTTTATTTTATGAAGTTGGAAAAATTGAATTTTCCAACCTCTCAAATGGCTAAGTCTGGTCCCTGTAGCTCCTCCATACTATGCTCTCTTTCCTCCTTTTGCCTTTGTTTTGTCCATAATCATCATCAACGCCTACACACATGTCAAAGACAAGGAAGAGGGATAAAATTATACCTAAACTACTAAATGTCCAAAGCTCATATTGAATTTAATAAGAACAAGTAATCATGCATATCAAGCATAGCAATAGTTAGATGGAGCATGATATGATAAGCAAATGACACAATTTATATTGCTAAAAAGTGTTGTATATCACATCCATCAACTTCCCCAAGCTAGATCTTGCTCATCCTCGAGGAAAAGGGATCAATAACTTAATGGATGTGATCTCTCTTATCATTGGAAATCAATGCATCATATCCTCGTTTTTCCTGCAAGCTCAAAGTAAGAGAGCACATAATCATCCATGGCAATATAAGCTCAGTTATATTATTCCAAACCACTAGATATTAGTCAAAAACTTCTATGCCCCATGTCAAAGTTAAATCTAGCTTGCAAGTAAACTTGTGATCCTTCTAGCTGCACTTTATTGTATTTTTATTTGTATAAGGCAAAGCTGAACACGGCTAGTTGTCAATCATAAACAGAAATAGGTTTTCCCATGCTGCCCACTCATTCCATCTATTAAAGTCTCTCAAGTGCAAAATTCGATTGTTGAGCTCATAGAAAATATATTTCTTAGTAACGAGACCATGCCAAAAGAGTGGTATATGTTCAATCGAGACTGTGCAAGCTAGGAAGGACACTCGTGACCATTACCAAGGTTTCCCTTTTCGATATAATGATTTCTCATAATGTCCAGAGGAGTATTCCGACTTTTCCTTTTAACGTAGGCCCATGAGAATACAAATGCATACTCAAATATAGCATTTTTGCTACATATGTTGGGAAACTCATAGCCAAACTCCAAGAGTTTCCTTTGTTTGGATTGTTTAAAGGCCAGCGGAGTTGTTAGCATCCCATGTTGTGCGACAGTGGCGCAAGACATGCATAAAGCAATATCTCACTTTGTGTATACCGGTATGCATGATCAGTGTTTATGGAGTAGCTATTAACTATAATTGTGGCGGTCCCTCATATATCGTTGTCTCCTACCGTTGGTAAGTGGGAACTATACAACTCAATTGTCCACACCCCCTCCGGACATGGGTCATCCGTAAGAGAATAATGTATTAAGGTAACAAGACCAATCAAGGTAAAACAGAGCAAAGGTATTAAGTTCTATGGACAATCGTACTTCTAAGCAAGTGTGCTAGTCACAAGATATCCCGTATCTCACTTTGGGGTCAAGCAATTTGCAACACTATACCTATCTATATCATGAGTGATCTTGAGGTAATTAAATCTTAATGGGTGGTGTATCCTAGGCTGCTATTGCCTCTGGAAATCACTTATAGAAAATAGCCTATTAGTTCTACCCACGGACTTGTCAGGCCCATGGAACGAGTTGAGACTAATGATAAGGTTTACGACACTCCATGAATCTCTAGTAAACTCCTCAACAATGGATTGGACGTCTCCAATCACTAGAATAATATCATGAATAGAACAAATGTAAAGAGAAATATTAATTAACAAGAACACACCACACTTCAATTACTCAAATCATCATAACATTAATAAAACAGGGTTCAATCCATGTTACAACCCATCACGAAGATCATGATGGGGAAGGATGAAGGAGTAGCGGCGATGGAGATGGTGATGATGCCGTGGTGATGGTTGCGTCGGCGTGGTGATGGCGTCCTCCTCCTTCTCCTCCTCTTCTTGCTTGGATGGCTTGATGGTATTGATGGAGATCTAAATCTTGGTGGATCTGTAGAGGCTATAGAGGCGGCACGGCAGCAGGGCGCCGCCGTGGAGGCGGTAGATGGGATCTAGATCTTGTATCTGGTTGATGGTTGCTTCCTCTTGGGTCCTCTCTCCTTTACATAGGCCTTGGGGATGCCCTAGGGTTCCCCCAATAACGTCATATGACTTAGAGAAGGTTCTGGAGCTTTTCTAGGGCGAAATCCCGTTGTTTCTGACCTTTTTGGCAACTATACGGGTGGAGCTATACGACCAAAAATATAGCCCCGACTGTATAGTTGCTCGTTAAATTTTCTTCATGCTCTATTTTGGCCGTCATTTCTTCATACGAACACCGTTTTGGGTGTTCTTGGGCTCGCTGAGTTCGTATCGTCGAGGGCTACAACCCTGTTATCTTGGATATTTATTTTGAGAAGTTGAAATAATTGAATTTTCCAACCTCTCAAATGGCTAAGTCTGGTCCCTGCAGCTCCTCCATACTATGCTATCTTTCTTCCTTTTGCCTTTATTTTGTCCATAATCATCATCAACACCTACACACATGTCAAAGACAAAGAAGAGGGATAAAATTCTACCTGAACTACTAAATGTCCAAAGCCCATATTAAATTTAATAAAAACAAGTAATCATGCATATCAGGCATAGCAATAGTTAGATGGAGCATGATATGGTAAGCAAATGACACAATTTATATTGCTAAAAAGTGTTGTACTCCCTCCGTACCGAGGCTTTAGGCGTATTTTTTTTTGGATTTTTCCCATCGCTTAAGGCGTACAATCCGTCATAGCGGTAACTTCCCTGTTTTGCCCTTGCGAGAAACGAGGCGAGCGATGCATGCGGGAAGCCAACTAACCAGGCGAGCCAGTCTGCAGGAAACAAGGCAAGCGAGGCGTGCGGGAGAAAATTATTGCGCATGCATGCATGAGCAAATAGGGAAGAATGCCTTTTTTCTCTCCACCAGTCTCCTGCCTAAATAATTGTGCTCAGCTGTTTACGCCTAAAGCCTTGGGATGGAGGGAGTATATCATAGTCATCAAGTAGGGAGACCGATACGGTGACTTCATGTCAATGGCTGGATGTTACCTAGGTTGATCCCTAGGCCTTGTTTCTAAGCATTGAAACACCATTTGCAACTAGATCTATTATATATTTGCTTGCTGCCATCTTTATTTCAGTTTGCCTTTAGTCTCTTCCATGCCATCAAGCTATTTTCTGGCATCGTTACCACTTATAATTATCCATACCACTTGTATTTCACTATCTCTTCGCCTAACTAGTTCACCTATACACATGACAAGTGTATTGGGTGTGTTGGGGACACAAGAGACTTCTTGTATCTTGATTGCAGGGTTGCTTGAGAGGGGATACCTTTGACCACTTCCTCCATAAGTTCGATAAACCTTGGGTGATCCACTTAAGGGAAAACTTGTTGCTATTCTACAAACCTCTGCATTTGAAGGCCCAACAACTGTCTACAAGAATAGAAGTGCATAGACATCAGCTCCTCGTGTTCATTTAAAAATAATAAGTCAATAAAATTGCTACTAAAATTTTAGTCCAATAGAAACATAGCATAAGTGATTCTCTACACTAATTACAAAAGAAACTCCTCTAAAACAATACTAAGCATGCTCAATATCAAGATTGAATCAAGAACAAGACCTACGTTTAGATTGATAATGATGAAAGATTGAGTGAAGCTTTTGTACAAATAGGTTAAGGATCGGAGGAGAATCATACCTTAGATTGATTGAGTGCGAGGAATCATATAAAGATTAAGTAAATTTGAAGATACAATGCAGATGGTTTCAACTTTGGAGGAACAAGAAAGAGAAAGATTTGTTTTGGGGATTTTTAGGTTACATCCTCAGGCTGGTTATGGTGGCAGCGTACGTGGTACGGGCGGGCGTTACGGCCGGAGCCTACTAGTACTGGGTGACATACCTTGGGGGCGACGACTTCCTTCTAGCGTTGCATTCGGTGCGGACGTGTGATATGGTCGCGTGCGCCCGTACTGCTGGTCCTTATACGTTCGGTATCTTTGCTTGAAACCTGATGTTTGCTCGAGGGTACGATACGGGTGCGCGGTACGGGCGCGTCTAACCGTACCAATGCTCCTTTAGAGCATTGTTTCCTGTTGTATAAATCAGAATTTCTGTCTTCCTATGGTTCGATGTGGTACGGGCGCACGGTACGGTCCCTTCCGGCCATACCACAGGTCGTTAAACATCCTATGAGCTACAAAACTCAAAGATTTTGATTAGATGCTCTGTGCGCCTTGGCACATCTTATCAAAGGATAAAATAACATCAAATATACTACATAAAGAATCAGCAATACTACTTAGGCCATGTGTTAGTAAAGTAAAAGATCAAGGATTACCTTATTTATTCTCCTCTCTCCAAAGGTCTTCTTGAACACTATTTATTAGAAACGGAAACAAAACAAATAAAACAAAACAAACAAGACTAGCACAAAAGTAAAAACTTTATTTCATATGGGTTGCCTCCCATGAAGTGCTTCTAGTAAAGGTCAATTAGTTTGACCCTAATGGCAATCATTTATGTTTATGGAGTGGAATACACACTCCAAAATAGTTGGCTTTTAAAGTAATTATACCATCATCATCATTAGGCTTGGCCTTCTTTTTCCTTCGGAAGTGGACTATAAAAGGATCTCTAGATGGTAGCCCTATTCTCACATTCCCTTCATGTAAATTAATTAAATCCTTAATTATCCTAGGAATGGCCTACCTAGAATTATAGGTGCTATGGGATCTTCAAGCATGTCCATAATAACAAGATCAATAAGAGCGGGACTACCTTTAATTTCAAAAACTATATTTTCTTTTATCCCAACAGCTTGTTTATAAGTTGAGTCCGCTAGATGGAGTCTCAATTCAGTAGTGGAAAAGGGCCCCAAGTTTAGTTTGTCAAATAAGCTTTTGGAAATTTTTGAGAAGCTTGCACGAAGATCACAAAGTGGGGATATCTCATTGACTCCCAACTTAATTTTAATAATGGGCTCAAATATATCATCTAGTTTAGTAGGAAGCTCATCAAATAGTCTTTTATACTCCATCTCTAACTCACTAACTTTAGATGCTACTTATTGTATAAAATTTTTGTACATAGCATCATTACCTTGTTCTATACCGGGATTCTTCACGGTGATCATCTTTAGTAGATCTTCTACGGTATATTCTGGTGTCGGCGCGTTGCTATAATCCAGCTCTTCCGGTTTCTATTAATTGGTTACTACCCTCATCATCTTGAGGTCTTCTACCGGATTTGGCTCGGGTTTTTTAGCAAACTATGCTAGTATGAGAGCTTGGCTCTCAGCTACTTTATCCAGCTGAGCCTCAACGGTGTTTGTCCTTTCCTGTAGAGCCTGCACATCATTTCTAATTGCAACGGCCTGCTTAGATAATTTTCCTATACTACTTTCATGGTTCTCCATGATTTTAATAAGCATATTATTTTGCTCGGTTTGAGCTTGTATGAAGGTTCTAACAGTTTGCTCAAATGAGAGATTGTCATGATTTGCTCCATTAGTATTATCATAATTTATGTAAGGAGCTCCTATAGGATTAGGATAATGTTTTTGAATATTAGAAGTATAATGATTTTTCCATGCGGGATTAAAAGGAGTGCGAGCAATAAAATTGACATCAATAATAATGGTAGCGATAGCATTAACTTGGGTATATTCTTTACCTTTTACTATGCTAAGAAGCTCATCTACCTTAGGTTGGTCATAGCGGAGAGTACATAGACTAGTGTCATGCTTACGTTACTAGTCTATGTTATCACCTTCATAGTGGGGAATAACTTGAATCTAGTATCATGCAAGGTCTCATTTATTAGCTTGTAGACTCATCTTGCATTGGGGTGTGTGATGTTATGGTAACATAGCTAGTTACCACATCCATCTCTTTCATCATTTAATGGCATGCCATGTCACTAAAATGATGAGTTGGCACTCCATGTAGATCTATGTTACTACTTAGGTTGGTCATAGTGGGAGTAACTTAGAGTAGTAACATGCATATGTTATTATTCTAAGTTACTACCTTCATAGTGGAAAATAACATATATGTGCTATCATGCAAAGTCTCATTTATTGGAATGTAGACTCATTTTGTCTTGAAATATGTGATATTATGGTAACATATCTAGTTACCACAAGGCTCTCTTTCATCATTTAATTGCATGTCAGGTCATCTAAATGCTTAGTTGGCAATACATGTAGGACTGTGTTACTACCCAAGTTACTCCCACTATGACTAGCCTTATGTTACTCCCACTATGACTAGCCTTAGATGTAAGCTCTTCATTATTTACCTTGGTAACTGAACTTGCCCTCTTCGAGATTCTTTCCACATGCCATTGGGCATGATTATTTTGCATATCATCAAGAAATTTCTTTACAACACTCACTTGCTTTCCCATGATTGTTCCTCTTGCTACAGTATCTAGCATAGACTAGACATTGGGTTAAGACCATTATAAAACAATGTAATATAAGCCATTATTCCATCCCATGACTAGGACAATTCATTACGGCTTCTTTTATCCTTTTCCACGCAAGCGCTAGTGGACCCTAGTCTTTTTGTCTAAAGATTGTAATGTTGGATTTAGCTGCATAGTTTTAGCTAGGGTGAAAATTAGTCATAAACAAATTAGTACATTCCTTCCAAGATTTAATCGTTCCCTTTGGTAGAGCTAGTAACCAATCCTTATCCTTTACTCTAAGAGAGAAAGGAAATAATCTTAATTTAGCTGCATTTGGATCTACATACTTAATACGCATCATGTCGCGAATTTCAGTGAAAGTGTTTAAGTGCAAACCCGACTTTTCAGCACATGAGCCTCCAAATTGGTTTTGTTGAACCAAACTTAAAAGGTTAGGATTTATCTCATATGTTTCCGCATCAACAGCGGGATGAGTGATAGGTGCATGAATAAAATGATCAGTGGGAGTAGCATACTCTCCTAATCTCTTTTGAGCCATGGCTCTTATATTTTTGGTAATTTTTCAGTAATGAAAGCAAATAACAAGTAACTAATTTTTTAGTATTCAAATAGATAACAAGAAAGTAAACTAATAACAAGAAATAAACTACAAACTAATAATAAAACTAAAAACAAGATCTCTAGTGACCTCACTAGGATAGTGAAATTTCTTCCCGGCAACGACGCAAGAAAATGGGTTGATACCTTTGATCCGGATTTACAGATGTAGTATAATAGTCTTTTCCCTAAAAGACTGTAGCACACCGGGAAAACCACTACTAGAAAACCTCGTGTTTATTTATTTATTTTGTGCATCATCCTGACATCATCCTGACATCATCATGCATATTTTAAATTTGTAAATTATTTTATTAAAGTACTATTTTTGTTTTGCTAATATATCCCCGAGGTTTTATTAAACCCGTCTCTCTGTTCTTATTTTAAATTAAAATAAATAATAGTTTTTAGTTCGTTATAAGACCGCAAAAGGTTTTATTATTTTAATAAAAAATAAAAGTTCATAAAAGTTCATCTAAAGTTTTAGACTAAAACTAGTCTCATCTAGTCTACTTTGGACTATATAAATATCTCAATCCACTCTTTTTTCCTCACCAAACCCTAACCCCTAAATCTGAGTCTATCTAGATCTGAAATTGTCTTCTTCAACACTAGAAATATATATCCTTCTTTCTTCCGCCGCCGGCGTGTTCATTGCCCCCAGTCGCCGGTCTCTGTTCGAGTGCAGAGCAGCATATTCGATCCTTGTTTCCGTGCCAAGCTGCACTAGTTCAACACCAGGGCCGGCCACGTCTCGCCACCTATCTACCGCCGCCGGACCGTCTCGACCTGGTTGCCCATGTGCACGCGCCACATCGCTAACAGAAGCTGGACGGCAAGAGCTCCTAGGCCCGCGTCGATGCTCGCTTTACTTCATTAGCTAGCAAGCTTCAATCCTTGGACACATAGAGGTCTTTGTTTGTCTCCTATATTCTGCATCAATCAATCAACGATGGGATTCCTTTCTATTTTATTTTTACTCATCTGATCGCCACTTGCATGCAGCTCCGCTCGGGTCCTGTGCCCCAAATCGCTAACTCAACCTGCCGGCTGCCGCCTTGGGCCTTGCTCCTGCGGCCGACAACCGGTATCTTGTAAACCTGGCCAATGGGCCGGGCTTTGGGCGGGCCGGCACACAGCACGCGAAAATGGCACGGCACCGGCCCGGCCCGTGGAGTGCCGGTCCCGTGAAGGAGAGGGACCGTGCTGGGGCCACAGTCTCAGCTGGGGATTCGAACCCGCGACCAGCTACCTTGCCGTGGTCCACTCTACCAACTCAGCACCAGAATCTTGTTGTCAAGATAGGAAAAACGTCCTTAGTTAAAGGCTTTTTTTGACGGGCCTGTGGGAAATACTAACAGGCTGCGTGCCACGGGCCGACCCGTTTGGCGCCGGTGCCGTGCTCGGGTCGTGCAGCCGGGCACGCGTGCCGGCCCGGCACGGCACGTGAGCTAGGCGGGCCATGGCGGGCCGTGCCAGGCCAGGCCCGTTTAAGGCGTGCCGGGCCGGCCCGTTGGCCAGGTTTGGTATCTTGGCTCCTCTGGTCGCTTGTTCTCTGTCCTGCCTGGCCTGCTCCATCTCAGCGCGAGGCGTCAATTTTTTTCCACGGTACTCTGTTTTATTCTGTTCGGCAGCAGGTCAGCTGCAGTGCTACATCTCTTATATGAGTCTCCACTCTGGCTACGTGAACGCATTCTTCGCCAATTGTTCGACGAAATTTCTATACGAGATTGGCCTCTTATTCTTCTGCTGGGAGTCACCGATTCACTGCTACTTCGTTGGGCTACTATTTTGTCAACTTCGGCTATCTCATCTAGAATCCGAAGACCATCTCTTTGTCTCTCCAATTCGAACTGTGTGATCCCTATCCTATTCGTATTTTATAAATTGATCTATATCTTGTTGCATATTTAAATCATCATGCTTTCATACATATACTGTGACTCCGGGTTATATAGGCGATTCACTTAAATTAAATACGGAGACTATACATGGCCTATTCTAGTCTTATATCGGCTCCATTTAAATTTGTGTAGGAACTGATGCCATGTTTTGCCTTGTTAAGGCAACGTTTAAATTGCGGGGTAACTAAACAACATGAATCTTCTATTGAAATGTTGGGATCCCGGTTCGGCTTAATATTGCCTAATTGCATCGTATCTCTGTCATGTCATGCATCATACATGCATCATGCCCGGTCTTCGACCGTATTATTAAATAGTGTATCCGCTGTTTCTTTTAGTGCTTTGCTTCTTTACGGATTAGGCCGTTAAGTTGATGCAAGTCTCGAGAAGTCCTTCGAATAATGAATCTTCGGCTATGTTTCCTAGGCGAGTAATCTCTCCCTTTCTACCTATTTTGCTTTTATAGTCTTTATTTTCTCCTGTTGATCTATTGCTATCCGTGTTGCGATGCTTTAGTTTCCGTGTAGCATTTATATTTCTTGCAGCCTCTATATTGCCTTTGGCACATTCTATTGCCTATTGTTTGATAGACAGACGGCCTTACGAGTCGTAGTTGCTTGCTTAGGTGCTGCTTCGCGTCGTTGTCGTTTCACTATTGATGGAAGGTTGGCGCATGCTTAATGGTGAAGATGATCATGACTTTTATTATAACTTGTTAATTAAAATGCTGGAAATACATATAATGCAGAGGCATCGATGGGTAATAGTCAATATTTGGTTTTTTAATCTCCCACTTGTGTCTACCTAGGACCCGAGTTCTTGACACATGTTCCGAGATCGAGCGCGCTAACCACAGGTGAGTGTGTGGGCACCCCATCGGCTTACTACCTGATTTCAAAGTACTGTGCTGGGGGCCACAAAGTAGTTTGGGGCTTTATTACTATTCTATACTTATGCCAAGCTTTACTGTTTTAATTACGATTGTGCGTGGAGCGCCTGTAGTGTTTAGGATTACAGAGTGTTTTCGCAGTATCGACAAGCCCAGTCACACTTCGGGTTTCCAGTCGTTTACAGCCATTGGCGCAAACCCTGGGTTCATCTCGGAGCCGGCCGACTTCGTTGCGGGTAGCTTAGTGGGGTGGCCCCCATGTACTTGCTCTGGGTCTGGGAAACGTCGTGTCCGAGGCCCCGTCGCATACCGTTGGGTGTATGCTCAGGATCTTGCTCATATTCAGATCTGACAACAAGGGTCGAAGTGCGTGTGGATACTTTGGTGCACCCCTGTAGGGTTAAATCTTTTCGATAAGCCGTGTCCGCGGTTATGGACGACTTGGAGCATAGTTTCTCGATCATAGACAACTATAACTAAAGGATTGCTATTATAATATGACTTGTATCTGATATGACTAGTAAATTGTATAACCACCATGGAAAGAATGAATAAAATTGCCAACCGTGTGAGTTTTCTTGGAACGACTTCCTCGTTTGGTCTCAAGGGGAAAACACCAGGATGGATATATTTGATGTTAGTATCAGGTTGGTTTCGAATATGTCTTACTTATCCCTCTCTAATAGCCGACAGATGTATCAAGTCTCTATAGGTTATGTAGTGCATGCTTCACTGCCGCTTCAGTCCACCATACCTATGTAGGCGAGAGCCGATGAATTCTAGACTCATCGTGTACTGACCTCAGTACTGACCGCTCTCTTTTTCCTTTGCCCTTTGTCGACACCCCTTTTGTTTTTAGCAAGTATAAGATCAACGTTTTTAGCAGGGTTACCCTTCTGGTTGGCCTGGGTAGGGTTATGGATGCTATTGGTTATTCTTTAGGGCTCTTAGCCCCATTTGCATCTTATCCGTACTCGGATATTGTATAGTTTTTAAGGTAATTTGGATCTTTGTATTGTATATCTGTATCCTTGACTCGAGAAGTCGTTGTTGTATATATATGTTCTATGGGTTCCATCGTAGACTATTGTGTAATGGTATTACTTCGTTTTCCTCCTGCACGCAAGTGCCTGGTGGACATTTTTGAATCGTTTTTATGCGGGTTTAGCGGGAACCGCTGAAACTTGCATAAGGACGATTTGAGGGTGTTACAAAGTGGTATCGGAGCTCAGCAGTTGTGATACCGCACTGGTCCAGCCTGTAGGATAACCTAGCTAACGGACATTGTAGAGTGTCAAAACTATTTTGAAAAATCTGGTTGGATAGATCTAATTAGATCTGTTTTTACTCCTTACCCCTATGCTATTCTCCTCTTACCTCTACGTGTTTTGAATCTGCTCACTTATCTTTACTTTGAGTTCAGGATTTCTCGTGGTTGATTTCCATCATACCTTCAGGGTTTTTAATCCTTTTGCTGCAACGGTGTTTCTATATCTGGTCTTCATGCTATCTGAGGGATTCTTTCTCTTTTGTACTTTTCTTTGCCCCTTCTTTGTGCCTTTCGGTGATTTCCAACACGACAATATCTTCTACGCTTGACCCGATAAAGAGCATGCATCACTCCTTTGTTTCCGAAGTTTTCCGAACATCGCTTGTCAAAATCTTCAGTCTGAATTTGAGAGTTGGTTGCATAATCCTTCTGTTCGTATAGAGAGTAATGATTTGAGTGCGGGATGGAGTCACGACCATACCACTACTCTTATCATTCTCTTTGCATATTGGATTGGTGGATTAATGCAATTTTACTCATTTCACGGAAGTTAGAGGTGGCCTTACATTTTGAGACCTCTACCTCTGACTTTGTTTCTCCGGAGTGTTCCCTCAATGGACGGGAGCAGCGACCCATTGTTGGTGGTGTCGCCGATTTCAAGACGGAGAAGGAATCTTTGTTAGTGGTGTCGCCAGGATCTACACTAAGCGAGAAAACTCAAATCGTCGGCCTTCTTCCCCGTACCATGAGGCGGGTCTCGAGAGCGAGATCCATTGTTAGTGGTGTCGAATTGTAGCATCCCGGGGAAACCACTACTAGAAAACCACGTGTTTATTTATTTATTTTGTGCATCATCATGCATATTTTAAACATGCAAATTATTTTGTTAAAATGTTATTTTTGTTTTGCTAATATATCCCCGAGGTTTTATTAAACCCGTCTCTCTGTTCGTATTTTAAATTAAAATAAATAATATTTTTTTAGTCTGTTATAAGACCACAGAAGGTTTTATTATTTTAATAAAAAACTAGCAAAGTGCCTGCGCGTTGCTGCGTTATTATCGAATCAATGTTTATAAAAAAGAAAAAAATTGTAAGTAACCTGTAAGCAGCTAATGCGAGTAACCGAGCAAGAAAGTAACTTAATCAGAGAAAAGTGTGCTCCTCTAGCACGAACATATGCCTAGTGAACAAGGACACAAATTTGTAAATCTCATTAGAAGTATAGTGCGAGTACCCAAGCAAAAAAGTAACTTAATAAGAGAAAAAGTGTGCTCCTCTAGAACAAACATGAACAAGGACACAAATTTGTAAATCTCATCTAGAAGTACTTGTAGTTATGCAAGTACAATAAATTTATCATCGGCCGTGGATAAATACACCTTTGTATATTACCACCGAACCGGTATCGTAGCCGCCGCCAGAGGCTCTCCCCAAGAGCACCCAAAACCCATCTAGGGTTCCGTTCCTCTCGCCGGCGATGTCGCCGGTCCGCTCCACCTCCGGTGGCCCTAGGACCTCGGAGGTGTGGCGGACCACGGCCTCTCACCGGCAGGAGGTTTTCGTTTCTTGTTTAGTCTATTTTTTAGTGTCTTCTTCGGGATGTTGAGACGACGACTACGTCTTGGAGTTAGAATAAAGTACTTCCCGCTCTATCCTTGCTCTGGGGGCGCTTCTAGCACCGACGGAGGGCGCGTGGAGTCGTTTGTCCGGTGGATCTCCTGGGATTCGGTCCATTTTCGTGTTCGTTCGTGTGTTTTTAGATCAGTTTCTTCCGATCTATTGTTGTCATTATTGGCGGTGATTGCTGGTCTAGTGCGCTGATCGTTTATGGCCTTAGCACGACGACTTCTCGTCTGTCTACTACAACAAGCTCTACTACGACAGGCTTTTCCCGGCTCCAGTGATGGAGGGGCGAAGACGGAGGCGCCTTCGGCTCGTGCTATTGTTTGTAGTCATCGTTAGGTGGTCCAATGATCTATTTGTAATGTTTATTATTTTTAATCCTTTTTGTACTGCTGTTAACGATTATTAATAGAATCGGTAGAATTTCGCAAAAAAAATTACACCTTTGTATACCTAGAATCGAAACCTAAAGCATTATTGACAGATGCCGTATACGCGCACGTCGGCGTGTGTGTAGAACCAACTGAATGTGAGATGAGATGACCACGCAGAGCATGCTTCCGGTGTTCCTAGTGTACAGGCAGCAGCGAGTCGACTCTCAACAGGTGATGTATACACACAAAAAATTGATACCACATGGAGGCTTGTAAGGTAGGATGTCGCGGCCGTACTGCCGGGCTACTATAGTTTTTTGAAGCTAGGAGAGAAGAGCCTCTGCCAGTTGTCGTAGAGTTTGCCTACATCAATGGAGTGGCACTACCATCTGCACCTGCACGGCAAGAGTATACCTGTGCTAGTTTTCGTGGACTGCTAATCAGCGACGAGAACGACGATGTTGTTTATTTATTTTTTCCTTTTTCTTAGAGGATGCGGCCGCCGTGTTGATTGGGTTGCTGGGCCAACTTTTATGGAATTTCAAACCGAGTTGTACTTTAAATTGGAGAGCTTATGAGATATCAGTGCCAAAGTTTTTTATCGCTATATTAAGAACAAAAACGAAAACAGCCGAACAATTTTTCACTTACATGTGGCAATGGGGTAATATGGCGCTTGGTGGGAGGGAAAAAGGTCAAAAAAAAGTATCAGGCCAGAAAAAACAATCCGTCATTTATTATTATTATATATTATATATATAGGTATAGGTATAGGTAATAAGTATATGTATAGATAAAAGTCCGTAAAAGTTCATCTAAAGTTTTAGACTAAAACTAGTCTCATCTAGTCTATTTTGGACTATATAATATCTCAATCCACTCTTTTTTCCTCACCAAACCCTAACCCCCAAATCTGAGTCTATCTATATCTGAAATTGTATTCTCCACCACCAGAAATATCTATCTTTTTTCTTCCGCCGCCGGCGTGTTCATTCCCCCTAGCCCGCCGGTCTCTGTTCGAGTGCAGAGCAGCATATTCGATCCTAGTTTCCGTGCCAAGCTGCAGCAGTTCAACACCATGGCCGGCCACATCTCGCCACCTATCTACCGCCGCCGGACCGTCTCGACCTGGTCGCTCCCGTGCACGCGCCACATCGCTAACAGAAGCTGGACGACAAGAGCTCCTAGGCCCGCGTCGATGCTCGCTTTACTTCATCAGCAAGCAAGCTTCAATCCTTGGCCACGTACAGGTCTTTGTTTGTCTCCTGTGTTCTGCATCAATCAATCAACGATGGGATTCCTTTCTATTTTATTTTTTCCTCATCTGATCGCCACTTGCATGCAGCTCCGCTCGGGTCTGTGCCCCAAATCGCCAACTCCACCTGCCGAATGGCGCCTTGGGCCTTGCTTCTGCGGCCGACAACCAGTATCTTGGCTCCTCTGGTCGCTTGTTCTCTGTCCTGCCTAGCATGCTCCATCTCAGCGCGAGGCGTACGATTCTTGCTAGGAACATTTTTATCTTCTTCGCCGGCAGCGGGCACTTACATTCAAGCCGGGTCAACCTTTGTCTACGGTACTCTGTTTTATTCTGTTCGGCAGCATGTCTGCTACAGTGCTACATCTGCTATACGAGTCTCCACTCTGGCTACGTGGACGCATTCTTCGCCAATTGTTCGACGGAATTTCTATACGAGATCGGTCTCTTATTCTTCTACTGGGAGTCAACGATTCACTGCTACTTAGTTGGGCTACTATTTTGTCAACTTCAGCCATCTCATATAGAATCCGAAGATCATCTCTTTATCTCGCCAATCCGAACTGTGTAATTCCTATCCCGTCTCTATTTTATAAATTGATCTATATCTTGTTGAATATTTGAATCGTCATGCTTTCATACATATTCTATGACTCCGGGTTATATAGGCGATTCGCTTAAATTAAATATAAAGACTATATGCATGCTATTCTAGTCTTATATTGGTTCTATTTAAATTTGTGTACCGAACCGATGCCATATTTTGCCTTGTTAAGCCAACATTTAAATTGCGGGGTAACTAAACAACATGAATCTTCTATTGAAATGTCGGGATCCCGGTTCCGCTTAATATTGCCTAATTGCACCGCATCTTTGCCATGTCATGCATCATGATCGGTCTTCTATCGTGTTATTAAATAGTGCTTCAGCTGTTTCTTTTAGTGTTTTGCTTCTTCACGGATTAGGCCATTGAATTGATGCGAGTATCGATAAGTCCTTCGGATAATGAATTTGTGGGGTTCCCTGGATTTAGCATCTAAGAAATCCCTGTTATGTAAATATCCACATTCCCATGACCAGTGAGCCGTGGAACATAACCAACAAGTATCATTACAGCATCCGAAACATAACGAATACAAGACTTACATAGTTGCCATTACGGCTACACAACTTTCAGTAGCGGAGCTTTATCACACGCAGGGCCCAATTATGCCTCAACCCACAGGCGACTGACTGGGAAGACAGCCTACCTCGCTGGACGTCAGCTTAATCTTCCGATGTCGAACCTCTGAATGTCTGGCCAAGTAAAAAGCCAGGGACAAAGCCATGGGTACTTTTGAATGTACTCGCAAACCACCAAGATAGGTTAAATAAGGAAATGCAGTTCTAGCTGTGGCGAGATAGCTCTATCTGGATTTGTTTTTTAAAAGCCTAGACTATCACTTGTAGTTATGGCATCTCCATATCTTTGTTGAAAAAAGAGTTTTGAAACATGCGTATGTTTTATAAATCAAGATATCCCCATATCCTTGTTGAAAACCTTTTTGAAAACAGTTTTGGAGTAACTTTCAAATACGGCTATTCTGGTCAAAACGAAACTTTCGAACTCAGGTTCCCCCGGAACCTCCATACTTTCATCCATTCTTTCCAAACAACCACCATTTGGGTACTCCTAGCCAACACCTTTCCAACCGTCCTTGACCGTGGATACGGCTATTCGAATAGATTATACTCTGCAGAGTTTGCGCACTTTCCCCACAAGAGTCAATACATCCACCGGAATAAAAACCACGGCCCACTACCACAGTAGATGGGGGTCCGGATAATCAAACCTAACCTTTCGCTTGTCGACCCTAGCAAAGGCTTCTTTTCCTTTTGGGTTTGTTCTCCCCGGCAACGAGTATGTGGCTCCCAGCCATAGTCCTGCCTTTCGTACACGCGTATACCCAAACCACAGCTTGGCGTATACCTTAACTTGGTGACTCCACTTCCTTCCATACCTCCTAGGTCATACCGTCCGCGGGAGACCCAATTGTTGCACCGGCACACCTGCCAAGACATGTTCACTCTTGCCGAAGCAAGCTACAGGATCCAGATCCGTAAAACTGTTAGCTCCTGCCCGGAATTCAAGGGATTTCTCCCAATAAGTATTGTACAAGCTGCCTCGGCTAATGAAGACAAACTACGAGCTAAGCCCCAGCACCTGGGGTAATGTGGTTGCACGCATAAAATTGTTCCAGTAAAGACGTAGAACATCCCTTCTCTTTCTCTTGTCCATTTTGTCATTTCTCAACATCAGCACTTCTTTAGTTAAAACACCCACCTGGGAACGATGCCTCTTCCCAAGGGTTTTACAAGCCGTTTTGAAACATTTGTCGTAGGGTAAATCCCCAAAACAATTTATTAAACAAAAATCCGTGGTTTCCAACGGGGTAGGGTGCTAATCATCATAACCTCGATCTAAAGGGTACAATGGTGGGTACAGTCAAAGGTGGGTGTCATTCTAGACACCAGGTCATAACTTTGAGGAGCCAAGTTATATCGTAGTATTTGTAAAACAAGACATGCAGGTAATAATGCAATTTATAAAGGAGATACAAAACAGATAATAAACAGAATAGGACAAGTATCAGAATTTGGGAATGGTGGCTTGCCTATGATCAGTGATAAGTCTCTGGACTTTCTTAGATAACCAAGAATACCCAATAATAAAAAATAATAACCATCTTCTTCTGATCTCCGAGATAATCGCAACTATCGTCGTCAGGGAGCACACATGCAAACAAGCAAGAGCACAATCAACACAAGGCATCCAAGCATCAATACATAAAACAAGCAATGAGCAAAACAAGTTTACAAATCAGTAGGTTTTGAGTGGTTGGCTTCTACACAAGTGGAATTACTTGAAATGTCTTTGTTGGTTTTCTTTAATGATTTGGAGGCCTAAACTACTTAATTAAGGGGGTTTAATTACATGGTCCAAGTTCTGTAGGATACATTTATAGAGAAGATACCAATAGATAGGTAGTGATAATATGAAACCAACAAAAGTGGTTTCACCAAATTATCAATTTCCATTGATTTATAAAGAATTTTCTAGTAGGAAAAACTCTAGTTTTAGGAAATAATTCACCAGAGATGTTCTGTATGTCCAAAAATTATTTCCTTGGGTAGTTAGGTAGGTCTTGATGTACTTGTTCACTGAGAGTTGGAATCATGTCAAAATAATTTCCAGAATACCCTCAGGAAATTCCCGAAGGCAGTCCTATATACAACTTGTCTTTTTCACCATATTAAATCTACAGAAGCTTTTGATATGAAGCAAAGGGAAATGGATAGGTACTTTGAATACAGTTCTGTAGAAATTGGAATCACCCACTTTGGAGTGCTGAAACTCTAGTAGTGATTTTTCTACTGAAACTACCCTAGCCAGAGATGATTAATTCACCAAAGTTAGACAGAGCATCAATAAAATTTGATCTCCTAGGTTTTGATATACCTTAGTGTATCAAATCACAGGGAGTTTGAAATAGGTTAGTACCTATCTTTATTTGATCTAGAGAAAATCCTAAAGCCAGATTGTGACTGTTTTTGTTATTTTTAATATGGGCCATAAATGAAGAAACTTACTATGGGGCCAGGGTGAAATGCAAGGTATGACCAATACCTAACATTAACAAGTGGTTTTACTCCATTTTGGTTTACCAAACTCTTGGAAATAATTTATTAGTGGAAAAGACACTTGTGGGTAAATTAATTTCTAGGGAGTACTAACATTAATGTTGGCTCGGCAATGATTTTTTATGTTAGATAAAACATGTAGGGACCTATTAAAGTTTAGATCTTGGCATAATCTGGTTGGTTACATTTTTATTAAAAACTGAGCAGCTAAAAAAAACAGATCTGGAAATAGATATATATATAAAAAGAAAAGGAGAAACAACAGACAGGCCGAATTTGAACACCCCACCTACCTCTGCGCTGGGCTGGCCCATTGCGTCTCCCAGGCAGGCGGGAGAGAGAGCTTGAAAATCTGGCGGCTGGGCCCCGCTGGTCAGCGACCGAAGGAGGCCGAAGGGGTACCAGCGGCCCGTGGCCATTCGATTAAAACGGGATGGACGGAGGAGGGTTGATCTTCCTCGCGGTGCTGCGCATGGCGAAGAAGAAACCCTAGCCGTGACGGCGGCTCGTCGAGAGGGAATTGACCGAGGAGCGCCGGTGTCGGAGGGATGGCGGATGTGAAACGGAGCGTCGAGGGGACCTTAGGAAGGGGCGACAGTCGTAGGTTCCGCGACAGGAGAGACCTCGCGCGACGGCGGCCGAGAGGGGCTCGTCCGAGCTCGACGCAGCATTACCTAGGACCTGCTCCCTGCCGAAAATAAGGGCAGGATTATATGCGGGGGAGCAAGGAGAGTCCAGCAGTGTAACATGTAGAGGGGGAGATGCATGGTGGAAGGAGCTTTGCTCGATTTGGAGGGAATGGCCGAAGCTCCTTGCTCTTCTTCTTTCTAGCATGATAGAGCAAGGGGGAGGGAGAGGGGGCTCTGGGAGGTAAGTGGGATAAGAGGTGGTCAAATGAGGGCGAAGGGAGGCGCTGGGTGGCCTCGGGCTATTTATTTGGGGAGGAGGAGGTCCATGGTGGACTATGCTCAAGGGAGGGCAAGGGAAGGTCCATGACCTTCCTATTGGGTGCTTAGGGCGGTGGAGAGGGTGGTGGTGCTCTGGGTCGTGTAGGAGCAGAGAGGGAGAGTGGGTGGCAGTTGCAACAAATAAAAGGTCTAGTGTCTCTCTCTCTCATATCCAAACACAAGGGACAAGGGGAGGGGTTGCTACAGTATCTTAGCTATAGTGCACACGACCAGGACTGAGGGGTGGGGTGGTGGAGGCTTGCTGGGGAAGATTGGATGAGGTTTGAATTGGATTTTTGGGTGGAAAAAGGTTAATGTTCAAATCAGCTATAAAGGATGATCAAGTGGTATGTCTTGATTTTTGATTTTGACTAACTGAGATAAGGGTGATGGTAGATGGGTAAGGTTAAGATGCATCTCTGAGATTTATTTGGGTATTTTCAGAGAATTCTAGAGGCACTTTGTTTCAATTATTCAAAAAGTGCAGAAATGGTTTTTAGGAATTTATTTGGTATTTTTGAATTGTACAGGTGGAGTTTTTGATGGGAGATGGCACTAGATACCAAGACACAACTTGGGAAATTTTCTTGGAATTTATTGGGAAGGAAAAGTATTTTTAAGCAATTATTTCTTGTTTCTGCCATTTATGAAAAAGGGCAAAACAAATTATTAAAGCTCTTCAAAAATATTTATTTTTGAAGTGGGAGAGTAGGGTATGATGTATGTACCTCAAATGAGCCAAAAGTTGGAGAGGTGTTTTGGCAAAATCCAAACTTTCCTTCATAGGGGAAGTTTTGAGGATTGTGTTGATTAAAGGAATTTAATAGGCTTGGGTCCATAATAATTATGGTTAAAATGTGATAAATCTTGATGATCAAGGTATATGATGTAGACAAGGTGTAGCAAGCATTTGCAACCTTGGGAAATGGAAATCCACTTGCATTAGATGGAAAAACAAGGAGTTGATGATCTAGGGTGATGTTATTTTTATACCACCAAAACCTTGTTGGATCTTGGAGCTCAGAGCTCACCTTGATGCAGGGGATAGATGTATAGTTAGACTAAGTCATATATATGATCATGGCAGAAGGAGTTTAGATTGGTTACATCAGAGGTGGTCTGGAAGTGATGGCAAACTTTGTTGAAAATAAGGCTGCCATACTAGATGAGTCATGATGCCTTATAAACCATGTGGGTTTGGGCAGCACAAGGATCCCCTTGGAGCAAGTGAAGTAGATGTTGATAGACCTATATGATTAGATCACAACCATGCAAAAATTTGTTCCATAGAAGGTTGGATGATGGTGTGAGCTTCTGTCAAAGTAGGCATGTTGACTAGATTTGCAGGAAATGTTATTTTCTTGCCTGCAAAACCATCAAGAACAAGTGGGTTGGATGACGATCTAACCAAGGGAAAGAGTGGGCCTTTGTATTCCTTAGGATGGTTAACAGGTTGATTCAATTGCATTTCCAAAAATGCACATGGTTTCAGAAAGGGAGGCATTCAAAAAGGTGATGTTGAAACAACTTCCAGACTTAGTCCAATTTGGCAGTTTTGAGGATTTTGTCTAGAGTATGAGAGGGGATGTTTTTGATGGGTTGCAAGGTACCCAAGCATCATCAAGGGGATGATGTTGAAGTGTAGATTAAGTAGAAAGGATCCATGCTTGATATTGGTCTTCATTGACTTGGAAGCTTCTAGAAGGGATCACTTCATAATTGATCTGGTTAAGGGTTTTAAATGATCACCTAGTAGCTAGAGATCAGATCCAGGTTGGTACTCTTGCTTAGGGTGTGATGATTTGTAAGCATCTTGATCCTAGTGATGAGCTCCTAAGGTAGCTCATACTACTTCTAAGCAATCAGGTCAATCAGCAAATCAAGGCAACTCATCTTACAAACAAATCAACTACTACTAGGGTTACCATCAAGCTTAGCTTGAGGTAAGGAGTATATCTTCTAATAAACCATCATAATCATAAACATAGTCAAACAATTGGCAAACCCGTCATCACTAAACAAGAAAAAGTTTTTGTTCCCCCTGATTTTTGCATTCTAGACAGCTAATCAAGGTTGCTGAAATTGGATGTTACAGAATCTTCGGCTATGTTTCCTAGGCGAGTAATCTCCCCATTTCTACCTATTTTGCTTTTATAGTCTTTATTTTCTCCTGTTGATCTATTGTTATTTGTGTTGCGATGCTTTAGTTTCCGTGCAACATTTATATTCCTTGCAGCCTCTATATTGCCTTCAACACATCCTATTGCCTATTGTTTGATAGACAGTCGGCCTTGCGAGTCGTAGTTGCTTGCTTAGGTGCTGCTTCACATCGTTGTCGTTTCATCGTTGATGGATGGTTTGTGCATGCTTAATGGTGGAGATGATCATGGCTTTTATTATAACTTGTTAATTAAAATGCTAGAAATAGATATAATGAAGAGGTACCGGTGGGTAATAGTCAATATTTGGTTTTTAATCACCCACTTGTTTCCACCTAGGATCCAAGTTCTTGACACATGTTCTGAGATCGAGCGTGCTAACCACAGGTGGGTGTGTGGGCACCCCATCGGCTTACTACCTGATTTCAAAGTACTGTGCTGGGGGCCTCAAAGTAGTTTGGGGCTTTATTACTATCCTATATTTATGCCATGCTTTACTGCTTTAATTATGATTGCGCGTGGAGCGCCTGTACTGTTTAGGATTGCAGAGTGTTTTCACAGTATCGACAAGCCCAGTCACACTTTCGGGTTCCCAGTCGTTTACAACCATTGGCGCAAACCCTGGGTCCGTCTTAGAGCCAGCCGACTTCGTTGCGGGTATCTTAGTGGGGTGGCCCCCATGTACTTGCTTTGGGTCTGGGAAACGTTGTGTTCGAGACCCCGTCGCATACCGTTGGGTGTATGTTCAGGATCTTGCTCATATTCAGATCTAACAACAAGGGTCAAAGTGCGTGTGGATACTTTGGTGCACCCTTGCAGGGTTAAATCTTTTCGATAAGTCGTGTCCACGGTTATGGACGACTTGGAGCATAGTTTCTCGATCATAGACAACTATAACTAAAGGATTGCTATTATAATATGACTAGTAAATTGTATAACCACCATAGAAAGAATGAATAAAATTGCCAACCATGTGAGTTTCCTCGGAATGACTTCCTCGTTTGGTCTCGAGGGGAAAACACTAGGATGGGTATGTTTGGTGTTAGTATCAGGTTGGTTCCGAATAGGTCTTTCTTATCCCTCTCTAATAGCCGACAGCTGGATCAAGTCTCTATAGGTTGTGTAGTGCATGCTTCGCTGCCGCTTTAGTCCACCATACCTATGTAGGCGAGAGCCGTTGAATTCTTGACTCGCCGTGTACTGGCCTCAGTAGTGATCACTCTCATTTTCCTTTTCCCTTTGTCAGCACCCCTTTTTGTTTTAGCAGGTATAAGATCGATGTTGTTAGCAGGGTTACCCTTCTGGATTGGCCTGGGCAGGGTTATGGACGCCATTGGTTATTCTTTAGGGCTCTTAGCCCCATTTGCATCTTATCCATACTCGAATATTGTATCGTTTTTAAGGTGATTTGGATCTTTGTATTGTATATCTATATCCTTGACTTGAGGAGTCGTTGTTGTATATATATGTTTTGTGGGTACTATCGTGGACTATTGTGTAATGGTATTACTTCATTTTCCACCCGCACGCATGTGCCTGGTGGGCATATTTGAATCGTTTCTATGCGGGTTTGGTGGGAACCGCTGACACTTGCATAGGGCCGATTCTAGGGTGTTACAAAGACCTAGGTTTAATCGAACCTTGGAAAGCAATGCTAAAAGCAAATAAAAAGGACACGTCTACAAGACTTTGTTTGTTCATGTTACCTTAGTTTACCGGACCAATTTAGTTTACTTTATAATGGGTTGAATCAATGGATAGAGATAGGCCAGGCTTGAAGATCCACATGCAGCTACACATCATATGGGATAAAAGATAATAATAAGCATAGTCATGTGTAATGTTTGAATAGAGATAATCTCTTGTGGGCAAAACTTCCTAATATACTAGAGCCCCCGTGATGTAGCAGGCATAGCAATAGTCTTTTAATCCAACCGAGTGCACACCAAAGAAACGAGATACAAACAATCATTAAGTGTAAAACACAAATCAAAGCTTTAAGTGGTGATCTTGTTGTGATCCTGAATGGGTCGCTAAGCAAAGACCATACTACCATTTATGTCACCGGGGTTCCTATGAGATTGCCGCTAGCCAAGTATCTCAGCTCAAGCCTTTATCAATCTATGGGATCTTGGATGCCTACAAGTCCACAGATCGAGGCAAGAGACAAAGAAACAAAAGATACAAATCTCAATTGCAAACAAAATACAATACTCCCATGAATTATATGCATATAATCGCTACGAGGTTTCTCCCCAACCCGCAGCCTGTGAGGACTGCTCACTCATAACAAATAGATCGGAGATAGAAATCATCGCACAAATACTTAGATTGAAATCAAATATTCTTACAATGGTCGCCAAATCACAAGGAGATCTAAAGTATAATGCAATGGCTATGTCTAGTGGAGGGGATAGATGATGGAAGTGATGAACAATGGGAAGATGGACTTCCCTAGCCATAACATTGCATATTTTACATTTGAAGTAACCATATACTTCTTATGTCAATGTAAATCTTATCGACAGTGCAATAAATGCCACTTCGATATCTAACCATGCTTCTCTTATTCTAAGGTACCCAATGTTGTGAGAATTTCAATCATCTAGGTTGGGTGGAACTTCCTAGTGTAACCCTTTTACGATCAAGTTCACCATTCTTTTCAGATCAGATGTATTCCTTCAGTTCTCTCTAGACACTAAAAAATATACTTAAAGTTTTGTTCAGTGATTCACTCAGATATCACTTCGGAACCTGTTCTTCTGATTAATAAACTGGGTCATGTTATGTCGAGTATACAACATGGTTTTATAAGATGGAACCTATGGATAAGGCATAGTTGATGTTACACATATTTTCCTCCATTTAACCATCGTCATACCAAGACAATCTCAATGCTTCACCTAGTTAGACAAGTAAAAACTTCATTCTTAACTTGTTCCATTCCGAACCTCTTTAGAATCCAATCTAGGAAAACATTCTAAATTATTGCTATTAAACACATCAATCTATATTGATAGATTTCATGTTCAATATTCATTCAACTTTATCTACTTAATATTCTCTAATAATTACTAACACCAACAATGCCATTCACAATATGTCAATCACATATGAGAATGTTTCATCAAGTTCCCACTCAAATATGTCAGTTACATATAAGAGTATGGAAGTCTCTTAGTTCCCACTCAGTTTATTGGAAATGCAGGGCTTCTCAATATTCGGGGCACAATCCCAAAATCCTTTGACCATTCATCAAATTGAGAATTCCAGCTACGAGATTTCATTTGTCTAACTTAAGCACTGCTACAAATTGTAGTCAACCATTTGAATTTGTTCAAGACATTTCTTGACACAATCAAGCTTTATGTCTTACATTAAGTTTCATTTTTTCCTTGCGACTCATATAGAGAGACTATGAACTTGGTCATGAAGGCATGAATATTTCGACCTTTCCCCATGATCATTCACTCTAGTAATCCCTTTGGGAAGATCAAGTAACATCTTTACTTTGATAAGATCAAGTAACATTTTACTTTACCATTTTAAATCTAACTTAATGTATAGTATTTCATGACTCTAAGTCATTTCTCATACTTGGGTTCACCATTGCTTCTTCGTAGTTCGTAGGTATGCCATTGTTCCATTAACATGACAAGTGAATCATGAATTCAATTCTGTAATGAGGTAGAACTTATTCCTGAATCCTACCTTCCTTTAGTAAAATCTCCCAATGAAACTTTTGACCATTATCATTAGTTTCTCCTCTATGTGTAGAGTTTTGTGCCAGAATTAATTTTGTTGCTCTACCCTAACATTCGGAAGCAAGGTTCTCAACCTTATTTGAGCTTTCACCTTTATCCATCAACTCTTTTATTTAGAAACTCTTCTCGATAAATCACCACTTTGAGCAATACTAATTTTCCCTGTGGAATATGTTTTCTTAGTTTCCTAGGAACACACTAGAAAATTTTATCCGTTCTAATTCTGAATTAGCACATAACTCTAGAATTTCTGGAAACCACATTGTGCCATACACTTATGGTGTTGTTTCCATGAATCCTTGATGATTCTTTATACAATAAGTAAGTTTTTGCTATTATCTTCTCTAAATACTAATGCTAACACGATAAGTGATTACTTTGGACCATACGATATCTAATATGGTATGATTACAATGCTTTATCCATGTCAACACATTGACATATTCTTTAACATTGTAGTTTGTGGAACACTTTCCCAAGTCTTATATGCCTGAATCGCAACTCAAATCTTGTCGTTTTGATCAAGTCATGAGGAATCCTATTCTTGTTAATTTAATATTCTTCTTCACTCTGAAATTCTTTGTTCATAACAAATAGTTTCAGACTTGTGTATCATTCAACGGATACATTTATTTGCTTAGATTCACAACAAAGTGTTACGAAATAACTATATCCACCATTTGTTGAACAATACAACATATCATAATGAATGATGTCTAGTTATTCAAGACACACTCTATTTTAACCAGAATGTGGAGTTTTAGTCATTTTGCCTAAGGGGCATGGTTTGTATGTGTCAATAGATCAAGTATCTTTAATAACTTGGTTTCATCACTTATGAATCCTTTCATATGTACCATTATGACTTAACACAATAGTGTCATTCAAAAATGATGTCATTATTAAGTTTAAATATCTTTTGGCATCTTCACAATCTTATAAATATTTAAATTTCTATCATCAAGATCAAAATATGAATAACCCATTCATAATCAATACCGTGAACATAAAACATATTACTCATAGGAATAAAATAACAAATTTGTCTCGAATTCATATGAATAACTATCTTACAACTGCAAGACACAGACTAATGTAGTTCACTCTCATCGATTACAAATTTATTCAAATATTCTAATCCAATAGATAACTTCAGAAGGTGAGCATCGTTGGCATCTTGTTTGCCATCAACACGCGTTGTTGCGCCAACTCCTTCAATCACTTCTCAAGCAGCGGGTCATTTTTCACAAAACAGTACAAGTATCAAATACTTTGTAAAATACTATAAGTGTTTGAAATTAAATATTTAGAACTGTGTATATCAAATATATACCTTTCCTTTTTATGACAGCTCCTTGAGCAGGCACTACATTCCGGGTTCTCATATGAGCCATGAACTCAAGGAAGATAAACTCCTTCCACAAGGTAGTTCAAGATGACATCTTTGTAGCTATGGGGTAGCGAGTGCAACACCACATCTATCGCAAATTTTTTGGTCACCTCGTAGTCCGTGATGTCCACAAGGAGCTCATGAATTATTTCCATGATATCCTAGTGGTCTTCCAGGCTGGTGTCTTCCCTCACCTTGGTTGAGAGGAATTCATCCATGTATTCAAATATCATGATTTTGACTTGATATGGAAAGAGCATCTGAAGTCCTTCGGCTAGGCTGAAGGCCTCAATCTCATGGAACTGTGCTTCTAGAGCAGGCTCCATGACATGAGCCATAGTGTATTTGACTGTCATGAAGGCGTCACATTAGGCACGATAATCATGATCATCGGGCAACCCGATGAAGCCCACGGGAAAATCTTCTAGCGGTTCTCGTAGCACATAGAACAGATCATGGAAGATGAGGAGGTTCCTCAGGGGTTCGTACTAGTCTATGAAGTTGAAACCATCCACTTTGAGTTTCTCACTCTTCATGAATCCCTCAAAACTAAACAGAGACTTGGGTTTTGACATGATCTACAAAAGTTATGCAATGACATTTAGAATAAGTTCATAATAAGAGTACAAATTATAATCACATTATATTAGATGAGATCCCACTAAAACAAACATCCCTAAAGAAGTTTTAGTGATAACACAATCCTTATTCACTATGTCACCCCCGATTGTCACGGTTGGCAACATAGCTGCAATGGTAGACATTCTCCAATGTAAACCACATCATTCATGTGACTCATGTTTGATATTTCGATCATCCATGTTTCGAGGCCATGTATGTACATGCTAGGCTCACCTATTCAACCTCACATGTATCCGCTGTGCAACATGTCCTGCACACACCGTATGCGAGCGTACATTTGTCTGACACCCGATCATCACGGCGTGCCTCATATCGGAGAACTTTCTTGGTGGTGCACACTAAGGGAGAATACAATATTGATATTATATTAAGGGATCACCCTATTAATGATATCGTCGAGTATATAATAATAGCACAAAGAAGATGCACACAATTAAACATCAAATGTAATTAAGTGTGACATGACATGGTCGTAGATCGTCGTGCCATGATCTCCATCATGTGCTCCAGTGTGTGGTGTCAAGCCCTTGATGCCACCATCCTATTACTTGTTGGGCCATGCAGAGAAAAACAAAACTTTTTCCTATGCGGTGATCCCAAGATCCAGCTCAGGTAGAAGGCCACAAGGATTACCACTAGACGCGCAGTTGCGGAATTGATGAAGCACGTCGCTTGATGCAGTGCAGTCCTCACGATCCGTTCCGGTTCCACGATCCACGATCCGTTCTTTCTTCATGATCATCGGAGTGCTGAATCGTACAGCACCTCCGCCGGTATCCACACATACAAGGAGGAGCGCCGACGATGGACTGCTAGCTCCGGTACGGCGGCGACAGGACTGGACTAGAGCTAGGGTTTCCAACACATGGAGTGACCTAACCTTGTGCTCTAAGCACTTGTGCCCCAGCTTATATAGGGAGTGAAAGTGGGCTCCACTCACTTGTGGCCCATTCACTAAAAGGCCTATATTTGCCACTGCAAGTCTCACTAGCTGACTAAGTCCATGTCACTATTTGGGTCCAACCCAAATAGGTTTCCTGTTTGGGTCTAACCCAAACTGCTCCCGCTCTTAAGTGTGTGACCCGACAGGCTCATGGTAACCCGGACACGATTTCGAGTCTCACTCGTGATCGATCAGTTGGTAGCGGCTCCTAGCAGAACGTGCCAACTCCCAAGTACCAATAAGTCATGACGACATACCTTCCAATGCGACTTTCGTCTGAGTCCCTTTTGCCTCACGATATACCTTGTCGGACTATAGGCGAATGATCGTCATCCCTTAAATAGTCCGACTCTCTTTCTCGATCCGAGATAAGTGATTCATCCAACTAACTCTTAGTCGGCTGCCTCGGTTAACACTTATCCGAGACGCGCATAGCCATGCTTTACGAATCATATCTTCTGAGAGGGCCCAGAGAATATCTCTCCGGATGTAGGGGCAAAATCCCGTCTTGGTTATTCACATCACGCAGCTTGATTCTCAGTCGACCCGAACTCCGCCTTTATAACTGCCTAGTGATGAAACAACGTTTGACAGAACCTAAGTCGGTGATCCTCAACTCGGATTGTGCAATAACCTCAGGTCTAAGGATTACATTGATTGACATGCAAATGACGACTTATTCGTTGCATCTCAATATGGGTCAGTCCGACTCGCTAAACTCTTTAGCCGAATCCGTGTAAGTCATAATAGCATCCCCATGCCCATGACAAGTGGAACCTAGTCATCTGCCGACTTTCACATTGGTCTAAGTTGTGTGTCTAGCACAACCTCAATGACCAAGGACAATTAGTATGAACAACATGAATATATAGTTCCACAATCAAATCACATATTCGATGATACATATTAGCAGTTCATACATGGACCATAACCTTATGAATACATTGGGAATAACACCATATATGATTGCCTCTAGGGCATATTCCCAACATTACTACAACTTAGCAACAGGAAAGTAAACTACTTTACATTTGGCTTTGACCATATCATATCACAAGCCCCTACAAAATAAAGTAAGATGCCTCTACTCTATCTTTTGCATATTTTACGTGGCTTCTAGGGCTTTCGCATAAGAAACATTTGTTACCTACAAACTTGAACCACAATGTTGGTTAAATAATTGTCTCCATTACACCCCTCTTGGGGACCTCTATTGTAAATAGTATACCAACTATTGTGAGATAAACTGACACCCCCAAGCCACTTATACGGTGCAAGCCATATGTCAAGCATGGACCAGTCTCGTGAATGAACGCGTAATGTCGGTTGGTGGGCGCTTCGATCAAAAAGTGTTGAGGTATACGCAAGTACACATGGGAGGTTAACAATTATATGATTAACGCCCACTCAAATCAACATGTGTTCTATCCGTACTAGCATATCTATGCATAGCCTAGCTCTGATACCACTTTTGGGGTTTAGTGCCTGAAAAAAAATATTTTTTCCTATGCAAACAACCCTACTACTAGGATCTATCTATTAGTAATTTAGTAACGAAAGGGGCTTTTGCGAACTTACCCTTGAAGACCGAAAAGCTTTGTCAATGTTCGAGAGAACGTGGTTGACGTAGTCGTACGAATGCTGACCTCAAGGTCATTGTGACCTCAGATGGCTCCACTAGCTCCACGTAACACCCCGTCCACTGGGCCCGGGGGGTGTCACTCCTGACAACTTAATAGGATATCTAGATTGGCCCCACAGACCAACACTAGTCTTTTCTGCGCACTTTGTCCTCACTCGTGTGCACCCGGTACCCACTTCCCGATCGGTCACCCATCCTAGAATTGCTCTAGGACAAGCACGCTTAACCTTAGAGTTCTTTTCGAATGAGCTTCCAGAAAAGAAGTTGCAACTTGTTGGTATGAGTATTCTATCAATCCTATTAAGCCATGTGCCTGGTCTCACACTCCATCTCCACCGGCTCCAATGACTCTGATGGCTTGAACGACTCGAGCACCACTAGTGCATCACCTCATAGGGAGTCACACACATACGGTGTTTAACGACAACTCCCGGAACCTAATCTAGCAGAGGTTGCAGATCTCCTGGATCCGGAATCCTCACAGCGCGACGGTGCTCCATGGTGAAGAACACTCTTGTTCGCGTAGCCCTTATAGTGGGTCCACGCTCACAAGAGATAGAGGGAGAGAGGAGGGCACATGGAGGGGGAAGCCTCAAAGCTTGGGATTAACTGGTGTGTTTAAATCCCTCCATATGCCCTCTTTTATATATGGGAAGGATAGTCCCCAAGTCCCTTGGCTTAGCCATGTGGAACTAAAACAAGGGGAGGAGAGGGGGGCTTGGCTGGCCAACAAGGGGCCCAGCCGCCCACTCCCTCCTTTTTCCCTTTTGGGGGTTTTCCCTCATGGGCCCTTTCCCCTAGGGATTTGTCCCATTAGGCATGGGATGCCTATTAAATCATATATAAATAAATGTATAATTCAATAATTAACATATATTTACATATTATTTAATTCCTGTTGCACCGAAGCTCCTTCCGGACAACTCTAGACACCTGCCGGACTTTCCTGGAACCCTTCCGATTTTCCCTTCTATTTTCTTCCATGATTCCTATGATACCAAAACGATCTCCGAGCATTTTCAAACCCTTAATTATGCCATCCTAATGGTTTGGGAACACTTCGGACATGGTAGAGACCCCTCTCGGACCAATAATCATCAGTAGGACCTGGATGCCCATAATGACCCCTCTGCATTCCACGAGAATCTTTGTCGTTGAACCATTAAACATAGAGTCCTATTCCCTTTGTTACTTTGATACTTTACTTGTACCTGATCAACGACATTGCCATGTCGAGTTCAATCTCGTTATTGACAAGTACAACTTTACTCGTTCCGAATTATGCCATCCCTGTGACCTTGTCACACTTTGCAGCTTTATGGATGTCATATCTCCAAGTGGGCCTAGAGTACCTCTCTGTCACGCGGAAGAACAAATCCCGCTCTTGACATGTATGCCTCTACATGCCCCTCTAAATAACTGAAGTCACCTTTATGATCACCATTTCACCGAGTGACGTTTGATGCAAGCAAGGCACTCTCTGGTAGCAGTGATTTAATATGGTCTCACGGTTTAAGGAATTGGTTACTACGTTTCCCAATTATTATAACGGTGAACTTCGTGACTTGATCTTGTTACAATTCTTGTGTTGGGTATGCCCATCATTTTCATTCAGCTAATTAAATGACCCCATTGTCAATTGACATAAATGTCCATGATCAGGAAACATCGATCATCGATTGACCAATGAACTAGTGTCTAGAGGATCACTAGGTACTCTGGCGGTTTACATATCACATGTGTATTGATGTTCCTATTAATAAAGTTATATCATGATATAAAACCTATTATGAACTTAATGAAATATGTCAATAATCTATATTATTATTTGCCTCTAGGGCATATTTCCAACAAATTTACCACATGAGGAAGTACCTGAAGTGGAAGACGATGAAGAAGAACAACAAGAAAGACCTAAGAAGGAGCAGCAGCCACAAAACCCCTACACCATGTATGATGACATGTACATGCTCGAAGGCAACATTCATAACATGAGAAACCTCGCCATCTACCTTCGAGACAACACCAATGCTTCTCTTGTCCCAGTTTAATCAATGGAGTGGCCAACAGAATATGGAGGGCTTTCCTCCACCACCACAATGAGCATCAAGAGGGCTTGCAAAAGTGATGTAGCCCAACACATGGGAAACACCATGGGTCCACATCATGATATGCCAACTATTACTACAAATGTGAATTGCTTCCATCTCTTGTATTACTTTGGTCATCACTTGAATGGGATCCTACTTGAGCCACATGCGTGTCCTATGCCTAGATCCCTACCAATGACCATGATGCCAAGAGGATCTACAACGGATGACCAAGCAACCAGACACCCAAGCAAGAACCATGGAAGAGGAGATGCAAGAAGAAGGCATCACTAGTACTACCTATCGGTCCGACCAGTACTACCGCTCTGCCAACTGGTACTACTGGACCTCGCCACCGAGCTCCGCCAACTCGCCAGATCTCTCGAGTATCGAAGACCGGCATGTTTCCAACACCGTGAAGTCAACTAGGACCAAATGCCATCAACAAGAAGGGTTACGAGTATCGGTATAGGAGGAGCTTTCCAATACCATCCGCCCGTACCACACGGCGGATTTGACGGGTCAAACAAAGGAATTTTTGTGAAGGGGCCTATATATTTCGAGACTCCTAGCCACCACAGATTGCATATGAAAACACACCAAGGAAGATCCACCGCTTCACCACCACCATAGTTCATCATTTCAATCTCCACCTCCATCCATAGCCATAGCCATAACTTGTATTCAAGATCTCCTCGCGGGTGGAAACTATTGTAAGGGTATTTATCTAAGTAATTCTACAATTTTTATATCCTTGCTATTAAAAATTAGTGAGTAGTCCTCACTGGTACATGTTGGGGAATAACCTCACAACAATTATGTGCATCTAATTACATGGAAATATTGTGTGGTGATTGTATAGCAGATTTGTATTTGTATCATTGTCCCTTACCTAAATCCAAGGACTTGTCAGGTACCCAAGACCCCGAGGATTGATCAAGGTTTGAGTTGAGATGTGTGGTAAACAACGCCTACGCACGAAACCCAATCACATCAAGAGGATTATAGTAGTCGTTTAATGATTGTCTTAGGAAGAAAAGCAAAAAACACTTATCTTAATGCTTTCGTCTGTATTTTAATTAATAATCTTCCATAGCCTGGTTCTTAGTGGTATAACGGTTGGTCCAAGAGAATTTATGTTATGCTTGTGGCTTGCGAGGGCTTTAGTATTTACCAAATCCAATCTATATTAGATCATTTACACATGAATGTGCTTATTGTTATCTTTATACCATATGTATGCATAGCTGCAGGTGAAACTTCAACCCTGGCATATCTCTATCCATTGATACAACCCCGATAACAAAATCAAATTAGAAAGGTCTAGGAATCAAAGATTGAAGCAAACTAGCAAGTCTCGTAGACGCTCCTTTACCTACTTCAATTGTTTCATAAGGTTCAATTAAACCTAGGTCTTCTAGGGAAAATCTACTATGCTGCATCTATAATCCGGATTGAAGGTATCAACAAGGAAAATACTTTGTTTTGTAGGTTGCATGAAGAAGCTATTAGAAGAAGTTCCTAACACAATTCCCCGAGAGTTTGATAAAAACCCTTGAGTCACACTTATGGGGGAAAAACACTTGCTACAACACTCTACACTTGGAGTCCCAATGAGTTAGTACACATGGAGTTGTTGCCATCAAGAACATATTTTGGCTCTATTGATGGGGAATTGGAAGGAACAATTTCTTAGTGGGTGGTGGCTAGATAATTCCCACGACAATTGTCAGGAAATTTTCTAGCACATTGTAATAGCATATTCATCAAATTTTGAGCACACTTTTCCTTCCACAAAAATTGCTAGAACACCTTCTGGCATCGTCTTCATCAACTTGTGCAAACACCTGAGATTGGGGAGATTGCACCACTGTGAGCTTTTCTTATCTTTTATATTTACAAAGCAATTTTCTTTAGTCTTGTTTTTTGTCCTTTCGTTTATTTTCTTTTATTCTTGTTTTTAACTTTCTACTATACAAAAAATCCATAAAAAATATTGCAACTTTACTTTTCTTGTAATCATGGGAGAAAGAACTACAAAACTATGTGACTACACCAACACCCCTAATGATCAATTTATTGCTAGGCGTATTACAGCTCATGAAATTAAAGCTGATTGTTTTGAAGTAAGTCCTAGGCCACTTAATATTATTTCTAAAATAACAATTTGGGGGAAGTGCTAGTGAAGATGCCTCCATGCATTTACATGACTTTTGTGAAATTTGTGACATGCAAAATTTTAAGAATGTGGAAAATGATATTGTTAAGCTTAAACTATTCCCATTCTCACTTAGAGGCAAATATAAAGAATGGCTACTATCATTACCAAATGTTAGCATAAACTGTTGGGATAATCTTAAAGAAGCTTTTATTAAGAAAAATTATCCTCGTGTTAAAATCTTACAAAATAGAAATAGCATTATATCCTTTAAACAGAATAATAATGAACATGTAGCTATAGGTTGGGAAAGAATTAAAATCATGCTTAGAACTTGCCCATCCCACAGAAATGATGAATGGACTATTTTACATTCTTTTTACAATAGTTTGAACTACATGTCTAGATGCATTCTAGATTCTACTACTAGGGGTGCATTTCTAAGTAAAACTATTCCTGAAGCAAAAGCTATCTTATAAAACATTCTACAAAACTATAGTCAATGACACACTAAAAGAGCACCTAGTTCATCTTCTAGGAAAGTCAACTTTGTTGAGGAAGTAGATTCCTTGGCTGCTAAAGTTCATAATGTACTTACTTATATCACTAAACAAATGATGTTCCTTTAAAAAATCTTGTTGGAAATGATACTGAAAATGTAGATGTCAACTACATAAGAAATTTTGGCAACAATGGATATGGGAACAACTTTCATAACTCTTATGGTAGGCCACCGTATTCTAAGAATAATTATTATAATCACCCTTTTATTCCATATCCTAATGCTAATGAATCTCAAAATAAAAGGAAACCTACAACCATTCCTTCCACTAATGATAACATTGAAAAACAACAAGAAACAAATAAGAGAATTTTTGCATAGGTAGCTAGTCACAGTATAGTGATATATGAATTAAATAAGTCTATCTCATCCATAAGTGTGGAAATCAAAGGTTTGCAACATCAAGCAGCAGGATTGGATAAAGCTCTTTCTAAACTAGCTCATAATCAACCAACATTATTAAGCATGCATGTAGTAAACCACAAGTACCACCTATTGTAGGCATGAATTCTATCACTATTACTGAAAGTGTGCCTTCTACATTGGAAGAAACCTATAATGAATTATTAAATTATACTGATCTCCTTGAACCACTCTTATTGAAAATTGGATCTCTAACAACTAAACCTAACATGATGGTGGAAGAATAAAAAGAATCCATTATGGAAGTAAAAGAAAACAAGGATAATCAAGTAGATAAAGTTAAAATACTTAGTGAAGTAAATGAACCTCTACTAGATCTTGATAGATGTAGCTTGCATGAACTTATTAATATCTTACAAAAAAAATTAATGATCCTTCTATTAATGTTCATCAAGCAGGATTTGGATCATACATAGCAAACTATGTCATTAAAGAACGATAGCAAGATACAGTAATAAAGGTATGATACCACCAAAGGTTGGGGATGTTTGGCTCCCCAAAATATATATTACCATTGGCAAATAAATCACCGTGATATATTAGATATAGGATCTAGTGTTTCAGTTTTGTCAAAAGAATTATATTACTTTCTTAAACTTAAAAGTATATAAAAATGCACCATATATCTTCTACTTGCTGATGATTCTACCAAGAATGCTTTAGGTAGAGTTAGTAATGTTATAGTTGATTTACATATGAACTTTGTTCCTGTTGATTTTATTGTTATGGACATGGGAAGTAAAACATCTAGTCCAATAATCTTGGGAAGACCTTTTTGATAACCACATGGGTTGTCATTGATTCAAAGGAAGGGAATGTTAAGTTTCAGTTCCCTCATAAGAACTGCATGGAATACTATCCAAGGAATAAGGAGATGTCACCAAGGTACAAGCTACCACATGATATCCAACCACCTTGAAACAAGTAAGTAAGCCAAGCTATATGGCTATAAAGAAAGCGCTTTTCGGGAGACAACCCGGTTGTTTTTCTTTCTGATTTTCCTTTTTGTACTCCCGCTATAGAAAGAGAGTTTCATTTTAGTTTAGTTTTTGTATTTTTCAATAAAGTACCAAGTTTAACCCGTTTGGATGTATAAAAGTTAATATAACTATTACGAGTTGCACTTTTCTACATGCTATTATTGGTTTTTCTATAAATCCGATTGAGATAAATTTTCTATGGCAGTTACAAATTTTCATCCTATGTATTCAAAAAAGTGGCAAAAATTTAGGACATGTTTAAGTAGGGTAAATAATTATGTTTTGCAGCTGCTATTTTTTTGGACAAATTCTGTCTTTTGTTTTTTAAGTCATTGTTTTGAGTTTCAATTTGATTCATTTTGAATATTTTTAATATTATATATTGATGTTGTAAACTTAATATACTCTCTTTACATCTCAAACCAAAATTTATTTTGGAGTTCTATGACATCTACCAATATATCTATGTGCCAGCTAGTGTCACCTCTTAGAAAAAATATGGGAGAAAAGTTTGTGTTGATGTTTTTCACATGGAATAGAGGAACATCATACCATGATCGATCCAAGAATGGTGAAAACCATAAGCTTAGGTATGCCCAAGTCACCCCATTAGACCTATTACACTCACGGTTTGCAAACCTATAAAATTTATTTTTGATCAACATAATACTTTTTCTACATAAACTTGGAGCATCTTTATCTAGTTTCATGTTTACTTTTGCATTTTTACCTTCTGAGTAATAAGACCACCATATGAAGTTGTCTTAAATAAATATGAAATATATGCTAGAATAAAAAGGAAGATTTAGTTGGATGCTAAAATAATAAGGGGAAAGGGAAATAAAAAGTTGTCATACATGTTATGCATGATGTTGTTTGTTCCATATGGTTTAATGAATGATAATTTCAAGTGTCTTATTTAGTGTTATCTTTTAGTTACATGCATAGATGATTAAATTAAGTTATATTATCTCATAAGAAATGATTAGTACTATGGACACTTTTGCATGCTTGTTGATGGTCAACCTTCTCTCTCTTACTAGTCTAAATAATTAAACAAGCAAAGACTTGTGCATCCAAATGCCTTAAAACCAAGTTATTCCAACAGTGTCCACCATACCTACCTATGTAGCACTTGCTATTCCAAGTATATTATATGTGTTATTTCTTCGAATATCTCAAAATCATCTCTTTTGTGTAGTTTAAAGCTCATGGGAAAGTAAGATGTGTGGTAAAACCACTGAAAGGAATATGCCCAAGAGGCAATGATAAAGTGGTCATTATGCTATTCCAGGTTCATAACAAATGTTTATTTTTCATGATATAATTGTGTTAATAGGAAACATTAATACATGTGTGATCTATAAATAGAAAAAGGTTCTTAGTAAAGTATCTCTTTATACTAGCTTGTTGATTAACTGATGATCACAGGTTTCCTGATCATGAACATTGGATGTTGTTAATAACATGATCATATCATTGGAGAATGATATGATGAACAATCACCCGAAGTAGATGTATCAATACGATCATGTCCTTTATATTGTTATCACATTCGTAGTAACTCAATGTCCTTAGAGCATGAGATCACGTCAATCATATTCACCGGAAAGGTATTTTGATTACATCAAACATCACTTCGTTACTGGGTGATTATAAAGGTGTCATCGGGTACATGGAAAGTGTTAGTTGAGTCTCGTGGATCAAGAATGGGATTTGTCCATCCAGATGACGGAGATATATACTCAGGGCCCTCTCGGTGATATCACATTGACATAGCTTACAAGCAAGTGATTTGATCACTAGAATGCTATATCATAGGAACGAGAAAAATAGTACTTGTTAGGAACGATATTAAATGAGGTATGGATGATACCATCAGTGTTGACCACCAGATGGAAGTGAGAGGGTGAAAGTTTAGCACACGGGAAGCGAGAATCTATGTTGTTGATGATTTTACCACCTCCATGAAGGTAGTTGTGAATGGTAAGTAAATTGTGATGTCGTCTTTTTTGGCCGTGATGAAGGCATGCCTTCGTGTTCACTCCTTGATGAGATCGACGCGCTCCAGCATCTCTAAATCCGGTCCCATCGCTTTCCTGTGGTGTAGGCATTCGCAACGTCTCCACCGGAAAGAACCTCGTCAGGAGGCCGCAAGTACACTTGGTCCTGGGGCATGGCGACAGGCGCTCTAGCCGGGTTTCACGAGCGGTGGGGAGGGGAGTGGTTCGGGTTGGAGATGTTAGAGCTATAGAAGAATTAGTAATATGGCACAAAAGAAGCTTGGGGAATATGGTACACTAATGAACATTTTTATGTGTGCACCAATCATACAGATCGCTGCCATAGTGGAGAATTATGAAATAAAGCCTACCTTTTTAAGTTTGGTTCAACGGAACTAATTTGGAGGCTCGTCTTCTAAGTATTCAGGTTTTTACTTAAATACATTTTACTGAAATATGCAATAGAATGCGCATAAAAGAGTCAAACCTTTGGCACGAACATTTTAAACCCAATGCGGTCAAGCTATGTTTATTCCCTTCCTCACTTAGAGTAAAGGGAAAAGATTGGTTGCTATCTTTGCCTGAAGGCACTATTACTTATTAGGAGGAATGTATTAATATTTTCATGACTAAGTTTTTCTCTCTGGCTAGGACTATGCAACTTCAATCTAATATTACTAGATTTAGGAAGGAAGGTCGTGAGCCACTAGTGCTTGCATGGGAAAGGAGGAAGGAAGTCATAATGAATTGTCCCAGCCATGGGATGGAAGAATGGTTAATCCTCCATTTATTTGACAATGGTTTAATCCTATGTCTAAATCTATGCTTGATAGTGCTGCAGGAGGCACTTTCATGCACAAGTAAGTAAATATTTCCAAACATCTTCTTGATGATATGCAAAGATTCCACGCCTCATGTGATGTAGAAACAAACTCCTCAAGGAAGGTGAATTCAATCACCAAGGAGAATAATGAAGATCTTACAGCAAAGTTAAATGAGATATTAACTATTATAAAGGGTAAGGAAGATACCCAGGTAAATGCCATGACCAACACTACTATTTAACAAGTAGATTTTATAGCCCGTAATCCTTGTAATCCTACATCAAAGAGTCAAACCTTTGGCACGAACTTTCAAAAACAATATTCTAATCACGCAGGTGCTCCAAACAATAGCTTCAATAATAGTAATAGACTGAACCATGGTAATCTACAACTTGAAAATTCCTTTAAATCATTTATGCAAGCTCAAACTCAACAAAATAATGTTCTTATTAAAATAAAAGATAACCATGATGCTATTATTGGTAAACTTTCTAATCAAGCTATTTCTATTAGAAATGTTGTGCAGGCTATACAAGAAAGAACAAAGATCGTGGAGGCACTGCTAGGCAAAATTGCTGAGAGCCAAACTCTCATACGTGCGACATTCGCAGGAAATCCTGAGCGAAATCCGGTTGAAGACCTCAAAATGACGAGGTTTGAAAATGAATATGAACAACCTGAAGAGCTAGATTATAGTAATGCATCATCTCTGGAGTATACCATGGAAGATCTAGTCAAGATGATTGCATTGAAGAATCCCAGTATTGAAGGAGGTATTGAGGCCATATACCAACAATTTATAAATGAAGTGGCCATAAAGGTATGTGAGTTAGAGATAGAACATAAGAAATTAGTTTAGAAACTTCTAGCTAAGCTTGATGATATATTTGAGCCCGGTATTAAAATACATAAATTAGTTAATGTGATAGATGCACTTTGTGATCTAGGTGCTAGTGTTTCAACAATTTCTAAAAGTTTGTTTGATAAACTAAACCTTGGACCATTTGAAATTACTAAATAAAACTCCATTTAGCGGAATCTACTTATAAGAAACTTGTGGGAATTAAATAAAACATAGTTGTTAACATCAAATGATGTCTTGCACTTATTGATCTTTTTATAGTTGATATGCCTGAACATCCTATAGCGCCTATCATTCTAGGTAGCATATTTTTACGAACTATCAATGCCTTGATTAACTTGCATGAAGGGGATGTGAGAATATTACTAGCATCTATAGAACCATTTGTAGTTCAGTTCCCTAGATAGAAGAAGGCTAAGACTAATGATGGTGGGATCATAAACCTTGAAAGATAATTACTTTTGAATCGGTATCCCATTTCCAAAACCAAAACCAAAGTGATCACCATTTGGATCAAGCTAATGGATCTGAACTAGAAGCACTTCATGGGAGGCAACCCATGTGAAATAAAATTTTAAGTCTTTGTGTTAGTGTTTTTTTTTGTTTTTTATTTTATTTTTGTGTGCTAATAAAGTGTGTTCAAAGATCCTATGAAGGGAGGAGAAGAACAAGGTAAATTTGAATCCCAATTATTTACTAACACTTGGCTAACGGAAGTACTGATTGGTTTTATATATGTACAGTCATTTTCGATTTTTTTGTTTGTGTGCAAAGGCGTGTGAAAAAATTATACGTGAAAATGCAATTTTTGCAGCTCACAGAAGTTTTAACAATCAGCAATATGGGTAGAGACGCCCGTACCACCTCACGGAAGAGAAAATAATAGAATTTCGATTTTTTTCACCGAGACAAAAGTATTAACAAGCACCGGTACAGTCGGAGTCCGCCCGTACCGTGCGCCTGTACCATGTCCATGAAACAAACATCAGTTTGAAAGCAGTTATTACAAGCTTAACGACCATCACTACGAGCACATCTAGTCGTACCACGTGACCATACCAAGGTCGTCGCCTGAGATCCGAAAAATCAAAGGTAACAACCATCGGTATGGGCTGGCCACGACCGTATCTCCCGTTCGTACCACGTGCATGACTAGCCTATATCCGACAAGGAGGAGGTAAACCTAAAATAAATCCCCTCTTTCTCGTTCTTCTTCCTTCAAACCTCAAACCATCTCAATTGAATATCCAACTCTACTTGTTTTTTATTCAATTCCTCACACACCAATGATCAAAGGTATGTTTCTCCTATGATCTCTCACTTGTTTACATCAAAACTATGCTATATCTCTTGTCATTATCCTTCTAGACCTAGGTGACATGGGCAAGACCCTTCAGGTGCTAACTATTGGCATATGCGGTGCGGCCCAATGGAAGGCCCAAATGAAGATATACCAAGATCCATGAAGCTCATGATGGTTCGGTTGATATGAAGCCTATAAGGACACCGATTCCAAATGCAGAAGACAAGGAAAGTTCAAATTAGATTCTACACAAACACCAACTTGTAACCAACGCAGATTGGTACCTGAGACCAAGTCTCCCCATATATAAAGGCTAGGAGGATCTAACAAGGAGAACACGCCACAATAGACATATTAGATCTAGACCCCGTAATAAATTCATAGCAATCTACTGTAAGCTAGATCGTATCTAGCAACTCGGCGACTTTATACTCTCTAATAATAAAGATCAGAGAAGCATGACTACGGTTTCCTTTAAAAGGCACTGAACCTTGGTAAACCCTGCCTCCCTTGTTTGTCTGATAAGCCGATGAAATCACCAACGCACCTCTTTTGTTGGAGATATGCCCTAGAGTCAAATAGTAGTAAGGACTATTATCATATTTCATATAGTTTATGATTAAGTTTTATATCATGCTATAACTGTATTGAGTGGAAACATCAATACACGTGTGATATACAAACAACCAGGGGTTCCCAGTGAAACTCTAGTCACTGGTTCATTGGTCAACAGATGATCATGTTTCCTGATCATGTGGCATTTATGCCAGTTGGAAATGGAGTCATCTCATTCTGAGAATGAGATGATGAACCAATACCCAAGCTAAACATCGTGACTCGATCATGTCACGAAGTTCAAGTTATGATGATTAGAAAAGGATCCTCGTAGACTATTCCTTAGACCGTGAGACTATATCAATCACTGTCTCCCGAGAGTGTTTAGATAGCATCAAACGCCATCTGGTAAAACGGAGATTATAAAGGTGTGTTTAGGTATTCGGAGGAAACCATAGAGGCAATATATGTCAAGAGCGGGATTTGTCCGTCCATGTGACGGGAAGATACTCAAGGGCCCACTCGGAGAAGTTATATCCAATAGCTGCGCAGCGTGTGATTTGATCACAGGGATATCATTTGTCGGAACGAGTCAAGTAGCATTGTTCAGTAACGGGATTGGACACGACATGGTGATGTCATTAATCAGATCTTGGGCAATGCAAGTATCGAGTGACAAAGGGAATAAGACACCACTATCCCGGTTCAAACGACGAAAGATCTTCGTGGAACGCACAGGGGTCACATGGCCATCCAGGTCCCTCTGTCGATCATTGGTGCGGGAGTGTCCCGACCATGTCTGGAGTATTCCTGAACCATTTATGGAGTATTCCTGAACCATGTCTGGAGTATCACGCTTAAGGGCTTCATGATGCTTAGAGAGTGTTTATAGGATCGGTAGAATCACCGAAAAAGAGAAGGGAGAAAACCGGAAGGGTTTCGGTAAGTCCGGAGGGTGTCCGGAGTGGAGGTGGAAGGTGTTCCATAGCCACGGAGATTAGATAATGTGTGAATGAATGTTAAATATTGATTTAATCCTTTATTCATAATTATTTAATAAAGAGAAAATCAATTAAAGGTCAAAAAGGCTTAATGGGCCAATTCCGGAGTGAGAGGCCCCATTAGGGGAAAGGAGAGAGGGAGAGGGGCCAAGGGGGAGGCCGGCTGGGCCTATCCCCCCTGCTTGGGGCCCACTAGGGTGGCCAGAGGCCACCCCTCCCCCCTCCTCTCCTTTAGTCCCACCCCAGGACATTGAGGGAGGTAGTACCTCCCCGCCCCCTATATATAGTGGGGTATTTGGCCATGATAAATACACCAATAATCAATAAAGGTCTCCCCACTTTTGGGAGGACCTCTAATTGATATTTTCTTTCTCCCTCTCTCTCTCTCTCATGACCGTGGTCCCAAGTCTGGACTGCACGAGCGAGAGGCATCTTCACCACGGAGCGCTGTCGCGCTGCGGGATTCGGATCCAGGAGCTCTACTTCCGCAACTACTGCTGGATCAGGGAAGCGGGAGTCATCTTCAGGCACCGGACCTGTGTAACTCCCCGTGAGGTGTCGCACTTGAGGCACTCAAGTCGTTGGAGCCAGAAGGAGCGCAAGGACTTCATCACGACCTTGAGGTCGGCTTCGGCTCGTCTACATCAACCACGCTCTCATGAGTGTTGACAACGCTTTTCGGTCTTCAAGGGTAAGTTTATGAAAATCCCCTCCCGTTACTGTATTACTAATAGATAGGTCCTGGAAGCTTTAGGGGTTCAGGGGCATAGAGTAAAATTTATTGTTTTCATACACGGAACCCCTACAGTGGTATGAGAGCTAGATCTATGCATAGTAATGCTAGTACATGTAGAACACACGAGATGTAGCGTGTGGGCGTTGATCTTTTAGTTGTTACCCTCCCACGTGTACCTGTGTATACCGCAGTAATGCTTGATGAAGCGGCCCCCATCCAACTTTACACGTTCATTCGCGAGTCTGGTCCATGCTTGACATACGGCTTGTACCGTATAAAGTGGCTTAGGGGGGTGTCTGTCTCTCTCGCATTAGTTGGTATACCATTTGCAACGGAGGGCCCCGAAAGGGGTGTAGTAGAGACAACTACTTGATCAGCATTGTGCTGAAAGTTCGTAGGTAAGAACAGTTCTTGTGCGAAAGCCCATTCAGCCACGTAAAACATGCAAAGATAAAGTAGAGGCGTCTAACTTTGTTTTCCAAGGGGGCGTTTCTTTGTGATATGGTTGTGTAAAAGGTAAAGTAATTACCTTTTGTTACATAGTAGTAGATAGTCACAGAGGTGACGAACTACCACGCCGGAATGACACCGGTACCCTGGTGTCTACGGCGCCGGAGCCCTGGCACCGGAACCCGGTAACGACGGATGAAGATCACGACGTGAAGGACCATATCACATAGCATTTACATTCAATGTTATTTTTTGTATGTCTTATTGTGTGCTAGTATTAGATACTCGACGGTAGCCTAATAAGATGATCCTTGTTAAAATTACTAACGATTGTGTTCCCCTTAGTGTGCACCACCAAGAAAGTTCTTCGGTATGAGGCGATCCAGGGTTATAGGCCTGGGTGTCAGACATATCTACGTTTGCATATAGTGGGTGTAAGCCATGTTGCACATCGAATACACTAAGGTTGAGTTGGCGAGCCTAGCACGCTAGAGAAGCGTGGCCTCGGAACACGGATGGTCGAAAGATCGAGCACGAGTCGCATAAATGATGTTACCGACGTTTAACGTCCACCCTTGAACCCACATTGATGGCCGTGACGATCGGGGGAGATGTGGCTGATAGGGGTCGTGTTATCACTAGGAACCCTTCTGGGGATAGGTGTTTCTGAGTAGAGTTATTATTAATTCATTTAATTATAAACTTAGTCTAAATTCCTTTTGCAATTATAAATGTAGAAAATGGTTCTTCCCGAGATTACCTTTCCTATCGACGATTGGTTAAAAGGAGAAAAACTCAAGTTAGATGGATCCAACTTTTCTGCATGGGTCATACGCCTGTTTGATCTCCTTGGGGAGAACAATGTAGCTGACTGCATGACCTGCGGGATGTATTTGGAGCCACCCTATTATCATGAGACCCAGGAGCAGCGGGATCTGCGTTATCGTCATCGTGTGATGGCCACATTTATATCAGTGACCATGCGCCTCGGAATGGAGGATGGGCTATGGCCAATGGTGGGGAGTCTCAAGCCCCGGATGGTCATGGCACATCTGAGAGCACATTTCGTGGAACAAGTGCGCATGTGGGAGTATGAGCTGATGGGGGACTTCCTCTCCATAAAGATGGAGGAGGGCTCCTCACTGGATGAGCACTTATTGCGCCTCTATGATGCGTACATGAGTTTGGCATACTACCTGGACAACTGGTTCTCAAGCTCATTTGCGATGGGAGTTTTGCTACGGTTGCTTCCTCCAAGCTTCCAAGCACAAGTCAGGATCTGCATTATGAGAGGCGACACGAAAACGCTAGATTTCCTCGTGTTCATATCACATTTCAGAAATGTCGTAGATGAACCCAACGTCGCTGGAGTCATCAACGACAAAGGTATATATTTGATATACAGTTTTATAAATGTTATAATCTTGCAAACACATTTGAAGTGTTAAGTATATCTGATACTTGTTCTGTTTTACTGAAAACAGTTCCTTCTGCATGAGAGGTGCTTGCTGGAGAGGAGGTGACGTTGCGTGTTGATGGCAAGAATGATGATGACGGCCAACGACACTATCCCTCGACATTTATCATTTAGTTTATGTTTTAGGATGATTATTGTAATCAAGAGATTGTGAACTTCTTTAGTGTGTCTCACACTTTGTGAGACGGTCATTCATATGAGTTTGTAACAAACAATTGTTTCGCTTTTATGAATGATTTGTATTCATGTTCATGTCTTGTTTGATTACTTGTGAATTATCCTTGTTGTTTGAAACTAATTGATAATGCATAAACATTCGTGAAACACTAAAAATTCCTTGTTTAAAATACCCAACTTAAATGATATTTCATTACAGAATGAAAACCATTGTTCAAAATTCAAAGTTACGTGATAATATGTGAAAGTCATTCGATTTATTATCACATATGAATCATGCCTAAGTTCGGCAAATTAACTTGAACACCGTGTATTACTTGAATGCAAAGTGTTTAATGAATTGTTAAAAGTAAATACATATCCGATGTATTGTGTTTTAACGAGAATGGTAATTATCATTATTGTTTAAATGTGTAAAGTAGTTAACAAAAGGAAATATGAATATGAAACTATTTGATTTGATCAAAGTGTTTCATCAACAATGGGTATAAATATAAAAGAGAATCTAATTACTATTATTTGATCAATAGTAAGGAAATTCAAATTTATAAGTATGGCATAAAAGAAATTGTGTAATGCAAAGTGTTTTGGAACGTCAAAATACAAAGCATCACAATGTGATATTAGATATCAAAGGGGTTGAATAGAAGGCACCAAATAAATCGTTGTAGTGTAGATGTAGAGACCATTAGCTTAGAAATAGTTAGCACTCAATTAGAATTTGTAGTGAACCATTTGAATTCGTGAAAGTTTTGGGGTTATTCGATATAACCAAAACAATAGCAAATAAGTCCTTGTAGCGTATTCATTGGAAACTTTGAATACGAAACCCATAGCTGAAACCAAAAGGAAAGCAAGATTCGTATTGCTTGGATTTTGGTACATTCTTGAGAAAGCTCACTTTTAGTGATGTTCTCAATTATGGAGCAAATGGAAATTAGTGAAAAACACGATGAGGATTCAAAACCCTACATCAGAGTGTTGAGAAGCGCAACGGACAACGTTCCTAAATGATTCTCTTCACAGAAGGAAAGAATCAATGATTTTGATCATTGTGTTTTCCCCACTAGCATTTTCACTACATGGAGTAGGATTCAAAATGTAATCCATATCTAGTATGGAGACATTTGTGAATCATTTGTCATGATTTTTTGAATATGACATGCCTATGAACTACAAAGGAAATAATGGTAAACTAAATTATGAGAAATCCTAGAAGCAAAATTCCCTTGAGATTAGAAAGCAATTCGTTGCTGAATCTCACAAGTAAAAGGAGTTACTTGAATTTTCCCAAATGACTGCAAAGTCATAGCAGGAAAAAGGGGTGGATGACAAAAGCACAATTTGTCAAGTATTGGACAAATTCAAATGAATTTGATTCATGTGTGCTAAATGTCTAGTGGATTTAAAACTAGTAAAGTACTAGTATCTCATAGTAATTCTCCAAGTTTGATATTTGATCAAAGGATTTTGAAGTTATCCAAAATAGTGAGTGGATATGCAATTTGCATAAAATTGAGTGGGGGATATGAAAGACTTCCTAAAACAATATGTGATTGACATATTTTTGAGTGGGAGCAATATAAGTCTCAAATTCAAATATGTAGGAACATATTTTGAGTGGGAGCTTATAGGAGTGATTCTTAAGGGTGTTAAGAATAAAGGCGCAAATACTTACAAATAATGATTTATAAGATGTAGAAGTTGATAATAACCGTATTATGATATTATGTAGTATTTTTTAAGGGATTCTGAAAGGGTTTTTAGAATAGAAGTTAATTAAGGAACTGGTCCTCGATAACTCAAATTAGGAATAACATTAAGTTTAACATCAATGGTTGAAAGAAAGAAAAAGGATGATCGTCATCCACTATGTTGAGACATAGGTTCTTTCTTAGAAAACCATAATGATAACTTAGCATATATGTGATCCAATTAAGGAACGTTTGAAAGTGATTAAGTTTGAATCACAGAACGTTGAGCTAAGTTTGTCCATAGTGTCTAATAGAGAACTGTAGACATGTTTTCCAAATCCATAAAGGATGACATATCTTAAAGCGTAAAGAGTTATGTTATAAGGGAATATGTTGGAAACTCCTGTAGATATCAATTAAAGTCAAGTAGGAAGCGAGGTGAACAAAACATCGAAAGTTGCACAGAGTGTACTAGTGTTTCTATGAATACATTTATAATAATAGATAAGGGTACCATCTAAAGTGTTGTATTATGTTATGGCGGGGCTAGTTCGGTTTTAACGTAGAATGATGTGTCCCAAGGAACAGTGCCCATGAGAAAGCCCTCGAGGTTGATCTAACGTCACTGTAGGCTCCTGGAATCAGGCCTTGTTCTGCTGCCATAGCGACGATGCATTCACACAGATGCTATCATGTGATGATAGAGTATTAATGTCAATCAAAGTGACATTAGTAAGTTGCAAAGGATTTGGGACTGTAAAGTACAGACCCAAGACTTAATCTCTTCCATGATCAAACATGTTCAAGGTACCAGTTATATGGTGCCAATAATTGAGAACAAATGCAGCTAGTGTATTTGTACTCTAGTGCAAGTGGGAGACTGTTGGAAATATGCCCTAGAGTAAAATAGTAGTAAGGACTATTATCATATTTCACATAGTTTATGATTAAGTTTTATATCATGCTATAACTGTATTGAGTGGAAACATCAATACACATGTGATATACAAACAACTAGGGGTTCCTAGTGAAACTCTAGTCACTGGTTCATTGGTCCTGATCATGTGGCATTTATGCCAGTTGGAAATGGAGTTATCTCATTTTGAGAATGAGATGATGAACCAATACCCAAGCTAAACATCGTGACTCGATCATGTAACGAAGTTCAAGTTACGATGATTAGAAAAGGATCCTCGTAGACTATTCCTTAGACCGTGAGACTATATCAATCACTGTCTCTCGAGAGTGCTTAGATAGCATCAAACGCCATCTGGTAAAATGGTGGTTATAAAGGTGTCTTCAGGTATTCAGAGGAAACCGTAGAGGAAATATATGTCAAGAGCGGGATTTGTCCGTCCATGTGACGGGAAGATACTCAAGGGCCCACTCGGAGAAGTTATATCCAATAGTTGCACATAGTGTGATTTGATCATAGGAATATCACTTGTCGGAACGAGTCAAGTAGCATTGTTCATAACGAGATTGGACACGACATGGTGATGTCATTAATCAGATCTCAGGCAATGCAAGTATCGAGTGACAAAGGGAATAAGACACCACTATCCCGGTTCAAACGACGAAAGATCTTCGTGGAACGCACAGGGGTCACATGGCCATCCAGGTCCCTCTGTCGATCATTGGTGCGGGAGTGTCCCGACCATGTCTGGAGTCTTCCCGAATCGTGGGGTATCACGCTTAAGGGCTTGATGATGCTTAGAGAGCGTTTATAGGATCGGTAGAATCATCAAAGAAGAGAAGGGAGAAAACCGGAAGGGTTTCGGTAAGTCCGGAGGATGTCCGGAGTGGAGGTGGAAGGTGTTCCATAGCCACGGAGATTAGATAATGTGTGAATGAATGTTAAATATTGATTTAATCATTTATTCATAATTATTTAATAAAGAGAAAATCAATTAAATGTCAAAAAGGCTTAATGGGCCAATTCCGGAGTGAGAGGGCCCATTAGGGGAAAGGAGAGAGGGAGAGGGGCCAAGGGGGAGGCCGGCTGGGACTAGCCCCTCTTGCGTGGGGCCCACTAGGGTGGCCGACGGCCACACCTCCCCCATCCTCTCCTTTAGTGCCATCCCGGGACTTTGAGGGAGGTAGTACCCACCCTCCCCTATATATAGTGGGGTATTTGGCCACGATAAATACACCAATAATTAATAAAGATCTTCCCACTTTTGGGAGGAACTCTAATTGATATTTCCTCTCTCCCCCTCTCTCTCGTGACCGTGGTCCCAAGTCTGGACTACGCGAGCGAGAGACGTCTTCACCGCGGAGCGCCGTCGCGCTGTGGGATTCGGATCCGGCAGCTCTACTTCCGCAACTGCTGCTGGATCGGGGAAGCGGGAGTCATCCACCGGACGTGTGTAACTCCCCGCGAGGTGTCGCACTTGAGACACTCAAGTCGTTGGAGCCAGAAGGAGCGCAAGGACTTCATCATGACCTTGAGGTCGGCTTCGGCTCGTCTACATCAACCACACTCTCCTGAGCATTGACAACGCTTTTCGGTCTTCAAGGATAAGTTCGCGAAAAACCCCTCCCGTTACTGTATTACTAATAGATAGGTCCTGGCAGCTTCAGGGATTCAGGGGCGTAGAGTAAAATTTATTTTTTTCATATGCGGAACCCCTACACTTTTTTTCATGAAACCCAAGTCCATAACAATGGACATTACCAACGTTCCCCTTGTCAATTGGCACTGTCTGTGGAAAATATGGACGCTGCAGTCATGAAATAAGCGGCTCCCTCTTCAGCAAGCAACAAATGAACGATCGAAAGCGGTCAGATCCATTTTGGCTCCCTCAAAAACCTATGGGTTGGTGTTACAACTTTGGCGGTTACATCGCTGGTGATCTACGATTTGTCGGTTCCTGGGAGCAGATCTACTTCAACTACACATGGAGGCTCTACGTCAATTATGTCTCCAATACAGAAGGAGTAGGCAGCATGTCGACAACTCGACAGGAAAACCTGCGTGCCTACTTCGACACGACACAGATCGGAAGAAGATTCTGATCTGACGAACAACTTTGGTATGTGCATACGACAAAAGATGAAGAAAAGATGTTCCCGACAAGATCGGAGGCGTGCGGAAGCCGTTGGAGTGTCTGAGTTTTTGCCTTCCACTGTGTCAAGTAGCAGTAGCATGTCCGACTCTGGTCCATACTAGATGTCGGGTTTCCAAGATAAGGCAAGGACTCCACGTGAAAAAAAAGGGAATAAGCTTTTGATCTGACCATACAACTCGACGATTACATCAGGTAAGGACGCCATGTTGACTTCACTGCATCAGTTCCTTATCCCAGCCGCTATAGCTCTCATGTGAAGACTTTTTTTACGCGACATGAAAAAGTGACTATGAATTCCTTTTTTGCTTACGAATCCATGTTTGTATCCTTTGAGCGCACGCCCATAAGTAGCGATTAAATCAAAGAACTCGATCAAATGATCTCAATTATGTGAAAGAGAAACTTCCTAGATTTAGGGAAGGTTATCATAAAGAGCTTCCACAAGGGGTTTTATTCGTTCTTTGAGAAAAAAAGATAAAGATCGGATTACTTTTGTAATCTTTCTCTTTTGATGTCGTAAAGTTGAAATCAAGAAATATTTGTTATGTTCCTGATGTTTCTGAACACTTCCAATAAAACCCTATCGTAGAAATATTTTCAATTTTCGTTTTGGTATGCGTCCTTCGATTGTTGTTGCATACTCAACTCATGTTGCAGCTGCAACGGCTGTTCTCTTGATTTACCTTATTGGTCAAGGAAGCTTCTCTGATGGTATGCCTTCAAGAAACTCTGGTACTTTCAACTTTATGATTGTATTCCAGACAGAAAATAAAAAGTGATATGGAGCGATGATATGCAACTTGCTCCTACTTCTAATATTTTAGGAAGAGAAAAGAAAGGAAAAAAGCCAAGGAAGTGGACGTGCTTCACATCAAACATTCGGACAGCTACTGAAATCACGAGGGAAAAGGGGAAACCGAGTCGCACTTCTACAAGCCAGCTTTGTGCGGGGTGCCGAATATTGAAGCCCGAATCAATCGTCGTTGTATGTTGCCCCATCGGCTCTACCATTAGCTGGAAGTCTGACAGGACCACGTTCATCGGTTTCACGTATATCACGAAGCATCGTAAGGCGGTCTTAACGACCGTCTCACTTCTACGTCAAGACCGGTCTTAACGACCGTCTCAATAAGATCACTTCTACGTCAAGACCGGCTACCTGGACATCTTACATCAAGCCGTCTCTCGAGAAAGCCGATTTAATGCCCGGAGTCTGTACCAACCCGCTGCTACGTCAACTCCTGTCCGCCGGTGACCCGCCGCTCCATCGACTCCGTGCGACACATAGACTCTACGCTTGGGGGTTGCACCTAACCCGCAGCATTTACTCCGGCCCGTAGCACGACTTGCCACAATGTCGATTCTAGCCCGCCACAACGTTGACTCCGGTCCACCGCATGACTCGCCACAGCGTCGACTCCGGTCGACCGCATGACTTGACATCGCGTCGACCCCGTCCGCTGTGTGACTCCATGTTAGCGGTGTCGGTTCTGTGTGTATCACATGACTACCTGCTGTGTCGACTCTGTTGACCGTTTTGACTCTATGCCTGGGGCTGCACCGACTATGCCATATGACTCGCTGCGGTCTTCAGTTGCGACGACCCGCTGCAGTCTTCGACTCCGGCTACCCGTTGCGGTCTTCGGCTGCGGTAATCCGTCACCGACATCGGCTCCGGCGACCCACCATAGTCTTCGGATACTCCTACCTACTATAATTTTCGGCTATGGTGACCCACTACCACGTTGACTTCGTCTGCCACACGACCTGCTGCCACGTCGACTTCATCCGCGGGCGGTTCAATTACCAATAAAGCTAGGTTTCATTCCTTAGAACTAATTTTCTCCTATTCAACTCCCACTCGATGCACTCGGGGTGTAATATCCCAATTTCAATAACCTTGCTTAGTTGTCCAGAATGCAAAAATCAGGGGGAACAAAAAGTTTTTCTTGTTAAGTGATGCAGTGATTGTTTGCTTGTTTATACTCATGCATCTGAATGTGTAGTAGATGATATACTCCTTACCTCACCCTCAGTTGACAAAAGCTATTTAACAAAAGAAAGGTCTTGGCTTATTTTTCATATTCTCAAATGTTCTGGCATTTCAAAAACAAAAGCCAAGATGACATTGCTACAACAAGTATTCTAGTAGCTTCTATTGACAAAACTATGGAGATCTAAATGATATCATCTCCTTATGTTTTTAAGATAGAGCTTCCAAATAATCTTACCTTTAGTTTTCCAAAACCTTTTATAAAACATTTTGATTCCAATATTGGTAGAAGTACCAAGTACTCTAATATACTTCAAAACACAACCTTTTCAAAATACACATTTTTACATCAAGCTAAGCTTGATGGTAACCTTAGTAGTAGACTTAAGATGTTTGTAAGATGAATTGCCTTGATCTGCTGCTTAACTTGCTTGCATAGCAAGTAGTGTGATGCTAACCTAGGAGCTTCCTTTAGCAATAGACTGCCCCAAACAATAAAATCTCTAATACCTTGAGTAGAAATCATCAAAACTCAGTAGAAAGAACAACCATCTCCCTGTTATCAGCATCACCTTTAGATAAGCCACCCAAAAAACCCTGAATTCTGGAATCAAGGCGCAATGCCACCTCTAAAATCATCCTTGGGAGATGTTCCACCATATTATATAATATAACTTGATCAATGTAACCATTCCCCAACTCTTGTCTTGAGCCTTAGGCCCTCAAGTGACCACATGTTCCTATTTATCAAACTCCATTTTGAATCAATTCCTTTTTGTAGCTTTCCTAGTAGAAAGGACCAACTCAAGCCATGAATCCCCTCTACTTAAACCACTCTTCAACATCACCCACTTGGTGATGAGTTTGGAACATTGCATACCCTCATACACATCAACTATCGTATCCTAGTCAAAAAACCCTAAACTGCCAAATTTATACTAAATCTGGAATCGTTATCAACATCACTTCTTTGAGTCCTTCTCTTTTTAAACTCTTGTGCATTCTTGGGAATGAATTTAAACCATATTTGTAGAAATTTCTAAACACTTCTAAATCCCACTCTTGCCATTTTTAAAATCATCTTTTGACCCACTTGTTCTTGATGGTTTTGTAGGCAAGAAATTAATATTTTCTGCAAAATCATAGCAACATGCCTACTTTGGCAAAAGCTCCCATATTTGTGCCATCTTCAATTGGCCAACTATTAAAATGTTTTTTTTACTCACAACTGTCTACCCATCCATATCTTCCTTGTCTCAACTGGAGCTCTATGCTTCTTAACCCCCCAAGGTTTGTGAGGCTAATTAATATTCTGCCTCGACCACCTTAATTTCTCCCAACTTTGGAAAATCTTTGTGACCTACTCCGAGATGGTTTGGCCAATCCTATCGCACCATCCTTTAGATCATAAAGTCCACTTTTTAACCCAACTTTCCATTCATCAAATGGATACTTGGATCATATCCTATAGCAAATCAAAGTATGTATGAAAATATTATAACCCAAGATCACTAAAACTAGTCGAAATAAAATCTTCTTAATTTGAATTCTTTTCAAACTTAGCCAAGTGACCACTACTCATCTCTTAATCACCTACGATCATGCTAAACCTCATCCACCTACCCTCAAACTTTGATCTTGTGGTTGCTAGTCCTCCTTTTTAACACTTACCCAAATCACCAACCAATCACAACTAATGGCCACAAAGCACGCTAGCAACCACCACTCCAATCCTGGTCAACTTGACCAGTAGCAGCACTGTAGCACACCCCTCATTTTGTCTCTTATGCTTGGAAGGGAGAGAGTGAGAGAGTTATGCCCATATCTTTGCCAATCTTAAAAAAATAAGTGGGCAGTAGCACCACCGCTCCCTCCCTACTCCTCTGCCACGACACATGACCCCACCATCCTCTCTCCACTGCCCTCACTGACCTATCCAAGCCAAGCTGCATTGGCCATGTCCAAGGATGCACCCTGTCCACTGTGAGCCCTACCACTCGAGATAAGTAGGGGCAGAGGCTTCCCCTACCTCCCTCCTCGATGCTCATTTGCTCCCTACACTCCACCTAGCCACCCCGTGATCCACTATCACTCCTCTCGCTCCCCATACCTTGGAAAGGGAGGGATTTCCCTCTCGGATCTACAAGGAGAAGGACAGGGTACCCTCAATATCGAGCGCCCCCTTCCCTCTTTCCTTGCTTACTGAGCTCCCCTACCCTGATCCACATCCCTCTACTCTTCTTTCTGCTACAGGAACATGGGAGACCATCATCTCTGTGCATGTCCATTTAGGACCTCCCTGTCGAGTCTGATGTGTCGAAGCCCCTAGAAACATCACTAGAGGACGCCATAGGGCCTCATATCTCCTCTATGTCCTTGGGTCGTCTCTACGCCGACATGCAGTGGCTCCGGATGCTCCAACCCAAGCTTATGTCTGTTCCACTGGCGAGGATGCGCGGTTCCTCCTTCCCGCACAAAACCCGAGCTTCTAGCCCCTCGCCGAGGTTGCCGCTGAACTCTGCATCGACATCATCCCTTCACTGGCACCCTCGAGCCCCTGGTGAGCTCACCTAACTCCTCCCACTCGGTTCCAGGGTTTCGGTGATGTCCGCGTGCTCCCGTGGGGACGACAACCCATGACTGTCCGAGCTCACTTGATCTGGCGGCTGGGAATTGTTGGTACCCCTTCGGCCTTGCGGAGCTGATAGATGGGCCCCGATCTGGATGGTTTTAAACGGGATCCCACACCATGCCCGTGTCTGTGAATCCTCCTGGGCTAGCCCATCTCGCCTTCAGTCATACCCTCTCAGCCTCATAGCCCATTTCCTCTTTTTCATTTATTGTTTTTATTAATTTTCTTCCAGATCCACAAAAGATACCTCCTATGATAAATCCGAAATAAAATGGAAAAAGCATAGTCTGCCAGATCTAAATTTTAGAATGTACCTGAATATTTTGTTCAACATGCAGCCCAAGAAGTTAACCAAATCAATAGAAGTATATTTTTCTAAGGAATATAATACAAATAGGTACCCTTTTTACTAAATAAATCTTCAGAGAGTTTGGTAAATCCACTTGGATAGAAACCACTTTATACTGTGTGGTATCTAAGGTACCTTACATTTACCCTTGACCTCAGTCCAAAAATCCCCATGGTTTAGCTGTGGTAAAAATAACAAAATCACCTCATATCTACCTTTAGAATTTTCCCTAGTAAAAATATAATCTGTTTCAACTTAATTCCAACTCTTAGTACACATGCGCTATCATATCTCACCAACATAGAATCTCAATATTTATTGAGCCTTTGATAATTTTTGGTGAAATAAACTCTTTTGCAAGTAGTATTTTCACTAGTAAAATCACACCAGTAGTTTTGTAAATCCTAAATGTTTGAATCTAATTCCTACAGAAAGGTATTTGAAATACTTACCATCTGCCATTGGATTCATATCAAAATACCCTATAAATATAGTATGGTTAAAAATACCCAATAGCTATTGTGGGGTCCCCTGGATTTAGCATTCGAGAAAACCTTGTTATGCACATATCCACGTTCCCATGATCAGTGAGCCATGGAACATAACCGACAAATATAATTACAACATCCAAAACTTCAAAGAATACAAGACTTACATAGATGCCGTTAAGGTTAAAAAATGTTCAGCAACGGATCCTCATCAAACGTAGAGCTCAATCCTGCCTTAACCTAGAGGCAACTCACTAGGAAGATGACCTAGCTCGCATAAACGTCACCACATCCTTCAATCTTCTAGCTTCTTAAAGTCTAGCCAAGTAAATAGCTAGGAATATTGTAAGTGGGTACTTTTGAATGTACTCGCAAATCACTAAGATAAGGTAAACAAGGTTATACAATTTTGGCTGTGGAGAGATTGCTCTATATATTGTTGTTTTTGAAAATCCTAGGTTTCTCCTGTAAATATGGCATCTCTATATGTTTGTTGAAAAGGAGTTTTTGAAAACATGTCTCCATTTTGAAAATCTAGATATCTCCATATCCTTGTTGAAAACCTTTTTGAAGACAGTTTTAGAGAAAACCCTTTTTAAACATTTTCGACCATCCATGGTCAAAACAAAACATCATCCTCGTGTTATCTCATGACCAAGCCACATCCTTTTTATCCTCCTCAAACCATAACTTGGATACTCCTATCAATCACCTTTCCAATCGTCCTTAACCATGGACATGGCTATTCAAATAGATTATACTCTGCAGAGTTTGTGCACATTACCCACAAGAATCAATACATCCGCCGGGATGACACCACGACCCGCTACACCACGTGTACGGGGGTCCGGATAATCAAACATAACTTTCCATTTTTTGTCCCTAATATGGACACTTTCCCTATGGTTGCTTAGTTCCCCCGGGGACGAGTACCCGACTCCTCGAGGTCTAATCCATTTTACCTTTCGTACTCCCATAAACGGTACCGTCCCGGGAGCTCTATATTTTCACCCGACCTTCGAAGAGATAATAGAACCTTCCGGGTATGATGATCCGCTAAGTGGAAGGAAGGGGCTTCAGGGGCCTTGACCCCTTTCTATGCTTTATGAAATATCCCATGCTAAGGAAAACAAACTACAAGCTATGCCCTAGCTCCTGGGGTAATGTGGTTGCACAGATAATTTGTTCTGGTAAAAGACTAGAGCATCCCTTCTCAACATGAAGTTCATCTTTATCATTCTTCCTCATCACCTTTCTTTCTTTAAAACAACCACTTGGAAGCAATGCCTCTTCTGGGTTTTCCAAAACATTGTCAAAACATTTGTAGCGGGGTAAATCCCTAAAATAGTCTGGTTTATCAAAACCGGGGTTTCCAATGAGGTAGGAAGCTAACCATCGTACTCTCGGTGTAATGGGATAAATGGAGGTAACATTAGGGTGGGTGTCATATGGGAGACCAAGTCATAACTTCGAGGAGCCAAGTTATTATCGAAGTAATAGTAAAACAAAAATGCGGATAGTAATGCAGTTTATAAAGGAGATATAAAACAGGTAATAAAAGGAGTAGGACAAGTATCGGAATTCAGGAATGGTGGCTTGCCTGGGATCGGCAATATGTCCCTCGAATTCTTGTTTAGATAACCAGAATCTCAAAATAATAAGATCCCTTGATCTCGTCGTCAAACAATCGCAACTATCACTGTTATCGAGTATACATGAAAATAATCAATACCACAATCAATACAAGGCATACAAGTATCAACATCATATAACGAACAATAGAAGAGTACATAATCTACTGCAGTAAGGTTTTGGATAATGGCTTTAAAGAGATTGGAGTTGAATTGAAATCATTTGAAGGAATTCCAATATGATTTATAGTCCAAGAACTACTTAATTGAGGGGTTTCAGATCAAGGCTATATTATGTATGATACCATTGTATAAAAATTATACCATTAGATAGGTTTTGATAAAATGAGACCAACAAAAATGGTTTCACTATTTTATCAACTAGCACAGTGGCCCGTGCACATGCACGGGCTACATCTTGATAATCTACTAAAGTTTGTTGGATCAATTCTACATAAACCAGTAAAAAGTCGACATTTAACTAATCCTAGATGGCATGTTCAAATTAATACTTTTTAGTATATTTTAGGATTACTATAATTTGGTACGAAGATAAGTACTAACCATATAATATTTCTAGTTAGGTATAATTTTTGAATATGCTCACATAATTTACATTCTTAAATCGCAACTCAATTAATATTATATTATTTATTAATTTGATATGTTAATTTAGTTGTTATGAATTAGGTTACTTGTATTTTTGTGAATTTTTTATGCGTTTATGGGTTTTTCACATGTATTTATTTTGTGTTGTCTTACTTTGTAAGTGTATTGTAAGAAAAGAAAAAGCAATACTTATATAATTGGCTTTAATCCTCTTCCATAATGCGTCTCCATTTTCCATATTACTTGTTGTTCCGCTTCTCCCTATTTTTTTGCCCCCAGCTAGAATCTGGTTTGTCTTTGATCCAATGAATTGAACAATCTCTGGTTGTCTTCATTCCTCCCTATAATCCACCTATCTTAGCAGACACACCTTTCTCATTCTGCCACAAACTAATCCTACAAATTTAGCATGAGGTACTACCATTGGAGTACCATGGTCCATAGCGTTCATCCGTGCTGAAGAGGGTCAGACACCTTCCGTTTGTCCAGGAGAGCGAGGCTTACGACACAGGTTGCCGGAAGTCTACTTGAGGGCTTCATATTTAATCAATCGGAAAAATTAAATGTGGACGATTCCATTTTACACGTACAAATGTATAGTAAGTGATCGGTCAATGTATTTTGTTCTATATGTGCAAGATAAAATAAACATACACTTTCGGATTGAAGGTTTTTTTTACATAATAGTTGCATACATTTCATCAAGTTATCATGGTTATCTTATGGTCTAGAATAATATAAATAAAATTAAAACTAACTATGAAACGACGATCCAACTTAATTTTATTGAAAAACCGACAAACACACATATACTTGTTTGGGTGCACCATTGTATTATTTTCATGAGGGTTCCAGTAATAAAAAAATAACTGGTTCTCAACCAAATATCTTAGAAATTTAAAAACAAAGATTTAATCCTCTGATAAAGTAACTCTGATTTCATCATTCACATTCATCGACTAAGTATAATAAAAAGTAAAAATCAAAAAAGTTCTAGAGTGTTTTGTTCGATATATCTATTTATGTAGTAACTGAATAATACTACATTTGTATTTCCGCATGCAAGAAGGGAAAACAATAAAATTACCACATATGTGTGTGTCATAAATCCTTATTGTCCTAACCATTCCTAGTATTACAACAAACTATACATTCTTGAATTATCAAAAGGGAGGACTATGTAACTCACTTCAATTTGGTGATCGTATTTGAAGTAGATAGTCCGTTGAGATATGAAAATCTATAGTAGTATGTCAAATTACCAATTAATCAAGATAATCCAGATGTTAAGTTAACTATCAGCTCAATTGACATGTGAAATTTGGAAAAATACGTATGAAAAAAGCTAGAAGATAAAAATAGAAGCCAATACCTTTAATCATATAAAGAAAGGAAATAAAACAGTATGATCCTAAAAAAACTTTAACAAAATTATGGTATAGAATTATGAGGAAAAAATGCAAATCAGTTAGAGCTTGAAGCACGTATAAAACTGAAACATAAACATCATATCATTTTTATTGCAGAGATTAAGAGTGAAAAACATATGGTGCCTCAAAAGGTGGAAGCAAAAGGGGTGACAAACTAACACACCTATTTTTGGAGATATATATGCTTATAGAGAACCCACTCCATCCGGGGATAGCCTTATCATGATTCTCTAGAGGTGTACCTAGTTAAAGAGTGTTTACAATAATTAATAGAGTAGAGCTAGGGGGACCAAAGTTGGAGCCCCTCCACTTCTATAAGATTATTATCATTTTCTTATATTTCAGTAGTGACAAGCCTAAGATTAAAACGTCTTTCTTAAAGGAAAACAGCATTAAAAAACGAAGAATAGGAAAACATCTTTAATTTCATGATAAGATGCGACAAAGGTTGATACAACTTTGCTAATAATCATGTAAATCTAAAAAAAGAATGCATAATTACATTATTCTACACATATCATGGTATGCTACCGGGAATACACAATACCCTTAAAATAACTTCAATAGATTGGCTGGAAGTTCCTTTTCTCAGAAAAATAGATTGTACAAAACTAAGGTTACTTCTGGATAATTCTATATCATATGTAGAGCAATCTATTGTTTTGCTGGCACTTCTTAACATAACATAAAGAATTCTCTACATATGATAACAAATTATCTAGAAGAATTAGGAGAAAATCTAAAATATTTTTGACGCCCTGGTTTCCTCATAAGCTAAACAATCATATTCACTATGAGGTCTGCACACAGTTTCCAGGGGTGAAATATATACGGGAATATGGATCAATATTCGATATGAACATACAATAAACACATTGATAAATAATTTATTTTGGCATTTTACGATAAAACATGACTCAAATCTGCCATGTGCGGAACTGGAGATACAATAATTCTTTTTTGCGATATACATGAGGGGGCAGAGGGGGCATCGAATATCTACAAATTCCTATCAGGAAATTTAATAGGAAACTACAGTGAAAAGTTGTAAAAATAACTACAAGTTAGCCAAATATTATAGAGTCAACGCAAGTACTAACGGTAAACTTTCATGTAGACAAATATACATGTAAAAATCACTAATTTATCTTATATATTCAAAATCATGTTGTGTTTTGAATGGTCATAACCATGTGATTAATCTAGCAATTGTAGTATCATAAACTATGTCAGCGGGAAGTCATCCAAAGCTAAATGAGGGTACACTTGCAAAAATAAATATTCTTAGAAATAATTAGCTTCAATGATGGAAATGTGATTCCTAGCCAACGATCACTAGTATAGCAATGATTAGAGAGGAATCAACTAACTTCGTCCGCAGAAATACATACCTTCTGCAAATTCAAGTATTCCAGTTGCTTTTGAATTTTCGACTGCACCGGCCTGTTTGCTCCTCTTCGCTAACATACATGGGCGAATTTTCTCAGAATTCGTTTTTGTTGAGAAGAAATATCAAAGTATAATTCACAATTTTACACTGTATACCTAGGTTCATAGATTAATCTGCGCTCATAATCAAAAAATTGCATTTGCCACAGGTTCCTTACATCATGCAGCTTGCTGGTGTTAAACTTAGGAATCGGGATCACGCTTCTTCTGATAGGAACTGTAGAAAAAGAAAAATGTTAATCACCAGGCATGCCAGACCATGTGTGATGGTTAAGAGAAAGGTCGTGATCCAAGCATGGTTACGCTTGTGCACGACGCGCCTACCTGCTGTTACGGGTTTATTATCCGGATTGAGGCAGGCCATATACACGTAGTTCTTTTTTTCATTGATGATACGGATAAAGTATAAATTTCATATAAGCTGTATTATACATAAATAGCTAGAGTAGTAAAAAATGCGTATCATGTGCGAGTATGTAGCTTTAGGGTGTGTCCATGAGGCAAATCTCCCATCGATCTTGTAGGCTCGTAGCAAGTCGTAGGAAAAGAGAAATATATTATGGTTTAGGAGTTCTGCAAGTTGGAATGAGGTCAATACAACTTCTGGTTTGAACTGGAGAAATTCCTATTTGCAGAAATGGGCTGTTTTTGTTATTTTTGGTATTGGAAAATTGGGAGGCAACTTGAGATGGAACCAGGGTGACATGCAAGGTCTATGAAATACCTTTAAGTACCAAATGGTTTTAATCCAAATGGAGCTCTATAACTCTCCAAAAGAATTTCTTAGTAAAAAGGATACATCTAGGTGAAAGATTTATTAATATTAATATGGACATTATTTAGGTCAAGCAAGGATGATGCATGTTAGGGAAAACATATAGGAGCCTAGGAAAAATTAGATATGGACATTTGGTGATGGTTTTCATTTTCAAAATGATTTAATCCAACAGTTATACTTCTAGATATAATAAGGAAAAAAAGGAGAGAGAGCTAGTGGGTCAGATTTGGGGCAGATGGGCTTTATGCGATGATTTCGGCCCAGTCGGCCATGTGCGCGGGAAGGGAAATTCAACTCAGTCGGCTGGGGCCCGCTTGGCGGTGAGGGGTGAGGGCCAAAAGGTACGGGGAGATCTGGGTCATTGGTCTTAGTGGGAGCGCACGGCGTGTAGGCTTCATCTCCGATGAGATCGGCGCCGCCGCGCAGACACCCTAACTTCGCCGTTGAGGACACGGGGGGGCTCACCAGGGGCTCGGGAGGCGTTGAAGAGGTCGCAAGCGTATGTGGTGCAACACGACGAGTCCATAGAGGGGTGGCACAGCGGTTATTTCTTCTGGATGGAGGCTCGCACATGAGCCACGGTGGAGCAAGTGTCGGGGCTCGTCAGAGAAGCACCCAGGACCTGCTTCATGTCAAAAAGAAGGGCATGATTAGATGTAGGTGATCAAGGAGAGAGACATGCAGAGGTAGGCAGAAGGGGAGAGAGAGCTACGCTCAATTCTAGGGGGAGGCCGAGAGCTTTCCTTCTTCTTTCTCTTGGGAAGGACAGGGCAGGGTAGAGTGGGTGGTGTATAGGGGAGGTGAGTGGAGGTTAGAGGGAGCAAATGAGGCAGAGAGGGAGTGACATGGGTATAGCCTATAGGTACTCGAGCTTGGTATATACGGTGCAAATACATACAGGCCCACGGTGTCGCCAAGGCCCGGATGGAGGGACTCGAGTAACCTACGGACTCTCGATTGCTTGAAGGACAAGAAGAAGCTAAAGCTAGAAAGTTTGAAGGGGAAAACCCTAACTTGTAACCGACTCGAACTGCTACCTGAGACCTAGCCTATCTATATAAAGGCTAGGAGGGGGCGGCGAGGAGAAGACACGCAACCCTAGTTTACGCAACCCTTGCCAGATTGCATCTGCGCACCATTGTAACTTTCGACTCCCTCGATAATTCCACGAGCAGACAAGCAGGAGTAGGGACCTCTGCGAGGCCTGAACCTGGGTAAATCCTTTGTCCCCTCTGTGCTTGTTTGCTAGCCTATAGATGTCTCCAGCGCTCCCTCCTTCTCCAAAACCTAAGTCCATAACAATGGGCATTGACGAGTTAAACCCTCGTGAGGGAGTGTTGTGTTGGACTGTTGCCTTATAAACCAAAGAGGGGAGGCTCATGGTGGAGCATGTCCATGAGGAGCAAGGGGAGAGGGGAAACCAGGGATGGCTTTGCTGTGGGCATGTGGAGGGGTGAGGTGAGTGGTTTCTGCTCAATCTAGGATAGAGAGAAACAGTGGTAGAAGCCAAGGCATTTAAAAGGGACAAGACTAGACTAAAAGTATTGCTTTTCCTCTCATATAAGCACTAAGGGACAAGGGCATAAGTGGGCTACAATGATTGCTATAGTGTTGCGACTAGAGGGGTGAGAGGTGTGTTGTGCAAGCTTGGTTGACTAGTTTAGTGGAGGTTTGATGGGGCTTAAAAGGATGGATTTGAATCTTTTCAAAATTTTCCTAGAGAGATTTTTATGAAGAAAGTCAAGAATTTTAACTTAGAAAAGATGAGGAAAGGATACTGGTGGGTAGATGAGGTTAAGATACCTTTATAGGATTTATTTGGGATTTTTCTAAGGGCTTTTAGTCCCCTTAAAATCATTTATTCAAAGAGTGCTGAATTGGTTTTCGGAAGCTCAGTTGATATTTACGTTGTAAAAGGTTGGTTTTTGATGTGAGATGGTCTAGGATACCAAGTTACACCTTGGAGAATGTTCCTGGAATTTAATGGGAAGGAAAAGTATTTTTAAGCAATTATTTCTTGCTTCTACCATTTAAGAAAAAGGGCAAAAAGAAAATAATAAAGCTTCCCAAAAATATTTATTTTTGAGATGGTAAGATAGAATATGAGGTATAGGCCTCAAGGGTACCTTGGTTTGGCAAAGTATTTTGGAGAAAAACAAACTTTTCTTTATAGGATAAGTTTTGGGGACTTGGTCAAGGAGAGGGATTAAATAGTTTTAGAGCCAATTTAATTATGGGGAATATTGGATAAAATTATATTTCCAAGGTGGATGATGTCATCTTGAATTATCCATGATTTGAAATCTTGATTTTTGAAAATCAACCTTGAGATTGGGAGGGAACTAGATTCAAGAGATCTAGGGCTTTGATATCATCATGCCACCTAAATTTGGTTGGGAGGAGTAGCCCAGAGCTCACCTTGAGGCATGGGCTAGATGGGTGGATAGACCAAGTTATGTAGATGATCAATCTACCATGAGTTGGGCTTAGTTGGATTTGAGGAGGTATAGGAGTGATGGAAAACTTTGGTGAAATTAAGGCTGTCATAGTAATTTATCATTTAGCCTCAGAAACCAGACAAGTTTAAGAAGCACAAAGCTCCAATTGAATCCAGTAAAGTGTGTGTTGATAGACCATGGTTAGTAGGTTATAACCATGCAAATAGTTGGTCAAGGTAATGTAGCATAGAGATGAGAGCTTCTAACAAGGTAGGCTTGATGGTAAGATTTGCAAAAAAGATTGTTTTCTTGCCTACTAAACCATCAAGGATGAGTGGGTCCAAGAAGGGTTTAGCCAAGGGAAAGAGTGGAATTTGGTAGTACCCATGATGTACTACAAGATGTCAGGTACATTTATAAAGATTTACACTGATTAAAATAGGTGGAGTCTCAAAGATTGAATCTAGATAAGGATTCTAGACTTAGCCAAATTTGGGAGATTTGTGGATTTGGACAGGTATGAAAGAGGGAAGAATTTGGAAAGGATTCAAGGGTCCATTCTAATCATCAAGTGGATGATGTTGAAGTATGGGTTGAGTTGAGGGGATCCATACTCATATTTGATCTTTATTGAGTTGGATGCTAATATAAAGGATTAGCTCGGGATTGATCTGGTTAAGGGGGATTAGAGGATCACTCTAGTGATTAAGGAGGGATCAATATTGGATATCTTGGTTATGATGGGTGTTCCTTAATCTAGTTGGTACCTAGAGTATGAGCTTCTAGTATAGCTCACTCTAGTTCTGAAGCAAACAAGTCAAACATCATATCAAAGCAATCCATTAGACAACAGATCAAGGCAACTCATCTAAGCAAGCATAATAATCTTCTATTAAGGTTATCATTAATCCTAGCTTGAGATAAGGATGGGCATTTTTAAAAGGTTGTGTTTTGAAGTAGATAAGAGTCCCTTGGTATTTCTACCGAGAGTAGAGTTCAATGTTTTATAAAAGGTTTTGGAAAACTAGAGGGGAGATTATTTGGAAGGTCTATCTTAAAAACATAAGGAGATGATAGTATATAGACCTCCATAGTTTTGTAAACAGAAGCTACTAAAATAATTGTTGTTTCAAAGGCATCTTTTTTTTGTTTTGAAATGCCAGAACATTTGAGAATATGCAATTTAAGCCAAGACACTTCTTTTGTTAAATACTTTTTGTCAACTGATGTTGAGGTAAGGAGTACTAATTCTATTACACAAATCAGATGCATAAGTATAAGCAAGCAAGCAAACACTACATCATCAAACAAGAAAAAGTTTGTGTTCCCCCTGATTTTTGTATTCTGGACAACTAAACAAGGTTGCTGAAATTTGGATGTTACAGACCTTTCCCCCTTAAAAGAATATCGTCCCGAGATTCGGGAGCGATAGGGTTAGGGCAGTTGTGGCGAGGGGTTGCACTAGGTCTGTGGTAACTTGGTGATTTTAGGTTTAATGGAAGATTACTATGTCAGTATCGGGTCTGTGCTGGGTTGCTTCTGCTCCTGGAGTGGTTGAGAGTCTAGATTAGCAGATTCTGATGGAATCATAGGGGATGCTTCGTCTTGATATTTGGAGATGCTGGGGGTGGAGACTTGGCATTACTTGAGGGGATGGGCTCTCTTCTAGTTTGTGACGGTTGATCTCCTTCTTTTCTTTAGCGGTTTGTCCTTGTCGAGATTTTGTGGGTGGTCCTTGGGCAGGCTTCTATTCTAATATAGTGGAAAATATGCACTCTTTCCCCCTTAGGGTGATTCTATAGAAATTCCAAGGTAGCGTTGTTCTTCCTTCTTGAGCTGGAACAACAAGTTGGGAGGATGATCGGGTTGCAGTTGACAAGGCTTTGATGGTCATACGAGGCGTATCTTGGGGACTCTTAGGTTAATCTTCAGAGTGTTAAGTCAGGGACAACCTTATTACAAGCATTTGGGGGCGGCAAAAAATGATTCCTGAAAGTGGCGTAAATACAACATACTTGAAGCGACCTCACAGGTGTCACTCACAACATAGGGGACTTGTTTACCAGAAACTAAAGTTCTTGACATCCAGAGATTCCTAGTTCATGACTAGAGGTCCTATCCTTTGAGTTTAAGCTCAAACATGTTATAGAATTAGACATGCTGCTTGATTTCTGGAGCTTGAGTTGCAAGGTTGTTGGGGGACGGTTGGCCACCTTCCTGGTGAGAGTTGGGGTTGGATACATAGGGCAGAGTATGCTGGCAGATCATGAGGTCCTAAGGGTCTTCTTCTGTCGTAGCCGGGGGAGTGTTTTTTCCAAGGTGTGGCTAGCGGGGTCATAGAAAATAGGTTTTTCTAGTGAGAAGATGCTTCTGGTCCCGAAGCTTCTTGTCTTCCGCGGTAAGAACCTTCCGATTCTCCTTGTTCTTTCGAGGAGCGGGATCAGGGAGGGTTTTAGGAACTTTCAGCGTCGGGGCCACTCGCTGCTTAGTGGGGCATTATCGAAAGTAGTGACCCGGTTGGCCGCAGGTGAAGCAAAGACATTTCTCAGCCTTGAGTTCCCCTAGGGTTTGCTTCAGGATCTTGTTGAGGGTAGCTGTTGCTTTGAGGTTCATCTTTGCAGAGGTGTTGACTAGGCCATGCTCAGGGCACTCTCGGTTGTAATGACCTGGTTGATCACACGAGAAACAGGTACCTTGCTTGTGATATGCCTTACCTTTTAACTTTCCAACTCTTATACACGGAGTTGACGAGCCTTGCTAACTAGAATGTATAAAGGGCAGTCGATGAGAACATGGTCTTGACCTTTGCATAGGAAGCAGGTGATAAACTGGGTTGAGCAATCCTTTGGAGGATGTAGTGCCCCACGGTTTGGGCAGTTGCCTAGGCACTGGCTGGCTTGATGTCCTTCTTCTCCGCAACAGCTGCATGCCTTTTTCGAGTTTCCGGTCTTCATGGCCATCCGGAGGGAGTTCTTCTTCGTGGTAAGCTTTCTGGTTATGGGAGTAAGCTATGTTAAACAGTTATCTTTTGGAGTTCAACTCGGAGGAATGACTGGGGTATAAACTAGGGGGTAACTATTGTTGTCTAAACAAGCAGGTCCCATAGAGGGTGTAGGCCTCACGAGGTGTAATTATAGGGGTACCAACAGTCATCCAGCCTTTGGGAGCAATGCTAGGTATTGGGAAAAGCGGTCAGACGGGACATGGTCATTCCAGGTTGGGTCTGTTGCAATGTCTTTGGTAAAACACGCAAGAGGGAAACACCAAAACAAGCATAGCAATCCAAGGCAGTTATTACAGAACAAACCAGTCCGCACCTGAAGGTGGAAATAGTACTTAAGAATTACAAAATGTGTTTAGGGATGATACATAACTCTACCCTATTGCTAGGCGGGAGAGTACGATAGTGCGGGTGACTGCTCGGAGTGTGCATCTGCAGAGTCTTCGTTGGCTTCTGGCGGAGCAGCAGAGGTTTCCTGCACCTCCTGGATGGGCTTGAACCTACATATATACTGACGGGCGGTGATACACTTCCTGCCCTTCTTGGGAGCAGCTCCCCTCGAGGTTCCTTCAGTGGTGGTGGTTCGTGCTTGATTTCTTTGCAGGGCTTCTAGAGCTTCCTTACAAGTGAGAATGGCTTGTAGGCGATGGAGCTCCAACTAGGAGTGGCGGTATTCGTCGGTGACTGCAGTTAACACTTTGTTGCTGGAGTAGCTGAAGGGGGTCTAAAAAGATAGAGCAGGGCATGCTAGGCTGGGGTCTTGAGATCCTCCGGTACAGTCGATATTTCCCTTCATTGGGAGATAAAAGGTTGTGGGCTACTGATACCTTCGATCCGGATTACGGATGTAGTATAGCTCTTTTTCCCTAATAGACCTAGGTTATCAAATCCACGGGAAGCGAATGCGTAGTGAAGTTACTTTAATGGACCTTCGGGAGTTTTTAGAATTCCTTTTGTGTGTTTACCGGACCAGTAGCTTGCGTCTTTTTGTTGTTGTCGATGATGGAGAGAGAGGGCCTAGGGCGTTCGATTTCACCTATAGCTGTGCAAAAACATCTGATGGAAATAAAAGATAGAAATGTAGTATGTGTGTACTTGTTAGAGCAAGATAAATTATATGTGGGCAGTGCATCCATAATTGCTATTGCCTCTGCAACCGCTTATAGCAATAACCTAATAGTCTCATCCATAGAAGAAAGAGAACTAATTATATGCATAATGATGTCACCGTTAATCCCAAACAAATCCCTCACATATAGCCGTACTACCCCTTATATCACTAGGGTTCCCAACCTACAGATCATTCATCACTCATACACCCTATACCTGGCTCAACCCTCGGGGTCTTGGGTACCTGAAAAGTCCTTAGATTGAGGAAAGAGAGGATACAATAATCATCATGGCATACAAACTAATACATGATCCCATCTATGATAAATCACATGTACAATTGCTACATGGCTAGGCCGAAGCCCTTAGCCCAAGGAGTATTACTCACACACAGAGATGATATCAACAATCACAAACATTGTAATAAAAATCATAAGATTGATAGCAATAGTCTTACAATGTCACCAATCGGAGAAGAGATCTACTATTACAAGTGGTGGAAGATGGCTATGGAGATGGAGAATGGTTTGGAGATCTGAGGCGGCTTTTTGGCGGAGTCTGGCTTCTTCGGGGTGAGGTGAGTATTGTTTTCCCGTTGCCTGAGGCTTCTTTATATAGGGGTCCCTTCACGAAAATTGTTCGGTTTGACCTAACGGTGGCGGCGCCAACTATACGACCGGAGCTATACGGTCAGAAATTTTGCTCCGGCCGTACAGTTGGTCGTTATGGCGTCTGCCTTTGTTGGACGGCTCCAGGTTTCTTCTGGTTGAAGGAAATCTCGTATCTTCAACTTTAATGTAGTGATTCCCTCCTTTAAACAATATTATCTACGCAGGAAAAATAGAAGGACAAATGATTGCATACCCCTCTAAATATTAGCATTAGTGGCAGGGTTTAGAGAGATATTTCATCAAAAATATGATTAATATCCAGTTTAAATGTGGACGTAGATGGCTATATTTCAAATCCATCAACCTCCCCAAGCTTAAACTTGATCGTCTCGAGCAAGAAAACCAATATCAAAAAGGAACTCAGCATTTAAACTGAAATAACGAGATGGTGATCTTACTCATGTTTCCTCCACTTCATAAATCTGAAAAACTTTAGCATAGATAGAGTAATGGCAAGTATATCATACGGGTTTCATGCATCCTTATAGCATAGCAAAATTATTGTAAACATGGATGATTCAAATGAGTAAACTTTATTCCATGTCAAGTATGAACTCATAGGCTTGCCTTTGAACAGTAAAGTATAATCATGTAAATTAAGAGTGTGAGAGTTGTCATGAAAAGCATATATACTAGAGTATCTCAATTCTCCCACATCAATGGATCAAGACTTTGCAAGCACTACTCTTCTATTCATTGTCCTTCAAGAATTTTAGTTTTCAAGTAATTAGAGCATGCCAAAAAAATATTAGTTTACCGGGCTGTGATGGACACTTGTGGCATCACTAAGGTTTTTGTTCCTTTTGCAAAATAATTACTCATAATAGCCAGAGGAGTAATTCCATCATGATTACAGCTACACGGGAGTACCAAGAATCTGAACCACTATAGCATTGCTGCTACAAGTGTTTAATCAACTCATAGTCGAAATCTAGGAGTTTCCTCCATGAAGATTGTTCGTAGGCCAGCGCGGTTGTTGGCATCCCATGAAGTTTGACACGTGTAAAGCTATATCATTCTTATGATTAACAAGTCAAACTTTGGCATGCTCACAAAAACCGCTAAACATTAATTCAATCGAACAAATCCTTTCAAAGAGAGCTATCAAGTCAATCAATATTTTCAGTGGTGTCGAGTGTCTCTAGAAATAAGCCTTCAAGACTAAGCACTACAACACCCAAGCCTTCAATTGTGAGACTTTTCTTATTACAATTTTTAGCAATTTTTAGTCAAGACTTGGTTATATACGAGAGCTAAAACAAAATGAGCCCAATTAAATACCCATGCAAATGACAATCTTACTATGATACAAAGACTCACTCCACCATTATAATATCTCAACATTCACTACTAACTAGCATGGGTTTCTCAAATTTCAAAAGTGGGGAGTCATAAGGCATACCTCTCATGTTTGGTTCCACTTCTCTCTTCCTTTTTTATTTGTTTCTTGGAAACTCGAAGTCGATCACTCTCCTGCAAATATACGAAGACCTCGAGGCGGAAACAAAAAAGAGGGAAAATAAGGAAAAATGGAGAAACCTTTTTGTGATTTTTAAGAGAGGGAAATAAAGAATAGAAAATTGGTGGCAAAGCTCAGCTAGAAAATTTTGAAAGCAAATTGAAAGAACAAAAAATGATGTGTTTATAAACTCAAATAAAAATGTAACCTCAAAAATAACATAAAAGCAAATGAACGCCAAATAATGATACATGAGGAAACTTCCCCAAGCTTAGGCTTTTGCAAGTCCTTCAAATCATTGTGGTGGCGGGAAAAGTCGTTACTCTAGTTCGCAAATTGAGTGGAGACGTTACTTGTTGATTCTTGGAGGTCCAAAGAGAGGTTGTGCATCCTCTCCATAGTCCCTCCAAGTCCTTGGAAATTTTGGTATGTGGCGAACCGGGTTTGTGGCTGTTGCTCTTGATGAGGAACTTCTTGCTCCTCCTCTTGGTCCTCATCCTCTTAAGGAATATCCTTCTCGGGTTGGTGCTTATCAACCTGCATATCATATAGAAAATGTCCTTCCTCAATAGAGAAAAGGCCATTAAGCAAATGAGTGGGGTAGATACGCCTAGCTCCAGCAATATGCAGGTAATAAACACCACCTCTCCTAGTGAGCATTCCATAGGCCCTCAAGGTGGATAAACCAACACGTGTCTCACCTAGTACGGGTTGCAACTCACCTAGATTGATGTCTAGGGCAGTGGCAAGCACGATGATGACGTCTCCTCCTGTGATTGGCCCATCGCTTTAGGAGGCTTGGTTCTCCAGGTAGTGCACAAGGATGATGCCCAAGTTGAGTGACAGGTTGGAGTTGATGTAAGCAGCCTTTGCAAGGTCTAGAATGTCCTCCTCGTTGAGTCTCGTGAACTCATTTTGTGCCTGTAAGGTGTTAGCAATAACATAGAACAAATAGCGAATTGCAGGATGTTGAATATTCTTCCCCTTGTTCACTCTACTAGTTAAGCTCATTCCATTATAGTATTGATCGCGGGAAGGAATTAAGCCAGTAAAGGATGCGCGTAGAGCATGAACATCATTGTTTGGAAAACTAAAGCATGCACACTATTCATCTAACATTAAGGTGTAGTTGTTGTTCATCAGGCGGAAAGAAATAGTATCCTCTCCTTGCCACAGTTTAATGGTTCTTTGCAATGAACTTAGGAATTCAATGGTTAAGTGGCGATAAGTAGATACATCATTGTACACAAAGTTTTGCAGGACAACTTTATTGCAAAGTAATTTAAAGTCATCAGAAATATCAAGTTGGTTCAATATAAGGGGGCAAGCCCACTTGGTGGCCTTCACTTTGTGGTTCTTGATCTTGTGGAAGAGGTCGCGATGGGCCTCATCCCTGAACCGTATCTCCATGCGTTCCTGGGTGATTGCCCAAGAAGCACTAGCAGTGGCACGAGCACGAGTGTGGCTCCTTGTGTTCATCTTCTAAAACATTGAAGAAAGGAAAAAATAAAACTTTTTGATCCAACAATAGTAAGTATAATATATTCCTCATCTAAACACACTAAAGAATCTCCTCAAGATAATAATCTAGGCAAGAAAATCATGGCAATTGGTTCATAGTAGGTCTCACCCTAGATTGATAATGACAATAAATCGAAGATGAATTTGCAAAAATTAATTGGAGGATCGGGAAACATACCGTAGATCACTTGTGTGCGAGGAAATCGAACGAAATTGAGTAGAGATGAAGATCCCTTGAGGTTCTGAGAGAGTTTGGAGGTAGAAGAAAGAAAAACAATTGAAGTTTTGGAGTTGGGAGTACCTTCCCGTGCGATTTTGTGGTTGGACGCAACTATACGGGCGCAACTATACGGGCGGAACATGCATTTCGGCCGTATAGTTGGTGTTCTGTCAAAATATTGGGTATTCCTCCTGGCGGTCCAGCTATACGGACGCAACTATACAGGCGGAACAAAATGTTCCAGCCGTATATTTGGTCGTTAAACTGTCTATCCCTGCGAAAGAAAATTTGCAAAGGCATAGATATCTATACGACTGGAACTATACGGCCGCAATTTTTATTCCCGCCGTATAGTTGGTCATTAAACTCTCAGTATATATGAAAAGAAATTGTATGGAGACATTGATATCTATACGGCCGGAACTATACGGCCTGAATTTTTATTCCCGCCGTATAGTTGGTCGTTAAACTCTTAGTACATATTGCAGAAATTTTTTCGATGGCAAAGATAACTATATGACCGGAACTATACGGCTAGAATTTTTATTCCTATAGTATATGCTATCGTTAAACCGTCTGTAGGCATCAAAAAAATTATGTTTCTTCGTAAACTATTTCTTTTCCTGTAACTTAGCGATATACCTTTTTTTTGACAGAAAATTGACAGAAAATATTGTCGACCAACAATAGCATGAATAATGCAGAAATTCAAGTACTACCAAATTTCTTCTCCTCAAATGGAGTTTTCTAGCACTCTTTAACAAACATGAACTTAAACTAAAACTAAAAACTTAACTCAAACCTTAATTTAACATGGGTTGCCTCCCATCGAGCACTCTTTTATGGTCAATAGCTTGACCTTGATGATACTCACTTGGGCCAGATGGGTGGAACACCCACTCCAAAGTAATTGGCCTTCAAAGTGATGGCCTCCTTCTCGTCATGTTTGGCTTTATTCTTCCTAGGGAAATGAATAACAAAAGGATCTCGTGAAGGCAATTGCAACTTCACATTCCCTTCATGAAGGTTAATTAAAGCCTTTATAGTTCTCAAGAAAGGATGGCCTAGTATTATAGGAGCAATAGTATCTTCAAGCATGTCAACAATAACGAAATCAATGAGAGCAGGACAACCTTTGATGTAAACTAAAGTGTTCTCCTTAATCCCTACAGCTTGTTTGTAGGTAGAATCACCTAGATGCAATTTTAATTCAGTAATTTCAAAGGAGCCAAGATTTAACTTGTTAAAAAGACTCTTTGGAATTGTTGAGACGCTTGCACCTAGATCACAAAGTGCAGCTATCTCATTAGTTCCAATCTTTATCTTAATAGTAGGCTCAAATATGTCATCTAGTTTAACAGGTAACTTTTCAGCGATTTTCTTTTATTCCTCTTCATGTAGCATACCTTAATTTCTACTTGATAAACAAAGTGTTGATAAATGGCTTCGTCGTTACCTTCACTTACCGAAATTTTGACGTTGATCATTTTTAGGAGATCTTCGATGGTGTAGCTTGGTGAAGGGGCATTACTATAATCAAGTTCTTCTGGCTCCTCCCTTTGGATCCTCATCATTTTGAGTTCTTCAACAGGATTGGGCTCAGCTTTACCTGCAAATTTAACTAGAATGAGAGTTTGACTCTCGGTTATCTTACCTAGCTGTGCCTTAACGATCCTTGTTCTTTCTTGAAGGGCCTGCAAATCATCTCCCAAACTAACAACTTGGGTAGATAATTTACCAAGCATAGCATCATGGTTCTCCGTGATTTTGACTAGAATATTATTTTGTTCATTCCGTGAGTCTATGAAAGACTTAAGCATTTCTTGGAGACTACCATTACTAGTTCCCATATTATTATTAGAGTTATTTGTAGGACTAGCATAATGTTTCCGAAAATTAGGATTGTAACTCTTCTTCCAAGTAGGATTATAATCATTACGAGCTATGAAGTCTATTTCTTCTATATTTGTGTCAGGGGTGGCTCTTACCTGAGTTCCCTTACCTTTTATGGCTAGTATGAGCTCATCCAACTTAGTATTGAGATCTTCGTTCTCTTGTGGTGAGACAGAGTTCACCTTCTTCGTGTTCGATCTTTCCACATGCCATTGTGCATGCTTGTCTTGCATATTGTCTAGCAGCTGCTTTGCTTCAGTAATATGCTTACCCATGAATGTTCCTCCAGCTGCAGTATCAAGCATAGACTTAGACATAGGATTAAGGGAATTATAAAATAAATGTAGGATTAACCAATCTTCCATCCCATGACTCGGACATTCTCTTAGGCATTTTGTCATCCTCTCCCATGCAAGCTCTAGTGGCTCACGCTCTTCCTGTCTAAAACCAGTAATATTAGATCGGAGTTGCATATTCTTTGCAGGTGGGAAAATTTTAGTCATAAATAAAGAAGTACATCCCACCCATGATGTGATAGTAGTTTTAGGCAAAGATAGCAACCATTATTTAGCTCTTCCTCTTAGAGAGAAAGGAAATAAACGTAATTTGACCGCATCAGGGTCAACATCTTTTATACACATCATATCACATATTTTAGTGAAAGTATTTAGGTGCATACCTACGTATTCAACAGCAGAGCCTCCAAATTGATTCTGTTGAACCAAACTTAAGTAAGGGGCTTAATTTCATAATCATCAGTAGCAATTGTTGGCTGTTCCTAATAACCTCACCAGGGTAGCTATTGCTTCCCCGGTAATGGCGCCAGAAAAAGGGTTGATACCTTCGATCCGGATTATGGATGTAGTATAGCTATTTTTCCCTAGTAGACCTAGGTTATCGAATCCACGGGAAGCGAATGCATAGTGAAGTTACTTTAATGGACCTTCGGGAGTTTTTAGAATTGTTTTTGTGTTTTTTCGGACCAGTAGCCTGCATCTTTTTGTTGTTGTTGATGATGGAGAGAGAGGGCCTAGGGCATTAGGTTTCACCTGTACCTGTGCAAAACATCTGATGGAAATAAAATATAGAAATAAAGTATGTGTGTGCTTGTTAGAGCAAGATAAATTATATGTGGGCAGTGCATCCATAATTGCTATTGCCTCCGCAACCGCTTATAGCAATAACCTACTAATCTCATCCATAGAAGAAAGAGAACTAATGATATGCATAGTGATGTCACCGTTAATCCCAAGCAAATCCCTCACATACATCCATACTACCCATTCTGTGACTAGGGTTCCCAACCTGCAGATCAGTCATCACTCATACTCCCTATACCTGGCTCAACCCTCGGGGTCTTGGGTACCTGAAAAGTCCTTAGATTGAGGCAAGAGAGGATACAATAATCATCATGTCATACAAACTATTACATGATCCCATCAATGATAAATCACATGCACAATTGCTACATGGCTAGGCCGAAGCCCTTAGCCCAAGGAGAATTACTCACACATAGAGATGAGATCAACAATCAGAAACATTGTAATAAAAATCATAAGATTGATAGCAATAGTCTTACAATGTCGCCAATTGGAGAAGAGATCTTCTATTACAAGTGGTGGAAGATGGCTATGGAGATGGAGAAGGCTTTGGAGATCTGAGGCGGCTTTTTGGCGGAGTCTGCCTTCTTCGGGGTGAGGTGAGCGTTGTTTTCCCATCGCTTGAGGCTTCTTTATATAGGGGTCCCTTCATGAAAGTTGTTCTGTTTGACCTAATGGTGGCGGTGCCAACTATACGACCGGAGCTATACGGTCGGAAATTTTGCTCCAGCTGTATAGTTGGTCGTTACGGTGTCTGCCTTTGTTGGATGGCTCCTGGTTTCTTTTGGTTGAAGGAAATCTTGTTTCTTCCACTTTAATGTAGTGATTCCCTCCTTTAAACGACATTATCTGCGCAGGAAAAATACAAGAACAAAGGATTACATACCCCTCTAAATATCAGCATTAGTGGCAGGGTTTAGAGAGACATTTCATCAAAAATATGATTAATATCCAGTTTAAATTGGACGTAGATGGCTATATTTCCGAGCCATCAGCTGCCTCATTTCTGGAAGGAAATCACAGATGCGCATTAAATCTTCCATGGCTACCATGGCAATGGCAAGTACATGAGTGGACATCTGAGGTCCAGTGGAGTAGATGGGGCTTCCTTTGGTTCCAGGATTGGTGAGTATGACAATTTGTCCCACATAATCTATGGATTCCAGTCCCTTGTGGAGGGTGTAGTTGGGTTTCTGTTGGTAACCGCAATAAAGGATGGGCCTAATCAGTTGCACTATATTTGGGCTTGAACTTCGACGACACTTCAATCAAAGTCAAGATGGGCTTCTACATATTTTCAAAGGTATGAAACAATACATCGTGACTAGCCCAGATTCTATGATAATAATTGGAGAAATATGACCACATTCGCTGCCGAGTACACAATCGACTGAGCTTTATCGAATATTTGAGTTTGATCTCGCCAAGCTCGCGAGCTTGATGCTAGGTTTCAGTTTGGCTTGTTTAGGTGTTGAGCCAAGTTTGAGCCAAGCTTATAATGAATCGAGTTCAAACAGTTTGTCGAGCCCGAATATTTTTGACAGCCCTAGTCCAAAGCAATAAATTCTTCTTTTATCTTAAGACTAGCATGATCATCCATATCCATATTTATGTTAGTCTTAGGAAATGAAGAAATAGAAGATGATACCTCGGACCCTCTCGCCATAAGGCAAGTGGCGTTGTTGTTGATGGCGTTTTAGTTTGGAGAGTCGAAGAGTGATGACGGAGTAGATGTGGTGGCTATAGCAGCCACCTCACGAGTACTATCTTCATCCTCTTCATCTTCACTTGAAGAGGAATATTCTTCTTGTGCCACCAAGACAATCTTGGGTTGTTTCTTATAAGGGCCATTCTTTTTGATAAATGGCTTTTTTCTAGGTGCCTTGGATTTTTCTTTAAGGATGAGCCTGCCACCATTGTCTTCTCTATTTTGATATGGACACTCAGCCACAAAGTGTAGCCTATCTCCACAATTGTAGCATGTTCTCAGTTTTGGGCCATTCTCTCTTCTTCCACTTGACCCAGTCTTGCGCTCGAGTTCCGACTTGGCCTTGGCTGGATCCTTCCAAACGTTCCTTGCATAGAATGCCATGTACTCACCATGAGCACGCTTGACTTCCTCAGGGAAGTCCATGGAGACACCCTCGAAACCTCTTTCATCCTTATCTTCCTCAACAACATTTTCCTTTGGAGCAACATTGACCCCTTTTTGCATTCCAATGGCTCGGGCACGGGCATCTTCCGCATTCTTAGCTGCAACCTTGAATGATGCCATTTCTTGCATGACTTCATTGGAAGTCATTTGATGGTAGTTGTGTCTACCTTGCAAGCTCTTCAAGTCCGTTGGCTCAAAATGCATTAGAGCACTCACGTATTTCCTTTTTATCCAAGCATCATCAATTTTGGTGGCTCCATGCTTTCTAAATGTTGTTGCGATTCCCTTGAGTCTTCTATACATATCTTCATGGTTTTCAGCATCCAACATGTATAATCCTTCAGCTTTATTACTAAGGGCATCATACCTATTCCTCCTCATGCTTTCATTTTCGATAAAGAGGTCGGTGAGAGCATCCCAAGCTTCTTTAGCTGTGTTGAGATGCTCAATGTGGGGCATGTCCTTGGGACCCACTCCAAGTAGTATCATGTGGAGAGCCGTTGCGTTCAATTAGCTATCCACAACTTATCTTCTTGTCAAGTTGGTGCGATCTCCAATATGAAGACCCTCTTCGATAATTCTCCAAAGTTCAATTGACGAACTGCATACATGAGATTTCATTAAGAATTTCCATTGATTGAATGAAGATGAAGTAAGTTTAGGTGGATCACCCCTATTATTTATATGAGAATGTAGGTGATGGACCTCACTATATTCCTCCTTACGACTTCCCTTCTTGGAGGTGGAACCATTATGTTTTTCACCTACCACTTCATCTTCCTTAGATCCGGTGTTAGCCTTATCCTTGGATGATGGAGTGGCATCCTCAGAGGAAGATGGAGATGGGGATGCAGATGATGTGAGGCGAGCAATCATTTGTTGCATCTCCTCCATCTTGGTCTCAAAGGATTTCAACAAGGTTGTTTCCAACGCCTTGAGGTCATCCATTGTGACCTTGTCCACAACCTCATTCCCATTCTCCATGGTACCCATACTTCTCGTAGGCGGTTAAGCCTGAATAAAGAGCCAGGGCTCTGATACCAATTGAAATGGATCATATGGGAACCTAGGGGGGGTGAATAGGTGCTACTTCAAATTTTAATGCTTTTTCAATTTTAGGCTTGACACAAAAGGTAAATTCTCTAGATAGCTATTATACAGAATTTCCCTATATGCAAACCTAACTGCGAGTAAAGGCGAGTAAGAAAGAAGAACGAGTAAACCATAGTGGAGCATGCGGAGACACATGATTTGTTTTACCGCAGTTCCTTCCTTGTTAAGGGAAGTACATCTGCGTTGGAGGGGTGGGCGGTACTAAGACCACCACGCCACAATAGGCCTCACCCTGTTCTCCGATGGATCCCGCCACCAAAGGCCTGATCCACCTTTCCACTATAGGAACCCTTCGAGGCGGGAACCAGCGCCTTTACACAACAATCGGCGCACAACTCCACAACCAAATTGGAGGCTCCTGTAATGACAACAAGCTACCACAAGAACAAGTTATCAATAACAAAACATGAGATCTAGATATTAATGAGAATACTAGATCGGTGATTTCTCCAAGTGAATGGAGAGGATTTGATGCGCTTGATTCATGATGATGATGTAGGTTGTCTCCTCCTTCAATTCCCCCAAAGATCGAAGACTTCGGGTGGTTGAAGTGGGAGATCTAGAGAGAGAGCTCTTGCAATAGGTCTGGCAATTTTCGAGTGAATCAAGAGTTCTGAATGGAGGGGATGAAGGGGATTTTATACCCCCTGCACCCACTGAGCCGTTGGAGCCATTTGGGGCCGGAGTATCCGGCCCAATTGAGGGCCAGATTATCCGGCCTGGGGAAAACTCTGCCCCAGACTTATATTATACGACAAACAATCTGCCCCCACTCAGAGCAACGCGTCGATCCTGCCCTTGAGCGCCTCCTGCAGGGGCGGATTATCTGGCCCCATGCAAGGGCCGGATTATCCGGCCAGGGAAGGAACAACCGCCCCTGTTTGGATTTTCCGGGAGAAAATCCGAACCCACTCAGAGCGTCGCACCTTGGCGTCCTTTGATCATCTTCTGGGGGCCGGATTATCTGGCCTAAGGCGAGGGCCAGATTATCCGGTCCGGGGAACACAATCCGCCCCTGTTCGGATTTTCCGGGAGAAAATCCGACCGCAGACAGAGTGACGCGCCAAGCCAGCCTTTGTTAAATGAGTTAGGCCGGATTATCCAGCCCTTGATGGGGGCAGATAATCCGGTCCGCCAAACACAAAAATATTCCCTTCACACTTAGCACACATGAGAAAACTCCATGCTATTGTTATCTAACACTCAAAACACAGGGAACCATGAAATGTTCTTTCAACGGGGAGGCTCACCGGGGGCTCGGGAGGCGTCGGAGAGGTTGCAGGCGGATGCGACGCACCGCGACGAGTCTAGAGAGGGGCGGCATAATGGTTATTTCTTCTGGATGGACGCTTGTGCGTGAAAAACGAAAGAGCAAGCATCGGAGCTTGTTAGAGCAGCACCCAAGACCTGTTGCATGTCGAAAAGAATGGCATGATTAGATGCAGGTTCTCAAGGAGAGTCCAGGAGTGAGTCATGCAGAGGTAGGGGCTAGGAGGAGGCCTAGAGCTTTCCTTCTTTTTTTCTCTTAGACAAGACAGGGAAGGGGAGAGTGGGTGGTGTACAGGGGAGGTGAGTGGAGGGGAGAGGGAGCAAATAAGGTAGGTAGGTAGTGTTGTGTTGGCTTGTTGCCTTATAAAACAAAGAGGGGAGGCTCATGGTGGAGCATGTTCATGAGGAGCAAGGGGAGAGGGGAAACCAGGGATGGCTTTGCTTTGGGCATGTGGAGAGGTGAGGGGAGTGGTTTCTGATCGATCTAGGGCAGAGAGGAAGAGTGGTAGAAGCCAAGGCATTTAAAAGGGAGAAGACTAGACTAAAAGTATTGTTTTTCCTGTCATACAAGCACTAAGGGACAAGGGCTTAAGTGGGCTACAATGATTTCTACAGTGCTGTGACCAGAGGGGTGAGAGGTGTGTTGTGCAAGCTTGGTTGACTAGTTTAGGGGAGGTTTGATGGGGTTTAAAAGGATGTATTTGAATCTTGTCAAAATTTTCCTAGATAGATGTTTATGAAGCAAGTCAAGAATTTTAACTTAGGAAAGATGAGGAAAGGGTATTGGTGGGTAGATGAGGTCAAGATACGTCTCTATGATTTATTTGGGATTTTTATAAGGGCTTCTAGTCCCCTTAAAATCATTTGTTCAAAGAGTGCTGAATTGATTTTCGGAAGCTTAGTTGATATTTTTACATTGTAAAAGGTTGGTTTTTGATGTGAGATGGTCTTGGATACCTAGTTACACCTTGGATAATTTTCATGGAATTTAATGGGAAGGAAAAGTATTTTTAAGCAATTGTTTCTTATTTGCCATTTAAAAAAGGGCAAAAAGAAAATAATAAACCTTCCCAAAAATATTTATTTTTGAGATGGTAAGATAGGATATGAGGTATAAGACTCAAGGTTACCTTGGTTTGGCAATGTACTTTAGAGAAAAACAAACTTTTCTTTATAGGATAAGTTTTGGGGATTTGGTCAAGGAGGGGGATTAAATAGTTTTAGAGCCAATTTAGTTATGGGGAATATTGTATAAATTTAGATTTCCAAGGTGGATGATGTCATCTTGAATTATCCATCATTTGGAACCTTGCATTTTGAAAATCAACCTTGAGATTGGGAGGGAACTAGATTTCGGAGATCTAGGGCTTTGATATTATTATGCCACCTAAATTTGGTTGGGAGGAGTAGCTCAGAGCTCACCTTGAGGCATGGGCTAGATGGATGGATGGACCATGTTATGTATATGACCAATGTACCATGAGTTTGGCTTGGTTGGATTTGAGGAGGTCTAGGAGTGATTGCAAACTTTGGTGAAATTAAGACTATCATAACAGTTTATCATTTAGCCTCGGAAACTAGGTGGGTTTAAGAGGCACAAAGCTCCAATGGAATCAAGTAAAGTGTGTATTGATAGACCATGGTTAGTAGGTCATAACCATGCAAATAGTTGGTCAAGGGAAGGTAGCATAGAGATGGGAGCTTCTGACAAGGTAGGCTTGATGGTAAGATTTGCAGAAAAGATTGTTTTCTTCCCTACTAAACCATCAAGGATGAGTGGGTCCAAGAAGGGTTTAGCCAAGGGCAAGAGTGGAATTTGGTAGTACCCATGATGTACTACAAGATGTTCAGGTACATTTTTAAAGATGCACACTATTTAAAATAGATGGAGTCTCAAAGATTGAATCTAGATAAGGATTCCAGACTTAGCCAAATTTTGTAGATTTGTGGATTTGGACAGGTATGAAAGAGGGAAGAATTTGGAAAAGATGCGGGGGTCCATTCTCATAATCAATTGGATTATGTTGAATTATGGGTTGAGTTGAGGGGATACATACGCATATTTGATCTTTATTGAGTTGGATGCTGATAGAAAGGATTAGCTCAAGATTGATCTGGTTAAGAGGGATTAGAGGATCACTCTAGTGATTAAGGAGGGATCAATATTGGATAACTTGGTTAGTATGGGTGTTCCTTAATCTAGTTTGTACCTAGAGGATGAGCTTCTAGTGTAGCTCACTCTGGTTCCGAAGCAAACAAGTCAAACATCAGATCAAAGCAATCCATCAGACAACAGATCAAGGCAACTCATCTAAGCAAGCATACCAATCTTCTACTAAGGTTATCATCAAGCCTAGATTGAGATAAGGATGGACATTTTGAAAAGGTTGTGTTTTGAAGTAGATAAGAGTCCCTTGGTATGTCTACCAAGAGTAGAGTTCAATGTTTTATAAAAGGTTTTGGAAAACTAGAGGGGAGATTATTTGGAAGGTATGTCTTAAAAACATAAGGAGATGATATCATATAGACCTCCATAGTTTTGTAAACAGAAGCTACTAAAGTAATCGTTGTGTGAAAGGCATATTGGATTTTTTTTTAAAATGCCAGAACATTTGAGAATACGCAATTTAAGCCAAGACACTTATTTTGTTAAATAGTTTTTGTCAACTGAGGTTGAGGTAAGTAGTACAACTTCTATTACACAAATAAGATACATAGGTATAAATAAGCAAGCAAACACTACAACATCAAACACGAAAATGTTTTTGTTCCCCCTGATTTTCGCATTCTGGACAACTAAACAAGGTTGCTGAAATTGAGATGTTACAGCTATAGAACTAACCCTGGGATTTTCCGAAGGGAATTATGGTAATTATCTTGAAGTGATTCCAACTCTTAGTGAACCAGTACTCAAAATCCTTCTTAACCATCCAAGGAAATAATATTTAGACTCAAAGATCTTTTTTGGTTATTTTTCCCTCAAGGTAGGGTTTATTTCACTATAAAGCCCATAATTAAATAAATAATAGTGCTAAAATAATAAAAACAACTTTTGGTGGCTTTGTTATGTCACCACCTATCTGATGATATCATTTTTGTACATTGATATCATATAGAACCAAGTCTTAGTTGGAAGACCCTTATTGAAGTAGTTTTGACCTTTAAATCATAAAAGAATTCCTGCATACTCAATTAAGGTAACTCTTCTTGTTATAAACTCAACCTAACCAAACCTACTGAAGCTAGTGGTGTTTTGTATGTGTATATGTTGTATTTCTATGTTCCTTAACTGCTTTGTATTGATTGTGGTATCATTTGTTTGCATGTATGCCTGATGACCACGATAGTTGTGATTGTGCTAACGCCGAGAAGAAATGATTGTATTATTATTACTATTATTGGTATTCTAAGAAGAAGTCTAGGGACTTATTGTTGATCACACGAAAGCCACCCTTCCTAAATTCTAATACTTGTCCTACTCCTTTTACTACCTTTTTTGTATCTCCTTTATAAATTTCATATTATCTGCATGTCTTGGTTTACTAGTACTGCGCTAATAACTTGGCTCCTCTAAGTTATGACTTGGTGTCCCATCTGACACCCACCCTCATGTATACCATTTTCCCTTTAGAGTGAGTGTATGATGGTTAGCATCTTTCCTTGTTGAAGACCTCAGATTTGATAAACAAAATTGTTTTGGGGATTTTTCGGTAACTGGTTTAAAAAGTGTTTTGGTAAAACCCTTGGAAAGAGGCATTGTTTCCAAGTGGAGGTTTTAAAGAAGGGAAAAGTGCTGAGGAAGGATGAGAATGATGGACTTGAGTTGAGAAGGGATGTTCTATGCCTTTACCAGAACAACTTATCCGTGTAGCGACATTACTCCAGGAGCTGGGGCTTAACTCGTAGTTTATCTTTATTAGAATGGGCAGCCCCTACACGTTCTATAGGGAATAAATCCTCTGAATTCCGGTCTCTCCCTTGTAAAGTTCTACGAATCTAGGGTTAGCGGATGTCTTGTACATGCCGGTGCAACAATTGGGTCTCCCGCGGATAGTATGACTTAGGAAGTACAAAAGGAAGTGGAGTCACCTAAATCAAGGTATTTCCCAAACTTCAGTTTGGGTATACACGTGTATGGAAGGAAGGACTATGGCGCTGAGAGCCATATATGCGTTGCTAGGGGAGAACGAACCCAAGAGGGAATGGTGCCTTTGCTAGGGTGGACAAATGAAAGGTTACGTTTGATTATCTGAACCCCCAATTATCGTGTGTAACGGGCCGTGGTTGAATCTCGGAGGATGTATTGATTCTTGTGGGTAAAGTGCACAAACTCTGCAGAGTATAATCTATCCAAATAGCCATATCGATGGTCAAGGATGGTTGGAAAGTTGATTGCTAGGAGTACTAATGACTGCAAGTGCACAGATCGTTTGTAGCTAGTTTCGAAATAAAGATATTGATCCCACAAAGAGAAGTAGGGGAAATACTAAAATGCTTTTAACTAAAACTAAAGGAAGTACTTAAAGAATAAATTTAAGATGCATGAATAGTAGAGGTTTTTTGGGTTTTTAACTGAACAAAGCATGTAAAGGAAAGTAAAACTTAATGCAGAAAGTTAGAATCATGTGTATAAAAGAACTTAGAACTGCAATAGGGGAAAAAGGCGTTCTCAGGGAGTGGTGGATACACCGCTAGCAATTTAGACTAAGTAATCAAGATTATTATAATGAATATTCTCATGATATGTTTGTATGTGGGAGGAGCTCCATATATGGACAAATAGGCATCAACCACTGCTCACATCATCCTTCATAACCACAACCAACAGATAAACAACATCAATCGTATTATCCTTCTATTAAGGGATTTCTCCCGTGGCATGGACATGGCTTTATGAGTTCTCCTTGATTCCCTAAGTTAGTACGTAAAGAATGACAACATCTTTATAGTCACAGTAAGTGTTATCATCCCTCTGTCTAGTAACAAGTAATCCCCTTCATCGAGTCCCCATAGGAGGCAAATATTAAAGAGGTGCACAACTCCCAACATCAAGATGAAGACAATTAACCCATACACATAATGATGTATAACATAATAATCTCTATTTATCTCAATCATATACTAGGGTTTCTCCATTTCCCCAAGAACTAAAGATCTACTCAGACATGGAGGCAATCAACATCATAGCAATGGTAATGGAATCAATTGTAAATGAATAGTTCTTGTATAAATCCACAACGAGTACGAAAATTATAACAAGATCTAGATGGGTGAAGATGGGATGGATGGAGATGATGGTGGTGCCGCGGTTGATGAAGATGAAGATCAATGCATTGGCCTCCTAGATCTGCGTAGGGTGAAGATGGATCCCTTGGGAGAGTTCCCCCTACAGATTCCTTCCGAAGGTGAGGATTTCGATGATTTCTGGGTGTTCTGTAAGTCGTCTCCCTGATCCAGTTGCACGGGGTGAAACTATTTGAGGAGGCGGTGGCAGTGCCAACTATATGACCAGAACTATACGGCCGGTGAAAGTATTCCGGTCGTATAGTTAGTCGTTGAACCATCTGTAAGCCTTGATCGCTTTGGGTTTTCTTCAGGTATTATTGATATTTCCCAAATATGCGATTTACGTTGTTTTTGATGCCTTTTCTCCCAAGTACAACTTCTCCAAGGATTGTGTCCATTGTATCCAGCATTTTTCCTGATCCTGGTGAAAACAGACATAAAACATGCGCGCGGACGCCATAAAATACTAAGATCCTACATCTACAATGCAAAATAATAATATAGAACATGATGCAAATATGCACTCATCCACTTCTCCAAGCTTAGACACTTGCTCGTCCCGAGCAAGTTTAGCTTAATGGATGTGATCCTCATATTCATGAAGCTGAATCGATAAAATAAATGAGGCAGTTGTAGCATGTGTTTATCATATATGATATATAGGAATAAGTTCATGAATAGTACCTTACTCGAACCATCCTAATAATATTAGAAGGCTTCCACAACTTAGTGATCAACAGTTCACAAAAGATGAATCTCAACATGATGTAAAAGTATTCAGTTCGACCGAATGAGTCAGCGAGGTAGTCCCAAGTGTTTTAGGATTACCATATTCACCTAGGATTAAAAATCTCAAAACGTTTCTTTATCATACCACAATATAGTGGTGTATGCCTATTTGCTCTTTGCACATTCACTCTTTTTCTTCTTCTTTTTTATATATGCTCACACTTTTGTTTAAGTGTTGTGCAAAGAAGCTAGCCATACATTCCACTTCATGTAGGAAACCAAAGTTTAACGATCTCAATTATCAAATTCCAATTGTATATGAAGCATCTTTATGACTTGAAGATTCTACCTTGACTCGTCCTCACTCTATTTTGATAGCACTTTCAATTTTCTTTTGTTCAAGGTTTCTTTTTCAACTTGACTAATCAGATTATTTTTACTTTTGTAAATCAAACCATGAACTTACAACATATCGATTAAACTATCTTTATACGTTCCATTAATACCAATGGTGTGGAAGACTCCTATTTCTATCATCAAGTGCAAGTAAAATTATACTCAAGCTATTCATATATCCAATAGGACAAACACAAACTCAATATTTCTCCATATATGATAATAAACTCGGAATTTCACAAATGGGATCGACTATTCCTTAAGGGAATTCAAATGATGCAAACTTTATTTCTAAACTCGAACTAATGAAAAACTAAAATAGTAATGTAAAACTTATAAGATAGATTACAAGGTCTTAAAGATCTCCCCAAGCTTAGAATCAATCCAGGTAGGATCAAATAACTCCTTGTTGGTACCTATTCCTCCTACTGGGTAGGAAGAGTATTGCCCTCTTCTTTTGTGTTGCCATATTTAACCATGCTTGCAAAGCGGATGCTGAGCTCGGCCATGTAGTATTGAAGCTACAACAATTTCTTCTTAAGGAATTTCTTCTCATCTGTCAACTCAAAAGTAGTTTTAATCAAGAAACAACCTCTACCATCGATGTCATCGACCTTTTTCTCAAGGTCTTTGCTCATCATCCAGTAGGAGTCAATCCCATCTCCAATTGTTTCAACACATGCCTTCGAAGCTTTTTCCAACTCATAGATCTTATCTTGAACATCATATTGCCGCACCTTCTTAGGTTTAAGAGGTCATGCACCAAGAGGATGTTTATAATAGGATCCTATGTTGTGACGATAGGGATTAGGGAGATACTCATCCTTGTTCTTTACCCGCTCAGCTTGCCTCATAATCTCCATCTGTTGCAGGAACATGTCCTCCCAGTTTGGGAGAGGCTTGATCTCCGGGCTGGATGATGATGGTGATCCTTTAGGTTCTACTTCTTGGATCCTCTTCACGGGCTTCTCTTCTTTCTTCCTCCACATCTTGTTGACATGGAAGGGGTGCATGGCTTCGCTGCACAGATGTTGTTAGAGGGGCTTGTATAGGGATGGCGAGAATTTTTTGAGGTTGGAGGATGTATGTAGCATCCCAAAACTCTAATCCAAGGTTATTAAGATCCAAATCATCAAATTTAGGGTTAACAAAAACTTTTCCCTTTCAAAATAATTAAGCATTCATATGTGAGTGCATTTAAATTAGGAGTTGTTTTGAATTGCCATGTTTGAGTGATCCATTGGTTGTAAAATGATTCTAAGGTGAAATAAACATCATCTAGATCATTCCAAAGAAAATCCCAAAGAAAAACAAATCAAAAAGAATAAATTAAGCAAATTGTCATTTGTGCCATTTTAATCACCATGCCTACTTTGGCCATTCCTAGAACTCAAATCTTAACAGAAAAAATTGTGGTTATTTGCACCCCTTGCTAGTACAAGTAGTGATGTACCAAGGCCCACTTTGTTTCACTCCAAAAACTTTCAAACACTAAATTTAAATGACATTTGAAAATTGAATGTAGTTCATATGTATAGATCACACTTATTCAAAAACCACTCAAATGAACCCCACTTTTAAAACCCAAGCACACCTAGAAGCTCAACCATAAGATACATCACTCCACCAAAATTCAGCTCAAAATTCAAATATTTTGTTCATGCGGCCATTGTGTCGAACACCTGGCAGGCAGAATCAAAATGGCCTAACTATTACTGTTTTGGGGTTAATCTTGTCGAGCCATTTGGTGTGCATTGATCAACCTTGTCTCCCCCAAGTCCAACCAGACTAAAACCAAACCCTATCTCTCGCCCTGGCGCCAGTGCCATGCCACCCCGACGCCATGCTCGCCGGACAAGAGTGCACAAGGCGCATCCGACCACCCCTCTCTCTCTCGCCATGTCTAGGAGCTAGACCAGACCACACCGCGAGTCGCTGCCCCTTCCCCAAGCCCAGCCAGGCACTGGACCACTCCCCAGCCTCGCCGCCCTTTCTCTCTGCGTGCAGCCAGAGCGAGCCAGAGCGCCCTTACCGCCAGCACGCCACATACCGTGCCTCGACCGCAGATCGTGCACGCTGCTCCGCCTCGACCCTAGCACCCCGCCAGACATGGCCGTGCACCGCTGCACGACCCACAATCGCCGAGTGCCGCGTCGAGCACCGCCTCTGTCTTCCAGAGCACGCGATGCTCCCGACCATATGACACCGCGCCATTAAGCCGTGGAGCACCGCCAGGAGGCAAGCCACCGTCTGCCTATGCCGCCCATGCCGATAGCGCCATGTATCGTCGTCACCGACGAGCTCGCCGTCGCCCCCTTGGTCCCGTCGTCGAGCCTATATAAGGAGCCCTCCCCATCAACATTTCTTCACACCACTCAACTCCCCTCTCACCACTGATCCTTCCCCACCTCTCACCGGTGCCGCTCGAGCCTTAGTTTGCCGGAATTGCACCGGAGGAGCCCGCTGCAGAGGACTAGACGCTGCCGTCAATTCCGACCACCCCAAGCCCTGCCGTGACCTTGCCTTAGTCCACCGTTGCTGTCCAGTTCGATCGCCCACCTCGCCGCACTATCTAGAGCCCTGGTACATCCCCAGTAGACCCCCACTGGCTGTTTAGGGTTCGGTCTCGCCGGCGACGAGTCCGTCGTCGACGATGACTGTGAGCCGTCGATCTCTGTTCTAATCGTATGGCCCAGATTGATGGATACCGTTTCGGGTGTTAAGTCTCGCTGACAACCGGGGCCAACCTGTCAGCCGCCCTCTCCACCGCTGAGTGTCACTAGGCCGGCCCATTTCCTTTCTGTGCGACCCAGTTAATTCAAATATAGATTTTTCTATTTAGGTTTGAACTCAATTTTGTCCCTTAGTTTAAAAATCAATTCCAGAAGATTTACTGAACCAAATTGAGTGATTCCAATTTTTTTAGAAAGCTACTAAAAATATCTATCCAAACCCGTTGGATTTAATTCATTTAGAGTTAGAGATCTCTCCTAGTGAAAATAACAAGATAGAAGCTTTTGCACATTCAATTTTTTTTATAAAATCAACAATAATAGCTTTTGAGTTGATTCCAACTCTCAAAAATCACATTTAACCATACCTATCTGAATATGTAATAATATTAAGGTTTACATGCAATGACATTGGAATAGTACCAAAATAATGCTATATAGGCATTTCTAGTCACTTTAAATCATTAAATATTAAAATTAAAACTTAGTAAAATGTGATCCAACATTTAAATCACATTCCCATATGTTAGATTATGTGGTGATGACATGTGTCCACATGATCCCATATTTTCAATGGAGAATATTAAATCTTAGTTAATTTCAATGAGTAGAAATTACTTTTCTTAAATAAAAAGAATAAAGCTAGTTAATTAAACCTTGTGATGCTTGTGATGATAATTGATCATCAAATGTGTGCCATAGTGTGCTAAGTATCCCGTATGTATTTATAGACGATAGTACCGACCAAGCTTTCGAGGAGGAGGAGGTCTACCAAGAGGAGGAGGAAGAAAACTTCAACCACTTCACTACCCAAGGCAAGCTAGCATTATACAAGTTAACCATGCAAGTGATTCCTTGCAAGCCTAGCACTTCAAGTAAACTGAGCAAGCTATGGTTAGCAATCTAGAATTAAGCTAGATAACCTAAGCAAGATGCATTAGGCATGTGTTGGTTATACCACTTTGACTATTACCTACCCCAAGTTTTATTTCCAAGCTTTTACTTCTTTACTTTATTAAAGTACCTTACTTGTTTGAAGGTAGCATAAAGAGTATAAAACTTGACCTATCTAGATAACCTTAGATGTCATTCTATGGCATGAGATTGAGATTAGCATCCCACCTTAGTTAACACTCTTAACTTAGTAGCTTAGAGCTAAATCAAAACATGAGTCACTTTAGATGGGAACACTTGGTGAAAATGAATTGTGAAAACCTTGGAATGATGAGTCATTCTATTGAGATGTTTTGACATGTGTTGCGAAACACAAATGGTTTCTCATGATGAAAATGTTGAGGCATGAGCCTTAGCCCTTTTACAAAAACTGATAGTTGGATTCGGATGCGATACCATTCCAATTTTACCGTACAACCACAATACCTAAATTGGGTAAGGCTTAGCCGGAAGTTTATATGTGTTAGTATTAGTTCCCTCGAGGGAGAGGTTTGGACTGAGGCTACCTCTCAGTGTTGTCCACCTATGTAGTGCCCAAGATGACAGATGGTCATGGTTCGGAGGTCATGCTCATAGGAGAGGTGTTTATACTAGGGTGTGTAAAGGAAAGGTTACGTTTGATTATCTGCATACTAAGTATGATGATTCAGGGTTATCCCTGATAGATGTATCGAATCTTGTGGTGAAAGTGTACCACCTCTGCAGAGTGTCAAACTATCCGAAGAGCCGTGTCCACGGTTATGGACAGTTGGAGTGACCGTACTGTTTTGTTGTCAGATATTTTCAAAATGACTTATGACATAAATGATGAATCTGGACTTGACCACAACAGGGTTGTGACTATGACACTAGCTTCCCAACTTAAGTGGTTCTAGAACTTGTTTTATCTTTCTTTGTTTCAGAACTCTGCTTAGGTTTCAAACTTAACTTTATAGTTAAACTTAGAGTTAGCATTTACACTAGAACTATACTACTTGTTAGTGGTAGTTTGCGAGTACTTAAAGAGTACTCATGGCTTTTGTCCCTGGCTATTCTCATGGCTAGACTATGAAGGAGACTACCAAGATGAAGGACAATAGGATGGCTATGATAACTAGGACTATCTTCCATCGTCAGCATTGCATGTGCCTCTAAAGATGGACCCCACCGCTACGCTTATTAATTATTCCGCTGCTTGTTGTATTAAGACTGGATCATGAGATCCCTTATTTGTGTAAGACCTTATTATGGTTTGTAATGGATGATGTACTGTGATATCCAATCTGTTATGTCTCGCAAAAATGGTAATCCTGGGATTGCGATGTATGACATAGCAGGCATCAGGGATTAAAAATCCGGGCGTTGACAAGTTGGTATCAGAGCCATCCTGACCATAGGAGACCCTAGTTAGAATGGACGTCCGACCAAAAACTTAATTTCAAAACCAAAGTGAGTATTTATGAAAAACTATTTCCTCTCTTACCCTTGGGAATTCATTCTTTCTCAAAAATTCATGTTCCTCCAATTCTTACATTACTACCTAAAATTTGACACACTTGATCACTTCACTAACTTCCTCATCCTTAATTCTTAAAGATGGAGACTCGGTTCATCAAGTTCTACCAGTTGGGCAATGGAGGCCAACTGATCTTCGAGAGGGATCTAGATTCGTTGTCTAAGTTATTGGGACGCCCACATCTGGAGTTTCTTGGAGCTCAACTTCCTGGACCCCCAGGAGGAGATTTACAATGGCTAGTCACCGCTGATCTTCGAGGAAGCATAAAAGCACCAATGTCCGGGAGAATCCAGTTCTCCGTAAGAGAGAACAACTGGCTAGATGGATTAGCCTGGGCAATGCATGAAGCTCTCGCACGTCTATGTGCCCTCAGTGTCAACCAAATCCAAGGAACCCGCTTTCTGCACTATGCAAGGCGTGACTTCATGGGAATGCCAATGGAGATACCAAGTCACCCAGAGTTGAAGCGTCAAGTGGATAACCTTGACTTCCTGCTATACGATCGCCAGAAGGAATCGGACAATGCTTGGGAGTTTGCCAACCACAACCGTGCCATTGCCGCCCAGAAGGCCCAGACTTTCTCACTGCTTGTCAAGGACCGTCAGTCTCTTCGCCTCCAGCGCGAAAAGAAGGATCGCACCATCGCCCGTCTTTGCAAGAAGGTGGCTAACCTCGAGAAGACCATCAAGGAGCAAGAAGCTCAGCTTGCCGCAATGGAAGAAGAAGAGGAAGGTGAAGACATCCAGGGAGATATGGATTCTTACCTCAGCAATGATGATGACTTTCTGGAGGAGGATGCCGTGGACTTCTACACCGACGATGACGACTCCGACTTCATCGATGATGAGTAGATGCACTAGAGCACTATCGTAGCATGAGATGTATCGCTCCCATTGTATCGTAGCTTGCAGAATGGTTCTTAAAACCATCTGTTTTCCCTTGATGTTGTGGTGTGTGTGTGTTTGTATCGTGTGCTTTGCTTGAATGAATGAAAAGAAGTTAGTTGCAAAACCTGAGTCAAACTCAAAGTTTTACCTTTGAAATCAAAACCATGAACCTTAGACCTTTCCCTCTTACCCCTTTATCTACCTCAATCTTCAGATGACTCGTGGACACCAAGGAGGGAGCAGCTCATCGCAAGACCCAATGCTGCAGATCCTGCAGAATCTCATCGCAGACAGAGAAGCAAGTAGGGCAGAGCACCAAGCTAATCTAGCAACACTGCAACAGATCGCCTAGATGGCTCTCAACAACCAGAACCATGGAAATCAGGATCATCAAGGATCCAAGCTGAAAAAATTCCAGAATACCAATCCCCCAATCTTTAGCACTTTGGAGAACCCATTAGATGCTGTTGACTGGTTGCAGACGAAGGAGAACAATTTGGAAGTAGCCAGAGTTGATGACAACGAGAAAGTTCTCTTTGCCACTCACTATTTGGCAGGAGATGTAATAGCATGGTGGAACAGTATCCGCATAATGAACCATGGTCAAGTGATGACATGGGAAGCCTTCAAAATCAAGTTCAGCTGCACCCACGTGCCGTAGGGTCTAGTCACCCGAATGAGGGATGAATTCAGAGAGTTGAAGCAAGGCAGAATGACTATGGTGGAGTACCGTGACAGATTCTTGTCCCTTGCAAGGTATGCACCTGATGAGATCAACACGGAGGCCAAGAAGATGGAGAGATTCTTGAACGGACTGCATGATGAGATGCAGACTGTCCTCGTCAACATCCGTTTGCTGGATCTCGAAGAGCTAGTCGACTCCGTAATTCAGATGGAAGGAAAGATTAACTAGGCAAATGACAACTGCAAACGTCATATGGTGCAGCAATCTAGATCCAACAGTCACCAGAAGTATCGTCCCAACCCCTCACCAGGATATGCACCAAGGAACAATCAACCCCCCATGTCTCGCCCAAGCTACCCCAACCGTAGCGGAGGCAATGTGAAGTTCGGAGGAAACAGCAACAACCCTAGCAACACCAGCAATTTCAACTGTGCCCCTCCCAAGAGCAACAACAACAACACTGCACCCAGAACTGGAAGCAATGTCGTGCCCGTGGTAGCTAAAGACAAGTCTCAGATCACTTGTTTCGAGTGTGGAGTGAAGGGTCACTATTCCAATGAGTGCCCCAAGAAGATTGCCGCCACTGCTAATGTGAATGCCCCAGCTCAACAGCAGCGTCGTGTTCAACCAGGAAGAAGATTCGCCCCAGGGAACCCTCACAACCTCAATGGCCGTCTCTTCCACATGAACGCCGAAGAAGCCCAAGAAGCGCCAGATGTAGTGCTGGGTATGTTTTCTGTCAACTTAGTTTTAGCAAGAGTGTTGTTTGATTCTGGAGCATCGCACTCATTTGTCACCGAAGAATTTGCATGCACTAGTAAAATTCACCCAACCAACTTGAAGCATGTCATGATAGTTCAAATTCCCGATTCAACTACAAAAGCTAGAAAAATTTGAAAAGTAGTGCCTATCAGAATACATGGGATAGATTTTTATGCTAATCTAATAATACTTGGAACCAAAGGTTTGGAAGTAGTACTAGGAATGGACAGGATGTCAAGGCATAAAGGACTGATAGACTGTGCTAAGAAAGCCATCACCATGACTAGTAGCTCTGGAGTAACAGTAGAGCATATATCTTAAACCTTACCCCATCAATTCAAGTGCAACAAGAGTCTAGTCGTACCCACCATAGACCAAGTCAGAGTAGTCTATGAATACCCCGATGTATTCCCAGATGAATTGCTAGGTATGCCCCCGGATATGGATATTGAGTTCATTATCGAACTAATCCCCAGAACCGGACCCATAGCCCAGAGACCCTATAGCATGAACCCCTCAGAGTTAGTAGAATTAAAGAATCAGTTGGATGCTATGTTAGCAACAGGCTTGATTCAACCAAGTGCATCGCCATGGAGATCTCCAGTGTTATTCGTCGACAAGAAAGATGGAGGCAACCGTCTGTGCACCGATTACACAAAGCTGAATCATGTCACCATCAAAAACAAGTACCCTTTGCCAAAGATAGAGGATCTATTTGATCAGTTGACTGGTGCCCAGGTATTCTCAAAGATTGATCTTAGGACTAGTTATCACCAACTTAAGATTCATTCAACGGATATTCCGAAGATCGCCTTTACTACTCGCTATGGTTTATACGAGTATACAGTCATGTCTTTCAGATTAACCAATGCCCCTGCTTATTTCATGAATCTCATGAATAAGATCTTTATGAATTTCCTGGATGAGTTTGTCGTTGTGTTTATCGATGATATCCTTATCTACTCCATGTCATAAGAAGAGCATGAGCAACATCTGAGAATCATTCTAGAAACCCTGAGAGAGCATCGATTATATGCCAAGTTCAGCAAATGTGAGTTTTGGCTGAAAGAAGTAGGATTCCTAGGACATATTGTGTCTACCAGAGGAGTCCTTGTTAATCCCACAAAGATTAAAGATGTCAAAGAATGGGAAGCCCCAACCACTCAAACCCAAGTCCGTGCATTTCTCGGATTAGCGAGATATTACCGCAAGTTCATAGAAGGATTATCGAGCATCGCTAGACCCATGTCCCAATTGTAGAAGAAGGACAAGAAGTTTGAATGGACCGAGAAATGTGAAGCCAGATTCCAAGAGCTGAAGAAGAGATTGATTTCAGCCCCAATATTGATCATGCCAGATATCAAGAAGCCGTTTGATGTGTATTGTGATGCATCCAAGATTGGTCTCAGATGTGTGTTGATGCAAGAAGGCAAAGTCATCGCTTATCTGTCTCGACAACTGAAGCAGCATGAGCAGAACTATCCGACCCATGATCTAGAGTTAACAGCCGTAGTTTTGGCATTGAAGACATGGCGTCACTATCTGATGGGTAATCGCTGTGAGATTTACTCGGATCACAAATGCTTGAAGTATATTTGCACTCAGAAGGAGATGAATATGAGGCAAAGGAGATGGATAGAGTTAATCAAGTATTATGACCTTAACATTCACTATCACCCCGGCAAAGCCAATGTGGTAGCGGATGCTCTTAGCAGATTGCCGTGTAGGCTAAACACTATGATCAAGGAGAAGCAACCAAGTTTGTATGAGGAGTTGGAGCAGTTTAGAACTGAGCTAGTTAGCAAAGGATTTTTAGCTAGCATTGAACTTCAACCCACTTTGATTAGCCAAATCAAGGAAGCCCAGAAGGGAAATGAAAGTATCGACGGAATCAAACGTCGTATTGGTATAGGAAAGGTACCTAGATTCACTAAAGATGAGAAGGAGTTATGTGGTACAAAGGCCGTATCTGTGTGCCAGCAGATTCAGAGCTGAAGCAAGTTATCATGCAGGAAGCTCATGACACTCTTTATTTTATCCACCCCGGAGGAACGAAGATGTATCAAGATTTGAAGGAGCAATTTTGGTGGCACAAGATGAAGAGAGAAATCGGCAGCTACATCGCCAAGTGTGACATCTGTCAAAGAGTCAACACAGAGCATCAGAGACCTGTAGGACTATTGCAACCATTGCAAATTCCGGAATGGAAATGGGATTCCATCGGAATGGACTTTATCACCGGATTGCCTACTTCTAGTAGGGGAAATGACTCAATCTGGGTCATCGTTGATAGACTGTCCAAGGTAGCTCACTTTATACCTATCAAGACAACTTACCAGTGTTCGAAGCTAACAGAGTTGTATATTTCTAGGATTGTTAGTCTGCATGGAACCCCCAAAACCATAGTATCTGATCGAGGAACCCAATTCACCTCGAGATTTTGGTAGAAAGTTCAGGAAGGATGAGGAACCAAGTTAAATTTCAGCACCGCTTATCACCCGCAAATGATGGACAGACTGAAAGAGTCAACCAAATCTTAGAAGATATGTTGAGAGCTTGTGTGTTAGAGTATGGATCAAAATGGGAATACTGCCTGCCTTTCGCAGAATTCTCATATAACAACAGTTATCAAGCTAGTTTGCAAATGGCCCCATTTGAGTTCCTGTACAGAAGAAAGTGTCATACCCCTTTGAATTGGTCGCAAGTAGGAGAGATCAGATCTTTGGACCCGACATTCTCCGAGAAGCCGAAGAGAAGGTTGACAAGGTCCGTGAGCACCTCAAGACCGCCCAATCCAGACAGAAGAGTTACGCTGACAAGAGAACGAGAGACCTGACTTTCAATGTCAGAGATTTTGTATATCTCAAGGTTTCACCATTAAAGGGAACCCAATGTTTTAGTCTGAAAGGAAAGCTAGCCCCAGATATATCGGGCCCTTCAGGATTCTGAACCGTCAAGGAGAAGTATCGTATCAACTGGAACTACCTTCTGCAAATTCAACTAACTTTGTATATTGTGAACTAGTATAGCAATGATTAGAGAGGAATCAACTAACTTCGTCCGCAGAAATACATACCTTCTGCAAATTCAAGTATTCCAGTTGCTTTTGAATTTTCGACTGCACCGGCCTGTTTGCTCCTCTTCGCTAACATACATGGGCGAATTTTCTTAGAATTCGTTTTTGTTGAGAAGAAATATCAAAGTATAATTCACAATTTTACACTGTATACCTAGGTTCATAGATTAATCTGCGCTCATAATCAAAAAATTGCATTTGCCACAGGTTCCTTACATCATGCAGCTTGCTGGTGTTAAACTTAGGAATCGGGATCACGCTTCTTCTGATAGGAACTGTAGAAAAAGAAAAATGTTAATCACCAGGCATGCCAGACCATGTGTGATGGTTAAGAGAAAGGTCGTGATCCAAGCATGGTTACGCTTGTGCACGACGCGCCTACCTGCTGTTACGGGTTTATTATCCGGATTGAGGCAGGCCATATACACGTAGTTCTTTTTTTCATTGATGATACGGATAAAGTATAAATTTCATATAAGCTGTATTATACATAAATAGCTAGAGTAGTAAAAAATGCGTATCATGTGCGAGTATGTAGCTTTAGGGTGTGTCCATGAGGCAAATCTCCCATCGATCTTGTAGGCTCGTAGCAAGTCGTAGAAAAAGAGAAATATATTATGGTTTAGGAGTTCTGCAAGTTGGAATGAGGTCAATACAACTTCTGGTTTGAACTGGAGAAATTCCTATTTGCAGAAATGGGCTGTTTTTGTTATTTTTGGTATTGGAAAATTGGGAGGCAACTTGAGATGGAACCAGGGTGACATGCAAGGTCTATGAAATACCTTTAAGTACCAAATGGTTTTAATCCAAATGGAGCTCTATAACTCTCCAAAAGAATTTCTTAGTAAAAAGGATACATCTAGGTGAAAGATTTATTAATATTAATATGGACATTATTTAGGTCAAGCAAGGATGATGCATGTTAGGGAAAACATATAGGAGCCTAGGAAAAATTAGATATGGACATTTGGTGATGGTTTTCATTTTCAAAATGATTTAATCCAACAGTTATACTTCTAGATATAATAAGGAAAAAAAGGAGAGAGAGCTAGTGGGTCAGATTTGGGGCAGATGGGCTTTATGCGATGATTTCGGCCCAGTCGGCCATGTGCGCGGGAAGGGAAATTCAACTCAGTCGGCTGGGGCCCGCTTGGCGGTGAGGGGTGAGGGCCAAAAGGTACGGGGAGATCTGGGTCATTGGTCTTAGTGGGAGCGCACGGCGTGTAGGCTTCATCTCCGATGAGATCGGCGCCGCCGCGCAGACACCCTAACTTCGCCGTTGAGGACACGGGGGGGCTCACCAGGGGCTCGGGAGGCGTTGAAGAGGTCGCAAGCGTATGTGGTGCAACACGACGAGTCCATAGAGGGGTGGCACAGCGGTTATTTCTTCTGGATGGAGGCTCGCACGTGAGCCACGGTGGAGCAAGTGTCGGGGCTCGTCAGAGAAGCACCCAGGACCTGCTTCATGTCAAAAAGAAGGGCATGATTAGATGTAGGTGATCAAGGAGAGAGACATGCAGAGGTAGGCAGAAGGGGAGAGAGAGCTACGCTCAATTCTAGGGGGAGGCCGAGAGCTTTCCTTCTTCTTTCTCTTGGGAAGGACAGGGCAGGGTAGAGTGGGTGGTGTATAGGGGAGGTGAGTGGAGGGGAGAGGGAGCAAATGAGGCAGAGAGGGAGTGACATGGGTATAGCCTATAGGTACTCGAGCTTGGTATATACGGTGCAAATACATACAGGCCCACGGTGTCGCCAAGGCCCGGATGGAGGGACTCGAGTAACCTACGGACTCTCGATTGCTTGAAGGACAAGAAGAAGCTAAAGCTAGAAAGTTTGAAGGGGAAAACCCTAACTTGTAACCGACTCGAACTGCTACCTGAGACCTAGCCTATCTATATAAAGGCTAGGAGGGGGCGGCGAGGAGAAGACACGCAACCCTAGTTTACGCAACCCTTGCCAGATTGCATCTGCGCACCATTGTAACTTTCGACTCCCTCGATAATTCCACGAGCAGACAAGCAGGAGTAGGGACCTCTGCGAGGCCTGAACCTGGGTAAATCCTTTGTCCCCTCTGTGCTTGTTTGCTAGCCTATAGATGTCTCCAGCGCTCCCTCCTTCTCCAAAACCTAAGTCCATAACAATGGGCATTGACGAGTTAAACCCTCGTGAGGGAGTGTTGTGTTGGACTGTTGCCTTATAAACCAAAGAGGGGAGGCTCATGGTGGAGCATGTCCATGAGGAGCAAGGGGAGAGGGGAAACCAGGGATGGCTTTGCTGTGGGCATGTGGAGGGGTGAGGTGAGTGGTTTCTGCTCAATCTAGGATAGAGAGAAACAGTGGTAGAAGCCAAGGCATTTAAAAGGGACAAGACTAGACTAAAAGTATTGCTTTTCCTCTCATATAAGCACTAAGGGACAAGGGCATAAGTGGGCTACAATGATTGCTATAGTGTTGCGACTAGAGGGGTGAGAGGTGTGTTGTGCAAGCTTGGTTGACTAGTTTAGTGGAGGTTTGATGGGGCTTAAAAGGATGGATTTGAATCTTTTCAAAATTTTCCTAGAGAGATTTTTATGAAGAAAGTCAAGAATTTTAACTTAGAAAAGATGAGGAAAGGATACTGGTGGGTAGATGAGGTTAAGATACCTTTATAGGATTTATTTGGGATTTTTCTAAGGGCTTTTAGTCCCCTTAAAATCATTTATTCAAAGAGTGCTGAATTGGTTTTCGGAAGCTCAGTTGATATTTACGTTGTAAAAGGTTGGTTTTTGATGTGAGATGGTCTAGGATACCAAGTTACACCTTGGAGAATGTTCCTGGAATTTAATGGGAAGGAAAAGTATTTTTAAGCAATTATTTCTTGCTTCTACCATTTAAGAAAAAGGGCAAAAAGAAAATAATAAAGCTTCTCAAAAATATTTATTTTTGAGATGGTAAGATAGAATATGAGGTATAGGCCTCAAGGGTACCTTGGTTTGGCAAAGTATTTTGGAGAAAAACAAACTTTTCTTTATAGGATAAGTTTTGGGGACTTGGTCAAGGAGAGGGATTAAATAGTTTTAGAGCCAATTTAATTATGGGGAATATTGGATAAAATTATATTTCCAAGGTGGATGATGTCATCTTGAATTATCCATGATTTGAAATCTTGATTTTTGAAAATCAACCTTGAGATTGGGAGGGAACTAGATTCAAGAGATCTAGGGCTTTGATATCATCATGCCACCTAAATTTGGTTGGGAGGAGTAGCCCAGAGCTCACCTTGAGGCATGGGCTAGATGGGTGGATAGACCAAGTTATGTAGATGATCAATCTACCATGAGTTGGGCTTAGTTGGATTTGAGGAGGTATAGGAGTGATGGAAAACTTTGGTGAAATTAAGGCTGTCATAGTAATTTATCATTTAGCCTCAGAAACCAGACAAGTTTAAGAAGCACAAAGCTCCAATTGAATCCAGTAAAGTGTGTGTTGATAGACCATGGTTAGTAGGTTATAACCATGCAAATAGTTGGTCAAGGTAATGTAGCATAGAGATGAGAGCTTCTAACAAGGTAGGCTTGATGGTAAGATTTGCAAAAAAGATTGTTTTCTTGCCTACTAAACCATCAAGGATGAGTGGGTCCAAGAAGGGTTTAGCCAAGGGAAAGAGTGGAATTTGGTAGTACCCATGATGTACTACAAGATGTCAGGTACATTTATAAAGATTTACACTGATTAAAATAGGTGGAGTCTCAAAGATTGAATCTAGATAAGGATTCTAGACTTAGCCAAATTTGGGAGATTTGTGGATTTGGACAGGTATGAAAGAGGGAAGAATTTGGAAAGGATTCAAGGGTCCATTCTAATCATCAAGTGGATGATGTTGAAGTATGGGTTGAGTTGAGGGGATCCATACTCATATTTGATCTTTATTGAGTTGGATGCTAATATAAAGGATTAGCTCGGGATTGATCTGGTTAAGGGGGATTAGAGGATCACTCTAGTGATTAAGGAGGGATCAATATTGGATATCTTGGTTATGATGGGTGTTCCTTAATCTAGTTGGTACCTAGAGTATGAGCTTCTAGTATAGCTCACTCTAGTTCTGAAGCAAACAAGTCAAACATCATATCAAAGCAATCCATTAGACAACAGATCAAGGCAACTCATCTAAGCAAGCATAATAATCTTCTACTAAGGTTATCATTAATCCTAGCTTGAGATAAGGATGGGCATTTTTAAAAGGTTGTGTTTTGAAGTAGATAAGAGTCCCTTGGTATTTCTACCGAGAGTAGAGTTCAATGTTTTATAAAAGGTTTTGGAAAACTAGAGGGGAGATTATTTGGAAGGTCTATCTTAAAAACATAAGGAGATGATAGTATATAGACCTCCATAGTTTTGTAAACAGAAGCTACTAAAATAATTGTTGTTTCAAAGGCATCTTTTTTTTGTTTTGAAATGCCAGAACATTTGAGAATATGCAATTTAAGCCAAGACACTTCTTTTGTTAAATACTTTTTGTCAACTGATGTTGAGGTAAGGAGTACTACTTCTATTACACAAATCAGATGCATAAGTATAAGCAAGCAAGCAAACACTACATCATCAAACAAGAAAAAGTTTGTGTTCCCCCTGATTTTTGTATTCTGGACAACTAAACAAGGTTGCTGAAATTTGGATGTTACAGACCTTTCCCCCTTAAAAGAATATCGTCCCGAGATTCGGGAGCGATAGGGTTAGGGCAGTTGTGGCGAGGGGTTGCACTAGGTCTGTGGTAACTTGGTGATTTTAGGTTTAATGGAAGATTACTATGTCAGTATCGGGTCTGTGCTGGGTTGCTTCTGCTCCTGGAGTGGTTGAGAGTCTAGATTAGCAGATTCTGATGGAATCATAGGGGATGCTTCGTCTTGATATTTGGAGATGCTGGGGGTGGAGACTTGGCATTACTTGAGGGGATGGGCTCTCTTCTAGTTTGTGACGGTTGATCTCCTTCTTTTCTTTAGCGGTTTGTCCTTGTCGAGATTTTGTGGGTGGTCCTTGGGCAGGCTTCTATTCTAATATAGTGGAAAATATGCACTCTTTCCCCCTTAGGGTGATTCTACAGAAATTCCAAGGTAGCGTTGTTCTTCCTTCTTGAGCTGGAACAACAAGTTGGGAGGATGATCGGGTTGCAGTTGACAAGGCTTTGATGGTCATACGAGGCGTATCTTGGGGACTCTTAGGTTAATCTTCAGAGTGTTAAGTCAGGGACAACCTTATTACAAGCATTTGGGGGCGGCAAAAAATGATTCCTGAAAGTGGCGTAAATACAACATACTTGAAGAGACCTCACAGGTGTCACTCACAACATAGGGGACTTGTTTACCAGAAACTAAAGTTCTTGACATCCAGAGATTCCTAGTTCATGACTAGAGGTCCTATCCTTTGAGTTTAAGCTCAATACATGTTATAGAATTAGACATGCTGCTTGATTTCTGGAGCTTGAGTTGCAAGGTTGTTGGGGGACGGTTGGCCACCTTCCTGGTGAGAGTTGGGGTTGGATACATAGGGCAGAGTATGCTGGCAGATCATGAGGTCCTAAGGGTCTTCTTCTGTCGTAGCCGGGGGAGTGTTTTTTCCAAGGTGTGGCTAGCGGGGTCATAGAAAATAGGTTTTTCTAGTGAGAAGATGCTTCTGGTCCCGAAGCTTCTTGTCTTCCGCGGTAAGAACCTTCCGATTCTCCTTGTTCTTTCGAGGAGCGGGATCAGGGAGGGTTTTAGGAACTTTCAGCGTCGGGTCCACTCGCTGCTTAGTGGGGCATTATCGAAAGTAGTGACCCGGTTGGCCGCAGGTGAAGCAAAGACATTTCTCAGCCTTGAGTTCCCCTAGGGTTTGCTTCAGGATCTTGTTGAGGGTAGCTGTTGCTTTGAGGTTCATCTTTGCAGAGGTGTTGACTAGGCCATGCTCAGGGCACTCTCGGTTGTAATGACCTGGTTGATCACACGAGAAACAGGTACCTTGCTTGTGATATGCCTTACCTTTTAACTTTCCAACTCTTATACACGGAGTTGACGAGCCTTGCTAACTAGAATGTATAAAGGGCAGTCGATGAGAACATGGTCTTGACCTTTGCATAGGAAGCAGGTGATAAACTGGGTTGAGCAATCCTTTGGAGGATGTAGTGCCCCACGGTTTGGGCAGTTGCCTAGGCACTGGCTGGCTTGATGTCCTTCTTCTCCGCAACAGCTGCATGCCTTTTTCGAGTTTCCGGTCTTCATGGCCATCCGGAGGGAGTTCTTCTTCGTGGTAAGCTTTCTGGTTATGGGAGTAAGCTATGTTAAACAGTTATCTTTTGGAGTTCAACTCGGAGGAATGACTGGGGTATAAACTAGGGGGTAACTATTGTTGTCTAAACAAGCAGGTCCCATAGAGGGTGTAGGCCTCACGAGGTGTAATTATAGGGGTACCAACAGTCATCCAGCCTTTGGGAGCAATGCTAGGTATTGGGAAAAGCGGTCAGACGGGACATGGTCATTCCAGGTTGGGTCTGTTGCAATGTCTTTGGTAAAACACGCAAGAGGGAAACACCAAAACAAGCATAGCAATCCAAGGCAGTTATTACAGAACAAACCAGTCCGCACCTGAAGGTGGAAATAGTACTTAAGAATTACAAAATGTGTTTAGGGATGATACATAACTCTACCCTATTGCTAGGAGGGAGAGTACGATAGTGCGGGTGACTGCTCGGAGTGTGCATCTGCAGAGTCTTCGTTGGCTTCTGGCGGAGCAGCAGAGGTTTCCTGCACCTCCTGGATGGGCTTGAACCTACATATATACTGACGGGCGGTGATACACTTCCTGCCCTTCTTGGGAGCAGCTCCCCTCGAGGTTCCTTCAGTGGTGGTGGTTCGTGCTTGATTTCTTTGCAGGGCTTCTAGAGCTTCCTTACAAGTGAGAATGGCTTGTAGGCGATGGAGCTCCAACTAGGAGTGGCGGTATTCGTCGGTGACTGCAGTTAACACTTTGTTGCTGGAGTAGCTGAAGGGGGTCTAAAAAGATAGAGCAGGGCATGCTAGGCTGGGGTCTTGAGATCCTCCGGTACAGTCGATATTTCCCTTCATTGGGAGATAAAAGGTTGTGGGCTACTGATACCTTCGATCCGGATTACGGATGTAGTATAGCTCTTTTTCCCTAATAGACCTAGGTTATCAAATCCACGGGAAGCGAATGCGTAGTGAAGTTACTTTAATGGACCTTCGGGAGTTTTTAGAATTCCTTTTGTGTGTTTACCGGACCAGTAGCTTGCGTCTTTTTGTTGTTGTCGATGATGGAGAGAGAGGGCCTAGGGCGTTCGATTTCACCTATAGCTGTGCAAAAACATCTGATGGAAATAAAAGATATAAATATAGTATGTGTGTACTTGTTAGAGCAAGATAAATTATATGTGGGCAGTGCATCCATAATTGCTATTGCCTCTGCAACCGCTTATAGCAATAACCTAATAGTCTCATCCATAGAAGAAAGAGAACTAATTATATGCATAATGATGTCACCGTTAATCCCAAACAAATCCCTCACATATAGCCGTACTACCCCTTATATCACTAGGGTTCCCAACCTACAGATCATTCATCACTCATACACCCTATACCTGGCTCAACCCTCGGGGTCTTGGGTACCTGAAAAGTCCTTAGATTGAGGAAAGAGAGGATACAATAATCATCATGGCATACAAACTAATACATGATCCCATCTATGATAAATCACATGTACAATTGCTACATGGCTAGGCCGAAGCCCTTAGCCCAAGGAGTATTACTCACACACAGAGACGGTATCAACAATCACAAACATTGTAATAAAAATCATAAGATTGATAGCAATAGTCTTACAATGTCACCAATCGGAGAAGAGATCTACTATTACAAGTGGTGGAAGATGGCTATGGAGATGGAGAATGGTTTGGAGATCTGAGGCGGCTTTTTGGCGGAGTCTGGCTTCTTTGGGGTGAGGTGAGTATTGTTTTCCCGTTGCCTGAGGCTTCTTTATATAGGGGTCCCTTCACGAAAAATTTTCGGTTTGACCTAACGGTAGCGGCGCCAACTATACGACCGGAGCTATACGGTCAGAAATTTTGCTCCGGCCGTACAGTTGGTCGTTATGGCGTCTGCCTTTGTTGGACGGCTCCAGGTTTCTTCTGGTTGAAGGAAATCTCGTATCTTCAACTTTAATGTAGTGATTCCCTCCTTTAAACAATATTATCTGCGCAGGAAAAATAGAAGGACAAATGATTGCATACCCCTCTAAATATTAGCATTAGTGGCAGGGTTTAGAGAGATATTTCATCAAAAATATGATTAATATCCAGTTTAAATGTGGACGTAGATGGCTATATTTCAAATCCATCAACCTCCCCAAGCTTAAACTTGATCGTCTCGAGCAAGAAAACCAATATCAAAAAGGAACTCAGCATTTAAACTGAAATAACGAGATGGTGATCTTACTCATGTTTCCTCCACTTCATAAATCTGAAAAACTTTAGCATAGATAGAGTAATGGCAAGTATATCATACGGGTTTCATGCATCCTTATAGCATAGCAAAATTATTGTAAACATGGATGATTCAAATGAGTAAACTTTATTCCATGTCAAGTATGAACTCATAGGCTTGCCTTTGAACAGTAAAGTATAATCATGTAAATTAAGAGTGTGAGAGTTGTCATGAAAAGCATATATACTAGAGTATCTCAATTCTCCCACATCAATGGATCAAGACTTTGCAAGCACTACTCTTCTATTCATTGTCCTTCAAGAATTTTAGTTTTCAAGTAATTAGAGCATGCCAAAAAAATATTAGTTTACCGGGCTGTGATGGACACTTGTGGCATCACTAAGGTTTTTGTTCCTTTTGCAAAATAATTACTCATAATAGCCAGAGGAGTGATTCCATCATGATTACAGCTACACGGGAGTACCAAGAATCTGAACCACTATAGCATTGCTGCTACAAGTGTTTAATCAACTCATAGTCGAAATCTAGGAGTTTCCTCCATGAAGATTGTTCGTAGGCCAGCGCGGTTGTTGGCATCCCATGAAGTTTGACACGTGTAAAGCTATATCATTCTTATGATTAACAAGTCAAACTTTGGCATGCTCACAAAAACCGCTAAACATTAATTCAATCGAACAAATCCTTTCAAAGAGAGCTATCAAGTCAATCAATATTTTCAGTGGTGTCGAGTGTCTCTAGAAATAAGCCTTCAAGACTAAGCACTACAACACCCAAGCCTTCAATTGTGAGACTTTTCTTATTACAATTTTTAGCAATTTTTAGTCAAGACTTGGTTATATACGAGAGCTAAAACAAAATGAGCCCAATTAAATACCCATGCAAATGACAATCTTACTATGATACAAAGACTCACTCCACCATTATAATATCTCAACATTCACTACTAACTAGCATGGGTTTCTCAAATTTCAAAAGTGGGGAGTCATAAGGCATACCTCTCATGTTTGGTTCCACTTCTCTCTTCCTTTTTTATTTGTTTCTTGGAAACTCGAAGTCGATCACTCTCCTGCAAATATACGAAGACCTCGAGGCGGAAACAAAAAAGAGGGAAAATAAGGAAAAATGGAGAAACCTTTTTGTGATTTTTAAGAGAGGGAAATAAAGAATAGAAAATTGGTGGCAAAGCTCAGCTAGAAAATTTTGAAAGCAAATTGAAAGAACAAAAAATGATGTGTTTATAAACTCAAATAAAAATGTAACCTCAAAAATAACATAAAAGCAAATGAACGCCAAATAATGATACATGAGGAAACTTCCCCAAGCTTAGGCTTTTGCAAGTCCTTCAAATCATTGTGGTGGCGGGAAAAGTCGTTACTCTAGTTCGCAAATTGAGTGGAGACGTTACTTGTTGATTCTTGGAGGTTCAAAGAGAGGTTGTGCATCCTCTCCATAGTCCCTCCAAGTCCTTGGAAATTTTGGTATGTGGCGAACCGGGTTTGTGGCTGTTGCTCTTGATGAGGAACTTCTTGCTCCTCCTCTTGGTCCTCATCCTCTTAAGGAATATCCTTCTCGGGTTGGTGCTTATCAACCTGCATATCATATAGAAAATGTCCTTCCTCAATAGAGAAAAGGCCATTAAGCAAATGAGTGGGGTAGATACGCCTAGCTCCAGCAATATGCAGGTAATAAACACCACCTCTCCTAGTGAGCATTCCATAGGCCCTCAAGGTGGATAAACCAACACGTGTCTCACCTAGTACGGGTTGCAACTCACCTAGATTGATGTCTAGGGCAGTGGCAAGCACGATGATGACGTCTCCTCCTGTGATTGGCCCATCGCTTTAGGAGGCTTGGTTCTCCAGGTAGTGCACAAGGATGATGCCCAAGTTGAGTGACAGGTTGGAGTTGATGTAAGCAGCCTTTGCAAGGGCTAGAATGTCCTCCTCGTTGAGTCTCGTGAACTCATTTTGTGCCTGTAAGGTGTTAGCAATAACATAGAACAAATAGCGAATTGCAGGATGTTGAATATTCTTCCCCTTGTTCACTCTACTAGTTAAGCTCATTCCATTATAGTATTGATCGCGGGAAGGAATTAAGCCAGTAAAGGATGCGCGTAGAGCATGAACATCATTGTTTGGAAAACTAAAGCATGCACACTATTCATCTAACATTAAGGTGTAGTTGTTGTTCATCAGGCGGAAAGAAATAGTATCCTCTCCTTGCCACAGTTTAATGGTTCTTTGCAATGAACTTAGGAATTCAATGGTTAAGTGGCGATAAGTAGATACATCATTGTACACAAAGTTTTGCAGGACAACTTTATTGCAAAGTAATTTAAAGTCATCAGAAATATCAAGTTGGTTCAATATAAGGGGGCAAGCCCACTTGGTGGCCTTCACTTTGTGGTTCTTGATCTTGTGGAAGAGGTCGCGATGGGCCTCATCCCTGAACCGTATCTCCATGCGTTCCTGGGTGATTGCCCAAGAAGCACTAGCAGTGGCACGAGCACGAGTGTGTCTCCTTGTGTTCATCTTCTAAAACATTGAAGAAAGGAAAAAATAAAACTTTTTGATCCAACAATAGTAAGTATAATATATTCCTCATCTAAACACACTAAAGAATCTCCTCAAGATAATAATCTAGGCAAGAAAATCATGGCAATTGGTTCATAGTAGGTCTCACCCTATATTGATAATGACAATAAATCGAAGATGAATTTGCAAAAATTAATTGGAGGATCGGGAAACATACCGTAGATCGCTTGTGTGCGAGGAAATCGAACGAAATTGAGTAGAGATGAAGATCCCTTGAGGTTCTGAGAGAGTTTGGAGGTAGAAGAAAGAAAAACAATTGAAGTTTTGGAGTTGGGAGTACCTTCCCGTGCGATTTTGTGGTTGGACGCAACTATACGGGCGCAACTATACGGGCGGAACATGCATTTCGGCCGTATAGTTGGTGTTCTGTCAAAATATTGGGTATTCCTCCTGGCGGTCCAGCTATACGGACGCAACTATACAGGCGGAACAAAATGTTCCAGCCGTATATTTGGTCGTTAAACTGTCTATCCCTGCGAAAGAAAATTTGCAAAGGCATAGATATCTATACGACTGGAACTATACAGCCGCAATTTTTATTCCCGCCGTATAGTTGGTCATTAAACTCTCAGTATATATGAAAAGAAATTGTATGGAGACATTGATATCTATACGGCCGGAACTATACGGCCTGAATTTTTATTCCCGCCGTATAGTTGGTCGTTAAACTCTTAGTACATATTGCAGAAATTTTTTCGATGGCAAAGATAACTATATGACCGGAACTATACGGCTAGAATTTTTATTCCTATAGTATATGCTATCGTTAAACCGTCTGTAGGCATCAAAAAAATTATGTTTCTTCGTAAACTATTTATTTTCCTGTAACTTAGCGATATACCTTTTTTTTGACAGAAAATTGACAGAAAATATTGTCGACCAACAATAGCATGAATAATGCAGAAATTCAAGTACTACCAAATTTCTTCTCCTCAAATGGAGTTTTCTAGCACTCTTTAACAAACATGAACTTAAACTAAAACTAAAAACTTAACTCAAACCTTAATTTAACATGGGTTGCCTCCCATCGAGCACTCTTTTATGGTCAATAGCTTGACCTTGATGATACTCACTTGGGCCAGATGGGTGGAACACCCACTCCAAAGTAATTGGCCTTCAAAGTGATGGCCTCCTTCTCGTCATGTTTGGCTTTATTCTTCCTAGGGAAATGAATAACAAAAGGATCTCGTGAAGGCAATTGCAACTTCACATTCCCTTCATGAAGGTTAATTAAAGCCTTTATAGTTCTCAAGAAAGGATGGCCTAGTATTATAGGAGCAATAGTATCTTCAAGCATGTCAACAATAACGAAATCAATGAGAGCAGGACAACCTTTGATGTAAACTAAAGTGTTCTCCTTAATCCCTACAGCTTGTTTGTAGGTAGAATCACCTAGATGCAATTTTAATTCAGTAATTTCAAAGGAGCCAAGATTTAACTTGTTAAAAAGACTCTTTGGAATTGTTGAGACGCTTGCACCTAGATCACAAAGTGCAGCTATCTCATTAGTTCCAATCTTTATCTTAATAGTAGGCTCAAATATGTCATCTAGTTTAACAGGTAACTTTTCAGCGATTTTCTTTTATTCCTCTTCATGTAGCATACCTTAATTTCTACTTGATAAACAAAGTGTTGATAAATGGCTTCGTCGTTACCTTCACTTACCGAAATTTTGACGTTGATCATTTTTAGGAGATCTTCGATGGTGTAGCTTGGTGAAGGGGCATTACTATAATCAAGTTCTTCTGGCTCCTCCCTTTGGATCCTCATCATTTTGAGTTCTTCAACAGGATTGGGCTCAGCTTTACCTGCAAATTTAACTAGAATGAGAGTTTGACTCTCGGTTATCTTACCTAGCTGTGCCTTAACGATCCTTGTTCTTTCTTGAAGGGCCTGCAAATCATCTCCCAAACTAACAACTTGGGTAGATAATTTACCAAGCATAGCATCATGGTTCTCCGTGATTTTGACTAGAATATTATTTTGTTCATTCCGTGAGTCTATGAAAGACTTAAGCATTTCTTGGAGACTACCATTACTAGTTCCCATATTATTATTAGAGTTATTTGTAGGACTAGCATAATGTTTCCGAAAATTAGGATTGTAACTCTTCTTCCAAGTAGGATTATAATCATTACGAGCTATGAAGTCTATTTCTTCTATATTTGTGTCAGGGGTGGCTCTTACCTGAGTTCCCTTACCTTTTATGGCTAGTATGAGCTCATCCAACTTAGTATTGAGATCTTCGTTCTCTTGTGGTGAGACAGAGTTCACCTTCTTCGTGTTCGATCTTTCCACATGCCATTGTGCATGCTTGTCTTGCATATTGTCTAGCAGCTGCTTTGCTTCAGTAATATGCTTACCCATGAATGTTCCTCCAGCTGCAGTATCAAGCATAGACTTAGACATAGGATTAAGGGAATTATAAAATAAATGTAGGATTAACCAATCTTCCATCCCATGACTCGGACATTCTCTTAGGCATTTTGTCATCCTCTCCCATGCAAGCTCTAGTGGCTCACGCTCTTCCTGTCTAAAACCAGTAATATTAGATCGGAGTTGCATATTCTTTGCAGGTGGGAAAATTTTAGTCATAAATAAAGAAGTACATCCCACCCATGATGTGATAGTAGTTTTAGGCAAAGATAGCAACCATTATTTAGCTCTTCCTCTTAGAGAGAAAGGAAATAAACGTAATTTGACCGCATCAGGGTCAACATCTTTTATACACATCATATCACATATTTTAGTGAAAGTATTTAGGTGCATACCTACGTATTCAACAGCAGAGCCTCCAAATTGATTCTGTTGAACCAAACTTAAGTAAGGGGCTTAATTTCATAATCATCAGCAGCAATTGTTGGCTGTTCCTAATAACCTCACCAGGGTAGCTATTGCTTCCCCGGTAATGGCGCCAGAAAAAGGGTTGATACCTTCGATCCGGATTATGGATGTAGTATAGCTATTTTTCCCTAGTAGACCTAGGTTATCGAATCCACGGGAAGCGAATGCATAGTGAAGTTACTTTAATGGACCTTCAGGAGTTTTTAGAATTGTTTTTGTGTTTTTTCGGACCAGTAGCCTGCATCTTTTTGTTGTTGTTGATGATGGAGAGAGAGGGCCTAGGGCATTAGGTTTCACCTGTACCTGTGCAAAACATCTGATGGAAATAAAATATAGAAATAAAGTATGTGTGTGCTTGTTAGAGCAAGATAAATTATATGTGGGCAGTGCATCCATAATTGCTATTGCCTCCGCAACCGCTTATAGCAATAACCTACTAATCTCATCCATAGAAGAAATAGAACTAATGATATGCATAGTGATGTCACCGTTAATCCCAAGCAAATCCCTCACATACATCCATACTACCCATTCTGTGACTAGGGTTCCCAACCTGCAGATCAGTCATCACTCATACTCCCTATACCTGGCTCAACCCTCGGGGTCTTGGGTACCTGAAAAGTCCTTAGATTGAGGCAAGAGAGGATACAATAATCATCATGTCATACAAACTATTACATGATCCCATCAATGATAAATCACATGCACAATTGCTACATGGCTAGGCCGAAGCCCTTAGCCCAAGGAGAATTACTCACACATAGAGATGAGATCAACAATCAGAAACATTGTAATAAAAATCATAAGATTGATAGCAATAGTCTTACAATGTCGCCAATTGGAGAAGAGATCTTCTATTACAAGTGGTGGAAGATGGCTATGGAGATGGAGAAGGCTTTGGAGATCTGAGGCGGCTTTTTGGCGGAGTCTGGCTTCTTCGGGGTGAGGTGAGCGTTGTTTTCCCATCGCTTGAGGCTTCTTTATATAGGGGTCCCTTCATGAAAGTTGTTCTGTTTGACCTAATGGTGGCGGCGCCAACTATACGACCGGAGCTATACGGTCGGAAATTTTGCTCCAGCTGTATAGTTGGTCGTTACGGTGTCTGCCTTTGTTGGATGGCTCCTGGTTTCTTTTGGTTGAAGGAAATCTTGTTTCTTCCACTTTAATGTAGTGATTCCCTCCTTTAAACGACATTATCTGCGCAGGAAAAATACAAGAACAAAGGATTACATACCCCTCTAAATATCAGCATTAGTGGCAGGGTTTAGAGAGACATTTCATCAAAAATATGATTAATATCCAGTTTAAATTGGACGTAGATGGCTATATTTCCGAGCCATCAGCTGCCTCATTTCTGGAAGGAAATCACAGATGCGCATTAAATCTTCCATGGCTACTGTGGCAATGGCAAGTACATGAGTGGACATCTGAGGTCCAGTGGAGTAGATGGGGCTTCCTTTGGTTCCAGGATTGGTGAGTATGACAATTTGTCCCACATAATCTCTGGATTCCAGTCCCTTGTGGAGGGTGTAGTTGGGTTTCTGTTGGTAACCGCAATAAAGGATGGGCCTAATCAGTTGCACTATATTTGGGCTTGAACTTCGACGACACTTCAATCAAAGTCAAGATGGGCTTCTACATATTTTCAAAGGTATGAAACAATACATCGTGACTAGCCCAGATTCTATGATAATAATTGGAGAAATATGACCACATTCGCTGCCGAGTACACAATCGACTGAGCTTTATCGAATATTTGAGTTTGATCTCGCCAAGCTCGCGAGCTTGATGCTAGGTTTCAGTTTGGCTTGTTTAGGTGTTGAGCCAAGTTTGAGCCAAGCTTATAATGAATCGAGTTCAAACAGTTTGTCGAGCCCGAATATTTTTGACAGCCCTAGTCCAAAGCAATAAATTCTTCTTTTATCTTAAGACTAGCATGATCATCCATATCCATATTTATGTTAGTCTTAGGAAATGAAGAAATAGAAGATGATACCTCGGACCCTCTCGCCATAAGGCAAGTGGCGTTGTTGTTGATGGCGTTTTAGTTTGGAGAGTCGAAGAGTGATGACGGAGTAGATGTGGTGGCTATAGCAGCCACCTCACGAGTACTATCTTCATCCTCTTCATCTTCACTTGAAGAGGAATATTCTTCTTGTGCCACCAAGACAATCTTGGGTTGTTTCTTATAAGGGCCATTCTTTTTGATAAATGGCTTTTTTCTAGGTGCCTTGGATTTTTCTTTAAGGATGAGCCTGCCACCATTGTCTTCTCTATTTTGATATGGACACTCAGCCACAAAGTGTAGCCTATCTCCACAATTGTAGCATGTTCTCAGTTTTGGGCCATTCTCTCTTCTTCCACTTGACCCAGTCTTGCGCTCGAGTTCCAACTTGGCCTTGGCTGGATCCTTCCAAACGTTCCTTGCATAGAATGCCATGTACTCACCATGAGCACGCTTGACTTCCTCAGGGCAGTCCATGGAGACACCCTCGAAACCTCTTTCATCCTGATCTTCCTCAACAACATTTTCCTTTGGAGCAACATTGACCCCTTTTTGCATTCCAATGGCTCGGGCACGGGCATCTTCCGCATTCTTAGCTGCAACCTTGAATGATGCCATTTCTTGCATGACTTCATTGGAAGTCATTTGATGGTAGTTGTGTCTACCTTGCAAGCTCTTCAAGTCCGTTGGCTCAAAATGCATTAGAGCACTCACGTATTTCCTTTTTATCCAAGCATCATCAATTTTGGTGGCTCCATGCTTTCTAAATGTTGTTGCGATTCCCTTGAGTCTTCTATACATATCTTCATGGTTTTCAGCATCCAACATGTATAATCCTTCAGCTTTATTACTAAGGGCATCATACCTATTCCTCCTCATGCTTTCATTTTCGATAAAGAGGTCGGTGAGAGCATCCCAAGCTTCTTTAGCTGTCTTGAGATGCTCAATGTGGGGCATGTCCTTGGGACCCACTCCAAGTAGTATCATGTGGAGAGCCGTTGCGTTCAATTAGCTATCCACAACTTATCTTCTTGTCAAGTTGGTGCGATCTCCAATATGAAGACCCTCTTCGATAATTCTCCAAAGTTCAATTGACGAACTGCATACATGAGATTTCATTAAGAATTGCCATTGATTGAATGAAGATGAAGTAAGTTTAGGTGGATCACCCCTATTATTTATATGAGAATGTAGGTGATGGACCTCACTATATTCCTCCTTACGACTTCCCTTCTTGGAGGTGGAACCATTATGTTTTTCACCTACCACATCATCTTCCTTAGATCCGGTGTTAGCCTTATCCTTGGATGATGGAGTGGCATCCTCAGAGGAAGATGGAGATGGGGCTGCAGATGATGTGAGGCGAGCAATCATTTGTTGCATCTCCTCCATCTTGGTCTCAAAGGATTTCAACAAGGTTGTTTCCAACGCCTTGAGGTCATCCATTGTGACCTTGTCCACAACCTCATTCCCATTCTCCATGGTACCCATACTTCTCGTAGGCGGTTAAGCCTGAATAAAGAGCCAGGGCTCTGATACCAATTGAAATGGATCATATGGGAACCTAGGGGGGGGTGAATAGGTGCTACTTCAAATTTTAATGCTTTTTCAATTTTAGGCTTGACACAAAAGGTAAATTCTCTAGATAGCTATTATACAGAATTTCCCTATATGCAAACCTAACTGCGAGTAAAGGCGAGTAAGAAAGAAGAACGAGTAAACCATAGTGGAGCATGCGGAGACACATGATTTGTTTTACCGCAGTTCCTTCCTTGTTAAGGGAAGTACATCTGCGTTGGAGGGGTGGGCGGTACTAAGACCACCACGCCACAATAGGCCTCACCCTGTTCTCCGATGGATCCCGCCACCAAAGGCCTGATCCACCTTTCCACTATAGGAACCCTTCGAGGCGGGAACCAGCGCCTTTACACAACAATCGGCGCACAACTCCACAACCAAATTGGAGGCTCCTGTAATGACAACAAGCTACCACAAGAACAAGTTATCAATAACAAAACATGAGATCTAGATATTAATGAGAATACTAGATCGGTGATTTCTCCAAGTGAATGGAGAGGATTTGATGCGCTTGATTCATGATGATGATGTAGGTTGTCTCCTCCTTCAATTCCCCCAAAGATCGAAGACTTCGGGTGGTTGAAGTGGGAGATCTAGAGAGAGAGCTCTTGCAATAGGTCTGGCAATTTTCGAGTGAATCAAGAGTTCTGAATGGAGGGGATGAAGGGGATTTTATACCCCCTGCACCCACTGAGCCGTTGGAGCCATTTGGGGCCGGAGTATCCGGCCCAATTGAGGGCCAGATTATCCGGCCTGGGGAAAACTCTGCCCCAGACTTATATTATACGACAAACAATCTGCCCCCACTCAGAGCAACCCGTCGATCCTGCCCTTGAGCGCCTCCTGCAGGGGCGGATTATCTGGCCCCATGCGAGGGCCGGATTATCCGGCCAGGGAAGGAACAACCGCCCCTGTTTGGATTTTCCGGGAGAAAATCCGAACCCACTCAGAGCGTCGCACCTTGGCGTCCTTTGATCATCTTCTGGGGGCCGGATTATCTGGCCTAAGGCGAGGGCCAGATTATCCGGTCCGGGGAACACAATCCGCCCCTGTTCGGATTTTCCGGGAGAAAATCCGACCCCAGACAGAGTGACGCGCCAAGCCAGCCTTTGTTAAATGAGTTAGGCCGGATTATCCAGCCCTTGATGGGGGCAGATAATCCGGTCCGCCAAACACAAAAATATTCCCTTCACACTTAGCACACATGAGAAAACTCCACGCTATTGTTATCTAACACTCAAAACACAGGGAACCATGAAATGTTCTTTCAACGGGGAGGCTCACCGGGGGCTCGGGAGGCGTCGGAGAGGTTGCAGGCGGATGCGACGCACCACGACGAGTCTAGAGAGGGGCGGCATAATGGTTATTTCTTCTGGATGGACGCTTGTGCGTGAAAAACGAAAGAGCAAGCATCGGAGCTTGTTAGAGCAGCACCCAAGACCTGTTGCATGTCGAAAAGAATGGCATGATTAGATGCAGGTTCTCAAGGAGAGTCCAGGAGTGAGTCATGCAGAGGTAGGGGCTAGGAGGAGGCCTAGAGCTTTCCTTCTTTTTTTCTCTTAGACAAGACAGGGAAGGGGAGAGTGGGTGGTGTACAGGGGAGGTGAGTGGAGGGGAGAGGGAGCAAATAAGGTAGGTAGGTAGTGTTGTGTTGGCTTGTTGCCTTATAAAACAAAGAGGGGAGGCTCATGGTGGAGCATGTTCATGAGGAGCAAGGGGAGAGGGGAAACCAGGGATGGCTTTGCTTTGGGCATGTGGAGAGGTGAGGGGAGTGGTTTCTGATCGATCTAGGGCAGAGAGGAAGAGTGGTAGAAGCCAAGGCATTTAAAAGGGAGAAGACTAGACTAAAAGTATTGTTTTTCCTGTCATACAAGCACTAAGGGACAAGGGCTTAAGTGGGCTACAATGATTTCTACAGTGCTGTGACCAGAGGGGTGAGAGGTGTGTTGTGCAAGCTTGGTTGACTAGTTTAGGGGAGGTTTGATGGGGTTTAAAAGGATGTATTTGAATCTTGTCAAAATTTTCCTAGATAGATGTTTATGAAGCAAGTCAAGAATTTTAACTTAGGAAAGATGAGGAAAGGGTATTGGTGGGTAGATGAGGTCAAGATACGTCTCTATGATTTATTTGGGATTTTTATAAGGGCTTCTAGTCCCCTTAAAATCATTTGTTCAAAGAGTGCTGAATTGATTTTCGGAAGCTTAGTTGATATTTTTACATTGTAAAAGGTTGGTTTTTGATGTGAGATGGTCTTGGATACCTAGTTACACCTTGGATAATTTTCATGGAATTTAATGGGAAGGAAAAGTATTTTTAAGCAATTGTTTCTTATTTGCCATTTAAAAAAGGGCAAAAAGAAAATAATAAACCTTCCCAAAAATATTTATTTTTGAGATGGTAAGATAGGATATGAGGTATAAGCCTCAAGGTTACCTTGGTTTGGCAATGTACTTTAGAGAAAAACAAACTTTTCTTTATAGGATAAGTTTTGGGGATTTGGTCAAGGAGGGGGATTAAATAGTTTTAGAGCCAATTTAGTTATGGGGAATATTGTATAAATTTAGATTTCCAAGGTGGATGATGTCATCTTGAATTATCCATCATTTGGAACCTTGCATTTTGAAAATCAACCTTGAGATTGGGAGGGAACTAGATTTCGGAGATCTAGGGCTTTGATATTATTATGCCACCTAAATTTGGTTGGGAGGAGTAGCTCAGAGCTCACCTTGAGGCATGGGCTAGATGGATGGATGGACCATGTTATGTATATGACCAATGTACCATGAGTTTGGCTTGGTTGGATTTGAGGAGGTCTAGGAGTGATTGCAAACTTTGGTGAAATTAAGACTATCATAACAGTTTATCATTTAGCCTCGGAAACTAGGTGGGTTTAAGAGGCACAAAGCTCCAATGGAATCAAGTAAAGTGTGTATTGATAGACCATGGTTAGTAGGTCATAACCATGCAAATAGTTGGTCAAGGGAAGGTAGCATAGAGATGGGAGCTTCTGACAAGGTAGGCTTGATGGTAAGATTTGCAGAAAAGATTGTTTTCTTCCCTACTAAACCATCAAGGATGAGTGGGTCCAAGAAGGGTTTAGCCAAGGGCAAGAGTGGAATTTGGTAGTACCCATGATGTACTACAAGATGTTCAGGTACATTTTTAAAGATGCACACTATTTAAAATAGATGGAGTCTCAAAGATTGAATCTAGATAAGGATTCCAGACTTAGCCAAATTTTGTAGATTTGTGGATTTGGACAGGTATGAAAGAGGGAAGAATTTGGAAAAGATGCGGGGGTCCATTCTCATAATCAATTGGATTATGTTGAATTATGGGTTGAGTTGAGGGGATACATACGCATATTTGATCTTTATTGAGTTGGATGCTGATAGAAAGGATTAGCTCAAGATTGATCTGGTTAAGAGGGATTAGAGGATCACTCTAGTGATTAAGGAGGGATCAATATTGGATAACTTGGTTAGTATGGGTGTTCCTTAATCTAGTTTGTACCTAGAGGATGAGCTTCTAGTGTAGCTCACTCTGGTTCCGAAGCAAACAAGTCAAACATCAGATCAAAGCAATCCATCAGACAACAGATCAAGGCAACTCATCTAAGCAAGCATACCAATCTTCTACTAAGGTTATCATCAAGCCTAGATTGAGATAAGGATGGACATTTTGAAAAGGTTGTGTTTTGAAGTAGATAAGAGTCCCTTGGTATGTCTACCAAGAGTAGAGTTCAATGTTTTATAAAAGGTTTTGGAAAACTAGAGGGGAGATTATTTGGAAGGTATGTCTTAAAAACATAAGGAGATGATATCATATAGACCTCCATAGTTTTGTAAACAGAAGCTACTAAAGTAATCGTTGTGTGAAAGGCATATTGGATTTTTTTTTTAAAATGCCAGAACATTTGAGAATACGCAATTTAAGCCAAGACACTTATTTTGTTAAATAGTTTTTGTCAACTGAGGTTGAGGTAAGTAGTACAACTTCTATTACACAAATAAGATACATAGGTATAAATAAGCAAGCAAACACTACAACATCAAACACGAAAATGTTTTTGTTCCCCCTGATTTTCGCATTCTGGACAACTAAACAAGGTTGCTGAAATTGAGATGTTACAGCTATAGAACTAACCCTGGGATTTTCCGAAGGGAATTATGGTAATTATCTTGAAGTGATTCCAACTCTTAGTGAACCAATACTCAAAATCCTTCTTAACCATCCAAGGAAATAATATTTAGACTCAAAGATCTTTTTTGGTTATTTTTCCCTCAAGGTAGGGTTTATTTCACTATAAAGCCCATAATTAAATAAATAATAGTGCTAAAATATAAAAACAACTTTTGGTGGCTTTGTTATGTCACCACCTATCTGATGATATCATTTTTGTACATTGATATCATATAGAACCAAGTCTTAGTTGGAAGACCCTTATTGAAGTAGTTTTGACCTTTAAATCATAAAAGAATTCCTGCATACTCAATTAAGGTAACTCTTCTTGTTATAAACTCAACCTAACCAAACCTACTGAAGCTAGTGGTGTTTTGTATGTGTATATGTTGTATTTCTATGTTCCTTAACTGCTTTGTATTGATTGTGGTATCATTTGTTTGCATGTATGCCTGATGACCACGATAGTTGTGATTGTGCTAACGCCGAGAAGAAATGATTGTATTATTATTACTATTATTGGTATTCTAAGAAGAAGTCTAGGGACTTATTGCTGATCACAGGAAAGCCACCCTTCCTAAATTCTAATACTTGTCCTACTCCTTTTACTACCTTTTTTGTATCTCCTTTATAAATTTCATATTATCTGCATGTCTTGCTTTACTAGTACTGCGCTAATAACTTGGCTCCTCTAAGTTATGACTTGGTGTCCCATCTGACACCCACCCTCATGTATACCATTTTCCCTTTAGAGTGAGTGTATGATGGTTAGCATCTTTCCTTGTTGAAGACCTCAGATTTGATAAACAAAATTGTTTTGGGGATTTTTCGATAACTGGTTTAAAAAGTGTTTTGGTAAAACCCTTGGAAAGAGGCATTGTTTCCAAGTGGAGGTTTTAAAGAAGGGAAAAGTGCTGAGGAAGGATGAGAATGATGGACTTGAGTTGAGAAGGGATGTTCTATGCCTTTACCAGAACAACTTATCCGTGTAGCGACATTACTCCAGGAGCTGGGGCTTAACTCGTAGTTTATCTTTATTAGAATGGGCAGCCCCTACACGTTCTATAGGGAATAAATCCTCTGAATTCTGGTCTCTCCCTTGTAAAGTTCTACGAATCTAGGGTTAGCGGATGTCTTGTACATGCCGGTGCAACAATTGGGTCTCCCGCGGATAGTATGACTTAGGAAGTACAAAAGGAAGTGGAGTCACCTAAATCAAGGTATTTCCCAAACTTCAGTTTGGGTATACACGTGTATGGAAGGAAGGACTATGGCGCTGAGAGCCATATATGCGTTGCTAGGGGAGAACGAACCCAAGAGGGAATGGTGCCTTTGCTAGGGTGGACAAATGAAAGGTTACGTTTGATTATCTGAACCCCCAATTATCGTGTGTAACGGGCCGTGGTTGAATCTCGGAGGATGTATTGATTCTTGTGGGTAAAGTGCACAAACTCTGCAGAGTATAATCTATCCAAATAGCCATATCGATGGTCAAGGACGGTTGGAAAGTTGATTGCTAGGAGTACTAATGACTGCAAGTGCACAGATCGTTTGTAGCTAGTTTCGAAATAAAGATATTGATCCCACAAAGAGAAGTAGGGGAAATACTAAAATGCTTTTAACTAAAACTAAAGGAAGTACTTAAAGAATAAATTTAAGATGCATGAATAGTAGAGGTTTTTTGGGTTTTTAACTGAACAAAGCATGTAAAGTAAAGTAAAACTTAATGCAGAAAGTTAGAATCATGTGTATAAAAGAACTTAGAACTGCAATAGGGGAAAAAGGCGTTCTCAGGGAGTGGTGGATACACCGCTAGCAATTTAGACTAAGTAATCAAGATTATTATAATGAATATTCTCATGATATGTTTGTATGTGGGAGGAGCTCCATATATGGACAAATAGGCATCAACCACTGCTCACATCATCCTTCATAACCACAACCAACAGATAAACAACATCAATCGTATTATCCTTCTATTAAGGGATTTCTCCCGTGGCATGGACATGGCTTTATGAGTTCTCCTTGATTCCCTAAGTTAGTACGTAAAGAATGACAACATCTTTATAGTCACAGTAAGTGTTATCATCCCTCTGTCTAGTAACAAGTAATCCCCTTCATCGAGTCCCCATAGGAGGCAAATATTAAAGAGGTGCACAACTCCCAACATCAAGATGAAGACAATTAACCCATACACATAATGATGTATAACATAATAATCTCTATTTATCTCAATCATATACTAGGGTTTCTCCATTTCCCCAAGAACTAAAGATCTACTCAGACATGGAGGCAATCAACATCATAGCAATGGTAATGGAATCAATTGTAAATGAATAGTTCTTGTATAAATCCACAACGAGTACGAAAATTATAACAAGATCTAGATGGGTGAAGATGGGATGGATGGAGATGATGGTGGTGCCGCGGTTGATGAAGATGAAGATCAATGCATTGGCCTCCTAGATCTGCGTAGGGTGAAGATGGATCCCTTGGGAGAGTTCCCCCTACAGATTCCTTCCGAAGGTGAGGATTTCGATGATTTCTGGGTGTTCTGTAAGTCGTCTCCCTGATCCAGTTGCACGGGGTGAAACTATTTGAGGAGGCGGTGGCAGTGCCAACTATATGACCAGAACTATACGGCCGGTGAAAGTATCCCGGTCGTATAGTTAGTCGTTGAACCATCTGTAAGCCTTGATCGCTTTGGGTTTTCTTCAGGTATTATTGATATTTCCCAAATATGCGATTTACGTTGTTTTGATGCCTTTTCTCCCAAGTACAACTTCTCCAAGGATTGTGTCCATTGTATCCAGCATTTTTCCTGATCCTGGTGAAAACAGACATAAAACATGCGCGCGGACGCCATAAAATACTAAGATCCTACATCTACAATGCAAAATAATAATATAGAACATGATGCAAATATGCACTCATCCACTTCTCCAAGCTTAGACACTTGCTCGTCCCGAGCAAGTTTAGCTTAATGGATGTGATCCTCATATTCATGAAGCTGAATCGATAAAATAAATGAGGCAGTTGTAGCATGTGTTTATCATATATGATATATAGGAATAAGTTCATGAATAGTACCTTACTCGAACCATCCTAATAATATTAGAAGGCTTCCACAACTTAGTGATCAACAGTTCACAAAAGATGAATCTCAACATGATGTAAAAGTATTCAGTTCGACCGAATGAGTCAGCGAGGTAGTCCCAAGTGTTTTAGGATTACCATATTCACCTAGGATTAAAAATCTCAAAACGTTTCTTTATCATACCACAATATAGTGGTGTATGCCTATTTGCTCTTTGCACATTCACTCTTTTTCTTCTTCTTTTTTATATATGCTCACACTTTTGTTTAAGTGTTGTGCAAAGAAGCTAGCCATACATTCCACTTCATGTAGGAAACCAAAGTTTAACGATCTCAATTATCAAATTCCAATTGTATATGAAGCATCTTTATGACTTGAAGATTCTACCTTGACTCGTCCTCACTCTATTTTGATAGCACTTTCAATTTTCTTTTGTTCAAGGTTTATTTTTCAACTTGACTAATCAGATTATTTTTACTTTTGTAAATCAAACCATGAACTTACAACATATCGATTAAACTATCTTTATACGTTCCATTAATACCAATGGTGTGCAAGACTCCTATTTCTATCATCAAGTGCAAGTAAAATTATACTCAAGCTATTCATATATCCAATAGGACAAACACAAACTCAATATTTCTCCATATATGATAATAAACTCGGAATTTCACAAATGGGATCGACTATTCCTTAAGGGAATTCAAATGATGCAAACTTTATTTCTAAACTCGAACTAATGAAAAACTAAAATAGTAATGTAAAACTTATAAGATAGATTACAAGGTCTTAAAGATCTCCCCAAGCTTAGAATCAATCCAGGTAGGATCAAATAACTCCTTGTTGGTACCTATTCCTCCTACTGGGTAGGAAGAGTATTGCCCTCTTCTTTTGTGTTGCCATATTTAACCATGCTTGCAAAGCGGATGCTGAGCTCGGCCATGTAGTATTGAAGCTACAACAATTTCTTCTTAAGGAATTTCTTCTCATCTGTCAACTCAAAAGTAGTTTTAATCAAGAAACAACCTCTACCATCGATGTCATCGACCTTTTTCTCAAGGTCTTTGCTCATCATCCAGTAGGAGTCAATCCCATCTCCAATTGTTTCAACACATGCCTTCGAAGCTTTTTCCAACTCATAGATCTTATCTTGAACATCATATTGCCGCACCTTCTTAGGTTTAAGAGGTCATGCACCAAGAGGATGTTTATAATAGGATCCTATGTTGTGACGATAGGGATTAGGGAGATACTCATCCTTGTTCTTTACCCGCTCAGCTTGCCTCATAATCTCCATCTGTTGCAGGAACATGTCCTCCCAGTTTGGGAGAGGCTTGATCTCCGGGCTGGATGATGATGGTGATCCTTTAGGTTCTACTTCTTGGATCCTCTTCACGGGCTTCTCTTCTTTCTTCCTCCACATCTTGTTGACATGGAAGGGGTGCATGGCTTCGCTGCACAGATGTTGTTAGAGGGGCTTGTATAGGGATGGCGAGAATTTTTTGAGGTTGGAGGATGTATGTAACATCCCAAAACTCTAATCCAAGGTTATTAAGATCCAAATCATCAAATTTAGGGTTAACAAAAACTTTTCCCTTTCAAAATAATTAAGCATTCATATGTGAGTGCATTTAAATTAGGAGTTGTTTTGAATTGCCATGTTTGAGTGATCCATTGGTTGTAAAATGATTCTAAGGTGAAATAAACATCATCTAGATCATTCCAAAGAAAATCCCAAAGAAAAACAAATCAAAAAGAATAAATTAAGCAAATTGTCATTTGTGCCATTTTAATCACCATGCCTACTTTGGCCATTCCTAGAACTCAAATCTTAACAGAAACAATTGTGGTTATTTGCACCCCTTGCTAGTACAAGTAGTGATGTACCAAGGCCCACTTTGTTTCACTCCAAAAACTTTCAAACACTAAATTTAAATGACATTTGAAAATTGAATGTAGTTCATATGTATAGATCACACTTATTCAAAAACCACTCAAATGAACCCCACTTTTAAAACCCAAGCACACCTAGAAGCTCAACCATAAGATACATCACTCCACCAAAATTCAGCTCAAAATTCAAATATTTTGTTCATGCGGCCATTGTGTCGAACACCTGGCAGGCAGAATCAAAATGGCCTAACTATTACTGTTTTGGGGTTAATCTTGTCGAGCCATTTGGTGTGCATTGATCAACCTTGTCTCCCCCAAGTCCAACCAGACTAAAACCAAACCCTATCTCTCGCCCTGGCGCCAGTGCCATGCCACCCCGACGCAATGCTCGCCGGACAAGAGTGCACAAGGCGCATCCGACCACCCCTCTCTCTCTCGCCATGTCTAGGAGCTAGACCAGACTACACCGCGAGTCGCTGCCCCTTCCCCAAGCCCAGCCAGGCACTGGACCACTCCCCAGCCTCGCCGCCCTTTCTCTCTGCGTGCAGCCAGAGCGAGCCAGAGCGCCCTTACCGCCAGCACGCCACATACCGTGCCTCGACCGCAGATCGTGCACGCTTCTCCGCCTCGACCCTAGCACCCCGCCAGACATGGCCGTGCACCGCTGCACGACCCACAATCGCCGAGTGCCGCGTCGAGCACCGCCTCTGTCTTCCAGAGCACGCGATGCTCCCGACCATATGACACCGCGCCATTAAGCCGTGGAGCACCGCCAGGAGGCAAGCCACCGTCTGCCTATGCCGCCCATGCCGATAGCGCCATGTATCGTCGTCACCGACGAGCTCGCCGTCGCCCCCTTGGTCCCGTCGTCGAGCCTATATAAGGAGCCCTCCCCATCAACATTTCTTCACACCACTCAACTCCCCTCTCACCACTGATCCTTCCCCACCTCTCACCGGTGCCGCTCGAGCCTTAGTTTGCCGGAATTGCACCGGAGGAGCCCGCTGCAGAGGACTAGACGCTGCCGTCAATTCCGACCACCCCAAGCCCTGCCGTGACCTTGCCTTAGTCCACCGTTGCTGTCCAGTTCGATCGCCCACCTCGCCGCACTATCTAGAGCCCTGGTACATCCCCAGTAGACCCCCACTGGCTATTTAGGGTTCGGTCTCGCCGGCGACGAGTCCGTCGTCGACGATGACTGTGAGCCGTCGATCTCTGTTCTAATCGTATGGCCCAGATTGATGGATACCGTTTCGGGTGTTAAGTCTCGCTGACAACCGGGGCCAACCTGTCAGCCGCCCTCTCCACCGCTGAGTGTCACTAGGCCGGCCCATTTCCTTTCTGTGCGACCCAGTTAATTCAAATATAGATTTTTCTATTTAGGTTTGAACTCAATTCTGTCCCTTAGTTTAAAAATCAATTCCAGAAGATTTACTGAACCAAATTGAGTGATTCCAATTTTTTTAGAAAGCTACTAAAAATATCTATCCAAACCCGTTGGATTTAATTCATTTAGAGTTAGAGATCTCTCCTAGTGAAAATAACAAGATAGAAGCTTTTGCACATTCAATTTTTTTTTATAAAATCAACAATAATAGCTTTTGAGTTGATTCCAACTCTCAAAAATCACATTTAACCATACCTATCTGAATATGTAATAATATTAAGGTTTACATGCAGTGACATTGGAATAGTACCAAAATAATGCTATATAGGCATTTCTAGTCACTTTAAATCATTAAATATTAAAATTAAAACTTAGTAAAATGTGATCCAACATTTAAATCACATTCCCATATGTTAGATTATGTGGTGATGACATGTGTCCACATGATCCCATATTTTCAATGGAGAATATTAAATCTTAGTTAATTTCAATGAGTAGAAATTACTTTTCTTAAATAAAAAGAATAAAGCTAGTTAATTAAACCTTGTGATGCTTGTGATGATAATTGATCATCAAATGTGTGCCATAGTGTGCTAAGTATCCCGTATGTATTTATAGACGATAGTACCGACCAAGCTTTCGAGGAGGAGGAGGTCTACCAAGAGGAGGAGGAAGAAAACTTCAACCACTTCACTACCCAAGGCAAGCTAGCATTATACAAGTTAACCATGCAAGTGATTCCTTGCAAGCCTAGCACTTCAAGTAAACTGAGCAAGCTATGGTTAGCAATCTAGAATTAAGCTAGATAACCTAAGCAAGATGCATTAGGCATGTGTTGGTTATACCACTTTGACTATTACCTACCCCAAGTTTTATTTCCAAGCTTTTACTTCTTTACTTTATTAAAGTACCTTACTTGTTTGAAGGTAGCATAAAGAGTATAAAACTTGACCTATCTAGATAACCTTAGATGTCATTCTATGGCATGAGATTGAGATTAGCATCCCACCTTAGTGAACACTCTTAACTTAGTAGCTTAGAGCTAAATCAAAACATGAGTCACTTTAGATGGGAACACTTGGTGAAAATGAATTGTGAAAACCTTGGAATGATGAGTCATTCTATTGAGATGTTTTGACATGTGTTGCGAAACACAAATGGTTTCTCATGATGAAAATGTTGAGGCATGAGCCTTAGCCCTTTTACAAAAACTGATAGTTGGATTCGGATGCGATACCATTCCAATTTTACCATACAACCACAATACCTAAATTGGTTAAGGCTTAGCCGGAAGTTTATATGTGTTAGTATTAGTTCCCTCGAGGGAGAGGTTTGGACTGAGGCTACCTCTCAGTGTTGTCCACCTATGTAGTGCCCAAGATGACAGATGGTCATGGTTCGGAGGTCATGCTCATAGGAGAGGTGTTTATACTAGGGTGTGTAAAGGAAAGGTTACGTTTGATTATCTGCATACTAAGTATGATGATTCAGGGTTATCCCTGATAGATGTATCGAATCTTGTGGTGAAAGTGTACCACCTCTGTAGAGTGTCAAACTATCCGAAGAGCCGTGTCCACGGTTATGGACAGTTGGAGTGACCGTACTGTTTTGTTGTCAGATATTTTCAAAATGACTTATGACATAAATGATGAATCTGGACTTGACCACAACAGGGTTGTGACTATGACACTAGCTTCCCAACTTAAGTGGTTCTAGAACTTGTTTTATCTTTCTTTGTTTCAGAACTCTGCTTAGGTTTCAAACTTAACTTTATAGTTAAACTTAGAGTTAGCATTTACACTAGAACTATACTACTTGTTAGTGGTAGTTTGCGAGTACTTAAAGAGTACTCATGGCTTTTGTCCCTGGCTATTCTCATGGCTAGACTATGAAGGAGACTACCAAGATGAAGGACAACAGGATGGCTATGATAACTAGGACTATCTTCCATCGTCAGCATTGCATGTGCCTCTAAAGATGGACCCCACCGCTACGCTTATTAATTATTCCGCTGCTTGTTGTATTAAGACTGGATCATGAGATCCCTTATTTGTGTAAGACCTTATTATGGTTTGTAATGGATGATGTACTGTGATATCCAATCTGTTATGTCTCGCAAAAATGGTAATCCTGGGATTGCGATGTATGACATAGCAGGCATCAGGGATTAAAAATCCGGGCGTTGACAAGTTGGTATCAGAGCCATCCTGACCATAGGAGACCCTAGTTAGAATGGACGTCCGACCAAAAACTTAATTTCAAAACCAAAGTGAGTATTTATGAAAAACTATTTCCTCTCTTACCCTTGGGAATTCATTCTTTCTCAAAAATTCATGTTCCTCCAATTCTTACATTACTACCTAAAATTTGACACACTTGATCACTTCACTAACTTCCTCATCCTTAATTCTTAAAGATGGAGACTCGGTTCATCAAGTTCTACCAGTTGGGCAATGGAGGCCAACTGATCTTCGAGAGGGATCTAGATTCGTTGTCTAAGTTATTGGGACGCCCACATCTGGAGTTTCTTGGAGCTCAACTTCCTGGACCCCCAGGAGGAGATTTACAATGGCTAGTCACCGCTGATCTTCGAGGAAGCATAAAAGCACCAATGTCCGGGAGAATCCAGTTCTCCATAAGAGAGAACAACTGGCTAGATGGATTAGCCTGGGCAATGCATGAAGCTCTCGCACGTCTATGTGCCCTCAGTGTCAACCAAATCCAAGGAACCCGCTTTCTGCACTATGCAAGGCGTGACTTCATGGGAATGCCAATGGAGATACCAAGTCACCCAGAGTTGAAGCATCAAGTGGATAACCTTGACTTCCTGCTATACGATCGCCAGAAGGAATCGGACAATGCTTGGGAGTTTGCCAACCACAACCGTGCCATTGCCGCCCAGAAGGCCCAGACTTTCTCACTGCTTGTCAAGGACCGTCAGTCTCTTCGCCTCCAGCGCGAAAAGAAGGATCACACCATCGCCCGTCTTTGCAAGAAGGTGGCTGACCTCGAGAAGACCATCAAGGAGCAAGAAGCTCAGCTTGCCGCAATGGAAGAAGAAGAGGAAGGTGAAGACATCCAGGGAGATATGGATTCTTACCTCAGCAATGATGATGACTTTCTGGAGGAGGATGCCGTGGACTTCTACACCGACGATGACGACTCCGACTTCATCGATGATGAGTAGATGCACTAGATCACTATCGTAGCATGAGATGTATCGCTCCCATTGTATCGTAGCTTGCAGAATGGTTCTTAAAACCATCTGTTTTCCCTTGATGTTGTGGTGTGTGTGTGTGTTTGTATCGTGTGCTTTGCTTGAATGAATGAAAAGAAGTTAGTTGCAAAACCTGAGTCAAACTCAAAGTTTTACCTTTGAAATCAAAACCATGAACCTTAGACCTTTCCCTCTTACCCCTTTATCTACCTCAATCTTCAGATGACTCGTGGACACCAAGGAGGGAGCAGCTCATCGCAAGACCCAATGCTGCAGATCCTGCAGAATCTCATCGCAGACAGAGAAGCAAGTAGGGCAGAGCACCAAGCTAATCTAGCAACACTGCAACAGATCGCCTAGATGGCTCTCAACAACCAGAACCATGGAAATCAGGATCATCAAGGATCCAAGCTGAAAAAATTCCAGAATACCAATCCCCCAATCTTTAGCACTTTGGAGAACCCATTAGATGCTGTTGACTGGTTGCAGACGAAGGAGAACAATTTGGAAGTAGCCAGAGTTGATGACAATGAGAAAGTTCTCTTTGCCACTCACTATTTGGCAGGAGATGTAATAGCATGGTGGAACAGTATCCGCATAATGAACCATGGTCAAGTGATGACATGGGAAGCCTTCAAAATCAAGTTCAGCTGCACCCACGTGCCGTAGGGTCTAGTCACCCGAATGAGGGATGAATTCAGAGAGTTGAAGCAAGGCAGAATGACTATGGTGGAGTACCGTGACAGATTCTTGTCCCTTGCAAGGTATGCACCTGATGAGATCAACACGGAGGCCAAGAAGATGGAGAGATTCTTGAACGGACTGCATGATGAGATGCAGACTGTCCTCGTCAACATCCGTTTGCTGGATCTCGAAGAGATAGTCGACTCCGTAATTCAGATGGAAGGAAAGATTAACTAGGCAAATGACAACTGCAAACGTCATATGGTGCAGCAATCTAGATCCAACAGTCACCAGAAGTATCGTCCCAACCCCTCACCAGGATATGCACCAAGGAACAATCAACCCCCCATGTCTCGCCCAAGCTACCCCAACCGTAGCGGAGGCAATGTGAAGTTCGGAGGAAACAGCAACAACCCTAGCAACACCAGCAATTTCAACTGTGCCCCTCCCAAGAGCAACAACAACAACACTGCACCCAGAACTGGAAGCAATGTCGTGCCCGTGGTAGCTAAAGACAAGTCTCAGATCACTTGTTTCGAGTGTGGAGTGAAGGGTCACTATTCCAATGAGTGCCCCAAGAAGATTGCCGCCACTGCTAATGTGAATGCCCCAGCTCAACAGCAGCGTCGTGTTCAACCAGGAAGAAGATTCGCCCCAGGGAACCCTCACAACCTCAATGGCCGTCTCTTCCACATGAACGCCGAAGAAGCCCAAGAAGCGCCAGATGTAGTGCTGGGTATGTTTTCTGTCAACTTAGTTTTAGCAAGAGTGTTGTTTGATTCTGGAGCATCGCACTCATTTGTCACCGAAGAATTTGCATGCACTAGTAAAATTCACCCAACCAACTTGAAGCATGTCATGATAGTTCAAATTCCCGATTCAACTACAAAAGCTAGAAAAATTTGAAAAGCAGTGCCTATCAGAATACATGGGATAGATTTTTATGCTAATCTAATAATACTTGGAACCAAAGGTTTGGAAGTAGTACTAGGAATGGACAGGATGTCAAGGCATAAAGGACTGATAGACTGTGCTAAGAAAGCCATCACCATGACCAGTAGCTCTGGAGTAACAGTAGAGCATATATCTTAAACCTTACCCCATCAATTCAAGTGCAACAAGAGTCTAGTCGTACCCACCATAGACCAAGTCAGAGTAGTCTTTGAATACCCCGATGTATTCCCAGATGAATTGCTAGGTATGCCCCCGGATATGGATATTGAGTTCATTATCGAACTAATCCCCAGAACCGGACCCATAGCCCAGAGACCCTATAGCATGAACCCCTCAGAGCTAGTAGAATTAAAGAAGCAGTTGGATGCTATGTTAGCAACAGGCTTGATTCAACCAAGTGCATCGCCATGGAGATCTCCAGTGTTATTCGTCGACAAGAAAGATGGAGGCAACCGTCTGTGCACCGATTACACAAAGCTGAATCATGTCACCATAAAAAACAAGTACCCTTTGCCAAAGATAGAGGATCTATTTGATCAGTTGACTGGTGCCCAGGTATTCTCAAAGATTGATCTTAGGACTAGTTATCACCAACTTAAGATTCATTCAACGGATATTCCGAAGATCGCCTTTACTACTCGCTATGGTTTATACGAGTATACAGTCATGTCTTTCAGATTAACCAATGCCCCTGCTTATTTCATGAATCTCATGAATAAGATCTTTATGAATTTCCTGGATGAGTTTGTCGTTGTGTTTATCGATGATATCCTTATCTACTCCATGTCATAAGAAGAGCATGAGCAACATCTGAGAATCATTCTAGAAACCCTGAGAGAGCATCGATTATATGCCAAGTTCAGCAAATGTGAGTTTTGGCTGAAAGAAGTAGGATTCCTAGGACATATTGTGTCTTCCAGAGGAGTCCTTGTTAATCCCACAAAGATTAAAGATGTCGAAGAATGGGAAGCCCCAACCACTCAAACCCAAGTCCGTGCATTTCTCGGATTAGCGAGATATTACCGCAAGTTCATAGAAGGATTATCGAGCATCGCTAGACCCATGTCCCAATTGTAGAAGAAGGACAAGAAGTTTGAATGGACCGAGAAATGTGAATCCAGATTCCAAGAGCTGAAGAAGAGATTGATTTCAGCCCCAATATTGATCATGCCAGATATCAAGAAGCCGTTTGATGTGTATTGTGATGCATCCAAGATTGGTCTCAGATGTGTGTTGATGCAAGAAGGCAAAGTCATCGCTTATCTGTCTCGACAACTGAAGCAGCATGAGCAGAACTATCCGACCCATGATCTAGAGTTAACAGCCGTAGTTTTGGCATTGAAGACATGGCGTCACTATCTGATGGGTAATCGCTGTGAGATTTACTCGGATCACAAATGCTTGAAGTATATTTGCACTCAGAAGGAGATGAATATGAGGCAAAGGAGATGGATAGAGTTAATCAAGTATTATGACCTTAACATTCACTATCACCCCGGCAAAGCCAATGTGGTAGCGGATTCTCTTAGCAGATTGCCGTGTAGGCTAAACACTATGATCAAGGAGAAGCAACCAAGTTTGTATGAGGAGTTGGAGCAGTTTAGAACTGAGCTAGTTAGCAAAGGATTTTTAGCTAGCATTGAACTTCAACCCACTTTGATTAGCCAAATCAAGGAAGCCCAGAAGGGAAATGAAAGTATCGACGGAATCAAACGTCGTATTGGTATAGGAAAGGTACCTAGATTCACTAAAGATGAGAAGGAGTTATGTGGTACAAAGGCCGTATCTGTGTGCCAGCAGATTCAGAGCTGAAGCAAGTTATCATGCAGGAAGCTCATGACACTCTTTATTCTATCCACCCCGGAGGAACGAAGATGTATCAAGATTTGAAGGAGCAATTTTGGTGGCACAAGATGAAGAGAGAAATCGGCAGCTACATCGCCAAGTGTGACATCTGTCAAAGAGTCAACACAGAGCATCAGAGACCTGTAGGACTATTGCAACCATTGCAAATTCCGGAATGGAAATGGGATTCCATCGGAATGGACTTTATCACCGGATTGCCTACTTCTAGTAGGGGAAATGACTCAATCTGGGTCATCGTTGATAGACTGTCCAAGGTAGCTCACTTTATACCTATCAAGACAACTTACCAGTGTTCGAAGCTAACAGAGTTGTATATTTCTAGGATTGTTAGTCTGCATGGAACCCCCAAAACCATAGTATCTGATCGAGGAACCCAATTCACCTCGAGATTTTGGTAGAAAGTTCAGGAAGGATGAGGAACCAAGTTAAATTTCAGCACCGCTTATCACCCGCAAATGATGGACAGACTGAAAGAGTCAACCAAATCTTAGAAGATATGTTGAGAGCTTGTGTGTTAGAGTATGGATCAAAATGGGAATACTGCCTGCCTTTCGCAGAATTCTCATATAACAACAGTTATCAAGCTAGTTTGCAAATGGCCCCATTTGAGTTCCTGTACAGAAGAAAGTGTCATACCCCTTTGAATTGGTCGCAAGTAGGAGAGATCAGATCTTTGGACCCGACATTCTCCGAGAAGCCGAAGAGAAGGTTCACAAGGTCCGTGAGCACCTCAAGACCGCCCAATCCAGACAGAAGAGTTACGCTGACAAGAGAACGAGAGACCTGACTTTCAATGTCAGAGATTTTGTATATCTCAAGGTTTCACCATTAAAGGGAACCCAATGTTTTAGTCTGAAAGGAAAGCTAGCCCCAGATATATCGGGCCCTTCAGGATTCTGAACCGTCAAGGAGAAGTATCGTATCAACTGGAACTACCAGAGGAGATGTCAGCCATCCATAATGTGTTCCATATCTCGTTGCTTCGCAAATGCTTAGAAGTGCCGGAGAAGACTGAAGTTTTCAAGAACATCGATCACCGAGCTGTTGATATCAACAAAGACCTGACGTATCGTGAAGTGCCCATTTGTATCCTAGAGGAAGCCTACAGAACCACCAGGACCAGGAGTATCAAGTTTCTCAAGATTCAATGGAGCAACCATACCGAAGAAGAAGCCACTTGGGAGCGAGAAGATTACATTAGGACAGAGTTCCCAGATCTCTTTAGTTCCTAGTTTTCTTTCGTAGATCTTGGGACGAGATTTTGTTTAAGGGGGGAAGGTTTGTAACATCCCAAAACTCTAATCCAAGGTTATTACGACCCAAATCATCAAATTTAGGGTTAACAAAAACTTTTCCCTTTAAAAATAATTGAGCATTCATATGTGTGTGTATTTAAATTAGGAGTTGTTTTGAATTGCCATGTTTGAGTGATCCATTGGTTGTAAAATGATTCTAAGGTGAAATAAACATCACCTAGATCATTCCCAAACAAATCCCAAAGAAAAACAAATCAAAAAGAATAAACTAAGCAAATGGTCATTTGTGCCATTTTAATCACCATGCCTACTTTGGCCATTCCTAGAACTTAAATCTTAACAGAAACAATTGTGGTTCTTTGCACCCCTTGCTAGTACAAGTAGTGATGTACCAAGGCCGACTTTGTTTCACCCCAAAAACTTTCAAATACTAAATTTAAATGACATTTGAAAATTGAATGTAGTTCATATGTATAGATCACACGTATTCAAAAACCACTCAAATGAACCCCACTTTTAAAACCCAAGCACACCTAGAAGCTCAAGCATAAGATACATCACTCCACCAAAATTCAGCTCAAAATTCAAATATTTTGTTCATGCAGCCATTGTGTCGAACACCTGGCAGGCAGAATAAAAATGGCCTAACTATTACTGTTTTGGGGTTAATCTTATCGAGCCATTTGGTGTGCATTGATCATCCTTGTCTCCCCCAAGTCCAACCAGACCAAAACCAACCCTGTCTCTAGCCCCTGGCGCTAGTGCCATGCCGCCCCGATGCCATGCTCGCCGGCCAAGTGTGCACAAGGTGCATCCGACCAACCCTCTCTCTCTCGCCATGTCTAAGAGCTAGACCAGAACACACCGTGACCCATTGCCCCTTCCCCAAGCCCAGCCAGGCACTGGACCACTCCCTAGCCTCGTCGCCCTTTCTCTCTGCGTGCAGCCAGAGTGCGCCAGAGCACCCTCACCACCAGCACGCCATAGTCCGCAGACCACGCATGCCGCTCCGCCTCGACCCCAGCACCCCACCAGACACGGCCGTGCACCGCCGTGCGACCCACAGTCGCCGAGCGCTGCGTCGAGCATCATCTCTATCTCCCAGAGCACGCGACGCTCCCGACCATATGCCACCGCCCCTAGACACGCCATTAAGCCGTGGAGCATTGCCAGGAGGCAAGCCACCATCCGCCTACGCTGCCCATGCCGATAGCGCCCTGTATCATCATCACCGATGAGCTCGCCGTTGCCCCCTTGGTCCCCTCGTCGAGCCTATATAAGGAGCCCTCCCCAGCACCATTTCTTTTCACCACTCAACTCCCCTCTCACCACTAATCTTTCCCCACCTCTCACCGGAGCCGCTCGAGCCTTAGTTCGCCGGAATTGCACCGGAGGAGCCCGCTGTAGAGGAGGAGACGTCGCCGTCGATTCCGACCACCCCGAGCCCTGCTATGACCTCGCCTGAGTCCGCCGTCGCCATCCAGTTCGATTTCCCGCCTCGCCGCACTAGCTGGAGCCCTGGTATGTCCCCAGTAGACCCCCACTGGCCGTTTAGGGTTCAGTCTCACCGGAGACGAGTCCGTCGTTGATGACGACTGTGAGCCGTCGATCTCTGTTCTAATCGTATGGCCCAGATTGATAGATACCGTTACGGGTTTTAAGTCTCGCTGACTAGCGGGACCAACCTGTCAGCCGCCCCTGTGCCGCTGAGCGTCACTGGGCCGGCCCATTTCCTTTACCGCGTGACCCAGTTAATTCAAATATAGATTTTTCTATTTAGGTTTGAAGTCAATTATGTCCCTTAGTTTAAAAATCAATTCAGGAAGATTTACTGAACCAAATTGAGTGATTCCAATTTTGTTAGAAAGCTACTAAAAATATCTATCCAAGACAGTTGGATTTAATTCATTTAGAGTTAGAGATCGCTTCTAGTGAAAATAACAAGACATAAGCTTTTGCACATTCAAACATTTTTATAAAATCAACCATAATAGCTTTTGAGTTGATTCCAACTCTCAAAAATCACATTTAACCATACCTATCTGAATATGTAATAATCATAAGCTTTACATGCAGTGACTTTGGACTAGTACCAAAATAATGCTATATAGGCATTTCTAGTCACTTTAAATCATTAAATTTTAAAATTAAAACATAGTAAAATGTGATCCAACATTTAAATCACATTCCCATATGTTAGAATATGTGGTGATGACATGTGTCCACATGATCCCATATTTTAAATGGAGAATATTAAATCTTAGTTAATTTCAATGAGTAGAAATTACTTTTCTTAAATAAAAAGAATAAAGCTAGTTAATTAAACCTTGTGATGCTTGTGATGATAATAGATCATAAAATGTGTTCCTTAGTGTGCTAAGTAGACTAGTAAAGCTTTGTTTGGTGATTGTGTATCCCGTATGTATTTATAGACGATAGTACCGACCAAGCTTTCGAGGAGGAGGAGTTCTACCAGGAGGAGGAGGAAGAAAACTTCAACCACTACACTACCCAAGGCAAGCTAGCTTTATACAAGTTAACCATGCAAGTGATTACTTGCAAGCCTAGCACTTCAAGTAAACTGAGCAAGCTATGGTTAGCAAGCTAGAATTAAGCTAGATAACCTAAGCAAGATGCATTAGGCACGCGTTGGTTATACCACTTTGACTATTACCTACCCCAAGTTTTATTTCCAAGCTTTTACTTCTTTACTTTATTAAAGTACCTTACTTGTTTGAAGGTAGCATGAAGAGTATAAAACTTGACCTATCTAGATAACCTTAGATGTCATTCTATGGCATGAGATTGAGATTAGCATCCCACCTTAGTGAACACTCTTAACTTACTAGCTTAGAGCTAAATAAAAACTTGAGTCACTTTAGATGGGAACACTTGGTGAAAATGAATTGTGAAAACCTTGGAATGATGAGTCATTCTATTGAGATGTTTTGACATGTGTTGTGAAAAACAAATGGTTTATGATGATGAAAATGTTGACGCATGAGCCTTAGCCCTTTTACAAAACTGATGGTTGGATTCGGATGCGATACCATCCCAATTTTACCGTACAACCACAATACCTAAATTGGGTAAGGCTTAGCCGGAAGTTTATATGCATTAGTTTTAGTTCCCTCGCGGGAGAGGTTTGAGTTGAGGATACCTCTCAATGTTGTCCACCTATGCAGTGCCTAAGATGACAGATGGTCATGGTTGGGAGGCCATGCTCATAGGAGAGGTGCTTATGCTAGGGTGTGTAAAGTAAAGGTTATGTTTGATTATCTGCATACTAAGTATGATGATTCAGGGTTATCCTGATAGATGTATCGATTCTTGTGGTGAAAGTATACCACCTCTACAGAGTGTCAAACTATTCGAATAGTCGCGTCTGCGGTTATGGACAGTTGGAGTGGCCATACTGTTTCATTGTCAGATATTTTCAAAATGACTTATGACATAAATGATGAATCTGGACTTGACCACAACAGGGTTGTGACTATGACACTAGATTCCCAACTTAAGTGATTCTAGAACTTGTTTTATCTTTCTTTGTTTCAAAACTCAGCTTAGGTTTCAAACTTTACTTTATAGTTAAACTTAGAGTTAGCATTTACACTAGAACTATACTACTTCTTAGTGGTAGTTTGCGAGTACTTTAAGAGTACTCATGGCTTTTGTCCCTGGCTATTCTCATGGCCAGACTATGAAGGAGACTACCAAGATGAAGGATAGCAGGACGGCTATGATAACTAGGACTATCTTCCATCGTCAGCATTGCCTGTGCCTCTGAAGATGGAGCCCACCGCTATGCTTATTAATTATTCCGCTTCTTGTTGTATTAAGACTGGATCATGAGATCCCTTATTTGTGTAAGACCTTATTATGGTTTGTAATGGATGATGTACTGTGATATCCAATCTGTTATGTCTCGCAAAAATGGTAATCCTGGGATTGCGATGTATGACATAGAAGGCATATGGGATTAAAAATCCGGGTGTTGACAATGTAGCTCTGTGAAAACTTAATGAAACAGGTTAGATGCGATCAACATTAAAAACGGAGGTCAAAAACCCTAGCCGCCTTTCGTAACGAGCAACTATATGGGCGTTGCCCGTATAGCTCCCGCCATATTGTTACGAACTGACTATAGAATGTTTTCTACGGTGGAACTAACTTATACGGCCGGAACAATATGGGAGGGAATTTTTATTCCTGTCGTATGTTTGGTCGTTAAACTCTTTGTAATCCGAATAAAGTTTTTGGAGATGGATTGATATCTATACGACCACAAATATACGGGCGGAATTTTTATTCCCGTTGTATAGTTGGTCGTTAAACTATCAGTACCTAGAAAAGAGCTTTGTCAAAGGCATCGATATCTATACGACGGCTACTATACGGGCAGGAATTTTTATTACCGACGTATAGTTGGTCGTTAAACTATCAGTACCTTTCGTAGACGGAAGGGGTGATGTCGAAACAACTATACGACCGCAGGTATACGGCTGGAATTTTTATTCCAGCTGTATAGTTGGTCATTAAACCCTCTATGTCCACCAAAATTTTCCTGCTTCTCCAAGGATTCCTTATTACTTTGAAACTTAACGAAATATAAATTTTGATAGAAAAATGACAGCTTAAATTTTTGACCAATATTGGCATTATCAATCTTCCTTTTTCTTTTCTAGAGCTTCAAATGTTCCTCATTTAACACAAGCTCATAAAAACTTAAAAAACTTACTCAAACCTTTACTTTGCATGGGTTGCCTCCCATGAAGCGCTCTTTTATGGTCAATATCTTGACCGTAGTGTTGCTCATTTTGTCCCGAGTCCATTGTTCTTGCAATTGCTATCCCTTGTATATCTTTAATCACCTTTTCTGGGTGATCACTTGTATGGTGACTGCACTTATATCTTCTTTTACTCGATAATGATTCAAGCCTTGTCCATTTAGTACCCATGAAATAGAGGGTCTTTTTCCCTGGAGCTTCACTGCTCCCGATGAATAAGCTTCTTCAACTATATAGGGACCTTCCCACTTTGATTTGAGCTTCCCTAGAAAGAACTCAAGACAAGAATTATAGAGCAACACCTTGGCTACACTTTTAAAGGTCTTATTTTTTATTTTTCTATCATGCCATGTTTTCACTTTTTCTTTAAACAATCTAGCATTTTCATAAGCCTCACTTCTAAACTCATCTAAAGCATGAATATCTAATAAACGTTCTTCTCCTGCTGCTGCAAGATCATAGTTTAGGTTTTTGATTGCCCAGAAAGCTTTGAGTTCCAATTCTAAAGGTAAATGGAATGCCTTACCGTATACCATCTTATAAGGTGTCATACCCATTGGATTTTTAAACACAGTACGGTATGCCCATAGAGTGTCATTTAACTTGTATGACCAATCTTTTCTTGATTTGTCCATCGTCTTATCGAGTATAGTCTTTAATTATCTATTGGAGAGTTCCACTTGACCACTCGTTTGAGGATGATATGGTGAAGCAACACGGTGAGTTACTCCATATTTGCTGAGGATTTTCCTGAAAGTTCCTTTCATAAAATGAGAAACACCATCAGTAATTAAGAATCTAGGAACTCCAAACCTGGGGAATAAAACATCCTTGATCATCTTTACTGAGGCGGTTGCATCTGCATGGGTTGTTAGAATAGCTTGAACCCATTTAGTAACATAATCAAAAACAACAAGAATGAGTATAACCATTTCATTCTATAAAGGGTCCCATGTAATCCATTCCCCATACATCAAAGGGTTCGATTATAAGACTATAATTCATGGCTATTTCTTGTCTCCTACCTATATTACCTCTTCTTTGGAAAGCAAGGTGGGCCAATAGAATCCGGATTGAAGTACCTTTGCTGCAGTTCGCTTGCCTCCATGATCTCCTGCATACGGGCTATCATGACAAGCTTGCAAAATTGCATTCATTTCATGGTTAGGAACACACTTCTGAATCATTTTGTCAGGTCCATGATGATATGGATACGGATCATCCCAAAAGTAATATTTAAGATCATTAAAGAATTTCATCCTTTGATTACTTCTCATGCCATGAGGTATAAATTTTACTACGAGATAGTTAGCATAATCTGCATACCAAGGATCAGCAATTTCAACATTTGCTAGATATTCCCTCGAAAATGACTCATTTATAGGTACGGGGTCGGTAATTATTGCCTCCATCCTAGAGAGATAATCTGCTACCGGATTATCCTTACCCCTCCTATCTACTATTTGCAAATGGTATTCTTGTTGTAATAAAACCCACCTAATCAACCGGGGCTTCGCATCCTTTTTCACAAGGAGGTGACGCAAAGCTTGGTGATCCGTATGAACTATTACCTTAGAATTAATGATGTAACATCTAAATTTGTTGCAAGCAAAAATTATAGCTAGGAACTCTTTTTCTATAGTAGCATAGTTTTTCTGAATCTTATTAAGAGGTCTACTAGCGTAATAAATAACATTTAAATTCTTTCCATCTCGCTGTCCTAACACAGCCCCTAAAGCATAGTCACTAGCATTGCACATGATTTCGAAAGGTTCATCCCATTTTGGAGATTGCATGATGGGTACTGAAACTAATTTGTTTTTAAGGTTCTTAAAAGCTGCAATGCAGTTATGATCTAAGTAGAATGGAGTTTCTTTCCCAAGAAGGTTGGTGAGAGGCATAGCTATTTTAGCAAAATCTTTTATAAAACGCTTATAAAAACCTGCATGTCCCAGAAACATTTTTAAGTTTTTTATGTCCTGAGGTATTGGAAGATTTTCTATAGCATTTATATTAGTTTTATCTATTTATACTCCCTTCTTCGAAACCTTATGCCCAAAAACTTTACCTTCTCTTCCCATGGAACGACATTGTTCCCAATTCAAAACCAAATTTGATTGCCTGCATCTCTACAAAACTATGGTTAGATTGTAGAGGAAATTATCAAATGTTGTTCCACAAACAACAAAATCATTTGATAGAACTTCCATAGTCTTCTAAACAAAATCATCAAATATTTTTAAAACACATTCTTGCAAAGTTGTTGCTGCGTTACATAAGCCAAACGGAATTAATCTATAAGCATATGTGCCATAAGGGCAAGTGAAAGTTGTTTTCTCTTGATCTTCTGGTTGTATGGCAATTTCAGAATATCCAGAATAACCATCAACAAAATAGAAATAAGAATTACTACTTAGTCTTTCTAAAATTTTATCCATAAACAGTATAGGTTTACGATTTTTCTATGTCTCGCAGTTTAGCTTCCTAAAATCAATGCACATATGATATCCAACAATAGGTCTTACAGGAACTATCTCACCGTTATCATTCATAGCAGCATCAAGACCACCTTGTCTTGGTATGCAATGAACTGAACTATAGGTTCAGCATCATCAAGCATGGTAATCTTATGGGTTACAATAGATGGATATATGCCTTTAATATCACTTAGAGTATATCCAAAGGTTTCGCGATGCTTAACCAAGACCGAAATGAGTTTATTTGTTTCATTTTCGGATAGATTTTTGCTAATAATAACAGGACATTTATTTTCATTATCTAAAAACTCATACCTCATATCGTCTGGAAGTTGTTTTAATTCAATTGGCGGAGGTCCTTCATGGTCATGTGGATTTTGTGCTTCCAGAACTGAATCAAGGTAATCATCCATGTCTTCTCTCTCCTTATAATCTGGTGCTTCCTCCCAATTAATTAGGCTCCTCTCTAATTCATTTTGTGGAGTACTGAAATGTATTGTGGCCAGCTCTGCAATCGTTTTCTCTTCTTTGATATCTTCCACTTCATATGGCCTCTTCTTTAGTTTGGCAAAGTGGAATGTCATTTCCTCTTCTCCAACCATCAGTGAGATAGTCTCCTTCTTATTATCAACTCGACCTTTGGTTATGGAAACAAAAGGCTTGCCTAAAAGAATAGGACAAAAAGAATCTCGAGGCATGTCAACAATATGAAAATCAAGGGGGTACATGAGTGATCCAATAAAGACATAGATGTTCCTGATAACCCCCTCCGGTTTTATATTAGTTCTATTAAACAATTTAATAGTAGTGTCTACCGGTTCCACATCTGGATTATTTAAGTTGTAGCAAAGGTCCTCATAAAGTGATGAAGGCATAATATTTATAGTGGAAATTGTCTCGCAAATTCCATATAAGAAAGTTTCTCCACAATATATAGGAGTCATAGGTTTAGAAGTCTCGTTACCTTTTACATTACCTTCGATGAATTCTGAGGTTTCGAAGTCTAGTATAACCACTTCATTATCCACTATTCGTCCTTCCATAAGATCCTTCAATATAACATTATTTATATTGGTAGCTTCGGGGTTCTTTTCTGGTTTCTTTATTCTTCTTTTTATTTGTTCTTCCTCTTTTTTGCTTTTTCTTGATATTCTCTCGAACAGGTGCAGAGGAGAACTCTTCCATTAGCTCTGACGAGGGTTTAACTCGTCAATGCCCATTGTTATGGACATGGGTTTTGGAGAAGGAGGGAGCGCTGGAGACATCTATCGGCTAGCAAACAAGCACACAGGAGACAAAGGATTTACCCAGGTTCAGGCCTTGTAGAGGTCCCTACTCCTGCTTGTCTGCTCGTGGAATTATTGAGGGAGTCGAAAGTTACAATGGTGCGCAGATGTAATCTGGCGAAGGTTGTGGAAACTAGGGTTGCGTGTGTCCTTCTCGCCGCCTCTCCTAGCCTTTATATAGATAGTCTAGGTCTCAGGTAGCAGGTCGAGTCGGTTACAAGTTAGGGTTTTCCCTTTAATCTTTCTATCTTTAGCTTCTTGTTCTTCAAGCAATCAAGAGTCCGTAGGTTACTCGAGTCCCTCTATTTGGGCCTTGGCGACACCGTGGGCCTGTATGTATTTGGACAGTATATACCAAGCTCAAGTACCTGTAGGGTATACCCATGTAAGTAGCCCCCGAGTGTCCAGTGGAATCGCAGATTCGACTGGGGACTTTTGAAGCCTTCGAGTGCCTAAATGAGTACATTTCAATTGCTTTTATTTGTGTCATAGGGATTGTTGATATATGTGCCTGATATAACTGAAGTATCGGTATCATTTAACCACCTTAGGGTGAAACAACGCAACTCGAATCCGGAAAAGTGCTGGTGTAATTCGACTCAGGCCGCGGAGGTCTTACAGGAGTCGAATTTCAGTTATACTGGTGTGAGCACTCGACGCGTCCGTCAAGGCATGTTCATCGCGCCTATAGGCACGGATACATTTCTGGTAGTGCGTAGTTAAATGCGTTGCCAGGCCTTATTCAGGTCTTACCTTCACGCCGTAAGCGCGGTATCCGAATTTTATCATCACGGAGACGATTTGGGCGTCCCAGGAGACGTAGTCTCTTTGTAGGGAAAATGTGTGAGGCGGTGTCGCCAAGGGTTGTGAGTGCGGATGTTATTAACACACATTTTTTGTGCCAATAATCATACGGTGCACGACCAGCGCTCCCAATGGGAGTAGCCCCCGAGTGCCTGGTTGAGTCGAAGACTCAGGCAGGGACTAAAGAACTTTTGCGACTTCTGTCGTCTTTTGTTTTCTTGTTTCAGTCGAAGACTCAGGCAGGGACTAAAACACTTTTACGACTGCTATCGTCTTTTGCCTGCTTGTTTCAGTCGAATTTGTTTCCGGTGCTCCCTATGGGAGTAACCCATGTCCGTAATCGAACTGTGTTTCGAGTGGTTAGGTTTGCTTTGTGATTGTCCATGTTCCTACAACAAGAAAAGAAAAAGTCGTAGGGTGTGCGGCCAGCGCTCCCTATGGGAGTAGCCCCCGAGTGCTTGGTGGAGTCGAAGACTCTAGCAAGGACTAAAAATAGTCAAAGTTTTCCACTGCATAGCCTTGGTGACGTCAGTGCTGACGCTTGTATGACCTTAGTTGCTCGCATGAGCGAGTTTGACGGGACGTGACGAGCGGTGGGTCCCACTTTCTGACTTTGATTTGACTAGGCGTGCGTAATCTTATTTTTAACTGTGCCTCCTCGATTTCCGTGCGTAATGGTAGAAGTGGGGGACGGTTCGCGCTTCCTCTTCTCCACGTGTCCAACGCGATGCGTGCCACGCATCCAATAGGGTTTTTGTCAGCCGTTGGATTGCATCTCCCAGGGATTAAGTAGCGGCGGTGCGGCGGTAATATTCCATCTGTACTCTTTCTTCCTTGCTGCCATCACCATTGCTGCTATTCTTCTGCTTTTCCCTGCGCTCATCTCCTCCACGGCGCTGGACCACCTTCGCTCGTTTCCAAGCTACTTTCTGCGCTCTCATCGCTGCTGCGCAATGGGGAAAAAGAAAGGAGGTGCTGCCGCTGATTCCGCGGCCACCGTCGCCGCGACGAAGAAGAAGGGTGGCTCCGCTGCTGCGAGCACCAGCGCTGCCGCCGGCGTAAAGAAGATGGTCGCGGGCACTCGCGTGAGCAATGGTGCATGGCGCCCGTCCATTATCAAGGCGTCGGATCTCCATCTTCTTCGCCAGGATGGAGTTATCTCTGCGGCAGTCGCCGATGCGCGCGTCCCCAGCGGTGAGACCATTCCTGCTCCTCCCGCTGGCTTTCGAGTGATGTTTCTCGCATTCATCATTCGTGGCATCTGCTTGCCTCTCCACCCCTTTCTTAGGGGTCTTCTTTGCTTCTACGGGCTCCAGCTCCATCAGCTGTCCCCAAATTCGATTCTCCATATCACCTGCTTCATCACCCTTTGCGAGTGCTGGCTCGGAATCGAGCCACACTTTGGTCTTTTCAAGCGCTTGTTTAAATTGAAGCATCAGTCTGCATCTGGCTCTTTAGTTTATGACATAGGTGGTTGCGACATCCATGTCGACCCATCCGCCACCTACTTCGACATCAAGCTTACCAAGTCCGTCCAGGGATGGAGGGACAAATGGTTCTATGTCCGCGATCAGAAGGCCAAAGATGAGCACTTTGGACTCGCGCCCTTCGATCCGGCGACTCCCTGCAAGAAGATGCGTTCTTGGAAGAACGTAGTTATGCCTGGAAAACTCGCGGAGACGGACGTATTGTATCAGCGCGTCTGCGACCTCGAAAGTCGCATAGGCGCAGAAGAGGGAGGCTGCTCTTATCAGAACTTGGTTGCGCTGTCGCGTCCATCCTCTCCAAGCTAGAGTCCATCCCATGTTTCAATGGAGTGGCGCTGATGATGCCACTCGCATGTCTGCCGATGATATGTCCGCGAGTGAGGTGGATAAGAGGATTCGACTAGTCACGAAGTGCACTGTCAAGGATGTGCTTCCGAGTGAACCAGTTGTTCCTCCTTTTGATGCTTCGAATCCTCCTGCTAAGGTATAGTTGTGCTACGCAGTAGCTTATTTTCACGATTGCTTTTCTGTTTGCTTACTTGTTCTGTTTGTAGGCAGGATTGGGCGGTGTCGCCTTGTATGCCTCCTCTCCCTGAGGGGATTATTCCTCGTGAAGCTTTGGAAGAGGACGAGTCTGATTCGACTGTCCCTTCTGATGTGGAAGAGGAAGCCCCCGAGTCCGAGATCCCGGATACTCACAAGCGTTCGCGTAGCGAGGACTCCGATGCGTCGACTCCTTCGACTCCAGGAGGCACGGCTGTTGGCATGGAGTCGCCAATTCCAGCCGTTCCTGTGAGGGTTGTGGCACCGTCTTCTCGCAAGAAGATGCGATTGCCCAAGGAGTCTTCGTCGGAATCGGCGGCGGCCACGTTTGATCTTGACAACTTTAACTGGTAAGTTTGCAGGGTATTCATTCTTTTCTGTTTTTCTTCTTGTTTGTTTTGCCCTAGAGTTTGCCCTTTTCTCAATGTGGATTTGGTCTTGTAGTCAAGAGGCATCGTCATCTTCTAGCGACGTCGGGTTTTTGAAAGAATCGGGAGTCGCGGTTTCAAGGGCCAAGGTAGAGGTCGAGCGTGCTCCTTCTCCTCCGGCGGCGGCCCACTCCGGGCACAATTCTTCGATCTCCTCACGTAGGGGAGCATCGAATGGTTTCTTGGATGACGGTTCAGCAAACCTCGTCGGAGTCGCTAGAGGACCATGTAAGTATATCTTCCTTTCTTTTTAGTGTGGCAGTCGATGTTTTCTGTTGCCCTTTCTGATCCCTTGTTTTGTGCGACAGCTCCTTGTAAAGGAAGCCGCGCAAGTGACGGAGCAAGTGATGGCAATGGGCCGCCAGCATGCAATGCTGGAGTCGCGTCACCGCGTCGTCGAAAGTGAGTGTTCGACACTTATTCTTTTTCGTCTTCTTGTTTTTGGTGTAGTTAACTGATAGTCAAATTTTTGATTGCCTTGTAGCTGAACATAATGCTTTACTCTGCAACGTCGCCACTTTGGAGAAGACATTGGTCGCAACTGTGAAGGGGCGTGACAAGGCAATTGCGGCCATGATGAGGCACAGAGGCACGAAGAGGATCTGCGTGCCTCCTTTGCGACCAAGGAAAAGTTGTTCGAAGAGAAACTGTTCTCAGTCGCCAAGGCCCTCTCAGGTACCTTCGCTGGTAGATATTTTATTGTTGTCCTTCTCTGCATCCAGAGTTTTGTCGATGGTTCTAGAGGTTTGATCCATATATGTGTTTTCTAGGCAGATGCTGGCGACCTGAGCTTTGACCCGCAGGCCCTTCGCCGTGATGACGCTCTGGCAGGCGCGGTGTCTGCAGTCGAGGACCGAAGCGCCGCCATTCACGATACATTGTCCAAGGCCAAGGTCACCCTAAGTCGCCTCCGGGAGGAGTTGATGCCGAAGGCGGAGCTGGTCGATAATGTGGATGAGCTGGTGGGGTCACTCGCCGGTAGTGTGCCTTCCTCTTACAAGAACTCCCTCCGCGCGGCTGGCGCGACCATGTCACTCGCCATGGTGCAAGCCCACGGAGTCGAGATAGATCCCTCTGCGTTGTCGAAGGCGATGCCTGTTGGCGTGGAGGGTCAGCAGGTAGTCTTTGCTCCCTTTGCGACTGCCTGTGCCAAATATGGCCATTCCTTGATAAATACCGTTGCCAAGTATTCGGAGGAGCTCCAACGTGCGAAGAAGGCGGCGAAAGCTTCGGCCTCAGGGGCCGGTGGAAAGTCAGTGGCATCTGATACTGCCATGGACTTGATGAAGCCCCTGAAGCCATCAAAGTCGAAGAAGCCAGCTGCTCCATAGTTAGCTTGTTGTAATAATTTATGAGTTGCCCCTTTTAGTCTAAGAACATGCCTGCTGGAGAGTGTGTTTGTGAACACTTATGCTTATCTTGAATGCATTTGTTCCCCCTGCCTTTGTGTTAATTTGGTCGCCTTATTTGCCTCTGTCTTGACGTGTGGTAGGGTACGTCAAGTGATCCTGTTGGGGGAACCCAGGACTCGCCATCTCTTGGTGAGACAGTGGCACCACCGCGCTCCAGGGTAGAGGAGCTGTCCTTGCTGTCGCGACTTCGTGACCGCGTGAAGCAGTTGGAGCGTGAGTTGCCCCTGATCCGTGGTAACGCAGACGTGTGGAAGTCGAAGGCGGAAAAAGCCGCCGCCCACGAGCAATATCTTCTTGGCGAGGTGACGCAGCTAGGCAATCAGTTTAAGTGTTAGTTTGCTCATTCTCATATTTTCCTTTGTAGTTAGTCACAATGGTACATTGTACTCATGCTGTTGATGCTGCTTCGTGTAGTTGTTAGTGCACGCCATCCGCAGGAGGAGAGGGATAGGATTGCCATCCCCCTTCATGATCTCACCCAGGAGCAACTTCAGGAGAGTGGATACTTCTGGGTAGATCATGATCGTGCGACTGCATTGGCGACCCTGCAGGATCACGCCTCGCTAGTGCTGCTCTTCCTGAAGAAGTCGCAGTCATGTTTGAAGAACATCTATCAGGCGATGTTCCCGTTGGATGACACTCCATCAAGCCTGCTGGCTCTCTTGACCAAATTTCAAGATATGTCCGCAGTTCGCGAGTGCATGAGGCAGCAGTTGGTGGCTGGTGCCAAGGCTACCCTCTCAATGGTGCATTTGCACAGGCCTGACGTGGATGTCTCCGCCATTGCCTCTGGGCCACCGGCGCCACTAGCAGGATCTTCCTAGAATATGGCGCCGCACTATCAGGCGGTGGACCGCCCAGCCGAGGAGATCGTCGACTTCTTCGAGGAACAAACTAATGTTCTTCTGTTGCAAGGGTAGCCAAATATGTATCCTGCACATAAGTGTGCTTGTGTTGTAAAGTTCATATATATTTGTAGATAATTTATTGTTGAATGTGTACAAATAGCTTTGTAAGCGTGGGGTGCGTTGCACTACGCGAGTCCTTTTCGTTAGCCTGACCATCTTTTTCTTTGGTCCCTTGTCTACCTGCCAGGTGCGTTGCAGCTGGGTAGGGTTTGTATTAAGGGGTTCGATTGATGTGCCAGCTACTGAGGATATCGCGTTACTGGTTCGAAGAACAGACGTATGGGTGGCGCAGCCCCCGAGTATAAAAATTAACAAAGTAAAGGAGAACACGGACTTTTGGGGCACTTAGCTTTTATTTATTCGAAGAACAGTGCGAGGTACAATGTGCGGCTAAGTAGCCTTGGCTGAGTAGCCTTGTTTGTGATATAAAAATTAAAACTACTAGGGGTAGAAGCGTCACAGTTGTGCGACGTTCCAAGGGTTGGAGTATGCGACTCCTGTCTCTAGGTCTTTAAGGCGGTAGGCGCCACCTGGGATTACTTCTGTAATCATGTACGGTCCTTCCCAGGGGGACTCGAGCTTGAGATTCCCCTACTGCTTCAGTCGCATGACCAAGTCACCTTCGACAAAGGATCTGGGGCGAAGCCTTCTACTGTGGTAGTTGCGCAGGTTCTGCTGGTAGATCGTTGATCTTTCCACGGTGATTTCCCTTGCTTCGTCAAGGAGGTCGACGGAATCCTCGAGTGCGAGGGATGACTCTTGTTCGCAGTAAGCGACCACACGCAGCGCTTTGTACCGTACCTCGGCGGGTAGTATTTCTTCTGCTCCGTGCACCATAAAGAATGGCGTGTAGCCCGTGGCGCTGTTTGGAGTTGTACATAGACTCCAGAGTACGGATTGCAGCTCATCTGGCCAGCAACCCGCCGCTTGTTCGAGTGGTCGCAGGAGTCGCTGCAGACGAGCCCGTTTGCTTTTTCCACCTGACCGTTGGTCTGTGGATGCGCTACTAAGGCGTAGCTGATGTTGATCCCCAGGTTCTCGCAGAATTCTTCGAACTCCTTGGATGTGAAGTTCGTCCCGTTGTCGGTAATAATGCTGTGTGGCATGCCGAAGCGGTAGACGATGGACTCGAAGAACTTGACTGCACTGTGCCCTGATTGGTTGGTCATTGGCATGGCCTTGATCCACTTGGTGAATTTGTCGACTACCACATAGAGGTAGACGTAGCCTCCGCGCGAGGATCTTGGCAGCTTGCCAACCATATCGAGCCCCCATTGTGCGAAGGGGCAGGCCAATGGAATAGGCCGTAGCTCTGCACCTGGTGTGTGTGGCTTGTCCGCGAATCGCTGGCAAGCATTGCATTTTTGGACTATGTCCTTGGCGTCGCGCATGGCCGTGGGCCAATAAAATCCAGCTCGTAGAGCTTTGGCGACGAGGGCGCGACTGCCAGCGTGGTGTCCGCAGGTCCCTTCATGGATGTCGAGGAGAACTGCTCTTCCATCGGCCATGGAGACGCATCGTTGTAGCACTCCTCTGATGCTGCGTTTATACAGTTCACCATTGATAACGGCGAATGCCTTGGAGCGCCGCACGATGTGCCGTGCATCTGTCGGGTCGTCGGGTAGGCGCTTGCTGAGGAGGTACGTAATGTACGGCTGCATCCAGGATTGCTCGACCATCATGACGCTCGTTGGTCCCTCGAGTCCTGTGTCCAGGTCCAACTCGTCGAGTGCCATTGGCTCATTGGGTGGTGTAGCCCCCGAGTCCGTTGCTGCGCTTGTTTTCTTCTCTGCGGCCTTTGGCTTGATGGAGCGCTCGCATATGCGGTCGAGAAATACCCCAGGTGGTATGGGGGAGCAGGTAGAGCCTATGTTGGCGAGTGTGTCTGCCTCCTCATTGCTTTCGCGACCTATGTGTCCCAACTCGCAACCATCAAAGTATCCTTCGAGTGTATCGTAGAGGTCGCGGTACGCGATCACGTTGTCGTTCAGTGTGTCGCACTCGTGCATTTTTTGGTTGACGACCAACTTGGAGTCGCCATATATGATGAGCCTTTTAGAGCCACAGGCTTTTGCCATCCTCATCCCATGCAACATGGTCTCATATCCAGCCTCGTTGTTTGAGGTTGTAAACTGCATTCGCAGGATATACTTCAGCTTGTCCCCTTGATGTGATGTCAATATGACACCTGCGCCTGCCCCGTCTTTTCGTTTGGACCCATCGAAGTGCATTGTCTAGAGGTAGGACATATCTGGCTTGTCCGAGAGCTGGTTCTCCATCTAGTGCACGAGAAAGTCAGGGAATACTTGCGACTTGATGGCGTCGCGTTTTTCATATGTGATGTCTCGTGGAGACAGCTCTATTCCCCAAAGCGCGATTCGCCCCGTGGCGTCGAGGTTATTGAGGATATGCCCCAATGGGGCGTCGTTGACTACCACGATTGGGTGTTCCTGGAAGTAGTGGCGCAGTCGCCGGGCGGTCATAAAGATGCTGTACGCCAGCTTCTGGTAGTGCGGGTACCGCTGTTTTGTTGGCATGAGGACCTCACTGAGGTAGTATACCGGGCGTTGTATGCCATGGACTTTGTTTTCCTCGGCTCGCTCGACGACGAGCACTGTGCTGACCACCTGGTTGGTGGCGGAGATGTACAACAATAGTGGTTCCCTTTCTCGTGGAGTCACCAGTACTGGCGAGGTGGATAGCAAGCGCTTGAGATCTTCGAATGCTTCTTGTGCTTCATTGGTCCACTCGAATTTTTCGGCTTTGCAGAGGAGCTGGTAGAAGGGCAGTGCCTTTCCACCCATCCGACTGATAAATCGACTGAGGGCCGTGAATCGTCCGGCCAGTTGCTGGACGCCTCTTATGTTCTTCGGCTTCTCCATGGCCAGTATGGCTTTTATCTTCTTCGAGTTCGCCTCGATCCCCTTCGCGGAGATGAGGTATCCAAGTAGCTGCCAAGATGATACGCCGAAGGCGCATTTGTCCGGATTGAGCTTGATCCGGTAGTGATCGAGGTTGGCGAAGGTTTCGCGCAAATCATCGATTAGAGAGGCTTCCTCCTTGGTCTTGATTACTATGTCGTCGACATAGACTTGGATGTTGTGACCTAGTTGTTCCTTGAGGCAAGCCTGCATGCATCGCTGGTAGGTGGCTCCCGCGTTTTTAGCCCGAAGGGCATTGTGTTGTAGCAGAACACACCAAAGGGCGTTGTAAACGCTGTTTTCTCCTGATCTTCCTCCTTCATTCGAATTTGATTATAGCCTGAGTAGGCGTCGAGGAAGCAGGGGCGCTCGCATCCCGCAGTGGAGTCGATGATCTGGTCGATCAATGGCAGCGGAAATTGATCTTTTGGGCAGTGCTTGTTTAAAGAAGTGAAGTCCACACACATCCGTAGGATGTCTGTGTCCTTTTTTGGTACCAACATAGTATTGGTGAGCCAAGTGCTTTCCTTGATCTCGCGTATGAACTTGGCCTCGAGGAGTCTGTTGATCTCCATTCCGACTGCCTACGCTTGTGGCTCAGACAGTCGCCTGATTGTTTGCTTGACTGGCCTTGCGTCGGGGTTGACGTTGAGTGCATGCTCGGGGAATTCCCTGGGAACTCCTGGCATGTCCGCAGGACACCGGGCAAAAATTTCCTAGTTCTCACGGAGGAATTCGACAAGCGCGAGTTCCTATGTAGGACTCAAGTTGTTTGGCGATGAGGGCCGTCTTGGCGGGATCCGATGGATGGACCTGCGCCTTCTTTGTGTGCACGGATGAGTCGAAGGAGAGATTAGGTGAGCTTGGCCTGCTCAAGGGAGGCAGTCTGTTGTCTGTCGTCTCTTTCAGTCTTGCGAGTTCCTCCTGCATGCCGAAGGACTGGCAGATTCTGTTGAATTCCCTGTTGCAAGTGTCAGATTGCTCAAAGTTCCCGTTGATCGTTATGACGCCGCTGGGACCTGGCATTTTCATCCGCGGGTAGGCGTAGTGGGGTACTGCCATGAACCTGGCGAATTCGACGCGCCCAAGGATGCAATGGTATTGTGAGGGCTAGTCGACGACCTCAAAGTCGATGCGCTCACGCCGGAAGTTCTTCAGCTTGCCAAAGATGACGTCGAGGTTGATTTTGCCCAGGGGGTATACGCCTTTCCCTGGGACGATGCCGTGGAACGTTGTGTCCGATGCCTCCAAAAGGTTAGAGGGATCCTCATTGCTCGCAAGGTACTCGTGAATATGAGGTTGATGCCTCTTCCGCCATCCATGAAGACGCGACTCATGTCGAAGCCTCCAATTTGCGCCTCGAGTACGAGGGGGCAATGACCTGGGCGAGGTACTTGAGGCGGGTGGTCGTGTTTGTCGAAGATAATGCACGACTCGCTGCCACTGAGGTACTCAGTGGTGGATGGTGGCAAGTGCGTGGCCAAGTTGACTTGGCGAGTGATGGCCTTTTGCACCCTGTTGGAGGGGCGTCCCTTTTGGATCATCATGGTACCCATGGCCCGTGGGTACGGTTCGCCTCCGTGGTGCTGGTCCGGTGTAGCTCTGTTCGGGGGTGGCCCAGGTGGTGGTGGTGGTGCGCCATGTGCCACGGCACCTGGAGCGGCTCCGTAGCCTCTTTCGACTGCGTTGCGGTTCATCCAAACCAATCCCTCGTGTAGCTTGAGGAACTCGCGGCAGTCCTTGAGGAGGTGGCTGGACTTTCTCTTGCCATCATGCTTGTCGATGTAGAAGTGTACCGTGCATGGCGCAGACAGTTTGTCCTCGATGGAGGTCGCGAGTGCCTCATCGTGAGTGCGGCGTTGCCACACTTGCGTGGTTTTCCCGGAGTCGCGGTATCCGCCAATGTGGTATCCGTTGTTGCGGTTATCGTCGCGTCTATCAGCGTAGCCGGCTGCAACCATGTTGACATCATCGCGATCATCATAGACGCGCATGCGACGCTTGCCCCGGCGGTCGCGTCTACGTTCGAGTTCTGCCTCCTCGTTGGAGTGAACGCGATTCTTCACCGAATCTTCTCCATCGGCCCACCGATTCGCGATCTCCATCAGGTGGTCGATGGTCTGGGGCTTTGAGCGGCCTAGCTTCTCCCCGAGTTCCATGCGGCGGACACCACCGTTGAATGCATCAATCGCGCGGTCTTCCGAGATGTTCTTCGCGGAGTTCTTGATGATGGACCACCTTTGGATGTAAGAGCGCAGCGATTTGCCAGGTCTTTGCTGGCAGCATCTCAGTTCTTCGATTGAGGTGGGTCGTTTGTACGTGCCCTTAAAGTTGCGCACGAAGCTGTAGACCAGCTCATCCCAACTGCGAATGGATCTGCGTGGGAGGTTATTGAGCCATGCCCGGGCGGCGCCCTGCAGCTATAGCTGCAAGCATTGCATGGCAGTACTTCGACTTCCTCCGTGTAGCCTGACGGAGGAGATGTGGTCCTCCAGCCAGATCTTAGGGTCCTATAGACCGTCGAATTTCGGGTTCTCTGATGGGAGTTTAAACCCTTTAGGCATTCACTTCTGCCTAATGGCTATGCTGAAGCATTTAGCGCCGCAGAGTTCCCCATCTTCCTCTTCCGAGTCGGTCGACTGAGCACGTCGTGCCCTTGACTTGTCGATCTTGCGTTGTGTGAGGTCGTCGCGTGCATCGTAGTCGCGATCGTGTTGCTGTGAGTGGCGGTGTCGAGACAGGTCGTGACTGTCATCGCTGGACGAGGGCGAGGAGTAGCGCTTTGCCCTTTTTTGGGTCTGGTACCGACTCCTTGTCGAGGGCACCCTCTATTAGCCCCAAGCCCGCGATCGTAGATTGGTGCATGGCCGTTCGGGGATCTCCAGCTGGCGGCTGGTTATTGAGGAGGTACATGGTGGCTGCTGTCAGCGCGGCCTGCGGTGTCCTGGGAACCACGTTGCCTCTCGTGTCGATCGTCATAGAGCCGAAGTCGAGGACTTTCGCGGCCTCCATGCGCTCTTGTTCGGTGAGGTGAGCCATCCATGACTGCCTCTTCTTGGCGAGGTACTCGTTGCCTCTTGAGGAGGATCCTCCGTAGGAGGAGAGCCCAGCATGACGAAGGCTTGATTCGTCCGCTGCCTTTTTACGCGCCTCAAGTTGCGCGATTGCTTGTTTTTGGCGCTTGAATTCCTCTTTTAGGAGACAGTGGTAGCCCATCAGTAGTTCCTGCGGGGACTCGAAGGGTAGAGGTGCACCCCGTAGGGCTTTCGCGGCAACGATCCCACTCTTGCTCGTTGAGCCTGATCACGACGCGTTCGCCGGTTTGCTCTATGATCATGCTAGGAGGTTCGAATGCTGCTCTGTTGCCACCGTTGCCGGCGTTGGGTGGGTCGGTGTCGTTGCCGGTGTTACCACCGTTACTGCGATTGGGTGGATCGGTGCCGTTGCCGGTGTTACCACCGTTGCCGCAATTGGAGGAGGTGTCGCCCGCGTTGATGACGGCGCACATTAAGTGATTAGGGAAGCTGTTGCTTCCACAACATTCAGATCCGGAACCGTAGGTTCCATCTTAAGTGGCCAAATCGCTTAGATCGGAGTCACGACTGCTGTCGCTGACCGTGTTCTTGACCGCCACCGGAGCGTTGAGCTCGCTGAGGGTGCCGATGGATGGAGGGAACCATGATGCCGGGGCAATCGCCGGTATTGTCGGCTGATCAGGCATGCGAAGCGTGCCCATCTGACCAACTTGGAAGCGGAAGCTCCCAATCGCCAGGCTGACTCCGTCGCCCACAGACTCGAAGGCCGGCCGGGTGGCCGGTGTGTGGACGGTGAAGTCGAAGGCACCGAAGAGCTGACGAACTCCGATGTTGCAGAGTTGTAGATCGCAGTTGATGGGGCCGAAGAAGCCGCAACATCAGCACTCCCAATTCCCACAGACGGCACCAATTGACGAGGGTTTAACTCGTCAATGCCCATTGTTATAGACTTGGGTTTTGGAGAAGGAGGGAGCGCTGGAGACATCTATCGACTAGCAAACAAGCACACAGGGGACAAAAGATTTACCTAGGTTCAGGCCTCGTAGAGGTCCCTACTCCTGCTTGTCTGCTCGTGGAACTATTGAGGGAGTCGAAAGTTACAATGGTGCGCAGATGTAATCTGGCGAAGGTTGTAGAAACTAGGGTTGCGTGTGTCCTTCTCGCCGCCCCCTCCTAGCCTTTATATAGATAGGCTAGGTCTCGGGTAGCAGGTCGAGTCGGTTACAAGTTAGGGTTTTCCCTTTAATCTTTCTATCTTTAGCTTCTTCTTGTTCTTCAAGCAATCGAGAGTCCGTAGGTTATTCGAGTCCCTCTATTCGGGACTTGGCGACACCGTGGGCCTGTATGTATTTGGACCGTATATACCAAGCTCGAGTACCTGTAGGGTATACCCATGTCAAGATCTCTTGCATGCTTCTTTTCTTCGAGGGGTTTATGGGGTTTCCATTCTGTAGGTACCTACAAATGCCCTGCATAATTCTCAATAATTTTGTTTACCGAGTAAGAATCAATACCAAGGGTTTTAATCATTGCACAAGTCCTTTCATCTACAAGGAAATCGTTAACACAAGCATATTCAGAAAAACTATTTGTAATGCTCTCCTCATTTTTAAGATTTTTTGTTGCCTCCCTCATTTTCATTATTAATTTCCAAGATTCATCATAGGTATAAGATAGAAAACTACCATTAGAAGCAGTGTCTAGATTCGTTATATTTTCATTATTAAGCCCTCCATAGAAAGTATGAGTGATTAACCAATCAGGCAAATGATGATGGGGGAAATTATCTATATAGCTCTTGTACCCTAGATACTCTTCATACAGACCCTCATCAGGATTATCTTTGAAACTGATAATAATACCTCTCATCCTATGAGCTTTTCTTTTTGAGTAATATTTTGATAGGAAATTGTTTGTCAATTCTGTCCAAGTCCTTGGTCCTTCTACACAAAAAGATCTATACCAGTTACAAACATTATTAGAGAATGTTAGTCTAAACAACTAGGTTTTAACCATATCAAGATCACATTCATCAGATATAAAGGAACTGAGAATGTCTTCAAAGAATTGTAAGTGTCCATATGGACTCTCTTCATTAGTTCCTGCAAATGTCTTAGAGTGCAGTAGTTCAAATAATAAAGGGTGGATCTCAATTCCATCTGGATTTATGGTTTTATTGACAGTTATAAAAGCGTCCATGGGAGTACCCATTTTCCTTACTGTCTCAAGATGGATTAAGTGCTGAGTGTTGTCCATTATTGCGGTCCTACAACTTAAATTAAAAATTAGTACAACAAAAGAAATAACTAAAAGTAAAGTGACTTATAGCACTAAGCTCCCTAGCAATGGCGCCAGAAAATAGTTTGATGACTATAAGTGCACAGATTGTTTGTAGCTAGTTTCGAAATAAAGATATTGATCCCACAGGGAGCAGTAGGCGAAAGACTAAAATGCTTTTAACTAAAACTAAACAAAGTACTTAAGGAATAAATTTAAGATGCAAGAATAGTAGAGTTGTTTTTTACGGTTTTTGACTGAACGAAGCAAGTAAAGTAAAGTAAAACTTAATGCAAAAAGTAAGAATCGCCTGTGTAAAGAACTTAGAACTACAATAGGGAAAAAGGCGTTCTCAGGGAGTGGTGGATACAACGCTAGCAATTTAGACTAAGCAATCAAGATTATTATAACAAATATTCTCATGATATGTATGTATGTGGGAGGAGCTCCATATATGGACAAATAGGTAGCAACCACTGCTCACATCATCCTTCATAACCACAGCCAACAAATAAACAACATCAATCGTATTATCCCGCTATTAAGGGATTTGTCCCGTGGCATGGACATGGCTTTATGAGTTCTCTTTGATTCCCCAAGTTAGTACATAAAGAATGACAACAGCTTTATAGTCAAAGTAAGTGCTATCATCCCTCCGTCTACTAACAAGTAATCCCCTTCATCGAGTCCCCATAGGGGGCAAATATTAAGGAGGTGTACAACTCCCAACATCAATACGAAGACAATTAACCCATACACATAATGATGTATAACATAATAATCTCTATATTATCTCAACCATATGCTAGGGTTTCTCCATCTCCCCAAGAACTAAAGATCTACTCAGACATGGAGGCAATCAACATCATAGCAATGGTAATGGAATCAATTGTAAATGAATAGTTCTTGTATAAATCCACAACGAGTAAGGAAATTACAACAAGATCTAGATGGGTGAAGATGGGATGGATGGAGATGATGGTGGTACAGCGGTTAATGAAGATGAAGATCGATGCCTTGGCCTCCCAGATCTGTGTAGAGCGAAGATGGACCCCTTAGGCGAGTTCCCCCTCCAGATTCCTTATGGAGGTGAGGTTTTCGACGATTTTTGGGTATTCTGTATGTCGTCTCTCTGATCCAGTTGCGTGGGGTGAACCTATTTGAGGAGGCGGTGGCAGCGCCAACTATACGACAGGAAAAAGTACTTTCTAGTCATATAGTTGGTCGTTGAACCATCTGTAAGCCTTAAATCTCTTCGGGTGTTCTTCTAATACTATTGATATTTCCCAAATATGCGATTTACATTGTTTTTGACGCCTTTTCTCCCTAGTACAACTGCTCCAAGGATTGTGTCCATTGTATCCATCATCTGTCCTAATCCTGGTGAAAACAGACATAAACCATGCGCGCGAACGCCATAAAATACTAAGATCCTACATCTACAATGCAAAATAATAATATAAAACATGATGCAAATATGCACTCATCAAGTACCCAAGGGATGGTTTGAGAAGGATGAAAAGGATGTGACTTGTTCACAACAGAACATCAGGATGAGATTATGTTTTTACCGCTGATGGTCGAAGATGTTTAAATAGGGTTTTTGTCTAAAACTGTTTTCAAAAGGGATTTTAACTAGATATGGAGATATCTTGATTTTAAAATGGAGACATGATTTCAAAATTCTATTTCAACAAAGATATAGAGATGCCATATCTACAAGAGAAACTAGGCTTTTCCAAAGCAACCTTAGCTAGAGCTATCTCGCCATAGCCAAATTGCATTATCTTGTGTACCATATCGTGGTGGTTTGCGAGTACATTCAAAAGTACTCATTGGCATTGTCCCTGGCTATTTACTTGGCCAGACTTTCAAAGGCACGAAGGATAATGGAGTCATTGATGTCTATACGAGCTAGGCCGTCTTCCCAGTCAGTTGCCTATAGGTTAAGGCATGATTGGTCTCTGCGTTTGATGAAGGTCTGCTGCTGAAGATTTTGTAGCCATAATGGCATTAATGTAAGTCTCATTCTTGTTAAGTTTTGGATGTTGTAATGATACTTGTCGGTTATGTTCCACGGCTCACTAATCCTGAGAATGTGGATATGTGCATAATAGGGATTTCTGGGACGACAAATCTGGGGGATGCCACACGAGGGTTGCGCCCTTTTCGAGTAACCTAATGTGCTATCAACTCTGTGCACTTTAGAACCTCATACATGACTTCCCGAGTGTTTGACTCTTCCTGAGCATCGAATCCTTGAAAACATCGACCCAGTTGCAGCCCAACTGACAAGTCGGCAAGGTACTGATGCTAAGGGCATCAGGGTAATGGAGAGGTCTCGCGTACAGTGCAAAAGTGTCGAGTCCGATGGCACCAAAAAATGTTATAACAAGCCGAAAGGCAAATATTCTATACAAGATATATGTACTTCACAATTCTTTAGGTTTTTGTAGCTTATAAGGACTTCGACTACATCGAGCTATTCTTTCGGGTCCCCAAAAGGAGTCAACTAACACTAGTCGCATCAACTTATGGCAAGACCCAATTCGAGTACCTCCTTGGATGAAGTGATTGTCTAAGCCTATGCTCAGTTGCAAGCACCCAGCCATAGCCTCGGGGGCTACTCCCATCAGGAGAGCTGGTCTCCCCTGATGAAAACATTCCTCCAACATAGATGAAGAAAACAATTTATACCATTAAAACAAGACCCGAGTTGAGACTCTCCTCGGATGAAGATGATCTTTAAGCCTATGCTCGACTACAAGTAGTGAAGCATAGACTCTGGGGCCACTCGTATCAGGAGTGCTGGTCGCACACCCGATATACTTACAGGTTAGAGATATCCCCTTTTAAGATTGTCGATTGCGACCAAATGATACAAGACCTGAGTCTATGACTTGACAAGACCTGATGGTAGTGATATCCACGCACCTGATAAAAACAATTCTGCAATGAAGATGGCAATTACTAATTGCAATCACAAGACCTGAGTCGAGCACCTTCTCGTATGTGTATAACCTTTGAGCCTATGCTCGGCTACAAGTAGTTGAACAGAACCTCAGGGGATACTCACATCGGGAGTGCTAGCCATGCGCCCGATAGAAACAACAAGTCCTCTAATGGACTCAGCAGAAGAATTTCTACACTCGCAAGAAAAACAACTTCAAGCCTATGCTCGGATGCAAGATGCTGAACATAGCCTCAGGGGATACTCCCAGGAGTGTTGGTCGCACAACTGATGAAAATTTCAACATCACTTCAAGAACACTGAAACTTCATCCATTGCATTAGCCAAACAAGACAGTCGAGAAAATACAATGTTCCCACACCATATTAAATGGAAGAACTTGGAATCTCAACCCGGGTCTATGACTATAGTAGATCCTCGGGGGCTACTGACATGGGCATGACCCCTCAGGTGCCCATTGTTGGCATATAATGTGTGGCCCAATGAAAGGCCCACATGAAGATATACCAAGATCCATGAAGCCCATGGTGTTTTGGTTGAGATGAAATAAGGACATCGAGTCCAAACACGCAAGACAAGGAAATTTAAAATTAGATTCTACAGGAACACCAACTTGTAACCAACTCGGATTAGTACCTGAGTCCTAGCCTCCCCATATATAAAGGCTAGGACGGTCCAACGAGGAGGACATGCCACAATAGATATAGTAGATCTAGACCCCATAACATAGGCATAGGAATTTGCTATAAGCTAGATCGCATCTAGCAACCCAGCGACTTTGTACTCTCCATCAATAAAGATCAGACAAGCAGGAGTAGGGTTTCCTCTATGAGGGCCTAAACCTGGGTAAACATCTCCTCCCTTGTTTTTGTGGACATTGCCGAGGTTATCCCTCGTCACTAGGTATTGCCATGAACCATTTTTATTAATGAGCATGATTATTTTTGACTTTTAGATGAGATTATTTTGTACAATGTGTATAGGATCTTTCATTTCTTATTTCTATTGGATCAAAAGTTTCAAATGTCTCAAGGATTGGGAGATCGAGTCCAATAAATGGGCATGCCCATATACTTTGGACCAAATAGGCATTCACCTTGATTTTAACACATTTTGCAACAATGTTAGTATGTTTTTGTCTTTTCGAACAGTGCCACCTATTGCCGGCTAACTCTCGAGTTATTTAGTACCTTGAAGCATACAGTGGGTCCAGGTTATTACTCCGAGATAGGCTAGGAGGAGACTTGATCTCTTTATGTCTATTGAATCGTGACTATACTTTGTTGCTTGACCAATGGATCCATTGCTTTGGTTTCGTCAACAACATAACCAACATCCATGCTCCTACTTTTATGGTTGATCCTTACCCATTTAGTTATTTCAACATCATGAGAATTAATGATCATGTTCCTAAGGGTAATCCAGTGCGTTATTTGTATTATGTTATTGCTAACACCCTGCAGGCCTATGGTGAATTTACAAGAGTCAATGAGGAGGACATGATGGTCCTCGCAAGATCTGCCATATATGGATGCAACTTGACACCAAACTTGGTCGCTCTTCTCGTATTCTACTTAGAGTATCATTTTCACTGAATACATGGCCCAATTGCTGTGGATGAGTGAACACTGTCCTCACCCGAGCACTCAATATCAACATAGGTAACTTGCAACCGTTGGTAGGTGTTCATCGACTCGGTTTTGCAACTCTCGATGCTGGTGTCATGGTTAATAATATACATGATAGATATTTTGTTGATATACTTGGAACCGATCATTGGATCAGAGCTCCCGTACCTCATGCTCTCTAATCTATTGAGGAGGGATGTTTGTGTTGTGACGCGTAGGTTGAAGCAAATCTTATTGGGGTTTAGCGCCTGAAAACAATAATTTTTCCTACGCAAATAAACAACCCTACTACTAGGATCTATCTATTAGTAATGCAGTAATGGGAGGGGATTTTCACGAACTTACCCTTGAAGATCGAAAAGCTTTGTCAAGGTTCAAGCAACATGGTTGATGTAGTCGTACTGATGCGGACCTCAAGGTCGTTCTGACCTTGGACGACTCCACCACCTCCAACTCCACCAGCTCCAATGACTCCGATGGCTCGAATGACTTGAGCACCACTAGTGAAGCCCCTTGTAGGGAGACACACACATACGGTGTTTGACAACGACTCCCGGATCTTGATCCAGAAGAGGTTGCAGAAGTAGATCTCCTAGAGACGAAATCCTTGCATCGCGACAGTGCTCCTCGGTGAAGAACACTATCATTCGCGTAGCCCTTAAAGTGGGGCCACACTCACAATAGAGAGAGAGAGCGAGAGTGTAACACCCCAGTTTTAGTTATATTATATTTAGGGTTGTTTGTGCATCATGTGCATCATTCCTTAAAATGCATGCAAAGAAAATAAAGTAAAACCCTAAAACCCTAGTTTCCTCTCTCTCAAATGGATTCAAAATGGATTTCATATTTTGAAAAGTTCAAAAAATGTGGAGCCCAAACAGTATACAAGGGCCCTACAATATTTTCTATAGTTTCACAAATCTGTGGTAATTTTGAATACCCAAAACAGATTTGTATTTGAATTACAAATAGAAAATGAAAACAGAATTTGGAAAAAGGGTTTGCTAAAAAAAGTGCAGCCCAGCTTCTCCTATCCTCTCGATTGCCTGCGTGTAGCCCGTAACCAGCTAGCAACCCAAGTCGGCCTGACTGTAGCCCAGCTGGCCCGTACCCCTTCCGGCATGCTCCTTCTTTCTTCTTCCTTGCATCGGAGAATCTGCTCGCTGTCCTTGCTGATGCCGTCCGCCACTTCGTCATGCTAAGATGAATGCCGCCGCTCTGGAGAGGAGATAAGGTCGCCGCGTCGCCTCTCTCTCTCTCCCCTGGTTCCTCTCTTCCCCCAACGTTGCTCCCCTCTTCTGCGCAGAGGTTCCCCAAACCCTAGCCCCGGCGAAAGCCACCTGTCACCGTTGTTCTGGACCTCCCTGGAAGCAATTGAGGATGCCACCGCACTCTCAGTGCCCTCCTTGGTCCTCCTCGTCGATCTAGTCGAGCCAGTGAGCTCTCCATCAAGCCAATCGAGGCCTGCATCCCCGACTCTGGCCACCGTCTCCACCATCGATTCGGACCGCTTTCAACCTCACCCGGCCTCCTCGACAAGATTTTCACGCTCACGGTGAGCAACCGGTGCTATAGCACCTCCCCACTACCCTCCTCCTCCTATGGGTTGTCCCTGCGTCACAAGCCTCCGCCATCCGCCATAGACGCCGCCATAGCCGACGCTCCGAGGACCCTAAATTAGCGGTGCCGCCCTCCTTCTGCTCCTCGTGCTAATCTGAGTTTAACACACACGCGCGCAGGCGCGTGATGCCTACTCATGCTGACGTCACCCGAGTGTCAGCACATGGTCAGACCGGTCAAACCCGCTGGGGGTCGCGCCTTCGCCGCGGGAGGCTGAGGTGGCCCTGGGGCCCCTCTGTCGGCCTCTACAGCTAGCTGTGGCCCGGTATAAAAAGTATCCCAGCTTTTGTTATATTTTCATAAATGGTTTAATGATTTCAGAAATTGAATAAATAATTATTTATGAGTCAGAAAAATGTGTATTATATATCAAAATGTTCAGAAAAATGATATCTACACTTTAGACTCACACTCATGCATTGTTCAAAAACTTTAATTACAAGTGTTATTAGAAGGATCAATCAACCCCCGTAGGTGATTCTCGGGTCTCTCCTGTATTAGGGTTTGGACCCTTCGGATCAACTTTAAATTGCAAAGCATGCTATAGGGTTCATTTCAATACAATTTAACTTTTCATATCATCATCCTTCCTTGAGCATTACATCGATGTCATGTGTTGATTGCTTTCCCTTTCTTTCTGGTGTTTGCTTCTTCCCTGTAGAATATGAGATCGAGATCGAAGACCGAGATCGACACCACTGAAGACCGAAGATGATGTATCAGATGCAGAGAATCTAGTATGACATGGGAACGAGGTATACTGATGAGGTAAGATCAGTGGTAAAGGTTAAACATGCTAAGGCTTGCATGGGAGGCCACAATGGGATGTGGTTTTTTTAGTCCCATGCTCGCCACCACCAGGACCTGAGTTCTTGCCTTTGGACCAAGACGAGCGTATAACCACACGGGGTTTATGGGGACCTCTCGACTAACTAACTTGCCTAGTAGATTCCATGAGTAACATAGTTCGGTGTTCCATTCGACATATGCATAGAAAACATTTTGAAAGATTTGGCAGGTGAAGGTGCATCATAACATGTAGGTAAGCGTGGTAGGGGTTGCTTGGGGTGGATGGAGCCCCTAGTAAACCAACCTCGCCTCACATATCTAGGGACCGGCTTCGGGATTTGACCCATTACAGCGGAACCATCCTTAGGGTGTGACTCATGGTCTCGGTGAAAGTAAGGTAAAGGTCGTGTCTAACCACCCTCTGCTGGTCTTCCAAGGTAGAGGGCTAATGATTCTGGCATTAAGAGTCGGTTAGTACGTGTGGGTAAAATTGTGCACCCCTGCAGGGTTAAATCTTTTCGAAAAGCCATGTTCATGGTTATGAACGCTTGGTGACCGAATTCTAAGATCATAGAGAACATTAACCTAATCATAAAACTTGGAGGTTTCAACGTCTGCTTAAGGATGCTTCCTCATGAGTACGAGGGGGTGATCCTAGTTGTGAGATGAGTATTACTTTGGTGGATATCAAAAGATGATGATCAATTCTATGGAGATGTCGCTCTCTTATCCCCTTTTAAAATGTTCCAATTAGATGAGCTTCTTCTCCCTCTTGTTTTATAAACAAAGATGGCTTTATGCAAAACAACCCCAACAACCATAAGTCTTGCAGAGTACACCCTATACTCACCCTTGCTTTGTTGATAATTTTGTAGCAGAATAAGTGTTCCCCTGAAGATGAGTTCCGTACGACATCGACATCGACGAGTAGCTTGGGGTTCCCGGCCGGCAGCCTAGAATCTATGGGCTGGGACGTCATCGTTATGCTTCAGGCCTCTTAGGCCATTTGTTAAGTTTTCTATACTTAATACCATAATTTGCCTTCCGTTGTTTGATGTTTGTGGTTAGTGACCTCTGCTTGTAATATTTTGGGTTCTTCGCTCAGTTATGAGCTTGCTGTAATAATTTTTGTGTCGCAGGGTTACTATTATGTTACCGATTTCTCACTGAATATCCTCGAGATCTAGGTTAAGCTTATGTTAGGCTAAGGTTTGGGATTTGTTTAAACCTGATCCCGGGGGTGTTATAGTTTTAGGTACCAGAGCAGTACTGACCGTAGGAAAACCTTGCTATTGGTCAATGTTGAGTCTAGTGTTTGTGAAAACTACATTAAAGCAGAAAAGTATTTGCAAAAACTCTAGTATGCTTCTTTGGCTCCTCATCTGGTATTGCTCTAACTCTAGGTCATCTTACCTTGCATTGATTTAGAAAAAGTTTTGATTTCTCTCCTAGTCTTTCAAAGCCTAGGTGCCTTCTTGGCATGTTGTTTCTCAGCCAGTTGACTTAGTGTAGAGTTCTCTAGAGTTAGTGTGTGTGTTCTTTGTTCCCCTTTTCTCTGTTTCAATTGAGAGATTCCTTTCCATCATGATCTCTCTACTTTATGGGCCCACAATATTATATTGTAGGATCCATAGTGTTCCATTCTAGGCTTCGAGGTTTGTTTTCGCCTCGTGCACCTCGTTTTTGTTTGTTTGGGTACTTCAGAAGTCGTTTCTTATTTCGGAAGCTACCTCGTGATTGCTACCTTGCAGTGTACTATGTGTCACTAAAGTAGTAGTTACTTCTTTCTCGGGTTTTAACCCTTGGACTTGAACCGAAGGTTCCAGATTGTACGGGATTCTAGTGTTATGAATCTTGTAAATGAAGTTAATCTTTAACCCAAAGTCCATTCCATTGACCCTTGTCATTAATGTTCACACATTACCTCAGGATGGCTGGTACTAAAATCCTAGCCTTCAAGCTTGTGTATATTGTTGCGATTGAATCTTGACAATTAAGGACATCCCCTACCACTAGCTATGGCAAATGTTCCTTAATGGAACCACATAGACCATGACAAGTGTACTCCTCGTGAGTCTCACATCTATAATCGTGACTCTATCACACCCTCCCTTCTATTTATTGGTTTTTGGAAGATTGTTAATCTATGCATCCACATCTCAGGATTCTATCCTGACCATGTTCTTTTTTCCCTTGTTGTTTTCTAACCTTTGTCTACCAGTTGGTAGCCAACTAGTAAAGCCAATTGGTGTCTCGCGATGCAAGATACTCTTGTGGTCCGTTAAGACAAACCATTTCGGGATGTCAGGAGAAACAAACTCCAGCACCTTGTCATTTCTATGACTAGGTGAAATTATTGTAGTCTGCAGATCAAGAAGCATGATTAGCTTCTATCTGTTCCACCTTAGAGTATCACACTCTTCAATACTAAGAGGTCGTGTTGAGTTTCACAGCCCTCTTAATGGAGTGATGCTCTTACACATATTTACCAACCCTTCCTCCGAGCTTTCGTGCTCAAGAATGATGCGTGTGCGTAATAATGTGGTCATCTGAGATTCTTAGCAATCATTATTGCTCCAAACTCCAAGGACATTTATGTCATCCTTAGCGTGATGGTTAACCTTATCACTAAGTGAAGGATGATTGTGCTACCAAGTCCGCTACTCTGGTACACTCTCTTCGGTCAAAGAGTTAGGCTTGTGCCAAAACTCTAAGACTGTGTCTTCTTGCCTTACCAAGTAAGTTTCCTTACAAACTAAGTGACATATCGGTGGTTTATGATATTCGGATGTCTTCCCAGAAGTATCGCCATGTTTCCACATGACCGTGTTGTAAAGTTCTTCAGCAAGCAAGTTCTCTGAACTACTTCTTCTCCAAGGATCCATGCTGGATACCCCTGAACTAGTTGGTTGAGCTTAAACAACAACTTGGAGAGTTGCAAGACAAAAGTTATATCTGACTTAGTTCATCTTAAAGGGTTGTGTAGTTCCGTTCGTGTTGAAGAAAGATAGTATTTCCTTCATGGAGATGTTATCTTCCCCACCTTTGATTTGATTTGGGTTATCGTCAAATCAAACTCGGTTCCAAGGACTATCTTGATGATGTTGCTACTCGTGATGTTTCACTTGAGTACATCTTCATATCCTTTGGTCTGACTAATACTTTGCCATGTTCACACAACATATGAGTTCATCCAATTGGAGTATCACGATAAGTTTGTTGTTGAGCCCATCGATAACATCCTTATATTCTCCAAGCTAGACTAGATTCATATGGAACATTTGGCATCAACGTTGGAAAAGTTTTTGAGAACCATCTCCGGGTTATTCTGAAGTATGTGTTCTAGATGTTGGAAGTGACCTTCTCCGATTCACGTGCAAATGTTGAAAGATGTCATCGTGGATTCGAGTAGAGTTAACTCCATATCTTAAGGATACAGTTGTGTTTTGTTGCAATATTCGATGTATGAGTAGTTATCTTTTGACAAGTTGCTAACACATAGTCTAGCAACATAGCTCAATTGTTTGGAGCTTCACATTGTAGTCCATGTCTTGAGAATCTAGTGACTTTATCTTTGTGGTAAATGTTGCAAGTTTTCCATTCGGACATGCTGAGTCTAAAGTATCTCTTCACCTAACCAAATCTAAATCTCAAGCAGATATGATGGTTGGTGTTCCTCAAGGTTTTTAGATAGGTTTCTATGTAAGTCCAACATAATTGATGTAATGGTTGACACAACTAGTCAGAAGGCCTATTGTCACATTCTCTTGATTCAGCAATAACAACCACTCTTCATGAGGCTTCTTCTATGATTTATAATAGGAGTTGTGCTTATGGCTTCCTTTGTATCCAAGGTCCGACCTTTATTTGATGTCTCATGTCTCGAACATCAAGGAGAACATTTAAAGTAGTGCTGCTAAATGTCTCTCGGTCGATTCTCTATACCCTTTATGTTGGCAAGCTTATTGTTATGCCAAGTAATTGAAGTCTGAGACTGAAGTTTCTTTTTCCTCGTGTCATCGAGAATCTTCTTACATATTCATCTTAGTGGTGTAAAGTGATATCACGATCTTTGGCAAAGATTTGATAGACCTGGATGAACAAAGAGTTTCCTTCGTATCTCGACCACGTTTATAGAGTGACTATGATGTTGGTAATCATTAGTTTCTCTTGTTACATGTTCCCTGTGACTTACGAGTCCTCGCCACAAAACACCTTTCTTTCTTTGCCTTCTGTTGAACGAAGAGTGATCCTTCTATATCAAAAGTAGTTCAACAGCTTGGTTATCTGTATCGTTGTACCTCTAGAATCTCTACTTAAGCCGTCTAGTAGAGTTTCATTTCTCGAAGTCTGTGCTCATGTTCTTTCTGTTGTAATCTTTCCTTTTCATAAGCTTAAGCTCTTCTCAAGCTCCTTGGTCTCAATCCTTATGAAGACCAGCTATCTAACAACTTGAAACCATCTTCTCTTGTTTCCTCTATTACCTTGATGTGTTTCATGTCTATCATCTCAGAGTTGTTTTGATCCTTTCATGAGTTGACCAAGAGATACTCTGTGTGTTGTTTAGTGTGTTTCCCTCTTATCCTTAGAAGTGACCCTGATTCTCTTCCTTCTTCCTACCCGCGGAATCTCGGGTCGAGATTCTCGTAACGGGGATAGATCTGTAACACCCCAGTTTTAGTTAATATTATATTTAGGGTTGTTTGTGCATCATGACCATCATTCCTTAAAATGCATGCAAAGAAAATAAAGTAAAACCCTAAAACCCTAGTTTCCTCTCTCTCAAATGGATTCAAAATGGTTTTCATATTTTGAAAAGTTCAAAAAATGTGGAGCCCAAATAGTATACAAGGGCCCTACAATATTTTCCATAGTTTCACAAATCTCTGGTAATTTTGAATACCCAAAACAGTTTTGTATTTGAATTGCAAACAGAAAATGAAAATAGAATTTGGAAAAAGGTTTTGCTAAAAAAAGTGCAGCCCAGCTTCTCCTCTCCTTTGTTGTCTGCGCGCAGCCCGCAACCAGCCACCAGCCCAAGTCGGCCCAACTGCAGCCCAGTCGGCCTGTACCCCTTCCGGCATGCTCCTTCTTTCTTCTTCCTTGCGTCAGAGAAGCTGCTCGCTGTCCTCGTCAATGTTGTCCGTCACTTCGTTGCGCCAAGACCAACACCGCCTCTCTAGAGAGGAGATAAGGTCACTACATGGCCTCTCTCTCTCCCATGGTTCCTCTCTTTCCCCAGCGCTGCTCCCCTCTTCTTTGCAGAGGTTCCCCAAACCCTAGCCCCAGCTAGAGCCACCCATCGCTGTCATTCTGGACCTCCCTACAAGCAATTGAGGATGCCACCGTGCTCTCAGTGCCCTCCTTGGTCCTCCTCGTCGATCTAGTCGAGCCGGTGAACTCTCCATCAAGCCAATCGAGGCTTGTGTCCCCGACTCTGGCCACCGTCTCCACCATCGATTCGGGCCGCTTCCAACCTCACCCAGCCTCCTCGACAAGATTTTAACGCTCACGGTGAGCAACTGGTGCTATAGCACCTCCCCACTGCTCTCCTCCTCCTCCTATGGGTTGTCCCTGCGTCGCAAGCCTCCGCCGCAGACGCCGTCGTAGCCAATGCTCCGACGACCCTAAATTAGCGGCGCCGCCCTCCTTCTGCTCCTCGTGCCAGTCTGAGTTTAACACGCATGCGCGCAGGTCCGTGATGCCTCCTCCGCCGTTCCCGGTCATCGATCTGGGAGGTGCCCGCCGGGATGACGTCATGCTGACATCACCCGAGTGTTAGCACGTGGTCAGACCGGTCAAACCTGCTAGGGGTCGCGCCTTCGCCACATGGAGGCTGAGGTGGCCCTGGGGCCCCTCTGTTAGCCTCTGCGGCTAGCCATGGCCCGGTATAAAAAGTATCCCAGCTTTTGTTATATTTTCATAAATGGTTTAATAATTTCAGAAATTGAATAAATCTTATAAATTCAATACGTAATTATTTATAAGTCACAAAAATGTGTATGATATATCAAAATGTTCAAAAAAATGAGATCTACACTTTATACTCACACTCATGCATTGTTTAGTAACTTTAATAACAAGTTTTTTTAGAAGAATCAATCAACCCTCGTAGGTGATTCTCGGGTCTCTCTTGTATTAGGCTTTGGACCCTTCAGATCCCCTTTAAATTGCCAAGAATGCTATAGGGTTCATTTCAATACAGTTTAACTTGTCATATCATCATCCTTGCTTGAGAATTGCATCGATGTCATGTGTTGATTGTTTTTCACTTTCCTCTGGTGTTTGCTTCTTCTCGGTATAATATGATATCGACATCGATATCGAAGACCGAGATCGACACCACCGAAGACCGAAGATCAATACTTGACCAACTGTAACCAAGTCAAGTACAAGATATCTGAAGATCTTCTTTTTGGTTATCAACAAGAAAAGGCAAGCATAGCTGATAGGATCATATGGGCACCTAGAGGGGGGTGAATAGGTGCTACTTCAAATTTTACACTTTTTCAATTTAGGGTTTGACATGAAAGGTAAATTCTCTAGATTATGCAACTATGGTGAATTTACCTATATGTCAATCTAGCACATATACTAAGCAAGAACTAGATAGGTAAAGTGTGGTAAAGGATAGAAGTAACCAAAGTGGAGCATGCGGAGACACAAGGATTTGTTTCCCTTAGTTCCTTCCTTTTGAGGGGAAGTACGTCAACGTTTGGAGAGGGGGTGGTTTCAAACCACCAACGCCACGAGAGGCCTCCCTTGTTCTCCGATGAACCTCACCCCAACAGGTTCGATTCACCTCTTCCACTATACGGCAACCTTCATGGTGGAAGTCGGCACCTTTACAACGAGTTCGAGGCACACATCCACAACCTAATGGGAGGCTCCTGAATACAAGCTAGTTGTCAAACAATCAAAGACAAGCTAGTAAGAACCAAATCACAAGCTAGGGTTTCCAATGAAACACTAGAGCAAGGGGCCCTCATGTGAATGAGGGGGAAATGAAGATCTCTCTTGGTGAAGCTGTAGACCAAGGCCCCCTCCTTCGATTCTCCAAAGATCAATGACTTCAGATGGTTGAGTGAAGATATCTTGTGGATTTGGTGGCTCAAATGGTGCTGGAGTTCTTGAGGTGGACGAGCAGCTTCCAAGGTAGAAGAAGGGGCCTTTATATAGGCCCCTGGATTTAGAAACGTTGGAAGCCACTTACCCCGGGCAGTCCGGCCTGGCCTGGACAGTCCGCCCTGGCCGGAAACTCCGGGTGAAACTAGCTAGACACTCCGGCCTGGAAGTGTTTCCGGCCAGAGTCCGGAATGTGTCCGGGAGGTGTCTGATCTGCTGTTCTGAATGTCCAACGAAGTCGTCCACTTCCCAGGGGCGGACAATCTGGCAAAATCCAATTGGACAGTCCGGCCGGGGTCGGACACTCCGGCACGAGCCAGCCGGACAGTCCGGCTTGGACAATGTTCCTGCACATATATAATCCTGGGACAGACCTATTTCTTCAGTGCATAAAAACTTTCAAGTATCTGATATCTCCTGCAACATTTTACAACATATCAAACTATCCAAGTGTTGTCAACAAACATCAAAATCATAGGAAGGGTATAAATGCCCTTTCAATATCCCCCTTTTTGGTGTTTGATGACAACCCACGAATTTGCATATGGGATAGATAACAATGTGCATAATAGAATGTTTACAAAATATAGTAAGGCTCCCCCTAGATGTGTGACCATTTTTAGCTTTGCATTTGAATACAAGATCACACATCCTCGGATCATATCCTCACTAAATTTTGAGGCTAACAAGTTATGACATGATATAATACCAACTAGATCAATAAGCTAGGCATAACATAGTCATTAGCATAACCAGGAAGGCATGTCACAGCACACATAGTTCAACACAACATAGTACTCACGAGTATGATAAAGACACGAAGCTTCAAAGAGGCAAATCGAAATAACGTGCAGCTCGTGTACCCATGTAAATTCCCGGTAGCAACCTAATAAAGGGGCTACTTCTCCCCTTTGGCATTGAGACGCCAAAAAGGGAAAAGAGCAGAACTAAAGCGTCCCAAGGCCAACTCTAGCCACTATAGTCATTGTCGTCATCCTCCTCCTCCTTATCCTTGTCCTCATCACCATCCTCATCATCCTGATCCTCCTGAGTAGAGATCTGGCCGTGAGGGCGAGAAGAAGAAGACAAGTCCTCAAACATGGACCAGTCCACACGTCCCTGACTCCAGTGACCATAGGAAAGTGTGCCATTAGACGTCTGCTGCTGAGAAGGATCAACATCCATGGGCTGGTTGATCCGCTTGAGCTCCTTCATCACATTCTTGTTCGCCTTGTATGCATCATACTAGCCATGGCAAATGTCAATGTTCTAGCAAATAAGAAGCTTCTTTCACCAGGAGGCCTTCTTCACCTTCTTGTGCACTTCCTCCCTGGAGGTGGTGAAGTGATAAGCATTGCTAGCATGCTTGATGCGAGGGCCATGGGTCACAGCCTCTGGAACCTCCTCAGACTCATCATCACTGTCAGAGGCATTTGCATCCATCTCATCATCCTCAAATATGTCCCGAGTAGGGGGGTGGCCATGAGGTGCCTTGGAGGTGGGGGCACCCTTCCTCTATTGCTTTGCAGGAAGGTGTGCAACAAGGTCAGTGTAGAGTAGTGGAGTGGCAGGATCCTGAGCAACAACGAGCTTCATCACATATGGAGCAAACAGACGATACTTCTTGTCAGTGATGCACTTGTACATATCCTGGTAGATGAAATCCATGACATCTATGGCACCATCTTGATGAGCTAGACCGCGATGATACACTGAGTGGGCATGGGCCATAAGATTGATCTCAGCACCTCTCATCTCTTGCCCGCCTTAGGAGTGAGTGTGTGCTGAAACAGGCGGAGCAAAATGTTGTAGATGAGCTTGATGTTGGTGGTTTGGCCAACCACACCATTCTGAGAGTATATTGGGACCAACAACTGCTTGTCATACGCCTGACCATGTACATGCATCCAGTGACCACTGGAAGGATTGGGGTTGAAAGGCACTCCAAGGATGTGGGAAAACTGAGCTATGTTGGAACAACACCTAGTAGTACCAGAGATCCACTCAAGGGGAATATCAGTAGTGTCCCCAAAAACCACCATGGCGTAGAACTGCTCGACCAACTCAATATTATAGTCTTCTCTTGTTTGAAAGATAGCGTGCAGCCCCATCTTCTCAGTCACCCAGAGAGCATCCTCAAAGTACCTGTGGGCTTGGAGCTTTGGAATATCCAACCACTGCATGGGGCACACAGGACTCCTGAAAGCAGAAAACAGCTCAGAAAAGAGTAGGGCCTGCTCATTCCTCCAGAAGTGATCATCCTCAGAAGTGTGCTGCAGAGAATAGAACTGCTAGACATGCATCTCCACAAACTCTTCGGTGCCCAATTCTGCCAAGGTGGTTAATGACTCAAACTTCATGCGCTTGGCTTCATCCCTTTTTAGTTTTCTGACCTTCTCTTGCTTAGCTGCAACACGGTCACGAGCAGCCTGCCTGACCATGGAAGGATCAACATGAACCTCACTCTCTTCATCACGGTACCTGCGAGGACGGGCTTTCTGAGCATCCATAGAGTGACAAGGACGGGAGCTACCTTTGAATTCAGAGTAGAAGGGTATCATAGGGGTAGGCACATTTGTCCAGGATGTGTAAGAACATAGCATTAGCTAAAGAAATGCAGGATCAACACAGGTTGAGAAAACCCAGACTGTCCGGCAAAATCATGCTGGAGACTCCGCCAGACCAGGACAGTCCGGTGCATATAGGCCGGACATTCTGGCTGGGCCGGAGTGTCCGCCCTGTACATGCCGAACAGTTCAGTGGGAGACCTAGTGATTTTTCGGGCAGTGCGAGAGTGCTGAACCAGAGCAGATCGGGATTGCTAGAACTACTACAATGATGACACATGCACGCAGTATGATGTATCCATGGATCAAGATAGGTCATTGCCTCCAAAAATGCATCTAGAGGAAACCCTAGAGATGGAGAAGGGGGAAAATACCAGCATCCATGGAGGCCTTCACCGGAGGGGAATGGGTCCCAGCGGCAAAGGGACGGTAATGTCCGACGGTAATGGTCGGATCCGGGGTGGAGGAGCCCTCCCGGTGAAGATCTTGGTCGTGGGCAGCGGGGTGTGGAGAGGAGAGAGTCGGGGGGAGAAGGAGGACTGAACATCCACTTCTCCCCGACCCCTTTTACAGGTTCGAAACTGCTGGGGCCAGAGTGTCCGAGTGAATTTCACCGGAGTGTCCGGCCCTGCCGGAGTGTACGGGCTGAGTCGAGTGGAGTGTCCGCCTTGGTCGGACACTCCGGTCGGTTCAGTGCGGACAGTCCGGCCCCCTCATGACCAGAAAATCTCAGATTCAAACAGTGGACAAATTTGTGGCAAGAGGAGCATGTTTAGAGATGAGGAAAGGCCTGGGATTCAGAAGATGTACTGTGAAAAACCAAGAAACCACAGATAGTCAAAAGATGACAAATTAAGATCCAAACCAAGCAAGTCAAGAACCGACTCTTCAACAATGAAGAGGGCGGTGGCCGAGGCCACCATGTATGAGTTTGTAGCATGACACCGCGAAGAATTTTCCTTGGGTTCATAGCCACAACTCATCAATGAAGCTCACATATCACTAAATGATATTAAGAGGATTGAATTTATTAATGTTGCCATTATGGGGGGAGGGATAGTCGTATTAGGACCGCACTCCTCCTATCTCCATGCCTGCACCTAAACCAAATATGAGTCAAGACGTAGGTGACTATGCAAGGTGATCAAGTCAAGCTCCTAGAATCTGCGATATTTAGTTCATTCCTCAAATAACAAAACCTTGCTTCATCAAGTGGCTTCGTGAAAATGTTGGCAAGTTGGTCTCTGGTTGACACATAGGATAGCTCAATATCACCTCGAGCAACCTGTTCTCTAATGAAGTGATGACGAATCTCAATATGCTTTGTCCTTGTATGATCCACCGGGTTATAGGCAATCTTGATAGCACTTTCATTGTCACATAGAAGAGGCACTTTGTCACAATGGACCCCATATTCCTTTAAAGTTTGCCTCATCCATAGAAATTGAGTACAAGCACTAGTAACGTCCACATACTCGGCTTCGGCGGTGGAGAGAGATATACAATTTTTCTTCTTAGAAGACCAATACACCAAGGACCTCCCAAGGAATTGGCAAGCCCCGGAGGTTGATTTCCTATCATCCTTGTCACAAGCCCAATCCGAATCCGTGTATCCACAAAGAGATAAAGTTGAGCCCCTAGGATACCAAATACAATAGTTTGGGGTATGAACCAGATATCAAAAGATTCTCTTGGCCGCCATCAAATGGCTTTATTTAGGAGCCGCTTGATATCTTGCACACACTCCTACACTCAACGCAATATCGAGTCTAGATGCGCAAAGGTAAAGCAAAGAGCCAATCATGGACCGATATACCTTTTGATCCACATCTTTACCATTTGGGTTTAGTTCAAGATGAGTCTTTGTTGCCATGGGAGTGGGAGCTCCATTTAGGTCTTTCATGTTGAGTCTTTTGAGCATATCTTGAGTATACTTGGCTTGGTTGAAGAATGTTCCTCCTCTTACATGCTTGATCTCAAAACCAAGAAATACCCTCAATTCTCCCATCATAGACATCCTGAACCTGTCAGACATAAGCTTAGAGAATTCATCATTAAAAGCTTTGTTAGATGAGCCAAGATAATATCATCTATGTATATTTTTGGCATACAAAAAGCTCCCCATTGAATTTCTTAGTAAAAAGAGTGGGATCGATTTTACCAACCTCAAACCCACGATCTAACAACAACTCTCTAAGATGCTCATACCACGTGCGTGGAGCTTGTTTGAGCCCATAGAGCGCCTTATCAAGTTTGTAGACGTAGTTTGGAAAGTTGGGATCCTCAAACCTCGGGGGTTGCTTTACGTATACCAACTCATGCAAAGGACCATTAATAAATGCACTTTCTACATCCATTTGTTGTAGTTTAAATTTATGATGTGTCGCATAAGCAACAAGGATACAGGTGGACTCAAGGCGAGCCACGGGTGCATATGTCTCTCCATAATCAATGCCTTCAATTTGACAGAACCCTTGTGCAACCAATCTTGCCTTGTTCCTCACCACAATTCCATGTTCATCTTGCTTGTTATTGAATATCCATTTGGTGCCTATAACATTGTGGCAATATTTTGGATTTTCAACTAACTTACACACTTTGTTTCTCTCAAAGTTGCTGAGCTCTTTCTGCATTGCATCCAACCAATCCGAATCTTCAAGAGCTTCCAATACTTTCTTTGGCTCCACCATGGAAATGTGTGCTTAGTGCTCACCAAAGTTCTTCAGTTGATCTCGAGTGGACATCCCTCTTCTTAGATCTCCTACCACATTCTCAAGAGTGTGGTCTCTTAATTCCAAAAATCTATCCATTCTAGCTGGGCGACGAGTTTCGATCTCTTTGTTGTTTCTTTTGGGGATCACTTCGTCATTTTGGTCCTCATCTTGACCATTAACTTGAACTTGATCATCATTGGAATTATTCTCTTCTACAAGAGGCAAATATTGACCTTGGTCTTGATCAAGCATACTTCTAGACAGGCATTGAGCTTCCCATATGGCAGTTTCTATAGATCTTCCTTGTGTATTGGACTTAGCACCACTGGACATTCTAGCAAATGGAGACTCAAGAACCTCCTAGCTAGAGTTTTCTTCTTGTTCAACATGTTGACGGTCCACAGCTTGTCTTTGGCATGGGTCATTGTCCTCCTCAATAGGAGCTTGTTGATGTTGTGAAGACGAGGGCTCCACTTGAGTAGAGCATAGTTCTTATCGATCCGCCATAAGGGGTTCCTAAACAGGGTGGATGAAACCCGCACCCATTCTTCCTATGGCATCCCGAGGCATTTCATCATCTACATCACAGACATCAACATGCCCCGCTTGGGGACCATCATATTCTTCAAACACCACACTACAAGATTCTATGATAGTTCTGGAGAGCTTGTCATAGATTCTATAAGTGTGGGATTCGAGACGATAACCAACAAAAATACCCTCTAATGCTTTGGAATCAAACTTGGACAAACGAATAACCTTAATGCGATAGAAGCACTTACAACCGAACACCCGGAAGTATGAAACATTAGGCTTATTACCGGTAAGAATTTCATATGGAGTCTTGATCAATTCTTTTCAGAGGTAGAGATGGTTTGATGCATCGCATGCGGTGGACATTATTTCAGCCCAAAAATTGTTTGGAGATTTAAACTCCACCAACATGGTCCTTGCCATATCAATAAGAGTCCAGTTCTTCCTCTCAGCTACACCATTTTGTTGAGGGGTATATGCAGCGGAATATTGATGTTTTATTCCCTCATCACTAAGAAATCCATTCAATGTGTAGTTCTTGAACTCGGTACCATTGTCACTTCTTATTGTTAATACTGGGACATTGTGTTGATGTTGAGCCATGTTGATGAAGTCAATGAAGTTTTCTTGGGTCTCACTTCTCAGCTTGAAGAAATATACCCAAGTGTATCTTGAGTAGTCATCAACAATCACCAAAAAATAGTTCTTCCCACCAAGGCTTGCATGAGATGGAGGACCAAAGATATCCACATGAAGGAGCTCCAAGATCCTCTTGGACTTGATGTAGTTCTTAGGCTTGTGGGGAGAATCATGCATGTTTCCTTCAACACATGCCCTGCAAACACAATCTTTGGCAAAGCAAACATTTTCTTTTAGTCCAACAATATGACCATCCTTGTGGAGGCTTTGCAAAGTTCTCATGTTGACATGGGCTAGACGGCGATGCCATTGCCAACCCACATCGGCCTTTCAGAATAAGCACATCGGACTTGTAGTGGTTTTCCTCAAGAAGTCCACCACATACAAGTCATTTTCGACATACTCAACGAAAGCGACCTTTAGAGACTTGCTCCACATGAGGATCACAATATCATTATCAATAAAGACGGCAAAACCCATCTTTCCAAGAGCACGGACTGAAAGTAAATTATAGCCAAGGGTCTCAACAAGCATGATGTCCACGAGAGTGATATCATGTGCAACCACAACTTTGCCGAAACCCATTACCTTAGACTTTGACTTGTCGGCATATGTCACGGATATTTGATCAATATTTGGTCCCAACTCCTTGATACTAGATGCGCTTCCGGTCATACGACTTGTGCATCCACTATCAAGCACCCATTTTGACCCTCCGGAAGCATAGGTCTACAAAAGATCAAACTAGTTTTTAGGTACCCATTTTTCAATGGGTCCTCTTTTGTTCGCAACAAGGGTCTTGGGAACACAAATAGACCAAGCAATATAACCATTAAATGGGCCAACATATTGTGCATATACATCACCGTAATAATTATGCATTAAAACATAGTGAGGGTTAACACTTCCTACAAAATCATCATGAGACATAGTTTTGCCATTCGTGGACTTACTATCCAAAATGACCTTGTCGTTTTCTTGTGTGGGCTTGGCCTTCTTTTTCTAGTTGTTGTTCTTCTTCTTGCCTTTAGATACAAAGCCAATGCCCCCTTTCTCACTACTTGACCTTTGCTTACTCAAGAGGTCATCAATTGACTTGTTTCCTTTGGGAAAGGTGGCCTTAGGTAGCTCCCCCTTCAACCTAGTATTTTCTTCAAGTATACTTGTACAACTAGAGGGAATGAAAGTACTAGGTGAAGTAATATTTGTCAATTGAGTTTGAGGATTTTCACGAGACTTTGTGAGCAACAAGAGTTCACTTTCCAAGGCCTTGTGAGCCTTGTCAAGCATCCTAAAGTCCTCGGCAAGTTTTTCATGAACAACACCAAACTCAATCTTGTCCTTTTTAGCCCTTTTATATTTAGCAATAGCATGGTCACATTCCTTGATGAGTTTATTAATGATGAGATCATTTGCTTCATCAAGCCCTTGAAGTTTAGTTTCAAGATAAATTCTAGTTTCTTGTTCTTCTTCTAGAGCATTATTTAGAGCTTCTACCTCAATCATGTGCTCTCTTCCTAATTTATGTCTCTCATATAGAGGTTCTTGTGTGTGTGCAAGTTGATTTAAGAGGTCCACAACATGTTTCTTGTGTTCCCCTTGCAAGTTATCATAAACACATCAAAAGCAACTAATTCCTCTTTGACCTCAAGAGATAACTCATCATCAAATTCATCATTGATTAAATATGTGGAGTGTGATGATGATAATACCTCTGTTCCTCTTCCCATAAGGCAAGTGACATTCTTGTTGGAGATATTCTCATTTGGACAGTCAAAGAGTGAGAAGGTAGGGGTAGAAGTAGTGGCAATAGCTGCCACACCACTTGATGTTTCCTCTTCATCTTAATCATCATCGTTAGAGGAGAATTCTTCATGTGTGATCAAGATAATTTCACCCGACTTCTTGCTGGTTGAATTCCTTTTGATGAAGCGTTTCTTGTAAGGAGCTTTGGAGGTCTTCTTCAACACAAGTTTACCCCCATGATCGTCTCTTTTCTCATAGGGACAAGCAGCAACAAAGTGATATCGGTCACCACAATTGAAGCAAGTTCTCAACTTGGACCCATTATCTCTTCTCCCATTGGGGTTGCTTCTTCGTTGCATTTCCATCTTGGCCTTGGCGGGATCTTTCCAAAAGTTTCTTGCATAGAAGGCCATGTATTCACCATGAGAAACCTTGACATCTTCGGGGTGGCTCATTGAAAGTCCCTCATCACTCACATCATCTTCATCATACTCCACAACCTTGGCCTTTAAGGTAAGATTGACACCACTACTCATTCCAATGGAACGAGCACGAGCCTATTTGGCATTCTTGGCAGCAACCTTGATGGCAGCCATCTCTTGCATAACTCCATTGGAGGTCATGAGATGGTAGTTGTGTCTTCCTTGGAGACTCTTCAAGTCAGTAGGCTCGAAAGGCATGAGAGCACTCACATACTTCCTCTTGATCCAAGCATCATCAATGTGAGAGGCACCAACATTCCTAAAGGCAGTGGCTATGGATTTGAGTCTTCGATACATGTCTTCATGATCCTCACCATCCTTCATGAAGAAACCTTCGGCCTCATTTCTTAAGGCATCATATATATTTCTTCTCATACTCTCATTGCTAACAAACAAGTCAATGAGAGCATCCCAAGCTTCCTTGGCGATATTGTATTGCTCAATGTGGGGAAAATCCTTTGGCCCCACTCCAAGTTGGATCATGTGCAAGGCAGTCGCATTGAGTTGGATATTGACCACTTCTCTTATAGTCAAGTTGGTTGGATCCACAATTCTGAGTCATTCTTCAATAATATTCCACAAATCAATGCAAGAGATGTGCACATGAGATTTCATTAAAACTTTCCATTGAGCAAAAGTATGTGCATCTAACATAGGTGGGTCACCTCTATTATTTATATGTGGGGGAGGGATAGGAGGGTCGGGAGTGTACCATCCGGGAACCGCATGGTGCTCTTCCTTCCCATCACCCCTTTTGGTGGTTGAGTCATTGGAATTATTTTCATCCCCCGCCACTTCATCCAAAGGCTTAGCCGGAGCATTTGCCTTTGGGTTAGGAGGTGTTTCCTCTTTAGAGGGAGGAGGTGAGGTTGGCTTATTCCTAACAAGTTGCTCAACGAGTTGGTGCAACTGTTGTATTTCGTTTCCCAAGGTAGAGCTCAAGTTTGTTTCCAAATTCTTGAGATCTACCATGGTCACCAAATGGCTATCCTCACTTTCTCCCTCATCTTCTGGGTTGCCCATAATCTCTTAGGCGGTTAAGCCCAAATATAGAGACGAGGCTTTGATACCAATTGAAAGGATCGTATGGGAACCTAGAGGGGGGTGAATAGGTGCTACTTCAAATTTTACTCTTTTTCAACTTCGGATTTGACATGAAAGGTAAATTCTCTAGATTATGCAACTATGGTGAATTTACCTATATGTCAATCTGGCAAATATACTAAGCAAGAACTAGATAGGTAAAGTGCGGTAAAGGATAGAAGTAACCAAAGTGGAGCACACGGAGACACAAGGATTTGTTTCCCGTAGTTCCTTCCTTTTGAGGGGAAGTACATCTACATTTGGAGAGGGGGTGGTTTCAAACCACCAACGCCACGAGAGGCCTCCCTTGTTCTCCAATGAACCTCACCCCAACGGGTTCGACTCACCTCTTCCACTATACGGCAACCTTCGAGGTGGAAGCCGGCACCTTTACAACGAGTTCGAGGCACACTTCCACAACCTAATTGGATGCTCCCGAATACAAGCTAGCTATCAAACAATCAAAGACAAGCTAGTAAGAACCAAATCACAAGCTAGGGTTTCCAATGAAACACAAGAGCAACGGGGCCACAAGTTAATGAGGGGGAAATGAAGATCTCTCTTGGTGAAGCTATAGATCAAGGCCTCCTCCTTCGATTCTCCAAATATCAATGACTTTGGATGGTTGAGTGAAGATATCTTGTGGATTTGGTGGCTCAAATGGTGCTGGAATTCTTGAGGTGGACGAGCACCTTCCAAGGTAGAAGAAGGGGCCTTTATATAGGCCCCCTGGACTTGGAGCCGTTCGAAGCCACTTACCCCGGACAGTTCGGCCAACATCAGCCGGACAGTCCGGCCTGGTCGGACACTCCGGGTGAAACTAGCTGGACACTCCGGCTTGGCAGAGTTTCCGGCCAGAGTCCGGAATGTGTCCGGGAGGTGTCCGATCTGCTGTTCTGAATGTCCAATGAAGTTGTCCACTTCCTAGGGGTGGACAGTCCGGCCAAATCCAACCGGACAGTCCGGCCAGGGCCGGACACTCCGGCGCGAGCCAGCCGGACAGTTCGGCATGGACAATGTTCCTACACATATAAAATCCTGGGACATACCTATTTCTTCAGTGCATAAAAACTTTCAAGTATCTGATATCTCTTGCAACATTTAACAGCATATCAAACTATACAAGTGTTGTCAACAAACATCAAAATCATAGGAAGGGCATAAATGCCCTTTCAATAGCCCCACACATAAAAGAATCCTATGCTTTCAAAGGTATTTCATTCTTGCCATGTTGCATATGATTCTACTGTGGTCTTTTATCGATAGATAGAGTATCCTATCTGTTGCATTACTCCCTTCGAGCTTATATTACCTGATCCACTGGTCCTAGCATAACTAGGTTTGGCTTGTGTGCACTGCTAGAGCTGATTTGTGTCTTGCTTAGCCATGGTCAGTGGTGGTTCATCCAGATGATGTATTAGATGCAGAGAATCTAGTATGACAGGAGAAAGAGGTATACTGATGAGGTAAGATCAGTGGTAAAGGGTAAACATGCTAAGGCTTGGATGGGAGGCCACAGTGGGATGTGGTTTCTGTAGCCCCATGCTCACCACCACTAGGACCCGAGTTCTTGCCTTTGGACCAAGACGAGCGTACAGACACACGGGATTTATGGGGACCTCTCCACCAACTAACTTACCTAGTAGATTCCATGAGTCACATAGTTCGGCGTTCATTCGACATATTCATAGAAAATGTTTTGAAAGATTTGGCGAATGAAGGTGCATCATAACAGGTAGGTAAGCATGGTCAGGGTTGCTTGGGGTGGATGGAGCCCCTGGTAAACCAACCTCACCTCACATCTCTAGGGGCCGGCTTCGGGATTTGACCCATTACGGCGGAACCATCCTTAGGGCGTGACTCATGGTCTCGGCGAAAGCAAGGTATAGGTCGTGTCTAACCACCCTGTGCCGGCCTTCCAAAGAAGAGGGCTAATGATTCTGGCATTAAGAGTCGGTTAGTACGTGTGGGTAAAGTTGTGCACCCCTGTAGGATGATACGTCCATTTTGCAGCACTATTCTATAATTCACTTTTATTCATTGATATATTTCGTATTGAGAGGTGATACTTATGTTACTTCATCTTTTTTTGCATGGTTGATGACTTTTGGAGCATGGACCGCTGCAGTCAGGATTCTGATGGAAAAAGTGCTCTTTGGAGGCAAAATTCGCGAAGATCAGAAAATCCGGGAAAATATACGGAATATCCTATTTTTCCAGAAGACGAAAGAAGCCAGAAGGGGGGATGGAGATGGGCCATAGGGGGCCCATACCACCCCCTGGCGCGGGCCAGCCTAGGCCGCACCACCAGGTGGTGTGGCCACCCTGGTCCATCCCTGGCATTCCCCTCTGGCGTATATTATCCTCCCGAAACCCTAAGACTCGGGGAGCGACCACAGAAAGATTCCGCCGCCTCTTCGGGGCGGAAAACACCGAGAGAGAAAGATCTTTCCGGCAGACAGATTTCTGCCGGGGGAATTCCTTCCCGGAGAGGGGAGATCATCGCCATCAACACCACCATCAAGCTGGACTTCATCGGGATCATCATCATCACCACCATCATCACCATCAGCACCCTCATCACCATCTCCATATTGCTGTAACAATTGGGTTGAATCTTGCATTAGTTCTTAGGGGAAACTTTCCCGGTGTTGATTACTCTTTGTAGTTGATGCTATTGAGTGAACCGTTGAATTATTGTTTATGTTCAGATTGTTATACATCATTATTCCAACTCTGATCATGATCCATATGATGTCTTGTGAGTAGTTCGTTTTGTTCTTGAGGACATGGGAGAAGTCATGTTGTTAGTAGTGGAGTTGTGTTGAGACAGATTCAATAATTTGATATTTAAGTTGTTGTGTACTTCTTCTAGTGGTGTCATGTGATCGTCGACTACATGACACTTCACCTATATGGGCCTAGGGGAATGCATTGTGTATTTGGCTACTAATCGTAGGGGTTGCCGGAGTGACAGAAACATGAACCCCCGTTAGGAAACCATTGCACAAGGGACGTAAGGGTCTTAGAGTTTAAAGCTGTGGTTAGGTTTCTACCTTAATTACTTTCTTGTACTTACGGATGTTTGCAAGGGGTATAATCACAATTATGTATTAGTCCTAGGAAGGTCGGTACATTAGCACAGGTTCACCCACACAACACTTAGCAAGCTAAAGAAGATTAATCAGCTATATGAAGCGAAAGCACTTGACAGTCTTCCCATGTGTCCTCGAGAACGTTTCGTCATCTTAAGTAATACAACCGGCTTGTCCTTTGCTGCATAAATGATTGGGCCACTTGCTGCATTTATTCCTACTGTCTTTTATTTACTCGTACTTTGTTTACTTGCTTTATCAAAAACCCCTAAAAATCTGTTTGCTAAGTATTTGCAGAGAATTCCTGATCCATACCACTAGCCAGCACCTTCTGCTCCTCGTTGGGTTCGACACTCTTGCTTATCGAAAATACTGCAATACACCCCCTATACTTGTGGGTCATCAAGACTATTTTCTGGCACCGTTGCTGTGGAGTGAAGCGCTATTGGAGAGTGGAACCGGTAAAGGAAACTTCTACTGTGAGTATTGTTTACTTCTGTTACCTGCTTTATTTTTGTTATGGATAATTCGCTGAGTTTCTTATTTGGTAATGCTACTACCACTGCTAAGGTAGTAGATGAACCACCACCTGCTGAGAATGATGCTTTTAAAATACCTACAAGAATTATTGATCGTGTTATGGATAACTACTATTTTGGGGATGGAACTGTCCATCCCGGTGATCATTTACTCTTTATACACGAATTATGCGGGTTGAAGTGTGCAGGTATTACTACAGATCAAGTCAAGGAGAAGTTATTCTCATTGTCACTGAAAGGAAGAGCTGAGGAATGGTATAAGCTGCTGAAGAATGGTCAAGCTCTTGAATGGGAGGAAATAGTGCCTCTCTTTTATTCAAAGTTTTATCCTCCTAGTGAGATTCATAAAGATCAGAATCAAATATACACCTTTTGGCCTCTTGATGGAGAGAGTACATCCCAAGCTTGGGGGAGACTGAAGTTACTAATGCTCAAATGTCCCATTCATGAGCTCCCCAACAATATTATTATCAATAACTTTTATGTAAGGCTCCCTCGACATGATTAGGATTTATTGGATGCTTTTTGTGCTGGATCATTCACTCGCATGGAAGAAGAAGCTAAATGGGATCTTCTGGACCGTATTCAAGACAATGTTGAAGCCTGGGAGAATGACAAAGGTAGAAAGTCAGGTATAAATTATGATTATGAATGCATTGAATCTTTTATGGGAACTGATGACTTTCAAAATATTAAAAATGCTTATGGTCTAGACTCTCAAGATATTGCTTCTTATTTTAAGGCTTTTGCTTCCTACATTGAAGTGCCTAAAAAGAAGTGGAATAAGTATCATGAACCTTATAAAGATATTGCTAAGAGTGTTCCTGCAAGAAATACTGAAATTTATACTGCTAATCATGTTTTACCTGAACCTTATATTGAGAAAATGCCTTTCCCAGTTAAGGTAAAGGAATATTCTATGATAGCTAGTATGGTTGATGAAAGTACACATAAAGCTGTTGAACCTGATAAACAAATGGTTGATGAACCTATTATAGCAAATGTGAAAGACTTTGTTACTAAATATGAAGAAGAGGGACACACTATGCTTTGTAAGGATACCTCTAATATTGTTTCACAAAGTAGTGTTATGAGAGCTAGTATTCCTATGTTTTCTGTTAGAATAAGTGATCATTGCTATGATGTCCCTTGCGATAGTTATATTGTTAAGTTTATGCATGATACTGAAAGTTACTATGAGAGAGGGAAAAGTGTTCTTATGCATCTCAATAATATCAAGTTTCCTCGTTTTATGCTGAAAGTTTTTATGTTGCACTTCTTTTGCCTTCCTATGCTAGTAGCCTCTGGTTTCAACAACTTGTTTGTTTACAAAATTCCTTTGCATAGGCAGTGGGTTAGACTTAAATGTGTGTATTTTTGCTTCTTAATGCTCTCTTTCACTTCAATTCATATTCCTATGTGAGCATCATCAAAATTATCGTGCCCATCTTAATGGCTATAAAGAAAGAGCTTTTTGGGAGACAACCCAATTTGTTTTTGCTTTCAGTTTGTTTTTGTTTCTCTGAGTCTTGGAAGTTATTACTTTGGTAATAACCGCTCCTTATCCATTTTGTTTGGTTTTTGTGTCAAGATCAACCTCTAATGAGAGAGAAGTAAGATTTGGGGAAGTTGCTGTCCTGAAACAGATTTTTGTGCTTCACCGTAAAAATTCGTGAGAGATCTATGTACGTCGGATTGAGCTGTAATGTTTTGTGCTTCTGCCCCAGGTTGTTATTTAACTTTCGTTAGTTTTGCACTTTTTGATTTGAGCAACAGAAGATTTACGAAAAAATTGATCTTTACCTTCTGGTCTGTTTTGACAGATTTTGCAACTCTTGCATTTGCTTCTTTATTGGATTTCCTTTTTGAATTCTTTTTGGGTTTTCAGAAGGAGTTGCTACAGTAGCTTATGTTTTGATGGTTTTCAGTTGAAGTTGAACTCAAAAGGTTTTATCACTTCATTTATACTAATGTTGCTAATGAGAACTGTGTGAAGTTTTGTGTGAAAGAAAAATCCAGGTAGTGGAGATAATGGTGTAATAAGGAAGTGAAAGGTTTTATGACTCAAGTAATAAGTGTATGAAGATCAAGATATTGATGATTATTCAAGTGATGACTCCGGAAGAATCTAATAAATACCAAATTCAGAGACCGGCAGAGTCCATTTTCAAATCGGTAACAGTTCTGGTAAGAAAAGTTCCGTGAAAATACTATCCAACTATATTTTTGCAGTTTTCAGACAATAAGGAATGTTATGAAGCGAAGAAGGGACGGAAACGGAGCCAGGGTGGCTCACACCACCCTGTGGCGCGGGCCCACCCCTGTCCGCACCACCAGGTGGTGTGGCCACCTCGGACTCCGTCTCTGACCCGTTTTCTCCCAGTACCTTCCTTTTGTTGTGAAACTTCGTAATATATAATCCCCCGGATCCCTTGAGGTTCGTATATCGCGTTTTCGTCGTGTTTTTGTTTCGATCTGTTTCTGGCAGGAACTATGTTTGAAAGCTTAGGATCACTGTGACACCCCGGTTCTGAAAAGACCGTGGCCTCTATGTGACATGCCAATCCCTGGATCGGTTCATTGGCCCACAATAGAGTAAGATAGATAACATAGCAAAATATCCGTGTATCATAGATAACGAAGATCCAGAGTACCATTATTACAATAAAAGCTTAGCACAAGCTAGCTCAAATTATTCAGGTAGCAACATAAACGATTAAATCCTCCATTCTTCAAATTGCCCACAAGTGAACAAGTGCCGAGTGGAGTACCGTGGCCTATAACGATCAATCAGAATCAGAATAACCTGCAGCATAAAACGCAACAGCCCCGAAGGGTCAATACATGGAATGTATGGCAAGTAGAGCTAGTAAATGGAGACAATAGTACTAACATCTACATGCATATTTGGCAAGTGGAGCTGTGTCTGGCTTCCATTTGCAAATACATTTGTCCTACTTTCATAAACAGTTTTGAATTTTCTTTGAAAAGAACCCAATTAAGTTAACCCAACAAGATTAAAGCAATTATGAAATTAGAATGAGCGAGAAACATGTCATTGAATCAATATCAAGCAACTCAGTTGTCCATAACCGGGGACACGGCTAATCGATTAGATTATACACTCTGCAGAGGTTAGTACACTTTACCCATGTGACTTGGCCAGCCCAGCTCGTACCATCACTCTCATTTTGGGTGATGATAGGGAGAAGACCAAGAAGAGACTGTTCGGGAAGTAGCTCCTCAATCCCGACGCGCACCGGTCCAACCTACCAAAATTCTACATCTCTGGATACGCGGGTTCGAGTTACCACAACCTACTAAGTCCAACCAACCGCCCATTTCATTATTGGCACATGGTTGTACACGTAAGCTACACAATAAAGAAGCCAATCATTCTCTCTTGATACCTGGGTGCCTTTCCGCAATGAAACCACCAAAAATTATCAATACCATCACACCCAGGGGATTCATTGATTAAGTTGTTTTAGTTTTCACAAACCAATACTTTGAGAAAACAAGTATCAATGATGTAACCCAGCCCTCGTTCAACATAGCATGGCTAAGCACATCTACAACGGTGGTTCATCTACAAGGAAAGCCCTACCACAATAATAGGACATAGCATAGCGATAGTATCATCCTACTCATGCAACTACAAAATACACGACAATGCATTGAAAATAGTAGGACGATATCATGAACAAAGTAGCATCTACTTGCCTTGATTGTAGCGGTCGGAGGAACAATCCAAACACGAGCAAGGGTTGCACTCCACACAATCTACACGACACAATTGCATTCATAAACAAACAATTCACAAACATATGCAACAAAGATGATGCATGAATGCAAGAACGGCAAGTGAATTGGTGCTACAGCTGAACCACATAATTCTAATACATATTACTACCGAATACATGCATGGAAAATAGATTTGGCGCTAGGAAAACTATTAACCAAAAGTAGAGATCTCTACTAGAGCTAGAACTTAAATAATTCACTACCGGTAGTATACTATTTGTAAAATCCTGGAAAAATTCTACCGCGTAGGCATCGCCGATAAGAAACAGTACCAATTGGAATTACTCAAAAAGGAGTTACAAAACATCCCGAGTAAATAAAACACTGCAGAAAGCCATTAGACAAATACTGCAGAAGTTTTTACTGTAATCCTATCTTTTTAATTCACGATGAGATTCCCCTCGTTCATACGAGTTCAGGGACATATCATACGCGATTTTCGGAGCTACGAAACTTTTACTACGAATTTATTACTCCGAAAAGGCCACTAACTAGTTTGATTAAATTGTACTAAACCTGATAGTAAAAGTCTGAACCAAAGGTACAGCGAGAATCTACACGACTCACTGAACTCGTGCATATTTTATTTGCAATTTTTGGCCAAGCGGTTTAATTTCTACGCAATTTACAAGCTTTTACCGAAATCTGTCAACTAATAGGATTAACGAAATTGACCCAGTCAACTGTGTCTGATGACTGGGCGCTGACTGGGCGTCTGACCAGTCAACGTCTGGGGCCTCTGACTAGTCAACGTCTGGAGTGCTGACCAGTCAACAAACGATCTAAGCCGCTGATCTGAGATCTGACGGTGGCTGCTGTCTTACCGGAAACGGACGGCGAATCGAACTCCGACGAGCTCCGGACGGCGGCGTGGTTCTACCTGCACGTACGTACACGGTCAACTACGGCTTCCGGAATAATAAACGCGTGCGCGTACGTGGCGATCTGCAGGGCGCAGTTGGCGGCGGCGGATGAAGACGCGGAGCACGGGAACGGAAAGAGGGCGGCGAGACGAACCCGGCAACAGACGCGGCGATGGCCGGCGGCGGAGGGGTGGCCGGCGGCGGCAAGGAGAAGCAGCGGCGGCTGGACGTGCGCAGGAGCGCGTGCGCCAGGGAGCAGAGAAGAAAGGCGGCGGGGTCGGGAATGGGTGCACAGAAATCGAGGCAGGTGGCCCCACTTAAATAGTCCCTCGCGTGCATAAAGAAATAGAAAAAAAAAAAATTTGAACTGAAACGGCCCGGAAACTGACTACATCTCGGAAATCGGTCCGGATTTTTGGACCGTTTTCCGGCGGTTTACTAAAACGTCCGAGTCTTTTGCATACGAACTCCGATTGGAGCGATTTTCGCGCCTACGGGTTCGTATCGTCGAGGGGAACAAACTTCAGTCGAAGTTTGTGCGAAAACTCGAACCTACAGGGGTGGTTGTTGCAAGTCCCTCTGAAGCTCCCCGCAGGAACCTCGAAGCGAAGTAGAAACGGGGTTTTGCAAATAGCGTTTCGTCGATTCTCTCTACTCGACGGTAATGCATGGAAAGATATGATGCAATGCCATGAATGATATGCAAGACCAAATCTAAAATTTGGGATGTGACAAGACTAACCCCCTTAAGATGAATCTCGTCCTCGAGATTCAGCGCGGCTAGCAAATAGGTGTGGGTAGTCCTCTCGGATGTCATCTTCACGCTCCCAAGTGGCTTCCTCTTCAGTGTGGTGGCTCCAGTGTACTTTGCAAAACTTGATTGTCTTGGTTCGGGTAGTCCGTTCTGCTGTCTCCAGAATCTTGACCGGTTTCTCCTCATAGGTCAAATCATTCTCAAACTGAACCTCCTCTAGCGGTACAGTGTCTCTCAATGGTGTATCCACCATCTCCGGATGGCACTTCTTCAGCTGGGATACGTGGAACACGTTGTGAACAGCAGACAGAGCCTCTTGCAACTCCAACTGATAAGCAACTTCTCCTTTGCGTGCTAAGACCCGATACGGTCCAATAAATCGAGGTGCCAGCTTACCCTTAATACCAAATCTCTTGATTCCACGAAGTGGCGATACTCTGAGGTATGCTCTATCACCTATCTCATATACCACTTCCTTGCGCTTGGCGTCAGCGTAGCTCTTCTGCCTTGATTGTGCTACCTTCAGCCTGTCCCTAATCAAGGCGACCTTCTCCTCAGCGTCCTTGATCAAATCAGGTCCAAACAACTGACGTTCTCCTACTCCATCCCATAGCAATGGTGTTCGGCACCATTTCCCATATAGCACATCGAACGGTGACGTCTTGATGCTGGTTTGATAACTGTTGTTGTAGGAAAACTCAGCATACGGCAAGTTCTCATCCCAACTAGAACCATGAGCCAATGCGCAAGCTCTTAGCATGTCCTCCAAAATATGATTCATCCTCTCGGTCTGTCCATCTGTCTGTGGGTGAAACGCTGTGCTAAACTCCTATCTAGTACCAAGTGACTCGTGTAGCTGGCGCCAGAAGTGTGAGGTAAATTGGGTGCCTCTATCAGATACGATACTCTTGGGAACTCCATGTACGCACACAATCTTGTCCATGTAAATCTTGGCCAACCTTGCACTTGTATAGGTCGTCTTCACTGGTATAAAGTGGGCTACCTTGGTCAAATGATCGACCACCACCCAAATAGAGTCATATCCAGACCTGGTCCTGGGCAGTCCTGTGATAAAGACCATTCCCACTCTATCCCATTTCCAATCCGGCACGGGCAAAGGTTGTAGCAGTCCTGCTGGTTTCTGGTGTTCCGCCTTCACTCGGCTACATACATCACATAGGGCAATATGCTTGGCGATATCTCCCTTCATGTTGTTCCACCAGAATCTGTCCTTTAGATCCATATACATCTTTGTATTGCCCGGATGTATGGAATACGGCGAGTCATGAGCTTCCTGCATAATCAACTTCCTTAACTCCGGATCGTTGGGCACACACAAACGATCTCCATACCACAAGGTACCTTTCTCATCCTCGCGGAATTCCCTTGCTCGAACTTCCTTCATCTTCTCCTTCTTCAGAAGTTCAGTCATCGGCTTAGCAATCTTGGAAAAGTTTTCAATGAACCTCCTGTAATATCCAGCAAGTCCCAAAAAGCTTCGAATCTCTCCAGCATTCTTGGGTGCTTCCCACTCAGTTACTGCAGTCACTTTGCTTGGATCAACAGCGACTCCTTCTCCTGACACTACGTGTCCAAGAAACCCAACGGTGTTAAGCCAGAATTCACACTTGCTGAATTTGGCGTACAGCTGGTGTTCTCTCAGTTTCTCCATAATCAGTCGGAGATGTTTCTCATGCTCAGCATCATCCTTGGAATATATCAGTATGTCATCAATAAACACCACTACGAACTTGTCCAAGTACTCCATAAATACCTTGTTCATCATGGTCATGAAATATGCCGGGGCATTCGTTAGTCCAAATGACATAACTGTATACTCATATAAACCATACCTAGTGGTGAAGGCGGTTTTTGGTACATCCTCCTTCCGGATCTTCAATTGAAAGTAGCCTGATCGCAGATCAATCTTGCTGAACACCTTTGCTCCTTCCAGTTGATCAAACAAATCATTTATGTTCGGCAGAGGGTACTTGTTCTTGATGGTTACCTCATTCAACGAGCGATAGTCCACCACTAACCTCTTGGTGCTGTCTTTCTTCTCCACAAACAGAACAGGTGCACCCCATGACGACGCACTAGGCTGAATGAATCCCTTTTCCAGCTGCTCCTTCAACTGTTTCTTCAATTCCTTCAGCTCATCCACATCCATCTTATATGGTTTCTTTGCTATTGGTCCTGTTCCCGGCATCAGGTCGATAAGAAACTCTACTTCTCTGTCAGGTGGCATTCCTGGCAGTTCTTCCGGAAACACGTCGGGGTAATCCCTTATCACTGGCACAGTATCCATGCTAACCCCCTTAAGAGAATACAGCTTACACCTTCCTGGTCGTGCGGCTGACTTGAATCTAATCCTCTTACCATCCTGGGTTTTGAGTGAAACAGCTCGCTGTGCACAATCTATGTGTCCCTCATGCATAGACATCCAATCCATACCCAGAATAACATCTAATCCCTGTGATTCCAACACTACCAAATGTGCTATGAAGTTGTGTGTTCCAATCCTCACAGTTAAGTTGCGGCATCCCGCACTAGCTATCATATCTCCTCCAGGTGAACTCACTCTAAAAGACCTCTTCATAGACTCAGTAGGTAACTTATACTTATCCACAAATGCCCTTGATATGAATGAATGCGATGCACCAGTATCGAAAAGTATAAGTGCAGGGTGAGTGTTGATTGGGAACTTACCAATCACAAGGTCAGGCTCGTCTGGAATCTCTTCCACATTCATGTGGTTCACTGTGGCCTTCTCATTGTTGGTTGGCTTCAGTCCTTTCCTCTCCGGACAGTTGTCAGCATAGTGTCCCTTTTGCTTACACTTGAAGCATGTCACCTCACTCAGATCCTTCTTCACAAAATTGCGATCACGGTTGCGGTCATGTCCTCCATGTCCTCCAGAGTGGTGAGAGTGTCCTCCCTTGTGGCTGTGGTGGCTGCTCCTATGGTTGTCATGACGATGTCCATCGCCTCCATGGTGGTGGCGGTCATGGCTCCTATGGTCATTCCCTCCATGCTTGGAGTATCCATCATATGAAGTGCGAGACTTGTGGTGTGAACCAGAGTGGTGATTGTTGTTCTTTCTCTTGCGGCTTTCCACCTGCTTGTGCTTCCCTTCCAGGATCCTGGCCTTGTCCACGAGCTCCTGGAAAGTGGGGCAATAAACCACCAGTAGCTGCACTGAAATCTCATCACTGAGGCCATCCAGGAATCTCTCCCTCCTTTTTGCATCAGTGTCAACATCCTCAGGTGCATAACGGGACAGGTTGTTGAACTCCTCAATGTACTCGGCCACGGTGCGATTGGTTTGGCGCAAGTTGCGGAACTCTTTCCTCTTCAGGCTCAGAACTCCTGAAGACACGTGGTCGGTCCTGAAACCTTCCTCAAACATAGCCCAAGTCACGGTATTCAGAGGGTGGGTGATCTGAAATGTGTCCCACCAAGAAGCGGCTGGTCCCTCCAGTAGGTGAGCGGCAAACCTCACCTTCTCAGCATCAGTGCATCCAACAGTTACTAGATCCTTGTTGACTGAACGCAACCAGTCGAGAGCAACCATTGGTTCCGTTGCAGTAGAGAACTTAGCTGGCCTTAACCTCAGAAATCTGGTGAGAGCATCTCCCTGAGGCTGATTGTTTCCATTGTTGTTGTTCTGATTTGCCATGAACTGGGTCATCACTTGGGTCAGCTGTGTCTGAGCTGCCATGAGCTGCTCCAACTCAGTGGGTTGGCGGCGGGGAGGCATCTGCGGTTCAGCACAGGTAAGTTTAGAAAGAATCAACTACGGTAAAAGGATTCTACCCATGCATATGGTCAAGCAACAACAAACAATTGCAGACAATCACAAGCAAGCAACACATCATCAAACAAGCGGTCCAGCAACATCCCAGGTGTTATCCTAGCAGTATATACCTACTGAAATAGTTTTGCAAGAGTTGGCAATGGTTAACTAAACAGTTGAGCATCAAAACGACAAAACAGCAATTCTGACAGAACAGTTCTGCTGTGTTCGCAAATTTTCCGCCTGACTTAAACTCGTCAGAAAATTAAGCCAATTTTTGTGAATATATAACAGGAATTTCCGCATCATCCCAATTTTTTTCAGATTTTTCCGAGTTACCAGAAAAATATGAAAAATCGCGCAGTACTGCTGTATCAGCAGAAAAACTGCAGCGAAAACAACACAGATAGTAACCAAATTGCCATAACTCTTTCATATAATTTGCACAAATAATTCCTGGGATATTGGAGTACACAAATAAGCATCTAAACACTCTTACACTAACACGAACTAAGTATCACAACGATCGAGAATAATCCTAATGAATTTACGTAACGAGGACTAATTGGTGGACTTCTATCTATTGCTTGAAGAGTTTGAGGTAGGCCCTTGCGGTCATGCGTTGGCGCTTTGGCTCGCGGTACAACCATGGCGGCGGAGTGTACACCTCTCCTGAACCATCACTTGAAACGTCAAACTCCACCTCTTCTGGATCCTCCTCTTCTTCTTCATCCTCAGCTGCAACTGCAACAGCTTCATCTCATCCACCATCATCGTCTCCACTGTCATCATCATCCCCATTGTTGCCATCATCTCCATTGTCATCATCAGAGGGTGGATTCAGCTGTGCTTGGAGAGCGGCAATCTGGGCTGTCATAGCTTCAATAGTTTGATCCCTTTCCTGTACTGTCCCTTGCAGTTGTTGTATGATCTGGGTGTTCTCCTGCACAGTACCATGAAGATGTGCTATGGTTGCATCTCTGGCTATCAGGGCATTCTCCAGAACTCCCACAGCTTCATGCAAAGTGTCAATCTCCTGTCCTTGGACCACCATACCATTGCTAGTAAAATCTGCAATCTCCTTTATCATCCTCACCTTCTCTGCTAGAGCTCCATTCTCCCTTTCCATGTCCTCTATGTGCCTCCGACGGGGCGGCATGTTGTTCCTGTCGCCCGGGGTAACCACAATGTTCCCATCTTCATCACGCCTTCCATAGTCACGGTAGGGTGAATCTACCGGTAGTAGGTGTCGGACTTGATGGCACTGGCGAGACAGGGCTTCATGTATGGCCAAGTTGATTCCAAGTCCCCAGTTGCAGTATGTCTTGGTGTAGATCAAATGCACTGGGTTTGGCAAGGCGGCATCTCTGAATATGAAGGTAGTGATCTCCCATGCATCCTCTCCATATCCATAGGTGTACAACCTTCTTCCCTTGAACATGGGCAGTGGCAATCCCAATGACCGCGAGAGCTGAGCTAACTGCCTTGCAAAGGGCCTTGGTGACTCCATGGTGGCATACTCAGTCCTGACTTCTCCCATCTATCAAGTAAAAGAGGAAAGTGTGAGAATAGAATATGGTAAGAATTTACGAGGGTGAAAGGCATAAGATGAAAGATAGAGTTAATATAGTCTTTAATAAATCTATGGCTTCCTAATCCAATTCTAGGTCACGATCCTACAGTCGACACACGGGCTCTGATACCATCCTGTGACACCTCGGTTCTGAAAAGACCGTGGCCTCTATGTGACATGCCAATCCCTGGATCGGTTCATTGGCCCACAATAGAGTAAGATAGATAACATAGCAAAATATCCGTGTATCATAGATAACGAAGATCCAGAGTACCATTATTACAATAAAATCTTAGCACAAGCTAGCTCAAATTATTCAGGTAGCAACATAAACGATTAAATCCTCCATTCTTCAAATTGCCCACAAGTGAACAAGTGCCGAGTGGAGTACCGTGGCCTATAACGATCAATCAGAATCGGAATAACCTGCAGCATAAAACGCAACAGCCCTGAAGGGTCAATACATGGAATGTATGGCAAGTAGAGCTAGTAAATGGAGACAATAGTACTAACATCTACATGCATATTTGGCAAGTGGAGCTGTGTCTGGCTTGCATTTGCAAATACATTTGTCCTACTTTCATAAACAGTTTTGAATTTTCTTTGAAAAGATCCCAATTAAGTTAACCCAACAAGATTAAAGCAATTATGAAATTAGAATGAGCGAGAAACATGTCATGGAATCAATATCAAGCAACTCAGTTGTCCATAACCGGGGACACGGCTAATCGATTAGATTATACAGTCTATAGAGGTTAGTACACTTTACCCATGTGACTTGGCCAGCCCAGCTCGTACCATCACTCTCATTTTGGGTGATGATAGGGAGAAGACCAAGAAGAGACTGTTCAGGAAGTAGCTCCTCAATCCCGACGCGCACCGGTCCAACCTACCAAAATTCTACATCTCTGGATACGCGGGTTCGAGTTACCACAACCTACTAAGTCCAACCAACCGCCCATTTCATTATTGGCACATGGTTGTACACGTAAGCTACACAATAAAGAAGCCAATCATTCTCTCTTGATACCTGGGTGCCTTTCCGCAATGAAACCACCAAAAATTATCAATACCATCACACCCAGGGGATTCATTGATTAAGTTGTTTTAGTTTTCACAAACCAATACTTTGAGAAAACAAGTATCAATGATGTAACCCAGCCCTCGTTCAACATAGCATGGCTAAGCACATCTACAACGGTGGTTCATCTACAAGGAAAGCCCTAGCACAATAATAGGACATAGCATAGCGATAGTATCATCCTACTCATGCAACTACAAAATACACGACAATGCATTGAAAATAGTAGGACGATATCATGAACAAAGTAGCATCTACTTGCCTTGATTGTAGTGGTCGGAGGAACAATCCAAACACGAGCAAGGGTTGCACTCCACACAATCTACACGACACAATTGCATTCATAAACAAACAATTCACAAACATATGCAACAAAGATGATGCATGAATGCAAGAACGTCAAGTGAATTGGTGCTACAGCTGCACCACATAATTCTAATACATATTACTACCGAATACATGCATGGAAAATAGATTTGGCGCTAGGAAAACTATTAACCAAAAGTAGAGATCTCTACTAGAGCTAGAACTTAAATAATTCACTACCGGTAGTATACTGTTTGTAAAATCCTGGAAAAATTCTATCGCATAGGCATCGTTGATAAGAAACAGCACCAATTAGAATTACTCAAAAAGGAGTTATAAAACATCCCGAGTAATTAAAACACTGCAGAAAGCCATTAGACAAATACTGCAGAAGTTTTTACTGTAAGCCTATCTTTTTAATTCACGATGAGATTTCCCTCGTTCATACGAGTTCAGGGACATATCATACGCGATTTTCGGAGCTACGAAACTTTTACTACGAATTTATTACTCCGAAAAGGCCACTAACTAGTTTGATTAAACTGTACTAAACCTGACAGTAAAAGTCTGAACCAAAGGTACAGCAAGAATCTACACGACTCACTGAACTCGTGCATATTTTATTTGCAATTTTTGGCCAAGCGGTTTAATTTCTACGCAATTTACAAGCTTCTACCGAAATCTGTCAACTAATAGGATTAACGAAATTGACCCAGTCAACTGTGTCTGATGACTGGGCGCTGACGGGGCGTCTGACCAGTCAACGTCTGGGGCCTCTGACTAGTCAACGTATGGAGTGCTGACCAGTCAACGAACGATCTAAGCCGCTGATCTGAGATCTGACGGTGTCTGCTGTCTTACCGGAAACGGACGGCGAATCGAACTCCGGCGAGCTCCGGACGGCGGCGATGGTCGGTTCCGGCGACGTGGTTCTACCTGCACGTACGTACACGGTCAACTACGGCTCCCGGAATAATAAACGTGTGCGCGTACGTGGCGATCTGCAGGGCGCAGTTGGCGGTGGCGGATGGAGACGCGGAGCACGGGAACGGAAAGAGGGCGGCGAGACGAACCCGGCAACAGACGCGGCGATGGCCGGCGGCGGAGGGGTGGCCGGCGGCGGCGAGGAGAAGCGGCGGCGGCTGGACGTGCGCCAGGAGCGCGTGCGCCAGGGAGCAGAGAAGAAAGGCGGCGTGGTCGGGGCTGGGTGCACGGAAATCGAGGCAGGTGGCCCCACTTAAATAGTCCCTCGCGTGCAGAAAAAAACAGAAAAAAAACAAATCTGAAATGAAACTGCCCGGAAACTGACTACAACTCGGAAATCGGTCCGGATTTTCGGACCGTTTTCCGGCGGTTTACTAAAACGTCCGAGTCTTTTGCATACGAACTCCGATTGGAGCGATTTTCGCGCCTACGGGTTCGTATCGTCGAGGGGAACAACCTTCAGTCGAAGTTTGTGCGAAAACTCGAACCTACAGGGGTGGTTGTTGCAAGTCCCCCTGAAGCTCCCCGCAGGAACCTCGAAGCGAAGTAGAAACGGGGTTTTGCAAATAGCATTTCGTCAATCCTCTCTACTCGACGGTTATGCATGGAAAGATATGATGCAATGCCATGAATGATATGCAAGACCAAATCTAAAATTTGGGATGTGACAATCACAATGGTGTCCGCCAAGGATAAGGGAAAGGAGCCTATGGAGGAAGACCTCCAAGACCTCAGGCAGGAGAAGGAGATCAAGAGTGAAGGTGAAGAGGAGGCAAAGCACACCGGCACTACCATTGCAAGAATTGGAGTGGTGGCGAACCCTTTCAGGATTAGAAGGACTGCACGGATGTCAATTGGAGGAAAGCCTCCACGTCATTATTTGGCACCACGGACACCTTCTCCAAGCACCAAGAGTCCCTTCCATACCTTTATCCATAACCATGCAGGAAAAGAAGCCTCCAAGAGTGAAGAGCGGAAAAAGAATCACAAGAGTTGGGATCCACAATCTGACATGATCATGCACCGCATCAAGCACAACTCGGAGTTGATTCGCACACTCACCTTCGAGATTGATGACTTGGGGAAATTGGTCAAGAAGCTCATCGAGAGGATACCACCACCACCGAAGGAGTAATTCGTCATCAGGTTTGGCATCGCCTTGGCTTGTTCCAAGCTTGGGGAGTGCCGCGGTATCACATCACTATCTTCTACCTTTTTACCTTTTTAGTAGAGTCATATCATCAATAGAGAATTTATTATGTAGGATGGTTTGCATTGTGGAAGTGTCCCCTCTCTCGTTAGATATGTATCCCTTGGTGTGAGTTGCCATTATGGAATATTAATGAGAAGTTCTATCATTCACTCTTTTTCATAGCCTATCTTAGTTTTCAATTCGTGGTTATATGATTGATCTTGTTGTTAGTATTGGTATCACTTTGGGATCATTGAGTTAATTTAGTTGGTTTTGGCAAACCTGGCTCGGTCAGTAGCGACACTATTTTCAAGAGTTGAAAGAAAAGATAAAAGTACTCTAAAGAAAAATAATTTCATCATCTTTCTTTCTTGATTTGCTCATTAGTCTAGTATTCTCTAGTTAAGATCTTTTGTGCTTCCAAGGAAGATTGCATGTTTGATTTTATCACTTGTATGTTTGTTTGTTTCCTTCAACTCTTATACTTGCTACCCAACCTTGCTAGCCAAAAACCTGTACTGAGAGGGAATTCTTCTCATGCATCCACTCCTTTAAACCAAAACCTTTGCCATTTGTGTCCACCATACCTACCTATTATAATTATTGCTAATCTTGTTTTATCTACCTCCCAAATTAAAATTGTTTTGAGAAAATTAGTGATTAAAGCTCTCACGAACTTGATGGCACACTTTACTTTCTTGCACTTAATAAACTTGAACCATTGTCCTCACCTATGTTGCATATATGCTTGCGCTTTGTAAGTTGTGAATTAGCAAAACCATGCTGTCATGGGGAACGCTTTCAACATTGCACTGGTACTTTGTACCAAGTTGATATCATGTTCTTTTGTCTATGGATGTCGTCAGTGTGAAATGAAAGGGGAGCTTGTAAGTCCATGGAGTTATGCATATGTGTTAGAGAAACGCCTAGGCCGCTGGTCTAATCCATGCTGACATGGTGGAAACCTGGAGCGTAACCATAACGATCATCTATGAAGCATTCTTCTTATAAAAAAGAGTCCGATATTAAGAAAAAAGATAGAAAGAAAAAAGAGATTATGAAAAGAGGAAAGAGAGAAAAAAGCATCATATTCCCATGGTAAATAAGAATATTGCTGAGATGCTTGTTGTCTGCTTGCCTTGTCATTTTGATATGTGGATTCTTCCGTATCATCGGGCAAGGGGTACCCCGTTGGCGGTTCTCTATGATACACATATGCTTACTGGTGACTAAACTTGAGTAGCATGAGGAGCGGCCCTCGTATTCAAGGGACATGATATTCTCAACTTACAACTTGTCAATGCATATCCTCATATTTGATCACTTTAACCTTAATCACCTAAAGATGCCTATGATAGGGGCAATGAGAGCTGAAAGCTAATAAGTACAATAATTTTTGGGAGCTCTTTATGAAACTTGCAATCCCTGCTTCCCTCTATGAAACTCTATTGTGTTTCCTTTACTTATTGCAAGTTAAGTTATATAATAGTGAGTTGTCTTCTATTATGATCTATGTATTGATGATTTGATGCTTCTTGTCCGTATTCTTTTATCGACTCTTCACTCCATAAACCTGAGGCCATGTTTATTGAGCTCAGTTTCGCTTGGCGACGAGCGAAGTCTAAGCTTGGGGGGAGTTGATACGTCCATTTTGCATCACTGTTCTATGTCACAATTCACTGTTATTCATTGATATATTTCGTATTGAGAGCTGATACTTATGTTATGTCATCTGTTTTTGCATGGTTGATGAGTTTTGGAGCATGGACCGCTGCAGTCAGGATTCTGATGGAAAAGGTGATGTTTGGAGGCAAAATTCGCGAAGATCAGAAAATCCGGGAAAATAAATGGAAAATTCTATTTTTCTAGAAGACGAAGGAAGCCAGAAGGGGGCCTGGAGATGGGTAACAGGGGGCCCACACCACCCCCTAGAGCGGGCCAGCCTAGGCCGTGCCACCAGGTGGTGTGGCCACCCTGGTCCACCCCTGACACTCCCCTCTGGCGTATATTATCCTCCGGAAACCCTAAGACTCGAGGAGCGACCACAGAAAGATTCTGCTACCTCTGTGGGGCAGAAAACACCGAGAGAGAAAGATCGTCGCCATCAACACCACCATCAAGCTGGACTTCATCGGGATCATCATCATCGTCACCACCATCATCACCATCAGCACCCTCATCACCATCTCCATATTGCTGCAACAATTGGGTTGAATCTTGCATTAGTTCTTAGGGGAAACTTTCCCGGTGTTGATTACTCTTTGTAGTTGATGCTATTGAGTGAACCGTTGAATTATTGTTTATGTTCAGATTGTTATACATCATTATTCCATCTCTGATCATGATCCATATGATGTCTTGTGAGTAGTTCGTTTTGTTCTTGAGGACATGGGAGAAGTCATGTTGTTAGTAGTGGAGTTGTGTTGAGACAGATTCAATAGTTTGATATTTAAGTTGTGGTGTACTTCTTCTAGTGGTGGCATGTGAACATCGACTACATGACACTTCACCTATATGGGCTTAGGGGAATGCATTGTGTATTTGGCTACTAATCGTAGGGGTTGCCGGAGTGACAGAAACCTGAACCCCCGTTAGGAAACTATTGCACAAGGGACGTAAGGGTCTTAGAGTTTAAAGTTGTGGTTAGGTTTCTACCTTAATTACTTTATTGTACTTACGGATGTTTGCAAGGGGTATAATCACAAGTATGTATTAGTCCTAGGAAGGTCGGTACATTAGCACAGGTTCACCCACACAACACTTAGCAAGCTAAAGAAGATTAATCAGCTATATGAAGCGAAAGCACTTGACAGTCTTCCCATGTGTCCTCGAGAACGTTTCGTCATCTTAGGTAATACAACCGGCTTGTCCTTTGCTGCATAAAGGATTGGGCCACTTGCTGCATTTATTCCTACTGTCTTTTATTTACTCGTACTTTGTTTACTTGCTTTATCAAAAACCCCTAAAAATCCGTTTGCTAAGTATTTGCAGAGAATTCCTAATCCATACCACTAGCCAACACCTTCTTCTCCTCGTTGGGTTCGACACTCTTACTTATCGAAAATACTACGATACACCCCCTATACTTGTGGGTCATCACAGGGTTAAATCTTTTCGAAAAGACGTGTTCACGGTTATGAACGCTTGGTGACCAAAATTCTAAGATCATAGAGAACATTAAGCTAATCGTAAAACTTAGAGGTTTCAACGTGTGCTTAAGGATGCTTCCTCATGGGTACGAGGGGGTGATCCTAGTTGTGGGATGAGTATTACTTTGGTGGATATCAAAAGATGATAATCAATTCTTTGGAGATGTCGGTCTATTATCCCCTTTTAAAATGTTCTGATTAGACGAGCTTCTTCTCCCTCTTGTTTTATAAACAAAGATAGCTTTATGCAAAACAACCACACCAGCCATAAGTCTTGCGGAGTACACCCTGTACTCACCCTTGCTTTGTTGATACATTTGTAGAAGAATAAGTATTCCCCTGAAGATGAGTTCCGTACGACATCGACACCGACGAGTAGCTTGGGGTTACTGGCCGGTGGCCTGGAATCTATGGACTGGGACGTCATCGTTATGCTTCAGGCCTCTTAGGACATTTGTTAAGTTTGCTATACTTAATAGCATAATTTTCCTTCCGTTGTTTGATGTTTGTGGTCAGTGACCTCTGCTTTTAATATTTTGGTTCTTCGCTCAGTTATGAGCTCGCTGTAATAATTTTTGTGTTGCAGGGTTACTGTTGTGCTATCGATTTCTCATTGAATATCCTCGAGCTCTAGGTTAAGCTTATGTAAGGCTAAGGCCTGAGATTTGTTTAACCCTGATCCCGGGGGTGTTAAAGAGAGATAGAGAGAGAGTGGAGGGAACTTGAAGGGGGGGCTCAAAGCTTGGGATTAAATGGTGTGTTTAAATTCCTCCATATGCCCTCCTTTATATAGGGGAAGGGGAGCCCCCAAGTACCTTGGCTTAGCCATGTGGGACTAAAACAAGGGGAGGAGATGGCAAGGCTTCGCCGGCCACCATGTGGCCTAGCCGGCCACCAAGGGGACCAGCCACCCACTCCCTCCTTTTTCCCTTTGGGTGGTTTTCCCTCATGGGCCCTTTCCCCTAGGGATTTGGCCCATTAGGCATGGGCTGACGTTTAATTTAAATCATTAAATAAATGTATAATTCAATAATTAACATATAGTTACACATTATATCATTCTCGTTGCACCGGAACTCCTTCCGGACAACTCTGGACACCTGCTGGACATTCTCGGAACACTTCCGATTTTCCCTTCTCTTTTCTTTGGTGATTTCTATGATACCAAAATGATCTCCGAGCATTGTCAAACCCTTAAGTGTCTACCCTAATGGTTCGGGAACACTCTAGACATGGTCGAGACCCCTCTCGGACCATTGATCATCAGTGGGACCTGGATGCCCATAATGACCCTCGTGCATTCCACGAGAATCTTTGTCGTCGAACCATTAAACATAGAGTCATATTCCCTTTGTTGCTTTGATACTTTACTTGTACGAGACCTGATCAGCGGCATTAGCATGTCAATTTCAATCTCATTACCGACAAGTACAACTTTACTCGTTCCGAGATATGCCATCACTGTGACCTAGTCACACATTGGAGCTTTATGGATGTCAGTCTCCGAGTGGGCCGAGAGTATCTCTCCATCACGTAGAAGAACAAATCCCACTCTTGACACATACGCCTCTACAAGCCCCTCTGAATACCTGAAGACACCTTTATGATCACCGTTTCACCAAGTGACATTTGATGCAAGCAAGGCACTCTCGGGTAACAGTCATTAAATATGGTCTCAATGTCTAAGGAATTGGTTACTACGTTTCCCAGTCATTGTAACGGTTAACTTCATGACTAGATCTTGTTACACTTCATGGGTTGGGTATGTCCATCATTTTCATTCACCTAATGAAATGACGTCGTTGTCATTTGACATAAATGTCCATGATCGGGAAACGTCGGTCATCGATTGACCAATGAACTAGTGTCTAGATGATCACTAGGGACTCTAGTGGTTTACATAGCACATGTGTATTGGTGTTCCTATCAAAGCAGTTATAGCATATAAAACCTATTATGAACTTAATGAAATATGTCATGTTCGGGAAAACATGGTTGATGTAGTCGTACCGACGACGACCTCAAGGTTGTTCTGAACTCAGACGGCTCCACCATCTCCAATGACTCTAATGGCTTGAATGACTCAAGCACCAGTAGTGCAGTGCCTCGTAGGGAGTCACACAGATACGATGGTTAACGACCACTCCTGAACCCTGATCCAACAGAGGTTGCGGAAGTAGATCTCCTGTATCCAGAATCCTACCGTGATAGCGCTCGGTGGTGAAGAACACTCTCATTCGCCCAACCCTTGTAATGGGTCCGCGCTCACAAGAGATAGAGAGAGATAGATAGAGAGAGAGAGTGATAGAGAGAGTAGGGAGGACACTTGGAGGGGGAAGCCTCAAAGCTTGGGGCTAATTGGTGTGTTTAAATCCCTCCATATGCCCTTCTTTATATATGGGAAGGGGAGTCTCCAAGTCCCTTGGCTTAGCCATGTGGGACTAAAACAAGGAAAGGAGAGGGGGCTTGGGCGGCCACCATGTGTCCTAGCCAGCCACCAAGGGGCCCAGCCGCACACTCCCTCCTTTTTCCCTTTGGGGGTTTTTCCCTCATGGGCCCTTTCTGTTGGAGATATGCCCTAGAGGCAATAATAAATATAGTTATTATTATATATCTTTGTGTTTATGATAAATGTTTGCATTCATGCTATAATAGTATTAACAAGGAAACCATTAATACTTGTGTGATTTGTAAACTTAATTTGAAGTCCCTAGTATAGCCTCTATACTTCACTAGCTTGTTGGTTGATTGATGATGTGGTTTCTTTGTCATGAACATTGAGATGTTATCAACAACAAGATCATATCGTTAGGAGAATGATATGGTGGACATACTCCTATAGACAAGCGTAGCATAAAGATCAAGTCATTTTAATAGTTCAATTGCTATATGCTTTCTGATACATAGTAACCTAACTCCTTCGACCATGAGATCATGCATATCACCTTTACTGGATGGATGCTTTGATGTCATCAAACACCACACCGTAACAGGGTGGCTATAAAGGTGGCATTGAGTGTTCGGAAAGTATTGGTTGAAACACATGGATCAAGAGTGGGATTTGTCCATCCACATGACGGATAGATATTCTCTGGGCCCTCTCGGTGGAATGTCATCCAATTAGCTTGCAAGCATGTGACTTGGTCACAAGGGATCACATATCACGGGAACGAGAAAAGAGTACTTATCGGTAACGAGGATGAACTAGGTATGCAGAGATACCGACGATCATAACCTCGGATAAGTAACATATCGTGAGACAAAGGGAAATTGGTATCGTATGTAAGTGGTTCATTCGATCGCAAAGTAATCGTAGAAATATGTGGGAGCCATATGAATTTCCAGATTCCTCTATTGGTTATTGTTCGGAGAAGTGTCTCGATCATGTCCGCATAATTCACGAACCGTAGGGAGACACACTTAAGGATTCGACGTTGTTTGAGTAGTTATGGTATTATGAGAAAGAGACCGAATGTTGTTCGGAGTCTCGGATGGGATCCGGGATATCACGAGGTGATCCGGAATGGTCCGGAGAATAAGATTCATATAAGGAAAGTCCCGTTTCGGAGTTCGGGAATGATTCCGGTGTTTTCATCGGGGATATTCTAGAAGGTTCCGGATTGTCCGGCACTCCGGGGGGGAAGGGGTACATGAATGTGTCATTACATATTAGAATGATTGCATCATGTACTAAGTGTTCTTGCTGTCCCAAATATAGGATTAAATTGAATCCTAAAACAGAAAAGTCAAATGTCCAGTTTGAAAGTCAAACTGCCAAAACAAGAAACTGTGGGAAACAAGCAAGAGGAGTTGGAACCAACCTGGAGGAGGAGTTGGACTCCTCCAGGCCGGCGCCCAGCCCTAGGCCGAGTTGGGGAGGGACTCCCTCCCTCCCCTGGCGCGCCCACACCCTCCCACCTATATAAGGAGGGGCAGGGCTCCCCTCCTATACACACAAGTTTCCTATCCTCTAAACTAAACCCTAGATCTAGACCCCGGTTTAGAGCTATTCGGTTTAGAGCCTTCTAATTGGTTTAGAGCCCTCTAATTGGTGTGTCTAATTACTAGACCACTAATAGCCTCTCTCATAAGCTCCACCATACTCGCACCGGCTTAAGGCGAAGCCCTGCGGGATTTCCCCTCTACCTCCGGTACCACGCCGTTGTGCTGCCGGAATCGCGAGGAGAGTGCTACAACCTCCGCTGCCTGCTGGAACAAGGGAGAGGAAGGTCTTCGTCGAGTACCGAACGTGTGACCGACTGCGGGAGCGCTGCGGGAACGCGGCGCCGGAAGGATCGTCTACGCGATCTTGAGATCGGAAAGAGTACGACTACATCACCCACGAGAATCTGCTCTCGTTAAACACTTTGGAATCTTCGAGGGTGAGTTATTCCATCGACTCGTTGCTACAATCTAGTAGATAGATCTTGGCTTGTTTGTTTGTATGCGATAGAAAATTTTTGTTTTCCATGCTACGAACCCCTACAGTGGTATCAGAGCCGTGTCTATATGTAGATCTGTTGCACGAGTAGAACACAATGGTCATTGTGGGCGTTGATGCTTTTATTGTAGATTGCTTTTTGTGTACTTTGCATCTTGCGGTATGTTGGGATGAAGCGGCCCGGGCTAACCTTACATGACATCGTTCATGAGACTTGCTCCACGCTTGACATGCAACTCGTTTTGCATAAGTGGCTTTGCGGGTGCCTGTTTCTCCTAGCATAGTAAAGATCCAATTTACAACGGGTGATCAACAATGCTAGTATCAATGTTGTGGTTCTTGTTCGTAAGTTAGAACGACACTTATGGAAAGCCCCAAACCACGTAAAATATGCAAAGAAAGTAGAAGCGTCTAACTTTGTTTTGCAGGGGTGTGCAGTGATGTGATATGGCCATGATTGTGATTATATTTGATGTATGCAATGTTCCTTATTGTAAGTTGGCAACCGGCAGGAGCCATATGGTTGTCTTTAATTTCTGTTAAGACCTGCGTGTCTATTCAAAATAGTTGTAATAGTTGAAGCTGGTGGACGACAACCATGGAGAAGCGTCATTGACCTTGATGCTATGCCGGTGATGATGGAGATCATATTCGTGCTTGAAGATGGAGATCGGAAGCACAAAGAAGAAAGGCCATATCATATCACATATTATGAATTGCATGTGATGTTAATCCTTTATGCATCTTGTATTGCTTAGTAGACGACGGTAGCATTATAAGATGATCCCTCATGCACATAAATTTCAAGTTCTAGAGTGTTCACCCTTAGTATGCACCGTTGCCAAAGCTTGCTGCTTCGAAGCACCACGTGATGATCGGGTGTCTTTGATTCCGCGGGTGAATACAACGTAAGCAAGCCAGATTTGCTTATGCGGAAGCTAAGGTTTGATCTTGACGAGCCTAGCATGTACAGACATGGCCTCAGGAACACGGATCGCCGAAAGGCAAAGCATGAATCATATAGTAGATATGATGAACATGATGATTGTTCGCCATTAAAACTATATCAGCTCTCGTGATGATCGGTGTTGATGTAGTGGATTTGGTTCGTGTGATCACTAAAACAATGTGAGGGATGTTGTTTTGAGTGGGAGTTCACCTAGTTTAATTTCATTAATTAATTTGAACTCAATTTGTCATAAACTTAGTCTAAACTATTGCAAATATGTTGTAGATCAATGGCAGCCCCTACCATCAATTTTAATGCGTTCCTAGAGAAAGAAAAGTTGAAAAACAATGGAAGCAACTTCGCGGATTGGTTCCGCAATTTGAGGATTGTCCTCACAGCTGGTAATTTGACCTATGTGCTGGATGCACCGCTAGGTGACCCACCTGCAGCTGATGCTACCGATGAAGTAAAGAATGTTTACCTTGCTCGGAAGAATCAGTACTCCATAGTTCAGTGTGCTATCTTGTATGGTTTAGAATCGGAGCTTCAGAAAAGGTTTGAAGAGTCAGATCCATATGATATTGTCGAGGATCTCAAATTAATCTTTGAGACTCATGCGGCAATTGAAAGTTATGAAGCTTCTGAAAAGTTCTTTAACTGCAAGATGGAAGAGGGTAGCTCCGTCAGTGAGCATGTGCTTAAGATGTCTGGGCACGCAGATAAACTTCAAAGTTTGGGTATAGTGATTCCTAATACTTTGGGAGTTTACCGCATCCTCCAATCACTACCACCAAGTTACAAGAACTTTGTGATGAACTACAACATGCAGAACATGAACAAAGAGTTGCCAGAACTATTTGCTATGTTAAAATCTGCAGAAGTGGAGATCAAGAAAGAGCACCAAGTGTTGATGGTCAATAAGACCACCAAATTCAAGAAAGGCAAGTCTAAGCAAAAGGGACACTTCAAGAAGGGTGGTAAGAAAGTTACCACGCCGACGAAGAAGACCAAGGCTGGACCTAAACCTGAAACTGAGTGCTTTTACTGCAAGGGAGAAGGTCACTGGAAGCGGAATTGCCCAAGGTACTTGGCGGATTTGAAGAACGGCAACATCAAGAAGAAAGGTATATCTGATATACATGTTATTGATGTGTATCTCACTAGTACTCGTAGTAGTGCCTGGGTATTTGATACTGGTTCGGTTGCTCATATTTGTAACTCGAAACAGGAGCTGCAGAATAAACGGAAGCTAGTGAAGAACGAGGTGACGATGCGCGTAGGAAACGGATCAAAGGTTGATGTGATCGCGGTCGGCACGCTACCTCTTCATCTACCATCGGGATTAGTTTTATACTTAAATAATTGTTATTTGGTGCCTGCATTAAGCATGAACATTATATCAGGATCTTGTTTATTGCGAGACAGTTACTTGTTTAAATCCGAGAATAATGGTTGTTCGATTTATATGAGTAATGTGTTTTATGCACATGCACCTTTGATAGATGGTCTATTCATATTGAATCTCGATAGTAGAAATACACATATTAATAACATTGAGGCTAAACGTTTGAAATCAAGCGATAATTTGACCTATATGTGGCACTGTCGTCTTGGTCACATTGGAGTGAAACGTATGAAGAAACTCCATTCCGATGGACTTCTTGAATCACTTGATTTTGAATCACTTGAAAGATGCGAAGCATGTCTGATGGGTAAAATGACTAAGACTCCATTTTCTGGTATAATGGAGCGAGCTACGGACTTACTGGAAATCATACATACCGATGTGTGTGGTCCAATGAGTGTAGCATCGCGCAGTGGTTATCGTTATGTTCTTACCTTCACGGATGACTTGAGTAGATATGGGTATATCTATTTCATGAAACATAAGTCCGAAACTTTCGAGAAGTTTAAGGAGTTTCAAAGTGAGGTAGAGAATCAACGTAACAAGAAGATTAAATTTCTACGTTCTGATCGTGGAGGTGAATATCTAAGTTACGAGTTTGGCGAGCATTTGAAGAAATGCGGAATACTTTCACAATTGACACCGCCGGGAACACCACAGCGTAATGGTGTGTCTGAACGTCGTAATCGAACTCTCTTAGATATGGTTCGTTCTATGATGTCACTTACAGATTTACCGCTATCATTTTGGGGTTATGCATTAGAAACAGCCGCATTCACTTTAAATAGGGCACCATCTAAATCCGTTGAAACGACACCGTATGAATTATGGTTTGGGAAGAAACCTAAATTGTCGTTCCTTAAAGTTTGGGGATGCGAAGCCTATGTAAAGAAGTTACAGCCGGACAAGCTTGAACCCAAAGCGGAAAAATGCGTCTTCATAGGATACCCGAAGGAAACTATTGGGTATACCTTCTATCATATATCCGAAGGCAAAATCTTCGTTGCCAAGAGTGGATCCTTTCTAGAGAAGGAATTTCTCTCGAAAGAAGTGACTGGAAGGAAAGTAGAACTCGACGAGGTTGTCGAACCTTCTCTCGAAATTGCGAGTAGCGCAGCACCGGAAGAAGTTCCTGTGGTGCCTGCACCAATAAGAGAGGAAGCTAATGATAGTGATCATGAAACTTCGGTTGAAGTTGCTACAGAGCCTCGGAGGTCAACGAGAACTCGTACCACTCCAGATTGGTATGATTCCGTTATGAATGTCATGTTGGTGGACAACACCGATGACCCCGAGACATATGAGGAAGCGATGATAAGCCCAGATTCCAATAAATGGCAAGAAGCCATGAAATCCGAGATTGGATCCATGTACGAAAACCAAGTATGGACTTTGGTGGACTTACCGGATGGCCGGAAGGCTGTCGAGAACAAATGGATTTTCAAGAAGAAAACAGATGCTGATGGTAATGTTACTGTCTATAAAGCTCGACTTGTCGCAAAAGGGTTTCGACAAATTCAAGGAGTTGACTACGATGAGACTTTCTCACCGGTAGCGAAGCTAAAGTCTGTGAGGATAATGTTAGCAATCGCTGCATATTATGATTATGAGATATGGCAGATGGATGTCAAAACAGCATTCCTCAATGGAGACATTGATGAAGAGTTGTATATGATACAACCCAAAGGTTTTGTCGATCCTAAAGATGCTAACAAGGTATGCAAGCTTCAACGGTCCATCTATGGATTGAAGCAAGCATCCCGAAGTTGGAATCAACGTTTTGATAAGGTAATCAAAAGTTTTGGTTTTATACAAACTTATGGAGAAGCTTGTATTTACAAGAAAGTGAGTGGGAGCTCTGTAGCATTCTTAATACTGTATGTGGATGACATATTGTTGATTGGGAATGATGTAGACCTTCTTAATAGTGTCAAGGAATATTTGAATAATAGTTTTTCAATGAAAGATCTTGGCGAAGCAGCTTACATATTAGGCATAAAGATTTATAGAGATAGATCGAAACGCCAAATATCATTGTCACAGAGTACATATTTGGACAAAGTTCTAAAGAAGTTTGGAATGGAAGAAAGCAAGAAAGGGTTCTTGCCCATGTTGCCCAATACGAACTTGAGTAAAACTCAAAGTCCGACATCGGCAGAAGATAGAGAAAGGATGAGTAAGACTCCCTATGCCTCAGCCATAGGATCTCTAATGTATGCCATGCTATGTACTAGACCCGACATCACATATGCTGTTAGTTTAACTAGCAGATATCAAAGTGATCCAGGAGTGGATCATTGGACAGCGGTCAAAAACATCCTTAAGTACTTGAGAAGAACTAAGGATATGGTTCTTTCTTATGGAGGTGATGAACAGCTCGTTGTTAATGGTTACACCGATGCTAGTTGGAACACCGATCCGGATGATTCTAAATCACAATCTGGATACGTATTTATTTTGAATGGTGCAGCAGTTAGCTGGAGGAGTGCAAAGCAAAGCGTTGTGGCGAGATCTTCAACTGAATCGGAATACATGGCTACTTCGGAGGCTTCACAAGAAGCGATATGGATGAAAGAGTTCATTACAGAGCTGGGTGTGGTTCCTAGTGCGCTGGACCCAATGTCTATCTACTGTGATAACATGGGCGCCATAGCCAATGCGCAAGAACCAAGGTCACACAAGAAGCTGAAGCATATCAAGCTACGTTTTCACGCTATTCGAGAACATATCCAGGATGGGGATATAAAGATTTGCAAAGTACACACAGATCTGAATGTGGCGGATCCGTTGACTAAACCTCTCCCGAGGGCAAAACATGACCAACACCAAACTGCCATGGGTGTTCGGTATATTACCATGTAATCTAGATTAGATGACTCTAGTGCAAGTGGGAGACTGTTGGAGATATGCCCTAGAGGCAATAATAAATATAGTTATTATTATATATCTTTGTGTTTATGATAAATGTTTGCATTCATGCTATAATAGTATTAACAAGGAAACCATTAATACTTGTGTGATTTGTAAACTTAATTTGAAGTCCCTAGTATAGCCTCTATACTTCACTAGCTTGTTGGTTGATTGATGATGTGGTTTCTTTGTCATGAACATTGAGATGTTATCAACAACAAGATCATATCGTTAGGAGAATGATATGGTGGACATACTCCTATAGACAAGCGTAGCATAAAGATCAAGTCATTTTAATAGTTCAATTGCTATATGCTTTCTGATACATAGTAACCTAACTCCTTCGACCATGAGATCATGCATATCACCTTTACTGGATGGATGCTTTGATGTCATCAAACACCACACCGTAACAGGGTGGCTATAAAGGTGGCATTGAGTGTTCGGAAAGTATTGGTTGAAACACATGGATCAAGAGTGGGATTTGTCCATCCACATGACGGATAGATATTCTCTGGGCCCTCTCGGTGGAATGTCATCCAATTAGCTTGCAAGCATGTGACTTGGTCACAAGGGATCACATATCACGGGAACGAGAAAAGAGTACTTATCGGTAACGAGGATGAACTAGGTATGCAGAGATACCGACGATCATAACCTCGGATAAGTAACATATCGTGAGACAAAGGGAAATTGGTATCGTATGTAAGTGGTTCATTCGATCGCAAAGTAATCGTAGAAATATGTGGGAGCCATATGAATTTCCAGATTCCTCTATTGGTTATTGTTCGGAGAAGTGTCTCGATCATGTCCGCATAATTCACGAACCGTAGGGAGACACACTTAAGGATTCGACGTTGTTTGAGTAGTTATGGTATTATGAGAAAGAGACCGAATGTTGTTCGGAGTCTCGGATGGGATCCGGGATATCACGAGGTGATCCGGAATGGTCCGGAGAATAAGATTCATATAAGGAAAGTCCCGTTTCGGAGTTCGGGAATGATTCCGGTGTTTTCATCGGGGATATTCTAGAAGGTTCCGGATTGTCCGGCACTCCGGGGGGGAAGGGGTACATGAATGTGTCATTACATATTAGAATGATTGCATCATGTACTAAGTGTTCTTGCTGTCCCAAATATAGGATTAAATTGAATCCTAAAACAGAAAAGTCAAATGTCCAGTTTGAAAGTCAAACTGCCAAAACAAGAAACTGTGGGAAACAAGCAAGAGGAGTTGGAACCAACCTGGAGGAGGAGTTGGACTCCTCCAGGCCGGCGCCCAGCCCTAGGCCGAGTTGGGGAGGGACTCCCTCCCTCCCCTGGCGCGCCCACACCCTCCCACCTATATAAGGAGGGGCAGGGCTCCCCTCCTATACACACAAGTTTCCTATCCTCTAAACTAAACCCTAGATCTAGACCCCGGTTTAGAGCTATTCGGTTTAGAGCCTTCTAATTGGTTTAGAGCCCTCTAATTGGTGTGTCTAATTACTAGACCACTAATAGCCTCTCTCATAAGCTCCACCATACTCGCACCGGCTTAAGGCGAAGCCCTGCGGGATTTCCCCTCTACCTCCGGTACCACGCCGTTGTGCTGCCGGAATCGCGAGGAGAGTGCTACAACCTCCGCTGCCTGCTGGAACAAGGGAGAGGAAGGTCTTCGTCGAGTACCGAACGTGTGACCGACTGCGGGAGCGCTGCGGGAACGCGGCGCCGGAAGGATCGTCTACGCGATCTTGAGATCGGAAAGAGTACGACTACATCACCCACGAGAATCTGCTCTCGTTAAACACTTTGGAATCTTCGAGGGTGAGTTATTCCATCGACTCGTTGCTACAATCTAGTAGATAGATCTTGGCTTGTTTGTTTGTATGCGATAGAAAATTTTTGTTTTCCATGCTACGAACCCCTACACTTTCACCTAGGGATTCGGGCTGCCTATTAAATCATATTTAAATCATTAAAGAAATATAAATAACTGTATAATTCAATAATTAACATATATTTACATATTATTTAATTCCCATTGCACCAAAGGTCCTTCTGGACAACTCTAGACACCTGACGGACTTTCCTGGAACACTTCCGATTTTCCCTTCTCTTTTTTCGGTGATTCCTATGATACCAAAACGATCTCTGAGCATTGTCAAACCCTTAATTATGATACCCTAATGGGTTGGGAACACTTTAGACATGGTCAAGACCCCTCTCGGACCAATAATCATTAGTGGGACCTGGATGCCCATAATGACCCATGTGCATTCCACGAGAATCTTTGTTGTTGAACCATTAAGTCATATCACCTTTGTTACTTTGATACTTTACTTGTCTGAGAACTGATCAACAACATTGACATGTCACGTTCAATCTTGTTACCGAAAAGTACAACTTTACTCGTTCCGAGCTATGTCATCCCCATGACCTAGTCACACGTTGCAGCTTTATGGATGTCATGTCTCCAAGTGGGCCTAGAGTATCTCTCTATCACGCGAAAGAACAAATCCTGCTCTTGACACATACGCCCATGCCCCTCTGAATACCTTAAGACACCTTTATGATCACCGTTTCTCTGAGTGACGTTTGATGCAAGAAAGGCACTCTCGGGTAACAATGATTAAATATGGTCTCACAGTCTAAGGAATTGGTTACTACGTTTCTCCGTTATTGTAACAGTGAACTTTGTCACTTGATCTTGGTACAATTCCTATGTTGGATATGTCCATCATTTTCATTCAGCTAATGAAATGACGGGCTTGTTGGTTTGCGTCCCGAAAGTCCCCGGGCGAGTGCATCGCATTACCCAAGTTACCTGAAATTCCCGCATTTTGCAAACTTGGGCTGCCAACTATCGAGAGGGGCCATTTCTAGGAAAACTCATCTCACCCCTACCAAATTCAAACATTCCGTTAAACTTCCCCATGAAGTAGACGGTCGGGACCCACATGTTAGTAAAATTGAGGAACTAAGTGGCTTGGTGCGTTAACCCATTTCACAAATCCTCTCCCTCCTTTCCCCTAGCACCGGTGGCATCGAAATCCACCCTCCAAGCAGAACGATCCCTTCAGACATTTTACTTCCGGCGCCAAGTTGCTATGCCCATTTGCTGTTCCCGAGATCCTATGTCGCACGTCTCCGCCACCGTTGCGAGGCTCTAGCCCGCTTCCTCCACCGACGAGCTGAGCAACACAGAGGATGGCAGATCCTACTACCAAGGAGGAAGAAGTTCTGGCTACATGCGGGTGAGTTACCGCTATTTACAGTAGGTGTGATCTGGGTTTAGATATTGTTTAGGTTGGTTACAATTTCAGTTGTGTTTAGTGCAAGTGCAAATTTTATGCCTCATTTTATTACTGTCAAGTTTACTGAGGATTGTAATAATCTGCTGTAATTCGCAGTTGTAAGTTGTTTGAGGACTGTTACAAACCCAACATCTATCGGAATTACTACACAAACATGAAAAAATAGTTAAATTGTAAGAGGTACAGCACACGATCTTCTGGAAACAGGGAGAACATCCATTGTATTACACGAGCACCGCATAGAACTTGCATAATTCATAGACGTTCACTACAAAAAACTGAACACACAAAGAGCTGACCTGAAGAGAATACATCAGGAGCAGACCCACACGATCCATCAATCTGATGGATAGCCATCATAGTAATCATAGTGGTTGTTACCATCCTCGTCATAAGGCAGCACCATCTCTAGCTCAAAATGCTCGTAAATTCTGGATACTCCGTCAGCAATCTTACATGTTCGAAAGGATGGTCATTGATCCGTAATCCTCCTACTCCATAACCATATATAACCCTTAGATCCTCTTCCCACACAAGAGCCTCAAGGTTGTAAGATCTAATGTCGGATAGGTCCGCATAGTATATGCTGCCTGCCTGCACCGTGGGTACCCTAGCACTATCGATGCTGACACACCGATTGTCAGCAATGAAGAGAGCACGACTTCCGATGCCTCTGACCGGATGAAGGACATGGTTCTGGGTATCAACCTGGTAAACAACCGGCCTGTTGCCATAGACCGGTCCACTCACAACAAACAATAGCTCTCCATCGAACTCGACGAGGTAAAAACAATTCTCTGGGAACTGGCAACCCGGAACAGGTCCTACAATGGTGGGATGCATCTCCAGGGTCCGTGCGGAGCGCTGCAGCTAGACATCTCCATGAGCAGCACCAAACATAGTCGAGATGACAAACCCATATCTGTCTGCGATGAAAATAGCATCAGCGTAAGAAGTCATGCTCCGGAGTTCCGCGAAGTCATACGGCGAGTACGACCCTTCGCCAAAGACCGGGCGTCTCCCTTCCTCTTTGCCCTCATTTGCCCACCGAATGTTGTTGCGAAGATAGTTTGATGTAAACACCATCAACGACGAGAACATCTTCACAGCGACAGAAGCCACATGCTCGGTCGGTATCTCCACCCTCAGGCACTTGATAGAGCCCGAGAAGGGGTTGTACAACCGGGTCTTGTAACGCTGCACCCTCTGTCCAAGCACAAGTAGGCTACCGGATGTGCTACCCACATAAAAGTACCTTCAAGAGGATAAATAGATATTCAGTAAAGCTAAACAGACTGAGATTCAATCAAAGTAAACCAACTAGTAGAGGAAGAAACAAAACTTGAAAAATAGATAGTGTAGGAGGTGAATGCAAAAAAAGGATCAGATATATATAGATGAATATCAACAAAGCACCTGCGAATAACCCGACTAATCTTCTTCTCAAGATGGCGGCCAGTTCTCACGTTCAGCAACATGATGGCGGCATCGTCTACCGGATACTCCTCTGACAACTGGTGCTCCAAAGCAATCCAGTTGGCTGGCATAAAGCGCTCCTCCGTGCAGACGCGCCAGGCGTTGCATACTGCCCGAAAGCGGCATAGTATTTGAAGTCATCCATTGAAAGGAAGATGTCACCTATCTTTTGGACGAGTCCCTCAGGGAGACTAGCCCATGATGAGTCCTGCTGCTTCTTGCCGGCCATGGATGATGGCATTCGTGTGGTCTCGGTCCCGTTAACTGGCAGAGGAAGTGGTTCCACAGACACGCATTTAAAAAAATGCCTGTGAAAGCCTAGCGAAGCGTTTGGAAACGAGACGATGGCATGCACAAAACCAACGCAACCACAACCGTGTTTCATCAAACTGGCATGGGCATGCTCCTGCGCCTACACACGCGCACTAATTACGGACAACTGACATGCACACCAGCGTACGATCCCTGGGAGCAAGCAAATATGTAGGATGATACTAGTAGTAGAATCATAACCTCATTCTATATAATTATCCCTGGGAGCACGTGAATGTGTAGAATGTGTAGAGAAAATTGCACGTAACACCAACATTCGTGGCATCTGATGCACAAAACACAGAAACACAGTTTGTGGCTTAAAGTTTTGCACCTGGCCCAAATGAACTGCTTAACTTAACAAGATGAATAAGCGAGAATCTAATTGTTCATAAATCATTATTCATACTTGCAAGCTCCATTTATTTATTCATAGATATCCCGCATGCTGGTCGGGAAGGGCAGCATGCCGGCAGTGGACGGGAGGATGGGGGAGAACAAATTGTGTCGATGCCCATGCAGGTGGGGAAAGAGGGTTCGAGGGGAAAGAATAGAAGTAAATTGGACGTGACACTGGCAGGTGGGCCCAAGGAACACGTGATCCTGGCAAGTGGGAGCATGCGGTATTGCCAGTTTGTCCACGGAAAGCGGATGGTAAGCGTGGCGAATCATGTCACAGAACAGCCTACTTACGGATCGCTCTTATAAAGAACCATCGCAATCGTCCAAGCGCCCCGATCGAACGCTATGTAACAATCGTGATGCAGAACAAGTGTCTTGGGGCGTGCCTTCTAGAAAACTTGATCTAACAGCCACCATTGGGGGCTAATGTTAGCTCTCTCCTAAGGTTAGGATCCATGTGGTTTATGAAAAGAACACACATGCAAATGGCCTAGGTGGATCCATGTGGTTTATGAAAAGAACACACATGCAATGAACTCTTGTAGATCCATGTGGTTTATGAAAAGAACACACATGTTGTGGTGGCATCACTACATGTGTTCTTTTCCTAAAACCCTAGTGATGCACAATAATACACACACATATCCAATAAAAAGAACACACATGCAATGACTCTAGGGGATCCAAGTGGTTTATGAAAAGAACACACATGTAATGAACTCTTGTGGATACATGTGGTTTATGAAAAGAACACACATGCTATGACTCTAGATGTGGCTTATGAAAAGAATACACATGCAATGACACTGGTGAATCCATGTGGTTTATGAAAAGAACACACATGCAAATTGCCCAGGTCGATCCATGTGGTTTATGAAAAGAACACACATGCAAATGACTCTAGTGGATCCATGTGGTTTACGAAAAGAACACAAATGCAATGAACTCTAGTGGATCCATGTAGTTTATGAAAAGAACACACATGCAATGACTCTAGTGGTCGTTTAGGATAAGAACACACATTCAATTACACCGGTGGATCCATGTGGTTTATGAAAATAACACACATGCAAATGACTGTAGTGGATCCATGTGGTTTATGAAAACAACACAAATGCAATAAACTGTAGTGGATCCATGTGGTTTATGAAAAGAACACACATTCAATGACACGGGTGGATCCATCTGGTTTATGAAAAGAACACACATGCAATGACTCTAGTGGATCCATGTGGTTTATGAAAATAACACACATGCAATGGACTCTAGTGGATCCATGTGGTTTATGAAAAGAACACACATGCAATGAACTCGTGTAGATCCATGTGGTTTATGAAAAGAACACACATGTTGTGGTGGCATCACTACATGTGTTCTTTTCTTAAAACCCTAGTGATGCACAATAATACACACACATATCCAATAAAAAGAACACACATGCAATGACTCTAGTGGATCCATGTGGTTTATGAAAAGAACACACATGTAATCAACTCTTGTGGATACATGTGTTTTATGAAAAGAACACACATGCTATGACTCTAGATGTGGGTTATGAAAAGAATACACATGCAATGACACTGGTGGATCCATGTGGTTTATGAAAAGAACACACATGCAAATCGCCCAGGTGGATCCATGTGGTTTATGAAAAGAACACACATGCAAATGACTCTAGTGGATCCATGTGGTTTATGAAAAGAACACAAATGCAATGAACTCTAGCGGATACATGTAGTTTATGAAAAGAACACACATGCAATGACTCTAGTGGTCGTTTAGGATGATAACACACATTCAATTACACCGGTGGATCCATGTGGTTTATGAAAATAACACACATGTAAATGACTCTAGTGGATCCATGTGGTTTATGAAAAGAACACAAATGCAATGAACTCTAGTGGATCCATGTGGCTTAGGAGAAAACACATTCAATGAAACTAGTGGATCCATGTGGTATATGAAAAGAACACACATGCAAATGACTCTAGTGGATCCATGTGTATGAAAACAACACAAATGCAATAAACTGTAGTGGATCCATGCGGTTTATGAAAAGAACACACATTCAATAACACTGGTGGATCCATGCGGTTTATGAAAAGAACACACATGCAATGACTCTAGTGGATCCATGTGGTTTATGAAAATAACACACATGCAATGGACTCTAGTGGATCCATGTGGTTTATGAAAAGAACACACATGCAATGAACTCTTGTGGATCCATGTGGTTTATGAAAGGAACCCACATGTTGTGGTGGCATCACTGCATGTGTTCTTTTCCTAAAACCCTAGTGATGCACAATAATACACACACACATCCAATAAAAAGAACACACATGCAATGACTCTAGTGGATCCATGTGGTTTATGAAATAACACACATGCAATGAACACTTGTGGATCCATGTGGTTTATGAATAGAACACACATGTTGTGACTCTAGATGTGGCTTATGAAAAGAATACACATGCAATGACACTGGTGGATCCATGTGGTTTGTGAAAAGAACACACATGCAAATGGCCCAGGTGGATCCATGTGGTTTATGAAAAGAACACACATGAAAATGACTCTAGTGGATCCATGTTGTTGATGAGAAGAACACAAATGCAATGAACGCTCGCTGATCCATGTGCTTTATGAAAAGAACACACATGCAATGACTCTAGTTTTGGTTTAGGATAAGAACACACATTCAATGAAACTGGTGGATCCATGTGGTTTATAAAGAACACACATGAAAATGACTCTAGTGGATCCATGTGGTTTATGAAAAGAACACAAATGCAATGAACTCTAGTGGATCCATGTGGTTTAGGAGAACACACATTCAATGACACTGGTGGATCCATGTGGTTTATGAAAAGAACACACATGCAAATGACTCTAGTGGATGCATGTGGTTTATGAAAACAACACAAATGCAACGAACTATAGTGAATCCATGTGGTTTATGAAAAGAACACACATTCTATTACACGGTTGGATCCATGTGGTTTATGAAAAGACCACACATGCAATGACTCTAGTGGATCCATGTGGTTTATGAAAAGAACACACATGGAATGGACACTAGTGGATCCATGTGGTTTATGAAAAGAACACACATGCAATGAACTCTTCTGGATCCATGTGGTTTATGAAAAGAACACACATGCTATGGTGGCATCACTCCATGTGTTCTTTTCCTAAAACCCCAGTGATGCACAATAATACACTCACACATCCAATAAAAAGAACACACATGCAATGACTCTAGTGGATCCATGTGGTTTATGAAAAGAACACGCATGCAATGAACTCTTGTGGATCCATGTGGTCTATGAAAAGAACACACATGTTGTGACGCTAGATGTGGTTTATGAAAAGAATACACATGCAATGACACTGGTGGATCCATGTGATTTATGAAAAGAACACACATGCAAATGGGCTGTGTAGATCCATGTGGTTTATGAAGAAAACACATGCAAATGACTCTATTGGATCCATGTGGTTTATGAAAAGAACACAAATGCAATGAACTCTAGTGGATCCATGTGGTTTATGAAAAGAACACACATGCAAATCGGCCGGGTATATCCATGTGGTTTATGAAAAAAACACATGCAAATGACTCTATTGGATCCATGTGGTTTACGAAAAGAACACAAATGCAATGATCTCTAGTGGATCCATGTGGTTTATGAAAAGAACACACATGCAATGACTCTAGTGGTGGTTTAGGAGAAGAATGCACATTCAATGACACTAGTTGTAACATCCCAATTTCAGCAACCCTGATTAGTTGTCCAGAATGCAAAAATCAGGGGGAACAAAACTTTTTCTTGTCGAATGCTGAAGTGTTTGCTTATTGTTTGGATAGACTTATGCATATGAATGTGTATTAGATGATATACTCCTTACCTCAACACCAGTTGACAAAAGCTACTTCCCAAAACTGTCTTGGCTCAATCTCCATATTCTCAAATGTTCTGGCATTTCAAAACCTGAGCCAAGAAGCCTTTGCAAACCAACTATTTTAGTAGTTTCTTTTGATCAAACTATGGAGAGCTATAGAATACTATATCCTTATGTTCTCAAGACAGAACCTTCAAAAGCTCTTCTCTCTAGATTTCCCAAAACACCTTTATTAAAATTTTGAATCCCACTCTTGGTAGAAATACCAAGGATTCTCACCTTATTCAAATCCAACACTTCAAAATACCCATACATCAAGCTAGGCTTGATGGTAACCCTAGCAGTAGTTGATTTATTTGTAAGATGAGTTGCCTTGATCTGCTGTTTGACTTGATTGCTTAGAAGTAGTATGAGCTACTATAGGAGCTCATCACTAGGATCAAGAGATTTCCAAATCATCACACCCTAAGGAAGAATACAATCTGGATCTGATCCCTAGCTGCTAAGTGATCATCTAAAATCCCTAACTAGAATCGATTTTGAAGTGATTCCTTCTAGAAGCTTCCAAGCCAATGAAGACCAATATCAAGATTAGATCCCTTCTACTCAATCTACTCTTCAATATCATCCACTTGATCTTGCGTACCTTGCAACGCATCAAAAACATCCGATCTCATGCTCTAGTCAACATCCTCAAATCTTTTTTGTATGCCTCCCTTTCTCAACCTTTGTGCATTTTTGGAAATGCATCTGAACCATCTTGTTAAACATCCTATGGAATACCAAGGACCACTCTTGCCCTTGGTTAGATCATCCTCCAACCCACTTGTTCTTGATGCTTTTGCAGGCAAGAAAATAACTTTTCCTGCAAATCTAGTCAACATGCCTACTTTGGTATAAGCTCACACCACCATCCAACCTTCTATGGACCAACTCTTTGCATGGTTGTGTTCTACTCATATAGGTATATCATTACCTATTTCACTTGTTCAAATTGGATCCTTGAGCTGTTGACACACACAAGGTTTTGAAGGCTAGTCGATAGTCTGCTTTGGCAGGCTTATTTTATTCAATGTTTGAAAGCTTGCTATGGTGATCTCAAGTAGGATCAAGCTCAAAACTCTGTACCATGTTGATGTACATCACTTGTTCTATCCATCCATCTACCCCATTCCCCAAGGGGAGATCTGAACTCCAAGATACAACCAGGTTTTGATGGTATGAAATTAACATCACCGTAGATCCTTAATCTAGAGTATTTCACCAAAATCAACTTGGATACTCCAATACCAAGGTTGAAAATGCTTGCTACACCTTTTATACATCATCTACCTTGATCATCAAGATTTATCAAATATTTTCCATAATTATTATGGCCCCAAATCCATTCAACTTCTTTAATAGACAAATTCTCCAAAACCCCTTCCATAAGGGAAAGTTTGGTCTTTACCAAAACACTTCCCCAAATCTAAGCACTTTTGAGGCCCATATATCATACCCTATCTTCCCACTTCAAAAATAAATATTTTTGAAGAGCTTTATTATTTGTTTTTGCCCATTTTCTTAAATGGCTGAAACAAGAAATAACTCTTTAAGAATACTTTCCCACCTCAATAAATCCCAATAAAATTCCCCAGTGTGTAATATGGTATCTAGGACCAGCTCACCCCAAAAACCAACTTTGTCTAATGTAAGAATATCACATGAGCTTCTTGAAACTACTTCTGCCCTTTTTGAATAAATGGATTTAAGTGGACTTTAAATCTCTAGAAAAATCTCAATTAATTCATAGAGTTATGCCTTGACCTCATCTACCCACCAGTATCATTTCCCCATCTTGCCCAATGCAAATTTTGAGACTTCCTTCATAGCCATCTACTTGGTGAAAATTGCCAAGGATACATTTTCCCTCAAATCAAAAACCCACAAAATCTCACTAGCCTGGTCAAGTAAGCTTCCCCAGCATAACTCACACTCTTTTGGTCGTATGCACTGTAGCATGGCACTATAGCACCCCTCTCTCTTGTCCCATGTGCTTGAGAGAGAAAGAGAGAGAGAGAGAGACTAACAAGTGAGAGCCAATCAGCTTGCAGCAACCCTTCCACCACTCCTCTGCTTTCAGCCCCGACCAGAAAACCACTCCCACGCCCACAGTAACGAGCCCTGGTTTCCCCTCCTCCCCCCTTCCCCACATGGACCATGTCCATGGTGCGCCCTCCCCTCTCGGTATACATTGCTCGAGGCCCCTGCAGCTCTCCCCTCCCCCCTCATTTGCCTCCTCTTACACCCACTCACCTTCCCTGCCAATCACTCCCTCTCCCTGCCCTACCTTGGCCGAGAAAGGAAGGAAATGGCCCCCTCGGCCATCTACAAGATCTGAGCCCTGAGCTCTCTCCCTAGTCTCTTACCCCCTACATGTCATTGTACTATAACCCCCGCACCCTACTGCATCTAATCGACCCCCTTTTCTTGCCTAGGAACAGCTCCACGGAGAGCTCCGACGAGCTCCGGCGAGGATATCTCGGCCACCGTCACGCCAGAACCCTCCAGATGCGGGAACCCTTCATGTCGCCCCTCTACGGACTCACCCCGGAGTCCTCCGTCGCCTCGGCACCTCCCCGACGCCTCCCGGCGACCCCAGGTGAGCCCATGACCCTGCCGGCGCTGCTGCTAGGGTTTCCTCCTTCTGCGCGATTAGAGGAAGGAGACGATGGGGCGTGATCGATCGTAGCTAGATCCGACGGGCCTCATCCCTTGTTACCGCTTCGCGCCCCCGAGTGGCTGATAGCCGGGCCCCGTCCCGCGGGTTTGAACTCCCCTCCCGGCGCAGCCCACCGAGGGTTAGGCCGATTCGGCTCCGCGAGGCCCAACTGCTCCTAGATCTCAGCCCAGTAGCCATCGCCCCTTTTCTTTTTATCTCCCTTCCGAGATCTGTTATTTAAGCTGCTAGGTTTAAATCAAAACAAAAATGGAAAAACCCCATATTTTGGACAGATACAAATTTATGGATGATCCAACATGTTTTCCACATCATGCATAACTGGTATTTTGCCCAAATTAATTGTCATTATTTCTAGGCATTATTTCCACCAAAATGTGTCTATCCCACTAATTAAATTCCTCCGTGAGATTCACATCTCCAAAATGGATGAAACCAAGTTCCTTTGAAAGGTATTTTCCATACCTACCACCTAGACATTATCTCATGCCAAGGTGAATAGTAGGTTAGCATGAGGAAAAATAACAAAAAAACAGAGACTTTCCGCCTTTAGAAAATTCCCCACACCATAGCATGAGACCAATTGACCCAATTACAATTATCATGACTGTGCTACACTAAGGCCTATCCAAATCCAGGAGCTCATGATTTATTGAGTTTTGGATATTTCTCTGTGAATTAAACTATTCTGCGCATGGTTTATTCACCTCTAAATTCACTACAGTAGCATTACAGCTCCAAAAAGGGTGATTCCAATTTCTATAGAAAGGTATTTTAAATACGTATAATGTGTCCTTGGATTCACCTCAAAAGCTTCTATATATTAAATCTGGTGAAAAAGACTAGTTTTCTACAAAACTGCCCTTGGGAATTTCCTGAGGGCATTCTGCTAATTATTTTGGAGTGATTCCAACTCTCAATGAACAAGTACATCAAGAACTACCTAACCACCCAAGGAAATAAATTCTGGAGCTCCAGAACTTCTCTGGTGAATTATTTCCTAAAACTAGAGTCTTTTTTCACTATAAATATCACTATAAATCTTTGGTAATTGATAAAATAGTGAAACCACTTTTGTTAGTTTCACTTTATCAATACCTATCTGTTGGTATCATGTTTTTACAAGGGTACCATACAGAATATGGTCTTGTCCAAAAATCCATCTCTTAGATAGTTTCTAGACTATAAATCCTAAGGGGTATTCATTCCCTTCTCTAAGGCCATCTCAATCCCCTAAAACCAATCCTCTCAAAACCATATGAACCTTAATTGGAGTTTATTCAATTGCTTGTTTTCTGAATGGTAGTGGTGATTGTATGCCTTGTATTGATTGTGCCCTTTTGTTTGTTTGCATGTGTTCCCTATCGATGATAGTTGCGATTATATCGGAGAGCAAAAGAAGATGGTTATTATTGTATATTTGGGTATTCTAAATAAGAAGTCCAGGGACAATTATGCCATATTACTGATCTCAGGCAAGCCACCTTCTTGCTCATAAGCCTTGTCCTAATATTTCACTTATGCATGCTTTATCTTCCGTTGATTTAAAACTGCATTGTTTTACTATATGTTGATTGAATATATAGTAGTGGTTTGGCCCCTCCGAACCACTATGCCTTTGTACTAGTAAGTACAACCCCCTTGCTGTTACCTACTTGCCCCTAGTAGGATAGAGGGTGTATATCACCATAACCCTTTGGAGACCCTGATTTAGCCGAAGTAATCTAGAGGATGGGAAGACCCCGGAAAAAGTTTTACCAAATGTTTTATGATAAAACCCTTGTGAGGTGGGACCTCCCAAGAGATGTTGAGAAAGAAAAAGGTTTTGTTTTACAAAGTGCTAGAGGAAAACCGGAGGAAAAAGGCTTACGAAAACGCACCTGGTTCTCTGCAGTTTTGCTAGAACAATTACCCCGTGCAACCACACTAGTACTATATGGGAAGGGGCTTGACCTGAAAGTGGTTCTCTCTGATACCGGTGCCTCGCAACTACTATAGGGGATCGGGGATCCCTGGAGGGTGGGCCTTCTCCAATAAAGGTGGGACATGGAGAAGGAACAAAGGGTCGGCAGGCCTCCACGCGTTACTATGGGCCCCTCATTGAAAGCGCACACTCTCGAGGAGTGGAAAAGCGCTCCGGTTGGTCCTCGCCCGACGTCCCGGTTTTGAGGGGAATAACACCCATAGGGTAGGTGCTGGTGTTAAGAGGGGATTATCCGGAAGGTGTTGTTCGGTTATCCGGAAACCCGCATACTGATGTATGACGATCCGTGACAGTTCACGGCGGATGTATCGGATCCTGTGGGTAAAGTGTACAACCTCTGCAGCGTGTAAATCTATTCTAATAGCCGCGTCCACGGTCATGGACGGTTGGAAAGGTTGCTGTAGAGTGGTGCTGGTTTTCTTTTCAAAAAGGATTTCGGAAAAGAAATAGTTTTGGAAATGTTTTGACCATGGGATGGTCGGGAAGGATACCTACTTTGACCATGGGATGGTCAAAGAGGTATGGAAGGAGTTTGGTCGTGGGACGACCTGAAAACGGGAACAAATGGGTGACCCAGTCCTATTATTTTCCAAACTTTTCAAAATGGTTTCCAAAATGTTTACAAAAGTTTTCAACAAAGATATGTAGATGCTATATGTACAAGAGAAACTATTTATGAAAAGAACCCCTCTTGGAGCCCTCCTGCTACCACAGCCATATTGCATTATCTTCCTGCTATTATTATTACTCTTAAGGTGGTTTGCGAGTACATTCAATGTACTCATCGGCATTGTCCCTGGCTATTAACTTGGCTAGATCTCAAGTAGAAGACGAGGATGGCGACTATGCGAGCTAGGACGTTCTCCCATTCGGCTGCCTGTAGGTTAAGGCATGGCTCGGGCTCTGCGCTTGATGAAGTTCCGCTGATGATTATTGATGTAGCCCTAACGGCATTTACGTAAGTATTGTATTTTGGTATAATTTCGGATGTTGTAATGATACTTGTCGGTTATGTTCCACGACTAACGGATCATGGGATCGTGGTTGTATGCATAACAGGGATTCTCGGAGCATTAATCCGGGGGCCCCACAGACTTGGTATCAGAACCATCCTGACTGTAGGAGAACTTTAGTTAGCATGGTCGTTAGACAGGAACCTTATTTTGAAAACCCCGGCTTTCGAAAACTAGTTTCCAAATGAGTTTCAAAAAGTTCTACTTCTTCTCTTACTCTAAGTAAATGCTTTCGAAAATGGTTTCCTCTAACTCTCGTCTAAACTCCAAACCTACGAATTTTAAATAACTAGGATCTAGAACCCGGTGAAGAACATGAGAACAAGATAAAGACAAGCAACTACCAGCAAACACAAGGAGACTACAATATCGCTCTACCAGCGGAATCCTCATAATCAGAAGACATCAGGTGTTGCACTATCAAGAAACATCGAAGATACGACGAAGACTTCATCTGCAAGGTAGAGACTCAGACCTGAAGAAAGACCATATCTAGGGTCAATAGTCCTAAGAATAGGATTCCCCTACTCCGCGAGTAGTTAACTCCTTGGTCCCTAGCGTTGACCGTGTTTTCTTGCCTAAACGCATCCTGTGTTGCTTGATGTGAGTTGCCTGCTGAGGACATTGCGATTCCCTCACTCTGTTCGTCTTGTTTGTATGTTCGGGTTTGCCTTGACCTCCTTAAAAATATGACTCGAGGAGCGATAACCCACCTAATAGCTCAGGAAACCCCTGTGTTAGATGCCGGTTATGAGCCCCAGAATAACCTCGAGAGTATATGAGAGGAAGAGCATCGCAAGAACCAGGAGTTCGACATCGTCAAGTTAGAAACCACTCGAAGACCTCCCCTCAGCAAGACGGCATACCTCGTCAAACTCACCCTGCAAGACTCGTCACTAGCACCACACTCCCTTGTTCCTTAGTCTACTACCGCAAGAATCCCGTTGAAGCTGGAAGTCGATCACTGAAGGATCCTCAATCTCCACAAGAAACCACCCGATAAGTCAACCCAAGACAAAAAGTGGACACCTAACCACACTAACCTTTAGTGTATTAGATCTTCTGACCGCTTCAGGAGACTAACAAACCTAGTCGACCCTACCCACACTAACGGAAGGTTCCTCCCTAGAGGGTCAGAACTACCCTTGAAGTTAGATGATAAGGAAGCGTGAAGACAACTAGTTTACTCCGTCTTCGAGCAGGAACAACGCCAAGTGTTCAAGCGACGACAACCTCTCTACAACAAGATGCCTCTAGCCGGACGAAGCACTATCAAGAAAAGTTGTAAACCGCTAATTTACCTCGAGCTAACCACCCTAAGGGCTTCGTTAGGAAACCAGCCCCGTCTAGGTTGATAAAATAAGGCGTCACTCGAAGACCCCAGCTCAAGACTCCGGGAAGGTACAACCACCCGCCAATAGCAAGATAGCCTTCCAAGGCAGAAGCTCGAAACCATTCCCAATGAACCTTAGTGAAGATCTAAGGTGGAAAGACTGTGTCTTTCCCACGCAAATAGAGTAAACCCTCGCCAGGAGCAAACCCAGAAGCTTGGATCCTAACATCATAAATAGGTTACGCTAAGCCATAAGGAAGAACCATGGATCCCTAGATAAAGGTACACCAGGTCACAAATTCTATCCTCCGACGATAAACCCGGGAAGTTCAGCATCGAGATAGTCTGCCTAGTCTAAGCCCTCGAGATGTAGAGTCCGGAAGGAAAGGAAAGTCATCCCCTCTCAACCAGGACTAGACGGTGCTCAAATCTTCGTGCCTCCCCGGAAGACATAAGCTCAACTTCATCGACAGGGTAGTCACCCGCAAAGATGGAATCCGTAAGATAGCACGCTCGAAACCAGTAGCGCTAACCTCGACTCAAAATCCCCTAACCCTACTCTCCTGAATCTTAGGACGAGATTCTTTTAAGGGGGTAAGATCTGTAACATCCCAATTTCAGCAACCCTGATTAGTTGTCCAGAATGCAAAAATCAGGGGGAACAAAAACTTTTCTTGTTGAGTGCTGAAGTGTTTGCTTATTGTTTGGATAGACTTATGCATATGAATGTGTATTAGATGATATACTCCTTACCTCAACACCAGTTGACAAAAGCTACTTCCCAAAACTGTCTTGGCTCAATGTCCATATTCTCAAATGTTCTGGCATTTCAAAACCTGAGCCAAGAAGCCTTTGCAAACCAACTATTTTAGTAGTTTCTTTTGATCTAACTATGGAGAGCTATAGAATACTATCTTCTTATGTTCTCAAGACAGAACCTTCAAAAGCTCTTCTCTCCAGATTTCCCAAAACACCTTTATTAAATTTTTGAATCCCACTCTTGGTAGAAATACCAAGGATTCTCAGCTTATTCAAATCCAACACTTCAAAATACCCATACATCAAGCTAGGCTTGATGGTAACCCTAGCAGTAGTTGATTTATTTGTAAGATGAGTTACCTTGATCTGCTGGTTGACTTGATTGGTTAGAAGTAGTATGAGCTACTCTTGGAGTTCGTCACTAGGATCAAGAGATTTCCAAATCATCACACCCTAAGGAAGAATACAATCTGGATTTGATCCCTAGCTGCTAAGTGATCATCTAAAACCCCTAACTAGAATCAATTCTGAAGTGGTTCCTTCTAGAAGCTTCCAAGTGAATGAAGACCAATATCAAGATTGGATCCCTTCTACTCAATCTACTCTTAAATACCATCCACTTGATGATGCTTGGGTACCTTGCAACCCATCAAAAACATCCCATCTCATGCTCTAGTCAACATCCTCAAATCAGCCAAATTTGGCCAAGTCTGGAAATCTGTTTCCAACATCACCTTTTTGAATGCCTCCCTTTCTCAACCTTTGTGCATTTTTGGAAATGCATCTGAAACATCTTGTTAACCATCCTATGGAATATGAAGGCCCACTCTTTCCCTTGGTTAGATCATCCTCCAACCCACTTGTTCTTGATGGTTTTGCAGGTAAGAAAATAACTTTTCCTGCAAATCTAGTCAACATGCCTACTTTGGTATAAGCTCACACCACCATCCAACCTTCTATGGACCAAATCTTTGCATGGTTGTGTTGTACTCATATAGTTCTATCATTACCAACTTCACTTGTTCCAATTGGATCCTTGAGCTGTTGACACCCACAAGGTTTTGAAGGCTAGTCGATAGTCTGCTTTGGCAGGCTTATTTTATTCAATGTTTGAAAGCTTTCTATGGTGACCTCAAGTAGGATCAAGATCAAACCTCTGTACCATGTTGATGTACATCACTTGTTCTATCCATCCATCTACCCCATTCCCCAAGGGGAGATCTGAACTCCAAGATACAACCAGGTTTTGATGGTATGAAATTAACATCACCCTGGATACTTAATCTAGGGTATTTCACCAAAATCAACTTGGATACTCCAATACCAAGGTTGCAAATGCTTTCTACACCTTGTCTACATCATCTACCTTGATCATCAAGATTTATCAAATATTTTCCATAATTATTATGGCCCCAAATCCATTCAACTTCTTTAATAGACAAATTCTCCAAAACCCCTTCCATAAGGGAAAGTTTGGTTTTTACCAAAACACTTCCCCAACTCTAATCACTTTTGAGGCCCATATATCATACCCTATCTTCCCACTTCAAAAATAATTATTTTTAAAGAGCTTTATTATTTCTTTTTGCCCATTTTCTTAAATGGCTGAAACAAGAAATAACTCTTTAAGAATACTTTCCCACCTCAATAAATCCCAATAAAATCCCCCAATGTGTAATATGGTATCTAGGACCAGCTCACCCGAAAAACCAACTTTGTCTAATGTAATAATATCACTTGAGCTTCTAGAAACTACTTCTGCCCTTTTTGAATAAATGGATTTAAGTGGACTCTAAATCTCTAGAAAAATCTCAATTAATTCATAGAGTTATGCCTTGACCTCATCTACCCACCAGTATCATTACCCCATCTTTCCCAATGCAAATTTTGAGACTTCCTTCATAGCCATCTACTTGGTCAAAATTTCCAAGGATACATTTTCCCTCAAATCAAAAACGCACAAAATCTCACTAGCCTAGTCAAGTAAGCTTCCCCAGCACAACTCACACTCTTCTGGTCGTATGCACTGTAGCATGGCACTGTAGCACCCCTCTCTCTTGTCCCATGTGCTTGAGAGAGAAAGAGAGAGAGAGAGAGAGAGAGAGAGAGAGAGAGAGAGAGAGAGAGAGAGAGAGAGACTAACAAGTGAGAGCCAATCAGCTTGCAACAACCCTTCCACCACTCCTCTGCTTTCAACGCCGACCAGAAAACCACTCGCATGCCCACAGTAACGAGCCCTGGTTTCCCCTCCTCCCTCCCTTCCCCACAAGGAGCATATCCATGGTGCACCCTCCCCTCTCGGTATACATTTCTCAAGGCCCCTGCAGCTCTCCCCTCCCCCCTCATTTGCCTCCTCTTACCCCCACTCACCTCCCCTGCCAACTCCCTCTCCCCTGCCCTGCCTTGGCCGAGGAAGGAAGGAAATGGCCCCCTCGGCCATCTACAAGATCTGAGCCCCGATCTCTCTCCCCAATATCTTACCCCCTGCATGTCATTATACTGGAACCCCCGCACCGTACTGTATCTAATCCATCCCCTTTTCTTGCCTAGGAACAGCTCCACGGAGAGCTCCAACAAGCTCCGGCGAGGATCTCTCGGCCACCGTCGCGCTAGAACCCCCCAGACACGGGAACCCTTCATGCCGCCCCTCTATGGACTCGCCCAGAGTCCTCCGTCTCCTCGGCACCTCCCCGGCGCCTCCTGGTGACCCCAGGTGAGCCCCTGACCCTGCCGCCGCCGCTAGGGTTTCCTCCCTGTCTGCGTGATTAGAGGAAGGAGACGACGGGGTGTCGTTGATCTCAGCTAGATCCGACGGCCCTCATCCCTTGTTATCGCTTCGCGCCCATGAGTGGCTCACCGCCGGGCCCCATCCCGCGGGTTTGAACTCCCCCTCCCGCCGGTGCAGCCCACCGTGGGTTTAGCCGATTCGGCTCCGCGAGGCCCAACTACTCCTAGATCTCAGCCCAGTAGCTATCGCCCCTTTTCTTTTAATCTCCGTTATTCAAGCTTCTAGGTTTAAATCAAAAAAATGAAAAACCCCATATTTTGGACAGATACAAATTTATGGATGATCCAACATGTTTTCCACATCATGCAGAATTGGTATTTTGCCCAAATTAATTGTCATTATTTCTGGGCATTATTTCCACCAAAATGTGTCTATCTCACTAATTAAATTCCTCTGTGAGATTCACATCACCAAAGTGGATGAAACCAAGTTCCTTTGGAATTTATTTTCCATACCTCCCACCTAGACCTTATCTCATGCCAAGGTGAATAGTAGGTTAGCATGAGGAAAAATAACAAAAACAGAGACTTTCTTCCTTTAGAAAATTCCCCACACCATACCATGATCCTAATTGACCCAATTCCAATTATCCTGAATTTTCTACACTAAGGTGTATCCAAATACAGGAGCTCATGATTTATTGTGTTTTGGATATTTCTTTGTGAATTAAACTATTCTGTGCATGGTTTATTCACCTCTAAATTCACTACAGTATCTATACAGCTCTAAAAAGGGTGATTCCAATTTCTACAGAAAGGTATTTTAAATACCTATAATGTGTCCTTGGATTCACCTCAAAAGCTTTTGTAGATTAAATCTGGTGAAAAAGACTATTTGTCTATAGAACTGCCCTTGGGAATTTCCTGAGGGCATTCTGGTAATTATTTTGGAGTGATTCCAACTCTCAGTGAACAAGTACATCAAGACCTACCTAACCAACCAAGGAAATAATTTTTGGAGCTCTAGAACTTCTCTGGTGGATTATTTCCTAAAACTAGAGTCTTTTTCACTATGAAAATCACTATAAATCTTTGGTAATTCATAAAATAGTGAAACCACTTTTGTTAGTTTCACTTTATCAATACCTATCTTTTGGTATCATGTTTTTACAAGGGTACCATACATAATATGGTCTTGTCCAAAAATCCATCTCTTAGATAGTTTCTAGACTATAAATCCTAAGGGGTATTCATTCCCTTCTCCAAGGCCATCTCAATCCCCTAAAACCAATCCTCTCAAAACCATCTGAACCTTAATTGGAGTTTATTCAATTGCTTGTTTGCTGAATGATAGTGGTGATTGTATGCCTTGTATTGATTGTGCCCTTTTGTTTGTTTGCATGTGTTCCCTATCGACGATAGTTGCGATTATATCGGAGCAGAAGAAGATGGTTATTATTGTAAATTTGGGTATTCTAAAGAAGAAGTCCAGGGACAATTATGCCATATTACTGATCTTAGGCAAGCCACCTTCTTGCTCATAAGCCTTGTCCTACTATTTCACTTATGCATGCTTTATCTTCTGTTGATTTAAAACTGCATTGTTTTACTATATGTTGATTGAATATATAGTAGTGGTTTGGCCCCTCCGAACCACTACGCCTTTGTACTAGTAAGTACAACCCCCTTGGTGTTACCTACTTGCCCCTAGTAGGATAGAGGGTGTATATCACCATAACCCTTTGGAGACCCCGATTTAGCCGAAGTAATCTAGAGGATGGGAAGACCCCGGAAAAAGTTTTACCAAATGTTTTATGATAAAACCTTGGTGAGGTGGGACCTCCCAAGAGATGTTGAGAAAGAAAAAGGTTTTGTTTTACAAAGTGCTGGAGGAAAACCGGAGGAAAAATGCTTACGAAAATGCACCTGGTTCTCTGTAGTTTTGCTAGAACAATTACCCCGTGCAACCACACTACTCCTATATGGGAAGGGGCTTGACCCGAAAGTGGTTCTCTCTGATACCGGTGCCTCGCAACTACTATAGGGGATCGGGGATCCCTGGAGGGTGGGCCTTCTTCGATAAAGGTGGGACCTGGAGAAGGAACAAAGGGTTGGCAGGCCTCCACGCGTTACTATGGGCCCCTCATTGAAAGCGCACACTCTCGAGGAGTGGAAAAAGTGCTCAGGTTGGTCCTCGCCTGACGTCCCGGTTTTGAGGGGAATAACACCCATAGGGTAGGTGCTGGTGTTAAGAGAGGATTATCTGGAAGGTCTTGTCCGGTTATCCGAAAACCCCCATACTGATGTATGACAATCCGTGACAGTTCACGACGGATGTATCGGATCCTGTGGGTAAAGTGTACAACCTCTACAGAGTGTAAATCTATTTGAATAGCCGCGTCCGTGGTCATCGACGGTTGGGAAGGTTGTTGTAGAGCGGTGCTGGTTTTGTTTTCAAAAAGGATTTCAGAAAAGAAATAGTTTTGGAAATGTTTTGACCATGGGATGGTCGGGAAGGATACCTACTTTGACCATGGGATGGTCAGAGAGGTATAGAAGGAGTTTGGTCGTGGGACGACCTGAAAAAGGGAACAAATGGGTGACCCAGTCCTATTGTTTTCCAAACTTTTCAAAATGGTTTCCAAAATGTTTACAAAAATTTTCAACAAAGATATGTAGATGCTATATCTACAAGAGAAACTATTTATGAAAAGAACCCCTCTTGGAGCCCTCCTACTACCACAGCCATATTGCATTATCTTCCTGCTATTATTATTACTCTTAAGGTGGTTTGCGAGTACATTCAATGTACTCATCGGCATTGTTCCTGGCTATTAACTTGGCCAGATCTCAAGTAGAAGACGAGGATGGCGACTATGCGAGCTAGGACGTTCTCCTAGTCGGCTGCCTGTAGGTTAAGGCATGGCTCGGGCTCTGCGCTTGATGAAGTTCCTCTTATGATTATTGATGTAGCCATAACAGCATTTATGTACGTCTTGTATTTCGGTATAATTTCAGATGTTGTAATGATACTTGTCGGTTATGTGCCACGGCTAACTGATCATGGGATCGTGGTTGTATGCATAATAGGGATTCTCAGAGCATTAATCCGGGGGGCCCACACTAGTGGATCCATGTGGTTTATGAAAAGAATACACATGCAATGACTATAGTGGATCCATATGTGGTTTAGAAAAAGAACACACATTCAATGACACTGGTGGATCCATGTGGTTTATGAAAAGAACACACATGCAATGACTCTAGTGAAACCATGTGGTTTATGAAAGAACACGCATGCAATGAACTCATGTGGATTCATGTGGTTTATGAAAATAAAACACATGCAATGAATTCTAGTGGATCCATGTGTTTTATGAAAAGAACACACATAGTGTGGTGGCATCACTTCATGTGTTCTTTTTCTAAAACCCCAATGATGCACACTAATACACTCACACATCCAATGAAAAGAACACACATGCAATGAATCTGGTGCATCCATGTGGTTTATGAAAAGAACACACATGCAATCACTCTAGTGGAACCATGTGGTTTATGAAAGAACACGCATGCAATGAACTCATGTGGATCCATGTGGTTTATGAAAAGAACACACATGCAATGACTATAGTGGATCCATATGTGGTTTAGAAAAAGAACACCATTCAATGACACTGGTGCATCCATGTGGTTTATGAAAAGAGCACACATGCAATGACTCTAGTGGAACCATGTGGTTTATGAAAGAACACGCATGCAATGAACTCATGTGGATTCATGTGGATTATGAAAAGAACACACATGCAATGAATTCTAGTGGTTCCAAGTGGTTTATGAAAAGAACACACATCCAATGACACTCGTGGATCCATGTGGTTTATGAAAAGAACGCACATGCAATGACTGTAGTGGATCCATATGTGGTTTAGAAAAAGAACACACATGCAATGACTATAGAGGATCCATGTGGTTTATGAAAAGAACACACATTCAGTGCCTCTGGTGGATCAATCTGGTTTATGAAAAGAACACACATTCAATGAACTCTAGTGCATCCACGTGGTTTATGAAAAGAACACACATGCAATGACTCTAGGTGTGGTTTATGAACAGAACACACATGCAATGACTGTAGTGGATCCATATGTGGTTTAGAAAAGAACACACATGCAATGACTGTAGTGGATCCAAGTGGTTTATGAAAAGAACACACATGTAATGACTGTAGTGGATCCATGTGGTTTACAAAAAGAGCACGCATTCAATGACTCTAGTGAATCCATGTGGTTTATGAAAAGAACACACATGCAATGAACTCTAGTCGATCCATGTGGTGTATGAAAAGAACACACATGTAATGAATTCTTGTGGATCCATGTGGTTTATGAGAAGAACACACATGCTGTGGTAGCATACCGCATGTGTTCTTTTCCTAAACCCTAATGATGCACACTAATACACTCACACATCCAATGAAAAGAACACACATGCAATCACTCTGGTGGATCCATGTGGTTTATGAAAATAACACATATGCAATGACTCTAGATGTGGTTTATGAAATGAACACACATGCAATGGCACTGGTGGATCCATGTGGTTTATGAAAAGAACACACATACAAATGACTAAAGTGGGTCCATGTTGTTTATGAAAAGAACACACATGCAATGAATGTAGTTGATCCATATGTGGTTTAGAAAAAGAACACGCATTCAATGACACGGGTGGATCCTTGTGGTTAATGAAAAGAACACACATGCAATGAACTCTTGTGGATCCATGTGGTTTATGAAAAGAACACACATGCTATGGTGGCATCACCGCATGTGTTCTTTTCATAAAACCCCAATGATGCACATTAATACACTCACACATCCAATGAAAAGAACACACATGCAATGACTCTGGTGGATCCATGTGCTTTATGAAAATAACACACATGCAATGACTCTATATGTGATTTATGAAAAGAACGCCCATGCGACACTAGTGGATCCATGTGGTTTATGAAAAGAACACACATGCAATGACTATAGTGGATCCATATGTGGTTTAGAAAAAGAACACACATTCAATGACACTGGTGGATCCATGTGGTTTATGAAAAGAACACACATGCAATGACTCTAGTGGAACCATGTGGTTTATGAAAGAACACGCATGCAATGAACTCATGTGGATTCATGTGGATTATGAAAAGAACACACATGCAATGAAATCTAGTGGATCCATGTGGTTTATGAAAAGAACACACATCCAATGACACTCGTGGATCCATGTGGTTTATGAAAAGAACGCACATGCAATGACTGTAGTGGATCCATATGTGGTTTAGAAAAAGAACACACATGCAATGACTGTAGTGGACCCATGTGGTTTATGAAAAGAACACACATTCAGTGCCTCTGGTGGATCCATCTGGTTTATGAAAAGAACACACATTCAATGAACTCTAGTGCATCCACGTGGTTTATGAAAAGAACACACATGCAATGACTCTAGGTGTGGTTTATGAACAGAACACACATGCAATGACTGTAGTTGATCCATATGTGGTTTAGAAAAAGAACACACATGCAATGACTGTAGTGGATCCATATGGTTTATGAAAAGAACACACATGTAATGACTGTCGTGGATCCATATGTGGTATAGAAAAAGAACACGCATACAATGACTGTAGTGGATCCATGTGGTTTACAAAAAGAACACGCATTCAATGACTAGTGGATCCATGTGGTTTATGAAAAGAACACACATGCAATGAAATCTAGTCGATCCATGTGGTGTATGAAAAGAACACACATGTAATGAATTCTTGTGGATCCATGTGGTTTATGAGAAGAACAGACATGCTGTGGTGGCATCACCGCATGTGTTCTTTTGCTAAAACCCCAATGATGCACACTAATACACTCACACATCCAATGAAAAGAACACACATGCAATGACTCTGGTGGATCCCTGTGGTTTATGAAAATAACACATATGCAATGAATCTAGATGTGGTTTATGAAAAGAACACACATGCAATGGCACTGGTGGATCCATGTGGTTTATGAAAAGAACACACATGCAAATGACTAAAGTGGGTCCATGTTGTTTATGAAAAGAACACACATGCAATGAATGTAGTTGATCCATATGTGGTTTAGAAAAAGAACACGCATTCAATGACACTAGTGGATCCATGTGGTTAATGAAAAGAACACCCATGCAATGAACACTTGTGGATCCATGTGGTTTATGAAAAGAACACACATGCTATGGTGGCATCACCGCATGTGTTCTTTTCCTAAAACCCCAATGATGCACACTAATACACTCACACATCCAATGAAAAGAACACACATGCAATGACTCTGGTGGATCCATGTGGTTTATGAAAATAACACACATGCAATGACTCTAGATGTGATTTATGAAAAGAACGCCCATGCGACACTAGTGGATCCATGTGGTTTATGAAAAGAACACACATGCAATGACTATAGTGGATCCATATGTGGTTTAGAAAAAGAACACACATTCAATGACACTGGTGGATCCATGTGGTTTATGAAAAGAACACACATGCTATGGTGGCATCACCGCATGTGTTCTTTTCCTAAAACCCCAATGATGCACACTAATACACTCACACATCCAATGAAAAGAACACACAAGCAATGACTCTGGTGGATCCATGTGGTTTATGAGAAGAACACACATGCTGTGGTGGCATCACCGCATGTGTTCTTTTCCTAAAACCCCAATGATGCACACTAATACACTCACACATCCAATGAAAAGAACACACATGCAATGACTCTGGTGGATCCATGTGGTTTATGAAAATAACACACATGCAATGACTCTAGATGTGATTTATGAAAAGAACGCCCATGCGACACTAGTGGATCCATGTGGTTTATGAAAAGAACACACATGCAATGACTATAGTGGATCCATATGTGGTTTAGAAAAAGAACACACATTCAATGACACTGGTGGATCCATGTGGTTTATGAAAAGAACACACATGCAATGAATCTAGTGGAACCATGTGGTTTATGAAAGAACACGCATGCAATGAACTCATGTGGATTCATGTGGATTATGAAAAGAACACACATGCAATGAATTCTAGTGGATCCATGTGGTTTATGAAAAGAACACACATCCAATGACACTCGTGGATCCATGTGGTTTATGAAAAGAACACACATGCAATGACTGTAGTGGATCCATATGTGGTTTAGAAAAAGAACACACATGCAATGACTATAGTGGATCCATGTGGTTTATGAAAAGAACACACATTCAGTGCCTCTAGTGGATCCATATGGTTTATGAAAAGAACACACATTCAATAAACTCTAGTGCATCCACGTGGTTTTTGAAAATAACACACATGCAATGACTCTAGGTGTGGTTTATGAACAGAACACACAAGCAATGACTGTAGTGGATCCATATGTGGTTTAGAAAAAGAACACACATGCAATGACTGTAGTGGATCCATGTGGTTTATGAAAAGAACACACATGTAATGACTGTGTTGGATCCATATGTGGTTTAGAAAAAGAACACGCATACAATGATTGTAGTGGATCCATGTGGTTTACAAAAAGAACACGCATTCAATGACTCTAGTGGATCCATGTGGTTTATGAAAAGAACACACATGCAATCAACTCTAGTCGATCCATGTGGTGTATGAAAAGAACACACATGTAATGAATTCTTGTGGATCCATGTGGTTTATGAGAAGAACACACATGCTGTGGTGGCATCACCGCATGTGTTCTTTTCCTAAAACCCCAATGATGCACACTAATACACTCACACATCCAATGAAAAGAACACACATGCAATGACTCTGGTGGATCCATGTGGTTTATGAAAATAACACATATGCAATGATTCTAGATGTGGTTTATGAAAAGAACACACATGCAATGTCACTGGTGGATCCATGTGGTTTATGAAAAGATCACACATGCAAATGACTAAAGTGGGTCCATGTTGTTTATGAAATGAACACACATGCCATGAATGTAGTTGATCCATATGTGGTTTAGAAAAAGAACACGCATTCAATTACACTGGTGGATCCATGTGGTTAATGAAAAGAACACCCATGCAATGAACTCTTGTGGATCCATGTGGTTTATGAAAAGAACACACATGCTATGGTGGCATCACCGCATGTGTTTTTTTCCTAAAACCCCAATGATGCACACTAATACACTCACACATCCAATTAAAAGAACACACATGCAATGACTCTAGTGGATCCATGTGGTTTATGAAAATAACACACATGCAATGACTCTAGATGTGATTTATGAAAAGAACGCCCATGCGACACTAGTGGATCCATGTGGTTTATGAAAAGAACACACATGCAATGACTATAGTGGATCCATATGTGGTTTAGAAAAAGAACACACATTCAATGACACTGGTGGATCCATGTGGTTTATGAAAAGAACACACATGCAATGACTCTAGTGGAACCATGTGGTTTATGAAAGAACACGCATGCAATGAACTCATGTGGATTCATGTGGATTATGAAAAGAACACACATGCAATGAATTCTAGTGGATCCATGTGGTTTATGAAAAGAACACACATCCAATGACACTCGTGGATCCATGTGGTTTATGAAAAGAACACACATGCAATGACTATAGTGGATGCATATGTGGTTTAGAAAAAGAACACACATGCAATGACTATAGTGGATCCATGTGGTTTATGAAAAGAACACACATTCAGTGCCTCTGGTGGATCCATATGGTTTATGAAAAGAACACACATTCAATAAACTCTAGTGCATCCACGTGGTTTATGAAAATAACACACATGCAATGACTCTAGGTGTGGTTTATGAACAGAACACACAAGCAATGACTGTAGTGGATCGATATGTGGTTTAGAAAAAGAACACACATGCAATGACTGTAGTGGATCCATGTGGTTTATGAAAAGAACACACATGTAATGACTGTGTTGGATCCATATGTGGTTTAGAAAAAGAACACGCATACAATGATTGTAGTGGATCCATCTGGTTTACAAAAAGAACACGCATTCAATGACTCTAGTGGATCCATGTGGTTTATGAAAAGAACACACATGCAATCAACTCTAGTCGATCCATGTGGTGTATGAAAAGAACACACATGTAATGAATTCTTGTGGATCCATGTGGTTTATGAGAAGAACACACATGCTGTGGTGGCATCACCGCATGTGTTCTTTTCCTAAAACCCCAATGATGCACACTAATACACTCACACATCCAATGAAAAGAACACACATGCAATGACTCTGGTGGATCCATGTGGTTTATGAAAATAACACATATGCAATGATTCTAGATGTGGTTTATGAAAAGAACACACATCCAATGTCACTGGTGGATCCATGTGGTTTATGAAAAGAACACACATGCAAATGACTAAAGTGGGTCCATGTTGTTTATAAAAAGAACACACATGCCATGAATGTAGTTGATCCATATGTGGTTTAGAAAAAGAACACGCATTCAATGACACTGGTGGATCCATGTGGTTAATGAAAAGAACACCCATGCAATGAACTCTTGTGGATCCATGTGGTTTATGAAAAGAACACACATGCTATGGTGGCATCACCGCATGTGTTTTTTTCCTAAAACCCCAATGATGCACACTAATACACTCACACATCCAATGAAAAGAACACACATGCAATGACTCTGGTGGATCCATGTGGTTTATGAAAATAACACACATGCAATGACTCTAGATGTGATTTATGAAAAGAACGCCCATGCGACACTAGTGGATCCATGTGGTTCATGAAAAGAACACACATGCAATGACTATAGTGGATCCATATGTGGTTTAGAAAAAGAACACACATTCAATGACACTGGTGGATCCATGTGGTTTATGAAAAGAACACACATGCAATGACTATAGTGGAACCATGTGGTTTATGAAAGAACACGCATGCAATGAACTCATGTGGATTCATGTGGATTATGAAAAGAACACACATGCAATGAATTCTAGTGGATCCATGTGGTTTATGAAAAGAACACACATGCTATGGTGGCATCACCACATGTGTTCTTTTCCTAAAACCCCAATGATGCACACTAATACACTCACACATCCAATCAAAATAACACACATGCAATGACTCTGGTGGATCCATGTGGTTTATGAAAATAACACATATGCAATGACTCTAGATGTGGTTTATGAAAATAACACACATGCAATGGCACTGGTGGATCCATGTGGTTTATGAAAAGAACACACATGCAAATTACTAAAGTGGGTCCATGTTGTTTATGAAAATAACACACATGCAAAGAATGTAGTTGATCCATATGTGGTTTAGAAAAAGAACACGCATTCAATGACACTGGTGGATCCATGTGGTTAATGAAAAGAACACCCATGCAATGAACTCTTGTGGATCCATGTGGTTTACGAAAAGAACACACATGCTATGGTGGCATCACCGCATGTGTTCTTTTCCTAAAACCCCAATGATGCACACTAATACACTCACACATCCAATGAAAAGAACACACATGCAATGACTCTGGTGGATCCATGTGGTTTATGAAAATAACACACATGCAATGACTCTAGATGTGATTTATGAAAAGAACGCCCATGCGACACTAGTGGATCCATGTGGTTCATGAAAAGAACACACATGCAATGACTATAGTGGATCCATATGTGGTTTAGAAAAAGAACACACATTCAATGACACTCGTGGATCCATGTGGTTTATGAAAAGAACACACATGCAATGACTATAGTGGAACCATGTGGTTTATGAAAGAACACGCATGCAATGAACTCATGTGGATTCATGTGGATTATGAAAAGAACACACATGCAATGAATTCTAGTGGATCCATGTGGTTTATGAAAAGAACACACATGCTATGGTGGCATCACCACATGTGTTCTTTTCCTAAAACCCCAATGATGCACACTAATACACTCACACATCCAATCAAAATAACACACATGCAATGACTCTGGTGGATCCATGTGGTTTATGAAAATAACACATATGCAATGACTCTAGATGTGGTTTATGAAAATAACACACATGCAATGGCACTGGTGGATCCATGTGGTTTATGAAAAGAACACACATGCAAATTACTAAAGTGGGTCCATGTTGTTTATGAAAATAACACACATGCAAAGAATGTAGTTGATCCATATGTGGTTTAGAAAAAGAACACGCATTCAATGACACTGGTGGATCCATGTGGTTAATGAAAAGAACACCCATGCAATGAACTCTTGTGGATCCATGTGGTTTACGAAAAGAACACACATGCTATGGTGGCATCACCGCATGTGTTCTTTTCCTAAAACCCCAATGATGCACACTAATACACTCACACATCCAATGAAAAGAACACACATGCAATGACTCTGGTGGATCCATGTGGTTTATGAAAATAACACACATGCAATCAACTCTAGTCGATCCATGTGGTGTATGAAAAGAACACACATGTAATGAATTCTTGTGGATCCATGTGGTTTATGAGAAGAACACACATGCTATGGTGGCATCACCGCATGTGTTCTTTTCCTAAAACCCCAATGATGCACACTAATACACTCACACATCCAATGAAAAGAACACACATGCAATGACTCTGGTGGATCCATGTGGTTTATGAAAATAACACATATGCCATGATTCTAGATGTGGTTTATGAAAAGAACACACATGCAATGTCACTGGTGGATCCATGTGGTTTATGAAAAGAACACACATGCAAATGACTAAAGTGGGTCCATGTTGTTTATGAAAATAACACACATGCAATGAATGTAGTTGATCCATATGTGGTTTAGAAAAACAACACGCATTCAATGACACTGGTGGATCCATGTGGTTAATGAAAAGAACACCCATGCAATGAACTCTTGTGGATCCATGTGGTTTATGAAAAGAACACACATGCTATGGTGGCATCACCGCATGTGTTCTTTTCCTAAAACCACAATGATGCACACTAATACACTCACACATCCAATGAAAAGAACACACATGCAATGACTGGTGGATCCATGTGGTTTATGAAAATGACACACATGCAATGACTCTAGATGTGATTTATGAAAAGAACGCCCATGCGACACTAGTGGATCCATGTGGTTTATGAAAAGAACACACATGCAATGACTATAGTGGATCCATATGTGGTTTCGAAAAAGAACACACATTCAATGACATTGGTGGATCCATGTGGTTTATGAAAAGAACACACATGCAATGACTCTAGTGGAACCATGTGGTTTATGAAAGAACACGCATGCAATGAACTCATGTGGATTCATGTGGATTATGAAAAGAACACACATAAATGAATTCTAGTGGATCCATGTTGTTTATGAAAAGAACACACATCCAATGACACTCGTGGATCCATGTGGTTTATGAAAAGAACACACATGCAATGACTGTAGTGGATCCATATGTGGTTTAGAAAAGGAACACACATGCAATGACTATAGTGGATCCATGTGGTTTATGAAAAGAACACACATTCAGTGCCTCTGGTGGATCCATCTGGTTTATGAAAAGAACACACATTTAATGAACTCTAGTGCATCCACGTGGTTTTTGAAAATAACACACATGCAATGACTCTAGGTGTGGTTTATGAACAGAACACACATGCAATGACTGTAGTGGATCCATATGTGGTTTAGAAAAAGAACACACATGCAATGACTGTAGTGGATCAATGTGGTTTATGAAAAGAACACACATGTAATGACTGTATTGGATCCATATGTGGTTTAGAAAAAGAACACGCATACAATGATTGTAGTGGATCCATGTGGTTTACAAAAAGAACACGCATTCAATGACTCTAGTGGATCCATGTGGTTTATGAAAAGAACACACATGCAATGAACTCTAGTCGATCCATGTGGTGTATGAAAAGAACACACATGTAATGACTTCTTGTGGATCAATGTGGTTTATGAGAAGAACACACATGCTGTGGTGGCATCACCGCATGTGTTCTTTTCCTAAAACCCCAATGATGCACACTAATACACTCACACATCCAATGAAAATAACACACGTGCAATGACTTTGGTGGATCCATGTGGTTTAAGAAAATAACACATATGCAATGACTCTAGATGTGGTTTATGAAAAGAACACACATGCAATGTCACTGGTGGATCCATGTGGTTTATGAAAAGAACACACATGCAAATGACTAAAGTGGGTCCATGTTGTTTATGAAAAGAACACACATGCAATGAATGTAGTTTATCCATATGTGGTTTAGAAAAAGAACACGCATTCAATGACACGGGTGGATCCATGTGGTTAATGAAAAGAACACCCATGCAATGAACTTTTGTGGATCCATGTGGTTTATGAAAAGAACACACATGCTATGGTGGCATCACCGCATGTGTTCTTTTCCTAAAACCCCAATGATGCACACTAATACACTCACACATCCAATGAAAAGAACACACATGCAATGACTGGTGGATCCATGTGGTTTATGAAAATGACACACATGCAATGACTCTAGATGTGATTTATGAAAAGAACGCCCATGCTACACTAGTGGATCCATGTGGTTTATGAAAATAACACACATGCAATGACTATAGTGGATCCATATGTGGTTTCGAAAAAGAACACACATTCAATGACATTGGTGGATCCATGTGGTTTATGAAAAGAACACACATGCAATGACTCTAGTGGAACCATGTGGTTTATGAAAGACCACGCATGCAATGAACTCATGTGGATTCATGTGGATTATGAAAAGAACACACATAAATGAATTCTAGTGGATCCATGTGGTTTATGAAAAGAACACACATCCAATGACACTCGTGGATCCATGTGGTTTATGAAAAGAACACACATGCAATGACTGTAGTGGATCCATATGTGGTTTAGAAAAGGAACACACATGCAATGACTATAGTGGATCAACTGGTTTATGAAAAGAACACACATTCAGTGCCTCTGGTGGATCCATCTGGTTTATGAAAAGAACACACATTTAATTAACTCTAGTGCATCCACGTGGTTTATGAAAATAACACACATGCAATGACTCTAGGTGTGGTTTATGAACAGAACACACATGCAATGACTGTAGTGGATCCATATGTGGTTTAGAAAAAGAACACACATGCAATGACTGTAGTGGATCCATGTGGTTTATGAAAAGAACACACATGTAATGACTGTATTGGATCCATATGTGGTTTAGAAAAAGAACACGCATACAATGATTGTAGTGGAACCATGTGGTTTTCAAAAAGAACACGCATTCAATGACTCTAGTGGATCCATGTGGTTTATGAAAAGAACACACATGCAATGAACTCTAGTCGATCCATGTGGTGTATGAAAAGAACACACATGTAATGACTTCTTGTGGATCAATGTGGTTTATGAGAAGAACACACATGCTGTGGTGGCATCACCGCATGTGTTCTTTTCCTAAAACCCCAATGATGCACACTAATACACTCACACATCCAATGAAAATAACACACATGCAATGACCCTGGTGGATCCATGTGGTTTAAGAAAATAACACATATGCAATGACTCTAGATGTGGTTTATGAAAAGAACACACATGCAATGTCACTGGTGGATCCATGTGGTTTATGAAAAGAACACACATGCAAATGACTAAAGTGGGTCCATGTTGTTTATGAAAAGAACACACATGCAATGAATGTAGTTGATCCATATGTGGTTTAGAAAAATAACACGCATTCAATGACACGGGTGGATCCATGTGGTTAATGAAAAGAACACACATGCAATGAGCTCTTGTGGATCCATGTGGTTTATGAAAAGAACACACATTCTATGGTGGCATCACCGCATGTGTTCTTTTCATAAAACCCCAATGATGCACATTAATACACTCACACATCCAATGAAAAGAACACACATGCAATGACTCTGGTGGATCCATGTGGTTTATGAAAATAACACACATGCAATGACTCTATATGTGATTTATGAAAAGAACGCCCATGCGACACTAGTGGATCCATGTGGTTTATGAAAAGAACACACATGCAATGACTATAGTGGATCCATATGTGGTTTAGAAAAAGAACACACATTCAATGACACTGGTGGATCCATGTGGTTTATGAAAATAACACACATGCAATGACTCTAGTGGAACCATGTGGTTTATGAAAGAACACGCATGCAATGAACTCATGTGGATTCATGTGGATTATGAAAAGAACACACATGCAATGAATTCTAGTGGATCCATGTGGTTTATGAAAATAACACACATCCAATGACACTCGTGGATCCATGTGGTTTATGAAAAGAACGCACATGCAATGACTGTAGTGGATCCATATGTGGTTTAGAAAAAGAACACACATGCAATGACTGTAGTGGATCCATGTGGTTTATGAAAAGAACACACATTCAGTGCCTCTGGTGGATCCACCTGGTTTATGAAAAGAACACACATGCAATGACTCTAGGTGTGGTTTATGAACAGAACACACATGCAATGACTGTAGTTGATCCATATGTGGTTTAGAAAAAGAACACACATGCAATGACTGTAGTGGATCCATATGGTTTATGAAAAGAACACACATGTAATGACTGTAGTGGATCCATATGTGGTATAGAAAAAGAACACGCATACAATGACTGTAGTGGATCCATGTGGTTTACAAAAAGAACACGCATTCAATGACTAGTGGATCCATGTGGTTTATGAAAAGAACACACATGCAATGAAATCTAGTCGATCCATGTGGTGTATGAAAAGAACACACATGTAATGAATTCTTGTTGATCCATGTGGTTTATGAGAAGAACACACATGCTGTGGTGGCATCACCGCATGTGTTCTTTTGCTAAAACCCCAATGATGCACACTAATACACTCACACATCCAATGAAAAGAACACACATGCAATGACTCTGGTGGATCCATGTGGTTTATGAAAATAACACATATGCAATGAATCTAGATGTGGTTTATGAAAAGAACACACATGCAATGGCACTGGTGGATCCATGTGGTTTATGAAAAGAACACACATGCAAATGACTAAAGTGGGTCCATATTGTTTATGAAAAGAACACACATGCAATGAATGTAGTTGATCCATATGTGGTTTAGAAAAAGAACACGCATTCAATGACACTGGTGGATCCATGTGGTTAATGAAAAGAACACCCATGCAATGAACTCTTGTGGATCCATGTGGTTTATGAAAATAACACACATGCTATGGTGGCATCACCGCATGTGTTCTTTTCCTAAAACCCCAATGATGCACACTAATACACTCACACATCCAATGAAAAGAACACACATGCAATGACTCTGGTGGATCCATGTGGTTTATGAAAATAACACACATGCAATCAACTCTAGTCGATCCATGTGGTGTATGAAAAGAACACACATGTAATGAATTCTTGTGGATCCATGTGGTTTATGAGAAGAACACACATGCTATGACTGTAGTGGATCCATATGTGGTTTAGAAAAGGAACACACATGCAATTACTATAGTGGATCCATGTGGTTTATGAAAAGAACACACATTCAGTGCCTCTGGTGGATCCATCTGGTTTATGAAAAGAACACACATTTAATGAACTCTAGTGCATCCACGTGGTTTATGAAAATAACACACATGCAATGACTCTAGGTGTGGTTTATGAACATAACACACATGCAATGACTGTAGTGGATCCACATGTGGTTTAGAAAAAGAACACACATGCAATGACTGTAGTGGATCCATGTGGTTTATGAAAAGAACACACATGTAATGACTGTGTTGGATCCATATGTGGTTTAGAAAAAGAACACGCATACAATGATTGTAGTGGATCCATGTGGTTTACAAAAAGAACACGCATTCAATGACTCTAGTGGATCCATGTGGTTTATGAAAAGAACACACATGCAATGAACTCTAGTCGATCCATGTGGTGTATGAAAAGAACACACATGTAATGACTTCTTGTGGATCAATGTGGTTTATGAGAAGAACACACATGCTGTGGTGGCATCACCGCATGTGTTATTTTCCTAAAACCCCAATGATGCACACTAATACACTCACACATCCAAGGAAAATACCACACATGCAATGACTCTGGTGGATCCATGTGGTTTAAGAAAATAACACATATGCAATGACTCTAGATGTGGTTTATGAAAAGAACACACATGCAATGTCACTGGTGGATCCATGTGGTTTATGAAAAGAACACACATGCAAATGACTAAAGTGGGTCCATGTTGTTTATGAAAAGAACACACATGCAATGAATGTAGTTGATCCATATGTGGTTTAGAAAAATAACACGCATTCAATGACACGGGTGGATCCATGTGGTTAATGAAAAGAACACACATGCAATGAGCTCTTGTGGATCCATGTGGTTTATGAAAAGAACACACATTCTATGGTGGCATCACCGCATGTGTTCTTTTCATAAAACCCCAATGATGCACATTAATACACTCACACATCCAATGAAAAGAACACACGTGCAATGATTCTGGTGGATCCATGTGGTTTATGAAAATAACACACATGCAATGACTCTATATGTGATTTATGAAAAGAACGCCCATGCGACACTAGTGTATCCATGTGGTTTATGAAAAGAACACACATGCAATGACTATAGTGGATCCATATGTGGTTTAGAAAAAGAACACACATTCAATGACACTGGTGGATCCATGTGGTTTATGAAAAGAACACACATGCAATGACTCTAGTGGAACCATGTGGTTTATGAAAGAACACGCATGCAATGAACTCATGTGGATTCATGTGGATTATGAAAAGAACACACATGCAATGAATTCTAGTGGATCCATGTGGTTTATGAAAAGAACACACATCCAATGACACTCGTGGATCCATGTGGTTTATGAAAAGAACGCACATGCAATGACTGTAGTGGATCCATATGTGGTTTAGAAAAAGAACACACATGCAATGACTGTAGTGGATCCATGTGGTTTATGAAAAGAACACACATTCAGTGCCTCTGGTGGATCCACCTGGTTTATGAAAAGAACACACATTCAATGAACTCTAGTGCATCCACCTGGTTTATGAAAAGAACACACATGCAATGACTCTAGGTGTGGTTTATGAACAGAACACACATGCAATGACTGTAGTTGATCCATATGTGGTTTAGAAAAAGAACACACATGGAATGACTGTAGTGGATCCATATGGTTTATGAAAAGAACACACATGTAATGACTGTAGTGGATCCATATGTGGTATAGAAAAAGAACACGCATACAATGACTGTAGTGGATCCATGTGGTTTACAAAAAGAACACACATTCAATGACTAGTGGATCCATGTGGTTTATGAAAAGAACACACATGCAATGAAATCTAGTCGATCCATGTGGTGTATGAAAAGAACACACATGTAATGAATTCTTGTTGATCCATGTGGTTTATGAGAAGAACACACATGCTGTGGTGGCATCACCGCATGTGTTCTTTTGCTAAAACCCCAATGATGCACACTAATACACTCACACATCCAATGAAAAGAACACACATGCAATGACTCTGGTGGATCCATGTGGTTTATGAAAATAACACATATGCAATGAATCTAGATGTGGTTTATGAAAAGAACACACATGCAATGGCACTGGTGGATCCATGTGGTTTATGAAAAGAACACACATGCAAATGACTAAAGTGGGTCCATGTTGTTGATGAAAAGAACACACATGCAATGAATGTAGTTGATCCATATGTGGTTTAGAAAAAGAACACGCATTCAATGACACTGGTGGATCCATGTGGTTAATGAAAAGAACACCCATGCAATGAACTCTTGTGGATCCATGTGGTTTATGAAAATAACACAAATGCTATGGTGGCATCACCACATGTGTTCTTTTCCTAAAACCCCAATGATGCACACTAATACACTCACACATCCAATGAAAAGAACACACATGCAATGACTCTGGTGGATCCATGTGGTTTATGAAAATAACACACATGCAATCAACTCTAGTCGATCCATGTGGTGTATGAAAAGAACACACATGTAATGAATTCTTGTGGATTCATGTGGTTTATGAGAAGAACACACATGCTATGACTGTAGTGGATCCATATGTGGTTTAGAAAAGGAACACACATGCAATGACTATAGTGGATCCATGTGGTTTATGAAAAGAACACACATTCAGTGCCTCTGGTGGATCCATCTGGTTTATGAAAAGAACACACATTTAATGAACTCTAGTGCATCCACGTGGTTTATGAAAATAACACACATGCAATGACTCTAGGTGTGGTTTATGAACATAACACACATGCAATGACTGTAGTGGATCCACATGTGGTTTAGAAAAAGAACACACATGCAATGACTGTAGTGGATCCATGTGGTTTATGAAAAGAACACACATGTAATGACTGTGTTGGATCCATATGTGGTTTAGAAAAAGAACACGCATACAATGATTGTAGTGGATCCATGTGTGTTTACAAAAAGAACACGCATTCAATGACTCTAGTGGATCCATGTGGTTTATGAAAAGAACACACATGCAATGAACTCTAGTCGATCCATGTGGTGTATGAAAAGAACACACATGTAATGACTTCTTGTGGATCAATGTGGTTTATGAGAAGAACACACATGCTGTGGTGGCATCACCGCATGTGTTATTTTCCTAAAACCCCAATGATGCACACTAATACACTCACACATCCAAGGAAAATAACACACATGCAATGACTCTGGTGGATCCATGTGGTTTAAGAAAATAACACATATGCAATGACTCTAGATGTGGTTTATGAAAAGAACACACATGCAATGTCACTGGTGGATCCATGTGGTTTATGAAAAGAACACACATGCAAATGACTAAAGTGGGTCCATGTTGTTTATGAAAAGAACACACATGCAATGAATGTAGTTGATCCATATGTGGTTTAGAAAAATAACACGCATTCAATGACACGGGTGGATCCATGTGGTTAATGAAAAGAACACACATGCAATGAGCTCTTGTGGATCCATGTGGTTTATGAAAAGAACACACATTCTATGGTGGCATCACCGCATGTGTTCTTTTCATAAAACCCCAATGATGCACATTAATACACTCACACATCCAATGAAAAGAACACACATGCAATGATTCTGGTGGATCCATGCGGTTTATGAAAATAACACACATGCAATGACTCTATATGTGATTTATGAAAAGAACGCCCATGCGACACTAGTGGATCCATGTGGTTTATGAAAAGAACACACATGCAATGACTATAGTGGATCCATATGTGGTTTAGAAAAAGAACACACATTCAATGACACTGGTGGATCCATGTGGTTTATGAAAAGAACACACATGCAATGACTCTAGTGGAACCATGTGGTTTATGAAAGAACACGCATGCAATGAACTCATGTGGATTCATGTGGATTATGAAAAGAACACACATGCAATGAATTCTAGTGGATCCATGTGGTTTATGAAAAGAACACACATCCAATGACACTCGTGGATCCATGTGGTTTATGAAAAGAACGCACATGCAATGACTGTAGTGGATCCATATGTGGTTTAGAAAAAGAACACACATGCAATGACTGTAGTGGATCCATGTGGTTTATGAAAAGAACACACATTCAGTGCCTCTGGTGGATCCACCTGGTTTATGAAAAGAACACACATTCAATGAACTCTAGTGCATCCACGTGGTTTATGAAAAGAACACACATGCAATGACTCTAGGTGTGGTTTATGAACAGAACACACATGCAATGACTGTAGTTGATCCATATGTGGTTTAGAAAAAGAACACACATGCAATGACTGTAGTGGATCCATATGGTTTATGAAAAGAACACACATGTAATGACTGTAGTGGATCCATATGTGGTATAGAAAAAGAACACGCATACAATGACTGTAGTGGATCCATGTGGTTTACAAAAAGAACACGCATTCAATGACTAGTGGATCCATGTGGTTTATGAAAAGAACACACATGCAATGAAATCTAGTCGATCCATGTGGTGTATGAAAAGAACACACATGTAATGAATTCTTGTGGATCCATGTGGTTTATGAGAAGAACACACATGCTGTGGTGGCATCACCGCATGTGTTCTTTTGCTAAAACCCCAATGATGCACACTAATACACTCACACATCCAATGAAAAGAACACACATGCAATGACTCTGGTGGATCCATGTGGTTTATGAAAATAACACATATGCAATGAATCTAGATGTGGTTTATGAAAAGAACACACATGCAATGGCACTGGTGGATCCATGTGGTTTATGAAAAGAACACACATGCAAATGACTAAAGTGGGTCCATGTTGTTTATGAAAAGAACACACATGCCATGAATGTAGTTGATCCATATGTGGTTTAGAAAAAGAACACGCATTCAATAACACTGGTGGATCCATGTGGTTAATGAAAAGAACACCCATGCAATGAACTCTTGTGGATCCATGTGGTTTATGAAAAGAACACACATGCTATGGTGGCATCACCGCATGTGCTCTTTTCCTAAAACCCCAATGATGCACACTAATACACTCACACATCCAATGAAAATAACACACATGCAATGACTCTGGTGGATCCATGTGGTTTATGAAAATAACACACATGCAATGACTCTAGATATGATTTATGAAAAGAACGCCCATGCGACACTAGTGGATCCATGTGGTTTATGAAAAGAACACACATGCAATGACTATAGTGGATCCATATGTGGATTAGAAAAAGAACACACATTCAATGACACTGGTGGATCCATGTGGTTTATGAAAAGAAAACACATGCAATGACTCTAGTGGAACCATGTGGTTTATGAAAGAACACGCATGCAATGAACTCATGTGGATTCATTTTGATTATGAAAAGAACACACATGCAATGAATTCTAGTGGATCCATGTGGTTTATGAAAAGAACACACATGCTATGGTGGCATCACCGCATGTGTTCTTTTCCTAAATCCCCAATGATGCACACTAATACACTCACACATCCAATCAAAATAACACACATGCAATGACTCTGGTGGATCCATGTGGTTTATGAAAATAACACATATGCAATGACTCTAGATGTGGTTTATGAAAATAACACACATGCAATGGCACTGGTGGATCCATGTGGTTTATGAAAAGAACACACGTGCAAATGACTAAAGTGGGTCCATGTTGTTTATGAAAAGAACACACATGCAATGAATGTAGTTGGTCCATATGTGGTTTAGAAAAAGAACACGCATTCAATGACACTGGTGGATCCATGTGGTTAATGAAAAGAACACCCATGCAATGAACTCTTGTGGATCTATGTGGTTTATGAAAAGAACACACATGCTATGGTGGCATCACCGCATGTGTTCTTTTCCTAAAACCCCAATGATGCACACTAATACACTCACACATCCAATGAAAAGAACACACATGCAATGACTCTAGTGGATCCATGTGGTTTATGAAAATAACACACATGCAATGACTCTAGATGTGATTTATGAAAAGAACGCCCATGCGACACTAGTGGATCCATGTGGTTTATGAAAAGAACACACATGCAATGACTATAGTGGATCCATATGTGGTTTAGAAAAAGAACACACATTCAATGACACTGGTGGATCCATGTGGTTTATGAAAAGAACACACATGCAATGACTCTAGTGGAACCATGTGGTTTATGAAAGAACACGCATGCAATGAACTCATGTGGATTCATGTGGATTATGAAAAGAACACACATGCAATTAATTCTAGTGGATCCATGTGGTTTATGAAAAGAACACACATCCAATGACACTCGTGGATCCATGTGGTTTATGAAAAGAACACACATGCAATGACTGTAGTGGATCCATATGTGGTTTAGAAAAAGAACACACATGCAATGACTATAGTGGATCCATGTGGTTTATGAAAAGAACACACATTCAGTGCCTCTGGTGGATCCATCTGGTTTATGAAAAGAACACACATTCAATGAACTCTAGTGCATCCACGTGGTTTATGAAAATAACACACATGCAATGGCTCTAGGTGTGGTTTATGAACAGAACACACATGCAATGACTGTAGTGGATCCATATGTGGTTTAGAAAAAGAACACACATGCAATGACTGTAGTGGATCCATGTGGTTTATGAAAAGAACACACATGTAATGACAGTGTTGGATCCATATGTGGTTTAGAAAAAGAACACACATACAATGATTGTAGTGGATCCATGTGGTTTACAAAAAGAACACGCATTCAATGACTCTAGTGGATCCATGTGGTTTATGAAAAGAACACACATGCAATGAACTCTAGTCGATCCATGTGGTGTATGAAAAGAACACACATGTAATGAATTCTTGTGGATCCATGTGGTTTATGAGAAGAACACACATGCTGTGGTGGCATCACCGCATGTGTTCTTTTCCTAAAACCCCAATGATGCACACTAATACACTCACACATCCAATGAAAAGAACACACATTCAATGACTCTGGTGGATCCATGTGGTTTATGAAAATAACACATATGCAATGATTCTAGATGTGGTTTATGAAAAGAACACACATGCAATGTCACTGGTGGATCCATGTGGTTTATGAAAAGAACACACATGCAAATGACTAAAGTGGGTTCATGTTGTTTATGAAAAGAACACACATGCCATGAATGTAGTTGATCCATATGTGGTAAAGAAAAAGAACACGCATTCAATGACACTGGTGGATCCATGTGGTTAATGAAAAGAACACCCATGCAATGAACTCTTGTGGATCCATGTGGTTTATGAAAAGAACACACATGCTATGGTGGCATCACCGCATGTGTTCTTTTCCTAAAACCCCAATGATGCACACTAATACACTCACACATCCAATCAAAAGAACACACATGCAATGACTCTGGTGGATCCATGTGGTTTATGAAAATAACACACATGCAATGACTCTAGATGTGATTTATGAAAAGAACGCCCATGCGACACTAGTGGATCCATGTGGTTTATGAAAATAACACACATGCAATGACTATAGTGGATCCATATGTGGTTTAGAAAAAGAACAGACATTCAATGACACTGGTGGATCCATGTGGTTTATGAAAAGAACACACATGCAATGACTCTAGTGGAACCATGTGGTTTATGAAAGAACACGCATGCAATGAACTCATGTGGATTCATGTGGATTATGAAAATAACACACATGCAATGAATTCTAGTGGATCCATGTGGTTTATGAAAAGAACACACATCCAATGACACTCGTGGATCCATGTGGTTTATGAAAAGAACACACATGCAATGACTGTAGTGGATCCATATGTGGTTTAGAAAAGGAACACACATGCAATGACTATAGTGGATCCATGTGGTTTATGAAAAGAACACACATTCAGTGCCTCTGGTGGATCCATCTGGTTTATGAAAAGAACACACATTTAATGAACTCTAGTGCATCCACGTGGTTTATGAAAATAACACACATGCAATGACTCTAGGTGTGTTTTATGAACAGAACACACATGCAATGACTGTAGTGGATCCATATGTGGTTTAGAAAAAGAACACACATGCAATGACTGTAGTGGATCCATGTGGTTTATGAAAAGAACAGACATGTAATGACTGTATTGGATCCATATGTGGTTTACAAAAAGAACAGGCATACAATGATTGTAGTGGATCCATGTGGTTTACAAAAATAACACGCATTCAATGAATCTACTGGATCCATGGGGTTTATGAAAATAACACACATGCAATGAACTCTAGTCGATCCATGTGGTGTATGAAAAGAACACACATGTAATGAATTCTTGTGGATCAATGTGGTTTATGAGAAGAACACACATGCTGTGGTGGCATCACCGGATGTGTTCTTTTCCTAAAACCCCAATGATGCACACTAATACACTCACACATCCAATGAAAAGAACACACATGCAATGACTCTGGTGGATCCATGTGGTTTAAGAAAATAACACATATGCAATGACTCTAGATGTGGTTTACGAAAAGAACACACATGTAATGTCACTGGTGGATCCATGTGGATTATGAAAAGAACACACATGCAAATGACTAAAGTGGGTCCATGTTGTTTATGAAAAGAACACACATGCAATGAATGTAGTTGAACCATATGTGGTTTCGAAAAAGAACATGCATTCAATGACACTGGTGGATCCATGTGGTTAATGAAAAGAACACACATGCAATGAACTCTTGTGGATCCATGTGGTTTATGAAAAGAACACACATGCTATGGTGGCATCACCGCATGTGTTCTTTTCCTAAAACCCAATGATGCACACTAATACACTCACACATCCAATGAAAAGAACACACATGCAATGACTCTGGTGGATCCATGTGGTTTATGAAAATAACACACATGCGATGGATCTAGATGTGATTTATGAATAGAACGGCCATGCGACACTAGTAGATCCATGTGGTTTATGAAAAGAACACACATGCAATGACTATAGTGGATCCATATGTGGTTTAGAAAAAGAACACACATTCAATGAAACTGGTGGATCCATGTGGTTTATGAAAAGAACACACATGCAATGACTCTAGTGGAACCATGTGGTTTATGAAAGAACACGCATGCAATGAACTCATGTGGATTATGAAAAGAACACACATGCAATGAATTCTAGTGGATCCATGTGGTTTATGAAAAGAACACACATCCAATGACACTCGTGGATCCATGTGGTTTATGAAAAGAACACACATGCAATGACTGTAGTGTATCCATATGTGGTTTAGAAAAAGAACACACATGCAATGAATGTAGTGGATCCATGTGGTTTATCAAAAGAACACAGATTCAGTGCTGGTGGATCCATCTGGTTTATGAAAAGAACACACATTCAATGAACTCTAGTGCAACCACGTGGTTTATGAAAAGAACACACATGCAATGACACTAGGTGTGGTTTATGAACAGAACACACATGCAAAGACTGTAGTGGATCCATATGTAGTTTAGAAAAAGAACACACATGCAATGACTGTAGTGGATCCATGTGGTTTATGAAAAGAACACACATGTAATGACTATAGTGGATCCATATGTGGTTTAGAAAAAGAACACGCATACAATGATTGTAGTGGATCCATGTGGTTTACAAAAAGAACACGCATTCAATGACTCTAGTGGATCCATGTGGTTTATGAAAAGAACACACATGCAATGAACTCTAGTCGATCCATGTGATATATGAAAAGAACACACATGTAATGAATTCTTGTGGATCCATGTGGTTTATGAGAAGAACACACATGCTGTGGTGGCATCACCGCATGTGTTCTTTTCCTAAAACCCCAATGATGCACACTAATACACTCACACATCCAATGAAAAGAACACACATGCAATGACTCTGGTTGATCCATGTGGTTTATGAAAATAACACATATGCAATGACTCTAGATGTGGTTTATGAAAAGAACACACATGCAATGGCACTGGTGGATCCATGTGCTTTAGGAAAAGAACACACATGCAAATAACTAAAGTGGGTCCATGTTGTTTATGAAAAGAACACACATGCAATGAATGTAGTTGATCCATATGTGGTTTAGAAAAAGAACACGCATTCAATGACACTAGTGGATCCATGTGGTTAATGAAAAGAACACACATGCAATGAACTCTTGTGGATCCATGTGGTTTATGAAAAGAACACACATGCTATGGTGGCATCACCGCATGTGTTCTTTTCCTAAAACCCCAATGATGCACACTAATACACTCACACATCCAATCAAAAGAACACACATGCAATGACTCTGGTGGATCCATGTGGTTTATGAAAATAACACATATGCAATGACTCTAGATGTGGTTTATGAAAAGAACACACATGCAATGACTCTAGATGTGATTTATGAAAAGAACGCCCATGCGACACTAGTGGATCCATGTGGTTTATGAAAATAACACACATGCAATGACTCTAGATGTGATTTATGAAAAGAACGCCCATGCGACACTAGTGGATCCATGTGGTTTATGAAAAGAACACACATGCAATGACTATAGTGGATCCATATGTGGTTTAGAAAAAGAACACACATTCGATGACACTGGTGGATCCATGTGGTTTATGAAAAGAACACACATGCAATGACTATAGTGGAACCATGTGGTTTATGAAAGAACACACATGCAATGAACTCATGTGGATTCATGTGGATTATGAAAAGAACACACATGCAATGAATTCTAGTGGATCCATGTGGTTTATGAAAAGAACACACATGCTATGGTGGCATCACCGCATGTGTTCTTTTCCTAAAACCCCAATGATGCACACTAATACACTCACACATCCAATGAAAAGAACACACATGCAATGACTCTGGTGGATCCATGTGGTTTATGAAGATAACACATATGCAATGACTCTAGATGTGGTTTATGAAAAGAAGACACATGCAATGGCATTGGTGGATCCATGTAGTTTAAAAAAAGAATACACATGCAAATGACTAAAGTGGGTCCATGTTGTTTATGAAAAGAACACACATGCAATGAATGTAGTTGATCCATATGTGGTTTAGAAAAAGAACACGCATTCAATGACACTTGTGGATCCATGTGGTTAATGAAAAGAACACACATGCAATGAACTCTTGTGGATCCATGTGGTTTATGAAAAGAACACACATGCTATGGTGGCATCACCTCATGTATTCTTTTCCTAAAACCCCAATGATGCACACTAATACACTCACACATCCAATGAAAAGAACACACATGCAATGACTCTGGTGGATCCATGTGGTTTATGAGAATAACACACATGCAATGACTCTAGATGTGATTTATGAATAGAACGCCCATGCGACACTAGTGGATCCATGTGGTTTATGAAAAGAACACACATGCAATGACTATAGTGGATCCATATGTGGTTTAGAAAAAGAACACACATTCAATGACACTGGTGGATCCATGTGGTTTATGAAAAGAACACACATGGAATGACTCTAGTGGAACCATGTGGTTTATGAAAGAACACACATGCAATGAACTCATGTGGATTCATGTGGATTATGAAAAGAACACACATGCAATGAATTCTAGTGGATCCATGTGGTTTATGAAAAGAACACACATCCAATGACACTCTTGGATCCATGTGGTTTATGAAAAGAACGCACATGCAATGACTGTAGTGGACCCATATGTGGTTTAGAAAAAGAACACACATGCAATGACTGTAGTGGATCCATGTGGTTTATGAAAAGAACACACATTCTGTGCCTCTGGTGGATCCGTCTGGTTTATGAAAAGAACACACATTCAATGAAATCTAGTGCATCCACGTGGTTTATTAAAAGAACACATATGCAATGACTCTAGGTGTGGTTTATGAACAGAACACACATGCAATGACTGTAGTGAATCCATATGTGGTTTAGAAAAAGAACACACATGCAATGACTATAGTGGAACCATGTGGTTTATGAAAAGAACACACATGTAATGACTGTAGTGGATCCATATGTGGTTTAGAAAAAGAACACGCATACAATGATTGTAGTGGATCCATGTGGTTTACAAAAAGAACACGCATTCAATGACTCTAGTGGATCCATGTGGTTTATGAAAAGAACACACATGCAATGAACTCTAGTCGATCCATGTGTTGTATGAAAATAACACACATGTAATGAATTCTTGTGGATCCATGTGGTTTATGAGAAGAACACACATGCTGTGGTGGCATCACCGCATGTGTTCTTTTCCTAAAACCCCAATGATGCACACTAATACACTCACACATCCAATGAAAAGAACACACATGCAATGACTCTGGTGGATCCATGTGGTTTATGAAAATAACACATATGCAATGACTCTAGATGTGGTTTATGAAAAGAACACACATGCAATGGCACTGGTGGATCCATGTGGTTTATGAAAAGAACACACATGCAAATGACTAAATTGGGTCCATGTTGTTTATGAAAAGAACACACATGCAATGAATGTAGTTGATCCATATGTTGTTTAGAAAAAGAACACGCATTCAATGACACTAGTGGATCCATGTGGTTAATGAAAAGAACACACATGCAATGAACTCTTGTGGATCCATGTGGTTTATGAAAAGAACACACATGCTATGGTGGCATCACCGCATGTGTTCTTTTCCTAAAACCCCAATGATGCACACTAATACACTCAAACATCCAATGAAAAGAACACACATGCAATGAACTCTTGTGGATCCATGTGGTTTATGAAAAGAACACACATGCTATGGTGGCATCACCTCATGTATTCTTTTCCTAAAACCCCAATGATGCACACTAATACACTCACACATCCAATGAAAAGAACACACATGCAATGACTCTGGTGGATCCATGTGGTTTATGAGAATAACACACATGCAATGACTCTAGATGTGATTTATGAATAGAACGCCCATGCGACACTAGTGGATCCATGTGGTTTATGAAAAGAACACACATGCAATGACTATAGTGGATCCATATGTGGTTTAGAAAAAGAACACACATTCAATGACACTGGTGGATCCATGTGGTTTATGAAAAGAACACACATGGAATGACTCTAGTGGAACCATGTGGTTTATGAAAGAACACGCATGCAATGAACTCATGTGGATTCATGTGGATTATGAAAAGAACACACATGCAATGAATTCTAGTGGATCCATGTGGTTTATGAAAAGGACACACATCCAATGACACTCTTGGATCCATGTGGTTTATGAAAAGAACGCACATGCAATGACTGTAGTGGACCCATATGTGGTTTAGAAAAAGAACACACATGCAATGACTGTAGTGGATCCATGTGGTTTATGAAAAGAACACACATTCTGTGCCTCTGGTGGATCCGTCTGGTTTATGAAAAGAACACACATTCAATGAAATCTAGTGCATCCACGTGGTTTATTAAAAGAACACACATGCAATGACTCTAGGTGTGGTTTATGAACAGAACACACATGCAATGACTGTAGTGAATCCATATGTGGTTTAGAAAAAGAACACACATGCAATGACTATAGTGGAACCATGTGGTTTATGAAAAGAACACACATGTAATGACTGTAGTGGATCCATATGTGGTTTAGAAAAAGAACACGCATACAATGATTGTAGTGGATCCATGTGGTTTACAAAAAGAACACGCATTCAATGACTCTAGTGGATCCATGTGGTTTATGAAAAGAACACACATGCAATGAACTCTAGTCGATCCATGTGTTGTATGAAAATAACACACATGTAATGAATTCTTGTGGATCCATGTGGTTTATGAGAAGAACACACATGCTGTGGTGGCATCACCGCATGTGTTCTTTTCCTAAAACCCCAATGATGCACACTAATACACTCAGACATCCAATGAAAAGAACACACATGCAATGACTCTGGTGGATCCATGTGGTTTATGAAAATAACACATATGCAATGACTCTAGATGTGGTTTATGAAAAGAACACACATGCAATGGCACTGGTGGATCCATGTGGTTTATGAAAAGAACACACATGCAAATGACTAAATTGGGTCCATGTTGTTTATGAAAAGAACACACATGCAATGAATGTAGTTGATCCATATGTTGTTTAGAAAAAGAACACGCATTCAATGACACTAGTGGATCCATGTGGTTAATGAAAAGAACACACATGCAATGAACTCTTGTGGATCCATGTGGTTTATGAAAAGAACACACATGATATGGTGGCATCACCGCATGTGTTCTTTTCCTAAAACCCCAATGATGCACACTAATACACTCAAACATCCAATTAAAAGAACACACATGCAATGACTCTGGTGGATCCATGTGGTTTATGAAAATAACACACATGCAATGACTCTAGATGTGATTTATGAATAGAACGCCCATGCGACACTAGTGGATCCATGTGGTTTATGAAAAGAACACACATGCAATGACTATAGTGGATCCATATGTGGTTTAGAAAAAGAACACACATTCAATGAACCCTAGTGCATCCATGTGGTTTATGAAAAGAACACACATGCAATGACTCTAGGTGTGGTTTATGAACAGAACATACATCCAATGACTGTAGTGGATCCATATGTGGTTTAGAAAAAGAACACACATGCAATGACTGTAGTGGATCCATGTGGTTTATGAAAAGAACACACATGTAATGACTGTAGTGGATCCATATGTGGTTTAGAAAAAGAACATGCATACAGTGATTGTAGTGGATCCATGTGGTTTACAAAAAGAACACGCATTCAATGACTTTAGTGGATCCATGTGGTTTATGAAAAGAACACACATGCAATGAACTCTAGTCGATCCATGTGGTGTATGAAAAGAACAAACATGTAATGAAATCTTGTGGATCCATGTGGTTTATGAGAAGAACACACATGCTGTGGTGGCATCACCGCATGTGTTCTTTTACTAAAACCCCAATGATGCACACTAATACACTCACACATCCAATGAAAAGAACACACATGCAATGACTCTGGTGGATCCATGTGTTTTATGAAAATAACACACATGCAATGACTCTAGATGTGGTTTATGAAAAGAACACACATGCAATGACACTGGTGGATCCATGTGGTTTATGAAAAGAACACACATGCAAATGACTATAGTGGGTCCATGTTGTTTATGAAAAAACACACATGCAATGACTGTAGTTGATCCATATGTGGTTTAGAAAAAGAACACACATTCAATGACACTGGTGGAGCCATGTGTTTTATGAAAAGAACACACATGCAATGAACTCTTGTGGATCCATGTGGTTTATGAAAACAACACGCATGCAATGACACTAGTGGATCCATGTGGTTTATGAAAAGAACACACATGCAATGACTCTAGGTGTGCTTTATGAAAAGAACAGACATCCAATGACACTCTTGGATCCATGTGGTTTATGAAAAGAACGCACATGCAATGATTGTAGTGGACCCATATGTGGTTTAGAAAAAGAACACACATGCAATGACTGTAGTGGATCCATGTGGTTTATGAAAAGAACACACATTCTGTGCCTCTGGTGGATCCGTCTGGTTTATGAAAAGAACACACATTCAATGAAATCTAGTGCATCCACGTGGTTTATTAAAAGAACACACATGCAATGACTCTAGGTGTGGTTTATGAACAGAACACACATGCAATGACTGTAGTGAATCCATATGTGGTTTATAAAAAGAACACACATGCAATGACTATAGTGGATCCATGTGGTTTATGAAAAGAACACACATGTAATGACTGTAGTGGATCCATATGTGGTTTAGAAAAAGAACACGCATACAATGATTGTAGTGGATCCATGTGGTTTACAAAAAGAACACGCATTCAATGACTCTAGTGCATCCATGTGGTTTATGAAAAGAACACACATGCAATGAACTCTAGTCGATCCATGTGGTGTATGAAAAGAACAAACATGTAATGAAATCTTGTGGATCCATGTGGTTTATGAGAAGAACACACATGCTGTGGTGGCATCACCGCATGTGTTCTTTTACTAAAACCCCAATGATGCACACTAATACACTCACACATCCAATGAAAAGAACACACATGCAATGACTCTGGTGGATCCATGTGTTTTATGAAAATAACACACATGCAATGACTCTAGATGTGGTTTATGAAAAGAACACACATGCAATGACACTGGTGGATCCATGTGGTTTATGAAAAGAACACACATGCAAATGACTATAGTGGGTCCATGTTGTTTATGAAAAAACACACATGCAATGACTGTAGTTGATCCATATGTGGTTTAGAAAAAGAACACGCATTCAATGACACTGGTGGAGCCATGTGTTTTATGAAAAGAACACACATGCAATGAACTCTTGTGGATCCATGTGGTTTATGAAAACAACACGCATGCAATGACACTAGTGGATCCATGTGGTTTATGAAAAGAACACACATGCAATGACTCTAGGTGTGCTTTATGAAAAGAACACACATCCAATGACACTCTTGGCTCCATGTGGTTTATGAAAAGAACGCACATGCAATGACTGTAGTGGACCCATATGTGGTTTAGAAAAAGAACACACATGCAATGACTGTAGTGGATCCATGTGGTTTATGAAAAGAACACACATTCTGTGCCTCTGGTGGATCCGTCTGGTTTATGAAAAGAACACACATTCAATGAAATCTAGTGCATCCACGTGGTTTATTAAAAGAACACACATGCAATGACTCTAGGTGTGGTTTATGAACAGAACACACATGCAATGACTGTAGTGAATCCATATGTGGTTTAGAAAAAGAACACACATGCAATGACTATAGTGGATCCATGTGGTTTATGAAAAGAACACACATGTAATGACTGTAGTGGATCCATATGTGGTTTAGAAAAAGAACACGCATACAATGATTGTAGTGGATCCATGTGGTTTACAAAAAGAACACGCATTCAATGACTCTAGTGGATCCATGTGGTTTATGAAAAGAACACACATGCAATGAACTCTAGTCGATCCATGTGTTGTATGAAAATAACACACATGTAATGAATTCTTGTGGATCCATGTGGTTTATGAGAAGAACACACATGCTGTGGTGGCATCACCGCATGTGTTCTTTTCCTAAAACCCCAATGATGCACACTAATACACTCACACATCCAATGAAAAGAACACACATGCAATGACTCTGGTGGATCCATGTGGTTTATGAAAATAACACATATGCAATGACTCTAGATGTGGTTTATGAAAAGAACACACATGCAATGGCACTGGTGGATCCATGTGGTTTATGAAAAGAACACACATGCAAATGACTAAATTGGGTCCATGTTGTTTATGAAAAGAACACACATGCAATGAATGTAGTTGATCCATATGTTGTTTAGAAAAAGAACACGCATTCAATGACACTAGTGGATCCATGTGGTTAATGAAAAGAACACACATGCAATGAACTCTTGTGGATCCATGTGGTTTATGAAAAGAACACACATGCTATGGTGGCATCACCGCATGTGTTCTTTTCCTAAAACCCCAATGATGCACACTAATACACTCAAACATCCAATGAAAAGAACACACATGCAATGACTCTGGTGGATCCATGTGGTTTATGAAAATAACACACATGCAATGACTCTAGATGTGATTTATGAATAGAACGCCCATGCGACACTAGTGGATCCATGTGGTTTATGAAAAGAACACACATGCAATGACTATAGTGGATCCATATGTGGTTTAGAAAAATAACACACATTCAATGAACCCTAGTGCATCCATGTGGTTTATGAAAAGAACACACATGCAATGACTCTAGGTGTGGCTTGTGAACAGAACACACATGCAATGACTGTAGTGGATCCATATGTGGTTTGGAAAAAGAACACACATGCAATGACTGTAGTGGATCCATGTGGTTTATGAAAAGAACACACATGTAATGACTGTAGTGGATCCATATGTGGTTTAGAAAAAGAACATGCATACAGTGATTGTAGTGGATCCATGTGGTTTACAAAAAGAACACGCATTCAATGACTCTAGTGGATCCATGTGGTTTATGAAAAGAACACACATGCAATGAACTCTAGTCGATCCATGTGGTGTATGAAAAGAACAAACATGTAATGAAATCTTGTGGATCCATGTGGTTTATGAGAAGAACACACATGCTGTGGTGGCATCACCGCATGTGTTCTTTTACTAAAACCCCAATGATGCACACTAATACACTCACACATCCAATGAAAAGAACACACATGCAATGACTCTGGTGGATCCATGTGTTTTATGAAAATAACACACATGCAATGACTCTAGATGTGGTTTATGAAAAGAACACACATGCAATGACACTGGTGGATCCATGTGGTTTATGAAAAGAACACACATGCAAATGACTATAGTGGGTCCATGTTGTTTATGAAAAAACACACATGCAATGACTGTAGTTGATCCATATGTGGTTTAGAAAAAGAACACGCATTCAATGACACTGGTGGAGCCATGTCTTTTATGAAAAGAACACACATGCAATGAACTCTTGTGGATCCATGTGGTTTATGAAAACAACACGCATGCAATGACACTAGTGGATCCATGTGGTTTATGAAAAGAACACACATGCAATGACTCTAGGTGTGCTTTATGAAAAGAACACACATCCAATGACACTCTTGGATCCATGTGGTTTATGAAAAGAACGCACATGCAATGACTGTAGTGGACCCATATGTGGTTTAGAAAAAGAACACACATGCAATGACTGTAGTGGATCCATGTGGTTTATGAAAAGAACACACATTCTGTGCCTCTGGTGGATCCGTCTGGTTTATGAAAAGAACACACATTCAATGAAATCTAGTGCATCCACGTGGTTTATTAAAAGAACACACATGCAATGACTCTAGGTGTGGTTTATGAACAGAACACACATGCAATGACTGTAGTGAATCCATATGTGGTTTAGAAAAAGAACACACATGCAATGACTATAGTGGATCCATGTGGTTTATGAAAAGAACACACATGTAATGACTGTAGTGGATCCATATGTGGTTTAGAAAAAGAACACGCATACAATGATTGTAGTGGATCCATGTGGTTTACAAAAAGAACACGCATTCAATGACTCTAGTGGATCCATGTGGTTTATGAAAAGAACACACATGCAATGAACTCTAGTCGATCCATGTGTTGTATGAAAATAACACACATGTAATGAATTCTTGTGGATCCATGTGGTTTATGAGAAGAACACACATGCTGTGGTGGCATCACCGCATGTGTTCTTTTCCTAAAACCCCAATGATGCACACTAATACACTCACACATCCAATGAAAAGAACACACATGCAATGACTCTGGTGGATCCATGTGGTTTATGAAAATAACACATATGCAATGACTCTAGATGTGGTTTATGAAAAGAACACACATGCAATGGCACTGGTGGATCCATGTGGTTTATGAAAAGAACACACATGCAAATGACTAAATTGGGTCCATGTTGTTTATGAAAAGAACACACATGCAATGAATGTAGTTGATCCATATGTTGTTTAGAAAAAGAACACGCATTCAATGACACTAGTGGATCCATGTGGTTAATGAAAAGAACACACATGCAATGAACTCTTGTGGATCCATGTGGTTTATGAAAAGAACACACATGCTATGGTGGCATCACCGCATGTGTTCTTTTCCTAAAACCCCAATGATGCACACTAATACACTCAAACATCCAATGAAAAGAACACACATGCAATGACTCTGGTGGATCCATGTGGTTTATGAAAATAACACACATGCAATGACTCTAGATGTGATTTATGAATAGAACGCCCATGCGACACTAGTGGATCCATGTGGTTTATGAAAAGAACACACATGCAATGACTATAGTGGATCCATATGTGGTTTAGAAAAATAACACACATTCAATGAACCCTAGTGCATCCATGTGGTTTATGAAAAGAACACACATGCAATGACTCTAGGTGTGGCTTGTGAACAGAACACACATGCAATGACTGTAGTGGATCCATATGTGGTTTGGAAAAAGAACACACATGCAATGACTGTAGTGGATCCATGTGGTTTATGAAAAGAACACACATGTAATGACTGTAGTGGATCCATATGTGGTTTAGAAAAAGAACATGCATACAGTGATTGTAGTGGATCCATGTGGTTTACAAAAAGAACACGCATTCAATGACTCTAGTGGATCCATGTGGTTTATGAAAAGAACACACATGCAATGAACTCTAGTCGATCCATGTGGTGTATGAAAAGAACAAACATGTAATGAAATCTTGTGGATCCATGTGGTTTATGAGAAGAACACACATGCTGTGGTGGCATCACCGCATGTGTTCTTTTACTAAAACCCCAATGATGCACACTAATACACTCACACATCCAATGAAAAGAACACACATGCAATGACTCTGGTGGATCCATGTGTTTTATGAAAATAACACACATGCAATGACTCTAGATGTGGTTTATGAAAAGAACACACATGCAATGACACTGGTGGATCCATGTGGTTTATGAAAAGAACACACATGCAAATGACTATAGTGGGTCCATGTTGTTTATGAAAAAACACACATGCAATGACTGTAGTTGATCCATATGTGGTTTAGAAAAAGAACACGCATTCAATGACACTGGTGGAGCCATGTGTTTTATGAAAAGAACACACATGCAATGAACTCTTGTGGATCCATGTGGTTTATGAAAACAACACGCATGCAATGACACTAGTGGATCCATGTGGTTTATGAAAAGAACACACATGCAATGACTCTAGGTGTGCTTTATGAAAAGAACACACATCCAATGACACTCTTGGATCCATGTGGTTTATGAAAAGAACGCACATGCAATGACTGTAGTGGACCCATATGTGGTTTAGAAAAAGAACACACATGCAATGACTGTAGTGGATCCATGTGGTTTATGAAAAGAACACACATTCTGTGCCTCTGGTGGATCCGTCTGGTTTATGAAAAGAACACACATTCAATGAAATCTAGTGCATCCACGTGGTTTATTAAAAGAACACACATGCAATGACTCTAGGTGTGGTTTATGAACAGAACACACATGCAATGACTGTAGTGAATCCATATGTGGTTTATAAAAAGAACACACATGCAATGACTATAGTGGATCCATGTGGTTTATGAAAAGAACACACATGTAATGACTGTAGTGGATCCATATGTGGTTTAGAAAAAGAACACGCATACAATGATTGTAGTGGATCCATGTGGTTTACAAAAAGAACACGCATTCAATGACTCTAGTGGATCCATGTGGTTTATGAAGAGAACACACATGCAATGACTCTAGGTGTGGCTTGTGAACAGAACACACATGCAATGACTGTAGTGGATCCATATGTGGTTTAGAAAAAGAACACACATGCAATGACTTTAGTGGATCCATGTGGTTTATGAAAAGAACACACATGTAATGACTGTAGTGGATCCATATGTGGTTTAGAAAAAGAACACGCATACAATGATTGTAGTGGATCCATGTGGTTTACAAAAATAACACGCATTCAATGACTCTAGTGGATCCATGTGGTTTATGAAAAGAACACACATGCAATGAACTCTAGTCGATCCATGTGTTGTATGAAAATAACACACATGTAATGAATTCTTGTGGATCCATGTGGTTTATGAGAAGAACACACATGCTGTGGTGGCATCACCGCATGTGTTCTTTTCCTAAAACCCCAATGATGCACACTAATACACTCACACATCCAATGAAAAGAACACACATGCAATGACTCTGGTGGATCCATGTGGTTTATGAAAATAACACATATGCAATGACTCTAGATGTGGTTTATGAAAAGAACACACATGCAATGGCACTGGTGGATCCATGTGGTTTATGAAAAGAACACACATGCAAATGACTAAATTGGGTCCATGTTGTTTATGAAAAGAACACACATGCAATGAATGTAGTTGATCCATATGTTGTTTAGAAAAAGAACACGCATTCAATGACACTAGTGGATCCATGTGGTTAATGAAAAGAACACACATGCAATGAACTCTTGTGGATCCATGTGGTTTATGAAAAGAACACACATGCTATGGTGGCATCACCGCATGTGTTCTTTTCCTAAAACCCCAATGATGCACACTAATACACTCAAACATCCAATGAAAAGAACACACATGCAATGACTCTGGTGGATCCATGTGGTTTATGAAAATAACACACATGCAATGACTCTAGATGTGATTTATGAATAGAACGCCCATGCGACACTAGTGGATCCATGTGGTTTATGAAAAGAACACACATGCAATGACTATAGTGGATCCATATGTGGTTTAGAAAAATAACACACATTCAATGAACCCTAGTGCATCCATGTGGTTTATGAAAAGAACACACATGCAATGACTCTAGGTGTGGCTTGTGAACAGAACACACATGCAATGACTGTAGTGGATCCATATGTGGTTTAGAAAAAGAACACACATGCAATGACTGTAGTGGATCCATGTGGTTTATGAAAAGAACACACATGTAATGACTGTAGTGGATCCATATGTGGTTTAGAAAAAGAACATGCATACAGTGATTGTAGTGGATCCATGTGGTTTACAAAAAGAACACGCATTCAATGACTCTAGTGGATCCATGTGGTTTATGAAAAGAACACACATGCAATGAACTCTAGTCGATCCATGTGGTGTATGAAAAGAACACACATGTAATGAAATCTTGTGGATCCATGTGGTTTATGAGAAGAACACACATGCTGTGGTGGCATCACCGCATGTGTTCTTTTACTAAAACCCCAATGATGCACACTAATACACTCACACATCCAATGAAAAGAACACACATGCAATGACTCTGGTGGATCCATGTGGTTTATGAAAATAACACACATGCAATGACTCTAGATGTGGTTTATGAAAAGAACACACATGCAATGACGCTGGTGGATCCATGTGGTTTATGAAAAGAACACACATGCAAATGACTATAGTGGGTCCATGTTGTTTATGAAAAAACACACATGCAATGACTGTAGTTGATCCATATGTGGTTTAGAAAAAGAACACGCATTCAATGACACTAGTGGATCCATGTGTTTTATGAAAAGAACACACATGCAATGAACTCTTGTGGATCCATGTGGTTTATGAAAACAACACGCATGCAATGACACTAGTGGATCCATGTGGTTTATGAAAAGAACACACATGCAATGACTCTAGGTGTTCTTTATGAAAAGAACACACATCCAATGACACTCTTGGATCCATGTGGTTTACGAAAAGAACGCACATGCAATGACTGTAGTGGACCCATATGTGGTTTAGAAAAAGAACACACATGCAATGACTGTAGTGGATCCATGTGGTTTATGAAAAGAACACACATTCTGTGCCTCTGGTGGATCCGTCTGGTTTATGAAAATAACACACATTCAATGAAATCTAGTGCATCCACGTGGTTTATTAAAAGAACACACATGCAATGACTCTAGGTGTGGTTTATGAACAGAACACACATGCAATGACTGTAGTGAATCCATATGTGGTTTAGAAAAAGAACACACATGCAATGACTATAGTGGATCCATGTGGTTTATGAAAAGAACACACATGTAATGACTGTAGTGGATCCATATGTGGTTTAGAAAAAGAACACGCATACAATGATTGTAGTGGATCCATGTGGTTTACAAAAAGAACACGCATTCAATGACTCTAGTGGATCCATGTGTTTATGAAAAGAACACACATGCAATGAACTCTAGCCGATCCATGTGTTGTATGAAAATAACACACATGTAACGAATTCTTGTGGATCCATGTGGTTTATGAGAAGAACACACATGCTGTGGTGGCACCACCGCATGTGTTCTTTTCCTAAAACCCCAATGATGCACACTAATACACTCACACATCCAATGAAAAGAACACACATGCAATGACTCTGGTGGATCCATGTGGTTTATGAAAATAACACATATGCAATGACTCTAGATGTGGTTTATGAAAAGAACACACATGCAATGGCACTGGTGGATCCATGTGGTTTATGAAAAGAACACACATGCAAATGACTAAATTGGGTCCATGTGGTTAATGAAAAGAACACACATGCAATGAACTCTTGTGGATCCATGTGGTTTATCAAAAGAACACACATGCTATGGTGGCATCACCGCATGTGTTCTTTTCCTAAAACCCCAATGATGCACACTAATACACTCAAACATCCAATGAAAAGAACACACATGCAATGACTCTGGTGGATCCATGTGGTTTATGAAAATAACACACATGCAATGACTCTAGATGTGATTTATGAATAGAACGCCCATGCGACACTAGTGGATCCATGTGGTTTATGAAAAGAACACACATGCAATGACTATAGTGGATCCATATGTGGTTTAGAAAAAGAACACACATTCAATGAACCCTAGTGCATCCATGTGGTTTATGAAAAGAACACACATGGAATGACTCTAGGTGTGGTTTATGAACAGAACACGCATGCAATGACTGTAGTGGATCCATATGTGGTTTAGAAAAAGAACACACATGCAATGACTGTAGTGGATCCATGTGGTTTATGAAAAGAACACACATGTAATGACTGTAGTGGATCCATATGTGGTTTAGAAAAAGAACATGCATACAATGATTGTAGTGGATCCATGTGGTTTACAAAAAGAACACGCATTCAATGACTCTAGTGGATCCATGTGGTTTATGAAAAGAACACACATGCAATGAACTCTAGTCGATCCATGTGGTGTATGAAAAGAACACACATGTAATGAAATCTTGTGGATCCATGTGGTTTATGAGAAGAACACACATGCTGTGGTGGCATCACCGCATGTGTTCTTTTACTAAAACCCCAATGATGCACACTAATACACTCACACATCCAATGAAAAGAACACACATGCAATGACTCTGGTGGATCCATGTGGTTTATGAAAATAACACACATGCAATGACTCTAGATGTGGTTTATGAAAAGAACACACATGCAATGACACTGGTGGATCCATGTGGTTTATGAAAAGAACACACATGCAAATGACTATAGTGGGTTCATGTTGTTTATGAAAAAACACACATGCAATGACTGTAGTTGATCCATATGTGGTTTAGAAAAAGAACACGCATTCAATGACACTGGTGGATCCATGTGTTTTATGAAAAGAACACACATGCAATGAACTCTTGTGGATCCATGTGGTTTATGAAAACAACATGCATGCAATGACACTAGTGGATCCATGTGGTATATGAAAAGAACACACATGCAATGACTCTAGGTGTGCTTTATGAAAAGAACACACATCCAATGACACTCGTGGATCCATGTGGTTTATGAACAGAACACACATGCAATGACTGTAGTGGATCCATATGTGGTTTAGAAAAAGAACACACATGCAATGACTGTAGTGGATCCATGTGGTTTATGAAAAGAACACACATGTAATGACTGTAGTGGATCCATATGTGGTTTAGAAAAAGAACACGCATACAATGATTGTAGTGGATCCATGTGGTTTACAAAAAGAACACGCATTCAATGACTCTAGTGGATCCATGTGTTTATGAAAAGAACACACATGCAATGAACTCTAGCCGATCCATGTGTTGTATGAAAATAACACACATGTAATGAATTCTTGTGGATCCATGTGGTTTATGAGAAGAACACACATGCTGTGGTGGCACCACCGCATGTGTTCTTTTCCTAAAACCCCAATGATGCACACTAATACACTCACACATCCAATGAAAAGAACACACATGCAATGACTCTGGTGGATCCATGTGGTTTATGAAAATAACACATATGCAATGACTCTAGATGTGGTTTATGAAAAGAACACACATGCAATGGCACTGGTGGATCCATGTGGTTTATGAAAAGAACACACATGCAAATGACTAAATTGGGTCCATGTTGTTTATGAAAAGAACACACATGCAATGAATGTAGTTGATCCATATGTTGTTTAGAAAAAGAACACGCATTCAATGACACTAGTGGATCCATGTGGTTAATGAAAAGAACACACATGCAATGAACTCTTGTGGATCCATGTGGTTTATGAAAAGAACACACATGCTATGGTGGCATCACCGCATGTGTTCTTTTCCTAAAACCCCAATGATGCACACTAATACACTCAAACATCCAATGAAAAGAACACACATGCAATGACTCTGGTGGATCCATGTGGTTTATGAAAATAACACACATGCAATGACTCTAGATGTGATTTATGAATAGAACGCCCATGCGACACTAGTGGATCCATGTGGTTTATGAAAAGAACACACATGCAATGACTATAGTGGATCCATATGTGGTTTAGAAAAATAACACACATTCAATGAACCCTAGTGCATCCATGTGGTTTATGAAAAGAACACACATGCAATGACTCTAGGTGTGGCTTGTGAACAGAACACACATGCAATGACTGTAGTGGATCCATATGTGGTTTAGAAAAAGAACACACATGCAATGACTTTAGTGGATCCATGTGGTTTATGAAAAGAACACACATGTAATGACTGTAGTGGATCCATATGTGGTTTAGAAAAAGAACATGCATACAGTGATTGTAGTGGATCCATGTGGTTTACAAAAAGAACACGCATTCAATGACTCTAGTGGATCCATGTGGTTTATGAAAAGAACACACATGCAATGAACTCTAGTCGATCCATGTGGTGTATTAAAAGAACACACATGTAATGAAATCTTGTGGATCCATGTGGTTTATGAGAAGAACACACATGCTGTGGTGGCATCACCGCATGTGTTCTTTTACTAAAACCCCAATGATGCACACTAATACACTCACACATCCAATGAAAAGAACACACATGCAATGACTCTGGTGGATCCATGTGGTTTATGAAAATAACACACATGCAATGACTCTAGATGTGGTTTATGAAAAGAACACACATGCAATGACGCTGGTGGATCCATGTGGTTTATGAAAAGAACACACATGCAAATGACTATAGTGGGTCCATGTTGTTTATGAAAAAACACACATGCAATGACTGTAGTTGATCCATATGTGGTTTATAAAAAGAACACGCATTCAATGACACTAGTGGATCCATGTGTTTTATGAAAAGAACACACATGCAATGAACTCTTGTGGATCCATGTGGTTTATGAAAACAACACGCATGCAATGACACTAGTGGATCCATGTGGTTTATGAAAAGAACACACATGCAATGACTCTAGGTGTTCTTTATGAAAAGAACACACATCCAATGACACTCTTGGATCCATGTGGTTTACGAAAAGAACGCACATGCAATGACTGTAGTGGACCCATATGTGGTTTAGAAAAAGAACACACATGCAATGACTGTAGTGGATCCATGTGGTTTATGAAAAGAACACACATTCTGTGCCTCTGGTGGATCCGTCTGGTTTATGAAAATAACACACATTCAATGAAATCTAGTGCATCCACGTGGTTTATTAAAAGAACACACATGCAATGACTCTAGGTGTGGTTTATGAACAGAACACACATGCAATGACTGTAGTGAATCCATATGTGGTTTAGAAAAAGAACACACATGCAATGACTGTAGTGGATCCATGTGGTTTATGAAAAGAACACACATGTAATGACTGTAGTGGATCCATATGTGGTTTAGAAAAAGAACACGCATACAATTATTGTAGTGGATCCATGTGGTTTACAAAAAGAACACGCATTCAATGACTCTAGTGGATCCATGTGTTTATGAAAAGAACACACATGCAATGAACTCTAGCCGATCCATGTGTTGTATGAAAATAACACACATGTAATGAATTCTTGTGGATCCATGTGGTTTATGAGAAGAACACACATGCTGTGGTGGCACCACCGCATGTGTTCTTTTCCTAAAACCCCAATGATGCACACTAATACACTCACACATCCAATGAAAAGAACACACATGCAATGACTCTGGTGGATCCATGTGGTTTATGAAAATAACACATATGCAATGACTCTAGATGTGGTTTATGAAAAGAACACACATGCAATGGCACTGGTGGATCCATGTGGTTTATGAAAAGAACACACATGCAAATGACTAAATTGGGTCCATGTTGTTTATGAAAAGAACACACATGCAATGAATGTAGTTGATCCATATGTTGTTTAGAAAAAGAACACGCATTCAATGACACTAGTGGATCCATGTGGTTAATGAAAAGAACACACATGCAATGAACTCTTGTGGATCCATGTGGTTTATGAAAAGAACACACATGCTATGGTGGCATCACCGCATGTGTTCTTTTCCTAAAACCCCAATGATGCACACTAATACACTCAAACATCCAATGAAAAGAACACACATGCAATGACTCTGGTGGATCCATGTGGTTTATGAAAATAACACACATGCAATGACTCTAGATGTGATTTATGAATAGAACGCCCATGCGACACTAGTGGATCCATGTGGTTTATGAAAAGAACACACATGCAATGACTATAGTGGATCCATATGTGGTTTAGAAAAATAACACACATTCAATGAACCCTAGTGCATCCATGTGGTTTATGAAAAGAACACACATGCAATGACTCTAGGTGTGGCTTGTGAACAGAACACACATGCAATGACTGTAGTGGATCCATATGTGGTTTAGAAAAAGAACACACATGCAATGACTTTAGTGGATCCATGTGGTTTATGAAAAGAACACACATGTAATGACTGTAGTGGATCCATATGTGGTTTAGAAAAAGAACATGCATACAGTGATTGTAGTGGATCCATGTGGTTTACAAAAAGAACACGCATTCAATGACTCTAGTGGATCCATGTGGTTTATGAAAAGAACACACATGCAATGAACTCTAGTCGATCCATGTGGTGTATTAAAAGAACACACATGTAATGAAATCTTGTGGATCCATGTGGTTTATGAGAAGAACACACATGCTGTGGTGGCATCACCGCATGTGTTCTTTTACTAAAACCCCAATGATACACACTAATACACTCACACATCCAATGAAAAGAACACACATGCAATGACTCTGGTGGATCCATGTGGTTTATGAAAATAACACACATGCAATGACTCTAGATGTGGTTTATGAAAAGAACACACATGCAATGACGCTGGTGGATCCATGTGGTTTATGAAAAGAACACACATGCAAATGACTATAGTGGGTCCATGTTGTTTATGAAAAAACACACATGCAATGACTGTAGTTGATCCATATGTGGTTTAGAAAAAGAACACGCATTCAATGACACTAGTGGATCCATGTGTTTTATGAAAAGAACACACATGCAATGAACTCTTGTGGATCCATGTGGTTTATGAAAACAACACGCATGCAATGACACTAGTGGATCCATGTGGTTTATGAAAAGAACACACATGCAATGACTCTAGGTGTGCTTTATGAAAAGAACACACATCCAATGACACTCTTGGATCCATGTGGTTTATGAAAAGAACGCACATGCAATGACTGTAGTGGACCCATATGTGGTTTAGAAAAAGAACACACATGCAATGACTGTAGTGGATCCATGTGGTTTATGAAAAGAACACACATTCTGTGCCTCTGGTGGATCCGTCTGGTTTATGAAAAGAACACACATTCAATGAAATCTAGTGCATCCACGTGGTTTATTAAAAGAACACACATGCAATGACTCTAGGTGTGGTTTATGAACAGAACACACATGCAATGACTGTAGTGAATCCATATGTGGTTTATAAAAAGAACACACATGCAATGACTATAGTGGATCCATGTGGTTTATGAAAAGAACACACATGTAATGACTGTAGTGGATCCATATGTGGTTTAGAAAAAGAACACGCATACAATGATTGTAGTGGATCCATGTGGTTTACAAAAAGAACACGCATTCAATGACTCTAGTGGATCCATGTGGTTTATGAAGAGAACACACATGCAATGACTCTAGTCGATCCATGTGGTGTATGAAAATAACTCAGATGTAATGAATTCTTGTGGATCCATGTGGTTTATGAGAAGAACACACATGCTGTGGTGGCATCACCGCATGTGTTCTTTTCCTAAAACCCCAATGATGCACACTAATACACTCACACATCCAATGAAAAGAACACACATGCAATGACTCTGGTGGATCCATGTGATTTATGAAAATAACACATATGCAATGACTCTAGATGTGGTTTATGAAAAGAACACACATGCAATGGCACTGGTGGATCCATGTGGTTTATGAAAAGAACACACATGCAATGACTCTAGGTGTGGTTTATGAACAGAACACACATGCAATGACTGTAGTGGATCCATATGTGGTTTAGAAAAAGAACACACATGCAATGACTGTAGTGGATCCATGTGGTTTATGAAAAGAACACACATGTAATGACTGTAGTGGATCCATATGTGGTTTAGAAAAAGAACATGCATACAATGATTGTAGTGGATCCATGTGGTTTACAAAAAGAACACGCATTCAATGACTCTAGTGGATCCATGTGGTTTATGAAAAGAACACACATGCAATGAACTCTAGTCGATCCATGTGGTGTATGAAAAGAACACACATGTAATGAAATCTTGTGGATCCATGTGGTTTATGAGAAGAACACACATGCTGTGGTGGCATCACCGCATGTGTTCTTTTACTAAAACCCCAATGATGCACACTAATACACTCACACATCCAATGAAAAGAACACACATGCAATGACTCTGGTGGATCCATGTGGTTTATGAAAATAACACACATGCAATGACTCTAGATGTGGTTTATGAAAAGAACACACATGCAATGACACTGGTGGATCCATGTGGTTTATGAAAAGAACACACATGCAAATGACTATAGTGGGTCCATGTTGTTTATGAAAAAACACACATGCAATGACTGTAGTTGATCCATATGTGGTTTAGAAAAAGAACACACATTCAATGACACTGGTGGATCCATGTGGTTTATGAAAAGTACACACATGTAATGAACTCTTGTGGATCCATGTGGTTTATGAAAACAACACGCATGCAATGACACTAGTGGATCCATGTGGTTTATGAAAAGAACACACATGCAATGACTCTAGGTGTGCTTTATGAAAAGAACACACATCCAGTGACACTCGTGGATCCATGTGGTTTATGAACAGAACACACATGCAATGACTGTAGTGGATCCATATGTGGTTTAGAAAAAGAACACACATGCAATGACTGTAGTGGATCCATGTGGTTTATGAAAAGAACACACATTTAGTGCCTCTGGTGGATCCATCTGGTTTATGAAAAGAACACACATTCAATGAACTCTAGTGCATCCACGTGGTTTATGAAAAGAACACACATGCAATGACTCTAGGTATGGTTTATGAACAGAACACACATGCAATGACTGTAGTGGATCCATATGTGGTTTAGAAAAAGAACACACATGCAATGACTGTACTGGATCCATGTGGTTTATGAAAAGAACACACATGTAATGACTGTGTTGGATCCATATGTGGTTTAGAAAAATAACACGCATACAATGATTGTAGTGGATCCATATGGTTTACAAAAAGAACACGCATTCAATGACTCTAGTGGATCCATGTGGTTTATGAAAAGAACACACATGCAATGAACTCTAGTCGATCCATGTGGTGTATGAAAAGAACACACATGTAATGAAATCTTGTGGATCCATGTGGTTTATGAGAAGAACACACATGCTGTGGTGGCATCACCGCATGTGTTCTTTTACTAAAACCCCAATGATTCACACTAATACACTCACACATCCAATGAAAAGAACACACATGCAATGACTCTGGTGGATCCATGTGGTTTATGAAAATAACACACATGCAATGACTCTAGATGTGGTTTATGAAAAGAACACACATGCAATGACACTTGTGGATCCATGTGGTTTATGAAAAGAACACACATGCAAATGACTATAGTGGGTCCATGTTGTTTATGAAAAAACACACATGCAATGACTGTAGTTGATCCATATGTGGTTTAGAAAAAGAACACGCATTCAATGACACTGGTGGATCCATGTGGTTTATGAAAAGAACACACATGCAATGAACTCTTGTGGATCCATGTGGTTTATGAAAACAACACGCATGCAATGACACTAGTGGATCCATGTGGTTTATGAAAAGAACACACATGCAATGACTCTAGGTGTGCTTTATGAAAAGAACACACATCCAATGACACTCGTGGATCCATGTGGTTTATGAACAGAACACACATGCAATGACTGTAGTGGATCCATATGTGGTTTAGAAAAAGAACACACATGCAATGACTGTAGTGGATCCATGTGGTTTATGAAAAGAAAACACATTTAGTGCCTCTGGTGGATCCATCTGGTTTATGAAAAGAACACACATTCAATGAACTCTAGTGCATCCACGTGGTTTATGAAAAGAACACACATGCAATGACTCTAGGTGTGGTTTATGAACAGAACACACATGCAATGACTGTAGTGGATCCATATGTGGTTTAGAAAAAGAACACACATGCAATGACTGTACTGGATCCATGTGGTTTATGAAAAGAACACACATGTAATGACTGTAGTGGATCCATATGTGGTTTAGAAAAAGAACACGCATACAATGATTGTAGTGGATCCATGTGGTTTACAAAAAGAACACGCATTCAATGACTCTAGTGGATCCATGTGGTTTATGAAAAGAACACACATGCAATGAACTCTAGTCGATCCATGTGGTGTATGAAAAGAACTCAGATGTAATGAATTCTTGTGGATCCATGTGGTTTATGAGAAGAACACACATGCTATGGTGGCATCACCGCATGTGTTCTTTTCCTAAAACCCCAATGATGCACACTAATACACTCACACATCCAATGAAAAAAACACACATGCAATGACTCTGGTGGATCCATGTGGTTTATGAAAATAACACATATGCAATGACTCTAGATGTGGTTTATGAAAAGAACACACATGCAATGGCACTGGTGGATCCATGTGGTTTATGAAAAGAACACACATGCAATGACTCTAGGTGTGGTTTATGAACAGAACACACATGCAATGACTGTAGTGGATCCATATGTGGTTTAGAAAAAGAACACACATGCAATGACTGTAGTGGATCCATGTGGTTTATGAAAAGAACACACATGTAATGACTGTAGTGGATCCATATGTGGTTTAGAAAAAGAACATGCATACAATGATTGTAGTGGATCCATGTGGTTTACAAAAAGAACACGCATTCAATGACTCTAGTGGATCCATGTGGTTTATGAAAAGAACACACATGCAATGAACTCTAGTTGATCCATGTGGTGTATGAAAAGAACACACATGTAATGAAATCTTGTGGATCCATGTGGTTTATGAGAAGAACACATATGTTGTGGTGGCATCACCGCATGTGTTCTTTTACTAAAACCCCAATGATGCACACTAATACACTCACACATCCAATGAAAAGAACGCACATGCAATGACTCTGGTGGATCCATGTGGTTTATGAAAATAACACACATGCAATGACTCTAGATGTGGTTTATGAAAAGAACACACATGCAATGACACTGGTGGATCCATGTGGTTTATGAAAAGAACACACATGCAAATGACTATAGTGGGTCCATGTTGTTTATGAAAAAACACACATGCAATGACTGTAGTTGATCCATATGTGGTTTAGAAAAAGAACACGCATTCAATGACACTGGTGGATCCATGTGGTTTATGAAAAGTACACACATGCAATGAACTCTTGTGGATCCATGTGGTTTATGAAAACAACACGCATGCAATGACACTAGTGGATCCATGTGGTTTATGGAAAGAACACACATGCAATGACTCTAGGTGTGCTTTATGAAAAGAACACACATCCAGTGACACTCGTGGATCCATGTGGTTTATGAACAGAACACACATGCAATGACTGTAGTGGATCCATATGTGGTTTAGAAAAAGAACACACATGCAATGACTGTAGTGGATCCATGTGGTTTATGAAAAGAACACACATTTAGTGCCTCTGGTGGATCCATCTGGTTTATGAAAAGAACACACATTCAATGAACTCTAGTGCATCCACGTGGTTTATGAAAAGAACACACATGCAATGACTCTAGGTATGGTTTATGAACAGAACACACATGCAATGACTGTAGTGGATCCATATGTGGTTTAGAAAAAGAACACACATGCAATGACTGTACTGGATCCATGTGGTTTATGAAAAGAACACACATGTAATGACTGTGTTGGATCCATATGTGGTTTAGAAAAAGAACACGCATACAATGATTGTAGTGGATCCATGTGGTTTACAAAAAGAACATGCATTCAATGACTCTAGTGGATCCATGTGGTTTATGAAAAGAACACACATGCAATGAACTCTAGTCGATCCATGTGGTGTATGAAAAGAACTCAGATGTAATGAATTCTTGTGGATCCATGTGGTTTATGAGAAGAACACACATGCTGTGGTGGCATCACCGCATGTGTTCTTTTCCTAAAACCCCAATGATGCACACTAATACACTCACACATCCAATGAAAAGAACACACATGCAATGACTCTGGTGGATCCATGTGGTTTATGAAAATAACACATATGCAATGACTCTAGATGTGGTTTATGAAAAGAACACACATGCAATGGCACTGGTGGATCCATGTGGTTTATGAAAAGAACACACATGCAATGACTCTAGGTGTGGTTTATGAACAGAACACACATGCAATGACTGTAGTGGATCCATATGTGGTTTAGAAAAAGAACACACATGCAATGACTGTACTGGATCCATGTGGTTTATGAAAAGAACACACATGTAATGACTGTGTTGGATCCATATGTGGTTTAGAAAAAGAACACGCATACAATGATTGTAGTGGATCCATGTGGTTTACAAAAAGAACATGCATTCAATGACTCTAGTGGATCCATGTGGTTTATGAAAAGAACACACATGCAATGAACTCTAGTCGATCCATGTGGTGTATGAAAAGAACTCAGATGTAATGAATTCTTGTGGATCCATGTGGTTTATGAGAAGAACACACATGCTGTGGTGGCATCACCGCATGTGTTCTTTTCCTAAAACCCCAATGATGCACACTAATACACTCACACATCCAATGAAAAGAACACACATGCAATGACTCTGGTGGATCCATGTGGTTTATGAAAATAACACATATGCAATGACTCTAGATGTGGTTTATGAAAAGAACACACATGCAATGGCACTGGTGGATCCATGTGGTTTATGAAAAGAACACACATGCAATGACTCTAGGTGTGGTTTATGAACAGAACACACATGCAATGACTGTAGTGGATCCATATGTGGTTTAGAAAAAGAACACACATGCAATGACTGTAGTGGATCCATGTGGTTTATGAAAAGAACACACATGTAATGACTGTAGTGGATCCATATGTGGTTTAGAAAAAGAACATGCATACAATGATTGTAGTGGATCCATGTGGTTTACAAAAAGAACACGCATTCAATGACTCTAGTGGATCCATGTGGTTTATGAAAAGAACACACATGCAATGAACTCTAGTCGATCCATGTGGTGTATGAAAAGAACACACATGTAATGAAATCTTGTGGATCCATGTGGTTTATGAGAAGAACACACATGCTGTGGTGGCATCACCGCATGTGTTCTTTTACTAAAACCCCAATGATGCACACTAATACACTCACACATCCAATGAAAAGAACACACATGCAATGACTCTGGTGGATCCATGTGGTTTATGAAAATAACACACATGCAATGACTCTAGATGTGGTTTATGAAAAGAACACACATGCAATGACACTTGTGGATCCATGTGGTTTATGAAAAGAACACACATGCAAATGACTATAGTGGGTCCATGTTGTTTATGAAAAAACACACATGCAATGACTGTAGTTGATCCATATGTGGTTTAGAAAAAGAACACGCATTCAATGACACTGGTGGATCCATGTGGTTTATGAAAAGAACACACATGCAATGAACTCTTGTGGATCCATGTGGTTTATGAAAACAACACGCATGCAATGACACTAGTGGATCCATGTGGTTTATGAAAAGAACACACATGCAATGACTCTAGGTGTGCTTTATGAAAAGAACACACATCCAATGACACTCGTGGATCCATGTGGTTTATGAACAGAACACACATGCAATGACTGTAGTGGATCCATATGTGGTTTAGAAAAAGAACACACATGCAATGACTGTAGTGGATCCATGTGGTTTATGAAAAGAACACACATTTAGTGCCTCTGGTGGATCCATCTGGTTTATGAAAAGAACACACATTCAATGAACTCTAGTGCATCCACGTGGTTTATGAAAAGAACACACATGCAATGACTCTAGGTGTGGTTTATGAACAGAACACACATGCAATGACTGTAGTGGATCCATATGTGGTTTAGAAAAAGAACACACATGCAATGACTGTACTGGATCCATGTGGTTTATGAAAAGAACACACATGTAATGACTGTAGTGGATCCATATGTGGTTTAGAAAAAGAACACGCATGCAATGATTGTAGTGGATCCATGTGGTTTACAAAAAGAACACGCATTCAATGACTCTAGTGGATCCATGTGGTTTATGAAAAGAACACACATGCAATGAACTCTAGTCGATCCATGTGGTGTATGAAAAGAACTCAGATGTAATGAATTCTTGTGGATCCATGTGGTTTATGAGAAGAACACACATGCTATGGTGGCATCACCGCATGTGTTCTTTTCCTAAAACCCCAATGATGCACACTAATACACTCACACATCCAATGAAAAAAACACACATGCAATGACTCTGGTGGATCCATGTGGTTTATGAAAATAACACATATGCAATGACTCTAGATGTGGTTTATGAAAAGAACACACATGCAATGGCACTGGTGGATCCATGTGGTTTATGAAAAGAACACACATGCAATGACTCTATGTGTGGTTTATGAACAGAACACACATGCAATGACTGTAGTGGATCCAAATGTGGTTTAGAAAAAGAACACACATGCAATGACTGTAGTGGATCCATGTGGTTTATGAAAATAACACACATGTAATGACTGTAGTGGATCCATATGTGGTTTAGAAAAAGAACATGCATACAATGATTGTAGTGGATCCATGTGGTTTACAAAAAGAACACGCATTCAATGACTCTAGTGGATCCATGTGGTTTATGAAAAGAACACACATGCAATGAACTCTAGTTGATCCATGTGGTGTATGAAAAGAACACACATGTAATGAAATCTTGTGGATCCATGTGGTTTATGAGAAGAACACATATGCTGTGGTGGCATCACCGCATGTGTTCTTTTACTAAAACCCCAATGATGCACACTAATACACTCACACATCCAATGAAAAGAACACACATGCAATGACTCTGGTGGATCCATGTGGTTTATGAAAATAACACACATGCAATGACTCTAGATGTGGTTTATGAAAAGAACACACATGCAATGACACTGGTGGATCCATGTGGTTTATGAAAAGAACACACATGCAAATTACTATAGTGGGTCCATGTTGTTTATGAAAAAACACACATGCAATGACTGTAGTTGATCCATATGTGGTTTAGAAAAACAACACGCATTCAATGACACTGGTGGATCCATGTGGTTTATGAAAAGAACACACATGCAATGAACTCTTGTGGATCCATGTGGTTTATGAAAACAACACGCATGCAATGACACTAGTGGATCCATGTGGTTTATGAAAAGAACACACATGCAATGACTCTAGGTGTGCTTTATGAAAAGAACACACATCCAATGACACTCGTGGATCCATGTGGTTTATGAACAGAACACACATGCAATGACTGTAGTGGATCCATATGTGGTTTAGAAAAAGAACACACATGCAACGACTGTAGTGGATCCATGTGGTTTATGAAAAGAACACACATTTAGTGCCTCTGGTGGATCCATCTGGTTTATGAAAAGAACACACATTCAATGAACTCTAGTGCATCCACGTGGTTTATGAAAAGAACACACATGCAATGACTCTAGGTATGGTTTATGAACAGAACACACATGCAATGACTGTAGTGGATCCATATGTGGTTTAGGAAAAGAACACACATGCAATGACTGTACTGGATCCATGTGGTTTATGAAAAGAACAAACATGTAATGACTGTGTTGGATCCATATGTGGTTTAGAAAAAGAACACGCATACAATGATTGTAGTGGATCCATGTGGTTTACAAAAAGAACACGCATTCAATTACTCTAGTGGATCCATGTGGTTTATGGAAAGAACACACATGCAATGAACTCTAGTCGATCCATGTGGTGTATGAAAAGAACACAGATGTAATGAATTCTTGTGGATCCATGTGGTTTATGAGAAGAACACACATGCTGTGGCATCACCGCATGTGTTCTTTTCCTAAAACCCCAATGATGCACACTAATACACTCACACATCCAATGAAAAGAACACACATGCAATGACTCTGGTGGATCCATGTGGTTTATGAAAATAACACATCTGCAATGACTCTAGATGTGGTTTATGAAAAGAACACACATGCAATGGCACTGGTGGATCCATGTGGTTTATGAAAAGAACACACATGCAATGACTCTAGGTGTGGTTTATGAACAGAACACACATGCAATGACTGTAGTGGATCCATATGTGGTTTAGAAAAAGAACACACATGCAATGACTGTAGTGGATCCATGTGGTTTATGAAAAGAACACACATGTAATGACTGTAGTTGATCCATATGTGGTTTAGAAAAAGAACATGCATACAATGATTGTAGTGGATCCATGTGGTTTACAAAAATAACACGCATTCAATGATTGTAGTGGATCCATGTGGTTTATGAAAAGAACACACATGCAATGAGCTCTAGTCGATCCATGTGGTGTATGAAAAGAACACACATGTAATGAAATATTGTGGATCCATGTGGTTTATGAGAAGAACACACATGCTGTGGTGGCATCACCGCATGTGTTCTTTTACTAAAACCCCAATGATGCACACTAATACACTCACACATCCAATGAAAAGAACACACATGCAATGACTCTGGTGGATCCATGTGGTTTATGAACATAACACACATGCAATGACTCTAGATGTGGTTTATGAAAAGAACACACATGCAATGACACTGGTGGATCCATGTGGTTTATGAAAAGAACACACATGCAAATGACTATAGTGGGTCCATGTTGTTTATGAAAAAACACACATGCAATGACTGTAGTTGATCCATATGTGGTTTAGAAAAAGAACACGCATTCAATGACACTGGTGGATCCATGTGGTTTATGAAAAGAACACACATGCAATGAACTCTTGTGGATCCATGTGGTTTATGAAAACAACACGCATGCAATGACACTAGTGGATCCATGTGGTTTATGAAAAGAACACACATGCAATGACTCTAGGTGTTCTTTATGAAAAGAACACACATCCAATGACACTCGTGGATCCATGTGGTTTATGAACAGAACACACATGCAATGACTGTAGTGGATCCATATGTGGTTTAGAAAAAGAACACACATGCAATGACTGTAGTGGATCCATGTGGTTTATGAAAAGAACACACATTTAGTGCCTCTGGTGGATCCATCTGGTTTATGAAAAGAACACACATTCAATGAACTCTAGTGCATCCACGTGGTTTATGAAAAGAACACACATGCAATGACTCTAGGTATGGTTTATGAACAGAACACACATGCAATGACTGTAGTGGATCCATATGTGGTTTAGGAAAAGAACACACATGCAATGACTGTACTGGATCCATGTGGTTTATGAAAAGAACAAACATGTAATGACTGTGTTGGATCCATATGTGGTTTAGAAAAAGAACACGCATACAATGATTGTAGTGGATCCATGTGGTTTACAAAAAGAACACGCATTCAATTACTCTAGTGGATCCATGTGGTTTATGAAAAGAACACACATGCAATGAACTCTAGTCGATCCATGTGGTGTATGAAAAGAACACAGATGTAATGAATTCTTGTGGATCCATGTGGTTTATGAGAAGAACACACATGCTGTGGTGGCATCACCGCATGTGTTCTTTTCCTAAAACCCCAATGATGCACACTAATACACTCACACATCCAATGAAAAGAACACACATGCAATGACTCTGGTGGATCCATGTGGTTTATGAAAATAACACATCTGCAATGACTCTAGATGTGGTTTATGAAAAGTACACACATGCAATGGCACTGGTGGATCCATGTGGTTTATGAAAAGAACACACATGCAATGACTCTAGGTGTGGTTTATGAACAGAACACACATGCAATGACTGTAGTGGATCCATATGTGGTTTAGAAAAAGAACACACATGCAATGACTGTAGTGGATCCATGTGGTTTATGAAAAGAACACACATGTAATGACTGTAGTTGATCCATATGTGGTTTAGAAAAAGAACATGCATACAATGATTGTAGTGGATCCATGTGGTTTACAAATATAACACGCATTCAATGATTGTAGTGGATCCATGTGGTTTATGAAAAGAACACACATGCAATGAGCTCTAGTCGATCCATGTGGTGTATGAAAAGAACACACATGTAATGAAATATTGTGGATCCATGTGGTTTATGAGAAGAACACACATGCTGTGGTGGCATCACCGCATGTGTTCTTTTACTAAAACCCCAATGATGCACACTAATACACTCACACATCCAATGAAAAGAACACACATGCAATGACTCTGGTGGATCCATGTGGTTTATGAAAATAACACACATGCAATGACTCTAGATGTGGTTTATGAAAAGAACACACATGCAATGACACTGGTGGATCCATGTGGTTTATGAAAAGAACACACATGCAAATGACTATAGTGGGTCCATGTTGTTTATGAAAAAACACACATGCAATGACTGTAGTTGATCCATATGTGGTTTAGAAAAAGAACACGCATTCAATGACACTGGTGGATCCATGTGGTTTATGAAAAGAACACACATGCAATGAACTCTTGTGGATCCATGTGGTTTATGAAAACAACACGCATGCAATGACACTAGTGGATCCATGTGGTTTATGAAAAGAACACACATGCAATGACTCTAGGTGTGCTTTATGAAAAGAACACACATCCAATGACACTCGTGGATCCATGTGGTTTATGAACAGAACACACATGCAATGACTGTAGTGGATCCATATGTGGTTTAGAAAAAGAACACACATGCAATGACTGTAGTGGATCCATGTGGTTTATGAAAAGAACACACATTTAGTGCCTCTGGTGGATCCATCTGGTTTATGAAAAGAACACACATTCAATGAACTCTAGTGCATCCACGTGGTTTATGAAAAGAACACACATGCAATGACTCTAGGTATGGTTTATGAACAGAACACACATGCAATGACTGTAGTGGATCCATATGTGGTTTAGGAAAAGAACACACATGCAATGACTGTACTGGATCCATGTGGTTTATGAAAAGAACAAACATGTAATGACTGTGTTGGATCCATATGTGGTTTAGAAAAAGAACACGCATACAATGATTGTAGTGGATCCATGTGGTTTACAAAAAGAACACGCATTCAATTACTCTAGTGGATCCATGTGGTTTATGAAAAGAACACACATGCAATGAACTCTAGTCGATCCATGTGGTGTATGAAAAGAACACAGATGTAATGAATTCTTGTGGATCCATGTGGTTTATGAGAAGAACACACATGCTGTGGTGGCATCACCGCATGTGTTCTTTTCCTAAAACCCCAATGATGCACACTAATACACTCACACATCCAATGAAAAGAACACACATGCAATGACTCTGGTGGATCCATGTGGTTTATGAAAATAACACATCTGCAATGACTCTAGATGTGGTTTATGAAAAGAACACACATGCAATGGCACTGGTGGATCCATGTGGTTTATGAAAAGAACACACATGCAATGACTCTAGGTGTGGTTTATGAACAAAACACACATGCAATGACTGTAGTGGATCCATATGTGGTTTAGAAAAAGAACACACATGCAATGACTGTAGTGGATCCATGTGGTTTATGAAAAGAACACACATGTAATGACTGTAGTTGATCCATATGTGGTTTAGAAAAAGAACATGCATACAATGATTGTAGTGGATCCATGTGGTTTACAAAAATAACGCGCATTCAATGATTGTAGTGGATCCATGTGGTTTATGAAAAGAACACACATGCAATGAGCTCTAGTCGATCCATGTGGTGTATGAAAAGAACACACATGTAATGAAATATTGTGGATCCATGTGGTTTATGAGAAGAACACACATGCTGTGGTGGCATCACCGCATGTGTTCTTTTACTAAAACCCCAATGATGCACACTAATACACTCACACATCCAATGAAAAGAACACACATGCAATGACTCTGGTGGATCCATGTGGTTTATGAAAATAACACACATGCAATGACTCTAGATGTGGTTTATGAAAAGAACACACATGCAATGACACTGGTGGATCCATGTGGTTTATGAAAAGAACACACATGCAAATGACTATAGTGGGTCCATGTTGTTTATGAAAAAACACACATGCAATGACTGTAGTTGATCCATATGTGGTTTAGAAAAAGAACACGCATTCAATGACACTGGTAGATCCATGTGTTTTATGAAAAGAACACACATGCAATGAACTCTTGTGGATCCATGTGGTTTATGAAAACAACACGCATGCAATGACACTAGTGGATCCATGTGGTTTATGAAAAGAACACACATGCAATGACTCTAGGTGTGCTTTATGAAAAGAACACACATCCAATGACACTCGTGGATCCATGTGGTTTATGAACAGAACACACATGCAATGACTGTAGTGGATCCATATGTGGTTTAGAAAAAGAACACACATGCAATGACTGTAGTGGATCCATGTGGTTTATGAAAAGAACACACATTTAGTGCCTCTGGTGGATCCATCTGGTTTATGAAAAGAACACACATTCAATGAACTCTAGTGCATCCACGTGGTTTATGAAAAGAACACACATGCAATGACTCTAGGTGTGGTTTATGAACAGAACACGCATGCAATGACTGTAGTGGATCCATATGTGGTTTAGAAAAAGAACACACATGCAATGACTGTATTGGATCCATGTGGTTTATGAAAAGAACACACATGTAATGACTGTAGTGGATCCATATGTGGTTTAGAAAAAGAACACGCATACAATGATTGTAGTGGATCCATGTGGTTTACAAAAAGAACACGCATTCAATTACTCTAGTGGATCCATGTGGTTTATGGAAAGAACACACATGCAATGAACTCTAGTCGATCCATGTGGTGTATGAAAAGAACACAGATGTAATGAATTCTTGTGGATCCATGTGGTTTATGAGAAGAACACACATGCTGTGGTGGCATCACCGCATGTGTTCTTTTCCTAAAACCCCAATGATGCACACTAATACACTCACACATCCAATGAAAAGAACACACATGCAATGACTCTGGTGGATCCATGTGGTTTATGAAAATAACACATCTGCAATGACTCTAGATGTGGTTTATGAAAAGAACACACATGCAATGGCACTGGTGGATCCATGTGGTTTATGAAAAGAACACACATGCAATGACTCTAGGTGTGGTTTATGAACAGAACACACATGCAATGACTGTAGTGGATCCATATGTGGTTTAGAAAAAGAACACACATGCAATGACTGTAGTGGATCCATGTGGTTTATGAAAAGAACACACATGTAATGACTGTAGTTGATCCATATGTGGTTTAGAAAAAGAACATGCATACAATGATTGTAGTGGATCCATGTGGTTTACAAAAAGAACACGCATTCAATGACTCTAGTGGATCCATGTGGTTTATGAAAAGAACACACATGCAATGAACTCTAGTCGATCCATGTGGTGTATGAAAAGAACTCACATGTAATGAATTCTTGTGGATCCATGTGGTTTATGAGAAGAACACAGATGCTGTGGTGGCATCATCGCATGTGTTCTTTTCCTAAAACCCCAATGATGCACACTAATACACTCACACATCCAATGAAAAGAACACACATGCAATGACTCTGGTGGATCCATGTGGTTTATGAAAATAACACATATGCAATGACTCTAGATGTGGTTTATGAAAAGAACACACATGCAATGGCACTGGTGGATCCATGTGGTTTATGAAAAGAACACACATGCAATGACTCTAGGTGTGGTTTATGAACAGAACACACATGCAATGACTGTAGTGGATCCATATGTGGTTTAGAAAAAGAACACACATGCAATGACTGTAGTGGATCCATGTGGTTTATGAAAAGAACACACATGTAATGACTGTAGTTGATCCATATGTGGTTTAGAAAAAGAACATGCATACAATGATTGTAGTGGATCCATGTGGTTTACAAAAAGAACACGCATTCAATGACTCTAGTGGATCCATGTGGTTTATGAAAAGAACACACATGCAATGAACTCTAGTCGATCCATGTGGTGTATGAAAAGAACTCACATGTAATGAATTCTTGTGGATCCATGTGGTTTATGAGAAGAACACAGATGCTGTGGTGGCATCACCGCATGTGTTCTTTTCCTAAAACCCCAATGATGCACACTAATACACTCACACATCCAATGAAAAGAACACACATGCAATGACTCTGGTGGATCCATGTGGTTTATGAAAATAACACATATGCAATGACTCTAGATGTGGTTTATGAAAAGAACACACATGCAATGGCACTGGTGGATCCATGTGGTTTGTGAAAAGAACACACATGCAAATGACTATAGTGGGTCCATGTTGTTTATGAAAAGAACACACATGCAATGACTGTAGTTGATCCATATGTGGTTTAGAAAAAGAAAATGCATTCAATGACACTGGTGGATCGATGTGGTTTATGAAAAGAACACACATGCAATGAGTCTAGTGGATCCATGTGGTTTATGAAAAGAACACACATGATGTGGTGGCATCACTGCATGTGTTCTTTTCCTAAAACCCCAATGATGCACACTAATAAACTCACACACGCAATGAAAAGAACACACATGCAATGAATCTAGTGGACTCATGTGGTTTATGAAAAGTACACACATGCAATGACTCTAGTTGTGGTGTATGAAAAGAACACAGATGCAATGACTGTAGTGGATCCATATGTGGTTTACAAAAAGAACACACATTCAATGACACTAGTGGATCCATGTGGTTTATGAAAAGAACACACATTCAATGACCCTAGTGGAACCATGTGGTTTATGAAAAGAACATACATGCAATGAACTATTGTGGATCCATGTGTTTTATAAAAAGAACACACATGCAATGACACTGGTAGATCCATGTGTTTTATGAAAAGAACACACATGAAATGACTCTAGATGTGGTTTATTAAAATAACACACATGCAATGACACTGGTGGATCCATGTGGTTTATGAAAAGAACACACATGCAATGACTGTAGTGGATCCATATGTTGTTTTGAAAAAGAACACACATGCAATGAATGTAGTGGATCCATGTGGTTTACGAAAAGAACACACATTTAGTGCCTCTGGTGGATCCATCTGGTTTATGAAAAGAACACACATTCAATGAACTCTAGTGCATCCACGTGGTTTATGAAAAGAACACACATGCAATGACTCTAGGTATGGTTTATGAACAGAACACACATGCAATGACTATAGTGGATCCATATGTGGTTTAGAAAAAGAACACACATGCAATGACTGTACTGGATCCATGTGGTTTATGAAAAGAACACACATGTAATGACTGTGTTGGATCCATATGTGGTTTAGAAAAAGAACACGCATACAATGATTGTAGTGGATCCATGTGGTTTACAAAAAGAACACGCATTCAATGACTCTAGTGGATCCATGTGGTTTATGAAAAGAACACACATGCAATGAACTCTAGTCGATCCATGTGGTGTATGAAAAGAACTCAGATGTAATGAATTCTTGTGGATCCATGTGGTTTATGAGAAGAACACACATGCTGTGGTGGCATCACCGCATGTGTTCTTTTCCTAAAACCCCAATGATGCACACTAATACACTCACACATCCAATGAAAAGAACACACATGCAATGACTCTGGTGGATCCATGTGGTTTATGAAAATAACACATATGCAATGACTCTAGATGTGGTTTATGAAAAGAACACACATGCAATGGCACTGGTGGATCCATGTGGTTTATGAAAAGAACACACATGCAATGACTCTAGGTGTGGTTTATGAACAGAACACACATGCAATGACTGTAGTGGATCCATATGTGGTTTAGAAAAAGAACACACATGCAATGACTGTAGTGGATCCATGTGGTTTATGAAAAGAACACACATGTAATGACTGTAGTGGATCCATATGTGGTTTAGAAAAAGAACATGCATACAATGATTGTAGTGGATCCATGTGGTTTACAAAAAGAACACGCATTCAATGACTCTAGTGGATCCATGTGGTTTATGAAAAGAACACACATGCAATGAACTCTAGTCGATCCATGTGGTGTATGAAAAGAACACACATGTAATGAAATCTTGTGGATCCATGTGGTTTATGAGAAGAACACACATGCTGTGGTGGCATCACCGCATGTGTTCTTTTACTAAAACCCCAATGATGCACACTAATACACTCACACATCCAATGAAAAGAACACACATGCAATGACTCTGGTGGATCCATGTGGTTTATGAAAATAACACACATGCAATGACTCTAGATGTGGTTTATGAAAAGAACACACATGCAATGACACTGGTGGATCCATGTGGTTTATGAAAAGAACACACATGCAAATGACTATAGTGGGTCCATGTTGTTTATGAAAAAACACACATGCAATGACTGTAGTTGATCCATATGTGGTTTAGAAAAAGAACACGCATTCAATGACACTGGTGGATCCATGTGTTTTATGAAAAGAACACACATGCAATGAACTCTTGTGGATCCATGTGGTTTATGAAAACAACACGCATGCAATGACACTAGTGGATCCATGTGGTTTATGAAAAGAACACACATGCAATGACTCTAGGTGTGCTTTATGAAAAGAACACACATCCAATGACACTCGTGGATCCATGTGGTTTATGAACAGAACACACATGCAATGACTGTAGTGGATCCATATGTGGTTTAGAAAAAGAACACACATGCAATGACTGTAGTGGATCCATGTGGTTTATGAAAAGAACACACATTTAGTGCCTCTGGTGGATCCATCTGGTTTATGAAAAGAACACACATTCAATGAACTCTAGTGCATCCACGTGGTTTATGAAAAGAACACACATGCAATGACTCTAGGTGTGGTTTATGAACAGAACACGCATGCAATGACTGTAGTGGATCCATATGTGGTTTAGAAAAAGAACACACATGCAATGACTGTATTGGATCCATGTGGTTTATGAAAAGAACACACATGTAATGACTGTAGTGGATCCATATGTGGTTTAGAAAAAGAACACGCATACAATGATTGTAGTGGATCCATGTGGTTTACAAAAAGAACACGCATTCAATTACTCTAGTGGATCCATGTGGTTTATGGAAAGAACACACATGCAATGAACTCTAGTCGATCCATGTGGTGTATGAAAAGAACACAGATGTAATGAATTCTTGTGGATCCATGTGGTTTATGAGAAGAACACACATGCTGTGGTGGCATCACCGCATGTGTTCTTTTCCTAAAACCCCAATGATGCACACTAATACACTCACACATCCAATGAAAAGAACACACATGCAATGACTCTGGTGGATCCATGTGGTTTATGAAAATAACACATCTGCAATGACTCTAGATGTGGTTTATGAAAAGAACACACATGCAATGGCACTGGTGGATCCATGTGGTTTATGAAAAGAACACACATGCAATGACTCTAGGTGTGGTTTATGAACAGAACACACATGCAATGACTGTAGTGGATCCATATGTGGTTTAGAAAAAGAACACACATGCAATGACTGTAGTGGATCCATGTGGTTTATGAAAAGAACACACATGTAATGACTGTAGTTGATCCATATGTGGTTTAGAAAAAGAACATGCATACAATGATTGTAGTGGATCCATGTGGTTTACAAAAAGAACACGCATTCAATGACTCTAGTGGATCCATGTGGTTTATGAAAAGAACACACATGCAATGAACTCTAGTCGATCCATGTGGTGTATGAAAAGAACTCACATGTAATGAATTCTTGTGGATCCATGTGGTTTATGAGAAGAACACAGATGCTGTGGTGGCATCACCGCATGTGTTCTTTTCCTAAAACCCCAATGATGCACACTAATACACTCACACATCCAATGAAAAGAACACACATGCAATGACTCTGGTGGATCCATGTGGTTTATGAAAATAACACATATGCAATGACTCTAGATGTGGTTTATGAAAAGAACACACATGCAATGGCACTGGTGGATCCATGTGGTTTGTGAAAAGAACACACATGCAAATGACTATAGTGGGTCCATGTTGTTTATGAAAAGAACACACATGCAATGACTGTAGTTGATCCATTTGTGGTTTAGAAAAAGAAAATGCATTCAATGACACTGGTAGATCCATGTGTTTTATGAAAAGAACACACATGCAATGAACTCTTGTGGATCCATGTGGTTTATGAAAACAACACACATGCAATGACACTAGTGGATCCATGTGGTTTATGAAAAGAACACACATGCAATGACTCTAGGTGTGCTTTATGAAAAGAACACACATCCAATGACACTCGTGGATCCATGTGGTTTATGAACAGAACACACATGCAATGACTGTAGTGGATCCATATGTGGTTTAGAAAAAGAACACACATGCAATGACTGTAGTGGATCCATGTGGTTTATGAAAAGAACACACATTTAGTGCCTCTGGTGGATCCATCTGGTTTATGAAAAGAACACACATTCAATGAACTCTAGTGCATCCACGTGGTTTATGAAAAGAACACACATGCAATGACTCTAGGTGTGGTTTATGAACAGAACACGCATGCAATGACTGTAGTGGATCCATATGTGGTTTAGAAAAAGAACACACATGCAATGACTGTATTGGATCCATGTGGTTTATGAAAAGAACACACATGTAATGACTGTAGTGGATCCATATGTGGTTTAGAAAAAGAACACGCATACAATGATTGTAGTGGATCCATGTGGTTTACAAAAAGAACACGCATTCAATTACTCTAGTGGATCCATGTGGTTTATGGAAAGAACACACATGCAATGAACTCTAGTCGATCCATGTGGTGTATGAAAAGAACACAGATGTAATGAATTCTTGTGGATCCATGTGGTTTATGAGAAGAACACACATGCTGTGGTGGCATCACCGCATGTGTTCTTTTCCTAAAACCCCAATGATGCACACTAATACACTCACACATCCAATGAAAAGAACACACATGCAATGACTCTGGTGGATCCATGTGGTTTATGAAAATAACACATCTGCAATGACTCTAGATGTGGTTTATGAAAAGAACACACATGCAATGGCACTGGTGGATCCATGTGGTTTATGAAAAGAACACACATGCAATGACTCTAGGTGTGGTTTATGAACAGAACACACATGCAATGACTGTAGTGGATCCATATGTGGTTTAGAAAAAGAACACACATGCAATGACTGTAGTGGATCCATGTGGTTTATGAAAAGAACACACATGTAATGATTGTAGTTGATCCATATGTGGTTTAGAAAAAGAACATGCATACAATGATTGTAGTGGATCCATGTGGTTTACAAAAAGAACACGCATTCAATGACTCTAGTGGATCCATGTGGTTTATGAAAAGAACACACATGCAATGAACTCTAGTCGATCCATGTGGTGTATGAAAAGAACTCACATGTAATGAATTCTTGTGGATCCATGTGGTTTATGAGAAGAACACAGATGCTGTGGTGGCATCACCGCATGTGTTCTTTTCCTAAAACCCCAATGATGCACACTAATACACTCACACATCCAATGAAAAGAACACACATGCAATGACTCTGGTGGATCCATGTGGTTTATGAAAATAACACATATGCAATGACTCTAGATGTGGTTTATGAAAAGAACACACATGCAATGGCACTGGTGGATCCATGTGGTTTGTGAAAAGAACACACATGCAAATGACTATAGTGGGTCCATGTTGTTTATGAAAAGAACACACATGCAATGACTGTAGTTGATCCATATGTGGTTTAGAAAAAGAAAATGCATTCAATGACACTGGTGGATCGATGTGGTTTATGAAAAGAACACACATGCAATGAGTCTAGTGGATCCATGTGGTTTATGAAAAGAACACACATGATGTGGTGGCATCACTGCATGTGTTCTTTTCCTAAAACCCCAATGATGCACACTAATAAACTCACACACGCAATGAAAAGAACACACATGCAATGAATCTAGTGGACTCATGTGGTTTATGAAAAGTACACACATGCAATGACTCTAGTTGTGGTGTATGAAAAGAACACAGATGCAATGACTGTAGTGGATCCATATGTGGTTTACAAAAAGAACACACATTCAATGACACTAGTGGATCCATGTGGTTTATGAAAAGAACACACATTCAATGACCCTAGTGGAACCATGTGGTTTATGAAAAGAACATACATGCAATGAACTATTGTGGATCCATGTGTTTTATAAAAAGAACACACATGCAATGACACTGGTAGATCCATGTGTTTTATGAAAAGAACACACATGAAATGACTCTAGATGTGGTTTATTAAAATAACACACATGCAATGACACTGGTGGATCCATGTGGTTTATGAAAAGAACACACATGCAATGACTGTAGTGGATCCATATGTTGTTTTGAAAAAGAACACACATGCAATGAATGTAGTGGATCCATGTGGTTTACGAAAAGAACACACATTTAGTGCCTCTGGTGGATCCATCTGGTTTATGAAAAGAACACACATTCAATGAACTCTAGTGCATCCACGTGGTTTATGAAAAGAACACACATGCAATGACTCTAGGTATGGTTTATGAACAGAACACACATGCAATGACTATAGTGGATCCATATGTGGTTTAGAAAAAGAACACACATGCAATGACTGTACTGGATCCATGTGGTTTATGAAAAGAACACACATGTAATGACTGTGTTGGATCCATATGTGGTTTAGAAAAAGAACACGCATACAATGATTGTAGTGGATCCATGTGGTTTACAAAAAGAACATGCATTCAATGACTCTAGTGGATCCATGTGGTTTATGAAAAGAACACACATGCAATGAACTCTAGTCGATCCATGTGGTGTATGAAAAGAACTCAGATGTAATGAATTCTTGTGGATCCATGTGGTTTATGAGAAGAACACACATGTTGTGGTGGCATCACCGCATGTGTTCTTTTCCTAAAACCCCAATGATGCACACTAATACACTCACACATCCAATGAAAAGAACACACATGCAATGACTCTGGTGGATCCATGTGGTTTATGAAAATAACACATATGCAATGACTCTAGATGTGGTTTATGAAAAGAACACACATGCAATGGCACTGGTGGATCCATGTGGTTTATGAAAAGAACACACATGCAATGACTCTAGGTGTGGTTTATGAACAGAACACACATGCAATGACTGTAGTGGATCCATATGTGGTTTAGAAAAAGAACACACATGCAATGACTGTAGTGGATCCATGTGGTTTATGAAAAGAACACACATGTAATGACTGTAGTGGATCCATATGTGGTTTAGAAAAAGAACATGCATACAATGATTGTAGTGGATCCATGTGGTTTACAAAAAGAACACGCATTCAATGACTCTAGTGGATCCATGTGGTTTATGAAAAGAACACACATGCAATGAACTCTAGTCGATCCATGTGGTGTATGAAAAGAACACACATGTAATGAAATCTTGTGGATCCATGTGGTTTATGAGAAGAACACACATGCTGTGGTGGCATCACCGCATGTGTTCTTTTACTAAAACCCCAATGATGCACACTAATACACTCACACATCCAATGAAAAGAACACACATGCAATGACTCTGGTGGATCCATGTGGTTTATGAAAATAACACACATGCAATGACTCTAGATGTGGTTTATGAAAAGAACACACATGCAATGACACTGGTGGATCCATGTGGTTTATGAAAAGAACACACATGCAAATGACTATAGTGGGTTCATGTTGTTTATGAAAAAACACACATGCAATGACTGTAGTTGATCCATATGTGGTTTAGAAAAAGAACACGCATTCAATGACACTGGTGGATCCATGTGTTTTATGAAAAGAACACACATGCAATGAACTCTTGTGGATCCATGTGGTTTATGAAAACAACACGCATGCAATGACACTAGTGGATCCATGTGGTTTATGAAAAGAACACACATGCAATGACTCTAGGTGTGCTTTATGAAAAGAACACACATCCAATGACACTCGTGGATCCATGTGGTTTATGAACAGAACACACATGCAATGACTGTAGTGGATCCATATGTGGTTTAGAAAAAGAACACACATGCAATGACTGTAGTGGATCCATGTGGTTTATTAAAAGAACACACATTTAGTGCCTCTGGTGGATCCATCTGGTTTATGAAAAGAACACACATTCAATGAACTCTAGTGCATCCACGTGGTTTATGAAAAGAACACACATGCAATGACTCTAGGTGTGGTTTATGAACAGAACACGCATGCAATGACTGTAGTGGATCCATATGTGGTTTAGAAAAAGAACACACATGCAATGACTGTATTGGATCCATGTGGTTTATGAAAAGAACACACATGTAATGACTGTAGTGGATCCATATGTGGTTTAGAAAAAGAACACGCATACAATGATTGTAGTGGATCCATGTGGTTTACAAAAAGAACACGCATTCAATGACTCTAGTGGATCCATGTGGTTTATGAAAAGAACACACATGAAATGAACTCTAGTCGATCCATGTGGTGTACGAAAAGAACTCAGATGTAATGAATTCTTGTGGATCCATGTGGTTTATGAGAAGAACACACATGCTGTGGTGGCATCACCGCATGTGTTCTTTTCCTAAAACCCCAATGATGCACACTAATACACTCACACATCCAATGAAAAGAACACACATGCAATGACTCTGGTGGATCCATGTGGTTTATGAAAATAACACATATGCAATGACTCTAGATGTGGTTTATGAAAAGAACACACATGCAATGGCACTGGTGGATCCATGTGGTTTGTGAAAAGAACACACATGCAAATGACTATAGTGGGTCCATGTTGTTTATGAAAAGAACACACATGCAATGACTGTAGTTGATCCATATGTGGTTTAGAAAAAGAAAATGCATTCAATGACACTGGTGGATCGATGTGGTTTATGAAAAGAACACACATGCAATGACTCTAGTGGATCCATGTGGTTTATGAAAAGAACACACATGATGTGGTGGCATCACTGCATGTGTTCTTTTCCTAAAACCCCAATGATGCACACTAATAAACTCACACACGCAATGAAAAGAACACACATGCAATGAATCTAGTGGACTCATGTGGTTTATGAAAAGTACACACATGCAATGACTCTAGTTGTGGTGTATGAAAAGAACACAGATGCAATGACTGTAGTGGATCCATATGTGGTTTATAAAAAGAACACACATTCAATGACACTAGTGGATCCATGTGGTTTATGAAAAGAACACACATTCAATGACCCTAGTGGATCCATGTGGTTTACAAAAAGAACACGCATTCAATGACTCTAGTGGATCCATGTGGTTTATGAAAAGAACACACATGCAATGAACTCTAGTCGATCCATGTGGTGTATGAAAAGAACACACATGTAATGAAATCTTGTGGATCCATGTGGTTTATGAGAAGAACACACATGATGTGGTGGCATCACCGCATGTGTTCTTTTACTAAAACCCCAATGATGCACACTAATACACTCACACATCCAATGAAAAGAACACACATGCAATGACTCTGGTGGATCCATGTGGTTTATGAAAATAACACACATGCAATGACTCTAGATGTGGTTTATGAAAAGAACACACATGCAATGACACTGGTGGATCCATGTGGTTTATGAAAAGAACACACATGCAAATGACTATAGTGGGTTCATGTTGTTTATGAAAAAACACACATGCAATGACTGTAGTTGATCCATATGTGGTTTAGAAAAAGAACACGCATTCAATGACACTGGTGGATCCATGTGTTTTATGAAAAGAACACACATGCAATGAACTCTTGTGGATCCATGTGGTTTATGAAAACAACACGCATGCAATGACACTAGTGGATCCATGTGGTTTATGAAAAGAACACACATGCAATGACTCTAGGTGTGCTTTATGAAAAGAACACACATCCAATGACACTCGTGGATCCATGTGGTTTATGAACAGAACACACATGCAATGACTGTAGTGGATCCATATGTGGTTTAGAAAAAGAACACACATGCAATGACTGTAGTGGATCCATGTGGTTTATTAAAAGAACACACATTTAGTGCCTCTGGTGGATCCATCTGGTTTATGAAAAGAACACACATTCAATGAACTCTAGTGCATCCACGTGGTTTATGAAAAGAACACACATGCAATGCAATGACTCTAGGTGTGGTTTATGAACAGAACACGCATGCAATGACTGTAGTGGATCCATATGTGGTTTAGAAAAAGAACACACATGCAATGACTGTATTGGATCCATGTGGTTTATGAAAAGAACACACATGTAATGACTGTAGTGGATCCATATGTGGTTTAGAAAAAGAACACGCATACAATGATTGTAGTGGATCCATGTGGTTTACAAAAAGAACACGCATTCAATGACTCTAGTGGATCCATGTGGTTTATGAAAAGAACACACATGCAATGAACTCTAGTCGATCCATGTGGTGTACGAAAAGAATTCAGATGTAATGAATTCTTGTGGATCCATGTGGTTTATGAGAAGAACACACATGCTGTGGTGGCATCACCGCATGTGTTCTTTTCCTAAAACCCCAATGATGCACACTAATACACTCACACATCCAATGAAAAGAACACACATGCAATGACTCTGGTGGATCCATGTGGTTTATGAAAATAACACATATGCAATGACTCTAGATGTGGTTTATGAAAAGAACACACATGCAATGGCACTGGTGGATCCATGTGGTTTGTGAAAAGAACACACATGCAAATGACTATAGTGGGTCCATGTTGTTTATGAAAAGAACACACATGCAATGACTGTAGTTGATCCATATGTGGTTTAGAAAAAGAAAATGCATTCAATGACACTGGTGGATCGATGTGGTTTATGAAAAGAACACACATGCAATGACTCTAGTGGATCCATGTGGTTTATGAAAAGAACACACATGATGTGGTGGCATCACTGCATGTGTTCTTTTCCTAAAACCCCAATGATGCACACTAATAAACTCACACACGCAATGAAAAGAACACACATGCAATGAATCTAGTGGACTCATGTGGTTTATGAACAGTACACACATGCAATGACTCTAGTTGTGGTGTATGAAAAGAACACAGATGCAATGACTGTAGTGGATCCATATGTGGTTTATAAAAAGAACACACATTCAATGACACTAGTGGATCCATGTGGTTTATGAAAAGAACACACATTCAATGACCCTAGTGGATCCATGTGGTTTACAAAAAGAACACGCATTCAATGACTCTAGTGGATCCATGTGGTTTATGAAAAGAACACACATGCAATGAACTCTAGTCGATCCATGTGGTGTATGAAAAGAACACACATGTAATGAAATCTTGTGGATCCATGTGGTTTATGAGAAGAACACACATGCTGTGGTGGCATCACCGCATGTGTTCTTTTACTAAAACCCCAATGATGCACACTAATACACTCACACATCCAATGAAAAGAACACACATGCAATGACTCTGGTGGATCCATGTGGTTTATGAAAATAACACACATGCAATGACTCTAGATGTGGTTTATGAAAAGAACACACATGCAATGACACTGGTGGATCCATGTGGTTTATGAAAAGAACACACATGCAAATGACTATAGTGGGTTCATGTTGTTTATGAAAAAACACACATGCAATGACTGTAGTTGATCCATATGTGGTTTAGAAAAAGAACACGCATTCAATGACACTGGTGGATCCATGTGTTTTATGAAAAGAACACACATGCAATGAACTCTTGTGGATCCATGTGGTTTATGAAAACAACACGCATGCAATGACACTAGTGGATCCATGTGGTTTATGAAAAGAACACACATGCAATGACTCTAGGTGTGCTTTATGAAAAGAACACACATCCAATGACACTCGTGGATCCATGTGGTTTATGAACAGAACACACATGCAATGACTGTAGTGGATCCATATGTGGTTTAGAAAAAGAACACACATGCAATGACTGTAGTGGATCCATGTGGTTTATGAAAAGAACACACATTTAGTGCCTCTGGTGGATCCATCTGGTTTATGAAAAGAACACACATTCAATGAACTCTAGTGCATCCACGTGGTTTATGAAAAGAACACACATGCAATGACTCTAGGTGTGGTTTATGAACAGAACACGCATGCAATGACTGTAGTGGATCCTTATGTGGTTTAGAAAAAGAACACACATGCAATGACTGTATTGGATCCATGTGGTTTATGAAAAGAACACACATGTAATGACTGTAGTGGATCCATATGTGGTTTAGAAAAAGAACACGCATACAATGATTGTAGTGGATCCATGTGGTTTACAAAAAGAACGCGCATTCACTGACTCTAGTGGATCCATGTGGTTTATGAAAAGAACACACATGCAATGAACTCTAGTCGATCCATGTGGTGTACGAAAAGAACTCAGATGTAATGAATTCTTGTGGATCCATGTGGTTTATGAGAAGAACACACATGCTGTGGTGGCATCACCGCATGTGTTCTTTTCCTAAAACCCCAATGATGCACACTAATACACTCACACATCCAATGAAAAGAACACACATGCAATGACTCTGGTGGATCCATGTGGTTTATGAAAATAACACATATGCAATGACTCTAGATGTGGTTTATGAAAAGAACACACATGCAATGGCACTGGTGGATCCATGTGGTTTGTGAAAAGAACACACATGCAAATGACTATAGTGGGTCCATGTTGTTTATGAAAAGAACACACATGCAATGACTGTAGTTGATCCATATGTGGTTTAGAAAAAGAAAATGCATTCAATGACACTGGTGGATCGATGTGGTTTATGAAAAGAACACACATGCAATGACTCTAGTGGATCCATGTGGTTTATGAAAAGAACACACATGATGTGGTGGCATCACTGCATGTGTTCTTTTCCTAAAACCCCAATGATGCACACTAATAAACTCACACACGCAATGAAAAGAACACACATGCAATGAATCTAGTGGACTCATGTGGTTTATGAAAAGTACACACATGCAATGACTCTAGTTGTGGTGTATGAAAAGAACACAGATGCAATGACTGTAGTGGATCCATATGTGGTTTACAAAAAGAACACACATTCAATGACACTAGTGGATCCATGTGGTTTATGAAAAAAACACACATTCAATGACCCTAGTGGATCCATGTGGTTTATGAAAAGAACATACATGCAATGAACTATTGTGGATCCATGTGTTTTATAAAAAGAACACACATGCAATGACACTGGTGGATCCATGTGGTTTATGAAAAGAACACACATGAAATGACTCTAGATGTGGTTTATTAAAATAACACACATGCAATGACACTGGTGGATCCATGTGGTTTATGAAAAGAACACACATGCAATGACTGTAGTGGATCCATATGTTGTTTTGAAAAAGAACACACATGCAATGAATGTAGTGGATCCATGTGGTTTTTGAAAAGAACACACATTTAGTGACTCTAGTGGATCCATGTGGTTTATGAAAAGAATACACATGCAATGAACTCTAGTGCATCCATGTGGTTTATTAAAACAACTCACATGCAATGACTGTAGCTGTGGTTTATGAACATAACACACATGCAATGAGTATAGTAGATCCATATGTGGTTTAGAAAAAGAACACACATGCAATGACTGTAGTGGATCCATGTGGTTTATGAAAAGAACACACATTCAATGACTCTAGTGGATCCATGTGGTTTATGAAAAGAACACGCATGTAATGAACTCTTGTGGATCCATGTGGTTTATCAAAAGAATCCACATGCAATGACAATGGTGGATCGATGTGGTTTATGAAAAGAACACACATGCAACGACTCTAGATGTGGTTTATGAAAATAACACACATGCAATTACACTGGTGGATCCATGTGGTTTATGAAAAGAACACACATGCAATAACTGTAGTGGATCCATATGTGGTTTAGAAAAACAACACACATATAGTGACTGTAATGGATCCATGTGGTTTACGAAAATAACACGCATTCAGTGAGTCTAGTCGATCCATGTGGTTTATGAAAAGAACACACATGCAATGAACTCTAGTGCATCCACGTGGTTTATGAAAAGAACACACATGCAATGACTCTAGGTGTGGTTTATGAACAGAACACGCATGCAATGACTGTAGTGGATCCATATGTGGTTTAGAAAAAGAACACACATGCGATGACTGTACTGGATCCATGTGGTTTATGAAAAGAACACACATGCAATGACTCTAGGTGTGGTTTATGAACAGAACACACATGCAATGACTGTAGTGGATCCATATGTGGTTTAGAAAAAGAACACACATGCAATGACTGTATTGGATCCATGTGGTTTATGAAAAGAACACACATGTAATGACTGTAGTGGATCCATATGTGGTTTAGAAAAAGAACACGCATACAATGATTGTAGTGGATCCATGTGGTTTACAAAAAGAACACGCATTCAATGACTCTAGTGGATCCATGTGGTTTATGAAAAGAACACACATGCAATGAACTCTAGTCGATCCATGTGGTGTATGAAAAGAACTCACATGTAATGAATTCTTGTGGATCCATGTGGTTTATGAGAAGAACACAGATGCTGTGGTGGCATCACCACATGTGTTCTTTTCCTAAAACCCCAATGATGCACACTAATACACTCACACATCCAATGAAAAGAACACACATGCAATGACTCTGGTTGATCCATGTGGTTTATGAAAATAACACATATGCAATGACTCTAGATGTGGTTTATGAAAAGAACACACATGCAATGGCACTGGTGGATCCATGTGGTTTATGAAAAGAACACAAATGCAAATGACTATAGTGGGTCCATGTTGTTTATGAAAAGAACACACATGCAATGACTATAGTTGATCCATATGTGGTTTAGAAAAATAAAATGCATTCAATGACACTGGTGGATCGATGTGGTTTATGAAAAGAACACACATGCAATGAATCTAGTGGATCCATGTGGTTTATGAAAAGAACACACATGATGTGGTGGCATCACTGCATGTGTTCTTTTCCTAAAACCCCAATGATGCACACTAATAAACTCACACACGCAATGAAAAGAACACACATGCAATGAATCTAGTGGACTCATGTGGTTTATGAAAAGTACACACATGCAATGACTCTAGTTGTGGTGTATGAAAAGAACACAGATGCAATGACTGTAGTGGATCCATATGTGGTTTACAAAAAGAACACATATTCAATGACACTAGTGGATCCATGTGGTTTATGAAAAGAACACACATTCAATGACCCTAGTGGATCCATGTGGTTTGTGAAAAGAACATAGATGCAATGAACTATTGTGGATCCATGTGTTTTATAAAAAGAACACACATGCAATGACACTGGTGGATCCATGTGGTTTATGAAAAGAACACACATGCAATGACTCTAGATGTGGTTTATTAAAATAACACACATGCAATGACACTGGTGGATCCATGTGGTTTATGAAAAGAACACACATGCAATGACTGTAGTGGATCCATATGTTGTTTAGAAAAAGAACACACATGCAATGAATGTAGTGGATCCATGTGGTTTTTGAAAAGAACACACATTTAGTGACTCTACTGGATCCATGTGGTTTATGAAAAGAATACACATGCAATGAACTCTAGTGCATCCATGTGGTTTATTAAAACAACTCACATGCAATGACTGTAGCTGTGGTTTATGAACATAACACACATGCAATGAGTGTAGTAGATCCATATGTGGTTTAGAAAAAGAACACACATGCAATGACTGTAGTGGATCCATGTGGTTTATGAAAAGAACACACATTCAATGACTCTAGTGGATCCATGTGGTTTATGAAAAGAACACGCATGTAATGAACTCTTGTGGATCCATGTGGTTTATCAAAAGAATCCACATGCAATGACAATGGTGGATCGATGTGGTTTATGAAAAGAACACACATGCAACGACTCTAGATGTGGTTTATGAAAAGAACACACATGCAATTACACTGGTGGATCCATGTGGTTTATGAAAAGAACACACATGCAATAACTGTAGTGGATCCATATGTGGTTTAGAAAAAGAACACACATATAGTGACTGTAATGGATCCATGTGGTTTATGAAAAGAACACACATGCAATGAACTCTTATGGATCCATGTGGTTTATGAAAAGAACACACATGTTGTGGTGGCTTCACCGCATGTGTTCTTTTCCTAAAACCCCAATGATGCACACTAATACACTCACACATCCAATGAAAAGAACACACATGCAATGACTCTGGTGGATCCATGTGGTTTATGAAAACAAGAGACACGCAATGACTCTAGATGTGATTTATGAAAAGAACGCGCATGTGGCACTGGTGGATCCATGTGTTTTATGAAAAGAACACACATGCAATGACTATAGTGGATCCATATGTGGTTTAGAAAAATAACACACATTGAATGACACTGGTGGATCCATGTGGCTTAGGAAAACAACACACATGCAATGACTCTAGTGGAACCATGTGGTTTATGAAAGAACACGCATGCAATGAAATCAAGTGGATTCATGTGGTTTATGAAAAGAACACACATGCAATGAAGTCTAGTGGATCCATGTGGTTTATGAAAAGAACACACATGGTGTGCTGGCATCACTGCATGTGTTCTTTTTATAAAACCCCAATGATGCACACTAATACACTCACACATCCAATGAAAAGAACACACATGCAATGACTCTGGTAGATCCATGTGGTTTATGAAAAGAACACACATGCAATGACTCTAGTTGTGGTTTATGATAAGAACAGACATGCAATAACTGTAGTGGATCCATATGTGGTTTAGAAAAAGAATAAACATTCAATGACTGTAGTGGATCCATGTGGTTTATGAAAAGAACACACATTCAATGACTCTAGTGGATCCATGTGGTTAATGAAAAGAACACACATGCAATGAACCCTTGTGGATCCATGTGGTTTATGAAAAGAACACGCATGCAATGACACTAGTGGATCCATGTGGTTTATGAAAACAACACACATGCAATGACTCTAGGTGAGGTCTATGAAAAGAACACACATCCAATGAAACTGGTGGATCCTGATACGTCCATTTTGCATCATTATTTTATATCATAATTCACTGTTATTCATTGCTATATTTCATATTAAGAGATGATACTTATGTAATTTCATCTGTTTTTGCATGGTTAATGACTTTTGGAGCATGGACCGCTGCAGTCAGGATTCCGATGGAAAAGGTGCTGTCTGGAGGCAAAATTCGGGAAGATCAGAAAATCCGGGAAAATATATGGAAAATCTTATTTTTCTAGAAGATGAAGGAAGCCATAAGGAGGAGTGGAGATGGGCCACATGGGGCCCACACCACCCCCTAGCATGGGCTAGCATAGGCCACACCACCAGGTGGTCTGGCCGCCCTGGTCCACCCCTGGCTCTCCCCTCTGGCGTATATAATCCTCCTGAAACCCTAATACTCGGGGGGGGGGGGGCAACAACAGAAAGATTCTGCCGCCTCTGCGGGGCGGAAAACACCGGGAGAGAAAGATCTCTCCGGCAGACAGATTTCTGCCGGGGGAATTCCTTCCCAGAGAGGGGAGATCGTCACCATCAACACCACCATCAAGCTGGACTTCATCGGGATCATCATCATCATCATCATCACCACCATCATCACCATCAGTACCCTCATCACCATCTCCATATTGTTGTAACAATTGGGTTGAATCTTGCATAGTTCTTAGGGGAAACTTTCCCGGTGTTGATTAATCTTTGTAGTTGATGCTATTGAGTGAACCATTGAATTATAGTTTATGTTCAGATTGTTATACATCATTATTTCATCTCTGATCATGATCCATATGATGTCTTGTGAGTAGTTCGTTTTGTTGTTGAGGACATGGGAGAAGTCATGTTGTTAGTAGTGGAATTGTGTTGAGAAAGATTCAATAGTTTGATATTTAAGTTGTGGTGTACTTCTTCTAGTGGTGTCATGTGAACGTCGACTACATGACACTTCACCTATATGGGTCTAGGGGAATGCATTGTGTATTTGGCTACTAATCGTAGGGGTTGCCGGAGTGACAGAAACCTAAACCCCCGTTAGGAAACCATTGCACAAGGGATGTCAGGGTCTTAGAGTTTAAAGTTGTGGTTAGATTTGTACCTTAATTACTTTCTTGTATGTAACATCCCAATTTCAGCAACCCTAATTAGTTGTCCAGAATGCAAAAATCAGGGGGAAATTTTTTTTTTCTTGTTTAATGCTGAAGTGTTTGCTTGTTGTTGGGATATGCTTATGCATATGAATGTGTATTAGATGATATACTCCTTACCTTAACACCAGTTGACAAAAGCTACTTCCCAAAACAGTCTTGGCTTAATTTGCATATTCTCAAATGTTCTGGCATTTCAAAACATGAGCCAAGATGCTTATGTAACCAAAACTATTTTTGTAACTTCTATTGACAAAACTATGGAGAGTTATATAATATAATCTCCTTATGTTTTCAAGACAGAACCTTCAACTACTCTTACCTCTAGGATCTCCAAAACCTTTTTGTAAGTTTTTGGATTCTACTCTTGGTAAAGATACCAAGCAACTTACCATGTTCAAACCCCAACCTATTTAAAAATACCCATCCTTACCTCAAGCTAAGCTTGGTGGTAACCCCAGTAGTAGTTGATTTGTTTGTAAGATGAGTTGCCTTGATCTGCTATTTGAATTGTATGCTTAGGAGATAGTATGAGCTACTCTAGGAGCTCATCACTAGGATCAAGATGTCTCCAAATCATCCCACCCTCAGAAAGAATACAATCTGGATCTAATCCCTAGCTACTAAGTGATCATCTAAAACTCTTAACCAGATCAATTCTAAAGAAATCCCTTCTAAATTTTCCAAGTCAACGAGGACCAATAACAAGCATGGATACCTTCTACTCAATATAATCTTCAACCACATCCAATTGATGATGCTTTGGTACCTTGCAACCCATCAAAATCATCACCACCCACACTCTAGTCAAAGACCGTAAATCTGCCAAATTTGGCCAAGTCTGGAAAACTATTTCCAACATCACCTTTTTTAATGCCTCCCTTTCTCAACCCTTGTGCATTTATGCTAATGCACTTGAACCATCTTGTTAACCATCCTAAGGACTACCAAGGACCACTCTTGCCCTTGTTTAGATCATCATCCAACCCACTTGTTCTTGATGGTTTTACAGGCAAGAAAATCACTATCCCTGCAAATCTAGTCAACATGCCTACTTTGATAGAAGCTCACACCATCCAACCTTCTATGGACCAACTCTTTGCAGGTTGTGTTCTACTCATATAGGTCTATCAATATATACTTCACTTGTTCCAAGTGGATCTTTGTGCTCCTTAAACCCACAAGGTTTTGAAGGCTAGTTGATAATCTGCTTTGGTAGGCTTATTTTATGCAAGGTTTGAAAGCCTGTCTTGGTGAGATCAAGAAGGATCAAGCTCAAAAATCTACACCATTGCAATCTACATCACTTGGTCTATCCATCCATATATCCCATGCCCCAAGGGGAGCCCTGAGCTCGATGATCCAGCAAGGTTTTGGTGGCATGAAAACAATCTTACCCAAGATCCTTAAATCTCTACTTTTCACCAAAATTCAACTAGGAATCTCCAATCCCAAGGTTGCAAATGCTTGATACACCTTGTCTACATCATCTACCTTGATCATCAATATTTATCAAATATTGTCCATAATTATTATGGCTCCAAATCTAATTAATCCCTTTAATAGTCAAAATCTCCAAAACTCCTTTCCCAAAGGAAAGTTTGGTTTTTGGCAAAACACTTCCCCAACTCTAAGCACTTTTGAGGCCCATATATCATACCCTATCATCCCACTTCAAAAATAAATATTTTTGAAGAGCTTTATTATTTCTTTTTGCCCATTTTCTTAAATGGCACAAACAAGAAATAATCCTTTAAAAATACTTTCCCACCTCAATAAATCCCAATAAAATTCCCCAAGGTGTAATATGGTATCTAGGACCATTTCACAACAAAATATAACTTTATCTAATGTAAAAATATCACATTAGCCTCTAGAAACCTTTTTGCACTTTTTGAATAAATGATACAAATGTAATCTAGAGTGATCCAATCAATCCCAAATAAATCCTAGAGAGGCATATTAGCCCTACCCACCTACCAGTACCATCTTCCCACCTTGTCCTATGCAAAATTTTGAACTCTCTTCACAAACACTATTTTGATCAAATAGTACAAACAACTCAAAACATGAGCTAAAACAAAGCAAATTCTTATAAAAGTCTTACCAGCACTCTCCACAGCAACCAACACTCCTCCCTGGTCATGGCTACTGTAGCTTAGCACTGTAGCTGACCACCTCCACTTGTCATCTACACCTTAGAAGAGTAGAGAGAGTAACAATAAGCCACTTGTGGCTAACCAACAACAGCCCCACCTCCCCCTCTCTGTCCCTGCCGACCAAATGACTCACACCACCCGTCCACCGCCATCTCTGACCAATCCCAAGCCAGCTCCACCCCTCCTCCATGTCCAAAATGGACATCTCCCCTCTTGGAGCTCCCACCTCAGCTTAAATAGGCCAAAGGCCAACCTGCTCCATCCCCTACCCCTCATTCACTCCCCCTGCTCCCCATTCACCTCCCAGAGAGCCACTCCCTCTCCCCTGCCCTACTCTACTCGAGAGAGAGAGAGAGAGGAGAGAAGCTTCGGCCTCCTCCCTCCCGCCGAGATAAGCTCCCTCCCCATTGCATCTCTCCTACTGCATGTCACACCGCAGACCCCCTCTCCACCTCCCCGAGCTAACCCCGCTTCCTTTTCCCCCTGCAACAGCCCTAGGCGACAGCACAGGTGAGCTCCCGAGCCCCCTCCGCGGACGCGCACACGCGAGCTACCTCCCGGCGTCGAAACCAACCTTTCCGCACCTCGCCAGGACCACCGTCGACCACCACGTCACCTTCGCTTCTCCCTCGTTGTCGGCACGGCCTTAGGTGAGCTCCCCGTACACCCCTGGCCCGCTCTAGGGTTCCGTCCGCCGCCGCTCTATCGCGGGAGGACGAAGCACCGGGGCCGTCGATCATCACTTGATCGGATGACCCATATCGGCGCGTACCCCTTCGGGCCTCGCCCCCTCTGACCGGCGGGCCCCTCCCGTCAGCACTTTCAACCCCTTCCCACGCGCACCGGCGCGAGCCGGGCCGGCTGAGCCACGCTGTGCAGCCCAGTTCCCCCACAATTCAGCCCACCAACCCTTATTCCTTTTTCCTTTTAGCTAAAATTCCTGTCCAGATTTGTAGGTTTAGGTTAATTCCTTTCAAATTTAAAAAAGAACCCTAAATGCCCTGAAACAAATATTCCCAGGTAAATGAATGTTTTCTTAAACATTCAGAGCCTAAAGTTTTACCAGATATTAATTTCACATTCTCTAGAAATTAATCTACCAGAACATGTCCTATTTAGGAAATAAATTCCTCAGAGAGTTTCACCTCTCCAAATTGGGTAAACCCAACTGCATTAGTCTCTCCCTAAGGTGAACAGTTGTTTGCCTGTGGCAATTTTAATAAGTAGTCCCTAGTTTTGCTTTTAGGAAATTATCTAAGCCAAAACAATAGTGGTATTGACCCATTTACAACTATCTGTGATGTGGTACACAAAGGTCTACCAAAATCTAGGAGATCAAAATTTATGGAGGCTCTGTGTAATGTTGGTGAATTAAACAATTCTATGCATGGTTATTTCACCAATAATTTGACCACAGTAGCTCTGCAACTCCAAAAGGAGTGAATCCAATTCCTACAGAAAGGTATTAGAAATACCTAACAGGTTCTCTTGGTTTCATATCAATAGCCACTGTAGATTTAATCTGGTGAAAAAGAGAAAACAGCTCTAGAACTACCTTTGGGAATTTCCTGAGGGCATTCTGGTAATTATATTGACTTGATTCCAACTCTCAGTGAATAAGTACATAAAACCCCACCTAAACCTCCAAGGAAATAATTTTTGGAGCTCCAAAACTTTTCTGGTGAATTATTCCCTAAAACTAGAAGTTATTCCACTAGAAAAATCATAATTAAATAAATAAAAGTGATAAAATAGTGAAACTACTTTTGTTGGTTTCATTTTATCAACACCTATCTGTTGGTATCATTTCTACACAATGGTGTCATACAGAATAGGTCCTTGGTACCAAAACCCCTCTTAGGTAGTCCTTCGGCTATAAAACCCTAAGAGATGTTCATTTCCTTATCCAAGGCCATCTTAATCTCCTAAATCCAATCCTCAAAATAACCTGAATCTTAAATTGGTACTATTCAATTGCTTGCTGTTTTCTATTGGTGCTTGTATGTCTGGTGTTGATTATGTCATTTGTTTGCTTGCATGTGATCTGTATCGACGATAGATGCGATTGTATCGGAGACCAGAAGAAGTTGGTTATAGTATTGGTATTGGTTCTTGGTTATCTAAAGAAGAAGTCTAGGGACATATTGCCATATTGCTGATCATCAGGCAAGCCACCTTCTTGCTCATAAGCCTTGTCCTACTGTTTTACTTATGCATGTTTTAACTACTGTTCATTAAAACTGCTTCGTTTTACTTTATGTTGATGTATATATATGGTAGTGGTTTGGCTCCTCCGAACTATTACACTTCTATACTATTAAGTACAACCCCCTTGGTGATACCTAATTGTCCCTAGTAGAGTAGATGCTGCATATCCACCATACATACCCCTTTGGAGACACCGATTTAGCCGAAGCAAAGCTAGAGGATGGGAAGACCCTAGAAAAAGTTTTACCAAATGTTTTATGATAAAACCTTGGTGAGGTGGGACCTCCCAAGATATGTTGAAAAAGGAGAAGGTTTTTTTTACAAAATGGTGAAGGATGGATGGAGGAAAAGGTTTACGAAAACGCACCTGGTTCATTGCAGTTTTGCTAGAACAATTAACCTGTGCAACCACATTACTCTGGTATGGGACAGGGATGGATTTGATGGTTGTTTATTCTGGTATAAGCTGCCTCGTAACTACTATAGGGGGTCGCGATCCGTGGAGGGTGGGCCTTCTCTGGACAAACGGTCCATGTGGGACATCCACCGAGAGAAGGAACGAAGGGTTTGCGGACCTCCACGTGTTACTATGAGCCCCTCATTGAAAGCGCACACTCGATAAGTGGAAAAAGCGCTCCGGTTGGTCCTCGGTACCCGACGTCCCGGTTTTGAGGGGACTAACACTCATAGGGTAGGCACTTATAATGGAGTGGGCATCCGGAGAGTCTTGATCGGTTACTCGACCCACGATCGGTGAAGATCAGGGTAGTGTACCCGGATGGTGTGGGTAAAGTGTACAACATCTGCAGAGTGTAAATCTATTCGAATAGCCGTGTCCATGGTCATGGACGGTTGGGAAGGTTGTTGTAGAGCGCTGCTGGTTTTGCTTTCAAAAAGGATTTCAGAAAATAAATGGCTTTGGAAATGTTTTGACCATGGGATGGTCGGAAAGGATACCTGTTTCGACCCTGGGATAGTCGGGAAGGTACGAAAGAAGTTTGGTCGTGGGACGACCGGAAGAAAGGAACAAATGGGTGACCCAGTCCTAGTGTTTTTACAAAACTTTTCAAAACGGTTTCCAAAATGCGTTACAAAAGTTTTCAACAAGGATATGTAGATGCTATATCTACAAGAGAAACTATTTGAGGAAAGAACCTCCCTTGGAGCCCTCCTACTACCACAGCCATAATGCATATCCTCTTGTTGTTATTGTTATTTTAAGGTGGTTTGCGAGTACATTCAAAGTACTCACTGGCATTGTCCCTGGCTATTTAACTTGGTCAGATATCAAGAAGCGGTGCAGTCAGCGACTATGCGAGCTAGGACGTTCTTCCAGTCAGTTGCATGTAGGTTAAGGCATGGATTGGGCTCTATGCTTGATGAAGTTCCGCTGTTGATTATTGATGTAGCCATAACTGCATTTATGTAAGTCATGTAAATTTGGTATGTCTCGGATGTTGTAATGATACTTGTCGGTTATGTGCCACGACTAACTGATCATGGGATCATGGTTGTATGCATAACAGGGATTCTCGGAGGATTAATCCGAGGGCCGCACAGACTTGGTATCAGAGCCATCCTGACTGTAGGAGAACCTTAGTAGCATGGTCGCTAGATAGGAACCTTATTTTGAAAACCCCGGCTTTAGAAAACTAGTTTCTCAATGAGTTTCAAAAAGTTCTACTTCTTCTCTTACTCTAAGTAAATGCTTTCGAAAATGGTTTCCTCTAACTCTCGTCCAACTTCAAACCTCCGCATTTTAAATAACTAGGATCTAGAACCCGGTGAAGACAATGAGAACAAGATGAAGACAAGCAACTACTAGCAAACACAAGGAGACTACAATATCGCTCTACTAGCGGACTCCTCAAAAATCAGAAAACATCGGGTGTTGCACTATAAAGAAGCGTCCAACATACGACGGAGGCTTCATCTGCAAGATAGTGACTCTGACCTTAAGAAAGACGATATCTAGGGTGAATAGTCCTAAGAATAGGATTCCCTTACATCGCGAGTAGTTAACTCCTTGGTCCCTAGCATTGACCGTGTTTGCTTGCCTAAGTGCATCCTGTGTTGCTCGATGTGTGTTGTTTGCCGAGGACATTGCGAGCCCCTCGCTCTGTTCGCCTTGTTTGTATGTCCTGGTTTGCCTTGACCTCCTTAAAAATGTGACTCGAGGAGCGATAACCCACCTAGTAACTTAGGAAACCCCTATGTTAGCTGTCGGTAATGAGACCCAGACTAACCTCGAGAGCATATGAGAGGAAAAGCATCACAAGAACCAGGAGTTTGACATCGTCAAGCCAGAATCAACTCGAAGACTTCACCTCGGTAGGATGGCATACCTCGTCAAACTCACCTCGCAAGACTCGTCAATAGCACCACACTCCCTTGTTCATCAGTCTACTGAAGCAAGAATTCCATTGAAGCCGGAAGTCAATCACCGAAGGATCCTCAATATCCGCAAGAAACCGCCCGACAAGTCAACCAAGACAAGAAGTGACAACCTGACTCCGCTAACCCCTGGTATATTAGAACTTCCCACAACTCCGAGAGGGTAACTAGTAATAGATCCCTCTGCCCAACCAATAGGAAGTTCCTTACCAGAAGGCCCGAATACTTCAGTTCCCTAAAGACAAGGACCGTAGCTCAAGACTCTGGGAAGATACAACCTTTCACTAACCTCGGATCAGCACTCCAAGACAGAAGATCCGCACCCCTCCCGAAGCACCCTAGTGAAACTCTAAGGTGGAAAGACACAGTCTTTCCACTTAATCTCCAGAAGACTGTCTACCAAAAGATAATAAAGAAAATATCTCCGGCTCCGAAGTTTTCCCGCCAAGCATCAACCCGTGAGTTATCCGATGAGAAACTAACTGAAGATTCTACAAAGTTCCTCCGCTACATCAGCTGAAGACCCACCCGAAGGACCGCCGAACCGCTAACCCCTAGGTCCTTAATGCTTAGAGGATGTGAGACTCCAATGACTCCACCAAGCTTAGTATGAATAATAGCAGTATATAACCCCCATAGGCCATAGCTTCACGGATGCCTTCTGAAGACCTCGACTCCAGGAGAAAGATGGACGACAATCTTCAGAACCACCACCAATGAAGTCAAGAAGGAAGGAATGCGTACCTCCAAGCTAACCTAGTCTAATCCTAAGGGGGAAAGACTGTGTCTTTCCCACCAAAAATAGGGTAACATTTTGCCAGAAGCAAACTCAGGTATCTCGACCGTAAAGCCGGTAACATGGATACGCTATGACCATAAGGAAAAGCTATGAACCCCTAGAGAAAGGTAACCCCAGCTGTAGATTCTATCCTCCGACGAGTACTCCGTGAAGTTCAGCACCGATATAGCATGCCTAGCCTAAGCCCTCAAGGCATCGAGCCCCGAGGAATATAAGATCATTCCTCGTAATCGGGACTAGGATCTGCTCAACTCTCCGTGCATCCCGGAAGACTAAAGCTCAACTTCATCGGCGTAGTAACCACTTCCAAGGATGGGTACCGTAAGATACTACACGTAATACACCTAGTATCAACCCGACTCAAAATCCCCTAACCCTACTCTCCTGAATCTCGGGACGAGATTCTTTTAAGGGGGAAAGGTCTGTAACATCCCAATTTCAGCAACCCTGATTAGTTGTCCAGAATGCAAAAATCAGGGGGAACAAAAACTTTTTCTTGTTTAATGCTGAAGTGTTTCCTTGTTATTTGGATATGCTTATGCCTGTGAATGTGTATTAGATGATATACTCCTTACCTTAACATCAGTTGACAAAAACTACTTCCCAAAATAGTCTTGGCTTAATTTCCATATTCTCAAATGTTCTGGCATTTCAAAACATGAGCCAAGATGCTTATGTAACCAAAACTATTTTTTTAACTTCTATTGACAAAACTATGGAGAGTTATATAATATAATCTCCTTATGTTTTCAAGACAGAACCTTCAACTACTCTTACCTCTAGGATCTCCAAAACCTTTTTGTAAGTTTTTGGATTCTACTCTTGGTAAAGATACCAAGGAACTTACCATGTTCAAACCCCAACCTATTTCAAATTACCCATCCTTACCTCAAGCTAAGCTTGGTGGTAACCCCAGTAGTAGTTGATTTGTTTGTAAGATGAGTTGCCTTGATCTGCTGTTTGAATTGTCTGCTTAGGAGATAGTATGAGCTACTATAGGATCTCATCACTAGGATCAAGATGTCTCCAAATCATCCCACCCTAAGCAAGAATACAATATGGATCTAATCCCTAGCTACTAAGTGATCATCTAAAACTCTTAACCAGATGAATTCTGAAGAAATCCCTTCTAGAAGTTTCCAAGTCAATGAGGACCAGTATCAAGCATGGATCCCTTCTATTCAATAAACTCTTCAAACACATCCAATTGATGATGCTTTGGTACCTTGCAACCCGTCAAAATCATCACCACCCACACTCTAGTCAAAAACCCTAAATCTGCCAAATTTGGCTAAGTCTGGAAAACTATTTCCAACATCACCTTTTTGAATGCCTCCCTTTGTCAACCCTTGTGCATTTCTGCTAATGCACTTGAACCATCTTGTTAACCATCCTAAGAACTAACAAGTACCACTCTTTCCCTTGGTTAGATCATCATCCAACCCACTTGTTCTTGATGGTTTTATAGGCAAGAAAATAACTATCCCTGCAAATCTAGTCAACATGCCTACTTTGATAGAAAATCACACCATCCAACCTTCTATGGACCAACTCTTTGCATGGTTGTGTTCTAATCATATAGTTCTATCAATATCTACTTCACTTGATCCAAGTGGATCTTTGTGCTCCTTAAATCCATAAGGTTTTGAAGGCTAGTTGATAATCTGCTTTGGTAGGCTTACTTTATTCAAGGTTTGAAAGCCTGTCCTGGTGAGCTCAAGCAGGATCAAGCTCAGACCTCTACACCATTGCAATATACATCACTTGGTCTATCCATACATATATCCCATGCCCCAAGGGGAGCCCTGAGCTCCAAGATCCAGCAAGGTTTTGGTGGCATGAAAACAATCTTACCCAAGATCCTTAAATCTCTAGTTTTCACCAAAATTCAACTTGGAATCTCCAATCCCAAGGTTGCAAATGCTTGATACACCTTGTCTACATTATCAACCTTGATAATCAAGATTTATCAAATATTATCCATAATTATTATGGCTCCAAATCTAATTAATCCCTTTAATAGTCAAAATCTCCAAAACTCCTTTCCCAAAGGAAAGTTTGGTTTTTTGCCAAAACACTTCCCCAACTCTAAGCACTTTTGAGGCTAATATATCATACCCTATCATCCCACTTCAAAAATAAATATTTTTGAAGAGCTTTATTATTTCTTTTTGCCCATTTTCTTAAATGGCAGAAACAAGAAATAATGCTTTAAAAATACTTTCCCACCTCAATAAATCCCAATAAAATTCCCCAAGGTGTAATATGGTATCTAGGACCATTTCACAACAAAATCTCACTTTTTCTAATGTAAAAATATCACATTAGCCTCTAGAAACCCTTTCTGCACTTTTTGAATAAATGATACAAAAGTAATCTAGAGTGATCCAATCAATCCCAAATAAATCCTAGAGAGGCATATTAACCCTACCCACCTACCAGTACCATCTTCCCACCTTGTCCTATGCAAAATTTTGAACTCTCTTCACAAACACCATTTTGATCAAATAGTACAAACAACTCAAAACATGAGCTAAAATGAAGCAAATTCTTATCAAAGTCTTACCACTACTCTCCACAACAACCAGCACTCCTCCCTAGTCGTGGCTACTGTATCTTAGCAGTGTAGCTGACCCCCTCCACTTGTCATTTACCCCTTAGAAGAGAAGAGAGAGTAGAGATAAGCCACTTGTGGCCAACCAACAGCAGCCCCACCTCCCCCTCTCTGTCCCTGCCGACCAAATGACTCACACCACCCCTCCACCGCCATCTCTGACCAATCCCAAGCCAGCTCCACCCCTCCTCCATGTCCAAAATGGACATCTCCCCTCTTGGAGCTCGCACCTCAGCTTAAATAAGCCAGAGGCCACCCTGCTCCATCCCCTACCCCTCATTCACTCCCCTTGCTCCCCATTCACCTACCCAGAGAGCCACTCCCCTGCCCTGCTCTGCTCGAGAGAGAGAGAGGAGAGAAGCTTCGGCCTCCTCCCTCCCGCCGAGATAAGCTCCCTCCCCACCGCATCTCCCCTGCTGCATGTCACACCGTAGACCCCCTCTCCACCTCCCCGAGCTAACCCTGCTCCCTTTTCCCCTGCAGCAGCCCCAGGCGACGGTGCCGGTGAGCTCCCGATCCCCCTCCACGTACGCGCACACGCGAGCTACCTCCCGGCTACGAAGCCCACCTTTCCGCACCTCGCTAGGACCTCCGTCGACTACCACATAACCTCCGCGTCTCCCCCGTCATCGGCACGGCCTAAGGTGAGCTCCCCGTACACCCCTGGCCCGCTCTAGGGTCCCGTCCGCCGCCGCTCTATCGCAGGAGGACGAAGCACCGGGGCCGTCGATCAGCACTTGATCGGATGGCCCATATCGGTGCGTACCCCTTCGGGCCTCGACCCCTCTGACCGGCGGGCCCCTCCCGTCAGCACTTTGAACCCCTTCCCGCATGCACTGGCGCGAGCCAGGCTGGCCGAGCCACGCTGTGCAGCCCAGTTCCCCCACAATTCGGCCCACCAACCCTTATTCGTTTTTCCTTTTAGCTCAAATTCCTGTCCAGATTTGTAGGTTTAGTTTAATTCCTTTTAAATTTGAAAAACAACCCTAAATGCCCTGAAACAAATATTCCCAGGTAAATGAATGTTTTCTTAAACATTCAGTGCCTAAAGTTTTACTAGATATTAATTTCACATTCTCTGGAAATTAATCTACCAGAACATGTCCTATTTAGTAAATAAATTCCTTAGAGAGTTTCACCTCTCCAAATTGGGTAAACCCAACTTCCTATGGTAGGTATATCAGATACCTACCTCACGACATTAGTCTCTCCGCAAGGTGAACAGTTGTTTGCCTGTGGCAATTTTCAAGTAGTCCCTAGTTTTGCCTTTAGAAAATTCTCTAAGCCAAACCAACAGTGGTATTGACCCATTTCCAACCATCTATGATGTGGTACACAAAGGTCTACCAAAATCCAGGAGATCAAATTTTATGGAGGCTCTGTGTAATGTTGGTGAATTAAACAATTCTGTGCATGGTTATTTCACCACTAATTTGACCACAATAGCTCTGCAACTACAAAATGAGTGAATCCAATTCCTACAGAAAAGTATTAGAAATACCTAACAGGTGCTATTGGTTTCATATCAATAGCCACTATACATTTAATCTGGTGAAAAAGACAAAATAGCTCCAGAACTGCCTTTGGGAATTTCCTGAGGGCATTCTGGTAATTATCTTGACTTGATTCCAACTCTCAGTGAATAAGTACATCAAACCCCACCTAACCCTCCAAGGAAATAATTTTTGGAGCTCAAGAACTTTTCTGGTGAATTATTCCCTAAAACTAGAAGTTATTCCACTAGAAAAATCATAACTAAATAAAGAAAAGTGATAAAATAGTGAAACCACTTTTGTTGGTTTCATTTTATCAACATCTATCTGTTGGTATCATTTCTACACAATGGTGTCATATATAATAGGTCCTTGGTGTCATATAGAATAGGTCCTTAGGTAGTCCTTCGACTATAAAACCCTAAGAGATGTTCATTTCCTTCTCCAAGGCCATCTCAATCTCCTAAATCCAATCCTCAAAATAACCTGAATCTTAATTTGGTACTATTCAATTTCTTGCTGTTTTGTATTGGTGCTTGTTTGCCTGGTGTTGATTATGTCATTTGTTTGCTTGCATGTGATCTATATCGACGATAGATGCGATTGTATCAGAGACCAGAAGAAGTTGGTTATAGTATTGGTATTGGTATTCTTAGTTATCTAAAGAAGAAGTCCAGGGACATATTGCCATATTGCTGATCATCAGGCAAGCCACCTTCTTGCTCATAAGCCTTGTCCTATTGTTTTACTTATGCATGTTTTAACTACTGTTCATTAAAACTGCATCGTTTTACTTTATGTTGATGTATATATATATGGTAGTTGTTTGGCTCCTCCGAACTATTACACTTCTGTACTATTAAGTACAACCCCCTTGGTGATACCTAATTGTCCCTAGGAGAGTAGGTGGTGCATATCCACCATACCCCTTTGGAGACCCCGATTTAGCCGAAGCAAAGCTAGAGGATGGTAAGACCCTAGAAAAAGTTTTACCAAATGTTTTATGATAAAACATTGGTGAGGTGGGACCTCCCAAGAGATGTTGAAAAAGGAGAAGGTTTTGTTTTACTAAATGGTGAAGGAAAGATGGAGGAAAAGGTTTACGAAAACGCACCTGGTTCTTTGCAGTTTTGTTAGAACAATTAACCCGTGCAACCACATTACTCTGGTATGGGACAAGGCTAGATTTGATGGTTGTTGATTCTGGTATAAGCTGCCTCGTAACTACTACAGGGGGTCACGATCCCTGGAGGGTGGGCCTTCTCTGGACAAACGGACCATGTGGGACATCGACCGGGAGAAGGAACGAAGGGTTTGTGGACCTCCACGCGTTACTATGAGCCCCTCATTGAAAGCGCACACTCGATAAGTGGAAAAAGCGCTCTGTTTGGTCCTAGGTACCTGACGTCCCGGTTTTGAGGGGAATAACACTCATAGGGTAGGCACTTATATTGGAGTGGGCATCCGGAGAGTCTTGATCGGTTACTCGACCCACGATCGGTGAAGATCAGGGTAGTGTACCTGGATGGTGTGGGTAAAGTGTACAACCTTTGCAGAGTGTAAATCTATTCGCATAGCCATGTCCGCGGTCATGGACAGTTGGGAAGGTTGCTGTAGAGCGGTGCTGGTTTTGCATTCAAAAAGGATTTCAGAAAAGAAATGGCTTTGGAAATGTTTTGACCATGGGATGGTCGGAAAGGATACCTGTTTCGACCCTGGGATGGTCGGGAAGGTAGGAAAGGAGTTTGGTCATGGGACGACCGGAAGGAAGTAACAAATGGGTGACCCAGTCCTAGTGTTTTTCCAAAACTTTTCAAAACGGTTTCCAAAATGCTTTACAAAAGTTTTCAACAAGGATATGTAGATGCTATATCTACAAGAGAAGCTATTTGAGGAAAGAACCTCCCTTGGAGCCCTCCTACCACAGCCATAATGCATATCCTCTTGTTGTTATTGTTATTTTAAGGTGGTTTGCTAGTACATTCAAAGTACTCACTGGCATTGTCCCTGGCTATTTAACTTGGTCATATATCAAGAAGAGGTGTAGTCGGCGACTATGCGATCTAGGACGTTCTTCTAGTCAGTTGCCTGTAGGTTAAGGCATGGATTGGGCTCTACGCTTGATGAAGTTTCGCTGTTGATTATTGATGTAGCCATAACTGCATTCATGTAAGTCATGTAAATTCGGTATGTCTCGGATGTTGTAATGATACTTGTCGGTTATGTGCCACGACTAATTGATCATGAGATCGTGGTTGTATGCATAACATGGATTCTCGGAGGATTAATCCGAGGGCCCCACATTGTACTTATGGATGTTTGGAAGGGGTATAATCACAAGTATGTATTAGTCCTAGGAAGGTCGGTACATTAGCACAGGTTCACCCACACAACACTTAGCAAGCTAAAGAAGATTAATCAACTATATGAAGCGAAAGCACTTGACAGTCTTCCCATGTGTCCTCGAGAACGTTTGGTCATCTTAAGTAATACAACCGGCTTGTCCTTTGCTGAATAAACGACTGGGCCACTTGATGCATTTATTCCTATTGTCTCTTATTTATTCGTACTTTATTTACTTGCTTTATCAAAAACCCCTAAAAATCCGTTTGCTAAGTATTTGCAGAGAATTCCTGATCCATACCACTAGCCATCACCTTCTGCTCCTCATTGGGTTCGACACTCTTACTTATCGAAAATACTGTGATACACCCCCTATACTTGTGGGTCATCAAGACTATTTTCTGGCGCCGTAGCCAGGGAGTGAAGTGCTATTGGAGAGTGGAACTTGTAAAGGAAACTTCTACTGTGAGTATTGTTTACTTATGTTAGTTGCTTTATTTTTGTTATGGATAATTCACAGAGTTTCTTATTTCGTAATGCTACTACCACTGCTAAGGTAGTAGATGAACCACCACCTGCTGAGAATGATACTTTTAAAATACCTACAAGAATTATTGATCGTTTTATGGATAACTATTATGTTGGGGATGGAACTATCCATCCCGGTGAACATTTACTCTTTATACACGAATTATGTGGGTTGTTCAAGTGTGCAGGTATTACTACAGATCAAATTAAGAAGAAGTTATTCTCATTATCGCTAAAAGGAAGAGCTGAGGAATGGTATAAGCTGTTGAAGAATGGTCAAGCTCTTGAATGGGAGGAAATAGTGCCTCTCTTTTATTCAAAGTTTTATCCTTCTAGTGAGATTCATAAAGATCGGAATCAAATATACAACTTTTGGCCTCTTGATGGAGAGTGTACAACTCAAGCTTGGGGGAGATTGAAGTTACTAATGCTCAAATGTCCCATTCATGAGCTCCCCAACAATATTATTATCAATAACTTTTATGCAAGGCTTTCTCTTCATGATAAGGATTTATTGGATGCTTCTTGTGCTAGATCATTCACTCGCATGGAAGAAGTTAAATGGGATCTTCTGGATCGTATTCAAGACAATGCTGAAGCTTGGGAGAATGACAAAGTTAGAAAGTAAGGTATAAATTATGATTATGAATGCATTGAATCTTTTATGGGAACTGATGACTTTCAAAATATTAGTAATGCTTATGGTCTTGATTTACAAGTTATTACAAATTGTTTTAAGGATTTTGCTTCTTATATTGAAATCCCAAAAAAGGGATGGAGCAAGTACCATGCACCTTATAAAGATATTGTTGACTGTGTTCCTGTTGGGAGTACTAAGTATTGCACTATTGATCACATCTTACCTGAACCTTATATCGAGAAGATACCCTTCCCAGATAAGGTAAAGGATCATCCTATGATAACTAGTGTAATCACTAAAAGTGAAAAGAGAATTGTAAAACCTGATGAATAGATAAACATTGAACCTATTGTAGCAATTGTTAAAGATCTTGTCACTAAAAGTGTAGAAGAAGGACACATAGTCTTTTGTGAGGACGCTTCTAATATTGTCTCACATCCCAATAGAACTAAAAAGGCTAGTGTCCATGTGCTTTCTGTTAGAATTGGTGATCATTGCTATTATGGTTTGTGTGATATTGGTGCAAGTTCAATTTTTATTCCTTGTGAGCTTTATAAAGAAATTATGCATGAAATCATTCCCTACGAGTTGGAAGAGATTGATGTAGTTATTCACCTTGCTAATAGAGAAACTATCTCTCCAATTTGTATTGTGCGGGATGTAGAAGTCCTTTGTGGTAAGATTAAGTATCCTACTGATTTTCTAGTACTTGGTTCAGCTGCTAGTAAAACTTATCCCATCATTTTTGGTAGACCTCTCTTGAGTACTTGTGGAGCTATTATAGATTGCAAGAGGGAGAAAATCTTGACTAAGTTTGATGGGGAATATTATGAGTTTAATTTTTCAAAATTTACTAAAGAACCTTGTGAAAATGAAACCCATAATGAGGATTTTCAAGTTGAACAACTTGCGTCTATTTCTCTTGCTCCTAACAATACTTTGCAGTAATTTATGGAAGACCACGAAAGTGAGATCTTCATGGAAGAAAGTTATGAGATTGACGAGATTCTCTGTCGTCAACCCAAGATGCTTAAGCATAACTTGCCTGTAGAAGACTTGGGTACCACGTTGCCACCTAAAAACCATCCGGTCTTCGATCTAAAACCTCTCCCTAACGATCTTAAATATGCCTACATTGATGATAAAAAAGATATATCCTGTTATTATTAGCTCTAAACTTTCAGGGAAGGAATAGGAACGATTATTGGTGGTTTTGAAGAAACACCGAGGGGCTATGGGCTATACTCTGGATGATTTAAAAGGGATTTCTCCTACTATATGTCAGCATGCTATCAATATAGAACCAGATGCAAAGCCAGTAGTCGAGCACCAACGGCGTCTAAATCCTAAGATGAAAGAAGTGGTAAGAAATGAGGTATTAAAACTCCTTGATGCTGGTATTATTTACCCTATTGCTGATAGTGAATGGGTTAGTCATGTTCATTGTGTTCCTAAAAAAGGAGGAATTACCGTAGTTCCTAATGATAATGATGAGCTTATCCCCCAAAGAATAGTAGTGGGCTATAGGATGTGCATTGATTTCAGGAAAGTTAACAAAGTTACTAAGAAAGATCATTACCCGCTTCCTTTATTGATCAAATGTTAGAAAGGTTGTCTAAAAAGACCCATTTTTGTTTTCTTGAGTGGATATTATGGTTTCTCTCAAATCGCTGTTAAACAATAAGATCAAGAAAAAACTACTTTTACATGCCCTTACGGAACCTATGCTTGTAGACGTATGCCTTTTGGTTTATGTAATGCTCCTGCTACTTTTCAAAGATGCATGTCTTCTATCTTTCATGGTTTTTGTGAGGAAATTGTGGAGGTGTTCATGGATGACTTCTCCGTCTATGGAACTTCTTTTGATAATTGTCTACACAACCTTGATAAAGTTTTCCAGAGGTGTGAAGAAACTAATCTTGTTCTTAATTGGGAGAAATGCCACTTCCTGGTTAATGAAGGGATTGTCCTTGGGCATAAGGTGTCCGAAAGAGGCATAGAGGTGGATAGAGCTAAAGTTGAGGCAATTGAGAAAATGCCTTGCCCAAGAGACATCAAAGGTATTTGTAGTATCCTTGGTCATGCTGGTATCTATAGAAGGTTTATTAAAGATTTATCTAAGATATCAAAACCCCTTACTAATCTTCTTCAAAAAGATGTACCCTTTGTTTTTTATGATGATTGTAAGGAAGCTTTTGAAACTCTTAAGAAGGCTTTAACTATAGCCCCTATCGTTCAACCACCTAATTGGAGTTTACCCTTTGAAATAATGTGTGATGCTAGTAATTTTGTTGTAGGTGCTATTCTTGAGCAACAAATTGATAAAAAGTTAAATGTCATTCATTATGCTAGTAAGACTCTTGATGTTGCTCAAAGGAATTATGCTACTACTGAAAAAGAATTTCGATCTATCGTTTTTGCTTGTGATAAGTTTAGACCTTATATTGTAGACTTAAAAGTCACCATTCATACTGATCATGCTACTATTAACTACCTTATGACGAAGAAGGATGCCAAGCCGAGGCTTATTAGATGGGTGCTGCTTTTCCAAGAGTTTGATCTACATATTGTAGATAGGAAAGGTGTTGAAAATCCTGTAGCTGATAATTTATCTCGATTGGAAAACATCTCTTTTGATCCTATGCCTGTTAATGATAGCTTCCCAAATGAATAGTTGGCTGCAGTAGGGGTGAGCTCGCGAGGGAGACCTTGGTATGCTGATTATGCTAACTTTATTGTCTCCAAGCAGTATTTGCCTCCAACTTTCACAGCTCAACAAAGAAGGAAGTTCTTTTACTATTTGAGGCATTATTTTTGGGATGACCCACACTTATATAAAGAAGGAGTGGATGGTATTATGTGAATATGTGTTCCAGAATATGAACAAAAAGAGATATTGCGTAAATGTCATGGTAGTGCTTATGGAGGTCATCATGCAGGAGATAGAACTGCGCAATAGGTGCTACAATCAGGTTTCTACTGGCCTATGCTTTTTAAAGATGCAAGATTTTTTTTTTATCTTGTGATGAGTGTCAGCGTGTTGGTAATATTTCTAGACGCAATGAAATGCCTATGAACTACTCTCTAGTTATTGATCCCTTTGATTGTTGGGGATTTGACTTTATGGGTCATTTTCCTCCCTCGAAATGTTATACTCATATTCTTGTTGCCGTTGATTATGTTACTAAGTGGGTAGAAGCTATACCTACGAAGAGTGCTGACGGGGGGACCTCTCTAAAAATGCTTAAGGATGTTATTTTTCCCAGGTTTGGAGTGCCTAGGTATCTCATGACTGATGGAGGTTCTCATTTCATTCATGGTTGTTTTAGAAAGACCCTTGCTAAATCTGATGTTAATCATAGAATTGTTTCAGCTTATCACCCCCAAACTAGTGGGCAAGTAGAGTTATCAAATAGAGAAATTAAATCCATCTTGCAAAAGACTATTAATAGATCTAGAAAAAACTGGGCTAAAAAGTTGAATGATGCTTTATGGGCTTATAGGACTGCCTATAAAAACCCTATGGGGATGTCTCCTTATAAAATGGTTTATGGGAAAGCTTGTCACCTGCCTTTATAATTAGAACACAAAGCTTATTGTGCAGTTAAAGAACTCAATAGAGATCATAATCTTGGTGGTGAAAAAAGACTATTTGACTCAAGTTCTTTGGATGAATGGAGGAGTGAAGCATATGAGAATGCTAGGCTCTTTAAGGAAAAAGTTAAAAGATGGCATGACAAGCGAATACTTAAGAGAGAATTCCATGTTGGTGAGAAAGTTCTATTGTATAGGTCTCGTCTCAGATTTTTTGCAGGGAAACTACTGTCGAAATGGGAAGGACCTTTCATTATTAGAGAAGTGTACCATTCAGGAGCGATAAAAATGTCCTCTTTAAAAGACAACACTACACAAGTGGTGAATGGGCAATGACTCAAGCACTATATTGCTGGAGATTCTTACAATGAAGATGTCGATGCTTTTCAAGTTATAACTTCGGAAAAATTTATGAAAGACCAAATTCAGAGACCTGCAGAGTCCGTTTTCGAATAGGTAATAGTTCTGGTAAGAAAAGTTCCGCGAAAGATCTGTCCAATTATATTTTTGCAGTTTTTATCCAACAAGGAAAGCTATGAAGCGAAAGAGGGACGGAAACGGAGCCAGGGTGGCTCACACCACCCTGTGGTGCGGGCCCACCCCTGGCCGCGCCACCAGGTGGTGTTGCCACTCCGGACTCTGTCTCCGACCCGTTTTCTCCCAGTACCTTCTTTTTGTTATGAAACTTCGTAATATATAATCCCCCGGATTGTAGCATCCCAATTGTCTAACAATTGTAATGCTACTTGGTCTAGTAATATAATGGCTACTTCAAATATATAATTGTTGCATCATCATTATATCATGCTCATGTCATCATGCCACCTTGCATTTGAGCATCATATAAAACCCTTTTGATTTGGTTCTTCTCTCATATGCATTGTTAATTGTATTTGCCTCTTGATATTGTATTTGGCTGTTAATATATTGTTAAATGCCCAAGTTGAGTTGGGGGCATATCTTTTATTTAACTCCACCACCTTTCTTTCACCACCTTATAATTCCACCATCCAACTAAATGTGAGCTTTGCACTTTCTTTGGGTTTTACCTCTAGCTCATGTGGGTTGGGATGGATCCAATTCTTTTTCCACATGCTCTCATCTTAGCATCATTGTTGTTTTCACATCATTGACATATGAGAGCCACATGGCCATCTTTGCATGCCTTGTGAATGGAACCTTTTGCTAGCTTCCATATGGATTGATTTGGGGTTATTATCATGTTGGAATATTGTGGGGCTTACTAAATGCCTAGTGGCACATACACACTAGCAAGTCCCAAGCTTACTCAAACATGATCATCTCCATCTATTTTTCACTTGGAACTTTCCTTGTAATTCTTTTGCTTGAGCCTTACTACACACTTTGGAATGCATAAGAAAATGCCATGTAAACAATCTTGTTTTCACAAAGATAAACATGGTATTAATTAATTATGCATGGCCCATGCAAGTACCCCTTTAGCTTGTCATTTGGATTTTATTAGATTTTTAGTGGATCATCTTCCTTCTTCCCTTACCCTCTTTTGCTTGTTTCTTTTGTGTGGTCTTGCCTTACACCAAAAATCCATGTGCTAGATCATGTGTGTCCTTGATCATGTGCTTGATCATCTCACCTCCCTCTTTCTCTCATCTCACCTCTCTCTTAAGCCCTAACCCGAGAACCCCCTCTAGCTAAACCCTAAACCACCCCATCACCCCCTCTCGGCCTCTCTCCTCTCTCTATCTAGCTGGCCCCACCAGGATCAAACCCCACCCAACTACCTACCCCTCTCCAACCCTAGACAAACCCTAGCCCGAGCCTCCCATCTACCCAAACCTAGCTCTACCCGAGGCTACCCTCTCTCCCTCTCTCCTCTCCCTGCCGAGGTGGCCCCAGCCCGAGCCTCAACACCAGACCACCCGTCCCCACCTGGAAGCCTCCCCCTACCTGCCCCTGCCCTGCCCTGGCCGACCGAGCACGTGAGGAAGGAGGGATAAAAAGGTGGCCGAGACCACCTTTTCCATCTACCCCGCTCCCCCACGGCACCACCTCCCTCTCCCGTCCCTATCTACCACCTCACGACTCCCCTCTGCCTCCCCCAGATCTACCCAGTACGCTCCCCTCTCTCCCTGCCGTCCCTCACCACCGCCACCTCCCTCTCGTCGGCCACCGTCGGTCTCCACCGCGTCCAGCCGATCCAGCCGTCAAGTGCGCCGTCGAGGAGGCCTGGAAGACCAAGACCAGTCCCCTGCATCGTCCCGTACACGCAGTAGCGGAGGAGAAGCCCCAGACCGCCAGAACCATCGACGCCGAGCCGAAACCCTAGTTCGTCGGTCCGTCTGCATCACCGTCGTCTTGCTGCTCCTCTGCTCGATCCGTCCACGCCAACACCCCCACGGTGAGCTCCCTGACCTCCCTGACATGGTCTGCTTCGCCATGCTGCCCTAGCCTCGCCGGCCTTTTCGTCGATCACCCTCCGCGCGCCGCCGCTCATTTGCTGTTTGCTCGCTCCCGCATCGCAGAAGCCCTATCTAGGCCGCGCCGACCCTCCCTGACACCAAGCCAGGCCAGCGCAGTGGCTCCGCCTCCGCGTGCGAGCCCTAGGTCACAGGATCGATCCCCGCCCGCGCCACGCACCGACCCGTCGCTCGGTGCAGAGAGAGAGAGAAGAAGTACAGTAGCCGTCGCCACTTTACGCTTAACCCCCTGCGCTTTTGTTGCATCAACCCGCACTCCCTCGTGGCCCACTTGTCAGCCTCGTGGCGTTTTTGCAAAAAGGCTCCCCTGCTTTGGTCGCATCAACCCGCAGTCCCCCCCTGAGCCGCGTGGCAACCTCGAGCCCGCCCACTGGCGTGTGGGTCCGCTTGTGCCGTGGTCCCACCTGTCATCGCTTGGGCTAGATTAGGCCGCGGTGTAAAATGTTTCTGCGTGCTGTGGAGTCCCAGTCAGCAGAGAGGCCCACCCGTCAGCGTCTGGGTCATTATCTGCCTGGGTAACAAAAGTATTTGTCTGTGATCTGCTTTAATTCAAATATTTTTCAAATTTATTTCTGTTTTCAAATAACTTTTCAAATACAAATCCAAATAATACAAATAATATATGTTTTCAAATCAGAAAAATGTGAGGAATTCAAATATGGCCTTCAAAATATATTTTGAACATTTAAAATTCCAAGTTTATTTAAATTACAATAAATGCCCCTTTTCTTTAATAAATTAATAACTTTTGTTTTATAACTGCAAATTTAACAAATGATATGTCTAAAATGATTAGCTCGACGAGACCTTTCTGTTTATGCATTCCATGGTTTGTTTTGAAGCATGCATCATATAATTATAAAGAGTACAACAACTAAAATAGGAATAAAATGAGGCTAAAACTCAATAAAATGGTTTATTCTCGTATTCCACACCTCACCCATGCCATGCTACTTTAATGCCATGCAAATTGTGCATCATTCATCATGGCATGATTGTTTGCTTGTCGCATTTATTCATATGCTTGCGCACTTTATTTATGCTGGCCTTGTTTGTTTGGTTCTTCTTCGAATAGACGCTGAGCAGGGGATATATCAAGAGAACCAGGAGAACTACCCAGATCCATTCCTTGCTTCAACTGAGCTGCCAGGCAAGCACTACCACATGCTTGCATACATATAGTACCTATTTCCTCTATCTTATTCTTGCATCATTGAGTCGCGATTGCATTAATCTGAATCCCAAGTATTGCATAGCCTTTACTTTTAAACCCCACCGAAGCTTGTTCCCTCCATCCCATGAGCCATTACTACAGGAGTTGCTTGAGCCATGCGAGTCGTAGAACAGCATGTGTAGGGTATGTGAGTGTCTGATGGATAACGAGGTACCCAAACAACTTAACCTGAGTAGTAATGGGATAACTAATGAAAGTGGCATCGGTGAGCCATATTCGCTATTTGGTTTTTCAGGCTCACTTGTGTCCCGTAAGACCCCGAGTACTTGATTCCTGTTCCAAGAATATTCGCGCTATCCACATCCGGGAGGCCTTATGGACCCCCCTGAGCCAGAGCTTGATTCATTCTTATTTCTTGGGGCCACAAACTAGTTTGGGGTTTTATTTACTATCATGTACTTATACCATGCTTTACTGATTTATTTAAGATTGTGCGAGGAGCACACTGTACTGTTTAGGAAAGCGGAGTGTTTTCGTGGTGTCGACAAGCCCAGTCACATTTTCAGGTTCCCAGTCGTTCACAGCCATTGACGCAAACCTTGAGTCCGTCTCGGAGTCAGCTAACTTCGTTGCGGGTATCTCAATGGGGTGGCCCCCTGAAATATTTCTGAATCCTGTAATTGCTTTGTCGTGACTGCCTCGTTGGGTTTTGATTTGGTTTTTCCGAGGCATATCGAGTGTGTGTTGCTATTTGTGCACCCCTGCAGGGTAAAACTTTCTGAAAGCCGTGTCCGCGGTTATGGACGACTTGGAGCACAGTTTCTCGATCATAGACAAGAATAACTAAAGTACCGCTTTTAGTTTGACTAGACTAGGTACCTGACTAGTAAATAGTGCAATACTCACGGAATGGATAATAAAACCGCCAACGGATGGGGGGGTTGTTCGTCCGCTTCCTCGTCGGTAAGCGAGGAGGAGGATGGATCTGTGGATATTACCGTTATAACTGTTATAACTGTTGTTATTAATTCACGGACATCCGTCTATCTCTGGTTAGGCGGATGGTTAGCGAGTATCTATAGAACTGTTAGGGTTTATCTCTTGCTGCAATTGCGTCACCCCAGGTTGTGTCCCCTTTAGAGGCATAAAGACTTGCTGAGTACCCCTAGGGTCTCACACGATAAATTATTGGTTCAGATGAACAGGTACACTCGCAAGATGGATACTGGGTGGAAGAGACGGACGATGTGGGCAACGATCATTCGGTGTAGAGATTCCGGGAACGGGGATCCGTGAGATCTGTGGGCGGGATCTGCTTATTTATGGGGCATCTTATGCCGATTTGCTTCTTATCCGTACTCGGATTTTGTCTTCCGCTTCCGCTTGATACTCTGTTGATTGATGTATGAGGAGATATCCTAAACTATTATATCTATCTAGGATATTTGGATCTTGCCGTATGGCGTTGCTATATTTCCTTTCTTTTTAGATGGAATGGCTCTGATGTACTATTGTATGGTGGCTTGCATACATACTCATTTGTGTATGTAGTTGATCCCTTCGCCTGCCGATTACGCCGCCCGTTCTTGTCCCGATGTTTGGAAATGGTTGGGACGGCCGAAAGGTCTACCTGTGAGTGGCATTTGGGCCCCACCGTACTATTTCAACCATTTCTGATCATCCAGGCTTGTACTAGGAGCGTAATTCACCGAGGTAGTTACACGGATCCCCCGAGGTTCGTATATCGTGTTCTCATCGTGTTTTCGTTTCGATCTGTTTCTGCCAGGAACTATTCTTGAAAGTTAGAGGCACGATGGGGTCTACCAAGGATAATGGAAAGGAGCCTTTGGAGGAAGATCTCCAAGACCCCGGTAAGGAGGAGGAGATCAAGAGTGAAGATGAAGAGGAGCAAGGCCAACATCCGCACACCAGCACTACCATTGCAAGCATTGGAGTGGTGACAAAACCTTCCATGGTTAGAAGTACTGCACGGATGCAGACTAGAGGGAGAACTGCTCGTCACTATTTGGCTCCACGGTCACTTCCTCCACACACCAAGAATCCTTTCCATACTCTTATCCATGAGCATCAATACCAGAATATGCCGAAGGATAAACTACCCTCCAATTGGGATTTGCCTCATTCTAGCCATGCAGGAAAAGAAGACTTCAAGGAGGAAGAGTGGGGCAAGAATCGCAAGAGCTGGAATTCTCAACCCGACATGATCATGATCCGCATTGAGCAAAACTCATAGCTGATTCGTAATCTCACCTTCGAGATTGAGGATTTGGGGAAATTGATCAAAGAGCTCATCGAGAGAATACCACCACCACCGAAGGTGTAATTCGTCATCAAGTTTGGCACCCCCTTGGCTTGTTCCAAGCTTGGGGGAGTACCACCGTATCACATCACTATCTTCTATCTTTTTACCTTTGTAGTAGAGTCATATCATGAATAGAGAAGTTATCATGTAGGATGGTTTGCATTTTGGAAGTGTCCCCTCTCTCGTTAGATATGTATCCCTTGGTGTGAGTTGTCGTTATGGAATATTAATGAGAAGTTCTATCATTTACTCTTTTGCATATCTTATATTAGTTTTCAATTCATGGTTATATGATTGATCTTGTTGTTAGTATTGCTATCACTTTGGGATCATTGAGTTAATTTAGTTGGTTTTGGCAAACCTGGCTTGGTTAGTAGCAACCCTATTATTGAGAGTTGAATGAAAAGATAAAAGTACTCTAAAGAAATATAATTTCATCATCTTTCTTTCTTGATTTGCTCATAAGTTTAGTATTCTCTAGTTAAGATCTTTTGTGCTTCGAAGGAATATTGCATGTTTGTTTTTATCACTTATATGTTTGTTTGTCTCCTTCAGCTCTTATAGTTGCTACCCAGCCTTGCTAGCCAAAAACCTGTAATGAGAGGGAGTTCTTCTCGTGCATCCAATCCTTAAACCAAAACCTATGCCATTTGTGTCCACCATACCTACCTATTAGCACTATTTCTATTCCAAGTAAATTCTTGTTTTTATTTACCTTCCAAATTAAACTTGTTATGTGAAAATTAGTGATTAAAGCTCTCACAAACTTGATGGCACACTTTACTTTCTTGCACTTAATAAACTTGAACAATTGGGTCCTTCTTTGTTGCGTATATGCTTGCGTTTTATGAGTTGAAGTTAGCAGAACCATGTATCATGGGGAACGCTTTCAACACTGCACTGGTACTTTGTACCTAGTTGATATCATGATTCTTTTGCCTATGGATCTCGGCGGTGTGAAATAAAAGGGGAACTTGTAAGATAATGCAGTTTATATGTGTGTTAGAGAAACGCCTGGGCTGCTAGCCTAAGCCATGCCTAATCATGGTGGAAACTTGCAGCATAACTATAGTGAGCATTCTATGAAGCATCCTCAATAAAAACCTATGCAAATGGCAAATAAAAAGTTCGCTGAGATGCTCATTTTCTTCTCGCCTTGTCATTTTGATTATGGTATAGCTCCTATAACATGTGCAAGGGATACCCCGTTGGTGGTTCTCGATGATACACATGTATTTACAATGACAAGAGCTTACTCGTGACTGAAGTTGAGTAGCATGAGGTTCGGTTTTTGTAAGTAAGGGGCATGGGACTTCAATTTATAACTTGTCAAGCATATCCTCTTAGTTGTGTCACTTTAACCTTAATCACCTAAAGATGCCTATGATAGGGGCAATGAGAGCTGAAAGCTAGTTAGTACCATAATTTTTGGGAGCTCTTTATGAAACTTGAAAACCCTGCTTCCCTCTGCTCAAAGGAATTATGCTACTACTGAAAAACAATTTCTAGCTATCTTTTTGCTTATGATAAGTTTAGACCTTATATTGTAGACTTAAAAGTCACCATTCATACTGATCATGCTGCTATTAAGTACCTTATGATGAAGAAGGATGCCAAGCCGAGGCTTATTAGATGGGTGCTGCTTTTACAAGAGTTTGATCTACATATTGTAGATGGGAAAGGTGTTCAAAATCCTATAGCTGATAATTTATCTCGATTGGAAAACATCTCTTTTGATCCTATGCCTGTTAATGATAGCTTCCCAAATGAACAGTTGGCTGCAGTATGGGTGAGCTCGCGAGGGAGACCTTGCTATGCTGATTATGCTAACTTTATTGTCTCCAAGCAGTATTTTCCTCCAACTTTCACATCTCAACAAAGAAGGAAGTTCTTTTACGATTTGAGGCATTATTTTTGGGATGACCCACACTTATATAAAGATGGAGTGGATGGTATTATGCGAAGATGTGTTCCAGAATATGAACAAAAAGAGATATTGCGTAAATGTCATGGTAGTGCTTATGGAGGACATCATGCAGGAGATAGAACTGTGCAAAAGGTGCTACAATCAGGTTTCTACTGGCCTACGCTTTTTAAAGATGCAAGAAAATTTGTTTTATCTTGTGATGAGTGTCAGCGTGTTGGTAATATTTCTAGACGCAATGAAATGCGTATGAACCACTCTCTAGTAATTGAACCGTTTGATTGTTGGGGATTTGACTTTATGGGTCATTTTCCTCCCTCGAAATGTTATATTCATATTCTTGTTGCCATTGCTTATGTTAGTAAGTGGGTAGAAGCTATACCTACGAAGAGTGTTGACGGGGGGACCTCTCTAAAAATGCTTAAGGATGTTATTTTTCCCAGGTTTGGAGTGCCTAGGTATCTCATGACTGATGGAGGTTCTCATTTCATTCATGGTTGTTTTAGAAAGACCCTTGCTAAATATGATGTTAATCATAGAATTGTTTTAGCTTATCACCCCAAACTAGTATGCAAGTAGAGTTATCAAATAGAGAAATTAAATCCATCTTGCAAAAGACTGTTAATAGATCTAGAAAAAACTGGGCTAAAAAGTTGAATGATGCTTTATGGGCTTATAGGACTGCCTATAAAAACCCTATGGGGATGTCTCCTTATAAAATGGTTTATGGGAAAGCTTGTCACCTACCTTTAGAATTAGAATACAAAGCTTATTGGGCAGTTAAAGAACTCAATAGAGATTGTAAGCTTGGTGGTGAAAAAAGACTATTTGACTTAAGTTCTTTGGATGAATGGAGGAGTGAAGCATATGAGAATGCTAGGCTCTTTAAGGAAAAAGTTAAAAGATGGCATGAAAAGAGAATACTTAAGAGAGAATTCCATGTTGGTGATAAAGTTCTATTGTATAGGTCTCGTCTAAGATTTTTTGCAGGGAAAGTACTGTCGAAATGGGAAGGACCTTTCATTATTGAAGAAGTGTCAAGAGCGATAAAAATGTCCTCTTTAAAAGACAACACTACACAAGTGGTGAATGGGCAACGACTCAAGCACTATATTGCTGGAGATTCTTACAATGAAGATGTCAATGCTTTTCAAGTTATAACTCCGAAAAAATTTATGAAAGACCAAATTCAGAGACCTGTAGAGTCCATTTTCGAAATGGTAATAGTTATGGTAAGAAAAGTTCCACGAAAGATCTGTCCAATTATATTTTTGCAGTTTTTATCCAACAAGGAAATATATGAAGCGAAAGAGGCACGGAAACGGAGCCAGGGTCGCTCACACCACCCTGTGGCGCGGGCCCATCCCTGGCCGCGCCACTAGGTGGTGTCGCCACTCCGGACTCCGTCTCCAACCCGTTTTCTCCCAGTACCTTCCTTTTGTTATGAAACTTCATAATATATAATCCCCCGGATCCCCCAAGGTTCGTATATCGTGTTCTCGTCGTGTTTTCGTTTCGATCTGTTTCTGCCAGGAACTATTCTTGAAAGTTAGAAGCACGATGGTGTCTGCCAACGATAATGGAAAGGAGCCTTTGGAGGAAGATCTCCAAGACCCCGGTAAGGAGGAGGAGATCAAGAGTGAAGATGAAGAGGAGCAAGGCCAACTTCCGCACACCAGGACTACCATTGCAAGCATTGGAGTGGTGACAAAACCTGCCATGGTTAGATGTACTGCACGGATGCAGACTGGAGGGAAAACTCCTCGTCACTGTTTGGCTCCACGGTCACTTCCTCCACACACCAAGAATCCTTTCCATACTCTTATCCATGAGCATCAATACCAGAATATGCCCAAGGAGAAACTACCCTCCAATTGGGATTTGCCTCATTCTAGCCATGCAGGAAAAGAAGACTTCAAGGAGGAAGAGTGGGGAAAGAATCGCAAGAGCTGGAATTCTCAAGCCGACATGATCATGAGCCGCATTGAGCAAAACTCATAGCTGATTCGTAATCTCACCTTCGAGATTGAGGATTTGGGGAAATTGATCAAAGAGATCATCGAGAGAATACCACCACCACCGAAGGTGTAATTCGTCATCAGGTTTGGCACCCCCTTGGCTTGTTCCAAGCTTGGGGGAGTGCCGCCGTATCACATCACTATCTTCTATCTGTTTACCTTTGTAGTAGAGTCATATCATGAATAGAGAAGTTATCATGTAGGATGGTTTGCATTTTGGAAGTGTCCCCTCTCTCGTTAGATATGTATCCCTTGGTGTGAGTTGTCGTTATGGAATATTAATGAGAATTTCTATCATTTACTCTTTTGCATATCTTATATTAGTTTTCAATTCATGGTTATATGACTGATCTTGTTGTTAGTATTGCTATCACTTTGGGATCATTGAATTAATTTAGTTGGTTTTGGCAAACCTGGCTTGGTTAGTAGCAACCCTATTTTTGAGAGTTGAATGAAAAGATAAAATTACTCTAAAGAAATATAATTTCATCATCTTTCTTTCTTGATTTGCTCATAAGTTTAGTATTCTCTAGTTAGATTGCATGTTTGTTTTTATCACTTGTATGTTTGTTTGTCTCCTTCAACTCTTATACTTGCTACCCAGCCTTTCTAGCCAAAAACCTGTACTGAGAGGGAATTCTTCTCATGCATCCAATCCTTAAACCAAAACCTATGCCATTTGTGTCCACCATACCTACCTATTAGCACTATTTCTATTCCAAGTAAATTCTTGTTTTTATTTACCTTCCAAATTAAACTTGTTATGTGAAAATTAGTGATTAAAGCTCTCACGAACTTGATGGCACACTTTACTTTCTTGCACTTAATAAACTTGAACAATTGGGTCCTTCTTTGTTGCGTATATGCTTGCGCTTTATGAGTTGAAGTTAGTAGAACCATGTATCATGGGGAACACTTTCAACAATGCACTGGTACTTTGTACCTAGTTGATATCTTGATTCTTTTTCCTATGGATCCCGGTGGTGTGAAATAAAAGGGGAACTTGTAAGATCATGTAGTTTATATGTGTGTTAGAGAAATGCCTAGGCCGCTAGCCTAAGAAATGCCTAATCATGGTGGAAACTTGCAGCATAACTATAGTGAGCATTCTATGAAGCATCCTCAATAAAAACCTATGCAAATAGCAAATAAAAAGATCGCTGAGATGCTCATTGTCTTCTTGCCTTGTCATTTTGATTATGGGATAGCTCCTGTATCATGTGCAAGGGGTACCCCGTTGGTGGTTCTCAATGATACACATGTATTTGCAATGACAAGAGCTTACTCGTGACTCAAGTTGAGTAGCATGAGGTTAGGTCTTTATAAGTAAGGGGCATGGGACTTCAATTTATAACTTGTCAAGCATATCCTCTTAGTTGTGTCACTTTAACCTTAATCACCTAAAGATGCCTATGATAGGGGCAATGAGAGCTGAAAGCTAGTTAGTACCATAATTTTTGGGAGCTCTTTATGAAACTTGAAAACCCTGCTTCCCTCTGCGAAGGGCCTTTCTTTTACTTTTCAATTGAGTCTATAAACCTATTTCCCTTCTGTCTCAGCAAGTATTTTGAGTTGTTGTGTTTGATTCATTCATATGATGATTTATTCAATCATGTTTCTTATGTTGCTTGTTTTTCACATTGCTCTTATCTTGGTGTTTACTACTTTGAAAGCTATCATTGAAAATCAGTTATTTGTGAACTCTAGTAAATTGTCAACTATTCTTCGACCAAGAGCTAAGTTTTCCATTACCAATTATGAATCTCTCTTTGTACCTTTATTGTATTCCCTTTACTTATTGCAAGTTAAGTTATATAATAGTGAGTTGTCTTCTATTATGATCTATGTACTGATGAATGTGATGCTTGTTGTCCGTATTCTTTTATCGACTCTTCATTCCATAAACCCGAGGCCGTGTTTATTGAGCTCAGTTTCGCTTGGGGACAAGCGAAGTCTAAGCTTGGGGGGAGTTGATACGTCCATTTTGCATCACTATTCTATATCATAATTCACTATTACTCATTGATATATTTCATATTAAGAGATGATACTTATGTAATTTCATCTGTTTTTGCATGGTTGATGACTTTTGGAGCATGGACCGCTGCAGTCAGGATTCTGATGGAAAAGTTGCTGTTTGGAGGCAAAATTCGCGAAGATCAGAAAATCCGGGAAAACATACGGAAAATCTTATTTTTCTAGAAGACGAAGGAAGCCAGAAGGAGGAGTGGGATGGGCCACAGGGGGCCCACACCACCCCCTGGTGCGGGCCGGCCTAGGCCACGCCACCAGGTGGTGTGGCTGCCATGGTCCACCCCTGGCTCTCCCCTCTGGCGTATATAATCCTCCCGAAACCCTAATACTCGAGGGGCGACCACGGAAAGATTCCGCCGCCTCTGCGGGGTGGAAAACACCGAGAGAGAAAGATCTCTCTGGCAGACAGATTTCTGCCAGGTTAATTCCTTCCCGGAGAGGGGAGATCGTTGCCATCAACACCACCATCAAGCTGGACTTCGTCGGGATCATCATCATCATCACCACCACCATCATGACCATCAGCACCCTCATCACCATCTCCATATTACTGTAACAATTGGGTTGAATCTTGCATAGTTCTTAGGGGAAACTTTCCCGGTGTTGATTACTCTTTGTAGTTGATGCTATTGAGTGAACCGTTGAATTATTGTTTATGTTCAGATTGTTATACATCATTATTCCATCTCTTATCATGATCCATATCATGTCTTGTGAGTAGTTCGTTTTGTTCTTGAGGACATGGGAGAAGTCATGTTGTTAGTAGTGGAATTGTGTTGAGGAAGATTCAATAGTTTGATATTTAAGTTGTGGTGTACTTCTTCTAGTGGTGTCATGTGAATGTCGACTACATGACACTTCACCTATATGGGCCTAGGGGAATGCACTGTGTATTTGGCTACTAATCGTAGGGGTTGCCGGAGTGACAGAAACCTAAACCCCCATTAGGAAACCATTACACAAGGGACGTCAGGGTCTTAGAGTTTAAAGATATGGTTAGGTTTCTACCTTAATTACTTTCTTGTACTTACGGATGTTTGCAAGGGGTATAATCAAAAGTATGTATTAGTCCTAGGAAGGTCGGTACATTAGCACAGGTTCACCCACACAACACTTGACAGTCTTCCCATGTGTCCTCGAGAACATTTGGTCATCTTAAGTAATACAACCGGATTGTCCTTTGCTGAATAAAGGATTGGGCCACTTGCTGCATTTATTCCTATTGTCTCTTATTTATTCGTAGTTTATTTACTTGCTTTATCAAAACCCCCTAAAAATCTGTTTGCTAAGTATTTGTAGAGAATTCCTGATCCATACCACTAGCCAGCACCTACTGCTCCTCGTTGGGTTCGACACTCTTACTTATCGAAAATACTGCGATACACCCCCTATACTTGTGGGTCATCAGATCCATGTGGTTTATGAAAAGAACGCACATGCAATGACTGTAGTGGATCCATATGTGGTTTAGAAAAAGAACACACATGCAATGACTGTAGTGGATCGATATGGTTTATGAAAAGAACACACATTCAGTGCCTCTGGTGGATCCATCTAGTTTATTAAAAGAACACACATGCAATGAACTCTAGTGCATCCACGTGGTTTATGAAAAGAATACACATGTAATGACTCTAGGTATGGTTTATGAACAGAACACACATGCAATGACTGTAGTGGATCCATATGTGGTTTAGAAAAAGAACACACATGCAATGACTGTAGTGGATCCATGTGGTTTATGAAAAGAACACACATGTAATGATTGTAGTGGATCAATATGTGGTTTAGAAAAATAACACACATACAATGATTGTAGTGGATCCATATGGTGTACAAAAAGAACACGCATTCAATGACTCTAGTGGATCCATGTGGTTTATGAAAAGAACACACATGCAATGAACTCTAGTCGATCCATGCGGTGTATGAAAAGAACACACATGTAATGAACTCTTGTGGATCCATGTGGTTTATGAAAAGAACACACATGTTGTGGTGGCATCACCGCATGTGTTATTTTCCTAAAACCCCAATGATGCACACTAATACACTCACACATCCAATGAAAAGAACACACATGTAATGACTCTGGTGGATCCACGTGGTTTATGAAAATAAAACACATGCAATGACTCTAGATATGGTTTATGAAAAGAACACACATGCAATGACACTGGTGGATCCATGTGGTTTATGAAAAGAACACACATGCAAATGACTATAGTCGGTCCATGTTGTTTATGAAAAGAACACACATGCAATGACTGTAGTTGATCCATATGTGGTTTAGAAAAATAACACGCATTCAATGACACTGGTGGATCCATGTTGTTTTTGAAAAGAACACACATGCAATGACTCTAGTGGATCCATGTGGTTTATGAAAAGAACACACATGCTGTGCTGGCATCATTGCATGTGTTCTTTTCCTAAAACCCCAATGATGCACACTAATACACTCACACATCTAATGGAAAGAACACACATGCAATGACTCTGGTGGATTCATGTGGTTTATGAAAAGTACACACATGCAATGACTCTAGTTGTGGTGTATGAAAAGAACACACATGCAATTACTGTAGTGAATCCATATGTGGTTTAGAAAAAGAACACACATTCAATGACACTAGTGGATCCTTGTGGTTTATGAAAAGAACACACATTCAATACCCTAGTGGATCCATGTGGTTTATGAAAACAACATGCATGCAATGAACTCATGTGGATCCATGTGTTTTATGAAAAGAACACACATGCAATGACACTGGTGGATCCATGTGGTTTATGAAAAGAACACACATGCAATGACTGTAGTGGATCTATATGTTGTTTAGAAAAAGAACACACATGCAATGACTGTAGTGGATCCATGTGGTTTTTGATAAGAACACACATTTAGTGACTCTAGTGGATCCATGTGGTTTATGAAAAGAACACACATGCAATGAACTCTAGTGCATCCATGTGGTTTATTAAAACAACTCACATGCAATGACTCTAGGTGTGGTTTATGAACAGAACACACATGCAACGAGTGTAGTAGATCCATATGTGGTTTAGAAAAAGAACATGCATGCAATGACTATAGTGGATCCATGTGGTTTATGAAAAGAACACACATTCAATGACTCTAGTGGATCCATGTGGTTTATGAAAACAACACACATGTAATGAACTCTTGTGGATCCATGTGGTTTATGAAAAGAATACACATGCAATGACAATGGTGGATCCGTGTGGTTTATGAAAGGAACACACATGCAATGACTCTAGATGTGGTTCATGAAAAGAACACACATGCAATTACACTGGTGGATCCAAGAGGTTTATGAAAAGAACACATATGCAATAATTGTAGTGGATCCATATGTGGTTTAGAAAAAGAACACACATATAGTGACTGTAGTGCATCCATGTGGTTTATGAAAAACACACCCATTCAATGAGTCTAGTGGATCCATGTGGTTTATGAAAAGAACACACATGCAATGAACTCTAGTGGATCTATGTGGTTTATGAAAATAACACACATGCAATGAACTCTTGTGGATCCATGTGGTTTATGAAAAGAACACACATGTTGTGGTGGCATCACCTGATGTGTTCTTTTCCTAAAACCCCAATGATGCACACTAATACACTCACACATCCAATGAAAATAACACACATGCAATGATTCTGGTGGATCCATGTGGTTTATGAAAATAACACACATGCAATGACTCTAGATGTGATTTACGAAAATAACGCGCATGCGACACTGGTCGATCCATGTGGTTTATGAAAAGAACATACATGCGATGACTATAGTGGATCCATATGTTGTTTAGAAAAAGAACACACATTCAATGACACAGGTGGATCCATCTGGTTTATGAAAAGAACACACACGCAATGACTCTAGTGGATCGATGTGGTTTATGAAAAGAATACACATGCAATGAATTTAAGTGGATCCATGTGGTTTATGAAAAGAACACACATGCAATAACTGTAGTGGATCCATGTGTGGTTTAGAAAAAGAACACACATATAGTGACTCTAGTGCATCCATGTGGTTTGTGAAAAGAACACCCATTCAATGAGTCTAGTGGATCCATGTATTTTATTAAAGGAACACACATGCAATGAACTCTAGTGGATCTATGTGGTTTATGAAAAGAACACACAGGCAATGAACTCTTGTGGATCCATGTGGTTTATGAAAAGAACACACATGCTGTGGTGGCATCACCTCAGTGTTCTTTTCCTAAAACCCCAATGATGCACACTAATACACTCACACATCCAATGAAAAGAACACACATGCAATGACTCTGGTGGATCCATGTGGTTTATGAAAATAACACACATGCAATGACTCTAGATGTGATTTATGAAAAGAACGCGCATGCGACACTGGTGGATCCATGTGTTTTATGAAAATAACACACATGCAATGACTATAGTCGATCCATATGTGGTTTAGAAAAAGAAAACACATTCAATGACACTGGTGGATCCATCTGGTTTATGAAAATAACACACATGCAATGACTCTAGTGGAACCATGTGGTTTACGAAAGAACACGCATGCAATGAACTCAAGTGGATTCATGTGGTTTATGAAAAGAACACACATGCAGTGACTGTAGTGGATCCATGTGGTTTATGAAAAGAACACACATGTAATGACTGTAGTGTATCCATATGTGGTTTAGAAAAAGAACACGTATACAATGATTGTAGTGGATCCATGTGGTTTACAAAAATAACACGCATTCAATGACTCTAGTGGATCCATGTGGTTTATGAAAAGAACACACATGCAATGAACTCTAGTCGAACCATGTGGTGTATGAGAAGAACACACATGTAATGAACTCTTGTGGATCCATGTGGTTTATGAAAAGAACACACATGCTGTGGTGACATCACCGCATGTGTTCTTTTCCTAAAACCCCAATGATGCACACTAATACACTCACATCCAATGAAAAGAACACACGCGCAATGACTCTGGTGGATCCATGTGGTTTATGAAAATAACACACATGCAATGACTCTAGATGTGGTTTATGAAAAGAACACACGTGCAATGACATTGGTGGATCCATGTGGTTTATGAAAAGAACATACATGCAATGACTGTGTCTTTCCCGCAAAATGGAAAGAACATACATGCAATGACTGGTGGATCCATTTGGTTTGTCACTCTCCGATCTACCCAAGTCGAATCCTAAGGGGGAAAGACTGCGTCTTTCCCGCAAAATGGAATAACCCTACGCCAGAAGCACTCCAACAATTGGACCCAAAGACACAGACTTGGATACAATAACCCATTTATGAGAATCTCCGTAAACCCTTACAGAAGGACGATCCCTCCTTGCAGTCATGGTTGAAGCCGGCTCGACCCTCGAGTTTTCAGAAGATTGAAGTTCAACCTCACTATCGAGGTGTTTCTATTCGAAGAAGAAGTCGGCAAGTTAGTACGCAAGAAACACATAGCCCTAAATCAAAGATGAATCCCCTAATCTTATTCTCCCGAATCTCGGGACGAGATTCTTTTAAGGGGGAAAGGTCTGTAACATCCCAATTTCAGCAGCCCTGATTAGCTATCCAGAATGCAAAAATCAGGGGGAACAAAAACTTTTTCTGGTTCATTGGTGCAGTGCTTGCTTGTTGTTTGCTTGTGCTTGTGCATGAGAGTGTATCTTATGATATTCCTTACCTCACCCTTAGTAGACAAAAGCTATTTACCAAAACTATCCTGGCTCAACTTACATATTCTCAAACGTTCTGGCATTTCAAAACATGAGCCAAGATTGCTCGTGCAACCAAAACCATTTTGGTAGCTTCTATTGACAAAACTATGGAGAGATATATAATACAATCTCCTTATGTTTTCAAGACAGAACCCTCAACTAACCTTATCTCTAGTTTTCCCAAAACCTCTTTTCAAAGCATTTGAATTCTATTCTTGGTAGAGACACTAGGGACTCTCATCTTATTCAAAGTCCAACCTCTTCAAAATGCCACCAACTTACCCCAAGATAAGCTTGATGGTAACCCTAGTAGTAGTTGATTAGTTTATAAGATGAGTTGCCTTGATCTGCTGTCTAATGAATTGGCTTGATCTGCTGTCTGATGAATTGCCTTGATCTGTTGTTTGTGTGGTTTGCTTAGGAAGTATTATGATCTGCTCTAGGAGCTCATCCCTAGGATCAGGAGGATTCCAAATCACCCCACCCTAAGCAAGCTTGCAAAGCAAGATCAAATCCCTAGATACTGGGTGATCATCTAAAACCCTTAGCCAGATCATCCCTGAAGTGATCCAATTCTAGAAGCTTCCAAGTCCATGAGGACCAAAGTCAAGCACGGATCCCTTCCACTCAATCCACACTTCAACATCATCCACTTATTGATGCTCTGATACCTTGCTATCCCTCCCAGAACTTTTCCTCTCATACTCTAGTCAAAATCATCAAAACTGCCAAATTTGACTAAGTCTAGAAACAGTTTCAACATCACCTTTTTTAATGCCTCCTTTTCTCAAACTTTGTGCATTTTTGGAAATGCATCTAAACCATATTGTTAACCATACTAAGGACTACCAAGGCCCATATTTGTCCATGGTTATATCCTCCTCCAACTCACTTGTTCTTGATGGTTTTGCAGACAAGAAAATAACATTTCCTACAAATCCAGTCATCATGCCTACTTGGGTAGAAGCTCACCCCGTCATACAACCTTCTATGGACAAACTCTTGGCATGGTTGTGACCTACTCATATAGGTCTATCAACTTCTGCTTCACTTGTTCCAAGTGGATCCTTGTGCTGATTAAACCCACTTGGTTTATAAGGCATCATAACCCTTTTGGTATGGCAGCCTTATTTTCAACAAAGTTTGCCATCACTTCTAGATCACCTCAAATGCAATTAATTCAAACTCCTCCTGCCAGTATCATCTATATGACCTGTTCTACCTATCCATCTATCCCTCTCATCAAGGTGAACTCTGAACTCCAAGATACAACCATGTTTTGGTGGTATAAAAATAACATCACCCTAGATCCCCAATACCTTGTTCTTCCATCTAATTCAAGTTGGAATTTCATTCCACAAGGTTGAAAATGATTGCTACAACTTTTCTAGCTCATCTACTTTGGTCATCAAGAATTATCAAATTTTATCCATAATTATTATGGCCCCAAATCTATTTAATTCCTTTAATAGCCTAAATCTCCAAAACTCCTTTCCTAAAGGAAAGTTTGGTTTTTGCCAAAACACTTCTCCAAATTTTGGCTCAAGTGAGTTCCACATATCATGATCTATATTCCCATCTCAAAAATAAATATTTTTGAGAAGTTTTATTATTTCTTTTTGCCCATTTTCTTAAATGGCTGAATTGGAATAATAATTGTCTTAAATACCTTTAATCCCCAATAAATCTTGGGAAAATTCCCCTAAGTGTGTACTCACATTTCGGACCCTCTCCAACCAGAAACCATCCTTGCCCAATGTAAATATATCAAATGATCTTCTAGAATCCACTTCTGCCCCTTTTGTTTAATTGGATTTAAGTGGACTAAAACTCCTCTGAAAAATCTCAATTAAATCCTAGGAGTCTACCTTGATCTCCTATATCTACCAGTACCATTTCCTCCTCTAGTCCAATGCAAGTTTTTGGACTTCCTTCACAACCACCAATTGGATTAATTTTGCCAATTAAGCAAATCCATTACTCAAACCACTTTCAAATCCCATCAGAACTTACTCAATGCTCATCCTTAGCACTAGGACACTCCCCTGGTCGCGGGCACTGTAGCTCCACCCCTGCCCTTGCCCATTTTACCCTTGTACTAGTAGAAAGAGAGAGAGACAACCCCCAAATCCTACAAGGATCTACCTCATTTAATTACCACAGCTGACACCCCCTCCCTCTCTGATCTAGCATGACTAAAACCCCTTCCTACCCCTCTCCACCATCCCCTGGACCAATCACTAACCAGCAATCCCCCTCCCCCATGTCCTAAAGGGACATTTACATCATCTACCCCTCCTTCCTAGTATATATGGCCAGAGGCCTCCCCAAGTGAGCCTCTACCCCTCATTTCCTTCCTCTCCCCCTGCACGCACCTCCCCTAGCTCCACTCCCTCTTCCCTGCTCAGATCTGCCCGGAAGAGGAAGAAGAGGAGCTCTCGGCCTCCTTCAAAAATCGAGCTAGGAGCTCTTATCTCTACTGCTCTCCTCCTGCATGTCACCTCACAGTGACCCTCTCCTCCTTCTCCATCTAACAGTACTCTTATTCTTACCTAGGAACCACTCCTCCATCGTCACCGTCGAGCTTCGACGAGGTCATCCCCGGCCTCTAATGCGCGAGCTACTTCCCGGCGTCAAACCACCTCGTGTCGCCCCTCCCCAGGCTCGCCGTTGTTGACCGCGACGCCCTGCACCCTCCACATCGCCTCCTGAGCCCTCTAGTGAGCTCCTCGCCTCCCTCTCCGACATTCTAGGGTTCTGTCCCCGGCGCTCTGTCGCTGCGATGACGACGAGCGCAGGCCGTCCATCGCGACTTAATTGAACGACCGAGATCCTCCAATACCCCTTTGGCCGCCCTCTCTCGCGGACCGTCGGGCCCCGCCTGGCAGTTTCAAGCCGCGGCTCCCGCGCACCGCCGCCGTGGGCCGATTCTCCCCCTGCGGCCTAGTACCTCCCTAGTTCCGGCCCACTATATCATCTTCCCTTTTTCCATTTAGCTGGTCTGTTATTTCTAGAAAACTTCCTGCTAGATTTAAATCCTTTTGAAAATGGAAATAAAATCCAAATTAGTTTGGATAAATTTGAAATACCTGTCATCTAGCATAGGTCCTAGGCCAAGGTGAACAGTAGGGTGTCTTTAGAAAAAATAACAAAATTAGCCTTTATCTAGTTTGGATAAATTATCTAGGTCAAACCAAGTGAGGTATTGACCTGATTCCACCTCCCAGTACACCCTAGTATCAAAATCTATCGAACCCCAGCAGCTCAGAATTTATTGAACTCTGGTTGAATTTTAGTTATTTAAATACTTCCGTAAGGGGTATTCTCACTAAATAAATCACTCCAGGAGTTTGACAACTCCCAAATGAGTGAATCTAATTCCTACAGGAAGGTATCCTAAGTTCCTACCACCTTCCCTTCGAATCAACTACATAGCTTCTGTAGAATTAATCTGGTGAAAAAGAGAAAAACCATACAGAACTGCCTTTGGGAATTTCCTGAGGGCATTCTGGTAATTATTTTGACAAGATTCCAACTCTAAGTGGTTGCCTACATCATACACTACCTAACCACCCAAGGAAATAATTTTTGGATCTCGAGATACATTCTGGTGAATTATTTCCTCAAACTAGAACTTATTCCACTATAAAAAGCATATTTAAATTTAGGTAATTGATAATCTAGTAAAACCACTTGTGTTGGTTTTATGTTGTCAAGACATATCCAAGGATACCATTGATGCACATTGGTATCCTACTGATATCAGAACCACACTCCAAATTCATGGTATTTCTCCTAGACATCTATCCTCCAAGAGAAAAACACTACAATGCCAATCTAGTAATTTCCACTTCTAGTAGCCCACTTCTTCAAAACCTACCAAGTTCAGTAGTATTGAATATGTTTGTTTGATGTATGGTTTGATGCATGTATGCCTTGTATTGATTGTGGTATTGTCTGCTTGCATGTGTACTCGATGACGACGATAGTGTGAGTGTTTGACGACAAGAAGGAAGGGACTTCTTATTATTATCTATTGGGTATTCTTGGTTATCTAAAGAAGTCCAGGGACGTATTGTTGATCGCAGGCAAGCCACCACTCTTGAACTCTGATATATGTCCTACTCTCTTTTACCTGTTTTGTATCCTCTTTATAAATTGCATTATCTACCTGCATGTCTTGTTTTACAAATACTGCGATAGTAACTTGGCTCCTCCAAGTTATGACTTTGTGTCCTTCAAGGCACCACCCTAATGTACCTACCATTTTATCCCTTTAAATCGAGAGGATGATGGTTAGCATCCTACCTCCTTGGAAAACCCCGGTTTTTGAGAAAGTAAACTGTTTTGGGGATTTACCTCACTACAAAGGTTTTAAACTACTTTGTAAAACCCTTGGGAAGAGGCATCGTTCTATGTGGATGTTTTAGCGAAAGAAATGGTGATGATGAGAAATGAGAATGTGATGGGATGTTCTAAGACTTTACCAGAACAATTTTTATAAGTGCAACCACATTACCCCAGGTGCTGGGGCTTAGCTTGTAGTTTGTCTGCATTAGCCAAGGCAGCTTGTACCATGCTTACAAGGACAGATCCCTTGAATTCCGGGCAGGCGCTACCAGATCTCGGATCTGAAGCCTATTGCTTGCTTCGGCAAGAGTGAGCCTGTTCTGGCAGGAGGCCAGTGCAACAATTGGGTCTCCCGTGGACGGTATGACTTGGAGTATGGAAGGAAGTGGAGTCACCATATTTAAGGTATACGCCAAGTTGCAGCTTGGGTATGCGTGTGTACGGCAGGCAGGACTATGGCTGGGAGCCACATACTCATTGCCAGGGAGAACAAACCCAAAAGGAGAAGCAGCCTTTGCTAGGGTCGACAAGCGAGAAGTTAGGTTTGATTATCTGGACCCCATCTACAGTGGTAGTGGGCCGTTATTGTATCCTGGCGGATGTATTGATTCTTGTGGGGAAAGTGCACAAACTCTGCAGAGTATAATCTATTCGAATAGCCATGTCCACGGTAAAGGACGGTTGTAAAGGTGTTAGCTAGGAGTACCCAAACCGTGCTTGTTTGGGAAACAAGGATGGAGTGGACGAAGGTTTCGGGGGAAAACGAGTTCGAAAGCTTTGTTTTGACCCGAGGTGGTCGAAGATATGAAGATGCCATAACTTCAAGAGGTAGTCTAGGCTTTTCAAAAATAACCCCATATAGAGCTATCTCGCCACAGCCAGACTTGCATTTCCTTATTTCATTTATCCTAGTGGTTTGCGAGTACATTCAAAAGTACTCACGGCTGTGTCCCTGGCTATTTACTTGGCCAGACTTTCAGAGGTCCAACATTGGAAGATTAAGGTGACGTCCAGCGAGCTAGGCCATCTTTCCAATCAGCGTCCTGTAGGTTGAGGCATGATTGGGCTCTGCGCGTGATGATGTTCCGCTGCTAAAGATGTTGTAGCCATAATGGCATGTATGTAAGTCTTGTAATTCGTTATGTTTCATATGTTGTAATTCGTTATGTTTCCCATGATGGCTCACTGATCATGGGAATGTGGATATATACATAACAGGGATTTCTCAGATGGCTAATCCGGGGAGCCCACATATAATGACTGTAGTGGATCCATGTGGTTTATCAAAATAACACGCATTCAATAACTCTAGTGGATCCATGTGGTTTATGAAAAGAACACACATGCAATGAACTCTAGTGGATCTATGTGTTTTATGAAAAGAACACACATGCAAAGAACTCTTGTGGATCCACGTGGTTTATGAAAAGAACACACATGCTGTGGTGGCATCACCGCATGTGTTCTTTTCCTAAAACCCCAATGATTCACACTAATACACTCACACATCCAATGAAAAGAACACACATGCAATGACTCTGGTGGATCCATGTGGTTTATGAAAGTAACACACATGCAATGACTCTAGATGTGGTTTATGAAAAGAACATGCATGCAATGACACTGGTGGATCCATGTGGTTTATGAAAAGAACACACATGCAATGACTGTAGTTGATCCATTTGTGGTTTAGAAAAAGAACAAACATTCAATGACACTAGTGGATCCATGTGGTTTATGAAAAGAACAGACATGCAATGACTCTACTGGAGCCATGTGGTTTATGAAAGAACACACATGCAATGAACTCTTGTGGATCCATGTGGTTTATGAAAAGAACATGCATGCAATGAAACTGGTGGATCCTTGTGGTTTATGGAAAGAACACACATGCAATGACTCCAGATGTGGTTTATTTAAAGAACACACATGCATCAACACTAGTGGATCCATGTGGTTTATGAAAAGAACACACATGCAATGACTGTAGTGGATCTATATGTGGTTTAGAAAAATAACACACATGCAATGACTATAGTGGATCCTTGTGGTTTATGAAAAGAACACACATTCAATGCCTCTAATGGATCCATGTGCTTTATGAAAAGAACACACATGCAATGAACGCTAGTGCATCCACATGGTTTATGAAAAGAACACACATTTAATGACTCTAGTTGTGCTTTATGAATAGATCACACATGCAATGACTGTAGTGGATCCATGTAGTTTATGAAAAGAACACACATTCAATGACTTTAGTGGATCCATGTGGTTAATGAAAGAACACACATGCAATGATTGTAGTGGATCCATATAGTTTATGAAAAGAACACACATTCAATGACTTTAGTGGATCCATGTGGTTAATGAAAGAACACACATGCAATGAACTCTTGTGGATCCACGTGGTTTATGAAAAGAACACGCATGCAATGACACTAGTGGATCCATGTGGTTTATGAAAATAACACACATGCAAATGACTATAGTGGGTCCATGCTGTTTATGAAAAGAACACACATGCAATGACTGTAGTTGATCCATATATGGTTTAGAAAAAGAACACGCATTGAATGACACTGGTGGATCCATGTGGTTTATGAAAACAACACACATGCAATGGATCTAGTAGATCCATGTGGTTTATGAAAAGAACACACATGCTGTGGTGGCATCACTCCATGTGTTCTTTTCCTAAAACCCCAATGATGCACACTAATACACTCACACATGCAATGAAAATAACACACACGCAATGACTCTGGGGGATTCATGTGGTTTATGAAAAGTACACACATGCAATGACTCTAGTCATGGTGTATGAAAAGAACACACAAGCAATGACTGTAGTGGATCCATATGTGGTTCAGAAAAAGAACACACATTCAATGACACTAGTGCATCCATGTGGTTTATGAAAATAACACACATTCAATGACCCTAGTGGATCCATGTGGTTTATGAAAAGAACACACATGCAATGAACTCTTGTGGATCTATGTGGTTTATGAAAAGAACACACATGCAATGAACTCTTGTGGATCCATGTGGTTTATGAAAAGAACACACATGTTGTGGTGGCATCACCGCATGTGTTCTTTTCCTAAAACCCCAATGATTCACACTAATACACTCACAAATCCAATGAAAAGAACACACATGCAATGACTCTGGTGGATCCATGTGGTTTATGAACATAACACACATGCAATGACTCTAGATGTGGTTTATGAAAAGAACATGCATGCAATGACACTGGTGGATCCATGTGGTTTATGAAAAGAACACAAATGCAATGATTGTAGTGGGTCCATTTGTGGTTTAGAAAAAGAACAAACATTCAATGACACTGGTGGATCCATGTGGTTTATGAAAAGAACAGACATGCAATGACTCTACTGGAGCCATGTGGTTTATGAAAGAACACACATGCAATGAACTCTTGTGGATCCATGTGGTTTATGAAAAGAACATGCATGCAATGAAACTGGTGGATCCATGTGGTTTATGGAAAGAACAAACATGCAATGACTCCAGATGTGGTTTATTTAAAGAACACACATGCATCAACACTAGTGGATCCATGTGGTTTATGAAAAGAACACACATGCAATGACTGTAGTGGATCTATATGTGGTTTAGAAAAATAACACACATGCAATGACTGGAGTGGATCATTGTGGTTTATGAAAAGAAAACACATGCAATGAACGCTAGTGCATCCCATGGTCTATGAAAAGAACACACATTTAATGACTCTAGTTCTGCTTTATGAATAGAACACACATGCAATGACTGTAGTGGATCCATGTAGTTTATGAAAAGAACACACATTCAATGACTTTAGTGGATCCATGTGGTTAATGAAAGAACACACATGCAATGATTGTAGTGGATCAATATAGTTTATGAAAAGAACACACATTCAATGACTTTAGTGGATCCATATGGTTAATGAAAGAACACACATGCAATGAACTCTTGTGGATCCACGTGGTTTATGAAAATAACACGCATGCAATGACACTAGTGGATCCATGTGGTTTATGAAAATAACACACATGCAAATGACTATAGTGGGTCCATGATGTTTATGAAAAGAACACACATGCAATGACTGTAGTTGATCCATATGTGGTTTAGAAAAAGAACACGCGTTCAATGACACTGGTGGATCCATGTGGTTTATGAAAACAACACACATGCAATGAATCTAGTAGATCCATGTGGTTTATGAAAAGAACACACATGCTGTGGTGGCATCACTTCATGTGTTCTTTTCCTAAAACCCCAATGATGCACACTAATACAGTCACACATGCAATGAAAAGAACACACACGCAATGACTCTGGGGGATTCATGTGGATTATGAAAAGTACACACATGCAATGACTCTAGTCATGGTGTATGAAAATAACACACATGCAATGACTGTAGTGGATCCATATGTGGTTCAGAAAAAGAACACACATTCAATGACACTAGTGCATCCATGTGGTTTATGAAAAGAACACACATTCAATGACCCTAGTGGATCCATGTGGTTTATGAAAAAAACACACATGCAATGAAATCTTGTGGATCCATGTGGTTTATGAAAAGAACACACGTGCAATGACTCTAGATGTGGTTTATTAAAAGAACACACATGCAATGATACTAGTGGATCCATGTGGTTTATGTAAAGAATAAACATGCAATGACTGTAGTGGATCCATATGTTGTTTAGAAAAAGAACACACATGCAATGACTTTAGTGGATCCACGTGGTTCTTGAAAAGAACACACATTTAGTGACTCTAGTGGATCCATGTGGTTTATGAAAAGAACACACATGCAATGAACTCTAGTGCATCCATGTGGTTTATTAAAACAACTCACATGCAATGACTCTAGCTGTGGTTTATGAACATAACACACATGCAATGAGTGTAGTAGATCCATATGTGGATCAGAAAAAGAACACACATGCAATGATTGTAGAGGATCCATGTGGTTTATGAAAAGAACACACATTCAATGACTCTAGTGGATCCATGTGGTTTATGAAAAGAACACACATGTAATGAACTCTTGTGGATCCATGTGGTTTATGAAAAGAATACACATGTACTGACAATGGTGGATCCATGTGGTTTATGAAAAGAACACACATGCAATGACTCTAGATGTGGTTTATGAAAAGAACACACATGCAATTACACTGGTGGATCCATGTGGTTTATGAAAAGAACACACATACAATAACTGTAGTGGATCCATATGTGGTTTAGAAAAAGAACACACTTATAGTGACTGTAGTGGATCCATGTGGTTTATGAAAAGAACACGCATTCGATGAGTCTAGTGGATCTATGTGGTTTATGAAAAGAACACAGATGCAATGACTCTAGTGGAACCATGTGGTTTATGAAAGAACACGCATGCAATGAACTCATGTGGATTCATGGGGATTATGAAAAGAACACACATGCAATGAATTCTAGTGGATCCATGTGGTTTATGAAAAGAACACGCATGCAAATGACTAAAGTGGGTCCATGTTGTTTATGAAAAGAACACACATGCAATGAATGTAGTTGATCCACATGTGGTTTAGAAAAAGAACACACATTCAATGACACTTGTGGATCCATGTGGTTAATGAAAAGAACACACATGCAATGAACTCTTGTGGATCCATGTGGTTTATGAAAAGAACACACATGCTGTGGTGGCATCACCGCATGTGTTCTTTTCCTAAAACCCCAATGATGCACACTAATACACTCACACATCCAATGAAAAGAACACCCATGCAATGACTCTGGTGGATCCATGTGGTTTATGAAAATAACACACATGCAATGAATCTAGATGTGATTTATGAAAAGAACGTGCATGAGACACTGGTGGATCCATGTGTTTTATGAAAAGAATACACATGTAATGACTATAGGGGATCCATATGTGGTTTAGAAAAATAACACACATTCAATGACACTGGTGGATCCATGTGGTTTATGAAAAGAACACACATGCAATGACTCTAGTGGAACCATGTGGTTAATGAAAAGAACACACATGCAATGAACTCTTGTGGATCCATGTGCTTTATGAAAAGAACACGCATGCAATGACACTAGTGGATCCATGTGGTTTATAAAAAGAACACACATGCAATAACTCTGGGTGAGGTTTATGAAAAGAACATACATCCAATGACATTGGGGGATCCATATGGTTTATGAAAAGAACGCACATGCAATGAATATATTAGATCCATATGTGGTTTAGAAAAAGAACACACATGCAATGACTGTAGTGGATCCACGTGGTTTATGAAAAGAACTCACATTCAATGCCTCAGGTGGATTCATCTGGTTTATGAAAAGAACACACATGCAATGAACTCTAGTGCATCCACGTGGTTTATGAAAAGAACACACATGCAATGACTCTAGGTGTGGTTTATGAAGAGAACACACATGCAATGACTATAGTGGATCCATATGTGGTTTAGAAAAAGAACAAACATGCAATGACTGTAGTGGATCCATGTGGTTTATGAAAAGAACACACATGTAATGACTGTAGTGGATCCATATGTGGTTTAGAAAAAGAACACACATACAATGATTTTAGTGGATCAATGTGGTTTACAAAAATAACATGCATTCAATGACTCTAGTGGATCCATGTGGTTTATGAAAAGAACACACATGCAATGAACCCTAGTCGATCCATGTGGTGTATGAAAAGAACACACATGTAATGAACTCTTGTGGATTTGTGTGGTCTACGAAAAGAACACACATGTTTTGGTGGCATCACCGCCTGTGTTCTTTTCCTAAAACCCCAATGATGCACACTAATACACTCACACATCCAATGAAAAGAACACACATGCAATGACTCTGGTGGATCTATGTGGTTTATGAAAATAACACACATGCAATGACTCTAGATGTGGTTTATGAAAAGAACACACCTGGAATGACACTGGTGGATCCATGTGGTTTATGAAAAGAACATACATGCAATGACTGTAGTGGATCCATATGTGGTTTAAAAAAGAACACACATTCAATGACACGGGTGGATCCATGTGGTTTATGAAAACAATACACACGCAATGACTCTAGTGGTTCGATGTGGTTTATGAAAAGAACACACATGCAATGAACTCAAGTGGATCCATGTGGTTTATGAAAAGAACACACATGCAATTACTAAAGTGGATCCATATGTGGTTTAGAAAAAGAACACACATCCAATGACTGTAGTGGATTCATGTGCTTTATGAAAACAACACACATTCAATGACTCTAGTGGATCCATGTGGTTTATGAAAATAACACACATGTAATGAACTCTTGTGGATCCATGTGGTTTATGAAAAGAACACACATACAATGACACTGGTGGATCCATGTGGTTTATGAAAAGAACACACATGCAATAACTCTAGATGTGGTTTATGAAAAGGACACACATGCAATGACACTGGAGGATCCATGTGGTTTATGAAAAGAGCACACATGCAATGACTGTAGTGGATCCATAAGTGGTTTAGAAAAAGAACACACATATAATGACTATAGTGGATCCATGTGGTTTATGAAAAGAACACGCATTCAATGTCTCTAGTGGATCCATGTGGTTTATGAAAGAACACACATGCAATGAACTCTAGTGGATCTACGGGGTTTATGAAAAGAACACACATGCAATGAAATCTTGTGGATCCATGTGGTTTATGAAAAGAACACACATGCTATGGTGGCATCACCGCATGTGTTCTTTTCCTAAAACCCCAATGATTCACAATAATACACTCACACATCCAATGAAAATAACTCACATGCAATGACTCTAAATGTGGTTTATGAAAAGAACATAAATGCAATGACACTGGTGGATCCATGTGGTTTATGAAAAGAACACACATGCACTGACTGTAGTGGATTCATATGTGGTTTAGAAAAATAACACACATTCAATGACACTTGTGGATCCATTTGGTTTATGAAAAGAATAGACATGCAATAACTCTAGTGGATCCATGTGGTTTATGAAAATAACACACATGCAATGACTCTAGATGTTTATGAAAAGAACACACATGCAATGACACTGGTGGATCCATGTGGTTTATGAAAAGAACATACATGCAATGACTGTAGTGGATCCATATGTGGTTTAGAAAAAGAACACACATTCAATGACACAGGTGGATCCATGTGGTTTATGAAAACAACACACACGCAATGACTCTAGTGGTTCGATGTGGTTTATGAAAAGAACACACATGCAATGAACTCAAGTGGATCCATGTGGTTTATGAAAAGAACACACATGCAATTACTGTAGTGGATCCATATGTGGTTTAGAAAAAGAACACACATGCAATGACTATAGTGGATCCATATGTGGTTTAGAAAAAGAACACACATGCAATGACTGTAGTGGATCCATGTGCTTTATGAAAAGCACACACATTCAATGACTCTAGTGGATCCATGTGGTTTATGAAAATAACACACATGTAATGAACTCTTGTAGATCCATGTGGTTATGAAAAGAACACACATACAATGACACTGGTGGATCCATGTGGTTTATGAAAAGAACACACATGCAATAACTCTAGATGTGGTTTATGAAAAGAACACATATGCAATGACACTGGAGGATCCATGTGGTTTATGAAAAGAGCACACATGCAATGACTGTAGTGGATCCATATGTGGTTTAGAAACAGAACACACATATAATGACTATAGTGGATCCATGTGGTTTATGAAAAGAACACGCATTCAATGTTTCTAGTGGATCCATGTGGTTTATGAAAAGAACACACATGCAATGAACTCTAGTGGATCTATGTGGTTTATGAAAAGAACACACATGCAATGAACTCTTGTGGATCCATGTGGTTTATGAAAAGAACACACATGCTGTGCTGTCATCACCGCATGTGTTCTTTTCCTAAAACCCCAATGATTCACACTAATACACTCACACATCCAATGAAAATAACACACATGCAATGATTCTAGATGTGGTTTATGAAAAGAACATGCATGCAATGACACTGGTGGATCCATGTGGTTTATGAAAATAACACACAAGCACTGAATGTAGTGGATTCATATGTGGTTTAGAAAAATAACACACATTCAATGACACTTGTGGATCCATTTGGTTTATGAAAAGAACAGACATGCAATAACTCTAGTGGATCCATGTGGTTTATGAAACAACACACATGCAATGAACTCAAGTGGATCCATGTGGTTTATGATAAGAACACGCATGCAATGAACTCTGGTGGATCCATGTGGTTAATGAAAAGAACATACATGCAATGAACTCTTGTGGATCCATGTGGTTTATGAAATGAACACGCATGCAATGACACTGGTGGATCCATGTGGTTTATGAAAAGAACACACATGCAATGACTCTAGATGTGGTTTATGAAAAGAACACACATGCAATGACACTGGTGGATCCATGTGGTTAATGAAAAGAACACACATGCAATGACTGTAGTGGATCCATATGTGGTTTAGAAAAATAACACACATGCAATGACTATAGTGAATCCATGTGGTTTATGAAAAGAACACACATTCAATGCCTCTAGTCGATCCATGTGGTTTATGAAAAAACTCACATGCAATGAACTCTAGTGCATCCATGTGGTTTATGAAAATAATACACATGCAATGAATGTAGTGGATCCATATGTGGTTTAGAAAAAGAACAGACATGCAATGACTATAGTGGATCCATGTGGTTTATGAAAAGAACACACATGAATGGCTGTAGTGGATCCATATGTGGTTTAGAAAAAGAACACGCATACAATGATTGTAGTGGATCCATGTGGTTTATGAAAAGAACACGCATTCAATGATTCTAGTGGATCCATGTGGTTTTTGAAAAGAGCACACATGCAATGAACTCTAGTGGATACATGCTGTGGTGGAATCGCCGCATGTGTTCTTTTCCTAAAACCCTAATGACGCACACAAATACACTCACACCTCTAATGAAAAGAACACACATGCAATAACTCTGGTGGATCCATGTGGTTTATGAAAATAACACACATGCAATGACTCTAGGTGTGGTTTATGAAAATAACACACATGCAATGACACTAGTGGATCCATGTGGTTTATGAAAAGAACATACATGCAATGACTGTAGTGGATCCATATGTGGTTTGGAAAAAGAACACACATTCAATGACACTGGTGGATCCATGTGGTTTATGAAAAGAACACACACGCAATGACTCTAGTGGATCGATGTGGTTTATTAAAAGAACACACATGCAATGACTATAGTGGATCCATATGAGGGTTAGAAAAAGAATACAAATTTAATGACTATAGTGGATCCATGTGGTTTATGAAAAGAACACACATTCATTGACTCTAATGGATCCATGTGGTTAATGAAAAGAACACACATGCAATGAACTCTAGTGGATCCATGTGGTTTATGAAAATAACACACATGTTGTGGTGGCATCAGTGCATGTGTTTTTTTCCTAAAACCCCAATGATGCACACTAATTGTCAACACCCGGATTTTTGATCCCAGATGCCTGTTATGCCATACATCGCAATCCTAGGATTACCATTTTTGCAAGACATAACAGATTGGATATCACAGTACATCATCCATTACAAACCATAATAAGGTCTTACACAAATAAAGGATCTCATGATCCATTCTTAATACAAACAAGCAGCGGAATAATAAGCGTAGTAGTGGGCTCCATTTTCAGTGTCACAGGCAATGCTGATGATGGGAGATGATCCTAGTTGTCGTAGCCATCCTGTTGTCCATCTTCCTAATAGTTCTCCTCATAGTCTGGCCACGGAAATAGCCAGGGGAAAATCCATGAGTACTCTTTAAGTACTCGCAAACTATCACTAACAAGTAAGGTAGTTCTTGTAGGAAACTTAAGCTTTAGGTTTATTTGCAAAAAGCTAGATTTATCTAAACTAAGTTCAGAAGTAAAGAAAACTAAGTAAAGGTTCTAAATCACTTAAGTGGGAACCTAGTTTTCATAGTCACAACCCTATTGTGGTCAAGTCAAAATCATGGTTCACTTCACAAGTCATTTCGAAAACATCTGACGACGGAACAGTATAGGCACATCCCATATGAGCTTGGCCTCCCAACCATGGCCATCTGCCATCCTGGGCACTGCATAGGTGGACATCATCAAGAGGTAGCCTCAGCTCAAACCTCTTCTGCGAGGGAACCCATACTAATGCATATAAACTTCTAGCTAAGCCCTACCCAATTTAGGTATTGTGGTTGTACGGTAAAATTGGAATGGTATCGCATCCAAACCCAACCATCAGTTTTTGTAAAAGGGCTAAGACTCATGCCTCAACTTTTTCAACATCAAATCCATTTGTGTTTCTCAACACATGTCAAAACATTTCAATAGAATGACTCATCATTCCAAGGTTTTCATAATCATTTTCACCAAGTATTCCCATCTAAAGTGATCAAGTTTTATGCTTAGCACTAGCCACTAAGTTAAGAGTGTTCACTAATAAGGAGAGCTAATCTTCAATCTCATGGCATAGAATGACATCTAGTATAGGCCTAGTTTTATACTCTTTATGCTATCTATACTATCTTTCCAAATCCTCACAAAGCATTAACTAAAAGTAAATATCTTTGGTAAAGTAAAGAGTAAAGCTTGCAAGTAAAACTTGGGATGGGTATAAATCAAAGGTATATAACCAAAGCATGCCTAATGCATCTTGCTTAGGTTATCTTGCAATTAGTGATGGCTTTCATAGGTATAAGACTTGCAAGTGTTAGCTTGCGAATAATAGCTTGCCTTGATTGGTGCACTGATTGAAGTTTTCCTCCTCTTCTTCGGGGTAGAACTCCTCCTCCTCATAGCTTGGGTCGGTACTATCGTCTATAAATAAATAAGGGGTACACAATCACCAAAAAATACTTAACTAATTCTATTTATCACACTTAGGCTCACACTTGATGATCTAGCATCATCACAATCATCACATGAAATAAAAAACTAGTTTTTATTTAGTTTATTTGAGAAAAGTAATTTCTACTCATTGAAATTAATTAAGATTTAATATTCTCCAATTAAAATATGGGATCATGTGGACACATGTCATCACCACATATTCTAATACATGGTAATGTAATTTAAAGGGTTGATCATATTTTATTAAGTTTAAGATTATCATTTAATAGATTTAAAGTGACTAGAAATTTCCTAATAGAATTCTTTTGGTACTAGTCCAATGTAACTGCATGTAAACCTAGATATTTTTACATATTCAGATAGATATTATCAAATGTGATTTTTGAGAGTTGGAATCAACTCAAAAGCTATTATGGTTGATTTTTGAAAAATGTTTGAAGTTGAAAAAGTCTTTCTCTTATTATTTTTACTATATATTATATCTAACTCCAAATGATTTAAATCAAACTGGCTTGGATAGATAATTTAATTACCTTTCTAGAAAAAATTGAATCATGCAATTTGGTTAAGTGAAACTCTCTGAATTGATTTTTGAATCTGTTGACAGAAACAAGTTTAAACCTAAATGGAAAAACAATTATTTGAATTTCCAGGCCAGCGCAGAAGTTAAACGGGGCGGCCCAACTGCAATGCGCAATGCAGCGGGCTACTGACAGGTGGGATCCAGCAGTCAGCGACTTACTCTATGCGAAACGGTATCTATGAATCTAAACTGTGCAATCTTAATCTAATCTAACGGCTGGGAGTCGTCGTCGACGATGAACTACTCCGGCGAGGAAAATGACCTAGCACGGCGGTGGGGGTCTCGCGGGGCTCACCTAGGCTCTAGCTAGGTTCGGCGATGGGGGCAATCAACATGGTAGACGACAGCGAGGCGAGGCACGGTCATGGCAGGGCTTGGGGTGGTCGGAATCGACGGCGCCATTCTGCTCCAGCAGCGGCGGGCTCCGGCCAAATTCTGGCGAGAGAGAGCTTGCCTTGCTGCGGGAAGAAGTGTGGGAGGCTTAGAGAGGAGTTGTGAGGGTGTTGGTGTGGAGAATGGAGGCGGGGGTGGCCTCCTTTTATAGAGCGGCGAGGGGACCGAGCGGTGCGGTGTGAGCTCGACTGTGGCATCGCTATAGGCGGCTATTATCATGGCGGAGATAGGTGGACGGTGCAGTGTTCTCTAGCGGTTCTTACGGGTATAATGGCGAGGCGTGGGGCGGCGTGGTTCGGTCGGGAGTGTGCGGTGATCCACGCAAAGGTTGAGGTGTTTACGGCGGCGTGCGGCGTGCGGTTAATTAGTGCAGGTCAGGTGTTTGTGGAAATGGCCGCATGAATTTTATTTTGGACTTTTTGATTCAAATTTTTTGAGTGATCTTAAATTAAGCTTGCGAGTCTATGTTTTCTTGGAGAGGTTAAGGGGAATTGATTTGGTAGGTTTTTGAAAAAGTGGGATCTTAACATATGAACTAGATTCAATTTTCAACTATCCATTAAATTGATTTAAAAGATGTTTTTGTAAGTTTGTAAAGTGGGCCTTGCTACACTTTTACTTGGTCTAGCAAGGGGTGAAAAGAAGTAGAGATGTTTTTGTTAGAATTCTTCTTCTAGGAACACACAAAGTGGCCTAGTGGTTTACTTTGGTCAAAATGACCATTTGGTTTATTTATTCATATTTGATTTCTTTCTCTTTGGATTTTGTTTGTAATTGGCCTATATGATGTAGCATTCATCTTTAAACCATTTCACATCTTTTAGAACAATCAAGCATGGCATAAGCACTCAAATCTACACTAATGCAAACACACAAGCATTCATATTCATTTTCTTAATAAAAGTTTTTGTTAACCTAAACTTGGGTGATTTGAACTTGATAATATTGATTATAAGTTTTGGGGTGTTACAGACCTTCCCCCTTAAACAAAATCTCGTCCCGAGATTTAAGAAAAACTAGGAACTAAAGAGATCTCGAAACTCAGTCCTAATGTAATCTTCTTGCTCCCAAGTAGCTTCTTCTTCGGTATGGTTGCTCCATTGGATCTTAAGAAACTTGATACTCCGGGTACTGGTGGTTCTGAAGGCTTATTCCAAGATACGAATGGGTACTTCACGATACGTCAGATCCTTGTTGATATCTATGGCTCGGTGATCGATGTTCTTGAAAACTTCGGTCTTCTCCGAAACTTCTAAGCAGTTCCGAAGTAATGACATATGGAACACATTATGGATGGCTGACATCTCCTCTGGCAGTTCCAGTTGATAACATACTTCTCCTCGCCGATTCAAAATCTTGAAGGGTCCAATATATCTGGGGGGCTAACTTTCCTTTCAGTTGAAAACATTGCATTCCCTTCAACGGCAAAACTTTGAGATACACAAAATATCCGACATTGAATGTCAGGTCTCTACATCTCTTGTCAGCATAACTCTTCTGTCTGGATTGGGCAGTCTTGAGGTCCTCACGGACTTTGTGAACCTTCTCTTCAGCTTCTCGTAGGATGTCGGGTCCGAAAATCTGACTCTCTCCTACTTGCGACCAATTCAAGGGGGTACGACACTTTCTTACATATATAAATTCGAACGAGGTCATCTTCAAACTGGCTTGATAACTGTTGTTGTATGAGAATTCTGGGAAAGGCAGACAATCTTCCCATTTTGATCCATATTCTAACACACAAGCTCTCAACATATCTTCTAAGATCTGGTTGACTCTTTCAGTCTGTCTGTCGGTCTGTGGGTGATAAGCTATGTGAAATTCAACTTGGTTCCTAATCCTTCTTAGACTATCTACCAAAATCTTGAGGTGTATTGGGCTCCTCGATCTGACACTATGGTCTTTAGGGTTCCATGTAAACTAACGATTCTAGCAATGTACAACTCTACTAGCTTCGAACTCTGGTAGAATTTCTTGACAGGTATAAAATGGGCTACCTTGGACAGTCTATCAACTATGACCCAGATAGAGTCATTTCCCTACTAGAGGTAAGCAAACCGGTGATAAAGTCCATTCCGGCAGAATCCCATTTCCATTCCGGAATATGCAATGGTTGCAATAGTACTACGGGTCTCTGATGTTCCACTTTGACTCTCTAACAGATATCACACTTGGCTATGTAGCTTCCGATTTCTCTCTTCATCTTGTGCCACCAAAATTGCTCCTTCAAATCTTGATACATCTTCGTTCCTCCGAGGTGGATAGAATAAAGAGTATCATGAGCTTCTTGCATGATAACTTGATTCAACTCTGAATCTGCTGGCACATAGATACGTCCTTTGTACCACAAAACTCCATCTTCATCTTCGGTGAATCCGGGTACCTTCCCTATACCAATACGATGTTTGATTCCATCAATGCATGCATTTCCTTTCTGCGCCTCCTTAATCTGACTGATCAACGTGGGTTGAAGTTCAATGCTAGCTAAAAATCCTTTGCTAACTAGATCTGTTCTAAACTGCTCCAACTCTACATGCAAACTTGGCTGGGCTTCTTTGATCATGGTGTTTAATCTACATGGCAATCTGCTAAGAGCATCCGCTACCACATTGGCTTTGCCGGGGTGAGAGTGAATGTCAATGTCATAATCCTTGATTAACTCTATCCATCTCCTTTGCCTCATATTCAGCTCCTTCTGAGTGAAAATATACTTCAAGCTCTTGTGATCCGAATAAATCTCACATCTATTACCCATAAGGTAATGACGCCATGTCTTCAAAGCTAAAACTCCAGCTGCTAGTTCAAGATCATGGGTAGGGTAGTTTTTCTCATGCTACTTCAGTTGTCGAGACATATATGCTATGACTTTCCCTTCTTGCATCAACACACATCCGAGACCAATCTTGGATGCATCACAATACACATCAAAAGGCTTCTTGATATCTGGCATAATCAGAATTGGGCCTGAAATAAATCTCTTCTTGAGCTCTTGAAAACTTGCTTCATATTTGTCGGTCCATTCAAACTTCTTATCTTTCTTTAACAATTGGGTCATTGGTCTTGTGATGCTCGAAAATCCTTCAACGAACTTGCGGTAATATCCCGCTAATCCGAGAAATGCATAGACTTGGGTTTGAGTGGTTGGGGCTTTCCATTCCTCCACATCTTTGATCTTGGCGGGATCAACAGCGACTCCTCCTACCGACACGGTATGTCCGAGGAATCCTACTTCCTTCAACCAAAATTCACATTTGCTAAACTTGGCATACAACCGATGCTCTCCAAGGGTTTCAAGGATGGTTCTCAAGTGTTGCTCATGATCTTCTTCTAACTTGGAATATATTAGAATATCGCCGATAAAAACAACAACAAACTTATCCAGAAAGTTCATAAAAATCTTAATCATGAGATTCATGAAATAAGCGGGGGAATTGGTTAATCCAAAACACATGACCGTATACTCATACAATCCATATCTAGTGGTAAAGATGGTCTTTGGAATATCCGTTGCATGAATCTTGAGTTGATGATAACCTATTCTAAGATCAATTTTAGAGAACACTCTGGCACCAGTCAACTGATCAAACAGATCCTCAATCTTGGGCAGTGGGTACTTGTTCTTGATGGTGACATCATTCAGCTTCCGGTAATCCATGCACAAACGGTTACCTCCATCTTTCTTATCCACAAACAAAACAGGCGATCTCCATGGCGATGTGCTTGGTTGAATCAAACCTTTCTCCAGCATAGCATCAAGTTGCTTCTTTAGCTCCACCAATTCAGATGGGTCCATACTATAAGGTCTCTAGGTTATGGGTCCAGTTCCAAGAATTAGTTCAATGATGAACTTGATATCCCAATCTGGGGGCATACCAGGCAATTCATCTGGAAATACGTCGGGGTATTCACAAACTACTCTGACTTGGTCTATGGTTGGTTGGGCTAGAATCTTGTTGCATTTGAACTGACGGGGCAAAGTTTCAGATACATGCTCTACTGATACTCCAGAGCTACTAGTCATGGTTATGGCTTTCTTGGCACAGTCGATCAATCCTTTATGTTTCGACATCCAATCCATTCCTAGTACTACTTCCAAACCTTTAGTTCCAAGTAATATTAGATTGGCATAAAAATCTATCCCATGGATTCGGATAGGTACAACCTTGCAAATTTTTCTAGCTTTGGTGGTTGAACCAGGTATTTGAACTATCATAACATGCTTTAATTTTGTTGGTTGAATCTTACTAGTGCATGCAAATTCTTCTGTAACAAACTAGTGCGATGCTACAGAATCAAACAACACTCTTGCAAGTACTGAGTTAACGGAAAACATACCCAGCACGACATCGGGCGCTTCTTGGGCTTCTTAAGCATTCATGTGGAACAGACAGCCGTTGCGGTTGAGGGAATTCCCTAGGGCAAATCTTCTTCCAGGCTAAAAACGGCGTTGCTGCTGAGCTAGGGAATTCACATTGGTGGTGGTTGCAAGCTTCTTGGGACACTCATTGAAGTAGTGACCCTTGACTCCACATTCAAAGCAAGTAATCTGGGACTTGTCTTTGGCTGCAACAGGCACAACATTGCTTCCAGTCCTTGGGGCAGTATTGTTGTTGTTGTTGTTGGCCCCCCGGCGGTGCATGGTTGAAGTTGTTGGAGTTGCTGGGGTTGTTGTTTTGGTTTCCTCCAGACTTCAAGTTTCCTCCGCTATGATTGGGGTAGCTTGGACGAGACATTGGGGGTCTATTGTTTCTTGGGGCATATCCTGCAGACGGGTTGGGGCGATACTTCTGGGTATTGTGGGACCCAGTCTGATGCATGATCTTGCGCTTGCGGTTGTCATTGGCTTGGTTGATCTTCCCTTCCATCTGGCTGGCGGAGTCTACTAGATCTTCTAGATCTTCAAAACGGATGTTGACTAACATAGTCTGCATCTCATCATGCAATCCATTCAGGAATCTTTCCTTCTTCTTGGCTTCAGTGTTGATCTCATCAGGGGCATATCTAGCTAGGGACAGAAATTTGTCACGGTACTCAACTACCATCATCCTTCCTTGCTCCAGTTCCTTGAACTCATCTCTCATTCTGGTGACTAAACCTTGTGGCACATGGGTGCGGCTGAACTTGATCTTGAATGCTTCCCAAGTCATTATTTGACCATGGTTCATAGTACGGGTGCTATTCCACCAGGCTCTTGCATCTCTTGCCAGATAGTGGGTGGCAAACAGTACTTTCTCGTTGGCGTCAACTCTTGTGACTTCCAAATTATTCTCCATGGTTTGTAGCCAGTCATCAGCATCTAAGGGATCCTCAGATTTGTTAAAGATAGGTTGATTGGTATTCTGTAAGTTCTTAAGCTTGGATCCATGATGATCCTGATTTCCATGGCCTTGATTATTGTGGGCCATCTGAGCTATCTGTTGAAGAGTGGCTAGATTGGCTTGGCGTTCGGCTCTACTAGCTTCACAATCAGAAACTAGCATCTGCAGAATCTGCAGCATCGGGTCCTGCGATGAGATGCTTCCTCCGGGGTTTCCACGAGTCATCTGAAGATTGAGATAGATAATGATGTAAGAGGGAAAATTCTAAGGTTCATGGTTTTGTTTCAAAAGCTTTAAACTTTGAGTTTGAACTTAGGTTTTGAAAACTAACTTCTTCTCATTCATTCATTCTTTCAAGCACACAATACAAACACACACCACAACACAATGGAAAACAAATGGTTTTAAGAACCATTCAGTGAACTAAGATACAGTGGGACCGGTACTACTCATTCCTACGGTAGTGATCAAGTGCATCTACTCATCATCAATGAAGTCGGAATCATCATCATCGGTGTAGAAATCCATGGCATCATCCTCTAGGTAGTCATTTTCATCACTGAGGTAAGAGTGAAGATCTCCTTGGACGTCTTCGCCTTCCTCCTCTTGTTTTGCTTCAAGATGGACTTCTTGCTCATGGATGGTCTTCTCGAGAGCGGCCACCTTCTTGCGAAGACGAGAGATGGTGCGATCCTTCTTCTCGCGTTGATGATGAAGTGATTGGCGATCCTTGATGAGCATGGTGAGAGTCTGGTCCTTCTTGGCGGCAATGGCAAGGTTGTGGTTGGCGTAGGCTCGGGTGTTGTCCAATTCCTTCTGCCTATCATACAACATGAAGTCAAGATTTTCCACCTAGCGCTTCAACTTTGGGTGACTTGGCATCTCCAATGGCATTCCCATAGAATCACGCCTTGCAAAGTGAGCAAAGCGAGTTCCCTGGATCAAGTTGATGTTTTGCCCACACAAACGGGCAAGAACTTCATGCATAGCCCTGTCTAATCCATATAGCCAGTTGTTCTCTTGCACGGTGAATTGAAACTTCTCAGAAAGGGGTGCTTCCATCTTGCCTCTGAGATCTGCAACTATCAGCCATTGTAGATCTCCTCCTAGGTGATCCTTGAGTTGACCCCCAAATAATTCCGGATGCGGGTGCTCAAGATACTCTGATAGTGCATCTAGATCCCTCTCAAAGATCAGCTGGCCTCCGTTGCCCAACTGGTAGAACTTGCAATACTAAACTGCCATCTATAAGAATTTAGGATGAGTAAGTTAGTGAGGTGATCAAGTGTGTCAAATTTTATGTAGTAATGTAAGAATTTTTGAGGAACATGATTTTTTTTGAAAGAATCAAGGATAAGAGTGGGAATATGTTTTCATAAATACTTACTTATTTTGGTTTTGAAACTAAGTTTTTGTTCGGACGTCCATTCTAACTAGGGTCTCGTATGGTCAGGATGGCTCTGGTACCAACTTGTCAACACCCGGATTTTAAAACCCAGATGCCTGTTATGCCATACATCGCAATCCCAGGATTACCATTTTTGCGAGACATAACAGATTGGATATCATAGTACATCATCCATTACAAACCATAATAAGGTCTTACACAAATAAAGGATCTCATGATCCAGTCTTAATACAAACAACAGCGGAATAATAAGCGTAGTAGTGGGCTCCATCTTCAGTGTCACAGGCAATGCTAACGATGGGAGATGACCCTAGTTGTCATAGTCGTCCTGCTGTTCATCTTCCTGATAGTCCTCCTCATAGTCTGGCCACGGGAATAGCCAGGGACAAAGCCATGAGTACTCTTTAAGTACTCGGAAACTATCACTAACAAGTAAGGTAGTTCTAGTAGGCAACTTAAGCTTTAGGTTTATTTGCAAAAACCATATTTATCTAAACTGAGTTTAGAAGTAAATAAAAATAAGTAAAGGTTCTAAATCACTTAAGTGGGAACCTAGTTTTCATAGTCACAACCCTGTTGTGGTCAAGTCAAAATCATGGTTCACTTCACAAGTCATTTGGAAAACATCTGACGGCGGAATAGTATGGCCACTCCAACTGTCCATGACTGTGGACGCGGCTATTCGAATAGTTTGACACTCTGTAGAGGTGGTACACTTTCACCACAAAATTCGATACATCCGTCAGGGATAACCCTAAATCATCATACTTAGTATGCAGATAATCAATCATAACCTTTCCTTTACACACTCTAGTATAGGCACCTCCCCTATGACCTTGGCCTCCCAGCCATGGCCATCTGCCATCATGGGCACTACATAGGTGGACATCAACAAGAGGTAGCCTCAACTCAAACCCCTTCCGCGAGGGAACCCATACTAATGCATATAAACTTCTGGCTAAGCCCTATCCAATTCAGGTATTGTGGTTGCACGGTAAAATTGGAACGGTGTCGCATCCGAACCCAACCATCAGTTTTTGTAAAAGGGCTAAGGCTCATGCCTCAACTTTTTCATCATCAAATCCATTTTTGTTTATCAACAAATGTCAAAACATTTCAATAGAAGACTCATCATTCCAAGATTTTCATAATCATTTTCACCAAGTATTCCCATCTAAAGTGATCAAGACTAATGAGGGGTGCTAATCTTCAATCTCATGCCATAGAATGACATCTAGTATAATCCTAGTTTTATACTCTTTATGCTATCTATACTATCTTTCCAAATCCTCACAAATCATTAACTAAAAGTAAAGAACTTTGGTAAAGTAAAGAGTAAAGCTTGCAAGTAAAACTTGGGATGGGTATAAATCAAAGGAATATAACCAAAGCATGCCTAATGCATCTTGCTTAGGTTATCTTGCAATTAGTGATGGCTTGCATAGGTTTAAGACTTGCAAGTGTTAGCTTGCGAATAATAGCTTGCCTTGATTGGTGCAGTGATTGAAGTTTTCCTCCTCTTCTTCGGGGTAGAACTCTTTCTCCTCGTAGCTTGGGTCGGTACTATCGTCTATAAATAAATACGGGGTACACAATCACCATACAATACTTAGAGAATTCTATTTAGCACACTAAGGCTCACACTTGATGATCTAGCATCATCACAATCATCACATGAAATAAAAAACTAGTTTTTATTTAGTTTATTTGAGAAAAGTAATTTCTACTCATTGAAATTAATTAAGATTTAATATTCTCTAATTAAAATATGGGATCATTTAATAGATTATCATTTAATAGATTTAATAGATTTAATATTCTAATACATGGGAATGTGATTTAAAGGGTTGATCATATTTTATTAAGTTTAAGATTATCATTTAATAGATTTAAAGTGACGAGAAATTCCCTAATAGCATTCTTTTGGTACTAGTCCAATGACACTGCATGTAAACCTAGATATTATTATATATTCAGATACATATTATCAAATGTGATTTTTGAGAGTTAGAATCAACTCAAAAGCTATTATGGTTGATTTTTGAAAAATGTATGAAGTTGAAAAGTCTCTGTCTTATTATTTTTACTATAGATTATCTCTAACTCCAAATGATTTAAATCCAACGGGGTTGGATAGATAATTTAATTACCTTTATAGCAGAATTTGAATCATGCAATTTGGTTAAGTGAAACTCTCTGAATTAATTTTTGATTCTGTGGACAGAAACTAGTTTAAACCTAAATGGAAAAAAATTATTTGAATTTCTAGGCCAGCGCCGGAAGTTAAACGGGCCATCCCAACTGCAATGCATAGCGCAGCAGGCTACTGACAGGCGGGGTCCACTAGTCAGCGACTTACTCTACACGAAACGGTATCTACGAATATGAACCATGCGATCTTAATCTAATCTAACGGCTAGGAGTCGTCATCGATGACGAACTATTCCGACAAGGAAAATGACCTAGCGCGGCGGTGGGGGTCTCGCGGGGCTCACCTGGGCTCCAGCTAGGGTTGACGACAGGGGCAATCGACGTGGTAGACGACGGCGAGGCGAGGCACGGTCACGGTAGGGCTTGGGGTGGTCGGAATCGATGGCGCCCTTCTCCTCCAGCAGCGGCGGGCTCCAGCCAAATTTCGGCGAGAGAGAGAGATCGCCTTGCTCCGGGAAGAAGTGTGGGAGGCTCAAAGAGGAGTGGTGAGGGTGTTGGTGTGGAGAATGGAGGCGGGGGTGGCCTCCTTTTATAGTGCGGCGAGGGGACCGAGCGGTGCGGTGTGAGCTCAACGGTGGCGTCGCTAGAGGCGGCTATTGTTGTGGCAGAGGTAGGTGGATGGTGCGGTGTTCTCTGTCGATTCTTACGGGCATAATGGAGAGGCGTGGGGCAGAGTCGTTCGGTCGGGAGCGTGCGGTGCTCTGCACGGCGGCAGAGGTGTTTGCGGCAGCGTGCGGCAGCTGCGGGTCGCGCGGCGACGAACGGGGGTGTCTGCTGGGGTGATGTGATCATGGCAGGTGTGAGCGTGCGCAGTGAGGGCATGGCACAAGCTGGGCGAGCTGGCGCGCTGTGGACATGGTGCAGAGAGGCGGGGCACGATGTAGCTAGGGTGGTCCAGGGCACGGCTGGGGTCGTGTCTTGGACAAGGGGTGGCGATGGACCGAGGCGTGTCTGGTGCGTGCCGTGGGCGAGGTTGGCGAGGCTCCTGGCGTGCTGCCCAGTGTCGGCCGGCAACGACTAGAAACGGGCGGCACTCCACTACGCATACGGCGAAGGGGGGGCTTGTCTAGATGCTGGCTAGGCTCAGGGGAGACAAGGGAGTAAATTGGAGACCAAATGGTCGAGGATTACTGTGCACAATAGTGAAGTTAGGCAGAGGGTTAATTAGTGCAGGTCAGGTGTTTGTGGAAATGGCCGCATGAATTTTATTTTTGAATTTTTGATTCAAAATTTTTGAGTGGTCTTAAATTAAGCTTGAGAGTCTATGTTTGCTTGGAGAGGTTAAGGGGAATTGATTTGGTAGGTTTTTGAAAAAGTGGGATCTTAACATGTGAACTAGATTCAATTTTCAATTGTCCATTAAATTGATTTAAAAGATGTTTTTGTAAGTTTGTAAAGTGGGCCTTGGTACACTTTGACTTGGTCTAGCAAGGGGTGAAAAGAAGTAGAAATGTTTCTGTTAGAATTCTACTTCTAGGAACACACAAAGTGGCCTAGTGGTTTACTTTGGTCAAAATGACCATTTGGTTTATTTATTCATATTTGATTTCTTTCTCTTTGTATTTTGTTTGTAATTGGCCTAGATGATGTAGAATTCATCTTTAAACCATTTCACATCTTTTAGAACAATCAAGGATGTCATAAGCACTCAAATCTACACTAATGCAAACACACATGCATTCATATTCATTTTCTTAATAAAAGTTTTTGTTAACCCTAAACTTGGGTGATTTGAACTTGATAATCTTGATTATAAGTTTTGGGGTGTTACACTAATACACTCACACATTCAATGAAAAGAACCCACATGCAATGATAGTAGTTGTGGTTTATGAAAAGAACACACATTCAATGACGCTGGTGGATCCATGTGGTTTATTAAAAGACCACACATGCAATGACTCTAGTGGATCCATGTGGTTTCTGAAAGAACACACCTGCAATGAACTCAAGTGGATCCATGTGGTTTATGAAAAGAACACACATGCAATGAACTCTAGTGGATCCATGTGGTTTATGAAAAGAACAAACATGCAATGAACTCTAGTGGATCCATGTGGTTTATGAAAAGAACACACATGCAATGAAATCAAGTGGATTCATGTGGTTTGTGAAAGAACACACATGCAATGAACTCAAGTGGATCCATCTGGTTTATGAAAAGAACACACATGCAATGACCTCTAGTGGATCCATGTGGTTTATGAAAAGAATACACATGTTGTGGTGGCATCACTGCATGTGTTCTTTTCCTAAAACCCCAATGATGAACACTAATACACTCACACATCCAATGAAAAGAACACACATGCAATGACTCTAGTTGTGGTTTATGAAAAGAACACACATGCAATGACTGTAGTGGATCCATATGTGGTTTAGAAAAATAAGACACATTCAATGACTGTAGTGGATCGATGTGGTTTATGAAAAGAACACGCAATCAATGACTCTAGTGGATCCATGTGGTTAATGAATATAACACACATGCAATAAACTCTAGTGGATCCACGTGGTTTATGAAAATAACACACATGTTGTGGTGGCATCATTGCATGTGTTCTTTTCCTAAAACCCCAGTGATGCACACTAATACACTCACACATCCAATGAAAAGAACACACATGCAATGACTCTAGTTGTGGTTTATGAAAAGAACACAAATTCAATGACACTTGTGGATCCATGTGGTTTATGAAAAGAACACACATGCAATGACTATAGTGGATCCATATGTGGTTTATGAAAGAACACACATGCAATGAACTCAAGTGGATCCAAGTGGTTTCTGAAAAGAACACACATTCAATGACTATAGTGGATCCATGTGGTTAATGAAAAGAACACACATGCAATGAACTCTAGTGGATCCATGTGGTTTATGAAAATATCACACATGTTGTGGTGGAATCATTGCATGTGTTCTTTTCCTAAAATCCCAATGATTCACACTAATACACTCACACATCCAATGAAAAGAACACGCATGCAATGACTCTAGTTGTGGTTTAGAACAAGAACACACATTCAATGACACTGCTGGATCCATGTGGTTTATGAAAAGAACACACATGGAATGACTCTAGTGGATTCATGTGGTTTATGAAAAGAACACACATGCAATGAACTCAAGTGGATCCATGTGGTTTATGAAAAGAACACACATGCAATGAACTCTAGTGGATCCATGTGGTTTATGAAAAGAACACACATGCAGTGGTGGCATCACTTCATGTGTTATTTTCTTGAAACCCCAATGATGCACACTAATACACTCACACATCCAATGAAAAGAACACACATGCAATGACTCTGGTGGATCCATGTGGTTTATAAAAAGAACACACATGCAATGACTTTAGTTGTGGTTCATGAAATGTACACACATGCAATGACTGTAGTGGATCCATATGTGGTTTAGAAAAACAACACACATTCAATGACTGTAGTGGATCCATGTGGTTTACAAAAAGAACACACATTCAATGACTCTAGTGGATCCATGTGGTTAATGAAAAGAACCCACATGCAATGATAGTAGTTGTGGTTTATGAAAAGAACACACATTCAATGACGCTGGTGGATCCATGTGGTTTATGAAAAGACCACACATGCAATGACTCTAGTGGATCCATGTGGTTTCTGAAAGAACACACCTGCAATGAACTCAAGCGGATCCATGTGGTTTATGAAAAGAACACACATGCAATGAACTCTAGTCGATCCATGTGGTTTATGAAAAGAACAAACATGCAATGAACTCTAGTGGATCCATGTGGTTTATGAAAAGAACACACATGCAATGAACTCAAGTGGATTCATGTGGTTTGTGAAAGAACACACATGCAATGAACTCAAGTGGATCCATGTGGTTTATGAAAAGAACACACATGCAATGACCTCTAGTGGATCCATGTGGTTTATGAAAAGAATACACATGTTGTGGTGGCATCACTGCATGTGTTCTTTTCCTAAAACCCCAATGATGAACACTAATACACTCACACATCCAACGAAAAAAGCACACATGTGCAATGACTCTAGTTGTGGTTTATGAAAAGAACACACATGCAATGACTGTAGTGGATCCATATGTGGTTTAGAAAAATAAGACACATTCAATGACTGTAGTGGATCGATGTGGTTTATGAAAAGAACATGCAATCAATGACTCTAGTGGATCCATGTGGTTAATGAATATAACACACATGCAATAAACTCTAGTGGATCCACGTGGTTTATGAAAATAACACACATGTTGTGGTGGCATCATTGCATGTGTTCTTTTCCTAAAACCCCAGTGATGCACACTAATACACTCACACATCCAATGAAAAGAACACACATGCAATGACTCTAGTTGTGGTTTATGAAAAGAACACACATTCAATGACACTTGTGGATCCATGTGGTTTATGAAAAGAACATACATGCAATGACTATAGTGGATCCATATGTGGTTTATGAAAGAACACACATGCAATGAACTCAAGTGGATCCAAGTGGTTTCTGAAAAGAACACACATTCAATGACTATAGTGGATCCATGTGGTTAATGAAAAGAACACACATGCAATGAACTCTAGTGGATCCATGTGGTTTATGAAAATATCACAGATGTTGTGGTGGAATCATTGCATGTGTTCTTTTCCTAAAATCCCAATGATTCACACTAATACACTCACACATCCAATGAAAAGAACACGCATGCAATGACTCTAGTTGTGGTTTAGAACAAGAACACACATTCAATGACACTGCTGGATCCATGTGGTTTATGAAAACAACACACATGGAATGACTCTAGTGGATTCATGTGGTTTATGAAAAGAACACACATGCAATGAACTCAAGTGGATCCATGTGGTTTATGAAAAGAACACACATGCAATGAACTCTAGTGGATCCATGTGGTTTATGAAAAGAACACACATGCAGTGGTGGCATCACTTCATGTGTTATTTTCTTGAAACCCCAATGATGCACACTAATACACTCACACATCCAATGAAAAGAACACACATGCAATGACTCTGGTGGATCCATGTGGTTTATGAAAAGAACACACATGCAATGACTTTAGTTGTGGTTCATGAAATGTACACACATGCAATGACTGTAGTGGATCCATATGTGGTTTAGAAAAACAACACACATTCAATGAATGTAGTGGATCCATGTGGTTTACGAAAAGAACACACATTCAATGACTCTAGTGGATCCATGTGGTTAATGAAAAGAACCCACATGCAATGATAGTAGTTGTGGTTTATGAAAAGAACACACATTCAATGACGCTGGTGGATCCATGTGGTTTATGAAAAGACCACACATGCAATGACTCTAGTGGATCCATGTGGTTTCTGAAAGAACACACCTGCAATGAACTCAAGTGGATCCATGTGGTTTATGAAAAGAACACACATGCAATGAACTCTAGTGGATCCATGTGGTTTATGAAAAGAACAAACATGCAATGAACTCTAGTGGATCCATGTGGTTTATGAAAAGAACACACATGCAATGAACTCAAGTGGATTCATGTGGTTTGTGAAAGAACACACAAGCAATGAACTCAAGTGGATCCATGTGGTTTATGAAAAGAACACACATGCAATGACCTCTAGTGGATCCATGTGGTTTATGAAAAGAATACACATGTTGTGGTGGCATCACTGCATGTGTTCTTTTCCTAAAACCCCAATGATGAACACTAATACACTCACACATCCAATGAAAAGAACACACATGCAATGACTCTAGTTGTGGTTTATGAAAAGAACACACATGCAATGACTGTAGTGGATCCATATGTGGTTTAGAAAAATAAGACACATTCAATGACTGTTGTGGATCGATGTGGTTTATGAAAAGAACACGCAATCAATGACTCTAGTGGATCCATGTGGTTAATGAATATAACACACATGCAATAAACTCTAGTGGATCCACGTGGTTTATGAAAATAACACGCATTCAATGACTGTAGTGGATCCATGTGGTTTACGAAAAGAACACACATTCAATGACTCTAGTGGATCCATGTGGTTAATGAAAAGAACACACATGCAATGAACTCTTGTGGATCCATATGGTTTATGAAAAGAACACGCTTGAAATGACATTGGTGGATCCATGTGGTTTATCAAAATAACACACATGCAGTGACTCTAGGTGTGGTTTTTAAAAATAACACACATGCAATGACACAGGTGGATCCATGTGGTTTATGAAAAGAACATACATGCAATGACTGTAGTGGATCCATATGTGGTTTATAAAAAGAACACGCATGCAATGACTTTAGTGGATCCATGTGGTTTATGAAAATAACACACATTCAATGCCTCTAGTGGATCCATGTGGTTTATGAAAAGAACACACATGCAATGAACTCTAGTGCATCCACGTGTTTTATGAAAAGAACACATATTCAACGACTCTAGCTGTGCTTTATGAATAGAACACACATGCAATGACTGTAGTGGATCCATATGTGGTTTAGAAAAAGAACACACATGCATTGACTTTAGTGGATCCATGTGGTTTATGAAAAGAACACACATGCAATGACTGTAGTGGATCCATAGTTGTTTAGAAAAGGAACACGCATACAATTATTGTAGTGGATCCATGTGGTTATGAAAAGAACACGCATTCAATGACTCTAGTGGATCCATGTGGTTTATGAAATGAACACACTTGCAATGAACTCTAGTGGATCCGTGTCGTTTATGAAAATAACACACATGCAATGAACTCTTGTGGATCCATGTGGTTTATGAAAAGAACACACATGATATGGTGCCATCACCGCATGTGTTCTTTTCCTACAACCCTAATGATGCACACTAATTCACTCACACATCCAATGAAAATAACACACATGCAATGACTCTGGTGGATCCATGTGGTTTATGAAAATAACACACATGTAATGACTCTAGATGTGGTTTATGAAAATAACACACATGCAATGACAGTGGATCCATGTGGTTTATGAAAAGAACACACATGCAATGACTATAGTGTATCAATATGTGGTTTAGAAAAAGAACACACATTCAATGACACTGGTGGATCCATGTTGTTTATGAAAAGAACACACATGCAATGACTCAAGTGGATCCATGTGGTTTATGAAAATAACACACATGCAATGAACTCTAGTGGATCCATGTGGTTTATGAAAAGAACACACATGTTGTGGTGGCATAACTTCATGTGTTCTTTTCCTAAACCCCCAATGATGCACACTAATACACTCACACATCCAATGAAAAGAACACAGATAGAATCACTCTGGTGGATCCATGTGGTTTATGAAAATAACACAAATGCAATGACTCTAGATGTGGTTTATGAAAAGAACACACATGTAATGACACTAGTGGATCCATGTGGTTTATGAAAAGAACACACATGCAATGACTGTTGTGGATCCATATGTGGTTTAGAAAAAGAACACACATTCAATTACACTGGTGGATCCATGTGATTTATGAAAAGAAAACACATGCAATGAGTCTAGTGGATCCATGTGATTTATGAAAGAAAACACATGCAATGAACTCAAGTGGATCCATGTGATTTATGAAAAGAACACACATGCAATGAACTCTAGTGGATGCATGTGGATTATGAAAAGAACACACATGCTATGGTGGCATCACTGCATGTGATCTTTTCCTGAAACCCCAATGATGCACACTAATACACTCACACATCCAATGAAAAGAACACACATGCAATGACTCTAGGTGTGGTTTATGAAAAGAACACACATGTAATGTCTGTAATGGATCCATATGTGGTTTAGAAAGAGAACACACATACAATGACTATAGTGGATCCATGTGGTTTATGAAAAGAAAACGAATTCAATGACTCTAGTGGATCTATGTGGTTTATGAAAAGAACACACATGCAATGACTGTAGTGGATCCATATGTGGTTTATAAAAAGAACACACACGCAATGATTGTAGTGGATCCATGTGGTTTATGAAAAGAACACACATGCAATGAACTCTAGTGCATCCACGTGGTTTATCAAAAGAACACATTCAACGACTCTAGCTGTGCTTTATGAATAGAACACACATGCAATGAATGTAGTGGATCCATATGTGGTTTAGAAAAAGAACACACATGCATTGACTTTAGTGGATCCATGTGATTTATGAAAAGAACACACATGCAATGACTGTAGTGGATCCATATGTTGTTTAGAAAAGGAACACGCATACAAGTATTGTAGTGGATCCATCTGGTTATGAAAAGAACACGCATTCAATGACTCTAGTGGATCCATGTGGTTTATGAAATGAACACACTTGCAATGAACTCTAGTGGATCCGTGTTGTTTATGAAAATAACACACATGCAATGAACTCTTGTGGATCCATGTGGTTTATGAAAAGAACACACATGATATGGTGGCATCACCGCATGTGTTCTTTTCCTACAACCCTAATGATGCACACTAATTCACTCACACATCCAATGAAAATAACACACATGCAATGAATCTGGTGGATCCATGTGGTTTATGAAAATAACACACATGTAATGACTCTAGATGTGGTTTATGAAAATAACACACATGCAATGACATTGGTGGATCCATGTGGTTTATGAAAAGAACACACATGCAATGACTATAGTGGATCAATATGTGGTTTAGAAAAAGAACACACATTCAATGACACTGGTGGATCCATGTTGTTTATGAAAAGAACACACATGCAATGACTCAAGTGGATCCATGTGGTTTATGAAAAGAACACACATGCAATGAACTCTAGTGGATCCATGTGGTTTATGAAAAGAACACACATGTTGTGGTGGCATCACTTCATGTGTTCTTTTCCTAAACTCCATGCACACTAATACACTCGCACATCCAATGAAAAGAGCACAGATAGAATGACTCTGGTGGATCCATGTGGTTTATGAAAATAACACAAATGCAATGACTCTAGATGTGGTTTACGAAAACAACACACATGTAATGACACTGGTGGATCCATGTGGTTTATGAAAAGAACACACATGCAATGACTGTTGTGGATCCATATGTGGTTTAGAAAAAGAACACACATTCAATTACACTGGTGGATCCATATGGTTTATGAAAAGAAAACACATGCAATGACTCTAGTGGATCCATGTGATTTATGAAAGAACACACATGCAATGAACTCAAGTGGATCCATGTGATTTATGAAAAGAACACACATGCAATGAACTCTAGTGGATCCATGTGGATTATGAAAAGAACACACATGCTATGGTGGGATCACTGCATGTGATCTTTTCCTGAAACCCCAATGATGCACACTAATACACTCACACATCCAATGAAAAGAACACACATGCAATGACTCTGGTGGATCCATGTGGTTTATGAAAAGAACACACATGCAATGAACTCTAGTGCATCCATGTGGTTTATGAAAAGAACACACATTCAACGACTCTAGCTGTGCTTTTTGAATAGAACACACATGCAATGAATGTAGTGGATCCATATGTGGTTTAGAAAAAGAACACACATGCATTGACTTTAGTAGATCCATGTGGTTTATGAAAAGAACACACATGCAATGACTGTAGTGGATCCATATGTTGTTTAGAAAAGGAACACGCAAACAATTATTGTAGTGGATCCATCTGGTTATGAAAAGAACACGCATTCAATGACTCTAGTGGATCCATGTGGTTTATGAAATGAACACGCTTGCAATGAACTCTAGTGGATCCGTGTCGTTTATGAAATAACACACATGCAATGAACTCTTGTGGATCCATGTGGTTTATGAAAAGAACACACATGATATGGTGCCATCACCGCATGTGTTCTTTTCCTACAACCCTAATGATGCACACTAATTCACTCACACATCCAATGAAAATAACACACATGCAATGACTCTGGTGGATCCATGTGGTTTATGAAAATAACACACATGTAATGACTCTAGATGTGGTTTATGAAATTAACACACATGCAATGACATTGGTGGATCCATGTGGTTTATGAAAAGAACACACATGCAATGACTATAGTGGATCAATATGTGGTTTAGAAAAAGAACACACATTCAATGACACTGGTCGATCCATGTTGTTTATGAAAAGAACACACATGCAATGACTCAAGTGGATCCATGTGGTTTATGAAAATAACACACATGCAATGAACTCTAGTGGATCCATGTGGTTTATGAAAAGAACACACATGTTGTGGTGGCATCACTTCATGTGTTCTTTTCCTAAACCCCCAATGATGCACACTAATACACTCACACATCCAATGAAAAGAACACAGATAGAATGACTCTGGTGGATCCATGTGGTTTATGAAAATAACACAAATGCAATGACTCTAGATGTGGTTTATGAAAACAACACACATGTAATGACACTGGTGGATCCATGTGGTTTATGAAAAGAACACATATGCAATGACTGTTGTGGATCCATATGTGGTTTAGAAAAAGAACACACATTCAATTACACAGGTGGATCCATGTGGTGTATGAAAAGAACACACATGCAATGACTGTTGTGGATCCATATGTGGTTTAGAAAAAGAACACACATTCAATTATACTGGTGGATGCATGTGATTTATGAAAGAACACCCATGCAATGAACTCAAGTGGATCCATGTGATTTATCAAAAGAACACACATGCAATGAACTCAAGTGGATCCATGTGGATTATGAAAAGAACACACATGCTATGGTGGCATCACTGCATGTGATCTTTTCCTGAAACCCCAATGATGCACACTAATACACTAAAACATCCAATGAAAAGAACACACATGCAATGACTCTGGTAGATCCATGTGGTTTATGAAAATAACACACATGCAATGACTCTAGATGTGGTTTATGAAAAGAACACACATGTAATGTCTATACTGGATCCATATGTGGTTTAGAAAGAGAACACACATGCAATGACTATAGTGGATCCATGTGGTTTATGAAAAGAAAACGCATTCAATGCCTCTAGTGGATCCATGTGGTTTATGAAAAGAACACACATGCAATGAACTCTAGTGCATCCATGTGGTTTATGAAAAGAACACACATTCAATGACTCTAGCTGTGCTTTATGAACAGAACACACATGCAATGACTGTAGTGGATCCATGTGGTTTATGAAAAGAACACACATGCAATGACTGTAGTGGTTCCATATGTGGTTTAGAAAAAGAACACGCATACAATTATTGTAGTGGATCCATGTGGTTTATGAAAAGTACACACATTCAATGACTCTAGTGGATCCATGTGGTTTATGAAAAGAACACACATGCAATGAACTCTAATGGATCTGTATGGTTTATGAAAAGAACACACATGCAATGAACTCTTGTAGATCCATGTGGTTTATGAAAAGAACACACATGATGTGGTGGCATCACCGCATGTGTTCTTTTCCTAAAACCCCAATGATGCACAATAATGCACTCACACATACAATGAAAAGAACACACATGCGATGACTCTAGTGGATCCGTGTGGTTTATGAAAAGAACACACATGTAATGACACTCGTGGATCCATGTGGTTTATGAAAAGAACACACATGCAATGACTATAGTGGATCCATATGTGGTTTAGAAAGAACACACATTCAATGACACTGGTGGATCCATGTGGTTTATGAAAAGAACACACATGCAATGACTCTAGTGGATCCATGTGGTTTATGAAAAGAATACAGATCCAATGACTCTAGTGGATTCATGTGGTTTATGAAAAGAACAGACATGCAATGAACTCTAGTGGATCCATGTGGTTTATGAAAAGAACACACATGCAATGAACTCTTGTGGATCCATGCGGTTTATGAAAAGAACACACATGATGTGGTGGCATCACCGCATGTGTTCTTTTCCTAAAACCCCAATGATGCACACTAATGGACTCACACATATAATGAAAAGAACACACATGCATTGACTCTGGTGGATCCATGTGGTTTATGAAAATAACACACATGTAATGACTCTAGATGTAGTTTATGAAAAGAACACACATGCAATGACACTCGTGGATCCATGTGGTTTATGAAAAGAACACACCTTCAATAACTCTAGTGGATCCATGTTGTTTATGAAAATAACACACATGCAATGAACTATAGGGCATCCACGTGGTTTATGAAAAGAACACACATGCAATGACTCTAGCTATGGTTTATGAACAGAACACACATGCAATGACTATAGTGTATCCATGTCGTTTATGAACACATATACAATGACTATAGTGGATCCATATGTGGTTTAGAAATAGAACACACATACAGTGACTATAGTGGATCCATGTGGTTTATTAAAAGAACACGCACTCAATGATTCTAGTGGATTCATGTGGTTTATGAAAAGAACACTCATGCAATGAACTCTAGTGGATCCACGTGGTTTATGAAAAGAACACACATGCAATGAACTTTTGTGGATCCATGTGGTTTATGAAAAGAACACACGTGCTGTGGTGGCATCACCGCATGTGTTCATTTCCTAAAACCCCAATGATGCACACTAATACACTCACACATTCAATGAAAAGAACACACATGCCATGACTCTAGTGGATCCATGTGGTTTATGAAAATAACCCACATGCAATGACTCTAGATGTGGTTTATGAAAAGAACACACATGCAATAATACTGGTGGGTCCATGTGGTTTATGAAAAGAACACACATGCAATGACTGTAGTGGATCCATATGTGGTTTAGAAAAAGTACACACATTCAATGCCGCTGGTGGATCCATGTGGTTTATGAAAAGAACACACATGCAATGACTCTAGTGGATCCATGTGGTTTATGAAAAGAACACATGTCGGGGGGATAACCCCTGGGTAGGCCAAGACGAGACCAACCGGCCAGCTCCAAGGAGCTCATGTCGTCTGGACCCACATCAAGGAACCATAGCCGGGTGGAATCCTCCACCCAGTCTGCATCCAAGTTTCCCCAGTTCGCCCGTCTAGCCAGGTAGCCAGTAGAACAGGCTGGGAGGCCGCTCCTAGCCGGCCGCCTCAGATCCGCTAGTGGTAGTACGATGGGAATGTCGCTCCTTGTTGAGCGCACCTTTGACCGGACAGGCTGGCTAGCCTGGCTGGCACTACCGGACAACTATGCCAAAGCTGGAGGCTGACGAGCAAAGCAAGGGCTGATGAGGAAAGCTCCGTCTTACGCATAAATAGCCGGCTGACGGATAAAGAGCCTGCTGACGGGTAAATCAGGGGTGCTGGACACTGTAGTGCTATCCTTCCCTGTACTGGAGGATGGACTGGACCCGGGCCTATTGTTTGGCCCTGTCCAGCTGGCCCACTTTGTAAGGCCCAGATCTAAACAGTAAACCCTAGAACCCATCTTGTAAGCTGCCTCCTTAACCAGTATGTAAGGGGGGGTAGTGCTAGGGTTCTAGGTAGACAATTACAAGTTAGAAGTTCTCCACATTGGACAAGTTGATTATCTCCTTCTTTTCCTTCTAGCAAGGAGTAGCCAAGAAAACAGCTCAAGGAGCATCTGTATTGGGTATTCGCCCCTTTGATAGTAGATCCTTGCAGGAGTAGGAGCTTTACCTTGCCAAGAGGGCTCCAAACCTGGGTACATTGCTTTGTTTGCAGTATCTATGCCTGACCCATTGCGAGTAGCCATTGATACCATCTGGATTGTCCCCTTCAAGCCATCCCCGATGGTACTGCCATGTTCCACACCATGATAGTTGGCGCCCACCGTGGGGTGATGACCCACAAGTATAGGGGGTGTATCGCAGTTTTTTCGAGGGAAATGAAACCCAATTTATTGATTCGACACAAGGGGAGCCATAGAATATTTATCACCCTTAACAACTGAGTTGTCAATTCAGCTACACCTGGAAACAATCTTGCTCACAACAGTTTACCAGTAGCAACAGTTTTGTAGTAGGAATAGCAAAGTAACAGCAGTAGTAAAGCAAAGACAGTAGTAACAAAAGCAGTAAACAGTGGGATTCGAGTGCGGTAGGCATAGGGATGGATGGACGGGCGTTGCATGGACAAGATAATCCACATAGCAATCAGAGCATAGGGCAATTGCAGATAAATAAGATAAAGCATCCAAGTACTAGACAATCCTAGGAATGTGTTCCATATATAGTCATACGTGCTCGCAATGAGAACTTGCACAACATCTTTTGTCCTGTCAGCTCGTTTGCAGCGGGGCCTCTAGGGAACTACTGGCAATTAAGGTGCTCCTTTTAATAGAGCACCGGAGCAAAGCATTAACACCCCGTGAACACATGTGATCCTCACATCAAAGCCATTCCCTTCCGGTTATCCCGATTTCTGTCACTTCGGGGCCATAGGTTTCGGACAACAACGTGTGTATACAACTTGAAGATAAGACCAAAAACAATACTATCATCATGAATCAATAACATGTTCAGATCTGAAATCATGGCACTCGGGCCCTAGTGACAAGCATTAAGCACAACAAGTCGCAGCAAAGTCATAAAGCACTAATAAAAGATACTAGGCACCATGCCCTAACAATCTGATGCCATTACATGAACGATCTCATCCAATCCCTACCATCCCCATAGCCTATAGCGGGGGATTACTCACTCATAGATGGGGAAACATGGATGGTCGATGGAGAAGCGATGGTGATGATGATGGAGATGATCTCCTCCAATTCCCCGTCCCGTCAGGGTGCCAGAACGGAGTTTCTGGTGCTGTTTCATGGAATCTGGTGGGGGCGGCGGAGTGGAACTCCTTCTGGAAAAACGTCGAACCCCCAAAGTTTTTAGGTCAGAAGGCTCCTTATATGCGAAGAGAGAGGCCGAGGGGGTGCCCAGGGGGCCCACATCACCCCCTGGTGCGGCCTAGCCTGGCCCGTGCCAGTAGGTGGTGTGGCCACCCCTAGCTCTTCTCCGTCTCGTATTCTGGCTCCTGGAGTCTTCGGGTGAAATTGGATTTTTGGCATATTTTCCGGGATTTTTCCTGATAGTTGATTTTCTGCACAAAAAGTAGACACCAAGGCAATTCTGCTGAAAACAGCGTCAGTCCGCATTAGTTGTATCCAAATCACACAAGTATAGAGGAGAAACAATAGCAAAAAGTGTTCGGGAAAGTAGATACGTTTTGGACGTATCATGGGGAACAGCGCTTCGGCTGGTATCATCTTTCGCACGGGACTTCCACTCGTCGCCGGTGAGAGAGTCGCCTCTGGCCTCGTTCTCACCTTTGGCTCCTTCGACTGTGTCCTCGACAACGCGTCCTGCTTCGCTGGGGGAACTTTCCCAAGCGGAGGCTCCATCATGCACTTCGGTGGACACCGTGTCTACTTCGCCACCGTCACTGAGGCTTTCCCTCGTGAGTTCGTTACCATCTCTAGTGCGCACCCTGGTTTCTCCGCTTCGCGTGTCGCTAGCGGCAGCGTCGAGGTCATGATGGCAGGCTCGGTTGAGAACCGTCGCCCACCTCTGGGGCGCAACGTGGATGGTCGCGCCACCAACTCACGCCTCTCGAACCAGGACCTGCTCAACACGTCCATCGAACACCTCCGCAACCCCATCACCCCCATCGAGGTAGACCCAGTTGTAGCTGCGGCAACCCTGGAGGCTACTCGTCAGAACCTTCTGGAGGAAGCTGGCAAAATGGCAGCCGCCCAACGGTGGATGAACCCGACCATGTGCGAGTACAACATCATGCACGGCTTCGCCCGCTTACCCGGAACCAGCCGCCTAGCCCAGCCACAAGGCTGAAACCTCGGTTCGGAGATGGATCGCGTTGCTGATCCGCGTACGCCTGCGGTGCAGCCTATTTACAGCACCCCCGCTAAAAACATGAGGGCCGCGGAGGCGGCAGTCGCAGAGCTAAGCCACATGGAGGGCGAGGAGCTGCTCAGTCAGCAGGCACGTATCCAGCTCCTCGTGGTCACGACAAACAAACAATAGGCTGAGGCGGAGCTCAGCATGGCCGGCAACAGCAGGACCCAACCAGCTCCCCGGATGGCGGATCCGGCTGCGGGCGGCAGCAAGGCATCTTCCCCAAACAGAGCAAGGCCAAGCAACCGCCTAGGTGGTGGATCTATGCGCCGTGGGCACAACGCCCATGACGCGGCAGCTGTTACCAGCAAAAACCGCGAGCCGGCAGACAAAGCCGGAAAAGGCCAAGCGCTGCCCAAGTCTTGCCTATCCGGCCGGCTGGGACCGCTCGAGCCGGAGGAACAGCAAGACGCACGCGCGCGAATTGACCTACTGGTCCAGTCACACGTGCTGGAACAAGAAAGTCCAGCTAGGCCAAGATGCTTCGGACCGCGCATCGAAAATGAGCCGTTTCCAAAGGGATTTTCGCTCCCAAGGGATACGCCAAAATACAACGGCTCGGTCAAGCCGGAGGGACTGGTTGGTGGACTACACCATCTCTGTGGGCATCACAAAGAGCAACCGCAAGGTGGCCGTATGCTATGCTCCTCTCATGCTCCTCGACTCAGCCAGGACATGGCTCAATAGCCTCCCCGACAACAACATCAACGCGTGGATCGATTTCGAGCAGGCATTCGTCCGCAACTTCACCGGCACCTACAAGCGCCCAGGCCAACCCGGTGAGCTCTCCCTTTGCATACAGGGTCCGGATGAATCCGATTGCTCCTACATCACCCGGTGGACGAGCATGCACAACTCCTGCGAGGGGGTACGCGAGCACTAGGCGGTTGACTTCTTCATCAACAGTTGCAGAGACGGCATTATGCTCAAACACAAGCTTCGCCGGGTGGATCCCACAACCATGGTGCAGACCATGGCCATCGCAGACAAGTACGCCATGGCCGACGCGGCAATGGAAAGATCCGTTCGGGTGGATGACCAAGGGCAAATAATCGTCGATGTTGCCATGGATCAGTGCCAGCCAAAAGGAAATGGCCACAATTCCAGGCGGCATGACAACCGCCATACCAAGAGAAAGGATGACCAGCCGGATAACCAGTACGGTTCCAGGCAGGTAGCGGCAGTGCAGGAGGATCTGGCTGCAGGCGGAAGCCTAAGACAGAAGCCTGATGACCGGCCTCCGAGGCCCAAGTACACCATCGAGTCAATGCTTGATGGGCCATGCAAGTTCCGCAGCAGAGGCATCAAACCGGCTACGCATACCACATGGCAACGCACCTGGACGAAGAAGATGGCAGAGATCGCTGGCACACCGGCTGCACAGGCACCGCCTCCCCCGGCCGGCGGGCCACCAGGCGATTGCAATAACCAGCTCGGAAGGGAAGATGATGATAACTACTACCCCCGCCAGGTGGGAAACTACAACATCTTCACGACGGAGCCGGAGACCAAGCACCACAAGAGGTGCCACGAGGCGGAAGTGAACGCAATCGTTCCTCCCGTCCCCTAGTACCTCAATTGGTTAGAGCAAGAAGTTGCATGGAGCCGGAAGGACCAGCCAGCTGAGCTGCATCACCTAGGCACTTACGTGATGGTTTTGGATCCTATCATTCTCCAGAAGCATTCCTGCAGGTTCTCCCGCGTCCTCGTAGACGGAGGGAGCAGCATCAACCTCCTGTACCGTGGCTCGCTCGACCGGCTCGGTATCAGCGAGTCTTAGCTGGAGCCATCAAGCACCTCCTTCCACGGAGCCGTCCCGGGCCCGTTGCACTCGCCCATCAGAAAGTTCCGATTGCACGTCATCTTCGGCATGGAGGACAACTTCCACCACGAGCCCATCTGGTTCGAGGTGGCCAACCTCTGCAGCACGTACCACACAATCCTGGGGCACCCGGCGCTCACCAAGTTCATGGCGGTACCGCATTACACGTACCTCAAGATGAAGCTACCAGGGCCCAAGGGTGTCATCACCGTGGCTGGTTGCTACAGACAGTCTGTGGAGTGCGCCATGGACGGGTCCAAGATAGCAGAAGCCATGATCATCGCGGAAGAGAGGCGCATAATCATGCAGAACATGGATGTCCTGCAAAAGGACATGCCGGCTAGTGAACCCAAGACGGCCGGAGAAGCATGGTTCAAGCCATCCAAGGGCATGAGAAATATCTTGTTGAACGAGGCCGAGCCGGACAAGTTCGTCCTAGTCGGAGATGGCCTTGACAGCAAATAGGAAAGCGCGCTCGTCGACTTCCTCCATGAGAATCGGGATATCTTCGCATGGTCCCCCAAGGACATGCCAGGTGTTCCGAGGGATCTCACCGAGCACTCTTTACATGTCAGGCCGGACACAAAGTCGGTCAAACAGTCACTACACTGCTTCACAGAACAAAAAAGAAGAACCATGGGTGAGGAGATCACCCGGCTGCTCGCAGCCGGATTCATCATGGAGGTTTTCCACCCGGAATGGATGGCAAACCCCGTACTCGTGCTAAAGAAGAACAAGACTTGGCGCATGTGTGTTGACTACACCAGTCTGAACAAGGCATGCCCCAAAGACCCATTCGCCCTGCCAAGGATAAACCAAGTAATCGATTCCATGGCTGGCTACGAGCTATTGTCATTTATGGACACGTCTCCGGCTACCACCAGATCTGGTTGAACCCCGCTGATCAAATAAAGACAACATTCATCACTCCCTACGGAGCCTACTACTAGACCACCATGCCATTTGGACTAAAGAATGCTGGAGCAACATACCAGCGCTGCATGCAGAAGTGCTTGCAGACTCAGATCGGCAGAAACGTACACGCCTACATTGATGACGTGGTAGTCAAGACCAAGGAGTGCCAGACACTCCTTGAAGATCCGAAGGAAACATTCACCAACCTCCGTCGGTTCGAGATGAAGCTGAACCCGGAGAAGTGTGTGTTCGGCATCCCAGTCGGTCAACTCCTTGGTTTTCTCGTATCAGAGCAAGGAACCGACGCGAACCCGGAGAAGATTGGCGCAACCGAGCGCATGCAGCCACCCAAGAGCTTACGAGATGTCTAGAAGTTCACCGGATGCCTGGCCTCCCTCAGCCGGTTCATCAACCGGCTAGGCGAGAAAGCACTCCCGCTGTACCAACTCATGAAGAAGATGGACAAGTTTGTTTGGACATCGCAGGCGGATGAAGCCTTCCGCGACCTCAAGCGCATGCTCACCTCACCACCTATTCTGGCAGCACCAACAGCAAAGGAGCCCATGTTGATGTACATCGCAACAACCAACCGGGTCGTTACTGTGGTGCTGGTAGTTGAGAGGCCGGAAGAAGGAAAAGTGCAGCCGGTGCAACGACCAGTGTACTACCTGAGTGAGGTACTCTCGCTCTCGAAGCAGAATTACCCTCACTACCAGAAGATGGTGTATGTCATGTACATGGCCGCCAAAAAATTGAAGCACTACTTCCAGGAGCACTCCATCATGGTGGTGGCGCTCGCGCCACTTTCGGAGATCATCAACGATAGAGATGCCATAGGCCGGGTGGCGAAATGGGCCACAGAGCTCGCCGCCCACAACATACAGTACGAGCCAATAACGGCGATCAAGTCTCAGGCCTTGGCGGACTTCCTCGTTGATTGGGCAGAGACGCAGTACCTGCCTCCTTGCCCTAACTCCACGCATTGGAAGCTGCATTTCGACGGCTCCAAGATGTATGGAGGGCTTGGAGCCGGAGTGGTCATCACCTCCCCAAAGGAGACCGGCTAGAATATGTACTACAGATCCACTTCCGGCGTCCAACAACATCGCAGAATACGAGGCGCTCGTCCATAGCCTCAAGATGGCAAAAGAAATAGGCATCCGACGCATCCTATGCTTCGGCGACTCTGATCTGGTGGTACAACAAGTGTCAGGCGATTGGGATGCTAGGGGCGCAAACATGTCTCTATAACGTTTCTTCGTGCAACAGTTGTGCACCTGTTTCGAAGGGTGTGAGTTTCACCATGTCCCTAGGGTAAACAACAAGGTCGTGGACACGCTCGCCCGCATTGGGTCAACAAGGCAAGAAATTCCGCCTGGAGTCTCCCTCGAGCACCTGCGCAAGCCATCAATCACGCCGTCTCCCGAATCCGACTCCATGATATTGGACGCGGACCTGGGGACTACCGGCTCCAAGACCCCCGCGACTGATACACTGCACCCTGGGATTGCTTCACCGTACCCGGGGACTGCTACACCGCACCCGGGGACTACTTCGCTGCACCCAGGGACTACTTCACCCGGGGACTGCTTCACCCCACCCGGGGACTGCCGCGTCCAGCCTGGAGGTTGCCAGCTCCGCTGCTCTGCCTGGTCCACCACCAGACATGTCCAACCCGGCTATCCGCACAGAGGTGAATATGCTCATGAAGGCGGTATACGCCATCCGAGAAACCCCAGCATGGGCAGGGCCATTCATGAAATTCTTGGCAAGCGGAGAACTGCCCGAAGAAGAGGTAGAAGCAAGGCAGGTGAAGCGCAGAGCTAGCGCATACACCATCATCAACAACGAGCTCTACAAGCGCAGTGTTGGGGGCATTTATCAGTGGTGCGTGATCCAGGAAGAAGGAACCCGGCTGTTGATCGAAATTCACCAGGGCGAGTGTGGCCATCACGTGTCGTCATGAGCCATAGTGGAAAAAGCATTCCGCCATGGGTTCTACTGGACCACGGCACTAGAGGACACCGAGAAAATCGTCAAGGCATGCACCAATTGTCAGCGGTTCAGCCAGCAGAAGCACACTCCGTCTGCAGCGCTCAAGACAATTCCCATCACCTAGCTGTTTGCCGTCTAGGGGCTCGACATGGTCGGCCCTTTTAAAACGGCCAGATCCGGCATGACGCACTTGCTAGCGGCGGTGGACAAATTCACCAAATGGATAGAGGCAAAGCCAATAAAGAAGCTGGATGGACCAATAGTGGTCAAGTTCTTCACGGACATAATCACACGCTTTGGCTACCCCAACAGCATCATAACCGACAACGGCACAAATTTCGCCAAGGGAGCTTTCGCACGATTTTGCGGAGACAAGGGCATTCGCCTAGACCTTGCATCTGTGGCTCACCCCCAATCTAACGGACAGTGCGAGCGAGCAAACGGCCTAGTCCTAGTCGGAATCAAGCCCCGACTGATCGAGCCACTGATGCGATCCCTTGGCTGCTGGATTGAGGAGCTACCGGTTGTGCTTTGGAGCCTTCGCACCACGCCAAACCGGTGCACCGACTACACTCCTTTCTTCCTCGTCTACGGGCCGGAGGCGGACTTGTCCATAGACATCGAGTTCGACGCACCCTGCAAACTGCTTTACATAGAGCAGCAAGCCAAAGAAGCATGGCAGGACAGTGTCGACCTTCTCGAAGAAGCAAGCGAGCTGGCCTTGTCCAGATCCGCCATCTACCAGTAAAACCTGCGCCGTTACCACGCCAGCCGGATCCGCAACGTCTCATTTCGTGAGGGCGACCTAGTATTAAGACTAGTACAAGACACCAGGGGGGATGCACAAGTTATCTCCGCCTTGGGAGGGCCCATTCATCATCAGCCGGGCACTGCAGAACAACTCATACTACCTCATTGACGCCCACCAGCCGGAAAAGAACAAGATGGATCACTCAGGCGAAGAAACTAAGCGCCCATGGAACGCGAGCCTGCTTTGCCCCTTTTACACTTGAACAAGAAGTGTATGTATCTTACCTTTATGTAATGAACAAGCATGGGAGCCTCGACACAGTCTCGAGGACTCCACAATAAATTAGCAAGTCATGCTACACAATTTGGTTTTCAGGCTGCATTACTCTAAACCCGGAGATGGCGATCCGTCTCGGGGACTCGTCGGTTGGCCCAGACGGCTACGTGACCCTCGCGGCAAAGTACTGTACGCGGTTCCTAGGGCTTCCTCTTCGGTTCCTGCTACAGACCGCAAGCCGGCTGGCAGATCCGGCAAGAACAGAACGCTCGACGACCCCTACACGAAAAAGCTACGAGGAAAACAGAGGCGTTTGGACGTCCCGGCTGCGCTCGGTCGCCCAAGGCCAATGACCCAAACCCGAAGTATCGTGCAGTACGCCTATTAAGCTACCCCTTCGGCTCCGGCTCGAAGCCAGCAAGGGAACAACATAAAAAACTGGCCAATGCTCACTAAGAAAAGGGCAAAGTCATTGGATTTGTGCGAAACAGCAAAACTTCAAAACTAGTGAGTCTAAGATTACAATTCAACTGGCATCTATTTAACCAGGCAAATAACTTGTTTGTTTCTATGTTTGCATGAGCCAAAGTTCCACGATGAACACCCAAGCCGGAGGCTAGTATCTTCTAGGCAGGAGCAGAGCAGGTCAAGGAGATTCGACCCGGCTGTATCCTCCAGCCGGCACGAACCTCAGGGACTACACCCTGTGGGTGTGCTTGCGTGCCCCCACACAGAAACCTGCAAACAGACAACATCATAAAGGAGCTTCGACCCGGCTGTATCCTCCAGCCGGCCCAAACCTCGGGGACTACACCCTGTGCGTGCGCTTACGCGCCCCCACACAGAAACAGGCAAGCAACAAATGCAAAACAGAAAGTGCAAGTGAAAAACCACGGGCAACTATCCAAAGGGAGGCGATGCTCCCACCAGAGTTCAATAACAAGAACGAAGACGATTGTTCAACAGCATAAGAAAAAACAGTTTCTTCATCCACAAATACTCCTGGCATACCAGGGATCAAGTTAACTAGCTGGCAGAGGGGCCGGAGGCACTGGCTGGGGCTTGGCTGCTGGAGGCGACGTCGGCCGAGGTGGTCTAGAGCGCAGCCGGGCTTTAGTGTGCGGCACAACCGGGTTGTGGTGATACGCCTCCGTGCCAGCCGTGTCACTGAAGTCCTGGTCCAGCTGGACGAAGCTTCTGATCTTCACCCCACAAGAGCGGATATCAGGAACCTCGGCGTGAAGCTGATCGTAGCTGGTCCCCTTGCGAAATCCGCGAGAAAGGCTCTGCAGATCCACATCTGGGTACCAGGACTTCAACAGCACCAACACTATCTCCGCACCACCACGAGCCGCCCACTCCCGAGCCACATCCATAAGATCTGGAGCGCCTGATAGCTTCCCGGCCAGAGCATCCATGGTGGCCGGCTAGACGGTGTCGGGCCAGACGTAGTCATGGATGTCGAGAGCGGCGGCACAAAGCCGGTTGGCCTCCTCGCTGAGAACCGCCACCAGCTCCCCCGGATGGAGATCCCGCTCCGGATCCGTCTCGGGAATGTGGGCCAGCGCCTGATCAGTCGACTCAGGATACTGAGCTGCACCCGAGAAAAGAGACAATGGTCAAATGTGGGTTGCAGAAGGCAAAACTGCAATACCGGCTAAGATTGAGAACACTTAATGATGTCAATCTCGGTGATCTGGCAAGGCTCTCCTAGCGCCGCCGCCTCCATGGCCTTAGAAGCTTTGAGGGCATCTTCCTGGGTGGCATAGAGCACCTCCAGATTCTTCAGCACCTCGGTTCGGGTGTCCGCCACCTTCTTGGCTTGGCCAGCCTTGATCTCCATCTGCTGCTGATGCGCAGCCAGCTGGGCGATCGGTCCTAGCGAGTCTTGTTGGACTCCTCTAGCCGGGCAACCTCTCCCTTCAGCCGGGCCACCTCATGGTCCCGGTCCGCCAGCAGAGCTGCAGGACGGTAACCAATATTCAAAAAGAAGCGCGAGAAATCACGCAATTGGGAAGACACGGCAGAGCAAGCAATCTTACGGCCCAGGTCCCGCGAGGTCTTGGCGGCATCGACGAGAGCCCTCTGCGTAAAAAGAGAAGTAAGAACCGGCCGTGGCGCGAGACGGTGAACAAACATCAAGATTGGCAACATGACGCATACCTCGACGGAGGCCCCCAGCGCCTTGGCCTAGCCAAGCCCCTACTCCAGCGCCTCCACCAGCTGGCGGGCCTGGCCAATGGCCAAGCGCGCCTTCCCCGATAGCTGCGCCAGGGCAGCGTCCAGCAGCGATGCAGCCCGAGACTGCGTCTAGCCGGTGACCTGAAGGTCGTCATCACTCACCGGGGACACGGAGGGCCCACCCGCCGGCTGGACAGGGATCTTTGGCTGCGGCCCCTCTACCGGCTCTTCCACCCGGTAGGCGCTAGAGTCAGCACCCACCCTTGAGCCAGAGGGAGGCAGGGCCATGCTAGTGCGCCCAAGCAGAAGACGCTCAGCAAGCCGAGAAACGGCCCCAGCCCGGTGGAGCAGGTGCCGCCTGGGGGGTCACAGCCATCACAACCTCGGGTGTCCTAGCTGGCGCACCTCCATCCCCGGCAAGCGAAGGGGCGGACGTGGTTGCGGAGCCGGGCAAGTCCATCGCCTCGCTGCGAGAAAGACAAGGGTGAACAAAGAAAGTGCGAGCCAATCAATACAAGTGTCAGGAGTAAAGGAATACCTACCCGGCAATGCTCGGCATGGTGGACGCGGGTCTGGGGCGGCGGCTCTTCTTGGCGCCGCCTCCAGCCGGCGCAGCGCTAGTCAGGACAGAACGCTTCCCCCTGGCCCTGGGCACGGCGGCATCGGCAAGATCCACATCCTCGCCATGCGCGACTGTTCCAACACAAGAAAAATATCAGGTTGGTGGCTAAAGCGCAGCAGCAGCAAGGCAGGCAAGGACGAGGAAAAAACTCTCACGTGTGGGAACTTGCAGCCCTCATCGGCCCGCATGGGGAACCGCTCCGGCTCCACCAGCGGGGCCTTTGCGGGCTTGTGGTCCGCGGCGAAGTCGGGGAGCTCATTGTCTCCCATGCCGTCCTCCGCTAGCTGCGCGGTAAAAGCTACTCAACAAGGGAAGATAAGAGGCACGAAATAGGAATCCCTCGGGAAAATCCACCAGGAAAAGAGGAGAAAAGGCACACCTTCGGCAGGAGCCGGCCACGGTGGTACGGCCGGCAGGAGAACTCCTAGTCCTCCTATGGTGCCTCCTTGGAGATGGTGGCAAGCCACTCGCGGAGGGCCACGTACGACACATCCAGCCAGGACACCCGGGTGGGGTCCAGATGGCCGGAGAGGTGGCACATCTTGTGCTACCGGTGCTGCAGCGGTAGCACACGGCCCGCCATCTAGGACAGCAAAATGTCCTGGGCGGTGAGCCGCTCCTTCTCCACCAGGACCGCCAACCGGGCGGCCATCCGGTCAATGTCACCCTAGGCGCCCAACTGCTGGACGCTCTAGGCCTTCCGGGTGGAAGGGACATTCGTGAAGATCGGAATCTTGATCCAGTCCACCTCGGTGTTGTTGCACATGTAGAAGTACGAGCGCTGCTAGAGCTTGACGGTGTCCAGAAGCTCCAGGTGTGGAATCGTTGCCGACGGCCGCAGGTAGATGGCGCAGGAGCCCGTCTCCGTCAGCGGGCTGCCCTTGCCAACCACCTGGACCTTGAAGTGAAAAAACTTCAAGAAGTTCGTGGCGTCGAGGCAGACACCGAGGTACGCCTCGCAACAAGCCGCGTGGTGTGACAACATCGCCACGGTGTTGGATCCGAGATGGTGGAGCTGGAGGTCAAAGGAGACAAGCAGCTCCAGGACGAACCGGCTCAGCGGAAGCCCAAGGCCGCGAGCGAAGTGGGCGAGGAAGACGACAGCCTCGCTAGGCTGAGGGTTTGGGACCCGCTCGCCCTCCAGCACGAGGCGGTGCTTCACCAACCGCTCCGATGGTAGGAACCTCCCCCGCTGGTACTTCCTCACCAACTCCTCGGTGACGTATGAGCCACACCACCCGTCGGCGACATCGGGAAGCATATTGTTCGGGAAGGTGGCCATGATTGAAGCACGAGGGCCCGTTGCTGCGGAAGAAAAGGAAGGGAACCGGCGACCAAGAAGTAGCGGCGTAGAGGAGAAGTGGAGGACTAGAGCGCGAAGGAGAGTAGGGGCGGCAAGCATAGGAAGACATAGTGAAGAGCCCCCCACTCCTTGGCGTCCCTATTTATCAGGGAAGAAAGGCCGCGCCAGTTACCGTCCCTCCGCGCCACGTGGTAGGTAACTGCCCCACTTCTCCATGACGGTTCGGGGCGGATCGTGTGCGCCAGCGTCACGCGCACAGAAGATCCTGCAGGAGTTACTGCGGGAGGCAAACCGCGCCCATGATCTCCAAGAAACCGCAATGATAAAGGCATGCGCACAGTTACCAAAAAACTACTGCGGCAGACCAAGAGGTCAAACTGACGCGACGTGCGCTAGAAATGGCAGGCATGGATGTGGCGAGCAACGACGGCAGCAAACTGGAGATCCCTCTCTCGGTCGGGTACGATAGCCGAACAAGTAGATCACCGCTCACACTCTATGGGTGGGGCCATCGGCTCTGTAGCCGGTAAACACCAGCCGGGAAATAGCAAAGAATCTCAAGCCAGTACAAAACAAAGACTACAAGACAAAAGAAAATGACAAAGCACCTACACCATCAATCATTTCAAATGAGCACGCAAGAACTTCTCCAAGGGGCCAAGTCCTAACGCGCTCGGGGACTAGTGTCAGGGGATAACCCCTGGGTAGGCCAAGACGGGACCACCGGACGGCTCCAAGGAGCTCATGCCGTCTGGACCCAGATCAAGGAACCGCAGCCGGGTGGAATCCCCCACCCGATCCGCATCCAAGTTTCCCCGGCTGGCCCGTCTTGCCAGGTAGCCAAAAGAACCGGCTGGGACGCTGCTCCTAGCCGGCTGCCTCAGATCCGCTGGCGATAGTACGGTGGGAATGATGCTCCTTGCTGAGCGCACCTTTGACCGAACAGGCTGGCTAACCTGGCCGGCGCTACCGGACAACTATGCCAAAGCTGGAGGCTGACGAGCAAAGCAAAGGATGACGAGAAAGCTCTGGCTTACGCATAAAGAGCCGACTGATGGATAAAGAGCCGGCTGATGAGTAAAGCAGGGGTGTTGGACACTGTATCGCTGTCCTTCCCTATACTGGAGGCTTGACTGGACCCGGGCCTATCGTTTGGCCCTGTCCAGCTAGCCCACTTTGTAAGGCCCAGATCCAAACAGAAACCCCTGGAACCCATTTTGTAAACTGCCTCCTTAACCAGTATATAAGGGGGGTAGTGCTTGGGTTCTAGGTAGACAATTACAAGTTAGAAGTTCTCCACATTGGACAAGTTGAGTAGCTCCTTCTTCTCCTTCTAGCAAGGAGTAGCAAGGAAAACAGCTCAAGGAGCATCTCTATTGGGTATTCGCCCCTTTGATAGTAGATCGTTGCAGGAGTAGGAGCTTTACCTCACCAAGAGGGCTCCGACCCTGGGTACATCGCTGTATTTGCAGTATCTGTGCCCGACCCGTTGCGAGTAGCCACTGATAGCATCCTGATTATCCCCTTCAAGCCATCCCCGATGGTACTGCCATGTTCCACACCACGACAACACACATGCAATATACTCAAGTGGATCCATGTGGTTTATGAAAATAGCACACATGCAATGAACTCTAGTGGATCCATGTGCTTTATGAAAAGAACACACATGCTGTGGTGGCATCACTGCATGTGTTCTTTTCCTAAAACCCCAATGATGCACACTAATACACTCACACATCCAATGAAAAGAACACACATGCAATGACTCTAGTGGATCCATGTGGTTTATGAAAATAACACACATGGAATGACTCTAGATGTGGTTTATGAAAAGAACACACATGCAATGACACTGGTGGATCCATGTGGTTTATGAAAAGAACACACATTCAATGACTGTAGTGGATCCATAAGTGGTTTAGAAAAAGAACACACAATCAATGACACTGGTGGATCCATGTGGTTTATGAAAAGAACACACATGCATTGACTCTAGTGGATCCATGTGGTTTATGAAAAGAACACACATGCAATGAACTCAAGTGGAGCCATCTGGATTATGAAAAGAATACACATGCAATGAACTCTAGTGGATCCATGTGGTTTATTAAAAGAAGACACATGCTATGGTGGCATCACTTCATGTGTTCCTTTCCTAAAACCCCAATGATGTACACTAATACACTCACACATCCAATGAAAAGAACACACATGCAATGACTCTCGTGGATCCATGTGGTTTCTAAAAAGATCACACATGCAATGACTCTAGCTATGGTTTATGAAAAGAACACACATGTAATGACTCTAGTTGTGGTCTATGAAAAGAACACACATGCAATGACTGTACTAGATCTATATGTGGTTTAGAAAAAGAACACACATTCAATGAGAATGGTGGATCCATGTGGTTTATGAAAAGAACACACAGGTAAAGACACTAGTGGATCCATGTGGTTTATGAAAAGAACACACATGCAATGAACTCTAGTGGATCCATGTGGTTTATGAAAAGAACACACATGCAATGAACTCTTGCAGATCCATGTGGTATATAAAAAAGACACCTGATGTGGTGGCATCACTGCAGGTGTTTTTTTCCTAAAACCGCAATAATGCACACTAATACACTCACACATCCAATGAAAAGAACACACATGCAATGACTCTGGTCGATCCATGTGGTTTATGAAAACAACACACATGCAATGACTCTAGATGTGGTTTATGAAAAGAACACGTATGCAATGACGTTGGTGGATCCATGTGGTTTATGAAAAGAACACACATGCAATGAATGTAGTGGATCCATATGTGGTTTAGAAAAAGAACACACATTCAATGACACTGGTGGATCCATGTGGTTTATGAAAAGAACACACATGCAATTACTCTAGTGGACCCATGTGGTTTATGAAAAGAACACACATGCAATGAACTCAAGTGGATCCATGTGGATTATGAAAAGAACACATATGTTGTGGTGGCATCACTACATGTGTTCTTTTCCTAAATCCCCAATGATGCACACTAATACAATCACACATCTAATGAAAAGAACACACATGCAACGACTCTGGTGGATCCATGTGGTTTATGAAAAGAGCACACATGCCATGACTAGCTGTGGTTTATCAAAAGAACACACATGCAATGACTCTAGTTGTGGTTTATGAAAAGAACACACATGCAATGACTCTAGTGAATCCATGTGGTTTATGAAAATAACACACATGCAATGACTCTAGATGTGGTTTATGAAAAGAACACACATTCAATAACACTGGTGGATCCATGTGGTTTAAGAAAAGAACACACATGCAATGACTGTAGTGGATCCATATGTGGTTAAGAAAAATAACATGCATGCAATGACTGTAGCGGATCCATGTGGTTTATGAAAAGAACACACATGCAATGAACTATAGTGCATCCATGTGGTTTATGAAAAGAACACACATGCAATGACTCTAGCTGTGTTTTATGAATAGGACACACATGCAATTACTATAGTGGATCCATATGTGGTTTAGAAAATTAACACACATGCAATGACTGTAGTGGATCCATGTGGTTTATGAAAAGAACACACATTCAATGACTCTACTGGATCCATGTGGTTTATGGAAAGAACACACATGTAATAAACTCTTGTGGATCCATTTGGTTTATGAAAATAACACACATGAAATGAAACTAGTGGATCCTTGTGATTTATGAAAAGAACACACATGCAATGACTCTAGATGTGGTTTATGAAAAGAACACACATGCAATGACACTGGTGGATCCATGTGGTTTATGAAATTAACACTCATGCAATGATTGTAGTGGATCCATATGTGGTTTAGAAAAAGAACACACATACAATGACTATAGTGGATCCATGTGGTTTATGACAAGAACACGAATTCAAAGACTCTAGTGGATCCACGTGGTTTATGAAAAAACACACATAATGAACTCTAGTGGATCTATGTGGTTTATGAAAAGAACACACATGTAATGAACTCTTGTGGATCCATGTGGTTTATGAAAAGAACACACATGTTGTGGTGGCATCACTTCATGTGTTTTTTTTCTAAAACCCGATTGATGCACACTAATACACTCACAGATCCAATGAAAGAACACACATGCAATGACTATGGTGGATCCATGTGGTTTATGAAAAGAACACACATGGAATGTTTCTAGTTGTGGTTTATGAAAATAAAACACATGCAATGACTGTAGTGGATCCATATGTGGTTTAGAAAAAGAATACACATTTAATGACTATAGTGGATCCATGTGGGTTATGGAAAGAACACACATTCAATGACTCTAGTGGATGCATGTGGTTTAGGAAAAGAACACACATGCAATGAAATCTTGTGGATCCATGTGGTTTATGAAAAGAACACACATGCAATGACACTGGTGGATCCATGTGGTTTATGAAAAGAACACACATGCAATGACTCTAGATGTTGTTTATGAAACGAACACACATGCAATGATACTGGTGGATCCATGTGGTTTACGAAAAGTACACACATGTAATGACTATAGTGGATCCATATGTGGTTTACAAAAAGAACACACTTGGAATGATTGTAGTGGATCGATGTGGTTTATGAAAAGAACACACATTCAATGAATCTAGTGGATCCATGTGGTTTATTAAAAGAACACACATGCAATGAACTCTAGTGCATCTACATGGTTTATGAAAAGAACACACATGCAATGACTCTAGCTATGGTTTGTGAACATAACACACATGCAATGACTATAGTGGATCCATATGTGGTTTAGAAAAAGAACACACATGCAATGACTATAGTGGATCCATGTCGTTTATGAAAAGAACACACATGTAATGACTGTAGTGGATACATATGTGGTTTATAAATAGAACACACATACCGTGACTGTAGTGGATCCATGTGGTTTCTGAAAAGAACACGCATTCAATCACTCTAGTGGATCCATGTGGTTTATGAAAAGAACACACGTCCAATGAACTCTAGTGGATCCATGTGGTTTCTGAAAATAACAAACATTCAATGACCCATGTGGATCCATGTGGTTTATGAAAATAGCACGCATGCAATGAACTCTACTGCATCCATGTGGTTTATGAAAAGAACACACATGCAATGACTCTAGTTGTGTTTTATGAATAGAACACACATGCAATTACTATAGTGGATCCATATGTGGTTTACAAAAACAACACACATGCAATGACTGTAGTCGATCCATGTGGTTTATGAAAAGAACACACATTCAATGACTCTACTGGATCCATGTGGTTTATGAAAAGAACACACATGTAATAAACTCTTGTGGATCCATGTGGTTTATGAAAAGAACTCACATGAAATGACACTAGTGGATCCTTGTGGTTTATGAAAAGAACACACATGCAATGACTCTAGAAGTGGTTTATGAAAAGAACACACATGCAATGACACTGGTGGATCCATGTGGTTTATAAAAATAACACACATGCAATGATTGTAGTGGATCCATATGTGGTTTAGAAAAAGAACACACATAGAATGACTGTAGTGGATCCATGTGGTTTATCAAAAGAACACGAATTCAAAGACTCTAGTGGATCCATGTGGTTTATGAAAAAACACACATGCAATGAAATCTAGTGGATCTATGTGGTTTATGAAAAGAACACACATGTAATGAACTCTTGTGGATCCATGTGGTTTATGAAAAGAACACACATGTTGTGGTGGCATCACTTCATGTGTTCTTTTTCTAAAACACGATTGATGCACACTAATACACTCACAGATCCAATGAAAGAACACACAGGCAATGACTGTGGTGGATCCATGTGGTTTATGAAAAGAACACACAGGCAATGACTCTAGTTGTGGTTTATGAAAATAACACACATGCAATGACTGTAGTGGATCCATATGTGGTTTAGAAAAAGAATACACATTTAATGACTATAGTGGATCCATGTGGGTTATGAAAAGAACACACATTCAATGACTCTAGTGGAGCATGTGGTTTAGGAAAAGAACACACATGCAATGAACTCTTGTGGATCCATGTGGTTTATGAAAAGAACACACATGCAATGACACTGGTGGATCCGTGTGGTTTATGAAAAGAACACACATGCAATGACTCTAGATGTTGTTTATGAAATGAACACACATGCAATGATACTGGTGGATCCATGTGGTTTACGAAAAGTACACACATGCAATGACTGTAGTGGATCCATGTGGTTGATGAAAAGAACACACATTCAATGAATCTAGTGGATCCATGTGGTTTATTAAAAGAACATACATGCAATGAACTCTAGTGTATCTACATGGTTTATGAAAGGAACACACATGCAATGACTCTAGCTGTGGTTTGTGAACATAACACACATGCAATGACTATAGTGGATCCATATGTGGTTTAGAAAAAGAACACACATGCAATGACTATAGTGGATCCATGTTGTTTATGAAAAGAACACACATGTAATGACTGTAGTGGATACATATGTGGTTTATAAATAGAACACACATACCGTGACTATAGTGGATCCATGTGGTTTCTGAAAAGAACACGCATTCAATCACTCTAGTGGATCCATGTGGTTTATGAAAAGAACACACGTCCAATGAACTCTAGTAGATCCATGTGGTTTATGAAAATAACAAACATTCAATGACTCATGTGGATCCATGTGGTTTATGAAAATAGCACGCATGCAATGAACTCTACTGCATCCATGTGGTTTATGAAAAGAACACACATGCAATGACTCTAGTTGTGTTTTATGAATAGAACACACATGCAATTACTATAGTGGATCCATATGTGGTTTACAAAAACAACACACATGCAATGACTGTAGTGGATCCATCTGGTTTATGAAAAGAACACACATTCAATGACTCTACTGGATTCATGTGGTTTATGAAAAGAACACACATGTAATAAACTCTTGTGGATCCATGTGGTTTATGAAAAGAACACACATGAAATGACACTAGTGGATCCTTGTGGTTTATGAAAAGAACACACATGCAATGACTCTAGAAGTGGTTTATGAAAAGAACACACATGCAATGACACTAGTGGATCCATGTGGTTTATAAAAATAACACACATGCAATGATTGTAGTGGATCCATATGTGGTTTAGAAAAATAACACACATAGAATGACTGTAGTGGATCCATGTGGTTTATGAAAAGAACACGAATTCAAAGACTCTAGTGGATCCATGTGGTTTATGAAAAAACACACATGCAATGAAATCTAGTGGATCTATGTGGTTTATGAAAATAACACACATGTAATGAACTCTTGTGGATCCATGTGGTTTATGAAAAGAACACACATGTTGTGGTGGCATCACTTCATGTGTTTTTTTTCGAAAACCCGATTGATGCACACTAATACACTCACAGATCCAATGAAAGAACACACATGCAATGACTATGGTGGATCCATGTTGTTTATGAAAAGAACACACATGCAATGACTTTAGTTGTGGTTTATGAAAATAAAACACATGCAATGACTGTAGTGGATCCATATGTGGTTTAGAAAAAGAATACATATTTAATGACTATAGTGGATCCATGTGGGTTATGAAAAGAACACACATTCAATGACTCTAGTGGATGCATGTGGTTTAGGAAAAGAACACACATGCAATGAAATCTTGTGGATCCATGTGGTTTATGAAAAGAACACACATGCAATGACACTGGTGGATCCATGTGGTTTATGAAAAGAACACACATGCAATGACTCTAGATGTTGTTTATGAAACGAACACACATGCAATGATACTGGTGGATCCATGTGGTTTACGAAAAGTACACACATGTAATGACTATAGTGGATCCATATGTGGTTTACAAAAAGAACACACTTGGAATGATTGTAGTGGATCGATGTGGTTTATGAAAAGAACACACATTCAATGAATCTAGTGGATCCATGTGGTTTATTAAAAGAACACACATGCAATGAACTCTAGTGCATCTACATGGTTTATGAAAAGAACACACATGCAATGACTCTAGCTGTGGTTTGTGAACATAACACACATGCAATGACTATAGTGGATCCATATGTGGTTTAGAAAAAGAACACACATGCAATGACTATAGTGGATCCATGTCGTTTATGAAAAGAACACACATGTAATGACTGTAGTGGATACATATGTGGTTTATAAATAGAACACACATACCGTGACTGTAGTGGATCCATGTGGTTTCTGAAAAGAACACGCATTCAATCACTCTAGTGGATCCTTGTGGTTTATGAAAAGAACACACGTCCAATGAACTCTAGTGGATCCATGTGGTTTATGAAAATAACAAACATTCAATGACTCATGTGGATCCATGTGGTTTATGAAAATAGCACGCATGCAATGAACTCTACTGCATCCATGTGGTTTATGAAAAGAACACACATGCAATGACTCTAGTTGTGTTTTATGAATAGAACACACATGCAATTACTATAGTGGATCCATAGGTGGTTTACAAAAACAACACACATGCAATGACTGTAGTCGATCCATGTGGTTTATGAAAAGAACACACATTCAATGACTCTACTGGATCCATGTGGTTTATGAAAAGAACACACATGTAATAAACTCTTGTGGATCCATGTGGTTTATGAAAAGAACACACGTGAAATGACACTAGTGGATCCTTGTGGTTTATGAAAAGAACACACATGCAATGACTCTAGAAGTGGTTTATGAAAAGAACACACATGCAATGACACTGGTGGATCCATGTGGTTTATAAAAATAACACACATGCAATGATTGTAGTGGATCCATATGTGGTTTAGAAAAAGAACACACATAGAATGACTGTAGTGGATCCATGTGGTTTATGAAAAGAACACGAATTCAAAGACTCTAGTGGATCCATGTGGTTTATGAAAAAACACACATGCAATGAAATCTAGTGGATCTATGTGGTTTATGAAAAGAACACACATGTAATGAACTCTTGTGGATCCATGTGGTTTATGAAAAGAACACACATGTTGTGGTGGCATCACTTCATGTGTTCTTTTTCTAAAACACAATTTATGCACACTAATACACTCACAGATCCAATGAAAGAACACACATGCAATGACTGTGGTGGATCCATGTGGTTTATAAAAAGAACACACAGGCAATGACTCTAGTTGTGGTTTATGAAAATAACACACATGCAATGACTTTAGTGGATCCATATGTGGTTTAGAAAAAGAATACACATTTAATGACTATAGTGGATCCATGTGGGTTATGAAAAGAACACACATTCAATGACTCTAGTGGAGCATGTGGTTTAGGAAAAGAACACACATGCAATGAACTCTTGTGGATCCATGTGGTTTATGAAAAGAACACACATGCAATCACACCGGTGGATCCGTGTGGTTTATGAAAAGAACACACATGTAATGACTCTAGATGTTGTTTATGAAACGAACACACATGCAATGATACTGGTGGATCCATGTGGTTTACGAAAAGTACACACATGCAATGACTATAGTGGATCCATATGTGGTTTATAAAAAGAACACTTGGAATGACTGTAGTGGATCCATGTGGTTTATGAAAAGAATTCAATGAATCTAGTGGATCCATGTGGTTTATTAAAAGAACATACATGCAATGAACTCTAGTGTATCTACATGGTTTATGAAAAGTGTTGGAGATATGCCCTAGAGGCAATAATAAATATAGTTATTATTATATCTTTGTGTTTATGATAAATGTTTATATTCATGCTATAATAGTATTAACAAGGAAACATTAATACTTGTGTGAATTGTAAACTTAAATTGAAGTCCCTAGTATAGCCTCTATACTTCACTAGCTTGTTGGTTAATAGATGATTGTGGTTTCCCTATCATGAACATTGAGATGTTATTAACAACAAGATCATATCGTTAGGAGAATGATATGGTGGACATACTCCTATAGACAAGCGTAGCATAAAGATCAAGTCATTTCAATAGTTCAATTGCTATATGCTTTCTGATACATAGTAACCTAATTCCTTCGACCATGAGATCATGCATATCACCTTTGCTGGATGGATGCTTTGATGTCGTCAAACACCACACCGTAACAGGGTGGCTATAAAGGTGGCATTGAGTGTTCGGAAAGTATTGGTTGAAACACATGGATCAAGAGTGGGATTTGTCCATCCACATGACGGATAGATATTCTCTGGGCCCTCTCGGTGAAATGTCATCCAATTAGCTTGCAAGCATGTGACTGGGTCACAAGGGATCACATATCACGGGAACGAGAAAAGAGTACTTATCAGTAACGAGGTTGAACTAGGTATACAGAGATACCGACGATCATAACCTCGGATAAGTAACATATCGTGAGACAAAGGGAAATTGGTATCGTATGTAAGTGGTTCATTCGATCGCAAAGTAATCGTAGAAATATGTGGGAGCCATATGAATTTCCAGATTCCTCTATTGGTTATTGTTCGGAGAAGTGTCTCGATCATGTCCGCATAATTCACGAACCGTAGGGAGACACACTTAAGGATTCGACGTTGTTTGAGTAGTTATGGTATTATGAGAAAGAGACCGAATGTTGTTCGGAGTCTCGGATGGGATCCGGGATATCACGAGGTGATCCGGAATGGTCCGGAGAATAAGATTCATATAAGGAAAGTTCCGTTTCGGAGTTGGGGAATGGTTCCGGTGTTTTCATCGGGAACATTCTAGAAGGTCCCGGAATGTCCGGCACTCCGGGGGGGAAGGGGTACATGAATGTGTCATTGCATGTTGGAATGATTGCATCATGTACTAAGTGTTCTCGCTGTCCGAAATAAAGGGTTAATTTAAATCCTAATTGGAAAAGTCAAACTGCCAGTTTTCGGTCAAACTGCCAGTTTCGGAAAGTGGAGAAAGAGGAGGAGAGGTGGAGGCCGAGTTGGAGGAGGGTTCCTCCCCTAGGCCGGCGCACCTCCCTAGGCCGAGTTGGGGAGGAACTCCTCCCCATGGCGCCGGCCCTCCCACCTATAAAAGGAGGGGCAGGGCCTCCTCCTCTAGACACAACACAAGTTTCCTATCCTCTAAACTAAACCCTAGATCTAGACCCCGGTTTAGAGCTATTCGGTTTAGAGCCTTCTAATTGGTTTAGAGCCTTCTAATTGGTGTGTCTAATTACTAGACCACTAATAGCCTCTCTCATAAGCTCCACCATACTCGCACCGGCTTAAGGCGAAGCCCTGCGGGATTTCCCCTCTACTTCCGGTACCACGCCGTTGTGCTGCCGGAATCGCGAGGAGAGTGCTACAACCTCCGCTGCCTGCTGGAACAAGGGAGAGGAAGGTCTTCGTCGAGTACCGAACGTGTGACCGACTGCGGGAGCGCTGCGGGAACGCGGCGCCGGAAGGATCGTCTACGCGATCTTGAGATCGGAAAGAGTACGACTACATCACCCACGAGAATCTGCTCTCGTTAAACACTTTGGAATCTTCGAGGGTGAGTTATTCCATCGACTCGTTGCTACAATCTAGTAGATAGATCTTGGCTTGTTTGTTTGTATGCGATAGAAAATTTTTGTTTTCCATGCTACGAACCCCTACAGTGGTATCAGAGCCGTGTCTATATGTAGATCTGTTGCACGAGTAGAACACAATGGTCATTGTGGGCGTTGATGCTTTTATTGTAGATTGCTTTTTGTGTACTTTGCATCTTGCGGTATGTTGGGATGAAGCGGCCCGGGCTAACCTTACATGACATCGTTCATGAGACTTGCTCCACGCTTGACATGCAACTCGTTTTGCATAAGTGGCTTTGCGGGTGCCTGTTTCTCCTAGCATAGTAAAGATCCAATTTACAACGGGTGATCAACAATGCTAGTATCAATGTTGTGGTTCTTGTTCGTAAGTTAGAACGACACTTATGGAAAGCCCCAAACCACGTAAAATATGCAAAGAAAGTAGAAGCGTCTAACTTTGTTTTGCAGGGGTGTGCAGTGATGTGATATGGCCATGATTGTGATTATATTTGATGTATGCAATGTTCCTTATTGTAAGTTGGCAACCGGCAGGAGCCATATGGTTGTCTTTAATTTCTGTTAAGACCTGCGTGTCTATTCAAAATAGTTGTAATAGTTGAAGCTGGTGGACGACAACCATGGAGAAGCGTCATTGACCTTGATGCTATGCCGGTGATGATGGAGATCATGTTCGTGCTTGAAGATGGAGATCGGAAGCACAAAGAAGAAAGGCCATATCATATCACATATTATGAATTGCATGTGATGTTAATCCTTTATGCATCTTGTATTGCTTAGTAGACGACGGTAGCATTATAAGATGATCCCTCATGCACATAAATTTCAAGTCTAAAGTGTTCGCCCTTAGTTAGCACCGTTGCTAAAGCTTGTTGCTTCGAAGCACCACGTGATGATCGGGTGTCTTTGATTCCACGGGTGAATACAACGTAAGCAAGCCAGATTTGCTTATGCGGTAGCTAAGGTTTGATCTTGACGAGCCTAGCATGTACAGACATGGCCTCAGGAACACGGATCGCCGAAAGGTAAAGCATGAATCATATAGCAGATATGATGAACATGTCGATTGTTCGCCATTGAAAACTATATCAACTCTCGTGATGATCGGTGTTGATGTAGTGGATTTGGTTCATGTGATCACTAAAACAATGTGAGGGATGTTGTTTTGAGTGGGAGTTCACCTAGTTTAATTTCATTAATTAATTTGAACTCAATTTGTCATAAACTTAGTCTAAACTATTGCAAATATGTTGTAGATCAATGGCAGCCCCTACCATCAATTTTAATGCGTTCCTAGAGAAAGAAAAGTTGAAAAACAATGGAAGCAACTTCGCGGATTGGTTCCGCAATTTGAGGATTGTCCTCACAGCTGGTAATTTGACCTATGTGCTGGATGCACCGCTAGGTGACCCACCTGCAGCTGATGCTACCGATGAAGTAAAGAATGTTTACCTTGCTCGGAAGAATCAGTACTCCATAGTTCAGTGTGCTATCTTGTATGGTTTAGAATCGGAGCTTCAGAAAAGGTTTGAAGAGTCAGACCCATATGATATTGTCGAGGATCTCAAATTAATTTTTGAGACTCATGCGGCAATTGAAAGTTATGAAGCTTCTGAAAAGTTCTTTAACTGCAAGATGGAAGAGGGTAGCTCCGTCAGTGAGCATGTGCTTAAAATGTCTGGGCACGCAAACAAACTTCAAAGCTTGGGTATAGTGATTCCTAATACTTTGGGAGTTTACCGCATCCTCCAATCACTACCACCAAGTTACAAGAACTTTGTGATGAACTACAACATGCAGAACATGAACAAAGAGTTGCCAGAACTATTTGCTATGTTGAAGTCTGCAGAAGTGGAGATCAAGAAAGAGCACCAAGTGTTGATGGTCAATAAGACCACCAAATTCAAGAAAGGCAAGTCTAAGCAGAAGGGACACTTCAAGAAGGGTGGTAAGCAAGTTACCATGCCGACGAAGAGGACCAAGGCTGGACCTAAGCCTGATACTGAGTGCTTTTACTGCAAAGGGGAAGGTCACTGGAAACGGAATTGCCCAAAGTACTTGGCGGATTTGAAGAACGGCAACATCAAGAAGAAAGGTATATTTGATATACATATTATTGATGTGTATTTCACTAGTATTCGTAGTAGTGCCTGGGTATTTGATACTGGTTCGGTTGCTCATATTTGTAACTCGAAACAGGAGCTGCAGAATAAACGAAAGCTAGCGAAGAACGAGGTGACGATGCGCGTGGGAAACGGATCAAAGGTTGATGTGATCGCGGTCGGCACGCTACCTCTTCATCTACCATCGGGATTAGTTATATACTTAAATAATTGTTATTTGGTGCCTGCGTTGAGCATGAACATTATATCTGGATCTTGTTTATTGCGAGACGGTTACTTATTTAAATCCGAGAATAATGGTTGTTCGATTTATATGAGTAATATGTTTTATGCACATGCACCTTTGATAGATGGTCTATTCATATTGAATCTCGATAGTGGAAATACACATATTAATAACATTGAAGCTAAACGTTTAAAATCAAGCGATAACTTGACCTATATGTGGCACTGTCGTCTTGGTCACATTGGAGTGAAGCGTATGAAGAAACTCCATTCCGATGGACTTCTTGAATCACTTGATTTTGAATCACTTGAAAGATGCGAAGCATGTCTGATGGGTAAAATGACTAAGACTCCATTTTCTGGTATGATGGAGCGAGCCACAGACTTATTGGAAATCATACATACCGATGTGTGTGGTCCAATGAGTGTAGCATCGCGCAGTGATTATCGTTATGTTCTTACCTTCACAGATGACTTGAGTAGATATGGGTATATCTATTTCATGAAACATAAGTCCGAAACTTTCGAGAAGTTTAAGGAGTTTCAAAGTGAGGTAGAGAATCAACGTAACAAGAAGATTAAATTTCTACGTTCTGATCGTGGAGGTGAATATCTAAGTTACGAGTTTGGCGAGCATTTGAAGAAATGCGGAATACTTTCACAATTGACACCGCCGGGAACACCACAGCGTAATGGTGTGTCTGAACGTCGTAATCGAACCCTCTTAGATATGGTTCGTTCTATGATGTCACTTACAGATCTACCACTATCATTTTGGGGTTATGCATTAGAAACAGCCGCATTCACTTTAAATAGGGCACCATCTAAATCCGTTGAAACGACACCGTATGAATTATGGTTTGGGAAGAAACCTAAATTGTCGTTCCTTAAAGTTTGGGGATGCGAAGCCTATGTAAAGAAGTTACAGCAGGACAAGCTTGAACCCAAAGCGGAAAAATGCGTCTTCATAGGATACCCGAAGGAAACTATTGGGTATACCTTCTATCATAGATCCGAAGGCAAAATCTTCGTTGCCAAGAATGGATCCTTTCTAGAGAAGGAATTTCTCTCGAAAGAAGTGACTGGAAGGAAAGTAGAACTCGACGAGGTTGTCGAACCTTCTCTCGAAATTGCGAGTAGCGCAGCACCGGAAGAAGTTCCTGTGGTGCCTGCACCAATAAGAGAAGAAGCTAATGATGGTGATCATGAAACTTCGGTTGAAGTTACTACAGAGCCTCGAAGGTCAACGAGAACTCATACCACTCCAGATTGGTATGATTCCGTTATGAATGTCATGTTGGTGGACAACACCGATGACCCTGAGACATATGAGGAAGCGATGATGAGCCCAGATTCCAATAAATGGCAAGAAGCCATGAAATCCGAGATTGGATCCATGTACGAAAACCAAGTATGGACTTTGGTGGACTTACCGGATGGCCGGAAGGCTGTCGAGAACAAATGGATTTTCAAGAAGAAAACAGATGCTGATGGTAATGTTACTGTCTATAAAGCTCGACTTGTCGCAAAAGGGTTTCGACAAATTCAAGGAGTTGACTACGATGAGACTTTCTCACCGGTAGCGAAGCTAAAGTCTGTGAGGATTATGTTAGCAATCGCTGCATATTATGATTATGAGATATGGCAGATGGATGTCAAAACAGCATTCCTCAATGGAGACATTGATGAAGAGTTGTATATGATGCAACCCAAAGGTTTTGTCGATCCTAAAGATGCTAACAAGGTATGCAAACTTCAACGGTCCATCTATGGATTGAAGCAGGCATCCCGAAGTTGGAATCAACGTTTTGATAAGGTAATCAAAAGTTTTGGTTTTATACAAACTTATGGAGAAGCTTGTATTTACAAGAAAGTGAGTGGGAGCTCTGTAGCATTCTTAATACTGTATGTGGATGACATATTGTTGATTGGGAATGATGTAGACCTTCTTAATAGTGTCAAGGAATATTTGAATAATAGTTTTTCAATGAAGGATCTTGGCGAAGCAGCTTACATATTAGGCATAAAGATTTATAGAGATAGATCGAAACGCCAAATATCATTGTCACAAAGTACATATTTGGACAAAGTTCTAAAGAGGTTTGGAATGGAAGATAGCAAGAAAGGGTTCTTGCCCATGTTGCCCAATACGACCTTGAGTAAAACTCAAAGTCCGACATCGGCAGAAGATAGAGAAAGGATGAGTAAGACTCCCTATGCCTCAGCCATAGGATCTCTAATGTATGCCATGCTATGTACTAGACCCGACATCGCATATGCTGTTAGTCTAACTAGCAGATATCAAAGTGATCCAGGAGTGGATCATTGGACAGCGGTCAAAAACATCCTTAAGTACTTGAGAAGAACTAAGGATATGGTTCTTTCTTATGGAGGTGATGAACAGCTCGTTGTTAATGGTTACACCGATGCTAGTTGGAACACCGATCCGGATGATTCTAAATCACAATCTGGATACGTATTTATTTTGAATGGTGCAGCAGTTAGCTGGAGGAGTGCAAAGCAAAGCGTTGTGGCGAGATCTTCAACTGAATCGGAATACATGGCTGCTTCGGAGGCTTCACAAGAAGCGATATGGATGAAAGAGTTCATTATAGAGCTGGGTGTGGTTCCAAGTGCGCTGGACCCAATGTCTATCTACTGTGATAACATGGGCGCCATAGCCAATGCGCAAGAACCAAGGTCACACAAGAAGCTGAAGCATATCGAGCTGCGTTTTCACGCTATTCGAGAACATATCCAGGATGGGGATATAAAGATTTGCAAAGTACACACAGATCTGAATGTGGCGGATCCGTTGACTAAACCTCTCCCGAGGGCAAAACATGACCAACACCAAACTGCCATGGGTGTTCGGTATATTACCATGTAATCTAGATTAGATGACTCTAGTGCAAGTGGGAGACTGTTGGAGATATGCCCTAGAGGCAATAATAAATATAGTTATTATTATATCTTTGTGTTTATGATAAATGTTTATATTCATGCTATAATAGTATTAACAAGGAAACATTAATACTTGTGTGAATTGTAAACTTAAATTGAAGTCCCTAGTATAGCCTCTATACTTCACTAGCTTGTTGGTTAATAGATGATTGTGGTTTCCCTATCATGAACATTGAGATGTTATTAACAACAAGATCATATCGTTAGGAGAATGATATGGTGGACATACTCCTATAGACAAGCGTAGCATAAAGATCAAGTCATTTCAATAGTTCAATTGCTATATGCTTTCTGATACATAGTAACCTAATTCCTTCGACCATGAGATCATGCATATCACCTTTGCTGGATGGATGCTTTGATGTCGTCAAACACCACACCGTAACAGGGTGGCTATAAAGGTGGCATTGAGTGTTCGGAAAGTATTGGTTGAAACACATGGATCAAGAGTGGGATTTGTCCATCCACATGACGGATAGATATTCTCTGGGCCCTCTCGGTGAAATGTCATCCAATTAGCTTGCAAGCATGTGACTGGGTCACAAGGGATCACATATCACGGGAACGAGAAAAGAGTACTTATCAGTAACGAGGTTGAACTAGGTATACAGAGATACCGACGATCATAACCTCGGATAAGTAACATATCGTGAGACAAAGGGAAATTGGTATCGTATGTAAGTGGTTCATTCGATCGCAAAGTAATCGTAGAAATATGTGGGAGCCATATGAATTTCCAGATTCCTCTATTGGTTATTGTTCGGAGAAGTGTCTCGATCATGTCCGCATAATTCACGAACCGTAGGGAGACACACTTAAGGATTCGACGTTGTTTGAGTAGTTATGGTATTATGAGAAAGAGACCGAATGTTGTTCGGAGTCTCGGATGGGATCCGGGATATCACGAGGTGATCCGGAATGGTCCGGAGAATAAGATTCATATAAGGAAAGTTCCGTTTCGGAGTTGGGGAATGGTTCCGGTGTTTTCATCGGGAACATTCTAGAAGGTCCCGGAATGTCCGGCACTCCGGGGGGGAAGGGGTACATGAATGTGTCATTGCATGTTGGAATGATTGCATCATGTACTAAGTGTTCTCGCTGTCCGAAATAAAGGGTTAATTCAAATCCTAATTGGAAAAGTCAAACTGCCAGTTTTCGGTCAAACTGCCAGTTTCGGAAAGTGGAGAAAGAGGAGGAGAGGTGGAGGCCGAGTTGGAGGAGGGTTCCTCCCCTAGGCCGGCGCACCTCCCTAGGCCGAGTTGGGGAGGAACTCCTCCCCATGGCGCCGGCCCTCCCACCTATAAAAGGAGGGGCAGGGCCTCCTCCTCTAGACACAACACAAGTTTCCTATCCTCTAAACTAAACCCTAGATCTAGACCCCGGTTTAGAGCTATTCGGTTTAGAGCCTTCTAATTGGTTTAGAGCCTTCTAATTGGTGTGTCTAATTACTAGACCACTAATAGCCTCTCTCATAAGCTCCACCATACTCGCACCGGCTTAAGGCGAAGCCCTGCGGGATTTCCCCTCTACTTCCGGTACCACGCCGTTGTGCTGCCGGAATCGCGAGGAGAGTGCTACAACCTCCGCTGCCTGCTGGAACAAGGGAGAGGAAGGTCTTCGTCGAGTACCGAACGTGTGACCGACTGCGGGAGCGCTGCGGGAACGCGGCGCCGGAAGGATCGTCTACGCGATCTTGAGATCGGAAAGAGTACGACTACATCACCCACGAGAATCTGCTCTCGTTAAACACTTTGGAATCTTCGAGGGTGAGTTATTCCATCGACTCGTTGCTACAATCTAGTAGATAGATCTTGGCTTGTTTGTTTGTATGCGATAGAAAATTTTTGTTTTCCATGCTACGAACCCCTACAAAAAGAACACACATGCAATAACTCTAGCTGTGGTTTGTGTACATAACACACATGCACTGACTATAGTGGATCCATATGTGGTTTAGAAAAACAACACACATGCAATGACTATAGTGGATCCATGTCGTTTATGAAAAGAACACACATGTAATGAATGTAGTGGATACATATGTGGTTTATAAATAGAACACACATACTGTGACTATAGTGGATCCATGTCGTTTCTGAAAAGAACACGCATTCAATCACTCTAGTGGATCCATGTGGTTTATGAAAAGAACACACGTCCAATGAACTCTAGTGGATCCATGTGGTTTATGAAAAGAACAAACATTCAATGACTCTTGTGGATCCATGTGGTTTATGAAAATAACACACATGCAATGAACTCTACTGCATCCATGTGGTTTATGAAAAGAACACACATGCAATGACTCTAGATGTGTGTTATGAATAGAACACACATGCAATTACTATAGTGGATCCATATGTGGTTTAGAAAAACAACACACATGCAATGACTGTAGTGGATCCATGTGGTTCAAGAAAAGAACACTCATTCAATGACTCTACTGGATCCATGTGGTTTATGAAAAGAACACACATGTAATAAACTCTTGTGGATCCATGTGGTTTATGAAAAGAACACACATGAAATGACACTAGTGGATCCTTGTGGTTTATGAAAAGGACACACATGCAATGACTCTAGATGTGGTTTATGAAAAGAACACACATGCAATGACACTGGTGGATCCATGTGGTTTCTAAAAATAACACACATGCAATGATTGTAGTGGATCCATATGTGGTTTAGAAAAAGAACACACATACAATGACTGTAGTGGATCCATGTGGTTTATGAAAAGAACACGAATTCAATGGCTCTAGTGGATCCATGTGGTTTATGAAAAAACACACGTGCAATGAACTCTAGTGGATCTATATGGTTTGTGAAAAGAACACACATGTAATGAACTCTTGTGGATCCATGTGGTTTATAAAAAGAACACACATGTTGTGGTCGCATCACTGCATGTGTTCTTTTTCTAAAACCCCATTGATGCACACTAATACACTCACAGATCCAATGAAAGAACACACATGCAATGACTGTGGTGGATCCATGTGGTCTACGAAAAGAACACACATGCAATGACTCTAGTTCTGGTTTATGAAAATAACACACATGCAACGACTGTAGTGGATCCATCTGTGTTTTAGAAAAAGAATACACATTTAATGACTATAGTGGATCCATGTGGTTTAGGAAAAGAACACACATGCAATGAACTCTTGTGGATCCATGTGGTTTATGAAAAGAACACACATGCAATGACACTGGTAGATCCATGTGGTTTATGAAAAGAACACACATGCAATGACTCTAGATGTTGTTGATGAAACGAACAAACATGCAATGATACTGGTGGATCCATATGGTTTATGAAAAGAACACACATGCAATGACTATAGTGGATCCATATGTGGTTTATAAAAAGAACACACTTGGAATGACTGTAGTGGATCCATGTGGTTTATGAAAAGAACACACATTCAATGCATCTAGTGGATCCATGTGGTTTATTAAAAGAATACACATGCAATGAACTCTAGTGCATCCACATGGTTTATGAAAAGAATACACACGGAATGACTCTAGCTCTGGTTTATGAACATAACACACATGCAATGACTATAGTGGATCCATATGTGGTTTAAAAAAGAACACACATGCAATGACTATAGTGGATCCATGTCTTTTATGAAAAGAACACACATGCAATGACTGTAGTGGATCCATATGTGGTTTAGAAATAGAACACACATACAGTGACTATAGAGGATCCATGTGGTTTCTGAAAAGAACACGCATTCAATGACTCTATTAGATCCATGTGGTTTATGAAAAGAACACACGTGCAATGAACCCTAGTGGATCCATGTGGTTTATGAAAATAACACACATGCAATGAACTCTTGTGGATCCATGTGGTTTATGAAAAGAACACACATGTTGTGGTGGCATCACCGCATGTGTTCTTTTCCTAAAACCCCAATGATGCACACTAATACACTCACACATCCAATGAAAAGAACACACATGCAATGACTCTGGTAGATCCATGTGGTTTATGAAAATAACACACATGCAGTGACTCTAGATGTGGTTTATGAAGAGAACACACATGCAATGACGCTGGTGGATCCATGTGGTTTATGAAAAGAACACACATGCAATGACAGTAGTGGACCAATATGTGGTTTAGAAAAAGAACACACATTCAATGACATTGGTGGATCCATGTGGTTTATGAAAATAAAATACATGCAATGACTCTAGTGGATCCATTTGGTTTATGAAAAGAAAACACATGCAGTGAACTCTAGTGGATCCATGTGGTTTCTGAAAAGAACACACATGCAATAAACTTTAGTGGATCCATGTGGTTTATGAAAAGAACACACATGCAATGAACCCTTGTGGATCCATGTGGTTTATGAAAAGAACACACATGCAATGACTGTAATGGATCCATATGTGGTTTAGAAAAATAACACACATTCAATGACACTGGTGGATCCATGTATTTTATGAAAAGAACACATATGTAATGACTCTACTGGATCCATGTGGTTTATGAAAAGTACACACATGCAATGAACTCAAGTGGATCCATGTGGATTATGAAAAGAACACACATGCAATGAAGTCCAGTGGATCCATGTGGTTTATGAAAAGAACACATATGTTGTGGTGGCATCACTATATGTGTTATTTTCCTAAATCCCCAAAGATGCACAGTAATACACTCACACATCCAATGAAAAGAACACACATGCAACGACTCTGGTGGATCCATGTGGTTTATGAAAAGAGCATACATGCAATGACTCTAGCTATGGTTTATCAAAAGAACACACATGCAATGACTCTAGTTGTGGTTTATGAAAAGAACACACATGCAATGACTGTAGTGGATTCATATGTGGTTTGGAAAAATAACACACATTCAATGACACTGGTCGATCCATGTGGTTTATGAAAAGAACACACACGCAATGACACTAGTGGATCCATGTGGTTTATAAAATTAACACACATGCAATGATTGTAGTGGATCCATATGTGGTTTAGAAAAAGAACACACATACAATGACTATAGTGGATCCATGTGGTTTATGAAAAGAACACGAATTCAATGACTCTAGTGGATCCATGTGGTTTATGAAAAAACACACATGCAATGAACTCTAGTGGATCTATGTGGTTTATGAAAAGAACACACATTTAATGAACTCTCGTGGATCCATGTGGTTTATGAAAAGAACACACATGTTGTGGTGGCATCACTTCGTGTGTTCTTTTTCTAAAACCCCATTGATGCACACTAATACACTCACAGATCCAGTGCAAGAACACACATGCAATGACTGTGGTGGATCCATGTGGTTTATGAAAAGAACACACATGCAATGACTCTAGTTGTGGTTTATGAAAATAACACACATGCAATGACTGTAGTGGATCCATATGTGGTTTAGAAAAAGAATACAATTCTATGACTATAGTGGATCCATGTGGGTTATGAAAAGAACACACATTCAATGACTCTAGTGGATGCATGTGGTTTAGGAAAAGAACACACATGCAATGAACTCTTGTGGATCCATGTGGTTTATGAAAAGAACACACATGCAATGACACTGGTGGATCCATGTGGTTTATGAAAAGAACACACATGCAATGACTCTAGATGTTGTTTATGAAACGTACACACATGCAATGATACTGGTGGATCCATGTGGTTTATGAAAAGTACACACATGCAATGACTATAGTGGATCCATATGTGGTTTATAAAAGAACACAATTGGAATGACTATAGTGGATCCATGTGGTTTATGAAAAGAACACACATTCAATGAATCTAGTGGATCCATGTGGTTTATTAAAAGAACACACATGCAATGAACTCTAGTGCATCTACATGGTTTATGAAAAGAACACACATGCAATGACTCTAGCTCTGGTTTGTGAACATAACACACATGCAATTACTATAGATCCATATGTGGTTTAGAAAAAGAACACACATGCAATGACTATAGTGGATCCATGTCATTTATGAAAAGAACACACATGTAATAACTGTAGTGGATACATATGTGGTTTTTAAATAGAACACACATACCGTGACTGTAGTGGATCCATGTGGTTTCTGAAAAGAACACGCATTCAATCACTCTAGTGGATCCATGTGGTTTATGAAAAGAACACACATGCAATGAACTCTAGTGGATCCATGTGGTTTATGAAAAGAACAAACATTCAATGACTCTTGTGTATCCATGTGGTTTATGAAAAGAACACACATGCAATGATCTCTACTGCATACATGTGGTTTATGAAAAGAACACACATGCAATGACTCTAGTTGTGTTTTCTGATTAGAACACACATGCAATTACTATAGTGGGTCCATATGTGGTTTAGAAAAACAACACACATGCAATGACTGTAGTGGATCCATGTGGTTTATGAAAAGAACACACATTCAATGACTCTACTGGATCCATGTGGTTTATGAAAAGAACACACATGCAATGACTATGGTGGATCCATGTGGTTTAGGAAAAGAACACACATGCAATGACTCTAGTTCTTGTTTATGAAAATAACACACATGCAACGACTGTAGTGGATCCATATGTGGTTTTGAAATAGAATACACATTTAATAACTATAGTGGATCCATGTGGTTTAGGAACAGAAAACACATGCAATGAACTCTTATGGATCCATGTGGTTTATGAAAAGAACACACATGCAATGACATTGGTGGATCCATGTGGTTTATGAAAAGAACACACATGCAATGACTCTAGATGTTGTTGATGAAACGAACACACATGCAATGATACTGGTGGATCCAAATGGTTTATGAAAAGAAGACACATGCAATGACTGTAGTGGATCCATATGTGGTTTATAAAAAGAACACACTTGGAATGACTGCAGTGGATCCATGTGGTTTATCAAAAGAACACACATTCAATGAATCTAGTGGATCCATGTGGTTTATTAAAATAACACACATGCAATGAACTCTAGTGCATCCACATGGTTTATGAAAAGGATACACATGCAATGACTCTAGCTGTGGTTTATGAACATAACACACATGCAATGACTATAGTGGATCCATATGTGGTTTAGAAAAAGAACACACATGCAATGACTATAGTGGATCCATGTCGTTTATGAAAAGAACACACATGCAATGACTGTAGTGGATCCATATGTGGTTTAGAAATAGAACACACATACAGTGACTGTAGTGGATCCATGTGGTTTCTGAAAATAACACGCATTCAATGACTCTATTGGATCCATGTGGTTTATGAAAATAACACACATGCAATGAACTCTTGTGGATCCATGTGGTTTATGAAAAGAACACACATGCTGTGGTGGCATCACAACATGTGTTCTTTTCCTAAAACCCCAATGATGCACACTAATACACTCACACATCCAATGAAAAGAACACACATGCAATGACTCTGGTAGATCCATGTGGTTTATGAAAATAACACACATGCAATGACTCTAGATGTGGTTAATGAAGAGAACACACATGCAATGACGCTGGTGGATCCATGTGGTTTATGAAAAGAACACACATGCAATGACAGTAGTGGACCCATATGTGGTTTAGAAAAAGAACACACATTCAATGACACTAGTGGATCCATGTGGTTTATGAAAAGAAAACACATGAAATTACTCTAGTGGATCCATGTGGTTTATGAAAAAAAAACACATGCAATGAACTCTAGTGGATCAATGTGGTTTATGAAAAGAACACAGATGCAATGAACTCTTGTGGATCCATGTGGTTTATGAAAAGAACACACACGCAATGACTGCAGTGGATTCATATGTGGTTTAGAAAAAGAAAACACATTCAATGACACTGGTGGATCCATGTATTTTATGAAAAGAACACACGTGCAATGACTCTAGTGGATCCATGTGGTTTATGAAAAGAACACACATGCAATGAACTCAAGTGGATCTGTGTGGATTATGAAAAGCACACACATGCAAAGAAGTACAGTGGATCCATGTGGTTTATGAAAAGAACACATATGTTGTGGTGGCATCACTACATGTGTTCTTTTCCTAAATCCCCAATGATGCACACTAATACACTCACACATCCAATGAAAAGAACACACATGCAATGACTCTAGTGGATCCATGTGGTTTATGAAAAGAGCACACATGCAATGATTCTAGTTGTGGTTTATCAAAAGAACACACATGCAATGACTCTAGTTGTGGTTTATGAAAAGAACACACATGCAATGACAGTAGTGGACCCATATGTGGTTTAGAAAAAGAACACACATTCAATGAGACTGGTGGATCCATGTGGTTTATGAAAAGAAACACATGCAATGACTCTAGTGGATCCATGTGGTTTATGAAAAGAACACACATGCTATGAACTCTAGTGGATCCATGTGGTTTATGAAAAGAACACACATGCAATGAACTCTTGTGGATCCATGTTGTTTCTGAAAAGAACACACATGCAATGACAATAGTGGATACATGTGGTTTATGAAACGAACGCACATGCAATGACTCTAGATGTGGTTTATCAAAAGAAAAGATATGCAATGACACTGGTGGATCCATGTGGTTTAAGAAAACAACACACATGCAATGATTGTAGTGGATCCATATGTGATTTAGAAAAAGAACACACATGCAATGACTGTAGTGGATCCATGTGGTTTATGAAAAGAACACACATGCAATGACTCTAGCTGTGTTTTACGAATAGAACACACATGCAATTACTATAGTGGATCCATATGTGGTTTAGAAAAACAACACACATGCAATGACTATAGTGGATCCATGTGGTTTATGAAAAGAACACACATTCAATGACTCTAGTGGATCCATGTGGTTTATGAAAAGAACACACATGTAATGAACTCTTGTGGATCCATGTGGTTTATGAAAAGAACACACATGAAATGACACTAGTGGATCCTTGTGGTTTATGAAAAGAACACACATGCAAAGACTCTAGATGTGGTTTATGAAAAGAACACACATGCAATGACACTGGTGGATCTATGTGGTTTATGAAAAGAACACACATGCAATGACAGTAGTGGACCCATATGTGGTTTAGAAAAAGAACACACATTCAATGACACTGGTGGATCCATGTGGTTTATGAAAAGAAACACATGCAATGACTCTAGTGGATCCATGTGGTTTATGAAAAGAACACACATGCTATGAACTCTAGTGGATCCATGTGGTTTATGAAAAGAACACACATGCAATGAACTCTTGTGGATCCATGTTGTTTCTGAAAAGTACACACATGCAATGACAATAGTGGATACATATGGTTTATGAAAAGAACGCACATGCAATGACTCTAGATGTGGTTTATCAAAAGAAAAGATATGCAATGACACTGGTGGATCCATGTGGTTTAAGAAAACAACACACATGGAATGATTGTAGTGGATCCATATGTGATTTAGAAAAAGAACACACATGCAATGACTGTAGTGGATCCATGTGGTTTATGAAATAAACACACATTCAGTGACTCTAGTGCATCCATGTGGTTTATGCAAAGAACACACATGCTATGAACTCTAGTTGTGGTTTATGAAAAGAACACACATGTGGTTTATCAAAAGAACACACATGCAAAAACACAAATGTGTTTTATGAAAAGAGCATACATGCAATTACATTGGTGGATCCATGTGGTTTATGAAAAGAACACACATGCAATGACTATAGTGGATCCATATGTGGTTTAGAAAAAGAACACACGTTCAATGCCACTGGTGGATCCATGTGGTTTATGAAAAGAACACACATGAAATGACTCTAGTGGAACCATGAGGTTTATGAAAAGAACACATATGCAATGAACTCAAGTGGATCCGAGTGGTTTATGAAAATAACACACATGCAATGAACTCTAGTGGATCCATGTGCTTTATGAAAAGAACACACATGATGTGGTGGCATCACTGCATGTGTTATTTTCCTAAAACCCCAATGATGCACACTAATACACTCACACATCCAATGAAAAGAACACACATGCAATGAATCTAGTGGATCCATGTGGTTTATGAAGATAACACACACGCAATGACTTTAGATGTGGTTTAGAAAAAGAACACACATGCAATGACACTGGTGGATCCATGTGGTCTATGAAAAGAACACACATGCAATTGCTGTAGTGGATCCATATGTGGTTTAGAAAATGAACACACATTCAATGACACTAGTGGATCCATGTGGTTTATAAAAATAACACACATGCAATGACTCTAGTGGATCCATGTGGTTTATGAAAAGAACACACATGCAATGAACTCAAGTGGATCCATGTGGTTTATGAAAATAACACACATGCAATGAACTCTAGTGGATCCATGTGGTTAATGAAAAGAACAGACATGCTATGGTAGCATCATTGAATGTGTTTTTTTCAAAAAACCGCAATGATGCACACTAATACACTCACACATCCAATGAAAAGAACACGCATGCAATGACTCTGGTGGATCCATGTGGTTTTTGAAAAGAACACACATGTAATGACTCTAGTTGTGGTTTATGAAAAGAACACACATGCAATGAGTCTAGTTGTGGTTTATGAAAAGAACACACATGCAATAACTGTAGATGTGGTTTCTGAAAACAAAACACATGCAATGACTCTAGTTGTGGTTTATGAAAAGAACACACATGCAGTGACTCTAGTGGATCCATTTGTGGTTTAGAAAAAGAACACACATTCAATCACACTGGTGGATCCATGTGGTTTATGAAAAAACACTCATGCAATGACTCTAGTGGATCCATGTGGTTTATGAAAAGAACACACATGCAATGAACTCTAGTAGATCCATGTGGTTTATGAGAAGAACACACATGCAATGAACTCTTGTGGATCCATGTGGTTTATGAAAAGAACGCACATGCTGTGGTGGCATCACTGCATGTGTTCTTTTCCTAAAACCCCAATGATGCACATAATACACTCACACATACAATGAAAAGAACACACATGCAATGTCTCTAGTTGATCCATGCGGTTTATGAAAATAACACACTTGTAATGATCTAGATGTAGTTTATAAAAAGAACACACATGCAATGACTCTAGTTGTGGTTTATGAAAAGAATACACATGCAATGACTGTAGTGGATCCATATGTGGTTTATAAAAAGAACACAAATTCAATGACACTAGTGGATCCATGTGGTTTATGAAAAGAACACACATATAATGACTCTAGTGGATCCATGTGGTTTATGAAAAGAACACACATGCAATGAACTCTAGGGGATCCATGTGGTTTATGCAAAGAACACACATGCAATGAAATCTTGTGGATCCATGTGGTTTATGAAAAGAATACACATGATGTGGTGGCATCACTCCATGTGTTCTTTTCCTAAAACCACAATGATGCACACTAATACACACACACATCCAATGAAAAGAACACACATGCAATGACTCTGGTGGATCCATGTGGTTTATGAAAATAACGCACATGCAAAGACTCTAGATGTGGTTTATGAAAAGAACACTTATGCAATGATGCTCATGGATCCATGTGGTTTATGAAAAGAACACACATGCAATGACTTTAGTGGATCCATATGTGGTTTAGAAAAATAACACACATTCAATGACACTGGTGGATCCATGTGGTTTATGCAAAGAAAACACATGGAACGACTCTAGTGGATCCATGTGGTTTATGAAAACAACACACATGCAATGAACTCTAGTGGATCCATGTGGTTTATGTAAAGAACACACATGCTGTGGTGGCATCACTGCATGTGTTCTTTTCCTAAAACCCTAATGATGCACGCTAATACACTCACACATCCAATGAAAAGAACACACATGCAATGACTCTGGTGGATCCATGTGGTTGATGAAAACAACACACATGCAATGACTCTAGCTGTGATTTATGAAAATAACACACATGCAATGACTCTAGTTGTGGTTTATGAAAAGAACACACATGCAATGACTCTAGTGGATCCATATCTGGTTTAGAAAAATAACACACATTCAATGGCACTGGTGGATACATGGGTTTATGAAAACAACACACATGCAATGACTCTTGTGGATCCATGTGGTTTATGAAACGAACACACTTGCAATGAACTCTAGTGGATCCATGTGGTTTATGAAAAGAACAAACATGCAATGAACTTTTGTGGATCCATGTGGTTTATGAAAAGAACACACATATTGTGGTGGCATCACTACATGTGTTCTTTTACTAAAACCCCAATGATGCACACTAATACACTCACACATCCAATGAAAAGAACACACATGCAATGAATCTGGTAGATCCATGTGGTTTATAAAAATAACACACATGCAATGACTCTAGTTGTGGTTTATGAAAAGAACACACATGAAATGACTCTAGTGGATCCATATGTGGTTCAGAAAAAGAACACACATTCAATGACACTGGTGGATCCATGGGTTTATGAAAACAACACACATGCAATGACTCTAGTGGATCCATGTGGTTTATGAAACGAACACACTTGCAATGAACTCTAGTGGATCCATGTGGTTTATGAAAAGAACACACATGCAATGAACTTTTGTGGATCCATGTGGTTTATGAAAAGAACACACATGTTGTGGTGGCATCACTACATGTGTTCTTTTACTAAAACCCCAATGATGCACACTAATACACTCACACATCCAATGAAAAGAAGACACATGCAATGACTCTGGTAGATCCATGTGGTTTATAATAATAACACACATGCAATGACTCTAGCTGTGGTTTATGAAAACAACACACATGCAATGACTGTACTGGATCCATATGTGGTTTAGAAAAAGAACACACATGCAATGACACTGGTCGAGCCATGTGGTTTATGAAAAGAACACACATGCAAAGTCTCTAGTGGATCCATGTGGATTATTTAAAAACACACATGCAATGAACTCGAGTGGATCCATATGGTTTATGAAAAGTACACACATGCAATGAACTCTAGTGGATCCATCTGGTTTATGAAAAGAACGCACATGCAGTGGTGGCATCACTACATGTGTTCTTTTCCTAAAACCCCAATGATGCACACTAATACACTCACACTTCCAATGAAAAGAAAACACATGCAATGACTCTGGTGGATCCATGTGGTTGAAAATAACACATGCAATGACTCTAGATGTGGTTTATGAAAAGAACACACATGCAATGACTCTAGTTGTGGTTTATGAAAAGAACACACATGCAATGACTCTAGTGTATCCATATGTCATTTAGAAAAAGAACACACATTCAATGATACTGGTGGATCCATGTGGTTTATGAAAAGAACACACATGCAATGACTTTAGTGGTTCCATGTGGTTTATGAAAAGAACAAGCATGCAATGAACTTTAGTGGATCCATGTGGCATATGAAAAGAACACACATGCAATTAACTCTTGTGGATCCATGTGGTTTATGAAAAGAACACACATGCTGTGGTGGCATCACTACATGTGTTCTTTTCCTAAAACCCCAAACATGCACACTAATACACTCACATATCCAATGAAAAAAGAACACACATGCAATGACTCTAGTGGATCCATGTGGTTTATGAACATAACACACATGCAATGACTCTAGATGTGGTCTATGAAAAGAACACTCATGCAATGACACTGGTGGATCCATGTGGTTTATAAAAAGAACACACATGCAATGACTGTCGTGGATCCATATGTGGTTTAGAAAAAGAACACACATTCAATGACACTAGTGGATCCATGTGGTTTATGAAAAGAACACACATGCAATGACTTTAGTGGTTCCATGTGGCATATGAAAAGAACACACATGCAATGAACTCTTGTGGATCCATGTGCTTTATGAAAAGAACACACATGTTGTGGTGGCATCACTACATGTGTTCTTTTCCTAAAACCCCAAAGATGCACACTAATACACTCTCATATCCAATGAAAAAAGAACACACAGGCAATGACTGTAGTGGATCCATGTGGTTTATGAACATAACACACATGCAATGACTCTAGATGTGGTTTATGAAAAGAACACTCATGCAATAACACTGGTGGATCCATGTGGTTTATAAAAAGAACACACATGCAATGACTGTCGTGGATCCATATGTGGTTTAGAAAAAGAACACACATTCAATGACACTAGTGGATCCATGTGATTTATGAAAAGAACACAGATGCAATGAATCTAGTGGATCCATGTGGTTTATGAAAAGAACACACATGCAATGAACTCTAGTGGATCCATGTGGTTTATGAAAAGAACACACATGCAATAAACTCTAGTGGATCCATGTGGTTTATGAAAAGAACACACATGTTATGGTGGCATCACTGCATGTGTTCTTTTTCCTAAAACCCCAATCATGCACACTAATACACTCACACATCCAATGAAAAGAACACACATGCAATGACTCTGGTGAATCCATGTGGTTTATGAAAAGAACACACATGCAATGACTCTTGCTGTGGTTTATGAAAAGAACACACGTGCAATGACTCTAGTTGTGGTTTATGAAAAGAACACACGTGCAATGACTCTAGTGGATCCATATGTGGTTTAGAAAAATAACACACATTCAATGACACCGGTGGATCCATGTGGTTTATGAAAAGAACACACGTGCAATGACTCTAGTGGATCCATGTGGTTTATGAAAAGAACACGCATGCAATGAACTCTAGTGGATCCATGTGGTTTATGAAAAGAACACACATGCAATGAAATCTTGTGGATCCATGTGGTTTATGAAAAAACACATGCTGTGGTGGCATCACTGCATGTTTTCTTTTCCTAATAACCCAATGATGCACACTAATACACTCACACATCCAATGGGGTGTGGTGATGCAACATCTTTTAAGCTGGGTGTAGAATGCATGCTGCAGTTGTTGGGGATATACTTTCCGGGTATCCTCACTGTGCCTCACTAACCAGAGTGGCCCACTTCGGGTTAGAGCTTTGCTTCACGGGCGGCCCATTCAGGGAGAAGAGATGGAGTCCAGTCTGGCTACGGGAAGGCCCAGATGACTTACCGACATAGGCCCATAGTGTTACTTGTAGTTCAAGATGTACTCTGTAACCGACTATTAGTCGTAGCCGCATAGATCTCTCCTGTAAACCCTAGGCCGGATATCTATATAAGCCGTCCTAGGGAGAGCCTTTAGGGCACCCTCACAATAGTCTACAATCTCAACTCGCACAGGCGAAAACCCTTGTAACCCATATTCTGGCTCTGCCGTATTACTGGATTGCTAGCAGGAGTAGGATCCGTCCAAAGACGACGGATTCGAACCTGGGTAAACTTGTGTGCTCACCATCCCGGAACACCGTACGTCTCACACCCCTCTCTTCCACACGCCCTGAGGACCCCCTCATGGCGTACTTGTCATCAATCCGACAACAGTTGGCGCCCACCGTGGGGCAAGTGAGCTTCGGATCTGCATTCCGAGCGGAATCTGCAAGAATCAGAATCGGCGAGACTATCACCTTCTGTCGCATCCTCTACGCCAGCGACGTCCCTCTCATGGTCCTCGACTAGACCTTGATTCTGGCTAGGGAAGTCATGACCGCCTACACCATCATGTCTTTCGGCGAGATTGATGTGTACATCGGATTCGTTGAACCTGCCCCACCCACCCCAGCGGTGATGATAGAGGCAGAAGAAATTTCTGGGTCCCCTTTGTCCGCGGAGGCGGTAGAGTTCCGGATCCCAGAAAACCCTAATCCCATCCAGCCCGCACCCATTACGGAGACAATGGAGAAAGCCAAACCTAAATCAGATCTTGCGGTTCAAGTCGAATCTGGAGTGGATCTCCCTAGCAAGGCTGAATCCCAGATCGATCCACCAGCCGAGGTCGAAGTCTAGGAGGATAACAACCTTGGTTCTGGCTCTACCAACGCCAGAACAGACCAACCTTTCCTGAGGCATAAGTTGAGGCGCATGATGCTGCAAGGAGCAAACGTGGATGAGGTTCTCGACACCATCAAGATCTTCGAGGAAGCCTGCGAAGAGAGCCGCAACTACCTCAGGACCCACACATCACACTTCGTCGGATATGTTGGATCCGGATCCGGCTTTGCCGATGCTGGAGACAACACAGACTCGATGCTGGAGGCGATCGGAACAAACACCGACTTACCCGCATCCTCGGATGACTTGATGACATCGGCAGATTTCTGAAAGTTCTCTGTATGAAGAGGAGTACAACTCCAAAGCTGCAGAAGAAGGAGAAGCCATGGATGAAGGATCCAGAGAAAACTCTCCCAAAGCGCAGGATGACATGGATCTCGGATATAATCCTGAGGTCCAGATGTCCAAAAGTACCGATCAGAGCTTGACTCCGAGAAATGGACCCAAAGTCGTCTTTTCTACCAGCGCGGCCAAGAAGGCAAAGAAGAAGAACAAGAAGAACAATACCCCGATAAAAGAACTTCCAGTAGAGGAGGTGATTTCCGAGGAATATGAGGAAGACTCGGATGGAGCACTTATCCCAGGCGATCCTAGAGAAGTATCGGTGGATGGACACGTGGTCACTGCAGGTGCCCGTAAACTCATCGATGCTGCATTAACCACACCTACCCCTACTGCGGCAGAACTCACTGCTGTAGAATTGGACAAAAGGAACCAAGCCCTCGAAGCGCGCCACCAAGTACTCCTGGATGAAGCCAAGAACATCGAGGAAGAGAAGAAGCGCATCGCCAAGGCGAAGAACCTCATCTCTCTACAACATCAGAAGAACCGGAAAGGCCACATAAGGGCTGACAAATTTCCGAAAGTGTGAAAGGTTCTCTTTGAGGGAGATCCGGGGATGCCTCGGCTTGACAGTAATGGAGATCTGGTGTATCCAACACCAGTGCAAAACACCGCTGCAACCCAAGACATCCTGGCGAATAATCCAGGCCTAGAAGAGGTTCGGTTGGGCATTAAGCTACTCACCAAGGGTCTGGAGCAACAGAAGGTCACAAAATCTGGGAGCGGAAAACTGGTCTCTCAATCCGACCAATGTCGCATGGATCCGGCCTGGAATGACATAAGACCCCAAAAGGTTCCGGAACAACATCATCGTTCCAACCGTCGGGAAGAAAATCACTCAAGAACCAGATCTTCAGGACACCACCACAGAGCTGCACGTGACTAGAGCAATGTTGCTCCAGCCGTCGAGCAAGAGGCGATTGCTTCCCTGTACCCGAGAAATCCTCCCCGGCGAGAGTCGAACGATCGCAGGGAAGAAGACAAAGAGAAGCATCGGGAGGAGGACCGACAAAGAATGCCACCTCCTAGACATACAAGCTGTCTAGCTGATCCCCACCGTGCTAGGAGTGACGGACGAATGAACGACAGACACCATGCCGAGTCAAGCCAGCAGGAGGCTCGTCGTAATGAAGATCCTCCCCGGAACCGGAATAATGACGCTCTAGATGGAGACCGGCGATCAGCCGGAAACAATCCAACTGCTCCACTCTCTCCACCAGGTAGCCATCACAACGGCTCTCAAGGAGGCCAGGGAGGGCGTCGTCGCATAGGAGGTGGTGGCATAAGCCGAAGTCCAGCTCCAAGGCACCGCAGCCACAACTGTCAATCAGGACGACGGTCAATCAGGATGGCGGTCTCTGTCCCCAAGTGACACGAGACACCAGATTAACTCCAACACAGAGGCACGGCGCTACGAAAATGATGATATATACGTGGTCCCAAAATGCTTCGGACCATGTATAAGAGCAACAAGATTTCCGGAAGGATTTGATATCTCAAGACATATCCAGCCCTACGACGGTGTAGCTCGGACAGATACTTGGCTCCAGGATTTCTTCCAAGCTTGCTGCATCACCAAAGGCGGAAACAACCTGATCGCGACCCGGTATCTCCCACTTATGTTGCGGAAGACGACACGGTCATGTCTCAATGAGCTTCCGGAGGACACCATCCACAACTGGTATGACATGCAAAGCGCGTTCTTTCGGAATTTCGAAGGCACATATCGGAGGCCCTGTACGGTAGGAGACCTATAATGTTGCACCCAGAAAGCCGGAGAAACTTTCCGAGATTACCTCGGACAATGGATCGACACTAAGAACTACTGTGAGGGAGTAAACAATCAAACTGCGATTAAAGATTTCATTGCAGGACTCCCAATTGGTTTACTACGTCATCGATTGAAGTGTGACAAGGTCACTAATTTGGGAGAGATGATAGAAACAACGAGCAAGTATGCAGATGCTGACAGCGATGCAGAGGGATTACTGAACACCCTAGTTGTGCCACAGTCAGCAAAACAACCAAAGCAGCAAGCTCAGAAGCGCAAGAATACCTCGAAAGAAAAACCCAATGCGGAAACGGCAGTGGTCACTGCTACTTTCGGGTCTGGAGGACGAGGAGGACGCGGTCGTGGGACATCAAGAGTCCAGGGTAGAGGAGACCAGCAACTTGGAAAAACCTACTCCTGGGCCGACATTGCCAATAACCCATGTGTGCATCACTTAGATGCCAATGGGGGCTCGTCTCACACAAACGCCGAGTGTCATTTGAATGATGACATCAAGAAAGATGATACTGCTGGCTACAGGGCTAAGCGAAAGAAGAATCCCAAAAAAGATAAAGAGACCAAGGAAGATTCCGACATGCAGGAAGCCGATCCTTCAAATCCCAAGCCGGAGGGGAACAAATACTTCCCAACAAAGAAAGACACATACGTCACCTTCCTCGGATTTCAACCAGCTAAGGTCAAGAAAGCAGTTCTGCATGAGCTCAACGCAACAGTTCCAGCTATCCCCTAATTCTGGACTGGTCGGAAGTGGCAATCACCTTTGACCGTGCTGATCATCTGCCTAAGTTGCACAGACGAGGAAAATACGCCTTAGTTGTCAATCCACTTAATGATGGCTATGGTTTCTGCAAGACTCTCATGGACGGCGGCAGCAGCATTAACATCTTGTATGTCGAAACACTACGTCGGATGCGAATCTCGGAGACCCAGCTGAATTATAGCTTTGTGATCTTTCACGGAGTTGTCCCAGGAAGACAAGCAAATTCCCTGGGAGAAATCACTTTGGATGTTACCATTGGAACTCCAAAGAACTATCGGACGTAAGCACTTTCCTTCGAAGTGGTCCCGTTCAAGAGCACGTACCACGCTATATTCGGACGTCTGGCTTACTGGGCTTTTATGGATCGTCTGTGTTACATTTACAACATGATGAAAATTCCAGGTCCCAACGGCATGATCACCATCAGGGGAGACCCGAAGAAGGCGCGAGAGTGCAAGGACGGAAATGTCGCCTTTGCTGAAGCCGTGCTGCACGCCCAGGAGTACCAGGAGATCAAGAAGACCATCGATCCATCCGAGATGCCCGCAACAAAGAAGGAGCTGACAAAGATGAATCCGGAGTTCAAGGCATCGGAAGAGACGAAGAAGACGTCATTGAAGGATGATGACCCCTCCAAGGTGATCCAGATATACATAGGCCTAGATAGCGCATAGGAAAGTGCGCTCGTCATGTTCCTCCAAGCAAATCAAGATATCTTCGCATGGCAGCCATCTGATATGACCGGAGTACCAAGGAAACTTGCCGAGCACTCTCTAAATGTACACCCAAACGCTAAACCCATCAAACAGTCCCTACGATGTTTCGGCAATGAAAAGCGTAAGGCAATAGCTAAGGAACTAGCCCGGTTCGAGTTAGCCAGATTCATAGAAGAGGTCATCCACACTGAGTGGTCGGCCAATCCTGTAATGGTCCCTAAAAAGGACACCACTAATTTAAGGATGTGTGTTGATTATACTGCCTTGAACAAGGCTTGTCCCAAAGATCCGTTCGTTCTGCCTAGGACTGATCAAGTTATCGATTCTACGGCAGGCTCGGAACTCCTATGTTTTCTCGACGCATATTCTGGTTATCACCAAATTCGGATGAAGGAATCTGACAAAGTCAAAACTTCATTCATAACCCCCTTCGGAACCTTCTGTTTTGTTACGATGCCCTTTGGGCTCAAGAACGTAGGAGCTACGTACCAGGACAATATACAGCGTTGCCTCCATGACCAAATCGGATGCAATGTACATGCATATGTGGACGACATTGCGGTGATGTCCAAAAAGAAGAAACCTTAATTTTCGACTTGGAGGAAATGTTTGCCAATCTACAAAAATACAACATAATGCTTAACCCGAAGAAATGCTTCTTTGGAATACCTGCCGGAAAATTATTAGCTTTTATCGTGTCTCAAAGAGGCATAGAGGTAAACCGGGACAAGATTAAGGCTATACTCAATATTTCCTGGCCAACTCGCCTGAAGCATGTTCAAAGACTAACTGGTTGCATTGTAGTAGTCAGTCGGTTTGTAAGTTGGCTCGGTGAAAGAGCCGCACCACTATACAAGCTCCTGAAAAAGACCAAAAAGTTCGTTTGGACCGACGAAGCTGAAGCTGCACTACAAGACCTGAAAGCAGTACTCTCATCTGCTCCCATCCTTGCAGCACCGGAACCACGGGAACCGATGTTGCTCTATCTCGCTACGAAAAACAGGGTCGTCAGTATCGTCATGGTGGTGGAGAGACCAGAGGAAAATCAGGAACACCTGGTGCAACGTCCGACTTACTATCTCAGTGACGTCTTAACTAAATCAAAGTAGCGGTATCCGCACTATCAAAAGCTGGCTTATGGTGTGTTCTTAGCATCTCGTAAGTTATTTTCAGGAACATCCAATTACCATGGTGAGCACAGCTCCCATGAGAGACATAATCAACAACAATGACGCCACAGGACGCGTCGCCAAATGGGGCATAGAGCTTTCAGCTTTCGACATTGAGTACGAACCTCGTACAACAATCAAATCCCAAATCCTCACTGACTTTGTCGTTGATTGGACAGAGACAATGAAGAATATGACCCTACCAGAGTCGGAGTACTGGACCTTACATTTTGACGGGTCTAAGGCGCTCGGGGGCTGGCATGGTACTCAAATGACCCCAAGGAGAAAAACTTTGCTATGTATTGTAGATCCACTTCACGGCGACGAATAACATTGCCAAGTATGAAGCACTACTGCATGGAATCCGGATTGCTAAGGATATCAGCATCCGACATTTAATGTATTATGGAGATTCGGATCTTGTTGCCCAACAAGTGTTGGATATCTATAATGCGAACAAACACATGGCAGCATATAGGGCTGTTGTGGACGAACTATCTAAATCGTTTGAAGGTTTTGAAGTCAACACATCCCTCGAATAGAAAATGATGAAGAAGATGCACTATCTCGAATAGGCTCTGCACGGAAAAAGATTCCGGATGGCGCTTTTTTGGAGAACCTCAAAGTTTCCTCTATAAAGGGAGTAGACGAGGAATACCTGACCAAATCCGACTCACCTTTAGCAGCAGTTCTGGCGGTGATTCCTAGTTGGACTCAACCCTACCTTGATTACTTGGTAGACGGAAAATTACCCGAAGACGAAGTTCTGAGCTGGCAGATCGTCCGACGAGCAAAATCCTACACTATAATTAGTGGTGAGCTCTATAAGCGGAGTGCATCTGGGGTCTTTTAGCGTTGTGTATCTCCGGAAGAAGGAGTGGAAATCTTACGTGAGATCCACGAAGGCGAGTGTGGTCACCACGCTGCAGCCAAATCTCTAGTGGCAAAAGCTTTCCGACACGGTTTTTTCAGGCTTATAGCCACGACTGATGCCGAACGGCTGGTCAAGACGTGCAAAGGCTGCCAAAAATACGGCAAACAAGCTCACGTTCTGGCTGATCAGCTGCGAACAATACCTATAACATGGCCTTTCCCGGTCTGGGGGCTTGACATGGTAGGACTGTTTAAGCGGGCTCCAAGTTGATTTACTCATCTCTTAGTGATGGTGGATAAATTCACAAACTGGATTGAGGCTAAACCCGTCACTAGTTGTGATGGAGCAATAGCCAGAAGATTTGTCGAGGATGTCATAATCCGATACGGTTATCTGCATAGCATTATCATGGACAACGGGAATAATTTTTCTATGGGAAAGCTTGCCAAATTTTGCAACGAACAAAATATCCGGCTTGACATTGCATCGGTCGCACATCCACAAGCAAATGGACAAGTCGAAAGAGCGAATGGTTTAATCCTATAGGCCTAAAACAAAGACTCGAAGCACCACTACGACGTGCTGCGGGGGCTTGGACAGAAGAATTACCTTCTGTAATATGGAGCTTACAAACAACTCCGAACAGGTCAACCGGATACACGCCTTTCTTCTTGGTTTATGGCACAAAAGCAGTTCTTCCTAGTGATTTAATTTACACTTCTCATAGAGTTGCCGCATATATTGAAGAAGATGCCGAAATTTCTCGACAAAATGATCTCGACTTAGTTGAAGAAGTTCACGTCATTGCTGAGATGAGATCAACAGCCTATCAGCAGAAGTTACGCAAGTATCATAGCCAAAGAGTCAGAAACCGGTCTTTCAATAAGGGCGATTTGGTTCTCCGGCTTGTGCAACAAAGAAAGCACAAACTTTCCCCAGCATGGGAAGGGCCCTTTTTGGTTAGTCGAGTATTGCACAATGGTTCTTACTATCTAACTGATATGCGGCCAGTCAAAGAAAGACCTGCTACTAAGAAAAGAAAGAGAGCTGGAGGCAGTACATACCCGGAAGAATTGGACAGACCATGGAATATTGCTCAGCTACATCCCTTTTATTCTTAGTTTATCTTTCTTTGTAATTATATATGTGTACATGTTCAATGAGAAATAAAGTATTGGTTGCCTCAAAATTTTTCTGAGAAGTTATTTACCATCTTATTTCTGAATGATCATGTCACAGTCGAAAATCCTAGAATACATGAAAGTACATTATGCTCATGTTCTTTCTGGTTGAGATTTCCGATTCTAAAAAAGCTACCTTCGGGTATAAATTTAAATTTCATAGTCTATACTTTGGTTATTTATCTGATTGCCGGATGCGGGCATTTTTCGAGTAGTGAATTGTTGGTACTGGAAGCCGGCTTTGTTTCTGAGTTTAAACTGGTTTAGCAATTGAGCTCCGTTGTCCGGCAAAGTTTCTGTGCTGAAGGTTTGCCGACTCGCGAAAGGGACGAGGCAGAAGGCCAGATAAACGATAAGTACAGAAAAAAACATAAAGTGCTTATAAAAATGTTTTAGGCACGTAAAATTATAAAGCCAAAAGTGCTAAAGAGATAAAAATAAAACTTAGCACTAGCAAAAGTATCATACTACAAATTTACAACCTGAATTGTTTTCATAATAATACATTGTTTGTTCTGATGCTCTACGATGCAGGGGAAGAAGAAGGAGTTGTCGGCTCACTAGAGACATCAGCCTCACCTCGATATCTTTCCGAGACATTCAAATCCGATATGGTTTGTTCGTCGTCGGAAACTTCACCAAATTCTTCGGCGGGCGGAGGCGGCGTCTCTACGCGAGTGAAGAAGGGTGTATCGTAGCTGGTCAAGTCAGCTACGTCGCACCCATATCCGGCACAGGAGTCCATGATTGCTTTGATGTCCTGCTCCTGACCGTCTTCATCCACAGTAGAATACCCTTTGGTCACTTGCCAGATCTCCATGGTTCCACGGTGGCTCATGACCATGGTGAGAGCGTTCTGCGCTGCGGCCCGCGCGTAGGACATGTTCTAGTCCTGGATAAGCTGGGACATCTCCTTGGCTTTGTCTCGCACTTCAAAGCCGGACATGTTATGCATGTCCAGAACCTTGAGAACTTCGCCAATATCCTCAAGGGATTGACGAAAGTCATGAAGCAAATCTCCGACTTGTGTAAGCCGGCTAGTGCGAGACTAAGCAGAGGCTGAGTCCAGTAGGTTCAGAGGACCTGCGCATTTAATGCAAAAGGGTTAATAAAATAAATCCGGACTCCAAAGAGTCGGAAGATGCCAAAAAGTCATAGGTTAGGAAACGTACTGAAGATGACATTGTCGTCTTTGGTCTTCTCCTCCCGAAGGCTCTGGAGTTCAGCCCGGAGTGCATCGGTAATATCCTTCTCTCTGAACAATTCATTGCTGAGATCCAAGATTTTCTTATCCTGGAGCACGATCTTACGATCACGCTCCTCGGTGTCCATGGAGGAGGATTCGAGAACTTTAGCAATGCTCTTCTCATGATCCGCCTTAAGCTTATTCAGCTCTTGGTGAAGGTTCTTGTTTTCCACCTCCTGGGTGTTCAAATTCTCGGCCTCCTCGATCATAGCATAGGACTGCTTTACTAGTGCTGTAGTCAAAAGAACAATAGTTGAACAAAAATTCGACTATGAAATAAAAGGCAAGGTTTGAGTACTGAAATGGTTACCTTCAGCCTCAGACCTGGATACTTTCAGTTGAGCATTTTCAAGTCGGAGAGCTCTGATTTCTCTCCGCTTGTTACAGATATTCTTCAATAATTTCTGGTTATATGAATTAACTTTCTGTAAGTCAGAATACCCAGAGTCAGAAGTCTACTAAAGACTTAGGCTAATATTTTTACTAATATCAGCACGAGCCTTGGGGGCTACACTAGTTCATTCTTGAGGGCTAGAGGATATGATCTGGAATAAAGTAAAAGTTGGAATTCTGACTTACATGTTGTTCATGAGTGAGTTTACTCAAACTCATGTTCACTTCTGTGGTAACCTTCTCGACGAGAGTGAGCGGGATCACTGGTGGTGCTGGAAGCTCGCCAGTTCTCAGCCTCTTGTAGCGAAGATGGACTTGTTCAAGAAGTTCAGAGTACTTGACATCCTCTACTTCTTGTGCTTCTTCTTCGACAGTGATAGTCCGGCTTTCCAGGCATTGTCGGGCCAGCCGTTGGATCTCCTCCGCAGATTTCCGAAAAAGACCAAGTTTGGTAAGACCCGGATTGCTAATGAGATTGTCAGCAAAGACCTTTGACGAGGGATCATTACCCGAAGAGGGTTCACCCTTATCAAGACCTGAGTCACCCATGGTGACGTCAGTTTCCGACCCAAGGATCGATGGCTCTACTGATTGAGTCGGATCTTCTACAACGGTCGAAGACAGAGTAATCTCCAGCGCTGTAGAAGGCTGAGGAGTAGGAGTCGGAGGAGCTACGACAGGAGAAGCCAAGTTTAGCTTTGACTGACGCATGGGCTTCGAGGCAACTCCCTTCCCTTTGCCCTTGGTGAGCTGTTTAGCTCTCAGAAGGTAATTGAACAAAGAACATTAAATCTCGGAAAAGAATTTTGAATAAAGTACAAAGGTGGAATTTGTGAGGAAAGTTACCTCTTCACAACAGGCACCTCCTTTGTGCCAATGGACACTGTCAGAGCCTTACGCTTCTGAGTAAGAGTCTCCGGCAGTGGGACCAATTCTCCGTCATCCTGAGAAATCTCAGGAGGATATCTCTCGACAGGAGCAAGCTCCGACTCGGGGCGGTCAGCAAGATGAAAAGAGACGACATATTTCAGTATTGCAAAATAATGAAAAGATGAACACATGAATCGAGTTACTGCTGGAAACTTACCGGCACTACATGATCTTCTGCCGTATGCATGTCCAAAGACAGCTCCGAGATTTTCCTCTCAATCCGCTCCCTTATCAGCCACTTAATTTGACACACGTAATCTTTATCCGTGTAAGGCTTGGAGCAGATTCGGAGCGAGTACTTCTTGGACGCCGTGATGGAGTGCATAATCCGGTCTCCATGATGTTGTAGAGGCTGGATCCGACGTGCCACCTAGAAGTGAACTAAGTTGGACCCTTTTAGGCCCTTGTGCTTCATCAAATACTCGATCCGCCTCTTGGCAAGAAGCAGATCGTCACTGAGAGCCGAGGCATCTGCATCCCAGGACTCTTGGGGCATGGCAGCACCATCGACGAAAGCCAGGAAAGAAGTAGCTTTGCCGGGAGTGGGAATATCCTTATGATAAAAGAAAGTGGATAGCGATTGCTTGACCGACTCACTAGCCATAATTCGAGGATAGATGCGCTCTCTTCTAACAGAAAAACTAATAGTACCGGTAATATATGGATTATCGGCAGTGATGGAATTTCTCTGGACATGAAAATAAAACCGGAAAAGAGTAAGGCTCGGCCTAATGCCGAGATACCCCTCGCATAAAGATGCGTACGCGCTCATCTCTAAGAGAGAGTTCGGGGGAAGATGATGGAGTTGAACTCCGTAGTGATCTATAACCTCAGAAAAGAAGTCTGAGGGATGGAAGCTCAAACCTCTATCGAGGTGAGTGCCAATGTGTACCCGCTTGCCATCGCGGGGGTTGGGGATGGTTTCACCGAAGCCTCTCCACCAATAGCCGGCGCAGAGGTGCCCTTCGTCCTCCATGACGCAGAGCTTGGCGTCGTCAAGGACGCACGGGATCCAGACCCCGTAGTTGCTCTCCTTCTCCGCCGCCGCTACCGTCGGTGTCGTTGCCGCCGTGCCAAAAGATGATCCTGAAGCCATTTTTCCTGTATGCCGGTGACCTTGGATGGGCAGCGATGGAGGTTTCTAGGGAGTAGAGGAGCTCTGGGTTCGTGGGGAGACGTTGGGGAGAAGGAAACGGCGCAAGTGCTGGTGAAGAGGATGGGGAAAGGATCCTCACCCCTTATATCCTCCAGCCGCGTCAAGATTCGTGTAAACGCAGCAGTGAACGTGCCACGTGTCCTGGAAAGAACTAGGTAACCCCCGCGCAATGATTATGCCGCCTCGACCCCCACACACGCATTAAAACGGCGCCTCGGTTCCGTGAAAAACGGACCCACCAACGGTCGTGCTGATAGGAATATCTGTCAGTGACATGACTTGACCATGACTAGTGTCAGGTTACGTCAGAGACCAAGTTCCGGCCTAGTTTGAATTTCGAGATGGAAACCCGAATAAAGTATTCATAGGTCCAGCTCATTTGAGACTCGGATCCTATCCTTTATTTTTTGAAGTTTCAAGAACCCTTCATGATTCTGCAAGCCAAAGATCAAGTTAGATGATGATGAAATCCGACTTTGGATCATGGAGGCTTCTGGGGGCTGCTGTTGGGGATATACTTTCCGAGTATCCTCATTGTACCTCACTAACCAGGGTGGCCCACTTCGGGTTAGAGTTTTGCTTCATGGGCGGCCCAGTCAGGGAGAAGAGACGGAGTCTAGTCCGGCTACAGGAAGGCCCAGATGACTTACCGACATAGGCCCATAGTGTTACTTATAGTTCAAGATGTACTCTGTAACCGACTCTTAGTCGTAGGCGGATAGATCTCTCCTGTAAACCCTAGGACGGATATCTATATAAGCCATCCTAGGGAGAGCCTTTAGGGCACCCTGACAATAGTCTACAATCTCAACTCGCAAAGGCGAAAACCCTTGTAATCCATATTCCGGCTCAGCCGTATTACTGGATTGCTAGCAGGAGTAGGATTTGTCCAAAGCCGGCGGATTCGAACCTGGGTAAACTTATGTGTTCACCGTCCCGGAACACCGTACGTCTCACACCCCTCTCTTCCACACACCCCGAGGATCCCCTCATGGCGTACTTGTCATCAATCCAACGACAGCAGTTGAATCCTAGCATGCTGCCAGGGTTCCTGGACATGGTTAGACACCACATGCTATGGTGGCATCACGGCATGTGTTCTTTTCCTAAAACCACAATTATGCACACTGATACACTCACATACACATCCAACAAGGTGTGGTGATGCATCATCTTTCAAGCTAGTGGTAGAATGCATACTACAGTTGAATCCCAGCATGATGCCAGGGTTCCTGGATATGGTTGGACACATGCTATGGTGGCATCACTTCACTTGTTCTTTTCCAAAATCACAATGATGCACACTGACACACACACATCCAATGAGGTGTGGTGATGTAGCATTTCATTGTATAAGAGACTCAATTTCCATTTATATACTACTCAGTTTTTCCCTTGGTTTTTTGATACTACTTTGTTTTGCCCCTCTCTTGTATAAGCCCAAATCTGTGTTCACTATGGCTGCTACGCCTTGATTGATTGTCACAGTTGTCACGCGGATCGTGCACACCAACCATTGATCCTGTGTGATCCAACGCGGATCGTTGCACACGTCCTACCCTTCACAGTACAGCGTGAGACAACACGGACGTCTCACTCAGTGAGACTTCTACAAGAAGGAACACAAAGCCGTCCATGGAAAAAGTCGTCTAGTGGTCATGGCATGTTTAATCATGTCTGAAAAGCCTACTACAACTACCACAACACATGCACAGGGCAACGGGATCATCGAGTGCATGGTTGTCGATGGGGAGCTGCAAATTACGGCTACTTGATTTTAATAAGACATATCCCATTTTTACGCTGCGCGCTCTCAATCTCACTTCCAACTGGACCCTACCGCAAGTAACTTCCATGCATCAGGGGCCCCCTCGAGGATACCTAACGTTGCTAGAAATTGGTTCTATGCCACTTGCATGCAGTGGAATCGAGGTCTGTCATGCGCATGTTTTCAATGCAGTTATAAAGTGGAGATCATGATTGTTTCAAAAAAAGTAGAGATCATGGTAGCCCCGTCCCACCATCCACCACACGTGTCCACTCGAGGACTACCAAAGGTCCATTGTTTATAAACCCGCTTGGCCTTCTTCTTCCATGAGCTCGTGTCATTTTCCCCAATCTATCTAGTCCCAAAACCCCAAACTACACCTACCGCACACGCCGAAGCTCCTTCGCTTGCACCACCGTCTTCCCTAGGTGCGCCATGAAGCGTATGCGTGGAGACGAGCCGGAGGTGAAGCCAGTTTAAGGTGCAGCAGCAGATGGCTCGGTCGTCGCCAAGCAGGAGGAGGCGTCTTCTCTAGGCACGCACGCCACTTGTCACCGTGCCGTCGAGGCTTCGAGCTCGTCCGTCCAGCCAGTAGCCGTCGTCGTCGAGGAGTAGGTGACCGACAATGTCGTGGTGCATGTAACACCCCAGGTTTCTACCTACCTGGCAGTGCTACCACACTTCTCAAATTACTACCGAATGAATGACATGTCAAAGATTCTGCAACATCCCCTTTGTTTCAAAGACATCCATGACAGGAAAAACTCAAATCAATATATGTATCCTATGACAACAACATACATAAGCATCCAGGAGGTTCATATAATGCATCAACATTCCATAAGATGAGCATTAAAACTAGAGGAACCAAAGGCTCACAAGAACGTGCAAAGGACTCCACAAACTATCATAGGTACCAATGATAATCTAAATATTATGGGATGTAGAAGTCTATGATGTGTAGTATAGAGGAGTGTGCCAACGTGTTGGTGAACTACTCCCTCCCATGCATGTCGCTACAATTTGTACCTCAAAACCAAATAAAAAACAAAGAAAAAACAAGGGTGAGTAAAAGGTATACTCAACAAGTGCAATTTAGAGCCAAAAGAACCACATACACCTTCCAACATTCATTTCGAAGTCAAATTAGAATTGTTTTTTATGCGTCTTATATTTACAGTTTGAGCATTGCAGAATATTCACGGTTAACTTCGTCACCGATCTTGCGGAATAGTTAATCGCGTGAATTGTCACCGACCTAGCTCAATCTCACCGGAATAGTTACATAATAACATAAATCACCGACCTCCATGGAATAGTTATCTGTAACTTCATCACCGCCCTGACTTAAAATAAAATTACCGAGAACACCTCAAAGCATAAACACCAAAGAAAGAAACAAAAACACACAGCCAACAGTTCAACAATGACAAGCATATATCACAAGGGCTTGTCATGCACTTGCCTTAGATGGACGTTCAGCAGACCGCAGAACTACTCAAGGCGGAAGTAGATTCCAATCCTGTGGTAAAATCTCTCTTTAGAAACTATCACCCAAACAACTGTTTGAAACGAACACACATACGCCTGATACAATCTTAACCGTGAAATTAAAAGATCGATCAAACCAAGACTGTAGGTGGTGCATCAACCAAAATGGTAACACTTATAATACTACGATCTACCCTCGTATACATGGCGGATTAAAACAACATATTTTTAATTACCTTCAGGTCAGCTCATGACAAGCGCTAATCACTAGACTTATCAATTGAATCATGCTTGCATTATTCAAATACTTTCTGTCTTGCAACGACCCAAACTTTCAATTCCTCACTACAACATATGATGCATCTATTGGTACTAGCTCCAGATCAATAAAAGGAAAATAGTCAGTAGACACGGGTAGCTTCTAGTAGTGCGGTTAATTGGTGCTAGCTTAGAGAATAAAATCTTTTCTCGATTCAACCCAGCTGACCAGCTCCACTTCTAGTACAATCAGGATATCGGACATGAACTGAGATGAGCCTAACTAATAGATGGGAGCGAGTACCTCCTCAAGCAGATGGAGAATGATTGGTGGCAGTGGCGTTGGTGGTACTGCTCCCCGACCAGAACGACGGTGTTCCATGGTAAGTCGGCTGCTGTGGCTGGCGGCCCTCTGCGCCGGCCGACTTAGGCAGCAGGTGCGATGGGGGGCGGCCGTGCCGGAAGAACCCTAGGCTGCGGCTGTTTAGGAAAATATTCTGGTCATGCCTGGTGCTTGCGTGAGGGTAAGGGAAATCAAAACGGAATTTATCTCCTTCTTCTTTTCTTTTAAATCTGAAAATGAAGTGTAATCCAAATCTCAAAATAATCCAACGGTGCAATATTACATGTACTGCCCAAAACTCATCCCAGCTCCCCTTTAGCTAAGTCTATAACCGATTAGGATCAACTAGACAAGATGAACTTAACATCTGTCTCGGATTGTCAGTACATGCAAATCAAAAAGTAAAACTTTGGACAACACTTCCGTCATAACTTAGATCTAAGCATTATAATAAAATACGGAGTATTACATTCTTCCCTACTTCAACAAAATTCGCCTTTGAATTTTTTTTCTCCCACTAACTTCCATCGTAACACTAGTGAAAACGAGGCCTTTGGTTGAGCCTGGAAATGGGCTGTAACACCGGTTCTTCTACGAACCGGTGCCTGTACCAGCGTGGCCAGTGCAGCAAAAAGGAGCCCTCCCACGAACCGGTGTTAAAGGCCCCTGCACCAGTGGCCCGCGCAGCCCCCCCCTTTAACACCGGTTCGTGGCTTGAACCGGTGTTAAAGGGGGGGCTATATAAGACACCGCAGCCCACACCCCACTCTTCTATTTTTTCACTATCTCATTTTGGAGCCTAGCAAGAGGGTGTGAAGTGTGCTAGTTTGTGTTTTTTTCGTATGCACAAGAGGTGTTCGGTGAAATGCCCGAGAGCTCAAAATAAGTTTTCTCGTTGCTCTTTCCTTTTCGGTCGAGGTCGACAACTATCCTTTCATGTGTCATTGATGTACTATATATATAAATGGTCATCTCCCTATTATTTTTTGATATATGCTATATATTAATGCAGATGAACCGGCAATGGATGTACGGTGACCGCCGCACTTTCGAGTACATTACGGGCCTCCAAAATTTCATCGTTGTGGCTAATGCAAACCGTGGTCACAATGGTTTTATGTGCTGTCCGTGTGTTCACTGTCAGAACAAGAAAGACTACTCAAATACCAGAACCATTCATGCCCACCTGCTTCGATCCGGTTTCATGCCCGGCTATAATTGTTGGACCAAGCACGGAGAAAAAGGGGTTGTGATGAAAGACAACGAAGAAGAAGAGGATGATGACAACTATCATAATATGTATCCTGAATATGATGATACTGCAACGGGGATAGATAATGAAGATCAAGAGGCAGCAGATGGGCCCGCTGATGACGATCTTGGTCGGGCCATTACTGATGCAAAGGAAGAATGTGAAACTGAAAAGGAGAAGGAGAAGCTGGAGCAGATGTTAAAGGATCACAAAACATTGTTGTACCCAACTTGCGAAGATGGCCACAAAAAGCTAGGTACCACACTAGATTTGCTGCAATGGAAGGCAGAGAACGGTGTGACTGACAGCGCATTTTCAAAGTTGTTGGTAAAAATGAAGAATCTTCTTCCAAGAAATAATGAGTTGCCCGACAGTACATACCAAGCAAAGAAGGTTGTCTGCCCTCTAGGATTAGACGTGCAGAAGATACATGCCTGCATTAATGACTGCATCCTCTACCGCGGTGAGAAGTACGAGAATTTGGATGCATGCCCGGTATGCACTGCACTGCGGTATAAGATCAGACGAGACGATCCTGGCGTTGTTGAGGGCGAGGCCCCTAGGAAGAAGGTTCCTGCCAAGGTTATGTGGTATGCTCCTATAATACCACGGTTAAAACGTCTCTTCGGAAATAAAGAGCATGCCAAGTTGTTGCGATGGCACATGGAAGACCGTAAGAAAGACGCGATGTTGAGACACCCCGCTGATGGGTCACAGTGGAGAAAAGTCGAGCGAGAGTACCCGGACTTCGCACGTGACGCAAGGAACTTAAGGTTTGATCTAAGTACATATGGCATGAATCCTTTTGGTGAGCAGAGCTGCAGTCACAGCACCTGGCATGTGACTCTATGTATCTATAACCTTCCTCCTTGGTTGTGTATGAAGAGGAAGTTCATTATGATTCCAGTGCTCATCCAAGGCCCGAGGCAACCCGGCAACGACATTGATGTGTACCTAAGGTCATTAGTTGAAGAACTTTTACAGCTGTGGGCCAAACCAGGTGTACGTATGTGGGATGAGCACAAAGGGGAGCCATTTGACCTACGAGCATTGCTTTTCGTAACCATCAATGATTGGCCTACTCTTAGTAACATTTCAGGGCAGACAAACAAGGGATACAATGCATGCACACACTTTTTAGATGAGACTGAAAGTGTATATTTGGATAAATGTAAGAAGGTTGTGTACCTAGGGTATCGTCGATTTCTTACGAACCTGCATCCAGTAAGAAAGAAAGGCAAGCATTTCAAACGTCTGGCAGAACCTCGGAGGAAGCCTGTCCTCCGTACCGGTGAGGAGGTATTTGGTATGGTCAAGGACCTAGAAGTAATCTTTGGAAAAGGTCCTGGCAGTCTATCTGTTCCGAATGATGATGCCGGACACGCGCCCATGTGGAAGAAGCAATCTATATTTTGGGACCTACCCTATTGGAAAGTCTTAGAGGTCCGCTCTTCAATCGACGTGATGCACGTGACGAAGAATGTTTGCGTGAACCTGCTAGGCTTCCTAGGAGTGTATGGAAAGACAAAAGATACACCGGAAGCACGGCAGGACCAGCAACGTCTGAAAGACCCTGAAGAGCCTATGCATCCTGAGAACGAGAAGGGTAAACGATGCCACTTAACTCCTGCCAGCTATGCTCTTACTAAAGCAGAGAAGGAAATCTTTTTTGAATGCCTGAGCAGTATTAAGGTCCTGTCTGGCTTCTCGTCGAATATAAAGGGAATAATAAATATGGCAGATAAAAAATTCCAAAACCTGAAGTCTCATGACTACCACGTGATTATGACACAATTGCTTCCGATTGCATTGAGGGGGCTTCTACCTGAAAATGTTCGAGTACCCATTGTGAAGCTATGTGCATTCCTCAATGCAATATATCAGAAGGTAATCGATCCAGAAAGCCTACCAGGGTTACAGACAGATGTGGCCCAATGTCTTGTCAGCTTTGAGTTGGTGTTCCCACCATCCTTCTTCAATATTATGACGCATCTCATGGTTCACCTAGTAGAAGAGATTGCCATTCTCGGTCCTGTATTTCTACACAATATGTTCCCCTTTGAGAGGTACATGGGAGTCTTAAAGAAATATGTTCATAACCGTGCTAGGCCAGAAGGAAGCATCTCCAAGGGCTATGTAATAGAGGAGGTCATTGAGTTTTGTGTTGATTTTATTCCTGACCTTAAGGCGATTGGTGTTCCAAAATCACGACATGAGGGGAGACTTCGTGGAAAAGGCACCCTAGGATGTAAAGCAATGATATGTAGGGACGGGCATTCTCTCAATCAAGCACACTACACGGTTTTACAAAGATCTATCTTGGTTTCCCCATATATCAATGAACACAAGAATTTAATACGCCTCAAACACCCGGGGCAGTCTGATGAATGGATTATAAGTGAACACATGGCGAGTTTTGGCGGCTGGCTGCAAAGACTTCTCACGAATAACACCACTGTTGGGGATCACCTGTACTTGTTGGCCAGGACACCATCTTCGACTGTATGTACTTTCCAAGGGTACGATATAAATGGGAATACATTTTACACGATAGGCCAAGATAAAAAGAGCACCAACCAAAATAGTGGTGTCCGCTTCGATGCATCAGAAGACAATGGGCAAAAGACCACGTATTATGGGTTCATAGAGGAGATATGGGAACTTGACTATGGACCTAATTTTAAGGTCCTCTTGTTTCAATGCAAATGGGTCAAGCTAACAGGAGGGGGGTTGAGGTAGACAAGAAGTACGAAATGACAACGGTGGATCTCAACAATCTTATGAAGGTAGACAAGAACTTAGACGAACCATTCGTCTTAGACAATAATGTGGCTCAGGTTTTCTATGTGAAGGACATGTCTACCAAACCGAAAAAAAGAAAAAATAAGCAAACAGATACATCACACGATGAGCCAAAGCGTCACATAGTTCTTTCAGGAAAAAGAAACATCATGGGAGTGGAGGACAAGACAGACATGTCAGAAGATTATAATAAGTTTGATGAAATTCCTCCCTTCAGAGTGAAGACTGACCCAACCATCCTGTTAAACGGTGTTGATACTCCATGGTTACGGCCGACGCGATCATAAGATTGACTATATGTATTAATTGAGCCATTTTTGGCACACATATGTATCTCAACATGGAAATCAATGTCATATTTCTTCTGTTAACAAAAGGGGGGTGGCTAACCTTTAGTACCGGTTGGTGGGTGCAACCGGGACTAAAGGTGGTTTTTGTGTCATCTAACAAAATTGTCGGTGGGATAAGGACGCGTGGTTAACCTTTAGTACCGGGTGGGGGCTCAAACCGGGACTAAAGCTGTCGGTAGGATAAGGATGCGTTGGTGGACTACACTGCTCGATGTAGCGCACGATGCCCTGTCGGAGGAAGAAGACAAAGTAAAAGCGGCGCCGTGCGTATAAAAGGAGCATCGATACGCCATGGCAAGCAACTCAACAAGCCAACAATATGGATGGAGAGTTTCATCCCCATGGATGGAGGAAAGGGTTGGGAAATCTCCTGTGGCGGAACTTCTCGAAGATGCCCTTGGTGCACACGCCCTATGGCATCTTCGGAAGTTCCGCCTCGGAAAATATTTTCCTGCTAGCCCATGAAAGTCTCCATCTCCGCCTCCCTGGGGTTAGAGGTATGGTGAAATCCATGGAATAGAGTGGAGAGAGGCGGCAGATATAAGTCTTCTTCTGTTAACAGTATATGTATTAAATGAGCCATTTTTCTTCCTTCTATTTCTTCCCTCCATTTTTTCCCGCCATTTTTTTCCGCCAGTTCTTCCCTCCAGTTCTTCACTATATATATGTAGGGTTGGCCTCCATTGGCATTGCACATCTCTAGACTCATATCTGCAACCTCATCACTCTTTCCCATGGCTTCCACCGTAGCACTAACCCCTAGGGAGGCGGAGGCGCTTTGCGCCTCGAACTACCCCTGCCCACCGGGCTACTGTGTCCCTGTCGGCTGGATGCTGAGCGCCGGAGGTGTGCCGGTTCCTCCTGTCCCTCTAGGTGTGGCGCGCCGGATGGCCATCACGAACCACTACTACTTCGAGCTCACGCCGGAGCAGCGGAGGAATCCCAGATGGCATCCGACTATTTCCCTACTTGGGAAGCCTTCTTCGTGGATCGGCGTGAGAGGGCGCTCGCCAGGCACGAGGAGGACGGCCCACCTCCTCCAAACTTCAACGAGGCCGGCCATCGGCTATGGTGGCGCGGTCGGACTCTCTAGAGCGTCATGGCCTATGACACTGCCGCCGACTCTAACCCCCGTCTGCGCTACCCTCAAGTCCAGCCCACGCGTACACAGCCTTCAAGGTTCAATTACGGCGACCCCGACGACGACAGCAATGACGACGGCGGCGAGTACGACGACTACAGTGGCGAGTATTACAGGTGTAGGCAGGAGCATGACTGAATCACTCCAACATTCCGAAACAAGTTCGGTCGATTGTTACTTAATCTGGCCATGTATCTTAATTTTCAGTTCTTTTATGTATCTTAATTTTCAGTCGTGCTTTTTGTAACTTACTATTAGTTGCATTCTGTATTTTAATTCCAGTTCTATCTCCTTCACAAAATGACCTATCTCATTCGAGGTTTCTTGGCTTTCGGGTCAAATGACCAATGTTATGGCTAGAATCAAGGCATAGTTTGTGATAATAAGGCTATATTGTGTATACATGCGCATCATGGCATGGCAAACAATGTTGCAAGAAGAAGTTTTCCTTTTTATCGCATCAAAATGGCATTTTCCATTTTCGGAGCATAAAAAACGGACGGTTTTGTGAAGCAACCACCAAACGGATAATTCAAAAAACCACCACCACATTTTACAAAAATACTAGACCACCTTATATGGACAATGTACCAATAGGGGGATCTGAAACCTTTCCGTCCACCTCTGGTGAAAGAGACAAATTCCTACCAAATCGGCAGGAAGTGGGTCAGATATGAACTACAGGTACATGATACGATGCTCATGATTTTTTACAAAAATCATTTTTAGGTTCACAATATGCTATTTTATCAAAAATCCAATGCAAGTTGAGCGAGGCTTTGTCAGATTCAAGTGTATACAAAACATGCGACATTTAAATATCCAATCAATTCAAAAATGTTAATACAAAATAAAATATGATTTGGTCTAATAAAATAGGGTTAGATTCCTTTTTAGATGCTTAATATTTCTTATGTTCAAAGTTTTAGGATTTGACAATTTATTTTTGTTTGAATTGAATAATCAAAATTTATATGTAAGTGTTTTAATCATTTTGAAAATTTTCATCTAAAGTAAATATAAAATGTTTTTACATGAATGGATAGATATTATTTTTCTAAAAATTATGATATATTATTCATATTTTTCTGAGTTGAAATGAATAAGATATGAATTTTCTAAATTCATATCCTATTTTTTGAATTATAAATGCCCCCACCCCATTAATGCATGAAATAAATGCCCCCCCCTTTAACACCGGTTCCAGCCACGAACCGGTGTTAAAGGGGGGCGCATTTATTTCGTTTCGCGCCCGCACCCTCCCTTTAACACCGGTTCGTGGCTGGAACCGGTGTTAAAGGGGGGGTGCGGGCGTGAAACGAATTCCCCCCCTTTAACACCGGTTCCAGCCACGAACCGGTGTTAAAGGGGGGGTTTATAACGCGCGCGCCACCCCTTCCCTTCTTCCCCCAGCCAGATCGATCGCGATTTCCCCCAGCCAGCCGGTCACCGTCGCCATCCCGCGGGAGCCGCCACCACCACTCACTCCAGCCGCCACCGCCCCCAACCGCCGCCGCCACTCCAGCCACCTCGCGTGTGCCCCCGGCCAGAGAGGTACACCCCACCGCCCCTCCCCTTCGTTCTCTCCCGTCCGGCTACGCGACGGCGTGGCGCCGCCAGCCACTGTGGGCGAGCAGGCGGGCCGGCGACAGCCGTGCATGCTGGCGGCGGTGCGGGCGATGCGGCCGGGCCGGCGCCCCCGGCCCGTCCAAGTTTTTTTTACCATTTTTTTTTGTAGTATATAGTTGTAATTTTATTTGGTAGTGTTTGTGTGTAATATTATTTAGTAGTGTAATAGTAGTGTATAGTTGTAATATTATTTAGTAGCTAGTGTAATATGATTCTGTTAGTTAATTAGGGATTTAGTAGTGATTTAGTTAGGGATTTTAGTTAATTAGGGATTTAGTTATTTAGGGATTTTAGTAGTGATTTAGTTAGGGATTTTAGTTAGGGATTTTAGTAGTGATTTAGTTAGGGATTTTAGTAGTGATTTAGTTAGGGATTTTAGTTAGGGATTTTAGTAGTGATTTAGTTAGGAATTTTAGTAGTGATTTAGTTAGGGATTTTAGTTAGTTTATTATTAGGGCTTAGGGTTTTATTAGGGATTGGGGTTTATTAGGGATTGGGTTTAGTTAGAATACTTAGTTAATGAGGTTTAGTTTAGTTAGTGATAGGTTTAGGGTTATTATTATTAGGGCAATATATACTTAGTGATTTAGTTACTGTTTATGTTTTATGATTGTTTATTGCTATTATTTAGTTATGCCATGTCCATCTCGTCCGAGCCTAATGGACTCTGTCGGGGATGTCCGAGTCTGGGCTCCGCCAGGTTGGCACTGGGAGGTGCTACCTGTCGGGACTCGTACCTTGGTGAGGAATCCGAGTATCATCGTCGACCCGGAGCTTCTTTGGTGGCGTCCACGAGGTCCAGGAGCGGTGCGGAGGAGCAAGCCCCCGAGAAGGTGGTACGTCATCGTATTAGGGAGGAGGACGAGCATGTACGGTGATACATGTATCTTTTGGAGACTAGGTTCTCCAATATCTGGCAGCTTCATGGATCTCACCCGAGCTATTCTCCGGTGATGGTTCCTCTTCTATGGCTGCAGAGCTCCCGTAGCATAGAACGCGGCAGCCGCGTTCGCTAGTTTATCTTAATAATGTACTTTATCTTATACTTTATCCTATAATGCACCCGAGCTATTCTTCGATGATGTATTAATAATGTACTTTATATTATACTTTATCCTATAATGCACCCGAGCTATTCTCCGATGATGTATTAATAATGTACTTTATCTTATACTTTATCCTATAATGCACCCGAGCTATTCTCCGGTGATGTATTAATAATGTACTTTATCTTATGTACTTTATCCTATTTGTGTATTTTTGTATGAATAATATGTATATTTGTGTATGAATCCAAGTCCACTTGAATGTTTACTCTCTTACTCTAGATAATATTATTATTTTAGAAACTATGGATCCACTTAGTAGAAACCTTGAAGAAGAAGAAATAATGGAGAACATTATCGATGAGGACACCTCACAATATCTAGACTTGGAGGGACATGATGACAACTCAAGTAGTCATGGAGAAGATGAAGACTCCGGTGAATGCAATTTAGTGATTACAAAGTCCGGCGAGGTATATGCATTGATTAAGCCTCTGCTGACTTCCACCAACAATCTTCTTCTACATGTATTAATTAACACTTCTTTCTTCTTTTAACCCTCTAGATCGACCAGCCAGCAACCATCTTCTTCTACGAAAAAGAGCAAGCGAGGCGCGAGCCATCGGTTGAAAGATCGTGCAAAGTTCACGATCGAAGCAGTCCGTGTTGATGGCAGGCCGATGGAGCCCAAGAATGCCGCAGACAAATTTGTACGTCAGGCTGGAGTTGTTGTTAGGGACCAAATCCCAATCACAATTGAATATTGTAATAAGCCAAAGAATGGCAACGGTACCTTTGTCGATGAAAGATCCAAAGAAGCGCTTTGGAATTCACTGTTGGTAAATTTCACCCTTCTGCTAGAGGAGGATGAAAACAAACCGGTTATAAAGGAAAAGGTCAAAGAGTGGACTCTAAAGAAGATGGCTGACGCTTTCCGCAACTGGAAGACAAAATTGAACAAATTTGTCAAAGCTCGCAAGACTCCAGATTTCAAAGACGCATATTATGCGAAGATAAGACCTCACTGGCGCGAATTTGTGGCATACAAGGAAGGTGCTATAGCTACAAAGAGGTCAGAAACCAATACGCTAAATGCCCAGAAGAAGGAATATCACCAGAGGACAGGGTTAGGTGGCTACATATCTTAGAGGCCTAAGTGGGAGGAAGCTGAGAAGGCCCTGCGCGACAGAGGGATCACACCCCAGACACATGGGTGGGACCTACGTGCATAGACTTGGTTCTATAGAATCGGGGCAAGGTTGGACCCAGAAACAGGATTGTGTATCTTCCCAACCCGCCTCCTTGCCAAAACCGTCACTGAACTCATCACGGCATATGAGGAAACAACCGCCAGAACCTTCCATCCCGACAGAGAGAATGACCAGCTCACACGCGCCATCGGTAAAAAAGAACACCCTGGACATGCACGAGGCACAGGGGGTATGACGTGGAAGGATGGGTTTGCGGAGTGGAGCGACTCTTACAGATGGCGCGCCAGAAAAGAAAAAGAGCGTACAGAGCGGATGACACCGATAGAACATGCACTTATGGCGCTGAAGGCGCAAGTGAATGCACAACAGAGCCATCAAGCTACCGGCCCATCTCAGCGGCACGAAGAGCCTGCATTGGAAGCTGCCGGCGGCCCAGACTCTGCGCGGAAAAGCAGCGTGGCTTCCACGGAGAACGTGCAGCCCACGCTTGAAATGGCGGGTCCTCGATACCCCGTGGATGAGATCACGGAGAGCGAACACGCTGAGCTGCATGTGAGATTAATGGGCTTATCCATTAAGGTGGCTGTCGGCTATGCCTTACCTCCTGTAGCTGGTGGAACTTACCACTGCCGACCGATTCCAGATGGCTATGCTATTGTCGGGGTGGATGAGGTTGTGAAGGAATATGAGGAAGCACATCTTGACCATGCTACAGGTGAAGCGGAAACTCAACTCAAATTTGCAGTGAAAACAACCATTCTTTGGAAGAAGGAACACATCGTGCTTCCAAATTGGAGGCCACTGGCACCCCCGCCGTCTCCGCAGCGTCAGCAGTCTGAGCCGCTTCAGCCATCTCCTGCGCGGCAGCCATCTCCGGCGCTTCAGCCATCTCCTGCGCGGCAGCCATCTCCGGCACGCCAGCCATCTCCTGCCCGTCAGCCATCTCCCGCGCGGCAGCCATCTCCGGCGCGCCAGCCATCTCCGGTGCTCCAGCCATCTCCTGCCCGTCAGCCATCTCCGGCGCTTCAGCCATCTCCTCAGCGTAAGCGGAAGAGCACTGCCACGAAGAGCATCACTAGCACTGCCAGAAAGAGTTCAAAAAACTACGTCCCACAGCCTTCCGCCAAGCCATTGCCGGTTTTACCGTGGAATCGCAGCGACGAGGAGACCAATAGGATCTCGGAAGAAGAGGTCAAGAAATCCTTTGCACCTAGACGGGCCGAGCCAAAGGAGAAAATAGATCCGGCGGTGGTGGAGAAGTTTTAAAAAATCTTTTAAAACCTGAAACCCCACTTGTGCCGGACTACGAGCGCCAGATTTTGAAGGCGGATGCAAGGCGCCATAGGGAGACTGAAAGTAGCAGTCGTGCGGCACCCCAGAAAACAGTTCCCATGCTCGGAGAGCAGAAAAACCAATCATGCGCCCCGCTCCAAGTGTTCGACACACGAGACGCTCCTCCCGTAAATGATTACGAGGCAGAGCTACAAAGAAAGGCCAATGAGATGGGGATGACTTACATTGCATACTTGAACATCATGGGAGACAACTTGCCCAAATGCGATGCCAACCCCATACAGCCATGGAAGTATGGGAAGAATCTCGTCAAGAAAGAGGAGCTCAAGAATCTACCAACAAAGATGCGAAGATTGCACAAGTGGTACCTTGATTTCTGCAAGACGAGAAAGGAAGAATGGATCACGGCGCATAGAAGAGATCATATTTTCTTGTGCGGAGACGACGAGATCGCCTTCAACATTCAAGACTTGCATTTTCTATTCAATCAGAAGGAACTCGACAAAGCTGCCATCAGCCTTTATTGTGTGTAAGTACTATTTCTGTATTTTCTATCTCATCTCATTCACTTTATTAATTGCATGTATATATATATGCTCACCATATATGTATATACTATTATGTAGGAAAAAGGTTATGGAATGCATGAAAGGAGGACCTTTTGACATTGGGTTCGTTGACCCAAATAGAGTTCATGAAGAAGTGGTAAGAACCAAACCCGGGCAAACAGAAGATTTATTGCTAAGGTCTTTACTGAGACAACAAACCAAAAGGGAAATAGTATTGCCTTACAACTTCTCGTGAGTACTGTTACCCTCTCTTGTACACATTCTGTTTCGGCTTACTCGATGTTAAGTGTAACTGATGATGAGTTATGCGTGCGTAGGTTCCACTTTATTCTGCTAGTCATTCAACCTGACTCAGGAAAAGTCCTTGTCATGGACTCGTTACGAAAAGAAAAGGAGCGATGGGCAGACTTTAGAGAGATGCTCCAGAGGTAATTTCAATCATATTATCGCACTAGATCGGCAACTTTCGTGACAACAAGTAATTAATTACTCCTTTATCCATTTTCATTGCCGGACAGGGTTTGGAAAAGGTTCACGGGCAGGGCCGTGGGTGAATGGTCAGAAGAACTAAAATTTGTAGACCAAAATATAAGTAATACTAGCTAGCTAGGTCTGCGTATCTCTTTGATTCTGCTTCCAATTCCATTATATCATGCTTTATTGATTATTATTTTGATTTAACTCTCTATTCTCGTAAAGTGCGCGCATCAGGGACACGACAATAACTTATGTGGGTACTATGTTTGCGAGTTCATTCGCAACACGATATGTGCGACGGGCCAAGCCGCACTAGAACAACTTAGAGTAAGTAAACAAAGTACACAACATTATTTTATTACCATCAATTGTGTTGAGTTTTATTCTTATATATATATATTGACCCCATTCTTCATATATATTCAGATTGAACGGATGCGGGACCAACTCCTACCATTTGACCGCATATGAGCCATTCAAGAGGAATTGGCGGGGTTCATACTTGATGAGGTCGTCACGCTTGGCGGAGAACTCTTTAGATATCCACCAAAATGAACGTTGTATATATGATTGAACGTGTTTGTCTTGTACTTGATGCTTCAACGTTTATGGAGAATACCACACAATGACGATGTTGTGTATAATAATAGTTGCTTAATTATTCATGTACTCGTATGTACTGATGACGATGTATGTGTATACCGCTCCCGATCGATTCCCCCTCCCCCCCTCCCCGTCCCCGCCGCGCCGCTGAAATACGCCCAGAACGGGGCAGGGGCAGAACTCTGCCGCGGCAGAGATTTAGGCTGTTTTCCTGCCGCGGCAGAGATTTATCTCCTTTTCCTGCCGCGGCACAGAACATTTAACACCGGTTCGTGTTACGAACCGGTGTTAAAGGGGGGGGGCTGAGCCCTGCGGCAGCCCCACGTGCGCCACCCTTTAACACCGGTTCGTATAAGAACCGGTGTTAAAGGGGGGGCCCCTCTAACACCGAACCCTCAACAGCGGTTCTACAACCGCTGTTAGAGGGCCCTCCAAACCGGTGTTAGAGGGGGCCGTGTGCACTAGTGTAAGCAAAATTAATTTCTCATAAGCAAGAATAGCCTTGGACATTTTCTACATATATATCTAGTTCAAGTTCGCATGTTAATTCGCGCTTCGTCTTATTTGTCTGAAGGGCCTTGACAAACATGATTGTACGAATGCCTCGTTACTCTATCAGCATCTCAAAATTCTTTACCAGGCAATCCTAAAAAGTCATTATTCTATTGGCATCCTCCAAAATCCTTATCGAGCAATCAAATCCCTTTCTATTGTAATCGGTTCCCACTTCATCTGCCACAGTAGATCTCAAAAGTAGTTCTTAAGCATCGAGACATAGAATACATTATGTATACCTTTCATTGGCTTAGGTAACTCCAAACAACACACTAACTTCCCAACTCATGCCACTATCTTGAAAGGTCCACTGTTCGATGGTCTAATCTTCTGTTCGTTATTGAACCTCCCAACACCATTAGTAGATGACACACCTAAAATCACCACATAAACCATTGGATGTGTGACACTTAGTCTCTTAGAATAGGCATCTCTGTTTTCCTAATCTGAGCAGCTTGTTTATGACTAGTCTCCACAACTCCCACCTGAGCAGCTTGTTTATGATGACTAGTCTTCACAACTCCCTCCGTAGTTTTGATCAACAAAATTCAGTCCATGGAGCGCCTTCCAGACACTAAAACAAGTATGAGAGATATACTTCCTTTGTTCCAAATTGCCCTTCAAGTGGTCATGGTAATCACAACTAGAGGCGAATGTCGACACAACACAGCATCAGTTTGCACTTCCAAGAATTCTATAGGATCCTAACATATCTTCCAATTTTCGTACAGCGTAGTCTATTATCCATATCTCCAATGGCTAAAAAGTTGTGCGTAGCTTTTGGTGTGTTGCACCTTTTGCACCGAAACGAGTCCTCTTTACTCAAAGTATTTGGCATGTCAGTTGAAACATATGGGCATTCATCACAAGTAGGAGGCGAGCCTTAGGTACTAAAAGCCTGCAACTTATCAACGGTAAAGTAGTTTAAAATCAGATTGACGTAGTGAAAGGAAAACTCTTGGTGGGATACTATATTCGGTAGTCAAAGACCACAAGTTGGCTCATTCTCACCGTAATTCCTACGCTTGGCAACCATGTGCCGCTTCTAACCCATTCTGAGTTTAAGACTGAAACACGCCGACACTCTGCACGAAAGGTGAGGCAGACATAGATTCACCCATCCAACGTAAAAAGGAAAAATAATAAGAGTAAATGATATGGGGGCCAATCTATCCCTCACTCAAACCATTGACCTTGTACATGGACAGATAAATCATGCCAAGTAACACTCGGGCAACCTCACTTGGCTTTACAAAAATATTTCATGGATTGTCCAAGATAAGCCCCACTTCCTCAATCCACAAAGCCACTAGAAAAACTAATCTACCTTTCATCGAACAATAAGTTCTACTAATAATTACGTCACCACTCACTATTTGAATAGACAAGAGCACTAGTACAGAGGTTTGGTCAAACTTACAAGATCCACTATATTCTGTTGATTAAACCAAAATTTGGTTCTAAACTTGCACTCTTAGGAAGAATCAAAAACAACTCCTCTCTAGAAAAAAAGCATGCTTCCACTTTAATGGACAGCCTAACTAGCATCGATTTCTAGACTTGCAAGGGAATTAGCGACAAAAAATGTTACTACGATTTTGCCGATTATTTGTCAAGGCTTATGGTGCTTCTAACACCCTAACTGAAATGATTGACCAAGGAAGACCAGGATGTAGAAAAGTCAAAGGGTCAAAGCTTAATTGCCAAAATGCACTTGATTTTTTTCAAAAACCTTTCACGAGCTTACGAGAACCATTGGACTACTTACACTCCACAAAAGTTTCATTAACAACAACATGGTACCCAAACACCAACACCAGAGCAAAAGCGACCCGATCTCCATTACTCTCTTAGCCAAGGGCACATTTTAGAAACATTAAACATGAAAGCACACTTTGAAAGATATACTCCACACCAGACAGAGAAAATAAGGAAAAAAGGCTTTCAAAAAACCAAGTAGTCACAACCATGAAGCGATTAACTAGTCCCACTCGAAGAAATCAAATAAGAACTACATTGAGTGAGCTAACCAGACAATTATCAAATTTGAAACATTGGTTTCAAAATCAAATAAAGAACTGAACCAATAGCCTGAAGATATTAAAAATACATCCCGTACGATCTTCAAAATTATTATACAGAGAACATGTCAATAGTCAAGAACTGAGAATAAAATCCATGTAGGGCCTCGTTTTTGTATATTAAAAACTTCCAAAATCTTAGGGAAAAGGTGCCACATGGTCAAGACGCAAGTAAAAGTACTCTAATCAAGGTTATCTGAAAATCCAACTTTTTATCATTCCATCCATGTACTAGCGGCTACTAATAAACAATTCTTACCTTTCCGTATAGCTTGAATAATATCTCAAATTGACAGAAAATTACACCTTACATATCATATCCCACAAGTAAAACCCAATTTCATGATATCAAATCATTATCATACACTATTATATCATCATCTCAACAGTAAAGCTTCGTATGTAAACATGCCCACTGGGCTCGATATAATCATCGTACTAGAACCATCATAACCAATCCTTCAAAATAGAGACTTCCCTTAGGCCTCCATGACGTCCTCCTCGATGGCCTAGCCTATCAGATTTATCCAACAATCATCATTTTTCTGAACACATGAAGACATCCAATTTTATCTTAGGTAATTCAACCGACACTTCACATCTATTATCTCATATATTACTCAAATCCAACAATTAATCCAATATCCTCCAAATAAGGTACATTTATCTATGTTATAGTCCCATACAAATAGATTGTATTCTTGTCCTACCTTAGTAATAATCCAAAATCAATAATTATCCTTTTCTGCCAAATTGAATGACAAATCCAAAACCTGGTATAAAACTATATCAATAATTAAATCCTTCCATATTCTAAGTTTCTACCTTTAATAGTGCAATACTTCAATTATCTTACCACAAATTATTCACGGCCATTTCTACTATTCCGCAACATCATCAAGCTAACTCAACTTTAACTCAAGATATCATCATTGGTCACCATTCCCCATCATATATTATTGTATGCTAATCAGCAATTCTAATCCAATCATACAAAGTATCAACATTATTAAACCAATCAATCGAGCTTTAATTCAGCCTCTGATAAGTATTTTTATCACCTTACTACAACGTAATACTTAACAGAATGTCGAACAAAATCAAATCGCACCATTAATAAGATCATGTCAAATAATCATAGAATAAGACCAAGAAGACAAAAAAAAGAATGTAAATACATACTCACACATGAGGCTAGAGGCCGCAAGCCCCTCATGGAAAATTCTTGCCAAGGTGCAATAACTTCTACAAGACCCTGTTAGCAGTAAAAATGCATAAAGCATAAATGCAATGCCTGACCCAACCCATCCTATTGTGCACCAGTGTGTCAAGTTTTAAGTTATCAATATTTTAAATCATGTTTTAAATTGTTTAAGACAAAAGAAAATAAGTTTTAGTTGTTAATACTGAAATATTATCCTATTTACTAGTTAACCTACTTCAGAGACCTAAATCCTAGGCTCTGATATAAACTATAATACCCCAAGTTTCTACCTACCTGGCAGTGCTACCACACTTCTCAAATTACTACCAAATGAATGACCGTTCAAAGATTCTGTAACATCTCCTTTGTTTCAAAGACATCCATGACAGGAAAAACTCAAATCAATATATGTATCCTATGAAGACAACATACATAAGCATCCAGGAGGTTCATATAATGCATGACCATTCCATAAGACGAGCATTAAAACTAGAGGAACTAAAGGTTCACAAGAACGTGCAAAGGACTCCACAAACTATGATAGGTACCAACGATAATCTAAATATTATGGGATGTAGAAGTATATGATGTGTAGTATAGAGGAGTGTGCCAATGTGTTGGTGAACTACTCCCTCCCATGCATATCGCTACAATTTGTACCTCAAAACCAAATAAAAACCAAAGAAAAAACAAGGGTGAGTAAAAGATATACTCAACAAGTGCAATTTAGAGCCGAAAGAACCACCTACACCTTCCAACATTCATTTCGAAGACAAAATAGAATTGATTTTTATGCATCTTATATTTATGGTTTGAGCATTCCCGAATATTCACGGTTAACTTCGTCACCGACCTTGCGAAATTGTTAATCGTGTGAATTGTCACCGACCTAGCTCAAGCTTACCGAAATAGTTACATAATAACTTAAATCACCGACCTCCACGGAATAGTTATCTGTGACTTTATCATCGTCCTCGTTTAAAATAAAATTATCGATAACACCTCAAGGCATAAACACCAAAGTAAGAAACAAAAACACACAGCCAACAGTTCAGCAATGACAAGCATATATCACAAGGGATCATCATGCATTTGCCTTAGATGGATGTTCAGTAGATCGTAGAACTACTCACGGCGCAAGTAGATCCCAAACCTGTGGAAAAATCTCTCTTTACAAACTATCACCCAAACAAATGTTTGAAATAAACACACATACGCCTAATACAATCTTAACCTTGAAATTAAAAGATCGATCAAACCAAGACTGTAGATGGTGCATCAACCAAAATGGTAACACTTGTAATACTACGATCTACCCTCGTATACATGGCGGATTAAAATAGCATATTTTTAATTCCCTTCAGGTCAGCTCATGATAAGCGCTAATCACTAGACTTACCAATTGAATCATGCTTGCATTATTCAAATACTTTCTGTCTTGCAACGATCCAACCTATCAATTCCTCACTACAACATCCGATGCATCTATTGGTACTAGCTCCAGTAATAGGAAAATAGTCGGTAGACACGGCTAGCTTCTAGTAGTGTGGTTGATTGGTGCTAGCTTACAGAACAAAATCTTTGCTCGATTCAACCCAGCTGACCAGGTGCGGTTTTTGGGGGTGGGGGGGGGGGGGGGGGGGGCGTGCCGGAAGAACCCTAAGCAGCGGCTGTTTAGGAAAATATTCTGGTCATGCCTGGTGCTTGCGTGAGGGTAAGGGAAATCAAAACGGAATTTATCTCCTTTCTTCTTTTCTTTTAAATCCGAAAATGAAGTGTAATCCAAATCCCAAAATAATCCAACCGTGCAATATTAAATGTACTGCCCAAAACTCATCCCAGCTCCTCTTTAGCTAAGTCTATAACCGATTAGGATCAACTAGACAAGATGAACTTAACATTTGTCTCGGATTGTCCATACTTGCAAATAAAAAAGTAAAAATTTGGACAACACTTCCATCATAACTTAGATCTAAGCATTATAATAAAATACGGGGTATTACAGTGCCAGTGGAAGATCTGGATGAGGGGCAGGCGAAGGCAATCCGGTGCTCTACATCAATGACCCCATCGCTATCCAAGAAATCGTCGACGCAATTGAAGAGAATGATGAGTTCGAGGAGGAGGTCCCCGATGAGGAGTCCGATGTACTACATTGCTAGCTTCTCTAGTCGTAGTCGCAGATTTTACTGTTCATACATAGGATTTGCTCAATCGTGTATAGATTATTTTGCTCTTGAAGTAGGATAGTATATATATATGGTTTGAACGGTTGATTGATGCATCTTCCATCTAGTCACAAAACCCCAATCCGTCTAGTCACAAACCCCAACCTGCTCATCTGTCATCTAGTAAATTTACATTTGCTTAACTCATTGTTGTTCATATGGTTCTTCTTGTGTTGTAAATTTAATAGATCTATAACATTTGATTTAGGGGTTTTAGGGTTTGCTAGTTGAGTGTTGATTTCGATACACAACTGCATATAACATTATATTTCTAATCCTTACTGAGCCCAATGATTCAATTTTGCCCCAAAAGAGTGCAAGGGAGACACATCTGATGGTGTCTTTTTATTAGGGATGGTTAGTGAACCTGAGGCAGCAACGTACATAAACAATATAGGTTGTGCTGTTGGTATTTTGGTTCTCCAACTCCATCTCTGAAAAAAATAATGAGGCCCTTAATTTATTCTCATATGGAACCTATATATATAATATTTGTATTGTTTCTGATCTTTGAATGAGTCGGATGATGCATATGCATATCCGTGGATATTGTTTCGCAGGACTATATTCAATTTCTTATTGTGGCCAATGATTCAAATTTTCCCAAAAAGAGAGGCATACACATTAGTGTCAGATTCTTTTAGGGATGAGTTAGCGAACCTGGGGCGATGTACAAGAACAATATAGGTTGTGCAATTGTTACTTGGTTCACTTACGCCATCCCTGAAGAAACTTATGAGGCTGCAATCTTTATTCTACATTCATAGAACTATGATATTTGAATTATGTATTGCATGCATTCATAGTGTATAAGAATTATATTTCAGTTTGTTACCGAGGCCGATGATTGAAATTTGCCCCAAAAGAGTGCAAGGGGAGACACATATGATGTCATTTTTAAGGGAAGGGTTGGTGAACCTGAGGCAGCAACGCACACAAACAATATAGGTTGTGATGTTGGTACTTTGGTTCACCGCCTCCTTCTCTAGAAAAAATTACGAGGCCCTTGATTTATTCTCATATGGAACTACATATATGATCCTTGAATTGTTTCTGATCTTTGAATGATGCATATGATGCATATGTATATGCATGGTTTTGATCATAAGTCTTTTTAACATGTACTGGAAGACTAATTGTTTGGTTTTTTTTATGATAATTACAATATTTAGGATTGTTTTTGTACCTAAATATGTATATCCCTGAATATTGTTTCGTAGGATTATATTTCAATTTCTTATTGTGGTCAATGATTCAAATTTTACCCGAAAGAGAGGCACACATTGGTGTCAATTTTTTTCAGGGATGAGTTAGCCAACTTGGGCAATGTACAAGAACAATATAGGTTGTACAATTGTTACTTGGTTCACTAACGCCATCCCTGAAGAAACTTATGAGACCCCTAGATTTATTCTACATTCATAAAACTATGATCTTTGAATTGTTATTGCATGCATGGATTCATAGTGTATAAGAATTACATTTCATTTCCTCACTGAGGCTGATGATTGAAATTTGCCCGAAATGAGTGTAAGGGGAGACACATATGATGGTGTCGTTTTTTAGGGATGGGTTGGTGTGCCTGAGGCAGAAATGCACACAAACAATATAGGTTGTGTTGTTGTTACTTTGGTTCGCCAACTTCATCTCTGAAAAAAATTATGAGGCCCTTGATTTATTCTCATATGGAACTACATGTATGATCCTTGAATTGTTTCTGATCTTTCAATGATTCGTATGATGCATATGTATATGCATGATTTTGATCATAAGTATTTTCAACATCTACCTAGAGATTAATCATTTGGTTTTTTATTTATAATTACAATTTTTAGGATTGTTTTTGGTACCTGAATATGTATATCCCTGAATATTGTTTCGTAGGATTACATTCCAATTTTTATTGCGGCCAATGATTCAAATTTGCCCCAAAAGAGAGGCAGACACATTTGAAGGAGATATGCCCTAGAGGAAAATAATAAATAGGTTTTTATTGTCATATCTCAGTTAATTTGTAATAGTTTCATAATGTGCTATAACTGTATTAATACGAAACATTAATACACGTGTGGTATGTAAACAAACCAAGTCTCTAGTTGCCTCTAGCGAACTAGTTCATTGGTCATGAGGATGATCTAGGGTTTCGAGATCATGGGCATTTATGCCAATTGACAATGAGGTCACATCATTAGTTGAATGATGTGATAGATAAACAATCCAACTAGTTGTATCTTAATGAGATCTAGTTACAAAGTTCACCATTAATGATAAACTAAGGAAACCTCGCAACCTGATCCTTAGACTGTGAGGTAATGCAAATCACCATTCTGGAGGGAGCTTAGATTGTTATCAAGTATCATTCCGTGACTAGATGATCGAAAAGGTGCCACTCAGGTTTCCCAAAGGGGCGTGTAGAAGAGTACATATCAAGACCAGGATTTTCCCATCCATGTAATGGACATATACATTAGTGGGCATCTCGGTGACGTTGCATTGACGAAGCTTGCAAGCCTGTGACTGGATCACGAAATGCAACGACATGGGAACGAGAAAAGAAGTTCATCGGTAACGAGATCGAACGAAGGTATGGAGATACCATAGATCAAATCTTGGGTGAAGTAGGTATAAAGTGGCAAAGGGAATGGGAACGACTATTTACGGTTCAAACGACATTATCATCGTGGAATGCATAGGGGTCATTATAGGCATCCCGGTCCCACTATTGATCATTGATGGAGATCATGTTTGTGCCATTCCCAAGCCGTGGGGAAATACACTTAAGGGTATGATGAGCTAGAGATCCTCTATAAGTTGGAATCACCATATGAAAGAGAAAAGGAAACCGGAATCGTTCCGGGAAAGTTCCGAAGTTGTTCGGAGGAAATCGAAAGGGAACCCAAAGGTGTTTCGGGTCAAATCAGATATTGTAATATGTATTTACATATTAATTAATGTAATTAATATTAAATATAATATTAAAATCTAATTTGAAGGGGTATTCCACTAATGGGCCAAACTTCCTAGGAAAAAAGGGCCCACGAGGGAAAACCGAAGGAGGGAAGGGCCAAGGCCTAGCCGCCTCAAGGGGGCCCACCCAGCCTGCCTAGGGCTTTGCGCGAGGTGGGCCCCACCCTTGGCCGGCCGGCCCATGGTGCCCTAAGGGGCCATGCGCCTCCCCCCTCTCTCCCTTTATTAGTCCCATATGGGAAACCCAAAGGGGAGGGCACACCTCCCTCCCCCTATATAAAGGGATGCCCATGGGTCGGATTGACACACCAATATTTGGAGAAGTCCTTTGGTTGACTTTCTCCTTCCCTCTCTCTCCCGTATCCATGCATTGGCACGGTCCCAAGTAAGGACTGTCCATGCAAAAGACACCGCACCTGCAGCACATCGTTGCACTGCCGGGATTCCAAGCCGGAGATCTACTTCTGCACTCCCGGCAGGGATCAAGGAGTCGGAGGTAGTCATTGTACACCATATGTGTACGTAACCACGAGGGGCCTCACTTGAGTCACCTTGGATGTCGTGATCCGGAGCTGCTGCACGATGAAGAAGGAGCAAGGGGTGACCTGCGAGGAGTTTCGCGACCTTGAGGTCGGCTACGGGTTTGACTACTTCAACCACATTACCCTCGGAACATTAACCACGTACGGTCTACAAGGGTATGTATTCTATACGCTCGGCTATTACTGCATTACTACATAGATAGATCTTGGCATTATTAGGCGGTTCCAATGTAGGAAATTTCTTGTTTTCTGCTGTGGAACCCTTCAGTGGTATCAGAGCCGATGTATGCGTAGGATTGTTGTACGGCCAGTACGCACAAGTATTGTATAGGCATTGATCCCTTAGTTGTTACCATCTATGTATACTTGTTTATATCACGACATTGTTTGATGAAGTGGCCCAGACCAACCTTACGCGTATTCGTACGTGAGACTGGTTCCACGCTCGACATACGGCTTGTTCCGTATAATTGGCTAGCGGGTGTCTATCTCTCATTAAATAGTTGATATAGCATTTACAATGGAGGGCCCCGAAAGGGGTGTAGTAGAGACAACTGTTGGATACATGTTCTGGTTTGAAAGTTCGTAGATTAGAAACGGTTCTATTGCGAAAGCCCTAACAATCACATAAAACTTGCAAAAGATAAAGTAGAGGCGTCTAACTTTATTTTGTAGGAAGGCTTGTGTTATGATATGGTATTGGTCGTTATGAAGGTAAAGTAGTTTACTTTTATGTTACTAAGTTATGTAGTAATAGCCATCATTCTGATGGACGACCTGGTGGTGGCGTCGTGGACTTGGAGTCAAACCAAGGGCAAGATGGAGATTGTGTCGGAGCGCTCGATGAAGATCAAAGCGCAAGAAGAAGGACCATATCATATCACAAATATACATGTGATGTTGATACCTATTTTATATCTTATTGTGAGCTAGTATTAGATATTCAACAGTAGCAAATAATATAATCTCTAAATAATTCCAATGATAGTGTTCCCCTTGTGTGTGCACCACCAAGAAAGTTTGCCGTTATGAAGCCGGCCATGCCGATCGGGGGCTAGACATATCTACATTCGCATACAGTGGGTGTAAGCCATGTTGCACAGCAAATACACACAAGTTAGATTTGGCGAGCCTAGCATGTGTAGGCATGGCCTCGGAACACAAGATATCGAAAGGTCGAGCATGAGTCACATGGATGATGTGATTGGTATTGGGGAATGTCTACCTTTGATGCTGCACTGATGGCCATGACGATCGGGGGAGGTGTAGAGGATTGGGATCATGTGATCACTAAAATCGTCCAGGGGATGACAATTTTAGTGGGAGATCAATTATAAATTGAACTCATATTATGAACTTACTCTAGATGTTTGTTTGCAAATATCTTAGTAGATCATGGCCTATTCCATTGAGGTCCTTTGCGACCATGGGAAATATATTGCTTGATATGGAACTTAGCAAAAGGGTCCAATTTCATAGATTAATACCCACGCCTAAGGGATATCCTTGTAAAAGGTGATCTTCTCTTCTTGATACAATGACCATTAGGAGATAATCTGATGACTCTATAGTGTTTGTGTGTTCTCCATAATCATCCAATAAACCATTCTCCATTCGATGGAGAGTTGGATTACAATATTGTATTCTACAAGATCAGGCACATAAAGTATGAGCCGTTGGATGTGTTTTCTTCCATGATGGATGAAAAAGGAAATATTTGGATAAACACTTAGCAATCTTGCATTAGAGTTATGAACTCTCAGAAGGGCTTGATTGCAATGGAGGTCATGAATGAAAAAGGGTATATGTTAGATATATAAAGTTATAAATGTAATTCTTGCAAAACTCATTGCAGCTTATATAAGTATTGGATACTTGTCTAGTTTTGTGAAAACAGGATGGTCTGCTTGAGAATTGCTAGAATTGAGGCAATGTGGCTTGATGACAGCAAGCAAAACTGTTGATGGACGACATCACCCTTTTCCTCAAAGGTTTATCATTTGGATTAGTGGACTTGAATATAATTTGTAATCCTGGTTTGTGTGTCTTGCTTTTGGCAAGACGATTGTTCATATGAACGAGTTACAAGACAGTTGTACTATTATTATGAACAATACCATTATGGTCACATTACAATTATAAATGATTTACTCTCAACACTATGTTAATGATAGTAGTTTAAACATTCATAAAGGATTAGAATGCTAAAAGATATCCAAGGTTTAGTAATGACATGACACTATAGTCTAAGTCTTTTTGGTTATTGCATGTTCTTCATGAATATTGCGGTGCTAGATTCTTAATCTAGAGACTTTGCAAAACCATGCCTCGTTGGGCAGAATGACTAAAACTCCGCATTCTAGTAAAACGGTAATATGCAAAGAAATGTTGAACTTTATACATAACGATATATCATATTTTCAACAAGATAGTGGAAATCATTATTCATACTTAATGTTGAATCTTATACATAGTGATGTATTGTATTTTCAACAAATAGTGGAAATCATTATTGCACACTTCATTGTGGATTTAAGTGAAATGAGCATCTGCTTAATGAAACATAAGTTTGAAACAGTTTTGATTTGTTCAAAAGATTTCAAAATGAAGGAGGATATTGAAATTAACAAGAATACAAAGTCTCTTCGATTTGATCGACATGACTAAAGTATTTAAGTTAATTTTGGCATAAAAGGACATGTGAAAGAGGTTTCACAAATTATGATAATAGGGCAGTTTCAAAGTGTATTGAAATGTCTAAATATCATAATCATTGAGTATGAGATACATATGGTATAATATTATCTCCTATAGGGGTTGTAGTTATAGTTTAGAGTTAGAGATTGAAATGAGCAAACACTTGGTTGAAATACAAAGGAACATCTAAAACGAATTTGTGGAAACAACACCATAAGAGTTATGGCATGTTTGAGTTTGTAGAGGTTTCGACAATTTGAAATTGTGGCGAATAAACAAGTCTTTGTAGCGTATTATTAGCAACTATGAATACATCTTCCAAAAAGGGGCAAACCTGCTGTTGTCCAAAGTTGACGTTTCTTGAGGAAGATATAGGTGGAAGAAAGTAAAAGATCAATACAAGGTATTTGACCTTGCCTCTGAATTGTTGAGTGGCGCAGCCGAATTTGTTTCGTGAAACCAAACTCTACATATAGAGGAGAAACTAATGATAATGATCATAAAGTTTCAGTGAATACTTTTACTAAAGAAAGTAGGATTCAACAATATATACTCTACAAGTCTATGGAAATATATTATTGATTCACTTATCATGTTTATGAACAAGACATACCTACGAATTACAAAGAAGCATGATGGACCTAAGTGCGAGAAATGACCAGGAGTCATAAAATCCTATATTAAGTTACATTTAAGATTGCGAAGTAATATGTTACTTGATCTTATTAAGTAAAGAACTTTACTTGATATTTCTGAATGACTTCAAAGTCATAAGATGGAAATGAAACTTAATGGAAACGTAAAAGCGCGATTTGTCACAAAGTATGGACAAATTCAAGGATTTGACTACAAATGTAGTGATGCTTGAGTCTATTGGATTTACACTAGAAATATATGGATATTGATGTCTCGTAGCTGGAATGCTCAATTTGATGATGATCAAAGAATTTTCGAATGTCCAAGATTATCGAGAGGACCTGCATTTGAGTGGGAGCTAATTAGCTTGGCCAAATCTTAATATGTAAGAGACATATTTTGATTGGGATCTAAGTAGCTTGGCTGAATCATAATATGTATCAGACATATTTTGAGTGAGAGCTAAGTGAAATCCCTGATCTCAAATATGGATGCCATATTTGAGTGGGAGCGTGAAATCATTCTGGGATATGTGGACGACATATGTGAATGATGTGATTGGTGTTAATAACATTTAAGTAGATAAATAAGGATGAAGTTGAAGTTATTAAACATTGAGAGTTATCGAGATAGATTGGTAAGTTTAATAATAATCAAATGTCGAATGCTTTTTGGACTTGATTCTAAAGATGCTCAGAATGTCCTAAGCAAGATTCTGAAGAAGTTCAGAATGGAACAAGGTAAGGAAGAAGTTCTTACTATATGAAGCATTGTATTAGTATTACAACGATGGTTAAAAAGGAAGAAAGAGATGTGTTTCATCTCCTATGACTCATTCATAGGTTCTTCCATACAACCATATTGTATACTCAGCATAATGTGACCTGAGGTTCTGGTTGGAGGGACAAGCTCTTAATTGCAAGAACGTGTCTTGAAGTGATTCTTGAGTTAATCACTGAACCAGAATTAAGTGTGTACTTAAATGGTAAGAAGCAAAGTAAGTGGCATAGTTGCGTTTCATGCACTAGGATCTACATAGATATATGATGTGATGTATATTGTTATGGCAGGAGTAGTTCGTCTTTAACGTAGAATGATGTGTCATAGGGCACAGTGCCTATGAAAAATCCCTCGAGGTTGATCTAAAGTCACTGTAGGCTCCTAGAAACCGGCCTCGTTCTGCTACCATAATTCTCGTATATACACAAAGTATTGCAAAGTGTGTTTTGAAGTTTAGATGACAATAGTGAAAACGATCATCATTATAAACACTAGAAAGAAAGTCTCACTTTGTCGGCAAACGAATACTTCAACCCATTATGTGATAATGGTATGAATGTCAAAGTTAGGAAGACATTAACGATTTGCAAAGACATAATGATCTGGTCAAATAGAACATGGACAAGACGTTTTCCATAAGCAGGCATGATCAATAAACTCATATGTGATATGATTTATGATGAGTATAATGCAAGCTAGATTATTTGTACCCTAGTGCAAGTGGGAGACTGAAGGAGATATTCCCTAGAGGCAAATAATAAATAGGTTTTTATTGTCATATCTCAGTTATTTCGTAATAGTTTCATATTGTGCTATAACTGTATTAATACGAAACGTTAATACACGTGTGGTATGTGAACAAACCAAGTCTCTAGTTGCCTCTAGCGAACTAGTTCATTGGTCATGAGGATGATCTAGGGTTCTGAGATCATAGGCATTTATGCCAATTGACAATAAGGTTACATCATTAGTTGAATGATGAGATAGACAAACGACCCATCTAGTTATATCTTAATGAGATCTAGTTACAAAGTTCACCATTAATGATAAACTAAGGAAACCTTGCAACCTGATCCTTAGACTGTGAGGTAATGCAAATCACCGTTGTGGAGGGATCTTAGATGGTTATTAAGTATCATTCTATGACTGGATGATCGAAAAGGTGCCACTCAGGTTTTCCCAAGGGGTGTGTAGAGGATTACATATCAAGACCAGGATTTTCCCATCCATGTAACAGACAGATACATTAGTGGCCATCTCGGTGACGTTGCATTAACGAAGCTTGCAAGCATGTGACTAGGTCATGGATTGCAACCACACGGGAACGAGAAAACAAGTTCATCAGTAATGAGATCGAACGAAGGTATGGAGATACCTTAGATCAAATCTCGGGTGAACTAGGTATCAAGTGGAAAAGGGAATGGGAAATGACTGTTTACGGTTCAAACAACATTATCATCGTGGAATGCCTAGGGGTCATTATGGGCATCCCGGTCCCGCTATTGATCATTGATGGAGATCATGTCTATGCCATTCCCGAGCCGTGGGGAAATACACTTAAGGGTACGATGAGCTAGAGATCCTCTATAAGTTGGAATCACCATATGAAAGAGAAAAGGAAACCTAAATCATTCCAGGAAAGTTCCAAAGTGGTTCGGAGGAAATCGAAAGGGAACCGAAAGGTGTTTCGGGTCAAATCGGATTTTGTAATATGTATTTACATATTAATTAATGTAATTAATATTAAATATAAATTAAAATCTAATTTGAAGGGGTATTCCACTAATGGGCCAAATTTCCTAGGGAAAAAGGGCCCATGAGGGAAAACCGAAGGAGGGAAGGGCCAAGGCCTAGCTGCCTTAAGGGGCCCACCCGGACAGCCTAGGGCTGTGCGCGGGGTGGGGCCCACCCCTGGCCGGCTGGCCCATGGTGCCCTCAGGGCCCATGCGCCTCTCCCCTCTCTCCCTTGATTAGTCTCACATGGGAAACCCAAAGGGGAGGGCACACCTTCCTCCCCCTATATAAAGGGGTGCCCATGGGTGGGATTGACACAACAATATTTGGAGAAGTCCTTTGGTTGACTCTCCTTCCCACTCTCTCTATCTCCCGTCTCCATGCGTTGGCATGGTCCCATGTAAGGACTGTCCATGCAAAAGACACTGCACCTACAGCACGTCGTTGCGCTGCAGGGATTCCAAGCCAGAGATCTACTTCCGCACTCCCGGCAGGGATCAAGGAGTCAGAGGTCGTCATCGTACACCATATGTGTAGGAAACCACGAGGGGACTCACTTGAGGCACCTTGGATGTCATGAGCCGGAGCTGCTGCACGATGAAGAAGGAGCAAGGGGTGACATGCGAGGAGCTTCACGACCTTGAGGTTGGCTACGGGTTCGACTACTTCAACCACGTTCCCCTCGGAACGTTAGCCGAGTACAGTCTACAAGGGTATGTATTCTATACGCTCGGCCATTACTACATTACTACATAGATAGATCTTGGCAGTATTAGGCGCTCCCAACGTAGGAAATTTTTGTTTTCTGCTGCGGAACCCTTCAACATTGGTGTCAGATTTTTTCAGGGATGAGTTAGCGAACCTGGGGCGATGTACAAGAACAATATAGGTTGTGAAATTGTTACTTGGTTCGCTCACGCCATCCCTGAAGAAACTTATGATGCTGCAATCTTTATTCTACATACACTCTGATGCAATTAACTGTCATTGTGTTGAGATGAAATGATATATGAATTGATCAAACTATTACTGATATGATTTCTCTTTGATATCAACTTAATATTGTCTTACATATATATGTTGTCAATTCTTAAGTTGTATGCCATATCAATCATATGTATGAGTTCTAAGTTATGTTCTTAAAAATGAACAGGAGGATGATGATGACGTGGACGCTAGCAAAGAATCCAGGGACAACTAGAGCCGCTACGTGCTGAGGCGGTTACGGTGTGGTAAAATCCGTTTCTACCTTAGGGGGACTGGTTTTCTCATTCTCTGGCAGAGCAATCAACTTAGACCTCGACAGCATGATCCAGCACGCGGTGGACGTTGGCAGAGGCGGAGACAGACTACATAGGCCGATTACCTTGGCGCGACATGCAGCCTTCGGCAAAATCCTCTAGGATTATGTCAGGACTAGGCTGTATCCCCTCGACTATGTTGTCCCTGCCTCCTACTGATGCCCCTACCCAGCTAGGCGTCTCCGGTCCCTTCCTCATGCTGATGCCCCTGCTTTTATTTTGTTTTAGTTAATTATTACTTGTGTTATATGTTGATCCAAATTCTACAAAGTAAAGGCCAACTTCTGACGGAGCGGAGCGAGGCCCGTCGTCAGAGGCTTGGGCCGATAGGGATGCCTGTGGGGGGTGCCGGGGGCGGCAGGCCCCCGCGGTACAGATCGTCAAAGACCTAGGTCTCCACTGTTATATAAATCTCTTGTAAGCCGCCGACTGGGATAAGTTGCATCTGTGAAATCCTCGGCGTTGTGTAAACACTCCTTGTATAGTGAAGTTCTACTGGCTAGAGCCCGTGGTTTTTCCCTCTCTTTGTTTGAGAGGATTTTCCACGTTAAATTTGTGTCCCCTTTGCTACGATTTTATTTTTGTTCTTCGTTATTTGATTGTCGCAAAGCTAACAACTTGTGTGTTGCATGTAAGACAATATTTATGTGGTGTCTCTAGTGAATCTTCTGTATATATATATATATTAATCTACTCCTTTATATGGAGTGCCTTAAATTTCTAGTGTTCAATTATATTACTGATCATGCTCATGCACACTACAAAATATTTCTAGTGCTCGATTATATTATAATTGTCAAGGAATACATCAACAAGTTATATTGGTCAAAATTTCATATTGAAGTAACTAAATGATCTCACATCGGCGATGGACATTGGAAGAAGCCGAATGCATCAGCCGAAGACCTTACAGGTTCAACAACGGGTTACCGGAGCCCAGCTCCGAATTCTCTTATAGGTTCCACATGGCAGAACTTGAGCTACCACAGAGACCTCGGTAGGATGGCAGAATTGGTGCGGGCGCGACCGCCGCGATGGCGAGCTCAGATTCCGAGGAGGAAAATAGGACCTAGCATGGTCGACACAGTGACAGATCTCATCGGGAACCAATTTTCGTCCCCGCACCGTGCCATGGGTGTGGCCATGGTGAGAGCGAGCTTTGACTCAGGATGGGGAGGAGAGCAGGGCCGAGCAGGTTCGTCCACGTCCCAGCTCCGCTCCATGGCCACGACCACAGATTGCCGCTCCGGGGAAGAAGAAGACACGTAATGGATGCAGGCGCTAACGCTGCAAGCCTACAGGGAGAAGAGCGGGCCGAGCAGGTTCGTCCACGTCCCAGCTCCGTGCCATGGCTGCTACCATAGATTTCCGCTCCAGGGAAGAAGAAGACGCGTAATGGATGCAGGCGCCAACGCTGCAAGCCAACATGGAAGTCACGACGACAGCGACATAACGACGAAAACTGACAAGGGGGCCCAACTTCATGGGCGTTACCCTGATATTTTGTATTCAAACGTAAAGTTGAATTCGTGCTGAAAAAGACCCCCTAAGTATTTGGCACACCAACTGTGGGCAACGCAGATGATTACAACCAACTTGGGTACCGCTTTGCCTTGGCGCCTCAACTTCCAGGTCGCAAGATGATATTCTATGAAATGACCCCATTGTCAATTGACATAAATGTCCATGATTAGGAAACATCGATCATCGATTGACGAATGAACTAGTGTCTAGAGGATCACTAGGGACTCCGGTGGTTTACATATCACACGTGTATTGACGTTCCTATCAATATAGTTATAGGATGAGATAAAACCTATTATGAACTTAATGAAATATGTTAATAATCTATATTATTGTTTGCCTCTAGGGCATATTTCCAACAAATCTACCACATGAGGAAGTACCCGAAGTGGAAGATGATGAAGAAGAACAACAAGAAAGACCTGAGAAGGAGCAGAAGCCAAAAAACCCCTACACCATGTATGATGACATGTACATGCTCGAAGGAAACATTCATAACATGAGAAACCTCGCCATCAACCTTAGAGACAACACCAATGCTCCTCTCATCCTAGTTTAATCAATGGAGTGGATAACCGAATATGGAGGGCTTTCCTCCACCGCCACAATGAGCATGAAGAGGGCTTGCAAAAGTGATGTAGCCCAACACATGGAAAACACCATGGGTCCACATCATGATATGCCAACTATTACTACAAAGGTGAATTGCTTCCATCTGTTGTATTACTTTGGTCATCACTTGAATGGGATCCTACTTGAGCCACATGCGTGTACTATGCCTAGATCCCTACCAATGACCATGACACCAAGAGGAGCTACAATGGATGACCAAGGAACTAGACACCCAAGAAAGAATCATGGAAGAGGAGATGCAAGAAAAAGGCATCACCGGTACAACCTCTTGGTCCGATTGGTTCTACCACTTTGCCAACCAGTACTATAGGACCTCGCCACCGATCTCCCTCCAACTCACTAGATCTCCCCGGTATCGAAGACCGGCATGTTGCCAACACCACCAAGTCAACTAGGACTAAATGCCATCAACAAGAAGGATTACGAGTATCGGTACAGGCGGAGCTTTCCCGTCACGTCTGCCCATACCACACGGTGGCTTTGACGAGTCAAACCAAGGAATTTTTGTGAAGGGGCCTATATATTTCGATACTCCTAGCCACCATAGAGAGAGTCGCCATTCACAGATTACATATGAAAACACACCAAGGAAGGTCCACCGCTTCACCACCACCATAGTTCATCATTTCCATCTCCACCTCCATCCATAGCCATAGCCATAACTTGTATTCAAGATCTCCTCGCGGTTGGCAACTATTGTGAGGATATTTGGTATTTATCTAAGTCATTCTACAATTTTTATATCCTTGATATTAAAAATTAGTGAGTAGTTCTCACAGGCTACTGGTTGGGTAATAGCCTCACATCAATTATGTGCATCTAATTACATGGGAATATTGTGTGGTGATTGTATAGCAGATTCATATTTGTATCATTGTCCCTTACCTCAATCCAAGGACTTATTAGGTACCCAAGACCCTGAGGATTGATCAAGGTTTGAGTTGAGATGTGTGGTAAACGACACCTATGCACGAAACCCAATGACATCAAGGGGATTATAGTAGTCATTTAGTGTTTGTCTTAGGAACACAAGAAAAAACACTTATCTTAATGCTTTTGTCTGTATTTTACTTAATAATCTTTCATAGCTAGGTCTTAGTGGTATAACGGTTGGTCCAAGAGACTTTATGCTATGCTTGTGGCTCATAGGGGCTTTAGTATTTACCAAATCCAATCTATATTAGATCATTTACACATGAATGTGCTTATTATTATCTTTATACCATATGTATGGATAGCTATAGGTGAAACCTCAACCCTGGCCTATCACCATCCATTGATACAACCCTGATAAGAAAAGCAAACTAGAAAGGTTTGGTAAGCGAAGATTGAAGCAAACTAGCAAGTCTTGCGGATGCTCCTTAACCTACTAAAATTGTTTCACAAGGTTCGATTTAACCTAGGTCTTGTAGGGAAAAATCTACTATGCTACATCTATAATCCAGATCGAAGGTATCACCAAGGAAAATACTTTGTTTTGTAGATTGCATGGAGAAGATAACACAAGAAGTTCCTAACACAATTCCTCGAGAGTTTGATAAAAATCCTCGAATCACCCTTGTGGGGGAAAAACACCTGCTACAACACTCTACACTTGGAGTCCCAATGAGCTAGTACACATGGAATTGTTTCCATCAAGAACATATTTTGTCTCCATTACTGGGGAATTGGAAGGAAGAATTTCGTAGTGGGTGGTGCCTAAATAATTCCCACGCCAATTGTCAGGAAGTTTTCTAGCACATTGCAATAGCATATTCATCAAATTTTGAGAACACTTTTCCTTCCACAAAAACTACTAGAACACGTTCTTGCATCATCTTTATCAACTTGTGCAAACACCTAAGATTGGGGAGGTTGCACCACTGTGAGCTTGTCTTATCTTTTATGTTTACAAAGCAATTTTATTTAGTATTATTTTTTGTCCTTTTGTTTGTTTTCTTTTAGTCTTGTTTTTAACTTTCTACTATACACAAAAATCCATAAAAAATATTGTAACTTTACTTTTATTGTAATCATGGGAGAAAGAACTACAAAACTATGTGACTACACCAACACCCGTAATGATCAATTTATTGCTAGGCCTATTATAGCTCATGAAATTAAAGCTGATTGTTTTGAAGTAAGTCATGGGATACTTAATATTATTTCTAAAGAAAAATTTGGGGGAATTGCTAGTGAAGATGCATCCATGCATTTACATGACTTTTGTTAAATTCGTGACATGCAAAATTTTAAGAATGTGGAAAATGATATTGTTAAGCTTAAACTATTCCCATTCTCACTTAAAGGCAAAGATAAAGAATGGCTACTATCATTACCAAATGGTAGCATGAACTCTTGGGATAATCTTAAAGAAGATTTTATTAAGAAATATTATCCTTTAAAAATAATAATAATGAATATGTAGCTACAGGTTGGGAAAGAATTAAAACCATGCTTAGAACTTGCCCATCACACGGAGATAATGAGTTGACTATTTTTACATTCTTCTTACAATGGTTTGAACAACATGTCTAGATGTATGCTAGATTCTGCTACTAGGGGTGCATTTCTAAGTAAAAATATTCCTAAAGCAAAATCTATCTTACAAAACATGCTACAAAACTATAGTCAATGGCACACTAAAAGATCACCTAGTTCATCTTCTAGGTAAGTCAACTCTGTTGAGGAAGTAGATTCCTTGGCTGCTAATGTTGATACTATACTTGCTTACATCACTAATGTAGGGCCCCCAGATTAATCCTCCGAGAATCCCTATTATGCAAACACCACAATCCCATGATCAGTTAGTCGTGGCACATAACCGACAAGTATCAAAGTAAACATCCATTATTTAAGCGGATACATATCATACCCTACATGCCATTATGGCTACATCAATAAACATCAGCGGAACTTCATCAAGCATAGAGTCCGAGCCATGCCTTAACCTACAGGAAACTGACTAGGAGAACATCCTAGATCGCATAGCCGTCAACTTCACCTTCTTCTCCATATCTGACCAAGTTAATAACCAGGGACAATGCCAGTAGGTACTTTGAATGTACTCGCAAACCACCTTAAGAGAATAATAATAACAACATGATATGCGATATGGTTGTGGTAGTAGGAGGGCTGCAAGAGAGGTTCTTTTCTCAAATAGTTTCTCTTGTAGATATAGCATCTACATATCTTTGTTGAAAACTTTTGTAAAACATTTTGGAAACCTTCTTGGAAAAGGTTTGGGAGAAACACTAGGACTGGGTCACCCATTTGTTTCTTCCTTCCGGTCATCTCATGACCAAACTCCTTTCCTTCCTTTCCGACCATCCCCTGGTTAATTCATTTCCAAAGCCTTTGCTTTTCTGAAATCCTTTTTGAAATCAAAACCAACACCACTCTATAGCAACCTTCCCAACCATCCATAACCGCGGACGGGGCTATTCGAATAGATTTACACTTTGCAGAGGTTGTACCCTTTACCCACACCATCTGGGTACCCTGCCCTGATCTACACCAATCGTGGGTCGAGTAACCAATCAAGACTTTCTCGATGCCACTCTAGTATATGCCCTACCCTATGAGTTGTTCCTCTCAACACCAGGACGTCTGGGCTAAAGACCAATCAGAGTGCATTCCGACTCCTCTAGAGTGGGCACTTTCAATGAGAGGCTCATAGTATCGCCTGGCTGCTCCCGAGGGCAGTTCACATTTCCTCCAGGTGACTGTCTAGCAGTTGACCCTTTTTGTAAAGGAAACCAGGCATTCGAGGGAGTTGTTCCCTTATAAGTAGTGATGAGAATTCCCATACCAGAGTAGCAAACTTCAAGTCCAGCCCTGTCCCATTCCAGAGTAATGTGGTTGCACAGGTTAATTATTCTGGCAAAACTGAAAAGAACCGGGTGCGTTTTTGTAAACCTTTTTCCTCCATCTTTCCTTTAGCATTTTGTAAAACAAAAACCTTTTTTGTTCTCAAACTTCTCTTGGTAGGTCAAACCTCCAAGGTTTTTCCATAAACATTTTTGTAAAACTTTTTTGGGGGTCTTCCCATCCTCTAGTTTGGCTTCGGCTAAAACAGGGTCTCCAAAGGGGTAGGGTGCTATACACCCTCTACCATCCTAGGGACAATTAGGTGCCATCAAGGGGGTTGTACTTAGTAGTAAAAAAGTGTAATGGTTTGGAGGAGCCAAGCCACTACCAGGTATAGATCATCACATAATAAAACAATGCAGTTTTCATAAAATAGTAAGTTAAACATGCATAAGTAAAACAGTAGGTCAAGTCTTATGAGCAAGAAGGTGGCTTGCCTGAGATAAGAAAACTAGCAATATATGTCCCTGGACATCTTCTTAGAATACCATAATAATGCATTAATAACCATCTTCTTCGATTCTTCGATATAATCGCAACTATCGTTGTCAAAGAGGGTATATGCAAGCAATAGAGCCACAATCAACACAAGGCATACAATCACCAATACCATTCAGCAAATATACATACAACACATTACTTATTCCAGTAAGTTCTGGTAGATTGAGTTTGTTGCATTTGGAACTAACGGAAAAACACTTGTGGAATTTCCTTTAGGATTTATTTGCCAAAACCACTTAATAAAGGGGTTTGGAACTAAGGATTGGGCCTATATGATATCAATGTGCAAAAATGATATCAATGGATAGGTATTAGAATAACAAGGCCAACAAAAGTGGTTTCATGATTTTATCAATTTTCTATATTTAGTTATGATTTTTCTAGGGAAATAACCTCTAGTTTAGGTGAAAAATTCACCATAAAAGTTCTGTAGTTCCACAAATTATTTCCTTGGATGGTTAAGTAGGATTTAATGGTATGGCTCAGTGAAAGTTGGAATCACTTCAAAATATTTACTAGAATGCCATTGGGAAATTCCCAAAGTCAGTTCTATAGTATATTTGTCTTTTTAACCCGATTTATTATACAGGTCCAAAAGATGTGAGGTAAAGGACAATTTAGGTATTGCAATTACCTTCTAGTACACATTGGAATCACTGTTTTTTGAGTTGTAGATTTGCTGTAATGATCTATCTAGCTAAAATACCACATGTAGAAGGATTTAATCCATTTAAAATTCATCAAAGGCTCAAATATTTATGGGCTCCTGGATTTTGATAGGCCTTAATGTACAACATCGCAAAGAGTTGGAATCAACCAAAAATATGTATTTATGCATCCTAGGGAATTTTCTAAAGTTAGATATGGATGGATTTTGTTATTTTTACTGGGGTAAAACCAGGGTTCACCTAGACATGAGATAAAGGCTAAATAATAGGTATAGTAAGAACCTTTCAGAGGAAGTTTGTTTCATCATATTTGGGTATGTGTATCTCCCTAAGGAATTTATTTAGTATCAAACATATATTTTAGTAGATTAAATGCCATTCAATAAATAAAGATTATTTTTCGCAAGGGACTAGTTCTGCATGTTTGTGAAAACATGTGAGAACATGTATAAATTTGTATCTATCCAAAATGGAGTGATTTACATTTTATTTAGCAATTAAACTAACTGGCCAAAAAGCAGATCTGGAATTAATGAATTTATAAAATAAAAAGGAGAAATAGCCACTGGGCCGGATTCTAGACACCGATGGGCCTCTCAGTGCCAAAACAGCCCAACCAGTGAGGAGCTCGCACGGGAGAAGCAGTTCAACGGCCCGGGTGTGGGGCCCGCGGGTCAGCAGCCACGAGCGCTGAAACGGTATGGGGGCGCCTGAGCCGTCTTATTAAGTTTGGATCGACGGCTCAGGGCCTTCTTCTACCTCCGGCAGCGGTGGGGGTTCGGGTACTCACCACAGGGCTCGTCGAGGATGGGTAGGTGGCGGACGAGATTCAAGGCTCAACGCCGATTTCACTCATGGGCGGCGAGTGCAGGTTCCACGATGGGGGGCATCGTGTGCATCTGCGCCGTCGAGCAAGATCGGTAGCGGACTGGGGGAGCACCGGGGACGCATGCATGTCAGCAGGGAGGTGAAGGAGAGGACCAGTAGGGGTCCTAGGGCCCTGAGAATGCACTCAGAGCCAGGGGACGTGCCAGAGAGGTTTAGCTTGCGCGAGGACCTTTGCTTCGCGCATGCCTGAGTGGGTGCGCCTCCGTTGACCCTGTGACCAAAAGAGAGACATGCACAGGTAGATCTGGGTTAGGGAAGTCCATGGATGCAGAGAGAGGGGCAAGGGAGGGTCTGGATCGACTGCAGCTTCACCTTTTGAGGGGAGGCCGAGGGGAGGTTTTCTTCCTCTCCATTTATATGGAGGGCAAGGGGAGTGATCCGGGGCTCATGGGGGAGGTCTCTGGTGGTCTAGGAGAGAAATGATGAGGGCTCGTGGGCTGGGGGCTCATGGGCTAGGAGAGCCTATAGCTTTTTGTACCGAAGGATGAGGGTCTTTGGTGGACTCACTCCATGAGGAGGGCATGGGGAGGGTGTTGCTCTAGGATAGGGCGAGGAGGGTGGTGGAGAGGGAGTGTGTGGTGCCTCTGGTCGTGCAGAAAGTGAGAGGGAGTATTGAGTGCTGCTGCAAGAAAATAAAGATAATATATGACCCATGTGTGCATCTATCCTTCCTCCAAGAACTAAAGACAAAGGGGGAGGGTTTGCTACAGTGGTGCCACAGTGGTGGTCGCCCAGGGGTGTGAGGTGTGCTGTACAAGCTTGCTGGATCAGGTGGGTAAAGGTTTTGTGGGGTTTGATTAGTGGTTTTGCTTAGTTTGCAATATTGATTAAAGCAATGCTTATGAAGGAAGATTGAGGAATTGCTTGTGGCAACTGATAATATGGTACTGGTAGATTTATATGGTCAAGGTACTCCCCTAGGATTTATTTGGGATTTTTCTAAGGAGTATTAGTCCTCTTAATTTCATATATTTGAAAAGGGCTAAAATGGTTTCTAGAAGCTCATTTGATATATTTACATTTTATAAGGTTGGTTTTTTATTTGAGATTGTCCCAAATAAGATTTCACACATTGGAGAATTTTCGTGGAATTTATTGGGGAGGAGAAGTATTTTAAACAATTATTTCTTGTTTCTGCCATTTAAGAAAAAGGGCAAAAAGAAATAATAAAGCTTCTCAAAAATATTTATTATTGATATGGGGAGATAGGATATGATATTTAGGCCTCAAGTGTGACCTATGTTGGAGAAGGGTTTTGTCAAAAACCAAACTCTCCTTTATGGAGGGAGTTTTGGAGGTTTTGCCCATTAAATGAAATAAATAGCTTATTAGCCGTAATAATTATGGATAAGATTTGATAAATCTTTATAATCAAGTTAGATTATGTTCATATGATTTATCAATCATTTTAGACCTTGGTTTTGAGAATCCAACTTGATTTTGGTAGAAAACAAGGGATAAATGATCTTGGGCAAGGTTATTTTTATGCCTCTAGAACTTGGTTGTATCTTGCAGCTCAAATCTCCTCTTGGGTAATGCGCTATACGGATACATAGACCAAGTTACGTAGATCACCATGGTATAGAGGTTTGAGCTTGATCATGCTTGAGCTCTCCAAGGATGGATTCCAAACTTTGAATAAAATAAGTCTGCCAAAGCAGATTATCAAATAGCCTTCAAAACCTTTTGGGTTTTTGAAGCACAAGGATCCATTTGGAACAAGTGAAGTAGGTATTGCTATACCTTTATGATTAGAACACAATCATGCAATGATTTGGTGGAAAGAAGATAACATGTATGTGTGAGATTCTTCCAAAGTAGGCATGTTGATAAGATTTGCAGGAATTATTATTTTCTTGCTTACAAAACTATCAAGAACAAGTGGGTTAGAGGATAGTCTAACCAAGATCAAGAGTGGGCCTTGGTAGTCCTTAGGATGATCTACAATATAGTTCAAGTGCATTTCCAAAAATGCACAAGAGTTGTGAGAGAGAGGCACTCAAAGAAGTGATGTTGAAACAGTTTCCAAACTTAGTCAAATTTTAATTTACCAGATTTAGGGTTTTTGACTAGAATATGAGTGGGTATGTTTTTGAGGGGTTGCAAGGTATGAAAGCATCATCAAGTGGATGATGTTGAAGTGGATATTGAGTAGAATAGATCCATGCTTGATATTGGTCTTCATTGACTTGGAAACTTCTAAAATGGATCACTTCAGAATTCATCTGGTTAAGGGTTTTAGATGATCACCTAGTGGCTTGAGATCAGATCTATCTTGTATTCTTTCATAGGGTTTTGTGATCTTAAAGTATCTTGATCCTAGAGGATGAGATCCTAGAGTAGCTCACTTTAGATCCTAATCAAACAATTTAGACATCAGATCAAGGCAATTCATGTTAACAGATCAAGGAAACTCATCTTACAAGCAAATCAACTACTACTAGGGTTACCATCAAGCTAAGCTTGAGGTAAGGATGGGTATTTTGAAATGTTGGAGTTTGAATGAGGTGAGAGCCCTTGGTATTTCTACCAAGGGTAGAACTCAAAAGCTTTATAAAATGTTTTGGAGAAACCTAGAGGTAAGAGTAGTTGAACTCTGTCTTGAAAACATAAGGAGATTATATCTTAAAGATCTCCATAATTTTGGCAATAGAAGCTACTAAAATAGTTAGGGTTGCAAAGGCATCTTGGCTCAGGTTTTGAAATGCCAGAACATTTGAGAATATGTAAGAAAGAGCCAAGGCGGTTTTGTTAAATAGATTTTGTCAACTAATGTTGAGGTAAGGAGTATAGCATCTGCTATACAGTCAAATGCACAAGCATAGACAAACACAAGCTAACACTGCATCACTAAACAAGAAGAAGTTTTTGTTCCCCCTGATTTTTGCATTCTGGACAACTAATCAGGGTTGCTGAAATTGGGATGTTACAACTAAACAAATGATATTCCTTTAAAAGATCTTGTTGGAAATGATACTGGAAATGTGGATGTCAACTACATAAGAAATTTTTGCAACAATGGATATGCGAACAACTTTAATAACTCTTATGGTAGGCCACCTTATTCTAAGAATAATTCTGCTAATCACCCTTTTATTCCATATGCTAATGCTAATTAAACTCAAAATAAATGGAAACCTACAAGCATTCCTTCCACTAATGATAACTTGGAAAAACAACAAGAACCAAACAAGAGTATTTTTGCATAGATAGCTAGTCACAGTACAATGATATAGGAGTTAAATAAGTCTATCTCATCCATAAGTGTGGAAATAAAGGTTTGCAACATCAAGTAGTAGGATTGGATAAATCTCTTCCTAAACTAGCTCATAATCAACCAACATTATTAAGCATGTATGTAGGAAAACCACAAGGACCACCTGGTGTAGGCATGAATTCTAGCAATATTACTGAAAGTGAGCCTTCTACATTGGAAGAAACCTATAATGAATTGTTAAATTATACTAATCTCCTTGAACCACTCTTATTGAAAGTTGTATCTCTAGCAACTAAACCTAACATGATGGTGGAAGAAGAAAAAGAATCCATTATGGTAGTAAAATAAAACAAGGATAAACAAGCAGATAAAGTTAAAATACTCAGTGAACTAAATTAACCTCTACTAGATCTTGATAGATTTATCTTGCATGAAATTATTAATATCTTACAAAAAAATTCTAATGATCCTTCTATTAATGTTCATCAAGCAGGATTTGGATCATACATAGGAAACTATGGCATTAAAGAAAAGATAGCAAGATACAATAATGAGGGTTTGGTACCACCAAAGCTTGGGGATGTTTGGTTCCCCAAAATATATATTACCATTGGCAAATAAACTCACCGTGCTATATTAGAAAGAGGATCTAGTGTTTCAATTTTGTCAAAAGATTATATGAGTTGCTTAAACTTAAAAGTATAAAAAATGTACCATAGATCTTTTACTTGCTGATGGTTCTACCAAGCATGCTTCAGGTAGAGTTAGTAATGTTATGGTTGAGTTAGATATGACCTTTGTTCCTGTTGATTTTATTGTTATGGACATGGGAAGTAAAACATCTAACCCTATAATCTTGGGAACACATTTTTGAGAACCAGAGGGGTTGTCATTGATTCAAAGGAAGGGAGTGTTAAGTTTCAGTTCCCTCATAAGAACTACATGGAATACTATCCAAGGAATAAGGAGAAGTCACCAAGGTACAAGCTACCACATGATATCCACCCACCTTGAAACAAGTAAGTAAGCCAAGATATATGGCTATAAAGAAAGAGCTTTTCGGGAGACAGCCCGATTGTTTTTCTTTTTGAGTTTTATTTTAGATTACTTTTTGTAGTTTTCAATAAAGTTCCAAGTTTAACCCATTTGGATGTATAAAGGTAATACAACTATTAGGAGTTGTAGTTTTCTACATTGTGCTATTCATGAAAATATTTTTTGGTTTTTTCTATAACTCTGATTGAGATAAATTTTCTATTGTAGTTCCAAATTTTCATCCTCTGTATGCAAAAAAGTGGCAAAAATTTAGGAAATGTTTAAGTAGGGTAAATAATTATGTTTTGCTGCTGGTATTTTTTGGACAAATTCTGTCTTTTGTTGTTTAAGTCATTGTTTTGAGTTTCAATTTGATTCCTTTTGAATCTTTTTAATATTATATATTTTATGTTGTAAACTTAATATACTCACTTTACATCTCAAACCAAAATTTATTTGGGAGTTCTATGGCATCTAGCAATATATATTTGTGCCCACTAGTGTCACCTCTTAGAAAAGATATGGGAGATAATTTGTTATGCATGATGTTGTTTGTTCCATATGGTTTAATGAATGATAATTTGCAAGTGTCTTATTTAGTGCTACCTTTTAGTTACATGCGTAGATGATTAAATTTCAATTACATTATCTAATAAGAAATGATTAGCACTATGGACACTTTTGCATGCTTGTAGATGGTCAACTTTATCCCTCTTGCTAGTCTAAATAATTAAACAAGCAAAGACTTGTGAATCAAAATACCTTAAAACCAAGTTATTCCAATAGTGTCCACCATACCAACCTATGTATCACTTGATATTCCAAGTATATTATATGTGTTATTTCTTCGAATGTCTCAAAATCATCTCTTTTGTGTAGTTTGAAGCTCATGGGAAAGTAAGATGTGTGGTGAAACCACTAAAAGGAATATGCCCGAGAGGCAATAATAAAGTGGTTATGATGCTATTCCAGGTTTATAATAGATGTTTATTTTTCATGCTATAATAGCGTTAATAGGAAACATTAATACATGTGTGATTTATTTACAGAAAAAGGTTCCTAGTAAAGCCTCTCTTTATACTATCTTGTTGATTAACTAATGACCACAGTTTTCCTGATCATGAACATTGGATGTTGTTAATAACAGGGTCATACCATTGGAGAATGATATGATGAACAGTCACCCAAATTAGATGTAACAATACGATCATGTCCTCAAGTTTATATTGTTATCACATTCGTAGTAACTCAATGTCCTTAAACCATGAGATCGCGGCAATCACTTTCACCGGAAAGGTACTTTGATTACATAAAACGTCACTTCATAACTAGGTGATTATAAAGGTGTCATCGGGTACTTGGAAAGTGTTAGGTCAGGCTTGTGGATCAAGAATGGGATTTGTCCATCCAGATGACGAAGAGATATACTTAGGGCCCTCTCGGTGATATCGCATTGACATAGCTTGCAAGCAAGTGATTCGATCACTAGAATGTTATATCACAAGAAAAAGAAAAAGAGTACTTGTCGGGAATGAGATTAAACGAGGTATGGATGATACCAAGTAATCGAATCTCGGACAGTATATCGTGAGACAAAAGGAATTTGATTACAGCAAAAAATGTTTAAACGATCATTCGATTTTTATGGAACTGGTGGGAGTCATTATGGATCTCCAGATCCCGCTAATGATTATTAATTAGAAAAAGTCTCGATCATATATGCATATTTCTCGAACCCATAGGGAGACACACTTAAGGTTAGTCGATGTAATTGAGCGGATAGGGAACACAAGGGAAGACAATGGACATCGCAGGAATTTGTTCTGTCGAATCTGCAGAAATGGTCTCAGGGTATCAAAACAAAGCAAGGGATCAAATCGTTAATGTGTTCATTAAATGAAGTGTTCATTACATTTAGTTGCATTAAAACAAGAGAATTAAAGTGCTTTAATGGAATGACCTTTGGTTTTTGAGTGGAGAATAAATGGGAGAAAGTGGAATTTGAAATAATGTGAGTGGAGAGTCCACCCACATGAATCAGAGGAGGTGAGGGGAACCCTCTTGGCCACCGGCCAAGGGAGGGGCTTGCCCCCCTCCCCCTATAATATGAGGTGGAGACCTCCTCCTCTCACACACTCTCACTTGCCCATTCTCTCATATGCCCTTTGGTTTGCATCTTCTCCCTCTTGCTAGCCTTATCCATTGCCACAATGAAGTGTGCTTAAGCGAAGCCCTGATCGAGATCTTCCCCTCCACCATCTCTACCATGGCATAACACTGTTGGAGTTCCCGGGGATCTGCTACTTTTGCTACCCGGCTGGAGCGAGGGATCGGGAGTCGTCGGCACATCTTACATGTGACTGATTATAGAGGCACTGCCTCTTGTGGTGTTGGTCGTCTACGCGTCCTTGAGGACGGTCGAGTACATTCTACACCATCCACGTTTTTTTGCAGGAACGTTATCCCATGTTATGGTCTTTGAGGGTGAGTCCATCTGAAACCCTTACATGTATCTCCTAGATATAATCTTGATGGTTGCAACCATAGGAAATTTTTGTTTGGTATGAAACGAACCCCATCAGTGGTATCAGAGTTGTGTTTATGCGTAGATGCTTTGGACGGTTAGAACACATGGAGATGTGGGCGTTGATAGTCTTGTTGTTTCATACTTGCGTAATTTTTTTATCATGGTGGCATGTTGGGATGAAGCGGCCCGAAGTACCTTTACATGTCCTCGCCATGAGACCTGTCCCACACTTTACATGCAACTCGTATTGCATAAGTGGCTCAGCGGGTGTCTATCTCTCCCAACATAATCGTGATCTAATTTACAATTATTTGCAAATAACTTGGCTGTCAACATTGTGGCTGAAGTTCGTAGATGGAGCGGTTCTCTCCTAGAAAGCCCAAACCGTGTAAAATATGCAAAAATAAATTAGAGGCGTCTAACTTGTTTTTGCAGGGCATGTGATGTGAGGTATATGATACAAAGATTGTTGTATGCAATGTGTTTTATTGTAAAACAACCAACAACAACCATATGTTTGTTATTTTATTTTATGGCATGTGTTCTAGAAAATGGAAATCCATGTAATTGGATGTGACACTCCCGGGATTAAGGCTAGACAAATCCCAGACCTCTATCTGATATAAGCCTAAGCTAAATCTTGAAAGCATACATAGGAAGAATCGGTAGCACAACACTGACCCTACGACACAAAAGTTATTATATCAAGCTCATAACTGAGCGAAGAACCAAAATATTACAAGCAGAGGTCACTGACCAAAAACATGAAACAACGGAAGGCAAATTATGCTATTAAGTATAACAAACTTAACAAATGGCCTAAGGCCTGAAGCATAACGACCGGGAACCCCAAGCTACTTGTCGATGTCGATGTCATAACAAACTCATCTTCTATGGTAACACTTACCTGCTGCAAAAGTATCAACAAAGCAAGGCTGAGTACAGGGTGTACTCCGCAAGACTTATGGCTGGTGGGGTTACTTTGCCTAAAGCTAACTTTCTTTGTAAAAGAGACAGAGAGGAGAAGGTTGACTAATAGAACCTTTTAGAAGGGGATAAGAAAGCGATATCTCTAACTTTTATCATCTTTGATATCCACCGAACCTTTATCAGCTGAACCTAACAACTAGGATCACCCCTACGATCCTCGAGGAAGCATCCTTAAGCACACCTCACTTCTCGTGTCAATTATTACGATTAGGTTATTCTTCTCTATGGTCTTTGAATTCGGTCACCGAGCGTTCATAACTGTGAACACGGCTTTTCGAAAACAGTTAACCCTACAGGGGTGTAAAACTTTACCCACACGTACCAACCGACTCTTAATGCCACTATAGATTGGCCCTCTTCCTTGGAAGGCCGGTAGAGGGTGGTCGGCCACGACCTTTACCTTGCGTTCGTCGAGACCATGAGTCACGCCCTAAGGAGATGTCGCCATAACGGGTCAAGTCCCGAAGTCGGTCCCTAGAGATGTGTGCAGGGTTCAAGATTACGGAGGCTGTGCCTCTCTTGTTCCCGGCCACGCTTACCTACCTGTATGAATGCACCTCCTCCACCGCCTTTAAGAACGACCAGAATGCATATGTCGAATGGAACGCCCGAACTATGTGACTCATGGAATCTACTAGGCAAGTTAATCAGCAGAGGGGTCCCCATAAACCCCATGTGGTTGTACGCTCGTCTCAGTTCCAAAGGAAAGAACTCAGGTCCTAGTGGTGGAGAGCATGTGACTACAAAAACCATATCCCACCGTGGCCTCCCATACAAGCCTTAACATGTTTAAACTTTACCATAGATCTCATCAGTATACCTCGTTCTCCTGCCATACTAGATTCCTTGTATTGGATACATCATCTGGATGAACCAGCAATGATAGATAAGCATGGCTAAGCAAGACACAGCTATAAGCTCTAGCAATGCACACAAGCCAAACCTAGTTATGCTAGGAGCAGTGGATGAGGTAATATAAGCTCAAGGGAGTAATGCAACATATAGGATACTCTATATATCGATAAAATACCAAAGTGGAATCATATGCACATGGCAAGAATGAAATACTTTGACAACATAGGATTATATCATGTATGGGGTTTTTCTTGCCTTTGCCTGTTGATACCCAACTATAGATCTTCGAGTTCATATGCTTGGCATTGTTCGTTGATATCCTTCGTTGGTGTTGATCTCGGTCTTCGATCTCGATCTCGATATCGTATTCTACCGGGAAGAACCAAACACCGGAAAGAAAGGAGAACAATCAACACATGGCATCGATGCAATGCTCAAGCAAAGATGATTATATGCCAAGTTAAATAGAGTTTCAATGTAACCCTAATACATGCTTGGCAATTTGAGCGGGATCCAAAGGGTCCAAACCCTAATACAGGGGTTCATTTAGTTCTTCTAGTTAAACTTGTCATGTAAGTTGCTTAACAATGCATGATTACGAGTCTATTGTGTAGATCTCTTTTTCTAAACATTTTGATATATTATACATATTTTCAGATTTAAAATGAATTAGTTATGATTTTCCCAATTTTAATCCATTTATAAATCATTATTAAAACAATTAAGCACTTTTGGAATTATTAAATTATTTTCCATCTAGCCCCACATGTCATACTTTTATTAATTTTAGAAATCATTTCCAAAAAAGAATAAAACCCTGACAGACAGGGCCCACCTGTCAGCATTTTTCATTTACAAAAAATAATTACAGAAAACATTTAAAAAAATAAAAGAAAAGGCAATTACTGCGTTAGCATGACGTCAGCAATGACGAAGCTTCAGGTAGAGCACGAATCCGAGGATACCGAGCGTGCCTAGACGCACGGGTGGGCGCGTTGAACGCATCTCGACGAGGGCGACCAGAATATGGTGGCGCCGCTTGTAGGAGGTCGCCGGAGCAACGACAACAACGAGGTCTGGCAGCAGCGCTCGGTGGTGATCGTCGGCAGCATGAACCAGAGCACGAGGGAGAGGACGAAGAGGTGCGTGCGCACCGGAATCTCACCGGGGTTGTGATGGAGGGGTCGGTGAGGCTCGTGGAGGCCAGACGGAGGCGAATTGACGACGAATAGCGTCGGAGAAGTTGAAGGCCATGGCGTTGAATCACGACGCACGACTTCGATTCCTTCGGGTAAGATGGACGATGTGATGAGGCAGAGCTCCTGGGCACCTTGGGTGGGCTAGGGAAGACCGAGATCAGCGGGGATCATCGGCGACCAGAACTAGGGTTTCAGGGCTGAAAGGGAAAACCGCGAGAAAGGGCGAGGGGAGATAAGACTGGTATGGGGAGAGAGAGGACGAGGTGGTCGTTCTTATCCTTGCATCGAATGGCGGCAGAGGGCATCGTAGCACGAGGGAGATCGACGACGAGGCGGCTGACACGCAGGAGCTTTCGTTGGCGAGGAAGAAGAAAGGAGAAAGATGGCCGAGGGTACCAAGCTGGCTGGGCCGCACTTGGGCAGGGAGTGGGCCACTGCACGCTGCACTAGGCGGCAAAGAGAGAAGGGACAGGGTAAGATGGCGAGCTGGGCTAGGCCTGCTTGCGGTTCTGGTTGTATTTTTTTCCTGTCAAATTATTTTTCCATTTCCTTTTCTGTTTTCTTTTGTCTGTTTTGTAATTTCAAATTCACCTCTGTTTTGGGTCATTCTAAAATACCAGAGCCTTTTGTAAAACTAGAGAAATATTGTGGGGCCATTTTAGTCCATCTAGGATCCACATATTTTGGTAGTTTTCAAAATACAAAACCATTTGAGAGGGTTTATAAGAGGGGCAAAATTAGGGTTTTGTGATTACTTCTTTCATGAATCTTCTTTAGAAAAGATGATGATGCTCATGAATGCACAAACAAAGTCCTAATTATGATTTACCTAAAACTAGGGTGTTACAGCTCTATCCCCCTTAACAGAATCTCATCCCGAGATTCCTAGGTAGGAAGATAGAAGATACAGGGTTACACTAAACCTTGACGATCTTCTCGAGGAGGTTGATCCATGCCACCACTATTGAATGAATGAAGCACTTCGTTTTCTTCGAGGTAGCTGCACACACTAAGGGAAACACTACAAGAAAAGTTTCCTTCCGCAACGAATTGGCCCGACGGTCGTCGTAGAAGGCGCGTCTTCCACGACAAAATTCTCGGCTCGGCTATGGCCGATGGAAAACTTTTTTTTCGGTTTCGCGGCCCTCTACTACGACAGATCTGCTAAAAACATGGAGGAAGCTCGGCTGGCGCATGGTAGAAGCAAGATTTTCGTTTCCTTGCGCGATGTTGACTCGCCGAAGTCTTTTGAGGCATGTGGGTCCCGGAAGTCAGTGTCTCTAGCGGACCATACTTTTCGGTCACGTATCCCTTATTTGAACTCGATAACGTAGCTCGAGGCGTCTGCCGTTTATTCAGGCTGCTAGGTCCCACATGTTAGCCTCTCATTAGAAGGATTGTGTGTATGATGGAAATTTTTCCCTTCGCTCGCGCTACCCTGTTCTGAAGTTAGTAGCGCTGCTCGATGCATCTACCATCTAATCAACCTCCTAGGACCCATATGTCATCCTCTCATTAGAAGAAACGTGTGTATGATGGAATTTTTTCCTTCATTGGCGCTACCCCATTCCGAGTGATAGTGCTGCTCGACGCATCTGCTGTTTAACCAACCTCCTGAGCCCCACATGTCATCCTCTCATTATAGGAAACGTGTGTATGATGGATTTTTTTCCTTCGGTCGCATTACCCTATTCTGAACTTGATAGCGATGTTCGATCCATATACCCTTTAATCACGACGCTGGGGCCCACATGTCATCCTCTCATTAGAAGAAATGTGTGTATGATGGAATTTTTACCCTATGTCACGCCTTCGTATTCCGAACTTGATAGCGTTGCTCGCTGCTTCAGCCGTTTATACAGGCTGGTGGGCCCGACATGTCATCCTCACATTAGAATAATCGTGGGTATGATGGAAATTTTTTCTTCTCTAGCACTACCCTATTCCAAACTAGATAACGTTGCTCGACGAATCTGTCGTTTGCTCACGCTGCTAGGTCCCCCATTTCATCCTCTCATTAAAAGAAATGTGTACATGCTGAACTTTTTTCTCGGTCATGTCTCCCTGTTTTGAACTGGCTACGTTGCTTGATGCAGCATCTGTGTAAGGTCGCGCTGCTGGGTCCCACATATTAGCCTCTCTATAAATGAAACATGCGTATGATGGACCTTTTTGGCCATGTCCGCTAGTTTGACCTTGGGAACTTGCTGGGTCCCAGATGTCAACCACCCCTATGCAGGAAACGTGTCTATGCTGGGTCCCAGCTGACAACCTCTATTTGAAAGAAACGTGTGTATGTTGGACTATTTTTTCGGGTCCCAGATGTCAGCCTCAAAGTACAAAAAATGCTCATAAAGGCCGAATTAAAAAGATTCTGGGCTAAACTCGGGGCGAATGCCCTATTCGTCATGGCTTATATTCCATGGGCTCGGTCCTAAGTTGAATGAGCTATGGTCTGTGGCCACAAGACCATGAAAAGGCTGAATTAGAAGGTATTGGGCTATGCTTGGGGCTGATAGGATAATTTCATGGGATATGCTTGGGCCTGCTGGGTCCGACATGTCAGCTTCTCTGTAAGTGCAACGTGTGTATGATGGACTTTTTTTTGGCCGAGTCTGCTATTTTCACTATGGAAACTGTGAATAGTCTTACTGCTGGGGCCCTTATGTCAGCCTCTCTGGCATGTTCTGGCTTGTGGGTCCCCAATGCAGCGTTGTATGTTTTGTCTAGTGGGTCCCCGATGCGAGTCTCTCTGTACAAGTATTTAAACTTTTGTTTCGAACCCACCCTCAAAACAAACTCCAGGGACGCTGCATGCTGGTGGGTTCGTGATGTCAGCCTCTCTGTAATGCAATATTGCTAGAAGGAAAAATTGTAAATCCAGGATATGATTCGAACAAAAGACCTTCAAATCAAGTAAACATAAACTGAGTGTGTTTCCACTACAACAAAAATATTTATAGAATAAATATCATTAAACTTTTATTAGTACTAAAATTTATGTATTAGTCTTCTTAAAAATATTTTGGGTGTCTATGTTTACCTCTTTTAAAATATAAAAGGGCAGCGCTCCTAACATCTCAATTTATAAAATGCCACATAATGGAGTATTATCTTAAAAACATGGGTAGGTAGAGTTTTTTTATTTTGATAGGTGGGGGGCAATGCCCAAAAGGCCGAATTTGAAAGAGTTTGGCTATTCTACATAGGCTGCTCTACGTGGGTTATACTCCGTAGGACAGGCTCCATGGGCTTCATTCTCAAATTTTAGTGGGCTGTGCTCAGCAGTCCCCTGACCCCTAAAAGGCCGAATTAATATGTTCTCGGCTATGTACCATGGGCTCCTTTCTCAAATTTCACTGGGCTGTGGTCAGTAGTCCCCTGACCCCGAAAAAGACGAATAAAAATGTTCTAGGCTAAAGAGGGGCCAAATGAGCTACGGAGTACTAGATGTCTTCTCCTGGTTAATAAAAATTGCATTGTGATGTGCTCGGCTGGATTCGAAACAAAGACCTCAGAGAGGGAGGGGAAAAAGCGATAATTCTTTTTGGCAGCTATGTCAAAATTCAGCAGCAAAGAATAAGGTAAAAAAATTATCAACAGACAAAGTTCATATTCAGGAGCACTTGACCAATTCAGCAGCATTTCAAAAGTAACCAATTCAGCAATACAGACAATGAAATACAAATAGCAGTACAGAGAGAACCAGTTTTTGTTTCAGCTCTAAAAACCTTGTCGCGCAATCAGTTTGTCGTTTTCACCAATAACACTCGACCATTGGAGCAAGCAAAATTGACGATCAAGTCTGCTTTAAGTACCTTAATTCTCACATCAATGCCTGTGTGACCCCCATATGCAACCCAAAATGCCCAAGTCTCATCTAGATTGTGACACGGCCATGTACAGGGGCGACGAGCACTCGTCTGTTTCACATTCAGCAGCACATAACAGATTCAATAGCAATTTAAAGTGACTGATTCAACGGTGGCAGAAAATGTCCAAAAGAATTGACAGATTCAGCAATGCCGGCATTGAAATTCAATGAATGTACAGTAACATGGAAAAGCCAAGTTTCAAAAGGAAAGCGTGACCATGCATTTTCTCCACTCGATCTGAATAAGTCCAAGTACATAGGTATTATTACAAAATATATTAGCAGTAGCTGAATTACATACAATACTTAGTAGAAGTGTAGAACTACAAGCTTACACTAAGCTAGGAACCACTACATGTTTCATCATACGCACTCGAAGAAATGAGAATGCTTCAGCGTGTCAAAGTGCTGGTCGGGCTGCATCCTTGATTTCCTGCCTGGGACGCGTCTCTCATTTCATTGTCCCCTATCGGCCTCTAGGTCAGCAGCATACATGTAAAATTCATACGACAAACCAGGAAGTTCGGGATCCTTAATTTCGACAATTCCAATTACGAAGGGAATCTGCCACCTACATGAACTAGCTAATTAGTACAACATTACATACACTCATAGTAGGATCATCACAAGAGGATTAAGATCTGATATCTCACTGGTGAATCTTGTCCGACTACATGTTCAGTAGTATGCCAGTAAAGACGTGACTTGGACAGAAAATACATGGGCACTTCCTACGCAGCGTTGGCCAGCGATGGCCTAATCGTTGTCTCGGGTGACCTCTTTATTACAACCTGATTGAAACTAGCGAACAAGACCAATGACCAAAACCTCACCTTGTACCGTGGCGATTGGCACGCTGCCAACCTAACCGGCCTAACGGACAGGAGCAAGTCGGTGCTATGCCTGTCAATTTGGGCGACAAACAGCTTCTTGACGGGTCCCCTCCTTCTCAATGTCGATGACCTCAGCTATGAGCGAGCCCGGTGCACGAACCGGCATAGACGGGTCCCCTTTTTGGGGCTGTATCTGGGCACTGTCATCAAGTGGGTAGATATGAGGTGCTCGACGAACACTTTCTTGACGCTGGTGAACTCGCATCCTGGCTCCATGCAGACACACCGTCGATAGTTGCACGCGATCTTGTGGTCGTAGACGTCCTTGTAGGAGACCAAAGACCAGCAGATGTTGTTGGGGCATCTACTACCTTTTCCGCCAGCGACTTGGCGGTATAGCTCCTTGGAGCATGCGGCTAGCCGGACGGCGCTGGTACTGTCCATACGCTTAGCTATTTTGTTGAAGATGTCGTCCCCGACATTTTTCTAGACATTGTTCAGCCGGTTGTGCCTCGAATCAAAAGCCATCACATCCGAATGATTGGGGGCAAGGGCGGATCTATGTATGACTGTTGGGCTTATTTGGAGGAGAGGTGGTGGCCTGGAAGGATCGATGTAGCGGGTGGGATGGCGAGAAAAATGTGTGAAGTGCACGCTAGAGAAGATCCAAATATGGCCTATCAGAGTTGGGAATGGCTCTTAAGGAGGGGTTTTTGCCGTGCTCCTACGGCTGTCTTCTGCCGGGCGTATTGCATCGAGCACGCCGACTAGAGTTATGGAGTAGGGAGTACTACTATAGGTACTCTAGACTGGCACGCTGCCATGGAGTGTTCTCTCATCACATATCAGTTATTAGAATTGAGAGATGACTTATTTACTTCTTCCATTTTATACTACTCCCTCCAGTTCGTATTCTAATGGCCTTAACTTTGTCTAGATTCACATCAGTTAGACAGAGTAGTTGTAAGTTGAGTCACTTACGTTTTTCGGTACTTCATAGTACGTACTAAAATACCAAGATGCTGAACCTCATATGAACTTTCTAGAAAGGTACCCCTTTGCAAAGATTGGCAAGCCTGCGAAAATTGCTGAAACTTCTAGAAAGGCAAGAACCCACGGCCTAAATTGCATCATGCTTGGTGAAATAACGACAGGTTCCCAGTTCATATTTAGTAGCATTTCAAAGTGACCGATTCAGCAATACAGACTCTGAAATTCAATAGCAGGACAGAGAGAATCAATTCTTGTTTCAACACTAAAAACCTTGGTGCGGGATCAGTCGCTTTTCTCCGAACACACTTGATCATCGGAGCAAGCAAAATTGACCATCAAGCCTGCTTTTCTGTGCATACTTTCTACTCACATAAATGACTGTGTGACCCATATATGCAAACCAAAATGCCCCAAGCCTCATCTAGATTGTGACAAGGCCATGTTTCAAAAGAACAGTAAGACCATCTACTGCCCTTGATCTAAAAAAGTATCAGTATGTCAGTATTAGTTCTACAAGATACTTTAGTACTATAATAAAAATGACAGAACATTTGACAAATTCACTACCATTTGAAAGATTAAGCAGCACTGAATAAAACAGAAAAATATTAATAGATTCTAAACACATAATCAAAAGCACTTGACAGATTCAACAGCATTTCAAAGTGACCGATTCAGCGGTACAGATAATGACCAAAAGTATTGACAGATGTAACAATGCAGACACTAAAATCCAATAAATGTAGCAAAGCCATAATTCAAAAGGACAGAGAGAACATATTCTGGCCATGTTCCAAAAGAAGAGCAAGACCATCTACTGGTCTTGATCTAAACAAGTACCAATACATCACTATTAGTTCTAAAAAATATTTTAGTAATAGCAACAATAGAACGTTCGACAGATTCAATGGCACTTGAAACATTCAGCCATGCTGAATAAGACAGAAAAATATCATCAGATTCCCAGTTCATAATAAGCGGCACTTGACAGATTTAGCACCATTTCAAAGTGACCGATTTAGCAGTACAGATAATGACCAAAGGAATTGACAGATTCAGCAATGCAGACATTGAAGTTCGGTAGATGTAGCAAGGCCATGATTCAAAAGGAAAGAGAGACCTTATTCTGCACTAGATCCGTTGGTCTGAACAAGTACCAGTACATAGGTATTACTCCTACTAGAAAATAGATTAGCAGTAACAAAACTCCATACAAAATAGTTAGAACTACCTTAAGCTAGGAACCACATGTCCCAAAATGGTAAGAAAAATCCAGTCGAGGTGTACATGTGTTCAAGTTAGGATCATCACAAGAAGATAAATATGGGTTAATCGCTAAGAAATAGGGATGCAGAAGTGGGAAAAATTGGACATGCGGGATCCTTAATTTTAGACCCCTAGACTAACTATAAACTAAGTGGGAGAAGTGGGACAAGTAGGATTTAACAAATCTCACTTATCCCGCTTATCCCACTTAGTTTAGAGTTAGTTTAGAAGTCTCCCACATATCCCACCTCTGCATCTACGGTAATAATCTTGTCGATACGAAGCTTGTATTCCACGTTGAACTCCGATGGTCGATTCCGACAACGAGCGACCAGATTAGACCGACAAACCGACAAAGAGAAAGTGGCTTTAGAATTCGCATAGAATACCTTCTCACACAAGCCATTTGGATGTGCAGAGCTCAACTTCACCATGAACTGTGGCGACGCGCGCGCCACCGGCCTGACGCACACGATAGATATCAAGATGACATCGTCGCGCCCATCAAATAGCACGTAGAACACCGTGTCATCGAACCCGGTTAGCCCGATATCTACATTTTGCGAGCCCGGTGCCGGCACCTGCTTAGAGATGTACCTTCCTTTCCTACCATAGTGTAAAATGCGCAACCTCGTGGCGTGGGCTTCTCTGAGGTGGGAGTGGAGCACATACAGAATTGCGGCGAACTCGCAGCCAGGCACCACGCAGTTCCATTAGACTGCATCAGCGAGCATTGAACATGAAGACATATTTGGCTGGACAGCCCATACCAGTTGGGTCTGTCACCAACATAAAGTAATTAATTAGTACGACATTACATATATTCATATTAGGATCATCACAAGAAGATTTATATGTGTTAACTCACTCTTGGTTGATATTCTTGTAATCCAGGGGGAATTTCGACAACATCTTGAGAAGCTCGCAGGTAACACCTCAGTTTCGATAGGTATGACATGAGCCCTTTAGCGCGACTTCAGCCAACGAAGGCCTGCTCGTCTGCTCAGATGCTGCTACCATTTCGAACGAATGGAGCTTATTCCATGACGACAGCGACCATAACATCACCTTGTACCTCGGCGATTCGCGCGCCGCCGACATGACGTACCTGACGGATAGGAAGATGTCCATGGTGTACCCTCCAATTAGAGCGACAAACTCCGTTCCCTCTTTCCCGATGCCGATGATCTCTGGTGCGTGCACCTGGTTAGTCGGGTACCAGTACTTGTTGGAGTAGGTCACTTGGGGCAAATAGTACATCTTGTGGGCAAGTTTCAAGTGGTCAAAGAGCTCGTGCAAAGTCAATGGACGGTTGATGAACTCGCATCCTTGCTCCATGCAGGCTGCGCATGGGGCGTAGCAGCACTGGATCTTGTGCTTGTAGACGTCATTGTAGGAGACCAATGAACAACAGCGGTCGTTGGGGCACCTGCTACCTTTTCCACTAGCGACCTGGTGGTACAGCTCCTTGGAGCATGCGGCCAGCCTAACAATGCTAATAGTGTCCAGACGCATAGTGATTTCGTTGAAGACGTCATCACTGACCTTGCTCTAGCCGCAGTGCCACGGGTTGCACCTCGAATCCGCCATCCCGTCCGGACGGATTGGGGGCGAGGGTGGATCTATGTAGAGTGGTTGGTGGTTTTTGGAGGAGGGAGCTGGTGGCCTGGAGGGAGTGATGCAGCGTGCAAGATGGGGAGTAAAATGTGTGAAGCACGCGCCGTAGATGCGGCCAGGCGGCATCGACGAGTAGGGATAAACTAAACGGAGATGAGGAAGATAGGATGGCTCTTTGAAAGAGGTTTTTTCTTTTCTTCTGTTGTAAAAAGCGGCTGCATCAAGGACACCAGCTAAGCATGAATCCGTCTAAACACGCCCCTATGCAATAAATTAAACATGTCACTTCCTAGCGCAGTACTTTCTCGTCACGTCAACTTTATTTTCATACTAGTATTAGGGCATCACCTATGGTGGCAGAATTTGTCTATAAGCTGGGAGGTTTTAAGAAAAACCTTTCGATTTACTACTGAATTCCTGGTTAGCCTAAAAAGTATTTGCAAAATTTTAAGAGCAATCTATCTCTTGGGCTTATTTGTAATTAAAATTTGACACGGTCAGTGGGAGTACAGTTTACATCGAAGACCTCAAAAAAGAGAAAATTACATAGAGGTCCATAAACTTAGCACAAAGGGCCCTAAAGTTAAGCAAGGAAAAGCACTCGGGTCCTTCTCGAGCGAGAAACTAAGCCATACCCTTCGTACTACTGTATTTGCTACACACAAACACACAAAACACTCCTCACACTTTCGAACCAGCGTGCTGGGGGTGTGCTTGGTGCTTCCTCTTCGCAGGGTGTGAAATGGAACAACAATGCAGGTCGACGCACGTGGGCAGCGCCACGTTATAGACGAGAGATCATCAGACCAGCAGGGTGTGTGTGTGGATGGTGATGGGGCAGGAAAGGAGAGAGAAAACACAATTTGTTTTGCGTGTATATATATAGTAAAGGTCCCGAAATTTTGATAATAGGTTTAACTTCTTGCTAAGATTCTACATCTTGACAACTTAACGAAATAATATTAGGTCAAACTTGAGATAGAAGTAAGCGTGTGATAGATAGCTCTTGGATTAGTTGTCTTGTTAAAGGTAAATGGGTGCACCTTCTTTTAGTAAACGATGTTCTAGGTGTGAGTTTCCAACTATCAGGAAAGAACATTCTCAATTTTCCCATGTTTTGTGAATTTTAAAAATTCCTAGCTAACTATGCCAATTTATCGAAATTAGGTCAAATTTGAACTACAAGTAAATTATAGATTGCTTTGGAAGTTTTACGAAAAAGCTTTCGGTGGTTTTCGATGTACTGAATTCCTGGTTAGAGGTTCAAAAGTTTGTTGGGACATTTTAAGAGGAATCTATCTATTGCGCTTACTAGTAGTTAAAATTTGATATGGACGGTGGGAGAAAGTACGATTTGCATCTATAGACCATGTTATCAAAAATTTCATGTGTTAGGTAGCTAAATAATCTTTGATTTCTACATGATGATACAAAGTACAAGGACCAAATATACACCCATACATTATAGATGTTGATCAAATTTATATTTTTTGTGCTTTACCAATTATAATTGTATATAGTGATGATGATATGTCATACGTGTACTATCCGTGTCTCACGTGCAACTTACTAGTAGCTAATAATCGTTGACTTCTACATTATCTTACCACTATATAGTGTACAAACAACTTTGAATATTGACTGTTGGATAAAGACTCGTGACCCAACATTTCCGGTCGTTGGAGCTTCTTTTCCATTCTAGCTCCTTGAAGATTCTATTGATAGTCTTCATTAGAAACCACTATATAGTGTATGAATAACTTTAAATGTTGACCGTTGGATCAAGACTCGTGAATCCCAGCTTTTCGAGCCGTTGGATCATCTTTTCCATCCTATCATATAGAAGATTCTATTGATAGTCTTCAGCATAATGAATGCTATACACAACCTCAAAAAACACTTCTCCATCATACTAGAATCTTCTCCCTTGTTTCTCTAGACCATGTTATCAAAAATTTCATGTGTTAGGTAGCTAATAATATTTTACTTCTACATGATGATACAAAGTACAAGGACCAAATACATACACCCATACTTTATAGATGTTGATCAAATTTATATTTTTTGTGCTTTACCAATTTATAGATGTTGATCAAATTCCTGGTTAACTCCTGTCTAATTAAGATTTTGCATCTTGACAATTTAACAAAAAATTAGCTCAAACTTGAGCTACAAGTAAGCGCGATAGATTTTTCTTTAATTAAATGTCTCTTTGGAGGTAGATGCATCTTCTTGTAGTAATTAGTACCGCCGGTGTGAGTTTCCAACTATCAGGAAAGAACATTCTCAATTTTCCGAGTGATGATGAGATTAGTGTACTAATAACTTTGAATGTTGACCGTTGGATCAAGACTCACGAATCCCAGCATTTCTAGCCATTGGATCTTCTTTTCCATTCTAGCATCTAGAAGATTCTATTGATAGTCTTGAACACAATGAATGCACTATTCATAAACCTCTCCAAACACACTTCTTGATCATACTAGAATATTTTCCCTCGTTTCTCTAGACCATGTTACCAAAATTTTCAAGTATTAGGTAGCTAATAATCTTTTAATTCTACACATGATGATACAAAGTACAAGGACCAAATATACACCCATACTTTATACAGTAAATGTTGATCAAATTTATAATTTTTTGTGCTTTACCAATTATAATTTTATATAGTGATGATATGTCATACGATTTACTATCTGAGCCTTATTAAGGTGTGCTTTTTTACACAATGCGGGAGTAGTATATTTCTTTGCTTAGACATATGGTCACCTATGTCCACGCGCTGTACATGCTGAGAGAATAAAACGTTGGCAAGGGAAGAGGGCAGCAACGAAGAGAAGTTGAAGGTGGTTCCATGTCAAAGCAAAGTTATGATGGATTTCTGACACGAGGTACTCCTGTGGCCTTATAGTGTACACTCTACTAGTAGTAAATTTCAGAACCTATGCACGCAAAACAAATCGTGTGTTTTCCCTCTCCTTCCCTATGCTCCATCTCTCCTCCCCTTTCCCCTTGTGCACCGGTCCGGCTGATCTCTCTCCCCTCGTCCACAGCATGGCGCTACGCATGTGTGCCTTGGTATGGCAGCTCTGTGTCTCTAGCGTGTTCGGCAGCCGCACGTTGGTGTGGAGTAGGGACGAGGAGGATTACATAGGAAGGAAACCACTTTGGTCCTTGGCAGCACAAAAATTCAAACTTTTCCGGTTTTCGAAATTTTCACTTGCTTCCCAAACATTAGGAGGGAAGGTTATCCAAAAGATCGACCAAACATCGGCTTTATTTCAACCAGAACGACCAAGGTCATCAAGTCCATATTGACATCATAGTTTACAATTTGATAGAGTTCCCACGATAGTTTGGTAGATGGGTGCATCTTGGCGTAGTAAGCATTGTTGCATGTGGGAGTTTTCAACAATTAGGAAAAAAAAGAATTTCAATTTTCCTAGTGAGAACGGTGATGTTTTTTTATGAAGAAAGTCCAAATAATATGGTTCAGAATGCCACAAGCCAAACATACTGTAGTTGATCATAGTTCCTATCTAACTTCGGCTAAAAGTTTACATATTACGATGGGCCGTGACACGTGGTACTAGTACACATACTACCGTACTACGTAGTAGATTTTCTCTCTCCTTCGCCCCCCCTCTCACCATCCATCCACTATTCTCTCCATTTCTCCTTCCGTTATAAGCTTTCACGCAATGATTATACTTCTAGTATGAGATGCAGCGGTGCAGAAAAAGATGAGGCCCACACCATACCACCATCAATCAAGTTTGGTGACGCAACTTTGTGAAGAGTATACGTATACTAGTAGTATTGTAGCTAGATAAGTATGTACTACTATAGACACTTAATTTTTAATGGAGGAAGTAAGAGACACTGAGTAATTCAACACGATCTGCACAATCTGCATGATTCTCTTCATTTTTGGATAAAGCGGGGCACCTCCTGAATTCTCTAGGCCGAGAAAAAACAAGAACCGACAAGTCTGGTATAATCCTTTTTTTGTTGACGGGATGAGTCTGGTACAATCTATTTATGATATTTTGGGATAGTTTTCCGGGTATTAACACAAGCACGACTATAAATAGACATTATAAATTGCAACAGTACGCACCGCTACTTTCACCCAAAACACCCAACCCATCGTTGCTTAGAACTCGATCTCTCTCTATTTCCTTCCAAAATGTCGTATGACAACCCTCTCCAGAACACATAGATTGACCTGACAAATGGGAAAGGCCCCGAAACTCCACCTGGAAGCCCAGAATCAGTTGACGGGCCATGGCTGCCGCTGCTGTCTGACTCCTCTGATGAAGAAGGTAGCCACTGGCAGCGCTTTTTCAAAGGGACACCACCACCAACGGCGAGCGACTCCAACAAGACGGAAGATGAGACTGAGGAAGAGGAGGAGTCTGAGGTCGACCTTGAGGAGGAGGCCAAAGACAACAACAGGGAGGAGGCCGAGGATGATGGCGGGGAGGAGGCTGAGGATGACGATGAGGAGGTCTCTTCCCGCCCCGACCGAAAAAGCGTGCCCAAGTGCAAAATGAAATAGCGTCCAGAGAAGAGGCGAGCAATGTACTTTATCTCGTAATTAAGTACGTCTAGATAATTTGGCTTAGAGTGCACTCACTGTATTCTAGCAAAATATAGATAATTTCCACCGCATGTTAGTACTATATGAAAATACTTATTTCAATGTGTGTCATGATACATGGTTTTTTGCGGGAGGGTGGTGGGGTGGTAATGATACATAGTTGAAACTTAAATAGTGTCCTATTATATTTGTGCTTGTTTGGACGAAAACTATAAACATGGATTTGGACAACTTTCAAAAAACTTGCTACACAATATGGTCATAACCATGTATGAACATTGTTCACATTTTAAGCCAAGTTACCAATGTCAAGGTCATATCTGCATCACTCGTCCTGTTTATTGGGATAAATTAAAGAAAAGTAAAGAAAACAATAAAAAATATTAAGCACTTATGTATGGTGTCCTCTTCGGTAAATGATAAACATGAATTTTGACAAGGTCTAAAAACACTTCTTCACAATATGACCAGCGATGTGTAACATACTCCCTCCGTCTCAAAATAGATGTCTCAAAATTGTTTAAATTTGGATGTATCTAACCACTATCTAGTCTAGATACATCTAAATTTAAAAAAAATTGCGACATCTATTTTGAGACGGAGGGAGTACTTTGGTTTCAAGTTAAATAATGACCAAGGCCGTGTCCATTTCGGGTAGACGGGGTGCATCCTGGCATGGCATACTAATGTTGTTAGTTGTACTTTTCTACTTTTATGTATAGAATTTTGTTAAATTATTTTAGAAGTGCCACATATAATTATTTTTTAAAGAAAAGGCAAAGAGTATGGCTCCGAATGCCACAACACACTAAATTTCACACAAAATAGAGTATGTTTCATGGTTAACAAGTTTCATGAATTTTTAGGCCTTCTAGCAAATTTGGCATAATTAAATGACATTTTGTCAATAAAACCAAAGTAGGTAAATTTTGAACTACAAGTGCGTGATAGATTTCTTGTAAATTTGTAAGAAATTCATATAGTACTAATTATTGTACCAATGCAGTCATACTTAAAACCGACTATTGTTTTGAAAGATACAACTTCTTTGTATGAATTTTCATGCTGACACATCTGACCATGTTTCAAAAAAGTGAAAGAAAATAAGGAAACATGCACACAACCTTTTAGTAGTACTCCTATTAAAAATTCATACTAGTAAAATAGTAAAGACAACGCTGTTAAAGTTTCAATACAAGGGACCTCGGCACCTTCACCGGCCCTCCATAATTAACCTTTCTTCCTCTTAGACTTAGCAGCTATGGTTCCGAAGACCGGAGCTCCCCGTGGGTAGAAGAAGACCCAGGTGGCGGCGACAAAGGCCGTGGAGAAAAAGAAGTCATGTCGCCGGCTTCCGAATCCTGCTCTGGCCACTCCAAGTCGCAGTCTCGCACCAGGAAGCCGCAAGAAGAAGCAGGTGTCGAGGTCCATCAAGGCCGGGCTGCATTTCCCCGTCGGCCGGATCGGGCGCTACCTCAAGGAGGGTCGGTTCTCCCAGCGCATAGGCTTCAGGGCTCCCATCTACCTCGCGACCGTTCTCGAGTACCTCACTGCCAAGGTGCTGGAGCTCGCTGGGCAAGCCGCGAATGACAGCAAGAAGATCCGCATCATCCCGAGGCACGTGATGCTCGGCGTCATACGCGCCGAGGAGCTCAGCAAGCTGCTAGCCGGAGTTACCATCGCGCACAGCGGCGTGCTGCCTAGCATCCACGAGTCCCTGCTTGGCGATGGTACCGCGGAGGACGCAGCCAAGTTGCCCGTGGAGGATGCTGCCAAGTCGCCTGAGAAGACCACAGAGTCCCCCTAGAAGTTATTAAGTTGTACTACTACTACTCCGTATGTGTTTGGGTTTGCTCTGTTTGCAGTTTGGTTAATCATCAGTGTCAATGTAATATTCAGATCTGTGATGCTAAGAAAAAGCTTGTGAGGGTTCTAAAAAATTGTTGTTTTCCTAATCTTATCCTATACTCCATTTATTTAATACTCACTTTGTTCATAAATATAAGACGTTTCAGCTTTGTGAAATGAATGTATCTATACGCCTTTTAGGGTATAGGTTCACTCTGAACCTCTACGAACCCATACACTAAAAGACGTCTAGATACATTTGATTCACAAAGCTAAAACGTCTTATATTTCTAAACGTAGGGAGTATTACTCATCATATTAGGTTTATTCAAAGTCAACCGTTACAAAGTTTGACCAACTGTATACAGTATTAAATAGTATACTCATTAAAAAAATCAATATACAGTAAACAATGTCGTCGGTGTGAGTTTCGAACTATCAGGAAAGAACATTCAATTCTCAATTTTCTGAGAGATGACAAGCGAGGTTGTTATTTTTCATCAAGAAAGGCCGAAGAATATGGATTTGAATGCCACAATCCAGGTTTTTAGACATATATATAGTGGACCGACATGTTGTACTGATGATACCCATGTTTTATGTGCTTTCATACTTCCTATCTAACTCTGCCAACTTGAATGAATTTATCCCGATTTAACGAATTTATATTAGGTTGAATTTGAACTACATGTAAATTGTAGGTTGCTTTGAAAGTTTCATGAAAAAGCATTTGGAGGTACCCTTCGGGGGAGGAGTGAAATAATATATCAGAAACCACTACGAGCTTTGATGATAGGTTCAACTTTTTTCTAAGATTTTGCATCTTGACAATTTAACAAAATTAAGTCAGAATTGAGCTACATGTAAGCGCGATAGATTGCTCTTGAATTAAATGTCTTTTCATAGGTAGATGGGTGCATCTTCTTGTAGGAAACAATGTCATCGGTGTGAGTTTCCAATTATCACGAAAGACCATTATCAATTTTCTGAGTGATGTCAAGATTATTCTCTCTCGTAAAGGAAGTTCGAAGAATATCGATATAAATGCTAGAAGCCAAGTTTTCACACACATATATATAGTAGACCAACATATTGTTCTTATAATTTCCTGTGTTTTATGAAATCTCAAACTCGATACCTAACTTCGCCCACCTGAATGACCTTATGTTGATTTATCAAAATTAGGTCAAATTTGAACTACCACAAGCAAATTGTAGGTTACTGTGAAACTTTTACGAAAAAGCTTTTGAAGGTACCCATCGGGGGTCACAGTTAATATATGAGAAACCATCCAACGAGATTTTTGACGACAAATTCAACTTCTTGCTAAGATTTTGCATCTTGTCAGTTTAACAAAACTAGGCCAAACTTTAGCTACAAGTAAGTGCAATAGATTCCTCTTGATTTAAAAGTCTTTTCGGAGATAGATATAGGTGCATCTTCTTGTAGTAGACAATGCCACCAATGTGAGTTTCCAACTATCTTAGGAAAGAACATTCTTCATTTTTTGAGTGATGACTAGATTGTTGTTTCCCCTAAATAATGTCCAAAGACTATGGATTTGAATGCCACAATCTAAGTTTTCACACATATATAGTGGACCAACATGATGCACTTACGATTTACCATGTTTTATCAGTTCTCAAATTCCCCAGCTAACTTCACCCACTTGAATGATTTTATGTCAATTTATCGAAATTAGGTAAAATTTGGACTACTGCAGGTAAAATGTAGGTTGCTTTGAAAGTTTTACGAAAAAGCTCTTGGAGGTACCCATCAGGGGGATGGTCAATTAATATATATCAGAAACCACCGAGAGTTTTGACAACAGGTTCATCTTCTTGCTAAGATTTTGCATCCTAACTATTTAATGAAATTAGGTCAAACTTTGCTCACTGTTTCATGAAATTAGGTCAAACTTTGCTAACCGATTAACTTTGAACATTGATCGTTGGATCAAGACTGGCAAATCCAAACATTGCTAACCGTTGGATATTCTTTTCCATTCTTAGCATCTAGAAAGATTCTATTGATTCTCTTTAGCACGATGAACACTAGTATGCGCAAACCTCAAAACACACAGTACTTCATTACTCGGTTTCAGGCTCCTCGTGATAAATGCATGGACTTGGATGCAATTTTCATTTTTTATGAGGTCCTTGATGTAAATTGTAATTCTACCCACCATGTTAACTCTCAAGCACCTCGCTCTTACGAGACTTACCATAAGATCGGCCATTCACAATACTTCTTATCTTATCTTTTATCTTGTCTCATATCTCTTATAATACCATACCACTACATAGTCTAGGGATTAACTTTGAACATATTAACCGTTGGATCAAGACTAGCAAATCCAAACATTACTAACCGTTGGATCTTTTTTCCATTCTTACCATCGAGAAAGATTCGATCTATTGATAGTATTTAGCATGATGAACGCTAGTATGCGCAAACCTAAAAGCACACAATATTTCATTGCTCAGTGTCAGGGTCCTTGTGCTAAAATCCATGGACTTGGATGTAATTTTCATTTTTACAAGGTTCTTGATGTAACTTGTACTTCCACCGACCCTGTTAACTCTCAATCACCTCACTCCTATGAGACCAACCAATAGATCATCCATTCGTAGTACTTCTTATCTTACCTTTATCTTGTCTCTTAGCTCTTACAATACCATGCATACCACCACTAAATAGTGTAGGGATTAACTTATTTGAACATTGACGTTGGATCAACACTGGCAAATCCAAACATTGCTAACCGTTGGATCTTCTTTTCCATTCTAGCATCTAGGTTTGTCCTCCCTCGCTCCGTCCCAAAACATAAGGTGCCTAAGGATTGGTCAAAAGTCAAACCTTACTAACTTTGAACAAATATTTAGAAAAAAATATCTACATCTACAATATTGAATGTACATATTAAGAAAATATACTTTATGGTGAATCTATTGATATTAATTTAGTACTCTAAATTTTTATATTTTTGTGTATAATCATGGTCAAACTTAAAAAATGTTGACTTTTGACTAATCCTTGGGCGCCTTATATTTTGGGGGAGGGAGTGCTGGCGAGTGGTTGACGTGGGAGCTCGTTGGGAACCCCAAGAGGAAGGTATGATGAGCACAACAGCAAGTTTTCCCTCGGTTATGAAACCAAGGTTTAATCGAACCAGTAGGAGCAAGGAAACACCCCATAGGTGTTACTAGTTGAGCTTTGGCAGGGCGCACTACTGGTGCTAGTAGCAACGTGGAGACCTGCACAACACAACCACATAACTTTGTCCCCAACTTGCGATGAGGTTGTCAATCTCACTGTGTTTTGTAGAAAACAAAGGATTAAACGTATCGAATGGAAAGAAGTAAAAGTTTGCAGAAAGTAAACACAAAGCAGTAAAAGATTGTGGATTGTATGTAAAGAGAAAGGACCGGGATCCATAGTTCACTAGAGGTGGCTCTCCTTAAGATAGATAACATGCTGGGTGAACAAATTACAGCGGGGCAATTGACAAACACCGAGAAAGCAATACATGCATATACTAATCACCTTGACTCCTTTGAGACTTGATTGGGCATTACAACATAATACATAGACCGCCATCCAACTGCATCTATGACTAATAATCCACCTTTAGGTTATCATTCGAACCCCCTCCAGTATTAAGTTGCAAGCAATAGATTATTTCTTTATGAACTGCATGTAAAGTAAACAATACGATTGTTCTATGAACAAAGGATTGTTGTTTTCTCCCTAGTAGCAACAGCACATCTAGTACCTTAGAGATTTCTGTCACTTCCCCAGATCACCAGAGGCATGAACCCACTATCGAGCATAAATACTAACTCTTGGAGTTGCTAGCATCTACTTGGCCAAGATAGCTACTAACAACGGAAAGCATGCAAGATCACAAATAACAAAGACATGATAGAATCAATAATCAATCTGAAATAACATCTCAATATCCATCGGATCCCTGCAAACACAACATGTATGAATACAAATATATGATCTTGATCATGAACGGAGCTGACAAGATCTAAACATGAAAGCACAAAGGAGGAGTACCAGCCATCTAGCTACTACATGGATCCGTAGTCCAAGGATGAACTACTCACGCATCACACCGGAGGCTTGCATGGTGATGAAGAAGGCCTCCAGGGTGAATTCCCCTCTCCGGCAGGGTGCCGGGAAGAGCTTCAGATCCCTCCTGATCTAGGGATGGAGATGACGGCGGCTACAGACTCTTTCGTGGATTTTTGATCGAGCCCTTAGGGTTTTCGTCCTGAGGGCAATATATAGGTGGAAGGAGAGGATGAGGCGGTGCCGGAAGCGGCCACACCACCCGTTGGCACGCGCTAGGCCTGGCCGCGCGGCCAGGTGGTGTGGTGGCTCCCTGGCCCATCTCCGTCTGGTATTCTGACACTTGATCCCTTCCGGAAAAATTGGCACTTTGGCTTTTGTCCCGTCCAATTCCGAGAATATTCATTTTCTGACTTTCCTGTAACCAAAAATAGCAGAAAATAGGCAGCTGGCACTGTGGCTCTTGTTAATAGGTTAGTCCAAGAAATCATATGAAAAGTACTCCAAAGTTGGAACAAAACACAAGAAAGTGGATAAAACCAAGCATGGAACATAAAAAATTATAGATACATTTTCAATGTATCAACATCCCCAAGCTTAACTCCTGCTCGTCCTCGAGTAGGTAGGTGATAAAAAGAAAGAATAACTTTTGAGGTGACATGCACCATCAAAGACTTGATCATCAAACTATTTGCCAAACATTCAAAGCTGGGATCATAGTACTTCAATCATAACATGAAAGACAAAGTTCTAGCAATAAGCAAAGAAACTATGATGCAACATGAAAAGGCACAAACAAAAGATTCATGAATAACATGCTTTGCAAAACGTTTGTTTGTTTCACATAAAGAAAACATAACATAATAGTATTCAGCTCGTCCCTCAATACAGTAGCAAATATAAATGCATAGGACACCTTCAAAGTTCATAAGAGGGACTAGATACAATAGTTTAAAACAAACAATAACAAGTTATGCATCAATCAACTAGTCTTGGGACAATGCACATAGAACTAAGAATGGACACTATGCTCTCAAAGTAGGTGCATAAAGATAGAAGGTGGAGACTCAATATAATGGTGGAAGAAAGGCCTTTATAAAAGGAAGTAGGGATTCAAGTCTCATAAAGAGCTTCCAAAAATTATGGTACTTGTAGTTTTCAGCTCTCATTGCCCCTATCATAAGCATCTTAAAGGTGATTAAGGTTAAAGTGACACAACTAAGAGGATATGCTTGACAAGTTATAAACCGAAATCTCATATCCCTTACTTATGAAGACCGATCCTCATGCTACTCAACTTTAGTCACGAGTAAGCTCTTGTCATTGTAAGTATATGTGTATCATTAAGAACCGCCAACGGGGTACCCCTTGGACATGATACGGGAGCTTTCCCATAATCAAAATGACAAGGCAAGCAGACAATGAGCATCTCAGCGATCTTTTTATTTGCTATTTGCATAGGTTTTTATTGAGGATGCTTCATAGAGTGCTCATTATGGTGATGCTGCAAGTTTCCACCATGATTAGGCATGGCTTAGGCTAGCGGCCCAGGCGTTTCTCTAACACACATACAAACTCCATGATCTTACAAGTTCCACTTTTATTTCACACCGCCGGGATCCGTAAGCAAAAGAACATGATATCAACGGGGTACAAAGTACAAGTGCAATGTTGAAAGCGTTCCCCATGATACATGGTTTTGCTAATTTCAACTTATAAAGCACAAGCATATACGCAACAAAGAAGGACCCAATGGTTCAAGTTTATTAGAGGCAAAAAAGTAAAGTGTGCCATCAAGTTCGTGAGAGCTTTAATCACTAGTTTTCTCATAACAAGTGGAAGGTAAACAAAAGCATGAATATACTTGCAATAGCATAAGCTATTAGGTAGGTATGGTGGACTCTTTGGAATAACTTGGTTTAGGGAGTTGGATGCATGAGTGGAACTTATACTTTGTTATGGATGCTAGCAAAAGACAGGGAGCGACAAACTAAGAGAGCAATAATGGCCATAATCATGTAAAGCGACAAAACATCATTGATCAAAGCATAAAGTGATACTACAAGTTGAAAACTAAAGGATCATAAAGTCTATGGTGACTTGAGACAGTCATAACATGGTGTGAGCATGTGCCAAGTCAACCCAAATAAAGCATCAAAGGAGAATACCACTATACTATGCTTTAATATGCTAAAACAATGCATGATTCATCCAAGGCACATTAAGCAATCTCAATTGTTTATAACAAGTCATGATACAGAAAATAATACTAAGCATAAATCCAAAACAATATCAAGCATGGCATGACAAAGCATAGGCCACAGTCAAAAACGAGCTCTTTTTACCACATAAGTATGAACTTTCCTACTCTTTTCCAAACCAAACCAAACTATTTGCAAACCAATGTATGAAAGAGGGGGTCCAACCAATTTATTCAGCAAACTAAGCAAACCAAAGCAAACTAAAACCAAAACGAAAACGAAAAATAAGATGCTCCAAGAACATCACAACTGTGCATGAAACAATAAAAATGAAGCGTTTGGAAGAAACCTGGGATTTTAATTGATGAAGAAGGGGATGCCTTCGGCATCCCCAAGCTTTGACGCTTTTACTTCTTGGATATTTCTTGGGGTGACACGTGTGGCATCCCCAAGCTTGAGCTTTAGTCCATCCTTCATCTCATTACTCATTCCTTCCATACACCTGAAATTTTTCCTTCATACAAAACTTCACACAATCTCATTAGCAACATTAGTGCACTCAAGATAAATAAGTCTTAAGATTCAGTTCTAACACCAAATAAACTTCCATTAGAACACTAGCTACTGTAGCACTTCCTTCAAAAAGCTCAATTCCCCAAAAGAACTCAAAAAGGAACCCACAAGAAGCAAATGCAGAAAATGGCAGAAATCTGTCAAAATAGACTAGCAGGTAAACACGAATTTTTTCGAAGACCTTCTATTGCTCAAATAAAAAAGTGCTGAACTAACGAAAGTTAGATAACAACCTGGGGCAGAAGGACAAAACATTACAGCTTAATCCGACATACAGAACTCTCTCACAAATATTTACGGTGAAGCACAAGAATCTGTTTCGGGACAGCAACTTTCCCAATCATTACTTCATTCTCATTAGAGGTTACTCTTGGCACAAAAAGCAAATAAAAAGGATAAGGAGTGGTTATTACTGAAGTAATAACTTCCAAGACTCATCTAAAACTTTTGGGTTATCTCCCAATAAGTACTTTTCTTTAACGCCTTTAAGTTAGGCATGATAGTTTGACAAGATGCTCACATAGGAGATATGATTTGAAGTAAAAGAGAGCATCAAGAAGCAAATTCCAAACACATTTAATTCTAACCCACTTCCTATGCATAGGAATATTATATGCAAATAAGTTCACAAATAACAAAGTGACAAGCATAGGAGGATAATACGAGAGTAACTTCAAAACTTTCAGCAAAAAGAGAGGTGTTCTAGTACCATGAAAACTTGTACAACCATATTTTCCTCTCTCATAATAATTTTCAGTAGCCTCATGAATAAACTAAAGAATATAACTATCACATAAAGCATGCTTTTCATGGTCTACAAACACTAGAGCTTTATTATAAATATTTTCAAAAGAATCCTCAAGAACATGACATTCGTCCTCCTTTGGTAAGCATGGGGGACAATCAAATAATGTAAGGGGTAAAGAGTTACTCTCATTAGAAGGTAAGCATGTGTACCATTCTTCCTCCTCTAGATCATCACTCTCCTCCACTTTTTCATCCAATGAGCTTCCTGTTTCAGCAATTTCTCCTTCCATAGTATCTTTCAAGGCATTAGTCTCTTCCATTGGTGGAGAGCATCTATTGAGATATTCAAGAATATAGCCATTTTCTTCCTTGTAATTATCAAAGCAAAATTTTAGTATATCATAAACCTCATATTTATAAGGTGCATCATCAGTATTTTCAAAAAAACTAGCAAGTTCAAATGCACCCTTCCAAGCAATAAATTCGTCAATTTGTTCCACTTCATAAAAGTCATAATTTCCTTTAACATAAGAAGATATGGTAACATTATCATTATACTCACATTGAAAAGGGAGGTGTTTATACCTCCTACAGCAACAAGATTTATCAAAGCAATAAGTAACATTGTAAGTAGAGCACACATCTCTAGCAATGATATTAAATTTATCAATTTGTTCCCATAAGTGTTTCCCTTTTTGTGATAAGCGGTGTTCCTTATAATAATATTTTTGTTCTTCCGTGAACCCACCTTGCCAATAAGATTCAGTTTCAAAGAAACCAACCATTGATAGAAAGCAAGACAATAATAGACCAACAACTATAGTAGGAACTGATTTTTTTTTGTGTTTTTGAAATAAGAAAGCAAACTAGTAAAACTAATTTTTTGTGTTTTTGATAAACATAACAAGCAAACAACGCAAAAATAAAACTAAGCAAAACAAAAACAACAAAGTAAAGAGATTGGTTATGAGGGACTCCCCTTCTGTAGATGTCCTTGACTCCCCGGCAACGGCGCCAGAAAATTTTGCTGGCGAGTGGTTGAGGTGGGAGCTCGTTGGGAACCCCAAGAGGAAGGTATGATGAGCACAGCAGCAAGTTTTCCCTCGGTTATGAAACCACGGTTTAATCGAACCAGTAGGAGCAAGGAAACTCCCCAAAGGTGTTACTAGCTGAGCTTTGGCAGGGCGCACTACCGGTGCTAGTAGCAACGTGGGGACCTGCACAACACAACCACAGAACTTTGTCCCCAACTTGCGATGAGGTTGTAAATCTCACCGTGTTTTGCGGAAAACAAAGGATTAAACGTATCGAATGGAAAGAAGTAAAAGTTTGCAGAAAGTAAACACAAAGCAGTAAAAGATTGTAGATTGTATGTAAAGAGAAAGGACCGGGAATCATAATTCACTAGAGGTGGCTCTCCTTAAGATAGATTACATGCTGGGTGAACAAATTACAGCGGGGCAATTGAAAAACACCGAGAAAGCAATACATGCATATACTAATCATCTTGACTCCTTTGAGACTTGATTGGCATTACAACATAATACATAGACCGCCATCCAACTGCATCTACGACTAATAATCCACCTTCAGGTTATCATTCGAACCCCCTCCAGTATTAAGTGGCAAGTAATAGATTATTGCTTTACGAACAGCGTGTAAAGTAAACAATACGATTGTTCTATGAATAAAGGATTGTGGTTTTCTCCCTAGTAGCAATAGCACATCTAGTACCTTAGAGATTTCTGTCACTTCCCCAGATTACCAGAGGCATGAACCCACTATCGAGCATAAATACTAACTCTTGGAGTTGCTAGCATCTACTTGGCCAAGATAGCTACTAACAACGGAAAGCATGCAAGATCACAAATAACAAAGACATGATAGAATCAATAATCAATCTGAAATAGCATCTCAATATCCATCGGATCCCCGCAAACACAACATGTATGAATACAAATAGATGATCTTGATCATGAACGGAGCTCACAAGATCTAAACATGAAAGCACAAAAGAGGAGAACCAGCCATCTAGCTACTACATGGATCCGTAGTCCAAGGATGAACTACTCACGCATCACACTAGAGGCTTGCATGGTGATGAAGAAGGCCTCTAGGGTGAATTCCCCTCTCCGGCAGGGTGCCGGGAAGAGCTTCAGATCCCTCCCAATCTAGGGATGGAGATGATGGCGGCTACAGACTCTTTCGTGGATTTTTGATCAATCCCTTAGGGTTTTCGTCCCGAGGGCAATATATAGGCGGAATGAGAGGCCGAGGGGGTGCCGGGAGCGGCCACACCAGCCCCTGGCGTGGGCCAGGCCTGGCCGCGCGGCCAGGTGGTGTGGTGGCTCCCTAGCCCTTCTCCGTCTCGTATTCTTGCACTTGATCCCTTCCAGAAAAATAGGCACTTTGGCTTTTGTGCCGTCCAATTCTGAGAATATTCATTTTCTGACTTTCCTGGAACCAAAAACAGCAGAAAACAGGCAGCTGGCACTATGGCTCTTGTTAATAGGTTAGTCCAAGAAATCATATGAAAAGTACTCCAAAGTTGGAACAAAACACAAGAAAGTGGATAAAACCAAGCATGGAACATCAAAAATTATAGATACATTTGCAATGTATCAGGGAGTACTATTCAGCACGAATCTAGTTGGTATGAACCATTGGATCTAACAGCCCAATGGTCATGATTAGTGCTATGGATCCAATTCAAAACTGCTCCACTATAGTAGTATAAGTAGAGAGAATACAGTCTACTGTGCTATGAAATTTTGGGGGTGGTGACATGATGGTTCTAGAACATGCATGGTGGAGTTTTCTCTAGGTAGTATTCAACACTAATCCAGCTTCTCTGAACCATTGAAATCCAACAGCCCAATGGTCAGGATTGGTGCTATGTATCCAAAACTGCTCCACTATAGTAGTAGAGATAGAGATCTTATCTTATCTGATCTTATCTTATGACTATATAGTGTACGAATAACTTTGAATATTCATCGTTGGATCAAGACTCGTGAATCCCAACAATTCTAGCCGTTGGATCTTCTTTTCCATTCTAGCATCTAGAAGATTCTATTGATAGTCTTCAGCATAATGAATGCTATGCACAAATCTCAAAACACACTGCTCCATCATACTAGAATCTTCTCCCTCGTAGCTAATAATTATTGACTTCTACATGATCTTATCTTATCTTATCTTACCACTATATAGTGTATGAAAAACTTTGAATGTTGACCATTGGATCAAGACTCGCGAATCCCAGCATTTCTAGCCGTTGGATCTTATTTTCCATTCTAGCATCTAGAACATTCTATTGATAGTCTTCGGCATAATGAATGCTATTCACAAACCTCAAAACACACTTCTCCGTCATACTAGAAGCTTCTCCCTTGTTTCTCTAGACCATGTTATCAAAAAAAATCATGTGTTAGGTAGCTAATAATCTTTGACTTCTACATGATGATACAAAGTACAAAGACCAAATGTACACCCGTACTTTATAGATGTTGATCAAATTTATAATTTATTGTGCTTTAACTATTATAATTGTATATAGTGATGATATTTCATACGTCTACAATCTAAGTCTCACGTGCAACTTACTAGTAGCTAATAATCGTTGACTTCTACATGATCTTGCCACTATATAGCGTACAAACAACTTTGAATATTAACCATTGGATCAAGACTCGTGAATCCCAACATTTCCAGTCGCTGGATCTTCTTTTCCATTCTAGCATCTTGAAGATTCTATTGATAGTCTTCATTACAAACCACTATATAGTGTATGAACAACTTTGAATGTTGACCATTGGATCAAGACTCGCGAATCTGAACATTTCTAGCCGTTGGATCTTCTTTTACATTCTAGTATCTAGAAGATTCTACTGATAGTCTTGAACACAATGAATGCACTATGCATAAACCTCTCCAAACACACTTCTCGATCATACTAGAATCGTCTCCCTCGTTTCTCTAGACCATGTTACCAAAAATTTCAAGTGTTAGGTAGCTAATAATCTTTGACTTCTACACATGATGATACAAAGTAGAAGGACCAAATATACACCCATACTTTATACAGTAGATGTTGATCAAATTTAAATTTTTTTGTGCTTTACCAATTATAATTTTATATAGTGATTATATGCCATACGATTTACTAGCAGAGCCTTATTAAGGTGTGCTTTTTTACACAATGCGGGAGTAGTATATTTCTTTGCTTAGACATATGGTCACCTCTGTCCACGCGTTGTACATGCTGAGAGAATAAAACTTTGGCAGGGGAAGAGGGCAGCAACAAAGAGAAGTTGAAGGAGGTTCCATGTCAGAGCAAAGTTATGATGGGTTTGTGACACGAGGTACTCCTGTGGCCTTACAGTGTACACTCTACTAGTAGTAAATTTTAGGACCTATGCACGCAAAACAAATCGTGTGTTTTCTCTCTCCTTCCCTATGCTCCATCTCTCCTCCCCTTTCCCCTTGCGCACTGGTCCGTCTGATCTCTCTCCCCTCGTCCACAGCGTGGCACTACGCACGTGTGCCTTGGTACGGCAGCTCTATGTCTCTGGCGTGTTCGGCAGCCGTGCGTTGGTGTGGAGTAGGGATGAGGAGGAGTTCATAGGAAGGAAACCACTTTGGTCCTTGGCGGCACAAAAGTTCAAACTTTTCCGGTTTTCGAAGTTTTCACTTGCTTCCCAAACATCAGGAGAGAAGGTTATCCAAAAGATCGGCCAAACATCGGGAGGGAAGGCAATTTTGAACCAGTTTTGAACATTGATCACATTGCATAAACGAAAAACAAAAAACAAAAGTTTTACTCATGATGTCCTATCATGTCTTGTGCACCACGTGCCATGGAAACTGTAATCATGGGATTAGATAAGTTTTGGAAAAATAGATTCACAATATTGTCCTACCATGTGTATGGACACTATGGGGTTTATTTCAACCCTAACGACCAAGGTCATCTATAGGTAAATTGTAGGTTGCTTTGAAAGTTTTACGAAAAATCTCTTGGAGGTACCCATCAGGGGGAAGGGTCAATTAATATATATCAGAAACCATCGAGAGTTTTGACGATAGGTTTATCTTCTTGCTAAGATTTTGCATCCTAACTATTTAATGAAATTAGGTCAAACTTTGCTCACTGTTTCATGAAATTAGGTCAAACTTTGCTAACCGATTAACTTTGAATATTGATCGTTGGATCAAGACTCGCAAATCCAAACATTGCTAACCGTTGGATATTCTTTTCCATTCTTAGCATCTAGAAAGATTCTACTGATAGTGTTTAGCACGATGAACACTAGTATGCGCAAACCTCAAAACACACAGTACTTCATTATTCCTCGGTCTTGTGCCAAATGCACGGACTTGGATGGAATTTTCATTTTTTTATGAGGTCCTTGATGTAACTTTTACTTCCACCGACCACTCGAGCACATCTCTCTTACGAGACCTACCATTAGATTTGCCAGTCGTAGTACTTCTTATCTTTATCTTGTCTCTTATCTCTTACAATACCATATATACCACCACTACATAGTGTAGGGATTAATTTATTTGGAACATTGACCGTTGGATCTCAAGACTAGCAAATCCAAACATTGCTAACCGTTGGATCTTATTTTCCATTCTTAGCATCTACAAAGATTATGTTGATAGACTTTAGCATGATGAACACTAGTATGCACAAACCTCAAAAAACATAGTACTTCATTACTCAGTTTCAGGGTCTTTGTGATAAATGCATGGACTTGGATGCAATTTTCATTTTTTATGAGGTCCTTGATGTAAATTGTAATTCTACCCACCGTGTTAACTCTCAAGCACCTCTCTCTTATGAGACCTACCATAAGATCGGCCATTCGCAGTACTTCTTATCTTATCTTTTATCTTGTCTCATATCTCTTACAATACCATACCACTACATAGTGTAGGGATTAACTTTGAACATATTAAACGTTGGATCAAGACTAGCAAATCCAAACATTGCTAACCATTGGATCTTTTTTTCCATTCTTACCATCGAGAAATATTCGATTTATTGATAGTCTTTAGCACAATGAACGCTAGTATGCGCAAACCTCAAAACACACAGTACTTCATTGCTCAGTGTCAGGGTCCTTGTGCTAAAATGCATGGACTTGGATGCAATTTTCATTTTTTATGAGGTTCTTGATGTAACTTGTACTTCCACTGACCGTGTTAACTCTCAATCACCTCTCTCCTACGAGAGCTACCATTAGATCATCCATTCACAGTACTTCTTATCTTACCTTTATCTTGTCTCTTATCTCTTACAATACCATGCATACCACCACTAAATAGTGAAGGGATTAACTTATTTGAACATTGACCGTTGCATCAACACTGGAAAATCCAAACATTGCTAACCGTTGGATCTTCTTTCCATTATAGCATCTAGGTCTGTACTCCCTCGCTCCGTCCCAAAACATAAGGCGCCTAAGGATTGGTCAAAAGTCAAACCTTACTAACTTTGACCCAATATTTAGAAAAAAATATATACATCTACAATATTGAATGGACATATTAAGAAAATATACTTTATGGTGAATCTATTGATATTAATTTAGTACTCTAAATTTTTTTATTTTTGTGTATAATCATGGTCAAACTTAAAAAATGTTGACTTTCGACTAATCCTTAGGCGCCTTATATCTTGGCGGAGGGAGTACTATTCAACACGAATCCAGTTGCTCTGAACCATTAGATCTAACAGCCCAATGGTCATGATTAGTGCTATGGATCCAATTCAAAACTGCTCCACTATAGTAGTATAAGTAGAGAGAATACAGTCTACTAGGCTATGGAATTTTGGGGGTGGTGACATGATGGTTCTAGAACATGCATGGTGGAGTTTGCTCTAGGTACTATTCAACACGAATCCAGCTTCTCTGAACCATTGGATCCAACAGCCCAACGGTCAGGATTGGTGCTATGGATCCAATTCAAAACTGCTCCACTATAGTAGTAGAGATATATATATCTTATCTTATGTGATCTTATCTTACGACTATATAGTGTACGAATAACTTTGAATATTCACCGTTGGATCAAGACTCGTGAATCCCAACAATTCTAGCCGTTGGATCTTCTTTTCCATTCTAGCATCTAGAAGATTCTATTGATAGTCTTCAGCATAATGAATGCTATGCACAAACCTCAAAACACACTTCTCCATCATACTAGAATCTTCTCCCTCATAGCTAATAATCGTTGATTTCTACATGATTGTATCTTATATTATCTTATATTACCACTATATAGTGTATAGATAACTTTGAATGTTGACTGTTGGATCAAGACTCGTGAATCCTAGCATTTCTAGCCATTGGATCTTATTTTCCATTCTAGCATCTAGAAGATTCTATTGATAGTCTTCGGCATAATGAATCACGTGTTAGGTAGCTAATAATCTTTGACTTCTACATGATGATACAAAGTACAAAGACCAAATGTATAGCCATACTTTATAGATGTTGATCAAATTTATAATTTATTGTGTTTTACCAATTATAATTGTATATAGTGATGATATGCCATACGTCTACTATCCGAGTCTCACGTGCAACTTACTAGTAGCTAATAATCGTTGACTTCTACATGATCTTGCCACTATATAGTGTACAAACAACTTTGAATATTGACTGTTGGATCAAGACTCGCGAATCCCAACAATTCCAGTCGCTGGATCTTCTTTTCCATTCTAGCAGCTTGAAGATTCTATTGATAGTCTTCATTACAAACCACTATATAGTGTACGAATAACTTTGAATTTTGACCGTTGGATCAAGACTCGCGAATCCCAGCATTTCTAGCCGTTGGATCTTCTTTTCCATTCTAGTATCTAGAAGATTCTATTGATAGTCTTGAACACAATGATGCACTATGCATAAACCTCTCCAAACACACTTCTCGATCATACTAGAATCTTCTCCCTCGTTTATCTAGACCATGTTACCAAAAAATTCAAGTGTTAGGAGCTAATAATCTTTGACTTCTACACATGATGATACAAAGTAGAAGGACCAAATATACACCCATACTTTATACAGTAGATGTTGATCAAATTTATAATTTTTTGTGCTTTACCAATTATAATTTTATATAGTGATGATATGTCATACGATTTACTATCTGAGCCTTATTAAGGTGTGCTTTTTTACACAATGCGGGAGTAGTATATTTCTTTGCTTAGACATATGGTCACCTCTGTCCACGCGCTATACATGCTGAGAGAATAAAACGTTGGCAGGGGAAGAGGGCAGCAGCGAAGAGAAGTTGAAGGCGGTTCCATGTCAGAGCAAAGTTATGATGGGTTTTTGACACGAGGTACTCATGCGGCCTTACAGTGTACACTCTACTAGTAGTAAATTTTAGGACCTATGCACGCAAAACAAATCGTATGTTTTCTCTCTCCTTCCCTTTGCTCCATCTCTCCTCCCATCTCCCCTCGCGCACCGGTCCGACTGATCTCTCTCCCCTCGTCCATAGCGTGGCGCTATGCACATGTGCCTTGGTACGGCAGCTCTATGTCTCTGGCGTGTTCAGTAGCCGCACGTTGGTGTGGAGTAGGGACGAGGATGAGTACATAGGAAGGAAACCACTTTGGTCCTTGGTGGCACAAAAATTCAAACTTTTCCGGTTTTCAAAATTTTCACTTGCTTCCCAAACATCAGGAGGGAAGGTTATCCAAAAGATCGGCCAAACATCGGGAGGGAAGGCAATTTTGAACCAGTTTTTAACATTGATCACATTGAATAAACGAAAAACAAAAAACAAAAGTTTACTCATGATGTGCTATCATGTCTTGTGCACCACGTGCCATGAAAAATGTAATCATGGGATTAGATAAGTTTTGGAAAAATAGATTCACAATATTGTCCTACCATGTGTATGTACACTATCGGGTTTATTTCAACCCGAACGACCAAGGTCATCTACAGGTAAATTGTAGGTCTCTTTGAAAGTTTTACGAAAAAGCTCTTGGAGGTACCCATCGGGAGGAAGGGTCAATTAATACATATCAGAAACCACCGAGAGTTTTGACGACAGGTTCATCTTCTTGCTAAGATTTTGCATGCTAACTATTTAATGAAATTAAGTCAAACTTTGCTCACTGTTTCATGAAATTAGTTCAAACTTTGCTAACTTATTAACTTTGAACATTGACCATTGGATCAAGACTAGCAAATCAAAACATTCCCAACCTCTTGATCTACTTTTCCATTCTTAGCATCTAGAAAGATTCTACTTTCGCACGATGAATGCTACTATGCGCAAACCTAAAAACACAAACTCCATTGCTCAGTTTTCAGGGTCCTTGTGCTAATAAATGCATGGACTTGGGTGCAATTTTCATTTTTATGAGGTCCTTGAGGTAACTTATACTTCCACCAACCGTGTTAACTATCAAGAACCTCTCTCCTACGAGACCTACCATTTGATAGCCATGTGCAGTACTTCTTATCTTCTCTTTATTGTGTCTTATCTCTTACAATACAATAAACAACTGCATAGTGTACTGATTAACTTTGAACATTGACCGTTGGATCAAGAGTAGCAAATCCAAACATTGCCAACCGCTGGATTTTCTTTTCCATTGTTAGCATCTAGAAAGATTCTACTGATAGTTTTTAGCACGGTGAACGCTAGTATATGCACAAACCTCAAAACACACACTTCATTGATCTCAGTTTTAGGGTCTTTGTGCTAATAAATGCATGGACTTGGATGCAATAATTATCATTTTCATGAGGTCCTTGATGTAACTTGTACTTCCACCGACCATGTTAACTCTCAAGCACCTCGCTCCTATGAGACCTACCATTAGATCAGACATTCGTAATACTTCTTATCTTTATCTTCTCTTATCTCTTACAATATCATACCTTCACTATAGAGTGTACAAACGATTGACTGTTTGATCAAGATTGGCAAATCCAAATATTGCTAACAACCATTGGATCTTATTTTCCATTCTTGGCATATAGAAAGATTCTACTGAAAGTCTTTAGTAGGATGAATGCTAGTATGCGCAAACCTTAAAACACACACTTCATTGCTCAGTTTCAGGGTCCTCGTGCTAAATGCATGGACTTGGATGTAATTTTTTATTTTTTACAAAGTCCTTGATGTAACATGTACTTCCACCGATCGTTTTAACTCTCGAGCACCTCACTCCTACAAGACCTAAAGTTAGATCGGCCATTCGCAATACTTCTTATCTTATCTTTATCTTGTCTCTTATCACTCACAAAACCATATATACCACTGCATGGTGTACAGAACAATGAATGTTTGATCAAGACAGGCAAATCCAAACATTGTTAACCATTGGATCTTCTTTTCCATTCTTAGCATCTAGAAAGATTCTACTTTAGCACGATGAACGCTAGTATGCGTAAACCTAAAAACACACACTTCATTGCTAAGTTTCAGGGTCCTTGTGCTAAATGCATGGACTTGGATGCAATTTTCATTTTTTATAAGGTTCACTTGTACTTTATTAACAAAGAAAATCAGCGTGGTGCTTACTCCTACAGCCTTATAGTGTGCTACTCCTCCTCTATGCAAGGAAAATAAATTGTATACTACTCTCTCCTTTGCTGCATCACACCCATCCTCTAGCTGATATGTCCCTCGTCCATAGTGTGGCAATGCGCACGTGTGCCATGGTACTACGAAGGCTCTATTTCTATCTTTTTTTTCATAACTTTGCTCTGACATCGAACCGCTTTCAACACCTCTTCGCTGCAGCCCTCTCGGGATGCCTTATCTAACCCCATAATCTCTTCAACAGTAGTTTGTAATAACCTTCACTACAGCCCTCTTGGGATGCCTTATCTCGGGCTGCCTACATGTATATATTTATATATACATACCAAGTACAATATCCCTTCTCTAGTATTGTGAGTGTTGATCCTTGTAATAACCTTCCATGCGATGTTTGGGACGAAGCAAGTGAAAAAATCGAAACCTAAAAAGTTTGATCTGCGACTACTTTTTTCCGCCGCCCCAACCGAACGCCCAAAGTTGTTTCTTCATATGCACACCAACACAACGTAGCTGATGAACACATGATAGACAGACACGTAGCCGTCGTACCAATTTTAGAGTTGGAAGCGGCATCTCGCAGAAGTTCTGCTTATAGTTTATTTTGAAGTACTCCTATAGAAACTTCAAAATGAACTAGGGGCAGGACTTTCGCGGGATCCTGGTCGCAACCCTAACCATTGCACATGCGCTGAGCGCCACACTCCGGACGAGGGAGAGATCAACAAGCAGGTGTGCGTGGGGGTGCGGAGAAGATACATACTTGATTACATTGTGTAAAATTTGACCGAATAAATAGAGTAACTAATACACTTGATTAATTTGTGTAAAATTAGTACTCATATTGTTGGAGGTAGAGTAAAACTTTCCAATAATACTAATTTTCTACCAACATTCTTTATACTATATATTTAGAGTAAATCTTGGTCAAAGAAAAAACACCCAAAACTAGGACGCCTTATTATTCCTCGGGACGGAGGTAGAGTAATACTCCTACCTACTACTCCTATTTCACGCTCCTACTTATGCAAATAGTACAATACTACTACAGTAGGACCTGCAAATAAATAATGTGTCTAGTCAAACTGACGTGATGAGACTATACTGCGCCAAGAGGTGACATGGGTAATTTATTACAAGAAAAGAAAAAACCTCTTTCAAAGAGCCATCGCATCTTCCCCATCTCTGTTTAGTTTATTCATACTCGCCGACGCTGCCTGGCCGCATTTGGGATCCTCTCCACCGCGCTGATCACGCATTTTCGTCGCCATCTCGCCCGGTGCATCTCTCCTTCCAGACCACCACCCCTCTCCTCCAAAAAACCCAAACAGTTCTATATAGATCCGCCCTCGCCCCCAATCCTCCTCGACGTGATGGCGGATCATCTGTACAAAATTTGGAGAGGTTCGAGGGAGAGCCGGTAGTACAACGGCTTTAACAAGGTCGGTGACGACGTCGTAGACCAAATCGCTGAGCGTCTCGACACTAAAAGCGCCGCCCGGCTGGCCGCATGCTCCAAGAAGCTACACCGCCCAGTCGTCAGCGGAGAAGGTTACAGCTACCCAAACTACAACTGCCCAGAAGTGGACTCCTTCAACAAACTCTATGCCCACATGATCTCCTGCATCCACAGCCCGTTTTATCATCGGATTGATGACAAGTACGCCATGAGGGGGTCCTCGAGGCGTGTGGAAGAGAGGGGTGTGAGACGTACGGTGTTCCGGGACGGTGAGCACACAAGTTTACCTAGGTTCGAATCTGTAACACCCTCAGAATCGGCCCTATGCAAGTTTTAGCGATTCCCGCCAAACCCGCATAGAAACGATGCGAAGGTGCCCACCAGGCACTTGCGTGCGGGTGGAAAACGAAGTAATACCATTACACAATAGTCCACGATGGAACCCACAGAACAGATATATACAACAACGACTCCATGAGTCAAGAATACAGATATACAGAACGAAGATCCAAATCACCTTGAAAATGATAGAGCGTCCGGTTACGGACAAGATGCAAATGGGGCTAAGAGCCCTGAAGAATAACCAATGGCATCCATAACCCTGCCCAGGCCAAGCCGGAAGGGTAACCCTGCTAACGACGTCGATCTCAAAACCTGCTTAAACAAAAGGGGTGCCGGCAAAGGGCAAGGAAAAAGAGAGAGCGGTCAGTACTGAGGCAAGTACACGGCGAGACTAGAATTCGGCGGTCCTCGCCTACATAGGTATGGTGGACTGAAGCGGCAGCGCAGCATGCACTAAACAACCTATAGAGACTCGAGATAACTGTCGGCTATTAGAGAGGGATAATAAAGACCTATTCGGAACCAACCTGATTCTACCACCAAACAAACCCACCCTGGTATTTCCCCCTCGAGACCAAACGAGGAAGTCAACCGAGGAACTCACACCGTTGGCAGTTTTATTTATTCCGTTATAGTTGCGGCAATTACTAGTCAAATATAGATAGTCATCCTGATAAAATAAGCAGTGGGCAGTTTTATTTAACCATTCTGTTGTAGTTGCGACACTTACTAGTCAAATACAATTAGCATGAGATATCCCAAAACCCAGCAGTTGTTGGTACTTTCATTTAGCCATTCCATTGCAGTTGAGCTGATTACTAGTCACATCGGATACAAGTCAAATTATAACAGTAAACTTTAGTTATAGTTGTCTATGATCGAGAACTGTGCTCCAAGTCGTCCATAACCGCGGACACGGCTTTTCGAAAAGATTTAACCCTGCAGGGGTGCACCAAAGTATCCACACGCAATTAGCATGAGATATCCACACGCACTTCGACCCTTTTTGCCAGATCAATTAACATACACCCATCGGTATGTCGGCGGGCCTAAGTCATGACGTTTCCCAGACCCAAAGCAAGTACATGGGGGCCACCCCACTAAGTCTACCCGCAACGAAGTCGGCCGGTCTCCGAGACGGACTCAGGGTTTGGGTGGACGGCTGTAAACGACTGGGAACCCGAAAAGATGACTGGGCTTGTCGATACAGCGAAAACGTGTCCCGATCCTAAACAGTACAGGTGCAGTACATCGCACAATTTAAATAAAGCAGTAAAGCATGGCATAAGTACAGAATAGTAAATAAAACCTCAAACTAGTTGTGGCCCCCAGTACAATACTTTGAAATCAGGTACTAATCGATGGGGTGCCCACACATCCCACATGTGGTTAGCGCGCTCGATCTCGGAACAGGTGTCAAGAACTCGGGGTCCTACGGGACACTAGTGAGCGGTCGGAAACCAAATATTGTCTATCACCCACCGGTGCCTCTGCATTACCTACTTCAATTTTAGTTATTAACAGTAATTAAAGTCTTGATCTACTCCAACATTAAACATGCGGCAACACTCCAACAACTGTGGTACTGGACGAGACGCAACAGCACTAGAGCAAGCGACTACGACGCGCAAGTCCAACTATCTACCAACAACAGGTAATAGGATGTGTCCAAGGCAATATAAGGCTGCAAGGGATATCACGGGTACGAAAACTATAGCATCGCAACACAGATAGCAATAGATCAACAGGAGGAAATAAAGACTATAAAAGTAAGATAGGTAGAAAGGGGGAGGTGCTCGCCTGAAAACATTGCCGAAGGTTCATCCGAAGATCGGATCGACACTCGCATCAACTCAACGGCCTTATCCGCGAAGATCCAAAACACTAGAAGAAACACCGGATGCACTATTTATTACTATGGAAAAAGATCGGCATGATGCATGTATGATGTATGACATGGCAACAGTGCGATGCAATTAGGTCATATTAAGCGGAACCGGGGTCCCGATAATTATGTACTAGGTTCATGTTGTTTAGATACCCCGCACTTTAAATGTTGTCTTAACAAGTCAACTAGTGGCACCGGTTCGCTACACAAATTTAAATGGAGTCCGGAATAAGACAAAGGTATTCCGCAGATCGACTCCATATTTAATTATGAAGTGAATCGGCATAAGGCCCCCAAACCACATGATATGCATGTGAGATGAACAATTAATATGCAACAAGATGATAATGTAATATTATAAAAAATAGGGTCTCGGATAAAGGGGTCACACATTTAGGGTTCGGCGAACTTGGGCTCCGGGGGGTTCAGGGTCGGTTCTCAGGGTCCGGATCTGGGATTCGGTCTCGGCGGGATCGGTCTCGGATAACGGAAGTAGATCTGGTCGCATCTTAGAAGAAGAACTTGGTTCGGCGTCGGGGCGCATCGGATCCGCCTTGGTCGGTGCCGATCTTGTCGTCACGAAGATCTTGTCGGGTCCGCGCCATCGAGTCGTTCTTGGCATTCGGGGTGAAGAACTTGGCGTCCGCGAGGAAGTACTTGGCGAATCTGTGTCGACGACCTTAGCGTCCGGGTTCTCGGGCATCAGATCCGGGAGGAAGTACTTGTCGCCTCCGTGTCCTTCGGGCCGAAGAATTTGGCATGCCCGGGTTCGGGTGTCGAGGCTTGGTCTTCATACTTTCAGATCTAGGGTTCTCGAATACACGATGGAGGACTTGGGGTTCCGTGCAGGAGTTCTTGTCGGTGGTCTTCGAGTGGCACCGGGTTCGGAGAGGAAGATCTTGTGGTTCCGGTCTCTTCGGACAGCGTCGGACTCGGGGTACCTTGTCGGTGCGAACTCGCGCAGGTGGCCGTTGTACTTGTCTGATGTAGATCTTAAACAGACACGCCACCAACATCACGTAGGCAGCCTGGTCGACCAACAACTAGAGGTTCGAGGCATGGGACGCTCGGGAGGCCGAGGACGCGCGGGGGTTGGTGGTGGAGTTCGGGTAGAGGGTGGCCGGCCGGCGGCGGGGACGCGACGGCGGTGGGCAGAGGCCGGGGAAGCTCCGGCGGCGGCGCTCGATGGAGATGCGGTGGCGCGACCACACGCGGGGCAGAGGGGGCTTGCCTGAGGACGGCGGAGAAGCTCTGCCGCGGGGAGGACGGCCGGAGAGGCGCGACGGAGGGGCTCGAGCGGCAGGGCCGGACGGAGGGGGCTCGGGCGAGGGAGGCCGAGGAGCCGGCGGGCCGGGGTCGTCCGCGCGCGGCTCGCCGGAGGGGCGTCGGTGCGGGCAGGCCGAGGCAGAGGCGAGAGGGGCGGCCCCGGCGGAATCTGCGAGGGGCGCGGGCTCGAGAGGCCGCGCGGCGGCAGGGAAACACCAGGGGAGGCCGGGGTTCGACGAGGGCCGGGTCAAGCACCAAGGAGGAGGGGCGCGAGCCAGGGAGATGAGGCCGAGGCAGAGGGACTCGAGCGGCGAACTGGGGAGGGAGGAGCGACGGGGGCGCGTCGAGGTGGCCAGGAGCGGGGCCGGGAAGGAGCTTGGGGAGGGGAGGCGGCGACCTGGGAGGAGACCCGCTGGCGGCGGCGCTAGGCTAGGAGGAGGAAGCGCCAGGGAGACAAGAGGTGGGAGGAGTCTACAGGTGGGCCGGGGAGTGGGTCCAGGCAGGGGAGCGTGCGTGTGTGCGTTGGTGTGTGGCGTGCGGATCAGGTCAGGGGGGGCAGGTGGGTCTCGGGTGGGGCCAGGATGGTGGGCACTGGCGGCGGGGTGTGGTTCAGGGTGGTGGCTAGGGGGAGAGCTGGTGTGTGTGAGACAAGGTGAGGGAATGGAGGCGGTGAGGTGGCAGATGGGGATTGGGTGGGGTTTGGGCCAGGGTGATGTGGCGTGATAGGATAGGTTAGGGTGAGGTGGAGGGGGTTTGGGTAAAATAGGTTGGGTAGGAAAAGGGTTTAGGCAGGAAAAGGTCTGGGTAATTTTTGGGGGTGGCCGACTGGGTCGGATCGGCCCGGTTTGGCTGTCCCCTAAAAATAAAATAAAATTTTTATCTATTTAAAACAGGGCTTTTGCAAACCGATGGTAGACGAAACAAATATTCCGGAGACCCGGGTTTTAGTTTGAATAAAGACGGGAGTATTTAGAAAACAAAACTAGGCGTTTCGAAAAAAATAGTTTAGACAAAAACCATGCAGGATGATGACGATGCTCAAATACAATGTGGCATGATGACATGAGCATGCGGTCATGATGATGCAATGCACAAAAACAACGCGATTTTCTAGTAGTGGTTTTGTGGGGCGCCACAGAATCCGCCGGCTTTGGACGGATCCTACTCATGCTAGCAATCCAGTAATACGGCAGAGCCAGAATATGGGTGACAAGGGTTTCGCCTGTGCGAGTTGAGATTGTAGACTATTGTGAGGGTGCCCTAAAGGCTCTCCCTAGGACAGCTTATATAGATATCCGACCTAGGGTTTACAGGAGAGATTTATCCGGCCACGACTAAGAGTCGGTTAAAGAGTACATCTTGAACTACAAGTAACACTATGGGCCTATGTCGGTAAGTCTTCTGGGCCTTCCCATAACCGGATTAGACTCCGTCTCTTCTCCCTGACTGGGCTGCCCGTGAAGCAAAGCTCTAACCCAAAGTGGGCCACCCTGGTCAGTGAGGAACCGTGAGGATACCCGGAAAGTATATCCCCAACAGCAGCCCCTACAAGTCTCCAAGATCCAAAGTTGGATTCATCACCATCTAGCTTGATCTTCGGCTTGCAGAATCTTGAAGGGTCCCGAAACTTCAAAACAAAAGTTACGATCCGGGTCTTAGAAATAAGTCGGACCTATGAGTGCGTTTATTCGTGCTTCCAGCTCGAAATTCAAACTAAGCCGGAACTTGGTCTCTGACGTAATCTGACAACAGTCATGGTCAAGTCACGTCACTGACAGACATTTCCTATCAGCACGACCATTGGTGGGTCTGCCTTTCACGGAACCGAGGCGCCATTTCAATGCGTGCGTGGAGATCGAGGCGGTGTAATCATCACGCAGAGGTTTCCCCGTCCTTTCCACGATGCGTGGCACGTTCACTGTAGCGTTTACACGAATCTTGACGCGCCTGGCGGATATAAGTGGTGTGGATTCTTTCCCCCATCTTCTCACTAGTTCTCAGTGCCTTTTCCTTCTCCTCTACGCCTCCCACGCACTTAGCGCTCCTCTGCCCCCAGAAAAAAGTTCCAGCGCGCCCATCCAAGGTCACCGGCGCACTAGAAAGAATGGCTTCTTCATCATCCTCCGGCTTGGCAGCGGCAGCAGCCGCGGCAGCGACGGCGCCGGCGGTACAGAAGGAGAGCCACCATGGAGTTTGGATCCCATGCATCCTCGATGACCCCAAACTCCGCGTCGTTGAAGATGATGGGCTCCTCCGCGCTGGCGACTGGCGGAGCGGCTTCGACAAAACCATCCCCAACCCCCGCGATGACGAGCGAGTGCATTTCGGCACTCACCTTGACAAAGGTCTTTCTTTTCCTCCCTCAGATTTCTTTTCCGAGGTGATAGATCATTATGGTGTTCATCTCCACCATCTTCCCCCGAACTCCATCTTAGAGATGAGTGCTTACGCCTCTTTGTGCGAGGGGTATCTCGGCATTAGGCCGAGCCTTACTCTTTTCCGGTACTATTTTCATGTCCGGAGAAATTCCATCACTGCCGGTAATCCTTATATTACTGGTACCATTATTTTTCGATTAGGTGAGAGCGTGGTTATCCCTGGATTATGGCAAGTGAGTCGGTCAAACAATGGCTGTCCACCTTTTTCTATCATAAGGATATCCCCGCTCCCGGCAAAGATCATGCTTTGCCGGCTTTCATCGACGGAGCCGCCACGCCCCAAGAGTCCTGGGACAAGGTCGCTCCGACTCTCAGTGATGATCTGTTTCTCGCCAAGAGACAGATCGAATATCTGATGAAGCACAAGGGCTTGAAAGGGTCTGACTTGGTTCAATGCTGGGTCGCACGCCGGATCCAACCCCTTCAACATCATGGAGATCGACTAATGCATTCCATCATGTCATCAAAGAAGGATCCCCTCCGCATCAGCTCCAAGACCTTAAAGCCAAACGATTATGTATGCCAAGTCAAATGGCTGATAAGGGAGCGGATTGAGGGGAAAATTCCGGAGTTGTCCCTGGACATGCATATAGCGGAAAATCCTGTTGTGCCGGTAAACTTCAGAAGTAACTCTTTTTATGTGCGCATCTTTATGTTATTTTTGCAATACTGAGATACTTTTCCTTTTTAGCTTCCTGACCTCCCTGAGTCGGAGTTCGCTCCTATCGAGGGATATCCTCCTGAGTTTTATCAGGACAAGGGTGAATTGGTCCCAATGCCGGATGTCATTCCTCGGAAACACAAGGCTCTAACATTGGCCATCGGCACCAAAGAAGTGCCCGTTGTGAAGAGTTAATCTTTCCTCACTAGGTCTTTATATTTTACTTGTAATTCCTTCTGAGATGTAATGCTCCTTGTTCTATTATCTTCTCAGAGCTAAACAGCTTATCAAGGGCAAGGGGAAGGAAGCTGCCTCGAAACCCCTGCGCTAGTCGAAGCTCAAACTGGCTTCTCCTGCCATGGCTCCTCCGACTCCTACCCCTCAGCCTTCTGCAGCGCTGGAGATTACTCAATCTCTGACTGTTGTAGAAGATCCGGCTCAACCATCAGAGCCAGTGATCCTTGAATCGCAAACTGATGTCACTATGAGTGACTCAGGTGTTGATAAGGGTGAGCTCTCTTTGGGTAATGGTACCTCGGCAGAGACCTTTGCCGAGAATCTCCTGGACAATCCGGGACTTGCCAAACTTGGCTTATCTCGGAAGTCTATGGAGGATATTCAACGGCTGGACCGAGAATGCCTGGAGAGGCGGACTCTCTCTGCCGAAGAAGAAACGCAAGAAGCAGAGGATATCAAACACTCTGATCTTCTTGAACAAGTTCGTCTTCACGACGAGAAGATAAGGTCCGGCGTGCTTCCAACTGCGCCGGTGATCCCCCTAACTTTCGCCGAGAAGGTTGCCACCGAGGTGAATACGAGTTTAGACAAACTCATTCGCGAACAATATGTAAGTCGGAATTCCAACTCCCATTTTTCCTTATTTCATATCATATCCTCTATCCCCCAAGCATGAAGCTGGAAAATCAAATCCGGTTTTATGCTTCCTTAGGATGCCAAAGAATGAACTAGTGTAGCCCCCAAGGCTCGTGCTGATACTAGTAAAAATATTAGCTCGAGTCTTTAGTAGACTTCTGACTCTGGGTATTCTGACTTACAGAAAGTATATTCCTATAACCAGGATTTGTTGAAGAATGTTTGCAACAAGAGGAAAGAGATCAAAGCTCCCCGGCTTGAAAATGCACAGCTGAAGGTTTCCAAGGATGAGGCTAAAGGTAAACATTCCGAAACTCAAACCTTGTCTTTCATTTCATAGTCGAAGTTTTGTTGAACTATTGTTCTTTGGACTTATAGCACTGGTAAAACAGTCCTGCGCTATGATCGAAGAGGCCGAGAATCTTAAGACCTTGGTGGTGGAAAACAAAGAAATTCGCCAAGAGGTGGATAAGCTTAAGGCAAATCATGAGAAGAGCATTGCTCAAATTCTCGAATCCACCTCCATGGCCACCGAGGAGCGTGGTCGCAAGATTACGCTTCAAGATAAGAAAATCTCGGATCTCAGCAATGAGTTATTCAGAGAAAAGGACATTTCCGATGCACTCCGGGCTGAACTCTAGAGTCTTCGTGAAGAGAAGGCCAAAGTCGACGATGTCATCTTTGGTATGTTTCCCTTTTTCTGACTTATATGCATCTTTCGACTCTTTTTGGAGTTCGGGTTTTATTTGACTTACACCTTTGCATTATATGCGCAGGTCCTCTAAACTTGATGGACTCAGCCTCTACTGAACCTCGCACCCACCGGCTTACCCAAGTCGGTGATTTTCTACATGACTTCCGCCAATCCCTCGAAGATATTGACGAAGTTCTCAAGGTTCCGGATATGCATAACATGCCCGGTTTTGAGGTGTGAGACAAGGCCAAGGATATGCCACATCTTGTTCAGGACTGGAACATGTCCTACGGGCGAACCGCAGCACAAAATGCTCTCACCATGGTTATGAGCCACCATGGAAACATGGAGATCTGGCAAGTAATCAGAGGGTACTACAAGGTGGATGAAGACGGACAAGAGCAAAACATCAAGGCCATCATGGACTCCTGCGCCAGATATGGGTGCCACGTAGCTGATTTGACCAGCTATGACACTCCCTTCACCCGCGTGGACACGTCGCCTCCGCCTTCCGAAGAAACAACTGAAGTTTTTGACAATGATCAAACCATATCGGATTTGAACATCTCGGAACATTATCAAGCCGAGGACGATGTATCCAGCGAGCCGGCAGCTCCTACCACTCCTCCTGCATCATAGAGTATCAGAAGAACAATATGTTATTCTGAAAAACAATTTGGATCTGTAAATAAGTAGTACATGCTAGTGCTAAGTTTTAATTTATCTATTCAACACTTTTGGCTTTGATATTATGTGCTTGAAAGTTTTGCATAAGAACTTGTATTTTTTGTCTGCACTTATCGTTTATCTGGCTTTCTGACTCGTCCCTTTCGTGAGCCGGCCAACTTTCAGCACCGAAACTTTGCCGAGCAACGGAGCTCAATTGCTAAACCAGTTTAAACTCGGAAAACAAAGCCGGCTTTAGTACCAACAATTCACTACTCAGAAAATGCCCGCATCCAGTAATCAGAAAAATAACCAAACTATAGACTAGAAAATTTAGATTTATACCTAAAGGTATCAATTTTAGAATCTGAAATCTAAACTAGAACAAACATGAGCATAAAATACTTTCAAGTATTCTGGGATTTTTGACTACGACATGATCATTCGGAAATAAGATGGTAAAAACTTCTCAGAAAGATTTTGAGTGAACCAAGACTTTATTTCTCATTGAACATGTACACATATATGATTACAAAGAAAAGTAAACTAAGAATAAAAGGGACGTAGCTGAGCAATATTCCATGGTCTGTCTAACTCATCCAGATTTGTACTGCCTCCAGCTCTCTTTCTCTTCTTAGTAGCAGGTTCTTCTTTGGCTGGACGCATATCAGTTAGGTAGTATGAACCATTGTGCAATACTCGACTAACTAAAAATGGCCCTTCCCATATTGGGTAAATTTTGTGCCTTCTTTCCTGCACAAGCCGGAGAACCAAATCGCCCTTATTGAAAGATCGGTTTCTGATTCTCTGGCTATGATACTTGCATAACTTCTGGTGATAGGCTATTGATCTCATCTCAGCAATGACACAAACTTCTTCGACTAAGTCGAGATCATTTTGTCAAGAAATTCCGGCATCTTATTCAATATATGTGGCCACTCTAGGAGAAGTGTGAATCAAATCACTAGGAAGAACTACTTCTGTGCCATAGACCAAAAAGAAAGGTGTATATCCAATTGACATGTTTGGAGTTGTTCGTAAACTCCATATTACAGAAGGTAATTGTTCTGCCCAAGCCCCCGTAGCACGTCGTAGTGGTGCTTAGAGTCTTGGTTTTAGGCCCTGTAAGATTAAACCATTTGCTCTTTAAACTTGTCCATTTGCTTATGGATGTGTGACTGATGCAATGTCAAGCTGGATATTTTGTTCATTGCAGAATTCGGCAAGCTCTCCCATAGAAAAGTTACTCTCATTGTCCATGATAATGCTATGCGGATAACCGTATCGGATTATAACATCCTCAACAAATCTTCTGGCTATTGCTCCATCATAACTAGTGACGGGTTTAGCCTCAATCCATTTGGTACATTTTTCCACCATCACTAAGAGGTGTGTAAATCCACTTGGAGCTCGTTTAAACAGTCCTACCATGTCACGCCCCAGACCGCGAAAGGCCATGTTATAGGTATTGTTCGCAGCTGATCAGCCGGACCATGAGCTTGTTTGGCGTACTTTTGGCAGCCCTTGCACGTCTTGACCAGCCGTTCGACATCTGCCTTGGCTGTAAGCCAGAAAAAACCGTGTCAGAAAGCTTTTGCCACTAAAGATTTGGCTGCAGCATTGTGACCACACTCGCCTTCGTGGATCTCTTGTAAGATTTCCACTCCTTATTCCGGAGATACACAACACTGAAAGACCCCAGATGCACTCCGCTTATAGAGCTCACCACTGATTATAGTATAGGCTTTTGCTTGTCGGACGATCTGTCGGCTCAAAACTTGGTCTTCGGGTAATTTTCCATCTATCAAGAAATCAAGATAGGGTTCAGTCCAACTGGGAATCTCAGCCATAATTGCTACTAAAGGTGAGTCGGATTTGGTCGGACATTCCTCATCTACTCCTTTTATAGAGGGAACTTTGAGGTGCTCTAGAAAAGTGCCACCCGGGACCTTTTTCCGGGCAGAGCCTATTCGAGATAGTGCATCTGCTTCCTCATTTCCTATTCGAGGGATGTGTTGAACTTCAAACCCTTCAAACGATTTAGATAATTCATCCACGATAGCCCTATATGCCACCATGTGCTTGTTTGCCTTACAGATATCCCACACTTGTTGAGCAACAAGATCCGAATCTCCATAACACATTAAACATCGGATGCCGATGTCCTTAGCAATCCGGATTCCATGTAGTAGTGCTTCATACTCGGCAATGTTGTTCGTCGCCGTGAAGTGTATCTGCAATACATATAAAAGTTTATCACCTTGGGGTGATTTGAGCACCACGCCAGCCCCCGAGCCCCCAAGCGCTTTAGACCCGTCAAAATGCAAGGTCCAGTATTCTGACTCTGGCAGGGTCATACTCTCCATTGTCTCTATCCAATCAGGGATAAAGTCAGCGAGGATTTGGGATTTGATTGTTGTACGAGGTTTGTACTCAATATCAAAAGCTGAGAGCTCTGTGTCCCATTTGGCGACGCGTCCTGTAGCGTCACTATTGTTGATTATATCTCTCATGGGAGCTGTGCTCACCATGGTAATTGGATGTTCCTGAAAATAATGTCGTAACTTACGAGATGCTAAGAACACACCATAAGCCAACTTTTGATAATGCGGATATCGCTGTATTGATTCCGTTAAGACCTCGCTGAGATAGTAAGTCGGAGGCTGCACCAAGTGTTCCTGATTTTCCTCCGGTCTCTCCACAACCGTGATGATAATGATGACTTTGTTTGTCGCAGCAAGATAGAGCAACATCTTTTCCTGTGGTTCCGGTGCTGCAGGGATGGGAGCAGATGAGAGTACTGCTTTCAGGTCTTGTAGTGCAGCTTCAGCTTCGTCGGTCCAAACAAAATTCTTGGTCTTTTTCAGGAGCTTGTATAGTGGTGCGGCTCTTTCACCGAGCCGGCTTACAAACCGACCAACTGCGGCAATGCAACCAGTTAGTCTTTGTACGTCCTTCAGGCGAGTCGGCTTGGAAACATTGAGTATAGCCTTGATATTGTCTCGGTTTACCTCTATGCCTCTTTGAGACACAATAAAACCTAACAATTTTCCGGCTGGGATTCCAAAGAAGCATTTCTTTGGGTTAAGCATTATGTTGTATTTTCGTAGATTGGCGAATGTTTCCTCCAAGTCGGAAATCAGGGTTTCCTTCTTTTTGGACATCACCGCAATATCATCCACATATGCGTGTATGTTGCGTCCGATTTGATCGTGGAGGCAACACTGCATTGTGCGTTGGTACGTAGCTCCTACGTTTTCAGCCGAAATGGCATCGTAACAAAACAGAATGTTCTGAAGGGGGTTGTGAATGAAGTTTTGACTTTGTCAGATTCCTTCATCTGGATTTGGTGATAACCGGAATATGCGTCGAGAAAACATAGGAGTTCCGAGCCTGCCGTGGAATCGATAACTTGATCAATCCTAGGCAGAGTGAACGGATCTTTGGGACAAGCCTTGTTCAAGGCAGTATAATCAACACACATCCTTAAATCAGTGGTGTCCTTTTTAGGGACCATTACAGGATTGGCCGTCCACTCAGTGTGGATGACCTCTTCTATGAATCCAGCTAACTCGAGTCGTGCTAGTTCCTTAGCTATTGCCTTACACTTTTTGTCACCAAAACGTCGTAGGGGCTGTTTGATGGGTTTAGCATTTGGGTGTACATTAAAAGAGTGATTGGTAAGTTCCCAAGGTACTCCGGTCATGTCAGATGGCTACCATGCGAATATATCTTTATTTGCTTGGAGGAACTTGACAAGCGCGCTTTCCTATGCGCTATCTAGGCCTACGCCTATCTAGGTCACCTTGGAGGGGTCATCATCCTTCAACGGCGTCTTCTTCGTCTCTTCTGATGCCTTGAACTCTGGATTCGGCTTTGTCACCTCCTTCTTTGTCGCGGGCATCTCGGACGGATCTATGGTCTTCTTGATGTCCTGGTACTCCTGGGCGTGCAGCACGGCTTCAGCAAAGGCGGCATTTCCATCCTTGCATTCTTGCGCTTTCTTTGGGTCTCCCCTAATGGTGATCACGCCGTTGGGACCTGGAATTTTCATCATATTGTAAATGTAATATGGACGAGCCATAAAAGCCTAGTAAGCCAGGCGTCCGAATATAGCGTGGTACGCGCTCTTGAACGGGACCACTTCGAAGGAAAGTGCTTCCGTCCGGTAGTTCTTTGGAGTTCCAAAGGTAACATCCAAAGTGATCTCCCCCAGGGAATTTGCTTGTCTTCCTGGGACAACTCCGTAAAAAATCACCGAGCTATAGTTCAGCTGGGTCTCCGAGATCTTCATCCGGCGTAGCGTTTTGACATACAAAATGTTGATGCTGCTGCCGCCGTCCATGAGAGTCTTGGAGAAACCACAACCATCAATAAGTGGATTGATGATTAAGGCGTACTTTCCTCGCATGTGTAACTTAGGCGGATGATCAACGCGATCAAAGGTGATTGCCACTTCCGACCAGTCCAGGAACTGAGGGACAGCCGGAACTATTGTGTTGAGCTCATGTAGAACTGCTTTCTTGACCTTTGCTGGTTGAGATCCGAGGAAGGTGACGTAAGTGTCTTTATTTGTCGGGAAATTCTTTTTCCCTTCTGGCCTGGGATTTGAAGCATCGGCTTCCTCCATGTCAGAATCATCCTTGGTCTCCTTATACTTTTCGGGATTCTTCTTTCCCTTCTTCTGCTTTGCTCTATCGTCTTTCTTGATGTCGTCATTGAAACGACACTCGGCGTTTGTGTGGGACGAGCCCCCATTGGCATCTAAGTGATGCACACATGGGTTATTGGCAATGTCGGCCCAGGAGTAGGTTTTGCCGGGTTGTTGGTCTCCTCTACCCTGGACTCTTGATGTCCCGCGACCGCGTCCACGGCCGCCGCCACGCCCTCCTCGTCCTCCAGACCCGAAAGTAGCAGTGACCACTACCATTTCCGCGTTGGGCTTTTCTTCGGAGGTGTTCTTGCGTTTTTGAGCTTGTTGCTTTGGTTGTTTTGCCGACTATGGCACAACTAGGGCGTTAAGTAATCCCTCTGCATCGTCATCAGCATCTACATACTTGCTCACTGTTTATATCATCTCTCCCAAATCAGTGAACTTGTCACACTTCAAGCGATGACGTAGTAAACCAATTGGGAGTCCTGAAATGAAACCTTCAATTGCAGTTTGTTCATTTACTCCTTCACCAGAGTTCTTGGTGTCGATCCATCGTCCGAGATAATCCCGACAAGTTTCTCCGTCTTTTTGGGTGCAACGTTGTAGGCCTCCTACCATACAGGGCCTCCGATATGTGCCTTCGAAATTCCAAAAGAACGCACTTTTCATATCATACCAGTTGTGAATGGTGTTCTCCGGAAGTTCATTGATCCATGACCATGTCGTCTTCCGCAACATGAGTGGGACATATCGGGTCGCGACCAGGCTATTTCCGCCTTTGGCGATACAGCAAGCCTGGAAAAATCCTGGAGCCAAGTATCTGGTCGAGCTATACCGTTGTAGGCTTGAATGTGTCTTGAGATAGGAAATCCTTCCAGGAATTTTGTAGCTCTTATGCATGGTTCGAAGCATTTTGGGCCCACGTATATATCATCGTTTTCATAGCGCCATGCCTCTATGTTGGAGTTAATCCTATGCCTTGCATCACTTGGGGATAAAGATCATCCCGAATGACGGCTGTGGCTGCGGTCCCTTGGAGCCGGACTTCGTCTTACGCCACCACCTCCTCCACCACGATGCCCTCCATGGCCTCCTTGGGAGCCGTTGTGATGGCTGCTCGGTGGAGAGGGTGGAGCAGCTGGATGGTTTCCGGCTGATCGCCGACCTCTGTTCGGAGCGTTGTTATTTCGGTTCCAGGGAGGATCTTCATTATGACGAGCCCCCTGCTGGCTTGACTAGCACGGTGTCCGTCGTTCCTTCGTCCATCAGCCGGACGGCTTGTGTGTCTAGGAGGTGGCATTCTTTGACGGTCCTCCTCCCTGCGTTTTTCTTTATCTTCTTCCCTGTGATCATTCGACTCTCGCCTCGAAGGATTCTTCGGATTCAGTGCAGCAATTGCCTCTTGCTCCGTAGATGGGGCAATGTTGCGCCAGTCACGTGTAGCTTTGTGGTGTTGTCCTGAAGATCCGGTTCTTGAGTAGTTGTCTTCCCGACGGTCGAAACAGTGATGCTGTTCTGGAACACGTTGGGGTCTTACGTCATTCCAGGCCAGATCCGTGCGGAATTGCTCAGATTGGGAGACCAGTTTTCCGCTTCCGGACAGGGCGGCCTTCTGCTGCTCCAGACCGTTGTTGAGTAGTTTAATGCCCAATCGAATCTGCTCTGGGCCTGGATTACTTGATAGGATTTCTCGAGCCGCAACGGTGTTTTTCACTAGTGTTGGATACACCCAATCCCCATTGCTGTCGCGCCAAGGCATCCCATGGTCTCCTCCGAAGAGGACTTTGTGAATCTGCGGGAATTGGTCATCATGAGTATGATGTTTCCTGGTCTTCTGATGCTGCCGGGAGTTGTACTTCTCCGCAGTTGCCATGCGTTTCTTTTCTTCCTCAAGGTTTTTGGCTTCATTAAGGAGTACTTGGCGACCTGCTTCTAGGGACTGGGCCCTTTCGTCTAGCTCTTCAGCAGTAAGTTCTATAGCTGTAGGAATATGTGTGGTTAGAGCAGCATCGATGAGTTTACGCGCACCTTTGGTGATCACGTGTCCATCCACTGACTCTTCTTTGGGCTCTTCTAGAATTAATGCGCCATCCGAGTCTTCCTCGTATTCCTCGGCAATCACTTCCTCCGCTAGAGGATCTTTTGCCGGGGTCTTGTTCTTCTTGTTCTTCTTCTTTGCCTTCCTGGCAGCACCGGTAGCAAAGACGGCTTTGGGTCTGTTTCCCGGAGTCAAGCTCTGATCGGTACTTTCGGACTTTTGGACCTCGGGATTATCTCCGATATCCATGTCATCCTGCGCTTTGGGAGAGTTTTCTCCGGATCCTTCATACATGGCTTCTCCTTCCTCTGCGGCTTTGGAGTTATACTCCTCTTCATACTCCGCGGAGAACTTTCGGAAATCTGCCGACGTCATCGAGTCATCCGAGGATGCGGGTAAGTCAGTGTTTATTCCGATCGCCTCCAGCACTGAGTTAGTGTTTTCTCCGGCATCGGTAGGGCCGAATCTGGATCCAATGTATCCAATGAAGTGTGATGTGTGAGTCCTAAGGTAGTTGCGACTTTCCTCGTGGGCTTCCTCGAATATCCTGATAGTCTCGAGAACTTCATCCACGCTTGCGTCTTGCATCATCATACGCCTCAGCGTGTGCTTCAGGAAGAGTTGATCTGTTCCAGCGTTAGCAGGTCCGGAACCAAGGTTGTTGTTGTGATCATCCTGGATTTCGACCTCAGCAGGTGGATCGATCTGGGATTCAGCCTCGCAAGGGAAATCCACTCCAGATTCGACTTGAACCACCAGGTCTGCTTCAGGCTCAGATTTCTCCACTATCTCCGCAACTGGTGCAGGCTGGGTGGGATTAGGGTTTTCTGAGATCCGGAACTCTGCCGCCACCGTGGACAAAGGGTACCCAGAAATGTCTTATGCCTATATCATCACAGCTGGGGTGGGTGGGGCAGGTTCAGCGAATCCGATGTATACATCGAACTCGCCAAAAGACATGATAGTGTAAGCAGTCATAGCCTCCCTAGCCAAAATCCAGGTCTCGTCGAGAACGATGAGAGGGACATCACTGGCGTAGAGGATGCAACCGACGGTGATAGTCTCGCCGATTCTGATTTTTGCAGATTCCGCTCGAAACACAGATCCGAAGCTCACTTTCCCCACGGTGGGCGCCAACTATCGTCGGATTAATGACAAGTACACCATGAGGGGGTCCTCGAGGCGTGTGAAGAGAGGGGTGTGAGACGTACGGTGTTCCGGGACGGTGAGCACACAAGTTTACCCAAGTTTGAATCCGCCGGCTTTGGATGGATCCTACTCCTGCTAGCAATCCAGTAATATAGCAGAGCCGGAATATGGGTTACAAGGGTTTTGCCTGTGCGAGTTGAGATTGTAGACTATTGTGAGGGTGCCCTAAAGGCTCTCCCTAGGATGGCTTATATAGATATCCGGCCTAGGGTTTACAGGAGAGTTATATCTGGCCACGACTAAGAGTTGGTTACAGAGTACATCTTGAATTACAAGAAACACTATGGGCCTATGTAGGTAAGTCTTCTGGGCCTTCCCATAACCGGATTGGACTCCGTCCCTTCTCCCTGACAGGGCCGCCCATGAAGCAAAGCTCTAACCTGAAGTGGGCCACCCTGGTCAGTGAGGAACTATGAGGATACCCGGAAAGTATATCCCCAACACGTTTATCTGCACGGAGCCAGGATGCAACTGGGTCGGCAACAAATTAACGTTGTATCTGCACCTCAAATCCACACACTCGATCGAGGTGCCCACCATCCTCTATAGCGTCAAACAATGGACCCATCTAAGCCGGCGCCTGCAGGGTGCTCGCGGAGAACAAATGTCATCAGCATTGGGAAGACGGGCATGCTGTTTGTTGGCCATATTGACGGGCACAGAACGGACATTGTCCTGTCCGTCAGCCGTGCAAGGTCCACGGTGTGGGAATTCGAGGACTATGAGGTGAGGATATCATCATTGGTCAATTTGTCCTGGGTTCTATCTTCTCGAGTTTGATTCTGAGCCAAAGATTGGGCAGCTGCCGGCGCTGGCCGAAGCCGCGCTGGAGGCGCTCAACCATTACCTATCGGTAGCGGGGACTTATTGTCAAGCTCCTCAATTGTTGGTCGGAGTTCCTCGTGGAGTTCTGATGTCTACGCACTTCTATTCTTGTAGACAGTTGTTGGGCCTCCAAGTGCAGAGGTTTGTAGAACAGCAGCAAGATTCCCTTGAGTGGATTACCCAAGGTTTATCGAACTCAGGGAGGAAGTGGTCAAAGGTATCCCTCTCAAGCAACCCTGCTATTATGATACAAGAAGTCTCTTGTGTCCCCAACACACACAATACACTTGTCAGGTGTATAGGTGCACTACTTCGGCGAAGAGATAGTGAAATACAAGTGGTATGGATATAAGACAATGGTGACAGAAAAGAGCTTGATGGGAGAAAAAGACTAAAGGCAATCTGAAATAAAGATGGAAGCAAGCAAACATGTAACAGATCTAGTTGCAAACGGTGTTTCAATGCTTAGATACAAGGCCTAGGGATCATACTTTTTCTAGTGAACACTCTCATATAAATATCTTCTCTTCGTGATACTACTCTGAACTACTCTCCGGTTGGACACTCTAATCCATGGTAGGGCTATAATAGCACTCCTCAAAGTTCGCTTTCCCCATCTAGATAACCCCTCACTATCACCTTGAGCGCTAGATGGTTCCAACAAACACCACAATTTCATAGAGACATCCAACTCCAAATATAACTCATAACAAGTATTTGTAATATCTAGCCTAAGTGCCACCATGGTGTGAATGCTATCACTTTCACACACATGGGGAGAGCCAGAGATCTATTAAAGCACTTGAGTAGCAAGGTAGATCTACTTGATTACAAAGCTCATGATCACAATATGATCACGCGTAGAGAGAGATGAACACATAGCTACCGGTAGAACCCTTAGCCTCGAGGAAGAACTACTCCCTCATCCTCATGGGAATCAGCAATGACGATGGAGATGGCGGTGGAGATCGATGGAGATGGCTCCGGGGGCACTTCCCCGTGCCGGCAGGGTGCCGGAATAGAGACTTTTTTGTCCCCGAATCTCCCCTTCGGTGGCGGTGGCACTGTGGAACTTTTCATGGCTGGAGGCTGGATTGTTTTAAGGTTTCTGCATTGGAGGTTTCTTATAGGCGAAAGGGCGATGTTAGAGGGTGGACCAGGGGCCCACACCACCTGGTGGCGCAGCCCGGGGGACCCGCGCCACCACATGGTGTGGCTAGCCCCTGGCCCCTCTCCATCTTGTCTTCTGGCTTTGTGAGTCTTCCGGTGAAATATCGACTTTGGCTTTTGTCCGGTCCAATTCCGAGAATATTTATTTTCCAGCTTTTCTGAAACCAAAATCAGCAGAAAACAGGCAACTGGCACTATGGCATCTTGTTAATAGGTTAGTTCCAGAAAATGTGTAAAAGTACTCCAATGTGTGCACAAAACATAAGAAAATAGATATAAAACAAGCATGGAACATCAAAAATTATAGATACGTTTGCAACATATGAACATCCCCAAGCTTAACTCCTGCTCGTCCTCGAGTAGGTAATTGATAAAAAGAATAATTTTTGAGGTGACATGCACCATCACAATCAAGATCAAACCATTTGCAAGCATTGAAAGCTAGGATCAAAGTACTCTAAACATGATCTTGAAAGATGAAGTTGTAACAATAAGACATAGTAACTATGCATGCAACATGAAAGGATACAAACAAACATCATGAATAACAATGCATTGAAAGACGTTTGTTTGTTTCACATATAGAAAACATAGCATAGTGGCATTCAGCTTGTCCCTCATGGAGTAGCAAAACATAAATGCATAGGACACCTTCAAAGTTCATAAGGGTGACTAGATACAAATAGTTCAAGAACAAGCAATATCAACATTATGAATCAATCAATAAGTTTTGGGACAATGCACATAGAACTAAGAATGACAACTATGCTCTCTTAATTGGTGCCTAAGGATAGAAGGTGGAGACTCAATATAAAAGTGGAAGAAAGGCCTTCATAGAAGGAAGCAGGGATTCAAGTCTCATAAAGAGCTTCCAAAAATTATGGTACTTATTAGCTTTCAGCTCTCATTGCCCCTATCATAAGCATCTTGAAGTGATTAAGGTTAAAGTGAACAAACTATGGAGTATATGCTTGACAAAGTATAAGTTGGCAATCTCATGTCCCTTGAATACGAGGGCCGCTCCTCATGCTACTCAAGTTTAGTTACCGGTAAGTTCTTGTCATAGTAAGTACATGTGTATCATAGAGAACCGCCAACGGGGTACCCCTTTCCTGATGATACAGAAGAATCCCCATATCAAAATGACAAGGCAAGCAGACAATAAGAATCTCAGCGATCTTCTTATTTACCATGGGAAAATGGTGCTTTTTTCTCTCTTTTCTCATCTGTTTTTTCTTTTTTCTCAATCTATATCTCTTTTTTATAAGAAGAATGCTTCATAGATTGCTCATTATGGTTACGCTGCAGGTTTCCACCATGATTAGGCATGGATTAGACTAGCCGCCCAGGCGTTTCTCTAACACATATACATAACTCCATGGACTTACAAGCTCCCCTTTCATTTCACACCAACGACATCCATAAACAAAAGAGCATGGTATCAATTGGGTACAATGTACAAGTGCAATGTTGAAAGCATTCCCCATGACATCATGGTTCTTCTAATCACCAACGTATAAGTGCAAGCATATACAACATAGACGACATAATGGTTCAAGTTTATTAGGGGCAAGAAAAGTAAAGTGTGCCATCAAGTTCGTGAGATCTTTAATCACTAATTTTCACATAACAGGTTTAATTCGGAAGGTAGATAAAAACATGAATATACTTGGAGTAGCAAATGCTAATAGGTAGGTATGGTGGACTCTTTGGAATAACTGTTTTATTTGGAGTTGGATGCATGAGTGGAACTCATACTTGGTATGGAGGCTAGCAAAAGACTGGGAGCGACCAACTAAGAGAGCAATAATGGCCATAATCATGCAAAGCAACAAAACATTATTAATTAAAGCATAAAGTGATATTACAAGTCGAAAACTAAATGATCATAGAGGCTATGGTGACTTGGGATAGTCTTAACATGGTGTGAGCATGCGCCAAGTGAACCCAAATAAAGCATCAAAGGATAATACCACAATACTATGCTTTAATATGCTAAAACAACACATGATTCTTTCAAGGCACATTAATCAATCTCAATTGTTTAAAACATGTCATGCTACATAAAAAATCACTAAGCATAAAGCCAAAACAATATCAAGCATGACATGACAAAGCCTAGGCCACAGTCAGAAACAAGACTCCTTTTATACCACTTATAAGCATGAAACTTCCTACTCTTTTCCAACACCAATCGAAAACTAAACCTAACATAGTGCTAGAAAAGGAGAACACTCGTAGAACAATAAGAGTGAAAACTAGAGTGTTCTAGGCAATGAATAACGAGGTGTGTCTCTCTCCAAACAAAGTGTGTTGGGATCCAACCAACTTATTTAAGCAAACTAAGCAAAAGAAAACTAAAAACAAGAATGATGACGCTCCAAGACAACACAAAAGTGCATGAAACAATAAAAACGAAGTGTTTGGAAGAAACCTGAGGTTTTTACTGATGAAGAAGGGGATGCCTTGGGCATCCCCAAGATTTGACGCTTGTACTTCTTGGATATTTATTGGGGTGACACGGGTGGCATTACCAAGCTTGAGATTTTATCCATTCTTCATCTCATCACATCATTCTTTCCCTACACCTGAAAATTTCCTTCATACAAAACTTCACACAATCTTCATTAGCAACATTAGTGCAGTCAAGATAATAATTCTTTTGGTTCAGTTTCAACACAAGTAAAACTTCCATTAAAACACAAGATACTGTAGCACTTCCTTTAAAAAGTTCAAATGATCAAAGAGAACTCAAAGAGAAAGAGATTAAGAGGCAAATGCAAATAATGGCAGAAATCTGTCAAAACAGACCAGCAGGTACAAACCGATTTTTCGAAGACCTTCTGTTGCTCAAATCGAAAAGTGTTGAACTAATGAAAGTTAGATAACAATCTGGGGCAGAATCACAAATAGTTACAGCTCAATCTGACGTACAGAGATGTTTCACGAATTTTTATAGTGAAGCACAAAAATCTGTTTCGGGATAGCACTTCCCCAAATCTTACTTCCCTCTCATTAGAGGTTATTATTGGCACAAAAATCAAATAAAAAGGATAAGTAGAGGTTATTATAGAAGTAATAATTTCCAAGACTCAAGAAAACTATTGAGTTATCTCCCAAGAAGTACTTTTCTTTAACGCCTTTAAGTTAGGCATGATAGTTTGAGGAGATGCTCACATAAGAAAATATGAATTGAAGTAAAAGAGAGCATCAAGAAGAAATTCAAAACACATTTAAGTCTAACCCACTTCCTATGCATAGGAATCTTGTAAAGAAACAAGTCATGAAAGCACAAAGCAACAGCATAGAAAAGCAAAACAAGTGCAACTTCAAGACTTTCAACATAAAGAGAGGAAACTTAATAATGTTGAGATACATAAGACCATGTTTCCCTCTCTCATAATAACTTTCAGTAGAAACATGAATAAAATTAACCATATAATTATCGCATACAACATTCTTATCATGATGCACTAGCATAAAATGATTATTACTCTCCACATAAGCATAGTCATTCTTATTAATTATAGTGGGAGCAAATTCAACAAAATAGCTATAATTATTATTCTCATCACCATAATCTTCAAATATAGGAGGCACATTATAATCATAATTAATTTTCTCCTCAATAGTAGGTGGACTGAAAATATCATACTCATCATTGTAATGATCATATATCAGAGGTATAGTATCATCAAAGTAGATTTTCTCCTCCGTGCTTGGGGGACTAAAAAGATCATTTTCATAAAAACTAGCTTCCCCAAGCTTAGACTTTTCCATAGCATTAGCAATAATGGTGTTCAAAGAATTCATACTAATAAAATTGCTATTAGCATGCAAATAAAGTTCCATAGGTTTTTTAATTTTCTCTTCAAACACTTCATGTCCTAACTCAAGATAAATACTATAAAGCTCTCTATTTTGTTGTTGTTTTCCATTAAGCCTAACTAGTGAAAATAAAAACAAGAAACAAAAAGTCAAAATTGCAGAATCTAAAGGAAATAACTTCGAGATCTCACACCGGAGGATGTGAGTACCATTTACCTTACCTCCCCGGCAACAGCGCCAGAAAATAGCTTGATGTCTACGCACTTCTATTCTTGTAGACAGTTGTTGGGCCTCCAAGTGCAGATGTTTGTAGAATAGCAGCAAGTTTCCCTTAAGTGGATTATCCAAGGTTTATCGAACTCAGGGAGGAAGTGGTCAAAGGTATCCCTCTCAAGCAACCCAGCAATCAAGATACAAGAAGTCTCTTGTGTCCCCAACACACCAAATACACTTGTCAGGTGTATAGGTGCACTAGTTCAGCGAAGAGATAGTGAAATACAAGTGGTATAAATATAATACAACGGTGACAGAAAAGAGCTTGATGGGAGAAAAAGACTAAAGGCAATCTGAAATAAAGATGGAAGCAAGCAAACATGTAACAGATCTAGTTGCAAATGGTGTTTCAATGCTTAGAAACAAGGCCTAGGGATCATACTTTCGCTAGTGAACACTCTCATATAAATATCTTCTCTTCATGATACTACTCTAAACTACTCTCTGGTTGGACACTCTAATCCATGGTAGGGCTATAACAGCACTCCTCAAAGTTCGCTTTCCCCATCTAGATAACCCCTCACTATCACCTTGAGTGCTAGATGGTTCCAACAAAGACCACAATTTCATAGAGACATCCAACTCCAAATATAAATCATTACAAGTATTTGTAATCTCTAGCCTAAGTGCCACCATGGTGTGCATGCTATCACTTTCACACACGTGGGGAGAGCCAGAGATCTATTAAAGCACTTGAGTAGCAAGGTAGATCTACTTGATTACAAAGCTCATGATCACAATATGATCATGCATAGAGAGAGATGAACACATAGCTACCGGTAGAACCCTTAGCCTCGAGGAAGAACTACTCCCTCATCATCATGGGAATCAGCAACGGCGATGGAGATGGCGGTGGAGATCGATGGAGATGGCTCCGGGGGCACTTCCCTGTCCCGGCAGGGTGCCGGAACAGAGACTTTCTGTCCCCCGAATCTCCCCTTCGGTGGCGGCGGCGCTGTGGAACTTTTCATGGCTGGAGTCTAGATTGTTTTAGGTATTCTGCATCGGAGGCTTCTTATAGGCGAAAGGGCGATGTCAGAGGGTGGACCAGGGGCCCACGCCACCTGGTGGCGCGGCCAGGGGGACCCGCGCCAGCATATGGTGTGGCCAGCCCCTGGCCCCTCTCCGTCTCGTCTTCTGGCTCCGTGAGTCTTTTGGTAAAATATCGACTTTGGCTTTTGTCCGGTCCAATTCAAAGAATATTACTTTTACAGCTTTTCTGAAACCAAAAACAGCAGAAAACAGGCAATTGGCACTGTGGCATCTTGTTAATAGGTTAGTTCCAAAAAATGTGTAAAAGTACTCCAAAGTGTGGACAAAACATAACAAAGTAGATATAAAACAAGCATGGAACATCAAAAATTATAGATACGTTTGCAACATATCAAGTTCCAATGTTGGAGCGACGACGACATCAACCCATTGTGAGATATCACATCTTAATATTCTCCTGGTCATCCTAATATGAATGTATATGTAATTTTCTAGTCCCTCTATTCTAATATTAATTACTTTATTTATTGTAGTGGCAGATTCCTTTCGCAATCGGAGTGGTGGAAATGGCTGGAAAGGTCCATGAATTTTACACCTATCTTGCTAAGGGTGAACAGGCGAAAGCCTATTATGAGGATCCAGAGACGACGGTAAAACGAGAGAAGCGTGCCAGGCGGGAAAGGAAGAGCTACCCAGCCACGACCTGGACATGGCTAATCGTTGGCATACAGATCTTGTGGTGATTCTAACCTCTCTCTTTCTCTCATGCATGTTTGGAGTATATGATGGGACATGTAATCGTTCCTAGCTAGATTAAGGTTCTACTAAGAGTAGTTTTATACTTCTACCGAGTATTTTGTTTGGAGTTCTGCAACTGCTAATATATTTTGATACAATTCCTATGTACTGGGAATTGTTCAGATCGAGTGCAGAATATGGTATGTACTGCTGAATCTTTCAAAAGCTACCGAATCTCTCAAATGTGCTAATGTTTCTATTATTAAAGTATTTTGTAAAACTAATACTCTTGTACTGGTACTTGTTTTGATCAATGGCAGTAGATTGTTTTGCTTTTCTTTTGAAACATGGCCTTCTCAATCTAGATGAGGCCTGGGCTTCTTGGGTTGCATATATGTTGGTCACACATGCATTGATGTAAGAACAAGGTATGCACGCAAACGCAGACTTAATCGTCAGTCTTGCTTGCTCCAATGATGGAGTGTGTTCGGAGAAAAAGGGCAAAGCCCGTTAAAAAAACAAAAAACAGGCCCAATGTTGAGACTCCCACCAGCAACATTTCCTACTACGCCAAGATGCACCCATATAGCAAATTAATGTGGGAACAGTACATTAACTATGATGTCGATATGGCCATGACCTTTTTTGGTCATCAGGATTGAAACCTAATAATATTCACACATGGTGGGAAAATATGGCGTGGCTGGTTTCCAGAAGTTGTCAAATCCCATGGTTATCAGTTTCCTGGCAGGCTATACACGTGATGTGATAGGATGCCATGCGTAAATATTTGTTTTTTTGTTTTTCTTTATTACATGCGATTGTTTCAAAACGTGTTCAAAATTGTCAAGATACAAATTCTTAGCAAGAAGTTGAATTTTTCAAAACTCTCGATTGTTTTTGATATATTAACTACCTGATGCATACCACCAAAAGCTTTTTGTAGAACTTTGATAGAAATCTACCACTTTCTAGAGCTTCTAGTTCAAATATGACATGATTTTGTTGATAGAGACATAAAGTCATTTGAGTGGACCGAGTTGATGACCCACAAGTATAGGGGGTGTATCGCAATATTTTTGATAAGTAAGAGTGTCGAACCCAACGAGGAGCAGAAGGTGCTGGCGAATGGCTAGGAGCAGGAATTCTCTATAAATACTTAGCAAACGGATTTTCAGGGGTTTTTGATAATGCAGGTAAATAAAGTACGAGTAAATAAAAGACAATAAGAATAAATGCAGCAAGTGGCCCAATCCTTTCTTTAGCAAAGGACAAGCCAGTTGTATTACTTAAGATGACCAGACGTTCTCGAGGACACATGGGAATATCTTCATGTGCTTTCACTTCATATAGTTGATTAATTTTCTTTAGTTTACTAAGTGTTGTGTGGGTGAACCTGTGCTAATGTACCGACCTTCCTAGGACTAATACATACTTGTGATTATACCCCTTGCAAGCATCCGCAAGTACAAGAAAGTAAATAAGGTAGAAACCTAAGTTAGGCATGATAGTTTGAGGAGATGCTCACATAAGAAAATATGAATTGAAGTAAAAGAGAGCATCAAGAAGAAATTCAAAACACATTTAAGTCTAACCCACTTCCTATGCATAGGAATCTTGTAAAGAAACAAGTCATGAAAGCACAAAGCAACAGCATAGAAAAGCAAAACAAGTGCAACTTCAAGACTTTCAACATAAAGAGAGGAAACTTAATAATGTTGAGATACATAAGACCATGTTTCCCTCTCTCATAATAACTTTCAGTAGAAACATGAATAAAATTAACCATATAATTATCGCATACAACATTCTTATCATGATGCACTAGCATAAAATGATTATTACTCTCCACATAAGCATAGTCATTCTTATTAATTATAGTGGGAGCAAATTCAACAAAATAGCTATAATTATTATTCTCATCACCATAATCTTCAAATATAGGAGGCACATTATAATCATAATTAATTTTCTCCTCAATAGTAGGTGGACTGAAAATATCATACTCATCATTGTAATGATCATATATCAGAGGTATAGTATCATCAAAGTAGATTTTCTCCTCCGTGCTTGGGGGACTAAAAAGATCATTTTCATAAAAACTAGCTTCCCCAAGCTTAGACTTTTCCATAGCATTAGCAATAATGGTGTTCAAAGAATTCATACTAATAAAATTGCTATTAGCATGCAAATAAAGTTCCATAGGTTTTTTAATTTTCTCTTCAAACACTTCATGTCCTAACTCAAGATAAATACTATAAAGCTCTCTATTTTGTTGTTGTTTTCCATTAAGCCTAACTAGTGAAAATAAAAACAAGAAACAAAAAGTCAAAATTGCAGAATCTAAAGGAAATAACTTCGAGATCTCACACCGGAGGATGTGAGTACCATTTACCTTACCTCCCCGGCAACAGCGCCAGAAAATAGCTTGATGTCTACGCACTTCTATTCTTGTAGACAGTTGTTGGGCCTCCAAGTGCAGATGTTTGTAGAATAGCAGCAAGTTTCCCTTAAGTGGATTATCCAAGGTTTATCGAACTCAGGGAGGAAGTGGTCAAAGGTATCCCTCTCAAGCAACCCTGCAATCAAGATAGAAGAAGTCTCTTGTGTCCCCAACACACCAAATACACTTGTCAGGTGTATAGGTGCACTAGTTCAGCGAAGAGATAGTGAAATACAAGTGGTATAAATATAAGACAACGGTGACAGAAAAGAGCTTGATGGGAGAAAAAGACTAAAGGCAATCTGAAATAAAGATGGAAGCAAGCAAACATGTAACATATCTAGTTGCAAATGGTGTTTCAATGCTTAGAAACAAGGCCTAGGGATCATACTTTCGCTAGTGAACACTCTCATATAAATATCTTCTCTTCATGATACTACTCTAAACTACTCTCTGGTTGGACACTCTAATCCATGGTAGGGCTATAACAACACTCCTCAAAGTTCGCTTTCCCCATCTAGATAACCCCTCACTATCACCTTGAGTGCTAGATGGTTCCAACAAAGACCACAACTTCATAGAGACATCCAACTCCAAATATAAATCATTACAAGTATTTGTAATCTCTAGCCTAAGTGCCACCATGGTGTGCATGCTATCACTTTCACACACGTGGGGAGAGCCAGAGATCTATTAAAGCACTTGAGTAGCAAGGTAGATCTACTTGATTACAAAGCTCATATCACAATATGATCATGCATAGAGAGAGATGAACACATAGCTACCGGTAGAACCCTTAGCCTCGAGGAAGAACTACTCCCTCATCATCATGGGAATCAGCAACGGCGATGGAGATGGCGGTGGAGATCGATGGAGATGGCTCCGGGGGCACTTCCCTGTCCCGGCAGGGTGCCGGAACAGAGACTTTCTATCCCCCGAATCTCCCCTTCGGTGGCGGCGGCGCTGTGGAACTTTTCATGGCTGGAGTCTAGATTGTTTTAGGTATTCTGCATCGGAGGCTTCTTATAGGCGAAAGGGCGATGTCAGAGGGTGGACCAGGGGCCCACGCCACCTGGTGGCGCGGCCAGGGGGACCCGCGCCAGCATATGGTGTGGCCAGCCCCTGGCCCCTCTCCGTCTCGTCTTCTGGCTCCGTGAGTCTTTTGGTAAAATATCGACTTTGGCTTTTGTCCGGTCCAATTCAAAGAATATTACTTTTACAGCTTTTCTGAAACCAAAAACAGCAGAAAACAGGCAATTGGCACTGTGGCATCTTGTTAATAGGTTAGTTCCAAAAAATGTGTAAAAGTACTCCAAAGTGTGGACAAAACATAACAAAGTAGATATAAAACAAGCATGGAACATCAAAAATTATAGATACGTTTGCAACATATCAAGTTCCAATGTTGGAGCGACGACGACATCAACCCATTGTGAGATATCACATCTTAATATTCTCCTGGTCATCCTAATATGAATGTATATGTAATTTTCTAGTCCCTCTATTCTAATATTAATTACTTTATTTATTGTAGTGGCAGATTCCTTTCGCAATCGGAGTGGTGGAAATGGCTGGAAAGGTCCATGAATTTTACACCTATCTTGCTAAGGGTGAACAGGCAAAAGCCTATTATGAGGATCCAGAGACGACGGTAAAACGAGAGAAGCGTGCCAGGCGGGAAAGGAAGAGCTACCCAGCCACGACCTGGACATGGCTAATCGTTGGCATACAGATCTTGTGGTGATTCTAACCTCTCTCTTTCTCTCATGCATGTTTGGAGTATATGATGGGACATGTAATCGTTCCTAGCTAGATTAAGGTTCTACTAAGAGTAGTTTTATACTTCTACCGAGTATTTTGTTTGGAGTTCTGCAACTGCTAATATATTTTGATATAATTCCTATGTACTGGGAATTGTTCAGATCGAGTGCAGAATATGGTATGTACTGCTGAATCTTTCAAAAGCTACCGAATCTCTCAAATGTGCTAATGTTTCTATTATTAAAGTATTTTGTAAAACTAATACTCTTGTACTGGTACTTGTTTTGATCAATGGCAGTAGATTGTTTTGCTTTTCTTTTGAAACATGGCCTTCTCAATCTAGATGAGGCCTGGGCTTCTTGGGTTGCATATATGTTGGTCACACATGCATTGATGTAAGAACAAGGTATGCACGCAAACGCAGACTTAATCGTCAGTCTTGCTTGCTCCAATGATGGAGTGTGTTCGGAGAAAAAGGGCAAAGCCCGTTAAAAAAACAAAAAACAGGCCCAATGTTGAGACTCCCACCAGCAACATTTCCTACTACGCCAAGATGCACCCATATAGCAAATTAATGTGGGAACAGTACATTAACTATGATGTCGATATGGCCATGACCTTTTTTGGTCATCAGGATTGAAACCTAATAATATTCACACATGGTGGGAAAATATGGCGTGGCTGGTTTCCAGAAGTTGTCAAATCCCATGGTTATCAGTTTCCTGGCAGGCTATACACGTGATGTGATAGGATGCCATGCGTAAATATTTGTTTTTTTGTTTTTCTTTATTACATGCGATTGTTTCAAAACGTGTTCAAAATTGTCAAGATACAAATTCTTAGCAAGAAGTTGAATTTTTCAAAACTCTCGATTGTTTTTGATATATTAACTACCTGATGCATACCACCAAAAGCTTTTTGTAGAACTTTGATAGAAATCTACCACTTTCTAGAGCTTCTAGTTCAAATATGACATGATTTTGTTGATAGAGACATAAAGTCATTTGAGTGGACCGAGTTGATGACCCACAAGTATAGGGGGTGTATCGCAATATTTTTGATAAGTAAGAGTGTCGAACCCAACGAGGAGCAGAAGGTGCTGGCGAATGGCTAGGAGCAGGAATTCTCTATAAATACTTAGCAAACGGATTTTCAGGGGTTTTTGATAATGCAGGTAAATAAAGTACGAGTAAATAAAAGACAATAAGAATAAATGCAGCAAGTGGCCCAATCCTTTCTTTAGCAAAGGACAAGCCAGTTGTATTACTTAAGATGACCAGACGTTCTCGAGGACACATGGGAATATCTTCATGTGCTTTCGCTTCATATAGTTGATTAATTTTCTTTAGTTTACTAAGTGTTGTGTGGGTGAACCTGTGCTAATGTACCGACCTTCCTAGGACTAATACATACTTGTGATTATACCCCTTGCAAGCATCCGCAAGTACAAGAAAGTAAATAAGGTAGAAACCTAAGTTAGGCATGATAGTTTGAGGAGATGCTCACATAAGAAAATATGAATTGAAGTAAAAGAGAGCATCAAGAAGAAATTCAAAACACATTTAAGTCTAACCCACTTCCTATGCATAGGAATCTTGTAAAGAAACAAGTCATGAAAGCACAAAGCAACAGCATAGAAAAGCAAAACAAGTGCAACTTCAAGACTTTCAACATAAAGAGAGGAAACTTAATAATGTTGAGATACATATGACCATGTTTCCCTCTCTCATAATAACTTTCAGTAGAAACATGAATAAAATTAACCATATAATTATCGCATACAACATTCTTATCATGATGCACTAGCATAAAATGATTATTACTCTCCACATAAGCATAGTCATTCTTATTAATTATAGTGGGAGCAAATTCAACAAAATAGCTATAATTATTATTCTCATCACCATAATCTTCAAATATAGGAGGCACATTATAATCATAATTAATTTTCTCCTCAATAGTAGGTGGACTGAAAATATCATACTCATCATTGTAATGATCATATATCAGAGGTATAGTATCATCAAAGTAGATTTTCTCCTCCGTGCTTGGGGGACTAAAAAGATCATTTTCATAAAAACTAGCTTCCCCAAGCTTAGACTTTTCCATAGCATTAGCAATAATGGTGTTCAAAGAATTCATACTAATAAAATTGCTATTAGCATGCAAATAAAGTTCCATAGGTTTTTTAATTTTCTCTTCAAACACTTCATGTCCTAACTCAAGATAAATACTATAAAGCTCTCTATTTTGTTGTTGTTTTCCATTAAGCCTAACTAGTGAAAATAAAAACAAGAAACAAAAAGTCAAAATTGCAGAATCTAAAGGAAATAACTTCGAGATCTCACACCGGAGGATGTGAGTACCATTTACCTTACCTCCCCGGCAACAGCGCCAGAAAATAGCTTGATGTCTACGCACTTCTATTCTTGTAGACAGTTGTTGGGCCTCCAAGTGCAGATGTTTGTAGAATAGCAGCAAGTTTCCCTTAAGTGGATTATCCAAGGTTTATCGAACTCAGGGAGGAAGTGGTCAAAGGTATCCCTCTCAAGCAACCCTGCAATCAAGATAGAAGAAGTCTCTTGTGTCCCCAACACACCAAATACACTTGTCAGGTGTATAGGTGCACTAGTTCAGCGAAGAGATAGTGAAATACAAGTGGTATAAATATAAGACAACGGTGACAGAAAAGAGCTTGATGGGAGAAAAAGACTAAAGGCAATCTGAAATAAAGATGGAAGCAAGCAAACATGTAACAGATCTAGTTGCAAATGGTGTTTCAATGCTTAGAAACAAGGCCTAGGGATCATACTTTCGCTAGTGAACACTCTCATATAAATATCTTCTCTTCATGATACTACTCTAAACTACTCTCTGGTTGGACACTCTAATCCATGGTAGGGCTATAACAACACTCCTCAAAGTTCGCTTTCCCCATCTAGATAACCCCTCACTATCACCTTGAGTGCTAGATGGTTCCAACAAAGACCACAATTTCATAGAGACATCCAACTCCAAATATAAATCATTACAAGTATTTGTAATCTCTAGCCTAAGTGCCACCATGGTGTGCATGCTATCACTTTCACACACGTGGGGAGAGCCAGAGATCTATTAAAGCACTTGAGTAGCAAGGTAGATCTACTTGATTACAAAGCTCATGATCACAATATGATCATGCATAGAGAGAGATGAACACATAGCTACTGGTAGAACCCTTAGCCTCGAGGAAGAACTACTCCCTCATCATCATGGGAATCAGCAACGGCGATGGAGATGGCGGTGGAGATCGATGGAGATGGCTCCGGGGCACTTCCCTGTCCCGGCAGGGTGCCGGAACAGAGACTTTCTGTCCCCCGAATCTCCCCTTCGGTGGCGGCGACGCTGTGGAACTTTTCATGGCTGGAGTCTAGATTGTTTTAGGTATTCTGCATCGGAGGCTTCTTATAGGCGAAAGGGCGATGTCAGAGGGTGGACCAGGGGCCCATGCCACCTGGTGGCGCGGCCAGGGGGACCCGCGCCAGCATATGGTGTGGCCAGCCCCTGGCCCCTCTCCGTCTCGTCTTCTGGCTCCGTGAGTCTTTTGGTAAAATATCGACTTTGGCTTTTGTCCGGTCCAATTCAAAGAATATTACTTTTACAGCTTTTCTGAAACCAAAAACAGCAGAAAACAGGCAATTGGCACTGTGGCATCTTGTTAATAGGTTAGTTCCAAAAAATGTGTAAAAGTACTCCAAAGTGTGGACAAAACATAACAAAGTAGATATAAAACAAGCATGGAACATCAAAAATTATAGATACGTTTGCAACATATCAAGTTCCAATGTTGGAGCGACGACGACATCAACCCATTGTGAGATATCACATCTTAATATTCTCCTGGTCATCCTAATATGAATGTATATGTAATTTTCTAGTCCCTCTATTCTAATATTAATTACTTTATTTATTGTAGTGGCAGATTCCTTTCGCAATCGGAGTGGTGGAAATGGCTGGAAAGGTCCATGAATTTTACACCTATCTTGCTAAGGGTGAACAGGCGAAAGCCTATTATGAGGATCCAGAGACGACGGTAAAACGAGAGAAGCGTGCCAGGCGGGAAAGGAAGAGCTACCCAGCCACGACCTGGACATGGCTAATCGTTGGCATACAGATCTTGTGGTGATTCTAACCTCTCTCTTTCTCTCATGCATGTTTGGAGTATATGATGGGACATGTAATCGTTCCTAGCTAGATTAAGGTTCTACTAAGAGTAGTTTTATACTTCTACCGAGTATTTTGTTTGGAGTTCTGCAACTGCTAATATATTTTGATATAATTCCTATGTACTGGGAATTGTTCAGATCGAGTGCAGAATATGGTATGTACTGCTGAATCTTTCAAAAGCTACCGAATCTCTCAAATGTGCTAATGTTTCTATTATTAAAGTATTTTGTAAAACTAATACTCTTGTACTGGTACTTGTTTTGATCAATGGCAGTAGATTGTTTTGCTTTTCTTTTGAAACATGGCCTTCTCAATCTAGATGAGGCCTGGGCTTCTTGGGTTGCATATATGTTGATCACACATGCATTGATGTAAGAACAAGGTATGCACGCAAACGCAGACTTAATCGTCAGTCTTGCTTGCTCCAATGATGGAGTGTGTTCGGAGAAAAAGGGCAAAGCCCGTTAAAAAAACAAAAAACAGGCCCAATGTTGAGACTCCCACCAGCAACATTTCCTACTACGCCAAGATGCACCCATATAGCAAATTAATGCGGGAACAGTACATTAACTATGATGTCGATATGGCCATGACCTTTTTTGGTCATCAGGATTGAAACCTAATAATATTCACACATGGTGGGAAAATATGGCGTGGCTGGTTTCCAGAAGTTGTCAAATCCCATGGTTATCAGTTTCCTGGCAGGCTATACACGTGATGTGATAGGATGACATGCGTAAATATTTGTTTTTTTGTTTTTCTTTATTACATGCGATTGTTTCAAAACATGTTCAAAATTGTCAAGATACAAATTCTTAGCAAGAAGTTGAATTTTTCAAAACTCTCGATTGTTTTTGATATATTAACTACCTGATGCGTACCACCAAAACCTTTTTGTAGAACTTTGATAGAAATCTACCACTTTCTAGAGCTTCTAGTTCAAATATGACATGATTTTGTTGATAGAGACATAAAGTCATTTGAGTGGACCGAGTTGATGACCCACAAGTATAGGGGGTGTATCGCAATATTTTTGATAAGTAAGAGTGTCGAACCCAACGAGGAGCAGAAGGTGCTGGCGAATGGCTAGGAGCAGGAATTCTCTATAAATACTTAGCAAACGGATTTTCAGGGGTTTTTGATAATGCAGGTAAATAAAGTACGAGTAAATAAAAGACAATAAGAATAAATGCAGCAAGTGGCCCAATCCTTTCTTTAGCAAAGGACAAGCCAGTTGTATTACTTAAGATGACCAGACGTTCTCGAGGACACATGGGAATATCTTCATGTGCTTTCGCTTCATATAGTTGATTAATTTTCTTTAGTTTACTAAGTGTTGTGTGGGTGAACCTGTGCTAATGTACCGACCTTCCTAGGACTAATACATACTTGTGATTATACCCCTTGCAAGCATCCGCAAGTACAAGAAAGTAAATAAGGTAGAAACCTAAGTTAGGCATGATAGTTTGAGGAGATGCTCACATAAGAAAATATGAATTGAAGTAAAAGAGAGCATCAAGAAGAAATTCAAAACACATTTAAGTCTAACCCACTTCCTATGCATAGGAATCTTGTAAAGAAACAAGTCATGAAAGCACAAAGCAACAGCATAGAAAAGCAAAACAAGTGCAACTTCAAGACTTTCAACATAAAGAGAGGAAACTTAATAATGTTGAGATACATAAGACCATGTTTCCCTCTCTCATAATAACTTTCAGTATAAACATGAATAAAATTAACCATATAATTATCGCATACAACATTCTTATCATGATGCACTAGCATAAAATGATTATTACTCTCCACATAAGCATAGTCATTCTTATTAATTATAGTGGGAGCAAATTCAACAAAATAGCTATAATTATTATTCTCATCACCATAATCTTCAAATATAGGAGGCACATTATAATCATAATTAATTTTCTCCTCAATAGTAGGTGGACTGAAAATATCATACTCATCATTGTAATGATCATATATCAGAGGTATAGTATCATCAAAGTAGATTTTCTCCTCTGTGCTTGGGGGACTAAAAAGATCATTTTCATAAAAACTAGCTTCCCCAAGCTTAGACTTTTCCATAGCATTAGCAATAATGGTGTTCAAAGAATTCATACTAATAAAATTGCTATTAGCATGCAAATAAAGTTCCATAGGTTTTTTAATTTTCTCTTCAAACACTTCATGTCCTAACTCAAGATAAATACTATAAAGCTCTCTATTTTGTTGTTGTTTTCCATTAAGCCTAACTAGTGAAAATAAAAACAAGAAACAAAAAGTCAAAATTGCAGAATCTAAAGGAAATAACTTCAAGATCTCACACCGGAGGATGTGAGTACCATTTACCTTACCTCCCCGGCAACAGCGCCAGAAAATAGCTTGATGTCTACGCACTTCTATTCTTGTAGACAGTTGTTGGGCCTCCAAGTGCAGATGTTTGTAGAATAGCAGCAAGTTTCCCTTAAGTGGATTATCCAAGGTTTATCGAACTCAGGGAGGAAGTGGTCAAAGGTATCCCTCTCAAGCAACCCTGCAATCAAGATAGAAGAAGTCTCTTGTGTCCCCAACACACCAAATACACTTGTCAGGTGTATAGGTGCACTAGTTCAGCGAAGAGATAGTGAAATACAAGTGGTATAAATATAAGACAACGGTGAGAGAAAAGAGCTTGATGGGAGAAAAAGACTAAAGGCAATCTGAAATAAAGATGGAAGCAAGCAAACATGTAACAGATCTAGTTGCAAATGGTGTTTCAATGCTTAGAAACAAGGCCTAGGGATCATACTTTCGCTAGTGAACACTCTCATATAAATATCTTCTCTTCATGATACTACTCTAAACTACTCTCTGGTTGGACACTCTAATCCATGGTAGGGCTATAACAACACTCCTCAAAGTTCGCTTTCCCCATCTAGATAACCTCTCACTATCACCTTGAGTGCTAGATGGTTCCAACAAAGACCACAATTTCATAGAGACATCCAACTCCAAATATAAATCATTACAAGTATTTGTAATCTCTAGCCTAAGTGCCACCATGGTGTGCATGCTATCACTTTCACACACGTGGGGAGAGCCAGAGATCTATTAAAGCACTTGAGTAGCAAGGTAGATCTACTTGATTACAAAGCTCATGATCACAATATGATCATGCATAGCTAGAGATGAACACATAGCTACCGGTAGAACCCTTAGCCTCGAGGAAGAACTACTCCCTCATCATCATGGGAATCAGCAACGGCGATGGAGATGGCGGTGGAGATCGATGGAGATGGCTCCGGGGGCACTTCCCTGTCCCGGCAGGGTGCCGGAACAGAGACTTTCTGTCCCCCGAATCTCCCCTTCGGTGGCGGCGGCGCTATGGAACTTTTCATGGCTGGAGTCTAGATTGTTTTAGGTATTCTGCATCGGAGGCTTCTTATAGGCGAAAGGGCGATGTCAGAGGGTGGACCAGGGGCCCACGCCACCTGGTGGCGCGGCCAGGGGGACCCGCGCCAGCATATGGTGTGGCCAGCCCCTGGCCCCTCTCCGTCTCGTCTTCTGGCTCCGTGAGTCTTTTGGTAAAATATCGACTTTGGCTTTTGTCCGGTCCAATTCAAAGAATATTACTTTTACAGCTTTTCTGAAACCAAAAACAGCAGAAAACAGGCAATTGGCACTGTGGCATCTTGTTAATAGGTTAGTTCCAAAAAATGTGTAAAAGTACTCCAAAGTGTGGACAAAACATAACAAAGTAGATATAAAACAAGCATGGAACATCAAAAATTATAGATACGTTTGCAACATATCAAGTTCCAATGTTGGAGCGACGACGACATCAACCCATTGTGAGATATCACATCTTAATATTCTCCTGGTCATCCTAATATGAATGTATATGTAATTTTCTAGTCCCTCTATTCTAATATTAATTACTTTATTTATTGTAGTGGCAGATTCCTTTCGCAATCGGAGTGGTGGAAATGGCTGGAAAGGTCCATGAATTTTACACCTATCTTGCTAAGGGTGAACAGGCGAAAGCCTATTATGAGGATCCAGAGACGACGGTAAAACGAGAGAAGCGTGCCAGGCGGGAAAGGAAGAGCTACCCAGCCACGACCTGGACATGGCTAATCGTTGGCATACAGATCTTGTGGTGATTCTAACCTCTCTCTTTCTCTCATGCATGTTTGGAGTATATGATGGGACATGTAATCGTTCCTAGCTAGATTAAGGTTCTACTAAGAGTAGTTTTATACTTCTACCGAGTATTTTGTTTGGAGTTCTGCAACTGCTAATATATTTTGATATAATTCCTATGTACTGGGAATTGTTCAGATCGAGTGCAGAATATGGTATGTACTGCTGAATCTTTCAAAAGCTACCGAATCTCTCAAATGTGCTAATGTTTCTATTATTAAAGTATTTTGTAGAACTAATACTCTTGTACTGGTACTTGTTTTGATCAATGGCAGTAGATTGTTTTGCTTTTCTTTTGAAACATGGCCTTCTCAATCTAGATGAGGCCTGGGCTTCTTGGGTTGCATATATGTTGGTCACACATGCATTGATGTAAGAACAAGGTATGCACGCAAACGCAGACTTAATCGTCAGTCTTGCTTGCTCCAATGATGGAGTGTGTTCGGAGAAAAAGGGCAAAGCCCGTTAAAAAAACAAAAAACAGGCCCAATGTTGAGACTCCCACCAGCAACATTTCCTACTACGCCAAGATGCACCCATATAGCAAATTAATGTGGGAACAGTACATTAACTATGATGTCGATATGGCCATGACCTTTTTTGGTCATCAGGATTGAAACCTAATAATATTCACACATGGTGGGAAAATATGGCGTGGCTGGTTTCCAGAAGTTGTCAAATCCCATGGTTATCAGTTTCCTGGCAGGCTGTACACGTGATGTGATAGGATGCCATGCGTAAATATTTGTTTTTTTGTTTTTCTTTATTACATGCGATTGTTTCAAAACGTGTTCAAAATTGTCAAGATACAAATTCTTAGCAAGAAGTTGAATTTTTCAAAACTCTCGATTGTTTTTGATATATTAACTACCTGATGCGTACCACCAAAACCTTTTTGTAGAACTTTGATAGAAATCTACCACTTTCTAGAGCTTCTAGTTCAAATATGACATGATTTTGTTGATAGAGACATAAAGTCATTTGAGTGGACCGAGTTGATGACCCACAAGTATAGGGGGTGTATCGCAATATTTTTGATAAGTAAGAGTGTCGAACCCAACGAGGAGCAGAAGGTGCTGGCGAATGGCTAGGAGCAGGAATTCTCTATAAATACTTAGCAAACGGATTTTCAGGGGTTTTTGATAATGCAGGTAAATAAAGTACGAGTAAATAAAAGACAATAAGAATAAATGCAGCAAGTGGCCCAATCCTTTCTTTAGCAAAGGACAAGCCAGTTGTATTACTTAAGATGACCAGACGTTCTCGAGGACACATGGGAATATCTTCATGTGCTTTCGCTTCATATAGTTGATTAATTTTCTTTAGTTTACTAAGTGTTGTGTGGGTGAACCTGTGCTAATGTACCGACCTTCCTAGGACTAATACATACTTGTGATTATACCCCTTGCAAGCATCCGCAAGTACAAGAAAGTAAATAAGGTAGAAACCTAACCAAAGCTTTAAACTCTAAGACCCTGACGTCCCTTGTGCAATGGTTTCCTAACGGGGGATCAGGTTTCTGTCACTCTGATAACCCCTACGATTAGTAGCCAAATACACAATGCATTTCCCTATGCCCATATAGGTGAAGTGTCATGTAGTCGATGTTCACATGACACCACTAGAAGAAGTACACCACATCTTAAATATAAAACTATTGAATATTTCTCAACACAATTCCACTACTAACAATATGACTTCTCCCATGTCCTCAAGAACAAAACGAACTACTCACAAGACATCATATGGATCATGATCTGAGATGATATAATGATATGTAACAATCTGAACATAAACAATAATTCAATGGTTCACTCAATAGCATCAACTACAAGGAGTAATCAACACCGGGAATGTTTCCCGTAAGAACTATGCAAGATTCAACCCAATTGTTATAGCAGTATGAGGAGTTGATGATGGTGTTGGTGGAGATGATGGTAGTGATGATGATGATGATCCCGATGAAGTCCAGCTTGATGGTGGTGTCGATGGATACAATCTCCCCTCTCTGGGAAGGAATTCCTCCTGCAGAATTTTGTCTGTCGGAGAGATCTTTCTCTCTCGGTGTTTTCTGCCCCGCAGAGTCGGCGGAATCTTTCTGTGGCCGTTCCCCGAGTATTAGGGTTTTGGGGGCATAATATACGCCAGAGGGGAGAGGCTAGAGTGGACCAGGGCGGCCACACCACCTGGTGGTGCGGCCTGGGGTGGCTCGTGCCAGGGGGTGTTGTGGGCCCCCTATGGCCCATCTCCACTTCCCCTTCTAGCTTTCTTCGTCTTCTAGGAAAATAGGATTTTCCTTGTATTTTCCCGGATAATCTGATCTTCACGAATTTTGCCTCCAAACAGCACCTTTTCCATCAGAATCCTAACTGCAGTGGTCCATGCTCCAAAAGTCATCAACCATGCAAAAACAGATGAAATAACATAAGTATCATCTCTTAATATGAAATATATTAATGAATAACAGTAAATTATGATATAGAATAGTGATGCAAAATGGACGTATCAACTCCCTCCAAGCTTAGACTTCGCTTGTCCCCAAGCGAAACTGAACTCAATAAACATGACCTCAGGTTTATGGAGTGAAGAGTCGATAAAAGAATACAGACAAGAAGCATCACATTCATCAATACATAAGTCATAATAGAAGACAACTCACTATTATATAACTTAACTTGCAAAAATGTAAAGGAAACATAATAAAGATACATAAAGTAAACAACAATTGGTAATGGCAAATTTAGCTCTTGGTCGAAGAATAGTTGACAATTTGATGGAGTTCACAAATAACTGGTTTTCAATGATAGCTTTCAAAGTAGTAGACACTAAGATAAGAGCAAAGTGCAAAACAAGGAACATAAGAAACATGATTGAATAAATCACCATATGAATGAATGAAACACAACAACTCAAAATACTTGCTGAGGTAGAAGAGAATGGGTCTACTGACTCAACTAAAAAAGTAAAACAAAGTCCCTTCACAGAGGGAAGCAGGGATTTCAAGTTTCATAAAGAGCTTCCAAAAATTATGGTACTTACTAGCTTTCAGCTCTCATTGCCCCTATCATAAGCATATTTAGGTGATTAAGGTTAAAGTGACACAACTAAGAGGATATGTACCAACTCATGCCCCTTACTTATGAGTACCAAACCTCATGCTGCTCAACTTCAGTAACAAGTAAGCTCTTGTCATTGTAAATACATATGTATCATAGAGAACCGCCAACAGGGTACCCCTTGCACATGATACAGGATCTATCCCATAATCAAAATGACAAGGCAAGCAGACAATGAGCATCTCAGCGATCCTTTTATTTGCTATTTTCATAGGTTTTTATTGAGGATGCTTCATAGAGTGATCATTATGGTTATGCTGCAAGTTTCCACCATGATTAGGCATGGCTTAGACTAGCGGCCCAGGCGTTTCTCTAACACACATATAAACTCCATGATCTTACAAGTTCCCCTTTTATTTCACACCGCTAGGATCCATATGCAAAAGAATCATGATATCAACGGAATATAATGTGCAATGTTGAAAGCGTTCCCCATGATACATGGTTCTGCTAACTTCAACTTATAAAGCGCAAGCATATACGCAACAAAGATGGACATAATGGTTCAAGTTTATTAAATGCAAGAAAGTAAAGTGTGCCATCAAGTTCGTGAGAGCTTTAATCACTAATTTTCATATAACAAGTTTAATTTGGAAGGTAGATAAAAACATGAATTTACTCGGAATAGCAATAGTGCTAGTAGGTAGGTATGGTGGACACAAATGGCATATGTTTTGGTTTAAGGATTGGATGCAAGAGAAGCGTTCCCTCTTAGTACAGGTTTTTGTCTAGCAAGGCTGGGTAGCAAGCATAAGAGTGGAAGGAAACAAACAAACATACAAGTGATAAAAACAAACATGCAATCTTCCTTGGAAGCACAAAATATCTTAACTAGAGAATACTAAACTTATGAGCAAATCAAGAAATAAATATGATGAAATTATATTTCTTTAGAGTACTTTTATCTTTTTCATTCAATTCCCAAAATAGTGTTGCTATTGACCGAGCCAGGTTTGCTGAAACCAACTAAATTAACTCAATGAGCCCAAAGTGATACCAATACTAATGACAAGATCAATCATATAACCATGAATTGAAAACTAAAATAAGATATGCAAGAGAGTGAATGATAGAACTCCTCATTAATATTCCATAACGACAACTCACACCAAGGGATACATAGATATCTAATAAGAGGGGGACACTTCCATAATGCAAACCATCCTACATGATAACTTCTCTATTCATGATATGACTCTACTAAAAAGGTAAAAAGATAGAAGATAGTGATGTGATACCGCGGCACTCCCCCAAGCTTGGAACAAACCAAGGGGATGCCAAAACCTGATGAAGAATTACTCTGTCGGTGCTGGTGTGATGACCCACAAGTATAGGGGGTGTATCACAGTATTTTCGAGGGAAGTGAAACCCAATTTATTGATTCGACACAAGGGGAGCCAAAGAATACTTATAAGCCTTAACAACTATGTTGTCAATTCAGCTGCACTTCGAAACAATCTTGCTCACAGCAGTTTATCAGTAGCAATAGTTTTGTAGTAGGAATAGTACAGTAACAACAGTAGTAAAAGTAAAGACAGTAGTAACAATAGCAGTAGACAGTAGGATTCGAGTGCGGTAGGCATAGGGATGGATGGATGGGTGTTGCATGGACAAGACAATTCACATGGCAATCAGAACATAGGGCAATTGCAGATAAATAAGATAAAGCATCCAAGTACTAGATAATCCTAGGCATGTGTTCCATATATAGTCATACGTGCTCGCAATAGGAACTTGCACAACATCTTTTGTCCTGCCAGCCCGTTTGTAGCAGGGCCTCAAGGGAACTATTGGCAATTAAGGTGCTCCTTTTAATAGAGCACCGGAGCAAAGCATTAACACTTCGTGAACACACGTGATCCTCACATCAAAGCCATTCCCTCCGGTTATCCCGATTTCTGTCACTTCGGGGCCTTTGGTTCTGGACAACAATATGTGTATACAACTTGCAGGTAAGACCATAAACAATACTATCATAATGAATCAATAACATGTTCAGATCTGAAATCATGGCACTCGGGCCCTAGTGACAAGCATTAAGCATAACAAGTTGCAACCAAGTCAAAAAGCACTAATAGTATATTCTAGGCACCATGCCCTAACAATCCGATGCCATTACATGAACGATCTCATCCAATCCCTACCATCCCCATAGCCTACATCGGGGGATTACTCACTCATAGATGGGGGAAACATGGATGGTCGATGGAGAAGCGATGGTGATGATGATGGCGATGATCTCCTCCAATTCCACGTCCCGGCAGGGTACCAGAACGGAGTTTCTGGTTCCGAATCATGGAATCTGGTGGTGGCGGCGGAGCGGAACTCCTTTTGGAAAAACGTCGAACGCCCCCTGAGTTTTTAGGTCAGAAGGCAACTTATAGGCAAAGAGGGAGACCGAGGGGGTGTCTGGGGCGGCCAGACCCCCCCCTGGCGCGGCCAGGCCCAGCCCGTGCGGCCGGGTGGTGTGGCTAGGCCCTAGCCCCACTCCGTCTCATATTCTGGCTCTGTGAGTCATCTGGTGAAATAGGATTTTTGGCATATTTTCCGGGATTTTTCCTGATAGTTGACTTTCTACACAAAAACTAGACACCAAGGTAATTCTGCTGAAAATAGCGTCAGTCCGTGTTAGTTGCATCCAATTCACACAAGTTTAGAGGAAAAACAATAGCAAAAGTGTTCGGGAAAGTAGATACGTTTTGGATGTATCAACTCCCCCCAAGCTTAGCTTATTGCTTGTCCTCAAGCAATTCAGTTGAAAACTGAGTGCGATAAAAGAAACTTTCACGAACACATTTGCTTCATATGATCTATATATTCTCAGCATGTAATCAACTACTTAGACAATTCATAATAAGGAGTATGCAACTAGCAACAGAAAAGAAAACTAAACGAAAGCAAAAAACTAAAATGGATAGAATAGAAGTAAGCGGAGATAATAATGGTGAAAACATTGTTTTGTTCAATGAAATCCTTTTGTTAACAAGGTTGATCAGGTCTTGTTACCAAAACAATTTTATATGAAACAAAACTTTGTATTCCACTAATGATTATGTTACCTCAACTTTGATAGCAATGGTCCCAATCATAATAGTTTCAAATTTTTCTTTTGGTATGGGACAATATATTTCTCCAACTTGAATGCCCTCAACATGTTCAATTGAATTCAAACCATAAGTCGTATCATTAACATTGAAGGTCACCGTTCCTTTATTACAATTAATAACAGCTCCTGCGGTATTAAGAAAAGGTCTCCCAAGAATAATAGACATATTATCATCTTCAGGCATTTCAAGCACAACAAAATGAGTTAATATCAAGTAATTATGAGCCACTTGAATAAGTAAATCCTCACATATACCAATAGGAATAGTGGTAGATTTATCAGCCATTTGCAAAGATATATCAGTTGGTATTATTTTTTCAAATTGAAGTCTCTTGTAGAGAGAAAAAGGCATAACACTAACTCCAGCTCCCAAATCACACAAAGTGGTTCTAACATAACTATTCTTAATAAAGCAAGGGATGGTTGGAGTCCCTGGATCTCCAAGTTTCTTTGGAACCTTACCATTAAAGGAATAATTAGCAAGCAAAGTAGAGATTTCTTCATTAGGGATCTTCCTTTTATTCAAGACAATATGCTTCATATACTTTGAATAATGAGGCAATTTAATAGCATAAGCCAAAGGAATTTGCAAGAATAAAGGTTTCATCCACTCACAAAACTTATTATAGTGTTCATCTTCCTTTGACTTGTGTTTTTTATCAGGGAAAGGCATAGGTTTTTGGACCCAAGGCTCTCTTTCACTACCATGTTTCTTAGCAACAAAATCGTCTTTAGTGTATTTAGTATTCTTAGTGTGCTTTTCAGGTTCTTCTTCAACTTTTTCTTTATCAGGAACATCATTTTCTTCATTACCACTTTTAGTTTCAGCATCAGAGATAGATATACTATTAGGATCTTTAGCAGGTTTAGAGGGTTCTACAATAGTTTTATGTTTCTTTTTTCTTTTCTTACGAGTAGAACCACTATTTTCAGCTTGTTGAGAATCCTGCTCAACTCTTTTGGGATGCCCCTCAGGATATAGAGGATTCTGGGTAGCAGCACCACTTCTAGTTCTAATTTCATAAGCATGTTTTTCTTTAGCAGCATCAACTAGCAAGTCTTTTTGCACTTTAATAAGTTGATCTATTTGAGTTTGAACCATTTGAAAATGTTTGACAATCATTTTAACATCATTAGAGGTTCTTTCCACAATATCTTTTAACTCAACAATAGCGCTAGTGTTTTCCATTAGCAACAAACTAAGTACGCATCTTAATATCATCAGAAAATAAGCCACTCATGGTAGAAAGCTCAGTCATATGTGCTACCGCACATTCATTCTTAGTCCGACAAAAAGGTTCTTTCTCAACAATAGCTATATATGATAAATCAAGAGAGAAATCATAATCTTTATCTTTAATGTTTATGGGAGAAGCAGCAAACTTAGCATTAGGAGATAATTTGGGTCTAATAGTATGCCTCTCAAGGAGATTCTTAGCAGCACTCATATCATGGGTGTTTTGACATTCTTTAATAATTCATCGGTCATCTCAACATAACCGTCTTCAATATCATAGCTCTCTCTAGACTCAGGTGAACTAACAGGTGTAGTAGTGTCTTCATTAGGAGTTTCAATATTTCCAGTTATAGTTCTAGCAATCGTAGCATCTATGAACGGACCTAATGAACCACTCTTATCAAGCACAGTAGAAGCAGCATCATAAGTATCAGAAGTTTCGGATTCAGCAGTAGTAGCAGTGTGTGTAGCATGTGTATGTGGTGGTGTAACGAGCTTACTCATAACAGATGGTGAATCAAGAGCAATAGAGGTATTCAGAACCGTACCTCTTCTTGTAGTGGATGGTAAAATAGGAACCTTGCCATCACGAGACTTACCCATGATGGATGGATGGCAACGAACAATTATGAATCCAAGTGAACTTGATAAATAAAGCTATGCTCTCCGGCAACGGCGCTAGAAAATAGTCTTCATGACCCACAAGTATAGGGGGTGTATCGCAGTATTTTCGATAAGTAAGAGTGTCGAACCCAACGAGGAGCAGAAGGTGCTGGCTAGTGGTATGGATCAGGAATTCTCTGCAAATACTTAGCAAATGGATTTTTAGGGGGTTTTATAAAGCAAGTAAATAAAGTACGAAAATTAAGATACAATAGGAATAAATGCAGCAAGTGGCCCAATCCTTTATTCAGCAAAGGACAAGCCGGTTGTATTACTTAAGATGACCAAACGTTCTCGAGGACACATGGGAAGACTGCCAAGTGCTTTCGCTTCATATAGTTGATTAATCTTCTTTAGCTTGCTAAGTGTTGTGTGGGCGAACCTGTGCTAATGTACCGACCTTCCTAGGACTAATACATACTTGTGATTATACCCCTTGCAAACATCCGTAAGTACAAGAAAGTAATTAAGGTAGAAACCTAACCACAACTTTAAACTTTAAGACCGTGACGTCCCTTGTGCAATGGTTTCCTAACGGGGGTTTAGGTTTCTGTCACTCCGGCAACCCCTACGATTAGTAGACAAATACACAATGCATTCCCCTAGGCCCATATAGGTGAAGTGTCATGTAGTCGAGTTCACATGACACCACTAGAAGAAGTACACCACAACTTAAATATCAAACTATTGAATCTTTCTCAACACAATTCCACTACTAACAACATGACTTCTCCCATGTCCTCAAGAACAAAACGAACTACTCACAAGACATCATATGGATCATGATCAGAGATGAAATAATGATGTATAATAATCTGAACATAAACAATAATTCAATGGTTCCACTCAATAGCATCAACTGCAAAGAGTAATCAACACCGGGAAAGTTTCCCCTAAGAACTATGCAAGATTCAACCCAATTGTTACAACAATATGGAGATTGTGATGAGGGTGCTGATGGTGATGATGGTGGTGATGATGATGATGATCCCGATGAAGTCTAGCTTGATGGTGGTGTTGATGGCGACGATCTCCCCTCTCCAGGAAGGAATTCCCCAAGCAGAAATCTGTCTGCCGGAGAGATCTTTCTCTCTCGGTGTTTTCTGCCCCCAGAGGCGGTGGAATCTTTCTGTGGTCGCTCCCCGAGTATTAGGGTTTCGGGAGGATTATATACACCAAAGAGGAGAGCCAGGGGTGGACCAGGGCGGCCACACCACCTGGTGGCGCGGCCTAGACTGGCCCGTGCCAGGGGGTGGTGTGGGCCCCCTATGGCCCATCTCCACTCCTCCTTCTGGCTTCCTTCGTCTTCTAGAGAAATAGGATTTTCCGTATATTTTCTCGGATTTTCTGATCTTCGCTAATTTTGCCTCCAAACAGCACCTTTTCCATCAGAATCCTGACTGCAGCGGTCCATGCTACAAAACTCATCAACCATGCAAAAACAGATGAAATTACATAAGTATCATCTCTTAATATGAAATATATCAACGAATAATAGTGAATTATGATATAGAATAGTGATGCAAAATGGACGTATCATGGTGGTATTCTCTCATCATCATCCGACTTCCAAGGTAAGGGTTCCCCATCAACAAAAGACATCAAGGTCTCCAGCATCCTAAAACCTGCAGCATCACTTATGCGTTTAAACCTAACCTCGTACTCATAGTTTTGATTTTGAACATCATAGAGCTATGCTTGCAGTTGGTTGGTTGTTTGATGGAGTGAGAGAATTTCATCCTTGAGCTCAGCAGTCTCCTTTTGGTGCTCGGCGATGAGTTCGGAACAAATCTTGTGGATGATATCCACTTCGCATTCCGCCATCTTCTTGTACCTATAGACTTCTTGCTCTAGTGCTTCCATCCTATCCTCCAGACTTCCTTCACCTTTAGGGCCTTGAACCTCTTTTATCCGTATCTCCCATCTTCAAGCAACAACTCCTTCAGATGAATCTTCAACTCTCGCATCTATGGGTTGATGATATCCGCTGAGGACTCTTCCTTGGCTGATCCAGAGGAAGACATTATGGCTCCAAATCTAGGACTCTACATGTAAGAAACAGATCGAAACAAAAACACGATGAGAACACAATATACAAACCTCGGGGGATCCGGGGGATTATATATTACAAAGTTTTACAACAAAAGGAAGGTACTGGGAGAAAACGGGTCGGAGAAGGAGTCCGACGTGGCCACACCACCTGTTGGCGCGGCCAGGGGGCCCGCGCCAGGGGTGGTGTGAGCCACCCTGGCTCCGTTTCCGTCCCTCTTTCACTTCGTAGCTTCCCTTGTTGGATAAAAACTCCAAAAATATAATTGGACAGAATTTTTGCGGAACTTTTCTTACCAGAACTGTTACCTATTCAAAAACGGACTCTGCAGGTCTCGGAATTTGGTCTTTGATAAATTTTTCCGGAGTTATAACTTGAAAAGCATCAACATCTTCATTGTAAGACTCTCCAGCAATATAGTGCTTGAGTCGCTACCCATTCACCACTTGTGTAGTGTTATCTTTTAAAGAAGAAATTTTTATTGCTGTTGAACGGTACACTTCTTCAATAACAAAAGGTCCTTCCCATTTTGACAGTAGTTTCCCTGCAAAAAATCTGAGACGAGACCTGTACAATAGAACTTTCTCACCAACATGGAATTCTATCTTAAGTATTCGCTTGTCATGCCATCTTTTAACTTTTTCCTTAAAGAGTATAGCATTCTCATATGCTGCACTCCTCCATTCATCCAACGAACTTAAGTCAAATAATTTTTTTTCACCAGCAAGCTTACAATCTCTATTAAGTTCTTTAACTGCCCAATAAGCTTGGTGTTCTAATTCTAAGGGTAGGTGACAAGCTTTCCCATAAACCATTTTATAAGGAGACATCCCCATAGGGTTTTTATAGGCAGTCCTATAATCCCATAAAGCATCGTTCAACTTTTTAGCCCATTTTTTTCTAGATCTATTAACAGCCTTTTACAAGATGGATTTAATTTCTCTATTTGATAACTCTACTTGTCCACAAGTTTGGGGATGATAAGCTGAAGGGATTCTATGATTAACATCATATTTAGCAAGGGTCTTTCTAAAACCACCATGAATGAAATGAGAACCTCCATCAGTCATAAGATACCTAGGCACTCCAAACCTAGGAAAGATAACATCCTTAAGCTTTTTAGAGAGGTCTCCCCATCAACACTCTTCATAGGTATTGCTTCTACCCACTTAGTGACATAATCAACGACAACAAGAATATGAGTATAACCTTTTGAGGGAGGAAAAGGACACATAAAGTTAAATCCCCAACAATCAAAGGGTTCAATAACTAGAGAGTAGTTCATAGGAATTTCATTGCGTCTAGAAATATTACCAACACGCTGACACTCATCACAAGATAAAACAAATTTTCTTGCATCTTTAAAAAGGGTAGGCCAGTAGAAACCTGATTGTAGCACCTTTTGCGCAGTTCTATCTCCTGCATGATGTCCTCCATAGGCACTACCATGACATTTCCGCAATATCTCCTTTTGCTCATATTCTGGAACACATCTTCACATAATACCATCCACTCCTTCTTTATATAAATGTGGGTCATCCCAAAAATAATGCCTCAAATTGTAAAAGAACTTCCTTCTTTGCTGAGCTATGAAAGTTGGAGTACTTGGAGACAATAAAGTTAGTATAATCAGCATACCAAGGGCTCCCTCGCGAGCTTACCCCTACTGCAGCCAACTGTTCATTTGGGAAACTATCATTAACAGGCATAGGATCAAAAGAGATGTTTTCCAATCGATATAAATTATCAGCTACATGATTTTCAGTACATTTCCTATCTACAATATGTAGGTCAAACTCATGTAAGAGTAGCACCCATCTAATAAGCCTAGGCTTAGCATCTTTCTTCGTCATAAGGTACTTAATAGCAGCATGATCAGTATGAATGGTAACTTTTGAGTCTACAATATAAGGTCTAAATTATCACAAGCAAAGACGACAGCTAGGAATTCTTTTTCAGTAGTAGCATAATTCCTTTGAGAAGCGTCAAGAGTCTTACTAGCATAATGGATAACATTTAACTTTTTATCAATTCGTTGCCCAAGGATAGCACCTACAGCAAAATCACTAGCATCACACATTATTTCAAAGGGTAAGCTCCAATTAGGTGGTTGAACGATTGGAGCTATAGTTAAAGCCTTCTTTAGGGTTTCAAAAGCCTCCTTACAATCATCATCAAAGACAAAGGGTACATCTTTTTGAAGAAGATTAGTGAGGGGTTTTGATATCTTAGAGAAATCTTTAATAAACCTTCTATAGAAACCAGCATGACCAAGGATACTACGAATACCTTTGATGTCTCTTGGACAGGGCATTTTCTCAATTGCCTCAACTTTAGCTCTATCAACTTCTATGCCTCTTTCAGAAACCTTTTGTCCAAGTACAATCCCTTCTTTCACCATGAAGTGGCATTTCTCCCAATTAAGAACAAGATTAGTTTCTTCACATCTCTGCAAAACTTTATCGAGGTTGTGCAGACAGTTATCAAAAGAAGTTCCATAGACGGAGAAGTCATCCATGAACACTTCCACTATTTTCTCACAAAAACCATGAAAGATAGCAGACATGCATCTTTGAAAAGTAGCAGGAGCATTACATAAACCAAAAGGCATACGTCTATAAGCATAGGTTCCGTAAGGGCATGTAAAAGTAGTTTTTTCTTGATCTTGTTGTTTAACAGCAATTTGAGAGAAACCAGAATATCCATCAATAAAACAAAAATAGGTCTTTTTAGACAACCTTTCTAACATTTGATCAATAAAAGGAAGTGGGTAATGATCTTTCTTAGTAACTTTGTTAACTTTCCTGAAATCAATGCACATTCTATAGCCTACTACTATTCTTTGTGGAATAAGCTCATCATTATCATTAGGGTTGACGGTAATTCCCCCTTTTTTAGGGACACAATGAACATGACTAACCCATTCATTATCAGCAATTGGGTAAATAATACCAGCATCAAGGAGTTTCAATACCTCATTTCTTACCACTTCCTTCATCTTAGGATTTAAATGCCGTTGGTGCTCTACCATTGGCTTAGCATATGGTTCTATATTGATAGCATGATGACATATAGTAGGAGAAATCCCTTTTAAATCATCCAGAGTATAGCCCATACCCCCTCAGTGTTTCTTCAGTGCCTCCAATAACCTTTCTTCTTCCTTACCTGAAAGTTTAGAGCTAATAATAACAGGATATATCTTATTATCATCAATGTAAGCATATTTAAGATCGTCAGGTCAAGGTTTTAGATCGAAGACCAGATCCTTTTTAGGTGGCAACGTGGTACCCAAGTCTTCAACAGGCAAGTTATGCTTAAGCATCTTAGGTTAACGACGGAGAATCTCGTCAATCTCATTTCTTTCTTCCATGAAGATTTCACTTTCATGATCTTCCATAAATTGCTACAAAGCATTGTTAGGAGCAAGAGAAATAGAAGCAAGTTGTTCAACTCTAAAATCCTCATTATGGGTTTCATTTTCCAAAGGTTCTTTAGTAAATTTTGAAAAATTAAACTCATAAGATTCCCCATCAAATTTAGCCAAGATTTTCTTCCTTTTGTAGTCTATAATAGCTCCACAAGTACTCAAGAAAGGTATACCAAAAATGATGGGATAAGTTTTACTAGCAGCTGAACCAAGTACTAGAAAATCAGCAGGATATTTAATCTTACCACAAAGAACTTCTACATCCTGTACAATACCAATTGGAGACATGGTCTCTCTATTAGCAAGGTGAATAACCACATCAATCTCTTCCAGTTTGCAGGGGCTGAATTTCTTCCTTTGTCATTCTCCCATGCTTCAGCATTGTCTTGAATACGGTCTAGAAGATCCCATTTAGCTTCTTCTTCCATTCGTGTAAATTTTCCAGCACAAGAGGCATCCAATAAATCCTTATAATGAAGAGAAAGCCTTGCATAAAAGTTATTGATAATAATATTGTGGGGAGCTCATGAATGGGACATTTGAGCATTAGTAACTTCAATCTCCCCCAAGCTTGAGTTGTACTCTCTCCATCAAGAGGCCAAAAGTTGTATATTTGATTCCGATCTTTATGAATCTCACTAGGAGGATAAAACTTTGAATAAAAGACAGGCACTATTTCCTCCCATTCAAGAGCTTGACCATTCTTCAGCAGCTTATACCATTCCTCAGCTCTTCCTTTTAGTGATAATGAGAATAACTTCTTCTTGACTTGATCTGTTGTAATACCTGCACACTTGAACAACCCGCATAATTCGTGTATAAAGAGCAAATGATCACCGGGATGGACAGTTCCATCTCCAACATAATAGTTATCCATAACACGATCAATAATTCTTGTAGGTATTTTAAAAGTATCATTCTCAGTAGGTGATGGTTCATCTACTACCTTAGCAGTGGTAGTAGCATTACAAAATAAGAAACTCAGCGAATTATCCATATTTAAAATAAAGCAACTAATAGAAATAAACATTACTCACAGTAGAAGTTTCCTTTACCAGTTCCACTCTCCAATAGCGCTTCACTCCCCGGCAACGGCGCCAGAAAATAGTCTTGATGACCCACAAGTATAGGGGGTGTATCGCAGTATTTTCGATAAGTAAGAGTGTTGAACCCAACGAGGAGCAGAAGGTGCTGGCGAATGGCTAGGAGTAGGAATTCTCTGTAAATACTTAGCAAACGAATTTTTAGGATTTTTTGATAATGCAGGTAAATAAAGTACGAGTAAATAAAAGACAATAAGAATAAATGCAGCAAGTGGCCCAATCCTTTATTTAGCAAAGGACAAGCCGGTTGTATTAGTTAAGATGACCAAACATTCTCGAGGACACATGGGAATAACGTCAAGTGCTTTCGCTTCATATAGTTGATTAATCTTCTTTAGTTTGCTAAGTGTTGTGTCGGTGAACCTGTGCTAATGTACCGACCTTCCTAGGACTAATACATACTTATGATTATACCCCTTTCAAGCATCAGCAAGTACAAGAAAGTAATTAAGATAGAAACCTAACCACAACTTTAAACTCTAAGACCCTAACGTCCCTTGTGCAATGGTTTCCTAACGGGGGTTCATGTTTCTGTCACTCCGGCAACCCCTACGATTAGTAGCCAAATACACAATGCATTTCCCTAGGCCCATATAGGTGAAGTGTCATGTAGTCGATGTTCACATGACACCACTAGAATAAGTACACCACAACTTAAATATCAAACTATTGAATCTTTCTCAACACAATTCCACTACTAACAACATGACTTCTCCCATGTCCTCAAGAACAAAACGAACTACTCACAAGACATCATATGGATCATGATCTGAGATGATATAATGATATGTAACAATCTAAACATAAACAATAATTCAATGATTCACTCAATAGCATCAACTACAGGGAGTAATCAACACCAGGAAGGTTTCCCTAAGAACTATGCAAGATTCAACCCAATTGTTACCGCGGTATGAGATGGTGATGATGGTGTTGGTGGAGATGATGGTGGTGTTGATGATGATGATCCCGATGAAGTCCAGCTTGATGGTGGTGTTAAAGGCGACGATCTCCCCTCTCTGGGAAGGAATTCCCCCGGCAGAATTCTTTCTGCCGGAGAGATCTTTCTCTCTCAGTGTTTTCTGCCCCGCAGAGGCGGCGGAATCTTTCTGTGGTCGCTCCCCGAGTCTTAGGGTTTCGGGAAGATAATATATGCCAGAGGGGAGAGGCTGGAGTGGACCAGGGCGGCCACACAACCTGGTGGCGTGGCCTGGGGTGGCCCGCGCCAGGGGGTGGTGTGGGCCCCCTGTGGCCTATCTCCACTTCCCCTTCTGGCTTTCTTTGTCTTCTGGAAAAATAGGATTTTCCATGTATTTTCCCGTATTTTATGATCTTCACGAATTTTAGCTCCAAACAACACCTTTTCCGTCAGAATCCTGACTGCAGCGGTCCATGCTCCAAAAGTCATCAACCATGCAAAAACAGATGAAATAACATAAGTATCATCTCTTTTTATGAAATATATCAATGAATAATAGTAAATTATGATATAGAATAGTGATGCAAAATGGACGTATCACGAGTTAGCTCAGAAGCTTTGAAAACTCATAAAACTTGGGAATCATACTAAAACATTGTCCACTATATCTGGAAACTTAGCTTGTGGCATTCAAAACCATGTTCTTTGTACTTTTTGTGCATAGTATATTCATGGTGCTAGAGGTCAACAATAATGGGATCTTCTATATGCTAGACATGACATAATCAAATGTACTGAAAGAGATCCAATGGTCAACAATGTCGGGTTTTGCCAATCTATATCCAACTGCCAATGTTTGAAGTTATTCGTACACTATATGGTGTATGGAAATTGTGAAGCAACATAGTCGTTTTTTGTTCTGAAAAGAACTGTCAAGCACTATATAGTGGTATGGAAATTGTGTCACGTGCCTTTTACTAGTATGGATATGGATGATCAGTTGATGTGACTCTCAGCTTTGATTTCCTGGACAGATAGGTTAAGGTCTACTACCTTTTTCTATTACTAGATGGATGCTAGCCAAATTCAAAATCTAAATCGAGCGGCAAAATCACCCACCAACCTTAAAGCATTTCCCACCCCACCGATTAAAAACCTTTGAGCCAAAATCTCCCACCAGATAGTACCATTTTTCTATATTATTAGCTGGACGCGGGCCAAATTCAAATCTCATCGAGCGGCAATATCACACACCAACCTTGAAGCGTTTCACGCCCCTCTGTTTCAAAAAAAATTATATTTAAATTTCCTATTCTACCCATTGTTCAGACGATAGATGGGCATGCTAAAGTTAGTACCTCGGTGGCACGATCATAATTATATTGCTATTCACCTATACTATGGTCCCGATTTGCACAGTTTTTCCCCTGGTCCTCCCAAAAATCCCAAGCTCCTTTGTCGCCTCCACGGCCACCGCGCGCACCGGCTTGATCTCTGGTCTCGTGCGCTGCCGCAGACCCGCTTCACCGACGCTCACCCACCGGATCTAGTTCACCGTGTCTCTCTGCCACTGCACCAGAGCTGCGGTGTCGTTCACCATGCCGATGGCGTCATTGACCTCCCAAGCTCTTCTTCCTCACCGTCGATGGCGTCATCGACCGCCCAAGCTCTGCTTCCTCGCTGCCGAAAGCTACCCAAGCGTATCGGATCCTCTTCACCGGTGTCCACCTGACGTGACCTAGTTCAAGGAGTTCCATGTCCACCACTCCAGACCAGCTGCACGGCCGTCGCTGTTCACTGCACCGGATCTGCCTCAGCGATGCTCTCGTCCACCGTGTTCATGCCGTCATCAACCATCCAAGATCTGCTTCCCCGACGCCAACAGCCACCGGAACCGCAGCACCCTCGGTGACCTGGACGTCACTCGCACGGTACCGACGATGCTTAGACGCCTCTCCGACCAAGGTTAATCTAATCTCCTATCCGTTTTTGTTTTGTATAGCAGGTTCAAACCTGTCACAGTGAACTGCATTTTTGTAACCGTGCTAGTACATACAAGTCACTGGGCACGCTTGTTCTTCGTGCTAGTACATGCAAGGTCATTAGACATGATGATTTGCATTCGTTACTCTACAAATTTCAAGTCATGCACATGTTTGTTATTTTGTCATGCACATGTTCTTAGCTACTCCATACAACAGTAATTGCCTGCTACTATGTAATTCTTGTAAAATCTGTAGCCAGTGGAAAATATTAGTGTGGATTCCCTGCTCTATAGTTGCTGAATCTATCTGGTTCGTCCTGAGATCAGTTCCTGCTATTATTTCCTCCTTGGCATCGTTCTCCTATCCTTAGTATCCGTTTAAACTCTTCGTACTAATTCGATTATAATTTTGTTTTTGCCATAGTGCCATCTGGCTCTTCAAAAGCTGCATCACTAAGTATTTCCTTTTTCTTGCATAGAGCTCAAAATGGAACAATGAACATGTTGGTTTGCATAGCCTATTCTACAGGTTCACAAGGGATGTCATTACTTCCTTATCTGGTGTTGGTTCATCCTGAGCAACGGCATAACTGTCCTCTACTATGTAGTTCACTCGTGGTTTGCATTCCTGCTCTAGAATTTCTCTTATGATGCCATTATAATTTCTATCTGGTTCATTTTTATCTATGACAGTAACTACTTGCCATTGTGTAGCTCACCGCAAATTCTGAGTCACCCAATGACTCTATGCATTCTAGGAGATGCCACATCTTCCATATATATTTGCTGAAATTCTAAGAAACACTTTGTTTGATTGCTCATTTCATTCTAGGCACACTTGTCTAATGCTTGTTTGTCCTGTTCTACAGGTTCACAAGCGACGCCGTTATATCTTGCATCTGGTTCTAGGTCTGGTTCATCCTAAGTCATGACATAACTATCCTCTACAATATATAGTTCATCCGTGGTTTGCATTCCTTCTCTACAGGTTCTCGTATGATGCGGTTATAATTTCTATCTGGTTCGTTCTTCGCTATGACAGTAACTGCATGCCATTTTGTGGCTTAGCGCAAATTCCGAGTAACCCAACGTGTCTTGCATTTTAGGGTATAGAACTGCTTCCATATATATTTGTTCAAAATGACCTAGCTAGTTTATATCTGCTAAAATTCTAAGCCACACACACACACATTTTTTGATTGCTCGTTTCACGGTAGTCACACTTGTTTAATGCGTGCGTACTTGTCATGTTTGTTTGACGTGTTGGTCAATAATTGAACCATTGACCAGTTAGTCAATACTTGATTACTCCAATTCATAGCTCCTGTCAGTCAAATGAGTAGCTTGTCTTGTTTGATGTATTATCTTGTTATTACTTTGTTTCAGACTGCAATTATTGCTAGCCCCACCAAAAAGGGGGCTGCAAGATCATGTCTCCTCCAATGTAGTTGTCACACTGAATGGAAGATGCAGGTGATCGATTGAGAAAGCAAATTGAGGACTCTGCTATCAACTTGATTGTCAACTGTAATGCCGATTTTTCTTTCCCCTGTGTTGATAATATGTAATAATTTTAAGAAGTTTGCAGCTGAGGTAATATCTAGATAACTCGCGTAGGCCATGTAGGCATTTAGTTGACGTTGTCCACACATTGTGGTAGTCATTATGGTAACTACGCCAGGCAGGTCGATTAGAGAACAATACCATGTTGTATTCAGCCAACAACGAACAGTAAAAAAATGCTGGATTATTATACATGTTTTATGATACTGTCATGGGCTTCAGAACTGATGAAACTACAAAATGCTGTAAACGTAACGGGCCAATGCGCATGTGGTAACAGGCCTAATGGGCCGTAACAGAAATAGGTCGTTACTAAAGCAGGCCATAACAGTAGCAGGCCAGAACAAAAACAACCCATTACAGTAACATGCAAGAAACTGCACAAATCGCAAAACAGTAACAGGCCAAAACAATAGCGGGCCACAACAGTAAATGGCCAGAACAGTGACGAGCCTGAAAAGTACGGGCCAAGAAATTCCCGGACGAGCGTAGTAACAGGCCGACAAATTTACCAGGCTTGAACACTAAAGGGCCTTTTGTGGGCCTAAACAGCTAAAGTCCAGAACAGTAAGTGGCTAGAATAGTAACATGCCAGAACAGTAATGGACTATCTCAGAGAAGGGCCGTTAGTAGGCGGTCGATGATGGGCTGCTATAACAGTGTTGGGCTGACCGCAAGCCTTATGTTTACAGGAGCGACTTGGCGCAGGCTGCTAATGGGCCGCACATTGTTGGACCAACATGGGACTTATGTAGGCCGAAACAGAATCAGGCCTGAAAGTTCGCGGGCCGCTGTTGGCTGCATTTTTGGGCCCATTTCAAACAATATAGGACAAAACAGTAACAGGCCATCTTCTTATTGGGCTCCCCTTATGGGCTGGCCCAGTTAGTATTTAGCAGGCCTTGGCTGGGCATGGCTTCTGCCACGGTTTCTATGGCTGTTAACAGCGGTAACCGGATGCTAACGGTGGCTACCACCTGGCAGTTCACATGACGTCAGCAGTCAGCGCGGCTGGCGAATAGATCTACAACGGAACAAGGTTTCGTGGCTGAAGGGTGCAATCTGCCACGGTCGAAAAAAACCCGTGGTTAATTCATTTGTGACGGGGCTTTTACCACGAAGGCCATCCGTCGCGGAAGACTCTTTGGCCACGAAAAACGGGCCTTCAACCACGAAAATCGTCCATTCTAAAAACCAACTTTTCTTGTAGTGAAAGAGGGAATGCCACAAAACCATAAACTAAGTATCTCATGATCAACTCATGGATAGATGTTTCATAACATCTCTGGAGCCAATGAGCATGAAACACGTCAAGGTAAGGAGGAAACAAAAGGAGAAGGTTTCAAGTTGTTAGATAGCTTGTCTTCATAAGAATTGAGGCCATGGAGCTTCAGAAGAGTTTAAGCTTCTGAAAAGGAGAGCATACAATGGAAAGAACACGACCACAGACTTCAAAAGATGAACCTCTACTAACGGCTTAAGTAGAGCTTCCAGGGATACATAGATAGATCGGGAGAACCAAGTTGTTGAACTACTTTTGATATAGAAGGATCACTTTGTTCAACACAAGGTTAAGATAGAAAGGTGTTTTGTGGCGAGGACTCATAAGAGTCACAAGGAACATGTAACAAGAGGAACTTCTGAATATCGAAATCATAGTCGCTCTTCGAACATGTTAGAGGAACCGAAGGAAATTCTTTATTCATCTAGGTCTATCAAAATCTTTGCCAAAGATCGTGATATCACTTTACACCACTAAAATGAATATATAAGGAGATTCCTGATGACACAAGGTAAAAGAAACTTCATTCTCGGACTTCAGTTACTTGGCATAACAAGACGCTTGCCAACATAAAAGGGTCTGGAGGATTGACTGAGAGACATTTAGCAACACTACTTTAAATGTTCTCCTTGATGTTCGAGAAAACAGACATCAAGTAAAGGTTGGACTTTGGATGCAAAGGAAACCATAACACAACTCCTACAGTAAAGCATAGAAGAATCTTATGAAGAGTGGTTGTTATTGCTGGTTCCAAAGTATATGACAATAGGCCTTCCGACTGATTGTGTCAACCACTATATCAATCTTGTCAGACTTTCGAAAAGACCTATGTCAAAAACCTTGAAGGACACCAACCATCGTTGCTACTTGAGATTCAACTCTGGTTAGGTGGAATGGTAATTTAGACTCGGCATATCCGAATAGAAGAGTTGCAACATTTACCACAAAGGTAAAGTTACTAGATTCTCAAGTCATGGATTACATTGTCAAGCTTCAAAAGATGATCTAGGTTGCGTCACCCATGTATTAACAAGTTATCCAAAAGATAATTTCTCCTGCATAGAGTGTCTGCAACAGACCACAACTGAATCCTTATTGGAAAACATTTAAGAAAATACTCAAGTTTGTAGGACTTCTTCTCTTCCATGACAAATCATCAGTGCCTTAACATGCTCAGAGGATGTTCTCGAGATGGAAAGGTTATCAACCTACCATATAAAGAATACTTCGCACATGCTTGATTGACTTGAAATGATTCCCGAGGAATTAAAGATAACTCTTCTCAAATCCATGATGACATCTTTCAACAATTGCACGTGAACTAGAGAAGGTCACCTCTAACATCCAGAACACATACTTTGAGATAACTCGAAGAAGGTTCTCAAAAGTTTCCAACTTTAATGCCAACTATTCCATATGAGTCTAGTATAGCATGGAGAAGATAAGGATGTCATCGATGGGCTCAATAACAAACTTATCATGATACTCCAAGAAGATAGACTCGCATGTGGTATGAACAAACAACAATATTGGTCAGACCAAAGGACATGAAGATGTATCCAGGTGAAACATCACAAGTAAATACATCATCAGGATAGTCCTCAGAACTGAGTTTGATTTGATGATAGCTTGAATCAAATCAAAGGTGGGTACGATAACATTTCCGTAAATAAAATACTATCTTTCTTCAGCGCGAACAAAACTATTCATCTCTTTAGGAGGAACAAGTCTGATAGAACTTTTGTCTTACAACTCTCCAAGTTGTTGTTTAAGCCCAACCAACTAGTTCAGGGGTATATAGTACAGATCCTTGGAAAAAGGAGCAGTTCAGAAAACTTGCATGCTCAAGAACTTTACAAACACCGTCACGTGGCAACATGACGATACTTCTAGAAAGACGTCTAGAATATCATGAACCACCGATATGTCACTTAGTTCGAGAGGAAACTTGCTTGGTAAGGCAAGAAGACATAGTCTTAGTGCTTCGGCACAAGCCTAACTCTTTGACTGGAGAGGGTGTACCAGAGTAACGGACTTCGTGGCACAATCACCCTTGGCTTAGTGATAGAATTAACTATCAAGCTAAGAATGACACAAATATCCTTGTTGAAGTCCAAAGCAATAATGATTGCTAAGAATCTCAGATGGCCACATTATTACGCACACGCATCATTCACGAGCACGAAAGCTCAAAGGAAGGGTGGGTAAATATGTGTAAGAGCATAACTTCATTAAGGGATCATGAAACTCAACACGACCTCTTGGTATAGAAGAGTGTGATACTTTAAGGTAGAACAGATCAGAAGTTAATCAATGCTTATTGGTCTCCGGATTACAACTCTTTGACCTGGTCGTATATATGACATGGTACTGGAGTTTATTTGTCCTGACATCCCAAAATGGTTTGTCTTGATGGACCACAAGAGTATCTTGTATCGGAAAACACCGATGTGCATTACTACTTGGCTACCAAATGGTAAACAAAGTTCGGAAACAATAAGGGAAAAGGAACATGCTCAGGATAGAATCCCGAGATGTGGATGCATAAGTAAACAATCTTCCGAGGACCGATGCTGAAAAGGAAAGGTGTGGCAGAGTCACGGTTATAGAAGTGAGACTCACAAGGAGCTCTTTTGTCGTGATCTATTTGGTTCCATTAAATAACATCAGCCATCACATGTGGTAGGAAAGTACTTTGTTTGTCGTAATTTAATCCCAACAATAACCACAAGCTTGAAGGCTATACTATACGGTACTAGCCTTCCTGAGGTAATGTTTAGACATTAACAACAGGGATCAACAAAATGGATCGTGGGTTAAAGGTCAGCTTCATGTACAAGATTCACAACACGAGAATCCAGCACAATCAGGGATCCTTGGTTTAATTCCAAGGGTTAAAACCTGAGAAAAGAGTAAATACTATCTTAGTAGCGCGAAGAGCACTACAAGATAATAACCACGAGGTAGCTTCCAGAATAAATCACAACTTTTGAAGTACCCAAACAAACGAAAAGTAGGTACACGAGGTGAAAGGAAACCTCGAGACCTAGAACAGAACACTATGGAACCATCAACACAATGTTTTGGGCCCATAAGATAGAGAGATCATGATGGAAAGGAATATCTCAACTGAATAAGAGCAAAGGGTAACAAGGAACACACACGCTCTAACTCTGGAGAACTCAACACTAGGTCAACTGGTTAAGAAACGACATGCCAAAAAGGCACATAAGCTTTGAAAGACAAGACGAGATAGCAAAACTTTTCAAAGTCAACACAAGATAAGATGATCCAGAGTTAGAGAGAAACTGGATAAGGAGAAAAACAAGCATACCAGAGTTTTCACAAATACTTTTCAACTTAAAATAGTTTTCACAAGCACTAGACTCAACATCGACCAATAGAAAGGTTTTCCTACGGGCCATACTGCTCTGATACAAAAACCCGTGACACCCCCGGGATTAAGGCTAGACAAATCCCAGATCTCTGTCTGATATAAGCCTAACCTAAATCTCAAAAGCGTACAGAGGAAGAATTGGTAACACAACAGTGACCCTACAACACAAAAGTTATTATAGCAAGCTCATAACTGAGCAAAGAACCAAAATATTACAAGCAGAGGTCACTGACCACAAACATCAAAACAACAGAAGGCAAATTATGGTATTAAGTATAGCAAACTTAACAAATGGCCTAAGAGGCTTGAAGCATAACGATGACGTCCCAATCCATAGATTCCAGGCTGGTGACGAGGAACCCCAAGCTACTCATCGATGTCGATGTCATAACGAACTCATCTTCTATGGTAACACTTACTTGCTGCAAAAGTATCAACAAAGCAAGGCTGAGTACAGGGTGTACTCCGCAAGACTTATGGCTGGTGGGGTTACTTTTCATCAAGCTAACTTTCTTTGTAAAAGAGACAGAGAGGAGAAGCTTGACTAATAGAACCTTTTAGAAGGGGATAAGAAAGCGATATCTCTAACTTTTATCATCTTTGATATCCACCGAACCTTTATCAGCCGAACCTAACAACTAGGATCACCCCCACGATCCTCGAGGAAGCATCCTTAAGCACACCTCACTTCTCATGTCAAGTTTTACGATTAGGTTATTCTTCTCTATGATCTTTGAATTCGGTCACCGAGCGTTCATAACCGTGTACACGGCTTTTCGAAAAGATTTAACCCTGCAAGGGTGTACAACTTTACCCACACGTACCAACCGACTCTTAATGCCACTATAGATTTGCCATCTTCCTTGGAAGGAAGGTAGAGGATGGTTGGCCACGACCTTTACCTTGCGTTCATCGAGACCATGAGTCGCGCCCTAAGGAGATGCCGTCGTAACTGGTCAAGTCCCGAAGTCGGTCCCTAGAGATGTGTGCAGGGTTCAATATTACGGAGGTCGTGCCTCTCTTGTTCCCGGCAATGCTTACCTACCTGTATGAATGCACCTCCTCCACCTCCTTCAAGAATGACCAGAATGCATATGTCGAATGGAACGCCCGAACTATGTGACTCATGGAATCTACTAGGCAAGTTAATCAGTGGAGGGGTCCCCATAAACCCCATGTGGTTGTACGCTCATCTCAGTTCCAAAGGCAAGAACTCGGGTCCAAGTGGTGGCGAGCATGGGACTACAAAAACCACATCCCACTGTGGCCTCCCATACAAGCCTTAACATGTTTAAACTTTACCACAGATCTCATCAGTATACCTTGTTCTCCTGCCATACTAGATTCCTTGTATCTAATACATCATCTGGATGACCCAGGAGTGATAGCTAAGCATGGCTAAGCAAGACACAGATATAACCTCTAGAAATGCACACAAGACAAACCTAGTTATGCTAGGAGATGTGGATCAGGTAATATAATCTCAAGGGAGTAATACAACTGATAGGATACTCTATCTATCGATAAAAGACCAAAGTGGAATCGTATGCACATGGCAAGAATGAAATACTTTGAAAATATAGGATTATATCATGTATTGGGTTTTTCTTGCCTTTGCCTGTTGATACCCAACTATAGATCTTCGATTTCATATGCTTGACATTGTTCGTCGATATCCTTCATTGGTGTTGATCTTGGTCTTCGATCTCGATCTTCATATCGTATTCTACCGGGAAGAACCAAACACCAGAATGAAAGGAGAACAATCAACACATGGCATCGATGCAATGTTCAAGCAAACATGATGATATGACAAGTTAAATAGAGTTTAAATGTAACTCTAATACATGCTTTGAAGTTTGAGCGGGATCCGAAGGGTCCAAACTGTAATACAAGAGAGACCCCGGAATCACCTACGGGGTTCATTTATTTCTTCTAGTTAAACTTGTCATGTAAGATGCTTAACAATGCATGATTATGAGTCTTGTGTAGATCTCATTTTTCTGAACATTTGGATATATTATACATATTTTTCTGATTTAAAAATAATTAGTTATGATTTTTCCCAACTTTAATCCATTTTTAAATCATTATTAAAACAATTAAGCATTTTTGGAATTATTAAATTATTTTCCATCTGGCCCCACATCTCAGACTTTTATTAATTTCAGAAATCATTTCCAAAAAGAATAAAACCCTGGTAGATAGGGCCCACCTGTCAGCATTTTTAATTTACAGAAAATAATTACATAAAACATTTAAAAAAATAAAATAAAAGGCAATTACTGCGTCAGCATGACGTCATGCTGACGTTAGCAATGGCGAAACTCTAGGTCGACCACGGATCCAATGATTCCGAGCGTGCCTGGATGCACGGGTGGGCGCGTTGAACGCGTCTCGACGCGGGCGACCAGAATATGGCGGTGTCACTTGCAGGAGGTTGCCGGAGCGACTACAACGACAAGGTCTGGCGACGACGCTCGGTGGTGATTGTCGGTAGCACGAACCAGAGCACGAGGGAGAGGACCGAGAGGTGCGTGGGCACCGAAATCTCACGGGGTTGCGATGAAGGGGTCGGTGAGGCTTGTGGAGGCCAGACGGAGGCGAATCAACGACGAATGGCGTCGGACAGGAGGAAGACCGTGGCATTGAATCACGGCGCGCGAGGTGGATTCCTTCGGGTAAGATGGCCGGCGTGATGAGGTAGAGCTCCTGGGCACCTCGGGTAGGCTAGGGAAGACCGAGAACAGCGAGGATCGTTGGCGACCAGAACTAGGGTTTCGGGGCCGAAGGGGAAAACCACGAGAGAGGGCGAGAGGAGATAAGACTGGTATGGGGAGAGAGAGGACAAGGTGGTCATTCTGATCCTTGCATTGAACGGCGGCGGCAGGAATCATAGCGCGAGGGAGATTAACAGCGAGGCGGCGGATACGCAGGAGCTTCTGTCGGCGAAGAAGAAGAAAGGAGAAAGACGGCAGGGGGTACCGGGCTAGCTGGGCCACACTTGGGCCGGGAGTGGGCCACTGCGCGCTGCACTGGGCGGTAGAGAGAGAAGGGAGAGGGAAAGAGGGCGAGCTGGGCTGGGCCTGGTTGCGGTTCTGGTTGTATTTTTTTTCCTATCAAATTATTTTTCCATTTCCTTTTTTTTTATTTTATCTCTTTTGTAATTTCAAATTTACTTCTGTTTTGGGTCATTCAAAAATACCAGAGCCTTCTGTAAAACTAGAGAAATATTGTGGGGCCCATTTAGTCCATTTGGGATCCACATATTTTGGTAGTTTTCAAAATATAAAACCATTTGAGAGGGTTTATAAGAGGGGCAAAATTAGGGTTTTGTGATTATTTCTTACATGAATTTTCTTTAGCAAAGATGATGATGCTCATGAATGCATAAACAAAGTCCTAATTATGATTTAACTAAAACTGGGGTGTTACATTAGATTAGTGGAGAAAACCATTTTGGTGGCGCCATGGACCTTGGTGGCGCGCCATAGGAATGATGGAGGTCATACCAAGACGCGTAAGATGGATACCTAATGCGAGAAGGACCATATAATATCACATTATATATGCATGTGATGTTTATCCTTTAATGCATCTTATTTTGCATCAATTTGATCGCCTCGGTAGTATTTGATTGCCTCGGTAGCATTATAATATGATCCCCCTCCCACTAAATATCAACATAATAATATGTTCTTCCTTATTATGCACCGTTAAGAAAGTTCATCGTCTCGAAGCACAACGTGATGATTGGGTGTGATAGATTCTACGTTCACATACAACGGGTGTAAGACAGTTTTACACATGCGAGTACTAAGGTTCTTACTTGACAAGCCTAGCATGTACAGACATGGCCTCGGAACATGAACCAAAAGGTAAATAACGAGTTATATGGATGATATGATGCCCATACGATGCTCTCCATTGGAGATACGCCACCAAACGTGATGATCGGTCGTGGCGTAGTGAATTTGGTTCGTGTAATCACTAAAATTACTAGAGGAATGTCATTTTGAGTGGGAATTCTTATATGTAATTTTAGAATTTACATGAACCTCATCTAAATAGTCTTTCCAAATACATTGTAGATCATGGCACCCCCTACATTTAATTTTAATGCATTCCTTTAGAAAGAAAATATGCTAGACAATGGATCTAACTTCACCAACTGGCACCGCAACATGAGGATTATCCTCACGGGCATGAAGAAGTCCGATGTGTTGGACGGTCCATTAGGTGACGCCCCTGCAGCTAGTGCGAATCAAGAAGAGCGCCACACGTATGATGTGAAATTTGATGACTACACTCTTGTTCGGTGTGTGATCCTTCAATCACTGGAGCTGAACTCCAGAAACGCTTTGAACTTACTGATGTTGATTTCATAGTGGAGGAACTCAAAACTATGTTTGGGGACCGAATCTGTGTTGAGAGATAGGAGATCTCTGATAAGTTCTTTAGCGCTAAAATGGAGGTGCACAACTTTGTAAACGAGCATGTCATTAAGATGACGGGCTACACTCAACGTCTTGAGACACTAGGATGTGAGATTCCAGCTGATCACACGACATACAGGGTTCTGCAATCGCTCCCACCAAGTTACAAAGAGTTTGTATTTAATTACAAGATGAATGGTGTGGACAAGTCGCTCACCAAACTCGAAGCTATGCTTAAGACTGCTGAGGTAGACATCAAAAAGGAACATCAAGTGTTGATGGTCAATAAAATCACCAGTTTCAAGAAAAGAGGCAAGAAAGGCGATCCTAAAGGTAACTTCAAGGAGGACAACAAATCTGTTGTTGTTCCTAAGAAGAAGACCAAGGGAGGCCCTAAGACCAATACTGAGTGCTATTACTGCAAAGGACCTGGTCACTGAAAGCGGAACTACCCAAAGTACTTGGCAGATAAGAAGGTTGGGAAAGTGAATAAAGGTATATGTGATATACATGTTATTGATGTTTACCTAACTAGTAGTTGAAGTAGTACTTGGGTATTTGATACCAGTTAGGTTGCTAATATATGTAACTCGAAACAGAGGCTAAGGAATAGTCGACCACTAGCAAAGGATGAAGTGATGATGTGTGTAGGCAATGGATCGAAGGTTGATGTGATCATCGTTGGGATGATGCCACTTCATCTACCATCCAGATTTACAATAAACCTAAATAATTGTTATTATGTGCCTGCGTTGAGCATGAACATCATGTCTGGATCATGTTTAATGCAAGATGGCTATTCATTTGTATCTGAGAACAATGGTTGTTCCTTTCATATGAATAATATATTTTATGGTCATGCACCTATGTTGAATGGTTTATTTGTTTTGAATCTTGATATTAGTGATACACATATTCATAATGTTAATGCCAAAATAATCAAGTTAAATGATAATATTGCTGCATATATATCTATCACTGTCGTTTAGGTCATACTAGTGTTAAATGCATGAAGAATCTCCATTCTGGTGGACTACTGGAATCACTTGATTATGAATCATTTGAGACATGTGAGACATGCCTTATGGGCAAGATTACTAGAACTCAATTCTCTGGAACAATGGAACGAGCGACTGACTTATTGGAAATAATACATACCGATGTATGTGGTCCAATGAGTGTGTCTGCACGCGAAGGATATCGTTATTTTGTAACCTTCACGAAAATTTAAGTAGATACGGGTATATTTACTTAATGAAACACAAGTCTGAAACATTTGAAAACTTCAAAGAATTTCAGAGTAAAGTAGAAAATCATCATAACAGAAAGGTCAAGTTTCTACAATCCGATCATGGAGGAGAGTATCTTAGTTACGAGTTTGGAACGCACATGAGACCGAAAGGCCGTTGAGAATAAATGGATTTCCAAAATAAAAACGGATGCTAACGGTAATGTGACCGTCTATAATGCACGACTTGTCACGAAGGGGTTCCGACAAATTCAAGGAATTGACTATGATGAGACTTTCTCACCGGTAGCGATGCTAAAGTCTTTTAGGATTATGTTATCAATTGCTGCATTTTTTGATTATGAAAGTGTTCCTTAATGGAAACATTGAGGAATAGTTATATATGATACAACTTAAAGGTTTTGTCGATCCTAAGGATGCTAACAAGGTATGAAGACTTCAGCGGTCCATTTATGGACTGAAGCAAGCATCCAAAAGTTGGAATCTCCGATTTGATGAAGTAATCAAAGGTTTTGGATTTGTCCAAACCATCAGAGAAGCTTGTATTTACAAGAAAGTGAGTGGGATCTCTATACCATTTCTAATATTATATGTGGATGACATATTGTTGATTGGAAATGATATAGAACTCTTGAAAAGCGTAAAGGATTACTTAAATAGCAAGTTTTCGATGAAAGATCTTGGTGAAGCTGTGTACATATTAGGGATCAAGATTTATAGAGATAGATCAAGACGCTTAATAGGATTGTCACAAAGTACATACCTTGACAATATTTTGAAGAAATTCAGAATGGATGAAACTAAGAAATGGTTCTTACCTATGTTGCAAGGTACTATTTTCAGTAGGACTCAAATACCGCCTAACAATGTGACACCCCCGGGATCAGGGTTAAACAAATCCAGACCTTAGCCTGACATAAGATAAATCTAGAACTCGAGGATATCAAGTGAGAAATCAGTAACACAACAGTAACCCCGTGACACCAAAATTATTATAGCAAGCTCATAACTGAGCGAAGAACCAAAATATTACAAGCAGAGGTCACTAACCACAAACATCAAACAACGGAAGGCAAATTATGCTATTAAGTATAGCAAACTTAACAAATGGCCTAAGAGACCTGAAGCATAACGATGAAGTCCCAATCCATAGATTCTAGGATGCCGGCCAGGAACCCCAAGCTACTCGTCGATGTCAATGTTGTACGGAACTCATCTTCAGGGAACACTTACTCTGCTACAAAAGTATCAACAAAGCAAGGGTGAGTACAGGGTGTACTCCGCAAGACTTATGGCTGGTGGGGTTATTTTTCATAAAGCCATCTTTGTTTATAAAACAAGAGGGAGAAGAAGCTCGTCTACTCAGAATATTTTAGAAGGGGATAAGAGAGCGACATCTCCGAAGAATTGATCATCATCTTGATATCCACCAAAGTAATCCTCATCTCACAACTAGGATCACCCCCTCGTACCCATGAGGAAGCATCCTTAAGCACACGTTGAACTACCAAGTTTTACGATTAGGTTCATGTGCTCTATGATCTTAGAATTCGGTCACCAAGAATTCATAACCGTGAACACGGCTTTTCGAAAAGATTTAACCCTGCAGGGGTGTACAACTTTACCACACGTACCAACCAACTCTTAATGCCACTAGATAAGCCCTCTTCCTTGGAAGGCCGACAGAGGGTGGTTGGACACGACCTTTACCTTGCTTTCGGCGAGACCATGAGTCACCCCCTAAGGATGGTTCCGCCGTAATGGGTCAAATCCTAAAGCCGGTCCCTATAGATGTGAGGCAAGGTTAGTTTACCCAGAGAAACCGCCTCCCTAACCTTGTCCACGCTTACCTACCCGTATGAATGCACATCCTTCACCGCCTTCGAGAAGATCCAGAATGCATATGTCGAATGGAACGCCCGAACTATGTGACTCATGGAATCTACTAGGCAAGCAGAGGGTTCCCCATAAACCCCGTGTGGCTGTACGCTCGTCTTGGTCCAAAGGCAAGAACTCGGGTCCTAGTAGTGCTGTGCATGGGACTACAAAAACCACATCCCACAGTGGCCTCCCATACAAGCCATAACATGTTTAACCTTTGTCACTGATCTTACCTCATTAGTATACCTCGTTCTCCTGTCATACTAGATTCTCTGCATATGATAGATCATCTGGATGAATCAGCACTGATAGCTAAGCATGGGTAAGCAAGACACAGATAAAAGCTCTAGCAGTGCACACCAGCCAAACCTAGTTATGCTAGGAGCAGTGGATCAGGTAATATAAGCTCAAGGTGAGTAATGCAATAGATAGGATACTCTATCTATCGATAAAAGACCACAGTGGAATCATATGCATCATGGCAAGAATGAAATACTTTCGAAATCATAGGATTCTATCATGGTGGGGTTATGCTTGCCTTGTTTGTTGATACCCAAATATATATCTTCCGAAGCCTTGTACTTGACTTGATTACAGTTGGTCAAGTATTGTTCATCGGTCTTCGATGGTGTTAACCTCGGTCTTCGATCTTGATCTCGATATCGTATTCTACCGGGAAGAACCAAACACCGGAAAGAAAAGGGGAACAACAATCAATACATGGCATCGATGAAGTGCTCAAGCAAGGATGATGATATGACAAGTTAAATTGTATTGTAAAGGAACCCTAAGGCATGCTTGGCAATTTAAGCAACGTCCGAGGGGTCCAAACCCTAATACAGGACAGACTTTGGAGTCACCTGCGGGGGTTCATTTAGTTCTCTAATTAAACTTGTAATTAAAGTTGTTGAACAATGCATTATTTTGATGCTATTAGATAGATGTTATTTTTATGAACATTTTGATATATTATTTGTATTTTTCTGAATTACAGAATAAAAGATATTGATTTTCTAGTATTTGAAATTATTAAACCATTTATTAAACTTTTATTGCGTCAGCGTGACAGAGGCTCTAGGGATAAGACCGGGGAAGTAGAAGGATGGCACATCGCGACACTCTTATCCTCATCCAGTAGGCGGCGGGCCGACATCTTGGCGCACCGACGACGGCGGCACTGGCGGGCGGCGACGCATAGGAGCTTCGAGAGGTTGAGGATGACGATAGGTTGGACAAAAGGGTACGGGCCAGTTGGGCCGAAGTGGGCTGCTGCTAGATCTCGAGGGTTGTTGTCTGTTGCGCGCTGAGCGGCAGGTTGAGGAAGAGAAGAGAGATGGGTTGCTGGGCTGGGCAGCCTGGAGGCTCTGGATCTCTTCTTTATTTTCAAAACATTTTGCAAATTAGTTTTTCTTTCTCTTTTTTATATTTTCAAAACGGATCTATTTTGTACAATTTCAAAAATACAAGAGGCTTTGTAAAAAGTATGAAAATATTTGCAAGGGCCCTTAACACCATTTGGGCTCCTACCTTTTTGGTACTTTTTCAAAATTCAAAAACCGTTTGAATGTATTTGAGAGAGAGCAAACTAGGGTTTAGGGTTTTCATTGATTTTCTTTGCATTTTAAATTTGTCTTACCAAAATATGATGCTCATGAATGCACAAACAAACCCTAATGTAAGATTAGCTAAAACTGGGGTGTTACAAACAACAGATAGAGAATTGATGGACCGTGTCCCCTATGCCTTAGCCATATGTTCTCTTATGTATGTTATGATCTGTACAAGACCATATGTGGCACATGTTGTTAGTTTGACTAGCAGGTACCAATCTGATCTAGGTTTGGAACACTGGAAGGCAGTAAAGGATGTCTTTAAGTACTTAGAAGAACTAAATACATGTTTCTTGTATATGGCGGTGAAGAAGAGCTCGTCGCAAGGTGTTACGTCGATGCTAGCTTCGACACAGATCCAGATCACTCTAAGTCACAATCCAGATATGTGTTTGATGACCCACAAGTATAGGGGTGTATCGCAATATTTTTGATGGAAGTGAAACCCAATTTATTGATTCGACACAAGGGGAGCCAAAGAATTCTTATAAGACTTAACAACTAAGTTGTCAATTCAGCTACACCTGGAAACAATCTTGCTCACAGCAGTTTATCAATAGTAACAATTTTGTAGTAGGAATAGTATAGTAACATCAGTAGTAAAGTAAAGACAGTAGTAACAATAGCAGTAGACAGTAGGATTCGAGTGTGGTAGGCATTAGGGATGGATGGACGGGCATTGCATGGACAAGACAATTCACATGGAAATCAGAACATAGGGCAATTGCAGATAAATAAGATAAAGCATCCAAGTACTAGATAATCCTAGGCATGTGTTCCATATATAGTCATACGTGCTCACAATGAGAACTTGCACAACATCTTTTGTCCTGCCAGCCCGTTTGCAGCGGGGCCTCAAGGGAACTACTAGCAATTAAGGTGCTCCTTTTAATAGAGCACTGGAGCAAAGCATTAAGACTTCGTGAACACATTTGATCCTCACATCAAAGCCATTCCCTCCGGTTATCCCGATTTCTGTCACTTCGGGGCCATTGGTTCCGGACAACAACGTGTGTATACAACTTGTAGGTAAGACCATAAACAATACTATCATAATGAATCAATAACATGTTTAGATCTGAAATCATGGTACTCGGGCCCTAGTGACAAGCATTAAGCATAACAAGTCGCAACAAAGTCAAAAAGCACTAATAGAAGATACTAGGCACCATGCCCTAAAAATCCGATGCCATTACAATGAACGATCTCATCCAATCCCTACCATCCCCATAGCCTACAGCGGGGGACTACTCACTCATAGATGGGGGAAACATGGATGGTCGATGGAGAAGCGATGGTGATGATGATGGCGATGATCTCCTCCAATTCCCCGTCCCGGTAGGGTGCCAAAATGGAGTTTCTGGTTCCGAATCGTGGAATCTGGTGGTGGCGGCGGGGCGGAACTCCTTCTGGAAAAACGTCAAAACCCCTTGAGTTTTTAGGTCAGAAGGCAACTTATAGGCGAAGAGGGAGACCGAGGGGGTGTCTGGGGCGGCCAGACCACCCACTGGCGCGGCCAGGCCCAGCCCGCACGGCCAGGTGGTGTGGCTGGGCCCCAGTCCCACTCCGTCTCATATTTTGTCTCCATAAGTCTTCTGGTGAAATAGGATTTTTGGCATATTTTCCGGGATTTTTCCTGATAGTTGATTTTCTGCACAAAAACTAGACACCAGGATAATTCTTCTGAAAACAGCGTCAGTCCGTGTTAGTTGCATCCAATTCACACAAGTTTAGAGGAAAAACAATAGCAAAAGATTTCGGGAAAGTAGATACGTTTTGGACGTATCAACTCCCCCCAAGCTTAGCTTATTGCTTGTCCTCAAGCAATTCAGTTGAAAACTGAGTGTGATAAAAGAAACTTTCATGAACACATTTGCTTCATATGATGTATATATTCTCAGCATGTAATCAACTACTTAGACAATTCATAATAAGGAGTATGCAACTAATTTTACTTAATAGGCATTGCAAGCTATGAAGAGATTCCACCTCAAAAAAAAGTAGCTGAAACATAAACATAAGCAACATTACGATGCTCGTAACAAGGTATGATAGAGTGGTATCTCGCTTGCCTTTGATTGTGAATGCCAAGGCACCTCTGAAATTCAGGTGAAGACTAGAAGTAAAGATATCAACGATACAAGCATCAAAGTCATAACACAAATAATCATGTTTTGAGAAAAGCACATTATACTAAGAATGACAACTATCCTCTCAGGAAAGTGCTCAAAGAATGTGTGGAGACTCAACAAGGAAATGAACAGGTTTTGAAAAGTTTGAAAGGCTGCCAAATGCTGAAAGTATGGTACTCGTTAGCTTTGAGCTCTCATTGCCCCTATCATAAGCATCTTTAAGTGGTTAAGGTTAAAGTGACACAACTAAGAGGATATGCTTGACAAGTTATAAGTTAAAATCTCATGCCCCTTACTTACGAGTACCGAACCTCATGCTACTCAACTTCAGTCACAAGTAAGCTCTTGTCATTGTAAGTACATATATATCATAGAGAACCGCCAATGGGGTACCCCTTGCACATGATATAGGAGCTATCCCATAATCAAAAATACAAGGCAAGCAGACAATGAGCATCTTAGCAATATTTTTATTTACTATGTGCATAGATTTTTATTGAGGATTCTTCATAGAATGCTCATTATGGTTATGCTGCAAGTTTCCACCATGATTAGGCATGGCTTAGGCTAGAGGCCCATGCGTTTCTCTAACACACATACAAACTCCATGATATTACGAGTTCCACTTTTATTTCACACCACCAGGATCTGTAAGCAAAAGAACATGATATCAACGAGGTACTAAGTACCAGTGCAGTGTCGAAAGCGTTCCCCATGATACATGGTTCTGCTAACTTCAACTCATAAAGCACAAGCATATACGCAACAAAGAAGGACGCAATGGTTCAAGATTATTAAGTGCAAGAAAATAAAGTGTGCCATCAAGTTCGTGAGAGCTTTACCAACTAACTTTCTCATAACAAGCAAACATTTTATTCGGAAGAAAACAAGGCATACTAAGTATGCACGGAACAACAAATGATGCTAGTAGGTATATATGGTGGACACTTTTGGCAATATTGGTTTTGGGAAGTTGGAAACACGAGTAAAGCTTATACTCAGTGCAAGTGGGGGATAGCAAGAGTAAGGGAGCGACAAACGAGAGAGCAGTAGTTGTCGTAATCATGCTTGCAACAAAACATGACTAATCATGGCATGAAAGTGATTCAAGACCCCTGGGGCAAAATAATTCATCGAGGCTTAACTGATTATTTCAGTCATATGCATGCATGAGCATGTGCCAAGTCAATTCAAATGAAACATTCAGAGGAGGATACCACGGTGTCATACCAAGTTATGAATAGAGTAATGCAAGCGAATATTCATATGGCATGCTACAAACTATTAGCAAGCTGGAACTAATCATATCAAAGCAAGAACTACTAAGCATCCATAAATAACATACACCCTACACGAATAGGCTAAGCATGCCCACAATGATGAGTATATGTACAAAAATGAAAACAAATAGGGTTCGTTACCAGCCTCTTACCACACCTTAAGTTGTCATTAATCCTCATTATTGCCCTTCACTTGTGTGGCTTGAATAATAGTATGAAACCAAATTCCACTGAGGACTGCTGAACCCTGCGACAAACTCACAAAACCAAAGAAGAACAACATATATTTTTGGTGTTTTCGATTTTTTAGAACAAGAACCAAAAAGGAAGAACAAGCGAAGCAAAATCTTTTTGGGTTTTTCAATTAATTCAAACAAAGAAAAAAGAGCAAACCAAGGCCAAAAGAAGAAGCAAACAAAGAGAAAAAACAGAAATATTTTTGGTCTTTTTGTGTTTTAAGAAAGAAAAAACAAAGAAAGAACGAAAGCTAAAAAGAGAACGAAATACGAATATACAAAGTACCGACGAAACATGATAAGGAGATGAGTGTGGTGTCGGTGTACCTCCCCCCAAGCTTAGGATTTTAGCCTAAGTGGGTGTCAATCCCATGCTGGCCAGGATGGAGCGCCTCCGTAGTATGGTGAGGAGGTACCCTCGTCCTGTTGCGATCTCGAGGACGCCCCACCATAATGCATAGAGTAATCGTAGGAGGGCACATCCTCCTGGTGCTGCCTGTGGAAACCCAGCAAGCAGAGCTGCTCGTCCACCTCCTCCTTGGAGCGCGACCACGGCCTCCTGTGAACACTGAACAAAGTAGATTGCGGCAAAGGAAACTCCCTTTCATCACCGTCAGTAAACAACATCCTATATACTAGACAGTCCAAATCAGAATCAGCAGTGACAAAGTGATGTGTTTTCATAGCAGCAAGGTCAAGCCTTTGTGGTGCCAATATAGTATCATTGGGGTCCACTCAAAGCTCTAATGCATTGACCATACGTGAAGCGATGATGCCCCATAGATAGGCCCCCTAGCAGCTAGGCGGCGAGCAATAAGAGAGCCAAGATTGTACCGAGTATCATTGTTAAGCGCAGCAGCAAGGAAGGCTAAATGATAGTTGGAGATATTACTCGTATTCTGCCTACCAAGAACGCTAGTAGCAAGATAATATGCGAACTCTCTTAGAGCAGGGAGTTGGATGTTTCTTATCTTTCTGTGCTGAGCTACATGGTCGTCGTCATTGGGAACACCTCGGTAGAGCTCCAACAAATCAGCGGGCCACCCTTGAATCTTCTTCACGGTCCCCGTCATGCCCACACCTCCTAGGTTCATCCCTCTCAAATATTTCTCCAAAGGTATGGTTGTTCATGTTTGATATTATGAAATTTAAACATTTATTAAACAAGTGATTGCAAAGTGAATATAATGAAGGGCACTACTCATAGGGACTTGTATGAGGCCTAAACATGCATCAAATCTATATCTCTAAGCATCAAACAAGCTTACAAGCTCTCATAACCTATCACCTACAGCAGAAAAATACTCAAGATATAAACCACTCAACACAAATCTACTTGGACAAGCGGAGGAGTCACATACCAGAGAACAAATGCTCCAAACTTCAGCAGAAAGATGGGCTAAGCAAGGAGATCAAAAAATCGAGGGCAAGCACAGCAAGAATGCGATTTCGAGCAATGAACTGGTGTTTACTCGGGAGAGAGAAGAAAGTGGCAAGTGAGAGAGTGAGTGGAGGGTCAGGGTAGCCCACACCATAGGCAGGCGCGCCCCAGGGCTGGCCGCGCCACCAGGTGGTGTGCCTGCCAGGTGGGTCCCCTGGTACCTTCCAGGCACTCCTCTGCCCCTTTTTTCACGTAAAAAATTAATATGAATTTTCTGGAATTTTTCGATACACTTTATTTTTGAACAATTTTCAGGTATAGATGAATGATTTTCTGACAGAAAGATTTTTTGGAATGATGCAATGACAAAACAAGGCTAGAACTACAGAAGTTCTAAGACACCCTAACATGCAAGCAACTAGCAACATAAAAGAAAACTAAAGGAAATCAAAAACTAAAATGGATAGAATAGAAGTAAGCGGAGATAATCATGGTGAAAACATTGTTTTGTTCAATGAAATCCTTTTGTTAACAAGGTTGATCAGGTCTTGTTACCAAAAAAAATTTATATGAAACAAAACTTTGTATTCCACTAATGATTATGTTACCTCAACTTTGATAGCAATGGTCCCAATCATAATAGTTTCAAATTTTTCTTTTGGTATGGGACAATATATTTCTCCAACTTGAATGCCCTCAACATGTTCAATTGAATTCAAACCATAAGTCCTATCAATCTTCTCGGGGAAAATAGACAGTATGTTCCTTGTCATTAACATTGAAGGTCACCTTTCCTTGATTACAATTAATAACAGCTCCTGCAGTATTAAGAAAAGGTCTCCCAAGAATAATAGACATATTATCATCTTCAGGCATTTCAAGCACAACAAAATCAGTTAATATCAAGCAATTATGAGCCACTTGAACAGGTACATCCTCAGATATACCAACAGGAATAGTGGTAGATTAATCATCCATTTGCAAAGATATATCAGTTGGTATTAGTTTTTCAAGTTGAAGTCTCTTGTAGAGAGAAAAAGGCATAACACTAACTCTAGCTCCCAAATCACACAAACAGTTTTAACATAACTATTCTTAATAGATCAAGGGATGGTTGGAATCCCTGGGTCTCCAAGTTTCTTTAGAACCTTACCATTCAAGGAATAATTAGCAAGAAAAGTAGAGATTTCTTCATTAGGGGTCTTCCTTTTATTTGAGACAATATCCTTCATATACTTTGAATAAGGAGGCAATTTAAAAGCATCAGTCAAAGGAATTTGGAAGAATAAAGGTTTCATCCACTCACAAAACTTATTATAGTGTTCATCTTCCTGTGACTTGTGTTTCTTATCAGGGAAAGGCATAGGTTTTTGGACCCAAGGCTCTCTTTCACTACCATGTTTCTTAGCAACAAAATCTTCTTTAGTGTATTTAGTATTCTTAGTTTGCTTTTCAGGTTCTTCTTCAACTTTTTCTTTATCAGGAACATCATTTTCTTCATTACCACTTTCAGTTTCAGCATCAGAGATAGATATACTATTAGGATCTTTAGCAGGTTCAGAGGGTTCTATAATAGTTTTATGTTTCTTTTTTATTTTCTTATGAGTAGAACCACTATTTTCAACTTGTTGAGAATCCTGCTCAATTCATTTGGGATGCCCCTCAGGATATAGAGGATCCTGGGTAGCAGCACCACTTCTAGTTCTAATTTCATAAGCATGTTTTTCTTTAGCAGCATTAACTAGCAAGTCTTTTGCACTTTAATAAGTTGATCTATTTGAGTTTGAACCATTTGAAAATGTTTGACAATCGTTTTAACATCATTAGAGGTTCTTTCCACAATATCTTTTAACTCAACAATAGCTCTAGTGTTTTCCATTAGATGATTTTGCACCCTTTTATTAAAATTATCTTGCTTAACAATAAAAATATGGAATTCTTCTAAGCATTGATCAGGAGGTTTGAGGTAAGGAACGTCACCTTCATCAAAGTGTTGGAGAGAGTGTACCTCAATAGTGGATGAATAAGGGATAGGCTTACATAATTCTTCTATAGGAGGTAAATTCTTGACATCTGCAGCTTTAATTCCCTTCTCCTTAAGACATTTCTTAGCTTCCTTCATCACTTCATCATTCAATTCAATAACTCCCCTCTTCTTAGATAATGGTATAGGCGCCGGTATAGCTGGTTCAGGTATAATTACTTCAGGTATAGCTGGTTCAGGAGGAGTCCAATCTTCATAGTTCTTGCTTATTTTAGCCATTAATTCCTCAGCTTCCTTGGGAGTCCTATTCCTGAAAACACAATCAGCACAGCTATCCACGTATGTCCTAGATTCTTTAGTTAGTCCATTATAAAATATATCAAGAATCTCATTCTTAGGTAATGGACATCCAGCCTGTGCATGAATCAAAGCACAAAACCTTGCCCAAGATTCAGGCAATATCTCTTTTTCTCCCTGTTTAAAATGAAAAAGTTCCTGCAAAATATCATCTCTAGCACTAGGAGGAAAATATTTCTGCAGGAAAGTGCTAATCAAGCAATCAGGGCTATCAATAGATCCAGGAGGTAAATTACTAAACCAAGTTTTAGCTTCTCCTTTCAATGAAAAGGGGGAAATCTTAGCAACAAAGTAAGTACGCATCTTAATATCATCAGAAAATAAGCCACTCATGGTAGAAAGCTCAGTCATATGTGCTACCGCACTTTCATTCTTAGTCCCACAAAAAGGTTATTTCTCAACAATAGCTATATAGGATAAATCAAGAGAGAAATCATAATCTTTATCTTTAATGTTTATGGGAGAAGCAAAAAACTTAGCATTAGGAGATAATTTGGGTCTAATAGTATGCCTCTCAAGGAGATTCTTAGAAGCACTCCTATCATGGTTGTTTTGACATTCTTTAATAAATTCATCGGTCATCTCAACATAACCGTCTTCAATATCATAGCTCTCTCTAGACTCAGGTGAACTAACAAGTGTAGTAGTGTCTTCATTAGGAGTTTCAGTATTTCCAGCTATATTTCTAGCAATCATAGCATCTAGGAAAGGACCTAATGAACCACTCTTATCAAGCACAGTAGAAGCAACATCATAAGAATCAGAAGTTTCAGATTTAGCAGTAGTAGCAGTGTGTGTACCATGTGTATGTGGTGGTGTAATGAGCTTACTCATAACAGATGGTGAATCAAGAGCAACCGAGGTATTCAAAACCGTACCTCTTCTTGTAGTGGATGGTAAAATAGGAACCTTGCCATCACTAGACTTACCCATGATGGATGGATGGCAGTGAACAATTATGAATCCAAATGAACTTGATAAATAAAGCTATGTTCCCCAGCAACGGCGCTAGAAATAGTCTTGATGACCCACAAGTATATGGGGTGTATCGCGGTATTTTCGAGGGAAGTGAAACCCAATTTATTGATTTGACACAAGGGGAGCCAAAGAATTCTTATAAGCCTTAACACCTGAGTTGTCAATTCAGCTGCACCGGGAAACAATCTTGCTCACACCAGTTTATCAGTAGCAACAGTTTTGTGGTAGGAATAGTACAGTAACAACAGTAGTAAAAGTAAAGACAGTAGTAACAATAGCAGTAGACAGTAGGATTCGAGTGCGTAGGCATAGGGATGAATGGACGGGTGTTGCATGGACAAGCCAATTCACATGGAAATCAGAAATAGGGCAATTGAAGATACATAAGATAAAGTACTAGATAATCCTAGGCATGTGTTCCATATATAGTCATACGTGCTCGCAATGAGAACTTGCACAACATCTTTTGTCCTGCCAGACCGTTTGCAGCGGGGCCTCAAGGGAACTACTGGCAATTAAGGTGCTCCTTTTAATAGAGCACTGGAGCAAAGCATTAACACTCCATGAACACATGTGATCCTCACATCAAAGCCATTCCCTCCGGTTATCCCGATTTTTGTCACTTTGGGGCCATTGGTTCCAGACAACAACGTGTGTATACAACTTGCAGGTAAGACCATAAATAATACTATCATAATGAATCAATAAAATGTTCAGATCTGAAATCATGGCACTCGGGCCCTAGTGACAAGCATTAAGAATAACAAGTCGCAACAAAGTCAAAAAGCACTAATAGAAGATACTAGGCACCATGCCCTAACAATCCGATGCCATTACAATGAACGATCTCATCCAATCCCTACCATCCCCATAGCCTACAGTGGGCGATTACTCACTCATAGATGGGGAAACATGGATGGTCGATGGAGAAGCGATGGTGATGATGATGGCGATGATCTCCTCCAATTCCCCGTCCCGGCAGGGTGCCAGAGCGGAATTTCTGGTTCCGAATCGTGGAATCTGGTGGTGGCGGCAGAGCGGAACTCCTTCTGGAAAAACGTCGAAACCCCCTGAGTTTTTAGGTCAGAAGGCAACTTATAGGCGAAGAGGGAGACAAAGGGGGTGTCTAGGGCGGCCAGACCACCCCCTGGAACGGCCAGGCCCAGCCCACACGGCCAGGTGGTGTGGCTGGGCCCCAGCCCCACTCCGTCTCATATTCTGGCCCCATGAGTCTTCTGGTGAAATAGGATTTTTGGCATATTTTCCGGGATTTTTCCTGATAGTTGATTTTCTGCACAAAAACTAGACACCAAGGTAATTCTGCTGAAAACAGCGTCAATCCGTGTTAGTTGCATCCAATTCACACAAGTTTAGAGGAAGAACAATAGCAAAAGTGTTCGGGAAAATAGATACGTTTTGGACGTATCAGTGTTTTTAATGAATGGTACAGTGGTGAGTTGGAGGAGATCCAAGCAACCAGTAATAGAGAGACATACAATGGAGGCGGAATATATCTCTGCTTTAGAAGCACTAGCATAAGCAGTTTGGATGAAGGAGTTCATTCCTAACTGGGTGTAGTTCCAAGTGCTTTGGATCCAATGGTAATCTATTGTGACAACAATGGTGCCATCGCCAATGTAAGGGAACCAAGGTCTCACAAGAATTCCAAGCATATAAAGTGCGGGTTTAACTCCATCCAGGAACATGTTTAGGATGGCGAGGTAGAGATTTGCAAAGTAGACACGGATCTAAATGTGGAAGACCCGTTGACTAAAGCTCTCCCAAGGGCAAAACATGCTCAACTCCAGAACTCTATGGGTGTTAGATTCATGATTATGTAAACTAGATTATTGGCTCTAGTGCAAGTGGGAGACTGAATGGAATATGCCCAAGAGGCAATAATAAACTGGTTATTATCCTATTCCAGGTTTATAACAGATGTTTATTTTTCATGCTATAATTGTGTGATTTATAAACAGAAAAAGGTTCCTAGTAAAGCCTCTCTTTATACTAGCTTGTTGATTAACTGATGATCACATGTTTCCTGATCATGAACATTGGATGTTGTTAATAACAGGGTCATAATGTTGGAGAATGATATGATGAAAAGTCACCCGAATTAGATGTAACAATACGATCATGTCCTCAAGTTTATATTGTTATCACATTCGTATTAACTCAATGTCCTTAGACCATGAGATCACGTCAATCACTTTCACCAGAAACGTACTTTGATTACATCAAACGTCGCTCTATAACTTGGTAATTATAAAGGTGTCGTCGGGTACTTGGAAAGTGTTAGTTGATGCTCGTGGATCAAGAATGGGATTTGTCCATCCAGATGACAAAGAGATATACTTAGGGCCCTCTCAGTGATATCACATTGACATAGCTTGCAAGGAAGTGATTTGATCACTAGAATATTATATCATAAGAACAAGAAAAAGAGTACTTGTCGGGAATGAGATTAAACGAGGTTTGGATGATACCAAGTGATCGAATCTCGGACAAGTAATATATCGCGAGACAAAAGGAATTTGATTACAGCAAAAAAGTTTCGGACAATCATTGGATTTTCATGGAACTAGTGGGAGTCATTATGGATCTCCAGATCCCGCTAATGATTATTGATCGAAGAAAGTCTCGATCATGTCTACATAGTTCTCGAACCCGTAGGGAGACACACTTAAGGTTAGTCGACGCAATTGAGTGCATAGGGAACATAGGGGAAGACAATGGACATCACAGGAACATAGGGGAACATAGGGGAAGACAATGGACACTTAAATGAAGTACTCATTAAATGAAGTGTTCATTAAATTGAGTTGCATTAAAACAAGAGAATTAAAATACTTTAATGGAAAGACCTTTGGTTTTTGAGTGGAGAATAAATGGGAGAAAGTGGAATTTGAAATAATGTGAGTGGAGAGTCCACCCACATGAATGAGAGGAGGTGAGGGGCACCCTCTTGTTCACTAGCGAAGGGAGGGGCTTGCCCCTCCCCCTATATAAGGAGGTGGAGACCTCCTCCTCTCACACATTATCACTTACCTATTCTCTCAAATGCTCTTTGGTTGGCATCTTCTCCCTCTTGCTAGCCTTGTCCATTGCCACAAGAAAAGGTGCTTAGGAGAAGCCCTGCTCGAGATCTTCCCCTCCACCATCTCTACCATGGTGTAGTGCTGTTGGAGTTCCCGGGGATCTGCTACTTCCGCTGCCCGGCTGGAGCGATGGATCAGGAGTCGTTAGCACACCGTACGTGTGACCAATTACGTTAGCACTGCCTCTTGTGGTGCTGATCACCTATGCGTCCTTGAGGACGTTCGAGTACATTCTACACCATACACGTTTGTTTGCAGGAACGTTATCCCGCATTACGGTCTTCGAGGGTGAGTCCATCAGAAACTGTTACATGTATCTCCTAGATATGATCTCGGTGGTTGCAACTGTAGGATTTTTTGTTTTCTATGCAATGAACCCCATCAACCACTAGTGTGCAACTTCTTGAAATAAGGAAGAATAATAATTAAACTTGATCCACTATGACTGGAATTATGTAAGTAATGTGTTTGACAACTTATGAGTTGGTTGTTAGAAGAACCGTGCTAACATGGGGAACACTTTCATTATTGCACCATTTGTTGATACCAAGTATTATTTTGGCTATGGATGCCTTCGATGTGAAATAAGGTGGAACCACCCTAAAGTTTTCTAAAGTCTGCATATGTGTTAGAGGGCTACCTATGCCGCCAACCTAATCCATACTATGTATCATGATGGAAATTTATAGCATGGACATTCAATGAAGCGTTTTAAATAGAAAGCTATGCAAATAGTAAATAAAAAGAAACGTCGAGGGGATCATTTGTCTGTTTGTCTTGTCATTTAAGTATGGATATCCCCTCACAAAGGGACTCCTCGTACAAGGGGGCAAGGGGTACCTCATTTTCCACCCTCGTTTGGAACTCTGTTCTTAGAATGACATAATTCTTTGGGGCCTAAGTTGAGTTACATGAGGACTAGGCACTTGTGGTCAACTGGCATGAGATATTCAACTTGTAATGGGTAAAGTATATAAACCATACTTACTTTCACTTTAGCCATAACCATAAAGGATGCCTAGAGACAAACTCTTATGATTACCATTGACATGAGCTACATATCCCAAAAAGTTACTTTGCTTTCTCTTATAACATTTTATTTTCTCAAAGATCTACACATGTATACCCTTCTTGCTTTATGTTACTTAAGTGTCTAGTAATGAAAAAATGAGAAATAAAAAGATGATTCTAAGACCAATATAGGATTTAATTTTGTTTGCACTTTACATGCTTAATGGTCCGTAGTATTCTCATTTGTTTTATACAAGTTAACATATTGTTAAGCATATATGCAGTGCATAAGAAACGTCACTTTATAGATCATTTGCTTGTTGCTATTCCTTAAAGAATGAACCATTTAACTTTGTGTTACAATCATCATGACTTGTGATATTCAACAATAGCAACAAATTCCAAAGTCCATGTTTAGTTTTATCACCATCATGCTCAAGGATGAGCATAGGTTAAGCTTGGGAATGTTAATGCATGTAAAACGCATACATGAACTTTGTAGTTTATTGACACATATTACCATATATTTGCATCATATAGAATATTATATCCATGTTTTACATTGATATATGAGGATTTAGCAATGATCCCCTTTATTTTGGTTATAACTTTGTAGGATAGGAAAACCCTATTTTTATGTATTTTTATCTTTCAGGGACCTAAATGAAGTCAAATGGACGAGGGATTTTTCCCGAAGAGTAAAAATTGGAGCACTTGAACCTGTTGGGTTCGCAACATAGAAAACAAAAAAATTCTTACAACATGAACAACTAAGCACCAAGATCTATCTACTAGATGCAAGTAACAGGTGGATATACATTCAAAGAGATCTTATCCTCGAAGACCGAAAAGGTTTGTTAACAAAATCTGATTCCGTGGATGATGTAGTCGTACTCTTGCTAATATCAAGATCGAGTCGTAGTCTAGCATTGCAAACCAGCAGCGCATCCATGATCGCACACATGTCCAACAGCCTGACAACCTCTGAGCCCTCACTCCAGCAAAGTAGTGGAAGCAGCATATCCTTTTTAGAGAAATGCCGATAGCATATGCCTCGCTAATCTGAAGCGATGGGGAATTTCTAGAGGGAAAAGAGAACCTTAACGAGGAGGTGGTGCCAGAGGAGAGGAGATCTCCACCTCCTTTTATAGGGGAGGGGCCGCAGCCCCCACTTCTCCCTCATTCATGTGAGTGGAGCTTCCACTAAACCCACTCTCATCAATTCCAACTCCACTAACTTTGCATTTAATGTCCACTAAATTAAATGCATTTTTCTCTTTAAATAAAACACTTTTATTTATTTATTTAGAATTTTTTAATTACTTTAATTAACAAACATCTGCATAAAACCCCTTGCATTACTTCGATATTACATCTGAAACCATTTTTAGTGATTTGACCCGAAACAATTCTGGTGCTCATCAAAATAATCCCTGTGCTTTCAAATCATTTCTCTACTATTATATAGGCCACATTTGGTGTTGGTATAACTTAAGTGTGTCACCCTATGGTTCGAGAATGATGCATACATGATTGATACCCCTCTTCGATCAATAATCAGCAGTGGGACCTAGAGATCCGTACTGTCTCACACATATTCAAAGATGACTATTGTGATCGTGAGAACCTTTGTCATCATAACTAATTACCTTTGTCTCGCGATATATTACATGTACGAGATTTGATCATCGGTGTCCCCATACCTAATTTGATCTTGTTACCAACAAGTACTCTTTTCTCATTCCCGTGATATAATAATCTTTGTGATCTTATCACTTGCTTGCAAGATGTGTCAATGTCATATCACCGATAGGGCCCTGAGTATATCTCTCCATCATCAGGATAGATAAATATCAATCTTGATCCATGAGAATCTACATAACACTTTCGTAGTATCTGAACCCACCTTTATTGTCACCCTATTATGGTGTGACGTTTTATGTTCTCAAGGCACTATTTAGATGTTAGTGATTAACATGATCTCATGGTCTAAGGATTAGGGTTACTTTGCATGATGTTATAGCAATGTAAAAATAATGACTTTGGTCGTATTAATATACTTTGGTTGAATGTTCATCACATCATTCGACCAATGTTGTGACCTTGTTATTAACAACATCCAATGTCCATGATCAGTAAAACTTGATCATCTTGTTAATCAATGAGCTAGTTTATATGAGAGGCATAACTAGAAACACTTATTTGTTTATTAAACACACATGTATTAACGTTTCCAATTAACAAAGTTATAGCATACGAAATAATTATTTATCATAAACATGGAACAATATAATAACCATTTATTATTGTCTCTTGGGCATATTCCCTTCAGTCTCCCACTTGCACTGGAGTCAATAATCTAGTTTGAAAAACTTGTGCAGTTAACACCTATGCTTTCTAGTGTTGTATATAAGTGTTTCATGTGGTTAACCTTAATCTCCAAATCTGATACTTCTAGGTCTATGTGTATTTGCATCTATTTGCGTCTCTATGAATCACTCATTCTGAAATTAGATGGCATTGTATAAATTTGGTCCTTTGGTGAGACCTCGATTTCTTGGGTCAAATCATGTCGATACTATTGCCATACAATATATCTTCATAGAACTCGCCAGCTCTAAACGACACCTAGTTTGATAACAAGCTACTTGACATGAATTCCATCCTTTGTTGCTACTAGAGCAGTCATATACTCAGCCTTTGTTGTAGTATCCGTCACAATGTCTTAACTTTGGAACTCATCCAAATCCATCATGGAACTTCCTTTCCATTACATTGCACCACCAATAGCCTAAATGGAGATAAACTTTAATTTGTATCTTCTGACAAAACTAGTACCAATTACAATAAACTATTTGTCACATCTACATAAATATATTCTTAGTTCTTCCAAAGCTCATAAGAATATTCTTACTATCGTCCAATGATCATCATATGAATCACCCTTGTAGTTCCTCATAACATTTAGAGCACAAGACATATATGGATATGTACATATCATGCTAATTGATCAAAATATTCATGTGATTTAACTCACCAAGTGTCAAAACACTTGAATCTCGTTTCACTCACCAAGTGCCAATATAGTTGAATCTTGATTCAACATTTTCCATGCGGAAAGAACCTTTCTTATCATTTCCATATTGAGCTCATTCAATATCTCATCTATGTACATTTGGCACAACCATATTAGCGTCTAAATCTATCCATACAGACATTGATGCCTCATATTATGGTTTTTCCCAAGTCTTTCATCGAAATTTAATTTTAATGAAATTATTAATGTGTGTCAATAAAATATACATCATTTCCAATCAACAACATGTCTTCCACATAAAGTATTGGAAATATGTCTCAGCGCTCCCACTTAATTTCTTGCAAATGCAAGTATCTTCATTGTATTTGATGAAATTAAACCTTTTAACAGTTTCATCATGGTGAATATTCCAACTCCACAATTCTTACTTCAACCATTGAAGTCTGCATGCCCTTTTAGTATTCCTTGAATTAAAAAAACCCTCTAGACCATGTCATGTACATGTCCTAGGTAACCATTCTATTAGAAGAACATTATTTTTTGTTCAACTATCATATACCAAAATTGACATATGTAGTGGTTGCTACAATAATTTGTCCAAACTAATTATCACTACGAAAGATCAAATCTTGTCGTAATCAACTCTTAAACATTGTCGCAAGCTCTCTTTCGGCATGTCGACTATTTCACAGATGTGAAACATCCATGTCTATTTCTTTATAGACCCAAATATGACTGATAGACTTCACGCCTTTTTGAAGGGTCTTCCAAGTTCAAAAACATGTTTTCTCGTGAAGGGTCTTCACGCCTTTTTGAAGGGTCTTCTAAACATTTGATGGAGTCAGGACCCATCAGTGCCTCTTTGCATGCTATCAGTTCATCATTGTTAAAACAATAACGACTTATTTTTCAAATCTACTATTTGATTGTTATCCGACCCACGCGGTTCAGTAGGAACTCTAAACCCTAAGATCACAAACTTTGTAGTCATGAGATCCATGAGAATTGTGGCCGCCTCTGTGACATTTTATGGTGCTGCATTACTTAGAACATGTTTCTTAGGCTCATCAAACTATTCAAAGTTCTATTGTCCTCCCACTTAACTTTTGCGAAAAAAATCCTTCTTAAGAGACTTGACGTTCTAAGTGACAAACACTTTTCTCTTTGTTTTATGCAGGAATACCCAATGATTTCTTTGGGATAACCTACAAAGTCTTTATTATCCGACTTTGGTTGTAAACATTTTACTTGTGCCTAGCATACCAAAATTTAAGAAAAGACAGCTCGGGTTTTATCCCAAGCCATAACTCATATGGTGTTATTTCAATGGATCAAGATGGTGCTCTTTACAGTGTAAAAGCAGTAGTCTCTAAAGCTTTAATCCTTAAAACATAATGGTAGTTTTATAAATGACACCTTTTAATCTTACCATGTTAAACAAGGTTTGATTTCATCTCTCGAAAACTCCATAATCCTATGGTTTATCGGGAAACATAGATCCATGAAACGATTCCTCAAATCTTAGGTGTTATGCTAAACTTATAACTCAAATATCTTCCTTTATGATCCAACCATAAATTCTTTATTTTCTCATTACAATGATTCTCGAATTCATCTTGAAAGCCTTTAAACATTTTTTAGATGTTTCATATGTCTTTCTTATTAAGTAAATATACACATATATCCACTAAAATTTCTAGAGGAAGTGTATAAAGTTGAAAGATCCACTGCACACGGCTACACATAATGTACTATACACATCAACATGCATAATGTCCAATAAGTTAGTCGTTCGTTCCTCTTTGGTCTATGAACAGAGTTTCAATTATCTCTAGGAAAGTCTCACAAGCGTCAATTGATCAAAACCATAGACTCCAAAAATCCATCAACATGGAGTTTCTACATGTTTTTTTCCAATATAATTTAAAACGACGATGTCACTTCATAAGTGATCTTTCAATCATTTGTCTTGTGACATTTTATCATTAGTGTTTATGGATGTGATTTCTCCAACTCAACTTATAGGAGTTCATCCATCTTGTATAGAATACGATAATTATTTCAATAACAATTTTTCTCATAAAACCGGAACAAAATAACAATTATTAGGAAACAAATCTCGAAGGCAAGGTTTGACATTAATGAGAAACACAACAACACTTTATTTGTTTTTGAAACATCATCACATATTCTCTTGCTAGTTAGTTAGGCTATTGAAGTTCATGAATTGTGTTGTTCTGTATGACATTTCACACCAACCAATTCGATATACAATACCTAAGAACCACATTGTTTAACAAGCAAAGAATACGCCCATAACATGTATATCATCTATATACCTAAGCTGGACATCTCTAGTCGTTTGTTTTCTGCCAAATATTTTCCAGATTCTCCTTCAGCATTTCCTTTTCTTTTTAAAAGAATCTATCAACATACATAAATAGTGGCACCATACACATGACACTTAGTCCAAAGCATGTTAGTGAAATACTAATACCCTTGGATTAGCACTTTGAAGTGGATCACCATCATCAAATGTTTGGCGTTCTTTCAAAATCCATTCTTTAGTAATATTTTAGTTTATAAAACATTATACCTCCATCTTTTATTCATCCTTATCATGAAAACTTTAATGATCAAGCTACTATATCCTACAAGGAGAATCACGATTATAATGTTAGTTCCCATAACCTTTTTGGGAGATTGGGCGCCTAGCATCTCCAACCTTTGCAAATTCTCATACAATATAAGAACATGTATTTTACTAATATTATAATTCTATCTCATTGCAACCAAACATTATTTCAAATATCACAATATCTTCCACACATGATGGTTTTTGAAACAATTCTTTCAGCTCCTAGATAATCTTGATTCTAAAATAACTTTTGAAAATCGAAGATCATGGAGGCAAGCATGATACTTCAGATAATAATATTAGAATTGTTACTCTTGATTTAATACTACTTATTAAACTTCATGGGGTAAATGGAGTTTGATTAAAGTTTGCAATTGGACTTCTAAACTTTATATTGACACTCAAAGCAATATGATATCGGTTTGTAAAGTAAATATCCAGAATTCTATAGTTCTGTTATCTTAATTATAACTAAACACAAGGAAGTAAATGGATGCCAAAGACTACAACAAACTATGAAAATTCACTTTGATTTAGTTTATGATAAATTGAGTTCAACTTTAATCATATTACTACGTGAACTCCCACTCAAAACCAATATCCCTCGAGTCCTTTTGGTGATTACATGAACCAAATTCACTGCACCAAGACCGATCATCACGTGAATTGGTGAAGATGCAAAGGAGAGCATATATATGGTCATCATATCAACTATATGACTTCTTATTTACCTTTCGGTTCATGTTCCGAGGTCATGTTTGTACATGTTAGGCTAACCAAGTAAGAACCTTAGTACATGCATGTGTAAAACTTCCTTACACCCATTGTATGCGAATGTAGTCTATCACACCTGATCATCACGTGGTGTCTCGAAATGACGAACTTTCTTAACGGCACATACTAAAGCAAGAACACATTTTTTATCTTGATTATTAAATGAGGGATAATCTTATAATGCTACTAAGCGCTATTAAAGCAAAATAAGATGCAAACAAACATCATATGCAAAAAGTGGTACAATATAGTTCTTACACTTGATCACTATCTTGTGCATCATGGTATGATATCCATCATTCCATTCATGTATTACACAGGTTTATGGTGTTTACACTTTGGTTTGTTATAGTTTTACAAGAGTATCCAATCATACTTAAAATTATAACATCACCATATCATAACACTTGCCTAGCAAAAACAAAACTAGACTCTTCTAATTTTTCTTTTGCATGTTTTTATGTGGTTTAGGGTTTTTAGAGACAGAACTGTTCTTACCTATGAACATGGAACCACAACTATGATAATCAAATTATTAGAAACCCGCTGTAAATCGGATATCAACTATAGTGGGAGAGATAGACACCCGCTAGCCACTTATGCAAAACTAGTTGCATATCAAGCGTGGAACAGGTCTCATGTGTAAGGACATCTAAAGTTAATCTGGGTCGCTTCATACCACTATGCCACTAATATCCAAACTACAAGGAATATGCAATAATATGATCATTAGTGGCCATATACGCATATGTGTTCTACCCGTACAAAACACCTACGCATATATCTGGCTCTAATACCACAGTTGGGTTCGCAGCATAGAAAATAAAATTTCCTACGATATGAACAACTAAGAACCAAGATTTATCTACTAGATGCAAGAAATAGGTGGATATACATCCATATATATCTTACCCTCAAAGACTGAAAAGCTGTTAACAAAATCTGATCTCGTGGATGATGTAGTCGTACTCTTTTTGATCTCAAGATCGAGTTGTAGTCTAGTGCCACAAACCACCAGCGCATTCATGATCGCACACACATCTAGCATCCCGACAACCTCTGAGTCCTTGCTCCAGCAAAGCATTGGAAGCAGCAAATCCTTTCTATAGAAACACCTAGAACATGTACTTCGCTAATCCGAAGCCATGGGGAATTGCTAGGGGAAGAAGAAAACCTTCACGAGCTGGTGGTGCAAGAGGAGAGGAGGTCTCCACCTCCTTTTATAGGGGAGGGGGTGCATCCTCATGCCCATGGCTAGCCAGCCATGGTGGGTCTCCCGACTACTCCCTCATTCATGGGAGTGGAGCTTCCACTAAGCCCACTCTCATCAATTCCAGCTCCACTCACTTTGCATTTAATGTCCACTAAATTATATGTATTTTTGTCTTTAAATAAAAGACTTTATTTATTTTATGTAGAATTTTATTAATTACTTCAATTAACAAACATCTACATAAAACCCCTTGCATTACTTCGATATTACATTTCAAACCATTTTTAGCAATCTGACCCCAAACAATTCTGGTGCTCATCGAAATAATCCCCGCACTTTAAATTTTTTTCTCTAGTATTATATATGCCCCATTTGGTTTTGGTATACCTTAAGTGTGTCACCCTACATTTTTCTAATGATGCAGACCTGATCGACACCCCTCTCTGATCGATAATTAGTAGCAGGACCTATAGATCTGTACTGACTCCCACATATTCAAAGATAACTCTTGTGATTGTGAGAACCTTTGACGATGTAACTAAATCCTTTTGTCTCGCAATATATTACATACCCGAGATTCGATCATCGGTATCCCCATACCTAGTTTAAGTTCTCTACCGACAAGTACTCTTTTCTCCTTCCCATGATGTAACATTCTTTGTGATCTTATCACTTACTTACAAGTTGTGTCTATGTGATATCACCGAGAGGGCCCAGCGTATATCTCTCCGTCATCAGGATAGAAAAATCCCACTCTTGATCCATGAGACTCTACATAACACTTCCAGAGTATCTGAACCCACCTTTATTGTCACCCTGTTACGTGTGATGTTATCAAGGCACTCTTTTGGTGTTAGTGATTAACATAATCTCATGGTCTAAGGATTAGGGTTACTTCGCATGATGTTATAGCAATGTAAACATAATTACTTTGATCTTATTACTTTTGGAAGTGTGTGAGAGAGAGAGACTAGGCCTAGGGAATTTAAATCTTGACCTGAAAAGCAATAGCAGCGGTAGCACGCCTCACATCTCCCTCTGGTCGTGTCCCTGACCCACCTCACCTCCCCACCACCCCTGCTGCCCAATGGATGGCCACCTCCATCCCTCCAAGAATCCCCATGGACATGGTCCATCATAGCCCACTCCTCTCGGTTCTTAAAGGCCAGAGGCCATCCTAGCATGCCTCTGCTCCTCATTTCCTCCCCTGGAACCTAGAGCACCACCCCACTCGCTCCTGCCCCCTCCCTCCTCCTCCATTGCTCTAGAGAGGAACGGAAACCTCCCTTTGGCCATTCTCGAGCTCCCGAGCTCGTGCTCATTTCCAACCACCCCGAACCACTCCACTGCTGCCAGAACACTCCCATACCTCAGTATTCCCCTCCCCTAAAGGACCAAAAGCTCCCTCCCCCTCTGCTGCTCAGAAGATGAAGAAAATAGCCGATGTGTTGCCGGGTTGCAGGCAGGTTCCCCTCCCTCTCCTACCTTCTACCCTCCTCTTTGTGCATGCATGTCAATCTACCCACCTCTATCTATCTCACCCCCACTCTATTTTATGCCTAGGACCACCCTGGGGCTACCTCTGGAGAGCACCCGAGCATGCTCCGTCTCCGTCAACCTCGCCGCGCGAGATCTGCACCGATACCCCCTTTCCCACCCCTCGCTGGTGTTGGTATCGAGCACAGATCCACCTCCACCATTCCCTGGCACCTAAGGAGCACCCCAGGTGAGCCCTGCACCCGCGGGCACAGTGCTTAGGGTTTCCGCACCGCCGCGCTAGCTCGCATGGAGAAGACGGCCTCAGGCCGTCCATCACGTTTTAATCGAACGGCCGAGATCCGCCAATACCTCTTCGCCCTCCCCTAGTGGCTGACGAGCGGGCCCTGCCTGTCAGCAGCTCAAACCGGATCCTCCCGCACGCACTAGCTCCCGGTGGGTCATTTTCCCCTCGTCGTGGCCCATCTTGCTAAGATCCGGCACGTCAAGCCCCTTCTGTTTTTCCTTTTGTCTACCGATCTGAAGTTGGCCCTCTAGTTTAATTACAAATAAAATGGGAAACTGCATGGAAAATCATAAGTAAAATTTGTTTAGTGTTCCCATATGTTTTATTCAACACACAGGACAAAAATCAAGCCAACTTGATAAATATATCTTTTATGACAAATAAATCCCCAACATGTGTCTAAATCACTCAAAAATTTATTCAGAGAGTTTCATAAACCCAAATTGGGTAAATCAAATTGTATCTGGTAGGTGTTGCTTGTACCTATCGCATGGAATTGGCCTCATGCCAAGTGGAGCTTTGTTTTCCTGTAGTAAAAATAACAAAAATAGTCCTTTTCTGCCTGTAGGAATTTCCCTAGGCCAAACTATAAATTGTTTTGACCTGATTCCAATTCTTAGGGAAGTGGTACATCAGGATTTGTCAAAACCGAGGAGCTCAAAAATTATTGAGTTTCTGAGGATTTCTAGTGAATTAAACACCTCTGCATGTTACTTTATCACTAGATAAATCACTACAGTAGCTCTGCAACTCCAAAAAGGTTGATTCCAATTTCTACAGAAAGGTACTCTAAATACCCACAATGTGTCCTTGTAATCAAATCAAAAGCTTTTGTATATTTATTTGGTGAAAAATACAAAACAGCTACAGGACTGGCTTTGAGAATTTCCTGAGGGCATTCTGTTAATTATTTTGGAGTGATTCCAACTCTCAGTGTTTTAGTACATAAAACTCTACAAAATCCTCCAAGGAAATAATTTTTGGAGCTCCAGAACTTCTCTAGTGATTTATTCCCTAGAACTAGAGTTTTTCCCACTAGAAAATTTATTTGGTGAAACCACTTTTGTTGGTTTCATATTATCACTACCTACCTGATGGAGTCATTTGTATACAATTATATCCTCCAGAACCTAGCCTTGATCCAAAACCCCTCTCTCAAGTAGTTTCTAGACAATACATCACCAAGGCAAATCGAGAAAGGCAATTAAATTATTCCCGAATGCTACGACCTTAATCTATCAAAACCTACTGAATTTAATGATTTGTTGTATGTTTGTTTGCTGTATTGCAAATATGCTTGTATTCCTGGTGTTGATTGTGGCCTTTGTATGCTTGCATGTGATCCATATCGACGATAGATGCGATTATATCGGAGACCAGAAGAAGTTGGTTATTCTACTTGGTTATTATTATGGTATTCTAAGAAGAAGTCCAGGGACATATTGCCATATTGCTGATCATCAGGCAAGCCACCTTCTTGCTCATAACTCATAAGCCTTGTCCTACTGTTTTACTTATGCATGGTTTATCTACTGTTTATTAAAACTGCATGGTTTTACTATATGTTGATGTATATATGGTAGTGGTTTGGCTCCTCTGAACTATTACACTTTTGTACTATTAAGTAAAAACCCCTTGATGACACCTACTTGTCCCTAGTGTGGTAGATGGTGTAACACACCATATTGTCAACACCCGGATTTTTAATCCCAGATGCATGTTATGTCATTCATCGCAATCCCAGGATTACCATTTTTGTGAGACATAACAGATTGGATATCACAGTACATCATCCATTACAAACCATACATAAGGTCTTACTCAAATAAGGATCTCAGGATCCAGTCTTAATACAACAAGCAGCAGAATAAAAGATAAGCGTAGCGGTGGGGTCCATCTTCAGGGGCACAGGAAATGCTGACGAAGGCACATAGTCCTAGTTATCATAGCCATCCTACTGGCCATCATCTTGGTAGTCTCCTTCATAGTCTGGCCATGAGAATAGCCAGGGACAAAAGCCATGAGTACTCTATAAGTACTCGCAAACTACCACTAACAAGTAGTATAGGTCTAAGTTAAAGTGCTAACTCTAAGTTTAACTATAAAGTTAAGTTTGAAACCTAAGGTGAGTTCTGAAACAAAGAAAGATAAAATAAAGTTCTAGAATCACTTAAGTGGGGAAGCTAGTTTCATAGTCATAACCCTGTTGTGGTCAAGTCAAGATTCATCATTCCTTTCATAAGTTATTTGGAAAACATCTGACAACGAAACGGTATGGCCATTCCAACTGTCCATAACCGCGGACGTGGCTATTCGCATAGTTTGACACTCTGCAGAGGTGGTACACTTTCACCACAAGATTCGATACATCTGTCCGGGATAACCCTAAATCATCATACTTAGTATGCAGATAATCAAACATAACCTTTCCTTTACACACCCTAGTATAAGCACCTCTCCTATGAGCATGGCCTCCCAACCATGACCATCTGTCATCTTGGGCACTGCATAGGTGGAAAACATTGAGAGGTAGCCTCAGCTCAGACCTCTCCCGCGAGGGAACTAATACTAATGCATATAAACTGCCGGCTAAGCCTTACCTAATTCAGGTAGTGTGGTTGTACGGTAAATTCGGAATGGTATCGCATACGAATCCAACCATCAGTTTTGTAAAAAGGGTTAAGGCTCATGCCTCAACATTTTCACCATCATAAACCATTTGTGTTTCTCAACACATGTCAAAACATCTCAATAGAATGACTCATCATTCCAAGGTTTTCATAATTCATTTTCACCAAGTGTTCCCATCTAAAGTGACTCAAGTTTTTATCTACTCTAAACTACTAAGTTAAGAGTGTTCACTAAGGTGGAAATGATGGGATCAATCTCATGCCATAGAATGACATCTAAAGTTTATCTAAATAGGCCAAGTTTTATACTCTTTATGCTACCTTCAAAACAAGTAAAGAACTTTGTGTAAAGTAAAGGAAGTAAAGCTTGAAATTAATACTTGGGGTAAATAGTAGTCAAAGTGGTATAACTCAAGCATGCCTAAAGCATCTTTGCTCAAGTCAACTAGCTTAATTCTAGCTTGCTAACAATAGCTTGCCTTGGTTAGTGCAGTGGTTGAAGTTTTCTTCCTCCTCTTGATAGAACTCCTCCTCCTTGAAAGCTTGGTCGGTACCATCGTCTATAAATACATACAGAGTACACAATCACCAAACAATACTTAACTAGTCTAATTAGCACTCTAAGGCTCACATTTGATGATCTATTATCATCACAAGCATCACAAGTTTTATTAACTAGTTTCATTCTTTTTATTTTAGAAAAGTAATTTCTACTCATTGAAAAATAACTAAGATTTAATATTCACCACTTAAAATATGGGATCATGTGGACACATGTCATCACCACATATTGTAACATGTGGGAATGTGATTTAAAGGTTGGATCACAATTACTTTGGTTTAAGTTCATTATTTAATGATTTAAAGTGACTAGAAATGCCTATATAGCATTATTTTGGTACTAGTCCAAAGTCACTGCATGTAAACCCTAATATTATTACATATTCAGATAGGTAAGGTGAAATGTGATTTTTGAGAGTTGAAATCAACACAAAATCTATAATGGTTGATTTTATAAAAATGTTTAAATGTGCAAAAGCTTCTGTCTTGTTATTTTTACTAGGAGAGATATCTAACTCTAATTGAATTAAATCCAAAGGTCTTGGGTAGATCTGTTCAATAGCTTTCTAACAAAATTGGAATCACTCCATTTGGACTCGTAAATCTCTCTGAATTGAATTTCAAACTAGGGGACAGAACTAGGTTTAAACTAAAATAGAAAAATCCTAATTCAAACTAAGTGGGTTGCGCGGGAAAGCTAACGGGCCGATCCAGTGACACTACGCGACGTGGGGCACAGCTGACAGGGGGTCCACCGGTCAGAGGCTCATTACACGTGAAGCGGTACGGGGCGATGTGGGCCGTTAGATTAGAAATAGGATCAACGGCTGGGGCTCGTCGTCGACGACGAACAGGTCGCAGGCGAGGTCATACCCTAGAGGCTCGGTTGGGGTGCTCAGGGGGCATACCAGGGCTCCAACAACGACAGCGATGGGGGCAAACGAACTGGTGGATGACAACGAGCTCAGGGGTGGTCGAGGTAGTTCCGGGGGTGGTCGCAATCAGCGGGGCCCTTCTCCTCTAGAGGCGGCCTGCTCCGGTGAAATTCCGGCGACTGCGAGCTCGAGCGGCTCCAGGGAGAAGTGGGGACTGATCAGTGGCAAGAGGGGAGGTGAGTGGTGTGCAGAATGAGGCTAGGGGTGGCCTCTATTTATAGCTCGACGGTGCGACCGAAAGGGATGGGCGGGCGACTCAGGCGAGGGCTACACAGCGTGCTAGCGGCAAGGCTCGAGGTAGGGGACGGTGGCTGGTCTCCTGGCGGTGCGCTACGGCTTAAATGCGGGCTTAGGGGAGGTGGCAAATGGTCGGGCGCTGCTCACGCCCTGCGTGGCAGAGGCGGCGGTCTCCACGGTGAGCGGTGGCTTTGGTGCAATGGGCGGCGAACGAGCATTTTTAGTAGAGTCATATCATGAATAGAGAAGTTATCATGTAGGATGGTTTGCATTTTGGAAGTGTCCCCTCTCTCGTTAGATATGTATCCCTTGGTGTGAGTAGCCGTTATGGAATATTAATGAGAAGTTCTATCATTTACTCTTTTGCATATCTTATATTAGTTTTCAATTCATGGTTATATGATTGATCTTGTTGTTACTATTGGTATCACTTTGGGATCATTGAGTTAATTTAGTTGGTTTTGGCAAACCTGGCTCGGTCAGTAGCAACACTATTTTTGAGAGTTGAATGAAAAAGATAGAAGTACTCTAAAGAAATATAATTTCATCATATTTCTTTCTTGATTTCCTCATAAGTTTAGTATTCTCTAGTTAAGATCTTTTGTGCTTCCGAGGAAGATTGCATGTTTGTTTTTATCACTTGTATGTTTGTTTGTTTCCTTCAACTCTTATACTTGCTACCCAGCCTTGCTAGCCAAAAACCTATACTGAGAGGGAATTCTTTGTGTATCCAATCCTTTAAAACCAAAAACCCATGCCATTTGTGTCCACCATACCTACCTATTAGCATTATTGCTATTCCAAGTAAATTCTTGTTTTTATCTACCTTCCAAATTAAACTTGTTATGCGAAAATTAGTGATTAAAGCTCTCACGAACTTGATGGCACACTTTACTTTCTTGCATCTAATAAATTTGAACCATTGTGCCCCTCTATGTTGTGTATATGCTTGCGCTTTGTAAGCTGTGAATTAGCAGAACCATGATGTCATGGGGAACGCTTTAACATTGCACTGGTACTTTGTACCTAGTTGATATCATGTTCTTTTGTCTATGGATGTCGTTGGTGTGAAATGAAAGGGGAGCTTGTAAGTCCATGGAGTTATGCATGTGTGTTAGAGAAACGCCTAGGCCGCCGGTCTAATCCATGATGTCATGGTGGAAACTTGCAGCGTAACCATAATGAGTATCTATGAAGCATTCTTCTTATGAAAAAAAGATAGAGATTGAGAAAAAGAGAGAAAGAAAAAGAAAGAGATTATGAAAAGAGGAAAGAGAGAAAAAAGCACCATATTCCCATGGTAAATAAGAAGATTGCGGAGATGCTTGTTTCCTGCTTGCCTTGTCATTTTGATATTGGGATTCTTCCGTATCATCGGGCAAGGCGTACCCCGTTGGCAGTTCTCTGTGATACACATGTGCTTACGATGACAAGAACTTACCGGTGACTAAAATTGAGTAGCATGAGGAGCGGCTCTCGTATTCAAGGGACATGAGATTTTCAACTTACAACTTGTCAAGCATATCCTAATATTTGATCACTTTAACCTTAATCACCTAAATATGCCTATGATAGGGGCAATGAAGGCTGAAAGCTAATAAGTATCATAATTTTTGGGAGCTCTTTATGAAACTTGTAATCCCTGCTTCCCTCTGCGAAGGGCCTTTCTTTTACTTTTTAGTTGAGTCAGTAGACCTATTCCCTTCCATCTCAACAAGTATTTTGAGTTGTTGTGTTTCATTCATTCATATGATGATTTATTCAATCATGTTTCTTATGTTCCTTGTTTTGCACATTTCTCTTATCTGGGTGTTTACTACTTTGAAAGCTATGATTGAAAATCAGTTATTGATGAACTCCAGCAAATTATCAACTATTCTTCGACCAAGAGCTAAGTTTGCCATTACCAATTATGATTCACTTTATGTATATTTATTGTGTTTCCTTTAGTTATTGCAAGTTAAGTTATATAATAGTGAGTTGTCTTCTATTATGACTTATGTATTGATGAATGTGAGGCTTCTTGTCCGTATTCTTTTTATCGACTCTTCACTCCATAAACCTGAGGTCATGTTTATTGAGATCAGTTTCGCTTGGGGACAAGCGAAGTCTAAGCTTGGGGGGAGTTGATACGTCCATTTTCCATCACTATTCTATGTCATAATTTAATGTTATTCATTGATAATTTACTGTTTTTGCATGGTTGATGACTTTTGGAGCATGGACCATTGCAGTTAGGATTCTGATGGAAAAGGTGCTGTTTGGAGGCAAAATTCGCGAAGATCAAAAAATCTGGGAAAATATATGGAAAATCCTATTTTTCCAGAAGATGAAGGCTGCTAGAAGGAGGAGTGGAGATGGGCCATAGGGGGCCCACACCACCCCCTGGCACGGGCCACCCTAGGCCACGCCACCAGGTGGTGTGGCTGCCCTGGCCCACCTCTGGCTCTCCCCTCTAGCGTATATAATCCTCCCGAAGCCCTAATACTCGAGGGGCGACCACAGAAAGATCCCTCCGCCTCTATGGGGCGGAAAACACCAAGAGAGAAAGATCTCTCCGGCAGACAGAATTCTGCCGGGAGAATTCCTTCCTGGAGAGGGGAGATTGTCGCCATCAACACCACCATCAAGCTGGACTTCATCAGGATCATCATCATCATCACCACCATCATCACCATCAGCACCCTCATCACCATCTCCATATTGCTGTAACAATTGGGTTGAATCTTGCATAGTTCTTAGGGGAAACTTTCCCGATGTTGATTACTCTTTTTAGTTGGTGCTATTGAGTGAACCATTGAATTATTGTTTATGTTCAGATTGTTATACATCATTATTCCATCTCTGATCATGATCCATATGATGTCTTGTGAGTAGTTCGTTTGTTCTTGAGGACATGGGAGAATTCATGTTGTTAGTAGTGGAGTTGTGTTGAGAAAGATTCAATAGTTTGATATTTAAGTTGTGGTGTACTTCTTCTAGTGGTGTCATGTGAACGTCGACTACATGACACTTCACCTATATGGTCCTAGGGGAATGCATTGTGTATTTGGCTACTAATCGTAGGGGTTGCCGGAGTGACAGAAACCTGAACCCCCGTTAGGAAACCATTGCACAAGGGACGTCAGGGTCTTAGAGTTTAAAGCTATGGTTAGGTTTCTACCTTAATTACTTTCTTGTACTTGCGGATGTTTGCAAGGGGTATAATCACAAGTATGTATTAGTCCTAGGAAGGTCGGTACATTACAACAGGTTCAAGCACACAACACTTAGCAAGCTAAAGAAGATTAATCAACTATATGAAGCGAAAGCACTTGACAGAATTCCCATGTGTCCTCAAGAACGTTTGGTTACCTTAAGTAATACAACCGGCTTGTCCTTTGCTGCATAAAGGATTGGGACACTTGCTGCATTTATTCCTATTGTCTTTTATTTACTCGTAGTTTATTTACTTGCTTTATCAAAAACCCCTAAAAATTTGTTTGCTAAGTATTTGCAGAGAATTCCTGATCCATACCACTAGCCAGCACCTTCTGCTCCTTGTTGGGTTCGACACTCTTACTTATCGAAAATACTGCGATACACCCCCTATACTTGTGGGTCATCGGTACTCTATCAGCTAATATTGTACTATTTCACAAATATTGACAGCTGGTAGAGAAATTATCTATCCATGGGATTTTTTTGCAGTGTTCGGGCAAGAAGAGCTTGGATAGACTCATCATCGAAGAAGACAAGAGAGCCCTATGCCGTCTGGATGGAGGGGCTAGCCAGGAACACCCACGTGGAGAACACCTGTGATGATTTCTGCAAGATGTTGTTAATACCAGGAGGGTTAGACGTGCGGAGCATACCCAGCTCCTTTTTGCCAATGTTTGGCGGTGAGTATCCAGAGGCCATCAAGCTGAAGATATGCAAAGCCTGCAGCTAGCACGTCGAGCTGAAGAAGCAAGATGGCAAGGTAATCCTTGACGAAGGATGGCTAGATTTTGTCAAAGCACATGACTTGAAGGTAGGATACTTTCTGGTATTGAAGAAGCTTGCCACCACTTCCTTTAAGGTGATAGTATTTGATCATGATAACTATGAGAAGGTGATCAGATGTGCAGGTTATCACCCATCATTTGATGGACAATTTACTATATCGTAGGTGTATTAATGTAGTGATTGTTCGCTTCTAATTATAACTATTCTATAAAGAGGTGCTTGAACACCTTCCGTTATCATGCATCCTGTTGGAACACCGTGGTACTTAATCGCGCTAAGCTTCAATGTGGAGGTATTTATTGTACTATGAGGAAAACTGCAAAACAAATATCTAGTGTACTACTGCTAGTATTGTACTACTTCCTGTTCCAAAGTATTAGGGCTGGACATAAAACTCGAAACTCGACGAGTTTAATGAGCACTCGTTTGCTCGGCTCATTCAAAATCGACTCGTTTCCTTAATGATCTGAGTTGAGCTGCAGTTTTTGCTCGATATCCTTAACAAACTAAACGATCGAGTTAACTATGTTCATGAGCTACTCGTTAAGCTCGGTAACAACCAAGGTAAGGCCCACATATGTTTCTACATGTCTAATCTGGCAACCCATCTTCCTATCTTCCCCATCTCGGTTGTTTTTATCCCCACTCGCCAACGCCGCCTGGCCCCGCATTTGGGATCATTTCCAGTGCATGCTTCGCACATTTTCCTTGCCATCTCGCCCGCTGCATCGGATCTTGCAGGCCGTGCGCCACTCCTCTCCAAAAGTCCCCCGATAGTCATACTCTGGTCTGATCTCTTCCCCTCGATCCATCCCGATGTCGCAATCGACGCACAGCCCACTACACGGCGTCTGGAGCAAGGTCGGCGATGACGTTTTTAACGAAATTGCTATGCGTCTGGACACTACCAGCACCGCCCAGCTGGCGGCATGCTCCAAGGAGTTGTACCGCCAAGTCGCGGGTGGAAAAGGTAGCAAATGCGCCCAACGACCACTGCGGGACATTCGTCCCCTACAACAACGTCTATGACCACATAATCTGGTGCTTTCATGGCCAGCAAGTCTGCACGGAGCCTAGATGCGAGTTCATCACCTCGTCGGTAGAGCTAACTCCTATGGTAGAACTCGTCCGCCACCTCAGAGTTGCCCACTCGAGGACTGCGCCCATAATGCCCTATAGCCACAAACACTGGGAGTCGTCTATGTCGGTGCCCACAGGGGGCTTGCGGAGAGCGGATATCATCGGCATCGGGAAAGAGGGCACCGTGTTCGTCGCCCAAATTGATGGCGACACCACGAACATCGTCATATCCCCCAGGTTCATCAGTTCAGGGGTGTGCGTATCACCGCGGTACAAGGTGAAGCTTTGGTTGCTGTCCCTGTGGCATGAGCCCCATGCAGTCAAAATGGTGGCGACCTCTGAGCTGACGAGAAGGCCATCATCGGCCGAAGTCGCCTAGAAGGGCTCAGGTCGTAATTGTCGCAACCGCGGTGTTACCTGGAAGCTTCTGAACCCTTCGTCGGAATTACCTTTGGATTAGGAGTATTGCATCAACAAGTTTCAAAAGTGAGATAAAACATCTAAATATTCTTTGTGACGATCCCAATGTTAAGATATGTAACATCGTACTAATTAATTACTACTTTATGTTGGTGACAGATTCAATTTGTATGGGGAGAGGTGGAACAAGTTTGCAGCAATGTATACCTATTTCCAATGTACGCTACTGACATAGTGGGCCCACAGGCGACGGTGTGACAAGGAAAGGGTAACAGGTAGGAAAGAAAGTGCTACCCGATCAGAACTTGACAAGATGGTGTGCTATGCTGAGTATTTTGTATGGAGGTCTTAACTTGCTATTGCTTATCTATTTTGTAGTATACATATGTACTGGTACCTGTTCATATCAACCGATCGAGTGCTGAATATGGACTCTCCTTCCTTATGAGTCATGGCCTTGCTATAACTATTGAATTTCAATGTCTGCATTGCTGAATCTGTCATTTCTTTTGGCCATTGTCTGTACTGCTGAATCGGTCACTTTAAAATACTGCTGAATCTGTCAAGTGGTGCTGAATATGAACTGGGAATTTGTAGATATTTTTTCTGTCTTATTATGTACTACTCAAGCTTCAAATGCTACTCAATCTATCAAGTGTTATGTCATTACTATTACTAAGGTATTTTCTAGAACTAATACTAATGTACTGGTACTTGTTTAGATCAAGTGCAGTAGATGGCCTTGCTTTCCTTTTTAAACTTGGCTTTGTCACAATCTAGATGAGGCTTGGGCATTTTTGGATGCATATATATGGGGTCACACTGGTATTAATGTGAAGAGGAGGTATGCACACAAAAGCATACTTGATCGTCAGTTCTGCTTGCTCCAATGATCGAGAGTGTTTGGAGAAAAGGGCAAACTGATCGTGCGACAAGGTTTTTAGAGCTGAAACATGAATGGGTTCTCTCTGTACTGCTATTAAGTTTCATTGTCTGTATAGCTAAAACAGTCACTTTGGAATGCTGAAGAATCGGTCAAGTGCTGCTGAATATGAACAATGACCTAGGAATATGTCGATATTTTTTCTGTCTTATTCTGTACTATTGGATCTTTAAAATGCTATTGAATTTGTAAAAAAGTAATGTCACTACTGCTGGGCTGCTTGCACTAGAGCTTTTGCTTGTGTGTCATCGGAACAGTTGGATGTGTTTTGGACAGAAATGAGACGGTACCAAGTGAAGTCATTGGACCAGTCCAGTTTTGGCGCACGCGGTCTGTGTCCCTTGTTCTTTAGATATTTTTAAACGAATATATGTCAAAAGAATTATTGTTTCTTTTTCCCTCCGGTAGTGAGGTCTGTGTTCCGAATCTGACCGAGCCATAGCATAATGCAAATTTTACTAAAGAGGGGGTAAAATCTAGCCCATTCGACCCCTCTTTAGCCCAGAACAATTTAATTCGGCCTTGTAGGGGTCAGGGGACTTCCTGACGATAGCCTATTTAAATATTTATTAAGGAGCCCATGGAGAATAGTGCATGGAGTATAGCCCATTGAGTATAGTAGATGTAGAATAGCCTAAAATGTTTAATTCGGTGTTTTTGGAATTTCCCTTTAAAACAAAAACAAAAAACCCACCTACCCATGTATTTAAGAAACTACTCCATTATCTGGCATTTCATAAATTGAGATGCCAGGATCGCTTCCCTTTTATTTTAATAAGATAGATAACATGGACACATAAAATCTTTTTAAGAAGGCTAATATATAAGTTATAGGTACTATAAAGCTTTTTAATGAGAATGTTCTTCTATGTTGTTTGTTGTTGTGGCAATGCACATGGCTTATTTGTGTTTTGAAGTCTTGAGTTCAATTCTCTGTGCTTGTCATAAAATTATCTTGGGTTTACATTTTTTCTTCTAGCAATATTACTTCATGGAGAGGCTGACATCACGGACCCACCAGCCTTCAGCATCCCTCGAGATTAATGGTCAGGTTTGAAAAAAAGTTAAATACTTGTATAGAGAGGCTGGCATCAGGAACCCACCTGCCAGAACATACGAGGCTCCATCTAGGACCCACAAGCCAGAACATACCAGAGAGGCTAACATAGGGGGCCTTAGCAGCAAGACCATACATGGCTGCCACATCGAGCAACATTGCCAAGGTTAAAACAGCGGATGCGTGGCCAAAAAAAGTCCATCATACACAGGTTTGATTACAGAGAGACCGGCATGTGGGACCCAGTAGAGCGGCCTTATACAGGTTTCTGCCTCGAGCGGCGTTGCCAAGTTCGAAACAGGAAGGTGCGAGCAAGAATAAAGTCCAGCATGCACACGTTTCTTCTAATGAGAGGCTCACATGGGGGACCCAGCAGCCTGGAAAAATAGCAAAAATTCCATCATACACACGTTTCTTCTAATCGGTGGATGACATGTGGGGCCCTGCATCATGATTAAACGGTAGATATAGCGAGCAGCGCTGTCAAGTTCAGACCACGGAGGCGCGACCGAGGGAAAAAAGTTCTACCATACACACGTTTCTTCTAATGAGAGGATGAGATGTGGGGTCCAGGAGTTTGATTAAACGGTAGATGCATCGAGCAGCGCTATCAAGTTCGGAACAGGGTAGCGCGAGCGAAAAAACAAATTCTATCATACACACGATTCTTATAATGTGAGGCTGACATGGAGGACCCAGCAGCGTGACTAGACGGCAGATAGATCGAGCAACGTTATCGAGTTGAAATCATGGAGGCAATAGCCAAGGGAAAATACAAGGCTGCATCGGGGACCCACTAGACAGAACATACAAGGCTGCATCGGGGACCCACAAGCCAGAACGTGCTAGAGAGGCTGACATAAGGGCCCCATCAGTAAGACCATACACGGCCGCCATGGTGAAAACAGCGGACACGGCTGGAAAAAAAGTCCATCACACACATGTTGCACTTATAGAGAAGCAGACATGTCGGACCCAGCAAGCCCAAGCATAGCTCATGAAATTAGCCTATCAGCCCCAAGCATAGCCCAATACCATATAATTCAGCCTTTTTGTGGTTTTGTGTCCACCGACCATAGCCCATTTAATTTAGGAGTGATCCCATGGAATATAATCCATGACGAATAGGGCATCCGCCCCGAGTTAGCCCAGAATCAGCCTTTCTGAGCAATCAGGGACCCGAAAAAACAGTCCAACATACACACGTTTCTTTCAAATAGAGGCTGTCAGCTGGGACCCAGCATAGACACGTTTCCTGCACAGAGGTGGTTGACATCTGGGACCCAGCAAGTTACCAAGGTCAAAACAGCGGACATGGCCAAAAAGAGTACATCATACGCATGTTTTATTTACAAAGAGGCTGATATGTGGGACCCAGCAGCGCTACCTTATACAGATGCTGCATCGAGCAACGTAGCCAGTTCGAAACAGGAAGGCGCGAGTGAGAAAAAAGTTCAGCATGTACACGTTTCTTTTAATGAGAGGCTGAAACGGGGGACCCAGCAGCGTGAGCAAACGGCAGATTCGTCGAGCAACGTTATCTAGTTCGGAACAGGGTAGCGCTAGAGAAGAAAAAATTTCCATCATACCCACAATTCTTCTAATGTGGGGCTGACATAAGGGACCCACCATCCTGAATAAACGGCTGATGCAGCGAGCGAAGATATCAAGTTCAGAACATGAAGGAGCGACAAAGGGTAAAAAATTCCATCATACACGCGTTTCTTCTAATGAGAGGCTGACATGTGGGGCCTAGCAGCGTGATTAAATTGTAGATGCATCGAACAACGCTATCAAGTTCGGAACAGGGTAGCGCGAGCGAAGGAAAAAAACCATCATACACATGTTTCTTCTAATCAGATGATGACATGTGGGGCTCATGAGGTTGGTTAAACGGTAGATGCGTCGAGCAGCGCTATCAACTCAGAACGGGGTAGCACCAGCGAAGGAAAAAATTCCATCATACACATGTTTCTTCTAATGAGAGGATGACATGTGGGGCCCAACATCGTGATTAAATGGTAGATGCATCGAACAGAGCTATCAAGTTTGGAACATGGTAGCGCGAGCGAAGGAAAAAAAATCTATTATACACATGTTTCTTCGAATGAGAGGATGACATGTGGGGCTCAGGACGTTGGTTAAACGGTATATGTGTCAAGCAGCACTATCAACTCGGAACGGGGTAGCGTCAGTGAAGGAAAAAATTCCATCATACACATGTTTCTTCTAATGAGAGGATGACATGTGGGTCCTAGGAGGTTGATTAGACGGTAGATGCATCAAGCAGTGTTATCAACTTCAGAACAGGGTAGCGCGAATGAAGGAAAAAAATTCCATCATACACACGATCCTTCTAATGAGAGGCAGACATGTGGGACCTAGCAGTCTGACTAAACGGTAGACGCCTCGAGCTACGTTATCGAGTTCAGATCAGGGAGGCACGACCGAAAAGTATGGTCCGCTAGAGACACTAACGTCCGGGACCCACACGCCTCAAAAGACTTCGGCGAGTCAACATCGCGCGAGGAAACGAAAATCTTGCTTCTGCCACACGCCAGTCTAGCTTCCTCCGTCGTAGTAGAGGGCCGCGAAACTGAAAAAAAGTTTTCCATTGGCCACGGCCGAGCCAAGAATTTCGTCGCGGAAGACGCGCCTTATATGACGACCGTCGGGGCAATTCTTTGCGGAAGGAAACTTCTCTTGTAGTGACATGCAATGACACTAGTGGTGGTTTATGAAAAGAACACACATGCAATGACACAGGTGGATCCATGTGGTTTATGAAAAGAACACATATGCAATAACACTGGTGGATCCATGTGGTTTATGAAAAGAACACACATGCAATGACTCTAGCTATGGTTTATGAAAAGAACACACATGCAATGACACTGGTGGATCCATCTGCTTTATGAAAAGAACACACATCCAATGACACTGGTGGATCCATGTGATTTATGAAAAGAACACACATGCAATGACTCTAGCTGTGGTTTATGAAAAAACACATGCAATGACACCGGTGGATCCATGTGGTTTATGAAAAGAACACAAATGCAATGAACTCTAGTGGATCCATGTTGTTTATGAAAAGAACACGCATGCAATGACTCTAGTGGATCCATGTGGTTTATGAAAATAACACACATACAATGACACTGGTGGATCCAGGTGGTTTTTGAAAAGAACACAAATGCAATGACTCTAGTTGTGGTTTATGAAAAGAACACAAATGCAATAAACTCTAGTGGATCCATGTGGTTTATGAAAAGAACACACATGCAATGACTCTAGTTGTGGTTTATGAAAAGAACACACATGCAATGACACTGGTGGATCCATGTGGTTTATGAAAAGAACACACATGCAATGACTCTAGTGGTGGTTTATGAAAATAACACACATGCAATGATATTTGTGGATCCATGTGGTTTATAAAAAGAACACACATGCAATGACTCTAGTGGTGGTTTATGAGAAGAACACACATGCAATGACACTGGTGGATCCATGTGGTTTATGAAAAGAATACACATCCAATGACACTGGTGGATAAATGTGGTTTATGAAGAGAACACACATGCAATGACTCTGGATGTGGTTTATGAAAAGAACATGCATGCAATGGCACTAGTAGATCCATGTGGTTTATGAAAAGAACGAACATGCAATAACACTGGTCGATCCATGTGGTTTATGAAAAGAACACACATTCAATGAACTCTAGTGGATCCATGTGGTTTATGAAAAGAACACACATGCAATGACACTAGTGGTGGTTTATGAAAATAACACACATGCAATGACACTGGTGGATGCATGTGGTTTATGAAAAGAACACACATGCCATGACACTGGTGGATCCATGTGGTTTATGAAAAGAACGCACATGCAATGACTCTAGCTGTGGTTTATGAAAAGAACACACATGCAATGACACTAGTGGATCCATGTGGTTTACGAAAACAACACATATCCGATGACACTGGTGGATACATGTGGTTTATGAAAAGAACACACATGCAATGACTCTAGCGATGGTTTAAGAAAAGAACACAGATGCAATGACACCGGTGGATCCATGTGGTTTATGAAAAGAATACAAATGCAATGAACTCTAGTGGACCCATGTGGTTTATGAAAAGAACACACATGCAATGACACTGGCAGATTCATGTTGTTTATGAAAAGAACACACATGCAATGACACTGGTGGATCCATGTAGTTTTTGAAAAGAACACAAATGCAATGACTCTAGTTGTGGTTTATGAAAAGAACACAAATGCAATGAACTCTAGTGGATCCATGTGGTTTATGAAAAGAACACACATGCAATGACTCTAGTTCTAGTTTATTAAAAGAACACACATGTAATGACACTGGTGGATCCATGTGGTTTATGGAAAGAACACACATGCAATGACTCTAGTGGTGGTTTATGAAAATAACACACATACAATGACATTGGTGGATCCATGTTGTTTATGAAAAGGACACACATGCAATGACTCTAGCTGTGGTTTATGAAAAGAACACACATGCAATGGCACTGGTGGATCCATGTGGTTTATGAAAAGAACACACGTCCAATGACACTGGTGGATCCATGTGGTTTATGAGAAGAACACACATGCAATGACTCTAGATGTGGTTTATGAAAATAACACTCATGCAATGACACTGGTGGATCCATGTGGTTTTTGAAAAGAACACAAATGCAATGACACTGGTGGATCCATGTGGTTTATGAAAACAAAACACTTGCAATGAATCTAGATGTTGTTTATGAAAAGAACACACATGCAATGAAACTGGTGGATCCATGTGGTTTATGAAAAGAACACACATGCAATGACACTGGTGGATCCATGTGGTTTATGAAAAGAACACACATTCAATTAACTCTAGTGGATCCGTGTGGTTTATGTACATAACACACGTGCAATGACACTAGTGGTGGTTTATGAAAAGAACACACATGCAATGCACTGGTGGATCCATGTGGTTTATAAAAACAACACACATGCAATGACATTGGTGGATCCATGTGGTTTGTGAAAAGAACACACATGCAATGACTCTAGCTGTGGTTTATGAAAATAACACACATGCAATGACACTGGTGGATCCATGTAGTTTTTGAAAAGAACACAAATGCAATGACTCTAGTTGTTGTTTTGGAAAAGAACACAAATGCAATGAACTCTAGTGGATCCATGTGGTTTATGAAAAGAACACACATGCAATGACTCTAGTGGTGGTTTATGAAAAGAACACACATGTAATGACTCCAGTTCTAGTTTATTAAAAGAACACACATGCAATGACACTAGTGGATCCATGTGGTTTATGAAAAGAACACACATGCAATGACTCTAGTGGTGGTTTATGAAAATAACACACATACAATGACATTGGTGGATCCATGTTTTTTTTATGAAAAGGACACACATGCAATGACTCTAGCTGTGGTTTATGAAAAGAACACACATGCAATGGCACTGGTGGATCCATGTGGTTTATGAAAAGAACACACGTCCAATGACACTGGTGGATCCATGTGGTTTATGAACAGAACGCACATGCAATGACTCTAGCTATGGTTTATGAAAAGAACACACATGCAATGACACTGGTGGATCCATGTGGTTTACGAAAATAACACATATCCAATGACACTGGTGGATCCATGTGGTTTATGAAAAGAACACACTTGTAATGAATCTAGATGTTGTTTATGAAAAGAACACACATGCAATGACACTGGTGGATCCATGTGGTTTATGAAAAGAACACACATTCAATTAACTCTAGCGGATCCATGTAGTTAATGTACACAACACACGTGCAATGACACTAGTGGTGGTTTATGAAAAGAACACACATGCAATGCACTGGTGGATCCATGTGGTTTATAAAAAGAACACACATGCAATGACATTGGTGGATCCATGTGGTTTGTGAAAAGAACACACATGCAATGACTCTAGCTGTGGTTTATGAAAATAACACACATGCAATGACACTGATAGATCCATGTGGTTTATGAAAAGAACACACATCCAATGACACTGTTGGATCCATGTTGTTTACGAAAAGAACATACATGTAATGACTCTAGATGTGGTTTATGAAAAGAACACACATGCAATGACACTGGTGGATCCATGTGGTTTTTTAAAAGAACACAAATGCAACGACACTGGTGGATTCATGTGGTTTATGAAAAGAACACCCTTGCAATGACTCAAGATGTGGTTTATGAAAAGACACACATGCAATGACACTGGTGGATCCATGTGGTTTATGAAAAGAACACACGTGCAATGACACTGGTGGATCCATGTGGTTTATGAAAAGAACATATATGCAATTACACTAGTGGTGGTTTATGAAAAGAACACACATGCAATGACTATAGATGTTGTTTATGAAAAGAACACACATGCAATGACTCTAGTGGATCCATGTGGTTTATGAAAAGAACACACATGCAATGACACTGGTGGATCCATGTGGTTTTTGAAAAGAACACAAATGCAATGACTCTAGTTGTCATTTATGAAAAGAACACAAATGCAATGAACTCTAGTGGATCCTTGTGGTTTATGAAAAGAACACACAAGCAATGACTCTAGTTGTGCTTTATGAAAAGAACACACATGCAATGACTCTTGTTGTGGTTTATGAAAAGAACACACATGCAATGACACTGGTGGATCCATGTGGTTTATGAAAACAAAACACTTGCAATGAATCTAGATGTTGTTTATGAAAAGAACACACATGCAATGAAACTGGTGGATCCATGTGGTTTATGAAAAGAACACACATGCAATGACACTGGTGGATCCATGTGGTTTATGAAAAGAACACACATTCAATTAACTCTAGTGGATCCGTGTGGTTTATGTACATAACACACGTGCAATGACACTAGTGGTGGTTTATGAAAAGAACACACATGCAATGCACTGGTGGATCCATGTGGTTTATAAAAACAACACACATGCAATGACATTGGTGGATCCATGTGGTTTGTGAAAAGAACACACATGCAATGACTCTAGCTGTGGTTTATGAAAATAACACACATGCAATGACACTGGTGGATCCATGTAGTTTTTGAAAAGAACACAAATGCAATGACTCTAGTTGTTGTTTTGGAAAAGAACACAAATGCAATGAACTCTAGTGGATCCATGTGGTTTATGAAAAGAACACACATGCAATGACTCTAGTGGTGGTTTATGAAAAGAACACACATGTAATGACTCCAGTTCTAGTTTATTAAAAGAACACACATGCAATGACACTAGTGGATCCATGTGGTTTATGAAAAGAACACACATGCAATGACTCTAGTGGTGGTTTATGAAAATAACACACATACAATGACATTGGTGGATCCATGTTTTTTTTATGAAAAGGACACACATGCAATGACTCTAGCTGTGGTTTATGAAAAGAACACACATGCAATGGCACTGGTGGATCCATGTGGTTTATGAAAAGAACACACGTCCAATGACACTGGTGGATCCATGTGGTTTATGAACAGAACGCACATGCAATGACTCTAGCTATGGTTTATGAAAAGAACACACATGCAATGACACTGGTGGATCCATGTGGTTTACGAAAATAACACATATCCAATGACACTGGTGGATCCATGTGGTTTATGAAAAGAACACACTTGTAATGAATCTAGATGTTGTTTATGAAAAGAACACACATGCAATGACACTGGTGGATCCATGTGGTTTATGAAAAGAACACACATTCAATTAACTCTAGCGGATCCATGTAGTTAATGTACACAACACACGTGCAATGACACTAGTGGTGGTTTATGAAAAGAACACACATGCAATGCACTGGTGGATCCATGTGGTTTATAAAAAGAACACACATGCAATGACATTGGTGGATCCATGTGGTTTGTGAAAAGAACACACATGCAATGACTCTAGCTGTGGTTTATGAAAATAACACACATGCAATGACACTGATAGATCCATGTGGTTTATGAAAAGAACACACATCCAATGACACTGTTGGATCCATGTTGTTTACGAAAAGAACATACATGTAATGACTCTAGATGTGGTTTATGAAAAGAACACACATGCAATGACACTGGTGGATCCATGTGGTTTTTTAAAAGAACACAAATGCAACGACACTGGTGGATTCATGTGGTTTATGAAAAGAACACCCTTGCAATGACTCAAGATGTGGTTTATGAAAAGACACACATGCAATGACACTGGTGGATCCATGTGGTTTATGAAAAGAACACACGTGCAATGACACTGGTGGATCCATGTGGTTTATGAAAAGAACATATATGCAATTACACTAGTGGTGGTTTATGAAAAGAACACACATGCAATGACTATAGATGTTGTTTATGAAAAGAACACACATGCAATGACTCTAGTGGATCCATGTGGTTTATGAAAAGAACACACATGCAATGACACTGGTGGATCCATGTGGTTTTTGAAAAGAACACAAATGCAATGACTCTAGTTGTCATTTATGAAAAGAACACAAATGCAATGAACTCTAGTGGATCCTTGTGGTTTATGAAAAGAACACACAAGCAATGACTCTAGTTGTGCTTTATGAAAAGAACACACATGCAATGACTCTTGTTGTGGTTTATGAAAAGAACACACATGCAATGACACTGGTGGATCCATGTGGTTTATGAAAAGAACACACATGCAATGACTCTAGTGGTGGTTTATGAAAAGAACACACATGCAATGACATTGGTGGATCCATATGGTTTATGAAAAGAACAAACATGCAATGGCTCTAGTTGTGGTTTACGAAAAGAACACACATGCAATGACACTGGTGGATCCATGTGGTTTATGAAAAGAACACACATCCAATGACACTGGTGGATACATGTGGTTTAGGAAAAGAACACACATGCACTGACTCTAGATGTGGTTATGAAAAGAACACACATGCAATGACACTGGTGGATCCATGTGGTTTTTGAAAAGAACACAAATGCAATGACTCTAGTTGTGGTTTATGAAAAAGAACACAAATTCAATAAACTCTAGTGGATCCATGTGATTTATGAAAAGAACACACATGCAATGACTCTAGTTGTGGTTTATGAAAAGGACACACATGCAATGACACTAGCAGATCAATGTGGTTTATGAAAAGAACACACATGCAATGACTCTAGTGGTGGTTTATGAAAATAACACACATGCAATGACATTTGTGGATCCATGTGGTTTATTAAAAGAACACACATGCAATGACTCTAGCTGTGGTTTATGAGAAGAACACGCATGCAATGATTCTAGTGGATCCATGTGGTTTATGAAAAGAACACACATGAAATTACTATAGCTGTGGTTAATGAGAAGAACGCACATGCAATGACACCGGTGGATCCATGTGGTTTATGAAAAGAACACAAATGCAATGAACTCTAGTGGATCCATGTGGTTTATGGAAAGAACACACATGCAATGACATTGGTGGATCCATGTGGTTTGTGAAAAGAACACACATGCAATGACTCTAGCTGTGGTTTATGAAAATAACACACATGCAATGACACTGATAGATCCATGTGGTTTATGAAAAGAACACACATCCAATGACACTGTTGGATCCATGTTGTTTACGAAAAGAACATACATGTAATGACTCTAGATGTGGTTTATGAAAAGAACACACATGCAATGACACTGGTGGATCCTTGTGGTTTTTTAAAAGAACACAAATGCAACGACACTGGTGGATTCATGTGGTTTATGAAAAGAACACCCTTGCAATGACTCAAGATGTGGTTTATGAAAAGACACACATGCAATGACACTGGTGGATCCATGTGGTTTATGAAAAGAACACACGTGCAATGACACTGGTGGATCCATGTGGTTTATGAAAAGAACATATATGCAATTACACTAGTGGTGGTTTATGAAAAGAACACACATGCAATGACTATAGATGTTGTTTATGAAAAGAACACACATGCAATGACTCTAGTGGATCCATGTGGTTTATGAAAAGAACACACATGCAATGACACTGGTGGATCCATGTGGTTTTTGAAAAGAACACAAATGCAATGACTCTAGTTGTCATTTATGAAAAGAACACAAATGCAATGAACTCTAGTGGATCCTTGTGGTTTATGAAAAGAACACACAAGCAATGACTCTAGTTGTGCTTTATGAAAAGAACACACATGCAATGACTCTTGTTGTGGTTTATGAAAAGAACACACATGCAATGACACTGGTGGATCCATGTGGTTTATGAAAAGAACACACATGCAATGACTCTAGTGGTGGTTTATGAAAAGAACACACATGCAATGACATTGGTGGATCCATATGGTTTATGAAAAGAACAAACATGCAATGGCTCTAGTTGTGGTTTACGAAAAGAACACACATGCAATGACACTGGTGGATCCATGTGGTTTATGAAAAGAACACACATCCAATGACACTGGTGGATACATGTGGTTTAGGAAAAGAACACACATGCACTGACTCTAGATGTGGTTATGAAAAGAACACACATGCAATGACACTGGTGGATCCATGTGGTTTTTGAAAAGAACACAAATGCAATGACTCTAGTTGTGGTTTATGAAAAAGAACACAAATTCAATAAACTCTAGTGGATCCATGTGATTTATGAAAAGAACACACATGCAATGACTCTAGTTGTGGTTTATGAAAAGGACACACATGCAATGACACTAGCAGATCCATGTGGTTTATGAAAAGAACACACATGCAATGACTCTAGTGGTGGTTTATGAAAATAACACACATGCAATGACATTTGTGGATCCATGTGGTTTATTAAAAGAACACACATGCAATGACTCTAGCTGTGGTTTATGAGAAGAACACGCATGCAATGATTCTAGTGGATCCATGTGGTTTATGAAAAGAACACACATGAAATTACTCTAGCTGTGGTTAATGAGAAGAACGCACATGCAATGACACCGGTGGATCCATGTGGTTTATGAAAAGAACACAAATGCAATGAACTCTAGTGGATCCATGTGGTTTATGGAAAGAACACACATGCAATGACTCTAGTGGATCCATGTGGTTTATGAAAAGGACACACATGCAATGACACTGGTGGATCCATGTGGTTTTTGAAAAGAACCCAAATGCAGTGACTCTCGTTGTGATTTATGAAAAGAACACAAATCCAATGAACTCTAGTGGATCCTTGTGCTTTATGAAAATAACACACATGCAATGACTCTAGTTGTGGTTTATGAAAAGGACACCCATGCAATGACTCTAGATGTGGTTTATGAAAAGAACACGCATGCAATGACACTAGTAGATCCATGTGGTTTATGAAAAGAACACACATGTAATGACACTGGTCGATCCATGTGGTTTATGAAAAGAACACACATTCAATGAACTCTAGTGGATCCATGTGGTTGATGAAAAGAACACACATGCAATAACACTGGTGGATCCATGTGGTTTATGAAAAGAACACCCTTGCAATGACTCAAGATGTGGTTTATGAAAAGACACACATGCAATGACACTGGTGGATCCATGTGGTTTATGAAAAGAACACACGTGCAATGACACTGGTGGATCCATGTGGTTTATGAAAATAACATATATGCAATTACACTAGTGGTGGTTTATGAAAAGAACACACATGCAATGACTATAGATGTTGTTTATGAAAAGAACACACATGCAATGACTCTAGTGGATCCATGTGGTTTGTGAAAATAACACACATGCAATGACACTGGTGGATCCATGTGGTTTTTGAAAAGAACACAAATGCAATGACTCTAGTTGTCATTTATGAAAAGAACACAAATGCAATGAACTCTAGTGGATCCTTGTGGTTTATGAAAAGAACACACAAGCAATGACTCTAGTTGTGCTTTATGAAAAGAACACACATGCAATGACTCTTGTTGTGGTTTATGAAAAGAACACACATGCAATGACACTGGTGGATCCATGTGGTTTATGAAAAGAACACACATGCAATGACTCTAGTGGTGGTTTATGAAAAGAACACACATGCAATGACATTGGTGGATCCATATGGTTTATGAAAAGAACAAACATGCAATGTCTCTAGTTGTGGTTTACGAAAAGAACACACATGCAATGAAACTGGTGGATCCATGTGGTTTATGAAAAGAACACACATACAATGACACTGGTGGATACATGTGGTTTAGGAAAAGAACACACATGCAATGACTCTAGATGTGGTTATGAAAAGAACACACATGCAATGACACTGGTGGATCCATGTGGTTTTTGAAAAGAACACAAATGCAATGACTCTAGTTGTGGTTTATGAAAAAGAACACAAATGCAATAAACTCTAGTGGATCCATGTGATTTATGAAAAGAACACACATGCAATGACTCTAGTTGTGGTTTATGAAAAGGACACACATGCAATGACACTGGCAGATCCATGTGGTTTATGAAAAGAACACACATGCAATGACTCTAGTGGTGGTTTATGAAAATAACACACATGCAATGACATTTGTGGATCCATGTGGTTTATTAAAAGAACACACATGCAATGACTCTAGCTGTGGTTTATGAGAAGAACACGCATGCAATGACTCTAGTGGATCCATGTGGTTTATGAAAAGAACACACATGAAATTACTCTAGCTGTGGTTGATGAGAAGAACGCACATGCAATGACACCGGTGGATCCATGTGGTTTATGAAAAGAACACAAATGCAATGAACTCTAGTGGATCCATGTGGTTTATGGAAAGAACACACATGCAATGACTCTAGTGGATCCATGTGGTTTATGAAAAGGACACACATGCAATGACACTGGCAGATTCATGTGGTTTTTGAAAAGAACACAAATGCAGTGACTCTCGTTGTGATTTATGAAAAGAACACAAATGCAATGAACTCTAGTGGATCCTTGTGCTTTATGAAAATAACACACATGCAATGACTCTAGTTGTGGTTTATGAAAAGGACACCCATGCAATGACTCTAGATGTGGTTTATGAAAAGAACACGCATGCAATGACACTAGTAGATCCATGTGGTTTATGAAAAGAACACACATGTAATGACACTGGTCGATCCATGTGGTTTATGAAAAGAACACACATTCAATGAACTCTAGTGGATCCATGTGGTTTATGAAAAGAACACACATGCAATAACACTGGTCGATCCATGTGGTTTATGAAAAGAACACACATGCAATGACACTGGTGGATACATGTGGTTTATGAACAGAACGCACATGCAATGACTCTAGCTATGGTTTATGAAAAGAACACACATGCAATGACACCGGTCGATCCATGTGGTTTATGAAAAGAACACAAATGCAATGAACTCTAGTGGACCCATGTGGTTTATTAAAAGAACACACATGCAATGACTCTAGTGGATCCATGTGGTTTATGAAAAGAACACACATGCAATGACACTAGTGGTGGTTTATGAAAAGAACACACATGCAATGACTCTAGTTCTGGTTTATGAAAAGAACACACATGCAATGACACTTGTGGATCCATGTGTTTTATGAAAAGAACACAGATGCAATGACTCTAGTGGTGGTTTATGAAAATAACACACATACAATGACATTGGTGGATCCATGTGGTTTATGAAAAGGACACACATGCAATGACTCTAGCTGTGGTTTATGAAAAGAACACACATACAATGGCACTGGTGGATCCATGTGGTTTATGAAAATAACAAACGTCCAATGACACTGGTGGATCCATGTGGTTTATGAGAAGAACACACATGCAATGACACTGGTGGATCCATGTGGTTTATAAAAAGAACACACATTCAATTAACTCTAGTGGATCCATGTGGTTTATGTAAACAACACACGTGCAATGACACTAGTGGTGGTTTATGAAAAGAACACACATGCAATGACTCTAGCTATATTTTATGAAAAGAACACACATGCAATGACACCGGTAGATCCATGTGGTTAATGAAAAGAACACACATCCAATGACACTGTTGGATCCATGTGGTTTATGAAAAGAACATACATGCAGTGACTCTAGATGTGGTTTATGAAAAGAACACACATTCAATGACACTGGTGGATCCATGTGGTTTTTTAAAAGAACACAAATGCAACAACAATTGTGGATTCATGTGGTTTATGAAAAGAACACCCTTGCAATGACTCAAGATGTGGTTTATGAAAAGACACACATCCAATGACACTGGTGGATCCATGTGGTTTATGAAAAGAACATATATGCAATGACACAAGTGGTGGTTTATGAAAAGAACACACATGCAATTACTATAGATGTGGTTTATGAAAAGAACACATATGCAATGACTCTAGTGGATCCATGTGGTTTGTGAAAAGAACACACATGCAATGACATTGGTGGATCCATGTGGTTTTTGAAAAGAACACAAATGCAATGACTCTAGTTGTCATTTATGAACAGAACACAAATGCAATGAACTCTAGTGGATCCTTGTGGTTTATGAAAAGAACACACATGCAATGACTCTAGTTGTGGTTTCTGAAAAGACCACACACGCAATGACTCTTCTTGTGGTTTATGAAAAGAACACACATGCAATGACACTGGTGGATCCATGTGGTTTATGAAAAGAACACACATGCAATGACTCTAGTGGCGGTTTATGAAAAGAACACACATGCAATTACATTGGTGGATCCATATGGTTTATGAAAAGAACAAACATGCAATGGCTCTAGTTGTGGTTTACGAAAAGAACACACATGCAATGACACTGGTGGATCCATGTGGTTTATGAAAAGAACACACATCCAATGACACAGGTGGATACATGTGGTTTAGGAAAAGAACACACATGCAATGACTCTAGATGTGGTTATGAAAAGAACACACATGCAATGACACTGGTGGATCCATGTGGTTTTTGAAAAGAACACAAATGTAATGACTCTAGTTGTGGTTTATGAAAAAGAACACAAATGCAATAAACTCTAGTGGATCCATGTGATTTATGAAAAGAACACACATGCAATGACTCTAGTTGTGGTTTATGAAAAGGACACACATGCAATGACACTGGCAGATCCATGTGGTTTATGAAAAGAACACACATGCAATGACTCTAGTGGTGGTTTATGAAAATAAGAAACATGCAATGACATTTGTGGATCCATGTGGTTTATTAAAAGAACACACATGCAATGACTCTAGCTGTGGTTTATGAGAAGAACACGCATGGAATGACTCTAGTGGATCCATGTGGTTTATGAAAAGAACACACATGAAATTCATCTAGTTGTGGTTGATGAGAAGAACACACATGAAATGACACCGGTGGATCCATGTGGTTTATGAAAAGAACACAAATGCAATGAACTCTAGTGGATCCATGTGGTTTATGTAAACAACACACGTGCAATGACACTAGTGGTGGTTTATGAAAAGAACACACATGCAATGACTCTAGCTATATTTTATGAAAAGAACACACATGCAATGACACTAGTAGATCCATGTGGTTTATGAAAAGAACACACATCCAATGACACTGTTGGATCCATGTGGTTTATGAAAAGAACATACATGTAGTGACTCTAGATGTGGTTTATGAAAAGAAAACACATTCAATGACACTGGTGGATCCACGTGGTTTTTTAAAAGAACACAAATGCAACGACACTGGTGGATTCATGTGGTTTATGAAAAGAACACCCTTGCAATGACTCAAGATGTGTTTTATGAAAAGACACACATCCAATGACACTGGTGGATCCTTGTGGTTTATGAAAAGAACATATATGCAATGACACTAGTGGTGGTTTATGAAAAGAACACACATGCAATGACTATAGATGTGGTTTATGAAAAGAACACATATGCAATGACTCTAGTGGATCCATGTGGTTTGTGAAAAGAACACACATGCAATGACACTGGTGGATCCATGTGGTTATGAAAAGAACACAAATGCAATGACTCTAGTTGTCATTTATGAACAGAACACAAATGCAATGAACTCTAGTGGATCCTTGTGGTTTATGAAAAGAACACACATGCAATGACTCTAGTTGTGGTTTATGAAAAGACCACACATGCAATGACTCTTGTTGTGGTTTATGAACAGAACACATATGCAATGACACTGGTGGATCCATGTGGTTTATGAAAAGAACACACATGCAATGACTCTAGTGGTGGTTTATGAAAAGAACACACATGCAATGACTCTAGTTCTGGTTTATGAAAAGAACACACAAGCAATGACACTTGTGGATCCATGTGGTTTATGAAAAGAACACAGATGCAATGACTCTAGTGGTGGTTTATGAAAATAACACACATACAATGACATTGGTGGATCCATGTGGTTTATGAAAAGAACACACATGCAATGACTCTAGCTATGGTTTATGAAAAGAACACACATGCAATCACACCGGTCGATCCATGTGGTTTATGAAAAGAACACAAATGCAATGAACTCTAGTGGACCCATGTGGTTTATGAAAAGAACAGACATGCAATGACTCTAGTGGATCCATGTGGTTTATGAAAAGAACACACATGCAATGACACTGGTGGATCCATGTAGTTTTTGAAAAGAGCACAAATGCAATGACTCTAGTTGTGGTTTATGAAAAGAACACAAATGCAATGAACTCTAGTGGATCCATGTGGTTTATGAAAAGAACACACATGCAATGACTCTAGTGGTGGTTTATGAAAAGAACACACATGCAATGACTCTAGTTCTGGTTTATGAAAAGAACACACAAGCAATGACTCTAGTTGTGGTTTATGAAAAGGACACACATGCAATGACACTGGCAGATCCATGTGGTTTATGAAAAGAACACAAATGCAATGACTCTAGTGGTGGTTTATGAAAATAACACACATACAATGACATTGGTGGATCCATGTGGTTTATGAAAAGGACACACATGCAATGACTCTAGCTGTGGTTTATGGAAAGAACACACATACAATGGCACTGGTGGATCCATGTGGTTTATGAAAATAACAAACGTCCAATGACACTGGTGGATCCATGTGGTATATGATAAGAACACACATGCAATGACACTGGTGGATCCATGTGGTTTATGAAAAGAACACACATTCAATTAACTCTAGTGGATCCATGTGGTTTATGTAAACAACACACGTGCAATGACACTAGTGGTGGTTTATGAAAAGAACACACATGCAATGACTCTAGCTATATTTTATGAAAAGAACACACATGCAATGACACTAATAGATCCATGTGGTTTATGAAAAGAACACACATCCAATGACACTGTTGGATCCATGTGGTTTATGAAAAGAACATACATGCAGTGACTCTAGATGTGGTTTATGAAAAGAACACACATTCAATGACACTGGTGGATCCACGTGGTTTTTTAAAAGAACACAACTGCAACGACACTGGTGGATTCATGTGGTTTATGAAAAGAACACCCTTACAATGAATCAAGATGTGGTTTATGGAAAGACACACATCCAATGACACTGGTGGATCCATGTGGTTTATGAAAAGAACATATATGCAATGACACTAGTGGTGGTTTATGAAAAGAACACACATGCAATGACTATAGATGTTGTTTATGAAAAGAACACATATGCAATGACTCTAGTGGATCCATGTGGTTTGTGAAAAGAACACACATGCAATGACACTGGTGGATCCATGTGGTTTTGAAAAGAACACAAATTCAATGACTCTAGTTGTCATTTATGAACAGAACACAAATGCAATGAACTCTAGTGGATCCTTGTGGTTTATGAAAAAGAACACACATGCAATGACTCTAGTTGTGGTTTATGAAAAGACCACACATGCAATGACTCTTGTTGTGGTTTATGAACAGAACACACATGCAATGACACTAGTGGATCCATGTGGTTTATGAAAAGAACACACATGCAATGACTCTAGTGGCGGTTTATGAAAAGAACAAACATGCAAAGATATTGGTGGATCCATGTTGTTTATGAAAAGAACAAACATGCAATGACTCTAGTTGTGGTTTATGAAAAGAACACAAATGCAATGACACTGGTGGATCCATGTGGTTTGTGAAAAGAACACACATCCAATGACACTGGTGGATAGATGTGGTTTAGGAAAAGAACACACATGCAATGACTCTTGATGTGGTTATGAAAATAACACACATGCAATGACACTAGTGGATCCATGTGGTTTTTGAAAAGAACACAAATGCAATGACACTAGTGGATCCATGTGGTTTATGAAAAGAACACAAATGCAATGAACTCTAGTGGATCCATGTTGTTTATGAAAAGAACACACATGCAATGATTCTGGTGGATCCATGTGGTTTATGCAAAGGACACACATGCAATGACAATGGTGGATCCATGTGGTTTTTGAAAAGAACACAAATGCAGTGACTCTCGTTGTGATTTATGAAAAGAACACAAATGCAATGAACTCTAGTGGACCCATGTGGTTTATGAAAAGAACAGACATGCAATGACTCTAGTGGATCCATGTGGTTTATGAAAAGAACACACATGCAATGACACTGGTGGATCCATGTAGTTTTTGAAAAGAGCACAAATGCAATGACTCTAGTTGTGGTTTATGAAAAGAACACAAATGCAATGAACTCTAGTGGATCCATGTGGTTTATGAAAAGAACACACATGCAATGACTCTAGTGGTGGTTTATGAAAAGAACACACATGCAATGACTCTAGTTCTGCTTTATGAAAAGAACACACAAGCAATGACACTTGTGGATCCATGTGGTTTATGAAAAGAACACAGATGCAATGACTCTAGTGGTGGTTTATGAAAATAACACACATACAATGACATTGGTGGATCCATGTGGTTTATGAAACGGACACACATGCAATGACTCTAGCTGTGGTTTATGGAAAGAACATACATACAATGGCACTGGTGGATCCATGTGGTTTATGAAAATAAAAAACGTCCAATGACACTGGTGGATCCATGTGGTATATGATAAGAACACACATGCAATGACACTGGTGGATCCATGTGGTTTATGAAAAGAACACACATTCAATTAACTCTAGTGGATCCATGTGGTTTATGTAAACAACACACGTGCAATGACACTAGTGGTGGTTTATGAAAAGAACACACATGCAATGACTCTAGCTATATTTTATGAAAAGAACACACATGCAATGACACTAGTAGATCCATGTGGTTTATGAAAAGAACACACATCCAATGACACTGTTGGATCCATGTGGTTTATGAAAAGAACATACATGTAGTGACTCTAGATGTGGTTTATGAAAAGAAAACACATTCAATGACACTGGTGGATCCACGTGGTTTTTTAAAAGAACACAAATGCAACGACACTGGTGGATTCATGTGGTTTATGAAAAGAACACCCTTGCAATGACTCAAGATGTGTTTTATGAAAAGACACACATCCAATGACACTGGTGGATCCTTGTGGTTTATGAAAAGAACATATATGCAATGACACTAGTGGTGGTTTATGAAAAGAACACACATGCAATGACTATAGATGTGGTTTATGAAAAGAACACATATGCAATGACTCTAGTGGATCCATGTGGTTTGTGAAAAGAACACACATGCAATGACACTGGTGGATCCATGTGGTTATGAAAAGAACACAAATGCAATGACTCTAGTTGTCATTTATGAACAGAACACAAATGCAATGAACTCTAGTGGATCCTTGTGGTTTATGAAAAGAACACACATGCAATGACTCTAGTTGTGGTTTATGAAAAGACCACACATGCAATGACTCTTGTTGTGGTTTATGAACAGAACACACATGCAATGACACTGGTGGATCCATGTGGTTTATGAAAAGAACACACATGCAATGACTCTAGTGGCGGTTTATGAAAAGAACAAACATGCAATGATATTGGTGGATCCATGTTGTTTATGAAAAGAACAAACATGCAATGACTCTAGTTGTGGTTTATGAAAAGAACACAAATGCAATGACACTGGTGGATCCATGTGGTTTGTGAAAAGAACACACATCCAATGACACAGGTGGATAGATGTGGTTTAGGAAAAGAACACACATGCAATGACTCTTGATGTGTTTATGAAAAGAACACACATGCAATGACACTAGTGGATCCATGTGGTTTTTGAAAAGAACACAAATGCAATGACACTAGTGGATCCATGTGGTTTATGAAAAGAACACAAATGCAATGAACTCTAGTGGATCCATGTTGTTTATGAAAAGAACACACATGCAATGATTCTGGTGGATCCATGTGGTTTATGAAAAGAACACCCATGCAATGACACTGGTGGATCCATGTGGTTTTTGAAAAGAACACAAATGCAATGACTCTATTTGTGGTTTATGAAAAGAACACAAATGCAATAAACTCTAGTGGATCGATGTGGCTTATGAAAATAACACACGTGCAATGACTCTAGTTGTGGTTTATGAAAAGAACACACATGCAATGACACTGGCAGATCCAGGTGGTTTATGAAAAGAACACACATGCAATGACTCTAGTGGTGGTTTATGAAAATAACACACACGCAATGACATTTGTGGATCAATGTGGTTTATGAAAACAAAACACATGCAATGACTCTAGCTGTGGTTTATGAGAAGAACACGCATGCAATGACTCTAGTGGATCCATGTGGTTTATGAAAAGAACACACATGAAATGACTCTAGTTGTGGTTGATGAGAAGAACACACATGCAATGACACCGGTAGATCCATGTGGTTTATGAAAAGAACACAAATGCAATGAACTCTAGTGGATCCATGTGGTTTATGGAAAGAACACACATGTAATGACTCTAGTGGATCCATGTGGTTTATGAAAAGGACACACATGCAATGACACTGGTGGATCCATGTGGTTTTTGAAAAGAACACAAATGCAATGACTCTCGTTGTGATTTATGAAAAGAACACAAATGCAATGAACTCTAGTGGATCCTTGTGGTTTCTGAAAATAACACACATGCAATGACTCTAGTTGTGGTTTATGAAAAGAACACACATGCAATGACTCTAGTTGTGGTTTATGAAAAGAACACACATGCAATGACTCTAGTGGTGGTTTATGAAAAGAACTCACATGCAATGACACTAGTGGATCCATGTGGTTTATGAAAAAAAACATGCAATGACACTGGTGGATCCATGTGGTTTATGAAAAGAACACACATGCAATGACTCTAGTGGCGGTTTATGAAAATAACACACATGCAATGACACTGGTGGATCCATGTGGTTTATCAAAAGAGTACACATGCAATGACTCTAGCTGTGGTTTATGAAAAGAACACATATGCAATGACACTGGTGGATCCATGTTATTTATGAAAAGAACACACATCTAGTGACACTGGTGGATCCATGTGGTTTATGAAAAGAACACACATGCAATCACTCTAGATGTGGTTTATGAAAAGAACACACATGCAATGACACAGGTGGATCCATGTGGTTTATGAAAAGAACACACATGCAATGACACTGGTGGATCCATGTGGATTATGAAAAGAACACACATTTAATGAACTCTAGTGGATCCATGTGGTTTATGAACAGAACACACATGCAATGACACTAGTGGTGGTTTATGAAAAGAACACACATGCATTGACACTGGTGGTTCCATGTGGTTTTTGAAAAGAACACACATGCAATGACACTAGTGGATCCATGTGGTTTATGAAAAGAACACACATGCAATGACTATAGCTATGGTTTATGAAAAGAACACATATGTGATGACCCACAAGTACAGGGGGGTGTATCGCAGTATTTTCGATAAGTATGAGTGTCGAACCCAACGAGGAGCAGAAGGTGCTGGCTAGTGGTATGGATAAGGAATTCTCTGCAAATACTTAGCAAACGGATTTTTAGGGGTTTTTGATAAAGCAAGTAAACAAAGTACGAGTAACTAAAAGATAGTAGGAATAAATGCAGTAAGTGGCCCAATCCTTTATTCAGCAAAGTACAAGCCGGTTGTATTACTTAAGATGACCAAACTTCTCGAGGACACATGGGAAGACTATCAAGTGCTCTCGCTTCATATAGTTGATTAATCTTCTTTAGCTTGCTAAGTGTTGTGTGGGTGAACCTGTGCTAATGTACCGACCTTCCTAGGACTAATACATACTTGTGATTATACCCCTTGCAAACATTCGTAAGTACACAAAAGTAATTAAGGTAGAAACCTAACCATAGCTTTAAACTCTAAGACCCTTACGTCCCTTGTGCAATGGTTTCCTAACGGGGGCTCAGGTTTCTGTCACTCCGGCAACCCCTACGATTAGTATCTAAATACACAATGCATTCCCCTAGGCCCATATAGGTGAAGTGTCATGTAGTGGATGTTCACATGACACCACTAGAAGAAGTACACCACAACTTAAATATCAAACTATTGAATCTTTCTCAACACAATTCCACTACTAACAACATGACTTCTCCCATGTCCTCAAGAACAAAACGAACTACTCACAAGACATGATATGGATCATGATCAGAGATGGAATAATGATGTATAACAATCTGAACATAAACAATAATTCAACGGTTCACCCAATAGCATCAACTACAAAGAGTAATCAACACTGGGAAAGTTTCCCCTATGAACTATGCAAGATTCAACGCAATTGTTACAGCAATATGGAGATGGTGATGAGGGTGCTGATGGTGATGATGGTGGTGATGATGATGATGATCCCGATGAAGTCCAGCTTGATGGTGGTGTTGATGGCGACGATCTCCCCTCTCCGGGAAGGAATTCCCCCGGCAGAAATCTGTCTGCGGGAGAGATCTTTCTCTCTCGGTGTTTTCCGCCCCGCAGAGGTGGCGAAATCTTTCTGTGGTTGCTCCCCGAGTCTTAGTGTTTCGGGAGGATAATATACGCCAGAGGGGAGACCCTGGAGTGGGCCAGGGCGGCCACACCACCTACTGGCGTGGCCTAGGGCTGCCCGCGCTAGGGGGTGGGGTGGGCCCCCTATGGCCCATCTCCAGCCCCCCTTCTGGCTTCCTTCGTCTTCTGGAAAAATAGGATTTTTCGTATATTTTCCTGGATTTTCTGATCTTTGCGAATTTTGCCTCCAAACAACATCTTTTCCATCAGAATCCTGACTGCAGCGGTCCATGCTCCAAAAGTCATCAACCATGCAAAAACAGATGAAATAACATAAGTATCACCTCTCAATACGAAATATATCAATGAATAACAGTGAATTAAGACCAGGGCCGGTCTTGGGGAGGGACTGGAGGGGCGGCCATCCCGGGCCCAAAAAATATGGGGGCCCTCCCCAGATATGTGCTCTGTATTTAGCCTAGTTTAGATAATTAGATTCCATATAAAAAATAAAGGGTATCGATAGCAAATTATGATCAGACCGTCCAACTGCTCATCAGGTTACGGAAGTAGTTTCCCATGGGCCATATTGGGCCTTTTTCCGATTGGTAGGAGGTTACATTCAGATGGCATCTATCGCTAGCAACTCGCATTTAGCACTTCTGTCGTTCACGGTTTGCCCGTTCCATCTCAATTACACAGGCTAGAGGCCATCGCCCATCGGCCCTCGGCTGTCGTCCTCGTGGCTCATGCTCACGCATCCCCTGCGACTCATTCTCATTCGGACGTTCCATCTCGATCAGATTAGTCTGGTCTGCATGGAAGGTATCAAATATTTGTCCCCAAACCCCAATTCTATGACCATACGTACGTGGATTATGCATTGTGCCCTAATTCTAGTTTTAGTTTTTGATTAGTAATTGTTCTTCTTATTTTTAGTGTGAGTAACTGGTTATGGCGCCTGATTTTGGTATCGAATATCTGGTTTATGTGACATTGAGTTAAATGGTCTTATTTCTGATTAAGTATTATGAAATTGACTTTGCCAGATACACCCATGTCTGCTATGAAGATTTTTTAGTTTTTCAGAGAAGCATTGTTATCCCAATATTTCTATCGTTTATCCCATATATTGCCCGTTACTATGGCATCAACTTTTCAAAGTTGAAACTATTGAAAAACTATTTGAGATATGTAATATCTCAAGAAGGGTTAAATGGTATAGCAACTCTATGCATCGAGAAAAATTTATTGGACGAGATTGATATTGATTCCAATGTCACTGGTTTTTTGCTTCTAGAAAATCATGGAGAAAAGTTTAAGGTAATATGTAAACATTGTTACTTTTATATGAGTATTTTGTATACTTAAAGTATTTGTTTTTCATTGTTTCATATATTTATATCATAAAAAATTAACCGAGGGGGCCTAAATTTTAGTTTTGCCCCGGGTCCCTGAAAACTCAGGACCGGCCCTGATTAAGACATAGAATAGTGATGCAAAAATGGACGTATCAACTCCCCCCAAGCTTAGACTTCGCTTGTCCCCAAGCGAAAATAAGCTCAATAAACATGGCCTCAGGTTCATAGAGTGAAGAGTCGAGAAAAGAATACGGATAAGAAGCATCACATTTATTAAATACATAGATCATAATAGAAGACAACTCACTATTATATAACTCAACTTGCAATGAGTAAAGGAAACACAATAGATATACATAAAGTAAATCATAATTGGTAATGGCAAACTTAGCTCTTGGTCGAAGAATAGTTAATAATTTGCTGGAGTTCACAAATAGCTGGTTTTCAATGATAGCTTTCAAAGTAGTAAATATCAAGATAAGAGCAAAGTGCAAAACAAGGAACATACGCAACATGATTGAATAAATCATCATATGAATGAATGAAACACAACAACTCAAAATACTTGTTGAGATAGAAGGGAATAGGTTTACTGACTCAACTACAAAATAAAAGAAAGGCCCTTCACAGAGGGAAGTAGGGACTGCAAGTCTCATAAAGAGCTCCCAAAAATTATGATACTTACTAGTTTTCAGCTCTCATTGCCCCTATCATAGGCATCTTTAGGTCATTAAGGTTAAAGTGATCAAATATGAGGATATGCATTGACAAGTTGTAAATTGAGAATCTCATGTCCCTTGAATACGAGGGCCGCTCCTCATGCTACTCAAGTTAAGTCACCGGTAAGTTCTTGTCATTGTAAGCATATGTGTATCATAGAGAACCGCCAACGGGGTACCCCTTGCCCGATGATACGGAAGAATCCCCATATCAAAATGACAAGGCAAGCAGACAACAAGCATCTCAGCAATCTTCTTATTTACCATGGGAATATGGTGCTTTTTTTCTCTTTCCTCTTTTCATAATATATCTTTTTTTCTTTTCTCTTTTTCTCAATCTCTATCTCTTTTTTTATAAGAAGAATGCTTCATAGATGCTCCTTATGGTTACGCTGTAGGTTTCCACCATGTCAGCATGGATTAGACCAGCGGCCCAGGCGTTTCTCTAACAGACATGCATAACTCCATGGACTTACAAGCTCCCCATTCATTTCACACCGACGACATCCATAGACAAAAGAACATGATATCAACTAGGTACAAAGTACCAGTGCAATGTTGAAAGCGTTCCCCATGACAACATGGTTCTGCTAATTCACAACTTACAAAGCGCAAGCATGGACGTAACATAGGTGAGCACAATGGTTCAAGTTTATTAAATGCAAGAAAGTAAAGTGTGCCATCAAGTTCGTGAGAGCTTTAATCACTACTTTTCACATAACAAGTTTAATTTGGGAGGTAGATAAAACAAGAATTTACTTGGAATAGCAATAGTGCTAATAGGTAGGTATGGTGGACACAAATGGCATGGGTTTTGCTTTAAAGGAGTGGATGCACGAGAAGAATTCCCTCTCAGTACAGGTTTTTGGCTAGCAAGGCTGGGTAGAAAGTACAAGAGTTGAAGGAAACAAACAAACATACAAGTGATAAAGACAAACATGCAATCTTCCTTGGAAGCACAAAATATCTTAACTAGAGAATACTAGACTTATGAGCAAATCAAGAAAAAAAGATGATGAAATTATTTTTTCTTTAAAGTTACTTTTATCTTTTCTTTCAACTCTCAAAAATAGTGTTGCTACTAACCAAGCCAGGTTTGCCAAAACCAACTAAATTAACTCAATGATCCCAAAGTTATACCAATACTAACAACAAGATTAATCATATAACCACGAATTGAAAACTAATATAAGCTATGCAAAAGAGTGAATGATAGAACTTCTCATTAATAATCCATAACGGAAACTCACACCAAGGGATACATATCTAACGAGAGAGGGGACACTTCCATAATGCAAACCATACTACATAATAACTTCTCTATTCATGATATGACTCTACTAAAAAGGTAAAAAGATAGAAGATAGTGATGCGATACCGCGGCACTCCCCCAAGCTTGGAACAAGCCAAGGGGATGCCAAACCTGATGACGAATTACTCCTTCGGTGGTGGTGGTATTCTCTCGATGAGCTTCTTGACCAATTTCCCCAAGTCCTCAATCTCGAAGGTGAGTGTACGAATCAACTCCGAGTTGTGCTTGATGCAGTGCATGATCATGTCGGATTGTGGATCCTAGCTCTTGTGATTCTTTTTCCGCTCTTCCCCCTTAGAGTCTTCTTTTCCTGCATGGTTATGGATAAAGGTATGGAAGGGACCCTTGGTGCTTGGAGAGGGTGACCGTGGAGCCAAAATGTGACCAGGAGCTTTCCCCCCAGTCTGCATCCGCGCAGTCCTTTTGATCCTGGCAGGGTTCGCCACAACTCCAATGCTTGCAATGGTAGTGCCGGTTGGCTTTGCCTCCTCTTCATCTTCACTCTTGATCTCCTTCTCCTTCCTGGTGTCTTGGAGGTGTTCCTCCATAGGCTCCTTCCCTTTATTCTTGGCGGACACCATTGTGCTTCTAAACCTTCAAAGAGTATGTCCTGGCAGAAACAGATCGAAACAAAAACACGACGAAAACACGATATACAAACCTCGGGAGATCCGGGGGTTATATATTACGAAGTTTCATAACAAAAGGAAGGTACTGGGAGAAAACGAGTCGGAGGCAGAGTCCGGGGTGGAATCACCACCTGGTGGCGCGGCCAGGGGTGGGCCCGCGCCACAGGGTGGTGTGAGACACCCTAGCTCCGTTTCCGTCCCTTTTTCGCTTCGTAGCTTTCCTTATTGCCTAAAAACTGCAAAAGTATAGTTGGATAGTATTTTCGTGGAACTTTTCTTACCAGAACTGTTACCTATTTGAAAACAGACTCTGTAGGTCTCTGAATTTGGTATCTAGTAGATTCTTCTGGGGTCATCACTTGAATAATATCGATATCTTCATCTTCATACACTTATTACTTGATTCATAAAACCTTTCTCTTCCTTATTACACCATTAACTCCACTTCCTGGAAATTTCTTTCACACAAAACTTCACACAGTTCTCATAAGCAACATTAGTATAAATGAAGTGATAAAACCTTTTGAGTCCAACTTCAACTTAAAACCATCAAAACATAAGCTACTGAAACAACTCCTTCTGAAAACCCAAAAAGAATTCAAAAAGGAAATCGAATAAAGAAGCAAATGCAAAAGTGGCAAATTCTGTCAAAACAGACCAGCAGGTAAAGATCGATTTTTTCGAAAATATTATGTTGCTCAAATCAAAAAGTGAAAAACTAACGAAAGTTAAATAACAACCTGGGGAATAAGCACAAACAATTACAGCTCAATCCGACAGACAGAGATCTCTCACGAATTTTTACGGTGAAGCACAAAAATCTGCTTCGGGACAACAAACTCCCCAAATCTTACTTCTCTCTCATTAGAGGTTGATCTTGACACAAAAACCAAACAAAACGGATAAGGAGAGGTTATTACCGAAGTAACAACTTCCAAGCCTCAAAGAAACAAAAACAAACTAAAAGCAAAAACAAATTGGGTTGTCTCCCATAAAGCTCTTTCTTTATAACCATTAAGATGGGCATGATAATTTTGAAGATGCTCACTCAGGAATATGAATTGAAGTGAAAGAGAGCATTAAGAAGCAAAAACACACACACACATTTAAGTCTAACCCACTTCCTATGCAAGGGAATTTTGTAAACAAACAAGTTATTGAAACCAGAGGCTACTTGCATAAGAAGGCAAAAGAAATGCAACATAAAAACTTTCAGCATAAAACGAGGAAACTTGATATTAATGAGATGCATAAGAACACTTTTCCCTCTCTCATAGTAACTTTCAGTATCATGCATAAACTTAGCAATATAGCTATCACAAGAACCATCATAGCAATGATCACTTATCCTAACAGAAAACACAGGAATACTAGCTCTCATAACACTACTTTGTGAAACAATATTAGAGGTATCCTTACAAAGGATAGTGTGTCCCTCTTCTTCATATTTAGTAACAAAGTCTTACACATTTGCTATTATAGGTTCATCAACCATTTGTTTATCAGGTTCAACAGCTTTACTTGTACTTTCATCTACCATACTAGCCATCATAGAATGTTCCCTTATCTTAACTGGGAAAGGCATTTTCTCAATATAAGGTTCATGAAAGACATGATTAGCAGTATAAACTTCAGTATTTCTTGTAGGAACACTCTTAGCAACATCTTTATAAGGTTCATGATACTTATTCCACTTTGTTTTAGGCACTTCAATGTAGGAAGCAAAAGCCTTAAAATAAGAAGCAATAGCTTGAGAGTCTAGACCATAAGCATTTTTAATATTTTGAAAGTCATCAGTTCCCATAAAAGATTCAATGCATTCATAATCATAATTTATACCTGACTATCTACCTTTGTCATTCTCCCAAGCTTCAGCATTGTCTTGAATACGGTCTAGAAGATCCCATTTAGCTTCTTCTTCCATGCGAGTGAATGATCCAGCACAAGAAGCATCCAATAAATCTTTATCATGTAGAGGGAGTCTTGCATAAAACTTATTGATAATAAAATTGTTGGGGGGATCATGAATGGGACATTTGAGCATTAGTAACTTCAATCTCCCCCAAGATTGAGCTGTACTCTCTCCATCAAGAGGCCAAAAGTTGTAGATTTTATTCTGATCTTTATGAATCTCACTAGGAGGATAAAACTTTGAATAAAAGAGAGGCACTATTTCCTCCCATTCCAGAGATTGACCATTCTTCAGCAGCTTATACCATTCCTCAGCTCTTCCTTTCAGCGATAATGAGAATAACTTCTTCTTAACTTGGTCTGTAGTAATACCTACACACTTGAACAACCCGCATAATTCGTGTATAAAGAGCAAATGATCACCGGGATGGATAGTTCCATCCCCAACATAATAGTTATCCATAACACGATCAATAATTCTTGTAGGTATTTTAAAAACATTATTCTCAGCAGGTGGTGGCTTATCTACTACCTTAGCAGTGGTAGTAGCATTACCAAATAAGAAACTTAGCGAATTATCCATAATGAAAATAAAGCAACTAGCAGAAGTAAACAATACTCACAGTAGAAGTTCCCTCTACCAGTTCCACTCTCCAATAGCGCTTCACTCCCTGGCAACGGCGCCAGAAAATAGTCTTGATGACCCACAAGTACAGGGGGTGTATCGCAGTATTTTCGATAAGTAAGAGTGTCGAACCCAACGAGGAGAAGAAGGTGCTGGCTAGTGGTATGGATAAGGAATTCTCTGCAAATACTTAGCAAACGGATTTTTAGGGGGTTTTGATAAAACAAGTAAACAAAGTACGAGTAACTAAAAGATAGTAGGAATAAATGCAGCAAGTGGCCCAATCCTTTATTTAGCAAAGGACAAGCCGATTGTATTACTTAAGATGACCAAACGTTCTCGAGGGGACATGGGAAGACTATCAAGTGCTTTCGCTTCATATAGTTGATTAATCTTCTTTAGCTTGCTAAGTGTTGTGTGGGTGAACCTGTGCTAATGTACCGACCTTCCTAGGACTAATACATACTTGTGATTATACCCCTTGCAAACACCCGTAAGTACAAGAAATTAATTAAGGTAGAAACCTAACCACAGCTTTAAACTCTAAGACCCTTACGTCCCTTGTGCAATGGTTTCCTAACCGGGGTTCAGGTTTCTATCACTCCGGCAACCCCTACGATTAGTAGCCAAATACACAATGCATTCCCCTAGGCCCATATAGGTGAAGTGTCATGTAGTCGACGTTCACATGACACCACTAGAAGAAGTAGACCACAACTTAAATATCAAACTATTGAATCTTTCTCAACACAATTACACTACTAACAACATGACTTCTCCCATGTCCTCAAGAACAAAACGAACTACTCACAAGACATGATATGGATCATGATCAGAGATGGAATAATGATGTATAACAATCTGAACATAAACAATAATTCAACGGTTCACTCAATAGCATCAACTACAAAGAGTAATCAACACTGGGAAAGTTTCCCCTATGAACTATGCAAGATTCAACGCAATTGTTACAGCAATATGGAGATGGTGATGAGGGTCCTGATGGTGATGATGATGATGATGATCCCGATGAAGTCTAGCTTGATGGTGGTGTTGATGGCGACGATCTCCCCTCTCCGGGAAGGAATTCCCCCGGTAGAAATCTGTCTGCGGGAGAGATCTTTCTCTCTCGGTGTTTTTCGCCCCGCAGAGGTGGTGGAATCTTTCTGTGGTTGCTCCCCGAGTCTTAGGGTTTCGGGAGTATAATGTACGCCAGAGGGGAGAGCCTGGAGTGGGCCAGGGCGGCCACACCACCTGCTGGCGCAGCCTAGGGCTGCCCGCGCTAGGGGGTGGTGTGGGCCCCCTGTGGCCCATCTCCAGCCCCCCTTCTGGCTTCCTTCGTCTTCTGGAAAAATAAGATTTTCCGTATATTTTCCCGGATTTTCTGACCTTCGCGAATTTTATCTCCAAACAGCACCATTTTCATCAGAATCCTGACTGCAGCGGTCCATGCTCCAAAACTCATCAACCATGTAAAAACAGATGAAATAACATAAGTATCACCTCTCAATACGAAATATATCAATGAATAATAGTGAATTAAGACATAGAATAGTGATGCAAAAATGGACGTATCTATATGCAATAACACTGGTGGATCCATATGGTTTATGAAAAGAACACACATCCAATGACACTGGTGGATCCATGTGGTTTATGAAAAGAACACACATGAAATGACTCTAGCTGTGGTTGATGAAAAGAACACACATGCAATGACACCGGTGGATCCATGTGGTTTATGAAAAGAACACAAATGCAATGAAATCTAGTGGATCCATGTGGTTTATGAAAAGAACACACATGCAATGACTCTAGTGGATCCATGAGGTTTATGAAAAGAACACACATGCAATGACACTGGTGGATTCATGTGGTTTATCAAAAGAACACAAATGCAATGACTCTAGTTGTCATTTATGAAAAGAACACAAATGCAATGAACACTAGTGGATCCTTGTGGTTTATGAAAAGAACACACATGCAATGACTCTAGTTGTGGTTTATGAAAAGAACACACATGCAATGACTCGTGTTGTGGTTTATGAAAAGAACACACATGCAATGACTCTAGTGGTGGTTTATGAAAAGAACACACATGCAATGACATTGGTGGATCCATGTGGTTTATGAAAATAACAAACATGCAATGACTCTAGTTGTGGTTTATGAAAAGAACACACATGCAATGACACTGGTGGATCCATGTGGTTTATGAAAAGAACACACATCCAATGACACTGGTGGATACATGTGCTTCAGGAAAAGAACACACATGCAATGACACTGGTGGATCCATGTGGTTTTTGAAAAGAACACAAATGCAATGACACTGGTGGATCCATGTGGTTTATGAAAAGAACACCTTTGCAATGACTCTAGATGTGGTTTATGAAAAGAACACACATGAAATGACACTGGTGGACCATGTGGTTTATGAAAAGAACACACGTGCAATGACACTGGTGGATCCAAGTGGTTTATGAAAAGAACACAAATGCAATGAACTCTAGTGGAACCATGTGGTTTATGAAAAGAACACACATGCAATGACACTGGTGGATCCATGTGGTTTTTGAAAAGAATACAAATGCAATGACTCTAGTTGTGGTTTATGAAAAGAACACAAATGCAATAAACTCTAGTGGATCCATGTGGTTTATGAAAAGAACACACATGAAATGACTCTAGATGTGGTTGATGAAAAGAACACACATGCAATGACACCGGTGGATCCATGTGGTTTATGAAAATAACACAAATGCAATGAAATCTAGTGGATCCATGTGGTTTATGAAAAGAACACACATGCAATGACTCTATTGGATCCATGAGGTTTATGAAAAGAACACACATGCAATGACACTGGTGGATTCATGTGGTTTATCAAAAGAACACAAATGCAATGACTCTAGTTGTCATTTATGAAAAGAACACAAATGCAATGAACACTAGTGAATCCTTGTGGTTTATGAAAAGAACACACATGCAATGACTCTAGTTGTGGTTTATGAAAAGAACACACATGCAATGACTCGTGTTGTGGTTTATGAAAAGAACACACATGCAATGACTCTAGTGGTGGTTTATGAAAAGAACACACATGCAATGACATTGGTGGATCCATGTGGTTTATGAAAAGAACAAACATGCAATGACTCTAGTTGTGGTTTATGAAAAGAACACACATGCAATGACACTGGTGGATCCATGTGGTTTATGAAAAGAACACACATCCAATGACACTGGTGGATACATGTGGTTTAGGAAAAGAACACACATGCAATGACCCTAGATGTGGTTAATGAAAAGAACACACATGCAATGACCCTAGATGTGGTTAATGAAAAGAACACAAATGCAATGACACTGGTGGATCCATGTGGTTTATGAAAAGAACACCTTTGCAATGACTCTAGATGTGGTTTATGAAAAGAACACACATGAAATGACACTGGTGGACCATGTGGTTTATGAAAAGAACACACGTGCAATGACACTGGTGGATCCATGTGGTTTATGAAAAGAACACAAATGCAATGAACTCTAGTGGAACCATGTGGTTTATGAAAAGAACACACATGCAATGACACTGGTGGATCCATGTGGTTTTTGAAAAGAATACAAATGCAATGACTCTAGTTGTGGTTTATGAAAAGAACACAAATGCAATAAACTCTAGTGGATCCATGTGGTTTATGAAAAGAACACACATGCAATGACTCTAGTTGTGGTTTATGAAAAGAACACAAATGCAATGACACTGGCGGATCGATGTGGTTTATGAAAAGAACACACATGCAATGACTCTAGTGGTGGTTTATGAAAATAAAACACATGCAATGACATTTGTGGATCCATGTGGTTTATGGAAAGAACACACATGCAATGACTCTAGCTATGGTTTATGAGAAGAACACGCATGCAATGACTCTAGTGGATCCATGTGGTTTATGAAAATAACACACATGAAATGACTCTAGCTGTGGTTGATGAGAAGAACACACATGCAATGACACTGGTGGATCCATGTGGTTTATGAAAAGAACACAAATGCAATGAACTCTAGTGGATCCATGGGGTTTATGGAAAGAACACACATGCAATGACTCTAGTGGATCCATGTGGTTTATGAAAAGAACACACTTGCACTGACACTGGTGGATCCATGTGGTTTTTGAAAAGAATACAAATGCAATGACTCTCGTTGTGGTTTATGAAAAGAACACACGTGCAATGACACTGGTGGATCCATGTGGTTTATGAAAAGAACACATATGCAATGACACTAGTGGTGGTTTATGAAAACAACACACATGCAATGACTCTTGATGTGGTTTATGAAAAGAACACACATGCAATGACTCTAGTGGTGGTTTATGAAAAGAAGAGACATGCAATGAACCCTAGTGGATCCATGTGGTTTATGAAAAGAACACACATACAATGACTCTAGTGGATCCACGTGGTTTATTAAAAGAACACACATGTAATGACTCTAGCTGTGGTTTAGGAAAATAACACACATGCAATGACTCTAGTAGATCCATGTGGTTTATGAAAAGAACACACATGCAATGACTCTAGTGGTGGTTTATGAAAAGAACACACATGCAATGACACTGGTGGATCCATGTGGTTTATGAAAAGAACACACATGCAATGACACTGGTGGATCCATGTGGTTTATGAAAAGAACACGCATGCAATGACACTGGTGGATCCATGTGGTTTATGAAAAGAACACACATGCAATGACTTTAGTGGTGGTTTATGAAAATAACACACATGCAATGACACTGGTGGATCCATGTGGTTTATGAAAAGAGTACACATGCAAGGACTCTAGCTGTGGTTTATGAAAAGAACACACATGCTGACTCTACTGGTGGTTTATGAAAAGAACACACATGCAATGACACTAGTGGATCCATGTGTTTTATGAAAAGAACAGACATCCAATTAGACTAGTGGATCCATGTGGTTTATGAAAAGAACACACATGCAATGACTCTAGATGTGGTTTATGAAAAGAACACACATGCAATGACACTGGTGGATCCATGTGGTTTATGAAAAGAACACACGTGCAATGACACTGGTAGATCCGTGTGGATTATGAAAAGAACACACATTCAATGAACTCTAGTGGATCCATATGGTTTATTAAAAGAACACAAATGCAATGACAGTAGTGGTGGTTTATGAAAAGAAAACACATGCAATGACACTGGTGGATCTATGTGGTTTATGAAAAGAACACACATGCAATGACACTGGTGGGTTCATGTGGTTTCTGAAAAGAAAACACATACAATGACTCTAGCTGTGGTTTATGAAAAGAACACACATGCAATGACACTGGTGGATCCATATGGTTTATGAAAAGAACACACATCCAATGACACTGGTGGATCCATGTGGTTTATGAAAAGAACACACATGAAATGACTATAGTTGTGGTTGATGAAAAGAACACACATGCAATGACACCGATGGATCCATGTGGTTTATGAAAAGAACACAAATGCAATGATCTCTAGTGGATCCATGTGGTTTATGAAAAGAACACACATGCAATGGCTCTAGTGAATCCATGTGGTTTATGAAAAGAACACACATGCAATGACACTGGTGGATCCATGTGGTTTTTGAAAAGAACACAAATGCAATGACTCTAGTTGTGATTTAGGAAAAGAACACAAATGCAATGAACTCTAGTGGATCCTTGTGGTTTATGAAAATAACACACATGCAATGACTCTAGTTGTGGTTTATGAAAAGAACACACATGCAATGACTCTAGTGGTGGTTTATGAAAAGAACACACATCCAATGACAATTGTGGATCCATGTGGTTTATGAAAAGAACACACATGCAATGACTCTAGTTGTGGTTTATGAAAAGAACACACATGCAATGACACTAATGGATCCATGTGGTTTATGAAAAGAACACACATCCAATGACACTGGTGGATACATGTGCTATAGGCAAAGAACACGCATGCAATGACTCTAGATGTGGTTTAAGAAAATAACACACATGCAATGACACTGGTGGATCCATGTGGTTTTGAAAAGAACACAAATGCAATGACACCGGTGGATCCATGTGGTTTATGAAAAGAACACCTTTGCAATGACTCTAGATGTGGTTTATGAAAAGAACACACATGAAATGACACTGGTGGATCCATATGGTTTATGAAAAGAACACACGTGCAATGACACAGGTGGATCCATGTGGTTTATGAAAAGAACACACATTCAATTAACTCTAGTGGATCCCTGTGGTTTATGTAACCAACACACGTGCAATGACACTAGTGGTGGTTTATGAAAAGAACACACATGCAATGCACTGGTGGATCCATGTGGTTTATGAAAAGAACACACAAGCAATGACACTGGTGGATCCATGTGGTTTGTGAAAAGAACACACATGCAATGACTCTAGCTATGGTTTATGAAAAGAACACACATGAAATGGCACTAGTAGACCCATGTGGTTTATGAAAAGAACACACATCAAAACACTGGTGGATCCATGTGGATTATGAAAAGAACACACATGCAATGACAATAGGTGTGGTATATGAAAACAACACACATGCAATGACACTGTGGATCCATGTGGTTTTTGAAAAGAACAAAAATGCAATGACACTGGTGGATTCATGTGGTTTATGAAAAGAACACCCTTGCAATGACTCTAGATGTGGTTTATGAAAAGAACACACATGCAATCACACTGGTGGATCCATGTGGTTTATGAAAAGAACACACGTGTAATGACAATGGTGGATCCATGTGGTTTATGAAAAGAACACATATGCAATGACACTAGTGGTGGTTTATGAAAAGAACACACATGCAATGACTCTAGATGTGGTTTATGAAAAGAACACACATGCAATGACTCTAGTGGATCCATGTGGTTTATGAAAATAATACACATGCAATGAACTCTAGTGGACCCATGTGGTTTATGAAAAGAACACACATGCAACGAATCTAGTGGATCCACGTGGTTTATTAAAAGAACACACATGTAATGACTCTAGTTGTGGTTTAGGAAAATAACACACATGCAATGACTCTAGTAGATCCATGTGGTTTATGAAAAGAACACACATGCAATGACTCTAGTGGTGGTTTATGAAAAGAACACACACGCGATGACACTGGTGGATCCATGTGGTTTATGAAAAGAACACACATGCAATGACACTGGTGGATCCATGTGGTTTATGAAAAGAACACACATGCAATGACACTGGTGGATCCATGTGGTTTATGAAAAGAACACCCATGCAATGACTCTAGTGGTGGTTTATGAAAATAACACACATGCAATGACATTGCTGGATCCATGTGGTTTATGAAAAGAGTACACATGTAAGGACTCTAGCTGTGGTTTATGAAAAGAACACACATGCAATGACTCTAGTGGTGGTTTATGAAAAGAACACACGTGCAATGACACTGGTGCATCCATGTGGTTTATGAAAAGAACACACATCCAATTACACTAGGGGATCCATGTGGTTTATGAAAAGAACACACATGCAATGACTCTAGATGTGGTTTATGAAAAGAACATACATGCAATGACACTGGTGGATCCATGTGATTTATGAAAAGAACACACATGCAATGACACTGGTGGATCCATGTGGTTTATGAAAAGAACACACATTCAATGAACTCTAGTGGATCCATATGGTTTATGAAAAGAACACACATGCAATGACAGTAGTGGTGGTTTATGAAAAGAAAATACATGCAATGACACTGGTGGATCCATGTGGTTTATGAAAAGAACACACATGCAATGACACTGGTGGGTTCATGTGGTTTCTGAAAAGAACACACATACAATGACTCTAGCTGTGGTTTATGAAAAGAACACACATGCAATGACACTGGTGGATCCATATGGTTTATGAAAAGAACACACATCCAATGACACTGGTGGATCCATGTGGTTTATGAAAAGAACACACATGAAATGACTCTGTTTGTGGTTGATGAAAATAACACACATGCAATGACACCGGTGGATCCATGTGGTTTATGAAAAGAACACAAATGCAATGAACTCTAGTGGATCCATGTGGTTTATGAAAAGAACACACATGCAATGGCTCTAGTGAATCCATGTGGTTTATGAAAAGAACACACATGCAATGACACTGGTGGATCCATGTGGTTTTTGAAAAGAACACAAATGCAATGACTCTAGTTGTGATTTATGAAAAGAACACAAATGCAATGAACTCTAGTGGATCCTTGTGGTTTATGAAAATAACACACATGCAATGACTCTAGTTGTGGTTTATGAAAAGAACACACATGCAATGACTCTAGTGGTGGTTTATGAAAAGAACACACATACAATTACAATTGTGGATCCATGTGGTTTATGAAAAGAACACACATGCAATGACTCTAGTTGTGGTTTATGAAAAGAACACACATGCAATGACACTAATGGATCCATGTGGTTTATGAAAAGAAAACAGACATCCAATGACACTGGTGGTTACATGTGCTATAGGAAAAGAACACGCATGCAATGACTCTAGATGTGGTTTACGAAAATAACACACATGCAATGACACTGGTGGATCCATGTGGTTTTTGAAAAGAACACAAATGCAATGACACTGGTGGATCCATGTGGTTTATGAAAAGAACACCTTTGCAATGACTCTAGATGTGGTTTATGAAAAGAACACACATGAAATGACACTGGTGGATCCATGTGGTTTATGAAAAGAACACACGTGCAATGACACTAGTGGTGGTTTATGAAAAGAACACACATGCAATGACACTGGTGGAACCATGTGGTTTATGAAAAGAACACCCTTGCAATGACTCTAGATGTGGTTTATGAAAAGAACACACATTGAATGACACTGGTGGATCCATGTGGTTTATGAAAAGAACACACATGCAATGACACTGCTAGATCCATGTGGTTTATAAAAATAACACACATTCAATGACTCTAGTTGTGGTTTATGAAAAGAACACTCATGCAATGACACTGGTGGATCCATGTGGTTTATGAAAAAGAACACACATCCAATAACAATGGTGGATCCATGTGGTTTATGAAAAGAACACACATGCAATGACTCTAGATGTGGTTTATGAAAAGAACACACATGCAATGACACTAGTGGATCCATGTGGTTTATGAAAACAAGACACATGCAATGACACTTGTGGATCCATGTGGTTTACGAAAAGAACACACATTCAATGAACTCTAGTGGATCCATGTGGTTTATCGAAAGAACACACATGCAATGACACTAGTGGTGGTTTATGAAAAGAACGCACATGCAATGATACTGGTGCATCCTTGTGGTTTATGAAAAGAACACACATGCAATGACACTGGTGGATCCATGTGGTTTATGAAAAGAACACGCATGCAATGACTCTAGCTGTGGTTTATGAAAAGAACACACATGCAATGACACTGGTGGATCCATGTGGTTTATGAAAAGAACACATCTGAAATGACTCTAGCTGTGGTTTATGAAAAGAACACACATGCAATGACACCGGTGGATCCATGTGGTTTATGAAAAGAACACAAATGCAAGAACACTAGTGGATCCATGTGGTTTATGAAAAGAACACACATGCAATGACTCTAGTGGATCCATGTGGTTTATGAAAAGAACACACATGCAATGACACTGGTGGATCCAAGTGGTTTTTGAAAAGAACACAAATGCAATGACTCTAGTTGTGATTTATGAAAAGAACACAAATGCAATGAACTCTAGTGGATCCTTGTGGTTTATGAAAATAACACACATGCAATGACTCTAGTTGTGGTTTATGAAAAGAACACACATGCAATGACTCTAGTTGTGGTTTATGAAAAGAACACACATGCAATGACTCTAGTGGTGGTTTATGAAAATAACACACATGCAATGACATTGGTGGATCCATGTGGTTTATGAAAAGAACACACATGCAATGACTCTAGTGGTGGTTTATGAAAAGAACACACATGCAATGACATTGGTGGATACAAAATCAAAAGAAGCTACTTAGCAGCAGCAGACACGTTCAACCCCTCCTTGCATGCACCTACGCCTCCGCCTCCTCCCTCTAGCGCTTCCTCCACTTCTTGCTGCCCAGTCCCTTGACCTTGGGGGCCTTGGGATTGATCGAAGCATGCAACCTCTTTGATGGCCACCCGCTGGAGGTTTTGCAGGTGAATGCCGACAGGCTAGTGTTCAGCAATGTAGGCATTGACGTTCACGGTCTGGCCGACTTTGGGGGTGCCGGAGCTCGAGCCCTCTTCATGCATCACGATGCAGTTGAAGTCGGTGCCACCGAGTCTCGTCCTGCAGAAGAGGCAACTATGGAAACCACCAGCGAAGAAGGCCTCGTACTAGTCGGCATGCAGCCTCCTCAGCACCTGACGAGTCTTGGTGTGCCTAGACTCATCATCGCTGCAGACGTCACTGCCGTAAACCTATTGGAAGAAAAGAAAAAGGGGAAATTAGATGATGTAAGAAGATCGAGCAATCGAAATGCGAACAAGCAAACCCTAATAAACCAAGATCTAGCATCCAACGATGGGAACGGGAGAAGAACCACGGAAGGGGAGCAAACCTTAGTTACCTCCGACCATGAGTTTTCGATGCCGGTGTCATCGGGGTTCACCGGAGCGATGTACTCCTCTGGATCACAGGGGTCCCAGAAGAGCTGGATCTGCTCGTGACCGGCGGGGGTCTGCTCGCCGGTGGCTACATCGGTAGCGGGGATGGGGGCCTGGACAGGAACAACAGCTGTCATCGATGCCTCGACGGGGGCCTAGACGGGGACGGCGGCTGCTTTCAACATGTCAAGGGGGACCGAGACGAAGACGGGGGCCTCCTCGCTGGTGGCCTTGGAGGCGACGATGGCCACCGCATCCTCCTCCGCCATTGTCGGCGCGGATGGAGTTTTCTCGGGAGTTAGCAGAAGATGATGGGACAATGGAGAGGGTTGCATGAGGAGAGTGAGAGAGAGTGATAGTGATGAGGACATCCCTACAGTTACACCTACCCCAATTACTACAGATGATGTTCCACCTACTGCAAAGAAAGATCAATTCAATGAGATAAGGATTGGACCAATTACAAGAGCTCGTGTTAAGCTACTAGAACAACAGGTGAACATGTTTCTTAATGAATCTGGTGTTTTAGTTAATGAGAATTTTATACTACCTAAGTCTTTGAATTATTGTATGATCAGGTACTTGGGAGAAGAAGGTGTAGCACGAATCAAGGAGCTAATGGAACATGGCGTGTTGATCAATGAAGAATGCGCGAGGGAGGAGAGGGAGGAAGAGCAAGGAGCACCCCACGAAAAGATCAACACTTGGTCGAGAGATCTCTGCCGCGGCAGAGAAACCATGCAGTTTTCTACCATGGAAGGCTGCCGCGGCACGAAAACCGGCCCAGGCTCTGCCACGATAGGCTGTCGCGACAGAGAAACAGGGTCCAACTCTGCCATGGCAGAGTAGGCCTGCGCGCCTTGAGCCGCCCCACTTTGGGTCGGTTGTATCCTAGTCTAGGTTGAGTCGAACCACTATTTCCTAGTATTGGCCGCCGCCCCCTTAGTCCTTAAATAGATGGGGCACCACACATACTTAGGTTTAGACCATGTTAAAATTATTTTGGAGTTGTTTCTTTCATAGAACCTTTGGAATTACTTGTGATCGATTTCTACCAACTGTAATTAAGTGTGATCTGTTGTTCAATTGGGAATTAGTAGATTGCAAATTACCGTTCGTGGTCGACGGCTACGTGCGCAAGAGTGTGGTGTTGTGAATATCCTACAAGGTTCGAGAGTTATTGCATTGGCATCAGGGTTCGAGCAGCAGAGATCATAGCTACACACTAGTTATCTATCATCCACAATCACCATCGACAAGTGCTTGCTAAGAAGATCGGGTCACCCCATATCATCTTGGTATCAGCTTTCCTCGTTTACTCGGTGAGAATCCACAATCCATCCATAGATTAGTTCGTGTTTTTCGTCCTATACAGAAAAAGGCCCACAAAAAAGAGTTGACATGGCCTAGATTACATCGTATTCAAGTCATAGTTGTTGGTCGTGTTCCTCTATTAGTCTAGATCTAGATTTGCTCTTTATAGATAGGAGGATAGGGACCATGTCAAGAGGGTTGAGGACCTCACCAGCGACCGATAGGTGAAGAAAGACGGCTCGAGGTGGACGTGATCCTTGGCGAGGCTCGCGGCCGGCAGGGTTAGGGTTTTGTTCGGGCGACGACAGCATTCCGCGGTACAGGGCCGTCTCCTCCTTGCTCCGTGCACAGGGCGACGCCGGGGACCGCCCTGAGCTTCCTCGACACCTCCACAACCGTGCCCGCCGCCTGATCCAGAGGATGGTGGTGGATGCCGAGGTGGTGGCCGGAGTTGGAGAAGAAGCGGTGGCAGGGGGAGAAGGGAGGAAGTTGCGGCGCAGCTGCCTGGGTAGATGTGGCATGGAGAAGAGGGGAGGGAGAGATATGCATGAGAGGGAGAGGAGATGACGTGGGGCAGGCTCGGGAGAAAAAGGTGTTTTCGGCCACCTTCTCCCCTCTCCTTCACGTGCTAGGCATGGCTCGGCCTGGGTTGTGGCTGCAGCTGGGGTTGGGGCCAGGGCGAGGAGAGAGGTAGGCTCGGGGGTGGGGCCGGCCTGGCAGGGGGAGAGATAGAGAGAGGCTCGGGTATGCCTACGGTTGGATGGAGTGGTTCGCTAGGGTTGGGATAGCTCGGCATGGGATAGAGAGGGGGCTAGGGTGGGCCCTTGATGGCAGAGAGAGGGAGAGGTGCCTCGGCATGGTGAGAGTAGGGTGGTGAGGTGAGGGTTAGGGTTTCATCCCCATGAGCAACACATGAGGTTGACAAGGGTGTGGCATGGTGGATAAGAGGGGTAGGGGTTAGGGATCTAGCATGATCCAACTAGATCAAGCAAGAAGGGGAGGTGAGATGGAGAGGTAGGTTTTTGGTGAAGCATGATCATGTGCATGATCAAGTATAGGGGAAAAACATGGATATGGGGGTGATCTCACATGATCATGCATGTAGGAGATGAGAGGTATGGAGGGCTTGATGCACATGGCAAAGAAACAAAGATCAAGATGAGGAGGGTTTAGGGTAAGAGCAAAAAGAATAGAGCCAACAAGAATTGATTCCCAAGGGACCATGATCCACTCAAAAATCCAAGTAAAACCCAAAAGAATAGAATGGTGGTGATTGTTGCATGGCCCATGCATGAGCATTAAATGCCATGCCTAATCTTGTGAAAACAAAATAATAATCATGGCATTTATACACATGCATTCCAAAATATGGAGTAAGGCCAAGCTAAAGGAAAATAGAAGGAGGTTCCATGGGGAGTAGATGGAGATGATCATATTTGAATATAATTTGGACTTGCTAGTGTGTATGTTCCACTAGATGTTTAATAGTCTCAAAAATATTCCAACATGAGCATACATTCATAATAATCCATATGGAAGCTTGACAAGGGGTTCCATGCACAAAGCATGCAAAGGTGGCTCCACATATCAATAATGTGAAAACAACATGATGCAAGTGTGAGAGCATGTTGTAAATAGAAGTGGATCCATCTCAACCCACATGAGCTAGAGGTAAACCAAATAAGATGCAAAGCTCACATATAGTTGGATGGTGGAATTATGGGGTGGTGACAAAGAAAGGTGGTGGAGTGAGTAAAAGATATGCCCCCAACTCAACTTGGGCATCAAGCATTTACCAAGAACCAAATACAATATATCAAGAGACAAATACAATTAATAATGCATATGGGATAAGAACCAAATGAAAAGGGTTTTATATGATGCTCAAATGCAAGGTGGCATGATGACATGAGCATGATATAATTATGATGCAACAATTATATGTAGGAAGTAGCAATTATATTACTAGACCATGTAGCATTACATATGTTAGATAGATGGGATGCTACAACTCTCCCCCACTAAACAGGAATCTCGCCCCGAGATTCTAGGAAGAAGAAGAAGACACGAAGAGGGTAGGATACTTGGCACGGAGCTCACCCTCGCATTCCCAAGTGGCTTCATCAACGGAATGGTGCGACCACTTCACCTTGCAAAACTTGATGGACTTGTTGCGAGTCCTTCTTTCTACGACTTCTAGAATTTTTATGGGGTGTTCTTGATAAGACAGGTCTTCTTGGAGATTGATAAGCTCATGGTCCACGGTCCTGCCGGGATCCTTGAAGCACTTCTTGAGTTGAGAGATATGAAAAACATCATGGACCTTGAATTTTTCAGGGAGCTCAAGAGCATAAGCAACTTCTCCTCTTCTTCCACGAACTTTGAAAGGACCGATGTATCTAGGAGCCAGCTTTCCTTTGATACCAAAGCGGTGTGTGCCTCTCATGGGAGTGACACGAAGGTAAACGAGATCACTAGGGACATACTCCATGTACGTGTGCTTCCTGTCATAGTTGCTCTTCTGGCGACTTTGAGCAACCTTCAGGTTTTCAAGAATGATGTGAACCTTCTCCTCCGCTTGAGTTACAATGTCGGGGCCAAACAATGTTCTTTCACCTGCGCCCGACCAACCAATCGGGGTTCTGCATTTGCGACCATACAGAACCTCAAATGGTGCCATATTTAGACTTTTCTGGAAGCTATTGTTGTAAGATAATTCAGCATAAGGAAGGCATTCTTCCCACTTCATGCCGAAAGAGATAACGCAAGCACGGAGCATATCTTCTAGAATCTGATTGATCCTTTCAACTTGTCCTTGTGACTGAGGATGGTAAGCTGTGCTGAAGTTCAATTTTGTTCCCAAAGCATTTTGGAAACTTCCCCAGAACTTGGAAGTGAAGATGCTTCCACGGTCTGAGATGATCTCAAGAGGAACCCCATCCAGAGAGACAATTCTGTTGATACAGAGCTCAGCCAACTGAATTGCAAAAATTGTTTCCTTGACGGGAAAGAAGTGAGCCACTTTAGAAAGCCTGTCGATGACAACAGAGATTGCATTGTTGCCCTTCTGCGACCTTGGAAAACCAGTTATGAAGTCCATCTCTACTTTCTCCCATTTCCATTCCGGAGGCTTCAATGGCTCGAGAAGACCGGAAGGTTTCTGATGGATAGCTTTAACTCTGCGGCAGACATCACACTCCGAGACATACTTGGCACAATATCGTTTCAACCCAGGCCACCAATACTATGTTTTCAAGTCCATGTACATCTTAGTGTTGCCCGGGTGGATAGAAAGAACAGAATCATGCGCCTCCTTGAGGACTTCCTCTCTTAAACCTGGGTAGTTCGGAACAAACATCCGGTGTTCAAAGAAAAGAGCGCCTTGGTCGTCGACGTGGAAGGACTCATACTTCGGCAGCTGAATGTTGGAGATGATCTTTTTAGTGTAAGGATCACCAAGTTGAATGGAGCGAACTTTTTCTTCCAAGAGAGGGGTTTCTAGAAGGTTCAGAAGATACCCTTGATCCACAATTTCAAGGTTGAGCTGACGGAATTCCTCGCACAAGAGAGGTTGTTGTTCTTCCACCATGAGGTTGTTGACATAAGCTTTTCAGCTGAGAGCATCGGCCATGACATTAGCTTTGCCCGGAGTGTAGTTGATGGCCAAATCGAAATCATTGATTGCTTCAATCCACCTTCTCTGATGAAGGGTGAGGTCCGGCTGTGTGAAGATATACTTCAGACTCTTGTGATCAGAAAAGATCTCACAATGCTTGTCAAGCAAGTAGTGCATCCATACTTTCAAAGCAAAGACAACTGCTGCGAGTTCAAGGTCATGTGTTGGATAGTTGAGCTCATGAATTTTCAACTGACGATAGGCATATGCAATGACTTGCTTTTCTTGCATGAGGACCGCACCCAATCCTTGCAAGGAGGCGTCGCAGAATATCTGGAAAGGCTTTGATGTATCTAGAGGAATTGTGGAAGTGAGCTTCTCTTTGAGTGTTTCAAAGCTTGCTTGACATGCAGGAGACCAAAGGTATTTCTTGCCTTTCTTGAGGAGATCGGTAAGAGGCTTCGCAATCTTCGAGAAGTTCTGAACGAAGCGACGGCAGTAACTAGCCAAACCAAGGAAACTCCAGACTTCTTTGACATTTATGGGTGGAAGCCAGTCAACAATTGTCTTAACAGTTTCTAGGTTGACGGCAATGCCCTTGGCAGAGATAACGTGACCAAGGTAGGTGACTTGAGGCAGCCAGAACACACACTTGGAGAACTTTGCATACATGCAGTTCTCATGAAGCTTGTTTAGGACACACCGAAGGTGTTCTTCATGTTCTTCCTTTGACTTAGAATAGACTAGGATGTCATCCAGATAGACCACAACGAACTTATCAAGATACTCCATGAAAACCGAGTTCATAATCCTCGAGAAGGTGGCAGGTGCGTTGGTGAGACCGAAAGACATGACCGTGTACTCATACAGGCCATAGCGGGTGGTGAAAGCTGTTTTGGGAACATCTTCTTTGTGAATCTTGATTTGATGATATCCACTTCTCAAGTCAAGCTTAGAGAAAACCACGGCTCTAGCTAGCTGATCGAAGAGATCATTAATCCGTGGAAGGGGATATTTATTCTTGATGGTTTTAGCATTGAGAGCCCGATAGTCAACACAAAGTCTATCAGTCTTGTCTCGCTTCTTCACAAAGATGGTTGGGCTACCCCAAGAAGAAGTACTGTGCTGAATGAAACCCAACTTCTCTTGTTCATCAAGCTGACATTTGAGTTCAGCCAACTCAGCAGGACCCATTTTATAAGGCTGCTTGGAGATAGGATCGGTTCCAGGTTCAAGCTCAATCACAAACTCGACCTCACAATCAGGAGGCATACCTGGCAACTCTTCAGGAAAAACATCTGGGAACTCACAGACCACCGGAACACTCTGAATAGCTTCCATAGCATCATCATTCAGAGCCTCCAAAGAGAAAAGCTGAATTGCAGGAGTCAGACTTGGAGAATAGACTATATGGCCTTCAAGAATTTTTAGAGAAACCGAGCGTTCAGCACAATCAATCATAGCTGCATTTGCTGTTAGCCAATCCATGCCCAAGGTAACATCAATGTCAGAATTGCCCAGAATAATTAAGGAAGCCGGGAACGAAGAACCACCAATCTCAATTTGATTGCCATGGCTGATTTTAGAAGATGCCATTGTTGCTCCAGGAGAAAGGACCATTAACCATTTAGGGAGAGGATCCATAGGTAAACCATTCTCATCAGCAAAACTTGTAGAGACAAAAGAATGCGATGCACCAGAATCAAACAAAACTCGTGCAGGAACTGAGTTAACAGGAAGCATACCCATCACAACTCCAGGTGCATGCTCAGCTTGAGCAACGTTGACACAGTTGGCACGAGCAACCGTAGACCCGGGGTTGGTGTTGATGTTGAGAGCCCGCGGTGGAGGTGCACGAACCATAGAAGAACTTGCCGCATGTCTTGGAGGTGGTGGAGGAAGAGCTTTGTTGTTCATTGGACAATTCTAGTGTTGATGCCCAGTGTTCCCACAAGTGTAACAAGCACCAGGTGGACGTGGAGCAGCATAGCCAGGGACTCCGCCAGGCGCTCCAGGGTAGTTGTGGTTGTAGCCCCTGGGAGCAGCAGTGAAAGAGTTTGGTGGCCTTGCCGCGTAGCTTAACGGTCTTGGTGGAGCCGGGAGCGACGGTGGGGTGTTAGGAACCCACACGCGGCGCTTAGAAGGAGATGTCATAGCTGAAGAGCTTGCTGCGTCACGGCTGTGTTTCTTGGACTCCTCAAATACTTGCCTACTTGCTTCTTCCTGCAGAGCTGTATGTTGGAGTTCCAGAAAAGACCCCGGCCTTGCATGAGTGATTGCATACTTGATAGATGCGTTGAGCCCTTGTCTGAACCTCTTTTGCTTCTTCTTGTCATCAGAGATCTCATCGCCACCATACCGAGAAAGGTTCATGAAGTTCCTGATATAGGTATTGACATTGTCATTGCCCTGCTTGAGGTTGAGAAACACTTCCTTCATCCTTTCCATGACAATTTCTGATAGATATTGCTCTTTGAAAGCCCCAGTGAACTGCTCCCAAGTAGGCTGAAACTCAGAGTGGTTTGCCTTCAGGTAATTCTCCCACCACAGAGCTGCATCTCCCTTCAGAAGGTGAGTGGCACATTTTACCCATTCTTGCTCAGGAACATCAGCAGTCATCAGCAACCTTGACATCTCACGCAACCAATCATCAGCATCAAGTGGCTGATCAGACACCTCAAAGTGGCGCAGGTTGAACTTCAGAAAACTCTTGATGTCTCCTCGCTTGGGAGGTGGAGGTAGCGGAACAAACTCATTCCTCCTGACACTTTCTTCAAATCGATGCTGGTTCTGCTGCATTGCTCCCAAGCCATTAGCAATACTTGCCGACGCAGCCCCTAGTTCAGGTGGTATATCCTCCTCAGAACGGCGTGGTGGTGCCATCCTGTGATTGATACTCCCTCTGTTTCAAAATACTCCGCGCGCACTCTTATCTAGGTGGACTAGTACTCCCTCATTTTTTATCCAAAAAATCCTAGAATTTTTGAACTAGATAGTATGAAATGTGTACTAGCTATCGCAAAAATCTCGGAAATTTTTTAAACAAAAAATAAGAGAATACTAGCCCATCTAAATAAGCGTGCGTGCGGAGTAATTCGAAACAGAGGGAGTATAAAACTCAAGTCAGTACCATAATGGAGAATAATAATAATCCAAAATAGTACCAAAATGGAATTAACCAAGATTAAAGGATACAAATTACTAAGATGATATTAAAATATCAACAAAGTTCAAAGCACCTAGAAGATAGTAATCATATAGCACACGACTGAACAAAGAGTGTGGTACACAAGCTAACAAAGAAAAAAATTCCGCAAATTTTGGCATTAAAATACCACTATATGCGCAAAACCACTTAACGAATCAAGATTAGCAACTCTACCAACTCAATATACAAGAGCGAATGATAACAATAGTGGTATGGTCGCGACTCCATCCGCACTCAAATCATTACCCCGCACATGAATAAGTAAAACACATATCCCAACTTCCTTCTTTCTTAAGATGAACCAAAAGATTAGTAACTACGGAAACGAACACCCCAAACAAGATAATGTCGAATAACAAAGAGTAAGACAGATCGCACCGGTATACAATGAATCAGATAGATCGCGATGGTTTACAAAGGCCTGTCAGTATGGAATGTACCAACAGTTGATAACCAAAAGGCAGATAGTGACAACAAGTTGGATGCGACAGATAGACAAGGAATTACACACACACACACAACCTATGGTACTACGGAACCCAGAACACGTGAATCCTAGTTTGAATTTTAGAAGAGGATTGAAAACGTTATACTTCCTTACCAGAAAAGGGTGGGTGGGTGGGTGGGTGGGTAAGAAGAACAATGGAAGTAGTCCTACTCTCATCTTTTGTTTTTCCCTAGTATACATAGCTACCAAAATATTTGCTAGGCTGAAAGCGACCATTTGGCTGAGACCCTGAAGGGCGGGATGGCTCTGATACCAATTGTAACTACCTCAGACACTATGCTCTAAGTTGCATGCCTGGATGAGCGAAAGTGGTTAAAATAGTACGGTGGGGGCCCAGGGGCCACCCACAGGTAGACCCGTCGGCCGTCCTAACCACTTTCAGAACATCAGGACAAGAACGAGCAGCGTAGTCGGCAGGCGAAGGGATCAACTACATACACAAGTGAGTATGTATGCAAGACACCATACAACTGTTCTCGGAGCCATACCATCTAAAAGAAATAGAAATATTGCAATGCCATACGGCAAGATCCAAACATCCTAGATAGAGATAATAGTTTAGGATAGCTCCTCATACATCAAACATCAGAGTATCAGGCGGAAGCGGAAAACAAGATCCGAGTACGGATAAGAAGTAAATCGGCATAAGATGCCACATAAATAAACACATCCCGCCCATAGATCTCGCGGATCCCCATCCCGGAATCTCTACACCGAGTGATCGTTGCCAACATCATCCGTCTCCTCCACCCAGTATCAATCTTGTGAATACACCTGTTCATCTGAATCAAACAATTTATCGTGTGAGACCCTAGGGGTACTTAGCAAGTCTTTATGCCTATAAAGGGGACATAACCTGGGGTGACGCAATTGCAGCAAAAGATAATAACTAACAAGTCTATAGATACTCGCTAACCATCCGCCTAACCAATGGTAAATGTATGTCCGTTAATTAGTAACAATAGTTACAACAGTATAATTAACAGATCCATCCTCCTTCTCGCTTACCAACGAGAAAGCGGATGAACAACCCATCCGTTGGCAGTTTTATTAACCATTCCATGAGTATTGCACTATTTACTAGTCAGTTACTTAGTCAAATTAAAAGCGGTACTTTAGTTATACTTGTCTATGATCGAGAAACTATGCTCCAAGTCATCCATAACCGCGGACACGTCTTTCAGAAAGATTTACCCTGCAGGGGTGCACAAATAGCAACACACACTCGATCAACCTCGGAAAAACCAAATCAAAACCCAACGAGGCATTCACGACAAAGCAATCACAGGATTCAGAAATATTTCAGGGGGCCACCCCATTAAGCTACCCGCGACGAAGTTGGCCGGCCCCGAGATGGACCCAAGGTTTGCGCCAATGGCTGTAAACGACTGGGAACCCGAAAGTGTGACTGGGCTTGTCGATACCACGAAAACACTCCGCAATCCTAAACATTACAGGTGCTCCTCGCACAATCTTAAATAAAACAATAAAACATGGCATAAGTACAGGATAGTAACAAAGCCCCAAACTACTTTGTGGCCCCACAAAATAGAAATGAATCAAGCTCTGGCTCAGGGGGGTCCATAAGGCCTCCCGGATGTGGATAGTGCGAATAGTCAAGGAATAGGAATCAAGTACTCGGGGTCCTACGGGACACAAGTGAGCATGAAAAACCAAATAGCAGATATTGCCCACCGGTGCCTCTTTCATTAGTTATCCCATTACTACTCAGGTTAAGTTGTTTAGGTACCTCGTTATCCATCAGACACTCACATACCCTACACATGCTGTTCTACGACTCGCATGGCTCAAACAACTCCTGTAGTAATGGCTCATGGGATGGAGGAGCAAGCTTCGGTGGGGTTTAAAAGTAAAGGCCATGCAGTACTTGGGATTCAATTTAATGCAATCGCGACTCAATGATGCAAGAATAAGATAGAGGCAATAGGTACTATATGTATGCAAGCATGTGGTAGTGCTTGCCTGGCAGCTCAGTTGAAGCGAGGGACGGATCTGGGTAGTACTCCTGGGGTTCCTGATATTTCCCCTGCTCGGCGTCTATTCGAAGAAGAACCAAACAAATAAGGGCCAACATAAATAAAGTGCACAAGCATATGAATAAAATGCGACAATCAAACAAGCTTGCCATGATGAATGGTGCACAATTTACATGGCAATAATGTAGCATGGCATGGATGAGGTGTGGGGTATAAGAATAAAGCATTTTATTAGGTTTTAGTCATGTTTTGCTCCCATAACACTTGCTTTCCACTTAATATTTATATGATGCATGGTGCAATTCAGAACATGGAATGCATAGTTAGAACGGGCTCGTCGCGCTGATCGATTTAGACATATTATTTACCAAATTTGGAGTTGTAGAATTAAAGTTATTAATTAATTAAGAAAAGGCCTTTTTATTACATTTAATTAATTTCGAAAAAATTAAATTGCTCTAAAGATATTTTAAATGGCATATTTGAAATCCTCACATTTTTCTGATTCCAAAACATATATTATTTGTATTATCTGGAATTACAAATTAAAAGTTATTAAAAACAGAATTTAAATTCATACAAAACATTTCTGAAATTATTTTTATTAAAAGAAGAGGAACACAGAACTTTTTATACCTAGGTGAAACTAGCCCGAGCCACTGACAATGGGGCCCGACGCGGAGAGATGCTGAGCTGGCAAAAGAAAACAGCGGGGCAACTTTTCTCACCGAGCCCGACCGTACCCACGCTCAATGGCAGGTGGGGACAGTGGCCTCGCGGGTTCACTGCACGCGCGGCCAGCCGGTGGGCGACACGTGGGCGATCCTAGGCAGGCGCGGCCAAAAACAGAAAAACCCGGGTCCCTAGTTGTAAAAAGGAACGGGAGAGTGACAGGTGGGCCACTTGGGACTGTGGGATGAGGCGCAAAAATGGCAGGGGTTTTTCTGTCAAAACGACAGCGACATCGGACTGTCGGCTGCACGTCGTCAGCAGAGAACAGGGGGCTCGGCCTGGGTTGCGACTGCGGTGGCGGCTAAACGGCGGCGAGTTTCGCCGTGCCGTAAAAAGGAAAGATGCGGAGGAGTTCACGGCCTACAACTCTCGTTCAGGTGTCATCGCCGGAGCAGGTCTACAGCACGCGGGGCACGACGAGGCACAGAGGCGGAACAGACACTGTTGCTGCTGTTGCTGTCGACGAGCGCGGCGGACGCCGCGGTGCAGGCGGTCGGGCGACAACGCGAGGACGGTGGCGACGCCGTTGTTGCTCGGACGGCGGCGGCGCAAAAACAAAAGGCGAAGAGGGGACTCTTGGCTACAAAACTCTCTCAGGTGGTTTGGTCCAAGGAGGGATGTAACAGCCGCAAACCGTCGAGGAACAGGGCTCCACGGCGGTGTCTCCTGCCGCTGTTGCTTTCTGCCAGAGCGCGGCGCACGGCGGCGAGCGCGCAAGCGGATTGCTCGACAGAAGGTGGCGGCGTTCTACGACGATAGGAGGATACGGACCATGTCAAGAGGGTTGAGGACCTAACCAGCGACCGATAGGTGCAGAAAGACGGCTCGAGGTGGACGTGATCCTTGGCAAGGCTCGCGGCCGGCAGGGTTAGGGTTTTGTTCGGGCGATGACGGTGTTCCGCGGTACAGGGCCGTCTCCTCCTTGCTCCGTGCATAGGGCGACGCCGGGGACCGCGCTGAGCTTCCTCGACACCTCCACAACCGTGCCCGCCGCCTGATCCAGAGGATGGTGGTGGATGCCGAGGTGGTGGCCGGAGTTGGAGAAGAAGCGGTGGCAGGGGGAGAAGGGAGGAAGTTGCGGCGCAGCTGCCTGGGTAGATGCGGCATGGAGAAGAGGGGAGGGAGAGATATGCATGAGAGGGAGAGGAGATGACGTGGGGCAGGCTCGGGAGAAAAAGGTGTTTTCGGCCACCTTCTCCCCTCTCCTTCACGTGCTAGGCATGGCTCGGCCTGGGCTGTGGCTGCAGCTGGGGTTGGGGCCAGGGCGAGGAGAGAGGTAGGCTCGGGGGTGGGGTCGGCCTGGCAGGGAGAGAGAGAGAGGCTCGGGTATGGCTAGGGTTGTAGGGAGTGGTTAGCTAGGGTTAGGGTAGCTCGGCATGGGATAGAGAGGGGACTAGGGTGGGCCCTTGCTGGCAGAGAGAGGGAGAGGTGCCTCGGCATGGTGAGAGTAGGGTGGTGAGGTGAGGGTTAGGGTCTCATCCCCATGAGCAACACATGAGGTTGACAAGGGTGTGGCATGGTGGATAAGAGGGGTAGGGGTTAGGGATCTAGCATGATCCAACTAGATCAAGCAAGAAGGGGAGGTGAGATGGAGAGGTAGGTTTTTGGTGAAGCATGATCATGTGCATGATCAAGTATAGGGGAAAAAGATGGATATGGGGGTGATCTCACATGATCATGCATGGAGGAGATGAGAGGTATGGAGGGCTTGATGCACATGGCAAAGAAACAAAGATCAAGATGAGGAGGGTTTAGGGTAAGAGCAAAAAGAATAGAGCCAACAAGAATTGATTCCCAAGGGACCATGATCCACTCAAAAATCCGAGTAAAAGCCAAAAGAATAGAATGGTGGTGATTGTTGCATGGCCCATGCATGAGCATTAAATGCCATGTCTAATCTTGTGAAAACAAAATAATAATCATGGCATTTATACACATGCATTCCAAAATATGGAGTAAGGCCAAGCTAAAGGAAAATAGAAGGAGGTTCCATGGGGAGTAGATGGAGATGATCATATTTGAATATAATTTGGACTTGCTAGTGTGTATGTTCCACTAGATGTTTAATAGTCTCAAAAATATTCCAACATGAGCATACATTCATAATAATCCATATGAAAGCTTGACAAGGGGTTCCATGCACAAAGCATGCAAAGGTGGCTCCACATATCAATAATGTGAAAACAACATGATGCTAGTGTGAGAGCATGTGCTAAATAGAAGTGGATCCATCTCAACCCACATGAGCTAGAGGTAAACCAAATAAGATGCAAAGCTCACATATAGTTGGATGGTGGAATTATGGGGTGGTGACAAAGAAAGGTCGTGGAGTGAGTAAAAGATATGCCCCCAACTCAACTTGGGCATCAAGCATTTACCAAGAACCAAATACAATATATCAAGAGACAAATACAATTAATAATGCATATGGGATAAGAACCAAATGAAAAGGGTTTTATATGATGCTCAAATGCAAGGTGGCATGATGACATGAGCATGATATAATTATGATGCAACAATTATATGTAGGAAGTAGCAATTATATTACTAGACCATGTAGCATTACATATGTTAGACAGATGGGATGCTACAATGAGGGTAGTGTGGCTGAGCCGCCCCACATCGGGGCAGGGGACATGCCAATCCCCCTACACCTGTTGTTGCTCCTCCTTATGGTCGTGGTTATGCTCCTTTGGGCCATGCTCAACATGTTCCGAACCAACCTGATGATGGTTTGGGCAAGCCCAAGTTTTCAATTCCCTCTTTCAATGGCTCACTTGATCCTGAGGATTATCTTACTTGCGAGTTGAAGATTGAGAAGCTCTGGCGTTTGTTTGATTATCCAGAAGACAAAAAGGTCAAGCTTGCAACGTAAGAATTTGACGGATATGCCTTGCGCTGGTGGGATGCAATTGTGCAGAATAGAAGGGAAGATAATGAACTTCCTGTCATGAATTGGCGCGAGATGAAGCGCATCATGAAGGATCATTTTGTACCCACCATTTACTTGCGATCAGTTTTTGACAAGCTCACACAGTTGAGGCAAGGAACTATGTCAGTTGATGAGTACTACATGGAAATGGAGATGCTTATGCAATGTGCTAGAGTTCGTGAATCTCTTGAGATGACAATGCAGCATTTTCTCAACAATTTGAAGCTTCAAATCAAGAGCATTGTTCGTCATCACAAGTACGAGACGATGAACGAACTGTTGCACCATGCTAGAAAGGCCGAATCACAACTAGCTGAGGAGGCTAAGTCACGTGCACGGTTTACGTCTACCAGCCGTTTTGCGGCCAGATCTACACTCCATACTATGGCGCCACCTACTGCTAGCCATCCTACACCATCAGCCAAACCAGCACCTACATCTTCGTTTGGTTCCAATGCTTAGAAGCCCGCTGCTCCTGCTGCTACCTCGGGTTCCAATATGTCAACTGCACGTACTCGCGATGTGGTGTGCCATACTTGTGGAGGTAGAGGACATTACAAGAAAGATTGTCCCAACAACAAGGTGATGTTTGTCAATGAACATGGTGAGTTAGAGAGTGGAGATGAAGTTGATAACGATGATGATTATGATGGTGAGGATGGTACTGATGCTTATCCTGAGCGTGCTCCCACCATTGTGGTATCTCCATGTATACTTAGTGTGCAACCTATTAATGAATCTCAGCGTTGCAACTTGTTCCAAACAAAAGCTCTAGTTGGACCTAACAAAGCTTGCAAGGTAATTATTGATGGAGGTATCTGCCGAAATCTTGCAAGTAAGGAGTTATGTGCCAAGCTGAATTTGACTTATTTACCGCATCCCAAGCCATACTACATACAGCGGTTGAGTAACAATGGTGAGATGAAGGTAAATCATATGGTACGTGTGAATTTTCAAATAGGGCCATACAAGGATTCTATTGACTTTGATGTGGTTCCTATAACTGTTTGCCATCTTCTATTGGGTCGGCCTTGGATTTATGATCGCCATGTGCAACACAATGGTTGTGCTAATACATATCACTTGGAATTCAAAGGAAATAAGATTACTATACAGCCGATGACACCACAAGACATTGTGAATGATTCTCATCAGAAGATAGAAGTGAATTTGAAGGATGATTTTGTAGCTCGGCGAGATAATGTGACAGCTGTTCATGATGTAAGTGAGCCTAAATCGAGTGAAATAATGAAAAGTGAGAGAGTGCCTAATCTTCCGATATTAGCCACCAAGGAGGATATGATAGAATTTCGTGAGGATCCTACAGCCATGCTGCTTGTGCTCATGTATAAGGGCGATGTATTGATTTCTAACGACATGACCCCTATTTCTCTTGGTGTCTCTTCTGTTTTGCGGGATATTTGGGATGTGTTTCTAGAAGATGTACTCACAGGATTGCCTCCATTGCGTGGCATTGAGCATCAAATTGATTTGATTCCTAACGCCACACTTCCCAATCATGCACCCTACAGGACTAATCCCGAAGAAACAAAGGAGATACATAAACAAGTACAAGCGTTGCTGGATAAAGGGTACATCTGTGTCTCTCTTAGCACTTGTGTTGTTCCTGTTATTTTAGTGCCTAAGAAAGATGGTACATGGCGCATGTGTGTAGATTGTAGAGTTATTAATAACATCACTATTCGATATCGTCATCCTATTCCACGCTTACAGGATATGCTAGATGAATTGAGTGGTGCTGCTATTTTCTCTAAGATTGATTTGCGTAGTGGTTATCATCAAATTAGAATGAAAGAAGGGGATGAGTGGAAAACTACTTTCAAAACAAAATTTGGTTTGTATGAGTGGTTGGTTATGCCGTTTGGTCTTACTAATGCACCTAGTACATTCATGCAATTAATGAATCATGTTTTGAGAGATTTTATTGGTTGTTTTGTGGTTGTTTACTTTGATGATATCCTTATCTATAGCCACAACGAAACTGAACATTGTAATCATATCCGACAAGTTTTGCAAGTGTTCCGTGATAATAAACTGTATGCTAATCTTGAGAAGTGCACATTTGCAAACGATAAGGTCATATTTCTAGTATTTGTTGTATGTAAGCATGGGGTAGAGGTAGACAAATCTAAAATTGAATCAATTCAGAATTGTCCTACTCCCATGAATGTGAGTCAAGTGCGTAGTTTCCACGGCTTAGCTGGTTTCTATAGGCGCTTTCCGAAGGATTTTATCACCATTGTTGCACCATTGAATGATTTGACAAAGAAAGGTGTTCCTTTTGTATGCGGCGCGGCCAAGATTTTGCATTTGATACATTGAAACGTTTGCTTACTTCTGCACCATTACATGCATTACCTGATTTTTTGAAGCAATTTGAAGTTGAATGTGATGCTAGTGGTATAGGCATTGGTGGTGTTTTGATGCAAGAGGGTCGCTCTATAGCATACTTTTCTGAGAAACTTACTGGTGCTAGACTGAATTATCCTATTTATGATAAGGAATTGTATGCACTTGTTAGAGTACTTGAGGTTTGGCAACATTATTTGTGGCCAAAAGAATTTATCATACATTCTGATCATGAAGCACTGAAATATTTGAAAGCTCAATCAAACTTGCATAGACGATTAGCTAAATGGGTTGAGTTTATTGAGTCTTTTCCTTACATCATTAAGTATAAGAAGGGAAAAGAGAATGTAGTTGTTGATGCTTTGTCTAGGAAGAACATGATATTAACCAATCTTGATGTTAAAATTCCTGGATTAGAAAGTATATGTGCACTTTATGCAACTGACCATGATTTTGTTGAACCATATCGTTTGTGTTCTCTTAGAAACGCATGGGATAAGTATCATATACATGATGGATATTTGTTTCAAGCTAACAAACTATGTATTATAGAATCATCGTTGCGTTTGTTCTTAGTGCAGGAATCACATGCTGGTGGTTTGATGGGTCACTTTGGGCGTGAGAAGGCGTTGCTGATGCTTGATAATCATTTTTATTGGCCCAAGATGAGGCGTGATGTGTACATATTTGTGAGTTGTTGTATTACATGCCACAAGTCGAAATCCAAACTGAAGCCTCACAGTTTGTATACACCTCTCTCTACACCTACTACTCCATGGGAAGACATTAGTATGGATTTTGTGCTAGGTCTGCCTAAAACTCAGAGAGGTCATGATTCTATATTTGTGGTAGTCGATAGGTTCTCTAAGATGGCTCATTTTATTGCCTACCACAAAAGAGACGATGCGTCGCATGTTGCTAACCTATTTTTTAGGGACATCGTGAGATTACATGGAGTACCTAAGACGATTGTTTCTGACCGTGATGTGAAGTTCATGAGATACTTTTGGAAGACCTTATGGGGGAAGCTGGGAACAAAGCTACTATTCAGCACTACATGTCATCCCCAAACAGATGGTTAAATGGAGGTGGTGAATCGAACATTGTCACAGATACTAAGGACTATGATAAAGAACAATCTGCGGGAGTGGGAAGAGTGTTTGCCACATGTTGAGTTTGACAATAGGGCTATGCATTCGACTACTCAGCTTTGTCCTTTTGAGGTGGCATATGGCTTCAAGCCATTGCCGCCACTTGATTTGTTGCCTTTGCCATTACATGAGAGAGTTGATATGGAGGCATCAAAACATGCTGAATCTGTGAAGAAGATTCATGAGAAGACTCGAGAGGCTATTGACAAAAAGGCAAGAACATTGCTGCTGCAAGGAATCAAGCAAGGAAGGAATTGTTGTTCAAGCCTAGCGACATAGTATGGGTGCATCTACGCAAGGATAGGCTTCCACTACTTCGAAAGTCAAAATTGAAGCCACGTGGTGTTGGTCCTTACAAGGTGTTAGCCAATATTAATGATAATGCCTACTCGATTGATATAACTATTGAGGAGTTTGGTGGAGTTAGCAACAGCTTCAACGTTGCTGATTTGTCACCATATGATGGAGAAGACCTTGGAGCATCGAGGTCGACGCCTTTTGAAGGAGGGATATGATGAGGACATCCCTATAGTTACACCTACCCCAATTATTATTAATGATGTTCCAGCTACTGCAAAGAAAGATCAATCCAATGAGATAAGGATTATACCAATTACAAGAGCTCGTGCTAAGATATTAGAACAACAGGTGAACTTGTTTCTTAATGAACCTGGTGTTTTAGTTAATGAGAATTTTATACTACCTAAGTCTTTGAATTATTGTATGATCAGGTACTTGGGAGAAGAAGATGTAGCACGGAGCGAGGAGCTAATGGAACATGGCGTGTTGATCAATGAAGAATGCGCGAGGGAGGAGAGGGAGGAAGCGCAAGGAGCACCCCACGAAAAGATCAACACTTGGTCGAGGGAGCTCTGCCGCGGCAGAGAAACCACACAGTTTTCTGCCACGGCAGGCTGCCGCGGCACGAAAACCAGCCCAGACTCTGCCACGGCAGGCTACCGCGATAGAGAAAACGGGTCCAACTCTGCCACGACAGAGTAGGCTTGCGCGCCTTGAGCCGCCCCACTTTGGGTCGGTTGTATCCTATTTTAGGTTGAGTCGAACCACTAATTCCTAGTATTGGCCACCGCCCCCTTAGTCCATAAATAGATGGGGTGCCACACATAGTTAGGTTTAGACCATGTTAAAATTATTTTGGAGTTATTTCTTTCATAGAACCTCTGGAATTACTTGTGATCGATTTCTACCAACTGCAATTGAGTGTGATCTGTTGTTCCATTGGGAATTAGTAGATTGCAAACTACCGTTCGTGGTCGACAGCTACGTGTGCAAGAGTGTGGTGTTGTGAATATCCTACAAGGTTCGAGAGCTGTTGCATTAGCATCAGGGTTCGAGCGGGAGAGATCATAGCAACACACTAGTTATCTATCATCCACCATCACCATCGACTAGTGCTTGCTGAGAAGATCGGGCCACCCCATATCAGATAGTGGGTATGCGGAGAGGGGCTCTATAAGGTGAATGGAAGCAAGGCACGTTTTGTTGCACCACCGTGCAACGCGTCGCGTCGGCTACTGCACCGTGCACCATGACACGCGCATGGTACGTCACGTATTTTCCCGGGCCATGCATGGCAGTCCTATATTCAGCCGCGTGGAAAGGGCGTAGACACGATTTCTATGTACGAAGTTTGACACGGCCATAAAATTGGCGATAATTAAAAGGGGAAATGTAGAGGAGAAGGTAGGTGGTTATACAGCGAGATTTGTGGGGTTGTGCTAGATCGGGTAGAGGGATGTGTGGATGACTGCGAGGGACTCGATGAAGGCGGAGACGTTAGGTCTCCTCGAGCCCCCCCCCCCTCCTCGAGACCCATTTCTCATCTCTTCGACCTCCGGCTAACGGAAGGAAGTTTCTTATGGTGGGGCCCAGTTGGAAAGTGAGATTGAGAGCCGCTGCGTAAAAATGGGATATGTCTTATTAAAATCAAGTGGCAATAAATTGCAGCTGCCCATCGACGGCTGTGCACTCGATGATGCATGTGTTGTGGCGTAGTAGTAGCAGTAGTAGGCTTTCCAGACTTGATTAAATATGACATGACCACTCGACGACTTTTTCCATGGATGGCTTTCTGTTCCTTCTTGTAGAAGTCTCGCTGAGAGAGACGTCCGTGATGTCTCACGTTGTACTGTGAAGGGCAGGACGTGTGCAACAACCCGCGTTGGATCACACAGGATCAACAGTTGGTGTGCGCGATCCACGTGACAACTGTGATAACCAATCAAGGCGTAGCAGCCAGAGTGAGCACAGGTTTGGGCTTCTACGAGAGAGAGAGGGGGCAAAACTGAGTAGTACCAAACAACCAAGGGCAAAACTGAGTAGTATAAAAATGGAAAGTAAGTGTCTTATACAATGAAATGCTGCATCACCACACCTCAACGGATATGTGTGGGTGTGTGTTAGTGTGCATCATTGTGGTTTTGGACAACAACACATGTAGTGATGCCACCACAACATGTGTCCAACGATGTCCAGGATCCACTAGAGTAATTGCATGTGTCTTCTTCTTCTAAACCACCACTAGAGTTCGTTGCATTTGTGTTCTTTTCATAAACCACAACTAGAGTCATTGCATTTGTGTTCTTTTCAAAAACCACATGGATCCACCAGTGTCATTGCATGTGTGTTCTTTTCATAAACCACATCTAGAGTCATTGGATGTGTGTTCTTTTCATAAACCACATGGATCCACCGGTGTCACTGCATGTCTATTCTTTTCATAAAGCACATGGATCCACTACAGTTCATTGCATCTGTGTTCTTTTCATAAACCACAACTAGAGTCATTGCATTTGTGTTCTTTTCAAAAACCACATGGATCCACCAGTGTCATTGCATGTGTGTTCTTTCCATAAACCACAGCTAGAGTCATTGCATGTGTGTTCTTTTCATAAACCACATGGATCCAACAGTGTCATTACATGTGTGTTCTTTTCATAAACCACATGGATCCACCAGTGTCATTGCATGTGTGTTATTTTCATAAACCACATGGATCCACCAGTGTCATTGCATGTGTGTTCTTTTCATAAACCACATGGATCCACTAGAGCTCATTGAATGTGTGTTCATTTCATAAACCACAACTAGAGTCATTGCATTTGTGTTCTTTTCAAAAACCACATGGATCCACCAATGTCATTACATGTGTATTCTTTTCATAAACCACATGGATCCACCAGTTTCATTGCATGTGCGTTCTTTTCATAAACCACATGGATCCACTAGAGTTCATTGAATGTGTGTTCTTTTCATAAACCACAACTAGAGTCATTGCATTTGTGTTCTTTTCAAAAACCACATGGATCCACTAGTGTCATTACATGTGTGTTCTTTTCATAAACCACATGGATCCACCAGTTTCATTGCATGTCGTTCTTTTCATAAACCACATGGATCCACTAGAGTTCATTGAATGTGTGTTCTTTTCATAACCCACAACTAGAGTCATTGCATTTGTGTTCTTTTCAAAAACCACATGGATCCACCAGTGTCATTGCATGTGTGTTCTTTTCATAAAGCACAGCTAGAGTCATTGCATGTATGTTCTTTTCATATACCACATGGATCCAATAGTGTCATTACGTGTGTTCTTTACATAAACCACATGGATCCACCAGCGTCATTGCATGTGTGTTATTTTCATAAACCACATGGATCCACTAGTGTCATTGCATGTGTGTTGTTCTCATAAGCCACATGGATCCACTAGAGTTCATTGAATGTGTGTTCTTTTCATAAACCACAACTAGAGTCATTGATTTTGTGTTCTTTTCAAAAACCATATGGATCCACTAGTGTCATTGCATGTGTGTTCTTTTCATAAACCACATGGATCCACCAGCGTCATTGCATGTATGTTCTTTTCATAAACCACATGGATCCACTAGAGTTCATTGAATGTGTGTTCTTTTCATAAACCACAACTAGAGTCATTGCATTTGTGTTCTTTTAAAAAACCACATGGATCCACCATTGTCATTGCATGTGTGTTATTTTCATAAACCACGACTAGAGTCATTGCATGTGTGTTCTTTTCATAAACCACATGGATCCAACAGTGTCATTGCATAGAGAAAAGAGGAAAAAGGTACTCTTTCAAATTGCTAGTTAATGAGCTACCATCTTGACAAGTAACCAGACACATACAGAAACATAACACAAAGAAGTAAAATTTATTTTACTACTCTCACTTGAGGCGCTAGCCTTCTTGACAAGCTAACTTAGTTCCACAAAATAGAAACATAACAAACAACAGTAAAATTTAATTCACTTCTCATCAGACCACTTGAGGCGCTTGCCATCGTTCCTAGGCGACCAACTGCCATCATTCCAGGTGTCTCTTACATTATTGTCCCTCCACGGCTCACAAAATGAAAGTTCTTCCCACTTGGAATCTAGCTTGGCTTCCCTATCATCAGCATCCTACGGCACAATTAGCAGTGCATCACAGGCCTGGTTATTGCCGTTGGAAGATGTTGCCTCTCTGTTTGCTGCTTCAGCTACAACCTCTCTGTCAGCTGCTTCAGATGCAGCCATTTTCTTCGCATATGCAGCGTCACGCTCGGCTATACTGCATTTGCTACAAAGGGCTCCCCTAAGCTCGTCTTCCATCTTGCAACTGGTGCAAAACACGAGGAAACGTAGAAATAAATGGATCTTCTTGTACAGCTGGTAGGTCACGTAAGCATCTATGGTTGCATACTTCAGGTTTATCTCAGATAACGGCCACTCCTCCTAGAAATCGTGCCTATCCATAGGGAAATCTTCCTTCATTTTGTTCTATGACTCATCGAGGATTCTAGTTGCGAGTGCAGCCATTCCATCCTTCCTCAAGCCCCCTATGATCATGACAAGACTCTGAATATCGATCCACTAGTGCGCAGGAATTGTAATCCGTCTTGACGAAATTTCCAAAAATCAGTTGTATTGTCGATAGTGCAGAAAACAATTCCTTTTTTACAAGGAACTGGCATAGTGCCAGACACTTCTTGTCAGTCCTGAAAGATTGTAGTTTGTCATCACCAAAATTTGTAACTACAAATGTTTTGTCAATGCAAGATCATCATCTGAATATAATTTTAAAAAGTTTTGTAAATGCAAGATCAAGACTCTCAACATTGGCTTGTCATAATTTATTTGGTCCTAATAAAATTCAGTAGTTGCAATATGAGCAAATGGATAAAGAACAAGAGGAGAAAACCCTAAAAGCGGTTAACTACAGAGAGCAAATGTACAAACCAGGAGTAGTGGTAGACGAGGACGTGTTTCCTCATGGCCAGTTGAATGACGACGACTTCATTCTCTTCATATGGGTCCTCTGAGGTGTACTCGAGGTCCAATCCCACAAACTTGTCCACGTGTATCTCAAGCCAACCCTCGTACATCCTCAAGACTCGCACCACTGTCTCCTCCTCGCTGGTGTAGATGACGTCTATCTTCTTATTGTCATGGGCAATGAAGCTTTTCTCTAGAGTGCGACAACCTTCCATGGCAGCAAGGAGAAGACGGAAAGAAGACAGATGACAGGAAGAAGAAGAGTGGTTTCTGCGATATAGGGGAACGGTGGAACCATCAATGCATTTCTAAGGTAGTGGTTAACAACGGAGATGGAAGTCCAATGGAGAGACGCGTCACGGTGGCCGTTCCAGCTTCTGACTAAACAAAAAATAATAATAACAAGGATATGCACCCTGTTTTGTCACATCAATACACTGGCCGGTCATTTTGTCCTATCCATTGCGCCAGCGCTGCAAGCCTATGTGACAGCCACCACGCCTAAGCGACGGGAGCGACATAACGACGAAAACTGACAGGGGGCAATTGATGGGCGTTAGCCTATTATTTTGTATTGAAACATAAAGTTGAATTCGTGCTGAAAAAGACCCTTTGAGTATTTGGCACGCCAACTGTGGTCAACGCGGCTGATTACAAGCAACTTGGGTTCAGCTTTGCCTGGGCGCCTCAACTTTCGGGCCGCAAAATGATATTCTCCCTAGAGTGGCGCAGGTGTACCTCGTCCAGGAGGTCATGTGTGGTCCCGAGCATGAATCGCTTGGAGATCTCCACCCTCACAACCAGTCCAAGCCATCGAGGACGACGACGAAGTCGATGACCCTTTCATCCTTGATCTTGATAACCACGGGAGAAGGGGCCTCCTGAGGAGGGGCCTCGGCAGCAGCGGGGGTGTATGTCCTGGATCTAGTGTCGAGCCTACCGTCACACCCTCTGCGGCGACCCCTGCCGCTCCCGCGAGGGCGGCCGCGCCCACGCTTGGTGGGAGCCTCTCCTGAGGCCGCGCTCGCCTCCGCGGGTGCAAGAACAGCGAGAGCCGTATCGCAACTGTCACGCCTCCCTCGACCGCTTCTGCGTGGTCGCCCGTGGCTGCGCTTCACCAGCGGAGTCTCTACCGCCTCAGTCATCACAGCCTTGCCCTTCACCTCAACTGCGAAACACTTGGATGCCATGGAAAGGGGGCGAAGGTTTCGACTCGGGAGCATAAGAAAGGAAGGAAGAAAGCGGTGGCGTAGAAGCGAAAAGATTCCTTCCCCACTTTTAACCACGCCAGTGAAAAAGACGTATCGCTGCACGGCGTGCGCGGTATTAACCGCTAGCCCCACACGTCGTCGTGTCGTGGGAACAACTCCCGGAGCGGGAACAGTGCACTCTAGATCTACGGAGAGCACTCGTGGTCGGTTTGGCTTCATGGCTAAGATTCGAGCAGGTTAGGTCCTCGTTGACAAAACGAGCGTAGAGGCTTATCCACTGTCTGAGGCTACTTGCCCCTTCGATCCCACACGAGGACACGTGCACGCCAAGCGCCCGGGGGCTACTATCATACCCCTAGCATCTGGGGTGCGATGTCCCCGTGCTGGACGAGCCCCGCGTCGTAGGAGTCTTCGCCTTTGAGAGGCGGGACACCTCTCGAAGGGACCAAATCGGGCAGGAATCATGAGGCATCCTCCTGAGGGAGGCTGCACGGCGTCATGTAACGCCCCCGAGCCTCGGATACCCCCGGGTATGTCCAGGGCAGAAGAGTAACTATGCCGAACGGAGTACGAACTACAGCCCCGACAGAAAGTGCAAGGCTTTCGTGGTCTCAACCACCTTGGTAAAGAAGACCTGGTCCACCCCCCTTTCATAGGGAAGGGACAGGTGATCTTGTGGTGGGGGAGCCCCCAGTTGCCGTTTTGGTGAAAGGGGGTAAGCAGAGTGCGCCGGATGAAGACAACCAACGTTGACGAAGGACGCTTTACAGGAGGATGGAGTGGAGCGTGGCACGCTGGACCAAGTCCATGTAAAGTAGTGTCCTAGACCAGGATCAAGATAGGCGGCACTATGGACGCCTTTCCCGTTCGAAGGCTGGGGGAAAAGGCCCGATGCCGCCCTATATAAGGGCCCCTTCTCCTACCTTGCAAGGGACGGATCCCAGAGATCTAAAACCCAAGACATCCATCCTCCATTGTAACATCGTGAGGCAAGCAAGCAATACAACAAAGCAGGAGTAGGGGCTTTACCTCCTCAAGAGGGTCCCAAACCTAGGTAAAAAAATCGGTGTCAACTCTCTATCGTGCATTCATTCCACCGCTGCAGCCATTGGCGAGACCCTTCGGAACTGCGTGTTCAGCCCCATCATGAACCAAGGGATCGTTGGACCCTAGTTCCTTCGAGGGATGATACATTGCAAACGTATCTATAATTTTTGATGCTCCATGCTTGTTTTATATCATTTGTCCTATATACACTTTCTGGAACTAACCTATTGAAAAGATGCCACAGTGCCAGTTGCCTGTTTTCTGCTGTTTTTGGTTTCAGAAAAGCTAAAAAATGAATATTCTCGGAATTGGACGGGACAAAAGCCAATATGCCTATTTTTCCCAGAGCAACATGGAAACACGAAGCAGAGACGGAGTAGGGCACCAGGGTGGGCACACCCTATGGTGGCGCGGGCTAGCCCTGGTGGCGCCACCAGGGGTGTGGGCCCCCTGGCTGCCTCCTTGCCTCGCCTCTTCGCCTATAAGAAGCCTCCCGATGAGAAAACCCAAAATAATCTAGGAGAAAGCCACGAAAACCTCCACAGCGCCGCCGCAAACGAAGAGGAGATTCAGGGGACATAAGTCTCTGTTCCGGCACCCTGCCGGGACGGGGAATTGCCCCCGGAGCCATCTCCATCGATCTCCACCACCATCTCCATCGCCATTGCTGATTCCCATGAGGGAGTAGTTCTTCCTCGAGGCTAAGGGATCTACCGGTAGCTATGTGTTCATCTCTCTCTATGCGTGATCTTATTGAGATCATGAGCTTTGTAATCTATAGATATATTCTGCTACTCAAGTGCTTTAATGAATCTCTGCTTATCCCCATGTGTGTGAAGTTGACAGTGTGCACACCATGTGGCACTTTGGCTAAGATTACATAAATACTTGTCATGAGTTATATTTGTAGTTGGATGTCTCCATGAAATTGTGGTGTTTGTTGGAACCATCTAGTATGACTATGCTTATGTGGAGAGTAATAATCATTTTATGCATGTGGCTCATGATAAGAATGTTTTATCTGATAGTTATATTGTTAATTTCATTCATGTTGCTACTAAAAGTTATTATGAGAGAAGGAAACATGGTCTTATGAATCTCAACATTATTAAGTTTCCCCTCTTTATGTTGAAAGTCTTGAAGTTGCACTTGTTTTGCTTTTCTATGCTTGTTACTTTGTGATTTCATGACTTGTTTATTTACAAGGTTCCTATGCATAGGAAGTGGGTTAGACTTAAATGTGTCTTGAATTGCTTCTTGATGCTCTCTTTTACTTCAATTCATATTTCTTATGTGAGCATCTTCTCAAACTATCATGCCTAACTTAAAGGCGTTAAAGAAAAGTACTTATTGGGAGATAACCCAATAGTTTTCTTGAGTCTTGGAAGTTATTACTTCTGTAATAACCTCTCCTTATCCTTTTTATTTGATTTTTGTGCCAAGAGTAACCTCTAATGAGAGAGAAGTAAGACTTTGGAAAGTGTTGTCCCGAAACAGATTTTTGTGCTTCACTATAAAAATTCGTGAAAATCCTCTGTATGTCAGATTGAGCTGTAATTTTCTGAATAAATCCCCTAGGTTGTTAGCTAACTTTCGTTAGTTCAACACTTGTTGATTTGAGAAACATAAGGTCTTCGAAAAAATAGATTTTCACCTGTTGGTCTGTTTTCATAGATTTCTGCCATTATTTGCATTTGCCTCTTTATCGATTTCTTTTTGGGTTCTTTTTGGTGAATTGATCTTTTTGAGGGAATTGCTACAGTAGCTTGTGTTTTTAATGAAAGTTTTGCTGTTTTAAAACTAAAACCCAAAGGTTTATTATCTTTTGAATGCACTAATGTTGCTAATGAAGATTGTGTGAAGTTTTGTATGAAGGAAATTTTCAGGTGTAGGGAAAGAATGATGTAATGAGATGAACAATGGACAAAAGCTCAAGCTTGGGGATGCCACCCCGTGTCACCCCATGAAATATTCAAGAGGCACAAGCGTTAAAGCTTGGGGATGCCCAAGGCATCCCCTTCTTCATCAATAAAAATCATAGGTTTTCTTCCAAACACTTCATTTTTATTGTTTCTTGCACAATTGTGTTGTTCTTGGAGCATCTTTGTTTTTGGTTTTAGTTTTCTTTTGTTTGGTTTGATTAAATAAGTTGGTTGGATCCCAACACAATTATTTTGGAGAGAGACACACCCCGTTATTCATTGCCTAGAACACTCTAGTTTTCACTCTTATTGTTCTAAGAGTGTTCTCCTTTGCTAGCACTGCGTTTAGCTTTAGTTTTCGATTTGGATTGGAAAAGAGTAGGAAATTTCATGCTTATAAGTGGTATAAAAGGAGTCTTGTTTTTGACTATGGCTTAGACTTTATCATGTCATGCTTGATATTGTTTTGGGTTTATGCTTAGTGATTTTTGTTGTAGCATGACATGTTATAAACAATTGAGATTGCTTAATGTGCCTTGAAAGAATCATGTGTTGTTTTAGCATATTAAAAGCATAATATTGTGGTATTCTCCTTTAAATGCTTTATTTGGGTTGACTTGGCGCATGCTCACACCATGTTAAGACTATACCAAGTCACCATAGCCTCTATGATCATTTAGTTTTCGACTTGTAATATCACATTATGCTTTAATTAATGATGTTTTGTCGCTTTGCATGATTATGGCCATTATTGCTCTCTTAGTTGGCCGCTCCTAGTATTTTGCTAGCCTCCATACCAAGTATGAGTTCCACTCATGCATCCAACTCCAAATAAAACCAAGTTATTCCAAAGAGTCCAGCATACCTACCTATTAGCATTTGCTATTCCAAGTATATTCATGTTTTTATCTACCTTCCGAATTAAACTTGTTATGTGAAAATTAGTGATTAAAGCTCCCACGAACTTGATGGCACACTTTAGTTTTATTGCCCCTAATAAACTTGAACCATTGTGTCATCTATGTTGTATATGCTTGCACTTATACATTGGGATTAGCAGAACCATGCTGACATGGGGAACGCTTTCAACATTGCACTTGTACATTGTACCCATTTGATATCATGCTCTTTTGTTTATGGATGTCGTCGGTGTGAAATTAAAGGGGAGCTTGTAAGTCCATGGAGTTATGTATGTGTGTTAGAGAAACGCCTGGGCCGCTAGCCTAAGCCATGCCTAATCATGGTGGAAACTTGCAGCATCACCATAGTGAGCAATATATGAAGCATTCTTCTTATAAAAAAAGAGATAGAGATTGAGAAAAAGAAAAAAAGATGAGAAAAGAGGAAAGAGAGAAAAAAAGCACCATTTTCCAATGGTAAATAAGAAGATTGCTGGATGCTCATTGTCTGCTTGCCTTATCATTTTGATTATGGGATAGCTCCTGTATCATGTGCAAGGGGTACCCCGTTGGCAGTTCTCTATGATACACATGTACTTACTATGACAAGAACTTACCAGTAACTAAAGTTGAGTAGCATGAGGAGCGGCCCTCATATTCAAGGGACATGAGATTACCAACTTATACTTTGTCAAGCATATACTCCATAGTTTGTTCACTTTAACCTTAATCACTTCAAGATGCTTATGATAGGGGCAATGAGAGCTAAAAGCTAATAAGTACCATAATTTTTAGAAGCTCTTTATGAGACTTGAATCCCTGCTTCCTTCTATGAAGGCCTTTCTTTTATTTTTATGTTGAGTCTCCATCTTATATCTTTATGCACCTATTGAGAGAGCATAGTGGCCATTATTAGTTTAATGTGCATTGTCCCAAAACTTGTTGATTGATTCATAACTTTGATATTGCTTGTTCTTAAACTATTTGTATCTAGTCACCCTTATGAACTTTGAAGGTGTCACGTGCATTTATGTTTTTCTACACTACGAGGGACAAGCCGAGTACCATTCTCATTATTTTTTCTTTATGTGAAACAAATAAACGTCTTTCAAAGCATTGTTATTCATGAATCTTTTGTTTGTACCTTTTCATGTTATGACATAGTTGCTATGTTTATTGTTAGAATTATATCTTTCATGCTATGTTAAAGTACTATGATCCCAGTTATCAATGGTCTACAAATACTTTGATCAAGATTATGATAGTGCATGTCACCTCAAAAATTATTCTTTTTTATCACTTACCTACTCGAGGACGAGCAGGAGTTAAGCTTGGGGATGTTGATACGTTGCAAACGTATCTATAATTTTTGATGCTCCATGCTTTTTTTATATCATTTGTCCTATGCTTTGTCTACACTTTGAGGTATTTTTATACACTTTATAGAACTAACCTATTGGCAAGATGCCATTGTGTCAGTTGCATATTTTCTGCTATTTTTGTTTCAGAAAAGCTAAAAAATGAATATTCTCGGAATTGGACGGGACAAAAGCCAATATGCCTATTTTTCCCGGAGCAACATGGAAACACGAAGCAGAGACGGAGTAGGGCACCAGGGTGGCACACCCTATGGTGGTGCGGGCCAGTCCTGGTGGCACCACTAGGGGTGTGGGCCCCCTAGCTGCCTCCTCGCCTTGCCTCTTCGCCTATAAGAGCCTCCTGATGAGAAATCCCAAAAGAATCCAGGAGAAAGCCATGAAAACCTCCACAGCACCGCTGCCACCGAAGAGGAGATTCGGGGGGCAGGAGTCTCTATTTCGGCACCTTGCCGGGACAGGGAATTGCCCCCGGAACCATCTCCATCGATCTCCACCACCATCTCCATCGCCGTTGCTGATTCCCATGATGATGAGGGAGTAGTTCTTCCTCGAGGCTAAGGGCTCTACCGGTAGGTATGTTTTCATCTCTCTCTCTATGTGTGATCTGATTGAGATCATGAGCTTTGTACTCTATAGATCTATTCTGCTACTCAAGTGCTTTAATGAATCTCTGCTTATCCCCACGTGTGTGAAGTTGACAGTGTGCACACCGTGTGGCACTTTGGCTAAGATTACATAAATACTTGTCGTGAGTTATATTTGGAGTTGGATGTCTCTATGAAATTGTGGTGTTTGTTGGAACCATCTAGTGCTCAAGGTGACAGTGTGGGGTTATCTAGATGGGGAAAGCGAACTTTGAGGTGTGGTGTTATAGCCCTACCATGGATTAGAGTGTCCAACCGGAGAGTAGTTCAGGGTAGTATCATGAAGAGAAGATATTTATATGAGAGTATTCACTAGTGAAAGTATGATCCCTAGGCCTTGTTTCTAAGCATTGAAACACCGTTTGCAACTAGATCTGTTACATGTTTGCTTGCTTCCATCTTTATTTCAGATTGCCTTTAGTCTCTTCCTACCCGTCAAGCTCTTTTCTGGCACCGTTACCACTTATAATTATCCATACCACTTGTATTTCACTATCTCTTCGCCGAACTAGTGCACCTATACACCTGACAAGTGTATTGGGTGTGTTGGGGACACAAGAGGCTTCTTGTATCTTGATTGCAGGGTTGCTTGAGAGGGATAACTTTGACCACTTCCTCCCTGAGTTTGATAAACCTTGGGTAATCCACTTGAGGGAAACTTGTTGCTGTTCTGCAAACCTTTGCACTTGGAGGCCCAACAACTGTCTACAAGAATAGAAGTGCGTATACATCAAGCTATTTTCTAGCGCCGTTGCCGGGGAGGTAAGGTAAAAGGTACTCACATCCTCTGGCTACTAAGATATCTTATAGTACTGTAGCTGGTGTGTGAGTGCTCGAAGTTATTTCCTTTAGATTCTGCAATTATATCTTTTTGTTTCTTGTTTTTATTTTCACTAGTTTGGCTTAATGGAAAACAACAACAAAATTAGAGAGATTTATAGTATTTATCTTGAGTTAGGACATGAAGTGCTTAAAGAGAAAATTAAAAAACCTATGGAACTTTATTTTCGTGCTAATAGCAATGCTATTAGTATGAATTCTTTGAACACCATTATTGTTAATGCTATGGAAAAGTCTAAGCTTGGAAAAGCTGGTTTTGATGAGCATGATATTTTTAGTCCCCCAAGCACGGAGGAGAAAATTTACTTTGATGATACTATACCTCCGATATATGATGATTACAATGATGAGTATGATATTTTCAGTCCACCTACTATTGAGGAGAAAAATAATTATGATTACAATATGCCTCCTATATTTGATGATTATGGTGATGAGAATAATAATGATAGCTATTTTGTTGAACTAGTTAGTTGTCCGTGCATTGCCACGGGAAAACAAAACATGTTGAAATGTGATTCGATTTCAAATACCCCATACATAGAAAATTTTATCCCTCTTACTAATCCTTCAAGGACGAACATGTGTTTCTATCCTTTACCCTTTTCACCCTGTCATGTTTCATGTGCCTTCGCACAACCTAGCAATTTCCGTCAACTCGCGTGACTCACCCGGTAGCTCCACCGTGCACATGTGCCCGCCCACCGCTGGAGATGGAGGACACATGCCATGGGATGGCACCTCAGGGTGCCCCACTACTCTGCCTCCATCCGGTCGTGCCTCCCTATAAAGACCCATCCTCCCGTGTTGTCATATGAGAGCTCCAATTGGGCACGCGGTTTCCAAGGTCGCCGTTGTTAACAATGACGGCGTCTCCTCACGGGTATTGCTACATGTGGTCCCTGGCGGTGCTACCGAAGGCCACCGACGCTGCTACATATGAAATCTAGGTTTGCTACATGCGGCCGGCAGAGGTGCTACGTGTAGTCGGTGTCGGGTTTTCCTACATGCGGCTAGCAGCGGTGCTACATGTGGGTGTTAAGTTTGCTACATGTGGGTTGGGGTGGTGCTAGGAGACCCTTCGGTGGTGCTACGTGCGGCATCGGATTTTTGCTACATTTTTTTGCTGCAAAAGTTCTAATGTTTAAAGGTTTTGCGATGAGAACTTCGACGAGGTCACTGGTGTGGTCTCACGCAAAGTCACGTTTGCTATAGTGGTATTTTTTTGCTATAACCGTTTTGTGGTTTTGAGGTCTGCCGTCGAAAGTCTTCGGCGAAGTCGGGTTGCTACATGACAGATGTACCAATTTTTATGGTTTTGCAACAATATCTTGAATACCAATTTTCACCTTAATAATATCTCTCGGATAAACCATGTTAATTATATTCATTTTCGCAGACTTATTGACCAGTTACATGGCAGATGTACCTGGTTTTGCACAATTCTATCACTTCATTGGAGCTTCATTTGTTCACGCTGATCATGACTTCCTTCCTCTTGGCGGTCATGTCCTTCTTGAATGAATATTTAATGCATCGTTATCTTCATCTACCGGTTAGTTTAAAAACTACCATAGTAAACAAGAACTGCAGTGACGGTAGCGAGCAATAAATAGAAAAGGTTTCAGCCGTACATAGGAGAATAAATTGATACCGCCTTCTATTGGACCTATGCTCAAAGCTGGTATGTTCATTGCCATCAGACGCTCTCACTTGTGAAGGCCAAGCAGAAGCATGTCGTATAGGATTGTGGAGTTCCTAGGAATATGGTAGTCTCCTGCTAAGATACGTGCGCGGTCACAATTCATGTGCAGTTCACCATAGTTGCTAGTATGAATATATGTGGTTGAGTTTCTTAAAGAAGAAAAGCCTAAAACATAGTTGGTGCAATTCAGAATTCATGTGCAGTTCACCATAGGAATGTCTTTAAATACTCTCGTCTCTAATTTCCTAGATTTTCTAAATAGTTTGTTGTTTTATTACCTGTGAAGCAGACTGCTGGTTCAGGTTGGTATGCAAAAAATCAGAGGTACTTCCTCCGTTTCAAAATATAAGATGTTTTAGCTTCGTGAAAGAAGTGTATCTAGACCTCTTCTAGTGTGTAGGTTTATGTTGGTTTGAAGTGAACATACACACTAAAAGGGTTTAGATACACTCCTTTCACAAAGCTAAAACATCTTATATTTTGGAACAGAGGGAGTATTATCTACTTTCTCTTCCCACCTGCAATCAGTATGGCAGCAAACACTTCACACTATCGAGCAAAATATAGAGATTAAGATTACTTGGCATATGTACAAAATGCCACCGCCGCTGCCAATACCCTTGTTGAATCCCTCAGAAGACCTGCAAACGGAAACATGGGTTAAGTCCAGATTAGCAATCACAATCTGCTTAAAGAAAACTCTGCACCATGCACATCGTCTATAGTCTTCCGGGCTTGTAGCTGTTGTCGAACACCATCTTGTTGGAAAACCTTGCACGCCAAGCTAAATTGAGTAGATCAGCTCCAATCATATGGGCCAAGTCGGCAATATCCAAGTACATTGATAATTGCTCCATGTTATTCCTCTTAGGGAAATTAAGAACACACCGATATCAAAACCACAGTTGTTACCAAGATAAAATATTCTGAAAACATTGGTAGTTGCAGCTAGAGTAATAAGCCAAGAGGGCCAAGGGCTCACCGGTTGTATCCACCGACAACAAAAAAAATGAGGAATGCTTCTTCGCACTGAGCCTGGTGAAATTTGTGACTGTCCAAGTGAAATGTGATATCAGTAGGTCCTCCCGAGCACTTGCTTCAGCTCGATCTGCATGTTGTCGTTCTCCTTCTTCACCATGTCGATCTCTGCATTGTTCCTCTGAATACATTTCTAGGGTTTGCAAATTCTGAATATTTTTATTTGATTATTGGTGCGAAAAGAATTTGCCAAAGTAGATCAGACAAGAACCTTGTGCTTCTCATCCCAAAGTATCTTCCCGGATTTTATCTGGTACTCGTCCATGGTAGCCTAGAAACAAGCTACATATTGCATCTTTGCGACCGGTTCCAAAGAAAACAGGGCCCTGAAAACATAAAGAGAGTGCAAAAGTCATAGAGCTTGTCCGTGCTAGAGAAAATGATGACACCAACCTCACTGTCGAGGAGCACGTGGATCTCGCGGGCATCCTTCAGCAAACCGGATCGGCGCTTGGCAAATGTCACTTGCATGTTCGACGAGTTCGCGGTCCTCTTGATCTTGAACTTGCCGATGGAGGTCTCCTACGAAATAGAATACCTAAGGCTCAGATCAGTGTCACCCAAACAGAAAAATACAAATTGCATTAGTTTCTTTTGTTACTGCATGTATATTATGATGTTCATTTTTTATCACAGTCACATCAAGAAATCAACTCAGATGGAACTTGCACATATCACTAAGTATGTTGTGGGCCTTGGTGTATAGAAAGAAAAACTATTTGATGGCACCATCTGATCTCGCTGCGAAAGCACATGGTCATAATCTCAGGTGTAATCTGAGGTGTAATATTGTATTTTCAAACAATTGTCTCTGGTTACTACTTTCATAAATAATTATTCATGTAAGGCCAACACAATTTCAGACCACCATCAAGAAAGCTCGGGGGGCAGAACTCATGCAACGATCTGAAAAAGGAATCAAGAATATGACCAATGGATAGAGCCATAATTCATGCAATGATCCGAGAAAGGAATCTCTGAAGATGACCTATACCTGAAAACCGTTGATCATGGGTCTATGACTGCATTGGCTGCAGTAGATCACGGTGGCCGGGCGGTCCTGCGGGACGATGACCTACACCTGCAAATCGTTGGATCATGGCCCTAAGACTGCATTATATAACTTGGTGTGCACCTGCAGTAGATCGTGGTGGCCGGACGGTGTTGCGGGACGCGTAATTTGGCCATCGGATGGGTCGGGAGGATCGTCGGCCGGACGACGCAGCGGGATGGCACGCGATGGTCGTGGAGATCTGGCGATGAGGGCAGTTGCAGCAGTCGAGCTCCCGTGGACCTGCGGAAAGGCGTTTGTGCTTGTTGTGTGGGACTGTTGTACGTGATTTTTTTTGCAGAGGCGCAACGATTGTGTGGATCATGCGATGTTTCAGGGAAGCGCGAGAATCATGCGGGCAGTTTCCATTGGCCTTTTTTTCAACCTACCCTTCCGATGGATTTTGCGACTGAGGAGCGACGGAAGTATCGAGCGAAACGCTCGCCTACCAGGAAACGGAATAGGTCGTTCTTTTTAAGTAAGTAGAGATAGAGAATCACGGTGTAATTGCATTCATATTTCGTGAAACAATCTTTAAGGCCTCTTTTTTTACTCCGTAATTGCCGCTAGTAATTGCTGCTAGTAATTGTCGCTATTAATTCGTGGAAGTGTAAATTAGGGACGCCGCACAATATCATTGGAAAATCCTGAAGCGTTAGATCTGATAGATTTGAAGGCCGAGATCAATTGTTCCTGCCTAATTGGAGGAAATAGAGGAAATTCGTCCTTTTTAGATAGTAGAGAAATTGTCGCTATTAATTGGTGGAAGTGCAAATCAGGGACGCCGCACAATGTCATTGGGAAGTCCCAAAGCGTTAGAACTGATAGATTTAAAGGCCGAGATCAATTATTCCTGCCTAGTTGGAGGAAACAGAGGAAATTCGTCCTTTTTAGATAGTAGAGATTTGCTCCTACTATAATTAATAAGAATGACTATGCTTATGTGGAGAGTAATAATCATTTTGTGCATGTGGCTCATGATAAGAATGTTTTATGCGATAGTTATATTGTTAATTTTATTCATGTTGCTACTGAAAATTATTATAAGAGAGGAAAACATGGTCTTATATATCTCAACATTATTAAGTTTCCCCTCTTTATGTTGAAAGTCTTGAAGTTGTACTTGTTTTGCTTTTCTATACTTGTTACTTTGTGCTTTCATGACTTGTTTCTTTACAAGATTTCTATGTATAGGAAGTGGGTTAGACTTATGTGTATTGAATTGCTTCTTGATGCTCTCTTTTACTTCAATCCATATTTTTTATGTGAGCATCTTCTCAAACTATCATGCCTAACTTAAAGGCGTTAAAGAAAAAAGTACTTATTAGGAGATAACCCAATAGTTTTCTTGAGTCTTGAAAGTTATTACTTCTGTAATAACCTCTCCATATCCTTTTTATTTGATTTTTGTGCCAAGAGTAACCTCTAATGAGAGAGAAGTAAGACTTTGAAAAGTGTTGTCCTGAAACAGATTTTTGTGCTTCACTATAAAAATTCGTGAAAATCCTCTGTATGTCAGATTGAGCTGTAATTTTCTGAATAAATCCCCTAGGTTGTTAGCTAACTTTTGTTAGTTCAACACTTGTTGATTTGAGAAACATAAGGTCTTCGAAAAAATAGATTTTCACCTGCTGGTCTGTTTTGACAGATTTCTGCCATTATTTGCATTTGCCTCTTTATCGATTTTTTTTTTTGGTTCTTTTTGGTGAATTGATATTTTTGAGGGAATTGCTACAGTAGATTGTGTTTTTAATGAAAGTTTTGCTGTTTTAAAACTAAAACCTAAAGGTTTATTATCTTTTGAATGCACTAATGTTGCTAATGAAGATTGTGTAAAGTTTTGTATGAAGGAAATTTTCAGGTGTAGGGAAAGAATGATGTAATGAGATGAAGAATGGACAAAAGCTCAAGTTTGGGGATGCCACCCCGTGTCATCCCAAGAAATATTCAAGAGGTACAAGCATTAAAGCTTGAGGATGCCCAAGGCATCCCCTTCTTCATCAATAAAAATCTTAGGTTTTTTTCCAAACACTTCATTTTTATTGTTTCTTGCACAATTGTGTTGTTCTTGGAGCATCTTCGTTTTTGGTTTTAGTTTTCTTTTATTTGGTTTGCTTAAATAAGTTGGTTGGATCCCAACACAATTATTTTGGAGAGAGACACACCCCGTTATTCATTGCCTAGAACACTCTAGTTTTCACTCTTATTGTTCTGTGAGTGTTTTCCTTTGCTAGCACTGCGTTTAGCTTTACTTTTCGATTTGGATTGGAAAAGAGTAGGAAAGTTCATGCTTATAAGTGGTATAAAAGGAGTCTTGTTTTTGACCGTGGCTTAGACTTTATCATGTCATGCTTGATATAGTTTTGGCTTTATGTGTGGCGCCCCGCTAAAACCACTACTAGAAAATCGTTGTATTTTTGTTTTGTGCATCATCATGACCGTATGCTCATGTCATCATGCCACATTGCATTTGAGCTTCGTCATGTCATCATGCATTTGTTGCCTAAAACTATTTCTCTAAAAGCCTATCTTTATTTTCTAAATACCTCCTCCCTATTTCAAATGTAAAACCTGGTCCTTCCGGATATTTTGTTTTGTCTACAAATTACTTACAAAAGGCTATTAAAATAAAATAAAATAAAATAATAAAACTATTCTTTTGTACCGGGGGAGGCAGTTTAACCGGCCAGACCAGAGGCTCAACCGGTCGGACCACCTACTACCCCGGAAGGCCCAGCCCACAGCCACCTAGACCAAACCCTAAACCTAGACCACCCACCACCAGTCCCTATTCCCACCTACCGCACGCAGCGGCCGCCAGCAGAGACGCGGTCTCGCTATCTAGCGCCCGCAAGCCCCGCTGCACCACCCCACCCGCATCACGCACACGCAGACGCAGTGCGCCGCATGGACGCGCGCACAACCCCGCTTTCTGGCCCACCCCGCTAAGACACGACCGCCCCTGGACCCCGACACGCTCCACTCCTCGTTCACGGTCCCCACCCCGCATTGCCAAGGCCCCACCTCGGCCTCGCGCACACTCCCCACATCGGGATCCTCGCCACCTACCGCGGGCCTCGCGACCTGTTCTTCCTCCGCCCGAGAGCACCCCGCCGCCGCCCTGCTCGGTGCCCCGCTAACCGCGGCCACCCGCGCGAGCCCCGTGGCCCGAGCATCTCCTCGCCCGCGTCCGGTCGCGTCACGCCCCGCCGTCGCCAGAGCCCGCGACCCCGCTGCCGGTCGCTGGCCGCCCTCTTCCCCACCATCGCGGGACCTCCTCTTTCTCGAAGCCCCTCTCTTACTCAACCCCCGCCGCCGTCGGCCTCTGCATCGGCTGCGCCGCCTCCCATCCTCGACCTCCCGAGCTCGTCCCCCTGCACCTCGCCGGCCGGTGCCCTTCTCGAGCAGCGCTGCCCTGCGACCTCCTCTCTGCCGTCCATCCTTCATGGTCCTCGCCAGGTTCTGCACCCCACGACGCCGACCCTTCCTTGTCTCCGCTCAGCTCGCCCCTGTTCGCTCCGGCCGCGCCAAGATCTCCAGCGGATGCTGCCGGTTTCCGCTCCCTGGGCGCCTCCGACCCTCGTCTCTGCACCCCGGCATCGAGCGCCGCCCTGGGGCCCTCAAGCCCCGCGGCCCCAAGTTCTCCCGCACGTGTCGACCCTGTGTGGTACAACGCCGGCGTCGCGTCTGTCCCCTGCTGCTGCGCTTCTGGCCAACGACGCAAGTACTACGGTGGGCTGTAGCTGCTCGAGTCCGAACGGGAGAACATTACAACTCCAAGCTAATATCAACACAATATTCGGAACACCCTGGCAATCAAGGTCGACCAATTGACCCCGGCATCCGACAAGCTCCACAAGACCGTCTGATGTCGTGAATCACATCAAGTCCGGACTCGGAGACCACCAAGCCCTCCGACCCATTATCCGAAGACGCCGAGACCCCGGATGGCAAGATCGTCGACACGGAACCCCAAGGCCTTTGATGTGGAACCACCATGCTCTCCCCACGGATCCCGAAGCCCGATCCCGGAGTCTGAAGACTGATCCCGCTAGCCTCGAACCTCTCAGAACCAAGACCTTCGCCCTTAATGTAATCCCCTATCTGAGACCCTATTTTATAATATGATATCCATATTGTTGCATATTAAATTATTCATGCTTGCATACTTGTTTGGTAGTTTGGGGGCATTATGCCGATTCACTCATAATTAAATATGGAGCCCATATGTGGGCGAATCTAGTCTTATATTGGCTCCATTTAAATTGGTGTAGCGAACTGATGCCATGTTTTGCCTTGTTCATACAACATTTAAACTGCGGGGTATCTAAACAACATGAAACACTTAATTAATTGTCGGGACCCTGGTTCCGCTTAATATTGTCTAGTTGCACCGCATCTTTGCCATGTCATGCATCATACATGCATCATGCCCGGTCTTCTGCCGTAGTATTAAATAGTGCATCCCGTGTTTCTTTTAGTGCTTTGCTTCTTCGTGGATTAGGCCGATGAGTTGATGTGAGTATCGACAAGTTCTTCGGATAATGTACCTTCGGCTATGTTTCCCAGGCGAGTAATCTCCCCCTTTCTACCTATTTTGCATTTATAGTCTTTACTTCCTCCTGTTGATCTATTGCTATCCGTGTTGCGATGCTTTAGTTTCCGTGCAGCATTTATAATCCTTGCAGCCTCTATATTGCCTTGGACACCTCCTATTGCCTGTTGTTTGATAGATAGTCAGCCCTGCGAGTAATAGTTGCTGGCTCAAGTGTTGCTTCGTGTCGTTGTTGTTCCATCGTGGTTAAAAGGTTGGCACATGCTTAATGATGGAGACGCTTAATGGTGGAATTGATCATGACTTTAAATACAACTATTAAATTGCTAGGATAACTAATGAAAGAGGCACCGGTGGGCAATATCTGTTATTTGGTTTTTCATGTCCACTTGTGTCCTGTAGGCCCCGAGTACTTGATACCTGTTCCTTGACTATTCACACTATCCACATCCGGGAGACCCTATGGATCCCCCTTAGCCAGAGCTTGATTCATTTCTTATTTCTTGGGGCCACAAACTAGTTTGGGGCTTTATTACTATCCTGTACTTATGCCATGCTTTACTGCTTTATTTACGATTCTGCGTGGAGCACCTGTACTGTTTTGGAATGCGGAATGTTTTCGCGGTATCGACAAGCCCAGTCACACTTTCGGGTTCCTAGTTGTTTACAGCCATTGACGCAAACCCTGGGTCCGTCTCGGAGCCGGCCAACATTGTTGCGGGTAGCTTAGTGGGGTGGCCCCCTGAAATATTTTATGAATCCTGTGATTGTTTTGTCATGAAAGCCTCGTTGGGTTTTGATTTGGTTTTTCCGAGGTTGATCGTGTGTGTGTTGCTATTTGTGCAACCCTGTGGGGTAAATCTTTCTGAAAGCCGTGTCCGCGGTTATGGACGACTTGGAGCATAGTATCTCGATCATAGACAAGTATAACTAAAGTAGTGTTATAAATTTGACTTAATATGTGACTAGTAATCAGCTTCACTATAATGGAATGGATAATAAAAGTGCCAACAACTGGTGAAACTGGGGTGTATCGTGTCATGTTATACCTGCCTAGTAAGTATCGCAACTCCAATGGAATGAAATAAAAGTGCCAACAACTGCTGGGTTTGGGATGTCACATGCTAATTGTATCTGACTAGTAAGTACGGCAACTACAACTGAATGGTTAACTAAAACAGCCCACTACTTATGCTATCAGGATGACTCATACTATCTATATCTGACTAGTAAGTGCTTCAACTATAATGGAATGAATAAAACTGCCAACTGTGTGAGTTCCTCGGTTTGACTTCCTCGCTTGGTCTCGAGGGGGAAATACCAGGATGGGTATGATTGGTGTTAGTATAAGGTTGGTTCCGAATGGGTCTTTCTTACCCCTCTCTAATAGTCGACAGTTATATCGAGTCTCTATAGGTTGTATAGTGCATGCTTCGCTGCCGCTTTAGTCCACCATACCTATGTAGGCGAGAGCCGCCGAATTCTAGCCTCGCCGTGTACTGGCCTCAGTACTGACGCTCCTCTTTTTCCTTTGCCCTTTGTCGGCACTCCTTTTGTTTTAGCAGGTTTGAGATCGACGTCGTTAGTTGGGTTACCCTTCCGGCTTGGCCTGGGCAGGGTTATGAACGCCATTGGTTATTCTTCAGGGATCTTAGCTCAATTTGCTTCTTATCCGTACTCGGATGTTGTATCGATTTCAATTTCATTTGGATCTTTGTAATGTATATCTGTATTCTTGACTTAGTGAGTCGTTGTTGTATATATATCTGTTCTGTGGGTTCCATCGTGGACTATTGTGTAATGATATTACTTCGTTTTCCACCCGCACGAAAGTGCCTGGTGGGTGTCCTTGAATCGTTTCTATGCGGGCTTGGCGGGAAGCGCTAAAACTTGTATAGGGTCGATTCGACGGTGTTATAGAGATGTAACACCCCGTCCACTCTTGGGCCCGGGGGGTGTCACTCCTGGCAGCTTAATAGGATATCTAGACTGGCCCCACAGACTAACACTAGTCTTTCATGTGCACTTTGTCCTCACTCGTGCGCACCCGGTTACCCACTTCCTGGTCGGTCACCCATCCTAGAATTGCTCTAGGCCAAGCACGCTTAACCTTAGAGTTCTTTTAGAATGAGCTTCCGGAAAAGAAGTTGCAACTTGTTGATATGGGTATCCTATCAATCCTATTAAGCCATGTGCCTGGATCTCACATACACCCACCCTTTAGAAGATCGATGCCCTCATCGATCAAGCACACCCCAGGAATGTTCCCTCTTGGCACGCATTTGTGCGTCCAGTGCCGGCACATGTGCCATGCCGTGTCCACTCCGGGCCACACGCTCCATGCTCCACATGTCCCGCCACTAACCCGCACACACCCATGTAATCGCAAGGGTCGGCTCTGATACCACTTTGTAACACCCTGTCCACTCCTAGGCCCGGGGGGTGTCACTCATGGCAGCTTAATAGGATATCTAGAGTGGCCCCACAGACCAACACTAGTCTTTCCTACGCACTTTGTCATCACTCGTGCGCACCCGGTTACCCACTTCCCAGTCGGTCACCCATCCTAGAATTGCTCTAGGCCAAGCATCCTTAACCTTAGAGTTTTTTTCGAATGAGCTTCCGGAAAAGAAGTTGCAACTTGTTGATATGGGTATCCTATCAATCCTATTAAGCCATGTGCCTGGATCTCACATTATGCTTAGTGATTTTTGTTGTAGCATGACATGTTATAAACAATTGAGATTGCTTAATGTGCCTTGAAAGAATCATGCGTTGTTTTAGCATAATATTGTGGTATTCTCCTTTAAATGCTTTATTTGGGTTGACTTGGCGCATACTCACACCATGTTAAGACTATACCAAGTCACCATAGCCTCTATGATCATTTAGTTTTCAACTTGTAATATCACATTATGCTTTAATTAATGATGTTTTGTCGCTTTGCATGATGATGGCCATTATTGATCTCTTAATTGGTCGCTCCCAGTCTTTTGCTACCCTCCATACCAAGTATGAGTTCCACTCATGCATCCAACTCCAAATAAAACCAAGTTATTCCAAAGAGTCCACCATACCTACCTATTAGCATTTGCTATTCCAAGTATATTCATGTTTTTATCTACCTTCCGAATTAAACTTGTTATATGAAAATTAGTGATTAAAGCTCTCACGAACTTGATGGCACACTTTACTTTTCTTGCCCCTAATAAACTTGAACCATTGTGTCATCTATGTTGTATATGCTTGCACTTATACGTTGCGATTAGCAGAACCATGCTGTCATGGGGAACGCTTTCAACATTGTACCCAGTTGATATCATGCTCTTTCGTTTATGGATGTCGTCGTTGTGAAATGAAAGGGGAGCTTGTAAGTCCATGGAGTTATGTATGTGTGTTAGAGAAACGCCTGGGCCGCTAGCCTAAGCCATGCCTAATCATGGTGGAAAATTTCAACATCACCATAGTGAGCAATCTATGAAGCATTCTTCTTATAAAAAAGAGATAGAGATTGAGAAAAGGAAAAAAAGATGAGAAAAGAGGAAAGAGAGAAGAAAAAAGCACCATTTTCTCATGGTAAATAAGAAGATTGCTGAGATGCTCATTGTCTGCTTGCCTTGTCATTTTGATTATGGGATAGCTCCTGTATCATGTGCAAGGGGTACCCCATTGGCAGTTCTCTATGATACACATGTACTTACTATGACAAAAACTTACTGGTAACTAAACTTGAGTAGCATGAGGAGCGGCCCTCGTATTCAAGGGACATGAGATTACCAACTTATACTTTGTCAAGCATATACTCCATAGTTTGTTCACTTTAACCTTAATCATTTCAAGATGCTTATGATAGGGGTAATGAGAGCTGAAAGCTAATAAGTACCATAATTTTTGGAAGCTCTTTATGAGACTTGAATCCCTGCTTCCTTCTATGAAGGCCTTTCTTTTACTTTTATGTTGAGTCTCCATCTTCTATCTTTATGCACCTATTGAGAGAGCATAGTGGCCATTATTAGTTTAATGTGCATTGTCCCAAAACTTGTTGATTGATTCATAACTTTGATATTGCTTGTTCTTAAACTATTTGTATCTAGTCACCCTTATGAACTTTGAACGTGTCACATGCATTTATGTTTTTCTACACTACGAGGGACAAGCTGAGTACCATTCTCATTATGTTTTCTTTATGTGAAACAAATAAACGTCTTTCAAAGCATTATTATTCATGAATCTTTTGTTTGTACCTTTTCATGTTATGACATAGTTGCTATGTTTATTGTTAGAACTATATCTTTCATGCTATGTTAACGTATCTACAATTTTTGCTGCACCATGCTTATTTTATATCATTTGTCCTATGCTTTGTCTACACTTTGAGGTATTTTTATACACTTTCTAGAACTAACCTATTGACAATATGCCATAGTGCCAGTTGCCTATTTTCTGTTGTTTTTGGTTTGAGAAAAGCTAAAAAATGAATATTCTCGGAATTGGACGGGTTAAAAGCCAATATTCCTATTTTTCCCGGAGCAACATTGAAACACGAAGGAGAGACGGAGTAGGGCACCAGGGTGGGCACACCCTATGGTGGTGGGGCCAGCCCTAGTGGCGCCACCAGGGGGTGTGGGCCCCTGGCTGCGTCCTCGCCTCGCCTCTTCGCCTATAACAAGCCTCCCGATGAGAAAACCCAAAAGAATCTAGGAGAAACCCACGAAAACCTCCACAGCGCCGCCGCCACCGAAGAGGAGATTCGGGGGACAGAAGTCTCTGTTCCGGCACCCTGTCGGGACGGGGAATTGCGCCCGGAGCCATCTCCATCGATCTCCACCACCATCTCCATCGCCGTTGCTGGTGCCCATGATGATGAGGGAGTAGTTCTTCCTCGAGGTTAAGGGCTCTATCGGTAGCTATGTGTTCATCTCTCTCTCTATGCTTGATCTTATTGAGATCATGAGCTTTGTGATCTATAGATCTATTGTGCTACTCAAGTGCTTTAATGAATCTCTGCTTATCCCCACGTGTTTGAAGTTGATAGTGTGCACACCGTGTGGCACTTTGGCTAAGATTACATAAATACTTGTCATGAGTTATATTTGGAGTTGGGTGTCTCTATGAAATTGTGGTGTTTGTTGGAACCATCTAGTGCTCAAGGTGACAGTGTTGGGTTATCTAGTTGGGGAAAGCGAACTTTGAGGTGTGTTGTTAGAGCCCTACCATGGATTAGAGTGTCCAACCGGAGAGTAGTTCAGGGGAGTATCATGAAGAGAAGATATTTATATGAGAGTGTTCACTAGTGAAAGTATGATCTCTAGGCCTTGTTTCTAAGCATTGAAACACCATTTGCAACTAGATATGTTACATGTTTGCTTGCTTCCATCTTTATTTCAGATTGTCGTTAGTCTCTTCCTACCTGTCAAGCTCTTTTCTGGCACCGTTACCACTTATAATTATCCATACCACTTGTATTTCACTATCTCTTCGCCGAACTAGTGCACCTATACACCTGACAAGTGTATTCGGTGTGTTGGGGACACAAGAGACTTCTTGTATCTTGATTGCAAGGTTGCTTGAGAGGGATACCTTTGACCACTTCCTCCCTAAAATGGAATGGAGCACCAAATGAAATGGAGCACCAGTGTGACAGAGGTTGCAATACCACACCCACTTGAGTGTGTGTGGTCATGTGGATCAATGTGGTTTTGATATGGGGTGGTCCAATCTTCTCAGCAAGCAGTTGGCCATGATGATGGTGGATGATAGATAACTAGCCTGTAGCTATGAACTCTCTTGCTCGAACCCTGACGCCAATGCGACAGTTCTCGAACCCTGTGGGATATTCACAACACCGCGCTCTTGCGCACGCAGCCGTTGACCACGAACGGTAGTTTGCAATCTACTGATTCCCAGTAGAACAACAGATCACACTCAATTGCAGCAAGTATTTCGATCACAAGTAATTCCAAAGGTTCTAATAAGAACCAACTCTAAAATATTTTAACATGGTCTAACCCTAACTGTGGTGGCTACGGAGGTATATATGAGGGTTGGGGCGTCCTCCCCTCTAAACGGGCCTAAAAATAGCCATATGTTGGCCCAAACTGACACGGTTTGACTCAAACTGATACATACTAACTCGTAGATGGGTTCGGCCTACTTGGCGCACATGCCATATGTCATGGTGCACCTCCAATGTGTAATTCTTGATGTGCCACACCTCTCGCTCGAACATGCTTGATCTCCTCATTGCTCCTAGTGCGTCTGCCTCCCTCTCCTCCCTCGCGCACTTGCTGAGATTGGAAATCAGTGCTTGTTCTTCTTGCAGCTCTGCTTCTTCTCCGTGCACCACACTCTTTAATATTTCAATCCTAATGATACACAAATACAATGACTTGGGGAGTACATACTTCTTATAAATCAAAGTATCATGTTCAACTAGGAATGAATTCACCTGATAGTCATCATCGATTTGACTCAATATTTCCTTCTAGTTCAAGCAGTCAGAATCATCGTAATCCATGTATATATCCTCATCAGGTTTGGGAAAGAACACATGCACTGACATTCCATGTGTCAAACCATGGTCAGAAAACCTAAAGAACATGGTCGAATGCAACTAACAAATGCTAAGGAGCACCAGTGTGACAGAGGTTGCATCACCACACCCACTTAAGTGTGTGTGGTCATGTGGATCATTGTGGTTTGGAAAAGGACACATGCAATAACACTCCATGTGTCAAACCATGGTCAGAAAGCCCAAGAACATGTTGGAATGCAACTACCAAATATAATGGAGCACCAGTGTGACAGAGGTTGCGTCACCACATCCACTTGAGTGTGTGTGGTCATGTGGATCATTGTGGTTTGGAAAAAACACATGCAATGACACTCCATGTGTCAAACCATGGTCACAAAGCTCAGGAACATGTTGGAATGCAACAGCCAAATGCAATGGTGCACTAGTGTGACAGATGTTGCATCACCACACTCACTTGAGTGTGTGTGGTAATGTGGATCAATGTGGTTTGGAAAATAACACATGCAATGACACTCCATATGTCAAACCATGGTTAGAAAGCTTAATAACATGTTGCAATGCAACTACCAAATGCAATGGAGCACCAGCGTGACAGAGGTTGCATCACCACATCCACTTGAGTGTGTGTGGTTATGTTGATCAAGGGTTGTGGTTTGGAAAACAACACATCCAATGACACTCCATGTGCCAAACCATGGTCAGAAATACCAAGAAAATGTTGGAATGCAACTACCAAATGCAATGGAGCACCAGTGTGACAGAGGTTGCATCACCACACCCACTTGAGTGTGTGTGGTCATGTGGATCAATGTGGTTTGGGAAAGAACACATGCAATGACACTCCATGTGTCAAACCATGCTCACAAAGCCCAAGAACATGGTCGAACGCAACTGCCAAATGCAATGGTGCACTAGTGTGACAGAGGTTACATCACCACACCCACTTGAGTGTATGTGGTCATGTGGATCAATATGGTTTGGAAAAGAACACATGTAGTGGCACTCAATGTGTCAAACCATGGTCAGAAAGCCTAAGAACATGTTGCAATGCAACTAACAAATGCAATGGAGCACTAGTGTGATAGAGGTTGCATCACCACATCCACTTGACTATGTTTCATTATGTAGATAAAGGGATGTGGCTTTGAAAATAACACATGCAATGACACTCCATGTGCCAAAACCATGGTCAGAAAGCTCGAGAAGTTGTTGGAATGCAGCTACCAAATGAAATGGAGCACCAGTGTGATAGAGGTTGCATCACCACACCCACTTAAGTGTGCATGGTAATGCGGATCAATGTGGTTTGGGAAAGAACACATGCAATGACACTCCATGTGTGAAACCATGGTCACAAAGCCCAAGAACATGTTGGAATGCAACTATCAAATATAATGAAGCACCAGTGTGACAGAGGTTGCATCAGCACATCCACTCGAGTGTGTGTGGTCATGTGGATCATTATGGTTTGGAAAAGAACACATGCAATGATAATCCATGTGCAAAACCATGGTCACAAAGCCCAGGAATATGTTCGAATGCAACTGCCAAATGCAATGGTGTACTAGCGTGACAGAGATTGCATCACAACACCCACTTGAGTGTGTGTGGTCATGTGGATCAATGTGGTTTGGAAAATAAAACATGCAATGACACTCCATGTTTCAAACCATGGTCACAAAGCCAAACAACATGGTCGAATGCAACTGCCAAATGCAATGGTGCACTAGTGTGACAGATGTTGCATCACCACATCCACTTGAGTGTGTGTGGTTATGTAGATCAAGGGTTGTGGCTTGGAAAATAACACATGTAATGACACTCCATGTGCCAAACCATGGTCAGAAAGCCCGAGAACATGTTGGAATGCAACTACCAAATGAAATGGAGCACCAATCTGACAGAGGTTGCATCACCACACCCACTTAAGTGTATGGTCATGCGGATCAATGTGGTTTGGGAAAGAACACATGCAATGACACTCCATGTATGAAACCATGGTCAGAAAACCCAACAACATGTTGGAATGCAACTGCCGAATGCAATGGAGCACCAGTGTGACAGAGGTTGCATCACCACCCACATGAGTGTGTGTGGTCATGTCGATCAAGGGATGTGGTTTGGAAAAGAACACATGCAATTACACTCCATGTGTCAAACCATGGTTAGAAAGCCTAAGAAAATGTTAGAATGTAACTGCCACATAAATTGAGCACCAGTGTGATAGATTTTGCACCACCACACCCACTTGAGTGTGTGTGGTCATGTGGATCATTGTGTTTTTGAAAAGAAAACATGCAATCACACTCCATGTGTCAAACCATGGCCAGAAAGCCTAAGAACATATTGGAATGCAACTACCATGCAATTGGGAACTAGTGTGACAGAGGTTGCATCACCGCACCCACAAGAGTGTGTGTGGTCATGTGGATCATTGTGGTTTGGAAAAGAACACATGCAATGACACTCCATGTGTCAAACCATGGTCCCAAATCCTAGGAACATGTGGAATGCAATGACACTCCATGTGTAAAACAATGGTCAGAAAGCCCAAGAACATGTTGGAATGCAACTAACAAATGCAATGTAGCACTAGTGTGACAGAGGTTGCATCACCACACCCACTTGAGTGTGCGTGGTCATGTGGTCAGAAAGCCTAAGAACATGTTCAATGTGGTTGGAATGGTCAGAAATCATGTTCAATGTTCAAACCATGGTCAAAAATCCAAGGAACATGTTGGAATGCAACTGGCCAATGCAATGGTGCACAAGTGTAACAGAGGTTGCATCACCACAACCACTTGATTGTGTGTGGTGTCGTTGGATTGAGGAAAAGAACGCCACGAGGGGGTCCTCGAGGCGTGTGGAAGATAGGGGTGTGAGTCGTACGATGTTCTAAGATGGTGAGCACACAAGTTTACCCAGGTTCGAATCTGCCAATGGTGGACGGATCCTACTCCTGCTAGCAATCCAGTATTACAGCAAAGCCGAAATATGGGTTACAAGGGTTTCACTTGTGCGAGTTGAGATTGTAGAATATTGTGGGGTGCCCTAAAGGCTGGTCCCTAGGATGGCTTATATAGATATCTTGCCTAGGGTTTACAGGAGAGACCTATCCGGCTATGACTCAGAGTAGGTTATAGCGTACATCTTGAACTACAAGTAACTACACATGCCTAGGTCGGTAAGTCTTCTGGGCCTTCCCGTAGCCAGACTAGACTCCGTCTCTTCTCCCTGACTGGGTCGCCCGTGAAGCATAGCTCTAACCGGAAGTGGGCCACCCTGGTTAGCGAGGCACAATGAGGATACCCGGAAAGTATATCCCGAACAACAGCCCCCGGAAGCCTCCAAGATCCAGAGTCGGATTTCATCGCCTACCTTGATTCATCTTCGGCTTGCAGAATCTTGAAGGGTTCCTGAAACTCAAAATAAAGTGTAGGATTTGAGTCTTAAAGCGAGTCGAACCTATGAATACATTATTCAGATTTCCAGCTTGAAATTCAAACTAAGCCAGAACTTGGTCTTTGATGTAACCTGACATAAGTCAAGGTTAAGTCACGTCACTGACATACATTACTGACAGCACAATCGTTGGTGGGTCTGCCTTTCGCAGAACCGAGGCGTTGTTTCAATGCATGCGCGGAGATCGAGGCGGCATAATCCTCGCGAGGAGGTTACCCGGCTCCTTCCACGATGCGTGGCATGGTTACTATTCACTTTTGCACAAATCTTGGGGAAGGTGAGGGATATAAGGGGTCAAGTTCTCCTTTTTCTTCCTTACCAGAGCCATTGCCTTCTTCTTCCTCCCAACACCACCGTGCGCAAGTTCGTCTGCTTCTAAAGGGTTCGCAGCATAGAAAACAAAAAAATTCCTACGGTGGGAACTATACGCCAAGATCTATCTACTAGATACAAGCAACAGGTGGATATACATCCACGGAGAACTTACCCTCGAACACAACAAAGTTTTGTTAACAAGTAGGAACTCGTGGATGATGTAGTCGTTCGCTTGCCGATCTCAAAATTGTGTGGAAGTCTTAGCACAGCAAACTAGCAGCGCATCCACACTCGCACACACGTTCAGGCCACCAAACAACCTCCGCCTCCTCGCTCCAGCGATGCAGCGGAAGCAGCAACTCCTTCTAGACGAAATGCCACCGGGAACATGTATCTCGCTAATTCGAGACCATGGGGGAATAATACTAGAGGGGGAGAGAGATCCTTCACGAGGAGGTGTGAGGAAGAAGGGTGAGAGGGGTGGCCTTTTATAGGAGGAGGGGGGTACCACTCCCCATGGCCGGCGCCCCATGGGGGTGACCCCTCACCTCCCCCATTCATGTGGTGGTAACCCCCTCCACATAAATTTGTCCCTTAACATTCCTCTTTAAAGTCTCTACTTTAAATGCATTAAATTTCTCCAAATTTAATGCTCTATCATTTAATAAAACTCTTTTATTAATTTTATTCAGAATTTTTTTAATTACTTTAATTAAAAAACATTCACATAAAACCCCCTGCAACATTTCAATATTACATGCAGAACCAATTTCAGCAATTTCACCCGAAACAGTTTCGGTATCTATTGAAATAATTCCAGCGCTTTGCAATTCATTCATTTAAAACATATTTGCTCCAAATGGTGTTGGTGTCCCTTAAGTGTGTCACCCTATAATTCGTGAATAATGCTGACATGATCGAGACCCCTCTCAGATTAATAATCGGAAGCGGGACCTGGAGATCCATACTGACTCCTACACATTCTACGATGAATTTTTTGATCGTGAGAACCTTTAACGTTAGTAACTAAATCCCTTTGTCTCATGATATATTACATGTCCGAGATTAGATCATCGGTATCTCCACAGCTAGTTTGATCTCGTTACTGACATGTACTCTTTTCTTGTTCTCGTGATATAACATTCTAGTGATCCCATCACTTGCTTGCAAGCTAACCAATGTGATATCACCGAGAGGGCCCAGAGAATATTGATCCGTCATCGAGATGGACAAATCCCACTCTTGATCCATGATCCTCTACATAACACTTTCGTAGTACTAAACCCACCTTTATAATCACCCTTTCACAGTGTGACATTTGATGTTATCAAGATACTCTTCCAATGTTAGTGATTAACATAATCTCACGGTCTAAGGACTAGGATTACTTCGTTAGATGTTATAGCAATATAAACACAATGACTTTGATCGTAATGCTATACTTTGGATAAATGTTCATCACATCATTCCACTAATGTTATGACCTTGTTATTAACAACATCCAATGTCCATGATTAGGAAACCTTGATCATCTTGTTAATCAATGAGCTAGTTTATAAGAGAGGCATAACTAGGAACTTTCCTTTTGTTTATTAAACACACATGTATTAACGTTTCCAAATTAATACAATTATAGCATGCAAAATAAACATCTATCATATACTTGGAATATGTATAATAACAACTTTATTATTGCCTCTCAGGGCATATTCCCTTCAGTCTCCCACTTGCACTAGAGACAATAATCTAGTTACATGGTGATAAATCTAACATCCATGGAGTTCTGGTGTTGATCATGTTTTGCTCTAAGGAGAGTTTTAGTCAATAGATCTGCTACATTGACATCCGTATGTACTTTACAAATATTTATATCTCCATCCTTGACATGCTCATGGATGGAGTGAAACCGGCGCTTAATATGCTTGGAATTCTTGTGAGACCTTGGTTCCTTTGCATTGGCTATGGCTCCATTGTTGTCACAATAGATCACCATTGGATCCAACGCACTAGGAACCACACCTAGTTCGGTAATGAACTCCTTCATCCAAACTGCTTCCTGTGTTGTTTCTGAAGTAGCAATATATTCTGCCTCCGTTGTTGACCTTGTTACAATGGGTTGTTTGGAGCTCCTCCAACTAACTGCTGCTCCGTTCATGAGAAATACGTATCCAGATTGAGACTTAGAGTCATCCGGATCAGTGTCAAAGCTTGCATTGACATAACGATTAGCGACCATCTCTTCTTCACCTCCGTATACAAAAAACATTTCCTTAGTTCTTCTCAAGTACTCAAGGATATTCTTGACCGGTATCCAGTGTTCCAAATGTGGATCAAACTGGTACCTACTAGTCAAACTAATAGAATGTGCCACATCCGGTCTTGTACATAGCATGGCGTACATTATAGAGCCTATGGCTAAAGCATAGGGGATCTTATCCATTATCTCTCTTTCTTTCGTCGTAGCCGCACTTTGAGTCTTACTCAATGTCTTGCCTTGCAACATAGGTAAGAACCCCTTCTTACTTTCGTCCATTTTAAACTTCTTTAAAATCTTATCAAGGTATGTACTCTGCGATAGCCCTATTAGGCGTCTCGATCTATCTCTATAGATCTTTATGCCTAATATATATGACGCTTCACCAAGGTCCTTCATAGAAAATTTGTTGTTTAGATAACTTTTAACACTGTTTATAAGATCTATATCATTTCCAATCAATAATATGTCATCCACATATAATATCAGAAATTCCAAATTGCTCCCACTCACTTTCTTGTAAATACAAGACTCTCCATAAGTTTGGACAAATCCAAACTCTTTGATCACCTCATCAAAGCAGAGATTCCAACTCCGTGATGCTTGCTTCAGTCCATAGATGGATCGCTGAAGCTTGCACACCTTGTTAGCATCCTTAGGATCGACAAAACCCTTTGGTTGTATCATATACAACTCTTCTTCAATATTACCATTGAGGAACACAGTTTTGACATCCATCTGCCATATTTCATAATTGAAATATGCATCAATTTCTAACATAATCCTAACTGACTTTAGCATCGCTACGGGAGAGAATGTCTCATTGTAGTCAACTCCTTGAATTTGTTGAAACCTTTTTGTGACAAGTCGAACTTTATAGACGGTTGCATTACCATCAGCATCAGTTTTTATTTTGAAAATCCATTTTATTCTCAATGGACTTTCGGTCGTGAGGTAAGTCCACCAAGGTCCAAACCTAGTCTTCGTACATGGATTCCATCTCGGATTTCATGGCTTATAGCCATTTGTTGGAATCCGGGCTCATCATCGCTTCTTCATATGTCGCAGGGTCATCTATTTCATCAACCATGAAATTCACAACAGGATTCCCGTACAGTTCAGGAGCTGTACATGTCCTGCTTGACCTGCGAGGTTTGGTAGTGTCCTCTTTCAGAGTTTCATGATCATTATCATTAGTTCCTTCTTCATTTGGTGAAGTCAACGCTGGAACGACTTCCGGTGCCACGCCACTCGCCATTTCATGAAGAGAAGGTTCAATGACCTCTCCGAGTTCTACCTTTCGACTACTCACACCTTTCGCGAGAAACTCTTTCTCTAGAAAGGATCCATTCTTGGCAACGAAAACCTTGCCCTCGGATCTGTGATAGAAGGAATACCCAATTGTTTCTTTAGGGTATCCTACGAAGACGCATTTTCCACTTTGGGTTCAAGTTTATCAGGATGAAGTTTCTTCACATAAAAATCACATCCCCAAACTTTAAGAAATGACAGCTTAGGTTTGTTTCCAAACCATAATTCATATGTGTCGTTTCAACGGATTTAGACGGTGCCCGATTTAAAGTGAATGTAGCGGTTTCCAGTGCATAACCCCAAAATGACAGTGGCAAGTCAGTCAGAGACATCATAGATCAAACCATATCCAATAGAGTACGATTACAACGTTCCGACACACCATTATGTTGTGGTGTTCCGGCAGGCGTGAGTTGTGAAACTATTCCACAATCTCTCATGTGTGCGCTAAACTCGTAACTAAGATACTCTCCTCGGCGGTCGGATCACAGAAATTTGATCTTTCTATTACGATGATTTTCCACTTCATTCTAAAATTCCTTGAACTTTTCAAAGGTTTCAGACTTATGTTTCATCAAATAGATATTCCCGTATCTACTTAAATCATCTATGAAAGTAACAAAATAACGATATCCACCTCGCGCCAACACACTCATTGGACCACATACATCAGTATGTATGATTTCCAATAAATCGGTCGCCCGTTCCATTGAACCGGAAAACGGCGTTCTAGTCATCTTGCCCATAAGGCATGGCTCACATGTATCAAATGATTCAATATCAAGTGATTCTAAGAGTCCATTGGAATTGAGTTTCTTCATGCGTTTAATGCCAATATGACCTAGACGGCAGTGCCACATATATGCAGATATATCATCATTAAGTTTAATCCTTTTAGCATCAACATTATGGATATGCGTATGAGTACTATCGAGATTCAATAGAAATAAACCATTCATCACGGGTGCATGACCATAAAAGATATTATCCATATAAATCGAATAACCATTGTTTTCTGATTTAAACGAATAACTGCTTTGCAATAAACACGATTCGGATACAATGTTCATGCTCAGCGCAGGCACCAAATAACAATTATTTAAGTTTATCACTAATCCCAATGGCATATGGAGAGGCAGCATTCCGACGGTGATCACATCAACTCTTAATCCATTGCTGACACGCATCGTGACTTCATCCCTTGCTAGTTGTCTCTTGTTCCACAACCCCTATATCGAGTTACATATATTAGCAACTAATCCGGTATCAAATACCCAGGTGCTACTGCGAGTACTAGTCAAGTACACATCAATAACATGTATATCACATATACCTTTGTTTGCCTTGCCGGCCTTCTTGTCCGCCAAATACTTGGGGCAGTTGCGCTTCCAATGGCCAGTCCCCTTACAATAGTAGCACTCGATATCAGACTTAGGGCCAGCCCGAGATTTCTTTTCAGGCGCAGCAACAGATTTGCCGCCCTTCTTTCCCTTCTGTTTACCCTTCTTGTCTTTCTTGAAATCGGTGGTCTTATTGACCATCAACACTTGATGTTCTTTTCTAATCTCCACTTCTGCAGTCTTAAGCATTGACAGAAGCTCAGGGAGAGTTTTCTTCATGCCCTGCATGTTATAGTTCATCACGAAGCTCTTGTAGCTAGGTGGCAGAGATTGGAGAACATGATGTATGCCTAAATCAATGGGAATCGTTATTCCCAAGGACACAAGCTTATCGGTGTACCCAGACATTTTGAGTACGTGCTCACTTACGGGGTTATTCTCTTCCATTATGCAGCTAAAGAACTTTTCTAAAGCATTATAACTCTCTACGGCAGCATGCGTATCAAAAATCATTTTCAATTCACCCATGGTATCAAAGGCATTGCCATTTTCGAAATGCTTTCGAAGTTCTGGCTCTATCCCATATAGTATGCCGCAATGAACTAAGTTGTGGTCCTCCTGACGAGTCACATAGACATTATTTTCCTCGTCAGGGGCATCAGGAGCTAATGGGGGGCCTAGCGGCGCTTCTAGCACATATTGCTTTTGTGCAGCAAAGAGGAGAATCCACAAATTCATGGCCGAGTTGGTGAAGTTGCTACCATTTGCAGCAAGTTTCTCTTTCTCCATGAACACATTGAAATTAAAAGCAGGTGGTGCCATCTCCAACATAATTTGTAAAGTTTATTAGACTAAGTTTATGATAGATTGAGTTCAACTAAACTCCCACTCAAAAACAACATCCCTCGTGTATTTTTGGTGATTACATGAACCAAATTCACTACAACAAGTCCGATCATCACGTGAGTTGGTGTAGCTTCAAAGGTGAGCATCTATATGGGCATCATATCAACTATATGACTCATGCTTAACCTTTCAGTCCGTGTTCCGAGGCCATGTCTATACATGCTAGGCTCGCCAAGTAAGAACCTTAGTACTCGCGTGTGTAAAACTATCTTACACCTGTTGTATGAAAGCGCAGAGTCGAGTACACCCGATCATCACGTGATGTGTCGAAACACGATCCATAGAACGGTGCATACTTCAGGAACAACACATTTTTATCTTGATATTTAAATGAGGTATCATCTTATAATGCTACTAAAATGCCAAACAAGCAATATAAGATGCAAGCATCATATGTGTAAAGTGAAATGATATGGTTCTTGCATTTGATCACTATCATATGCATCGTGGTATGATCTTTATCATTCCTTTGTGTGTAAGTCCAAGGTCTATGGAACTTACACGTTAGGTGTGTTGTAAGAGTATCAACTGTTGGGTCTGCAGCATAGAAAACAAAAAATTTCCTACGGTGTGAACTACACGCCAAGATCTATCTACTAGGTACAAAGCAACGGGTGGACATACATCCAACGAGAACTTACCCTCGTAGACAACGAGCTTTGTTAACGAGTAGGAACTCGTGGTTGATGTAGTCGTACACTTGCCAATCTCAAGATCGTGAGGAAGTCCGAGCGCCGCAACTCAGCGGCGCATCCGCACTCGCACACACGTTCAAGCCACCGGACAACCTCCACCTCCTCGCTCCAGCGATCCAGCGGAAGCAGCAACTCCTTCCAGACGAAATGCCACCGGGAACATGTATCTCGCTAATCCGAGACCATGGGGGAATAATTCTAGAGGGGGAGAGAGATCCTTCACAAGGAGGTGTGAGGATGAAGGAGGGAATGGGTGGCCTTTTATAGGAGGAGGGGGTGCCCCTCTCTCCATGGCCGGCGCATGGGGGGTGACCCCTCACCTCCCCCATTCATGTGGTGGTAACCCCCCACATTAAAATGCCTCTTCACATTCCCTTTTAAAGTCTCCACTTTAAATGCATTAAATTTCTCCAAATTTAACGCTCTCTCATTTAATAAAACTCTTTTTATTAAATTTATTCAGAATTTTGTTAATTACTTTAATTAACAAACATTCACATATAGCCCCTTGCAATATTTCAATATCACATGCAGAACCACCTTCTGCAATTTCACCCGAAACAATTTCCGGTTTCTATTGAAACAATTCCTGCGCTTTGCAATTCTTTCGTCTGAAACATATGTGCTCCAAAATGGTGTCCGGTACCTCTTAAGTGTGCCACCCTACGGTTCACGAATAATGCAGACATGATCGAGACCCTTCTCCGATCAATAATCAGCAGCGGGACCTGGAGATCCGTACTGACTCCTACACATTCAATGATGACTCATGTGATCGTGAGAACCTTTAACGCTTGTAACTAAATCCCTCTGTCCCTTGATATATTACATGTCCGAGATTCGATCATCGGTATCTCCATATCTAGTTTGATCTCGTTACCGACATGCACTCTTTTCTCGTTCCCGTGATATAACATTCTAGTGATCACATCACTTGCTTGCAAGCTATCCTAATGTGATATCACCGAGAGGTCCCAGAGTATATCTATCTGTTATCTGGATTGACAAATTCCACTCTTGATCCATGAGCCTCAACATAATACCTTCGTAGCACTGAACCTATCTTTATAGTCACCTTGTTACGGTGTGACGTTTGATGTTATCAAGATACTCTTCCGGTGTTAGCAACATAATGACTTGATCGTAATGCTATACTTCGGATGAATGTTCATCACATCATTTCACAAATGCTGTGACCTTGTTATTAACAACATCCAATGTCCATGATCAGGAAACCTTGATCATCTTGTTAATCAACAAGCTAGTCTATAAGAGAGGCATAACTAGGAACCCTTTTGTTTATTAAAAACACATGTATTGATGTTTCCTATCAATACAATTATAGCATGCAAAATAAACATCTATCATATACAAGGAATACATAATAACAACTTTATTATTGCCCTAGGGCATATTTCCTTCAATTTTTGTATCACTTATTGAAACCTTGGTCAAGACTTGATCTTCTTCACTTTCTTCTTCTCCCAACCTTCAAGCCAACATATGGTTCAAGCATTGCCTATGGACAAATCCTACAAGTAAAACTCAATGCAAATATAAGTCCATAAAGTGATGAGGATATATATGGATTATGATGATTCTGACTGCTTGAGCTGGAAGGAAATATTGAGTCAAATCAATAATAACTATCAGGTGAATTAATTCCTAGTTGACCATGATGCTTTCATTTATAAGAACTTTACATTACCTAAGTCTTTGTGCTATTGTATGGGAGAAGAAGGCGTGGCACGGAGCGAGGAGCTGAAGCATATGGAGCATGGTGTGTTGATCAATGAAGAATGCGCGAGGGAGGAGAGGGAGGAAGCGCAAGGAGCTACCAAGAAGAAGATCAACACATGGCAGGATCTCTGCCACGGCAGAGAAACGACGCGTTTTCCTACCACGGCAGGCTGCCACGGCACAAAAACATAGTCCTTTTCTACCACAGCAGGATGTCGTGGGATAGAAAAGGGCCCAAACTCTGCCACGGTAGAACCCTGAGCCGAACCCAACTTTGGGTCGGTTTGTATCATAGTTAGGTGGGACCAAGTCGTCCCAAGCTTAGGCCGCCACCCCAAACCTCTTAAATAGACGGGGCGCCACACAAGTTAGGTTTAGACCACGTTAAAATTATTTTGGAGTAGTTTCTTTCATAGAACCTCTAGAATTACTCTGTGATCGATTTTACCAACTATAATTGAGTGTGATCTGTTGTTCCACTGGGAATTAGTAGATTGCAAACTACTGATCATGGTCGACGGCTACGTGCGCAAGAGTGTGGTGTTGTGAATATCCTACAAGGTTCGAGAGCTGTTGCATTGACATCAGGGTTCAAGCGGGAGAGATCATAGCTACACACTAGTTATCTATCATCCACCATCATCATCGACAAGTGCTTGCTGAGAAGACCGAGCCACCCCATATCAGCTTGCTGAGAAGATCGGGCCACACCATATCATCTTGGTATCAGATTTCCTTGTTTACTCGGTGGGCAATCCACAAATCCATCCATAGATTAGTTTTTGTTTAGTCCTATACAGAAAAAGCCTCACAAAAAGATTTGCCATATCCTAGATTACATTGTTTTCAAGTTTTAGTTGCTGATCGTCTCTCTCGTAGATCTGCTCTATAGAAATCTGTAGGAGTCTAGTTTCAATTTTGTTGAGTAGATATAGTTGTTCATATGTGTTCCCCATCAATTATTTCTGCCGCCACAAGCTAGATCTGATCCTAGCATAGATTCCTGGTTGTGTACCACTTGGCCGAGTCAGAATATAAAAAAGTCGGTCTCCGACTCTGTCGCAACACAGAAACAGCCCATTTCTCTACCGCGAGTTCGTGTCTGCCACAGATCAGTTTCCTGCAGCGACATGTTTTCCACGCGTTTTTCTGCCATGAGCCATCTTCTGCTGCCAATGTTCTATCGCTGCATGTTTTTTGCCTGTTTCTCTGTCGCGTTACGGATTGTCTGCCACGACACAGTTTTGTCCCGTTTTTCTGCCACGACACAAATATAATAATTGTGATATTTTGCAATTTCCAAAACTTAGCTACAACCATTCTATTCAAAGGGGTTAGGAACCTACCTATTGAGATTAGTTTCCGCTCTTACAGGCTGCTTGTAGGTTTTTGGTGTTTTACATTATAATTTGGTCATGATCATAGTGTGATACATATTCAAAAAAGAGAATATAGCAAAAGAAAAAGCAAAAAAGAGAAAGATTCAATACAAAATAAAAATAGAAAGAGAAGGAGAATTGAGAAAGAGGCCTAGTGATATCTTTGTGCACCGGTAGATTGAGCAATCTTGTGCCTGATTACTTTGAGCTTTGCTAGTGTCTCTCCAGCGCAGTGCAACACCCTTCATACTTGCATTGCTACGTTTATCTCCACATGTGTGTTTCTTGAGTTTTTGTACGATCAGCACTAGGACTTGTTTATGGTGTAGTTAGAATACCATACCTAGAGCTCCACCATAAATAACCTGTGTGCCCTGTGATCGTTCTCCATACCCTTGATATTCACTTCATCACATCAGTGCATAAGTCTTTGATTTTGTTTTGGTAATGCATCTCTATTCACTTTGGAACGGTAAGATCTGCTTTCTTGTTAGTTGTGAGTGAGTTGTGAGTGTTCCACCAAACAGATTTTGATTTTTGCACTAACCTACTAATCATGTCTCTTAGTGATGTTGATGTTGTGTCACATAAAAAGAAATATGAAGATCTTGTTAATTGGCGAGAATAAGAAGCATTGAAATCTCATTTGACAAGTGTGTTTACTAGCACGATAGATGCCATTGACAAGACTATTCAGGACGTGCAAGTGGTTTTGAGAGATAATGAAGAGGCAGCCACTAACATTCAAACACAAGTGACAATGATAAATACCAATGTCGCAGTTTTGCAGCATTCGATTGATGCTTTGATAGTAGCACTTGAGCAATGGCAGCAACAACCACTCGATGATGCTGTTGAAGATGATGATGAAGGAAGTGTTGCTGGTGCTACCCCAAATCTTGGCAGGGGACGTGCTAATCCCCATGCACCTGCACATGCACGCGGATGGGCTCCTGTTGGGCGTGCTCAACGTGTGCCTAACCAAGCCGTTGATGATGGTTTGGGCAAGCCAAAATTCTCAATTCTCAAGTTTGATGGCTTACTTGATCCTGAAGATTACCTCACATGGCAGTTGAAGATTGAGAAGCTCTGGCGCTTGTATGAATATACAGAAGACAAGAAGGTAAAGCTTGCAGCGTCAGAATTTGATGGATATGCTTTGCGTTGGTGGGATGCTATTGTGCAAAATAGAAGGGATGACAATGAACTTCCTGTGATGACTTGGCGAGAGATTAAGCACATCATGAAGGACTGTTTTGTACCCACCAACTACTTGCGTTCAGTTTTTGACAAGTTGACACAATTGAGGCAAGGAACCATGTTAGTCGATGAGTACTACATGGAGATGGAGATGCTTATGCAGCGTGCTAGAGTTCGTGAATCCCTTGAGATGACCATGCAACGATTCCTCAACAATTTGAAGTTACTAATCAAGAGTATTGTTCATCATCACAAGTACAAGACTATGAATGAACTATTGCATCATGCTAGAGAGCCTGAGTCACCGTTAGCTAAAGAGGCAAAGTCACGTGCAAGGTTTCCGCCTACCAGTCGGTTTTCAGCAAGGTCTACACTGCCACCTCCTATGGTGCCACCTGCAGCGGGCTACTAGCCACCCTTCACCATCTTTGGCCAGGCATGCTCCAATGCCATCCTATGGTTCTAATGCCAAGAAACCTGCTGCTCCTACTGCTAGCTCGGGTTCCAATATGTCAACAACGCGTACTCATGATGTGGAGTGGAATACTTGTGGAGGTAGAGGCCACTACAAGCGAGATTGTCGAAACCGCAAGGTTATGTTTGTCAATGAACAAGGTGAGTTTGATAGTGGAGATGAAGTTGAACCTAATTGTGCTGATGACGATGGTTATGACAGCGAGGAAGGTATGGATGCTTTCCCTGAGCATGCGCCAACCATTGTGGTGTCTCCATGTATACTTAGTGTGCAGCCTATTGTTGATTTTCTACGCTGCAACTTGTTCGAAACCAAAGCACTAGTTGGCCCTAACAAAGCTCGCAAAGTAATCATTGATGGAGGTAGCTGCAGAAATCTTGCAAGAAAGGAGTTATGTGCCAAGCTGAATTTGACTTATTTCCCTCATCCCAAGCCATACTACATACAATGGTTGAGTGACAATGGTGAGATGAAGGTAAACCATATGGTACGTGTGAATTTTGAAATAGGGCCATACAAGGATTCTATTGATTTTGATGTGGTTCCTATGACTTTTTCCCATCTTTTATTGGGTCGGCCTTGGTTGTATGATCGACATGTGCAAAACAATGGCTGAGCCAATACCTATCACTTGGAATTCAAGGGCAAGAAAATTAATATGCAGCCAATGACACTACAACAGATTGTGAATGAATCTCGTCAAAAGATAGAAGTGGACTTGAAGGATGCATCTGTAGATAGGCGAGATAGTGTTTTAGCTGTACATGATGTAATAGAGCCTAGAAAGAGTGATATAACGAAAAGAGAGAGAGAGTGCCTAATCTTTTGATGTTAGCCACCAAAGAAGATATGGGAGAGTTTCGTGAGGATCCTACAGCCATGCTGCTTGTGCTCATGTGTAAGGGTGAGGTATTGGTTTCTAATGACATGACCCCTATTTCTCTTGGTGTATCTACTGTTTTGCAGGATTTTGGTGATGTGTTTCTAGAAGATGTGCCCGCAAGATTGCCTCCATTGTGTGGCATTGAGCATCAAATCTACTTGATACCTGACGCCACACTACCAAACCATGCACCCTACAGGACCAACCCCGAAGAAACAAAGGAGACGCAGAAACAAGTATATGCATTGCTGGATAAAGGGTACATTCATGTTTCTCTTAGCCCTTGTGATGTTCCTATTATTTTAGTACCTAAGAAAGATGGTACATGGCGCATGTGTGTAGATTCTAGAGCTATTAATAACATCACTATTCGATATCGTCATCCTATTCCACGCTTAGAGGATATGGTATATGAATTGAGTGGTGCTACTATTTTCTCTAAGATTGATTTGCGTAGTGGTTATCATCAAATTAGGATGAAAGAAGGGGATAAATGGAAAACTGCTTTCAAAACAAAATTTGGTTTGTATGAGTGGTTAGTTATGCCGTTTGGTCTTACTAATGCACCTAGTACATTCATGAGATTAATGAATCATGTTTTGAGAGAATTTATTGGTCACTTTGTGGTTGTTTATTTTGATGATATACTTATCCATATCCACAACAAAACTAAGCATTGTAGTCATATCCGACAAATTTTGCAAGTATTGCATGATAAGAAATTGTATGCTAATCTTGCGAAGTGCACATTTGCAAAAGATAAGGTCATATTTCTGGGATATGTTGTATCTAAGCATGGGGTAGAAGTAGATCAATCTAAAGTTGAATAAATAAAGAAATGGCCTATTCCCATGAATGTGAGTCAAGTGCGTAGTTTCCATGGTTTAGTTGGTTTCTATAGGCGCTTTGTGAAGGATTTTAGTACTATTGCTGCACCATTGAATGAATTAACTAAGAAAGGTGTGCCATTTGTGGGGCGCAACCCAAGATATTGCATTTGATACATTAAAATGTTTGCTTACTTCTGCACCATTACTTGCATTGCCTGATTTTTCGAAGCAATTTGAAGTTGAATGTGATGCTAGTGGTATAGGTATTGGTGGCGTTTTAATGCAAGAGGGTCACCCTATAGCATATTTTTCTAAGAAACTTGCTGGTGCTAGATTGAATTATCCTATTTATGATAAAGAATTGTATGCACTTGTGATACGTTGCAAACGTATCCATAATTTTTGATGTTTCATGCTTGGTTTTATCTACTTTCTTATGTTTTGTCCACACTTTGGAGTACTTCTCATATGATTTCTTGGACTAACCTATTAACAAGAGCCACAGTGCCAGCTGCCTGTTTTCTGCTATTTTTGGTTCCAGGAAAGTTAGAAAATGAATATTCTCGAAATTGGATGGGAGAAAAGCCAAAGTCAGTTTTTCACCGAGGGCACCTGGAGCCAGAATACGAGATGGAGAAGGGCCAGAGGGCGGCCACACCACCTGGCCGCGCGGCCAGGCATGGCCCGCGCCAGGGGGTGGTGTGGCCAGCCCAGGCACCCCCTCGGCCTCTCCTTCCACCTATATATTGCCTCCGATACAGAAACCCTAAGTACCAGATCAAAAATCCACGAAAGAGTCTGTAGCCGCTGTCATCTCCATCCCTAGATCGGGAGGGATCTTAAGCTCTTCCCGGCACCCTAACGGAGAGGGGAATTCACCCTGGAGGCCTTCTTCATCATCATGCAAGCCTCTGGTGTGATGCGTGAGTGGTTCATCTCTGAACTATGGGTCCATGTAGTAGCTAGATGACTGGTTCTCCTCTTTGTGTTATCATGTTTAGATCTTGTGAGCTCCGTTCACGATCAAGATCATCTATTTGTAATTCTGCATGTTGTGTTTGCGGGGATCCGATGGATATTGAGATGCTATTTTAGATTGATTATTGATTCTATCATGTCTTTGTTATTTGTGATCTTGCATGCTTTCCGTTGTTAGTAGCTATCTTGGCCAAGTAGATGCTAGCAACTCCAAGAGTTAGTATTTATGCTCGATAGTGGGTTCATGCCTCTGGTAATCTAGGGAAGTGACAGAAATCTCTAAGGTACTATATGTGCTGTTGCTACTAGGGAGAAAACAATAATCCTTTGTTCATAGAGCAATCGTATTGTTTACTTTACACGCAATTCGTAATGCAATTATCCGTTGCTTGCAACTTAATACTAGAGGGGGTTCGGATGATAACCTGAAGGTGGATTATTAGTCATAGATGCAGTTGGATGACGGTCTATGTATAATGTTGTAATGCCCAATCGAATTTCAAAGGAGTCAAGATGAGTAGTATACGCTTGTATGCTTTCTCGATGTTTTTCAATCGCCCCGCTGTAATTTGTTCACCCAACATGTTATCTATCTTAAGGAGAGCCACCACTAGTGAACTATGGACCCCAGTCCTTTCTTTTACTATCAATCTACAATCAACTGTTTACTGCTTTGTGTTTACTTTCTACAAACTATTACTTTATTCCACTCGATACGTTTAATCCTTTGTTTTCAGCAAAACCGGTGAGATTGACAACCTCATCGCAAGTCGGGGACAGAGTTCTGTGGTTGTGTTGTGCAGGTCTCCACGTTGCTGCTGGCACCGGTAGTGCGCCCTGCCAAAGTTCAGCTAGCTACAACTTTGGTGTGTTTCCTTGCTCCTACTGGATTGATAACCTTGGTTTCATAACTGAGGGAAAACTTACTGCTGTGCTCATCATACCTTCCTCTTGGGGTTCCCCAACGAGCTCGTTAATACACGAGTCAGCAAGTACTTTTTTTAGCGCCATTGCCGGGGAGTCAAGGACATCTTCACAAGGGGATTCCCTCATAACCAATCTCTTTACTTTGTTGTTTTTGTTTTTCTTAGTTTCTTTTTTCTTTGTTTGCTTGTTTCTTTATCAAAAACACAAAAAAATTAGCTTTACAAGTTTGCTTTCTTTATTAAAAACACAAAAAAAGTTCCTATCTTAAGTTGCCATTATGTCTAGCATTGCTCCAATCACTATGTCACCTGAGGAAATGATTTTCACTTTTAAACAAGGAATTGAAGAGAGTTTCAAAGAAGCTTGGTCTAGAATCTCTGATTTACATGAAAAAACCGAACCTAAAATGACTCAAAGCTTGTTCCTTAGCAGTTTCTACCTTGGAATTGCTCTTTGCTATAGATATGCTTTAGATGTTGTTGTGGGAGGAGACTTCCTCCAATGCAACAAGGATGATGTTGTTAATGCCATAAAGAAATTGGTCTTTATTTACAACTTGCCTAGCAAATCTGATTCTTCTTTCATAAACATATTTGCTAGATTGAATACTCTTGAGACCAGCACCACTAGTTTGAAAGATTGCTATAACACGCTTAGAGAGCATCATAACTATGTTCCAATAAATTCTGAACCCTCAGAATGGCTTCCCACAGTAAAGATTGCTATAAACAATGAAACTTTTCATGCTCGCTCTTATATCATGTCTGAATTTTGTCTTATGCCCAAAGATATTTATGAATCTTTGAATCTTTGGGAGCTTTCTGAAGGAGGAGAAAAAAATTCTTGCTAATAATGCCACAATATTACCCATTGGAATAACTGAAGGAGTGTTTACAAAGATCCTAGGGAAAATGGTTTCTACTGATTATCTTGTTATTGAATGTGTAGGAAAAGGACAAATCACACTTGGAAGATCCCTATTGAAACTCCTTGGAGCAATAATAGATGTGGAAAAGGGCACCATGCACTTTTTTCTCCACCAAGCATTCAAAAGTTCCCCAAGGTTAAGAATAAAAGTAAGAGAGGTAAGGGCAAGAAATTTGGTTTTAATGCTTCTTCATTTGAGAACACTTGATTCTTTTTCTTGCTTCTTATGTCTAACTTAAAGGCGTTAATGAAAAGTACTTATTGGGAGATAACCCAAAAGTTTTAGATGAGTTTTGGAAGTTATTATTTTAGTAATAACCGCTCCTTATCCTTTTTATTTGCTTTTTGTGCCAAGAGTAACCTCTAATGAGAGAGAAGTAATGATTGGGAAAGTTGCTGTCCCGAAACAGATTTTTGTGCTTCACCTTAAACATTCGTGTAAAATCTCTATACGTCCTTTTGAGGCGTGAATTTTTGTGCTTCTGCCCCAGGTTGTTATCTAACTTTCCTTAGTTCAACACTTTTCGATTTGAGCAACAGAAGGTCTTCGAAAAAATTCATCTTTACCTAATGGTCTATTTTGACAGATTTCTGCCATTTTCTGCATTTGTTTCTTGTTGGTTCCTTTTTGAGTTCTTTTGGGGAATTGAGCTTTTTGAGGGAAGTGATACAGTAGCTAGTGTTTTAATGGAAGTTTATTGGTATTAGAACTGAACCTAAATACCTATTATCTTGAGTGCACTAATGTTGCTAATAAAGATTGTGTGAAGTTTTGTATGAAGGAAAAATTTCAGGTGTATGTAAGGAATGAGTAATGAGATGAAGGATGGACTAAAGCTCAAGCTTGGGGATGCCATGCGTGTCACCCCAAGAAATATCCAAGAAGTACAAGCGTCAAAGCTTGGGGATGCCCAAGGCATCCCCCTCTTCATCAATAAAAATTCTAGGTTTCTTCCAAACGCTTCATTTTTATTGTTTTATGCACAGTTTTGTTGTTCTTGGAGCGTCTTCTTTTTCGTTTTTGTTTTGGTTTTTAGTTTGCTTGGTTTTCTTAGTTTGTTGAATAAATTGGTTGGACCCCCTCTTTCATACATTTGTTTTCAAATAGTTTGGTTTGGTTTGCAAAAGAGTAGGAAAGTTCATGCTTAAGTGGTAAAGAGAGCTTGTTTTTGACTGTGGCCTATGCTTTGTCATGCCATGCTCGATATTATTTTGGATTTATGCTTAGTATTATTTGTTGTAGCCTGACTTGTTATAAACAAATGAGATTGCTTAATGTGCCTTTGAAGAATCATGCGCTGTTTTAGCATATTAAAGCATAGTATTGTGGTATTCTCCTTTGATGCTTTATTTGGGTTGACTTGGTGCATGATCACACCATGTTATGACTATCCCAAGTCACTATAGCCTTTATGATCCTTTAGTTTTCAACTTTTAGTATCACTTTATGCTTTGATTAATGATGTTTTGTCGCTCTGCATGATTATTGCCATTATTGCTGTCTTAGTTTGTCGCTCCCAGTCTTTTGCTAGCCTCCACAACCAAGTACAAGTTCTACTCATGCATCCAACTTCTAAAACCAAGTTACTCCAAAAGAGTCCACCATACCTACCTACTAGCATATGCTATTCCAAGTATATTCATGTTTTATCTACCTTCCAAATTAAACTTGTTATGAGAAAACTAGTGATTAAAGCTCTCACGAACTTGATGGAACACTTTACTTTTCTTGCCCTTAATAAACTTGAACCATTGTGTCATCTATGTTGTATATGCTTGCACTTATTTGTTGGGGATTAGCAGAACCATGTTGTCATGGGGAACGCTTTCAACATTGCACTTGTATTTTGTACCTAGTTGATATCATGCTCTTTTGTCTATGGATGTTGTCGATGTGAAATAAAATAGGAGCTTGTAAGTCCATGGAGTTATGTATATGTGTTAGAGAAACGCCTGGGCTGCTGGTCTAATCCATGCTGTCATGGTGGAAACCTGCAGTGTAACCATAATGAGCTGTCTATGAAGCATTCTTCTTATAAAAAAGAGTCAGATATTAAGAAAAAAGAGAAAAAGAAAAAAATATGAGAAAAGAGGAAAGAGAGAAAAGGCGCCATATTCCCATGGTAAATAAGAAGATTGCTGAGATGCTCGTTGTCTACTTGCCTTGTCATTTTGATATGGGGATTCTTCCGTATCATCGGGCAAGGGGTACCCCGTTGGCGGTTCTCTATGATACACATGTACTTATGATGACAAGAACTTACCGGTGAGTAAACTTGAGTAGCATGAGGAGCGGCCCTCGTATTCAAGGGACATGAGATTTCCAACTTATACTTCGTCAAGCATATACACCATAGTTTGTTCACTTTAACCTTAATCACTTCAAGATGCTTATGATAGGGGCAATGAGAGCTGAAAGCTATTAAGTAACATAATTTTTGGAAGCTCTTTATGAGACTTGAGTCCCTACTTCCTTATATGAAAGCCTTTCTTTTACTTTTATGTTGAGTCTCCACCTTCTACCTTTATGCACCTACTTTGAGAGCATAGTGGCCATTCTTAGTTCTATGTGCATTGTCCTAAGACTTGTTGATTGATGCATAGCTTTGATATTGCTTGTTTTAAACTATTTGCATGTAGTCACTCTTATGAACTTTGAAGGTGTCCTATGCATTTATGTTTGCTACTCTATGAGGGACAAGCTGAATACTACTATGCTATGTTTTCTTTATGTGAAACAAACAAACGTCTTGCAAAGCATTGTTATTCATTAATCTTTTGTTTATGCCTTTTCATGTTGCAACATAGTTGCTTTGTCTTATTGCTAGAACTTTGTCTTTCATGTGATGGTCGAAGTACTATGATCCTAGCTTTGAATGTTTTACAAATACTTTGATCAAGTTTATGATGGTGCATGTCACCTCAAAAATTATTCTTTCTTTTTATCACTTACCTACTCGAGGACGAGCAGGAGTTAAGCTTGGGAATGTTGATACGTTGCAAACGTATCCATAATTTTTGATGTTCCATGCTTGGTTTTATCTACTTTCTTATGTTTTGTCCACACTTTGGAGTACTTTTCATATGATTTCTTGGACTAACCTATTAACAAGAGCCACAGTGCCAGCTGCCTGTTTTCTGCTGTTTTTGGTTCCAGGAAAGTCAGAAAATGAATATTCTCGGAATTGGACGGGACAAAAGCCAAAGTCAATTTTTCACCGAGGGACACCTGGAGCCAGAATACGAGACGGAGAAGGGCCAGAGGGCGGCCACACCACCTGGCCACGCGGCCAGGCCTGGCTCGTGCCAGGGGGTGGTGTGGCCAGCCTAGGCACCCCCTCGGCCTCTCCTTCTGCCTATATATTGCCTCCGATACATAAACCCTAAGTACCCGATCAAAAATCCACGAAAGAGTCTGTAGCCGCCATCATCTCCATCCCTAGATCGGGAGGGATCTGAAGCTCTTCCCGGCACCCTGCCGGAGAGGGGAATTCACCCTAGAGGCCTTCTTTATCATCATGCAAGCCTCCGGTGTGATGCGTGAGTAGTTCATCTCTAGACTACGGGTCCATGTAGTAGCTAGATGGCTGGTTCTCCTCCTTTTTGCTATCATGTTTAGATCTTGTGAGCTCCGTTCATGATCAAGATCATCTATTTGTAATTCTGCATGTTGTGTTTGCGGGGATCCGATGGATATTGAGATGCTATTTCAGATTGATTATTGATTCTATCCTGTCTTTGTTATTTGTGATCTTTCATGCTTTCTGTTGTTAGTAGCTATCTTGGCCAAGTAGATGCTAGCAAATCCAAGAGTTAGTATTTATGCTCGATAGTGGGTTCATGCCTCTGGTAATTTGAGGAAGTGAAAGAAATCTCTAAGGTACTAGATGTGCTGTTGCTATTAGGGAGAAAACAACAATCCTTTGTTCACAGAACAATCGTATTGTTTACTTTACATGCAATTTGTAATGCAATTATCCGTTGCTTGCAACTTAATACTGGAGGGGGTTCGGATGATAACCTAAAGGTGGATTATTAGTCATAGATGCAGTTGGATGGCAGTCTATGTATAATGTTGTAATGCCCAATCGAATCTCAAAGGAGTCAAGATGAGTAGTATATGCTTGTATGCTTTCTTGATGTTTGTCAATTGCCCCGCTGTAATTTGTTCACCCAACATGTTATCTATCTTAAGGAGAGCCACCACTAGTGAACTATGGACCCTAGTCCTTTCTTTTACTATCAATCTACAATCAACTGTTTACTGCTTTGTGTTTACTTTCTACAAACTATTACTTTCTTCCACTCGATACGTTTAATCCTTTGTTTTCAGCAAAACCGGTGAGATTGACAACCTTATCGCGAGTTGGGGACAGAGTTCTGTGGTTGTGTTGTGCAGGTCTCCACGTTGCTGCTGGCACCGGTAGTGCGCCCTGCCAAAGTTCAGCTAGCTACACCTTTGGGGTGTTTCCTTGCTCCTATTGGATTGATAACCTTGGTTTCATAACTGAGGGAAAACTTACTGCTGTGCTCATCATACCTTCCTCTTGGGGTTCCCCAATGTGCTCGTTAATATACGAGTCAGCAACTTGTTAGAGTTCTTGAAGTTTGGCTATATTATTTGTGGCCAAAAGAATTTATCATACATTCTAATCATGAAGCATTGAAGTATTTGAAAGCTCAATCAAACTTGCATAGAGGATTAGCGAAATGGGTTGAGTTTATTGAATCTTTTCCTTACATCATTAAGTATAAGAAGGGAAAGGAGAATGTAGTTGCTGATGCTTTGTCTAGGAAAAACATGATATTGACAATTCTTGATGTTAAATTCCTATATTAGAAAGTTATTGTGCACTTTATGCAACTGATCATGATTCTGCTGAACCATATCGTTTGTGTGCTCTTAGAAACGCATGGGATAAGTATCATATACATGATGGATATTTGTTTAGAGCTAACAAACTATGCATTCTAGAATCATTGTTGCATTTGTTCTTAGTGCAGGAATCACATGCTGGAGGTTTGATGGGTCACTTTGGGCGTGAGAAGACATTGCTCATGCTTGATGATCCCTTTCATTGGCCCAAGATGAGGCGTGATGTGTACATATTTGTGAGCCGTTGCATTACATGCCACAAGTCCAAATCAAAGTTGAAGCCTCATGGTTTGTATACACCTCTCTCTGCACCTACTACACCATGGGAATACATTAGTATGTATTTTGTGCTAGGTCTACCTAAAACACAGAGAGGTCATGATTCTATATTTATGGTAGTGGATAGGTTCTCTAAGATGGCTCATTTTATTGCCTTCCACAAAAGCGACGATGCGTTGCATATTGCCAACCTATTTTTCAGGGACATCGTGAGATTACATAGAGTACCCAACACGATTGTTTTTGACCGTGATGTGAAGTTCATGAGCTAATTTTGGAAGACCTTATGGGGGAAGATGGGAATGAAGCTATTGTTCAGTACTACATGCCATCCCCAAACAGATGGTTAAACGGAGGTGGTGAATAGAACACTGTCACAATTGATGAGGACTATGATAAAGAAGAATCTACGGGAGTGGGAAGAGTGTTTTCCACATGTTGAGTTTGCATACAGCAGGGCTGTGCATTCGACTACTCAGCTTTGTCCTTTTGAGGTGGTGTATGGCTTCAAGCCATTGACGCCACTTGATTTGTTGCCTCTACCTTTGCATGAGAGAGTTGATATGGAGGCATCAAAACATACTGAATATGTGAAGAAAATTCATGAGAAGACTCGAGAGGCTATTGAGAAGAAAGGCAAGAACATTGTTGCTACAAGGAATCAAGCAAGAAAGGAGGTTTTGTTCAAGCCTGGCGACATGGTATGGGTGCATCTACACAAGGACAGATTTCCACTACTACGACAATCCAAGTTGAAGCCCCGTGGTGCTGGTCCTTACAAGGTGTTAGCCAAGATTAATGATAATGCCTACTCGATTGATATACCTATTGCTGAGTTTGTTGGAGTTAGCAACAACTTCCACATTGCTAATTTATCACCATATGATGGAGAAGACCTTGGAGCATCGAGGTCGACGCCTTTTGAAGGGGGGGGGGAGATGATGAGGACATCCCTACACTTACACCTTCATCAACTGCTATTGATGATGTTCTAGTTGCTGCTAAGAAGGATCAATCCAATGAGATTAGAATTGGACCAATTACAAGAGCTCGTGCTAAACTACTAGAACAACAGGTGAATTTGTTTCTTAATGAACCTGGTGTTTGGCTTAATGAGAATTTTATACTGCCTAAGTCTTTGTGATATTGTATGATCAGGTACATGGGAGTAGAAGGCATAGCACGGAGCTAAAGCATATGGAGCATGGCATGTTGATCAATGAAGAATGCGCGAGGGAGGAGAGGGAGGAAGCGCAAGGAGCTGTCAAGGAGGATATCAACACTTGGCAGGATCTCTGCCGCGGCAGAGAAACTGCGAATTTTCCTCTCACGGCAGGCTACCGTGGCATGAAAACAGAGTCCTTCTCTACCACGACAGGCTGCCACGACACAGAAACGGGCCCAAAGTCTGCCATGGCAGAACCCTGAGTCGAACCAAACTTGGGTCGGATTGTACCTTAGTTTAGGTGGGACCAAGTTGGTTTACAAGCCTTGGCCGTCTCCCCCAACTTATTAAATAGATGGGGCACCGTTTGCATTAGGGTTTAAACCACGCTAAAACTATTTTGGAGTTGTTTCTTTTTAAGAACCTCTAAAATTACCCTGTGATCGAATTATCTACTACAATTGAATGTGATCTATTGTTCCATTGGAAATTAGTAGATTGCAAACTACTGTTCATGGTCGACGGCTACGTGCGCAAGAGCATGGTGTTGTGAATATCCCACAGGGTTCGAGAGATGTTGCACTAGCATCAGGGTTCGAGCGGGAGAGATCATAGCTACACACTAGTTATCAACCATCCACCATAATCATCGACAAGTGCTTTCTGAGAAGATCGGGCCACCCCATATCAGTTAGCGAATCACCCATGGTGACATCGGTTTGTGAGCCAAGGATCGCTGGCTCAGAATGCTGAGCCAAATCTTCTACAACACGAGGAGAGGAAGTAACCTCCGGTGTTGTAGAAGGTGTTGGGGTAGGAGTCAGAGGCGGAGCAGCATGCAAAGTCAAAACTAACTTTGACTGGCACATGGGCTTTGTCGTGGTTCCTTTCCCTTTGCCCTTGACAAGTTGTTTAGCTCTAAAGAAGTGACAGTTCAAGATCGTTACGCTTCAGAAAGAATATGAGATAAAATGTAAGACCTTGCGGGGAAAGTTACCTCTTCACAACAGGCAGTTCTTTCGTGCCAATGGAAATAGTCAGAGTTTTGCGTTTCCGGGTAAACACCTCCAGCAGTAGTACAAGTTCTCCTTCCTCCTAAGAAGCCGGTTTCTTAGGTGGATATCCCTCAAGAGGAGCAAGCTCCAACTCGGGGAGGTCAGCATGCTGAAAGAAATATCATCTCAGTGTTGCGAAAAAACTACAAAAAAGTACGGATGAGCACATATTTGAATACAAGAGTAACATCTGGAAAAATCACTGGTGTCACAGGACTCACTAGCCTTAATTTTAGGATAAACTCGGTCTCTCCTAACAGTTAGGCTAAGAGTTCCGATAATGTAAGGATTAGCAGAAGTGATAGAGTTTTTTCGGGTACCGAGGTAGTACCGGAACAAAACAAGACTCATCCAAATTCCGAGATAACCCTCGCACAAAGATGCGTAAGCGCTCATTTCTAAGATTGTGTTCGGGGGGAAATTGTGGAGTTGAACTCCATAGTAATCTAAGGCCTCGGAAAAGAAATTTGAGGGAGGAAAGTTCAAACCTCTATCGAGGTGAGTGCCGAAGTGCACCCGTTCGTCGGTGTGAGGCATGCGGATGGTTTGATTGAAGCCACTCCGCCAGTCGCCGGTGCAGAGGAGGCCCTCCTTTTCGATGATGTAGAGTTTCTCATTGTCGAGGACGCACGAGATCCACACACCACATAAGTTTTCCTTCTCCACCACTACAGAGGTCGCCGTCGTGCCGGAGGAAGAAGCCTCAGCCATTTTGTGGGCGGGGGAGACCGTATATGGGCGACGTTGTGCGTTTGGAGGAGGAAGCTAAAGGGAATATGCCTTGAGACGCAATAATAAAGTCATTACTATACATATTCCAAGTATATGATAGATGTTTATTTTGCATGCTATAATTTTATTAATTTGGAAACGTTAATACATGTGTGTTTAATAAACAAAAGGAAAGTTCCTAGTTATGCCTCTCTTATAAACTAGCTCGTTGATTAACAAGATGATCAAGGTTTCCTGATCATGGACATTGGATGTTGTTAATAACGAGGTCACACCATTAGTGGAATGATGTGATGAACATTCATCCGAAGTATAGCATTACAATCAAAGTCATTGTGTTTATATTGCTATAACATCTAACTAAGTAATCCTAGTCCTTAGACCATGAGATCATGTTAATCACTAACACTGGAAGAGTATCTTGATAACATCAAACGTCACACCATGAAAGGGTGATTATAAAGGTGGGTTCAGTACTATGAAAGTGTTATGTAGAGGCTCATGGATCAAGAGTGGGATTTGTCCATCTCGATGACGGATAGATATTCTCTGGGGCCTCTCGGTGATATCACATTGGTTAGCTTGCAAGAAAGTGATGAGATCACTAGAATGTTATATCACGGGAACGAGAAAAGAGTACATGTCGGTAACAAGATCAAACTAGGTATGGAGATACCGATGATCGAATCTCGGACATGTAATATATCACAAGACAAAGGGATTTAGTTACTAACGTTAAAGGTTCTCACGATCACAGAAGTCATCGTAGAATGTGTAGGAGTCAGTATGGATCTCCAGGTCTCGCTTCCGATTATTGATCTTTGAGGGGTCTCAATCATGTCTACATTATTCACGAACCGTAGGGTGACACACTTAAGGGACACCAACACCATTTGGAGCAAATATGTTTCAGACGAATGAATTGCAAAGCGCTGGAATTATTTCAATAGACACCGAAACTGCTTCAGGTGAAATTGCTAAAATTGGTTCTGCATGTAATATTGAAATGTTGCAGGGGGTTTTATGTGAATTTTTGTTAATTAAAGTAATTAACAAAATTCTTAATAAAATTAATAAAAGATTTTTATTAAATGAGAGAGCATTAAAATTTTAAAGTAAAGACTTTAAAGAGGAATGTTAAGGGACAAATTATGTGGAGGGGGTTACCACCACATGAATGGGGGAGGTGAGGGGTCACCCCCATGGGGTGTTGGCCATGGGGAGGGGTACCCCCTCCCTATAAAAGGCCACCCCTCTCACCCTTCTTCCTCACACCTTCTCGTGAAGGATCTCTCTCCCCCTCTAGTATTATTCCCCCATGGTCTCGGATTAGCGAGATACATGTTCCCGGTGGCATTTCGTCTAGAAGGAGTTGCTTCTTCTGCTGCATCGCTGGAGCGAGGAGGTGAAGGTTGTTCGGTGGCCTGAACATGTGTGCGAGTGTGGATGTGCTGCTAGTTTGCAGCGCTAGGACTTCCACACGATCTTGAGATTGGCAAGCGAACGACTACATCATCCACGAGTTCCTACTCGTTAACAAAACTTTGTTGTCTTCGAGGGTAAGTTCTCCATGGATGTATATCCACATGTTGCTTGTATCTAGTAGATAGATCTTGGCGTATAGTTCCCATCGTAGGAATTTTTTTGTTTTCTATGCTGCGAACCCTTTAGTGGTATCAGAGCCTGATCTATGCGTAGGTGCTCTGCATGGGTAGAACACATAAGAGTATGTGGGCGGTGATGATCATGTTATTGCTTCTTATATGTACTTTGGATATTGATGGCATAGTGGGATGAAGCGGCCCGGACCAACCTTACATGTCATCGCACATGAGACCAGTTCCACGACTGACATGCAACTAGTTTTGCATAAGTGGCTAGCGGGTGTCTGTCTCTCCTACTATAGTCAATATCTGATTTACAACGAGTTGCTAATAATTTGGTTATCATCGTTGTGGTTCCATGTTCGTAGGTAAGAACGGTTCTATCTTTGAAAGCCCTAAGCCACGTAAAAACTTGCAATTGATAAATTAGAGGCGTCTAGTTTAGATCGTTGCTGGGCTTGTGTCATGATATGGTAATGTTGTAAGTTGATGTATAGTTGATGAAGGAAATATGCCCTGAGAGACAATAATAAAGTTGTTATTATATATTCCTTATACATGATAGATGTTTATAAACAGGAAAGTGGTTCTGCATGTGATATTGAAATGTTGCAAGGGGTTTTATGTGAATGTTTGTTAATTAAAGTAATTAACAAAATTCTGAATAAAATAAATAAAAGAGTTTTATTAATTGAGAGTTGCATTTAATTTGGTGGAAATTAAATACATGTGAGTGGGATTTTGGGTGGAGGCCATGTTTATGTGAGTGGAGGTTCACCACATGAATGAAGGAGGGGAGGAGTCCTCCCCCTCATGCGCCGGCTATGGGAGGGGAGGGGTCTCCCTCCCTCCTATATAAAGCCCCCCTCTCCCCTCTCACAAAACACACCTCCTCGTGAAGGATCTCTCTCCCTCTCTAGATATTCCCCCATGGTCTCGGATTAGCGAGATACATGTTCCCGGTGGCCTTGCGTCTGGAAGGAGTTGTTGCTTTCGCTGATTCGCTGGAGCGAGGAGGTAGAGGTTGTCCGGTGGCTTGAACGTGTGTGCGAGGACGGATGCGCTGCTGATTTGCGGCGCTCGGACTTCCACACGATCTTGAGATCGGCAAGCGTACGACTACATCAACCACGAGTTCCTACTCGTTAACAAAACTCGTTATCTTCGAGGGTAAGTTCTCCATGGATGTATGTCCACCCGTTGCTCTGTATCTAGTAGATAGATCTTGGCGTATAGTACTCATCGTAGGAAATTTTTTGTTTTCTATGCTGCGGACCCAACAGTGGTATCAGAGCCTGATCTATGCGTAGGTGCTTTGCACGGGTAGTACACATATGTTTATATGTGGGCGATGATGATCAAGTTATTGCATCTTCTATGTACTTTGGATATTGGTGGCATAGTGGGATGAAGCGGCCCGGACCAACCTTACATGTCATCGTACATGAGACCGGTTCCACGACTGACATGCAACTAGTTTTGCATAAGTGGCTAGCGGGTGTCTGTCTCTCCTAATATAGTCAATATCTGATTTACAACGAGTTGCTGATAACTTGGTTATCCTCGTTGTGGTTCATGTTCGTAGGTAAGACCGGTTCTATCTCCGAAAGCCCTAAGCCACGTAAAACTTGCAATTAATAAATTAGAGGCGTCTAGTTTAGATCGTTGCTGGGCTAGTGTCTTGATATGGTATTGTTGTAAGTAGATGTATGATAGATACTCTTACAACTCACTTAACGTGTAAGTTCCATAGACCTTGGCCTTACACACAAAGGAATGATAGAGATCATACCACGATGCAAATGATAGAGATCAAATGCATGGACCATATCACCTCACTTCACACATTAGATGTTAGCATCTTATATTGCTAGTTTGGCGCTTTTGGTAGCATTATAAGATGATCCCTCATTTAGATATCAAGATAAAATGTGTTCTTCCTTAAGTATGCACTGTTTTGCGGATCGTGTTTTGAGGCATCACGTGATGATCGGGTGTTCTCGAATCTACGCTTTCATACAACAGGTGTAAGACAGTTTTACACACGCGAATACTAAGGTTCTTACTTGACGAGCCTAGCATGTACAGACATGGCCTCGGAACACGGACCGAAAGGTTAAGCATGAGTCATATAGCTGATATGATGCCCATATAGATGCTCGCCTTTGAAGCTACACCGACTCATGTGATGATCGGACTTGGTGTAGTGGATTTCGTTCATGTAATCACCAAAAGGACACGAGGGATGTCGTTTTTGAGTGGGAGTTCATTAGTAATTTGGATTAGTTGAACTCAATCTATCATAAACTTAGTCTAAATATATTTTACAAATTCTGTTGTAGATGGCACCACTTGCTTTTAATTTCAATGTGTTCATGGAGAAAGAGAAGCTTGTTGCGAATGGTAGCAACTTCACCAACTGGGCTATGAATTTGAGGATTCTCCTCACTGCTGCACAAAAGCAATATGTGCTAGAGGCGCCGCTAGGCCCCCCACCAGTTCCTGATGCCCCTGACAAGGAAAAGAACGTCTATATAACTCGTCAGGAGGACCACAACTTAGTTCATTGCGGCATACTGTATGGGCTAGAGCCAGAACTTCAAAAACATTTCGAAAATGGCAATGCCTTTGATACCATGGGAGAATTGAAAATGATTTTCGATACCCATGCTGCCGTAGAGAGATATAATGCTTCTGAAAAGTTCTTTAGCTGCATGATGGAAGAGAACAGCTCCGTTAGTGAGCACATACTCAAAATGTCTGGGTACGCCGATAAGCTTGTGTCCTTGGGAATAACGATTCCCATTGACTTAGGCATACATCGTGTTCTCCAATCTCTGCCACCTAGCTACAAGAGCTTCGTGATGAACTATAATATGCAGGGCATGAAGAAGTCTCTTCCCGAGCTTCTATCAATGCTTAAGACTGCAGAAGTGGAGATTAGGAAAGAACATCAAGTGTTGATGATCAATAAGACCACCGGTTTCAAGAAGGACAAGAAAGGCAAGCAGGAGGGAAAGAAGGGCGGCAAATCTGTTGTCGCGCCTAAAAAGAAACCCCGTGCTGGCCCTAAGTCTGACACCGAGTGCTACTATTGCAAGGGGACTGGCCATTGGAAGCGCAACTGCCCCAAGTATTTGGCGGACAAGAAGTCCGGCAAGGCAAACAAAGGTATATGTGATATACATGTTATTGATGTGTACTTGACTAGTACTCGCAGTAGCACCTGGGTATTTGATACGGGATCGGTTGTAACTCGGTTTAGGGGCTACGGAACAAGCGACAACTAGCAAGGGATGAGGTCATGATGCGGGTCGGCAATGGATCAAGAGTTGATGTGATCGTCGTCGGAATGCTGCCTCTCCATATGCCGTCGGGATTAGTTATAAACCTGAATAATTGTTATTTGGTTCCTGCACTGAGCATGAACATTGTAGCTGGATCGTGTTTGATGCAAAGTGGTTATTCGTTTAAGTCTGAAAACAATGGTTGTTCGATTTATATGAATAATATCTTTTATGGTCATGCACCTGTGTTGAATGGTTTATTTCTGTTGGATCTCGATAGTAGTATTACGCATATTCATAATGTTGATGCTAAAAGGATTAAACTTGATAATGATATATCTGCATATATGTGGCACTGCCGTCTAGGTCATATTGGCGTTAAACGCATGAAGAAACTCCATTCTGATGGACTTTTGGAATCACTTGATTTTGAATCATTTGATACATGTGAACCATGCCTTATGGGCAAGATGACTAGAACGCCGTTTTCCGGTTCAATGGAACGGGCGGCAGATTTGTTGGAAATCATACATACTAATGTGTGTGGACCAATGAGTGTGTCGGCGCGAGGTGGATATCGTTACTTTGTTACTTTCACGGATGATTTGAGTAGATACGGGTATATCTATTTGATGAAACATAAGTCTAAAACCTTTGAAAAGTTCAAAGAATTTCAGAATGAAGTGGAAAATCATCGTAACAGAAAGATCAAATTTCTGCGGTCCGACCGTGGAGGAGAGTATCTTAGTTATGAGTTTAGCACACATATGAAAGACTATGGAATAGTTTCACAAGTCACGCCTGCCGGAACACCACAATGTAATGGTGTGTCAGAACGTCGTAATCGTACTTTATTGGATATGGTTCGATCTATGATGTCTCTGACTGACTTGCCACTGTCATTTTGGGGTTATGCACTGGAAACCGATGCATTCACTTTAAATAGGGCACCATCTAAATCCGTTGAAAAGACACCGTATGAATTATGGTTTGGAAACAAACCTAAGCTGTCATTTCTTAAAGTTTGGGGATGCGATGTTTATGTGAAGAAACTTCAACCGGATAAACTCGAACCCAAAGCAGAAAAATGCGTCTTCATAGGATACCCTAAGGAAATGATTGGGTATACCTTCTATCACAGATCCGAGGGAAAGGTCTTTGTTGCCAAGAATGGATCCTTTCTTGAGAAGGAGTTTCTCGCGAAAGGTGTGAGTAGTCGGAAGGTAGAACTCGAAGAGGTTATTGAACCTTCTCTTCATGAAATGGCAAGTAGCGCAGCACTGGAAGTTGTTTCGGAGTTGACTTCACCTAATGAAGAGAGAGCTAATGATATTGATCATGAAACTCCGAAAGAGGACACTACCAAACCTCGCAGGTCAAGCAGGACACGTACAGCTCCTGAACTATACGACAATCCTGTTATGAATTTCATGATTGATGAAATAGATGACCCTGCGACATATGAAGAAGCGATGATGAGCCCTGATTCCAACAAATGGCTAGAAGCCATGAAATCCGAGATGGAATCCATGTACGAAAACCAGGTTTGTACCTTGGTGGACTTACCTCACGATCGAAAGGACGTTGAGAATAAATGGATTTTCAAAAGAAAAACTGATGCTGATGGTAATGTAACCATCTATAAGGCTCGACTTGTCGCAAAGGGGTTTCGACAAATTCAAGGAGTTGACTATGATGAGACATTCTCTCCCATAGCGATGCTTAAGTCGGTTAGGATTATGTTAGCAATTTCTGCATATTTCGATTATGAAATATGGCAGATGGATGTCAAAACTGCGTTCCTCAATGGTAATATTGAAGAAGAGTTGTATATGATACAACCTAAGGGTTTTGTCGATCCTAAGGATGCTGATAAGGTGTGCAAACTTCAGCGATCCATCTATGGACTGAAGCAAGCATCCCGGAGTTGGAATCTCCGCTTTGATGAGGTGATCAAAGAGTTTGGATTTGTCCAAATTTATGGAGAGGCTTGTATTTACAAGAAAGTGAGTGGGAGCAATGTGGCATTTCTGATATTATATGTGGATGACATATTATTGATTGAAAATTATATAGATCTTTTAAACAGTGTTAAAAGTTATCTAAACAGCAAATTTTCGATGAAAGACCTTGGTGAAGCGTCATACATATTAGGCATTAAAATCTATAGAGATAGATCAAGGCGCCTAATTGGGCTATCGTAGAGTACATACCTTGATAAGATATTAAAGAAGTTTAATATGGACGAAAGTAAGAAGGGGTTCTTACCTATGTTGCAAGGAAAGACATTGAGTAAGACTCAAAGTACGGCTACGGCGGAAGAAAGAGAGATGATGGATAAGATCCCCTATGCCTCGGCCATAGGCTCTATTATGTATGCCATGCTATGTACAAGACCGGATGTGGCACATGCTATTAGTTTGAATAGTAGGTACCAATCTGATCCAGGTTCGGAACACTAGATAGCGGTAAAGAACATCCTCAAGTACTTGAGAAGAACTAAGGATATGTTTCTCATATACGGAGGTGAAGAAGAGCTAGTCGCTAAGTGTTATGTCGATGCTAGCTTTGACACCGATCCGGATGACTCTAAGTCTCAATCCGGATACGTATTTCTCTTGAACAGAGCGGTAGTTAGTTGGAGGAGTTCCAAACAACTTGTGGTGGCTGGATCAACAACGGAGGCGGAATATGTTGCTGCTTCAGAAGCGGCGCAGGAAGCAGTTTGGATGAAAGAGTTCATTATGGAACTGGGTGTGGTTCCCAATGCATTGGACCCGATGGTGATCTATTGTGACAACAATGGAGCCATAGCCAACGCAAAGGAACCAAGGTCTCACAAGAATTCCAAACATATTAAGCGCCGGTTTCACTCCATCCGCGAGCATGTCAAGGATGGAGATATAAAGATTTGTAAAGTACACATGGACCTAAATGTAGCAGATCCGTTGACTAAAGTACTCCCTACGGCAAAACATGATCAACACCAGAACTCCATGGGTGTTAGATTTATCACTATATAAACTAGATTATTGTCACTAGTGCAAGTGGGAGGCTGAATGAAATATGCCCTGAGAGGCAATAATAAAGTTGTTATTATGTATTCCTTGTATATGATAGATGTTTATTTTGCATGCTATAATTGTATTGATAGGAAACATCAATACATGTGTGTTTAATAAACAAAAGGGTTCCTAGTTATGCCTCTCTTATAGACTAGCTTGTTGATTAACAAGATGATCAAGGTTTCCTGATCATGGACATTGGATGTTGTTAATAACAAGGTCACAGCATTTGTGAAGTGATGCGATGAACATTCATCCGAAGTATAGCATTACGATCAAGTCATTATGTTTATATTGCTATAACATCATACAAAGTAGTCTTAGTCCTTCGACCATGAGATCATGTTAATTGCTAACACCGGAAGAGTATCTTGATAACATCAAACGTCACACCATAACAGGGTGACCATAAAGGTGGGTTCAGTGCTATGAAGGTGTTATGTTGAGGCTCATGGATCAAGAGTGGAATTTGTCAATCCCGATGACGTATAGATATACTCTGGGCCCTCTCGGTGATATCACATTAAGATAGCTTGCAAGCAAGTGATGTGATCACTAGAATGTTATATCACGGGAACAAGAAAAAGTGCATGTCGGTAACGAGATCAAACTAGGTATTTGGATACCGATGATCGAATCTCGGACATGTATTATATCATGAGACAAAGGGATTAAATTGCTGACGTTAAAGGTTCTCACGATCACAGAAGTCATCGTTGAATATGCAGGAGTCAGTATGGATCTCCAGGTCCCGCTTCTGATTCTTGATTTGAGAGGAGTCTCAATCATGTCTGCATTATTCGCGAACCATAGGGTGACACACTTAAGGGTTGCCGGACACCATTTAGGAGCACATATGTTCCAGACAAAAGGTTTGCAAAGCGCAGGAAATGTTTCGATAGAAACAGGAATTGTTTCAGGTGAAATTGCAGAAAGTGGTTCTGCATGTGATATTGAAATGTTGCAAGGGGTTTTATGTGAATGTTTGTTAATTAAAGTAATTAACAAAATTCTGAATAAAATAAATAAAAGAGTTTTATTAATTGAGAGTTGCATTTAATTTGGTGGAAATTAAATACATGTGAGTGGGATTTTGGGTGGAGGCCATGTTTATGTGAGTGGAGGTTCACCACATGAATGAAGGAGGGGAGGAGTCCCCCCTCATGCGCCGGCTATGGGAGGGGAGGGGTCTCCCTCCCTCCTATATAAAGCCCCCCTCTCCCCTCTCACAAAACACACCTCCTCATGAAGGATCTCTCTCCCCCTCTAGATATTCCCCCATGGTCTCGGATTAGCGATATACATGTTCCCGGTGGCCTTGCGTCTGGAAGGAGTTGCTGCTTCCGCTGATTCGCTGGAGCGAGGAGGTGGAGGTTGTCCGGTGGCTTGAACGTGTGTGCGAGGACGGATGTGCTGCTGATTTGCGGCGCTCGGACTTCCACACGATCTTGAGATCGGCAAGCGTACGACTACATCAACCACGAGTTCCTACTCGTTAACAAAACTCGTTGTCTTCGAGGGTAAGTTCTCCATGGATGTATGTCCACCCGTTGCTCTGTATCTAGTAAATAGATCTTGGCGTATAGTTCTCATCGTAGGAAAAATTTTGTTTTCTATGCTGCGGACCCAACAAAAATGGACTGGAATCTCCAGTATGCAAGGACTAGAGTCTCCGGTGTCCCTATCCGGAGTTTCGGCACAAGTATCTGGTGTGACCTTGAAAACATGCCCGGGTCATTCTGATTGGGGGTCCGGATACTGTAACTACCTCGGTGAATTACGCTCCTAGTTACAAGCCCGGATGAGCAGAAATGGTTGAAATAGTACGGTGGGGCTCAAATGCCACTCATAGGTAGACCTTTCGGCCGTCCCAACCATTTCCAAACATCGGGACAAGAACGGGCGGCGTAATCGGCAGGCGAAGGGATCAACTACATACACAAATGAGTATGTATGCAAGCCACCATACAATAGTACATCAGAGCCATTCCATCTAAAAAGAAAAAAAATATAGCAACGCCATACGGCAAGATCCAAATATCCTAGATAGATATAATAGTTTAGGATATCTCCTCATACATCAAACATCAGAGTATCAAGCGGAAGCGGAAGACAAAATCCGAGTACGGATAAGAAGCAAATCGGCATAAGATGCCCATAAATAAGCACATCCCGCCCACAGATCTCACGGATCCCCGTTCCCGGAATCTCTACACCGAATGATCGTTGCCCACATCGTCCGTCTCTTCCACCCAGTATCCATCTTGCGAGTGTACCTATTCATCTGAACCAATAATTTATCGTGTGAGACCCTAGGGGTACTCAGCAAGTCTTTATGCCTCTAAAGGGGACACAACCTGGGGTGACGCAATTGCAGCAAAAGATAAACCCTAGCAATTCTATAGAAACTCGCTAACCATCCGCCCAACCAGAGATAGACGGATGTCCGTGAATTAATAACAACAGTTATAACAGTTGTAACGGTAATCTTAGCAGATCCATCCTCCTCCTCGCTTACCGACGAGGAAGCGGACGAACAACCCCCACAACCGTTGGCAGTTTTATTATTCATTCCATGAGTGTTGCACTATTTACTAGTCAGGTACCTAGTCTAGTCATATTAAAAGCGGTACTTTAGTTATGCTTGTCTATGATCGAGAAACTGTGCTCCAAGTCGTCCATAACCGCGGACATGGCTTTCAGAAAGTTTTACCCTGCAGGGGTGCACAAATAGCAACACACACTCGATATGCCTTGGAAAAACCAAATCAAAACCCAACGAGACAGTCACGACAAAGCAATTACAGGATTCAGAAATATTTCAGGGGGCCACCCCTTTAAGTAGATCCCGCAACGAAGCCGGCCGGCTCCGAAACGGGCTTAAGGTTGTGGAGGCGGCTGTAAACGACTGGGAACCCGAAAGTGTGGCTGGGATTGTCGATACAGCGAAATCGGGCCACGATCCTAAACAGTACAGTGTGCAGTACCTCGCACAATTTAAATAAAATAGTAAAGCATGGCATAAGTACAGGATAGTAAATAAAACCTCAAACTAGTTTGTGGCCCCAAGAAATAAGAATGAATCAAGCTCTGGCTCAGGGGGGTCCATAAGGCCTCCCGGATGTGGACAGCGCGAATATTCTTGGAACAGGAATCAAGTACTCGGGGTCTTACGGGACACAAGTGAGCCTGAAAAACCAAATAGCCAATATGGCTCACCGATGCCACTTCCATTAGTTATCCCATTACTGCTCAGGTTAAGTTGTTTAGGTACCTCGTTATCCATCAGACACTCACATACCCTACACATGCTGTTCTACGACTCGCATGGCTCAAACAACTCCTGTAGTAATGGCTCATGGGATGGAGGAACAAGCTTCGGTGGGGTTTAAAAGTAAAGGCTATGCAATACTTGGGATTCAATTTAATGCAATCGCGACTCAATGATGCAAGAATAAGAAAGAGGCAATAGGTACTATATGTATGCAAGCATGTGGTAGTGCTTGCCTGGCAGCTCAGTTGAAGCAAGGAATGGATCTGGGTAGTGCTCCTGGTTCTCCTGATATATTCCCTGCTCAGCGTCTATTCGAAGAAGAACCAAACAAACAAGGGCTAACATAAATAAAGAGCACAAGCATATGAATATATGCATCAAGCAAACAATCATGCCATGATGAATGATGCACAATTTGCATGGCATTAAAGTAGCATGGCATGGGTGAGTGTGAGATACAAGATTAAATCATTTTATTGAGTTTTGGCCCCATTTTATTCACAATTAAGTTGCTGTTCACTTTATATTTGTATGATGCATGCTTCAAATCAAACCATGGAATGCACAAACAGAAAGGTCTCGTCGAGCTAATCATTTTAGACATATCATTTGTTAAATTTGGATTTATAAAACAAAAGATATTAATTTATTAAGGAAAAGGGGCATTTAATGTAATTTAAATAAACTTGGAATTTTGAATGTTCAAAATATATTTTGGATTGCATATTTGAAAACCTCACATTTTTCTGATTTGAAAACATATATTATTTGTATTATTTGGATTAATATTTGAAAAGTTATTTAAAAATAGAATTATATTTGAATTTGAAATAATTTGAAAAGGATTTAAATTTAAACAGATTAAACACAGAGACTTTTGTCACCCAGACGGACCCAGACACGGACGCTGACGGGTGGGCCAACGCTGACTGGACTGCGCTGCGCGCGAAAAGCTTTTCTCACCGCAGCTTGCACTAGCCCCAGCAACTGACAGGCGGGACCACGGCACAAGCGGACCCACATGTCAGTGGGCGGGCGCGAGGCTGCCACGCGGCTCAGAGGGAGGACTGCGGGTTAGGCGCACGGAAACGGAGGGGCGTTTCTGCATAACTGCAACGAGGCAGACAGCTGGGCCATGCTGGCCCGCGGGTTTAGGGTAACAAAACGGAGGGGGGTATCGGCAAAACGTCCGCCCACACTGTTTTTCTTCTCTGCCGCGATCGACCGATCGGTGCGCGGCGCGGGCGACGCGGGGTTCGATCCTAGGACGCGGGGGTGCGCGCTGCGGGGTGCAACCAGTGCGGCTAGGCTGGGTTTGGTGTCAGGTGGGGGTTACGCGGCTAGTTAGGGCTTACGCGACGCCGAGAGCATGCAGACGCGCGCGCCCGTCGGTGCACCGAGGGTGCTCGACGGTTGGTCCGGCGAACCTAGGGCGGCACGGCGAAGGTGACCATGTCAGGGGGATCCAGGGGCTCACCTAGAGGGTGTTGGCGGCGTTGGTTCGGGTCGGCGAGCGGACGATCGGCGGTGATGCAGAGGCCCAGCGCGCTAGGGTTTGCGTCGGTGCGGTGCTGGTACCGGTGGCTCCGGTCCGTCTCCTCCTCGTCGCCGGGCTCAGGGTGAAGCATAGGAGCCTCCTCGATCTTCCTCGTCAACCAGCGCGTCACGCCACCGGCTGGTTTAGGTATGGGCGGTGGAGGCCGAAGGTTTTGGCGGCTATGGGGTGGCTGGTGGCGGTGGAGAAGAAGGGAGAGGGGGAGCGTCCTGGGCCAGATCTGGGCGAGGCAGAGGGGTGTCGTGGGGTGGTGGTAAAGCAGAGGGAGGGAGGTTGATGCCGTGGGGAGCAGGTAGACGATAAAGGTGGCTCGGCCACCTTTATCCTCCCTCTCCTTCACGTGCTTGGCAGGGGCAGGTAGGGCAGTGGGGGGTGGCTTCCAGGTGGGGTAGGGCACAGCCAAGGAGGCAGGGTCGGGGTAGGGCCCGCTTGGCAGAGAGAGGGAGCTAGGGAGAGAGAGGTGAGGCTCGGGTCTAGGGTTGGAGCTAGGGTAGGCTCGGTTAGGGTTTGTGTTAGGGTTGGGGGGGTAGCTAGGTGGGGTTTGGTCAGGTGGGGCGAGCTGGGTGGGGCCGGCTAGGTGAGAGAGAGATAGAGGCCGAGAGAGAGAGAGGTAGGTTTAGGGTTTAGCTTAGAGCTAGGTTAGAGGGGATGGTAAAGAGAGGAGAGGTGAGGTAGGGTGGTGATAGCTAGGTGATTAGGGTGATGGGGTGGTGGCTTGGGGTTTAAAGGAGATTGCATGCTCCAACTAGATCAAGCAACACAAGAGAGGGGTGTGGTGATGATGGTCTTAAGCAAGCTCAAACAAGATCAAGCTAAGAGGAGAGAGAGATGTGGTTTTAAGTTCACTCAAAATTCAAATAAAATCCAAAGAACAAGAAAAAAGGTGGGGCTTGCATGGCCCATGCAAAACATTTATTGCTATGTTGATTATTGTGAGAACAACATTATTACATGGCATTATTCATTTGCACTTCCAAAATTGGAGTAAGGCCCAAGCAAAGGAATTTAGAAGGAATCCCAAGTGGAGTAGATGGAGATGATCACATTGGATTATATTTGGGACTTGCTAGTGTGTATATGCCACTAGGTATTTAATAGCCCACAAAAATATCCCAACATGATGATAACCCCAAAGACACACATATGGAAGCTAGGAAAAAGGTTCCACTCACAAGGCATGCAAAGGTGGCCATGTGGCTCTCATGTTTCAATATTGTGAAAACAACATGATGCTAAGATGAGAGTATGTGGAAAAGAATTGGATCCATTCCAACCCACAAGAGCTAGAGGTAAAACCAATAAGTGCCAAGCTCATGTTTAGTTGGATGGTGGAATTATAAGGTGGTGAAAGGAAAAGGTGGTGGAGTTAATAAGAGATATGCCCCCAACTCAACTTGGGCATTTAAACAATATATCAAGAACCAAATACAATATCAAGAGGCAAATACAATTAATAATGCATATGAGATAAGAACCAAAACAAAAAGGGTTTTATATGATGCTCAAATGCAAGGTGGCATGATGACATGAGCATGATATAATTATGATGCAACAATTATATATTTGAAGTAGCCATATATCTAGACTAGGCTAGTAGCATTGCAATTGTTAGACAATTGGGATGCTACAGATACTGTCCGAAGATGGACCACAATCTCCGGTGTGAGATGTTTTCAGACCGAAGTCTCTGGTCTCCAGGCCGGAGTCTTCGGTGTGATATTTCCCCAACAGGCAGAAAACAGTCTGTAAAGAGTTCAGCCTATAGCAAGTGTGTCTTGAAGAATAAAGTTGGAGTGATATCTCTTATGTACCTTCAAGATACCAACATAATGAAGAAAGAAGAAATGATATGCAAGTTCAAGATGAGCCACCTCGAAGAGATCATTTTCTTAAAGCTTGTCATCCTATGATGATCATGGATATGGGAAGATGATATGCCCAAAAGAGAAGCTCTACCATAGTGGATTATGGGGAGCAATTTGCAAGTCTTCACCAAGCTAGCGCAATCAAGAAAGGTGTTCCATCTTGAGGTGGAGTAGATCGTCATCATTAAGCTCAAGTGGAATATGTGCAAGGCAAAGGTATGCTCTTGATAGGGTTTCCTTCTTACCGGTCTCGTGGTGATTAGTTGGAGAGACCAGCTTATAGGATAGATACCGTACTATCAAGAGGGGCTCTCGAGTGAGTAACTTGATCATATCCTTCGGAGAGGGATCAAACATTTGCATACTAGGCATCATCTTTCATGGTTCTTATTTAGTTCTTATCTATGAGAGGATTTTGAGCTTGTGTTAATCTTCATGACAAGCTCAAGTTCATCGAAAACGGATTTCATATGCATTCTCTATTGCGTCTTCGATGTTGGAGGTTTTACCGATTCGTCTTTTTTAGAGAGGTCAAACCTTTCGTCATTTGGTTCTATCCTCCCTTGCTGTACTATAATGTTTTTCTGTATGATCTTGTAGAGCTTATTGTCCTCTTTAAAACGAGCCCAAGATCATCAAAATCAGAGTCCTGATGCAAAAGTTATGGTTGTTTTTGTATTAGTCTTTCTACCAGTTTTTGTAAGACCGGAGATTCTGGACTAAATCTCTGGTCTATCTCTAGATTGCATACAGATTGACCTTCAGTTTGTCCCTATTTGGCCTGGGTACACCGGAGACTCTGGACCGGGCGATTCCTAGGCCTAACAGTTGGATTTTTAGGGACCTATTTAAGAGGCCCTTCTTCCCCAATGGTTCCCTAACCTTTCTTGCAAGTTTTCCCCTCCATTGTTGACCTTCTCGAGCTTGATATCCCTCAATCCCTCCTATGTTGCATATTCTTAAGGGATTTTAAAGAGGAGATCCATATCTACAATCCCACCAATCAATCTCTCCTCTAAGTGAGGGGAACATCTTGGGATCTAGACCTTTGCATACTTGGCATCATCGTTCTTGGTTCTTATTTGGTTCTTATCCATGAGAGTATTTTGAGCTTGTGTTAATCTTCACGACAAGCTTAATTTCATCGAAAGCGGATTTCATATGCATTCTCTATTGCATCTTCGATGTTGGAGGTTTTACCGGTTCGTCTTTTTTAGAGAGGTCAGATCTTTCGTCATTTGGTTCTATCCTCCCTTGCTGGACTATGATGATTTTCTATATGATCTTGTAGATATTATTTTCCTCTTTAAAACAAGACCAAGATCATCGAAATCGGAATTCGGATGCAAAAGTTATGGTTATTTTCATATTGGTCTTTCTGCCAGTTTTTGTAAGATCGAAGATTCCGGACTAAATCTTCGGTCTATCTCCGGAACGCGTACAAATTGACCTCTAATTTGTCCTTGTTTGTCCTGGTTACACCGGAGACTCCGGTCCTAGTCCGGAGACTCCGGGCAGGGCGATTCCTGGGCCTAACGGTTAGATTTCTAGGGACCTACTTAAGAGGCCCTTCTTCCCCAATGGTTCCCTAACCTTTCTTGCAAGTTTCCCCTCCATTGTTGACCTTCTTGAGCTTGCTATCCCTCAATCTCTCCTATGATTCTTGGATATTCTGAGGGATTTGAAAGAGGAGATCTAGATCTACAATCCCACGAATCAATCTCTCCTCTAAGTGATGGGAATATATTGGGATCTAGATCTTAGAGTCTTATGTGGATTTCCTCCATTGTTTTTCCTCTCTTATCCCCATAAGCTTTTGTAGCTTTGGTGGAATTTGTGAGAGAATGACTTGAGCACTTCTTGTGTTTTTGCCATTGTATTTGTTGCATCGATTTGGGTTCTCGGTGAGGATATGATTGGGGTAAAGGTGAGAAGCTTTTTACTCTTGGGTTCTTGGAACCCTAGACAGTTTGGTTATATTGCAGGCTTGTGTATTACTTGGGGCCTCCAATTAAGTTGTGGAGCTCTCCCCAAGCTTGTTAGTTGGGAGCCTCCAATTGAGTGTGGAGAAGTGCCCCAATCTTGTGAGAGGTTCCGGATTGCCACCGACAAGTGCACCGATAGTGGAAGTGTGGATCAATCCTGTTGGGGTGAGATTCACCGAAGAACAAGGGAGGACTTTCGTGGCGTTGGTGGTTTGAAACCACCCATATCCAAACGAGGCGTACTCCATTGTTGGGAGGAACTCGCTAAAACATCGTCGTCTCCGTGCGCCTCGGTTATCTCTATACCCGAGCTCTTACTTATCCACCTTACTTTGTGATAGTCTTCGTGCTTAAAGTCTATATATTGCTATCACATAGTTGCTTGTCTTGCTTAGCATAAGTTGTTTTGCACATAGGTGAACCCTAGTTGTTCTAGGTTTTGTGCTTGACAAAGTAAACACTAGTTTAATTCCACCTTTGTTAAGCCACTCTCATAAAAGTTTTAAACCGCCTATTCACTCCCCCCCTCTAGGTGACATCCTTGTCCTTTCAATTGGTATCAGAGCCAGGTCTCTCATATTAGGCTTCACCACCTTGAGAGTTTAGATGTCGGCTAGGGGATTAGTGCACAACGAAATGTTCATATTCGATGGCACATATTATGATATATGGAAAACTTGTATGCTTATTCATTTTCGGGACATAGACCCAAATTTTGAGCATATTGTAGATATTGGTTTTTCTCCTCCTATAGATTTCGAAAATGTATCTTGTGAGGATGAGAAAAACTTATATCTTGATGCTCAAGCTTCTAATGTTCTTGTTAATTCTTTGAGCTATGTAGTTACATCTTCAATCATTCCTTTCTGGAGCGCTCATGAGTTATGGAAAAAACTTGAAGATAAATATGTTGTGTCCAATATTCTTGAGGATGATTGTGTTGCTTCCACTTCTGGTTGAGATGAGTTCTCATCTTCTACCACCTCACCAACATGTGATTCTTCACAAGGTAATGATATGGTGAGTGGTGATAGAAATTGCAATATGGATAGTGAGCTTACTATTAGTCATACTTCATCTCTATCTAGTTGCAATGGTCTATCGTTGGACTCTAACACTTGTAGCACTCAAAACTCCTTATATGCTTTTTTTTGGTAGTCCTTGCATATCATGTATAAATGGCTTGAATAAATATTATGATGATATGCTTGTGTTGTCTTGTTGCCATGATAAAAATCCTTCTATTTCCTCTAGTGCTTGTGTTTCTAACCATGTAGATGAAAACTAAGATTATATGGGCCAAGACAAGGTTTTGAATGGAGCTTCAAATAATTTCATCATCACCATCATGTTCTCATGGTACCCACCTATGCCTTATGGCTAGGGATTCAAAGGTAACTCCTACTTTGGAACCCAATACCTCTTGTGATGATGAGGATGAGGATAATGAGGAAGAAAAGCTTGATGTTGATGATTTATATGAAAAGGTTGAGATTGTTCATCATGCTCTTGTTAAGAATAATATTGCTTACTCTAACTTCGTTGAAATCTTGGACTTTGCTATTAAGAGCAAAGAACATATTGATAAGTTATAAGCACAAATTTAGGATCATGAGAACACCATTGATAAAATGACTAGCCTTGAGCGTGAGTATTCTAATAAAATTGTAAATCTAGATGAAGCTCTTGAAGAGGAACAAACCACTAAGGAATCTCTTGAGGAGACTTTTGCTCTAGAGTTGTCTAGAGTGAAGGAATCTCATGATAGAGATCTTGAGGTGGCAAGTGATCTCAAAAATAAAAATGATGAGCTTCAAGTTGCTTATGCTAAACTCCTTGAGGATTTTGAGTACCTCAAAAATGGCTCTAGGGTCATCAAGGGTGAGCTCATCAAACTCACCAAGTCAAATGAGAAACTTAAAGCCTCTTACTCAAAAGAGCTTTCGAAGTTTCCCTCACCTCTTGCAATTAATTATGATGCTTGTGCTACTAACTCTATTTCTTGTGAAGCATCTATTTTGAAGGAGAATGTTGAGCTAAAGACACAATGTCGCGGGGATGACCCCCGGGTAGGCCAAGCCAAGATAAACTGGCTATCTCTAGGGAGGCCTGGCCGGTTGGCTGCAAGACAAAGAACCACAATCGGGTGGACTGCTTCAGTCGGTCCGCCCTCAGGATTCCCTGGCTGGCCCGTCTAGCCGGGTGACCGGAAGAGCCGGCTGGGTGGCCACCTCTACCCGACCACCTCAGATCCGTTGGCCAAAGGTATGGGGGGGGTGACGCACCTTGCTGAGCGCACCCCTCACCGGACAGGCTGGCGCACCACCCTGACGGTGCTACAAGATGAAGGTGCCAAAGTGCCAAGGCTGGAAGCTGACGAGTAAAGCTCCGGCTAATGAGTAAAGCACCAAGCTGATGAGTAATGCATCGGGTGAAACCCAAAGCAACAGCGTTGGGACGCTGCATCGCTGCCCCCACCTGTACTGAAGGCTTGACCGGGTCCTGGCCCACCGGCTGGGCCCGGCCAGCCGACCTGCTTTGTAAACCCAAAGCCCAGACAGTAAACCGTAGAACCCACCTTGTAACCTACCTCTCCCAACCAATATATAAGGGGGGGTAGTGACAGGGTTCTAGGTAGACAATTACAAGTTACAAGTTCTCTAGATTCCACAAGTTCAGTAGTTCATCTTCCTCTAGCTCCCCATAGCAGCTAAGGAAAATAGCTCGAGGAGCACTTGTACTGAGGACTTGCTCCCGATATAGTAGATCCATGCAGGAGTAGGAGTTTTACCTCAACTAGAGGGCTCCGAACCTGGGTAAATCAGTGTATTTGCAGTATTTGTGCCCAACCTGTTGCGAGTAGCCACCGATAGCATCCTAATTGTCCCCTTCATGCCATCCCCGATGGCACTGCTGTGTTCCACACCACGACAGTTGACGCCTACCATGGAGCACAGCGCTTCAGCTGGAGTCATCTTTCGCACGGGACTTCCGCTCGTCGCCAGTGAGTGAGTCGCCTCTAGCCTCATCCTCACCTTCGGCTCCTTTGACTAGATCCTCGACAACGCATCCTGCGTCAACGAGGAAACCTTCCCAAGCGACGGCTCTGTCATGCACTTCGGCGAACACCGCGTCTACGTCGCCACTATCGCCGAGAATTTCCCTCGCAAGGTCATCACCATCTCCAGCGCGCCACCTGGCTTCTCCACTTCGCGCCTCACTAGCGTCAGCGTTGAGGTCATGATGGGCGACGTGGGTGAAGGTCGCCGCCTACCTCTGGAGCGCGACGCAGGCGCCAACGACGCCGCCCCACACGAGGAGGACCTGGATTCACTGGACGCCTCCATCCAGAACCTCCGCGTCCCCATCACCCTCGAGGTGGACACAGCGGCAGCAGTAGCTGTGTTGGAAGCCATGCGCCAGAACCTCCTAGAGGAAACCAGCAAAGTCGCTACCCGCCTGCGCCGCCTGGACGCAACCATGCATGAGTACAACACTGTGCATGGCTTCTCCTGCCTACCTGGCGCCAACCAGCAGGATCCACCCCAGGGCCATAACTTGGGCTTGGAACTGACAGTGTTATTGACTCGCATGTCCACGCGGCTCATCCGGTTTACAGTACTCCGGCCAAGAACATGAGGGCCGCAGAAGGAGCCACCGCTGAGCTTATCCACCTAGAGGGTGACGCGATGCGTCGCCAGTAGGTGCGCGTCCAGCTCCTCGTCGCTACGGCCAACAAGCAGCAGGTCAAGGCGGGCGCAAGCCTCAAAGGGAACAACAAGAGCCAGCAGCCTCATCGGGCGGGCGATCCAGCTGCAGGTGGCAGCAAGGCCTCCTCTCCAAACGCTACAAAGCAGAACAACCGTCCACGTGGCGGATTAGCTAGCCGTGGGCAAAATCCACGCGAATCCGCAGCCGTCACCAGCAGAAACCGCGATCCGGCTGAGGAAGCCGAAAGAATCAGCACGCCACCCAAGTCCCGCCTTTCAGGATGGCTTAACCTGCTCGAGCCGGAGGAGCCGCGGGACGCGCGTGCCCGCATCGATCTATTGGTCCAATCACACGCACTGGAGGAAGAGAGTACGGCTGGCCCAAGGTGTTTCAGACCGCGCATCCGGAACGAACCGTTTCGAAAGCGATTTTCGCTCCCAAGGGACACCCCAAAATACAATGGCACGGTTAAGCCAGAGGACTGGCTGGTGGACTACACCACCGTGGTTGGCACCACGAACGGCAACCGTCGGGTAGCCGTGTGCTATGTCCCCCTCATGCTCCTCGACTTGGCCAGAACATGGCTCAACAGTCTCCCCGATAACAACATCAATGCTTGGATTGACTTCGAGCAGGCGTTCGTCCGCAACTTCACTGGCACTTATAAGTGCCTGGGTCGCCCAGGCGAGCTCACCCTTTGCGTTCAGGGCAAGGACGAGACCGGCCGCTCCTACATCACCCGGTGGACAAGCATGCACAACTCATGCGAGTGGGTACGCGAGCACCAAGCAGTTGAATTCTTCATCAACGGCTATAGAGACGGCACTATGGTCAAGCATAAGCTCTGCCGGGTGGAGCCCGACACCATGGCCAAGACCATGGAGATCGTGCACAAGTATGCCACCACAGACACGGTAATGAAAAGATCCATCCGGCTGGACGACCAGGGGCAGATCATCGTGGGGGTCACCACAAACCGACACTAACCGGACAGAAAAAACCACAACTCCAGGCGGCATGACAACCGCCACGGAAAGAGAAAGGATGACCAGCCAGATAACCAATATGTTTCCCGGTAGGTAGCAGCGGTGCAGGAAGATCCGGCTGTAGGCGGCAGCCAGAGGCAGAAGCTGATGATCGGCCGCCTCGACCCAAGTACACCATCGAGTCGATGCTTGATAGCCCGTGCAAGTTCCATAGCGCCGGCAACAAGCTGACTACACATACAACTCGCCAGTGCACCTGGACAAAGAAGATGGCCGAGGTTCGTGGGTTACCACCGCCACCCACGCCTCCACCAGCCGGCGGCCAGCAGGACAACCTCAAGCACCAGAGCTGCTAGGACAAGGACGAAGGAGACTATCCTCATCGGGTGGGGAACTACCACATCTTCACCACCGAGCCGGAGACCAAGCACAGCAAGAGGCGCCGCGAGGCGGAGGTGAACGCAATCGTTCCCCCTGTCCCTTAGTACCTAAATGGTCTGAGCAAGAGGTCATGTGGAGCAAGAAGGACCAGCCAGACGTGTTGCCGCATCCGGGCACATACGCCATGGTCCTAGACCCCATCATCATCCCCAAGAAGCACTCGTGCAGGTTTTCCCATGTCCTTGTCGATGGAGGCAGCAACATCAACCTCCTGTACCGCAGCTCTCTGGACCGGGTTGGCATCAGTGAGTCCCAGCTAGAGCCATCCAGCACCTCCTACCATGGAGCCGTTCTAGGTACGTCGCATTCGCCCATCGGCAGGATCCGGCTGGACGTCATCTTCAGGACGGAGGACAACTTTCGCCATCGAGCCTATCTAGTTCGAGGTGGTCATTCTCTGAAGTGCTTACCACACCATCCTGGGATGCCCAATGCTCACCAAGTTCATGGCGGTGCCACACTACGCGTACCTCAAGATGAAGCTCCCTAGGGAAAAGGGAGTAATCACCATCGCTGGCGACTATAGGCGGTCGGTGGAGTGCGCCACTGATGGCTCCAAGATAGCCAAGGCCATGATCATTGCAGAAGATAAGCACATCATCATGCAGAACGTGGTGGCTTTGCAGGCGGACATGCCGGCTGGTGAGCCAAAGCCAGCCGGAGAGGCGTAGTTCAAGCCATCAAAGGGCACCAAGAAGATCCTGCTCAATGAGGTCGAGCTGGAAAAGTTCGTCCTAGTCAAAGACGGCCTGGACATCAAATAGGAAAGTGCGCTCATCGACTTACTCCGTGAGAATCGGGATATCTTCGCATGGTCCCCCAAGGATAGGCATGGTGTTCCGAGGGAGCTCGCCAACCACTCCTTACATGTCAGGCCGGATGCAAAGCCGTTTAAACAATCACTACATCGATTCACTGAGGAGAAGAGAAGAACCATTGGTGAAGAAATCACCTGGCTGCTCGCAGCCAGCTTCATCATGGAGGTTTTCCACCTGAAATGGCTTGCAAACCTAGTGCTGCTACTGAAAAAGAACGAAACTTGGCGCATGTGTGTTGACTAAACTAGCCTCAACAAAGCATGCCCCAAGGATCCATTCGCCCTGCTAAGGATAGATCAAGTTATCGACTCCATGGCCATCTGCGAGTTGTTGTTGTTTCTCGACGCATATTCTGGCTACCACCAGATTCGGCTGAACCCCGCTAATTAAATAAAGACAGCATTCATCACCCTGTATGGGGCTTACTCTTTCACCACCATGCCATTTGAACTAAAAAATGCAGGTGCCACGTACCAGCACTGCATGCAGAAGTGCCTGCAATCTCAGATCGGCAGAAATGTGCACGCCTACATTGATGACATGGTGGTCAAGACAAAGGAGAGGTGGACACTCCTAGAAGACCTGAAGGAAACATTCGGCAACCTTCGCCAATTCTAGAGGAAGCTAAACCTAGAGAAGTGTGTGTTCGGCATCCCAACCGGCCAGCTCCTCAGTTTCCTCGTCTCGAAACGCGGAATCGAGGCCAACCCGGAGAAGATCGCCGCAATCGAGCGCATGCAGCCGCCACAGAACTTGCGCGACATGCAGAAGTTCATCAGGTGCCTAGCCTCCCTCAACCGGTTCGTCAGCCAGCTGGGCGAGAAGGCACTTCCCCTGTACCAGCTCATGAAGAAAACGGACAAGTTCGTCTAGACGGTGCAGGTGGATGAGGCCTTCCATGACATCAAGCGCATGCTATCCTCTCCACCAATACTAGCGGACCCCGTCGCAAAGATGCCAATGCTGACGTACATTGTAGCTACCAACTGGGTCGTCAGCATCGTCCTGGTGGTTGAGAGGCCAGAAGAAGGGAAGGCTCAGCCGGTCTAGCGCCCAATGTACTACCTGAGTGAGGTACTCTCGTTGTCGAAGTAGAACTACCCTCACTATCAGAAGCTGGTGTATGGCGTATACATGGCCACAGAAACTGAAGTAGTACTTCCAAGAACATTCCATCCGGGTAGTGGCGCTAGCCCCCCTGTCGGAGATCATTGGCAATAGAGACACCACAAGCTGGGTAGAAAAGTGGGTAATAGAGCTCGCCACACACTGCATCCGGTATAATCAAAGAACGGCAATCAAGTCCCAAGCACTGCGGATTTCCTCGTCGACTGGGCGGAGACGCAGTACCTACCTCCATGCCCTGACTGATACGGATCAAGCCGATGATCCTGTAGTTTTGTCCCGATCTTTCACAGCTAGTCAACCAGATAGGTAATCTTCCAATAACGCGATGAACATCACCTAAAGAAGAGGAATCAATCTAGCAAGTAACGTGATGAAGATCACCATGCCTCAAACTTGAGCACGACAATCCTTGACGAACACAAGAACCTCCGCAGCAATAATCTGATAAACTGTATCGCCGTCCCCGGAGGGATGATACATGGTGGAGCACAATATAGTTTTTAGACTAAACAACTAAACTCCCCTAAACCCTAGGCGGCTGGCTCCTTTATATAGGAGGCCTACAACTAGTCGGTTGGATAGACCCAAACCGAACACACAAACGGACTCAAACCTAACCTAGACTCGGACTCAATAACATAGCAACAATATTTGACACAACCTTATACTTATCATTACATATCGTAGGTCGTCCTGGCGTGCCAATCATCAATGGGATGCGCCCGCATCACATAGCTTGGTGGAGTCCTGAAATTAGGCTTCACCTCCTCCTTCATGCCCATATCATCATCCCCCCTTCAAGAAGCGTTGTCCCCAACGCTTGCGGGTTGGGTCGGAAAGGTGGCGTGATATGAACAATAGCTTCACGCATCTTCGCCATCTTCAACTCTTGCTTGCCTTCCTCACCACATCCTCCCTCTTGGCCTACTCGACTTGATACAACCCTTGGCGCCTGCACCTTCTTGCGTCTCCATACGAGCTTGGACCTAGGCACCACCGTCTTCTTCTTCTCAACTCTTGTTGGAACCCGTGGTTGCTGAACATGGACCTTCTTTGCACGACCTTGCACAAGATGAGTAATGCCTGGACCACACAACTGACGAACATGTCCATCCTTGCCTCCATGCATCCGCACAACTATCCCAACAAAATGCCTCACAGGTGTGCTAACAAAACTACTCTTGTTACCCCGCTGCACCACATGCACTGGAACATCAGGAGCACAACTATCATCCGTCTGAACACCTATGTCAACACAAACAACCTTCTGAACACATGCTGCAACATCCTTCCTCTCAGCAATAAGAGGATGCACTTCAACTGGCTTGTCACTAACAAGTTCCACTGGCTTGTCATCTACAGGCATAGCTGAAGCAATATCAACATTGTCGCACTATGCATCATGCTCTCCATCCTGTACCTTAGCTATCCTAGATTTTGGCTTAGCCTTGCACACCTTCTCCTTATGTACCACCAGCTCTACATCAGACTTTATGTGATCATCCTGCATAGGCTTCAAAGTCTGTTGTTTGCCACCATGCACAAAATAATATGTATTTTCTCTTCCAGCATGTGTAAAGTTGCGATCATACTACCATGGACGACCAAGTAACAGTCCACATACCTCCAATGGCAACACATCGCACTCAATCTCATCAACATAATCACCAACTATAAATGGCACACGCACCTTATGAGTTACCCTCACCATACCGCAACTATTTAACCACTGTAGATGCTTAGGTTCAGGAATACGCCATGTGGACAACCCCAACGCTGCCACCATTGCCTTGCTAATGCCATTAGTACAGCTTCCTCCATCAATAATCAACTTACATGCTTTGCCTTTGATCATACACTGCGCCTGAAATAAATTCCAGCGCTGGCCCTTGTCAACTGTCATGCAAGCATCACCTTGTACTTTCTTGAGTTGCAAATTCATCCCACTCAATGGTACAATATCCTCCACTGTAGTTTCAGTGACACAACAACCTTGGCAACAACATGTTGCTTCTCTTCGGAAGGTTTTGTCACTGCCACACTAACCGTTTGCACTGGAATATCAGCCAGAGCCTCCTTTGCATGAGACGGAATAGATACAGCGGCAACCCTGGATGACTATTGGACTACCTTCACGGGCTTGGTACAAGATACCTTATGACGAGGAGACATAAAATAGCCACGCAAAAAATTATTGAAGTCATACCAAGTTGCATCTATGATGTCCTTCTCACACATCTCTCTATCCCACCAACGAGCTATCTCCCCATCCACACGTTGCAGTGCGAGAACCACACATGTAGAATCATCTAGATACTCATATGTATGGCATCTGTAAAAACCTCTTTCATGTGACCTTCCCACAACTCATATTCATCATATGTTGTCGTGTTTACCAGTCTCCACTTGATGTGAGAATCGTCACATACGACACCGTTCAAGATGTCTAGATAATCATTGTACACATCACCAGATCTCTTTCCAGAAAGACATCGTTTGCCATAATAGTCACCTTGAAACGATAGCATGTTTCCCCTTTTTCCAAGCCTTCACTAAGTCCTTTTCTATGCAAAAACCGCTCTATGATCTGGAGCGCTAGACACCAGGTAGAATGAAAATCGCCAGCACAATGGGCCGGCCCAATAGTCAGCACTCCTAGCGACAGCACTACCAAGCGCGGGAAGACTCACGCGCGGAGTACCCTCGATTGTGAGCGTCCAAGGAAAAAAGAGGCGGGTGCGATCGCTAGGAGACTTGGTCTCGATAAGGCGTACGGCGGCTGGCCTCCTGCTCCTTTTTTTGAATGAGGATCGGATCTGGTACCTGAGCAGCCCAAGCGCGGGCAACGCAGCGAGGCTGCTAGGCGCACGCGCGAGCAAGGATTGGTGCGCGAGCGAGGACTCTGTCACTCTTTTTTTTTAAATAACTGCCCATGATCAAATCTGAACAGAAACCGATCACCAGTCACGCGCGGATCCCTCGATCGAGCGGATCGCCCTGGAAACTTGGCCGCGATACGGCAAGTGGCCTCTCTTTTTTTAACCAGAACCAATCGGATTTGGAGAAGTTCAACTCGATCGGATCTGAGACAAAAAAGAACTGCCGACGGAACTCGATCTGGGTGAAGTCGACGTCGAGGATCCTTCAATGACAAACCAGAACCGAACTTGACTTGGCTGCCAATCGATCAATTCGGAAAACATTCAACTTCCAATATCTTATCCACAACCGATCTATAAACTGCTTGTCGAAAAGCAGTCCATAGATGATCCAAAAACACGCTATGATCAACAAGAGCTCTAATACCACATGATATGGATCAAGCCAATGATCCTATAGTTTTGTCCCGATCTTTCATAGCGAGTCAACCAGGTAGGTAATCTTCTAATAACGTGATGAACGTCACCTAAAGAAGAGGAATCAATCCAGCAAGTAACATGATGAAGATCACCACGCCTCAAACCTGAGCACGACAATCCTTGATGAACACAAGAACCTCCGAAGTAATAATCTGATAAACGGTATCGCCGTCCCCGGAGGGATGATACATGGTGGAGCACAATATAGTTTTTAGACTAAACAACTAAACTCCCCTAAACCCTAGGCGGGTGGCTCCTTTATATAGGAGGCCTACAAATAGTCGGTTGGATAGACCCAAATCGAACACATAAACGGACTCAAACCTAACCTGGACTCGGTCTCAATAACATAGCAACAATATTTGACACAACCGTAGACTTATCATTACATATCGTAGGTCGTCATGGCGTGCCAATCATCAATGGGATGTGCCTGCATCACCTAGCTTGGTGGAGTCCTGAAATTAGGCTTCACCTCCTGGGTCGTCATTACCTCTCCAAAAGGAGGCCGGTTGGAGTACGTGCTACAAATCCACTTCCGCGCTTCCAACAACATAGCTGAGTACGAAGCGCTCGTCCATGGCCTTAAGATGGCAAAAGAGATCGGCACCCGGCGCATCCTCTGCTTTGGCGACTCGGACTTGGTGGTGCAGCAAGTATCAGGCGACTGGGATGCCAAGGATGCAAACATGGCACTATACCGCTTCTTTCTACAGTAGCTAGCGCTTGTTTCAAAGGATGCGAGTTCCACCATGTGCCTCGAGTAAACAATGAAGCTCCGGACGCACTCGTCCGCATCGGGTCAACAAGGGCAGCAATTCCGCCCGGGGTCGCCCTCGAGCACTTATGCAAGCCCTCCATAACGCCATCTCCGCACTCCGACTCCATCGTGCTGGAGGCGGACCCGGGGACTACCGGCTCTAGGCAACCCGAAGCTGCGGCCAAGACCGCAGGGACTGGCATGCCACACCCTGGGACTACCGCCTCCATCCCGGGGACTGCCGGGCCAAAGGCCGCGACACTCCCAGCCGGCTCCAGTAGCCTGGGGACTGCCGACTCCGACCTCCCACCCCGTAGACTGCCCGCCGAACCCGAGACGGCCGGGAGCGAGGAAGTCAAGCTAATCATGGAGTCCGTGTGCACTATCCGAGAGACACCTTCATGGGGCAAGCCATTCATGAACTTCTTAGCTAAAGGGGAGCTACCTGATGAAGAGGTTAAGGGAGGGCAAATAAAATGAAGGGCGAGCGCGTACACCATCATCAATAATGAGTTGTACAAGCACAGTGTTGGAGGAATTTTCTAGCATTGCATGAGCCAAGAAGGAATCCGGCTGCTGGTGGACATTCACCAAGGCGAGTGCGATCACCATGCATCGTCATGGGCCATAGTGGCAAAGGCATTATGCCACGTTTTCTACTGGACCATGGCGCTGGAAGATGCCGAGCAGCTGGTAAAGGCACGCAACGGATGCCAACAATTCGCCTAGCAGAAACACACTCCATCTGTGGCACTCAAGACGATCCCCATCACCTAGCCATTTGCCGTTTGGGGCTTGGACATGGTGGGCCCCTTCAAAACAGCATGATCTGGCATGATGCACCTGCTGGTGGCCGTGGACAAGTTCACCAAGTGGATTGAGGCAAAGCCAATTAAAAAGCTGGATGGGGCAACAGTGATCAAGTTCTTCACTGACATCATCACACGTTTTGGCTACCCCAACAGCATCATCACTGACAATGGCACAAACTTCACCAAAGGGGCCTTCGTATGTTTCTGTGGAGACAAGGGTATCCGCCTGGACCTATCCTCTGTTGCGCACCCCCAGTCCAATGGGCTGTGCGAGCGAGCAAATGGTCTGGTCCTAGCCGGAATCAAGCCCCGGCTGGTCCAGCCACTGATGAGATCCCCCGGATGCTGGACAGAAGAGTTGTCGGTTGTACTATGGAGCCTGCGCACCACGCCAAACCGCTCCACCGGCTACATGCCATTCTTCCTCGTCTACGGAGCAGAGGCGGTCCTGCCAACTGACATCGAGTTCGACGCAACCCGCAAACTGCTATACACTAAGCAGCAGGCCAAGGAAGCACATGAGGACAGTGTCGACCTCCCTGAAGAAGCACGAGAGCTGGTCTTGTCTAGGTCTGCCATTCACTAGCAGAACCTGCGCTATTACCATGCCAGCTGGATCGGCAACGTCTCATTCCGAGAGGGCGATCTGGTCCTGTGGCTAGTACAAGACACAAAGGGTATGCACAAGCTATCTCCACCTTAGGAGGGGACATTCATCATCAGCCGGGCGCTGCAGAATAACTCATACTACCTCATCGACGCCCGCTAGCCGGCAAAGAACAAGATGGATCACTCCGACGAAGAAACTGAACACCCGTGGAATATGAACCTGCTTCGCCCATTATACTCCTGAGTAAAGGGCGCGTGTATCTTAATTTTGTGTAATGAACAAGTTGAGGAGCCTCGACACAGTCTTGGGGACTCCATAATCATTTGGCATTTCCTGCTACATAACTTAATGTTTTCTGGCTGCATTATTTCTAACCCCGGATCCGGAAGTCTCTCCCGGGGACATGCCGGATGGCCTAGACGGCCGCGCATTCTCGAAGACAAAGTACTATACGCAGCTCTAAGAGTTTCCTATTTGATTCCGGCTGCAGACCACAAGCCGGATGACAGACACGGCAAGAGCAGCAAACTCGAGGACCAATACAGGAAAAGTCCTAAGGAAAACAAAAACGTTTGGACATTCCGGTTGCGCTTGCTTGCTCGAGGCCGATAGCCAAAATCCGAGGTACTGTGCAGTATGCCAACTAAGCCAACCCTTTGATCCCGGCTAACAGCTGGCAAGGGCACATCTCGAATGGCCAATGCTCACTAAGAAAAGGACTAGGTTATCAGTTTTGCGCGAAACAACAAAGTTTTTCAACCAAACGAACAACTACAGACTATGTTTATCTTATGCATATCTAACATGCAAACCTTTACCTATGTTTCATCTTTGCATGATCCAAAGTACCAGAGCCGGATGCTAATCGCCTCACAGATGGTAGAAGAACAGATAAGCAGCTTCGACCCAGCGGAATTCTCCAGTCGGCCCGAACCTCGGGGACTAGACCCTGTGGGTGCCCTCGCACGCCCCCACATAAAAAACTTGCAACTAGCAACAACACAAAGGAGCTTAGGCCCGACTGAATTCTCCAGTCGACCTGAACCTCGGGGACTACACCATGTGGGTGCGCGCGCGCCCCCACATAGAAGCAAGCACATAGCAAATGCAAATCAAGCAAACAGAAAGTGCAAGTCAATAACGTCAGGGAGACGAAGCTCCCCACAGAGCTCAATAAGAAGCAAAGACAAATTGTTCACAATGCTAGGCGAAGAAACAAGTTTTCAACCGGTACAAATACTCCCGGCATTCTGGGGATCAAACTTGAGGATTGGCAGAAGAGCTGGGGGCATTGGCTGGAGCATGGCTGCCAGAGGCGACGTCGACAGAGGCAGAGGCTAGCGCAGTCGGGGCGTTGGCATCTGTTGGAGCTCTAAGCAGGCTAAAGTGGTACCCCTCCGTGTCGGCCGGGTTGCTGAAGTCCTAGTCTAGCCGGACGAAGCTCCCGATCTTGACCTCGCAAGAGCGGACGTCAAGAACTTCAACATGAAGTTGGTCGTAGCTAGTCCCCTAACGAAACCCTCTGGAGAGACTCTGCAGGTCCATGTCGGGGTACCAGGACCTCAGCAGTGCCAGCACCATCTCCGTGTTGCCACGCGCCGCCTAGTCCCACGCCACATCCATTAGGTCGGGAGCAGCGGAGGCCAGACATAGTCATACACCTCGAAGGTAGCGTCACACAGCACCGCCACCATCTCCACTAGATGGAGATCGCGTCCGGTGTTCGCCTCGGGGATGCGCGCCAGATCCAAATCAGTTGCCCCGGGATACTGAGCTGCACCCGGGAAACAAGCAGTTGTTGCGTACCGGCTACAACAAGCGAGGAACAAGTTTGGTTAGGAAGGAATCACTTACTAACGACAATCTCGGCGATCTGGCTTAGCTCCCTCAAAGCCACCTTCTCCCGGCCTGAGCAGTCTTCAGTGTCTCTGCCTGCTGGGCGTAGAGCTTCTCAAAATTCTTGAGTGTGTGTCGGCAACCTTCTTGGCTTGGCCGTCCTTGACCTCCATCCGCTTCTGGTGGTCCACCAGCTCACCAATCTGGGTTTGGCGAGTCTAGTTGGATTCCTCTAGTCAGGCCACCTGCGCCTTCAGCCTCTCCACCTCCCGATCCCTGACCGCCAGCAGAGCTGCAGGAGGGTACCCAATGGTCAATAAGAAACAAGAAAATTTGCATAACTGGGAGGACATGGCAGAGCAAGCAATCTTACTCCCCAGGTCCTACGAGGTCTTGGTGGCTTCAGCAAAAGCTTTCTGCCAAAAAAGATGCAGTGAAAAAGAGAACAAAGAAGACAACAGAAAAGAAGGGTAGCAAAAATGACAAGGAGATGCTTACTTCCAGGGATGCCCCAAACGCCTTGGCCTCGCCAAGCCCCTTCTTCATCACCTCGACTAGGTGGCGGGCCTGGCCAAGGGCAACGGGCGCCCACTTAGAGAGCTACACCAAGACAAAGTCCAGCGGCGACGTGACAGGAGTTGCCCGCTAGCCGATAAGCTGGAGGTCATCGTCGCTGCCGGACGCTGCACGCGACACCTCCGGGGTCCCAGCAGCCGTGCCACCAGAGCCGGGAGCTACCTCCCGCCTGCCCTCTCTGGCAGCCGGCTGCGCAGAAGCTTCTAGTGTTGCCTCCACAAGCTCCTCCACCTGATAGGCGGCGGGACACGTTTGAGCCTGGCTCACCACCGCTTCCATCAACCGGAGGGGAGGACCAGCCACGCCATCGCGCCTGGCCAGGAGCACCTCGGCAAGCTTGGAGGCGGCAGAGGCCCGGTGTAAGGTCACGGGCGTAGCCGGCGCCACTGGCTCCACTGCATCTGTGGCAGCCTCGGCTGACGCAGCTGCGGAGGCTGCAACTGGTGCAGCAAACCCTTCAAACCCGAATGGGAGAAGGGTGGGTGTGGTGGCGATGGTCGTGGAGCTGTCCAAGGACATCGCCTCCCTACGCGCAAGACGAAAAGGGCATAATAAGTAGAGGACAAGCAAGCATCCACAAACAGAAAAAGAGCAAGGGCACGTACCCGGCAACGCTCGGCGCGGCGGTCGCGGCCCTCGGTCAGTGGGTCTTCGAGCCTCCATCAGCTGGAGCGGTGTTGGCCGAGGCGGACCGCTTCCCCCTAGCCCGTGAGGCAGCAACCTCAATTGGGTCCACGTCCGCGCCGTGTGCACTGCTCTAGGATACAAGCAGAGCATCAAACATAAGACTAAAGAAGAGCGAAACAGATAAAGATAAGGAGTGCATCCTCACTGGGTGAGAACTCGGAGCCGTCGTCGACCTGGGTGGGGAAGCGCTCCGACTCCTACAAAGGGTACTTCCCCGACTTGAAGTCGGCTAAGAAAGAGGGAATCTTGCCCTTCCCCATGCCGGCCTCCGCTAGCTGTGCTGTAAAGAGCTACTCAACAGGGGGAAATAAGAAACAAGAAGAGATACCTAGGGAAAAATTCACCAAAGGAGAAGACAAGAAGCTAACCTTCAGCGGCAGCCGGCCGCGGTGGTATGGCCGGCAGGAGAAGTTCCAGTCCTCCGCCAGCGTCTCCTTCGTGATAGTGGCAAGCCACTCTCGAAGGGCCTCGAACGGCACCTCCAGCCGGGACATCCGCGTGGGATCCAGGGAGCTGGATAGATGACACATCTTGTGCGACCGCTGCTGCAGCGGAAGCACACGGTTCATCATCCAGGACTGCAGGATGTCCTAGGCGGTGAGCCGCTCCTTCTGCACCAGCACCCCCACACAGGTGGCCATCCGCTCCATGTCAGCTTGGGGGCCCAAGTTCTGGATGCTCCATGCCTTCCGGGTGGAAGGGACGTTGGCAAAGACCGGCACCTTGATGAGGTCGACCTTAGTGACATTGCGCACGTAAAAGTATGGGCGTTGCCATAGCTTGATGGTGTCAGGCATCTCCAATCGTGGCATCGCCAATGACGGCCACGGATAGATGACGCAGCAGCCGGTCCCCGTCAGGGAGCCGCCCTTCCCCACCACCTAGACCTTGAAGTTGAAAAACTTCAAGAAGTTCGCCGTGTCCGAGCAAACCCCCAGGAAGGCCTCGTAGCAGGCCACATGGTGTGACAGTTGCGCGATGGTGTTGGCCCCCAAGTGGTGGAGCGGAAGGTCGAAGGACACAAGGAGCTCGAGGATGAACCTACTCAGAGGCAGGCCAAATCCACGAGCAAAGTGGGCAAGGAAGATGATGGCTTCCCCAGCACGAGGGTTAGGCACCCGCTCCCCCTCCAACATGAGGCGGTGCACCACCAAGCGCTCCAACGGGATGAATTTCCCCCGTTGGTACTTCTGGACGAGCTCGTTAGTGACGTAGGAGACACACCAGCCTCGGTCTGCTAAGGCAGCATCTTGTCGGGCGTGGTGGCCATGCTGGAGAATCGCGGTCCCGTCATCACGAAGAGCAGGCGACGATGCTAGCGACCAAGAAACTGAGGAGCAGCAAAGCAGGGTGCAAAGTGCAAGGGTGCAAAGAGCAAGAGAACAAGGGGAAGAAGCAATGGGCACAGGAAGAAGATGAAGTGGGGAATGAACTCTGCCTCGCGCCCCTATAATCGAGGCAAAGCAACCGCGCCCTCTGCGCTCCCTTCCGCCACATGGAAAGAAACCGCCCCACTACCCCGTGATGCTTCAGTTACGGATCGCGTGCGCCAGTGTACCCATCGCAGAAGATCCTGCAGGCGTTACTGTGAAGGCAAAGCGCGTGCATGATCCCCGAGAAACTGCTATGATAAAGGCGTGTGCGCAGTTACCAAAAACTACCACAGCAGGCCAAGGGGTCAAACTAACGCGACGTGCGCCAGAAGTGGCAAGCGTGGCCAACATAAACACTGACGTCATCAACCAGGTGATGCATCTCCCCCACCGGTTGCAGCAGCCGGTCGATTCAATCGCCGCTCACACCTTGTGGGTGGGCCACCGGTTCTGTAGCCGGTAAACTCCAGTCGGGAAATAACAAGCATCTCGATCCATAAAACGACAAGCACTACTAGACAAGCACAACAAGACATGCTTGCGATCAGATCTTGATCAACAATCAGTTTAACTCAGCTAATGAGCAAGCAAGAACTTCTCCACGAGGCAAAGTCCCAACGCGCTCGAGGACTAGTGTCAGGGGGATGACCCCCGGGTAGGTCAAGCCAAGCTAAACTGTCCGGCTCCAGGGAGGCCTGGACGGTTGGCCGCAAGACAAAGAACCACAACCGGGTGGACTGCTTCAGCCGGTCCGCCCTTAGGATTCCTCGGCTGGCCCGTCTAGCCGGGTGACCGTAAGAGCCAGCTGGGTGGCCACCTCTACCCAGCCGCCTCGGATCCGTTGGCCAAAGGTACGGGGGTGACGCTCCTTGTTGAGCGCACCCCTGACTGGACAAGTTGGCGTGCCGCCCTGACGGTGCTACAAGACGAAGGTGCCAAAGCGCCAAGGCTGGAAGCTGGCGAGTAAAGCACCAAGCTAATGAGTAAAGTGTCGGGTGACACCCAAAGCAATAGCGCTGGGACGCTTCATCGCTGCCCCCACCTGTACTGAAGGCTTGACCGGGTCCTGGCCCATCGGTTGGGCCCGGCCAGCTGGCCCGCTTTGTAAACCCAAACCCAAAATAGTAAACCCTAGAACCCACCTTGTAACCTACCTCTCCCAACCAGTATATAAGGGGGGTAGTGCCAGGGTTCTATGTAGACAATTACAAGTTACAAGTTCTCTAGATTCCACAAGTTCAGTAGTTCATCTTCCTCTAGCTCCCCATAGAAGTTAAGGAAAACAACTCAAGTAGCACTTGTACTAAGCACTTGCTCCCGATATAGTAGATCCATGCAGGAGTAGGAGTTTTACCTCAACCAGAGGGCTCTGAACCTGGGTACATCGCTGTGTTTGCAGTATTTGTGCCCAACCCATTGCCAGTAGCCACCGATAGCATCCTGATTGTCCCCTTCATGCCATCCTCGATGGCACTACCGTGTTCCACACCACGACACTCAACTTGGTTTGCTAACTAGCAAGTATGGGATCTTGAAAGAAAGTCATGGTAAGCTATCAAGCTCACATGAGGATCTTCTAGCCTCCCACGATAGGCTAAAATTATCTCATGAGGCTATTATGTCAAAGGTAACATCTAATGAGCCTCACGTGGACATTAGCACTACTACTACTCCCAATGTCATATTGCTAGGTGCTAGTCCTCGTACTTCATCCACTCATGCCATTGCTACATCTTGTGATGAAGTACATTCTATGCCTTGTTGCTCTAATAATATTGCATCCACTTCCTCTAGTATTGTTGTTCACACTAACCATGTAGAGCAAATTAAATAGCTCAAGGCTCAAGTCACTTCTTTGAAGAATGACTTGAAAAGGGGTCATAAAGGGCATGCCACACTCAACAAGATCTTGAGTGTGCGAAAATCCCCCAATGACAAGAGTGGTCTTGGATTCAAATCCAATGTCAAGAACAAATCCAATGTCAAGAAGAAGTCCAAGAGCAACAATAAGAAGTGCCAAGAACAACTCAAGAATTCGGCCAATATTGTTTGCTTCAAGTGCAAAATTGAAGGGCACCATGTTAGGTCTTGCCCTTTGAAGAAGAAGCCTCTTGGTGAGAAGCAAAAATGGAAGCAACATCTAGTTCAAGGTCATGGCCTATCTCAAGTTGGAGAAAGGCCACTTCCCAAAAAGGTTCAAGTTAATGCTCCCATTGTGGAGAAATCAAGTGAAAAGAATGGGAAGAGAAGAACTTGCTACATTTGCCGCGAGAAAGGGCACATTTCTTCCTCATGCACCATTGGTAACTCCTCATCCAATCCTATCATGATTTATGATGCTTATTCTCTTCATAAGGATGAGGTTGGCAATGTGTTTGCCAAATTTGTTGGTGCCCAATGTGGTGTCAAGAAATGAACCATTTGGGTTGCCAAGCCTATTGTGACTAACTTTTTAGGACCCAACTTGGTTGGGGGCCAACAAGCCAAAACTTGATCAATAGGTGATTTTGGAGGACAATGGAGACTTGGTTTCATCATGAAGAATTGAGGGATCTTCATCTAGTATATTTGACAAGTCAAGTCATGTGGATTATATTGCCCCTATCGTATTTCCACTGTTCCTCCATGCGATAACTTATGCTCAATTCATTACATTGAAAGTTACTCGCCCCCTTATGCATGTGTTATTTTTGTACCTTGCATGCTTTTGTACATATTGTGCCTTCCACGTAATTGTCTTGAGTTATCAAGTATATTTGTGTATGTTGGGTGGCACACCATGTATGTGTCTTTCTTGTGTCAGAGCTTTTCTTGATTATATTTGGTATCTTATTTGGCTCTTGTGAGAGATTAATGGGTTATCCCAGTTTGGGGAGTGTTATGCTTGGGCATTCTACAATCCTAAAAATGTGTGTTCATGAGGAATACCACCTAGAATTGAGATTGCAATATTATCTAGTCTCTATATGGTATGATTCTCATGAGAAATTCAAGTTCTATTATGTCCATTAATTATTTCTATTTGGATATTTTTGCCTCATTGAGATTTATGGTTTATCACATTATGGGGGAGTCATATGTTTAGTGCATATTACAAACCGAGAAAATGTGAATAGTGAGGTTGTGTCACATAGAATTGATATTGGAAATTATCTAGTTCCTATGTGGCACGTGTGCTCAAACAAGTCCTTTTTCAGTATAATGCTTTTATTCCTTATATTTTGGATCTTGTTTATTATAGATTTCCTTGATATGGGTTTCATCATATATGAATTCTTATATCTAAGTTGGCAAGAATTTTGCCTCTAGTTATCCTAATCATTGCTTTGCGTGATTGTTTTAACTAGTTGAAACCCTCAAGGATCTCTTTCATGTCTTGGTTTTACCTCCTATCTTTTTGACATTTGCTTTCTCGTTGTGAATATGATCTTGGATATATTTGCTATCTACCACCGGGAAATATTTGCAAGTCCCTTGTCCTTGGACAATCGGTACTAATATGTGGTAGATCTTATTGATCATTTTCACATTGGCTTTTGCTTTAGTTGCCTTATCTCTTGCCAAGAATTTGTTGTGTTTTGTCTCCCATGTCTTCCTCAATCCATATGCATCTTTCTTTGTCTTGAAATTTTTTTCTGCTCTAGTTGATGTAGGTAGGAATGATGATCCCATGAGTGTGCATTTTGTATTCAAATGCAAAATCTTAAATAATGCACTAATCATGGGGGACTTCTCCTATATTATTTAGAACACTCCTTTTATGCTTCTTCATGACATGTTTTAATCCCTACCATGTTTTATGTCTTTGGAAGATACATCTTTTCTTTGGTACTTTGTGCCATCTTGAAAAGCTTTGAGTGTTTGATTCTTTTGTTGGAACCATTTTATTTCAATTGGTATTTTTTGGAGTTGATTTTCTCATTCCATGATTTCTATTTAACCATTTGAATGAGATAAATCATTGAGCATTTGTATTTGTTTATCCTTTTTGCTCTTTGGATTTTGCCTTGGTCATTTGTTGAACTCGGGGTCTATTATGTGTTGATTTGGTCTTTGATATATTTTGGATAACCATTAGTCGTGTCACACTTAGGTGTGCCCTCTTGGCTTTCTTGGTGTCTTTTGTTCAAACTATATCTCCTTTTGTTTCTTGAAAGCCTTGTGCATGCATATTTACTACATGTTTATATTATTGCATGCTTGCTTTCTTTGATCCAATATATAAGGGAAACTCCACAAAATCCCATCGGCTAAGTTGTGCATGAAATTCAATTTCATATCCATATGCACATATTTATGTGGAGTCTCTCCTATGTATTGTAGTTTATCTAACTACTTTGTACTCAATGAGTTTTGGGACCATTGTGCACTTGAATGTGTTATAGGTACATTGGAGATTCATTGGATGCTTGTCACAATAATAAGAAGATGTGGTGACTAAATGATAATTGGAGGCAAGCTAGGATGATCAACAAACTCATATCTACTTCATCCTACCAATGGTATCATGGTAACAAGTATCCCTCTCACGCATATTTTTCTAGCATCCAACTTTTGTGGTTGCATCATGGCATGATTTCCTTCAGTTGCTTTTATTGTGGTTCTTGCAAGATGATATTGTATCATCCTTATTGTTATATGAGTAAGTTGAGATGAATGCATATTTTGGGGAGTACATAAAAACCATGTTTATGATTCACCAATCACACATATGCAAATCTAACAATTCTATTGCCAATCATTTCCTCAGTTTCTCTCATGTGCAATATGGATGAATTTGCAAGGTTTATTTGTTCTTTATGATACTTGTTGCCTTTCCCAATGCATTCCAACTATCTCTTGTTCCCTTGTGATAGTTGTGATGTATTCATTGGTGTTTGAAGGTCATTGATGTTTAATAATATAACTTTGAGCCTTTTGCCATGCTTTCTAGCAAAAATTTCATTGGCATTATCTATGACTTTTGTTTGGATATCTTGTTCATTATTGAGTTTCCATTTTGTGTGTACATGTTGCTTTGTGGATGTATATCTTGTTGATTTTTGTCTACCTAGAACCTTATACACATGATTATGGCTAAATCTCTAGTTGATATCCTTTTGCTTCAGAGTCTACACCTTGTGCCCCTTTATTTTCTTTGGTGGCTCCAAAAGTTTTGCTTTGAGTGCTTAACCTTTTAATTTGCATCTTTTGGCACTCATTGGTGTTAAGAAAGTTGATCTCTCATGACATTGTGTTGTTATGTAAGTTTGGGGGAGCAAGGATACCATGTTTATGCACTTTGCATTCAAAACAATTATTATATTTGGTGCATAAACCTTGGGGAGCTTTCCTAATTTACCTAAGAACACGCATTTGCCTTCTTGTTCTTGTTTGGTGTTTTGCTTGATTATGGGGAGTTAGGATTCCATAATTGTGCACTTTGTTGTGCATGAACCTTGTAGATCTTCCTATTTTCACCTAAACACCCATTTACTCTCATCATAATATCTTCTCTCTTTATCGTGGTCGTGGTTTAAATGATATAGAGGGAACGAGGATGCCATGTTATGCATATTATATTAAAATGCAAATTATAATTTGTGCACAAACTTTGGGGAGTCTTCTCATATTATTTAAATCACTCTCCTATCGATCTTATCATAATACATATCTTTCTTTTGGTATCTTCCTTTTGTGAAGTGGTTCTTTGGATCTTTCGATTGCTTGCTTCATTCATTGATGCTTCTTCACCATTTTATTTCTTTGCAATCTTTGGATCCTCGGTTTAGTTTGATTTCCTCCTGGTATCCATCATTGGATACGTGCATTTGATTCTACTCATATTATGAGAAATGCACACCATATGGAGGAACTCTCACTAAATTGGCCTTCTAAAGTTTTTCACCCATTTAGGCAATCGATGCCAACGGGGGAGAAGTTTTAGAGGGTTTTAGGGAATTTGGTTGTGTGTTTTGAGTTTTGTACTTAAACACTTGCCTCGTGTGCTTTTCATCTTAATGTGTTACATGGCATATTGAATATATAGGGAAAACTCCACCACCGGTAATGGTTGGCAATATATGCAATGAAATTCAAGTTCATCCACACGTGCATAGGTTGTGGGGGAGTTTGATCTATATTATGGTTGTACTAACATCACATACTTGTGTTGTATTTTATGTTAGCACATTGTTTTGTTTGGTTAATTCCTTATATAAACCCTCTCAAATGGATTGTCATCAATTATCAAAATGGGGGAGATTGAAAGTGCATGTGTGGCCCCATGTGTGGTTTTGGTAATTAATGACAATCTTTATGGACTTATGTTTGCATTGAGTTTTACTTGTAGGATTTGTCCATAGGCAATGCTTGAACCAGATGTTGGCTTCAAGGTTGGGAGAAGAAGAAAGTGAAGAAGATTAGGTGTTGACCAAGGTTTCAATGAGTGATCTAGAGATGGACCAGAATATCTAGTATGCAAGTACCAGAGTCTCCGGTGTCCCTATCCGGAGTTTTGGCGCAAGTATCTGGTGTGACCCTCGAAAACATGCCCAGGTCATTCTGATTGGGGGTCCGGAGACTGTCTGGAATCTCCGGTGTGAGATGTTTGCACACCGGAATCTCTGGTTTACAGATCGGAGTCTCCGGTGTGATATTTCCCCAATGGGCAGAAAACGGTCTGTAAAGAGTTGAGCCTATAGCAAGTGTGTCTAGAAGAATAAAGTTGGAGTGATATCTCTTATGTACCTTCAAGACACCAACTGACATGGGTATACCCTATAGGTACTCGAGCTTGGTATATACGGTCCAAATACGTATAGGCCCACGGTGTCGCCAAGGCCCAGATGGAAGGACTCGAGTAACCTGTGGACTCTCGATTGCTTGAAGATCAAGAAAAAGCTAAAGATATAAAGTTTCAAGGGGAAAACCCTAACTTGTAACCGATTCGACCTGCTACCCGAGACCTAGCCTATCTATATAAAGGCTAGGAGGGGGCAGCGAGGAGAACACGCGCAACCCTAGTTTCCACAAACCCTCGCCAGATTGCATCTGCGCACCGTTGTAACTTTCGACTCCTTCGATAATTCCACGAGCAGACAAGCAGGAGTAGGGACCTCTACGAGGCCTGAACCTGGGTAAATCCTTTGTCCCCTGTGTGCTTGTTTGCTAGCCGATAGATGTCTCCAGCGCTCCCTCCTTCTCCAAAACCCAAGTCCATAACAATGGGCATTGATGAGTTAAACCCTCGTTAATTGGCGTCGTCTGTGGGAATAGGGAGTGCTGATGTTGCGGCTTCTTCGGCCCCATCAAATGCGATCTACAACTCCGCAACAGCAGAGATCCGCCAGCTCTTCGGCGCCTTCGACTTCACCGTCCACACGCCGGCCACTCGCCCGGCCTTCGAATCCGTGGGTGATGGAATCAGCCTGGCAATTGGGAGCTTCCGCTTCTAAGTTGGACAGATGGGCATGCTTCGCATGCCTGATCAGCCGACAACACCGGTGATTGCCCCAGCATCATGGTTCCCTCCATCGATTGGCACCCTCAGCGAGCTCAACGCTCCGGTGGCAGTCGAGAACACGGTCAGCGACAGCAGTCGCGACTCCGATCTAAGCGATCTGGCCACTGAAGATGGAATCTACGGTTCCGGATCTGAAAGTTGTGGAAGCAAAATCTTCCCTAATCACTTCATGTGCACCGTCATCAACGCGGGTGACACCTCCTCCAATCGCGGTAACGGTGGCAACACCGGCAACGGCACCGATCCACCCAATCGCGGCAACGGTGGTAACACCAGCAACCGCACCAACCCACCCAACACCGGCAACGGCGGTAATGGTGGCAACGGAGGAGCAGTCGAACCTCCTAGCATGATCAACGAGCAAACCGGCGAACACGTCGTGATCAGGCTCAGCGAGCAAGAGTGAGATCGCTGCCGCGAAGCCCTACGAGGTGCGCCTCTACCCTTCGGATCCCTGCAGGAACTGCTGATGGGCTACCACTGGCTCCTAAAAGAGGAATTCAAGCGCCAAAAAACAAGCAATCGCGCAACTTGAGGCGTGTAAAAAGGCAGCGGACGAATCAAGCCTTCGTCGTGTTGGGCTCTCCTCCTACGAAGGATCCTCCTCAAGAGGCAACGATTACCTCGCCAAGAAGAGGCAGTCGCAGATGGCTCACCTCACCGAACAAGAGCGCATAGATGCCGCGAAAGTCCTCGACTTCGGCTCTATGACAGTCGACATGAGAGGCAACGTGGTTCATAGGACACCGCAGGCCACGGTGACAGCAGCCACCATGTACCTCCTCAATAACCAGCCGCCAGCTGGAGATCCCCGAACGGCCATGCACCGATCTACGATCGCGGGCCTGGGGCTAATCGAGGCTGCCCTCGACAAGGAGCCGATACCAGACCCAAAAAAGGGCAAAACGCTAGCAAAGCGCTACTCCTCGCCCTCGTCCAGCGATGACAGTCACGACCTGTCTCGACGCCGCCGCTCACGCGACACGATCGCGACTACGATGCACGCGACGAACTCACGCAGCGCAAGATCGACAAGTCAAGGGCACGACGTGCTCGGTCGACTGATTCGGAAGAGGAAGATGGGGAGCTCTATGGCGCCAAATGCTTCAGCAGATCCATCAGGCAAAAGCGAATGCCTAAAGGGTTTAAACTCCCATCGGAGAACCCGAAATTTGACGGTCTGTAGGACCCCAAGATCTGGCTGGAGGATCACATCTCCTCCGTCAGGCTACATGGAGGCAGTGGAAGTACTGCCATGCAATGCTTGCAGCTACAGCTGCAGGGCGCCGCCCGAGCATGGCTCAATAACCTCCCACGCGGATCCATTCGCAGTTGGGATGAGCTAGTCTACAGCTTCGTGCGCAACTTTAAGGGCACGTACAAACGCCCCGCCTCAATCGAAGAACTGAGATGCTGCCAGCAAAGATCTGGAGAATCGCTGCGCTCTTACATCCAAAGGTGGTCCATCATCAAGAACTCCTGGGAGAACATCTCGTAAGACCGCGCGATTGATGCATTCAACGGTGGTGTCCGCCGCATGGAACTCAGGGAGGAGCTAGGCCGCTCAAAGCCCCAGACCATCGACCACCTGATGGAGATCGCGAATCAGTGGGCCGATGGAGAAGATTCGGTGAAGAATCGCGTTCACTCTGACGAGGAGGCAGAACTCGAACGAAGACGTGACCGCCGGGGTAAGCGTCGCATGCGCGTCTACGACAATCGCGACGACGTCAACATGGTTGCAGCTGGCTACGCCGATAGACGCGACAATAACCGCAATAGCGGATACCGCGACTCCGGGAAAACCATGCAAGTGTGGCAACGCCGCACTCGCGATGAAGCACCCGCGACCGCCATCGAGGATAAACTGTCCGGGCCATGCACGGTACACTTCTACATCGACAAGCATGATGGCAAGAGAAAGTCCAGCCACCTCCTCAAGGACTGCCGCGAGTTCCTCAAGCTGCACGAGGTATTGGTTCGGATGAACCGCAATGCAGTCGAAAGAGGCTACGGAGCCGCTCCAGGCGCCGTGGCACATGGCACACCACCACCACCACCTGGGCCACCCCCGAACGGAGCTGCACCGGACCAGCACCACGGAGGCGAACCATACCCACGGGCCATGGGTACCATGATGATCCAAAAGGGGCGCCCCTCCAATAGGGTGCAGAAGGCCATCACTCGCCAAGTCAACTTGGCCATGCACTCGCCACCATCCACCACTGAGTACCACAGTGGCAGTGAGTCATGCATTACCTTCGACAAACATGACCACCCGCCCCAAATACCTCGCCCAGGTCATTGCCCCCTCATACTCGAGGCGCAAATTGGAGGCTTCGACATGAGTCGCGTCTTCATGGACGGCGGAAGCGGCATCAACCTCATATTCGCGAGTACCTTGCGAGCAATGAGGATCCCTCTAACCTGCTTGGAGGCATCGGACACAACGTTCCACGACATCGTCCCAGGGAAAGGCGTATACCCCCTGGGCAAAATCAACCTGGACATCATCTTTGGCACGCCGAAGAACTTCCGGCGCAAGCGCATCGACTTTGAGGTCGTCGACTGGCCCTCACAATACCATTGCATCCTTGGGCGCGTCGCATTCGCCAGGTTCATGGCAGTACCCTACTACGCCTACCTGCAGATGAAAATGCCAGGTCCCAACGGTGTCATAATGATCAACGAGAACTTCGAGCGATCTGACGCTTGCGACGGGGAATTCAACAGAATCTCCCAGTCCTTCGGCATGTAGGAGGAACTCGCAAGACTGAAAGAGACGACAGACAACAGTCTGCCTCCCCTGAGTAGGCCAAGCTCACCTGATCTCTCCTTTGACTCATCTGTGCACACAAAGAAGGTGCAGGTCCATCCATCAGATCCTGCCAAAACGGCCCTCATCGCCAACAACTTGAGTCCCGCATAGGAACTCACGCTCGTCGAATTCCTCCGTGAGCACTGGGAAATTATTGCCTGGTGTCCTGCGGACATGCCAGGAGTTCCCAGAGAATTCGCCGAGCACGCACTCAACGTCAACCCTGACGCAAGGCCAATCAAGCAAACAATCAGGCGACTGTCTGAGCCACGAGCGCAGGCAGTCGGAATGGAGATCAGCAGACTCCTCGAGGCCAAATTCATACGCGAGATCAAGGAAAGCACTTGGCTCGCCAATACAGTGCTGGTGCCAAAAAAGGACACGGATATCCTACGGATGTGCGTGGACTTCACTTCTTTAAACAAGCACTGCCCAAAAGATCACTTCCCGCTACCACGGATCAATCAAATCATCGACTCCACCGCTGGATGCGAGCGCCTCTGCTTCCTCGATGCCTACTCAGGCTATAACCAAATTCGAATGAAGGAGGAAGACCAGGAGAAGACCGCGTTCACAACGCCCTTCGGTGTGTTCTGCTACAACACAATGCCCTTTAGGCTAAAAACGCGGGAGCCACCTACCAGCGGTGCATGCAGGCTTGCCTCAAGGAGCAACTGGGTCGCAACATCCAAGTCTATGTCGATGGCATAGTAATCAAAACCAAGGAGGAAGCCTCTCTAATTGATGACCTGCGCGAAACCTTCGCCAATCTCGATCGTTACCGGATCAAGCTCAATCCGGACAAATGCGCCTTCGGCGTACCATCTGGGCAGCTGCTCGGATATCTCATCTCCGCGAGAGGGATAGAGGCAAACCCGAAAAAGATAAAGGCCATACTGGCCATGGAGAAGCCAAAGAACATAAGAGGCGTCCAGCAACTAGCCGGATGAATCGCGGCCCTTAGTCGATTTATCAGTCGAATGGGAGAAAAGGCACTGCCCTTCTATCAGCTCCTCCGCAAAGCTGACAAATTCGAGTGGACCAATGAAGCGCAAGAAGCATTCGAAGATCTCAAGCGCCTGCTATCCACCTCGCCAGTACTGGTGACTCCACGAGAAAGGGAACCACTATTGCTGTACATCTCCGCTACCAACCAAGTGGTTAGTACAGTGCTCGTCATCGAGCGGGTCGAGGAAAACAAGGTCCATGGTGTACAACGCCCGGTATACTACCTCAGCGAGGTCCTCACGCCAACAAAACAGTGGTACCCGCACTACCAAAAGCTGGCGTACGGCATCTTCATGACCGCCCGGCGACTGCGCCATTACTTCCAGGAACACCCAATCGTGGTAGTCAGCGACGCCCCACTGGGACATATCCTCAACAACCCCGACGCCACGGGGCGAGTCGCGCTTTGGGGAATCGAACTGTCTCCACGAGACATCACGTACGAAAAGTGCGACGCAATCAAGTCGCAAGTTCTCCCTGACTTCCTCGTGCATTGGATGGAAAACCAACTCCCGAATAAGCCAGATATGTCCTACCTCTGGACAATGCACTTCGATGGATCCAAGCGGAAAGATGGAGCAGGAGCAGGTGTCATACTGACATCACCTCAAGGAGACAAACTGAAGTATATCCTATGAATGCAGTTCACAGCCTCAAACAACGAGGCTGAATATGAGGCCCTGTTGCACGGGATGAGGATGGCAAAAGCCTGTGGCGCAAAGAGGCTCATAAAATATGGCGACTCCAAGTTGGTCGTCAACCAAACAATGCACGAGTGCGACGCACTGAACGACAACATGACCGCGTACCGCGACCTCTACGATACACTCGAAGGAGACTTCGATGGTTGCGAATTGCGACACGTAGGTCGCGAAATCAACGAGGAGGCGGACGAACTCGCCAACATAGGCTCTACCTGCTCTCCCATACCACCTGGGGTATTTCTCGAGCGCATCTGCGAACGCTCCATCAAGCCAAAGGCCGCAGAGAAGAAAACGAGCGCAGCAACGGACTCGGGGGCTACGCCACCCAATGAGACAATGGCACTCGATGACTTGGAGCTAGACACAGGACTCGAGGGACCAACGAGCGTCATGATGATCGAACAATCCTAGACATAGCCGTACATTACGTACCTCCTCAGCAAGCGCCTACCGGACGACCCGACAGACGCACGGCACATCGCGTGACACTCCAAGGCATTCGTCGTTATCAACGGCGAATTGTATAAACGCAGCATCACAGGCGTGTTACAACGATGCGTCTCCCTGGCCGATGGAAGAGCAGTCCTCCTCGACATCCATGAAGGGACCTGCGGGCACCACGCCGGCAGTCGCGCCCTCGTTGCCAAAGCTCTACAAGCTGGATTTTACTGGCCCATGGCCATGCGTGATGCCAAGGACATAGTACAAAAGTGCAACGCTTGTCAGCGATTCGCGGACAAGCCACACGCACCAGGCGCAGAACTACGGCCTATTCCATTGGCCTGGCCCTTCGCACAATGGGGGCTCAACATGGTGGGCAAGCTCCCAAGGTCCTCGCAAGGAGGCTACGTCTACCTCTTGGTCGCAGTCGACAAGTTCACCAAGTGGATTGAGGCCATGCCAGTAACCAAACAATCAGGGCACAGCGCGGTCAAGTTCTTCGAGTCCATTGTGTACCGCTTCGGCGTGCCGCACAGCATCATCACTGACAATGGGACGAACTTCACATCCAAGGAGTTCCAAGAATTCTGCGGAAACCTAGGGATCAACATCAGTTACGTCTCAGTCGCGCATCCATAGACCAACGGTCAGGTGGAAAAAGCAAACGGGCTTGTCTACAGCGGCATCAAGAAGCGACTCCTTCGACCACTCGAACAAGCCGCGGGTTGCTGGCCAGATGAGCTCCAATCCGTACTCTGGAGCCTACGTACAACTCCAAACAGTGCCACGGGCTACACGCCATTCTTTATGATGCACGGAGCAGAAGCAGTACTACCCGCCGAAGTGAGGTACAAGGCGTCGCGCGTAGTCGCTTACAGCGAACAAGATTCCTCTCTTGCACACGAAGACTCCGTCGACCTCCTCGACGAGGCAAGAGAAATCGCCGCAGAAAGATCCACGATCTACCAACAGAACCTGCACAACTACCACAGTAGAAGGCTTCGCCCCAGATCCTTCGTCGAAGGTGACCTGGTCCTGCGACTGAAGCAGCAGGGGCATCTCAAGCTCGAGTCCCCCTGGGAAGGACCGTATGTGATTACAGAAGTAATCCCAGGTGGCGCCTATCACCTTCAAGGTTTAGAGACAGGAGTCGCATAATCCAACCCTTGGAACGTCACACAACTGTGACGCTTCTACCCCTAGTTGTTTTACTTTTTACATCGCAAATAAGGCTACTCAGCCAAGGCTGATTAGCCACACATTTTACCTCATACTGCTCTTCAAATAAATAAAAGCTAAGTGCCCCAAAACTCTGTGTTTTTCTTTCACTTTTGTCAATTTTATACTCGGGGGCTACGCCACCCTACCTACATCTGTTCTTCGAACCAATAAACGCGATATCCTGAGTAGCTGGCACATCAATCGAACCCCTTAACGCAAACTCAATCCAGCCGCAACGCGCCTGGCAGGTTGACAAAGGGATGGCCAGGCTAACGAAAAGGACTCGCATAGTGCAACACACCTGACGCTGACAAAGTTGTTTATACACATTCGACAATAAATTATCTACAACATATATATGAACTTTACAACACAAATACACTTATGTGCAGGATACAAATCTAGCTACTGCTGCAATAGAAGAACATTGGTTTGTTCCTCGAAGAAGTCGACAATCTCCTCTGCTGGACGGTCCACCGCCTGATAGTGCGGCACCATATTCCAAGCAGATCCGGCTGGCGGTGTTGGCGGCCCGGAAGCAATGGCGGCGACATCCATCTCAAGCCTGTGCAATCGCACCATCGAGAGAGCAGCCTTGGCACCAGCTACCAACTGCTGCCTCACGCACTCGCGAACCGCGAACATATCTTGAAATTTGGCCAGGAGAGCCAGCAGGCTTGATGGAGTGTCATCCAACGGGAACATCGCCCGATAGATGTTCTTCAAACACGACTGTGACTTCTTCAGGAAGAGCAGCACTTGCGAAGCGCGATCCTGCAGGGTCGCCAATGCAGTCGCACGATCATGATCTACCCAGAAGTATCCACTCTCTTGAAGTTGCTCCTGGGTGAGACCATGAAGGCGGATGGCAATCCTATCCTTCTCCTTCTATGGACAGCGTGCGCTAACAACTACACGAAGCAGCACCAACAGCATGAGTACAACGTACCATTGCGACTAACTACAAAGGAAAAGATGAGGACGAGCAAACTAACACTTAAACTGGTCGCCCAGCCGCGTCACCTCGTCAAGCAGATATTGCTCGCGGGCGGCGGATTTTTCCGCCTTCGACTTCCACACGTCCGCATTACCACGGATCAGGGGCAACTCACGCTCCAGCTGCTTCACGCGATCACGAAGTCGTGACAGCAAGGATAACTCCTCTACCCTGGAGCGCGGTGGTGCCACTGTCTCATCAAGAGATGGCGAATCCTGGTTTCCCCCCACAGGACCACTCGATGTACCCTACCACAAGTCAAGACAAAAGCAAATAAGGCGACCAAATCAACACAAAGGCAAGGGGAACAGACGCATTCAAGATAAGCATAAGTGTTTACAAACACAGTCGCCAGCAGGCACGTCCTTAGACTAAAAGGGAACTGATCAATTATTACAACAAGTTAACTACGGAGCAGCTGGCTTCTTCGACTTCGACGGCTTCGGGAGCTTCATCAAGTCCGTGGCAGTATCAGATGCCACAGACTTTCCGCCGGCCCCTGAGGCCGAAGCTTTCGCCGCCTTCTTCGCACGTTGGAGCTCCTCCGAATACTTGGCAACAGTATTTATCAAGGAATGGCCATATTTGGCGCAAGAAGTCACAAAGGGAGCGAAGACTACCTGCTGACCATCCGCGCCAACAGGCATCGCCTTCGACACAGCAGAGGGATCTATCTCGACTCCGTGGGCTTGCACCATGGCGAGCGACATCGTCGCACCAGCCGCGCGGAGGGAGTTCTTGTAAGTAGCATGCACACCCTCGGCGAGTGACTCCACCAGCTTGTCCATATTATCGACCAGCTCCGCCTTCGGCATTAACTCCTCCCGGAGGCGACTAAGGGCGACCTTGGCCTTGGACAATGTATCCTGAATGGCGGCGCTTCGGTCCTCGACCGCAGATACCGCGCCGGCCAGAGCGTCGTCATGACGAAGGGCCTGCGGGTCAAAACTCAAGTCACCAGCATCTACACCGAAAATACACACATGGATCAAACTTCTAGGGACACCGGCAAAAACTCTAGATGCAAAGAGGAACATCAATAAAATATCTACCAGTAAAGGTACCTGAGAGGGCCTTGGCGACTGAGAACAGTTGCTCTTCGAACAACTTTTCCCTGGCTGCAAAGGAGGCGCCCAGATCCTCTTCGCGCTTCTGGGCATCATCACGAGCCGCGATTGCCTCGTCGCGCCCCTTCACAGCTGCGGCTAGTGTCTTCTCCAACGCGGCGACGTTGCGTAGTAAAGCATTATGCTCAGCTACATGGCAGTCAATAATTGGCTATCAGTCGATTATACCAAAACAGAGAGAAGACGAAAAGAATAAGTGTAGAGCACTCACTTTCGACCACGCGGTGACGCGTCTCCAGCATTGCATGCTAGCGACCCATCGCCATCACCTGCTCCGCCACCTGCGCGGCTTCCTTTACAAGGAGCTGTCACACAAAACAAGGAGTCAGAAGAGGGCAGCAGAAGGCGTTGACTGCCACATTAAAAAATAAGGAAAGATATACTTACATGGTCCTCTAGCGACTCCGAAGAAGTTTGCTGAACCGTCATTCGAGCAACCATTCGATGCTCCCCTACGTGAGGAGAGCTCGAATAATTGTGCCCGGAGTAGGCCGCCGCCGGGGGAGAAGGAGCGCGCTCGACCTCTACTTTGGCCCTTGAGGTCGCGACTCCAGATTCCTTCAAAAACTCGACGTCGCCAGAAGATGACGACGCCTCTTGGCTACAAGACCAAATCCACATTGAGAAAAGGAAAACTCCAGGGCAAAGCCAACAAGAAGAAAACAGAAAAGAATTAGTGAACTTGCAAATTTACCAGTCAAAGTTGTCAAGATTAAATGTGGTCTCCGCTGACTCTGACAAAGACTCCTTCAGCAATCGCATCTTCTTGCGAGAAGATGGTGCCATAGCCCTCATGGGAACGGCGGGAATTGGCGATTCCATGCCAGCAGTTGTGCCTTCTAGAGTCGAAGGAGTCGACGCATCGGAATCCTCACTGCACGGACGCTTGCGAGTATCCAGGCTCTCGGACTCGGGGGCTTCCTCTTCCACATCAGAAGGGACAGTCGACTCAGACTCGTCCTCTTCCAAAGCTTCGCGAGGAATAATACCCTCAGGGAGAGGAGGCATACAAGGCGACACCGCCCAATCTTGCATACAGACAGTGAAGATTAGCAAACAGAACAGCTAAGCAATAGAAAAAGCAATCGCGAAGATAAGCTACTGCGTATCACAACTGTACCTCAGGAGGAGGATTCGAAGCATCGAAAGGAGGAACGACTGGCTCATTCGGAAGCACATCCTTGAAGGTGTACTTCGTGACCAGTCGCACCCTCTTATCTACCTCACTCGCGGACATGCCATCGGCAGACACGCGAGTGGCATCATCAGCGCCACCCCATTGAAACATGGGATGGACTCTGGCCTGGAGAGGTTGGACGCGACGACGCAGCCAAGTCCTGACAAGGGCGCAGCCTCCCTCTTCTGCGCCTACGCGACTCTCGAGGTCGCAGACGCGTTGATATAGCATGTCTGTCTCCGCGAGTTCGGCAGGCATGACCACGTTCTTCCAAGAACGCATCTTCTTGCAGGGAGTTGCGGGATCGAAAGGCGCGAGTCCAAAGTGCTCGTCCTTGGCCTTCTGGTCGCGAACATAGAACCATTTGTCCCTCCATCCTTGGACAGACTTGGCGAGCTTGATGTCGAAGTAGGTGGCGGACGGGTCGACATGGATTCCACAACCACCTATGTTGTAAACTAGAGGCCAGATGCAGACTGACGCTTCAGTTTAAACAAGCGTTTGAAAAGGCTAAAGTGCGGCTCGATTCCAAGCCAGCACTCGCAAAGAGTAATGAAACAGGTGATGTGGAGAATCGAGTTTGGGGACAGCTGATGGAGCTGGAGCCCGTAGAAACAAAGGAGACCCCTAAGAAAGGGGTGGAGAGGCAAAGAAAGGCCACGAATGACGAATGCGAGAAACATCACTCGAAAGCCAGCGGGAGGAGTAGGAATGGTCTCACCGCTGGGGACACGCGCATCGGCGACTGCCGTAGAGATAACTCCATCCTGGCGAAGAAGACGGAGATCCGACGCCTTAATAATAGAGGGGCGCCATGCACCATTGGTCACGCGACTGCCCACGACCTTCTTCTTCCCGCCGGCAGCGGCACTGGTGCCCGTAGCAGTGGGGCCACCCTTCTTCTTTGACGCGGCGACGGTGGCCGCGGATTCAGCGGCAGCGCCTCCTTTTTTCTTTCCCATTGCGCGGCGGCGATGAGAGCGCAGAAAATAACTTGGAAACGAGCGGAGGTGGTCCAGAGTTGAGGAGGAGATGAGCGTAGGGAAAAGCAGATGAGCAGCAGCAATGGCGATGGCAGCGAGGAAGAAAAGAGTGCAGATGGAAAATTACCGTCGTAGCGCCGCTACTTAACCCCTAGGAGATGCAATCCAACAGCTCACAAAAACCCTACTGAACGCGTGACGTGCATCGCGCTCGACACGTGGAGAAGAGGAAGCGCGAACCGTCCCCCCACTGCTCCCATTACACGCGGAAATCGAGGAGGCACAGTTAATAATAAGATTATGCACGCACAGTCAAATCAAAGTCAGAAAGTGGGACCCACCGCTCGTCACGTCCCGTCAAAATCGCTCACGCGGACAACTAAGGTCATGCAAGCGTCAGCACTAACGTCATCAAATGCTACTTTAGTCCTTGCTGGAGTCTTCGACTCCACCAAGCACTCGGGGGCTACTCCCATAAGGAGCGATGGCCGCGCACCCTACGATTTTTTTTTCTTATTGCAGGGATATAGGCAATCATAATCAAACCCAAACACTCGAATCACGGTTCGACTATGGACATGGGTTACTCTCATAGGGAGCACCGGAAACAATTTCGACTGAAACAAGCAAGCAAAAGACGACTGCAGTCGCAAACGTGTTTTAGTCCCTGCCTAAGTCTTCGACTGAAACAAACAAGCAAAGACGACAGCAGTCGCAAAAATTCTTTAGTCCCTGCTTGAGTTTTCGACTCAACTAGGCACTCGAGGGCTACTCCCATAGGGAGCGCTGGTCGCGCACCCTATGATTATTTGCACAAAAATTGTGTGTTGATAACATCCACACTCGCAGATCATGGCGACACCGCCTCATAATTTTCCCTGCAAAGAGACTACATCTCCTGGGTCACCCGAATCGTCTCCGCGATGATAAAATTCGGATGCCGTGCTTACAGCGTGAAGGTAAGACTTGAATAAGGTCTGGCAACGCATTTAACTACGCACTACCAGAAATATAGCCGTGCCTGCAGGCACGATGAACATGCCTTGACGGACGCGTCGAGTGCTCACACCCATATAACTGGAATTCGACTCCTGTAAGACCTCCGCGGCCTGGGTCGAATTATGCCAGCACTTTTCCAGATTCGAGTCCGGGGACTCGAGTTTGAGTAGATTGCGTTGTTTCACCCTAAGGTGGTTAACTGATACCGACACTTCGGCTATATCAGGCACGTATATCAACAATCCCTATGACATAAATAAAAGCAGTCGAAAATGTACTCATTCAGGCACTCGAAGACTTCAAAAAGTCCTCAGTCGAATCTGCGATTCCACTGGACACTCGGGGGCTACTGACATGGGTATACCCTACAGGTACTCGAGCTTGGTATATACGGTCCAAATACGTATAGGCCCACGGTGTCGCCAAGGCCCAGATGGAAGGACTCGAGTAACCTGTGGACTCTCGATTGCCTGAAGATCAAGAAAAAGCTAAAGATAGAAAGTTTGAAGGGGAAAACCCTAACTTGTAACCGACTCGACCTGCTACCCGATACCTAGCCTATCTATATAAAGGCTAGGAGGGGGCAGCGAGGAGAACACGCGCAACCCTAGTTTCCACAAACCCTCGCCAGATTGCATCTGCGCACCGTTGTAACTTTCGACTCCTTCGATAATTCCACGAGCAGACAAGCAGGAGTAGGGACCTCTACGAGGCCTGAACCTGGGTAAATCCTTTGTCCCCTGTGTGCTTGTTTGCTAGCCGATAGATGTCTCCAGTGCTGCCTCCTTCTCCAAAACCCAAGTCCATAACAATGGGCATTGATGAGTTAAACCCTCGTCACCAACATAATAAAGAAAGAAGAAATGATATGCAAGTTCAAGATGAGCCACCTCGAAGAGATCATTTTCTTGAAGCTTGCCATCCTATGATGATCATGGATATGGGAAGATGATATGCCCAAAAGAGAAGCTCTACCATAGTGGATTATGGGGAGCAATTTGCAAGTCTTCACCAAGCTAGTGCAATCAAGAAAGGTGTTCCATCTTGAGGTGGAGTAGATCGCCATCATCAAGCTCAAGTGGAATATGTGCAAGGAAAAGGTATGCTCTTGATAGGGTTTCCTTCTTGCCGGTCTCGTGTTGATTAGTTGGAGAGACCAATTTATAGGATAGATAGCCTTACTATCAAGAGGGGCTCTCGAGTGAGTAACTTGATCATATCCTTCAGAGAGGGCTCAAACATTTGCATACTTGGCATCATCTTTCATGGTTCTTATTTAGTTCTTATATATGAGAGGATTTTGAGCTTGTGTTAATCTTCATGACAAGCTCAAGTTCATTGAAAACGGATTTCATATGCATTTTCTATTGCGTCTTCGATGTTGGAGGTTTAATTGATTCGTCTTTTTTAGAGAGGTCAAACCTTTCGTCATTTGGTTCTATCCTCCCTTGCTAGACTATGATGTTTTTCTGTATCATCTTGTGTAAAACCCTCGAATCGGCCCTATGCAAGTTTTAGCACTTCCCGCCAAACCCGCATAGAAACGATTCAAGGACGCCCACCAGGCACTTTCGTGCGGGTGGAAAACGAAGTAATACCATTACACAACAGTCCTCGATGGGACCCACAGAACAGATATATACATCAACGACTCCATGAGTCAAGAATACAGATATACAATACAAAGATCCAAATCACCTTGAAAACGATAGAGCGTCCGGCTACGGACAAGATGCAAATGGGGCTAAGAGCCCTGAAGAATAACCAATGGCGTCCATAACCCTGCCTAGGCCAAGCCGGAAGGGTAACCCTGCTAACGACGGCGATCTCAACCTGCTAAAACAAAAGGGGTGCCGCCAAAGGGCAAAGGAAAAAGAGGAGCGTAAGTACTGAGGCTAGTACATGGCGAGGCTAGAATTCGGCGACTCTCGCCTACATAGGTATGGTGGGATGAAGCGGCAGCGCAGCGGCACTAAACAACCTATAGAGACTCGATACAACTGGCGTTTATCAGAGAGGATAAGAAAGACCTATTCGGATCCAACCTGAAGCTAACACCAAACAAACCCGTCCTGGGATTTCCCCCCCTCGAGACCAAACGAGGAAGTCAAACCGAGGAACTCACACGGTTGGCAGTTTTATTCATTCCATTATAGTTAAGCTCGTACTAATCAGATATAGATAGCATGAGTCATCCCGATAGCATAAGTAGTGGGCAGTTTTAATCACCATTCCGTTGTAGTGGAAACATTTACTAGTCAGATATAATTGTCCTGAGGAATCCCAAAACCCAATAGTTGTTGACACTTTTATCACATTCCATTGGAGTTGCAATACTTACTAGGCATATATAACAAACAACCCAGATCCACCAGTTGTTGGCATTTTTAATATCCATTCCGTTATAGTTGCATCTATTTACTAGTCACACATTAAGTCAAATTTATAGCACTACTTTAGTTATGCTTGTCTATGATCGAGATACTGTGCTCCAAGTCATCCATAACCGCGGACACGGCTTTCAGAAAGTTTTACCCTGCAGGGGTGCACAAATAGCAACACACACTCGATCAACCTCGGAAAAACCAACTCAAAACCCAACGAGGCATTCACGACAAAGCGATCACAGGATTCAGAAATGTTTCAGGGGGCCACCCCACTAAGCTACCCGCAACGAAGTTGGCCGGCTCCGGAACAGACCCAGGGTTTGCGACGACGGCTGTGAACGACTGGGAACCCAAAAATGTGACTAGGCTTGTCGATACCGTGAAAACGTGGCGCGATCCAAAACAGTACAGGTGCTCCACGCACAATCTTAAATAAAGCAGTAAAGCATGGCATAAGTACAGGATAGTAATAAAGCCCCAAACTACTTTGTGGCCCCAAGAAATAAGAATGAATCAAGCTCTGGCTCAGGGGGGTCCATAAGGCCTCCCGGATGTGGATAGTGCGAAAAATCAAGGAACAGGTATCAAGTACTCGGGGTCCTACGGGACACAAGTGAGCGTGGAAGAACCAAATAACATCTATTGCCCACCAATGCCTCTGCATTAGTTATATCTAGCATTTTAATAGTTGTATTTGAAGTCATGATCATCTCCACCAATAAGCTTCTCCACCAATAAACATCTACCAGCATTCCAACAATTGTGGTACTCGACAACACGAGATCGCACCTGAGCAAGCAACTACGACTCGCAAGGCCAACTATCTACCAAACACAGGTAATAGGAGGTGTCCAAGGCAATATAGAGGCTGCACGGGATATAACTGGTACGGAACACTAAAGCATCGCGACACGGATAGCAGTAGATCAACAGGAGGAAATAAAGACTATAAATGCAAAATAGGTAGAAGGGGGAGAGATGCTCGCCTGAGAAAACACTGCCGACGGATCGTATCCGGAGAACTTGTCGATACTCACATCCACTCATCGGCCTAGTCCGCGAAGAAGCAAACACTAGAAGAAACACCGGATGCAATATTTAATACTACGGTAGAAGATCCGGCATGTTTATGATATGATGCAGATGCGGTGCAATTAGGCAATATTAAGCGGAACCGTGGTCCCGACAAATGATTATATGGTTCAAGTTGTTTAGAACCCCCGCAATTTAAATGTTGTATTAACAGGAAAAAACATGGCATCGATTCGCTACGCCAATTTAAATGGAGTCCGCAATAAGACAAAGGTATCCCGCATATCGACTCCATATTTAATTATAGGTGAATCGTTAAAATAACCCGGACCCACAAAATATGTATGCATGTGTGAACAATTTAATATGCAACGGATGAATGTCATATTATAAAAATAGGGGCTTAGGGTCACACATCTGGGTTCGGAAGATCTTGGTTCCGGGGGTTCGGGGTTCGACAGGGGAACGGTTCGACGGGGCTCGGGCTCGGACAACGGAAGTAGATCTTGTCGCAAGTGATGAAGAACTCGGGTTCGGAAGGAGGTCTTGGCATTCCGGGATGAAGGGCTTGGCGTCCCGTGTCAGCGGCCTTGGCGTTTGGGTCCTCGGCAAACTTGGCGTCCGGTCCTCAGGGATCGGCGCGGGAAGAAGGTCTTGTCGTACCGGGATGAAGACCTTGGTGTGCCATCTCGATCAACGGTCAACGCGTGTGGAAGTAGATCTTGGAGTGCCGAGGGTTCGGTGGAAGATCTTGGCAAGCCATCTTGGCAAAACCCGGAGACAGCAATCTTCGCGAGGGGTCCCATACCCGTCAGCCGATATCATTCCAACTAAAGCACCATCGTATCTCCACAACGTATCATCTCCCACAGGCATCAACTCCATCTACACTGCTCTTATCAGATCAACGGCAGCACACCACAACAACAAAAATAGAGGCAGTTCACCAGGTACAGAGCCAAACGTGACTCGCGGGATGAAGCAGCACCTACTGCCAGGGTGCGCACGACGCAAGCGGCCAAAGATGAGCTCGACAGGGGCTCGCCCGGAGAAGGGCGCTAGGGCACGCTGACGACGACGAGCACGCGTGTCGGGGACGAGGACCGACAAGAGCAGACGGAACCGGCCAGAGAGGAGGCGTGCGGCAGCGAGGTCACGCTGCAGGGCGGGCTGGACGGCGCAACGGAGGCGGCGCGGACGCGCGATGCCGGCAGGAGGAGAACACCGAGGCGGTACCGCGCGCGTGGCCAGGGTAGACCGAGGTCCGGCGGGCTCGGGCCTCGAGCGGCGGTAGGTGAGCCGAAGAGGGGGAGCCGGCGGCGGCAGAGGTGGTGGAAGGCGGCGACGACGTGGAAGTAGAGGGCCGTCGCTCGCAGGGGGTGAGGCCGAGAAGGCGGCGACGGAGATGCGGCCGGGGCCGGGTCCGGCGGAGGACGGCGATGGGAGATCTGGAGACGGGGAGGCGCGGTAGGCGGGGGCTTGGTGGTCGACGGCGGCCGGAGCTGCAGCAGAGAGGAGCGGGAGGCGGGGCCACGCCGGCAGAGGGGAGGAGCGGCGACGGGGCAAGGAGGAGAGGGGAGCGGCGGCGGGGTTGGTATGCGGGGGGAGAAGAGAGCAAGGGGAGAGAGCGGGGTCGAGGTGGGGCCAGGGAAGAGAGAGAGAGGAGGGAGGGGATCGAGGCCAGGTGCGCCTGTCCGTCGCTGTGACCAGGAGAGCGGGGCGAGCGGCCCGAGGGGGTCGGGGTGGGGGCTGGCGACCTGGGGCAGGAAAGAGGGCAGGAGGTGGGCCCGCGGAGTGGACCAGGTGGCTGTGATCGAGTGGGTGGAAGAAAGGGTCAGGGTGAGGTGGCGACATGGGATTGGAGGGGTGAGGTGGAGGGGCTGGGTAGGAAAAATAGGGTAGGGTTTTTGGTAGAAAAGGTTTGGGTGTTTCTGGGGTAGGTAGGGTTTTAACTGGAGGTGGCCGGCTAGGCTTTCGGGCCTGGCGGGCTGCCTCCTAAAAATAATATAACTATTTTATTTATTTAAAACGAGGCTTTTGCAAACCGTTGGTAGACGAAACAAAATATTCCGGAGACCCAGGTTTTGTGTTTGAACAAAGACGGGGCGTTTAGAAAACAAAAACAGACTTCTCGAAGATAGTTTTATGCAAACAAATGCAAGATTACATGACGATGCTCAAATGCAATGTGGCATGATGACATGAGCATGCGGTCATGATGATGCAATGCACAAAAACAACGCGATTTTCTAGTAGTGGTTTTTGCGGGGCGCCACATCTTGTAGAGCTTATTGTCCTCTTAAAACGAGCCCAAGATCATCAAAATCAGAGTCCTGATGCAAAAGTTATGGTTGTTTTTGTATTAGTCTTTCTGCCAGTTTTTGTAAGATCGGAGATTCTGGACTAAATCTCTGGTCTATCTCTGGATTGCGTACACATTGACCTTCAGTTTTTCCCCGTTTGGCCTGGGTACACCGGAGACTTCGGCCCCAGTCCGGAGACTCCGGACCGGGCGATTCCTAGGCCTAACGGTTGGATTTCTAGGAACCTATTTAAGAGGCCCTTCTTCCCCAATGGTTCCCTAACCTTTCTTGCAAGTTTTCCCCTCCATTGTTGACCTTCTTGAGCTTGCTATCCCTCAATCCCTCCTATGATTCTTGCATATTCTTGAGGAATTTGAAAGAGGAGATCCAGATCTACAATCTCACCAATCAATCTCTCCTCTAAGTGAGGGGAACATCTTGGGATCTAGATCTTAGAGTCTTGTGTGGATTTCCTCCATTGTTCTTCCTCTCTTATCCCCCCCAGAAGTTTTTGTAGTTTTGGTGGAATTTGGGAGAGAAGGACTTGAGCACTTCTTGTGTTCTTGCCATTGCATTTGGTGCATCGGTTTGGGTTCTCGGTGAGAATTCAATTGGGTGAAAGGTGAGAAGCTTTTTACTCTTGGGTTCTTGGAACCCCAGACGGTTTGGTTGTATTGTAGGCTTGTAGATTACTTAGGGTCTCCAGTTAAGTTGTGGAGCTTTCCCAAGCTTATTAGTTGGGAGCCTCCAATTGAGTTGTGGAGAAGTGCCCCAATCTTGTGAGAGGTTCCGGATTGCCACCAACAAGTGCATTGATAGTGGAAGTGTGGATCGATCTCGTTGGGGTGAGATTCATCGCAGAACAAGGGAGGCCTTTTGTGGTGTTGGTGGTTTGAAACCACCCCCTCTCCAATTTGGGAGGAACTTGGTAAAACATCGTCGTCTCCATGTGCCTCGGTTATCTCTATACCCGAGCTCTTACTTATGCACCTTACGTTGTGATAGCCTTCGTGCTTGAAGTCTATATCTTCCTATCACATAGTTGTTTGTCCTTTTTAGCATAAGTTGTTGTGCACATAGGTGAATCCTAGTTGTTCTAGGTTTTGTGCTTAACAAAGTAAACACTAGTTTAATTCCACATTTGTTTAGCCACTCTCGTAAAAAAAAATAAACCGCCTATTCACCCCCCCCCTCTAGGAGACATCCTTATCCTTTCACCACTAATCTACGTAGATATCTCAGGTTCATCTTTTCCAACTACTCCGTAATAATCAATAGTTGTTTGATCTTAGCAGATTCATGTTTGTACTAGTTGGATCCAACACATGGCGTGCAGATAATGATCAAAAGAAGATTTACATGGTATAGACATGACTATATCTCCTTTATCTTCTGTATTCTATTCTTTTGAAGTACATAACTATAACTATTAAGGGTGTCCTTCGGCGTTACTTAAAATAAGGCACTATATTTAGAAGTAGATTTAAGATTATGAAGGGAAAAGGTTTATTTAGAATACCTCAGGAGCTCATGAGATTAGTGAAATTCATAAGTCTCAATTCGATCGCACCAAAAATTCGAGTTTCTTTTGAATTTCCTTTTTGATCAATGATAACCGTCATCATATCGTATTATCATACAATTGTCATGTCTAAGTTCTTTACACGTACAATTACAGCTCGTCTTATTTTTGTCTGATTTTTCTAGAGACATTTTAGGCTCTCTGTAGAGGTTTCTCTGTAGGACACACGATGATGACGATGACGAGAGTGAGCTACTGCATCCACCTCTGAATTCCGGAGGCACCAGATCCCGAGGTCAGTGTTGTACCCCGGCAGGAGACAAGGCGTCCCTCAGCCTCTGGATATTATATTACCTACTATTGGACTAGTCCGCCATGGGCTCTCCTTCGCCACATGAGACAAAGGTCGCTGCTGCTAGACTGGACGCACTAGATATTGTAATCGTGGTCTTTTTTTTGCAATTGCGAATTTGCATTCTGTGATCTGCATTGTTATATTATATTTATTTAGCTATTATATACCTTTTCTATATTCTGTGATGGGTAATCTTTGGCGCGTCACGAGATGAAATAAATGAAAATATAACGGGATGTTACAAATATTGGGCGACATGAGCTGTAATATAACAACATGACCTGAAATAAAAAAAGCAAAACAAAAAAACAAAATCAGCCTATTATGTTAGGAACTAACAGTTGTTGTGCAATGTCTCAACTATAAAGTCCCCTGCAACGCCTACCCATGATCAATAATATAACCGGATTTTTTTCTCTTGGTTATAATTAACTCAGACCGGTTAAATATACCATCGGCTATTACTAAAACCAAGAGGACTCAACACCTTTGGAAAATGAACACCCGATGGGGAACACTCGGTTATAAGCATCGTCGAGTTACTGCCAGATATATGGTGAACAAAACTTATCCGGTGGCTCATTGTCGGCTTCTTACCGTGGGCAATGATATTACCCGACCATACCATCGACTATTAGAGTAATGGCCGATCAAGCATAGATGACGGGAGATACCTGACAATGTACTGTCGGGTATAAGTGTAACCGACGGTGAACTAAAATACCCGACGGTAACTTGACCCTCGGCTAAAACGGGATATCTTGTAGTGGTTGCTCACGAATTCCCCCACAATTTTTCTTCTATCCACCAAAAATTTGAAACTCACCCCACACAAAAAAGCCCCATATTGCCTTCGGATCGATCTCTGGATTTGGTGAGTTTTTCGTGGTTTTGGTCCGTAGATCTGTTGCTTTGGGTGTCGATCTACCTTCCTTTGACCTTTCCCCAGCCCAATTTGGATAGATTTCCGAAAATTTTCCGAGATTTGACTTTTGGAGTTCGTCACGAACTCAAATCGTCTCTAGGCCCGGCGGACCGACCCAGTCGCTGAAAATTCCAGCGAGATTTCTGGCGAACAGGAATTGTTGCAGAAATTTCCGGCGCACGGTCCGGCGTCGCCGGTTTGGCCGCCAAAACTGCAAATTTGACCCAATTTTGACCGTTTTACTCTTGTGTTGTTCGTGTCTCGTGTGCGTGTCGTCCAAACTAACTTCAAGCTTCCACAATTCATCAAATACCATGCTCCTCAACACCGCGACGCCAGAACATCATCCCCAATACTGGTAGCAAGTCGTCATCCATACCAAAGGTATAACTTGCTCCACCTTATTAACCCTTCTTCCTTTGTGTGTATCTATCCTATGAGAGCAGCTCATCTTGTGTTTGCCTAAGCATTGTGCACTTGCCCTTGGAAAGTGAGAGTGTGTAAGTAAATTCAAGAGTTGACATAGTAGTATAGAAAGAGGGAAAAAGAAACAAAAAAAGAGAAAAGAGAAAAAGGAAAAGGAAAAGAAAAATAGCAAGATACATAGTCTCCAAATACAAAGAGAGTCTCAAGCTTGTAAGCAAAGAGAGAGAAAGAGCACGACCAAGTCAAGTGCACAAATCCGTTGATTATCCTCTTTTGGCGAACAAGATATAGTCTCTCCTTTCGTTGGCACGACAACCGAGCTTACTCTTTGTTAGGACATTTTATGCTCATTTTCATAGTCATGCTAACCACATCCGTCTCCACATGTGTGTACCCTTCTGTTTTTGTAGATCGTATAATTTTTCTTTTGATCTTTGGTTCTCTACCACCTTTAACAATAACCTTTTCTTTGGATCGTTTCGTTTGGTTTTCTACCACCCTAACCTTCCACGAAAAGCTTTTGAGAGTTTAGTTCTTTCTTTAGTGTGAGTTTTTTGCGTTTTCACTTTGCACACTTATAGTTCTCATGTGTGGTTTCTAGTTCGATGCAATCCCCAAGGTGAGGTAAAAGGCTGACACCACCATATTCCACTTCCATATACAATTCTTGTATGTTCTACATGATGTATAGGCACGGTGAGTCGAGCCAACAACCTCCCCAAGAAGAATAACAAGGCCCGTACATGACGCGCGCAAGCCACTGCATCATCCGACATGAGTTCCACGAATGTTGCGAGGCTGTTGATACGCGACAAGATGAACAATTCGGCGAGACTCAAGCCAAGTTTAAGAACATCGATAACTGCTTCGATGGCCTCGAAAGACAAATGCATGCAATGCATCAACTTTGGCCATCAAAATGAAGCGCTCCAATGTTCCGTCGCCGAAATAAATGATAGTATTCGTCTCCTCATTGACAGAATGACAAGACCGCATTCACGTGCATCAAGATCTTCAAGCTCGTCGTGTCACCATTCTCCTCTTTGTCAAGATCATCATCCAAGTGCTCCAAGACGCAATGATGCCCCCGTGGTTGAAGATGGAAGATCTTTGCACTATGTACCTTACCCACGATATGCCGCAACGTCAAGCTATGATGGTGATTTCTCCTCAAGGCCCCAAACAAAGGCGAGAAGGACACCATCATCACGCAAGGGCACTAGTGATCCAACAAGCACAACCACAAGTGGAACCTCAAGTGGAACCTCAATCACAACCTCAAGTACATAGCTATGGCCCGCGACACATACTTGACACAACAAGTGATGACTCCAACTTGGAGGAACAAACTCGTCAATGCCATGAAGCTCTCCAAGATGCACATCTTCGTCATTGCCATCATGAACGTCCATGCCAAAACCATGGTCATCACAAGGCGCCTCCTTCATCACATCAAGACATGGAGCGTCAAATTGTACATGTTGAGCGGCGCCCACCACGTCATGACGCTCAAGACCATGATCTTCGTCGTGAGGCCCAAGTGCCTAACCTGCAACACCAACCGAGGAACGAGCCTCCTCTTCATCAACAATCATGGCAAGAGCAAGAGCAAGATCCACAACAACATTGCGAGAATCAAGTTTCACCAACTCCAAATGAGGCCCCTCAGCCACAAGTACACCAACAAGGTCACCAAGCTTGTCGCAATGATTGCATGGAAGATGAAGCAGGCCAACATCATGGCAAAAACCGCTACCGTGATTGCAATGATGAAGAAACTTTTGGCAAGCTCAAGTTCATGATGCCCAAGTTCACCGGCTCAAATGATCCCGAAGAATACCTCTCATGGGCGCTCAAGGTTGACAAGATCTTCCGTATGCACAACTATAGCAATGAGAAGATGGTCGCCATGGCTTCACTTGAGTTCGATGATTACGCCAAACTTTGGTGGGAATAAGTTCAAGTCGCTTGTGACGCTGGAGAAGAGCCTCCAATCACAACTTGGCATGACATGAAGGATGCAAATGTTCATATTATTTGGGATGGTGGAATTTAGGTGGAGCCAAAAGAAAGGTGGTGGAATTAGAATAGACATGCCCCCAACTCAACTTGGGCATCAAGCAATATATAAAGAACCAACTACAATATATCAAGAAGCAATACAATTAATAAGGAAAATGCATATGAAGAGAAGAACCAAATGAAGAGGGGTTTTAATATGATGCTCAAATGCAATGTGGCATGGTGATATGAGCATGATATTATGATGATGCAATAATTACATGTATGGAGTAGCATTATATATATTAAACCATGTAGCATTACAATGTTAGACGATTGGGATGCTACGACTCTCCCCCACTAAACAAGAATCTTGTCCCGAGATTCCTAGGGGAAAAAAGAAGACACAAAGAGTGGCGGGTTCTCAGAACGAAGGTAATCCTCACATTCCCAAGTTGCTTCTTCAACGGGATGGTGTGACCATTGCACTGTACAAAACTTGACAGACTTGTTGCGAAATTATCATTCTACTTCTTCAAAAAAAGGACTTGAAGATCCTGGAGGATTGTTGTGAGACAAGAAAGATAGGATGAACATAGCTCAGATGCTCTCGAGAAACATGATAAAAGACTAGAACCGTTTCTTGAAAGAATTTTAAAAGATGATGTATCAAGGAGAGAAAAGAAATACACATTGTTGGGATTAAAGATCAACAGATGCATGTGAATATGATTGTTTGATCCGGAAGAAAATAGCAACTTTGGAGAAGTTATCAACCACTATGAAAATAACATTGTTTCTTCCCTCGGATTTAAGAAATAAAGTTCAGAAAAACAATATTGCCTTCAAACAACAGAGTTCCTTGGTGTCTATAGAGTAAGATTAGCATTGAGGACTTCTCAGATTATCTTCTTCTTGCATCGGTAAGAACCAAAGGATCACGCAATTGAGGTGCGCAGATTGATCTTCAAGAGAAGGAGGTGACACTAGCTTATAGTGGAATCCTAAGAAAGAAGTTGAATGTAGAAAACTAGAGTTTATTGTAGAGATGCTTATTGCTTTCCTTAACCATGAGGTTATTGCAATAGATTTTGCAATTGATGGCATCGACCATAATCTGCTTTACCAAGAGAAAGAATTTGACAAAATGGAAGTCAAAGATATCTTCCATCCATCTTGTTTGACAAAGTCGAGCTCTGGTAGAATGAAGAGTATTAGGGGAAGATTTTGTATTTGTTTCCACCAGATCATTGAAGATTTTGCTCCATCTTGAAATAGACGAGACCACCAACAAATATTACTGATTATGTTCTTTGAGAGAACTCCGGAAAAACAAGGACTGAAGTAAAAGTCTTAAGGGATAAAGGCCACTTCTGACTTCCGTGGAATGAGTAAAATCACATTAATCCACCAATTCAATGTACAAGAGCGAATGATAAGAGTAGTGATATGGTAGCTACTCCATCCCGCACCCAAAGCATTACTTCGTACATGAATAAGAAAATCGTGCAACCTAACTCTCGAATTTCAGACTAAAGATCTTTGTAAGAACTCATGAAGCTCTACAAGAAAACAAAGAGGTGATGCAAACACTTCGTCGGGTCCAAAGTAGATAAAGATGATGATGTTGTCATCGTGTCGGAAGTCCCAAGCCATCAGAAAAGATATGAACGAAGATCATAGAGACAGATAAAATATTCAACAGATAGATTAAGGGTAGCATCAAAAGCTTTAATAAAAGAAATATGAAAGATCTGGAAAGTCTTTGCGACATCCGGCGGATTGAGGATAGAAGATAAAACGAGGGGTTTTCAAAAGGTTTCTTGACGAGTTGGAGACCAAAATAACTTCTTATCATTCTTAAGAATATCTAAGAGAGATTTAGTAGTCTTGATGAGGTCTTCCACAAAGCAGCGGCAATTACTTGTCAAACCACAGAAGGCTCCGGAGTTGGTTGAAAATGGTCTAAACAATTTCTGAGCTCAATGCTCTTGGAAAGATCAACATTAAGAGCAAGGGTTTCTGTTCAAGGAGATGCATTAAAAGAATAGATTATCTAGCCCATAGGATGAGTAAAAAGAGATGCTGACTTGTTCACATAGTCGATCAGAACACCAGTTGCAAAGATAAAGAGATCTAGGACAAAGAATGATGATAACTCATACATTAAGCAAAGCTATCAGGAATGAAAGGATGAAATTCTCTCGTATCAACGAGAACCTTTGCGGATATGGAGTTCAAACAAGATATGAAGCACGCCAAACAAATAATAATACATCGTAGTGCCTTCAGAATTCTTCGGATTTGTCAAAGATACTTGAATATGATATAGATATGATCACGGTACAACTCAAATTCACAAGAGATAACCACAATCATTTGGAGAATTAGATTGATAACATTGGTCATATTCCACTCATGATAAGTGTCCGATCTTTTGATGAAATGGTGATAGTCGATTTGGGTGGAGTTCAGGCTTGACGATTGGACTACACATAAGAGCACGAGCGCCAATGCAATCACTAGGCCAATCTCCTAGAGGTTACCGATCTTGCGGAAGCATGATCAACATGACCAGCGAGGGTCTTAATTCCTACCTAAAATCGAGAACAAGTAAGAACTAATATTGTAATCAAGATATTGCGGATATAGATGAAAACTTTATTGAATAAAGTGGGATCCCGAATAGGTGAAAAGTACAGGAGGGCACTGCAATACTCAAGCCTTGGCGAAGTTGCAATGATGGCTAACTTTTAGTCTAAACAAAATCCAAGATGTAATGACGGCTAGGAGGGGTTTATATGGAGGAAGAGAGGGGATTTTCGTCCAACCCTAATGGGTCATCCGAAAACACGTCTAGATGGGCCTTCCTCCACACAAATAGCCTCCAAAAACTGTCTACATTAACTTGCTAAAAAAATACATGGGTCTAGCCCGTAAAATAAGGTGACGCAGCACCAAATAAAGCCTTGGACGAATAATACGAGTAGGTATCTTGTGAAATTCGTCCAAGCATCCGTTGCAGCGTTATGGTGGCTTCAAGGTTCTGAAATCTCCACTCGTAGCGTCATCGTCAATCCTCACACGTTTGTGGTGTTCTCCATGCATGCCCATGCTCCAATGCTTGTCCCTTTCGTCCTTGCTAGGTCCATCATTCCTAAGTAACATAAATATGTCTGATTTAGACAACATCATATTCTCATTTATATTAGGATAGGTTTCTAAAAATGAAAGTACCTGATAATTGAGTAGTTGTGCATAAGCTCTTGTGAGAGGTCCCTACCATATTGTCGTAGGAGTAGCGGGTGTATCAGTAGTGGAGATGTCCTCATCAGCCCCCCTTCTTGAATTAAAATCGTCCTCGACGAATCTTATCTTCCTCTCCAAAGTATGTCTCTCCATGTAATGTGTGTATTGTATTGCTCCATTGGTTGAGTAGTCTTCTCTCGCATCTTAACGCTTGGTTTGTATAACTCCGTAATTCTGCATGTAATAACAAGATGTATCGTATTTCTGTCTTTAGTACTAAAATAATATATAAAATTATTAGTACTAGAGTTCACCTGGAGAACATGGCCAGAAGTAATAGTTTTGGTTATATCCAGACTATTCGTCTCCATATCATCCCCCTTTTTGAAAGGAAAGCCGTACTCGGAGATATTTATTTTGTAAGCATGGTAATAAAAAGACAAGGTGTACACATGGTATATGTATCTATCATATGTTTTAAGTCCTCTTATGTTCTTCATATTTAGCGTTCGAGAATAATAGACCGCACAACAGTTCACGAGCTGATTAGTCATATTCCTAAAACAAATACTACAACCCATTTTGCAAATATAAGTGAAGCACATAATAGCATCTTGTAATTTACAATGCTCAATATTAAACCATCCCAACATTGGTAAACTAAAATTTATTGTTGCCAAACTACAAGCTACAACGCGTTTAGATAAACATTCATGCAACACGCTATTCGGTTCAAAATTCGTACTAATATTGGAGGTCATATAAAAATGATAGAGCATATGCACATATTTATTTGTTCGCAAACAAGCTAGTTCACCACACGTGATGCAAATCTTATGCACCATAAAAACACTGTGTACGTCATAATCTCTAACCAAATAAAAAGTATAATCAGGGGCGTAAACACTCTTGAAACATGTGATTTCAACAATTCTATTTCTAGCATGTGACAAGGACATAGGGAGATCCAATGTGACGGTAAACAAGGAATGAGCATGACAAATTATGACCAACTTATTTCTAACCAATTTTATATGATCCAAATCGGATATTAGGTCACATGGTTCAATCACATCAACAATAATTTCAATGGGTGCACACATCTCAAGTAAAGAATTCAAATCAACAATAGGTGTACTCAAACCACTAGAAGAATTGATTTCATATATAGCGGCACTCGAAATTGTAGGAGTCTTAATTGTTTCATCACATGACAAGTCTAAATCAGCAACACATTCATCTACAACAAGCGGTGGAACCAAATCATGTTTTGGCTCAACATAACAATATCAGTACCACTATTATTACCTCGTAGATCCGCTTCGCTTAAAGGAGGTACTTGAATAACAAATGATGAGACCGGAGAGATTTTTTCCAGAATCACACTCTTGTTTGTCTTATGTAAGCGTCTTTTTAATTTTTGTTCAGCTTTACAAGCAAGACTAAACAAATGTTCGACATAATACAACTCTTCATGCATTAACATACCCTGGATTTCATGGTTTAAACTTCTCCAAAATCTATCAATAAATTCTTCTTCATTTTTTCCACCGAAGAATGCAACAAGGTATTTCCCAAAGCATCATAATATTTTTTACGGTGTTACTATCTTGATGTAAATGTTGTAATTTTCTAACCATGTCAAGAGTATAATATGATGGAACAAATTTATAGAGCATAACAAGTTTCAAATCATGCCAAGTAATAGGTATATAATCAAGATATAATCGATAATATTTATTCCACCACGTAGAAACAAAATTAGTGAATGTACTAATTGCAGCTTTTATTCTCTTACACTCAGAAAAAATATGGAAAATAAATATATCATTTAACTCAAGCTCCCATTTAATATATAAATCAGGTTTAGATCGACCATTAAACTGCGGCATAGAGACAATAACCTGATCATGTACTTTTACCTCTTGTGATGGTAGTCGTGGTTTGCTAGATGGTGGCACATCTCCAACTATAGACGAAACCCAAGAACTTCTAACTTCAGAACCTACCATAACTAATAGAAACAAAAGACAAATAACAAGTATATGTTCCTATCAACTACTAGGATAGGATGGCAAGTTGCTCACAAGATTGCAAGTACCAAATTCTTACAAGTTCTTACTATACAGTAGGCGGCGATCGACAACCAGCAATATCAAGTAACTCCGAGGATTGGACAAAGAAAATACTAGGCGAATAAATATTGCACGGTGTAGAAATATGTGAAGTTGTAGGTAGACTTAATATATGTGGAGAAATCTGTTGCAACTACGTTAGTCAATGTAAAGCTGAAAATACGCTCGAAATTGTCAAGTGCTGGTCCTAGGCTAGACTGTACTAGAGACGCGAGCCTAAGACACAGATAAAATTCACGTTGTGAGAGAGATATAAGATAGATGGTCAATATCTGTGATATCTGTATTCTATAAAAAACCAACCAGCGAGTGAAACAGTCAACATGGAGAAACGCACACCAAATAACGAGGGATGTCAACGAGGTGTCGCGGGAATAGCAGCAGAAATAACAGTGTTGTCGAGTGATGCAGAAAAGATATAGGTTTGTTCAGACGAAAATATTGCCAAGAAGACACATGTAGGCAATAATCGTGCACGTCTGGTTCACTTGCTTCAGCCTCACGGACTCCGAAGTAATCACAACGAACCCCCTTATCCACAGACCTAAGGAAGCCTAAATATGAGCACTTTCCTTTTACTTTTCCTTTTTTTCACACTTTTTTCTCTTTTTTCCCAACAAACTTGACAACCAGACTAGATCTATAGAGCAAAAGGTTACGGGATCGTTTTCTTCAATGAATTAATCAAACGATACGTACTTTACCAGAACCAAAGATTTTAGGAAACTCATTTCTTTTGCTCTTGTCGTTTCTATTGCTTCCCACGCAAAGTGTGGAACAACTCAATGCAAGCTCCTGCTCGGTAGCGGTCCAGGCAAGCCGATCCAATATGCAGCTTTTTTAGCTCTCCAAACAGTTAGCAGCGAATCAAAAAGAATCTGGATCAAGACGAATTTGGATAGACGGCGACGACAACCACAAAGAAACTGGACGAAGGATGGAGAAGAAAAAATTATGAATTGCGACGTGCGGAGGACAGTGGCAATAACGAAAACAAACAAATACAATGGAGAAGATTATTGCGATGGAATAAGATACATTAACTATGCGACAAGACGTAACTAGAACTCGAAGCTGTAGAAGACTAACACTAGAACCATCGACTCGACGAAAATGTCACACCCAGTTGCTACCGGTGAAGATCGGGGCATGAGGTCCAGGAACAAGAACATATTTAGGATACATTGATGCTTGTGGTAGCACCGGACCTGAAGAAAGACAGAAGTTTGGGAGGAGAAGAACAGAGGCAGAGGAGACAGGCGAGAGGAGAGTTCAGACTTCGTTCAGTTTTCTCTTCTCTTCGATGTCCTCCGTGCAGCCTATGGTGTGTCTCTTTATATGTCCAGCTCCAAGGCTTTCTGCTGGGCCAAGCCCAGGTACACAGCCAACAACTAAAGCACGGTCCTGTGGGCATATAAGGTGTTACACTACCGCCCTGGAAAAACGTTGCTTGTCCCCAAGCAATGGCTTGCCCTTGTCGGAGTGATAATACAATGTAGCTCCAAATTCCGTAATGTAATGTTTGCAAGAAGGAAACACCATCACCTGCATCCCATGCACCAGCTGCAGTAGCCTCGATTGATAGTGCACAAACGGAAGAGTGTATGCCAGGATCCCAAGTCATGTACTGAATTTTGTTTGCCAAAATCTCCAATGAACAAAAATCCCTACACTTTGATAAACTGTAATATTAGGTAGATTCTAATTCTAGTTCTTCATGGCTACGGTGTGGTATAAACCGAGTCTGATACTAACTCCTATACCTGTACGTTACCTGTACTCATATATATATGACACGCCGGCACCAGGAGGTGTACGTGCGATTACCTCCAATACAATCGATTCCTACAGTCTGTTATGGTATCAGAGCTAGCGATCTGAAATCGCCATGACTTCGAGCGCTACCTCGACGGCCTTCAGTTCCTCATCGGCCTCGCTAAGCTCAGGTGTTTCGGCTTCAGCTTCCGCCGGCGTCATGACCTCCTCAATGACGTCGATTATCCCCTTCTCGCCGATCGACATTACCAACAAAATCACCATCAGACTGACGTCAGGAAACTATCTTTTCTGGCGTGCGCAGCTGTTCCCAATCTTGCGGAGCAATCGCCTGATGGGATTTGTCGATGGTTCTCTCCCCTGCCCGCCGGACATGATCCCAAATCCGGTTGCTACCGAGGCAGAGGCTACTCCTACAATCCCTAACCCGCTGGTGACGGCATGGCATCAGCAAGATCAGGCAATCTTGTCTGCAATTATCTGTTCCCTCACCGAAGAAGTTATCGGGATGATCATGTTGGCTTCGACTTCCCGGGAGGCTTGGGAGACCTTGTCATCCAGCTTCTCCTCACAATCAACCGCGAGGGCGATGCAGATTCGTGGGGCACTTCAGAAGGTCAAGAAGCTGGACTCCACCATCACAGTTTACTTCAACAAGGTCAAACAACTTTCAGATACCCTGACATCGATCGGCCAGCCTCTCTGTCCTGAAGAATTCAACTCGTATTTGTTGGCCGGGTTGGATAGTGACTATGATGCCTTGGTAGAAATCGTCTCCGCTCGCAATGCGTCAGATCCGATGCCGATTCGTGATGTGTACGCCTCACTGCTTAATACGGAACAACGCGCTGAAGCCAGGAAGGCCGATCTCGGTCTCGATATTCACTCCGCAAATTTCCTTGCGCGCTCCAGCGGTAACAGGCCGTTTTCTCCGTCGTTCCAGCAGGCCCAACAGCAAACTCAATACCGGCTGCTCGCCCAAGGAAAGCCCAACTACGCTAAACCAGGAGCCGGTGGAGGTCAATTCAGCAGCAACGTACCTCGATCTATTCCTGGTGCTAACACCGGCGGTGGAGGCTCACGTCCAACATGTCAAATATATGAGAAAGTTGGTCACGTGGCTTCCTGCTGTTTCAAACGCTACTCGCGTACTTTCCTTGGTGCGGGCAATGACGAAAGGTATATGGAGCGTCAATTTTCGGCGTTCTCGGTGACACATGGTTCTACATCATCACTTCACCAACGAGCTTGACAAGCTTCACATAAAAGAGAAATATCATGGCAAGGATACCGTTCATACAGCTAATGGAGCAGGTATGCGCATTACTCATATTGGTCAATCTTTTATTCCTACATCTTCACATCCTCTACACCTAAAAGATGTCCTCCACGTCCCTTCTGTTACCCGTAACCTTCTTTCCGTCAAGAAATTCTCCCTTGATAATAATGTATTTTTTGAATTTCATCCGTGGTATTTTCTTATTAAGAATCGAGCCACGAGGGATGTTCTTCTTAGAGGGGGCAGCTGCGGAGGTCTATATAATCTTGATGTATCTTCGATCAAGCAAATCTTCAGTAGTATTAAAGTGTCGCGTGAGAGGTGGCACTCGCGCTTAGGTCATCCAGCTACTCAGATTGTCCAACATGTTTTACATCGTCATACTCTTCCCTCTGAGTCAGTTAATAAAGTTGTAATTTATGATGCTTGCCAACAAGGCAAAAGCCACCAGTTGCCGTTTTCTCTTTCTACCCGTGTTAGTACTTTTCCATTAGAAATTATTTACTCTGATGTTTGGGGTCCTACCCAAACGTCCGTTAGTGGACATCAATATTATATGAGTTTTATCGATGCTTATAGTCGTTTTACATGGCTTTATCTCCTAAAACATAAATCCGATGTGTACAAAATATTCCTTCAGTTTCAACAACATGTTGAACGTCTCTTGGGTAGAAAGATATTACACGTTCAAACTGATTGGGTGGTGAGTATCTTAAATTAAATAAGTTTTTCTCAGATATTGGGATATCTCATAGAGTGTCTTGTCCTCATACACACCAACAAAACGGTACTGCTGAACGAAAACATCGTCATATCATGGAGACTGGCTTGACTCTTCTTGCACATGCTTCTGTTCCATATCGTTTTTGGAGTGATGCGTTTACCACTGCATGTTTTCTTATTAATAGGCTTCCTAGTCGTGTCATCTCTATGCAAACACCGCTTGAACGTCTTCTAGGTGAAACTCCTGATTATACTTTTCTAAAAGTTTTTGGGTGTGCATGTTGGCCACATCTACGTCCATATAATAAACATAAACTCGAATTTCGATCCAAAAATGTGTCTTCCTTGGTTATAGCTCCCTTCACAAAGGTTACAAGTGTTTTCATGTACCCACTAATCGTGTCTACATATCACGTGATGTCATTTTTGACGAGAATGTTTTCCCGTTCTCTCAACTCCCATCCGATTCCACACATCCACCTACTTCATCTTTTCCTCTAAGATCTGACCAATTTGATGATGTTGCATATACACCGTTGCTTTTGGCTAATCATGGTGCAGGTTTACGACATGGTGCACGTCTAGAACTCCTAGATGATCCTCCACGATGTTCTGGTTCTGACGGTGATCACCATGACGTCGATCAGACGCCTCTGCATGGCGTTTCCGATTCTGCGCAGGCCCCCGATCAGGCCTCTCCTGTGCGGCAGAACAGTCCAGCTCTGGATCTCATTCATGGGCCGGAGACACACAACCTAGCTTCGGCGTCCTCCAGTACGCAGCCGGTAGCTCCTGTTTCTGATAATGGGTCAGGTACTGCTGATTCACCTCTACCGGCCTCTCCTGTACAACGTGTGACCACACGCTTACAAAGAGGAATACGAAAAGTTAAGGAGAGAACGGATGGCACCATTGCATGGACAGCCGTCTGCATGGCTCATACTACTGATTTAGTTCAATCCACGTAATCATCATCAGGCTATGACTAGTCCGCATTGGCACAAGGCTATGGAGGATGAATTTTCTGCTCTCCAAATCAACAAGACATGGCGTCTAGTTCCTCCGGTACCAGGTGTCAATATTATTGATTCTAAGTGGGTATTTAAAATAAAGCAGAAGTCTGATGGATCTAGAAAGATATAAAGCGCGTCTTGTGGCTAAAGGGTTCAAACAACGATACGGTCTAGACTATGAAGATACTTTCAATCCCGTTGTCAAACCCACTACTATCCGCATTTTGTTGTCTATGGCTCTTACACATGGTTGGCACCTTCGACAGCTTGACATTCAGAATGCCTTTTTGCATGGAGTTCTTGAGGAGGAAGTCTTCATGCGTCAGCCTCCTGGATTTGAGGATCCCAGTCAGCCTACTTATTTATGACGTCTTGATAAAGCACTCTACGGTTTGAAACAGGCTCCTCGCGCATGGCATGCCTGTCTCAGCTCTGTGCTTGTTGATCTTGGATTTACTGCGTCTACAACTGATACCTCCTTGTTCATTTTACGACGCCCTGATACCACTATGTATCTTCTTGTCTATGTGGATGATATTATAGTGGTAAGCTCCTCATCTAAATCTACTGATCGCCTTATTCATCAGCTTCGTTCATCTTTTGCTCTTAAGGATCTTGGTGAGCTGCATTACTTTCTCGGCATTGAGGTGCAACGGTCGGATGGGAGGCTTCTAATGAGTCAACGAAAGTATGCATTGGAGCTCTTACGACGTGCTGGTCTACTTAAGTGCAGTCCTGCATCCACGCCTATGGCATCTTCAGATAAGCTCTCCGTTTCTGATGGTACACTTCTATCTTCTAAGGAGTCTACACGCTATCGTAGCATTGTTGGAGGTCTCCAGTATCTCACTATGACACGACCAGATTTGTCATTTGCAGTGAACAAGGTGTGTCAGTATCTTCATGCTCCTCGAGATGCTCTCATTGGTCTGGAGTCAAGCGTATACTTAGATATGTGAAGGCTACTCTCTCTCATGGGCTATCATTGAGACGTCCTACCACGTCTCTTGATCTTCTGTCTGCATTTTCTGATGCCGATTGGGCTGAGAACTCTGATGATCGGCGATCAATAGGGGGATATGCTATATTTTATGGTGGTAACTTGGTTGCTTGGAATGCACGTAAACAGACTACTGTATCTCGCTCTAGTACAGAGTCTGAACACAAAGCACTTGCTAACGCTACATCAGAAATTATTTGGGTACAAGCTCTTCTTGGTGAACTTGGAGCATCACAGAGTCGTCCACCTATTCTTTGGTGTGACAATATTGGAGCAATATCTCTCTTCCGATCCCGTGTTTCATGCTCGCACAAAGCATATTGAAGTTGATTTTCACTTTGTTCGAGAACGGGTTGCTCAGAAATTGCTCCAAATCAAGTTTATTTCCTCTAAAGATCAGTTGGCTGATATCTTTACTAAACCACTACCATTACCATTATTTCAAGCTTGTAAGCGCAATCTCAATCTTTGTGGACCGGTTGAGATTGAGGGAGGATGATAAACTGTAATATTAGGTAGATTCTAATTCTAGTTCTTCATGGCTACGGTGTGGTATAAACCGAGTCTGATACTAACTCCTATACCTGTACGTTACCTGTACTCATATATATATATGACACGCCGGCACCAGGAGGTGTACGTGCGATTACCTCCAATACAATCGATTCCTACAGTCTGTTACACTTGCGTACACTCTAGAACTCCAGCAAATCTCTACATGTGAACAGAACAAATGCAGCAATGAACAAAGATGTCCCCTGGTAACATTTCTGAATTCCAAGAATTTGAGACCGAGTGCCCAAGCTGATGCGATATTGAGCTCACCCTGATGCAATTTCTTCAAAAGCAGCTCTCATCAGTGATTGTATCTTCTAGGTGCATAGCACAAGAGTTACTCCAACGTCTGAATGAGCATGTACAGATAAAATAAGCAAGGAACTGAAACGAGTTATCAAGTAGCACATAATTTTCGGACTAAATCATCAACATCATAGTAACCACTGAAGTTTTCAGAGTGTTGTGCAATAGCAAAGAAATAATGCATGTAGCTAGGACGCCACGGTTGAGCAACTGGTATTGTAATTTTCCATTCACACTCAAGCTGTTGCAGATGACCATGTATGTCTTGCTTGAACTTGTTATATTTTTCATCCAGTAAGACATTCATGAGAGCCCAGAACAAGAAATTGATCGTGAGTCAGAACCATGCAAAACTCAGTAATGTCACACTTTGGCGCTCTCACTAGTGTGCTAAAAATTCTGCGAATGATCTGACCCAGGCTATAGCCAGCTTGCTCCACCTGAAGTATTCCATTGAAGTTCAGAGTCTTTGTACATTGGTCAGCCCAGGCTTGTTTTCCTTCCATGGCAGTTGGTAGTGTGGTACTGCCAAACCATAGAATGGATATTCCTGGATCCCATACCCTGGAAATTCCAGAAAGCGGATGCATGTCCTCACTGATGGAAGAGTCTATATTTTCCAAGTGCAGATCATGTTGATGCTCAAAATTCCCTAGACTAAAGCCACTTAACCTCCATGCTGGAACTTTATCCAACACACGATCCAGGCAATTGGATGTGTCGACACTCTCCTCCAGCTCTGGGTAGTGAACACTAAGCTCAAGAAACAAAAACAAGCCACCGGTATAAGTGAGAGCATGATCACGAATCTCCATGCCCCACGTCATATCCATGAGAAGGACTCCCTTAGACGGTTCTACAACAATATGTACACAAAGCTCCAGAAAAATTGATATGCCACTGACATGGGTGAGCACCTCATTTGACATCCAAATCTCATGAAGAAGCATTGCGTCACAGACCTTATCTGCCACATCCATCACATGTTCCAGAAATAGAGATGAGCTTACAATATCAGTGAGGATCTCATGTGAGTCCTCTTTGACCAAACATTATGCCAGATGAGCTGTGGCAATTGGCTTGCTAGGAATTTCCTCAAACACCTTGGGTGTACCAAACTGCAACACCATCTCCGGATCCTGAGTGGCCACCATCCTATCCGTGAGGAGCAGAGGGGCAGCGAGCACAGATGCAGAGACCAAATGAGTGCTCTACGCCGCTGTAGCTGGAACATGGGTGGAATCCCGGTAGCGCTCCATGCCCTTCTCGAGAGATGCTACTGCGGTAAGATTGGTATCGATTGAACTGGATAGCTCGTCCATCCTCTTCTCATGCCCGCACGGGACGTCGACCCTTGCCACAGTGGACGCCGCAGACAACGGCGTGGTCGTGGTGGTCACCTGCACTGCCTGCTCGGTGTCATGGTGGGCAGTTGTGCTCGAAGTCGGTGTAGACGCCATCGCTCCGGACATGCAAGCCAGCGCTTGCGCCGCTGCATCCATATTTCGCGCGAAGGAATCCCGACGGCACTCCATGCCCTCTTGTACAACCTGCTCCGCGGGTGCCCAGGAAGCTTGCATCCGGGCGATACGAGCCAAAGTCGCATCTGTGGACTTCGAGCACGCGCTGATCTACTTCATCAGCTTGATTGATTGTTTGAGGCTTGATGTGGTTGCCGCTAGTCTCTCATCCATCATGCTTTCCTTCGCCATCATCATCTTCGAACAACCAAATCAAATCTGAGGGGATTTTTTTTTGTGGGGGATTTTTTTGGTGGAGAATAACCTGGCTCTTGATACCAATTGTCACACCTTGTTGCTACCGGTGAAAATTGGGGCGTGAGGTCCAGGAACAAGAACAGATTTAGGATACATTGATGCTTGTGGTAGCACCGAACCTGAAGGAAGACAGAAGTCTGGGAGGAGAAGAACAGAGGCAGAGGAGACAGGCGAGAGGAGAGTTCATACTTCGTTCAGTTTTCTCTTATGTTCAATATCCTCCGTGCAACCTATGGTATGTCTCTTTATATGTCCAACTCCAAGGCTTTCTGCTTGGCCAAGCCCAGGTACACAGCCAACAACTACATCACAGTCTGGTAGGCATATAAGGTGTTACAGAACAATGCAACGAAAATTCAACAAAACAAAACTAAGTGATCAAATCAAAAAAGCTGAGACTGGTTTTGTAACAAGGATTTTTTTGTAGGCTTTTTCTGGGCTCTAGGAAAAAACAGATCTAGACTAGGGATAAATAGATCTCACCGAGCAACCTGAAACCTGATACCACCTGATAGGGCAAATGTGTTCGATCTTTCGATGAGACGGTGATAGTAGATTTGGGTGGAGTTCAGGCTTGACGATCCGACTATACATGCGAGCACGAGCGCCAATCACTAGGTCAATCTTCTGGAGGTTACCGATCTTGCGGAAGCACGATCAACCTGACCAGCGAGGATCTTAAATCCTACCTGAAATCGAGAACAAGAACTAATAATGCAATCAACATATTACAGATATAGATGAAACCTTTATTGAATAAGGTGGGATCCTAAATAGGTACAAAATACACGAGGTCTCTACGACACTCAAGTCTTGACGAAGTTGCAATGATGGCTAACTTTTAGTTTAAACAAAATCCAAGTTGTAATGACGGCTAGGAGGGGGTTTATATGAAGGAAGAGAGGGGATTTTCGTCCAACCCTAATGGGCCATCCGAAGACACCTCTAGATGGGCCTTCCTCCACATAAACAGCCTCTAGAAACTGCCTATATTAACTAGCTCAAAAATACATGGGTCTAACCCATCAAATAAGGCGACACAACACTAAATAAAGCCTTGGACGAATAATATGAATATTTATCTTGTGAAATTCGTCCAAGCATCCATTGCAGTGTTATGGTGGCTTCAAGATCCTAAAATCTCCAGTCGCAACGTCATCGTCAATCCTCACACGTTTGTGGTCTTCTCCATGCACGCCCATGCTCCAATGCTTGCCTCTTCCGTCCTTGCTACGTCTATCATTCCTAAGTAACATAAACACATCTGGTTTAGATAGCATCATATTCTCATTTATATTAGGAAGGGTTTCTAGCTTGCTAGGAATTTCCTCAAACACCTTGGGTGTACCAAACTGCAACACCATCTCCGGATCCTGAGTGGCCACCATCCTATCCGTGAGGAGCAGAGGGGCAGCGAGCACAGATGCAGAGACCAAATGAGTGCTCTCCGCCGCTGTAGCTGGAACCTGGGTGGAATCCCGGTAGCGCTCCATGCCCTTCTCGAGAGATGCTACTACGGCCAGATTCGTATCGATTGAACTGGATAGCTCGTCCATCCTCTTCTCATGCCCGCACGAGACGTCGACCCTTGCCACAGTGGACGCCGCAGACAGCGGCGTGGTCGTGGTGGTCACCTGCACTGCCTGCTCGGTGTCATGGTGGGCAGTTGTGCTCGAAGTCGGTGTAGACGCCATCGCTCCGGAGATGCAAGCCAGCGCTTGCGCCGCTGCATCCATATTTCACGCGAAGGAATCCCGACGGCACTCCATGCCCTCTTGTACAACCTGCTCCGCGGGTGCCCAAGAAGCTTGCATCCGGGCGATACGAGCCAAAGTCGCATCCGTGGACTTCGAGCACACACTAATCTCCTTCATCAGCTTGATTGATTGTTTGAGGCTTGTTGTGGTTGCTGCTAGTCTCTCATCCATCATGCTTTCCTTCGCCATCATCATCTTCGAACAACCAAATCGAATCTGAGGGGAATTTTTTTGGTGGAGAATAACCTGGCTCTTGATACCAATTGTCACACCCTGTTGCTACCGGTGAAAATTGGGGCGTGAGGTCCAGGAACAAGAACAGATTTAGGATACATTGATGCTTGTGGTAGCACCGGACCTGAAGGAAGACAGAAGTCTGGGAGGAGAAGAACAGAGGCAGAGGAGACAGGCGAGAGGAGAGTTCATACTTCGTTCAGTTTTCTCTTATCGATGTCCTCCGTGCAGCCTATGGTATGTCTCTTTATATGTCCAACTCCAAGGCTTTCTGCTGGGCCAAGCCCATGTACACAGCCAACAACTACATCACGGTCTGGTGGGCATATAAGGTGTTACAGAAGAATGCAACGAAAATTCAACAAAACAAAACTAAGTGATCAAATAAAAAAGGCTGAGACTGGTTTTGTGATAAGGATTTTTTTGTAGGCTTTTTCTGGGCTCTAGGAAAAAACAGATCTAGACTAGAGATAAATAGATCTCATCGAGCAACCTGAAATCTGATACCACCTGATAGGGAAAATGTGTTCGATCTTTAGATGAGACGGTGATAGTAGATTTGGGTGGAGTTCAGGCTTGATGATCCGACTATACGTGCGAGCACGAGCGCCAATGCAATCGCTAGATCAATCTTCTGGAGGTTACCGATCTTGCGGAAGCACGATCAGCCTGACCAGCGAGGATCTTAAATCCTACGTGAAATCGAGAACAATTAAGAACTGATATTGCAATCAAGATATCACGGATATAGATGAAACCTTTATTGAATAAGGTGGGATCCTAAATAGGTACAAAATACACAAGGTCTCTGTGACACTCAAGTCTTGGCGAAGTTGCAATGACGGCTAACTTTTAGTTTAAACAAAATCTAAGTTGTAATGACGGCTGGGAGGGGGTTTATATGGAGGAAGAGAGGGGATTTTCGTCCAACCCTAATGGGCCATCCGAAGATACCTCTAGATGGGCCTTCCTCCATATAAACAGCCTCCAGAAACTACCTATATTAACTAGCTCAAAAATACATGGGTCTGACCCATCAAATAAGGCGACACAACACTAAATAAAGCCTTGGACAAATAATACGAATATGTATCTTGTGAAATTCGTTCAAGCATCCATTGCAGCGTTATGGTGGCTTCAAGGTCCTGAAATCTCTAGTCGCAGCGTCATCGTCAATCCTCACATGTTTGTGGTCTTCTCCATGCACGCCCATGCTCCAATGCTTGCCCCTTCCGTCCTTGCTACGTCTATCATTCCTAAGTAACATAAACACGTCTGGTTTAGATAGCATCATATTCTCATTTATATTAGGAAGGGTTTCTAGAAACGAAAGTACCTGATAATTGAGTAGTCGTGCATGAGCTCTTGTGAGAGGTCCCTACAACATTGACGTAGGAGTAGCGGGTGTATTAGTAGTAGAGATGTCCTCATCAGTTAAGTAAACTCTGAATCAGAAACATCCACCGAAGCACGCTCTCTCTACGGGCAACAACAAAACTTTCCTATGAATTCATGCTGCGGCCAGAGAGAAGAGAAACACAAGGCGATAATCACCTACCCGCCTTGGTTCGCAACTCCTACATCTTGTACTGGGCAGACAATCGTCGCCTCCCTCACCAGACCGCATCTCCAACAACGGCCAGAGACACCACAACTGATGAGGCTTTGCCTCCACATCAATGCGGACTGCGTTCACCGGTTCAGTGTCGCAGGACCACGTCGAGGTGTTGATATGGGGATTTGGCATTAGGACGGCTCGGGTGCATCTCCAACAATGGCCAGAGACACCAGAACTAATGAGGCTTCGACTCCACATCAATGCGGACCGCGTTCACCGGTTTAGTGTCACAGGACCACGTCGAGGTGTCGATATGGGGATTCAACATTAGGACGGCTCGGGTATAACTCTGGGCCAATCCAGCGTGGATCCATCTGCCCTCGCCTCCAGGACGCTGCCCCTTCCTCCTCTAGCACGGTTCCTGCAAGTCCTCGCGGTTGATGGGGCGATGGTGGGAGTTTGGGAGTGACTTGGGGAGGGGATGGTTGCGGTGGCGACGTTCCGTGAGGGAGAAGAAGAGGCACTGTTTTTTTTACGAAGTCTGCCTATTCTACACAGGAGAAAGCGGTGAAACAAACTGAACCGACATATGACAGTCGAACCGACGTTCAGGCTAACGGGTAGGGACAAAAACAACGGGCCACGATGGATCGACCAGAGCTTGTTGTTTCCAGGGAGTTTAGAATCTCCACCGGGTCGACCCAACATGTCCGAGCGTGTCCAAAAGTGTCCAGGCGGACGCGCGGGACGTGCACGGCTTCCTAGCAGCACGACCCAACCGGACAAACGCGTCCGACTCGACCCAGCCGTGCATCAAATTTGGGCAACGGTTGTATTAGCCCGGACTGCGCACTTGTCCTCGCGGTTGTCCGCTAGTTGGCCGCTCGGGCCCATATGTAAGTGAAACATTAGCAATTAAACTTGTTTTTCATTACATTAGGCCCTGCCCATTAAAAGACATATTTAAAAAAAGGAGCTACTGCTGCTGGAGGAGGCCTCCCTACGGCTACTCGCCGCCATTGTCGTGACCACCATTGCCACGGCCGCTGTTGGCGCTGCCGCTGGCCTCGTCGATCGCCGCCCTAGCCGACCAGATGGCCTGCTGCTGGATGCGTTCGCGGTAGCTTTCGCGCGCTCGGCCACGAGCCTCCACCTTGCTGGCCGCCTTCATGCGTCCTCCGCCGCCCGGCGCGCCAGGGCCTTCTCCATCTCGATGGCCCAGTGGTCCCTCGCCTCCTGGTCGGCTAGCTCCGTCGTCGCCCTCGTGATCTCTGGGGGGACGACGATCACCTCCGCCCCCGCCTCCTCCTCTACCACCGCCACCAGCTACTCCACCTCCTCCCCCTCCTCGTCGCCGTCCTCTACCTCTGTCTCGTCCCCGTCGACGAGAGCCCACGCGGCATTGGCCACACGCAGCTCCTCCTCCGCCGCATCGGCCGCGTGCTCGGCCTCCCCGACCGCCCTGCACAAGGTGGCGGCGTGGCGAAACTCGCGGACGGCGACCTTGGCAGACTCCTTGGCCACCTCCTCTAGCGTGGTCGTGGCCGCCTCATGGCGGATCTCGCGGAGGGCCCTGATGTGCCCTCCTTGTCCACCGCCTCCACCGCGTCCTTGGCGGCGACGAGGTGTATCTAGCGTACCACCCATTGGGCGACCACCTTTGCGGCCGCCTCCACCACCTCCTCCAGCGCCGCCTCGGCCACACGACCTTCCTCCTCGAAGGCCACCCCCCCGCCTCGACCATGCGCTGGACAATAACATGGCCTGGAGGTGGACGACGTTGATGTCGGCATCCGGGAAGCAGTTGCGGCACATCTCCCTGATCTTGGTCCAGTTGGCGATCTTGCGGCGATGCATGACTGCTGGTGGTTGGCGTTTTTTCAGAGGTGCTTGCTCTTGCTTGGGCTTGTTGTCTCCGCCGCGCCGATGACCGTCTTTTATAGACCGCGGTGAAGGCGGGAAACGGTCGGGGAGACGCGGGAAGTTTTCTGGCCGCGGGAGGGAAATGCCGGCCGTGCGGGAAGCCGCTGGCGCTGATAGCCGACGTCACGTCGCTGTTAACGTCCTATCGCCGAGGGTGTCAAACGGTGACAGCAGGGGAAACAGACAGATAGGTCAGGCCGCTAGACGCGGTTGACCGAATAGGCCGGATCACGACAAAAACGACTGTGACCCGACCCAAACAGATAGAATCAGACAGTTTCGGTCGACTTGGGTAGGCCGGTAGAGATGCTCTTAGAGTTTTTTTTGACGTGTTAGAGCTCTTTTAAGATACGGTCGGTAGGTGTAGAGTCTAAAAGTATAATAGGAGGAAGTCCTGGGAGGCTCCTCAGCGATTAGGACACTTGCGACGTCCGATTAAGCTCCCACGGAAGATTCAGGCCGTTGGATCGCATTTTGACTTCTTTGTCCCGCTCTGCAGTGATTTGCTGTTTTGCTGCGCGCACTCGACATTACTCCCCACATGTGCTCCCCTCTCAGCCACGATTGGCTTATTTTACCATCAGAAGCTTTCAGTCCCAACTGTCATCCTCCGATGCATTGATTTTGCTAGGTATTTACCGGGTACGGGCTGACTCGCAAGGCCAATGGTTCCCCAATCGTGCGCGTGCTCCTCCCCCAGTCTCCTCCCCAACCCTGCTCCCGTCTCTTTCTCCTTCCACTGGAAACCCTAACCGCCGCTCCTCCTCGCTGGCTGCTACCCTCCTTCGCCTCTTTTCTCCCCATGGCCGACCTCAAGCCGCCGCCCAATCCCCTCCTTCGTCTATCTCTCCCTCAACCCCTATGGATGCCTCTCCCCCAATATCCATGGCTAGAGCATTGAGACAGAGACGGGCAGCAGTGGCACCAAGGCTGAAGGAGTAGCTCGACCCGGACGCAGGAGACCACTGCACCGCCGCCACCTCCCCTTTGTCGTCGACGAGGACGGAGGCCAGCAGCGCGGTGCCATCTCTCCTCAACCTCTTCTTCATCCAGGACTTGCAGGTCTCTCTCTCTCTCTCTCTCTCTCTCTCTCTCTCTCTCTCTCTCTCTCTCTCTCTCTCTTCTCTCTCTCTCTGTAGAGGTCATTTTACCCATCTTTCAGGAAAGGAGATGTGTGTGACGTTGGATTCTCTCTTCCGCTACTCCCATTTGGTTTAGTGTCCTAATATTTTTTTCTTATTTGTTTAGATTCTTCTATGTATGCCTACAGGTTGTTTGATGAAAAGACAGGTGGGGTGCAGGGGAAGATTGATCAATGTAATGTTCATTCTACTCAATAGATTTAATTTTATGAAATTTAACTCGGTTAGTGTATACGAGCAGTGGCACAATTTTGGATCATGAACAATATTGTTTAGACTACCTTGATCAGGGCGACTAAGAAAAAAGACCTACTGTATATATTTTAGTGAAGATGTATCCAGCGATACATGATAGATAAACAAGCTTATATGCCCAAGGGGTTATTTTCCCCAAGGTGATTTTCCAAGCACATCAAAATTGGGCTAGATATGGAAACCACAAGTACTGGAAACTACAAAATTAATCATTATAGAATAAATAAATAAAATTATTGCACAGCTATACTAGCCGAAGTGCTATGCTTAATTAGATATTACTACATATTTACCAAGTAGAAGCACTGATTTGCATGGGTTAGTTCTATTAGTATTAGCTAAATCTGAGTTACTTCAGTACAGTTGAATTACTCTGATATGGCTAACCTTGTGGTTATGATTTCAGAAAGCAATGCTGCTCTGGATTCTTGATCCTCCTGGACATGATGCAATTGTTTTGAGAGATGCTCTGAGTGTTGAAGCTCCTGATCTGAGAGCAGCTACATATATAATATGTTCCAGGACACCATCACAGCTGCAAATAATGAAACAGATATATTATGCCAAGTTTGGTACTTATCTTGAGCATGACATTGGTCAGAAAACAAGCGGCGGTCATCAGAAGGTTTTATTTCTTAACTTGTTTAACTTCTTCATCTGATGCATAAAGGTTGAAAAGACATTTGAATTATTAACTTCTCTACTCATAATTTGTATTGTACGTATCATTTTTTGAAACACAGAGTTTTGACGTGTTCTTGAGAATATTGCAGTTACTAAATGCTACCTTTCCCTCAAAAAAAATGCTATCTTGATATGATTTGTAATTCCACTTCATATGTTGATATCAAGGTGATCTGTGCAGGGGATTCCATACTATTTGGACAGGTGTATTTGTGAAGTATACCTATCCAAATTGTACTTTTTGTGCTAACGAGTGATATAATGTATATTTCAGATCTTACTAGCCTATAGTGATATAATGTATATTTCAGATCTTACTAGCCTATGTCGGCATTCCACGCTATGAAGGCCCTGAGGTTGATCCCACTATAGTGACACATGATGCAAATGACCTGTACAAAGCTGGTGAGAAAAAGCCCGGCACAAATGAGAAAACCTTCATCCGTATCTTCACTGAACGCAGCTGGGCACACCTGGCAGCTGTTGCTGCTGCTTACCACCACATGTATGATCGGTCGTTAGAGAATGTAAGACTTATGTTCAGTTTCCTTTCCATTTACTTTTTGGTGCTCTCCTGGAGTGTAATAAAGAGTTTCCTTTACTGATGGTAGGTTGTGAAGAGTGAAACATCTGAAAATTTTGAAGTTGCACTGATAACTATCCTCAGATGTGTTGAGAATCCAGCAATGTATTTTGCTAAGGTATCTCATTCATGCTATCTTATAAAAATATGTAAACATAGTTATTTGATTGCAGCAGGCAAGTCATACTCTTAAATTTCCATGTTTGATAAAGTGAAGATTTTGCGCATGAACTATAGTTCAACCTTTTTAACATCACAAAATTACCTTTTAACATCTGGATAACCAGCAACAGTTGCTCCATAATACACTGTGCATCAGGCCTGCAGGGTTTGACTCTGGAGTAGTTTTTGTTTACTTTTTCATGTTTCCGAGGTTGGCCGATGAAAGAGCGATGAGTTTGTTCTTTTTATGTTTTTTGTGCATTCTATTTTGATGAAACAATTATCCGAAAAAGCTTTATTCATAAAAACTAAAGTATGTTATTATGGTTGATTCTCTAACTACTTGACTTGGTTTTATACTGATAGTTATTTGCCTTGGTGCAAAAATTCTCAACAAATTTTTATTCAATGAAACATGACCAGGACTAGAGGGAAAAAATTAATGCCCACGGTCTATTTGATGAAACGTAGGTACTAGGTGTTCTCTTCACGCTTTGTGTATCCATATACTTCTGATGTCCCCATCCCCCCTGTATTATTGGTTCTTTGATTGCTTACTAGGTAATGTATATATATTTAAAGGACAAAAAATCCCAGCTGTCGGCAAAGCCTGTAGATGGTACATCAATGAAGACATCCGTGACATAAATACAGATTTGTTCGGCATCCGTTGTCGGATGCTGAAATGTTGAATATCATGCTGATTTTTTTTGGGTTTGTCGTCAGTTTGCTTGACCATTTTGAGCTTATAGCAGATTCTCCTTTTGGGCCAAGGCAGGGAAAAATCCTAGGAGGGCTCTCGCTGAGTTGATCAACTTTCATCTATTTGAAGACGAGGTAAAGTTCACCCAACCTTCTACTTGTTCTGCCTTTTATTATTATACTTGTAATGCCCAAAAAATTGTCATTTTTTACTTACAGGAGCCCATTAGCATTAGCAATGTGAAAATATGGATGGCAACAGAAAAGTTAGGATTTGAAATATATGGTACCATGTGCTGGTAGGGTCATTGCATCCACTGTCTTCTGGTGCTGGTTTTGTGGCTGCAACCAATCTCACGTTTCTTAACACACAACAGAGGAGCATCGATTTTCGGCTTCCTCAAAAGCACGAGAGGCTGATGTGTCACAACCTTCTATCTTAATTTTCTTAGTATGAATACCTTTAAGGAGGTCGGGCTGCAGATGGAAGGTGCCGCTGTCGCGGTGGAGGCCTCTGATTTGTGCTGCTCCACGAGATTGTTGCACGCACGGCAAGCGGCGCAGCGGTTTGGGATGTGGCCTCCAATGCGCGATGTGCTTAGCCCCTGCCTGGTGTCCTCCACCTATTCATTGTTGCCGATGACCGCAACCTTTCCTCCCTCCGCCTTGTCGTGGTCAATGACCTGTAAGTCCTCTCTCTCTCTCTCTGAATCATTTTTCCTATAGCAGGCCACTAAAAGTTGGATCCTTACATTGCCAAGTTGTTCTTTTGACCTTCTGTGTTGTACATCTTTGAGTTTACATCCTGACATTGCCTGACTATTTGGCAGCTCCTCTTTGAGTTTACATCTTCTTTATACATGATATCAATCCTTTCTAGGAGGCATCTTCATGTACTGTAGTTATTCTTTTTTCCCTTCCTACAATGCAGAGCACACTTACAGTGTATTTCACTTCTCTGATAGTCTGATGTGGTTGTCATGCTATACAGAACTGAAATTCTTATATGGACCTTTGGAACTTTATTTTTAGTGTGAGGTCGGTTCAGAGCTCTAATTGCCTACCGCTGGTGATGAGCATGATGGCAGGTAATGCTCCTGGCTCTTTTATTCTTGCTTTATTCCTAGGCTCCATGGACTGCATTTTATCTCCTTTATAGTAGCATGGATTCTAAGAATACTACTTGAATCGATTAAGAACTATATCTATACAAGTTTTTTGCGTTTTAGAGATTGAATGAAATGTGCCTCATGTTTGTATATAACTTTCAAAGAAACCAAGCCATCAGTTTTGCTGCTTATTGCCTTGGTTATATTGATCTACAGAAAAAACAAATTTCTGCATGTCATATATGTGTACATTTCCTCTGTTGCAGAAATCATTAGGTTATATTGCTCATAGCTTTTAGTTCTTTACATACATGAGTAAGTGTTTGTCCATTGAAAGGCATGGAAGGCTATTGTTAGTAGAAAGAGAACTTCCATTTTTTATTTACACAGCCTTGGGCAACTGAAAACTATGCAATGATATTCCTTTTAACTGTATCTATTTTTGTTTAACCCTGAATTTAATTTCTCATACTAATATTGCCATTGTATATTTCTTAGAGTTGATCAATAGTGGGGTGGCCAAAGGCAATCTATCACTGGTGCTCATTTGGTTTTTGTTTTCAAGATCTGATCGTGTATGGGATGAAAAAGTAGCGTTAAGGAACAAATTTTTGTGGTAGAGATCATAGTAGTAGGATCATATATGCATCCTTGTTATGGTGAATACATGGAGGTAAAATTGGATAAGTTTGTGCACATTACCTAATCTTGATTAGTCAATATGGTTCAGATGTGTGCCAAGGGAATGGTCCTTGCCCATTAACTTGCCCTTCAGGTTTGTCTATAGATCAAAAAGATAACCAAGACTTTGTTTTCTGAGCAAGGCATTAGAAATAAAAAATATATGCATCATACCTTGGTAATAATTAGTTATATGTTTTGCATATTACACAGTTGCCATAGGTCTTCTGCTAATTATACTAATTGTTGGACATAACAATTGCAAGTTAGTCTAATTTGTATGCCTCTTGGTGGCATTTTTTGTAGTTTGCTATATACTAGGCATCCTATACTACTAATCTTGGTTTGTATTTTTTTTAGGCAGGGAGGTAAGGACTGCCAAGTTATATTTATCCATATTCTTTGCCAGCTTAGTCACTATGATATTTGTGGGCACTCAGTCAATTGCTACTGTCCTTTATCGGTATACATCCAAGGAAATGAAGCTTCATTTGCATTTGTGTGTTGAGAATGGCGATTTCCGGTGATTTCTACTGTAGAGTATTGACATTTAGTTTTTAGCTGAAAGTTTTGTTTTGTAGCTCGGATTCCATGCCTAAAATTTTATCTAGAAGAATAATTTGGCTCATTTTGACATGTCCAAACTGACAAAAAATTACTGTTGCACACATGCAGTTAAATCATGCCATGATTTGCTATGGTGACATATTGCAGAGTAGCTTTCAACCTCCACACGTAGAAACTAATTTTACGTTTGTCTATCATGTTCCCGTTTACCCTTTAGACACTGAAGCTTATATTTTCGGGTTTCACGGATCAACTGAATGTGATGTTCCTAATTGTTGCATGTTAAGTAAGTGCATGTACATATTGCGTATTTAACAACCGACAGCCTGGAGCAATTAAGAAAAAACAGGCACTCACCTGTTGATGCTTGCCGGTAAATAGGTTCTCTCCCTGGATATCTGATTCATAGCCTCTTCTCTGAGTCTTTTCAGTTGCTGGTGCTAGTGCGGAATCACGGAAGTGACGGCATCGCTGAAGCCACTCTTCGAGAGTCTTGATTCCCTGGAAATATACAGATTAAGGTCTCAGAAATGTTGGATCTGGAGAATAAATCGATAGGACATTGGTGAAATATTGTCCATTCGCTGCGCGCGGAGGCCATTCTCTATATCAGCAACCCCATGGGATAATTGGGATTTGGGGAATAGCCAACCTAGCAAAGGACGCGGGGATAGAGGCAAAGTGATCTCAAGAAAACGAGACAGAAATAAACAGTGCCTTGGGCAGTAGCTGAGCCTGTTTGTATTTTAGTTGAAGTGATAGAGGAATCTAGATTATTGTATATCCTCACTGGCTTATAAGTATAAATAACCAGCATGTATATGTCAAAGTAAAGAATACGTGCCACCAAATTGATACGTTTGATCCAAATTAGATAGTGTTTCTTCCAAGATTTTTTACAGACCTAAGCAACGCAGTTGACCGCAAACATTAACTAAGACTAAGAATTTCTAAGATTAGATCACTTATCCAAAAGATATAAGTAGGATAGGTCTAAATCTGGAAGTGTAGCTCTTGAGCTCCGGTGCTCCCTTCATTTAAAAAAATTCAAAAACCATATTTATAACTTTTTTAAAAAAATCTAAAAATAATTTCTGTACATCATCAATGCTGTATACTATAATCATGACAAATTGCAACCCGAAATATTTTATATTATGGCTACAAAAAATGATAAAATCTCATAAAATTTAGAGATTCAAACTACTGACGCTCTTCATCATACTGGTGTCAAACTAGGAAAGCTAGCTTTCAGAAGAACTAATTTGACTCGGTGGCACTTTAATCCAGACATTCCCCGAAGTAGCCGCCCTTAGTCAAAAGTATTTGCCACTTATATTTGACACCGTTATGGCTGAAACTAATGAATGTCTAACAATCTATCGCAGCCTTGAAGAACAAGGGTTGCATTACACCATTGAATCAATCACGTGGCCAGTGCCGTGCGTGCGTGCTGTGATGCGTGTGTGCTGTCCGTGCCACCGATTGTCGAGTTTAGCTCATGGGAAAGTGCAGGCGCTCATCGAGGTGGTTGACCCTGGCAGTGTCGTCCTTCGGTTTTGACGTGGCGACACTCGGATTACTAGGTGCCCGATTCCAAACTCTTCCGGCAGATTCAAGCGACTTCTGGTTCTGGGCGGATTCTGGCGACTTCTATGGTAGTTATACGGCGGCGCTTCTTTTCTAACGAGGTTTGACCAGCAAAACAGCCTCCCAATCTGCATACGTGAGGTCGTGGATGAATTCTCCATGTCGTGTAAATCGTTCAAGGGTCGGCCACGTTTTACGGCGTTATAGCGCTCGTTTTCGACCGAAACTGTGACCGCATAAGTTTTTTTACAGGTTTGATCGTTTTTACGGATACCATTAGAGTTGCTCTTACTGCTTCTTCTAGGAAAGTTTTTAAATTAATTTATTAATGTTCATTTTGCTAGAACAAATTAAGACCACGGAACTGATGTCCACTCTGAGCAACTAACCAAGCGATCTTGGTTGGTCAATGACCCAATGTTCTCGATCTATATATAGTGACACCACAAAAGATATAATTAAGGCAAAGGAATGATTTTTCAACTCAACCGGGTGTGCAAAGTCTAAACTTTTCATGAATTTCCCAGGTCTAAGAGAACCGTCTCATCTCATGCCAACTTGAAAACTTACTATATACACAAACAAATCAACACCACGTGCGCGGCCTGTCGCCCTGTCGACTTACGGTTTTTTCATGGCGGTTGCACAACAAATGTCCCCCTCTTTTTTTTTATCATTATAACACACGATGCAAATTAGTACGAAAATCACCCTAGATCTTTTTTTTGAGGGAGTGCGCCACCCTAGATCTAGTTGCTCTAATAGCGCGAGCTGTCCCGTGTCTGTAACAACGATCCCTAGAAGCTCAGAGAGAGAGGAAAAGGGTGAGCTAAACATTTTTTTTTTTAAAAAGCCCTAGCTAGCAGAGGGCTCCGACGCCGGCGACGGCGATGAGGTCCGGCGGCGCCGCCGCGGAGGTGATAGATCTCTCCAGCGACGACGACGAGGAGTCCGTCCCCAGCACCAGCGCCGTCGCCATCGCCCCCTCCTCCCCTCGCGATATCAAGCCGCACGAGCTCGCCGATGTGAAGCCCCTGCTTTACCAGCTCCAGCCCCCGGGCTGCCACGCGCTCGTGCCCGTCAAGGACGAGGAGCTCGTGCCCGTGCCACTCGCCTTCGAGGCCTCTGAGCCCCCCAGGGTCCTTCCCCCGCCGCGCCTCTGCCGCCAGTTCTGGAAGTCCGGAGAGTACGTCGTCGCCCGCCGCAACACCGACGCCGATGCCCCTGGTACGCTGGCCGCAGAAATCTCATGATGCATCTCCTTTTGATTCAGATTGGTGATGGAAATGAGTTGTGATTTGGTTGCTGTGAACATAGGTGGGCGGAATCGGCTGCGGATCAATCCCAAGTTCCTGCACTCAAACGCTACTTCCCACAAGTGGGCATTTGGCGGTATGTAGTTATAACCCCATGTTGAGAAATTGACTTATTTGGTTCATAAATTCGCGCAGACACATAATCATGCCCTAGTCTCTATTAATGCAGTTTTTTAAGTAAGACTTCATGCAATTCAGAAAATAATAAAAAAGTAAGAGTTCATACATGTGATGTCGTCCCAGTTTCTGTTAAATGCGAAATTCCAGTAAGAGTTCATACACATTGTTTTCCGGTTGTAAACCAGGAACATTGCATGCTCACTTCAGTAAATAAATCTTCCACTTCTGAATGAAATACCCACTTGAGGAGAAGGAAATACGATGTGTAATGGTTAATGTTTAACATCAAATTTTGTCTACGCCACATAAAAGATATTGTACCATGTGATCCACTGTTTTCATGATCTTTGCAAGTAGAGGCTTGAATCATTGTGTAAACACTAGCACTTCTAAAATCAGTTTAGGACATTATTTAGGTTTCTGTATTCTTTTTTTTTGCGTAAATTCAATCATATCTGGCCTGGTCATAGCCCACTTGCTTGCTTGTATACTGGACACATTTTGCTTTGTATCATATGGCTCTTCATCTGTTTGTATTTAGTGTTGGTTTTGTTAACCTTTTGCAGCCATTGCCGAGCTTCTTGACAATTCAATCGACGAGGTAGCTAATGATGCTCAATTTGCTCCAATCCTAAAAAAATGCAATTCAACATGAATGCTACTTATGGTTTATTTTGTTGCATATTTTCTGTCAGGTGAATAATGGGGCAACATTTGTTCGTGTTGATAAATTCACAAACCCACGTGATGGTAGTCCCTCATTGTTGATTCAAGGTTAGCTGATTCAAAAATACAAATAAATGTGGATCTTCTTAGTTCATAGAAACGTTTAATTTAACGACCTTGTGGTGTTTTGTATGGACAAGATGATGGAGGGGGGATGAATCCAGAGGCACTGAGATGTTGCATGAGCTTTGGATTTTCAGAGAAGCAGTCTGATGCTTTCATCGGGCAATGTAAAATCTTAGTGTCCTTTCTATTTCCTAGCGAGATTGATATCTTGAAGTCTTTACTATTGGAGTCATTGTTACTTATTTGTCAGATGGCAATGGTTTCAAAACTAGCACAATGAGGCTTGGAGCGGATGCCATTGTTTTTACACAAAGCAATAAAAAATGGTATTTCTCCTCACTGAACTAAAAGTATAATTCTTCACATTGATACCAGAACAAGTATTTTGTGATGTCACTTGCCACCTTGGTCTTTGGTTACATAAGTAACTCTTGAGGAAAGAATAGTATAAAATTCAAGAGTACTTAGTTGAAACATGGTGAGCCATTTATTGGAAGTAGTTTAAGTGTCCAAATGCCCTTTTGCAATGCCTTTGAATAAAAGTTGAAACATGGTGAGCCATTTTTATTGGAAGTAGTTTTAAGTGTCCAAATGCCCTTTTGCAATGCCTTTGAATAAAAGTTGGCATGTTCCTTGTCAGACAACATCCATGCTTCACTGTGCCACTGCCACAAAACCTAGTTGTCATTCGATTTTATTGTTTAAAATTGAATTATACCTCTCACTTCCCCTCCAGCTCCAGTAAAATGTCTGGCCACCCCAGTTCATGTAGCAATTCAGGCAATTTTGTCGCTGTTTCTGTAGGACACGGACGAGAAGTATTGGTCTTCTTTCTTACACATTTCTGATGGAAACAGGCTGCGATGATGTATTAGTGCCAACGGTAAGTCTGATGCTTTCTCTGTAAGCTGTTGTCATGTTCTGAAAATTTCTACTTATCTTCTTGTGACCTTGTCTCTCTTGCAGGTAGATTACCAGTACGATCTTGCAACTGGTTCATATACCCATCTGTCACGTCACAATCAGAAACTCTTCTCTTCTAATTTGGCAATCCTTTCGAAATGGTCCCCTTTCGCTAGTGAAGCTGAGTTGCTTAAACAAGTATGTAACTAAATTTTGATTGTTTTTGTATATTTCTGGCAACCAGTTGAATGATGCTAATAATCATATAAAGTGGCTGTTTGGTTGGCCTTATTTCTGGCATTTGAATTTTGGCTTTTGGCTTTTGACTGGACATTGTTGCATGATGGTATAAGCCAAAAGCCCATATCAAAAACACCTATTTAGGTGCTTTTGTGACTTATAAGCCAAAAGCCAAAATTAAGCCTAACCAAACAACCCTTAGAATAGTGCTCTATGAAGAATGAGTCATTAGATGGTATGGAAATTAGGAGGTTTGACATATTAACTAATAGCCTGTATAAGTAAAATGATTTAGAAATGCATTAGATTTGCACTTTTATAGAAAGACCCACATATTGAGGTGCCTATGGAACTGTTTCCAATTCTTAAAGATCACCTGTGTGTTCTCTAGCTTTCTGTATAATATTAGATGTATATTGCATTATTTGTTTAGGAAGAAGATGCATGTCATAATTTTTCTCTAAAATTAAGCCAAATGGTCCCCTTACTTTATACCAAAATCTTAATGGGACAGTTCCTTTGTAGAGTATGTGTCATCTGTTACTGTAGATCTCTGTTACTTAGAGCCAGCTTATCATCCTAGTTGACCTTTTATCTCGTTTATTTTAATAATTTCTTACTTCTGATACAGTTTGATGATATCGGAGAGCATGGAACAAAAGTAATTGTATTCAACCTCTGGTTCAACGATGATGGAGACGTGGAGCTTGATTTCAATTCTGACATCAAGGTTTGTAATGTTGGCCTCTTGTGGAGCTATATTTATTGATGTCCCAAAACTTGATGCATTTATTGCATGGATTAACTTAGCACGACTTGAGAGGGTCTTGGCACAGCTTGACTTAATTTAGACCGATGGCGAGTATTCTAACATTACTTTCCAGTTCTTTTTTCCACTTCTCATTTGCCAGCTTTCCATAACTTCAAAGGACGTGAGGATTCAGTAAACATGCTTTCATAGACGCAAACGTTGCAGCATGCCATATTACGTGCATGGTGGCATATCATTACCGAAAGGGCCCGCATGTTATTTTGGTCTACTATCGAGGCCAATTTAATTGTATAAGATATGATGATAAGTACATGGCCTTAAAGTCGAGGAGTAGTTCGTTTGGGGAATGCCTCTTTTTCTTCTTGCCTTTCTTTTGTTGTTAGTTGCGTAAGAGATGTGAAGGGTGATATAGTATGTAATTAATGACAGAACAAGTTAGTCAACGGGGCCTTCCCCTTAGCTTTCTCTTGCAGCAGTTCTTCAACTGGCCTTTCCCCCTCTAATATGCTCTTCATGGTAGTAACAAACTAACAACTAGCTGTACCTACATGACTCTGGAACACACACATATAGAATAGAAAAACAAAAACCATGTGTGTATCAAATTGAACCCTCAATAGAACAACTTAAACACATCTTCCCGGCTTCCTCGTTCAACAAGCCAGTTCTTTATACTCTTCAGTAACACAACAGGAAAACAATCAGATTTACCCATCCGATATTGTGAAAGCATGGCATAGTGACTCCATAGAACTGACATGGATTTGATTCATGCTGAATAAGCTTTGTGGGTGTCTGTTTTGGATGGAGTGATATGTTCAATACGTACTGCATGCTATGGAGTAGTGTTTATTTGTCCTACATGCAACATGTTCTTAGCATCTGCAGGTGTACCATTGGTTAAACCTTTTGATATACAATATTCTAGGATATCCTCATTACTGGGGCAGAGAAGAAGGTCAAAACCAACAAACCGGAGAAGATTGCGATGCAAAATTACGTTGCAAACCGACTTCGTTATTCACTTAGAGTTAAGTATTGACCCCCATTATCTGGTTTACTACACTTGTTTGGTTTATGTCGCTAGACAAACATTCCCCATTTGCATTTCTGTCTGAAATCGAATTCAAATCAAATTCAAACAGGCATATGCATCCATCTTGTATCTTCGCGTACCTGATAATTTCAGAATAATCCTGCGTGGACGAGACGTGGAACCACATAATGTAGTTAATGATTTGATGTATCGAGAATGCGTGTTGTATAAACCACAAATTGCTGGACTTACAGAGGTATGTGTTACTTAAATTTCTGAAGCATATTTTCTATTTTTACCAATTTAATACGTGGAACAACCATTTTTAAGGCTTTATGCTAGGTAGTTAAAACCATTGCATATAATATTACAGTTTACCCATATGGCTGTATCCTTTATATCTGTATTTTAATGGTTGTTTTTCTGCTGATAAGTTCCTCGTATTGGATCTCTTAGAGCATCTCTAATAGACACTGTAAACACGCGAACTGGGCCGTGGAAAACGAGTTTTACCGTTCCAAAACTCCTGGCGCGGAACAGACCCCGCAAACTCAAGTATTTTCGAACTGTAAAACTCGTTATTTTCAACATTTCAATCAATGGTGATCATATTCAAACATGCAAATGATGCAATGATTCATAGTTTATACATCAACTTGCCGTGATCATAGCAACCCAAATCGGGCATGTGCAATGTTCAACCAACAGTTCCAAAAAGTTGCACATCCTACATGATGAATGCAAGCAATCATCAAGCAATACCGGCGTCGCTGAGCTCCTCGTGCACCTCCAACACCACCACTCATCGGAGACTCAACTATGCGACTTGTCGATGCACCACCGCCTTGATGCGCCAGCCTTCTCTCCAAGATGTCCGAAAGCATCATTTGATGCAACTCCAATTGTTGTGCACTCATCTTTGAGGTATCCATCATCATGACCTCCCTCTCTTCGGCCATGAGCTCCTTCGTGACCCTAGCCTCCTTTATCTTGATCTTCCTCTCCCCTAGCTTGGACTTGTACTTGGCATCACTTCAGATTGCTTCCCACCTTGTATGATTCATCACCATCTTCTTGTCATGCTTCATCATCTTTGCCTCCAAGGTCTTCGTCATCAACAATTTCTTGGACTTCACCATCTCATCAATCTTATCCCCTAACGATGATGCTTCAGCTTCAAGCTTGATCCTCTCCTTTGCCTTCTTGTTCCCTTCTGGCTTCCCCTTGTTCCTTCCTCCATCCTCATCACTTGCATCGTCCATTTCCTTCATAGCTCCCCTCTTCGGTGGTGCCTCTTGGTCCCTCAAAGTCCATTTTGGAATATGCTCAAGCAACTTCCAACAATGGTGAAGGGTGAAAGGTTTCCCTTGGATCCCTTCATTGCCTTGTACCTCTCCACGACAACACCTTCCTACAATGCACAATGGGATGAACAATGATCTCGCATCCGTAGCTCAAGTAGGTAAATGAAAATGAAATGAACAATGATCTCACATATTCATTAGTAATGCCACTTGGAGGGTTTTGACGCACTTGCTCCATTGCGCCAGCCCAACAGCTACGAGCCGGTTTGATCACATCCCACCGGCCTTGTAGGGATCGATACGAGCGATGGACCGGTTGGGCAACACGAGGCATGAGTTTGAAGAACTTATCTTCAATTCGTTGCCAATAACAGTTGCTGGTTTGGTCCGTTCCGGTCACCGCATTGATGGACACTTGTGACCATGCCCGCACCAAGGAAGTGCCCGCAATCTTGGTGTAGTTCACCGCGTGTTTCTTCTTTGTCATCTACGCTTGGGCGACATCGAACACCTCTTCTATCTCCTCCAATTCAGCCTCACCGTCCTCACCTCCGTCATCCTCATTGCCGAACTGAAGTCGCTCGCCGGTAATGTCAACCTGGCTCTCGTTCAACAGATCCACGTACGATGTTGTGGCCTCATGAGCATTGTAGCTACAACAAATTTAGCTCTAATTACTACAAGAACCCAATTTCGAGCACGACATTGTGAATGAGGATGGAGATCATACCTTGCATAGGTGACCTGCGGGTGGGCCACGACAGAAGAAGACGGAGCGGCGACGGTCGGAGGCTGAGTGGCGACGCCGTGCACAACTTGTGTTAGGGGTTAACCCGTAGGGGTGGTCGATATTTCACGAATCTCAAGAACGGCGGGGAATTCGAGTGGAAGGGAGAGGGGATGAAGACCACTCAGACGCACACATGAAGAACTCGGCGAGAACACACGCGCACGCGATGCACAAATACAAGCCTATGGCTCACGACTACTGATCCAACACAATCCCAAGGATTGGTGTCGAGCAAGAAACTCTCTCTACCCAATTAGTGAGGATGAGGATCTTTGTGAGATCTTGACAACTTGGCTAAAGATCACTCCAACCAAGGCTTTGTACAACTATGGACGCACAATGCATAATCCATAGAGGTGGGGGATAATAGGTGCTCCTTATCAAGGAGCACGAGACCAAACTAGAGAGATTCCACAAAGGGGGTTTTCTTCTAGTTCTATTATCAACTCTAAAGTCAAAGGATGAGCCATAGGGGATATTTATAGTGCTAGGGGCGAAAGGGTAAAGGGAATATTCCAAGGCATCAAACCCGAACTGTGCGCAGATAGGAGGTTTCGGCGGTAAGTCCGGCGGGCGCCGGTTTAGTCGGCGCGGACCTGAAAGCTATACTGTAAGCCATTTCGGCGGGCGCTGGGCTCTGCCAGTTCTAGCGCCGATGATTCCGGCGCAGGGTCTGGCCCGTCGTTGCTGTCGCCTGATTGTTGTGGCGGTTTCGGCGCCGGGTTCGGTCCGCCGGAGCTAGCGTCGACTTCAGCTGTCGCTCCCTCTTGCGTGTACTTGGTTCCTTCTCTTGGCGTTCCTTCTTGGGGTTCATACTTGAGGATACACAAGGTATTGGCATGAAGTAGCAGGCCATTCAAAGGAGAGTCAAAGTCACACATAGAGAGGAGCGAGTTCACCTTATCATGTAGGAGCTTGGCTCGAGCGCGGGTCATTGGTCCACTTGGGGGACTTGGCGTAGTAGATGGAGTGACGTCGCAAGGACAAGCTACATCAACTTGCTTTGTCTTCTTCCTGTCCCCCGCCACACGTGCACGCGACTTGGGCGCTGGGGCGACGGCGGATGGCTCTTGCGACTGGCCCGCCGACGAAGCACCAGCAAGTACCGGGGCGTCGTGGATTCCCAAATTGCTTCCTCTTCAACTTGCCGCCGGCCGCAATCATCTGGGCAACGGATCCGGTGGCCGGGAACCAGACCCAATCCCACGACGGGGGTTTGCCGTGGAGGCGGCGCGACCTCACCAACGGCAGGCGGAAGCTCGGTGGGGTCCATGGGTTGGGATCCGGTGAGCGGGGGGTACCGGCGAGCGGAGAGGGAGATCGGCGGCGGTCGCGCGGACGCGGGAAAGGGGTATGGTGAAATCTCCCTCCCGCGCAAACAGCTCGAGCAGTACAGGGCATGCTTGGTTCCGCCTCCCGCACTACGTATGTAGGGTTCGGGCGAAGGGATTCTCGACGGACTATAAAAAAATTATAGTTTTCGCGTGTTTACGGTGTCTGCTAGACCGCCACTTTTCCGCCAAAACCTTAAACTGACGGTTATTATACAGTTTTTGCATGTTCACAGTGTCCGTTAGAGATGCTCTTACTTGTAGAAGTTTATAACTGACAAAAAAAAAGCAAGGTAAAATGTAGATTGCTTACCTAGTTATATGCTGTCAGTCATATCCTTGATGTGCAAACTAGATCATTTTAGTTAAGTATGGGTCACAGGGGAAGTGCCAACATAACTTTGCCCCATGTTATTCTGTCATTGTTGTCGGACATATCTACATTTGCTGTGCTATATGCAACTTTTTCTAGAACAACTAGTTGCTATGTAAAGCAGTATCTTAATATATTTATACTTGAAACACTCTTGTTCTGGACCTGAATATGTCCTATGGATCATCTAATCCTTTGGTAGTGGTATTTGCTCCAATAAAATGGTCACTTGCTTTATTTTCCCTTTTAACCTGTACCAGACTCTGTTTAGGTTCTGCATATGGACCTAATGTTTCATATTCAGCATAACATTTTTTTATAAAGCATGTGTTCTCACATTGGCTCGATGTTTTATTTAGCTATCTATAATCACCACCATCGGATTTGTCAAAGGTGCCCCAGACACTGATGTACAAGGGTTCAACGTTTACCACAAGAATCGTTTAATAACGGTGAGTGCTTTCTTCTTTTCCATCACACTCACAAATTGAGCGATGCCTTTAGCTGCAAATGAGTGACTACTATACTTTAGCTGCAAAGAGTGACTACTATACTGATATGCAAAATTAGTTCTAGTGAAATGCACTGGTAAAGTGGTAATTAGTGTGAGGTATGGACAAGTCCAGATTTTGTATTACAGATCACCGTTTAATTCACTATGTTGGTGGGGATATGCTGTTGGGAATCACATCCATTTAAATGTAGCATTCATTAGGGTTCTAAGATAGTTGGCGAGAATATACTTTTTGGGACTAGGGAGTCATTTTGTGCACAACACATCCAGTATAGTCTAGTATTATTACTTTGTAAATACCTCTCAGCGACTAGATGGTCACCAAGCATTTTTTTTTTGAGCTGAAAACTGTAGGGGAGGCCCCGACAGTAAAATTTTATTAAAAAAAAATATGTACAAGGAGGACGAAAGAATATACAAGAGGGCTTAGCCCAGAAAATTACAGAGCGTCTAGCCAAGAGACTAGAGGGGTTTTCAGATCATCCTTCATTCTATAAGAAAGAAGGAAAAGATCCTTTTTAAACGAGTAGGACCAAGTGCTAAAGGAAGGAGTTACATTGTCAAAAACTAGAGCATTCCTGATCTTCCAAATATTCCAGCATGATGTGGCAAAAGCCTCGAAGAAAAAAGGTCTTCTAAAGTTGTTTCTTGCAGCGATGATCATATGTGAGAGTTCCAACGAGTCATCTAGTGTTATATTAATAGAATGCCAGCATTGCCTACTAAAACTGCAGCTCCAGAATAGGTGGTCTCTAGTTTCTAGAGACCATTATCGCAAATTTTGCAAAGGCCATTGTCATCTAGATTGTAACTTTTCCTTAGGAGCATGTCCTTTGTGTTTAATCGATCATTCGCGAGGAGCCAGAAAAAGGATTTTATCTTAGCTGTGCATTTGGAGCGCCAGATCCATGGGGAGAAAGTTGGGGCCTCGATATGGTCGAAGTACCCAAGCTTGTAGTCCCATTGTGCGACATGGTCTTCTAAGCAGCTTTAATAATAATAATATAAAAGCTAAATGTCATGTGTGCAACTTGAACAATAAAAAAAACCGAGTTCCAAATATATAGCATAATAGAGGGAATATATGATGTTTACTAGGAAAATATATGTTGCCTCTGACCTTTTCCCTACTTGACAAGTCACACTTCTGAATTGTTTGCAGCCTTTCTGGAAAGTTGCGAGCAACTCATATGGCAAAGGGCGTGGAGTTGTGGGTAAGAGATGTTTTACTTAGTAAAACAGATTCCTCCTCCAATCTGGATCTGCCCCCTTTATTCTCGCTCTTCCTTTTCTACTATAAAAGGAACTTTTTGAAAAAGGATAATGGATGTCTTCAATGCTATAAGATGTACACCTACATAATTTGGTGCTAAACTATGACCTAAGTGTCCTACACAAAACAATTAAATCGGCATAGCATAAACAGTGAATGGTATGGTATCCAAACATGCAAGATCTGGTCTCTTTGTGTAGGACACATAAGGTCACACTAGAACCAAAATATGCAGGTGTACATCTTATAGCATTGTCGCAGGTTCATTGAACCTAGACAGATTTAGGCAACATTTTGCCTAAATCCTGCCACAGTTAATTTGGATCGGTGGGAGTAACTTGTTATAGTGGGAAAAGAGGAGAGAGAATATAGGAAGAAGATCCAAGTGGGTGGAGATAAGCATTTACATTTTACTTAGTAACCTTATCAAAGGTTTTGTGGGAACGTGCTACTTACTTTTTGTTCTGTTCATATTTTTAGGCATTCTCGATGCGAGTTTCATCAAACCTACCCATGACAAGCAGGATTTCGAGAAGTCAGTACTCTATCAAAGGCTTGAGAATCGATTGAAAGAAATGACTTACGAATACTGGTAATTCTTTCCAGAAAAGTTCTAAAGATTTGCAACAGTAATGCTAACTTTGTCATGTTTCTGGTCTCCTATAAACCTACAAAAATGTTATTATATTCCTGTTGTGGATCATTTTCGCATTAATCGTTCTGTCAAACATTTCTTGTCACTAGTTATTGTCTGCCTGAATCAAGAACCGTTTAGGACCCTAGTGCTGATACTGTTGTTCTTTTGTCAGTTACATGATAATCGATACCTTCTTCTTTGATTTTGTCTCCTGATCAAAGTATTTTGCTAGCGACATACTTAATGGTTTTAGGTGCACCCCGCGCACTAGGTCCAGTGTTCACCATTCAAATGAAAACATCCGAAATAATTTGATAACACTCACAGAACATGCAAACACGACATAATTTTTTTATCCAATTTCTTTAGCAATAACTTCTGTCTTTGTTTTACTACAGTATGAAATCAGAATTTCCCTTTCTGTTATGAATGTAGAAGCATGTTTAAAAAAGAGCTATCACAGACATTCCAATCTAATACTCCCTCCGATCCAAATTAATTGACTCGGATTTGTCTAGATTCGGATGTATCTAGACATGTTTTAGTGCTAGATACATCCGAATCTAACAAATCCGGGTCAATTAATTTGGATCGGAGGGAGTATATTAAAATATTGGTGATGCTGTACCTTGTGATATGGGCATGAGACCCCTGTGAGCTATTGCTGTGCACGAACTGTAGCATTTGCTGCTCTAGCACCAGCAACATATTTTCTTTATTGATCCTGGTAGGAAGTTATCCATAGGAGTTTGAGTTAATTGCATCACTAGAGATGGCAATTTTAGTTAGATTGGCTTGTCAGAGAAGTATTAGATGGTAGTCCACTCATGATTATACATGGCTGTGAATTGTACTCCCTCTGTCTCAAAATAGATGTCGAAAATTTATCAAAATTTCGATGTATCTATATACTAAATAGTGTCTAGATACATCCAAATTTAGACAAATCTACGACATCTATTTTGAGGCGGAGGGAGTACTTATTGTGAGGAAGCAGGAAAGAAATAATTACCTTTTTCCTCACAAAAATTCCTCTCTTTCATGCATGACCTACTTCATCCCAATCTTGTATATTAAAAACAAGTTGTGCACCTATTAATCCTCTCATTAGTTGTTTTATTTGAGATTTGAGTCTACTCCATTGGTTATAAAAACCTATTATTACTCCCTCTAGTCCATATTAATGGCCTCAACTTTGTCTAGATACGAATGCATCTAGTCTAAAAACTTAACTAGATACTCCCTCCGTTCGGAAATATAAGACGTTTTAGCTTTGTGAATAAAATGTATCTAGACGTCTTTTAGTGTATAGGTTCGTAGAGGTTCGGAGTGAACATATACACTAAAATGTGTCTAGATACATTCGTTTCACAAAGCTAGAATGTCTTATATTTCCAAACGGAGGGAGTACATACGAATCTAGACAAAGTTGAGTTCATTAATATGGACCGGAGGGAGTACCTCATTTGAGATGCAGTAAATAGTTAACTGCTAATTGTTAACCTCATCTTCCTTGAATATTATCTATTCTATGTGATACATAAATATGCGTACCGTGAGTATTTTTGCTCTTGATATGTCAGTGCTTGTTGTCTCCTTCTCATGTTTTTGTAGGGTGACTTAACATCATTATTATTTTTTATAGGGGGCTGCATTGCCATCGCCTTGGTTATGACAACAAGTCATTACCTAAAGCATCCCGCACACAGTATCGTGTGAAGCAGATAAATGCTGGTAGTCCCCCAGCAAGTGCTTCACATCAATTACTGGCTGCTGATATTCCATCAAGCAGCCGCACACAAAGCAGTGAGTAGCCCGTTGTTCTAGGATCACTTTGTCAAATTTCACTATTTAGCTAATTGTTTTTGTTCTTAAAACAGACATAGGAGTGAAGAGAAAATTTGATGCCCTTGGAGCCATCACAGAAACAAATAATCATCACACAAAGGCAAGACAGCTAAAAGCAAGGGCATCCTTGTTTTACGTCCTATTTCTGCCCTTACCAACACACAGGCACACATGTGCTGACGTGCACACACACATAAGAAAAAACTGTCCTGCCTTTCTGTACATCGCAAAGACAAATTTATCAGTCAATCATAGAAGCACAGTTTGGTATTGAACATCTTCGAAGTACTATTGAGTGCCCTTATATGACTGATTTATTGTTGGTTTGTTTCGCAGCATCGGGATGTTATTCAACGAAAACGGTTTAGTGAACACAAGACTCTGACACTTGAGAATGACAGATTGCGTGACGAGTAAGCACAATACCACCAACATGTGCACTTTGTACATTTTTGTTTTAGCTACTGTCTTTTCTTAGAAGAAACTTCTACCGAGTTCCAAGCAGTTCTGGAAAATATTTTTGCATGTGCAGTTTACCTATTACCGCTGATGTAGTTAACACAGCATATGAAAAGTACTTGTTGATACGAGGATTACCAATGCTCATATTTCTGGGTACCATGCTTCTACTAGCAATACCAGGGTAGTATGAAAACAAATACGAAGGCAACATGACAACAAAGTGATACTTCTTTGAAGTTAAATATGCTATGTGGTTTACTTGGGTAATTTTATTGTTACAACCTTTTTATATTTTTCAGATGCTTGCAGTACGAGGAATCAGAGAAACAACTTACTGTAAAGGTATTATTATCTTTTGTGCAACTGTGCAAGTAAACTAGTACTCCCTCCGTTCCAAAGTATAATAGCGTGTTTGGCTCCCATCATTTCATTTCATTTGGTAGAAATGAAATGAAATGACATTGATGATATCATTTCATTTGGCAATTCCACAGAAATGACAGGATACCAAAAGGAATTAAGGTTAGGCATAAAATGAAAACCATGGAATTTGCAAATGAATCCCGTAACCAATTCCGTGGCAGCCAAACAGGTTGATTCTTGGAATCACAAATGAATTCCTTGATTCTAGCCCCAAATGATGGGAGCCAAATGAGCTCTAAGATGTTTTAGCCTTTTTCTGAAGCGTATGTATCTAGACACCTTTTAGTAGGTTCGGAGCAAAATAAGTGAACCTACACACTAAAAGGTGTCTAGATACATGTGTTTTAGAAAAAGGTTAAAACATCTATATTTTGAAACGGAGGGAGTATCTCTTACTGCTGTTCCATGAGTGCAAATGACGAGGTAAAGTACCTTATAAGGTCACTTAGCGGTTAGATTGTTCAGTACCATGAGCTGGAGACACAAGTGCTCAGTTGGGGCGCAATCAGGTTTTTTGAACTGGAATTGGCTCTGGCCAGGAGGGTGTTGTGAGGAAAATTCTGTTTTCTCTTTCCATTTTTTCATTGCAGTCATTTGTTTTTGAAGATCAAAATTTCATATATACACTTAGCAGTACTTTTTGTACGAGTTGATACGAAAGTTATGCAAATTGTGGACTTGCTTGCATCTATTGCCAACATAAGCAAATGACTTCAGAGTAGGTGATAAATTCATTTCATCACATTAATGTTCAGAACTCCAGGTTACCTTCTCCCTACTATTAATGGTAAATCTTCTTGCTTACTAGGGGTGTTCAAATCCGGGTCGAGTTGAACCAGGCCAAACCCGGCGAGCTAGTGCATCTGATGCGCTAGTTCAAAAGAATGTATACAGCGTTTTTTATGGTTTGACAGAAATTGGTTCCGAACAACCCTATTTCTTACCGTCTGTATTGTCCATGAATGTGGTTTTTAATAGTAGAACCTACCATCCTGCTACAAAGGCAAATGTATTTTCCCTAGACTTAAAGAAACCTACCGTTCTTGTAATATCAGCCACAGCATTATACTTTATTCAACAAAATCATGGTCTACTTCACCATTGTCAAGGTGCAGCCTACATAGTGTGAAGTCTAGTTGTGTTGGAAATGTATTCAGTTAGTGCCATTGCTGACAGTTTTGGCACTCATTGGTTATGTTTTAATCTTTGGTTGGTGTCCACCGGCAGAGCTACGTTAGGGCCTGCCCAGGATTCTTAGGAAAAAATAATTTACACCTGTGCAACCTTAGCCAAAGTGCCCAAATTCAGCCCACTAGGACAGTAGCACCGGCCGGTGATCGTAATGTCCAAATCAAGCCCACTAGCCAGGATTTTTACCCCTCGTACTTCTTTCTTTCTACTTTTATCCCAATTGTGGCAAGGTTTCTCAAACAAAAATTGTGCTACTCCCTCCGTCCTAAAATAAGTGACTTGAGTTTGTCTAGATTCGCATGTACCTATATACTAAAACGTGTCTAGATACATCCGAATCTAGACAAACCCATGCCACTTATTTTGCGACGGAGGGAGTATATTTTATCTCGCACAGCTATTCAACTGTAGCTTCGTCACTGTTGGTGTCCCTTGTACATTTCTACTTATTATCTTTAGAGTTCGGCATCTTATCTTAGAGAATTAATTGATGAAACAAATGGAACACCGTTTTCATTCTTTTATTTAGGAACAAAAGCTCCGATATCAAATTGCCGAGGAAAGAAAGAAGTACGAGGAATTATTAGAAGAGCTCAAGTCGTTAGATGTGAAGTTGGAGATACAATGACCTGTTTCTCTGTGCACTTCACCATAATACTTGGTGACTAACTGTATTTGGAGGACAAGCGTGCTGCTGGTTGTGTTATGTAATGGTGGTTATGGGAAGAAATGGTCCCATGTACAAGCGATATCTTCTGTCTACCCAACGAAGGTAGAGAGCTGTACAATTTTGACACAGCAGTCTTTGTAGAGACCCCTGTGATGAAATGCAGGAATGTATAGGTGTTGTAGAAGTATGTGTTCTATGTACTCTCTCTGGTCCATATTAGTGGACTCAACTTTGTCTAGATTTGTAAGAATCTAGTTAAGTATTTAGACTAGATGCATGTGTATGTAGACAAAGTTGAGGCCATTAATTTGGATCGGAGGGAGTAATTTGATTGTAGAACAAGGATTTCGTGAAAATATTTCTTGCAATCAGTCTCTTGTGTCAAGTGATGTGAAGATTCTGATTTTGTTTCAGCAGACAGCAGTGTTTAAAATCAATACCTTGTTGTACTCCCTCCGATATTAATGTTCTCAAATTTATCTATATTTGGATGTATCTAGCACTAAACTATTTTCTTTTTCAAGGATACGTCTTGGGAGATGTATCGTTTTTATAGAAGGAGGCCCAAGAGGCCAGATTTTACAACGCACTGCGGCATAGGCGCCAAAGGTGCAAATCCACGCCGTCTCAGGGACAACACACACATCCTAAAAGATTACTCGCGACATCTCCACCTATTTACCTGCCCAAGACAGTCGCGAAACAGCCCTGCAGTCCTCTAGAGGTCTGCCTCCGCAGCGATCTTTCGTATGACTCTCCGGCAGAGGGAGCGGCCCCTTCAAAGACCACGTCGTTCCTGTGGCGCTAGAGGGTCCAACAGACCAGGGAGATCCCTGTCCAGAGGTCACGCTCGCGACCCTTGCCACCCCGCCTATCTTGGAGCCAAGCAACAAACTTGGTGTCATGTCTCGGCATCCAATGCCTCTTGCACCACCAGTCCAGACAGGTTGCCCAAACCTCGCGGGCCAGGACGCATCCTATCAAAAGATGGTTAATGGTCTCCCATATTGGTCACAAAGGGGGCAAGCCGCTGGATGTTGAAGGCCTCGCCGGCTTAACCTGTCCACGGTCTAGCATCTGTTTCTCACTGCAAGCCAAAGGGACACCTTGCAGCTGGCGGGGGCTCGGGATCGCCAGATCTGAAGGGCCCCTGCCATGGAAGTCCGGCCGGCAAACAGGGCCAGGTAGCAGAAACGGGCCGTGAAGCAGCTGGTAGGGTCCCAGTTCCACTTGAAGACGTCCTGCGTCCTCTCAGTCAGGGTGATCTCTTGGACTCGATCTGCCACTTCAAGAAGCTCCCTAATGGCTGCGGCGTTAAGATCCGGGGGTATATCATGCAACCAACCCCTGCCAGGCCCTCACGCACACAGCGCGTGGAGGCAGCCCTCGGTGGGACGGCCGCGAAGAGGTTTGGTGCAACGTCAGAGAGTCGCCCGCACGGAAACCACTTATCCGTCCAGAAGAAAGTAGTCGCCCCGTCCCCCAGCACCGAGATAGACGCCGCGTCGAAGAGCCGCCGTGAGAGCTCTGGGACACGGATGTCGAATCTGGACAAATCTAAGAACATTAAAGGCCTGTTTGTTTGAGCTGTGGCTGGTTGTACTGTTGTGCGGTGAAAGCTACTGTGCATGAAAGCTATTGTTCTAAGTTTCACTATTTGGCAAGTTAGCTGGCTGTCTGGCTGTAAACTAGAAATTTGCCTAAAATATCCTCAAAGTTTCTTTTAAAAGAGCCAATGTAATAGTGCACTAATAAAATAATACATGATGTAATTTTAGAGATGCACGCCATATTCTTTTAGCTAATTCTAATGGATACGGGTATTTGTCTATGAATTATAACCAAATTAGCCCATGGATACGGGTATTTGTCTATGGAATTTACAATTAGCAACAATTCACGGATACTACCTGTATTTACGTCTTATGTAATCGAACTACCTCTTGTATTTATGTACTTATGGAATCGATGAGTACATCACGAGCAAGCAAATGAATTAGGAAGACACCACCGGCCACCGCAGTATTCTGTTTCCTGAAGAACTAGACCATCAGTGCATCCAAAACCACGATGCGAGCAAAGGAAAGTTTAGAAAAGAATCCGGCCTGGCCAGCCAAATCGGGTGTCTCTCGGAGGTAGGATGTCCAGGAGAACTGCTGAATGATCCAAGTCCAACGGAGGAGCCCGGCAGGTCGGCTGACGGGATGAACTCGAGCGTCGCAAATCAGGGGCCCGTCGATCTGGGATGGCGGGGTCAGGCGAGAACGGAGGGGGTCAGGCGGGGAGTAGGTCCATCGTCGGGGATGAGTCTGGTCGCCGGCGGGAGTTGAGCTGGTGACCCGTGTGCGGGAATGGCGCCGCCGGCGACGCGTGACATGAATCATATCGATTGGTGTGGGATACGATGGCAGTTTGGTCACGGTGGCAGTTTGCTTGTAATTCACCTCAAACAAAATGTCCGGTGCGGAAAATGTTTCGCTCGCTACTGCTGCCGGAAGCGGCGGGAAGCATTTCCCCGTATGGCTGTTTCGCCTTTTTGGCTAAGACCGGAAAAATAAGAATAAGCCCAAACAAACACCTCCTAATATGGACCGGAGGTAGTCCATCCGTTCCAAAATACAAGATGTTTTATTTTTGTAAACCAAACGTATCTAGATGCCTTTTAGTGTATAATTCAGAGCGACACTAAAGAATCTAGATACATCCATTTTACAAATCTAAAACATTTTATATTTTGAAATGAAGGGAGTATTATGTTCATTCTAGTGTTATAGATGCAGTCCGATGTAACATGTGGATATGATTGATTGCAATTTCGTCTGGCTGCGGGAATCCTACTCTGTTCCTGCAAGCTCGATTGATAGCAGTTATCTCGTCACATGTCTCCAGAATCTCAGAATGCAGCTCTTCCTTATAACTTTTATGTTGATAATTTGTCTCTTTATCATAGTTTCATGAGATAAATCTTTGTATCATGGCAACTTATCTGACTTTTCTTTTCACTTACATTTTTGGCCTTGATGCATCCTTTGATGGCTAAGTTGACAAGCTTGTGTCATAAAAAAAATATACTCCTTCTAATCCATATTAGTTAACTTAGATTTATCTAGATACGAATGTATTTAGTCAAGTTTTAGTGCTAGATACACCTGTATCTAGACAAATTTGAGTCAACGAGGGAGTAGTAGACAGTGACATCAATTATTGGATTCTCTAACATCTCTTTCAAGCCACGTTGATGTCATTGTTATCTCCTACCCACAACCCTTGTGCATCATGCAACACGAACATCTCGCCGCCTCTTTCACCGTCAGTTGCGAGTTCTCCACAACAACCTCAACCTCTAGAGACAACGAGGAACAACCTCAACCTCTAGAGACAGTGAGGAGTAGGAGGCAAGGGCATCTCCACCGAGCCGACCCATTCTCTCGTGTCTGAATCGGTTCGTTTGGATTAGCCCGTAGACACGAAATCAGGCTATGTTAGCCTCTGTCCGTTTGGGTTGGGGGTGCCCTCTAGCGGGCGAGACCCATTCTGACCGGACACGGCCTAGACTCGGCTAGTTTTTGATAGATTTCAACAAATTGACAATAATTACATAAATTTAAATAGTTCACAACCAAATACATAACATAGTTCCGGTCAAACATAGCAACCAGCAACAGGAAATATGAGGCCATGCTAGCGGTTGTTGATGTGTGCCCACATATGCTCGATCAAATTCTTTTGTAGTCAGGTGTGCGTAGCATGATCTCATATCTCATGGTGCACATGGAGGAACTCGTCGAAGGTTGCTGGCCCGACGTCGCCTTGACTAGGTCACCCTCGAAATCTCGTCCTTGGTCATGGAGTCCATCACGCTCGTTCTCAATGATCATGTTGTGCATGATCACACAAGCGGTCATCACTTCCCACATAGTCTCGACGCTCCAAGTTAAAGCAGGGTGCGGAACAATGGTCCACCTAGACTGGAGCATACCGAAAGCCCGCTGCACATCCTTCCTAGCAGTCTCTTGCTCCTTGGCAAACCTTGCACACACGAATGGTCTTCACAAGGGTTGTCCAATCTAGGTAGATGCCATTAGCAAGGTAATACCCTTTGTCATATGCATGACCCTCGATATCATAGTGCATGTCTAGAGCATTGCCTTTCGCTAGCCTAGAGAATACCAGGGATAGTGGAGCATATTGATGTCATTGTTGGAACCTGCCATGCCAAAGAAAGAGTGCCATATCCATAGATCTTGAGATGCAACTGCCTCAAGAATCACTGTGCAGTCATCCACATGCCCACTATACTGCCTCTACCAAGCAAAAGGGCAGTTATTTCACTCCCAATGCATGCAATCTATGCTGCCAGACATCCCTAGAAATCCCCTATTCTCATTGATGGACAATAGATGAGCAGTGTCTTCGAGATTTGGTTCTCTCAGGTAAACGTCACCAAAAACCATAATCACCACTTTGCATAACTTGTACATCGCCTCAAGGAAGGTGCTCTCACTCATGCACATGTACTCATCGACAAGATCACCGATCACTCCATATGACAGCATTTGAATAGTAGAGCAATATTTCTGGTAAGAATTAAAGGCAATCTTACTAGTGTAGTCGTTCTTACATTCAAAGTAGCTGTTGTAGTCCCTGACAACATCAACAATGGTCTCAAACAAATTCCTTGACATGTGAAACCGGTGCTGAAACATGTGCTCCGAGAAGAGCGGGTTCGTCTGATGGAAGTAGTCCTTGAACAACCGGTCATGGCCACCTTCTCGATCACGCGACAAGTTCTCCGCACGCCCCTTTACCGAGCCCCGATGGACGGGCTGCACACTCTCGGTGTGGTCAGCGGTGAGGGTCGTCGCCACCATCATGAACTCGGTATCATCGCCGGAGTCATCGTCAGACAACGCGTCGACGGAATTTTCGTAGAAGAACTTGATTGAGCTAGAGCTCGTTGCCATTGCTTTGGCCGTGCAGATGGACGAACATGTCATGGGCACTACGGGCTGAGTAAGATTCAGAGCCACGGGCATGCGAAATGGGGCTGACGTGGATAGCTCCCCGGTACGAAGCTGATGCAACACAATAAACCGACGACGTCCTGGTCTATGGCGTGCCAGAGACTCGGCTGGAGGTCGGGGATGCCGAGCTACTCTGGTGATGCCGACGTGTACCAACGCCAGGCACGAGGCTGCTTGTGGAGGTGGAGAACTACGACGAGCTCAACAAGTGCTAGGTGGATGTTAAGACAACGACAGAGACCGGATGCGGTAAGTGGTGGTGCGAGCTAGGTGAAGGTCAATTTCAGGGGAGAATGGAGGGGGGCACCCCCTAGCTGGCGGGCTAGGGGAGGACAAGGAGACAATGTGTGTGGGCGAGCGTGTTGTCCGGGCCGACGCAAAAACCAGCGCAAATTTGGGCTAGAAATGGGTCATCATAGACGGTCCGTGTCGTGTTGGTTGAATGGGTCGCCCCGCTAGGTCGACCCCCTGTCCGCACGGACAGATTCAAACATCCAATGGTCGAATGGGTCGGCCCGATGGAGATTCCCTAAGGTTAGACCCCACGAGCCTGCTGAAGGGGACGACCCGAGGGTCTCTCTCTCTATGTGATCCATGTTCCTGGCCGGACCAAATTGTCCCATTGAAACATTTAATGATTTTCAGTCGCACACCCATATTTCCCCTTCTAGCTGTGGTCCCGCTGGAACCTCGTAGGCTAGATGATGGGGCAAAGGTGTCCGATCTTTCGATGAGATGGTGATAGTCAATTTGGGTGGAGTTCGCTCTTGACGATCCGACTACATGTGCGAGCATGAGCGCCAATGCAATCGCTAGGCCAATCTCCTGGAGGTTACCGATCTTGTAGAAGCACGATCAGCCTGACCAGCGAAGGTCTTAATTCGTACCTGAAAGCGAGAACAAGTAAGAACTAATATTGCAATCGAGATATTGTGGATAAAGATGAAGTTGCAATGATAGCTAACTTTTAGTCTAAACAAAATTCGAGTCTAAAGTGACGGTTATGGGGGGTATTTAAGGAGGAAAAAGTGGGGTTTCGGCTAGCCATAGGTATGGTGGCCGAATCCAACCCTAAAAGTCCTTTCCCCTTAAATACGGACTCTAAAAAGTGGCTATTAAAATTCCTGCAAAAATAACATGGGCATGGCCCAAAATAAAGGTCACGCAACACCATATTAAGCTATGGAGGAATCTATGAAGTAATATTCTTGAATATTTCATCCAAGTATTCAATCATCATTATGGTGGCTTCAAAATTCTAAAATCTCCACTTGTGGCGTCCTCTTCAATCCTCACATGCTTGTTGCCATCTCCATGCATGACCATGCTCCAATGCTCGTCCCTCTCGTCCATGCTACATCCATCATTCCTAATATTAACAAACACATCTGATTTAGGTAGCATCATATTCTCATGTATATGAGGAATAGTTCCAAGAAACGAAAGTACATGGTAATTAAGTTGCTTGGCATGAGCTCGAGTGATAGGTCCTTGTTGAAAGGATCGTATGGGCACCTAGAGGGGAGGGGGGGGGGGGGGTGAATAGGTCTTTCCAAAAATTTCTTGCATAGAAGGCCATGTATTCACATTGAGCAACTTTGACATCTTCGAGGTGGCTCATTGAAAGTCCCTCATCACTTCCTTCATCTTCATCATACTCCACAACCTTGGCTTTCAAGGCAAGATTGACACCACTACTCATTCCAATGGCACGAGCACGGGCGTCTTTGGAATTCTTGGCAGCAACCTTGAAGGCGACCATCTCTTGCATAACTTCATCGGAGGTTATGAGATGGTAGTTGTGTCTTCCTTGGAGACTCTTCAAGTCAGTAGGCTCGAAAGGCATGAGAGCACTCACATACTTCCTCTTGATCCAAGCATCATCGATGTGAGGCACCAACATTCCTGAAGGCGGTGGGAGTGGATTTGAGTCTTCGATACATGTCTTCATGGTCCTCACCATCCTTCATGAAGAAACCTTCGGCCTCATTGCTTAAGGCATCATATCTATTTCTTCTCATACTCTCATTGCCAACAAACAAGTCAATGAGAGCATCCCAAGCTTCCTTGGCGGTATTGTAGTGCTCAATGTGGGGAAAATCCTTTGGCCCCACACCAAGTTGGATCATGTGCAAGGCAGTCGCATTGAGTTGGCTATTGACCACTTCCCTTCTAGTCAAGTTGGTTGGATCCTCAATTTTGAGTCCTTCTTCAATAATATTCCACAAATCAATGCAAGAGCTGCGCACATGATATTTCATTAAAACTTTCCATTGAGCAAATGTATGTGTCGCTAACTTAGATGGGTCACCTCTATTATTTATGTGTGGGTGAGGGATAGGAGGGTCGGGAGAGTACCATCCGGGAACCGCATGATGCTCTTCCTTCCCACCACCCTTTTTGGTGGTGGAGTTAGTGGAATTATGTTCGTCCCCCGCCATTTCCTCCAAAGGCTTAGCCAGAGCATTTGCCTTTGGGTTAGGTGGTGTTTCATCTTGAGAGGGAGGAGGTGAGGTTTGCTTATCCCTAAAAAGTTGCTCAACGAGTTGGCGCAACTATTGGATTTCGTTGCCCAAGGTAGAGCTCAAGCTTGTTTCCAAATTCTTGAGATCTACCATGGTCACCGAATGGCTAGCTTCACTTTCTCCCTCATCTGGGTTACCCATAATCTCTTAGGCGGTTAATCCCGAATAAAGAGCCGAGGCTCTGATACCAATTGAAAGGATCGTATGGGCACCTAGAGGGGGTGTGTGAATAGGTGCTACTCCAAATTTTACTCTTTTTAAATTTAGGGTTTGACACAAAAGGTAAATTCTTTAGATTATGCAACTATGGTGAATTTACCTATATGTCAACCTAGCACAAGTACTAAGCAAGAACTAGATAAGTAAAGTGCGGTAAAGGATAGAAGTAACCAAAGTGGAGCACGCGGAGACACAAAGATTTGTTTCTCGTAGTTCCTTCCTTTTGAAAGGAAGTACGTCTATGTTTGGAGAGGGGGTGGTTTCAAACCACCAATGCCACGAGAGGCCTCCCTTGTTCTCTGGTGAGCCTCACCCCAAAGGGTTCGATTCACCTCTTCCACTATACGGTAACCTTCGAGGTGGAAGCCGACACCTTTACAACGAGTTCGAGGCACACATCCACAACTTAACTAGAGGCTCCCAAATACAAGCAAGCTGTCAAACAATCAAAGACAAGCTTGTAAGAACCAAATCAAAAGCTAGGGTTTCCAAAGAAACACTAGAGCATGGGGGCCCTCAAGTGAATGAGGGGGAAATGAAGACCTCTCTTGGTGAAGCTGTAGATCAAGGCCTCCTCCTTTGATTCTCCAAAGATCGATGACTTTGGATGGTTGGATGAAGAGATCTTGTTGATTTGGTGGCTCAAATGGGCATGGTGTTCTTGAGGTGGACGAGCAGCTGGAGGAAGGGGATAAGGTCCTCTATTTATAGCCCTTCACTCCACTGAACCATTTTCTGACCGTTGGAGAAAAGTCAGACCAGAGACTCCGGTCTACACCGGAGATTCCGGTCCATCTCCGGACTAGCCTCCGGACCGTCGAACAGAATGACCCAGCCCTTCTGCGAGCTCAGTGGACCGGAGACTCCGGTCCAACCACACTAGAGACTCCGGTCAGGGGCTTGGACCGGAGACTCCGGTCAGACCTCCGGACCTGGCTCCGGACCACCTATCTGGCTGACCCAGGAGGAACAACTGGAGGCCCCTCCAGAGATTCCAGGGGAGACTCCAGACCACACCAGAGACTCCGGTCTAGCAAGACCGAAGACTCCAGTCTGGAGCTCCCAGGAAAACATAGATATTGCAGGGTACGCCCCGTATGCCAAGGGTTCTTTTCACTTTGCATTATATCAACCTGTAGACAATAGCATACTGTAAAATGCTCTACTTGTTGTTAATAAACACCAAAAGTGATTATGACAGTAAATATCCTTTCACTTGTATTTATATAATTGTAGGTACATCGATTGTATCGATAGATGGTATGTTCACATCATGCTCCCCTTCTTGAATTGAAGTCGTCCTCAACACAATCTCATCTTCCTCACCAAAGTAAGGCTTCAAATCTGCAATGTTAAATGTAGGACTAACCGTACCAAAATTGGCAGGTAGATCAAGTTTATATGCATTATCATTTATTTTCTCTAACACCTTAAAAGGACCAGCAGCACGTGGCATTAACTTAGACTTGCGCAAATCAGGAAAACAATCTTTGCGCAAATGCAGCCAAACAAGATCACCAACATCAAACACAACATGCTTTCTCCATCCCCAGCAAGTCTATACTTAGCATTTATGCGTTCTATGTTGTCTTTAGTAGTCTCATGTAATTTTAATATCATTTCAGCATGTTGTGTAGCATCCAAATTATTTTGCACTAAAGAAGGTAATGGCAATAAATCAATAGGTGCACGAGGAACAAAACCATACACACTCTCAAATGGGCACATCTTTTTGGTAGAATGCAGCAAACGATTATAAGCAAATTCAATATGAGGTAAACACTCTTCTCACAATTTTAAGTTCTTCTTTAAAACAGCCCGCAACATAGTAGACAAAGTTCTATTGACTACTTCAGTTTGTCCATCAGTTTGGGGATGACATGTAGTACTAAACAGCAATTTTGTCCCCAACTTAGCCCATAAATATCTCCAAAAGTGGCTAAGAAATTTAGTATCACGATCATAAACAGTATTTGGCACACCATGTAAACGAACAATTTCATGAAAGAACAAATTAGCAATATGCGCAACATCATCAGTTTTGTGACAAGGAATAAAGTGTGCCATCTTAGAAAACCGATCCACAACAACAAAAATGATATCCCTCCACTTCTGTATACGAGGCAATACCAAAACAAAGTCCATAGAAATATCCTCCCAAGGGATACTAGAAACAGAAAACGGCATATATAAACCATGTGGATTAAGGCAAGACTTAGCTTTTTGACAAGTAGTGCAGCGTGTTGTGAATCTCTCAACATATCGACGCATGCATGGCCAAAATAAGTGTGCAGCAAGAACATCCTCCATCTTCTTTACACCAAAGTGACCCATCAGTCCTCCTCCATGCGCCTCCAATAACAACAAAAGACGAACATAACTATCTGGGATGCATAGTTTGTTAGCGCAGAATACAAATCCATCATTGAAGACAAATTTGTTTCATGTTATACCATCTCTACAATTCTGCAACACATCTTTAAATTCAGCACCATGCACATATTGTTCTTTAATAGTTTCCAATCCAAATATTTTGAAGTCAAGTTGAGATAACAAAGTATAACGGCGTGACAAAGCATCAACAATAACATTATCTTTACCCTTTTTGTGTTTGATAACATAAGGGAAAGACTCAATAAATCAATCCACTTTGTATGGCGACGATTCAGCTTAGCTTGACTACGAATATGCTTCAAAGATTCATGATCAGAATGTATAACAAATTCTTTAGGCTATAAATAATATTGCTAAGTTTCTAACATACGAACCAGCGCATATAATTCTTTATCATAAGTAGAATAGTTCAGACTAGACCCACTCAATTTATCACTAAAATATGCAACATGTTGCCCTCTTGTAATAACACACCTCCCAAACTGTAACTACCTCGGTGAATTACGCTCCTAGTACAAGCCTGGATGATCAGAAATGGTTGAAATAGTACGGTGGGGCCCAAATGCCACTCACAGGTAGACCTTTCGGCCGTCCCAACCATTTCCAAACGTCGGGACAAGAACGGGCGACGTAATCGGCAGGCGAAGGGATCAACTACATACACAAATGAGTATGTATGCAAGCCACCATACAATAGTACATCAGAGCCATTCCATCTAAAAAGAAAGGAAATATAGCAACGCCATACGGCAAGATCCAAATATCCTAGATAGATATAATAGTTTAGGATATCTCCTCATACATCAATCAACAGAGTATCAAGCGGAAGCGGAAGACAAAATCCGAGTACGGATAAGAAGCAAATTGGCATAAGATGCCCCATAAATAAGCACATCCCGCCCACAGATCTCATGGATCCCCGTTCCCGGAATCTCTACACCGAATGATCGTTGCCCACATCGTCCGTCTCTTCCACCCAGTATCCATCTTGCGAATGTACCTGTCCATCTGAACCAATAATTTATCGTGTGAGACCCTAGGGGTACTCAGCAAGTCTTTATGCCTCTAAAGGGGACACAACCTGGGGTGACGCAATTGCAGCAAAAGATAAACCCTAGCAATTCTATAGATACTCGCTAACCATCCGCCTAACCAGAGATAGACGGATGTCCGTGAATTAATAACAACAGTTATAACAGTTATAATGGTAATCTTAACAGATCCATCCTCCTCCTCGCTTACCGATGAGGAAGCGGACGAACAACCCCTCCCCATCCGTTGGCAGTTTTATTATCCATTCCGTGAGTGTTGCACTATTTACTAGTCAGGTACCTAGTCTAGTCAAATTAAAAGCGGTACTTTAGTTATGCTTGTCTATGATCGAAAAACTGTGCTCCAAGTCGTCCATAACCGCGGACACGGCTTTCAGAAAGTTTTACCCTGCAGGGGTGCACAAATAGCAACACACACTCGATATGCCTCGGAAAAACCAAATCAAAACCCAACGAGGCAGTCACGATAAAGCGATCACAGGATTCAGAAATATTTCAGGGGGCCACCCCATTAAGCTACCCGCAACGAAGCTGGCCGGCTACGAGACGGACTCAAGGTTTGTGTGGCTGGCTGTAAACGACTGGGAACCCGAAAGTGTGACTGGGCTTGTCGATACAGCGAAAACGGGTCACGGACCTAAACAGTACAGTGTGCAGTACCTCGCACAATTTAAATAAAGCAGTAAAGCATGGCATAAGTACAAGATAGTAAATAAAACCTCAAACTAGTTTGTGGCCCCAAGAAATAAGAATGAATCAAGCTCTGGCTCAGGGGGGTTCATAAGCCTCCCGGATGTGGATAGCGCGAATATTCTTGGAACAGGAATCAAGTACTCGGGGTCTTACGGGACACAAGTGAGCCTGAAAAACCAAATAGCGAATATGGCTCACCGATGCCACTTTCATTAGTTATCCCATTACTACTCAGGTTTGGTTGTTTAGGTACCTCGTTATCCATCAGACACTCACATACCCTACACATGCTGTTCTACGACTCGCATGGCTCAAACAACTCCTGTAGGAATGGCTCATGGGATGGAGGAACAAGTTTCGGTGGGGTTTAAAAGTAAAGGCTATGCAATACTTGGGATTCAATTTAATGCAATCGCGACTCAATGGTGCAAGAATAAGATAGAGGCAATAGGTACTATATGTATGCAAGCATGTGGTAGTGCTTGCCTGGCAGCTCAGTTGAAGCAAGGAATGGATCTGGGTAGTGCTCCTGGTTCTCTTGATATATCCCCTGCTCAGCGTCTATTCGAAGAAGAACCAAACAAACAAGGGCCAACATAAATAAAGTGCGCAAGCATATGAATTAAATGCATCAAGCAAACAATCATGCCATGATGAATGATGCATAATTTGCATGGCAATAAAGTAGCATGGCATGGGTGAGGGTTGGAACACAAGAATAAACCATTTTATGAGGTTTTATTCACATTTTATACTCATAAAAGTTGCTGTATACTTTATATTTATATGATGCATGCTTCAAATCAAACCATGGAATGCACAAACAGAAAGGTCTCGTCGAGCTAATCATTTTAGACATATCATTTGTTAAATTTGGATTAATAAAACAAAAGTTATTAATTATTTAAAGTGGAAGGGCATTTTATTGTAATTTTAATCATCTTGCAATTTTAAATGTCCAAAATATATTTTAGATGGCATATCTGAATTCCTCACATTTTTATGATTTGAAAACATATATTATATGTATTATTTGGATTAATATTTGAAAAGATATTTAAAAACAGAAATATATTTGAATTTGAAATAATTAGAAAAAGATTTGAATTTAAAACAGAAACAGGTAAAACTTTTTATACCCAGACAGACTCAGACCCAGACACTGACGAGTGGGGCCGTTGCTGACTGGGCCGACGCAAGCACAGAAACGTTTTACACCGCAGCTGCTGCTAGCCCGTGAGACAGACAGGTGGGACCTGCTGGCTCGCAGGCCCACCTGACAGAGCGAGGTGGAGGCTGACCACGTGGCTCTGCGGGGGACTGCGGGTTGAGTTTTAAAAGGCCAGGGGGGTTTCTGCAAAGCGGTGACAGACACCGACAGGTGGGCCTGGGCTGGACCGCGGGTTTAGGGTAACAAAACGGAGGGGGTATCGGCAAAACGTCCGCCCGCACTGTTTTTCTTCTCTGCCGCGATCGACCGATCGGTGCGCGGCGCGGGCGACGCGGGGTTCGATCCTGGGACGCGGGGGTGCGCGCTGCGGGGTGCAACCAGTGCGGCTAGGCTGGGTTTGGTGTCAGGTGGGGGTTACGCGACTAGATAGGGCTTACGCGACGCCGAGAGCGTGCAGACGCGCGCGCCCGTCGGTGCACCGAGGGTGCTCGACGGTTGGTCCGGCGAATCTAGGGCGGCACGGCGAAGGGGACCATGTCAGGGGGGATCGTGGGCTCACCGGGAGGGCGTCGGTGCAGGCGGATCGGGTCGGCGAGCAGCAGGGCGATGATGATGCAGAGACCGAGCGAGCTAGGGTTTCGGGGTCGGCGTCGCGAGGTCCTGCGGCTCCGGTCCTTCTCCTCCTCGACGGCGGGTACTAGGTAAAGCAGGGGAGGCTTGCGGTCTTCCTCGACACCAGCGAGCGCGACGCCACCGGCTAGAAGCGACGGGGTGGTGGAGGCCGAGGGTTTCTGCCGGCGGTGGGGGGTAGACGGTGGTGAGGGACGGCAGGGAGAGAGGGGAGCAGCGGGGTAGATCTGGGGGACAGAGGAGAGCCAGGGGAGGTGGTAGATAGGGACGGGGGAGGGAGGTGGTGCCGTGGGGGAGTGGTTGGGGGTAAAGGTGGCTCGGCCACCTTTATCTTCCCTCTCCTTCACGTGCTTGGCAGGGGCAGGGCAAGGGGCGTACAGGTAGGGTAGGGTGCGGCCAGAGAGGTGGGAGGCTCGGGCTAGGGGGCCACAAGGCAGGGAGGGAAGGAGCAAGAGAGGGAGAGGCTCGGGTTAGGGGTGGAGCTAGGCTCGGGTAGAGCTAGGTTTGGAGCTAGGTTAGGGTTTGGGGTGGTAGCTAGGGCAGGGAGAGGTGGCCAGGGAGAGAGGGTGGCCGGTGGGGCCAGCTAGGGTAGGCCATGGTGGGTGGCTCGGCTTAGAAGGAGGAGAGAAAGAGGGGGGTGCTTAGGGTTTAGGTTTAGAGAGGGGTATGGTAGATTAGATGAGATGGAGAGGTAGGTTTAGGGTTTGAAGAGAGGGGGAAAGGTTAGTTGCTAGGGTGTTCATTTGTCAAGACCAAGCCAAGCACAAACCAAACCCCAACAAGATCAAGGCTAGAGAAGAGAGGAAAAGGTGATGTGGTTTTGCAAAAGATCTACTCAAAATGCAACTAAAACCAAAGCTAGCAAAAGATGGTTCTTGCATGTCCCATGCATGATATTTAATGCCATGCTTATGTTGTGAAAACAAGATGATTTACATGGCATTATTACTATGCATTCCAAAATGTGGAGTAAGGCCTAAGCAAAAAGGATTTTAGAGATAGCTCCAAGGGGAATAGATGGAGATGATCATGTTTGAGTAAAATTGGGACTTGCTAGTGTGTATGTTCCACTAGATGATTAATAGTCCCAAACTATTCCAACATGAGCATAATTCCATGATAAACCATATGGAAGCTAGAAGAAAGGGTCCCACTCACAAGGCATGCGAAGGTGGCCATGTGGCTCTCATATTTCAATATTGTGAAAACAACATGATGCTAAGATGAGAGCATGTGGAATAGAATTGGATCCATCCCAACCCACAGGAGCTAGAAGTAAAACCAGTAAAGGCCAAGCTCATATTTAGTTGGGTGGTGGAATTGTAAGGTGGTGAAAAGAAAGGTGGTGGAGTTAATAAGAGATATGCCCCCAACTCAACTTGGGCATCAGACAATATATCAAGAACCAAATACAATATCAAGAGGCAAATACAATTAATAATGCATATGAGATAAGAACCAAATCAAAAAGGGTTTTATATGATGCTCAAATGCAAGGAGGCATGATGACATGAGCATGATATAATGATGATGCAACAATTATATATTTGAAGTAGCCAATATATTACTAGACCAAGTAGCATTACAATTGTTAGACAATTGGGATGCTACAACTCTCCCCCACTAAACAGGAATCTCGCCCCGAGATTCTAGGATGAAGAAGAAGACACAAAGAGGGTAGGATACTTGGCACGGAGATCATCTTCACGTTCCCAAGTGGCTTCATCAACGGAATGGTGCGACCACTGCACCTTGCAGAACTTGATGGACTTGTTGTGAGTCCTTCTTTCTGCGACTTCAAGGATTTTTGTGGGGTGTTCTTGATAAGACAGGTCTTCTTGGAGATTGATAAGCTCATGATCCACGGTCCTGCCGGGATCCTTGAAACACTTCTTGAGCTGAGAGATGTGGAAAACATCATGGACCTTGAGTTTTTCCGGAAGCTCAAGAGCGTAAGCAACTTCTCCTCTTCTTCCACGAACTTTGAAGGGACCGATGTATCTAGGAGCCAGCTTTCCTTTGATACCAAAGCGGTGCGTGCCTCTCATGGGAGTGACACGAAGGTAAACGAGATCACCAGGGACATACTCCATGTCCGTGTGCTTCCTGTCATAATTGCTCTTCTGGCGACTTTGAGCAATCCTCAGATTTTCCAGAATGATGTGAACCTTCTCCTCCGCTTGAGTCACAATGTCAGGGCCAAACAAGATCCTTTCACCTGCACCCGACCAACCAATCGGAGTTCTGCATTTGCGACCATAGAGAGCCTCAAATGGTGCCATCTTTAGACTTTTCTGGAAGCTGTTGTTGTACGAGAATTCAGCATAAGGAAGACATTCTTCCCACTTCATGCCGAACGAGATGACGCAAGCACGAAGCATATCCTCCAGAATCTGATTGATCCTTTCAACTTGTCCTTGCGACTGAGGGTGGTAAGCTGTGCTGAAGTTCAACTTTGTTCCCAAAGCATTTTGGAAACTCTCCCAGAACTTGGAAGTGAAGATGCTTCCACGGTCTGAACTGATCTCAAGCGGAACCCCATACAGAGAGACAATTCTGTTGATATAGAGCTCCGCTAACTGTATTGCAGAAATGGTTTCCTTGACGGGGAAGAAGTGAGCCACTTTAGAAAGCCTGTCAATGACAACAAAGATTGCATTGTTGCCCTTCTGCGACCTAGGAAAACCAGTGATGAAGTCCATCTCTACTTTCTCCCATTTCCATTCCGGGGGTTTCAATGGCTGTAGAAGACCGGAAGGTTTCTGATGAACAGCTTTCACTCTGCGGCAGACATCACACTCCGAGACATACTTGGCACAATACCTTTTCAGACCGGGCCACCAATATTGTGTTTTCAAGTCCATGTACATCTTTGTGCTGCCAGGGTGGATAGAAAGAACAGAATCATGCGCGTCCTTGAGAACTTGCTCTCTCAAACCCGGCTAGTTCGGAACAAACATCCGGTGTTCAAAGAAGAGCGTGCCTTGATCATCGACGTGAAAGGACTCATACTTCGGAAGCTGAATCCTGGAGATGATCTTTCTTGTGTGCGGATCACCAAGCTGAGAAGAGCGAACCTTTTCTTCCAAGAGAGGTGTTGCTAGAAGGTTCAGGAGATACCCTTGTTCCACAATTTCCAGGTTGAGCTGACGGAATTCCTCGCACAAGAGAGGCTGTTGTTCTTCCATCATGAGGTTGTTGACATAAGCTTTGCGGCTGAGAGCATCTGCCATGACATTAGCTTTGCCCGGAGTGTAGTTGATGGTCAAATCGAAGTCATTGATTGCTTCAATCCATCTCCTTTGCCGAAGGTTGAGATCAGGCTGAGTAAAGATATACTTCAGACTCTTGTGATCAGAAAAGATCTCACAACGGTTGCCAAGCAAGTTGTGCCTCCATACTTTCAAAGCAAAGATAACTGCTGCGAGCTCGAGGTCATGTGTAGGATAGTTGATCTCATGCGTCTTCAACTGTCGAGAGGCATAAGCAACAACTTGTTTTTCTTGCATAAGGACCGCACCCAATCCATGCAAAGAGGCGTCACAGAAGATCTGGAACGGCTTGGATGTATCCAGAGGAACCAAGACTGGTGTGGAAGTGAGCTTCTCTTTGAGTGTCTCAAAGCTTGCTTGACATGCAGGAGTCCAAAGGTATTTCTTGCCTTTCTTGAGAAGATCGGTAAGAGGCTTCGCTATCTTCGAAAAGTTCTGAACGAAGCGACGGCAATAACTAGCCAAACCAAGGAAACTCCGCACTTCCTTGACATTGACAGGAGGAAGCCATTCAACAATTGTCTTCACAGTTTCCGGATTGACTGCAATGCCCTTGGCAGAGATGACATGACCAAGATAGGTTACTTGAGGCAGCCAAAACTCACACTTGGAGAACTTTGCATACAAGCGGTTCTCACGAAGCCCTCTAAGGACACACCGAAGGTGTTCTTCATGCTCTTCCCGTGACTTAGAATAGACTAGGATGTCATCCAGATAGACCACAACGAACTTATCAAGAAACTCCATGAAAACCGAGTTCATGAGCCTCGAGAAGGTGGCAGGTGCGTTGGTGAGACCGAAAGACATGACCGTGTACTCATACAGGCCATAGCGGGTGGTGAAAGCTGTCTTCGGAACATCTTCCTTGCGAATCTTAATTTGGTGATAACCACTCCTCAAGTCAAGCTTAGAGAAAACCACAGCTCCAGCTAGCTGATCAAAGAGATCATTAATCCGCGGAAGGGGATATTTATTCTTGATGGTTTTAGCATTGAGAGCCCGATAGTCAACACAAAGTCTATCAGTCTGGTCTCGCTTCTTCACAAAGAGAGTAGGGCTACCCCAAGAAGAAGTACTGTGCTGAATGAAACCCAACTTCTCTTGTTCATCAAGCTGACGTTTGAGTTCAGCCAACTCAGCAGGACCCATCTTATAAGGCCGCTTGGAGATAGGAGCGGTACCAGGTTCAAGCTCAATAACAAACTCAACCTCACGATTCGGAGGCATACCTGGCAACTCTTCAGGAAAGACATCTGGGAACTCACAGACCACCGGAACACTCTGAATAGCTTCCATAGCATCAACATTCAGAGCCGCCAACGAGAAAAGCTGGATAGCAGGAGTCAGACTTGGAGAATAGACTATATGGCCTTCAGGAATCTTCAGAGAAACCGAGCGTTCAGCACAATCAATCACAGCTGCATTTGCTGTCAACCAATCCATGCCCAAGATGACATCAATGTCAGAATTGCCCAGAACAATTAAGGACACCGAGAACGAAGAGCCACCAATCTCAATTTGATTGCCATGGCTGATAAGAGCAGCCCTCATGTTTGAACCAGGAGATAGAACCACCAGACGGTGTGCTAAAGGAACCATATCCAGATCCTGCTCATGCGCAAACTTATGCGAAACAAAAGAATGCGAAGCACCAGAATCAAACAAAACTCTTGCAGGAACTGAGTTCACGGGAAGCATACCCATCACAACTCCAGGTGCATGCTCAGCTTGAGCGGCGTTGATGCAGTTGGCACGAGCAACAGTAGACCCGGGCTTGGTGTTGATGTTGAGAGCCCGAGGTGGTGGTGCATGAACCAAAGGAGAGCTTGCCGCAGATCTTGGAGGTGGTGGAGGAAGAGCCTTGTTCTTCATCGGACAGTTCCATTGTTGATGCCCAGAGTCTCCACAAGTGTAACAAGCACCAGCTGGACGTGGAGCAACGTAGCCAGGGACTCCGCCAGGCTCTCCAGGGTAGTGGTGGTTGTAGCCCCTGGAAGCAGCAGTGAGGAAGTTTGGTGGCCTTGCCGCGTAGCTTGAAGGTCTTGGTGGAGCCGGGAGCGACGGTGGGGTGTTAGGAACCCAGACACGACGCTTAGAAGGAGCTGACATAGCTGAAGAGCTTGCTGCATCACGGCTGTGCTTCTTTGACTCGTCAAACACTTGCCTACTTGCCTCTTCCTGCAGAGCTGTATGCTGAAGTTCTAGAAAAGACGCCGGCCTTGCATGTGTGATTGCATACTTGATCGATGCATTGAGCCCTTGCCTGAACCTCTTTTGCTTCTTCTTGTCATCAGAGATCTCATCGCCACCATAACGAGAAAGGTTCATGAAGTTCCTGATGTAGGTGTTGACATTATTATTGCGCTGCTTGAGGTTGAGAAACACTTCCTTCATCCTCTCCATGACAATTTCTGACAGATACTGCTCTTTGAAAGCTCCAGTGAACTGTCCCCAAGTAGGCTGAAAACCAGTGCAGTTTGCCTTCAGGTAATTCTCCCACCAGAGAGCTGCATCTCCCTTCAGAAGGTGAGTAGCACACTTTACCCATTCTTGCTCGGGAACATCAGCAGTTGCCAGTAACCTTGACATCTCACGCAACCAATCATCAGCATCAAGTGGTTGATCAGAAACATCAAACTGGCGAGGGTTGAACTTCAGGAAGCTTTTGATGTCTCCTTGCTTGGGAGGTGGAGGTAGCGGCACAAACTCGTTCCTCCTGACACTTTCCTCAAAGCGCTGCTGGTTCTGCTGCATTGCTGCCAAGGCATTGGCGATGCTTGACAACGCTGCCCCCAGTTCAGGTTGTATGTCCTCCTCAGAACGGCGTGGTGGTGCCATCCTGTGATTGATATAACACACAAGTCAGTACTATGATGGAGAATAATAATAATCCAAAATAGTACCAAGATGGAATTATTCAAGATTAAAGGATACAATTTACTAAGATGATATTAAAATATCAACAAAGTTCAAAGCACCTAGAAGATATTAAGCATAACGCACACGACTGAAAAGGAGTGTGGTACACGAATATATCAAAGAAATTTTTTCCACAAATTTCAGCATTAAAATACCAATAGATGCGCAAAATCTCTTAACGAATCAAGATTAGTGACTCTACCAATCCAATATACAAGAGCGAATGATAAAAGTAGTGGTATGGTCGCGACTCCATCCCGCACTCAAACCATTACTCCGCACATGAATAAGTAAAACACATATCTCAACACCTTCTTCTCACGACGAACCTAAATATTAGCAACTACGGAAACGAACACCACAAAGAAGATAACGTCGGATAACAAAGAGTAAGATAGATCGCGTCGGTATACAACGAATCAGATAGATCGCGTCGGTTTGCAAAAACCTGTCGGTATGGAATGTACCAACAGTTGATAACCAAAAGGCCGATAAGATAACAACTTGGATACAACAGATAGACAAAGATTTCACACACACACACAACCTATGGTACTACGGAATCCCAGAACACGTGAATCCTAGTTTGAATTTAAGAAGAGGATTGAAAACGTTACACTTCCTTACCAGAAAAGGGTGGGTGGGTGGGTAAGAAGAAAAGTGGAAGCAGTCCTACTCTCGCGTTTTATTTTTCCCTAGTATACATAACTACCAAAAATATTTGCTAGACAGACAACGACCATTTGGCTGAGACCCTGAAGGTCGGGCTGGCTCTGATACCAATTGTAACTACCTCGGTGAATTACGCTCCTAGTACAAGCCTGGATGATCAGAAATGGTTGAAATAGTACGGTAGGGCCCAAATGCCACTCACAGGTAGACCTTTCGGCCGTCCCAACCATTTCCAAACGTCAGGACAAGAACGGGTGGCGTAATCGGCAGGCGAAGGGATCAACTACATACACAAATGAGTATGTATGCAAGCCACCATACAATAGTACATCAGAGCCATTCCATCTAAAAAGAAAGGAAATATAGCAACGCCATACGGCAAGATCCAAATATCCTAGATAGATATAATAGTTTAGGATATCTCCTCATACATCAATCAACAGAGTATCAAGCGGAAGCGGAAGACAAAATCCGAGTACGGATAAGAAGCAAATCGGCAGAAGATGCCCCATAAATAAGCACATCCCGCCCACAGATCTCACGGATCCCCGTTCCCGGAATCTCTACACCGAATGATCGTTGCCCACATCGTCCGTCTCTTCCACCCAGTATCCATCTTGCGAATGTACCTGTCCATCTGAACCAATAATTTATCGTGTGAGACCCTAGGGGTACTCAGCAAGTCTTTATGCCTCTAAAGGGGACACAACCTGGGGTGACGCAATTGCAGCAAAAGATAAACCCTAGCAATTCTATAGATACTCGCTAACCATCCGCCTAACCAGAGATAGACGGATGTCCGTGAATTAATAACAACAGTTATAACAGTTATAATGGTAATCTTAACAGATCCATCCTCCTCCTCGCTTACCGACGAGGAAGCGGACGAACAACCCCCCCATCCGTTGGCAGTTTTATTATCCATTCCGTGAGTGTTTCACTATTTACTAGTCAGGTACCTAGTCTAGTCAAATTAAAAGTGGTACTTTAGTTATGCTTGTCTATGATCGAGAAACTGTGCTCCAAGTCGTCCATAACCGCGGACACGGCTTTCAGAAAGTTTTACCCTGCAGGGGTGCACAAATAGCAACACACACTCGATATGCCTCGGAAAAACCAAATCAAAACCCAACGAGGCAGTCACGACAAAGCGATCACAGGATTCAGAAATATTTTAGGGGGCCACCCCATTAAGCTACCCGCAACGAAGCTGGCCGGCTACGAGACGGACTCAAGGTTTGTGTGGCCGGCTGTAAACGACTGGGAACCCGAAAGTGTGACTGGGCTTGTCGATACAGCGAAAACGGGTCACGGACCTAAACAGTACAGTGTGCAGTACCTCGCACAATTTAAATAAAGCAGTAAAGCATGGCATAAGTACAGGATAGTAAATAAAACCTCAAACTAGTTTGTGGCCCCAAGAAATAAGAATGAATCAAGCTCTGGCTCAGGGGGGTTCATAAGCCTCCCGGATGTGGATAGCGCGAATATTCTTGGAACAGGAATCAAGTACTCGGGGTCTTACGGGACACAAGTGAGCCTGAAAAACCAAATAGCGAATATGGCTCACCGATGCCACTTTCATTAGTTATCCCATTACTACTCAGGTTTGGTTGTTTAGGTACCTCGTTATCCATCAGACACTCACATACCCTACACATGCTGTTCTACGACTCGCATGGCTCAAACAACTCCTGTAGGAATGGCTCATGGGATGGAGGAACAAGTTTCGGTGGGGTTTAAAAGTAAAGGCTATGCAATACTTGGGATTCAATTTAATGCAATCGCGACTCAATGGTGCAAGAATAAGATAGAGGCAATAGGTACTATATGTATGCAAGCATGTGGTAGTGCTTGCCTGGCAGCTCAGTTGAAGCAAGGAATGGATCTGGGTAGTGCTCCTGGTTCTCTTGATATATCCCCTGCTCAGCGTCTATTCGAAGAAGAACCAAACAAACAAGGGCCAACATAAATAAAGTGCGCAAGCATATGAATTAAATGCATCAAGCAAACAATCATGCCATGATGAATGATGCATAATTTGCATGGCAATAAAGTAGCATGGCATGGGTGAGGGTTGGAACACAAGAATAAACCATTTTATGAGGTTTTATTCACATTTTATACTCATAAAAGTTGCTGTATACTTTATATTTATATGATGCATGCTTCAAATCAAACCATGGAATGCACAAACAGAAAGGTCTCGTCGAGCTAATCATTTTAGACATATCATTTGTTAAATTTGGATTAATAAAACAAAAGTTATTAATTATTTAAAGTGGAAGGGCATTTTATTGTAATTTTAATCATCTTGCAATTTTAAATGTCCAAAATATATTTTAGATGGCATATCTGAATTCCTCACATTTTTATGATTTGAAAACATATATTATATGTATTATTTGGATTAATATTTGAAAAGATATTTAAAAACAGAAATATATTTGAATTTGAAATAATTAGAAAAAGATTTGAATTTAAAACAGAAACAGGTAAAACTTTTTATACCCAGACAGACTCAGACCCAGACACTGACGAGTGGGGCCGTTGCTGACTGGGCCGACGCAAGCACAGAAACGTTTTACACCGCAGCTGCTGCTAGCCCGTGAGACAGACAGGTGGGACCTGCTGGCTCGCAGGCCCACCTGATAGAGCGAGGTGGAGGCTGACCACGTGGCTCTGCGGGGGACTGCAGGTTGAGTTTTAAAAGGCCAGGGGGGTTTCTGCAAAGCGGTGACAGACACCGACAGGTGGGCCTAGGCTGGACCGCGGGTTTAGGGTAACAAAACGGAGGGGGTATCGGCAAAACGTCCGCCCGCACTGTTTTTCTTCTCTGCCGCGATCGACCGATCGGTGCGTGGCGCGGGCGACGCGGGGTTCGATCCTGGGACGCGGGGGTGCGCGCTGCGGGGTGCAACCAGTGCGGCTAGGCTGGGTTTGGTGTCAGGTGGGGGTTACGCGGCTAGATAGGGCTTACGCGACGCCGAGAGCGTGCAGACGCGCGCGCCCGTCGGTGCACCGAGGGTGCTCGACGGTTGGTCCGGCGAATCTAGGGCGGCACGGCGAAGGGGACCATGTCAGGGGGGATCGTGGGCTCACCGGGAGGGCGTCGGTGCAGGCGGATCGGGTCGGCGAGCAGCAGGGCGATGATGATGCAGAGACCGAGCGAGCTAGGGTTTCGGGGTCGGCGTCGCGAGGTCCTGCGGCTCCGATCCTTCTCCTCCTCGACGGAGGGTACTAGGTGAAGCAGGGGAGGCTTGCGGTCTTCCTCGACACCAGCGAGCGCGACGCCACCGGCTAGAAGCGACGGGGTGGTGGAGGCCGAGGGTTTCTGCCGGCGGTGGGGGGTAGACGGTGGTGAGGGACGGCAGGGAGAGAGGGGAGCAGCGGGGTAGATCTGGGGGACAGAGGAGAGCCAGGGGAGGTGGTAGATAGGGACGGGGGAGGGAGGTGGTGCCGTGGGGGAGTGGTTGGGGGTAAAGGTGGCTCGGCCACCTTTATCTTCCCTCTCCTTCACGTGCTTGGCAGGGGCAGGGCAAGGGGCGTACAGGTGGGGTAGGGTGCGGCCAGAGAGGTGGGAGGCTCGGGCTAGGGGGCCACAAGGCAGGGAGGGAAGGAGCAAGAGAGGGAGAGGCTCGGGTTAGGGGTGGAGCTAGGCTCGGGTAGAGCTAGGTTTGGAGCTAGGTTAGGGTTTGGGGTGGTAGCTAGGGCAGGGAGAGGTGGCCAGGGAGAGAGGGTGGCCGGTGGGGCCAGCTAGGGTAGGCCATGGTGGGTGGCTCGGCTTAGAAGGAGGAGAGAAAGAGGGGGGTGCTTAGGGTTTAGGTTTAGAGAGGGGTATGGTAGATTAGATGAGATGGAGAGGTAGGTTTAGGGTTTGAAGAGAGGGGGAAAGGTTAGTTGCTAGGGTGTTCATTTGTCAAGACCAAGCCAAGCACAAACCAAACCCCAACAAGATCAAGGCTAGAGAAGAGAGGAAAAGGTGATGTGGTTTTGCAAAAGATCTACTCAAAATGCAACTAAAACCAAAGCTAGCAAAAGATGGTTCTTGCATGTCCCATGCATGATATTTAATGCCATGCTTATGTTGTGAAAACAAGATGATTTACATGGCATTATTACTATGCATTCCAAAATGTGGAGTAAGGCCTAAGCAAAAAGGATTTTAGAGATAGCTCCAAGGGGAATAGATGGAGATGATCATGTTTGAGTAAAATTGGGACTTGCTAGTGTGTATGTTCCACTAGATGATCAATAGTCCCAAACTATTCCAACATGAGCATAATTCCATGATAAACCATATGGAAGCTAGAAGAAAGGGTCCCACTCACAAGGCATGCGAAGGTGGCCATGTGGCTCTCATATTTCAATATTGTGAAAACAACATGATGCTAAGATGAGAGCATGTGGAATAGAATTGGATCCATCCCAACCCACAGGAGCTAGAAGTAAAACCAGTAAAGGCCAAGCTCATATTTAGTTGGGTGGTGGAATTGTAAGGTGGTGAAAAGAAAGGTGGTGGAGTTAATAAGAGATATGCCCCCAACTCAACTTGGGCATCAGACAATATATCAAGAACCAAATACAATATCAAGAGGCAAATACAATTAATAATGCATATGAGATAAGAACCAAATCAAAAAGGGTTTTATATGATGCTCAAATGAAAGGAGGCATGATGACATGAGCATGATATAATGATGATGCAACAATTATATATTTGAAGTAGCCAATATATTACTAGACCAAGTAGCATTACAATTGTTAGACAATTGGGATGCTACACAAACCAATTCCACTAGCATCACATTCAAGCTCAAAAGTCTTAGTAAAATCAGGAAGTTGGAGTAATGGAGCATGTGTTAACTTATCTTTCAATATCATGAAGGCTTGTTGTTGTGCATCGCCAAACAAAGGGAACATCCTTCTTGGTAAGTTCATTCAGCGGCGCAACAATTGATCCAAAATCTCTGACAAAACGCCTATAAAAACCAGCGAGGCCAAGAAAACTCCTCACTTGTGTGACCGTCTTGGGCTGTGGCCAATTCTCAATCGCTTCAATCTTTGCTAGATCCACTTCAATCCCTTGTGATGTAACAACATAGCAAGAAACACAACTCGATCGGTGCAAAAGGTGCACTTCTGAAGGTTACAAAACAAACATGCATCGCGTAAAGCATTGAGAACAACACGCAAATGTTCCAAATGATGCTCTAAAGATTTGTTATAAATCAGAATATCATCAAAGTATACTACCACAAAATGTCCAATGAAAGCACGTAAAACTTCGTTCATTAATCTCATGAATGTGTTGGGTGCATTAGTTAAACCAAAAGGCATTACTAACCACTCATATAAACCAAACTTAGTTTTAAATGCTGTTTTCCATTCATCTCCCAATTTCATACGAATCTGGTGGTAACCACTATGCAAATCAACTTTAGAAAACATGGTAGAGCCACTCAATTCATCAAGCATATCATCTAAACATGGACTAGGATGATGGTAACGAATAGTAATATTATTGATATCTCTACAATCAGTACACATGCGCGAAGAACCATCTTTCTTAGGTACCAAAATAATAGTGATCTCTGTCAAGTAGTTCCTGAGTATGGCGTTGTATCTCCTTTGTCTCCTCATGATTGGTTCTATATGGCGCACGGTTGGGCAACGTGGCACCAGGAATTAAATCAATTTGGTGCTCAATTCCTATAATAGGAGGTAGTCCTGGTGGCATCTAAGCTAGAAAAACGTCCTCATATTCCTGTAAAAGGTTAGCAACAACAGGTGGCAAAGAAGGAGGCATATCATCAAATGAAAACAAAACCTCTTTACAGACAATTGCATAACATTGAGTATTGTTCACATCTAGTTCAGCAATATCAATTTAATTTGCAAGCATACATGGACCCTTCAAACGAATTTCAGTAGCATGTTTAGAATCAGATTTTGTGGTCTTTGATGGTACAAAATCTTCAGCAACAATCTGATTCTCACCTTTGTGTTTCTCCTTAGTTTTAGCTCTACTAACTATAGCAATATCATCTTTTAAATTTTTTCAGGAGTCATAGGTTTGAGACCATTTTTCTTCCCATCATACATAAGAGAATAGTGATAGTTTTACCATTATGAACACATTCTCTATCAAATTGCCAAGGTCTACCAAGTAACAAAGAACAAGTTTGCATTGGCACAACATCACAATCAACAAAATCAGAATATGTACCAATAGTAAAATGCACGCGTACCGTTCTTGTTACCTTGATCTTACGAGAACTCAAACCATTGGATGTAATATGAATATGTGCGTTGTCTTGTTGTAAGAGCAAGCTTCTCTACCATGTCAACACTAGCCAGATTATTACAACTCCCTCCATCAATAATGATCCGTATAGTTCTTTTCTTGACAACGCCTCGTGTTTGGAACAAGTTGTGGCGTTGATCATACTCAGCTTTGCTCAATTGCACACTCAACACACGTTGTGCAACTAAGCTCTTATATTAATCAATAGTTTCAGCTCTCATTACCACTATCTCTTCTTCAGAATCAAAATTATCCCTATTATGTGCAGCAATAAGAGCTAATGTATCTTCATCAAAATCACTTGCTGAATCGTATTCACCATCATCACACACCATCATAACACGCTGTGTTGTGCATATCCTCTCAATATGACCATATCTCTAGCACTTGCGGCATTGTATATCCTTCATTTTGCTTGTGGATGCCACAAAAGAAGAACTACGAGCAGGACCATTGGATGATGGTGGTGAAGCAGCCGAAGGCGTTCTTGATGAAGGCGTGGTGGCTTTGGACATGGTAGGTGCTGGTAGCATACCACGTGAAGAAGACGCTGATTGTCGGGACGTCCACGACGACGTACGACCTGTAAAATTGTTAGAGCTTCTCCATGGTGGTTGACGACCCTGCCTTCACGTTCAGCTTTGCAAACAAGATGAAACAAACGAGTAACGGTACAATATTCCTTTGAAATCCGTATCAAGTGGTTGCTGAATTCATATCAATTGGTATCAGATTTCAGGTTGCTAGGTGAGATCTATTTATTCCTAGTCTAGATCTGTTTTTTATCTAAAGTCCAGAAAAAGTCTACAAAAAATCCTTGTCCTAAAACCAGTCTCAGTCTTTTCCCTTTGATTACTTAGTATTTTTGTTTTCTTGAATTTCCGTTGCATCGTTCGTCCGTCAAGTCGCTGGTTCTAGTGTTTAGTCTTTTAGAATTTCGAGTTCTTTACACGCTTTTGTCAGGTCGTCGTGTCTTCTCTTCCACTACCCCTGATTTGTTTCCCCGCGTGTCGATCTTTTATTCCGCTGTTCATCCATCGTGTGTCCGCCGCCCACATGTTTATTCTCCATTGCATGAGTCTTGTTCCCCACTGTCTCATCATATTAACACCGAAGTTCTAGGTCGGTTTGAACGGTTGTTGTTTCCGGTTGCAAGACCAAGAATTTCTTTTCCTTTGGTATCTAGCCGCACGTACATGAACAATATCCATTGTTTGAAAGAAATTACTCTCATGATCCTTGTTTGGAATCTCATCTATATTAGGAAAGTTTGCTGATCGGTCAGGAGGGATCTGATAGTATAAGGAGTGAGATTGGTTGTTACTGTTTTTGCACCACAACTTATCTTTGCATTGGAATTTGGCCGCGTTGTAAAAAGAAAAAAAAGCATAATCTATCTCTAGGCTAACCTTAATCTGGAGCAAACGGAGGTCACGTCTTGCGGCCGCACGATCACCGTCCCATGCCTCCACTGCATTTAATTACAAGACTGACCTGCCACGGCATGCTTTCAGTGTATATTTAATTATAAATTTCGAAAATTTTAAATGTTTTCTAACTCAAACCGTTTATCTAAATAAGATTTCGTTTTCATAACTAGATTAGTCACGACGAGATCTTCAAAACTAGAACATGTTTTGATAACTTTTTTTTGAGGATGTAACTTTTTAGTAGATGCAACTTCCTCTGCTAATTGGGATGTAACTTTTTTGCTGGATGATGCAACATTTTCTCCTATTTCAGATGTAACTTTTTGCTGGATGTAACTTTTTGATAACTCGGATATAACTTTTTTTTTAAATTGGATGTAACTTTGATGGGATGTAACTTCCACAAGTTACATGTAACATCCACAAAGTTACAGCCTTCAAAAAAGTTTTCGAAATAAATCGATATTAGATCTAGTTTCGAAGATCTTGTCGCGACAAGGCTAACGGTGAAAATTGATCTTGAATCTGATAAATGGTTTGAGTTAGAAAATATTTTGAATTTTTGGATTTCGTAATTATATATGGATAGAGTGCGGTTGACTAGTGTATTCCCCTATTTAGAATAAAACCGAAACTCATTTGCTTTTTCTATTCCAAAAATAGAAGTATTAGTCTGAACTGACCTCAGTTTTCGTTAAAATGAGGCTGATCTCGGTGTAGCCACACCTAAAAAAACCGATCTTGAGATTTTGCATGCAAGTATGATCTGGTAGAAAGAGTTTAATTGGACAGTTTGATCATTCAACAAAAGGAGACGTGAAGGAGTAAAGGACTCGATCTTTCTTGGTTTGGAAATTGCAGAATTTAAGTCAAGGAGGTTATACTGTCACAAAATATTATGATGCTTTAGAAACTACCTCATTATATTCATTTATCAAAGAAAGTGAAGATGAATTTATGGATAGATTTTGGAGAGGTTTAAACCATGACATCCAAAACATACTTATGCATGAAGAATTTTATTCCATCGATCGTATGTTTCATTGTGCTTGCAAAGTTGAACAAGAAATAAAGAGGCGTGTCTCCAGTAAGTGCAAGAGAATGGTTAATGTTCCTATTTCTCCACCAACCATGGCTAAATTGTCTCGAGATGATGACAAGTCTCGTCCAATAGTACCTCCATCATCTGGAATGATTGTACAAGGTAATAGTAAAGGTACCGATGTTGTTCATGCACATGAGATTGATCAATGCCCTCTTAATTTAACTAGGCCATGTGTTGAGATTACCAATGATTTGGTCACACGACCTTTTGTAGATGATTATGCTATTGGTTTAAACATCTCGCGTGGTCAAATAATTAAGACGCCTACTGTTTTGAGTACTATTTTCAGTGAACCTATTACTGATTTGGATTCTTCTAGTGAGATGAGTGCACATGTTACCATTATTGCTGCTGAAACTGGACCATGTAACTTCATAAATAAATCTGATTTGGATTCTATACGGTTGGTTACGCATAGTAAAGTGTTGGATACACTATCTCAGAATACAAAATGTGTTCCGAGGGTTGAAAATGGACCATGTGACCTAGGTATTAAATCTAATCTGGATAGTATACTGTTGGTTAGACACGATAAAGTGTTAGATAATTGTTTTGCTTCTACTTCTTTGTGGTCTATTACAATGGATGTTCCTATGTCCTTGTCACATACTTGAAATAGAATTGCTGAAATCACATGTTTGAAGAGTGTTTATATCCCTCATTATACTTTTTACTTGGTTGGAGATTATGACATAGACAACGTTTTAATGGTACATCAGATTTGCATCATGTGTGATGAACTAGCTTGTTTGGGAACAAATATATATGTGCATATGCTCAATCATTTTGATATGACCTCCAATATTAGTATGGATTTTGAGTCGAAGAGCTTGTTGCATGAACGTTTATCTAAGAGCAATGTAACTCTTAGTTTGGCAACAATGAATCTTTGTTTACAAATATTGGGATGGTTTAATGATGATCATTGTAAATTACAATATGCTACTATTATGTGCTTCACTTATATTTGCAAATTGGGTTGCAGTACATGTTTTCGGAATATGACTAATCATGTAATGAACCGTTGTGCGTTCTATTATTCTTGAACACTAAATATGAATAATGTGAGAGGAGTTAATACAGATGATAGATACATATACCATATGTACACCTTGTCTCTTTTGTTCGTATGTTTACAGAATAAACATCGCTGAGGACGGCTTTCCTTTCAAGAAAGGGAGGATGATGAGGACATGAATAGCCTGGATATAACCAATACTATTACTTTTGGCCATGTTCTTCAGGTGAATTCTAGTACTAATGATTTTATGTATTATTTTAGTATTAAAGACAGAGATACGACACATCTTGTTATTACATGCAGAATTATGGAGTTATATAAACCATGCGTTAAGATGCAAGAGAAGACTACTACACCAATGGAACTATATAATACACATGCATTACATGGAGAGACATTATTTGGAGAGGAAGATAGGATTGCGTCGAGGACGACTTTAATTCAAGAAGGGAAGGATGATGAGGACATCCCTACTACTGATACACCCACTACTTCTACGATTGACGATGATGCTACGAGTGGAGATTTCAGGACTTTGAAGCCACCATAATACTGCAAAGGATGCTTGGACGAATTTCATAAGATACCTACTCGTATTATTCATCTAAGGTTTTATTTGGTGTTGTGTTACCTTATTTGATGGGCCAGACCCATGTATTTTCGAGCTAGATAATATAGGGAGTTTTTGGAGGTTGTTTGAGTGGAGGAAGGCCCATCTAGAGGTGTTTTCGGATGGCCCATTAGGGTTGGACGAAAATCCCCTCTCTTCCTCCATATAAACCCTCTCCCAGCCGTTATTAGAAGTTGGATTTTGTTTAGACTAAAAGTTAGCCATCATTGCAACTTCGGAAAGGCTTGAGTGTCGCAGAGACCTTCTGTACTTTGCACCTATTCAGGATCCCATCGATTTCAATAAGGCTTTCATATTTATCTGCAATATCTTGATTGCAATATTAGTTCTTACTTGTTCTCGATTTCAGGTAGGAATTAAGACCCTCGCTGGTCAGGCTGATCGTGCTTCTGCAAGATCGGTAACCTCCAGGAGATTGGCCTAGTGATTACATTGGCTCTCATGCTCGCACATGTAGTCGGATCGTCAAGCCCGAACTCCACCCAAATCGACTATCACCATCTCATCGAAAGATCGGGCACCTTTGCCCCATCACAAGTCAAGTGTCTATACTTGAAGATGGAGGAAGACAAGGCCACATATGTGATGAAGTCGATCTGAGCACCGCTCTCGACAACAACATGAGCCTACTTCCACTATGACTACAAGATGGCGACATGACGGTCGAGCATGGGATTTTCCCTTCAACCATGGAGGCGAGCGATGACCATCTTATGGCATCCAACCTTGAAGGCGACAAGGTCAAGAATGGTAAGCATGGGATATTCCCTTCACCAATGGAGGCACATGGAGTTGAGAGAACCGAGCCTACCCCTATATGCTTGAGTGATGATGTGGTACCAATCCCATGTGAGTATAAGAGCCACTTAGCCCACTTGAGTGAGAACAAGAGTGAGATGAGTGACTCCTCCGTTGGGGATATGCTAAATGGGTATCCTCATAGCATGTCACCAATCCGGCTAACCCGGGTGGCCCATAGTTGGTAGCAAGGCCTATGGCCTGCTGGGCGGCCCAGTTAGACGGATCCAGAAGGGAGGCCCGTGCCGGATAAAGGAAGGCTACGTAGGAGTCACCGACATACTTGGAGCCTTGGAGTGCAAGACACGAAAGACTAGTTCGTATTAGTATATGACTCTTTACCTTGTCCGGCAAGGACCTTTCCCTGTAAACCCTAGGTTCTGGTGCCTTTATAAGCCGGACCTATGGGAGCCTTTAGGTCAACAACACACTACAACCTCTTAGATTTCTACGTACAACGTGCAACACCTCGCACAACGAACCTATCTCTGTAACTCGGCGTATTGCCATTATAGTGATTTATAGAAGGAGTAGAGTTCCACCACCATTGTGGGACTTGAACGTGGGTAAGCTGTGTTACCTCGTACCCGCCAACTCACCGCCTTACCCCACGTTTCTAAAAACGCACTGTGAGGACCCCTCCATGGCGTACTCGTCGGCAATACCACGACAGTTGGCACCCACCGTGGGGCAAGAGGAGCTTCGAGCTCTACACTGGGTGAGGTCCAATCTCTTCGCGGGAATCGGCGACACCGTAGCCATCGGGCGTGTTCTTCTATGGCAACGTCCTGATCATCCCCCCGGATGAGTTTTGGGTGCCGGCGAAGATGAACCCTACGCGCTGCTCCGTCATCCCCTTCGGAGACATCCACATCTTCATCGGCGAAACCGACTTGGGTCCTAGCTCCCAGGAAGTCGAAAACTCGTCATGCCCCGCACAGACCGCCTATGAGCAGGACACGTTCACGGAAGGATCTAGGCCATATCTCTCCTTGGAGTATGGTGGCTCAGATCAGGAAAATTCAAGGCCCACCCAAACCACCCCTGTGCAGGATATAAAGGTGGAAGGACCCCACAAATCCGCTTGGCCTCCCCGAGCGTTAGAGATGCGCATGTCACACTTTGTCGGCGTAGTCACCATCTTCGATCTGGCTAGATGCGTTCAAAGGGACGGAGAACCTCCCCGCGAATACCTTGCCAGATGGATGAGGGTGAGGGAAACCCTAGAGGGCGACCGTGCCGACGAGCTCGTGTACCACTTTGTGGAAGGGCTCACACCCGGAACACTCCTATGGCATACCCTCCGAAGGCGGAAGGCCGCGGGTCCTCTCACACTTGGTGAGATGGCCGCAATCATCAACGAATACGCGAACGCCAAGGAAAACACCCAAGCTATGCCTGGGCCAGAAGCCAGAGGAAACAACAACAACAACGGCCCGCCTCCATCACCCTCAACATCTGCCGTCGACAACACCGAAGTCAACTCGGACTCAGTCCTTGACGCGCTATACGCCAACATCAATATGGATGGCGGTGACTCAGACGCTAACTTGGAGGAATACGATGCTGTTATGAGGGAGGTCAAGCAGGAAATCGAGAAGGAGGAGCGCGCCGAGAAGACCAACGCTTCCCACCAGGTGCTGGTCGCCATTGGGAGCGTGATGGAAGAAGACGAACAGGAACCAGAACATGAGAGAGCTCCGCCCACGCTAGAGCTTACCAGAGCAACAGCGGCCAAGAAAGCCGCCGAGCCTCCGACTCCAGCCAAGGCCTTGCCTCCTCTGGTTATCCCCCCACAACCAGCGCAGGAGCTCACCATAGCCCCTAGTACTGCCAAACAGTCAAATCAGCCGCCAATGCCACCATCAACGTCTGCAGCTGGCAACCTATTGGTTACTCCCGTCGATAAGGCAATCTACGACACACTCCTCATTGAGCCACCGTCGCCCATATCCGGAGCATTATGGAGCTTGATGAGAAGCATGCGACAATCCTAGCGGAGGCCAAGTGCATCGCGGAGCAGGGCGCTAAGCTGGACGAAGACATGGCCAAGGCGCAACAATCCATTAAGGCGGCAAGAGCTATGGAGGCTGAGTACAAGCAATTGTTGTTAAAGCAAAAGGCAAAGAAGGTGCCAGCTCACGTTGTCGAAGACCCCGACGTTCGCGCATGTTGGGATATGACGGGTCCAAGATGACAAAAGCCACCCCGTACATTGATTCAGAGGGGAGGCAAGTCATGCCAACTCCCGCCCTCAACATCACCGTCGCCAAAACCCTCCTAGAACAAGATAGGTCACCAGAAGCAGTTGCTCAGGTGTACGACCTCGTCGCTAAGGCATGCAAGCAACATGAAAAGGCTACCTATCAGAGGCTTGAGTCCAACCTGGAGCTTTGCCAGTTAACCCTGAACAACCACAGAAGGCCAAAATCTCCCCGTGACGAGGGATCCCACATAGGCTCCACAGAGCAAAGACGGAGGGAGGCACGCAACAGGACTGACGCCATTCCCACATCCTCCGATCACGGAGAAAAGGCTCGTCCTCGCCGGTCGCTACCTCCACCTCGGCATCACGAGGAACCACAGCCGTGCCACTGTATAAGCATGCCACCACCAAGGCATCCCCAGGCCGGCATCGTTATACGCGACCTAGGTGAGCAGCCCTGACATGCCGGAGAGCGCAGCGACATTGAAGGACATAGGAGTAGGTCCCACAAGGAGCCGCCACATCCGACAAGCCACCGCGATAGGCAAGAAGAGTCACAGGAGGGGCATAGCAAGAAGGCTAATCCACCGCCTCCATCGCCACCATCGCCACCTAGCAGCCATCATGGCGGAGGGCACGGTGGATCTCATAGAACGCGCCACAACTCCCCTCCCCATGACGAAAAGGGAAGTAGCTAGAGCCGTATGATGCACGTACACGGCTGGACAAGATCGAAGAAGCTCGGGAGCTCGCATACCTTGGGCCACGTTGTTTTGGACCAGTAATACGGGCCACAACCTACCCCAAGTGTCTCCGAATAGACAAGACCATCAAGCCCTACAACGACACCGCCAGGCTAGCAACATGGTTGCAAGACTACAACGAAGCAATTCACATCACAGGGGGAATCCCCAATGTCGCCATCAAGTACCTCCCACTCATGCTGACTGGCACCGCCTGGAAATGGATCGACGACTTGCCAGAGAAATCAATATGCAATTGGTTGGACATGCATGAAGCGTTCACCATGAACTTCGAGGGTACGTACAAACATCTCTGCACTGTCGAAGACCTACATTGGTGTGTGTGCAAGAAAAGGATGAAACCTCTCGTGCCTACCTCTCTCGCTGGCTGGATATGAAAAATTCCTACACAGGGGTGCACGAAGAGACCGCTATGGCCACCTTCATCGACGGTCTGGAAAAGGGAACTTTGCTCCGGCATACGTTGAAGAGCAAGCAAGACAACAATGAGATCAACCTCAACACAATGATCGCCATGGCTAGCGAGTTCACCGCTGTTGACAACGACACACACAGATCGTTGCCGGCAATAGCAATCCCTACCCAGGCTAGAAAAAACAACAATAACAAGCGTAATAATCCGCCTGAAGAAAAGCAAGCAGCCGACATGGTCGTCGCAACGTTCACTGGCAGAGGTGGAGGCGGACAACATGGACGTGTCCAGGGGGCTAGCAGTGGCCAGGAGAGGAGTGATTGTACACCCTCAGCGCCCCGCGTTCCCCAAACATACAAGGAGTACCGTGATATGCCTTGTTTCGTCCACCTAGACGCAAACGCCAAAGCCACCCACACCAAGCGCCAATGCAAATTTGTCAACAACCTCAAGGAAGACCCTGAGTCCAGCTACAAGCGAAGTCGGAAGAACAGACCCCACGAAAAGTGCAAAGGGAAGAAGGAGGAGGAGTCCAAGGAATCAAGTGATCTGGATGAAGACGTGGAACCCAAATCTTCTAACAAGGGAGAGGGTAAAGGGAAAAATCCCTTCCAAAAGAAGGCTCCAGTCTATCACACCTTCCTTGGCACTCTCACCGTCCAGGCCCAGAAAACCTCTCTAAGGATACTGATGGCTACCCTCCCTCCGGTTCCCCAGTACGTCAAGTGGTCGGAGATGCCAATTACTTGGGATAGAAAGGATCACCCAGACCTTATACCAACAGAGAACCAGTATGCCATGGTCATCAACCCTTTGATTAACAACACAGAGTTCACCAAGTGCCTCGTGGACAGTGGAAGCAGCATCAACATCATGTACCTAGATACACTGCACAAGATGAACTTGACAGATGCCCATCTAAGGAAGAGCAACACCGTGTTCCATGGGGTTGTCCCTGGCCGACAAGCAAACTCCTTGGGCTACATCACCCTTCCGGTCGCTTTTGGCGATGTTAACAATTACCTCCAAGAACGCATGACCTTTGAAGTGGTGCCTTTCAAGAGCGTGTACCATGTCATTTTTGGACGCGACATCTTCCACTCCTTCCTCGCAAGGCCATGCTTTGTCTACAACAAGCTCAAGATTCCTGGACCAAACGGCGTCATCACCATTGACGTAAGCTTCACCAAGGCACGGGAGTGCGAGCTCAGTGAGGCCGCCTTCACCGAAGCAGATCTCTATGGTGAGGAGTTCAAGGAGATCCAGAACTAGGTCGATGCCTCGGAGATGCCGGCTTCGAAGAAGCAGATCACTGCTACCGAACCCGCATTCAAGGCCGCCATGAAGACCAAGCAGGTGGAGCTTGTTGAAGGAGATTCCTCCAAGACCACCGCCATTGGCATGGACCTGGATCCCAAATAGGAAAGTGTGCTTGTCAAGTTCCTCCGTGAGAATAGGGACATCTTCGCCTAACAACCTGCCGACATGAAAGGTGTACCTAGGGAACTTGCCGAGCACAACATGAATATTGATCCCAATGCCAAACCGGTGAAGCAACCTCTACGACATTTTGGTGATGAAAGACGAAGGGCTATAGGCAAGCTAGGTTACTTAAGGTTGGCTTTATCCGAGAAGTTATTCACACCCGATGGGTGGCAAATCCTGTACTCGTCCCCAAAAAGGGAACCAATGAATTAAGAATGTGCGTTGATTACACCAGCTTGAACAAAGCATGTCCGAAGGATCCATTTGCTTTGCCTCACATTGACCAAGTCATTGACTCGACGGCTGGCTCGGAACTTCTATGTTTTCTCGATGCATACTCAGGTTACCACCAAATCCGGATGCGAAAGTCAGACCAACTGGCCACTTCGTTCACCACACCCTACGACACATATTGCTACGTCACGATGCCCTTTGGGTTGAAAAACGCTGGTGCTACTTACCAGCGGATAATGCAACATTGCCTGCACGACCAAATAGGTCGCAACATACACGCTTAGATGGACGACATCGTGGTAATGTCAAAGAAATCAAATGATCTTATCGCTGACTTGCAAGAAACTTTTGACAATCTCCGGAAATACAACATGATGCTGAACCCCAAGAAGTGCATCTTTAGGGTACCTTCCGGCAAATTGTTGGGTTTTACCATTTTGCATCGCGAAATCAAGGTGAACCCAAGGAAAATCAAGGCCATCCTCGACATCAAACGTCCGACATGCCTGAAGGACATACGAAGGCTCATAGGCTGTGTAGCGATAGTAAGCCGGTTCATCAGCCAACTTGGTGAGAAGGCTATGCCGCTCTACAAGTTTCTCAAGGAGGACAAATTCACATGGACGGACGAGGCTGATGCAACACTTCAGGAGTTGAAGAGAATACCCTCCTCCCCACCAATACTTGCATCACCGGTTTCAAGGGAGCCTATGTTAGTTTACATGGCGGCAACCAACCGGGTCATCAACATCGTCATCGTGGTGGAGCGCAAAGAACCAACGCACGAATACGGAGTTCAGCGACCCGTTTACTATGTAAGCGAGGTCTTGACAGAATCCAAACAGCGTTACCCGCACTACCAAAAGATAGCTTATGGAGTTTTCCTTGCTTCACGCAACTTAAGGCATTATTTCTAGGAGCACCCTATCATAGTGGTGAGCAAAGCTCCACTATCCGACATCATCAACAACAGCAACACTACAGGAAGAGTGGCAAAGTGGGGCATTGAACTTGCCGCTTTTGAAATCACCTACAAGAGACATGCGCTATCAAATCTCAAGCATTCGAGGATTTTATCGCAGATTGGACAGAACTGCCAGAAGACACTCCTGTGCTAGAGCCAGAATATTGGGTCATGCACTTTGATGGATCAAAGCTACTCAACGGCTCGGGGGCTGGTGTATTATTGCAATCACCAACAAGAGAAAAGTTGCAATACGCCCCGCAGATTCACTTCAATGCTACCAACAACATGGCGGAGTATGAGGCCCTCATTCATGGACTTTGCGTGGCCAAAGATATTGGCATCAAGCGCATAGTTTGCTGTGGAGATTCTGACTTGGTTGCCCAGCAATTAGCTGACACCTAGAACACACGGAACCCTATGATGGCGGCATATCGAGACAAAGTAGACGAAATAGCCAAGTGCTTCGACGGCTACGAAGTCAAGTACGTCAAAAGGGAGGAGAATGAGGCAGCAGATCTGTTGACAAAGCTTGGATCAGCTCGTCAACCAATTCTTCCAGGCATTTTCCTGGAACATTTATGGACCCCATCCGTGAAGGGAGCGGACCCCGACAACCCGGATAGAGTGGATTCATTTGTTAATACAGTAACAGTGACCTCTCCGGCTTGGACGAAACCGTTCATGGACTTTCTACAAGACGGAACTTTGCCCGCCGACGAAGTCAAAAGCCGACAAATAGTACGCAGAGCAAAAGGCTACATTATCATTGACGGCCAGCTATACAAAAGAAGTACCACATGAGTTTTCCTTCGATGCGTCTCCCAACAACAAGGTATCGAAATCCTTAGAGAGATACATCTCAGAGATTGCAGGTATCACGCCACTCCCCGATCGTTGATGGCCAAGGCCTTCCGACAAGGATTCTACTGGCTGACTGCCAAGGAGGACATCAAAAAGTTGGTACAAACATGTCTTGAGTGTCAGTTCTATGCAAGACAACCAAGTGTTCCAGCTGAATAATTGCGAACCATACCAATAACATGGCTGTTTGCAGTCTGGGGGATGGACATGGTGGGACCTTTGCGGACAACACCCTGTGGATTTACGCACTTGCTAGTAGCAGGGGACAAATTCACAAAATGGATTGAAGCTAAAACCATTAGAAAGCTTGATGGGGCAACAACCCTAAATTTTGTCCGGGATCTAGTGGTGAGATTTGGTTTGCCACACAGCATCATCACCGACAATGGCAGAAATTTGTCTCTCAGAGAAGTTGAGGAGTACTGGCATGAAAAAGGCATCCGCCTTGACTTAGCATCTATGGCACACCCATAGTCAAATGGACAAGTTGAAATGGCCAATGGACTAATTCTACACAGAATCAAGCCACACTTAGAGGCACTGCTACATAGAGCAGCTGGAGCCTGGGCAGAGGAATTACCATCTGTCTTGTAGAGTTTATGAACAACACCCAACAGATCCACCGGCTTGACTCCTTTCTTCATGGTTTATGGAGCAGAAGCCATCCTTCCATCTGACATCCTACACGACGCACCAAGAGTCACCGCCTATAAGGAGGATGATGCTGAAGAATCCAGACGCATATCTGTGGACCTACTTGAAGAAGCGCACGTGCTGGCATGGCAGAGATCCTCCATCTACCAGCAGAAGATACGTGGCTACCATAGTCGCCGCATAAAGCATCGCTTGTTTAAAGAAGGGGAATTTGTGCTTAGACTCAAGCAGGAGAAATCACACAAACTATCCCCGCCTTGGGAAGGACCATTCGTCATAAGCAAAGCATTGCTAAATGGTTCCTATTACCTCGTTAATATTCGCGAGTTGAAAGATATGCCAAAATATCGCTAGCGCAAGCAACATGACTCTGATGATGACTACCGGAGACAGATCGGCCATGGAACATAGCACATCTACGTCCCTTTTACACTTATCACATTTATATTATGTAATAAGTTTCTTATATGATCAATGAAATAAAGCATTTGGTTCACTCATATTCTCTGAGTCTTTTACCTCCTTTAATTGTTCATTTTTGGATCATATAAACCCTTTATGCGCAAGTTTGCATTTGCACTTGTGAAAATTCTGCCTATGGGCATTAGCTTAAGTTTTCTGGTCTACACGTTTTCTAAAGTTTTTATGTGGATTTCAGAGTAGTGACTTATCGGCACTCAAATCCGATGATTTTGGTCTTAGGTTCTTGACGGTGCTATTAAGCATCATCACTTGAGAGCATAGTTCTGCGCTACGAGTCTTCTGTCTCATGAAAGGTCAAGCATATGAACAGAATAATGGATAAGCTAGCACTTGCTTAAAAAATATACACATGCTGGAAACAGATAAGTAGCAAGAAACTTGAGTACAAGTTTTTCCGCCTTAATAACACATAAGTTTTTCCGCATACACTTTTTCATGGCTCTGCTGCAGGGGGCTTTGTGGTGGCATCATTAGGAGAGCCAGGCCGGGAGAGCTTGTCAAACTCGGAGGGAGATGGGCTGGACTCAGACGAGGCCATGTCTCCAGGTCGATGTCGGCATTGTCGTAATGTGCCTTGACAAAGGACAGGGTCATCCTAGCACCAGCCAGGACACAAGAGGCTTTCCAGTCCTTGACTTTCTTGGGGGCTCGGTGCAAGATTTCCGTGTACTTGGCCGCTGAGTCTGCCTCCTTGATGTTAATTCCTAGAGACTAGGCTATCTCCTTAGCCTGGGCAATGGCGGTGCTGACGAAGTTGCCGACAAGAATCATGCATTCCTTCACCCAAGTTGGCCAAGCCAATGTGAGCTGTGGTTTGCGCAAGATACAAGGACCATAAGTACAAACAAATCAAATGGTTATCCAAAGTACAGAATTAACCAAGACGGAGAAAAGTTACCGCAGATGCCCGTCTCTGCTTGCTTGCATGTCTCCGCCAAGACACCCGGCTCCTTTTGGACTATCTTGTACACATCAAGGTTCCTCACATTCTGCTCTCTGGTAGCTTGGTTCTGCTCCTTGAGTTGTGCAATTTTGTCCTTCAGGCGCTGCATCTCGGTGTTAGCAGATTCTTTTAGCACCCTCATCGCCTCCTCATGGCCCTTGACGACATCGGCCAGGTCTTTCTTCAAGATTTTATTCTCATCATCAAGGTCCTGAATATGCTTGGATTGCTCAACGATGCTCTTGGCCTTGGCAATAGCTTTTGTAATACGAAAACTAGAAAGTACTATGAGAAGACGACATAAATGAATCCATGAGGAAAAGCAAGGAGCTGTTACAAGAAATAGACTCTGGCTATTTTTGATTTGATGCTTCAGGAAGGCTGTTTTACCCTGTTCAAGGTCCAGCTCTTTCCGCAAAGAGCAAACCTCTCATTGGCAGTGATCCTTTGCCTATTCTCATTCTACAAACAAACATGCATGCTTAGTTTCTCTAGAGCATCTAGCCAGAACTATATGGTTTCAACTACATGCTCAGGGGCTACAACACAAGTTTTTTATCAACAAGTATGCTACTCTTAGAGCATCTAGCCGGAATTCTTCAAAGTTTCCACCTAGACGCTCAAGGGATACACTATCAAGTTTTACTCTTAAAGTTCTTTGGGGCACTCAGGCCAATAACTTTTGTTTATTTGCCTAAGATCTTGGGGGCTACAGAGGGATATACTATGCAAAATAAAATAAGTGAAGTTCAAAAGACTTACAATGGCAATAAGCTTGAGATTGTTGGCCAGATTGGCATATGTGGTGTGGAATATGCCGGAATTGTTATACACGGCATCCGCTTGCACAATAAGGTCATCTAGTCACAACGTAGGAGGAGTTGTAGCAAAAGGAGATGTTGAAGCCGGAGGCATGGATGATGCCCTAGCTGCCTATTGCGTTTTCAGAACAGATGATGGCTCCAAGGCTCCCGCCTTGACTGTTGCCTCCGCCTCTTCCACCACTTGCTTCCCTTTTTCAGTGGCATCCTTAGCTAGAGCTTTAGCCACTTTGGAGGAAGTGCTTTCCTGCATCGCTTGGCCACTGGGAGCAACGTCTGCCTCGACTGAGCCTAAGATAAAAATAAGGGTGTTGATGATGCCATGATCCCACTAGTGGACATGATGACTTGTGATGATTGGCATGCTATGGATGATATTTGTGACATTACATATGCCTCATTGATATTTCCATGTGATACTTTGCCTTTGCATAATGTTGAGCATGTGAAACTCTTTGATTGTGATGATGTTGCCATAGACATGCCATGCTCTAGACGTTATGTTGATGATATCATTGTGTTATGGGGTAACCCCGTGGGTGGCCTGATCTTCATGGATCTCATGGTCAAATCGATGGGAAAGCGAGGTGAAAGGGAGAAGGTAGCGGAAGCGGACGGACACCTCGCGAAGAACACGATGAACACACGTAAAACTCACATGATACAAGGCCGATTGCTCTCGCCGATGGCCACCAGTCCGATAGAATCCTCGCAAGGAAAGATCGGTCAATGTGCTCCCTCGATCCCACGTGGAGAGGGAAGAACACCTTGGAGAGGGTCTTGACGTCTTGGCAAAGGGACACCGATGCCAAGGCCTTGTACAACGAGGGAGGCGTAATGTAAACTCCAATGAGGTGGTGACGATAGTCGATCCCCTTTGGTAGAAGGGGATGAGGCAAAACTAGAGATTCCACAAAGGGGGTTGTCTTTAGTCTATCATCTATGCCTAGGGTTACATGAGGGGGTGGGGGCACTATATATAGGCCAGCCACTAGTTCAAGGGTAATTTAGGAATAAAATGGGAAAGTCTGGGCGGACTAAGGGGTACATGGGCCAAAGGCCCAACTGGCAGCGTGTAGGCCCATACGCTCAGGCCAGAGACTCCGGTGTGGTGGTCCGGAGACTCTGGTCTGGGCTGGAGATTCCGGTCGTTCTCTGGACCATCTCCGGAGGGGCCTTCTGGCTATCCTCGAGCTCGATCTGGGGGTCGGTCCGGAGATGGACCGGAGACTCCGGGGTATGCAGGCCGGAGACTCTAGTGTCTTCAGGCCAGAGACTCCGGTGTGGCCGGAGACTCTAGTATGCACAGGTTGGAGACTCCGGTGCTCCAGCTGCTGCTTCTTCCGTATTCTCTTCCAAGCCTCAGTCTTGTCGTGCTTGGTGTTACACTCTTCCTCCCATGCCTCCATACTTGTTGGTGTGAACCTATCACCGATATGGAACATAGTATGAAGTAGTATACCATTCAATGGGGTAGGAAGTGGGCTCACATAGAGGAACGGATTCACCTTTGGAGTCCATGACGACTTGGCATAAGTTGGAGACCATGATGTGGTAACGACCGAAGGTCGTGCTACATCATCTCCCCCTTCAAAAAGAGTCGTCCTCGACTCAACACGCTTATCACAAAGTAGAAGATGTCGAGAGACCTTCTTGATCATGGGGTTCACCATATAGTCGTCCTCGGGAAGATTGACTTGACAACACTTCAATGTTCCTTCGTCTTCCATGAAGCCTACAAAGCTCACCACAAAAGTGAAGCAACAGTCAAAGCGTAGCCAATTCATGAACATTATAGCATGAGTCCTCAAGTAGAAGGAAGTCACCTTAGGGTGTAGAGATGGCTCGTTGAAGGGCAACCATAGGTAACTCTCTTTGGTTTGTCTTGTCAACTCTTTGTCCATAGAAGTTGACGCGGAAGACATTGTACCTTCACACAACAAAGACCAAGCAACATATGTTTGTGTGTGATAGAGGAGCATGTCATTTGTGGCATGTCCATTCTTGTTCACAACACTATTAGCACAACTCAAGTATAGCAAACGAGATGCATATGCAAGGTCAAAGTGCATGGAAATCGTTTGAACATCATCTAAATGTGGGAACTCAAAAACTCCATATAACATCTTAGAGTGGCACTCAAAGCAATTGACTAAAGTATTGATCAACATCTTTGATGCAAAGCTAGGAGAATTCGGCAAAAACACATGAGGAAGAATATCCAAAACTACATCATTATGTGGGCCAACCAACCATTGGAAAGAGAAATTGTTTGACGTGTTAGATGCCACACACAAATCATCAAAAGCAAAGATCATGGGCATTGGAGTATCACAAGCGGAAACACAAGCAACATGTTTGCAAACAAACCAAATGAAAGAGCAAGTGGTCCTTATGTTTGTTGCAACAACAATATGAGAGACTTGGAAGCTCTCGTGATAATGCATGCTCAAAATGGCATTATGGTTGCACACAAAACATTGTAAAGAGAAATTGTTCAATTTTTTTTGTTGCAACACACAAAGCATCAATATCCAATAGCAACGAAACATGATTGTCACAAGGTGGAAGAATACCATCAACATGCTTGCAAGCAAACCATAGGAAAGAGAAATTTTTCAACATAAAAGATGCAAAGCATGCAAAAGGTATTAGAGCTGGATTCGATCTTGAACTCACTTGGGGGATGCTCTCTAGAGCTCTTTTTGTCAACTCGTGCTCAACCAAGGTTGACATTATCGTGCGGGTACCTACACACATCAAGCACAAAAGTAAGAATGTGTGTGCATGGTAGAGAAACACATCATCCATCATGACGTATCCTTCTTGTGCACATCACCATTAGTGTCAATGAAGTTTGAAAAATATGCATGGTGAGTATGCAAGTGGGGAACATGCTTATCATGGCAATCATCAAAATATCCAAAATTTGAGAAAGCTATGGGGGCCATCTCAATATAAACCATATTAGAATTACTGTTGCAAGCAAAACAAGTGAAAGAGCAATTGTTCAACTTATTGCAAGCAACTAGAGAGATTGTAAAACATTCATGACAAAGCATGGTTCGAGGGGTACCATTGGTAACATCATTGCAAGCAAAACATTGGAAAGAGCAATTGTTCAACAAAGTGCAAGCAATGATATCATCAACATAACATTTAGAGCATGTCATGACTATGGCAACATCATCACAATCAAATAATTTCACATGCTCAACATTATGCAAAGGCAAAGTATCACATGGAAATACCAATGAGTCATATGTGATATTACAAACATCATCCATGACATGCCTATCATGACAAGTCATCATGTCCACTAGTGGGATCATGGCATCATTAACACCCTTATTTTTACCTTCTTCATACCTCTCATATTAAGTGGGTGTTGTGGTAGTATTGGCCTTCAGGTGGGCAACTTCTTCATCATGTATGGGGATGGCATCATCTTCATCCACCATGTTCATATTCTCGGTCGGAGGCATCATCATCTCCAAGTTGATCCATGGAACCTAGCACATCATGAGAAAACACATTAGAGGTAGAGGGTAAGTTGTTAGAAATCAAAATGGTCTCACATGACCTATCAACTACCACTCTCAACTCAGTCGGTGTATCACTCATGCCCTCAAAGTGGAAGCACTCAATCTCACATATGGTGGAGTCACTCATCTCACTCTTGTTTTCACTCAGGTGGGATAAGTGGCTCTCATACTCACATGGGATTGGTACCACATCATCACTCAAGCACATAGGGATATGCTCGGTTCTCCCAACTTCATGCGCCTCCTTTGGTGAAGGGAAAATCCCATGTCCACCAATCTTGACCTTGTCATCACCATATTGTGGGGTAGGCCCATGTCTTGGAGCTTGCTCATCCTTTGCCATGGCCTCCTTGGCTTGTGTAGACATCCTCTTGACGTACTCGTCCAACTTGGTGAAAGTAGAGGTCTTCATGTTCCTCCTCCATGAAGTTGCATGCGACATCTAGGACATCAAGTCTTGGAATTTGTGACACCCCCAAGATTAAGGCTAGAAAAATCCTAGACCTCTGTCTGATATAAGCCTAATCTAAATCTCAGAAGCGTACCGAGATAGAATCGGTAACTTTATAGTGACCCTATGACACAAAAATTATTATAGCAAGCTCATAACTAAGCAGAGAACCAAATTATTACAAGCAGAGGTCACTGACCACAAACATCAAACAACGGAAGGCAAATTATGCTATTAAGTATATCAAACTTAACAAACGGCCTAAGAGGCCTGAAGCATAACGATGACGTCCCAATCCATAGATTCTAGGCTGCCGATCGGGAACCCCAAGCTACTCGTCGATGCCGATGCTGTAACAAACTCTTCTTCCATGATAACACTTACCAGCTGCAAAAGTATCAACAAAGCAAGGCTGAGTACAGGGTGTACTCCGCAAGACTTATGGCTGGTGGGGTTACTTTGCATAAAGCTAACTTTCTTTGTAAAATAGGGAGAAGAAGCTGGACCAAATAGAACCTTTCAAAAGGGGATAAGAAAAACAATGTCACTAGCTTTGATCTTCTTTTAATATCCACCGAATCTTTATCGGCTGAACCTACTAACTAGGATCACCCCCTCAATCCCCGAGGAAGCATCCTTAAGCACACCTCACATCTCCTGTAAAGTTTTACGATTAGGTTATTATTCTCTATGATCTTAGAATCTGTTCCCAAGTCATCCATAACCGTGGACATGGCTTTTTGAAAATATTATTACCCTGCAGGGGTGCACAAATTTACCCACATGTACTAACCTCCTCTTAATGCCACTAGTAGTAGCCCTCTTCCTTGGAAGGCCGACAGAGAGCGGTTAGACACGACCTTTACCTTACTTTCGTCGAGACCATGAGTCACGCCCTAAGGAGATGCCACCGTAACGGGTCAAGTCCCGAAGTCGGTCCCTAGAGATGTGAACAGGGTTTGAGATTACGGTGGCAGAGCCTCTCCCATTCCCTGGCATGCTTACCTACCTGTATGAATGCACCTCCTCCACCTCCTTCGAGAACAACCGGAATGCATATGTCGAATAGAACGCCCGAACTATGTGACTCATAGAATCTACTAGTCAAGTTAGTTGGTCGAGGGGGTTTCCAGGCCTCCGTGTGGCCGTACGCTCGTCTTGGTTCAAGAGGCAAGAACTCAGGTCTTAGTGGTGGCAAGTATGGGACTGCAAAAACCACAACCCTTCGTGGCCTCCAATACGAGCCTTAGCATGTTTAACTTTCATCTCTGATCATACCACGCCATCCTGTCATACTAGGTTCATTCGCAACTCAGATTCATCAACCGGATGGACCAGCGGTAACAACTAAGCTTGGCTAAGCACAAAATATATAAAAGCTCTAGCGAATCACATAAGCCAAACCCTAGTTATGCTAGGAGCAGTGGATCAGGGAATATAGGCTACAAAGATAACATGCATCAGATAGGAATACTCTATCTATCGATAAAAGACTTTAGAATCGTATGCACATGAAAAGAATGAAATACTTTGAAATCATAGGATTATATCATGTGTGGGCCTATGCTTGCCTTTGCCTGTTGATACCCAAGTATAGATCTTTAGGGTTCATCTTCTTGGCGTCATTCGTCGATAACCTTCGATGGTGTTAGTTACCTCACCTATAGTTCATCCCCACAGGAGGCGCCCGGGAAAGGCACGCGAGCCTAGCAAGGCCGTGCCTCCTCTTAGGAGGGAGGGCTACAGAAGTTAACATAGGACCCCTCCTCGAGGGTACACGCTGGGGCCTCTCCTTGAGAGAACCGCCTGAATCCGCTGCAGCTGGCAAGCCACGACAAGCCGTCTAGGCACCCTGAGGCCCAATAACCTGGGCTATCCCCTGCGAGGATAGGGGCCTAGCCTCTCGAGGCGCTAGAATCTACGCATGCCTAATCTAACACAGTCCACTGGACGACATCTCGGCTCGTTGGCTGAAAGGAGCCCCGCTAGCTGTGCCCAGCGAACACCATCCTTAGGAATCACCCTCACAAGCGTTATGCCCGCAAGCTCGCCTCACGAGGGTGTCGTCCCAGGACGCGTAATCCCTTGATGAACGCATCCGATGCCTCTAGAGGACCGTCCCCGCGGAAGGAAGGCGCGAGCCGCCGTTACTGACCCTGGTGAGAGGGCGCTAAGTCATGAACATGCAACAAACTCTAAACAAAACAAAAACAAATAAAGGGAGGCAAAACAAAACAAGGACCCTCACTGGGAAGTTCATCATAAAGTCTTAATTACAAGGCAAATGGAGCCGACAACTGTTTCGGCATCACACCTCCAAGGACCGAGCTCTACGCATCCTGGAAGGGTCGTGGTGGCCACGCCTACTAGGTGGACCGGAGGTAAGGAGGATAGTCAACACGTCACAACTTCATGTTGAACACCGAGATGGAAAAGTGCCCCTTGCCGACATACCGGAATCACAACACAATGCCATGCTGGACGCGATGCTCAGAGAGGAAGCGATGCCATCCACCAGAGATGAACTTCTCACCTCCCGAGAAGGTCGTGATGCTCACCTCCCACTCCTCGCCCCCCCTGACTGGCACAGCTGCGCCGCATCCGGGAGTTCGTGTGCGGTCCCGCACACGAATTGCTTGGGAAGCTCCACCCTCATGAACCAGTCCAAGCCGTCAAGGATGATGATGAAGTTGATGACCCGTCATCGATCTTGATGACCACGGGAGCAGTGGCTGCTAGAGATGGGGCCTCGGCATCAGCGGGGGTGTACATGCCGGATCCAACTTCGAGCCTACCACCGCGCCCTCCGCGATGACCCCTGCCACTCCTGCCAGGACGGCCACGCCCGTTCTTGGCGGGAGTCTCTCCCGAGGCCGCGCCCATCTCCATGGGTGAAAGTATGGCGAGAGCCGTGCCAAGTCCGCCGCGCCTCCCTTGACCACACCCGCAGGGTCGCACATGGCCGCGCTTCATCGGTGGAGTCCCTACTTCCTCGGCAATCACAGCCTTGCCCTTCTCCTTAGCCGAGAAGCACGAGGGTGCCATGGAGAGGGGGAGAGGCCTTCGACTTGAGAGCACCGGAGAGGAAGGAAGAAGGCAGGAGAGTAGAAGCAAAAAGATTCCTTCCCCACCTTTAACTGGGCCACCTGAAAAGACGTATCACTGCGCCGCATGCACGGTATTAACCATGCCCCATGTGTCATCACGTCGTGGGAACAACTCCTGGAGCGGGAACAGTGCGCTCTAGATCTACAGACAAGAGCTCACAGCCGGTTGGGCTTCGCTGCCAGGATTCGAGCGGGTCGGGTCCTCGTTGACCTAGTGAGCGCAGGGGCCCATCCATGGTCTGAGCCAGCTTGCCACTTCAGGTCCAAGAGGGGACACGTGTAGGCCAAGCGCCTGGGGGATACTATCGGAGCCCTAGCATCTGGGGTGCCACTTCCCCGCGTTGGACAAGCCCTGCAACCTTGGAGACTTTGCCCTCCAGAGGGTGGATGCCTCTCAAAGGGACCGAACCGGGTAGGCATCGTGAGGTACCCACTCGAGAAGGAACGACACGGCGCCAGGTATACATATTCGATCCTCGGATACCCCAGGGTACGTCTAGGGTAGAACAGTAATCACACTAGACGGAGTACTAACTGCAGCCCCGACAGCGAGCGTAGGGCTTCCGAGGCATCGACTGCCTCGGTAAATAAGACCCGGTCCCCTCTCCTTTCGCAATGAAGGAGCAGGTGATCAGGTGGCAGTAGGCTCCTCCAGTTGCTGTTTTGGTGAAAAGAGGTAAAAAGCAGAGAGTACTGGGTGAAGATAGAAAATGTTAACAAATGACGCTTTACCAATGGGTGGTGGAGCGCCCAGCACCCAAGACCTAGTCCACCGAAAAGTTGTCTCCTAGACCAAGATCATGATGGACAACACTGTGGTGACCCTCGCCATCTATGGACCGGGGGAAGAGTCCCGACGCTGCCCTATATAAGGAGCCCTTCTCCTACCTTGTAAGGGGACGAATCCAAAATATCTAAAACCCTAGACTGTCATCCACCATTGTAACCTCGTGAGGTAAGCGAGCAATACAACCAAGCAGGAGTAGGGGCTTTACCTCCTCACGAGAATCCCAAACCTAGGTATCAAACCAGTGTGAACTCTATCGTGCATCCGCTCCATCGCTGTAGCCATCGCCGAACTCCTTTGGAATTGTGTGTTCAGGCCCCTCACGTACCATGGGATCGTTGGACCCTAGTTCCTTCGTGGGACAAATCTCTGACAGTGATAAGTTTGGTTGCACTGGACTCGAAGCCAAAAATGCTAGCAGGTGCCGGTTTGGTTTGATGGATGCCAGTTCGGTTCAGCAGCAATCGGAAATGTCAACGAGATTTTCGTTCGACCGATCCTGGCGTCGGAAGTTCTGGTGTGGATTCTGGCAGTGCCGGTCCTAGCGCCGGAATCCTTCTTTTGTCTTATTTTCTGTAGCATCCCAATTGTCTAACAATTGCAATGCTACTAGCCTAGTCTATATAATGGCTACTTCAAATATATAATTGTTGCATCATCATTATATCATGCTCATGTCATCATGCCTCCTTGCATTTGTGCATCATATAAGACCATTTTCCATTCGGTTCTTATCTCATCTGCATTATTAATTGTATTTGCCTCTTGATATTGTATTTGGTTCTTGATATATTGTTTAATGCCCAAGTTGAGTTGGGGGCATATCTTTTATTAACTCCACCACCTTTTCTTTCACCACCTTATAATTCCACCATCCAACTAAATATGAGCTTGGCATTTATTGATTTTACTTCTAGCTCATGTGGGTTGGGATGGATCCAATCCTTTGCCACTTGCTCTCATCTTAGCATCATGTTGTTTTCACATTATTGATATATGAGAGCCACATGGCCACCTTTGCATGCCTTGTGAGTGGAACCCTTTTTCCTAGCCTCCAATATGGATTATTATGGGTTTATGCTCATGTTGGGATAATTTGGGGACTATTAAGCATCTAGTGGTATACACACATTAGCAAGTCCCAATTTTACCCAAACATGGCCATCTCCAACTACTCCACATGGGGCCTCCTTTCATTTCTTTTGCATGGCTTTATTCCACCTTTGGAGATGCAAATGAACAATGCCATGTTTAATATTATTGTTTTCGCAAGAATCAACATGGTATTAAATATTTTGCATGGGCCATGCAAGTGCCACCTTTTCTAGTATTGGGTTTTTATTTGAATCTCGAGTGGATCATCGTCTCTCTCTCTATCTATATCCCTTCCTTTTGGCTTGGCTTTTGGATTTTATTTGATTTTAAAATGGATCATCTCTAGATCTCTCTCTCTCCTTCTCTTTGGGCTTGATCTATTTTGATCTTGCCTAACCCCATCACCACTTTTCCTCTTTTCTCTCTTTTGGCTTTAGCTTGCTTAAGCTTGGTGATCATGCTTGATCTTGTCTTAGAAAACCACTACATCTATCTCTCATCTTACCTCTCTCCCTAAACCACACCCATCTATACCTAATCTAAACCACACCCCCTCTCACCCAAACCCTAAGTCCACCACCTCTCTCTCTCGGCCTCCCCCTCTCTCTCCCCTAGCTGGCCCCACCGGCCACCCCCTCTCCCTGGTCCCACACATCATCCACCCCCTCTCCCCATCTACCCTTCCTCCTAGCAAACCTAACCCGAGCCCATCTACCCTAAGCCCTCCTCTCTCCTCTCTCTAAACCGAGCCACCCTCCCACGTGCTCTTCCCTCCCCTTCTTATCCTCCCACCGACCCCAGATCGAGACCCCTCTCCCAGGCTCCCTCTTCCTCCTCCCTTCTTCCCAAGCCAGGCCATAGCCACCACCCTCCCAAACCCTAGACCTAGCTCGGCCTACCACCTCCTGCGTCGATCCAGCGAGCTGCAGCACGCCCGGCCACACCAGCACCTCCCTCCGTCTCCTCTAACTCACCCTGCGCCGGCCACGCCTCGCCGGAGCCCTCTGCAGCTACCCGGACACGCCGCGGCCACCGGAGCAGAAGCTCGCGGGACCTCTGCCTCGACGCCGATCCGCTCCACCTCAGCGCCATCGACCTCGCCGGCGACCCCACGGTGAGCCTCTTGACCTCCCAGACATGCCCCCCTTCCCTCTAGCGCACCGTAACGCCGCCACCTTCCGTCGAGCACCCCGCGCGCACGCACGGCCGCTTGCCGCGCGCAGACAGACGACAGCAGCAGCTACAGCAGCATCTGACCTACCTCTGTTCCTCCTCGTTTTCCTGGCGATCGAGCCCTCCTCCGGAGAATCCCCAAACACCTAAAGCGTAGCCCTAGTTCCCCTCTTCAAAACGCCTACCTATACGCCCGAAACCGTCCACCGTAGCCCTCGCCACCGTCGTTGAAAGACGGCCGGATCCGCCGCCGCTCGGCCTCTGTCTGACAGCGTTCAGCAGCAGCCGATGTCAATCTTGCGCGTAGCCCCCTCACCTTTTTCCCGCCTCAACCCGCCGTCCTGTGAACCCCACCGGTCAGCCTCAGTTTTCGTTTTGCAAGTACCCCCTCGGAGGATCCAGACCATCACAGACCAGTCCCTCCCCGCGCCTGGGATCGCCCACGTGTCACGCCCTGGCTGGGTCGCGCGCGCTGTGGCCCCGCCAACCTCTGGGCCCGCACGTCAGCCTCGGTGGCTGGGATACCCCTAGGTGAGAAAAAGCTAGAGAACGACCCCACCCCTCCAATGCCAACTCACTGCGCTGAGTCAGCAGAGAGGCCCACCCGTCAGCGACTGGGTCTATGTCTGCCTGAGTGAGAAAAGTTTCTGTCTATTTCGGTTTTAATTCAAATCTTTTCAAATTAAATTTAAATTCAAATTTAATTCTGTTTTTAAATAACTTTTAAAATACAAATCCAATTTAAACAAATAATATATGGTTTCAAATCAGAAAAATATGAGGAATTCAAATATTCCCTCCAAAATATATTTTGGACACTTCATTTTCCAAGTTTATTTAAATTACAATAATTTGCCCTTTTGCCTTAAATAATTAATAACTTTTTTTTATAACTCCAAATTTAACAAATGATATGTCTAAAATGTTTAGCTCGACGAGACCTTTCTGTTTATGCATTCCATGGTTTGAATTGAAGCATGCATCATATAAATATAATGTGGACAGCAACTAAAATGGAAATAAAATGGGGCCAAAACTAAATAAAATGGCTTATTCTTGTGTTCCACACCTCACCCTTGCCATGCTACCTTATTGCCATGCAAATTGTGCATCATTCATCATGGCATGATTGTTTGCTTGATGCACTTTATTCATATGTTTGTGCTCTTTATTTATGTTGGCCCTTGTTTGTTTGGTTCTTCTTCGAATAGACGCTGAGCAGGGGATATATCAAGAGAACCAGGAGCACTACCCAGATCCATCACTTGCTTCAACTGAGCTGCCAGGCAAGCACTACCACATGCTTGCATACATATAGTACCTATTGCCTCTTTCTTATTCTTGCATCATTGAGTCACGATTGCATTAAATTGAATCCTAAGTATTGCATAGCCTTTACTTTTAAACCCCACCGAAGCCTGTTCCTCCATCCCATGAGCCATTACTACAGGAGTTGTTTGAGCCATGCGAGTCGTAGAACAACATGTGTAGGGTATGTGAGTGTCTGATGGATAAAAAGGTGCCTAAACAACTTAACCTGAGTAGTAATGGGATAACTAATGAAAGTGGCATCGGTGATCCATATTCGCTATTTGGTTTTTCAGGCTCACTTGTGTCCCGTAGGACCCCGAGTACTTGATTCCTGTTCCTTGAATATTCGCGCTATCCACATCCGGGAGGCTTATGAACCCCCCTGAGCTAGAGCTTGATTCATTCTTATTTCTTGGGGCCACAAACTAGTTTGAGGTTTTATTTACTATCCTGTACTTATGCCATGCTTTACTGCTTTATTTAAGATTGTGCGAGGAGCACACTGTACTGTTTAGGGCCGGGACACGATTTCGCGGTATCGACAAGCCCAGTCACACTTTCGGGTTCCCAGTCGTTTACAGCCGTCCACCCAAACCTTAAGTCCGTCTCGTAGCCGGCCAGCTTCGTCGCGGGTAGCTTAATGGGGTGGCCCCCTGAAATATTTCTGAATCCTGTGATCGCTTTGTCGTGACTGCCTCATTGGGTTTTGATTTGGTTTTTCCGAGGCATATCGAGTGTGTGTTGCTATTCGCGCACCCCTGCAGGGTAAAACTTTCTGAAAGCCGTGTCCGCGGTTATGGACGACTTGGAGCACAGTTTCTCGATCATAGACAAGCATAACTAAAGTACCGCTTTTAATCTGACTAGACTAGGTACCTGACTAGTAAATAGTGCAATACTCACGGAATGGATAATAAAACTGCCAACGGATGGGGGGTTGTTCGTCCGCTTCCTCGTCGGTAAGCGAGGAGGAGGATGGATCTGTGGGGATTACCATGATAACTGTTATAACTATTGTTATTAATTCACGGACATCCGTCTATCTCTGGTTAGGCGGATGGTTGGCGAGCTTCTATAGAATTGCTAGGGTTTATCTTTTGCTGCAATTGCGTCACCCCAGGTTGTGTCCCCTTTAGAGGCATAAAGACTTGCTGAGTACCCCTAGGGTCTCACACGATAAATTACTGGTTCAGATGAACAAGTACACTCGCAAGATGGATACTGGGTGGAAGAGACGGACGATGTGGGCAACGATCATTCGGTGTAGAGATTCCGGGAACGGGGATCCGTGAGATCTGTGGGCGGGATGTGCTTATTTATGGGGCATCTTATGCCGATTTGCTTCTTATCCGTACTCGGATTTTGTCTTCCGCTTCCGCTTGATACTCTGTTGATTGATGTATGAGGATATATCCTAAACTATTATATCTATCTAGGATATTTGGATCTTGCCGTATGGCGTTGCTATATTTCTTTTCTTTTTAGATGGAATGGCTCTGATGTACTGTTGTATGGTGGCTTGCATACATACTCATTTGTGTATGTAGTTGATCCCTTCGCCTGCCGATTACACCGCCCGTTCTTGTCCCGATGTTTGGAAATGGTTGGGACGGCTGAAAGGTCTACCTGTGAGTGGCATTTGGGCCCCACCGTACTATTTCAACCATTTCTGAACATCCAGGCTTGTACTAGGAGCGTAATTCACCGAGGTAGTTACATTTTCCATGCTTCTTGCTTGGGGGTCTTGGCTCCAGGTTCATCCTTGTTGCATCCTCTTGGCATCATGATCACAGGCCTGGTCACACAATAGATATTTGGCCAAGTAGGACCCCATTCACATGATAGCCAATGGATGGTAAGAGATGGAAGGAATTCACCTTTGTAGGAGTGGTTGGTGTAGCATGATGTGGACCAATGGTGATTCCGATATGTTGGGCCGTATCATCTCCCCCCTCTTGAAAACGAGTCGACCTCGATGATGTTGTTTCATCATGCAAGGAAGGATGTGTGCCCGTGGCCATGATTTTGGTAATGGACGGATCATCGATGTCCAAGCCTGTTATGGGGTAACCCCGTGGGTGGACCGATCTTCATGGATCTCATGGTCAAATCGATGGGAAAGCGAGGGGAAATGGAGAAGGTAGCAGAAGCGGACGCACACCTCACGAAGAACACGATGAACACACGCAAAAATCATACGATACAAGGCTGATTTCTCCCGCCAGTGGCCACCGGTCCGATATAATGCTCGCAAGGAAAGATCGGTCAACGTGCTCCCTCGATCCCACGCGGCGAGGGAAGAACACCTTGGAGAGGGTCTTGACATCTTGGCAAAGGGACACCAATGCCAAGGCCTTGTACAATGAGGGAGGCGCGATGCAAACTCCGACGAGGTGGTGACGATAGTCGATCCCCTTTGGTAGAAGGGGATGAGGCAAAACTAGAGATTCCACAAAGTGGGTTGTCTTTAGTTTATCATCTCTGCCTAGGGTTACATGAGGGGGTGGGGGCACTATATATAGGCCAGCCACTAGTTCAAGGGTACTTTAGGAATAAAAGGGGAAAGTCTGGGCGGACTAAGGGGTACATGGGCCAAAGGCCCAGCTGGCGGCACGCAGGCCCATACGCTCAGGCCGGAGACTCCGGTGTGGTGGTCTAGTGACTCCGGTCTGGGCCGGAGATTCCGGTTGGTGTCCGGTCTGTCTCCGAAGTGGCCTTCTGTCTGTCCTCGAGCTCGATCTGGGGGACGGTCTGGAGATGGGCTGGAGACTCCCGGTTATGCAGGCCGGAGACTCAGGTGTCTTCAGACTGGAGACTCTGGTGTGGCCGGAGACCCCGGTGTGCGCAGGCTGGCGACTCCGGTGCTCTAGCTGCTGCTTCTTCCGTCTTCTCTTCCAAGCCTCCATCTTGTCGGGCTGGTGCTCCAGGCTTCCTCCCATGCCTCCATACTTGTTGGTGTGAACCTATCATGGATATGGGACGGAGTATGAAGTAGTATACCATTCAAGAGGGTAGGAAGTGGGTTCGTATAGAGGAACAGATTCACCTTTAGAGTCCATGAAGACTTGGCATAAGTTGGAGACCATGATGTGGTAACGACCGAAGTTCGGGCTACATCATCTCCCTCCCTTCAAAAAGAGTCGTCCTCAACTCTACACGCTCATCACAAAGTAGAAGATGTCAAGGGACCTTCTTGATCCTGGGGTTCACCATATAGTCGTCCTCGGGAAAATTGAATTGACAACACCTCAATGTTCCTTAACCTTCAATGAAGCCTACAAAGCCCACCACAAAAGCGAAGCAACACTCAAACCGTAGTCAATTCATGAAGATTATAGCATGAGTTCTCAAGTAGAGTGAAGTCACCTCAGGATGTTGAGATAGCTCATTGAAGGGCAACCATAGGTGACTCTCTTTGATTCGTCTTGTCAACTTATGGTCCATAGAGGTTGACGCGTAAGCAATTGTACCTTCACACAACAAAGACCAAGCAACATATGTTCGTGTGTGATAGAGGAGCATGTCATTTGTGGCATGTCCATTCTTGTTCACAACACTATTAGCACAACTCAAGTATAGCAAACGGGATGCATATGCAAGGTCAAAGTGCATTGAACTCGTTTGAACATCATCCAAATGTGGGAACTCAAAAACTCCATATAACATCTTAGAGTGGCACTCAAAGCAATTGACTAAAGTATTGATCAACATCTTTGATGCAAAGCTAGGAGAATTCGGCAAAAACACATGAGGGAGGATATTCAAAACAACATCATTATGTGTGCAAACCAACCATTGGAAAGAACAATTGTTCAATATGTTGGATGCCATACACATATTATCAAAAGACAAAATCATGGCGGTATGAGTATCGCAAGCGAAAACACAAGCAAAATGTTTGCAAACAAACCAAATGAAAGAGCAAGTGGTCCTTATGTTTGTTGCAACAAAAATACGAGAGACTTGGAAGCTCTTGTGACAATACATGCTCAAAATGGCATTATGGTTGCACACAAAACATCGTAAGGAGAAATTGTTCAACATTTTTGTTGCAACACACAAAGCATCAACATCCAAAAGCAACAAAACATGATTGTCACAAGGTGGAAGAATACCATCAACATGCTTGCAAGCAAACCATAGGAAAGAGCAATTTTTCAACATGGAAGATGCAAAGCATGCAAAAGGTATCAGAGCTGGGTTTGATCTTGAACTCACTTGGGGGATGATCTCTAGAGCTCTTTTTGTCAACTCGTGCTCAACCGAGGTTGACATTATCGTGCGGGTACCTACACACATCAAGCACAAAAGGAAGAATGTGTGTGCATGGTAGAGAAACACACCATCCATCACGACATATCTCTTCTTGTGGACATCACCATTAGTGTCAATCAAGTTTGAAAAATATGCATGGTGAGTATGCAAGTGGGGAACATGCTTTTCATGGCAATCATCAAAATATCCAAAATTTGAGAAAGCTATGGGGGCCATCTCAATATAAACCATATTAGAATTATTGTTGCAAGCAAAACAAGTGAAAGAGCAATTATTCAACTTATTGCAAGCAACAGGAGAGATTGTAAAACATTCATGACAAAGCATGGTTCGAGGGGTACCATTGGTAACATCATTGCAAGCAAAACATTGGAAAGAGCAATTTTTCAACAAAGTGCAAGCAATGATATCATCAACGTAACGTTTAGAGCATGGCATGACTATGGAAACATCATCACAATCAAATAATTTCACATGCTCAACATTATGCAAAGGAAAAGTATCACATGGAAATACCAATGAGTCATATGTGATATCACAAACATCATCCATAGCATGCCAATCATCACAAGTCATCATGTCCACTAGTGGGATCATAGCATCATTAACACCCTTATATTTACCTTGTTCATACCTCTCATATGAAGTGGGTTTTGTGGTAGTATTGGCCTTCATGTGGGCGACTTCTTCATCGTGTATGGGGATGGCATCATCTTCATCCACCATGATCATCTTGTCGGTCGGAGGCATCATCATATCCAAGCTTGGCACTTCTTGATCCATGGAACCTAGCACATCATGAGAAAACACACTAGAGGTAGAGGGTAAGTTGTTAGATATCAAAATGGTCTCACATGACCTATCAACTCACTCGGTGTATCACTCATGCCCTCAAAGTGGAAGCACTCAATCTCCCATATGGTGGAGTCACTCATCTCACTCTTGTTTTCACTCAAGTGGGCTAAGTGGCTCTCATACTCACATGGGATTGGTACCACATCATCACTCAAGCCCATAGGGATATGATCGGTTCTCTCAACTTCATGCGCCTCCTTTGGTGAAGGGAAAGTCCCATGCTCACCATACTCGACCTTGTCGTCGCCATCTTGTGGGGTAGGCCCTTGTCTTGGAGCTTTCTCATCATTTTACATGGCTTCCTTGGCTTGTGTAGACATCCTCTTGACGTACTCGTCCAACTTGGCGAAGTAGAGGTATTCGTCTTCCTCATGCATGAAGATGCATGCATCATCTAGGACGTCAAGTTTGGGAATTGAAGCTTATTGGCGTGGAGGAGAGCTTGCTCTTGGTGCCATTTTGGTGGTGGCACGAGTAGTTGAAGGTGCCTTATGATGGTGTGAACGGAGCTCATTGGCGTGCCTTGCCAAAGGTTGATGTAGATGGCACACTTGGTCATCCACATGACGCTCGTGACGATTCTCCTTATCCTTGGCACTCTTCTTGGTGAGGCGTTGTAATGAGCGCAAAAGCATCATTAGTGTTGGCCATCATGCTCATGGTTTTGGCGAAGTCGTTGTCCATGTCGCGCTTGAAGTTGTCCATTTGATGGTGGACCTTGGTGCTCTCGAGGTGGAGGCTCCGCCTTGGTCAATGCGACTTGAGGATCTTGTCATTGTTGTTCTCGATGTCTTCCATGCTTGGGGAGTTATTGTTGTTGTAGAACTCCATATCACCCAAGAAGTGGAGCCATTGTCGGTGTAGTGCTCCATCATGTCATCCATGCTTGTGGAGGCATATGCATGGTGGCTCATCGTGGATTCTTCATAGAAATCATCCTCGGTTCTAGAGTCCCTAGACATGTTTCACAAGACCAAGTGGTGTATATGGAAGTGGTAGGGTGTTAGGGATGCAACGTCAAACCTTACTTTACCTTGGAAGATAGTATCGTGCAAGTGGCAAAACTTGAGAGCAATCAAAACCAAGTAAAGTGATGTTCACACGGAACACCAAAACCAACTAACCACTAAAACACACACACAAAGCTTATGGTGGATATGTATGGAAGGTGGCGTGTCTAAGAACAATCCGAAATCAAGATATTGTAATGGCAAGTAAAGAACCACGATGATCACAAAGCAAAACAAGTCAATCCATAAGAGGGAATATGTACAAGGAAACACACACGGTGGGATAAATGGGACTTGAGTGACGGAGAAAGTGAGCTAAGAACCAAATGATTACCTAGCGAAGACTATAAGCTCATGTCTCACAAGTGCAAGGACAGACACTAGTTCGATTGCAATACAATTGGTGGGCTACTGATGTCTATGCACGCTTCTATTCTTGTAGACAGTGTTGGGCCTCCAAGTGCAGAGGTTTGTAGAACAACAACAAGTTTCCCTTAAGTGGATCACCCAAGGTTTATCGAACTCAGGGAGGAAGTGGTCAAAGGTATCCCTCTCAAGCAACCTTGCAATCAAGATACAAGAAGTCTCTTGTGTCCCCAACACACCCAATACACTTGTCAGGTGTATAGGTGCACTAGTTCAGCGAAGAGATAGGGAAATACAAGTAATATGGATGATTGTAAGTGGTAATTGCAATCTGAAATAAGAGTGGCAACAACATGTAACAGGACTGATTGTAAATGGTGTTTCAATGCTTAGAAACAAGGCCTAGGGATCATACTTTCACTAGTGGACACTCTCATATAAATATCTTCTCTTCATTATCCTACCTTGAACTAATCTCCGGTTGGACGATGTAGGGCTATAACATCACACCTTAAAGTTCGCATTCCCCATCTAGATAACCCCTCACTGTTACCTTGAGTGCTAGATGGTTCCAACAAACACCACAATATCATAGAGACATCCAACTCAAATTATACTCATGATAAGTATTTTTGTAACCTTAGCCAAAGTGCCAGACGGTGTGCATACTGTCAACTTCACACACGTGGGGATAAGCAGAGATTAATTAAAGCACTTGAGTAGCACAATAGATCTACTTATTCAACTAGATTACAAAGCTCATGGTCTCAATAAGATCACACATAGAGAGAGATATGAACACATAGCTAACGGTAGAGCCCTTAGCCTCGAGAGAGAACTACTCCCTCCTCATCATGGGAGTCAGCAACGCCGATGGAGATGGCGGTGGAGTCGATGGAGATGGCTCCGAGGGCACTTCCCCGTCCCGGCAGGGTGCCGGAACAGAGACTTCTGTCCCCCGAATCTCCTCTTCGGTGGTGGCGGCGCTACAGAACTTTTCGTGGAATTCTGATCTTCTCGAGGGTTTTCATCTCGGGAAGAATATATAGGCAAAGGGGCAAGGTCGGTGGAGGCCCGAGGGGCCCACACCACCTGGTGGCGTGCCTGGGGGGTACCCGCGCCACCATAGGGTGTGGCCACCTCGGTGCCCTCCTCCGTCTCTGCTTTGGACTCCGCCTTGTGTCGAGAAAAATAGGAACTTCGGCTTTTGTTTCGTCCAATTCCGAGAATATTTCCTTACTAGCTTTTCTGAAACCAAAAACAACAGAAAACAGGCAACTAACACTACGGCATCTTGTCAATAGGTTAGTTCCAGAAAATGTATAAAAATGCCTCAAAGTGTAGACAAGACATAAGATAGTTAATACAAAACAAGCATGGATCATCAAAAATTATAGATACGTTTATGACGTATCAAGCATCCCCAAGCTTAACTCCTTCTCGTCCTCGAGTAGGTGTGTGATAAAAAGAATAATTTTTGAGGTGACATGCACCATCAAAATCTTGATCAAGGTATTGTAAAACATTGATGGTTGGGATCATAGTACTCTAACATAAACATGAAAGATATAGTTCTAACAATAAGACATAGCAACTATGTTGTAACATGAAAAGGTACAAACAAAATATCATGAATAACAATGCATTGAAAGACGTTTGTTTGTTTCACATATAGAAAACATAATAAGGGTGGTATTTAGCTTGTCCCTCATGGTATACCAAAACATAAATGCATAGGACACCTTCAAAGTTCATAAGGGTGACTAGATACAAATAATTTAAGAACAAGCGATATCAAAGTTATGAATCAATCAACAAGTTTTGGGACAATGCACATTAAACTAAGAATGACCACTATGCTATCTCAATTGGTGCATAAAGATAGAATATGGAGACTCAACATAAAAGTAAAAATAAAGGCCCTTCACAGAGGGAAGCAGGGATTTCAAGTTTCATAAAGAGCTTCCAAAAATTATGGTACTTATTAGCTTTAAGCTCTCATTGCCCCTATCATTAGCATCTTGAGGTGATTAGGGTTAAAGTGACACAAATATGAGGATATGCTTGACAAGTTATAAGTTGAAAATCTCATGCCCCTTGCTTACGAGTACCGAACCTCATGCTACTCAACTTTAGTCACAAGTAAGTTCTTGTCATTGTAAGTACATGTGTATCATGGAGAACCGCCAACAGGGTACCCCTTTTCCTATAACACATGAGCTATCCCATATCAAAATGACAAGGAAACAGACAATGAGCATCTCAACAATCTTTTTATTTGCTATCTGCATAGGTTTTTATTGAGGATGCTTCACAGAATGCTCACTATGGTTATTCTGCAAGTTTCCACCATGATTAGGCATGGCTTAGGCTAGCCGCCTAGGTGTTTCTCTAACACACATACAAACTCCTTGAGCTTACAAGCTCCCCTTTTATTTCACACCGCCGGGATCCATAAACAAAAGAACATGATATCAACTGAATAATAAGTGCAATGTTGAAAGCGTTCCCCATGGTACATGGTTCTGCTAATTCACAACATATAAAGTGCAAGCATATAAGCAACATAGATGGACACAATGGTTCAAGTTTATTAAGTGCAAGAAAATAAAGTGTGCCATCAAGCTTGTGAGAGCTTTAATCACTATTTCTCACATAACAAGTTTAATTTGGAAGATAGATAAAAACATGAATATACTTGGAATGGTGTAACACACCATGCATAGGAATTTATAGTGGACTATTTGGAATAACTTGGTTTTCTTGGAATTTGGATGTATGAGTGGAACTCACACTTGGTACATGTGGAGGCTAGCAAAAGACTAGGAGCGACCAACTAAGAGAGCAATAATGGCCATAATCATGCAAAGTGACAAAACATTATTAATTAAAGCATAAGGTGATATTACAAGTCAAAAACTAAATGATCATAGAGGCTAAGGTGACTGGTTCATAGTCTTAACATGGTGTAAGCATGCGCCAAGTCAACCCAAATAAAGCATCAAAGGTGAATACCACAATATTATGCTTTTTTATGCTAAAACAACGCATGATTCTTTCAAGGCACATTAAGCAATCTCAATTGTTTGCAACAAGTCATGCTACAACAATAATTACTAGGCATAAAGTCAAAGCAACATCAAACATGACATGGTAAAGTCTAGACCACAGTCAAAACAAGTTCCTTTTGTACCACTTATAAGCATGCAGCTTCCTACGCTTTTCCAACACCAATCGACTTATTTGAAACAACTCTCAAAGATAATAAACAATAAAGACCAGAGAGCATGTCTCACCCATATACAAAGAAGAACTAAAAATTTCTAAGCCAAAAGAATAAGAAAACTAAAGCTAAACGCAGTGCTAGCAAAGGAGAACACTCACAGAACAATAAGAGTGAAACCTAGAGTGTTCTAGGCAATGAATAACGGGGTGTGTCTCTCTCCAAAAGAAGTGTGTTGGGATCCAACCAACTTATTTAAGAAAAACCAACAAAAAAAACAAAGATGCTCCAAGAACAACACATAGTGCATAAGGTAATAAAAATAAAGTTTCTTGAAAGAAGATCTGAGATTATTGATGAAGAATGGGATGCCTTGGGCATCCCCAAGCTTTGACGTTTGTACTTCTTGAGTATTTCTTTGGGTGATACGGGTGGCATCCCCAAGCTTGAGCTTTTGTCCATACTTCATCTCATCACATTATTCTTTTCTACACTTGAAAATTTCCTTCGTACAAAACTTCACACAATCTTCATTAACAACATTAGTGTATTCAAAATAATAATCCTTTGGGTTCAGTTTCAACTCAAGTAAATCATCCATTAAAACATAAGCTATTGTAGCAATTTCTTTTAGAAGCTCAAGTGATCCAAGAGAACTCAAAAAGAAACCGATTAATAGGCAAATGCAAATAATGGTAGAAATCTATCAAAACAGACTAGCAGGTAAAGACAGATTTTTTCGAAAATCTTCTGTTGCTCAAATAGAAAAGTGCAAAACTAACGAAAGTAGGGTAATGACCTGGGGCATAATCAAAAACAATTACAGCTTAATCTGACATACTGAGATTTTTCATGATTTTTTACAGCAACGCATAGAAATCTGTTTCGGGACAGCAACTTCCCCATATCTTACTTCCCTCTCATTAGAGGTTATTCTTGGCACAAAAACCAAACAAAAAGTATAAGGAGAGGTTATTACAGAGGCAATAACTTCCAAGACTCAACAAAACAAAAATAAACTGAAAGTAAAAATATAATGGGTTGTCTCCCAAAAGCTCTTTCTTTATAGCCATTAAGATAGGCATGATAATTTCGATGATGCTCACATAAGAAATATGAATTGAAGTAAAAGAGAGCATTAAGAAGAAAATATGGAACAAATTTAAGTCTAACCAACTTCCTATGAAAAATAATCTTGTAAAGAAACAAGTCATGAAAGCACAAAGCAACAAGCATAGGAAAGCAAAACAAGTGCAACTTCAAAATTTTCAACATAAAGAGGGGAAACTTACTATTGTTGAGATACATAAAACCATGTTTCCCTCTCTCATAATAACTTTTAGTAGCATCATGAATAAAATTAACAATATAAATATCACATAAACCATTCTTATCATGAGCCACATGCATAAAATAATTATTACTCATAGTCATTCTTATTAATCGTAGTGGGAGCAAATTCAACAAAATAGCTATCATTATCATACTCATCACCATAATCATCAAATATAGGAGGCATATTGTAATCATAATCAATTTTCTCCTCAATAGTAGGTGGAATGAAAATATCATACTCATCATTGTAATCATCATATATCAGAGGCATAGTATTATCAAAGTAAATTTTCTCCTCCGTGCTTGGGGGACTAAAAATATCATGCTCATAAAAACCAGATTCCCCAAGCTTAAACTTTTCATAGCATTAGCAATAATGGTGTTCAAAGAATTCATACTAATAACATTGCTATTAGCATACAAATAAAGTTCCATAGGTTTTTTAATTTTCTCTTCAAACACTTCATGTCCTAACTCAAGATAAATACTATAAAGCTCTCTAATTTTGTTGTTGTTTTCCATTAAGCCTAACTAGTGAAAATAAAAAAAATAAAAAAAGATATAATTGCAGAATCTAAAGGAAATAACTTCGAGCACTCAGACACCAGCAATAGTACTAGAAGATAGCTTAGGTGCCAGAGGATGTGAGTACCTTTTACCTTACCTCCCCGGCAACGGCGCCAGAAAATAGCTTGATGTCTATGCATGCTTCTATTCTTGTAGACAGTGTTGGGCCTCCAAGTGCAGAGGTTTGTACAACAACATTCCCTTAAGTGGATCAACCAAGGTTTATCGAACTCAGGGAGGAAGTGGTCAAAGGTATCCCTCTCTAGCAACCCTGCAATCAAGATACAAGAAGTCTCTTGTGTCCCCAACACACCCAATACACTTGTCAGGTGTATAGGTGCACTAGTTCAGCGAAGAGATAGGGAAATACAAGTAATATGGATGATTGTAAGTGGTAATTGCAATCTGAAATAAGAGTGGCAGCAACATGTAACAGGACTGATTGTAAATGGTGTTTCAATGCTTAGAAACAAGGCCTAGGGATCATACTTTCACTAGTGGACACTCTCATATAAATATCTTCTCTTCATTATCCTACCTTGAACTAATCTCCGGTTGGACGATGTAGGGCTATAAAATCACACCTTAAAGTTCGCATTCCCCATCTAGATAACCCCTCACTGTTACCTTGAGTGCTAGATGGTTCCAACAAACACCACAATATCATAGAGACATCCAACTCAAATTATACTCATGATAAGTATTTTTGTAACCTTAGCCAAAGTGCCAGACGGTGTGCATACTGTCAACTTCACACACGTGGGGATAAGCAGAGATTAATTAAAGCACTTGAGTAGCACAATAGATCTACTTATTCAACTAGATTACAAAGCTCATGGTCTCAATAAGATCACACATAGAGAGAGATATGAACACATAGCTAACGGTAGAGCCCTTAGCCTCGAGAGAGAACTACTCCCTCCTCATCATGGGAGTCAGCAACGCCGATGGAGATGGCGGTGGAGTCGATGGAGATGGCTCCGGGGGCACTTCCTCGTCCCGGCAGGGTGCCGGAACAGAGACTTCTGTCCCCCGAATCTCCTCTTCGGTGGTGGCGGCGCTACAGAACTTTTCGTGGAATTTGATCTTCTCTAGGGTTTTCATCTCGGGAGGAATATATAGGCAAAGGGGCAAGGTCGGTGGAGGCCCGAGGGGCCCACACCACCTGGTGGCGTGCCTGGGGGGTACCCGCGCCACCATAGGGTGTGGCCACCTCGGTGCCCTCCTCCGTCTCTGCTTTGGACTCCGTCTTGTGTCGAGAAAAATAGGAACTTCGGCTTTTGTTTCGTCCAATTCCGAGAATATTTCCTTACTAGCTTTTCTGAAACCAAAAACAACAGAAAACAGGCAACTGACACTATGGCATCTTGTCAATAGGTTAGTTCCAGAAAATGTATAAAAATGCCTCAAAGTGTAGACAAGACATAAGATAGTTAATACAAAACAAGCATGGATCATCAAAAATTATAGATACGTTTATGACGTATCAAGCATCCCCAAGCTTAACTCCTTCTCGTCCTCGAGTAGGTGTGTGAACGGAGCTCATTGGCGTGCCTTGCCAAAGGTTGATGTAGATGGCGCACTTGGTCATCCACATGACACTCGCGACGATTCTCCTTATCCTTGGCACTCTTCTTGGTGAGGCGTTGTAATGAGCGCAAAGCATCATTAGTGTTGGCCATCATGCTCATGGTTTTGGCGAAGTCGTTGTCCATGTCGCGCTTGAAGTTGTCCATTTGATGGTGGACCTTGGTGCTCTCGAGGTGGAGGCTCCGCCTTGGTCAATGCGACTTGAGGAGCTTGTCATTGTTGTTCTCGAAGTCTTCCATGCTTGGGGAGTTATTGTTGTTGTAGAACTCCATATCACCCAAGAAGTGGAGCCATTGTCGGTGTAGTGCTCCATCATGTTATCCATGCTTGTGGAGGCATATGCATGGTGGCTCATCGTGGATTCTTCATAGAAATCATCCTTGGTTCTGGAGTCCCTAGACATGTTTCACAAGACCAAGTGGTGTATATGGAAGTGGTAGGGTGTTAGGGATGCGACATCAAACCTTACTTTACCTTGGAAGATAGTATCGTGCAAGTGGCAAAACTTGAGAGCAATCAAAACCAAGTAAAGTGAAGTTCACACGGAACACCAAAACCAACTAACCACTAAAACACACACACACACAAAGCTTATGGTGGATATGTATGGAAGGTGGCATGTCCAAGAACAATCCGAAATCAAGATATTGTAATGGCATGTAAAGAACCACGATGATCACAAAGCAAAACAAGTCAATCCATAAGAGAGAATATGTACAAGGAAACACACACGGTGGGATAAATGGGACTTGTGTGACGGAGAAAGTGAGCTAAGAACCAAATGATTACCTAGCGAAGACTATAAGCTCATGTCTCACAAGTGCAAGGACAGACACTAGTTCGATTGCAATACAATTGGTGGGCTACTGATGTCTATGCACGCTTCTATTCTTGTAGACAGTGTTGGGCCTCCAAGTGCAGAGGTGTGTAGAACAACAACAAGTTTCCCTTAAGTGGATCACCCAAGGTTTATCGAACTCAGGGAGGAAGTGGTCAAAGGTATCCCTCTCAAGCAACCCTACAATCAAGATACAAGAAGTCTCTTGTGTCCCCAACACACCCAATACACTTGCAAGTGTATAGGTGCACTAGTTCAGCGAAGAGATAGTGAAATACAAGCAATATGGATGATTATAAGTGGTAATTGCAATCTGAAATAAGAGTGGCAGCAAGCAAACATGTAACATGACTTATTGTAAATGGTGTTTCAATGCTTAGAAACAAGGCCTAGGGATCATACTTTCACTAGTGGACACTCTCATATAAATATATTCTCTTCATTATGCTACCCTAAACTACTCTCTGATTGGACGATGTAGGGCTATAACAACACACCTTAAAGTTCGCATTCCCCATCTGGATACCCCTCACTATCACCTTGAGCGCTAGATGGTTCCAACAAACACCACAATCTCATAGAGACATCCAACTCAAATTATACTCATGATAAGTATTTTTGTAACCTTAGCTAAAGTGCCACATGGTGTGCACACTGTCAACTTCACACACATGGGGATAAGCAGAGATTAATTAAAGCACTTGAGTAGCAGAATAGATCTACTTATTCAACTAGATTACAAAGCTCATGATCTCAATAAGATCACGCATAGAGAGAGAGAGATGAACACATAGCTACCGGTAGAGCCCTTAGCCTCGAGAGAGAACTACTCCCTCCTCATCATGGGAGTCAGCAATGGCGATGTAGATGGCGGTGGAGTCGACGGAGATGGCTCCGGGGCACTTCCTCATCTCGGTAGGGTGCCGAAACAGAGACTTCTATCTCCCGAATCTCCTCTTCGGTGGCAGCGGCACTGTGGAACTTTTCGTGGAATTCTGATCTTCTCTAGGGTTTTCATCTCGGGGGGAATATATAGGCGAAGGGGCAAGGTCGGTGGAGGCCCGAGTGGCCCACACCACCTGGTGGCGCGCCTGGGGGGAGGGGGGGGGGGTACCCGCGCCACCATAGGGTGTGGCCGTCTCGGTGCCCTCCTCCGTCTCTTCTTTGGACTCCGTCTTGTGTTGGGAGAAATAGGAACTTTGGCTTTTGTTTCATCCAATTCCGAGAATATTTCCTTACTAGCTTTTCTGAAACCAAAAACAGCAAAAAACAGGCAACTGACACTGTGGCATCTTGTCAATAGGTTAGTTCCATAAAATGTATATAAATGCCTCAAAGTGTAGACAAAACATAAGGTAGTTGATACAAAACAAGCATGGAGCATAAAAAATTAGTAAGGATCAAATGGGGGTGGGTGAGCGCACCGCGGTACCAAACTTGGTGGGTGAGCGAACCAAACTTGGTGGGTGAGCTCACCGCGGTACCCGAGTTGCCATCAATCGCGTGGAGGGGCCATAGTAGATTCGCCAATTGTCCAGAAGGGCCAAATGGGGGTGAATACAAATCTAACGGCCAAACGGTCGTTTGAACCAGACGAAAAACGGTTGAACTCAAATACTGCCGTTAGGTTAACTCTTCTTGGCCCGCCATGTCAGTATTCCCCGTTAACTTTTGCGGTCGTGGACTAGCTTACCCCTATGTGGACCAGATCCCTAAGTGGACCAGATCTATTTCTTTGCTCTGCTCTGGTCTTCTCCCCTGCTCCCCTCCCCATAACATTTTCTCAGCTCCGGCTGCTCGTCTTAGATCGGAGCTCGCACTTGCTCTAATTTGCGTCCCCGCCATGTCCGGTCAACCTCCCACGCCTCTAATCGAAGCTCGCAGCCGTCACCGTTGCATCGTCCATCATATCGGAGCTTCGCGTCCCCGGACTAATATCTCGCCTCTGGCTAGTCCTTCTCGCACGGCGGAGCACGTCCCGTCGGGCGATCCAGGCCGGCGACCAGCCTCGGGAAGTTGCGTGCTGCCCCGCACCCTAGGCATGGTAGCCCTGGCACAGCAGTTCGACGACCATGCTCTCATGGCCACCGTGCTGGGCGTCCATCCCGCCGTGTCGCCGGCAGAGTTGCTGTCGGCTTTTAGGTCTTGTTTTGGGATCAGACGAAATGAGGTCAACATTGCGGTATGCGCGCTGCCATTCGATTTTTTCATCCGGTTCGAGCACATCTCAGACACCAAGCGTGTTCTGCATTCTTCCTGTTCTTTCGAGTGCTGCGGGGAGAAAATGAGCTTCATGCGTTGGCATCGCGCCTGTGGGTGGGACGATCGCTTGGGGCAGCTTTGTTTCTTCTCCAAACTCGGCTTTGACGGCCTCCCATTGGATGCTTGGGAGCCGGAGGCCCTCAAGCAGGTCATCAGTAGCCTTGGCGGAGAGCTGGTGGAAATCGTGCCATCGAGCGACAGATGGGTCATCGAGGCAAAGGCGTGGCTGAAAGATCCTGACGCCGTTCCTAAGATGTATGAGGTGCAGATTCCAAGCAGGGCAGGGCGACAGCTTTGCTGGAAGCACCCGGTCATCATCCACCTGGAGGAGGTTCTGGAATCGGTACATGGCATTCTGGGCCCCGAAGAGGCTGCCAGAAAGCACCCTCGTCGCCTGTAGTGTTGGCCTAGAAGGATCGATGGCACAGGGCCGCCACCGTTTCGTGACGGGGCACATAGTTTCGGTGGGGGACCGGGCTTGGACGAGTTGGTGGTTCTAATTTCCCTCGAGTGAAGACAGAGCTCTAGTGAATTGCCGTGGTATGTGTGGCTAATGAATTTGTAGTATGGAGAGCATAGCAGGAAGTTAGCATCGACTAAAAATGTGTAATAGTTTGAATCGATGTAGTACATGTGTGTAATAGTTTGAAGTAGTATGTGTGTGTAATAGTTTGAATCGATGTAGTATGTGTGGGTAATGAATTTGATGTAGTGCGTGTGTGTAATAGTTTGAATCAATGTAGTTGAACACCGTGCTTTATAATTTCTGTGAATAACCAAGGACAACCTCATGAAAAGAGGGTGGTCTGGCAATGAACAATATCAATTCTGTGGATGCCAGGAAAATGTAGTCCATCTCCTCTTCAAGTACAAGGTAACTACATTTGTAACACGTTGAACTGCAGGACCATTTTGCAGGCAACACAAGACAAAGGAAAAAAAGGTTTACAACACAGACAGCAGACGCAAAATCTGTAGTCTGGGATAAAAAGATGCCAGTTAACTGGATTGAACCATGACTAGTAATTGAAGGAAATAGGTACTTGATAGTATTTGCTTACAACAGTAGTACTTCCATACAAAAGGGTCTTATACCTGCACAAAAGTGGGCTAAACTTCCTACTAGTTTATAGAACAATTCGTCAGCATTTCATCTACAAAAGCCATTTTTCAGTCTGAACTTAACTATTCTACACTGAAGAAACTACATATCTCCACAAAAAAAGTTGGCTGGCCAATTGCCTTGAGAGGACATAAGTTCTTTGATCATTTACGCCAAACTGATCTATTGCCTTCCTGCCAAACTACAAGAAATCTGCATCATTCATGCACGAGCGATTTGCATGCGCTAGTCCCGATTCAGTTGGACCATCCGCACCGCCGCAACGATTTCTTCAAAACTGAAATTCGACATCTCCTTCTCGGGATCGTAGGTCCGTGTGAACTCGAACCTGAATTCCGGGGCTGAGCCGATGCCCGCCGCCGGCTCCGGCTGTCGAACAATCCAGCATTCTAAGTGTAGACGCTTGGTTGTTGCCATGGTACGGCCTTCGACGGTGCGTAGGATGGAGCGTATTTGCCGCAGACGGCGTGCTCCCAGCCTACCCCACCGAGGTAAGGTAGTCCGCGCTGAAGCGTGGATGCGAGAGTTCCTAGACCTTGGCGCTGCCCTGTTCGAGGGTGTGTACCCTCGGCGGCGGCATGCTCTCATGAACGATTTGATACGTACCTTGTTCCCACTGCCTAGAGCATGCCGTAATGCCGCCGCATGATTTCTCCACATCGTCTCTTGGCCCTGCTTGCCGCATCTGGCGCCGATGACGGCGCAGTCGCCGCCGCGGCCGATTCGGCACATTCAGGGAAATCATCTGCCTAGCAGGGCAATGGGAGACCGGACTTGAAGTAGAGCTTCATGGCCTGCCTTAGAGGGGCTAAATACCCCAGTTTCGGCGGCTGTCGTGGCGGCGGCGGCTTAGGCACGACCATGTTACCCTAGTTGGTGCGGCGCGGAGGAGCTGCGCAAGGTGAACTGTGGTTAGTCGGAGAAGGGGAGTGAAAGACTGACAGTAGGTTTGGATTACGGGCACGCGTGAAAATAACCATTTCCCATTTCCTTAGAGGGTAATAATTCGACACTCGTTGCATTAACAACTCAATCTTTATTTCCCTTCTCAGCATAAGAGTGCGAACGTATTAAAAAGATCGGTCGTGGCTATCCACCTCATCAGGCAATGTACAAGGACAGGTAGGAGACGGGATCGGGTTTCATTTTAGAAATGTTGATGACTGTGCCCTTATGTTTATACTAAATTATTTATATGCCACCATGTACCGTCGAGTGTAGCAACACCATCAGAAACAGGGGATAACGACGTGGCGTGTTTTATTTTTTTAAAGGGCATCAGAAACAGGGGATGCCGACGTGACATGTTTTCTGACTGGCGGGCCCTCCCCCTCCACCTTCGACGGCGTGCATCCAAGGTTCGAGGGGTGGTGCCGCCCACCAACACATTATTGTGCAATTTTCCATGTGGGGCTTGAATTCTGGCGCTGAGCTGATGCCCATGTCGAACACAGAGAATTCTGAAAGAAGCTACTAAAAATAAATACTTTGAATTCTAGAAGTACTAAATTTAAATACATTACAATTTTGTCTGAAAGTTAATACGCATACTGCTCATCGAAATAATATAAATACAGTACAAATTTCTACTTCGAAAAATAGACCTGAAAATGCTAGCAAATAACCTAGGATGAATATAGGATTCATTCTCCCCTATATATTTCGTCGTCGTCAGCTCCCGCGTGCTGCAACACACATTCAGAGAACTCTCTCCGCCTGCAATGTGCTGCCAGTATCTCGTCCAGAGGGTAAGGCCTCGGTGTATGTTCAAAACTTAAGCCATACGTCATTGTTGGTTCCTCTTCCCAGGCTTGAACCTCATGATCGTACAGTCTGATATAATTCCTATAGTATATGCAACCGGGTTTGACTGTGGGGTGTAACCTGGTGTCAATGGAGATAGACCGACTGTAATCAACAAAGAGGGCACGACTTCCAATGTCACCAATGGCCTCGAGAGAGCGGTTCTCCGTGTCCACCCGGTACAACACCGCTTGCCCTTTGGCGAAATCCCCGTTCAACACAAGAAGCAGATCACCATCTGACTCCACAAGGTAAAATTTGTAAGTTCCGCATACCTGTTCAAAGACTGGGGACGAAATTATTTTGGCCATCGTGACAGTGCTCGCGCGCTACTCTAACTTGATGTTGGTCGACAAGATGTCTCCATTCTCAAGTAATGCATATACTTCCCCTCAGAATGTCGTCATGCAGTCCAGAAGCATAGCAGGAGGTGGCGAATACAATCATTCTCCAAATGATTCATTGATTTGCCCCGTTGGGGTCCTCTCATCGGCCCATGCAATACGATCTGGATAATTGGTGCAAACGAACACCATCGTCGGGGACTTCGTCACGACGACAGATTGCAGAGGATCAGATGGTATGTGTGCTTGAAACTCAGTGTTAGACTTATGAGTGATTGGGTTCAGAAGCCGAATCTGGTACGGCTCCACCCTCTGAGCAAGCACGATGATGCCACGAGAAACACCGATGAAGTAGAATCTTTTGGAAGAAGAGGGCATCCATTAGCACTAAGATGTTTAGAATGGAAAATACCAATAAATATCGGATGTGAATGTGAACCTGCGATGGACGTCCATTAGATTTGTCCTGAAGCAACGACCAGTGGTGAGGTTGAGGAAGGTGAAGTCGCCAACGTCTGGAAGTGTGTGATCTATCATGATCCAGTTGTTGAGATGGAATTCAGGCACCTTTAAAGTGCGGCGCCAATCGGTCCAGACTTCCCGACAAGCAGCATAGGTGTCGACGCACTCCTCTTTCTCCAGCAAATAGTCGGCGATCTTGCGAAGTGGGTCGGCCGGGAGATCGGCCCAGTTCCTCTTCATCCGGCTACTGGCCATGGCTTACGTGCAGGAATGTTTTGATCAAGGAAGAAAGAAGAACTACCACTGCGAGGAGAAGAAGAAGAGGATAACACACGAGGGAGACGAAGCGGAACTGCCACTACGAGGAGATGATGAGATGGGGGAGAAGAAGCGGAACTGCCAATTCAAGTTTGGATCAACGGGCTTTTTTTCAGAACTAGCGCGTGAACCAGCCATGCACTGCATGCAAGTTTTGATCAAACAGACTGACATGTGGGACCTGCTAAAAAATTCCGTGAAGTGCTCCCCGTGCATAGTGCGCTGACAGGTGGCATGTTTTCTGACAGGCGGGCCCGCCTCCTCCACCTACGACGGCGCGCGTCCCAGGTTCGAGGGCTGGTGCCGCCCACCAACACACTATTGTGCAATTTTCCATGCTTTGTCGCAACCAGCTCCGCTCCGCTCCTCTCCTCTACTCCTGCCGCCGCCACTCCGCTCAGTCGTGCATTGCTCTCGTCGTCCCCTTGGGCTGTCGTCCTCCCGCCCTCCCCTCCCTGCCATCCCCTCACGTCCCCTCCCTGCCCTGTCTCCTTGCCGCCGCCCACCGCCCAGGCGCATCTGGAAACGAAAATCGAGAGTCGGCCGTTGGGTTAGGGGCCTAACGACGCTGGTGATCCGGATCCCGCTCGGAGATGGATCCTGCGAGGCTTGAGAGCACGGATATGGGTCCTGCGCGGCTGGAGAGCACGAAATCTCCTTCAAGTCTAGAGAGCACAGAGGACAACAAAATGGGGGGAGAGGAAGCGGGGTGCAGAGCTTTGGAGGTATGGATCCCGGAGAAGGTGCCGTGCATCCACATTGAAGGGTAAGAACTGTGATTCCTTATCTGCATACCCCAATTAGCATTTCTAGTCCCGTGGTGATGGCAAGGATATGTGTTGGTAACCGCAGGACATCTGTACAGCTTGTCCTTGAGCATGATGCTTTGTCAAGCGAGCATGAAGGCACTAAAACATGTGGCGGTGCGGATGATGATGAGAAAGCATATCCAGACGTGGCTGCTGACCCTGATAGGATGGAGAGTAGGGAATATTTGGTTTATTCGACCTTTGAGTCTGACTATGGGACTGATGAGGAAGAGGAATGTGAAGATGTGGAAATGGGATGTAGATACGACGACAAGACGTGGACAGGCTAGTGATACACTTTGACAGGGACAATCCTACAATTGATGAGGGGACTGTCTTTGATAATGTGGAGGACTACAGATATGCAGTTGCAACCTATGCAATTAGAGTTGGGTTCGAATTTATCATTGAAAAGAGTGACCAAAAGAGATTTAGGGTGCACTGTAGGGAAATTAATGTGTGTAAATGGAGATTACATGCATCTCCAATTCGGGGTGGACACCCATTTCAGGTTGCAATAGCTACATTTAGTTTCAGTCTTTCTCATATTTATTCTGCTGATAACTAGCTCTGAATTATTTGGATTCTTATCGAATGTAGATTAAAGTAAACACGAAGAAACACAACTGCCCTAATACTTCTTTAAGTGGTAAAATTAGACCGACGACTACCAAGTGGATTGCTACTACTGTACTTGACTAGGTGAGGCAGGATCATAACATTGGACCTACTGAACTCAGAGCAAAGATTAGCAAAAAGTTTAACGTTCTGATTCCTAATCACAGAGTCTTTGATGGGAAGGAGATGGCTCTAGACTTCATTCAAGGCAAGTGGAATGACAGTTTTCATATGTTGTATAGTTTCAAAGCTCAGGTAGAGAAAACATCACCTAGTAGTGTTGTTGACATCGATTACGAGGTTGTGAAAGGGAGAGAAAAGGTCTCAAGGGGGGTCAGGTATAAGCAGGTAGATAAGATATGCTTCAAGAGATGTTTTGTCTGCCTGAAGGCATGCTGGAAGGGGTTCCTAGATGGCTGCGGGCCATACTTGGCAATAGGCGCAACTTCTTTAACAGGGAAGTTCGGGGGACATGTTGCTTCTGCTTGTGCTTTGGACGCGCATAATTGGCTTCTACCCGTAGCTTATGCTGTTCTTGAGGGTGAATCAAATGAAAGCTGGACATGGTTCATGCAGAGACTACGGGAAGTAATTGGTCACCCTGAAGGCTTGGTGATACACACCGGTGCATCCGAGGGTCTTGAGAATGCTGTTGATGTTGTGTTTCCTGGGGTTGAGCATAGGGAATGCATGCGGCACCTCGCTACTAACTTCACGAAGAAGTTCAAAGGAAAGATCTTTGAAGAGGACTTGTGGCGATCATCATACACATACATCCCAAGCACGCATGCTACTTACTTGCAGAACATGCATGTAGTGCCAAAGGTGAAAAAAAACCTTGAGGAACATCACACCAAGCTATGGGCCAAAAGCAAGTTTGGTGAGTTAAGCAAGGTGGATTTTGTATGCAATAATTTGGCAGAGAGTTTCAATGATAAGATTTCGGGCATGAAGACACTTGGAATTGTTATTTTGTTGGATGCAATAAGACAGTGCATAATGGTGAAGATAGATTTAAGGCAAAGAATTTGTGCAAGAAATTTTTTAGGCCATAAAATAGTTCCAAAGGTGGTTATGTTACTCAATGCAAGAACAGGGCAATGAGAACGATAAAGATGAGGGTGGTCAGAAGTTCCAGAACATTGGCTGAGGTTTATGCAGAATACAAGCGTGGAAGTGAACAGAGGTACACTGTAGACATTGGAAACAAGACTTGTTCATGCAGGCAGTGGCAGATTACTGGTCTGCCATGTCACCATGCAATTTACTTCATCTTAAAGCTTAGAGGTAATGGAGCTGAAATAGAGAACTATGTCGACAAATATTTCTCCGTGGACAAGTTTGCTGCAACTTATGCAGAAAACGTACCACCTATGGCCGATGAAAATGATTGGGAGATTGTCGATCTAGGGTTCAAACTTCAACCACCAGTTCTTAGGAGGCCCCCTGGGAGGCCTAGAAAGCTAAGGATCGAAGCCTCCACCGATAAAGGTCCAAGGCCGGGAGCTAGGAAAAGGAAATGCAGACGTTGTGGCGGATTCGGCCATATCAAGAGGTTGTGCAAAAACCCAGTTACACATGCTATTGTCCCTGTTCACACCCCGGTGGCAGAAAATGAGGCTTCTCAGCCAGAACTAGCGGAAGAGCAGCACGAAGACGGTGATGAGCACTCGGAGGAAAACATATGTAAGCAGCCAATTTATGAAGAAGTGGAGGTGCCGGCGAGAAAAGGGTGTGAAAAGAAACAAAAGGGTAAGCGGAACAGGGAGGAAAGGGCAACTAATGGAGGTGTATTAGAATATGAAGAAGTTGCAGGGGTGATTGAGGATGTTCTTGAGGATCTTTCGGCTAACTGCAGGAGAAATAATAAATCCCTGCCAATTTCATCTTTGTACGATTTTCCGGATGAAAGGTATGCTTAAAAATTGTTTTATTTGCCATTTTATCATTTTTTTATTCTCATCAACTGATGCTTAATGCAGCGTGGGCTAGCAGACTAATAAGAGGAGCAGAAAGATGTGGGCACAGTAACATCATATGTTGAATTATATCATTGAAACTAAACTAGCCGTGTCATTTTTATTTATATCTGGCGCGTGCAACGTGTCTGTGATGGGGTCATGTGGACCAGATTACATTTTTTTAAATATTATTACATTAATTTTTTACCTGCGTTTAGACGCGGCTACTAGTTCCCATCTCCCTTGCATTCCCATCTCCTCTGGCGCACTCCAGAATTATGGCTGTGACATCAAGTAGCAGAGTCAGCATATTGTCCCATCAGGTGTGAACGCAATGACTTTGTTTGTTCAGTATTTGACGACTTTTGATTAGTTTGAAAGACAAAGAAACCTAAAACATGTATCTAGACATGTTTTGGGTATAGACATATTTATTAAATATCTAAAAAAACTAAGTCAGTTATATCTAGACAGGAGTAGTACACTATTACAACACGTTCGATCCCTTCTCCTCAGGCGCACTCCAAATTACGGCTGTGCCATCAAGTGCTGGGAACAGAGTTAGCGTATTATCCCATCAGATATGCCAGGGAACGCGCGAACTTTATTTTCAGGATCGGACGAGTTTTGATCGACTAGTTTCAAAGACAAAGACAACTAAAACATGGCCAACATATATAGATTATGACGATAATCGACCATGACTCAGGTGACCCAGATCCAAAGAGCGCATTAAGATACCGTAGATAGATTTAATTTATGCTTAAGTGGCCCTAATCGACTATGGCGCTCCCGCAGTCTCCATCATTGACGACGTTGTCCGCGTTGCCGCTAGCCTCCTCCGTGTCGGAATCGATGCCGAAGTTCCCGGCAGCATTCCTCCTCCTCATGGATTCTTCATGGCTCCCTACATCGATAACGGTGGAGGTCGTATGCCTAGGCACTGCCCAGAAGCGCTGCCTCCCTTTGGGGTTGTGCAGATCCGGGTGGATCTCCCGCCGGTGGGTTGCGCACAGCTCAATCAACACAACCCGCTCCTTCTTGAACAGCTTTTGCCAGTACGTGCTCGTACGCGAGTACCACGCCATTGCCCTCTTCCGCTCCGATAGCTAGCGGCGGTGCTCCTCGATTTGCCTTGCCAACGCGTTGTTGCGCAAGAGCGGCGCGACAGGAACCCCGACGTAGCTGAGCTCGAAGCCGGCCGGAAGCCTCGCTAACGGCGGCACGAGTATGTCGTAGTGGGAGAACCTCTGAGCCTTGTGGAAGCTGAGTTTGGGCCTCTCCCTCTCCATGGCGATGAAGGAACACGATCTTATTTTCGGCCCCGAAGTTAAGGGGATAAGGGCAAGGATGTAGGCCCAGCGTAGTTGCCACGGATAATCAGTTCACAGAACAAACTTCTCACAGATCGCCCTCGCGAAGGACATCACTATCGTCCACGCACCCCGATCCAACGACGCCTAACAATCGGGGATCAGGTCTTCTAGAAGCCCAGAGAGGTTGCTGGTTAGTTCCGCATCCCGATTGTTTATGTCCAACAGCGGTAGTTGAAAATAATACACATTTCAAGGACACTGGTGGATCCATGTGTGGTCTCTAAAGAGAACACACATCCAATGACTCAGGTTGTTGTTAGTAAAAAGAGCACACATGCAATGACACTGGTGGATCCATATGTGGTATGTGCAAAGAACACACATGCAATGACTCCAGTTGTTGTTAGTGAAAAGAACACACATGCAATGACACTGGTGGATCCATGTGTGGTCTCTAAAGAGAACACACATTTCAATGACACTAGTGGATCCATATGTGGTATGTGAAAAGAATAGTCATGAAATGACTCAGTTGTTGTTAGTAAAAAGAACACACATGCAATGACACTGGTGGATCCATAGGTGGATTATGAAAAGAGCACACATGCAATGACACCGGTGGATCCATGTGTGGTCTCTGAAGAGAGCACACATTTCAATGACTCTGGTTGTTGTTAGTAAAAAGAATACACATGCAATGACAATGGTGGATCCATGTGTGGTCTCTGAAGAGAATACACATGCAATGACTCTGGTTGTTGTTACTAAAAAGAGCACACATGCAATGACACTGGTGGATCCATGTGTGGATTGTGAAGAGAACACACATGCAATGACACTGGTGGATCCGTAGGTGGTATGTGAGAAGAACAACCATGAAATGACTCTGGTTGTTGTTAGTAAAAAGAACACACATGCAATGACTCCAGTTGTTGTTAGTGAAAAGAACACACATGCAATGACTCCAGTTGTTGTTAGTGAAAAAAACACACATGCGACGACAACAGTGGATCCATGTGTGGCCTCTGAAGAGAACACACATGCAATGACACTGGTTGTTGTTACTAAAAAGAACACACATGCAATGACACTGGTGGATCCATGTGTGGATTGTGAAGAGAACACACATGCAATGACACTGGTTGTTGTTACTAAAAAGAACACACATGCAATGACACTGGTGGATCCATGTGTGGATTGTGAGAAGAACAGACATGCAATGACACTGGTGGATCCATAGGTGGTATGTGAGAAGAACAACCATGAAATGACTCTGGTTGTTGTTAGTAAAAGAACACACATGCAATGACACTGGTGGATCCATAGGTGGATTGTGAAAAGAGCACACATGCAATGACTCCAGTTGTCGTTAGTGAAAAGAACACACATGCAATGACACTGGTTGTTGTTACTAAAAAGAACACACATGCAATGACACTGGTGGATCCATATGTGGATTGTGAAAAGAGCACACATGCAATGACTCCAGTTGTTGTTAGTGAAAAGAACATACATGCAATGACACTGGTGGATCCATGTGTGGTCTCTATAGAGAACACACATTTCAATGACACTGGTGGATCCATATGTGGTATGTGAAAAGAACACACATGCAATGACTCTGGTTGTTTTTAGTGAAAAGAACACACATGCAATGACACTGGTGGATCCATATGTGGTATGTGAAAAGAACACACATTTCAATGACTCTGGTTGTTGTTACTAAAAAGAACACACATGCAATAACACTGGTGGATCCATGGGTGGATTGTGAAAAGAACACACATGCAATGACACTGGTGGATCCATAGGTGGTATGTGAAAAGAACACACATTTCAATGACTCTATTTGTTGTTACTAAAAATAACACACATGCAATGACACTGGTGGATCCATGAGTGGTCTCTGTAGAGAACACACATTTCAATGACACTGGTGGATCCATGAGTGGTCTCTGTAGAGAACACACATTTCAATGACACTGGTGGATCCATATGTGGTATGTGAAAAGAACACACATGCAATGACTCTAGTTGTTGTTAGTGAAAAGAACACACATGCAATGACACTGGTGGATCCATAGGTGGTATGTGAGAAGAACACACATTTCAATGACTCGGGTTGTTGTTACTAAAAAGAACACACATGCAATGACTCCAGTTGTGGTATCCATGGGTGGATGGTGAAAAGAGCACACATGCAATGACACTGGTGGATCGATATGTGGTATGTGAAAAGAACACACATGCAATGACTCTAGTTGTTGTTAGTGAAAAGAACATACATGCAATGACACCGGTGGATCCATGTGTGGTCTCTAAATAGAGCACACATTTCAATGACACTGGTGGATCCATATGACAGTTGTTGTTAGTGAAAAGAACACACATGCAATGACTCCAGTTGTTGTTAGTGAAAAGAACATACATGCAATGACACCGGTGGATCCATGTGTGGTCTCTGAAGAGAGCACACATTTCAATGACTCTGGTTGTTGTTAGTAAAAAGAACACACATGCAGTGACAGTGGTGGATCCATGTGTGGTCTCTAAAGAGAACACACATGCAATGACACTGGTTGTTGTTACTAAAACGAACACACATGCAATTACACTAGTGGATCCATGTGTGGATTGTGAAGAGAACACACATGCAATGACACTGGTGGATCCATAGGTGGTATGTGAGAAGAACATCCATGAAATGACTCTGGTTGTTGTTAGTAAAAATAACGCACATGCGATGACACTGGTGGATCCATAGGTGGATTGTGAAAAGAGCACACATGCAATGACACTGGTGGATCCATATGTGGTATATGAAAAGAACACACATGCAATGGCTCCAGTTGTTGTTAGTGAAAATAACATACATGCAATGACACTGGTGGATCCATGTGTGGTCTCCCAAGAGAACACACATTTCAATGACTCTGATGGATCCATATGTGGTATGTGAAAAGAACACACATGCAATGACTCTGGTTGTTGTTAGTGAAAAGAACACACATGCACTGGCACTGGTGGATCCATAGGTGGTATGTGAAAAGAACACACATTTCAATGACTCTAGTTGTTGTTAGTAAAAAGAACACACATGCAATGACACTGGTGGATCCATAGGTGGATTATGAAAAGAGCACACATGCAATGACTCCAGCTGTTGTTAGTGAAAAGAACACACCTGCAATGACACTGGTGGATCCATAGGTGGATTGTGAAAAGAGCACACATGCAATGACACTGGTGGATCCATATGTGGTATGTGAAAAGAACACACATGCAATGACTCTGGTTGTTGTTAGTAAAAAGAACACACATGCAATGACACTGGTGGATCCATAGGTGGATTGTGAAAAGAGCACACATGCAATGACATTTGAATGGTACTGGTGGATCCATAGGCGGATTGTGAAAATAGATGTTCCCTCTCTCTCTCTGTCACAAATCTCACAAAAGCCCAAATGTGTGGAGATCCCAAACATGTGCTCACTCTGGGTGGTATGCCCTGATTGGCTGACACAGATGTCACGCGGATCGTCTCCACCAACCGTTGATCCCATGTGATCCAACGGGCAGGATAACCCCTCCCTTCTCCACTTTTTTTATGCATGGTCAATCTGTGCCACCTCTCTATCCGTGCCACCGATACTTTACCCCCATAAACAAGTGAAAATCCATCTATCTAACTAAAATAAATAAAATAAATGATCATATTTCGAAGAAGCCATCGTCTTCGTCTTTCGGTCCATCCTCGTCTTCGTCAACGCCATGGTCCCTGCCATCGCCGCCGTCGGTGCCCTCCTCTGACGACTCGACACCGCCCCCTTCCACGAATAAGCGCGCTATATCCTTGTTGGAGTCCTCCTCCTCCTCCTCTTCGTAGTCCCACGGGTCCACGTCACTCTCCTATGCTTCTGCCTCCAACTGATCAATGAACGCCTCCTCGTTGGCCGAGTCGGACTCATCCAAATAGCTATCTCCTCTCTTCTTCCTAGTCTTCTTCTTGTTCCTCTTCTTGTCCGTACTCGCCGGTGCAACTTTGTGCTACTTTGCGCTCGTCCGAAGCTGCAGGTACCCCACGCTCCTCCCGCACAGCCGGTACGAGATTCGACGTCGCGGTGTCCTCGAGTGCCGATGTCGATGGATCCTGGCACGGTCGAACACGACGTGCTGCCTCAGCAGGCGACTCGCGAGCGCGGACGATGCAGCGAAGAGCCGGCGACGCAGGACAGTCAGTGGACGGCTTGGACCTGCCATTGCCACGGCGAGGGGGCATCGTGCTCGAGGTAGTTGCTCCGAATGGTCGATGGCGGGTACACATAGTGGGGTGCCAATATGATCAAGGACGAGCAACGGTTTCGTGCGTCGTGTCCACGCATGCATTTGTCGATTATCAAAAAAAGGAGTAATATCTCACATACTGAACATAATTTGATCAGAACAAAAGTGGCACAGCGTATTCTAGACTCGTAAATATCCCGTGCGTGCCTGTCACGTGGAGTTCGACGGAGTTGGACGTGCCCACGTGATCGTGCAACAGTTGCGCGCGTCATTGCCCCATCAACACGTGACACACGCACGCGGGATGTGCGCGCCGATTCCCATGACGACGACCTGACTCGCACTCCCCTTATTATATACTAGATTTTGGGCGGCGCCGAAGACCATTGAAGTGTCCATCGCAATAAAGAAAAGTCCCATCGATTCCCTACCCCTGCCTCCCTGGCTTCTTTAAGAAGGTATACCGTACACGGTGGTCTTGTATAATATATTACTAGTACTACTAGACCACGGCCTGTACTCTTACTCTTCTCCCACACTAATAATCACTATCTCCTTCCTCCTTCCGCCGCCACACTCACCCTGCAAGCCATGGCTCCACTGAGGAGGGGGAGAGGCCGTCCAACGATCCCCGCGAAGAAAAGGGAGAGAAATCGCCGCGAGGAACTTCTTGCTCTACCAGTCGCTCAAGCCCACCCTCTTATCAAGGCCCAATCTCCCCCGATAATGGCGCCGAATGTTCTAGCAGGCGAGGGCTCCTCCTGGTATGGTCTCCTTATTCTACTTCTTCTCCATCTCCCTCTCCATCATGATCTTAATCAACTTCTTCTTGTTTCTCTTCTTCTTCTGGCTCTTCCTCTTCTACGTATTATAGGTCGGCCGTGGAGCCCGAATCCACCACGACGGAGGCGTTACAGGACCCGTTCGGCCCTGTTCCATGTCTCAGCGAGGTAGCAAATCTCCACGCTATTATTTCTTTGAGTTATGATGTGGATTTCTTAGATGCTGTCCACCCCGCATTGGTTTTCTTCTTCTTTTGCGAGTTGTATTAGTTTTCATGAATATGACTGGATCTCTTGGTCTTTCCTTAATACCGCTGTTCATAGATTCACTATGCATTTTTTGTGATTAGGATTTGTTTATCATGGTCATGAATAGATCTCTAGGTCCATTTTTAACACTGCGACCAATAGATTCAACAGGGATTTTTTTGATCTGTATTAGTATTCACCTGGGACCTGGAGTGTAATTGTAGAATTCCTATTTCAATTAACATGAACGATGCAGCGATCGAAGGCCGAGTACCGTGAGAAGGTGGCCGTGATCAGTTCCAAGATTTCCAACCAACATGAGCTTGCACGCTCCCTCACCCAAGCTAATGAGAGCCTACGCAAGCAATTATCTGTGCAGAAGGAGATCTCGCTAGATTTTGCACGTGACGTCGTTAGGCTGCAGAAAGTGCTCGACCGTAACTTGATCAGGCAAGAACATGCCATCAAGATAATCAACAAGCTCATGGAGGAGAAGAAGAATCTCATGGAAATGTGCATTCTCCTGCAGGACAAAGTCAGCGAGGCACTCAGAGGACGCGTCGAGGAAACCAAGGCTACCATCCGAGCCTACCATGACAGGAACCGTTGCCTGGATGTAGTCAAGGAGATGAAGGCGGACATGAGAAAAGGGATCACCGTACTCGAGGGTGTTCGGAAAGAGAACGAGGAGCTAAGGGCATGTCTAGAGGCGTATCGGAGCAATGCCCAAGTCTGATTCCCGTTAGCGGGGACACGAATACTAGTTCGTCCTCCTCTCCTTTTGTAATGTTTAGGGTTCAGGGAGCAATGCCCATGTCTGCTTCCCATTATAGGGTGCAATAAGAATCCTAGGGCAACTCCTTATCTATCTGGACATGTGTTGGTGTTCATGTTCATGAATGGACACCATGTTCTCTTTCCATTATGTATCTGGACATGGGTTTCTGAATTATGAGTTTGCCACTCTCCCACTACTATTTGGTGATATTGGGAAAAACCCACAACACACTAAACTGCTGATAAATCTTATTTGTCTTCGAAATTGAAATTATCACAGTGCCACTAGTCGATTCATAAAATGTTGATTAGTCCTAGATTGCTTCTTCCTTGAAATTATGATAGTGCCACTAGTCAATTCAGTTAATTATGGAAACTAACCAGCTTGTCCTGGTGAACTAAACAAACTAGGGAAAGAGGTGAAAGATCGACCAGGACCTGGCGACCTGGCTAAATGACAAGATAGCAATCCAAAGGGAGAAGCGGAATTCCTAGAAACTGGCCTTTGACCAACTGCGCGCTGAAGTCGCGGTCCTTTCTGACAAGTGCCAGAAACTGAAGGAGTTAAACGCCGACTGGGCGAAGCTACACAGTGAAGGTCGCGCCTCGACTAGGAAGCAGACGGAGATCATGAAAGGGATCTTGAAGGAAAATCGTATGGCTACGGACAAAATTCTCCAATCCGTGATGGAGCGCTAGAACCTACAGCTGAAGCACGACATAGTACTAAAGGAGCTGGCCAATCTTAGGGAGGAAAACATGCAGCTCCGGGCTAGGCTCGCTTGAACACAGCATATGTCTATTTAGTACTGAACTGCCTGGTTTATCCTCTGTAGTGGTGATTTTGTAAGCATGAACTTAACTCTATGCACGATGTGTGTGTTCGTCTGAAATTAGTTTGCTCGAGGATTGGGTTTGGCTTAGTTCGGAAAGCGCAACTGCAAGTCTTACAATTAACTAGTTTCAGGCATTGGTACAACATAAATTATTCATCTCGAATTTCCTTTATCCTCTATAGTCTGTCCTTGTTCACCCTCGCGCGCCTTCTTCAGTTCCTTTAACAGATCCGCAATGTAGTACTCTAGCTTCTTCTTGTCTTCCATGAGCTGATCCCTCTCCTTTTCTGCATTATGAATCAGCAACCTGTGGCTATCCTGAAGCTTCTTTGCAGTTTCCAACAACCAAGCTCCCATCGATTCCGTCAGTTAGCCCAGACTGCAAATTCTTGATTTCTTTATCCAGCTCCTTATTTCGTACCGACATCTTGTAATTTTTTCAGCTGCATCACTTACATCAGTAAATCTCCCCGACCTTTCCAACTCATACATCTCCCATAACTGTGCCAAACATTTCTTACGTGCATCTGGCCACTCAAGATCCACCCACTCTACTGCTTTACACACCGGGCCAACCTAAAAACACACACACTATAGTGTTATGAACATGCACGATACATTTTACTTCATGTCATAGTTGCATATAATGTAAACAAACCTGATTTGTACAGCCCAAAAACCTTCTCCCAGTGTTACTGCCTTTCAAATGCAACATATCTCCTCAGTTTTAGCCCATGGTCACATGGCACTTCTCCATCGAGATCTAGGCCCTCCCATTCGGAGTCGTAGATCGTCCTTGGTACCTATAGGTAAATGCAAAGCTAAAATCAAACACGATTGCATGCACATATGGAGCTCAGATCGAGAGATTTACCATTGCCTAACCCTAGCCCGAGAAAACAGAGGAACTCACATCATGGAAGGAATACTCGATGTTGGAGAGAAGGCTGTCGCTGCTCGACTGGTCGTCCTTGCCGTTCAAGGACAACATGGCGAATGCGTCGTCGCAGGCAACGACACGGTGACGGCGTCAGCGTCGGAGAGAGAGAGAGAGAGAGAGAGAGAGTGAGAGAGAGAGAGAGAGAGAGAGAGAGAGAGAGAGAGAGAGAGAGAGAGAGAGAGAGAGAGAGAGAGTAGAGAGAGAGAGGAGAGAGAGAGAGAGAGAGAGAGAGAGAGAGAGAGAGAGAGAGAGAGAGAGAGAGAGAGAGAGAGAGAGAGAGAGAGAGAGAGAGAGAGAGAGAGAGAGAGAGAGAGAGAGAGATGAGAGAGAGAGAGAGAGAGAGAGAGAGAGAGAGAGAGAGAGCAGCCCTTCTACCGCTGCAACGATGACTAAATTGGCATGTTACAATAGTTTAATGGATACCATGCCCTTTCCCTGGATTACTGTATCCTACCTGATATGGATTCTCTTCACACATTCTCATTTCAAATATTAAACCTACACTCCCTCCATCCCAATTTCATTGCCTAACGAAAACATACCAGTATATTACATCATCCAAAGAAACAAAATCATGTCAACTACAAGGTACTTATGCATCACTTCTTTAGTCATGGTTTCACAGGACATTACATTATAATCTCCCAACAAACATAACCACAACATGGTTTCACAAAACATCACATTACAATATCTCAACAAACATAATCACAGAAACAAGTATATTACATCAACTCAAGAAACAAAATCATGTCGACTACAAGGTACTTACACATCACTTGTCCTATCATGGTTTCGCAAAACATTACATTACAGTCTCTCAACAAACAAAATAACAGAAACAAGTACAGTACATCATCTCAAGAAACATAATCATGTCAACTACAATGTATTTATGCATCACTAGTCCAGTCATGGTTTCACAAAACATTACATTACAATGTCCCAACAAACATAATAACAGAAACAAGTACGGTACGTCATCTTAAGAAACATAATCATGTCAACTACAATGTACTTATGTCTTATTAAAACAATGATGGTTTCAGTGAGTGACAAGTCCGAAAATCTCAACAGCTCGCACAACATTATATCGCAATCTCTCAACAAACATAATCACAGAAGCACGCTCTAAATGCAACAGCAGTCAATATTACAAATACAGGCAGGGGAACCCCGCGGTCCATATGACAAGCCCAGGGTAGCAGCTCTCATCAGATCTCATCAACGTCGACCACCTCATTCTGTTCAGCCACTACAGGGGCATCTACATCCACTATAACCTGTTCAACAACATCAGAAATGGTACCAAGGAAGAACACCTTCCTGGTTCGCTTCTTTCACCGCATAATCTACATAAGATCTTCAGTATCCAAAACATCTATGAATTGTTGCTTCTTATGATGCCACCACTGGATTTTTGCCATCTGCTTAGGGCCAATACTGATTTCCTTACCGATCATCTCTCTCATTTCATCAAGAGTTATGTTTTTGGAATCGACAGTGATCTCCATAGTACATGACGAAACTGGCTTATTAACTCCCTCATCAAGTTTTGCCATGTATGAATCCACCTCTATGCGTATACTGAACTTATCTAGATCAGCATCTATTGGTCCGTATTCTTTAGGAGCAGAAGCTCTGGCAGCAAGATCTCCAGCATCTGCATACATATCATCAATCATCGCTTCAACTTTCACCTTACGATCAGCTACACAACACTCCCAAACCATCTGAAGCTCATGGGAGTGTTCAATTTGCTGATAGGTATCATTCATGTTGCGTCACACCAATTTTGTCCTCTGTCTAGAACCCCAGGGAATTCTAGCGGCAAGCATATCTACTAGTTGCGAAACAGACACAACCTCTTTGCAATTCACAAGCACATGCACATCTTGCCCAAACACAACCCTCTCGCAACCAAAATCAAGCTTTGCAGTGTACTGCCAAACATGAACTGTAAACTCATATAGGTCCCTTGTATCAAAGCTGTGCCTAATTTGATTAAAAAGGGGAACATTTCAGTTCATTCGATTCTATTATGCCATAACTAATCTACTTGCAATATAAGGCACAGATAAGAAAAATTCACCTCTCGCTCTTCTCCCGGGTTTTTTCTTCGAGATCTGAGTGCTGCATCCGCCACCAGAGCCGAAAAATCCGCCGCCGGCCTTGCTTTTCTCTTCAACCCATTGCTCGTAGGTACCTTGGGAGCAGAATCCTTGCTGGCCTCCTCGCTAACCGGGGCTGAAGACCTCGCCGCTTCTACGCGTTGAGCCCCAGACTTGGGCCCCAACGGACCCTTTTCAGTCGGCGACATAGCTACAACCTTCACCTTGCAAGACATGCTGGGCCGTCGCCGCCGGATTCAGTGTCAAGGGAGGGAGAAAAAAGGTCCTCCGCCACCGACAGATTTAGGGTCGGGGAAGGGAAGAAAAGGGACCACCGTCGCTGCCGCAGCAAGATTTAGTGTCGAGAGTTAGGAGAGTATAGTAATGGATTTTCCCCTACGACACGTGCAGGGTGGCTAAGAAGAGTGACCGGCAAAGGAGGGGCACAGCAGGAACTAGTGTAACGGAATATCCTGACTTAACGGGCGCGATTTGAAAATATTGTGTTTGGCCATCATTCACTCGAAAGACCCTTCTCAGCAATTGGCGCCCCAACTTTTTTAATCGCGCTGATAAAAATCAACTTGGGTACCGCGTTGCCTGGCCACCCCAACTTTCAAATCTACTATGACGTATCAGCTACAAGATATGCACAATAAGTACCACCTATTTGATGTTCATCGAGCTTGTGCTTCCTATTCTATGAGACACTTGTTTGTTTCTTTTTCTTTTTATTTTTTTTCAATTTTTTTCTCTTTTTCTTTCTTTTTATTTTCTTTTTCACTTGCCTCTTCCTTGTGCCAACAACTATACAAGATAACTATATGAGATAGCGCGCTCACAACTTTTGCTCAGAATTCTACAAGGTATCAAATGTGCATAGCCCAAGCAATCATAGGAGGAACTAGTCTCAATAGGTGTTTGTTGTTCACAAAGATAGTGTAGTTCACAAAGGGATGCAAGTGGGGAGAAGACACGCAATGTTTATACCTTTCTTTGCCGATCTTCACCCTTTATTGGTGGATTGCGCCTTGCTCACAGAATTTGGTTGGAGTATATAGCATGAACCACAAATATGATGATGTAGAGCTCCTTCTCCTCTTCAAAACAAGCTAAACAATACCAAAATCCGAGTTCGTATGCAAAAGTTATGCTCAAAACCGTGATGCAGATTTTCTCTCAGCAGGTGGGGCGGAAATTCCGGTCTGGGGGTCAAAAAACTCCGGCCAAGGGGCCGGAAACTCCGGTCTGGGATGGAATCTCTGGTCTAGGGACCAAATCTCCAGTCCGGAGGTTCCAGGATGTGAACGCGACGAGTTTTGGGCAGAAAAACTTGAACCAAAACCTCAAATTGGTGGGGGAAATCAAGGAATTAGGCCAAGGGAACGCAGGGGAAGGTAGATCAATAAGTTTAGCAAGTAATCCACAGATCAAAACCTACCAAAATGCACTCAAATCACAGATAGATCCAAAACACGAATTGGGGATATTTTTGGTGGAAATTTCGAATTTATGGGGGAAAAGACCAAATCAAGGAGAAACCTGTGGCAACCAAAAGCTCCTGATACCAGATGTTATGGGGTAACCCCGTGGGTGGCCCGATCTTCACGATTCTCGTGGTAAAATCGATGGGAAAGCGAGGGGAAAGGGAGAAGGTAGCAGAAGCGGACCCACACCTCGCGAAGAACACGATGAACACACGCAAAACTCACACAATAGAAGGCCGATTACTCTCACTGGTGGCCACCGGTCCGATAGAATCCTCGCAAGGAAAGATCGGTCAACATGCTCCCTCGATCCCACGTGAAGAGGGAAGAACACCTTGGAGAGGGTCTTGACGTCTTGGCAAAGGGACACCAATGCCAAGGCCTTGTACAACAAGGGAGGCGCGATGCAAACTCCAATGAGGTGGTGATGATAGTCGATCCCCTTTGGTAGAAGGGGATGAGGCAAAACTAGAGATTCCACAAAGGGGGTTGTCTTTAGTCTATCATCTATGCCTAGGGTTACATGAGGGGGTGGGGGCACTATATATAGGCTAGCCACTAATTCAAGGGTACTTTAGGAATAAAAGGGGAATATTGGGCGGACTAAGAGGTACATGGGCCAAAGGCCCAGCTAGCGGCACGCAGGCCCATACGCTCAGGCCGGAGACTCCGGTGTGGGGGTCCGGAGACTCTGGTCTAGGCCGGATATTCCGGTCGGTCTCCGGTTCGTCTCCGAAGGGGCCTTCTGGCTGTCCTCGAGCTTGATCTGGGGGTTGGTCCAGAGATGGGCCGGAGACTGCGGTGTGCGCAGGCCGGAGACTCGGGTGCTCCAGCTGCTGCTTCTTCCGTCTTCTCTTCCAAGCCTCCGTCTTGTCGTGCTTGGTGCTCCAGGCTTCCTGCCATGCCTCCGTACTTGTTGGTGTGAACCTATCATTGATATGGGATGGAGTATGAAGTAGTATACCATTAAATGGGGTAGGAAGTGGGCTCGCATAGAGGAACAAATTCACCTTTGGAGTCCATGACAACTTGGCATAAGTTGGAGACCATGATGTGGTAACAACCGAAGGTCGGGCTACATCCCATTGCTTGCACTTTGTTGAAACAATTGCTCTTTCCAATGTTTTGCTTGCGATGATGATAACAATGGTATCCCTAGGACCATGCTTTGTCATGGATGTTTTACAATTTCTCCCGTTGCTTGCAATAAGATGAATACTTGCTCTTTCTCTTGTGTTACTTGCAACAATACTTCTAATATGGTTTCTATTGAGATGTCCCCCATAGCTTTCTCAAATTTTGGAGATTTTGGTAAATTCCATGATAAGCATGTTCCCCACTTGCATACTCACCATACATCTATTTACACTTGATTGACATTAATGGTGATGTGCACAAGAAGAGATACATCATGATGGATGATATGTTTCTCTACCATGCACACACATTATTCCTTTTGTGTTTGACGTGTGTAGGTACCCGCACGATCATGTTAACATCAGTTGAGCACAAGTTGACAAAAAGAGCTCTAGAGAGCATCCCCCAAGTGAGTTCAAGATCAAACCCAGCTCTGATACCTTTTTCATGCTTTGCATCTTTCATGTTGAAAAATTGCTCTTTCCTATGGTTAGCTTGTAAGCATGTTGATGGTATTATTTCACCTTGTGACAATCATGTTTCATTTCTATTGGATATTGATGCTTTGTGTGTTGCAACAAAAAATTTGAACAATTTCCCTTTCCGATGTTTTATGTGCAACCATAATGCCATTTTGAGCATGTATTGTCACGGGAGCTTCCAAGCATCTCGTATTGTTGTTGCAACAAACATAAGTAACATTGGCTATTTCATATGGTTTTTGACAAACATGTTGTTCTTTCTTCCACTTGTGATACTCATATGCCCATGATATTTTCTTATGTGTATGGCATCCAACATATGGAACAATTTATCTTTCCAATGGTTGGTTTGCACACATAATGATGTTTTTCCGAATTTTCCTATCCTTGCATCAAAGATGTTGATCAATATTTTAGTCAATTGCTTTGAGTGCCAGACTAAGACGTTATATGGAGTTTTTGAGTTCCCACATTTGGATGATGTTCAAACGATTTCCATGCACTTTGACCTTGCATATGCATCCCATTTGCTATACTTGAGTTGTGCTAATAGTGTTGTGTACAAGAATGGACTTGCCACAAATGACATGCTCCACAAACATATGTTGCTTGGTCTTTATTGTGAAGGTACAAGAATATACACGTCAACCTCTAGGGATAAAGAGTTAACAAGACGAAGCGAAGACAATTACCTATGGCTGCCCTTCAACGAGCCATCTCTACATCCTAAGGTGCCTTCCTTCTACTTGAGGACTCATGATATAATCTTCATGAATTGGCTATGCTTTGAGATTTTCTTTGCTTTTGTGGTGAGCTTTGTAGGCTTCATCGAAGGTGAAGGAACATTGAGGTGTTGTAAATTCAATCTTCCCGAGGACGACTATATGGTGAACCCCAGGATCAAGAAGGTCTCTCGACATCTTCTACTTTGTGATCAGCATGTAGAGTTGAGGACGACTCTTTTTGAAGGGGGGGAGATGATGTAGCCCGACCTTCGGCCGTTACCACATCATGGTCTCCAACTTATGCCAAGTCGTCATGGACTCCAAAGGTGGATCCGTTCCTCTATGCGAGCCCACTTCCTACGCTTTTGAATGGTATACTACTTCATACTCCATCCCATTATCATGATAGGTTCACACTGACAAGTACAAAGTTAAGGGAGGAAGCCCGGAGCACCAATCTCGACAAGACGGAGGCTTAGAAGAGAAGACAGAAGAAGCAACTGCTGAAGCCCGGAGTCTCCGGCCTCCAACACTGGAGTCTCCGACAATGACACCGGAGTCTCTGCCCCAGTACTCCGGACATGACTCCGTCCGCCTGCCTAGAGCTCTCTGTCCGCCACCCCAGAGTCTACCTCGGAGAGAATCATCGACCCCGGAGTCTCCGGCCCCTGCACCCCGGAGTCTCTAGCCTAAGTGAATGGGCCTGTGTGCAAACAGCTGGGCCCTTGGCCCATGTACCCCTCTAGTCCGTTCCAAACCCTAGTTTTATGCCCCAAACTATCCCTTGTTATGTGGCTGGCCTATATATAGAGCCCTCACCCCCTCATGTATCCCTTAGGCATATATGATAGACTAAAGACAACCCCCTTTGTGGAATCTCTAGTTTTTCCTCATGCCCTTACCCAAGGGGACCGACTATCATCACCACCTCGTTGGAGTTTGCATTGCGCCTCCCTCGTTGTACAAGGCCTACGTTTGCGACAGTGTGAGCGTAGTTGTCAAGACCCTCTTCAAGGTGTTCTTCCCTCTCCGCTTGGGATAGACGGGAGCACATTGACCGATCTTTCCTTTCGAGGATTCTATCGGACCGGTGGCCACCAGCAGGAGCAATTTGCCTTGTATCGTGTGAGTTTTGCGTGTGTTCATCGTGTTCTTCGTGAGGTGTGCTTCTGCTTCCGCTACCTTCTCCCTTTCCCCTCGCTTTCCCATCGATTTGACCACGAGATCTGTGAAGATAGGGACACCCTTGAGGTCACCCCTTATCAGCACTTTTGCTGAAGACAAGTTGATTTTCCTTGGCTTTGTTGTTTCTTCCAATGACATTGAAGTTGATGTTTCTAAAGTCAAAGACATTCGAGATTGGCCCATCCCCACAAATGTGAGTGAACTTCGAAGTTTTCATGGGTTGGCCGATTTCTATCGTTGTTTTGTGAAAGCCTTCTCTACCATTGCTTGTCATCTCAATGAGTTGACCAAAAAGAATGTCACCTTCTTGTGGGGCAAAGCAGAACAAAAAGCCTTTGATGACCTTAAAAAGAGGCTAAGCAAAGCACTTCTTCTCGCATTACCGTATTTAACAAAAACTTTCGAGATAGAGTGTGATGCTAGCGGTATTGGCATTGGAGTAGTCCTTATGCAAAACATGCGTCCTATTGCCTACCATAGCGAGAAACTTGATGGCACACGCCTTAATTACCCGATTTATGACAAAGAGATTTTTGCCTTAGTTCACGTTCTTCAAGTTTGGCAACACTACCTTTGGCCTAATGAATTTATCATACATTCCGACCATGAGTCGTTGAAATATCTCAAAGGCCAAGCCAACTTGAGTAAAATACACGCTAAGTGGGTAGAGTTCATGGAGTCTTTTCCTTACATTGTCAAGTATCAGAAGGGAAAAGATAATGTAGTTGCAGACGCTTTGTCTCACAAGAACACAAGCCTTCTTACGCGGCTCGAAGTCAATGTGTTGGGTCTTGATGAAATCAAAACTTTGTATGCTTCCGACATGTTCTTTGGACCAATTTTCACAAAGTGCTCCATTGACAAAGGAGTTTGTCGTGGTATTGCCGATGAGTACGCCGTGGAGGGGTCCTCACAGTGCGTGTTTAGAGACGTGGGGTAAGGCGGAGAGTTGGCGGGTATGAGGTAACATAGCTTACCTAGGTTCAAGTCCCACAACGGTGGCGGGACTCTACTCTTGCTATAAATCACTATAATGGTAATACACCGAGTTACAGAGATAGGTTCGCCGTGTGAGGTGTTGCACGTTGTACACAACAATCTAAGAGGTTGTCTGCCCTAAAGGCTCCCGCATGCCGGCTTATAAAGGCGCCAAGACCTAGGGTTTACAGGGAAAGGTCCTTGCCGGACAAGGTAAAGAGTCCTACACTAATACGAACTAGTTTTCCATGTCTTATACTCCAAGGCTCCGAGTATGTCGGTGACTCCTGCGTAGCCTTCCTTTATCCGGCATGGGCCTCCCTTTAGGATCCGTCTAACTGGGCCGCCCAGCAGGCCATAGGCCTTGCTACCAAATATGGGCCACCCGGGTTAGGCGGATTGGTGACATGCTATGAGGATACCCATATAGCATATCCCCAACAGTAGCCCCTGGAGGACTTTGAAATCTTGCACCATCGTGCTTGTTGATCTCTGAATATCCCGTCTAAGTGATGCCGGCAATCCATCAAGCAATATCTCAAAGGTCTCCCAAAGAACCCTGCAATCTTCTCTAGCTTCACAATGTAGCCGGAGATTCCTCGAGTCTTCATTTCCAGAGTCGGACAGTCTCTGCCTTCGATGGAATCTTTAGACATGACCCTTCACTACAACTATCAGGAGGATGACATAGGGTAAAACCTACGCTACCTCGAAACTCATAGAAACAGAGAACTATTCATCAGCTATTTTCACGCACGTGAAATTTGAAACGGTGGAGCGGCAAAAGACGGAGGACATGGCGAAATTACCGCGCACGTTCCTTCCATCAGATCTTTTTGCATGAATCTTGACGCGAGGCTTATATATTTCTACCGTGGTCAATTTATTCCTTTTTACCCGCATTCGCTTCCCAGTCTTTGTCTTCCTCCAGCCGCACGACCGTTCGAGCTCTTCTACAAAAACCCTAACCAGAGCCCTTTCTTCCTCCACCTTCTCCTTGTCGTAATGGCCTCCAACAGCTCTGCTCCTTCCACGACGGTGATTCCCGAGGCTACGCTGGAGCCATCCCAGGGAGTGATCGTCCCGCTAGAGGGGGTGGTCATTCCTGTCTCCACCATGACGGAATCCACCGGCGATGACCAAGAACGAGCGGCACCCGAAGCCGCTGAAGAGGAAAACGACTCCCACAAGGGGATGTGGAGAGGCTCTGATCTCTCCGTCGAAGATCTGCAGGAGGTGGTCACCGAGGGGTATCTCCTTGTGGCGGATAATTTAGTCTGGCGGGCGGCACCGACCGGCGAGGTGGTCCCTTCTCCCCAAACAGGAGAAAAGGTGTACCTCAAATCTCAGCTGGTACGTGGCGTAAGCCTGCCAGTCTCCGACTTCTTCTTGGATGTCCTCCGGCACTTCCGAGTACTTCCCCACAATCTCTCTCCCAACAACATTCTAGTCCTTAGCAAATTTGTAGCTCTGTGCGAAGGATATCTAGGGATCAAGCCTATACTAGATCTGTTTGTGTACTTTTTCACCGTTAAGAGAGTGTCCGTAGAGTCCAAGGACGAATTGCGGATCTGCGGAACCATTAGCTTCAAAATCCAGCCTAGCCGGCGCTTCCCCGACATCATAGGGCATGAGTCTTGCAACAACTGGCAGCGCACGTATTTCTACGAACCAGATGTCCTTCTGCCTGACCGCCTTGAGACCTACCCTGACATTGTCGATGGAGATACCACTGAAGTGCCCGCATGGCGGACCCCAGCTCCTATTCCCTCTGATGACGAAGCCAATCGTGTCGTAAGGCAGATCGAATGGCTCTTAGACGGAGGTCTGACGGGCTTGGACCTTGCCATGTGTTGGTACGTTAGGCAGATCCAGCCTCTGCAGCACTACGCCGAGTTGATGTGCAAGTATACTCAAGATAGGAGGGATCCCATGCGAATTTCACGGGATAACTTCTCTACTGACTCTATCAAGCTCCGTCTTAAGGACATTGTCAGGGTGAGGGACAAGAAGCGGGGCTTCAAGATCACCTATGACATGTTCAATTACGGTACATGCCCAGAGGTAGCTTCTGTTTCCTTTGTTGCTCGTTATATGCTCTAAGGTTTTTCCGACTAGAAGTTGTCCATCTAATACTCCTCTGTATCCCAGCTGGCGACCTTGGTGGCGGATCAAATGGCCTCCTAGGTCTACGATCCAAAGCTGAAGGATATCTAGGTGGTGTCCGACGACGACGCCCCCAAGGATCAACCAGCTCCAGCAGCACAAAAGCGGAAGAGCTCCACCTCTAAGGCTGGTGCCGAGGCCAAGAAGAAGAAATCGGAGAGTGGAGTCTCCAAACATTCCACTACCGCCTTAGAGGCGGAGAAGAAGAAGTCCACCGGAATTCCCCTCACCAAGGCTCCTGCCGTGGAGTAAGTACTTTCATTCTCCGACTTGTATTTTTCAGCTCGCACCTTTTTCAACTCTTGTACTTATACTTTGTATGTTTTAGGAGGAAAGCCGGTGTTAGTTTGAAGTGATCCTCCAAAGATGTTGGAGGGTCAAAAAACATTCGCGATATGCTAACCAGGGATATGTCCGCCAAGTCCTCTCCCACCATCGCTCCCTACTCCTGCCGCCAAGCCTTCTACTGGCCCCGCTGGGCCGTCATCCCTCGTCATCCTTGAGACCTCTGCCATGGAGATAGATATCAATCCAATTCTTGATGTCTCAGGCTCTATTGAGTCAGATGTTGCTCTCAGCGGCCAGGCGACACAGGAGAGCACTTCCTCTAAAGTGGCTGAAGCTCTGACTAAGGATGCCACCGAGAAAGGGTAGGAAGTAGTGGAAGATGTGGATGTGGAAGCGACAACTGAGGCGGGAGCCTCTGAGCCATCATCTGCTTTGAAGGTGTAGGAGGCAGCTAGGGATTCATCCATGCCTCCAGATTCAGCCTCTCCATTGGCTGCGACTCCTCCGATGTTGAGCCTGGATGACCTCATCAAGCAGGCCGATGCAATCTATAAGAATGCTTAGACCTTCCATGATTCCTATGCTCATCTGACCAACAATCTTAGGATCATTGCCATCGTAAGTTTTTTGAACTTCACTTATTTTACTTTGTGTAGTATATCCCACTGTAGCCCCTGAGCTCTTAGGTGGATAATCCAATAGTTATCGGCCTGAGTGCTCCAAAGAACTAAGTGTAGAACTTGTCCGTGTAGCCCCCGAGCGTTTAGTTGAAACTGGATAGTTCAGACTAGATGCTCTAGAGAAACTAGTTTACTTTAAAATCATGTACTGTAGCCCCCGAGCATTTAGTTGAAACTGGATAGTTCCGACTAGATGCTCTAGAGAAACTAAGCATGTTAACATCTTGTGCAGAATGAGAATAAACGGAGGATTGCCGCCAATGAGAGGTTTGCTGCTCTTCGGAAGGAACTGGACCTTGAACAGGGTAAAACCAAATTCCTGAAGGAACAGATCAAAAATAGCCAGAGTCTGTTTCCTACAATAGCTCCTTTCTTTTCTCATTGAATTATTTCTCCTGTCTTCTGATAGCACTTTCTGATTTCTGTCTTATAGAAGCCATTGCCAAGGCCAAGAGCATCGTCAAGCAATCCAAGCATATCCAGGAGGTCGATGATGAAAACAAAATTCAGAAGAAGGACCTGGCTGAGGCCGTCAAAGGCCATAAGGCAGCGATGAAGGTGCTGCAAGAATCTAAGGACTCCGATATGCAACGCCTGAAAGGCGAGATTGCCTAGCTCAAGGAACAGAACCAAGTTTCCAAAGAGCAGAACACTAGGAACCTTGAGGTGTACAAGATCATCCAGAAGGAGCGGGATGCATTGGCGGAGTCATGCTCTCAAGCAGAGACGAGCATGTTCGGTAACCTTCCTCCATCTTGGTCGTTTCTGTATTGTAGACGTTTCTTTGATTGGTTTGTGCTCATGGCCCTTGTTTCTTTTTGCAAACCATAGCCCCTATTGGCTTAGCCAATTTGGGAGAGGGTTCTCCAGACCTCAAGGAACACATGATTCTTGCCGGCAACTTCGTCAGCACCGCCATTGCTCAAGCCAAGGAGGTAGCTCAACCTCTAGGCATCAATATCAAGGCACCAGACTCAGCGTCCAAGTATGCAGAAATCCTGCGCCGAGCCCCCAAGAAAGTCAAGGACTGGAAAGCCTCTTGCATCCGAGCTGGTGCAAGGATGACCCTGTCGTTGGTCAAGGCTCACTACGACAATGCCGACATCGACTTGGTGACTTCCGGCATGCCCAAGCTGGACGAGGAAGGACAAGAGATTGATAGCGATGCTATTTGGAACTCTCTTGCCGGCTTTGATACCAGAGTTGCCAAGATGGTCAAGGCTGATGTCTTCATGCCTTCTGAGATCCTGGATGATGTTATGGCCTCGTTTGAGTCTAGCCTCTCTCCTTTAGAGTTTAACGAGCTCTCCCGGCCTGGATCTCCTGATGATGCCACCATGAAGCCCCCTGCAACAGAGCCATAAAAAACAATGTCTGTATTAAATGTATCTCTGCAGTGTGTATGCGGAAAAATCTTATGTTTTGGCTAAGGCGGAAAAACTTGTACTCAAGCTTCCTGCAACTTATTTGTTTCCAGCATGTGTATATTTTTTTAAGCAAGTGCTGTCTTATCCATTATTCTGGTTCGTATGCTTGACCTTTCGTGAGACAGAAGACTCGCAGCATAGAACTATGCTCTTAGGTGATGATGCTTAATAGCACCGTCAAGAACCCAAGAGCAAAATCGCTGGCTTTGAGTGCCGAAAAGTCACTACTCCGGAATCCGCATAAAAACTTCAGAAAACGTGTAGACCAGAAAACTTAAGCTAACGCCCGTAGGCGGAATTTTCACAAGGGAAAATGCAACCTTGCGCATAAAGGGTTTATATGATCCAAAAATGAACAACTAAAGGAGGTAAAAGACTCAGAGAATATGAGTGAACCAAATGCTTTGTTTCATTGATCATATAAGAAACTTATTACATAATATAAATGTGGTAAGTGTAAAAGGGACGTAGCTGTGCTATGTTCCATGGCCGATCTATCTCCGGGTAATCATCATCAGAGTCATGTTGCTTGCGCTTGCGATTTTTTGGCCTATCTTTCAACTCGCGAATATCGACGAGGTAATATGAACTATTTAGCAATGCTTTGCTTATGATGAATGGTACTTCCCAAGGCGGGGATAGTTTGTGTGATTTCTCCTGCTTGAGTCTAAGCACCAGATCCCCCTCTTTAAACGAGTGATGCTTTACGCGGCGACTATGGTAGCCGTGCAGCTTCTGCTGGTAGACGGCGGATCTTTGGCATGCCAGCACGTGCTCTTTTTAAGTAGGTCCACAAATAGTCGTCTGGATTCTTCAGCGTCATCCTCCTTGTAGGCAGAAACTCTTGTTGCATCATGGAGGATGTCGGATGGGAGAACTGCTTCTGCTCCATAAACCATGAAGAAAGGAGTTAAGCCAGTGGATCTATTAGGTGTTGTTCGTAAACTCCACAAGACAGATGGTAGTTCCTCTGCCCAGGCTCCAGCTTCTCTACGTAGCGGTGCCTCTAAGCATGGCTTGATTCCGTGCAGAATTAGTCCATTGGCCCTTTCAACTTGCCCATTTGACTGTGGATGTGCCACATATGCTAGGTCAAGGCGGATGCCTTTCTCATGACAGTATTCCTCAACTTCTCCGAGAGATAAGTTTCTGCCATTGTCGGTGATGATGCTATGCGGGAGACCAAATCTCACCACTAGATCCCGGACAAACTTTAGGGTTGTTTCCCCATCAAGCTTTCTAATGGGTTTAGCTTCAATCCATTTCGTGAATTTGTCCACTGCTACTAGCAAGTGTGTGAATCCACAGGGTGCTGTCTGCAAAGGCCCCACCATGTCCAGCCCCCAGACCGCGAACAACCAAGTTATTGGTATTGTCCGCAATTCTTCAGCTGGAACACTTGGTTGTCTTGCATAAAACTGACACCCAAGGCATGTTTGTACCAACTTGTCAGCGTCCGGCTTGGTAGTTATCCAGTAGAATCCTTATCGGAAGGCCTTAGCCACCAACGATCGGGGAGCAGCGTGATGCCCACAATCTCCGAGATGTATTTCTCTAAGGATTTCAATACCTTGCTGCTGGGAAACGCATCGTAGGAAGACTACCGTGGTACTTCTTTTGTATAGCTGGCCGTCAATGATGACGTAGCCTTTTGCTCTGCGTACTATTTGCTGGCTTTTGACTTCATCGGCAGGCAAAGTTCCATCTTGTAGATAATCCATGAATGGCTTCGTCCAAGTCGGAGAGGTCACTATTACTGTGTTAACAAATGAATCCACTCTATCCGGGTTATCGGGGTCTGCTCCCTCCATGGATGGAGTCCGTAAATGTTCCAGGAAATCTCCTGGTGGAATTGGTCGACGAGCTGATCCAAGCTTTGACAGTAGATCTGCCGCCTCATTATCTTCCCTTTTGACGTACTTGACTTCGTAGCCGTCGAAGCACTTGGCTATATCGTCTACTTCATCTCGATATGACGCCATCATAGGGTTCCGCGTGTTCTAGGTGCTAGCTACTTGTTGGGCAACCAAGTCAGAATCTCCACAGCAATCTATGCGCTTGATGCCAATATCCCTGGCTACGCGAAGTCCGTGAATGAGGGCCTCATACTCCGCCATGTTATTGGTAGCGTTGAAGTGGATCTGCAGGACGTACTGCAGCTTCTATCCTGTTGGTGATTGTAATAATACACCAGCCCCCGAGCCATTGAGTAATTTTGATCCGTCAAAGTGCATGACCCAATACTCTGGCTCTAGCACATGAGTGTCTTCTATAAGCTCTGTCCAATCTGCAAGAAAATCCGCTAATGCTTATGACTTGATAGCGTCGCGTCGCTTGTAGGTGATGTCGAAGGCGGCAAGTTCAATGCCCCACTTTGCCACTCTTATTGTAGCATCGCTATTGTTGATGATGTCGGACACTAGAGCTTTGCTCACTACTATGATGGGGTGATCCTAGAAATAATGCCTTAACTTATGTGAAGCAAGGAAAACTCCATAAGCTATCTTCTGGTAGTGCGGGCAATGCTGCTTGGATTCCGTCAAGACCTCGCTTACATAGTAAACGGGCCGCTCAACTCTGTACTCATGTGTTGGTTCCTTGCGCTCCACCATGATGACGATGCTGATTACTCGGTTGGTTGCCGCCATGTAAACTAACATAGGCTCCCTTGGCACCGGTGCTGCAAGTATAGGTGGGGAGGACAGTATTCTCTTCAACTCCTGAAGTGCTGCGTCAACTTCGTCTGTCCATGTGAATTTTCCGCCTTCTTGAGCAACTTGTAGAGTGGCATAACCTTCTCACCAAGTCGGATGATGAACCGGCTTACTACTGCAATGCAGCCTGTGAGCCTTTGTATGTCCTTCATGCATGTCAGGCGTTTGATGTCGAGGATGGCCTTGATTTTCCCGGGTTAACCTAGATTCCACGATGCGAAACGATGAAGCCCAACAATTTTCTGGATGGTACCCCAAAGACGCACTTCTTTGGGTTCAACGTCATGTATTTTCGGAGATTGTCGAAGGTTTCCTGCAAGTCAGCGATAAGATCATTTGATTTTTTTGACATTACCACGATGTCGTCCACGTAAGCTTGTATGTTGCGACCTATTTGGTCGTGTAGGCAATGTTGCATCGTCCGCTGGTACGTGGCACCAGTGTTTTTCAACCCAAAGGGCATCGTGATGTAGCAATATGTGCCGTAGGGTGTGGTGAACGAAGTGGCCAATTGGTCCGACTTTCGCATCCGGATCTGGTGGTATCCTGAGTAGGCATCGAGAAAACACAGAAGTTCCGAGCCAACCGTCGAGTCAATGACTTGGTCAATGCGAGGTAAAGAAAACGGATCCTTTAGACATGCTTTGTTCAAGCCGGTGTAATCAACGCACATTCTTAATTCATTGGTTCCCTTTTTGGGGACAAGTACAGGATTTGCCACCCATCTGGTGTGAATAACTTCTCGGATAAAGCCAGCCTTAAGTAACCAAGCTATTTCTTTGCCTATAGCCCTTCTTCTTTCATCACCAAAGCGTCGTAGAGGTTGTTTCACCGGTTTGACATTAGGATCAATATTCAAGCTATGCTCGACAAGTTCCCTAGGTACACCTTTCATGTCGGCAGGTTGCCAGGCCAAGATGTCCCTATTCTCACGGAGGAAATCAACGAGCACGCTTTCCTATTGGGGACCCAGGTCTATGCCAATGGCGGTGGTCTTGTAGGAATCACCTTCGACAAGCTCCACCTGCTTGGTCTTGATGGCGGCCTTGAAGGCGGGTTCGGCAGCAGTGATCTGCTTCTTTGAAGACGGCATCTCCGAGGCATCGACCTGGTTCTGGATCTCCTTGAACTCCTCACCGTATAGGACTACTTCGGCAAATGCGGCTTCACCGAGCTTGCAGTCCCGTGCCTTGGTGAAGCTTCCGTCAACAGTGATGACGCCATTTGGTCCGGGAATCTTGAGCTTGTTGTAGACAAAGTATGGCCTTGCGAGGAAGGAGTGGAAGATGTCACGTCCAAAGATGACATGGTACACGCTCTTGAAGGGCACCAATTCAAAGGTCATGCATTCTTGGCGGTAGTTGTTGACATCACCAAAAGAGATCGGAAGGGTGATGCAGCCTAGGGAATTTGCTTGTCGGGTAGGGATAACCCCATGGAACACGATGTTGCTCTTCCTTAGCTGGGTCTCCATCAAGTTCATCTTGTGCAGTGTATCCAGGTACATGATGTTGATGCTGCTTCCACTGTCCACGAGGCACTTGGTGAACTCCGTGTCGTCAATCAATGGGTTGATGACCATGGCATACTGGTTCTGTATTGGGATAAGTTCTGGGTGATCTTTCCTATCCCATGTAATTGGAACTTACGACCACCTGATGTACTAGGGAACCAGAGGGAGGGTGGCCATTAGTATCCTCAGAGGTTTTCTGGGCCCGGGCGGTTGGGGTGCCAAGGAAGGTGTGGTAACATGGTGCCTTCTTTTCGAAGGGATTTTTCCCTTTATCTCCCTTGTCGGAAGATTTTGGGTCCATGTCCTCATCCATGTCACTTGATTCCTTGGGCTCTTCCTTCTTCTTCCCTTTGCCTTTTCCGCGGGGTCTGTTTTTCTGGCTTCGCTTGTAGCCCGACTCAGGGTCCTACTTGAGATCATTGACAAACTTTCACTGGTGATTGGTGTTGGTGGATTTGCCATTGACATCGAGATGGACGAAACCCGACATATCACGGTACTCTTCGTACGTTTGGGGAACACGGGGCACTGAGGGTGTAGTGTCACTCCTCTCCTAGCCACTGCTAGCCCCCCGACCACGTCCACGCTGTCCGCCATTGCCTCTGCTAGTGAACGTTGCGGCGACCATGTCGGCTACTTGCTTCTCTTTTGGTGGATTCTTCCGCTTGTTATTGTTGTTCTTCCTGGCCTGGGTAGGGATTGCTATCACTGGCAACGATCCCCGCACGTCGTCATCAGCAGCGGTAAACTCGCTAGCCATGACGATCATTGTGTTGAGGTTGAGATCATTGTTGTCTTGCTTGCGCTTCAACGTATGCGGGAGCAAAGTTCCCTTTTCCAAACCATCAATGAAGGCGGCCATAGTGGTCTGTTCGTGCACCCCTGCGCAGGATTTTTTCATATCCAGCCAGCGAGAGAGGTAGGCACGGGAGGTTTCATCCTTTTCTTGCACACACCACTATAGGTCTTCGACAGTGCAGGGACATTTTTACGTACCCTCAAAATTCTTGGTGAACGCTTCATGCATGTCCAACCAATTGCATATTGATTTTCCCGTAAGTCGTCGATCCATTTTCGGGCGGTACCGGTCAACATGAGTAGGAGGTACTTGACGGTGACGCTGGGGTTTCCCCCTGCGATGTGGATCTCTTCGTTGTAGTCCTGCAACCATGTTGCTGGCCTGGCAGTGCCGTTGTATGGCTTGATGGTCTTGTCTATCCGGAGGCCCTTGGGGTAGGTTGTGGCCCGTATCACTGGTCCAAAACAACGTGGCCCAAGGTATGGGAGCTCTTGAGCTTCTTGGATCTTGTCTAGCCGTGAACATGCATCGTATGGCTCTGGCTGCTTCCCTTTTCCGTCATGGGGAGGGGAATTGTGGCGCAATCTATGAGATCCGCCGTGTCCTCCGCCATGATGGCTACTAGGTGGCGATGGCGGCGGTGGAGGCGGTGGGTTAGCTCTCTTGCTGTGCCCCTCCTGCGATTCCTCACGCTTGTCGCGGTTTCTTGTCGGACGTGGTTGTTCCTTGTGGGACCTGCTTCTGTGTCCGTCATTGCTGCTGCGCTCTCGGGCATGCCGAGGCTGCTTGTCCTGATTGCGTATAACGACGCCGGGCTGGGACCGCCTTGGAGGTGGCATGCTTGTGCAGTGGCGCGGCTCTGGCTCCTCATGACGCCGAGATGGTGGTGGAGGTGGCGACCGGCAGGGGCGAGCCTTTTCTCCGTGATCGGAGGATATGGGGATGGCGTCGGTCCTGTTGCGTGCCTCTCTCCGTCTTCGCTCTGTGGAGCCTGTGTGGGATCCCTCATCACGGGGAGATTTTGGCCTTCTACGGCTGTTCAGGGTTGACTGGCAAAGCTCTGGGTTGTACTCAAGCCTCTGCGAGGTGGACTTTTCCTGTTGCTTGCATGCCTTAGCGACAAGGTCGTACACCTGAGCAACTGCTTCTGGCGACCTGTCCTGCTCCAAGAGGGTCTTGGCAACGACAATGTTGAGAGCGGGAGTTGGCATGACGTGCCTCTCCTTTGAATTTATGTAAGGGGTGGCTTTTGTTGGCTTAGACCCGTTATATTCCAACCTTCACCGAACGCCGGGATCTTCAATGATGTGAGCTGGTACCTTCTTTGTCTTTTGCTTTAACAACAATTGCTTGTATTCGGCCTCCATAGCTCTTGCCGCCTTGATGGATTGTTGCGCCTTAGCCATGTCTTTGTCCAGCTTAGCGCCCTGCTCCGCGATGCACTTGGCCTCCTCTAAGTTTTCTGCGCGCTTCTCATTAAGCTCTGTAATGCTCCGGATATGGGCGACGGTGATTGGATCAACAAGAAGTGCGCCGTAGATTGCTTTTTCGGCGGGAGTGGCCAGTGGGTTGCCGGCTGTAGATGTTGATGGTGGCATTGGCGGCTGATTTGATTGTCGGGCCATACTAGGGACCGTGGTAAGTTCCTCCGCCGGTGGGGGGCGGATAATCAGAGGGGGCATGGCTTTGGTTGGAGCCGAAGGATCGGCAGCTTTCTTAGCTGCTGCTGCTCTAGTGACCACTGGCGTGGGTGGAGCTCTCTCACGTTCTAGTTCTTGTCTGTCTTCTTCCATCACGCTAGAAATGGCAACTAGCACCTGGTGGGAAGTGTTGGTCTTCTCAGCACACTCCTCCTTCTCGATCTCCTGCTCGATCTCCCTCATAATAGCGTCGTATTCCTCCGAGTTAGCGTCCGAGCCACCGACATCTATACTGATATCGGCGTAAAGTGCGTCAAGGACGGAGTCGGAGTTGGCCTTGGTGTTGGCGATGTCGGATGTGGAGGGTGATGGAGGTGGGCCATTGTTGTTGTTTCCTCCTCTGGTTATGACGGCGGTTGCCACCATGGCCTCTTCATTGGCGTCCGCGTATTTGTTGACGATGGCAACCATCTCACCAAGGGTGAGAGGGCCTGCGGCCTGCTGCATTCGGAGGGTATGCCGGAGGAGTGTTCCAAGCGTGAACCCTTCCACGAAGTGGTATACGAGTTCATCGGTGCGGTCGCCCTCTAGGGTTTCCCTCACCCTCATCCATCTAGCGAGCTATTCGCGGGGAGGTTCTCCATCCCTTTGAATGCATCTGGCTAGATCAAAGATGGTGATGACACCGACAAAGTGTGACCTGCACATCTCTAAAGCTCGGGGAAGCCAAGCGGATTTGTGGGGTCCTTCCACGTTTATATCCTGCACATGGGCGGTTTGGGTGGGCCTTGAAATTTCCTGATCCGAGCCACCATACACCAAGGAGAGGTATGGCCCAGATCCTTCCGCGAACGTGTCCTGCTCATAGGCGGTCCGTGCGGGGCTTGACGAGTTTCTGACTTCCTCGGAGCTTGGACCCGAGTCAGTTTCGCCGATGAAGATGTGGATGTCTTCGAAGGGGATGACGGAGCAGCACGTGGGGTTCGTCTTTGCCGGCACCCAAAACTCATCTGGAGGGACGATTGGGACGTTGTCAGAGAAGAGAACACGACCGATGGCTACGGTATCACTGATTCCTGCGAAGAGACTGGACCTCGCCTAGTGTAGAGCTCGAAGCGCCTCTTGCCCCACGGTGGGCACCAACTGTCGTGGTATTACCGACGATTACGCCATGGAGGGGTCGTCACAGTGCGTGTTTAGAGACGTGGGGTATGGTGGAGAGTTGGCGGGTACGAGGTAACATAGCTTACCCAGGTTCAAGTCCCACAACAGTGGCAAAACTCTACCCCTGCTATAAATCACTATAATAGCAATACATCGAGTTACATAGATAGGTTCATTGTGCGAGGTGTTGCGCGTTGTACATAACAATCTAAGAGGTTATCTGCCCTATAGGCTCCTGCAGGCCGGCTTATAAAGGCGCCAAGACCTAGGGTTTACAGGGAAAGGTCCTTGCCAGACGAGGTAAAGATTCCTACACTAATACGAACTAGTCTTCCATGTCTTATAGTCCAAGGCTCCGAGTATGTCGGTGACTCCTGCGTAGCCTTCCTTTATCCAGCATGGGCCTCCCTTCAGGATCGGTCTAACTGGGTCGCCCAGCTATCCATAGGCCTTGCTACCAACTATGGGCCACCCGGGTTAGGCAGATTGGTGACATGCTATGAGGATACCCATATAGCATATCCCCAACAGAGTTGATGATTTCTATTTGCATAAGGGCTTTCTTTTTAAACAAAACAAGCTTTGCATTCCGAAGTCGTCTCTCCAACTTTTGCTTCTCCAAGAATCTCATGGTGGAGGTCTCATGGGTCACTTTGGACATGACAAGACATTGGACATGCTCGCCACTCATTACTATTGGCCAAAGATGAAGAGAGACGTGGATCGCTATATTCAACGATGCACAATATGTGTTCAGGCTAAGTCTAAGTCTAACCCATTTGGTCTTTACATGCCATTGCCTATTCCTCATGCACCACGGTCCGACATTAGCGTGGATTTCATGTTAGGATTGCCTAGGTCTAAACATGGTCATGACTCTATATTTTTTGTCGTGGATCGCTTTCCAAGATGGCACATTTCATCCCGTGCCATAAGACAGACGATGCTTCACATGTTGCAAATTTGTTTTTAGGGAAATTGTCCATCTTCACAGTGTGCCAAGAACAATCGTCTCCGACCGTGATGTCAAATTCATGAGCTACTTTTGGAAGACCCTCATTGCCAAGCTCAGTGACATTCCATGATCTCTAGTGTTTTGCGTGTTAGATAACAATACCAATGATAATGTTTGTTGAGTGCTGCAGATAATTGCCCATACAAAAAGCAACCAAAATAGAGTTTTGGGCGGTGGATTATCCGCCCTTGGCTCAATCGACAAAGTGGACAAGGCGTGTCACGCAGTATGGGGGCGGACTTTCCCTCAGATTGTCTGGCAAGGGCCGAAGTTTTTTCCTGGGCTAGATAATCCACCCTTCAAGTGGCCGGATAATCCGCCCCCATGAATTTTTGCAGAGGGAGCCAAGGCATGCCATGCAATATGGGGCGGATTTCCTCCCGGAAATTCCGATTCCGGGGGCAGAGTTTTGCCCCGGCCGGCTAATCCGGTCTCCACTTGGGCCGAATAATCTGGCCCCAAATTCTCCAACGGTTGTGTTTTGACAGGGGGTATAAATACCCCAATTGCTCCTCCTACCAGACCTCTTGATTCTTACTAAAAAGTGAAGTATTCTTCTTCAAGTTCCAAACCTAGATCCCCATCTTCATCCACCTGAAGGCTCCAATCTTTGGGGAATCGAAGGAGGGGACTTCGATATTCATCAACACCAATCAAGCGCTTCACTTCCCCTCAATTCACTTGGAGGATTCTTGATCTAGTATTTCTTGCAAATATCTAGATCTCATTTTCGGTTATTGATAATACTTGTTCTTGTGGCAGCTTGTTGTCATCACGGGAGCCTCCAATTCAGTTGTGGATGTGTTCCCTGCTAGTGTTGTAAAGGCACCGGTTCCCGCCTCGAAGGGTACAAATAGTGTAAAGGTGGATCGGGCCTTTGGCGGCAAGATCCATCGAAGAACAGGGTGATGCCTATTGTGGCGTGGTGGTCTTAGTACCGCCCACCCCTCCAACGTAGACGTACTTCCCTTAATAAGTAAGGAACTACGGCCAAACAAATCCTGTGTCTCCGAGTGCTCCACTACGGTTACCTCATTCCTCGCTTAGTAGTTAGGTTTGCATATAGGGAAATTCTACGTAGTTGCATATCTAGAGAATATACCTTTGTGTCAAGCCTTAAATTGAAAAAGAATTAAACTTTGGAATAACACCTACTCACCCCCTCTAGGTGCCCATACGATCCATTTCAATTGGTATCAGAGCCTCGACTCTTTATTCGGGATTTACTGCCTAAGAGAGTATGGGTACTAAGGGAGATGGTAGTGAGGCCATGGACAAGGTCACCATGGATGATCTCAAGTTGTTCGAAACAACCTTGATGAAAACCATGGAGACCCAAATGCAAGAGATGCGTGAAATGATAACGCGTCTCTCGCCACCCACAGTTATTCCTCCATGTACCATGTGTTGAGGGCTAACCTCAGGGGTTCCCGATCTTTCACAAATTTCCATGGAAATCAAGGGGGAAGTGCGGGGGAAAGAGAAAGGGGATGAACACAACGAACTCACGCACGAAGAACACCCTCACGCAAAGACACTATACAAGCCAATAGCTCACGCCAGCGGTAACCGGTCCGGCACAATCCCTCAGATCGGCGTCTGGCGAAGATCTCTCTCATGAACCGGCATGGAAAGTAGGGAGTCTCGGTGAGATTTTGATGTCTTGGAAAAGGGACTCCGATGCCAAGGCCTTGTACAATGAGGGAGGCACGATGCAAACTCCAACGAGGTGGGGGATATTTTGTGCTCCTTTAGCAAAGGAGCATGAGACAAGAACTAGATAGATCCACAAGGTTTTATTCTAATTCAAAATATCATGTCTAGGGTTTACAATAGAGGTGGGGGTCTATATATAGGGCAGCCCCAGGTTCAGCGGTACTTTAGGCAATAAAGGGTAAAGTTTGGATGAATTTGGGGATACATGGGCCGAAGGCCCAAAGGCCTTTACATGCCTGTCAACGTGTAGTCCGGAGATTCCGGTGTAGTGGACCAGAGACTCCGGTGCAGGACGGAGATTCTGGTTTGTCTCTGATCTGTCTCCGAAGGGGTGTTTAGAATGTCCCCAGGCCTCGGTCCGGAGGCTGGTCTAGAGACTGGCTGGAGATTCCAGTGTGGCGATCTGGAGATTTCGGTCTTCAAGGCTAGAGACTCCGGTGTGTTAGCTTCAGCTGTGACTTCTTCTCGTCCTGGCCCTTGTTCTTCATCCATGGGGGCTTGGTGATGCGTTGGGGCTTCATAGCGGAGAATGCATAGAGTATTTGAATGAAGTAGCAAGCCATCCAAAGATGTATCAAAGTCACACGAGGAGAAGAGCGAGTTAACCTTTGCTTGGAGAAGTTTGTCTCGGATGCTAGTCATTGGTCCACTTAGCGGACTTGTTGGTGTAGATGTAGGGACGTCCGTAGGACATGCTGCATTAGCTCCCCCTTGGGAAAGAGTCGTTCTCGACTCTTCATGGTTATCATCTTGAACATCTGCATGGTAGGGTGAAAGGTCCTTGACATTGAATGTTGAGCTCACCAGATACTTCGTGGTTGGTATGTCAATGATGTAGGCCTTGTTGTTGATTTGCTTGAGGACCTTGAAGGTACCACCTCCTCTTTGTTTAAGCTTGGAATCACATTCCTTGGGGAAATGATCCTTGCTCAAATGTATCCAAACAAGATCACCTTCTTCGAAGACCATCTCTTTCTTATCCTTGTTCAACCTTGATGCTTGGAGAAGGACTTGTTGCTTGATAGTAGCTCTTGTTTCTTCGTGAAGCTTCTTCATAGCTTGGGCGCGCTTGTCAACGTCCATGTTGGTGCACTCATGGAGAGGAAGTGGTAGTATGTCGAGCGAGGTGAGGGGATCGAAGCCATAGATGATCATGAAAGGGCTCATCTTGGTTGTTGAGTGCTTGGCTCGATTGTAGGCGAACTCGGCGTGGGAAATTCATTCCTCCCAATCCTTGAGGTTTTTCTCGATCAACACATGGAGGAGAGTTCCGAGGCTTCGGTTGACGACCTCGGTTTGGCCATCGGTTTGCGGATGTGACGTGGATGAGAAGAGTAGCTTGATGCCGAGCTTGGCCATGAGGGTCTTCCAAAAGTAGCACATGAATTTGATGTCACGGTCGAAGACGATTGTCCTTGGAACACCGTGAAGACAGTCGATTTCCCTGAAAAACAAATTGGCAACATGTGAAGCATCGTCGGTCTTATGGCACAGTATGGAATATGCCATTTTGGAAAAGCGATCCACGACAACAAATATAGAATTATGACCATGCTTGTACCTAGGAAAACCTAAAACAAAATCCATGCTAATGTTGGACCAAGGTGCATGAGGTATAGGCAATGGCATATAAAGACCAAAGGGGTCAGACATGGACTTAGCTTGAACGCATGTCGTGCATTGTTGAACGTAGCGCTCCACGTCTTGCTTCATCTTGAGCCAATAGTAATGAGTGGAAATCATGTCCAATGTCTTATCATGGCCAAAGTGACCCATGAGGCCTCCACCATGTGATTCTTGGAGAAGCAAAAGTTGGAGAGACGACTTTGGAATGCAAAGCTTGTTTTGTTTAAAGAGAAATCTCTTATGCAAATAGAAATCATCAACTCCTTTGCCAATGGAGATCTTTGCGAAAATTGGTCCAAAGAACAGGTTGGAAGCATACAAAGTTTTGATTTCATCAAGACCCAACACGTTTACTTCAAGTCGAGTAAGAAGGCTTGTGTGCTTGCGAGACAAAGCGTCCACAACTACATTATCTTTGCACTCTTATACTTGACAATGTAAGGAAACGACTCCATGAACTCAACTCACTTAGCGTGTCTATTACTCAAGTTGGCTTGGCCTTTGAAATATTTCAATGACTCATGGTCGGAATGTATGATAAATTCCTTAGGCCAAAGGTAGTGTTTCCAAACTTGAAGGACATAGACTGAGGCAAAAAGCTCTTTATCATAAATTGGATAATTGAGGCATGTGCCATCAAGTTTCTCGCTATGGTAGGGAATAGGTTGTCCGTTTTGCATAAGAATTCCTCCAATACCAACACCACTAGCATCACACTCTATCTCTAAAGTTTTTGTGAAATCCGGTAACGCGAGAAGAGGTGCTTCGGTAAGCCTCTTTTTAAGCTCATCAAAAGCTTTTTGTTGTGCTTTGCCCCACATGATGGTGACATTATTTTTGGTCAACTCGTTGAGAGGGAAAGCAATAGTAAAAGTCTTTCACAAAGAGACAATAAAAACCAGCCAACCCATGAAAACTTCGAAGTTCACTCATATTTGTGGGGATGGGCCAATCTCGAATGTCTTTCACTTTAGAAACATCAACTTCAATGCCATTGGAAGAAACAACAAAACCAAGGAAAATCAACTTGTCTTTAGCAAAAGTACACTTGGGAAGTTTATCATATAGCTTTTCATGTCGAAGTATTTGCAAGACCTCCTTGACATGTGTAACATGTTCCTCAAGTGACTTGCCATACACAAGTATATCATCGAAAGAGACAACAACACTTTTTCCAATGAGAGAACACAAGATATGATTCGTAAGGCACATGAAGGTGGATGGGGAATTAGATAAGCCAAAAGGCATGACCCACCATTCATATAGACCAAGTTTGGTCTTGAAGGCGGTTTTCCACTCGTCACCTTCCGCCATACGTATTTGATGGTAACCACTACGAAGATCAATTTTCGAGAAAATAGTGGCTCCACACAACTCATCAAGCATGTCATCGAGATGTGGTATAGGATGTGTATAACATACGGTGATAGCATTGATTGGACGGCAGTCCATGCATAACCGCAACATATCATCCGTTTTGGGCACCAGAATCACAGGTACCGCACTTGGACTAGTTCTTACTTGGATCAAACCTTTTTTGAGACGAGTTAGTTGATTTGGCGTTCTATCTCCTTCGTCTCCTCCGGGTTCGTGCGGTAGGCAGCACAGTTTGGAAGAGGTGTGCCAGGAACGAGGCCAATGTGATGCTCGGTTCCGCGAAGAGGCGGAAGTCCATGAGTGAGCTCTTCAGGAAACACATCCTTGAATTCCTACAAAATAGCCATAAAAGAGGGAGGAATAGTTTTCAATTCATTAGTTCCTTGCGCTAGTCCCTTGCAGATGAGGACATAGTGCAATATGGATGGGTTATTCCTCACATCTCTCATCTCACTTTTGGTGGCAAGAAGAACACTCTTAGTTTTTCCACTCGAGTTAGGCTTGTGCCTCTCACTCGCTATGAGGTGGTTCTATCCCTCACCACTCTTCTCACAAGATGGTGTTGTGGTTTGCGCCCTCTCTAAAGACTTTGCATTGTCTGCAATTATTTGGCTAGGAGTCATCGGTTGCAAAACACATGTCTTGTTAAGCCACTTGAAGGTGTATACATTTGTGCGACCATCATGTAGGGCACCTTTGTAGAATTGCCATGGTCGACCAAGCAACATGTGGCAAATCGTCATTGGGACTACATCACACTCCACCGTGTCTTTGTATGGGCCAATAGAGAATGTTACTGAGACGGTGTGCTTGATCTTCATGGACCCTTGGTCACTTAGCCATTGGACATGGTAGGGGTGATTGTGAGGATGGAGGGTGAGGTTGACATTCTCACACAACTTGATGCTTTCAAGGTTGTGGCAACTCCCTCCATTGATGATCACCTTGATAGATTTCCCGTTGATGCCGACACGGGTTTGGAAGATGTTGGATCGTTGATCTTCATGCTCTTGTGCTTGAGTAGTCAACATCCTTGTTACAACAAGCGATGGACTTGCGTCATGTTCACACATGAGGAGTTCTTGGTCATCTTCCACATGTTGCCTTGTTATTGCTTCTTTGAATCTTGCGTCGAATTCATCTTCACTCAAGTACTCTTCAGCACCATTGTTATGGATGAACAATACTTTCTTGTTTCCACACATGGCCGACTTGTCTCATTTACCTCCACACCTGTAGCATTTGCCATTGAATGGCGGATCATCCTTTGTGTATTTGCCACTTGGGGGTGGTTTTCCTTGAGGATGTGTGGGATTGAAGGAACGCTTGGAGGTACTTGATGAGCTTCTATTGAAGGTTGTTGGTGTAGCGGTTGAAGCTTGCTTGTAGGTGAAGTACGTCTTGGACTTGCTGTATTTGTTGTCTTCTTGTACTTGACACTCGGCTTTTGTTGCGATGTGCAAAAGCTCACCATGTCACCGTAATTTTGGAAATCAATGATGTGCTTGATTGTATGGTTCAAGATGATGAGGAAACATGCCATTGTTTGCTCCTTGCGCTCATCAATGTTGGCGCGAATCATGTTGCGCTCCATTTTCTTGAAGTACTCTTCCACGGTATTTGTCCCTTGACTAAGCGATTTGTAGCTTATTGAAGAGGTCACACGTGTAATGTGTAGGGACAAAGCAGGATCTCATATGAGCCTTCATGTCATGCCAAGTTGTGATTGGAGGCTTTTCTCTTGCGTCACGAGCAACTTGAACTTGTTCCCACCAAAGGTTGGTGTAATCATCGAACACAAGCGAGGCCATGATGACCATCTTCTCATCACTATAGTTGTGCATCCGGATGATCTTGTCGGCCTTGAGTGCCCATGAGAGGTATTCTTTGGGATCATTTGAACCGGTGAACTTGGGCAACATGAACTTGAGCTTGACGAAGGTTTATTCCTCATTCCGGTCACGGTAGCGGTGGTTGCCATGATGGTGATGGTCTTCATCTTCCATCCAACCATTGTGACGATCTTGGTGAGCTTGATGATGTGCTTGCGGTTGAGGAGCCTCATTTTGGGGAGGTGGAACATGGTTCTCACGACGTTGTTGAGGAGCTTTCTCTTGCTATTGGCGCGGTTGATGACGAGGTTGAGGCGCTTGGGCCTCAAGAGGGTATTGATGATGTGGAGCCTCTTGACGTGGTTGTTGATGAAGAGGAGGTTTGTTCCTTGGTTGGTGTTGACGGTTAGGCACTTGGGCCTCACGACGAAGATGTAATACCTCAGACCCTACGCTCTAAGCAACAAGAGAAGAATGAACCCAAAAGTGGATAAGGGATTCTACCACGGAGGCCCAAGGCCACCCACATGTAGGCCCGTAGAAGAGGAACATGGCACAGTACCGGCCAACCACCCTACCCACTTTCAAGAACATCGTGACAAGAGCGAGTGGCGTAGTCGACAGGTAAAGCGATAAAAAACATACACAAATGAGTATGTATGTCAGCGACATACAATAGTACATCAGAGCCAAACCATCTAAAACAATAGAAACTGAATTATTCAACGCCATACGGCAAGATCCAAATATCCTAGATAGAGATAATATTTTAGGATACATGATGCAGCCCGTCCAACGGACGTCCCCACGTCTACACCACCAAGTCCCCCAAGTGGACCAATGACTCGTTCCCGAGCTAAACTCCTACAAGATAAGGTGAACTCGCTCCTATCGTTGTGTGACTTAGATACACCCTTGGATGGTTTGCTACTTTATGCCCCAACACTATGTATCATCAGGTATGAGGACACGTGCCAGCGGAACGTCACAGCAACCAGCAGCTTCCTGGAACAAGTGCTACTACCGCCTGAAGACAGCAGTACTACCGCACCTGATAGAGAGCCGCCGCTAGAAGCCACAAGCATCACCGGTACCAAGATAGTGGCACTACCGCCTCGACCGGTACTACCGCATTCTCTGAGCGGTACTACCGCATGGGACAGAGAACAACCGCCTCCAACGCTAGACCTCCCCAGTACTAGAAAGACGGTACTACCGCTGCAACCGGTACTACTGGACCCTGCAAGTGGTACTACCACTCGCTATTGAAGACCACACCAATGCCTTGAGCCGCTCTGGTACCAGTGTGCGGTATGACCGCTCGCCACCAGTAGTACTACCGACCGTCACAGTGCCCGCGCACACTTACTCGACCCTTATTCCTTGTAACTCACGCTTTTATATTTTTAGTTTCCCAAACTACCCTTGAACTAGTGGCTGGCCTATAAATATCCCCTCACCTCCTTTGTAAACCTTAGGCTTGATATTTGGAATTAGTAGACACCCCTTGTGGATCTATCTAGTTCTTGCCTCATGCTCCTTTGATAGAGGAGCACCAAATATCCCCCACCTCGTTGGATTTTGCATCGTGCCTCCGTCGTTGTACAAGGCCTTGGCATTGGAATCCCTTTGCCAAGACGTCAAGATCTCATCGAGACTCCCTACTCGCCGTGCCGGTTCGAGAGAGAGCACTTCGTCCGACGCTAATCCTAGGGATTGCGCCGGACCGGTCGCCGCTGTCATGAGCTATATGTGTGTATCGTGTCTTCGTGTATGCATGTGGTCATCGTGTTCTTCGTGCATGAGTTCACGGATTTCATCCTCTCCCTCATCCCCACTCTGTCTTCACCTTGATTTCCAAGGGATTCGTGAAAGATTGGGCCATCCCCGAGGTTAGCTCTCAACATACATCCTCATACATCACACATCAGAGTATCAAGCGGAAGCGGAAAACAAGATCCGAGTATGAACAAGAAGCAAATTGGCATAAGATGCCCTGAAAATAAGCACATCCCGCCCATAGATCTCATGGATATCCATCCTCGGAATATCTACACCTGATGGTCGCCACCACCATCATCGGTCTCTTTGACCTGGTAACCTTCCTGAGAGTATACCTGTCCATCTGAACCAAATATTTATCGTGTGAGACCCTAGGGGTACTCAACAAGTCTTAATGCATCTAAAGGGAACAACCTGGGGTAACACAATTGCAGCGAAAGATAACATCTAAATAGTTCTATAGAGACAAACTACGACATCCGCCCAACCAAAGATGGACGGATGCTCGCTAATGAGTAACAAAAGTTATGTAAGCAATATAAATAAGAGTAAAATGCACCGAAAGTCCTAAAAATTTGGAGGAAACCATATGCAGGTCCTAAAAGTTTGTACTCGTGTACCGGAGGTCCTAATTATTAGATCCATGTGCACTGTAGCCGGGGCTGTAGCTGAGAATTAGCACCTGCAGTGCACAACTATTTGAGAATTAGGACCTCCAGTGCACAACTAACTAAGAATTAGGACCTCCGGTACACGAGTTGAAACTTCTAGGACATGCATATGGTTTCCTCTAAACTTTTAGAACCTTCGGTGCATTTAAATCTATAAATAAACATCGCTCGCCCTCCTTCTCGCTTACCGACGAGAAGGTGGAAGAACATCCCATCCATTGGCAATTTTATTAACCATTCCATGAGTGTTGCACTATTTACTAGTCATGTCTTAGTCAAGTTAAAGGCGGTAGTTTAGTTATGCTTGTCTATGATCGAGAACCTGTGCTCCGAGTCATCCATAACCGCAGACACGGCTTTCAGAAAGATTTACCCTGCAGGGGGTGCACAAATAGCAACACACGCACAGTCAACCTCAGGAAGAACCAAATAAAAAGCAACTAGGCCTCACGACAATGCATTCACAGGATTCATAAATTATTTCAGGGGCCACCCCAATAAGCTACCTGCAACGAAGTTGGCCGACTCTAAGATGGACCTACGGTTTGTGACGACAACATTAAACGACTGGGAACCCAAAGTGTGTCTGGCTTGTCGATACAGCATAAACATGGCACAGGGTTCCTAAATAGTACAGGAACTCCACGCGCAATAGTAAATAAAGCGGTAAACATGGCATAAGTATGGGATAATAATAAATCCCCAAACTAGTTTGTGGCCCCAAGAAATAAAGTGCCAATCAAGCTTAGGTGAAGGGGGATCCATAGAGTCTCCCGCATGTGGATAGTGCGAGTAGTCAAGGAATAGGAATCAAGTACTCAGGGTCCTACGAGACACAAGTGAGTGTGGAAGAACCAAATAACAACTATTTTCCACTGGTGCCTCTTTCTTTGGTTATCCCATTACTACATAGATTAAGTTATTTAGGTACCTCATTATCCAAAGACTCGCAGAAACCCTACTTATGCAGTTCTATGACTCGCATGGCTCAAACAACTCATGTAGTAATGGCTCATAGGATTGAGGGTACAAGTTTCAGTGGGGTTTAAAAGTAAAGGCTATGCAATACTTGGGATTTAGTTTAATGCAATCGTGACTCGATGATGCAAGAATAAGATAGAGGCATAGGTGCTATATGTATGCAAGCATGGGGAATTACTTCCCTGCCGGATTCAGCAGTAGCATAACCGGGATCCAGGTAATACTCTTGGTTCTCCTGATAGTTCCCTTGCTCGGAGTCTGTCTGGATAAAAACCAAACACACAAAGGGCCATAATAAATAAATTGTGCAATCATATGTGATACAACCCAGCATATGACAATCACCATCATGCTACACCAATCACTCCTACAAAGGTAAATTCCTTCCATCTCTTACCGTCCATTGGCTATCACGTGAATGGGGTCCTACTTGAGCCAAATATCTATTTTGTGACTAAACCTATGATCATGATGCCAAGAGGATGCGACAAGGATGAACCTGGAGCCAAGACCCCCAAGCAAGAAGCGTGGAAAAGAAGACGGAAGAAGGATTGCAGCGCCAGGCCCGACGCCGCTGAAATCCATGCCAGAACTTATGACGCTAGGACCGATCAACCGGAAATCCCGCCGACATTTCCGATTGCCGCCGAACCGAACTGGCGCCCGTCGTAACCCGATATAGAAGTCCAACCCGGTGCCCGCCGCAATTTCCAGCTTCGAGTCTGGCGCGACCAAACTTATCGCCGGAATGACAGTCTGCCACTATGAAGGGATTGATGCCCAGAATATTCCCTCCTACCTACCTTCGCCCTAGTACTATAAATACCCCCTGGTGGCTCATATCTGGGGGGAGAGAGATGATGATGAATTGAGGCATGTGCCTAACCCTAGATGTGAACCCCTCTCAATAGTAGATCTATGAGTTGTACAAGGCCTTAGAGTCGGTGCCCTTCTCCAAGTCGTCAAGACCCTCCTCAAGTGTTTGGCCTCTCCCTATCACGGATTCTAGTAGTGCTTGGTCTCTCCCCTTTGGGATTCTACTTGGTTGTTACTCTCTCCTTGATTTGGATTCTATCATCCGCTTGCCGATCTCTCCTTTTGGTGATTTTACCGCAAGGTCTCGCCCCAAGGATTCTATTGGATTGGTTGTTTGAACCAACGGGAGCAAATCAAATTAGATTTGATTTGGCATGTGTTTGTATATTACCTTGCATTAGAGTTGTGTTCATTGTGTTCACCGCGTGTCCCTCACGCCCCGCCTCAAATCCATGAAGATGGGGCCACTCCAAGGGTAAATCCACAAGGAGGCCCTTAGCAACTGGTATCAGCAGCTTTTGGTTGCCACGGATTTGACTTCGCCCTTTGATTTCCACCATAAATTCGAAAATACCAAAAATGTTGCCCAAATTGCTTTAGGATTGATCTCTCGATTTGGTGAGTTTTTCGTGGTTTTGGCCCATAGATTTGTTTCTTTGGGTGTCGATCTACCTTCCTTGAAACTTCTCCCAGCCCAATCCCAGCAGATTTGCAAAAAATCCAGAGATTTGACCTTTTGAGTTCGTCACGAACTGATTTCGGCAAGCATCCCGGTGAACCGGTTGGTGCGCCAAAATTTTCGGCGCGCCGAAATCCCCACCAGAAATTCCAGTGACAGAACCGGCACAGCCGACAGCTCTGTAATTTTTTTTGACAGCCCTAATTTTGACCGTTTTTCTTCTTGGGTTGTTTGTATTTCGTGTGCGTGTCACCCTTACTAACATAAAGCTTCCGCAAATCATCACATATCGTGCTCCTCGACACCACGACGCCCGAACTTCATCCCCGACACCGGTAGCAAGTCGTCAACAATACCAAAGGTATAATTTGCTGCAACTTGTTAACCCTTCTTCCTTTTTGTGTATCTATCCTATGAGAGCATCTCATTTTGTGTTTGCCTAAGAATGGTGCACTTGCCCTTGGAAAGTGAGAGAGTGTAAGCAAATATAAAAGTAGTGGTTAAAAAAAAGAAAAGATTTTAAGAAAAAGAAAAATAGCCTCCCAATACAAAGAGAGTACCAAGCTTGAAGCAAATAGAGAGAGAAAGAGCACGACCAAGGCAAGTGCACAAATCCGTTGCTTATCCTCTTTTGGTGAAACAATTGTGGTCTCTCCTTGCGTTGGCATGACAACCGATCTTAGTCATTGTTAGGACATTTTGTGATCATTTTGATAGTCGTGCTAACCACATCCGTCTCCTCATGTGTGTTCCTTTGTGTTTTTGTAGGTTGTATCCTTTTTGCTTTTGATCATTGGTTCTTTACCACCTTTAACAATAACCTTTTCGTTTGGTTGTTCATTCTGCTATCCACCTTCCTAACCTACCTCCATAGGCCTTTGTGTGTGTGTGTGTCTTCTGTATTCGCTTTTCTCTTAGCAAGAACAACCTTTCCAATTTTTGACTTCGTGAGATAAGGTAGCACATACCATACCACCAATACCACCCTTCCTTTCACTTGTGGTCATACAACATGTCTAGAGGAAGAGAAAGCGGAGATGGCAACTTCAATAACAAAGATGGTTTCGCCACGCGCCACAAATCTTGGGTGCAATGCCAACAATTCAATGCCCAATTTGAGAGGCTTGAGAACCGGCTTGATGAAACTTTTCGAGAATTCGACTACCGTGATTGGCAATGCCAAGTGGAGCACAACGCTCAATTCCAAGCTCTTTAGCAAGATATAGCCAACCTTGGCAACCGTCATGGACATCATTCAAGCTCGTCAAGTTCATCTCGAACGCGCTCCTCAAGTCGTCATGGCGACGCTTCACGCTCACACTCTCATCATGGAGAATCCCACCACCACAATGGGGAACACCAAGCTCGTCATCAACAAGAACAAGTGGTTGATCCACAAGCTCAACAACCACACCACACAAGACATCATCGGCACCATGATCATCATGCACATCCGCAACACCAAGAAGAACATGGTGGCCCTCAACGACAAGCGATGGTACAAGTGCCACCACCTCCTCAAGAACATCATGGTGAAGACAACCGCAATGATAGGCGCCAACACCCACACCATGACCATTGCCAACCACCACAAGTCAATCGTGCACCGCAATGGGATACAAGTGATGATGATGAGGATGCACACTGTGGTAGACGCAACAATCACTATGCTCAACCCCACCATCGTCATCAACAACCAATGAATGCAAATGATCTCGAGCAAAGGTATCGAATAGACTTTGCGCATCAAGCTCCTCCTCCACTGCCTCCTCGAGACAATCAAGCTCCTCATCCTCCACCACGCGCACCAAGTGAGGCAAGCATAAGGCAAGAACGCCACAACTACCACAATGAACAAGAAGATGGCAAGTTTGGGAAGCTCAAGTTCATTATGCCCAAGTTCAAGGGAGAAGAAGACGCTGATGCATACATTGATTGGGAGCTCAAAGTTGACAAAATCTTCTGAGTCCACAACTATTCCGAAGAGAAGAAAGTTGCAATGGCATCCCTTGAGTTTGAGGACTATGCAAATGTTTGGTGGGAAGACTTCCAAAAACACCATGAGAAGCAAGATGAACCTCCAATTGAAACTTGTACCGAGATGAAGGAAGTGATGTACAAGAGATTCACCCCTAAGCATTATAGAGAAGATCTCTTCGACAAGCTACAAAACTTGAAGCAAGGTACCAAGTCAATTGAAGAGTTCTACAAGGAAATGGAGAAAACTATGATGCAAGCTGAAGTGAGAGAACTCGAAGAGCAAACCATAGCAAGGTTCCTCAACAGTTTGAGCCGCCCAATAAGGAAGATGGTTGACTTTCAACCGTACAAGAACCTCACCGAGCTCCTCCATCAAGCTACCAAAGCCGAGCAGCACTTGCAAAAGGAGAATGGTTATGAGAAGACGAAGGCATACTTTGTGTCCGTCAATGCAAATGCCTCCAGCAAGCCAAAAAACCAAGCACCAAGCTCATCCAAGCAAGCAAAGACCATGATAGCACCCTCCTCCAACATGACATCGGATAGTCAAGTCACTTGCTTCAAGTGTGGAGTGAAGGGTCACAAGTCATATGAGTGCACCAACACAAGAGTGATGCTTACATATGAATGGCGCAACCTACTCCGTGAGTGAAGAGGAATAAGAAGCATTGACTCAACGAGCAACTGCAAGGGCAGCCGCAATGGAAGAGGATGACACCCTTGTATGCGAGCATGATCTAAGCCCTGCCCTTGTCATAGCTCAAGTCTTGACAACAAACTCCATCCCAAGAGAGGACCAACACCTCAATATCTTCTAGACTCATGGTGGAATTGATGGCAAATCCATAAAAGTGATCATTGATGGAGGTAGTTGCCATAACCTCGCAAGCACGAAGCTTTATGAGAAACTCAAGTTGCCATGCATTGAGCACCCTCACCCATATCATGTCAAATGGCTTGATGACAATGGGGAACTCAAGATAACATCAAAGGTCAACGTCTCCTTCAAGATTGGCCCATATGAAGATTCCTCGAGTGTGTGCCAATCTTCGTGTGCCACATGCTACTTGGGAGACCATGAAAATACGATAGGAGAGCCATACATCATGGTGGCACTAACCAATACTCCTTCAAGTGGAACAACAAGACATTCGTGCTCCAACCCATGACGCCAAGCCAATTTATCACATCCAACATGGCATTCGTGCACAAGATAAAGTAAGCTAAGGACACTTGTGACATGAGTGGTGAGAGAGTGAGCCACCATCAAGAGTGTGAGTGCCACAAGTCCAAAATGAGTGGGAAAATCATGAGTGCCACGATGCAAGACACCAAATGTGAGACAAGAGATTTGAGTGTGAACCATACTAACAATTCTTCATACAATTCTCTCTCTTTGTTGTCAGTTTTGCAAGGTACCCAAGATAGACCACCACCTACAAGGATAATGCTACAAGATATCCAACCACAACATGACGGCAAGATGTACCACAAGCTATTCAACATGTTTGACAATGGCTTTGATGTAGCCCGACCTTTGGTCGTTACCACATCATGGTCTCCAACTTATGCCAAGTCGTCATGGACTCCAAAGGTGAATCCGTTCCTCTATGTGAACCTACTTCCTACCCTCTTGAATGGTATACTACTTCATACTCCATCCCATATCCATGATAGGTTCACACCAACAAGTACGGAGGGATGGGAGGAAGCCTGGAGCACTAGCCCGACAAGACGGAGGCTTGGAAGAGAAGACGAAAGAAGCAGAAGTTGGAGCATCGGAGTCTCCGGCCTATGCACACCGGAGCCTCCGGACACACCGGACTCTCCGGCCTGAAGACGCCGAAGTCTCCGGCCTGCATACCCCAGAATCTCCGGCCCTTCTCCGGACCGACCCCCAGATCGATCTCGAGGACAGACAGAAGGCCACTCTGGAGACAAACCGGAGACTGACCGGAATCTTCGGCCTAGACCGGAGTCTCCGGACCACCACACCGGTGACTCCGGCCTAAGCGTATGGGCCTGTGCACCACCAGCTGGGCCTTTGGCCCATGTACCCCTTAGTCCGCCCAGACTTTCCCCTTTTATTCCTAAAGTACCCTTGAACTAGTGGCTGGTCTATATATAGTGCCCCCACCCACTCATGTAACCCTAGGAAGAGATGATAGACTAAAGACAACCCCCTTTGTGGAATCTCTAGTTTTGCCTCATCCCCTTCTACCAAAGGGGATCAACTATAGTCACCACCTTGTCGGAGTTTGCATCGCGCCTCCCTCGTTGTACAAGGCCTTGGCATCGGTGTCCCTTTGCCAAGACATCAAGACCCTCTCCAAGGTGTTCTTCCCTTGCCACGTGGGATCGAGGGAGCACGTTGACCGATCTTTCCTTGCGAGGATTCTATCGGTCCGGTGGCCACTGGCGGGAGAAATCGGCCTTGTATCATGTGAGTTTTGCGTGTGTTCATCGTGTTCTTCGCGAGGTGTGTGTCCGCTTTTGCTACCTTATCCCTTTCCCCTCGCTTTCCCATCGATTTGACCATGATATCCGTGAAGATCGGGCCACCCATGGGGTTACCCCATAACATTTAGTATCAGCAGCTTTTGGTTGACACGGATTTCTCCTCGATTTGGTCTTTTCCCCCATAAATTTGAAAATTTCCAAAAAATAGCCCCAATTTCGTGTTTTGGATCGATCTATGATTTGGGTGCGTTTGGTAGGTTTTGATCCATGGATTACTTGCTAAACTTGTTGATCTACCTTCCCCTGCATTCCCATGGCCTAATTCCTTGATTTCCCCCACCAATTTGATGTTTTGGTTCGAGTCGAGTTTTACACGTTCTAGAGCCTCCGGACCGGAGATTTGGTCCCCAGACCGGAGATTCCGGCCCCCAAGCCGGAGATTCCGGCCTAGACCGGAGTTTCCGGCCCCCAGACCGGATTTTCCGGACCTCCGAATTGGAGTTTCTGCCCCTCTGCTGACACAAAAACTGCTTCACGGTTTTGAGCATAATTTTTGCGTACGAACTCGTATTTTGGTGTTCTTTAGCTCATTTCGAAGAGGAGAAGAATCTCTACATCATAATCGCCGTGGTTCATGCTATATAATCCATACAAATTCCATGTGCAAGGCGGAATCCACCAATAAAGGGTGAAGCTCGGCGAAGAAAGGTATAAAAATTCCGCGACTTCTCCCCACTTGCTTTCCTTTGTGAGATACACTATCTTTGTGTTCAACAAACACCTATGGAGACTAGTTCCTCCTATGATTTCTTGGGCTATGCACATTTGATACTTATAGAATTCTGAGCAAAAGTTGTGAGCGCGCTATCTCATATAGTTATCTTGTATAGTTGTTGGCACAAGGAAGAGGCAAGTGAAAAGAAAATAAAAAATAGAAAAAGAAGAAAAAGAAATAAAAAACAAGTGCCTCATAGAATAGGAAGCGCAAGCTCGATGAACATCAAATAGGTGGTACTTATTGTGCATATCTTGTAGCCCATCAATTTATTGCAATCGAACTAGCGTCTCTCCTTGCACTTGTGCGACACGAGCTTATAGTCTTCGCTAGGTAATCATTTGGTTCTTAGCTCACTTTCTCCATCGCACAAGTCCCATTTATCCCATCTTGTGTGTTTCCTTGTACATAATTCCTATCTTGTGGATTGAATTGTTTTGCTTTGTAATCATCATGGTTCTTTACTTGCCATTACAATATCTTGATTTCAGATTGTTCTTGGACATGCCACCTTCCATACCTATCCACCATAAGCTTTGTGTGGGTGTTTTTTAGTGGTTAGTTGGTTTTGGTGTTCCACGTGAACTTCACTTTGCTTGGTTTTGATTGCTCTCAAGTGTTTCCACTTGCACAATACTATATTCTAAGGTAAAGTAAGGTTTGACGTTGCATCCCTAACCCCCTACCACTTCCATATACACCACTTGGTCTTGTGAATCATGTCTAGGGACTCCGGAACCGAGGATGATATCTATGAAGAATCCATGATGAGCCACCACGACTACGACTCCACAAGTATAGAGGACATGATGGAGCACTACATCGATAATGGCTCCACGTGCTTTGAGGACCCGGAGCATTGCACCTATGACGACTCCATATGCATGGAAGACATGGAGCACGTCATAAACTATGGCTCCTCAAGCATGGAGGAATTGGAGCTCTACATCGACAATGGCTCCTCATGCATGGAGTACATGGAGCACTACACCTACAATGGCTCCACATGCTTGGGTGATATGGAGTACTACATCAACAATAACTCCCCAAGCATGGATGACTTCGAGTGATACAACGAAGATGCCTCACCAAGCATGGAGGACATGACGAGCTTCACCCACTTTGAGGGCTCTTCCATGAGCCATGAAGAATACCTCCACCGCTTGGAGATGGAGGATTACTACGCCAAGGTAGCGAAGACGCATCATCAAGAAACCATGACCTTCAAGTCCAAGAATGCCACACCAAAGGGCACCACCTACTTTGATGATCCACCTCCAAGCCGTCAAACGTCACCATATCCAGGGCGCCAAGAACGACCATCTCCAAGGCGTCAAGTGCATCTAACTCCAAGGCATCAAGTGCCATCTACTCCAAGAAGAGTGGCGCCCAAACATCATCTTCCACACAAGGCGCCACGAAGCAAGAATCTTCATCGATATACATCCTCTAGAGATCATCGCCAACATCAAGAGGATACAAGACGTCATTCAAGGCATCTTCGCCATGAAGACGGAGAATACATGTTGAGCACCATCCATAATGCTCAACCAATCTCAAGAAGGCACCACCATCAAAAGAAGAGTGCCAAGGACAAGAAGCATCATCGTGAGCATCATGTGGATGACCAAGTGGGCCATCTACATCAACCTTTGGCATGGCACGCTAATGACCTCCGTCGACACCATCATAAGGCACCTTCTACTTCTAGTGCCACCACCAAAATGGCACCAAGAGCAAGCTCCCCTCCACGCCATCAAGCTTCAATGTTGTAACACCCTTAGTTTTAGTAATCCTTATTTAGGGTTTGTTTGTGCATCATGAGAATTGCATGCATCCATTTGGACTAAATAAAATGTGCATTGATAAATAAGTAGGGGAAATAAAACCCTAAACCCTAATTTCCCTCCTCCTATGAATTCATTCAAATGCTTTTATATTTTAAAAAATACCAAAAGCTTGGAGCCCAAATTGAATAAGAGGGCCCCTGAGTGTTTTTGTTACCTTTTACAAACCTCTGGTATTTTCAAAATGTTTGAAAACAGAAAAGAGTTTGAAAATACAAACAAATAAATAGAAAAAGAAAAAGAAAAGGGTTTTCAGAATAAAAACTAACCATAGATCTAACTAGGCCGAGCCCATCTCCCTTCCCTCCTTCCTGCCGCTCGCCCGCAGCCGCCAACAACAGCTGCCCTTGCTTTGCTGCAGCCCAGCTTGGCCCAGCAGCAGCCTGTGCTAGACCATACCGGTTCGGCCCCTCCGTCCTCTTTCGTCCTCATCGTCGACGATGAGGAGTAGCTCACTGGCCGCGCCTCTGCTGCTCGTCTGTGCCAGGATCCCTATTGGGCATCACGATGCATGCCACCAACGCGGTCGACGCCTACAAGTACCTCGGGCCGCTGTGGAGAAGCCCTAGCATGCCTCTGCCTCATCTTTCTCGTTTCCCCACGCTAGGCCAAAACCCTAGCTCGTAGACGCCGCGTTGCCCCACCGTTCCCGAGCTCCCCTTGCCTCGCCGAGCACCTCACCGTGGCCGCCACGTCGCCCTGAGCCTAACCACAGAAGGAATCGATGCCGGGCGTCAAGAATCGAGCTCGCCGTCCACCTCTTCTCCGCCTTTGTCCATCGCTCGCAGTCGACATTGCCGGCGACCTCGACCTCCTCCAGCCCCACCAACCCCATCTTCATGCTCGTGGTGAGATCTCGGTCCCTCTGGACCTACCCATCGTCTCCCTCTGGCTCCGTAACTCTCTACCTCCATGTGCTTGTTTCCGTCGCCGTAGCACCTCGACGCTGGTGCCTCTCTAGCGACCCGTTTTCAGCGGTGCAGCCACCAGATGGTTCAGCATGAACCGCTGCATCTAGCGCACCCCTCCGCGGAGCCCTGTGCGCGCCCAGACGCCAACCCTGTGTTCGATCAGGAGAGCACCTCCATTGCTGACCTTAGGATGATGTCATCATGACATCATTAGTCCCTTTTCTTTTAATATGACAGGTGGGTCCTACCTATAAGATATTTAATATTTTTCATAAATGTTTTCTGAAATGATTAAATATATGACATGTGGGGCCAAGTGTAAAATAATTTATAGAATATCCAAAAATGTTTAATTGTTTTAAAAATGATTTAAAATGGACTAAAAATGGGAAAAATCATAAGTAATTCATTTTAAATTAGAAAATATGTATAATATATCAAAATGTTCAGAAAAATGAGATCTATCCAATAGACTCATAGTCATGCATTGTTTAACAACTTTAAATGAAAGTTTAATTATAAGAACAATAGCAACCCCGTAGGTGACTCCGAGGTTCCCCCTTTTCTAGGGTTTGTACCCCTTGGACCCTGCTTAAATTGCCAAGCATGCTTTAGGTTGAAGTTTCAATATAATAACTTGTCATATCATCATTCTTGCTTGAGCATTGCATCGATGCCATGTGTTGATTGTTTTCCCCTTTCTTTCCGGTGTTTGCTTCTTCCTGGTAGAATACGATATCGAGATCGAAGATCGAGATCAACACCATCGAAGGTTATCGACGAATGACGCCAAGCAGATGAACCCTAAAGATCTATAGTTGGGTATCAATAGGCAAAGGCAAGCATAGCCCCACACATGATATAATCCTATGACTTCAAAGTATTTCATTCTTGTCACATGCATACGATTCTAAAGTCTTTTATCGATAGATAGAGTATTCCTATCTGATGCATGTTACCTTTGTAGCCTATATTCCCTGATCCACTGCTCCTAGCATAACTAGGGTTTGGCTTATGAGCTTCGCTAGAGCTGTTATATCTTTTATGCTTAGCCAAGCTTAGTTGTTACCGCTGGTCCATCCGGTTGATGAATTAGAGTTGTGAATGAACTTATTATGACATGATGGAATGGTATGATTAGAGATGAAAGTTAAACATGCTAAGGCTTGTATGGGTGGCCATGATGTGTTGTGGTTTTTGCAGTCCCATACTTGCCACCACTAGGACCTGAGTTCTTACCTCTTGAACCAAGACGAACGTACAGCCACACGGGGCCCTAGAAACCCCCTCGACCAACTAACTTTCCTAGTAGATTCCATGAGTCACATAGTTCAGGCATTCCATTCGACATATGCATTCTGGTTGTTCTCGAAGGAGGTGCATTCATACAGTAGGTAAGCGTGGCAGGGAATGGGAGAGGCACGGCCTCTGTAATCTCAAACCCTATTCACATCTCTAGGGACCGACTTTAGGACTTGACCCGTTATGGTGGCATCTCCTTAGGCCGTGAGACATGGTCTCGGAGAAAGTAAGGTAAAGGTCGTGTCTAACCGCTCTCTGCCGGCCTTCCAAGGGAGAGGGCTACTACTAGTGGCATTAAGAGGAGGTTACTATGTGTGGGTAAAGTTGTGCACCCCTGCAGGGTAATAATCTTTTCGAAAAGCCGTGTTCACGGTTATGGACGACTTGGGAACGGATTCTAAGATCATAGAGAATAATAACCTAATCATAAAACTTGACAAGATATGTGAGGTGTGCTTAAGGATGCTTCCTCGGGGATTGAGGGGGTGATCCTAGTTAGTAGGTTCAGCTGATAAAGATTCGGTGGATATTAAAAGAAGATCAAAGCTAGTGACACTGTTTTTCTTATCCCCTTTTAAAAGGTTCTATTTAGTCGAGCTTCTTCTTCCTCTTTTACAAAGAAAGTTAGCTTTATGCAAAGTAACCCCACCAGCCATAATTCTTGCGGAGTACACCCTGTACTCATCCTTGCTTTGTTGATACTTTTGCAGTAGGTAAGTGTTATCATGGAAGAAGAGTTTGTTACAGCATCGACATCGATGAGTAGCTTGAGGTTCCCGATCTATAGCCTGGAATCTATGGATTGGGACGTCATCGTTATGCTTCAGGCCTCTTAGGCCGTTTGTTAAGTTTGCTATACTTAATAGCATAATTGCCTTCCGTTGTTTGATGTTTGTGGTCAGTGACCTCTGCTTGTAATAATTTGGTTCTCTGCTCAGTTATGAGCTTGTTGTAATAATTTTTGTGTCATAGGGTCACTGTAAAGTTACTGATTCTCTCTATGTATGCTTCTGAGATTTAGATTAGGCTTATATCAGACAGAGGTATGGGGTTTGTCTAGCCTTATCTTGGGGGTGTCATAGGTTTTGGTATTAGAGCAGTACCGACTGTAGGAAAACCTTTCTACTGGTCGATGTTGAGTCTAGTGTTTGAGAAAACTATTTGAAAGCTGAAAAGTATTTGTGAAAACTCTGGTATGCTTGTTTTTCTCCTTATCCAGTTTCACTCTAATTCCAGGTTATCTTATCTCGTGTTGACTTTGGAAAAGATTTTACTACCTCATCTCGTCTTTCAAAACTTAGGTGCCTTTTAGGCATGTCGTTTCTCAACCAGTTGACCTAGTGATGAGTTTATAGAGTTAGTTGTGTGTGTTCCTTGTTTCCCTTTGCTCTTATTCAGTTGAGATATTCCTTTCCATCATGATCTCTCTATCTTATGGGCCCGCAACATTGTGTTGATGGTTCCATAGTGATCTGTTCTAGGCCTCGAAGTTTCCTTTCGCCTCGTGTGCCTCCTTTTCATTTGTTTGGGTACTTCAGAAGTTGTTTATTCTCTTGGAAGCTACCTCGTGGTTACTACCTTGTAGTACCCTCTATATTACTAAGATAATAGTTACTCCTTTCTTCGGGTTTTAACCCTTGTACTTGAACCGAAGATCCTGGATTGTGCTGGATTCTGCTGATGTGAATCTTGCACATGAAGCTGACCTTTAACCCAAGATCCATTTTGTTGATCCCTGTTGTTGATGTTCAGACATTACCTCGGGATGGCTAGTACCTTCTACTCTAGCCTTCAAGCTTGTGGTTATTGTCGTGATTAAATTACGACAAACAAAGGAGTTCCCCTACCACATGTTATGGCAGATGTTCTTCAATGGAACCAAATAGATCATGACAAAAGAGCTCCTCGTGAGTCTCACTTCTATACCCGTGACTCTGCCACATCTTCCTTATACGCATCGGTCCTCGAAATATTGTTGACTTATGCATACACATCTCGAGATTCTATTCTAAGCATGTTCCTTTTTCCCTTGTTGTTTCCGACCTTTGTCTACCAGTTGGTAGGAAAGTAGTACATGTGTATCAGTGTCTTCCAGTGCAAGATACTCTTGTGGTTCGTCAAGACAAACCATTTAGGGATGTCAGGAGAAACAAACTCCAGTACCTCGTCATATTTAGGACCAGGTCAAAGTGTTGTAACCCGTAGACCAATAAGAATTGATTAACTTCTGATCTATTCTACCTTAAAGTATCACACTCTTCTATACCAAGATGTCGTGTTGAGTTTCATGATCCCTTAATGAAGTGATGATCTTACACATATTTACCCACCCTTCCTTCGAGCTTTCGTGCTCGTGAATGATGCGTGTGCGTAATAATGTGGCCATCTGAGATTCTTAGCAATCATTATTTCTTTGGACTTCAACAAGGACATTTGTGTCATTCTTAGCTTGATAGTTAATCCTATCACTAAGCCAAGGATGATTGTGCTACCAAGTCCTCTACTCTGGTACACCCTCTCTAGTCAAAGAGTTAGGCTTGTGCTGAAGCTCTGAGACTATGTCTTCTTGCCTTACCAAGCAAGTTTCCTCTCAAACTAAGTGACAACTCAGTGGTTCGTGATATTCTAGATGGCTTTCTAGAAGTATCGCCATGTTGCCATGTGACTGTGTTGTCAAATTCTTGAGTATGCAAGTTTTCTGAACTGCTCCTTTCTCCAAGGATCTATACAAGATACCCCTGAACTAGTTGGTTGAGCTTAAACAACAACTTGGAGAGTTGTAATACAAAAGTTCTATCCAACATAGTTCTTTCTAATGGGATGTCTAGTTTTGTTCATGTTGAAGAAGGATAGTGTTTCCTTCATGGAAATGTTATCGTCCCCACCTTTGGTTTGATTCGGGCTAGCATCAAATCAAACTTAGTCCTAGGGACTATCCTGATGGTGTATCTATTCGTGATATTTCACCTAGGTTCATCTTCATGTCCCTTGGTCTGACCAATATTGTTGTTCCATTCATACCACATATGAGTCCATATTCATGGAGTATTTGGATAAGTTTGCTATTGAGCCCATCGATGACATTCTTATTTTCTCCATGCTAGATTAGATTCAGCTGGAACAGTTGGCATTAATGTTGGAAACCTTTTGAGAACCTTCTTCGAGTTATATGGAAGTATGTTTTCTGGATGTTAGAAGTGACCTTCTCTAGTTCACATGCAATTGTTGAAAGATGTCAGCGCGGATTTGAGAAGAGTTATCTTTAACTCCTCGGGAATCATTTCAAGTCAATCAAGCATGTGCGGAGTATTATTTATATGGTAGGTTGATACCTTTCCATCTCGAGAACATCCTCTGAGCACATTAAGCCACTGATGATTTGTCATGGAAGATAAGAAGTCCTACAAACTTCAGTATTTTCCTAAATGTTTTCCAATAAGGATTCAGTTGTGGTCCATTGCAAATGCTCTATGAAGGAGCAATTATCTTTTGGATAACTTGTTAATACATGGGTGCCGCAACCTAGCTCATCTTTTGAAGCTAGACAATGTAGTCCATGTCTTGAGAATCTAGTGACTTCACCTCTGCGGTAAATGTCGCAACCTTTCTATTCAGACACGCTGAGTCTGAAGTATCTTTCCACTTAATGGAAGTTGAATCTCAAGCAACAATGATGGTTAGTGTTCATCAAGGTTTTTGACATAGGTCTCTTCGAAAGTCCGGCAAGATTGATGTAGTGGTTGACACAATCAGTCGGAAAGCCTATTGTCATATATTGTTGAATCGGCAATAAGAACCACTCTTCATAAGGCTTCTTCTATGATTATTATAGGAGTTGTGCTTATGGTTTCCTTTGTAACCGAAGTCCGACCTTTACTTGATGTCCGCTTTCTCGAACATCAATGAGAACATTTAAAGTAGAGTTGCTAAATGTCTCTTGGTCGATCCTCCAGACCCTTTTATGTTGGCAAGCATCTTGTTGTGCCAAGTAACTGAAGTTTGAGAAATGAAGTTTCTTTTTCCTCGTGTCATCAGGAATCTTCTTATATATTCATCTTAGTGGTGTGAAGTGATATAACGATCTTTGGAAAAGATTCTGATAATCTTGGATGAATAAAGAGTTTCCTTCGGTTCCTCTAACATGTTCGAAGAGCGACTATGGTTTTGATAAACAAAAGTTCCTCTTGTTACATGTTCCTTGTGACTCTTACGAGTCCTCGCCACAACAACACCTTTTTGTCTTGGCCTTCTGTTGAACGAAGAGTGATCCTTCTATATCAAAAGTAGTTCAACAACTTGGTTATCCGTATCTTTGTATCCTTGGAAGCTCTACTTAAGCCGTCTAGTAGAGTTTCATGTCTCGAAGTCTGTGGTCATGTTCTTTATATTGTATGCTCTCCTCTTTAGAAGCTTAAACTCTTCTGAAGCTCCATGGTCTCAACCCTTATGAAGACCAGCTATCTAACAACTTGAAACCATCTCCTCTTGTTTCCTCCATTACCTTGACATGTTTCATGCTCGTTGGCTCCAGAGATGTTATGGAACATCTATCCACGAGTTGACCATGAAATACTCTGTTTGTGGTTTTGTGTCTTTCCCTCTCTTCTTTAGTGTGTGTAGCTACCTCGAAGAAAATGAAGAGCTTCATTCATTCAATAATGGTGGAATGGATCAACCACTTCGAGAAGATCATCGAAGTTTAGTGTAACCTTGTTTCTTCTATCTTCCTACCTAGGAATCTTGGGACGAGATTCTGTTAAGGGGGATAGAACTGTAACACCCCTAGTTTTAGTAATCCTTATTTAGGGTTTGTTTGTGCATCATGAGCATTGCATGCATCCATTTGGACTAAAGAAAATTTGCATTGATAAATAAGTAGGAGAAATAAAACCCGAAACCCTAATTTCCCTCCTCCTGTGAATTCACTCAAATGCTTTTATATTTTGAAAAATACCAAAAGCTTGGAGCCCAAATTGAATAAGAGGGCCCCTAGCTCTCTACAAACCTCTGGTATTTTCAAAATGTTCAAAACAGAAAAGAGTTTGAAAATACAAACAAATAAATAGAAACAGAAAAAGAAAAAGGGTTTTCAGAATAAAAACTAACCCTAGATCTAACTGGGCCGAGCCCATCTCCCTTCCTTCCACCCTACCGCTCGCGCGCAGCCGCCAGCAGCAGCTGCCCTTGCTTTGCTGCGGCCTAGCCTGGCCCAGCAGCAGCCTGTGCCAGCCCATACTGGTTCGGCCCCTCCGTCCTCCTTCGTCCTCATTGTCAACAACGGGGAGTAGCTCGCTGGCCGCGCCTCCGTCGCTCGTCTGCGCCAGGATCCCCGCTGGGCATCACGTGCATGCCACCAACGCGGCCAACGCCTACAAGTACCTCGCCGCAGTTGTGGAGAAGCACTAGCACGCCTCTGCCTCATCTTTCTCATTTTCCCGCGCCAGGCCAAAACCCTAGCTCACAGATGCCACATTGCCCCACCGTTCCCAAGCTCCCCTTTCCTCGCCGAGCACCTCACCATGGCTGCCGTGTCTCCCTGAGCCTAACCACGGAAGGAATCGATGCCGGGCGTCAAGAATCGAGCTTTCCGTCCACCTCTTCTCCACCTTTGTCTGCCGCTCGACGTCAACATTGCTGGCGACCTCGACCTCCCCCGGCCTCACCAACCCCATCTTCACACTCGTAGTGAGATCTTGGTCCCCCTGGACCTACCCATTGTCTCCCTCTGGCTCCGTAACTCTCTGCCTCCGTGTGCTTGTTTCTGCCGCCGCAACACCTCGACGTCGGTGCCTCTCCGACGACCTATTTTCAGCGGCGTAGCCACTATATGGTTCAGCGCGAACCGTTGCATCTAGCACACCCCTCCGCGAAGTCCTGCGCGCGCCCAGACGCCAGTCCCGCGCTCAATCTGGAGAGCACCTCCATTGCTGACCTCAGGATGACGTCATCATGACATCATTAGTCCTTTTCCTTTTATTTAACGTATTTTGTTAATATTTTCTTTAATTATTAATATGACAGGTGGGTCCTACCTATAAGATATTTAATCTTTTTCATAAATGTTTTCTGAAATGATTAAATATATGACATGTGGGACCAAGTGTAAAATAATTTATAGAATATCCAAAAATGTTTAATTGTTTTAAAAATGATTTAAAATGGATTAAAAAATGGTAAAAATCATAACTAATTCATTTTAAAACAGAAAAATATGTATAATATATCAAAATGTTCAGAAAAATGAGATCTATCCAATAGACTCATAGTCATGCATTGTTTAATAACTTTAAATGAAAGTTTAATTAGAAGAACAATAGCAACCCCGTAGGTGACTGCGAGGTTCCCCCTTTTCTAGGGTTTGTACCCGTCGGACCCCGCTTAAATTGCCAAGGATGCTTTAGGTTGAAATTTAGATACAATAACTTGTCATATCTTCATTCTTGCTTGAGAAGTGCATCGATGCCACGTGTTGATTGTTTTCCCCTTTCTTTCTGGTGTTTGCTTCTTCCCGATAGAATACGATATCGAGATCGAAGATCGAGATCAACACCATCGAAGGTTATCGATGAATGATGCCAATAAAATGAACCCTAAAGATATATAGTTGGGTATCAACATGCAAATGCAAGCATAGCCCCACACATGATATAATCCTATGATTTCAAAGTATTTCATTCTTGTCATGTGCATATGATTCTAAAGTCTTTTATCGACAGACAGAGTATTCCTATCTGATGCATGTTACCTTTGTATCCTATATTCCCTGATCCACTGCTCCTAGCATAACTAAAGTTTGGCTTATGTGATTCGCTAGAGCTGTTATATCTTTTGTGCTTAGCCAAGCTTAGCTGTTACCGCTGGTCCATCCGATTGATGAATCAGAGTTGCGAATGAACCTAGTATGACAGGATAACATGGTATGATAAGAGATGAAAGTTAAACATGCTAAGGCTTGTATTGGAGGCCACGAAGGGTTGTGGTTTTTGCAGTCCCATACTTGCCACCACTAGGACCTGAGTTCTTGCCTCTTGAACCAAGATAAGCGTATAACCACACGGGGGCCTGGAAACCCCCTCGACCAACTAACTTGCCTAGTAGATTCCATGAGTCACATAGTTCAGGCATTCCATTCAACATATGCATTCAGGTTGTTCTCGAAGGACGTGGAGTAGTTGCATTCATATAGGTAGGTAAGCGTGCCAGGGAATGGGATAGGCACTGCGTCCGTAATCCCAAACCCTGTTCACATCTCTAGGACCGACTTCAGGACTTGAACCGTTACGGTGGCATCTCCTTAGGGCGTGACTCATGGTCTCGACGAAAGTAAGGTAACGGTCGTGTCTAACCGCTCTCTACCGGCCTTCCAAGGAAGAGGGCTACTACTAGTGGCATTAAGAGGAGGTTAATACATGTGGGTAAAGTTGTGCACCCCTGCAGGGTAATAATCTTTTCGAAAAGCCGTGTCCACGGTTATGGACGACTTGGGAATGGATTCTAAGATCCTAGAGAATAATAACCTAATCGTAAAACTTTACAAGAGATGTGAGGTATGCTTAAGGATGCTTCCTCGGGGATTGAGGGGGTGATCCTAGTTAGTAGGTTCAGCCGATAAAGATTCGGTGGATATTAAAAGAAGATCAAAGCTAGTGATATTGTTTTTCTTATCCCCTTCTGAAAGGTTCTATTTAGTCGAGCTTCTTCTCCCTATTTTACAAAGAAAGTTAGCTTTATGCAAAGTAACCCCACCAGCCATAAGTCTTGCGGAGTACACCCTGTACTCAGCCTTGCTTTGTTGATACTTTTGAAGCAGGTAAGTGTTATCATGGAAGAAGCGTTTTGTTACAACATCGACATCGACGAGTAGCTTGGGGTTCCTGATTGGCAGCCTAGAATCTATGGATTGGGACGTCATCGTTATGATTTAGGCCTCTTAGGCCGTTTGTTAAGTTTGCTATACTTAATAGCATAATTTGCCTTCTGTTGTTTGATGTTCATGGTCAGTGACCTCTACTTGTAATAATTTGGTTCTCTGCTTAGTTATGAGCTTGCTGTAATAATTTTTGTGTCGTAGGGTCACTGTAAAGTTACCGATTCTCTCTCTGTATGCTTCTGAGATTTAGATTAGGCATATATCAGACAGAGGTCTAGGATTTGTCTATCCTTAATCTTGGGGATATCACAAATGCCAAGACTTGATGTCCTTGATGACGCATGCAACTTCATGGAGGAGGAAGATGAAGACCTCTACTTCACCAAGTTGGATGAGTACGTCAAGAGGATGTCTACACAAGCCAAGGAGGCCATGGCAAAGGATGATCAAGATCCAAGACATGGGCCTACCCCACAATATGGTGATGACAAGGTCAAGATTGGTGAGCATGGGATTTTCCCTTCACCAAAGGAGGCGCATGAAGTTGAGAGAACCGAGCATATACCTATGTGCTTGAGTGATGATGTGGTACCAATCCCATGTGAGTATGAGAGCCACTTAGCCCACTTGAGTGAAAACAAGAGTGAGATGAGTGACTCCACCATATGTGAGATTGAGTGCTTCCACTTTGAGGGCATGAGTGATACACCGAGTGAGTTGAGAGTGGTAGTTGATAGGTCATGTGAGACCATTTTTATTTCTAACAACTTACCCTCTACCTCTAGTGTGTTTTCTCATGATTTGCTAGGTTCCATGGATCATCTTAGAGATAATGATGCCTCCGACCGAGAAGATGAACATGGTGGATGAAGATGATGCCATCCCCATACATGATGAAGAAGTCGCCCACCTGAAGGCCAATACTACCACAACACCCACTTAATATGAGATGTATGAAGAAGGTAAAAATAAGGGTGTTGATGATGCCATGATCCCACTAGTGGACATGATGACTTGTGATGATTGGCATGCTATGGATGATGTTTGTGATATCACATATGACTCATTGGTATTTCCATGTGATACTTTGCCTTTGCATAATGTTGAGCATGTAAAATTATTTGATTGTGATGATGTTTCCATAGTCATGCCATGCTCTAAACGTTACGTTGATGATATCATTGCTTGCACTTTGTTGAACAATTTCTCTTTCCAATGTTTTGCTTGCAATGATGTTACCAATGGTACCCCTCGAACCATGCTTTGTCATGAATGTTTTACAATCTCTCCCGTTGCTTGCAATAAGTTGAATAATTTCTCTTTCACTTGTTTTGCTTGCAACAATAATTCTAATATGGTTTATATTGAGATGCCCCCCATAGCTTTCTCAAATTTTGGATATTTTAATGATTGCCAAGATAAGCATGTTTCCCACTTGCATACTCACCATGAATATTTTTCAAACTTGATTGACACTAAGGGTGATGTGCACAAGAAGAGATACATCATGATGGATGATGTGTTTCTCTACCATGCACACACATTCTTCCTTTTGTGCTTGATGTGTGTAGGTACCCGCACGATAATGTCAATCTCGGTTGAGCACGAGTTGACAAAAAGAGCTCTAGAGAGCATCCCCCAAGTTAGTTCAAGATCGAACCCAACTCTGATACCTTTTGCATGCTTTGCATCTTTCATGTTGAAAAATTGCTCTTTCCTATGGTTTGCTTGCAAGCATGTTGATGGTATTCTTCCACCTTGTGATAATCATGTTTCATTGCTATTGGATATTGATGCTTTGTGTGTTACAACAAATTTTTTGAAAATTTATCTTTATGATGTTTTGTGTGCAACCATAATGCCATTTTGAGCATGTATTGTCACGAGAGCTTCCAAGTCTCTCATATTGAGGTTGCACAAACATAAGGACCACTTGCTCTTTCATTTGGTTTGTTTGCAAACATGTTGCTTGTGTTTCCGCTTGCGATACTCATACCCCCATGATTTTGGCTTTTGATGATATGTTTATGGAATCCAACATATTGAACAATTGTTCTTTGCAATGGTTGGTTTGCAGACATAATGATGTTGTTTTGAATATCCTCCCTCATGTGTTTTTGCCGAATTCTCCTAGCTTTGCGTCAGAGATGTTGATCAATACTTTAGTCAATTGCATTGAGTGCCACTCTAAGATGTTATATGGAGTTTTTGAGTTCCCACATTTGGATGATGTTCAAACGAGTTCCATGCACTTTGACCTTGCATATGCATCCCGTTTGATATACTTGAGTTGTGCTAATAGTGTTGTGAACAAGAATGGTCATGCCACAAATGACATGCTCCTCCATCACACATGAACATATGTTGCTTAGTCTTTGTTGTGTGAAGGTACAATTGCTTACGCGTCAACCTCTATGGACCATAAGTTGACAAGACGAATCAAAGAGAATTACCTATGGTTGCCCTTCAATGAGCTATCTCTACATCCTGAGGTGACTTCACTCTACTCGAGGACTCATGCTATAATCTTCATGAATTGGCTACGCTTTGAGTGTTGCTTCACTTTTGTGGTAGGCTTTGTAGGCTTCATTGAAGGTGAAGGAACATTGAGGTGTTATCAATTCAATCTTCCTAAGGATGACTATATGGTGAACCCCAAGATCAAGAAGGTCTCTCAACATCTTCTACTTTGTGATGAGCGTGTAGAGTCAAGGACGACTCTTTTTGAAGGGAGGGGAGATGATATAGCCCAACCTTCGGTCATTACCACATCATGGTCTCCAACTTAAGCCAAGTCGTCATGGACTCTAAACGTGAATCCGTTCCTCTATGCAAACCCACTTACTACCCTCTTGAATGGTATACTACTTCATACTCCGTCCCATATCCATGATAGGTTCACACCAACAAGTATGGAGGCATGGGAGGAATCCTAGAGCACCAGCCCGACAAGATGAAGGCTTGGAAGAGAAGATGGAAAAAACAGCAGCTGGAGCACCGGAGTCTCCGGCCTGCGCACACTGGAGTCTACGGCCACACCAGAGTCTCCATCCTAAAGACACTGGAGTCTCTGGCCTGCATACCCCAGAGTCTCTAGCCCATCTCCAGACCGACCCCCAGATCGAGCTCGAGGACAGACAGAAGGCCACTCCGGAGACGGACAGGAGACCGACCGGAATCTCCGGCCCAGACCGGAGTCACCGGACCACCACACCGGAGTCTCCGGCCTGAGCGTATGGGCATGCGTGCCGCCAGCTGGGCCTTTGGCCCATGTACCCCTTAGTCCACTGATGTCTACGCCCTTCTATTCTTGTAGACAGTTGTTGGGCCTCCTAGTGCAGAGGTTTGTAGAACAGCAACAAGTTTTCCTTAAGTGGATCACCGAAGGTTTATCGAACTCAGAGAGGAAGTGGTCAAAGGTATCCCCTCTCAAGCAACCCTACAATTAAGATACATGAAGTCTCTTGTATACCCAACACACCCAATACACTTGTCAGGTGTATAGGTGCACTAGTTCGGCGAAGAGATAGTGAAATACAAGTGGTATGGATATAATACAATGGTGCCAGAAAATAGCTTGATAGCATGGAAGAGACTAAAGGCAAACTGAAATAAAGATGGAAGCAAGCAAACATGTAATAGATCTAATAGCAAACGGTGTTTCAGTCCTTAGAAACAAGGCCTAGGGATCATACTTTCACTAGTGAACACTCTCATATAAATATATTCTTCTTTATGATACTACGCTGAACTACTCTCCGGTTGGACACTCTAATCCATGGTAGGGCTATAACAGCACACCTCAAAGTAAGCCTTTCCCATCTAGATAACCCCACACTGTCACCTTGAGCACTAGATGGTCCAAACAAACACCACAATTTCATAAAGACATCCAACTCCAAATATAACTCATAACAAGTATTGTAATCTCTAGCCTAAGTGCCACCATGGTTCTTCCAAGGCACATTAAGCAATCTCAATTGTTTATAACAAGTCATGCTAGAACAAAGAATACTAAGCATAAAGCCAAAACAATATCAAGCATGGCATGACAAAGCATATGCCACAGTCAAAAACAAGCTCTCTTTACTACTTAAGCATGAACTTTCCTACTCTTTTCCAATCCAAACCAAACTATTTGAAAACCAATGTATGAAAGAGGGGGTCCAACCAATTTATTCAAAAAACTAAGAAAACAAAGCAAACGAAAAACCAAAACGAAAACAAAAAAGTAGACGCTCCAAGAACAACACAACTGTGTATGAAACAATAAAAATGAAGTGTTTGGAAGAAACCTGGGATTTTTATTGATGAAGAAGGGGATGCCTTGGGCATCCCCAAGCTTTGACACTTGTACTTCTTGGATATTTCTTGGGGTGACATGCGTGGCATCCCCAAGCTTGAGCTTTAGTCCATCCTTCATCTCATTACTCATTCCTTCCATACACCTGAAAATTTTCCTTCATACAAAACTTCACACAATCTTTATTAGCAACATTAGTGCACTCAAAAAAATAAGTCTTTAGGTTCAGTTCTAACACCAATAAAACTTCCATTAAAACACAAACTACTGTAGCACTTCCCTCAAAAAGCTCAATTCCCCAAAGAACTCAAAAAGGAACCAACAAGAAGCAAATGCAAATAATGGCAGAAATCTATCAAAACAGACCAGCAGGTAAATACGATTTTTTGCGAAGACCTTCTATTGCTCAAATAAAAAAGTGTTTAACTAACGAAAGTTAGATAACAACCTGGGGCAGAAGCACAAAACTTCACGCCTCAAAAAGACGTACAGAGATTTTACACGAATTTTTACAGCAAAGCACAAAAATCAGTTTTAGGACAGCAACTTTCCCAAGCATTACTTCTCTCTCATTAGAGGTTACTCTTGGCACAAAAAGCAAATAAAAAGGATAAGGACGGTTATCACAGAGGTAATAACTTCCAAGACTCAACTAAAACTTTTGGGTTATCTCCCAATAAGTACTTTTCTTTAACGCCTTTAAGTTAGGCTTGATAGTTTGAGAAGATGCTCACATAAGAAATATGAATTGAAGTAAAAGAGAGAATCAAGAAGAAAATTCAAAGAACATTTAAGTCTAACCCACTTCCTATGCATAGGAATCTTGTAAAGAAACAAGTCATGAAAGCACAAAGCAACAAGCATAGGAAAGCAAAACAAGTGCAACTTCAAGACTTTAAACATAAAGAGGGGAAACTTAATATTGTTGAGATACATAAAACCATGTTTCCCTCTCTCATAATAACTTTCAGTAGCATCATGAATAAAATTAACAATATAACAATCACATGAAACATTCTTATCATGAGCCACATGCATCAAATGATTATTACTCTCCACATAAGTATAGTCATTCTTATTAATTGTGGTGGGAGCAAATTCAACAAAATAGCTATCATTATTATTCTCATCACCATAGTCATCAAATATAGGAGGCATATTGTAATCATAATTAATTTTCTCCTCAATAGTAAGTGGACTGAAAATATCATACTCATCATTGTAATCATCATATATTGGAGGTTTTGTATCACCATAAGCATAGAATAGCTATCTTCCAAAGCTGGGGAACTAAAAAGATCATTTTCATAAAGACTAGCTTCCCCAAGATTAGACTTTTCCATATCATTAGCAATAATGGTGTCCAAAGAATTCATGCTAACTACATTGCTATTAGCATGCAAATAAAGTTCCATAGGTTTTTTAATTTTCTCTTCAAACACTTCATGTCCTAACTCAAGATAAATACTATAAAGCTCTCTAAATTTTTTGTTGTTTTCCATTAAGCCTAACTAGTGAAAATAAAAACAAGAAACAAAAAGACAAAATTGCAGAATCTAAAGGAAATAACTTCGAGCACTCACACACTAGCAACCGCACTAGAAGATAGCTTAGTAGCCAGAGGATGTGAGTACCTTTTACCTTACCTCCCCGGCAACGGTGCCAGAAAATAGCTTGATGTCTACGCACTTCTATTCTTGTAGACGTTGGGCTCCAAGTGCAGAGGTTTGTAGAACAGTAGCAAGTTTTCCCTTAAGTGGATCACCCAAGGTTTATCGAACTCAGGGAGGAAGTGGTCAAAGGTATCCCCTCTCAAGCAACCCTGCAATCAAGATACAAGAAGTCTCTTGTGTCCCCTACACACCCAATACACTTGTCAGGTGTATAGGTGCACTAGTTCAGCGAAGAGATAGTGAAATACAAGTGGTATGGATATAAGACAATGGTGCCAGAAAATAGCTTGATAGCATGGAAGAGACTAAAGGAAAACTGAAATAAAGATGGAAGCGAGCAAACATGTAATAGATCTAATAGCAAATGGTGTTTCAGTGCTTAGAAATAAGGCCTAGGGATCATACTTTCACTAGTGAACACTCTCATATAAATATATTCTTCTTTATGATACTACGCTGAACTACTCTCCGGTTGGACACTCTAATCCATGGTAGGACTATAACAGCACACCTCAAAGTAAGCCTTTCCCGTCTAGATAACCCCACACTCTCACCTTGAGCACTAGATGGTCCAAACAAACACCACAATTTCATAAAGACATCCAACTCCAAATATAACTCATAACAAGTATTTGTAATCTCTAGCCTAAGTGCCACCATGGTGTGCACACTGTCAACTTCACACACATGGGGAGAGAAGAGATCTATTAAAGCACTTGAGTAGCAAGGTAGATCTATAGATTACAAGCTCATGATCTCAATAAGATCATGCATAGAGAGGGATGAACACATAGCTAGCGGTAGAACCCTTAGCCTCGAGAGAGAATTACTCCCTCCTCATCATGGGAATCAGCAATGGTGATGGAGATGATGGTGGAGATCGATGGAGATGGCTCCGGGGGCACTTCCCCGTCCCGGCAGGATGCCGGAACAGAGACTTTCTGTCCCCAAAATCTCCCCTTCGGTGGCGGCGGCACTGTGGAACTTTTCGTGGCTGGAGGCTTGACGATTTAGGGTTTATGCATCGGGAGGCTTCTTATAGGCAAAGAGCTAAGGTCGGTGGGCGGACAGGGGGCCCACAACATCTGGTTGCGCGGCCAGGGCTAGCTCGCGCCACCATATGGTGTGGCCACCCAGCGGCCCCTCTCCGTCTTGTCTTCTGGCTCCGTGAGTATTCCGGTAAAATAATAACTTTGGCTTTTGTCCCGTCCAATTCTGAGAATATTCATTTTCTGACTTTCTGGAACCAAAAACAGTAGAAAACAGGCAGCTGGCACTATGGCTCTTGTTAATAGGTTAGTCCAAGAAATCATAAGAAAAGTACTCCAAAGTGTGGAAAAAACACAAGAAAGTAGATAAAACCAAGCATGGAACATCAAAAATTATAGATACATTTGCAATGTATCAACATCCCCAAGCTTAACTCTTGCTCGTCCTCGAGTAGGTAAGTGATAAAAAGAAAGAATAATTTTTTGAGGTGACATGCACCATCATAAACTTGATCAAAGTATTTGTAAAACAATCAAAGTTGGGATCATAGTACTTCAATCATAACATGAAAGACAAAGTTCTAGCAATAAGACAAAGAAACTATGTTGCAACATGAAAAGGCACAAACAAAAGATTCATGAATAACAATGCTTTACAAGACTTTTGTTTGTTTCACATAAAGAAAACCTAGCATAATGTCATTCAACTTGTCCCTCATAGAGTAGCAAACATAAATGCAAAGGACACCTTCAAAGTTTATAAGAGTGACTAGATACAAATAGTTTAAAACAAGCAATATCAAAGTATGCATCAATCAACAAGTCTTGGGACAATTCACATAGAACTAAGAATGGCCACTATGCTCTCAAAGTAGGTGCGTAAAGGTAGAACGTGGAGACTCAACATAAAAGTAAAAGAAAGGCTGCCATAGAAGGAAGTAGGGATTCAAGTCTCATAAAGAGCTTCCAAAAATTATGGTACTTGTTAGCTTTCAGCTCTCATTGCCCCTATCATAAGCATCTTGAAGTGATTAAGGTTAAAGTGAACAAACTATGGTGTATATGCTTGACGAAGAATAAGTTGGAAATCTCATGTCCCTTGAATACGAGGGCGGCTCCTCATGATACTCAAGTTTAGTCACCAGTAAGTTCTTGTCATCGTAAGTACATGTGTATCATAGAGAACAGCCAACGGGGTACCCCTTGCCCGATGATATGGAAGAATGCCCATATCAAAATGACAAGGAAAGCAGACAACGAGCATCTCAGCAATCTTCTTATTTATCATGGGAATATGGTGTTTTTTTATCTCTTTCCTTTTTTCATAATGTATTTTTTCCTTTTTCTCTTTTTTCTCAATATCAGACTCTTTTTTTATAAGAAGAATGCTTCATAGACAGCTCATTATGGTTACGCTGCAGGTTTCCACCATGACAACATGGATTAGACCAGTGGCACAGGCGTTTCTCTAACACATATACATAACTCCATGGACTTACAAGCTCCCCTTTCATTTCACACCGACAACATTCATAGACAAAAGAGCATGATATCAACTAGGTACAAAGTACAAGTGCAATGTTGAAAGCGTTCCCCATGACAGCATGGTTCTACTAATCCCCAACAAATAAGTGCAAGCATATACAACATAGACGACACAATGGTTCAAGTTTATTAAGGGCAAGAAAAGTAAAGTGTGCCATCAAGTTCGTGAGAGCTTTAATCACTAGTTTTCTCATAACAAGTTTAATTTGGAAGGTAAACAAAAACATGAATATACTTGGAATAGCATATGCTAGTAGGTAGGTATGGTGGACTCTTTGGAATAACTTGGTTTAGGGAGTTGGATGCATTAGTGGAACTCATACTTGTTTACGGAGGCTAGCAAAACACTGGGAGCCACAAACTAAAAGAGCAATAATGGCCATAATCATGCAGAGCGACAAAACATCATTGATCAAAGCATAAAGTGATACTACAAGTTGAAAACAAAAGGATCATACAGGCTTATGGTGACTTGGGATAGTCATAACATGGTGTGAGCATGCGCCAAGTCAACCCAAATAAAGCATCAAAGGAGAATACCACAATACTATGCTTTAATATGCTAAAACAACGCATGATTCTTCCAAGGCACATTAAGCAATCTCAATTGTTTATAACAAGTCATGCTACAACAAAGAATACTAAGCATAAAGCCAAAACAATATCAAGCATGGCATGACAAAGCATAGGCCACAGTAAAAAACAAGCTCTCTTTACTACTTAAGCATGAACTTTCCTACTCTTTTCCAATCCAAACCAAACTATTTGAAAACCAATGAATGAAAGAGGGGGTCCAACCAATTTATTCAGAAAACTAAGAAAACAAAGCAAACGAAAAACCAAAATGAAAACAAAAAAGTAGACGCTCCAAGAACAACACAACTATGTATGAAACAATAAAAATGAAGTGTTTGGAAGAAACCTGGGATTTTTATTGATGAAGAAGGGGATGCCTTGGGCATCCCCAAGATTTGACACTTGTACTTCTTGGATATTTCTTGGGGTGACACGCGTGGCATCCCCAAGCTTGAGCTTTAGTCCATCCTTCATCTCATTACTCATTCCTTCCATACACCTGAAAATTTTCCTTCATACAAAACTTCACACAATCTTTATTAGCAACATTAGTGCACTCAAAAAAATAAGTCTTTAGGTTCAGTTCTAACACCAATAAAACTTCCATTAAAACACAAACTACTGTAGCACTTCCCTCAAAAATCTCAATTCCCCAAAAGAACTCAAAAAGGAACCAACAAGAAGCAAATGCAAATAATGGCAGAAATCTATCAAAACAGAACAGCAGGTAAATACGATTTTTTGCGAAGACCTTCTATTGCTCAAATAAAAAAGTGTTTAACTAACGAAAGTTAGATAACAACCTGGGGCAGAAGCACAAAACTGCACGCCTCAAAAAGACGTACAGAGATTTTACACGAATTTTTACAGCAAAGCACAAAAATCAGTTTCAGGACAGCAACTTTCCCAAGCATTACTTCTCTCTCATTAGAGGTTACTCTTGGCACAAAAAGCAAATAAAAAGGATAAGGACAGTTATCACAGAGGTAATAACTTCCAAGACTCAACTAAAACTTTTGGGTTATCTCCCAATAAGTACTTTTCTTTAACGCCTTTAAGTTAGGCTTGATAGTTTGAGAAGATGCTCACATAAGAAATATGAATTGAAGTAAAAGAGAGAATCAAGAAGCAAATTCAAAGAACATTTAAGTCTAAACCACTTCCTATGCATAGGAATCTTGTAAAGAAACAAGTCATGAAAGCACAAAGCAACAAGCATAGGAAAGCAAAACAAGTGCAACTTCAAGACTTTAAACATAAAGAGGGGAAACTTAATATTGTTGAGATACATAAAACCATGTTTCCCTCTCTCATAATAACTTTCAGTAGCATCATGAATAAAATTAACAATATAACAATCACATGAAACATTCTTATCATGAGCCACATGCATCAAATGATTATTACTCTCCACATAAGTATAGTCATTCTTATTAATTGTGGTGGGAGCAAATTCAACAAAATAGCTATCATTATTATTCTCATCACCATAGTCATCAAATATAGGAGGCATATTGTAATCATAATTAATTTTCTCCTCAATAGTAAGTGGACTGAAAATATCATACTCATCATTGTAATCATCATATATTGGAGGTTTTGTATCACCATAAGCATAGAATAGCTATCTTCCAAAGCTGGGGAACTAAAAAGATCATTTTCATAAAGACTAGCTTCCCCAAGATTAGACTTTTCCATATCACTAGCAATAATGGTGTCCAAAGAATTCATGCTAACTACATTGCTATTAGCATGCAAATAAAGTTCCATAGGTTTTTTAATTTTCTCTTCAAACACTTCATGTCCTAACTCAAGATAAATACTATAAAGCTCTCTAAATTTTTTGTTGTTTTCCATTAAGCCTAACTAGTGAAAATAAAAACAAGAAACAAAAAGACAAAATTGCAGAATCTAAAGGAAATAACTTCGAGCACTCACACAGTAGCAACCGCACTAGAAGATAGCTTAGTAGCCAGAGGATGTGAGTACCTTTTACCTTACCTCCCCGGCAACGGTGCCAGAAAATAGCTTGATGTCTACGCACTTCTATTCTTGTAGACGTTGGGCTCCAAGTGCAGAGGTTTGTAGAACAGTAGCAAGTTTTCCCTTAAGTGGATCACCCAAGGTTTATCGAACTCAGGGAGGAAGTGGTCAAAGGTATCCCCTCTCAAGCAACCCTGCAATCAAGATACAAGAAGTCTCTTGTGTCCCCTACACACCCAATACACTTGTCAGGTGTATAGGTGCACTAGTTCAGCGAAGAGATAGTGAAATACAAGTGGTATGGATATAAGACAATGGTGCCAGAAAATAGCTTGATAGCATGGAAGAGACTAAAGGAAAACTGAAATAAAGATGGAAGCGAGCAAACATGTAATAGATCTAATAGCAAATGGTGTTTCAGTGCTTAGAAATAAGGCCTAGGGATCATACTTTCACTAGTGAACACTCTCATATAAATATATTCTTCTTTATGATACTACGCTGAACTACTCTCCGGTTGGACACTCTAATCCATGGTAGGGCTATAACAGCACACCTCAAAGTAAGCCTTTCCCATCTAGATAACCCCACACTGTCACCTTGAGCACTAGATGGTCCAAACAAACACCACAATTTCATAAAGACATCCAACTCCAAATATAACTCATAACAAGTATTTGTAATCTCTAGCCTAAGTGCCACCATGGTGTGCACACTGTCAACTTCACACACATGGGGAGAGCAGAGATCTATTAAAGCACTTGAGTAGCAAGGTAGATCTATAGATTACAAGCTCATGATCTCAATAAGATCATGCATAGAGAGAGAGAGAGATGAACACATAGCTACCTGTAGAACCCTTAGCCTCGAGAGATAACTACTCCCTCCTCATCATGGGAATCAGCAATGGTGATGGAGATGGTGGTGGAGATCGATGGAGATGGCTCCGGGGGCACCTCCCCGTCCTGGCAGGGTGCCGGAACAGAGACTTTTTGTCCCCCGAATCTCCCCTTCGGTGGTGGCAACGCTATGGAACTTTTCGTGGCTGGAGGCTTGGCGATTTAGGGTTTATGCATCGGGAGGCTTCTTATAGGTGAAGAGGTAAGGTCGGTGGGCGGCCAGGGGGCTAGGGGGCCCACACCACCTGGTGGCGCGACCAGGGCTAGCCCGCGCCACCATATGGTGTGGACACTCTGTGGCCCCTCTCTGTCTCGTCTTCTGGCTCCGTGAGTCTTCCGGTAAAATAATAACTTTGGCTTTTGTCCCGTCCAATTCCGAGAAATTCATTTTCTGACTTTCCTAGAACCAAAAACAGCAGAAAACAGGCAACTGGCACTGTGCCTCTTGTTAATAGGTTAGTCCAAGAAATCATATGAAAAGTACTCCAAAGTATGGACAAAACACAAGAAATTAGATAAAACCAAGCATGGAACATCAAAAATTATAGATACATTTGCAATGTATCATCCACCCAGACTTTCCCTTTTATTCCTAAAGTACCCTTGAACTAGTGGCTGACCTATATATAGTGCCCCACCCCCTCATGTAACCCTAGGCAGAGATGATAGACTAAAGACAACCCACTTTGTGGAATCTCTAGTTTTGCCCCATCCCCTTCTATCAAAGGGGATCGACTATCGTCACCACCTCTTCGGAGTTTGCATCACGCCTCCCTTTTTGTACAAGGCCTTGGCATCGGTATCCCTTTGCCAAGACATCAAGACCCTCTCCAAGGTTTTCTTCCCTCACCGCGTGCGATCGAGGGAGCACGTTGACTAATCTTTCCTTGTGAGGATTCTATCGGACCGGTGGCCACTGGCGGGAGAACTCGGCCTTGTATCATGTGATTTTTGCGTATGTTCATTGTGTTCTTCGTGAGGTGTGCGTCTGCTTCCGCTATCATCTCCCTTTCCCCTCGCTTTCCCATCGATTTGACCATGAGCTCCGTGAAGATTGGGCCACCCACGGGGTTACCCCATAACAGGCTTGGACACCGATGATCCGTCCATTACTAAAATCATGGCCACAGGCACACATCCTTCCTTGCATGATGAAAGAACATCGTCGAGGTCGACTCATTTTCAAGAGGGGGAGATGATACGGCCCAACATATGGCAATCACCATTGGTCCACATCATGCTACACCAACCACTCATACAAAGGTGAATTCCTTCCATCTCTTACCATCCATTGGCTATCATGTGAATGGGGTCCTACTTGGCCAAATATCTATTGTTTGACCAGGACTGTGATCATGATGCCAAGAGGATGTGACAAGGATGAACCTGGAGCCAAGACCCCCAAGCAAGAAGCATGGAAAATAAGACAGAAGAAGGATTCCGGTGCTAGTCCCGGCACTGCCAGAATCCATGCCAGAACTTCCGGTGCCAGGATCGGTCGAACGAAAATCTCGTTGACATTTCCGATTGCTGCTGAACCGAACTGGCATCCATCAAACCAAACCGGCACCTGCTAGCATTTTTGGCTTCGAGTCCAGTGCAACCAAACTTATCACTATCAGAGATTTGTCCCACGAAGGAACTAGGGTCCAACGATCCCTTGGTACGTGAGGGGGCTGAACATGCAATTCTGAAGGAGTTCGGCGATGGCTACAGAGACGAAGCGGATGCACGACAGAGTTCACACTGGTTTTGTTACCTAGGTTTGGGACCCTCGTGAGGAGGTAAAGCCCCTACTCCTTCTTGGTTGTATTGCTCGCTTACCTCACGAGGTTACAATGGTGGATGAAAGTCTAGGGTTTTAGATATCTGGGATCCGTCCCCTTACAAGGTAGGAGAAGGGCTCCTGATATAGGGCAGCGTCGGGACTCTTCCCCCGGTCCGTAGATGGCGAGGGTCACCACAGTGCCGTCCATCGTGATCCTGGTCTAGGAGACAACTTTTTGGTGGACTAGGTCTTGGGTGCTGGGCACTCCACCACCTGTTGGTAAAGCGTCCTTTGTTAACATTTTCTATCTTCACCCAGTACTCTCTGCTTTTTACCTCTTTTCACCAAAACGGCAACTAGAGGAGCCTCCTGCCACCTGATCACCTGCTCCTTCATTGCGAAAGGAGAGGGGACCGGGTCTTATTTACCGAGGCGGTCGATGCCTCGGAAGCCCTGTGCTCGCTGTCGGGGTTGCGGTCAGTACTCCGTCTAGTGTGATTACTATTCTACCCCAAACGTACCCTGGGGTATCCGAGGCTCGAAGATGTATACCTGGCGCCGTATCGTTCCTTCTTGAGGGGGTACCTCATGATGCTTGCCCAGTTCGGTCCCTTCGAGAGGCATGCACCCTCTGGAGGGCAAAGTCTCCAAGGCTGTAGGGCTTGTCCAACACAGGGAAGTGGCACCCCAGATGCTAGGGCTCCGACAGTAGCCCCCGGGCGCTTGGCCTACACGTGTCCCCTCATGGACCTAAAGGGGCAAGATGCCTCAGACCATGGATGGGACCCTGTGCTCCCTGGGTCAACGAGGACCCGACCCGCTCGAATCCTGGTCACGAATCCCAACCAGCTGTGAGCTCTTGTCTGTAGATCTGGAGCGCACTGTTCCCACTCCAGGAGTTGTTCCCACAAAGTGATGACACGTGGGGCATGGTTAATACCATGCATGCGGCGCAGTGATACGTCTTTTCAGGTGGCCCAGTTAAAGGTGGGGAAGGAATCTTTTTTGCTTCCACTCTCCTGCCTTCTTCCTTCCTCTCCTGCGCTCTTGAGTCGAAGATCTCTCCCTCTCTCCATGGCACCCCCGTGCTTCTCGGATAAGGAGAAGGGCAAGGCTATGATGGCTTAGGAAGTAGGGACTCCACCGATGAAGCGCGGCCGTGTGCGACCCTACGGGTGTGGTCGAGGGAGGCACGGCGGACTTGGCATGGCTCTCGACGTACAAGCACCCATGGAGACGGGCGCGGCCTCGGGAGAGACTCCCACCAAGGACGGGCGTGGCCGCCCTGGAAGGAGTGGTAGGGGTCGTCGCGGAGGGCGCGGTGGTAGGCTTGAAGTTGGATCCGACATGTACACTCCCACTGCTGCCGAGGCCCCAGCTCTAGCGGCCACTGCTCCCGTGGTCATCAAGATCGATAATGAACCTGAGCCTGAACGGGTCATCGACTTCATCGTCGTCCTTGACGGCTTGGACTGGTTCATGAGGGTGGAGCTCCCTAAGCGATTCGTGTGCGGGACCGCACATGAACTCCCGGATGCGGCGCAGCTGCGCCACTCAGGGGGGCACGAGGAGTGGGAGGTGAGCATCACGACCTTCTCTAGAGGTGAGAAGTTCATCTTCGGTGGATGGCATCGCTTCCTCTCCGAGCATCGCGTCCAGCGTGGCTTTGTGCTGTGATTCCGGTATGCCAACAAGGGGCACTTTTCCATCTCGGTGTTCAACATGAAGCTGTGCCGTGTTGACTATCCTCCTTACCTCCGGTACACCCAGTAGGCGTGGCCACCACGACCCTTCCAGGATGCACAGAGCTCGGTCCTTGGAGGCGTGATGCCGAAACAGTTGTCGGCTCCATTTTCCTTGTAATTAAGACTTTAGGATGAACTTCCTAGTTAGGATCCTTGTTTTGTTTTGCCTCCCTTTGTTTTTGTTTTGTTCAGAGTTTGTCGCATGCTCATGACTTAGCGCCCTCTCACCAGGGTCACTAACGACGGCTCGCGCCTTCCTTCGGCAGGGACAGTCCTCTAGAGGCATCGAACGCGTTCATCAAGGGACTACGCATCCTGGGACGATAACCTCGTGAGGCGAGCTTGCGGGCATAATGCTTGTGAGGGTGATTCCTAAGGATGGTGTTCGCTGGGCGCAGCTAGCGGGGCTCCTTCCAGCCAACGAGCCGGGATGTTGTCTAGTGGACCGCGTTAGATTAGGCATGTGTAGCTTCTAGCGCCTAGAGAGGCTAGGCCCCTATCTGCGTTGGGGATAGCCCAGGTTATTGGGCCTCAGGGTGCCCAGGCAGCTTGTCGTGGATTGCTAGCTGCAGCGGATTCAGGCGGTTCTCTCGAGGAGAGGCCCCAACGCGTACCCTCGAGGAGGGGTCCTATGTTAACTTCTGGAGCCCTCCCTCCTAAGAGGAGGCGTGGCCTTGCGATGCTCGCGTGCCTTTCTCGAGAACCTCCCGTGCGGATGAACCATAGGTGAGGTAACTAACCCCATCTAGGGCCGTAAGTTTAGAGCTCACGCTTTTGACCTTGCGAAGTTTGGCTGCTGAAGAGGGTTCCTCCAGTGTCACGCCGTAAGGTTCTCAAGGAGAAAGCTATAGGATGAGGTGTTCTTTCTTCGAGCCCCCATGCCTAGGGTTTTGTGGGTTTCATGTGGGTTTTTCGCAACTGTCAGGGACCGAGCATGAGGTGACTCGTGGTCGAGGAATAGGCTACGGAGTCGAGAGCTCGACACTTTAGGTCCTAACGAGCTCGGCTGTAGAGTAACAGGGCATCACGAGCTGTTTGCGGGGATAAAAACGAGGTCAGGAACCGTGGGTGAGGTAACTCACAACCGAGGAATGGTTCATAGAGTTTAGAACTCGATACTTTAGGTCCTGACATGCTCGGGCTGCGGAGGAACAGGGCCTCATGAGCCGTCAGGAGGATAAAAGCGAGGTCAGGAACCGTGGGTGAGGTAACTCACGACTAGGAACAAGTCGTAGAGTTCAGAGCTCGACACTTTACGTCTTGAGGAGCTCGGTTTGCAGAGGAACAATGCCTCATGAGCTATCGCAAGGATAAAAACAAGGTCAGGAACCATGGGTGAGGTAACTAACGGCCGAGGAATGGGCCGTAGAGTTCAGAGCTCGACACTTTAGGTCCTGGTGAGCTCGGGCTATAGAGGAACATGGCCTCATGAGACACCACGAGGATAAAAACAAGGTCAAGAACCGTGGGTGAGGTAACTCATGGCCGAGGAATGGGCCGTAGAGTTCAGAGCTCGACACTTTAGGTCCTGACGAGGTGCCCCGTAGACCTTACCAGGAGAGGGCCGTAGGGAAAGAGCACCCACCTCCAGAGGCCCGTACATGCGTTGCACGAGGATCTTAGGCACCAGGAACCCTGTGCCGAGATAACTCATGGCCGAGACTATCTCGTGAGTTCAGAGCTCAACACTTTAGGCCCTGATGCCGGCAGGGAGCTGGCCCGGTGAAGGGTACCGTCCCTAGCCCCTGCTCGCGTGGAGTGTGTGAGGGAAATCTGGTGGTGCGGTTTTCCGGAGAAAATGTTTTTTCGAAGAATAAACCGAATAGCAAAATGTGCACGTAGCCTAAGATCCAAGGAAGCACCAGTAGTACATTCTTATTACAAACGCCACCACGGCTCGCACGGGTCTAACGAGAGGCAAAACCGCAAGGGGTGAGGGTTTTTCGGGGTTCACCTTAAAAAGTCGTGGAGTTAGGTGCGCCATTCGGAGAGGTCTGTCCACCTTCTAGCAGCATGGCCCGCCAGCTCATCTGGCTACTTAGCTGCCGCCACCGAGGCAGCGGGTGCCGTATGCACGCTGGGTACAGTCCATGGGGAAGTACGGAGTCCCCACGTCGTCGCCGTCCTTAGGAGGTACCTCGTCCCTTGTGAGGACAGGAGGGGAAGCTCCCGATCCCCTCTCGAGGTCACGGGCACCAGTCATGCCCGGCCCCTCGCGAGGTGGGAACAGCGCGGCTGCCACCCTCTTTGCTATGGCGTTCTCCTGGGTCATCATCTGCTTCCTCCTGGTGGAGCCTCCGACGTAGTCTAGGGCATCCACATCCTTGGGATAGGTGGCGAAAGCGGTCTTGTAGGCATGCTCCAGGGAACGTAAGGCTTCCACCTCGTCGCAACGGATTATGATGACTCCGCCGCTACCACCAGGCATCTTGAGCATGTTGTAGGCATGGTGAGTGGCGGCCATGAACTTGGCGAGCGCATGGTAGCCAAGGATGACGTTGTACAGAAGGTTGATATGTTCCACATTGAAGTCAACGAGCTCGGTGCGGTTGATATTGCGCATTCTAAACATGACGGAGAGGCGCACCTACCTGATGGGTATGGTGGACCCGCTTGTCACCCCGGAGAACGGCATGGTCGGCATCAGCCTGTCGTAAGGCACTTGCAGCTAGGCGAAAGTCTTGGTGGAGATCATGTTCAGGTCTGTGCCCCCGTCGATGAGGGTCTTTGCAACCACGATGTTGTTGATGGTGGGGTTGTAGATCAGGGGGAGTGTGCCCACAGGCCTGATGGAGACAGGGTGGTCGCTGGTGTCGAAGGTGATGGCGCACTGGGACGACTTGAGCTTCGGTGAAGGGATTCCTGGTCTAGCAGCTGCAACCTCGCGAGTGAGTAGCTTGAAGTGTCAGTTGGACATCGGGGCTTGGGAGCCACCAAGGATGCAAGCTATAGCACGGTGTGACACTTGGTAGCCCCCAAGATCCTCAGCGCATCCCTGCTCCTATGGGGGTGGATGCTGTTGCGTGGTGTTTGCTTGGTGGCCTGCCGGAGGGTCATCGCCTCCTTGGTTGCTACCACCTTGGCCGCCTCGCTCGCTGCCTGGCCTCCCTTTCTCTGGCTACTGTGGAGGCCACAGAGTTTCTTGAGCTCATAGCAGTCATCGGTGGGGTGGCCAGGCTTCTTGTGGAAGTGGCAATATGAGATGTCGTCATGCTGGCTAGCTCCCTCGCGGGGGCTCTTATGATATGGTTCTGCTGCCAGGACGGTGGCAGTTTTGCGCTTGGGATCCTTGTCCTTGCACTTGGATGATCTCGAAGCCTTAGGGGTGGCTTCTGCCTCCGTGAGGCCAAACATCTGCCTCACCTCGGCCTTGGCGCACTTCTCGTCCATGACGAAGAGCTCGGTAGCAGTGGTGAGGCTCTGTCCCTAAACCCCGATCGTTTCCCTCATCTTGACGTCCTTCACCCCTTCGGAGAAAGAAGTGAGGACGTTGGAGTCTAAAATTCTGGGGATCTTGTTGCGGACTCGACTGAACCTCAACAGGAACTTGAAGAGGGTCTCCCTAGGCTGTTGACGTATCTAGCGGAGGTCATAGTAGGTGAGCAGGCGCTCGTAGGTCCCCTTGAAGTTGAAGATGAAGAGGGAACTAAGCTCCGCCCATGAGTCGATTGACTCCTCGGGGAGGTTCATCAGCCAGGTATTGGCCGCCTCCTTCAGACACAGGGGGAACCAGCTCACCATGACATGGTCGTATCCTCCTGCCACTTCGACACCCATGGTGTAAAGCTGGAGGAATGCACATGGGTTTGTGGTGATGTCATAGCACGCTGGCATCTCCGAGCAGAACTTGTGAGGCCAGACCACGCGGCAGAGGTTTTTGGTGAAGGCACGGTAGCCGTTGGCCTGGACTACCCTGCCGCTGTCGAGGGACACGTTCTGCTGCCCCGCGGCAGCGATTTCCTCAGCGACGCGGTCCTCGTGCTTGTGCGGCTATGCCACAGCAACAAGAGGCGAGATGATCTGACAGCTATTCACGGGCGGTGGAGTGGCATTGCCAGCTTGGTTGCATCCCCACGTCAGCGAGGCAGGAGCAAGCCCTAGCCCCTGGCTCCCTGATACATTGCAAATGTACCTATAATTTTTGATGTTCCATGCTTGGTTTTATCCACTTTCTTGTGTTTTGTTCCAACCTTGGAGTACTTTTCATATGATTTCTTGGACTAACACCTATTAACAAGAGCCACAGTGCCAGCTGCCTGTTTTCTGCTGTTTTTGGTTCAGGAAAGTCAGAAAATGAATATTCTCGGAATTGGACGGGACAAAAGCCAAAGTGCCTATTTTTCTTGAAGGGATCAAGTGCCAGAATACGAGACGGAGAAGGGCCAGGGAACCACCACACCACCTGGCCGCGCAGCCAGGCCTGGCCCGCGCAAGGGGGTGGTGTGGCCGCTCCCGGCAGCCCCTCGGCCTCTCCTTCCGCATATATATGGCCCTCGGTACGAAAACCCTAAGGGCCCGATCAAAAATCCATGAAAGAGTCTGTAGCCTCCGTCATCTCCATCCCTAGATCGGGAGGGATCTGAAGCTCTTCCAGGCACCCTGCCGGAGAGGGGAATTCACCCTAGAGGCCTTCTTCATCACCATGCAATCCTCCGGTGTGATGCGTGAGTAGTTCATCCTTGGACTACGGATCCATGTAGTAGCTAGATGGCTGGTTCTCCTCCTTTGTGCTTTCATGTTTAGATCTTGTGAGCTCCGTTCATGATCAAGATCATCTATTTGTATTCATACATGTTGTGTTTGCGGGGATCCGATGGATATTGAGATGCTATTTCAGATTGATTATTGAATCTATCATGTCTTTGTTATTTGTGATCTTGCATGCTTTCCGTTGTTAGTAGCTATCTTGGCCAAGTAGATGCTAGCAACTCCAAGAGTTAGTATTTATGCTCGATAGTGGGTTCATGCCTCTGGTAATCTGGGAAAGTGACAGAAATCTCTAAGGTACTAGATGTGTTGTTGCTACTAGGGAGAAAACAACAATCCTTTGTTCATAGAACAATCGTATTGTTCCCTTCTCTCATTTTGTAAAGCAATAATCTGTTGCTTGCAACTTAATACTGGAGGGGGTTCGGATGATAACCTGAAGGTGGATTATTAGTCATAGATGCAGTTGGATGGCGGTCTATGTATTATGTTGTAATGCCCAATCAAGTCTCAAAGGAGTCAAGATGATTAGTATATGCATGTATTGCTTTCTCGGTGTTTGTCAATTGCCCCGCTGTAATTTGTTCACCCAGCATGTTATCTATCTTAAGGAGAGGCACCTCTAGTGAACTATGGATCCCGGTCCTTGTCTTTTACATACAATCTACAATCTTTTATTGCTTTGTGTTTACTTTCTGCAAATTTTTACTTTTTTCCATTCGATACGTTTAATCCTTTGGTTTCCACAAAACACGGTGAGATTGACAACCTCATCGCAAGTTGGGGACAAAGTTCTATGATTGTGTTGTGCAGGTCTCCACGTTGCTACTAGCACTAGTAGTGCGCCCTGCCAAAGCTCAGCTAGTAACACCTTTGGGGTGTTTCCTTGCTCCTACTGGTTCGATTAAACCTTGGTTTCATAATCGAGGGAAAACTTGTTGCTGTGCTCATCATACCTTCCTCTTGGGGTTCCCAACGAGCTCTACGTCGAACAATGAGTACATCAAGATCTTTTCTGGCGCCGTTGTTGGGGACCGAAGAAGAAGAAGCTCCCACGTCAACTACTCGCCAGCAAGATTTTCTGGCGCCGTCGCCGGGAAGTCAAGGACATCTTCACAAGGGGAGTCCCTCATAACCAATCTCTTTACTTTGTTGTTTTTGTTTTGCTTAGTTTTCTTTTTTGCTTTGTTTGCTTGTTTTGTTCTTTCAAAAACACAAAAAAATTAGTTTTACTAATTTGCTTTCTTTATCAAGAACACAAAAAAATAAGTCTCCTTTAGTTGTCACCTCTTCCTTAGCTCACCATGTTGATCCCTTCATTCACCTTGAAAGACCTTACAATTGGTAGTGGTTCTATAATTGGGAAAGATAATATTGAAAAATTCTTTAATCATGTTCGCAAACATGAACATACTGAGGATAGATCCCTTGTAGAACTTGCTCCAAATTATGAGATTGCTGCAGCCTCTTTAATTCACAAGTTAGAAGCTAGGTTTGTTAACCTCAACCCCTTAATGCAAGTAATGTTTCTTAAGCTTAAAGGAATTGAAGACCCTGAAAAGAGGGATTTTATTCTAGAAACTTTGTTTAAGGAGTTCTATGATGTTGCCAAGGAAGCTAGAAAAGTTTTTGAACGTTTCAGTATGCTAGGCTCATGTGTAGATGTTGTTGGTACATGAGAAAATATGAACAAAACCGAACCTAATGGGGAGGAACCTAAGATACCAATACCCTTTAAACTAGTAGCAATACATGGTGCCATAGAAAAGAATCTTGATTGGATTGTTCCCGCAAACCGTTTTGATGAGAATAGTGAACCCAAGAGCATTGAGAAAGGATCCTCTAGAACTTACTTGGATGATATACCTTGCCTTGTTGAAAATATTTCTAGTATTGATCTTAATGCTTCTTCATTTGAGAATACTTGATCCTTTTTCTTGCTTCTTATGCCTAACTTAAAGGCATTAAAGAAAAGTACTTATTGGGAGATAACCCAAAAGTTTAAGATGAGTCTTGGAAGTTATTAATTCAGTAATAACCGCTCCTTATCCTTTTTATTTGCTTTTTGTGCCAAGACTAACCTCTAATGAGAGTGAAGTAATGATTGGGAAAGTTGTTGTCCCGAAACAGATTCTTGTGCTTCACCGTAAAAATTCGTGAGAGAGATGTGTATGTCGGATTGAGTTGTAATTTTTTTTGCTTCTGACCCAGGTTGTTATCGAACTTTCATTAGTTAAACACTTTTTGATTTGAGCAACAGAAGATCTTCGAAAAAATTCTTCTTTACCTGCTGGTCTGTTTTGACAGATTTCTGCCATTTTCTGCATTTGCTTCTTGTGGGTTCCTTTTTGAGTTCTTTTGGGAATTGAGATTTTTAAGGGAAGTGCTACAGTAGCTAGTGTTCTAATGGAAGTTTATTTGGTGTTAGAACTGAACCTTAAGACTTATTTATCTTAAGTGCACTAATGTTGCTAATAAGATTGTGTGAAGTTTTGTATGAAGGAAAAATTTCAGGTGTATGGAAGGAATGAGTAATAAGATGAAGGATGGACTAAAGCTCAAGCTTGGGGATTCCACGCGTGTCACCCCAAGAAATATTCAAGAAGTACAAGCGTCAAAGCTTGGGGATGCCCAAGGCATCCCCTTCTTCATCAATAAAAATCCCAGGTTTCTTCCAAACGCTTCATTTTTATTGTTTCATGCATAGTTGTGTTGTTCTTAGAGCATATTCTTTTTCGTTTTGGTTTTCGTTTGCTTTGGTTTGCTTAGTTTTCTAAATAAATTGGTTGGACCCCGTCTTTCATACATTGGTTTGCAAAAAGTTTGGTTTGGTTTGGAAAAGAGTAGGAAAGTTCATACTTATGTGGTAAAAAGAGCTCGTTTTTTGACTGTGGCCTATGCTTTGTCATGCCATGCTTGATATTGTTTTGGCTTTATGCCTAGTATTCTTTGCTGTAGCATGATTTGTTATAAACAATTGAGATTGCTTAATGTGCCTTGGATGAATCATGCGTTGTTTTAGCATATTAAATCATAGTATAGTGGCATTCTCATTTGATGCTTTATTTGGGTTGACATAGCACATGCTCACACCATGTTATGACTATCTCAAGTCACCATAGCCTTTATGATCCTTTAGTTTTCAACTTGTAGTATCACTTTATGCTTTGATCAATGATGTTTTGTCGCTCTGCATGATTATGGCCACTATTGCTCTCTTAGTTTGTCGCTCCCAGTCTTTTGCTAGCCTCCACAACAAAGTATGAGTTCCACTCATGCATCCAACTCCCTAAACCAAGTTATTCCAAAGAGTCCACCATACCTACCTACTAGCTTATGCTATTCCAAGTATATTCATGCTTTTTTTACCTTCCACTTGTAATGAGAAAACTAGTGATTAAAGCTCTCACGAACTTGATGGCACACTTTACTTTTTTGCCTCTAATAAACTTGAACCATTGGGTCCTTCTTTCTTGCATATATGCTTGCGCTTTATAAGTTGAAATTAGCAGAACCATGTACCATGGGGAACGCTTTCAACATTGCACTTGTACTTTGTACCCCGTTGATATCATGTCCTTTTGCTTACGGATCCCGGTGGTGTGAAATAAAAGTGGAACTTGTAAGATCATGGAGTTTGTATGTGTGTTAGAGAAATGCCTGGGCCGCTAGCCTAAGCCATGCCTAATAATGGTGGAAATTTGCAGCATCACCATAATGAGCACTCTATGAAGCATCCTCAATAAAAACCTATGCAAATAGCAAATAAAAAGATCGCTGAGATGCTCATTGTCTGCTTGCCTTGTCGTTTTGATTATGGGAAAGCTCCCGTATCATGTGCAAGGGGTACCCCGTTGGCAGTTCTTAATGGTACACATACTTACAATGATAAGAGCTTACTCGTGACTGAAGTTGAGTAGCATGAGGATCGGTCTTCGTAAGTAAGGGGCATGAGATTTCGGTTTATAACTTGTCAAGCATATCCTCTTAGTTGTGTCACTTTAACCTTAATCACCTTAAATATGCTTATGATAGGGGCAATGAGCGCTGAAAGCTATAAGTACCATAATTTTTGGAAGCTCTTTATGAGACTTCAATCCCTACTTCCTTTTACAAAGGCCTTTCTTCCACCATTATATTGAGTCTCCACCTTCTATCTTTATGCACTTACTTTGAGAGCATAGTGGCCATTCTTAGTTCTATGTGCATTGTCCCAAGACTAGTTGATTGATGCATAACTTGTTATTGCTTGTTTTAAACTATTGTATCTAGTCACTCTTATGAACTTTGAATGTGTCCTATGCTTTTATATTTGCTACTCTATTCAGGGACAAGCTGAATACTATTATGCTATGTTTTCTTTATGTGAAACAAACAAACGTCTTGCAAAGCATGTTATTCATTAATCTTTTGTTTGTGCCTTTTCATGTTGCATCATAGTTTCTTTGCTTATTGCTAGAACTTTGTCTTTCATGTTATGATTGGAGTACTATGATCCCAGCTTTGAATGTTTTGCAAATACTTTGATCAAGTCTTTGATGGTGCATGTCACCTCAAAAATTATTCTTTCTTTTTATCACTTACCTACTCGAGGACGAGCAGGAATTAAGCTTGGGGATGTTGATACATTGCAAATGTATCTATAATTTTTGATGTTCCATGCTTGGTTTTATCCACTTTCTTGTGTTTGTTCCAACCTTGAAGTACTTTTCATATGATTTCTTAGACTAACCTATTAACAAGAGCCATAGTGTCAGCTGCCTATTTTCTGCTGTTTTTGGTTCCAGGAAAGTCAGAAAATGAATATTCTCGGAACTGGACGGGACAAAAGCCAAAGTGCCTATTTTTCTGGAAGGGATCAAGTGCCAGAATACGAGACGGAGAAGGGCCATGGAGCCACCACACCACCTGGCCACGCAGCCAGGCCTGGCCCACGCCAGGGGGTGGTGTGGCCGCTCCCGGCACCCCCTCGGCCTCTCCTTCCGCCTATATATTACCCTCGGGACGAAAACCCTAAGGGCCCGATCAAAAATCCACGAAAGAGTCTGTAGCCGCTGTCATCTCCATCCCTAGATCAGGAGGGATCTGAAGCTCTTCTAGGCACCCTGCCAGAGAGGGGAATTCACCCTGGAGGCCTTCTTCATCAGCATGCAAGCCTCCGGTGTGATGCGTGAGTAGTTCATCCTTGGACTACGGATCCATGTAGTAGCTAGATGGCTAGTTCTCCTCCTTTGTTCTTTCATGTTTAGATCTTGTGAGCTCCGTTCATGATCAAGATCATCTATTTGTATTCATACATGTTGTGTTTGCGGGGATCCGATGGATATTGAGATGCTATTTCAGATTGATTATTGATTCTATCATGTCTTTGTTATTTGTGATCTTGCATGCTTTCCATTGTTAGTAGCTATCTTGGCCAAGTAGATACTAGGAACTCCAAGAGTTAGTATTTATGCTCGATAGTGGGTTCATGCCTCTGGTAATATGGGGAAGTGACAGAAATCTCTAAGGTACTAGATGTGTTGTTGCTACTAGGGAGAAAACAACAATCCTTTGTTCATAGAACAATCGTATTGTTTACTTTACACGCATTTCGTAAAGCAATAATCTGTTGCTTACAACTTAATACTGGAAGGGGTTCGGATGATAACCTGAAGGTGGATTATTAGTCATAGATGCAGTTGGATGGCGGTCTATGTATTATGTTGTAATGCCCAATCAAGTCTCAAAGGAGTCAAGATGATTAGTATATGCATGTATTGCTTTCTCGGTGTTTGTCAATTGCCCCGCTGTAATTTGTTCACCCAGCATGTTATCTATCTTAAGGAGAGCCACCTCTAGTGAACTATGGATCCCGGTCCTTGTCTTTTACATACAATCTACAATCTTTTACTGCTTTGTGTTTACTTTCTGCAAACTTTTACTTCTTTCCATTCGATACGTTTAATCCTTTGTTTTCCGCAAAACACGGTGAGATTGACAACCTCATCGCAAGTTGGGGACAAAGTTCTATGGTTGTGTTGTGCAGGTCTCCATGTTGCTACTAGCACTGGTAGTGCGCCCTGCCAAAGCTCAGCTAGTAACACCTTTGGGGTGTTTCCTTGCTCCTACTGGTTCGATTAAACCTTGGTTTCATAACCGAGGGAAAACTTGCTGCTGTGCTCATCATACCTTCCTCTTGGGGTTCCCAACGAGCTCTATATCGAACGACGAGTACATCACTCCCCGCCCTCATGCCGAGCCCCCGGGCCCTCAAGGGAGAGGGTGGAAGCATTGAGGAGTTCAGCAATCCGGTCGTGCCACCTCTCCTGGCCCTACTCGGCCAGCAGGTGGTCCAGGAGCTCACACACCATGCGCTTGGTAGCCTCCACGATGAGCTGCTTAGGGTGGATGCGGGTGGATGTAGTGTGGGAGAGCGACATGACGCCGCGCAGGGAGGGAGTAGGATCCCACGACGGGTGGTAGGAGGATCCCTCCTCATCCTCCGTCCATGGGCCTTTCTCAAGTGCGGTGCGCTGCGGAGCCAGCTCCGTTTGGGCTTTTCTAGCTGCACGAAGGAGGGCTCGCTCAGCACGTGTCTCGTTGCTGACCGACATGTTGTCGAGGTCGTCAAAGATCTTAAAAGTGCGCCTTAGCCCCCTAAGCACGCCAAATGTCGGAGATTTGTCCTGTGAAGGAACTAGGGTACAATGATCCCTTGGTTCATGAGGGGGGTGAACACGCGATTATGAAGGAGTTCAGCGATGGCTACTGCGGTGGAGCGGATGCATGACAGAGAGTTGACACCGTATTTTTTACCCAAGTTTGGGACCCTCATGAGGAGGTAAAGCCCCTACTCCTGCTTGGTTAGATTGCTTACTTGCCTTGCGAGGTTACAATGGTGGATGAAATTCTAGGGTTTTAGATCTTTAGGATACGTCTCCTTACAAGGTAGGAGAAGGTCTCCTTATATAGGGTGGCGTCAGGACTCTTCCCCCGGTCCATGGACTGGGAGGGTCACCACAGTGCCATCCACTTTGATCCTGGTCTAGGAGACTACTTTTCGGTGGACCAGGTCTTGGGTGCTAGGTGCTCCACCACCCGTTGGTGAAGAATCCTTTGTTGATGTTTTCTATCTTCACCCAGCGCTCTCTACTTTTTACCTCCTTTCACCAAAATGGCAACTAGAGGAGCCTCCTGCCACCTGATCACCTACTCCTTTCCTGCGAAAGGAGATGGGACCGGGTCTTCTTTACCGAGGTGGCCGATGCCTCGGAAGCCCTATGCTCGATGTCGAGGTTGCGGTCAGTACTCCGTCTGGTGTGATTATGGTTCTACCCCAGACGTACCCCGGGGTATCCGAGGCTGGAAGATGTATACCTAGCGCCGTGTCGGTCCATATCGAGGGGTACCTCACAATGCCTGCTTGGTTTGGTCCCTTCGAGAGGCGTCCTCCCTCTAGAGGGTGACGTCTCCTAGGCTGCAGGGCTTGTCCAACGCGAGGACGTGGCACCCCAGATGCCAGGGCTCCGACAATCGCCGGAACGACAGTCTGCGCACTGTGAAGGGTTTGATGCTCGGAATATGCCCTCCTACCTACCCCTTTGCCCCTAGTACTATAAATACCCCCTTGTGACTCATATCTGGGGAGAGAGAGATGATGATGAATTAAGGCATGTGTGTAACCCTAGATGGGAACCCCTCTCAATAGTAGATCTATGAGTTGTATAAGGCCTAGGATTCGGTGCCCTCCTCCAAGTCATCAAGACCCTCCTCAAGTGTTTGGTCTCTCCCTAACAAGGATTCCAGTAGTTCTTGGTCTCCCCCCTTTTGGATTCTACTTGGTTGCTACTCTCTCGTTGATTTGGATTCTATCATCCGCTTGCCGATCTCTCCTTTGGTGATTCTATCGCAAGGTCTCTCGCCGAGGACTGGTTGTTCGAACCAATGAGAGCAAATCGAATCAGGTGTGATTTGGCATGTGTTTGTATCTTTACCTTGCATTAGAGTTGCGTTCATCGTGTTCATCGCATGTCCCTTACCCCCCGCCTCAAAACCGTGAAGATCGGGTCACTCCAAAGGTAAATCCACAAGGAGGCCCTTAACAATATGAATATATGCAACAAGCAAACAGAGTATGCCATGATGGAATGATGCACAATTGCATGGTATAACATAGCATGGCATGAGTGAGGTGTGAAAACAAGAAATAAGCATTTTTAATTAATTATTTAGGCATGTTTTGCTCCGATAAACAGTTCTGAATATTTAATATTTATATGATGCATGCTTCAATTGATAACATGGAATGCATATATAGAATGGGCTTGTCGTGCTGATCGATTTATACATATTATTTGTCGAATTTGGAATTACGGAATTAAAGTTATGAATTAATTGAGAAAAAGGCATTTGTTGGCATTTAAATAATTTCGAAATTTTAAAGTGCTCAAAAATTATTTTTGATGGCATATTTTAATTCCTGGAATTTTTCTGATCAGAAAACATATATCATTTGTATTATTTGGAAATATGCATTTAAAATGTTATTTAAATGCAAAAATAATTTAAATGGGATCAACAGTCAAAGGTTTGACTAGTTAGAGTCAAATCTAGGCAAATTTGAAAAAAAGGATTAGATTCATATTTGAATTTGATTAATATTCCATTTTATAAGTTTTGTCAAATTCAAATTAATTTAAAAGATATGGATTTATTCAGATATATTTTATATTCTAGAATTTTTATTTGATTTAGGACAATCGCTTGAACTTTTCTTACTCGGGTTGGTCTACTCACAGCGACAGACAGGTGGGGTCAGTGCTGACTCAGCAGCGCACTGTCGCGCTAGAAACTTTTCTCACACGGGGTGGAGTTACTACAGAGAGTGACAAGAGGGCCCAGGGGCACTTTGGGTCCGCTCGCGCACGCGTCCAGAGGGCGCACGACACGTGTTCAAGCCGGGACTATAGGTCGAGACGGATTTAAAAAGAGGGGCCTAAATAGAAAAGCTACCAGAGCACTGATGAACTGAAATTTTCTAAACGCGTTTTGATAGAGAGAGTTACGATCTTGCGAGGAAGCTCGGTTCGAATCTAAGCCGAATTTGCGGCAGGTGTAAAAAGAAGAAATGTAGATCGATTGTAGCTCTATGATTTTCATGTCCGAAGTTTCTCCAACGGAGCCTTGTATGTGCCATAAAAAACGGAAGACAGATGCCGAACCAACGTAGAAAACTGAACCAAGCCGACAGAAACAGAGGATTTTCGCTGCTCTTTAGAGGACGATGGAGAGGCTACGATGCGAGTTGGAGTGAGGCACCTAAACAAAGATTGGAGAGGGGATCATGGGCTACGTATTTGGTTCAGAGAACTCCAGCTAAGGGGAACTGCAGCAGTCGGCATCTTGCGAAGAACAGGGAGTACATGCGGGTACTACGACAGCTGACGTGACGTGCGTGCTGGCGCGGCGAGCTCCTGATGCACGCACGTGGCGAGTGGCTGGCGAGCACGGAATGACGGTCGCGAGACAGGGGTTCAGCAAGAGAGGGAAGCTCACCGGGAGGTGGTCGGGGACGCTGGTAGCGATGGAGAGCTGCATGTAGTGGCGAGGGACGGCATCCAGACGCGATGACTGCACTATAAGGCGGCGGGTAGAATCACTTCACTTCTTCTCCTCGCTCCAGGTATCGATCGAGCTTCGGGAATCCTTGTGCAACTCTGTGACACGGCGGCTTGGCAACAACAGTGGCAGGAAGGCGACGGGGACGACCAAGAGCTAGGTAGGTGCGGCCGTGGCGGCTAGGGTTTTGGCCAGGAGGATAAATAGGGAGGGAGAGAAGTGTAGAGCCGATCTGGTGGTAGGTGAGGATGGTGGTGGATGGGCGGCACTGCGAGGCTGGGTTTTTCTTTATGGCCAAGAGAGGAGGAAGGATGACACGACATCGATGTGACCTTGTCCTTGCGCGGCTGGCCACGTGAGTGAGGCTAGGAAGAGGAACATGGCCACTGAACGCTGGGGCGTGGAGATGCTGGGGCCCAGGTGCAGAGGAGGAGGGTGCGGTCGGCTGGCGCCATAGAGAACAACTAGATGCAACCGGTGCAACGACTGTTGTTGCTGCTAGTTAGCTAGGGAGAGAGGGGTGAGGAGATTAGAGAGAATTTAGCTAGCTAGGTTGGTTTGGATTAGTATGAACCGTACTTTGATTTGATTTCAAAACAACCACCAAAAACAACCCAAAGAGAGATGAAAAGAAGACAACTATATTGCATGTGCATACAATAATAGCCATGCAAGAAAGAGGGGCTAGAATAGATATATAGAAAGGTAGGTTCTTGTTTGAATTTGTTTTGGTTGGATTTGAATCGCCTGAAATTATTTAAAGAAGCCTCTCAAGGATGAGAACTCAAGTAGAAATCAAAAGAAACATGAAGGAGAACAAGTAGATGGAACATTGATATTTTTTTTAATGTTGATGTAGCTTGTGTGCATTCAAACCAAACAAGACCCACAAACCAAAGAATTCAAAAGAGGGAGGTGATGGTGTTTTCTTGCATGGGCCATGCATGTGGTATAAATGCCACCTTTATAATTGTGAAAACAAATATAGTTTCATATGGGCACATATCCATGCATGCACTACATTCATAGAATTGTGGCTGACATAAGAAGGAAGATTTCTTGTCATATGAGAATATTTGACATATGTATACATATGAAGCTATATGACCATGTAGTGTGTATTTTACCACTAGATTCACTTGTAGTCGAAATGGCATCATACATGAGCATACATTAAACAAAACCATATGGGAGCATGTAGAATTAGAAGTGGATCCATCCCAACCCATATGAGCTAGGTGTAAAAGTCAATAGAGAAGCAAAGGCTCACATATAGTTGGATGGTGGAATTATAAGGTGGTGACAAGAAAGATGGTGGAGTTAGAAGAGATATTCCCCCAACTCAACTTGGGCATCAAGCATGATATCAAGAACCAACTACAATATATTAAGAGGAAAATACAATTACTAGGTAAATGCATAAGAGAGAAGAACCAAATGAAAAGGGGTTTTAGATGTGCTCAAATGCAATGTGGCTTGGTGACATGAGCATGGTATAATGATGATGAAATTTATAATATGTAGGAAGTAGCAATATATAATAGGCAAGTAGCATTAAAATTGTTAGAAAATTGGGATGCTACAACTCTCTCCCACTAAACAAGAATCTCGCCCCAAGATTCCTAGTAAATAAAAAGACCAAGGAGAGGCAGGTGTTCGGAATGAAGGTGATCTGATACGGCTGTCCTACGGACGTCTCTACATCTACACCACCAATTCCCCAAGTGGAGCAATGACTCGCGCCCGAGATAACTCCTACAAGCTAAGGTTAACCCGCTCCTCTCCTCGTGTGACTGGTATACATCATTGGATGACTTGCTACTTCATGCAACTACTCTATGCATAATCAGCTACGAAGCCCCAACGCATCGCCAAGCCCCCACGGATGAAGTACAAGGAGCTGGACAAGAAGAAGACGCTGCTGAGGCTGAAGCCCCGGAGTCTTCGGCCTTGAAGCACGGAGTCTCCGGCCTCCTACCCCGGAGTCTCCGGCCTGGAATCCGAGCTAGTCTCCGGACCCCTGCCTGGAGCGTTTAGTACACCCCCACGGAGTCTTCACCAGAGAGCATTGCCAACCCCGGAATTTCCGCGCACCCCGAAGTCTCTAGCCCAGCTACCCTAGAGTCTCGGCCTTCGACCCCGGAGTCTCCGCCCCTAGGACTCTAGGCAGGACTCCATCCCCTCCCTGGAACTCTCTGTATGCGACCTCGGAGTCTACCCTAGAGTCCCCACTTTGTCCCGGAGTCTCGGGCCATGCCGGAGTCTCCGGCCCTCACACCCCGGTGTCTCCGGTGTAAGCGAGACATGCATGTTAAAAGCCTTTTGGGCCTCTAGCCCATGTACCCCCAAATCCGTCTAGACTTTAGCCTTTTATGCATAAATTACCCTTGAACTAGTGGTTGGCGTACAAAAATCCCCCCACCTCTATTGTAAACCCTAGACTAGAGATTGGAATTAGAAGACACCCTTGTGGATCTCTCTAGTTCTTGTCTCGTGCTCCTTTTCTAGAGGAGCACCAATATCCCCCACATTGTCCCTTGTTTTACAAGGCCTTGGCATCGGAGCCCCTTGCCAAGATGTCAAGTTTAAGCGAGAGTCTTCGCTCAACGCTGATCCTAGGGATTGCGCCGGACCGGTCACTTTCGGCGTGAGCTATTGGCTTGTATCGTGTCGTTGCATGAGTGTGTTCATCGTGTCTGAGTTCATCGTGTTCATCCCCTCTATCCTTCCCGCGCACTTCTGATGGGTTCGTAGCATGGAAAACAAAAAAATTCTACCGCAAGAACAAACAAAACCCAGATCTAATCTAGATAAAAGCCAAGATCTAAACTATTAGACATGAGCAACGAGATAGATCGGTACTAACCCTCGTAGAACCGAAAGCGTTACGAGATTATATCTCGTGGATGATGTAGTCGATCACTTTCCGATCTCAAGATCGTGTGGACGATCCTTCCGGCGCCGCGTTCCGGCAGCGCTTCCGCAGACGGTCACATGTGCGGAGTCGAAGCAGACCTTCCTCTCCCCGTTCCAGCGAGCAGCGGAGGTAGTAGATCTTCTCCATGGAATCCCAGCAGCACGACGGCGTGGTGGTGGTGGTGGAGATGAGAATTCTGCAGGGCTTCGCCTATGCCTGTGCAAAAGAAAGGTGGAGGAGAGAGGCGGCTGAGATTGGTTGTTATGATAGAGGGGCAAGAGGGGGCGCCCCCTCCCTTCTATTTAAAGGAGGGAGGCGCGCCTGGGGAGGGGGAGTCCTAGTAGGACTCCCCTCCTCCTTGGGCCGGCGGGTTGGGGGGAGGAGTCCTCCTCCCCCATGAATCCGTGTATTGCCCCACTTGGACTCCCTTGATCCCTTTCTTGGTTTTCAAGTAAACTCCAAGAAATCCTCTAGAACCTTCCAGAACATTCCGAAACCTTCTAGAATCTCCATACAAACACTCCGGAACATTTCCCAACTTAGAAAATGATCCCCAATATATGAATCTTATTCTCTGGACCATTCCGGATCTCCTCGTGATGTCCCGGATCCATTCCGAGACTCCGAACAACATTCTCCAACGCAAATTCCATATCTACTTAAAACAACTTTGAACCTTAAGTGTGTCACCCTACGGTTCGTGAATATGCAGACATGATGAAGACACCTCTCCGATCAATAACCATCAGCGGGATCTAGAGATCCATAACAGCTCCCACATACTCAACGATTACTTCGTGATCGATAGAACCATTTAACATATGAAACCAATTCCCTTTGTCACACGATATTCTACTTATTCGAGGTTTGATCGTTGGTATCTTCATACCTAGTTCTTCCTCGTTACTGATAAGTACTCTTTAGTCGTTCCATGTTATGTCATCCCTTGTGACCCAGTCACATGCTTGCAAGCTATCTAGATGACATTCCACCGAGAGGGCCCAGAGTATATCTATCCGTCATATGGATGGACAAATCCCAATCTTGGTCTATGCGCTTCAACACATACTTTCAGAATACCCAATGACACCTTTATAACCGCCCAGTTACGAAGCGGCGTTTGATGTCATCAAAGTACCCAGCCGGTGATGGTGATTAACATAACCTCATGGTCGAAGGATTAGGTTACTATGTATTTCAAAGCTTACAGCAATACGAACTTAATGACTTGATCTTATGCTACGCTTACTATGGGTGTGTGTCCATCACATCATTCTCCTAATGATATAACCTTGTTATTAATCACATCCAATGTCTATGATTAGGAAACCATGATCATCAATCAATCAACAAGCTAGTTCAACAAGAGGCTTACTAGGGACTCTTTTATGTTTACAAAACACACAAGTATTAGTGTTTCCTAATAATACAATTATAGCATGGGATGTAAACATTCATCATAAACACAAAGATATAATAATAACCACTTTTATTATTGCCTCTTGGGCATATCTCCAAAAGTATCCCACTTGCACTAGAGTCAATAATCTAGATTACATGGTAATATACCTAACACCCATGGCGTTCTGGTGTTGGTCATGCTTTGCTCTAGGGAGAGGTTTAGTCAACGGATCTGATACATTCAGATCAGTGTGTACTTTGCAAATCTTTATGTCACCATCTTGGACATACTCGCGAATAACATGAAAACGTAGCTTGATGTGCTTCAGCTTGCTATGTGACCTTGGCTCCTGTGCATTAGCTATGGCACCTGTGTTGTCACAGTAGATGGCCATCGGGTCCAACGCACTGGGAACCACGCCAAGTTCAGTAATGAACTCCTTCATCCATTTGGCTTCTTGTGCAGCGTCCGAAGCAGCTATGTATTCCGATTCAGTTGAAGATTTCGCCACAACGCTCTGCTTGGCACTCCTCCAGCTCACTGCAGCACCATTCAAAATAAATACGTATCCATACTGTGACTTTGAGTCATCTGGATCGGTGTTCCAACTAGCATCAGTATAACCATTTACAACAAGTTGTTCATCACCTCCATAAGAAAGAACCATATCCTTAGTCCTATTCAGGTACTTTAGGATATTCTTGACCGCTGTCCAGTGTTCCATTCCAGGATCACTTTGATATCTGCTAGTCAAACTAACAACATGTGCTATATCCGGTCTCGTACACAGCATGGCATACATGATAGAACCTATGGCCGAGGCATAGGGAATTTTATTCATCTTTTCTCTATCTTCTGCCATAGTCGGACTTCGAGTTTTACTCAAGGTCTTACCTGACAACATGGGCACGAACCCTTTCTTGCTCTCTTCCATTCTAAACTTCTTTAGAACTTTGTATAAGTATGTACTTTGTGAAAGTTCTATTAGGTGTCTTGATCTATCTCTATAAATCTTGATGCCTAGAATATATGCCGCTTCACCAAGATCCTTCATCGAAAAACTATTATTCAAATAGGTTTTGACGCTATTAAGAAGTTCTATATCATTCCCAATCAACAATATGTCATCTACATATAGTATTAGGAATGCTACACAGCTCCCACTCACTTTCTTGTAAATACAAGCTTCTCCATAAGTTTGTATAAATCCAAAGTTTTTGACTACTTTATCAAAACGTTGATTCCAACTCCGGGATGCTTGCTTCAGTCCATAAATGGAGCGCTGAAGTTTGCATACCTTGTCAGCATCTTTAGGATCGACAAAACCCTTGGGTTGTACCATATACAACTCTTCCTCAATGTCACCATTAAGGAATGTTGTTTTGACATCCATCTACCAAATTTCATAATCGAAATATGCAGCGATTGCTAACATAATCCTCACAGACTTTAGCTTCGCTACTGGTGAGAAAGTGTCATCGTAGTCAACTCCTTGAATTTGTCGGAACCCTTTCGCGACAAGTCGAGCTTTATAGACGGTAACATTACCATCAGCATCTGTTTTTCTTTTGAAAATCCATTTGTTCTTGACAGCCTTACGGCCATCCGGTAAGTCCACCAAAGTCCATACTTGGTTTTCGTACATGGATCCCATTTTGGATTTCATGGCTTCTAGCCATTTGTCGGAATATGGGCTCACCATAGCTTCTTCATATGTCGCAGGGTCATCAGTGTTGTCCACTAACATGACGTTCAAGGCAGAGTCATACCACTCAGGAGTGGTACGGACCCTCGTTGACCTGCGAGGTTTAGTAGTAACTTTGTTCGAAGTTTCATGATCATCATCATTAGTTTCCTCTCCAGTTGGTGCAGGCAGCACAGAAACATCTTCCGGTGCTGCGCTACTCTCAACTCCGAAAGAAGGTTCAATAACCTCGTCGAGTTCTACTTTCCTTCCAGTCACTTCTTTCGAGAGAAATTCCTTCTCTAGAAAGGATCCATTCTTAGCAACGAAAACTTTGCCTTCGGATCTATGATAGAAGGTATACCCAATTGTTTCTTTAGCGTATCCTATGAAGACGCATTTCTCCACTTTGGGTTCAAGCTTATCAGGCTATAACTTCTTTACATATGCTTCGCAACCCCAAACTTTAAGGAACGACAACTTAGGTTTCTTTCCAAACCACAATTCGTACGGTGTCGTTTCAACGGATTTAGATGGTGCCCTATTTAAAGTGAATGCGGCTTTCTCTAATGCATAGCCCCAAAATGATAACGGTAAATCTGTAAGAGACATCATAGACCGAACCATATCTAAGAGAGTTCGATTACGACGTTCGGACACACCATTACGCTGTGGTGTTCCCGGCGGTGTCAACTGTGAAAGTATTCCACATTTCTTTAAATGCATGCCAAACTCATAACTCAGATATTCACCTCCGCGGTCAGAACATAGAAACTTAATCTTCTTGTTACGATGATTTTCCACTTCACTTTGAAATTCCTTAAACTTCTCGAAAGTTTCGGATTTATGTTTCATAAAGTAGACATACCCATATCTACTCAAGTCATCCGTGAAAGTGAGAACATAACGATATCCACCACGCGATGCTACACTCATTGGACCGCACACATCGGTATGTATTATTTCCAATAAGTCTGTAGCTCGCTCCATTATACCAGAGAATGGAGTCTTAGTCATTTTTCCCATTAGACATGCTTCGCATCTTTCAAGTGATTCAAGAAGTCCATCAGAATGGAGTTTCTTCATACGCTTCACTCCAATGTGACCAAGACGACAGTGCCACATGTATGTAGAATTATCATTCAATTTTATTCGTTTAGCATCTATGTTGTGAACATGTGTATCACTGCTATCAAGATTCAATAAGAATAAACCATTCATCTCAGGTGCATAACCATAAAAGATATTACTCATATAAATCGAACAACCTTTATTCTCAGACTTAAAAGAGTAACCGTCTCGCAATAAACAAGATCCAGATATAATGTTCATGCTTAACGCAGGCACCAAATAACAATTATTTAAATTTAAAACTAATCCCGATGGTAGATGTAGAGGGAGCGTGCCGACGGCGATCACATCAACCTTGGAGCCATTTCCAACGCGCATCGTCACCTCTTCTCTCGCCAGTCTTCGTTTATTCCGCAGCTCCTGTTTCGAGTTACAAATATGAGCAACCGAACCAGTATCAAATACCCATGCACTACTACGATTACTAGTAAGATACACATCTATAACATGTATATCGAATATACCTTTCTTCTTGATGTTGTCGTTCTTCAGATCCGCCAGGTATTTGGGGCAGTTACGCTTCCAGTGACCAGCACCCTTGCAGTAGAAGCACTCAGTTTCAGGTTTAGGACCAGCCTTGGGCTTCTTAGCAGGTGCGGCAGCTTTCTTGCCGTCCTTCTTGAAGTTGCCCTTGTTCTTAGGCTTGCCCCGTTTCTTGAAATTGGTGGTCTTATTGACCATCAACACTTGGTGCTCCTTCATGATCTCCACTTCAGCAGTTTTCAGCATGGACGATAGTTCAGGCAACGTCTTGTTCATGCAGTGCATATTGTAGTTCATCACAAAGTTCTTGTAACTTGGTGGCAGTGATTGGAGGACACGGTGAATCCCCAATTCATTAGGAATCGATATCCCCAACTCTTGGAGTTTGTTTGCGTGCCTAGACATGGTGAGCACGTGCTCGCTAATGGAGCTACCCTCTTCCATCTTGCAGGTAAAGAACTTCTCAGAAGCTTCATAGCTTTCCATGGCCGCGCGAGTCTCAAAAATGAGTTTGAGCTCCTTAATGATCTCAAACGGGTCATGGTGCTCAAAACTCTTTTGAAGCTCCGATTCTAAACCATACAAGATGGCACACTGAACTGTGGAGTAGTGATGTTTCCGAGTGGCATAAACATTCTTTACGTCATCGGTGGCATCTTCTGCAGGTGGGTCACCTAGCGGTGCTTCGAGCACATAGGTCAACTGACCAGCCCTGAGGACGATCTTCAGTCCACGGAACCAGTCCGTGAAATTGCTTCCATTGTTCTTAAGTTTTTCTTTCTCTAGGAACGCATTGAAATTGATGGAAATGTTCGCCATAATCTACAACAAATTTGCAAGTAGTTTTGACTAAGTTTATGATAAATAGTGTTCAAATTTAATTCTTAAATCAACTAGGTGAACTCCCACTCAAAACAACATCCCTCGAGTTGTTTTAGTGATTACACGAACCAAATCCACTACACCAAGTCCGATCATCACGTGAGATGATGTAGCTTCATTGGCGAACAATATTCATGTTCATCATATCAATCATATGACTCATGCTCTACCTTTCGGTATTTCGTGTTCCGAGACCATGTCTGTACATGCTAGGCTCGTCAAGATTAACCTTAGTTTCCGCATGTGCAAATCTGGCTTGCACCCGTTGTATGCACACGTAGAGTCTATCACACCCGACCATCACGAGATGCTTCGAAACGACGAGTCTTAGCAACGGTGCCAACTAAGGACGAACACTTTATTACTTGATATTTAGTGAGAGGGATCATCTTATAATTCTACCGTCGCGATCTAAGCAATACAAGATGCATAAAGGATTAACATCACAGGCAATTCATAATTAGTGTGATATGATATGGCCATTTCTTCTTATGCCTTCGATCTCCATCTCCAAAGCACGGACATGATCTCCATCATCACCAGCATTGCGTCAAGGTCCGTGGCGCCGCTTCATGGTTGTCCATCATCACTAGCAACTATTACAACTACTTGGAACAAAGCTATTACAAGATGAATAGACACGCAGGTCTTAACAGAATTAAAGACAACCATTAGGCTCCTGCCGGTTGCCATATTACAACAAGGATCATTGCATACATCAAATACAATCACAATCACATGTAGGCCATATCACATCATAAAACCCCTGCAAAAACAAGTTAGACGCCTCTAATTTTCTTTGCAAGTTTTACGTGGCTTGGGGCTTTCGACTAAGAACGCATCTTACCTACGAAACTGAACCACAACGTTGATACAAGTGCTATCAAGTGCAAAGTGTAGATTTGATCTATACTATGATGGGAGAGACAGACACCCGCAAAGCCACTTGTGCAAAGTAAGTTGCACGTCAAGCGTGGAGCAAGTCTCATGTACGATGACATGTAATGTTAGCCCGAGCCGCTTCATCCCACCATACCGCAAGATGCAAAGTACACACATAGCAAAAGACGGCACGAGCACCAACACCCACAACTTCATTGTGTTCTACTCGTGCAACAGATCTACGCATAGACAAGGCTCTGATACCACTGATGGGTTCGTAGCATGGAAAACAAAATATTTCTACCGCAAGAACAAACAAAACCCAGATCTAATCTAGATAAAAGCCAAGATCTAAACTATTAGACATGAGCAACGAGATAGATCGGTACTAACCCTCGTAGAACCGAAAGCGTTACGAGATTAGATCTCGTGGATGATGTAGTCGATCACTTGCCGATCTCAAGATCGTGTGGACGATCCTTCCGACGCCGCGTTCCGGCAGCGCTTCCGCAGACGGTCACACGTGCGGAGTCGAAGCAGACCTTCCTCTCCCCGTTCCAGCGAGTAGCGGATGTAGTAGATCTTCTCCACGGAATCCCAGTAGCACGACGGTGTGGTGGTGGTGGTGGAGATGAGAATTCTGCAGGGCTTCGCCTATGCCTGTGCAGAAGAAAGGTGGAGGAGAGAGGCGGCTGAGATTGGTTGTTATGATAGAGGGGCAAGAGGGGGCGCCCCCTCCCTTCTATTTAAAGGAGGGAGGCGCGCCTGGGGAGGGGGAGTCCTAGTAGGACTCCCCTCCTCCTTGGGCCGACGGGTTGGGGGGAGGAGTCCTCCTCCCCCATGAATCCGTATATTGCCCCACTTGGACTCCCTTGATCCCTTTCTTGGTTTTCAAGTAAACTCCAAGAATTCCTCTAGAACCTTCCAGAACATTCCGAAACCTTCTAGAATCTCCATACAAACACTCCGGAACATTTCCCAACTTAGAAAATGATCCCCAATATATGAATCTTATTCTCCGGACCATTCCGGATCTCCTCGTGATGTCTCAGATCCATTCCGAGACTCCGAACAACATTTGGTCTCCAACGCAAATTCCATATCTACTTAAAACAACTTCGAACCTTAAGTGTGTCACCCTACGGTTCGTGAATATGCAGACATGATGAAGACACCTCTCCGATCAATAACCATCAGCGGGATCTAGAGATACATAACGGCTCCCACATACTCAACCATTACTTCGTGATCGATAGAACCATTTAACATATGAAACCAATTCCCTTTGTCACACGATATTCTACTTATCCGAGGTTTGATCGTAGGTATCTTCATACCTAGTTCTTCCTCGTTACTGATAAGTACTCTTTACTCGTTCCATGTTATGTCATCCCTTGTGACCCAGTCACATGCTTGCAAGCTATCTAGATGACATTCCACCGAGAGGGCCCAGAGTATATCTATCCGTCATATGGATGGACAAATACCAATCTTGGTCTATGCGCTTCAACACATACTTTCAGAATACCCAATGACAACTTTATAACCGCCCAGTTACGAAGCGGCGTTTGATGTCATCAAAGTACCCATCCAGTGATGGTGATTAACATAACCTCATGGTCGAAGGATTAGGTTACTATGTATTTCAAAGCTTACAGCAATATGAACTTAATGACTTGATCTTATGCTACGCTTACTATGGGTGTGTGTCCATCACATCATTCTCCTAATGATATAACCTTGTTATTAATCACATCCAATGTCTATGATCAGGAAACCATGATCATCAATCAATCAACAAGCTAGTTCAACAAGAGGCTTACTAGGGACTCTTTTATGTTTACAAAACAAACAAGTATTAGTGTTTCCTAATAATACAATTGTAGCATGGGATGTAAACATTCATCATAAACACAAAGATATAATAATAACCACTTTTATTATTGCCTCTTGGGCATATCTCAACAACTTCCCCCTCGATTTCCATGGGAATTCGTGAAGATCAGGCACCCCCGAGATTATCCCTCAACATGATCCTCATGTTCCCAAGTTGATTTCCCAACGGAATGGTGTGACCAATACAATTTGCAAAACTTGCTAGACTTGTTGCGAGTCTTGTGTTTTTCTTCTTGAAACAAAGGACTTAAATAACCTGGAGGATTGCTGTGAGACGAGAAAGATAGGATTAACATAGATCCGGTGCTCTCAAGAAACACGATAAAATAATAGAACCACTTCTTGAAAGAATATTGGAAGGATGATGACCCGAGAAGCTAAAGGAAAAACGCATCATTAGGATTAAATAGGAAGAGTTGGAAGTGACGATGATTCTTTCTTTCACCGATATAAAAGAATAACCTAGAGAAGTTATCAACCACTATGAAAATAGCCTTGTTTCTTCCCTTATATTTAAGAAAATAAGTTTGGAGAAACACTATTGCCTTCCAACAATAGAGTTCCTTGATATCAATGAAAAAGATTTGGATTAGGAGTTCTCAGATTAGATTCTTCTTGCGTCGGTAAGAACCAAAGGATCACACAATTGAGGTGCGCAGGTATCTTTAAGAGAAAGGAGGTGATACAAGTTTATGGTGGAAACATGAGGATGATGTTGAATGTTAAATATATGGAGTTTTTATAGGGATGCCCATTGCTTTCATTAACCATGAGTTTAATGCTCTAGGTTTTGCAATTGATCGCATCGACCATAATTGGCTTTTACCAAAAGAAAAGAATTGCCAAAAGAAGTTAGATATATCTTCCATCCATCTTGTTTGAAGATGATGAGATCCGGCTGAAAGAAGAGGATTAGAGAAGATTTTGCATTTGCTTCCACCAGATCATTGAAGATTTTGCTCCCTCTTGAAATAGACGAGATCAACAACAAGAGATTATTGATTATGTTCCTGAGAGAACACTCCAGAAAAAAACAAGGACGAAAGTGTAAGTCTCAAGAGATAATGGCCACTTCTACTTTTGTGGAATGTGTGAAATCACGTTAATCCACCAATTCAATGTACAAGAGAGAATGATAAGAGTAGTCAGATGGGGATCAATCCATCACGCACCCAAAGGATTACTCCGTACATGAATAGGAAAATTGTGCAACCCAACTCTCAGTAATTTAGACTGAAGATCTTGACAAGAAGAATTCCTAGAGCTTCTAAGAAAACAAGGAGGTGATGCCCAACACTTCGTCCGATCCAGAGTAGATAAATATGATGATGTTGTTATCGTGTTGGAAGTCCCAGACCATTGGAAATATATGAATGAAGATCATGGAGACATATAAAAGGTTCAACATATTGATTAAGGATAGCACCCATAACTTGAATAGAAGAATTACAAAAGATCTGGAAAGTCTTCGCGACATCCAGCGGATTAAGGATAGAAGGTCAAGTGAGAGGGTTTCAAAAGATTTCTTGACGAGTCAGAGATCAAGAGAATTTCTTGTCCTTCTTGAGAAGATCTAAGAAAGATTTAGTATTCTTTAGGAAAACTTTAGCGGAATGATGATGATAACTTGCCAAACAAGGATAAGCCCCAGATTTGGTTGAAGGTGGAGGATGGAATTAACATTTGACTTGATGATTCCAGAATTGTCGAGATGTCTTAGTAGAAAGATGACTTCAAAAAGTCAGAATTTTCACTTTGAGAACTGTGCATATAGGCAGTGTTCATGAAGCTTGAGAGAAAGAGAAGAAGATGATCTTCCATTTATATAGAATAGGCATGCATACCATAAAGATATACCACCATGATTTTAACGAGATATTCCAAGAATACCAAGTCCATGAGCTAGAAGAACGAACAATCTTTGAAACAATTTCTGAGCTCAACGCTCTTCGAAAGATCAACATTAAGAGCAAGGATTCGTGTTGAAGAGATTCACTGGCATAATAGATTATATAGCCCTTCGGACAAGAAAAGATACAGTTGAGGGCTAACCTCGGGGGTGCCTGATCTTTCACGAATTCCCGTGAAAATCGAGGGGAAAGTGCGGGGTAAGGAGGGAGAGGATGAACACGACGAACTCACACACGTACACGATGAATGCACACACACAAAACCACGATACAAGCCAATAGCTCACGCCGGTGGAGACTGGTCCGGTGCAATCCCTAGGATCGGTGTCGGGCGAAGTTCTCTCTCTCAAATCGGCATAGCGAGTAGGGAGTCTCTGTGAGATCTTGACAACTTGGAAAAGGGACTCCGATGCCAAAGACTTGTACAATGAGGGAGGCACGATGCAAACTCAAACGAAGTGGGGGATATTTGGTGCTCCTCTATCAAAGGGGCATGAGGCAAGAACTAGATAGATCCACAAGGGGTGTCCACTAATTCCAAATATCAAGCCTAGGGTTTACAATAGAGGTGGGGGCTATTTATAGGCCAGCCACTAGTTTAGGGGTACTTTAGGCATAAAAGAGTAAAGTCTGGATGAAATTGGGTTTACATGGGCCAGAGGACCAAAGGCCTTTACATGCCTGGCGACGTGCAGTCCGGAGACTCTAGTGTAGCAGTTCAGCTCCGGTGTAGGCCAGAGATTCGGTCTATCTCCGGTCTATCTCTGGAGGGGATTCAGATTGTCCCTGGGCTCGGTCCGAAGGCTGGTCCAGAGACTGGCCAGAGACTTCGGTGTGGTGGTCCGGAGATTCCGGTCTTCAAGGCCAGAAACTCCGGTGTGATCAGCTTCAATAGCAACTTCTCCTCGTCCTGCTCCTTGTACTTCATCGTGGGTTCTTGGTGATGCACTGGGGCTTCATATCTGAGAATGCATAGAGTATTTGCATGAAGTAGCAAGCCATCCAAATATGTATTAAAGTCACACGAGGGGAGGAGCGAGTTCACCTTAGCTTGTAGGAGTTTGGCTCGGGCACGAGTCATTGGTCCAGTTGGGGGACTTGTTGGTGTAGATGTAGGGACGTCTATAGGACGGGCTGCATCAGCTCCCCCCTTGGGAAAGAGTCGTCCTCAACTCTTCATGGTTATCATCTTGAACATCTCCATGGAAAGGCGAAAGGTCCTTGACATTGAATGTATTGCTCACAAGGTACTTGGAGGTTGGAATGTCGATGATGTAGGCGTTATTGTGGATTCCCTTGAGGACCTTGAAGAGACCATCTCCCCTTGGCTTGAGCTTGGAGTCGCATTCCTTGGGGAAGCGGTCTTTTCTTAGGTGTATCCACAAAAGGTCACCTTCTTTGAAGATCAACTCTTTCTTGTCCTTGTTTATCCATGATGCTCGATAGTGAACTTGTTTCTAGATTGTAGCTCTTTTCTATTCATGGAGTTTCTTCATAGCTTGGGCACGCTTGTCAACGTCCATGTTGGTGTGCTCGTTTAGAGAAAGTGGTAGTATGCCGAGCACGGTGAGGGGCTCAAAACTGTAGATGACCATGAAGGGGCTCCGTTGCGTTGTAGAGTGCTTGGCGCGATTATTGGCAAACTCGGCGTGGGTAATGCATTCCTCCCAATCCTTCAAGTTTTTCTTGATCAACACGCGGAGGAGTGTGCCGAGGCTTCGATTGCCGACCTCGGCTTGGCCATCGATTTGCGGGTGCAAGGCGGATGAGAAGAGGAGCTTGACGCCTAGCTTTGACATGAGGGTCTTCCACAAGTATCTCATGAATTTGACGTCACAGTCGGAGAGGATTTTTTGTGGCACACCGTGAAGATGGACAATTTCCCTGAAAAGCAAATTTGCAACATGTGAAGCATTGCCGGTCTTATGGCACGGTATGAAGTGTGCCATTTTGGAAAAGAAATCCACTACCACAAATATATAATCATGACCATGATTAGACCTAGGCAATCCTAACAAGAAATCCATGCTAATGTCCGACCATGGTGCACGAGGAATAGGCAATGGCATATAAATACCATAAGGGTTAGCTTGCGACTTAGCTTGTAAGCATGTGGTGCATCGTTGGACGTAGCGCTCCACGTCTCGCTTCATCTTGGGCCATCAGTAATGAGTGGCGAGCATGTCCAATGTCTTGTCACGGCCAAAGTGACCCATGAGGCCTCCACCATGTGATTCTTGGAGAAGAAAAAGTTGGAGAGACGACTTCAGAATGCAAAGCTTCTTTTGTTGTGTTGCATTGCATGCATTTGTCTTTCGAGGCCATCGAAGCAGTTGTCGATGTTCTTGAACTTGTCTTGAGTCTCGACGAATTGTTCATCTTGTCGCATCTAGAGTGCCTCGCAACAATCGCGGCACTCATGTTGGATGATGCAGTGGCTTGCGCACGTCATGTACGGCCTTGTTCTTCCTCTTGGGGAGGTGGTTGGCTTGACTCACCGTGCCTATCAGCATGCAAAACACACAAGGATTGTATATAGAAGTGGAATATGGTGGTGTTAGCCTTTTACCTCACCTTGGGGATTGCACCAAACTAGAAAGCACAAGATAGAGCTATTAGCTTGCAAAGTGAAATCGCAAAGAAACCTCACACTAAAGAATGCCAAAGAACCAATCCAAATAAAAGGGATAGTCAAAAGTGGGTAAAATCCAAACAAAACTCAAGTCAAAGGTAAAGGTCAACAACTCAAAAGGGGCGACGAGAACCTACGACTATATACACACACATGGAGATTGTTGGGATTGACACGACTATGAAAATGAGAAACAAAATGTCCTAATGAAGACTACGCTCGGTGTCGTGCCAATGCATGGAGAGATGGTAGCTCGTTTGCAAAGAGGAAAAATGAGGAACGGATTTGTGCACTTGCCTTGGGCGCTCTTCTTTCTCTCTAGCTTACAAGCTTAAGAATATCTTTTGCTATGGGAGACTATTTTTCTTTTACTTTGTATATTTTTTTGCTCTCCCTTGATGCTAGCAACACACTCTTGCAATTGCTATTGCACTCTCACTATCCAAGGAAAATGCACAATGCTCAAGAAAACACAAGAGAGCCACTCTCGTGGGATAGATACACACAAAGGAAGAAAGGGTTAACAAGGTGATGCAAGTTATACATTTGTTGGTGATGATGAACTTGGTGTCGGTGGTGTGGGATGATGTCCGGTGCCGCGGTGTCGATGAGCACGGATGTTGAAGGTGCGGAATCCTGTTGTTAGTTTCCGACACGCACATGGGACACAAACAAACAAGAGGAAAATTAGCCAATGGAAAATAAGAGGCAAAAGTCAAAATCAGGCGTCAGGTCCGGAAACTTCGGTGTCTCGGGGCCAGAAACTCCGGTGTAGGCCGGAGACTCCGGTGTGGGTAGACCGGAAACTCAGGTGTGGGTCGGAGACTCCGATCTACAGGGCCAGAAACTCCGGTCTAGGGACTAGCTCGAACTACTCGTGTTCTTGAGCAGAAATCCATGCCTTGGGTCCTCAAATCCGCAAAAATTGACCAAATTGGGCTGGGAAAATGCAGGGTAAAGCGGACCACACCTAAGACAAGTTTTGGTCGGATCTAAACCACAAATAACATTCCAAATCAAGATATCGATCCAAAGGCAAATTTGGGGCTCTATTTTGGGGATTTTCAAAAATTTGGTGGATAGAAGAAAAATTGGAGGGGAAATTCATGAGCAACGAAGCTCTTGATACCAATATGTTGAGGGCTAACCTCAGGGGGGACCCGATCTTTCACAAATTCCCGTGGAAATCGAGGGGAAAGTGTGGGGGAAGGAGGGAGAGGATGAAAACGACAAACTCACGCACGAAGAACACACACACACACACAAAACCACGATACAAGCCAATAGCTCATGTCGGCGGCGACCAGTCTGGCACAAACCCTAGGATTGGCATCGGGCGAAGTTCTCTCTCGAACCGACACGACGAGTAGGGATTCTCGATGATATCTTGACGTCTTGGCAAAGGGACTCTGATTCCAAGGCCTTGTACAATGAGGGAGGCATGATGCAAACTCCAACAAGGTGGGGGATATTTAGTGCTCCTCTATCAAAGGAGCATGAGGCAAGAACTAGATAGATCCACAAGGGGTGTCCACTTATTCCAAATATCAAGCCTAGGGTTTACAATAGAGGTGGGGGGCTATTTTATAGGCCATTCGCTAGTTCAGGGGTACTTTAGGCATAAAAGAGTAAAGTCTAGACGAAATTGGGGTTACATGGGTGGAAGTTCCAAAGGCCTTTACATGCCTGGCGACATGTAGTCCGTAGACTCTGCTGTAGCAGTCCGTAGACTCCGGTGTAGGCCAGAGATTCCGGTCTATCTCTAGTCTGTCTCCGAAGGGGGGTTCAGATTATCCCCGGGCTCGATCCGGAGGCTATTCTAGAGACCGACCGGAGACTCCGGTGTAGCGGTCCGGAGATTCCGATCTTCTAGGCCAGAAACTCTGGTGTGATCAGCTTCAGCAACAACTTCTCCTCGTCCTACTCCTTGTACTTCATCCGCAGGGGCTTGGTGATGCGCCGGGGCTTCATAGCTGAGAATGCATAGAGTATTTGCATGAAGTAGCAAGCCATCCAAAGATGTATCAAAGTCACATGAGAAGAAGAGCGAGTTCACCTTAGCTTGTAGGAGTTTGGCTCGGGCACGAGTCACTGGTCCGCTTGGGGGACTTGTTGGTGTAGATGTAGAGACATCCGTAGGACATGCTACATCAGTTACCGACTTGTTCACCTTGTTGATCGGATCACCGGTTGAAAAAGAGAATAGATTTTGGATAAGAACCATTGATAACTCATACATTTAAGCAAAGCTATCATATGTGAAAGAATGAGATTTCCTCATATCAAAGAGAACCTTTGCGGATATGGAGTTCAAAAGAAGTGAAGTATGATGAACGGATGATAATCCACCATATCGCCTTAAGACCTTCGGATAGCCAAAGATACTTGGATATGATATATATATATATGATCACGGTATAACTCAAAATCACAAGAGACAATTGCAGTGACCCAGCATACCACTGCATGTGTAGTATACTATAGTCGTTGACATGACATCCACAGAACACCATTCTGTAAATATCACATCCCTTAGAGTGGTACAACAGAAACATTGCGGGTCCAGTTTACAAACATACACACTTCATTATTATTACAATACCAGAAGTTTGAGGCTTCAAGTGATTCAAACTTACAAATCAAATAAATTATTTCATAAGTTCAGTGGAAGAACGAAAGACACAACGGTAATAAAGACATGATCTCAATAGCTTATTCTATAGGGTTTGTGCTACTCGGATCAACCTAGATAACTACATTCCAGCCTGATAACTACTCTAACTCGTTGTCTTCAGCTCCGTAGTGCATCTCGTAGTTCACCCCTTCGATTCTACCAGACAGGTCAGGCTCTTCATAGTAGACGTCGTTCTAGACCTCCATAGCATACACCTGGTCATCCTTCTGGCCGTCAAAGTCTAGCAAGGGGTTCAAAGGAAAGAGTGAGTAACAGCGTTACCCAGCAAGTTCACTATATGCAAGGTGGGAAGTTTGATGCTCTAACTACCACCTCGGACTATAAGTCCTTGGTACTATGTAGTTTTGGTAAACGTTTCTTCAAAGATTGATTTTAATATCAAAAACTATGCCCATCAGTCTTCACAGGTTGACCAGAACTTCATGGAGTTCCTTTCGTGCCACATTCATATCTCCTTCCCGGAACAGGGAGTAACATGTCACAATTCTTACACTCTGCAGAGGTGCGTTACTTTACCCACAAGAGACCAAATCCTTGTTGCACAACCAGGCGTACTTTCCTGTCCATAATTTCGTGATGTGGGGCCCAGTAGATGATCCAAGCCAATCACTGCCCCCTTCATGACCCCGCATCTCCCCTTGGTGTACGCCATTCCCACATCTTGAATGACGGCAATGGTTAGTATAGACTGTCAGATGCTAGAATTATCGTGGGACGTTGAGGGTTCCCACCCATATGCTGCATATCCTCTACGAATTACCAATTAATGTATGCTATGAGGATAACAACCACGACCTAGCCATCTGGATGCATGTGAGAGGAAGAAGATACATCTGACTTCTCCGTCCCATTCCAAATTTCATGGTTAACGCGTAATATACGGCGCTAGAATCACTGATGTCATGGGTTATTAAGCCCTAGATGTTCGACCATTGGAATCCTAGATTCCATTGTCATTCTTAGTATTTATCATCACTTAGGATGATAATAGCATTCATTTGTTTGGGAAAATATTTATTTTCTATCTCTTTTAGAATATAGGTGATAACACACAATTTTCAAATACTTTCATAAAGACTCTTCAAAGGACATGAGCAAGTGGTGAACTTGCCTTGTGACTGCAAGGTAGTGAAGTCGGATACTTCCACTTCACCTTGAGCTCTGATTTCTACAAAAAATCATTATTGCCTGGTAAGGACAATATTTAAAGAAGCAATATGCAATGCATAGTAATGTCATGCTATGATTTGTTTTCTTCTTCTTTGCGTGTTTTCCCACCTTATAAAGGTTTTAAGTTTCTTTTATTTTAATAAAAGAAAAGCATTACTCAAGAATCATTAAATTCATATTATTTTGATATTTTAGCATTTTTATAATAATTAATATTATTCTAAGAGTCTAAAAATGAATTTATTTAATTTTTAACTCTTTTAAATATTTAACTAGAATTCCTTTAAGGAAATAACACTTTATTATTAACACACTTAATTTACTTTTCAAAAATACAAAATAGTATTTTTCTATAATAGTACTTCGTTTTAGAATCTTAAAATTGAATTTTATTAAATTTTAAGTATTTTATTTATTTTTATAAAATTCTAAAAGGAATGATAACAATAATTATAATAGACCTAGATTTAGTTACTTAAATCTACTATCTATTATTTATATTGAGTAGAGGATATTTTTGTGAGTTCATAAATATATTATTTTTATTTTTAGGATTTTTATTTATTTTTCTAGAGCTGATTTTTGTTTCAGGGGCATATTTGTAAATATCTATTTTTAGATACGTCTTTTGAAACATGGGCCCGGCCCACTAGGCTGGCCTAGCCCAACCAGACCCAACTCACTCGGCCTGGTCAAAGTCCACCTGAGCTGTACTAGGCAGCCCATCAGCCCAGTACCCCCACGTGAACTCTCTCTTCCTCACCCCTACCTCTCTCACAATTCTCTCTAGCATTCGATGCCGCTGCCGCTGCTGCACATGATTCCGGCCAAGTCCAGCCGTCGTGGTACAGGACGACCAAGTCGACGCCGCTGCACAACGCTGTCCCAGCCGATTCATTACTGCTGGCCCCTCCTGGTCGTGCTAACCCCTACACGAGGCTAGGGTTAAGGTTGGTCGTGCTCTAGCGCTTCCTCGACGACACTATGGAGCTCGTGGCACCATTCCTCCATGGCTGCCACCGCCGTGTGCAGGCGCGGGTTGCAGCGCCTCCTCGGGGTGCTCCCCGTACTGCCACTTCTCTACCGCCGGCCTCCTCTCCGCTTCCTCTTCAATAAACTTACGAGGACCTTGAGTAAGTTCCATATCTTACTCTCTGTGCTCTACCTTACCTCTAATCCATGCCATGTGGTCACTTGCGCTGGATTTTCCCATTTAGGGTTCATCCCCAAATTTCTAGGGTTCATACCCCCTATGGTGGTGATTTAGCATACTCTAGGGTTAATCTTGCCTATGTTAATCCTATGATGTTGGTCTACTGATAGTGTAGTGTCAATTTCTGTTAAGCATGTTTGTTACTCTGTTCTCTAACAGAGAACACCCTGCTATTCATGCTTTTGTTATCTATTCTATCATGAAACTCTCTGTAAAAGCATGCTTAGTTAATTATGGATGCTTAAGTTATTGTGGCTGTGGATTTACTCATATGGAGTTAAGTTAGCTACTCTTTGTACTGATGCTGGGTTGATTACTTACTTGTGGAACACTAATGTGTTCAGTCTCAGAATTTAATCCTGTTACTATGTAAATATAGTTCTAGTCTCTACTCTGTGATTAATAAAGATATGATTATAAAGTAATGATTCCAATGTATTTCTAGGAAAATAATTACACTAAGTGGTTTCTAAATAGTGTAGCCTAGAAAAAGACAGTGTTGATCTATACTGTCTTTTATGAAAGAAAGTGTCCATTATGATTCCTAAATCATTTAGGAAGATGATTATCTGTGTTGAAAAGGATCTACTTGAGTTTGCTAGGTACAGAGGTGCTACCCATATGGGAATGTTCCATGTACCAGCAGTTGTGATGTGTATCTATCTAGTGAAAACTAGATGATAGGTTAGTGATGCTAGTCTAAGACCCTGCCTATGCAAGAACACATGCATCAATTGGCTGTTTATTATTTGTTGTCCAATATGCATACCTATCATGTGCTTGCAAGCAAAATAATATGTAGAATGGAAAATATTTAGATCAAAGTGTTGGGATATACTTTGGTTGTCTTGTACTAATGTTGCTTTCTACTTCTGGCTTGTGGTAGCTCTGGTTTTGTTTTGGCTGCCTCTTAGCCTTGTCATGCTCCTCCTAGTGATGTTGCTCCTATGTGACCTTGATGTACACCTATTACTTCCCCCTCCTCAGGTCACCATCTTGGTTGGTGATCTCCTGGGTTTTCTATGGTGGAAAAGGGCTTGATCTAGTGTTTTGGTTTCAAGATCTGGTGTTGTTCTTGGCTGGTGACAAACTGTGTTGTGCTCTCTCTCTGCGAAGTGGATAGCAAAGCTTACTTTGCTCTACACTGCTATCATGCATAAACTCAAAAAGAAATCAGCGACCAGATACACGAAGAAGATGTGACCAGACACACCTAACAAGGAAAAGTACAAAAGATTATAGACACTGATGTGTGCGGACAAAACAACCATGGCATGCTATCTACTACTATGCTGAATGGTGTTGCATGTATCTTGTGAATGTCTCATTCTAATTAAATAATGTCTTGATGCACTACTACATGAACTTCTCCGGCAACCCCTTCTTTCCCTTGGCAGAAACCGCCACTGTCGTGCCACAAGCCATCTCAGAAAATCAATAAAATATAAAAAATAAGCACAACTGGAGGCAGAAGAGATATTCAGACTAGACATGCTTGACTAATTAAATACAATGTAGAACAGAATAAAACATAACAATAGATCATTTTAAAACTGAGATAAATACGAACAATATATGATACCTGCGATGCTTGCTGCTAATTACTTGGAGGGAAAAAACATGCTATTGCACAACATTTTAGCCAAGCAGGATTCCTAAAGATCACGACCAAGTACTTACAATCAACACTTGTAACTTTATAACTATAAGAATAGTAAAATGATTGAGCTCACAGTTATACACTATCCGGCACAATTCACCTACATCATGTTGTTACAGATTCATGCTACACAATGTGGAAGTACTAAGAAAATTCATTTCTACAGAAGTAGGTGAGTCAAAAAAAATAACCAAATTGTTTTCTATGGTGGCTCACTGCCACTATAGATCAATACAACATGTGAGAACCGCCCACTTCTACACACCACATTTTGACTGAACAGACTAGTTCTGTAGATTGTATAAGAATTCAGTGGTACATTTTGACTGAACATGTCCTTCCAAAAATAATGTTATCATGTGAAATTCAAGCTATGTACTGTTGATTGTACAAGAATCCAATTTACAAATATCTAGCATGGTCTAAAATCTATCCATTTGTTTCAAAATATAACATCGAACAACATGTGATTTGCAGCAGTTTTATGGCTGATGTTTCATGTATATCGGCCATTGTATGATTAGTATGGACTCACCATGTTCTGAACAGGGAGGGAAGGTCACTGAGGACACGACTGTGGCATGATCTTTAAGGTCTACATGGTCGGGGAGGTCGGAGGTGACGGTGTCATCCTTGCGGATCTTGCAGGCATGCTCTCTGAATTCAATGAAGTTAGGAACCAAGAGTAAATGACTTCTACATGTCTTCTTTGATTTATTCATAGACTAAAATTAAATTGTACATATATAAACTAAATGGATGGTGAAATTAATTAGATTTGGCTCCTCATATAAACAAGTTGATAGAGTATATTGTGCTATGCTTATTAAAGATGCAAGAACATCCCAACCTAGCCATACATATATAGTATTGTGTTATTGTCATCACAGCCATCCCTGTTTGGGTGTACCATCACTACAAACAATGCTTGAATATGATTTTTTAGGGATTTATTTTTGATGGAAAATGTTTTAGGGAATTAAAGTTGGTTCACCAAAACTAGTACTCCTTGACCGTGGCAATATATTCCTTCTGCTCCCTCAAATTTCTATCTTATAAGGACCCAATGTACTACACTATTAATTCATAGCACTCCCATTTCTCTCTTCTAACATTCTAGGGATAATCCATTAGCCATAAGCTCGAATGACATGTAGCACACACCAAATCAAACTTCAGTAACACCATAGTGGTTTGACTGAACGTAGCTCAAAAAAATAATGCAGTTTACTCGAATCCAATCGATTTGCGATCTGTCACTACGGGAAAAAAGGAGTTTATCATTGCAACGCTTACCTCCAATGAGTGCAGCGTAGGCGAGGGTGAGCTTCTGCGATATGGAGATCCCCTCCCCTAGCTTCTCCTCCCCTTCTTCCACTCCACCGCCCTGCGGATCACTGCTCCCTCCGGAACCACCGATCCCAGATCCCATGCTGCCGCCGTCCAATCCACCACAGCCGAGCTCGGGCTTCTTGGCCGCGACTACCGCGAGGAGGCGGGTGCCAGGGGTACTTGAGCGAAGCAAGAGGAGGGCAGGGGCACGAGGGCCGCGCAGGTAGAGGAGGGAGCACTAGGAGGTAGAGATATGCGCCGACGAGAGGTCGAGAGGTGCCAACAGTGGGGTCATAGCGAGGGACATGGTCGTCGAGCTGGGGTTTTGTTGGGGGGTCAAACCATCACCGTCATTGTTCGCCTCGGCCATCATTTGAGTCGTCGTCGGTGGCCTTGTGGAAGAGGCTCTTGAACAGAGGGCAGCAACGGCACAATCTAGAGGTAGGGAGGGGTGCGGATCTCACTAGAGAAGGAGGGGAGTGGCTGGAGCGAGCAGGGAAAATCTCTCGAACAGAGGGCGGCGGCGGCACGCTGAGCTTGCTAGGGAAGGAGGGGCGACGGGCGATAGGATTAGGGTTGGGGAGCAGTGTTTGATGGGAGTGTGGGGACGTGGCGGTCTTGTCTCAGCTAGCACGCGCGATATATGATGTGTCTGCGTGCGATGGTGAAAACATTTGGTGTCTGCGCGCGATGCGTACCATGCCATGTCATCGATCCATGTCAAGTTCCCACAAATCAGCATCCTACCCGTCCATCTCGTTTGCATCCAACGGTCCATGTTACTATCCCCTATATTTAGATCTGCCTAGCTATTATGACGATTTCATTTAAATAAATTACGACGTTTCTGAGCGAAATCGTCATAGTTTACTAAGGCTTTGGCCCTCTCAAGTAGCTTGAGACCACCCGGTGCGGAATCTTCATAAATCTAAGACGATTTTGTAGATGGTCACTACCAAAACATCACAAGTTGACACATTTCTTGCAGTGTTGCTCCTGTGTGACCTTGCTATCCACCTATTACTTCCCCCTCCTCAGGTCACCATCTTGGCTGGTGATCTCCTGGTTTTTCTGTGGTGGAAAAGGGCTTGATCTAGTGTTTTGGTTTCAAGATCCGGTGCTGTTCTTGGCTGGTGAAAAATGTGATGTGCTCTCTCTCTCTGCGAAGTGGATAGTAAAGCTTGATTTGCCCTACACTGCTGTAATTTAAACTTCCTCTTGGCTCTCAGTTGTTGACACCTCAATGAATGCATTTAGGTGAGTGCACTGCTTCACCGTTTTCTTTGGCTATCGATGAGATCAAGTAACTCTGGTTTAACTTCCCCATCCTTTTACTGTTACTTAACCTGGTGAAACTTTCCACTTGTCTATTTGGCTGATGCTATTTGATTAAAAGAACAGATACTACACATTGGTGAAACTTGCCCCTTCAATTTACTCTATGATGTAATATGAATTGTGCACCTCACTATTCACCACTAAGAGTAAACTAATCCACTAATCTTTTGTTTCTTTATTTGTGTGCTTATCTTATTTTTGCAGGAACAAAGTCTGGATGCTCAAGGTATAGTATAGGATTAGATAAATAGGATAAATTCTTATTGTAATCTCTTTTTATTCTTTTTGTAAGAATCTTGTAACAATATTTCTATGATTTAATAAAGATTCACTTTATTGGATTATCTTCCTTGTAATTATCTGTCTTAGTGTAAATATCTCCCTTTGTAATCTTGTTATGGAATAAAGGAAAGAATAAGAATTCATTTCTTATTTGAAATTCCTTGTCTTAAATTCATATGGTTGTTCATAAACAAACAATGTTAATACACCCTTTTGGAAAAAACCACTTTATGTTTCTAACTTCTAATTTTCAAATATTATTCAAATTATTTGAATTTAAAATTTGAATTCAAAATATTCCCCCCAAAACATAATAATGCCTAAATATCATGTCAAAATTTATAGCAATCACTTCAGAGAGCTATTCCTACCCCTAGATAGTGAATGAAACTCTAATCTCTTTAAATGAACCCCGATTTTACAAATGAATGCATGCATATGCACAAATGAATGCATGCATATGCACAAACTCTGATCTCTTTAAATTAACCCCGATTTTACAGATGAATGCATGCATATGCACAGATTGCTATTTCTACCCTTCGTTGGTTCCTAAATGCTGGGGTGTTACAAAATCCCCCCTTAAATTAAACTTCATCCCGAAGTTTGCTGATTTGTACCTGAATAATTTTGGATATGCTTCTTTCAAGTCATCCTCTTTCTCCCATGTAGCTTCTCTCTCTAGGTGATGTTCCCATTGCACTTTGCAGTATTTGATTGCCCTGTTTCGCAACCTTTTCCAATTCTCTTCCAGAATATTATAGGGTTTCTCAACATAGGTCAAATCTGCTTACAACTCAATTTCTTGATGTGTAATTGCATCATCAGGAACTTTAAGACATTTCTGTAAATGTGACACATGGAAAACATTATGAACTTGAGCCAATCTTTTTGGTAACTCAAGAGCATAAGCTATTGTTCTATTATGACTTAGTATCTTAAATGCTCCGATATATCTTGGACTTAGTTTTCCTTTGACTCCAAATCTTTTAACTCCCTTCATTAGACTTACTTTGAGATATACCATATCCCCCACTACTGGATGCCATGATCTGCGACTTTGATCAGCATAACTCTTCTGTCGACTTTGAGCTATCTTCAATCGATCTCTAATAATATCGATGACATCTTGCTTCTCCTTGATATAGTCTGGTGCAAATTCCTTGCTACTACCAGGTTCATACCAACATATCGGTGATCTACATCTTCTCCCATAAAGTACTTGATATGGTGCTGCTTTCAGACTACTTTGATAGCTATTGTTGTAAGAAAATTCTGCCAACGGTAGATGATCTTCCCACAAACCTCCAAAATCTAATGCACAAGACCTAAGCATGTCCTCTAAGATTTGATTGGTTCTTTCTATTTGGCATCCAGTTTCGGGATGATAGACTGTGCTGAAATCCAACTTCGAGCCAAGTGCTTCATGTAATTATTTCCAAAATGCTGAAGTAAACACATATCCTCTATCTGATACAATCTTCTTGGGTACTCCGTGCTTACTTACTATGTCTTTGACATAGATTTCCACTAACTTCTTGGCATTATCTTTTGATTTACCGGGATAAAATGTGCACTTATCGTGAATCTATCCACAATCACCCATATCATATCTTTCCGCTTCGGTGTCATGGGTAATCCTATGATAAAATCCATAGCGATTTCTTCCCATTTCCATTTCGGAATTTCTAAAGGTTGTAATGGTCCAGCTAGGCTTTGATGTTCTACTTTTACCCTTTGACAAGTATGGCATTCAGATACATACTTTGCAATATCCCTCTTCATGTTATTCCACCAGAATAATTCCTTAAGATCCATGTACATCTTCGTACTTTCTGGATGAATTGATATGCTGTTTCATGTCCTTCTCAGAGTATTATGTCTCTGATCTCCGGTACATCTGGTACAAAAAGAAGGTCCTGGAACCATAAAGATCCATAATATCCTTGGTGAAAAACTGATTTTTGTCCTTCGGAAATTCTTCTGACTTCTTCAGCAATAAATGGATCATCAAGTTGATGTCGATAGATCTCATGACAAAGATCACTGCTTTGCTCTTCTATAACGTTCATGGTAGCTAAACCTACACGAACTTCTATCCTTAGGAATTGTATTTCTATCCTTTCCTAATCCATTTGCAACTCTTTTGGTAATTCTCTATTGATGGGTTGAGTATCCGTACTCTTTCGACTTAAAGCATCTGCTACTACAGTGGCCTTTCCTGGAGTATAGTTAATTGTAAGATCATAATCCTTGATTAACCCCAGCCATTTTTTCTGCCTCATATTTAGCTCCTTCTGAGTAAAGAAATATTTAAGACTCTTATGATCCGTGTATAGTTCACACCTTGCTCCATAGAGAAAATGTCTCCATCCTTTTAATGCAAAGACCACTGCTGCTAGATCCAAATCATGTGTTGGGTAATTGACTTCATGAGGTTTGAGTTGTCTAGACCCATAAGCAATTACCTTGCGATCTTGCATTAGCACACATCCTAGTCCCTCTTTGGATGTGTCACAATATACTGTATAATCTTTTATTTTTCAGGAACTGCTAGGATCGATGTAGTTGTTAATCTGGTTTTCAACTCCTGAAAACTTGCTTCGCACTTCTCATCCCATATGAATGGTGCATTCTTTCTTAGCAATTTGGTCATTGGTCCAGCTATCTTGGAAAAACCTTTAATGAATCTCCGATAATAGCCTGCCATGCCTAAGAAACCTCGGATTTGTTTCACATTAGTTGGTGCATTCCATTCCAATACAGATTGGACTTTGGACGGATTCACTACAATTCCATCCCTAGTGATCACATGACCAAGAAATACTACCTTGTCCATCCAAAATTCACACTTGCTGAATTTAGCATACAACTTATGTTCTCTCAAGATTTGCAATGCTATCCTTAAATCATCAGCATGCTCTTATTTATCTTTTGAGTATATCAAAATATCATCAATAAACACTATGAAAAACTTATCCAGATATGGCATGAAGATTTTGTTCATCAAATTCATCATTATTGTTGGTGCATTGGTCAATTCAAAAGGTACGACGAGGTACTCATGATGTCCATACCTTGACACAAATGCTGTTTTTGGAACATCTTCAGGTTTTTTATCTGATGGTATCCTAATCTTAGATCAATCTTGGAAAACACTCCGGCTCCTTTGACTTGATCAAACAGATCTTGGATTCTTGGCAATGGATATGTGTTCTTGATGGTAACATTGTTGAGATTTCTATAATCACCACATATTCTTCGTCCTCCATCTCTTTTATCCACAAAAATTACTGGAGTTCCCCATGGGGATACACTTTTCTAAATAAATCCTTTTCTGGCCAACTCATCAATTTGCTCCTTAAGCTCTTTTAATTCTTTTGGTCCCATCTTGTACGGTGCTTGGGCTATTGGTGCTGTACCAAGTATCAGGTCAATAGTGAACTCTATTTATCGATCAGGTGGCATTCCTGGTAACTCTGCTGGAAATACATCTTGAAATTCCTTCACAACAGGAATATCTTCCAATTTGACCTCCTTCATTGAGTTCAATTGCAGATCTACCATGATATGATTATGTTTATCCACCTAATAGACTATTCTTCCTCCACTTGGAGACTTGATTGAAACAGTTTTATCCTTACAATTGATCTGAGCTCCATACTCAGCCATCCAATCCATTCCCAACCTATGGATAGTCCCTTAATGGAATCTCATAAAGATCCGCATAGTAGGTTTGACCATAGATTGAGATAACTTGGTTTAATTTTATGTTTCTAACTACCACGATCCATCCAGCGGTAACTACGGTCATAGGTTTTCTAATGGTGCCCTTCTAATCCTGAACTTATCACAAAGGCTATGTTTGGGAGGACTCCACTTCATCTCTAAACTTCACTACACCTAAGGTGATCCGGAGTACTAAAAAGTGTTTGGGAGATTAGTTAGCTTCAGATTCTGATAAGTGTTAGGTCCGGGTGTAGTAAAATGTTAGAGTGCCTTTTTTGCCTATCACTCTGCTAGTAAGGATTCTAACATATATTTTTTTAACGTATCGGTGTTTCATTGACACATGTGAGATCTGTACTGATTTTTCTACGCATCATTTCCTACTTTTGATTTGTCGCATGTATACTACACGTAAATGGTGTCATGTGTGCTACAGGCGATGGATAAAATGAAGAACGCCACTTAACTAATTTTTATTTGAACGTACTTCACAATCGTAAATTCAGTTCTGTTCTGGACAGAAGAGAAGAAGACGATTGTTGTATACCTTCCAACTGGGAAAAAAACAAGGGTATGGGCGATCTTCTGGGGTAGGCCTTCTTTCGGATCAGAATGGCTGTGGCGATGCCGGCAGCGGCGGCACGTTCCTTCGAACTAGTCGTAGAGACCTCCTAGGGCAGGCGTTCTTCCGGATCGGAACGGCTGTGGAAACGCTGGCAGCGGCGGCAAGTTCCAACAAACTAGTCCTGCACTGCACGGGAAGCAGCGAGTGGAGAGAAAAGTGCAAACACAAAGAGCGGGCGGTGGCGGGGAAAGAAAAAAGGGCCTCCATGGTATCTGCAGCTGTGCTAGAGGCAAGAGGTCACGACGGCGTGCCCAGCTCTACTGCTTTCTAGGAAGAGACCTTAACACGAGGGGGCGTCATGGTGGAGAAAGAATAAAACGATTCGCCTGGGTGACTAATCGGTGGCATTGGTGGGTAAAATATTTTCAACTCTAGGGGTAAACAGGTACATGGGAGGTGGAGTGAATCAGGTGAAGCACCTATTTGCTAGCTTCGGCAAAATGAACTATGAGGCCGCGCGGCTCCACTCCGCCAAATATCTAGAGTTTATGCATTTGGGCCAACTTCACCTGCTTTAGTGTTCGATTGCTGGAGTGGAGCTATCCAAACACAACCAAAATTATTCAGATATGAATGAAGTAGTTGCACCCATATCAAATAGAACTTTTCTAGGATTTGTGAGAATATTGAGCGTGCCTATCACCGCTTGATCCGAGTTATCCACCTCCTCCAAGGTTGCGCAATTTATCTCTCTAGTAGGTCTACCTCTCTTGCCATTGTCGTTCTTGCCATAGCTTCCACCTCTGTTAGGCTATCTACCTCCACCTCTTGCTTGACCACTGCTAGTTGTAGGCTAACCACCTGGTGGTTTGCTTGGGCAGTCAGGCTTGATGTGCCCCTTCTGACAAAAACCATAGCTTATGATTACTAGCTTCTTACATTCCCTTTGGAAATGCCCTGGAATACCACAATTCTTGCATATAATATTCCTCCTGGGGTTGGACTAACCTCCACTACTATTCTTGTTAGCATTTTTGTTGTTATTGAAGGGTCGATTCCTGGGTTTGAACTCCAAACTAGGTTTAGGCTCACTTGCTTGGATCCTCTTAGTTTCCTTGTTTGCTCTTTTCCTTCAGTCCTTGATATGTTGCTAACGTATCCATAACTTTTGATGTTCCATGCTTGGTTTTATCTACTTTCTTGTGTTTTGTTCCAACTTTGGAGTACTTTCTATACACTTTCTTGGACTAACCTATTAACAAGTGCCACAGTGCCAGTTGCCTGTTTTCTGCTGTTTTTGGTTCCAGAAAAGTCAGAAAATCAATATTCTCGGAATTGGACCAGACAAAAGCCAAAGTCGATATTTTATCGGAAGACACTTGGAGCTAGAATACGATACAAAGAAGGTCCAGAGGGTGGCCACACCACCTGGCGGTGCGCGCCAGGCCAGCTCGCGCCAGGGGGTGGTTTGGGCCCCTCTGGCACCCCCTCGGTCTCCCCTATCGCCTATAAGAGCCTCCCGATGCATAAACCCTAAGTCGTCAATCAGAAATCCACGAAAAGTTCCGCAGTGCCGCCGCCACCGAAGGGGAGATTCGGGGGACAGAAAGTCTCCGTTTTAGCACCCTACCGGGACGGGGAAGTGCCCCCGGAGCCATCTCCATCGATCTCCACCACCATCTCCATCACCGTTGCTGATTTCCATGATGAGGAGGGAGTAGTTCTCTCTCGAGGCTAAGGGTTCTACCGGTAGCTATGTGTTCATCTCTCTCTCTATGCATGATCTTATTGAGATCATGAGCTTGTAATCTATAGATCTACCTTGCTACTCAAGTGCTTTAATAGATCTCTGCTCTCCCCATGTCTGTGAAGTTGACAGTGTGCACACCATGGTGGCACTTAGGCTAGAGATTACAAATACTTGTTATGAGTTATATTTGGAGTTGGATGTCTTTATGAAATTGTGGTGTTTGTTCGAACCATCTAGTACTCAAGGTGACAGTGTGGGGTTTTCTAGATGGGAAAGATGAACTTTGAGGTGTGCTGTTATAGCCCTACCATGGATTAGAGTGTCCAACCAAAGAGTAGTTTAGGGTAGTATCATGAAGAGAATATATTTATTGAGAGTGTTCACTAGTGAAAGTATGATCCCTAGGCCTTGTTTCTAAACATTGAAACAATGTTTGCAATTAGATCTGTTACATGTTTGCTTGCTTCCATCTTTATTTCAGTTTGCCTTTAGTCTTTTCCACGCCATCAAGCTATTTTCTATCACCGTTACCACTTATAATTATCCATACCACTTGTATTTCACTATCTCTTCGCCGAACTAGTGCACCTATACACCTGACAAGTGTATTGGTGTGTTGGGGACACAAGAGACTTCTTCTATCTTGATTGCAGGGTTGCTTGAGAGGGTATACCTTTGACCACTTCCTCCTTGAGTTTGATAAACCTTGGGTGATCCACTTAAGGGAAAACTTGCTGCTGTTCTACAAACCTCTGCACTTGGAGGCCCAACAACTGTCTACAAGAACAGAAGTGCGTAGACATCAAGCTATTTTCTGGCGCCATTGCCGGGGAGGTAAGGTAAAAGGTACTCACACCCTTCGGTGTGAGTGCTCGAAGTTATTTCCTTTAGATTCTGCAATTTTGTCTTTTTGTTTCTTGTTTTCACAAGTTAGGATTAATGGAAAATAACAAAAAAATTAGAGAGCTTTATAGTATTGATCTTAAGTTAGTACATGAAGTGTTTGAAGAGAAAATTAAAAAACCTATGGAACTTTATTTGCATGCTAATAGCAATGTTGTTAGTATGAATTCTTTGGACACCATTATTGCTAATGCTATGGAAAAGTCTAAGCTTGGGGAAGCTGGTTTTGATGAGAATGATCTTTTTAGTCCCCCAAAGCACGGAGGAGAAAATTTACTTTGATGATACTATGCCTCCAATATATGATGATTACAATGATGAATATGATATTTTCAGTCCACCTACTATTGAGGAGAAAATTAATTATGATTACAATAGGCCTCCTATATTTGATGAGTATGGTGATGAGAATAATAATGATAGCTATTTTGTTGAATTTCCTCCCACTACAATTAATAAGAATGACTATGCTTATGTGGAGAGTAATAATGATTATATGCATGTGGCTCATGATAAGAATGTTTTATGTGATAGTTATATTGTTAATTTTATTCATGATGCTACTGAAAGTTATTATGAGAGAGGGAAACATGGTTTTATGCATCTGAATAATATTAAGTTTCCCCTTTTTATGTTGAAATTCTTGAATTTACACTTGTTTTGCTTTACTATGCTTGTTGCTTTGTGCTTTCATGACTTGTTTCTTTACAAGATTCCTATGCATAGGAAGTGGGTTAGACTTAAATGTTCTTTGAATTTTCTTCTTGATGCTCTCTTTTACTTCAATTCATATTTTTTATGTGAGCATCTTCTCAAACTATCATGCCTAACTTAAAGGCGTTAAAGAAAAGTACTTATTGGGAGATAACCCAAAACTTTTTAGATGAGTCTTGGAATTTATTACCTCAACCACTCCTTATCCTTTTTATTTGCTTTTTGTGCCAAGAGTAACCTCTAATGAGAGAGAAGTAATGCTTGGGAAAGTTGCTGTCCCGAAACAGATTTTTGTGCTTCATTGTAAAAAATCCTGTAAACGCTCTGTACGTCCTTTTGACGCGTGATTTTTTGTGCTTCTGCCCCAGGTTATTATCTAACTTTCTTTAGTTCAATACCTTTTGATTTGAGCAACAGAAGGTCTTCGAAAAAATTCGTCTTTACCTGCTGGTCTGTTTTGACAGATTTCTGCCATTATTTGCATTTGCCTCTTAATCTCTTTCTCTTTGAGTTCTCTTTGATCATTTGAACTTTTTAAAGGAAGTTCTACAGTAGATTTTGTTTTAATGGAAGTTTTACTTGTGTTGAAACTGAACCAAAAGACTTATCATCTTGAGTACACTAATGTTGCTAATGAAGATTGTGTGAAGTTTTGTATGAAGGAAAAAATTTCAGGTGTATGGAAGGAATGAGTAATGAGATGAAGAATGGACTAAAGCTCAAGCTTGGGGATGCCACATGTGTCACCCCAAAAAATATCCAAGAAGTACAACCGTTAAAGCTTGGGGATGCCCAAGGCATCCCCCTCTCCATCAATAAAAATCCCAGGTTTCTTCCAAACGCTTCGTTTTTATTGTTTCATGCACAGTTGTGTTGTTCTTGGAGCGTCTTCTTTTTTTTTTTTTAGTTTTCGTTTGCTTGGTTTTCTTAGTTTGCTTGAATAAATTGGTTGCACCCCCCTATTTCATGCATTGGTTTTCAAATAGTTTGGTTTGGTTTTGAAAGAGTAGGAAAGTTCATGCTTAAGTGGTAAAGAGAGCTTGTTTTTGACTGTGGCCTATGCTTTGTCATGACATGCTTGATATTGTTTTGGCTTTATGCTTAGTATTCTTTTCTGTAGCATGACTTGTTATAAACAATTGAGATTGCTTAATGTGCCTTGGAAGAATCATGTGTTGTTTTAGCATATTAAAGCATATTATTGTGGTATTCTCCTTTGATGCTTTGATTTGGGTTGACTTGGCGCATGCTCACACCATGTTATGACTATCCTAAGTCACCATAAGCCTTGATGATCCTTTAGTTTTCAACTTGTAGTATCACTTTATGCTTTGATCAATGATGTTTTGTCGCTCTACATGATTATGGCCATTATTGCTCTCTTAGTTTGTCGCTCCCAGTCTTTTGCTAGCCTCCGCAACCAAGTATGAGTTCCACTCATGCATCCAACTCCCTAAACCAAGTTATTCCAAAGAGTCCACCATACCTACCTACTAGCTTATGCTATTCCAAGTATATTCATGTTTTTGTTTACCTTCCAAATTAAACTTGTTATGAGAAAACTAGTGATTAAAGCTCTCACGAACTTGATGGCACACTTTACTTTTTGCATTTAATAAACCTGAACCATTGGGTCCTTCTTTGTTGCGTATATGCTTGCGCTTTATAAGTTGAAGTTAGAAGAACCATGTATCATGGGGAATGCTTTCAACATTACACTTGTACTTTGTACCCCGTTGATATCATGTTCTTTTGCTCATGGATCCCGGTGGTGTGAAATAAAAGTGGAACTTGTAAGATCATGGAGTTTGTATGTGTGTCAGAGAAACGCCTGGGCTGCTAGCCTAAGCCATGCCTAATCATGGTGGAAACTTGTAGCATCACCATAATGAGCACTCTATGAAGCATCCTCAATAAAAACCTATGCAAATAGAAAATAAAAAGATCACTGAGATGCTCATTATCTGCTTGCCTTGTCATTTTGATTATGGGATAGCTCATGTATCATGTGCAAGGGGTACCCCGTTGGCGGTTCTTTATGATACATATGTACTTACAATGACAAGAGCTTACTTGTGACTAAAGTTGAGTAGCATGAGGTTCAGTCTTCATAAGTAAGGGGCGTGAGATTTTGGTTTATAACTTGTCAAGCATATCCTCTTAGTTGTGTCACTTTAACCTTAATCACCTTCAAGATGCTTATGATAGGGCAATGAGAGCTGAAAGCTATAAGTACCATAATTTTTGGAAGCTCTTTATGAGACTTGAATCCCTACTTCCTTCAATGAAGGCCTTTCTTTTACTTTTATGTTGAGTCTCCAGCTTCTACATTTATGCACCTACTTTGAGAGCATAGTGGCCCTTCTTAGTTCTATGTGCATTGTCCCAAGACTTGTTGATTGATGTATAACTTTGATATTGCTTGTTTTAAACTATTTGTATCTAGTTACTCTTATGAACTTTGAAGGTGTCCTATGCATTTATGTTTGGTACTCTATGAGGGACAAGCTAAATGCCACTATGCTATGTTTTCTTTATGTGAAACAAACAAATGTCTTGCAAAGCATTGTTATTCATGAATCTTTTGTTTGTGCCTTTTCATGTTGTAACATAGTTTCTTTGTCTTATTGCTAGAACTTTGTCTTTCATGTTATGATTGAAGTACTATGATCCCAGCTTTGAATGTTTTACAAATACTTTGATCAAGTTTGTGATGGTGCATGTCACCTCAAAAATTATTCTTTCTTTTTATCACTTACCTACTCGAGGACGAGCAGGAGTTAAGCTTGGGGATGTTGATACGTTGCTAACGTATCCATAATTTTTGATGTTCCATGCTTGGTTTTATCTACTTTCTTGTGTTTTGTTCCAACTTTGGAGTACTTTCTATACACTTTCTTGGACTAACCTATTAACAAGTTCCAAAGTGCTAGTTGCCTGTTTTCTGCTGTTTTTGGTTCCAGGAAAGTTAGAAAATCATTATTCTTGGAATTGGACTGGACAAAAGCCAAAGTCGATATTTTACCGGAAGACACTTGGAGCCAGAATACGAGACTGAGAAGGGCCAGAGGGTGGCCACACCACCTGGTGGTGCGGGCCAGGCCAGGCCGCGCCAGGGGGTGGTGTGGGCCCCTCTGGCACCCCCTCGGTCTCCCCTCTCGCCTATAAGAGCCTCCCGATGCATAAACCCTAAGTCGTCAATCAGAAATCCAGGAAAAGTTTCGCAGCACCGCCGCCACCGAAGGGGAGATTCGGGGGATAGAAAGTCTGTGTTTTAGCACCCTACCGGGACGGGGAAGTGCCCCCGGAGCCATCTCCATCGATCTCCACCGCCATCTCCATCACCATTGCTGATTTCCATGATGAGGAGGGAGTAGTTCTCTCTCGAGGCTAGGGTTCTACCGGTAGCTATGTGTTCATCTCTCTCTCTATGCATGATCTTATTGAGATCATGAGCTTGTAATCTATAGATCTACCTTGCTACTCAAGTGCTTTAATATATCTCTGCTCTCCCCATGTGTGTGAAGTTGACAGTGTGCACACCATGGTGGCACTTAGGCTAGAGATTACAAATACTTGTTATGAGTTATATTTGGAATTGGATGTCTTTATGAAATTGTTGTGTTTGTTCGAACCATCTAGTACTCAAGGTGACAGTGTGGGGTTTTCTAGATGGGAAAGATGAGCTTTGAGGTGTGTTGTTATAGCCCTACCATGGATTAGAGTGTCCAACCGAAGAGTAATTCAGGGTAGTATCATGAAGAGAATATATTTATTAAGAGTGTTCACTAGTGAAAGTATGATCCCTAGGCCTTGTTTCTAAACATTGAAACACCGTTTGCAATTAGATCTGTTACATATTTGCTTGCTTCCATCTTTATTTTAGTTTGCCTTTAGTCTCTTCCACGCCATCAAGCTATTTTCTATCACCGTTACCACTTATAATTATCCATACCACTTGTATTTAACTATCTCTTCGCCGAACTAGTGCACCTATACACCTGACAAGTGTATTGGGTGTGTTGGGAACACAAGAGACTTCTTGTATCTTGATTGCAGGGTTGCTTGAGTGGGGATACCTTTGACCACTTCCTCCCTGAGTTCGATAAACCTTGGGTGATCCACTTAAGGGAAAACTTGCTGCTGTTCTACAAACCTCTGCACTTGGAGGCCCAACAACTGTCTACAAGAATAGAAGTGCGTAGACATCAGTCCTCTTAGACATTCTTGTAATCATCCTCAAATGTGATAGTTGCGTCTAGTAACTATTGAAAAGTTGCCTTATTGGCCAGCCTCAGCTGCATCTTCACAAATGGATTTAAACCACGTAGGAAATTTTTCTTCCTCTTTTCCTCAGTGCTCACTTCATCCTTAGCATAATGAGATAGTTAATTGAACTCCCGGATGTATTTCATGACACTGGTATATCCCTGCTGAAGTTCTTTAAACTCCCTGCGCTTCAATTCCATCACACTTTCTGGAACATGATACTCACGGAATCTCTCCTTAAACTCCTCCCAGGTATACTCTCTTCCTAGACGTTGCATTGCTAACTGATTCTCCCACCATGATATCGCAGGTCCAGTTAAGAGATCTGTTGCATACCTCAACTTTCCTCATCATTGCATCCTACTGTTTTCAACTTTCTCTCTATATCTGCTAGCCAATCCTCTGCATCCATTGGCTTAGGGGCTGATGCAAAAGGTAAAGGCCTTGCATTTTGAAAGTTAGAAAGACTCACACCACGACCTTCAAGTTCCCTCTGATGTCCTACTCGATCCACTAATCCCTCCATAAACTTGTTCTGGGACTCTTGCATCATCTGCATGTACTGCATAAAGTTATGTTCCATCAACGGCCTCATTGGTGGTGGTGGTAAATGTGCCTACGTTCTGGCGTCTTCATCTGCCTTTTCCTTAGTTTCGCGATCCATGCGCTGCTATTCGGTCTCATCCTCTACACCTGTTTCCATACCCCCTAGTCCTGTAACATAAAGCGAACACTCATAATTACATCATGCATATGTGTTCTGAGCTCAACTTCATGCACAAAACTAGTCACACAATGGAAAACAAGATCCAAATAAAACCAAATATGCATTTCACACATTATACCTTACAAGCAACATAGTTAATACAACGCCATTACAAGCCCATACCATTTAGGTATTAGAACTCATGTGGATACTACCGCACTTATTTATTTACATCAAGTGCTCAGACTCTAACTTCCATATCCTCATTGAGATACCCTTCTCAAAGTCACGCTCCCCAAAAGCTCCGACTTTCATCGTACATACCCGGAGTACAACCGTGCTGACGTGAATACGACGCACCGTCTGTGGAACGACTTGCCTCTTTGATGGACGATACTCAGTATCAGAAGTATCTGGACTTGACACATCATCTAGCTGAAGTGTGTCCAAACCTTCCAACTCATCTGAGGTATCTTCAGAATCATCCTCATCACTTTCTTGTTCAATCGGTTCATGCATCCCGACTCCTGAGTAATCAACAGAATATTCCACTTCCAGTGCTCCACAAGTACTTTGCTGGTTACGATAGTCCTCAGCTATAATGGATAGTGCATGTTATCTAGAGTAGGATAATGTTCTGGTGACTCAAACACCCTTTCTCCAGGATCTTCCTCATCAGAATCTACATCCTCCACGTGGACATCCCTTCCATCAACGGAATAAGATCTCACTCCGATGCGACTAGTTTGCCCGATACTGCCAACAGAATCTTCCACAGGAATAGGATTTCTGGCAGATCCATCCATCGATCCATATCTCCATCCTTCAGAGTTTCCAATAGGTAGTTCTGAGTCCTCGGTTCCCCAAGAATTCTGTGGTACTGGATGACTAGTGCCCTCATCAGGATATCTAGTGGGTTCTAGCATAGGTGAATAAGGATATGTTGTAAAAGATGCTGGATCTATAGGTATATCCTTAAAAAATAGGCTAACCCTACCCACTGCTTCGCTCTCCAGTTTAGATGCTAACTTCTCCCTTCGTTCAGGATTAGTCAAATCCTCTAGCATATCAATCTGATCCTCTACAACAACCTGATGTGTCTTATACAAAGACCCCACCATCAGTCGATACAGATCCATCAACTTGGAAGCTAATTTTGGATGCTTCTTTACTAAAGTAAGATGATCTGGTTCTGGCTCCTCGTCTATAGAGTCATGAGGAATCACAGAATATGTGCTTCCCGCTAACTCTTCTGCTTTGTGCTCCCGAACATTTGATATCGCCTCCAGAATAGCAACATGCTATGTTGTTAGGTGACTTCTACCTTCACCCATGGGTAAATCGTGATATAAACCAAGATTTTTTGGTAGTTGGATACTAAAACGATATTTGGCTAATATTTTCCCATCATGGTATGTCATGGTATTAACTGGAATACTAGTTGTGCAACCGAAAACCCTCAGAGGTTCTCAAAGCTGCTCAGTTAAAGTCCCCTGATAACCATCGAGAGTTTCTTCTTTCCTAGCCAAAGTCTATATTGGAAACTTTGGTGCCATTTTAACTATATACAAAACATTCATAATTAGTAACCAATAATTGTAATGATGCATCATAATAAAGAATATTCGCACTAAAAAATATAATGAAATATTCCCAATTGAATATTCATCATATAATTTAGAGAACTCTTTACTGTTGCCCTAGGACTCCTATAGGTAGTTCCCTTTACTAGGTTTCCAACCTAAGGTCAAAGCAATTTCTCTGATACCAGCTGCGGTGACCCAGCATACCACTCTAGTGTAGTATACTATAGTCATTGACATGACATCCACATAACACCATTCTGTAAATATCACATCTCTCAGAGTGGTACAACATAAACATTGCGGGACCAGTTTAAAAACATACACACTTCATTATTATTGCAATACCAGAAGCTCGAGACTTCAAGTGATTCAAACTTACAAACCAAATAACTTATTTCATAAGTTCAGCGGAAGAACAAAAGACACAACGGTAATAAAGACGTGAGCTCAATAACTTATTCTATAGGGTTCGTGCTGCTTGTCTCAACCTAGGTAACTACATTCTGGCCTGACAACATCTCTAACTCGTTGTCTTCAGCTCCATAGTGTATCCCGTAGTCCACCCCTTCGATTCCACCAGACAAGTCCGACTCTTCATAGTAGACGTCGTTCTGGACCTCCGTAGCATACACCTAGTCATCCTTCTAGCCCTCAAAGTTTAGCAAAGGGTTCAAAGGAAAGAGTGAGTAACATTGTTACCCAACAAGTTCACTATATGCAAGGTGGGATGTTTGATGCTCTAACTACCACCTCGGACTATAAGTCCTTGGTACTATGCAGTTTTGGTAAACATTTCTTCAAAGATTGATTTTAATATCAAAAACTATGCCCATCAGTCTTCACAGGTTGACCAGAACTTCATGGAGTTCCTTTCCAGCCGCATTCGTAGCTCCTTCTCGGAACAGGGAGTAACATGTCACAATTCATACACTCTGCAGAGGTGCATTACTTTACCCACAAGAGACCAAATCCTTGTTGTACAACCGGGCGTACTTTCCCGTCCACAATTCCGTGATGTGGGGCCTAGTAGATGATCCAAGCCAATCATTGCCCCTTCGCGACCCCTCATGTCCCCTTGGTGTACACCATGCCCACATCTTGAATTACGAAAATGGTTAGTACAAACCGTCAGATGCCAGAACTATCGTGGGACGTTAAGGGTTCCCAGCCGTATGTTGCATATCCTCTATGAATTACCAATTAGTGCACGCTACGAGGATAACGTCCACGACCTGGCCATCAGGATGCATGTGAGAGGAAGAAGATACAGCTGACTTCTCCGTCCCATTCGAAATTTCATGGTTAACGCGTAACATACGGTGCTAGAATCACTGATGTCATGGGTTATTAAGCCCTAGATGTTTTACAATTGGAATCCTAGATTCCATTGTCATTCTTAGTATTTATCATCACTTAGGATGATAATAGCATTCATTTGTTTTGGAAAAATATTTATTTTCTGTCTCTTTTAGAATATAGGTGATAACACACAATTTTCAAATACTTTCATAAAGAGTCTTCAAAGGACATGAGAAAGTGGTGAACTTGCCTTGTGACTCCAAGGTAGTGAAGTCGGATACTTCCACTTGACCTTGAGATCCGGTTTCTACAAAAAACCATTATTGCCCGGCAAGGACAATATTTAAAGAAGCAATATGCAATGCATTGTAATGTCATGCTATGATTTGTTTTCTTCTTCTTTGTGTGTTTTACCCACCTTATAAAGGTTTTAAGTTTCTTTTAATTTAATAAAAGAAAAGCATTACTCAAGAATCATTAAATTCATATCATTTTGATATTTAGCATTTTTATATAATTAATATTATTCTAAGAGTCTAAAAAAGAATTTATTTAATTTTTTAACTATTTTAAATATTTAACTAGAATTCCTTTAAGGAAATAACAATTTATTATTAACAGACTTAATTTACTTTTCAAAAATACAAACTAGTATTTTTCTATAATAGTTATTCCTTTTAGAATCTTAAAATTGAATTTTATTAAATTTATTTATTTTATTTATTTTTATAAAATCCTAAAAGTAATAAAAACAATAATTATAATAGACCTAGATTTAGTTGCTTAAATCTACTATCTATTATTTATATTGAGTAGAGGATATATTTGTGAGTTCATAAATATATTATTTATATTTTTAGGATTTTTATTTATTTTTCTAGAGCTGATTTTTGTTTCAGGGGCATATTTGTAAATATTTATTTTTAGATACGTCTTTTGAGACATGGGCCCAGCCCACTGGGCTGGCCTAGCCCAACCAGACCTGACCCACTCGACCTGGTCAAACACCACCTGGGCTGTACTAGGCAGCCCACCGGCCTAGTACCCCCACACACACTCTCTCTTCCTCACCCCTATCTTTCACGATTCTCTCTAGTGTTCGATGCTGCCGCCGCTGCTGCACATGATTCCAGGCAAGTCCGGCTGCTGCCATGGTATATGACAACCAAGTCGATGCCACTGCACAATGCTATCCAAGCCGATTCGTTGCTGGTGCCCCCTCCTGGTCGCGGTAACCCCTGGACGAGGCTACGGTTAAGGTTGGCCATGCTCTGGCGCTTCCTCGATGACACTATGGAGCTCGTAGCGCCGTTCCTCCATGGCCGCTACTGTTGTGTGCAGGCGCGCGTTGCAGCACCCGCTCAGGGTGCTCCCGGTACCGCCACCTCTCTACAGCCGGCCTCCCCTCTACTTCCTCTTCAATAAACTTATGAGGACCTCGAGTAAGTGCCCTACCTTCCTCTTTGTGATCTACGTTGCCTCTAATCCATCCCCTGTGGTGACTTGCACTAGATTTTCCCATTTAGGGTTCATCCCTAAATTTCTAGGGTTCATACCCCCTACAGTTCTGATTTAGCATACTCTAGGGTTAATCTTGCCTATGCTAATCCTATGATGTTGGTCTACTGATAGTGTAGTGTTCATTTCTATTGAGCATGTTTGTTACTCTGTTCTCTATCAGAGAACACCCTGCTATTCATTCTTCTGTTATCTGTTCTATCATGAAACTCTCTATAAAAGCATTCTTAGTTAATTGTGGATGCTTAAGTTATTGTGGATGTGGATTTACTCCTATGGAGTTAAGTTGGCTGCTCTCTATACTGATGTTGGGTTAATTACTTACTTGTGGAACACTAATATGTTCAGTCTTAGAATTTAATCATGTTACTGTGTAAATCTAGTGCGAGTCTCTACTCTATGATTAATAAAGAGATGATTATAAAGATATGATTCCTATGTATTTGTAGGAAAATGATTACACTAAGTGGTTTCTAAATAGTGTAGCCTAGAAATAGATAGTGTTGATCTATACTGTCTTTTCTGAAAGAAAGTGTCCATTATGATTCCTAAATCATTTAGGAAGATGATTATATGTGTTGAAAAGGATCTACTTGAGTTTGTACTCAAGCAGACTTGAGCTTGCTAGGTACAGAGGTGCTACACATCTAGGAATGTGCCTTGTACCAGCAGCTGTGATGTGTATCTATCAAAGTGTTGGGATATACTTTGGTTGCCTTGTACTGATGTTGTTTTGTACTTCTGGCTTGTGGTAGCTCTGGTTTTGTTTTGGCTTCCTCTTGGCCTTGTCGTGCTCCTCCTAGTGATGTTGCTCCTGTGTGACCTTGTTGTCCACCTATTACTTCCCCCTCCTTAGGTCACCATCTTGGTTGGTGATCTCCTGGGTTTTCTGTGGTGGAAAAGGGCTTGATCTAGTGTTTTGGTTTCAAGATCTGGTGTTGTTCTTGGCTGGTGACAAACTGTGTTGTGCTCTCTCTCTCTGCGAAGTGGATAGCAAAGCTTACTTTGCTCTACACTGCTCTTATTTAAACTTCCCCTTGGCTCTCGGCTGTTGACACCTCAATGCATGCATTTAGGTGTGTGAGTTGCTTCACTGTTTGCTTTGGCTGTGGATGAGATCAAGTAACTCTGGTTTAACTTCCCCATCCTTTTACTGTTACTTAACCTGGTGAAACTTACCACTTGTCTATTTGGCTGATGTTATTTGATTAAAAGAACATATACTACACTTTGGTGAAACTTTCCCCTTCAATTTACTTTATGATGCAATATGAACAGTGCACCTCACTGTTCACCACTGAGAGTAAACTAATCCACTAATCTTTTGTTTCTTTATTTGTGTGATTATCTTATTTTTGCAGGAACAAAGTCTGGATGCTCAAGATATAGTATAGGATTAGATAAATAGGATAAATTCTTATTGTAATCTATTTTTATTCTTTTTGTAAGAATCTTGTAACAATATTTCTATGATTTAATGAAGATTCACATTATTGGATTATCTTCCTTGTAATTATCTGTCTTAGTGTAAATATCTCCCTTTGTAATCTTGTTATGGAATAAAGGAAAGAATAAGAATTCATTTCTTATTTGTAATTCCTTGTATTAAATTCATATGGTTGTTCATAATCAAACAATGTTAGTACACCCTTTTGGAAAAAACCACTTTATGTTTATAACTTCTAATTTTCAAATATTATTCAAATGATTTGAATTTCAAATTTTAATTCAAAATATTCCCCCCAAAACACAATAATGCCTAAAGATCTTGTCAAAATTTATAGCAATCACTTCAGAGAGCTATTCCTACCCTTAGATAGTGAATGAAACTCTGATCTCTTTAGGTTTTTATTTGGTGAAAAATTTACCCCGATTTTATAGATGAATGCATGCATATGCACAAATTGCTATTTCTACCCTTCGTTGGTTCCTAAATGCTGGGGTGTTACAACAACCGCCATCATTTGTAGGATTAAATTGATAGCATTGGCCATATTCCACTCATGATAAGTGTTGTATAGCTATACTGAGAACCAAATTACAATCAAAAGCATCGGATTAACACATGTTATGTATTTAGCACAAAATAATTTGAAGATGAAGTAAAACTTTGGATTGAAGCACCGGTAGCAAAAGATTAAGGTAGCATGGACATCCCGATAAAAGAAGATAGATAGTGTATCCGACATGACTAAAAAGGAGTGTGGAAACACAAACCTATCAAAGAAATTTGTTTCACATTTTTTGGCATGAAAATACCAAATAGATGCAAAAACAATTTAACAGATAGATATTAGCAACTCTACATTCTATAAAAGCATGCAGGAAGGAAGAACACCCTTAACAAGATTGCGTTGGTTAACAAAAGAGTCAAATAGATCGTGTCATTTTACACATAAGCCTATCGGTATGGAATGTACCAACAGTTGATAACCAAAGGCAGATTGCGACAACAAGGTTGGATGCAACAGATAGACAAGGGATTAACACACATCCTATGGTACTACGGAAACCCCAAACACGTGAATCCTAGTTTGAATTTTACAATAGGATTGACAAATGTTACACTTCCTTACCAGAAAAGGGTGGGTGGGTGGGTAAGAAGAAAAATGGAAGCAGTCCTACTCTCACGTTTAGTTTTTCCCTAGTATACATAACTACCAAAAATATTTTCTAGATTGAGAACGACCATCTTGGCTGAGACCATGAAGGGCAGAATGGCTCTGATACCAATTGTAATACCTCGGACCCTACGCTATAAGCAACACGCCAGGAATGAACCCAAAAGTGGATAAGGGATTCTACCATGGAGTCCCAAGGCCTCCCACGTGTAGGCCCATAGAAGCGGAGCATCGCACGGTACCGGCCAACCACCCTACCCACTTTCAAGAACATCGTGACAAGAGCGAGTGGCGTAGTCAATAGGTAAAGTGATAAAAACATACATAAATGAGTATGTATGTCAGCGACATACAATAGTACATCAGAGCCAAACCATCTAAAACAATAGAAACATAAATATTCAACGCCATATGGAAAGATCCAAATATTCTAGATAGAGATGATATTTTAGGATACATCCTCATACATCACACATCAGAGTATCAAGCAGACACAGAAAACAAGATTTGAGTATGGTCAAGAATAAAATTGGCATAAGATGCCCTGAAAATAAGCACATCCTGCCCACAGATCTCATAGATATCCATCCCCAGAATCTCTACACCTGATGGTCGTCGCCACCATCATTGGTCTCTTCGACCCGGTAACCTTCCTGATAGTATACCTGCCCATCTGAACCAAATATTTATCGTGTGAGACCTTAGGGGTACTCAGCAAGTCTTAATGCATCTAAAGGGAACAACCTGGAGTGACGCAATTGTAGCGAAAGATAACATCTAAATAGTTCTATAGAGACACACTACAACATCCACCCAACCAGAGATGGACGGGCGCTCATTAATTAGTAACAACAGTTATGTAAGTAATATAAATAAACATCAACCACCATCCTTATCGCTTACCGATGACAAGGCAGAAGAACATCTCATCCGTTAGAAATTTTATTAACTATTCCATGAGTGTTGCACTATTTACTAGTCATGTCTTAGTCAAATTAATGGCGATACTTTAGTTATGCTTGTCTATGATCAAGAAACCGTGCTCCAAGTCGTCCATAACCTCGGACACAGCTTTCAGAAAGATTTACCCTCCAGGGATGCACAAATAGTAATACACGCACGATCAACCTCGGGAAGAACCAAATAGAAAGCAAACAGGCCTCACGACAATGCATTCACATGATTCATTAATTATTTCAGGGGGCCATCCCAAAAAGCTGCCCGCAACAAAGTTGGCCGGGTTCGAGACGAACCCAGGGTTTGTGATGACAGCGGTAAATGACTAGGAACCCGAAAGTGTGACTAGGATTATCGATACAGCATAAACGTGGCACAGGTTCCTAAGCAGTACAGGCGCTCCACGCGCAATAGTAAATAAAGCGGTAAACTTAGCATACATACATGATAGTAATAAAGCCCCGAACTAGTTTTTGGCCCCAAGAAATAAAGTGTGAATCAAGCTCATGCGAAGGGGGATCCATAGAGTCTCCCACATATGGATAGTGCGGATAGTCAAGGAACAAGAATCAAGTACTCGGAATCCTACAGGACACAAGTGAGCGTGGAAGAACCAAATAACAACTATTGCCCATCGGTGCCTCTTTCTTTGGTTATCCCATTAGTACATAGATTAAGTTATTTAGGTACCACATCATTCAAAGGCTCGCACAAACCCGACACATGCAGTTCTATGACTCGCATGGCTCAAACAACTCCTATAGTAATGGCTCATAGTATTGAGGGTACAATTTTCAGTGGGGTTTAAAAGTAAAAGCTATGCAATGCTTGAGATTCCGTTTAATGAATCTGGTGACTCGATGATGCAAGAATAAGATAGAGGCATAGGTGCTATAGGTATGCAAGCATTTGGAATTTCTTGCCTGTCAGATTAGCAGTAGGGTAACCTGGATCAGGGTAATACTCTTGGTTCTCCTGATAGTTCCCTTGCTCAGCGTATGTCCGGATAAAAACAAATCGCACAAAGGGCCATAATAAATAAATTGAGCAATCATATGAATATATGCAACAAGCAAACAAAGTATGACATGCTGGAATAATGCACAATTGCATGGTATAACATAGCATGGCATGGGTGAGGTGTGGAAACAAGAAATAAGCATTTTTAATTAATTATTTAGGCATGTTTTGCTCCCATAAAAAGTGCTAAATAAACAAATGAGGCATGCTTTAATTGATAACATGGAATGCATATTTAGAACTAGCTCGTTGCGCTGATCTATTTAGACATATTATTTGTCAAATTTGGAATTACGGAATTAAAGTTATGAATTAATTGAGAAAAAGGCATTTATTGGCATTTAAATAATTTCGAAATTTTAAAATGCTCAAAAATTATTTTGGATGGCATATTTGATTTCCTAGCATTTTTCTGATCAGAAAACATATATCATTTGTATTATTTGGAAATATGAATTTAAAACATTATTTAAGTGCAAAAATAATTCAAACGGGTTCAAAAGTCAAAGGTTTGCCTAGTTAGAGTCAAATCTGGGAAAATTTGAAAACAGGTTAGATTCATATTTGAATTTGATTAATATTCCATTTTATAAGTTTTGTCAAATTCAAATTAATTTAAAAGATATGAATTTATTTAGATATATTTTATATTCTGGAATTTTTATTTGATTTAGGAAAATCGCTTAGACTTTTCTTATTCGGGCTGGTCTAATCACAGCGACAAACAGCTGGGGTCAGTGCTAACTCAGCAGCGCACTGGCAAATCGATGCGTTGGAAACTTTTCTCACGCGGGGTGGAGTTTCCCATAGAGAGTGACAAGCGGGCCCGGGGGCACTACAGGTCCACTCGCGCGTGCGTCCAGCGGGCGCACGACATGTGGTCAAGATAGGGACGGTGGGTCAAGACGCAGATAAAAAGAGGGGCCTAAATAGAAAAGCTACCGGAGCACCGACGAACTGAAATATTCTGAACGCGTTTTGACAGAGAGAGATACGATCTTGTGAAGAAGCTCAGTTCGAATCTAAGCGAATTTGCGTCAGGTGTAAAAGGAAGAAATGTAGATTAATTGTTGCTCTATGATTTTCATGTTCGAAGTTTCTCCAACGGAGCCTTGTACGTGCTAGAAAACAACGGAAGGCAGAGCCTGAACCAACGTAGAAAACTGAACTGGGCTGGTAGAAACAGAGGATTTTCGCTGATCTTTAGAGGACGATGTCAAGGCTACGATGCGAGTTGGAGGGAGGCACCTAAACAAAGATTAGAGAGGGGATGATGGGCTATGCATTTGGTTTAGAGAGCTCCGGCTAAGGGAAACTACAGCGATCGGCATCTTGCAAAGAAGAGGGAGTACAAGCGGCTAGTGCAACAGCTGACGCGATGCGCGCGCTGGCGCGGCAAGCTCTTGGTGCACGCTCTTGGCGAGCAGCTGGCAAGCACGGAAAGAAGGTCGCGGCCAGGGGGTGAGCAAGAGAGGGAAGCTCATCGGGAGGTGGTCGGGGACGCTGGGAGAAACGACGAGCTGCAGGTGGTAATGAGGTACGATGGCCAGACGTGGTGACTGCACCAGAAAGCGAAGGGAGAATCATTGCTCTTATCCTCCTCGCTCCAGGTACCGATCGAGCTTCAGAAATCCTTGCGCAACTCCGTTACACGGCGGCCTGGCGACGACGGCGGCAGGAAGGCGACGGGGACGACCAGGAGCTAGGTAGGTGCGGCCATGGCAACTAGGGTTTTGGCATGGAGGAGAAACAAAGAGGGAGAGAAGGGTGGAGCCTATCTGGTGGTAGGTGAGGATGGTAGTGGATGGGCGGCACTATGAGGATGGGTTTTTCTTTATGGCCGAGAGAGGAGAAAGGACGACAAGACATCAACAATACCTTATCCTTGCGCGGCTGGCCATGTGAGCGAGGCTGGGAAGAGGAATATGGCCACTGAACGGTGGGGCATGGTGACGTTGGGGCCTAGATGCAGAGGAGGAGGGTGCATTCGGCTGGTGGTAGAGAGAATGCTAGTCACAACCGGTGCAGTGACTGTTGTTGCTGGTAGTTAGCTACGAAGAGAGGGGTGAGGAGATTAGAGAGAATTTAGCTAGCTAGGTTGGTTTGGATTAGTATGAACCATACTTTGATTTGAATTCAAAAAAACCACTAAAAAGGACCCAAAGAGAGATTAAAAGAACACTACTATATTGCATGTAGATACAATAATAGCCATGCAAGAAAGAGGGGCTAGATTAGATATATAGAGAGGTAGGTTCTTGTCATTTGAATTTGTTTTGGTTGGATTTGAATCGTCCGAAATTATTTAAAGAAGCCCCTCAAGGATGAGAACTCAAGTAGAACTCAAAAGAAGCATGAAGGAGGACAAGTAGATGGAACATGGAGAATTTGTTTAATGTTGATGTAGCTTGTGTGCATTCAAACCAAACAAGACGCACAAACCAAAGAATTCAAAAGAGGGAGGTGATGGTGTTTTCTTGCATGGGCCACGCATGTAGTATAAATGCCACCTTTATAATTGTGAAAATAATTATAGTTTCATATGGGCACATATCCATGCATGCACTACATTCATAGAAATGTGGCTCACATAAGAAGGAAGTTTGCTTGTCATATGAGAATATTTGACATATGCATACATATGAAGCCATATGACCATGTAGTGTGTATTTTCCCACTAGATTCACTTGTAGTCAAAATGGAATCATACATGAGCATACATTAAATAAAACCATATGGGAGCATGTAGAATTAGAAGTGGATCCATCCCAACACATATGAGCTAGGTGTAGAAGTCAATAGAGAAGCAAAGGCTCATATATAGTTGGATGGTGGAATTATAAGGTGGTGACAAGAAAGATGGTGGAGTTAGAAGAGATATGTCCCCAACACAACTTGTGCATCAAGCATGATATCAAGAACCAACTACAATATATCAAGAGGCAAATACAATTACTAGGCAAATGCATATGAGATAAGAACCAAATGAAAAAGGGGTTTTATATGATGCTCAAATGCAATGTGGCATGGTGACATGAGCATGAAATAATGATGATGAAATTTATAATATGTAGGAAGTAGAAATATATATAATAGGCAAGTAGCATTACAATTGTTAGACAATTGGGATGCTACAGAAGATCATGGTCTTGAGCCTCATGATGTGGTGGGTGTCGCTCAACATGTACAATTTGACGCTCCATGTCTTGATGTGGTGGAGGAGGCGCCTCATGGTGACCATGGTGTCGGCATGGACATTCACGATGGTGATGACGAGCTTGATCCTCCAAGTTGAAGTCATCACTTGTGGTGTCGAGTATGTATCACGGGCGGTGGTGTTGGACTTGAGGTTGCACTCAAGGTTCCACTTTTGATTCGTCTTGTTGGATCAGTAGTGCCCTTGCGTGATGATGGTGTTGTTCGCGCCTTGCTAGAGGTGATACGGCCCGTCCTTCGGACGTCCCTACATCTACACCACCAAGTCCCCCAAGTGGACCAATGACGCGTGCCCGAGCCAAGGTCCTTCAAGCTAAGGTGAATTCACTCCTTGCCTCATGTGATTTCGATACAGCCTTGGACGGCTTGCTACTTCATGCCAATACTTTATGCATCATTAGATATGAACCCCATGAAGAAATGCTGAGAGATGGAGCCAAGCCAACGCAAGATGGAGTCCAAGGTCAAATCGGTGCCAGGCTTGGCGGACCGGAACCCACGTCGGAAATCCCGACGCACACTTTGGCGGACCAAAACCTGGACTGTAACTCCCGGTGCTCGCCAAAACCAACCGGCGCCAACCAAATGACCATTCTGTATTCTGTTCCAATTTTGACCGGAATTACCGGTGGCGACCGGAAATTCCATGGCTGATTCCGGCCCCGCCAGACTTATCGCTAGAATCGCCCCTGAAAAGTCAACATGGGTTTGATGCCCGAGAATATTCCTATTTTGTCCAGTTTTTACTCTTTTGTGCTAATGACCCACAAGTATAGGGGGTGTATCGCAGTATTTTCGATAAGTAAGAGTGTCGAACCCAACAAGGAGCAGAAGGTGCTGGCTAGTGGTATGGATCAGGAATTCTCTGCAAATACTTAGCAAACGGATTTTTAGGGTTTTTTGATAAAGCAAGTAAACAAAGTACGAGTAAATAAAAGACTGTAGGAACAAATGCAGCAAGTGGCCTAATCCTTTATGCAGCAAAGGACAAGCCGGTTGTATTACTTAAGATGACTAACCGTTCTCGAGGACACATGGGAATACTGTCAAGTGCTTTCGCTTCATATAGTTGATTAATCTTCTTTAGCTTGCTAAGTGTTGTGTGGGTGAACCTGTGCTAATGTACCGACCTTCCTAGGACTAATATATACTTGTGATTATACCCCTTGCAAACATCCGTAAGTACAAGAAAGTAATTAAGGTAGAAACCTAACCACAGCTTTAAACTCTAAGACCCTAACGTCCCTTGTGCAATGGTTTCCTAACGGGGGTTCAGGTTTCTATCACTCCGGCAACCCCTACGATTAGTAGCCAAATACACAATGCATTCCCCTAGGCCCATATAGGTGAAGTGTCATGTAGTCGACGTTCACATGACACCACTAGAAGAAGTACACCACAACTGAAATATCAAACTATTGAATCTTTCTCAACACAATTCCACTACTAACAACAGGACTTCTCCCATGTCCTCAAGAACAAATCTAACTACTCACAAGACATCATATGGATCATGATCAGAGATGGAATAATTATGTATAACAATCTGAACATAAACAATAATTCAATGGTTCACTCAATAGCATCAACTACAAAGAGTAATCAACACCGGGAAAATATCCCCTAAGAATTATGCAAGATTCAACCCAATTGTTACAGCAATATGAAGATAGTGATGAGGGTGCTGATGGTGATGATGGTGGTGATGATGATGATGATCCCGATGAAGTCCAGCTTGATGGTGGTGTTGATAGAGACAATCTCCCCTCTCCGGGAAGGAATTCCCTCGGCAGAAATCTGTCTGCCAGAGAGATCTTTCTCTCTAGGTGTTTACTGCCCCGCAGAGGCGGCGGAATCTTTCTGTGGTCGCTCCCCAAGTCTTAGGGTTTCGGGAGGAATATATACGCTAGAGGGGAGAGCCAGAGGTGGGCCAGGGCGGCCACACCACCTGGTGGCGCGGCCTAGGGTGGCCCACGCCAGGAGGTGATGTGGGCCCCCTGTGGCCCATCTCCACTCCCTCTTCTGGCTTCCTTCGTCTTCTGGAAAAATAGGATTTTCCGTATATTTTCTCGGATTTTCTGATCTTCGCGAATTTTGCCTCCAAACAGCACCTTTTCCATCAGAATCCTGACTGCAGCGGTCCATGCTCCAAAAGTCATCAACCATGCAAAAACAGATGAAATAACATAAGTATCATCTCTTAATATGAAATATATCAATGAATAACAGAAAATTATGACATAGAATAGTGATGCAAAATGGACGTATCAACTCCCCCCAAGCTTAGACTTCGCTTGTCCCCAAGCGAAACTGAGCTCAATAAACATGACCTCGGGTTTATGGAGTGAAGAGTCGGTAAAAGAATACGGATAAGAAGCATCACATTCATCAATACATAGATCATAATAGAAGATAACTCACTATTATATAACTTAACTTGCAATAAGTAAAGGAAACACAATAGAGATACATGAAGTAAATCATAATTGGTAATGGCAAACTTAGCTCTTGGTCGAAGAATAGTTGATAATTTGCTGGAGTTCACAAATAACTGATTTTCAATGAAAGCTTTCAAAGTAGTAAACATCTAGATAAGAGCAATGTGCAAAACAAGGAACATAAGAAACATGATTGAATAAATCATCATATGAATCAATGAAACACAACAACTCAAAATACTTGCTGAGATAGAAGGGAATAGGTTTACTGACTCAACTATAAAGTAAAAGAAAGGCCCTTCGAAGAGGGAAGCAGGGATTGCAAGTCTCATAAAGAGCTCCCAAAAATTATGATACTTACTAGCTTTTAGCTATCATTGCCCCTATCATAGGCATCTTTAGGTGATTAAGTTTAAAGTGATCAAATATGAGGATATGCATTGACAAGTTGTAAATTGAGAATCTCATGTCCCTTGAATACGAGGGCCGCTCCTCATGCTACTCAAGTTTAGTCATCGGTAAGTCCTTGTCATCGTAAGCACATGTGTATCATAGATAACCGCCAACGGGGTACCCCTTGCCCGATGATACAGAAGAATCCCCATATCAAAACGACAAGGCAAGCAGACAACAAGCATCTCAGCAATCTTCTTATTTACCAGGGGAATATGGTGCCTTTTCTCTCTTTCCTCTTTTCATAATATATCTTTTTTTTCTTTTTCTCTTTTTCTCAATCTCTATCTCCTTTTTTATAAGAAGAATGCTTCATAGATGCTCGTTATGGTTACGCTGCAGGTTTCCACCATGTCAGCATGGATTAGACCAGCAGCCCGGGTGTTTCTCTAACACACATGCATAACTCCATGGACTTACAAGCTCCCCTTTAATTTCACACTGACGACATCCATAGACAAAAGAACATTATATCAACTAGGTACAAAGTACCAGTGCAATGTTGAAAGCGTTCCCCATGACAGCATGGTTCTGCTAATTCACAACTTACAAAGCGCAAGCATATACGCAACATAGATGGGCACAATGGTTCAAGTTTATTAAATGCAAGAAACTAAAGTGTGCCATCAAGTTCATGAGAGCCTTAATCACTAATTTTCACATAACAAGTTTAATTTTGAAGGTAGATAAAAACATGAATTTACTTGGAATAGCAACAATGCTAATAGGTAGGTATGGTGGACACAAATGGCAAAGGTTTTGGTTTAAAGGAGGTGGATGCACGAGAAGAATTCCCTCTCAATACAGGTTTTTGGCTAGCAAGGTTGGGTAGCAAGTATAAGAGTTGAAGGAAACAAACAAACATACAAGTGATAAAATCAAACATGCAATCTTCCTTGGAAGCACAAAAGATCTTAACTAGAGAATACTAAACTTATGAGCAAATCAAGAAAGAAAGTTGATGAAATTATTTTTCTTTATAGTACTTTTATCTTTTCATTCAACTCTCAAAAATAGTGTTGCTACTGACCAAGCCAGGTTTGCCAAAACCAACTAAATTAACTCAATGATCCTAGAGTGATACCAATAGTAACAACAAGATCAATCATATAACCACGAATTGAAAACTAATATAAGCTATGCAAAAGAGTAAATGATAGAACTTCTCATTAATATTCCATAACGGCAACTCACACCAAGGGATACATATCTAACGAGAGAGGGGACACTTCCATAATGCAAACCATCCAACATAATAATTTCTCTATTCATGATATGACTCTACTAATAAGGTAAAAAGATAGAAGATAGTGATGTGATACCGTGGCACTCCCCCAAGCTTGGAACAAGCCAAGAGGATGCCAAACCTGATGACGAATCACTCCTTTGGTGGTGGTATCCTCTCATCATCGTCCGATTTCCAGGGTAAAGGCTTCCCATCAACAAAGGACAACGTGGTCTCCAGCATCCTGAAACTTGCAGCAGCACTTATGCGTTTAAATCTAACTTCATACTCATAGTTTTGATTTTGAACATCCTAGAGCTGTGCTTGAAGTTCATTGGTTGTTTGGCGGAGCGAGAGGACTTCATCCTTGAGCTCAACAGTCTCCTTTTGGTGCTCGGTGATGACTTCGGAACAAATCTTGTGGATGATATCCACTTCACGTTCCGCCATCTTCTTGTACCTAAAGACTTCATGCTCTAGTGCTTCCATCCTGTCCTCCAGACTTCCTTCACCTTTAGGGCCTTGAACCTCTTTTATCCGGACCTCCTCGTCTTCAAACGATAACTCTTTGGGATGAATCTTCAACTCCCTCATGTATGGGTTGATAATATCCTCTAAGAGATCCTTCTTGGTTGATCTAGAGGAAGACATTTTGGCTCCAAATCTGGGACTCTACCTGCCAAAAACAGATTGAAACAAAAACATGACGAAAACACGATATACGAACCTCGGGAGATCCGGGGGGTTATATATTACGAAGTTTCATAACAAAAGGAAGGTACTGGGAGAAAACGGGTCGGAGACGGAGTCCGGAGTGGCCACACCACCTGGTGGCGCGGCCAGGGGTGGGCCCGTGCCACAGGGTGGTGTGAGCCACCCTGGCTTCGTTTCCGTCCCTCTTTTGCTTTGTAGCTTCCCTTATTGACTAAAAGCTGCAAAAATATAGTTGGATAGTATTTTCACGGAACGTTTCTTACCAGAACTGTTACCTATTTGAAAACAGACTCTGCAGGTCTCTGAATTTGGTCCTTGATAAATTTCTCCAGAGTTATAACTTGAAAGGCATCAACATCTTCATTGTAAGAATCTCCAGCAATATAGTGCTTGAATCGATGCCCATTCACTACTTGTGTAGTATTATCTTTTAAAGAAGAAATTTTTATTGCTCCCGAACAGTACACTTCTTCAATAATGAAGGGTCCTTCCCATTTTGATAGTAGCTTTCCTGCAAAAAATCTGAGACGAGACCAATACAATAGAACTTTCTCACCAACATGAAATTCTCTCTTAAGTATTCGCTTGTCATGCCATCTTTTAACTTTTTCTTTAAAGAGCCTAGCATTTTCATAGGCTTCACTCCTCCATTCAACTAAGGAACTTAAATCAAATAATGTTTTCTCACCTGCGAGCTTACAATCTCTATTGAGTTCTTTAACTGCCCAGTAAGCTTTGTGTTCTAATTCTAAAGGTAGGTGACAAGCTTTCCCATAAACCATTTTATAAGGAGACATCCCCATAGGGTTTTTGTAGGCAGTTCTATAAGCCCATAAAGCATCATTCAACTTTTTAGCCCAGTTTATTCTAGATCTATTAATAGTCTTTTTCAAGATGGATTTAATTTCTCTATTTGATAACTCTACTTGCCCACTAGTTTGGGGGTGATAAGTTGAAGCAATTCTATGATTAACATCATATTTAGCAAGGGTCTTCCTAAAACCACCATGAATGAAATGAGAACCCCCATCAGTCATGAGATACCTAGGCACTCCAAACCTAGGAAAGATAACATCCTTAAGAATTTTTAGAGAAGTCTCCCTATCAGCACTCTTCGTAGGAATGGCATCTACCCACTTAGTAACATAATCAACGGCAACAAGAATATGAGTATAACCTTTCGAGGGAGGAAAAGGACCCATAAAGTCAAATCCCCGGCAATCAAAGGGTTCAATAACTAGAGAGTAGTTCATAGGCATTTCATTGCGTCTAGAAATATTACAAATACGCTGACATTCATCACAAGATAAAACAAATTTTCTTGCATCTTTAAAAAGGGTAGGCCAGTAGAAACCTGATTGTAGCACCTTTTGCACAGTTCTATCTCCTGCATGATGTCCTCCATAAGCACTACCATGACATTTATGCAATATCTCCTTTTGTTCATATTCTAGAACACATCTTCGCATAATACCATCCACTCCTTCTTTATATAAGTGTGGGTCATCCCAAAAATAATGCCTCAAATCATAAAAGAACTTCCTTCTTTGTTGAGCTGTAAAAGTTGGAGGCAAATACTTGGAGACAATAAAATTAGCATAATCAGCGTACCAAGGGCTCCCTCGCGAGCTTACCCCTACTGCAGGCAACTGTTCATTTGGGAAACTATCATTAATAGGCATAGGGTCAAAAGAGATGTTTTCCAATCGAGATAAATTATCAGCTACAGGGTTTTCAGCACCTTTCCTATCTACTATATGTAGATCAAACTCTTGTAAAAGCAGCACCCATCTAATAAGCCTAGGCTTAGCGTCCTTCTTCGTCATAAGGTATTTAATAGAAGCACGATCAGTATGAATGGTGACTTTTGAGTCTACAATATAGGGTCTAAACTTATCACGAGCAAAAACGACAGCTAGAAATTCTTTTTCAGTAGTAGCATAATTCCTTTGAGTAGCATCTAGAGTCTTACTAGCATAATGAATAACGTTTAGCTTTTTATCAACTCGTTGCCCAAGGACAGCACCTACAGCAAAATCACTAGCATCACACATTATTTCAAAGGGTAAACTCCAATCAGGTGGTTGAACAATAGGGGTTGTAGTTAAAGCCTTCTTAAGAGTTTGAAAAGCTTCCTTACAACCATCATCAAAAACGAAGGGTACATCTTTTTGAAGAAGATTAGTGAGGGGTTTTGATATCCTAAAAAAGTCTTTAATAAACCTTCTATAGAAACCAGCATGACCAAGGATACTACGAATACCTTTGATGTCTCTTGGACATGGCATTTTCTCAATTGCCTCAACCTTAGCTCTATCAACTTCTATGCCTCTTTCAGAAACTTTATGCCCAAGGACAATCCCTTCATTAACCATGAAGTGGCACTTCTCCCAATTAAGAACAAGATTAGTTTCTTCACACCTCTGCAAAACTTTATCAAGGTTGTGCAGACAATTATCAAAAGAAGTTCCATAGACAAAAAAAGTCATCCATGAACACTTCCACAATTTCCTCACAAAACCATGAAAGATAGCAGACATGCATCTTTGAAAAGTAGTAGGAGCATTACATAAACCAAAAGGCATACGTCTATACGCATAAGTTCCGTAAGGGCAAGTAAAAGTAGTTTTTTCTCGATCTTGTTGTTTAACAGCAATTTGAGAGAAACCAGAATAACCATCAAGAAATCAAAAATGGGTCTTTTTAGACAACCTTTCCAACATTTGATCAATAAAAGGAAGCGGGTAATGATCTTTCTTAGTAACTTTGTTTACTTTTCTAAAATCAATGCACATCCTATAGCCTACTACTATTCTTTGGGGAATAAGCTCATCATTATCATTAGGAACAACGGTAATTACTCCTTTTTTAGGAACACAATGGACAGGACTAACCCATTCACTATCAGCAATAGGGTAAATAATACCAGCATCAAGGAGTTTCAAAACCTCATTCCTTACCACTTCCTTCATCTTAGGATTTAAACGTCGTCGGTGCTCTACTACTGGATTTGCATCTGGTTCTATATTGATAGAATGTTGACATATAGTAGGTGAAATCCCTTTTAGATCATCCAGAGTATAGCCCATAGCTCCTCGGTGTTTCTTCAAAACGTCCAATAACCTTTCCTCTTCCTTCCCTGAAAGTTTAGAGCTAACAATAACAGGATATATCTTTTTATCATCAATATAAGCATATTTAAGATCATCAGGGAGAGGTTTTAGATCGAAGACCGGATCCTTTTTAGGTGGCAACGTGGTACCCAAGTCTTCTACAGGCAAGTTATGCTTAAGCATCTTGGGTTGACGACGGAGAATCTCATCAATCTTATTCCTTTCTTCCATGAAGATCTCACTTTCGTGATCTTCCATAAATTGCTGCAAAGCATTGTTAGGAGCAAGAGAAATAGAAGCAAGTTGTTCAACTCTAAAATCCTCATTATGGGTTTCGTCTTCACAAGGTTCTTTAGTAAATTTCGAAAAATTAAACTCATAAGATTCCCCATCAAACTTAGTCAAGATTTTCTCCCTCTTGCAATCTATAATAACTCCACAAGTACTAAAGAAAGGTCTACCAAAAATGATAGGATAAGTTTTACTAGCAGCTGAACCAAGTACTAGAAAATCAGCAGGATACTTAATCTTACCACAAAGAACTTCCACATCTCGTACAATACCAATTGGAGAGATGGTCTCTCTATTAGCATGGTGATTAACCACATCAATCTCTTCCAATTCGCAGGGACTGATTTCATGCATAATTTCTCTGTAAAGCTCATAAGGAATAGCACTAGAACTTGCACCAATATCACATAAACCATAATAGCAATGATCACCAATTCTAACAGAAAGCACAGGGACACTATCCTTTTTAGTTCTATTAGGATGTGAAACAATATTAGAAGCATCCTGACAAAAGACTATGTGTCCATCTTCTATGCCTTTAGTGACAAGGTCTTTCACAATTGCTACCACAGGTTCAACGTTTATTTGTTCATCAGGTTTTACAGTTCTCTTTTCACTTTTAGTGATTACACTAGTTATCATAGGATGATCCTTTACCTTATCTAGGAAGGGAATCTTCTCGATATAAGGTTCAGGTAAGATGTGATCAATAGTGTAATACTCAGTACTCCCAACAGGAACACAGTCAACAATATCTTTATAAGGTGGATGGTACTTGTTCCATCCCCTTTTTGGAATTTCAATATAAGAAGCAAAAGCCTTAAAGCAATTTGTAATAACTTGTAAATCAAGACCATAAGCATTACTAATGTTTTGAAAGTCATCAATTCCCATAAAAGATTCAATGCATTCATAATCATAATTTATACCTGACTTTCTACCTTTGTCATTCTCCCAGGCTTCAGCATTGTCTTGAATACGGTCCAGAAGATCACATTTAGCTTCCTCTTCCATGCGAGTGAATGATCCATCACAAGAAGCATCCAATAAATCCTTATCATGTAGAGGGAGCCTTGCATAAAAGTTACTAATAATAATATTGTTGGGGAGCTCATGAATGGGACATTTGAGCATTAGTAACTGCAATCTCCCCCAAGCTTGAGTTGTACTCTCTCCATCAAGAGGCCAAAAGTTGTATATTTGATTCCGATCTTTATGAATCTCACTAGGAGGATAAAATTTTGAATTAAAGAGAGGCACTATTTCCTCCCATTCAAGAGCCTGACCATTCTTCAACAGCTTATACCATTCCTCAGCTCTTCCTTTTAGTGATAATGAGAATAATTTCTTCTTAACTTGATCTGTAGTAATACCTGCACACTTGAACAACCCGCATAATTCGTGTATAAAGAGCAAATGATCACCGGGATGGACAGTTCCATTCCCAACATAGTACTTATCCATAACACGATAAATAATTCTTGTAGGTATTTTAAAAGCATCATTCTCAGCAGGTGGTAGTTCATCTACTACCTTAGCAGTGGTAGTAGCATTACCAAATAAGAAACTCAGTGAATTATCCATAACGAAAATAAAGCAACTAATAGAAGTAAACAATACTCACAGTAGAAGTTTCCTTTACTAGTTCCACTCTCCAGTAGCTCTTCACTCCCCGGCAACGGCGCCAGAAAATAGTCTTGATGACCCACAAGTATAGGGGGTGTATCGCAGTATTTTAGATAAGTAAGAGTGTCGAACCCAACGAGGAGCAGAAGGTGCTGGCTAGTGGTATGGATCAGGAATTCTCTGCAAATACTTAGCAAACGGATTTTTAGGGGTTTTTGATAAAGCAAGTAAACAAAGTACGAGTAAATAAAATACTGTAGGAACAAATGCAGCAAGTGGCCTAATCCTTTATGCAACAAAAGACAAGACGGTTGTATTACTTAAGATGACCAACCGTTCTCGAGGACACATGGGAATACTGTCAAGTGCTTTCGCTTCATATAGTTGATTAATCTTCTTTAGCTTGCTAAGTGTTGTGTGGGTGAACCTATGCTAATGTACCGACCTTCCTAGGACTAATACATACTTGTGATTATACCCCTTGCAAACATTCGTAAGTATAAGAAAGTAATTAAGGTAGAAACCTAACCACACCTTTACACTCTAAGACCTTAACGTCCCTTGTGCAATGGTTTCCTAATGGGGGTTCAGGTTTCTGTCACTCTGGCAACCCCTACGATTAGTAGCCAAATACACAATGCATTCCCCTAGGCCCATATAGGTGAAGTGTCATGTAGTCGATGTTCACATGACACCACTAGAAGAAGTACACCACAACTTAAATATCAAACTATTGAATCTTTCTCAACACAATTCCACTACTAACAACATGACTTCTCCCATGTCCTCAAGAACAAAACGAACTACTCACAAGACATCATATGGATCATGATCAAAGATGGAATACTGATGTATAACAATCTGAACATAAACAATAATTCAATGGTTCACTCAATAGCATCAACTACAAAGAGTAATCAACACCGGGAAAGTTTCCCCTAAGAATTATGCAAGATTCAACCCAATTGTTACAGCAATATGGAGATGGTGATGAGGGTGTTGATGGTGATGGTGGTGGTGGTGATGATGATGATGAACCCGATGAAGTCTAGCTTGATGGTGGTGTTGATGGCGACGATCTCCCCTCTCCGGGAAGGAATTTCCCCGGCAGAAATCTGTCTGCCGGAGAGATCTTTCTCTCTCAGTGTTTTCCGCCCCACAGAGGCGGTGGAATCTTTCTGTGGTTGCTCCCTGAGTCTTAGGGTTTCGGGAGGAATATATATGCCATAGGGGAGAGCCGGAGGTGGGCCAGGGTGGCCACACCACCTGGTGGCATGGCCTAGGGTGGCTCGCGCCAGGGGGTGGTGTGGGCCCCCTGTGGCCCATCTCCACTCCCTCTTCTAGCTTCCTTCGTCTTCTGGAAAAATAGGATTTTTTGTATATTTTCCCGGATTTTCTGATCTTCGCGAATTTTGCCTCAAAACAGCACCTTTTCCATCAGAATCTTGACTGCAGCGGTCCATGCTCCAAAAGTCATCAACCATGCAAAAACAGATGAAATAACATAAGTATCATCTCTTAATATGAAATATATCAATGAATAACAGTAAATTATGACATAGAATAGTGATGTAAAATGGACGTATCATGTGCCCAAACTACCCATGTTTTAGTGTCTAGCCTATATATATCCCCCACACCCCCTTTCATTACTTGGACTTGGATAATTGAAATTAGAAGAAACCCTTGTGGATCTCCCTAATTTCTAGTCTCATGCTCCTTTAGAAAGGAGCACCAATTATCCCCTACCTCGTTGGAGTTTGCATCGTGGCTCCCTTGTTTTACAAGGCCTTGGCATCGGAGCCCCTTTCCAAGACGTCAATATCTCACCAAGACTCCTCACTCGTTCTGCTAGTTCAAGAGAGAGATCTTCGCCCGACGCCGATCCTAGGGATTACGCCGGACCGGTAGCCGCTAGCGTGAGCTATAGGTGTGTATCATGTCTTCGTGTGTGCGTGTGTTCATCGTGTTCTTTGTGCGTGAGTTCACGGATTTCATCCTCTCCCGTATCCCCTCTCACCCCGCCTTGATTTCCATGGGATTCGTGAAAGATCGGGGCATCCCCGAGGTTAGCCCTCAACATATTGGTATCAAGAGTTTCGTTGCTCACAAATTCCCCCATCAATTTTTTCTTCTATCCACCTAAAATTCGAAAATCCCCAAAAAAGAGCACCAAATTTCCTTCGGATCGATCTTTGGATTTGCTGAGTTTTTTGTGGTTTTGGTCCATAGATCTGTTGCTTTGGGTGTCGATCTACCTTCATAGAACCTTTCCCCAGCCCAATTTGGACATATTTTCGAATATTTCCAAGATTTGACTTTTTGGAGTTTGTCATGAACTCATTTCGGTGAAATTTCGAGTGAACCGGTTCTCACGCCAAATTTCCGATAAGAACTCCGGCACGCCGAAATCGCTGCCTGAAATATCGGCGCCAGAACCGGCGCCGCCGGGTGCTTCGCCGAAATCGCTTTTTGACCCAATTTTGTCTATTTTTCCTCTTAGTTGTTCATGTCTCATGTGTGTGTCACCCAAACTAACATCAAGCTTCCGCAAATCATCACATACCGCACTCCTCGACACCGTGATGCCCGAACATCATCCCCAACAACGGTAGAAAGTTGTCATCCATACCAAAGGTATAACTTCCTCCACCTTGTTAACCCTTCTCCCTTGTGTGTATCTATCCTATGAGAGCAGCTCATCTTGTGTTTTCCCAAGCATTGTGCACTTGCCCTTAGAAAGTGAGTGTGTGTAAGAAAATTCAAGAGTTAACATAGTAGTATAGAAAGGGAGAAAAATAATAAAAAAAGAGAAAAAGAAAAAGCAAAAGACAAATAACAAGATACATAGTCTCCCGATACAAAGAGAGTCTCAAGCTTGTAAGCAAAGAGAGAAAAAGAGCGCGACCAAGGCAAGTGAACAAATCCATTACTTATCCTCTTTTGGCGAACGAGTTATGGTCTCTCCTTGTGTTAGCATGACAACCGAGCTTAGTCTTCATTAGGACATTTTGTGCTCACTTTCATAGTCGTGCTAACCACATCCATCTCCACGTGTGTGTATTCTTGTGTTTTTGGTAGATCGTATCATTTTTCCTTTTGATCTTTGGTTCTCTACCACCTTTAACAATAACATTTTCTTTGGATCGTTTCGTTTGGTTTTCCACCACCCTAACCTACAACCAAAAGCTTTTGAGAGTTTAGTTCTTTCTTTAGTGTGAGATTTCTTTGCATTTTCACTTTTCACACTTATAGTTCTCACATGTGGTTTCTAGTTCGGTGCAATCCCCAAGGTGAGGTAAAAGGCTAACATCACCATATTCCACTTCCATATACAATCCTTGTGTGTTTTGCATGATGGATAGGCACGGTGTGTCGAGCCAACCACCTCCACAAGAAGAAGAACAAGGCCCGTACATGACGCGCCCAAGCCACTACATGATCCGACATGAGTTATGTGAATGTTGCGAGGCTCTTGAGACATGACAACATAAACAATTCGGCGAGACTCAAGTCGAGTTAAAGAACATCCTCTCCCAAGGGCAAAACATGATCGGCACCAGAACTCTATGGTTGTTAGATTCATGACTATGTAAACTAGATTATTGACTCTAGTGCAAGTGGGAGACTGAAAGGAATATGCCCGAGAGGCAATAATAAAGTGGTTATTATGTTATTCCAGGTTTATAACAGATGTTTATTTTTCATGCTAGAATTTTATTAATAAGGAAACATTAATACATGTGTGAATTTTAAACAGATAAGGTTCCTAGTAAAGCCTCTCTTTATACTAGCTTACTAATTAACAGATAATCCAAGGTTTCCTGATCATGAACATTTGATGTTGTTAATAACAGACCCACAGTAGATGTAGCTATACGATCATGTCATTAAGTTTAATTTTTTATCAAATTCTTAGTAACTCAATGTCCTTAGACCATGTGATCACGTTAATCACATTCACCGGAAGAGTACTTTCATTACATAAAACGTCACACCGTAACAATGTGATTATAAAGGTGTCGTCAGGTGTCGGCGGATTGATGACAAGTACGCCATGAGGGGGTCCTCGAGGCGTGCAGAAGAGAGGGGTGTGAGACATATGGTATTCCGGGACGGTGAGCACACAAGTTTACCTAGGTTCGAATCCACCAGCTTTGGACGGACCCTACTCCTGCTAGCAATCTAGTAATTCGGCAGAGCCGGAATATGGGTTACAAGGATTTCGCCTGTGCGAGTTGAGATTGTAGACTATTGAGGTGTTTCCCTAAAGGCTCTCCCTATGACGGCTTATATAGATATCCGGCCTAGGGTTTACAGGAGAGATCTATCCGGCTATGACTAAGAGTCGGTTACAGAGTACATCTTGAACTACAAGTAATATCATGGGCCTAAGTCGGTAAGTCTCCTGGGCCTTCTCGTAGCCGGATTGGACTCTGTCTTTCTCCCTGACTGGGCCGCCCGTGAAGCAAAGCTCTAACCCAAAGTGGGCCACCCTGGTTAGTGAGAAACTGTGAGGATACCCGGAAAGTATATCCCCAACAGCAGCTCTCAGAGGCCTCCAAGATCCAAAGTCATATTTATCATCGTCTAGCTTGATCTTCGGCTTGCAGAACCTTGAAGGGTTCCTGAAACTTCACAACAAAAATACGATCCGGGTCTTAAAAAATAAGTCGGACCTATCAGTAGGTTACTCGGATTTTCCAGCTTGATTTCAAACTAAGCCAGAACTTCGTTCCCAACACCACCTGACACAAGTCATGGTCAAGTCATGTCATCTGACAGGCATTCCGTCAGCACAAACATTGGTGGGTCCGCGGTTCCGTTTCAATGCATCCATGGAAATCGAGGTGACGCAATCATCGCGTGGGTCCTTCCCAGTCCCTTCCACGACGCGTGGCGGTTACACTGTAGCATTTGCATGAATCTTGGCGCGGTTAGGTGGATATAAGGGGTTAGGATTTCTTCCTTCTCCTTCCACCAGTTCTTTGCCTTTTCTTCTCCTCCCAATCCTCCAGCACGCACAGAGCTCCCCCGTTCCTCCCCCACAGAACTCCCAGCACCGACCCTTTTAGGTCAATCGCTCGTCGGAGAAATGGCTTCATCTTCTTCCTCCGGCTTGGCGGCAGCGGCGGTGGCGACAGCGGAAGCGGTGGCGGAGAAGGAGATCTTTCGCGGTCTCTGGATTCCCTGCACTCTCAACGAGGAGGGCCTCAAGAACGTGGAGAAGGAGGGACTTCTTGCCGCTGGCGACTAGCGGAGCGGCTTTGAAGAAGCCGTCCCCAACCCGCGCGACAGCGAGCGGGTCCACTTTGGCACCCATCTCGATAGAGGTCTGTCCTTTCCTCCCTCGGAGTTCTTCTCCGAGGTGATAGATCATTATGGAGTTCAACTCCATCATCTTCCTCCCAACTCTCTCTTAGAGATGAGTGCATATGCTTCGCTGTGTGAGGGCTTTCTCGGCATTAGGCCGAGTATGACTCTCTTCCAGTATTATTTCCATGTCCGGAGAAACTCCATTACCGCTGGTGTTCCTTATATCACCGACACTATTAGTTTTTCTCTTAGACGTGAACGGACGTATCCCAAAATTCTAGCCAGTGACTCGGTCAAACAATGGCCAGCCACATTTTTCTATCATAGGGATATTCCGGCTCCCGGCAAAGCCACTACTTTGCCGGCTTTCATCGACGGAGCTGCCATGGCCCAACCTTCCTGGGACGAGGCTGCTCCGGCTCTCACCGACGATCTGATCCTCGCTAAGAGGAGGATCGAATATTTGATCAAACACAAGGATCTGAAGGGATCCGACTTGGTCCAGTGTTGGGTCTCACGTTGGATCCAGCCCCTCCAGTATCACGGAACCCGACTGATGCATTCCATCACGTCGTCTCCTAAAGACTCCCTCCACATCAGCTCCAAAGCCTACACCACTCAAGGCTACATAAGCCAGATCAAGTGGCTGATCTGGGAGCGGATCGAGAGGAGAATCCCAGAGGTTTCTATGGACATGCACACGGCGGATAATCCCGTAGTGCCGGTAAGCTTCTATCAATACACCTTTTTACGTGTTTCAATCTTAGAATTATATTACAATACTGATATGATTTTTTCTTTTTAGCTTGCTGACCTCCCCGAGTCGGAACTTGCTCCGCTCGAAGGATATCCTCCGGAGTTCTCTCAGGAGGTGGGGGTAGTTCCATTGCCGGACCTTGCACTCAAGAAGTGCAAAGCTTCGACAGTGGCTGTTGGCACAAAAGAGGTGCCTGTCGTGAAGAGGTAACATTCAATCACAACTTCCGCCTTTGTACCTTATGCAAATTTCTTTCCGAGATGTAATGTTTTCCGACTTTACTACATTCTTAGAGCAAAACCTCTCCTCAAGGGAAAAGGGAAAGGGATTCCTTTGAAGCCGCTACGGCAGACGAAGCTTACGATAGCTTCTCCTGCCGTGGCTCCTCCGACTCCTGCCCATCAACCTTCTACAACACTGGTGATCTCCCCGGACGCTGCAGAAGATCCGGCTCCTTCAACGGGGCCTGTGAACCTTGGGTCACAAACTGACGTCACTGTGGGTGCGTCAGATCTAGATAAGGGTGAACCCTCTTTGGGTAATGATCCCTCAGTCGAAACCTTCGCCGAAAACCTCATGAGCAATCCGAGTCTTGCCAAGTTTGGCTTGTCCCGAAAATCTGCTGAAGAAATCTAGCAGCTAGCCAAGCAATGCTTGGATAAAAGTACTTTATCTGGCGAAGAAGAAGCGCAAGAAGTAGAGGACGTTAAGTTCTCTGACCTTCTTGCCCAGGTGCGCCTCCGCGACGAGAGGATTAGGACTGGTGTGCTTCCAACAACCCCAGTAATTCCTTTGAGTCTCGTCGAGAAGGTGGCTGCTGAAGTGAACGCGGGTTTGGATAAACTCACCCGCGAGCAATATGTAAGTCGGAATTCCAACTCTTGTTTTTTCCATTATCTTATATCATATCCTCTATGTCGTGGTGGTGTCACGGCAGATGCCATGGGTAGGCTGAAGGTGGGGACTAATATGCGCTAGGGGAATCCAGGGAGGGATAGTAGAGTGATTCTCTACACAGAAGCTTTGTATTGATGTTCAGTCTCCAAGCCTACAAGTGCTCCTCGAGCTGTTTTGACTAGAGGAGGAAGAAGTGGCTCTCTTACTCTTGCCTATTCTCTAGTCCTAGAACTCAAGACCCACGAGTATTTCCCTTGCTCTGTATCCGAAAAAGACCCCTCCTCTTTACCAGAAACCCAACCCCCCTTATATAGGGGTGGTTCGGTCCTGGCCTAGGGCATACGTGGAGGCATATTCCTAAGAATATGCCTCCTCCCAAAGTAGTAACCCGACAGGGGTGCTTTTCCCCCACGTCACTCTTGCTTTAGCGACGTTGCCTCTGCGGCGCCTGCGTCAGCCGACGTGAGCGTCGTCACCCTTGTCGGCCACGATCCGGTGGTCCTGCCCTTGCTTTATTCGCTCATCCAGTACGCACCGGGCCTTCTTTTTGACCAGAGATATTCCTTCCTTCTCCTAGAAGCCAAACGAGGATCCGGATCACAGTTGATCCGGCCACACATGTTCCTGCATATAAGCTAGACAAGTGTCTCCGACTTACTCCTTGAGTCGGACGAGACAATGTTAGGCGACCCCTAGGTCCGGGTTACTCCGTGATCCGGCCTGCCTTGAGGTGACTCGGCCAGCATCCGCTTTGACCTTGCCGACCCTCGGCTAATTCGGTCCTTATACCCCGGAGTGACCCTACCCGGGGTTATCCCCCCAACATTAGTCCCCGAAGCTGGTGCGGCCTTGGCGGCCTTGGTCGCTAAGGCCACATCAGTTTCAATCCTATCCAAGCTTCGGACGTTCATCCCGGATTATATGGATTTATGTTCCCTTCGCACGCTCCAAGTTGTCACTTGCCGGCCGGATCACCACTTTGGCTCGGATCGTTTGGCTTTACTTTCCCTCCGCACGGTTCAAGTTTTCACTCGCCGGCCGGGTTACCACCGTGGCTCGGATCCGGGCCTTGCTTCCTTCTCTCATACGCCAACCCACGTAACGGTTAATCATTACGTTGCCTTACTTTAAGGACCTGCGCAGTAACCGCCACAGTAAATGTCAGTGATTACTGTGCGGGGGTTACGTCACGCCTGTCTCCTCGTTTACCGCAACTGCACGTCGTGTCATTGGATCACATTCACTCTGCGGCCCCCGGTGTGGCTCATCTCTGATTGTTCGACGTTAGTGATACACGGCCACATCGTGTGGTTTTCCTGCGCAGCACGATCCCACTCGTTGATGACTGGGGGCGGTTAAATAGGGGAGGGGCATGCCACCTAGAACTTTTCCATCTCCACGCCCCCTCGCCTGTTCCTGTTCTTCTTCTTCGCAGCCGTGCCGCTGCCATTGCCCGTTGCAGCAGCGTCGCCGCCGCATTTTCTTTGTTCCTCCGCACCGCAATCACCGCTGCGCCTCTGTTTAGCCACGGGTCCTCGTCAGTCTAGACCGTAGAGCTCCACCGCTGCCAGCTCCAGCGAAGACACCGGAATTGAGATGACGGAGGAAGAGCTCGCCGTTGTTGAACAAGATATGGAGGAGGACGCTGGCGCGGCGGACCGCGGCGCGTGGGCCGGCTCCTGGGTCTGCGAGGATGACCTCTCTTGGCTCTACCGGACCCGGCGCGTCCCCGCCGGTGTCGCTGCTCGTCTCCCCTCCTCGGAGCTAGCCCCCTCACCCAATCCGGGCGAATTTGTTGTTTTCTTATCCCATTTCCAACGAGGATTCGGGCTTCCAGTGAGTGATTTCTTCCGAGACTGGATCCGGACCTATCACTTACAACCACATCATCTCCCGGCGAACGCCATCACCTCTCTGTCCGCTTTTGTTTCTTCGATTGAGGGCTACACCGGGCTATGGCCTACGAAGGAGCTGTGGATCCAGTTCTTTGGCCTCCGTCGCAACGTGGTCCCCAATATCCATGTCGAGTCGGAGGACAAATAGCTAACTCAGTTCGGAGCTGCCTCGATCTCGCCCCGGAGGTCTTCAATCTTTCCCCGGGTCACCGGGCTTGACTCCTGCAAAGGGTGGGCCTAGACCTTCTTCTACGTCCGGAATGAAGGCACGGAAGATTTGATCCGGTTGCTGCCCTATGCTCCGGGTCCCCCCGACACGGATTTTTGGGAGGAGGTTGCCAAGAAGCCTACAGCCCTGGCCAACCAAGTGAACAAAAGGTTTGCGGAGCTGAAGAAGCTCGGATTGCGCAACGAGGATGCCATGGTCACGTTCGTGCGCAACCGAATCTCTCCCCTTCAGCGGCGCACTCACAAGTTGTGCCATATGAGCTTTAGTCGCGACCCCAACCGAACCTCCTCATTCGAGTTGAGCAATACGGAGATCTTCCGTCGGGTCAAGGCTCTTTTCACCACCCATAAGGACTTCTCCGCCGAATGGACGTGGGGAATCGAGCATTACTGCCGTGACAGGCTCCCTCCCGCGGTAAGCTTCGCGGGGTAAACTCATGTCGGCTCAATTTCATGTCGGCTCTTATCACATTCTTGACTTTGCCCCTTGTGCTTTTTTCTTAGCTATTTCTCCAGCAAACCCTCGAGGATGGCCCGGATCCGACCCTTAAGTGGGCCCCGGACCGAGAAATTCCGGACGAGGAGGAGCCGGACCAGGAGATGTTCCTCCCCACCCCCGATGCCACCAGACGACCCAGCGGTAAATTCTCTTCTCTTAGAGATTGGCCCGACGATGAGGATGACTCGGATATCGATGTGATTGAACCCGTTGAGGATGTCCCTCTGTCTTTTGCTTACCCGGCATCAGCTAACCCCGGTGGGCACATCCACGAGGATCCTCCCCTTGCCACGGGCAAGCCTGCTCCGGCGGCGTCAAAGAAGAAACGCGGAACCGCGTCGAGTTCTTCCTCCGGACCTTCTCAGCCTTCCAAAAGGCAAAAGAAGGCTGGAGACAAGACTGCCTCCAAACGGGTAGGCAAAGCCTCGGCAAGGAGGGCCCGGAAACCTAAGGAGGCAGAGACCTCGGATGCGTAAGTTCGCTCCTGACATTATTGCGCAACACACTTCTCCCTGCTTCGGGGTAATTTCACTCCTGACATTATTTTCTCTTGCAGGGCTCCTATGGAGGTCCCTCAGAGCGGATCGAGCATCTCCTCCCCTCTTCGGTCCAGTCCTTCCCCTCCCCGCGACGACGAGTCATGCCCGCTGAGCCCTATTCCGGAAGGCTCTGCGGCCGCTCCGGATTCCGTAGTACCTCCTTCAGAGGGACGCGACCTCGGATCGGGAGGGGTCGGATCGGCCGAGGCGATGGCGTCCGGCACTTCGGCATTGCCGCAACCAGCAACAATTATGTCCACCGCAACTCCAGCCCCAGCAGTAGCTCCAGCACCAGCCACCGAACCAGCGCCTGTCCCGGTTCCGAAGAAACCAACAGCAGCTCCAACGCCAGCCACCAAAGCTCCTGCACCAAGCTCATCTGCCTCGTCCGAGTCATCCCAAGCTCGGCGAGGACCTACTCCAGCGGTTTCCAAGGGCAAATCCACTGCGGTCACTTCCTCCCAGCAGGCCAAAGGCAAATTCACCTCCGCCGAGGCTGGGCAGCGAACCTTGTCGTCGATGCTTCCAAAGAAATCCCCAGCAGCGACGGATCCTCCTGCCGAGCCAGCTGATTCGCAGCAGATGGTTCTTCACACTAGCCCGGCTCTTGCCCTGATTGAGAGGAAAGAAGCTCACGCTAAGGGCTTGGTGGCACCTCACATGCCCACTGGCGAACGGTATCCTCCGATCCTCATCGAGTTTGTCATGAACTGGAATAAGGCGGAGTTCGTCTACAACGACGATCTCCCGGAAAAGTTCGGCCCAGCTGAATTTTCCGCTCACATGAATACCGCCGCCAAGGCCATTAACCTTGCTGGGCGTATGATGGAGGTACGTTGTTTCTTCTTTACATGTTGTAGATAATAACCATTAGTCCCCGAGCCTCCGACGGAGTACCTGTTATTCGGCCGGATGCTCCTTAGAAGATCAACGTAGCTGCATGTAAACTTCAAACATGTACACACCTAGAGCCGGGTTAAGTTCCGCTTGGCCCGGATCTTGTATACTTCGAATATGCACACACCTAGAGCCGGGTTAAGTTCCGCTTGGCCCGGATCTTGTATACTTCAAATATGCACACACCTAGAGCCGGGTTAAGTTCCGCTTGGCCCGGATCTTATATACTTCGAATATGCACACACCTAGAGCCGGGTTAAGTTCCGCTTGGCCCGGATCTTGTACACTTCGAATATGCACATACCTAGAGCCGGGTTAAGTTCCGCTTGGCCCGGATCTTGTATACTTCGAATATGCACACACCTAGAGCCGGGTTAAGTTCCGCTTGGGTCGGATCTTGTACACTTCGAATATGCACATACCTAGAGCTGGGTTAAGTTCCGCTTGGCCCGGATCTTGTACATTTCGAATATGCACATACCTAGAGCCGGGTTAAGTTCCGCTTGGCCCGGATCTTGTACACTTCGAATATGCACACACCTAGAGCCGGGTTAAGTTCCGCTTGGCCCGGATCTTGTACACTTCGAATATGCACATACCTAGAGCCGGGTTAAGTTCCGCTTGGCCCGGATCTTGTACACTTCGAATATGCACACACCTAGAGCCGGGTTAAGTTCCGCTTGGCCCGGATCTTGTACACTTCGAATATGCACATACCTAGAGCCGTGTTAAGTTCCGCTTGGCCCGGATCTTGTACACTTCGAATATCACCGAACTAACTTTACATGCCTGTGCCTTTGTCAGGTAACTACCAACCGTCGGAGCACCGAGTTTCAGCGCCTGCTTGATACCCATAAGACCTTGCGCGCAAAACACGTTGCACTTGGCGCGGAGCATGAAAAGAGGGGTAATTTCCTCTCTTAACACCTCATCGCTTCGTTTGTTTCTGCCGGATTAACCTCCTTATTCGGTTTTTTGTAGCTGGGGTGGAGGCTGAAAACAAGATTATGCGAAAAAACTTGGAAGAAATTCGAGGTATGTCCCCTTTCGGCCAACATCGTTGTGCTCTCTATTCTTTCTTTTTCTTGGCTCGGCAAATATTCACACCTCGGCTTTGCCGGGTCAACACACCATTTCAGCATCGCTTGAGGACAGTGCGCCCGTGCCTGATATGATGCTGCATTTTCTCGAACAAGCAGGACAGCATCAAGCCGAGCTGAAGAAGAAGGACGATGAGCTTGCCCTCCTCCGGACCAAGGACGGCGAGATAGCCAAACTCAAGGCCGAGATGGAGAAGATGAAGGCCCAACACAAAACCGAGCTCCAGAAAGTTGTCCAGAACTTCACCGAAGAGCGTGAGCGCTTTACCCTTCAGATCTCCAAGGACCAGGATCTGCTCAAGGAATCCGAAGTCCGGCTTGGGTCGGCGCTCGCCGAGCTTGAACAACTCCGGCAGAGACGCGATAGTTGTATCCAGGAGTTGACCCGGATCCATCACCATATCTCACGTAAGTTTCTTTCTCTTGCCCGACGCAGTTTTCCGGGTTAACTCATATGCCGGTGCTTCAGCATCCTTCCTTTCCCTATTTTCAGATAACTTTCCGGAGGGTACTGCTATTGCCAGCGCTGTCGTTGCCAAATTTCGCCAAGAGAGGGGTACTCCAATTGCTCCTGATGGTGAGAGTATCCCTTTAGACCTGGAGGACATGTTGGTTAGCGTGTCAGCCCGGGTGGAGACTATCAAGAACTATGGCAAGGATCTCCTCGACGTTGCGGTCCGGATCTTCAACACATTCTGGCCAAGCGAGGACGCTCCGGAAAGGATCACACTTCTTGCGGACAAGCTAATGGAGATTGAGACTCAACTCGACCTCTAGAGGGAATCCGCTGGGCGGGGCGCGATAGATACCCTTCTCCATCATATCCTTTCATGGTACGAGAAAATCGATCTGAGCCTCCTCACCCGTCGGCGTACCGGATCCAAATGGACTGATGATCCGGAGTGGGTAGCTCGGCGCCAGGCTTGCGCCTACAGCCTCATCGAATATTCTCTAGTCCATGACTGGGTTGAGGGGCCGAGCTTTCTGGAATCCGGAGAGGAGGAACATATGGAGAACGTGGAGGATGGGTCGGGCGATGACGGAGAAGATGCTGCTTCAGATATCGAAGAGAGTGATAATGACGCCGAACTTCCTCCTCCTGCTGCTCCTTAATTCTAAAAAACTTGAAAATTTATCAGATCCCCGGTATGCCGGGTGCACTTGTATGCTGGATATGTGATATTTTGCTAGTACATTTCTATGCCGGATTAACTTGGGCGTAGTCCCCGAGTTTCATTTTCTTGTTCGTCCAATTCTCTGGCTCGGTCCGTGTCTACCTTGATTCGGTTTTATGACTTACGAACTCGAGCTTCAAAAATTGTTTTAACAATACTTAGAAACTTTTAGGCTTAGCTCAAAATAATTCAGCATAGTAACTCGAAAATAAATACAGGGTTAGTCCGAAAAACAAACGTTAGCTCGAATAAACTCGTTTCCTTAGTCGTTTTTCATGTGCCACGCAATTCCAAACTTGTTCCCTTGCTCGCCATGAAGCCAATTCTTGTTGGACAGCAGCGAGTCGAAAGGTTGGGTTTTTGGTGCTCACACATTACTAATCCGGGTTAAGTGAAACGAGTCATTCTAGCTAACGCATAAAAAATAACCACAATCATTTATTAAGGCAGTTCCCGAGTTACTGCTCGAGGCTCCGCTGTTTCATTGATAGGCTCATTGCCGACATACATACCGACATATGACTCGGGTATATACACTCTTTAGCTAAGTGTAGAACGGACGAAGTAGTGCTACATTCCACGGTCGCTTGGATTCCTCTCCGGACCTGTCCGCCTTGTTCTTTTCCTGTGGCTTTGCATCTATGAGATAGTAAGAGTCATTGTGCAATGCTTTGCTCACGATAAATGGTCCTTCCCAAGGGGGGGATAATTTATGCATGCCAGTGGTACGCTGTACCAACCGGAGCACCAGATCGCCTTCCCGGAAGACTCGGGGGCACACTTTCCGGCTATGATAGCGTCGGAGATTTTGCTGATATATGGCGGATCTGGACAGTGCCAGTTCTCTCGCTTCTTCCAGCAGATCAACATCATTTTGCCGGGCTTCTTGCACTTCGGCTTCTGTGTATTGGGTGACCCTAGGCGAATCATGCTCTATGTCGGCAGGTAACACAGCTTCTGCCCCATATACCAGAAAGAATGGCGTGTAGCCTGTTGATCGATTCGGAGTTGTTCTTAAACTCCACAACACCGCTGGTAGTTCTTCTATCCAGCACCCCGCTGATCTTTGCAGCAGCTCAATGAGCCGGGGTTTTATCCGGGATAGCACTAATCCGTTGGATCTTTCCACTTGTCCGTTTGATGCGGGGTGGGCTATCGAGGCTACGTCGAGTCGGATTTTCTTGTCTTGGCAAAAGCGCGCAAATGCTCCTTCCGCGAAATTCGTTCCATTGTCAGTTATAATGATGTGTGGATAACCGTACCTCAAGATGATGTCTTTGAGAAAAGTCATGGCCGTAGCTCCATCACATTTTCTTATAGGCTTCACTTCGATCCATTTTGTAAACTTGTCCACCATGACCAGAAGGTGCGTCATGTTCCCTTTGGCTGGTTTGAACGGGCCAACCATATCCAAGCACCACACAGCAAATGGCCATGTAATTGGTATGGTTTTGAGTTCCGACATAGGCATATGTGTCTTGTTGGCATACCTTTGGCAACCATTGCATTTTCTCACCAGATCCTCCGCTTGCTCCAAGGCGCTTGGCCAGTAAAATCCATGCCGGAATGCCTTTGCCACTAAGGCCCGAGATGAGGCGTGATGCCCGCATTCTCCTTGGTGTATATCTCGGAGGATGTCAAGTCCTTCTTCTGGATCAACGCACCGCTGGAGGATATTGGTTACATTCCGCTTGTACAGCTCGGAATTGATGATTGTGTAAGCTTTGGCTCTCCGCTGAGTTTGCCTGGCTAGCACTTCCTCAGTGGGTAACGTTCTATCTTTCAAGAACTGGTATATAGGCAGCGCCCAAGCTGGTACTGCTCTCGCAGGGAACATCTCCTCGTCAATTTCCATCTGATCCACCGGCATAACTTCAGCCGGATCACGCCGAACAGTCCCCGGGTCTGGTGAGGTAGTCCCCGGGTTTGCCGAGAGAATCCCCGGGTTGGCCGAGGTAGTCCCCGGGTTCGGCGTACTACTTCCCACGTCAATGTTCATGGGCTCAGCTCTGGATTCCGCATTTTCTGGGACATAGATTGAATCGGTTTTTGGGGACGGCCTGATACATGGCTTTCTGAGGTGCTCCAATGCAACACCCGGTGGAATTGCCTGTCGAGTCGAGCCGAGCTTCGACAGCATGTCGGCGGCTTCATTTTCCACGCGAGGTACATGATGAAATTCGCATCCCTCAAAGTAACCCGAGATTTTCTGCACATGAAATCTGTATAATGCCATGTTTGGATCCAGGGCGTCCCACACTCCGGACACCTGTTGTATTACTAGATCCGAGTCGCCAAAGCAGATTATTCGACGTATGCCAATTTCCTTTGCCACTTTTAGACCATGCACGAGAGCCTCGTACTCGGCGACATTGTTTGATGCTGCGAAATGGATCTGCAACACGTACTTGAGCTGATCCTTCTTTGGCGAGGTAAGCACAACCCCGGCACCTAATCCGGCTTTGGTCTTCGATCCGTCGAAGTGCATCCTCCAGTAGTTCGGATCTGGTGGCGGTGGTTCGTATTGTACCTCGGCCCAATCCACGAAAAAGTCCGCTACAGCCTGGGACTTGATCGCTTCTCTTCTATCGTATTGGGGCGCGTATGGTGCTAGCTCAATTGCCCATTTCGTGATTCTGCCGTTCGCATCTTTGATACCCATTATCTCGGATATGGGGGCTTCGCATATCACTTTGATGGGATGCTCTTCAAAGTAGTGCTTTAACTTCTTCGCCGCCATATAAACTCCGTATGCCACCTTTTGAAAATGCGGGTAGTTCTGTTTTGAGACAGACAATACCTCGCTCAAGTAATACACTGGCCTCTGCACCGACTTACCCTCTTCATCTCGTTCCACTACAATCACTGCACTTACAACTCGGTTGGTTGCGGCTATGTAGAGCAACATCGGCTCCTTCGACAGTGGAGAAGCTAACACTGGTGCAGTGGCCAACATCTTTTTTAAGTGGGCAAAAGCTTCATCGGCCTACGGCGTCCAAACGAATTTATGTGATTTTTTCATGAGTTGGTAGAGAGGCAGTGCCTTTTCCCCTAACCGACATACAAACCGACTCAGCGACGCCAGGCATCCGGTGAACTTCTGGACATCGTTGAGACACTTCGGCAGCTCCATTCGTTCGATGGCTCGGATCTTAGTTGGATTAACCTCGATACCTCGGCTGGAGACGAGAAATCCGAGTAATTTCCCAGCCAGGACACCGAAGGTACATTTCTCCGGGTTAAGCTTCATCCGGAATCTCCTCAAGTTCACGAATGTTTGCCTTATGTCGTCAAGGAGCGTTGCGCTTTCCTTGGTCTTGATAACCACATCGTCCACGTAAACTTGCACATTTTGACCTATTTGATCGTGCAGACACTTTTGCATACACCTTTGGTACGTTGCTCCGGCGTTTCGTAAACCAAACGGCATAGTGCGATAGCAATAAGCCCCGTACGGGGTAATAAAAGCAGTTTTTATTTGATCGTCCGGGTTCAGGGGTATCTGGTGGAAACCAGAATAGGCGTCAATAAACGACAACAGTTCACATCCCGCGGTAGAGTCGATGACTTGATCTATCCTTGGCAGCGGAAATGGATCTTTCGGACATGCCTTGTTCAGGTTCGTATAGTCGATACACATACGCCAAACCACTTCCACGTTCGGATCATCCTTCTTCTTTTCTACCAGTACCGGGTTAGAGAGCCAATCCGGATATAACACTTCCATGATAAATCATGCTGCTAGCAACCGAGCTATCTCATCACCAATGACCTTTCTCCTATCTTCGGCGAAGCGTCAGAGAGGCTGCTTCACCGGCCTTGCTCTGGGTCTTACATTCAAAGAGTGCTCGGCCAACTCCCTTGGAACACCTTGCAAATCCTGTGTGGACCAAGCAAAAATATCCCGATTCTCACGGAGGAAGTTGACGAGCTCGCTTTCCTATTTGTCAGTTAATCCGGCTCCAATTGTCACGGTACGCTCTGGAGACATGTTATCCACCGGTATCTTCTTGGTGTCCTTCGCGGCTTGAAATGAAACGCTTCCATGTGGGTTACTTAACGCCGGCATATACTGCTGCGCGGACCGAGCTAATGCCGTCACTTCTTGGATTTTTCTTTTCTCTTGGGCAATTACGAGTGACTCGGCTAAGTTAGACCCGGCTGAAGCGCACTCAATAGAACGTCGGAAATCCCCAACGATAGTAATTGCACCATTTGGCCCGGGTAACTTCATCTTCAGATTTTTGGTTCGGCAGTTATCCCTTGTACCGAACAGTACGTCGACCCGGACTTTGCCTATGGGTTCGCATGATATGCCGGGCACGATACCGTGAAAAGTTGTTCTCGTGGCCTGGAGCATGTTCTCCGAGATGCCCAACTTGCGCATCGTATCGGCATACATGATGTTAATGCTACTGCCATTGTCGATCAGTACCTTGGAGAACCTCACATTAATGTTTGGTCCAATGAACGTCGGATCCAACACTAGTGCATACGATCCCGGACTTGGCATAAGCTTGGGATGATTTTTGACGCTCCAGGTAATTTCCTGGTCCGACCAAGACATGTACCTCATCACTGCAGGCATAACAGCGTTAACCTCCATATGTCGGCGCTGCAAGCTCTTCCTATCTGTTTCTTCTGTTGTGAACACACAATAGCTCTGGTGATGTTCCCTGTACTCATTTCTTCCCTCGTTTCCGGAGTATCTCTGATCCGGTTGTTGCTGGTTTTCCACTTGATACACTGCATCCCTTCTCTCACTGTTATCATACCTCGGCTGAGGGGGAGGCAACATCAGTTGTTGCGTGTTTGCTCTGGAGAGCAATTGCTGCCGGGGTAACTCCTGTCGAGGTTGATCATTCCGAGGTGCCTGAGCATTCCCCGAACCACCTTGCTCTATCTTGCGCATCCACTCACATTGTCTCGTCGTGTGACCCGCGGGGCTGCTCGGATTTGGTGTGTGAAACTTGCACGGCTGGTCCAACATTGACTCGTAGGTATACCTCGGACGATCTTTCTTTTCTTGCCATTGCTTCTTCTGCTCCGGAGTCCATGTTTTCTTGCCATCGTTTCGAGGAGTCCATTGCCCTCCCATTTTCTGGCGTTGGTTGCTCCCTGCCCTGGGCTAGTCTTGATTCACGGCCGCAACTTGTTGCGAGCCATACCGATGATCTGGTCTATCGTCTCTCCTTTTTCCCCTGTAATCGTTCCTCCGGGATGACCCGGATCCGTCCCTCGGATAGTACTCGTCATTTGACGCGTTCGAGGCGATCCTAGGTTGAGTTGGATCACCCAAAGCATAAGAATCCGCGATCCGGATCATCTCTACCAACGTGACTGGCATTTTCCTTTGCAATTTCATCCACAACTCGCTACCATATCTACATCCTTGTGCGAACCATGCTATAGCCTGTGACTCTATGACTCCCTCACACGAGTTTCTCATGGTACACCACCGGGTCAGGAATTCACGATCCGTTTCGTTAGATCTCTGCTTGCACATTGCCAGGGTCTGCGGTCTGTTCGGTCTCTGATACGTACTTGAGAAGTTGCTGATGAACATCTCTTCAAAATCTATCCAGCAGTTGATGCTTCCGGGTGGCAAATTATTCAGCCAAACCCTAGCTGGACCTTCCAACATTTGGGGTACATATCGTACAGCCCACCTCAAGTTGCCAGTTGCAATTTTCACAGCTATTGCGTAGTTTATTAGCCAATCCTCCGGCTTTGTACTGCCGTCATATGTCTTCGTGCCCCTGGGTAATTGGAAATTGGGTACCGGCGGTTCCTTCATGATCCGGGGTCCGAAGCACGCTGGACCCGAAGGACCTTGACATTCGATCTGTTCCGACCTATACAGGCGGTCTAATTTTAGCCTAGCGTCATCCGGCATCAACTCTCTGCTTCCCAATCTCGACCCTATCACATGATAGTCCGGTCTTGCGTATCCCGCATTCATCATCTCAGAATCTCCATCATTGTATCGGTTTTGCTCCCATTGTGGTCCTCTCTGTTGCATACCACGGCCGGCACTTTGCTCTTGCCTTGGTGCATTCCGCTGCGGCGGTTAACCCGCTCCTTCGGAGTTTCGCTGTCCGGCGTTGCCGTTGGCAGCGTTCCCTTGACCGGCATTGCCTTGATCATGGTTACCTCGGCTCACACTTCGTCGATCGTCGTTTTTCCGTATCTCTTTTTCCTTTCTCGCACGCTTTGGGTCATACGGGACGATTTGCTTGTTCCGTCTGGCCGAGGTTACTACCTCTTCTCTTCTAGGGCCACCATGAGGTGATGATGCGGCTCCAGCGGATTTCTCCGGGTTACCCATCACCGAATGGACGATTTTAGAAGCTCCAACTCTCTCCGGATTACTTCTCAACAGCTCCTCATTCTGCCTGTTCGCGATCCGAACCAGCTCGTTAACCCGGTCTTGCTGTCTTTGGCGAGCTTCACCCGTCAGACCCTCTAGTTCGGATGCCGCGGCATCTACTGCTCTGAGGTTCTTCGCCGGGGTACTATACTTCGGCAACCCCACAGACAGACAGTTTTCCGACCCTTCTGGTCCATCCTCACCCTCTCTGTTCATCTCACTTATGAGGTTTCTCCCTTTTACCCTCACTGCATCAACCTTGTTCGCTTTCGCGTACTCACGCAGCGTCATGTTCAACGACTGCTGAGCCGCTGCTATTTTCTTTGCGCCCTCCAGTATCTTTCGCCGGGTCTCCTCTAGCTCGGCTTGTGCCTGAGCCAGATCTACCACTGCTGCCACCGGGTTAGCCAAGTTATCCATAGCTTCCCTCAGCATGTTCTCGGGCCTCTCCAGCGGAGGACCCCTAGCTTTCCTTGGTGCTTTGGGTGTTGCCCCCGGGTCTGGCGCTGGATCCTTGATCACGCCCGCGCTCGGTGCGGTCATCATCACCTCCGCATGGCCCGGGGAACGGGCGATACGCGCCCCGCGAGCCACAGTGAGGGGTGGTTCCCCCGCATCGATGACGCGATGCGGATGAACGCCAGACACGTCCACGACAACATAGACCTTGTGCGCGCCGAGCTTGACGAAGACGCCGTTGCGCGGAAGGGGGCGTGTGCCGAAGAATCCAACGTTGTCGCTGACGTAGTCCAGTGCACCGAAGCGCTGAACGAGCCCGGAGACGATGCGTTCACCGGTGCCGATGAAATTTCCCGTCCGGATCTTCACCCCTGCTAGCGTCGCTCGCCCCACGGTGGGCGCCAACTGTCGTGGTGGTGTCACGGCAGATGCCATGGGTAGGCTGAAGGTGGGGACTAATATGCGCTAGGGGAATCCAGGGAGGGATAGTAGAGTGATTCTCTACACAGAAGCTTTGTATTGATGTTCAGTCTCCAAGCCTACAAGTGCTCCTCGAGCTGTTTTGACTAGAGGAGGAAGAAGTGGCTCTCTTACTCTTGCCTATTCTCTAGTCCTAGAACTCAAGACCCACGAGTATTTCCCTTGCTCTGTATCCGAAAAGACCCCTCCTCTTTACCAGAACCCCAACCCCCCCTTATATAGGGGTGGTTCGGTCCTGGCCTAGGGCATACATGGAGGCATATTCCTAAGAATATGCCTCCTCCCAAAGTAGTAACCCGACAGGGGTGCTTTTCCCCCACGTCACTCTTGCTTTAGCGATGTTGCCTCTGCGGCGCCTGCGTCAGCCGACATGAGCGTCGTCACCCTTGTCGGCCACGATCCGGTGGTCCTGCCCTTGCTTTATTCGCTCATCCAGTACGCACCGGGCCTTCTTTTTGACCAGAGATATTCCTTCCTTCTCCTAGAAGCCAAACGAGGATCCGGATCACAGTTGATCCGGCCACACATGTTCCTGCATATAAGCTAGACAAGTGTCTCCGACTTACTCCTTGAGTCGGACGAGACAATGTTAGGCGACCCCCAGGTCCGGGTTACTCCATGATCCGGCCTGCCTTGAGGTGACTCGTCCAGCATCCGCTTTGACCTTGCCGACCCTCGGCTAATTCGGTCCTTATACCCCGGAGTGACCCTACCCGGGGTTATCACCCCAACACTCTTGCCCCCAAGCATGAAGTAGGATATATAATCCGGGTTTATGCTTCATTAGGATGCCAAAGAATGAACTAGTGTAGCCCCCAAGGCTCGTGCTGATATTTAGCAAAAATATTAGCCCGAGTCTTAAGTAGCTTTCTGACTTTGGGTATTCTGACTTACAGAAAGTATGTTCCTATAACCAGGAATTACTGAAGAATGTCTGCGATAAGCGGAGAGAGATCAAAGCTCTCCGGCTTAAAAATGCTGAACTCAAAGTTGCCAAGGATGAAGCCGAAGGTAAACATTCCGAGACTCAAACCTTGTCCTTGTATTTTCAATGTCGAATTTGTTCTTGAACTGTTGTTCCTTTTTGACTTACAGCGCTGGTGAAACAATCCATCACCATGATTGAAGAGGCCGAGAACCTCAAGACCTTGGTGGTGGAGAACAAGGAGCTTCGCCAAGAGCTGGACCAGCTCAAGGCAAATCATGAAAAGAGCATAGCTCAAGTCCTTGAATCCTCCTCCATGGCCACTGAAGAGCGTGATCACAAGATTGCTGCTCAAGATAAAATAATCTCGAACCTCAAGAACGAGCTTGGCAGAGAGAAGGATATGTCCCAGGCGCTCTAGGCTGAACTCCAGAGTCTCCGGGAGGAGAAGACCAAAATTGACGACGTCATTTTCGGTACGTTCCATCTATCTGACTTGTCTCTTTCTTCGACTTTTATCAATGTCGGATTTTTCTTAACTTGTTTTGTGTATAGGTCCTCTGAACTTGACGGACTCTTCCTCCTCCGAGCCCCGCACCCACCGGCTTACCCAAGTCGGTGACCTGCTTCATGACTTCCGCTAGTCCTTTGAGGACGTCGGTGAAGCTCTCAAGATTCTGGACATGCCAAGCATGTCGGATTTTTAGGTGCGGGACAAGGCGAAGGAGATGCCGCAACTAGTTCGGGACTAGAACATGTCCTACGCGCGGACTGCTGCGTAGAACGCTCTCACCATGGTCATGAGCCACCATGGAAACATGGAAATATGGCAAGTGACCAGAGGGTACTGCAAGGTAGATGAAGACGGCCAGGAGCAGGACCTTCAAGCCATCATGCACTCCTGCGCCAGATATGGGTGTCACGTGGCTGACCTGACCAGCTACGAGATCCCCTTCTTCACCCACATGGCTACTCCGCCTCCTCCTCCGGAAGAACCAAAGAAGTTTCCGACGATGAACGCACCACCTCGGATGCGGACATCTCGGAACGATATTAAGGCGGAATCTCCAGCGAGCCGGCAGCTCCTTCATCTCCTCCTGCATCATAGACCAGAAATTTTTATATTATTCCGGAAAAACATGATGCATCTGTAAATATGCAGTACTTTAATTTTGCTAGTGCTAAGCTTTTGATCTATTCAGCACTTTTGGCTTTGAGTTTTTTTTTTGTGTGTGCCTGAAATGTTTACATAAGCACTTGTATTTTTTCGTCTCTACTTATCATTTATCTGGCTTTCCGCCTCGTCCCTTTCGTGAGCCAGCTAAACCTTGTGCCGGAAACTTTGCCGAGCAACGGAGCTCAATTGCTAAACCAGTTTAAACTCGGAAACAATGCCGGCTTCCAGTACCAACAATTCACTACTCGGAAAATGCCCGCATCCAGCAATCAGACAAATAACCAAAGTAAAGACTAGAAACTTTAGAGTTATACCCGAGGGTAGCAATTTTAGAATCAGAAATCTAAACCAGAACGAACATGAGCATAAAGTACTTTCAAGCATTCTGGGATTTTCGACTATGACATGACTATTCGGAAATAAGATGGTAAAAACTTCTCAGAAAAATTTGAGGCAACCAAAACTTTTATTTCTCACAGAATCATGTACATATATATATTTACAAAGAAGAATAAACTAAGAATAAAAGGGAAGTAGCTGAGCAATATTCCACGGTCTGTCTAACTCATCTGGATTTGTACTGCCTCCAGCTCTCTTTCTCTTCTTAGTAGCAGGTCTTTCTTTGACTGGCCTCATGTCAGTTAAGTAGTACGATCCATTGTGCAATACTCGACTAACTAAAAAGGACCCTTCCCATACTGGGGAAAGTTTGTGCTTTCTTTGTTGCACAAGCCAGAGAACCAAATCACCGTTATTGAAAGATCTATTTCGGACTCTCTGGCTATGATACTTGTGTAACTTCTACTGATAAGCTGTAGATCTCATTTCAGCAAAGACGCGAACTTCTTCGACTAAGTCGAGATCATTTTGTCGAGAAATCTCGGCATCCTCTTTGATATATGCGTCCACTCTAGGAGAAGTATGAATCAAATCACTAGGAAGAACTGCTTCTGCGCCATAGACAGAGAAGAAAGGTGTGTATCCTATCGACCTGTTTGGAGTTGTTCGTAAACTCCAAATTACAGAGGGTAATTCCTCTGCCCAAGCCCCCGCGGCACGTCGTAGTGGTGCTTCGAGTCTCGGTTTTAGGCCTTGTAGAATTAAACCATTTGCTTTTTCGACTTGTCCGTTAGCCTGTGGATGTGCGACTAACGCAATGTCAAGCCGGATATTTTGCTCGTTGCAGAATTCAGCCAATTCTCCCATAGAAAAGTTACTCCCGTTGTCCATGATAATGCTATGTGGATAACCATACCGGATTATAACATCCTCGACAAATCTTTTGGTTGTTGCTCCATCACAACTAGTGATAGTTTTAGCCTCAATCTATTTGGTGAATTTATCCACCATCACTAAGAGGTGAGTAAATCCACTTGGAGCTCGTTTAAAAGGTCCTACCATATCAAGCCCCCAGACCGCAAAGGGACATGTTATAGGTATTGTTCGCAGCTGATCAGCTGGAACATGAGCTTGCTTGGCGTACTTTTGGCAGCCCTTGCACGTCTTGACTAATCGTTCGGCATCTGCCTAAGCTGTAAGCCAGAAAAATCCGTGTCTAAAGGCTTTTGCCACTAAAGATTTGGCTGCAGCATGGTGACCGCACTCGCCTTCGTGGATTTCTCTTAAGATTTCCACTCCTTCTTCCGGAGATACGCATCGCTGAAAAACCCCAGAAACACTCTGTTTATGGAGCTCACCTTTAACAATAATATAGGCTTTTGCTCATTGGATAATCTGCCGGCTCAGCACCTCATCTTCGGGTAATTTGCCATCTACCAAATATTCGAGGTAGGGTTGAGTCCAGCTGGGAATTACAGCCAGAACTGCTATCAAAGGTGAGTCGGATTTGGTCGGATATTCCTCATCTACTCCCTTTATTGAGGGAACTTTGAGGTTCTCTAGAAAAGCGCCATCCGGGACCTCTTTCCGTGCAGAACCTATCCGAGATAGTGCATCTACTTCCTCATTTTCTGCTGGAGGGATGTGTTGAACTTCAAACCCTTCGAACGACTTAGATAGATCATCCACGACAGCTTTATATGCTGCCATGTGTTTATTTGCGTTACAAATATCCGACACTTGCTGAGCAACAAGATCCGAATCTCCGTAACACATCAAATGTCGGATGCCAATATTCTTAGCAATCTGGATTCCATGCAGCAGTGCTTCATACTCGGTAATATTGTTTGTCGCTGTGAAGTGTATCTGCAACACGTATAAAAGTTTATCTCCTTGGGGTGATTTGAGCACCACGCCAGCCCCCGAGCCCCCTCAAGCCTTAGACCCATCGAAAAAGAGGGTCCAATATACCGACTCAGGGAGGATCATGTTCTCCTTCGTGTTTGTCCAATCAGCGACAAAGTCGGCAAGGATCTGGGATTTAATTGTTGTCCGAGGTTTGTACTCAATGTCGAAAGCTGAAAGCTCTATGCCCCATTTGGCGACGCGTCCTGTGGCGTCACTGTTGTTGATTATATCTCTCATGGGAGCTGTGCTCACCACGGTAATTGGATGCTCCTGAAAGTAGTGTCGTACCTTACGAGATGCTAGAAAAACACCGTAAGCCAACTTTTGATAGTGCGGATACCGCTGTTTTGATTCTGTCAGAACCTCGCTGACAAAGTAAGTCGGACGCTGCACCAGGTGTTCCTGATTTTCCTCTGGTCTCTCCACCACCATGGTGATACTAACGACCTTATTTGTCGCAGCAAGATAGAGCAACATCGGTTCCTTAGGTTCCGGCGCTGCAAGGATAGGAGCAGATGAGAGTACTTTCTTCAGGTCTTGTAGTGCAGCTTCAGCTTCGTCAGTCCAGACAAAATCCTTGGTCTTTTTCAGGAGTTTGTATAGTGGTGTGGCTCTTTCACCAAGCCGGCTTACAAATCGACTGACCGCAGCAATGCAACCAGTTAGTCTTTGTACGTCCTTCAGGCGGGTTGGCCTGGAAATATTGAGTATAGCCTTGATTTTGTCTCGGTTCACCTCTATGCCTCTTTGAGACACGATGAAACCTAACAATATTCCGGCAGGTATTCCAAAGAAGCATTTCTTCGGGTTAACCATGATGTTGTATTTTCGTAGAATGGAAAATGTTTCCTCCAAGTCGGAAATCAGTGTTTCCTTCTTTTTGGACATTACCGCGATATCATCCACGTATGCATGTACATTGCGTCCGAGTTGGTCATGAAGGCAATGCTGCATCGTGCGCTGGTACGTAGCTCTTGCGTTCTTCAGCCCAAAGGGCATCATAACAAAACAGAAGGTTCCGGAAGGGGTTATGAATGAAGTTTTGACTTTGTCAGACTCCTTCATCCGAATTTGGTGATAGCCGGAATATGCGTCGAGAAAACAGAGGAGTTCCGAGCCTGCCGTAGAATCGATAACTTGATCAATTCTAGGCAGAGCGAACGTATCTTTTGGACAAGCCTTGTTCAAGGCAGTATAATCAACACACATCCTTAAATCAGTGGTGTCCTTTTTAGGGACCATTACAGGATTGGCCGACCACTCAGTGTGGATGACCTATTCTATGAATCCGGCTAACTCGAGCCGCGCTAGTTCCTTAGCTATTGCCTTATGCTTTTCATCGCGAAACCATCATAGGGACTGTTTGACGGGTTTAGCGTTCGGGTTTACATTTAGAGAGTGCTCGGCATGTTCCCTAGGTACTCCGGTCATGTCAGATGGCTGCCATGCGAAGATGTCTTGATTTGCTTGGAGGAACTTGACGAGCGCGCTTTCCTATGCGCTACCTAGGCCTACGCCTATATAGGTCACCTTGGAGGGGTCATCATCCTTCAACGGCGCTTTCTTCGTCTCTTCTGATGCCTTGAACTCCGGGTTTGGCTTTGTCACTTCCTTCTTTGTTGCGGGCATCTCGGACGGATCTATGCTCTTCTTGATCTCCTGGTACTCCTGGGCATGCAGCACGGCTTCGGCAAAGGCGGCATTTCCATCCTCGCACTCTTGAGCTTTCTTCGGGTCTCCCTGATGGTGATCACGCCGTTGGGACCTGGAATTTTCATCATATTGTAAATGTAACATGGACGAGCCATAAAAGCCCAGTAAGCCGGATGTCCGAATATAGCGTGGTATGCGCTCTTGAACGGGACCACTTCGAAGGAAAGTGCTTCCGTCCGATAGTTCCTTGGAGTTCCAAAGGTAACATCCAAAGTAATCTCTCCCAGGGAATTAGCTTGTCTTCCTGGGACAAATCCATGAAAGATCACAGAGTTATGGTTCAGCTGGGTCTCCGAGATCTTCATCCAGCGTAGCATTTCGACATAGGGAATATTGATGCTGCTACCACCGTCCATGAGGGTTTTGGATAAACCATAACCGTCAATAAGTGGGTTGACGATTAAGGCGTATTTTCCTCGCCTATGTAACTTAGGCGGATGATCGTCGCGGTTAAACGTGATTGCCACTTCCGACCAGTCCAGATACTGGGGGACAGCCGGAATTGTTGCATTGAGCTCATGTAGAACTGCTTTCTTGACCTTTGTTGGTTGAGATCCAAGGAAAGTGACATAAGTGTCCTTCTTGGTGGGAAAAGGTTTCTTCCCTTACAGCTTGGGATTTGAAGCGTCAGCTTCCTCCATGTCGGAATCTTCCTTGGTCTCCTTGTCCTTTTCGGGATTTTTCTTTCCCTTCTTCCGCTTAGCTTTGTAGCATGCGGTGTCATCTCTTTTGATGTCGTCATTGAAACGACATTCAGCGTTGGTGTGGGATGAGCCCCCATTGGCGTCTAGGTGATGCACACATGGGTTATTGGCAATGTCGGCCCAAGAGTAGGTTTTGCCTGGTTGATGTTCTCCTCTACCTTGGACCCTTGAAGTCCCATGGCCATGCCCGTGGCCTCCGCCATGTCCTCCTCGTCCTCTAGACCCGGAAACAGTAGTAACCACCGCTGTTTCCATGTTGGGTTTTTCTTCCGAGGTATTTTTGCGCTTCTGAGCTTGTTGCTTTGGTTGTCTTGCCGACTGAGGCACAGCTAGGGCATTCAGCAATCCCTCTGCATCGTCGTCAGCATCTGCATACTTGCTCGTTGTTTCTATCATCTCTCCCAAATCAGTGACCTTGTCACACTTCAAGCGATGACGTAGTAGACCAACTGGGAGACCTGCAATGAAAGCTTCAATCGCAGTTTGATCATTTACTCCCTCACAGGAGTTGTTGGTGTCGATCCATCGTCCGAGGTAGTCCCGGCAAGTTTGTCCGGCTTTCTGGGTGCAATGCTGCAGGTCTCCGACTGTATAGGGCCTCCGATATGTGCCTTCGAAATTCCAAAAGAACGCGCTTTGCATGTCATACCAGTTACGGATGGTGTTCTCCGGAAGTTCATTGGGCCATGATCGTGCCGTCTTCCACAACATAAGTGGGAGATATCGGGTTGCGACCAGGCTGTTTCCGCCTTTGGTGATGCAGCAAGCTTGGAAGAAATCCTGTAGCCAGGTATCTGGCCGAGCAATGCCATCATAGGCTTGGATATGTCTTGAGATAGCAAATCCTTCCGGGAATTTTGTAGCTCTGATGCATGGTCCGAAGCACTTTGGGCCCACGTAGATATCATCATTTTCATAGCGCCGAGCCTCTATGTTGGAGTTGATCCTGTGCCTTGCGTTGTTCGGGGATAAAGATCGTCCCGAATGTCGGCTGTGGCTGCGGTTCCTTGGAGCCAGACTTCGGCTTCTGCCACCACCTCCTCCGCCACATCGTCCTCCTTGCCCTCCTTGGGAGCCGTTGTGATGACTGTGTGGTGGAGAGGTTGGGGCAGCTAGATAATTTCTGGGGAGGGTCTTGACTACAACGAGCCCCCTGCCTGCTTGTTCCGGCGTGGATTCCGTCGTTTCTTCGTCCGTCGTTCCCACCATGGTGGGGCTCAGCCGGACGGCTTGCATGTCTAGGAGGTGGCATTTTTTGACGATCCTCCTCCTGGCGTTTCTCTTTATCTTCTCCCCTTCGATCGTTAGATTCTCTTCGGGGAGGATTCCTCGGATTTAGAGCAGCGATGGCCTCTTTCTCGGCCACTGGTGCGACGTTGCTCCAGTTGCGTGCAGTCCTGCGATCCTGTCCTGACGATCCGGTTCTCGAATAATTGTCCTCCCGTCGTTCGGGGTGATAATGCTGCTCCGGAATGCAGTGAGGTCTTACGTCAGCCCATGCCGGATCTGTTCGACATTGGTCAGAATCTGAGACCAGTTTTTGACTTCCGGACAGGAAGACCTTTTGCTGCTCCAGTCCCTTGTTGAGTAGCTTGATACCCAAACGAATCTCCTCTGGTCCTGGATTAGCCGATAGAATTTCTTGGGCCTCCACGGTATTCTGTACTAGGGTTGGATATACCCAATGTCCTTTGCTATCTTTCCGTGGCTTCCCCATCTCATCTCCGAAAAGGACGGCACGGATATGTGGGAATTGGTTGTCATCTGTGTGACGCTTCCGTGTCTTCTGATGCAACCGAGACATGTAGTCCTTGGTTGCCATGCGTTTCTTCTCCACCTCGATGTTTTTGGCTTCATCGAGGAGTTGTTGACGACGCGCTTCTAGGGCTTGGGCCCTTTCGTCCAGCTCTTCAGTAGTAAGTTCTGCAGCTGTAGGGATAGGTGTGGTTAATGCAGCATCGATGAGTTTACGCGCACCTTCGGTGATCACGTGTCCATCCACCGATTCTTCTTTTTTGGCTCGTCTGGGATAAGTGCTCCATCCGAGTCTTCTTCGTATTCCTCGGCAACCACCTCCTCAGCCAAAGGGTCTTTTGTCGGGGTTTTGTTCTTCTTCTTTGCCTTCTTGGCAGCGCCGGTAGCAAAGACGGCTTTGGGTCCGTTTCTCGGAGTCAAGCTCTGATCGGTACTTTCAGACATCTGGACCTCGGGATTATCTCCGACGTCCATGTCATCCTGCGCTTTGGGAGAGTGTTCCCCGGATCCTTCATCCATGGCTTCTCCTTCTTTTGCAGCTTTGGAGTTGTACTCCTCTTCATATTCCACGGAGAACTTTCGGAAGTCCGCTAACGTCATTGATTCATCCGAGGATGCAGGTACGTCGGCGTTTGTTCCAATTGCCTCCAGCACCGAGTCGGTGTTTTCTCTAGCATTGGCAGAGCCGGATCCGGATCCCACATACCCGACAAAGTGCGGCGCGTTCTTCCTGAGGTACCTGCGGCTTTCGCGATCAGCCATGTCGAAATTTTTGATGGTCTCGAGAATTGCATCTGCGCTTTGGCCTTGCAGTATCATATGTCGTAATGTGTGCCTTAGGAAAGGTATGTCTGTCCCGGCATCATCAGAGACGGAATCAGTGTCACTAATATGTTCCTCCTGGATTTCGACTTCCGCGGGTGGGTCGATCTGGGATCCGGCTCCTCCAGGGAGATCCACTCCAGATTCGACTTGGACCGCTAGGTCTTCTTCAGGCTCGGATTTCTCCACTATCTCCGCAACTGGTGCGGGCTGGGTGGGATTAGGGTTTTCTGAGATCCGGAACTCTGCCGCCTCCGCGGACAAAGGGGACCTAGAAGATTCTTATGCCTCTATCATCACCGCTGGGGTGGGTTGGGCAAGTTCAGCGAAACCAATGTAAACATCGATCTCGCCAAAGGACATGATTGTGTAGGCAGTCATGGCCTCCTTATCTGGAATCCAAGTCTCGTCGAGAACGATGAGAGGGACATCGCTGGCGTAGAGGATGCGACCGACGGTGATAGTCTCGCTGATTCCGATTCTTGAGGATTCCGCTCGGAACGCAGATCTGAAGCTCACTTGCCCCACGGTGGGCGCCAACTGTCGGATTGATGACAAGTACGCCATGAGGGGGTCCTCGAGGCGTGCGGAAGAGAGGGGTGTGAGACGTACGGTATTCTGGGACGGTGAGCACACAAGTTTACCCAGGTTCGAATCCGCCGGCTTTGGACGGACCCTACTCCTGCTAGCAATCAGGTAATTCGGCAGAGCCGGAATATGGGTTACAAGGGTTTCGCCTGTGCGAGTTGAGATTGTAGACTATTGAGGTGTTGCCCTAAAGTCTCTCCCTAGGACGGCTTATATAGATATCCGGCCTAGGGTTTACAGGAGAGATCTATCCGGCTATGACTAAGAGTCGGTTACAGAGTACATCTTGAACTACAAATAACATCATGGGCCTAAGTTAGTAAGTCTTCTAGGCCTTATCGTAGCCAGATTGGACTCCATCTTTCTCCCTGACTGGGCCGCCCGTGAAGCAAAGCTCTAACCCGAAGTGGGCCACCCTGGTCAATGAGGAACTGTGAGGATACCCGGAAAGTATATCCCCAACATCAGGTATTTGAAAAGTGTCAATTGAGGCTCGTGGATCAAGATTGGGATTTGTCCATCCGGATGACGGAGAGATATACTCAGGGCCCTCTCGGTGATATCACATTGACATAGCCTTGCAAGCAAGTGATTTGATCACTAGAATGACATATCACAGGAACGAGAAAAAGAGTACTTGTTGGGAACAAGATTAAACAAGGTATAGATGATACTGAGTGATCGAATCTCGGACAAGTAATATATCATGAGACAAAAGGAATATGATTGCAGTGAAAGAGTTTCAGACGATCATCTAATTTTCGTGGAACTACTGGGAGTCGTTATGGATCTCCAGGTCCCGCTAATGATTATTGATCGGAGAAAGTCTCGATCATGTCTACATAGTTCTCGAACCCGTAGGGAGACACACTTAAGGTTAACCGATGCGAGTGAGCCGATAGGGAACACAGGGGAAGTCAATGGACATCGCAGAAAATTGTTCTGCTATAGAAAATTGTTCTGCCGATTCTGCCGAAATAGTTTTGGGGTATCGAAACAAAGCAAGGGATCAAAATGTTAATGTGTTCATTAAATGAAGTGTTCATTAAATGAAGTACTCATTAAATTAAGTGTTTATTAAATTGAGTTGCATTAAAATGGAATTAAAGTGCTTTAATGGAAAGACCTTTAAGGGAATTAAAGTGCTTTAATGGAATTAAAGTGCTTTAACAGAAAGACCTTTGGGGGAATTAAAGTGCTTTAATGGATAAACCTAAGGGAATTAAAGTGCTTTAATGGAGATTGAATGAGAGGAGAGGAGGCAGAAGCCCCATAGCTCCTATAAAAGGAGGTGGCCTCCTCCTCCTCTCCACACACACTCTCTCACAAGCTCTCTCATATGCCCCAAGGTTGTCATCTTCTCCCCCTTGCTTGCCTTGCCCATTTCCACTAGAAAAGGTGCTCGGCGAAGCCCCGCACTAAACCTTCCCATCCACCACCACTATGATGGCGTAGCACTATTGGAGTTCCTGGGGATCTGCTACTTCCGCTGACCGGCTGGAGCAAGGACTAGGGAGTTGTTGGCACACCAAACGTGCGACCGATTATGAAGGTGTTTCCCTTCTGTGGCGCTTATTGTCTGAATGTCCTTGAGAATGATCATGTACCATCTACATAAACAACATTTGTTTGTGGGAATGTTATCCCGCTTATAGTCTACGAGGGTGATTCTATCTTTAACCGTTACAAAGTATCGCCTAGTTCGATCTTTGTAGTTGAAAACTGTAGGAATTTTTTATTTTCTATGCAAAAAAACCCCATCAAATGACACTAGTGGGATCCATGTGGTTTAGGAAAATAACACATGCAATGACACTAGTGGACCCATGTGTTAAACCATGGTCACAAAGACCAAAAGCACATAGGAAAGCAGCTTCAACATTGCATGCTGCACTAGTGTGGCAAAGGCTGCACCACAAAATCCACTAGAGAGTGTATGGTCATGTAGGATCAATGTGGTTTATGAAAAGAAAACATGCAATGTTTTCATGTGGGTCAATGAAACTAGTGGTATCCATGTGGTTTAGGAAAAGAACACATGCAATGCTACTAGTGGACTCATGTGTCAAACCATGGTCACAGAGACCAAAAGCACATAGGAAAGCAACTTCCACATTCCATGCTGCACCAGTATGGCAGAGGCTACACCACAGAATCCACTAGAGTGTGTGTGGTCATGTAGGATCAATGTGCTTTATGGAAAGAACACATGCAATGTTGCCATGTGGGTCAATGACACTAGTGGGATCCATGTGGTTTAGGGGGGAAAACCATGCAATGACACCATTATGGTCACAGAGACCAAAAGCACATAGGAAAGCAGCTTTTACATTGCATGAGTCACTAGTGTGGTAGATGCTGCACCACAGAATCCACTGGAGTGCATGTGGTCATGTGGGATCAGTGAGTTTTATGAAAATAATACATGCAATGTGGTCATGTAGGTCAATGACACTAGTGGGATCAATGTGTTTTAGGAATAGAACACATGCAATGACACCAGTGGATCCATGTGTCGAACAATGGTCACAGAGACCAAAAGCACATAGGAAAGCAGGTTCCACATTGCATGCTTCACTAGTGTGGCAGAGTCTGCACCATAGAATCCACTGAAGTGTGTGTGGTCATGTGGGATCAATGTGGTTTATGAAAAGAACACATGCAATGTGGTCATGTGGGTTAATAACACTAGTGGGATCCATGTGGTTTAAGAAAATAACACATGCAATGACACTACTGGATCCATGTGTCAAACCATGGTCACAGAGACCAAAAGCACATAGGAAAGCAGATTCCACATTGCATGTTGCACCAGTGTGGCAGAGGTTGCAGCACAGAATCCATTGGAGTTGTTGTGGTCATGGGATCAATGTGGTTTATGAAAAACACATGCAATGTGGTCATGTAGGTCAATGACACTAGTGGGATCCATGTGGTTTAGGAAAAGAACACATCCAATGACACCAGTGGACCCATGTGTCAAACCATGGTCACAGACACCAAAAGCACATAGGAAAGTAGCTTCCACATTGCATGTTGCACCAGTGTGGCAGAGGCTGCACCACATAATCCACTAGAGTGTGTGTGGTCATGTGGGATCAATGTGGTTTATGAAAAGAACACATGCAATGCGGTCATGTGGGTCAATGACACTAGTGGTACCATGTGGTTTAGGAAAAGAACACATGCAATGACACCAATATGGTCACAGAGACCAAAAGCAAATAGGAAAGCAGCTTACACATTGCATGTTTCACCAGTGTGGCAGAGGCTGCACCACGGAATCCACTTGAGTGTGTGTGGTCATGTGGGATCAATGTGGTTTATGAAAAGAAAACATGCAATATGGTCATGTAGGTCAATGACACTAGTAGGATCCATGTGGTCTAGGAAAAGAACACATGCAATTACACTAGTGGATTCATGTGTCAAACCATGGTCGCAGAGACCAAAAGCACATTGGAAAGCACCTTCCACATTGCATGTTGCACTAGTGTGATACAGGCTGCCCCACACAATCAACTAGAGTGTGTGTGGTCATGTGAAATAAATGTGGTCTATGAAAAGAACACATGCAATGTGGTCATGTGGGTCAGTGACACTAGTGGGATCTATGTGCTTTAGGAAAAGAACACATGCAATGACACCAGTATGGTCACGGAGACCAAAAGCACATAGGAAAACATCTTCAACATTGCATGCTGCACTAGTGTGGCAGAGGTTACACCACAGAATCCACTAGAGTGTGTGTGGTCAGGTGGGATCAATGTGGTTTATGAAAAGAACACTTGCAATGTGGTCATGTGGGTCAATGACACTACTGGGATCCATGTGGTTTAGGAAAAGAACACATGCAATGATACAAGTGGACCCATGTGTCAAACCATGTTCACAGAGACCAAAAGCACATAGGAAAGCAGCTTCCACATTGCATGATGCACCAATGTGGTAGAGGCTAGACCACAGAATCCACTTGAGTGTGTGTGGTCATGTAGGATCAATTTGGTTTATGAAAAGAACAAATGCAATGTTGTCAAGTGGATCAAAGACACTAGTTGGATCCATGTGGTTTAGGAAAAGAACACATGCAATGATACTTGTGGACCCATGTGTCAAACCATGGTCACAGAGACCAAAAGCACATAGGAAAGCAGCTTCCACATTGCATGTTGCACTGGTGTGACAGATGCTGCACCAGAGAATCCACTGGAGTGTGTGTAGTCATGTTGGATCAATGTGGTTTATGAAAAGAACACATGCAATGTTGTCATGTGGGTCAATGACACTAGTGGGATCCATGTGGTTTAGGAAAAGAACACATGCAATGACACGAGTGGACCCATGTGACAAACCATGGTCATAGAGACCAAAAGCACATAGGAAAGTAGCTTCCACATTGCATGTTGGACCAGTGTGGAAGAGGCTACACCACAGAATCCACTGAAGTGTGTGTGGTCATATGGGATCAGTGTGGGTTTATGAAAAGAACACATGCAATGTGGTCATGTGGGCCAATGACAATAGTGGGATCCATGTGGTTTAGGAAAAGAACACATGCAATGACACCAGTATGGTAACAGAGACAAAAATCACATAGGAAAGAAGCTTCCACATTGCATGCTTCACCAGTGTGGCAGAGGCTGCACCACAGAATCCACTGGAGTGTGTGTGGTCAGGTGAGATCAATGTGGTTTACGAAAAGAACGCATGCAATATGTTCATGTGGGTCAATGACACTAGTAGGATCAATGGGGTTTAGGAAAAGAACACATTGAAATGGATCGTATGTGGACCCATCTTAGAATGGTTTTACTTTACTGTTTTGATCTAACTTAGATCAATAGTCTATCTGTATTTATCTTTGTAACATACTCATACCCTAAAATAAAAAATTGCAGTGGGGATTCTCCCTACTGTTTCACCTCAAAAAAAAGCACATAGGAAAGCAGCTTCCACATTGCATGATGTAGTAGTGTGGCAGAGGTTGCACCATAGAATCTACTGGAGTATGTGTGGTCATGTAGGATCAATGTGGTTTATGAAAAGAACACATGCAATGTTGTCATGTGGGTCAATGACACTAGTGGGATCCATGTGGTTTAAGAAAAGAACACATGCAATGATTACAGTATGGTCACAGAGACCAAAAGCACATTGGAAAGCAGCTTCCACATTGCATGCTTTACTAGTGTGTCAGATGCTGCACCACAGTATCCACTGGAGTGTGTGTGGTCATCTGGGATCAATGTGGTTTATGAAAAGAACGCATGCAATGTGTTCATGTGGGTCAATGACACTAGTAGGATCAATGTGGTTTAGGAAAAGAACACATTGAAATGGATCGTATGGGCACCTAGAGAGGGTGAATAGGTGCTACTTCCAATTTTAATGCTTTTTCAACTTTAGGCTTGACACAAAAGGTAAATTCTCTAGATAGACTATTGTGGCATCCCGCAAAACCACTACTAGAAAATCGCGTTGTTTTTGTGCATTGCATCATCATGACATCATCATGCATCTCATTGACTAAAACTATTTTGTTCAAACCTACTTTTGCTTTCTACAAAGATCCCTCTCTATTTCAAAATAATCCCCGGACCCTTCCGGATATTTTGTTTGTCTAAAAATAAATTGCACAAGTCTTTTAAACAATACATATAATTTTATATTATTTTTAGGGTGCAGCCGTACCGGGCCGATCCGACCCAGTCGACCACCCCCAGTGCAAAACCAGCCTGTCTAATCCCTAATCCTACCTACACCTATTCTACCCACCCTGCCTCCACATCACCCCGTCCAATCCCCTCTCGCCACCTCACCTCTCCTTTCCCCCCCCAACCTATCTCAGCCCGCCACCTAACTACCCCTGGCCCACTCCCCCTGTCCACCCAACACACACACGCACACACACGCAGCCACACAGCCTGCCCCACCCCTCCTAGCCCTGTCTCTCTCTCCCTCGGGCCCCACCCCACCTGTCCTCTCCCCAGCCCCACCCCCACCCCCGCGTGGCCCACCCCGACCGACCACCCCCTGGGCACGCGCCCCGGCACCCCTCCCCTCTCTCTCTTCCTCGACCGCCCCGCTCCTCTCTCTCCCTCACGGCCCCCTCGTCTCGAGCCCCCTCTCCTTCCCAGGCCGGTGTCGCCTTCCCCGATCCCCTCCCCCGCGAGCTCCAGCCGCCGCCCGCCTGCGCCTCCTCCTCTTCCTCCGGGGCCACGCCGACCGCGTCCTCCGGCCGCCCCGTAGGCCTCCTCTGCCTCGGTCGCCGTCTCCGCCTCCTCCGGCCACGAGCCAGGCCGCCGCCCTACCTCCTTCGCTCGTCCCGGCGCCTCTCCCGTACCCCCGTCGCCCGGCTCGCCTCGCCGCCAGCCTCTCCGCCGTCCCCTCTCTCCTGCCCCGCCGCCTCCTCCATGAGCGGGAGCGCCGCCCCGAGCGCCGCCGAACCTCGCCGGCCGCGCCTCTCGGTTGATCTCCGACCGTGCCCCTGCGTCCGGCCTCCGTCGCCCCTGGACCTCCTCTGCCATGCCCTCACCCCGCCGCCCTCTGCTTCGCCAGACCCGCGCCAGGCCGCCGCGGGCCTGCGTGCGCCCTGCCGCCTCGAGATGAGCCAGGCCCCGCCATCCTCTATACCCTGCAATGGACGTTGCCGCCTGCAACCCTTCTCGCTGCGAGCAACCACCATCTGCGACCCCGAACCACTCATGGAATCATGCAAGCTTCTGTGAGGGATCCCTGTAGCGAATCCATCGAATCCTGTTATGTGCCATTAGAGACCAAGAACAAGGAGTACCGACAAGTTTTCCCCTGCTAACAAGGCCGGTTTGATGCCGATGGTCCTGAGGGATGCACATGGTGCCACTCAAGCCCTCCTTCATGGATACAGTGACAAGACCCGGATGCCAAGATCCACGACTCAGAGATGCCAGAACACCAAGTTCGTCGAGACCCTGAAGACCCGTTCCCGGAGGCGAAGTCCGGACCCGAAGACCGCCAAGATCGCAACCGGAACGACAAGTACTTCACCGCGGAACGCCAAGTCCTTCGACCCCGGGAAAACCAACGACCCGACCAAGATCCGAATACCGAACCCTGACACGCCAAGTTCTTCTTCCCGAACGCCAAGACCGACCCGATACGAGGACCTGACAAGATCTTCGTGACGACAAGATCGGCACCGACCAGGGCGAAACCGATGAGCCGTCGACACCGAGCCAAGTCCTTCGACAACCTCCGACCGAACCCGAAGACCCGGATGCGACAAGATCTACCTCTGTTATCTGAGAACGATCCCGCCGAGACCAACGATCCGGACCCTGAGACCGACCCCGAACCCCCTGAGCCCCAAGATCTTCCGAACCCAGATGTGTGACCCCTTTTCCGAGCCGCTATTTTATAAATTGCCAACTATATAAACTGTTGCATTTAATTAATCATGCTTGCATATTCATGTGGTTTGGGGGCCTTATGCCGATTCACCTGATAATTAAATATGGGATCCATATGCGGGCAAATCTAGTCGTATATTGGTCCCATTTAAATTTGTATAGCGAACCGGTGTCATATTTTGCCTTATTAATACAACATTTAAATGGCGGGTATCTAAACAACATGAACCTTCTAAATAAATGTCGGGACCCCGGTTCCGCTTAACATTGCCTAGTTGCATCGCATCTTGCCATGTCATGCATCATACATGCATCATGCCCGATCTTCTGTCATAGTATTAAATAGTGCATCCGGTGTTTGTGCTAGTGTTTTGCTTCTTCACGGACTAGGCCGTTGAGTTGATGCGAGTGTCGACCCGATCTTCGGATGAACCTTCGGCAATGTTTTCAGGCGAGCACCTCCCCATTTCTACCTATCTTACTTTTATAGTCTTTATTTCCTCCTGTTGATCTATTGCTATCTGTGTTGCGATGTTATAGTTTTCGTACCCGTGATATCCCTTGCAGCCTTATATTGCCTTGGACACATCCTATTACCTGTTGTTGGTAGATAGTTGGACTTGCGCGTCGTAGTCGCTTGCTCTAGTGCTGTTGCGTCTCGTCCAGTACCACAGTTGTTGGAGTGTTGCCGCTTGTTTAATGTTGGAGTTGATCAAGACTTTAATTACTGTTTAATAACTAAAATTGAAGTAGGTAATGCAGAGGCACCGGTGGGTGATAGACAATTTTTGGTTTCCGACCGCTCACTGGTATCCCGTAGGACCCCGAGTTCTTGACACCTGTTCCGAGATCGAGCGCGCTAACCACATGTGGGATGTGTGGGCACCCCATCGATTAGTACCTGATTTCAAAGTATTGTACTGGGGGCCACAACTAGTTTGAGGTTTTATTTACTATTCTGTACTTATGCCATGCTTTACTGTTTTATTTAAATTGTGCGATGTACTGCACCTGTACTGTTTAGGATCGGGACACGTTTTCGCTGTATCGACAAGCCCAGTCATCTTTTCGGGTTCCCAGTCGTTTATAGCCGTCCACCCAAACCCTGAGTCCGTCTCGGAGACCGGCCGACTTTGTTGCGGGTAGACTTAGTGGGGTGGCCCCCATGTACTTTCTTTGGGTCTGGGAAACGTCATGACTTAGGCCCCGCCGACATACCGATGGGTGTATGTTAATTGATCTGGCAAAAAGGGTCGAAGTGCGTGTGGATACTTTGGTGCACCCCTGCAGGGTTAAATCTTTTCGAAAAGCCGTGTCCGCGGTTATGGACGACTTGGAGCACAGTTCTCGATCATAGACAACTATAACTAAAGTTTACTGTTATAATTTGACTTGTATCCGATGTGACTAGTAATCAGCTCAACTACAACGGAATGGCTAAATAAAAGTACCAACAACTGCTGGGTTTGGGATATCTCATGCTTATTATATCTGACTAGTAAGTGTTGCAACTACAACGGAATGGTTAACTAAAAGTGCCCACTGCTTATTATCTCAGGATGACTATCTACACCTGTCTAGTAATTGCTGCAACGATAACTGAATAAATAAAACTGCCAACGGTGTGAGTTCCTCGGTTTACTTCCTCGTCTGGTCTCGAGGGGGAAACACCAGGATGGGTATGTTTGGTGGTAGTATCAGGTTGGTTCCGAATAGGTCTTTCTTACCCCTCTCTGATAGCCGACAGTTATATCGAGTCTCTATAGGTTGTTTAGTGCATGTTGTGCTGCCGCTTCAGTCCACCATACCTATGTAGGAGAGGACCGCCGAATTCTAATCTCGCCGTGTACTGGCCTCAGTACTGACCGCTCTCTCTTTTTCCCTTGCCCTTTGTCGGCACCCCTTTTTGTTTAAGCAGGTTTTGAGATCGACGTCGTTAGCAGGGTTACCCTTCCGGCTTGGCCTGGGCAGGGTTATGGACGCCATTGGTTATTCTTCAGGGTTCTTAGCTCAATTTGCATCTTGTCCGTACTCGGACGCCGTATCGTTTTCAAGGTGATTTGGATCTTTGTATGTTATATCTGTATTCTTGACTCATGGAGTCGTTGTTGTATATATCTGTTCTGTGGGTCCCATCGAGGACTGTTGTGTAATGTTATTACTTCGTTTTCCACCCGCACGAAAGTGCCTGGTGGGCGTCCTTGAATCGTTTCTATGCGGGTTTGGCGGGAAGCGCTAAAACTTGCATAGGGCCGATTCGAGGGTGTTACAGAGTGGTATCAGAGCTCAGCAGTTGCGATACCCCACAAGTCCAGCCTGTAGGATAACCTAGCTAACGGCCCAAGTAGAGTGTCAAAGCTATTTCTGAAAAAAATCGGTTGGATAGTTCTGATTAGGTCTGATTTTACTCCTTACCCCTCGGCTGCTCTCCTCTCACCTCTGCGTGTTTTGAATCCGCTCTCTTCTCTCTCTTCGAGTCCAGGATTTCTCGGGGTTGGGTTCAGTCGTACCTTCAGGGTTTCGCTTCCTCCTTGATAACGGTGTTCTACCATCCGGTGTTCATGCTATCTGAGGAATTCGTCTTTTGTGGTACCATTCTTTGTTCCTTGTTTGTGCCTTCCATTGTTTTCCGACGCGACGATATCATCTACGCCAGATCCGATGCAGAGTCTGCATCACTCCTTTGTTCTGAACCTCGATTGTCGAGATCTTCAGTCTGATTCCGAGAATGGGTGCACGCTTTTCCACTGATTATGCGGAGTAATAGTTTGGGTGCGTGATGGATTGGCCCCCATGCCGACTATCCCTTCTATTCGCTTTTGTACATTGAAGTGGATGAGAATGCATCGGTTCTCTCTTTCTAACAAAGCTAGAGGTGGCTTTATTGGTTGATACCTCTACCTTCGCCTTTGTTTCCCGGAGTGTTCTCTCGACGATCACGGACAACGACCTCTTGTTAGTGGTGTCGCGAGGATCTACACGAAGCGAGAAGATGCAGATCGCCGACCTTCCTTCCGGTACCATGAGGCGGATCTCGAGGGCGAGATCCATTGTTAGTGGTGTCGAATTGTGGCATCCCGCAAAACCACTACTAGAAAATCGCGTTGTTTTTGTGCATTGCATCATCATGACATCATCATGCATCTCATTGACTAAAACTATTTTGTTCAAACCTACTTTTGCTTTCTACAAAGATCCCTCTCTATTTCAAAATAATCCCCGGACCCTTCCGGCTATTTTGTTTGTCTAAAAATAAATTGCACAAGTCTTTTAAACAATACATATAATTTTATATTATTTTTAGGGGGCAGCCGTACCGGGCCGATCCGACCCAGTCGACCACCCCCAGTGCAAAACCAGCCTGTCTAATCCCTAATCCTACCTACACCTATTCTACCCACCCTGCCTCCACATCACCCCGTCCAATCCCCTCTCGCCACCTCACCTCTCCTTCCCCCCCCCAACCTATCTCAGCCCGCCACCTAACTACCCCTGGCCCACTCCCCCTGTCCACCCAACACACACACGCACACACACGCAGCCACACAGCCTGCCCCACCCCTCCTAGCCCTGTCTCTCTCTCCCTCGGGCCCCACCCCACCTGTCCTCTCCCCAGCCCCACCCCCACCCCCGCGTGGCCCACCCCGACCGACCACCCCCTGGGCACGCGCCCCGGCACCCCTCCCCTCTCTCTCTTCCTCGACCGCCCCGCTCCTCTCTCTCCCTCGCGGCCCCCTCGTCTCGAGCCCCCTCTCATTCCCAGGCCGGTGTCGTCTTCCCCGATCCCCTCCCCCGCGAGCTCCAGCCGCCGCCCGCCTGCGCCTCCTCCTCTTCCTCCGGGGCCACGCCGACCGCGTCCTCCGGCCGCCCCGTAGGCCTCCTCTGCCTCGGTCGCCGTCTCTGCCTCCTCCGGCCACGAGCCAGGCCGCCGCCCTCCCTCCTTCGCTCATCCCGGCGCCTCTCCCGTACCCCCGTCGCCCGGCTCGCCTTGCCGCCAGCCTCTCCGTCGTCCCCTCTCTCCTGCCCCGCCGCCTCCTCCATGCGCGGGAGCGCCGCCCCGAGCGCCGCCGAACCTCGCCGGCCGCACCTCTCGGTTGATCTCCGACCGTGCCCCTGCGTCCGGCCTCCGTCGCCCCTGGACCTCCTCTGCCATGCCCTCACCCCGCCGCCCTCTGCTTCGCCAGACCCGCGCCAGGCCGCCGCGGGCCTGCGTGCACCCTGCCGCCTCGAGATGAGCCAGACCCCGCCATCCTCTGTACCCTGCAATGGACGTTGCCGCCTGCAACCCTTCTCGCTGCGAGCAGCCACCATTTGCGACCCCGAACCACTCCTGGAATCATGCAAGCTTCCGTGAGGGATCCCTGTAGCGACTCCATCGAGTCTTGTTATGTGCCATTGGAGACCAAGAACAAGGAGTACCGACAAGTTTTCCCCTGCTAACAAGGCCGGTTTGATGCCGATGGTCCTGAGGGATGCACATGGTGCCACTCAAGCCCTCCTTCATGGATACAGTGACAAGACCCGGACGCCAAGATCCACGACTCAGAGATGCCAGAACACCAAGTTCGTCGAGACCCTAAAGACCCGTTCCCGGAGGCGAAGTCCGGACCCGGAGACCGCCAAGATCGCCACCGGAACGACAAGTACTTCACCGCGGAACGCCAAGTCCTTCGACCCCGGGAAAACCAACGACCCGACCAAGATCCGAAGACCGAACCCTGACACGCCAAGTTCTTCTTCCCGAACGCCAAGACCGACCCGATACGAGGACCTGACAAGATCTTCGTGACGACAAGATCGGCACCGACCGGGGCGAAACCGATGAGCCGCCGACACCGAGCCAAGTCCTTCGACAACCTCCGAAGACCGAACCCGAAGACCCGGATGCGACAAGATCTACCTCTGTTATCCGAGAACGATCCCGCCGAGACCAACGATCTGGACCCTGAGACCGACCCCGAACCCCCTGAGCCCCAAGATCTTCCGAACCCAGTTGTGTGACCCCTTTTCCGAGCCCCTATTTTATAAATTGCCAACTATATAAACTGTTGCATTTAATTAATCATGCTTGCATATTCATGTGGTTTGGGGGCCTTATGCCGATTCACCTGATAATTAAATATGGGATCCATATGCGGGCAAATCTAGTCATATATTGGTCCCATTTAAATTTGTATAGCGAACCGGTGTCATATTTTGCCTTATTAATACAACATTTAAATGGCGGGTATCTAAACAACATGAACCTTCTAAATAAATGTCGGGACCCCAGTTCCGCTTAACATTGCCTAGTTGCATCGCATCTTGCCATGTCATGCATCATACATGCATCATGCCCGATCTTCTGTCATAGTATTAAATAGTGCATCCGGTGTTTGTGCTAGTGTTTTGCTTCTTCACGGACTAGGCCGTTGAGTTGATGCGAGTGTCGACCCGATCTTCGGATGAACCTTCGGCAATGTTTTCAGGCGAGCACCTCCCCCTTTCTACCTATCTTACTTTTATAGTCTTTATTTCCTCCTGTTGATCTATTGCTATCTGTGTTGCGATGCTATAGTTTTCGTACCCGTGATATCCCTTGCAGCCTTATATTGCCTTGGACACATCCTATTACCTGTTGTTGGTAGATAGTTGGACTTGCGCGTCGTAGTCGCTTGCTCTAGTGCTGTTGCGTCTCGTCCAGTACCACAGTTGTTGGAGTGTTGCCGCTTGTTTAATGTTGGAGTTGATCAAGACTTTAATTACTGTTTAATAACTAAAATTGAAGTAGGTAATGCAGAGGCACCGGTGGGTGATAGACAATTTTTGGTTTCCGACCGCTCACTGGTATCCCGTAGGACCCCGAGTTCTTGACACCTGTTCCGAGATCGAGCGCGCTAACCACATGTGGGATGTGTGGGCACCCCATCGATTAGTACCTGATTTCAAAGTATTGTACTGGGGGCCACAACTAGTTTGAGGTTTTATTTACTATTCTGTACTTATGCCATGCTTTACTGTTTTATTTAAATTGTGCGATGTACTGCACCTGTACTGTTTAGGATCGGGACACGTTTTCGCTGTATCGACAAGCCCAGTCATCTTTTCGGGTTCCCAGTCGTTTACAGCCGTCCACCCAAACCCTGAGTCCGTCTCGGAGACCGGCCGACTTTGTTGCGGGTTGACTTAGTGCGGTGGCCCCCATGTACTTGCTTTGGGTCTGGGAAACGTCATGACTTAGGCCCCGCCGACATACCGATGGGTGTATGTTAATTGATCTGGCAAAAAGGGTCGAAGTGCGTGTGGATACTTTGGTGCACCCCTGCAGGGTTAAATCTTTTCGAAAAGCCGTGTCCGCGGTTATGGACGACTTGGAGCACAGTTCTCGATCATAGACAACTATAACTAAAGTTTACTGTTATAATTTGACTTGTATCCGATGTGACTAGTAATCAGCTCAACTACAACGGAATGGCTAAATAAAAGTACCAACAACTGCTGGGTTTGGGATATCTCATGCTTATTATATCTGACTAGTAAGTGTTGCAACTACAACGGAATGGTTAACTAAAAGTGCCCACTGCTTATTATCTCAGGATGACTATCTACACCTGTCTAGTAATTGCTGCAACGATAACTGAATAAATAAAACTGCCAACGGTGTGAGTTCCTCGGTTTACTTCCTCGTCTGGTCTCGAGGGGGAAACACCAGGATGGGTATGTTTGGTGGTAGTATCAGGTTGGTTCCGAATAGGTCTTTCTTACCCCTCTCTGATAGCCGACAGTTATATCGAGTCTCTATAGGTTGTTTAGTGCATGCTGCGCTGCCGCTTCAGTCCACCATACCTATGTAGGCGAGGACCACCGAATTCTAGTCTCGCCGTGTACTGGCCTCAGTACTGACCGCTCTCTCTTTTTCCCTTGCCCTTTGTCGGCACCCCTTTTTGTTTAAGCAGGTTTTGAGATCGACGTCGTTAGCAGGGTTACCCTTCTGGCTTGGCCTGGGCAGGGTTATGGACGCCATTGGTTATTCTTCAGGGCTCTTAGCTCAATTTGCATCTTGTCCGTACTCGGACGCCGTATCGTTTTCAAGGTGATTTGGATCTTTGTATGTTATATCTGTATTCTTGACTCATGGAGTCGTTGTTGTATATATCTGTTCTGTGGGTCCCATCGAGGACTGTTGTGTAATGTTATTACTTCGTTTTCCACCCGCACGAAAGTGCCTGGTGGGCGTCCTTGAATCGTTTCTATGCGGGTTTGGCGGGAAGCGCTAAAACTTGCATAGGGCCGATTCGAGGGTGTTACAACTATTATGAAGAATTTCCCTATATGCCAACCTAAATACTAGCGAGTAAAAGGCGAGTGGGAAAGAGGAACGAGTGAACCATAGTGAAGCACGCGGAGACACAGGAATTTTTTATCCCAGTTCCTTCCTTGTTAAGGGAAGTACATGTGCGTTGGAGGGGTGGGAGGTACTAAGACCACCACGCCACAATAGGCCTCACACTGTTCTCCGATGGATCTCACCACCAAAGGCCTGATCCACCTTTCCACTATAGGAACCCTTCGAGGCAGGAACCGGTTCCTTTACACAACTAGCGGGGCACAACTCCACAACCAAATTGGAGGCTCCCGTAATGACAACAAGCTGCCACAAGAACAAGTTATCAATAGCAAAACACAAGATCTAGATATTAACAAGAATACTAGATCGGGGATATCTCCAAATGGATGAAGAGGAGTTGATGCGCTTGATTCATGATGATGATGTAGATTGTCTCCTCCTTCAATTCCCCCAAAGATCGAAGCTTTTGGGTGATTGAAGTGGGAGATCGAGAGAGAGAGCTCTTACAATGGGTCTGACACTTTTCGAATGAATCAAGAGTTCTGCCTGAAGGGGATGAAGGGGCTTTTATACCCCTTCCCCAACTGAGCCGTTGGAGCCTTTGGGGGCCGGATTATCTGGCCCAAGTGAGCACCGGATTATCCGACCTAGGGAAAACTCTGCCCTAGACTCGGATTATCCGGCAGAAAATCTGCCTACGAACAGAAGCTCGCGTAGGCTGGCCCTTGACATCTTCTCCTGGGGACCGGATTATTCGGCCCTAGGGGAGGGCCGGATTATCCGGCTGGGGAAAAATTCTGCCCTAGCCACGGAATATCCGGGAGAAATTCCGCCCCTAGACAGAAGCTCGCGTAGACGCTCCCTTGGGCGATTCCCCTGAGGCCGGATTATCCGGCCCAACATGAGGGCCGGATTATCCGGTCCAGGGAGAAAATCCTCCCCAGAGCCGGACTGTCCGGGGGAAAATCCACCCCCAGACAGAAGCTCGCGTGCAGCCAGCCCTGGCCAAGATGGTCCGGTCGGATTATCTAGCCCATGATGGGGGTGGATAATCCGGTCCCCGAAACACTAAAAACTTTCCTGCAACACTTAGTGCACATTAGAAACTCCATGGTATTGTTATCTAACACACAAAACATAGAGAACCATGAAATGTTGTTTCAATCTCCCCCTTTTTGGTGTTAGATGACAATACTAGGATTTGCAAGAAAGTTCACACGACCACCAACAATGAATACATGAAAGAGACTCCCCCTCAATGTGTGCATACTAAAAATTTGCATTTGAATACAAATGCACACAAATAGGTACGAGTCTATTCCATTGAAATATAAACAACATAATCATACCCCCGAGATAGAGAGAGGCGTCCTTGATATAGCCACCATTACCAATGTGATAACCATTATAAACACCTTCCTCGAGATAGATAACCAATATTATAGGATATGATAGTTGAATCCATAGGAGTAATCCACGAGATAAATCCAGAGCCACACAGACACAAAGTTTCATACAAAACCGAACCACAAATTAAAGTTCAACGCTAAATGGGCACAAGCGAGAAAACGACGAATAGAAAAAGTGCAAATGCGTGTGCCCGACCCATGCAAATCCTCGGAGACCTAATAGAACTACTTCTCCCCCTTTGGCATCGAGACGCCAAAAAGGAAGAAGAGCAATGCTAACGCCCCAAGGTATCACCCGTAGTCCTCATCCTCTTCCTCGTCCTCGTCCCCATCCTCGTCATCATCCTCAAGATCCTCGGTGTCATCGTCCTCATCATCAGCAGTGGCCGCGGTAGGGAACAGGTGATGCTCTAGCTCGCCATAGTTAAGCCCAGAAGAAGAGTTCCCCCGAGCATATGGTGTGGGAGTAGAAGGAACAGGGGGTCACCCGAAGCACCGGACACATGGTGAAGAATGAGCTGCTGAGTTTGAGCCATCTCGTGGCGCTGCTTGTAAGCCTCATACTAACTCTTGCGAGTGTCCACTCCCATGCATAGAATGTTCCGCTGGAACCAGTTTAGCTGCTTGATCTCATGAGCAACAGGAGGCACTGGGGGCCTACGAGCACAGGCACGAGCATCCCTCATGAGACCCTCAGGAGCATAAGAGGGGTGAGAGATCTTCCTAACCTTGGTGTAGATCTTCTTTGCCTTGTGCACAACATCAATGTTAAATTTTCAGATGAAAGCAGGTGCTTGATGAGCATCATAATGTAAGGAGCATAAGGAATGGACAGCCGGTTGAACATTGCATCAGTCAATTCATGGTAAATGAAGCCCATGACATCCAGCTGGTACTGCACGGACTCATCCTCGCAAGATGCAACCTCATGAGAGAAGGCTAGGAGCTGGACCAGGTGACCATGGATGCTGTCACTGTTGCCTCCACTCGGGGTGATAGAATCACGGAAGAGACCCACCAAGGCAGCATAGGTTGGAGCAAGACCAGCAAAGGTGCCCACAATACCATTGTCCAACGTGCACAGAGAGAGGACTGCATCTTTATTGGGATTGAGTTGGGTGATGATACGGTAACCACTAGCATGGTCCCTATGGCGGAAGGGATAGCCAAGAACTTCAGCAAACACACGGAAATCAGCTTGCATAGGCCTGTCCGAGTCATCCACTTCATAGTGCGCTGCTCATCACCACAAATAACCAAGGTGGAAAAGAACTGCTTCACAACCTCAGAATCATAGGAGCATTGGAGAGCCATGAGATGGTGCAGCCCCATCCGCTCAGCCACATACATGGCCTCAACAAGGTGAGGCTTTTCCAAGGCCTCAGCAAGAATCAGCGGGTGCATAGGCCTAATCTTCAGCCGGGCATACACATCTTCAGAGATTCCTTTCTGTTCAGCACACCAAAAACGAGAATCACCCAGCTCAGTATCACGTGCCAACTCAACTAACAGAGCACGGTGACGAAAAGAAGAAAAGTAACGGCATCCAGCGACTTGTAGTTAATCTTGGGCTCTTTGCCCTTCCTCTTGGACACACCCCTCCTGGTTCTCTCCCTCTTTTCCTGCTCAGCCATGCGGTCGGCCTCTTTCTTTCTTCTTCTCAGTTCAACTTCGTCCACAGTCTTACCCTCACTGTCCACCCTGAAATAGAGACCACGAGGACGACGCTTGTATGTCTTGGGAGCACGGGAACCACCTGTGAAGAGAACAAGGTGGATAGCATGGGGATAAGCATACACACAAGTCGAAGAGAGAATGTAGAAAAATTAGGCAAATAGTTCATAGTCCAATCCTACTCAAGGCACAAATCTATACGAAACTGAACCAGTTTTTAGTCTATCAGGCCGGATTATCCGGCCTGGCTAGGCAGATAATCCGGCCCTGGCAGAAATTTTCAGAATCGCCTAGATTGAATGCAAAAGAGTAGATCGGGCCTAGATACTACAAGACTACAATTTCTAAGCGAAACAACATCCTTCGAGACAACGTTCCACCCAACAAGCAACACATCTAGCCAAAGATGGGGACAGAGGGAGTTACCCTCACTAATTGGTGGAAGAACGCGGAGGAGAAGGTACCCAGAGGCGCGGAGAAGAAGATCCGGGGAGGCCCGGAGAATCCGGTGGCCAGAGAGGCTCCGGGGAGGGTGGGGGACGGCAGGCGGCGGCTAAGGAGAGGGAGAGGGTCAGGGGAGAAGTGCTAAATCCGCCAGGGCCGGATTATCCAGCCTATACTTGGGCCAGATTATCCGGCCTAACTTCTGAATTTCTGCTAGACATAGAATCAGGCCCGCTCGTCCCCAAACAACACCCCCACAAGGTGTACAAGGGACTTGTGTGCAAGAATAGATGGTCTAGGGGTAGGGAAATGCTTAGGATTCAGAGAACCAAACTGAGATGGTACTACACACTCAAAATTGCAAGAGTCAAATCAACCAAAGGCCAAAATTAAGTGTGATTCCCATAAGAACAAGAGATGAGCAAGAACAACCAAAGAGATCCAAATAAACTCAACTCCTCTCAAGGAAGAGGGCGGTGGCCGCAGCCACCTTGTTGGAGTGTATGGTATGACACCGCGAAGATATATCTTGGGTTCATGACCAATACTCATCAATGATCTCACATATCACAAAATGGTATTAAGAGGAATGATTTGACTTGCTTTCGGCATTACGGGGGGGAGGGTTAGCCCAATCAATTAGGACCACACTCCCCCTATGTCTATGCCCACATCTAGACCAAATAAGACTGAGATGTATGAGTGAGTACATGGGTAATCAAGACAAGCTCCTTGAATCAACGATATTTAGCTCATTCCTCAAGTAAAAAAACCTTGCTTCATCAAGTGGCTTCGTGAAAATATCAGCAAGTTGGTTCTTCGTGCTCACAAAAGATAGGTCAATATCGCCTCGAGCAACATGGTCCCGAATAAAATGATTTTGAATCTCAATATGCTTTGTCCTTGTGTGCTATACTGGATTGTACGCAATTTTGATTACACTTTCATTATTGCATAAAAGAGGCACTTTGTCACAATTGACACCGTATTCCTTTAAAGTTTGCCTCATCCATAATAACTGAGTGCAGGCACTAGCAGCAGCAACATATTCAGCTTCGGCGGTGGAGAGTGATATACAATTCTGCTTTTTCAAAGACCAACAGACTAGAGATCTTCCTGATACATTGCAAATGTATCTATAATTTTTGAAGTTCCATGCTTGGTTTTATCTACTTTCTTATGTTTTATCCACACTTGGGAGTACTTTTCATATGATTTGTGGGGCCCCGGATTAATTCTCCGAGAATCCCTGTTATGCATACAACCACGATCCCATGATCAGTTAGTCGTGGCACATAACCGACAAGTATCATTACAACATCCGAGAATATACCGAATTACAAGACTTACATAAATGTCGTTTTGGCTACATCAATAATCATCAGCGGAACTTCATCAAGTGCAGAGCTCGAGCCATGCCTTAACCTACAGGCAACTGACTGGGAGAACGTCCTAGCTCGCGTAGTCGTCCACTTCACCTCTTCTTGATATCTGACCAAGTTAATAGCCAGGGACAATGCCAGTGAGTACTTTGAATGTACTCGCAAACCACCTTAAGATAACAATAACAACAAGAGGATATGCATTATGGCTGTGGTAGTAGGAGGGCTCAAAGGGAGGTTCTTTCTCAAATAGTTTCTCTTGTAGATATAGCATCTACATATCTTTGTTGAAAACTTTTGTAAACCATTTTGGAAACCATTTTTGAAAAGTTTTTGGAAAACCTTAGGACTGTGTCACCCATTTGTTCTCGTCTTCAGGTCGTCCCACGACCATTCTCCTTTCTCCTCATTCCGACCATCCCATGGTCAAACCTTTCTAAAGCCATTTCTTTTCTGAAATCCTTTTTGAAAACAAAACCAGCACCGCTCTACAGAAGTTTGTCCAACCCGTCCTTAACCGTGGACACGACTATTCGAATAGATTTACACTCTGCAGAGGTTGTACACTTCACACACAATCTGGGTATGCTACCCTGATCTTCACCGATCGTGGGTCGAGTAACCGATCAAGACTCTCCGGATGCCCACTACAATATAAGTGCCTACCCTATGAGTGTTAATCCCCTCAAAACCGGGACGTCGGGTACCGAGGACCAACCAGAGTGCTTTTTCCACTTCTCGGGTGTGCGCTTTCAATGAGGGGCTCATAGTAACGCGTGGAGGCCAGCAGACCCTTCATTCCTTCTCCAGGTCGATGTCCCACATGGACCTTTATCGGAGAAGGCCCACCCTCCGGGGATCCCCGATCCCCTGTAGTAGTTACGAGGCAGCTTATACCAGAATAAACAAACATCAAATCCAGCCCTGTCCCATACCAGAGTAATGTGGTTGCATGGGGTTAAGTTGTTATAGCTAACTGCAAATAACCGGGTGCGTTTTCATAAACCTTTTTCCTCCATCTTTCCTTTAGCATTTTGTAAAACAAAACCTTTTTATTTCTCAACAACTCTTGGGAGGTCCCACCTCACCAAGGTTTTAACATAAATCATTTGATAAAACTTTTTCGGGGTCTTCCCATCCTCTAGATTTTGCTTCGGCTAAAACGGGGTCTCCAAAGGGTATGGTGTAATACACCATCTATTCTACTAGGGACAAGTAGGTGTCTCCAAGGGGGTTGTACTTAATAGTACCAAAGTGTAATAGTTCGGAGGAGCCAAACCACTACCATATATACATTAACATATCATAAAACAATGTAGTTTCATAAATAATAGATAAAACATGCATAAGTAAAATAGTAGGACAAGGCTTATGAGCAAGAAGGTGGATTGCCTGCGATCAGCAATATGGCATCATTGTCCCTAGACTTCTTCTTAGAAAACCATAATAACCAATAAAAACCATCTCCTTCTACTCTCCGATATAATCGCAACTATCGTAGATAGGGAGCACATGCAAACAAACACAAGGGCACAATCAATACAAGGCATACAAGCAACAATACATACAGCAAGCAATGATCAATACAAGTTTACAAATCAGTAGGTCTTAGGAAGAATGGATTTAATAAGATTGGCCTTGTCTTGGAAAGATGGAAGAAGATCCCTTAGGATTTATAGTCTAGAAACTACCTAAGAGATGGGTTTTGGATCAAGGACCTATTATGTAGGATACCATAGTGTAAAAATGATACCAACAGATAGGTGTTGATAAAATGAAACCAACAAAAGTGGTTTCACTATTTTATCATTTACCAAAGATTAATAGTGAATTTTCTAGTGGGAAAAATTCTAGTTTTAGGCAATAATTCACCAGAAAAGTGCTGGAGATCCAAAAATTATTTCCTTGGATGGTTAGGTAATTCTTGATGTACTTGTTCACTGAGAGTTGGAATCATGTCAAGAGAATTACCATAATGCCCTCAGGAAATTCCCAAAGTCATTTTTGGAGGGTTTTTGTCTTTTTCACCAGATTTAATCTACACGGACTTTTGATTTAATTCCAATGGGACAATGTAGGTATTTAGAATACCTTTATACAGAAATTCGAATAAATCTTTTTGGAGTGGCATAACTACTGAGGTGATTTTATTAGTGAAATAACTAAGCGCAGAACAGATTAATTCATGATAAATCCACAGGGGCTTGGGAAATTATGGGCTACTGGGTTTTGATAGGTATTGGTAGGGAATTTTACTGGGAGTTGGAATTGGTTCAATACCTCTGTTGGTTTGACCTAGAGAAATTCCTAAAGTCAGCTCAGAGTTGTTTTTGTTATTTTTACTAAAGACAATCTACTATTCACCTTGGCATGGGACCAAGTCCATGAAATAGGTACAGGTAATACCTACTAGGGGCAGTTGGTTTTACTCCAATTGGAGATGTGAATCTCCCTGAGGGATTTAAGGAATTTTTTAAACACTTCTGGGCAATTGATTTAATATATTTAATCCATACAAATTCTGAGCTGACCAAGGGTACTGGGTGTTAGGGAAATCATCCATGTACTTAGTAGAATTTAGATCTGGGCATTGTGTGTTGCTTACCATTTTCAAATCGATTTAAAGTAACTAGTTGAAAATAGGTCTAAAAAATTGTACATAAAAGAAGAGGGGAGGGAACCGGTGGGCTGCTGCGATGCAGAGAGGACCAGGCCGCGCTAGGCCGGCCCAAGACACAGCCGGACGTGCGGGGCGACGCCCAGCAAGCCGTGGCCCAGGAAGACCGAAGGGGCACGGTGCATCTGGTAGCCGTTCGATCTAAAGAGAGATCGACGGCGGGGAGGCCGTCTTCTCCCCGACGAAGCGGCGGTGGGGCAGAAACCCTAGCGTGGGGGAAAGATCGACCCGTGGCACTCACCTGAGGGTGGATATGGGCCAGGGAGTTGCCAGGTCGACGCGGTGAAGCTCCCCGAGCAGATCCATGGGCGGCAAGGTGGGGTTGGCTTCAGAGAAGGAGCTCATGCCGTGGTGGCCGAGGAAGAGCTCGTCGGTGCACTCCCGGGCCAGCTATAGAGGTGGTCCTGTGCAAAGAAGGAGGCATGGTTACCTAGAGGAGGAGGAGGGGATCACATCAGAGTGCCATGCAGCCGGGGAGGTGCAGGGTAGAGAGGGCTTAGTTCGAGGGGAAGGTGGAGACCGAGAGGAGAGTTCCTCCTTCTCCAAGGCGAGGGAGAGCTGAGGGATGGATCTGGAGCTCTCTAGGGAGGTAAGTGGAGTGGGAGGGGAAGAAATGAGGGGGCAGGAGTGGGGTGGAGGGCCTCTGGTCCATTTAAAGGCGATGGGGAGGTTCATGGTGGACATGGCCTATGGAGGAGCTAGGGCAGGTCTTGGGGCTCCTCATTGGTTACCATGGGCGGTGGAGAGGGTACTGGGGTCGTGCAGGAGACAGAGGGGAGGTGGGGTGGAGTGCTGCAATCAATTGGCCTCACAATCTTGTCTCTCTCTCTTTCTCTCTCTCTCTTGCAAGCACATGGGACAAGGGAGAGGGGTTGCTACACTAAATTTTCTACAGTGCAGGACCAGAAGAGATGGAGTTGCTGTGGAGAAGTGTTGGGAAAGCTTTGATGGGGTTTGGAGGTAATTTGCTTAGTTTGCTAGAGTTTGATCAAAATGGTGCTTGTGAAGGAAGTTCAAAAACTTGCATTGGACCAGATGAAGAAATGGTACTGGTTGGTAGATGAGGTCAAGTTACACGTCCAGGAATTATTTGGGATTTTTCAAAAGATTAAAAGTCCATTTATTCAAAAACTGCAGAAGTGAAGTATTGGAGCTCATTTGATAATTTTTACATTGGACTTTGTTGGATTTTGATGTGAGGTGATCCCAAATGTGAATACACACTTAGGGGAATTTTCCCAAGATTTATTTGGGCTTAAAAGTATTTAAAACATTTATTTTGTTGTTTCCGCCATTTAGGAAAAAGGGCAAAAGAATTATTAAAGCTCTTCAAAAATATTTATTTTCGAAGTGGGATGATAGGGTATGATATATAGGACTCAATTGAGCCCAAAGTTAGGGAAGTGATTTGGCAAAAACCAAACTTTCCTTGGTGAGAGGGGTTTTGGAGATTTTGACTATTAAAGAGATTAATTAGGTTTGGAGCCAAAATAATTATGGATTATTTTTGGTAAATCTTGATGATCAAGGTGGATGATGTATACAAGGTGTAGCAAGCATTTGCAACCTTGGGATTGGAGAATCCAAGTTGATTTTGGTGAAATACATTAGGTTAAGGATCTAGGGTGATGTTAATTTCATACCATCAAAACCATGTTGGATCTTGGAGTTCAGATCTCCCCTTGGGGCATGGGGTAGATGGATGGATATACCAAGTGATGCACGTCAACATGGTACAGAGGTTTGAGCTTGATCTTGCTTGAGTTCACCAAGAATTAATTTCAAACTTTGAATAAAATAAGCCTGCCAAAGAAGATTATCATCTAGCCTTCAAAACCTTGTGGGTTTAAGTAGCACAAAGATCCACTTGGAACAAGTGAAGTAGATATTGATAGACCTATATGAGTAGAATACAACCATGCAAATATTTGGTACAAAGAAGGTTGGATGGTGGTGTGAGCTTCTATCAAAGTAGGCATGTTGACTAGATTTGCAGGATTAGTTATTTTCTTGCCTGCAAAACCATCAAGAACAAGTGGGTAGGAGGATGATCTAACCAAGGTCAAGAGTGGGACTTGGTAGTCCTTAGGATGGTTAACAAGATGGTTCAGATGCATTTCCGAAAATGCACAAGGGTTGAGAAAGGGAGGCATTGAAAAAAGGTGATGTTGGAAATAGATTTCCAGACTTAGCCAAATTTGGCAGATTTAGGGTTTTTGACTAGAATGTGGGTGGTGATGATTTTGATGGGTTTCAAGGTACCAAAGCATCATCAAGTGGATGATGTTGAAGTGTAGATTGAGTAGTAAGGATCCATGCTTGATATTGGTCTTCATTGACTTGGAAGCTTCTAGAATGGATCACTACAGAATTGATCTGGTTAAGGGTTTTAGATGATCACCTAGTATCTAGAGATTTGATCCTTCTTTCTACTCTTGCTTAGGGTGTGGTGATTTGGAAATCTCTTGATACTAGTGATGAGCTCCTATAGTAGCTCATACTATCTCCTAAGCAGACAAATCAGGCAGCAGATCAAGGCAATTCATCAGACAGTAGAGCAAGGCAACTCATCTTATAAATTAAGCAAACCTACTACTAGGGTTACCATCAAGTCTGACTTGAGGTAAGGTTGGGAAATTTGAAAAGGGGTTGGAGTTTGAATAAGATGAGAATCTTTGGTATCTCTACCAAGAGTAGAATTCAAAGGCTTCATAAAAAGGTTTTGTTAAATCTAGAGATAAGAATAGTAGAAGGTTCTGTCTTGAAAACATTAGGAGATTATGTTATATAGCTCTTCATAGTTTGATCAATAGAAGCTACTAAAATAGTTGGTTTGCAAAGCCTTCTTGGCTCAGGTTTTGAAATGCCAGAACATTTGAGAATATGGAAATTAAGCCAAGGCTATTTTGGGAAGTAGCTTTTTTCAACTGGTGTTAAGGTAAGGAGTATATCAACTAATAAACATTCATATGCATAAGAATATCCAAACAACAAGCAAACACTTCAGCATTAAAGAAGAAAAAGTTTTTGTTCCCCCTGATTTTTGCATTCTGGACAACTAATCAGGGTTGCTGAAATTAGGATGTTACATGATTTCTTGGACTAACCTATTAACAAGAGCCACAGTGTCAGCTGCCGATTTTCTGCTGTTTTTGGTTCCAGGAAGTCAGAAAATGAATATTCTCGTAATTGGACGGGACAAAAGCCAAAGTTATTATTTTACCGGGGGACACTTGGAGCCAGAATAGGAGATGGAGAAGGGCCAGAGCGCGGCCACACCACCTGGCCGCACGGCCAGGCTTGGACCGCTCCAGGGGTGGTGTGGCCAGCCCAGGCACCCCCTCGGCCTCTCCTTATGCCTATATATTGCCTCTGATACGGAAACCCTAAGTACCCGATCAAAATTCCATGAAAGAGTCTGTACCGCCGTCATCTCCATCCCTAGATCGGGAGGGATCTAAAACTCTTCCCGGCACCCTGCCGGAGAGGGGAATTCACCCTGGAGGCCTTCTTCATCACCATGCAAGCCTCCGGTGTGATGTGTGAGTAGTTCATCTCTGGACTATGGGTCCATGTAGTAGCTAGATGGCTGGTTCTCCTCCTTTGTGCTATCATGTTTAGATCTTGTGAGCTCTTTTATTATCAAGATCATCTATTTGTAATTTTGCATGTTGTGTTTGCGAGGATCCGATGGATATTGAGATGCTATTTCAGATTGATTATTGATTCTATCATGTCTTTGTTATTTGTGATCTTGCATGCTTTCCGTTGTTAGTAGCTATCTTGGCCAAGTAGATGCTAGCAACTCCAAGAGTTAGTATTTATGCTCGATAGTGGGTTCATGCCTCTGGTAATCTGGGGAAGTGATAGAAATCTCTAAGGTACTAGATGTGGTGTTGCTACTAGGGAGAAAACAACAATCATTTGTTCATACAACAATCGTATTGTTTATTTTACACGCAATTCATAATGCAACAATCTGTTGCTTGCAACTTAATACTAGAGGGGGTTCGGATGATAACCTGAAGGTGGATTATTAGTCATAGATGCAGTTGGATGGCGGTCTATGTATAATGTTGTAATGCCCAATCGAATCTCAAAGGAGTCAAGATGATTAGTATATGCTTGTATGCTTTCTCGATGTTTGTCAATTGCCCCGCTGTAATTTGTTCACCCAGCATGTTATCTATCTTAAGGAGAGCCACCTCTAGTGAACTATGGACCCCGGTCCTTTCTTTTATATTCAATCTACAATCAACTGTTTACTGCTTTGTGTTTACTTTCTGCAAACTATTACTTTCTTCCATTCGATACGTTTAATCCCTTGTTTTCAGCAAAACCGGTGAGATTGACAACCTCATCGTAAGTTGGGGCAAAGTTCTGTGGTTGTGTTGTGCAGGTCTCCACGTTGCTCCTAGCACCGGTAGTGCTCCCTGCCAAGGCTTAGGTAGCAACACCTTTGGGGTGTTTCCTTGCTCCTACTGGATTGATAACCTTGGTTTTGTACTGAGGGAAAACTTGCTGATGTGCTCATCATACCTTCCTCTTGGGGTTCCCCAATGAGCTCGATATATTTTGGGCCATCAAGCTCTTTTTCTGGCGCCGTTGCCGGGGAGTCAAGGACATCTTCACAAGGGGAGTCTCTCATAACCAATCTCTTTACTTTGTTATTTTTGTTTTGCTTTGTTTGCTTGTTTCTTTATCAAAAACACAAAAAAATTAGTTTTACGAGTTTGCTTTCTTTATTAAAAACACAAAAAAATGACTACCCTTGAAAACACTAAGTTGTGTGACTACACTAGCACCAACAACAATGATTTTATGAGCACACCTATTGCTCCTCCTGTTCCTGAAGCTACTTTCTTTGAGATAAAACCTACTTTACTCAATCTTGTTATGAGAGAACAATTTTCTGGTATTGGTAATGAAGATGTTGTTGCCCATCTAAATAACTTTGTTGAACTTTGTGATATGCAAAAGCATAAGGATATAGATGGAAATATTATTAAGCTGAAATTGGTTCCCTTCTCTTTGAGAGGAAAAGCTAAAGAATGGCTGAATTCCCTGACTAGGAATAGTATTCATTCTTGGACTAAATGCAAAGATGCTTTCATTGGAAAATACTATCCTACTTCTAAGGTTATATCTATGAGAAGTGAAATAATGAAGTTTAAACAATTTGATAATGAACATGTTGCTCAATCTTGGGAAAGAATGAAATCTTTGGTAAAGAATTGTCCCACTCATGGACTGACTGCTTGGATGATCATCCAAACCTTTTATGCAGGATTGAACTATTCTTCAAGGAACCTATTGGACTCTGCTTCTGGAGGTACCATTATGACCATTACTTTGGGTGCTGCAACTAAGCTTCTGGATAATATGATGGTTAATTACTCCGAATGGCATACTGAAAGAGCTCCACAAGGTAAGAAGGTAAATTCTGTTGAAGAAACCTCCTCCTTGAGTGATAAGATTGATATTATTATGTCTATGCTTGTTAATGGGAAAGACCATATTGATCCAAATAATGTTCCCTTAGCCTCTTTGGTTGCTCAAGAAGAACAAGTTGATGTGAACTTTATAAGAAATATGTAACTACCTCGGTGAATTACACTCCTAGTTACAAGCCTGGATGAGCGGAAATGGTTAAAATAGTACGGTGGGGCCCAAATGCCACTCACAGGTAGACCTTTCGGCCGTCCTAACCATTTCCAAACATCGGGACAAGAACGGGCGGCGTAACCGGCAGGCGAAGGGATCAACTACATACACAAATGAGTATGTATGCAAGCCACCATACAACAGTACATCAGAGCCATTCCATCTAAAAAGAAAAGAAATATTGCAACGCCATACGGCAAGATCCAAATATCCTAGATAGATATAATAGTTTAGGATATCTCATCATACATCAATCAACAGAGTATCAGGCGGAAGCGGAAGACAAAATCCGAGTACGGATAAGAAGCAAATCGGCATAAGATGCCCCATAAATAAGCAGATCCCGCCCACAGATCTCACGGATCCCCGTTCCCGGAATCTCTACACCGAATGATAGTTGCCCACATCGTCCGTCTCTTCCACCCAGTATCCATCTTGCGAGTTTACCTGTTCATCTGAATCAAACAATTTATCGTGTGAGACCCTAGGGGTACTCAGCAAGTCTTTATGCCTCTAAAGGGGACACAACCTGGGGTGACGCAATTGCAGCAAAAGATAAACCCTAACAGTTCTATAGATAAACCCTAACAGTTCTATATACCACCATGGATTAACAAGATATTCCCAGAATATCAAGTTCAAGAGGCGGGAGAAACAAACAAATGCTCGAAACACTTTCTGAGCTCAATGCTCTTAGAAAGATCAATATTAAGAGCACGGGTTCGTGTTGAAGAAGATGCACTGGAAGAATAGATCATCTGGTCCTTCGGAAGAAAAAGAGATGTCACCTGGTTCACATTGTCGATTGGATCACCGGTTACAAGATAAAGAGATCTTGGATAAGAACCGATGATAGCTCATACCTCAAGCAAAGCTACCAGAGACAAAAAGATGCAATTCCCTCGTATCAAAGAGAATTTTGCAGATATGGAGTTCAAAAATATGTGCAGCATGATGGACAGATGATAGACCGCCGTAGTGCCTTGAGAAACTCCGGATTGCCAAAGATGCTTGAATATGCATAGATATGATCACGGTGTACTCAAAATCACAGGAGATAACCGTCACCATTTGGAGGATAGTGTTGATAGCATTTTCCATATTCCACTCATGATAAGTGTCATATAGCTATGCCGAGAACCAAATTACAATCACCAGCATCGGATCGACACATGTTATGTAAAGAAAAATTTTCCGCAATTTTCGACATTAAAATACCAATAGATGCGCAAAATCACTTAGCAGGTAGAGATTAGCAACTGATGCTTACACAGAATGTGGAGTTGCTAGAAGGAAGGACACCCTTAAGAAGATGGCACCGGTTAACAAGGAGTCAGATAGATCGCGCCGGTTTTCAAAAGCCTGTCAGTATGGAATGTACCAACAGTTGATAACCAAAGGCAGATTGTGATAACAAATTGGATGCAACAGATAGACAAGGAATTACACACACACACACACACTTTCTATGGTACTACGGAAACCCAGAACACGTGAATCCTAGTTTGAATTTTAAGAAGAGGATTGAAAACGTTACACTTCCTTACCAGAAAAGGGTGGGTGGGTGGGTAAGAAGAAAAGTGGAAGCAGTCCTACTCTCGCGTTTTACTTTTCCCTAGTATACATAGCTACCAAAAATATTTTCTAGACTGACAACGACCATTTGGCTGAGACCCTGAAGGGCGGGATGGCTCTGATACCAATTGTAACTACCTCGGTGAATTACGCTCCTAATACAAGCCTGGATGAGCGGAAATGGTTAAAATAGTACGGTGGGGCCCAAATGCCACTCACAAGTAGACCTTTCGGCCGTCCTAACCATTTCCAAACATCGGGACAAGAACGGGCGGCATAACCGGCAGGCGAAGGGATCAACTACATACACAAATGAGTATGTATGCAAGCCACCATACAACAGTACATCAGAGCCATTCCATCTAAAAAGAAAAGAAATATTGCAACGCCATACGGCAAGATCCAAATATCCTAGATAGATATAATAGTTTAGGATATCTCCTCATACATCAATCAACTGAGTATCAGGCGGAAGCGGAAGACAAAATCCGAGTACGGATTAGAAGCAAATCGGCATAAGATGCCCCATAAATAAGCAGATCCCGCCCACAGATCTCACGGATCCCCGTTCCCGGAATCTCTACACCGAATGATAGTTGCCCACATCGTCCGTCTCTTCCACCCAGTATCCATCTTGCGAGTTTACCTGTTCATCTGAATCAAACAATTTATCGTGTGAGACCCTAGGGGTACTCAGCAAGTCTTTATGCCTCTAAAGGGGACACAACCTGGGGTGACGCAATTGCAGCAAAAGATAAACCCTAACAGTTCTATAGATACTCGCTAACCATCCGCCTAACCAGAGATAGACGGATGTCCGTGAATTAATAACAACAGTTATAATGGTAATGTTAACGGATCCATCCTCCTCCCCGCTTACCAACGAGGAAGCGGACGAACAACCCCCCCCCCCCCCCATCCGTTGGCAGTTTTATTAACCATTCCATGAGTGTTGCACTATTTACTAGTCAGTTATTTAGTCAAATTAAAAGCGTTACTTTAGTTATTCTTGTCTATGATCGAGAAACTGTGCTCCAAGTCGTCCATAACCGCGGACACGGCTTTCAGAAAGTTTTACCCTGCAGGGGTGCACAAATAGCAACACACACTCGATCAACCTCGGAAAAACCAAATCAGAACCAACGAGGCAGTCACGACAAAGCGATCACAGGATTCAGAAATATTTCAGGGGGCCACCCCATTAAGCTACCCGCAATGAAGCTGGCCGGCTAAGAGACGGACTCAAGGTTTGTGTGGCCGGCTGTAAACGACTAGGAACCCGAAAGTGTGACTGGGCTTGTCGATACAGCGAAAACGGGTCACGGCCCTAAACAGTACAGTGTGCAGTACCTCGCACAATTTAAATAAAGCAGTAAAGCATGGCATAAGTACAAGATAGTAAATAAAACCTCAATCTAGTTTGTGGCCCCAAGAAATAAGAATGAATCAAGCTCTGGCTCAGGGGGGTTCATAAGCCTCCCGGATGTGGATAGCGCGAATATTCAAGGAACAGGAATCAAGTACTCGGGGTCCTACGGGACACAAGTGAGCCTAAAAAACCAAATAGCAAATATGGCTCACCGATGCCACTTTCATTAGTTATCCCATTACTACTCAGGTTAAGTTGTTTAGGTACCTCGTTATCCGTCAGACTCTCACATACCCTACACATGTTGTTCTACGACTCGCATGGCTCAAACAACTCCTGTAGTAATGGCTCATGGGATGGAGGAACAAGCTTCGGTGGGGTTTAAAAGTAAAGGCTATGCAATACTTGGGATTCAATTTAATGCAATCGCGACTCAATGATGCAAGAATAAGATAGAGGCAATAGGTACTATATGTATGCAAGCATGTGGTAGTGCTTGCCTGGCAGCTCTGTTGAAGCGAGAGAAGGATCTGGGTAGTGCTCCTGGGTATCTTGATATATCCCCTGCTCAGCGTCTATTCGAAGAAGAACCAAACAAACAAGGGCCAACATAAATAAAGTGCACAAACATATGAATTAAAATGCGACAAGCAAACAATCATGCCATGATGAATGATGCACAATTTGCATGGCAATAATGTAGCATGGCATGGGTGAGGTGTGGAATACAAGTATAAATCATTTTGTTGAGTTTTAATCATGTTTTAACCTCAATTAAATTGCTGTATACTTTATATTTATATGATGCATGCTGCAAATCAAAACATGGAAAGCATAAACAGAAAGGTCTCGTCGAGCTAATCATTTTAGACATATTATTTGTTAAATTTGGAGTTATAAAACAAAAGTTATTAATTAATTAAGGAAAAGGGCATTTTTTGTAATTTTAATTAACTTGGAAACTAAAGTGTTCAAAATATATTTTGAATGGCATAATTGAATTCCTCATATTTTTCTGATTTCAAAACATATGTTATTTGCATTATTTGGATTTATAATTTAAAAGTTATTTAAAAACAGAATTAAAATTTGAATTTAAATTAATTTGAAAAGATTTGAATTAAAACAGATAACAGAAAAACCTTTTGTCACACAGACCAGTTCTAGCCACAGTCAATGACCAGTGGGGCCATGCTGACTGGACGACACAGGCGCACAGAAATTCTTCTGTCACCGCGAGCTAACCTAGCCATTGCGTTTGACAGGTGGGGCCTGCGGCCACGGGGTCCACGTGACAGCGGCGAGAGGAAAAGAAACTGACAGGTGGGGCTGAGCTGGAGTGCGGGTTGAGGTTCTGGAAACAGGGGGGTTCCTCTGCAAAACTTACGCGGAGGCAGACAGGTGGGTCCAAGAGGAGCGCGGGTTGCGTGCACAAAACAGCAGGGGGTTACGTGCAAAAAGGGCGCCGTACTGTTCCTCTTCTCCGTGGCAGAGGACAGATCGGTGCACGTCCGACGCAGGCGCGGCGCGGGAAATCGAACTCCGGACCTGGCGTGCGCGCGCGGAGGCGGCAGCCACTGGGCTGGGGGCGGGTTGGTGTTAGGAGGGCGGACGGGGCCTAGTTGGGGCTTGGCGCTACGCGGGAGTGAGCAGACAGAAGTGAACAACGGCGCGCGGAGGGCGCTCGACGAAAGGGCCGGCGGATCTAGGCGACGATGGCGAGGCAGAGCATGTCCAGGGGGTTTAGGGGCTCACCGAGAGTGTGTCGGTGGTGGCGGATCGGGCCGGCGAGCAGCAGGACGACGGTGATGCAGAGGCCCAGCGGTTTAGGGTTTCAGGGTCGGCGTCGCGATGTTCTTCGGCTCCAGCCCTTCTCCTCCTCGCTGACGGTTACTGGACGAAGCAGAGAAGCCTCCTCGTCCTTCTCGATCACCTCCTCGTCGCGCTCGTTGGCTGGATCGGCGCAGCGTGGTTGGAGCAGACGGTGGCCGGCGTTGGGGGTAGACGGTGGTGGAGAGGAAGGAGAGAAGAAGGCGAGGCCCTGGGCGGATCTGGGAGAGGCCATAGGCGAGAGAGGGGGGGTATATAGGAACGGGAGAGGAGAGGGGTGCCGTGGGGGAGTGGTAGATGGAAAAGGTGGCTTCGGCCACCTTTTTCTCCTTCCTCCTCCTCACGTGCTCGGTCGGCCAGGGGCAGGGCAGGCAGGGGGTGGCTTCCAGGTGGGGCAAGGTGAGGCCAGGGAGGCAGGCTCGGCGTGGTGGGGTAGCACGGCAGAGAGAGCTAGAGAGAGAGAAGGAGAGGGGAGGCTCGGGCTAGGGTTAGAGGCTCGGGCTCGGGTGAGCTAGGCTCGGTTAGGGTTTGGGTAGAGGGCAGCTAGGGCAGGGGTGAGGTGGCCAGGGAGAGAGGGTGGCCGGTGGGGCCAGCTAGGTAGAGAGAAGAGAGAGGCCGAGAGGGGGTGATGTGGTGGCTAGGGTAGGTCATGGTTTAGGGTTTAGGAGAGGGGGTATGGTGATGATGGGGTAGATGATAGGGAGGATCTTAGCTAGAGGGTAAGAGAGAGAGATGAGTGGGATGCTTAGGGTTTAGCTACTTGCTTGCACCAAGCTAGATCAACAAGAATAGGTGGATGAGGGTATGGATGGGGATAGATGTGGTTCTTAGCATGTCCCAAACAAAACAAGCATGAAGAGAGGTAGGGAGAGATGGGAGAAAAGATCCACTCAAAATTCAAATAAAATCCAAAGGACATGCAAAAGGTGGTACTTGCATGGGCCATGCATAAATAATTAATACCATGCTTATTTTTGTGAAAACAAGGTTATTTACATGGCATTATTCTTATGCATTCCAAAATGTGGAGTAAGGCCTAAGCAAAAGGATTTAAGAGAAGTTCCAAGTGGAGTAGATGGAGTTGACCACATTGGATTATAATTGGGACTTGCTAGTGTGTATATTCCACTAGATGCTTACTATTCCCAAAAATATTCCCACATGAGCATAAATCCATAATAATCCATATGGAAGCTAGGAAAAAGGGTTCCACTCACAAGGCATGCAAAGGTGGCCATGTGGCTCTCATAAACCAATAATGTGAAAACAACATGATGCTAAGATGAGAGCATGTGGACAATAGAATTGGATCCATCCCAACCCACATGAGCTAGAGGTAAAACCCAAATAAAGTGCAAAGCTCATATTTAGTTGGATGGTGGAATTATAAGGTGGTGAAAGAAAGGTGGTGGAGTGGAATAAAAGATATGCCCCCAACTCAACTTGGGCATTTAAACAATATATCAAGAACCAAATACAATATTAAGAGGCAAATACAATAATTAATGCATATGAGAGAAGAACCAAAGCAAAAAGGGTTTTATATGATGCTCAAATGCAAGGTGGCATGATGACATGAGCATGATATAATTATGATGCAACAATTAGATATAGGAAGTAGCATATATATAGACTAGACTAGTAGCATTGCAATTGTTAGACAATTGGGATGCTACAACTCTCCCCCACTAAACAAGAATCTCGCCCCGAGATTCCTAGGAAAAAGAAAACAACACAAGGAGAGGCGGTGTTCGAACGAAGTTGACCCTCACGTTCCCAAGTTGATGAACAACAGAATGGTGCGACCGCTACACCTTGCAAAACTTGCTAGACTTGTTGCGAGTCTTGCGTTTTGCTTGAGAAACAACGATTAGAAGAGTTGAAGGATTGTCGTGAGACAAGAAGGATAGGATGAACATAGCTCCGGTTTTCTCAAGAAACATGATAAGAGAAAATAGAACCACTTGTGAAAGAAAGGACAAGATGATGTATCATGGATAAAGAAAGACACACCATTAAGATTAAAGATTTATCGATACTAGAGAGGATGAATCTTTATCTCGCCGGAAGGAAAAGAGCTAGATTGGAGAGGTTTCGAACCACTATGACAATAGTATCGTATCTTCTCTCGGATTTGAGAAATGAAGTACGGAAACAATATTGCCTCCAAACAATAGAGTCCCTTGATATCAACAGAAAGATTTAGTTAGACATTGTCGGATTAGATTCTTCTTGCGCCGGTAAGAACCAAAGGATCACGCAATTGAGGTGCGCGGATATAACTTCCAGAGACGGATGTGAAGCCAGATCATGGTGGAATCCCGAGAAGCAAAGAATATGGAGGATCTGGAGTTTATTGTAGATATACTTATTGCTTTCTTTAGCCTTGAGGCTAACGCAATAGATTTGCGGCTGATGGCATCAACCATAATTGGCTTTACCACAGAAAAAGAATTGATGAAACAAAGAGAGATAGTTTCCTTTCATCTTGTTTATGGATGTCGAGCATCGGTAGAATGACGAGGACATAAAAGAGTTTGAGTTTGTTTCCACCAGATAATTGAAGATTTTGCTCCATCTAGAATAGACAGACCACCAACAAGAGATTATTGATTACTTTCTTCGAGAGAGCACTCTGAAAAAACAAGGACGGAAGTAAAAGTATCAAGGGATAAAGGCCACTTCTAACTTCCGTGGAATGAGTGAAATCACATTAATTCACCAATTCAATGTACAAGAGCGAATGATAAGAGTAGTGGTATGGTAGCTACTCCATCCCGCACTCAAAGCATTACTCCGCACATGAATAAGAAAACCATGCAACCCAACTACCGAAACAGACTGAAGCTATTGACAATAACTCATGGAACTTCTTTAGAAAACAAGGATAGATGCAAACGATTCGCCGGATCCAAGATAGATAAGGGTGATGATGTTGTCGTCATATCATAAGTAACAAGCCACCGGAAAGATATGAAGGAAGATTACGGAGAAGAACTGCAAGATTCAACAGCTACGGAAAAGATAGCACCAACTTGAACAGAAGGAATACAAGATCTGGAAGGTCTTCATGGCCTCCGGTGGATTGAGCATAGACGACAGAGCGAGAGGGTTTCAAGAGATTACTTGACGAGACTGAGGTGAAAGAACTCCATGTTCTTCTTGAAATGATTGAGAGAGATTTAGCAGTTTTGAGGAAATCTACGGCGGAACGACGATGATAACTCGCCAACAAGGAAAACTCTGGGTTTGATTGAAGATGGAAGATGGAATTAACAATGAACTTGCTGATTCCAGAATTGAAGCGATCTATTTAGCAGAAGGACGTGGCCGAGATAGGTGACTTCAAAAAGTCAGAGTTCTCACTTTGAGACTTTGCACACAGGCAGTGTTAACAAAGCTTAAGAGAAAGAGACACAGATGATCTTCCATGTCCTTCCACTGATATGGAATAGGCAAGCATATTATCAACATATACCACCATGGATTAACAAGATATTCCCAGAATATCAAGTTCAAGAGGCGGGAGAAACAAACAAATGCTCGAAACACTTTCTGAGCTCAATGCTCTTAGAAAGATCAATATTAAGAGCACGGGTTCGTGTTGAAGAAGATGCACTGGAAGAATAGATCATCTGGTCCTTCGGAAGAAAAAGAGATGTCACCTGGTTCACATTGTCGATTGGATCACCGGTTACAAGATAAAGAGATCTTGGATAAGAACCGATGATAGCTCATACCTCAAGCAAAGCTACCAGAGACAAAAAGATGCAATTCCCTCGTATCAAAGAGAATTTTGCAGATATGGAGTTCAAAAAGATGTGCAGCATGATGGACAGATGATAGACCGCCGTAGTGCCTTGAGAAACTCCGGATTGCCAAAGATGCTTGAATATGCATAGATATGATCACGGTGTACTCAAAATCACAGGAGATAACCGTCACCATTTGGAGGATAGTGTTGATAGCATTTTCCATATTCCACTCATGATAAGTGTCATATAGCTATGCCGAGAACCAAATTACAATCACCAGCATCGGATCGACACATGTTATGTAAAGAAAAAATTTCCGCAATTTTCGACATTAAAATACCAATAGATGCGCAAAATCACTTAGCAGGTAGAGATTAGCAACTGATGCTTACACAGAATGTGGAGTTGCTAGAAGGAAGGACACCCTTAAGAAGATGGCACCGGTTAACAAGGAGTCAGATAGATCGCGCCGGTTTTCAAAAGCCTGTCAGTATGGAATGTACCAACAGTTGATAACCAAAGGCAGATTGTGATAACAAATTGGATGCAACAGATAGACAAGGAATTACACACACACACACACACACACTTTCTATGGTACTACGGAAACCCAGAACACGTGAATCCTAGTTTGAATTTTAAGAAGAGGATTGAAAACGTTACACTTCCTTACCAGAAAAGGGTGGGTGGGTGGGTAAGAAGAAAAGTGGAAGCAGTCCTACTCTCGCGTTTTGTTTTTCCCTAGTATACATAGCTACCAAAAATATTTTCTAGACTGACAACGACCATTTGGCTGAGACCCTGAAGGGCGGGATGGCTCTGATACCAATTGTAACTACCTCGGTGAATTACGCTCCTAGTTACAAGCCTGGATGAGCGGAAATGGTTAAAATAGTACGGTGGGGCCCAAATGCCACTCACAGGTAGACCTTTCGGCCGTCCTAACCATTTCCAAACATCGGGACAAGAACGGGCGGCGTAACCGGCAGGCGAAGGGATCAACTACATACACAAATGAGTATGTATGCAAGCCACCATACAACAGTACATCAGAGCCATTCCATCTAAAAAGAAAAGAAATATTGCAACGCCATACGGCAAGATCCAAATATCCTAGATAGATATAATAGTTTAGGATATCTCCTCATACATCAATCAACAGAGTATCAGGCGGAAGCGGAAGACAAAATCCGAGTACGGATAAGAAGCAAATCGGCATAAGATGCCCCATAAATAAGCAGATCCCGCCCATAGATCTCACGGATCCCCGTTCCCGGAATCTCTACACCGAATGATAGTTGCCCACATCGTCCGTCTCTTCCACCCAGTATCCATCTTGTGAGTTTACCTGTTCATCTGAATCAAACAATTTATCGTGTGAGACCCTAGGGGTACTCAGCAAGTCTTTATGCCTCTAAAGGGGACACAACCTGGGGTGACGCAATTGCAGCAAAAGATAAACCCTAACAGTTCTATAGATACTCGCTAACCATCCGCCTAACCAGAGATAGACGGATGTCCGTGAATTAATAACAACAGTTATAATGGTAATGTTAACGGATCCATCCTCCTCCCCGCTTACCGACGAGGAAGCGGACGAACAACCCCTCCCCCATCCGTTGGCAGTTTTATTAACCATTCCATGAGTGTTGCACTATTTACTAGTCAGTTATTTAGTCAAATTAAAAGCGGTACTTTAGTTATTCTTGTCTATGATCGAGAAACTGTGCTCCAAGTCGTCCATAACCGCGGACACGGCTTTCAGAAAGTTTTACCCTGCAGGGGTGCACAAATAGCAACACACACTCGATCAACCTCGAAAAAACCAAATCAAAACCAACGAGGCAGTCACGACAAAGCGATCACAGGATTCAGAAATATTTCAGGGGGCCACCCCATTAAGCTACCCGCAACGAAGCTGGCCGGCTACGAGACGGACTCAAGGTTTGTGTGGCCGGCTGTAAACGACTGGGAACCCGAAAGTGTGATTGGGCTTGTCGATACAGCGAAAACGGGTCACGGCCCTAAACAGTACAGTGTGCAGTACCTCGCACAATTTAAATAAAGCAGTAAAGCATGGCATAAGTACAGGATAGTAAATGAAACCTCAAACTAGTTTGTGGCCCCAAGAAATAAGAATGAATCAAGCTCTGGCTCAGGGGGGTTCATAAGCCTCCCGGATGTGGATAGCGCGAATATTCAAGGAACAGGAATCAAGTACTCGGGGTCCTACGGGACACAAGTGAGCCTGAAAAACCAAATAGCAAATATGGCTCACCGATGCCACTTTCATTAGTTATCCCATTACTACTCAGGTTAAGTTGTTTAGGTACCTCGTTATCCATCAGACTCTCACATACCCTACACATGCTGTTCTATGACTCGCATGGCTCAAACAACTCCTGTAGTAATGGCTCATGGAATGGAGGAACAAGCTTCGGTGGGGTTTAAAAATAAAGGCTATGCAATACTTGGGATTCAATTTAATGCAATCGCGACTCAATGATGCAAGAATAAGATAGAGGCAATAGGTACTATATGTATGCAAGCATGTGGTAGTGCTTGCCTAGCAGCTCTGTTGAAGCGAGAGAAGGATCTGGGTAGTGCTCCTGGGTATCTTGATATATCCCCTGCTCAGCGTCTATTCGAAGAAGAACCAAACAAACAAGGGCCAACATAAATAAAGTGCACAAACATATGAATTAAAATGCGACAAGCAAACAATCATGCCATGATGAATGATGCACAATTTTCATGGCAATAATGTAGCATGGCATGGGTGAGGTGTGGAATACAAGTATAAATCATTTTGTTGAGTTTTAATCATGTTTTAACCTCAATTAAATTGCTGTATACTTTATATTTATATGATGCATGCTGCAAATCAAAACATGGAAAGCATAAACAGAAAGGTCTCGTCGAGCTAATCATTTTAGACATATTATTTGTTAAATTTGGAGTTATAAAAAAAAAGTTATTAATTAATTAAGGAAAAGGTCATTTTTTGTAATTTTAATTAACTTGGAAACTAAAGTGTTCAAAATATATTTTGAATGGCATAATTGAATTCCTCATATTTTTCTGATTTCAAAACATATGTTATTTGCATTATTTGGATTTATAATTTAAAAGTTATTTAAAAACAGAATTAAAATTTGAATTTAAATTAATTTGAAAAGATTTGAATTAAAACAGATAACAGAAAAACCTTTTGTCACACAGACCAGTTCTAGCCACAGTCAATGACCAGTGGGGCCATGCTGACTGGACGACACAGGCGCACAGAAATTCTTCTGTCACCGCGAGCTAACCTAGCCACTGCGTTTGACAGGTGGGGCCTGCGGCCACGGGGTCCACGTGACAGCGGCGAGAGGAAAAGAAACTGACAGGTGGGGCTGAGCTGGAGTGCGGGTTGAGGTTCTGGAAACAGGGGGGTTCCTCTGCAAAACTTACGCGGAGGCAGACAGGTGGGTCCAAGAGGAGCGCGGGTTGCGTGCGCAAAACAGCAGGGGGTTACGTGCAAAAAGGGCGCCGTACTGTTCCTCTTCTCCGCGGCAGAGGACAGATCGGTGCACGTCCGACGCAGGCGCGGTGCGGGAAATCGAACTCCGGACCTGGCGTGCGCGCGCGGAGGCGGCAGCCACTGGGCTGGGGGCGGGTTGGTGTTAGGAGGGCGGACGGGGCCTAGTTGGGGCTTGGCGCTACGCGGGAGTGAGCAAACAGAAGCGAACGACGGCGCGCGGAGGGCGCTCGACGAAAGGGCCGGCGGATCTAGGCGACGATGGCGAGGCGGAGCATGTCCAGGGGGTTTAGGGGCTCACCGAGAGTGTGTCGGTGGTGGCGGATCGGGCCGGCGAGCAGCAGGACGACGGTGATGCAGAGGCCCAGCGGTTTAGGGTTTCGGGGTCGGCGTCGCGATTTTCTTCGGCTCCAGCCCTTCTCCTCCTCGCTGACGGTTACTTGACGAAGCAGAGAAGCCTCCTCGTCCTTCTCGATCACCTCCTCGTCGCGCTCGTTGGCTGGATCGGCGCAGCGTGGTTGGAGCAGACGGTGGCCGGCGTTGGGGGTAGACGGTGGTGGAGAGGAAGGAGAGAAGAAGGCGAGGCCCTGGACGGATCTGGGAGAGGCTAGAGGCGAGAGAGAGGGGGTATATAGGGACGGGAGAGGAGAGGGGTGCCGTGGGGGAGTGGTAGATGGAAAAGGTGGCTTCGGCCACCTTTTTCTCCTTCCTCCTCCTCACGTGCTCGGTCGGCCAGGGGCAGGGCAGGCAGGGGGTGGCTTCCAGGTGGGGCAAGGTGAGGCCAGGGAGGCAGGCTCGGCGTGGTGGGGTAGCACGGCAGAGAGAGCTAGAGAGAGAGAAGGAGAGGGGAGGCTCGGGCTAGGGTTAGAGGCTCGGGCTCGGGTGAGCTAGGCTCGGTTAGGGTTTGGGTAGAGGGCAGCTAGGGCAGGGGTGAGGTGGCCAGGGAGAGAGGGTGGCCGGTGGGGCCAGCTAGGTAGAGAGAAGAGAGAGGCCGAGAGGGGGTGATGTGGTGGCTAGGGTAGGTCATGGTTTAGGGTTTAGGAGAGGGGGTATGGTGATGATGGGGTAGATGATAGGGAGGATCTTAGCTAGAGGGTAAGAGAGAGAGATGAGTGGGATGCTTAGGGTTTAGCTACTTGCTTGCACCAAGCTAGATCAACAAGAATAGGTGGATGAGGGTATGTATGGGGATAGATGTGGTTCTTAGCATGTCCCAAACAAAACAAGCATGAAGAGAGGTAGGGAGATATGGGAGAAAAGATCCACTCAAAATTCAAATAAAATCCAAAGGACAAGCAAAAGGTGGTACTTGCATGGGCCATGCATAAATAATTAATACCATGCTTATTTTTGTGAAAACAAGGTTATTTACATGGCATTATTCTTATGCATTCCAAAATGTGGAGTAAGGCCTAAGCAAAAGGATTTAAGAGAAGTTCCAAGTGGAGTAGATGGAGTTGACCACATTGGATTATAATTGGGACTTGCTAGTGTGTATATTCCACTAGATGCTTACTATTCCCAAAAATATTCCCACATGAGCATAAATCCATAATAATCCATATGGAAGCTAGGAAAAAGGGTTCCACTCACAAGGCATGCAAAGGTGGCCATGTGGCTCTCATAAACCAATAATGTGAAAACAACATGATGCTAAGATGAGAGCATGTGGACAATAGAATTGGATCCATCCCAACCCACATGAGCTAGAGGTAAAACCCAAATAAAGTGCAAAGCTCATATTTAGTTGGATGGTGGAATTATAAGGTGGTGAAAGAAAGGTGGTGGAGTGGAATAAAAGATATGCCCCCAACTCAACTTGGGCATTTAAACAATATATCAAGAACCAAATACAATATCAAGAGGCAAATACAATTATTAATGCATATGAGAGAAGAACCAAAGCAAAAAGGGTTTTATATGATGCTCAAATGCAAGGTGGCATGATGACATGAGCATGATATAATTATGATGCAACAATTAGATATAGGAAGTAGCATATATATAGACTACACTAGTAGCATTGCAATTGTTAGACAATTGGGATGCTACAAAATAACAATTTTAGCAACAATGCCTACAGGAATAATTTTGGTAACAAGAATTATAAGCCATATCCTCCCAACAATGGTAATGCTTATGGAAATTCTTACAACAATAATAGGAGTGCCCCCTCTAAACTTGAAGTTATGCTTAAAGACTTTATTAGTAAATAAACTGCTTTCAATAAAACTATTGAGGAAAAACTCTCTAATGCTGAAAGAAATATAGCATCTTTGGCTGAAGCTCAATCTTCTTTGAATAAAATGGCTGCTAAACCTGAAACTATTGATAATCCTTTTGCAGCTACTAATTCCATTTAAGTAAGAATTGATGAAAATGTTAGACTATTAGCCGAATTACATGCTAAGTGGGAAAGAGAAGATGAAATTGCTAGAAACATTAGTGTTTCTACTATCACTACCACTAGTGTTAAGGCTAGTAATAGTTCTACTACTTTAGATGATAATTATGATTTTGATCTTGATGGTTGCAACATCTCTGAAGTTATTAAGTTCTTACAAAAGCTTGCTAAAAGTCCTAATGCTAGTGCTATGAACATGGCCTTTACAAAACACATTACTGATGCTCTCATAAAGATTAAAGAAGAAAAGATGAAACATAAAGCTTCTATTCCTATAAAACAAGAAGATGGTTGGGAACCCATCATTAATATGAAAGTGAATGATTTTGATTTCAAAGCTTTATGTGATCTTGATAGTAGTGTTTCTATTATGCCTAGAAGGATTTATGATATGCTTGATTTTCCACCACTTGAAGATTGTTATTTGAATGTCCCACTTGATGATAATGCCAAAAAGAAACTCATGTGGAGTCTTAATGATGTTCTTATTATGGTTAACAATGCCTATGTCCCTGTTGATTTCTATGTTTTGGATGTTGAATGCAATGCTTCTTGTCCTATTACTTTGGGAAGACCTTTTCTTAGAACTGTTGGTGCCATTATTGATATGAAAGAAGGCACCATTAAATATCAACTCCCACTCAAGAAAGGTATATAACACTTCCCTAAGAAGAGATAGAAGATTTCTTTTGCCTCTCCTATGAAAACAAAATTTGGTCTTGATGCTTTTTCATTTGAGAACACTTGATCCGTTTTCTTGCTTCTTATGCCTAACTTAAAGGCGTTAAAGAAAAGTACTTATTGGGAGATAACACAAAAGTTTTAGGTGAGTCTTGGAAATTATTACCTCTGTAATAACCGCTCCTTATCCTTTTTATTTGCTTTTTTGCCAAGAGTAAACCTCTAATGAGAGAGAAGTAATGATTGGGAAAGTTGCTGTCCCGAAACAGATTTTTGTGCTTCACCGTAAAAATTCATGTAAAATCTCTGAACGTCCTTTTGAGGCGTGCATTTTTGTTCTTCTGCCCCAGCTTGTTATCTAACTTTTGTTAGTTCACCACTTTTTAATTTGAGCAATACAAGATCTTCAAAAAAATTTGTCTTTGCCTGCTGGTCTGTTTTGACAGATTTCTGCAATTTCTGCATTTGCTTCTTGTTTGTTCCTTTTTGAGTTCTTTTGGGGAATTGAGCTTTTTGAGAGAAGTACTACAGTAGCTAGTGTTTTAGTGGAAGTTTTATTGGTGTTAGAACTGAACCTAAAGACTTATTATCTTGAGTGCACTAATGTTGCTAATAAAGATTGTGTGAAGTTTTGTATGAAGGAAAATTTTCAGGTGTATGCAAGGAATGAGTAATGAGATGAAGGGGATGCCACGCGTGTCACCCCAAGAAATATCCAAGAAGTACAAGCGTCAAAGCTTGGGGATGCCCAGGGCATCCCCTTCTTCATTAATAAAAATCCCAGGTTTCTTCCAAACGCTTCATTTTTATTGTTTCATGCACAGTTGTGTTGTTCTTGGAGCGTCTTCTTTTTCGTTTTCGTTTGCTTTGTTTGCTTAGTTTGCTGAATAAATTGTTTGGACCCCCTCTTTCATACATTGGTTTTCAAATAGTTTGGTTTGGTTTGGAAAAGAGTAGGAAAGTTCATGCTTAAGTGGTAAAGAGAGTTTGTTTTGACTGTGGCCTATGCTTTGTCATGCCATGCTTGAAATTGTTTTGGCTTTATGCTTAATATTCTTTGTTGTAGCATGACTTGTTATAAACAATTGAGATTGCTTAATGTGCCTTGGATGAATCATGTGTTGTTTTAGCATATTAAAGCATAGTATTTTGGTATTCTCCTTTGATGCTTTATTTGGGTTGACTTGGTGCATGCTCACACCATGTTATGACTATCCCAAGTCACCATAAGCCTTTATGATCCTTTAGTTTTCAACTTGTAGTATCACTTTATGCTTTGATCAATGATGTTTTGTCGCTCTGCATGATTATGTCCATTATTGCTCTCTTAGTTTGTCGCTCCCAGTCTTTTGCTAGCCTCCGCAACCAAGTATGAGTTCCACTCATGCATCCAACTCCCTAAACCAAGTTATTCCAAAGATTCCACCATACCTACCTACTAGCTTAAGCTATTCCAAGTATATTCGTGTTTTTGTTTACCTTCCAAATTAAACTTGTTATGAGAAAACTAGTGATTAAAGCTCTCACGAACTTGATGGCACACTTTACTTTTCTTGCCCTTAATAAACTTGAACCATTGTGTCGTCTATGTTGTATATGCTTGCACTTATTTGTTGGGGATTAGCAGAACCATATTGTCATGGGGAACGCTTTCAACATTGCACTGGTACTTTGTACCTAGTTGATATCATGCTCTTTTGTCTATGGATGTTGTCGGTGTGAAATGAAAGGGGAGCTTGTAAGTCCATGGAGTTATGTATATGTGTTAGAGAAACGCCTAGGCCGCTGGTCTAATCCATGCTGACATGGTGGAAACCTGTAGCGTAACCATAATGATCTGTCTATGCAAGGCTCAAATGTCCCATTCATGAGCTCCCCAACAATATTATTATCAATAACTTTTATGCAAGGCTCCCTCTACATGACAAGGATTTATTGGATGCTTCTTGTGCTGGATCATTCACTCGCATGGAAGAAGAAGCTAAATGGGATCTTCTGGACCGTATTCAAGACAATGCTGAAGCATGGGAGAATGACAAAGGTAGAAAGTCAGGTATAAATTATGATTATGAATGCATTGAATCTTTTATGGGAACTGATGACTTTCAAAATATTAAAAATGCTTATGGTCTAGACTCTCAAGCTATTGCTTCTTATTTTAAGGCTTTTGCTTTCTACATTGAAGTGCCTAAAAAGAAGTGGAATAAGTATCATGAACCTTATAAATATGTTGCTAAGAGTGTTCCTGCAAGAAATACTGAATTTTATACTGCTAATCATGTTTTACCTGAACCGTATATTGAGAAAATCCCTTTCCCAGTTAAGGTAAAGGAACATTCTATGATAGCTAGTATGTTTAATGAAAGTGCAAATAAAGTTGTTGAACCTGATAAACAAATGGTTAATGAACCTATAATAGCAAATGTGAAAGACTTTGTTACTAAATATGAAAAAGAGGGACACACTATCCTTTGTAAGGATACCTCTAATATTGTTTCACATAGTAGTGTTATGAGAGTTAGTATTCCTGTGTTTTCTGTTAGAGTAAGTGATTATTGTTATGATGGTCCTTGTGATAGCTACATTGTTGAGTTTATGCATGATGTTGAAACTTACTATGAGAGAGGGAAAAGTGTTCTTATGCATCTCAATAATATCAAGTTTCCTCGTTTTATGCTGAAAGTTTTTATGTTGCACTTCTTTTGCCTTCCTATGCTTGTAGCCTCTGGTTTCAACAACTTGTTTGTTTACAAAATTCCCTTGCATAGGAAGTGGGTTAGACTTAAATGTGCGTATTTTTGCTTTTTAATGCTCTCTTTCACTTCAATTCATATTCCTATGTGAGCATCATCAAAATTATCATGCCCATCTTAATGGCTATAAAGAAAAAGCTTTATGGGAGACAACCCAATTTGTTTTTGCTTTCAGTTTGTTTTTGTTTATTTGAGTCTTGGAAGTTATTACTTCGGTAATAACCGCTCCTTATCCGTTTTGTTTGGTTGTTGTGTCAAGATCAACCTCTAATGAGAGAGAAGTAAGATTTGGGGAAGTTGCTGTCCCGAAACAGATTTTTGTGCTTCACCGTAAAAATTCGTGAGAGATATCTGTACGTCGGATTGAGCTATAATTTTTTGTGCTTCTGCCCCAGGTTGTTATTTAACTTTCGGTAGTTTTGAACTTTTTGATTTGAGCAACAGAAGATTTTCGAAGAAATTGATCTTTACCTGCTGGTCTGTTTTGACAGATTTTGCCACTTTTGCATTTGCTTCTTTATTCGATCTCCTTTTTGAATTCTTTTTGGGTTTTCGGAAGGAGTTGATACAGCAGCTTATGTTTTGATGGTTTTCAGTTGAACTTGGACTCAAAAGGTTTTGTCACTTCACTTATACTAATGTTGCTAATGAGAACTGTGTGAAGTTTTGTGTGAAAGAAATTTCCAGGAAGTGGAGATAATGGTGTAATAAGGAAGAGAAAGGTTTTATGACTCAAGTAATAAGTGTATCAAGATGAAGATATTGATGTTATTCAAGTGGTGACTCCGGAAGAATCCACTAAATACCAAATTCAGTGACCTGCAGAGTCTGTTTTCAAATAGGTAACGGTTCTGGTAAGAAAAGTTCCGCAAAAATACAATCCAACTATGTTTTTGCAGTTTTCAGTCAATAAGGAAAGCTACAAAGAGAAATAGGGACGGAAATGGAGCCAGGGTAGCTCACACCACCCTGTGGCGCGGGCCCACCCCTGGTCGCGCCACCAGGTGGTGAGTCCACCCTGGACTCCGCCTCCGACCCGTTTTCACCCAGTACCTTCCTCTTGTTATGAAACTTCGTAATATATAACCCCCCGGATCCCCCGAGGTTCGTATATCGTGTTTTCGTTGTGTTTTTGTTTCGATCTGTTTCTGCCAGGACATACTCTTTGAAGGTTTAGAAGCACAATGGTGTCCGCCAAGGATAAAGGGAAGGAGCCTATGGAGGAAGACCTCCAAGACCCCAAGCAGGGGCTGGTACCTTTAGTCGCTTGCCCTGCATCAACGGAAGCCCTACGAGTCACTAAGGAGTTCTGCGATAAGTACCGAGGCATGAAGAGGAAGGTGGACATGCTTCAATGGAGAATAATAGGCTTCGCAAGATGCTGGAAGATTTCCTCACGTCAACTAAGAAAATATTACCACCACCATCGAAGGAGTAATTCGTCATCAGGTTTGGCATCCCCTTGGTTTGTTCTAAGCTTGGGGGAGTGTCGCGGTATCACATCACTATCTTCTATCTTTTTGCCTTATTAGTAGAGTCATATCATTAATAGAGAAGTTTTTATGTAATATGGTTTGCATTATGGAAGTGTCCCCTCTCTCTTTAGATATGTATCCCTTGGTGTGAGTTGCCGTTATGGAATATTAAAGAGAAGTTCTATCATTTACTCTTTTGCATAGCTTATATTAGTTTTCAATTCATGGTTATATGATTGATCTTGTTATTAATATCAGTATCACTTTGAGATCATTGAGTTAATTTAGTTGGTTTTGGTAAACCTGGCTCGGTCAGTAGCACACTATTTTTGAGATTTGAAAGAAAAGATAAAAGTACCTTTAAAGAAAAATAATTTCATCATCTTTCTTTCTTGATTTGCTCATAAGTTTAGTATTCTCTAGTTAAGATCTTCTGTGCTTCCAAGGAAGATTGCATGTTTGTCTTTATCACTTGTATGTTTTGTTTGTTTCCTTCAACTCTTGTACTTGCTACCCAGCCTTGCTAGCCAAAAACCTGTACTGAGAGGGAATTCTTCTTGTGCATCCACCTCCTTTAAACCAAAACCTTTGCCATTTGTGTCCACCATACCTACCTAGTAGCATTATTGCTATTCCAAGTAAATTATTGTTTTATCTATCTCCCAAATTAAACTTGTTATGTGAAAAGTAGTGATTAAAGCTCTCACGAACTTGATGGCACACTTTACTTTTCTTGCATTTAATAACCTGAACCATTGGGTCCTTCTTTGTTGCGTATATGCTTGCGCTTTATGAGTTGAAGTTAGCAGAACCATGCATCATGGGGACCGCTTTCAACACTTCATTGGTACTTATACCTAGTCGATATCATGCTCTTTTGCTTATGGATCCCGGCGGTGTGAAATAAAAGTGGAACTTGTAAGATCATGGAGTTTATATGTGTGTTAGAGAAACGCCTGGGCCACTAGCCTAAGCATGCCTAATCATGGTGGAAACTTGCAGCATAACTATAGTGAGCATTCTATGAAGCATCCTTAATAAAAACCTATGCAAATAGCAAATAAAAAGATCGCTGAGATGCTCGCTGTCTGCTTGCCTTGTCATTTTGATTATGGGATAGCTCATGTGTCATGTGCAAGGGGTACCCTGTTGGCGGTTCTCAATGATACGCATGTATTTACAATGACAAGAGCTTGCTCGTGACTGAAGTTGAGTAGCATGAGGTTCGGTACTCATAAGTAAGGGGCATGGGACTTCAATTTATAACTTGTCAAGCATATCCTCTTAGTTGTGTCACTTTAACCTTAATCACCAAAAGATGCCTATGATAGGGGAAATGAGAGCTGAAAGCTAGTAAGTATCATAATTTTTGGGAGATCTTTATGAGACTTGCAATCCCTGCTTCCCTCTTTGAAGGGTCTTTCTTTTACTTTGTAGTTGAGTCAGTAAACCTACTCCCTTCTATCTCAGCAAGTATTTTGAGTTGATGTGTTTCATTCATTCATATGATGATTTATTCAATCATGTTTCTTATGTTCCTTGTTTTGCACATTGCTCTTATCTTGATGTTTACTACTTTGAAAGCTATCATTGAAAGCCTGTTATTTGTGAACTCCAGCAAATTATCAACTATTCTTCGACCAAGAGCTAAGTTTGCCATTACCAATTATGATTTACTTTGTGGATCTTTATTGTGTTTCCTTTACTCATTACAAGTTGAGTTATATAATAGTGAGTTGTCTTCTATTATGATCTATGTATTTGATGAATGTGATGCTTCTTGTCCGTATTCTTTTATCGACTCTTCACTCCATAAACCTGAGGTCATGTTTATTGAGCTCAGTTTTGCTTGAGGACAAGCGAAGTCTAAGCTTGGGGGGAGTTGATACGTCCATTTTGCATCACTATTCTATGTCTTAATTCACCATTATTCATTGATATATTTCGTATTGAGAGGTGATACTTATGTTATTTCATCTTTTTTTGCATGGTTGATGACTTTTGGAGCATGGACCGCTGCAGTCAGGATTCTGATGGAAAATGTGCTGTTTGGGGGCAAAATTCACGAAGATCAGAAAATCCGAGAAAATATACGGAAAATCTTATTTTTCCAGAAGACTAAGGATGCCAGAAGACGGAGTGGAGATGGGCCACAGGGGGCCCACACCACCCCCTAGCGCGGGCAGCCCTAGGCCACGCTAGCAGGTGGTGTGGCCACCCTGGCCCACTCCATCCTCTCCCCTCCGGCGTATATCATCCTCCCGAAACCCTAAGACTCGGGGAGCAACCACAGAAAGATTCCGCCGCCTCTGCGGGGCGGAAAACACCGAGAGAGAAAGATCTCTCCAGCAGACAGATTTCTGTCGGGGGAATTCCTTCCCGAAGAGGGGAGATCGTCGCCATCAACACCACCATCAAGCTGGACTTCATCGGGATCATCATCATCATCATCACCATCAGCACCCTCATCACCATCTCCATATTGCTGTAACAATTGTGTTGAATCTTGCATAGTTCATAGGGGAAACTTTCCCGGTGTTGATTACTCTTTGTAGTTGATGCTATTGAGTGAACCATTGAATTATTGTTTATGTTCAGATTGTTATACATCATTATTCCATCTCTGATCATGATCCATATGATGTCTTGTGAGTAGTTCGGTTTGTTATTGAGGACATGGGAGAAGTCTTGTTGTTAGTAGTGGAGTCGTGTTGAGAAAGATTCAATAGATTGTTATTTAAGTTGTGGTGTACTTCTTCTAGTGGTGTCATGTCAACGTCGACTACATGACACTTCACCTATATGGGCCTAGGGGAATGCATTGTGTATTTGGCTACTAATCGTAGGGGTTGCCGAAGTCACAGAAACCTGAACCCCCATTAGGAAACCATTGCACAAGGGACGTAAGGGTCTTAGAGTTTAAAGTTGTGGTTAGGTTTCTACCTTAATTACTTTCTTGTACTTACGGATGTTTGCAAGGGATATAATCACAAGTATGTATTAGTCCTGGATGGGTCGGTACATTAGCACAGGTTCACCCACACAACACTTAGCAAGCTAAAGAAGATTAATCAACTATATGAAGCGAAAGCACTTGATAGTCTTCCCATGTGTCCTCGAGAATGTTTGGTCATCTTAAGTAATACAACCGGCTTGTCCTTTGCTGCATAAAGGATTGGGCCACTTGCTGCATTTATTCCTACTATATTTTATTTACTCGTACTTTGTTTACTTGCTATATAAAAAAACCCTAAAAATCCGGTTGCTAAGTATTTGCAGAGAATTCCTGATCCATACCACTAGCCAGCACCTTCTGCTCCTCGTTGGGTTCGACACTCTTACTTATCGAAAATACTGCGATACACGCCCTATACTTGTGGGTCATCAATTCGTAATGCAATAATTTGTTGCTTGCAACTTAATACTAGAGGGGGTTCGGATGATAACTTGAAGGTGGATTATTAGTCATAGATGTAGTTGGATGGCGGTCTATGTATAATGTTGTAATGCCCAATTGAATCTCAAAGGATTCAAGATGATTAGTATATGCTTGTATGCTTTCTCGATGTTTGTCAATTGCCCCGCTGTAATTTGTTCACCCAGCATGTTATCTATCTTAAGGAGAGCCACCTCTAGTGAACTATGGACCCCGGTCCTTTCTTTTACATTCAATATACAATCAACTGTTTACTGCTTTGTGTTTACTTTCTGCAAACTATTACTTCCTTTCATTCGATACGTTTAATCCTTTGTTTTCAGCAAAACCGGTGAGATTGACAACCTCATCGTAAGTTGGGGGCAAAGTTTTGTGGTTGTGTTGTGTATGTCTCCACGTTGCTACTAGCACCGGTAGTGCGCCTTGCCAAGCCTCAGCTAGCAACACCTTTGGGGTGTTTCCTTGCTCCTACTGGATTGATAACCTTTGTTTCGTACTGAGGGAAAACTTGCTGTTGTGCTCATCATACCTTCCTCTTGGGGTTCCCCAACGAGCTCGATATATTTTGGGCCATCACTTCCCAAGAACTGACAAGCTCCAGAAGTTGATTTCCGATCATCCTTATCACCAGCCCAATCTGAATCAGTATAACCACATAGAGAGAAATTGGAGCCCTTGGGATACCATAGACCAAAGTTAGGGGAATGAACCAAATATCGGAAGATCCTCTTGACCACCACTAAGTGGCTTTCTTTAGGAGCTGCTTGATACCTTGCACACACCCCCACACTCAACACAATATCGGGTCTAGATGCGTAGAGGTAAAGAAGAGAGCCGATCATGGACCGGTATACCTTTTCATCCAAATCTTTACCATGAGGATTGAGTTCAAGGTGACATTTTGTTTGCATCGGAGTGGCGACACCAGTAAGATCCGTCATCTTGAATCTCTTGAGCATGTCTTGGATGTATTTTGCTTGACTGATGAAGGTTCCTTCTCTAAGTTGCTTGATTTCGAATCCAAGAAAGAACCGTAACTCCCCCATCATAGACATCTCAAACTTGTTAGTCATAAGCTTTGAAAATTCATCAATAGAAGCTTTATTAGTAGAGCCAAGGATAATGTCGTCTAGATATAGTTGGCATACAAAGAGCTCCCCCTTAACCTTCTTAGTAAAAAGAGTGGGATCGATTTGCCCAACTTCGAAGCCACGGTCTAACGGGAGCTCTTTAAGGTGCTCATACCACGCACGTGGGGCTTGTTTAAGGGAGAATATCATTTTGCGGCCCGAAAGTTGGGGTGGCCAGGCAACGCGGTACCCGAGTTCCCTGAAATCAGCCGCGATGACTACAGTTGGCGTGCCAAATACTCAGAGGGTCTTTTTCGGCACGAATTCAACTTTACGTTTCAATACAAAAAATCAGGCTAACGGCCATCAAGTTGGCCCCCCTGTCAGCTTTCGGCGTTATGTCGATGTCGTCGTCGCTGCCATGTAGGCTTGCAGTGTTGGCGCATGCATCCTTTACGCATCTTCTTCTTCCTCCAGAGCGGCAATCTGTGGTCGCGGCCATGGCGCGGAGCTAGGACTTGGATGAACCTGCTCAGCCCGTTCTCCTCCCCATCCCGAATCGGAGCTTGCCCTCACCATGACTGCACTATTGGCACGGCGCGGGGACGGGAATTCATTCCCGGGTGAGATCTGTCACCATGCCGACCATGCTCGGTCCTGTTGGCCTGCTCCAGAATCTGAGCTCGCCATCACCATGGTCGCACACGCACCAGCCATGGCGCCTTCCTCTCCAAACCCCAAAGCCACATCCACCCAGTTCGGCACAACGCCAACAAGGTGAAAATGCATCAAGTTTTCTTCTTGTGATTGTAGAAAAACATGTATGTACCGTGGCCGTAGCATACTCTAACAATGTACACATATATTGTTTACTAGGTTTTCATTTGAAATTAGTGGCTCTGTGATGACGAAACATAGAGAACCTAAATGGAATGACGATGATGACCATGTTCTGTACTTTGCATTGCATCAACAAGTGCTCGCTGACGAAGCAAGTTACCAAGAGAGTCGAGTTCATCAGCCATTGCCAAAAAATATGTGAACAAATCAATGAGCGATTCAATGCAAATACGCGTAGAAAAGCTAGATCCATGTCATCAATCATCAATAGGTGGCACATTCTAGTGATGCGTTCAAATGCGTACATGATGTATCATTTGCTTGAAGTGGTTGTTATCCTGAGCAAAAATGTCTGGTATGCACATTACATTTGTATGTTCTATGCTGCAATTCTGTTGTTATGGGCGTGGAAAGAAAAGCTGGGCTTCACTGAATATTATGCAGTTAGGCCTAACTTAGTCTTACACAAATAAGCACAACTTAGTCTTTACACACATAAGCGTAACTAATGATAAAGATAAAGACAAATGGTTCATCAGATCTGCCAGTATGAGCACTAGGTCCCTGGAGCTGGTGGTATCGTTGGAACGAACCAGAATGCTGTGTTTGGCCGTCTTTCATTCTCCTTAAAATCGTACGACCCCACTGATGAGCCAATTGTAGGCCCCCTCCCCCCGACGTGGATTCGGCTCCAGGTCGGATCTGGAGTGTCAACATGATAGGCGCGTGAGTGTGCAGCAAACACACAGTCTGCTATCAACACTGGAAGTGCTGGCACCTCAGCAACAACACCAGCATGTTCTTCCTAGACTCCGGCAGTAGCCTCAGCAGGTATTTCGTCAGCTTCACCAGTAGCAGCCTCAGCAGGTATTTTGTCAGCTTCACTAGCAGCAGTATTAGCAAGTATTTCATCAGCTTCACCAGCAGCAGCATCACCAAGTATTTCGTCAGCTTCACCAGGAGCAGCAGCAGCTAGTTCTTCGTCAGCTCCACCACCACCACCACCAGCAGCATCAGGGGCCAGGGTTGCCTGAGCAATTATAGGTTCAACAGCTCTAGGGGCTCTAACAAAGAAAGGGTAGTTGATCCCAAGAAACACAGATTGTCCCTTCAGATTGTTGACTCTGCTCTAGACTTGCTCTACTGGGTCTTTGGATGGGCATGCGGACCTCGAGAAAATGTGACACCGCAGCGATGGGTATGAAGAAAGTTGTGTCCCCATATGTTCTATTGTATCACCAACGTTGTTTAGTGCTCCCCTGATATGAATCCACATGAGTTCATCATCCTGTTCCATGTTGTCTCTGAGAGGTGCCAGGAACCAGCGCCATGTCCCAAGTTCAGCATCTGCTACTGCATCTTTGATGACCGGAGCTAGAATGATGCACGGGGCTGTGTGGGTACCTGCGTGTTACTAACAGTCAGTAAGCAGAATTTTGAATGGGATTTTACATGCTATATGACACCATGACTCACCCCAAATGGACGGCTCCCAAACACGCACGGCGTCGCTAGGTTCAGTGACCACATAAATGCGTTGCGGTTTGTACGAAGAGTAGCCGTAGGTGAAGACGGCGTTGACATACTTCTCCGGCCACAGGAAGTCAACGCGCAAGACTGTCCATTCATTGTCATCTGGGCATCTAATGAATGTGATTGCCTTATTGAACACTGCTAAGAGGTCGTACTCCCAGTTCTTCCACACCCCCTCCTGCGGTCTATGTGGGAGTTGTACCTTCACGAGGTCAAGTTCTGCCATGTCGAACCTGTAAGCGAATTCGGAAAGACCCGTTGTTGAATGTAGTAATGCCAACACCCTCCAAAGATGGCACTGCAAGTCTCACCGATCTGTAGACATTTTTTAGAGTCCAAGTACTGCCATCCGGTGATAAAAGGACTAGCCACTCGCTGTTGCCACCCACCCAGTTCTGGTCATCTTCCATTTCTGTCTCTTCTTCTTCCTTGATATTCAACACTACTGATTCGGACCACTTATCCAGCAGCATCAGTTTTGCATGAATATTCTGCAGAGTTTGTTGTCAGTTGGTACAATCACCTAACATGGATTCCATTGCAAATACAATTTGACAACTGGAACTTCAGATTAAAGTACACAAAATATCGCCTAAATATGAGTGTCTCCTCAGATATCGCCTAAATTGTGCATGTGTTACTACGAAGATACTCAATATATGGAGTAGTAGCAGAGCCCCTAGAACAAACTCCTGACGATGATCATAAACAGCTCGGGGCATAACATCCTTAAATCGTCTAATTTGTTTGTTTTTATTTTAGGAAACAGAATATCACCTAGCAGGCATTCCATTGCAAAATCGAAATTGACAACTCGTCTATCACCTAAAGTAAGACTGTGTCACTATGGAAATACCAGAATATCAGGTACGAGCAGAGCTTCCGCTGTACAGAATAGTCTTAAATGGTTCGATTTGTTCAAACCTCGCGTGCACACAACACGTTCGACGAAAGGAACATAGGATTCCAATGAGAGTTCGGCACATATAAATCAACGATATGACTGAACGAATACTGGAACTTACGTGGCCATCACGGTCGTTTGGCCATTTGCTATTATCCAGGTAAAGAAGGCCTGGTGTGCCGAACGGTTGTTCGTCCATGTTCCGCATCGTCAAGCGGTAGCCAGGGATGCAGCGAGCGAGGCGGCCGGCTGAGATGATGCCCAACCCCGAAGCAATCCTATGCATGTTCGCGGCGCTAAGGTTCGGCCATCCCCAATCCTCGCGGTAGCGGTCGCCCTGGCCATCCGCGTCATTGTCGCATGCCTTTCGCTCTAGCCTGCTGCTATCCCAAGCTCTACCCATAGCGGCAAATGGAGTCTAGAATCCGGTAGATTAATGGAGGCATTGTGATAAGGAGGCGGATGGATTCGAGAGGGGATGGAATCAGGGATGGGGCAGTTGTTCGAGTGGAGAGTGAATCTGCAAGGAACCGCTGCCGTCGCCGGTTCTCGTCCGCGTGGAAGACAAGAAGGGGTGTAATTATTGAGGGCGGGCACCGGAACCGTCTAGAGGAAGTGAAAAAATAAATCGTAAGAGAGAAATGTGCGGCCCGCCTGTCAGTGAGTGAAGGTCGGCACGCGCAAACGTGCCTACGTTTGACTTGGATCGTGCATGGCAGACCTCGATTCCACCGCATGCAAGTGGCGCAGAAAAAAATTAGGAAGCACTAGCGTCGACGTGTAAAACCGCCGGTTTTCTCCACCTTCACCCTACTACGAATGGCCGTGCACCATTCTAGATATTGGTAAGGGCGGTTCCAATCTTTCACTTCTCCGTCTCATTTCCTCCTCCACGGCCTCATCGTCTTTCTCCTCCATGGCCTCATCCATTTCCTCCACCACCGCATCACCGTCTTCCTCGGTATCCTTTCCCTCTTGCCTGTAGTCATGGATGCTCCGGACGTTCGAAACAACGGTAGGCAAGAAACTGCGCACTTGGCGGTAAGAAGATCGATGTCATCTACACCACCAACACTGGACGATGAGGAACACTCTGAATAATTACACGAGTTGGCTGTAGTTTGAAGAAAATAGGTTCGTAGGTCTCGACCTCGAGTACAGCCGCGAACACCATAGGATCGCCGTGGTGCAACTCTCCATGAAGGGGCATGTCCTCGTATACCAGCCTTTTTGCGAGAAGGGGGCTGACGGGATCTGGTAGACTTTGCTGTCTTTTTGTTCCTGAACCGTCTGTTTGCAAAAGTTATTGCTATATTATTTGTCTGAATTCATTTTCATGCAGGTGGGGTGAAAGCATTAGGGATCTGTTTCATTACTTTCTCGTGAACCAGTACATAACATTTACTAGTGTTGACATCACGAATGACACTAAACTGCTTGAAATCCTGATTGTCAACATTAGAATCCCAAAGGAGTGCAGAGTGGACATCCAGGAAATTTACTGGATCCCAGGGACGAAGGGCGGCAAGACCGAGATGGCCGCTCTTGCCTCCGAACTCATCGACCCGTGGTACGCTGACATGAAGGACAGATTGCCGAGATGTTTGTGGAGGCGTTTAGGGCACGATTACTGGGAGGATAAGCCAGTTTCTGAACCTAATCTAAAGTATGCTGCAATTGACGGGTATGTTAGCCACGAGCTGTACCGCCAGATTGTAAAATCTCGTTCCAGGCATCGCATCATTGAACCACCACCAAGGCAGGTTGTTTGCCCCAGATGCCAGAGTGTAGATGAATCTACAAACTGGGACAACCGATCGAAGGCATCATGGGATCGGTTGCCTTCTCCAACAGGCTGGGATGTAGACTATTAGTGCATGATTGTTGTGTTTATGAAAACATGTTATTTTAGAAGTACACTATGTGAGCAATTACGAACAGCTGTGTATTACCATTGTCAAACTATAATCTGGGTTTGGTTATGACTGTATCCTTCGCTATAATCTGGGTTTGGTTATGACTTATGATTGTATCACACCTTATGCATTTCAGTCCTGGATTCTGCCGCATGCAAATGGCACAGACAGAATTTGTAAGAATGAATGTTGAGCATACAAAAGGGGTAATGTAATTCATACAAGTTAAGTAGCTAATAGCACAGGGATCATACAAGCTTGGTTCTTACACAAAGAATGCTTAGAAAATACATGCGAGATAAAATACAGGCGAGATAAAACTAGGAACGAAATGCAAAACTAGTAGTGGTAAACAACACACTCACCCACCCGCCAGATCCTGTTGAGCATCTCGTAGTAGACATACGCGTCCTTGGCTGCGTACTTGATCGCATCGTAATCCAGGTGCCTTCACTCCATCGCTCGTGCAGGTGCTTGAGGAACTCAACTTTCATGCCGGCGTACTCGCGGTCAATGATGTCGGCAGCGAGTCTAGCCATGTCGGCTTTCCCCATACCGCCATCCGGGTACCTCCACAAACGTTGGAGATCGACGTGATTGACGACATGAACAAGGAGATCCTGTTCTAGCTTCGGAGTGTCGTTCTTGATGTCGACACTCGCGAAGCTTCGGGCATACAGTTTTGGCCCTACATACGTGATATAGGAGGCAGTGGTTGTGTCGGTGGAAAAGCATTAGGTTTCAACGCACCACATAGTTTAGGGATTTAGAATAGCTACATTGTGGAGCTCTAGCCAAATTGCATGGTAAAGCCAAATTCAGCTTTTTGTCAGATTTAGCTATAGCAACATTGTGTCTCGTTTGTCCTCACTTTTGCCCTCCCGATATTCCGAAGCCCTCACATGCGCTCGGAGGGGGGTGCCATCTGGTCAAAGGCTTGGCCGTTATGTGTGCCATGACACCTAAAGTGGAAGTTTTTTTTGTTATTTGGCCTTTTTAAGAGCGCATTTTCCCCTATCTCTCTAGCAGTTGTGTTTTTTTTGCCCAAAAAGGTAGGGAATCTAGAGCAGCTTCTCTCTTCATTCATTGTTCCTTTTGTGATCGTTTTTCCCCAATCTGGTAGCAAATCTAGAGCAGCAAAACAAACCAGCACCATAAATAAATTCAGTAAACAAAGCAGATGTAGATAAAGCAGCTAATATAGGTTATATAGTACGGTACTTAACGAGGTTCGACAATTAGGCTGCTCAGCAGCAGCAGCAGCTGACAGGTTCAACACAGACAAGACAAAAGAAGCTGCTTTACAGCAGCGGCAGCAGCTAATCAGTGGCCCCTTGTGGCCTCTGCCAGGAGGGCATCTTCCTCCTCCCTCTGGCGCCTCCTCCACTTCTTGCTGCCCAGCCCCTTGACCTTCGGTGCCTTGGGTCTGATCGGGGGCATGCGACCCTCCTCGATAGCCACCTTCTAGAGGTTGCGGAGGTGAAGACCGAGCGCCTGGTGCTTGGCCATGAAGCCATGGACATTCACGGACTCGCCGCGAGTCCTCACATCCTCGGCATGCTTCACGAGGGAGTTGAAGTTCGTGGCGCGGAGCCTCCTGGTGGGGCAGAAGGGGCACCTGTACACGTCGCCGGCGAAGAAGTTGTTGCACTGACCGGACTTTAGCCTCCTCAGCACATGACGAGTCTTGGTGTCCTTGGACTCATCGTCGCTGCGGAGGTCGCTGCTATCCTCGTGTTGGAAAAAATAGTAGAGTGAAATAAGGACATGATGGAGATACTTTGATTATCGGGATTGATTTTTGGCATAAATTAATCGAATGAGATCTCCCGATTATTCCCCAAATCTCAAACCAAATCGAATACTGATCCCAACTAGGAACAGGGGGATTCATCGAAAATCGAGATCTAACACAAGAGGATTAGCTACTATAAAAAAATACGAACAGCCGAGCCCTAATAACATACGATCTAGCATCCAACGATGGGAACGGGGGAAGAACAAGGGAAGGGGATAAACCCCTGGTTACCTCAGACCATGGGTCGGTGATGCTGGTGTCGTAGGGGTTCTGGGGTCCTAGCCGAGCGGGATCTGTCCGAGACTGGCGGGGGCCTCCTCGCCGGCGGCTATGGTGGATGCGGGGACGGGGATAGGGGGCTCCTCGCCGGCGGCCTTGGAGGCGCCGATGGCCACCACGCCATTCTTCTCCATCACCGGCATGGTTGGAGTTTTGTTGGGCATTTGCAGAAGGTGATGGGACAGTGGAGACAGTTGAGTGAGCGAGTGCGTGATGAGTGGGAGTGGGGAGGCCTCTATTAAAGGAGAAGGGAAGCGACGTTCCGTTGCACTACCGTGCAGCGCGTACGCTAATGCACCGTACATGGCCACACGTGTCCGCTACCGCCCCGTGCACCACATAAGCGTACCGTGAGTCGCGTTTTTTTCCCTTGTGTCTAACCCTGGCGATTCAGTTGTACTCAGTTTTGCCCTCGAGCGTAACACTAGTGGTTTGGTTCCATTTTTAAATCATTTTCTATTTTCTATTTGAATCCCTTTGTCACGCTTGCCCTTGTTTTTTAAGTTCTACTCAGTCTTGCCCTTGGTTTTTAAGTTCTACTCAGTTTTGCCCTTGGTTGCTACTCGGTTTTCCCCTCTCTTTGTATCAATCTCTCGCACATGTGCTCATCTTCGCTCCTACGCTCTGATTGGTCGAGATAGTTGTCACACGGATCGTGCCCACCAACCGTTGATCCTCTGTGATCTAGCGGACAGGATAACCCTTATATCTGTCGGGGGCACCCCCTCTATCCATGCAAAATAACGAGTATGCCACCGGAACTTTAACTCCATAAACAGATGAACTTGAATAAATTTTGAAGGGTATGAAAATAGAAATCCCCATAGTTTAAGGGTCTAGATACAGTAAGAGAACTAAATATTATTAGTGGTCGGGCCAGCACAGTGACGGGGTTGGTCAGCTAGAAGTTGTTTATTCCTAAGTAAGGGGACACTAGGCCGGTCTTGACATACTCCCTCAGGAATTTGCCATAAGCAGCATGCTTAGCCTTGGTCGCCGACTTGTGTTTACTAGCCGAGCTTTTACCGATGCCAACCGCATGCAGAATCAAGCTGGCAATCCTCGGGTTGACTCCTTTCTTACAGAAAGGGCACTTGAGCTCCCCAAGTCGAGTGCGGAAAGGGATTATCCCACCCTTGAGCTTCTTCATGACATGGCGGCTCATATTGTCCCTGGTCTCCTTGTCAGAGTCCATCTCACTTGAATACACCTGTAATGTATGGAATACAAACCGAAATGAGCAAAATAATAAATATATATTCCTTCCACCATTCCAAGTTACTTTCGATGAAATAACATGTCTATACAGGTTCAGCAGTTCATTACGGCCGTCTCCCCAGCTCGCTCCTAAATTAATGTGGTTTGTGTTCTTGGTAACTTATTAATAAATCAATAATGTGGATTCATTCAGAACAGACTAGATCTCTCCATGTACCAGTTCGTACGTTGCATCTAATCATTAGCACTAGATTTTTTTATGATGCCAGGATAGATTAAGCTCGAGCAGAAAATATGAAACATGTAGAAATAGATGTACCTCCGGGTACACGAGCGGAGCATGTTCGTCGAACTCCACGCCCTCATCGGCGCCTCCAAAGTCGGCAGCACCGGCGAGCACATGGCCCCCCAAGGGGTTAAACTGCACGTCCTCCTCGCCTTGTGCTGCGTGATGCTCCTCCAGATCTGCCGCGTGAAGCACCACCCCGGCGGCGATGCCCGGACACTCATCCCCACACACTGGTTTCATGGAGAAGGTTTGTGGAAGTACGTTCAAGATTGTGGGGTTTTGCTGGATAGGGAAGAGAGAGTAGTGGATGAGTGCGAATGGAGGACCCGATAGGCTGGGTTTTTAATGCGGGGACGTTTAGGCCTCCTCGAGGGCCCCGGTTGGTAGCTCTTCCTGCTACGCCTGCTGCATGGAAGGTTCATTTGGTGGCGGCCTGTCGGAAGTGAGAGTGCAGGCGCGCTACGTAGTAAAAATGGTATAGCCCGTGGGCCGTGGATGACCAGTTGCCGTGCAGTAGACTTGTAGCCTTTGCAGACTAGATTAAACATGACATGACCACTCGACGACTTTTTCCATGGACGGCATCGTGTTCCTTCTTGTAGAAGTCTCGTTGAGGGAGACGTCTGTGCTATCTCATGCTGTCCTATGAAGGGCACGACGTATGCAACGAGCCTCGTTGGATCACACAGGATCAACGGTTGGTGTGCACGATCCGCGTGACAACTATGACAACCAATCGGGGCGTAGCAGACATAGTGGGCACAGGTTTAGACTTCTACGAAAGAGAGAGAGGGGGCAAAACTGGGTACTATCAAAAAACCAAGGGCAAAGCTGAGTAGTATAAAAATGGAAAGTGGGTGTCTTTTACAATGAAATGCATCATGGCATACATCAAATTATGCCAAGATAGATCCACTAGAGTTCATTGCATGTGTGTTCTTTCCACAAACCACACATGGATCAACCAGTGGTCATTGCATGTGTGTTCTTTTCCACAAACCATATATGGATCCATTAGATTCATTGCATGTGTGTTCTTTCCACAAACCACACATGGATCAACCAATGGCATTGCATGTGTGTTCTTTCCACAAACCACACATGGATCAACCAATGTCATTGCATGTGTGTTCTTTCCACAAATCACATATGGACCCACTAGAGTCATTGCTTGTGTGTTCTTATACTAAAACCAGCACTAGAGTCATTGCATGTGTGTTCTTTTCACAAACAACATATGGATCAACCAGTGTTCATTGCATGTGTGTTATTTCCATAAAACACACATGGATCAACCAGTGTCATTGCATGTGTGTTCTTTCCACAAATCACATATGGACCCACTAGAGTCATTGCTTGTGTGTTCTTTTCACAAAAAATATATGGATCCACCAGTGTTCACTGCATGTGTGTTCTTTCCACAAACCACTTATGGATCCACTGGTGTTCATTGTATGTGTGTTCTTTTCCACAAACCACATATGGATCAACCAGTGTTCATTGCATGTGTGTTCTTTTCACAAACCACACATGGATCCACCAGTGTCATTGCATGCGTGTTCTTTCCACAAACCACACATGGATCAACCAGTGGTCATTGCATGTGTGTTCTTTTCACAAACCACACATGGATCCACCAGTGTCATTGCATGCATGTTCTTTCCACAAACCACACATGGATCAACCAGTGGCATTGCATGTGTGTTCTTTCCACAAATCACATATGGACCCACTAGAGTCATTGTTTGTGTGTTCTTATAATAAAACCAGCACTAGAATCATTGCATGTGTGTTCTTTTCACAAACAACATATGGATCCACCAGTGTTCATTGCATGTGTGTTCTTTCCACAAACCACTTATGGATCCACCAATGTTCATTGCATGTGTGTTCTTTTCCACAAACCACATATGGATCAACCAGTGGTCATTGCATGTGTGTTCTTTTCACAAACTACATATGGACCCACTAGAGTCATTGCATGTGTGTTCTTATACTAGAACTAGCACTAGAGTCATTGCATGTGTGTTCTTTCCACAAACCACACATGAATCAACCAGTGTCATTCCATGTGTGTTCTTTCCACAAACCACATATGGATCAACCAGTGGTCATTGCATGTGTGTTCTTTTCACAAACCACATATGGACCCACTAGAGTCATTGCATGTGTGTTCTTTCCACAAACTACATATGGATCCACCAGTTTTCACTGCATGTGTGTTCTTTCCACAAACCACTTATGGATCCACCAGTGTTCATTGCATGTGTGTTCTTTTCCACAAACCACATATGGATCAACCAGTGGTCATTGCATGTGTGTTCTTTTCACAAACCACACGTGGACCCACTAGAGTCATTGCATGTGTGTTCTATCCACAAACCACACATGGATCAACCGGTGTCATTGCACGTGTGTTCTTTCCACAAACCACATATGGATCAACCAGTGCCATTGCATGTGTGTTCTTTCTACAAACCACACATGGATCAACCAGTGTCTTTGCATGTGTGTTCTTTCCACAAACCACTTATGGATCCACCAGTGTTCATTGCATGTGTGTTCTTTTCCACAAACCACATATGGATCAACCAGTGGTCATTGCATGTGTGTTTTAGGAGAGCCCTGACCTTAGGAGAGCCCTAACCTTAGCCCCCCAATGGATCCACCGTTAGACCGAGTCTTCTAGAAGGCACACCATAACACAGTTGTTATGCTTGACGATTGTTACATACTGTTCGATTGGGGCGCTTGGACGATTGGGATGGTCTTCGTGAGAGCGATCCTCGAGTAGGCTGTTCTGCGGCATGATTGGCCACGCGTGCTCTGGACAAACTGGCATGTTGCGAGTGTCACGACTCACGAGTTCAGTGGGCCATATCCCAGTGTCACGTCCCCGTTACTTCTCTTCCTCCCCATACTTCTCTTTCTTCCCCTCGAAGCCACTTTCCCCACTTCACTTCCATCCTGCTGTAGCCGCAAGCCGACGACATCCGCCAATTCTCGGGTCGCTACCTTCATGCTAAGAAATCATTTTACAAGCTTTTGAACTTATCCTACATATTCCTGCTATTCTCCAATCTAACTTCTGATCTTTTTCCAATTTCTCGACGAACTTCAGATGTGGCAGATGTTGTAGCCCAAGAATCTGGAGATCCTCGCATGCAACCACGCGCCAGCAAGTCTTTTTCTGGCGCCGTTGCCGGGGAGTCAAGGACATCTTCACAAGGGGAGTCCCTCATAACCAATCTCTTTACTTTGTTATTTTTGTTTTGCTTAGTTTACTTTTGCTTTGTTTGCTTGTTTCTTTATCGAAACCACACAAAAATTAGTTTTACGAGTTTGCTTTCTTTATGAAAAACACAAAAAATGACTACTCTTGAAAACACTAAGTTGTGTGACTTCACTAGCACCAACAACAATGATTTTATGAGCACACCTATTGCTCCACCTGTTCCTGAAGCTACTTTCTTTGAGATAAAACCTGCTTTACTCAATCTTGTTATGAGAGAACAATTCTCTAGTATTGGTAATGAAGATGTTGCCGCCCATCTAAATAACTTTGTTGAACTTTGTGAGATGCAAAATCATAGGGATATAGATGGAGATATTATTAAACTGAAAATGTTTCCTTTCTCTTTGAGAGGAAAAGCTAAAGAATGGTTGAATTCCTTAACTAGGAATAGTATTGATTCTTGGACTAAATGCAAAGATGCTTTCATTGGAAAATACTATCCTCCTGCTAAGATTATATCTATGAGAAGTGAAATAATGAAGTTTAAACATTCTGATAATGAACATGTTGCTCAAGCTTGGGAAAGAATGAAATCTTTGGTAAAGAATTGTCCCACTCATGGACTGACTGCTTGGATGATCATCCAAACCTTTTATGCAGGATTGAACTATTCTTCAAGGAACCTATTGGACTCAGCTGCTGGAGGTACCTTTATGACCATTACTTTGGGTGCTGCAACACAGCTTCTGGATAATATGATGGTTAACTATTCTGAATGGCATACTGAAAGAGCTCCACAAGGTAAGAAGGTAAATTCTGTTGAAGAAACCTCCTCCTTGAGTGATAAGATTGATGTTATTATGTCTATGCTTGTTAATGGGAAAGCCCATATTGATCCAAATAATGTTCCCTTAGCCTCTTTGGTTGCTCAAGAAGAGCAAGTTGATGTGAACTTTATAAGAAATAACAATTTTGGCAACAATGCTTATGGTAGTAACAATTATAGGCCTTACCCTCCTAATAATACTTATGGTTGTAATTGCAAGCCTGGATTACCTAGTGAAGGAAGAATTTTAGAAGTTGAAAGAGCCATTAAGAACTTCATGCAAATGCAATATGAACAAAATCAACTATTTACTAAAACTATGGAGGAACAATCTACCATTTTGAAGAACATTAGCCATCAACTTGAGGGTCTAAATAGGGAAATTCCTAGTTTACAATTGAAACTTTCTAATGCTGAAAGGAATATATCATCTTTGTCTAAAGCTCAATCTTCATTTATTAATAAAATGGCTGCTAAACCTGAAACTAATGATAATCCCTTTGCAGCTACTAATGCTATACAAGTAAGAATTGATGAAAATGTTAGACTATTAGCTGAATTACATGCTACGTGGGAAAGAGAAGATGAAATTGCTAGAAACATTAGCGTTTCTACTATCACTACCACTAGTGTTGAGGCTAGTAATAGTTCTACTACTTTAGATGATAAATTTGATTTTGATCTTGATGGTTGCTACATCTCTGAAGTTATTAAGTTCCTACAAAAGCTTGCTAAAAGTCCTAATGATAGTGCTATGAACATGGCCTTTACAAAACACATTACTGATGCTCTCATAAAGATTAAAGAAGAAAAGATGAAACATAAAGCTTCTATTCCTATAAAACAAGAAGATGGTTGGGAACCCATCATTAATATAAATGTGAATGATTTTGATTTCAAAGCTTTATGTGATCTTGATAGTAGTGTTTCTATTATGCCTAGAAGGATTTATGATATGCTTGATTTTCCACCACTTGAAGATTGTTATTTGAATGACCCACTTGATGATAATGCTAAAAAGAAACTCATGGGGAGTATTAATGATGTTCTTATTATGGTTAACAATGCCTATATCCCCGTTGATTTCTATGTTTTGGATGTTGAATGCAATGCTTCTTGTCCTATTACTTTGGGAAGACTTTTTCTTAGAACTGTTGGTGCCATTATTGATATGAAAGAAGGCACCATTAAATATCAACTCCCACTCAAGAAAGGTATAGAACACTTCCCTAAGAAGAGAGAGAAGATTTCTTTTGCCTCTCCTATGAAAACAAAATTTGCTCTTAATGCTTCTTCATTTGAGAACACTTGATTCTTTTTCTTGCTTCTTATGCCTAACTTAAAGGCGTTAAAGAAAAGTACTTATTGGGAGATAACCCAAAAGTTTTAGATGAGTCTTGGAAGTTATTACTTCAGTAATAACCGCTCCTTATCCTTTTTATTTGCTTTTTATGCCAAGAGTAACCTCTAATGAGAGAGAAGTAATGATTGAGAAAGTTGATGTCCCGAAACAGATTTTTGTGCTTCACCATACAATTTCGTTTAAAATCTCTGTACATCCTTTTGAGGCGTGAATTTTTGTGCTTCTGCCCCAGGTTGTCATCTAACTTTCGTTAGTTCAACACTTTTTTATTTGAGCAACATAAGGTCTTCGATAAAATTTGTCTTTACCTGCTGGTCTGTTTTGACAGATTTCTGCCATTTTCTACATTTGCTTCTTGTTGGTTCCTTTTTGAGTTCTTTTGGGGAATTGAGCTTTTTGAGGGAAGTGCTACAGTAGCTAGTGTTTTGATGGAAGTTTTATTGGTGTTAGAACTGAACCTAAAGACTTATTCTCTTGAGTGCACTAATGTGGCTAATAAAGATTGTGTGAAGTTTTGTATGAAGGAAAAATTGCAGGTGTATGGAAGGAATGAGTAATGAGATGAAGGATGGACTGAAGCTCAAGCCTGGGGATGCCACGCGTGTCACCCCATTAAATATCCAATAAGTACAAGCATCAAAGCTTGGGGATACCCAAGGCATCCCCCTCTTCATCAATAAAAATCCCAGGGTTTTTCCAAACGCTTCATTTTTATTGTTTCATGCACAGTTGTGTTGTTCTTGGAGCGTCTTCTTTTTCGTTTTCGTTTTGGTTTTTTGTTTGATTAGTTTGCTGAATAAATTGGTTGGACCCCCTCTTTCATACATTGGTTTTCAAATAGTTTGGTTTGGTTTGGAAAAGAGTAGGAAAGTTCATGCTTAAGTGGTAAAGAGAGCTTGTTTTTGACTGTGGCCTATGCTTTGTCATGCCATGCTTGATATTGTTTTGGCTTTATGCTTAGTATTCTTTGCTGTAGCATGACATGTTATAAACAATTGAGATTTCTTAATGTGCCTTGGATGAATCATGCATTGTTTTAGCATATTAAAGCATAGTATTGTGGTATTCTCCTTTGATGCTTTATTTGGGTTGACTTGGCACATGCTCACACCATGTTATGACTATCCCAAGTCACCATAGCCTTTATGATCCTTTAGTTTTCAACTTGTAGTATCACTTTATGCTTTGATCAATGATGTTTTGTCGCTCTGCATGATTATGGCCATTATTGCTCTCTTAGTTTGTCGCTCCCAGTCTTTTGCTAGCCTGCACAACCAAGTATGAGTTCCACTCATGCATCCAACTCCCTAAACCAAGTTATTCCAAATAGTCCACCATACCTACCTACTAGCATATGCTATTCCAAGTACATTCATGTTTTTGTTTACCTTCCAAATTAAACTTGTTATGAGAAAACTAGTGATTAAAGCTCTCACGAACTTGATGGCACACTTTACTTTTTTGCATTTAATAAACCTAAACCATTGGGTCCTTCTTTGTTGAGTATATGCTTGCGCTTTATAAGTTGAAATTAGCAGAACCATGTATCATGGGGAACACTTTCAACATCGCACTTATACTTTGTACCCCGTTGATATCATGTTCTTTTGCTTATGGATCCCGGTGGTGTGAAATAAAAGTGGAACTTGTAAGATCATGGAGTTTGTATGTGTGTTAGAGAAATGCCTGGGCTGCTAGCCTAACCCATGTCTAATCATGGTGGAAACTTGTAGCATCACCATAATGATCACTCTATGAAGCATCCTCAATAAAAACCTATGGAAATAGCAAATAAAAAGATCGCTGAGATGCTCATTGTCTGCTTGCCTTGTCATTTTGATTATGGGATAGCTCCTGTATCATGTGCAAGGGGTACCCCGTTGGCGGTTCTTTATGATACATATGTACTTACAATGACAAGAGCTTACTCGTGACTAAAGTTGAGTAGCATGAGGTTCGGTCTTCGTAAGTAAGGGGCATGAGATTTCGGTTTATAACTTGTCAAGCATATCCTCTTAGTTGTGTCACTTTAACCTTAATCACCTTCAAGATGCTTATGATAGGGCAATGAGAGCTGAAAGCTATAAGTACCATAATTTTTGGAAGCTCTTTATGAGACTTGAATCCCTACTTCCTTCTATGAAGGCCTTTCTTCCACCATTATATTGAGTCCCCACCTTCTACCTTTATGCGCCTACTTTGAGAGCATAGTGGTCGTTCTTAGTTCTATGTGCATTGTCCCAAGACTTGTTGATTGATGCATAGCTTTGATATTGCTTATTTTAAACTATTTGTATCTAGTCACTCTTATGAACTTTGAAGGTGTCCTATGCATTTATATTTGCTACTCTATGAGGGACAAGCTAAATGCTACTATGCTATGTTTTCTTTATGTGAAACAAACAAACGTATTGCAAAGCATTGTTATTCATGAATCTTTTGTTTGTGCCTTTTCATGTTGTATCATAGTTTGTTTGTCTTATTGCTAGAACTTTGTCTTTCATGTTATGATTGAAGTATTATGATCCCAGCTTTGAATGTTTTACAAATACTTTGATTAAGTTTATGATGGTGCATGTCACCTCAAAAATTATTCTTTCTTTTTATCACTTACCTACTCGAGGACGAGCAGGAGTTAAGCTTGGGGATGTTGATACATTGCAAATGTATCTATAATTTTTTATGTTCCACGCTTGGTTTTATCTACTTTCTTATGTTTTGTCCACACTTTGGAGTACTTTTCATATGATTTCTTGGACTAACCTATTAACAAGAGACACAGTGCCAGCTGCCTGTTTTCTGCTGTTTTTGGTTCCAAGAAGTCAGAAAATGAATATTCTCGGAATTGGACGGGACAAAATCCAAAGTTATTATTTTACAGGGGGACATTTGGAGCCAGAATACGAGACGGATAAGGGTTAGAGGGCGGCCACACCACCTAGCCGCGCGGCCAGGCCTGGCCCGCGCCAGGGGGTGGTGTGGCCAGCCCAGGCACCCCCTCGGCCTCTCCTTTCGCCTATATATTTCCTCTGATACGGAAACCCTAAGTACCCGATCAAAATTCCACGAAAGAGTCTGTAGCCACCGTCATCTCCATCCCTAGATCGGGAGGGATCTGAAGCTCTTCCCAGCACCCTACCGGAGAGGGGAATTCACCCTAGAGGCCTTCTTCATCATCATGCAAGCCTCCGGTGTGATGCGTGAGTAGTTCATCTCTTGACTACGGGTCCATGTAGTAGCTAGATGGCTGGTTCTCCTCCTTTGTGCTTTCATGCTTAGATCTTGTGAGCTCCGTTCATGATCAAGATCATCTATTTGTAATTCTGCATGTTGTGTTTGCGGGGATCCGATGGATATTGAGATGCTATTTCAGATTGATTATTGATTTTATCATGTCTTTGTTATTTGTGATCTTGCATGCTTTCCGTTGTTAGTAGCTATCTTGGCCAAGTAGATGCTAGCAACTCCAAGAGTTAGTATTTATGCTCGATAGTGGGTTCACGCCTCTGGTAATCTGGGGAAGTGACAGAAATCTCTAAGGTACTAGATGTGCTGTTGCTACTAGGGAGAAAATGACAATCCTTTGTTCATAGAACAATCGTATTGTTTACTTTACACGCAATTCGTAAAGCAATAATCTGTTGCTTGCAACTTAATACTGGAGGGGGTTCAGATGGTAACCTGAAGGTGGATTATTAGTTATAGATGCAGTTGGATGGCGGTCTATGTATAATGTGGTAATGCCCAATCAAGTCTCAAAGGAGTCAAGATGATTAGTATATGCTTGTATGCTTTCTCGATGTTTGTCAATTGTCCCGCTGTAATTTGTTCACCCAGCATGTTATCTATCTTAAGGAGAGCCACCTCTAGTGAACTATGGACCCCGGTCCTTTCTTTTACCATCAAACTACAATCAACGGTTTACTGCTTTGTGTTTACTTTCTACAAACTATTACTTTCTTCCATTCGATACGTTTAATCCTTTGTTTTCAGCAAAACCGGTGAGGTTGACAACCTCATCGCAAGTTGGGGGCAAAGTTCTATGTTTGTGTTGTGCAGGTCTCCACGTTGCTACTAGCACCAGTAGTGCGGCCTGCCAAGGCTCAGCTAGCAACACCTTTGGGGTGTTTCCTTGCTCCTACCGGATTGATAACCTTGGTTTCGTACTGAGGGAAAACTTGTTGTTGTGCTCATCATACCTTCCTCTTGGGGTTCCCCAACAAGCTTGATATATTTTGGGCTATCACCGGCCATGGTAGGGGAGGAGCCCCCCTCTCCTATAAAAAGCCCCCCTCTCCTCCCTCACAAAGCACACCTCCTCTTGAAGGATCTCTCTCCCCCTCTAGATATTCCCCCATGGTCTCGGATTAGCGAGATACATGTTCCCGGTGGCCTTGCATCTAGAAGGAGTTGTTGCTTTCGCTGATTCGCTGGAGCGAGGAGGTGGAGGTTGTCCGGTGGCCTGAACGCATGTGCGAGGACGGATGCGCTGCTGATTTGCGGCGCTAGGACTTCCACACGATCTTGAGATCGGCAAGCGTACGACTACATCATCCACGAGTTCCAACTCGTTAACAAAACTCGGTTGTCTTTGAGGGTAAGTTCTCTATGGATGTATATCCACCCGTTTCTCTGTATCTAGTAGATAGATCTTGGTGTATAGTTCCCATCATAGGAATTTTTTTGTTTTCTATGCTGCGAACCCAACAGTGGTATCAGAGCCTGATCTATGCGTAGGTGCTTTGCACGGGTAGTACACATATGTTTATATGTGGGTGATGATGATCAGTTATTGCATCTTCTATGTATTTGGGATATTGGTGTCATAGTGGGATGAAGTGGCCCGGACCAACCTTACATGTCATTGTACATGAGACCGGTTCCACGACTGACATGCAACTAGTTTTGCATAAGTGGCTGGCAGGTGTCTATCTCTCCTACTATAGTCAATATCTGATTTACAACGAGTTGCTAATAACTTGGTTATCCTCGTTGTGGTTCCATGTTTGTAGGTAAGACCGGTTCTATCTCCGAAAGCCCTAAGCCACGTAAAACTTGCAATGGATAAATTAGAGGCGTCTAGTTTAGATTGTTGTTGGGCTAGTGTATTGATATGGTAATGTTGTAAGTAGATAGATACTCTTACAACACACTTAAACGTGTAAGTTCCATAGACCTTGGCCTTACACACAAAGGAATGATAGAGATCATACCACGATGCAAATGATAGAGATCAAATGCATGGAACATATCATCTCACTTTACACATTAGATCTTTGCATCTTATATTGCTAGTTTAGCGCTTTTGGTAGCATTGTGAGATGATCCCTCATTTAGATATCAAGATAAAATGTGTTCTTCCTTAAGTATGCACCATTCTATGGATCGTGTTTCGAGACATCACATGATGATCGGGTGTACTCGACTCCGTGCTTTCATACAACGGGTGTAAGAGAGTTTTACACACGCGAATACTAAGGTTCTTACTTGGCGAGCCTAGCATGTACATACATGGCCTCGGAACACGGACCGAAAGGTTAAGCATGAGTCATATAGTTGATACGATGCCCATATAGATGCTCGCCTTTGAAGCTACACTGATTCACGTGATGATCGGACTTGGTGTAGTGGATTTGGTTCATGTAATCACCAAAAAGACACGAGGGATGTCATTTTTTAGTGGGAGTTCATTAGTAATTTGGATTAGTTGAACTCAATCTATCATAAACTTAGTCTAAATAAACTTTACAAATTCTGTTGTAGATGGCACCACCTGCTTTTAATTTCAATGTGTTCATGGAGAAAGAGAAACTTGTTGCGAATGGTAGCAACTTCACCAACTGGGCTATGAATTTGAGGATTCTCCTCACTGCTACACAAAAGCAATATGTGCTAGAGGCGCCGCTAGGCCCCCCACCAGCTCCTGATGCCCCTGACGAGGAAAATAATGTCTATATAACTCGTCAGGAGGACCACAACTTAGTTCATTGCGGCATAATGTATGGGCTAGAGCAAGAACTTCGAAAGCATTTCGAAAATGGCAATGCCTTTGATACCATGGGAGAATTGAAAATGATTTTCGATACCCATGCTGTCGTAGAGAGTTATAATGCTTCTGAAAAGTTCTTTAGCTGCATGATGGAGGAGAAAAACTTCGTTAGTGAGCACGTACTCAAAATGTCTGGGTACGCCGATAAGCTTGTGTCCTTGGGAATAACGATTCCCATTGACTTAGGCATACATCGTGTTCTCCAATCTCTGCCACCTAGCTACAAGAGCTTCGTGATGAACTATAACATGCAGGGCATGAAGAAGTCTCTTCCCGAGCTTCTATCAATGCTTAAGGCTGCATAAGTGGAGATTAGGAAAGAACATAAAGTGTTGATGATCAATAAGCCCACCGGTTTCAAGAAGGACAAGAAAGGCAAGCAGAAGGGAAAGAAGGGCGGAAAATCTGTTGCCGCACCTGAAAAGAAATCCTGAGCTGGCCCTAAGTCTGATACCGAGTGCTACTATTGCAACGGGACTGGCCATTGGAAGCGCAACTGCCCCAAGTATTTGGCGGACAAGAAGGCCGGCAAGGCAAACAAAGGTATATGTGATACACATGTTATTGATGTGTACTTGACTAGTACTCGCAGTAGCACCTGGGTATTTGATACGGGATCGGTTGCTAATATATGTAACTCGATTCAGGGGCTACGGAACAAGCGACAACTCGCAAGGGATGAGGTCACGATGCGGGTCGGCAATGGATCAAGAGTTGATGTGATCGCCGTCGGAACGCTGCCTCTCCATATGCCGTCGGGATTAGTGATAAATCTAAATAATTGTTGTTTGGTGCCTGCACTGAGCATGAACATTGTATCCAGATCGTGTTTGATGTGAAGTGGTTATTCCTTTAAATCTGAAATCATACATACTGATGTGTGTGGACCAATGAGTATGTCGGCGCGAGGTGGATATCTTTATTTTGTTACTTTCACGAATGATTTGAGTAGATACGGGTATATCTATTTGATGAAACATAAGTCTGAAACCTTTGAAAAGTTCAAGGAATTTCAGAATGAAGTGGAAAATCATCGTAACAGAAAGATCAAATTTCTGCGGTCTGACCGTGGAGGGGAGTATCTTAGTTATGAGTTTAGCACACATATGAAAGACTGTGGAATAGTTTCACAACTCCCGCCTGCCGGAACACCACAACCTAATGGTGTGTCAGAACGTCGTAATTGTACTTTATTAGATATGGTTTGATCTATGATGTCTCTGACTGACTTGCCACTGTCATTTTGGGGTTATGCACTAGAAACCGCTGTATTCACTTTAAATTGGGCACCATCTAAATCCGTTGAAACGACACCGTATGAATTATGGTTTGGAGACAAACCTAAGCTGTCATTTCTTAAAGTTTGGGGGTGAGATGTTTATGTGAAGAAACTTCAGCCAGATAAACTCGAACCCAAAGAGGAAAAATGCGTCTTCATAGGATACCCTAAGGAAACGATTGGGTATACCTTCTATCACAGATCCGAGGGCAAGGTTTTTGTTGCCAAGAATGGATCCTTTCTTGAGAAGGAGTTTCTCGCGAAAGGTGTGAGTAGTCGGAAGGTAGAACTCGAAGAGGTTATTGAACCTTCTCTTCATGAAATGGTGAGTAGCGCAGCACCGGAAGTTGTTTCAGAGTTAACTTCACCTAATGAAGAGAGAGCTAATGATATTGATCATGAATACTCAGCCATGATTGGATATTTACCATCACCACCACACTTCTCATGGGTATGGACATCCTCTTGCCAAAATAAACTCAAGTTCTTCTTCTGGCTTTTGCTTCTGGATAGATTGAATACAAGGAATCTTCTGAAAAGAAAGCAGTTCATCCTGCCTGACTACAACTGTGTAAATTCCAACTGTTACTTGGAAGAATCAGTAAATCATCTATTCTAGGAACGTTCATTTGCAAACAATTGTTGGGACCATATTTACAGAAATAGAACTGCAAACCTAACAGGATTGGAAGCTATTTCAGACATCAAAGAAAAGTTACACCTATCATTTGCAATGGAAATCATTATCATGACTACCTGGGGTATATGGATATGCAGAAATGAGAAGATTTTTCATGACAAAAGACCCACACTTGAAAGATGGAAAATAATCTTCTATCAAGAAATGAGATGGATACAGTTCAGAATCAAAGGAAAATACAAGGAGAAATTCATAGCCTGGCTGAACCAGCAATTAGATCGGGGATAGGGTAGATTTTACCCATCTTAGAATGGTTTTACTTTACTGTTTTGATCTACCTTAGATCAATAGTCTATCTGTATTTATCTTTGTAACATACTCATACCTTATAATAAAAATTACAGTGGGGATTCTCCCTACTGTTTCACCTCAAAAAAATATTGATCATGAAACTCCGAAAGAGGACACTACCAAACCTCGCAGGTCAAGCAGGACATGTGCAGCTCCTGAACTGTACGACAATCCTGTTATGAATTTCATGATTGATGAAATAGATGACCCTGCGACGTATGAAGAAGCGATGATGAGCCCAGATTCCAACAAATGGCTAGAAGCCATGAAATCCGAGATGGAATCCATGTATGAAAACCAGGTTTGGACCTTGGTGGACTTACCTCATGATCGAAAGGCCATTGAGAATAAATGGATTTTCAAAAGAAAAACTGATGTTGATGGTAATGTGACCATCTATAAACCTCGACTTGTCACAAAGGGGTTTCGACAAATTCAAGGAGTTGACTATGATGAGACATTCTCTTTCGTAGCGATGCTTAAGTCGGTTAGGATTATGTTAGCAATTGCTGCATATTTCGATTATGAAATATGGCAGATGGATGTCAAAACTGCGTTCCTCAATGGTAATATTGAAGAAGAGTTGTATATGATACAACCTAAGGGTTTTGTCAATCCTAAGGATGCTGATAAGGTATGCAAACTTCAGCGATCCATTTATGGACTGAAGCAAGCATCCCGGAGTTGGAATCTCCGCTTTGATGAGGTGATCAAAGAGTTTGGATTTGTCCAAACTTATGGAGAGGCTTGTATTTACAAGAAAGTGAGTGGGAGCAATGTGGCATTTCTGATATTATATGTGGATGACATATTATTGATTGGAAATGATATAGATCTTTTAAATAGTGTTAAAAGTTATCTAAACAGCAAATTTTCGATGAAAGACCTTGGTGAAGCTTCATATATATTAGGCATTAAAATCTAATAGAGATAGATCAAGGCGCCTAATTGGGCTATCGCAAAGTACATACCTTGATAAGATATTAAAGAAGTTTAATATGGACGGAAGTAAGAAGGGGTTCTTACCTATGTTGCAAGGCAAGACATTGAGTAAGACTCAAAGTCCGGCTACGGCGGAAGAAAGAGAGATAATGGATAAGATCCCTTATGCCTCAGCCATAGGATCTATAATGTACGCCATGCTATGTACAAGACCGGATGTGGCACATGCTATTAGTTTGACTAGTAGGTACCAATCTGATTCAGGTTCGGCACACTGGATAGTGGTAAAGAATATCCTTAAGTACTTAAGAAGAACTAAGGATATGTTTCTTATATACGGAGGTGAAGAAGAGCTAATCGCTAAGTGTCATGTCGATGCTATCTTTGACACCGATCCGGATGACTCTAAGTCTCAATCCGGATATGTATTTCTCTTGAACAGAGCATCAGTTAGTTGGAGGAGTTCCAAACAACCTATGGTGGCTGGATCGATGACGGAGGCGGAATATGTTGATGCTTCAGAAGCGGCACAGGAAGCAGTTTGGATGAAAGAGATCATAACGGAACTAGGTGTGGTTCCTAGTGCATTGGACCCAATGGTGATCTATTGTGACAACAATGGAGCCATAGCCAACGCCAAGTGACGAGGGTTTAACTCGTCAATGCCCATTGTTATGGACTTAGGTTCAGGAATTGAGGAGCGCTGGAAATCTCGGTACGGCTAGCAAACAAGCACACAGGGACGCAAGGTTTACCCAGGTTCAGGCCTCGTAGAGGACCCTACTCCTGCTTGTCTGCTCTTGATTAATGATGATCCGAAGGATTACAATGTCGCCGATGGCGGTGTATGCGCAGATTAGATCTGGCGTATGTGTCGATGTGGAAGATCGTAGATCTATCTATTTGGGGAGTCGCGATGTCTAGATCTATTGTGGCGTAGCGTGTCCTCCTCGTTGGACCCTCCTAGCCTTTATATATGGGGAGGCTAGGTCTCAGGTACCAATACGAGTTGGTTACAAGATAGATTCAAACTCTACTCTTGAGCTTTCCTTGTCTTGTGCGTTTAGGAGTCCGTGTCCATATGGGCTTCATACCACTCGAACCGTCATAGGCATCATGGACCTTGGCAATTCGTCGAGTGGGCCTTCCGTCGAGCCGCACCAGGTACACTGTAGTTGAGTGCCTATTGGGCATACCCATGTCATTAGCCCCTGAGTGTCCATGTGAATCGTAGATTCGGATGGAGACTCAGAAGTCTTGATCCTAGCATTAGGATGTCGGAGTCGACAATTGTGTCAAGTGCGAAGCACTTCACCCGGAAGCACATCGAGTCAGTCGAATTTGTAGTAGTTCATAGGGATGATGGTAAACATGCCTGGTGCGCTCGATGGATCGAGACCAGTTAATTGCTCTAGGGAAAAAACAACGTCACCTACTCAAACTTGAGTCCCCGGACTCGAATTCGGAAATTGCTAGCGTAATTCAACTCAGGCCGCGGAGGTCTTATAGAGTCAAATCCCAGTGTGTAAATGTGAGCACTCGACATGTCCGTCAAGGCTTATTCATCGTACCTGTAGGTACGGATTATTTCTGGTAGAGCACAGCAGATGCGTTGCCAGGCCTTATTCAGGTCTTATCTTCACACTGCAAGCGCGGCATCCGAATTTTTTGTCATCGCGGAGATGATTCGGGTGGCCCAGGAGACGTAATCTCTTTGTAGGGAAATATGAGGCGGAGTCGCCATAGCATGCGAGTGTGGATGTTATCGACACACAGTACGATGTACAAGGAAAAATAATCATAGGGTGCACGGCCAGCGCTCCCTATGGGAGTAGCCCACAAGTGCCTATTCGAGTCGTAGACTCGAGTGGGGACTATAAGTATTTTGCGATTGCTGTCGTCTTTTGCTTGTTTCAGTCGAATTTGCTTTCAACGCTCCCTATGGGAGTAACCCGAAGTCCACAATCGAATCGTAGATTTGAGTGAAGGGTTTTCATAATGCTTGGATATCTTCATAAATTTCTTCAGGTGCGCGGCCAGCGCTCCTTATGGGATTAGCCCCCGAGTCCTTAGTCGAATCGTGGATTCGAGTGAGAATTCAGAGCGTGTCACTCGAGGATATTGTATATGCGCGACCAGCGCTCCAGTTTGGAGTAGCCCCCGAGTGTCTGGCGGAGTCGTAGACTCAGGCAGAGACTCGAGACTTGTATCTTGTAGGCGCAGTCGAAAATCATGCAAGGAGAAACCACTGACCGGAAGTGCATCGGGTCAGCGTCTCACGCATAAGGAGCTCGAATTCACGATGAAGTCGAGGTCGACGTAGCAGAGTTATGCGGCGATTAGCCAGGTGAGTCGATGATGCAGATGGAGTCGAAGTAGTCGCTTCTGTCGGGTGCGTGGCCAATGTCGCATGTGTGTAGCATCAAGCGATGCAACCATCCGAGGATAGACTCGACTCGGGTCTTGAGTGTATGTCGTAGCTAGCTGTTTTGTCGACTCCTGTTGGAGGACCCCGATAGAATAGCTCGACGCAGTCGACGTCCTTATAAGCTATAGAAAACATATAGAGTTGTGAAGTACCTGTATCTTGTAAAAAATATTTGCCTGTAGACTTGTAAAGTAAGATTCTAGTTCCAATCGAGTCGACACTTTTGCATTGTATGCTAGGCCTTTTCGTTAGCCTGATTACCCTTAGTCTCATTACCTTGCCGAGGCACTCGGAGTTCAAGGATTCGACGGTCGGGCAGAATCAGCTAATCGGGCTGTCGCGTATGAGGTGCTCGAGTGCGCGGAGTCGACAGCACATTAGGTTACTCGAAGAGGGCGCAGCCCCCGAGTGTATCGAGTGCGAGTTAAAAAGAAATCAGCTCTAAGTAGAGAGAAACTTAGATTTATTGATAGTTGCCGTGATGAACGAGTTGCAAGATTCGATGTGATCGGCAGGTCGCGGGAGTCGAAGATTGTAGCGGCTCGCGGTCGAGGGAGCCGCCGAGTCACCCGATATGAATACCGCATCCGGTCGTTGAAGCTGAAGACCGCGGCAGGTTGCCGAAGCGGAGGGAGTCCCCGAGTCGAATATCGTAGCGAATCACTAGAGTCGAAGACTAGAGTTGATGTGGCAGCGAGTCACGCGGCGGACGTAGTCGACGCGGTGGATCAGAGTCGCGTGGTGATGACGAATTGCCGTATATGAAGACTGTAACGGTTTCACAAGAATTCCAAGCATATTAAGCGTCACACAAGAATTCCAAGCATATTAAGCGTCGGTTTCACAAGAATTCCAAGCATATTAAGCGTCGGTTTCACTCCATCCGCGAGCATGTCAAGGATGGAGATATAAAGATTTGTAAAGTACACACGGACCTTAATGTAGCAAACCCGTTGACTAAAGTTCTCCCTAGGGCAAGACATGATCAACACCAGAATCCATGGGTGTTAGATTTATCACTATGTAAACTAGATTATTGTCTCTAGTGCAAGTGGGAGACTGAAGGAAATATGCCCTGAGAGGCAATAATAAAGTTGTTATTATGTATTCCTTGTATATGATAGATGTTTATTTTGCATGCTATAATTGTATTGATAGGAAACATCAATACATGTGTGTTTAATAAACAAAAAGGGTTCCTAGTTATGCCTCTCTTATAGACTAGCTCGTTGATTAACAAGATGATCAAAGTTTCCTGATCATGGACATTGGATGTTGTTAATAACAAGGTCACAACATTTGTGAAATGATGTGATGAACATTCATCCGAAGTATAGCATTACGATCAAAGACATTATGTTTATATTAATATAACATCATACGCAGTAATCTTAGTCCTTAGACCATGAGATCATGTTAATTGCTAACACCAGAAGAGTATCTTGATAACATCAAACGTCACACTGTAACAGAGTGACTATAAAGGTGGGTTCAGTGCTACGAAGGTGTTACGTTGAGGCTCATGGATCAAGAGTGGAATTTGTCAATCTCGATGACGGATAGATATACTTTGGGCCCTCTCGGTGATATCACATTAAGGTAGCTTGCAAGCAAGTGATGTGACCACTAGAATGTTATATCACGGGAACGAGAAAAGAGTGCATGTCGGTAACGAGATCAAACTAGGTATTTGGATACCGATGATCGAATCTCGGACATGTATTATATCATGAGACAAAGGGATTAAGTTACTAGTGTTAAAGGTTCTCACGATCATAGAAGTCATCGTTGAATGTGCAGGAGTCAGTATGGATCTCTAGGTCTCGCTTCTGATTATTGATCTGAGAGGAGTCTCAATCATGTCTGCATTATTCGCGAACCATAGGGTGACACACTTAAGGGTTGCCGGACACCATTTTGGAGCACATATGTTTCAGACAAAGGATTGCAAAGCGTAGGAATTGTTTCGGGTGAAATTGCAGAAAGTGGTTCTGCATGTGATATTGAAATGTTGCAAGGGGTTTTATGTGAATGTTTGTTAATTAAAGTAATTAACAAAATTCTGAATAAAATAAATAAAAGAGTTTTATTAATTGAGAGTTGCATTAAATTTGGTGGAAATTTAATGCATGTGAGTGGAATTTTGGGTGGAGCTTGAATTAATGTGAGTGGAGCTTCCACCACATGAATGAGGAAGAGGTGGGGGCACCCTCCTTGGCCTCCGACCATGGTAGGGGAGGATCCCCCCTCTCCTCCCTCACAAAGCACACCTCCTCGTGAAGGATCTCTCTCCCCCTCTAGATATTCCCCCATGGTCTCAGATTAGCGAGATACATGTTCCCGGTGGCCTTGCGTCTGGAAGGAGTTGCTGATTCGCTGGAGCGAGGAGGTGGAGGTTGTCCGGTGGCTTGAACATGTGTACGGGGACGGATGCGCTGCTGATTTGAGGTGCTAGGACTTCCACACGATCTTGAGATCGGCAAGCGTACGACTACATCATCCACGAGTTCCTACTTGTTAACAAAACTCTGTTGTCTTCGAGGGTAAGTTCTCTATGGATGTATATCCATCCGTTGCTCTGTATCTAGTAGATAGATCTTGGTGTATAGTTCCCATCGTAGGAATTTTTTTGTTTTCTATGTTGCGAACCCAACACTCGGACCCTCTTACCATAAGACAAGTGACGTTGTTGTTGATGACGTTTTTGTTTGGTGAGTCGAACAGAGATGATGGAGCCGATGTGGTGGCTATAGCAGCCACCTCATGAGAACTATCTTCATCCTCTTCATCTTCACTTGCAGAGGAATATTCTTCTTGTGCCACCAAGACAATCTTGGGTTGCTTCTTGTAAGGGCCATTCTTTTTGATAAATGGCTTTTTCTTAGGTGCCTTGGATTTTTCTTTAAGGATGAGCCTGCCACCATTGTCTTCTCTATTTTGATATGGACACTCATCCACAAAGTGTAGCCTATCTCCACAATTGTAGCATGTTCTCAGTTTTGGGCCATTTTCTCTTCTTCCACTTGACCCATTCTTGCGCTCGAGTTCCGACTTGGCCTTGGCTGGATCCTTCCAAAAGTTCCTTGCGTAGAACACCATGTAATCACCATCAGCACGCTTGACTTCCTCAGGGTAGTCCATGGAGACACCCTCGATACCTTTTTCATCCTCATCTTGCTCAACAACATTTGCCTTTAGAGCAACATTGACCCCTTTTTGCATTCCAATGGCTCGGGCACGGGCATCTTCCACGTTCTTAGCTGCAACCTTGAATGATGCCATTTCTTGCATGACTTCATTGGAAGTCATTTGATGGTAGTTGTGTCTACCTTGCAAGCTCTTCAAGTCCGTTGGCTCAAAAGGCATTAGAGCACTCACGTATTTCCTTTTTATCCAAGCATCATCAATGTGAGTGGCTCCATGCTTTCTAAATGTTGTTGCGATGCCTTTGAGTCTTCTATACATGTGTTCATGGTTTTCACCATCCAACATGTAGAATCCTTTAGCTTCATTGCTAACGGCATCATACATATTCCTTCTCATGCTTTGATTTCCAATAAAGAGGTCGGTGAGAGCATCCCAAGCTTCTTTAGCTGTGTTGAGATGCTCAATGTGGGGCATGTCCTTGGGACCCACTCTGAGCTGTATCATGTGGAGAGCTGTTGCATTCAATTGGCTATCCACAACTTATCTTCTTGTCAAAATGGTGTGATCTCCAATATGAAGACCCTCTTCGATAATTCTCCAAAGTTCAATTGAAGAGCTGTATACATGAGACTTCATTAAGAATTGCCATTGATTAAATGAAGATGCAGTAAGCTTGGGTGGATCACCCCTATTGTTTATATGAGGATGAGGGATAGGTGGATCGGGGGAATATAAGTGATAAACCTCACTATAGTCCTCCTTACCACTTCCCTTCTTGGAGGCGGAACCATTATGTTTTTCACCTACCACTTCATCTTCCTTGGATTCGGTGTTAGCCTTATCCTTGGGTAAGGGAGTGGCAGCCTCAGAGAAGGATGGAGATGGGGCTACGGATGATGTGAGGCGAGCAATAAATTGTTGCATCTCCTCCATCTTGGTCTCAAAGGATTTCAACAAGGTTGTTTCCAATGTCTTGAGGTCATCCATTGTGACCTTGTCCACAGCCTCATTCCCATTCTCCTTGGTACCCATACTTCTCTTAGGCGGTTAAGCCTGAATAAAGAGCCGGGGCTCTGATACCAATTGAAATGGATCGTATGGGCACCTAGAGGGGGGGTGAATAGGTGCTACTTCAAATTTTAATGCTTTTTCAACTTTAGGCTTGACACAAAAGGTAAATTCTCTAGATAGACTATTATGAAGAATTTCCCTATATGCCAACCTAACTACTAGCGAGTAAAAGGCGAGTGGGAAAGAGGAACAAGTGAACCGTAGTGAAGCACGGGGAGATATAGGAATTTTTTTACCGCAGTTCCTTCCTTGTTAAGGGAAGTACATCTGCATTGGAGGGGTGGGCGGTACTAAGACCACCATGCTACAATAGGCCTCACCCTGTTCTCCGATGGATCTCACCACCAAAGGCCCGATCCACCTTTCCACTATAGGAACCCTTCGAGGCGGGAACTGGTGCCTTTACACAACTAGCGGGGCACAACTCCACAACCAAAATGGAGGCTCCCGTAATGACAACAAGCTTCCACAAGAACAAGTTATCAATAAAAAAACACAAGATCTAGATATTAACAAGAATACTAGATTGGGGATATCTCCAAATGAATGGAGAGGAGTTGATGCGATTGATTCGTGATGATGATGTAGATTGCCTCCTCCTTCAATTCCCCCCAAAGATCGAAGCTTTCGGGTGGTTGAAGTGGGAGATCGAGAGAGAGCTCTTGCAATGGGTCTGGCACTTTTCGAATGAATCAAGAGTTCTGCCTGAAGGGGATGAAGGGGCTTTTATACCCCTTCCCCAATTGAGCCGTTGGAGCCTTTGGGGGCCGGATTATCCGGCCCAAGTGAGGGCCAGATTATCCGGCCTGGGGAAAACTCCGCCCTAGACTCGGATAATCTGGCAGAAAATCTGCCTACGAACAGAAGCTCGTGCAGGCTGGCCCTTGACATCTTCTCTTGGGGACCGGATTATCCGGCCCTAGGGAAGGACCGGATTATCTGGTTGGGGGAAAATTTTGCCCCAGCCACGGAATATCCGGGGGAAATTCCGCCCCCAGACAGAAGCTCGCGCAGACGCTCCCTTGGGCAATTCCCCTGAGGCCGGATTATCCGACCCAACATGAGTGCCGGATTATCCGGTCCAGGGAGAAAATCCGCCCCACAGCCGGACTGTCCGGGGGAAAATCCGCCCCCAGACAGAAGCTCGTGTGCAGCCAGCCCTGGCCAAGATGGTTCGCCCCCATACATAGGAAAGCAGCTTCCACATTGCATGCTACACCAGTGTGGCAGAGGCTGCACCACAGAATCCACTTGAGTGTGTGTGGTAATGTAGGATCAATTAGGGTTATGAAAATAACACATGCAATGTTGTCAAGTGGGTCAATGACACTAGTGGGATCCATGTGTTTTAGGAAAAGAACACATGCAATGCTACCAGTGGACCCATGTGTCAAACCATGGTCACAGAGACCAAAAGCACATAGGAAAGCAGCTTCCGCATTGCATGCTACACTAGTGTGGCAGAGGATGCACCACAGAATCCACTGAAGTGTGTGTGGTCATGTAGGATCAATGTGGTTTCTGAAAAGAACACATGCAATGTGGTCATGTGGGTCAATGAGACTAGTGGGATCCATGTGGTTTAGGAAAAGAACACTTGCAATAACACCAGTATGGTCACAGAGACCAAAAGCACATAGGAAATAAGCTTCCACATTGCATGCTTCACTAGTGTGGAAAATGCTGCACCACAAAATCCACTGGATTGTGTGTGGTCATGTGGGATCAATGTGGTTTATTAAAAGAATACATGCAATGTGGTCATGTGGGTCAATGACACTAGTGGGATCCATGTGGTTTAGGAAAAGAAAACATACAATGACACCAGTGGATCCATGTGTCAAACCATGGTCACAAAGACCAAAAGCACTTATGAAAGCAGCTTCCACATTGCATGTTGCACTAGTGTGGCAGAGGCTGCACCATATAATCCACTAGATTGTGTGTGGGCATGTGGGATTAATGTGGTTTATGAAAAGAACACATGCAATGTTGTCATGTGGGTCAATGACACTAGTGGGATCCATGTAGTTTAGGAAAAGAACACACACAATGATACCAGTGGACCCATGTGTTAAACCATGGTCACAGAGACCAAAAGCACATAGGAAAGCAACTTCCACGTTGCATGCTACACCAGTGTGGCAGAGGCTGCACCACAGAATCAGCTGGAGTGTGTGTGGTAATGTAGGATCAATGTGGGTTATGAAAAGAACACATGCAATGTTGTCAAGTGGGTCAATGACACTAGTGGGATCCATGTGTTTTAGGAAAAGAACACATGCAATGCTACTAGTGGACCCATGTGTCAAACCATGGTCATAGAAACCAAAAGTACATAGGAAAGCAGCTTCCACATTGCATGCTACCCTAGTGTGACAGAGGCTGCACCATAGAATCCACTGAACTGTGTGTGGTCATGTAGGATCAATGTGGTTTATGAAAAGAACACATGCAATGTGGTCATGTGGGTCAATGAGACTAGTGGGATTCATGTGGTTTAGGAAAAGAACACTTGCAATGACACCAGTATGGTCACAGAGACCAAAAGCACATAGGAAATAAGCTTCCACATTGCACGCTTCACCAGTGTGGAAAATGCTGCACCATAGAATCTACTGGAGTGTGTGTGGTCATGTGGGAACAATGTGGTTTATTAAAAGAACACATGCAATGTGGTCATGTGGGTCAATGACACTAGTGGGATCCATGTGGTTTAGGAAAAGAACACATGCAATGACACCAGTGGATCCATGTGTCAAACCATGGTCATAGAGACCAAAAGCACATAGAAAGCAGCTTCCACATTGCATGCTTCACTAGTGTGGCAGAGGCTGCACCATAGAATCCACTAGATTGTGTGTGGTCATGTGGGATCAATGTGGTTTATGAAAAGAACACATGCAATGTGGTCATGTGGGTCAATGAAACTAGTGGGATCCATGTGGTTTTGGAAAAAACACATGCAATGATACCAATGGACCCATCTGTCAAACCATGGTCATAGAGACCAAAAACACATAGTAAATCAGCTTTCACATTGCATGTTGCACCAATGTGGCAGAGGCTGCACCACAGAATCCCCTGTAGTGTGTGTGGTCATGTAGGATCAATATGGGTTATGAAAAAAACACATGTAATGTTGTCAAGTGGGTTAATGACACTAGTGGGATCCATGTGTTTTAGGAAAAGAACACATGCAATGATACCAGTGGACTCATGTGTCAAACCATGGTCACAAAGACCAAAAGCACATAGGAAAGCAGCTTCCACATTGCATGCTGCAGTAGTGTGGCAGAGGCTGCACAACAGAATCCACTAGAGTATGTGTGGTCATGTAGGATCAATGTGTTTTATGAAAAGAACACATGCAATGTTGTCATGTGGGTTAATGACACTAGTGGGATCCATGTGGTTTAGGAAAAGAACACATGCAATGACACCAGTATGGTCACAGAGACCAAAAGCACATAGGAAATAAGCTTCCACATTGCATGCTTTACTAGTGTGGCAAATGCTGCACCACAGAAGTCACTAGAGTGTGTGTGGTCGTGTGGGATCAATGTGGTTTATGAAAAGAACACATGCAATGTTGTCATGTGGGTCAATGACACTAGTGGGATCCATGTGGTTTAGGGATAGAAAACATGCAATGACACTAATGGATCCATGTGTCAAACCATGGTCTCAGAGACCAAATGCACATAGGAAAGCAGCTTCCACATTGCATGTTGCACCAGTGTGGCAGAGGTTGCACCATAGAATCCACTAGAGTGTGTGTGGTCATGTGGGATCAATGTGGTTTATGAAAAGAACACATGCAATGTTGTCATGTGGGTCAATGACACTAGTGGGATCCATGTGGTTTAGGAAAAGAACACATGCAATGATACCAGTGGACCCATGTGTCAAACCATGGTCATAGAGACCAAAAGCACATAGGAAAGCAGCTTCCACATTGCATGTTGCACTAGTGTGGCAGATGTTGTACTAGAGATTCCACTGGAGTGTGTGTGGTCATGTGGGATCAATGTGGTTTATGAAAACAACACATTCAATGTGGTCATGTGGGTCAATGGAACTAGTGGGATCCATGTGGTTTAGGAAAAGAACACATGCAATGACACCAGTATGGTCACAGAGACCAAAAGCACATAGGACAACAACTTCCACTTTGCATGCTGCACCAGTGTGGTAGAGGCTGCACCATAGAATCCACTGGAGTGTGTGTGATCAATGTGGTTTATGAAAAGAACACATGCAATGTTGTCATGTGGGTCAATGACACTAGTGGGATCCATATGTTCAGGAAAAGAACACATGCAATGACACCAGTGTACCCATATGTCAAACCATGGTCACAAAGACCAAAAGCACATAGGAAAGCAACTTCCACATTGCATGTTGTACCAGTGTGGCAGAGGCTGCACCATAGAATCCCCTGGAGTGTGTGTGTGGTCATGTGAGATCAATGTGGTTTATGAGAAGAACACATGCAATGTGGTCATGTGGGTCAATGACACTAGTGGGATCCATGTGGTTCTTTTTAAATCTGTTATATTTTCTATCTAGCCCCTTAGTGTGTTTTGTGCTCTCACAAAAGCACAAACTTGCGCTCACTCTGGCTGCTATGCCTTGATCGGTCGACACAAATGTCACGGAGATCGTGCCCACCAACCGTTGATCCTCTATGATCCAACGGGCAGGATAACCCCTCTCTATTCGTGACACCTCTCTATCCATGCCAGCGATACTTTACCTCCATAAACAAATGAAAACCATCTAAAAAATAAAAATAAATGTAAATGCTCCCTCTCCATCCAGTGCTGGTGATGCCTAGTCATTGTATTCTCCGTCGTCGTTGTCGTCTTTGTCACCGTCACTGTCCTTGCCATCGCCATCATTTGTGTCCTCCTCTAATGACTCGTCATCACACCCTTCTTCATATATGTGCGCTCTCTCCTTCTCGGAGTCCTTCTCCTCCTCCTCATAGTCCCACGGGTCCATGTCACTCTCCTCCGCTTCTACCTCCAACTGATCTATGAACGCCTCCTCGTTGGCCGAGTCGGAGTCGTCCATGTAGCTATCTCCTCTCTTCTTCCTGGTCTTCTTCATGGTGGTTTTGTAGGTCCTCCTCTCGTTCCTATTGTTGTCCATACTCGTCGGTGAAACACGCGCCCCATCTTGGCGGTTTCTTTGCACTCGACCGTCGATGCAGGTGCACCATGCTCCTCCTGCCTGGCTGGTATGAACTTCGATGTCGCGGTGTCCTCGAGTGCCGATGTCGATGGATCCTGGCATGGTTGAACATGACGTGGTGCCTCAGTTGGAGACTCGCGGGCATGAATGATTCCTCAACTAGCAGGGGACTCGAGACGGTCAGTGGTTGGCTTGGATCTGCCATTGCCATGGCGAGGGGCCATGGCAGATCGAGGAAGTTGTTCGGAATGGGCGATGGCGGGTACATAGCGTTGGGTGCCGATCTGATCAAGGGGCGAGTAGCGGTTTTATGCATCAGTTCATGTGTCGTGTATGCGCATGCATTTGTCGATTATTAAAAAAATGTATCATCTCGTGTATTGAACATAATTTGATCACAAAAAAGTGGCACAACATATTCTAGACTCATAAATATCCCGTGCGTGCCTTTCGACGTGGAGTTCAATGTACGTGCCTATCAACGTGGAGTTCGATGTTCCAACGTGATCGTGCAGCATTTGCGTGCATTATTGCCCCGTCAACACGTGACGCACGCACGCGGGACGTGTACGCATTGCTCGTGATTACCACCCAGCCCCACACATTTTTAAGGGGAATGTCCCACTCCTTTTATTATATACTGGATTTAGGCGGCGCCAAAGACCATTGAATTGTCCATCGCAATAAAGACAAGTCCAATCAAGTCTCATCGATTCCCTATCCCTGGCTTCTTTGAGAAGATAGAGGTGGTCTTGTATAATACTACTGGACCACGGCTTGTACTATTTGACTCTTCTCCCACACTAAGGCCACCACTCTCTTCTTCCTCCTACCACCACCTCCCTCCCCCTGCAAGCCATGGCTCCCCTGAGGAGAGGCCAGTCGACCATCCTCGCGGAGAAAAGGAGAGAGCTTGCCGCCTGGCAGTTCTTGCTCTACCAACCCCTCAAGCCCCCTCTCACTAAGGCCCAATCTCTCCCAACAATGGCGCCGAATGTTCCAGCAGGCGAGGGCTCCTCTCGGTACGGTCTTCTTGTTCTACTTCTTCTCCATCATGATCTTATTCTGCTTCTTCTTGTTTTTCTTCTTCTTCTTCTTGCTCTTCATGTTCTACATATTACAGGCCGGTTGTGGACCTAGAATCCACCATGACAGCGGTGTTGCAGGACCCGTTTGGCCCCGTTCCACGTCTTAGCGAGGTAGCAAATCTCCACACTTTTATTTATTTGAGTATTAATGTGGATTTCTTAGATCGTGTCCGCCATGCATTGGGGTTTTTGCGAGTTGTATTAGCATTCATGATTATGACTGGATCTCTTGGTCTTTATTTAATCCCTTTGTTCATAGATTCAATGGGGATTTTGTGATTTGGATTAGTTTTTGTGATTATGATTGGACCTCTTGGTCTTTTTTTAATACTGTTGTTCAGAGATTCAATGGGGATTTTGTGATTTTTCTTAGTATTCACTTGGAACCTAGAGTGTAATGATAGAATTTCTATTTCAAATAACATGAACGATGCAGCTATCGAAGGCCGAGTACCGTGACAAAGTGACCGCGATCAGTACCAAGATTGACAACCAACATGAGATTGCACGCTCCCTCACCCAAGCTAATGAGAGCCTACACAAGCGTTTATCTGTGCAGAAGGATATCTTGCTAGATTTTAAACGTGACATCGTGAGGCTGTAGAACATGCTCGACCGTAACTTGAACAGGCAAGAATAGGCCATCAAGATAATCAACGAGCTCATGGAGGATAAGAAGAATCTCCAGATAAGATGCACCCTCCTGCATGATGAAATCACCGAGGCACTCAAAGGACGCATCAATGAAACCAATGCTACCATCCGAGCCTACCATGACAGGAACCGTTGCCTGGATGTAGTGAAAGAGATGAAGGAGGACATGAGACGAGGGATCGCCGTACTTGAGGGTGTTAGGAAAGAGAATGAGGAGCTAAGGGCTTGTCTGGAGGCGTATCGGGGCAATGCCCAAGTCTGATTCCCATTAGAGGGGGCTTGAATATCAGTTCTTGCTCCACTCTTTTTGTAATATATATATATATATTCAGGAATCCCAATATAATATATATATATATTATGCATTTAAGGAATCCTAAAGAAACTCCTTATCTATCTGGACATGTGTTGGTGTTCAAGTTCATGAATTGACACCATGAGCTCTTTACATTCTGTATCTGGACATGGGTTTCTGCATTATGAGTTTACCACTACTATTTAGTGACATGGTGAAATCTACAGCACACTAAACTGCAGAAAAACCTTATTTTCTTTGAAATTAAAATTATGATAGTGCCACTAGTCGATTCATAAAATGTTGATTAGTCCTAGATTGCTTCTTCCTTGAAATTATGATTGTGCCACAAGTTGATTCAGTTAATTATGGAAACTAACCACCTTGGCCTGGTGAACTGAACAAACCATACTATATATTTTTGTTGCAGGGAAAGAGGCAAAAGCTCAACCTGGACCTGGCAACCTGGCTAAATGACAAGATAGCCATCCAAAGGGAGAAGCAGAATTCTCATAAGCTGACCTTTCACCACCTATGCGCTGAAGTCATGGTCCTTTTTGGCAAGTGCTAGAAACTGAAGGAGGTAAACACCGGCTAACCGAAACTTCACAAGGAAGGTCGCACCTCGGCTAGTAAGCAGACGAAGATCATGAAGGGGCTGATGGAGTAAAATTGTAAGGTTACAGACCAACTTCTCGAATCCCTAACGGAGCGCTGGAACCTACAAGAAGCGCACGTCCAAGTACTGAAGGAGCAGGCAAAGACCAAAGCGGACCTGGCCGATCTTAGGAAGGAAAACGAGAAGCTCCGAGCCAGGCTCGCTTGAACCCAACATATGTCTACTTAGTACGGAACTACCTATTTTTATCCTCTGTAGTGGTGACTTTGTAAATGTGAACTTAATTCTATGCATAATATGTGTTCGTCTGAAATTAATTTGCTCGAGGATTGAGTTTGGCTTAGTTAAGAAAGTGCAACTTCAAGTCTTATAGTTAACTAGTTTCAGGCATTGACACGGCATAAATCATTCATCTAAAATTTCCTTTGTCCTCTGTAGTCTGTCCTTGTTCACCTCGCGCGCCTTCTTCAGTTACTTCAATAAATCCGCAATTGTAGTACTCTAGCTTCTTGTTATCTTCCCTGAGCTGATCCCTCTCCTTTTCTGCATTTTGAATCAGTGTGACTATCCTGAAGCTTCTGTGCAGTTCCCACAACCAGGCTCCCATTGATTGTGTCACTTAGTTTTGACTGCAAATTCTTGATTTCTTGTTCCAGCTCCTTATTTCATATCGACAGCTTGACATTTTTTTCAACTGCATCACAAGTATCAGTAAATCTCCCCGACCTTTCCAACTCATACATCTCCCATAACTGGGCCAAACATTTCTTAAGTGCATCTGGCCACTCAAGATCCACCCACTCTACAACTTTACACACCGGGTCAACCTAAAAAAACACACACTATTGCGTTATGAACATAACACGATACATTTTTCTTCATGTCACCATGGAACATAATGTAAACACACCTGATTTGTACAACCCAAAAACCTTCTCCCAATGTTACTACCTTCGAATGCAACATATCTCCTCAATTTTAGCCCATGGTCACATGGTACTTCTCCGTCGAGATCTAGGCCCTCCCATTCGGGGTCGTAGATCGTCCGTGGTACCTAAAAGGAAATGCAAAGATGGAATTGAACATGATTGCATGCACAAATGGAGCTCAGATCGAAGGAATTACCAATGCCTAACCTTAGCCGAGAAAATAGAGGAACTCACATCGGGGGAGGAATACTCAATGTCGGAGAGAAGGTTGTCGCTGCTCGACTGGTCGTCCTCGTCACTAGCCAAGTATCTCACCTCAAGCCTTTATCAATCTCGGGGATCTTGGGTACCTATAAGTCCAAAGATCGAGGCAAGAGACAAAGAACCAAAAGATACAAATCCCTCTTTCAAACAATTACACAATGCTCCCATGGATTAGATGCACGTAATTGTTGCGAGGTTTCTCCTCAATCCGTAGCCCGTGAGGACTACTCACTCATAACAATAAGATCAAGGATAGAAAACATTGTGCAAAATACTTAGACTAAAATCAAATATTCTTACAATAGTCGCTGAATCACAAGGAGATCTCAAGTACAAAGTAATGTCTATGGCTAATGGAGGGGATGGAAGATGGAAGGGATAAACTATGGTGTTGATCTCCTTTGGTGGTGTTGTGATGCATTCTGAGAATGGCGGCCTCCTGCGGCGGTGGTTGAGTCCTCAAAATATATAGGCGTCTTCACAAAAGTTGTAGGGTTTGACGAGACGAAGTCGCCACCACATGGTACGGGCAGACGGTACGGGCTGGCCCTGCCCATACTAGTGGTCATTACGGCTGTAAATGCTTGGCATTTGCTCAAGAATTACTTGGTCATGTGGACTTCCTCAAAACCTTCATTATGACTCCTGATTTTGCATTAAAAAGGGGGATTTCCTGTACAACACAAATCAAAGCAATGGTTTGCATATCTTTGCAATTATTAGTCATTAGTGGCAAGGCTAGAGAGTTTCTTGTCAATTGCTTGACTGAAAACAATGTTTAAACACGGGAAAAGATGGTTATTTTTGGAGCCATCAGACACCGATGCAGTAAACCACGGAAATGAAGGAGATCCTCCCAACAATCGCATCACACAAGGGAGAGAGGGAACAAATTACGGCGAGCGGTTAACTCTTCGATGTCAGCGAAAACATCGCAAAAAGCAAAGGACACAGTTCCGGGTGTGGTCCCTATGATGGCAACTACCACGCGCAAAGATCTGATGGCCTATCAATACCTACTCCACCACAAAAAGAGGGACCTAATCAAGATGTAGAGGCAACTCGAGGAAAGGAGAAGGCTGGCCGATGAACCCAGCATCCGGCGGGCGCAGCTAAGCTCCACCCATAGATCTGGCAGCGTAACTGGAGGTGCACCACCAAGAAGAGGAACTTCACGGCTGCAACATATTCCGAAAGCCGAAAGAAATGAGCAGAATCGAGATCTGGACTTGTCTTTCATGTCAGTGGATCAGGCAAGACACATAAAAGCAAAAGCAAAAATAGCACAAGCCACCGTCATTGCTGCCCAAACATACCTACTCACAACTCAACCTGTACCCGACGATCCTCAGGCGGCTCTCCATCGCTCATCTCACATGAACCTTGGCATGGTAGGAGCATCACTCGCACAAGGAGAACAAGGAACCACCCAGCAACCCAACAAATCACCATGTCGTCGCAACAGCCCTCAGCACGTGGGACACACCCGGCGATCACGGTCACCACATCGGGTGCACTTTTTGAACTCCGAGCCGCGGAATGACGCAAGAAACGACATTACATGGCGCATGTCGACAGGTCTAGGGAGGAGCGCAACAGCCGAAGATACTACAACAATGAAAGTAAGGATGAGGATGAATTGTGCGGGGCCAGTTGCTTTACCCAACGGGTTCGCAAGACCCTAGTACCCAAGGACTTCAAACTTCCTCACAACCGCCAAAAATATGACGGCCTCTAGGAACCGAAGCTTGGCTGGCCAATTACCTACAAACCGTCAGACTCTAGGGTGGCTCCAAAGCTACCGCGATGTAGAGCCTACAACTGCACCTAAGCGATGCTGCCCGATCATGGCTCGGACAGCTACCCGAAGAATCCATCAGCAGTTGGAATGACCTCGAAGATAAGTTCATCCGAAACTTCACATCCACGTTCAAGCGTCCCACATCCTTAGAGCAGTTGCGGGCATGCAAGCAGAAAGCTGGGGAGCCAATACGAGCATTTATCCAAAGGTGGAACATCATTAAAAACTCAACCAAAGCTATATCAGATGAAAGGACGATTGATGCTTTCAACGACGGCCTCCGCCGAAGAGAGTTCATTGAGGAGATGGAATGGGTCAAACCCAAAACAATTTCTCAGTTAATGGATATGGCCAATCACTAGGTAGACGGCGAAGACGCAATAAACAACAAACAGGGGCGCTCACCCAAGGAAGATCGGGATAGGCACAGTAATGACATGAGAAGACGAGGCAATGGCGGATACAGTGGACCAAGCTACGTTGTGGCTGGCTTCTCAGGAGATGACAACCAAAGAAACGACGACCACGACAGCGGATACCGCAGCAGTAGAGATGATGTTGGCGGAAGCCAACCAACACAACAGTACCAACCTAGGGCTCGAGAACCTCTAATATCTCTGATGCATATGCTCGAAGGACCCTGCAATATGCAATTCTACAACGAGATCAGATGGAGTCTCGGGGGCTACTGACATGGGCTTTCCTACAAAACCGTATTTGAGACTCAACTCGAATCTACGATTCAGATGGAGTGTCGGGGGCTACTGATATGGGAATCACCAATCGGGTCCCGTGATTGATTGCCCTAGGCATACAAAGGCGTGCGGCCCGTGAAGCCCGTAAAGAGTAACAGAAAGTCCACCGAGCATCCAACAAATAGAAGTTGTCTTGGCAATCAAGAAAGAAGTAGAAACCGACATTGTACTGGTGTTGTAATTATAAATTATAACCTATCCGTATACGGCTTTGGGACCCAGCCTATTATATAAAGACTGGGAGGAGGCGACGGATAGGCACCGAAGCTTTTGAGCAATATGTAATCATATTTTTTATAGCAATCAGACGACTTCGACTCCCTTGTTTATCTGATCAACCGACGAAATCCCCAACGCTCTTTTTTCACGAAACCCTAAGTCCATAACCGTGGGCATTGTCGAGGTTACCCCTCGTCGATATATATGGAGGAAACCGACTTAAGAAGGAATTTTGACTGCCTCTCCCAAGGCTGGCTGGATCCCTAGTCATCCCTTCGTATAAATCCCCATTAGGTCATCGTTTAGAATCAAATTTTATTTAGACTAAAAATTAGCTATCGTTGCAACTACGCCAAGTCTTGAGTGTCGCAGAGGCCTCTTGTACTTCACAGCTATACATGCTCTCATCTTTTCAATAAAGTTTTCATCTTTACTCGCAATAGCTTGATTGCAATATTAGTTCTTACTTGTTCTTGATTTCAGGTAGGAATTAAGACCCTCGCTGCTCAGGCTGATCGTGCTTCTGCAAGATTGGTAACCTCCAGGAGATTGACCTAGCGATTGTATAGACGCTCGTGCTGGCACGTGTAGTCGGATCGTCAAGCCCGACTCAAATCGATCTATCACTATCTCATCGAAAGATCAGACACCGTTGCCCTATCACCTTTCGTGCAGCGGTGGCGGCCGCGTGCCAACAGGAGGCGGCGGCGCCGCGGCCAAACGAAAGGCGAGGGTGACGCGTAACCGCGCCGATGCATCGACTAGAAGGATGATAAAGACAGAGACCCTCGCCCGCCACCGTAGGAGGCATACAACAAAAGCTCGGCCTTAGCCAAGGACGGGCCGATGTAGTTTAGGAAGTGTTTGCATCGATATTTGCGGGGCTGTTGGAGTTACCCTAACCCCAGGAGACACGAAAGAGCATAATATCTGAATCTGGATCTTAAACTGGACTATCCCCAACCCGCGGCATCGACCGGTTTGCCGCCGCCGCCTCGCCCGGGATAAAATGGCGACGGCCTCTTCCTTTGCCGCCGTCTTCATCAGCAGCGCCATCGCCTCCTGCTTCGCTGAGGTATGCCGCAACATTTCAATCTCTCTTGCTCTATATTGCCGGTGCTGCTCCGTAGCACATCACCGATTTGGGAATTGGGAAAATGCCTGCTTGATCCTACTAATTCATACCGAGGTACACAAAAAAAGAAATGGATAGCAGCTTCCACCTTCGATCCTATACTATATTACTCTGCATCTTGTGCTAACATGAACAATCAACAAAATCAGAGTAGGAGAGATTGGAGAATCATTCCATTTTCATCAGCTGAGCTGCTGCACTGCACTAGCACTAGCCACTAGCTAGGTTTACGGTTTTTTGTTGCCTTACCTACCTCTCCTCACCTGGATATGATATGCCGAATACTCAAAACTCGGTGTATATTAATTGATATCATGAGATTGTTGTTGTGGTTGATTCGATCAGGTGTGCACCATTCCTCTGGACACAGCCAAGGTGCGGCTACAGCTGCAAAAGAAAACGGCTGCTGGGCCTGCAGCTACAGTGGGGATGCTGGGCACAATGATGTCGATCGCAAGGGAGGAAGGTGTCACTGCACTTTGGAAGGGCATCATCCCTGGCCTTCACCGCCAGTGCATCTATGGTGGCCTCCGCGTCGGCTTGTATGACCCCGTCTGTGCCACTTGTTCCTTTTCACATTGCAGTTGCAGTCATTTCCCTCCCTCCTTTGGTTCAGAGTGACTAACTTCCTGACAAGATTGCTCGTTCCACGACTGCAGGTCAAAGCCTTATTTGTATTTGTAGGTGAAGCCACTTTATTGAACAAGATTCTTGCTGCTCTTACCACTGGTAAGCTTTTGCATCCTCTCTTCATTTGAGAAAGCTCCACTTCTCTCCCAACTTGACCAAACCCTATCTACCCTGGCCCATTATAAAGGGCCATGGTAGGTCAATGTGGATAAAAAAATACACGCTGAATGAATTATCTTCATGTGCGCAGGTGTTGTAGCGATTTCTGTTGCAAATCCAACTGATCTTGTCAAAGTGAGATTGCAAGCTGATGGAAAATCTACTGCTGGCAAGAGACACTATTCTGGAGCCCTTAATGCGTATGCCACCATAATCAAACAGGTTACTGCTACGATTCATCTTGACAATGGGCAGTAAAAGGTTACAAGATTATTTCTCTCTCCCATGGCTATAAGCTTGTTAGTTTTCTAGGAAGGTATTGGAGCTTTGTGGACTGGCCTTGGTCCAAATATGGCACGCAATGCTTTAATTAACACTGCTGAGTTGGCCAGCTACGATCAATTTAAACAGGTGCTCTTCATTCTCTCACGTCTTTTGATCTTGTCATTAATTATCACTGTTCATCACACTGTTCTGTTTGTGCAGATGTTTCTGAGTCTTCTTGGGTTTACCGATAATGTTTATACCCATCTTTTAGCTGGACTTGGTGCTGGAATTTTTGCTGTTTGCATTGGATCTCCAGTGGACGTGGTATGCTGTACAAATGCTTTATATCTCACCATCTCCCTTATCCTCTATATTGATGAATGCATTTTAACCACATGAGTCCTGTATAGGTGAAATCAAGAATGATGGGTGACTCAACATACAGAAATACAATTGATTGTTTCGCCAAGACATTGAAGAATGATGTAAGCTGAAAAAATTACCTTCCTTTCAGTATACCTCCAAATATCCAGGAATTTCATAAGAGATGACATTTGCTGTTGTACCACAAAATATTCAAACACTTCTAGCAAACAACAAAATATATCCCCCCTTGGGAACTTGGGTTCTTGCTTGTCAAGCTCATATCTGTATGTACCTAAATATATCTTCAACCGTACTCAAATTACCTAAAGAGGTTGTTGCGTGGCTAGTATTTTCCCACAGTTTTTTTTTCATGCTTGTAATGGTGTTGTAAACATGCCTATATATTGCAGTTTGGGCTTAGCCTAGACTTCACTAAGAGAACCGCAGAATTTTAGAACCACAAAGCAGAGGGAAGGGAGGGTCTGCCTTCCATGGGGACAACCAATGAGGAAAAGAAATGTTCCCATTTGGCCATTCCAAAGCTTTGCTTTCCTAGGTAATTCTAACTGCTTGCTGTTCAATCATACGATAGGACATCAAGCAGTAGCAGGATATGAGGAAAACTTCGTTGGTTTGTGTGACATCCTGGTCCAGGGCTTAGTAGGATTGATAGGATACTTATACTAACAAGTTGCATCTTCTTTTCCGGAAGCTCATCTCCAAAGAACCTCCAGGTCAAGTGTGCTTAGCCTGGGGTAATTTGAGGATGAGTGACCGACCGAGAAGTTCAACCTAGGTTCGCATGAGTGAGGATAAAGTGCGCATGTTGGTCTGTGGGGCCAGTCCTGCCCCGAGGTGGCCGTGGTGTTCAAACTTCTATTTCAAATCCAATTACTGAGCGTTTTTTATGATATCGCACACTAGAGTTTCATGCCGTGGCATGCAACATTTAGCAAAACTCGTATGCATGCCAGTGAAACACTTTTTATTAGCAGACATACCTAACGCACAAACATATGCCGCAAATTGTGATTCTACTAACATACCTCTTTTAGTCGTTACCCTGGTATTGGATACTGGAGACACTTGTGCTGGAGTAATTGGATGTTATTCCGCAATACTATACAACTACAGTGTCACAGAGGTGCTTTGCAGCAAGTCATCACTCATCACCTCAAATGCATCCATACTATCAGTAATCATTCTTTTCGGCAGGGACTTGCTGCTTTCTATAAGGGGTTTATAGCAAACTTTTGTCGTGTTGGGTCATGGAATGTGATAATGTTCTTAACTATGGAACAGGTAACTTGTTTTCTACTCCAACGTAATTACGATTAAAATATCGGCACGCACACTTATCCTAGAAAAGTAACTAATCTTTTTTTCTTTTGGTTGAATATAAAAAGGTTAGAAGATTCTTTTCGTAAGGATTATCTGTGCACCCTACACTGCAATGTTCCGTCGAACAAAGCTGGCTACAGTTTATAGAGCAACAGACACATGCTCATGGGATTCAATTTCATTGTACAAGCGAATGCATTCACATGTTGTAATTTGATCTATTTGACGATCACGACCTTATCAGTCATGATCATGTTGTAAATTATTACGCAGTGGTATTATTCAGGCCTGCTTTACTGGGTTGATAAATATCATGAGTAATATTTCAGTTCTTTACTGTATGGGTTACTGTTTAGACTAGTAATTGGATTTTTTTTGGGAAATAACATGTGCCTATTCATCGAATATCAAAGATACATACTCCCTCTGTTCCAAAATTTAAGACGTTTTAGCTTTATGAAAGGAGTGTATCTAGACACTTTTTAGTATGTAAGTTCACTCCTTTCACAAAGCTAAAACGTCTTATATTTTAGAATGGAGGGAGTACATGATAGCATCCTTTAGAACCTCTAAATACATTCTTTAGAACCTCCGAAGACAAGATACCAGCATTCTGCGCCTGCTCATACTACAAGCATGTTCTCCTTCCAACCTCTGGTTCAAACAGGTTTTCGTGCTTAATGTTTTTCTACTTAAAAAAATAAAACTATGGTTTTCTTAACTTGCTTGTGTGTATTGCTTCCTTGGCCAAGAACTATTCAAGGGAAAAGAAGGACCTCACCTATACAGCGCTACGACTGGGCTAAACCTCCCGAGGGTATTGTGAAATTAAACTTACAGTGGTACCATTCAAAAAAAAAAAAACTTGACAGTGGTGCAGGTGCTACTGGAGCTATTCTGCGACATTCCAGAGGTTTGTTCCCGGCTTGCTCAAACTCGACTTTGGCCTTTGTTGAAGATGTGGCGTCAGCTGAGGCGTTGGCCCTCTGTAATGGCATTGCTCTTGTTTCTGCTGTTGGGGTGCAACCGTGTATTGGTGGAGTCAGACTTTTTGGAGGATTAATGTGATGCAGAATGGAGGGAACTCTATAGGACCGGCGGCATCTATCTACGAAGATATCTCGTTCCCATGCGGGCAGCTATCTATGAAGACATCTCGTTCCAATGCCGTAGCTATACTCATGTTCTTTTTAATCATTGTCCAATTTCAGGACGGAGACTTACTTCAGGACGGAGGAGTATGTGTATGCGGCAAGAGAACCTCCTGATTTTGTTTTTGATGCAATCATGGAGATGTAAAAATCCAGCACGATGGTTCCACCACCACCAAAAAAAAAACCCTGCTTTTGTGTGTATGCTACCCCGGCATGGATACTGCAACCGTATGATCTCTTGCACTTCTCAAATGAACACGATGATTGTAATCTTTCCATTTTATGATCCGGTTGAATAGAAGTAACTACTTGATGCTTCTTTGATCATTATACTATAGCTTAAGCCTGAGCAAAAACGAATCATCTGAGGCCATCTGTCCACTCGCGCGTTTGTGACCGTCTGATCTTCACTTTGAGTCATCTCAATCGTGCAGTTTCAGGTGTTGACCGAAGTCTTATGAGCTGGTCCCTCCTGTCCTCGCCCCCACCCTCACCCCATCTCGATCACGTTCCCCTTCACCCAAGCTCCCGTCCATCCCAACCCCTCCTCCATCTCCCTCAGCAATGTGTGCCGCCCCTCCGCTCCTGAGCTCCCCCTCTCAGCTCCGCTCCCTCCCCCTTCCACTCACGATAACCTCTTCTCTCGGACCCAGCGTGGCCCCTTGCGTGAAACCCCGTATAGCATGGGTGAGGCAACAGCTATACGGGGTTGAGATGGTGCCTCCGCGTGTGCTCCTCCTCGCCTCCAGCATTCCATCGACGACCAAGACTTTGCCCCGGTGCCCCTCCTCCCCCACCAGATCCTCTTTCCCGGGCAGCTCCTCCCCCACGATCAAGCTCCACCGCTAGGTACCTCCATCACCCGCAGGTGAGCTCCAAAATTTTGCTCCCCATGTGCCGGCTGGAAGAGGAACACGAGGGCGCCTGGTGCCCGGTCTCCCTGGCGTTCGATCTTCAGGACATCGTGTTCGTCTATGAGGTGAGGATGTATGTTGTCGCGTTATGTTGCGCTATCTCTCTCTGTCCTATTCAATTCCTTGTTGAGTATGAAGGAGACATAGCTCTGAGCAGGTAGGCAGGAGGAGCTACGGCGGTGGCGTTTGGTTGGGAAGGACATGCCATACTTCTATCTAGAGAGGATCAACGAGCAATCTCATCAGGTTAGCCGATTTAACGCCCCTACTTCCTTTTGCAACTCTTCTGAGTCAATCAACTCCTACTGACTTGTAAAGAAGTATACGTAGGTTCATATGGATATAGGTTTTAGCTTTCTGTAATAATGACACATTCACGAATTGTCTCTTTGTGCAGATGGATTGATATGCCTTCCCACCATTTCAAGTCGACTTGCATTTTTCGGGATAAGGATATCACAAGGTATTTGTTCCATAATTGAATTTTGTCTAATTTGTTGTGGAATCGTGGTATGCATTAACTTCTAATTTTCTGTGGTATTGTGTTGTGTTGAATATGTGTTGAAGAACCTATGCTTTTATAGACCAGATAGATGCTTTTCATTGTTTTACATTTTTCTCTGGCAAGTAAAATGTGGCATTGAGATTTTTTTTATCAATAGCAAGGAAAAGAAATGAGCGAGATCAGTTGGGCAGTTTGATGTTCATTATAGTCTGATTACACTTTTTTTTGAGGTGAAACAGTAGGGAGAATCCCCACTGCAATTTTTTTATTATAAGGTATGAGTATGTTACAAAGATAAATACAGATAGACTATTGATCTAAGGTAGATCAAAACATTAAAGTAAAACCATTCTAAGATGGGTAAAATCTACCCTATCCCTGATCTAATTGCTGGTTCAGCCAGACCTTGAATTTCTCCTTGTATTTTCTTTTGATTCTGAACTGTCTGATTACACTTTGCTCTACTGTAGGTTCTCCTCCTCAACTCCAGCGATGAGCTGCATCACCGCCTTCTCTTCTCTTGCACGACGAGGGTGATGAGCTCCACCGCTGACTATCGTCTAAAGATGCCCATCGGCCGCTTTGCTTGAGGAGATTAGGCGCTTTATCCCCATCGTCCTATTGTTCTTCTTAGACCGAGAAATCTTAATTTGTAGATGCTCTTTGCATATCAGTAACTGACTAATTTATTTTCCTGTGCTTCTCTCTACCAAGTGCAAGTATTCAGAATGATGTGCACTTAAACAAGCATTGGTACAGAATATTCCTGCAGACCATGATTCAGATATTGTTTTTTTGTATAGGAGCTGAATGCTAAAGAATTATGGAAGATTGGTCATAGGAACTTCTAGAGTAATGGAAGAATGTCTAAAAATATTAGGGAGTTAGGCTGAGTTGAACCTCGGTTCTGAAAATAAGGTTTGCTAGGTTGCATGTATACAACACCTCTACAACTGAACTTTTAATTCTCTTTGTTCTGGAGAAGAGGGAAAAAACAAGTGTAGAAGTTGTTGAGTTTGCATTTTGAGGTTTGTACTTTGAGTTTGCATTCTGATCTATATCCTGGTGGAAGTACATGTGATGCCAAATAGAGCCACGCATGTATGACATTGACTGATCTATTGTTTGCCTCTGGATGTTTATGATGCAAACGGAACCGGATAGTATCTCTCTCATGTGATATTCTATATCAAGGTGCACCACGATTTTCATCGGAGTAATTTGTATTCCCACTCCCAACATAGTCTGCATGAACCTTGCCTTTATAGTGACAATATATGTCTAGCAGACGCATAATATGTTCTTATGATGTATAATGCTCTTCAACCTTACACCTCTGAGCTATTTTAGGCTGGAGTGTGTGCGGTTTTAGGGGATGAATTGTCTCCTCTCACTCATGGACGATCAAAGTGGTATGTTGGTGCATAAGGTTCCAATTGTTTAGTATTACTCCATTTTCCATAATATAATAACTTTATAGGTTGTGATTGTAATTGTATAAACGACTACTAACTTTTACAAAAATTGATGGTCTAATATATCAAGGCCAAGACCCGCTGCTTTCTTTAGAATCTCATCATGACATGTTCACTATAACTAATCCAAATAACCGCAGGCATCAACACAGAACAAACCTCCACCAAATGCATCGCTCTAGACACGCTATGTGACAATGTTGTGTAGGCGGCGAGGTGAAGCTCGCATGTCCGTCTAATGTGACAATGTTGTGCAAGTGGCGAGGTGAAGCTCACATGTTTGTCTAGTTCAATAGTATGTGACACAACCCAACATATGGCAATCACCATTAGTCCACATCATGCCACACTAACCACCCCTCCAAAGGTGAATTCCTTCCATCACTTACCGTCCTTTCGTTATCATGTGAATGGAATCCTGCTTGAGACAAATGACCATGATATGACTAGGTCCATGATCATGATGCCAAGCGGATGCAACAAGGATGAACCTGGAGCCAAGACACCCAAACAAGAAGCCTAGAAGAGAAGATGCAAGAAGCTACTGGAGCAAGACCGGAGTCTCCACCCCAACACACCGGAGTCTCCGGCCAAACTCTGGACAAGCCTCCGGACCAGTGCTAGGGACAGTCTGAACACCACTCCGGAGACGACACCGGAGACTGACTGGAATCTCCGAACCACACCGGAGTCTCCGGTGAAGGAGTTATGCCCTAGAGGCAAATAACAAAGTGTATTATTTGAATATCTCCTATATGTTTATAATACGTTTCATACTGTGCTATAACTATGTTAATACGAAACGTTAATACACGTGTGGTATGTAAATAAACTGTGTCTCTAGTTACCTCTAGTGAACTAGTTCATTGGTCATGAGGATGGTCTGCATTCAAGATCATGGGCATTTATGCCAACTGACAATGAGGTCATGTTATTGGTTGAATAACATGATAGACAAACATCCGATCATTATATCTTAATGAGATCTAGTTACAAAGTTCACCATTGATGATAAAACACAGAGAACCTCGCAACCTGATCCTTTGACTATGAGGTAATGCAAATCACCATTCCGGAAGAAGCTTAGATGGTTATTGCTGGCTCGTGATTGATGTAGAGCTTGTTGGGAACCCCAAGAGGAAGGTATGATGAGCACAACAGCAAGTTTTCCCTCAGTTATGAGACCAAGGTTTAATCGAACCAGTAGGATCAAGGAAACACCCCAAAGGTGTTACTAGCTGAGCTTTCGCAGGGCGCACTACCGGTGCTAGTAGCAACGTGGAGACCTGCACAACACAACCACAGAACTTTGTCCCCAGCTTGCGATGAGGTTGTCAATCTCACCGTGTTTTGCGGAAAACAAAGGATTAAACGTATCGAATGGAAAGAAGTAAAAGTTTGCAGAAAGTAAACACAAAGCAGTAAAAGATTGTAGATTGTATGTAAAGTAAAGGACCGGGATCCATAGTTTACTAGAGGTGGCTCTCCTTAGATAGATAACATGCTGGGTGAACAAATTACAGCGGGGCAATTGACAAACACCGAGAAAGCAATACATGCATATACTAATCATCTTGACTCCTCTGAGACTTGATTGGGCATTACAACATAATACATAGACCGCCATCCAAGTGCATCTATGACTAATAATCCACCTTCAGGTTATCATCCGAACCCCCTCCAGTATTAAGTTGTAAGCAACAGATTATTGCTTTACGAACTGCGTGTAAAGTAAACAATACAATTGTTCTATGAACAAAGGATCGTTGTTTTCTCCCTAGTAGCAACAACACATCTAGTACCTTAGAGATTTCTGTCACTTCCCCAGATTACCATAGGCATGAACCCACTATCGAGCATAAATACTAACTCTTGGAGTTGCTAGCATCTACTTGGCCAAGATAGCTACTAACAACGGAAAGCATGCAAGATCTCAAATAACAAAGACATGATAGAATCAATAATCAATCTAAAATAGCATCTCAATATCCATCGGATCCCCGCAAACACAACATGTATGGATTACAAATAGATGATCTTGATCATGAACAGAGCTCACAAGATCTAAACATGAAAGCACAAAGGAGGAGAAACCAGCCATCTAGCTACTACATGGATCCATAGTCCAAGGATGAACTACTCACACATCACACCGGAGGCTTGCATGGTGATGAAGAAGGCCTCCAGGGTGGATTCCCCTCTCCGGTAGGGTGCCGGGAAGAGCTTCAGATCCCTCCCGATCTAGGGATGGAGATGACGACGGCTACAGACTCTTTCGTCGATTTTTGATCGGGTACTTAGGGTTTTCGTCCCGAGGGCAACTTATAGGCAGAAGGAGAGGCCGAGGGGGTGCCGGGAGCCACCACACCACCCCCTGGCGCAGGCCAGGCCTGGCCGCGTGGTGTGGCCAACCCCTGGCCCCTCTCCGTCTCGTATTCTGGCACTTGATCCCTTCCAGAAAAATAGGCACTTTGGCTTTTGTCCCGTCCAATTCCGAGAATATTCATTTTCTGACTTTCCTGGAACCAAAAAAAGCAGAAAATAGGCAGCTAGCACTGTGGCTCTTGTTAATAGGTTAGTCCAAGAAATCATATGAAAAGTACTCCAAAGTTGGAACAAAACACAAGAAAGTGGATAAAACTAAGCATGGAACATCAAAAATTATAGATACATTTGCAATGTATCAACATCCCAAGCTTAACTCCTGCTCGTCCTCGAGTAGGTAAGTGATAAAAAGAAATAATTTTTGAGGTGACATGCACCATCAAAGATTTGATCAAAGTATTTGCAAAACATTCAAAGCTGGGATCATAGTACTTCAATCATAACATGAAAGACAAAGTTCTAGCAATAAGCAAAGAAACTATGATGCAACATGAAAAGGCACAAACAAAAGATTCATGAATAACAATGCTTTGCAAGACGTTTGTTTGTTTCACATAAAGAAAACATAGCATAGAAGTATTCAGCTTGTCCCTCAATAGAGTAGAAAATATAAATGCATAGGACACCTTCAAAGTTCATAAGAGTGACTAGATACAATAGTTTCAAACAAGCAATAACAAGTTATGCATCAATCAATTAGTCTTGGGACAATGCACATAGAACTAAGAATGGCCACTATGCTCTCAAAGTAGGTGCATAAAGATAGAAGGTGGAGACTCAATATAATGGTGGAAGAAAGGCCTTTTGTAAAAAGGAAGTAGGGATTCAAGTCTCATAAAGAGCTTCCAAAAATTATGATACTTAAAGCTTTCAACTCTCATTTCCCCTATCATAAGCATCTTGAAGTGATTAAGGTTAAAGTGACCAAACTATGGTGTACATGCTTGACGAAGTATAAGTCAGAAATATCATGTCCCTTGTATACGAGGGCTGCTCCTCATGCTACTCAAGTTAGTCATCGGTAAGTTCTTGTCATTGTAAGTACATGTGTATCATTGAGAACTGCCAACGGGGTACCCCTTGCCTGATGATACGGAAGAATCCCCATATCAAAATGACAAGGCAAGCAGACAACGAGCATCTCAGCATTCTTCTTATTTACCATGGGAATATGGTGCTTTTTTCTCTCTTTCCTCTTTTCATAGTATCTTTTTTTTCTTTTTCTCTTTTCTCAATATAGGACTCTTTTTTATAAGAAGAATGCTTCATAGACAACTCATTATGGTTACGCTACAGGTTTCCACCATGTCAGCATGGATTAGACCAGCGGCCCAGGCGTTTCTCTAACACATATACATAACTCCATGGACTTACAAGCTCCCCTTTCATTTCACACTGATGACATCCATATAAAAAAGAGCATGATATCAACTAGGTACAAGTACCAAGTGCAATGTTGAAAGCGTTCCCCATGAAAGCATGGTTCTGCTAATTCCCAACAAATAAGTGCAAGCATATACAACATAGAAGACACAATGGTTCAAGTTTATTAAGGGCAAGTAAAGTAAAGTGTGCCATCAAGTTCGTGAGAGCTTTAATCACTAGTTTTCTCATAACAAGTAGAAGGTAAACAAAAGCATGAATATACTTGGAATAGCATAAGCTAGTAGGTAGGTATGGTGGAATCTTTGGAATAACTTGGTTTAGGGAGTTGGATGCATGAGTGGAACTCATACTTGGTGGTGGAGGCTAGCAAAAGACTGGGAGTGACAAACTAAGAGATCAATAATGGCCATAATCATGCAGAGCGACAAAACATCATTGATCAAAGCATAAAGTCATACTACAAGTTGAAAAATAAAGGATCATAAAGGCTATGGTGACTTGAGATAGTCATAACATGGTGTGAGCATGTGCCAAGTCAACCCAAATAAAGCATCAAAGGAGAATACCACTATACTATGCTTTAATATGCTAAAACAACGAATGATTCATCCAAGGCACATTAAGCAATCTCAATTGTTTATAACAAGTCATGCTACAACAAATAATACTAAGCATAAAGCCAAAACAATATCAAGCATGGCATGACTAAGCATAGGCCACAGTCAAAAACGAGCTCTTTTTACCACATAAGCATGAACTTTCCTACTCTTTTCCAAACCAAACCAAACTAAATGCAAACCAAAGTGTGAAAGAGGGGGTCCAACCAACTTATTAAGAAAACTAAGCAAACCAAAGCAAACAAAAACCAAAACAAAAATGAAAAAGAAGACGCTCCAAGAAAAACACAACTGTGCATGAAACAATAAAAATGAAGTGTTTGGAAGAAACCTGGAATTTTTATTGATGAAGAAGGGGATGCCTTAGGCATCCCCAAGCTTTGACGCTTGTACTTCTTGGATATTTCTTGGGGTGACACGCGTGGCATCCCCAAGCTTGAGCTTTAGTCCATCCTTCATCTCATTACTCATTCCTTCCATATACCTGAAATTTTTCCTTCATACAAAACTTCACACAATCTCATTAGCAACATTAGTGCACTTAAGATAAATAAGTCTCAAGGTTCAGTTATAACACCAAATAAACTTCCAGTAGAACACTAGCTACTGTAGCACTTCCCTCAAAAAGCTCGATTCCCCAAAAGAACTCAAGAAGGAACCAACAAAAAGCAAATGTAGAAAATGGCAGAAATCTGTCAAAACAGACCAGAAGGAAAAGACGAATTTTTTCGAAGACCTTCTGTTGCTCAAATAAAAAAGTGTTGAACTAACGAAAGTGAGATAACAACCTGGGGCAGAAGTACAAAAATTCACGCCTCAAAAAGACATTCAGAGCTCTCTCAGGAATTTTTACGGTGAAGCACAAAAATCTGTTTCGGGACAACAACTTTCCCAATCATTACTTCACTCTCATTAGAGATTACTCTTGGCACAAAAAGCAACTAAAAAGGATAAGGAGAGGTTATTACAGAGGTAATAACTTCCAAGACTCATCTAAAACTCTTGGGTTATCTCCCAACAAGTACTTTTCTTTAACGCCTTTAAGTTAGGTATAAGAAGCAAAGAAAGAATCAAGTGTTCTCAAATGAAGAAGCATTAAGACCAAATTTTGTTTTCATAGGAGAAGCAAAAAAATCTTTTCTCTCTTTTTAGGGAAGTGTTCTATACCTTTCTTGAGTGGGAGTTGATATTTAATGGTGCCTTATTTCATATCAATGATGGCACCAACAGTTCTAAGAAAAGGTCTTCCCAAAGTAATAGGACAAGAAGCATTGTATTCAACATCCAAAACATAGAAATCAACGGGGACATAGGAATCATTAACCATAATAAGAACCTCATTAATACTTCCCATGAGTTTCCTTTTAGCATTAGCATCAAGTGGGACATTCAAATAGCAATCTTCAAGAGGAGGCAAATCAAGCATATCATAAATCCTTCTAGGCATAGTAGAAACACTACTATCAAGATCACACAAAGCTTTGAAATCAAAGTCATTCACTTTAATATTAATGATGGGTTCCCAACCATCTTCTTGCTTTATAGGAATAGAAGCTTTATGTTTCATCTTTTCTTCTTTAATCTTTATGAGAGCATCAGTAATGTGTTTTGTAAAAGCCATGTTCATAGCACTAGCATTAGGACTTTTAGCAAGCTTTTGTAGGAACTTAATAACTTCAGAGATGTTGCAACCATCAAGATCAAAATCAACTTTATCATCTAAAGTAGTAGCACTATTACTAGCCTCAACACTAGTGGTGGTGATAGTAGAAACACTAATGTTTCTAGCAATTTCATCTTCTCTTTCCCACTTAGCATGTAATTCAGCTAATAGTCTAACATTTTCATCAATTCTTACTTGTATGGCATTAGTAGCTGCAAAGGGATTGTAATTAGTTTCAGGTTTAGCACCCATTTTATTCGAAGAAGATTGAGCTTCAGCTAAAGATGCTATATTTCTTTCAGCATTAGAGAGTTTTTCCTCAATAGTTTTATTGAAAGCAGTTTGTTTACTAATAAACTCTTTAAGCATAACTTCAAGTTCAGAGGGAGCACTCTTATTATTGTTGTAAGAATTTCCATAAGCATTACCATTGTTGGGAGGATATGGCTTATAATTGTTGTTACCAAAATTGTTCCTATAAGCATTATTACCATAAGCATTGTTGCCAAAATTATTATTTCTTATGAAGTTCACATCAACTTGCTCTTCTTGAGCAACCAAAGAGGCTAAAGGAACATTATTTGGATCAATATGGGCTTTCCCATTAACAAGCATGGACATAATAATATCAATCTTATCACTCAAGGAGGAGGTTTCTTCAACATAATTTACCTTCTTACCTTGTGGAGCTCTCTCAATATGCCATTCAGAATAATTAACCATCATATTGTCCAAAAGTTTTGTTGCAGCACCCAAAGTGATGGTCATAAAGGTACCTCCAGCAGCTGAATCCAATAGGTTCCTTGAAGAATAGTTCAATCCTGCATAAAAAATTTGGATGATCATCCAAGCAGTCAGTCCATGAGTGGGACAATTCTTAACCAAAGACTTCATTCTTTCCCAAGCTTGAGCAACATGCTCATTATCAAGTTGTTTAAACTTCATTATTTCACTTCTCATGGATATAATCTTAGCAGGAGGATAGTATTTTCCAATAAAAGCATCTTTGCACTTAGTCCAAGAATCAATACTATTCTTAGTTAAGGAATTCAGCCATTCTTTAGCTTTTCCTCTCAAAGAGAAAGGAAACAATTTCAGCTTAATAATATCACCATCTATATCCCTATGCTTTTGCATCTCACAGAGTTCAATAAAGTTATTTAGATGGGAAGCAGCATCTTCATTACCAATACCAGAAAATTGTTCTCTCATAACAAGATTGAGCAAAGCAGGTTTTATCTCAAAGAAAGTATTTTCAGCCACAGGTGGAGCAATATGTGTGCTCATAAAATCATTGTTTTTGGTGCTAGTGAAGTCACACAACTTAGTGTTCTCAAGAGTAGACATTTTTTTTGGGTTTTCAAATAAGAAAGCAAACTAGTAAAACTATTTTTTTTGTGTTTTTTGAAGAACAAAACAAGCAAACAAAGCAAAAAGAAACTAAGCAAAACAAAAAACAACAAAGTAAAGAGATTGGTTATGAGGGACTCCCCTTGTGAAGATGTCCTTGACTCCCCGGAAACGGCGCGAGAAAAATCTTTGCTGGCTCGTGGTTGATGTAGAGCTCGTTGGGAACCCCAAGAGGAAGGTATGATGAGCACAACAACAAGTTTTCCCTCAGTTATGAGACCAAGGTTTAATCGAACCAGTAGGAGCAAGGAAACACCCCAAAGGTGTTACTAGCTGAGCTTTGGCAGGGCGCACTACCGGTGCTAGTAGCAACATGGAGACCTGCACAACACAACCACATAACTTTGTCCCCAACTTGTGATGAGGTTGTCAATCTCACCGTGTTTTGCGGAAAACAAAGGATTAAACGTATCGAATGGAAAGAAGTAAAAGATTGTAGATTGTATGTAAAGTAAAGGACTGAGATCCATAGTTCACTAGAGGTGGCTCTCCTTAGATAGATAACATGCTGGGTGAACAAATTACAGCGGGGTAATTGACAAACACCGAGAAAGCAATACATGCATATACTAATCATCTTGACTCCTCTGAGACTTGATTGGGCATTACAACATAATACATAGACCACCATCCAAGTGCATCTATGACTAATAATCCACCTTCAGGTTATCATCCGAACCCCCTCTAGTATTAAGTTGTAAGCAACAGATTATTGCTTTATGAACTGCGTGTAAAGTAAACAATACAATTGTTCTATGAACAAAGGATCGTTGTTTTATCCCTAGTAGCAGTAGCACATCTAGTACCTTAGAGATTTCTGTCACTTCCCCAGATTACCAGAGGCATGAACCCAATATCGAGCATAAATACTAACTCTTGGAGTTGCTAGCATCTACTTGGCCAACATAGCTACTAACAACGGAAAGCATGCAAGATCTCAAATAACAAAGACATGATAGAATCAATAATCAATTTGAAATAGCATCTCAATATCCATCGGATCCCCGCAAACACAACATGTATGGATTACAAATAGATGATCTTGATCATGAACGGAGCTCACAAGATCTAAACATGCAAGCACAAAGGAGGAGAAACCAGCCATCTAGCTACTACATGGATCCGTAGTCCAAGGATGAACTACTCACGCATCACACCGGAGGCTTGCATGGTGATGAAGAAGGCCTCCAGGGTGAATTCCCCTCTCCGGCAGGGTGCCGGGAAGAGCTTCAGATCCCTCCTGATCTAGGGATGGAGATGACGGCGGCTACAGACTCTTTCATGGATTTTTGATCGGGTACTTAGGGTTTTCGTCCCGAGGGCAACTTATAGGCGGAAGGAGAGGCCGAGGGGGTGCCGGGAGCCACCACACCACCCCCTGGCGCGGGCCAGGCCTGGCCACGTGGCCAGGTGGTGTGGCCGGCCCCTGGCCCTCTCTGTCTCGTATTATGGCACTTGATCCCTTCCGGAAAAATAGGCACTTTGGCTTTTGTCCCATCCAATTCCGAGAATATTCATTTTCTGACTTTCCTGGAACCAAAAACAGCAGAAAACAGGCAGCTGGCACTGTGGCTCTTGTTAATAGTTTAGTCCAAGAAATCATATGAAAAGTACTCCAAAGTTGGAACAAAACACAAGAAAGTGGATAAAACTAAGCATGGAACATCAAAAATTATAGATACATTTGCAATGTATCAGTTATCAAGAATCATCTCGTAACAGGGTGATCAAAAAGGTGCCACTCAGGTTTTCCGAAGGGATGTGTAGAGGAGTACATATCAAGACCAGGATTTGTCTAGTCCATGTAACAGACAAATACATGTGGCCATCTCGGTGACGTTGCATTGATAAAGCTTGCAAGCACTTGACTAGGTCACGGAATGCAACGACATGAGAACGAGAAAACAAGTTCATCGGTAACAAAATCGAACTAAGGTATGGAGATACCGAAGATCAAGTCTCGGATGAATTAGGTATCGAATGACAAAGGGAATGGGGAATGACTATCTCACGGTTCGAGCGATTGTATTCATGAAACGCACGGGGGTCACATGGCCATCCAGGTCCCCCTGTTGATCATTGATGTGAGAGTGGTCTCTATCATGTCTAGAGTGTTTATAAACCAAAGGATGTCACGCTTAAGGGTAGGGACGCTTAGGGTAGATGAGGCATCGTAAGAGAAATAGAGAGAGAGAAACCAGAATAGTTTCGGGTAAACATCCGATGGAGATCGGAAGGGGTCCGGAAGGTGTTCCGGAGTGAAGGAATAATATAATATGTATATTTAAATGTTAATTGGAGAATTAATATTAAATATTTTATTTTATTTTTAAAGGCTCCTTAATGCTAATGGGCCTCACCCGTAGGGAGGCCCAATAGGGCAAGGCGCCTAGGGAGTGGGGGCCAGCCGGCCTGGGCTTGGTGGGATGCCCCAATGGGGCCCACCTAGGGCCATTAGCTGCCCCTAGTTGGCTGGTGGGTGTGGGGATTAGTCCCACACCGCCTGGCCTCTAGGTGGTGCGCCTCCCTCCCACTATATATAGGGGTCTCCCCTCCCCTTTGGAATCACCCCATTCCCTCTCGTTCTCTCTCCCTTATCCACTAGGACTTCTCCGCAGTATTGGGGAGGACCTCGTGGGTGAGTTCTCCACCTTCACACTACCATCGTGTGATCTGCGATCCGGCATCTGCTTCTTCCGCTGCTTGGCTGGATCGGATTCCGGTTGACGTCTCCTACACCAGACGTGTGACGAACTTCGGAGGCACCACACTTGGGGTGCTGCTCGTCTTCATCAATATACGCCTTCCTGCGTAAGGCGTGCCTCTGTCTTCAAAGGTATGAATACTGTATTCCTTCTCCGTTACTTATGTCTACATAGTATAGATCCTGGTATTAGTGTTCGAGTAGATAGAATTTTTTTGTTTTCTACTACGGAACCCATCAGTGGTATCAGAGCGGGTCTATGGGTAGACATGTCATACAAACAGAACACATAGAAATATGTGGGCATTGATTCTCTAGTTTCTACCCTCTTTAATGTTATTGTTCATATCGCGACACTGTTTGATGAAGCGGCCCCCAACCGACCTTGGTGATTCACGAGACTGGTCCACAAATCAAAGTGGCTTAGGGGGGTGTTTGTCTCTCTGCAGTAGTTGATATGTCATTGACACTGGAGGGCCCTGAAAAGGGAAGAAGAACGGCAATCATTGAATCCATGTTGTGGCTCGACGTTCGTAGGAGGGAAGAGGTTCTACTGTGAAAGCCCTAAGGCCGCGTAAAACATGCAATAGTTAATATAGAAGCGTCTATCTTTATTATTGCACAGGGGCAAGTATTATAACATGGCAATGACAAGTTTTATGAAACTCTCATTAAAGCTATTGATGATGATCATAAAGCTATAACCATGTCATAACACTTTACTTTTGAAGTATTACTTATTGTGCTAGTATACTTACTAGACAGTAGCATAATAAGATAATCCCTCGTAGTATTCCAGTTATCATATTCCCCTTGTGTGTGCACCACCAAGAAAGTTCTTCGGTATGAGGCCGACCGTGATGATCGGGGGTCAGGCATATCTATGTTCGCATACAGTGGGTGCAAGCTATGTTGCACTGTGAATACACATGAGTTAGAACTGGCGAGCCTAGCATGTACAGACATGGCCTCAGAATACAAGAGACCGAAAGGTCGAGCATGAATCACATGGTTGATGTGATCGACATTAGGGAATGTCCACCTTTAATACTGCACTGATGGCCATGATGATCGGGGGAGGTGCAGGGGATAGGGATCATGTGATCACTAAACGAGTAGAGGGATGTTCATTTAAGTGGGAGTTCCTTTATTAAAACTTGAACTCATTATTATGAACATAGTCTAAACACTTTGCAAATCCTTTGTAGATATCTCGCCCACCTACCTTCAACCTTAGAACTTTCCTCGAGAAGGACAAGTTGAAAACTGATGGAACCAACTTCACCGCATGGTTCCGCAATCTTAGGATCCTCATAGTCCCCTACAAGTTGACTTATGTCATCGAGGCTGAGCTTCCGGCTAAGCCTGCAGATTCCGCCTCCCAGGACGAAAAGAATGTCTGGTAGTCCAAGGCGGACGATTTCTCGCTCATCTATGTGAGATCCAGGCACATGGCTTAATAGGATTGATAGGATACCCATATCAACAAGTTGCAACTTCTTTTCTGGAAGCTCATTCGAAAAGAACTCTAAGGTTAAGCGTGCTTGTCCTAGAGCAATTCTAGGATGGGTGACCTACCGGGAAGTGGGTAACCGGGTGCGCACGATTAAGGACAAAGTGGAGTGGAATGCTCTATTCCATGGAGCATTGAGGATCTCAAGGCCGTCTTTGCTCCACAGGCTCGTGCAAAAAGGTATGATGCTTTCGAGCTCTTCTTCTCTGCTAAAATGGAAGAGCATAGCAGTATTAGTGAGCACGTGGTCAAAATGTCTGGCTACGTTAGGCGCTTAAACGCCCTGGATTGCAAAATCCCGGAGGAACTCGCTATAGATAGGGTGCTGCACTCGCTGCCCCTAGCTATAAGAGCTTTGTGATGAACTACAACATGCAAGGGATGACTAAGACCCTTGCTGAGGTGTTCGCCATGCTCAAAACTTCTGAGGTTGAAATCAAGAAGGAGCACACAGTGCTGATGGTCAACAAGACCACCAACTTTAAGAAACCGGGGCAAAAGGGGAAAGGCAAGGGTAAAAAGTCTAAGAGGGATTGCAGGTTTGTTCCCAGCACCTCAAAGACTGCCAAGCCTGGCCCTAAGCCCAGCACTTCTTGCTTCTACTGCAAAGGGGATGGGCACTAGAAATGCAACTGTCCCAAGTACCTTGAAGACAAGCGAGCTGGCAAGATAGCCATCCAGGACAAAGGTATATATGATATACATGTTATTGATGTATTCCTTACGAGCGCCAGGAGTAACACCTGGGTATTCAATACCGGATCTGTTGCTCACATTTGTAACTCTCAGCAGGATCTGCAGAGTAGGAGGCGCCTGAGGAAGGACGAGGTGACGATGCGCGTCGGCAATGGTTCAAGAGTCGAAGTGATGGCCGTCGGCACCCTGCATCTCCATCTACCATCAGGATTATTATTGGTTTTGAATAAATGCTACTATGTACCCGCATTGAGTATGAATATTGTGAGTGGGTCTTGCTTGTTGCAAGACCGTTATTCGTTTAAATCAGGAACAAATGGTTGTTCAATTTATATGAATGATGTTTTCTATGTTCATGCTCCTGTGTGTGATGATTTATTCTTACTTGATATTGATTGTGATACACACATCCATAGTGTTGATGCTAAACGTTGTAAGCACAGTGACGATAATTCCATGTTCATGTGACATTGCCGTCTTGGTCACATTAGCGTAAAGCGCATGAAGAAGCTTCATTTAGAAGGGCTTCTTGGATCATTGGATTTCGAATCCCTTGATACATGTGATACATGCCTCATGGGCAAGATGACTAGGACACCATTCTCCGGGATAGTGGAGAGAGCTGTAGACCTACTTGGGATCATACATACGGATGTATGTGGACCAATGAGTGTCTCAACACGCAATGGTTATCGTTACTTTGTTACCTTTACTGACGACTTAAGCAGATATGGATATATCTACTTGATGAAGCACAAGTCTGAAACCTTTGAAAAGTTCAAGGAATTTCAGAAAGAGGTAGAGAATCAACTTAACAAGAAAATCAAGCACCTTCGATCAGATCAAGGAGGCGAGTATTTGAGTTATGAGTTTAACATGCACTTGAAGGACTGTGGGATTATCCCACAGCTTACGCCAGCCGGGACACCATAGCGTAATGGTGTGTCGGAACGTCGTAACCGAACCCTATTGGATAGTGTGTGGTCCATGATATCTTTAACTAATTTGTCTGTGTCTTTTTGGGGATACGCATTAGAAACCGCCGCTTTTATTTTAAACCGAGCACCATCCAAATCCGTGGAGACAACCCCATATGAGATATGGTATGGGAAGAAGCCAAAGTTGTCTTTCCTGAAAGTTTGGGGATGTGAGGCGTACGTTAAGAAACTGCAGCCTGACAAACTCGAACCCAAATTGGAAAAATGTATCTTTGTGGGATATCCAAGGGATACCATTGGATATACCTTCTACAATCAAGCCGAAGGCAAGACGCTTGTCGCAAAAACCGGCACCTTTCTCGAGAAAGAGTTTCTTGCAAAAGGAGTGAGTGGAAGGAAAATTGAGTTAGATGAAATTGTTGACCCTTCTCTCCAAATTCCGAGTAGTGCAACGGAAGCTGTTCCGAAACCGCTCTCCAACATGGAGGAAGAGCCCATTGATGATGATCAAAACAATGACATCGAGACTCTTGAGGTTCATAGGTCTACAAGGGTTCGTGCCACTCCTGATTGGTACAGTAGCCTTGTGATGTCTGTCATCCTGGATGAACAGGAAGAACCTGCAAACTACAAAGAAGCTATGGATAGTGCTGACTCCGAGAAATGGCTAGAAGCCATGAAATCCGAAATAGGATCCATGCATGAAAACCAAGTTTGGACCTTGGTGGATCTTCCAGAAGGCCGCAAGGCCGTGGAAAATAAATGGATCTTTAAGAAGAAGACAAATGCGAATGGTAACGTGACCATTCACAAAGCTCGACTTGTCGCAAAGGGGTTTCGACAAATTCAAGGAGTTGAATACGACGAGACTTACTCTCCCGTAGTGATGCTTAAGGCTGTTAGGATTTTAATAGCAATTGCTGCACATTTCGACTATGAAATTTGGCAGATGGATGTCAAGACCACATTCCTCAATGGTCACATTGATGAAGAGTTGTATATGATGCAACAGGAAGGTTTTGTTAATCCCGAGGATGCTAGAAAGGTATGCAAGCTTCAACAGTCCATTTATGGATTGAAGCAAGCATCTCGGAGGTGTAACCAATGTTTTGATCAAGTGATCAAGAGCTTTGGATTTGTCCAAAACCAACAAGAGTTCTGTGTTTACAAGAAAGCGAGTGGGAGCTCAATTGTTTTCTTGGTAGTATATGTGGATGACATATTACTCACGGGAAACAATGTGGATCTTATGAAAAGCGTAAAAGCATATTTGAGTAACCAATTTTCCATGAAGGATCTAGGTGAAGCTGCATATATATTAGGAATCAAGATCTATAGAGATAGATCAAGGCACCTAATAGCATTGAGTCAGAGTACTTACATAGAAAATATTTTGAAGAGGTTCAAAATGGAAAACACCAAAAGGGGTTTTACACCTATGATGAAGAATTGCAAAATGAGTATGACTCAATGTCCTGTAACGGACGATGATAGAGAGAAGATGTATTATATCCCCTATGCTTCAGCCATAGGATCTATCATGTATGCAATGCTAAGTACACGACCTGATGTGGCATTGGCTCTTAGTTTGACGAGACGATATCAAAGTAATCCAGGACCGGATCACTGGACAACTGTGAAAAATATCCTAAAGTATCTAAGAAGAACAAAGGATATGTTCCTAATCTATGGAGGAAATGATGAAGCTCTAAACATAACGGGTTACGTAGATGTGAGCTGGAATTCAGATCATGATGACTCTAAGTCTCAAACAGGATTTGTTTTCTTGGTGAATGGTGGGGCAGTTAGCTGGAAGAGCAAGAAGCAGCCGGTGGTGGCACAATCTTCAATGGAGTCTAAATATATTGCTGCAGCTGATGCAGCAAATGAAGCTGTTTGGCTAAGGAATTTTGTCATCGAACTAGGAGTTTTTCCCAATGCACAAGACCCCGTGACGATCTATTGCGATAACACGGGTGCTATTGCAAACGCAAGGGAACCAAGAACTCATTCCACAGCCAAACACATCAAGCTAAGATTTCACGTCATTCGGCAGAACATTGACGAAGGTGAAGTCAAGATTTGCAAAGTAGATACGGAACTGAATGTGGCAGATCCTTTGACTAAAGCTCTCCATCTGGATAAGCACAAACAACACCAAGAAACCATTGGTGTTAGGTTCCTGCCTATTGTAAACTAGTTTTGTTTATACTCTAGTGCAAGTGGGAGACTGAAGGAGTTATGCCCTAGAGGCAAATAATAAAGTGTATTATTTGATATATCTTTTATATGTTCATAATATGTTTCATACTGTGCTATAACTGTGTTAATACGAAACGTTAATACACGTGTGGTATGTAAACAAACCGTGTCTCTAGTTACCTCTAGTGAACTAGTTCATTGGTCATGAGGATGGTCTGCGTTTCAAGATCATGGGCATTTATGCCAACTGACAATGAGGTCATGTTATTGGTTGAATAACATGATAGACAAACATCCGACCGTTATATCTTAATGAGATCTAGTTACAAAGTTCACCATTGATGATAAAACACAGAGAACCTCGCAACCTGATCCTTTGACTGTGAGGTAATGCAAATCACCATTCCGGAAGAAGCTTAGATGGTTATCAAGAATCATCTCGTAACAGGGTGATCAAAAAGGTGCCACTCAGGTTTTCCGAAGGGATGCGTAGAGGAGTACATATCAAGACCCGGATTTGTCTAGTCCATGTAACGGATAGATACATGTGGCCATCTTGATGACGTTGCATTGATAAAGCTTGCAAGCATGTGACTAGGTCACAGAATGCAACAACATGAGAACGAGAAAACAAGTTCATCGATAACGAGATCGAACTAAGGTATGGAGATACCGAAGATCGAGTCTCGGATGAATTAGGTATCGAATGACAAAGGGAACAGGGAACGACTATCTCACGGTTCGAGCGATTGTATTCGTGAAACGCTCGGGGGTCACATGGCCATCCAGGTCCCTCTGTTGATCATTGATGTGAGAGTGGTATCTATCATGTCCGGAGTGTTTCCAAACCGAAGGATGTCACGCTTAAGGGTAGGGACGCTTAGGGTAGATGAGGCATCGTAAGAGAAATAGAGAGAGAGAAACTAGAATAGTTTCGGGTAAACATCCGATGGAGATCGGAAGGGGTCCGGAAGGTGTTCTGGAGTGAAGTAATAATATAATATGTGTATTTGAATGTTAATTGGAGAATTAATATTAAATATATATTTTATTTTATTTTTAAAGGCTCCTTAATGCTAATGGGCCTCACCCGAAGGGAGGCCCAATAGGGCAAGGCGCCTAGGGAGTGGGGGCCAGCCGGCCTGGGCTTGGTGGGCCGCCCCAATGGGGCCCACCTAGGGCCGGCGGCTGCCCCTAGGTGGCCGGCGGGTGTGGGGATTAGTCCCACACCGCCTGGCCCCTGGGTGGTGCGCCCCCTCCCACTATATATAGGGGTCTCCCTCCCCCTTTGGAATCACCCCATTCCCTCTCATTCTCTCTCTCATACATTGAGGACTTCTCCGTAATATTGGGGAGGACCTCGTGGGTGAGTTTTCCACCTTCACACTACCGTCGTGTGATCTGCGATCCGGCATCTACTTCTTCTGCTGCTTGGCTGGATCGGAGTCCTGTTGACGTCTCCTACACCGGACGTGTGACGAACTTCGGCGGCACCACACTTGGGGTGCTGCTCGTCTTCATCAATATACGCCTTCCTGCGTAAGGCGTGCCTCTGTCTTCAAAGATATGAATACTGTATTCCTTCTCTATTACTTATGTCTACATAGTATAGATCCTGGTATTAGTGTTCGAGTAGATAGAATTTTTTTGTTTTCTGCTACGGAACCCATCATCCGGAACCCATACACCAGAGTCTTCGGTCTGAGTGGCACAATCCTGCGCGCCTCAAGATGGTATTGGCCCATGTAACTTCCAAAACTTCATGTTTATGCCCATCTTACCCTTAGCTCGTGGCCGGCCTTTTTTTTTGAAGTAAGGCTGGCCTATATATATGCCCCCACTCCCTCCTTGAAACCCTAGAGATGATGACGAATTAAGGCATGTGCCTAACCCTAGATGGGAACCCCCTCTCAATAGATTATCTATGAGTTGTACAAGGCCTTGGAGTAGGTTCCCTTCTCCAAGTCATCAAGACCCTCCTCAAGTGTTTGGTATCTCCTTGTCAAGGATTCTAATAGTGCTTGGTCTCTCCCCTTTGGGATTCTACTTGGTTGCTACTCTCTCCTTGATTTGGATTCTATCATCCGCTTTCCCATCTCTCCTTTGGTGGGTTGTTTGAACCAACATGAGCAAATCGAATCGGGTGTGATTTGGCATATGTTTGTATCTTTACCTTTCATTAGAGTTGTGTTCATCATGTTCATCGCGTGTTCCCTCACTCCCCGCCTCATATCCATGAAGATCGGGCCATCCCAAGGGTAAATCTAGAAGGAGACCCACATCAACTAGTATCAACAGCTTTTGGTTGCCATGGATTTGACTTTGTTCTTCAATTTCCACCATAAATTGAAAAATACCAAAAATATAGCCCCATATATCTTTTGGACCGATCTCTCATTTTGGTGAGTTGATTGTGGTTTTGGTCCGATAGAAACTTGTCTTTGGAGTTGGTCTACCTTTGCCCTGCGTTTCCCTGCCCAATTTGGTTGAAATTTTCTGGATTTGAGGGATGATGGGCCGAATTTCCGCTCAAGAACACGGGTTGTTCGTGGTGCTGGCCCCATACTGGAGTTTCTGGCCTGCAACACCGGAGTCTCTGGACCACACCGGAGTTTCTGGCCACCAAACACTGAAGTCTCCGGACCACACCGGAGTTTCCGACCTGCGACACCGGAGTCTCCGGCCACCAAACATTGGAGTCCCCAGCCCTGACAAAAAAATTCCCCTCTTTTCCTTTTCGACTGATTTCCTTTTGAAGTTTGTGTTTCGTGTGCGTGTCTATCAACTAACAGAGCTCCCACAACATCAATAATGACTCGTGCTCAACATCGACACCACGGAACTCGAACCGCCCCTCTACCAATGGTTGCAAGTACGACATTACCACAAGGTATAACTTGCATCAACCTTGTTAACCCCTTTCTTCCTTTGTGTGTTACCTAACCTATCGAGAGTAGCCCATCTTGCATTTCCTGAAGCATTGTGCACTTACCCTTGCATAGTCATAGTCTAGAGGCAATAGCAAAACTTGAATCCATAGCATAGAAAGAAAGATGTACATAAAAAATCTTTTAAGCAAAAGAAAAAGAGAAACATACCAATAGCAAAAGAGAGTCAAAAGCTTCTAAGCAAGAGTGTGAGCAAGATCAAGGCAAGCGTGCAAATCCGTTGCTTCTCAATCTTTTGGCAAACGGGCTACGGTCTCTCCTAGCGTTGGCGCGACATCGAGCATTAGCCTTCGTTAGGACCAATTTTTTTCGTTGCTCATTTTCATAGTCGTGTTAGCCACATTAATCTCCACCATGTGTGTATAGTCGTAGGTTCTAGTCACCCTTTTTTACCTTTTCCTTTGAATTCGTTTTTGTTGGATCTTACCCACTTTTGACAATAACCTTTGCAATTGGTTGTTACATTTTCTATCCACCTTCCTAACCTTCCAACATAGGCCTTTGTGTGTGTGTGTGTGTGTGTGTATTGTGTATTCGCTTTGCTCTCGGCAAGAACAACCTTTCCAATTTTTGACTCGGTGAGGCAAGGTAGCACATACCATACCACCAACACCACCCTTACTTTCACTAGTGGTCATACAACATGTCTAGGGGAAGCGGAGAAAGCAGAGATGGCAACTTCAACAACCAAGATGGTTTTGCCACGCACCACAACTTATGGGTGCAATGCCAAGAATTCCATGCCCAATTTTAGAGGCTTGAGAACCGGCTTGATGAAACTTTTCGAGAGTTCGACTACCATGACCGACAATGCCAAGTGGAGCACAATGCTCAATTCCAAGCTCTTCACCAAGCTATTGCCAACCTTGGCAACCATCATGAACATCATTCAAGCTCGTCAAGTTCGTCTAGTATGTGCTTTTCAAGTTGTCATGGCGATGCTTCACACTCACACTCTCATCATGGAGATCCCCACCACCACAATGGGGAACACCAAGAACGTCCTCGACAAGAACAAGTGGTTGATCCACAAGCTCAACAACCACACCATGCAAGACATCACCAGCACCATGACCATCATGCTCATCCACAACGTCAAGAAGGACATGGTCGCCCTCCGCAACAAGTAATGGTACAAGCGCAGCCTCCACAAGAACAAGAACATCATGGTGATGACCACCGCGATGATAGGCGCCAACACCCACACCATGACCATCGCCAACCACCACAAGTCAATCAAGCACCGCAATGGGAGACGAGTGATAATGATGAGGATGTACGCCGCGCGAGACGCAACAACCGCTATTCTCAATCCAACCATCATCATCAACAACCAATGAATGCAAATGATCCTGAGCAAAGGTATATAAGAGACTTTCAAGCTCCTCCTCCACCACCTCCTCGACATAATCAAGCTCCCCATTCTCCACCACGTGCACCAAGTGAAGCGAGCATAAGGCAAGAAGGCTGCAACTACCATCGTGAACATGAAGAAGGCAAGTTTGGGAAGCTCAAGTTCATTATGCCCAACTTCAAGGGAGAAGAAGACGTCGATGCATACATTGATTGAGAGCTCAAAGTTGACAAAATATTCCGAGTCCACAACTACTCCGAAGAGAAGAAAGTTGCAATGCATCCCTTGAGTTTGAGGACTATGCAAATGTTTGGTGGAAGACTACCAAAAGAACCGCGAGAAGCAAGATGAACCTCCAATTGAAACTTGGACGGAGATGAAGGAAGTACTGTACAAGAGATTCGTCCCCGAGCATTATAGACAAGATCTCTTCGATAAGCTACAAAACTTGAAACAAGGCATCAAGTCAATTGAAGAGTTCTACAAGGACATGGAGAAAACTATGATGCGAGCAGATGTGAGAGAACTCGAAGAGAAAACCATAGAAAGTTTCCTCAACGGTTTGAGCTGCCCAATAAGGAAAATTATTGACTTCCAACAGTACAAGAACCTCACCGAGCTCCTCCATCAAGCTACCAAAGCCGAGCATCACTTGCAAAAATAGAATGCTTATGAGAAGTCCAAGGCATACTTTGTGTCCTTCAATGCAAATGCCTCCACCAAGCCAACAAACCAAGCACCGAGCTCATCCAAGCAAGCAAAGACAACAATAGAATCCTCCTCTAACACGACATCAGATAGTAAAGTCGCTTGCTTCAAGTGTGGAGTGAAGGGTCACAAGTCATATGAGTGCACCAACACAAGGGTAATGCTTACGGATGAGAATGGCACAACCTACTCCGTGAGTGTAGAGGAATATGAAGCGTTGACTCAACGAGCGATTGCAAGGGAAGCCGCAATGGAAGTGGATGACACCCTCATATGCGAGCATGATCCAAGACCTTCCATAGTCATTGCTCAAGTCTTGAAAACAAACTCCATACCAAGAGAAGACCAACGCCTATCTTCCAAACTCGTGCCAGAATTGATGGCAAGTACATAAAGGAGATCATTGATGGAGGTAGTTGCCACAACCTCGCAAGTACGGAGCTTTGTGAAAAACTCAAGTTGCAATGTATAGAGCACCCTCACCCCTATCACGTCAAATGGCTTGATGACAATGGAGCACTAAAGATAACATCAAAGGTTAACGTCTCCTTCAAGATTGACCCATATGAAGACACCGTCGAGTGTGATATCATGCCAATGTCCGTGTACCACATGCTACTTGGGAGACCATGGCAATACGATAGAATAGCCATACATCATGGTAGCACTAACCAATACTCCTTCAAGTGGAATGACAATACATTCGTGCTCCAACCCATGACGCCAAGCCAAGTTATCGCATCCAACATGACATCCGTGCACAAGATAAAGCAAGCTAAGGACCTTTGTGAGATGAGTGGTGAGAGAGCGATCCACCATCACGAGAGTGAGTTCCACAAGCCCCAAATGAGTGGGAAAAATCATGAGTGCCACGATGCAAGCCACCAAATGTGAGAAGAGAGATTTGAGTGTGACCCATACTAACAATCCATCATACAATTCTCTCTCTTTGTTGTCGGTTTTGCAAGGTACCCAAGATAGACCACCACCTACAGGGATCATGCTACAAGATCTCCAACCACAACATGATGGCAAGAAGTACTACAAGCTCTTCAACATGTTTGAGAATGGCTTCGACACCAGTGATCCGTCCGTGTCCAAGAACAAGGCCAAGGGCAAACATCCTTCTTTGCATGATGAAAGAACATCGTCGAGGTCGACTCGTTTTCAAGCGGGGGGAGATGATGCAACCCAACATATGGCAATCACCATTGGTCCACATCATGCAACACCAATCACCCCTCCAAAGGTGAATTCCTTCCATCTCTTACCGTCCTTTGGTTATCATGTGAATGGGATCCTACTTGAAACAAATGCCCATGATATGACTAGGTCCATGATCATGATGCCAAGAAGATGCAACAAGGATAAACCTGGAGCCAAGACACCCAAACAAGAAGCATGGAATAGAAGACGCAAGAAGCTCCTAGAGCAAGACTGGAGTCTCCACCCCAGCACACCGGAGTCTCTGGTCTATGACCCCGGAGTCTCCGACCGAACTTCGGACAAGCCTCCGGACCAGCGCTATAGACAGTATAAACACCACTCCGGAGACGACACCGGAATCTCCAGACCACACCGGAGTCTCCGGAGTTTCGGGTTGAATCAGGTTTTGTAATATGTATTTACATATTAATTAGTGTAATTAATATTAAATATAATATTAAAATCTAATTTGAAGGGTTATTCTACTAATGGGCCAAACTTCCTAGTGAATAAGGGCCCATGAGGGAAAACCGAAAGAGGGAAGGGCCAAGGGCCAAGAGGGCCAAGGCCCAGCCTCCACAAGGGGCCAACCCGACCAGCGTAGGGTTGTGCACAGGGTGGGGCCCACCCCTAGCCGGCTGGCCCATGAAGCCCTAAGGTCCCATGCGCCTCCCCCTCCTCTCTTCCCCTTGTTTAGTCCCACATGGATTAGCCTTTGATAAAGGATCACCCCCTTAGCCTATATAAAGGGGTGCCCATGGGTGGGATGAGGCACACCAATATTTGGAGAAGTCCTTTGGTTGACTTCCTCCTTTCCTCTCTCTCTAGCCCTTGTGACCATGGCCCCAAGTTTGGACTGTGCGAACGAGGCACACCTGCAGTACGCCGTTGTGCTGCAGGGATTCCTAGCCGACACGAGGCGCAACACTTGGGGCGCTTAAATGTCGTGAGCCGGAGCTGTTGCACGATGAAGAAGGAGCAAGGGGTGACCTGCAAGGAGCTTCGCGACCTTGAGGTCAGCTACGAGTATGACTACATCAACCACGTTCCCCTCGGAACGTTAACCGCGTATGGTCTACAAGGGTATGTATTCTCGACGCATTAGCCATTACTGCATTACCACATAGATAGATCCTAGGCAGTTTGGGGGTTCCAACGTAGGAATTTTTTGTTTTCTGCTGCGGATCCCCTTCAGTGGTATCAGAGCCGATCTGTGCGTAGGAGTTCTGTACGGCCAGTACGCACAAGTATTGTGTGGGCATTGATCCCTTAGTTGTTACCCTCTAACGTGTACTTGTTTATATCAAGGTATTGTTTGATGAAGCAGCCCAGACCGACCTTACGCATATTCGTACGCGAGACTGGTTCCACGCTCAACATACAGCTTGTACTGTATAAGTGGCTAGCGGGTGTGTGTCTCTCATTCAATAGTTGATATATCATTTACAACGGAGGCCCGAAAGGGGTGTAGTATAGACAACTGTTGGATCCATGTTGTGGTTGGAAAGTTCGTAGATTAGAACCGGTTCTATTGAGAAAGACCTAACAACCACGTAAAACTTGCAATAGATAAAGTAGAGGCGTCTACCTGTATTTTGTAGGAGGGCATGTGATTATGATATGGCATTGGTTGTTACGAAGGTAAAGTAGTTTGCTTTTTTGTTACTAAGTAGCATAGTAATAGTCATCATTCCGATTGACGACCTGGTGGAGGCATCGTGGACTTGGCGTCAAACCGATGGCAGGATGGAGATCATGCTGGAGCGCTCGATGGAGATAAAGGTGCAAGAAGCACCATATCATATCACATTTATACATATGAGGTTGATACCTGTTTTACATCTTATTGTGTGCTAGTATTTAGATACTCAATGGTAGCAAATAAGATAATCCCTATTTAATTCCAATGTTCCGTGTTCCCCTTGTGTGTGCACCACCAAGAAAGTTCTTTGTTATGAGGCCGACCGTGATGATCGGGGGTCAGACATATCTACGTTTGCATACAGTGGGTGTAAGCCATGTTGCACAGCGAATACACACAAGTTAGATTTGGCGAGCCTAGCATGTTACAGAGACGTGGCCTCGGAACACAAGAGATCAAAAGATCGAGAATGAGTCACATGGATGATGTGATTAGCATTAGGGAATGTCTACCTTTGAGGCTTCGCTGATGGCCGTGATGATCGGGGGAGGTGCAGAGGATAGGGATCATGTGATCACTAAAATCGTCCAGGGGATGACAATTTTAGTGGATATCAATTAGAAATTGAACTCTAATTATGAACTTAGTCTAGATGTCTATTTGCAAATATCTTAGTAGATCTTGGCCTATCCCATTGAGGTCCTTTGCGACCATGGGAATATATTGCTTAATTTGGAACTTAGCAAAAGGGTCCAACTTCATAGATTAGTACCCACGCCTGAGGGATATCCTCGTAAAAGGTGATCTTCTCTTCTTGATACAATAACCATTAGGAGATAATTCAATGACTCCGGAATGTTTGTGTTTTCTCCATAATCATCCATTAAGCCATTCTCCATTCGATGGAGAGTTGGGCTACATTTTGTATTCTACAGAATAAGGCACATAGAGTATGATCTGTTGGATGGGTTTTTCCTCCATCATGGATGAAAAGAGATTGTTTGAAAAACACTTAGCGATCTTGCATTAGAGTTGAGAACTCTTGGAAGGGCTTGATTGCAATGAAGGTCATGGATGAAAAGGTATATGTAAGATATACAAATTATAAATGTGGTTCTTGCAAAACTCGTTGCAGTTTGCAAAGTTTTGATACTTGTCCCGTTTTGTGAAAACAGGAGGATCTGCTTGAGAATTGCTGTTTTGGAGGCAGTGTGACTTCATGATGGCAAGCAAAACAGTTGATGGCCGACATCACCTCTTTCCTCGAAGTTTATCATTTGGATTAGTGGACATGAATATAATTTTGTAATCCTTGTTTGTGTGTCTTGCTTTTGGCGAGACGATTATTCATATGAACAAGTTACAAGCTAGTTTGTACTATTCTTATGAACAATACCGTTATGTTCGCATTACGATTATAAATAAGTTATTCTCATCACTATGTTAATGATAATAGTTTAAACATTTATAAAGGATTAGAATGCTAAAAGATACCCAAAGTTTAATAATGAAAATGACACTATAGTTTAAGTCATTTTGGTTATTGCATGTCCTTTATGAACATCGGGGTCCTAGATGCTTAATCTAGAGACTTTGCAAAACCATGCCTCTTGGGCAGAATGACTAAAACTCCGCATTCTGGTAAAACGGTGATATGCGAAGAAATGTTGAATCTTATACATAGTGATGTATCGTATTTTCAACAAATAGTGGAAATCATTAGTTAATTGTTGACTTAAGTGAATACGCGTATTTACTTAATGAAACATAAGTTTGAAATGATTTGAATTGTTCAAATGAGTTCACATTAAAGAGGATATTGAATTAACAAGTCTCTTCGATTTGATCGACATGACTAAAGTATTCAAGTTAAGTTTAGCATAAAAGGGACTTGTGAAAGATGTTTCACAAATTATGATAATTGGATGAATTCAAACTATGCTGAAATATCTAAACATCGTAATCATTATGTATTAAGATACATATTGTATAAGATCATCTCTTATAGGGGTTATAGTTATCGCTTAGAGTTAAAGATGAAAATAAGCAAACACTCATTTGAAATACAAAGGAACATCTAAAAGATTTGTGGAAACAACACCATAAGTGTTATGGCAAGTTCCAGTTTCTGGAGATTTCGATAAGTCGAAGTCGTGTTGAATAAACAAGTCTTTGTAGAGCATTCTTAGGAAGCTATGAATGCATCGTCCATAATAGGAAAACCTGCTGTTGTCCTAAGTTGATGTGTGTTGATGAAGATATAGGTGGAAGAAAGTAAAATATCAAACAAGGTATTTGACCTTACCTCCGGATTGTTGAGTGGCGCAGCGGAATTTGTTCCATAAATCCAAACTCTACAAACAGAGGAGAAACCAATGATAATGATCATAAAGTTTCAGGGAATACTTTTACTGAATAAGGTAGGATTCAACTATATATTCTACAAGTTTGTGGAATTATATTATTGATTCACTTGTCATGTTTTGAACAAGACATACCTACAAATTACGAAGAAGCGTGATGGACCTGAGTGCGAGAAATGACTAGGAGTCATAAAATCCTATATTAAGTTACATTTAAGATTGCAAAGTAACATGTTACTTGATCTTATTAAAGTAAAGAAGTTTACTTGATATTTCTGAATGACTGCAAAGTCATAAGAAGGAAATGAAACTTAATGAATGAAAAAAAGCTCGATTTGTCACAAGTTTGGACAAATTCAAGGAGTTGACTACAACAGTAGTGATGCTTAAGTCTTTTGGATTTACACTAGAAATATATGGATATTGAAGTCTCGTAATTGGAATTCTCAAATTGATGATGATCAAAGAATTTTGGAATGTCCAAGGTTATCAAGAGGACCTAGATTTGAGTGGGAGTAAATCATCTTGGCTAATCCATAATATGTAGCTGACATATTTTGAGTGGGAGCTAAGTGAAATCCCTGGATCTCAAACATGAATGTCATATTTGAGTGGGAGCGTGAAATCATTCTGGGATATGTGGACGAGATATGTGAATTATGTGATTGGTGTTAATAATATTTAAGTTAGATAAATAAGGATGAATTTGAAGTTATTAAACAATAAGATCTATCGAGATAGATTGGTGAGTTTAATAAACACTGAATGTCGAATGCTTCCTGGACTTGATTCTGAAAGATGTTCAGACTGTCCTAAGCAAGATTCTGAAGAAGCTCAGAATGGAACAAGGTAAGAAAGAAGTTCTTACTATATGAAGCATTGAGTTAGTATTGCAACTATGGTTGAAAGAAAGAGATGCATTGCATCTCCTATGCCTCAGTCATAGGTTCTTCCATATAACCATGTTGTATACTCGACGTAATGTGACCCGTAGTTCTGGTTGGTAGGACAAAGTCTTAACTGTAAGAACGTGTCTTTAAGTGATTCCTGAGCTGATCACTGAACCAGAATTAAGTTTGTACTTAAATAGCAATAAGCAAAGTAAATGTCATAGTTGCATTTCATGCACTAGGATCTACATAGATATAGAAGTATAAAGGCTACATCTGATGTGATGTATAATGTTATGGCGGGGCTAGTTTGCTTTTAATATACAATGATGTGTCCTAGGTCCCAGTGCCCATGAGAAAGCCCTCGAGGTTGATCTAAAGTCACTGTAAGCTCCTGGAATCCGACCTCGTTCTGCTGCCATGACTACGGTATATACACAAAGGATAGCAAAATGTGTTTTGAAGTTTAGATGACAACAGTGAAAACAACCGTCATTATAAACACTAGAAACAAAGTCTCACTTTGTCGCCAAACAAATGCTTCGACCCATTATATGATAATGGTGTGAATGTCAAAATTAGGAAGACACGATTTGCAAAAGACATAATGATCTGGTAAAATAGAACATGTACATGACGTTTCCCATGAGCATGCATGATCTGTAAACGCATATGGTATATGGTTTATATGAGTAAAATGCGAGCTAGATTATTTGTACTCTAGTGCAAGTGGGAGACTGAAGGAGATATGCCCTAGAGGCAAATAATAAATAGGTTTTTATTGCCATATCTCAATTAGTTTATAATAGTTTCATATTGTGCTATAACTGTGCCAAGTAGAAAGGTACATGTGTGGTTGAAACAACCAAGTCCCTGGTAGCCTCATTCATACTAGTTCGTTGGTCATGAGGATGATCTGGGTGTCAAGATCATGGGCATTTATGCCAATTGACAACGGGGTTATATCATTAGAGAATGATGTGATGGACATTCCTCGAGGGATTGCAACATGATCAATTCATATAATTTCATTGTTGCAACAGCTATACCTAGACTCCTTTTCCTTAGACCGTGAGATCATATTACTCACTGTTTCCCGAGGCTGCTTAGACTGCATCAACCGTCATCTGGTAATACGGTGGCCATAAAGGTGTATGTTGGGTATTCCAAAGGAACAGTAGATGACATGTGACAGCAAGACCGGGATTTGTTCACCCACATGATAGGTAAAGATACATATAGCCGGCTTGGTGAGATTACATCCATAAATGTTGCAACATGTGACTTGGGTCACGGGGATGTAATATCATGGTAACAAGAAAACATAACTTGTTGTTAACGATATTGATCAAGGTATGTCATACCAATGATCGGATCTCGGACAAGTCATATCAAGAAACAAAAGGAAATTGGATGCTACATTTTCCGGTTCAAACGACATTGTCATCAGGAATGCATAGGGGTCACATGGACATCCCTGGTCCCTCTGTTGATCATTGATATAGATCATGTCTAGAGCATTCCCGAGCCATGAGAGGATACACTTAAGGGTATGATGAGAGCGATTATTTGTAAGACGGAATCACAGTGGAGAAAGAGAATGCCGGAATTGTTCCACGGAAAGTTCCGAAGTTGTTCGGAGAAGGAATAAAGGACCAGAATCATTCCGGGAATTCCGAAGTTGTTCGGAGGATATAGAAAGGGGAACCGAAAGGTGTTTCGGGTTGAATCAGGTTTTGTAATATGTATTTACATATTAATTAGTTTAATTAATATTAAATATAATATTAAAATCTAATTTGAAGGGTTATTCTACTAATGGGCCAAACTTCCTAGTGAATAAGGGCCCATGAGGGAAAACCAAAAGAGGGAAGGGCCAATGGCCAAGAGGGCCAAGGCCCAGCCGCCACAAGGGGGCCCACCCGGCCAGCCTACAGCTATGTGCGGGGTGGGTCCCACCCCTGGCCGACTGGCCCATGAAGCCCTAAGGGCCCATGCGCCTCCCCCTCCTCTCTTCCCCTTGTTTAGTCCCACATGGCTTAGCCTTTGAGAAAGGGACACCCCCTTAGCCTATATAAAGGGGTGCCCATGGGTGGGATGAGGCACACCAATATTTGGAGAAGTCCTTTGGTTGACTTCCTCCTTTCCTCTCTCTCTAGCCCTTGTGACCATGGCCCCAAGTTTGGGCTGTGTGAACGAGGCACACCTGTAGTACGCCGTTGCGCAGCAGGGATTCCTAGCCGGATATCAACTTCCGCACTCCCGGGGGGATCGGGGAGCCGGAGGTCTCATCGTGCACCGGATGTGTATGAAGACATGAGGCGCAACGCTTGGGGCGCTTAAATGTCGTGAGCCGAAGTTGCTGCACGATGAAGAAGGAGCAAGGGGTGACCTACGAGGAGCTTTGCGACCTTGAGGTCGGCTACGAGTACGACTACATCAACCACATTCCCCTCGGAACGTTAACCGCGTACGGTCTACAAGGGTATGTATTCTGTACGCATTGGCCGTTACCGCATTACTACATAGATAGATCCTAGGCAGTTTTGGGGTTCCAACATAGGAATTTTTTTGTTTTCTACTGCGGATCCCCTTCAAAAACTTCCTGTTTATGCCCATTTTACCCTTAGTTCGTGGTTGGCCTATATATATATGCCCCCACTCCCTCCTTGAAACCCTAGATATGATGATGAATTAAGGCATGTGCCTAACCCTGGATGGGAACCCCCTCTTAATAGATTATCTATGAGTTTTACAAGGCCTTGGAGTCGGTGCCCTTCTCCAAGTCATTAACACCCTCCTCAAGTGTTTGGTCTCTACTTGTCAAGGATTCTAGTAGTGCTTGGTCTCTCCCCTTTGGGATTCTACTTGGTTGCTACTCTTCTTGATTTGGATTCTATCATACGCTTGCTGATCTCTCCTTTGGTGATTCTAGCACAAGGTCTCTCGCCGAGGATTCTATTGGATTGGTTGTTTGAACCAACGCGAGCAAATCGAATCAGGTATGATTTGGCGTGTGTTTGCATCTTTACCTTGCATTAGAGTTGTATTCATCGTGTTCATCGCATGTTCCCTCACTCCTCGCCTCAAATCCATGAAGATCGGGCCATCCCAAGGGTAAATCCACAAGGAGACCCACATCAGTATGTCTGATAGCTTTGAACCGACGCGTGATTGTTTATCTAGTTATTTGGCTCCTAATTTCGTTATCCTCCCAAATTTTCATCGAGTTTTGGCTGTAGGGTCCAAATGGTTATGATATCTAGATCAACTAATCTTGCGCCCTAATTTGTGCCAAAATTTTCATATAGAGATATGGTTTTGCATGTAAAGCTAGTAAAGAATCGTTGTATTCCACATTGATGGACTTATGGGATCACTCAAGTCTAGAGTAGAAGCCTTCCGTGACGGAGCTCTCATGATAAGAGACAGATCCTCGTCGAGCGTCCACCATAGGTTATCGCATAAACTACTAGTCCTTCGAGCTTGACGGCATCCACACTCCAACGGAGCTCACAAGGCCCTCGCCTCGACATTGTCACTACTAATGAGCTTATGATCCAGAAGTGCACATAGGAGAGCTAAAGAATGTATCTAGTACTATAGCCTACTTGTGTGCTACAAGATTCCAGTGGAATCTAGACCATTTATTATAAACGAAGGTATATGATCAACCATAACTCCATGACTTTCCCCCATCATGGCACATATATAGATATGACCATGTTTCTCATCATGTTGTGGTAAAAGATCCTACTGTACTCTCTCACACACGATTCGATTCAGCCCCAAACCGATGATAGGGCTAGTGGAGCTTAGCTCAACCATAGCTTAACTGCCTCCGCCAAGCACGGTGCTACAATATCGTCCTACAGTGTAGTGCCCCACATAGGTGTAATAACTCGACAGCTCCATGTCACAACCTGAATTCTGAAGTGTAGAAATGGAATAGAGGAGAGGTCATCTCAACCAAAGGATGGCTAGGATGCAATGGTACCATTTTGTTAAAGGCGATCGAGAGGCCCACATTGAAGGAGCAAGTGGCCGTCATTTTGGCGCCAAGAACCGTCATCATCACCACTCTATCTATCACGTCATTCTCACCCTCTACTTTATGCAATTTTTGTTTGATCACCGCTTATGGCTAGACTATTTAAGATATGGAATTGTAACCCTAATGTATCAATAGAATATTCCATGAAATAAGAACTTGACAATGCCACCGCTGTGTTTTGGCTTAGCTCTCATCCCCTGTTCTGAATCTCGCATCCCAATTTTCTCTATTTTCTCATCCAACTTCTGAATTTATCTTGTGATTTCGGGAATTTACCAAGTTGGGTTGTGACAAACCGGTATTAGAGATCATGTTCTTGGCCTTAGCTTCGAGATTTTGAGTAGATATGGCGAGGGTTCCTTGACTATTCCTTGGTAAAATTCCATAGTCGATCGACCAAACTGAGAGTTAAGGGCATTGTCAAGGAGAATAGAACTAGTGACTATAGATTTGGTTGGTTTGACATCTTGTCCCATTGGTTAAGTTCCAGATTGCAAGTCACTTCTCTTGGTATGGCGGCAGGCAAGGCAAAGTCAACAATGACAGTCAGAGGCGAGACTACTGGTGAACAAGATCATATCACCAAGGAGGATTTCGATGGTTTTGTGAGGGAGATGCAGAAGAAATTAGACGCGTTTGAGCATTTTCCGATGGAGATGGCCGACATATAGGCTGATAAAAGATAAAACCTCAACCGTCTGCAAGATGAGATGATTGACAAGTTCGATAAAATCAAAGAAATGATCTCAAGCATGTTGTCAAGGCAATCAACACCACCTGATTTTAGGAGGCATCTAGACATGGATAGAAGTTCTAATATGCAAAGAAAATGCATACGAGGAGGCACAACCAGTCAGCCAGATGTTGATGAAGCTACTAGGTTAGTCCTGACTAATAACCAAACACTTCCTATGGTTCTGTCATTGGGTATGCACCCTATGTTCACTTCAGCTCCTAGAACCAATGTTCCTAGGTTATCAAGTTTCGTACCACCAATCTTTAGTGGTACACATAACATTTGACATACAAATATGGGAACTATCACTATTAGCAGTACACCACACATTCAACAACATCAACATGTTTGTCAACCTACAATTTATAGACAATTGTAACAAGCGCAACTGTAGTATGCAGAGTTCTATTAAAGTGGAAATGGACCAGGGTATCAAAACATGCAAGATATTTGTGATCATGAACACAACTATTGCAATAGAGGAACAAAAAATGAAATAAGAAATAGAGAATGCAATGAGGAGGGCTGCACTCAACAACACATGCATTTTTCCAAGGGCCCAAATATGGATTTTATAGAATTTGAAGGAGAACAAGTAGAACGTTGGATTAAGAAGGCTGCGAAGTATCTTAGATTGGCACAAACACCTGAAGGACAAAAGGCAGAGACATCAACCTTGTACTATTGGGTTTGCAGCATAGAAAACAAAAAAATTCCTATGATAGGAACTACTAAGCACCAAGATCTATCTACTAGATACAAAAGATATACATCCATAGAGATCATACCCTTAAAGAGCGACAAAGTGTAACGAGATTAGACTCATGGATGATGTAGTCGATACCTTACCGATCTCAAGATCGAGAGGAAGTCCTAGCGCCGCAAATCAGCAGCGTATCCGTGCCCGCACACACGTCCGATCCACCGAACAACCTCCGCCTCCTCGCTCCAGCGATGCAGAGGAAGCAACAACTCCTTCCAGATCCGAGACCATGGGGGAATAATTCTAGAGGGGGAGAGAGATCCTTCACGAGGAGGTGTGACTGACGAACAAAACCTTGTGCTCATATACTTACGACGACGAACCGCGAGAAGGGTCGATCTTTTGGGGCTGATATCTACTAGCTCGCTGAAAAGAAACTAGCATATGAGTACTCGAATTAAAGAGGACAACAAGCTCTACATCGTGATGGGAGCGGTTCATGCTGGGGTGGACTGTGCTGAGAGAAGTTTCGTGAAGAACACAAACAACAGGAACACGCAGATCTGTTCGAACAACGATCTTGCAATCACGATTCCTAGAGATGTGATGGATCGTTTTGATCGTGCGATGGCTTGTTTGAAAGAGGGTTACGAGCTCTACAACTTTGCTTCAGGTTGCACTCGAAGGCGAGAAAAATAGCGATGGCTAGGACTCGAAGTACAGGAGACAAACGAACGGCAGCGCTGAACGGATCTAGCGACAGAGCATCGTCGGTGGCGCCCGTAGTGTGCTCGACGAAAAGATTGGCGACGCTAGGGGTCTAGATAGCGGGGAACCTTGTCAAGTAGATGGGTATGCTCACCAGGTGCTTGTCAGTGTGGCCTCTGGCGCCAGAGGTGGATGAGATACGACGGTGAGGCTCGCGCTCCAGCCATGAGGAGGAAGATTTGGTTGTCATCAGGTACGGCTTCTCCGGCGTGCTCCGGCAGCGGCTGCATGTACTAGGCGATGAAGAGGAAGAAGGGGAGGCTCCTGGTGCTCCTGGTACTGCTCGACACACTCCAGATTGTCGGCTAGAAGAGAAGGCCGAAGCTAGGGTTTGGAGAAGGGTTTGACATGGCCATGGTCATGAAGGATAGTTTGGGAAGGAAGGAGGAAGAAGGGGTGCCTGGGCTTCCAGATCTCGATCCTGAGCTCTCCTGGGGTGGTTGAGGAGATAAGGGAGGGAGGAAGAGAGCACATGGGTTGTCTCACCTTTTGCAAAAGAGAGAGAGGGGGTATCTAGGGTTTTCTCTTCTCTCCCTTTTATTTTTCCCTTGGATCAAAAGAGGAAGGCGAGGGGGACCAGGAAGGTGGCGTGCTGGTGTTGGGTTCTGGTTCTAATCCAAGCAAAGCAAGGGATGGGGTGGTGGTGGTGATAGAGAGGGGAGTAAGGCACATGGGGTTTGTTTCGATGGTCACTTGGGCAAGAGAGAGAAGGTGGTGCTCACAGTTTGATTAGAGAGAGAGGAGAGAGGTGGTACATGCACATGCATGCATAGTTTAGTGTGTATGTGTGAGTAGAAGTGTAGACACATGCACATGGGTAGATAACATTTAGAGAATAGGTAGATTAGAGATGATGGTAAGCTTGTAATTAAAGGTGTAGGTAAAGTAGGTTTATTTCTTTTTTTTGAATCCATGTTTGATTCCAAAAACTATTCAAATCTTCAAGCAAGAAATCAAATAGGGATAAAGAAGAGAATGAAGGTTTACAATCTTGCATGACCCATGCATAGGCAATAATGCCTTCTCTAGTTTGTGAAAACAAACTAGATTTTCATATTTGACCATGCCCTCAAGCAAGCTTCCATAGATTGCTTTAAACCACCAAAACATGATTGAATTTATCCAACATATGTCATATTCAAATCGTAATCATGCATGAATGAAGGAGGACATTGTTAGTGTGTATGTATCACTAATATCCACATATATTCCTCATAATTCAAATATGACTACAATTCAAATATCACCTCATGGAAGGGAAAGAAGGGATTTCTCTATTCTCATGGCATGCAAAGGTGGCCATGTAGCTCTCATATTAAATATTGTGAAAACAGTATTAGACCATGTAGATCAAAAGAAAGGAATCATACCAATAGTCATGAGCTAGAGTTAAATACCAAAAGAGAATACAAATGCTCATATTTAATTAGCATGGTGGAGGTGGAGGAAGGAAACAAGTGGAAGTGATAAAGTGGATGGTGAAATAAAGAGATATGTCCCCAACTCAACTTGGGCATCAAGCATTATATTAAGAATCAACTACAATATATTAAGAGGCAAATACAATTAATAAGGCAAATGCAATATGAGAGAAGAACCAAATTAAAATGGTTTTATATGATGCCTAAATGCAAGGTGGCATGGTGACTTGAGCATGATATAATAATGAGGCAACGAAAGACATGTAGGAAGTAGCAATATATAGACTAGACAAGTAGCATTATAATTTTAGACAATTGGAATGCTATAGTGAGTGCCTCACCTCCCCCTGCAACCCTAGCCTCGCCGCTGTCTGCGCTCGCTGCAGCTCGTGATGCCCGCGCGCCCGTGCGTGCATCAGACAGTCCCCATGTGCGCGAAGCAACATCAGCTGCAGACCTAGTTTCCGTGCATGCTCCTATCCCCCACAATCCACCTATAGCGCCGAACTTTAAGCTCCCACAAAGAGGGAGCCTCCAGCTATCATAAGAATCGAACGGTCTTGCAAACGGAGCACTAGATCTCATCATTTGAAGTCGCGCGGAAATCATCCGTCAGGCGAGTCGAGTTTCAGTGTGCATCCGTTAGCTTCGTCCGAGAAGATTAGCTGTGTTTCCCTCATTTTCCCGGTGATATAGTCCACCTCATCCATCGTCTCTTCGAAGTAATATCTTCTTGGTCTTGCGCTCTTTCCAACGCCCTATACCTTGATCACAACAGAGTCCTGTGCTGCTCGCAAATCTCTTCCGAAGATCGAAGGATTTCAGCGACGTGAACTCAGTTCAATTTTGATAGTCCGTACGCGCGTGTCGCCTTATTTTTAACCTCTATTCCTCTCAAGATCGTGCCACACATACATCATCTCCAATGCTAATTCCTGCGTGAATCTCTTCTCGACAATACCAACTTCACACATCTTCAAACGGTGTTCAAAATGGAGTTTTCAGTTTGTCGGACATACTCCCGACTTGTTCTTGCACAATCACAAGCACCCCCTGGTCTTTCTTTCTTATCAACCTATAGTCCAGCGTCCCAGAGCGATTCACCTAGCCCGCATGTCAGTAAGTGTGGCTGGGATCACCATGAGTAACAAAAGTATTTTCCACACTTTTCCATTTAACAGAAATTCAATTAATAGTCTTATTATGATAAAACCACATCTTTTAAATTCTTAATCCAAATAACATGTTTTATATATGTTTTGAGATCAGAAAAATGCCAGGAATTTAAAGATGCCATTCAAAATAATTTTTGAGCAATTTAAAATTTCTAAATTATTTAAAAGCCAATAAATGCCTTTTCTTAATAAATTTATAACTTTAAAACCCTACCTGTGAATTCGACAAATAATATGTCTAAATCGATCAGTGTGCGAGCCTGTTCTAAATATGCATTCCATAATATGAATTGAAGCATGAATCATATAAACATTATAAAACAACAAGGTTTTTGGGGGCAAAATATGAAAAAACAACTAATAAAAATGCTTATTTCTTGTTGCCACACCTCACCCATGTCATGCTATGTTATACCATGTAAGTGTGCATCATTCTATCATGTCATACCTTGTTTGCTTGTTACATATATTCATATGATTACGCAATTTATTTATTATGGTCCTTTGTGTGTTTGGTTTTTATCCGGACAGACACCGAGCAAGGGAACTATCAGGAGAACCAAGAGTACTACCCGGATCCTTGTTACCCTACTGCTGATCCGACATGCAAGCAATTACCCATGCTTGCATACATATAACACCTATGCTTCTATCTTCTTCTTGCATCATTGAGTCACAATTGCATTAAATTGGAATCCCATGTATTGCATAGCCTTTACTTTTAAACCCCACCGAAGCTTGTATCCTCAATCCCATGAGCCATTACTAAGGGAGTTGTTTGAGCCATGTGAGTCATAGAATTGAATGTGTAGGGTTTGTACGAGTCGTTGGATAACGAGGTACATAAACAACTTAAACTATGTAGTAATGGGATAAGTAAAGAAAGAGGCTCGGTGACCAATAGCTTTGTTTGGTTCTTTCACGCTCACTTATGTCCCGTAGGACCCCGAGTACTTGATTCATGTTCCTTTACTATTCGCACTATCCACGTGCAGGAGACTATATGGACCCCCCCTTTGCCTAATCTTGATTAACACTTTATTTCTTAGGGCCACAAACTAGTTTGGGGCGTTATTACTATCATGTACTTATTTACTATTGCGCGTGGAGCGCCTGTATAGTTTAGGATAGTGGCACAATTTCGTGGTATCGACAAGCCTAGTCACACTTTCGGGTTCTCGGTCTTTACAGCCATTCTCGCAAACCCTAGGTACGTCTCGGAGCTAGCCAACTTTGTTGCGGGTAGCTTATTGGGATGGTCCCTTGAAATAATTTATGAATCCTGTGAATGTATTGTGGTGAGGCCTTGTTGCATTTTATTTAGTTTTTCCCGAGGTTGATCGTACGTGTGTTGCTATTTGTGCACCCCTATAGGGTAAATCTTTCTGAAAGCTATGTCCGTGGTTATGGACGACTTGGAGCATAGTTTCTTGATCATAGACAAGCATAACTAAAGTACCATGTTTAATATGACTAAAACATGACTAATAAATAGTGCAATACTCATGGAATGGTTAATCAAATTGCCAATGGATGGGGTGTTCTTCCGCCTTCTCGTTCGGTACGAGAGAAGGAGGGCGAGCAATGTTTATTTATGTTGATTATATAACTGCTATTTTTAATTGCCGAGCGTCTGACCATCTCTGGTTAGGCAGATGTTGTAGCATGTTTATATAGAAATGTTTAGATATTATCTTTCGCTATAATTGCGTCACCCTAGGTTGTTCCCTTTAGATGCATAAAGACTTGCTGAGTACCCCACTAGTAGGAAATGGGCTATCAGTGGCGCACCAAAAATGAAGTCAGTGGCGCACGGGGCGTGCGCCACTGATAGCAGAGTGGTCAGTGGTGCACGTCCTGTTGCGCCACGGATAGTAGGGTAGTCAGTGGCACACGCCCATACTGTGCACCACAGATATTACCAGCAGCGCACGCCCCAGCACGCCACGATTAGTAGGGTAGTCAGTGGCGCACCACCATGCCGTGCGCCACGAATATTATCAGCAGCGCATATGCACACGGTGCGCCACTGACATGGTGCACCACTGACCTCAAAACAGTGCGCCACTGACTAGTCGAGTGTATTTTTTTTATTTATACAGCAGTTCTATACAACAATACACCGAATCTAAGATGATAGTGATCCAAAGTGCTGAAATACATCAAATATGAATTTAAGTGTTATTAGATTATTACACAAAGTGTGGTAGTACAAATTCGGTCGATCATATTACAAATTCGATCATCACATTACACATGCATAGAGCTATCACCCTAGACTATGATCGAATAGAGCATAGCCACGATGATGAGGACATATTATTCCACATATTTTCTCACATAGTTGACATGGATATTTGTGATAAGTCAGGGACATATTATTCCATTATGCAGCTCATAAGTCCAAATTGGTGCATTTCATACATTTGGACAGTACTGCTACTGCATCAACCAGAAGTGAAGATTTCACAGAGAAAAAAATACGGTTCTGGTTATGAGAGGAAGGAGGCATCACAGAGTACACCTATGGAAGGAAATAATATGCACATAGAAATGTAGTGACTTCCTAAACAAGAAACTGTTATCTCTACACATCGATAGAGTATACCTATTCCTTTCAAAGATCTATTTTGGTATAGCTTTTTCCCCATTATAGAAGGTATCTCCAGTCCCATATGACAGCCCCATAACAACTCGTAGTCAAACTGTCGAAGTATGAATAACACCAAAACCAAATGGCACAAATCTGAGTCAAGTAAAATACCACAATTGGAGGATTTTTTCTGTTTGTGCTTTGAATCAATTAAGCAATTGTTGATTGATAATTTAATGTCTAGATTTTAACAAAGAAAGCATCATTGTTTAGGTTAGAAATGGGAGGAGGCATCAAAGAGTACACCTACTGAAGCAAAGTATATGCACATAGAAAAGTAGCGACTTCTTAAACAAGAAACTGCCATCTCTGAACACCGACAGTGACCCTTTTTAAATTCCAAGATCTACTTTGGTACAACTAATATTTAATTTGCTATACTGCTATGCAGGTAATGAGTTCTTTAAGCAACAAAAATACCCAGAAGCAGTGAAGCATTACACTGAAGCGCTCAGGAGAAACCCAAAGGATCCAAAGGTAATTCCTTGATATTTAATCTTACTCAACAGCTTAAAAATTCTTGTGAAGCCGCCTCGCTGTTATATTTGTGCCTTTGTTAGTACATGTTTTGCTTTGGTACATCTGACAGTAACCTAACCGAGAATGTAAATAACATTTCAAATTTGCATATGTCATCTGAATTATTAGCCTGTGGATGATGGTTGGATATATTAGGTGTATTAGACACTTCCACAGTATAGGTGTGTGCTTGTTGGGTTTGGTAGTGTTGCTCACTGCTAAGCAATTGGTTACTGATTTATATGTTAGGTATACAACAGAGCTGCCTGTTACACCAAGCTGGGTGCCATGCCCGAAGGTCTCAAGGATGCTGAGAAGTGCATCGAGCTAGATCCTACATTCTCCAAGGGATACATGAGGAAAGGCGCTATCTAGTTTTTCATGAAAGAATATGACAAAGCAATGGAAACCCTAACCCTAACTGGCATAGGAGAGATCGATCAACCCTAACCCTAGCAAGAGAGGGGAGGGGAGGAGAAGGGAGAGGGAGGCTCATACCTGGAGAGGTGGCGGACAGAGGGAGGTGGTGGCAGACGGAGGCAGGTCGTGGCGGCGCGTGGCAGGTGAGGGGCACTGACGAGGAAGTAGAGTGGCACCAGCATCTTCTCTGCTGGCGAGGAACGGGAGAAAGCAGAGGAAGGGGGAGGGGCACCAACATCTTCTCCACGGGCGTCTTCTTCATCTTCTCCGGTGGCGGTGCGGAGCATAGGGGGCACGGTGGCGGTGAGGAGCAGAGGGGCGCATGGTGGTGGTGGGGAACAAAATCGACTAAGTGTCGATCGAAGAGGAAGATGAAGCAGACCGTTTTGATTTATGTGTAGAAACTCAATGGCGCATCCCAAACCGGTGTGCCACGGATCCGTGGCGCACCGATTCGGGATGCGCCACTGAGTTTCTACACATAACTCAAAACAACGCGCGGTGAAATGTTGACAACAACACTAGCATGTCCTAATGGTTACCAAGGTTTGGTTAGTTAGAACACCTTAGGTGCCAGGTTCGAATCCTGCACCCCCACTTTTTTCCTTTAATTTAAAAATATATTTAACAAAGTAATTTGGAATTACTGGTTGTCCTAGTAATATTTACTCATTTAGAAAACAATTGTTGTGCAACATGCAATATGGAAGCTGCTTTCCTTTGTGTTTTTGGTCTCTGTGACCATGGTTTGACACATGGAATCCCTAGGGTCATTGCATGTGTTTTTTCCTAAACCACATTTATCCACATGACCACACACACTCCAGTGGATTCTGTGATGCAACTTCTGCCACACTGGTGCAACATGCAATATGGAAGCTGGTTTCTTAAGTGTTATTGGTCTGTGTGACCATGATTTGACACATGGAATCCCTAGAGTCATTGCATGTGTTCATTTTCCTAAACCACATTGATCCACATGACCACATTGCATGTGTTCTTTTCCTATACCACATTGATCCACATGATCACACCCACTCCAGTGGATTATGTGATGCAACTTCTGCCACATTTGTGCAACATGCATTGTGGAAGCTGCTTTCCTAAGTGTTTTTGGTCTATGTGACCATGGTTTGACACATGGAGTCCCTAGAGTAATTGCATGTGTTCTTTTCCTAAAACACATTGATCCACATAACCACATTGCATGTGTTCTTTTCCTAAACCATATTGATCCACATGACTACACACACTCTAGTGGATTCTGTGATGCAACTTCTCCCACACTGGTGCAACATGCAATGTGGAAGCTGCTTTCCTATGTGTTTTTGTTCTCTGTGACCACGGTTTGACACATGGAGTCCCTAGAATCATTGCATGTGTTCTTTTCCTAAACCACATTGATCCACTAGAGTCATTGCATGTGTTTTTTCCTAAACCACATTGATCCACATAACCACATTGCATGTGTTCTTTTCCTAAACCATATTGATCCACATGACCACACACACTCCAGTGGGTTCTATGATGCAACTTTTGCTACACTGGTGCAAAATGCAATGTGGAAGCTGCTTTAAGAGTTTTTGGTTTATGTGACCATGGTTTGACACATGGAGTTGCTAGAGTCATTGCATGTGTTCTTTTCCTAAACCATATTGATCCACTAGAGTCATTGCATGTGTTCTTTTCCTAAACCACATTGATCTAGATGACCACACACAGTCCAATGGATTCTGTGATACAACTTCTCCCACACTGGTGCAACATGCAATGTGGAAGCTGCTTTCCTAACTGTTTTTGGTCTATGTGACCATGGTTTGACAGATGGAGTCCCTAGAGTCATTGCATGTGTTCTTTTCCTAAACCACATTGATCAACATGACCACATTGCATGTGTTCTTTTCCTAAACCACATTGATCCACATAACCACACATAGTCCAGTGGATTCTGTGATGCAACTTCTGTCACACTCCTGCAACATATAATGTGGAAGCTGCTTTCCTAAGTGTTTTTGGTCTTTGTGACTATGGTTTGACACATGGAGTCCCTAGAGTCATTGCATGTTTTCTTTTCCTAGACCACATTGATCCATTAGAGTCATTGCATGTGTTCTTTTCCTAAACCACATTGATACACCTCACCACACACACTCTAATGGATTCTATGATGCAAATTCTGGCTGGTGCAACATGTAATGTGGATGCTGCTTTCCTAAGTGTTTTTGGTCTATGTGACCATGGTTTGACACATGGAGTCCCTCGAGTCATTGCATGTGTTCTTTTCCTGGACCACCTTGATCCACTAGAGTCAATGCATGTGTTCTTTTCCAAAACCACATTGATGCACATGACCACACACACTCTAGTGGATTATGTGATGCAACTTCTGCCACACTGGTGCAACATGCAATGTGGAAGCTGCTTTCCTAAGTGTTTTTTGGTCTATGTGACCATGGTTTGACACATGGAGTCCCTAGAGTCATTGTTTCAACACCCGGATTTTTAATCCCAGATGCCTGTTATGCCATACCTCGCAATCCTAGGATTACCATTTTTCGAGACATAACAGATTGGATATCACAGTACATCATCCATTACAAACCATAATAAGGTCTTACACAAATAAAGGATCTCATGATCTAGTCTTAATACAAACAAGTAGCGGAATAATAAGCATAACGGTGGGCACCATCTTTAGTGTCACAGGCAATGCTGACGATGGGAGATGATCCTAGTTGTTGTAGCCGTCCTGCTGTCCTTCTTCTGGATAGTCCTCCTCATAGTCTGGCCACAGGAATATCTAGGGACAAAGCCATGAGTACTCTTTAAGTACTCGCAAACTATCACTAACAAGTAAGGTAGTTCTAGTAGGAATGCTAAACTCTAAGTTTATTTGCAAAGTTAAGTTTGAAACCTAAGCTGAGTTCAGAAACAAAGAAAGATAAAATAAAGTTCTAAATCACCTAAGTGGGAACTTAGTTTTCATAATCACAACCATGTTGTGGTCCAGTCATGTCACAAATAATTTCATAAGTAATTTTGAAAACATCTGACGATGGAAGTATGGCCACTCCAACTATCCATGACCATGTACGTGGCTATTCGAGTAGTTTGACACTCTGCAGAGGTGGTACACTTTCACCACAAAATTCGATACATCCGTCAGGGATAACCCTGAATCATCATACTTAGTATGCGGATAATCAATCATAACCTTTCCTTTACACACTCTAGTATAAGCACCTCTCCTATGAGCTTGGCCTCCCAGCCATGGCCATCTGCCATCCTGGGCACTGCATAGGTGGACAACATCAAGAGGTAGCCTCAGCTCAAACCTCTCCCGCGAGGGAACTCATACTAATGCATATAAACTTCCGGCTAAGCCTTACCCAATTCAGGTATTGTGGTTGTACGGTAAAATTGGAATGGTATCGCATCCGAACCCAACAATCGGTTTTTATAAAGGGCTAAGGCTCATGCCTCAACATTTTTATCATCATAAACCATTTGTGTTTCTCAACACATGTCAAAACATTTCAATAGAATGACTCATCATTCCAAGGTTTGCATAAGCTTTTTCACCAAGTATTCCCATCTAGAGTGATCAAGTTTTTAGTTTAGCTCTAACCACTAAGTTAAGAGTGTTCACTAAGGTGGGATGCTAATCTCAATCTCATGCCATAGAATGACATCTAGTATAGGCCAAGTTTTATACTCTTTATGCTATCTAAACTACTTTTTAAAATCTCACAAAGCATTACTAGAAGTAAAGAAACTTTGATAAAGCAAAAGTAAAACTTGTAAGTAAAACTTGGGATGGGTATAAATCAAGAGGTATAACCAAAGCATGCCTAATGCATCTTTCTTAGGTTAACTTGCATCTAGTGATGGCTTGCATAGTTAAGAAACTTGCAAGTGTTAGCTTGCCTTGATTGGTGCAGTGGTTGAAATTCTCCTCGTCTTCTTCGGGGGTGGAACTCCTCATCCTCTTAGACTTGGTCGATACTATCATCTATAAATACATACGGGATACACAATCACCAAACAATACTTAACTAGTCTATTTAGAACACTAAGGCACACACTTGATGATCTAGTATCATCACGTTCATCACAAGATTTAATGAACTAGTTTCATTTATTTTATTTGAGAAAAGTAATTTCTACTCATTGAAATTAATTAAGATTTAATATTCTCCAATTAAAATATGGGATCATGTGGACACATGTCATCACCACATATTTTAATGCATGGGAATGTGATTTAAATGTTGGATCATATTTCAATAAGTTTAAGTTTATTATTTAAATGATTTAAAGTGACTAGAAATGCCTATATAGCATTATTTTGGTACTAGTCGAAAGTCACTGCATGCAAACCAAAATATTATTATATATTCAGATAGGTATTATCAAATGTGATTTTTGGGAGTTGGAATCAACTCAAAAGCTATTCTGGTTGATTTTTGAAAAATGTTTGAATGTAGAAAAGTCTCTGTTTTGTTATTTTTGCTATATGTGATCTCTAACTCCAATTGATTTAAATCCAACGAGCTTGGATAGATATTTGAATTATATTTCTAACAAAATTGGAATCATTCATTTTGGTTCAGTAGAACTCTCTGAATTGATTTTAAACTAGTGGACATAATCTAGTTTAAACTAATTAGAAAAACATTCATTTGAATTTTAGGGCCAGCGTGGGAAACTAAACGGGCTGGCCCAGTGGCGCTCCACGGCGCAGAGGGCAACTGACAAGGGGGCCCCGCATGTCAGCGGCGCATATAACGCGAAGCGGTACAAGGCGATATCAGCCGTGCGATTAGAATAGAAATTGACGGCCGTGGTTCATCATCGACGACGAACAGGTCACCGGCAAGAACAAACCCTAGCGGCTCGGTGGGGGTGCATTGGGTCTTACCAGGGCTCCAGCTAAGCGTGGCGATGGGGGCGATCAAACTGGTGGACAACGGTGGTCTCAGGCATGGTCGCGGCGGCTCCTGGGGTGGTCGCAATCAACGACCCCCTTCCTCCTCTGCTGCGGCGAGCTCTTGCAAAATTCCGGCGGCTGAGGGCTCGAGTGGCTCTAGGGAGAAGTGGGGAATGATCAGTGGTGAGAGGGGAGGTGAGTGGTGTGTATAATTTGGATGGAGGAGGCATCCTTTTATAGGCTCGACGGTGAGGCAGTGTGGTATGGGCGCGGCTCGTCAGAGATGACGGTACATGCAGCTATGGTCGGGGATGAGCTAGGCGGACGGTTGAAAGAACATTTCATGATTTCCTGTGTTTTGTGTGTTAGATAACAATACCACGGAAGTTCTAATGTGTACTAAGTGTTGTAGGAAAGTTTTGTGCTTTTGGGGGACCGGATTATCCGCCCCCATCATGGGCCGGATAATCCGGCCAGACCATTTTGGCCAGGACTGGCTCTGCGTGAGCTTCTATCTGGGGGCGGAATTTCACCCGGACAGTCCGGCCCTGGGGCGGCTTTTCTCCTTGGACCGGGTAATCCGACCCTCATGTTGGGGTGGATAATCCGGCCCTAGGGGAATCGCCTAAGAGAGCATCTACGCGAGCTTCTGTCTAGGGGCGGAATTTCCCCCGGATATTCCATGGCTGGGGCAGATTTTCCCCCAGGCCGGATAATCCGGCCCTCCCCTAGGGCCGGATAATCTGGTACCCAGGAGAAGGTGTCAAGAACCAGCCTGCATGAGCTTCTATCCGAAGGCGGTTTTTCTTCCGGATAATCCGAGTCTGGGGCGGAGTTTTCCCTAGGCCGGATAATCCGGCCCTCACTTGGGCCAGATAATCCGGCCCCCAAAGGCTCCAACGGCTTGGTTTGGAAAGGGGGTATAAAAGCCCCTCCTTCCCTATCGAGGAAGATGCTTGATTTATTCGAAAAGTGCCAGATACTTTGCAAGAGCTCTGTCTCTAGACCTCCCACTTCAACCACCCGAAGGCTTCGATCTTTGGGGGAATGGAAGGAGGAGACAATCTTCATCACCATCAGGAATCAAGCGCATCAACTCCTCTCCATTCATTTGGAGAAATCCCCGATCTAGTATTCTTGCTAATATCTAGATCTTGTATTTTGTTATTGATAACTTGTTTTTGTGGCAGCTTGTTGTCACTATGGGAGCCTCCAATTTGGTTGTGGAGTTGTACCCCGCTAGTTGTGTAAAGGCGCCGGTACCCGCCTCGAAGGGTTCCTATAGTGGAAAGGTGGATCAGGCCTTTGGTGGCGGGATCCATCGGAGAACAGGGTGAGGCCTATTGTGGCGTGGTGGTCTTAGTACCGCCCACCCGTCCAACACAGATGTACTTCCCTTAACGAGGAAGGAACTGCGGTAAAAAAATCCCGTGTCTCCGCGTGCTTCACTACGGTTCACTCGTTCCTCTTTCCACTCACCTCTTACTCGCTAGTAGATAGGTTTGCATATAGGGAAATTCTTCTAAATAGTTATCTAGAGAATTTACCTTTTGTGTTAAGCCTAAAATTGAAAAAGCATTAAAATTTGAAGTAACACCTATTCACCCCCCCTCTAGGTGCCCATACAATCCATTTTAGTTGGTATCAGAGCCCCGACTCTTTATTCAGGCTTAACCGCCTAAGAGAAGTATGTGTACCAAGGAGAATGGGAATGAGGCTGTGGATAAGGTCACAATGGATGACCTCAAGACGTTGGAAACAACCTTGTTGAAATCCTTTGAGACCAATATGGAGGAGATGCATCAAATGATTGCTTACCTCACATCATCCGTAGCCCCATCTCCATCCTCCTTTGAGGCCGCCACTCCCTCATCCAAGGATAAGGCTAACACCGGATCCAAGGAAGATGAAGTGGTAGGTGAAAAACATAATGGTTCCACCTCCAAGAAGGGAAGTGGTAAGGAGGAATATAGTAAGGTTCATCACTTATATTCCCCGACCCACCTATCCCTCATCGTCATATAAACAATAGGGGTGATCCACCCAAGTGTTGGGGGGATACCCCCGGGTAGGGTCAGCCGGGGTATAGAGGCCGAGTTATCCGAGGTACGACAAGGTCAAAGCAAATGCTGGCCGAGTCACCTCAAGGTAGGCGGAATCACGGCATAACCCGGACCGGAGGATGTACACCTAACTAAGTCCCGACCGACGTATGTCGTATGCCGACAGGTACTTTGTAACTTGTATGCAGGTACCCACGGGGCCGGATTAACTAGGTACAATCCGGGTTATATCAGGATTGCAAGAGAAGGAAGGTATCTCGCTGGTCAAAAGGTGGTCACTGTATGCTGGAGCATGAGCAAAGCAGACAGAGAGAAGGACCACCGAGGCGTGGCCGACAAGGGTGACACGCCCTGTGTCGGATGACGCTGACGCCGCAGAGGCTTACGTAGCCTCTGCATGGCTTGCGATGGCAAAAAGTGATCCGGTCGGTTTGCTATTTTGGGAAGAGGCATATTCCTAGGAATATGTCTCCACGTATGCCCTAATTGGAGACCTAGCCTCCCCTTTATAAGGAGTGCTAGGGCCTCTGTAGAAGGGGTGGATTTATGGTGGGTTGGCATTTGAGTAGTTGGTTCCTTGGAGAAAGGTAGTGGTGAGAGTAAGAGAGGTCCTTCTTCCTCCTCTCCCGATACAGCTCAAGGAGCACTTGTAACCTTGGAAACCTAGTGAATACAAAGCATCTGTGTGCGGAATCACCACACTATCCCTCCCTGGATTCCTCTAGTGCATATTGGCCCCACCTTTAGCCTATCCATGGCATCTGTCGTGACACCACCACGACAGTTGGCGCCCACCGTGGGGCTAGCGGTGCTAGTAGGAGTGAAGATCCAGACGGTAAACCTCATCAGCAACGGCGAACGCATCGTCTCTAGGCTCGTTCAGCGCTTTGGAGCGCTGGATTTCGTCAGCGACAACGCTGGTTGCTTCGGCAAACGACCTCTTTCGTGCAATGGCCTCTTCGTCAAGCTCAGCGCTCACAAGATCTACGTCGCAGTCGATGTGTTGTGTGTTCACCCGCGGCACGTCGTCGAGGGAGGCGAGCCACCCCTTAGCGCGGCTCACGGGGCGCGTATCACTCGCTCCCCTGACCGTGCCAAGGTGATGATGATGGCGCCTGGAGCTGGCATGAGCAAGGATCCAGCACCAGATCCGAAGGTAACACCCAAGGCACCAAGGAAAAGTAGAGGTCCTCCACTAGAGAGGCTAGAGAACGTGCTGCAGCAGGCGATAGATAGCCTAGAGAGCCCCATAGCACCTATAGTAGATCTAGCTCGGGCACAGGCCGAGTTAGAGGAAACTAGGCAGAAAATATTAGAAGGTGCGAAAAAGATAGCCGTGGCTCAGTAGTCGTTGAACATGAAACTGCGCGAGTACGCAAAAGCGAACAAGGTAGATGCTGTAAAAGTAAAGGGGAGAAACCTAATCAGTGAAATGAACAAAGAGGGTGATACTAGAGTTGAGGAGTCAGAGAACGTTTTGTCCGTGGGGCTGCCGAAGTACAGTACCCCGGCAAAGAACCTTAGAGCAGCGGATGCAGCCGCATCCGAGTTAGAGGGTTTGACGGGTGAAGCCCGGCAAAGACAGCAGGAGAGGGTCAATGAGTTAGTTCGGATCGCTAACAGACAAAATGAAGAGTTGCTCAGGGCTAACCTGGCAGGGGCTAGGGCCTCCAAAGTCGTTCATTCAGCAGTAGGTAACCTAGATAAATCTGCTGGAGCTGCATCATCCCCTCATGGTGGCCCAAGAAGAGAGGAAGTGGTAACCTCGGCGAGGAGAAACAAACAGATAGTCCCCTATGACCCGGCAAGGGCAGGGAAAGGAAAAGCAGTGCAGGAAAATGAGGATCGACGAAGTGTTAGCCGAGGTGAAGCTGGCCGAGGTAACCGCGACCAAGGCAATGCCGGTCAGGGAAACGCTGTAAACGGCAATGCCGGGCAGTGCAACTTGGCAGGTGCAGGGCAACCGCAACCGCGGAATATACCACGACAAGAGCGAAGTGCCGGCCAAGATATGCAACAAAGAGGCGCTCCATGAGAGCAAGACAGATACAATGATGGTGATTCGGAAATGGTGAACACAGGATACCCTAGGCCGGACTACCACGTGATAGGGTCAAGGTTGGGAAGCAGGGACTTGATGCCTGACGACGCCAGGTTAAAACTGGATCGTCTCTATAGGTCGGAGCAAATTGAGGGGCAAGGTCCTCTGGGTCCAGCGTGCTTTGGGCCCCGGATCATGAAAGAACCTCCGGTACCTAACTTCCAGCTACCTAGAGGCACAAAAATATATGACGGCAGCACCAAGCTGGAGGATTGGTTGATCAACTACGCTACGGCAGTGAAATTGCTATAGGCAACTTGAGATGGGCTGTGAGGTACGTACCTCAGATGCTGGAGGGGCCAGCGAGGGTATGGTTAAACAATTCGCTGCCCGGAAGTATCAACTGTTGGATTGATTTTGTGGAAATGTTTGTTAGTAACTTCTCGAGCACGTATCAGAGGCCGAATAGGCCACAGACCTTAGCAATGTGCAAACAGAGACCAAATGAAACAGACAGGGAATTCTTGACCCACTAGTGCACTGTGAGAAACTCGTGTGAGGGCGTGATTGAGTCACAGGCAATAGCTTGGTTTGAACAAGGGTGTAGATATGCAAGCATGCTATGGCAAAGGCTACAAAGGGATATGCCAACTACACTGGCAGAGACGATCCGGATAGCTGATTCGTATGCTTTAGGGGATCTGACTCAACCCCGGCTTATGCCAAAGGAGGCAAATGAGGAGTACTACTAGCGAGGAGCCGGATCATCCCGGTGGAATGATTACCGGGGTAAGAGAAGAAATGATAGACCGGATTAAAGGTACAGTTCGCAACAAGTTGCTGCTATAAATCAAGATCAACCCAGAGCAGGGAGTAATCAGCGCCAGAAAACTGGAGGGCAACAATGGACTCTGAGAAATGATGGCAAGAAAACTTGGACGCCAGAGAAGAAGAAACAGTGGCAAGAAAAGAAAGACCGGCCGAGGTATACGTATGAGGCAATGCTGGACCAGCCGTGCAAATTTCACACGCCAAATCCGAGTAACCCGGCGGGTCATACGACTCGGCAATGCGAGTGGATGAGGAAGATTGAACAAAGTGGTTCGGGGAATGCTCAGGCACCTCGGAACGATCAACCTCGGCAGGAGTTACCCCGACATCAATTGCTTTCCGGAGCGAACACGCAACAGTTAATGTTGCCACCACCTCCGCCGAGGTATGAAAACCATGAGAGAAGGGATGCAGTGCATCAGGTGGAAAATCAGCATCAGCCAGATCAAAGATACCCTGAAAACGAGGGGAGAAATGAATACAGAGAGCATCACCAGAGTTATTACGTGTTCACCACGGAGGAAACAGATAGAAAAAGCTTGCAGCGCCGACATATGGAAGTGAACGCGGTTATGCCGGTAGTGACGAGGTATATGCCTTGGTCGGATCAGGAAATTACCTGGAATATCAAGGATCATCCCAAGCTTATGCCAAGTCCTGGTTCGTATGCATTAGTGCTGGACCCAACGTTCATTGGGCCAAATATCAATGTGAGATTTTCTAAGGTGCTGATTGACAATAGCAGCAGCATTAATATCATGTATGTGGACACAATGCGCAAGTTGGGTATCTCGGAGAACATGCTCTAGACCACGAGGACAACTTTCCATGGTATCGTGCCAGGCATTTCCTGTGAACCCATTGGCAAGGTCCGGGTTAATGTATTATTCGGCACACGAGATAACTGCCGAACTGAGAATTTGGAGTTTGAGGTTGTGAACTTGGAAAGCGCATATCACGCGTTACTCGGCAGGCCAGCCCTGAACAAATTCATGGCAAGTTGTCATATCAGTTACCTGAAGATGAAGTTGCCTGGGCCAAATGGAGTAATTACCATAGCAGGAGATTTCTGACGTTCCATTGAGTGTGCATCGGCCGGGTCTAACCTAGCCGAGTCACTTGTGATCGCACAAGAAAAGAGAAAGATCCAGGAAGTGGCGGCATTGGCTCAATCCACATAGCAGTATATGCCGGCGCTGAGTAACCCGCATGGAAGTGTCTCATTTCAAGCAACAAAGGATACAAAGAAAGTGCCTGTTGATGATATATTCCCAGAGCGCACCGTAACAATTGGTGCCGGGTTAACTGAAAAATAGGAAAGCAAGCTCGTCAACTTCCTCCGTGAGAATCGGGATATTTTCGCTTGGTCCACACAGGACTTGCAAGGTGTTCCGAGGGAGTTGGCTGAGCACTCTTTGAATGTGAGACTCGGAGCAAAGCCGGTGAAGCAACCTCTCCGCCGCTTCGCTGAAGATGGGAGAAACGTCATTGGGGATGAGATGGCTCGGCTCCTCGCAGCCGGGTTTATCATGGAGGTGCTTTACCCGGATTGGCTATCTAATCCGGTGCTTGTGGAAAAGAAGAAAGATGATCCGAATGTGGCAGTGTTTTGGCGTATGTGCATCAATTACACGAACCTGAATAAGGCGTGTCCTAAAGATCCATTCCCACTGCCAATGATAGATCAGGTCATAGATTCTATTGCTGGGTGTGAACTATTGTCATTCATAGATGCATATTCAGGTTTCCACCAGATACCTCTGAACCCTAGCGATCAAATAAAGACTGCGTTTATCACCCCGTATGGGGCTTATTGCTATTGCACCATGCCTTTTGGTTCACGTAATATAGGGGCAACGTACCAAAGATGTATGCAAAAATGTTTGCACGATCAAATTGGTGGAAATGTGCAAGTATATGTGGATGATGTGGTTATAAAAACCAAGGAAAGCAAAATGCTCCTTGACGATATCAGACAAACATTCGCGAACCTGAGGAGATTCCGGATGAAGCTTAACCCGGAGAAGTGTACCTTCGGTGTCCCGGCTGGAAAATTACTCGGATTTCTTGTCTCTAGCCGAGGTATCGAAGTTAAACCAACGAAAATCTGAGCCATAGAACAAATGGAATTGCCGAAGTGTCTTAACGATGTCCAGAAGTTCACTGGTTGCCTGGCATCCTTAAGTCGGTTTATATGTCAGTTGGGAGAAAAGGCATTACCTCTCTATCAACTAATGAAAAAGTCAGACAAATTCATATGGACACCGCAGGCCAATGAAGCCTTCATTCAACTAAAGAAAATGTTAGCCACTGCACCAGTATTAGCCTCTCCACTATTAAAAGAGCCAATGTTGCTCTACGTAGCCGCAACCAACCAAGTTGTAAGTGCAGTAATAGTGGTAGAGCGCGATGAAGAGGGTAAGTCAGTGAAGAGACCAGTTTATTACCTGAGCAAGGTATTATCAGCATCAAAGCAGAACTATCCTCACTATCATAAAATGGTGTATGGTGTATATATGGCAGCAAAGAAGTTAAAGCACTATTTTGAAGAACACCCCATTAAAGTGATATGTGAAGCCCCCATATCAGAGATAATGAGCAATAAGGATGCAAGCGGCCGAATCACAAAATGGGAAATTGAACTAGCCCCTTATGCTCCACAGTACGACAAGCGAGATGCGATCAAGTCTCAGGCTGTGGCCGACTTTTTCGTGGATTGGGCCGAGATGCAATATGAGCCACCATTGCCAGATCCGAACTACTGGAGAATGCATTTTGACGGATCAAAAACAAAAACCGGGTTAGGCGCCGGAGTTGTGCTTACCACGCCCAAGAAGGACCAGCTGAAGTATGTGCTACAGATCCACTTCAGAGCATCAAACAATGTTGCAGAATATGAAGCACTTGTGCATGGGCTCAAAGTGGCAAAAGAAATTGGAATATTCGGATCCAATGCTTTGGTGACTCGGATTTGGTAGTTCAGCAAGTCTCGGGGCTATGGGATGCTTTGGATGAAAACATGGCACTGTACAGATTTCATGTGCAGAAAATATCGGGATACTTCGAGGGATGCGAGTTCCATCATGTACCCTGGCTGGAAAATGAGGCTGCCGACGTACTGTCGAAACTCGGATCCACCCGACAAGCGATTCCACCAGGTGTAGCACTGGAGCACCTCAGAAAGCCATCTATCAGGCCACCCCCAGAATCTGAGTCAATCTATATCCCGGAAAATCCGGAGTCGGAAGCTGTGCCCATGAACATTGATGTGGGAAGTGCCTCTAGAGACCCGGGGACTGCTTCGGCAAACCCGGGGACTGCTTCGTAGAACCCAGGGACTGCACAGCCTGACCCGACAGAGGTTATGCCGATAGATCGAATGGAAGTGGACGAGGATGTGTTTCCAGTGCGAGCCATACCAGCTTGGGCATTGCCTATATTCCAGTTCCTGAAGGATGGATCCTTGCCCGATGATGAAGTGATTTCAAGGCAAGTTCAGAGGCGCGCAAAGGCATACACGATTATCAATGCCAAGCTATACAAGAGGAGCATCACAAATGTCCTGCAACGGTGTGTTGACCCGGAAGAAGGGCTTGCCATCATCCGAGATATACATCAAGGGGAATGTGGGCATCACGCCTCATCTAGAGAATTAGTGGCAAAAGCTTTCCGACATGGGTTCTACTGGCCAAGTGCCTTGGAACAAGCAGAAGATCTGGTGAGAAAATGCAACGGCTGTCAGAGGTATGCTACCAAGACACACATGCCAATGTCGGAGCTCAAGACCATACCAATCACCTGGCCATTTTCCGTATGGTGTTTGGATATGGTTGGACCGTTTAAACCAGCAAGAGGAAACATGACCCATATTTTGGTCATGGTTGACAAGTTTACAAAGTGGATTGAAGTAAAGCCAATAAAAAAGTGTGATGGAGCTACAGCCGTGACATTCCTCAAGGATATCATCTTGAGATATGGCTATCCTCACAGTATCATAACAGACAATGGCACAAATTTTGCTAAAGGAGCATTTGCGCGATTCTGCCGAGATAAGAAGATCCGGCTGGACGTTGCCTCGGTAGCCCACCCCGTATCGAACGGACAAGTGGAAAGATCCAATGGATTAGTATTATCCGGGATAAAACCCCAGCTCATTGAGCCACTGCAAAGATCAGCAGGGTGCTGGATAGAAGAACTACCAGCAGTATTATGGAGTTTAAGAACAACTCCAAATCGATCAACAGGCTGTACGCCATTCTTTCTGGTATATGGGGCAGAAGCTATGTTACCAGCCGACATAGAGCATGATTCGCCTAGAGTCACCCAATACACAGAAGCCGAAGTGCGAGAAGCCCAGCAAAATGATGTTGATCTGCTGGAAGAAGCGAGAGAATTTGCATTGTCCAGATTTGCCATATATCAGCAAAATCTCTGACGCTATCATAGCCGGAAAGTTAACCCCCGAGTCTTCCGGGAAGGTGATCTGGTACTCCGGCTGGTACAACGTACTGCTGGCATGCACAAGTTAACCCCCCCATGGGAAGGGCCATTCATTGTGAGCAAAGCATTGCACAATGACTCTTATTACCTCATCGATGCGAAACCACAGGAGAAGAACAAGGCGGACAGGTCCGGTGAGGAATCTGAGCATCCATGGAATGTAGCTCTACTTCGTCCGTTCTACACTTAACAAAGAAGTGTGTGTATCCGAGTCTCTCAGATGTCGGTATGTTTGCCGGCAATGAGTTTATCAATGAAATCTTGGCACCTCGAGCAGTAACTCGAGGACTGCCTTAATAATATTTGTTATCTTCTGTACTTGTTATTTATTTTTGTGTCGGCTGGCTTAAGTTGCTTCTACCTGAGCCGGACTAGTAGTGTGTGAGCACCAAAAACTCAAATCTTCGACTTGCTGCTGTCCAACAAGATTTGGCTTCATGGCAAGCAAGAGAACAAGTTTGGAATTGCATAGCACACAAAAAACGACTAAGGAAAAGAACTTAATCGAGCCGACACTTATTATTTGGACTAACCTTATGTTTACTTTATGTTTACTGCGCTAGATTACTTTGAGCTAAGCCTAAAGTTTCCAAGTATTGTTAAGTCAATTTTTGAAACTCGGACTCGTAAGTCACAAAACCGAATCAAGGTAGACGCGAGCCGAGCCATGAAATTGAAGGAACAAGAAAATGAAACTCGGGGACTACGCCCAAGTTAATCCGGGACGAGCAACTTAGTAGCAAAATATAATTTGTGTGCTTAATACATCTGCACCCGGCATACCGGGGATCTGATAAATTTCAAAGTGTTTTTGGGTGCTCAAGGAGCAGCAGGAGGAGGTAACTCGCCGCCAGCTGGTGGAACTCTGGCCTCAGCCTCATCATCGTCTTCATTCTCTTCAACATCTGAAGCTTCGTCCTCTTCCTCATCTCTCGAACCATCTTCGACGTATTCGTCGTCAATAACGCCAAGGAAGCTCGGTCTCTCATTCCATTAATGGATGGGAGCATAATGAATGAGTTGATGGGAACGAGCCTTGCGCCGATCTATCCAATCCGGATCATTGGACCACCTTGATCCGGTGCGCAAGAGCTCGAGAAGATCCAGATTTATTTTCTCATACCATGTGAGCACGAAATGAAGAACAGTTTCAGCTCCGGTGCGGGCGGTGGATTCCCTCCAGAGGTCAAGCTGGGTCTTGCACTCCATTAACTTGGTAATTAGAGCAGTGGTCCCCTCCAGAGTATCTTCACCAGGCCAAAGGGCATTAAAGATCTGGACGGCTGAGTCTAGGATATCCGAACCATAGTTTTTTATAATCTCAAGGCGAGAGGATAGGCTGACCAGCAAGTCCTCCATGTCAAAGGGAATGGTTTCAGATCCAGGACCAGTAGGAGTACCCCTTTGCTGGTGAAACTTGGCAACGGCAGTAGCCGCAATGGCATTACCCTTTGGGAATTTGCCTGATAACAAGACAGGTGAAATGAGTAAAAGAGGTTGACCTGGCGAAGTTCATGTCGGTTGAAGGAAAAGAACTTACGAGAGATATGACTGTGGATCTGGATCAGCTCGTTGGTGCAATTAGCACGCCTCTCCCGAAGCTTTTCAAGTTCAGCGTTAGTCGAGCCAAGCTTGACGTCGGCCTCCTTTAGCAGTTCTTGATCCTTTGCAAGTTGGAGCTTGAGGCACTCTTGCTCCTCGGTGAAATCCTGGCCAGCCTTGTCCATCTCAACCTTATGGAGTTCCTTAAGTTTTTTCATCTCGGCCTTGAGCTTGGCAATTTCATCGTCTTTGGCTCGGAGTTGGGTGAGCTCATCATCCTTCTTCTTAAGTTCGGCCTGGTGTTGCCCTGCTTGTTCGAGAAAATGCAACATCATATCAGGCACGGGCACACTATCTTCAAGGGATGCTAAAATAGTTTGTTGACCCGACAAAGCCGAGGTATGAATATATGCCGAGCTCAAGAGAAAGGAGAGAGGGCACAGAAATTGAGGAATCAAAACGAATTACCTTTTATCTCAGCTAAGTTTTTCCTCATGATTTTGTTTTCGGCATCCACTTCGGCTACACAAATTCGAATGGAAGATTAGTTCGACGAGAAAACACTCAAAAAGATAGAAAAAAGTCAAAGTGAAAACTTACCCCTTTTCTCGAACTCAGCGAGAAGTGTAGAATGCTTCGAGCGCAGTGCCTTGTGTGTGTTGAGGAGGCGCTGAAACTCAGCACTCCGGCGATTGGTGGTGACCTGAGAAAAGCAGAGTTGACTTAATCATGTGCATATTCAAAGTGTACAAGATCCGGGCCAAGTGGAACTTAACCCAGCTCTAGGTGTGTGCATATTCGAAGTGTACAAGATCCGAGTCAAGTGGAACTTAACTCGGCTCTAGGTGTGTGCATATTCGAAGTGTACAGAATCCAGGCCAAGTGGAACTTAACCCGGCTCTAGGTGTGTGCATATTCGAAGTGTACAAGATCCGGGCCAAGTGGAACTTAACCCGACTCTAGGTGTGTGCATATTCGAAGTGTCTATAATCCGGGCCAAGTGGAACTTAATCCGGCTCTAGGTGTGTGCATATTCGAAATGTACAAGATCTGGGCCAAGTGGAACTTAACCCGGCTCTAGGTGTGTGCATATTCGAAGTGTACAATATCCGGGCCAAGTGGAACTTAACCCGGCTCTAGGTGTGTGCATATATGAAGTTACTAGGGAGGTATGCTAATTCTCTCATCCGGCCGAGTAACAAGTTACTCCCCCGGAGGCTCGGGGACTAATGGTTATATGACTAAGCACTAGTACATGTTAAAGAAAAGACAAAGTAGCATACCTCCATCATCCGGCCGGCAAGGTTGATAGCCTTGGTGGCCATGTTCATTTGCGTAGCAAACTCGGCAGGCCTGAACTTCTCCGGGAGATTGTCGTTATTGACGAACTCCGCCTTGTTCTAGTTATTGACAAACTCAATCATGGCTGGAGGATAGCGCTCTCCACGAAGCATATGGGGTGCAATCAAACCCTTGGCGTGGGCCTCTCTCCTCTCAACTTGGGCAGCAGCGGGGCTGGTGTGCAATGCAAGTTGCGTGTCAGCTGACCCGGAGGGCGCATCTTTCTTTGGTGGAGTTTTCTTCGGAAGCATGGACGCGAGCGTGCGCTGTCCAGCCTCGATGGATGCTACCCTAGCAGTGTCAGAAATTTTCTTGGCCTTAGGCTGCTGCTGAGAGGTTGAAGTTTAAGCTACGGATTTGCTCTTGGGTGCAGCCTTGGTGCTAACTGGGCCTTCTCGCCGAGTCTTGGAAGACTCGGACGAGGCGGAAGGAGCTAGTGCTGCTGCTGATACTTGTGCTGCTGATGGTGCTGACGCTGGTGTTGGTGCTGGTGCTGGTTTTGGCGGGGGTGCCGTGGGTACCTCGGAGGTGACAGGTTGCGGCTGAGCCGAAGAAGAGCTGGGGGCATCTGCTGCCTCGGCAGAGCCACTTCCCCCTGCTCCAAGGTCGCCCTCCTCTGGACGAGGTGGGCTAGAACCCGGAGCAGCCACTGAACCCTCCTGAATGGGGCTCAGCGGGCATGTATCGTCGCCACGTGGGGGAGATGGGGTATGCCGAAGAGGCGAAGCGATGCTGGATCCGCTCTAGGGAACCTCCACCGTAGCCTTGCGGAATCAAGCGACGAATGATAAATTATAACAAAGGAAAAACATATGAATGGCAAAGCACGAAGTAGAAAATTGGATGAAGAAGAAAGTGACTTACTCATCAGAAGTCAAAGGCTCCTTGGGCTTGCGAGCTCTCCGGACTATAGCCTTAGTCTGAGGCTTGGTGGCGGTCTTGTCTGCGGACTTCTTCCTCCTCTTAGTCGTTTTGGCAGGTCCAGAGGAAGCAGCAGAGGTTACAGCCCGTTTCTTAGATGCGGCTGGGACCGGCTCACCCGTGGCAAGAGGAGGGTCTTCGTGGATCAGCCCACCCAGGTTAGCTGAAGCCGGAAAGGGGTACAACGTCAAATGCTTCCATCACCTCAACATCGGAATCATCTTCATCGTCAGGCCAATCTCTTAAGGAAGAGAAGTTACTAGTGGGTCGCTTGGTGGCACCAGGGAACGGCAGTAACATCTCCTGATCCAGCTCCTCCTCGTCCGAGACAAGTCGATCCTTCGCCCATTTGAGCAAAGGCTCGGTGCCATCTTCAAGAGTTTGCTGAAGAAACATCTAAGAGAGAAATACAAAAGGATCAGATAAACAACATACTCCGACATAGAATATAACTCGGAAAGAGATTGGAACACGAGAGTTACTATAGGAGGAGGCTTGTCCCGATAGAAATGCTCTATCCCCCACTCCCAATCAGCGGTGAACTTTTTGTCGGTTGTGAAAAGGGCCTTGACCCGGCGGAATATCTCGGTGTTGTTCAGTTCAAAGGAAGAGGTCCGGTTGGGATCAAGGCGCCAACTCATGTGGCAAAGCTTGTGTGTGCGTTTCTGGAGAGGGGAGATCCGACTGCAGACAAAAGTGATCATTGCATCCTCGTTGCGCAGGCCCGCATCCTTCAGCTCCTGAAACCGTTGTTGACTTGATTCGCCAAGACAGTGGGTTTCTTGGAAACCCGGTCCGACAAATCCGGGTTAGGAGGACCCGAAGCATAGGGGCGCAGTCGGATCAGATCTTCATTCGTGCCATTTCTGACATAGAAGAAGGTTCGGGCCCAGCCCTTGCACGAATCAAGCCCCGTGACCCGGGGAAAGACGGATTGTTTCCGGGGAGAAATAGAGGCAGCACTGAACTGTGTCAGATGTTTGTCCTCCGGATCAAGCTTCTTATTCGGAATCACGTTCCGGCGTAGACCGAAAAAGCGGATCCAGAGTTCTTTAGTGGGCCACAATCCGACATACCCTCTATGGTGGAGGCGAAGGAAGAAAGAGATGTGATGGCGTTCGTCGAAAGGTGGTGCGGTTGAAGTTCATAAATGTTGAGGAAATCGTGGAAGAAGTCACTGACGGGGAGGCCGAAGCCGCGCTAGAAATGGGAGAGGAACACTACGAACTCACCCGGATTGGGTGAGGGAGCGAGCTCCTCGGCAGCAAGGCGGGCAACCACGCCCTCAGGGATGCGCCAGGTGCGGTAGAGCCAGTCCAGGTCGTCCTGGCACACCCAAGAACCGGCCCAGGCACCACGCTCCGCGTTCTCCCCTCCCTCCTCCATCCCCGCTTCAGCGATGGCGAGCTCTTCTTCAGTCATGTCCAAATAGCTGTCTTCACCGGCCCTATCGGAGGTGGGGGCAGAACTTTGGACTGGCGCGGACCCGTGGCGGTGGAGCTGCGTGGGAGCGGCAGCGATGCGGGTGCAAAAAGGCACGGTGCGGCGGCGGCGCTGCTAAGCAGATGCGGCGGTGGCAGCGCTGTCGCTAGGAAGGAGAAGAAGAAGAGGCAGAGGGGCGCGTGAAGGGGAAAAAGACCAAGGGGCGCACCCCTCCCCTATTTAACCACGCCCAAGCGGGGGTAGTGGGATCGTGCGATGCGGCGAAGCCACACGGTGTGGCCGTGTATCTGACCGGGTCAGCCAATCACAGGCAAGCCACAGGAAGGGCCACAGGGCGCAGGGGATCCCACGACACGACATGATGATACAGTTAACAAGCAGACAAACACGACGTGACGTGTGCAACAGTAACACCTGACATTAACTATAGCAGTAACTGGCGTAGGCCCTGAAAATGAGGCAAGATAACGATTACCCTCCACGTGGGACGTGGGGAAGCGTACGAGAGAAGGAAGGATAACCCGGATAACTAAAGGGGACCCGTCCAGCGAGTGAAAACTAGGAATGTGCCAAGGGAAAGTTAGCCCATGAAATCCGGACTATGAGGTAACTCGGAAAAAGGAGCAAAAGGCTCGATGAATTGAACCTGCCGTGGCCTTAGTGGCTGAAGCTGCTAAGACCGCACCAGCTTGTTGGACTAATGTTGGGGGGATACCCCCGGGTAGGGTCACGCCGGGGTATAGAGGCCGAGTTAGCCGAGGTACGACAAGGTCAAAGCAAATGCTGGCCGAGTCACCTCAAGGCTGGCCGAATCACGGCGTAACCCGGACCGGAGGATGTCCACCTAACTGAGTCCTGGCCGATGTATGTTGTATGCCGGCAGGTACTTTGTAACTTGTATGCAGGTACCCACAGGGCCGGATTAACTAGGTACGATCCGGGTTATATCAGGCTTGCAAGAGAAGGAAGGTATCTCGCTGGTCAAAAGGTGGTCACTGTACGCTGGAGCACGAGCGAAGCGGACAGAGAGAAGGACCACCGAGGTGTGGCCGACATGGGTGACGTGCCCTGTGTCGTATGACGCTGGCACCGCAGAGGCTTATGTAGCCTCTGCATGGCTTGCAATGGCAAAAAGTGATCCGGTCGGTTTGCTATTTTGGGAAGAGGCATATTCCCAGGAATATGCCTCCACGTATGCCCTAATTGGAGACCTAGCCTCCCCTTTATAAGGAGCGCTAGGGCCTCTGTAGAAGGGGTGGATTTCTGGTGGGTTGGCATTTGAGTAGTTGGTTCCTTGGAGAAAGGTAGTGGTGAGAGTAAGAGAGTTCCTTCTTCCTCCTCTCCCTGATACAGCTCAAGGAGCACTTGTAACCTTGGAAACCTAGTGAATACAAAGCATCTGTGTGTGGAATCACCACACTATCCCTCCCTGGATTCCTCTAGTGCATATTGGCCCCACCTTTAGCCTATCCATGGCATCTGCCGTGACACCACCACGACACCAAGCTTACTACATCTTCATTTAATCAATGTCAATTCTTAATGAAGTCCCATGTTTGCAGCTCTTCTATTGAACTTTGGAGGATTATCGAAGAGGGTCTTCATATTGGAGATCACACCAACTTAACAAGAAGAGAAGTTGTGGATAACCAATTGAATTCTACGGCTCTCCACATGATACATCTCGGAGTGGGTCCTAAGGACATGCCCCACATTGAACATCTCAACACAGCTAAATAAGCTTGGGATGCTCTCATCGATCTCTTTATTGGAAATGAAAGCATGAGAAGGAATAGGTATGATGCCCTTAGTAATGAGCTGAAGGATTCTACATGTTGGATGGTGAAAACCATGAAGACTTGTGTAGAAGACTCAAGGGCATCGCAACAACATTTAGAAAGCATGGATCCACTAACATTGATGATGCTTGGATAAAAAGTAAATATGTGAGTGCTCTAATGCCTTTTGAGCCAACGTATTGAAGAGATTGCAAGGTAGACACAACTACCATCAAATGACGTCCAATGAAGTCATGCAAAAAATGGCATCATTCAAAGTTGCTGCAAAGAACGCGGAAGATGCCCATGCCCGTGCCATTGGAATGCAAAAAGGGGTCAATGTTGCTCTAAAGGCTAATGTTGTTGAGCAAGATGAGGACGAAAGAGCTTTTGAGAGTGCCTCCATGGACTGCCCCGATGAAGTCAAACGTGCTCATGGTGAGTACATGGCGTTTTACGCAAGGAACTTTTGGAAGGATCCTGCCAAGGCCAAGTCGGAACTCGAGCGCAAGAATGGGTCAAGTGGAAGAAGAGAAAGTGGTCCAAAACTGAGAACATGCTACAATTGTGGAGATAGGCAGCACTTTGTGGCTGAGTGTCCATATCAAAATAGAGAAGACAATGGTGGCAGGCTCATCCTTAAAGAAAAATCCAAGGCACCTAAAAAGAAGCCATTTATCAAAAAGAATGGCACTTACAAGAAGTAACCCAAGATTGTCTTGGTGGCACAAGAAGAATACTCCTCTGCAAGTGAAGATGAAGAGGATGAACATAGTTCTCGCGAGGTGGCTGCTATAGCTACCACATTGATTCCATCATCTCTCTTCGACTCGCCAAACAAAAACGTCATCAACAACAACGTCACTTGTCTTAGAGGGTCTTCATATTGGAGATCACACCAACCTGACAAGAAGAGAAGTTGTGGATAGCCAATTGAATGCTACGGCTCTCCACATGATACATCTCGGAGTGGGTCCCAAGGACATGCCCCACATTGAACATCTAAACACAGCTAAAGAAGCTTGGGATGCTCTCACCGATCTCTTTATTGGAAATGAAAGCATGAGAAGGAATAGGTATGATGCCCTTAGTAATGAAGCTGAAGGATTCTACATGTTGGATGGTGAAAACCATGAAGACTTGTATAGAAGACTCAAGGGCATCGCAACAACATTTAGAAAGCATGGAGCCACTAACATTGATGATGCTTGGATAAAAAGTAAATATGTGAGTGCTCTAATCCCTTTTGAGCCAACGTATTGAAGAGCTTGCAAGGTAGACACAACTACCATCAAATGACGTCCAATGAAGTCATGCAAAAAATGGCATCATTCAAAGTTGCTGCAAAGAACGCGGAAGATGCCCATGCCCATGCCATTGGAATGCAAAAAGGGGTCAATGTTGCTCTAAAGGCTAATGTTGTTGAGCAAGATGAGGACGAAAGAGCTTTTGAGAGTGCCTCCATGGACTGCCCCGATGAAGTCAAACGTGCTCATGGTGAGTACATGGCATTTTACGCAAGGAACTTTTGGAAGGATCCTGCCAAGGCCAAGTCGGAACTCGAGCGCAAGAATGGGTCAAGTGGAAGAAGAGAAAGGGGTCCAAAACTAATAAAATGCTACAATTGTGGAGATAGGTTGCACTTTGTGGCTGAGTGTCCATATCAAAATAGAGAAGACAATGGTGGCAGGCTCATCCTTAAAGAAAAATCCAAGGCACCTAAAAAGAAGCCATTTATCAAAAAGAATGGCACTTACAACAAGTAACCCAAGATTGTCTTGGTGGCACAAGAAGAATACTCCTCTGCAAGTGAAGATGAAGAGGATGAAGATAGTTCTCGTGAGGTGGCTGCTATAGCTACCACATTGACTCCATCATCTCTCTTCGACTCGCCAAACGAAAACGTCATCAACAACAACGTCACTTGTCTTATGGCAAGAGGGTCCGAGGTATCAACTTCTAGTTCTTCATTCCCTAAGACTAACATAAATATGGATATGGATGATCACACTAGTCTTAAAATGAAAGAAGAAGTTATTGCTTTGGACAACTTTTTCACTAATTTGCAAGGTGAGCACAAACTTCATTTTGATGCTCTTATGAGTCAACTTGCCCAAGCCGAAGATCTTGAAGAAAAGGGCAGAATTGAAAGAGAAGATGCCTTGGAGATAGCTTCTTTGAAGAATGCCTTGGAAGAAGAAGAGGAAGCTCGAGTATCTTTGGAAGAGAGACTCGAATCCATTGAGGAGTCACATGAAGAAGTTGTGGCTCAGCTCATCAAAGAACGTGACAACGCTCTAGCCAAGGTAAAGAAACTAAAGAAGGAAAAGATTGAATTTGGGGCTGCTCATGCCAGACTCTCGGAGAAGTTTGAGAAACTTGACATTGCTCACAAGGCATTGGAGAGTGAACACTCTACTCTAAATGAGTCTCATGACCAGCTCCAAAATCAATTGAGGAAGTATGATGTGCCCAACACCTCCACATCATCTTATGAAAAAGAAGAACTTGCAAAAGGATCTCAACATAAAGGTAAAGAAGTTCTAGATGAGATACTTAGAAAGCAAAGAACAAACAATGGAAAAGAGGGTCTTGGTTATTCTCCCAAGACAAAGAACAAGAAGAACAAGAAGAAGAAGAGCAAGACTGCTCAACCAAAGACTAGGATCACCACCAATGACAAGTCTAATTATGATGGTTTTGCAGGGGCTAACAATCCTAACTTTGAGTTATATTGTGATCATTATGGTGATGTTTATGCTAGTTATGTAGGTCCTTATGATTGTTACATTCCTCGGTATATTTGGGTCCCCAAGATCCTTGCCACTAACATGAGAGGACCCATTGAAAAATAGGGACCTAAAACCAAGAAGTAACTTTCTTGCAGGGCTATGCTTCTGGTGGGTCTAAATGGGTACTCGATAGCGGATGCACGAGTAACATGACCAGAAGCAAGGAGATCATCATGGATATGCGGCCAAATCATGATCATATAACCGTCTCCTATGGTGAAAAGTCTAAATCTGAGCTATTGGGTCTTGGCAAAGTTGTGGTGGATCACGATATCTCTCTCATGGACGTCATGCTTGTTGAGACCCTCGGTTACAATTTACTTTCAGTTTGCGCCCTTGGTAAGATGGGCTTTGCAGTTTTTATTGATGCTAATTTGGTGGTACTCTTGTGGAGCAAGTCTCTAAAAGTCGCTTTCGTGGGATATGTCGAAAATGACCTGTACGTGGTGGACTTTTCGGGGAAAACCACTACATGACCGATGTGTATTTTCAGAAAGGCTGACATGGGTTGGTTATGGCATCGTCGAATAGCCCACGTCAATATGAGAACTTTGCAAAGTCTCCACAAGGGTGGCCACATCCTTGGACTAAAAGAAAATGTCTCCTTTGCCAAAGATCGTGTTTGCAGGGCTTATGTTAAAGGGAAACTGCATGACTCTCCTCATCGAAGGAAGACTATTATTTCATTAAAAAGGATCTTAGAGCTCCTTCATGTGGACCTCTTTGTACCTCCATCTCATGCAAGCCTCGGTGGGAAGAAGTATTATCTTGTGATCGTTGATGATTACTCAAGATACACTTGGGTCTATTTCTTCAAGTTAAAGAGCGAGACTCAACAAACGGTCATCGACTTCGCCAACGAGGTTCAACATCAACACAATGTACCTATTCTGGCAATAAAAAGTGGTAACGGCTCTGAGTTCAAGAACTACTCCTTAAATGAGTTCCTAAGTGAAGAGGGGATAAGGCATCAATATTCCGCTGCTTACACCGCTCAACAAAATGGTGTTGCCGAGAGGAAGAACCGGACTCTAATGGATATGGCAAGGTCTATGCTAGCCGAATTCAAGTCTCCATATAACTTCTGGGCTGAAGCAATCTCTACCGCTTGTCATTCATCCAACCGGTTATACCTCTGTAAAATCTTGGACAAGACTCTGTATGAAATACTTACTGGTAACAAGCCAAACATCTCATACTTTCGGGTATTTCGGTGTAAGTGTTTCTTTCTCATCAAGGGAGTTCGTTTATCTAAATTTGAGTCTAAGGCTTTAGAAGGTATTTTTGTTGGTTACGGTGCCGAATCCCACACTTATAGAGTCTACAATAAGCTCTCTGGAACTATTGTAGAATCTTGTAGTGTGGTGTTCGAGGAAAATGATGGCTCCCGTGCGGGGCAAGTTGATGTTTGTGATGCAGATGTTGAAATACCCCAAGATGCCATAAGAAGAATGGGCGCGGGAATTTTCTGCCCCACTGAGGAACCCCTTGTGGCTGATCGGGAAGGACAATGCTCTACTCATGAAGAGCCCTCATCTACACATACTCAAGATGCTCTAACCACGGGAGTAACTTCTACACTAACTCCACCAATTGCTGAAGGTCAACATGCTCCAGGATTCTCCAGGCCGGATTATCCGGTCGACACCGGATTATCCGGCCACCACGCCCCTGACGACCAAACTGTGCATCCTATCGAAGAAACTGCTGCAAGCTCCAGGCCGGATTTTTCTGCTGACCCAGGATTATCCGGCCCCTCACCAATTCAAGCAAGTTCTAGGCAACCCGATGAAATTGCATCAAGTTCTCCCAGGCCGGATTATTCGGCCTCACCCTCGGCCGGATTATTCGGCCCTGAAACTCCTGTTGATCAGCAGCCTCCTGTTATGGCTGCTGACCCACCTCAAGGGCATGCTTCATCATCTCCTACTACTGATAATCAGACTTCTAATCAAGGTCAAGCAAATGATTCCAACAAAGACTCAAGTGATGAAACTATTCCACCAAGAGACAACAAGCTTATTGAACTTCATCGCAAGGCCCGTGCTGATCGGAACCTTGAGTTAAGGGGTCATACTCTTGACAAAGTTGTAGGTGATCTTCGATGAAGGGTTTCCACAAGAAGGGAATTGGCAAGTTTTGGTGAGCATCAAGCTCACATCTCTATGGTGGAACCTAAGAAGGTGTTTGAAGCTCTTGAAGATCCAGACTGGGTTGTTGCTATGCATGAAGAGTTAAATAACTTTAAGTGCAATGAGGTCTGGAAACTAGTGGAGAAGCCCAATGATTGCAGCAATATTATCCGCACTAAATGGATATTTAAAAACAAGCAAGATGAGAATGCCATTGTTGTAAGGAACAAGGCGAGACTAGTGGCACAAGGCTATTCCCAAGTTGAGGGCATGGACTTCGGCGAGACCTATGCTCCTGTGGCTCGTCTTGAGTCCATTCGTATCCTTCTTGCTTATGCTGCCCATAATAAATTTAAATTGCAGCAAATGGACGTTAAGAGTGCTTTTCTTAATGGTCCTCTACATGAGCTGGTATATGTAAAGCAACCCCCGGGATTTGAGGATCCTAACTTCCTGAACCATGTCTACAAACTCGATAAGGCACTCTATGGCCTTAAACAAGCCCCACGTGCGTGGTATGAGCACCTTAAAGAGCTTCTGCTAGACCGTGGCTTTGAAGTTGGGAAGCGATCCCACTGTTTTTACTAAGAAGGTTAAGGGGGATCTCTTTGTATGCCAACTATATGTAGACGACATCATCTTTGGTTCTACTAATAAAGCTTTTAATGATGAATTTTCAAAGCTTATGACTGACAGGTTTGAGATGTCTATGATGGGGGAGTTATCGTTCTTTCTTGGATTTGAGATCAAGCAACTTAGAGAAGGAACCTTCATCAATCAAGCTAAATACATCCAAGACATGCTCAAGAGATTCAAGATGATGGATCTTAATGGCGTCGCCACTCCGATGCAAACAAAATGTTACCTTGAACTTAACCCCCACGGTAAAGATGTGGACCAAAAGGTATACCGGTCCATGATCGGCTCTCTTCTTTACCTCTGCGCATCTAGAACCGATATTGTGTTGAGTGTGGGGGTTTGTGCAAGGTATCAAGTAGCTCCTAAAGAAAGCCACTTAGTGGCGGTCAAGAGGATCTTCCGATATTTGGTTCATTCCCCTAACTTTGGTCTATGGTATCCCAAGGGCTCCAATTTCTCTCTATGTGGTTATACTGATTCAGATTGGGCCGGTGATAAGGATGATCAGAAATCAACTTCTGGTGCTTGTCAGTTTTTGGGAAGATCTTTAGTTTGTTGGTCATCTAAAAAGTAGAATTGTATTTCTCTCTCCACCGCCGAAGCTGAATATGTTGCTGCTGCTAGTGCCTGCACTCAGTTATTATGGATGAGGCAAACTTTAAAGGAATACGGTGTCAATTGTGACGAAGTGCCTCTTTTATGCAATCAAAATTGCGTACAATCCGGTACAACACACAAGGACAAAGCATATTGAGATTCAGAATCATTTTATTCGGGACCATGTTGCTCGAGGCGATATTGATCTATCTTTTGTGAGCACGGAGAACCAACTTGCTGATATTTTCACGAAGCCACTTGATGAAGCAAGGTTTTGATACTTGAGGAATGAGCTAAATATCGTTGATTCAAGGAGCTTGTCTTGATTACCCATGCACTCACTCGTACATCTCAGTCTTATTTGGTCTAGATGTGGGCATGGATATAAGGGGAGTGTGGTCCTAATTGATTGGGCTAAACCTCCCCCCATAATGCCGAAAGCAAGTCAAATCATTTCTCTTTATATCACTTTGTGATATGTGAGCTTATTGATGAGTATTGGTTATGAACCCAAGATATATCTTCGTGGTGTCATACCATACACTCCAACAAGGTGGCTTCGGCCACCGCCCTCTTCCTTAAGAAGAGTTGGATTTATTTGGATCTTCCTTAATCGTTTTTAGCTCCTCTCATATTTTTATGGGAAGCACATTTACTTTTGGCTTTTAGTTGCTTTGATTCTTGCAAATTTGAGTGTGTAGTACCATCTCAGTTTGGCTCTCTTAATCCTAAGCCTTTCCCTACCCCTAAGCCATCTATTCTTGCACACAAGTCCCTTGTACATCTTGTGGGGGGCGTTAGCATCGCTCTTCTTCCTTTTTGGTGTCTCGATGCCAAAGGGGAGAAGTAGTTCTATTAGGTCTCCGAGAGGATTTGCATGGGTCAGGCACAAGCATTTGCACTTTTTCTTTTGTTGTTTTCTTGCTTGTTCCCATTTAGCGTTGAACTTTAATTTGTGGTTTGTGGTGTGTATGAGACTTTATGTATGTGGAATTCTGGATACGCCTATGGATTCATCTATCATATCCTATAATGTTGGGTATCTATCTCGAGGAAGGTGCTTATATTGGTTATCACATTGTTAATAGTGGCTATATCAAGGACGCCTCTCCCTATCTCGGTGGTATGATTATGTTGTTCATATTTCAATGGAATAGACTCGCACCTATTTGTGTGCATTTGTATTCAAATACAAATTTCTAGTATGCACACATTAAGGGGGGTCTCTTTCATGTATTTATTGTTGGTGGTCCTGTGAACTTTCTTGCAAATCCTAGTATTGTCATCTAACACCAAAAAGGGGGAGATTGAAAGAACATTTCATGATTTCCTGTGTTTTGTGTGTTAGATAACAATACCACGGAAGTTCTAATGTGTACTAAGTATTGCAGGAAAGTTTTGTGCTTTTGGGGGAATGGATTATCCGCCCCCATCATGGGCCGGATAATCCGGCCAGACCATTTTGGCTAGGACTGGCTCTGCGTGAGCTTTTGTCTAGGGGCGGAATTTCGCCCGGACAGTCCGGCCCTAGGGCGGATTTTCTCCCTGGATCGGATAATCTGACCCTCATGTTGGGCCCTCCCCTAGGCTAGATAATCTGACCCAGGCTAGATAATCCAGCCCTCCCCTAGGGCCGGATAATCCGGTCCCCAGGAGAAGGTGTCAAGAGCCAGCCTGCACGAGCTTCTGTCCAAAGGCGGTTTTTCTGCCGGATAATCCGAGTCTGGGGCGAAGTTTTCCCTAGGCCGGATAATCCGGCCCTCACTTGGGCCGGATAATCCGGCCCCCAAAGGCTCCAACGGCTTGGTTTGGAAAGGGGGTATGAAAGCCCCTCCTTCCCCATCGAGCAGGATGCTTGATTTATTCGAAAAGTGCCAGATACTTTGCAAGAGCTCTCTCTCTAGATCTCCCACTTCAACCACCCAAAGGCTTCGATCTTTGGGGGAATTGAAGGAGGAGACAATCTTCATCGCCATCACGAATCAAGCGCATCAACTCCTCTCCATTCATTTGGAGAAATCCCCAATCTAGTATTCTTGCTAATATCTAGATCTTGTATTTTGTTATTGATAACTTGTTCTTGTGGCAGCTTGTTGTCATTACGTGAGCCTCCAATTTGTTTGTGGAGTTGTGCCCCTCTAGTTGTGTAAAGGCGCCAGTACCCGCCTCGAAGGGTTCCTATAGTGGAAAGGTGGATCATGCCTTTGGTGGCGGGATCCATCGGAGAACAGGGTGAGGCCTATTGTGGCGTGGTGGTCTTAGTACCGCCCACCCTCCAATGCAGATGTACTTCCCTTAACAAGGAAGGAACTACGGTAAAACAAATGTTGTGTCTCTGCGTGCTTCACTACGGTTCACTCGTTCCTCTTTCCACTCGCCTCTTACTCGCTAGTAGATAGGTTTGCATATAGGGAAATTCTTCTAAATAGTTATCTAGAGAATTTACCTTTTGTGTTAAGCCTAAAATTGAAAAAGCATTAAAATTTGAAGTAGCACCTATTCACCACCCCTCTAGGTGCCCATACGATCCATTTCAACGGTGTGCGGTCTGCTGGTGGTCATCTATGGCGTAATGGCGTGGCTAGGGGCGGTGACAATTGGTCAGGCGCGTCCGCGCTCTGGGCAGAGGCAGTGAGTGTTCGATGCGGCGCACGGTGGCTGCTGGTCATGTAGCGGGAAATGGGCATGTCCGGGCGGTTGCTGGAGTCATGGCGGAGCGGTGAGCGTGGGCTGTGGTCGTGGGGCGGCGTGTGCTGCCTTGTCAGGCGCGGCGCACTGGCGCGTGCTCAGCATGGCATAGAGGCAACGGGCACGGTCGTGCCTAGATGGTCCAGTGCCTGGCTGGGCTTGGGGAAAGGACAGGGGGCGGCGGTGTGGTCTGGCCTACCTCCTAGACACGGCGAGAGGGAGAGGGGCGGTCTGCTGCGACTGGGCATGGTCGACCGGCGGCGACCACCTTTTGGCGGCGCGGTACTGCTGCTAGCAGTGAAGGAGGGTGCTGTCTCAGCTGGGTTAGATGCTAGGGAGACAAGGGGAGTGGAATGGGGCAATTGGGTGGACAATGCATTGATCAAGAACAGTGCAAGTTAGGCCAGATTATTTTTCCCTGCCAAGTGTTCGACAAAATGGCCACAAGAAATTTAATTTTGAATTTTGAAAAGATTTTTGGTGTGTGACTTGATCTCATGCTTGGTAGTCTGTGGTTGCTTGGGATTGTTAAGTGGAGTTCATTTGAGTGGTTTTTGAAAAAGTGGGACCTATGCATATGAAGTGGATTCAAATTTCAAATGCCACTTAAAATTAGTGGCTAAGGGTTTTTGTAAAATTGTAAAGTGGGCCTTGGTAGATCTTTATACTAGAAAGGGGTGAAAAGTGTTAGAATTATTTCTGTTAAGAATTGACTTCTAGGAACACCTAAAGTGGCCTAGTTGATTAAAATGGCACAAATGACCATTTGCATTTATTAATCTTATTTGATTTCTTTTTCTTTGGATTTTGTTTGGGAATGATCTAGATGACGTGGCATTCACCTTTGAATCATTTCACAACCATTAGAGCAAACAAACATGGCAATTACACACAATTCTATACTAATGCACAAACACATGCATTCATAATTGTTTTTAATAATAAAAGTTTTTGTTAACCCTAAATTGGGTGATTTGAACTTGATTAACCTTGATTAAAGTTTTGGGATGTTACAAACCTTCCCCCCTTAAACAAAATCTTGTCCCGAGATTTAAGAAAAACTAGAAATTAAAGAGATCTGGAAACTCAGTCCTAATGTAATCTTCTCTCTCCCAGGTGGCTTCTTCTTCGGTGTGGTTGCTCCATTGGATCTTGAGAAATTTGATACTCTGGGTCCTGGTGGTTCTGAAGGCTTCTTCAAAGATACGAATGGGCACTTCACGATACGTCAGATCCTTGTTGATATCAACGGCTCGGTGATCGATGTTCTTGAAAACTTCGGTCTTCTCTAGCACTTTCAAGCATTTGCAAAGTAACGAGATATGGAACACATTATGGATGGCTGACATCTCTTCTGGCAGTTCCAGCTGATACGATACTTCTCCTCGATGATTCAGAATCTTGAAGGGTCCGATATATCTGGGGCCTAACTTTCCTTTCAGACTAAAACGTTGCGTTCCCTTCAACGGCGAAACCTTGAGATACACAAAATCTCCGACATTGAAAGTCAGGTCTCTACGTCTCTTGTCAGCATAACTCTTCTGTCTGGATTGGGCGGTCTTGAGGTGCTCACGGACTTTGTGAACCATCTCTTCGGCTTCTCGTAGGATGTCGGGTTCGAAAATCTGACTCTCTCCTACTTGCGACCAATTCAAAGGGGTACGACACTTTCTTCCATATAAGAACTCAAATGGGGCCATTTGCAAACTGGCTTGGTAACTGTTGTTGTATGAGAATTCTACGAAAGGCAGACAATCTTCCCATTTTGATCCATACTCTAACACACAAGCTCTCAACATATCTTCTAAGATTTGGTTGACTCTTTCAGTCTGTCTGTCGGTTTGCGGGTGATAAGCTGTGCTAAAATTCAACTTGGTCCCTAATCCTTCTTGGACTTTCTGCCAAAATCTCGAGGTAAATTGGGTTCCTCGATCCAACACTATGGTATTGGGGGTTCTATGTAGACTGACAATTCTAGCAATGTACAACTCTGCTAGCTTCGAACACTGGTAGGTTGTCTTCACAGGTATAAAATGGGCTACCATGGACAGTCTATCAATCATGACCCAGATTGAGTCATTTCCCCTATTGGAAGTAGGCAAACCAGTGATAAAGTCCATTCCGACAGAATCCCATTTCCATTCCGGAATCTGCAATGGTTGCAACAGTCCTGTGGGTCTCTGATGTTCCGCTTCGACTCTCTGACAGATATCACACTTGGCGATGTAGCTTCCGATTTCTCTCTTCATCTTGTGCCACCAAAATTTCTCCTTCAAATCCTGATACATCTTTGTTCCTCTGGGGTGGATAGAATAAAGAGTATCATGAGCTTCTTGCATGATAACTTGCTTCAGCTCCGAATCTCCTGGCACACAGATACGTCCTTTGTATCACATAACCCCTTCTTCATCTTTGGTGAATCCAGGTACCTTTCCTGTACCAATACGATGCTTGATTCCGTCGGTACTTGCATTTCCTTTCTGGGCTTCCTTGATCTGACTGATCAAAGTGGGTTAAAGTTCAATGCTAGCTAAAAATCCTTTGCTAACTAGCTCAGTTCTAAACTGCTCCAACTTTTCATGCAAACTTGGCTGGTTCTCTTTGATCATGGTGTTTAACCTACACGGCAATCTGCTAAGAGCATCCTCTACCACATTGGCTTTGCCGGGGTGATAGTGAATGTCAAGGTCATAATCCTTGATTAACTCTATCCATCTCCTTTGCCTCATATTCAACTCCTTTTGAGTGAAAATATACTTCAAGCTCTGGTGATCTGAATAAATCTCACAGCGATTACCCATAAGGTAATGACGCCATGTCTTCAGGGCTAAAACTACGGCTGCTAATTCAAGATCATGGGTGGGGTAGTTTTGCTCATGCTGCTTCAGTTGTATGGACATATATGCTATGACTTTGCCTTCTTGCATCAACACACATCCGAGACCAATCTTGGATGCATCACAATACACATCAAACGGCTCCTTGATATCGGGCATAATCAATATTGGGGCTGAAATCAATCTCTTCTTGAGCTCTTGGAAACTTGCTTCACATTTGTCGGTCCATTCAAACTTCTTGTCCTTCTTCAACAATTGGGTCATGGGTCTGGCGATGCTCGAAAATCCTTCTACGAACTTGCGGTAATATCCCGCTAATCCGAGAAATGCACGGACTTGGGTTTGAGTGGTTGGGGCTTCCCATTCTTCAACATCTTTGATCTTGGCGGGATCAATAGCAACTCCTCCTGCCGACACAATATGTTCGAGGAATCCTACTTCCTTCAACCAGAATTCACATTTGCTAAGCTTGGCATACAATTGATGTTCTCTAAGGGTTTCAAGGATGGTTCTCAGGTGTTGCTCATGGTCTTCTTCTGACTTGGAGTAGATAAGAATATCATCGATAAACACAACGACAAACTTATCCAGAAAGTTCATAAAGATCTTATTCATGAGATTCATGAAATAAGCGGGGGCATTGGTTAATCCAAAAGACATGACCGTATACTCATACAATCCATATATGGTGGTAAAGGCGGTCTTTGGAATATCCGTTGCACGAATCTTGAGTTGATGATAACCAGTCCTAAGATCAATCTTAGAGAACACTCTGGCACCAGTCAACTGATCAAACAGATCCTCTATCTTTGGCAATGGATACTTGTTCTTGATGGTGACATCGTTCAGCTTCCTGTAATCTCTGCACAAACGGTTGCCTCCATCTTTCTTGTCGACGAACAACACGGGCGATCTCCATGGCGATGCACTTGGTTGAATCAAGCCTTTCTCCAGCATAGCATCAAGTTGCTTCTTCAGCTCCACTAACTCTAATGGGTTCATGTTATAGGGTCTCTGAGCTATGGGTCCGGTTCCAGGAATTAGTTCAATAATGAACTCAATATCCCGATCTGGGGGCATACCGGGCAATTCATCTAGGAATACGTCGGGGTATTCATAGACTACTCTGACTTGGTCTATGGTGGGTAGGGCAAGACTCTTGTTGCATTTGAATTGACGGGGCAAGGTTTCAGATATATGCTCTACTGATACTCCAGAGCTACTGGTCATGGTGATGGATTTCTTGGCACAGTCGATCAATCCTTTATGTTTCGACATCCAATCCATTCCTAGTACTACTTCCAAACCTTTGGTTCCAAGTACTATTAGATTGGCATAAAAATCTATCCCATGTATTCTGATAGGCACAACCTTGCAATTTTTTCTAGCCTTGGTGGTGGAACCAGGTATTTGAACTATCATAACATGCTTCAAGTTGGTTGGGTGAATCTTAGTAGTGCATGAAAATTCTTCGGTAACAAACGAGTGCGATGCTCCAGAATCAAACAACACTCTTTCTAATACTGAGTTAACAGAAAACATACCCAGCACGACATCAGGCGCTTCTTGGGATTCTTCGGCGTTCATGTGGAAGAGACGGCTGTTGCGGTTGAGCGAATTCCCGGGGGCGAATCTTCTTCCGGGCTAAACACGGCACTGCTACTGAGCTGGGGCATTCACATTGGCAGTGGTTGCAATCTTCTTGGGACACTCATTGGAGTAGTGACCCTTCACTCCACACTCCAAACAAGTAATCTAGGACTTGTCTTTGGCTGCAACAGGCACGGCATTGCTTCCAGTCCTTGGGGCAGTATTGTTGTTGTTGTTGGACTTGGGCGGTGCATAGTTGAAGTTGTTGGAGTTGCCGGGGTTGTTGTTTTTGTTCCCTCCGGTCTTCAAATTTCCTCTGCTACAGTTGGGGTAGCTTGGACGAGACATTGGGGCTCTATTGTTCCGTAGGGCATATCCTGCAGACGGGTTGGGGCGATACTTCTGGGTACTGTGGGACCCAGCTTGGTGCATCATCCGATGTTTTGTGGTTGTCATTTTCTTGGTTGATCTTCCCTTCCATCTAGATGGCAGAGTCAACTAGCTCTTCGAGATCATCAAAACGGATGTTGACTAGCACTGTCTGCATCTCACCATGCAGTCCGTTTAGGAATCTCTCCTTCTTCTTGGCTTCAGTGTTGATCTCATCCGGTGCATACCTAGCGAGGGACAAGAATCTGTCATGGTACTCCACTACAGTCATTCTGCCTTGCTTTAGTTCTCTGAATTCATCTCTCATTCTGGTGACTAAACCCTGCAGCACATGGGTGCGGCTGAACTGGACCTGAAAGCTTCCCACGTCATCACTTGACCGTGGTTCATCGTGCAGGTGCTGTTCCACCATGCTCTTGCATCTTCTGCCAGATAGGGGTGGCAAATAGAACTTTCTCATTGGCATCCACTCCTGCGACTTCTAAGTTATTCTCCATGGTCTGTAACCAATCATCAGCATGCAGCGGGTCTTCAGACTTGCTAAAGATAGGGGGGTTGGTATTCTGGAAGTTTTTGAGTTTGGATCCATGATGATCCTAATTTCCATGGCCTTGATTATTGTGGGCCATCTGGGCGATCTATTTCAGGGTGGCTAGGTTGGCTTGGCGCTCTGCTCTACTAGCTTCACGGTTCGAAACTAGCATCTGCACAATCTGCAGCATCGGGTCCTGCGATGAGCTGCTCCCTCCTTGGTTTCCATGAGTCATCTGAATATTGAGATAGATCATGGGGTAAGAGGGAAAATTCCAAGGTTCATGGTTTTGTTCTCAAGCTAAAACTTTGAGTTTGAACTCAGGTTTTGCAAACTAGCTTCTTCTCATTCATTCATTCAATCAAAGCACACGATACAAACACACACACCACAACATGGTTTTAAGAACCATTCTGTGAGCTAAGATACAATGGGACCGATACTTCTCACTCCTACGATAGTGCTCTGGTGCATCTACTCATCATCGATGAAGTCAGAGTCATCATCGTCAGTGTAGAAGTCCATGGCATCATCCTCCAGATAGTCATTGTCATCACTGAGGTATGAGTGAATATCCCCTGGATGTCTTCACCTTCTTCTTCTTCTTCTTCTTCTTCTTCTTTTGCTGCAAGTTGAGCTTCTTGCTCCTAGATGGTCTTCTCAAGGTAGTCCACCTTCTTGCGAAGACGAGCGATGGTGCGATCATTCTTCTCGCGTTGCCGGTGAAGTGATTGACGATCCTTGATGAGCAGTGAGAAAGGTTGGGCCTTCTGGGTGGAAATGGCAAGGTTGTGGTTAGCGTAGGCTCGAGCATTTTCCAATTCCTTCTGTCTATCATACAGCAGGAAGTCAAGGTTCTCCACATGGCGTTTCAACTCCAGGTGAGTTGGCATCTCTAGTGGCATTCCCATAGAATCACGCCTTGCATAGTGAGCAAAGCGAGTTCCCTGGATCAAGTTGACGTTCTGTCCGCAAAGACGGACAAGAGCTTCATGCATAGCCCTGGCTAATCCATCTAGCTAGTTGTTCTCTCTCATGGTGAATTGAATCTTCTCGGAAAGTGGTGCTTCCATCTTGCCTCGAAGATCAACAACTATCAGCCATTGTAAATCTCCTCCTGGAAAATCCTTGAGTTGGGCTCCGAAGAATTCTAGATGCGGACGCTCAAGGTACTCAGACAGTGCATCCAGATCCCTCTTGAAGATCAGTTGGCCTCCGTTGCCCAACTGGTAGAACTTGTAGTACTGAACTTCCATCTATAAGAATTTAGGATGAGTAAGTTAGTGAGGTGATCAAGTGTGTCAAATTTTATGTAGTAATGTAAGAATTTTTGAGGAACATGAATCTTTTTGAAAGAACCTCAAGGGTAAGAGGGGAAATAGGTTTTCACAAATACTCATTCCTTTGATTTTGGAAATTAAGTTTTTGTTCGGACGCCCATTCTAACTAGGGTCTCCTAGGGTCAGGATGGCTCTGATACCAACTTGTCAACACCCGGATTTTTAATCCCAGATGCTTGTTATGCCATACCTCGCAATCCCAGAATTACCATTTTTGCGAGACATAACAGATTGGATATCATAGTACATCATCCATTACAAACCATAATAAGGTCTTACACAAATAAAGGATCTCATGATCTAGTCTTAATACAAACAAGTATCAGAATAATAAGCATAGCGGTGGGCTCCATCTTCAGTGTCACAGGCAATGCTAACAATGGGAGATGATCCTAGTTGTCGTAGCCGTCCTGCTTTCCTTCTTCCGGATAGTCCTCCTCATAGTCCGGCCACGGGAATAGCCAGGGACAAAGCCATGAGTACTCTTTAAGTACTCGCAAACTATCACTAACAAGTAAGGTAGTTCTAGTAGGAATTCTAAACTCTAAGTTTATTTGCAAAGTTAAGTTTGAAACCTAAGCTGAGTTCAGAAACTAAGAAAGATAAAATAAAGTTCTAAATCACCTAAGTGGGAACTTAGTTTTCATAGTCACAACCATGTTGTGGTCCAGTCATGTCACAAATCATTTCATAAGTCATTTTGAAAACATTTGACGACGGAACAATACGGCCACTCCAACTATCCATGACCGCGGACGCGGCTATTCGAATAGTTTGACACTCTACATAGGTGGTACACTTTCACCACAAAATTCGATACATCCATTAGGGATAACCCTGAATCATCATACTTAGTATGCAGATTATCAATCATAACATTTCCTTTACACACTCTAGTATAAGCACCTCTCCTATGAGCTTGGCCTCCCAGCCATGGCCATCTGCCATCCAGGGCACTGCATAGGTGGACAACATCAAGATGTAGCCTCAGCTCAAACCTCTCCTGCGAGGGAACTCATACTAATGCATATAAACTTCCGGCTAAGCCTTATCCAATTCAGGTATTGTGGTTGTACAGTAAAATTGGAATGGTATCGTATCCGAACCCAACCATCAGTTTTTATAAAGGGCTAAGGCTCATGCCTCAACATTTTTATCATCATAAACCATTTGTGTTTATCAACACATGTCAAAACATTTCAATAGAATGACTCATCATTCTAAGGTTTTCATAAGCATTTTCACCAAGTATTCCCATCTAGAGTGATCAAGTTTTTAGTTTAGCTCTAACCACTAAGTTAAGAGTGTTCACTAAGGTGGGATGCTAATCTCAATATCATGCCATAGAATGATATCTAGTATAGGCCAAGTTTTATACTCTTTATGCTATCTAAACTACTTTCTAAAATCTCATAAAGCATTACTAGAAGTAAAGAAACTTTGATAAAGCAAAAGTAAAACTTGTAAGTAAAACTTGGGATGGGTATAAATCAAGAGGTATAACCAAAGCATGCCTAATGCATCTTTCTTAGGTTAACTTGCATCTAGTGATGGCTTGCATAGTTAAGAAATTTGCAAGTGTTAGCTTGCCTTGATTGGTGCAGTGGTTGAAATTCTCCTCGTCTTCTTCGGGGTAGAACTCCTCCTCCTCGTAGACTTGGTCAGTACTATCGTCTATAAATACATACGGGATACAAAATCACCAAAAAATACTTAACTACTCTATTTAGCACACTAAGGCATACACTTGATGATCTCGTATCATCACATTCATCACAAGATTTAATGAACTAGTTTCATTTATTTTATCTGAGAAAAGTAATTTCTACTCAGTGAAATTAATTAAGATTTAATATTCTCCAATTAAAATATGGGATCATGTGGACACATGTCATCACCACATATTATAATGCATGGGAATGTGATTTAAATGTTGGATCATATTTCAATAAGTTTAAGTTTATTATTTAAATGATTTAAAGTGACTAGAAATGCCTATATAGCATTATTTTGGTACTAGTTCAAAGTCACTACATGAAAGCCTAAATATTATTATATATTCAGATACGTATTATCAAATGTGATTTTTAAGAGTTCAAATCAACTCAAAAGCTATTCTGGTTGATTTTTGAAAAATGTTTGAATTTAGAAAAGTCTCTGTTTTGTTATTTTTGCTATATGTGATCTCTAACTCCAATTGATTTAAATCCAACGGGCTTGGATAGATATTTGAATTATCTTTCTAACAAAATTGGAATCATTTATTTTAGTTCAGTAGAACTCTCTGAATTGATTTTTAAACTAGTGGACAGAACCTAGTTTAAATTTAATTAGAAAAACATTCATTTGAATTTTAGGGCCAGCGCGGGAAACTAAACGGGCTGGCCCAGTGGCGCTGCGCGGCGCAGAGGGCAACTGACAAGGGGGCCCCGCATGTCAGCGGTGCATCTAACGCGAAGTGGTACGGGGTGATATCAGCCGTGCGATTAGAATAGAAATCGACGACCGTGGTTCATCATCGACGACGAACAGGTCGCCGGTGAGAACGAACCCTAGCGGCTCGGTGGGGGTGCATTGGGGCTTACTAGGGCTCTAGCTAAGCGTGGCGATGGGGGCGATCAAACTAGTGGACGACGGTGGTCTCAGGCGTGGTCACGGCGGCTCCTAGGGTGGTCGCAATCAACGACCCCCTTCCTCCTCTGCTGTGGCGAGCTCCGGCAAAATTCCGGCGGCTGAGGGCTCGACTGGCTCCAGGGAGAAGTGGGGAATGATCAGTGGTGAGAGGGTAGGTGAGTGGTGTGTAGAATTTGGACGGAGGAGGCCTCCTTTTATAGGCTCGATGTTGAGGCAGTGCAGTATGGGCGCGGCTTGTCAGAGACAATGGTACATGCAGCTATGGTTGGGGCTGAGCTAGGCGGACGGTGTGCGGTCTACTGGCGGTCATCTACGGCGTAATGGCGTGGCTAGGGGCGGTGGCAATTGGTCGGGCGCGTCTGCGTTCTAGGTGGAGGCAGTGAGTGTTCGATGCAGTGCACGGTGGCTACTGGTCGTGCGGCGGGAAATGGGCATGTCTGGGCGGTTGCTGGAGTCATGGCGGAGCGGTGAGCACGGGCTGCGGTCGAGGGGTGGCGTGTGCTGCCTTGCCGGGCTTGGCGCACTGGCGCGTGCTCGGCATGGCACAGAGGCGGCGGGCACGATCGTGCTTCGGTGGTCCATTGCCTGGCTGGGCTTGGGGAAAGGACAGGGGCGGCGATGTGGTCTGGCCTACCTCCTAGACACGGCGAGAGGGAGAGGGTGGTCTGCTGCGACTGGGGCATGGTCGACCGGCGGCGACCACCTTTGGGGGGCGCAGCACTGCTGCTAGCGGTGAAGGGGGTGCTGTCTGGGCTAGGTTAGATGCTAGGGAGACAAGGGGAGTGGAATGGGGCAATTGGGTGGACAATGCATTAATCAAGAACAGTGTTAGTTAGGCCATATTATTTTTGCCTGCCAAGTGTTCGACAAAATGGCCGCAAGAAATTTAATTTTGAATTTTGAAAAGGATTTTGGTGTGTGACTTGATCTCATGCTTGGTAGTCTGTGGTTGCTTGGGATTGTTAAGTGGAGTTCATTTGAGTGGTTTTTGAAAAAGTGGGACCTATGCATATGAAGTGGATTCAAATTTCAAATGCCACTTAAAATTAGTGGCTAAGGGTTTTTGTAAAATAGTAAAATGGTCCTTGGTAGATCTTTACTTGTACTAGGAAGGGATGAAAAGAGTTAGAATTATTTCTGTTAAGAATTGACTTCTAGGAACACCTAAAGTGGTCTAGTAGATTAAAATGGCACAAATGGCCATTTGCATTTATTAATCTTATTTGATTTCTTTTTCTTTGTATTTTGTTTGGGAATGATCTAGATGATGTGGCATTCACCTTTGAATCATTTCACGACCATTAGAGCAAACAAACATGGCAATTACACACAATTCTATACTAATGCACAAACACATGCATTCATAATTGTTTTTAATAATAAAAGTTTTTGTTAACCCTAAATTGGGTGATTTGAACTTGATTAACCTTGATTAAAGTTTTGGGATGTTACACATTGCATGTGTTCTTTTCCTAAACCACATTGATTCACTAGATTCATTGCATGTGTTCTTTTCCTAAAACACATTGACCCACTAGAGTCATTGCATGTGTTCTTTTCCTAAACCACATTGATGCCACTCATGCCACTCATGCCACACTGGTGCAACATGCAACGTGGAAGCTGCTTTCCTTTGTGTTTTTGGTCTCTGTGACCATGGTTTGACACATGCAATCCATAGGGTCATTGTATGTGTTCTTTTCCTAAACCACATTGATCCACATGACCACAAACACTCCAATGGATCCTGTGATGCAATTTTTGCCACACTAGTGCAACATGCAATGTGGAAGCTACTTTCCTAAGTGTTATTGGTCTGTGTGACCATGGTTTGACACATGGAGTCCCTAGAGTCATTGCATGTGTTCATTTTCCTAAACCACATTGATCCACATGACCACACCCACTCCAGTGGATTCTGTGATGCAACTTCTGCCACACTGGTGCAACATGCAATGTGGAAGCTGCTTTCCTAAGAGTTTTTTGTCTATGTGACCATGGTTTGACAAATGAAGTCCCTAGAGTAATTGCATGTGTTCTTTTCCTAAACCACATTGATCCACATGAGCACATTGCATGTGTTCTTTTCCTAAACCATATGGATCCACATGACTACAAACACTCCAGTGGATTCTGTGATGCAACTTCTGCCACACTGGTGCAATGTGGAAGCTGCTTTCCTGTGTGTTTTTGGTCTCTACGACCATGGTTTGACACATGGAGTCCCTAGAGTCATTGCATGTGTTCTTTTTCTAAACTAAAATTTTCCACTAGAGTGATTGCATGTGTTCTTTTTCTAAACCACATTGATCCACATGACCACACACACTCCAGTGGATTATGTGTTGCAACTTCTGCCACACTAGTTAAACATGCAATGTGGAAGCTACTTTCCTAAGTGTTTTTGGTCTATGTGACCATGGTTTGACAGATGGAGTCCCTAGAGTCATTGCATGTGTTATTTTCCTAAACCACATTGATCCACCTGACCACATTGCATGTGTTATTTTCCTAAACCACATTAATCCACATGAGCGCACACACTGCAGTGTATTCTGTGATGCAACTTCTGCCACACTGATGCAACATGCAATGTGGAAGCTGCTTTCCTAAGTGTTTTTTGTCTATGTGACCATGGTTTGACACATGGTGTCCCTAGAGTCATTGCATGTGTTCTTTTCCTAAACCACATTGATGAACTTGACCACATTGCATGTGTTCCTTTCCTAAACCACATTGATCCACATTACCACATGCACTCCATTAGATTCTATGATGCAACTTCTGCCACACTAGTGTAACATGCGATGTGGAAGCTGCTTTCCTAAGTGTTTTTTGTCTATGTGACCATGGCTTGACACATGGAGTCCCTAGAGTCATTGCATGTATTATTTTCCTAAACCACCTTGATCCACTAGAATCATTGCATGTTTAAAATTTTAAACCACATTGATCCAAATGACCACACACACTCTAGTGGATTCTGTGATGCAACTTCTGCCACACTGGTGCAACATGCAATGTGGAAGCTGCTTTCCTAAGTGTTTTTGGTATATGTGACAATGGTTTGACACATGGAGTCTTTAGAATCATTGCATGTGTTCTTTTCCTATACCACATTGATCCTCTAGAGTCATTGGATGTGTTCTTTTCCTAAACCACATTGATCCACATAACCACACATAGTCCAGTGGATTCTGTGATGCAACTTATGCCACACTGGTGCAACATGCAATATGGAAGCTGCTTTCCTATGTGTTTTTGGTCTCTGTGACCATGGTTTGACACATGGAATCCCTAGGGTCATTGCATGTGTTCTTTTCCTAAACCACATTGATCCACATGACCACACACACTCCAGTGGATTCTGTGATGCAACTTCTGCCACACTGGTGCAACATGCAATGTGGTAGCTTGTTTCCTAAGTGTTATTGGTCTATGTGACCATGATTTGACACATGGAGTCCCTAGAGTAATTGCATGTGTTCATTTTCCTAAACCAAATTGATCCACATGACCACATTGCATGTGTTCTTTTGCTAAACCACATTGATCCATATGACCACACCCACTCCAGTGGATTCCGTGATGCAACCTCTGGCACAAGAGTGCAACATGCAATGTGGAAGCTGCTTTCCTTAGTGTTTTCAGTCTATATGACCATGGTTTGACAGATTGTGTCCCTAGAGTAATTGCATGTGTTCTTTTCATAAACCACATTGATCCACATGACCACATTGCATGTGTTCTTTTCCTAAACCATATTGATCCACATGACTACACACACTCTAGTGGATTCTATGATGCAACTTCTGTCACACTGGTGCAACATGCAATGTGGAAGCCGCTTTCCTATGTGATTTTGGTCTCTGTGACCATGGTTTGACACATGGTGTCCCTAGTGTCATTGCATCTGTTCTTTTCCTAAACCACATTGATCCACTAGAGTCATTGCATGGGTTGTTTTCCTAAACCACATTGATCCACATGACCACAAACACTCCAGTGGATTCTGTGATGCAACTTCTGCCACGCTGGTGCAACATGTAATGTGGAAGCTGCTTTCCAAAGTGTTTTTGGTCTATGTGATCATGGTTTGACCGAGGGAGTCCCTAGAGTAATTGCATGTGTTCTTTTCCTAAACCACATTGATCCAAATGACCACATTGCATGTGCTATTTTCCTAAGTCACATTGATCCACATGAGCTCACACCCTCTAGTGGATTCTGTGATGCAACTTCTGCCACACTAGTGCAACATGCAATGTGGAAGCTGCTTTCCTAAGTGTTTTTGGTCTATGTGACTATGGTTTGACACATGGAGTCCCTAGAGTCATTGCATGTGTTCTTTTCCTAAACCACATTGATCCACATGACCACATTCCATGTGTTCTTTTCGTAAACCACATTGATCCACATTACCACACACACTCCAGTGGATTCTATGATGCAACTTGTGTCACACTACTGCAACATGCAATATGGAAGCTGCTTTCCTGAGTGTTTTTGGTCCATGTGACCATGGTTTGACACATGGAGTCCCTAGAGTCATTGCATGTGTTATTTTCCTAAACCACATTGATCCACATGACCACACACATCTAGTGGAATCTGTGATGCAACTTATGCCACACTGGTGCAACATGCAAGGTAGAAGCTGCTTTCCTAAGTGTTTTTTGGTCTATATGACCATGGTTTGACAAATTGAGTCCCTAGAGTAATTGCATGTGTTCTTTTCCTAAACCACATTGATCCACATGACCACATTGTATGTGTTATTTTCCTAAACCACATTGATCCACATGACCACACACACTCCAATGGATTCTGTGATGCAACTTCTGCCACACTAGTGCAACATATTCCCAGGTTGATCAACTTTATAGGTGTTTGAAGATTTGGGGGGTAAGGATTAAATAGGTTTGATAGATTTAGATTTAATAACCAAACCCAGGAATATGAATCCAAAGAAAAAGACAAAATGGAATAAAATAAGTAGAACCAAGAGGAAGATGGGATTTGGTTATTATTGCATGTGACATGCAATATAGTCAAACTATTAAACAAAGGTGGCATATGATCAAGGGAATGTGTAGAAGTGCAAAAAGAAAAGGAGTTGATAAATGTCCTTTAGAAACTTGGATCCCTACATAATACTCATGGGCAAGAATTAGAGCAAAAACCAAATAAGAGCCCACATATATATATATGGCAAGATGGAATATGTCATGTTAGTGCATAGAAGGATTTAAAAAGATATGCCCCAAGTCAATTTGGGCATGCAACATTATATCAAAAACCAAATACAATATATCAAGAAGCAAATACAATTAATAATACAAATTCAATATGAGGAGAAGAACCAAATAGAAGGGTTTAATATGATGCTCAAATGCAATGTGGCATGGTGGCATGAGCATGATATTATAATGATGCATTAATGACAAGTATATAGTAGCCTTAATCCTTATTTATTATGTAGCATTCCAATGTTAGACAATTGGGATGCTACAACTCTCCCCACTAAACAAGAATCTCGCCCCGAGATTCCTAGGAAAAGAAGAAGACACAAAGAGTAGCGGGTTCTCGGAATGAAGATGATCCTCACGTTCCCAAGTTGTTTTTCAATGGAATGGTGCGACCACTACACCTTGCAAAACGTGCTAGACTTGTTGTGAGTCTTGTGTTTTTCTTCTTAGAAACAAAGGACTTTAAGAACCTGGAGAATTGTTGTGAGATGAGAAAGATATGATGAACATAGCTCCGGTGCTCTTGAGAAACACGATAAAAGAATAGAACCACTTCTTGAAAGAATTTGAAAATACGATGTATCAACAAGGAGGGAAAAGAACGACACATCGTTAGGATTAAAGATCAACAGAAGCATGTGGAGATGATTGTTTGTTTCGCCGGAAGAAAAGAGGAGATTGGATAAGTTATCAACCACTATGAAAATAACATTGATTATTTCCTCAGATTTAAGAAATGAAGTTTGGAGAAACAATATTGCCTTCAAAAAATAGAGTTCCTTGATATCAACGGAAGATTTGGGTTTAGGTGTTCTCACATTAGATTCTTCTTGCACCCGTAAGGAACAAAGGATCACGCAATTGAGGTGCATGGATTTACCTTCAAGAGAAGGAGGTGACCCAAGTTTATGGTGGAATCTTGAGTAATAAGTTGACTATAGCAGATCTGGGGTTATTATCGAGATGCTTTTAGCTTTCCTTAACCATGAGCTTATTGTAATAGATTTTGCAATTGATGGCATAACCATAATTGGCTTTACCAAAAGAAAAACATTTGGTAAAAACAAGTCCGATATATCTTCCATCCATCTTGTTTGATGATGTCGAGCTCCGGTAGGATGAAGAGTATCAGGGGAAGATTTTGCATTTGTTTCCACTAGATCATTGAAGGTTTCGCTCCTTGTTGAAATAGATGAGACCACCAGCACAATATTGTTGCTCATGTTCGTCGAGAGAACACTCCAGAAAAACAAGGATGGAAGTAAAAGTCTCGAGGGATAAAGGACACTTCTATCTTCTGTGGACTGAGTGAAATCGCATTAACCCACCAATTCAGTGTACAGGAGCGAATGATAAGAGTAGTCGGATGGGGATCAGTCCATCGCGCACATAAAGCATTACTCCATACAAGAATAAGCAAATAGTGCAACCCAACTCTCAGAAATTTCACTATAAGAAAAGTTGGCTTTTACAACAGATGATTTTCGTGGTTGAAGGCTCGTTTTTCGTGGCCAAAGAGTCTTGCGGGACGGATGGCCTTTATGGCAAAAGCCTCATCACAAATGAATTAACCAAGGGTTTTTTTTGACCGTGGCGGATCGTGCCCTTCAACCACGAAAACTTGTTCTGTCGTAGATCTGTTCGCCAGCCATGTTGACGGCTGACATCATGCAAACTGCCACATGGCAGCCACCATTAGCGGCCGGTTACTGCTGTTAATGGTCATAGAAACCATGGAAGAAGCTAGGCCCAGCTAAGGCGTGCTAAATACTAACTGGGCTAGCCCATTAGGGGAGCCCAATAAGAAGATGGCCCGTTACTGTTTTATCCTGCACAGTTTGAAATGGGCCCAAAAATGCAGCCAGCAGCGGCCCACGAACTTTTAGGCCCGATTCTGTTTTGGCCTACAGAAGGCCCATGTTGGTCCAACACTATGCTGCCACTTGAGGCCTGCACAAATCTGGCCCGGCACTGTTCAGGCCTATTGCCAAACTAGCCTTTTACTGTTCAGTCTTGTTACTGTTCTAGCCTTTTAGGAATTTCGACCCGTTACTATTTAGGCCCTTTAGTGTTTGGGCTTTTGCCTATTCAGGCCAGCACTGTTTGGCCTATTACTGTACTGGCCTGCTGATACGTCGTAAACGTATCTATAATTTTTGATGTTCCATGCTTGTTTTATATCTACTTTCTTATGTTTTGTCCACACTTTGGAGTATTTTTACACATTTTCTAGAACTAACCTATTAACAAGATGCCACAGTGACAGTTTGCATGTTTTCTGCTATTTTTGGTTTCAGAAAAGCTAGTAAGGAAATATTCTCAGAATTGGACCAGACAAAATCCAAAGTCAATATTTCACCCAAATCAACACGAAGTCCGGAGGGGAGACGAAGTGGCGCACCAGGGCGGCCACACCTGGTGGAGGCGCGGCCTGGGGGGGGGCGCCACCAGGCCCATAGTGTTACTTGTAGTTCAAGATGTACTCTGTAACCGACTCTTAGTCGTAGCCGGATAGATCTCTCCTGTAAACCCTAGGGCGGATATCTATATAAGCCGTCCTAGGGAGAGCCTTTAGGGCACTCCTTACAATCACAATCTCAACTCGCACAAGCGAACCCTTGTAACCCATATTACGGCTTTGCTGTATTACTGGATTGCTAGTAGGAGTAGGATCCGTCCAAAGCCGGTGGATTCGAACCTGGGAAAACTTGTGTGCTCACCGTCGTGGAACACCGTACGTCTCACACCCCTCTCTTCCGCACGCCTCGAGGACCCCTCATGGCGTACTTGTCATCAATCCAACGACAGTTGGCGCCCACCATGGGGAAAGTGAGCTTCAGATCTGCGTTCCGAGCGGAATCTACAAGAATCGGAATCAGTGAGACCATCACCGTCGGTCGCATCCTCTACGCCAGCGACGTCCCTCTCATCATTCTCGACGAGACCTGGATTCCGGCTAGGGAGGCTGTGACTGCCTACACCATCATGTCTTTTGGCGAGATCGATGTTTACATCGGCTTTGCTGAACCTGCCCCACCCACCCTAGCGGTGATGATAGAGGCAGAAGAAATCTCTGGATCCCCTTTGTCCGTGGAGGCGGCAGAGTTCCGGATCTCAGAAAACCCTAATCCCACCCATCCCGCACCAGTTGTGGAGATAGTGGAGAAATTCGAACCTGAAGCAGACCTGGCGGTCCAAGTTGAATCTGGAGTGGATCTCCCTGGAGAGGCAGAATCCCAGATCGACCCACCCGCTGAAGTCGAAATCTAGGAGGAGCATAACAACGACACTGGTTCCGGCTCTGATGATGCTGGGATAGACATGCCTTTCCTGAGATACATGCTGAGACTCATGATGATGCAAGATGCAAGCATAGATGATATTCTCCAGACCATCAGGCATTTCGAGGAGGCCGATCGCGAGAGCCGCAACTATCTCAGGAGGCACACGTCGCACTTTGTCGGATATGTGGGATCCGGATCCGGCTCTGCCGATGCTGGAGAAAACACCGACTCTGTGCTGGATGAGATCGGAACAAACACCGACGTGCCCGCATCCTCGGATGAATCGATGACGTCAGTAGACTTCCGAGAGTTCTCCGAAGAATATGAAGAGGAGTATAACTCCAAAGCTGTAGAGGAAGGAGAAGCCATGGATGAAGGATCCGGGGAAAACTTTCCCAGAGTGCAGGACGACATGGAAATCGGAGATAAGCCCGAGGTCTAGATGTCCGAAAGTACCGATCAGAGCTTGAATCCGAGAAATGGACCCAAAGCCGTCTTTGCTACCAGCGCTGCCAAGAAGGCAAAGAAGAAGAACAAAAAAACAAGACCCCGACGAAAGACCCTCCGGAAGAGGAGGTGATTGCCGAGGAATACGAGGAATACTCGGATGGAGCGCTTATCCCAGACAAGCCCAAAGAAGAGTCGGTGGATGGACACGTGATCACTGAAGGTGCGCATAAACTCATCGATGTTGCATTAACCACACCTATTCCTACAGCTGCAGAACTTATTGCTGAAGAGCTGGACGAGAGGGCACAAGCCCTAGAAGCGCGTCGTCAAGTACTCCTCGATGAAGCCAAAACATTGATGAGCAAAATAAACGCATGGCATCTGCGGAGAAATACAACTCCAGGCAACACCAGAAGACCAGGAAACGTCATACTGATGACAACCAATTCCCGTAGATTCACAAAGTCCTTTTCGGAGGAGAACTTGGGATGCCTCAACGCGACAACAACGGGGATTGGGTGTATCCAACGCCAGTACAGAACACCGTTGCGGCTCGAGAAATCCTATCGGCTAATCCAGGCCCAGAGCAGATCCGGTTGGGAATCAAACTACTCAACAAAGGACTGGAGCAACAAAAGGTTGCCCTGTCCAGAAGTCAAAAACTGGTCTCAAATTCTGACCAATGCCGCACAGATCCGGCATGGGCTGACGTAAGACCCCAACGTGTTCCGGAACAGCAACATCGTTCCGACCAACGGGAAGACAACCACTCAAGAACCGGATCTTCAGGACAGCACCACAAAGCTGCTCGTGACTGGCGTAACGTTAACCCAGTTGCGGAGCAAGAGGCAATCGCTACACTGAATCCGAGGAACCCTCCCTGGCGAGAGTCGAAAGACCGCAGGGAAGAAGATAAAGAGAAACGTCGGGAGGAGGACCGACAAAAAATGCCACCTCCTAGACATGCAAGCCGTCCGGATGACGGACGAACGACACCGTCCCGAGTCAAGCCGGCAGGGGGCTCGTCACAATGAAGACCCTCCCCGGAACCGAAATAATGACGCTCCGGATGGAGGCCGGCGATCAACCGGAATTAACCCAGCTGCTCCACCCTCTCCACCAAGTATCCATCACAACGTCTCCCAAGGAGGCCAAGGAGGGCATCGCGGTGGAGGAGGTGGTGGCAAAAGCTGAAGTCCGGCTCCAAGGCACCACAGCCATAGCCGTCACTCAGGATGATCTTTATCCCCAAATGACGCAAGGCACATGATAAACTCCAATATAGAAGTGCGACGCTATGAAAATGATGACATATACGTTGTCCCAAAGTGCTTCGGACCACGCATAAGAGCTACAAGATTCCCGGAAGGATTTGCTATCTCAAGACATATTCAAGCCTACGACGGTATAGCTCGGCTAGATACTTGGCTACAGGATTTGTTCCAAGCTTGCTACATCGCCAAAGGAGGAAACAACCTGGTCGCAACCCGATATCACCCACTCATGTTGCGGAAGACGGCATGATCATGGCTCAGTGAACTACTAGAGAACACCATCCACAACTGGCATGACATGCAAAGTGTGTTCTTTCGGAATTTCGAAGGCACATACCGGAGGCCCTGTACGATCGGAGACCTACAGCGTTGCACCCAGGAAGCCAGAGAAACTTGCCGGGACTATCTCGAACGATGGATCGACACCAGGAACTCCCGTGAAGGAGTAAATGACCAAACTGCGATTGAAGCTTTCATTGCAGGTCTCCCAATTGGTTTACTGCGTCATCGTTTGAAGTGTGACAAGGTCACTGATTTGGGAGAGATGATAGAAACATCGAGCAAGTATGCAGATGCTGATGACGATGCAGAGGGATTACTCAACGCCCTGGCTGTGCCACAGTCAGCAAAACAACCAAAGCAACAAGCTCAGAAGCACAAGAATACCTCGGAAGAGAAACCCAACACGGAAACGGCAGTGGCCACTGCTACTTTCGGGTCTGGAGGATGAGGAGGACGTGGCGGTGGCCACGGCCGCGGTCGTGGGACATCAAGAGTCCAGGGTAGAGGAGACCAGCAACCCGGAAAAACCTACTCTTGGGCCGACATTGCCAATAACACATGTGTGCATCACTTAGACGCTAATGGGGGCTCGTCCCACACAAACACCGAGTGTCGTTTCAATGACGACATTAAAAGAGATGACACCGCTAGCTACAAAGCTAAGTGGAAGAAGGGAAAGAAGAATCCGGAAAAGATAAAGAGACCAAGGAAGATTCCGACCTGGAGGAAGCTGATGCTTCAAATCCCAAGATGGAAGGGAAGAAAAATTTTCCAACCAAGAAAGACACTTATGTCACCTTCCTCGGATCTAAACCAGCAAAGGTCAAAAAGGCAGTGCTACATGAGCTCAATGCAACAGTTTCGGCTGTCCCCCAATTCTTGGACTGGTCGGAAGTGGCAATCACATTTGACCGCGCTGATCATCTGCCTAAGCTGCACAGGCGAGGAAAATACGCCTTAATCGTCAATCCAGTTATTGATGGTTATGGTTTCTCCAAGACTCTCATGTACGGTGGCATCAGTATTAATATTCTATATGTCGAAACGCTACGCCGGATGAAGATCTTGGAGACCTAGCTGAACCACAGCTCTATGATTTTTCACGAGGTTGTCCTAGGAAGACAAGCAAATTCCCTGGGAGAAATCACTTTGGATGTTACCTTTGGAACTCCAAAGAACTACCGGACGGAGGCACTTTCCTTTGAAGTGGTCCCGTTCAAGAGTGCGTACCACGCTAATATTCGGACGTCCGACTTACTGGGCTTTTATGGCTCGTCCGTGTTACATTTACAATATGATGAAAATTCCAGGTCCCAACAGCGTGATCACCATCAGGGGAGACCCAAAGAAAGCGCGAGAGTGCGAGGATGGAAATGTCGCCTTTGCCGAAGCCGTGCTGCATGCCTAGGAGTACCAGGAGATCAAGAAGAGCATAGATCCGTCCGAGATGCCCACAACGAAGAAGGAGGTGACAAAGCCGAATCCAGAGTTCAAGGCATCAGAAGAGATGAAGAAGACGCTATTGAAGGATGATGACTCCTCCGAGGTGACCCAGATAGGCGTAGGCCTAGATAGCGCATAGGAAAGCGCGCTCGTCAAGTTCCTCAAAGAAAATCAAGATATCTTCGCATGGTAGCCATCTGACATGACCGGAGTACCTAGGGAACTTGTCGAGCACTCTTTAAATGTAAACCCGAACGCTAAACCCGTCAAACAGTCCTTACGAAGTTTTGGCGATGAAAAGCGTAAGGCAATAGCTAAGGAACTAGCATGACTTGAGTTAGCCGGATTCATAGAAGAGGTCATCTACACTGAGTGGTCGGCCAATCCTGTAATGGTCCCTAAAAAGGGCACTACTGATTTAAGGATGTGTGTTAATTATACCGCCTTTAACAAGGCTTGTCCCAAAGATCTGTTTGCTCTGCCTAGGATTGATCAAGTTATCGATTCTACGGCAGGCTCAGAACTCCTCTGTTTTCTCGACGCATATTCCGGTTATCACCAAATCCGGGTGAAGGAATCTGGCAAAGTCAAAACTTCATTCATAACCCCCTTCAGAACCTTCTGTTTTGTTATGATGCCCTTTGGGTTGAAGAACGCAGGAGCTACGTACCAACGCACAATGCAGCGTTGCCTCCATGATCAAATCGGACGCAATGTACATGCATATGTGGATGATATTGTGGTGATGTCCAAAAAGAAGGAAACATTGATTTCCGACTTGGAAGAAACATTCGCCAATCTACGAAAATACAACATAATGCTTAATCTGAAGAAATGCTTCTTTGGAATTCCAGCCGGAAAATTGTTAGGTTCCATCGTGTCTCAAAGAGGCATAGAGGTGAACCGAGACAAAATCAAGGCTATACTTAATATTTCTAGGCTAACTCTCCTGAAGGACGTACAAAGACTAACTGGTTGCATTGCTGCAGTCAGTCGGTTTGTAAGCTGGCTCGGTGAAAGAGCCGCACCATTATACAAACTCCTGAAAAAAACTAAGGATTTTGTGTGGACCGACGAAGCTGAAGCCGCACTACAAGACCTGAAGAAAGTACTCTCATTTGCTCCTATCCTTGCTGCGCCGGAGCCACAGGAACCAATGTTGCTCTATCTTGCTGCGACAAACAAAGTCGTCGGTATCATTATGGTAGTGGAGAGACCAGAGGAAAATCAGGAACACTTGGTGCAGCGTCCGACTTACTTTGTCAGTGAGGTCCTGACATAATCGAAACAGCGGTATCCGCACTATGAAAAGCTGGCTTATGGCGTGTTCTTAGCATCTCGTAAGCCACGGCATTATTTTCAGGAGCATCCAATTACCGTGGTGAGCATAGATCCCATGAGAGATATAATCAATAACAGTGATGCCACAGGACGCGTCACCAAATGGGGCATAGAGCTCTCAGCTTTCGATATTGAGTACAAACCTCGGACAACAATCAAATCCCAAATCCTTGACGACTTTGTTGCTGATTGGACAGAGACGAAGGAGAATATGACCCTCCCTGAGTCGGAATATTAGACCCTATATTTTGATGGGTCTAAAGCTCGCGGGGGCTCGGGGGCTAGCGTGGTGCTCAAATCACCCCAATGAGATGAACTTCTATACGTGTTGCAGATCCACTTTACAGCGACAAATAATATTGCCGAGTATGAAGCACTGCTACATGGAATCCGGATTGCTAAGGATATCGGCATCCGACGTTTAATGTGTTATGAAGATTCGGATCTTGTTGCTCAGCAAGTGTCGGATATTTGTAATGCAAATAAGCACAAGGCAGCATATAAAGCTATCGTGGATGATTTATCTAAATCGTTCGAAGGGTTTGAGGTTCAACACATCCCTCGAGCAGAAATCGAGGAAGCAGATGCACTATCTCGGATAGGCTCTGCACGGAAAGAGGTCTCGGATGGTGCTTTTTTAGAGCACCTCAACGTTCCCTCAATAAAGGGAGTGGATGAGGAATATCCGACCAAAACCGACTCACCTCTAATAGTAGTTCTGGCTGTAATTCCCAGCTGGACTCAACCCTACATTGACTTTCTGGTAGATGGCAAATTACCCGAAGACGAGGTTCTGAGCCGGCAGATTATCCGACGAGCGAAAGCCTATACTATAGTTAAAGGTGAGCTCTATAAGCGGAGTGTGTCTGGGGTCTTTCAGCGCTGCGTATCTCCAGAAGAAGGAGTGGAAATCTTAAGAGAAATCCACGAAGGCAAGTGTGGTCACCATGCTGCAGCCAAATCTTTAGTGGCAAAAGCTTTCAGACACGGTTTTTTCTGGCTTACAGCCAAGGCAGATGCCGAACGGCTGGTCAAGACGTGCAAGGGCTGCCAAAAGTACGCCAAACAAGCTCACGTTCCGGCTGATCAGCTGTGAACCATACCTATAACATGGCCTTTCGCGGTCTGGGGGCTTGACTTGGTAGGACCATTTAGACGGGCTCTAAGTGGATTTACTCACCTCTTAGTGATGGTGGATAAGTTCACCAAATGGATTGAGGCTAAACCCGTCACTAGTTGTGATGGAGCAACAGCCAAAAGATTTGTTGAGGATGTCATAATCCGGTATGGTTATCCGCATAGTATTATCACAGACAACGGGAGTAATTTATCTATGGGAGAACTGGCCGAATTCTGCAACAAACAAAATATCTGGCTTGACATTGCATCAGTCGCACATCCACAGGCTAATGGACAAGTCAAAAGAGCAAATGGTTTAATCCTACAAGGCCTAAAACCGAGACTCGAAGAACCACTATGACGTGCTGCGGGGGCTTGGGCAGAGGAATTACCTTCTATAATATGGAGTTTACGAACAACTCCGAACAGGTCAACCGGATACACACCTTTCTTCTTGGTCTATGGCGCAGAAGCAATTCTTCCTAGTGATTTGATTCACACTTCTCCTAGAGTGGCCACGTATATCAAAGAGGATGCCGAGGTTTCTCGACAAAATGATCTCGACTTAGTCGAAGAAGTTCACGTCGTTGCTAAAATGAGATCAACAGCCTATCAGCAGAAGTTACGCAAGTATCATAGCTAGAGAGTCAGAAACAGATCTTTTAATAAAGGCGATTTGGTTCTCCGGCTTGTGCAACAAAGAAAGCACAAACTTTCCCCAGTATGGGAAGGGCCCTTTTTATTTAGTCGAGTATTGCACAATGGTTCATACTACTTAATTGATATGAGGCCAGTCAAAGAAAGACCTGCTACTAAGAAGAGAAAGAGAGATGGAGGCAGTACAAATCCGGATGAGTTAGACAGACCATGGAATATTGCTGATCTACGTCCCTTTTACTCTTAGTTTATCCTTCTTTGTAATCATACATATGTACATGTTCTGTGAGAAATAAAAGTTTTGGTTGCCTCAAGTTTTTTCTGAGAAGGTTTTACCATCTTATTTCCGAATGATCATGTCATAGTCGAAAATCCCAGGATACTTGAAAGTACTTTATGCTCATATTTGTTCTGGTTTAGATTTCCGATTCTAAAAATGCTACCTTCGGGTATAACTCTAAAGTTTCTAGTCTATACTTTGGTTATTTGTTTGATTGCCAGATGCAGGCATTTTCCGAGTAGTGAATTGTTGGTACTGGAAGCCAGCTTTGTTTTCGAGTTTAAACTGGTTTAGCAATTGAGCTCCGTTGCTCGGCAAAGTTTCCGTGCAGAAAGTTTAGCCGGCTCATGAAAGGGACGAGGCGGAAAGCCAAATAAACAATAATTATAGACAAAAAAGTATAAGTGCTTATGCAAACATTTCAGGCACACAAAAATTTAAGCCAAAAGTGCTGAATAGATTAAAAACTTGGCACTAGCAAAAGTATCATACTGCATATTTACAGACCAATAATGTTTTCAGAATAATACATTTGTTTCTGATAATTTATGATGCAGGAGAGGAGGTAGGAGCTGCCGGCTCGTTGGACACATCAGCCGCGCCCTAATAATGATCCGAGATGTCCAAATCCGATATGGTTTGTCCATCGTCGGAAACTTCGGCTTCTTCTTCGGGAGGCGGAGGCGGCGTGTCCACGCGGGTGAAGAAGGGAGTGTCATAGCTGGTTAGGTCAGCTACATGACACCCATATCCGGTGTAGGAGTCCATGATGGCCTTGATGTCTTGCTCCTGTCCGTCTTCATCCACCTTCCAGTACCCTCTGGTCACTTGCCAGATTTCCATGCTTCCATGGTGGCTCATGACCATTGTGAGGGCGTTCTGTGCTGCTGATCGCGCGTAGGACATGTTCCAGTCCTGGACGAGCTGCGGCATCTCCTTTGCCTTGTCCCACACCTGAAAGTCGGACATGCGATGCATGTCCGGAACCTTGAGAGCTTCGCCAATATCCTCAATGGATTGGCGGAAGTCATGAAGCAGATCACCGACTTGGGTAAGCCGGTGGGTGCGAGGCTCGACAGAGGTGGAGTCCGTCAAGTTCAGAGGACCTATACATATAACACAAAATGGTTAAGTAAATCTAATATTGAAAGAGTGAAAGAATGTAGACAAGTCAGAAAGATGGAAACATACCAAAGATGATGTCATCAACATTGGTCTTCTCTTCACGAAGACTTCGGAGTTCAGCCCGGAGTGCCTCGAAAAGATCCTTCTCTCTACAAAGCTCATCGTTGAGATCCGAAATTTTCTGCTCGTGGAGTGCAATCTTGCGATCACGCTCCACGGTGGCCATAGAGGACGATTCGAGAACTTGAGCTATGCTCTTCTCATGATCCGCCTTAAGCTGGTCAAGCTCTCAGCGGAGATCCTTGTTTTCCACCACCAGGGTCTTCAGATTGTAGGCCTCCTCAATCATAGCACAGGACTGCTTTATCAGTGTTGTAAGTCAAAAGGAACAACAGTTCAGCAAAAAATATTCGACTATGAAAACACAAGACAAGATTTGAGTCTCGGAATGATTACCTTCGGCCTCATCCTTCGAAACCTTCAGCTTAGCATTCTTAAGTCGAAGAGCTTTGATCTCTCTCCGCTTATTGCAGACATTCTTCACCAAATCCTGTTTATATGAATTAACTTTCTGTAAGTTAGAATACCCAGAGTCAGAAGTCTACTGAAGACTCGGGCTAATATTGTAGCGAATACCAGCACGAGCCTTAGGGGCTACACTAGTTCATTCTTTGGCATCCTAAGGAAGCATAAACCCGGATTGTGTATCCAACTTCATGCTTGGGGGCTAGAGGATATGATATAAAGTACAATAAAGAAAAACGTGAGTTGGAAGTCCGACTTACACGATGTTCATGTGTGAGCTTGCTTAGGCACATGTTCACCTCAGTGGTAACCTTCTCGGCGAGGGTGAGTGGAATAACCGGAGGTAGTGGAAGCACACCAGCTCTTAATCCCTCGTCGTGAAGGCGAACTTGTTCAAGAAGATCGGAGTACTTGACGTCCTCCACTTCTTGTGCTTCTTCTTCAGTAGAGAGATTACGGCTTTCCAAGCATTGCCAGGCCAGCCGCTGGATTTCTTCTGCAGATTTCCGAGACAAGCCAAATTTGGCAAGTCCCGAATTATTCAGGAGGTTTTCGGCGAAAGTCTCTGCCGAGGGATCATTACACGAAGAGGGTTCACCCTTATCAAAACCTGAGCCTCCCATAGTGGCGTTAGTCTGCGACTCAAGGGTCGCTGGCCCTGTTGAGGGAGCCGAATCTTCTGCGACAACCGGCGATGGAGTAATCACCGGCGTTGCAGAAAGTTGAGGGGCAGGAGTCAGAGGAGCTGTGGCAGGAGAAGCCATGGTTAGCTTCGTCTGGCGCAGGGGCTTCGAGATGTTTCCTTTCCCCTTACGCTTGATGAGATGCTTAGCTCTAGGAAAGTGATAGAATAAAGAACATTACGTCTCAGAAGAAATTACGAGTAAGGTACAAAGGCGGAACTTGTGTGGAAAGATACCTCTTCACAACTGGCACTTCCTTTGTGCCGACGGCCACAGTCGGAGCTTTGCGCTTCCTGGGCACAACGTCCGGCAGTGGAACCAGTTCCTCCTCCTGAGAAAACTCCAGAGGATATCCCTCGATAGGAGCCAGTTCCGACTCAAGGAGGTCGGCAAGCTGAAAAGAAGATAATATCTCAGTATTGCGAAATAACTTAAAGGTGAGACACATAAAAAAGGGTTTATTGCTAAAAGCTTACCGGGACCACAGGATCTTCCGCTGTGTGCATGTCTAGAGATAAGTCCAGAATCTTTCTCTCGATCTGCTCCTTTATCAGCCATTTTATCTGGCTTATGTAATCCTGTGGCTTTAAAGCTTTGGGACTGATGCGGAGGGAGTCATTTTTCGATGCCGTGATGGAATGCATCAGACGATCGCCGTGGTGTAGGAGAGGCTAGATCCGGCATGCGACCGAAGACTAGACTAAGTCGGACCCTCTCAGGTCCTTGTGTTTTATCAGATATTCGATCCGCCTCTTGGCGAGGATCTGATCGTCACTGATAGCCGGAGGAGCCTCGTCCCAAGACGCTAGGGCCGTGGCAGCTCCGTCAATGAAAGTAGCTTTGCCGGGAGCAGGAATATCCTTATGGTAAAAGAAGGTGGCCGGCCATTGTTTGACCGACTCACTAGCTAAAATGCGAGGATAAGCACGCTCACACAAAGCCGCATAGGCGCCCATCTCTAAGATGGAGTTGAGGGGAAGATGGTGAAGTTGGACACCATAGTGATCTATCACCTCGGAAAAGAATTCCGAGGGAGGGAAAGATAAACCTCTGTCGAGGTGGGTGCCGGAGTGTACCCACTCGTCGGCGCGTGGATTGGGGATGGTTTCACCAAAACTGCTCCGCCAGTCGCTGACACGGAGGAGCCCTTCATTCTCCATGCTGCGGAGCTTCTCGTCGTTGAGGACGTAGGGGATCCAGACCCCGCGATTGCTTTCTTTCTCCGCCGCCGCCGCCACCACTGCGGCTCCAGCCAAGCTGGATGATGAAGATGAAGCCACTCCTCCGGTGCGTCGGTGACCTTAGGTGGGCAGCGCTGGGAATCTGGGAAGTATGGGAGCTCTGAGCGCGAGGGAGAAGTGGAGGAGAAGAAATGGCAAGGGGAATAGGTGAAGATGAGGGAAAGAGAATCCTCACCCCTTATAACCACCTAACCGCGCCAAGATTCGTGCAAAAGCCATAGTAAATCCGCCATGCGTCGTGGAAAGAACTGGAAAGGTCCCACGCGATAATTACATCGCCTCGATCTCCGCGTACACATTGAAACGGTGCCTCGGTTCCATGAACGACGAACCCACCAACGGTCGTGCTGACAGGATGTTTGTCAGTCACGTAACTTGACCAAGACCAGTGTCAGATGACGTCAGAGACCAAGTTCCGGCTTAGTTTGAATATCAAGCTAGAAAATCTGAATAACGTACTGATAGGTCCAACTTACTTTTGAGACCTGGATCGTATCTTTTGTTTTGAAGTTTTAGGAACCCTTCATGATTCTGCAAGACGAAGATCAAGCTAGACGATGATGAATCCGACTTTGGATCTTGGAGACTTCCGGGGGCTGCTGTTGGGGATATACTTTCCGGGTATCCTCATAGTTCCTCACTGACCAGGGTGTCCCACTTCGGGTTAGAGCTTTGCTTCACGGGCGGCCCAGTCAGGGAGAATAAACGGAGTCTAGTCCGGCTACAGGAAGGCCAAGAAGACTTACCGACTTAGGCCCATAGTGTTACTTGTAGTTCAAGATGTACTCTGTAACCGACTCTTAGTCGTAGCTGGATAGATCTCTCTTGTAAACCCTAGGCCGGATATCTATATAAGCCATCCTAGGGAGAGCCTTTAGGGCACTCCTTACAATCACAATCTCAACTCGCACAGGTGAACCCTTGTAACCCATATTCCGGCTCTGCCGTATTACTGGATTGCTAGCAGGAGTAGGATCCGTCCAAAGCCAGCGGATTCAAACCTGGGTAAACTTGTGTGCTCACCGTCCCGGAACACCGTACGTCTCACACCCCTCTCTTCCGCATGCCTCAAGGACCCCCTCATAGCGTACTTGTCATCAATCCGACGACAAATAAAAATCTCAGGTTTTCTTCCAAACACTTCATTTTTATTGTTTCATGCACAATTGTGTTGTTCTTGGAGCGTCTTCGTTTTAGTTTTTAGTTTTCGTTTGCTTGGTTTGCTTAAATAAATTGGCTAGACCCCCGCATTCATACATAGTTTCAAATAAGTTGATTTGGATTGGAAAGAGTAGGAAAGTTCATGCTTATAAGTGGTATAAAAGGAGCTTGTTTTTGACTGTGACTTAGACTTTATCATGTCATGCTTGATATTTGTAGCATCCCAATTGTCTAACAATTGTAATGCTACTTGGTCTAGTAAGATAATGGCTACTTCCTATATATAATTGTTGCATCATAATTATTTCATGCTCATGTCATCATGCCACCTTGCATTTGAGCATCATATAAAACCCTTTTTGTTTTGGTTCTTCTGTCATATGCATTGTAAATTGTATTTGCCTCTTGATATTGTATTTGGTTATTGATATATTGTTTAAATGCCCAAGTTGAGTTGGGGGCAAATCTTTTATTCAACTCCATCACTTTTCCTTGTCACCACCTTATACTTCCCCCATTCCTATAACCCATGAGCTTGTAAGTCTTTTCCTTTTGATATTTATTCTAGCTAATGTGGGTTGGGTGGATCTAATTCTATAAATCCGTAGCTTGGCCCTTACTCCCTCTTTTGAGGATGCACATATATAAATGCCATGAGATTTTATTTTGTTTTCACAAGATTAACACATGGCATAAAATACTTGCATGGGCCATGCAACCATCATCATCTTTTGTCCTCCTTTGGTTTTATTTGATTTTGAGTGGATCATCTTCTCATCTCTCTCTTTCTCTCAATCCTTTCTACCTTGCTTTGTTTCTTGCCTTGTGCCATCAAACCTCATCCACCTCTCTTGTGTAGTGCCATGAATGATCTTACAAGACCATCCCCATGACCATCTCCTACCCTTCATGCTTGCTCATGCTCATGTGGTTACACCATCTCCCTTTCTCTCTTTATCTCTCTCTACCATTAGGGCCACCTGACCTCCTCTCTCTCTCCCTGGCCCACACCCCAGCCACCCCTCTCTCTAACCCTAAACAAAACCATAACCCAAGACTACCCCATCTACCTAACCCGAGGCCACCCTCTAACCTAACCCGAGCTAGTCCCTCCCTCTCTTCTCTTCCTCACGCCGGCCCCACCCTGCAGCCTCACTGCCAGCCCTAACCTACCCCAGGCCGAAGCCCTACCCCTAACCAAAAACCCTAACCCGAGCCTACTCCATCCTACCTTAGCTCTCTCTCTCTCTAGCTCTCTCTCCCTGCCACATCAGCCCCACCCGACGACCCTAGCTCCGAGCCGGTCCCTCCTCTCGCCCTAGTCCCACTGGCAGCCCCTCTGCTGACCCCCACGACGAGCACGTGAGGGCGAGGTGGAAAGGTGGCCGAGCCACCTTTTTCCACCACCGCGTCCCCCACGGCATCGCCTCCCTCTAGGCTCGCCCTTATCCCTTCCCCTCCTTCCTCTGCCTTACCAAACCCCCCTGGCCTCGCGCCGCAACCATCTCTCCTCCCCCACTACCTTTCTCTCCACCGGCCGGCGACCCGTCGGTCTCCACCGTCCCCCTCTTGCAGCCGGTGGCGAGGAGCTGTGGTTGTCGAGGAAGGACGAGGACCATCCTCTGCGTCGCCCCGTACGTGCCAGTAAGGAGGAGAAGGCCCAGCTCGCCGAAGAGAAACCTCGCCGTCCGAACCCTAACTCCGGGGAGCGCTTGCGTCCTCGCTGCTCCAGTGCCTCCCAGCCCGATCCAACTCCACCGTCCCCTCCGCGGTGAGCAGTACTCCCTCCCTGACAACCTCCGCCTTGCTGTAATCGCCAGTGCTCGCCGGACAAATTGTCGAACGGCCTCGGTGCGCGGCGGCCGACGTCGTTCTCTCGTTGCTGCTCCGCGCAGCGACCTAGCTAGCCTGCGTCCACCCTCTTGTCACTACCCTGTAAACCACCGCACTGGCTAGCCCCCTCAGCGCGCACGCCCGCGACCCGGGTTCGAACCCCACGCGCCGCGCTCCGCGCGGTCGATCACCAACCTGTCCGCGTTTAGAGGAAACAGATGTACAGTACGGGCATGTGGTAGTTTTACAAAAGCCCCCCCTTTTTTCGCTCTCAACCCGCGGTACCTCGTGGCCCACTAGTCAGCCGCCTGGCAATCTTGCCAAAAACCCCCCAGGTTCCTCGGGCCGTAACCCGAGCTCCCCTGCCGCGCCGCGTGGTCAGCCCACTGCTGCCACTGCCACGTGGGCTCCGCATCCCCGTTGGGCCCGCATGTCAGCCTCTCGGTTAGCCTCTGTCCCGGTGCAAAACGTCTTTCACCGCGTCGTTTCACCGAGTCAGGCTGGACCCACTCGTCAGCGTCTGGGGCTGGGTCTGGCTGAGTAATCAAAGTATTTCTGGTTTTTCTGTTTTGATTTAAATTTTCAGAATTTTTTTTAAATTCAAATTGAATCTGTTTTAAATAACTTGTGAAATATAATTCCAAATTCAACATATGATATATATTTTTGAATCAGAAAAATGTGAGGAATTCAAATATGCTATTCAAAATATTGTTTGAGCACTTAAAATTTTCGAGATAATTAAAATTACAACAAAATGCCCTTTATCTTAATTAATTAATAACTTTAGTTTTATAACTCCAAATTTGACAAATAATATGTCTAAATCGATCAGCGCGACGAGCCCGTTCTATCTATGCATTCCATGTTCTGAATTGCAGCATGCATCATATAAATATAAAGGTTACAGCAACTTATTTGAGGATAAAAGGTGACTAAAACTCCATAAAATGCTTTATCCTTGTATTCCACACCTCACCCATGCCATGCTACATTATTGCCATGCAAATTGTGCATCATTCATCATGGCATGATTGTTTGCTTATCGCATTTTAATTCATATGCTTGTGCACTCTATTTATGTTGTCCCTTGTTTGTTTGGTTCTTCTTCGAATAGACGCTAAGCAGGGGATATATCAAGAAACCCAGGAGCACTACCCAGATCCATCCCTCGCTTCAACCGAGCTGCCAGGCAAGCACTACCACATGATTGCATACATATAGTACCTATTGCCTCTATCTTATTCTTGCATCATTGAGTCGCGATTGCATTAAACTGAATCCCAAGTACTGCATAGCCTTTACATTTAAACCCCACCGAAGCTTGTTCCTCCATCCCATGAGCCATTACTACAGGAGTTGTTTGAGCCATGCGGGTCGTAGAACAGCATGTGTAGGGTATGTGAGTGTCTGATGGATAACGAGGTACCTAAACAACTTAACCTGAGTAGTAATGGGATAACTAATGACAGTGGCACCGGTGGGCAATATCTGCTATTTGGTTCTTCATGCTCACTTGTGTCCTGTAGGACCCCGAGTACTTGATTCCTGTTCCTTGACTATTCGCACTATCCACATCCGGGAGGCCTTATGAACCCCCCTGAGCCAGAGCTTGATTCATTCTTATTTCTTGGGGCCACAAGGTAGTTTGGGGCTTTATTACTATCCTGTACTTATGCCATGCTTTACTGCTTTATTTAAGATTGTGCGTGGAGCACCTGTACTGTTTAGGACCGTGACACGTTTTCGCTGTATCGACAAGCCCAGTCACATTTTTGGGTTCCCAGTCGTTTACCGCCGTCCACACAAACCCTGGGTCCGTTTCGGAGCCGGCCAACTTCGTTGCGGGTAACTTAGTGGGGTGGCCCCCTAAAATATTTCTGAATCCTGTGATCGCTTTGTTGTGAATGCCTCGTTGGGTTTTGATTTGGTTTTTCCGAGGTTGATCGAGTGTGTGTTGCTATTTGTGCACCCCTGCAGGGTAAATCTTTCTGAAAGCCGTGTCCGTGGTTATGGACGACTTGGAGCACAGTTTCTCGATCATAGACAAGTATAACTAAAGTACCGCTTTTAATTTGACTAAGTACCTGACTAGTAAATAGTGCAACACTCATGGAATGGATAATAAAACTGCCAACGGATGGGGGCTGTTCGTCCGCTTCCTCGTTGGTAAGCGAGGAGGAGGATGGATCTGTTAATTACTGTTCTAACTGTTGTTATTAATTCACGGACATCCGTCTATCATTGGTTAGGCGGATGGTTAGCGAGTATCCCTAGAATTGTTAGGTATTACCTTTTGCTGCAATTGCGTCACCCCAGGTTGTGTCCCCTTTTGAGGCATAAAGACTTGCTGAGTACCCCTAGGGTCTCACACGATAAATTGTTTGATTCAGATGAACAGGTAAACTCGCAAGATGGATACTGGGTGGAGGAGACGAATGATGTGGGCAACGATCACTCGGTGTAGAGATTCCGGGAACGGGGATCCGTGAGATCTGTGGGCGGGATGTGTTTATTTATGGGGCATCTTATGCCGATTTGCTTCTTATCCGTACTCGGATCTTGTTTTCCGCTTCCGCCTGATACTCTAATGTTTGATGTATGAGGAGATATCCTAAACTATTATATCTATCTAGGATATTTGGATCTTGCCGTATGGCGTTGCAATATTTCTATTTCTTTTAGATGGAATGGCTCTGAGGACTATTGTATGTGGCTTGCATACATACTCATTTGTGTATGTAGTTGATCCCTTCGCCTGCCGATTACGCCGCTCGTTCTTGTCCCGATGTTTTGGAAATGGTTAGGACGGCCGAAAGGTCTACCTGTGAGTGGCATTTGGCCCCACCGTACTATTTTAACCATTTCCGCTCATCCAGGCTTGTAACTAAGAGCGTAATTCACCGAGGTAGTTACAATATTGCTTTGAATTTATGCTTAGTGATTATTGCTGTAGCATGACTTGTTACAAACTATTGAGATTACTTAATGTGCCTTGAAAGAATCATGCGTTGTTTTAGCATATAAAAGCATAATATTGTGGTATTCTCCTCTGATGCTTTATTTGGGTTGACTTGGCGCATGCTCACACCATGTTAAGACTATACCAAGTCACCATAGCCTGTATGATCATTTAGTTTTCGACTTGTAATATCACTTTATGCTTTAATTAATAATGTTTTGTCGCTTTGCATGATTATGGCCATTATTGCTCTCTTAGTTGGTCGCTCCTAGTATTTTGCTAGCCTCCACATGTACCAAGTATGAGTTCCACTCATGCATCTAACTCCAAATAAAACCAAGTTATTCCAAAGAGTCCACCATACCTACCTATTAGCATTATTGCTATTCATGTTTTTATCTACCTTCTAAATTAAACTTGTTATGTGAAAATTAGTGATTAAAGCTCTCACGAACTTCATGGCACACTTTACTTTCTTTCACTTAATAAACTTGAACCATTGTGCCCATCTATGTTGCATATATACTTGCACTTTGTAAGTTGTGAATTAGCAGAACCATGTATCATGGGGAACGCTTTCAACATTGCACTTTATTTAGTTGATATCATGTTGTTTTGCTTATGGATCCCGGCGGTGTGAAATGAAAGGGGGAGCTTGTAAGGCTCATGGAGTTCATATATGTGTTAGATAAATGCCTGGGCGACTGGTCTAAGCCATGCCTAATCATGGTGGAAACCTGCAGCATAACCATAGTGAAAATATGTGAAACATTCAAAAAAAGAAAAAAAAGAAAAAAGGCAAAACCATATGCAAATAGCATACAAAAAGATTGCTCAGATGCTCATTGTCTGCTTGCATTGTCATTTTGATATGGGGAATCTTCCGTATCATCGCGCAAGGGGTACCCCGTTGGCGGTTCTCTATGATACACATGTACTTACAATGACAAGAACTTACGTGTGACTAAAGGTGAGTAGCATGAGATTCGGTACTCTTAAGCAAGGGGCATGAGATTTTTAGCTTATAACTTGCCAAGCATATCCTCATATTCATTCACTTTAACCTTCATCACCTAAAGATGCTTATGATAGGGGCAATGCGAGCTGAAAGCTAATAAGTACCATAATTTTTGGAAGCTCTTTATGAGACTTGAATCCCTGCTTCCTTCTATGAAGGGCCTTTCTTTTATTTTTATGTTGAGTCTCCATATTCTATCTTTATGCACCTATTAAGAGAGCATAGTGGTCATTCTTAGTTTAATGTGCATTGCCCCAAAACTTGTTGATTGATTCATAACTTTGATATTGTTTGTTCTTAAACTATTTGTATCTAGTCACCCTTATGAACTTTGAAGGTGTCCTATGCATTTATGTTTTGCTACACTATGATGGACAAGCTAAAAACAATTCTCATTATGTTTTCTATATGTGAAACAAACAAACGTCTTTCAAAGCATTGTTATTCATAAATCTTTTGTTTGTACCTCTTCATGTTATAACATAGTTGCTATGTCTTATTGTTAGAACTATATCTTTCATGCTATGTTAAAGTACTATGATCCCAGCTATCAATGTTTTACAAATACCTTGATCAGAATTGTGATGGTGCATGTCACCTCAAAAATTATTCTTTTCTTTATCACTTACCTACTCGAGGACGAGCAGGAGTTAAGCTTGGGGATGTTGATATGTCATAAACGTATCTATAATTTTTGATGTTCAATGCTTGTTTTATATCTACTTTCTTATGTTTTGTCCACACTTTGGAGTATTTTTACACATTTTCATGAACTAACCTATTAACAAGATGCCATAGTGCCAGTTGCCTGTTTTCTGCTGTTTTTGGTTTCAGAAAAGCTAGTAAGAAAATATTCTTGGAATTGGACCGGACAAAAGCTGAGTCAATATTTTACCCAAAGCAACACAGAGTCCGGAGGGGAGACGAAGTGGCGCACCAGGGCGGCCACACCTGGTGGCGGCGCGGCTTAGGGGGGCACACCACCAGGGGGTGTGGGCCCCCTGTGGCTCCACTGACCTAGCCCTTCCGCCTATAAAAGCTTCCCAGGACGAAAACCCTAAGTACCCGATCAAAATTCCACGAAAGAGTCTATAGCCACCGTCATCTCCATCCCTAGATCGGGAGGGATCTAAAGCTCTTCTCGGCACCCTGCCGGAGGGGAGAGATCACCCTGGAGGCCTTCTTCATCACCATGCCTTCCTCTGGTGTGATGCGTGAGTAGTTCATCCCTAGACTACGGGTCCATGTAGTAGCTAGATGGTTGGTTCTCCTCCTTTGTGCTACCATATTTAGATCTTGTGAGCTCCGTTCATGATCAAGATCATCTATTTTTAATCCTACATGTTGTGTTTGCGGGGATCCGAAGGTTATTGAGATGCTATTTCAGATTGATTATCAATTCTATCATGTCTATGCTATTTGTGATCTTGCATGCTTTCCATTGTTAGTAGCTATCTTGGCCAAGTAGATGCTAGCAACTCCAAGAGGGAGTATTTATGCTCGATAGTGGGTTCATGCCTCTAGTAATCTGGGGAAGTGATAGGAATCTCTAAGGTACTAGATGTGCTGCTGCTACTAGGGAGAAAACATCATTCCTTTGTCCATGGGACAATCATATTGTTTACTTTACACACTTTTCTTAATGCAATTATCTGTTTCTTGCAACTTAATACTGGAGGGGGTTCGGATGATAACCTGAAGGTGGATTATTAGTCATATATGTAGTTGGATTATGGTCTATGTATAATGTTGTAATGCCCAATCAAATCTCATAGGAGTCAAGATGATTAGTATATGCATGATGCTTTCTCGGTGTCTGTCAATTGCCCCACTATAATTTGTTCACCCAACATGTCATCTATCTTAAGGAGAATCACCTCTAGTGAACTATGGACCCCCGGTCCATTCTTTTACCATCAATCTACCATCTACTATTTACTGTTTACTGTTTACTTTCTGCAAGCAAATACTATCTTCCACACAATACATTTAATCCTTTGTTTTCAGCAAAACCGGTGAGATTGACAACCTCACTGTAAGTTGGTGCAAACTTCTATGGTTATGTTGTGCATGATTCCAAGTTGGAGACAACACCTTAGGGTTGTTTCCTTGCTCCTACTGGTTCAATAACCTTGGTTTCATAACTGAGAGAAAACTTGTTGTTGTGCTCATCATACCTTCCTCTTGGGGTTCCCAACAAGCTCGATATATTTTGAGCCATCACCTGCCACCATACTGGCCTTTTGCTATTGATACCTTTTACGGTTCCAGCCTTTCACTATTCCTGCCTTTTCTATGCTCTGGCCTTCTACTGTTCTCGCCATTTACTATTCTGGCATTTTACTATTCTAGCCTCTTACTGTTCTAGCCTTTTTCTGTTCTAGCCTCTTTTTGTTCTGGCCTTTTACTGTTCTGGCCTCTTAATGCTACAACCTTTTACTATTCTGTCCTTTTACTGTACTGGCCTTTTATTATACTAGCCTTCTACTATTATGGCCTTCTACTGTTCTAGCCTTTTCCTGTTTTGGCCTTTTACTATTCTGGCCTTTTACTGTTCTGGTCGTTTTGGGCCGTCCATGCGCATGTTGTTTCAACGTTCGGCATGCTACTGCTCCGGCCTGTTACTGTTTCGGACTTTTGTTGCTAGCGCCTACTTTTCACAGAATAAGTGAATATCAATACATCAATTAACAAACACACAAAAATTAAAATTACTTATTACACAACAATAAAAGTTTCTTACAACAGGTTATACAACAAGATCGTTATTCCGACAGATTACAATGTGTCAGTACCATCAATAAGAGATCGGTACATGGCGATTCGCTTCAATGTATCATCTGTCCTCTTCTTCAACATTTCAGCTATAGATATAAGAGCAGCTACACCCTTTCGTTCTGCATGCAATACATCATTTATATATTTATCACCTACAATAGTTGTTCTAGGTGGACTGTTAAGTAAGTTGTTTGCTTCGGAAATGCAATAGGAGGATGAATGGGACGAGGGATCACAACTTTCAATCCTGCCTTCCAAGGACTCCTGCTGGGTTTTAACTATAGTCTGCTAAAATATGGTGAAACAGGTTAAAACAAACAAGGGAAAGAAGTAGTATTATATAAAGTAGAGATCATTTAAAGTAAGTATGAACTTATAGTAGCACGTTCAAGCTGACAGTAGCTCCTTCTCGAGCGGGTGCGACTCTTAGTGAATGTGCCAGAAGAATCTTAGTAGAGCAGTTGGAACTCTGGTCCTTGTACTCTATTGTCATTTCTCTACATGACATTTGAAACCAAGTTGGTTGGTTTGGAAGGATGAAAACTCTTTAAAACACCAAAAACATAGCATTAAAAATTACCAGATGTATGTTTCAAACTAGATAGCTGGTTTCAAACTAGATGGACATTTTCCGAATTAAGCATTCACACATATATTCACAATTGAACATAAATGCAAATGTCATGGCAAGTTCTTAGGTAGAATGACTTATTAACTTATTAGGCATGCATGTTATACAACTAATTAACATGACAAGAAACTATCCTAAGTAACACAAGGAAACCTCACAATTCAGCCTTGCTGGGCGTCAGATTGTCAGTGTTGGATCCTCTATGAGCTGTTTGCATGACCCGTGCGAGCGCTCGGACATAATAGAATCTATGTGTTCGTGTTGGAGGATTAAACTGATAGCGTGAGAATAAAGAAAGGGAATAAAAGCGAGAAGCTAATGATGTGGATAGGACCTATAAGATGAAGGGTGCAAAGGAAATGGCAATAACATCCAGGATATTGAGCAACATTCTAACAATTTCGTAGCTTACGAGTACCAAACATATAGCAAACGGGCAAGAGAAATTACCGCTGCGCGGCGAGGACGGCTGGGACGGGCAACAATGAATGATTCAGTGAAGCGGCCCCGATAGGGTAGACGACGACGTTGGCGAAGAAGATATGGTGCTGCGAGGGAGTCGGTGAAATAGTTCCAGTGAAGAGCGCCTATAGTGGAAGAGCTCCGGTGTGGAAGAGAGGGCCGGCGGTGAAGCATCTAGAGGAAGGTCGAGGTTGGAGGGGTGTGGGCGGGGAAGAGACGATGGGGGGATATAGGTGGGATGATGCACATTTACGACCTATACCCCTCTATTATTGCGGTACTCCCACGGTCCTTGTTTCCGGAGCAGGGATAGAAGAGGAATTTTGCATTTGCAAAAAGGGGGGTGGGATATTTGAATAGATGCGCGGGATATTTGAATAGATGTGCGTGGGATGTTTCAGCGCCATGCGGAAATTTTGAGGTTGAAGCTTCCGACATACGCTACACTGACGTGGCCGCTCTCACGTGTTGGCCCCGTCTAGACCCACACGCCAGCGACAGTATGCTTACCAACATATAAATGAGTTTCCACACATTTGCCGAAATTGATAAACATTATATTTTGAAGACTTTCATACAAGATGACCAAGGTCACGGCCATATCTCTATTATAGTTTATAATACCGTGTCCATATCTGGTAGATAGCTGCATCTTGGCATTTCAAAAGAAGATTCTAGATTTGATGGACAATGCCCAACTTTCATGAATTTCCAAACTTTCTAGCTAAATCTATGCAATAAAATGACTTTTTGACAATCTGAAGTAAATATGTCCCAAATTTGAACTAGAAAGTTTGTGATATACCTTGCTCTTGACTTTTTAAAATAATTCAAAGATATCAAGTAGTCAAATATTGGAGAACCACCGAGAGTTCCACAAAATTCAACTTTTTGATATGAATGGTAATGACACCTAATTTCGGCCATTTTAAAAAAACACAAAGAAACAAAATATAAAAAGAAATACATCCATTATTTTCTCTCTTCGTGTCTCACTATGTGAACTAGCTAGTTTCCATGGAAAAATATAATCTTGAAATTTGATAACTTCTGAGAAAAAAATGTATCACAATATATGGAGTACCATGTAAGAATATGCATGGCTTTCAAACCAGATGATCAAGGTCATGGCCATATCTTTTCTATAGTTTATAATAACCTATCCATATTTTTTATGGTGTGTATTGGCATTTAAAATATTATTTACAAAGGAAGCTTATGAATTGGAAGTTATTTCAATTTTCTAAGGCACAACAATGGCTTTAGTCATGAAGCTACTACAAAACATGGCTTAAAATCCCACTGCCCTGGTTTTCACTCAAAGTATATATAACCTAGGGTTAAGTTTAGGGCTCGGGGTTTTATTTTGGGTTGAGGGTTTAAGGGTTCATGGTTTATGGTTTAGGATTTTAGGGTTTAGTGGTTTAGCGTTCATGATTTAGGGTTTAGGGTTGTTCAAGGTTTTAGGGTTTATGATTGTTTAGGTTTTAGGGTTTAGGGAATTTTCAATAATAATGTTCAAGCTTTATATATATGGCTATATTCATGGAATAGAATGGCGTTATCGCAATTTAATAAAAGTATTTCAAAATTTGATCTATAAGTGCATTATACTTCCTTGGTAAGGGTTTAGGGTTCTAGGGTTAGGAAGTTAGGGTTCTAGGGTTAGGAGGTTATTAGGGTTTACGGTTAAGGGTTTTTGATTTTCAATAATGTTCAAGATTTATGCTTATATTCATGCAATAGAATGGTGTTACCACAATTTAACGAAAGTATCTCAAATTTTGGAGAACCACCGAGAGTTTTGAAAGATTTCATTTTTTGATATAAGTAGTAATGACACCAAATTTGGGCTAGTTTTTTTTTAAAATAAAGAAACAAAATACAATCATTCGTTGCTCCGTTGGTGTCTCACTATGTGCATTGGCTAATTTCCATGAAAATATATAAAATTTGATAACTCTTGACAATATGGCATACCATGTTTGAACATTCATGGCTTTCAAAAACTAGATGACTATTGTCAAGGCCATATGTGTTACCATACTTTATGATAATGCAACCATGTTTGGTAGATTGGTGCATATTGGTATTTCAACATTGTTTAGAAAAAAGATCTTCGATATTTGGAGTTATTTTAAAAGCTCCAATCGATAATAATGGCTTTAATTTTGTCATACGATATATGGCGTACCCTATATGAATTTGCATGGCTTTGAAAACAGGTGACCAAAGTCATGGCCATACATTTGATATAGTTTATAACAACATGTTTGTATTTGGTAGATTGGTCCATATTATTGGCATTTAAAATATTATTTACAAAGGAAGCTTATGAAATTGAAGGTGAAGTTCGTAGATTCTACGAAAACCTGTGAAAACCTAAGAAATCAACTTTATATAAATGTTCTGCTATTAAATGTTCTATAAATGTCACTTTATATAATGTCACTTTATATAATGTCACTTTATATAAATGCTCTTCTTGTTTATCTTCTGTTATAATGTGCACTTTATATCTTGCACTTTATTATGGTGCTATGAATGAAATGGTGCTGTGAACCACCATAGGCTTCTGCATATGCTTCTAATATTTAAGTTCTTCCATATGCTTCTGCATATGCTTGTATGAATCAGTGGTGGTGGTGGACATTTTATGTATATGCTTGTATTACTCAGTGGTGGTGGTGGACATTTTGTGTATTGCGTCGGTGCCTTTTTTGTCAGTTGTTGCAGGGATTCCAAACTGAGTGCCCGTTACTCCCGAAATGTTGATTCATTTTTGTTTTGGTGAGAAAAGAGCACTCCTAGGTAGACATTTTTAGGGTAGGTGCTGTAGAATTTCCCGATTGATTTCTTGTACTAATTAGTTGCATATACTTGTTTAGTGCAAACATGTCGACCAGACAATTCAATGATAGGGCCGGCCCTTCGAAGCAAATGACTGTCGAAGAAGAAGCCCGGGAGGCCAACATGCCATTCTGGCTATTTTCCTAGAGGGCGGAGGAGGAGTGATGACCCACAAGTATAGGGGGTGTATCGCAGTATTTTCGATAAGTAAGAGTGTCGAACCCAACGAGGAGCAGAAGGTTTTGACAAGTGGTATGGATCAGGAATTCTCAAATACTTAGCAAACAGATTTTTAGGGGTTTTCGATAATGCAGATAAATAAAGTGCGAGTAAATAAAAGACAATAATAATAATTGCAGCAAGTGGCCCAATCCTTTCTTTAGCAAAGGACAAGCCGGTTGTATTACTTAAGACGACCAAACGTTCTCAAGGACACATGGGAATATCGTCAAGTGCTTTCGCTTCATATAGTCGATTAATCTTCTTTGGTTGGACAAGTGTTGTGTGGGTGAACCTATGTGTGAGACCAGGCACATGGCTTAATAGGATTGATAGAATACTCATACCAACAAGTTGCAACTTCTTTTCCGGAAGCTCATTCGAAAAGAACTCTAAGGTTAAGCGTGCCTGGCCTAGAGCAATTCTAGGATGGGTGACCGACCGGGAAGTGGGTAACCGGGTGCGCACGAGTGAGGACAAAGTGCGCAGAAAAGACTAGTGTTGGTCTGTGGGGCCAGTCTAGATATCCTATTAAGCTGTCAGGAGTGACACCCCCCGGGCCCAGGAGTGAACGGGGTGTTACAAAGTGGTATCAGAGCCGACCCTTGCGATTACACGGGTGTGTGTGGGTCAGTGGCGGGACATGTGGAGCATGGCGCGTGTGGCCCGGAGTGGACACGGCATGGCACATGTGCTGGCACTGGACGCACAGACGCGTGCCAAGAGGGAACGTTCCTGGGGTGTGCTTGATCGATGAGGGCATCGATCTTCTAAAGGGTGGGTGTATGTGAGATGCAGGCACATGGCTTAATAGGATTGATAGGATACCCATATCAACAAGTTGCAACTTCTTTTCCGGAAGCTCATTCGAAAAGAACTCTAAGGTTAAGCGTGCTTGGCCTAGAGCAATTCTAGGATGGGTGACCTACCGGGAAGTGGGTAACCGGGTGCGCATGAGTAAGGACAAAGTGCGCAGAAAAGACTAGTGTTGGTCTGTGGGGCTAGTCTAGATATCCTATTAAGCTGCCAGGAGTGACACCCCCCGGGCCCAGGAGTGGACGGGGTGTTACACTATGCTAATGTACTGACCTTCCTAGGACTAATACATACTTGTGATTATACCCCTTGCAAGCATTCACAACTATAAGAAAGTAATTAAGATAAAAACCTAACCACAGCCTTAAACTTTGAGATCCTACACTCCCTTATGCAAAGGTTTCCTAACGGGGGTTCAGGTTTCTGTCACCCCTTGCAAGCATCAGTCATAAGATACCTAGGCATTCCAAACCTAGGAAAGATAATATCCTTAAGCATTTTTAAAGAAGTCTCACCATCAGCACTTTTCATAGGTATGGCTTCCACCCACTTAGTAACATAGTCAACAACGACAAGGATATGAGTATAACCTTTTGAAGGGGGAAAATGACCCATAAAGTCAAACCCCCAATAGTCAAATGGTTCAATAACAAAAGAGTAATTCATAGGCATTTCATTGCGTCTAGAAATATTACCAACTCGTTGACATTCATCACATGATAAGACAATTTTCTTTGCATCTTTAAAAAGGGTAGGCCAAAATAAAGTGTGTCATCAAGTTTGTGAGAGCTTTAATCACTAATTTTCACATAACAAGTTCAATTTGGAAGATAGATAAAAACATGAATATACTTGGAATAACAATAATGCTAATAGGTAGGTATGGTGGACACAAATGGCATAGGTTTTGGTTTTAAGGATTGGATGCACGAGAAGCATTCCCTCTCAGTACAGGTTTTTGGCAAGCATGGCTGGGTAGCAAGCAATAAGAGTTGAAGGAAACAAACAAACATACAAGTGATAGAAACAAACATGCAATCTTCCTTGGAAGCACAAAAGATCTTAACTATAGAATACTATGTTTATGAGCCAGACAAGAAAGATAGATGATGAAATTATATTTAAAAGTATTTTTCTCTTTTTCATTCAATCCTTAAATAGTGTTGCTACTGACCAGAGCTAGATTTGCCAAAACCAATTAAATTTAATCAATGATCCCAAAGCGATACCAATACTAACAACAAGTTTAATCATATAACAGAAATTGCAAACTAGAATAAGATGTGCAAAAAGTAAATGATCGAACTTCTCATTAATATTCCATAATGGCAACTCACACCAAGGGATACATAGATAACTAGCTAAAGGAGAGATACTTCCACAATGCAAACCATCCTATATGATAACTTCTTTATTCATGATATGACTCTACTAAAAAGGTAAAAATATGAAAGATAATGATGTGATACCACGACACTCCCCCAAGCTTGGAACAAACCAAGGGGATGCCAAAACCTGATGACGAATTACTCCTTTGGTGGTGGCGGTATTCTCTCGATGAGCTTTTCAATCAATTCCCTCAAATCCTCAATCTCGAAGGTGAGAGTACGAATCAACTCCGAATTCTGCTCAATGCGGTTCATGATCATGTCGGGCTGTGAATCCCAGCTCTTGCGATTCTTTCCCCACTCTTCCTCCTTGAAGTATTTTTTTCCTGCCTGGTTAGAACGAGGCATATCCCAATTGGAGGGTAGTTTTTCCTTGGGCATATTTTGGAATTGCTGCTCATGAATAACGGTATGGAAGGGATTCTTGGTGCGTGGAGGAGGTGACCGTGAAGCCAAGCAATGACGCGAAACCTTCCCTCCAGTGGACATCCATGTAGTCCTTTTGAACTTGGCAGGATTTGCCACCACTCCAATGCTTGTAATGGTGGTCCTGGTGTGCGGATGCTGGTCTTTCTTTGCCTCCTCTTCAACTTCACTCTCAAACTCCTCCTCTTGCCCAAGGTCATGGAGATCATCTTCCGCAGGTTCCTTGCCCTTATCGTTGGCGGAGACCATTGTGCTTCTAAACTTTGAGAATAGTTCCTGACAGAAACAGATCGAAACGAAAACAAGGCGAGAACACGATATACGAACCTCAGGGGATCTGGGGGATTATATATTATGAAGTTTAACAACAAAAGGAAAGTACTATGAGAAAACAGGTCGGAGATGGGATCCGGGGTGGCCACACCCCCTGGTGGCACGGCCAGGTGGACCAACGCCACGGGGTGGTGTGAGCCACCCAGGCTCCGTTTTTGTCCTTCTTTCGACTCATTGCTTTCCATGTTAGATAAAAACTGCAAAAATATAAATTGGAAAGTTTTTCATGGACCTTTTCTTACCAGAACTGTTACCTATTCTGGTCTCTGAATTTGGTCTTTAATGAATTTTTCCAGAGTCACCATTTGAATAACATCAATATCTTCATTGTAAGAATCTCCAGCAATATAGTGCTTGAGTCTCTGACCATTCACCACTTGTGTTGTGTTATCTTTTAAGGAAGAAATTTTATTGCACCTGAATGATACACCTCTTCAATAACAAAAGGTCCTTCCCATTTTGAGAGTAGTTTTCCTGCAAAAAATCTAAGACAAGACCTATACAATAGAACCTTCTCACCAACATGGAACTCTCTCTTAAGAATTCTCCTATCATGCCATCTTTTAACTTTTTCTTTAAAGAGTCTAGCATTTTCATATGCTTCACTCCTCCACTCATCTAAAGAACTTAAGTCAAACAATATTTTCTCACCAGCTAGTTTGAAGTCTCTATTAAGTTCTTTCACTGTCCAATAAGCTTTGTGTTCTAATTCTAAAGGCAGGTGACAAGCTTTTCCATATACCATTTTGTAAGGTGACATTCCCATAGGATTTTTATAAGCAGTTCTATAAGCCCATAAAGCATCATTCAACTTTTTAGCCCAATTTTTTATAGATCTATTAACAGTCTTTTGCAAGATGGATTTAATTTCTCTATTTGATAGTTCTACTTGCCCACTGGTTTGGGGATGATAAGATGAAGCAATTCTATGATTAACATCATATTTAGCAAGGGTCTTTCTAAAGCCACCATGAATGAAATGAGACCCTCCATCAGTCATAAGATACCTAGGCATTCCAAACCTAGGAAAGATAATATCCTTAAGCATTTTTAAAGAAGTCTCACCATCAGCACTTTTCATAGGTATGGCTTCCACCCACTTAGTAACATAGTCAACAACGACAAGAATATGAGTATAACCTTTTTAAGGGGGAAAAGGACCCATAAAGTCAAATCCCCAACAGTCAAATGGTTCAATAACAAAAGAGTAATTCATAGGCATTTCATTGCGTCTAGAAATATTACCAACTCGTTGACATTCATCACATGATAAGACAATTTTCCTCGCATCTTTAAAAAGGGTAGGCCAGTAAAAACAATAAAGTTAGCATAATCAGCATACCAAGGACTCTCTCACGAGCTTACCCCTATTGCAGCCAACTGTTCATTTGGAAAACTATCATTAAAATGCATAGGATCAAAAGATATGTTTTCCAATCGAGATAAATTATCAGCAACAGGATTTTCAGCACCTTTCCTATCTACAATATGTAGATCAAACTCTTGTAAAAGGAACACCCATCTAATAAGCCTAGGCTTAGCATCTTTCTTTGTCATAAGGTACTTAATAGCAGCATGATCGGTATGAATGGTAACTTTTGAATCAACAATATAAGGTCTAAACTTATCACAAGAAAAGACAACAACTAAGAACTCTTTTTCAGTAGTAGCATAATTCTTTTGAGCAGCGTCAAGAGTCTTACTATCATAATGGGATAATATTTAACTTTTTATCTATTTGTTGCCCAAGAACAACACCTACAGCAAAATCACTAGCATCACACATAATTTTAAAGGGCAAATTCCAATCAGGTGGTTGGACAATAGGAGCAGTAGTTAAAGCTTTTTTAGAGTTTCAAAATCTTCCTTACAATCATCATCAAAAACAAAAGGTACGTCTTTTTGGAGAAGATTAGTAAGGGGTTTTGATATCTTGGAGAAATCTTTAATAAACCTTCTATAGAAACCAGCATGACCAAGGATACTACAAATACCTTTGACGTCTCTAGGGCAAGGCATTTTCTTAATTGCTTCAATTTTGGCTCTGTCAACTTCAATGCCTCTTTCGGAAATTTTATGTCCAAGGACAATTCCTTCATTAACCATGAAGTGGCATTTCTCCCAATTAAGAACAAGATTAGTTTCTTCACATCTCTGCAAAACTTTATCAAGGTTGTGCAGACAATTATCAAAAGAAGTTCCATAGATGGAAAAATCGTCCATGAATACTTCCACAATTTCCTCACAAAAACCATGAAAGATAGCAGACATGCATCTTTGAAAAGTAGCAGGAGCATTACACAAACCAAAAGGCATACGCCTATAAGCATAGGTTCCATAAGGGCACGTAAAAGTAGTTTTTTCTTGATCTTGTTGTTTAACATCAATTTGAGAGAACCCAGAGTATCCATCAAGAAAGCAAAAATGAGTCTTTTTAGACAACCTTTCTAACATTTGATCAATAAAAGGCAGTGGGTAATGATCTTTCTTAGTAACTTTGTTAACCTTTCTGAAGTCAATGCACATCCTATAACCAACTACTACTCTTTGGGGGATAAGCTCATTATTCTCATTAGGCACAACAGTAATTCCTCCTTTCTTAGGGACACAATGAACAGGGCTAACCCATTGACTATCAGCAATAGGATAAATAATACCAGCATCAAGGAATTTTAATACCTCATTTCTTACCACTTCCTCCATTTTAGGATTTAAACGATGTTGATGTTCTACCACTTGTTTTGCGTCAGGTTCTATATAGATAGCATGCTGACATATAGTAGGAGAAATCCCCTTTAAATCATCAAGGGTATAACCCATAGCTCCTTGGTGTTTCTTCAATACTTCTAATAATCATTCCTCTTCCTTTCCTGAAAGCTTAGAACTAATAATAACAGGATATATTTTCTTATCATCGATGTAAGCATATTTAAGATTGTCAGGTAAAGGTTCCAGATCGAAATCCGGATCCTTTTTAGGTGGTAATGTGGTACCACCAAATCTTTCACATGTAAGTTATTCTTAAGCATCTTGGGTTGACGATGGAGAATCTCGTCAATCTCATTTCTTTCTTCCATGAAGATCTCACTTTCGTGATTTTCCATAAATTGCTGCAAAGCATTCTTAAGGAACTTTAGCAAGAGAAATAGAAGCAAGTTGTTCAACTCTAAAATCCTCATTAGGAGATTCATTTTCATAAGGAACTTTAGCAAATTTCGAAAAATTAAACTCATAAGATTCTCCATCAAATTTAGTTAAAATTTTCTCCCTCTTACAGTCTATAATGGCTCCACAAGTGTTCAAGAAAGGTCTACCAAAAATGATAGGATAGGTTTTACTAGTAGCTGAACCAAGTACTAGAAAATCAATAGGATATTTAATCTTACCACAAAGAACTTCCACATCTCTTACAATACCAATTGAAGAGATGGTCTCTCTATTGGCAAGGTGAATAACCACATCAATTTCTTCTAGTTCGCATGGACCAATTTCATGCATAATTTCTGTGTAAAGCTCATAAGGAATATCACTTGAACTTGCACCAATATCACATAAACCATAATAGCAATGATCACCAATTCTAACAGAAAGCACAGGGACACTAGCTTTTCTAGTTCTATTAGGATGTGAGCCAATATTAGAAGCATCCTCACAGAAGATAACGTGTCCATCTTCTACACTTTCAGTGACAAGGTCTTTCACAATTGCTACTGCAGGTTCAATGTTTATTTGTTCATCAGGCTTTACAACTCTCTTTGTACTTTTGTTAATTACACTAGTTTTCATAGAATGCTCCTTTTACCTTATCCGGGAAGGGTATTTTCTCGATATAAGGTTCAGGTAAAATACGATCAATAGTACAAACTTCAGTACTTCTAGCAGAAACACAATCAACAATATCTTTATATGGTGCATGATACTTATTCCATTCCTTTTTCAGAATTTCAATATAAGAGGCAAAAGCCTTAAAACAATTAGCAATAACTTGAGAATCAGGAAAATAAGCATTACTAATATTATGAAAGTCATCAGTTCCCATAAAAGATTTAATGCATTCATAATCATAATTTATACCTAACTTTCTTCCTTTATCATTCTCTCATGCTTCAACATTGTATTGAATACGGTCTAGAAGATCCCATTTAGCTTCTTCTTCCATACGTGTAAATGATCCACCACAAGAAGCTTCCAATAGATCCTTATCATGAAGAGAAAGCCTTGCATAAAAGTTATTGATAATAATATTATTAGGGAGCTCATGAATAGGACATTTTACCATTAGTAACTTCAATCTCCCCAAGCTTGGGTTGTACTCTCTCCATCATGAGGCCAAAAGTTGTATATTTGATTCTGATCTTTATGAATCTCACTAGGAGGATAAAATTTGGAATAGAAGAGAGGTACTATTTCCTCCCATTCGAGAGATTGACCATTCTTCAGCAGCTTATACCATTCCCCAGCTCTTCCTTTCAATGATAACGAGAATAACTTATTCTTAACTTGATCTGTTGTAATACCTGCACCTTGAACAACCCGCATAATTCGTGTATAAAGAGCAAATGATCACCGGGATGGACAATTCCATCTCCAAAATAGTAGTTATCCATAACACGATCAACAATTCTTGTAGGTATTTTAAAAATATCATTTTCAGCAGGTGGTGATTCATCTACTACCTTAGTAGTGGTAGTAGCATTACGAAATAAGAAACTAAGTGAATTATCCATATTGAGAATAAAGTAACAAACAGAAATAAACAATATTCACAGTAGAAGTTTCCTTTACCAGTTCTACTCTTCAATAGCGCTCCAGTCCCCGGCAACGGTGCTAGAAAATAGTCTTGATGACCCACAAGTATAGGGGGTGTATCACAGTATTTTCGATAAGTAAGAGTGTCGAACCCAACAAGGAGCAGAAGGTGTTGACAAGTGGTATGGATCAGGAATTCTCTGTAAATACTTAGCAAACAGATTTTTAGGGGTTTTTGATAATGTAGATAAATGAAGTGTGAGTAAATAAAAGACAGTAATAATAATTGCAGCAAGTGGCCCAATCCTTTCTTTAGCAAAGGACAAGCCGGTTGTATTACTTAAGACAACAAAACATTCTAAAGGACACATGGGAATATTGTCAAGTGCTTTTGCTTCATATAGTCGATTAATCTTCTTTGGTTGGACAAGTGTTGTGTGGGTGAACCTATGCTAATGTACTGACCTTCCTAGGACTAATACATACTTCTGATTATACCCCTTGCAAGCATCCGCAATTATAAGAAAGTAATTAAGATAAAAACCTAACCACGGCCTTAAACTTTGAGATCCTACACTCCCTTATGCAAATGTTTCCTAGTGGGGGTTTAGGTTTCTGTCACTCTGGCAACCCCACGATTAGTAACCAAATACACAATGCATTCCCCTAGGCCCATAAAGGTGAAGTATCATGTAGTCGACATTCACATGACACCACTAGAAGAATAACACCATAACTTAATTATCAAACCATTGAATCTTTCTCAACACAATTCCACTACTAACAACATGACTTCTCCCATGTCCTCAAGAACTAAAAGAACTACTCATGTGACATCATATGGATCAAGATCAGAGATGAAATAATGATAAGTAACAATCTGAACATAAACAATAATTTGATGGTTCCACTCAATAGCATCAACTACAACAAGTAATCGACACGGGGAAAGTTTCCCCTAAGAACTATGTAAGATTCAACCCAATTGTTACAGCTGTACGGAGTGGTGATGATGGTGCTGGTGGAGATGATGGTGGAGATGATGATCCCGATGAAGTCCAGCTTTATGGTGGTGTTGATGGCAATGATCTCCCCTTTCCAGGAAGGAATTTCCCCGGCAGATTTCTACCTACCGAAGAGCTCTTTCTCTCTCTGTAGTTTCCGCCCCGCAGAGGCGGCGGAATCTTTCTGTGGTCCACTCCCCGAACTTTAGGGTTTCAAGGGGATTATATACGCCAAAGGGTGAGGCCAGAGGTGGGCCAGGGTGGCCACACCACCTGGTGGCGTGGCTAGGGCCGGCCCGCGCCAGGGGGTGGTGTGGGACCGCTGTGGCCCATCTCCACTCCTCCTTGTGGCTTCCTTCGTTTTCTAGAAAAATAGGAGTTTCCGTATATTTTCTGGTATTTTCTGATCTTCGCCAATTTTGCACCTGGGTAGTGCCTTTTCCATCAGAATCCTGACTTCAGTGGTACATCCTCCAAAAGTCATCAACCATGCAAAAATAGATGAAATAACATAAGTATTATCTCTTAATATGAAATATATCAATGAATAACAGTAAATCATGATATAGAATAGTGATGCAAAATGGACATATCAAGGAGCAGGAAATAGCTGCCATGGCCGATGACGAAGACATAGAGGGTGACGATGATGGAACAAGTGATGGCAACGAGGATGACACCACCGATGCTAGGGAACACACCGATTGCATCAAGGATGACACCACCGACGCTAGCAAATGCACCGATGTCAGCGAATAGATGGATGGTGGTGCTGCCCTGGCCGCTAATAAGAAGGCCGTGAGGAAGAATCAGAACCTGCCAATGGTTGACACGGACCACGAGGAGTTCACTGAAGTGACACAGAGCGGTGCACCCGTGGAGCCTAAAGCCCTTGCCACTAGGTACGGGATACAAATTGGGTGCATTGTCCGGTATACCGTGACACTCCACACGAGGGACCTCCAAGATCCTGACAATGCGCATTTTGTCTAGCTCCTAATGCAGAAACTTCACAGATGCTGCAAGTACCCCCACGGTTGTGACAACACCTCACTCAAGAACAACACGGTGAATGAGGTGGCCCTCTCAAATATGAGCACCACCTTGAGCAGCTGGAGAACCCGGGTGAAGAAGCGGATTGACAAAAATGAAAGCTGGGAGGAGATAAAGAAGCATGAGCCACTACTCGACCATAAAGACTATATCCTCTTCAAGGAGGGGTTGGAGACTGATACTGCATAAGCTTGGATGGCGTGGGGGAAGAAAATGCTTGGCCAGAACATAGGTAACCACAGGCTTGGGAGCGGTGGTTATAGAGGAATAAAGCCAATTTGGGACAAGGAGGACACCAAGCTTAGACGTCTTAGTAAACCAAACATGTTTTATAGGTTCACGGATGAGCACGTGAGGAACTTTGTGCGGGCCCGCTACTTCCTGTGCCCCATAAAAAAGGAATTCAAAACCACAGATAAGGATGTACAGGCTTACGAGAAACTCCTGGTAAGCAACTAAACGCGCGGATCTCAAGTCGATTTGTGAACAATATGAACCCAAAATTCTTAATGGGTTCACCATCATTTTGCAGGAAGATAAAATCGCGGCTGAGGCATGTTGCCCCACTACGGGGCTGTCGGAGCCATGGGACACTCCTTTCAACAGGGCGATGAACGTTGCCAAGAAGAGGCCGAAGAACAAGAAGATGTCGTCCGGTGCACGTGTTTCCGGCTTTGGGATGAGCAGGAAAGTCGGCGTCCACTTGAAAGAGGACTCAATCACCATAAAGGAGAGAAGGGACATGTTGAGGTTGAGCAGAGACGGGAGATCGCAGAGCTCAAGGCACAAGTGTCCCAGTTGCCGGTGCAAATAGAGGCGCAAATGGAGGAAAAGTTGGAAGCAAGGTTGCACCAGATCATTCCTCCTCAACTATGGGAGGGTCTAGCCCAGTGGAATGCTACTAGTGGAGTTGGGCCGATACCAGTGCCCAGCATGTTCGGTAGCAACTCGGCCCATCACGTGTCGCCAAACTTGGTGACCCCGCGCTCCAACACCTTGACGCAGCCAATCGCATTGGTGAGCCCGTCGACGCCGAACACGAATGCACGGTCGGCGGTGCCCAACACCAACGCGCAGCCGGTGTTGCTTTGTGGTGCACCAAAGCAGGAGCTGACGCAGCCCTGCGTGTCCACATTAGCCGATCTCGACGCCCTCACTAAGGTAACTAATTATGCTTCATCATAGACCCCACTTTATACACCATTGTTGGTGTTTGATCGACTTCCATCTGATCATGATCCCCAACATGTTTTCCCGCAGGATGCTAATTGCATACTACTGTAGTATATGGACATCGTGCTGAAGCATGTAGCCAAGGGTAGTATCGTTCAACCGAAGATGCTCATGATGCACAACAAGCCGATCCCTGCTGGCATCTTCAAGGTCACCTTGGTAAGGACGTTGAAGGATTGTGATAGCATTGACCCTCCCAACCAACCTAAAGGAGCCAATGAGCATAAGACCCTTGGAGGTTTCTACGGCTGGCTCTTGCTATGGCCCAAGTCTCAGTTTTGTCTTGCGAAGGAAGGGCAACACATCGCCCCAACTAATAAGACCCGGCCACCGGTGTTCGTCGCCACCACCAAGAGGCATCAATAATTTGTCGCACACACACCTCACATCGCCAATGACGAGTATGACATCGACAGCTACCTCAACACAATGGCCAACGACGAATTATACATGCCTCCTATTGGAGAGCCAGCTTCCCACGGTCAACAAGCCGGTCGCCCCATGTCATGCACGCAGCGTCTGCACTTCAGCAACGTTTATGATCAAGAGACACCTCCGGGTGATGCCGCTGGTCCATAACCCAATCCGATGATGGTTATCAGCCCCACCACACTGCACAAGGCGGCCGAGGAGAAGTTAGGATGATCCGCTGATCCTGTCGAGAAGACGAAGAAGGGCCTGAAGCATAGCCAGATCAAGAAGGCTTCAAGCCAGCCGCTTCCGAAGAGGATACTCCGGGATCAAGACGGGATGAGACAAGAGCCCCTTGATTTCATGGCACACATAGCAGGTAAGATGATTCTGACTAAGGATATGCTCGATGTCGCGGGTAGACCCATAGTGAATATGAATTACTCAACTCTGCACCTCGAGACCACCCTTCTTAAAGACAAGAAGCTCGGGTACCCATTCTTCACATGCAAGGTGCCATTAGGCCATGGCTTCATCGATCAAGTACCTGCGGACATATTCTTCGTGCGGTACGAGGACATCTACAATCTGCTGCACTCAAAGCGGCTGGACTATAACTTGGTCCGTATGTACTCGCTCAATATGGCATTGAAGGCCAAGAGGGAGAAAACCCAGGGCATCGTGATGGTGGACCCCTACTACATGCGTGAGGATGTCTTGGCGAATGATGGGGATCAGGGAATGGTGGCAGAGTACCTAGGGAATATCTTCCATGAGAACCATACCGTTTATTCCATTCCTTTGCCTTGCTTTCCCGAGTAAGTAAACACACATTAGGTCACCATAGGAACAAATTCTTTCTTAGATTTTCATTGTGCTCTTCCAACAATTAGTTATGTTTGAATTGTGTTGCGCAGAGGCATATACTGCACACTCATCTCCATTTGTCCGATGTTGTCCCAAGCATCGTACTTCGACTCATCGAGTGACATGAAGCTGAAGGACTATGGTAGATTCAAGAGAGTTCTAGATGATGCTCTACAAGTCTATGTCGAAAAGGGAGGCAAATTCTCCAAGGGGGTAAGAATCAAGGATGGCAAACATGTGTTCGTGCGCCACGTGAAGTTCCCCTACGTCAAGCAGCCGACTAGCAGTGTGTACGAGGACTTCTATGTCCTCCATGACATCAAGGCGTTGATACGAGATTCATAGGTCGAGGCGATGCCAACTAATCTTCGACACTAGGCCACACAGTTGGCAGTGATCTATGATGTGGACCTTATGGAGGACTTCTGGCGCATCCAGACTCGGCTCTGCCAAATCATCCATGACGATGTCAAAACAAAAGGGGGGTTCATGTACGTGCCCATCGTGTTGACTAACCGCGATATCGAAGAACGCCTCGACATGCAGCATGACACCAGGACGTTCATGACGAGAGAGGGCGTGAACCCATTCGTGGCATGGTCTACATGATGTGTGTATGCCTAGCTAGCAGTGTTGGTCATGTTTGTCATGTCATAGACTTGACTATCCTCGTGATGTTTTCAAACTATCGCTTGATGTGTGTGTCGTAAACATTATTAACTTTCTCAGGCTAGTAAAAGCCTTAACAATCGATATTGGACTTGCTTATATGATTATCATCCATGCTATATTTTATTTTAGGTTTATGAATCTTTGCTAAATTTTGTGATCATGCAAGCATGTTTGCAGTTTGCCATTATTTTCGTTGTATAACATATACTAGATGCCTTGTCTATGTATGCCTTATATATAGAGATGGCGAAGTTCTATGTGTTATATAGGGGTCGGGTTCCAGGGGTCTATGACAAGTGGGAGGACTGCCAGGCACAAGTGAACAACTTCAGCGGCAACATCTACAAGGGTACAAGACAAGAGAGCTGGCGGTAGCCAAGTGGAGGAGACACATGTGGAAGAAGAACCAGATGAATATCTTGATTATGGTCTCGGTGTTGCTCACCGTCGTTGCCGTTATCCTCTATTCGATCATAGTATAGGGTGATACCTCTATGTGTAATGTGATGATTGAATGTGTACTACTGCTTGTGTAATAATCCAACACTTGAATTCATATTGATGTATTTCAGCACTTTGGATCATTATTATCTCAATTTCGATGTACTACTGTTGTATAACTGCTGTATAATCACTCTATAATCGAAAAAACAATCTAGTACTTAGTGGCACATAGATCATATTGTCAGTGGTGCACCCTAACCGTGGCACACCACAATTCGGTGCACCGCTAGCCATATCATGGCGCACACAAGCAACGTGCGCCATAAGCAACATGGCACACACAGACAGTATGCGCCACTAACCTTCAGACTATCTGTGGCGCACATCGACATGTGCCACGGATAAAAAAATCAGTGGCATAATATTTGTGGCGCACGGCTGGTGCGCCACTGACCTCCATTTAGGTGTGCCACTGATAGGTATTTTTCCACTAGTGAATAGATCAACAAGCTCAAATAAATCCCAAGAAGGAACCAAGATGGTGGAAAGAGTAACTATTTAGATTTGATTTGAGTTTGGTCAAACTTGTATGAATTTAAATGAAACAAGTTCTCCACACAAATTCAAAAGAAATCCAAAAAATAAGAGGATGGCAATCTTTGCATGGGCCATGCATGTGTGTTAATGACATATTTATAATTGTGATAACAACTATAATTCTATAATTATAGTAGACATGCTTCAAATAATTGAATTAAGGAAAAGCAAAGAAAAAGGAAGGTTCCTTCCCATATGGACTAAATAAAAGAACATGCATGATTATAAGGTGGCCAAGCTTGTGTGTGTGATCCACTAGGGAACATATATCCACAATTATATTCTTACATGATCATTTATTCAAATTCAAACCATATGAAGCTTGACAAGGAATTCTACTCGCATAGCATGCAAACGTGGCCATGTGGCTTCCCATATTCATTATTTTGAAAACAACAAGTATCAAATATGGAAGCATGTAGAAACAAGTGGATCCACCCCAACACATATGATCTAGATATAAATACCAAAGAGAAATGCAATAGCTCATATATAATTCGGATGGTGGAATTTATATGGAGAAAAAGAAAGGTGCTGGAAGAACAAAAGATATGCCCCCATCTCAACTTGGGCATCAAGCAATATATCAAGAACCAACTATAATATATCAAGAGGCAAATACAATTAATAAGCAATGCATATGAAGGAAAAACCAAATAAAAGGGTTTTATATGATGTCAAATGCAATGTGGCATGGTGACATGAGAATGATATAATGATGATGCAATAATGACAAGTATGTAGTAGCATGATCTTTATTTATTATGTAGCATAACAATGTTAGACAATTGGGATGCTACACACTGCATCCTCCTTCTCCATCGCTGGCGCGATTGGGGTTTTCTCGGGAGTTTCCAGAAGGTGATGGGACAATGGATATGGCTGTATGAGGAGAGTGAGCGAGAGTGAGAGTGGGTCATGTGGCTCCATATATTATATATTCGGTGACAAAGTTGACAGAGTCCCACGAGAGAAACGCTGAGAAATATTTGGTCCCTGCTAGGCGCAAGAAATAAGCTACTATTGTTCATAACAAAATCTTGGAAGCTGAATTGTGGAGCTATTATGTAAGAAACGGCAAGGAGGCAAGAAGTATTGTCATTGCATAGGTTCCCATGTAGCTGGTTGTTCCATTGGAAATACAGCCTACATTAAGAACTCCATGTAGTTGCATAATGGTGGATCATGTTCAAGTGAATCTGACTTGAACTAAAATATGAAGTGTTTCAGGTGGAGTCAAGAGACCGATCATCATAGTGGTTTTCTTCCTTTCTTTTTTATTTCCTTGTGTGTTTTCACGTCAGATGGAAAAGGCCAAGTTTACTTGGGCTGGTTTTTATTGAGTCGCTAGGAGAGTCCAATAGGAAACAATGTCGTTTTCCGTCCATGAGTCTAGTACCAAAGTGTACTATTTATACGACCGATCGGTCATGTATTAGGGTTGGACAAGTTATTTTGGGTTTGATAAATATACAGAAAATCGTCATGTGTGTTTGGCGGCTAATCTGGTGTTCCAGCTGAGAATCCCATCCTGGTTTTGTTGCCAGGCGCTTGAATTGGAGAACTTCTCCAATTGCTACGTGATCTGCTAAAGATCGTCTAGGTGATTCCGACCGTTGCGGGGTTTGCCTGTTGTTTAGATCGTCTTGTATAATTTGCTTGCAAACCAATCTGCTATTGCTAGTTTTGTTTCTGTCTCGTACTTGTTAATCGATCGCAAAGAGGATCTAATGTGGTTGTTGGTTAATTGAAATATTGCTGCTACTGAGTAACGTGAGACAAAAATTTGATTAATTGTATTGCCAAAACTAGAATTGTACTATGAAAGATCACAAATAGTCTGCGACAGTCATACGCCATATCATCTTGGTATCAGAGAAAGGTTGTTCATGGGCAGTTATTTTTCTCGGCTATTGCTAATTTGATCTTGTGTTTGTAAAGATGTCGTTTCATGACGATTCTGATCTAGATGGAGGAGAAATTCATTTGGGTATGGAAGTAACTGAAGATCTGCGTATCCACCTGATGTCAATCAAAAGCGCCAATACAAAACTTCGCACAGAAGTTGAAGATTTGTCCACAAATATTATAGTTGTCGAGGACAGTCTTAATGTGCGCTTGACTACTAGTGATCGCCAACGGGATGATAGTTTGCGAGTGGTGACAGAGAGCCTTCATCGGTTGACCGCAGTTGTTCGGCGTCTAGAGGCAAGGGATGCGGCACCACGATAGTCCCGGTCACCAGCATACAACCAAGGACACTCTGATGATGATTTTTCTGATCTGTCTAATGCTCGTGGAGGCCATCAACGCTTACCACGGTGAGGTGATGAGGCTCGCCATGGTGCTGGCATGTGGCACAACCTAGATGGTGAAGCTTCTCGAGATAACGATGGTCTTGGTCGAATAAAGCTAACCATATCAGAATTCTCAGGACGTTCTGATCTGGAGAGGTACTTGGAGTTGGAAATGCGCATTAATCAGGTTTTTGTTGGCCACAATTATTCTGAAGAAAATATGGTCCGTGTTGCATCCATGGAGTTTACTGAATATGCTCTCGGATGGTGGGATAATAAAAAGCGTACATGGGATAGACCGACAACATGGGTTGACATGAATCATGTCATGATGGAGATGTTTGTGCCTGCTGGATACACTCCAAAACTTCATAGCAAACTACGTCGTCTTGTGCAAGGTACAAAATCAGTTGCTGAATATTAATAAGCTATGCAAGTATTGATGATCCGGACAGCACTACATGAGTCGCCTGAGGCGACCATGGTTTGGTTCTTTGAGGGGTTGGAGGAAAAGATCTGCGATCGTGTTGATTTGATGCAGTATAATGATATGTATGAGTTACTTCATCAAGTGGAATGTGCTGAACGTTGGTTCTTGGAGAAGCAAGTTGCCGAGGGTCGTCCGACTTACAACAATGGATGACGTGGCACTTGTCATGATGGTGGGTTTAGTGCTAAACCAGTTGCTTCTTACAAGTCGGCTAGCATTGAAAATAGCAAGGTAGCTGGGGCAACAAAGGTGGTCTCACAAGCTGCATCGAGCTTGTCTCATCACAACAATATTATATGCCATAAGTGCGGGGGGCGAGGCCACATAATGCACCTTTGTTCGAATCAGAAACGGATTTTGCTTGTTGATGGTGCATATGTTTTGGAATTTGAAGATGACATGCCTCTACTAGAGGATGCTACCGACAATAATGATGGTAATGCTTTGTATTATTGGCCTGAACTTAACGTGTCGAGTTTGATGGAGCATAAGGTCTAGCGAGACGACAAAGTTATTCTTGAAGTGGGCCAACAACATAGTATTTTTCAAACTGCATGTACCATCAAGCGAGAAGTGGGCAAGCTGATTGTTGATGGTGGGACTGCAAGCAACATTATAAGTAAGGATGTGGTAGAGTCTCTTTCTTTGCCTACATGGGTGAAGCCGAAGCCGTACTATATGCAGTGGATAAATGGTGCTGGCAAGTTGAAGGTTACCCATAGAGTGAAAGTTCCTTTTTCCATGGATGGTGTAACACCCCCTTCCACTCCTAGGCCCGAGGGATGTCACTCCTGGCAGCTTAATAGGATATCTAGACTGGCCCCATAGACCAACACTAGTCTTTTCTGCGCACTTTGTCCTCACTCGTGCGCACCCGGTTACCCACTTCCCGGTCAGTCACCCATCCTATAATTGCTCTAGGCCAAGCACGCTTAATCCTAGAGTTCTTTTCGAATGAGCTTCCGGAAAAGAAGTTGCAACTTGTTGATATGGGTATCCTATCAATCCTATTAAGCCATGTGCCTGGATCTCACATACACCCACCCTTTAGAAGATCGATGCCCTCATCGATCAAGCACACCCGAGGAACGTTCCCTCTTGGCACGCGTCTATGCGTCCAGTGCCGGCACATGTGCCATGCCGTGTCCACTCCGGGCCACACGCGACATGCTTCACATGTCCCGCCACTGACCCGCACACCCGTTTAACCGCGAGGATCGGCTCTGATACCACTTGTAACACCCCGTCCACTCCTGGGCCCGGGGGTTGTCACTCCTGGCAGCTTAATAGGATATCTAGACTGGCCCCACAGACCAACACTAGTCTTTTCTACGCACTTTGTCCTCACTCGTGCGCATCCGGTTACCCACTTCCCGGTCGGTCACCCATCCTAAAATTGCTCTAGGCCAAGCACGCTTAACCTTAGAGTTCTTTTTGAATGAGCTTCCGAAAAAAATGTTGCAACTTGTTGATATGGGTATCCTATCAATCCTATTAAGCTATGTACCTGGATCTCACAGATGGATATTTTGATAAAGTGGAGCGCGACATTCTACCATTGCATGTTTGCCATCTTTTATTGGGACGTCCGTGGCAACACGATGTAAATGCACTTCACCATGGGCGCACGAACAGGTACACATTTATGCACACCTAATGTGGCGTCTCCCATGCTTGATAGTGCCTATTGTGCTATCCCTGATTATGTTGTTGCTGCTACTATCAACACAAAGTTTTTGTTTTTATTTTTACCCTGCAAGGAAAATATCATGAAGGCAATTGGAGTCCAATATTGGTGGAGCATGTTGTCTTTGAAGGAGTCTGGTTGGGGGCCACCTAACAGCATGTTGAAGATGGAGGTGCGCCTACAAAAGAGTCTTTTTTATTTGAGTGTGTTGTTTTATTTTCTGTTTAGGAAAAGTGGGTCCGCGTCAAATTGTTTTTATTTTCCTAGTAGGTTTCTTTCTTGCAAGTCAAGTTGAGTCAGCTACTATATAAAGCTAGGGATGTGCACCATTGTAAAGAGATTTGAAATTATTTTGAGTTGAGAATACAGAAAAAGTCCCATGTCGGGAGACACCAATATCGTGTGTGAGTTTGCTTGCTGATCCGCAAGGTTCTATTGCCGCTTGCGTGGAGTTGATCATCTTCTCAACGCTGGCTGCTAGGATTTACGGTTTGTGTAAACAGATTGGATCTTCTTTGTATCTTTGCTACTGTTTATTTGTTGATCATCGTGAAAGATCGGGCCTAAACCCTTTTGAATCACGTTGATCCGTATCATCTTGGTATCAGGTTCGCCGGGTTTCTCGCGGCGATTTTCTGCCGAGATTTATCTACTCGTTTTCTTTTGAGGACTAGAAGATCTGCTGTGGAGTTTTTGCTGCCGGAGACGATTTGCCAAAACACCGGTCTTGTTCTAGATCGTGGAGAAGCTTGTACGTGGATCGATCTGATCGATCAAAAAAACGGCCTGAACGTGCGCGTTTGTTTCTGCTTCACGTGAGCAAGGAAAAGAAATACTAGAAGAGATCAGGTTGGATCGGACGTGAGCAAGGAAAAGAAATAGAAGAGACTTTGATATTCACGTGGATTATTTCTTGGGCTCCATGAAGGAATTCTAGTGCTGCACGTCCGTGCAGTTTGTTTTTTCTGCCGTGTTCTCTGCACAAGACATCAAGTCAGATTGATACAGGAAGATCCGATCGGGTGAAGGATTGATCGGAGATTGATCGGATCGAGGTAGAGTTGAGTCCCACGATCGCTAGTTACCAGTTCCAAATCCGATTGCCGGCAGCCATTTCAGAAAAAAAAAGGTGCAAAGCGTGCCCCCGCGCCTAGGGACAGACTGCCTATGTCCCTGAGCGAGGATCGCTGCAATCCAGGACCGATCGAGGGAAGTCCCGTGCCACCTGGAGTCCTCGCCTGGCCGCCTCACGATCAGGGTTGACCACGTGCGTCCGCCTGGGAAGCCCCAAGCCAGGTCCCCTTCCTTCACGGGCCGGCCCATCTAAACATCACGACCAGCCAGTTTTCGTTCGGCCGGCAATCGGAGCGATCGCTTCTCCTCTTGCTAGACCCGAGATTTTCTGTGGTGGAACGAGAGGTTCCAGGGCTGATCGATTCAATGAAAAATCGGTGTTTCCCGTCTGCTCCTATACGAGCACGTGATCTTTTCTGCCGTGTACCGAGCGGAGTTTTACTGCTGCATTGTTCTGCAACAATCTGTATTCTCTGCCGGGTACGATGGCGGATTATATCATCATGTCAGCAGGATTGCGGCAAGAGGAGCGAGGCTGCTATGATAAACTATTTCACACCAAAACCATCGTCCGGGATATAGTCTGTGCTTTGACGATCGACCACTGGAGTTCGATCAACGCTACTAGCATCGAGATGGTGAAAAAGTTGGGGCTGCCGAGAACGCCACATCCGCAACCATATTATCTGCGTTTGGGTTCCGAGGAGATCACCATCACCCACCAGACCAAGGTACAGTTTTGCATTGGCAATTTTTTTTGGAGAAGTCTATTGCGACATAATTGCAGTATACATGGTCTCGTGTCATCTACTATTAGGTAGACCATGGTGCAACGTCGAAGGTGTAGTTTACCATATGGATGCCGCCTTCAATTATTTCAAGTATTCAGTTTGCTGCAGTAAGACATAATACAATCTTTTGTCCATGAGCAAGGTATTGTTCAAGTCTTGGTGTGATGAACGACAACATCGGGAACAAGAAAAGGTGAAGAAGGAGAACGAAGCTGCTGAAATATTTTCTGCACCTGTTCAATCTATGGAAGGGACTCCTGACACTCCTATTGCTGCATGTGTTGAAGTGACAATGCCACCTCTACATATTTTTGTTTTGAGAACTGACTTGAAACCGAGGATGGTTTCTCCTGAAGGGGGGAGGATGATGTGGCGTCTCCCATGCTTGATAGTGCCTATTGTGCTATCCCTGATTATGTTGTTGCTGCTACTATCAAGACAAAGTTTTTGTTTTTATTTTTACCCCGCAAGGAAAATATCATGGAGGCAATTAGAGTCCAATATTGGTGGATCATGATGTCTTTGAAGGAGTCTGGTTGGGGGCCACCTAGTAGCATGTTGAAGATGGAGGCACGCCTACAAAAGAGTCTTTTTTATTTGAGTGTATTGTTTTATTTTCTGTTTAGGAAAAGTGGGTCCGCATCAAGTTGTTTTTATTTTCCTAGTGGGTTTCTTTGTTGCAAGTCAAGTTGAGTCGGCTACTATATAAAACCAAGGGAGTTGAAATTATTTTGAGTTGAGAATACAAAAATAGTCCCATATCGGGGGACACCAATATCGTGTGTGAGTTTGCTTGCTGATCCACAAGGGTCTGTTGCCGCTTGCGTGGAGTTTATCATCTTCCCAACTCTGGTTGCTAGGATTTACGGTTTGTGTAAACAGATCGGATCTCCTTTGTATCTTTGCTACTATTTATCTGCTGATTGTCGTGAAAGATCGGGCCTAAACCCTTTTGGATCACGTTGATCCGTATGAACACGAGTGAGTTTGATGCCAAAGATAAAGATATCAAGTGTACTATTCAAGTGTTTAAAAAAAGGTCTACATGATGTATGTCTAAACCCAGGACGGTTTCGCTTCGAGGGAGGGGTGATGATGTGGCTCCATCTGTTATATCTTCGGTGAGAAAGTTGACAGACTCCCGCGAGAGAAACACTGAGAAATATTTGGTCCCTGCTAGACGCAAAAAAGAAGCTACTTTTGTTCATAACAAAATCGTAGAAGGGCAAGGAGGCAAGAAGTATTGTCGTTGCAGAGGTTCCCATGCAGCTGGTTGTTCCATAGGAAATAAAGCCTACGTTCAGAACTCCATGTAGTTGCATAACTGTGGATCATATTCAAGTGAATCTGAGTTGAATTAAAATATGAAGTATTTCAAGAGACCGATCATCATAGTGGTTTTCTTTCTTTCTTTTTTTATTTCCTTGTGTGTTTTCCGGTAAGATGGAAAAGGCCAAGTTTACTTAGGCTGGTTTTTATTGAGTCGGCTAGGAGAGTCCAATAGGAAACAACGTTGCTTTTCGTCTGTGAGTCTAGTACCTGCATGTATTATTTATACAACCGATTGGTCATGTATTAGGATTGGACAAGTTTTTTGGGCTTGATAAATATACGGAAAATCGCCATGTGTGTTTGGCAGCTGATCTGGTGTTCCAGTTGAGAATCCCATAGTGGGTTTGTGGCGTTTGAATTAGAGAACTTCTCCAATTGCTACGTGATCTGCTGAAGATCGTCTAGGTGATTCCGACTGTTGCGGGGTTTGCGTGTTGTTTAGATCGGCTTGTATAATTTGCTTGCAAACCAATATGCTATTGCTCGTTTTGTTTTTATCTCGTACTTGTTAATCGATCGCAACGAGGATCTAATATGGTTGTTGGTTAATTGAATTATTGCTGATGTTGAGTAACGTGAGACAAAAATTTGATTAATTCTATTGCCGAAACTAGAATTGTACTGTGAAAGATCACAAATAGTCTGTGACAGTCATATGCCGTATCATCTTGGTATCAGAGCAAGGTTGTTTTGGGGCCTTTTTTTTCTCGGCTATTGCTAATTTGATCTTGTGTTTGTGAAGATGTCGTTGCATGATGATTCTGATCAAGATGGAGGAGAAATTCATTTGGGTCTGGAAGTAACTGAAGATCAGCGTATCCACCTCATGTCGATCAAAAGCGCCAATACAAAACTTCACACAAAAGTTGAAGATTTGTCCACAAATATTATAGGTGTCAAGGACAGGCTTAATGTGCGCTTGACTACTAGTGATCGCCAACGGGATGATAGTTTGCGAGTGGTGATAGAGAGCATTCATCGGTTGACCACAGTTGTTTGGCGTCTAGAGGCAAGGGATGTGGCACCACGATAGTCCCAGTCACCAGCACGCAACCAAGGCCACTCTGATGATGATCTTTCTAATCTGTCTGATGCTCGCGGAGGCCATCAACGCTGACCACGACGAGGTGATGAGGCTTGCCATGGTGCTGGCTAGTGGCGCAACCTAAATGGTGAAGCTGCTCGAGATAACGATGGTCTTGGTCGAATAAAGCTAACCATACCGGAATTCTCAGGACGTTCTGATCCGGAGAAGTACTAGGAGTTGAAGATGCGCATTAATTAGGTTTTCAATGGCCACAATTATTCTGAAGGAAAGAAGGTCTGTGTTGCATCCATGGAGTTTACTGAATATGCTCTCGTATGGTGGGATAATAAAAACCTTACAGGGGAGAGAAGGGCAACATGGGATGACATGAAGCATGTCATGGGGAGATGTTTGTGCCTGCTGGCTACACTCGAAAACTTCATAGCAAACTACATCATCTTGTGCAAGGTACAAAATCAATTGCTGAATATTACTAAGGCATGCAAGTATTGATGATCCGGACAACACTACATGAGTCGCCCGAGGCGACCATGGTTTGGTTCTTTGAGGGGTTGGAGGAAAAGATCCGCGACCGTGTTGATTTGATGCAGTATAATGATATGCATGAGTTACTTCATTAAGCAGAATGTGCTGAACGTTGGGTCTTGGAGAAGCAAGTTGCCGAGGGTCGTCCGACTTACAACAATGGATGACATGGCACTTCTCATGATGGCGGGTTTAGTGCTAAACCGGTTGTCTCTTACAAGTCGGCTAGCATTGAAAATATCAAGGTAGCTGCTGCAATAAAGGAGGCCTCACAAGCTGCATCGAGCACGTCTCATCACAACAATATTATATGCCATAAGTAGGGGGGGGGTCGAGGCCACATAATGCGCCTTTGTCTAAATCAGAAACAAATTTTGCTTGTTGATGGTGCATATGTTTTGGATTCTGAAGATGAGATGCCTCCACTAGAGGATGCTACTGACAATAATGATGGTAATGATTTGGATTGTTGTCCTGAACTTAATGTGCCTAGTTTTATGGCGTATAAGGTCCAGCAAGACGACAAGGTTATTCTTGAAATGGGCCAACAACGTAGTATTTTTCAAACTGCATATACCATCAAGGGAGAAGTGTGCAAGATGATTGTATGGTGGGAGTGCAAGAAACATTATAAGTAAGTATGTGGTAGAGTCTTTCTTTGCCTACATGGGAGAACCCGAAGCCGTACTATATGCAGTGGATAAATGGTGTTGACAAGTTGAAGGTTACCCATAGAGTGAAAGTTTCTTTTTCCGTGGATGGATATCTTGATAAAGTGGAGTGCGACATTCTACTATTATATGTTTGCCATCTTTTATTGGGACGTCCGTGGCAACATGATGTAAATGCACTTCACCATGGGCGCACGAACATGTACCCATTTATGCACATGAGTGAGTTTCATGCCAAAGATAAAGATATCAAGTGTACTATTCAAGTGTTTAAGAAAAGGTCTACACGATGTATGTCTAAATCCAGGATGGTTTCGCTTCAAGGGAGGGGTGATGATGTGGCTCCATCTGTTATATCTTCGGTGAGAAAGTTGACAGAGTCCCGCGAGAGAAACACTGCTTCAAGGGAGGGGTGATGATGTGGCTCCATCTGTTATATCTTCGGTGAGAAAGTTGACAGAGTCCCGCGAGAGAAACATTGAGAAATATTTGGCCCCTGCTAGACGCAAGAAAGAAGCTACTGTTGTTCATAACAAAATCGTAGAAGCTGAACTAGGGAGCTGTTATGTAAGCAACGACAAGGAGGCAAGAAGTATTGCCATTGCAGAGGTTCCCATGCAGCTGGTTGTTCCATAGGAAATAAAGCCTAGGTTCAGAACTCCATGTAGTTGCATAATAGTGGATCATATTCAAGTGAATCTGACTTGAATTAAAATATGAAGTGTTTCAGGTAGAGTCCAAGAGACCGATCATCATAGTGGTTTTTTTCTTTCTTTTTTATTTCCTTGTGTGTTTTCACGTCAGATGGAAAAGGCCAAGTTTACTTAGGCTAGTTTTTATTTAGTCGGCTAGGTGAGTCCAATAGGAAACAATATTGCTTTTCGTCCGTGAGTCTAGTACATGCATGCACTATTTATACGACTAGATCGGGTCATGTATTAGGGCTGGACAAGTTATTTGGGTTTGATATATATATACGGAATCGCCATGTGTGTTTGGCGGCTGATCTGGTGTTCCAGTTGAGAATCCCATCGTGGGTTTGTTCTCGAGCGTTTGAAGTCGAGAGCTTCTCAAATTGCTACGTGGTCTACTGAAGATCATCTAGGTGATTCCAGCCGTTGCGGGGTTTGCCTGTTGTTTAGATTGGCTTGTATAATTTTCTTGCAAACCAATCTGCAACTGCTAGTTTTGCTTCTGTCTTGTACTTGTTAATCGATCACAAATAGGATCCAATGTGGTTGTTGGTTAATTGAATTATTGCTACTGCTGAGTAACATGAGACAGAAGTTTGATTAATTCTATTGCTGAAACAAGAATTGTACTGTGAAAGATTACAAATAGTCTGTGATAGTCATACGCCGTATTAGTGGGTAGGCAGATAGGGGGAGAGGGAGATGGGATTTATAATAAAGCTGAAGGGAAGGGACGATGTTTTGTTTCACTACCATGCACCGCGTACGCTACTACACCGTGCACCACAACACGCACACGGTTAACAAGTATGTTTGGGCTTTTATGTGAGTTCGTGACTGCGAGAGAGGGCAAAACTGAGTAGTATGAAAAGACCAAGGGCAAAACAGACTAAGGGATTCCAATAGAAAATAGAAAGAGATTTAAAAAATGGAAAATGAGTCTTTAATACAATGACATACATCTTGGCATACATCAAATTATTTGCAATTGAAATATCTATGCAATGAAACTCCATGTGTCAAACAATGTTCACAAAGCCCAAAAACACATTGGAATGCAGTGTAGCACCAACGTGATAGAGGTTGCATCACTATATCCACTTGAGTGTGTGTGGTCATGTATATCAATGGTTGTGGTTTGGGAAAGAACACATGCAATGACACTCCATGTGTCAAACCATGGCCAAAAAGCCCAAGAACATGTTGGAATGCAACTGCCAAATGCAATTGAGCACTAGTGTGAAAGAGGTTGCGTCACCACATCCACTTGAGTGTGTGTGGTCATGTAGATCATTGTGGTTTGAAAAAGAACACATACAATGACACTCCATGTGTCAACCCATGGTCAGAAAGCCCACGAACATGTTGGAATGCAACATCTAAATGCAATGGAGCACCAGTATGACAGAGGTTGCATCACCACACCCACTTGAGTGTGTGTGGTCATGTGGATCAAGGGATGTGGTTTGGAAAAGAACACATGCAATGACACTCCATGTGTCAAAACAATGGTTTGAAAGCCCAAGAACATGTTGGAATGCAACTGTCACATGCAATGAAGCACCAGTGTGACATAGGTTGCATCACCACACCCACTTGAGTGTATGTGGTCAGTGGATCAATGTGGTTTGGAAAAGAACACATGAAATGACACTTCATGTGTCAAACCACAGTCAGAAAAACCAAGAACATGTCAGAATGCAACTGCCAAATGCAATGGAGAGCCATGGTGACAGAGGTTGCATCACCACATACAACAGAGTGTGTGTGTGGTTATGTGGATCATTGTGGTTTGGAAAAGAACACATGCAACGACACTCCATCTGTCAAACCATGGTCACAAAGCCCAAGAACATCTTGGAATGCAACTGTCAAATGTAATGGAGCACCAGTTTTAACAATGCTTGCATCACCACATCCACTTGAGTGTGTGTGGTCATGTGGATCATTATGGTATGGAAAATAACACATGCAAGGACAATCCATATGTAAAACCATGGTCACAAAGCGCAGGAACACATTGGAATGCAATTGCCAAATGCAATGGTGCCCAAGTGTGACAAAGGTTGCATAACCACACCCACTTGAATGTGTCTGGTCATGTGAATCAATATGGTTTGGAAAAGAACACATGCAATGACATTGAATGTGTCAAACCATGGTCACAGAGCCCAAGAACATGTTGGAATGCAACTACCAAATTAAATGCAGCATTAGTGTGACAGAGGTTGCATCACCACATCTAATTGAGTGTGTGTGGTCATGTGGATCATTGTGGTTCAGAAAATAACACATGCAATGACACTCCATGTGTCAAACCATGGTCACAAAGCCCAAGAACATGTTGAAATGCAACTGCCAAATGCAATGGAGCACCAGTCTAATAGAGATGGCATCACCACATCCACTTGAGAGTGTGTGGTCATGTGGATCAAAGGTTGTGGTTTGGAAAAGAACACGTGCAATGGCACTTCAAGTGTCAAACCATGGTTAGAAAGCCCAAGAACATGTTGGAATGCAACTGCCACATGCAATGGAGCACTAGTGTGACATAAGTTACATCATCACAACCACTTGAGTGTGTGTGGTCATGTGGATCATTGTGGTTTGGAAAAGAACACATGCAATTACACTCCATTTGTCAAACCATGGTCACAAAGCTGAGGAATATATTGGAATGCAATGACACTCCATGTGTCAAACCCTGGTCAGAAAGCCCAAGAACATGTTGGAATGTAACTACCAAATGCAATAAAGCACTAGTGTGACAGAGGTTGCATCACCACACCCACTTGAGTGTGTGTGGTCATGTGGATCAATGTGGTTTGGTTAAGAACACATGCAATGACACTCCATGTGTCAAACCATGGTCACAAAGCCTAAGAACATAGTCGAATGCAACTGCCAAATGCTATGGAACACCAGTGTCACAGAGGTTGCGTCACCACACCCACTTGAGTGTGTGTGGTCATGTGGATCATTGTGGTTTGGAAAAGGACACATGCAATGACACTTCATGGGTCAAACCATGGCTATAAATCCCAAGAACATGTTGGAATGCAACTAACAAATGTAATGGAGCACCAGTGTGACAGAGGTTGCATCACCACATCCAATTGAGTGTGTGTGGTCATGTGAATCATTGTGGTTTGGAAAAGAACACATGCAATGGCACTCCATGTGTCAAACCATGGTCACAAATCCCAAGAACATGTTGGAATGCAACTACCAAATGAAATGGTGCAACAGTGTGACAGAGGTTGCATCACCACACTCACTTGAGTGTGGGTGGTCATGTGGATCAATATGGTTTGAAAAATAACACATGCAATCACACTCCATGTGTCAAATCATTGTTAGAAATCCTAATAACATGTTGGAATGCAACTACCAAAGGCAATGGACCACTAGTGTGATAGAGGTTGCATCACCACACCCACTCGAGTGTGTGTGGTCATGTAGATATTGGTGGTTTGGAGAGGAACAGATGCAACGACACTCTATGTGTCAAACCATGGTTAGAAATCCTAGGAACATGTTGGAATGCAACTGCCAAATGCAATGGTGCACCAGTGTGACAGAGGTTGGATCACCACACCCACTTGAGTGTGTGTGGTCATGTGGATCAAGTGATGTGGTTTGGGAAAGAACACATGCAATGACACTCGATGTGTCAAACCATGGTCAGAAAGCCCAAGAACATGTTAGAATGCAACTGCCAAATGCAATAGAGAACCAGCGTGATAGAGGTTGCATCAACACACACTGGTCATGTGGATCAATGTGGCTTGAAAAAGAACACATGCAATCACACTCCATGTGTTAAACCATGGGCAGAAAGCCTAATAACATGTTGGGATGCAACCGCCAAATGCAATGGGGCACCAGTGTGACAGAGGTTACATCACCAAGTTTGTGTGGTCATGTGGATCAAGGGTTGTGGTTTGGAAAAGAACATATGTGATGACACTCCATGTGTCAAACCATGGTCAGAAGCCCAAGAACATGTTGTAATGGAACTGCCACATGCAATGGAGCACTAGTGTGACATAAGTTGCATCACCACACCCACTTGAGTGTGTGGGGTCATATGGATCATTGTGGTTTGTAAAAGAACACATGCAATGACACTCCATGTGTCAAACCGTGGTCACAAAGCCTAGGAACATGTTAGAATGCAATGACACTCCATGTGTCAAACCACGGTCAGAAAGCCCAAGGACATGTTGGAATGCAACTGCCAAATGCAATGGAACACCAATGTGACAGAGGTTGCATCACCGCACCCACTTGAGTGTATGTGGTCATGTGGATCAATGTTGTTCGGAAAAGAACACATGCAATGACCCTTCATGTGTCAAACCATGGTCAGAAAACGCAAGAACATGTCGGAATGCAACTTCAAAATGCAATGGAGAACCAATGTGACAGAGGTTGCATCACCACACCCACTTGAGTGTATGTGGTTGATGAGAACATCCCTACATTTACACCTACCCCAATTACTACTGATGATGTTCCAGCTGCTGCAAAGAAAGATCAATCCAATGAGACAAGGATTGGACCAATTGTAAGAGCTCGTGCTAAGCTACTAGAACAACAGGTGAACTTGTTTCTTAATGATCATGATGTTTTAGTTAATGAGAATTTTATACTACCTAATTCTTTTAATTATTGCATGATCAGGTACTTGGGAGAAGAAGGCATAGCACGGAGCGAGGAGCTAATGGAACATGACGTGTTGATCAATGAAGAATGCGCGAGGGAGGAGAGGGAGGAAGCATAAGGAGCACACAAGGTTGAAGATCAACACTTGGTGGAAGATCTTTGACGCGGCATAGAAATGCCACTATTCTCTGCCACGACAAGCTGCCGCGGCATAGAAACAACAAGATTTGCTGCCACGGCAGGCTGCCGCGACAGCAAAACCAAGCCAAAGCCTGCCACGGCAGAGTCCTGAGACCGAACTCCTTATGGGTCAGTTTGTACCCTAGGGTGGTGGGACCAACTCGGATCCCACCTTGGCCGCCTCCCCGAGACTCTTAAATAGATGGGGCACCACACATAGTTAGGGTTGAGACCACGTTAAAATATTTTGGAGTTGTTTCTTTCATAGAACCTCCGGAATTACTTGTGATTGATTTTACCAACTATAATTGAGTGTGATCTGTTGTTCCACTGGGAATTAGTCGATTGCAAACTTCTGTTTGTGGTCAACGGCTACGTGCGCAAGACTGTGGTGTTGTGAATATCCTAGAGGGTTCAAGAGCTGTTGCATTGGCATCAGGGTTCGAGCGGGAGATTTCATAGCTACATGCTAGTTATCTATCATTCACCATCATCATCGACAGGTGTGCTTGCTGAAAAGATTGGGCCACCCCATATCATCTTGGTATCAGATTTCCTCGTTTACTCGGTAAGCAATCCACAATCCATCCATAGATTATTTTGTGTTTTTCGTCCTATACAAAACTAGCCCCACAAAAATAGTTTCCATAGCGTAGATTACATCGTATTCGAGTAATAGTTGCTGGTCATGTTCCACTTTTAGTTTAGATCTAGATTTGTTTTTTGTTTTTCTTCTTGTTCTAGTCGAATCCACCTTAGTTTTCCGCCACCAAAAGCTAGATCCGATCCAATCTAGAGTCCTGGTTACAGATCCCTGGTCGAGTCGGTTTAGATAATAATAAAAAATTCTTACCGGCTCTGCCGCGGCACAGAAACGCCCCGTTTCTCTGCTACGACACCGATTCTGCCACGAATCGGACTCCTGTCGCGACATGTTTTCTCTGCCACCCGCCAGCTCCCTGCCTCCACTCCTGCCGCAGCATGATTTTGCTCTGCCGCGCGCCCGTTTTCTGCTGCCACTTATGCCGTGGCACAATTTCCACACATTTCTCTGCCGCGCACCAGCTGCTCAGCCGCTACTCTACCGCGACACAGTTTCGGCCTGTTTTTCTGCCACGGTACAAGAACTTCTGCCACGACATGATTTTGAGCTGTTTTTCTGCCATGACACCATAATTGCAAAGTGTGACAAAAAATTTGCACTTTTCCTTAACCTTAGCCATAGCCATTCTATTTCATAGGTGTAGGAACTTCCCTATTGAGACTAGTTTCCGCTCCTACAGGCTGCTCCTAGGATTTTGGTGCTGTGCTTTGTAATTTGGCCGTGTGTGACATATATTCAAAAAAAGCAAAAAGAGAAAAAGCTATACAAAAGAAAAAGAGAAAAAAGAAAATGAGAATTTGAGCAAGAGGCCTAGTGATATCTTTGTGCATGGTAGATTGAGCAATCTTGTGTCTGTTTACTTTGAGCTTTGCTAGTGTCTCTCGAGAGTAGTGCAACACTTTTCATAGTTGCATTGCCACGTTTTTCTCCACGTGTGTGTTTCTTGGGTTTTTGTACGATCAACACTAGGACTTGTTTGTGGTGTTCTTAGGATACCATACCTATAGCTCCACCATAAATAACATGTGTGTCCTATGATCGTTATCTATACCTTTGATATTCACTTCATCACATCAGTGCATCAGCCTTTGATTATGTTTGGTAAAGCATCTCTATTCACTTTGGAACGGTAAGATCTCCTTTCTTGTTAGTTGTGAGTGAGTTGTGAGTGTTTCCACCAAATAGATTTTGATTTTTGCACTAACCTACTAATCATGTCTACTAGTGATGATGATGTTGTGTCACAGAAAAAGCAGGTTGAGGAGCTTGTTAATTGGCGCGAGTATTGATGGGAATATCAAGGACATGCAAGAGGCAGTGGATCAGAATACTGGCGCAATCAATAATATTCAAACTCAAGTGACAGCAATCAATGTCAATTGTTGCCACCTTGCAGCGTTCGATTGAGACTCTTACAACGGCAATTCAGCAAGGACAGAAACACCAACCTGATGATGTGTTCGAGGATCTTGATGAGGGTAGTGCGGCTGATGCTACCCCACATCATGGCAGGGGACGTGCCAATCCCCCTGCACCTGCTACTGCTCCTCTTTATGGACATGGATATCCCCCTTTGGGACGTGCTCAGTGTGTTCCGAACCAAGATGATGATGGTTTGTGCAAACCCAAGTTTTCAATTCCCTCTTTCAATGGTCACTTGATCCTAAGGACTATAGTACTTGGGAGTTGAAGATTGAGAAGCTCTGGCATTTTTTGATTATCCAGAAGACAAAAAGGTCAAGCTTGCAGCATCAGAATTTGATGGATATGCTTTGCGCTGGTGGGATGCAATTGTGCAGAATAGAAGGGATGACAATGAGCTTCCTTTCATGGATTGGCGCGAGATGAAGCGCATCATGAAGGATCATTTTGTACCCACCAATTACTTGCGATCAGTTTTTGATAAGCTCACACAGTTGAGGCAAGGAACCATGTCAGTTGATGAGTACTACATGGAGATGGAGATGCTTATGCAACATGCTCGAGTTCGTGAATCCTTTGAGATGACAATGCAGAGTTTTCTCAACAATCTGAAGCTTCAAATCAAGAGCATTGTTCGTCATTACAAGTACGAGATGATGAATGAACTTTTGCACCATGCTAGAGAGGTCGAATCACAGCTAGCTGAGGAGGCTAAGTCACGTGCAAGGTTTACGTCTATGAGCCATTTTGCGGCCAGATCTACACCACCTACTATGGCGCCACCTGCTTCTAGCCATCCTCCACCATCAGCCAAACCAGCACCTACGTCTTCGTTTGGTTCCAATGCTCAGAAGCCCGCTGCTCCTGCTGCTAGCTCGGGTTCCAATATGTCAACTGCGCGTACTCGCGATGTGGTGTTCCATACTTGCGGAGGTAAAGGACATTACAAGAAAGATTGCCCCAACAGCAAGGTGATGTTTATCAATGAACAAGGTGAGTATGAGAGTGGAGATGAGATTGATGCCGATTCTGATTATGATGGCGAGGATGGTGCTGATGCTTATCCTAAGCATGCACCAACTATTGTGGTGTCTCCATGCATACTTAGTGTGCAACGTATTGATGAATCTCAGTGTTGCAACTTGTTTCAAACAAAAGCTCTAGTTGGACCTAACAAAGCTTGCAACGTAATTATTGATGGAGGTAGCTGCAGAAATCTTGCAAGTAAGGAGTTATGTGCCAAGCTAAATTTTGCCGCCTCATCCCAAGCCATACTACATATAATGGTTGAGAAACAATGGTGAGATGAAGGTAAATCATATGGTACGTGTGAATTTTCAAATAGGGCCATACAAGGATTCTATTGACTTTGATGTGGTTCCTATGACTATTTGCCATCTTCTATTGGGTCGGCCTTGGCTTTATGATCACCATGTGCAACACAATGGCCGTGCCAATACTTATCACTTGGAATTCAAAGGAAAGAAGATTACTATGCAGCCGATGACACCACAAGACATTGTGAATGAGTCTCGTCAGAAGATAGAAGTGAATTTGAAGGATGATTCTGTAGCTCGGCGAGATAGTGTGATAGCTGTTCATGATGTAATTGATCCTAAATCGAGTGATATAACGAACAACGAGAGAGTGCCTAATCTTCTGATATTATCCACCAAGGAGGATATGAGAGAATTTCGTGAGGATCCTACAGCCATGCCGCTTGTGCTCATGTATAAGGGCAAGGTATTGGTTTCTAACGACATGACCCCTATTTCTCTTGGTGTCTCTTCTATTTTGCAGGATTTGGGGGATGTGTTTCCATAAGATGTACCCGCAGGATTGCCTCCATTGTGTGGCATTGAACACCAAATTGACTTGATCCCTAGCATCACACTTCCCAATCGTGCACCTTACAGGACCAATCTCGAAGAAACAAAGGAGATACAGAAACAAGTACAGGCATTGCTGAATAAAGGGTACATTCGTGTCTCTCTTAGCCCTTGTGTTGTTCCTGTTATTTTAGTGCCTAAGAAAGATGGTACATGGCGCATGAGTGTAGATTGTAGATCTATTAATAACATCACTATTCGATATCGTCATCCTATTCCATGCTTAGAGGATATGCTAGATGAATTGAGTGGTGCTGCTATTTTCTCTAAGATTGATTTGCGTAGTGGTTATCATCAAATTAGGATGAAAGAAGGGGATGAGTGGAAAACTTCTTTCAAAACAAAATTTGGTTTGCATGACTGGTTAGTTATGCCATTTGGTCTTACTAATGCACCTAGTACATGCATGCGATTAATGAATCATGTTTTGAGAGATTTTATTGGTTGTTTTGTGGTTGTTTACTTTGATGATATGCTAATCTATAGCCACAATGAAACTAAACATTGTAATCATATCTGACAAGTTTTGCATGTGTTGCATGATAATAAACTATATGCTAATCTTGAGAAGTGCACATTTGCAAAATATAAGGTCATATTTCTGGGATTTGTTGTATCTAAGAATGGGGTAGAGGTAGATCAATCTAAAATTGAATCAATTCAGAATTGGCCTACTCCCATGAATGTAAGTCAAGTGCATAGTTTCCACAGCTTAGCTGGTTTCTATAGGCGCTTTGTGAAAGATTTTAGCACCATTGCTGCACCATTGAATGATTTGACAAAGAAAGGTGTTCCTTTTGTATGGGGCGCGACCCAAGATATTGCTTTTGATACATTGAAATGTTTGCTTACTTCTGCACCATTACTTGCGTTACCTGATTTTTCAAAGCAATTTGAAGTTGAATGTGATGCTAGTGGTATAGGCATTGGTGGCGTTTGGATGCAAGAGGGTCGCCCTATAGCATATTTTTCTGAGAAACTTATTGGTGCTCACTTGAATTATCTTATTTATGATAAAGAATTGTATGCACTTGTTAGAGTACTTGAAGTTTGGCAACATTATTTTTGGCCAAATAATTTATCATACATTCTGATCATGAAGCACTGAAATATTTAAAAGCTCAATCAAACTTGCATAGACGATTAGCTAAATGGGTTGAGTTTATTGAGTCTTTTCCTTACATCATTAAGTATAAGAAGGGAAAACAGAATGCTGTTGCTGATGCTTTGTCTAGGAAGAACATGCTATTAACCAATCTTGATGTTAAAATTCCAGGATTAGAGAGTATTTGTGCACTTTATGCAACTGACCATGATTTTGCTGAACTGTATTGTTTGTGTGCTATTAGAAACGCATAGGATAAGTATCATATACATGATGGATACTTGTTTCGAGCTAACAATCTATGTATTCCAGAATTGTTGTTGCATTTGTTTTTAGTGCAAGAATCACATGCTGGTGGTTTGATGGGTCACTTTGGGCGTGAAGACGTTGCTCATGCCTGCTGGTCATTTTTATTGGCCCAAGATGAGGCGTGATGTGTACATTTTGTGAGTCGATGTATTACATGCCACAAGTCAAAATCCAAGCTGAAGCCTCACGCTTTGTATACACCTCTATCTGCACCTACTACTCCATGGGAAGACATTAGTATGGATTTTGTGCTAGGTCTACCTAAAACTCAGAGAGGTCATGATTCTATATTTGTGGTAGTGGATAGGTTCTCTAAGATGGCTCATTTTATTGCCTGCCACAAAAGTGACGATGCGTTGCATGTTGCTAACCTATTTTTCAGGGACATCGTGAGATTACATGGAGTACCTAATACGATTGTTTCTGACCGCGATGTGAAGTTCATGAGCTACTTTTGGAAGACCTTATGGGGGAAGCTGGGAATGAAGCTACTATTTAGCACTACATGTCATCCCCAAACAGATGGTCAAACGGAGGTGGTGAATCGAACATTGTCATAGCTGCTAAGGACTATGATAAAGAAGAATCTGTGGGAGTGGGAAGAATGTTTGCCACATGTTGAGTTTGCCTACAACAGGGTTGTGCATTCGACTACTCAGCTTTGTCCTTACAAGGTTTGGTGCATCTACACAAGGATAGATTTCCACTACTTCGCAAGTCCAAGTTGAAGCCACATGGTGCTGGTCCTTACAAGGTGTTAACCAAAATTAATGATAATGCCTACTCGGTTGATATACCTATTGAGGATTTTGGTGGAGTTAGCAACAACTTCAACGTTGCTGATTTATCACCATATGCTAGAGAAGACCTTGGAGCGTCGAGGTCGACGCCTTTTGAAGGGGGTTGAGATGATGAGGACATCCCTATAGTTACACCTACCCCAATTACTACCGATGATGTTCCAGCTACTTCAAAGAAAGATCAATCCAATGAGATAAGGATTCGACCAATTACAAGAGCTCGTGCTAAGCTACTAGAACAACAGGTGAACTTGTTTCTTAATGAGCCTGATGTTTTAGTTAATGAGAATTTTATACTACCTAAGTATTTGAATTATTGCATGATCAGGTACTTGGGAGAAGAAGGCGTAGCACGGAGCGAGGAGCTAATGGAACATGGCGTGTTGATCAATGAAGAATGCGCAAGGGAGGAGAGGGAGGAAGTGCAAGGAGCACACAAGGTTGAAGATCAACACTTGGTGGAAGATCTCTGCCGCGGCAGAGAAACGCCACTATTCTCTGCCACGAGAGGCTGCCGTAGCACAAAAACAACAAGATTTGCTACCACGGCAGGATGCCGCGATAGCAAAACCGAGCCAAAGCAAGCCACGACAGAGTCCTGAGGCCGAACCCCTTATTGGTCGGTTTGTACCCTAGTTGGGTGGAACCAACTCGGATCCCACCTTGGCCGCCTCCCCCAGACTCTTAAATAGAAGGGGCACCACACATAGTTAGGGTTGAGACCACGTTAAAATATTTTGGAGTTGTTTCTTTCATAGAACCTCTGGAATTACTTATGATCGATTTTACCAACTATAATTGAGTGTGATCTGTTGTTCCACTGGGAATTAGTGGATTGCAAACTACCGTTCGTGGTTGACAGCTATGTGTGCAAGAGTGTGGTGTTGTGAATATCCTACAGGATTCGAGAGCTATTGCATTGGCATCAGGGTTCGAGCAGGAGAGTTCATAGCTACATGCTAGTTATCTATCCTCCACCATCATCATCGACAAGTGCTTGCTGAGAAGATCGCGCCACCCCATATCAGTGGTCATGTGGATCAATTTGGTTTGGGAAACAACACATGCAATGGCACTCCATGTGTCAAACCATGGTCACAAAGCCCAAGAACATGTTCGAATGCAACTTCCAAATGCTATGGAGCACCAGTGTGATAGAGGTTGCATCACCACACCCACTTGAGTGTGTGTGGTCATGTGGATCATTGTGGTTTAGAAAAGTACACATGCAATAACACTCCATGTGTCAAACCATGGTCAGAAAGGCCAAGAACATGTTGGAATGCAACTACCAAATGTAATGGAGCACAAGTGTGATAGAGGTTGCATCACCACATCCACTTGAGTGTGTGTGGTCATGTGGATCATTGTGGTTTGGGAAAGAACACATGCAATGGCACTCCATTTGTGAAACCATGGTCAGAAAGCCCAATAAAATGTTAGAATGTAACAACCACATGCAATAGAGCACCAATGTGACAGAGGTTGCATGACCGCACCCACTTGAGTGTGTGTGGTCATGTGGATCATTGTGGTTTTGAAAACAAGACATGTAATCATACTACATGTGTCAAAGCATGGTTGGAATGCCTAAGAACATGTTGCGATGCAACTACCAAAGGCAATGGAGCACCAGTGTGAAAGAGGTTGCATCACCACATCCACGTGAGTGTGTGTGGTTATGTAGATCAAGCGCTATGGTTTGGAAAAGAACACATGCAATGACACTCCATGTGACAAACCATGGTTAGAAAGCCCAAGAACATTTTGTAAGTCAATTGGCAAATGCAATGGAGCACCAGTGTGACATAGGTTGCATCACCACACCCACTTGAGTATGTGTGGTTATGTGGATCAATGTTGTTTGGGAAAGAACACATGCAATGACACTACATGATATAGGGTGGCCCGATCTTCTCAGCAAGCACTTGTCGATGATGATGATGGTGGATGATAGACAACTAGTGCGTAGCTATGATTTCTCCCACTCGAACCCTGATGCCAATGCAATAGCTCTCGAACCTTGTAGGATATTCACAACACCACACTCTTGTGCACGTAGCCGTCGACCACAAATGGTAGTTTGCAATCCACTAATTCCCAATGGAACAACAGATCACACTCAATTGCAATTGGTAGAAATCGATCACAAGGAATTCCAGAGGTTCTATGAAAGAAACAACTCCAAAATAATTTTAACGTGGTCTAACCCTAACTTGGTGTGGTGCCCCATCTATTTCAGAGTCTGGGGGTGGTGGACTAGGTGGGATCCGAGTTGGTCCCACCCAACTAAAAGATACAAACTGACCCAAAGTTGGGTTCGGCTCAGGGTTCTACTGTGGCAAAGTTTGGGGATGTTTCTCTGCCACGGCAGCCTGCCGTGGTAGAAAAGGACTCTGTTTTTGTGCCCCGCCAGCCTGCCATGGCAGGAAAACGCGTCGTTTCTCTGCCATGTGTTGATCTTCTTGTTGGTAGCTCCTTGCGCTTCCTCGCTCTCCTCCCTCGTGCATTCTTCATTGATCAACATGCCATGTTCCATTAGCTCCTTGTTCCGTGCTACGCCTTCTTCTCCCAAGTACCTGATCATACAATAATTCAAAGTCTTAGGTAGTATAAAATTCTCATTAACTAAAACATCAGGTTCATTAAGAAACAAGTTCACCTATTGTTCTAGTAGCTTAGCACGAGCTCTTATAATTGGTCCAATCCTTATCTCATTGGATTGATCTTTCTTTGCAGCAGCTGGAACATCATTAGTAGCAATTGGGGTAGGTGTAACTGTAGGGATGTCCTCATCACTCCATGTGTCAAACCATGGTCACAAAGCCCAAGAAAATGGTCGAATGCAACTGCCAAATGCTATGGAGCACCAGTGTGGTAGAGGTTGCATCACCACACCCACTTGAGTGTGTGTGGTCATGTGGATCATTGTGGTTTGGAAAAAGACACATTCAATGACACTCCATGTGTCAAAACATGGCCAGAAATCCCAAAAACATGTTGCAATGCAACTGCCAAATGTAATGGAGCACCAGTGTGAAAGAGGTTGCATCATCACATCCACTTGAGTGTGTGTGGTCATGTAGATCATTGTGGTTTGGAAAAGAACACATGGAATGTCACTCCATATCTCAAACCATGGTCAGAAAGCCTAAGAACATGTTGCAATGCAACTCCCAAATGTAATGGAGCACTAGTGTGATAGAGGTTGCATCACCACACCAACTTGAGTGTGTATGGTTATGTAGATCAAGGTCTCTTGTTTGGAAAAGAACACATGCAATGACACTCCATGTGCCAAACCATGGTTAGAAAGCCCGAGAACATGTTGGAATGTAGTTGCCAAATCAAATGGAGCACCAGTGTGACAGAGGTTACATCACCACACCCACTAAAGTGTGTATGGTCACTCAGATCAATGTGGTTTGGGAAAGAACACATTCAATGACACTCCATGTGTGAAACTATGGTGACAAAGCCCAGGAACATGTTGGAATGCAACTGCCAAATGCAATGGAGCACCATTGTGATAGAGGTTGCATCACCACACGTCCTTGAGTGTGTGTGGTCATGTGGATCAAGGGCTATGGTTTAGAAAAGAAAACATGCAATGACACTCCATGTGTCAAACCATGGTCACAAAGCCCAAGAACATGATAGAATGTAACTACCACATGCAATGGAGCACCAGCGTGACAGAGGTTGCATCACCACACCCACTTGAGTGTGTGTGGTCATGTGGATCATTGTGCTTTTGAAAAGAACACATGCAATCACACTCCATATGTCAAACCATGGTCAAAAAGCCTAAGAACAAGTTGGAATGCAAGTACCAAATGCAATGGAGCACCAGTGTGACAGAGGTTGCATCACCACACCCACTTGAGTGTGTGTGGTAATGTGGATCATGGTGGTTTTGAGAGGAACACATGCATTGACACTCTATGTGTCAAACCATGGTTAGAAATCCCAGGAACATGTTGGAATGAAACTGCCAAATGCAATGGTGCACCAGTGTGACAGAGGTTGCATCACCACACCACTTGAGTGTGTGTGGTCATATGGATCAATTGCTGTGATTTGGGAAGGAACACATACAATGACACTCCATGTGTCAAACCATGGTCAGAAAGCCCAAGAACATGTTGGAATGCAACTGCCAAATGCAATGGAGCACCAGCGTGATAGAGGCTCCATCAACACACCCACTCTAGTGTGTGTGGTCATATGGATCAATGTGGTTTGGAAAAGAACACATGCAATGACACTCCATGTGTCAAACCATGGTTAGAAAGCCTAAGAACAGGTTGCAATGTAACTACCAAATGCAATGGAGCACCAGTGTGATGGAGGTTGCATCACCATATCCACTTGAGTGTGTGTGGTTATGTAGATCAAGGGTTGTAGTTTGTAAAAGAACACATGCAATGACACTCCATGTGCCAAACCATGGTCAGAAAGCCCGAGAACATATTGGAATAATGCAGCTGCCGAATGAAATGGAGCAGAAGTGTGACAGAGGTTGTGACGTGGGCATACCCTAAAGGTACTCGAGTTTGGTATATACGGCCTAGATATAACAGGAGCCCACGATGTTACCAGGGCCCAATACAGGATTCGGGTGACTCGCAGAGACTCCCATTCCTTGCAACACAAGTCGAAGCTTAAGATAGAAAATTTAAAGGGACAAACCCTAATCTGTAACAGACTTGACTTGCTACTCGAGACCTAGCCTATCTATATAAAGGCTAGGAGGGGGAGGCGAGGAGGACAATTACAACCCTAGTTTCCACAACCTCGCCAGATTGCATTTGCGCACCCCTGTAACTTTCGACTCCCTCAATAATTCCAAGAGCAGACAAGCAGGAGTAGGGACCTCTACGAGGCCTGAACCTAGGTAGCCCTTCAGTCCCCATGTGCTTGTTTGCTAGCTGATTGATGCCTCCAGCGCTCCCTCGTTCTCCAAAACCCAAGTCCATAACAATGGACATTGACGAGTTAATCCCTCGTCAATTGGCGCCGTCTGTGGGAATTGGGAGTGCTGATGTCCCAGCTTCTTCGGCCCCGTCAACCGCGATCTACAACTCTGCAACAATGGAGATTCGCTAGATTTTCGGCGCTTTCAACTTCACCATCCACACGCCAGCCACTCGCCCGGCTTTCGAGTCCGTAGGCGACGGAATCGTCCTGGCAATCGGGAGCTTACGCTTCCAAGTTGGTCAGCTGGGCACATTTCGCCTCCCTAATCAGCCGACGGTTCCCGCGATTGCTCCTGCATCGTGGTTTCCGCCATCAATCGGCACCCTAAGCAAGCTCAACGTCCCGACAACAGTTGGGATCATGGACAGTGACAGTAGTCGCGGATCTGATCTGGGTGACCTGGCCACAGAAGATGGGGCCTACGACTCTCGATCTGAAAGTTGTGGGAGCAGTAGCTTCCCCAACCACTTCATGTGCGCCGTCATCAACGCAGGCGACACCGGTGTCACTCGCGACAACACCGGTACCGGGCCAACCAACGGCGAAAACGATGGTCCCGCCAACAACGCGCCCACCAACGGGTCAGAGGGGAACCCAAACCTCACGACGAATGAGCACACCGAAGAACGCGTGCTGATCAAGCTCAACGACAACGAGTGGGCCCGCTATCGAGAAGCTCTGCGGGGCAACCCTCTTCCCCCTAACTCATCGCAAGACATGCAGATGGGCTACCATTGGCTGCTCAAGGAAGAATACAAGCGCCAACAGCAAGTAATCGCGCAACTCGACGCGCGCAGAAAGGCAGCGAACGAGTCAAGTCTTCGGCGGGCTCAGCTCTCCTCACATGGAGGATCCTCCTCCAAGGGAAATGACTATGTGGCCACCAAACGATGATCTCGACTGGCCCACTTCACCGACAATGAACGCGGGGAGGCCGCGCGAGTCCTCAACTTCTCATCCATGATGGTGGATACACGAGGCTACGTGCTCCCACAGACGCCGCAAGTAGCAGTAACTGCGGCCACCATGTACCTCCTCAACAACCAGCCTCCGGCTGGGGATCCGCGAGCTGCCATGCACCAATCTACGATCACGGGCTTGGGGCTAGTCGAGGCCGCCCTCATCAAGGATCCAATGCCAGAGCCGAAAAAGGGGAAGGCTCTAGCAAAACACTACTCCTCGCCCTCATCTAGCAAAGATAGCCATGACTTGTTTCGATGTCGTCGCTCACAGCGGCACGACCATGACTACGACGCATGTGATGACATCACACAGCACGAAGTCAACAAGATGCACGCAAGGCGCGCCCGTTCGACTGACTCGGAAGACGAAGAAGTGGAACTCTGCAGTGCTAGATGCTTCAGCAGAGCCATCAGGCAGAAGCGAATTCCTAAAGGGTTCAAGCTCCCATCAGAGAACCCGAAATTCGATGGCCTACAGGACCCAAAGATTTGGCTGGAAGATCACATCTCCTCCGTTAAGATGCATGGCGAAAGCCGAAGCACAGCCATGCAATGCCTACAACTACAGCTGCAGGGCGTCGCTCGCGCATGGCTCAACAATCTCCCGCGCGGATCAATTCGCAGCTGGGAAGAGCTGGTCTACAGCTTCGTGCGTAACTTCAAGGGAACTTACAAAAGGCCCGCATGAATCGAAGAATTAAGAGGCTGCCACCAAAGATCTAGCGAGTCGCTGCGCTCATACATCCAGAGATGGTCCATCATCAAGAACTCCGCAGAAGACATCTTCGAGGAACACACAATCGATGCGTTCAACGGTGGCGTACGCCGCAGAGAGCTCAAGGAGGAGCTGGGCCGCTCGAAGCCCTAAACAATCGACCACCTGATGGAAATCGCGAATCGGTGGGATGATGGAGAGGACTCTATGAAAAAGCGCGCCTACTCTGATGACGAGGAAGACCTCGGGCGCAGACGCGACCGCCGAGGTAAACGTCGAATGCGCGTCTACGAGGACCGCGATGAGGTCGACATGGTCGCAGCCGGCTACGTCAACAAGCACGACGACAACTACAACAGCGGATACCGTAGTGGTGGATACCGCGATAGTGGGAAAACCACGCAGGTGTGGCAGCACTGCACTCGCGACGAAGCACCGACAACGTCCATCTAGGACAAACTGTCCGGATCGTGCAACGTGCACTTCTACATCGACAAGCACGACGGCAAGAAAAAGTCCAGTCACCTCCTAAAGGACTGCCGCGAGTTCCTCAAGCTCCACGAAGGCCTGGCCCAGATGAATCACGACGCGGTCAACCAGGGCTATGGAGCTGCCCCGGGCACTGTGGCACATGGAGCTCCTCCACCACCGCCCGGACCACCACCACCTGCGGCTGCACCAGCCCATAACCATGGAGGCTAAGCGTACCCCCGACCACTGGGAAACATGGGGATGATCCAAAAGGGTCACCCCTCAAATCGAGCACCAAAGGAAATCACTCGCCAAGTCAATTTGGCGACGAACTCTCCACCATCCACCACTGAGTACCTCAATGGCAGCAAGTCCTGCATCACCTCCAACAAAAGCGACCACCCGCGTCAAGTACCTCGCCTAGGCCACTGTCCCCTGGTACTCGAGGCACATATCGGCAGATTCAAGATGAGTCGCGTCTTCATGGACGGCAGAAGCAACACCAACCTTATGTTCGCGAGTACCTTGCGGGCAATGAGGATTCCCCTGACATGTCTTGAAGTGTAAGATACGATGTTCCATGGCATCGTACCAGGGAAGGGAGTGTACCCCCTAGGCAAGATCAACCTCGACGTCATCTTCAGCATGCCGCAAAACTTTCAGCGGGAGCGCATCGACTTTGAAGTCGTCAACTGGCCCTCATAGTAACACTGCATCCTCAGACGTGTCGCGTTTGCGAGGTTGATGGCAGTGCCACACTACGCCTACCTGCAGATGAAAATGCTAGGCCCGAACAGCATCATCACAGTCAACGGAAGCTTCGAAAGGTCTGATAGCGGTGATAGGTAATTCAATAGAATCTCTTAGTCCTTCGGCATGCAAGAGGAACTCGCAAGACTGAAGGAGTCGATAGACAACAGTCTGCCTCCCGTGAGCAAGCCAAGCTCACCCGACCTCTCCTTCGAATCATAGGTGAACACCAAGAAAGTCCATGTCCACCCAACGGACCCAGCCAAGATGGACCTCATCGCCAAGAATTTGAGTTCCACATAGGAACTTGCGCTCGTCGAGTTCCTCCGTGACCACTGGGAAATCTTCGCCTGGTGTCCAACGGACATGCCAGGAGTTCACAGGGAATTCACCGAGCACTCACTCAACATGAATCCAGACGCAAGGCCAGTCAAGCATACAATAGGGCGACTATCTGAACCAGAAGCAAAACCGGTCGGTATGGAGATCAACAGACTCCTCGACGCAAATTTTATACGCGAGATCAAGGAAAACACCTGGATCGCAAATACAGTGCTTGTGCCTAAAAAGGACACGGATATCCTGCGGATGTGTGTGGACTTTAGCTCCTTGAATAAGCACTGCCCGAAGGATCACTCTCCATTACCACGGATCGATCAAATAATCGACTCCACTATGGGATGCGAGCGCTTCTGCTTCCTCGACGCCTACTCAGGCTACAATCAGATTCGAATGAAGGAGGAAGACCAAGAAAAAATGGCGTTCACAACACCCTTTGGTGTGTTCTGCTACAACATGATGCCCTTCGGGCTAAAAAACACCGGAGCCACCTACCAGCTTGGTCGCAATATCCAAGTCTACATCAATGACATCGTCATCAAAACCAAAGAGGAAGCCACGTTAATCGATGATCTCCACGAAATCTTCGATAACCTCGGTCGCTACCGAATCAATATCAATCCATTCGCCTTTGTTGTACCACCTGGGCAATTACTTGGGTATCTCATATCTACGAGAGGTCAAAGCAAACCCGAAGAAAATAAAAGCCATACTGTCCATGGAGAAGCCGAAGAACGTAAAAGGCGTCCAGCAGCTGGCTGGGCAAATCGCGGCGCTCAGTCGATTCATCAGTTGTATGGGCAAAAAGGCACTACCCTTCTACCAACTTTTCCGCGAAGCTGACAAGTTTGAGTGGACAGACGAAGCGCAAGAAGCATTCGAGGACCTCAAGCATCTACTATCCACCTCGCCAGTATTGGTCACGCCTCGCGAGAAAGAGCCGCTGTTGCTATACATCTCCGCCACCAACCAGGTGGTCAGCACCGTACTCATAGTGGAGCGAGCCGAAGAAAATAAGGTCCACGGGGTTCAGCTCCTAGTATACTACCTCAGTGAGGTGCTCACACCAACAAAGCAGCAGTACCCGCACTACGAGAAGTTGGCGTATGGTGTCTTCATGACAGCCAGGCGACTGTGCCACTACTTCCAGGAGCACCCAATCGTGGTGGTAAACGACGCCTCGCTCGGGCACATACTCAATAATCCTGATGCCACTGGATGAGTCGTGCTTTGGGGAATCGAACTATCTCCACGAGACATCACATATGAGTAGCGCGACGCGATCAAATCGCAAGTTCTCCCAGACTTCCTCATACACTGGATGGAGAACCAACTCCCCAACAAGCCAGATATGTCCTATCTTTTGACAATGCACTTCGACGGGTCCAAGCGAAAGGACAGAGCAGGCGCATGTGTCATACTGACATCGCCCCAGGGAGACAAGATGAAGTATGTTCTGCGAATGCAGTTCACAACCTCCAACAACAAAGCCGAATACGAAGCTTTGATCCATGGAATGCGGATGACGAAAGCTTGCGGCGCCAAAAGGCTCATCATCTACAGTGACTCCAAGCTGGTAGTCAACCAAACAATCCACGCATGCGACGCCCTGAGTGACAACATGATCGCCTACCGCGACCTCTACGATACACTCGATGCAGACTTAGAAAGCAATGAGGAAGCTGACATACTCGCCAATATCAGCTCCACCTTAGCCCCAATACCACTTGGAGTATTTCTAGAGCGCATCTGCGAATGCTCCATCAAGCCTAAGGCTCTAGAGAAGAAGGCAAGCACGACAACGGACTCGGGGGCTACGCCACCCAACAAGCCAATGGCACTTGAGGACATGGAGCCCGACACAGGACTCGAAGGCCCAATGGAGGTCATGATGATCGAGCCATATTGGACACAGCCGTATATCACATACCTTCTCAGCAAAAGGCTGCCATATGACCCGACTGATGCACGACACATAGCACGACGATCCAAGGCATTCACCCTCATCAATGGCAAACTATACAAGCGCAACATCACAGGAGTTCTTTAGAGGTGCGTCTCCAATGGAGATGGAAGAGCCATCCTCCTCGACATACACAAAGGCACCTGCGGACACCATGCGGGCAGTCGCGCTCTCGCCGCCAAAGCTCTACGAGCTGGATTCTACTGGCCAATGGCCATGCGTGATGCCAAGGATATCGTCCAGCGCTGCAACGCTTGCCAGCGATTCGCGGATAAACCGCATGCACCAGGCATAGAGCTCAGGCCAATACCAGTAGCTTGGCCTTTTGCACAATGGGGACTTGACATGGTCGGCAAGCTCCTGAGGTCCTCGCGAGGAGGCTATGTCTACCTCCTAGTCGCGGTCAACAAATTCACCAAGTGGATCGAGGCCATGCCGGTGACGAATCAGTCAGGAGCCAGTGCTATCAAGTTCTTTGAGTCCATCATCTATCCTTTTGGGGTGCCACGTAGCATCATCACGGACAACGAGACAAACTTCACCTCCAAGGAGTTCCAGGAATTCTGTGAAAACCTGGGAATAAACATTAGCTACGCCTCCGTGGATCATCCTCAGACCAACGGTCAAGTCGAAAAGGCTAACGGCCTCATCTGCGGCAAAATCAAGAAACGACTCCTTCGGCCACTCGAACAAGCCGCTGGGTGCTAGACAGACAAGATGCAATCCGTACTTTGGAACCTACGCACAACTCCAAATAGCGCCACAAGCTACACTCCGTTCTTCATGGTGCACGGTGCTAAAGCGGTGCTACCCACAGAAGTGCACTATAAAGCCCCGCGGGTGGTTGTATACAGCGAGAATGAGTCAACTCTCGCACTCGAAGACTCCATCGACCTCCTTGACGAGGCACGCGAGATCGCAGTGGAGAGATCCACGATCTACCAGCAGAGCCTCCGCAACTACCACAGCAGAAGGCTATGCCCAGATCCTTCGTCGAAGGAGATCTGGTCCTACAACTGAAGTAGCAAGGGCATCTCAAATTCGAGTCCCCTTGGGAAGGACCTTACATGATTACCGAAGTAATCCCAGGTGGCACCTATAGCCTTAAAGATTTCAAGAGCAGAGTCGCATACTCCAACCCCTGGAACGTCGCGGAGTTGCGCTGTTTCTACCCTTAGATTTTTTACTTTGCAAATAAGGCTATTCAGCCAGGCTACTTAGCCACACATTGTACCTCGTGATATTCTATGAATAAATAAATCTAAGTGCCCCAAACCATGTGTTTTATGCTTTCCTTGCAATTATTTTACTCGGGGGCTACGCCACCCGATGCATCTTGTTCCACGAACAATACAACATCCTGAGTAGCTGACGTACTACCAATCACACCCTTGATAACACCAACCTAGCTGCAACGCACCTGACAGGTTGGCAAGGTGCTGAGATGGATACAAGTCAGGCTAATCAAAAGGACCTGTACCTTATAATACACTCGAAAAATATACAAGCTAGCAAGCTCTTTACATATTAAGGGGTATCAAATACACCCACCATAATCGTATAAATTTTACAACACTTATACACCTATGTGCAGGATACAAATTACGCTATTGCTACAAAAGAAGAACATTCGGCTTCTCTTCAAAGAAGTCGATGATGTCCTCTGCTGGCCGGTCAACCGCTTGATAGTGTGTCACCATATTCCAAGTCATCCCTTCAGGCAGCGGCGGTGGTCCAACAACAATAGACGCAATATCCACATCTGGCTGATGCAGTCGTACCAGCGACAATGCAGCCTTAGCACCTGTGACCAGTTGCTGCCGCACGCACTCACGGACCGCACTGGTATCCTAAAACCTCATTAGGAGAGCCAACAAGCTTGAGGGCACCACGTCAAGAGGAAACATCGCTTGGCAGATATGCCTAAGGCACGACTACACCTTCTTCACGCATTGAAGCACTCATGAAGAACGATCCTGCAGGGTCGCCAACGCGACTTCATGGTTGTGGTTCACCCAAAAGTACCCACTAGCCTACAGCTGCTCCTGGTCAGGTCATTCATTCGAATGGCCACCTAGTCCTTCTCATCCTGTGGATGACGAGCGCTAACAACTACAAAAAGGAGAACCAAAAGCATAAGCCAATGCATCGCCACGAATGGCTAAAGAAAGGATAAGAAGATAGAGAGCTAACATTTAAAGTGCTCGTTTAGCTGAGCAACCTCATCTAGAAGATACTTCTCGCGAGTAGTGGCCTTCTCTGCCTTCGACTTCCACACATACGCATTACCACGGATAATGGGCAACTCCCGCTCCAATTGCTTAATACGGTCGCGTAGTCGTGAGAGAAGCAACAACTCCTCCACCTTTGAACGCGGTTGCGCTGCGTTTTCATCGGTGGGAGGAGAGTCACGAGGACCACTCGAAGGACCCTATTACAATCAAGCAAGAGCAAATAAGGGAACAATAATACATTGATAAAAAGGGCGAATGCATTCAAATGCAGCAAAGTATTAACAGGGACACTCCCACAAAGCATAGTTCAGGCAAAAGGAAGCCACAAACTATTACAGATAACAACTAAGGAGCAATCTACTTCTTCAACTTGGACTTTGACTTCGGGGGCTTCATCGCATCTGTGGCAGTCTCCGACGCCACATACTTTCTGGTGGTAGCCCCAGATGCCGCAACCTTCGCCAATTTCACCCGCCGTCGCTCCTCAGAGTATTTGGCAACTGTCTCAATAAGACGGGGCCCATACTTACTGCATTTAGTGGCGAAGGGCTGGAAGACTACCTGCTGACCATCTGCGTCGACAGGCATCGCCTTGGAGATCGTGCTCGGATGTAGCTCCGTACCATGTGCCTGTGCCATCGTGAGTGCCATCGTGGCACCAACGGACCGCTGAGCGTTCTTGAAATCCATTGGGACACCTTCCGTGAAGGACTCCACGAGGCCATCAAGAGTCTCGATTAAACCAGCCTTAGGAGCCATATCCTCACGGAGGCGACTTAGCATGTTCTTGGCCTTCCCGAGCATATCTTGGAGGGACACACTCCGATCTTCGACTATGGCCACGGCGCCAGCCCAGGCATCCGCACGGCGCAGGGCCTAGGCATCAAAGCTTACACCGGCGACATCTGCATACACAGAGTATCAACACTGCAACATGAAATCAAATAGGAAAAAATGCAAGTGAAGCTGAACAATACCTGAGAGAGCCTTTCCAATCGAGAAAAGTTGCTCTTTGAACAACTTCTCCCTTTTGGCAGTGGAGGCACACAAGTCTTCCTCACGCTTCCGCGACTCTTCTAGAGTTGCGACTGCCTCATCGCATTTTTTCTCCACTGCAGCAAGTCCCTTCTCGAAGGAAGTGACGCGACGGAGAAACTCATTATGCTCCCCTACAAAGGACAAAGCATGATAAAAGTGAGTTTGCAAACTTCTACATAAGCAGAGCAAAAAGACAAGACCACTACAAACCTTCGATTGCATGGTGGCAATTATCCAACAGGGCGTGCTGTCGACCCAAGGCAAGGATTTGTTCTGCAAGGCGAGTGGAATCTTTCATGATGGGCTACACCAGGAGAAACAAAGATTTAGCGTCAACCAAAAGCACAAATTCGACTGCCAGCGGCAAAAAGACACTACAAGGAATGTGCTAACTGGTGATCCCAAATATTGGTCATAGAAAGGTCATAATTGTCAATCTATAACTTTTCTACGACCAAAAATAGTAGGTCACATACCGAGGGTCACTATAGACAACTAACGACCTTTTTCTTGAATTGGTCATGGACTACTATGACCAAAATAGATGGTCATAGTGTTCATGACCAAGACCATCTATTTTGGTCATGGCATTCTGGCTTGTCCATGTAAGCCAATCCTACGTGGAATCTGACGTGGCAACAAATTCAGCCTGGTCCAGTTCGGTCTTTAAAATGGGCCTAGCCCAAAATTTTGGCCTTTTAACTTTCTAGGCCGGAGCCTATTTTTAGTACAATTTATTTTGGGCTTTGCTATTTTATGGCCTATTTCTCTTTTGGGCTTTCAAGCATTTAAATAACATATTTTGTTGGGCCACGGTCTTTTAACAACCCATAACTTTTAAGCCTTTTCACTCCACTTTTTCAATATTACTTACGTTCTCATTAACCACCAGCCACGTTTCAATTTCCACATGTTGCCAGCAAATATACAATATTGTAGTAAAAACAGAAAACAAATAAATATTATCAATCTACAGGCCAAATTTGGCTAACAGTATAATATTTACATAGTTTTTCTCCCAGATACTATCACAACATATAACCAGCTCTTTGATGATTGGGGCTTCTGGCTTCTTCACACCTCTTGACCATTAGCACCTTCTCTTCTCGACAACATCGCCTTCTTGCCTGCGACAACATCTCATCTCCTCAGCACTGTCGCCTTCTTGCCAAGGTGCTCCTTGCCTCTTCCTCTTGACCATTGATACATTGCAAATGTATCTATAATTTTTGATGTTCCATGCTAGGTTTTATCTACTTTCTTGTGTTTTGTTCCAACTTTGGAGTACTTTTCATTTGATTTCTTGGACTAACCTATTAACAAGAGCCACAGTGCCAGGTGCCTATTTTCTGCTGTTTTTGGTTCCAGGAAAGTCAGAAAATGAATATTCTCAGAATTGGACGGGACAAAAGCCAAAGTTCCTATTTTCCTGGAAGACTCACGGAGCCAGAAGGAGAGTCGGAGAGGGGCCACAGGGTGGCCACACCCCCCCCCCGCCCCAGGCACGGGTACCCCCAGGCCATGCCAGGGCATGGTGTGGGCCCCTTGTCCGGCCACCGACCTTGTCTCCTTCGCCTATAAGAGCCTCCCGATACCAAAACCCTAGAAAATCAAGCCTCCAGCCACGAAAAGTTCCGCAGCGCCGCCGCCACCGAAGGGTTGATTTGGGGGACAGAAAATCTCTGTTCCGGCACCCTGCCGAGATGGGGAAGTGCCCCCGGAGCCATCTCCATCGATATCCACCACCATCTCCATCACCATTGCTGATTCCCATGATGAGGAGGGAGTAGTTCTCTCTCGAGGCTAAGGGTTCTACTGGTAGCTATGTGTTCATCTCTCTCTCTATGCATGATCTTATTGAGACCATGAGCTTGTAATATATAGAACTACCTTGCTACTCAAGTGCTTTAATAGATCTCTGCTCTCCCCATGTGTGTGAAAGTGACAGCGTGCACACCATGGTGGCACTTAGGCTAGATATTTGAAATACTTGTTATGAGTTATATTTGGAGTTGGATATCTTTATGAAATTTTCGTGTTTGTTTGAACCATCTAGTGCTCAAGGTGACAGTGTGGGGTTTTCTAGATGGGAAAGATGAACTTTGAGGTGTGTTGTTATAGCCCTACCATCGATTAGAGTGTTCAACCGGAGAGTAGTTAAGAGTACTATCATAAAGAAGAATATATTTATATGAGAGTGTTCACTAGTGAAAGTATGATCCCTAGGCCTTGTTTCTTAGCATTGAAACACCATTTGCTATTAGATCTGTTAAATGTTTGCTTGCTTCCATCTTTATTTCAGTTTGCCTTTAGTCTTCTCCACTCCATCAAGTTATTTTCTATCACCATTACCACTTATAATTATCCATGCCACTTGTATTTCACTATCTCTCGCTGAACTAGTGCACCTATACACCTGACAAGTGTATTGGGTGTGTTGGGGACACAAGAGACTTTTTGTATCTTGATTGCAGGATTGCTTGAGAGGGGATACCTTTGACCACTTCCTCCCTGAGTTCGATAAACCTTGAGTGATCCACTTAAGGGAAAACTTGCTGCTATCCTACAAACCTCTGCACTTGGAGGCCCAACAACTGTCTACAAGAATAGAAGTGTGTAGACATCAAGCTATTTTCTGGCGCTGTTGCCGGGGAGGTAAGGTAAAAGGTATTCACACCGGAGGATTAAAGAAGAAGAACCTCCCACGGCAAACGCCTATTTTCTGGCGCCGTTGCCGGGGAGGTAAGGTAAAAGGTACTCACATCCTCTGGTGTGAGTTCTCGAAGTTATTTCCTTTATATTCACTAGTTAGGCTTAATGGAAAACAACAAAAAAATTAGAGAGCTTTATAGTATTTATCTTGAGTTAGGACATGAAGTGTTTGAAGAGAAAATTAAAAAACCTATGGAACTTTATTTCCATGCTAATAGCAATACTGTTAGTATGAATTCTTTGGACACCATTATTGCTAATTCTATGGAAAAGTCTAAGCTTGGGGAAGCTAGTTTTTATGAAAATGATCTTTTAGTTCCCCAGCTTTGGAAGATAGCTATTCTATTGCTTATGATGATACCAAACCTCCAATATATGATGATTACAATGATGAATATGATATTTTCAGTCCACCTACTATTGAGGAGGAAATTAATTATGATTACAATATGCCTCTTATATTTGATGATTATGGTGATGAAAATAATAATGATAGCTATTTTGTTGAATTTGCTCCCACTACAATTAATAAGAATGACTATGTTTATGTGAGGAGTATTAATTATTTTATGCATGTGGCTCATGATAAGAATGTTTTATGTGATATTTATATTGTTAATTTTATTCATGATGCTACTGAAAGTTATTATGAGAGAGGGAAACATGGTTTTATGCATCTCAATAATATTAAGTTTCCCCTCTTTATGTTGAAAGACTTGAAGTTGCACTTGTTTTGCTTTCCTATGCTTGTTGCTTTGTTCTTTCATGACTTATTTATTTACAAGATTACTATTCATAGGAAGTGGGTTAAACTTAAATGTGCTTTTAATTTGCTTCTTGATGCTCTCTTTTACTTCAATTCATATTTCTTATATGAGCATCCTCTCAAACTATCATGCCTAACTTGAAGGCGTTAAAGAAAAGTACTTATTGGGAGATAACCCAAAAGTTTTAGATGAGTCTTGGAAGTTATTACTTCAGTAATAACCGCTCCTTATCCTTTTATTTGCTTTTTGTGCCAAGAGTAACCTCTAATGAGAGAGAAGTAATGATTGGTAAAGTTGCTGTCCTGAAACAGATTTTTGTGCTTCACTGTAAAAATTCTTGTAACATCTATGAACGTCCTTTTGAGGCGTGAATTTTTGTGCTTCTGCCCTAGGTTGTTATCTAACTTGCGTTAGTTCAACACTTTTTGATTTGAGCAACAGAAGGTCTTAAAAAAAATCGTATTTACCTGCTGGTCTGTTTTGACAGATTTCTGCCATTTTCTGCATTTGCTTCTTGTTGGTTCCTTTTTGAGTTCTTTTGGGGACTTGAGCTTTTTGAGGGAAGTGCTACAGTAGCTAGTGTTCTAATGGAAGTTTATTTGGTGTTAAAACTGAACCTTAAGACTTATTATCTTGAGTGCACTAATGTTGCTAATAAAGATTGTGTGAAGTTTTGTATGAAGGAAAAATTTCAGGTGTATGGAAGGAATGAGTAATGAGATGAAGGATGGACTAAAGCTCAATCTTGGGTATGCCACGCGTGTCACCCCAAGAAATATCCAAGAAGTAAAAGCGTCAAATCTTGGGGATTCCCAAGGCATCCCCTTCTTCATTAATAAAAATCCCAGGTTTCTTCCAAACGCTTCATTTTTATTGTTTCATGCATAGTTGTGTTGTTCTTGGAGCGTCTTCTTTTTTGTTTTCGTTTTGGTTTTCCGTTTGCTTTTGTTTGCTTAGTTTTCTGAATAAATTGGTTGGACCCCCTCTTTCATACATTGGTTTTCAAATAGTTTGGTTTGGTTTAGAAAAGAGTAGGAAAGTTCATGCTTATGTGGTAAAAAGAGCTTGTTTTTGACTGTGGCCTATGCTCTGTCATGCCATGCTTGATATTGTTTTGGCTTTATGCTTAGTATTCTTTGTTGTAGCATGAATTGTTATAAACAATTGAGATTGCTTAATGTGCCTTGGATGAATCATGTGTTGTTTAGCATATTAAAGCATAGTATAGTGGTATTCTCCTTTGATGCTTTATTTGGGTTGACTTGGCGTATGCTCACACCATGTTATGACTATCCCTAGTCACCATAGCCTTTATGATCCTTTAGTTTTCAACTTGTAGTATCACTTTATGCTTTGATCAATGATGTTTTGTCGCTCTGCATGATTATGGCCATTATTGCTCTCTTAGTTTGTCGCTCCCAGTCTTTTGCTAGCCTCCACAACAAAGTATGAGTTCCACTCATGCATCCAACTCCCTAAACCAAGTTATTCCAAAGATTCCACCATACCTACCTACTAGCTTATGCTATTCCAAGTATATTCATGCTTTTGTTTACCTTCCAAATTAAACTTGTTATGAGAAAACTAGTGATTAAAGCTCTCACGAACTTGATGGCACACTTTACTTTTTTGCATGTAATAAACTTGAACCATTGGGTCCTTCTTTGTTGCGTATATTCTTGCGCTTTATAAGTTGAAATTAGCAGAACCATGTTTCATGGGGAACGGTTTCAACATTGCACTTGTACTTTGTACCCCGTTGATATCATGTTCTTTTGCTTACGGATCCCGGCGGTGTGAAATAAAAGTGGAACTTGTAAGATCATGGAGTTAGTATGTGTGTTAGAGAAACGCCTGGGCCGCTAGCCTAAGCCATGCCTAATCATGGTGGAAACTTGCAGCATCACCATAATGAGCACTCTATGAAGCATCCTCAATAAAAACCTATGCAAATAGCAAATAAAAAGATCGCTGAGATGCTCATTGTCTGCTTGCCTTGTCATTTTGATTATGGGAAAGCTCCCGTATCATGTGCAAGGGGTACCCCGTTGGCGGTTCTTAATGATACACATGTACTTACAATGACAAGAGATTACTTCTGACTAAAGTTGAGTAGCATGAGGATCGGTCTTCGTAAGTAAGGGGCATGATATTTCGGTTTATAACTTTTCAAGCATATCCTCTTAGTTGTGTCACTTTAACCTTAATCACCTTCAAGATGCTTATGATAGGGGCAATGAGAGCTGAAAGCTATAAGTACCATAATTTTTGGAAGCTCTTTATGAGACTTGAATCCCTACTTCCTTTTACAAAGGCCTTTCTTCCACCATTATATTGAGTCTCCATCTTCTACCTTTATGCACCTACTTTGAGAGCATAGTGGCCATTCTTAGTTCTATGTGCATTGTCCCAAGACTAGTTGACATGGGTATACCCTACAGGTACTCAAGCTTGGTATATATGGTCCAAATACATACAGGCCCATGGTGTCGCCAAGGCCCGGATGGAGGGACTCGAGTAACCTAGGGACTCTCGATTGCTTGAAAGACAAGAAGAAGATAAAGATAGAAAGTTTGAAGGGAAAAACCCTAACTTGTAACCCACTCAACCTGCTACCTGTGACCTAGCCTATCTATATAAAGGCTAGGAGGGGGCGGCGAGGAGGACAGATGCAACCCTAGTTTCCACAACCCTTGCCAGATTGCATCTGCGCACCATTGTAACTTTCGACTCCTTCGATAATTCCACTAGCAGACAAGCAGGAGTAGGGACCTCTACAAGGCCTGAACCTGGGTAAATCCTTTGTCCCCTGTGTGCTTGTTTGCTAGACGATAGATGTCTCCAACGCTCCCTCCTTCTCCAAAACCCAAGTCCATACAATGGGCATTGACGAGTTAAACCCTCGTCAACTGGCGCCGTCTGTGGGAATTGGGAGTGCTGATGTTGCGGCTTCTTCGGCCCCATCAAACGCGATCTACAACTCTGCGACAGCGGAGATTCGCCAGCTTTTCGGTGCCTTCGACTTCACCGTCCACACACTAGCTACTCGCCCGGCCTTCGAGTCCGTAGGCGACGGAATCAGCCTGGCGATTAGGAGCTTCCGCTTCCAAGTTGGTCAGATGGGCACGCTTCGCATGCCCGATCAGCCGACAGCACCGACGATTGCCCCAGCATCATGGTTCCCTCCATCGATCCGCACCCTCAGCGAGCTCAACGCTCCGGCGGCAATTGGGAACATGGTCATCGACAGCAGTCGCGACTCCGACCTAAGCAATCTGGCCACTGAAGATGGAACCTACGGTTCTGAATCTGAAAGTTGTGGAAGCAACAGCTTCCCAAATCACTTCATGTGCGCCGTCATCAACGCAGGCGACATCTCCGCCAACCGTGGCAACGGTGGTAACACCGGCAACGGCACCGACCCGCCCAACGCGGCCAACAGCGGCAACGGCGGCAACGGAGGACAGTCGAACCCCCCAGCATAATCAACGAGCAAACCGGCGAACGCGTCGTGATCAGGCTCAACGAGCAAGAGTGGGAACGCTGCCGTGAAGCCCTACGAGGTGCACCTCTACCCTTCGGGTCCCCTCAGGAACTACTGATGGGTTACCACTGGCTCCTAAAAGAGGAATTCAAGCGCCAGAAACAAGCAATCGCGCAACTTGAGGCGCATAAAAAGGCGGACTAGTCAAGCCTTCGTCGCACTGAGCTCTCCTCCTATGGAGGATCCTCCTCAAGAGGCAACGAGCATCTCGCTAGGAAGAGGCAATCGCGGATGGCTCACCTCACCGAACAAGAACGCATGGACGCCGCGAAAGTCCTCGACTTCGGCTCTATGACAGTCGACATGAGAGGCAACGTGGTTCCCAGGACGCCACAGGCCGTAGTGACAGCGGCCACCATGTACCTTCTCAATAACCAGCCACCGGCTAGAGATCCCTGAACGGCCATGCACCGATCTATGATCGTGGGCCTAGGGCTAATCGAGGCCGCCCTCGACAAAGAACCAGTACCAGACCCAAAAAAGGGCAAAGCGTTAGCAAAACGCTACTCCTCGCCCTCGTCAACCGATGACAGTCACGACCTGTCTCGGCGCCGCCATTCACGATGACACGATCGCGACTACGATGCACGCGACGAACTCATGCAGTGCAAGATCGACAAGTCAAGGGCACGACGTGATCGGTCGACTGATTCGGAAGAAGAAGATGGGGAGCTCTATGGCGCCAGATGCTTCAGCAGATCCATCAGGCAAAAGCGAATGCCTAAAGGGTTCAAACTCCCATCGAAGAACCCGAAATTTGACGATCTGCAGGACCCCAAGATCTGGCTAGAGGATCACATCTCCTCCGTCAGACTGCACGGAGGTAATCGAAGTACTGCCATGCAATGCTTGTAGCTACAGCTGCAGGGCACCGCCCGGGCATTGCTCAATAATCTCCCACGCGAATCCATTCGCAGCTGGGATGAGCTGGTCTACAGCTTCGTGCGCAATTTTAAGGGCACGTACAAACGCTCCGCTTCAATCGAAGAACTGAGATGCTGCCAGCAAAAATCTGGCGAATCGCTGCGCTCTTACATCCAAAGATGGTCCATCATCAAGAACTCCGTGGAGAACATCTCGGAAGACCGCGCGATTGATGCATTCAATGGTGGTGTCCGCCGCATGGAACTCAGGGAGGAGCTAGGACGCTCGAAGCCCAAGACCATCGACCACCTGATGGAGATCGCGTATCGGTGGGCCGATGGGGAAGATTCGTTGAAGAACCACATTCACTCTGACGAGGAGGCAGAACTCGAACGAAGACGCGACCGCCGGAGTAAACATCGTATGCGCGTCTACGACAATCGCGATGACGTCAACATGGTCGCAGCCGGCTACGTCGATAGACGCGACGATAACCGCAACAGCGGATACCGCAGCGGCGGATACCGTGACCCCGGGAAAACCACGCAAGTATGGCAACGCCGCACTCGCGATGAAGCACCCGCGACCTCCATCGAAGACAAACTGTTGGACCATGCACGGTACACTTCTACATCGACAAGCATGATGGCAAGAGAAAGTCCAGTCACCTCCTCAAGGACTACCGCGAGTTCCTCAAGATACATGAGGGGTTGGTTCGGATGAACCGCAATGCAGTCAAAAGAGGCTACGGAACCGCTCCAGGCGCAGTGGCATATGGCGCACCACCACCACCACCTGGGCCACCCCCGAACAGAGCTGCACCAGACCAGCACCATGGAGGCGAACCATACACAGGGGCCATGGGTACCATGATGATCCAAAAGGGACGCCCCTCCAATAGGGTGCTGAAGGCCATCACTCGCCAAGTCAACTTGGCCATGCACTTGCCACCATCCACCACTGAGTACCTCAGTGGTAGTGAGTCATGCATTACCTTCGACAAACGCGACCACCCGCCTCAAGTACCTCGCCCAGGTCATTGCCCCCTCGTACTCGAGGCGCAAATTGGAGGCTTCAACATGAGTCGCGTCTTCATGGATGGTGGAAGCGGTATCAACCTCATATTTGCGAGTACCTTGCGAGCAATGAGGATCCCTCTAACATACTTGGAGGCATCGGACACAATGTTCCACGGCATCATCCCAGGAAAAGGCGTATACCCCCTGGGCAAAATCAACCTCGACGTCATATTCGACACGCCGAAGAACTTCCGGCATGAGCGCATCGACTTTGAAGTTGTCGACTGGCCCTCACAATACCACAACATCCTCGGGCGCGTCGTCATGGTAGTACCTCACTACGCCTACCTGCAGATGAAAATGCCAGGTCCCAACGGCGTCATCACGATCAACGGGAGTTTCGAGCGATCTGACAGTTGCGACAGGGAATTCAACAGAATCTCTCAGTCCTTCGGCATGCAGGAGGAGCTCGCGCGATTGAAGGAAACAACAGACAACAGTCTGCCCCCCTTGAGTAGGCCAAGCTCACCTGACCTCTCCTTTGACTCATCTGTGCACACAAAGAAGGTGCAGGTCCATCCATCAGATCCCGCTAAAACGGCCCTCATCGCCAACAACTTGAGTCCCGCATAGGAACTCGCGCTGGTCGAATTCCTCCGTGAGCACTGGGAAATTTTCGCCTGGTGTCCTGCGGACATGCCAGGAGTTCCTAGGGAATTCGCCGAGCACGCACTCAACGTCAACCCCGACACAAGGCCAGTCAAGCAAACAATCAGGCGACTGTCTAAGCCACGGGCACAGGCAATCGGAATGGAGATCAACAGACTCCTCGAGGCCAAATTCATACGCGAGATCAAGGAAAGTACTTGGCTCGCCAATACGGTGCTGGTGCCAAAAAAGGACACGGATATCCTGCGGATGTGCGTGGACTTTACTTCTCTAAACAAGCACTGCCCAAAAGATCACTTCCCGCTACCACGGATCGATCAAATCATCGACTCCACCGCTGGATGCGAGCGCCTCTGCTTCCTCGACGCCTACTCAGGCTATAACCAAATTCGAATGAAGGAGGAAGACCAGTAGAAGACCGCGTTTACAACGCCCTTCGGCGTGTTCTGCTACAACACAATGCCCTTCGGGCTAAAAAATGCGGGAGCCACGTACCAGCGGTGCATGCAGGCTTGCCTCAAGGAGCAACTTGGTCGCAACATCCAAGTCTATGTCGACGACATAGTAATCAAAACCAAGGAAGAAGCCTCTCTAATCGACGACTTGCGCAAAACCTTCGCCAATCTCGATCGCTACCGGATAAAGCTCAATCCGGACAAATGCGCCTTCGGCGTACCCTCTGGGCAACTGCTCGGGTATCTTATCTCCGCGAGAGGGATTGAGGCAAACCCGAAAAAGATAAAGGCCATACTGGCCATGGAGAAGCCAAAGAACATAAGAGGCATTCAGCAACTAGCCGGGCGAATCGCGGCCCTCAGTCGATTTATCAGTCGAATGGGAGAAAAGGTGCTGCCCTTCTATCAGCTCCTCCGCAAAGATGACAAATTCGAATGGACCAACGAAGCACAACAAGCATTTGAAGACCTCAAGCGCCTGCTATCCACCTCGCCAGTATTGGTAACTCCACGAGAAAGGGAACCACTGCTGCTGTACATCTCCGCCACCAACCAAGTGGTTAGCACAGTGCTCGTCGTCGAACTGGCCGAGGAAAGCAAGGTCCAGGCGTACAACACCCGGTATACTACCTTAGCGAGGTCCTCACGCCAACAAAACAGCGGTACCCGCACTACCAGAAGCTGGCGTACGACGTCTTTATGACCGCCCCGCGACTGTGCCATTACTTCCAGGAACACCCAATCGTGGTAGTCAATGACGCCCCATTGGGACATATCCTCAATAACCCAGACGCCACAGGACGAGTCGCGCTTTGGGGAATCGAACTGTCTCCATGAGACATCCATTACAAAAAGCGCGGCGCAATCAAGTCGCAAGTTCTCCCTGACTTTCTCGTACATTGGATGGAAAACCAACTCCCGGACAGGCCAGACATGTCCTACCTCTGGACAATGCACTTCGATGGGTCCAAGAGGAAAGATGGAGCAGGAGCAGGTGTCATACCGACATCGCCTCAAGGAGACAAGCTGAAGTACGTCCTGTGAATGCAGTTCACAGCCTCAAACAACGAGGCTGAATACGAGGCCCTGTTACACGGGATGAGAATGGCAAAAGCCTGCGGCGCAAAGAGGCTAATCGTATGTGGTGACTCCAAGCTGGTCGTCAACGCACTAAACGACAACATGATCGCATACCGCGACCTCTATGACACACTTGAAGGAGACTTTGATGGTTGCAAGTTGCGACACATAGGTCGCGAAAGCAATGAGGAGGCGGACGCACTCGCCAACATAGGCTCCACTTATGCACCCATACCACCTGGGGTATTTCTCGAGCGCATATGCGAACGCTCCATCAAGCCGAAGGCCGCAGAGAAGAAAATAAGCGCAGCAACGGACTCGGGGGCTACGCCACCCAATGAGTCAATGACAATCGATGACTTGGAGCTCGACATGGGACTCGAGGGACCAATGAGCGTCATGATGATCTAACAATCCTGGACGTAGCCGTACATTACGTACCTCCTCAGTAAGCTCCTACCGGACGACCCGACAGACGCACAACACATCGCGCGACGCTCCAAGGCATTCGCCGTTATCAACGGCGAACTGTATAAACGCAGCATCACAGGCATGTTACAGCGATGCGTCTCCCTAGCCGATGGAAGAGCAGTCCTCCTCGACATCCATGAAGGGACCCGCGGGCACCACACCGGCAGTCGCGCCCTCGTTGCCAAAGCTCTACGATCTGGATTTTACTGGCCCACGGCCATGCGCGACGCCAAGGATATAGTCCAAAAGTGCAACGCTTGTCAGTGATTCGCAGACAAACCACACGCACCAGGCGCAGAACTCCGGCCTATCCCATTGGCCTGGCCCTTCCCCTAGTGGGGACTCGACATGGTTGGCAAACTTCCAAGGTCCTCACAAGGAGGCTACGTCTACCTCCTGGTCGCAGTCAACAAATTCACCAAGTGGATTGAGGCCATGCCAGTGACCAGGCAATCAGGGCGCAGCGCAGTAAAGTTCTTCCAGTCCATCGTCTACCGCTTCGGCGTGCCGCACAGCATCATCACCGACAACGGAATGAACTTTACATCCAAGGAGTTCCAAGAATTCTGCGAGAACCTGGGGATCAACATCAGCTACACCTCAGTAGCACACCCACAGACCAACGGTCAGGTGGAAAAGGCAAACGGGCTCGTCTGCAGCGGCATCAAGAAGCGACTCCTCCGACCACTCGAACAAGACGCAGGCTGCTGGCCAGATGAACTGCAATCTGTACTCTAGAGCCTGCGTACAACTCCAAACAGCGCCACCGGCTACACGCCATTCTTTATGGTACACGGAGCAGAGGCAGTACTACCCGCCGAAGTACGGTACAAAGCGCCACGCGTAGTCGCCTACAGCGAGCAGGAGTCATCCCTCGCACTCGAAGACTTCGTCGACCTCCTTGACGAAGCAAGAGAAATCGCCGCAGAAAGATCCACGATCTACCAGCAGAACCTGCGCAACTATCATAACAGAAGGCTTCGCCCCAGATCCTTCGTCGAAGGTGACATAGTCCTACGACTAAAGCAGCAGGGACATCTCAAGCTCGAGTCCCCCTAGGAAGGACCGTACGTGATTACAGAAGTAATCCCAGGTGGCGCCTATCGCCTTCAAGATTTAGAGGTAGGAGTCGCACACTCCAACCCTTGGAACGTCGCACAACTGCGATGCTTGTACCCTTAGTCGTTTCTTCTTTACTTTTGCATCGCAAATAAGGCTATTCAGCCAAGGCTACTTAGTCACACATTGTACTCCGTAATGATCTTCAAATAAATAAAAGCTAAGTGCCCCAAAACTCCGTGTTCTCTTTTCTTTTGTCAACTTTCATACTCGGGGGCTACGCCACCCTATACACACATGTTCTTCGAACAATAACGCGACATTCCAAGTAGCTGGCACATCAATCGAACCCCTTAGCACAAACTCAACCTAGCTGCAACGCACCTGACAGGTTGACAAGGGAACGATACAAAGATGGTCAGGCTAACGAAAAGGACTCGCATAAGTGCAACGCACCCCACCCTTATAAAGCTATTTGTATACATTCAACAATAAATTATCTACAAATATATATGAGCTTTACAACACCAGTACACTTATATGCAGGATACATATTTGGCTACCCTTGCAACAGAAGAACATTAGTATGTTCCTCGAAGAAGTCGACGATCTCCTCGGCTGGACGATCCACAGCCTGATAGTGCAGCACCATGTTCCAGGAAGATCCTGCTGGTGGCACCGGTGGCCCAGAGGCAATGGCGGCGACATCCACGTCAGGCCTGTGCAAACGCACCACGGAAAGGGCAGCCTTGGCACCAGCCACCAACTGCTGCCTCAGGCACTCGCGAACCGCGGACATATCTTGAAATTTGGTCAGAAGGGCCAGCAGGCTTGATGGAGTATCATCCAGCGGGAACATCGCCCGGTAGATGTTCTTCAAACACGACTGCGACTTCTTCAGAAAGAGCAGCACTCGTGAGGCGCAATCCTGCAGGGTCGCTAACGCAGTCGCACAATCATGATCTACCCAGAAGTATCCACTCTCCTTAAGTTGCTTCTGGGTGAGATCATGAAGGCGGACGACAATCCTATCCCTCTCCTCCTGCGGACGGTGTGCACTAACAACTACACGAAGCAACATCAACAGCATGAGTACAACGTACCATTGCGATTAACTACAAAGGAAAAGTCGAGGATGAGCAAACTAACACTTAAACTGGTCGCCCAGTTGCGTCACCTCGCAAGCAGATATTGCTCACGGGCGGCGGCTTTTTCAGCCTTGGACTTCCACACGTCCGCGCTACTATGGATCACGGGCAAATCACACTCCAGTTGCTTCACGCGATCACGAAGTCGTGAAAGCAAGGACAACTCCTCTACCCTGGAGCATGGTGGTGCCATTGCATCCTCAAGAGATGGCGAGTACGGGGTTCCCCCCACAGGACCACTTGATGTACCCTCCCAAAAATCAAGCCAGAGGCAAATAAGGCGACCAACTCAAAAGTCAAAAATAATAGATGCATTCAGGATCAATAAAAGTATCTACAAACACATTCGCCAATAGGCATGTTCTCCAATCAAAAGAGCAAGTTCATCAGCTATTACAAGAAACTAACTACGGAGCAGTTGGCTTCTTCGACTTCGATGACCTCGGGGGCTTCATCAAGTCCGTGGTAGTATCACATGCCACTGACTTTCCACCGGCCCCTGAGGCCGAAGTTTTTGCCGCCTTCTTTGCGCGATTGAGCTCCTCCGAATACTTGGCAACTGTGTTTATCAAGGAATGGCCATATTTGGCACAGGCAGTTGCAAAAGGAGCGAATACTACCTACTGACCATCCTTGCCAACAGGCATCGTCTTCGAAGCCACAGAAGGATCCACTTCGACTCCGTGGGCTTGCACCATGGCAAGCGACATGGTCGCGCCAGCTACGCGAAGGGAGTTCTTGTACGTGGCAGGCACAACCCCAGCGAGCGACTCCACCAGCTCTTCCACATTGTCGACCAGCTCCGCCTTCGGCATCAGCTCCTCCCGGAGGCGACTCAGGGTGGCCTTGGCTTTGGACAGCGTATTTTGGACAGCGGCGCTACGATCTTCGACCGCAGATACCGCGCCCGCCAAAGCGTCATCGCGACCAAGGGCTTGTGGATCAAAACTCAAGCCACCAGTATCTACACCAAAATACACACATGGATAAAACTTCTAATGCCACCGGCACTACAGAGGAAGAGAAGAACATAAATAAAATATCTACCAGTAAAAGTACATGAGAGGGCCTTGGCGACTGAGAACAGTTGCTCTTCGAACAACTTCTCCCTGGCTGCAAAGGAGGCATGCAGATCCTCTTCGCGCTTCTGGGCTTCATCACGAGCCGCGATCGCCTCGTCGCGCCCCTTCACAGCTGCGGCTAGCGTCTTCTCCAACGTGGCGACATCACGCAGTAAAACGTTATGCTCAGCTACATGGCAGTCAAAAATTTGGCTGTAAGTCGATTATACCAAAATACAGAGAAGACGAAAAGAATAAGTATAGAACACTCACTCTCGACCAGGCGGTGGCGCGTCTCCAGCATCGCATGCTGACGACCCATCGCCATCACATGCTCCGCCACCTGCGCGGCTTCCTTTACAAGGAGCTGTCGCATAAAACAAGGAGTCAGCAGAGGGCAACAAAAGGGCGTTGACTGCCAAATTATAAAAGAAAGAGAGATATACTTACATGGTCCTCCAGCGACTCCGAAGAAGATTGCCAAACCGTCATCCGAGCAACTACTCGATGCTCCCCTACGTGAGGAGAGCTCGAAGAATTGTGCCCGGAGTGGGTCGCCGCCGGAGGAGAAGGAGCGCACTGGACCTCTATCTTGGCCCTTGAGGTCGCGACTCCTGATTCCTTAAAAAATTCGACGTCGTTAGAAGATGACGACGCCTCTTGACTGCAAGACAAAATCCGCACTTAGAAAGGGCAAACTCCAAGGCAAAGCCAACAAGAAGAAACCAAGAGAAGAATGAATGCACTAACAAACTTACCAGTCAAATATGTCAAGATCAAACGTGGCCTCCGCCGACTCTGACGAAGACTCCTTGGGCAATCGCATCTTCTTGCGAGAAGACGGTGCCACAGCCCTCACAGGAATAGCTGGAATTGGCGATTCCGTGTCAACAGCCATGTCTCCTGGAGATGAAGGAGTCGACGCGTCGGAATCCCCGCTACGTGAACGCTTGCGAGTATCCGTACTCTCGGACCCGGGGGCTTCCTCTTCCACATCAGAAGGGACAGTCGACTCAGACTCGTCCTCTTCCAAAGCTTCACGAGGAATAATCCCCTCAGGGAGGGGACGCATGCAAGGCGACACCGCCCACCCCTACATACAAAAAGTAAAGATCAGCAAACACAATAGGAAATGCAATCGAGAAAATAAGCTACTACGTAGCGCAACTGTACCTCGGGAGGAGGATCCGAAGCATCGAAGGGAGGAACGACTGGCTCGTTCGGCAGCACATCCTTGAGGGTGTACTTCGTGACCAGTCGTACCCTCTTATCTACCTCACTTGCGGACATGCCATCAGCAGACACGCGAGTGGGATCATCAGCGCCACCCCATTGGAACATGGGATGGACCCTGGCCTAGAGAGGCTGGACGCGACGACGCAGCCAAGTCCTGACAAGGGCGCAGCCTCCCTCTTCTGCGCCTATGCGATTCTCGAGGTCGCAGACGCGCTGATATAACATGTCTGTCTCCGCGAGTTTGGAAGGCATGATCACGTTCTTCCAAGAACGCATCTTCTTGCAGGGAGTCGCAGGATCGAAAGGCACGAGTCCAAAGTGCTCGTCCTTGGCCTTCTGGCCGCGCACATAGAACCCTTTGTCCCTCCATCCCTGGACGGACTTGGTAAGCTTGATATCGAAGTAGGTGGTGGATGGGTCAACATGGATTCCGCAACCACCTACGTCATAAACTAAAGAGCCAGATGCGTACTAACGCTTCAATTTAAAGATGCGCTTGAAAAGACCAAACTGTGGCTTGATTCCGAGCCAGCACTCGCAGAGAGTGATGAAACAAGTGATGTGGAGGAGAGAATTTGGGGACAGTTGATGGAGCTGGAGCCCATAGAAACAAAGAAGACCCCGGAGAAAGGGGTGAAGAGGCAAGGAAAGACCACGAATGATGAAAGCAAGAAACATCACTCGATAACCAGCGGGAGGCACAGGAATGGTCTCACTGCTGGGGACGCGCGAATCGGCGACTGCTGCAGAAATAACTCCGTCTTGGCGAAGAAGACGGAGATCTGATGCCTTGATGATAGAGGGGCGCCATGCGCCATTAGTCACGCGGGTGCCCGCGACCTTCTTCTTCCCGACAGCGGCGGCACTGGTGCCGGCAGGAGTGGAGCCACCTTTCTTCTTCGCTGCAGCGAGGGTGGCCACGGAATCCGCAGCAGCGCCTCCCTTCTTCTTCCCCATTGTGCGGAGGCGATGAGAGCGAAGGAAGTAGCTTGGGAACGAACGGAGCTGGTCCAATGTCGTGGAGAAGATGGGCGCAGAGGAAAACAGAAAAGCAAACGGCAATGGCGATGGCAGCAAGGAAGAAAGAGCATAGATGGGAAATTACCGCCGCAGCATCGCTACTTAACCCCTGGGAGATGCAATCCAACGGCTGACAAAAACCCTATTGGACGCGTGGCACGCATCGTGTAGGACACGTGGAGAAGAGGAAGCGTGAACCGAACCCCCACTTCTACCATTACGCGCGGAAATCGAGGAGGCATAATTAAAAATAAGATTACGCACGCCCAGTCAAATCAAAGTCAGAAAGTGGGACCCACCGCTCGTCACGTCCCGTGAAAACCGCTCACGCGGGCAACTAAGGTCATACAAGCTTCAGCACTAACGTCACCAATGCTATGCAGTGGAAAACTTCGACTATTTTAGTCCTTGTTGGAGTCTTTGACTCCACCAAGCACTCGGGGGCTACTCCCATAGGGAGCGCTGGCCGCGCACCCTACGACTTTTCTTTTTCTTGTTGCAGCAATATGGACAATCACAAAAGCAAACTTAACCACTCGAAACATAGTTCGATTATGGACATGTGTTACTCCCATAGGGAGCGCCGGAAACAAGCACGCAAAAGACAACAACAGTCGCGAAAATATTTTAGTACCTGCCTGAGTCATCGACTGAAACAAGCAGGCAAAAGACGACAGCAGTCGCGAAAGTGTTTTAGTACCTGCCTGGGTCATCGACTGAACAAGCAAGCAAAAGGCGACAGCAGTCGCAAAAGTTCTTTAGTCCCTGCCTGAGTCTTCGACTCAACCAGGCACTCAGGGGCTACTCCCATAGGGAGCGCTGGTCGCGTACCCTATGATTATTTGTACAAAAAAGGGGTGTGTTGATAACATCCACACTCGAAACTCATGGCGACACCGCCTCATAATTTTTCCCTACAAAGAGACTGCGTCTCCTAGGTTACCCGAATCGTCTCTGCGATAATAAAATTCGGATGCCGCGCCTACAGCGTGAAGGTAAGACCTGAATAAGGCCTGTCAACGCATTTAACTGCGCACTACCAGAAATATACCCGTGCCTACAGGCACGATGAACATGCCTTGACGGACGTGTCAAGTGCTCACACCCATATAACTGGAAGTCGACTCCTGTAAGACCTCCGCGGCCTGAGTCGAATTACACCAGCACTTTTCCGGATTCGAGTCCGGGGACTCGAATTCGAGTAGATTGCGTTGTTTCACCCTAAGGTGGTTAACTGATACTGATGCTTCGGTTATATCAGGCACGTATATCAACAATCCCTATGACACAAATACAAGCAATCGAATGTACTCATTTGGGCACTCGAAGCCTTCAAAAAGTCCCCAGTCGAATCTGCGATTCCACTGGACACTCAGGGGCTACTGACATGGGTATACCCTACAGGTACTCAATCTTGGTATATACAGTCCAAATACATACAGGCCCACGGTGTCGCCAAGGCCCGGATGGAGGGACTCGAGTAACCTAGGGACTTTCGATTGCTTGAAAGACAAGAAGAAGCTAAAGATAGAAAGTTTGAAGTGGAAAACCCTAACTTGTAACCGACTCGACCTGATACCTGAAACCTAGCCTATCTATATAAAGGCTAGGAGGGGGCGGCGATGAGGACAGACGAAACCCTAGTTTCCACAACCCTTGCCAGATTGCATCTGCGCACCATTGTAACTTTCGACTCCTTCGATAATTCCACGAGCAGACAAGCAGGAGTAGGGACCTCTACGAGGCCTGAACCTGGGTAAATCCTTTGTCCCCTCTGTGCTTGTTTGCTAGCCGATAGATGTCTCCAGCGCTCCCTCCTTCTCCAAAACCCAAGTCCATAACAATGGGCATTGACGAGTTAAACCCTCATCACTAGTTGATTGATGCATAACTTGATATTGCTTGTTTTAAACTATTTGTATCTAGTCACTCTTATAAACTTTGAAGGTGTCCTATGCATTTATGTTTGCTACTCTATGAGGGACAAGCTGAATGCCACTATGCTATGTTTTCTTTATGTGAAACAAACAAACGTCTTGCAAAGCATTGTTATTCATGAATCTTTTGTTTGTGCCTTTTCATGTTGCATCATAGTTTCTTTGTCTTATTGCTAGAACTTTTTCTTTCATGTTATGATTGAAGTACTATGATCCCAGCTTTGAATGTTTTACAAATACTTTGATCAAGTCTTTGATGGTGCATGTCACCTCAAAAATTATTCTTTCTTGTTATCAATTACCTACTCGAGGACGGGCAGGAGTTAAGCTTGGGGATGTTGATACATTGCAAATGTATCTATAATTTTTGATGTTCCATGCTTGGTTTTATCTGATTTCTTGTGTTTTGTTCCAACTTTGGAGTACTTTTCATTTGATTTCTTGGACTAACCTATTAACAAGAGCCACAGTGACAGCTGCCTGTTTTCTGCTGTTTTTGGTTCCAGGAAAGTCAGAAAATGAATATTCTTGGAATTGGACGGGACAAAAGCCAAAGTTCCTATTTTCCCGGAAGACTCACGGAGCCAGAAGGAGAGTCGGAGAGGGGCCACAGGGTGGCCACACCGCCCCAGGCGCGGGTACCCCCAGGTCGTGCCAGGGCATGGTGTGATCCCCCTGGCCGGCCACCAACCTTGTCTCCTTCTCCTATAAGAGCTTCCCGATACCAAAACCCTAGATAATCAAGCCTCCAGCCACGAAAAGTTCCGCAGCGCCGTCGCCACCAAAGGGGATATTCGGGGGACAAAAATCTCTGTTCCGGCACCCTGCCGGGACGGGGAAGTGCCCCCGGAGCCATCTCCATCGATCCCCACCACCATCTCCATCACCGTTGCTGATTCCCATGATGAGGAGGGAGTAGTTCTCTCTCAAGGCTAAGGGTTCTACCGGTAGCTATGTGTTCATCTCTCTCTCTATGCATGATCTTATTGAGACCATGAGCTTGTAATCTATAGATCTACCTTTCTACTCAAGTGCTTTAATAGATCTCTGCTCTCCCCATGTGTGTGAAAGTGACAACATGCACACCATGGTGGCACTTAGGCTAGAGATTTCAAATACTTGTTATGAGTTATATTTGGAGTTGGATATCTTTATGAAATTGTGGTGTTTGTTTGAACCATCTAGTGCTCAAGGTGACAGTGTGGGGTTTTCTAGATGGGAAAGATGAACTTTGAGGTGTGTTGTAATAGCCCTACCATCGATTAGAGTGTTCAACCGGAGAGTAGTTAAGAGTAGTATCATAAAGAAGAATATATTTATATGAGAGTGTTCACTAGTGAAAGTATGATCCCTAGGCCTTGTTTCTAAGCATTGAAACATGGTTTGCAATTAGATCTGTTACATGTTTGCTTGCTTCCATCTTTATTTCAGTTTGCCTTTAGTCTTCTCCATGCCATCAAGTTATTTTCTATCACCATTACCACTTATAATTATCCATACCACTTGTATTTCACTATCTCTTCGCCGAACTAGTGCACCTATACACCTGACAAGTGTATTGGGTGTGTTGGGGACACAAGAGACTTTTTGTATCTTGATTGCAGGATTGCTTGAGAGGGGATAACTTTGACCACTTACTTCCTGAGTTCGATAAACCTTGGGTGATCCACTTAAGGGAAAACTTGTTGCTGTACTACAAACCTCTGCACTTGGAGGCCCAACAACTGTCTATAAGAATAAAAGTGCGTAGACATCAACCATCAACACCTCGATGCCTAGGGGCTCCCCGCACATTCGTCGCACAGAGATCAGTACCAACAAACATTAGTATATTATAATGCAAAATGGAAGTTATAGTTATAGATTTTTGATTTCTTATCAAAATTGATTCATAATCCAAAGAAAAATGACAGTAGCAATAGGTGACTACGAATACAAATAGAAAAAGCACATCAACTGATTCATACTCCTCTAGATTGCAGCAAATACAGTGTACTCCCTAGCTTGCAGCAACTGACTAAGAATAATGACAGTAGGAGTAGGAGTAGCATTGCGTTAAAATGGTACTGTAAAAATGACAGTAATGACAGTATGCACATCTAACACATCAAGAATAGTGAATCAATCTAATACATGTTACATGTCCTCACATAATAAATACAAGGCAGTAATGATAGTATGCACATCTAACACAGATAGAAAAGCTTGTGATGTGAACAAATTAAGTACTTGAGGAACAAGGATGCCAAATTGATGCAAACTGACAGAAACCATAACTAGAACTCCCAACTAGGATGTAAATGTAACAGTTTGAGAAGGAATTGTGAGTAAGCAGCATCAATTTAATTGGGAATACACCATTATTTGTAGATATAAACATATCAGGATTATGTACAAAATCAGAAGGATGCCAAGAGCCAAAACATGATGAGCTGATGTAGCACTTAGGGGACAAGACAGAAAACTAAATGTCGTGGCGAGTTAAAATCTCCCACAAGGAAGTTGGTAGTATCTTCTGCAGAAAGAAATGTCCTTCTCAAAAAGAACTATCACCACTGTCAAAGCATGATGCAACAAATGAGAGAATTGTAGTGACCTGCATTGCATGGTTGTGTTTCATTAGTGTTGCTGGAAACAATGAATAAGGGGCCACGACACTGTCCAAATGAAGAGTGCAGTCATACAATTCCATAATCCGACTAAGATTGTATGACATGCATAGATCCAATTTTCTTCTATGCCAAATAAGCAATGATCATTCAGTTAACACTAGATGCATTATATGGAGAACAGAGACCATAAATAACTCTCCAAATAGTAAAATCTCTTAAATTCAGTGTGCAACAATAAACTCACCTAATAGAGCAATAACAGGGAAGGGTACCCATCTGTTGTAGCTTAAATGACTCATGTAGTATTGAGCACTACCCACTCTACAACAAACAGATTACAGAACTCAAAAGCCATCTACAGTATAAGCCTAAAAAGGAATGCTGCATTAAAATCTAGAAGTCTGCAAATAATCCATGAATACATTATATTCTAACTTAATTTAGGAATCACCACCAACACCATTTAGCTCACAGAAGAAGTTGAAATTCTGCACTGGCGGAGCTTGGACTAGAACTTATAACTAGGAGGGTTGACACTAACTTAATAGAACAAGATTTGATGATACCATTTTGAAGCTATATAAACATAACTTCGTAAATGCTACAACTTATTTTAGTGATCAAGCTTTGCCTTCCATTAATTATTACTCAACGTACCTAGACCATTACCATGATTGAAAGCCCAACGCTGCAAAGTTCAATTCTTGCTATGCCTGAGCATTCTAGTTATAGTAGTCTATAGATTTATTAACCCTTAATTATATATTTGAATAATAGTATATTTCCATAGCAATCCTTTATTCAGACACCACTTACTTAAACACCATTCCATATGAGTATTACATCAGAGGCAGACTAACCAAAATCATGCTTCAGGTAGTTAACAACTAAGAACAAATTAGTTTGGTGATGCTATTGAACGACTAAGAACATGTATGGATAAAAAATAAACACCTAAGCGAATGTCTGCAGGCACTTTTCGAAATTAACATACTCTAGAACATGAAATAATAACTTGTTTAGATGGAAAATTGTTGAGGTAGTAGAGTAGCATGCAACACGATAGGTGAGGAAGACCTAGCCAGAGCCCTGAGGCGCACACTAGGTGAGGAAGAACACGATGGCCTAGGTGTAGACCTTGGCGTCTAACACGAACTCATCGATGATGAAGGCCTCCTTCGCCTTGCCCTACAGATCCGATGGGGCGGCTTACATCTGCGAAGGCCGGATCCAGCAGGGGCATGGACAGGGGTGGCCGCATTCGGCGGCAGAGGGGTTGGGGGTTCGATACTTGTGATCAGCTCCTCCGTGCGCCGCCTCATTGCACTTCATGGACACCCAGCCACCCATCAGTTCGTATGTGATGTCTCGTGGAGACAGTTCGATTCCCCAAAGCGCGACTCGCCCGATGGCATTAGGGTTATTAAGGATATGTCCGAGCGGGACTTTGTTGACCACCACGATTGCATGCTCTTGGAAGTAGTGGCGCAGCCGCCTGGCTGTCATGAAGACGCATACGCCAGCTTCTGGTAGTGCGGGTACTGCTGTTTTGTTGGCGTGAGCATCTCGTTGAGGTAGTAGACTGGGCGCTGGACCCCATGGACCTTGTTTTCTTCGGCTTGTTCCACCACAAGCATTGTGCTGACCACCTGGTTGGTGGCGGAGATGTAGAGAAACACCGGATCTTTTTTGCATGGAGTCACCAGTACTGGCGAGGTGGATAGTAGACGTTTGAGGTCTTCGAATGCTTCTTGCGTCTCATCTATCCACTCAAACTTGTCAGTTTTGCGGAGAAGTTGGTAGAAGGGCAGTGCCTTTTCGCCCATTCGACTGATGAATCGGCTGAGCACCGCGATTCGCCCAGCCAGCTACTAGACGCCTCTTACGTTCTTTGGCTTCTCCCTGGCCAGTATGGCCTTTATTTTCTTTGGGTTTGCTTCGATCCGAAGATGAGATACCCGAGTAATTGCCTAGATGGTATGCCGAAGGACCATTTGTCCGGATTGAGCTTGATCCGGTAGCGGTCGAGGTTGGCAAAGGTCTCGTGTAGATCGTTGATTAGCGAGGCTTCCTCTTTTGTTTTGATGACGATGTCATCAACATAGACTTGGATGTTGCGGCCAAGTTGATTCTTGAGGTAGGCCTGCATGCACTGCTGATAGGTGGCTCCTGCATTTTTTATCCCGAAGGGCATCATGTTCTAGCAGAACACACCAAAGGGCGTTGTAAATGCCGTTTTCTCTTGGTCTTCCCCTTCATTCGAATATGATTATAGCCTAAGTAGGCATCAAGGAAGCAGAGACGCTCACAACCTGCGATAGAGTCGATGATTTGGTCGATTTTCACGGCAGCGGGAAGTGATCCTTTGGGCAGTGTTTATTCAAGGAGGTGAAGTCCACGCACATCCACAGGATATCCGTGTCTTTTTTGGCACAAGCACTGTGTTAGCGAGCCAAGTGCTTTCCTTGATATCACGTATGAATTTTGCGTCGAGGAGTCTGTTGATCTCCACCCCGACTGCTTTTTCTCTTGGTTCAGACAGTCGCCAAATTGTCTGCTTGACTGGCCTTGCGTCTGGATTTATGTTGAGTGAGTGCTCGGCGAATTGCCTGAGAACTCCTGGCATGTCCACTGGACACCAGGCGAAGATCTCCTAGTGCTCATGGAGGAATTCAACAAGCGCAAGTTCCTATGCGGAACTCAAGTTGTTGGTGATGAGGGCCGTCTTGGTCGGGTCCGTTGGGTGGACCTGGACTTTCTTCGTGTGGAACGATGAGTCGAAGGACAGATCGGGTGAACCTGGCCTGCTCAAGGGAGGCAAACTATTGTCTGTCGATTCTGTTGAATTCCCTGTCGCAGCTGTCGCACCTCTCAAAGTTGTCGTTGATTGTGATTACACCGTTTGGGCCTAGCATTTTCATCTGTAGGTAGGCGTAGTGCGGTACTGCCATGAACCTTGCAAACGCGACGCGCCCGAGGATGCAGTGGTATTGTTAAGGCCAGTCGACGACTTCAAAGTCGATGCGCTCTCGCCGGAAGTTTTGTGGCATGCCAAAGATGACGTCAAGGTTGATTTTGCCTAAGGGATATATGCTCTTCCCCAGGACAATGCCATGGAACATCGTGTCTGAAACTTCCATACATGTCAGATGGATCCTCATCGCACGCAAGGTACTCGCGAACATGAGGTTAATGTTGTTGCCGCCATCCATGAAGACACGACTCATGTCGAAAGCCCCAATCTGCGCCTCGAGTACGAGGGGACAATTACCTGGACGAGGAACTTGGCACGGGTGGTCCCGCCTGTCGATGGTGATGCAGGAGTCGCTTCCACTGAGGTACTCAGTGGTGGAAGGTGGAGAGTTTATCGCCAAGTTGACTGGGCGAGTGATGGCCTTCTGCACTCGATTTGAGGGACGCCCTTTTTGGATCATCCCCATGTTGCCCACGACTCATGGGTATGGTTCTCCTCTGTGATGCTGGACCGGTGCGGCCACGGGTGGTGGTAGTCCGGACGGTGGTGGAGGAGCTCCATGTGCCACAGTGCCTAGGGCGGCTCCATAGACCCTGTTGACTGTGTCGCGACTCATCCGGGCTAGGCCCTCGTGGAGTTTGAGGAACTCGTGACAGTCCTTGAGAAGGTGGCTAGATTTCTTGTTGCCATCGTGCTTGTCGATGTAGAAGTGCAAGTTGCATGGCCCGGACAGTTTGTCCTCGATAGATGTTGCGAGTGCCTCTTCGCGAGTGTGACGTTGCCACACCTGCGTGGTTTTTCTGCTGTCGCGGTATCCACCACTACGGTATCTTCTATTGCGAGTGTCGTCGCGTTTGTCGGTGTAGCCGGCTGCGACCATGTTGACCTCGTCGCGGTCGTCATAGACGCGCATCAAACGTTTTCCTCGGCGGTCGCGTCTATGCACGAGGTAGTCGTCATCGTCGGAGTAGGTACGGTTATTCACGAAGTCTTCTCTGTCAGCCCACTAATTCGCGATTTCCATTAGGTAGTCGATCATTTTGGGCTTCGAGTAGCCCAGCTCCTCCCTGAGCTCTATACGGCGAACGCCTCCGTTAATTGCGTCGATTGCACGGTCCTCCGAGATGTTTTCTGCGAAGTTCTTGATGATGGACCACCTCTGGATGTACGAGCGTAGCGATTCGCCCGATCTTTGCTGCCAGCTTCTTAGCTCTTCGATTGATGCGGGCCTTTTGTAAGTGCCCTTGAAATTGCGCACGAAGTTGTAGACCAGCTCTTCCCAGCTGCGAATGGATCCATGCGGGAGATTGTTGAGCCATGCGCGAGCGGCGCCCTGCAACTGTAGCTGCAGGAATTGCATGGTCATGCTTCGACTCCTGCCATGTAGTCTGACGGAGGAGATGTGGTCCTCCAACCAGATTTTCGGGTCCTGTAGACCATCAAATTTTGGGTTCTCTGATGGCAGTTTGAACCCTTTAGGCATTCATTTCTGCCTAATGGCCCTGCTGAAGCATCTGGCACCGCAGAGCTCAGTCTCGTCCTCTTCTGAGTCAGTCGAACGAGCGCGTCTTGCCCTCGATTTGTCGATTTTGCGCTGCGTGAGGTCATCGCACGCATCGTAGTCGCGATCGTGCCGCCGTGAGCGGCGACACCGAGACAGATCGTGGCTATCGTCGTTGGACGAGGGCGAGGAATAGTGTTTTGCCAGAGCCTTGCTTTTCTTTGGCTTTGGTGCGGGCTCTTTGTCGAGGCCGGCTTCAACTAGCCCCAAGCCCGCAATCGTAGATCGGTGCATGCCAGCTCGTGGATCTCCAGCTGGCGGTTGGTTATTGAGGAGGTACATGGTGGCCTCCGTTACCGCGACTTGCGGCGCCTTCGGGAGAACGTTGCCCCGTGTATCCACCATCATGGAGCCGAAGTCGAGGACTTTCATGGCTTCTATGCGCTCCTCCTCGGTGAGGTGGGCCAGTCGAGATCTTCTCTTGTTGGCCAGGTACTCGTTGCCTTTGGAGGAGGATCCTCCGTGGGAGGAGATCCAGGCTCACCGAAGGCTTGACTCATCCGCCGCCTTTTTACGCGCCTCGAGTTACGCGATTGCATGTAGCTGGCGTCAGTATTCCTCCTTCAGTAGCCAATGGTAGCCCATCAGCATGTCTTGCAGGGAGTTGAGGGGCAGAGGATTGCCTTCCAGAGCTTCTCGACAGTGGGCCCACTCGTTGTCATTGAGCTTCATCACTACGCGTTATCTAGTGTGTTCGTTCACTATGGTCGGCGGTTCTCCTCCTACTCCATTGTTGACGGGCGCACCGTTGCCACCGTTGGTGGGGCCACCGTTGGGTGTACTGCCGTTGGGTGGTCCGGTGCCAGATCCGGTGCCAACGTTTTCACGATTGGCAGTAGTGTCACCGGCGTTGATGACTGTGCACATGAAGTGGTTGGGGAAGCTGTTGCTCGCGCAACTTTCAGATCCAGAGCCGTAGGCTCCATCTTCGGTGGCCAGGTCACCCAGATCAGATCCACGACTGTAGTCGCTGTCCGTGCTCCCAGCTGTTGCCGAGGCGTTGAGCTCGCTGAGGGTGTCGATTGGTGGCGGGAACCACGATGCTGGAGCAATCGCGGGTGTCGTCGGCTGGTCGGGCATGCGAAGCGTGCCTATCTAACCAACCTGGAAGCGGAAGCTCCCAATCACTAGACTGATTCCATCGCCCACGGACTCGAAAGTCGGGGGAGTGGCCGGCGTGTGGATGGTGAAGTCGAACGCGCCAAAGAGCTAGCGAATCTCTGCTATTGCGGAGTTGTAGATCGCGGTTGATGGGGCCGAAGAAGCCGTGACATCAGCACTCCCAATTCCCACAGACGACGCCAATTGACGAGGGTTTAACTCGTCAATGCCCATTGTTATGGACTTGGGTTTTGGAGAAGGAGGGAGTGCTGGAGGCATCAATCGGCTAGCAAACAAGCACACAGGGACGCAAGGTTTACCCAGGTTCAGGCCTCGTGGAGGTCCCTACTCCTGCTTGTTTGCTCTTGGAATTAACGAAGGAATCGAAGATTACAGGGGCGCGCAGATGCAATCTGGCGAGAGTTGTGGAAACTAGGGTGGTGATCGTCCTCCTCGCCGCCCCTCCTAGCCTTTATATAGATAGGCTAGGTCTCGGGTAGCAGGTCGAGTCGGTTACAGATTAAGGTTTTCCCTTTGAACTTTCTATCTTAAACTTCTTCTTGTCTCACAAGGAATCGAGAGTCCATGGGCCACTCAAATTATCCACTAGGCCTTGGCAACACCGTGCACTTATGCCATATCTAGACCGTATATACCAAACTCGAGTACCTGTAGGGTATACCCATGTCACCGGGCGACTGCTCGAACACGGTGACAGGGAGGATCAGTCGGGGCTGCCAGAGAACATGGGGCCTTTCACAAACAAAACAAGTTCAGAAATATAATAATCCAAAGAGAAACCTACTACAAATATGATAATCCGGAGGTACCCATTGGTCTGCAGCAGCGATGAGGTCAGCAGAAGGAGCATGGTGGCCAGGCGAGCTTGACGGAGGATCCTGGGAGAGAGGAGAGGGTCACACACGAGGTTGGTCTAGGAGTAGTGGCTCTACGGCTCAGCGGTGGCAGGAGGCGGCGATGCTGCAGGTGTGGGCGGTGGGCTTAGGGTTCGATGGGAAGGAGGGATAGAGCCGGCGTGAGGGAGGGGGGAGGGAGGTGGCGGCGGGTCTGAGTAAGATGTGTGAGGGGATTAGGGTTTGTTGTCCCCTATACCGCGATCCGGATGGATGGTGTGGATGGTGTGCTTTGACGAAACTATCCCTGAACACTTGTGCTACCTGGCATTCTAAACCGCAGGGTGTTTCAGTCATTTTAGGTACAAATTTGGTGGGAGGATGGAGAGGCGGGAGAAATTGACATGAAAGTCTGGGCGTTGGATGGAGGCTAGGTGCATGGATGAGATTTGCTTCGTGGGGTGATCCGTGGGTACTTTGATTCTCTTTTCTGATTGGATGGCAATATTATATATAACAAAAGAGGTCTTTTTTGAAGCATCTATCAAGAATATGTTGTAAAATTGTACTACACCTCATTTTTCCAAAATACTATATGACGTTGCATGGACAATGTCCCAACCGGGGTATCTAAAACCTTTCCGGACACCCCTCGTGAAAAAGACAAATGTCTGCCGAATCGGTAGGAAATAAGTCCAATTTGAACTGCAGGTACATGATCTAATGCTCGTGATTTTTTGTACAAAACATTTCTAGTTTCACAATATGGTGTTTCATCAGAGATCCAATACAAGTTTAGCGAGGCTCATCCTCTAGCTAAGAGCCTTCATGCCCACTATTTTCACCATAGTTTTAAACGGGTATAAGAAATTTAAAAATGGTACAAACAAGGTGAATCCTTTGCGTGGTGTTGTATTATGTGACATAGTTGCAAGGAAAAATACCAAACTTGGTATTTTGTAGATATCTCAAAAATCTTCACAGAAATGACCTATCATGTTCGAGGTTTCATGGCTTTTAGGCCAAACGACCAATGTTATTGCCAGAATCGCGGTGCAGTATGTGATAATGTGCATGTATTGTGCACACACGTGTATCTTGCTATGGCGAACAATGTTGTAGGAGGAACTTTTCCTTTTCGCCGCACAGAAAAGTCATTTTCTATTTTTCGAGTGCCAAAAATGGGGCGTTTTGTTAAGCAACTACCAAGTGATAGTTTCAAAATGGTACCACCCTATTTTTCAGAAATACTATACCACCTTACATGGCCAATGTTCCAACCGGGATATCTAAAACATTTTCGTGCACCCCTAGCGAAAAAGACAAATTCCTGCCGAATCGGTAGCAAGCGGGTCCAGTTTGAACTACAGGTACACTATCTAGTGCTCATGATGTTTTGCAAAAATCATTTTTAAACTCAAAATATGATGTTTTATCAGAGATCCAATGCAAGTTTAGCGAGTCTCATCCCCTATCTTCATGCCCGTAGTTTTGACCATAGTTTGAAATAAGAAAATTTTGAAACGGACATAAGAAATTCAAAAACGGTCCAAACAAGGTGAATCCTTCGCGTGGCATCGTATTATGTGACATAGTTGCAAGGAAAAATACCAAACTTGGTATTTTGTAGATATCTCGAAAAAACCTTCACAGAAATGATCTATCATGTTCGAGGTTTCATGGCTTTTAGGCCAAACGACCAATGGTATGGCCAGAATCGCAGCGCAGTTTTTGATAATATTCCCATATTGTGCACACACGTGTATCTTGGTATGGCGAACAATGTTGTAGGAGGGAGTTATCCTTTTCGCCGCATAAAAAAGTCATTTTCTATTTTTTGAGTGCCAAAAACGAGGCGTTTTGTTAAGAAACTACCAAGCGATAGTTTCAAAATGGTACCACCCTATTTTAAAAAATACTATACCACCTTACATGGCCAATGTTCCAACCGGGTTATCTAAAACATTTCTGTGCACCCCTGGCGAAAAAGACAAATTCCTGCTGAATCGATAGGAAACGAGTCCAGTTTAAACTACATGTACACTATCTAGTGCTCATGATTTTTTGGAAAAAATCATTTTTTAAACTCACAATATGATGTTTTATCAAAGATCCAATGCAAGTTTAGCGAGTCTCATCCCCTATCTTCATACCCGCAGTTTTGACCATAGTTTGAAATAAGAATATTTTGAAACACACATAAGAAATTCAAAAACGGTCCAAACAAGGTGAATCCTTCGCGTGGCATTGTATTATGTGACATAGTTGCAAGGAAAAGTACCAAATTTGGTATTTTGTAGATATCTCGAAAAAACCTTCACAAAAATGACCTATCATGTTCGAGGTTTCATGGCTTTTAGGCCAAACGACCAATGGTATGGCCAGCATCGCGGTCCAGTTTGTGATAATATGCTCGTATTGTGCACACACGTGTATCTTGGTATGGTGAACAATGTTGTAGGAGGAAGTTTTCCTTTTCACCGCACAAAAAAGTTATTTTCTATTTTTTGAGTGCACAAAACGAGGCGTTCTGTTAAGCAACCACCAAGTGATAGTTTCAAAATGGTACCACCCTATTTTAAAAAAATACTATACCACCTTACATGGCTAATGTTCCAACCGGGATATCTAAACCATTTCCGTGCACCCCTGGCAAAAAAGACAAATTCCTGCCGAATCGGTAGGAAGCGGGTCCAGCTTGAACTATAGGTACACTATCTAGTGCTTATGATTTAAAAAAAATCATTTTTAGCTTCAAAATATGCGGTTTTATCAGAGACGCAGAAAAATTATATTTATATAATAGAGATTCGAGGTCTTATACAAATTCAGCGGTCAAATTATATTTTCAAAATCACTAAAGAATGATTTCCCTCTATTTTTGTGGACTCAAACTTCTAAAAATCCCACAATTCTGACCAACATTTGGCCTTCTAATGGTCTATGGGCCTGTAGTGGAAAACCTGTAGTAATAAAAAAGCTAATGCCACCCCACCATGGCCTACTTATGGTCTATGGGTCGGGTGGGAAAATTTGAAGGACTAAAAAAAGATGTTGCTCTCTCCCCAAACGTGGCCCAGGTCCAATACTGCGTTTCCTATATTCAAAAAAGCGCGGTTTGGAAATATGTCAAGTCGAGCATGGTGGGCAAGTGGTAATGAGTTCGTATGGTTTGCTTGTTGCACGAGGACGCAGGTTCGAGTCCCTGCGGCTCGTCTTATTTAGTTCGAAATTGAGGATATTCTGATTCAGTTAGGTGGGGTCCACTCATCAGTTTTATTTGCACATTAGTTAGTGGGTCCCGCCTGTCACCTATATGAGATGGTGCAGTTTGGTTAACTGCTCAACTGTATGAGCTAGTGCAGTTTGGTTGGCTGCTTACTCGTATGTAGACACGTCAGCGAAATTTGACATATGGACGCGACACCTAGATCAACTTGCTTGAGGTAGCCATTAGTATTTTTTAAGTAATCATGAATAGTATACACACCATTTAAATTGGTCATAGTCGGCCCAAACATAAGGTCATATACTAGTGATGTCTATGTTATGACCAATTGGCGTAAGCAAGCTATGACCTTCCTGACATAAAAGGTCGTAGTTTTTCAGGGTTTGGACCCTCCCAAATGGCTTACGACCATTTGATTTGAGATGGTCATAGATTTATGACCAAAAAAACCATGGTCATTAAGAAAAGGTCACTAGTTAACACATTTCTTGTAGTAAGATACTTATGTGTTCCTCTAGGGACTCTGAAGATTCCCGTCGAGTGGGCGTCCGCGCAACCATCTGGTGCCCTTTGTTATGAGGGAACTCGAAGAGTTGGCGCTGGAGTGGTCCGCCACCGGAGGAGAAGGCGATAGAACGGCCACCTCCTTGTTTTTGGAGTCTGCGACTCCGGATTCTTTCACAAACCAGCAGTTGTTAGAGGACGACACCGCCGTTTGACTACAAACAGGACCAGCACCACTTCAGAAGAAAAACTCCAAAGGACAACAAGACGCACTTGCAAATACTAAAAACTCACCCATCGAAAATATCAAGGTCAAAGGATTCATCCGATGACTCCTTCGGCAACCTCAGCTTCTTCCGTGCGGGAGGAGCCATGGCGCGTATAGGTACAGCGGGAATCGGCTCCTCTGCAGCAGCAGTGGGATCCTCCAGCGTCGTCGGCGAGGAGGCATCTGAATCGTCACTACGGGAGCGTTTGTGAGTTCCGTGGTCACTGAACTCGGGGGCTTCCTCCTCTTCCTCCATGGGGACCGTGGAGCCCGACTCGTCCTTTTCCTCCACTTCATGCGGGATAATTCCTTCAGGCTGAGGAGGGAAGCTGGATGCCACGTTCCAGTCCAACAATCAGAAGAAGCATCATTATATTTCAAGTACCTAACAAGCAATCGAGAAATCTATAACACTTCATAGCGAAACTCTACCTCAGGTGGACGATTGTTGGCGTCGAAAGGAGGCATGACTGATTCGCCTGGGAGATCCTCGTTGGTAGTGTACTTCGTCACCAGCCGCAACCTCCTATCCACCTCACCCGAAGAAATGCCCTCCGTAGATATGCGAGTGGCATCACCGGTACCAATCCAGCGGTACATCAGATGGGCTCTGGCCTGCAGAGGTTGAACACGACGGTGCAATCACGCGCGAATGAGTGCAGCGCCACCTTCCTGTTTGCCTATGCGGCTTTCGAGGTCACAGACACGCTGATACAGCATCTGCATCTCCTCAGACTCATCGGGCATCACGACGTTCTTCCAGGAGCGCCTCCTCTTGCAGGTAGCCACGGGATCGAAGGGCGCGAGTTTGTAGTGCTCTCCGCCAGCCTTCTGGTCACGGATGTAGAACAACTTATCTCTCCACCCTTGGACAGACGTGGTGAGCTTGATGTCGAAATACGTGACAGAGGAGTCGACGTGGATCCTGCAGCCCCCTACAGCATAGACTACATAACACGACCCCGACTGACCCTTGAGCTTAAAAAGCTTCTTGAAGAGATCAAAGTGTGACTTGATTCCGAGCCAGCACTCGTAGAGGGTGAGGAAACAAGAGATATGGAGAATCGAATTTGGGGACAGCTGGTGCAGCTGAGCCCGTAGAAACAGAGAAGACCCCTAACAAAAGGATGTAGGGGAAGAGAGAGACCACAGATGATGAATGCAAGGAGCATCACCCGGAAACCCGCAAGAGGACTGGGAATTACCTCCTCGCCAGGCACGCGAGAGTCGTCTTCTGCGGGAGAAAGTGCTCCATCTTGGTGCAGATTGAACAACTACGAGGACTTGATGATGGATGGGCGCCAGGACCCATTGGTGACGCGAGTCCCCGCGCCCTTCTTCTTCCCAGCGCTGGCGGTGCTGGTGCCCATGATGGCGGCGCCTCCCTTCTTCTTGGTGGCGATAATGGTGGCCGCAGGTCCAACGGCGGAGCCTCCTTTCTTCTTACCCATCTTGCAATGGCAATGTGAGCGAAGGAAGTAACTGGGGGAAGATGCGAAGCTGGTCCAGTGCCACGGAGAGGGTGTGCGCAAAGGAGCAGCAAGAACAGCAATGGCGGAGGAAGCGCGAGCAAGAAGAGAGATGTGGGGAATTACCGCACGGTGTGTCCCTACTTAACCTCCTAGCAGATGACATCCAACGGCCAGTAGAAAACCTAACAGACGCGTGGCGTACATCAGCACTGACGCGTGGCAAGGGTGAAACGCGAAATGTCCCCCACTACTCCCATTACATGCGGAAATCAAGGAGACACAGTTAAAATAGAAGATTACGCACGCCCAGTCAAATCACGGTCAACCAAGCACTCGGGGGCTACTCCTAACAGGAGCGCTGGCTATGCACCCAAAACAATTTTATGCAGGTATTCAAGCTTCATGAAAACCCTTCACTCGAATCAACTATTCAATTGTGAACTCCGGGTTACTCCCACAGGGAGCTCTAGAAGCACATTCGAATGAAACAAGCAAATAAAGACGACAGCAATTGCAAAGTACTTATAGTCCCCACTCGAGTCTACGACTCGAATAGGCACTCGAGGGTTACTTCCATAGGGAGCGCTGGCCGTGCACCCTGTGATAATTTTTCTTACACAATACACCGTGTGTTGATAACATACACACTCGAATGCTATGGCGACTTCACCTCATATTTTCCCTGCAAAGAGACTACGTCTCCTGGGTCACCCGAACATCTCCACGATGAGAAAAGTTCGGATGTCGTGCTCACAGCGTGAAGATAAGACCTGAATAAGGCCTGGAAACGCATCTGGTGTGCACTACCAGAAATATATCCGTGCCTACAGGTATGATGAATATGCCTTGACGGACACGTTGAGTGCTCACATTTACATACTGGAATTCGACTCCTGTAAGACCTTCGTGGCCTGAGTCGAATTACACCAGCACTTTTCCGAATTCGAGTCTGGGGACTCGAGTTTGAGTAGATTGCGTTGTTTTTCCCTAAGGCAGTTAAATGATACCGATACATCGGATAAGTCATGCATGTATATCAACAATCCCTATACACAAATAAAGCACCCGAAAATATGCTCAACTATGAACTCGATAAACTTCATAAAGTCTCCACTCGAATCTACGATTCCACTGGACACTCGGGGGCTACTGACGTGGGCATACCCTATAGGTACTCGAGTTTGGTATATACGGCTTAGATATGACAGGAGCCCACGGCGTTACCAGGGCCCAATACAGGATTCGGGTGACTCACGGAGACTCTGATTGCTTGCAGCACAAGTCGAAGCTTAAGATAGAAAGTTTAAAGGGACAAACCCTAATATGTAACCGACTCAACTTGCTACCCCTATATATATAAAGGCTAGGAGGGGGTAGCGAGGATGACAATTGCTCTTGATTTGAAGCTTCAAATTATTGAGAAAATGCTGCATTGTCATCTCAAGTGATTCACAAACGTTAGCATGTGGCATAAGCATCTCCATCCTCATGTAGTACTAATCAACTGACATGGTTCCTTACCTCAACTGTGTGAGATTGTCAAAAACTGATCAGAAGTAGTTGGTGGGTACAAAACCAGCCTTCATAATGCTCTTCATCTCGCGCCAATCCATCACATGAAGTTGATTGTTGTTCCTTCTATTCTACACAATAGCATCCCACCAACGCATAGCGTATCCATCAAATTCTGACAAGCTTGACCTTCTTGTCTTCTAGATAATCAAACAAACACCAGAGCTTCTCAATCTTCAACTCCCAAGTAAGATAATCCTCAGGATCAAGTGAATCATTGAAAGAGGGAATTAAAAACTTGGGTTTGCCCAAACCATCATCAGCTTGGTTCGGAACATGCTGAGCACGTCCCAAAGGGGCATATCCACGTCCATAAAGAGGAACAGCAGTAGGTGCAGGGGATTGGCATGTCCCCTGCCACAATGTGGGGCAACATCAGCCGCACTACCCTCATCAAGATCCTCGAACACATCATTAGGTTGGTGTTCGTGTCCTGGCTGAATTGTCGTTGTAAGAGTCTCAATCGAATGTTGCAAGGTGGCAACATTGACATTGATTGTTGTCACTTGAGTTTGAATATTATTGATTGCACCAGTATTCTGATCCACTGCCTCTTGCATGTCCTTGATATTCCCATCAATAGACTCGCGCCAATTAACAAGCTCCTCAACCTGCTTTTTCTTTGACACAACGTCATCATTACTAGTAGACATGATTAGTAGGTTAGTTCAAAAATCAAAATAAGTTTGGTGGACACACTCACAACTGACAAGAAAGGAGATCTTACCGTTCCAAAGTAAATAGAGATGCTTTACCAAACGTAAGCAAAGACTGATGCACTGATGTGATGAAGTGAATATCAAAGGTATAGAGAACGATCATAGGGCACACATGTTATTTATGGTGGAGCTATAGGTATGGTATCCTAAGTACACCGCAAACAAGTCCTAGTGCTAATCGTACAAAAACCAACACACACGTGGAGAAAAACGTGGCAATGCAACTATGAAGGGTGTTGCACTACTCTCGAGAGACACTAGCAAAGCCCAAAGTAAATAGGCACAAGATTGCTCAATCTACCAGTGCACAAAGATATCACTAGGCCACTTGCTCAAATTCTCTTTTTCTTTTTTTCTTTTGTATAGCTTCTTTCTCTTTATGCCTTTTCTTTTGCTATATGCTTTTTCTCTTTTTTTTGAATATAAATCACACACGGCCAAATTACAAAGCACAACACCAAAATCCTAGGAGAAGCCTGTAGGAGCGAAAACTAGTCTCAATGGGCAAGTTCCTACACCTTTGAAATAGAATGGTTGTGGCTAAAGTTAAGGAAAAGTGCATTTTTTACATTTGTAAGTCTGGCTGCCGTGGCAGAAAAACAGCGCAAAAATGTGCCGTGGCAGAAGCAGAAAAACAGTGCAAAACTGTGCCGTGGCAGAACTAGCGGCAGGACTCGGACTCGCGGCAGAAAAAACGGCCGAAAACGTGCTGTGGCAGGAAAACCAAGTCGTGGCAAAGAAGGACTCGCGGCAGAGAAACAGTCCGCTTCTGTGCCGCGGTAGAGTCGGCAATTTTTTTTAATTCCGACTTGCCAAGTAGTAGACAATGAGGACTCTTGTATGGATCAGATCTAGCTTTGTGGCAGTGGAAAAATAATGGTGGAAACAACTAGAAAACAAAACTACGAAGAACAGATGTAGATCTAAACTAAGAGAGGAACACGACCAACAACTATTACTCAAATATCATGTAATCTAGGCTATCGCAACTATTTTTGTGGGTCTTTTTCTGTATAGGACGAAAAACAAGATCTAATCTATGGATGGATTTGTGGATGCTTATCGAGGCAACGAGGAAATCTGATACCAAGATGATATGGGGTGGCCCGATCTTCTCAGCAAGCACTTGTCGTTGATGATGGTGGATGATAAATAACTAGTGCGTAGCTATGATCTCTCCCGCTTGAACCCTGATGCCAATGCAATAGGTCTCGAACCTTCTAGGATATTCACAACACCACACTCTTGCGCACGCAGCCGTTGACCATGAACGGTAGTTTGCAATCTACTAATTCCCAATGGAACAATAGATCACACTCAATTGTAGTTGGTAGAAATCGATCACAAGTAATTCCAGAGGTTCTATGAAAGAAACAACTCGAAAATAATTTTAACGTGATCTAACCCTAACTTGGTGATGAGGATATATACAGGGATTATGATGATTCTGACTGCCTGAACTGGAAGGAAATATTAAGTCAAATCAATAATGACTATTAGGTGAATTCATTCCTAGTTAACCATGATGCTTTCATTTATAAGAACTTTATACTACCTAATTCTATGCATATATGTATGATCAGGTTCGTTGGAGAAACAAGCATGGCGCGAGGAGGAGAAGGGCTACAAGAGGATCCCAACATGATGATCGCCCAAGGATGCACGAGGGAGGAGCTGGAGGAAGGCGCAAGAGAAGATCATCAAAACGAAGGCGACCGAGAGTTAGAAGGCGACCAAGAAGGAAGGTTCAATTCGGATAGACAGAAGTTCTGAAATTGAAACGGACGTGGTTTCCACATACCAACTCTGAATTAAGAAAATAAGTACTTGTTGGAAAAATAATTCTGAGATCTTTTCAACGGGTACTTGCACGTCTCCCAGTTAGTTACGATCTGCGCACGGCAACCAAAACAAGTCGACAGACGTTTTTTGTCAGTTTACAAATAGAGTCCTTTTAAGTTAGGATAGTTAGAGATATGTTTGGTTTTGACCCCAACTCTATGTTGGACGTCCAACAGCCTTTATATAGGCCTATAAATCATGGTTTTTAGGTTTAGACCACGTTAAAATAGTTTGGAGTTGTTTCTTTCACTTACCCTATGTTCGAATCTACCAACTATAATTGAGTGTGATCTGTTGTTCCATTGGGAATTAGTAGATTGCATACTACCGTTCGTGGTCACGGCTGCGTGCGCAAGAGTGTGGTGTTGTGAATATCCTACAAGGATCGAGATCTATTGCACTGGCATCAGGGTTTGAGTGGGAGAAATCATAGCTACACACTAGTTATCTATCATCCACCATCATCATCTACAAGAGCTTGCTGAGAAGATCGGTCCACTCCATATCATCTTGGTATCAGAGCGCTGGGTTTACTTGGTGAGTAATATCATCTTGGTATCAGATTTCCTCGTTGCCTCGGTAAGCATCCACAAGTCTATCCATAGATTAGATCTTGTTTTTCGTCCTATACAGAAAAAGGCCAACAAAAAGAGTTGCCATAGCCTAGATTACATCGTATTCGAGTAATAGTTGCTGGTCGTGTTCCTACTTTAGTTTAGATCTAGATATGTTCTTCGTAGATCTGTTCTTCGTAGATTTGGTTTTGCTTTCTAGTTGTTCTAGTCGAGTTCCCCATCAATTGTTTCTGCCACCATCAAGTCAAATCCGATCCAAGCAAAGAGTCCTAGTTGTGTACTACTTGGAAAGTCGGAATTGCAAAAAAAAATTGTTGACTTCTGCCGCGGCACAGAAACGGCCTGTTTCTCTGCCGCGAGTACTTCTCTGCCACGACTCGGTTTCCTGCCACGGCATATTTTCGGCCGCTTTTTCTGCCACGGCAGGAAATTTTTCTTCCATGGCACGTTTTTGTGCTGTTTCTGTGCCACGGCAGCCAGACTTACAAAGTGTAAAAATTGCACTTTTCCTTAACTTTAGCCACAGCCATTCTATTTCAAAGGTGTAGGAACTTTCCCATTGAGACTAGTTTCCGCTTTTACAGGCTGCTCATAGGGTTTTGGTGCTATGCTTTGTAAATTGGCCGTGTGTGATATATATTAAAAAAAAGAAGAGCAAGACCATATAGCAAAAGAAAAAAGAAAAAAGAAAAAAGAGAAAGAAGCTATACAAAAGAAAAAGAACAAATTGAGCAAGAGGCCTAGTGATATCTTTGTGCACCGGTAGATTGAGCAATCTTGTGCCTGTTTACTTTGAGCTTTGCTAGTGTCTCTCCAGCGTAGTGCAACACCCTTCATAGTTGCATTGCCACGTTTATCTCCACGTGTGTGTTTCTTGGGTTTTTGTACGATCAGCACTAGGACTTGTTTGCGGTGTACTTAGGATACCATACCTAGAGCTCCACCATAAATAACCTGTGTGCCCTATGATTGTTCTCTATACCTTTGATATTCACTTCATCACATCAGTGCAAAAGTCTTTGATTTTGAATTGGTAAGCATCACTATTCACTTTGGTACGGTAAGATCTGCTTTCTTGTCAGTTTTGAGTGAGTTGTCAGAGTTCCACCACCAGATTTTGTTTTGTGCACTAATGTACTAATCATGTCTTCTAGTAGTGTTGGTGTGATGTGATGCACTCGACGATCGACGTAGAGCTCGTTGGGAACCCCAAGAGGAAGGTATGATGAGTATAGCAGAAAGTTTTCCCTCAGTTATGAAACCAAGGTTTAATCGAACCAGTAGGAGCAAGGAAACACCCCAAAGGTGTTACTAGCTGAGCTTTGGCAGGGCGCACTACCGGTGCTAGTAGCAACGTGGAGACCTGCACAACACAACCACAGAACTTTGTCCCCATCTTGCGATGAGGTTGTAAATCTCACCGTGTTTTGCGGAAAACAAAGGATTAAATGTATCGAATGGAAAGAAGTAATAGTTTGCAGAAAGTAAACACAAAGCAGTAAAAGTTTGTATATAAAAGACAAGGACCGGGATCCATAGTTCACTAGAGGTGGCTCTCCTTAGATAGATAACATGCTGGGTGAACAAAATACAACGGGGCAATTGACAAACACCGAGAAAGCAATACATGCATATACTAATCATCTTGACTCCTTTGAGACTTGATTGGGCATTACAACATAATACATAGACCGCCATCCAACTGCATCTATGACTAATAATCCACCTTCAGGTTATCATCCGAACCCCCTCCAGTATTAAGTTGCAAGCAACAGATTATTGCTTTACAAACTGCGTGTAAAGTAAACAATACAATTGTTCTATGAACAAAGGATCGTTGTTTTCTCCCTAGTAGCAACAGCACATCTAGTACCTTAGAGATTTCTGTCACTTCCCCAGATTACCAGAGGCATGAACCCACTATCGAGCATAAATACTAACTCTTGGAGCTGCTAGCATCTACTTGGCCAAGATAGCTACTAACAACGGAAAGCATGCAAGATCTCAAATAACAAAGACATGATAGAATCAATAATCAATCTGAAATAGCATCTCAATATCCATCGGATCCCCGCAAACACAACATGTATGAATTACAAATAGATGATCTTGATCATGAACGGAGCTCACAAGATCTAAACATGAAAGCACAAAGGAGGAGAAACCAGCCATCTAGCTACTACATGGATCCGTAGTCCAAGGATGAACTACTCACGCATCACACCGGAGGCTTGCATGGTGATGAAGAAGGCCTCCAGGGTGAATTCCCCTCTCCGGCAGGGTGTCGGGAAGAGCTTCAGATCCCTCCCGATCTAGGGATGGAGATGATGGCGGCTACAGACTCTTTCGTGCATTTTTGATCAGGTACCTAGGGTTTTCGTCCCGAGGGCAACTTATAGATGGAAGGAGAGGCCGAGGGGGTGCCGGGAGCCACCACACCACCCCCTGGCGCGGGCTAGGCCTAGCCGCGCGGCCAGGTGGTGTGGCTGGCCCCTGGCCCCTCTCCGTCTCGTATTCTAGCACTTGATCCCTTCCGGAAAAATAGGCACTTTGGCTTTTGTCCCGTCCAATTCCGAGAATATTCATTTTCTGACTTTCCTAGAACCAAAACAGCAGAAAACAGGCAGTTGGCACTGTGGCTCTTGTTAATAGGTTAGTCCAAGAAATCATATGAAAAGTACTCCAAAGTTGGAACAAAACACAAGAAAGTGGATAAAACTAAGCATGGAACATCAAAAATTATAGATACATTTGCAATGTATCATGATGCAGAAAATGGAGGCCAATGATGTTACAGATAATGTGGAGACCTATAGGTACAAATTCTTCCACAATTGGCATTGTAGTGGAACTTTTTGGAAGGAAGAACACGGTATTTTTGATGGTGACGGTCTTTTCCACCATAGTGTGATGATTGGTGAGCGATGTGCTTCCATTACCATTGATAGCAACTCTACTATTAATTTGATCAGAATTGAAGTTATACAAAAGCTGCAGCTACCCACACGTGCCCATGTGGTGCCATATCTCTTGCATCCATCATATGAAACATTATTGATTTCACACACCGCTGATGTTCCTATGACTTTTAAAGAGCATACTGAGATTATGCATTGTGATGTATCTCCTATACCACTTGATTCTTCTCACATACTATTGGGAGAACCCTGGAGCAGAAGGTTTGACGCTCAAATATGTCATGTTGTTGGAAGGATTTCTTTCAAATGGAACATGAAGAGGCATTCTATGCTCAGGATTTCAGCCGACAAATTTCATGAGTATTATTTGTCAAAAGAGTTCAATTTGTCAGCTAAGGACAAGTTCATGATGAATGGTGACAATTCTATTATTTGTCATCTTGAACACGGTGTGCATTCCAACCCATGTGAGAATGAGAGCCACATAGCCAAGCTGAGTGAGAGTGTTACCAAAAGTGAGCTGTGTGATTCCACTAAACATGAGGTTGAGAGCATCCATTCTAAGAGTATTAGAGAAAAAGAAAACATCAGTGCAGTAGATGCTAATACATGTGAGGATATTTCTACTAATGTAATCATCTCTACTCCTGGCATTGTTTCTTGTGCTATGTAGGTTGCTTTTGAAGAAAGGGAGCAATCTATTTTACAACCTGCATCGTCGGACTGAGCATTGTCTCTTGCGGAGGATGTTTTAGTACCTACTACAACTAATGAGATTGTTGATGACATTGGTACTGATTTGGAGCTTCAGCCAACATGTGCGACATATTGTGAGTCTATTCCTTTACTAAAGCCTCCTTGTGCTTTGCCTTACACTAGTGTTTCAGCACCATGTGATAGTTTACCAAATTCCAATTTTGATCATGTGGTACTGATTACACATAAAGAAATACTTGCTCGAATACCACATGCTGATATTTTGTTTTCCATCATGCTAAATGAACATATGAGTATGAGTTGTGCTATGGATAAGATTTCTGAAATTTCATTTCTGAATTCTAGCACATATTCTCCTTGTTTCACTTTCAATCTAATTGGTGAATATAGCATGGAAGAAAAATTTCTTGTGGATCACATATGCATTACTTGGGATAGAATCGCTAAACTGAAACAAGCTGTTTTCAGCCATATATGCAATGTGTCACAAAATGTTTGCTATGGGACAATAGTTCATGTTCGAGATATGATGGAAATATATTCTGGTCTAGTTGATATATTGCAACCAACACAAGTAAATTTACCTATGTTGGATTGTTCTAATCTTGCTAGAATAGAACCCAAGTTTTCATATTCATTGTGTTTGTCCCAAAAGTCTTTGTCTAGTTATGTTACTACTTTAGAATTCCTTGATATTTGCAAATTGAGTTGCATCTTACATAGTAGACAACATGATCATGTTAATAATAATCAGAGTAGGCGCAGTTGAAGCATGGCATGAATCAATTTGGTTTTCACAAATATTTAATTGGTTTGATCTTGTGCACAAATTTGATCATAGATATTCTTTGCGAAAACTCAATTTAATATTGAATAACAAGACTATCTATTTAGTTGTTTTTCACCATGATCATGATTCTTTGTACTTCACTTATACCTACAATTTAAGTTGCTTGATGTATACTGGACATACTTTTCATGTGAACAACAATAATACAACATGTTATATATACATATACTTTGCGTACACGTTGTTTTTTTTGTTTCTTCCACTTTCAGCTTACCCAAAGCCGTGGACGGCTTTTCATGAAGAAAGGGAGGATGACGAGGATATATACAGGGGTTATGATGATTCTGATTGCCTGAACTGGAAGGAAATATTGAGTCAAATCAATAATGATTATCAGGTGAATTCATTCCTAGTTGACCATGATGCTTTTATTTATAAGAACTTTATACTACCTAAGTCTATGGATATATGTATGATCAGGTTCATTGGAGAAACAAGCATGGCGCGAGGAGGAGAAGGGCTACAAGAGGAGCCTAGCATGATGATCGCCCGAGGATGCGCGAGGGAGGAGCGGGAGGAAGGCGCAAGAGAAGATCATCAAAACGAAGGCGACCGAGGGTTAGAAGGCGACTAAGAAGGAAGGTTCAATTCGGACAGACAGAAGTTCTGAAATTGAAACGGACGTGGTTTCCACGTACCAACTCCGAATTAAGCAAATAAGTACTTGTTGGAAAGATAATTCCGAGATCTTTTCAACGGGTACTTGCACGTCTCCCAGTTCGTTACGAGCTGTGCACAGCAACCAAAACAAGTCGACAGATGTTTTCTGTCAGTTTACAAATAGAGTCCTTTTAAGTTACGATAGTTAGAGATATGTTTGGTTTCGACCCCAACTCTATGTTGGACGTCCAGCAGCCTTTATATAGGCCAGTAAATCATGGTTATTAGGTTTAGACCACGTTAAAATATTTTGGAGTTGTTTCTTTCATAGAACCTCTGGAATTACCCTGTGTTCGAATCTACCAACTATAATTGAGTGTGATTTGTTGTTCCATTGGGAATTAGTAGATTGCATACTACCGTTTGTGTTCATGGCTGCGTGCGCAAGAGTGTGGTGTTGTGAATATCCTACAAGGTTCGAGATCTGTTGCACTGGCATCAGGGTTTGAGCGGGAGAGATCATAGCTACGCACTAGTTATCTATCATCCACCATCATCATCGACAAGAGCTTGCTGAGAAGATCGGGCCACCCCATATCACTTGGTGTGGCGCCCCATCTATTTAAGAGTCTAGGGGCGGCAGCCTAGGTGGGATCCAAGTTGGTCCCACCCAACTAAAAGATACAAACCGACCCAAAGTTGGGTTCGGCTCAGGGTTCTACCGTGGCAGAGTTTGGGCTTGTTTCTCTGCCGTGGCAGCCTGCAACCGCCAAATGCAATGGAGCACCAGTGTGACAGAGATTGCATCACCACATGCACTTGAGTGTGTGTGGTCATGTGGATCAAGGGTTGTGGTTTGGAAAAGAACACATGCAATGACACTCCATCTGTCAAACCATGGTCAGAAAGCCCAAGAACATGTTGGAATGCAACTGCCAAATGTAATTGAGCACAAGTGTGACATAAGTTGCATGAACACTTCCACTTTGGTGTGTGTGGTCATGTGGATCATTGTGGTTAGGAAAAATACAGATGCAATGACACTCCATGTGTCAAACCATGGTCAGAAATTCCAAAAACATGTTGCAATGCAACTGCCAAATGTAATGGAGCACCAGTGTGATAGAGGTTGCATCATCACATCCACTTGAGTGTGTGTGGTCATGTGGATCATTGTGGTTTGGAAAAGAACACATGGAATGACACTCCATGTCTCAAACCATGGTCAGAAAGCCTAAGAACATGTTGCAATGCAACTCCCAAATGCAATGGAGCACCAATGTGACAGAGATTGCATCACCACATCCACTTGAGTGTGTGTGGTTATGTAGATCAAGGGCTGTTGTTTGGAAAACAACACATGCAGTGACACTACATGTGCCAAACCATGGTTAGAAAGCCCGAGAACATGTTGGAATGCAGCTGCCAAATGAAATGGAGCACCAGTGTGACAGAGGTTGCATCACCACACCCACTTAAGTGTGTATGGTCATGCGGATCAATGTTGTTTGGGAAAGAACACATTCAATGACACTCCATGTGTGAAACCATGGTGACAAAGCCCAAGAACATGTTGGAAGGAAACTGCCAAATGCAATGGACCACTAGTGTGACAGAGGTTGCATCACCACACCCACTTGAGTGTGTGTGGTCATGTGGATCAAGGGTAATGGTTTAGAAAAGAACACATGTAATGACACTCCATGTGTCAAACCATGGTCAGAAATCCCAAGAAAATGTTAGAATGTAACTGCCACACGCAATGGAGCACCAGTGTGATAGAGGTTGCATGACCACACCCACTTGAGTGTGTGTGGTCATGTGGATCATTGTGGTTTTGAAAAGAACACATGCAATCACACTCCATGTGTCAAACCATGGTCAGGAAGCCTAAGAACATGTTGGAATGCTACTACCAAATGCAATGGAGCACACGTGTGATAGAGGTTGCATTACCACACCCACTTGAGTTTGTGTGGTCATGTGGATCATGGTGATTTTGAGAGGAACACGTGCAATGACACTCTATGTGTCAAACCATGGTTAGAAATCTTAGGAACATGTTGGAATGCAACTGCCAAATGCAATGGTGCATGTGGGAGCCCTGGCATCCAGGATGCCATGTCCCCACAATGGACGAGCCCCGCGCCATAGGAGTCTTTGCCTTTGAGAGGCGGGACGCCTCTCGAAGGGACCAAACCGGGCAGGCATCGCTAGGCATACTCTCGAGGGAGGCTGCATGGCATCTTGTAATGCCCTCGAGCGTCGACTACCCCCGGGTGCATCCGGGGCAGAACCATAACTATGCCAAATGGAGTATAGACTACACCCCCCGACAACAAGTGCAGGGCTTTCATGGTCTCAACTGCCTCGGTAAAGAAGACCTGGTCCACCCTCCTTTTGTAGGGAAGGGACAAGTGATCTTGTGGTGGGGGAGCTCTTCCATTTGCCTTTTTGGTGAAAGGGGAAAAAGCAGAGAGAGTTGGATGAAGACAAGCAACGTCGACGAAGGACGCTTTACAGGAGGATGGAGTGGAACGCGGCGAGCTAGACCAATTCCATGTAAAGTAGTCTTCTAGACTGGGATCAATATAGGCAGCACTGTGGACGCCTTTCCCATCCAAAGGCTGGGGGAAAGGCCCGATGCCGCCCTATAAAAGGGCTCCTTCTCCTACCTTGCAAGGGACGGATCCCAGATATCTAAAACCCTAGACTTTCATCCTCCATTGTAACCTCGTGAGGCAAGCGAGCAATACAACAAAGCATGAGTAGGGGCTTTACCTCCTCACGAGGGTCCCAAACCTGGGTAAAAAACCCCAGTGTCAATTCTCTGTCGTGCTTTTTTTCCGTCGCCGAGATCCTTAAGAGCCGCGTGTTCAGCCCCATCACGAACCAAGGGGTAGTTGGACCCTAATTCCTTCGCGGGACAAATCTCCGACATTTGGCCAGCCAAGTAGGGGGCTGAGGCGCGCTTTCAAGACCTTCGACGACCTCGGCAGCATGTCGGCGGCAACGAGACGCACGTCGAGCGAGCCCTCCATCGTGCGACAAGCAAGGCCCATACGGAGCCGGCTAAGCAGCACGCCGCCTCCGAGCAGGTCCCGTGGACGAAGGACAAGGGGGCTCCTCCTATCGCCCGTCGTGGGAGCCTACTCCTTCCTCAAGCGGAGTCAGGTCGCTCTCCCGCACCGTGTCATCCCGCGGCCACCCTGAGCAGCTCACCCCTGAAGCCGCCAAGTGCATGATGTGTGAGCTCCTGGACCACCCGCAGGCCGAGAAGGGCTAGGAGAGATGGCGCGACCGGATCGTGGAACTCCTCGATGCCACCACCCTCTCTCTCGAGGGCCCCGGGGATCAGCCCGAGGGCAAGGAGCCTGGGGATAGGGGTTTGCTCCCGCCTCACCGATGCGGGGATACGACCAAACCGAACGACACCGCTCCACAACCCGCAAATAGTTGCGAGATCATCTCACCTCCCGTGGCCACGACGCCACCGTGTGAGCGCGAAGATCGCCTTGCCGAGGAAATCATGGCCATAGGATAGCAGAACCGTGCGACCTTTGCCAACAACAAGGCGGTCCAGGCCAATGGCTGCCTCGCCTTCACCAAGAGCCTCTGCCGTGTGGTCTGGCCCCACATGTTCTGCCCGGAGACGTCGGCACGCTACAACAACACCACCAAACCGTGCGTGTTTCTATAGCTTTACACCATAACTGTTAAAGTGGCGGGAGGAGATGACTGTGTCATGGAAAACTGGTTCCCCCTATGCCTGAAGGAGACATCTAGCACCTGGCTGATGAACGTCCTCGAAGAGTCAATCGACTGATGGGAGGGGCTCATCTCCCTCTTCATATCCAACTTCAAGGGAACCTATGAGCACCCGCTCACGTACTATGACCTCGGCTAGATACGTCAGCAGCCTGGAGAGAACCTCTTCAAGTTTCTACAGAGGTTCAGTCGAGTCTGTAACAATATTCCCAAAATCTCAGACTCCAACGTCATCACCGCTTTCTCCGAGGGCGTGAAGGACGTCAAGATGAGGGACAAGATTAGGATGCGGGGCGAGAGCCTCACCACCGCTGCTGAGATCTTCATCATGGTCGAGAATTGTGCCAAGGTAGAGGTGGGGCGGATGTTTGGCCACGCGGAGGCATTAACCACCCCCAAGGCCTCGGGCTCATCCAAGGGTAAGGAGAAGGATCCCAAGCATAAGACCGCCACCTTCCTGGCAGCAGAGCTAGATCGGAAGAGCCCTCGCGAGGGAGCTAGCGAGCGAGAGTGGGATGACAACTCATAATACCACTTCCACAAGAAGCCATGCCACCCCACTGACGACTGCTACAATCTCAAGAAACTTCGTGACATGCGCAGTAGCCAGAGGAAGTGGAGGCTGGGCAGTGAGCGAGGCAGCCATAGCGGGGGAAAACAAGGAGGCAACCGCTGGAACAACAACTCCAGTGGGCGTGATGCCCCTCCGGCGAACCACCAAGCCAACTCCGCACAACACCATGCGCACCCCCAGGATAAAGGACGTGCCGAGGACCCCATGGGCTACCAAGTGCCGCAGGGTGCTATAGCCTGCATCCTTGGTGGCTCCCAAGCCCCGACATCCAACCGGCACTTCAAGATACTCGCGCGCGAGGTCGTAGCCGCTACACCAAGGATCCCTTCACCAAAGCTCAAGTGGTCCTAGTGCGCCATCACCGTCGATCCTAGCGACCACCCTATCTCCACCAGGCCCGTGGGCACACTCCCCATGATCTGCACCCCCACCATCAACAACATCATGGTTGCAAAGACCCTCATCGACTATGGTGGCCTATCATACCATTGCATGATGTAGTACATTATAGTCATTGACATAACACCAACGAAACACCGTTCACTAGTATTACATCCCTCAGAGTGGTACAACGGAAACACAGCAGGTCTAAGACATGACTATTGATTACAACTCGACTCTTTACAGAAGATCCAGAGAACACTCTAGGTTAAAGAGAGAGAAAGAACTTATTACAAGGAAGAACTAGAAATAATAACTCAGAACTATCTAGTAACTAAGACTAGCATCTAAACTAATTGGCTTGCAATTGCTGCTAGTGCAATGCTCTATAGAAGTAGTTTTTATGGCTAGAGAATTTATTCCTATCTACTCAAGGACTTTGTCTCCACTTTGGTTGATGTATACGTTGACTTCATTGACTTTATTGAAGAACTTGAGTTGTCGATGATGGTTTCTTGAGCATAAGTTGGTGTTGACGTCGTCTTCAATGGCTTAGAACCTAGCAAGGGTTAAGAAAGTACGGTTGAGTACGAGCATAGTCATCAAGTTCACTAAAAAGGAGTGTATTATGCACTGTCTCTACAGCCATAGACCATAGGTCGTAGGCAATGCAGGTTTCCATAAACATTTCTTTAAAGGTTGCTTTTATTCTGAAAACTAAGTCCGTAAGCCTTCATAGGTTGACCAGAACCTTCGTGGGGTTCCTTTCCTGCCGTGTTCGTAGCTCCTTCCTGGAACAGGGAGTAACATGTCACAGTTCTTACACTCTACAGAGGTGCGTTACTTTACCCATAAGAGACATTTTCCTTGTTGCACATCCAAGTTGTGAGCTTGTCCATACTTCCTTGGTATGGGGCCCAGTCTACTATCCAAGCCAATCACTTCCCCCTTCGCGACCCCGCATGTCCCCTTGGTGTACGCCATGCCCACATCTTGAATTACAGCAATGGTTGGTACAGACCGTCAGATGCAAGAACTATTGTGGGACATTGAGGGTTCCCACCCATATGCTGCATATCCTCTATGAATTACCAATAAATGCACGCTACAAGGATAACAGCCACGACCTGGCCATCCGGGTGCATGCGAGAGGAAGAAGATACGGCTGACTTCTCCGTCCCATTCCAAATCTCATAGTTAACGCGTAATATACGACACTAGAATCACTGGCGACATTGGTTGTTAAGTCCTAGATATTATGTTCCTTTACCACTAGAACTGTATCAGTAGATTATTACCATATAATCCATAATCATATTATTATGAAAATAGTGTTTTCTGACCTTTTAAAAATGCAGGTGATGACAACATTTGAGTTACAAGCATTTGATAGAAAATAATCAAAGGACATGAGCAAGTGTGAACTTGCCTTTTGTGATTGCAAGATTATTGACTCACATTCTTCAAGACAATAGAAGCAAATTATGTAAACAACATCATTGGTCTGGTAAGGACTAATGTTTAAAGAAGCAAGATGCAACAATGCAAAAGTAATGTAATGTAGTTTGATAAATGTGAATCCCCAGACTAATCGTATCTGATCTAGGGTTTGAATCTTGTCATGAGTCCTTTGGAATGTGTTGCACTTTTATACCAATTTCACACTTGTGCTTCTTTTTAAGGTTTGTGAGAGTGTGTGAAACAAGAAGTAACTAAAACAAGTAGAATTCAATACTAAAGCACTTTTAAGTTTGAAATGGCACATATAAACTGCGGGAGTAGGATTGTCAATTCATTAGAGTCTTCATAGCAATACTTTTAATATTTCTTGAAAGAATAACTTTTGAAGAAAATATTACTTTACAAAGTAAAAAACATTTAAACCTAAACCTAACACTTTAAGGTTTTCTTATTAATTACAAGTATTAAAGTAGAAAACAATTAATATTGTTGAATAGCTATTCTACTAGCAAGTGGGGACTTTTAACACTTCAAGAAGGTGAAACAAAAGTACTATGCCTTTATGGAAGTGGTGTTCTCTTGATTTTATAAGTGAATAGAATCACTTAATTATTATAGAATTAATACTTATTTCTATAAACATGGGTATGTCATCATGTTAAATACTTAAAGAATTTTCTATGCTTTTAAAGTGGATTCCCCAAACTTGTAAAAGAATTAGTACTCAAATCTTGATGATTTTATAATTGATAAGTTATTTTTGGAGAGCAAGGTTTACTTAACTTTAAATGGTAATTTTAATAAGTACAACTTAAAATAGTTAGACCTATCTTGACTTCACTTAAATATCCATGGAACTTGTTAATACCTTTTTATATTTTAAATAAATAATAGTAAAAGCAATATTAAAGATTTATATATTTTTAATGAATTAAAATAAGAGAAAAAGGTTTAAACTAATTTTATTCAACCTTTACCTTTTATTTCACGCCGAATGTGAGAGTTGACATTTTTAATGTGTAGATTTTATTTTTGTGATCATTTTGGTATATTATAAGTATTTTTGGGATTTTTAAATAATAAGATATGATTTTTATAAGTTTTATCACTTTATAAATACTAAATAAATAATAAATACTTAGTTAAGTGATAAAAAATGTACAAAATAAGTTTCTAATTTTAGTTTTTCTAAGGATTTTGATATATTATATTTATTTATTTTATGAATTTTAAATAATAGAATATATTTATTTAAGATTTATCCCTAATAGATTATTTACTAATAATAATAATTATCTTATTTAAGTTGGAAAATAAAATGTAATTATAAGTTTATATTATAGAGTTTATTTTTCTGAACAGTTTGATATATTATATAGATTTTTCTAAATTATAAAACAAAAGATATTGATTTAACAAAATTTATTCATTTTATGGATTTATTTAAATAACTAATAAATGATTTTCTACGTCAGTGCTAATGTCAGCATGACTCAACCCTATCTATAAAACCTTTTTTCACTAATCTAATTCTAACCCACAGACACTGATGGGTGGGTCCTCCACCATGTCATTAGCCACATCGGCAATGACCAAGTCAAACGACCTGATCGCCTTTGCTGACGCCACCTCGCCGGAGAGATGATGTCATGCTACTGGAGCACGCCGGGGACGCTGGTGTATGGCTCTAGAGGCACTGTGGAAGGGTGTGTTCGATAACAGGGAGCATGACTAACCTATCTAGGGCGGCGCCACTCGGTTAAGGTCACCGGAATAGCCTCTGTGATGGTGAACGATGGCGGTGGTGGTAGGTATACGGTGGTAGGGCAATGCAGAACGAGATAGTGGAAACGGAGGGCACTGGAGGATTTAGGATCTCACCCCGGTGGTGGTGGTGGTGATGGCGAGGCCGAAGGTGGACGGTGGCGATGACACGGACATCGACGGACCTCACCGGAGGCGATGAAGAAGACGTCATGGAGCTCGATTCCGTGAGCCCCAGTTCAATTCCTCTAGCTGGTCATTGCAGAAGAAGATGACAGTGCTCATAGAAGACTTGGATAGTCGCGGGGAAGGCTAGAACAACGGGAATCGACGACAGCCCAAAGCCAGGGTTTCGACCCCTTATGTGGAGAGGAAAAGAGAGAGAGCGAGCTTGAGAGAGAGTGGACGGGGATGAGGATGAGTGAGGGCATCGTCGTGACCTACTTATCCCCTCCAAGCGACAGCGATACGGGTCTCCACGCCGGCGAGCGGCAGCACTGGCGCCATCGAGCTACTTCGGCTGCTGCGCGAGATGGACGACAGAGATAGATCGGACAAAACGGTACTCGGGCTGGCCTGGTGCTGGGCTGTGGCAGAGCGGGCAAAACTTTGATACTGCTCGCTATGCTAGGTTAGGCGATGGGTCGTGGGCCGCGTCTACTGGTTGCCTTTTTTTCTTTTCTATTTCTATTTTCTGTTTTCATATTCCATTTTCAATCCAAATTCCAATCCTTTAAATGTTAAAACTTTTATACAATATTTCAAACATTTCTAAGGACATAGTATTAGTTGATGGACCTAATCTTGTTAGTGTGTTACAATTTTCACTATTATAAAAGAAATTGTTTATTAAACAAAGTAATTAGGGATTAGGGATTTAGAGATTTGTTTCTTATAATAAGATTATAAACATGATTCCATGTTCACTTAATGAATGTAATAATGATGGTTTGAAAGGATTAATGATGTATATAAAATCCCATTCAAACTTAGTCTCATATGGGAATTAATATATATATCCCTATTAATGCTTTAAACCTTGTGATTCATATTATGGTGATTTAAAACCCATGGTTTTCAAGGTTTTATGTTTCCTTCTTCTCAAAACTACTTCGTGTTTAGCATTTAGAATTACCATAACACAATTTTGGTTAAGTCATTATGCATGGTACTAACCATTATTGGAAAAATGAAGATGTTCATTTATAAATGGTTTAACATGAGTTTTGGAGAATAGTTAATAGACTCACATTCTATTATGGCTATGGATGAAGATTTAAAGCTAAGATAATTTACCTTCATGTTTGGTGGCCATGGATAATAACTCAACTTAGAGTGACCTATTGAGATTGCTTTACTAAAGTGGTCTTGGTGGTATATGAGACTAGGTCTTTTGGGGGTTTAAGACAACCAGGTGGACAAGGCTTTCATCCATAACTCTTAACTAGTATTCTTCTTATCTCTTAGACATTTCATTTGACTAAGAGATACTATCCATTGGCTGCCTAAAGATAGGAATTGGTTTAACTACCCTCTTTATTCTGGATGTTTAAACAAAGAGGTAGACATGGGTCTTGTCATGGTTTGATATGATCTTGGTTAAGGCTTCTAAAGAATCCTTACCTTAATACCTCACCAAAGTTACCTTTAGATAAGGAATTCCTTTCCTAAATATACTCTATATCTCTCTCTTATCTTATTCACAAAGATCACATCTTCCTGAATAAGACAATCATCTGACTCCACCATATCCATCATCATATGATGACATGGTCATTCCACTTCAACAACACTCATTCTCCATTCTTCTAGTATATATATAACTTCCATTTCTAAACTACTCTTGAGGAAGTCATTCATCTAATTAGTTCTAACTTCATTAATCCACCCTTGTAACATTCTTCCTTTACTACACAACTTGGACTACTTGACTACCCTTGATAAATTCATCAATGTAGTTGCTTCTAACTCCATCCATAAACTCCTTTATAATAACCTTCCCTCTATTTGCAAGGCTTGCAAGATTATAGTTCTCTCTACATCACATGTGATAACAATCCCCTGGAATGGGTATGGTACTACTCACATAATACAAGTTTGTTCTTATATTAGCTTGGTTAATCTACTATGCCTCCAACTACTCCATATACTTATATTACATACTTCATCCAACTCTAGCTTGACTTCTCATAATCAAGCTAGATGATTCATCTTACTAGGCTTTACATAATTTGGTATACTCACAACTCTTCTTCAACACCTAGTCATCTAGTCTCAAGTACTTGAGAATAATGACCACCATCCTTTGATCAAACAAAGCTTGGGCTTCTATTTGTTTGATCAAGATCTATTATCACTAGGCAGTAGATTAGTACTAGTCTCTCTATAGGCTTATCTTGTGAGGGAAGCTTACTCCATATTTATATCTACTTGGCTTAACAAGATTTCCATTGGATACTTTAATATTACTAGCTTTCTCATAGCTTCATGGTCACTAGCTTAACTCTTGGGTTTAGGTACTTCTTCTAGTTAACTCATGGGTGAGTTATCTCCTCCAACCTCTGATGGTTTGATCTCTGCCAAGGATCACATTCCATTGATGATGGCATACTCTACCATACTAGTTCCTTCTTCTTATTAATCTACATAAGGTCTTTGGAAGGTCAATATAATAGGTTAAAGCTAAAGGCTAATAAGTTCTAGGTCAGGAATTGATCGCTCAACACTGATGACCATTGACTCTAGGACTTGGTTAAATAGGATGTAATCTCTTAATATGATATTAAGAGTATATGTTGGATGGTCTTGGCTTGACTTCCTTTTCTACTCTATTTGTAATAAGAGTTAATGTTTAAGAACTACCATGATACCCATGGTAGGAATAACTATGGCAAGCAAGTGTATCAAGATTTAGTTATGGAGCTTCTTTACTTGGAGTTATATACTTGACTTGGTCTTCGGGGTTTGTGGTAGATAATACCTTGATATCAACTTTAGAATATTAAGTATTCATCCTTGAGTTGTGGTATGGAATACCATGTAATGATCTCTAGAAGATCAAGTACTCCATATTAAGTAGTGTGTTGTGACTTAGTTTTATTACATCTGATCTACCCTTAGATCAAATTATATTACCCAAGGATAAGGTTTTAGCAAAGGTCATATTGAAACTTATCACAATCAACTTGATGATCTACTTCAGTTCCACCAAGTTAAGAGAAGCTTCAATCACTTTGAAAAGTGTTATTTAAAAGCGCGGAAATTATCCAGATTTTCTATGCATGAATGCAATGCAACCATGTAATGATCTCTAGAAGATCAAGTACTCCATATTAAGTAGTGTGTTGTGACTTAGTTTTATTACATTTGATCTACCCTTAGATCAAATTATATTACCCAAGGATAAGGTTTTAGAAAAGGTCATATTGAAACTTATCACAATAAACTTGATGATCTACTTCAGTTCCACCAAGTTAAGAGAAGATTCAATCACTTTGAAAAGTGTTATTTAAAAGCGCGAAAATTATCCAGATTTTCTATGCATGAATGCAATGCACACACCTTATCTCAGCTTATTTCTAAGCTCTAATGCTGGGATGTTACATCGATGGAGGCGCGGGCCTAAACGTAATCTCCACCGAGACCTTCACCCAGCTGCAGGTGCCATATGATAGGCTGATGCCGACCATGCCATTCGCCGGGGTGACAAGCGGATCCACCATACCCATAGGGCAGCTGTGCCTCTCCGTAACATTCAGAATGCACGACAACTACCGCACCAAGCTCATCGACTTCAATGTGGAACACATCAACCTCCTGTACAATGTCATCCTCGGCTACCCTGCACTGGCCAAGTTCATGGCCGCCACACACCATGCCTACAACATGATCAAGATGCCTAGCGGTAGCGACGGAGTCATCATGGTCCGTTGCGACGAGGTGGAAGCCTTACGCTCCTTGGAGCACGCCTACAAGACCGCTGCCACCACCTATCCCGAGGATGAGAATATCATTTTGCGGCCCGAAAGTTGGGTGTCCAGGTAACGCGGTATCCAAGTTGCTTACAATCAGCTACGTTGCCCAAAGTTGGCGTGCCAAATACTCAGAGGGTCTTTTCGGCACGAATTCAACTTTACGTTTCAATACAAAATATCAGGCTAACGCCCATCAAGTTGGTCCCCCTGTCAGCTTTCGATGTTATGTCGCTGCCGTTGTGGCTACCATGTAGGCTTGCAGCGTTGGCACATGCATCCTTTACGCGTATTCTTCTTCCTCCGGGGCGACAATCTGTGGTCGCGGCCATGGTGCGGAGCTAGGACTTGGACGAACCTGCTTGGCTCGGCTCTCCTCCCCATCCCGAATTGGAGCTCGCCCTCACCATGGCCGCACCCATGGCACGGCGTGGGGACAGGAATTCATTCCCGGGTGACATCTATCACCATGCCGACTATGCTCGGTCCTGTTGGCCTCCTCCAGAATCCGAGCTCGCCGTCGCCATGGTCGCACACGCACCAGCCACGACGCCTTCCTCTCCGAACCCCAAAGCCACATCCACCCAGTTCGGCACAACACCAATAAGGTGAATATGCATCAAGTTTTCTTCTTGTGATTGTAGAAAAACATGTATGTACCATGGCCGTAGCATACTCTAAGAATGCACACATATGTTGTTTACTAGATTTTCATTTGAAATTAATAGCTCCGTGATGATGAAACATAGAGAACCTAAATGGAATGACGATGACGACCATGTTCTGTACTTTGCGTTGCATCAACAAGTGCTCGCTGACGAGTTCATCAGCCATTGCCAAAAAATATGTGAACAAATCAATGAGCGATTCAATGCAAATACGCGCAAAAGCTAGATCCATGTCAACAATCACCAATAGGTGGCACATTCTAGTGATGCGTTCAAATGCGTACACCATGTATCATTTACTTGAAGTGGTTGTTATCCTGAGCAAAAATGCCTAGTATGCACATTACCTTTGTATGTTCTATGCTGCAATTATGTTGTTATGGGTGTGGAAATAAAAGTTGGGCTTCACTGAATATTATGCAGTTAGGCCTAACTTAGTCTTACACAAATAATCACTGCTTAGTCTTTACACAAATAAGCCTAACTAATGATAAAGAAAAAGACAAATGGTTCATAGGATCTGCCAGTATGAGCACTAGGTCCCTAGAGCTGGTGGTATCGTCGGAACGAACCCGAATGCTGCGTTTGGCCGTCTGTCATTCTCCATCAAATCGTGCAACACCACTGATGAGCCAATTGTAGGGCCCCTCCCCCCGACGTGGATTCGGCTCCAGGTGGGATCTGGACTATCAACATGATAGGCGGGTGAGTGTGCAGCAAACACACAGTCTGCTATAAACACTGGAAGTGTTGGCACCTCAGCACCAACACTAGCATGTTCTTCCTGGACTCCGGCAGCAGCCTCAGCAGGTATTTCGTCAGCTTCACCAACAGCAGCCTCAACAGGTATTTCGTCAGCTTCACCAGCAGCAGCATTAGCAAGTATTTCGTCAGCTTCACCAGCAGCAGCATCACCAAGTATTTCGTCATCTTCACTAGGAGCAGCAGCAGCTAGTTCTTTGTCAGCTCCACCACCACCACCACTAGCAGCATCAGGAGCCAGGGTTGCCTAAGCAATTACAGGTTCAATAGCTCCAAGGGCTCCGACAAAGAAAGGGTAGTTAATCCCAAGAAACACAAATTATCCCTTCATATTGTCGACTCTGCTCCAGACTTGCTCTACTGGGTCTTTGGATGGGCATACGGACCTCGAGAAAACATCACACCGCAGCGTTGGGTATGAAGAAAGTTGTGTCCCCATATGTTCTATTGTATCACCAATGTTGTTTAGTGCTCCCTTGATATGAATCCACATGAGTTCAACATCATGTTTCGTGTCGCTTCCGAGGTGCCAGGAACCAGCGTCGTGTCTCAAGTTCAGCATCTGCTACTGCATCTTCGATGACCGGAGCTGGAATGATGCGCGGGGCTGCGTGGGTACTTGCGTGTTACTTACAGTCAGTAAGCAGAATTTTGAATGGGATTTTACATGCTATATGACACCATGACTCACCCCAAATGGACGGCTCCCAAACATGCACGTCGCCGCTAGGTTCAGTGATGGCATAAATGCGTTGCGGTTTGTACGAATAGTAGCTGGAGGTGAAGACGGTGTCGACATACTTCTCTAGCCGCAGGAAGTCATCGCGCAAGACTGTCCATTCCTTGTCTTCTAGGCATCTAATGAATGTGATTGCCTTGTCGAACACCGCTAAGAGGTCGTACTCCCATGGTCTATGTGGGAGTTGTACCTTCAGGAGCTCAAGTTCTGCCATGTTGAACCTGTAAGCGAATTCGGAAATGGGCGGCGACCACCTGTTGTTGAATGCAGTAATGCCGACACCCTCCAAAGATGGCAATGTAAGTCTCAACGATCTGTAGCCATTTTTTGAGTCCAAGTACTCCCATCTTGGGATAAAAGGACCAGCCACTCGCCATTGCCACCCACCCAGTTTTGGTCATCTCCCATTTTCGTCTCTTCTTCCTTGATATTCACCACTACTGATTCCGACCACTTATCCAGCAGCATCAGTTTTCATTAATATTCTGCAGAGTTTGTTGTTAGTTGGTACAATCACCTAGCATGGATTCCATTGCAAATACAATTTGACAACTAGACCTTCAGATTAAAGTACACAAAATATCGCCTAAATACGAGTGTCTCCTCAGAAATCGCCTAAATTGTGCCTGTGTCACTACAAAGATTCCAAATATATGGAGTAGGAGCAGAGCCCCCCAGAACAAACTCCTGACGATGATCATAAATAGTTGGGGGCATAACAACCTTAAATCGTCTAATCTGTTTGTTTTTATTTTAGGAAACAGAATATCACCTAGCAGGCATTCCATTGCAAATCGAAATTGACAACTCGTCTATCACCTAAAGTAAGACTGTGTCACTACGAAAATACCTGAATATCAGATACGAGCAGAGCTTCCACTGTACATAATAGTCTTAAATGGTTCAATTTGTTCAAACCGCGCATGCACACAACACGTTCGACGAAAGGAACATAGGATTCCGATGAGAGTTCAGCACATATGAATCAACGATATGACTGAACCAGTAAGCAAGATACTGGAACTTACGTGGCCATCGCGGTCGTTTGGCCATTTGCTGGTATCGGGGTAAAGAAGGCCTGGCGTGCCGAACGGTTGTTCGTCCATGTCCCGCATCGTGAAGCGGTAGCCAGGGATGTAGCGAGCGAGGCGGCCGGCAGAGATGATGTCCAACCCCGTGGTGATCCTATGCATGTTCACAGCACTGAGGTTCAGCCATCCCCAATCCTCGTGGTGGCGGTCGCCCTGGCCATCCGCATCGTCGTCGCATGCCTTTCGCTTCAACTTGCTGCTACCCCAAGCTCTACCCATAGCGGCAAATGGAGTCTGGAATCTGGTAGATTAACGGAGGCAGATGGATTCGAGAGGGGATGGAATCAGGGATGGGGGTAGTTGTTCGAGTAGGGAGTGACCCGGTGAGGAACCGCCGCCACCGTCGGTTCTTGTCCGCGTGGAAGACAAGGAAGGGGGGCGTAATTATTGAGGGCGCGCACCAGAACCATCTAGAGGAAGTGAAAAAATAAATCGTAAGAGAGAGAAATGTGCGGCCCGCCTATCAGTGAGTGAAGGTCGGCACGCGCAAACGTGATTACGTTTGACTTGGATCGTGCATGGCAGACCTCGATTCCACCACATGCAGGTAGCGCAGAACAAATTTTAGGAAGCGCTAGCGTCGACGTGTAAAACCGCTGTTTTTCTCTACCTTCACCCTACTACGAACGGTCGTGCACCATTCCAGATATTGGTAAGGGCGGTTCCAATCTTTCACTTTTTCGTCTCATTTCCTTCTCCACGGCCTCATCGTCTTTCTCCTCCACAGCCTCATCCATTTCCTCCACCACGGCATCACCCTCTTCCTCCGTATCCTTTCCCTCTTTCATGTAGTCATGGACTTTTTGGACATCCGAAATGACGGCAGGCAAGCGACTATGCACTTCGACATAGAATTACATGGCGGGAAGAAGATCAAAGTCATCTACACCACCGATCCTGTGATGGGAAGGAAGACTCTAAGTAATTACAAGAGTTGGCTACGGTTCAAAGAAAACAGGTTCATAGGTCTCGACCTCGAGTACAGCCGCGATCACCATAGGATCACCGTGGTGCAACTCTCCATGAAGGGGCATGTCCTCGTATACCAGCCTTTTTGCGAGAAGGGGGCTGACAGGATCTGGTAGACTTTGCTGTCTTTTTGTTCCTGAACCGTCTGTTTGCAAAAGTTATTGCTATATTATTTGTCTGAATTCATTTTCATGCAGGTGGGGCGAAAGCATTAGGGATCTGTTTCATGACTTTCTCGTGAACCAGCACCTAACATTTATTAGTGTTGACATCATGAATGACACTAAACTGCTTGAAAGCCCGACTGTCAACATTAGAATCCCAAAGGAGTGCAGAGTGGACATCCAGGAAATTTACTGGATCCCAGGGACGAAGGGCGGAAGGACCGGGATGGCCTCTCTTGCCTCCGAACTCAACGACCCATGGTACACTGACATGAAGGGCAAATTGTCGAGATGTTCGTGGAGGCGTTTAGGGCATGATTACTGGGAGGATAAGCCGCTTTCTGAACCTAATCTGAAGTACACTGCAATTGATGGGTATGTTAGCCGCGAGCTATACCGCCAGATTGTAAAATCTCGTTCCAGGCATCGCATCATTGAACCACCACCAAGGCAGGTTGTTTTCCCTAGATGCCGGCGTGTAGATGAATCTACAAGCTGGGGAAAGCGACCGAAGGCATCCTGGGATCGGTTGCCTTCTCCAATAGGCTGGGATGTAGACTTTTAGTGCATGATTGTTGTGTTTGTATGGGGCTTGTTATGTTTATGAAAACATGTTATTTCAGAAGTACACTATGTGAGCAATTACGAACTGCTATGTATTACCTTTGTCGAACTATAATCTGGGTTTGGTTATGACTGTATCCTTCGCTATAATCTGGGTTGGTTATGACTTATGACTGTATCACACCTTATGCATGTCAGTCCTGGACTCTGCCGCATGCAAATGGCACAGACAAGATTTGTAAGAATGAATGTTGAGCATACAAAAGGGGGGAATGTAATTCATACAGGTTAAGTAGCTAATAGCACAGGGATCATACGAGCTTGGTTCTTACACACAGAATGCTTAGAAAATACATGCGAGATAAAATACAGGCGAGATAAAACTAGGAACAAAATGCGAAACTAGTAGTGGTAAACAACACACTCACCCACCCGCCAGATCCTGTTGAGCATCTTGTAGAAGACATACGCGTCACTGGCTGCGTACTTGATCGCATCGTAATCCAGGTGCCTCCACTCCCATCGCTCATGCAGGTGCTTCGAGAACTCGACTTTCATGCTGGCGTACTCGTGGTCGATGATGTCGGCAGCGAGTCAAGCCATGCCGTCTTTCCCCGTATCGCCATTCGGTTACCTCCACAAACGTTGGAGATCGACGTGATTGACGACATGAACAAGGAAATCCTGCTCTAGCTTTGGAGTGTCGTTCTTGATGTCGACGCTGGCGAAGTAGATCTCCCTCCTGTGTAGGAACTCACGAAGCTCCGGGCATACAGATTTGGCCCTACATACATGGTATAGGAGGCAGTGGTTGCGCATGGACAGCTGCAAAAGTGTCGTCCTCTTCCTATCTCCGGTATACTTGAGGTCAAGGCCGACAATCTTGTACCTGTCCATCGGCAACTGTAGCCACCGCTCGTACATTGCGATGACCTTGGCGACCTCCACTGACGCATTTGTGTGGACGGCCGTCAGCTTGGTGGTGCCATGGGCGGTGACGATGTACTCGTCGGTGAAGTCGCTCCCGTCACCGAACACGCCGTTCACTGCATCCATGGCAGCAGCTAATGCAGCGACGGTGGCCTAGGGTCGGTAGCGGTGACTGGGACTAGGTGTGGCGGTGGAGTGATCTGTTGCGGTGGTATGGTCCGGCGGAGGCGGTGCCTGCGGAAGCGTCGATGGTTCTTACGGTGGCTGCGGTGGCAGCGGAGAGCGGCAGAAGGAATGAGTTGGGGATTTTTGCACAGTGATGTGCTGAGGAGACATAACATGATGCTTAAATTGCATTTACCAATATTCTGGTCATACCTATGTGGAAGCAAGTTTGACCAGGCGAGCACCGTTGGTTTCCAATCCTAGCGATTAAATTCGGTGTCCGTCCCGGTAGGCGATGGGACGGGTGTGTGACGTGGCTTTGGCGTGGCAGAGACCGGTCACGTAGACCACCATCCCGTTGCCGATCTGCAGCGGGTGCACGGTGCTGAAACGATGTAACATGACAGGAAAGAAAAAGTGTACAACTATTATTCCTAACAAGTTTAAGAAGTGTAAGCATAGACAGGGACCTAGCATCCCTGCACCCCGGGGCAGCCACCCAGCCGATCAGGCCTGCCGATTGCGCAAAAATTGCAATTTCATTTTGTCCAGAATTTGTCAAATTGAAACTCGTTTGCCATGCTTCTATAAGTTTCTGTGTAGGCCACTTGTATAAGCATGCACGATCAAGCAACTTTGCAACACACGTGTCGGTGGAAAAGCATGAGGTTTCAACACACCACATAGTTTAGGGATTTAGAATAGCTACATTGTGGATCTCTAGCCAAATTGCATGGTAAAGCCAAATTCAGCTTTTTGTCAGATTTAGCTATAGCAACATTGTGTCTCGTTTGTCCTCACTTTTTCCCTCCTGATATTCCGAAGCCCTCACATGCGCTGGGAGGGGGTGTCGTCTGGTCAAAGGCTTGGCCGTTACATGCACCCTGACGCCTAAATTGGAAGTTATTTTTTTGTTATTTGGCCTTTTTAAGAGCGACTTTTCCCCTCTCTCTCTAATAGTTGTTTTTTTGCCCAAAAAGGTAGGGAATCTAGAGCAGCTTCTCTCTTCATTCATTGTTGTTTTGCCCTTGTTTTTCCCCAGTCTGGTAGAAAATCTAGAGCAGCAAAACAAACCAGCACCATAAATAAATTCCGTGTAGGCCACTTGTGTAAGCATGCACGATCAAGCAACTTTGCAACACACGTGTCGGTGGAAAACCATGAGGTTTCAATGCACCACATAGTTTAGGGATTTAGAATAGCTACATTGTGGGTCTCTAGCTAAATTGCATGGTAAAGCCAAATTCAGCTTTTTGTCAGATTTAGCTATAGAAACATTGTGTCTCGTTTGTCCTCACTTTTTCCCTCCCGATATTCCGAAGCCCTCACATGCGCTCAGAGGGGGGTACCGTCTGGTCAAAGGCTTGGCCGTTACGTGCACCCTGAAGCCTAAATTGGAAGTTATTTTTTTGTTATTGGGCCTTTTTAAGAGCACCTTTTCCCCTCTCTCGCTAACAGTTGTTTTTTTGCCCAAAAAGGTAGGGAATCTAGAGCAGCTTCTCTCTTCATTCATTGTTCCTTTTGCCCTCGTTTTTCCCTAATCTGGTAGCAAATCTAGAGCAGCAAAACAAACCAGCACCATAAATAAATTCAGTAAACAGAGCAGATGTAGATAAAGCAGCTAATATAGGTTATATAGTACGGTACTTAACGAGGTTCGACAATTAGGCTACTCAGCAGCAGCAGCAGCTGACAGGTTCAACACAGACAATACAAAAGAAGCTGCTTTACAGCAGCAGCAGCAGCTGATCAGTGGCCCCTCGTGGCCTCTTCTAGGAGGGCCTCCGCCTCCTCCCTCTGGCGCCTCCTCCACTTCTTGCTGCCCATCCCTTGACCTTAGGCTCCTTGGTTTTGATCGGGGGCATGCGACCCTCCTCGATAGCCACCTTCTGGAGGTTGTGGAGGTCAAGACTGAGCGCCTGGTGCTTGGCTATGAAGCCGTGGACGTTCACGGACTCGACGCAGGTCCTCACGTCCTCGGCATGCTTCACGAGGGAGTTGAAGTCCGTGGCGCGGAGCCTCCTAGTGGGGCAGAAGGGGCACCTATACACGTCGCCGGCAAAGAAGTTGTTGTACTGGCAAGACTTTAGCCTCCTTAGCACATGGGGAGTCTTGGTGTCCTTGGACTCGTCGTCGCTGCGGACGTCGTTGCTATCCTCCTGTTGGAAAAAAATAGTAGAGTGCAATAAGGACATGATTGAGATACTTTGATTATCGGGATTGATTATTTGCATGGATTGACCGATTGAGATCTCCCGATTATTCCCCAAATCTCAAACCAAATCGAATACTAATCCCAACTACGAACAGGGGGATTCATCGAAAATCGAGATCTAACACAAGAGGATTAGCTACTATAAAAATACGAACAGCCAAGCCCTAATAACATACGATCTAGCATCCAACAATCTGAACAGGGGAAGAACAAGAGAAGGGGAGAAAACCCTGGTTACCTCCGACCATGGGTCGGCGATGCTGGTGTCGTAGGGGTTCTCTGGCCTTATGTATACAACCTCCTCGTAGGGGTCCCAGCCGAGCAGGATCTGTCCAAGACCAGCGGGGGCCTCCTCGCCGGCGACTATGGTGGATGCGGGGACAGGGACGGGGGTCTGTACGGGGACAGGGGGCTCCTCGCTGGCGGCCTCGGAGGTGCCGATGGCCATCGCGCAATTCTTCTCCATCGCCGACGTGGTTGGGGTTTTGTTGGGCGTTTGCAGAAGGTGATGGGACAGTGGAGACGGTTGAGTGAGCGAGTGCGTGATGAGTGGGAGTGGGAAGGCCTCTATTAAAGGAGAAGGGAAGCGAAATTTCATTGCACTACCGTGCACCAAGTACGCTAATGCACCGTGCACGACCACACGTGTCCTCTACCGCCCCGTGCACCGCACACGCGTACTGTGAGTCATGTTTTTTCCCTCATGTCTAACCCTAGCGATTCAGTTGTACTCAGTTTTGCCCTCGAGCGTAACACTAGCAGTTTGGTTCCATTTTTAAAACATTTTCTATTTTCTATTTGAATCCCGTTGTCACTCTTGCCCTTGGTTTTTAAGTTCTACTCAGTTTTTCCCATGGTTTTTAAGTTCTACTCAGTTTTGCCCTTGGTTCTTAAGTGCTACTCAGTTTTCCCCTCTCTTTGTATCCATTTGTCGCACTTGTGCTCATCTTCGTTGCTACGCTCTGATTGGTCAAGACAGTTGTCACACGGATCGTGCCCACCAACCGTTGATCCTCTGTGATCTAGCGGACAGGATAACCCTTATATCTGTCGGGGGCACCCCTCTATCCATGCAAAATAACGAGTATGCCACCGGAATTTTAACTCCATAAATAGATGAACTTGAATATAAATTGAAGGGTACGAAAATAGAAATCCCCATAGTTTAAGGGTCTAGATACGGTAAGAGAACTAAATATTATTAGTGGTCGGGCCAGCACAGTGACGGGTTGGTCGGCTAGAACTTGTTGATTCCTAAGTAAGGGGACACTAGGCCGGTCTTGACATACTCCCTCAGGAATTTGCCATAAGAAACGTGCTTAGCCTTGGTCGCCAACTTGTGTTTACTAGCCAGGATTTTACCGATGCTAACCGCATGCGAAATCAAGCTGGCAATCCTCGGGTTGACTCCTTTCTTACAGAAAGGGCACCTGAGCTCCCCAAGTCGAGTGTGGAAAGGAATTATCCCGCTCTTGAGCTTCTTCATGACATGGCGGCTCTTGTTGTCCCTGGTCTCCTTGTTAGCGTCCATCTCACTAGAATTCACCTGTAATGTATGGAATGCAAACCAAAATGAGCAAAATAATAAATATATATTCCTTCCACCATTTTGAGTTACTTTTGATGCAATAGCATGTCTATATAGGTTTAGCAGTTCATTACGGCCGTCTCCCTAGCTCGCTCCTAAATTAATGTGGTTTGTGTTCTTGATAACTTATTAATAAATAAATAATGTGGATTCATTCAGAACAGACTAGATCTCTCCATGTACCAGTTCGTACGTTGCATCTAATCATTAGGACTAGATTTTTTATGACACCAGGATAGATTAAGCTCGAGCAGAAAATATGAAACATATAGAAATAGATGTACCTCCGGGTACACGAGCGGAGCGTGTTCGTCGAACTCCACACCCTCATCGAGGCCTCTAAAGTCATCAGCACCGGCGAGCACATGGTCCCCCAAGGGGTTGAACTGCACGTCCTCCTCCCCTTGTGCTGATCGATGCTCCTCCAGATCTGCCGCGTGAAGCACCACCCCGGCGGCGATGCCCGGACACTCACCCCCATGCACTGGTTTCATGGAGAAGGTTTGTGCAAGTACATTCAAGATTGTGAGGTTTTGCTAGATAGGTAAGAGAGAGTAGTGGATGAGTGCGAATGGAGGACCCAATAGGCTGGGTTTTTAATGCTAGGATGTTCAGGCCTCCTCGAGGGCCCTGGTAGGCAGCTCTTCCGGCTGCGGCTGCCGTGTGGAAGGTTCGTGTGGTGGGGGCCTATAGGAAGTTAGAGTGCAGGCGCGCTGCATAGTAAAAATGGTATAGCCCATGGGCCGTGGATGACCATTTGTCATGTAGTAGACTTGTAGCCTTTGCAGACTAGATTAAACGTGGCATGACCACTCGACGACTTTTTCCATGAATGGCATCGTGTTCCTTCTTGTAGAAGTCTCGTTGAGGGAGACGTCCATGTTGTCTCGTGATGTCCTGTGAAGGGCACAACGTGTGCAACGAGCCTCGTTGGATCACACAGGATCAATGGTTGGTGCGCACGATCCGTGTAACAACTGTGACAACCAATCAGGGCGTAGCAGACAGTGGGCACGGGTTTGGGCTTCTACAAAAGAGAGAGGGGACAAAACTAGGTAGTATCAAAAAACCAAGGGAAAAGCTGAGTATTATAAAAATGGAAAGTGAGTGTCTTTTACAATGAAATACATCATGGCATACATCAAATTATGCCAAGATAGATCCACTAGAGTTCATTGCATGTGTGTTCTTTCCACAAACCACGTATGTATCCGCTAGAGTCATTGCATGTGTGTTCCTGTCATGAACCACATATGGATCCACTAGTTTTCATTGCATGTGTGTTCTTTCCACAAACCACATATGTATCCACTAGAGTAATTGCATGTGTGTTCTTTTCACAAACCACACATGGATCAACCAATGCCATTGCATGTGTGTTCTTTCCACAAACCACATATGGATCCACCAATGTCATTGCATGTGTGTTCTTTTCCACAAACCACATGGATCAACTAATGGCATTGCATGTGTGTTCTTTTCACAAACCACACATGGATCAACCAATGGCATTGCATGTGTGTTCTTTTCACAAACCACACATGGATCCACCAATGTTCACTTCATGTGTGTTCTTTCCACAAACCACTTATGGATCGACCAAGGTCATTGCATGTGTGTTCTTTTCCACAAACCACATGGATCAACCAATGGCATTGCATGTGTGTTATTTTCACAAACCACACATGGATCAACCAATGGCATTGCATGTGTGTTCTTTTCACAAACCACACATGGATCCACCAGAGTCATTGCATGTGTGTTCTTTCCACAAACCACATATGGATCAACCAGTGTCATTGCATGTGTGTTCTTTCCACAAACCACATATGGATCAACCAATGTCATTGCATGTGTGTTATTTCCACAAACCACATATGGATCCACTAGAGTCATTGCATGTGTGTTCATTTCACAAACCACATATGGACCCACTAGAGTGATTGCATGTGTGTTCCTGTCATGAACCACATATGGATCCACTAGTGTTCATTGCATGTGTGTTCTTTCCACAAACCACATATGTATCCACTAGAGTAATTGCATGTGTGTTCTTTTCACAAACCACACATGGATCAACCAATGTCATTGCATGTGTGTTATTTCCACAAACCACATATGGATCCACCAATGTCATTGCATGTGTGTTCTTTTCCACAAACCACATGGTTCAACCAATGGCATTGCATGTGTGTTCTTTTCACAAACCACACATGGATCAACCAATGGCATTGCATGTGTGTTCTTTTCACAAACCACACATGGATCCACCAATGTTCACTTCATGTGTGTTCTTTCCACAAACCACTTATGGATCCACCAATGTCATTTCATGTGTGTTCTATTCCACAAACCACATGGATCAACCAATGGCATTGCATGTGTGTTATTTTCACAAACCACACATGGATCCACTAATGGCATTGCATGTGTGTTCTTTTCACAAACCACACATGGATCAACCAATGGCATTGCATGTGTGTTCTTTTCACAAACCACACATGGATCCACCAGAGTCATTGCATGTCTGTTCTTTCCACAAACCACATATGTATCAACCATGGTCATTGCATGTGTGTTCTTTCCAAAAACCACAAATGGATCAACCAATGTCATTGCATGTGTGTTCTTTCCACAATCCACATATGGATCCACTAGAGTCATTGCATGTGTGTTCTTTTCACAAACCACATATGGACCCACTAGAGTCATTGCATGTGTGTTCTTATACTAAAACCAGCACTAGAGTTCATTGCATGTGTGTTCTTTCCATAAACCACATATGGATCCACTAAAGGCATTGCATGTGTGTTCTTGACATGAACCACATATGGATCCACTAGTGTTCATTGCATGTGTGGTCTTTCCAAAAACCACATATGTATCCACTAGAGTAATTGCATGTGTGTTCTTTTCACAAACCACACATGGATCAACCAATGTCATTACATGTGTGTTCTTTCCACAAACCACATATGGTTCCACCAATTTCATTGCATGTGTGTTCTTTTCCACAAACCACATGGATCAACCAATGGCATTGCATGTGTGTTCTTTTCACAAACCACACATGGATCAACCAATGGCATTGCATGTGTGTTCTTTTCACAAACCACACATGGATACACCAATGGCATTGCATGTGTGTTCTTTTCACAAACTACACATGGATCCACCAGAGTCATTGCATGTGTGTTCTTTCCACAAACCACATATGGATCAACCAGTGTCATTGCATGTGTGTTCATTCCACAAACCACATATGGATCAACCAATGTCATTGCATGTGTGTTATTTCCACAAACCACATATGGATCCACTAGAGTCATTGCACGTGTGTTCTTTTCACAAACCACATATGACCCACTAGAGTCCTTGCATGTGTGTTCTTATACTAAAACCAGCACTAGAATCATTGCATGTGTGTTCTTTTCACAAACCACATATGGATCCACAAGTGTCATTGCATGTGTGTTCTTTCCATGAACCACATATGGATCCCCTAGTGTTCATTGCATGTGTGTTCTTTCCACCAACCACATATTTATCCATTAGAGTCATCGCATGTGTGTTCTTTTTACAAACCACACATGGATCAACCAATGTCATTGCATGTGTGTTCTTTCCACAAACCACATATGGATCCACCAATGTCATTGCATGTGCGTTCTTTTCCACAAACCACATGGATCAACCAATGGCATTGCATGTGTGTTCTTTCCACAAACCACATATGGATCAACCAATCTCTTTGCATGTGTGTTATTTCCACAAACCACATATGGATCCACTAGAGTCATTGGATGTGTGTTCTTTTCACAAACCACATATGGACCCACTAGAGTCATTGCATGTGTGTTCTTATACTAAAACTAGCACTAGAGTTCATTGCATGTGTGTTCTTTCCATAAACCACATATGGATCCACTAAAGTCATTGCATGTGTGTTCCTGACATGAACCACATATGGATCCACTAGTGTTCATTGCATGTGTGTTCTTTCCACAAACCACATTTGTTTCCACTAGAGTAATTGCATGTGTGTTCTTTTCACAAACCACACATGGATCAACCAATGTCATTGCATGTGTGTTCTTTCCACAAACCACATATGGTTCCACCAATTTCATTGCATGTGTGTTCTTTTCCACAAACCACACATGGATCAATCAATGGCGTTGCATGTGTGTTCTTTTCACAAACCACACATTGATCAACCAATGGCCTTGCATGTGTGTTCTTTTCACAAACCACACATGGATCAACCAATGCAATTGCATGTGTGTTCTTTTCACAAACCACACATGGATCAACCAATGGCATTGCATGTGTGTTCTTTTCACAAACTACACATGGATCAACCAATGGCATTGCATGTGTGTTCTTTTCACAAACCACACATGGATCCACCAATGTTCACTTCATGTGTTTTCTTTCCACAAACCACATATGGATCCACCAATGTCATTTCATGTGTGTTCTATTCCACAAACCACATGGATCAACCAATGGCATTGCATGTGTGTTATTTTCACAAACCACACATGGATCCACTAATGGCATTGCATGTGTGTTCTTTTCACAAACAACACATGGATCAACCAATGGCATTGCATGTGTGTTCTTTTCACAAACCACACATGGATCCACCAGAGTCATTGCATGTGTGTTCTTTCCACAAACCACGTATGGATCAACCAGTGTCATTGCATGTGTGTTCATTCCACAAACCACATATGGATCAGCCAATGTCATTGCATGTGTGTTATTTCCACAAACCACATATGGATCCACTCGAGTCATTGCATGTGTGTTCTTTTCACAAACCACATATGGACCCACTAGAGTCATTGCATGTGTGTTCTTATACTAAAACCAGCACTAGAGTCATTGCATGTGTGTTCTTTTCACAAACCACATATGGATCCACAAGTGTCATTGCATGTGTGTTCTTTCCATGAACCACATATGGATCCACCAGTGTTCATTGCATGTGTGTTCTTTCCACCAACCACATATGTATCCATTAGAGTCATTACATGTGTTTTCTTTTTCCAAACCACACATGGATCAACCAATGTCATTGCATGTGTGTTCTTTCCACAAACCACATATGGATCCACCAATGTCATTGCATGTGCGTTCTTTTCCACAAACCACATGGATCAACCAATGGCATTGCATGTGTGTTCTTTTCACAAACCACACATGGATCAACCAATTGCATTGCATGTGTGTTCTTTTCACAAATCACACATGTATCCACCAATGTTCACTGCATGTGTGTTCTTTCCACAAACCACTTATGGATCCACCAATATCATTGCATGTGTGTTCTTTTCCACAAACCGCATGGATCAACCAATGACATTGCATGTGTGTTATTTTCACAAACCACACATGAATAAACCAAGGGCATTGCATGTGTGTTTTTTTCACAAACCACACATGGATCAACCAATGGCATTGCATGTGTGTTCTTTTTAGAAACCACACATGGATCCACCAGAGTCATTGCATGTGTGTTCTTTCCACAAACCACATATGGATCAACCAGTGTCATTGCATGTGTGTTCTTTCCAAAAACCACATATGGATCAACCAATGTCATTGCATGTGTGTTCTTTCCACAAACCACGTATGGATCCACTAGAGTCATTGCATGTGAGTTCTTTTCACAAACCACATATGGACCCACTAGAGTAATTGCATGTGTGTTCTTATACTAAAACCAGCACTAGAGTCATTGCATGTGTGTTCTTTTCACAAACCACATATGGATCCGCTAGTGTCATTGCATGTGTGTTCTTTCCACAAACCACATATGGATCCACTAGAGTCATTGCATGTGTGTTCTTTTTACAAACCACATATGGACCCACTAGAGTCATTGCATGTGTGTTCTTTTACTAAAACCAGCACTAGAGTCATTGCATGTGTGTTCTTTCCACAAACCACGTATGGATCCACCAATGTCATTGCATGTGTGTTCTTTCCACAAACCACACATGGATCAACTAGAATCATTGCATGTGTGTTCTTTTCACAAACCACACATGGACCCACTTGAGTCATTGCATGTGTGTTCTTTCCAAAAACCACACATGGATCAACCAATGTCATTGCATGTGTGTTATTGTCAGAAACCACATATGTACCCACTAGAGTCGTTGCATGTGTGTTCTTATACTAAAACCAGCACTAGAGTCCTTGCATGTGTGTTCTTTTCACAAACCACATATGGATCCACAAGTGTCATTGCATGTGTGTTCTTTCCACAAACCACACATGGATCCACCACAGTAATTGCATGTGTGTTCTTTTCCACAGACCACATATCGATCCACTAGAGTCATTGAATATGTGTTCTTTTTACAAACCACACATGGATCAACCAATGTCATTGCATGTGTGTTTATTCCACAAACCACATATGGATCCACCAATGTCATTGCATGTGTGTTCTTTCCACAAACCACACATGGATCGACCAGAATCATTGCATGTGTGTTCTTTTCACAAACCACACATGAACCCACTTGAGTCATTGCATGTGTGTTCTTTCCACAAACCAAACATGGATCAACCAATGGCATTGAATGTGTGCTATTGTCAAAAACCACATATGGATCAACCAATGTCATTGCATGTGTGTTCCTCTCATGAACCACATATGAATCCAGCAGTGTTCATTGCATGTGTGTTCTTTCTACAAACCACATATGGATCCACTAGAGTCATTGCATGTGTGTTCTTTTCGCAAACCACATATGGACCCACTTGAGTCATTGCATGTGTGTTCTTATACTAAAACTAGCACTAGAGTTCATTGCATGTGTGTTCTTTCCATAAACCACATATGGATCCACTAAAGTCATTGCATGTGTGTTCCAGACATGAACCACATATGGATCCACTAGTGTTCATTGCATGTGTGTTCTTTCCACAAACCACATTTGTTTCCACTAGAGTAATTGCATGTGTGTTCTTTTCACTAACCACACATGGATCAACCAATGTCATTGCATGTGTGTTCTTTCCACAAACCACATATGGTTCCACCAATTTCATTGCATGTGTGTTCTTTTCCACAAACCACACATGGATCAATCAATGGCGTTGCATGTGTGTTCTTTTCACAAACCACACATGGATCAACCAATGGCATTGCATGTGTGTTCTTTTCACAAACCACACATGGATCAACCAATGGCATTGCATGTGTGTTCTTTTCACAAACCACACATGGATCAACCAATGGCATTGCTTGTGTGTTCTTTTCATAAACCACACATGGATCAACCAATGGCATTGCATGTGTGTTCTTTTCACAAACCACACATGGATCCACCAATGTTCACTTCATGTGTGTTCTTTCCACAAACCACTTATGGATCCACCAATGTCATTTCATGTGTGTTCTATTCCACAAACCACATGGATCAACCAATGGCATTGCATGTTTGTTATTTTCACAAACCACACATGGATCCACTAATGGCATTGCATGTGTGTTCTTTTCACAAACTACACATGGATCAACCAATGGCATTGCATGTGTTTTCTTTTCACAAACCACACATGGATCCACCAGAGTCATTGCATGTGTGTTCTTTCCACAAACCACGTATGGATCAACCAGTGTCATTTCATGTGTGTTCATTCCACAAACCACATATGGATCAACCAATGTCATTGCATGTGTGTTATTTCCACAAACCACATATGGATCCACTCGAGTCATTGCATGTGTGTTCTTTTCACAAACCACATATGGACCCACTAGAGTCATTGCATGTGTGTTCTTATACTAAAACCAGCACTAGAGTCATTGCATGTGTGTTCTTTTCACAAACCACATATGGATCCACAAGTGTTATTGCATGTGTGTTCTTTCCATGAACCACATATGGATCCACCAGTGTTCATTGCATGTGTGTTCTTTCCACCAACCACATATGTATCCATTAGAGTCATTACATGTGTGTTCTTTTTCCAAACCACACATGGATCAACCAATGTCATTGCATGTGTGTTCTTTCCACAAACCAAATATGGATCCACCAATGTCATTGCATGTGCGTTCTTTTCCACAAACCACATGGATCAACCAATGGCATTGCATGTGTGTTCTTTTCACAAACCACACATGGATCAACCAATTGCATTGCATGTGTGTTCTTTTCACAAACCACACATGGATCCACCAATGTTCACTGCATGTGTGTTCTTTCCACAAATCACTTATGGATCCACCAATATCATTGCATGTGTGTTCTTTCCACAAACCGCATGGATCAACCAATGACATTGCATGTGTGTTATTTTCACAAACCACACATGAATAAACCAAGGGCATTGCATGTGTGTTTTTTCACAAACCACACATGGATCAACCAATGGCATTGCATGTGTGTTCTTTTCAGAAACCACACATGGATCCACCAGAGTCATTGCATGTGTGTTCTTTCCACAAACCACATATGGATCGACCAGAATCATTGCATGTGTGTTCTTTTCACAAACCACACATGAACCCACTTGAGTCATTGCATGTGTGTTCTTTCCACAAACCAAACATGGATCAACCAATGGCATTGAATGTGTGCTATTGTCAAAAACCACATATGGATCAACCAATGTCATTGCATGTGTGTTCCTCTCATGAACCACATATGAATCCACCAGTGTTCATTGCATGTGTGTTATTTCTACAAACCACATATGGATCCACTAGAGTCATTGCATGTGTGTTCTTTTCGCAAACCACATATGGACCCACTTGAGTCATTGCATGTGTGTTCTTATACTAAAACTAGCACTAGAGTTCATTGCATGTGTGTTCTTTCCATAAACCACATATGGATCCACTAAAGTCATTGCATGTGTGTTCCAGACATGAACCACATATGGATCCACTAGTGTTCATTGCATGTGTGTTCTTTCCACAAACCACATTTGTTTCCACTAGAGTAATTGCATGTGTGTTCTTTTCACAAACCACACATGGATCAACCAATGTCATTGCATGTGTGTTCTTTCCACAAACCACATATGGTTCCACCAATTTCATTGCATGTGTGTTCTTTTCCACAAACCACACATGGATCAATCAAGGGCGTTGCATGTGTGTTCTTTTCACAAACCACACATGGATCAACCAATGGCATTACATGTGTGTTCTTTTCACAAACCACACATGGATCAACCAATGGCATTGCATGTGTGTTCTTTTCACAAACCACACATGGATCAACCAATGGCATTGCTTGTGTGTTCTTTTCACAAACCACACATGGATCAACCAATGGCATTGCATGTGTGTTCTTTTCACAAACCACACATGGATCCACCAATGTTCACTTCATATGTGTTCTTTCCACAAACCACTTATGGATCCACCAATGTCATTTCATGTGTGTTCTATTCCACAAACCACATGGATCAACCAATGGCATTGCATGTTTGTTATTTTCACAAACCACACATGGATCCACTAATGGCATTGCATGTGTGTTCTTTTCACAAACTACATATGGATCAACCAATGGCATTGCATGTGTTTTCTTTTCACAAACCACACATGGATCCACCAGAGTCATTGCATGTGTGTTCTTTCCACAAACCACGTATGGATCAACCAGTGTCATTGCATGTGTGTTCATTCCACAAACCACATATGGATCAACCAATGTCATTGCATGTGTGTTATTTCCACAAACCACATATGGATCCACTCGAGTCATTGCATGTGTGTTCTTTTCACAAACCACATATGGACCCACTAGAGTCATTGCATGTGTGTTCTTATACTAAAACCAGCACTAGAGTCATTGCATGTGTGTTCTTTTCACAAACCACATATGGATCCACAAGTGTTATTGCATGTGTGTTCTTTCCATGAACCACATATGGATCCACCAGTGTTCATTGCATGTGTGTTCTTTCCACCAACCACATATGTATCCATTAGAGTCATTACATGTGTGTTCTTTTTCCAAACCACACATGGATCAACCAATGTCATTGCATGTGTGTTCTTTCCACAAACCAAATATGGATCCACCAATGTCATTGCATGTGCGTTCTTTTCCACAAACCACATGGATCAACCAATGGCATTGCATGTGTGTTCTTTTCACAAACCACACATGGATCAACCAATTGCATTGCATGTGTGTTCTTTTCACAAACTACACATGGATCCACCAATGTTCACTGCATGTGTGTTCTTTCCACAAACCACTTATGTATCCACCAATATCATTGCATGTGTGTTCTTTCCACAAACCGCATGGATCAACCAATGACATTGCATGTGTGTTATTTTCACAAACCACACATGAATAAACCAAGGGCATTGCATGTGTGTTTTTTCACAAACCACACATGGATCAACCAATGGCATTGCATGTGTGTTCTTTTCAGAAACCACACATGGATCCACCAGAGTCATTGCATGTGTGTTCTTTCCACAAACCACATATGGATCAACCAGTGTCATTGCATGTGTGTTCTTTCCAAAAACCACATATGGATCAACCAATGTCATTGCATGTGTGTTCTTTCCACAAACCACGTATGGATCCACTAGAGTCATTGCATGTGTGTTCTTTTCACAAACCACATATGGACCCACTAGAGTAATTGCATGTGTGTTCTTATACTAAAACCAGCACTAGAGTCATTGCATGTGTGTTCTTTTCACAAACCACATATGGATCCGCTAGTGTCATTGCATGTGTGTTCTTTCCACAAACCACATATGGATCCACTAGAGTCATTGCATGTGTGTTCTTTTTACAAACCACATATGGACCCACTAGAGTCATTGCATGTGTGTTCTTTTACTAAAACCAGCACTAGAGTCATTGCATGTGTGTTCTTTCCACAAACCACGTATGGATCCACCAATGTCATTGCATGTGTGTTCTTTCCACAAACCACACATGGATCAACCAGAATCATTGCATGTGTGTTCTTTTCACAAACCACACATGGACCCACTTGAGTCATTGCATGTGTGTTCTTTCCACAAACCACACATGGATCAACCAATGTCATTGCATGTGTGTTATTGTCACAAACCACATATGTATCCACTAGAGTCATTGCATGTGTGTTCTTTTCACAAACCACATATGTACCCACTAGAGTCGTTGCATGTGTGTTCTTATACTAAAACCAGCACTAGAGTCATTGCATGTGTGTTCTTTTCACAAAGCACATATGGATCCACAAGTGTCATTGCATGTGTGTTCTTTCCACAAACCACACATGGATCCACCACAGTAATTGCATGTGTGTTCTTTTCCACAGACCACATATCGATCCACTAGAGTCATTGAATGTGTGTTCTTTTTACAAACCACACATGGATCAACCAATGTCATTGCATGTGTGTTCTTTACACAAACCACATATGGATCCACCAATGTCATTGCATGTGTGTTCTTTCCACAAACCACACATGGATCAACCAGAATCATTGCATGTGTGTTCTTTTCACAAACCACACATGAACCCACTTGAGTCATTGCATGTGTGTTCTTTCCACAAACCAAACATGGATCAACCAATGGCATTGAATGTGTGCTATTGTCAAAAACCACATATGGATCAACCAATGTCATTGCATGTGTGTTCCTCTCATGAACCACATATGAATCCACCAGTGTTCATTGCATGTGTGTTCTTTCTACAAACCACATATGGATCCACTAGAGTCATTGCATGTGTGTTCTTTTCGCAAACCACATATGGACCCACTTGAGTCATTGCATGTGTGTTCTTTCCACAAACCACACATAGATTAACCAATGTCATTGCATGTGTTTTATTGTCAAAAACCACATATGGATCAACCAATGTCCTTGCATGTGTGTTCCTGTGATGAACCACATGTGCATCCACCAGTGTTCATTGCATGTAATACTTTCCACAAACCAATATGGATCCACTAAAGTCATTGCATGTGTGTTCTTTCCACAAACCACATATGGATCCACCAATGTCATTGCATGTGTGTTCTTTCCACAAACCACACATGGATCAACTAGAGTCGTTGCATGTGTGTTCTTTTCACACACCACACATGGACCCACTTCAGTCATTGCATGTGTGCATTTTCACAAACCACACATGTATCAACCAATGGCATTGTATCCGTGTTCTTTTCACAAACCACGTATGGATCCACCAGTGTTCACTACATCTGTGTTCTTTCCACAAACAACTTATGGATCCACCAGTGTTCATTGCATGTGTGTTCTTTTCCACAAACCACATGCATCAACGAATGGCATTGCATGTGTGTTCTTTCCTGAAACCACACATGGATCAATCAATGGCATTGCATGTGTGCTCTTTTCACAAACCACACATGGATCAACCAATGGCATTGCATGTGTGTTCTTTTCACAAACCACACATGGATCCACCAGACTCATTGCATGTGTGTTCTTTCCACAAACCACATATGGATCAACCAGTGTCATTGCATGTGTGTTCTTTCCACAAACCACATATGGATCCACTAGAGTCATTGCATGTATGTTCTTTTCCCAAACCACGTATGGACCCACTAGAGTCATTGCATGTGTGTTCTTATACTAAAACCAGCACTAGAGTCATTGCATGTGTGTTCTTTTCACAAACCACATATGGATCCACAAGTGTCATTGCATGTGTGTTCTTTCCATGAACCACATATGGATCCACCAGTGTTCATTGCATGTGTGTTCTTTCCACCAACCACATATGTATCCATTAGAGTCATTGCATGTGTGTTCTTTTTACAAACCACACATGGATCAACCAATGCCATTGCATGTGTGTTCTTTCCACAAACCACATATGGATCCACCAATGTCATTGCATGTGCGTTCTTTTCCACAAACCACATGGATCAACCAATGGCATTGCATGTGTGTTCTTTCCACAAACCACATATGGATCAACCAATGTCATTGCATGTGTGTTATTTCCACAAACCACATATGGATCCACTAGAGTCATTGGATGTGTGTTCTTTTCACAAACCAGATATGGACCCACTAGAGTCATTGCATGTGTGTTCTTTTCACAAACCACACATGGATCCACCAGAGTCATTGCATGTGTGTTCTTTCCACAAACCACATATGGATCCACCAATGTCATTGCATGTGTGTTATTTCCACAAACCACATATGGATCCACTAGAGTCATTGCATGTTTGTTCTTTCCACAAACCACACATGGATCCACTAGAGTGATTGAATGTGTGTTATTTTCAAAAACAACAAATAGATTAACCAATGGAATTAAATGTGTGTTCTTTCCACAAACCACACATGTATTACCCAATGGCATTGCATGTGTGTTATTGTCACAAACCACATATGGATCAACCAATGTCATTGCATGTGTGTTCTTTTAACAACCCACATATGGATTAACCAGTGTCACTTCATGTGTGTTCCTGTCATGAACCACATATGGATCCACCAGTGTTCATTGCATGTGTGTTCTTTCCACTACCACATATGTATCCACTAGAGTCATTGCATGTGTGTTCTTTTTACAAACCACACATGGATCAACCAATGTCATTGCATGTGTGTTCTTTCTACAAACCACATATGGATCCACCAATATCATTGCATGTGTGTTCTTTTCACAAACCACACATGGATTAACAAATGGCATTGCATGTGTGTTCTTTTAACAACCCACATATGGATCAACTAGTGTCATTGCATGTGTGTTCCTGTCACAAACCAAATATGGATACACCAGAGTCATTGCATGTTTATTCTTTCCACAAATGTCATATGGATCTACCAATGTTATTGCATGTGTGTTCTTTCCACAAACCACACATGGATCAACCAATATCATTGCATGTGTGTTCTTTCCACAACCACATATGGATCCACCAATGTTCACTGCATGTGTGTTCTTTCTACAAACCACATATGGATCCACTAGAGTCATTACATGTGTGTTCTTTTCACAAACCACATATGGACCCACTTGAGTCATTGCTTGTGTGTTCTTTCCACAAACCACACATGGATTAACCAATGGCATTGCATGTGTTTTATTGTCACAAACCACATTTGGACCAACCAATGTCATTGCAAGTTTGTTCCTATCATGAACCACATATGGATCCACCAGTGTTCATTGCATGTGTGTTCTTTCCACAAACCACGTATGGATCCACTAGAGTCATTGCATGTGTTTTCTTTTAACAACCCACATATGGATCAACTAGTGTCACTGCATGTGTGTTCTTTCCACAAACCACACATAGATTAACCAATGGCATTGCATGCGTGTTCTTTGCAGTAACCACATATGTATCCACTAGAGTCATTGCATGTGTGTTCTTTTTACAAACCACACATGGATCAACCAATGTCATTGCATGTGTGTTCTTTCTACAAACCATGTTGGATCAACCAATATCATTGCATGTGTGTTCTTTCCACAAACCACATATGGATCCACCAGTGTTCATTGCATGTGTGTTCTTTTTACAAACCACATATGGATCCACTAGAGTCATTGCATGTGTGTTCTTTTCACAAAACACATATGGACCCACTTGATTCATTGCATGTGTGTTATTGTCACAAACCACATATGGATCAACCAATGTCATTGCATGTGTGTTCCTGTCATGAACCACATATGTATCCACCAATGTTCATTGCATGTGTGTGATTTCTACAAACCACATATGGATCCACCAAAGTCATTGCATGTGTGTTCTTTACACAAACCACACATGGATCAAACAGAGTCATTGCGTGTGTGTTCTTTTCACAAACCACACATGGACCCACTTGAGTCATTGCATGTGTGTTCTTTCCACAAACCACCATGGATCAACCAATGTCATTGCATGTGTGTTATTGTCACAAACCACATATGGATCAACCAATGTCATTGCATGTGTGTTCCTGTCATGAACCACGTATGAATCCACTAGTGTTCACTGCATGCGTGTTCTTTCTACAAACCACATATGGATCCACCAGAGTCATTGCATGTGTATTCTTTTCACAAACCACATATGGACCCACTTGAGTCTTTGCATGGGTGTTCTTTCCACAAACCACAAATGGATTAACGAATGGCATTGCATGTGTGTTATTGTCACAAACCACATATGGATCAACCAATGTCCTTGCATGTGTGTTCCTGTCATGAACCACATATGGATCCACCAGTGTTCATTGCATGTGTGTTCTTTCCACAAACAACATATGGATCCACTAGAGTCATTGCATGTGTGTTCTTTCCACAAACCACATATGGATCAACCAATGTCATTGGATGTGTGTTATTTCCACAAACAACACATGTATCAACTAGAGTCAGTGCATGTGTGTTCTATTCACAAACCACACATGGACCCACTTGAGTCATTGCATGTGTGTTCTTTTCACAAACCACACATGGATCAACCAATGGCATTGCATGTGTGTTCTTTTCACAAACCACATATGGATCCACCAGTGTTCACTGCATGTGTGTTCTTTCCACAAAACACTTATGTATCCACCAGTGTTCACTGCATGTGTGTTCTTTTCCACAAACCACATGCATCAACCAATGGCATTGCATGTGTGTTCTTTCCACAAACCACACATGGATCAACCAATGGCATTGCATGTGTGTTCTTTTCACAAACCACTCATGGATCAACCAATGGCATTGCATGTGTGTTCTTTTCACAAACCACTCATGGATCCACCAGAGTCATTGCATGTGTGTTCCTTCCACAAACCACATATGGATTAACCAGTGTCATTGCATGTGTGTTCTTTCCACAAACCACATATGGACCCACCAGTGTTCATTGCATGTGTGTTCCTTCTACAAACCACATATGGATCCACTAGAGTCATTGCATGTGTGTTCTTTTCACAAACCACATATGGACCCACTTGAGTCATTGCATGGTTGTTCTTTCCACAAACCACACATGTATTAACCAATGGCATTTCATGTGTGTTATTGTCACAAACCACATATGGATCAACCAATGTCATTGCATGTGTGTTCTTTTAACAACCCACATATGGATCAATCAGTGTCACTGCATGTGTTTTCCTGTCATGAACCACATATGGATCCACTAGTGTTCATTGCATGTGTGTTCTTTCCACTAACCACATATGTATCCACTAGAGTCATTGCATGTGTGTTCTTTTTACAAACCACACATGGATCAGCCAATGTCATTGCATATGTGTTCTTTCCACAAACCACATATGTATCCACCAATGTCATTGCATGTGTGTTATTTCCACAAACCACATATGGATCCACTAGAGTCATTGCATGTGTGTTCTTTTCACAAACCACACATTGACCCACTTGAGTCATTGCATGTGTATTATTTCCACTAACCACACATGGATCAACCAATGTCATTGCATGTGTGTTATTGTCACAAACCTCATATGGATCAACCAATGGCATTGCATGTGTGTTCCTGTCATGAACCACATATGGATCCACTAGAGTCATTGCATGTGTGTTCTTTTCACAAACCACATATGGACCCGCTTGATTCATTGCACGTGTGTTCTTTCCACCACACATGGATTAACCAATGGCATTGCATGTGTGTTATTGTCACAAACCACATATGGATCAACCAATGTTATTGCATGTGTGTTCCTGTCATGAACCACATATGGATCCACCAGTGTTCATTGCATGTGTGTTATTTCCACAAACCACACATGGATCCACTAGATTCATTGCATGTGTATTCTTTCCACAAACCACATATGGATCCACCAATGTCATTGCATGTGTGTTCTTTCCACAAACCACACATGGATCAACCAGAGTCATTGCATGTGTGGTCTTTTCACAAACCACACATGGACCCACTTGAGTCATTGCATGTGTGTTCTTTCCACAGAGCACACATGGATAAACCAATGTCATTTCATGTATTTTATTGTCACAAACCATGTATGGATCAACCAATGTCATTGCATGTGTGTTCCTGTCATGAACCACATATGAATGCACCAGTGTTCATTGCATGTGTGTTCTTTCCACGAACCACACATGGATCAACCAACGTCATTGCATGTGTGTTCCTGTCATGAACCACATATGAATTCACCAGTGTTCATTGCATGTGTGCTCTTTCCACAAACCACACATGGATCAACCAATGTCATTGCATGTGCGTTCTTTCTATAAACCACATAAGATCGCGTGTTCTAGAAGCCCCCCTGACGTAGTTGTCTGATCCAATTGTCGCAGACCGTTCGATTGGGGCACGTGGACGAATAAGATGGTTCTTTGTAAGAGCGGTCCGCGAGTAGGCTGTTCCGCGACATGATTGGCTGCGCTTACATTTTCACTTATATTACTATTATTTCCACTCCCCTATAGCCTACTAGTAATATCATAGACCTCGTGAGTGAGCATGTCTAGTCCGCAGCCCCCTCTCCCCTCATCCACCACATGTCACTGTGCCCGGATGACGCCACCGGTTTTTGTGCGCCGTGCCCGGACGACATCCACCAATTCTCGGGTTGCTACCTTCATGCTAAGAAATCATTTTACAAGCTTTTGAACTTATCCTACATATTCCTGCATTCGCCAATCTAACTGCTGATCTTTTTTCCGATTTCTCGACGAACTTCAGATGTGGCAGATGCTGCAGCCCAAGAATCTGGAGATCCTCACGCACAACTTCGCAGTGACATTCCCGCTCATGTGCTCCCACCAAGGATGCTTTCTCCGTTACTCCTACCACGAGCTCCCGCTCCACGAGCTCGCGTGCTCCTGCATGGAGCCGGGCTGCAACTACATCGGGCCGCCGGTAGAGCTCGTCGTCCACCTTGTAGAGGAGCACTTGATCGAAGTGATTAGGATATCATACGAGCAAGCCCAACTTCTCCAAGAGCAGGTGTCGTTCACTGACTCGGCACGCCGCCGGCTAATTTTCCAGGGGGCGGCTATGTTTTCATCCTGACCATCACCGCCGGTGTTCCGGGAACCAGAGCCGGGCCCACGGTCGTGTGTGTGGTATGCTTCAGGTCGGTCTCGTGTGCCTGGCCCGTATACACAGTGCGCATGTGGGTGAATGCCTAGCCGCCATCGTCCAATAGCATTCTTGTGCTAGCCGAGGCGTCGAGCTGCCCGACGCGCGAGAGGTGGAGTATGCGGACCTAAGGTCGATCATATGTGTGCCATCTCAGTACCTTGTCGGTGCTGGACCGAATAGGCAGATGCATTTCTACATTTGTATCGAGAACACCAACAGGGAAATGTAGTACTTATGTTGTCGTTACTGTTAGACTTAAGCGATGATTCTCAGGTGCGTAGAGCATACGTGTTGTGCGAATGTACCCCAGTTGTAGTTTTTTAGTACTCCTTAATAATTCGACGAGTTATTGGTCCAATTAGCTTACTGTTGTCACGTTGCAAAGTCCGCTTGCTCTGGACAGACTGGCAATACCGTGTGCTCCCGCCCCCACATGTCAGTGTCACGTGTTCCGAGGGCCCACCTGCTAGTGTCACGCCCCCCTTATCTTCCTTCCCCTCGAAGCCACTGTCCCAACTTCTCTTCCATCCTGCCACTCAAGTCTGATGGTTGTAATCTAATTTTCTTTGGATTGTTTACATGTAATCTACATTGATAATGCAACATGCAAATGGCACAAACACAATTTCTAAAGTGGAAACACTCCCACGCTGCTATTGCACATATTTCTCAATATAGCTTGACAAACCCATTACAATAATTGTAATCGCACTAAACACAACCGAAATTGCAACCATCCTAAACAACATCTAAACCCACATCATAGCGCTGTCGTCAGAGTCCACCTCGATTGGTGACACCGCCATGCCCTTCCCAGCAACATCCACTCCCGCTCGTGGCTTGCCCTTCGCCAAGGAGGCAACAATGGCGTTCTACACAGCTTCGTCCCTGTCATCCTCCACATCAGAATCGACAATGACGAAGGTGACGGGGTTGGCATGGACCGAGCGCCGTCGCGCCTGGTGGCTCCTGCTCGAGCTCGATGTCGTATCAGTCCTTCTACAGGTAGGAGGGGCCGAGCTCGGATACATAGCGTCATCGCTCCTCTCAAGAAACCATGGCCATTTGATACTGCGACGATAAGATCTTGGGGTGGATCCGTCGCGGCGAGCCCTACCGGAAGCGGTGGAGTGAATGGATCTGCCGGCGCGAGCCATGACAAGTTCCTAGGAGGGAGTAAGATTGTGGTCCAGGCGTGTTTGGTTCCTGAGAAAGGCCTCCCAGTGATATGTATGCGGGCAAGGTGCCAAAAAATTTCGTCCAATGCGCGCGAGAGGGCCTTTGAACCACGAAGGCGCGAGGTTTGGTTGACAAGTCCACAGGCTAGGTCCCCCACCTATCAGCCGAATGTGGACGGTAGGATTCTGCCCGAGTTATTAAGTGGGGATAAATCATGCTTCACCACTACCCTGGCATCCAAAGGATCCTCTTTCCTCTGCCCTCGCTCCCGTCACTCATGGCTCGCAGCTCATGCAGTTCGTCTCGGGCGGAATCAGGGTCGGCTCAACGCCGTCAGGCGGGTGCCCCCATCAGGTACCGGAGGGCGCCCTACGATTACTACCCTGATATGCTGTGTTTGTGCGGTGAGAAGATGCCAAGATGGATTTCGCGGACTGACGAAAATACTGTAGGAAAATTTAGCAACTGCAGCATCAGAGTGGTAAGTTCATATTGTAGGTACAACGGTAACCCGGATCCGGAAAGCGTAATGTAATTCTTTTTTTTCCTTCGATCTACTTCGCAGGAAGGAAGGGGGACTAGCTGTGACAAGTTTGTCTAGATCGAAAAGCCACTGACAAGTTTTCACAAAGAGCTTGTTCAGGATTTGCATGATGCTATGTGGGACAAGAAAGAGGAGATTCGGGCGATGGAGCGAGAGATCCAGGAGCTTTGCCAGGTGCAGGGGAGGCAGGGGCAAGGAGGTGGTGAGACAGACGGGCTCAAGATTAGGCTAGATAGTGGAATCAATTTCCTCATTATCTAGGCATTATCTGTTGCATTTGCAGTTTACGTTGCCATGTCACTGTCCAGCAGCTGAAATAAGTTGCTGCTTCGTGGAGTGTAGCAACCAGCTTAGAAATTGTTTTTCAGCCTAGAAACTTATCATAAGTGTAATGCCAATAGCAGGGGTTTATTTAAGCGCCTATAAATAATTTATGTCTGTGCCACTGATGTCGACGCAATTCTATTCTTGTAGATAGCTATTGGGCCTCCAAGTGTAGAGGTTTGTAGAACATTAGCAAGTTTTCCCTTAAGTGGATCACCCAAGGTTTATCGAACTCGGGGAGTAAGTGGTCAAAGGTATCCCCTCTTAAGCAACCCTGCAATCAAGATACAAGAAGTCTCTTGTATCCCCAACACACCCAATACACTTGTCAGGTGTATAGGTGCACTAGTTCAGCGAAGAGATAGTGAAATACAAGTGGTATAGATAATTATAAGTGGTAACGGTGATAGAAAATAGCTTGATGGCGTGGAAAAGACTAAAGTAAAACTGAAATAAAGATAGAAGCAAGCAAACATGTAATAGATCTAATAGCAAACGGTGTTTCAATGCTTAGAAACAAGGCCTAGGGATCATACTTTCACTAGTGAACACTCTTATATAAATATATTCTTCTTTATGATACTACACTGAACTACTCTCCGGTTGGACACTCTAATCGATGGTAGGGCTATAACAGCACACCTCAAAGTTCATCTTTCCCATCTAGATAACCCCACACTATCACCTTGAGCACTAGATGGTTCGAACAAACACCACAATTTTATAAAGACATCCAACTCCAAATATAACTCATAACAAGTAATTGTAATCTCTAGCCTTAGTGCCACCATGGTGTGCACGCTGTCACTTTCACACACCTAGGGAGAGCAGAGATCTATTAAAGCACTTGAGTAGCAAGGTAGATCTATAGATTACAAGCTCATGATCTCAATAAGATCATGCATAGAGAGAGATGAACACATAGCTACCAGTAGAACCCTTAGCCTCGAGAGAGAACTACTCCCTCCTCATCATGGGAATCAGCAATGGTGATGGAGATAGTGGTGGAGATCGATGGAGATGGCTCCGGGGGCACTTCCCCGTCCCGGCAGGGTGTCGGAACAGAGACTTTCTGTCCCCCGAATCTCCCCTTCAGTGGCGGCGGCACTGCGGAAATTTTTGTGGCTGGAGGCTTGATTATTTAGGGTTTCTGCCTCGGGAGGCTCTTATAGGCGAAAGAGGCAAGGTCAGTGGCCAGCCAGGGGGCCCACACCATGCCCTGGCATGGCCTGGGCTGGCCCGCGCCAAGGGGGGTGTGTCCATCCTATGGCCCCTCTCCGACTCTCCTTCTGGCTCCGTGAGTCTTCCGGGAAAATAGTAACTTTGGCTTTTGTCCTGACCAATTCCGAGAATATTCATTTTCTGACTTCCTGGAACCAAAACAGCAGAAAATAGGCAACTGGCACTATGGCATCTTGTTAATAGGTTAGTCCAAGAAATCATATGAAAAGTACTCCAAAGTTGGAACAAAACACAAGAAAGTAGATAAAACCAAGCATGGAACATCAAAAATTATAGATACATTTGCAATGTATCAACATCCCCAAGCTTAACTCCTGCTTGTCCTCGAGCAGGTAAGTGATAAAAAGAAAGAATAATTTTTAAGGTGACATGCACCATCATAAACTTGATCAAAGTATTTGTAAAACAATGATAGCTGGGATCATAGTACTACATTCATAACATGAAAGATAAAGTTCTAGCAATAAGACAAAGCAACTATGTTGCGACATGAAAAGGCACAAACAAAAGATTAATGAATAACAATGCTTTGCAAGACATTTGTTTGTTTCACATAAAGAAAACATAGCATAGTGGCATTCAGCTTGTCCCTCATAGAGTAGCAAACATAAATGCATAGGACACCTTCAAAGTTCATAAGAGTGACTAGATACAAATAGTTTAAAACAAGCAATATCAAGTTATGCAACAATCAACTAGTCTTGGGACAATGCACATAGAACTAAGAATGGCCACTATGCTCTCATAGGTGCATAAAGGTAGAAGGTGGAGACTCAATATAATGGTGGAAGAAAGGCCTTCATAGAAGTAAGCACAGATTCAAGTTTCATAAAGAGCTTCCAAAAATTATGGTACTTATAGCTTTCAACTCTCATTGCCCCTATCATAAGCATCTTGAAGTGATTAAGGTTAAAGTGAACAAACTATGGTGTACATGCTTGACGAAGTATAAGTCAGGAATCTCATGTCCCTTGTATACGAGGGCCGCTCCTCATGCTACTCAAGTTTAGTCACCGGTAAGTTCTTGTCATTGTAAGTACATGTGTATCATAGAGAACCGCCAACAGGGTACCCCTTGCCCAATGATATGGAAGAATCCCCATATCAAAATGACAAGGCAAGCAGACAACGAGCATCTTAGCAATCTTCTTATTTACCATGGGAATATGTTTCTTTTTTCTCTCTTTCCTCTTTTCTCATATCTCTTTTTTTCTCTTTTTTCTCAATATAGGACTCTTTTTTTATAAGAAGAATGCTTCATAGACAGCTCATTATGGTTACGCTACAGGTTTCCCCCATGTTAGCATGGATTAGACCAGCGGCCCAGGCGTTTCTCTAACACATATACATAACTCTATGGACTTACAAGCTCCCCTTTGATTTCACACCGATGACATCCATAGACAAAAGAGCATGATATCAACTAGGTACAAAGTACCAGTGCAATGTTGAAAGCGTTCCCCATGACAGCATGGTTCTGCTAATCCCCAACAAATAAGTGCAAGCATATACAACACAGACGACACAATGGTTCAAGTTTATTAAGGGAAAGAAAAGTAAAGTGTGCCATCAAGTTCGTGAGAGCTTTAATCACTAGTTTTCTCATAACAAGTTTAATTTGGAAGGTAAACAAAAACATGAATATACTTGGAATAGCATGTGCTAATAGGTAGGTATGGTGGACTCTTTGGAATAACTTGGTTTAGGGAGTTGGATGCATGAGTGGAACTCATACTTGATTACGGAGGCTAGCAAAAGACTAGGAGCGACAAACTAAGAGAGAAATAATGGCCATAATCATGCAGAGCGACAAAACATCATTGATCAAAGCATAAATGATATTACAAGTTGAAAACTAAAGGATCATAAAGGCTTATGGTGACTTGGGATAGTCATAACATGGTGTGAGCATGCGCCAAGTCAACCCAAATAAAGCATCAAAGGAGAATACCACTATACTATGCTTTAATATGCTAAAACAACGCATGATCCTTCCAAGGCACATTAAGAAATCTCAATTGTTTACAACAAGTCATGCTACAGAAAAGGATAGTAAGCATAAAGCCAAAACAATATCGATCATGGCATGACAAAGCATAGGCCACCGTCAAAAACAAGATCCCTTTACCACTTAGCATGAGCTTTCCTACTCTTTTCCAATCCAAACCAAACTGTTTGAAAACCAATGTATGAAAGAGGGGGTCCAACCAATTTATTCAGAAAACTAAGCAAACCAAGCAAACGAAAAACCAAAATAAAAACGAAAAAGAAGACACTCCAAGAACAACACAACTGTGTATGAAACAATAAAAATGAAGTGTTTGGAAGAAACCTGAGATTTTTATTGATGAAGAAGGGGATGCCTTGGGCATCCCCAAGCTTTGAAGCTTGTACTTCTTGGATATTTCTTAGGGTGACACGTGTGGCATCCCCAAGTTTGAGCTTTAGTCCATCCTTCATCTCATTACTCATTCCTTCCATACACCTGAAATTTTTCCTTCATACAAAACTTCACACAATCTTTATTAGCAACATTAGTGCACTCAAGATAATAAGTCATTAGTTTCAGTTCTAACACCAATAAAACTTCCATTAAAACACAAGCTACTGTAGCACTTCCCTCAAAAAGCTCAGTTCCCCAAAAGAACTCAAAAAGGAACCAACAAGAAGCAAATGCAAATAATGGCAGAAATCTGTCAAAACAGACCAGCAGGTAAAGACAAATTTCTTCGAAGACCTTCTATTGCTCAAATCGAAAAGTGTTGAACTAACGAAAGTTAAATAACAACCTGGGGCAGAAGCACAAACATTCACGCCTCAAAAGAACGTACAGAGATTTTACACAAATGTTTACGGTGAAGCACAGAAATCTGTTTCGGGACAGCAACTTTCCCAATCATTACTTCTCTCTTATTAGAGGTTACTCTTGGCACAAAAAGCAAATAAAAAGGATAAGGAGCGGTTATTACTAAAGTAATAACTTCCAAGACTCATCTAAAACTTTTGGGTTATCTCCCAATAAGTACTTTTCTTTAACGCCTTTAAGTTAGGCATGATAGTTTGAGAACATGCTCACATAAGAAATATGAATTGAAGTAAAAGAGAGCATCAAGAAGCAAATTCAAAGCACATTTAAGTCTAACCCACTTCCTATGCATAGGAATCTTGTAAAGAAACAAGTCATGAAAGCACAAAGCAACAAGAGGGGAAACTTAATATTATTGAGATGCATAAAACCATGTTTCCCTCTCTCATAATAACTTTCAGTAGCATCATGAATAAAATTAACAATATAACTATCACATAAAACATTTTTATCATGAGCCACATGCATAAAATTATTATTACTCTCCACATAAGCATAGTCATTCTTATTAATTGTGGTGGGAGCAAATTCAACAAAATGGCTATCATTATTATTCTCATCACCATAATCATCAAATATAGGAGGCATATTGTAATCATAATTAATTTTCTCATCATTGTAATCATCATATATTGGAGGTTTTGTATCATCATAAGCAATAGAATAGCTATCTTCCAAAGCTGGGGAACTAAAAAGATCATTTTCATAAAAACAAGCTTCCCCAAGCTTAGACTTTTCCATAGCATTAGCAATAATGGTGTCCAAAGAATTCATACTAATAATATTGCTATTAGCATGCAAATAAAGTTCCATAGGTTTTTTAATTTTCTCTTCAAACACCTCATGTCCTAACTCAAGATAAATACTATAAAGCTCTCTAATTTTTTTTGTTGTTTTCCATTAAGCCTAACTAGTGAAAACAAGAAACAGAAAGACAAAATTGTAGAATCTAAAGAAAATAACTTCGAGCACTCACACCGGAGGATGTGAGTGCCTTTTACCTTACCTCCCCGGCAACGGCGCTAGAAAATAGGCGTTTGCCGTGGGAGGTTCTTCTTCTTTAATCCTCCGGTGTGAATACCTTTTACCTTACCTCCCCGGCAAGGGTGCCAGAAAATAGCTTGATGTCTACGCAATTCTATTCTTGTAGATAGCTATTGGGCCTCCAAGTGCAGAGGTTTGTAGAACATTAGCAAGTTTTCCCTTAAGTGGATCACCCAAGGTTTATCGAACTCAGGGAGGAAGTGGTCAAAGGTATCCCCTCTTAAGCAACCCTGCAATCAAGATACAAGAAGTCTCTTGTATCCCCAACACACCCAATACACTTGTTAGGTGTATAGGTGCACTAGTTCGGCGAAGAGATAGTGAAATACAAGTGGTAGAGATAATTATAAGTGGTAACAGTGATAGAAAATAGCTTGATGGCATGGAAAAGACTAAAGTAAAACTGAAATAAAGATAGAAGCAAGCAAACATGTAATAGATCTAATAGCAAACGGTGTTTCAATGCTTAGAAACAAGGCCTAGGGATCATACTTTCACTAGTGAACACTCTCATATAAATATATTCTTCTTTATGATACTACACTGAACTACTCTTCGGTTGGACACTCTAATCGATGGTAGGGCTATAACAGCACACCTCAAAGTTCATCTTTCCCATCTAGATAACCCCACACTGTCACCTTGAGCACTAGATGGTTCGAACAAACACCACAATTTCATAAAGACATCCAACTCCAAATATAACTCATAACAAGTAATTGTAATCTCTAGCCTAAGTGCCACCATGGTGTGCACGCTGTCACTTTCACACACCTAGGGAGAGCAGAGATCTATTAAATCACTTGAGTAGCAAGGTAGATCTATAGATTACAAGCTCATGATCTCAATAAGATCATGCATAGAGAGAGATGAACACATAGCTACCAGTAGAGCCCTTAGCCTCGAGAGAGAACTACTCCCTCCTCATCATGGGAATCAGCAATGGTGATGGAGATAGTGGTGGAGATCGATGGAGATGGCTCCGGGGGCACTTCCCCGTCCCGGCAGGGTGTCGGAACAGAGACTTTCTGTCCCCCGAATCTCCCCTTCGGTGGCGGCGACGCTGTGGAACTTTTTGTGGCTGGAGGCTTGATTATTTAGGGTTTCTGCCTCGGGAGGCTCTTATAGGCAAAAGAGGCAAGGTCGGTGGACAGCCAGGGGCCCACACCATGCCCTGGCGCGGCCTGGGCTGGCCCGCGCCAAGGGGGGTGTGGCCACCCTATGGCCCCTCTCCGACTCTCCTTGTGGCTCCGTGAGTCTTTCGGGAAAATAGTAACTTTGGCTTTTGTCCCGTCCAATTCCGAGAATATTCATTTTCTGACTTCCTGGAACCAAAAACAGTAGAAAACAGGCAACTGGCACTGTGGCATCTTGTTAATAGGTTAGTCCAAGAAATCATATGGAAAGTACTCCAAAGTTGGAACAAAACACAAGAAAGTTGATAAAACCAAGCATGGAACATCAAAAATTATAGATACATTTGCAATGTATCAGCCACTAACACCCATCGATTTTGGAGACCCCTTAACCGCTCAGCTATCGCGATTGTTCAGATAGTAGTGTCACAATCACAATTTTGGATTCAACTAGTGGCCTTGGCCGTATCCAATCCTAAAGTCGCGATACATTTTACTTCGAGTATGGGAGGCAGATTGTTTCGCCCGACAAGTTCCACGCACACAGCTCCAGAGTTTGACCGAACTACATGTATAGGTTCAAGTTCAATACATCATTAGGCTTCTACACTGCTAGCCTTCTTTCTCTGCTTGGGTGCCAACTTTCTTCCTCTTGCCTTCACGTCCACTGGCTTCTTCATCTCCTGCCTTCTTCCTCTTCCTGGGTGCCAATTTTCTAACCTTCGCATACCCTGCATCTCCGGGTCGAGGCAAGTCAGGCCAATCAGCACCAGAATCTTGTCCAGCATCATCACTCCACTCATTTTTGTTTTCTTCCCGCAGCAAAATCACTGAGTCGGCTGTCTTGTTTCTTACCTTGCGCTTCCTGTAAAAAAACACTACATGGATTACTACCTTATATCTATTTTTTGTGTAAATGTACCATCTCATACCTAGGTTTGGGAGCGTTAAGGGGACAGCCCGCTGCTCTATGGCCTATAAGATGGCAGGTCTTGCATCTGTTTTTGCCCTTCTTGGTAGCACAGAAAGCCGAACCCTTCTTCTCGAGAAAATTCTTAAACCTATTCACCTGAGGTCTTCCTCTGCCCCTTTTTGTAACTGGCTGGAAAAGCTCAAAATACATTTGGACTTGAGGCCACTGAGATGGGTCTGTACATGGCTCGACAGATCCAGCGTACGCAGCTCTAAACTTTTCCATAGAGTAGTAGTCTGACAAATACTGATCCAAATGTGCTAGAGTTCTTTTCTTCACCAAGAAGGCCAAGGCGTGGTCGCAAGGTTTCCCGGTATGCTGCCACTCTAAGCAGGTGCATTCTCGCAGCTGGATGTTCACAACATCCCTTTTGCCACTCTTGGACATATCGACCACCTCACAGCTACTGCTGGTTGACGAGAGAACCTTAAGATGAGCAAGTCCTCGGATTCTCTTGTGAAGTTGTTGTACAACTGGCGGTAGCATATGTCCTCTAAGTCTCCTACCAATCTCTTTCCTTATATTTAATAGCTTCATGATCATACCACGTATGTTGTCCATCAAGATATGAACATGACGCACTTTTATGTCCTTCACCTAGTTATTCAGGCATTCTGCAAGGTTGTTGTTTATGTAATCAACTTTGATGTCAGGGTTGAATTGACTCCTCTTCCATAGCTGCGAATGATGGATGGCTAAGTACTCTGGAAGTTTAGGGCCTTCCGCAAAAATCTTGCTCATGAAATATTTGCTGCTACTAGGTTTTTAAACTCTAGTAGCAGGAAACATGTAACAAAATACGTTGCATGCGTAGTGTGAGTACAAGTTGAGCATCATATGGGCATGGCATTCTCTACCTTCAGCTCGTGGGAACACCTCCTTCACTGCATTCGTTAGCCCTTTGCATGCATCCGTGGATATAGCCAATGGATCCATGTGGCCTATTGATCTCCTGAGATGCCTCGTAAACCAGACCCAGTTTTCCTCTGTTTCTGTTTCAAATAGCCCGAATGCCACTGGGAACATCCAGTTGTGACCATCAAGTGCTATGGCAGATGGTAGACAGCCTTTCCATTTTCTAGTTAGGACAGTGTTGTCTACACTCAGATACGGCCTACATCCGTCCTTGAATCCTTGGATGCAAGGTTTAAGCGCCATGAAAAATCTTTTGAAATATATTTTACCACGTACTGATTCGGTGTCAATCTCCACAACACTCCCCGGACACCTAGCTTGTACCTCCTCCTTGAAGTTGTACAACATCCTGAAGCTATTGGTCCAATCCCCATGCAAGACCCCCAGAGCTTTCTCTTTACCTTTCCAAACCGTGTAATATGGTAGGACAATGTTGTATTTAGAACCGAGGCTAGTCTGAATATTCTTCGCGGTCTCCTTAGGGCTATCCTTTAGTATGGACATAGATTGCATAGCCATCCACTCCGTATCAGCCATTGAGGATTTCAGTTTGCTGTCTATCGGACACATGTGTGGAGGGCCCATTTTGTTCACCTGCAACACAGATTCATTTAAAAGATAAGCGGAGTCGACTAGTTGCTAGAAAGATATCGCACATATTTGTAGTTATAGAGTGAAAAGAGAGAAAGTTCTAATGGTTTGCTACATTCACTGCCCTAGTACCCTAATTGCCTTCGACGCAGGTAAGGCTCTTGTTGTGATCCTCCATGGACAATGTACCTCGGCCCGTCCATTCATCCACGTTAACTTGCAAACAGCCTCATACCTCTGGGCAGTGTTCTTTAGTCGATAAACGTCGAACTCCCCCTTGATACAAAAATGCCGGAACAACATCCTGAACTCATGCATGCTCCTGAACTCGGTGCCGACCGAAATTATAGGATACTTGTGGTCATGTTTCATTTCTTCTACTTCAACACCCAAATCATCGACTGGAATACCAGACTCATCGTTAAGTTCCTCGTCTATTTCATCATCACCAGATTCTTGATCCTCTACAGTGCCTTCTTCTTCATCTGACTCAGAATCCTCGTCATCGTCTCTAATGCCTAGTACTGCACACATCATATTGACTCCCATGGGTGGGGCTGCACCATCGTCTCCACCCGGATGGACCGGAACATTGCCCCAATCCCCCTCACCGGCAACTCTGTTTTCTCCGAGACACTCGGTTGGTTCTGCTGCAACCACATGGGGTGGTCTTATGTTTGCACGCATCCCAGGTACTTCAGTGGATAAATAGCAGTCAGAATCAATTTCATCTTGACTGTACAGAACCCTCTTGCTCTTCCTGTGTACATCCTCCTTCCTGATGTAATGTTTCCTGATGGTATCAGTAGGGCTTGACATCTGCGTTCCATTCCCCATCCAACTAGACTTTTTGTTGCCGCTCTTGGGTGTGATCTCCTTACTACCTCCCCTCATGGGTGTTGGCTCCAGGGTGCTGGCATTATTACCTGACCTCTGTGGTGTGTTCTTCTTTGAATTAGCCCTTTTGCTGCTACTATTGGGCATGTTCTCCTTCGTCCTGGCATTATTGCTGACCTCAGCAATGTGTTCTGCTCCAAATTAGCCCTTTTGCTGCTACTATTGGGTGTGTTCTCCTTCGTGCTGGCATTATTGCCTGACCTCAGTGGCGTGTTCCGCACCAAATTAGTATTTTTTGTGCTCCCACTGGGTGTGGTAGCCTCCGTGCTAGCCATCTTCACCTCTTTGCTACCACTCCTAGAAGTGTTCACCACCGTGCCAGCCCTCTTAGCGTTTTTGCAGCTGCCGTTCGGTGTGGCATTTTGACTGGATCTCAGGGGTGTACTCTGCGGCGTGGTGCCTTTTTTCGTGCGACTCTTGGGCATCCTCTTCTTTGGCATGGTCTCCTTGGTGATGTTCTTCTTCGGGGTGCCCTTTCTAGGGATGCTCTTCCTGCTCCTCTTTATGATGCTCCTCTGTTCGAAGCTACCCTCAGTAGCACCAGCCCCAGTGATGCCATGGATCAGGTCACGCATGCCTTCTAAAAGTGCATCATCTCTATTGTCGAGTTCCAATTCCTCTCCAACCATTTGCACTATCAAGTGGAAGTACACTTCACCTCTATAATGTTTCCTTGTAAACGGTACGACTAAATCCCTGGTATCTTTCACTTCAATAGCCTTTTTGCTCCTATAACCAAAATATAACAAGCGTGCTTCCTGGGAGGACCCCCACAGCACCTTCGCACATAATGATGCCATCAGGTCAGATAACTCTACCACTTCAGGATCGTATCTGCCAAGGATTACATCAAACTTGTCATAGAATTTTTCTGTGCCATCATCTCATTTTGTAGTATAATCCGCGACACCGATACGAACGATTACTTTGCCATCATCAGGTTCTTTAGGATAGAAACCTCTGAGAGGTTCGAGAGGTGGAGCGGCACCATCAGACCCAGCCCCAATGCCACCATCGCCATCACCAGCGTCATTGTTAGCTGGATCAACCTCGGTGGAAGTACCAGGACCAGGAGCAAGGTGAGGGCCCTTAGCAGCGGGAGCTACATTACATGGTGGACAGGCAGGGCCCCTTCTAACGGCAGCAACAATAGGATCAGCTGCTGCCAGCCACATCGATGATCAGGAGCAATTCCCACAACAGCAGTGTTTCGAGTGCTAGCAGAGTCTAGACCATGAGCTAGCTCCAGACCAGTAGCTCGCTGAACTCGAGCATGGGTTCGAGGAGGACACAAGGCATCAGTCTTTGCAGCAACAATGGGGCAGCCTTCGAAAGCCTTAGTTTGCTCAACAACGGCAGGAATTGGGTCAACAGCAGCCAGATCAACAACAACACGAGGACGACTAGTACCAGCAGATTCCAGAGCACGGGTTCGCACAACTTGAGGATGGTTTCAAGGAGGAACAACACACAAGGCAGCGGTCTTGGCAACAACAGCGGGGCAGCCTCCTGAAGCCTTAGTTTGCTCAACAGCGGCATGGATTGGGTCAGTAGCAGCCGGAGCAACAACACCACGGGGATGACCAGTACCAGCAGATTCTAGAGCGGAGTTTTCCACAACGGCAATACGGGGACTCCTACGAGGAGGTTTCCTGACAAAAGCATGTCGCGGACGAGGAACCACATTTTGCTCAACAATAGCAGGGGTTCGAGTTAGACCACCCTGTCCAATAATAGTTGGGCGACTCCCAGTAGCAGGAGCTTCCTCATCCAGTATGTTACAAATCAGCATAACCACGCGAAGCCCATCATGCTGTTTCATCAACCCAATTAGCTGACTGTCACACGCTATAGGAACCTTGAAGCCTTGTTCATCAATGATGTTGAACCGTACAGTCTGCTATGGCCTCATTTCAGCAAGTTCATGCACAGCAGCAACCAAACCAGGGATAGTGCATAACTGCACAGGCGCTACTTCCATCTTCAGATTGTGAGCTTGTTTCCACGTGCTCTTCCCATCTGCTAATTTAATGTGGTAGCCGCAGATGGTGACCAGAACCGTGTATTTGGGTTCAGCAGAGATCCTACTTGATAGAAAATTGGAGACAAAAGATAAGAATTGTTTGTCAGCGTCATGCTAGAAAACAATTATATGTTCATTATATCTCTGTAATGCCAATAGCCAGCTAGCAGTTATAGGTAGTGCGAATAGCAAAGAGAAGAGTAGCTCACCCTCAATTAGCCAGAAGTACTTCTTCCTCGGCAAATGGATCTGCCATCCTTCATGCTGCTCAGCTCGTCAGCGGTAGAGGTGGGCTAGATTGTCGCAACGGCTGGCATGGCATTCGGCATTAGAGCTCGGTATTAGCGAGTAGGCGCAGCAACTTGGCGCCAGAAGTCAAATGCCCGGAGAGATCATTCTGGTTGGAGAGGGGATTTCGATGCCGCCGGTGCTAGGGTTCATGCGAAAGGAGGGAGGGAGTGGATTTGTGAATTTGGTCAACGCACCATGCTCCTTTAGTCTCTCGTTTTGCCTACATGGTTGCCGCGTTGGCGCTCGCGTCACGGAAATATTACTGACATGAGGGTCCCGACCGTCTACTTTACGGGGCAGTTTCATGGAATGTTTGGATTTGGTAGGGGTGAGATGAGTTGGCATCGAAATGGCCCCTCTCGGTAGTTAGCGGCCCAACATTTCGAAACACGGCAATTTCAGGCAACTTAGGTACTGCGGTGCACTCGCACGGGAACTTTGGTACCACAGACGAACAGGCCCCTCAAGGATGTGGATGCCCTGGACTACATTGGAGGCTCCACCAAGAGGAAGCAGATGATGACCCAGGAGAACGCCATGGGAAAGAGGGCAGAAGCCGCACTATTCCCGCCTCGCGAGGGACAGGACGGGACCGGTGCCTGCAACCTCAAGAGGGGCTTGGGAGCACCCCCGTCCATCCTCGTGAGGGATGAGGTGTCTCTCGAGGACGGCGACAACGCGAGGACTCCGGACTTCCCCATGTACTGTACCCAGCGTGCGTACAACACATGCTGCCCCCACGGCAGCAACTAAGCGGCCAGATGAGCCAGCGGGCCGGGTTGCTAGAAGGTGGACAAACCTCTCTGAATGGCATGCCTAACTCCATGACTTTTTCAAGGTGAACCCCGAAAACCTTCACCCCTTATGATTTTCCTCTCGTTAGACCCTGTGCAAGCCGCGGTGGCGTTTGTAATAAGCCTGTACTACTGGCACTCCCTTGGATCTTGTGTTGCGTGCATGCTAAGCTATTTGGTTTTTCCTGAGAAAGCATTTCTCGAAAAAACCACACCACCAGATTTCCCTCACACACTCCGAGCGAGCATGGGCTAGGGACGTCACCCTTCACCGGTCCACTTCCCCGTCGGCATCAGAGCCTAAAGTGTCGAGCTTTGAACTCACAGGATAGTCCCGTCCATGAGTAACCTTGTCACACGGTTCCTAATGCTTAAGATCCTCATGTGGCGCGTGTACGGGCCTCTAGCGGTGGGTGCCTTTTCCTACGGCCCTCTCCCGGTAAGGTCTATGGGGAAGCTTGTCAGTACCTAAAGTGTCAAGCTCTGAACTCCACGACCCGTTCCTCGACCGTGAGTTACCTCACCCACAGTTCCTGACCTCGTTTTTATCCTCGCAATGGCTCATGAGGCCCTGCTCCTTCGTGGCCCGAGCTCGTCAGGACCTAAAGTGTCGAGCTCTGAACTCCACGACCCATTCCTCGGCCGTGAGTTACCTCAACCACAGTTCCTGACCTCGTTTTTATCCCCGCGACGGCTCATGAGGCCCTGCTCCTCCGTGGCCCGAGCTCGTCAGGATCTAAAGTGTCGAGCTCTGAACTCCACGGCCTGTTCCTCGGCAGTGAGTTACCTCACCCACGGTTCCTGACCTTGTTTTTATACTCGCGGCGGCTCATGAGGCCCTGCTCCTCCACGGCCCGAGCTCGTCGGGACCTAAAGTGTCGAGCTCTAAACTCCACGACCTGTTCCTCGGCCGTGAGAGACCCACGGTTCCTAACCGCATTTTTATCCTCGTGACGGCTCATGAGGCCCTGCTCCTCTGCAGCCCGAGCTCGTCAAGACCTAAAGTGTCGATCTCAGAACTCCACTGCGCATTCCTCGATAGTAAGTTACCTCACCCGCGGTTCCTGACCTTGTTTTTATACTCGCGACAGCTCATGAGGCACAGCCCCTCTGCGGCCCGAGCTCGTCAGGACCTAAAGTGTCGAGCAATGAACACACAGACTGGGTCTGGCCACGAGTCACCTCACCTACGGTTCCTAACGTTTGTGAAAAACTTGCATGAAACCCATAGAACTCTTGGCACGAGGGCTGGCGGGAAGAACACTTAGTCCTACGGCTTTCTCCTCGAGAGGCTTACGGGGCGACCCTGGAGACACCCTCTTCAGCGGTTAAACTTTGCAAGGCCTAGAGAATGACCTCTGAACTTACAGCCCTAGTTAGTGGTAAGTCACGCCACCTATGGTTCCCAATGCTTACAACACATCACATAAGCGCGTTTTAGGTCTCCAGCTATATGCTTTCACACGCTATGGTCATCCCCTCGGGAGGTGCCCAGGAAGGGCACGCGAGCCTCGTGAGGTCGCGTCCTCGGCTATCCGAGGATTGGAAGATCCATCATCGGATCGCCCTGGCTAGACCAGGTCCTGGTCCTACAATACTCCGTCAGGGGACCTAAGGATAAAGCTCCGTAGGCTGTCCCGGTCACGGGCTCACGCCCGGGTAGCTCCGTCAGGGCTCGCTCCCCCTCCCTCGGAAGGCACGTAATGCCTCCGGCCGCACGATCAAGGAACAGTGCTGCCCACGAGCCTCACGAGGTTGCGCCTCCTCTCAAGAAGGCAGGCTTCAGAGGTTAGCACAGGACCCCTCCTCGAGGGTACACGTTGGAGCCTCTCCTCGATTGGCAAGCCGCCTGGGCACTATCCCTATGAGAAGGGGGCTACCCTCTTGAGTCTCTAAGAGCCCCGCGGGCCTAATCAAGTGTGGTCCACCATGCGCCGGCCCGTTGGCTGAGAAGAGCCCTGCCAGCAGCGTCACACAAGCACCATCTTCGGGAATCACCTCCCCAAGTGCTATGCCTCGCCTCACGAGGGTGCCGTCCCAGAATGCTTAGCCCTTCGACAAATGCGTTCAATGCCTCTAGAAGGCTGTCCCTGCTAAAGGCATGAGCCGCCATCACTAGCCTCGGCAAGAGGATGCTACACCATGAACATGCAATAAACTTCGGGCACAACAAAAACAGAACAAGGTCCCTTACTGGGAAGTTCATCCTAAGGTCTTAGTTACAAGGCAAAAGGAACCGACAACTGTTCTGGCATCACACCCTAGGGACGGAGCTTTGCGCTTCCCAGCAGCATTGTGGTGGCTACGCCTACCGGGCGGCCTGGACGTGAGGAGGATAGTCGACATGGCATAGCTACGTCTCGAACATCGAGATGGAGAAGTCCCCCTTGCTGGCATACCTAAATCATAGCGTGAAGCCGCACTGGATGCGGTGCTCGGAGAGGAAACGTCTCCAGCCGCCGGAGATGAACTTCTCGCCCCCGAGAAGGTGCTGATGCTCACCTCCCACTTATCGCGCCCTAGAGTGGGGCTTGTTGGTTTGCAGCGCGAAAGTTCTTGGGCGAGTGCATCGCGGTACCCAAGTTGCCTGTAATTGCCGTGTTTCGCAAAGTTGGGCTGCCAACTACCGAGAGGGGCCATTTCGAGGCAAACTCATCTCACCCCTACCAAATTCAAACATTCCATTAAACTGCCTCGTGAAGTAGACGGTCGAGACCCACATGTCAGTCATTTATCCGTGACGTGAACGCCAACGTGGCACCTCTGAGGCAAATGGAGGAACTAAGTGGCTTGGATGCGTTGACCAATTTCACAAATCCATTCCCTCCTTTCCCCTAGCACCGGCAGCGTCGAAATCCACCCTCCAAGCAGAATGATCCCTTCAGACATTTGACATCCGGTGCCAAGTTGTTCTGCCCATTTGCTGAACCCGAGCTCCAATGGCGCATGTCGTAGCCACCGTTGCGAGGCTCTAGCCCGCCTCCGCCACCGACGAGCTGAGCAACTCAGAGGATGGAATATCCTACTACCAAGGAAGAAGAAGTTCTGGCTACATGCGGGTGAGATACCCTTCTCTTTGCTATTCGCACTAACTATAACTGCTAGCTGGCAACCGAACCTAAAAAATTTTGTTAGCCCAACACTAACAAACATATTTTATCCATAGTTTTCTGTCAAGTGGGATCTCCATAGACCATCGTTACCTGGTTACGGTAGCCCTCTTCAGCTACAACTCTAAATCAGCAAGGGTGAAGGGTAAGTGGTATGGACACCATTGTATCACGATGAAAGAAGCGCATGCATAGATCTGCACTATACCTAGTATGGTTGATGCTCTACGTAATCATGCTAAAATATGGCCAAAGTAGACTGCAAAGTTCAGCTTCATGGATGAACGAGGCTTCATGGTTCCTCTAACGTGTGATAGTCAGCTAATTGGGTTGATGAAAAGGTATGCTTCAGCTTGCATGTCTGACCTGAATTGTGATGTACTGGATGTGGAAGCTGCTACAATTGGGAGTCGCCCATCTATTCTTGGACAGGGTGGTCGCTCGAACCCAATTAGCTCCTGGTAAGCAAAAGACTCTTGGGGTTCGCATGTTTGTGCTGAATTGTAATTTTTGTTTTATTTACTCTGTAGATATTAGGAAGTTATGAAACAATCCTATTTATTTGACAGGAAGCGCCGCAAGGTTAGAAACATGACTACTGGGTCAGTCATTTTGCTGCCAAAAGTAAATAAAAATGAGTGGAGTGATGATGTTGGACACGATTCTGGTGATAATTGTCCCGGTGATGCAGAGTACGTGAAGCTAAAAAAATTGGCACCAAGAAAGAGGAAGAAGGCAGGAAATGAAGAAGCCAGTGGACGTGAAGGCTTGGCACCCAGGCGGGGGAAGAAGGATGCTGGTAATGAAGATGCATAATAATGTGTTGAACTTGAACCTATATATGTAATTCGGTTAAATTCTGGAGCTCTGTGTGTGGAACTTGTCGGGATAAACGATTTATCCATGTTCTCGGAGTAAAATGTACCGCGACTTAAGGTTTGAAAATGCCCAAGTCAGTAGTTGAATCTGAAATTGTGATTGTGCCACTACTATCTGAAAACACGCAACAGTGGTTCCACGATTGCTGAGGGGAAGGAGGTCTCCAAATTCAATGGAATCACTATAAGAAAAGTTTCCTTCCGCAACAAATTGGCCTGACGGTCGTCATAGAAGGCGTGTCTTCCGCGATGAAATTCTCGGCTCGACCGTGGCCGATGGAAAACTTTTTTTTTCCGGTTTCGTGGCCTTCTACTATGACAGATCTGCTAAAAACATGGAGGAATCTTGGCCAGCGCATGGCAGAAGCATGATTTTCGTTTCCTCGCGCGATGTTGACTCGCCGAAGTCTTTTGAGGCGTGTGGGTCCCGGATGTCAGTGTCTCTAGCGAACCATACTTTTCAGTCGCGCCTCCCTGATTTGAACTCGATAACGTAGCTCGAGGCGTCTGTCGTTTAGTCAGGCTGCTAGGTCCCACATGTCAGCCTCTCATTAGAAGGATCGTGTGTATGATGGATTTTTTTTCCTTCGATCGCGCTACCCTGTTCCGAAGTTGATAGCGCTGCTCCATGCATCTACCATGTAATCAACCTCCTGGGACCCACATGTCATGCTCTCATTAGAAGAAACGTGTGTATGATGGAATTTTTTTCTTCGCTGGCGCTACCCCGTTCCGAAGTTGATAGCGCTGCTCGACGCATCTACCGTTTAACCAACCTCCTAAGCCCCACATGTCATCCTCTCATTTTAAGAAATGTGTGTATGATGGATTTTTTCCTTCGCTCGCGCTACCCTGTTCCGAACTTGATAGCGTTGTTCGATGCATCTACCGTTTAATCACGATGGTGGGCCCCACATGTCATCCTCTCATTAGAAGAAATGTGTGTATGATGGATTTTTTACCCTCTGTCGCGCCTTCGTGTTCCGAACTTGATAGCGTTGCTCGCTGCTTTAGCCGTTTATACAGGCTGGTAGGCCCGACATGTCAGCCTCCTCTGTGTAGGAAACGTGTGTATGCTAGACCTTTTTTCTTCTCTCGTGTCTCCCCGTTTGGAACTTGGCAACATTTCTCGATATAGCACCCGTATAATGTCTCCCTGCTGGGTCCACAAGTCAGTTGCCTATGTAGAGGAAACGTGTGTATGTTGGACATTTTTTTTGGTCGCGTCCGCCGGTTTAACCTTGGTAACATTATTCCATGCGGCAGGCGTGTATGGTCTTGCTGCTGGGGCCCACGTGTCAACCTCTCTTGACAAGAAACGAGTCGATCTTGGTATTCTTTTTTCCGGTCAAGACTATTGTACAAGTACTTTTTAAACGGGCTTGGTAAACTTGATCTCTTGTATGGTAAGTTTGATGGGTGCTAGATGCGGGCAGGTGGGTCGGCCATGTCAGCCTCTTAGTACAAAAATATTGCTACAGATAAACTGCATGCCTTGCCACTACACAAGAAAATTGTAATCCTTTTATAAAACGTAAAAAATGTATACTAACATCGTATATAACTTATTTATTTTTCTTCTTAAAAAATTGCTTGTCCATCTGTTATGCGTGATTGCTAGCAGCTCAACTAAAAAATGTTAAGTATAAATAATGTAGTAGGTAGTACTTAAAAACATGGATAGGCGGAGTTATTTAGGGGTGGGTGGACGGTCCCCAAAAAGGCAGAATTGAAGTAAAATGGGCCAAGCAGGGATTGATGGGCTATTTTTTATGGGCTCTCGCCCAATCTAACTGGGCTATTTGCATGGCCGAATGACCCAAAACATGGCCAAGTTAGAAGGTCTTGGGCTATAATGAGGCTGGATGGGCTAATTTCTTAGGCTATAATAAGGATAGATGGGCTAATTTCTTGGGCTCGATAGTTAAAATCCCAAGGTACGTGCTAGGGCTCGGTCGGATTCGAAACAAAGCCGTCAACAAGGGGAAAAGGTATAAAATATGAGCGCTTAGATCCCAGGCACCTGAGAACTTGTTATGTTAAGGAGCTGACGTCACCCTACTAATTGTGCTAATACTCAGTTGTAACCTAGTAGTTGCAACTCATTAAATTCCTAGTTACAAGCTATTGCAACAAATGTGTAACCCTCACGTTGCACCAATCGCGAGGTAAATCCAATGGCGAGAGAGGTGACTCTTGAGAACTGGCAAATCCGATAAAATATTCACACATATTTCTATGAAAATTGTGGACAAACACCCTGTGTCCGAACAAAACTTTCCGCCGAGACCCCAAAATTTCCTAAGCCCGCCCTCAATCGAGCAACCAGCCCATGTCTCTTCAAATTTTGCGCCGTTCTTATGAGAGATGCACCGGATTAGAACCAGGTTGCAAACTTCTCCACGCCTTAAAAAAACTTCTCAATGCCTTTCTATCAACAGTGCCGGCCTACCACCATTGGTCGTGCTGTTCTTCACGAGATGCACCAGCCGGCGGTCAGCTGGGCAATCCCCACGCTTTGCCTGCCAGATTCAGGCACTGGACATTCTTCTTGGCTTTGGTTTGTTCTCCACCTCTCCTAGAAATAGTTAAAGCTTGTGACCATCTAGATTTACAAGGTGCTTGCAGATTTGGGTAGGTACGTTCTTTAGGTAAATCTATAGTAAAGCTCTGGACAGAAGAGTTCGAAAACATCTTAAAAAGGACTTGGCAGAGATCCTGTACAAGCTTTTGACCTAATATATTTCCCATCCTTCTTTGATACGATGGAGCATTTGGCTATTGATGTACATGACGAGGAAGTACTTAGAGGTACAGTACAGTATAGATGGATGTACCTTATAGAACGTCGACTTCGTATTTCCAAGAAGCGGGAAGATATCCGTAGACAGTTTGATAAGTGAGTGTTATGCAAAGATATCTTCACATATAAGACTGTAGAAAAGTTAGATATATTCAGATGTCTGACTTGGCTATGTTTTGTAGGTTCTTCGTAGAAATAAAAGTACCAACAAATTGCGTTCCACCAATAAAAAGACCGTATGGACTAAGATCTAAGGATCATGTAAGACGCTCAAATTGCACTGTGAATTGTCTATGAATTGTCCAGATGGGGTAACCTCTTGTCTATTTTGTGACGCTAGATTTCGGAGCTTGAATTTCTGGCCCTTATCTGTGGTCCTGATAGGAGTATAACAAAATCTTCAGCTTGCATTTCCAACAGTGTCTGCCACAACGCTGATGTACCTTCTATAGAGACTGACGTAGCTGGAGATTGTCCTGATGAACCTGCACTGGATTGCGTTTAGATTTGAAATCCTGCACTTGACATTGTCGTCCCAAGAGAAAGAAGGTTGTGGATCTGGTAATAATGCCTTTTGTACAACAAGATGCTATAGGTGATGATTTTCTATGGCAATCCCTACCATTCTATGACTTGTACAAGTAGTTTTCGTAGTTTAATGGAATTACATGTCCCTCTCTATCAATGAAAATGGCATATCGTTTGCCCTGTTTCAAAAATAAATAAATATTTGCATGTCTCCTTGTGTTAGTCGATGCAAAGAAGATATTATTTTCTGTTCAAGTCATGTGAACAAATATGTTTGTATGTAGAGACATAAATGCGGATTGGGTGACAAAATCAGCATAAAATTGCCAGATCAATAACACAAGCATAATGGCATTACAAGAAAAGGAACAGAACCATCTTTTCACCGTGCTTGAGAAAAGGAGATGAGCCAGGAACCAAGCCTGCAAATGGCAGAGGCCAATTCTCGTGCAGCTCAGCTAGCATTGGTTTATCATTGATAATACTCAAGCATCCGAATATTATGATTACATACTAGGAGTAGTTTAAGTTCCACACTACAGTTCAATAGGCAAAAGTGTAAGAAATGCGTATGGTAGCTCCATAATACAGGTTTCATAGAAAAGCATACAAATCATAAGAAAGAAAGCTCCGCATCATAGTTCACCACCTTCAGGTGCAACAGTTTCTACAGATTGTAAACCCAAATCACCACCTCCTTCAGGTGGCACGATAATTTCGGGAGTGGGAGCGGCAGCACCAACAGCAGCACCAGCACCGGTAGCATGAGTCTCCACAATAGGTGAACTATCAAGCACCACAATGTCCTCTGAAGGCTCTTCACTGCCATCTCCAGCCGCACAAGTCTCCGCGGATGGTAAAACCAATCCACCACCTCTTTCATCTGGCACAATGATGGCAGGTGTAGGATCATCAATACCAGCTGCAACTACATTAGTCTCCATAGAAGGTAAACAAGGCGGCGTCTTAGGTGTAGCGATTTCACATCCATTTTCTACTCCATCATCAGGAAACTGAAAGTCTCCTTCAACTTTGTGCTTCTGCGGTTACAATATAAACAGAGATTACAACGAAACCATCTATGTGCAACGACAAGAACATATGTCATTCTATTGATTTACCTTGTCATCTGGGATAGCAAAAGTCATAGGATTGGAACCTATTTCATCGAGAATCCTCTTTTCGCTCCTTCCCCTATCTCCTTCTGTAGCAAGTTGTAATATTGATTACAGGATGTTGATTGACAAATATATGCAAATGTTCAAAAGTTTGTGCTATCGAACTACCAACTTGGAACGGATCCCCACTGTTCTTAGTTATGGGATCTAGCCCAGAAAACAAGCTTCTATGGAATCCTAGTCTACAAAAAAGGATGCATACCTGGGATAAGAACTACTCTACACATGGCAATGCCGCGCAATCGACAATAAAAATTTAACCGCATCATCAACTCTATCATGTAAGTTCGGAGTGAATCTAGATACACTCGTTTCACATAAGCTAAAACATCTTATATTATGAAACGGAGGGAATAGGTACGAGTGTTCTAGTATTTCACAAACCGCCATTGCTGCCGCGGGACAGAGATGATGGATGCTCCACCTTCCTACAGAAGGTTGCCGCGCCAATCTCGCCGCCACCTGTAGAGGACGGAGCCGAGGAGCTGGTAGGCAACAATATGGAGCGAGAGGCCAGGGGGCGGTAGTGGATGGGAAGAAGGGACTAAGTAAAAGAGGCTATGCGTGCGTGGGGGAGGCCGGTGAGGGAGTTAAATCCATCTTGTCTCGGAAGGAACACGCTGCCACGTGCACTGGCGTGTGCAAAACTCCCTCCCTCTCTCTTCTGTGGCAGCTACTGACAGTAGTACTCCAGCTAGCTTCATCGAGTTCTCTGGTACTCCTACTAGTATACCTTTACTAGTACTACTAGGTAGACAAGGAGTACTTGTTCAGAAGAAGAAAAAACTAGACTAGCACACCGTCGTACATTATTGCCTTGTCAAATCACTAGTGATGCCATGATGAGCAACATGTTTTTCCTGGTAAACCTAGAAACATTGTGTTCCTTCCACCGTGTGTAGTTTCTGAGCGAAGTATTTACCAACACGTCCAACTTAGGCATACAGGACCCAAACTGCAGTGAAAAAGAAACAAAACTACAGACCTGCAAGGAGTAATACTAATAGTACTACTATTATACAACATTCTAGAAGAAATTATGTACGGAATAGTAGTAGTATAGTACAACTATACTCCTAATAAGGTTCTTTTATAGCTTGGTGAAATATACATACTAGAGAAACTACCAAGTGTACAAAAGGGGTTTTTGGTCATACGGAGTATTTTACAAGCCAAACCGCATGCGAAACTAAATGTTGAGTACTCGTACATCAGCTAAAAACCAGCCAAAAGAAACAGTTCAACAGAAGGCAGAGACCAAATGAGCTATCCTTGAACAGGCTCGTTCCACTCCAAGGCGTTTGAGAAGCTTGGGATGAACCAAAATGGAGGCTCCGATCATGTCCAACGAGTGTTGGTGTGGAAACCAATAGCTGCGTCACCATTCAGACTAAAGCGGCAAATTTCAAGATGCGTCCTATACTCATAGCCAATTTCTTGGTGTGATGTGTAAACACAGTTCCTTCTCGTCAGATGTCCTGGCGGATCATTTGCATCGCCTACTGCAATGATAATCGGATAGCTCACGCCAAGGAAAAGAGAATATGATCCAAGGTCAATAACCCTTTCCATCGGTTAGCTATAGTTAACTGGCTTGTGTCCATTGAGAACATCATGCACTCAAACCCTGAAGGATAGGTGCAAACAGTGCGATCATAGTTAACAACACTAGTATCATCAGCAATTTCATTTCCTGAGACACCATATGTTTGATTATACTTAAGATGTTTGATTGCGTAAAAAATGCCAACATAGGGAGATGCTATGGAAATTCTAATTCTTTTCGAAATGGGGATATGCTATCAAAATTCTCCTAGAGACACGGTTTGATTCATGGGATCAAATGAAATAGGAAATAATCCTATAGGATCTTGAATGTAAAGTTCATAGGGAAAAAAGCAAGGTTGGATCCTACAAGATTTTGGTGTCTTATATACCAAAGGAAAACCAACAAGGATTATTTCTAGGAGGTTTAATATCTTATCTTATCTTATCTTACCACTATGTAGTGTATGAATAACTTTGAATATTCACTGTTGGATCAGGACATGCGAATCCCAACATTGCCAGCTGTTGGATCTTCTTTTCCATTCTAGCATCTACTTGAAGATTTTATTGATAGTATTTAGCACAATGAACGATATGCACAATCCTCAAAACACACTTCTCCATCATTCTAGAATCTTCTCCTTCATTTCTCAAGACCATGTTAACAAATTTTACAAGTACTAGTACCTAATAAACATCGACCTCTACATGATAAAAAATACAAGAACTAAATATGTGCCCATACTTTATAGATGTCAATCAAATTTCTAATTTTTTGAGCTTTACCTAGTATTATAATTCTATATAGTTATGATATGTCATATGTCTAGTATCTGAGTCTCACGCAAATACTACTAGTAGATACCATATTTTCCATGGATGTACTAGTACTAGGAGACAAGGCAATACTATCAGCAGAACTCAATCCTATGAATCAAATTACTTCTATGTAAGAAAACTTAGTAAGGATTGCATTCCTCTGAAATTGCTAGGGAGTTCGTATGAATCAAAGAGGCTAAAATTCCTATGAAATTCCTACTAACCAAAGAAACTTCAGAAAAAATAACTTACATTGATTTAGGAATAATATCTGGGTCTCACATAAGTACTTACTACCACGTAGTAAATAGCATATTTTTCATGGGATGTACTAGGAGACGAAGCAATACTATCAGCAGAACTCAATCATATGAAACAAACTACTTATATGTAAGAAAACCTCCCAAAGATTGCATTCCTCTGAAATTCCTAGAGAATTCCTTCGAATCAAAGAAACTAAAATTTTAATGGAATTCCTATTAACCAATGAAAGTTCAGAAAAAATAGGTGCATCGATTCAGGAACAAAGCTAATAAAATACGTAGGGAGGAGAATTTACCAAGTTCTAGAGACTTTCATGCATAAACACAGCTGTTCTCGGTCACGGCGAACACACGATCGTGTTGGATAATAGCATCGCAGTATCTGAAGTAGCCCTAAAACTCGTTCACACAAACTGACCATCCATGACTATCATTCCCGTTGATGACAACAATCTTGAATTCGAAAATGGCGACTAGGGAGAAATCTTTGTATCCCCCAGCAGCTGCCGGAACTTAACACATGACTATCTTCTACAGTTTAGTACGTCGACCTTCATCAGCATCATCCTGAAATGTAAGTGCGGAACCTTCGGTCAGTTCAAACCCCGACACTTGCGGAATAACAATCTTGCGATGAGTGACAAGGTCCCACATGAAATCGGGTCCAACTATGACGATCCAATCTCCATTGTCGCCTACTCGCTGCTCATCAAACCCATTTGGCATCATAGCATCGGAGGAGAACCTGTCCAGCGACATCAGCTTGCACGGGCTTCCTGCCACTTCGAAGCAGTCTTTGGATTCCCACGGTCTCACCGTCAGGTGAGAATGAAGAACACATGGGAGGCCAAACAGATGAGAAGAATGCGTAGTTCCACTCTCTTTTGCTGATTGAAGAATATGTTTGGACGAACCGACGAGGCTCGCAGCGGTGGTGGTGTCGCAATGGTTGATGAGTACTTGAAGAGGGCCTTCGGTGAACACCTTCTAAAACTGCTCAGGATCTTTACAGACCTTGCTTGATCTCACCATGGAAGGAGCTTGCGGATGGTGTTTTGGGGGCTTTCTTTGGGGTGGGGTGGGGTGGGGGAGGGAGGGAAGATCGTTGGCGTGAGCTGGCGGCCGGGGTGCGATGGAGAAGATAAAGGCTCATGGTGCGTAGTACTAGTACTCTACTACTAGTAGTACTGCAGAAGGTGGGCGAGTGGGGGGTGGGGCTCCAATTTAGGCTAGTTGCACAAACCTCCAACAATTAGAGCCGTAGTTGCAAAGAGCTCCAACCGTTGAGCCCCGGGTATGTAAGAAATAATGCTAAGAGGGCTAATCGAGAATTATGTTCTATGTGCAGCATTTGTACCCAAAAGTAATTGTAGTACAGTAATTTCTTGCAACTAGACTATCCTGATTATCTGGAGTTTCCTGCAATTTCGAATCCAATTGTTGGAGGTTTGTGCAATTTCCACCCTCCTCGTGTTCCGAGGAAGCTCTATGACCCTATGTTCAAACAAAAAAATGATCAAAGACAAACAAAAAAAGACCATCTCTCAGGGCTCGTTTGATTTGCAGGATTCTCAAAACATAAGAAGAGGAAACTACAGGAATTTGGATCAATTATGTGTTTGAATCTCAGGGAAAGCAAAGCAATTATACCATGAGGCTGGAGTGGACGGAAATTTTCCTAAAAATAGAGGGCAAAGGAATACTTTGAAGGAATTTCAATTCCCGTGTTTTTCCTATTCCTATATTTTTCCTATCTTGCATTCCAAACGAGACATAATTCCTACATATTGGAATCCTATGAATCAAACAAAACAGCGTAGGATTATTTCCTAAGGGACAAGATCCTTCACAAAACCTTTGAATTTTCTTTGAATCAAAGAAGGAATAAAAAAGGTTTCCACTCTCAGGAAAAAAAGGAACTCCACCTCTTGGAGAAAAAAAGAACTCCACCTCTTAGAGAAGAAAAAAGGAACTCCACCTCTTGGACAATTCACTGTGACGAGAGTAGCTACTAAAGTTTATGTCTAGTACTAGCTGTAGGGGCCAACTGTAGCACGTTATTTACAAATAGTACTACTAGTACAGTACAGTATCAGTCTTTGCAGGTGCCTTGAAGGAAACAAAACAAAGCTCTACAGGTAATAAAAGGCCATGGCAATTTCCAAGATACACAATCTTTTGCTTGTTCATTTTGATCCGGGCCACAGCCGGAGGATAGAGGAGTACTAGCTGTTTCGTGTCTTGAGCCATCGAGCTGGAGTAGAAATTTGGATATCTAAAAACCTGAATTGTCCTGTCAAACCAATGCTCATTGCATGCAGCTTGACCAAACAGACTTACTACACTACTTTACTGCACGTCCGAAAAATTAGGGAGTACAAGAAGTACTAGTACACTAATATTACACAGAGAGTTTTTTTTTAACAGACAGAGAGAGTTCCACATTCAACTTGTAGCGCCAAAAGTAGAAGTTGTGCCAATATAGTACTGTAGTAGTCACGTCCAGGTTGCTTTACAAGGAAAAAAATAGTACGATGAGCAATAAGATCTATCTATTATACTATTAGTACTACTACATACTCAGGAACGGCACGAGCGTGTGTTCCACTAGTGCGCCTCCGCACGTAGGGTAATCCAGTACGGAGTAGATCGCCACCGCATGGTCGCGTGATTATTATGTATTGGTCCATGCTCTAGTCGTGAGCACGTGCCGTAGCAGTAAAAAAATTATGAAAAATAGATTACTCATAAATAATTACTCCCTCCATCCTAAAATAGTAGTTATTGACCTGGCTTTGTCTAGATACGCATGTATTTCGACGCATTTTAGTACTTAGATGCTCCCTCATTTCCAAATTAGAAAGGATACTAGGTTTTGTCGAAGTCAATATTTATAAAGTTTGACCAACTATATGTACAAACATACTAACTTACATAATGTCAAACGCATATAATACGAAAATATGGTTCGTGATGATTCTGATAACATTGAGTTGATGTCGTGGATGTCCATATTATTTTCTAGATATTTAGACTAAATTCCAGGGCAGCCTATCCTGCACGCTAGACCCACGTCGATGCGTCGTCCACACCACCGCAATTTCGATGACAATCTTGGTTTAAGACTTAAATCAAGTCGAGTTGACAATTTGGGCATAAAATTCCGTAATCACTGAGTTAGATGACTAAAACCGAAGCACCGTAAGAACGGTTAGTATGTTTATCGCTGGTCCATGTCGTAGAAGTGAACAATTACATAAAAGTTATACTAAACCCCTAAATACTCCGTAATAACATTAGCAGCAAACTTAGTTTACATCCAAAATGCATCCTTCCTAGTACAAAAAGAGAACCTACATGCGACTACTACTAGTAAACTGGAGTACTAAAATAGTACTACTAGTAGTACTATTTATCTGCTAATACACCATTATAGTCTTGATCATCAGTCGTAGTTTATGATTATTTTTTCCTGTCGGCACCCCGAGGTATGTCTTGAGCTTGTCAGACGGGAAGTTGGCCGGCGACGAGCTGCTCATCAGCTCGATTACCGCATTAAGGCTCTCGACCATTGACAAGTCCGTTGACCCTAGTGGGCCAGGCGCACACAGTTTCCCCGTGTACCACGGGCACAACCACATGTCCTGCCTGATGCACACCAAGGACATGACGGCGACCAGGCCGAGTGCGCTGATGGTCAGGCCAAATACGGCACCATCATCCCCGCAGAGGAAGCGCGTGAATCCCCTCGTGCTTGTTGGTGGTGGAGTCGGGATGAGGCAAAAGAAGGAGCTGTCGTAGATGGCCCTGGTTACTATGACCTCGTGGGCCTTCTTCATGTGGGGAAGGAGCCCTGCTGGCGAGGCAATGAAATCACAGGCGGAATCAATGCAGGAGCACAGGTTGTGCGAGCACGCGATCTTGTGCTCGTCGAGCTTGTCGAAGGCGACCAAGCTAAAGCATCCGTCATAGGGGCACTTAATCATTGCCTCGGACTGGACGGTGTCCATAGCAGCCGGCTCACGGTCGAATCCGCCAACGCGGTACACGAACTTGTGGGAGTGGTTACAGAGGGAAGATTGGCTCGCCGATGTAGTGCCCGTCGGCCAGAAACCCGGATTGAGTGGGTATACTGAAGAGTATACTGATTGAGTTACGTACTATACTGGTTCGATTGTACAGGAATACGCTAGGCATGGGCGCACCGGCGGCGGATGCACTTGGCCACTTTTTCTTAGACAGTGTCCACACGTTGTACATGCTTCATCAAAACAAAAAGGCTGCAGAAAGTTGACAGGCGAATAATAAAGCAGGTGTCACACTGTACTGCACCAGACAGTACAGTACAGACAGAGAGAGAGACCAAGGCAAGAAGATTTAGGTGAGTGAGAGGCAAGAAGATCTACTCCTAGAGAGAGACGAAAAGCCTGTGGCCTGCTGTAGGGTGTACAGTGCTGCAGGAGAGAGACTGAGGACTGCATGCATGTCTTCGACACCAACCTGTAATTAACTTTTTTGGTCTTATCAAATTTAAATAGCCTTAATAATCCCAGACAGAGGGAGTACTAGTAATAGTAGTAGTACTACATCTTAGAACAAATTAGACAAACTAGTACTGCATTTATTAGTGCTACTTTTTTTGATAAATTATAATTAGTAGTAGTACTTAGATATGTGAAAAACCAATCCAAGTTACTACTCTAATAGAGAGTATGATCACTCTGTTTTATAGATTCTTGTTTACAATACGTACTAGTAATAAAAGCTAGAATGTCTACAATAGTACTAATAGATTCTTGTCCAAGTTTCAAAACAAATTTTGGCTCTACAATATCTAGCATACGTGCAAACCTCAAAAGACACTTCATTGCTTAGTTTCAGGGATCTTGTGCTAAATGCATGGACTTGGATATAATTTTCATTTTTATGAGGTCCTTGATGTAACTTATACTTCCACCGACCGAGTGTTAACTAATAAAGCACCTCGCTCCTATGGGACCTACCACAATTAAAAAATAATTACGCGGCCCCAATTATCAGACAAAGTGGAACATGGTTTCTTATAATTCCAAAGTTTTTAGAAATAAGATGTTTCAAGCTTTCCAGCTAACTTTGCACACTTTAGTGACTTTTTGCCAATTTAACGAAATTAGGTCAAATATTTGCTACACAAGTTAGGGCAATTGATTGCTATTGAATTAAATGTATTTTTAGAGGTAGATGGGTGATGTAGTAAACAATGTCGTCTGTGTTAGTTTCCAACTATCACGAAAGAACATTTAATTCTCAATTTTTCGAGTGATGACGAGATCATTCTTTTACATAAAGAAACTCCGAAGAATATGGATATGAATACCATAAGACAAGTTTTCAGACATAAAGAGTGGAACAACATGTTGTGCTGAGGATACCCATGTTTTATGAGCTTTCAAACTTGAATGACTTTAAGCCAATTATTTATCAAATTTAGGTCAAATTTGAACTACAAGTAAATTGTAGGTTGCTTTGAAAGTTTTATGAAAACTCTTCTAGAGGTACCTATTCAAGGGACAATTAATATATCATAAACCACCGAGAGTTTTAACGACACATTAACTTCATGCTAAGATTTTGCATCTTGACAGTTTAACAAAATTAGGTCAAACTTGAGCTACAAGTAAGCGCGAAAGATCGCTCTTGAATTAAATGTTTGTCGATATTTGAATGACTTCCTAGCTAACTCTGCCCATTTGAATGACTTTATGTCGATTTATCGAAATTAGGTCAAATTTGAAACTACAAGTAAATTGTAGGTTGCTTTGAAAGTTCTACGAAAAAGCTTTTGGGGGGCACCCATCGAGGGTCACACTCAATATGTCAGAAACCACTGAGAGTTTTGATGATAGTTTCAACTTTTTGCTAAGATTTTGCATCTTGACTATTTAACGAAATTAGGTCAATCTTTATCTACAATCAAGTAAGCGCGATAGATTTCTCTTGAATTAAATGTCTTTTCTAGGGTAGATGGGTTCATCTTCTTGTAGTAAACAATGTTGCCAGTGTGAGTTTCCAACTATCGGGAAAGAACATTCTCAATTTTTCGAGTGATATCGAGATTATTCTCTCCTATAAAGGAAGTCCGAAGAATAAGGATCTAAATGCCACAAGCCAAGTTTTCACACATATATAGTGGACCAACATATTGTACTTATGATTTCCCGTGTTTTATGAGTTCTCAAACTTCCTATAGCTTATCGCTCTGCCCACTTGAATGACTTTATATGTCGATTAATCAAAATTAGGTCAAATTTGAACTATATACTACAAGTTTTGTAGGTTGCTCTAAAATTTATATGAAAAAGCTTTTGGAGGTACCCATCAGGTGGTCACAATCAATATATGAGAAATAACCGAGAGTTTTGACAACTAGTTTAACTTTATGCTAAGATTTTGCATCATGACACTATTTAACAAAATTGGGTAAAACTTGAGCTACAAAGTAAGCGCCATAGATTGCTCTTGAAATATATGACTTTTCAGAGGTAGATGGGTGTATTTTCCAGTAGTAAATAATGTCATCGGTGTGATTTCCAACTATCAGGAAAGAACATTCAATTCTCAATTTTTCGAGTGATGACGAGCGAGGTTGTTCTTTTCCGTAAAGAAATGTCCGAAGAATATTGGATCTGAATTCCAGAAGCCAAGTTTACCGACATATATAGTGGACCAACATGTTGTACCAACGATTGCCCTGTTTTATGAGTTTTCAAATGTAGCATCCCAATTGTCTAACAATTGCAATGCTACTAGCCTAGTCTATATAGATGCTACTTCCTACATATAATTGTTGCATCATAATTATATCATGCTCATGTCATCATGCCACCTTGCATTTGAGCATCATATAAAACCCCTTATGTTTTGGTTCTTATCTCATATGCATTGTAAATTGTATTTGCCTCTTGATATTGTATTTGGTTCTTGATATATTGTTTAATGCCCAAGTTGAGTTGGGGGCATATCTCTTATTAACTCCACCACCTTTCTTTCACCACCTTATAATTCCACCATCAAAACTATATATGGGCAATTGCATTCATTTGGTCTTTATGTCTAGCCCATATGTAGCAAGATGGATCCACTGCTATCTCCACATGCTCTCCTATATGCACCATATTGTTTTCACATTATTGGTTCATGAGAGCCACATGGCCACCTTTTCCCATCTACCCCGCGGCCACACGTTCCTTTCCTCCCTCCTTTCTCTTTAACCACACGGCTCTCCTCTGCTCGCCAGATCCAGCCCCAGCGCCCCTGCATCTCCTCTTCTTCCTCCCCACCGACGCCACCCTCCCTCTCGCCGGCCACCGTCTACCCTCTGCTCCTCGTCGTTCTGGCTCGCAAGCACGTCATGGAGGAGGCCCGGTAGACCGAGGAGGTCCTCTACAGCAGCGCGGAACACGACGTCGAGGAGGAGGAGGCCTGTACCTCTGCACACCGTCAGCGCCCGCGCGAAACCCTAGATATTCTGGGCGTCTGCCTCGCCGCCGATCCACTGCTCGCCGACCCAATCTAACGCCACCAACAACCTCCCGGTGAGCCCACGACCCTCCTAGACACGCTCCTCTGCGCTGTCGTTGCCTGTACGCGCCGGACAATCCGACAAACGCCCTCTGCGCGCCAGAGCTCGCCGGCGTCTGCAACCTCCCCGCTCCGCGTCAAGCCTTAGCTAGGCCCCAGACCACCTCCTGTCAGCTCCCCTAGCCCTACCGCAGTGGCTACCACCGCCAGCGCGCACCCGCACGTCCCAGGGTCGAATCCCCACCTCGCGCGGATGATCACCGACCCGTCCGCGCGCCTGTAGGAAGATCCACAGTAGCCGCTGCCACTTTACCAATACCCCCCTGCTGTTTTGCTCGGCGCAACCCGCGCTCCTTAGGACCCCACCTGCCAGCCGCTGCGCGCTTTTGCAGAAAAACCCCCGGCGTTTCCCGTTCGCAACCCGCGCTCCAGCTCGGCCCCGCCTGGCAGCCCCCGCGCGCCCGTTCGCTGACGCCTGGGCCCGAGCCAGTTAGCCCCACCTGTCATCCTCTAGGCTAGATCCAGCTGCGGTGAGAAAAGCTGTTCTGCGCGCTGGGCTGCTGAGTCAGCCAGTGACCCCACCCGTCAGTGACTGTGTCTGGATCTGTCTGAGTATAAAAGGGTTTTCTGGATTTCTGTTTTATTTCAAATCTTTTTCAAATTATTTCAAATTCAAATTTAATTCTGTTTTTAAATAACTTTGCAAATATAATTCCAAATAATGCAAATATTATATGTTTTCAAATCAGAAAAATATGAGGAATTCAAATATGCCATCCAAAGTATATTTTGAACATTTAAAATTGCAAGTTGATTAAAATTACAATAAAATGCCCTTTGGCCTTAATAAATTAATATCTTTTGTTTTATAACTCCAAATTTAACAAATAATATGTCTAAAATGATTAGCTCGACGAGACCTTTCTGTTTATGCATTCCATCATCTGTTTGCAGCATGCATCATATAAATATAAAGTGTACAGCAACTAATATGAGGATAAAATGAGGCTAAAACTCAATAAAATGGTTTCTTCTTGTATTCCACACCTCACCTATGCCATGCTACTTCATTGCCATGCAAATTGTGCATCATTCATCATGGCATGATTGTTTGCTTGATGCATTTTATTCATATGCTTGCGCACTTTATTTATGTTGGCCCTTGTTTGTTTGGTTCTTCTTCGAATAGACGCTGAGCAGGGGATATATCAAGAGAACCAGGAGCACCACCCAGATCCATCCCTTGCTTCAACTGAGCTGCCAGGCAAGCACTACCACATGCTTGCATACATATAGTACCTATTGCCTCTTTCTTATTCTTGCATCATTGAGTCGCGAATGCATTAAATTGAATCCTAAGTATTGCATAGCCTTACTTTTAAACCCCACCGAAGCTTGTTCCTCCATCCCATGAACCATTACTACAGGAGTTGTTTGAGCCATGCGAGTCGTAGAACAGCATGTGTAGGGTATATGAGTGTCTGATGGATAACGAGGTACCTAAACAACTTAACCTGAGTAGTAATGGGATAACTAATGAAAGTGGCATCGGTGAGCCGTAGGACCCCGAGTACTTGATTCCTGTTCCTTGAATATTCGCGCTATCCACATTCGGGAGGCTTATGAACCCCCCTGAGCCAGAGCTTGATTCATTCTTATTTCTTGGGGCCACAAACTAGTTTGAGGTTTTATTTACTATCCTGTACTTATGCCATGCTTTACTGCTTTATTTAAATTGTGCGAGGTACTGCACACTGTACTATTTAGGAAAGCGGAGTGTTTTCGCGGTGTCGACAAGCCCAGTCACATTTTCGGGTTCCCAGTCGTTCACAGCCACTGACGCAAACCTTGAGGCCGTCTCGGAGTCAGCTAACTTCGTTGCGGGTAGCTCAATGGGGTGGCCCCCTGAAATATTTCTGAATCCTGTAATTGCTTTGGCGTGTGCCTCGTTGGGTTTTGATTTGGTTTTTCCGAGGCATATCGAGTGTGTGTTTCTATTTGTGCACCCCTGCAGGGTAAAACTTTCTGAAAGCCGTGTCCGCGGTTATGGACGACTTGGAGCACAGTTTCTCGATCATAGACAAGAATAACTAAAGTACCGCTTTTAATTTGACTAGACTAGGTACCTGACTAGTAAATAGTGCAACACTCACGGAATGGATAATAAAACTGCCAACGGATGGGGGGTTGTTCGTCCGCTTCCTCGTCGGTAAGCGAGGAGGAGGATGGATCCGTGGATATTACCGTTATAACTGTTATAACTGTTGTTATTAATTCACGGACATCCGTCTATCTCTGGTTAGGCGGATGGTTAGCGAGTATCTATAGAATTGCTAGGGTTTATCTTTTGCTGCAATTGCGTCACCCCAGGTTGTGTCCCCTTTAGCGGCATAAAGACTTGCTGAGTACCCCTAGGGTCTCACACGATAAATTATTGGTTCAGATGAACAGGTACCCTCGCAAGATGGATATTGGGTGGAAGAGACGGACGATGTGGGCAACGATCATTCGGTGTAGAGATTCCGGGAACGGGGATCCGTGAGATCTGTGGGCGGGATGTGTTTACTTATGGGGCATCTTATGCCGATTTGCTTCTTATCCGTACTCGGATTTTGTCTTCCGCTTCCGCTTGATACTCTGATGTTTGATGTATGAGGAGATATCCTAAACTATTATATCTATCTAGGATATTTGGATCTTGCCGTATGGCGTTGCTATATTTCCTTTCTTTTAGATGGAATGGCTCTGATGTACTGTTGTATGGTGGCTTGCATACATACCCATTTGTGTATGTAGTTGATCCCTTCGCCTGCCGATTACGCCGCTCGTTCTTGTCCCGATGTTTGGAAATGGTTGGGACGGCCGAAAGGTCTACCTGTGAGTGGCATTTGGGCCCCACCGTACTATTTCAACCATTTCCGTTCATCCAGGCTTGTAACTAGGAGCGTAATTCACCGAGGTAGTTACATCAAACTTCCTAGCTAACTCTGCCCATTTGACCGAATGACTTTATGTCGATTTATCAAAATTAGGTCAAATTTGAAACTTCAAGTACATTATAGGTTGCTTTGGTAGTTTTACAAAAAAAACTTTTGGAGGTACCCATCGATGGGTCACAATTAATATATCATAAAACACCGAGAGTTTTGATGATAGGTTCAACTTCTTGCTAAGATTTTGCATCTTGACAATTTAACAAAATTAGGTCAAACCTGAGCTACAAGTAATTAAGCGCGATAGATTTCTCTTGAAATTAAATGTATTTTCAGAGGTAGATCGGTGCATCTTTTTGTAGTAAACAATGTCGTCAATGTGAGTTTCCAACTATCAGGAAAGAACATTGAATTCTACATTTTCCAAGTGAAGACAAGCGAGGTTGTTCTTTTTCATAAGAAGTCCGGAGAATATTGGATGTGAATGCCCCACCAAGTTTAGATACATATATAGTGGACCAACATGTTGTACCAACGATTCCCATGTTTTATTTATGAGTTTTCAAACTTCCGAGCTAACTCTGCCCATTTAACCGAATGACTATATGTCGATTTATCGAAATTAGGTCAAATTTGAAACTCCAAGAAAAAATTGTAGGTTGCTTTGAAAGTTTTAAGAAAAATGTTATGGAGGTACCCATCGAGGAGTCACAATTAATATATCTGAAAACAACGAGAGTTTTGATGATAGGTTAAACTTATTGCTAAGATTTTGCATCTTGACAATTTAACGAAATTAATTAGGTTAAACTTGAGCTACAAGTAAGCGCGATAGATAGCTCTTGAATTAAATGTCATTTCAGAGGTAGATGGGTGCATTTTCTAGTAGTAAGAAGTGTCGTGGGTGTGAGTGTCCAACTATCCGGAAACAACATTGAATTCTACATTTTCCGAGTGAAGATGAACGAGGTTAGTTGTTCTTTTCCATAAAGAGAAGTCCAAAGAATATTGGATGTGGATGCCACAAGCCAAGTTGACAGACATATATATATATATAGTGGATCGACAACATGTTGTACTTGTGATTCCCATGTTTTAGGGGTTTTGAAGCTTCCTATAGCTAACCCCGCACATTTGAATAACTTTATGTCGATATCTCGGAATTAGGTCAAATTTGAAACTACAAGTAAATTGTAGGTTTTGTTGTGATAGATTTACGAAAAAGCTTTTGGACGTACCCATCAAGGGTTCAAAATTAATATACCAGAAACCAGCGAGGGTTTTGACGATAGGTTCAACTTCTTGCTAAGACTTTGCATATTGGTAATTTAACAAAATTAGGTCAAACTTGAGCTAGCTACAAGTAAACGCCATAGATTGCTCTTGAATTAAATGTATTTTCATTGGTAGATCATCGATGCATCTTCTTGTAGTAAACAGTGTCGTTGGTGTGAGTTTCCAACTATCAAGAAAGAACATTCAATTCTACATTTTCCAAGTGAAGAATACGAGCGAGGTTGTTCTTTTTCCTAAAGAAAAGTCCGAAGAATATTGGATCTGAATGTCACAAGACAAGTTTACATACATATATTGGACCAACATATTGTACCAACGATTCCCATGTTTTATGAGTTTTCAAACTTCCCAGCTAACTCTGCCCATTAGAATGACTTTATGTCTAGGTCAAATGTGAAACTATGAGTACTAGTAAATTATATGTGTCCTGCATGTGAGACTTAGATAATAGACATCTGGCATATCATCACTATATAAAATTATAATAGGCAAAGAGGAAAGAATATAATAGGTAAAATTTGAACTATTACAAGTAAACTGTGTAGGTTGCTTTGAAAGTTTTACGGAAAAGCTCTTAGAGGTACCCATCGGAGGGGGCACACAGGGGGGCAATTAATATACTATCAGAAACAAAAAGAGAGTCCTGATGACAGGTTCATCTTCTTGCTAAGATTTTGCGTCTTGACAGTTTAATGAAATTAGGTCAAACTTGAGCTACAACTAAGTGCGATAGATTGCTCTTGAATTTAATGAAATTGGGTCAAACTTGAACTACAAGTAATAAATTGTAGGTTGCTTTGAAAGTTTTATAAAAAATCTTTTGGAGGTACCCATCGAGTGGTTAATTAATATATCAGAAACCACAGAGAGTTTTCATGAGTGGTTCGACTTCTAGCTAAGACTTTGCATGATGAAAACTTTGAACACCTTTTGAAAACGGTCCCGTGCATCCGGACATAGTCATGCCCCAAAATTTCAGATACATCGAAATTCCCATTCGACCCCTATAAATTCGGTAGGTGGGGGGCTTCACTCGTAATTTACCCAGTATAGTGCTAGTAGTAGCTAAACCCAACCCCCCTCTCTCTCCTCGAGGAATACGTCACCGGCCGGAACATCCCCGCTGAGCTTTAGCCGGCATACCTGCACACCTGATCTGCTCAACGAACCCTCTTGTCCAGCACGTTGACCACATCATCGACCGCCTAGGATCTGCTCCACAGATGTCGTGGTCCAGCATTCTTCTCGTATCCTCGCCTGCCGAAGATCTGCTTCCCCGTCGTCGACACCCACTACGACCATAGCACCTTCGGCGACCTCGACGTGACCCCTGAGGATGCGGAGGAGGCCTAGACGCCGCCCCGACCGAGGTAAAACCAGATCTCCCTGCGTGATTTGTTTGTTGGCAATGTACTGTATTCGTGCTAAATTTCCTAACTAATGGGTTCTTTACTTGATATACACCTGTTATGTACTCCCTCTGTTTCAAAATATAAGATGCTTTAGCTTTGTGAAAGAAGTGTATCCAGACTCATTTTAGTGTGTAGGTTTACTCCAAACCTAGATGAACCTACACACTAAAAGAGGTCTAGATGCACTCTTTTCATAAAGCTAAAACATCTTATATTTTGAAACAGAGGGAGTACTAAATTAACCAGTTGTGGTTATGCTTAAACTCCACGCATTTAACTGTTTTTATGTACTGCACTATTTCTTTGTGAATTATTAGTCACTTAACATATTTTTTTACATTCTCTGTTATACCTGTCCACATGAGATATGATTATATAATATCTCTCTCATTTGCTGATTTACGAACTATACTATTTCTATCGTGCTATTGTCCTACTATCCTATACTACACGTTTACACACGTCATACTATTTGACCATTATGTACTGTCGATTTGATCCCTCTTAACCTGTGGCTCAAACTATTTGCTATTATTATGCAAGGAGCGGCCTCAATTTGCACACAATACCATAGAGTGAATGGCTCTTATAATCTCGTAAGACCCCATCATTTTTGTTTCACTTCATGCCAACGTATATCATGTTGGAACCTGTTTATATTTACAGTTGGCCTTACCTTTATGTAGAGGAGCAACAATGGAGTACAAACTCTGCCCGTCCACACAAGCTGCCATAGATCTCGTGTAACACCTACCGTAAGGCCCCCCACCCAAAGTTTGGTCCTTGCCACATTTTTTGTTTGCTTAAATTTACCATTTGTCTTTCTTGTTTTCATATTTTTTTGCCAAAAATTAGCGTCAAACGTTTTAGCCCCACTATGGTCTGTTTTTGTTCTATGTGCTTAGTTCAATTTCCTAGATATGGAGAGGCCGGGTGTATTGCATCTGAGTTGTCTGATAATAAGAACAAGGCCACACTAGCGATAAGATCCACACATGTATCATAAGGAACTCTGTGCAGTTCATCTCACTCTTGTATCTACTGCATATCATAGTTAAATGAACTGGCTATTTTAATACGAGGCACTTCATGGTTCAATTTGTTGTTCTTAGGCTGCCAAAGCATTGAAATTATCTGGCTATTCATGAATAATTCAATGTATGATTGCTTGGTTCATTGTTTGTCTGAAATTATCTGGCTAGCATATTCGAGGCTCACAATTGATGTGTTTTTATTGGCTGAGTTACTCTTTTTTGTCTATGATTAAATCAGTGACAGAGTTTGTTGTGTAGTTCCTAGCTAGTTTATATATGTGAAACATAATGGCTTAGTTTTAATATTCATTTTATTCATGTTCTGCACATGCTAGTTTGAGCAGTCTGCATCAGGTACTCTGGTTGATTGCTCGCATTGTTATTCAAAATGAACTTGTAGTTTGTTTCCCAAGTCTGTTGTTTAAGTAACTTGTTTTGTCTTGGTCTCAGCCATCTTCAAGTAGAGCAGTCATTTCACAGAGCAACACATTCTCTCATCGCTCCATGGCGCCAGCTGGTCCACTTATTCAAGAAGAAATAGATGTATGAGCCACCACTGTTAATTGCTTTCTTCCTTATATATTACCGCATCGACACATTTAAAATTCATGGTGGTGTGATTGCATGGTAATGTTGTTATAACTTGTTTTGTGTTTGTTTCAGGATGCAAATGACCCGCTGAATGCCGAACAAAGACCCACTTCTCCAAGTTTAGATTTTGTTTCACACAGCAGCAGTGACAATACCTATTGCTCATGGCACACCGCTTCGACTGATCCTCGTTTTTCAGACGAAAGATTATTTGAGGATGCCCTCTAAGATGCCACTGATATTGTTGAGCAAGAAGCCAACAAAACAAATTCAGTAATCACCATAGCACGCAAAGACTTATATGAATTGAAAAACAGGAAAGCTTTAACGCAGAACATACTTAATAATCTCATCTACAACTCTCATGGGAAGCCAGTTGTTACATATCTCGGGATGCAAGCTCCATAGAGACCTTTTCTATAACCCCAGTTATAGTGTTTTTTTAGTTGTCTGGACTCTGATGCAACTTTTATGCTTCATTTTATTACTATCAAGTTTACTGAGGATTGTAATAATCTACTATAATTTGCAGTTGTAAGTTGTTTGAGGATTGTTACAAACTGAGCATCTATCAGAATTACTACACACACATGAAAAAACAGTGAAATTGTAAGAGGTACAACACACGATCTACCGGAACAGGGAGAACGTCCATTGTATTACACGGGCACCATAGAACTTGCAAAATTCATAGACGTTCACTCAACAAAGTGAACACATAAAGAGCTGACCTGAAGAGATTACATCAGGAGCAAACCCACACAATCCATCAATCTGATGGATAGCCATCGTAGTAATCATAGTGGGTGGTACCATCCTCGCCATATGGCGGCACCATCTGTAGCTCTGAATGCTCGATGATTCTGCAATACTCCGCCAGCAATCGATCGAGTTCGAAAGGACAGTCATTGATACATAATACCCATATACAATGCTTGGCTCCTCTTCCCATGCAAGAGCCTTGAAGTTGTAAGATCTAATCTCGGATAGGTCTGCATAGTATATGCTGTTGGCCTGCACCGTGGGTACCCTGGCGTTGTCGATGCAGACGCACCGATTGTCAGCAACGAAGAGATCATGACTTTCGATGCCTCTGACCGGCTGAAGGACATGGTTCTGGATATTAACCTGGTAAACAACCGGCCTGCCGCCATAGACCGGTCCACTCACAACAAACAGCAACTCCCCATTGGACTCGACAAGGTAAAAACGATTCTCTGGGAACTGGCAGCCCAGAACAGGGACTACAATGGTGGGATGCATCTCCAGGGTTCGTGCGGAGCGCTACAGCTGCACATCTCCATGAGCAGCATCACACATAGTCAAGAGGACGGACCCATATCTGTCTATGACAAAAACATCACCGGCGTAAGAAGTCATGCTCTAGAGTTCCACAAAGTCATACGGCGAGTACCACCCTTCACCAAAGACTGGGCGACTCCCTTCCTCCGTGCTCTCATCCGCCCACCGAATGGTGGTGTTCTGATGGTTTGATATAAACACCATCAATAACGGGAACATCGTCACAGCGATAGAAGCCACCTTCTCGGTCAGTATCTCCACCCTCAGGTGCTTGATAGTGCCCGAGAAGAGGTTGTACAACCGGGTCTTGTACGGCTGCACCCTCTGTCCAAGCACAAGGAGGCCGTCGGTTGTGCTACCGACATAAAAGTACCTTCCAGGGATAGAGGAAGGAGAAACAGAGATTCTGTCAAGGTAAACAGACTGAAATTCAATCAAGGTAAACCATGGAGCAAAACCCTAGGCAACAAGTGGACGAAGAAACAGAACTTGAAAACAGATAGTATAGGATGTGAATGCAAAAAATGGATCGCATATATACATATGAATATAAAGAAAGGACCTACGAATAACCCGGCTAATCTTCTTCTCAAGGTGGCGGCCAGTTCTCACATTCAGCAACATGATGGCGGCGTCTTCTACCCGATACTCCTCCGAGAACTGGTGCTCTAGAACAATCCAGTTGGTTCGCATAAAGCGCTCCTCCGTCAAGCCTCGCCAGGCGCTGCAGACTACCCAAAAGGCGGCATAGTAGTCGAAGTCGTCTGTCGAAAGGAAGATGTCACCTATCTTCTGGACGAGTTCCTCAGGGATACCAGCCCATGGCGAGTCCTCCTGCTTCTTGCCGGCCATGGATGATGGCGTTCGTGTGGTCTCGGTCCCACCGACTGGCACAAGAAGCGGTTCCAGAGACACACATTTAAACAAAGGCCTGGGAAAGCCAAGCGAATCATGTGGAAACGAGACGACGGCATGCACACAGCAACCGCAAGCGTGTTTCATCAAACTGGCACGGGCACGCGCATGCGCACGCGCACTAATTATGGTACAATGGTCGTGCGCACACCAGCTTACAACTCCTGGGAGCACGCGAGTGTGTAGGTGTAGGATGATAATATTAGTAGTAGTATCATAACCTCATTGTATTTAATTATCCCAAAATATAATAAGAAAACATGCGCTCCCTGGTCCCTCAGGGCACACGCAAACACAAGGCATTTTCCATTTTTTGCATGCATTTTTCAATTTTCAATTTCGCTTTTTGGCTGTGCCCTTGGATGCTCACCATGTGGCCGGATGGGGTGTATGCTTCATGGAGCTAAAAACCTCATGTTCTCTCAATAGCACGATTGTTAATTATTGAGGTATATACGTTTTTAGTCCCACAACTTGCACCGCAGGAGCGTTTTAGTCTCACATCTTGCAAAGTGAGCAACACTAGCCCCACAACTTGTAACCAGGAACATTTTAGTCCAATTCAATCAAATTTCTGTGATTTTGTCCGAATTCGTCGTAACTAATTCTGGAAGTGACATGTGGCATCATAATTTTTGCAAAATGACCCCTGTGTATTTTCTGCCTGCCAGTTGTGACCTTGGTATGACTTGACAGGAGGATCTGAATAAGAAAACAAATAAAAAAACTACCAATGCATTGTAGGGTATCAAACTGATTACCTGCGCTACTGAAGAAATCAACCTCTACACTACAACATGCACACAGAAGTGATTAACTGAAGAGCGCTTTGGTTGATGTGTTCTTTATTTTGGATATTCAAAAATATGTGTTCTGGGGTACAATAACAACTCAACTTTATTCCTTTTCATTTTTGCGAATAAGAAAAAACTCAAGTTTATTCTAGACACTACAACTAGCTACTAGGTTAACGACAAAGCTATACAATTGATATTATGGACTGTGCCAACATAGACGTGAGCATTTTTTATGTTCGTATGTGCTTTTTTATTGTATAAATAATTACTTCCCCCCAAGTACTCCACGTCTGGCATAATTACGTCCTATCAGGTACTCCTTGTCTCACATGAGTAGTCGTGGGCATCTACCGGCATAGTGGCTTGTGGTTTAGGAAAAGAACACATGCAATGTGGTCATGTCGATCAATGTGGTTTAGGAAAAAACACATGCAATGACTCTAGGAACTCCATGTTTCAAATCATGGTTACATAGAACAAAAATAGTTAGGAAAGCAACTTCAATATTACATGTTGCACCAGTTTGGCAGAAGTTGCATCACAGAATCCACTGGAGTGTGTCTAGTCATGTAGATCAATGTGGTTTAGGAAAATAACACATGCAATGTGGTCACGTGGACCAATGTGGTCACGTGGACCAATGTGGTTTAGGAAAATAACACATGCAATGTGGTCATGTGGATCAATGTGGTTTAGGAAAATAAACATGCAATGACTCTAGGGACACCATGTGTCAAACTATGGTCACACGGACAAAAAACACTTAGGATAGAAACTTCCACATTGCATGTTGCACCAGTGTGGCAGAAGTTGCATCACAGAATCCAGTGGAGTGTGTGTGGTCATGTATATCAATGTGGTGTAGGAAAAGAACACATGGAATGTGGTCATGTGGATAATTGTGGTTTAGGAAAAGAAAACATGCAATGAGTCTAGGGACTCCATGTATCAAACCATGGTCACATAGACCAAAAAACACTTAGGAAAGTAGCTTCCACATTGCATGTTGCACTAGTGTGGCAAAAGTTGCATCACAGAATTGGCTGGAGTGTGTGTGGTCATGTGGATCAATATGATTTAGGAAAAGAACACATGCAATGTGGTTATGTAGATCAATGTGGTTTAGGAAATAACACATGCAATGACTCTAGGGACTCCATGTGTTAAACCATGGTCACATAGACCAAAAACATTTAGGAAAGCAGCTTCCACATTGCATGTTGCACTAGTGTGGCAGAAGTTGCATCACAGAATCCACTGGAGTGTGCGTGGTCATGTGGATCCATGTGGTTTAGGAAAAGAACACATGCAATGTTGTCATGTCGATCAATGTGGTTTAGGAAAAAACACATGCAATGACTATAGGGACTCCATGTTTCAAACCATGGTCACATAGACAAAAACACTTAGGAAAGAAGCTTCGATATTGTATGTTGCACTAGTTTGGCAGAAGTTCCATCATAGAATCCACTGGAGTGTGTCTGGTCATGTGTATCAATGTGGTTTAGGAAAAGAACACATGCAATGACTCTAGTGGATCAACGTGGTTTAGGAAAAGAACACATGCAATGACTCTAGGGACTCCATGTGTCAAACCATGGTCCCATAGACCAAAAATACTTAGGAAAGCACCTTCCACATTGCATGTTGCACCAGTGTGGAAGCAGTTGCATCATAGAATACACTAGAATTTGTGTGGTCATGTCGATCAATGTGGTTTAGGAAAATAACACATGTAATGTGATCATGTGGATAAATGTGGTTTACAAAAAGAACACATGCACTTACTCTAGGGACTCCATCTGTCAAACCATGGTCACATAGACCAAAAACAATTAGGAAAGCATGTTCCACATTGCATGTCGCATTAGTGTGGCAGAAGTTGCATCACAGAATCCACTGGAGTGTGTGTGGTCATGTGGATCAATATGGTTTAGGAAAAGAACACATGCAATGTGGTCATGTGGATCAATGTGGTTTAGGAAAAGAGCACATGCAATGACTCTAGGGACTCCATGTGTCAAACCATGTCACATAGACCAAAAACACTTAAGAAAGTAGCTTCAACATTGCATGTTGCACCAGTGCGGCAGAGGCTGCATCATAGAATCCACTGGAGTGTGTATGGTCGTGTGGATCAATGTGGTTTAGGAAAATAACACATGCAATGTGGTCATGTGGATCATTGTGGTTTAGGAAAGGAACACATGCAATGTGTTCATGGGGATCAATGTGGTTTAGGAAAAGAACACATGCAATGACCTACGGACTCCATGTGTTAAACCATGGTCACATAGACCGAAAATATTTAGGAAAGAAGCTTCCACATTGCATGTTGCACCAGTGTGCCAGAAGTTGCATCACAAAATCCACTGGAATTTGTCTAGTCATGTGGATCAATGTGGTTTAGGAAAAGAACACATGCAATGTGGTCATGTGGATCAATGTTGTTTAGGAAAAGAACACATGCAATGACACTAGGGACTCTATGTGTTAAACCATGGTCACATAGACCGAAAATATTTAGGAAAGCAGCTTCCACATTGCATGTTGCACCAGAGTGCCAGAAGTTGCATCACAAAATCCACTGGAATGTGTCTGGTCATGTGGATCAATGTGGTTTAGGAAAAGAACACATGCAATGTGGTCATGTGGATCAATGTTATTTAGGAAAAGAACTCATGCAATGACACTAGGGACTGCATGTGTTAAACCATGGTCACACAGACCAAAAACACTTAGGAAAGCAACTTCCACATTGCATGTTGCACCAGTGTGGCAGAAGTTGCATCATAGAATCCACTGGAGTGTGTGTGGTCATGTGGATCAATGTGGGTTAGGAAAATAATACATGCAATGTGGTCATGTAAATCAATGTGGTTTAGGAAAATAACACAAGCAATGACTCTAGGGACTCCATGTGTCAAAGCATGGTCACACAAACAAAAAACACTTAGGAAAGTAACTCCCACATTGCATGTTACACCAGTGTGGCACACATTGCATAATAGAATCTAGTGGAGTGTGTGTGGTCATGTGGATCAATGTGGTGTAGGAAAAGAACACATGCAATGTGGTCATGTGGATCAATGTGGTTTAGGCAAAGAACACGTGCAATGACTCTAGGGACTTCATGTGTCAAACCATGGTCACATCGACCAAAACACTTAGGAAAGCAGCTTCCACACTACATGTTGCACCAGTGTGGCAGAAGTTTCATCACAGAATCTAGTGGAGTGTGTGTGGTCATATGGATCAATGGGGTTTAGGAAAAAAACAAATGCAATGTGGTCATGTGGATCACTATGGTTTCGGAAAAATAACACATCCAATGACTCTAGGAACTCCATGTGTCAAACCATGGTCACGTAGACCAAAAACACTTAGGAAAGGAGCTTCCGCATTGCATGTTGCACTAGTGTGGCAGAAGTTGCATCACAGAATCCACTGGAGTGTGTGTGGTCTTGTGGATCAAAGTGGTTTAGGAAAAGAACACATGCAATGACTCTAGTGGATGAATGTGGTTTAGGAAAAGAACACATGCAATGACTCTAGGGACTCCATGTGTCAAACCATGGTCACATAGACCAAAACCACTTAGGAAAGCAGCTTCCACATTGCATGTTGCACTAGTGTGGGAGAGGTTGCATCACAGAATTGGCTAGAGTGTGTGTGGCCATGTGGATCAATGTGATTTAGGAAAATAACACATGCAATGTGGTCATTTAGATCAATGTGGTTTAGGAAAAGAACACATGCAATGACTCTAGGGACTCCATGTGTTAAACCATGGTCACATAGACCAATTTTTTTAGGAAAGTAGCTTCCATATTGCATGTTGCACTATTGTGGCAGAAGTTGCATCACAGAATCCGCTGGAGTGTGTGTGGTCATGTGGATCAATGTGGTTTAGGAAAAGAACACATGCAATGTGGTCATGTCGATCAATGTGGTTTAGGAAAAAACACATCCAATGACTCTAGGGACTCCATATTTCAAACCATGGTTCCATAGACCAAAAAACACTTAGGAAAGCAGCTTCGATATTGCATGTTGCACCAGTTTGGCAGAAGTTGCATCATAGAATCCACTAGAGTGTGCCTAGCCATGTGGATAAATGTGGCTTAGAAAAGTAACACATGAAATGTGGTCATGTTGACCAATGTGGTTTAGGAAAATAACACATGCAATGTGATCATGTGGATCAATGTTGTTTAGGAAAATAAACATGCAATGACTCTAGGGACACCATGTGTCAAACTATGGTCACACAGACAGAAAACACTTAGGAAAGCAACTTCCACATTGCATGTTGCACTAGTGTGGCAGAAGTTGCATCACAGAATCCAGTGGAGTGTGTGTGGTCATGTGGATCAATGTGGTGTAGGAAAAGAACACATGGAATGTGGTCATGTGGATAATTGTGGTTTTTGAAAAGAACACATGCAATGACTCTCGAGACTCCATGTATCAAACCATGCTCACATAGACCGAAAAACACTTAGGAAAGCAGCTTCCACATTGCATGTTGCACCAGTGTGGTAGAAGTTACATCACATAATCGGCTAGAGTGTGTTTTGTCATGTGGATCAATATGATTTAGGAAAAGAACACATGCAATGTGGTCATGTAGATCAATGTGGTTTAGGAAAAGAACACATGCAATGACTCTAGGGACTCCATGTGTTAAACCATGGTCACATAGACCAAAAACATTTAGGAAAGCAGCTTCCACATTGCATGTTGCACTAGTGTGGCAGAAGTTGCATCACAGAATCCACTTGAGTGTGTGTGGTCATGTGGATCAATGTGGTTTAGGAAAATAACACATGCAATGTGGTCATGTCGATCAATGTGGTTTAGGAAAAAACACATACAATGACTCTAGGGACTCCATGTTTCAAACCATGGTCACATAGACCAAAAACACTTAGGAAAGCTGCTTCGATATTGTATGTAGCACCAGTTTGGCAGAAGTTGCATCACAGAATCCACTGGAGTGTGTCTGGTCATGTGGATCAATGTGGTTTAGGAAAACAACACATGCAATGACTCTAATGGATCAATGTGGTTTAGGAAAAGAACACATGCAATGACTTTAGGGACTCCATGTGTCAAACCATGGTCCCATAGACCAAAAACACTTAGGAAAGCACCTCCACATTCCATGTTGCACCAGTGTGGCAGAAGTTGCATCATAGAATACACTAGAGTGTGTGTGGCCATGTCGATCAATGTGGTTTAGGAAAATAACACATGCAATGTGGTCATGTGGATCAATGTGGTTTAGAAAAAGAACACATGCAATTACTCTAGGGATTCCATGTGTCAAACCATGGTCACAGAGACCAAAAACAATTAGGAAAGCAGCTTCCACATTGCAAGTCGCACCAGTGTGGCAGAAGTTGCATCACAGAATCTACTGGAGTGTGTGTGGTCATGTGGATCAATGTAGTTTAGGGAAAGAACACATACAATGTGGTCATGTGGATCAATGTGGTTTAGGAAAAGAGCACATGTAATGACTCTAGGGACTCCATGTGTCAAACCATGGTCACATAGACCAAAAACACTTAAGAAAGTAGCTTCCACATTTCATGTTGCACTAGTTTGGCAGAAGCTGCATCACAGAATCCACTAGAGTGTGTATGGTCGTGTGGATCAATGTGGTTTAGGAAAATAACACATGCAATGTGGGCATGTGGATCATTGTGGTTTAGGAAAAGAACACATGCAATGTGGTCATGTGGATCAATGTGGTTTAGGAAAAGAACACATGCAATGACTCTACGGACTCCATGTGTCAAACCATCGTCACATAGACCAAAAATATTTTGGAACGCCGCTTCCACATTGCATGTTGCACCAGTGTGCCAGAAGTTGCATCACAAAATCCACTGGAATGTGTGTGGTCATGTGGATCAATGTGGTTTAGGAAAAGAACACATGCAATGTGGTCATGTGGATCAATGTCGTTTAGGAAAACAACACATGCAATGACACTAGGGACTCCATGTGTTAAACCATGGTCACACAGACCAAAAACACTTAGGAAAGCAGCTTCCACATTGCATGTTGCACCAGTGTGGCAGAAGTTGCATCATATAATCCACTGGAGTGACTGTGGTCATGTGGATCAATGTATTTTAGGAAAATAATACATGCAATGTGGTCATGTAAATCAATGTGGTTTAGTAAAATGACACATGCCATGACTCTAGGGACTCCATGTGTCAAACCATGGTCACAGAGACAAAAAACACTTAGGAAAGTAACTCCCACATTGCAGGTTACACCAGTGTGGCACACATTGCATCATAGAATCTAGTGGAGTGTGTGTGGTCGTGTGGATCAATGTGGTGTAGGAAAAGAACACATGTAATGTGGTCATGTGGATCAATGTGGTTTAGGAAAAACACATGCTATGACTCTAGGGACTTCATGTGTTAAACCATGGTCGCATCGACCAAAACACTTAGGAAAGCAGCTTCCACACTACATGTTGCACTAGTGTGGCAGAAGTTGCATCACAGAATCTAGTGGAGTGTGTGTGGTCATGTGGATCAATGTGGTTTACGAAAAGAACAAATGCAATGTGGTCATGTGGATCAATATGGTTTAGGAAAATAAAACATGCAATTACTCTAGGCACTCCATGTGTCAAACCATGGTCACATAGACCAAAAACACTTAGGAAAGGAGCTTCCACATTGCATGTTGCACTAATGTGGCAGAAGTTGCATCACAGAATCCACTTGAGTGTGTGTGGTCTTGTGGATCAAAGTGGTTTAGGAAAAGAACACATGCAATGACTCTAGTGGATCAATGGGGTTTAGGAAAAGAACACATGCAATGACTCTAGGGACTCCATGTGTTAAACCATGGTCACATAGACCAAAAACATTTAGGAAAGCAGCTTCCACATTGCATGTTGCACTAGTGTGGCAGAAGTTGCATCACAGAATCCACTGGAGTGTTTGTGGTCATGTGGATCAATGTGGTTTAGGAAAAGAACACATGCAATGTGGTCATGTCGATCAATGTGGTTTAGGAAAAATGCATTCAATGACTCTAGGGACTCCATGTTTCAAACCATGGTTACATAGACCAAAAACACTTAGGAAAGCAGCTTCGATATTGCATGTTGCACTAGTTTGGCAGAAGTTGCATCATAGAATCCACTGGAGTGTGTCTGGTCATGTGGATCAATGTGGTTTAGGAAAATAACACATGTAATGTGGTCATGTGGACCAATGGGGTTTAGGAAAATAACACATGCAATGTGGTCATGTGGATCAATGTGGTTTAGGAAAATAACACATGCAATGACTCTAGGGACACCATGTGTCAAACCATGGTCACACAGACAAAAAGCACTTAGGAAAGCAACTTCCACATTGCATGTTGCAACAGTGTGGTAGAAGTTGCATCACAGAATCTAGTGGAGTGTGTGTGGTCATGTGGATAAATGTAGTGTAGGAAAAGAACACATGGAATGTGGTCATGTGGATAATTGTGGTTTAGGAAAAGAACACATACAATGACTCTAGGGAATCCATGTGTCAAACCATGGTCACATAGACCAAAAAACACTTAGGAAAGCATCTTCCACTCTGCATGTTGCACTAGTGTGGCAGAAGTTGCATCACATAATCTAGTGTAGTGTGTGTGGTTATGTGAATCATTGTGGTTTAGGAAAAGAACACATGCAATGTGGTCATGTGGATCAATGTGGTTTCGAAAAATAACACATGCAATGACTCTAGGGACTCCATTTGTCAAACCATGGTCACATAGACCAAAAACACTTTGGACATCAGATTCCACATTGCATGTTGCACTAGTGTGGCAGAAGTTGCATCATAGAATCCACGGGAGTGTGTGTGGTCATGTGAATCAATGTGGTTTAGAAAAAGAACACACACAATGACTCTAGTGGATCTCACTAGTGTTGTAGAGGTTTTCACAGAACATTTATTATAGAATTTTGAGGTCCAAGATGTGATACAGCCAGTCAACCATTCTCTCCATGAACTTCAGAACTCTCCAATGAGATAAGGTAACTAGCCTAGAAATGCAAATTAGTGAGTGTCCAGCTTGAGTTCTGAAGATAGCCATAGCTCTGGAGGCCTGCCAAACTTTCCACATAGAATGGATGGCATAGTTTGTATTTTTGCATGATTTTTGTGGTATTAGTGCTTTCTAAGTAGTATAAATAGATGGTTTTATATCCTACAACCGTACAAATGTATGCAGGGTACTGCATAGTTTATTTATGACCAAATGCATATAAGCTTGATACTTGCTAGGCCACCGGGCTGCCTCAGTATAATCTTGATAATGTACTTACTTGAAATGAAAAAAATTGTAGGATCTGAAGCATCACATCGATGTCACTAGATTTTATTACAAAATGTGCTTAAAGAATCTTGTATTAATTTCTGAACCTTTTTTGCATAGGATTTTTTGCATAATAGTAGTAGACTTAGTTTGATGGGGTTTGGAACTGTAACCTACAAAACTCAGCCTTTAATCTTTTCTCAATGATGGTGCAAAAGCTAGATTTAGATTATCTAGAAGGAGTGTGTTTATTCACGTTTAACAACTCAATATTTTCTAAGTAAATCCGCCTGCCTGATTTGCATGTGCTATTGTTGATACTAAACCTTGCTAAACTTATATTCTGAATTTGATGAACTTTCGTGCACGTAAGAGTTGATCTTAGGCATGTTGAACTATTTTTTGGTCAATTTGTGCATATACTATGCCATATGATTGTGAAATTTTGAGTGTGAATTCTTTGTGTTTTAGTAAAGCTTATGTCATATATAAAGTGGATTGACCCTAAATAACCAACGGTTAACCATCTAAACCCTAAAAACCTAATGGTCAACCTAGATTATTCTTTTACACAAAATGGTTAAATTGGTTCGAATCCGAAAGATAAATGGTTAACCAATTTCCATCCATAGTTCTGCATTCAGTTCCAAGATCTACTTAGCAAGAAACTTTCAGCTTCTAGGTGAACTAATATAATTTTGCAGATTTCTTGATGGTAGGAACCAAAGAAGTAACCGAACTAGACTCTAGACCACGGATAGATTAGTCTTGGCGCTTAATTAGGATGGCACATTCAGTATATTGAATGATTGCTAAATTATATTAGAGTTACATTTGTTGGATATTTGCTACGCGAAGTAACGATATTTATGAATCACAAATGGTTTGAATCTTGTATTTGAATGCCTGTATTTTTTCAGTTGCGATAGTATATTACCATGACCTACTTGTAATAGGGTACCACCACGAAAAATATAGCCTTGCGCCAAATCGAGTCACCATGCCTACCTGTTTGGTTGAATTTGTCCTGCACGTCGAGATAACTATTTGGCGCCACCACTTTTAGTTTTGTTGAATTAGACTATCGCCACAAAACTTTTGTATTGTCGCAAGAGCTCCTTCGCCACAAACCTCTTGTCTGTTGTGATAATCGGTTGTCACCACCGAAATGAGTATGTTGCAATTGTGTGTTACCATGAGTGGAAATATTGTTGCCATAAGCTAATGTGACAAACATATTGGTCTGTGGCGAAAGGGTAGTGCCACGAAAACAAGAGTTGTTTCCATAAGCTAACGTCACAATTGACTATTGCCACGAAAAGGTATACGCCGCGAAACAAGAGTTGTTACCATAGGTTATTGCCACGAATGCCAATCACCACAAACGAGCAAGCGCCACAGCTTCCGTATTTGTTGCCGCAAGCTATCGCCACAAAGCGAATTGTGGCAACAAAGGGCATGATACCACGGGGGAACTGTGGCAACTTGGCACACGACTATTGCAATAGCATATTTTATTGCCACGATTGGTTTTTTGCGGCGATAGCCTATTACCATGCGTCCTTTCACAATGGTTGGCAACGAACGACATGTCGTGGCAATAGGTACTTATTGCAACGATTTGGCACTTATTGTGACAAAAGATTTTGTTGCAATAGACCTAGATTCTTGTAGTGTATGTTACAGAAGACAATCGTCGCACTTCACGTTATCATGGACGGAATTCCATGAAGCACAAAGAAGTAGGTGCAAAGTAAGAAGAAGTAGTAACCAATAGAAGTGGGAGCCTTTAATAATGTTTATTTTCGGTAATGCGTATTGTAGTGCTTGGAGGATCAATTGTAATAAGTGAGAGTATGCTCACATGAACTAGTAAGATCTTGTAATATACCTGACGTGGGCATACCTTATAGGTACTCGAACTTGGTATATATGGTCCAGTCTGGCAGAATCCCACGATGTTACCAGGGCCCAATCCAGAATTCGGGTGACCCATGGAGACTCCGACTGCTTGCGGCACAAGGCAAGATCAAAGATAGAAAGTTTAAAGGGACAAAACCTAATCTTTAACCGACTCAACCTGCTACCCGAGACCTAGACTATCTATATAAAGGCTAGGAGGGGCGGCGAGGAGGACAATCACAACCCTAGTTTCCACAATCATCGCTAGACTGCATCTGCGCACCCCCTGTAACTTTTGACTCCCTCGATAATTCCAAGAGCAGACAAGCAGGAGTAGGGTCCTCTACGAGGCCTGAACCTGGGTAAAACTTGCGTCCCTGTGTGCTTGTTTGCTAGCCGATTGGTGCCTCCACCGCTCCCTCCTTCTCCAAAATCCAAGTCCATAACAATGGGCATTGATGAGTTTAACCATCGTCAATTGGCGCCGTCTGTGGGAACTAGGAGTGATGATGTCGTGGCTTCTTCGACCTCATCAACCGTGATCTACAACTCTGCAATAGCGGAGATTCGCCTCCTCTTCGGTGCCTTCGACTTCACCGTCCACATGCCGGCCACTCGCCCGGCTTTCGAGTCCATGGGCGACGGGATCGGCCTGGTGATCAGGAGCTTACGCTTCCAAGTTGGTCAGCTGGGCACACTTCGCCTCCTTGACCAGTCGACGGTTCCCGTGATTGCTCCATCATCGTGGTTTCCACCACCGATCGGCACCCTAAGCGAGCTCAACGCCCCGACAACAGTTGGCAACACGGACAATGATAGCAGTCGCAAATCCGATCTGGGTGATCTAGCCACAGAGGATGGAGCTTACAGCTCCAGATCTGAAAGTTGTGGGAGCAACAGCTTCCCCAATCACTACATGTCTGCCATCATCAATGCATGCGACACCGGTGTCAATCGCGACAACACCGGTACTGGGCCTTCTAACGGTGGCATCCCAGTCGAGAACGGTGGTCCCGCCAATAGCGCACCCACCAATAATGGGGCAGAGGAAACCCGCATCTCACAACAAATGAGTGCACCAAAGAGCGCGTGCTAATCAAGCTCAACGACAATGGGTGACCCCCCTATCGAGAAGCTCTATGGGGAAATCCCCTGCCCCTAAACTCATCACAAGAGATGCTGATGGGTTACCATTGGCTGCTCAAGGAGGAGTACAAGCGCCAACAACAAGTAATCGTGCAACTCGACGCGCACAGAAATGCGGCAGACGAGTCGAGCCTCCGGCGGGCTAGCTCTCTTCCATGGGAGGATCCTCCTCCAAGGGAAACGATCATGTGGCCAACAAACAGCGCTCTCGACTGGCCCACCTCACCGACAAGGAGCGAGAAGAGGCCACGTGAGTCCTCGACTTCTCATCCATGACGATGGATACACGGGGCAATGTGCTCCCAAAGACACCGCAAACAACGGTGACAGCGGCCACCATGTACCTCCTCAACAACCAGCCACCGGCTGGGGATCCACGAGCTGTCATGCACCGATCTATGATCGCGAGCTTGGGGCTAGTCGAAGCTTCCCTCATCAAGGAGCCAACACCAGAGACAAAGAAAAGTAAAGCTCTGGCCAGGTGCTATTCATCGCCGTCCTCCAGCGATGATACTCACGACTTGTCTCGGCGGCACCGCTCACGGCGGCACGACCGCGACTACAACACGCGTGATGACATCACGCAGCACAAGGTCGACAAGATGCACATGAGGCGTGCCCATTCGACTGACTCGGAGGATGATGAAATAGATCTCTGTGGCGCCAGATGCTTCAACAGAGCCATCAGGCAGAAGCGAATGCCTAAGGGGTTCAAACTCCAATCGGAGAACCCGAAATTCGACGGCCTACAGGACCCGAAAATCTGGCTAGAAGATCACATCTCCTCCGTCAGGCTGCACGATGGAAGCTCGAGCACGGAATGCAATGCCTCAAGCTACAACTGCAAGGCGCCGCCCGCGCATGGCTCAACAATCTCCCACGCGGATCAATTCGCAGCTGGGAAGAGCTAGTCTAAAGCTTCGTGCGAAACTTTAAGGGCATTTACAAAAGTCCCGTATCAATCAAGGAATTAAGAGGCTGCCACCAAAGGTCTGGTGAGTCACTGTGCTCATACATCCAGAGATGGTCCATCATCAAGAATTCTGCAGAAGACATCTCTAAGGATCATGCAATCGATGCGTTTAATGGCGGCGTGCGCTGTAGAGAGTTCAGGGAGGAGTTGGGCCGCTCGAAGCCCAAGACAATCAACCACCTGACGGAGATCGCGAATAGGTGGGCCGATGGAGAGGACTCGATGAAAAATCATGCCTACTCCGATGATGTCGATGACCTCGGTTGCAGACGCGATCGCCGAGCGAAACACCGAATGCGCGTCTACGAGGCGCGAAGAGGTCGACTTGGTCATGGCTGGCTACGCTGACAAACACGATGATAACCGCAATAGCAGATACCGCAGTGGTGGATACCGTGATAGCGGAAAAACCATGCAAGTGTGGCAGCACCGCACTCGCGATGAGGCACCTGGAATATCCATTAAGGACAAATTGTGCGGACCGTGCAACGTACACTTCTACATCAACAAGCATGACGGCAAGAAAAAGTTCAACCACTTTCTCAAGGACTGCCGCGAGTTCCTCAAGCTCCATGAAGGCCTGGCCCAAATGAATCGTGATGCGATAAACCAGGGCTATGGAGCTACCCCGGGCGATGTGGCTCATGGAGCACCTCCACCACTACCCGGGCCACCACCACCTGCGGCTGCCCTAGTCCTACCCACGAGCGCTGGGAAACATGGGGATGATCCAAAAGGGACGCCCCTCAAACCGAGTACACAAGGCAATCACTCGCCAAGTTAACCTCGTGATTGTAACTACCTCGCTGAATTACGCTCTTAGTTACAAGCCTGGATGAGCGGAAATGGTTAAAATAGTACGGTGGGGCTAAATGCCACTCACAGGTAGACCTTTCGGCCGTCCTAACCATTTCCAAACATCGGGACAAGAACGAGCGGCGTAATCGGCAGGCGAAGGGATCAACTACATACACAAATGAGTATGTATGCAAGCCACCATACAACAGTCCTCAGAGCCATTCCATCTAAAAGAAATAGAAATATTGCAACGCCATACGGCAAGATCCAAATATCCTAGATAGATATAATAGTTTAGGATACCTCCTCATACATCAAACATCAGAGTATCAGGCGGAAGCGGAAAACAAGATCCGAGTACGGATAAGAAGCAAATCGGCATAAGATGCCCCGTAAATAAACACATCCCGCCCACAGATCTCACGGATCCCCGTTCCCGGAATCTCTACACCGAGTGATCGTTATCCACATCGTTCGTCTCCTCCACCCAGTATCCATCTTGCGAGTTTACCTGTTCATCTGAATCAAACAATTTATCGTGTGAGACCCTAGGGGTACTCAGCAAGTCTTTATGCCTCTAAAGGGGACACAACCTGGGGTGACGCAATTTGCAGCAAAAGATAACACCTAACAATTCTATAGATACTCGCTAACCATCCGCCTAACCAAAGATAGACAGATGTCCGTGAATTAGTAACAACAGTTATAACAGTAATATTAACAGATCCATCCTCCTCCTCGCTTACCAACGAGGAAGCGGACGAACAGCCCCCCATCCGTTGGCAGTTTTATTATCCATTCCATGAGTGTTGCACTATTTACTAGTCAGGTACTTAGTCAAATTAAAAGCGGTACTTTAGTTATACTTGTCTATGATCGAGAAACTGTGCTCCAAGTCGTCCATAACCGCGGACACGGCTTTCAGAAAGGTTTACCCTGCAGGGGTGCACAAATAGCAACACACACTCGATCAACCTCGGAAAAACCAAATCAAAACCCAACGAGGCATTCACGACAAAGCGATCACAGAATTCAGAAATGTTTCAGGGGGCCACCCCATTAGGCTACCTGCAACGAAGTTGGCTGGCTCCGAGACGGACCCAAGGTTTGCGTCAATGGCTGTAAACGACTGGGAACCCGAAAGTGTGACTGGGCTTGTCGATACCGCGAAAACACTCCGCATCCAAAACAGTACAGGTGCTCCTCGCACAATCTTAAATAAAGCAGTAAAACATGGCATAATTACAGGATAGTAATAAAGCCCCAAACTACTTTGTGGCCCCAAGAAATAAGAATGAATCAAGTTCTGGCTCAGGGGGGTTCATAAGCCTCCCGGATGTGGATAGTGCGAATAGTCAAGGAACAGGAATCAAGTACTCGGGGTCCTACGGGACACAAGTGAGCATGAAGAACCAAATAGCAGATATTGCTCAACGGTGCCACTGTCATTAGTTATCCCATTACTACTCAGGTTAAGTTGTTTAGGTACCTCGTTATCCATCAGACACTCACATACCCTACACATGCTGTTCTACGACCCGCATGGCTCAAACAACTCCTATAGTAATGGCTCATGGGATGGAGGAACAAGCTTCGGTGGGGTTTAAATGTAAAGGCTATGCAGTACATGGGATTCAGTTTAATGCAATCGCGACTCAATGATGCAAGAATAAGATAGAGGAAATAGGTACTATATGTATGCGAGCATGTGGTAGTGCTTGCCTGGCAGCTCAGTTGAAGCGAGGGACGGATCTGGGTAGTGCTCCTGGGTTTCTTGATATATCCCCTGCTCAGCGTCTATTCGAAGAAGAACCAAACAAACAAGGGCCAACATAAATAGAGTGCACAAGCATATGAATTAAAATGCGTCAAGCAAACAATCATGCCATGATGAATGATGCAAAATTTGCATGGCAATAATGTAGCATGGCATGGACGAGGTGTGGAATACAAGAATAAAGCCTTTTATTGAGTTTTAGTCACATTCTAACCTAAAATAAGTTGCTGTAAACTTTATATTTATATGATGCATGCTGCAATTCAGAACATGGAATGCATAAACAGAAAGGTCTCGTCGAGCTAATCATTTTAGACATATCATTTGCCAAATTCGGAGTTATAAAACAAAAGTTATTAATTAATTAAGGCAAAGGGCCTTTTATTTGTAATTTTAATCAACTCGAAATTTTAAAGTGTTCAAATAATATTTTGAATGGCATATTTGAAATCCTCACATTTTTCTGATTTCAAAACATATATTACATGTTTAATTTGGAATTATATCTTAAAAGATATTTGAAAACAGATTTGAATTTGAATTTAAAACAAATTTGAAAAGGTCTTAATTAAACAGCAAGCAGAAACCATTTTGTACTCACACAGACCTAGCCACTGACACCGCCAAGTGGGTCCGGGCTGATCTGGCGGTAACAGGCGCACCGAAGGGTTTTCTGTACCGCGGCCTTAGTTGCACAGGTCGCTGACCGGTGGGTCCGTCGGTGGGGCCGGGCCCACATGACAGCGAGAGGGGAGGGTCAGCCACGTGTCGCGGCGAAGGGAGCGCGGGTTGAGGCTGGAAGAACTAGGGGGCTTAACTGCAAAACGGACGGAGAGGCTGACAAGTGGGGCTCGGTGTACCGCGGGTTGAGGCGAAAATAAAAAAGGAGGGGCTATTTGCAAACGACCACCGGCCCGTACTGTTGTTCTTCTCTCTCTGACCCGCGGTCAGTTTCGTGCGCGACAGCGGAGCGCGGCGCGTGGGGAACTCGATCCGGGGACCTGGGGCTCGCGCGCGGAGGCTGTAACCAAAGCGGCGGTTGAGGGTTGGTGAAAGCAAGGTGGATGGGGGCTAGATATGCCGTCTGCGAGGCGCTACGCCGAGTGAACGCAGCGATCGCCGGCGCGCAGAGGGTGTTTGGTGTATGGTCCGGCGCGGCCAGACAACGACAGCGAAGAGGGGGGTGTCTGGGAGGTACAGGGGCTCACCGCGGGCTCGACGGAGGGCTCGGATCGAGGCAGGGAGCTGCGGAGCGGCGAGGTTGCAGATAACCCGGAGCTAGGGTTTTGCGGCGTAGCGGCGAGGGTTCTCTCCGGTGAGCTGGGCCTTATCCTCCTTACTGGCACGTACGGGGCGACGCAGAGGATGGTCCTCGTCCTTCCTCGACAACCACAGCTCCTCGCCACCGGCTGGAAGAGGGGGGACGGTGGAGACCGACGGGTCGCCGGCCGGTGGAGAGAAAGGTAGAGGGGGAGGAGAGATGGTTGCGGCGCGAGGCCAGGGGTGGTTTGGTAAGGAAGAGGAAGGAAGGGAAGGGATAAGGGCGAGCCCAGAGGGAGGCGATGCCGTGGGGGACACGGTGGTGGAAAAAGGTGGCTCGGCCACCTTTCCACCTCGCCCTCACGTGCTCGTCGTGGAGGGCCAGCAGAGGGGCTGCCAGTGGGCCTAGGCAAGAGGAGGGACCGGCTCGGAGCTAGGGTCATCGGGTGGGTCTGCTGAGGCAGGGAGAGAGAGCTAGAGAGAGAGAGAGCTAGGGTAGGAGGGAGTAGGCTCGGGTTAGGGTTTTTGGTTAGGGGTAAGGCTTCGGCCTGGGGTAGGTTAGGGCTGGCAGTGAGGCTGCAGGGTGGGGCCGGCGTGAGGAAGAGAAGAGAGGGAGGGACTAGCTCGGGTTAGGTTAGATGGTGGCCTCGGGTTAGGTTAGATGGGTTAGAGAGAGGGGTGGCTGGGGTGTGGGCCAGGGAGAGAGAGGAGAGATGAGAGAGGGGGGCTTAGGGTTTTAGATTCTTGCATGCATCAAGCTAGATCATACAAGAATGGGTGGAAGTGGTGTAGGGTTTTAGCAAGCTCAAACAAGATCAAACAAAAAGGAGTGGTAGAGAGGGATAGAGGTGATGGATGGATATGGCCCCATAAAGAGAAAACCCATCTAAACCAAGAGAGAAACAAATGGCTAAAGGTGGTGGTACTCTTGCGTGGCTCATGCAAAAATAATAAATGCCCTGATTAAATTCTTGTGAAAACAATAATAATAGCATGGCATTATACTTATGCATTCCCAAGCAGTGGAATAAAGGCCAAGCAAAAGAATTGATAGATTTAGATCCACCCCACCCACATGAGCTAGATTAAAAACAAAAGAAGAAGAAAAACAAGCTCATGGATAATGGGGTGGTGGAATTCTAAGGTGGTGACAAAGAGAGGTTGTGGAATTGGAATAAAAGATATGCCCCCAACTCAACTTGGGCATTTAAACAATATATCAATAACCAAATACAATATCAAGAGGCAAATACAATTAACAATGCATATGAGAGAAGAACCAAATCAAAAGGGTTTTATATGATGCTCAAATGCAAGGTGGCATGATGACATGAGCATGATATAATTATGATCCAACAATTATATATAGGAAGTAGCCATTATCTTACTAGACCAAGTAGCATTACAATTGTTAGACAATTGGGATGCTACAACTCTCCCCCACTAAACAGGAATCTCGCCCCGAGATTCTAGGAAAAAGAAGACTCAAAGAGGGTAGGATACTTGGCACGGAGCTCATCTTCACGTTCCCAAGTGGCTTCATCAACAGAATGGTGCGACCACTGGACCTTGCAGAACTTGATGGACTTGTTGCGAGTCCTTCTTTCTGCGACTTCAAGGATTTTTATGGGGTGTTCTTGATAAGACAGGTCTTCTTGGAGATTGATGAGATCATGATCCACGGTCCTGCCGGTATCCTTGAAGCACTTCTTGAGTTGAGAGATGTGGAAAACATCATGGACCTTGAGTTTTTCAGGAAGCTCAAGAGCATAAGCAACTTCTCCTCTTCTTCCACGAATTTTGAATGGACCGATGTATCTAGGAGCCAGCTTTCCTTTGATACCAAAGCGGTGCGTGCCTCTCATGGGAGTGACACGAAGGTAAACGAGATCACCAGGGACATACTCCATGTCCGTGTGTTTTCTGTCATAATTGCTCTTCTGGCGACTTTGAGCAATCTTTAGATTTTCAAGAATGATGTGAACCTTCTCCTCCGCTTGAGTTACAATGTCGGGGCCAAACAATATTCTTTCTCCTGCACCCGACCAACCAATCGGAGTTCTGCATTTGTGACCATAGAGAGCCTCAAATGGTGCCATCTTTAGACTCTTCTGGAAGCTGTTGTTGTAAGAGAATTCAGCATAAGGAAGACATTCTTCCCACTTCATGCCGAAAGAGATGACGCAAGCTCGGAGCATATCTTCCAGAATCTGATTGATCCTTTCAACTTGTCCTTGCGACTGAGGGTGGTAAGCTGTGCTGAAGTTCAATTTTGTTCCCAAAGCATTTTGGAAACTTCCCCAGAACTTGGAAGTGAAGATGCTTCCACGGTCTGAACTGATCTCAAGAGGAACCCCATACAGAGAGACAATTTTGTTGATATAGAGCTCAGCCAACTGAATTGCAGAAATTGTTTCCTTGACGGGAAAGAAGTGAGCCACTTTAGAAAGCCTGTCAATGACAACAAAGATTGCATTGTTGCCCTTCTGCGACCTTGGAAAACCAGTGATGAAGTCCATCTCTACTTTCTCCCATTTCCATTCCGGGGGTTTCAATGGTTGTAGAAGACCGGAAGGTTTCTGATGGACAGCTTTAACTCTGCGGCAGACATCACACTCTGAGACATACTTGGCACAATATCGTTTCAATCCCGGCCACCAATATTGTGTTTTCAAGTCCATGTACATCTTTGTGCTGCCAGGGTGGATAGAAAGAATAGAATCATGCGCCTCCTTGAGAACTTGCTCTCTCAAACCCGGGTAGTTCGGAACAAACATCCGGTGTTCAAAGAAAAGCGTGCCTTGGTCATCGACGTGGAAGGACTCATACTTCGGAAGCTGGATGTTGGAGATGATCTTTTTGGTGTACGGATCACCAAGTTGAATGGAGCGAACCTTTTCTTCCAAGAGAGGGGTTGCCAGAAGGTTCAGAAGATACCCTTGATCCACAATTTCAAGGTTGAGCTGACAGAATTCCTCGCACAAGAGCGGCTGTTGTTCTTCCAACATGAGGTTGCTGACATAAGCTTTGCGGCTGAGAGCATCGGCCATGACATTAGCTTTGCCCGGAGTGTAGTTGATGGTCAAATCGAAATCATTGATTGCTTCAATCCACCTCCTCTGACGAAGGTTGAGATCAGGTTGTGTGAAGATATACTTCAGACTCTTGTGATCAGAAAAGATTTCACAATGGTTGCCAAGCAAGTAATGCCTCCATACTTTCAAAGCAAAGACAACTGCTGCGAGTTCAAGGTCATGTGTAGGATAGTTGATCTCATGCGTCTTCAACTATCGAGAGGCATAAGCAACAACTTGTTTTTCTTGCATAAGGACCGCACCCAATCCTTGCAAAGATGCGTCACAGAATATCTGGAAAGGCTTGGATGTATCTGGAGGAACCAAGACTGGTGTGGAAGTGAGCTTCTCTTTGAGTGTTTCAAAGCTTGCTTGACATGCAGGAGTCCAAAGGTATTTCTTGCCTTTCTTGAGGAGATCGGTAAGAGGCTTCGCTATCTTCGAAAAGTTCTGAACGAAGCGATGGCAATAACTAGCCAAACCAAGGAAGCTCCGGACTTCTTTGACATTTACAGGAGGAAGCCAGTCAACAATTGTCTTTACAGTTTCCGGGTTGACGGCAATGCCCTTGGCAGAGATGACGTGACCAAGATAGGTGACTTGAGGCAGCCAAAACTCACATTTGGAGAACTTTGCATATAGGCGGTTCTCACGAAGCTTGTTTAGGACACACCGAAGGTGTTCTTCATGTTCTTCCTTTGACTTAGAATAGACTAGGATGTCATCCAGATAGACCACAATGAACTTATCAAGATACTCCATGAAAACCGAGTCCATAAGCCTCGAGAAGGTGGCAGGTGCGTTGGTGAGACCGAAAGACATGACCGTGTACTCATACAGGCCATAGCGGGTGGTGAAAGCTGTTTTAGGAACATCTTCCTTGCGAATCTTGATTTGATGATAACCACTTCTCAAGTCAAGCTTAGAGAATACCACAGCTCCAGCTAGCTGATCGAAGAGATCATTAATCCGCGGAAGGGGATATTTATTCTTGATGGTTTTAGCATTGAGAGCCCGATAGTCAACACAAAGTCTATCAGTCTTGTCTCGCTTCTTCACAAAGATGGTTGGGCTACCCCAAGAAGAAGTACTGTGTTGAATGAAACCCAACTTCTCTTGTTCATCAAGCTGACGTTTGAGTTCAGCCAACTCAGCAGGACCCATTTTATAAGGCCGCTTGGAGATAGGAGCCGTTCCAGGTTCAAGCTCAATTACAAACTCAACCTCACGATCCGGAGGCTTACCTGGCAACTCTTCCGGAAAGACATCTGGGAACTCACAGACCACCGGAACACTCTGAATAGCTTCCATAGCATCAGCATTCAGAGCCGCCAAAGAGAAAAGCTGAAAAGCAGGAGTCAGACTTGGAGAATAGACTATATGGCCTTCAGGAATTTTCAGAGAAACCGAGCGTTCAGCACAATCAATCACAGCTGCATTTGCTGTCAACCAATCCATGCCCAAGATAACATAAATGTCAGAATTGCCCAGAATAATTAAGGACACCGAGAACGAAGAGCCACCAATCTCAATTTGGTTGCCATGGCTGATTTTAGAAGCTTCCATTGTTTCTCCAGGAGAAAGGACCATTAACCGCTTAAGGAGAGGATCCATAGCTAACTCATTCTCATTTGCAAATTTGTGAGAAACAAAAGAATGCGATGCACCAGAATCAAACAAAACTCGTGCAGGGACTGAGTTAACGGAAAGCATACCCATCACAACTCCAGGTGCATGCTCAACTTGAGCGGCGTTGACACAGTTGGCACGAGCAACAGTAGACCCGGGCTTGGTGTTGATGTTGAGAGCCCGAGGTGGTGGTGCACGAACCATAGGAGAGCTTGCCGCAGGTCTTGGAGGTGGTGGAGGAAGAGCTTTGTTGTTCAAAGGACAGTTCCAGAAAAGACGCCGGCCTTGCATGTGTGATTGCATATTTAATCGATGCATTGAGCCCTTGTCTGAACCTCTTTTGCTTCTTCTTGTCATCAGAGATCTCATCGCCACCATAACGAGAAAGGTTCATGAAGTTTCTGATGTAGGTATTGACATTGTCATTGCCCTGCTTGAGGTTGAGAAACACTTCCTTCATCCTCTCCATGACAATTTCTGACAGATACTGCTCTTTGAAAGCTCCAGTGAACTGTTCCCAAGTAGGCTGAAAACCAGTGTAGTTTGCCTTCAGGTAATTCTCCCACCACAGAGCTGCATCTCCCTTCAGAAGGTGAGTGGCACATTTTACCCATTCTTGCTCAGGAACATCAGCAGTCACCAGTAACCTTGACATCTCACGCAACCAATCATCAGCATCAAGTGGTTGATCGGACACAACAAATTGACGTGGGTTGAACTTCAGGAAGCTTTTGATGTCTCCTCGCTTGGGAGGTGGAGGTAGCGGAACAAACTCATTCCTCCTGACACTTTCTTCAAAACGCTGCTGGTTCTGCTGCATTGCTGCCAAGGCATTGGTGATGCTTGACAACGCGGCCCCCAGTTCAGGTTGTATGTCCTCCTCAGAACGGCGTGGTGGTGCCATCCTGTGATTGATATAAAACACAAGTCAGTACCATAATGGAGAATAATAATAATCCAAAATAGTACCAAGATGGAATTAACCAAGATTAAAGGTTACAATTCACTAAGATGATATTAAAATATCAACAAAGTTCACATCACCTAGAAGATATTAAGCATATAGCGCACGACTGAAAAGGAGTGTGGAAGCACAGATGTATCAAAGAAAAATTTTCCGCATTTTTGGCATTAAAATACCAATAGATGCGCAAAATCACTTATCAAGTAGAGATTAGCAACTCCACATTCTGTGAAAGCATGCTGGAAGGAAGAACGCCCTTAAGAAGATGGCACCGGTTAACAAGGAGTCAGATAGATCGCGCCGGTTTTCAAAAGCCTGTCAGTATGGAATGTACCAACAGTTGATAACCAAAGGCAGATTGTGATAACAAATTGGATGCAACAGATAGACAAGGAATTACACACACACACACACACTTTCTATGGTACTACGGAAACCCAGAACACGTGAATCCTAGTTTGAATTTCAAGAAGAGGATTGAAAACGTTACACTTCCTTACCAGAAAAGGGTGGGTGGGTGGGTAAGAAGAAAAGTCGAAGCAGTCCTACTCTCACGTTTTGTTTTTCCCTAGTATACATAGCTACCAAAAATATTTGCTAGACTGACAACGACCATTTGGCTGAGACCCTGAAGGGCGGGATGGCTCTGATACCAATTGTAACTACCTCGGTGAATTACGCTCTTAGTTACAAGCCTGGATGAGAGGAAATGGTTAAAATAGTATGGTGGGGCTAAATGCCACTCACAGGTAGACCTTTCGGCCGTCCTAACCATTTCCAAACATCGGGACAAGAACGAGCGGTGTAATCGGCAGGCGAAGGGATCAACTACATACACAAATGAGTATGTATGCAAGCCACCATACAACAGTCCTCAGAGCCATTCCATCTAAAAGAAATAGAAATATTGCAACGCCATACGGCAAGATCCAAATATCCTAGATAGATATAATAGTTTAGGATACCTCCTCATACATCAAACATCAGAGTAGCAGGCGGAAGCGGAAAACAAGATCCGAGTACGGATAAGAAGCAAATCGGCATAAGATGCCCCGTAAATAAACACATCCCGCCCACAGATCTCACGGATCCCCGTTCCCGGAATCTCTACATCGAGTGATCGTTGTCCACATCGTTCGTCTCCTCCACCCAGTATCCATCTTGCGAGTTTACCTGTTCATCTGAATCAAACAATTTATCGTGTGAGACCCTAGGGGTACTCAGCAAGTCTTTATGCCTCTAAAAGGGACACAACCTGGGGTGACGCAATTTGCAGCAAAAGATAACACCTAACAATTCTATAGATACTCGCTAACCATCCGCCTAACCAAAGATAGACGGATGTCCGTGAATTAGTAACAACAGTTATAACAGTAATATTAACAGATCCATCCTCCTCCTCGCTTAACAACGAGGAAGCGGACGAACAGCCCCCCATCCGTTGGCAGTTTTATTATCCATTCCATGAGTGTTGCACTATTTACTAGTCAGGTACTTAGTCAAATTAAAAGCGGTACTTTAGTTATACTTGTCTATGATCGAGAAACTGTGCTCCAAGTCGTCCATAACTGCGGACACGGCTTTCAGAAAGGTTTACCCTGCAGGGGTGCACAAATAGCAACACACACTCGATCAACCTCGGAAAAACCAAATCAAAACCCAATGAGGCATTCACGACAAAGCGATCACAGGATTCAGAAATGTTTCAGGGGGCCACCCCATTAGGCTACCCGCAACGAAGTTGGCCGGCTCCGAGACGGACCCAAGGTTTGCGTCAATGGCTGTAAACGACTGGGAACCCGAAAGTGTGACTGGGCTTGTCGATACCGCAAAAACACTCCGCATCCAAAACAGTACAGGTGCTCCTCGCACAATCTTAAATAAAGCAGTAAAACATGGCATAAGTACAGGATAGTAATAAAGCCCCAAACTACTTTGTGGCCCCAAGAAATAAGAATGAATCAAGTTCTGGCTCAGGGGGGGTTCATAAGCCTCCCGGATGTGGATAGTGCGAATAGTCAAGGAACAGGAATCAAGTACTCGGGGTCCTACGGGACACAAGTGAGCATGAAGAATCAAATAGCAGATAGTTCTCACCGGTGCCACTGTCATTAGTTATCCCATTACTACTCAGGTTAAGTTGTTTAGGTACCTCGTTATCCATCAGACACTCACATACCCTACACATGCTGTTCTACGACCCGCATGGCTCAAACAGGGATGGAGGAACAAGCTTCGGTGGGGTTTAAATGTAAAGGCTATGCAGTACTTGGGATTCAGTTTAATGCAATCGCGACTCAATGATGCAAGAATAAGATAGAGGCAATAGGTACTATATGTATGCGAGCATGTGGTAGTGCTTGCCTGGCAGCTCAGTTGAAGCGAGGGACGGATCTGGGTAGTGCTCCTGGGTTTCTTGATATATCCCCTGCTCAGCGTCTATTCGAAGAAGAACCAAACAAACAAGGGCCAACATAAATAGAGTGCACAAGCATATGAATTAAAATGCGCCAAGCAAACAATCATGCCATGATGAATGATGCACAATTTGCATGGCAATAATGTAGCATGGCATGGGTGAGGTGTGGAATACAAGAATAAAGCCTTTTATTGAGTTTTAGTCACATTCTAACCTAAAATAAGTTGCTGTAAACTTTATATTTATATGATGCATGCTGCAATTCAGAACATGGAATGCATAAACAGAAAGATCTCGTCGAGCTGATCATTTTAGACATATCATTTGCCAAATTCGGAGTTATAAAACAAAAGTTATTAATTAATTAAGGCAAAGGGCCTTTTATTTGTAATTTTAATCAACTCGAAATTTTAAAGTGTTCAAATAATATTTTGAATGGCATATTTGAAATCCTCACATTTTTCTGATTTCAAAACATATATTACATGTTTAATTTGGAATTATATTTTAAAAGATATTTGAAAACAGATTTGAATTTGAATTTAAAACAAATTTGAAAAGGTCTTAATTAAACAGCAAGCAGAAACCATTTTGTACTCACACAGACCTAGCCACTGACACCACCAAGTGGGTCCGGGCTGATCTGGCGGTAACAGGCGCACCGAAGGGTTTTCTGTACCGCGGCCTTAGCTAGCCCAGGTCGCTGACCGGTGGGTCCGTCGGTGGGGCCAGGCCCACATGACAGCGAGAGGGGAGGGTCAGCCACGTGCCGCGGCGAAGGGAGCACGGGTTGAGGCTGGAAGAACTAGGGGGCTTAACTGCAAAACGGATGGAGAGGCTGACAGGTGGGGCTCGGTGTACCGCGGGTTGAGTCGAAAATAAAAAGGAGGGGCTATTTGCAAACGACCACCGGCCCGTACTGTTGTTCTTCTCTCTCTGACCCGCGGTCAGTTTCGTGCGCGACAGCGGAGCGCGGCGCGCGGGGAACTCGATCCGGGGACCTAGGGCTCGCGCGCGGAGGCGGTAACCAAAGCGGCGGTTGAGGGTTGGTGACAGCAAGGTGGATGGGGGCTAGATATGCCGTCTGCGAGGCGCTACGCCGAGTGAACGCAGCGACCGCCGGCGCGCAGAGGGTGTTTGGTGTATGGTCCGGCGCGGCCAGACAACGACAGCGAAGAGGGGGGTGTCTGGGAGGTACAGGGGCTCACCGCGGGCTCGACGGAGGGCTCGGATCGAGGCAGGGAGCTGCGGAGCGGCGAGGTTGCAAACGACCTGGAGCTAGGGTTTTGCGGCGGAGCGGCGAGGGTTCTCTCCGGTGAGCTGGGCCTTCTCCTCCTTACTGGCACGTACGGGGCGACGCAGAGGATGGTCCTCGTCCTTCCTCGACAACCACAGCTCCTCGCCACCGGCTGCAAGAGGGGGGGACGATGGAGACCGACGGGTCGGCGGCCGATGGAGAGAAAGGTAGAGGGGGAGGAGAGATGGTTGCGGCGCGAGGCCAGGGGTGGTTTGGTAAGGCAGAGGAAGGAGGGGAAGGGATAAGGGCAAGCCCAGAGGGAGGCGATGCCGTGGGGGACGCGGTGGTGGAAAAAGGTGGCTCGGCCACCTTTCCACCTCGCCCTCACGTGCTCGTCGTGGAGGGTCAGCAAAGGGGCTGCCAGTGGGCCTAGGCGAGAGGAGGGACCGGCTCAGAGCTAGGGTCGTCGGGTGGGGCTGCTGAGGCAGGGAGAGAGAGCTAGAGAGAGAGAGAGCTAGGGTAGGAGGGAGTAAGCTCGGGTTAGGGTTTTTGGTTAGGGGTAAGGCTTCGGCCTGGGGTAGGTTAGGGCTGGCAGTGAGGCTGCAGGGTGGGGCCGGCGTGAGGAAGAGAAGAGAGGGAGGGAATAGCTCGGGTTAGGTTAGATGGTGGCCTCGGGTTAGGTTAGATGGGTTAGAGAGAGGGGTGGCTGGGGTGTGGGCCAGGGAGAGAGAGGAGAGATGAGAGAGGGGGGGCTTAGGGTTTTAGATTCTTGCATGCATCAAGCTAGATCATACAAGAATGGGTGGAAGTGGTGTAGGGTTTTAGCAAGCTCAAACAAGATCAAACAAAAAGGAGTGGTAGAGAGGGATAGAGGTGATGGATGGATATGGCCACATAAAGAGAAAACCCATCTAAACCAAGAGAGAAACAAATGGCTAAAGGTGGTGGTACTCTTGCGTGGCTCATGCAAAAATAATAAATGCCCTGATTAAATTCTTGTGAAAACAATAATAATAGCATGGCATTATACTTATGCATTCCCAAGCAATGGAATAAAGGCCAAGCAAAAGAATTGATAGATTTAGATCCACCCCACCCACATGAGCTAGATTAAAAACAAAAGAAGAAGAAAAACAAGCTCATGGATAATGGGGTGGTGGAATTCTAAGGTGGTGACAAAGAGAGGTTGTGGAATTGGAATAAAAGATATGCCCCCAACTCAACTTGGGCATTTAAACAATATATCAATAACCAAATACAATATCAAGAGGCAAATACAATTAACAATGCATATGAGAGAAGAACTAAATCAAAAGGGTTTTATATGATGCTCAAATGCAAGGTGGCATGATGACATGAGCATGATATAATTATGATGCAACAATTATATATAGGAAGTAGCCATTATCTTACTAGACCAAGTAGCATTACAATTGTTAGACAATTGGGATGCTACAGTGATGAACTCTCATCCCTCCACCACTGAGTACCTTAGTGGAAGTGAGTCATGCATCACCTTCGACAAGCGTGACCACCCGCGACAAGTACCTCGCCCAGGCCACTATCCCTTGGTGCTCGAGGCGCAGATCGGAGGCTTCGAGATGAGTCGCATCTTCATGGACGGCGGAAGCGGCATTAACCTCATGTTCACAAGTACCTTTTGTGCAATGAGGATCCCTCTGACATGTCTGTAAGTTTCAGACACAACGTTCCACGACATCATCCCAGGGGGGCGTGTACCCCCTGGCAAGATCAGCCTCGATGTCATCTTTGGCATGCCCCTCAAAACTTTCGGCGAGAGCGCATTGAATTTGAAGTCATCGACTGGCCCTCACAATACCACTGCATCCTCGGACGTGTCCCGTTCGTGAGGTTCATGGCAGTGCCACACTACACCTACCTGCAGATGAAAATGCCAGGCCCAAACGACATCATCACAGTCAACGGAAGCTTCGAGAGATCCGACAGCTATGATAGGGAGTTCAATAGAATCTCCCAGTCTTTCAGCATGCAGGAGGAACTGGCGAGGTTGAAGGAATCGACAGACAATAGTCTGCCTCCTCCGAGCAAGCCGAGCTCACCCGACCAATCCTTCGACACATCAATGCACACCAAGAGAGTCTAGGTCCATCCAACAGACCCAACCAAGACGGCCCTCATCGCCAACAACTTGAGTCCCGCATAGGAACTCGCGCTTGTCGAATTCCTCCGTGAGAGCTAGGAAATCTTCGCCTAGTGTCCAGCAGACATGCCAGGAGTTCCAAGGGAATTCGCCGAGCATGCACTCAACATGAATCCTGAAGCAAGGCCAGTCAAGCAAACAATCCGGCGACTGTCAGAGCCAAGGGAAAAAGCGGTCGGTATGGAAGTCAATAGACTCCTCGATGCTAATTTCATACGCGAGATCAAGGAAAGCACTTGGGTCGCAAACCCATGTTCGTTCCCAAAAAAGACACGGATATCCTACGGATGTGTGTGGACTTCACCTCTCTAAACAAGCATTGCCTGAAGGACCACTTCCCGTTGCTGCGGATCGATCAAATAATCGACTCCACCATGGGATGCGAGCGTCTCTGCTTTCTCGATGCCTACTCAGGCTATCATCAAATTCGAATGAAGGAGGAGGTCTAGGAGAAAACAGCATTTGTCACGCCTTTTGGTGTCTTCTGCTACACAACGATGCCTTTCGAGCTGAAAAACGCAGGAGCCACCTACCAGCGATGCATGCAGGCCTGCCTCAAGAGCCAACTTGGTCGCAACATCCAAGTCTACGTCGACGACATCGTTGTCAAAACCAAGGAGGAAGCCTCGTTACTCAATGATCTCTATGAGACCTTCGATAACCTTGACCGCTACCGGATCAAACTAAATACGGACAAATGCGCCTTTGGCGTACCATCTGGGCAGCTGCTCGGGTATCTCATCTCCGAGAGAGGGATTAAGGCCAACCCAAAGAAAATAAAGGCCATACTGGCCATGGAGAAGCCGAAGAACGTAAAAGGCGTCCAGCAGCTGGCCGGGCGAATCACAGTGCTCAGTCGATTCATCAGTCGGATGGGCGAAAAGGCACTGCCTTTCTACCAACTTCTCCGCAAGGCTGACAAATTCGAGTGGACAAACGAAGCACAAGAAGCATTCGATGACCTCAAGCGTCTCCACCTATCTAGTGTTGGTGACACCTCGCAAAAAAGAGTCGCTACTGCTATACATCTCCGCCACCAACCAGGTGGTAAGCACTATGCTCGTGGTGGCACGAGCCGAAGAGAACAAAGTCCACGGGGTACAATGCCTAGCCTACTACCTCAGCGAGGTGCTCACGCCAACAAAATAGTGGTACCCGCATTATCAGAAGCGGGCATACGACATCTTCATGACAGCCAGGCGACTGCGCCACTACTTCCAAGAGCACCCAATTGTAGTGGTTAACGACGCCCCACTTGGGCACATCCTCAACAATCCCGACACCACTGGACGAGTCACACTTTGTGGGATAGAGCTATCTCCACGAGACATCACATACGAGAAGCGCGATGCGATCAAGTCACAAGTTCTCCCGGACTTCCTTGCGCATTGGATCGAAAACCAGGTCTCCGATAAGCCAGATATGTCCTATCTATGGACAATGCACTTCAATGGGTCCAAGCGCAAGGAAGGAGCTAGCGCGAGTGTCATCCTGACATCACCACAAGGTGACAAGATGAGGTATGTTCTGCGAATGCAGTTCACCACCTCCAACAACGAAGCTGAATACGAAGCCTTGCTCCATGGGATGCGGATGGTGAAAGCCTGCGGTGCCAAGCGACTCATCATCTACGGCGACTCCAAACTGGTGGTGAACCAAACAATGAATGAGTGCGATGCTCTGAGCGACAACATGATTCTCCTACCGCGACATCTATGACACACTCGAGGGAGACTTCGACGGATGCGAACTGTGGCACGTTGGCCGCGAGAGAAATGAGGAGGCGGACACACTCGCCAACATCGGCTCCACTTGTGCCCCAGTACCACCCGGAGTATTTCTAGAGCGCATCTGCGAGCGCTCCATCAAGCCAAAAGCTCCAGAGCACAAAACAAGCACACCAACGGACTCAGGTGCTATGCCACCCAACGAGCCAATGGCACTCGACGACACGGATCCATACATAGGACTCGAAGGCCCCATGGAGGTCATGATGATCGAGCCATCCTAGACATAACCATATGTCACATACTTGCTCAGCAAAAGGTTGCCAGATGACCTGACTGATGCGCATCATATAGCGCGACGATCGAAGGCATTCACCCTCATCAATGTTGAACTGTACAAGCGCAGCATCATATGAGTCATTTAGCGGTGCGTCTCCAACACGGACAGCAGATCAATCCTCCTCGACATACATGATGGCACTTGTGGCCACCATGCTGACAGTCGCGCCCTCGTCGCCAAAGCTCTACAAGTGGGATTCTACTGGCCAACGGCCATGCGCGACGCCAAGGATATCGTCCAGCGTTGCAACGCCTGCCAGCGATTCGCAGACAAGCAGCACGCACCTGGCGCGGAACTCAGGCCAATACCCATGGCTTGGCCCTTCGCACAATGGGGACTTGACATGGTCGGCAAGCTCCAGAGATCCTCATGAGGAGGATATATCTACCTCCTAGTCGCGGTCGACAAATTCACCAAGTGGATTGAGGCCATGCCGGTGACAAACCAATCGGGAGCCAGCGCCGTCAAATTCTTTGAGTCCATCGACTTCCACTTCGGGGTACCACATAGCATCATCACCGACAATGGGACGAACTTCACCTCCAAGGAGTTCCAGGATTTCTGCGAAAACCTGGGAATCAACATTAGCTAGGAAATCAACTTTACCAGGCTCGGGGCATGTCCGTCCCATCTCCATGATAGGTTCACATCAACCAGTACGGAGGCGTGGGAGGAAGCCTGGATCACCAACCCGACAAGACAAAGGCTTGGAAGAGAAGACGGAAGAAGCAGCAGCTGGAGCACCGGAGTCTCCGGCCTGCGCACACCGGAGTCTCCGGCCATGCCGGAGTCTCCAGCCTGAAGACTCTAGAGTCTCCGGCCTACAAACCCCGGACTCTCCGGCCCATCTCCGGCCTACAAACCCCGAACTCTCCGGCCCATCTCCGGACCGACCCCCAGATCGATCTCGAGGACAGCCAAAAGGCCCTCCCGGAGATGGACTGGAGACCGACCGGAATCTCCAGCCCAGACTGGATTCTCCGGACCCCCACACTAGAGTCTTTGGCCTAAGCGTATGGGCCTGCGCGTTGCCAGCTAGGCCTTTGGCCCATGTACCCCTTAGTCTGCCCAGACTTTCCCCTTTTTTTCCTAAAGTACCCTTGAACTAGTGGTTGGCCTATATATAGTGCCCCCACCCCCTCATGTAACCCTAGGCATAGATGATAGACTAAAGACAACCCCTTTTGTGGAATCTCTAATTTTGCCTCATCCCCTTCTACCAAAGGGGATCGACTTTCATCACCACCTCGTTGGAGTTTGCATTGCACCTCCCTCGTTGTATAAGGCCTTCGTGTCGGTGTCCCTTTGCCAAGACGTCAAGACCCTCTCCAAGGTGTTCTTCCCTCTCCGCGTGGGATCGAGGGAGCACGTTGACCAATCTTTCCTTGCGAGGATTCTATCGGACCGGTGGCCACCAGCAGGAGCAATCGGCCTTGTATCGTGTGAGTTTTATGTGTGTTCATCGTGTTCTTCGCGAGGTGTGCGTTCGCTTCTGCTACCTTCTCCCTTTCCCCTCGCTTTCCCATCGATTTGACCACGAGATCCGTGAAGATCGGGCCACCCACGGGGTTACCCCATAGCATCTAGTATCAGCAGCTTTTGGTTGCCATGGATTCCTCATCGATTTGGTCTTTTCCCCCATAAATTCAAAAATCCCCGAAAAATAGCCCCAATTTCGTGTTTTGGATCGATTTGTGATTTGAGTGTGTTTTGGTAGGTTTTGATCCGTGGATTACTTGTTAACTTGTTGATCTACCTTCCCCTGCGTTCCCATGGCCTAATTCCTTGATTTCCCCCACCAATTTGAGGTTTTGGTTTGAGATTTTCTGCCCAAAACTCGTCCCGTTCACGTCCTGGAACCTCCGGACCGGAGATTTGGTCCCCAGACCGGAGATTTCGGCACCCAGACCGGAGATTTCGGCCCAGACCACAGTTTGCGGCCCCCAGACCGCAGTTTCTGGACCTCCAGACCAGAGTTTTCGCCCCACCTGCTGACAGATAAATCTGCATCATGGTTTTGAGCATAACTTTTGCATAGGAACTCGGATTCTTGTATTCTTTAGCTTGTTTCGAAGAGGATAATGAGCTCTACATCATCATATCCGTGGTTCATGCTATCTACTCCATCCAAATTCCATGAGCAAGGCGGAATCCACCAATAAAGGGTGAAGATCAGCGACGAAAGGTATAAACATTCTGCGTCTTCTCCCCACTTGCTTTCCTTTGTGAGCTACACAATTATTGTGATCAACAAACACCTATTGAGACTAGTTCCTCCTATGATTGCTTGGGCTATGAACATTTGATACCTTGTATAATTCCGAGCAAAAGTTGTGAGCACGCTATCTCATATAGTTATCTTGTATAGTTGTTGGAACAAGGAAGAGGCAAGTGAAAAAGAAAAAGAAAAGAAAGGAAAAAAATAGAAAAAGAAACAAACAAGTGCCTCGTAGAATAGGAAGCGCAATCTCGATGAACATCATATAGGTGGTACTTATTGTGCATATCTTGTAACCCACCAATTTTATTGCAATCGAACTAGCATCTCTCCTTGCACTTGTGCGACATGATCTTATAGTCTTCGCTAGGTAATCATTTGGTTCTTAGATCACTTTCTCCATCGCACAAGTCCAATTTATCCCACCGTGTGTGTTTCCTTGTATATATTCCTATCTTGTGGATTGACTTGTTTTGCTGTGTGATCATCGTGGTTCTTTACTTGCCATTACAATATCTTGATTTCAGATTGTTCTTGGACACGCCACCTTCCATACCTATCCACCATAAGCTTTGTGTGTGTTTTTTTAGTGGTTAGTTGGTTTTGGTTTTCCGCGTGAACTTCACTTTGCTTGGTTTTGATTTCTCTCAAGTGTTTCCACTTGCACGATACTATCTTCCAAGGTAAAGTATGGTTTGACGTTGCATCCCTAACCCCTACCACTTCCATATACACCACTTGGTCTTGTGAATCATGTCTAGGGACTCTGGAACCGAGGATGATATCTATGAAGAATCCATGATGAGCCACCATGACTACGACTCCACAATTATAGAGGACATGATGGAGCACTACATCGACAATGGCTCTACATGCTTTGAGGACCCAGAGCATTGCACCTATGATGGATCCACATGCATAGAAGACATGGAGAACATCATCAACTATGGCTCCTCAAGCATGGAGGAATTGGAGCTCTACATCGACAATGGCTCCTCATGCATGGAGCACTACACCGACAATGGTTCCACATGCTCAGGTTATATGGAGTACTACATCAACAATGACTCCCCAAGCATGGACGACTTTGAGTGCTACAACAACGATGCCTCACCAAGCATGGAGGAGATGGCGAACTTCACCCACTTCGAGGGCTCTTCCATGAGCCATGAAGAATACATCCACCGCTTGGAGATGGAGGACTACTACGCCAAGCTAGAGGAAACGCATCATCAAGAAACCATGACCTTCAAGGCCAAGTGTGCCACACCAAAGGGCACCACCTACTTCGATGATCCACCTCCAAGGCGTCAAGCGCCACCACCTACATGGAGTCATGCACCACCATCTCCAAGGCGACGAGCGCCATCACCTCCAAGTCGTCAAGTGCCACCATCTCCAAGGTGCCAAGCATGACCATCTCCAAGGAGTCAAGTGCATCTACCTCCAAGGCATCAAGTGCCATCTACTCCAAGAAGAGTGGTGCCCCAACATCATCTTCCAAAAGAGGTGCCACGCAACAAGAATCTTCATCAACATACATCCTCTCATGATCATCGCCAACATCAAGAGGATACAAGACATCGTTCAAGGAATCTTCGCCATGAAGACGGAGAATATATGTTGGGCACCATCCATAATGCTCAACCAAGCTCAAGAAGGCACCACCATCACAAGAAGAGTGCCAAGGACAAGGAGCATCATCACGAGTGTCATGTGGATGACCAAATGCGCCATCTATATCAACCTTTGGCAAGGCACTCCAATGACCTCCGTCGACACCATCAAATGGCACCTTCCACTACTTGTGCCACCACCAAAATGGTCCCAAGGGCAAGCCTTCCTCCATGCCATCAAGCTTCAATGCCAAGACTTGACGTCCTAGATGACGCATGCAACTTCATGGATGAGGAGGATGAAGACCTCTACTTCTCCAAGTTGGACGAGTACGTCAAGAGGACTACATAAGCCAAGGTGCAAGACGGTGACGACAATGTCGAGATTGGTGACCATGGGACTTTATCTTCACCAAAGGAGGCGCATGAAGTTGAGAGAACCAAGCATATCCCTATGTGCTTGAGTGATGATGTGGTACCAATCCCATGTGAGTATGAGAGCCACTTAGCCCACTTGAGTGAAAGCAAGAGTGAGATGAGCGACTCCACCACACGTGAGATTGAGTGCTTCCACTTTGAGGGCATGCGTGATACATCGAGTGAGTTGAGAGTGGTAGTTGATAGGTCATGTGAGACCACTTTGATTTCTAATGACTTACCCTCTACCTCTAGTGTGTTTCCTCATGATGTGCTAGGTTCCATGGATAAAGAAGCTCCAAGCTTGGAGATGATGATGCCTCCAATAAAGAAGATGTACATGGTGGATGAAGGTGATTCCATCCCCATATTGGATGAAGAAGTCGCCCACATGGAGGCCAATTCTACCACAACACCCCTCATCATATGAGAGGTATGAACAAGGTAAGAATACGGGTGTTGATGATGCCATTATCCCACTAGTGGACATGGTGATTTGTGATGACTTGCATGCTATGGATGATACTTGTGACATGACATATGTTCCACTCTTATTCCCATGTGTTGATCTTGATATGCATCATGATGACCATGTGGATTCCTTTTATTGTCATGATATTTCCATAGAAATGATATGCTCTAAACATTACGTTGATGACATCATTGCTTGCAGCTTGATGAACAATTGCCCTTTCCAATGTTTTGCTTGCAATGATGATGACAACGGTACCCCTAGGACCATGCTTTGTCATGAGTGTTTTACAATTTCTCCCCTGCTTGCAATAAGTTGAATAATTGCTCTTTCACTTGTTTCACTTTCAATAATAATGATAATATGTTTTCTATTGAGATGGCCCCATAGCTTTCTCAAATTTTGGAGATTTTGGTAAATGCCAAGGTAAGCATGTTCCCCACTTGCATACTCACCATGCATCTATTTTACACTTGATTGACACTCATGGTGATGTGCACAAGAAAAGATATGTCATGATGGATGATGTATTTCTCTACCATGCACACACGTTCTTCCTTTTATCTATGATGTGTGTAGGTACCCACACAAGAATGTCAATCTCGTTTGAGAACGAGTTAACAAAAAGAGCTCTAGAGAGCATCCCCCAAGTGAGTTCAAGATCGAACCCATCTCGGATACCTTTTGCATGCTTTGCATCTTTCATGTTGACAAATTTCTCTTTCCTATGGTTTGCTTGCAAGCATGTTGATGGTATTCTTTCACCTTGTGATAATCATGTCTCATTTCTATTGGATATTGATGCTTTGTGTGTTGCCACAAAAATGTTGAACAGTTTCTCTTTCCGATGTTTTGTGTGCAACCATAATGCCATTATGAGCATGTATTGTCACGAGAGCTTCCAAGTCTCTCGTATTGTTGTTGCAACAAACATAAGAACCACTTGCTCTTTCATATGGTTTGTTTGCAAACACGTTGCTTTTGCTTCCACTCGTGATACTCATACCCCCATGATATTGGCTTTTGATGATATGTGTATGGCATCCAACATATTGAATAATTGTTCTTTCCAATGGTTGGTTTGCACACATAATGATGTTGTTTTGAATACCCCTCCTCATGTGTTTTTGCCAAATTCTCCTAGCTTTGCATCAAAGATGTTGATTAATACTTTAGTCAATTGCTTTGAGTGCCACTCTAAGATGTTATATGAAGTTTTTGAGTTCCCACATTTGGATGATGTTCAAACGAATTCCATGCACTTTGACCTTGCATATGCATCTTGTTTGCTATAATTGAGTTGTGCTAATAGTGTTGTGAACAAGAATGGACATGCCACAAATGACATTCTCCTCTATCACACACAAACATATGTTGCTTGGTCTTTGTTGTGTGAAGGTACAATTTCTTCCGCGTCAACCACTATGAAACATAAGTCGACAAGATGAACCGTAGAGAGTTACCTATGGCTGCCCTTCAATGAGCCATCTCTACATCCTAAGGTGAATTCACTTTACTTGAGGACTCATGCTATAATCTTCATGAATTGGCTACGCTTTGAGTGTTGCTTCCCTTTTGTGGTGAGCTTTGTAGGCTTCATAGAAGATGAAGGATCATTGAGGTGTTGTCAATTCAATCTTTTCGAGGATGACTATATGGTGAACCCTAGGATCAAGAAGGTCTCTCGACATCTTCTACTTTGTGATGAGCGTGTAGAGTCGAGGATGACTCTTTTTGAAGGGAGGGGAGATGATGTAGCCTGACCTTCGGTTGTTACCACATCATGGTCTCCAACTTATGCCAAGTCGTCATGGACTTCAAAGGTGAATCCGTTCCTCTATGCGATTCCACTTCCTACCCTCTTGAATGGTATACTACTTCATACTCCGTCCCATATCCATGATAGGTTCACATCAACAAGTACGGAGGCATGGGAGGAAGCCTGGAGCACCAAGTCTGACAAGACGGAGGCTTGGAAGAGAAGACGAAAGAAGCAGCAGCTGGAGCACCGGAGTCTCCGGCCTGCGCACACCAGAGTCTCCGGCCTGAAGACAACGGAGTCTCCGGCCTACAAACCCCAGAGTCTCCGGCCCATATTTGGACCGACCCCCAGATCGAGCTCAAGGATAGCTAGAAGGCCCCACCAGAGACGGACCGGAGACCGACCGGAATCTCCGGCCTAGACCGGAGTCTCCGGACCCCCACACCGGAGTCCCCGGCCTGAGCGTATGGGCCTACGCGCCGCCAGCTGGGCCTTTGGCCCATGTACACCTTAGTCCGCCCATACTTTCCCCTTTTATTCCTAAAGTACCCTTGAACTAGTGATTGGCCTATATATAGTGCCCCCACCCCCTCATGTAACCCTAGGCATAGATGATAGACTAAAGACAACCCCCTTTGTGGAATCTTTAGTTTTGCCTCATCCCCTTCTACCAAAGGGGATCGACTATCGTCACGACCTCGTTGGAGTTTACATCGTGCCTCCCTCGTTGTACAAGGCCTTGGCATCGGTGTCCCATTGCCAAGACGTCAAGACCCTCTCCAAGGTGTTCTTCCCTCTTTGCGTCGGATCGAGGGAGCACGTTGACCGATCTTTCCTTGCGAGGATTCTATCGGACCGGTGGCCAGCGGCGGGAGAAATCGACATTGTATCGTGTGAGTTTTGCGTGTGTTCATCGTGTTCTTTGCAAGGTGTGCGTTCGCTTCCGCTACCTTCTCCCTTTCCCCTCGCTTTCCCATCGATTTGACCACGAGATCCGTGAAGATCGGGCCATCCACGGGGTTACCCCATAACAGATCCAGTACCTCGAGTAAGAAGTCGGAAGTGCTTTGAGGTACACCTTTTCCCCGACATGGGGAGTAGGGATGATGTAGCACCCTAGGAAATCACCAACTAGAAAATTGCTTGTTCTTTATTTATCTTGCATCATCATCATGTTCATCATGCCACCTTTCATGGAACATATAATTAAACTGTGGCATTTAAATTATCTCACATGTATTTGGTTCTTGATATTTGTATTTGATCTTGACATTTGCCTCTCTCTATTTTTACCTCTCTATTTTATTGCTAGTTGGTGCCATTTGATATGGAACCATAATGTCTAATTCCATTTTTTGGAGTCTTGTTATTTCTGTTTGATAATAATGCCCGAATTGATTTGGGGCATCATCTCTTAAATCTATTCTATCCCTAACTTGTGGTCTCACAACATTTTCCATTGATGATCTATTCAAACTCTACCATACACATTACACATGGGTTATATTATACTTGCTTGGTGGTTTTTGAATCATGTGCATCGGTATTTGTGTGGAACCCATACCAATATTGTCATCCTTTTATTTCTAGTACCACCTGCCCTAATGGAACCAACATTCTAAGTCATATGTAATATCAAGTCAATATGTGGCTTTTTCTCTTGTTTAAAAATGCCATTTGAATTCTTTCTTATTTGAATTGTGATCAAATCCTAATCATCTATCCATGTGTGTGTAACCTCACATATACACACACTAAATCTAACCCCTCTCTCTCTACATGCCTTGCTAATTTCCTAGCTAATTACCATCTATTGCTAATCGTTTTGCACAATCTATCTACCCATGTGTGTAACCCCACATACACATATGCACCACCTAGCTAGCATCGATCTACCATTCATGTGCACCCTTCTACTGATTTGTTTCCCTTTCATGAATCCAAACAAAGCCCTATCGAGTCTGAACCCAACCTGAATGACCCAGCGCTGGCCCTGTTTCTCCAAAGGTGGAGCATACACACGCTGACGCTGCACTCGTGATCCTCCCTGATAGCCAGTCTCGCGTGCACTGGTTGACATAAAGCAGTGTAGCGCCTCCTTCCCTGACCAACAACCACCGCTCCATCCCTATCTCCCTCTCCACCTTTTTCCTTCTTTCTTTTCCCCATGTCTACCGCCACCACCGCCATGGCTGAGCCCCGCTCCTCGCTGCACCACTGACGCACACCACCGGAGGGACCCCGCAGCAAGGAGAAGCTACGCGCCGATAGCTTCTACCTCACTGAGCAGCGAGCAAGGAGGAGAAGGCCTCCCTGAAACTCCGTCCCAGCGCACCCGATGGCCACGGCAGCGACATGCTTTTCCAAGCGGCATTTTCCTTCTCCCCGAACTCTGCTGCTCCCCTCGCAGCAGGTAGGTGAGTTCACCCTCCTCCCCTGCATCGTCTCCCTCTCTATCTCGCCGTATTCGCTGTTTCCTGCTGGCGTGCACCCTCCTGTCCGACCGGGTGCATCGTCGCCCGCCGCCACGTCGCCGTCTAGCTGCGCCAGCATGTTCCCCAGTTCAACTGGGGTGTCGCCGCCCATATGCAGCCCACCTCCATCCCTGTCCTACCCCGGAGCCGCCTCCCCGAAGACGTCCACAAAGCCAGTGTCGCTCGCCGCGCCCGCGCGCGCATAGACAGCGCAACAGTCTGCAGCTAAACCCTCTGTTCCCTTATTTCCCCCCGGCCGGCACAGTTTAACTCCGGTGCTATCCGTCAAACAAGTACGAAGAGGGCAGTCCCACCTTTCCAAAACATCTCTCAGCACCCAAATCAGAGTCTGAAACTCTCGTAATCCTCCTCTGAATATCGAGCTTTTTCACCGAACGCGTTGTCGTTTACAGTCTGCAGTTCATTAGTTTTGTAGTGTGTTTCTGCCCTCTGTTTCCGTCTATGTCCCTTCCTCCTCAAATGAACTCCGACGAATTTATCCACGAGCATCTCTTCTCTGATATTCCAGCTTCACATCGCAACAAGTACCATCCAAAACGGAGCAAAGAAGAGTTCAGAATTATCTGACAAAGATCGATCCAGCTAACCAATTTCACATGCTCTTATTTTCAGGTTCGTCAGGTGAACTCCCCGTTCATTCCGGGAGCTTTGCACGAGCCCCCCTGCGTTTTGCTTTCTACTAATCCCGGTCCACTTTCTCTGCCCTTTTTCACCCAGTCCCCTGGACTTTCGGTTAGTTTGGTCAAACTTATATGGATTCGATTTTAAATCAAAATTTTAAAATCAAATTACATGCAAACTTTGACCTGAGATTAGAGAACCTTCTCAGAATTTTTGAAACACTTTAAAAATAAAAGTTGTATAATTTCAAATTCTCTACATATTTCTGTACCCTATTTGATATGAATCTTGATAAAAATAATAAAACTTTGTGGATTTATAAACTGCTTTATATAACCACTAAATCATATCTTTTTATTGTTTAATCCAAATAAAGCAAACTATATATCATTCTTGATCATAAAAATACAAGGATAATGTATATGCCATTGAAAACTATTTTTGGACAATTAAAATTTCGAAATTGTTTAATGCTATTAAATGCTTTTTTCTTATTAAATTCATAACTTTTAAACCGTAATTCTGAATTCGACAAATAATATGTCTAAATCGATCTGCGTGATGATCCCCTTCTAACTATGTTATCCATACATGCTTTTGCATTCTATTTCATGCATTTATAATACATTACTGCAAGGAAATTCATTAATAAAATGGACAAATAAAATTGAAACTAATTATGTATTGTTACTAATGCCTCACTAGTGTTGTATCAATAATGTGCTAGGCAAATGACATATTTTTAACATGTTTTGCATCACTAACTTGCCATGTCATACATCATATCATGATCATGCTGGTTTCGCATTAGTTGTAATTGTTTCATCGGTGCTTTGCTTCTTCCCGGATAGGACGATGAGATGTTGTGAGATTCGAAAAGTTCTTTAGATAGGTATCTTCAGCTATGGTTTCCACGCGAGCATCCTACCCCTTCTACCTATTTTCAGCTATGGTTCGCCTTACGAGTCGTAGTTGCTTGCTCAAGTGTTGGTTCGAGTCATCGAGTTCCATAGTTATTAGGAGGTTGGCACATGTTTAATGGTGGAAATGATCATGGTTCGAATTACAACTTGAGAATTAAAATGTTGGGAGTAGATATAACTAATAAAGCGATACCGATGTAGTTGAGATCTAACTTGTATCTTGCCTACTTGTGTCCACCTAAGACCCGAGTAATTGATGCCTGTTCCTTGATTATCGCACTATCCACATGTGGGAGACTTTATGGATCCCCTTCACCTGAGATTGATTCACATCTTATTTCTTGGGGCCACAAACTAGTTTGGGGATTACCTACTATCTTGTACTTATGCCATGCTTTATTACTTTATTTACTACTGTTGCTCGAGGAGCGGTTTACTACTATACTATTTCGGAAAGCAGAAAGTTATCGCGGTATCGACAATCCTAGTCACATGTTCGGGTTCCTAATCGTTTACAGCCATTGACGCAAACCCTGGGTCTGTCTCGAAGCCTGACCGACTCACTGTAGGTAGCTTAGTAGGGTGCCCTCCTGAAATCATTTTTGAATCTTTGGCCTGCCGCCGCAGTTTTGGTAACTGCGCACACGCCTTCATAATAGCGGTTTATCGGGGATCGTGCGCGCGCATGGCCTTCACGGTAATGCCTGTGTGATCTTCTGTGGAATTTCCTTCGGCGCAAACGATCCGACACCGAAGCGTTGTGGGGGTAGTGGAGCAGTTCTTGTGCCACGTGGCGTAGGGGAGTGTAGGAGGCACGGTTGCCCTGCCTCGATAAATAGGGGCTCCAGGGATGGCTTCTCCCTTACTTCGCCTCCTTCCTACACCCGTTGCCCTTTGCGTCTTTGCCTCCTTGCTGCTACCTCGCGCCACCGCTTTCCTTGATCGCCGGCACCGTCGTTCCTTCATCGCGATGATAGGACCCCACTTCTCCAACACGGCCACCGCACCTGCCGAGATGCTTCCTAACCAGGAAGGGGGTTGGTGCGGCACGTACGTCACCGACGAGCTTATGCGGAAGTACCGGCAGGGGAAACTCATTCTGTCGGAGCGCCTGGTGAAGCATCGCCTGTCGACGGAGGGGGAGCGGGTCCCCAACCCTCGTCCTGGGGAGGCCTCGTCTTCCTCGCCCACTTTGCCCGTGGGCTGGGCCTGCCTCTAAGCAGGTTCTTCTTGGAGATGATGGTGTCGTTCGACCTTCAGCTCCACCACATCGGCGCCAACGCTGTCGCACAGCTGTCGCATCACGCGGCTTGTTGCGAGGCCTACCTGGGGGTTCGCCCGGACACAACAAACTTCTTGAAGTTCTTCTACTTCAAGGTCCAGGTGGTGGGGAAGGGCGGCCCCCTCACGGAGACCGGCTGCTGCGCCGTCTACCCAGGGCATCATCGCCGATGCCGCGACTGGAGATGCCCGACACCGTCAAGCTGTGGCAGCTCTCGTACTTCTACGTGCGCAACAACACCGACATCGACTAGATCCGGGTGCTGGTGTTCGCCAACATCCCCTCCACCCGGAAGGCCTGGACCGTCCAGAACTTGGGCGCCTAGGCGGACATAGAGCGGATGGCCACCCGCGTGACGGTGCTGGTGGACAAGGAGTGGCTCACCGCCCGGGACATCTTGCTGTCCTGGATGACGAACCGCGTGCTTCCGCTGCAGCAGCGGTCGCACAAGATCTGCCACCTCTTCGGGCCGCTTGATCCCACCCGGGTGTCCCAGCTAGAGGTGCCGTTCGTGGCCCTTTGAGAATGGCTTGCCACCATCTCGAAGGAGACACTAGTGGAGGACTAGGTATTCTCCTGTCGGCCGTACCACCACAGCCGGCTGCCCCCAAAGGTCAGGCTTTTTTCCTTTTCTCCGAGTAAACCTTCCCCGAGGAATTTTTCTCCTTGCTTCTTATGTTCCTTGTTGAGTAGCTTTTTACGGCATAGCTAGCGGAAGATGGTATGGGGGAGGGTGAGCTCCCCGACTTCACTACCGATCGCAAGCCGCCGAAGTTCCCGTAGACGGAGCTGGAGCGGCTCCCCACCCGGGCCGACGAGGGCTGCGAGTTTCCACTCTGTGAGCAGCTTTTGTTGCCCAGATTGTTCTTGTTCTTCTTTCGTCATATGCTCGATGTTGTATCCATATCTTAGCGTAGCCGCCCACCGCAAGGACGTGGACCTGGCTGAGGCCGCCACGTCGAAGGCTCATGGGAAGCGAGCTGCTTCAACCAGCGCTGCTCCGGCCGGGGTGGGGCAAAGAGGAGTCGCCGTCCAAGGGCTGCAGCCGTCGTGCCGAGCATTGCCGGGTACGTGCCCTTGTTGTCCTTTCTCTATGCGTCTTTTGGCTTTTGTCTTGCTCATTGTGCTCTTCTTGCCATTCTTTCAGTGAGGCGATGTCCTTGTCCGGCTCCGTGACCATCGCCACCGCGTCTGACCCTCCCCTGGCTGGAGCTGAGGGGATGGCTACTGCCTCTACTGCAAAGGCGGCCGAGGCGGCTGCCTCTGCTGCCAAGGCGGCCTCTACTACAAAGCCAGCTGAGGCTGCAGCTTCTGCTGCCAACCCGGCTGAGGCCGCGGCAGACGCGACGGAGACGGTGGTGCCGGTTGGGCCCTTGGTCTTGCAACGGGCCTCTGCCGCCTCTCGAGCCGCTGATATGTTCCTGGCTCCGAGCCAGGTTTAGGCGGGCTCTGCCGCCTACTAGGTGGAGGAGCCCGTGGAAGTGGAGAGGGAGGCCTCTGCGCAGCAGGCGGCCAAGGAGGGAGGCAGGGAGGTGGTTCCCGGCTCGGGCGTGGGGCCCCAGAGGCGTCGCGCGCTGCCTCCGGTGACGACGATGAGCTCCAAATTACCGGTAGCCGGTCGCGCCACTGCCAGACTTCGTCCTGGCGCAGCTCTCTGAGTCGGCGCCCGTTGCCCTTGGCCAGGTTCGTCACCTGGTGGATGTTATGAAGTAGGGGCTTGGCGAAGCTAGGGCGCTGGAGGCATCCCTTGAGGTAAATAATTCCTCCGTCGTATTTTGTTGCCCTTCTTGCTGTTCTCTTCTTAGTCCTTCTGCTCCTTTTGCAGAAAGCCTTTACCGAAGCTGCCAAGACCTCGCAGGACCTGGGACGTAAGATTGCTTGCTCTGCTTTGTCTTCCTGGCTGCATGAGTTTTCGCGCTTCTTGTTGACCACTGGTTACCCCCCTACAGCTCTGTTAGTGGACATGGACCGTGAGGTGGAGAGGATGAAGGCGGAGGTCGCCCGGCTAGCGGAGTCCAACCAGGCACGCCAGGCCCAGATCGGCCAGCTGATGTCACATTAGCGGCAGATGGAGGTCAAGGCCATCTAGGCGAAGAGCCAGCTGATGTCACATTAGCGGCAGATGGAGGTCAAGGCCATCTAGGCGAAGAAGACCGCCGACATCCGGGCCGCGGCGCTGAAGAACCTCGAGCAGATCCAGGCCCGCCAGGCGAAGGATCTGAAGACCGCCTAGGCCCGGGAGAAGGCGGATCTAGGGGAGCTTTGCCAGATCGCCGAGATGGTCGTCAATAAGTGATTCTTTTGACGAGCCTGTTTCTCCTCCCGCTCCAGGCGGAAAGTTGAGAGTTTCTTTTCGCCTTGTGCAGCTCAGTATCCTGAGGTGACCAACCAAGTCTTGGTGCGTGGCCTCAAGGCGGACGTCGGGTGCGTTCTGCACCCGGTGGAGCTGGTGACGGCCATTAGCGAAGAGGCCAACCGGTTGCACGGCGCTGCCTTTGAGGTCTTCGACTACGTCTGGCCTGACACCGACCGCCCGGGCACAATGGCCGTCTTGTCCAGGACTCTCTCTGATGCCCCGGGGCTCATGGACGTGGCGCGAGAGTGGGATGCTTGTGGCGGCGCCGAGATGGTCTTGGCGCTGCTGAGGTCCTGGTACCCGGACATGGACCTGCGGAGTCTCTCTAGAGGGTTTCGTCAGGGGACCAGCTACGACCAGCTTCGAGCTGAAGTTCCTGACATCCGCTCCTGCGGTGTCAAAATTGGAAGCTTCGTCTAGCTGGATCGAGACGTCACCGACCTAGCCGGCTCGGAGGGATACTACTACAACCCTCCTCGCGATGATGCCCCGGCTGCGCCAGGCCCTGCCTCCACCGACTTTGCTTCCAGCAGCCACGCTCCAGCCGATGCCTCTGGCCCTTCCAATGACCCTCAGGCCCGATCCCCGTAATGCTGGGTGTATTTGTATTTGTTTGAAAACTTGTTTGCTTGTGGTACTGAATGTTCTCTGGTGAACACTTGACTTTTGCTATTTGACGAATTCCATCTGGAGTTTCGTCTTCCCTTTATGATGTTATCTTGCACTTGTTGTATGCTTTTTTGTATGTGGGGCCGCACGAGCGCACCCATAGGGAGTAGTCCCCGAGGTTCGGGAATCTAGCCGGGTCGAAGCTCCTTTGTGTTCACTTGCCGTCTGGCGGTTGGCCTCCGGCTCGGATGCTTTGGCTCATGCAAGGATAAAAGAAACAATGGTTTGCACGTTAGACATGCGTACGATAAACATAGTTTTTAGTTTCTCTTTTGGTTGAAAATTTTGCCGTTTCATCAAGACTGGTAGCTTAGTCCTTTTCTTAGCGAGCATTGGTCTTTGAAGCTGTACCCTTATCAGCGCTTGGCTGGAAGCAAGGATTTTCTTAGCTAGCGTACTGCGCAATACTTCGGATTTTGGCTACCGGCTTCGAACGAGTAGGCGCAACCGAAACGTCCAGACGTCTTGTTTTCCTTAGGATTTTTCCTGTATGGGCCTTTGAGTTTTCCGCTCTTGGGATGCCTTTCGCATGCCTTTCCACACCCCACCACACGCGTATTCGTGCATCCACACGCATTGTTATAAGTGTGGAAACCATAGTGTCATCGGGCTTGAGATTACATAGGCCAAAACCATACTCCATTGTGTGTTTCCATAACTTATACTCTGTCGGTGTTGCAGTATGTAAGAGCTTCCACTTCAATTTACTAGAATCCCAACGCACATGATTTTTTAGGTCTAGATAATCATTTTAGATGTCACGCTCTGAAAAATCACTAACATCACCCTCAGATCCATCTCTGAATTTTAGCAGAACTCTGACAAAAATCGCAGTAGAGAAAAACTGTCTAGAGCAAGCAAATCGCGACCAAACTGACGCAACACGTAGCTGCAACACCAAATTTTTTATACCTCGGAGCAGGCAAAGAACAACGAGCGCGTGCGATCGCAGGCCTAGCCGAACGATGCCACGTCCGGTGGAAGAATGGGCTGACCCTGATGGGGATATGCCAAAGGGGGTACGCCCAGCAGGACGTTCATATTGGGCCAAAAGGCCCGTGAGTGCGCCTGGAGGATGGCGAGTGGACCACAACGGAAGGAGAGGCCTGACGACTGGCGATTGGAAGCCCAGGAGCGTAACAGAAGCCCAGTCGGATTAGGTCAAAACCTCCGAATCCTTATCTTGTTCGGTTGTAACCTGTAAACCCTAGCGGGGTGCCTCATATATAAACCTTCCTAGGGTATCCTAGAGACTCACGTTCCATCATACACCCCCTCAAAGCGACTTGCAGCATAGTCGCCGAGCTCGCCACCCCTGTAACTCGCTCTCCTATAATCTAATCTAGCAGGAGTAGGTCTTTACCCTCCGGGGGGCCGAACCTGGGTAAACCCATGTGCATCCGCCCGCATCTCGCACCGCAGATGGCCGCCAACTCTTCCTCACGAAACACTCAATCGCTACCAGTGGCAGCGACTGCCGTGGCCATTTCCACGATAGTGGCGCCCACCGTGGGGCATAGCGGGACTGGCCTGAGTTCTGCGGCGAGACCCTACTCGCCGATCAATCGGCCGCTCGCCACCGGTCGCATGATCGCCATTGGCGGGATCTTACAGATCCTGCCCAGCAGCTACATCCCGACGTCACGCCCGGTCACTCACGGCGCGGTGATGCCGGTCGGCTCCATCAACCTCTTCGTCGGCTTCACCGGCGCAGTCGACCCAGCTGCAACGGTGATCGTCGGCGGATCGCCGCCGCACCGCGATCTGCTTTCGGAGGAGCAGGTCCGCTCCATCAGGAGCCTCGTCACCGAGTACGACTCGGCTGCCAGCGACGCGGTCGAGACTAACACCGCCACCAACGACGATGCCCTAAACGACGACGCCGACTCCGCGACCCCTGCCTCGGTCGACGGATCCATCACCGCCGCATCACGGGAGGACTCCATCACGCGAGTCTCCAACCCCGAGGACTTCGAGGACTCCTCCATCTTGGGGATCTTCGACTCCGATTCGGGCTCGGAGTCCCCCGAGGATTTTCGCGCCAGATCCAATCGCTTCAACGCGATCTACATGGCGGGCAGCACGGCCGCCCCGCCAGATCCGTTCGCCACGCCGATCCCGCCGACTGCGACGACCACGGAGGTGGAGCAAGCCTGCTTGCGGCTCGCGGAGGCGCAACGGAACGAACTCGCTGAGCGCGAGAAATACCGCCTCGAACGAGAGACGGCGCGGGAGCTGTCGCTCTATCACCAGCGCCGCATCAGGACCCGCCTGAACTCCAACGTCCAGGGCCGCGTCCTGAACTTCAGCGACGAGAGCGAATACTGCGAGAACGCGCCGCCAGGCAGAAGCAACCCCGCGAGACCACCACCTGGTGCACCGGCAACCGGAGCCCCTCCACCACCCATGGCCGCGCGCCACCGCCGGACCAACCGCGGATCATCATCTCGCCTCAAGCCCACGACGCCAACGGGCTACCATTATACTCCACCCCGATGGACAATGTTGTCGCGGGCGCCGCCACAATTGCCAACCTCGACGTCCAAGGCGACGGCGCGCTACAGATCTAGTACGCCAAAGCCCTACTCGTCAGGGCCGTCGAACAACAAGCTGCGGGAGTCGACCCGCGGGGACGGATGTACTCCCGCTCATCAGCAAGCAGGGCGGCATCAAGCGGCCACCCCACCATGGCCAATGCATTAAGTTGCCCACCACCGCAGCCCCTGGCGAACCAACCACGGGCCGCCAACCCCGCGCTGTCCACCAACGAGCCGCGACCAGCGACTAACACGGTCGCCGCCAACGGGCAGCCCATCGATGCCCGTACGAACATCATCAACAACCAGGCGTGGCGGTCGTGCTAGTCCAACGACCTGAGGCACACCCTCACCAACCACGGCGACCCGGAACCAAGAGGCTCACTCAGTCGAGTTGGGCCGCAATGCTTCGGGCCCATGATTCGCAGGGAAAAATACCCCGCCAACTTCAAGGCCCCCAAGGAGATCGAAAAGTACGACCCGACATACGATCCCGCTGTCTGGATGGACACATACCTCATGGCAATGGGAATCGTAGGCCACACCGACCTGCTCGCCGCTCGCTACCTCCCCCTGATGATGGAGGGTGCGACCCGACAATGGATTAACACGCTCCCCGCCGACAGCATCGATTCCTGGGAAGAAATGCGGGACGCCTTCGTCAGGCACTTCGAGGGCTCCTACACCCGCGCCAGCACCATAGAGGACCTGGAGCGATGCATCCTGGGAAGGGAGCGCGGGTTGAGGCTGGAAGAACTAGGGGGCTTAACTGCAAAACGGACGGAGAGGCTGACAGGTGGGGCTCGGTGTACCGCGGGTTGAGGCGAAAATAAAAAGGAGGGGCTATTTGCAAACGACCACCGGCCCGTACTGTTGTTCTTCTCTCTCTGACCCGCGGTCAGTTTCGTGCGCGACAGCGGAGCGCGGCGCGCGGGGAACTCGATCCGGGGACCTGGGGCTCGCGCGCGGAGGCGGTAACCAAAGCGGCGGTTGAGGGTTGGTGACAGCAAGGTGGATGGGGGCTAGATATGCCGTCTGCGAGGCGCTACGCCGAGTGAACGCAGCGACCGCCGGCGCGCAGAGGGTGTTTGGTGTATGGTCCGGCGCGGCCAGACAACGACAGCGAAGAGGGGGGGTGTCTGGGAGGTACAGGGGCTCACCGCGGGCTTGACGGAGGGCTCGGATCGAGGCAGGGAGCTGCGGAGCGGCGAGGTTGCAGACGACCTGGAGCTAGGGTTTTGCGGCGGAGCGGCGAGGGTTCTCTCCGGTGAGCTGGGCCTTCTCCTCCTTACTGGCACGTACGGGGCGACGCAGAGGATGGTCCTCGTCCTTCCTCGACAACCACAGCTCCTCGCCACCGACTGCAAGAGGGGGGGACGGTGGAGACCGACGGGTCGGCGGCCGGTGGAGAGAAAGGTAGAGGGGGAGGAGAGATGGTTGCGGCGCGAGGCTAGGGGTGGTTTGGTAAGGCAGAGGAAGGAGGGGAAGGGATAAGGGCGAGCCTAGAGGGAGGCGATGCCGTGGGGGACGCGGTGGTGGAAAAAGGTGGCTCGGCCACCTTTCCACCTCGCCCTCACGTGCTCGTCGTGGAGGGTCAGCAGAGGGGCTGCCAGTGGGCCTAGGCGAGAGGAGGGACCGGCTCGGAGCTAGGGTCGTCGGGTGGGGCTGCTGAGGCAGGGAGAGAGAGCTAGAGAGAGAGAGAGAGAGAGAGCTAGGGTAGGAGGGAGTAGGCTCGGGTTAGGGTTTTTGGTTAGGGGTAAGGCTTCGGCCTGGGGTAGGTTAGGGCTGGCAGTGAGGCTGCAGGGTGGGGCCGGCGTGAGGAAGAGAAGAGAGGGAGGGACTAGCTCGGGTTAGGTTAGATGGTGGCCTCGGGTTAGGTTAGATGGGTTAGAGAGAGGGGTGGCTAGGGTGTGGGCCAGGGAGAGAGAGGAGAGATGAGAGAGGGGGGGCTTAGGGTTTTAGATTCTTGCATGCATCAAGCTAGATCATACAAGAATGGGTGGAAGTGGTGTAGGGTTTTAGCAAGCTCAAACAAGATCAAACAAAAAGGAGTGGTAGAGATGGATAGAGGTGATGGATGGATATGGCCACATAAAGAGAAAACCCATCTAAACCAAGAGAGAAACAAATGGCTAAAGGTGGTGGTACTCTTGCGTGGCTCATGCAAAAATAATAAATGCCCTGATTAAATTCTTGTGAAAACAATAATAATAGCATGGCATTATACTTATGCATTCCCAAGCAGTGGAATAAAGGCCAAGCAAAAGAATTGATAGATTTAGATCCACCCCACCCACATGAGCTAGATTAAAAACAAAAGAAGAAGAAAAACAAGCTCATGGATAATGGGGTGGTGGAATTCTAAGGTGGTGACAAAGAGAGGTTGTGGAATTGGAATAAAAGATATGCCCCCAACTCAACTTGGGCATTTAAACAATATATCAATAACCAAATACAATATCAAGAGGCAAATACAATTAACAATGCATATGAGAGAAGAACCAAATCAAAAGGGTTTTATATGATGCTCAAATGCAAGGTGGCATGATGACATGAGCATGATATAATTATGATGCAACAATTATATATAGGAAGTAGCCATTATCTTACTAGACCAAGTAGCATTACAATTGTTAGACAATTGGGATGCTACAGTGATGAACTCTCATCCCTCCACCACTGAGTACCTTAGTGGAAGTGAGTCATGCATCACCTTCGACAAGCGTGACCACCCGCGACAAGTACCTCGCCCAGGCCACTATCCCTTGGTGCTCGAGGCGCAGATCGGAGGCTTCGAGATGAGTCGCATCTTCATGGACGGCGGAAGCGGCATTAACCTCATGTTCACAAGTACCTTGCGTGCAATGAGGATCCCTCTGACATGTCTGTAAGTTTCAGACACAACGTTCCACGGCATCATCCCAGGGGGGCGTGTACCCCCTGGCAAGATCAGCCTCGATGTCATCTTTGGCATGCCCCTCAAAACTTTCGGCGAGAGCGCATTGATTTTGAAGTCGTCGACTGGCCCTCACAATACCACTGCATCCTCGGACGTGTCGCGTTCGTGAGGTTCATGGCAGTGCCACACTACACCTACCTGCAGATGAAAATGCCAGGCCCAAACGACATCATCACAGTCAACGGAAGCTTTGAGAGATCCGACAGCTATGATAGGGAGTTCAACAGAATCTCCCAGTCTTTCAGCATGCAGGAGGAACTGGCGAGATTGAAGGAATCGACAGACAATAGTCTGCCTCCTCCGAGCAAGCCGAGCTCACCCGACCAATCCTTCGACACATCAGTGCACACCAAGAGAGTCCAGGTCCATCCAACAGACCCAACCAAGACGGCCCTCATCGCCAACAACTTGAGTCCCGCATAGGAACTCGCGCTTGTCGAATTCCTCCGTGAGAGCTAGGAAATCTTCGCCTAGTGTCCAGCAGACATGCCAGGAGTTCCAAGGGAATTCGCCGAGCATGCACTCAACATGAATCCTGAAGCAAGGCCAGTCAAGCAAACAATCCGGCGACTGTCAGAGCCAAGGGAAAAAGCGGTCGGTATGGAAGTCAATAGACTCCTCGATGCTAATTTCATACGCGGGATCAAGGAAAGCACCTGGGTCGCAAACCCATGCTCGTTCCCAAAAAAGACACGGATATCCTACGGATGTGTGTGGACTTCACCTCTCTAAACAAGCATTGCCCGAAGGACCACTTCCCGTTGCTGCGGATCGATCAAATAATCGACTCCACCATGGGATGCGAGCGTCTCTGCTTTCTCGATGCCTACTCAGGCTATCATCAAATTCAAATGAAGGAGGAGGTCTACGAGAAAACAGCATTTGTCACGCCTTTTGGTGTCTTCTGCTACACAACGATGCCTTTCGAGCTGAAAAACGCAGGAGCCACCTACCAGCGATGCATGCAGGCCTGCCTCAAGAGCCAACTTGGTCGCAACATCCAAGTCTATGTCGACGACATCGTTGTCAAAACCAAGGAGGAAGCCTCGTTACTCAATGATCTCTATGAGACCTTCGATAACCTTGACCGCTACCGGATCAAACTAAATACGGACAATGCGCCTTCGGCGTACCATCTGGGCAGCTGCTCGGGTATCTCATCTCCGAGAGAGGGATTAAGGCCAACCCAAAGAAAATAAAGGCCATACTGGCCATGGAGAAGCCGAAGAACGTAAAAGGCGTCCAGCAGCTGGCCGGGCGAATCACAGTGCTCAGTCGATTCATCAGTCGGATGGGCGAAAAGGCACTGCCTTTCTACCAACTTCTCCGCAAGGCTGACAAATTCGAGTGGACAAACGAAGCACAAGAAGCATTCGATGACCTCAAGCGTCTCCACCTATCTAGTGGTGGTGACACCTCGCGAAAAAGAGTCGCTACTGCTATACATCTCCGCCACCAACCAGGTGGTAAGCACTATGCTCGTGGTGGCACGAGCCGAAGAGAACAAAGTCCACGAGGTACAATGCCTAGCCTACTACCTCAGCGAGGTGCTCACGCCAACAAAATAGTGGTACCCGCATTATCAGAAGCGGGCATACGACATCTTCATGACAGTCAGGCGACTGCGCCACTACTTCCAAGAGCACCCAATTGTAGTGGTTAACGACGCCCCACTTGGGCACATCCTCAACAATCCCGACACCACTGGACGAGTCACACTTTGTGGGATAGAGCTGTCTCCACGAGACATCACATACGAGAAGCGCGACGCGATCAAGTCACAAGTTCTCCCAAACTTCCTTGCGCATTGGATCGAAAACCAGGTCTCCGATAAGCCAGATATGTCCTATCTATGGACAATGCACTTCAATGGGTCCAAGCGCAAGGAAGGAGCTGGCGCGAGTGTCATCCTGACATCACCACAAGGTGACAAGATGAGGTATGTTCTGCGAATGCAGTTCACCACCTCCAACAACGAAGCTGAATACGAAGCCTTGCTCCATGGGATGCGGATGGTGAAAGCCTGCGGTGCCAAGCGACTCATCATCTACGGCGACTCCAAACTGGTGGTGAACCAAACAATGAATGAGTGTGATGCTCTGAGCGACAACATGATTCTCCTACCGCGACATCTATGACACACTCGAGGGAGACTTCGACGGATGCGAACTGTGGCACGTTGGCCGCGAGAGAAATGAGGAGGCGGACACACTCGCCAACATCGGCTCCACTTGTGCCCCAGTACCACCCGGAGTATTTCTAGAGCGCATCTGCGAGCGCTCCATCAAGCCAAAAGCTCCAGAGCACAAAACAAGCACACCAACGGACTCGGGTGCTATGCCACCCAACGAGCCAATGGCACTCGACGACACGGATCCAGACATAGGACTCGAAGGCCCCATGGAGGTCATGATGATCGAGCCATCCTAGACATAACCACATGTCACATACTTGCTCAGCAAAAGGTTGCCAAATGACCTGACTGATGCGCATCATATAGCGCGACGATCGAAGGCATTCACCCTCATCAATGTTGAACTGTACAAGCGCAACATCATATGAGTCATTTAGCGGTGCGTCTCCAACACGGACAGCAGATCAATCCTCCTCGACATACATGATGGCACTTGCGGCCACCATGCTGACAGTCGCGCCCTCGTCGCCAAAGCTCTACAAGCGGGATTCTACTGGCCAACGGCCATGCGCGACGCCAAGGATATCGTCCAGCGTTGCAACGCCTGCCAGCGATTCGCAGACAAGCAGCACGCACCTGGCGTGGAACTCAGGCCAATACCCATGGCTTGGCCCTTCGCACAATGGGGACTTGACATGGTCGGCAAGCTCCAGAGATCCTCACGAGGAGGATATATCTACCTCCTAGTCGCGGTCGACAAATTCACCAAGTGGATTGAGGCCATGCCGGTGACAAACCAATCGGGAGCCAGCGCCGTCAAATTCTTTGAGTCCATCGACTTCCACTTCGGGGTACCACATAGCATCATCACCGACAATGGGACGAACTTCACCTCCAAGGAGTTCCAGGATTTCTGCGAAAACCTGGGAATCAACATTAGCTAGGAAATCAACTTTACCAGGCTCGGGGCATGTCCGTCCCATCTCCATGATAGGTTCACATCAACCAGTACGGAGGCGTGGGAGGAAGCCTGGATCACCAACCCGACAAGACAAAGGCTTGGAAGAGAAGACGGAAGAAGCAGCAGCTGGAGCACCGGAGTCTCCGGCCTGCGCACACCGGAGTCTCCGGCCATGCCGGAGTCTCCAGCCTGAAGACTCTAGAGTCTCCGGCCTACAAACCCCGGACTCTCCGGCCCATCTCCGGCCTACAAACCCCGAACTCTCCGGCCCATCTCCGGACCGACCCCCAGATCGATCTCGAGGACAGCCAAAAGGCCCTCCCGGAGATGGACTGGAGACCGACCGGAATCTCCAGCCCAGACTGGATTCTCCGGACCCCCACACTAGAGTCTTTGGCCTAAGCGTATGGGCCTGCGCGTTGCCAGCTAGGCCTTTGGCCCATGTACCCCTTAGTCTGCCCAGACTTTCCCCTTTTTTTCCTAAAGTACCCTTGAACTAGTGGTTGGCCTATATATAGTGCCCCCACCCCCTCATGTAACCCTAGGCATAGATGATAGACTAAAGACAACCCCTTTTGTGGAATCTCTAATTTTGCCTCATCCCCTTCTACCAAAGGGGATCGACTTTCATCACCACCTCGTTGGAGTTTGCATTGCACCTCCCTCGTTGTATAAGGCCTTCGTGTCGGTGTCCCTTTGCCAAGACGTCAAGACCCTCTCCAAGGTGTTCTTCCCTCTCCGCGTGGGATCGAGGGAGCACGTTGACCAATCTTTCCTTGCGAGGATTCTATCGGACCGGTGGCCACCAGCAGGAGCAATCGGCCTTGTATCGTGTGAGTTTTATGTGTGTTCATCGTGTTCTTCGCGAGGTGTGCGTTCGCTTCTGCTACCTTCTCCCTTTCCCCTCGCTTTCCCATCGATTTGACCACGAGATCCGTGAAGATCGGGCCACCCACGGGGTTACCCCATAGCATCTAGTATCAGCAGCTTTTGGTTGCCATGGATTCCTCATCGATTTGGTCTTTTCCCCCATAAATTCAAAAATCCCCGAAAAATAGCCCCAATTTCGTGTTTTGGATCGATTTGTGATTTGAGTGTGTTTTGGTAGGTTTTGATCCGTGGATTACTTGTTAACTTGTTGATCTACCTTCCCCTGCGTTCCCATGGCCTAATTCCTTGATTTCCCCCACCAATTTGAGGTTTTGGTTTGAGATTTTCTGCCCAAAACTCGTCCCGTTCACGTCCTGGAACCTCCGGACCGGAGATTTGGTCCCCAGACCGGAGATTTCGGCACCCAGACCGGAGATTTCGGCCCAGACCACAGTTTGCGGCCCCCAGACCGCAGTTTCTGGACCTCCAGACCAGAGTTTTCGCCCCACCTGCTGACAGATAAATCTGCATCATGGTTTTGAGCATAACTTTTGCATAGGAACTCGGATTCTTGTATTCTTTAGCTTGTTTCGAAGAGGATAATGAGCTCTACATCATCATATCCGTGGTTCATGCTATCTACTCCATCCAAATTCCATGAGCAAGGCGGAATCCACCAATAAAGGGTGAAGATCAGCGACGAAAGGTATAAACATTCTGCGTCTTCTCCCCACTTGCTTTCCTTTGTGAGCTACACAATTATTGTGATCAACAAACACCTATTGAGACTAGTTCCTCCTATGATTGCTTGGGCTATGAACATTTGATACCTTGTATAATTCCGAGCAAAAGTTGTGAGCACGCTATCTCATATAGTTATCTTGTATAGTTGTTGGAACAAGGAAGAGGCAAGTGAAAAAGAAAAAGAAAAGAAAGGAAAAAAATAGAAAAAGAAACAAACAAGTGCCTCGTAGAATAGGAAGCGCAATCTCGATGAACATCATATAGGTGGTACTTATTGTGCATATCTTGTAACCCACCAATTTTATTGCAATCGAACTAGCATCTCTCCTTGCACTTGTGCGACATGATCTTATAGTCTTCGCTAGGTAATCATTTGGTTCTTAGATCACTTTCTCCATCGCACAAGTCCAATTTATCCCACCGTGTGTGTTTCCTTGTATATATTCCTATCTTGTGGATTGACTTGTTTTGCTGTGTGATCATCGTGGTTCTTTACTTGCCATTACAATATCTTGATTTCAGATTGTTCTTGGACACGCCACCTTCCATACCTATCCACCATAAGCTTTGTGTGTTTTTTTAGTGGTTAGTTGGTTTTGGTTTTCCGCGTGAACTTCACTTTGCTTGGTTTTGATTTCTCTCAAGTGTTTCCACTTGCACGATACTATCTTCCAAGGTAAAGTATGGTTTGACGTTGCATCCCTAACCCCTACCACTTCCATATACACCACTTGGTCTTGTGAATCATGTCTAGGGACTCTGGAACCGAGGATGATATCTATGAAGAATCCATGATGAGCCACCATGACTACGACTCCACAAGTATAGAGGACATGATGGAGCACTACATCGACAATGGCTCTACATGCTTTGAGGACCCAGAGCATTGCACCTATGATGGATCCACATGCATAGAAGACATGGAGAACATCATCAACTATGGCTCCTCAAGCATGGAGGAATTGGAGCTCTACATCGACAATGGCTCCTCATGCATGGAGCACTACACCGACAATGGTTCCACATGCTCAGGTTATATGGAGTACTACATCAACAATGACTCCCCAAGCATGGACGACTTTGAGTGCTACAACAACGATGCCTCACCAAGCATGGAGGAGATGGCGAACTTCACCCACTTCGAGGGCTCTTCCATGAGCCATGAAGAATACATCCACCGCTTGGAGATGGAGGACTACTACGCCAAGCTAGAGGAAACGCATCATCAAGAAACCATGACCTTCAAGGCCAAGTGTGCCACACCAAAGGGCACCACCTACTTCGATGATCCACCTCCAAGGCGTCAAGCGCCACCACCTACATGGAGTCATGCACCACCATCTCCAAGGCGACGAGCGCCATCACCTCCAAGCCGTCAAGTGCCACCATCTCCAAGGTGCCAAGCATGACCATCTCCAAGGAGTCAAGTGCATCTACCTCCAAGGCATCAAGTGCCATCTACTCCAAGAAGAGTGGTGCCCCAACATCATCTTCCAAAAGAGGTGCCACGCAACAAGAATCTTCATCAACATACATCCTCTCATGATCATCGCCAACATCAAGAGGATACAAGACATCGTTCAAGGAATCTTCGCCATGAAGACGGAGAATATATGTTGGGCACCATCCATAATGCTCAACCAAGCTCAAGAAGGCACCACCATCACAAGAAGAGTGCCAAGGACAAGGAGCATCATCACGAGTGTCATGTGGATGACCAAATGCGCCATCTATATCAACCTTTGGCAAGGCACTCCAATGACCTCCGTCGACACCATCAAATGGCACCTTCCACTACTTGTGCCACCACCAAAATGGTCCCAAGGGCAAGCCTTCCTCCATGCCATCAAGCTTCAATGCCAAGACTTGACGTCCTAGATGACGCATGCAACTTCATGGATGAGGAGGATGAAGACCTCTACTTCTCCAAGTTGGACGAGTACGTCAAGAGGACTACATAAGCCAAGGTGCAAGACGGTGACGACAAGGTCGAGATTGGTGACCATGGGACTTTATCTTCACCAAAGGAGGCGCATGAAGTTGAGAGAACCAAGCATATCCCTATGTGCTTGAGTGATGATGTGGTACCAATCCCATGTGAGTATGAGAGCCACTTAGCCCACTTGAGTGAAAGCAAGAGTGAGATGAGCGACTCCACCACACGTGAGATTGAGTGCTTCCACTTTGAGGGCATGCGTGATACATCGAGTGAGTTGAGAGTGGTAGTTGATAGGTCATGTGAGACCACTTTGATTTCTAATGACTTACCCTCTACCTCTAGTGTGTTTCCTCATGATGTGCTAGGTTCCATGGATAAAGAAGCTCCAAGCTTGGAGATGATGATGCCTCCAATAAAGAAGATGTACATGGTGGATGAAGGTGATTCCATCCCCATATTGGATGAAGAAGTCGCCCACATGGAGGCCAATTCTACCACAACACCCTCATCATATGAGAGGTATGAACAAGGTAAGAATACGGGTGTTGATGATGCCATTATCCCACTAGTGGACATGGTGATTTGTGATGACTTGCATGCTATGGATGATACTTGTGACATGACATATGTTCCACTCTTATTCCCATGTGTTGATCTTGCTATGCATCATGATGACCATGTGGATTCCTTTTATTGTCATGATATTTCCATAGAAATGATATGCTCTAAATGTTACGTTGATGACATCATTGCTTGCAGCTTGTTGAACAATTGCCCTTTCCAATGTTTTGCTTGCAATGATGATGACAACGGTACCCCTAGGACCATGCTTTGTCATGAGTGTTTTACAATTTCTCCCCTGCTTGCAATAAGTTGAATAATTGCTCTTTCACTTGTTTCACTTGCAATAATAATGATAATATGTTTTCTATTGAGATGGCCCCATAGCTTTCTCAAATTTTGGAGATTTTGGTAAATGCCAAGGTAAGCATGTTCCGCACTTGCATACTCACCATGCATCTATTTTACACTTGATTGACACTCATGGTGATGTGCACAAGAAAAGATATGTCATGATGGATGATGTATTTCTCTACCATGCACACACGTTCTTCCTTTTATCTATGATGTGTGTAGGTACCCACACAAGAATGTCAATCTCGTTTGAGAACGAGTTAACAAAAAGAGCTCTAGAGAGCATCGCCCAAGTGAGTTCAAGATCGAACCCATCTCGGATACCTTTTGCATGCTTTGCATCTTTCATGTTGACAAATTTCTCTTTCCTATGGTTTGCTTGCAAGCATGTTGATGGTATTCTTTCACCTTGTGATAATCATGTCTCATTTCTATTGGATATTGATGCTTTGTGTGTTGCCACAAAAATGTTGAACAGTTTCTCTTTCCGATGTTTTGTGTGCAACCATAATGCCATTATGAGCATGTATTGTCACGAGAGCTTCCAAGTCTCTCGTATTGTTGTTGCAACAAACATAAGAACCACTTGCTCTTTCATATGGTTTGTTTGCAAACACGTTGCTTTTGCTTCCACTCGTGATACTCATACCCCCATGATATTGGCTTTTGATGATATGTGTATGGCATCCAACATATTGAATAATTGTTCTTTCCAATGGTTGGTTTGCACACATAATGATGTTGTTTTGAATACCCCTCCTCATGTGTTTTTGCCAAATTCTCCTAGCTTTGCATCAAAGATGTTGATTAATACTTTAGTCAATTGCTTTGAGTGCCACTCTAAGATGTTATATGAAGTTTTTGAGTTCCCACATTTGGATGATGTTCAAACGAATTCCATGCACTTTGACCTTGCATATGCATCCTGTTTGCTATAATTGAGTTGTGCTAATAGTGTTGTGAACAAGAATGGACATGCCACAAATGACATGCTCCTCTATCACACACAAACATATGTTGCTTGGTCTTTGTTGTGTGAAGGTACAATTTCTTCCGCGTCAACCACTATGAAACATAAGTCGACAAGATGAACCGTAGAGAGTTACCTATGGCTGCCCTTCAATGAGCCATCTCTACATCCTAAGGTGACTTCACTTTACTTGAGGACTCATGCTATAATCTTCATGAATTGGCTACGCTTTGAGTGTTGCTTCCCTTTTGTGGTGAGCTTTGTAGGCTTGATAGAAGATGAAGGATCATTGAGGTGTTGTCAATTCAATCTTTTCGAGGATGACTATATGGTGAACCCCAGGATCAAGAAGGTCTCTCGACATCTTCTACTTTGTGATGAGCGTGTAGAGTCGAGGATGAATCTTTTTGAAGGGAGGGGAGATGATGTAGCCTGACCTTCGGTTGTTACCACATCATGGTCTCCAACTTATGCCAAGTCGTCATGGACTTCAAAGGTGAATCCGTTCCTCTATGCGATTCCACTTCCTACCCTCTTGAATGGTATACTACTTCATACTCCGTCCCATATCCATGATAGGTTCACATCAACAAGTACGGAGGCATGGGAGGAAGCCTGGAGCACCAAGTCCGACAAGACGGAGGCTTGGAAGAGAAGACGAAAGAAGCAGCAGCTGGAGCACCGGAGTCTCCGGCCTGCGCACACCAGAGTCTCCGGCCTGAAGACAACGGAGTCTCCGGCCTGCAAACCCCAGAGTCTCCGGCCCATCTTTGGACCGACCCCCAGATCGAGCTCGAGGATAGCTAGAAGGCCCCGCCAGAGACGGACCGGAGACCGACCGGAATCTCCGGCCTAGACCGGAGTCTCCGGACCCCCACACCGGAGTCCCCGGCCTGAGCGTATGGGCCTACGCGCCGCCAGCTGGGCCTTTGGCCCATGTACCCCTTAGTCCGCCCATACTTTCCCCTTTTATTCCTAAAGTACCCTTGAACTAGTGATTGGCCTATATATAGTGCCCCCACCCCCTCATGTAACCCTAGGCATAGATGATAGACTAAAGACAACCCCTTTGTGGAATCTTTAGTTTTACCTCATCCCCTTCTACCAAAGGGGATCGACTATCGTCACGACCTTGTTGGAGTTTACATCGTGCCTCCCTCGTTGTACAAGGCCTTGGCATCGGTGTCCCATTGCCAAGACGTCAAGACCCTCTCCAAGGTGTTCTTCCCTCTTTGCGTCGGATCGAGGGAGCACGTTGACCGATCTTTCCTTGCGAGGATTCTATCGGACCGGTGGCCAGCGGCGGGAGCAATCGACATTGTATCGTGTGAGTTTTGCGTGTGTTCATCGTGTTCTTTGCAAGGTGTGCGTTCGCTTCCGCTACCTTCTCCCTTTCCCCTCGCTTTCCCATCGATTTGACCACGAGATCCGTGAAGATCGGGCCATCCACGGGGTTACCCCATAACAGATCCAGTACCTCGAGTAAGAAGTCGGAAGTGCTTTGAGGTACACCTTTTCCCCGACATGGGGAGTAGGGATGATGTAGCACCCTGGGAAATCACCAACTAGAAAATTGCTTGTTCTTTATTTATCTTGCATCATCATCATGTTCATCATGCCACCTTTCATGGAACATATAATTAAACTGTGGCATTTAAATTATCTCACATGTATTTGGTTCTTGATATTTGTATTTGATCTTGACATTTGCCTCTCTCTATTTTTACCTCTCTATTTTATTGCTAGTTGGTGCCATTTGATATGGAACCATAATGTCTAATTCCATTTTTTGGAGTCTTGTTATTTCTGTTTGATAATAATGCCCGAATTGATTTGGGGCATCATCTCTTAAATCTATTCTATCCCTAACTTGTGGTCTCACAACATTTTCTATTGATGATCTATTCAAACTCTACCATACACATTACACATGGGTTATATTATACTTGCTTGGTGGTTTTTGAATCATGTGCATCGGTATTTGTGTGGAACCCATACCAATATTGTCATCCTTTTATTTCTAGTACCACCTGCCCTAATGGAACCAACATTCTAAGTCATATGTAATATCAAGTCAATTTGTGGCTTTTTCTCTTGTTTAAAAATGCCATTTGAATTCTTTCTTATTTGAATTGTGATCAAATCCTAATCATCTATCCATGTGTGTGTAACCTCACATATATACACACTAAATCTAACCCCTCTCTCTCTACATGCCTTGCTAATTTCCTAGCTAATTACCATCTATTGCTAATCGTTTTGCACAATCTATCTACCCATGTGTGTAACTCCACATACACATATGCACCACCTAGCTAGCATCGATCTACCATTCATGTGCACCCTTCTACTGATTTGTTTCCCTTTCATGAATCCAAACAAAGCCCTATCGAGTCTGAACCCAACCTGAATGACCCAGCGCTGGCCCTGTTTCTCCAAAGGTGGAGCATACACACGCTGACGCTGCACTCGTGATCCTCCCTGATAGCCAGTCTCGCGTGCACTGGTTGACATAAAGCAGTGTAGCGCCTCCTTCCCTGACCAACAACCACCGCTCCATCCCTATCTCCCTCTCCACCTTTTTCCTTCTTTCTTTTCCCCATGTCTACCGCCACCACCGCCATGGCTGAGCCCCGCTCCTCGCTGCACCACTGACGCACACCACCGGAGGGACCCCGCAGCAAGGAGAAGCTACGCGCCGATAGCTTCTACCTCACTGAGCAGCGAGCAAGGAGGAGAAGGCCTCCCTGAAACTCCGTCCCAGCGCACCCGATGGCCACGGCAGCGACATGCTTTTCCAAGCGGCATTTTCCTTCTCCCCGAACTCTGCTGCTCCCCTCGCAGCAGGTAGGTGAGTTCACCCTCCTCCCCTGCATCGTCTCCCTCTCTATCTCGCCGTATTCGCTGTTTCCTGCTGGCGTGCACCCTCCTGTCCGACCGGGTGCATCGTCGCCCGCCGCCACGTCGCCGTCTAGCTGCGCCAGCATGTTCCCCAGTTCAACTGGGGTGTCGCCGCCCATATGCAGCCCACCTCCATCCCTGTCCTACCCCGGAGCCGCCTCCCCGAAGACGTCCACAAAGCCAGTGTCGCTCGCCGCGCCCGCGCGCGCATAGACAGCGCAACAGTCTGCAGCTAAACCCTCTGTTCCCTTATTTCCCCCCGGCCGGCACAGTTTAACTCCGGTGCTATCCGTCAAACAAGTACGAAGAGGGCAGTCCCACCTTTCCAAAACATCTCTCAGCACCCAAATCAGAGTCTGAAACTCTCGTAATCCTCCTCTGAATATCGAGCTTTTTCACCGAACGCGTTGTCGTTTACAGTCTGCAGTTCATTAGTTTTGTAGTGTGTTTCTGCCCTCTGTTTCCGTCTATGTCCCTTCCTCCTCAAATGAACTCCGACGAATTTATCCACGAGCATCTCTTCTCTGATATTCCAGCTTCACATCGCAACAAGTACCATCCAAAACGGAGCAAAGAAGAGTTCAGAATTATCTGACAAAGATCGATCCAGCTAACCAATTTCACATGCTCTTATTTTCAGGTTCGTCAGGTGAACTCCCCGTTCATTCCGGGAGCTTTGCACGAGGCCCCCTGCGTTTTGCTTTCTACAAATCCCGGTCCACTTTCTCTGCCCTTTTTCACCCAGTCCCCTGGACTTTCGGTTAGTTTGGTCAAACTTATATGGATTCGATTTTAAATCAAAATTTTAAAATCAAATTACATGCAAACTTTGACCTGAGATTAGAGAACCTTCTCAGAATTTTTGAAACACTTTAAAAATAAAAGTTGTATAATTTCAAATTCTCTACATATTTCTGTACCCTATTTGATATGAATCTTGATAAAAATAATAAAACTTTGTGGATTTATAAACTGCTTTATATAACCACTAAATCATATCTTTTTATTGTTTAATCCAAATAAAGCAAACTATATATCATTCTTGATCATAAAAATACAAGGATAATGTATATGCCATTGAAAACTATTTTTGGACAATTAAAATTTCGAAATTGTTTAATGCTATTAAATGCTTTTTTCTTATTAAATTCATAACTTTTAAACCGTAATTCTGAATTCGACAAATAATATGTCTAAATCGATCTGCGTTATGATCCCCTTCTAACTATGTTATCCATACATGCTTTTGCATTCTATTTCATGCATTTATAATACATTACTGCAAGGAAATTCATTAATAAAATGGACAAATAAAATTGAAACTAATTATGTATTGTTACTAATGCCTCACTAGTGTTGTATCAATAATGTGCTAGGCAAATGACATATTTTTAACATGTTTTGCATCACTAACTTGCCATGTCATACATCATATCATGATCATGCTGGTTTCGCATTAGTTGTAATTGTTTCATCGGTGCTTTGCTTCTTCCCGGATAGGACGATGAGATGTTGTGAGATTCGAAAAGTTCTTTAGATAGGTATCTCCAGCTATGGTTTCCACGCAAGCATCCTAACCCTTCTACCTATTTTCAGCTATGGTTCGCCTTACGAGTCGTAGTTGCTTGCTCAAGTGTTGGTTCGAGTCATCGAGTTCCATAGTTATTAGGAGGTTGGCACATGTTTAATGGTGGAAATGATCATGGTTCTAATTACAACTTGAGAATTAAAATGTTGGGAGTAGATATAACTAATAAAGCGATACCGATGTAGTTGAGATCTAACTTGTATCCTGCCTACTTGTGTCCACCTAAGACCCGAGTAATTGATGCCTGTTCCTTGATTATCGCACTATCCACATGTGGGAGACTTTATGGATCCCCTTCACCTGAGATTGATTCACATCTTATTTCTTGGGGCCACAAACTAGTTTGGGGATTACCTACTATCTTGTACTTATGCCATGCTTTATTACTTTATTTACTACTGTTGCTCGAGGAGCGGTTTACTACTATAGTATTTCGGAAAGCAGAAAGTTATCGCGGTATCGACAATCCTAGTCACATGTTCGGGTTCCTAATCGTTTACAGCCATTGACGCAAACCCTGGGTCTGTCTCGAAGCCTGACCGACTCACTGTAGGTAGCTTAGTAGGGTGCCCTCCTGAAATCATTTTTGAATCTTTGGCCTGCCGCCGCAGTTTTGGTAACTGCGCACACGCCTTCATAATAGCGGTTTATCGGGGATCGTGCGCGCGCATGGCCTTCACGGTAACGCCTATGTGATCTTCTGTGGAATTTCCTTCGGCGCAAACGATCCGACACCGAAGCGTTGTGGGGGTAGTGGAGCAGTTCTTGTGCCACGTGGCGTAGGGGAGTGTAGGAGGCACGGTTGCCCTGCCTCGATAAATAGGGGCTCCAGGGATGGCTTCTCCCTTACTTCGCCTCCTTCCTACACCCGTTGCCCTTTGCGTCTTTGCCTCCTTGCTGCTACCTCGCGCCACCGCTTTCCTTGATCGCCGGCACCGTCGTTCCTTCATCGCGATGACAGGACCCCACTTCTCCAACACGGCCACCGCACCTGCCGAGATGCTTCCTAACCAGGAAGGGGGTTGGTGCGGCACGTACGTCACCGACGAGCTTATGCAGAAGTACCGGCAGGGGAAACTCATTCTGTCGGAGCGCCTGGTGAAGCATCGCCTGTCGACGGAGGGGGAGCGGGTCCCCAACCCTCGTCCTGGGGAGGCCGTCGTCTTCCTCGCCCACTTTGCCCGTGGGCTGGGCCTGCCTCTGAGCAGGTTCTTCTTGGAGATGATGGTGTCGTTCGACCTTCAGCTCCACCACATCGGCGCCAACGTTGTCGCACAGCTGTCGCATCACGCGGCTTGTTGCGAGGCCTACCTGGGGGTTCGCCCGGACACAACAAACTTCTTGAAGTTCTTCTACTTCAAGGTCCAGGTGGTGGGGAAGGGCGGCCCCCTCACGTAGACCGGCTGCTGCGCCGTCTACCCAGGGCATCATCGCCGATGCCGCGACTGGAGATGCCCGACACCGTCAAGCTGTGGCAGCTCTCGTACTTCTACGTGCGCAACAACACCGACATCGACTAGATCCGGGTGCGGGTGTTCGCCAACATCCCCTCCACCCGGAAGGCCTGGACCGTCCAGAACTTGGGCGCCTAGGCGGACATAGAGCGGATGGCCACCCGCGTGACGGTGCTGGTGGACAAGGAGTGGCTCACAGCCCGGGACATCTTGCTGTCTTGGATGACGAACCGCGTGCTTCCGCTGCAGCAGCGGTCGCACAAGATCTGCCACCTCTTCGGGCCGCTTGATCCCACCCGGGTGTCCCAGCTGGAGGTGCCGTTCGTGGCCCTTTGAGAATGGCTTGCCACCATCTCGAAGGAGACACTAGTGGAGGACTAGGTATTCTCCTGTCGGCCGTACCACCACAGCCGGCTGCCCCCAAAGGTCAGGCTTTTTTCCTTTTCTCCGAGTAAACCTTCCCCGAGGAATTTTTCTCCTTGCTTCTTATGTTCCTTGTTGAGTAGCTTTTTACGGCATAGCTAGCGGAAGATGGTATGGGGGAGGGTGAGCTCCCCGACTTCACTACCGATCGCAAGCCGCCGAAGTTCCCGTAGACGGAGCTGGAGCGGCTCCCCACCCGGGCCGACGAGGGCTGCGAGTTTCCACTCTGTGAGCAGCTTTTGTTGCCCAGATTGTTCTTGTTCTTCTTTCGTCATATGCTCGATGTTGTATCCATATCTTGGCGTAGCCGCCCACCGCAAGGACGTGGACCTGGCTGAGGCCGCCACGTCGAAGGCTCATGGGAAGCGAGCTGCTTCAACCAGCGCTGCTCCGGCCGGGGTGGGGCAAAGAGGAGTCGCCGTCCAAGGGCTGCAGCCGTCGTGCCGAGCATTGCCGGGTACGTGCCCTTGTTGTCCTTTCTCTGTGCGTCTTTTGGCTTTTGTCTTGCTCATTGTGCTCTTCTTGCCATTCTTTCAGTGAGGCGATGTCCTTGTCCGTCTCCGTGACCATCGCCACCGCGTCTGACCCTCCCCTGACTGGAGCTGAGGGGATGGCTACTGCCTCTACTGCAAAGGCGGCCGAGGCGGCTGCCTCTGCTGCCAAGGCGGCCTCTACTACAAAGCCAGCTGAGGCTGCAGCTTCTGCTGCCAACCCGGCTGAGGCCGCGGCAGACGCGACGGAGACGGTGGTGCTGGCTGGGCCCTTGGTCTTGCAACGGGCCTCTGCCGCCTCCCGAGCCGCTGATATGTTCCTGGCTCCGGGCCAGGTTTAGGCGGGCTCTGCCGCCTACTAGGTGGAGGAGCCCGTGGAAGTGGAGAGGGAGGCCTCTGCGCAGCAGGCGGCCAAGGAGGGAGGCAGGGAGGTGGTTCCCGGCTCGGGCGTGGGGCCCCAGAGGCGTCGCGCGCTGCCTCCGGTGACGACGATGAGCTCCAAATTACCGGTAGCCGGTCGCGCCACTGCCAGACTTCGTCCTGGCGCAGCTCTCTGAGTCGGCGCCCGTTGCCCTTGGCCAGGTTCGTCACCTGGTGGATGTTATGAAGTAGGGGCTTGGCGAAGCTAGGGCGCTGGAGGCATCCCTTGAGGTAAATAATTCCTCCGTCGTATTTTGTTGCCCTTCTTGCTGTTCTCTTCTTAGTCCTTCTGCTCCTTTTGCAGAAAGCCTTTACCGAAGCTGCCAAGACCTCGCAGGACCTAGGACGTAAGATTGCTTGCTCTGCTTTGTCTTCCTGGCTGCATGAGTTTTCGCGCTTCTTGTTGACCACTGGTTACCCCCCTACAGCTCTGTTAGTGGACATGGACCGTGAGGTGGAGAGGATGAAGGCGGAGGTCGCCCGGCTAGCGGAGTCCAACCAGGCACGCCAGGCCCAGATCGGCCAGCTGATGTCACATTAGCGGCAGATGGAGGTCAAGGCCATCTAGGCGAAGAAGACCGCCGACATCCGGGCCGCGGCGCTGAAGAACCTCGAGTAGATCCAGGCCCGCCAGGCGAAGGATCTGAAGACCGCCTAGGCCCGGGAGAAGGCGGATCTAGGGGAGCTTTGCCAGATCGCCGAGATGGTCGTCAATAAGTGATTCTTTTGACGAGCCTGTTTCTCCTCTCGCTCCAGGCGGAAAGTTGAGAGTTTCTTTTCGCCTTGTGCAGCTCAGTATCCTGAGGTGACCAACCAAGTCTTGGTGCGTGGCCTCAAGGCGGACGTCGGGTGCGTTCTGCACCCGGTGGAGCTGGTGACGGCCATTAGCGAAGAGGCCAACCGGTTGCACGGCGCTGCCCTTGAGGTCTTCGACTACGTCTGGCCTGACACCGACCGCCCGGGCACAATGGCCGCCTTGTCCAGGACTCTCTCTGACGCCCCGGGGCTCATGGACGTGGCGCGAGAGTGGGCTGCTTGTGGCGGCGCCGAGATGGTCTTGGCGCTGCTGAGGTCCTGGTACCCGGACATGGACCTGCGGAGTCTCTCTAGAGGGTTTCGTCAGGGGACCAGCTACGACCAGCTTCGAGCTGAAGTTCCTAACATCCGCTCCTGCGGTGTCAAAATTGGAAGCTTCGTCCAGCTGGATCGAGACGTCACCGACCTAGCCGGCTCGGAGGGATACTACTACAACCCTCCTCGCGATGATGCCCCGGCTGCGCCAGGCCCTGCCTCCACCGACTTTGCTTCCAGCAGCCACGCTCCAGCCGATGCCTCTGGCCCTTCCAATGACCCTCAGGCCCGATCCCCGTAATGCTGGGTGTATTTGTATTTGTTTGAAAACTTGTTTGCTTGTGGTACTGAATGTTCTCTGGTGAACACTTGACTTTTGCTATTTGACGAATTCCATCTGGAGTTTCGTCTTCCCTTTATGATGTTATCTTGCACTTGTTGTATGCTTTTTTGTATGTGGGGCCGCACGAGCGCACCCATAGGGAGTAGTCCCCGAGGTTCGGGAATCTAGCCGGGTCGAAGCTCCTTTGTGTTCACTTGCCGTCTGGCGGTTGGCCTCCGGTTCGGATGCTTTGGCTCATGCAAGGATAAAAGATACAAACAATGGTTTGCACGTTAGACATGCGTACGATAAACATAGTTTTTAGTTTCTCTTTTGGTTGAAAATTTTGCCGTTTCATCAAGACTGGTAGCTTAGTCCTTTTCTTAGCGAGCATTGGTCTTTGAAGCTGTACCCTTATCAGCGCTTGGCTGGAAGCAAGGATTTTCTTAGCTAGCGTACTGCGCAATACTTCGGATTTTGGCTACCGGCTTCGAACGAGTAGGCGCAACCGAAACGTCCAGACGTCTTGTTTTCCTTAGGATTTTTCCTGTATGGGCCTTTGAGTTTTCCGCTCTTGGGATGCCTTTCGCATGCCTTTCCACACCCCACCACACGCGTATTCGTGCATCCACACGCATTGTTATAAGTGTGGAAACCATAGTGTCATCGGGCTTGAGATTACATAGGCCAAAACCATACTCCATTGTGTGTTTCCATAACTTATACTCTGTCGGTGTTGCAGTATGTAAGAGCTTCCACTTCAATTTACTAGAATCCCAACGCACATGATTTTTTAGGTCTAGATAATCATTTTAGATGTCACGCTCTGAAAAATCACTAACATCACCCTCAGATCCATCTCTGAATTTTAGCAGAACTCTGACAAAAATCGCAGGAGAGAAAAACTGTCTAGAGCAAGCAAATCGCGACCAAGCTGACGCAACACGTAGCTGCAACACCAAATTTTTTATACCTCGGAGCAGGAAAAGAACAACGAGCGCGTGCGATCGCAGGCCTAGCCGAACGATGCCACGTCCGGTGGAAGAATGGGCTGACCCTGATGGGGATATGCCAAAGGGGGTACGCCCAGCAGGACGTTCATATTGGGCCAAAAGGCCCGTGAGTGCGCCTGGAGGATGGCGAGTGGACCACAACGGAAGGAGAGGCCTGACGACTGGCGATTGGAAGCCCAGGAGCGTAACAGAAGCCCAGTCGGATTAGGTCAAAACCTCCGAATCCTTATCTTGTTCGGTTGTAACCTGTAAACCCTAGCGGGGTGCCTCATATATAAACCTTCCTAGGGTATCCTAGAGACTCACGTTCCATCATACACCCCCTCAAAGCGACTTGCAGCATAGTCGCCGAGCTCGCCACCCCTGTAACTCGCTCTCCTATAATCTAATCTAGCAGGAGTAGGTCTTTACCCTCCGGGGGGCCGAACCTGGGTAAACCCATGTGCATCCGCCCGCATCTCGCACCGCAGATGGCCGCCAACTCTTCCTCACGAAACACTCAATCGCTACCAGTGGCAGCGACTGCCGTGGCCATTTCCACGATAGTGGCGCCCACCGTGGGGCATAGCGGGACTGGCCTGAGTTCTGCGGCGAGACCCTACTCGCCGATCAATCGGCCGCTCGCCACCGGTCGCATGATCGCCATTGGCGGGATCTTACAGATCCTGCCCAGCAGCTACATCCCGACGTCACGCCCGGTCACTCACGGCGCGGTGATGCCGGTCGGCTCCATCAACCTCTTCGTCGACTTCACCGGCGCGGTCGACCCAACTGCAACGGTGATCGTCGGCGGATCGCCGCCGCACCGCGATCTGCTTTCGGAGGAGCAGGTCTGCTCCATCAGGAGCCTCGTCACCGAGTACGACTCGGCTGCCAGCGACGCGGTCGAGACTAACACCGCCACCAACGACGATGCCCTAAACGACGACGCCGACTCCGCGACCCCTGCCTCGATCGACGGATCCATCACCGCCGCATCACGGGAGGACTCCATCACACGAGTCTCCAACCCCGAGGACTTCGAGGACTCCTCCATCTTGGGGATCTTCGACTCCGATTCGGGCTCGGAGTCCCCCGAGGATTTTCGCGCCAGATCCAATCGCTTCAACGCGATCTACATGGCGGGCAGCACGGCCGCCCCGCCAGATCCGTTCGCCACGCCGATCCCGCCGACTGCGACGACCACGGAGGTGGAGCAAGCCTGCTTGCGGCTCGCGGAGGCGCAACGGAACGAACTCGCTGAGCGCGAGAAATACCGCCTCGAACGAGAGACGGCGCGGGAGCTGTCGCTCTATCACCAGCGCCGCATCAGGACCCGCCTGAACTCCAACGTCCAGGGCCGCGTCCTGAACTTCAGCGACGAGAGCGAATACTGCGAGAACGCGCCGCCAGGCAGAAGCAACCCCGCGAGACCACCACCTGGTGCACCGGCAACCGGAGCCCCTCCACCACCCATGGCCGCGCGCCACCGCCGGACCAACCGCGGATCATCATCTCGCCTCAAGCCCACGACGCCAACGGGCTACCATTATACTCCACCCCGATGGACAATGTCGTCGCGGCCGCCGCCGCAATTGCCAACCTCGACGTCCAAGGCGACGACGCGCTACAGATCTAGTACGCCAAAGCCCTACTCGTCAGGGCCGTCGAACAACAAGCTGCGGGAGTCGACCCGCGGGGACGGATGTACTCCCGCTCATCAGCAAGCAGGGCGGCATCAAGCGGCCACCCCACCATGGCCAATGCATTAAGTTGCCCACCACCGCAGCCCCTGGCGAACCAACCACGGGCCGCCAACCCCGCGCTGTCCACCAATGAGCCGCGACCAGCGACTAACACGGTCGCCGCCAACGGGCAGCCCATCGATGCCCGTACGAACATCATCAACAACCAGGCGTGGCGGTCGTGCTAGTCCAACGACCTGAGGCACACCCTCACCAACCACGGCGACCCGGAACCAAGAGGCTCACTCAGTCGAGTTGGGCCGCAATGCTTCGGGCCCATGATTCGCAGGGAAAAATACCCCGCCAACTTCAAGGCCCCCAAGGAGATCGAAAAGTACGACCCGACATACGATCCCGCTGTCTGGATGGACACATACCTCATGGCAATGGGAATCGTAGGCCACACCGACCTGCTCGCCGCTCGCTACCTCCCCCTGATGATGGAGGGTGCGACCCGACAATGGATCAACACGCTCCCCGCCGACAGCATCGATTCCTGGGAAGAAATGCGGGACGCCTTCGTCAGGCACTTCGAGGGCTCCTACACCCGCGCCAGCACCATAGAGGACCTGGAGCGATGCATCCAGGGACAACGCGAGTCAACTCGCCGCTGGATTCAAAGATGGCAAGAACTGTAGATAAAAGCCTCCGGCATCCACCCAGACACGGCGATACACTGCTTCAAGAACGCGTGCCGGTACGAACTCCTGGTCGCTAAGATCAAGAGGGTCTACCGGACGCTCGACAACATCCCCTACCTCCTCGAGATCGCCAAGCGCTATGCGGAGGAAGACCCCAACCAAGACTCTGACGACGAGTCGGGAGGAAGACGCCGCACCAACATCCACGACAGCGGGCGCCTACGCGACATGTGCTACAGCAACACCCGCATCACCGGCAAGCGCCGCACGGACGGGCGAGTCGACTTCGTCGCCAACGCCGGCTACGGCCAGCGCGACTCCAAGAACTACCACCGGGACGGAGGAAACTACCGCGACATCGGGAACTACCGCGCCAACACCTCGACGAGGCTGAAATTCGACCCCGCCACCCTGCTCAATCAGCCCTGCATCTACCATAGCAGGGAAGGAAAACCCGCCACCCACACCACCGCTGATTGCCACTCTCTCAAAGATATTGAGAAGGCGAGACGAGCAAGGGAGGACCCCAACAACAACCCACCTCGGGACAACAGGAACGGCGGAGGCTTCAGCACCGCCGTCGGCTCGCTCCACACCTTCACCGGACTCGGCACCAAGCGCGAGAGAAAGGTGCTCGCCCGCGTGATCGCCGTCAATGCGGTGACTCAGGTCGACATCCCGCGCTTCCTCAACTGGTCCGAGCAGAGTATCACTTGGAGTCGCCAGGACCACGCCCCCAGAATCGAGTACCTAGGGCGAGTCGCCCTGGTAGTCAGGCCCAAAGTGGCCGACTACTGGCTACCCAAGACATTAATGGACGGTGGGAGCTCCATCAACATCATGTACCTAGACACGTTCAAGAGGCTACAACTCCCAGAGTCGGCAATCCAGCCGACCCTGACAACCTTCCATGGTATCGTCCCCGGTCGGAAGGCATACCCGATCGGAAAAGTAACGCTGCCAGTCACCTTCGGCACACCGGCAAACTACCGCACCGAGCGATTCGAATTCGAGCTGGTGAACTTCCGCATCCCCTACCACTGCATGTTGGGACGCCAGACGTTTGCCAAATTGATGGTGACCCCCCACTACGCATACAACATGAGGAAGCTCCCTGGGCCAAGCGACATCATCACCGTCCATGGCGACCCCGACATGGTCGTGGAATGCGAGGACAAAGGCGCCGAGCTCGCTGACGCCATCATCGCCGCGGAGATCGACCACGCGGAGGAGCTCGCGAAATACGCGGGCAACATCAACAAGGACGACCCCACCATCCTGAAGAAACCAACCGCCGCGAACTCCACGTTCGAGGCGACCACGCACACCCGTAGCGACTCCAGCCAGACGGTCACCATTGGGGCGCACATGAGCCCCGCATAGGAAAGCGCGCTCATCGAGTTCCTCCATGAGAACCGCGACATCTTCGCATGGAAGCCATCTGACATGCCAGGTGTCCCAAGGGAACTCGCTGAGCACAAACTCAATGCCGACCCCAAAGTGCGACCAGTAAAGCAGTCGCTATGGCCCTTCAATGAAGAGCGCCGTCGAGCAATCGCCGAAGAAGTTCAGCGCCTGCTAGCCGCAGGCTTCATCCGGCCAATCAAATACTCCAAGTGGCTGGCAAACCTAGTCCTGGTTCTAAAAAAGAACAACACATGGAGAATGTGCATCGACTATACCAAACTCAACAACGCCTGCCCGAAGGAGGAGTTCGTCCTACCGCGCATCGATCAGATCATCGACTCGACCGCGGGATCGGAGTCCCTGTGCTTCCTTGACGCTTACTTTGGTTATAACCAGATCAAGATGGCGATCGAGGATGAGGAGAAGACGACGTTCATTACGCCATTCGGCGCCTTCTGGTACATGGCCATGACGTTCGGCCTCAAGAACGCAGGCGCCACATACCAGAGGTGCATGAAGGAGTGCCTAGCGAGCCAAATTGGCCGCAACATTCACGTCTACATCGACGACGTGGTGGTAAAATCCACCCGCCAGGACGACCTGCTCGCCGACCTAGCCGAAACCTTCGCAAACCTGCGAAGGTACAACATCAAGCTGAACCCTGGAAAATGCACCTTCGGCGTCCCCATCGGACAACTCCTGGGATATGTAGTCTCCAAGTGAGGCATCGAAGCCAACCCCACCAAGATCGACACCATCGCGCGACTCGGGAAACCCGAGTGCCTGCGCGACGTCCAGAAGTTGGCAGGGCGAGTCACGGCCCTCAGTCGCTTCATCCCCCGACTAGACGAGAAGGCAATGCCCCTCTACCGCCTGATGTGTAAGAACCCCACGTTCCAATGGGACGCGGAGGCTGACGACGCACTCAAAGCGCTCAAAGAAGTGCTACTCGCGGCCCCACTACTCGCTGCTCCACTCGACAAAGAGCCAATGCTCGTTTACGTCGCGGCCTCTACTCGAGTCGTCAGCGCCGTGATGGTCGTCGAACGACCGGAAGAGGGAAAGGAGTGCCCCATACAGCGCCTCGTCTACTACATCAGCGAAGTCCTAAAGGACTCACGACAGCGCTACCCGCAATACCAAAAACTGGTGTACGCGGTATTCCGAGCACATCGGCGACTCCCACACTACTTCTAGGAGCACCCAATCACGGTGGTCTCCTCCGCGCCCCTGTAAGACATCATACGCAATCGCGAGGCAACCGGGCGAGTCGCCAAGTGGGCCATCGAAATCGGTGTCCACAACATCAAATACGAGCCCCGCAAAGCAATCAAGTCACAAGCCCTAGTTGATTTCTTTGCAGACTAGGAAGAAGCACAGAAGCCAGAGAAGCTCCCATACCTCCACTACTGGTCGCTCCATTTTGACGGCTCCAAGAACACCGACGGCGCAGGGGCTGGGGTCATTCTAACCTCTCCCAAAGGAGACAAGCTCCGCTACGTGCTCCACCTCAACTTCAAGCCCTGCACCAACAACATGGCAGAATATGAGGCCCTCCTTCACGGCCTGAGAGCCGCCAAGGAGATGAACGTCAACCGCCTAAGATGCTATGGCGACTCCGACCTAGTCGCCGGCCAAGTCGCCGGGACGTGTGTCGCCATCTCCCCAACAATGATCGCGTACCGCCAAGCCGTCGACCAGTTGGGAGGACACTTCGACGGCTACTCCATCGAGTGGATCGACAGGTGCAAAAATAAGGAGGCAGACGCCCTCTCCCGCATCGGATCGACCCGACAAGCGCCACTAGTAGGAGTCTTCCTCGACATCATCCACAAACCGTCGGTCCTCCCACCAAAAGAGATCGACGTCGGGATCCCACTGCAACCAGAAATGGCCTTAGTCGCCATGGTTGTGGAACCTAGCGACTGGACAGCACCATACGTCGCCTTCTTGGAACACAAGCTCCTACCAAGCAATGAGACGGAGGCGCGAATGATCGTGCGTCGCTGGAAATCCTTCGTCATCATCAACAGCGAGCTCCACAGACGCAGCGTGACCGACGTGTTCCAGCACTGCGTACAGCCAGAAGAAGGCCGCAAGATCCTCCAGGACATTCATGCCAGCGACTGCGGCCATCACGCCGGCGCCAAGTCGCTAGTCGTCAAGGCCATGCGACACGGTTTCTACTGGCTCATCGCACACGCCGACGCCACCAACATCGTCTAACGATGCGTCGGGTGCCAGAAGTACGCCCACCAGATGCACCTCCCTAGCTCGGCACCCAAGACCATCCCCATCACGTGGCCATTCGTCGTATGGGGCATGGACATGGTAGGCCCATTCAAGAAGGCCCCGTCTGGCTTCACTCACCTCCTGGTCGCAGTCGACAAGTTCACCAAATGGGTCGAGGACAAGCCAATAAAAAAGTGCGACTGCAAGACAGCCACCATGTTCCTACGCGAGCTCATCTACCGGTACAGCTATCCACACAGCATCATAACAGACAATGGCACCAACTTCGCCAAGGGGGCCATGGCGGAATTCTGTGAAGAACATGGCATACGACTCGACCTCCATCAGTCGCCCACCCGGAGTCAAATGGCCAAGCAGAACGCGCCAACCAGAGCGTCCTCCACGGGCTCAAGCCACGACTCCAGGTGCCCCTCGAGCGCACCCCAGGATGCTGGGTCGACGAGCTCTCCTCTGTGATATGGGGGATCCGCACCTCCGTCAATCGCTCCACCGGGTTCACGCCCTTCTTCATGGTGTATGGCGCCGAGGCCGTAATGCCAACAGACCTGGAGCACGACTCACCTCGAGTCGCCAACTACGTCGAGGCGGCCAACGAGGTTGCTCGCCAAGACAACATCGATCAACTCGACGAGGCACGCGACCTGGCTCGCTCCCGCACCACCATATACCAGCAAGGACTCCGCCGCTACCACAGCCGCCGAGTGCGAACTCGCACCTTCCAGGAAGGCGACCTGGTCCTACGACTGGCCCAAGACAAGAAGGGCATGCACAAACTCTCCCTCCCATGGGAGGGGCCGTTCTCCATAGGCCGAGTCCTTGGCAATGATGCCTACTACCTCATCGACATACGGTGTGACGGCCAGCTGGAGGTCGGGAGGCCATGGAATGTAAACCTCCTCAGGAAGTTCTATACTTAGAACCTCACATTGTACTCCACTGGCATATATAATGAAATTCATCCGGATCGAACAAATTGTGTCCACTCGCCATATTCTTGTGCCACTCGCACTCGTACATATTAGCAATAAGCTACTTACGGAAGTCAACCTCTGGTCGAGCGATCGGCACGACTAAGTAGTGCGGCACAAGGGCACTAGAAATATTCGGGCATTGGGTCGTCCACGAAAACGCCAACATGGAGCCGCCATTGGAGTCGCCTAGACCGACTGGCCCACCGGGCCAAGACAACCGGCACACGCTTCTCACAGCGACCTGTCCCTCCCATCCTCGTGCAAAGTGACTCGAACGGTTAAGTACCACGCACGGGGACTCCGCAGAACGGGAACCACCACGCGACTCGGGAACACACCAAGTAAGAGAGCTACCTAGGACTCGCCAAGCGACTGGCTCTTCGGGCCAGGGGAGGAGACGCGTTACAAACAACGCATTCACAACCTGCAATAGGAACATGACCAACGCGGCCGAGCACCACGCTCGGGGACTCGCTTACAAGTCAGTCCTACTCACGCTCGGGGACTCGCCACTCAGAAGACGCGAGAGATAAAAAACAGTGCCTAAACCAAAATAGTACACAAAAGTATACAATCGAGTTATACCCCATTAAAGGGCGGACGCGCTTGGGGACTCGCTCAACACACCACACAATCCTAGTCGCATTACGAGTCGATTGACTCCCCTTGGCTTATATTGCAAAATATTTTACAGCATTCGCCACTTGGCATACATCACAAATTGGACAACTACATTGTTTATTCCACAGGCCCTGATGAAGAAGTAGCAGCACCCCCCTTGACACGAACAAAAGGCTGCCACGGGTTCGTCGGATACGTTGTCAGCGACTTCGACAACGACGACCAGAAGGGCTGCTCCGACTTCATGTCGCCATGCTCCGTCTCGGGGTCGCTAGGCGCCAACACCGTCTCCTGGTACGGCAGCAGATCCCCCATCGCCAAGACCCGATCGGCGTAAGGGGCGACCTTCGCGGTCAGCTTCAGCAACTCTAACATCTCCACCGTGCCGGTCGCCGATGGGTAGCCACTCGTCACGTCGTCAAGGTCGAAGTCGTCGGGGAAGTGGGCGACACCTAAGCTCAACGCCGTGGTGGCCCCGCGCCTGAACGCTGAGCGCGTCATCCACTCCACGACGGCAGGCACCTCCTCCAGATAGCGCCACACATCCGTAAGCCCCCCAGGAATAACTTCGGTGAGGGACATGCCCTGAAGAGCCGCTTGGACGCACAACGCCGAAGCCGTGGCCGCGTTCACCACGACAGTCACGCACTGCGAAGCATTGTAGGTGTGCACCACCGGATCGCTTTGGCCTATCACAGCTGCAAAATCAGGCATCAGTGAAACTATGAAACCCCCCAATCAGGGACTTGACAAACGAGTCAGGTAAAGATGGAGACTCACCAAGGAGTTTGCGGCAGTTCTCCGTGACGTGCTTCTCCAAGGCGGTTTGCTCGTTGTGCAGCCCCACGACGATGGAATCCGAGGATTTGTGTTCTTCCTCAGCCACAGCAACGACAACCTTCGCTCGCTCCTCCAAAGAAACTGAGGCCGCTCTCGCCTCCTCCAAGTCTTGGACCAGGGAGGCTATTCGTCCATTCGCCGCGTCTAGCTCGGCGACTGGGACATACCCCTCGCGGGCCTTGGAAATCGCAGCCGGGAAACCATCTGCAAGAGAAACCATCAGCATGCTGTACACCACTAGTTCACACCTGACAGAGGAAAAGAAAGACAAACAGATACTCACCAATAGTTTCCTAAAGCCGCTGGTTCGCCTCTTGAGCTTCGCGCAAGTCACGCTCCAAGCGCTCTCTCGCGTCCTGCCGATCGGTCGACTCCCTTTGCAATCCCTGCAAAGAAACAACACACCTCAGCATTTGATAAAACAAAAACCCAGTTCCCGACCGCTGAAATTCAGCGACCAGTAACTCGGGGACTGGAGAAGGAGAAAGAAACTCAATTCCTAGCCGCTGAAATTCAGCGACTAGGAATTCGGGGACTGAGAGGAGCAAGAAGTTCAGTTCACAGCCGCTGAAATTCAGCGACTAGGAACTCCGGGACTGGACATACCTGAATAGTAGCGCCGAGCATCCTGTGAAGTTCTCCGGCGTCAGTCGACGGGATCGTGAAGGAAGTGCGCTCGCGACGGGACCCAATGTCTGCATCCATGATCTCTGGACTCTGTGGAGACTGGGTGTCCGCCACACCAGGAAACCCCCTCGCCATGAAGCGCGGGAACGTCGCCGACGCTCTGGCAGGGGCACCGGTTGTCGGGGCCGGCCCTTCCGGCACGGACACAGCCAAGACTAGTTTCAATCGCGCTGCCACCACCTCTTCGGCGACTGACGCAACATCTGGCTCTGCGGCGCTGCCCTTGGCTGTGGCATCGTCGGCACCCCCTTTTGCTTCTTCGTGACTTCTGCGGTCGCCACATCTCCGGTGGCCTTTCTCTTCTTGGGGAGGTCGCCCTCTCCCGTGGGGGCGGCCGGTGGAATCTTAGCCACCGAAGGACGACCAATCTTCTTGGCCCCCGACCTGCACGAGTTCTCACGATCAATATAACGACAATACAAAAAGAGCGAGGCGAATCGGGGTGAAGGAGTAGTACTCACTTAGCGACCGGGAGGATGCGAAGCCCGGTGCTAATGTGGGCGGGCTTGTCCAACTCGGGACCCAACTTGCGGGTGAGCCCCCTCTCGAAGACGTCTGAAGCCCACTAAACCGCGGGCTTCCTTGACGATGAAGCCCCAGTCGCCGGGATCTCCGGCTCCGACGCGGCCGCCCTTGACGGCTGCGGCGACTTGGACGCCATCGCCTCAGCCGCTTCTCGGCTTGGAACCCCCGAGGCCGTCGGCGCAATTGCCGCCAAGGGAACCTCTACCACTACCTCCGTGTCCTCGCCCTCCAACCCCTTTGTCGGGATTGCATCCTTTAGGTCCTTGTGCGAGACTTCAGGGGAACCTTCATCATCGAAATCGTCATCCGACTAGAACACCACCGCCGATTTGGACGGCGACATGGGCCTCTTCGCTTGCGACTTGGGCTTGCGTGCGGGCTTCGACGGTGTAGCAATACACCGGGACGTGTGCTCCTGCGTGACCTCGTTGCCTCCGTCGTGTTCGTCCAGGCTGCGGCTCGCCTCGAACTCACGTTGTTTCTGCATGCGGGTCTTGCAAGCCATAGGCCCTGGGGGAGGAACCTCTTCCTCCTCCCCGTCGCTGCTGGAAGAGCCTCCCTCGGAGTCTTCCTCCAGTTCCTGGGGAACCTCTTCATCGAGCGGAGGGAGCCAGCCCTCCAACACCTGAAAAAGCTGAGAACCACCACGAGTATAACACCAAACGTGGAGACTGAGAACTGAGGTACGGACATAGCGACTGGGAAGAGAACTTACTGTGAGGGCTTCGTTCTTCACAGGAGTGTACGGGGTGAGCCCGACCGCCACGCTGGTGAACTCTGCATCGGTGATCTTCTTCAGGGCGGCCTTGTAGTCCTCGGCCTCCCATGATTCCTTGCTGGTTCGAGAGGGGTCATGCTTCCCGCTGTACTCATACATCCAATGTGGCCGAGCCGCCAGCGGAACCAGACGCCGCCCGAGCCAGCAATTGTAGAGGTTGATCGGAATCAACCCCTGGTCCTTCAGCTTCTGGATCTGATCCATCATTTCCGCGACGGCCATCCGCTGGTCTTCGGGAAGCTTCTTCGGCGCCAACCGGCGAGGCTCGCTCCTCTCGGCGACCAACTCGGGAAGAGCCACCTCGCCGAAGGGTGTGGCTTCTTTGACGTAGAACCAACTCTTCTTCCACTCGCTGGCGTCCTTCTTCGGCAGGAGGAGCTTGACGAAGTTGGCCTTCGGCTTCAGTTGGAATGTGACGCCGCCTGCGGCCAACATCAAGCCACCGGACGCCTCGCGCCCGATGCGGCCGTGGAAGAGTTCCAGCCACAGTGGGAAATACGGCCTACAACCGAGGTAACATTCGTAGAAGGCGACGAAGATCGCCAGCTGCTCGATGCTATGCGGACCGAGATCCGATGGCTTGATCGCGTAATACGCGTAGAAGCGGTGGAAAAAGAGTGAAGTGGGGAATCCCAAACCTCTCTCAAGATGGCTGGGGAAACAGATGAATTCGCCGGGTCGCGGCTTCAGCTTGGTCTCGGAGGAGGAGGGAACCCGCCAATTCCCCTTGTGGAGTACTCCGGCGTCCTCGAAAGATTTAAGCTGAGTTGTGGTGCACTTGGATTTTCCCCATGAGCCTTTGAGAGGCGCCATCGAGTAGGATGTGGAATCGCACGATGCGGAAAGGACAAGTCGGAAGGATGTAGGCAGGGAGATTGGAGACAGGAAGAACGAACGAGGAAGAATGAAGAATGCGGAGAAGGTCTGCAGAGCTGAACCATCACTCCCCTTATATGGGAACGCCACCCGCCAAAATCGGGATAGCCGTTACTCACGGTAATTGCACCGAAGTTACCGTTGGAAATTCCAACGGATAGTTTGACCAGATTTGACGGTCCAACTCCTTTATTTCACCCGCTACCCGCTAGTCTTTTCCACTCGCAGAGACGACGACTTGACACCAGTAACATTCATTGGAACGGCGAATGGAAACATGGGGAAGTTCTCCTTGGTTCTGATGGAGTCCATCGTCGACTCGATTGGACGTCCAAATTGGGCTCGCCTACTCCGAACGCCAAAAGGACGCCTGCGCCTGCATCAACGATGGCCTCGGGGACTACTGATGGGATATGCCAAAGGGGGTACGCCCAGCAGGACGTTCCTATTGGGCCGAAAGGCCTGTGAGTGCGCCTGGAGGATGGCGACTGGACCACAACGGAAGGAGAGGCCCGGCGACTGGCGATTGGAAGCCCAGGAGCGTAACAGAAGCCTAGTCGGATTAGGTCAAAACCTCCGAATCCTTATCTTGTTCGGTTGTAACTTGTAAACCCTAGCGAGGTGCCTCATATATAAACCTTCCTAGGGTATCCTAGAGACTCACGTTCCATCATACATCCCCTCAAAGCGACTCGCAGCATAGTCGCCGAGCTCGCCATCCTTGTAACTCGCTCTCTAATAATCTAATCTAGCAGGAGTAGGTCTTTACCCTCCGGGGGCGAACCTGGGTAAACCCATGTGCATCCGCCCCCATCTCGCACCGCAGATGACCGCTAACTCTTCCTCACGAAACACTCAATCGCTGCCAATGGCAACGACTGCCGTGGCCATTTCCACGACAGACCCAGCTGGGCACACGTGGCCAAGGCACTGCGCACGGGCGGGCGAAGCGCGGGCGGCCGAGGCACTGCACGCTGCGGGCGATCGATTATCAAGTGCAATGCGTGCGTTTGCACGTATCGGTTTCTCGCTTTTTTTTACTGGGACCGATCGGACCAAGCAGACGTGAACTCACCGGACTCGATCTCGCCAGACACGTGCGGATCGCTAGGCACGCGGGAATTTGGTCGTGATGTGCAGGCGGTTGGCCTCCTTTTGGCCCCCCTTTTTTTAAGCTGCCCACGATTTCTCCTTAGTCCACACGATAAACTCTTTTGATTATTTCCTTTCAAAGCATGTCACCAATTAGCAATCTCAGTCAAACTTTCCTTGATTCCAACGCTGTCTTTCATTCCTTCCTAAATTTCCTAGAGACGTGAGTGGGATGGAAACGATCGGCTGTTTGACTTTTTTTTTCGTTGCCTTCACGTACAGGAGCTGGACTTTATCGATCGGATGTCGATCCTGATCTGTCCGCCTCAACTCATCCGATCTGTAGTAGCCGCCAAACCAATCTATATCCCGATCTGTCCGCCTCAACTCGATCCGATCTGTAGTAGCTGCCAAATCAATCTATCTGATATGATCTGTAAACTGCTTATAGAAAAATAGTCCGCAGTTGACCTAAAAACACGCTGTGATCAATGAGAGATCTGATACCACATGATACGGATCAAGAAGATGATCCTTAAGTTTTGTCCCGATCTTTCACAGCGAGTCCACCAGGTAGGTAATCTCTCAATCGTGCGATGAACGCAACCTGATGAAGAGGAATCAATCCAGCAAGTAACATGATGAAGATCACTACGCCTCAAACCTGAGCACGACAATCCTTGATGAACACAAGAACCTTCGCAGCAATAATCTGATAAACGGTATCGCCGTCCCTAGAGGGATGATACACGGTGGAACACAATATAGTTTTTAGACTAAACAACTGAACTCTCCTAAATCCTAGGTGGCTGGCTCCTTTATAAAGGAGGCCTGCAACTAGTCGGTTGGATAGACCCAAACAGAACACACAACGGAATCGAACCTAACCTAGACCCGAACTCAATAACATAGAAACAATATTTGACACAACCTTAGGCTTATCATTACATATCGTAGGTCGTCCTGGCGTGCCAATCATCAATGGGATGCCCGCGTCACCTAGCTTGGTGGAGTCCTGAAATTAGGCTTGACCTCCTCCTTCGTGCCCATATCAGTAGTGCTTGTCTTGTAATGCTTGTCGTTTTCCGGCTCGAGATGCCCACTTTCCCGGCTGGAGTTTATCGTCTACGGGTCTGGTGGCCCACCCACAGGGTGTGAGTGGCGGTTGCTTCTCTCGGCTGCTGCGCTCGGCTAGGGAGACGAATCGCCCAGTCGATGACGTCAATGCTGTCATTAGGCGTGCCTGCCTCCTCTGGCGCGCGTCGCGTCAGTTTGACCTCTTGGCCCGCCGCTGCAGTTTTGGTAACTGCGCACACACCTTCATAATAGCGGTTTGTCGGGGATCGTGCGCACGCATGGCCTTCATGGTAACGCCTGTGGGATCTTCTGTGGCATTTCCTTTAGTGCAAATGATCCGGCACCGAAGTGTCGTGGGGGTAGTGGAGCAGTTCTTGTGCCACGTGGCGTAGGGGAGTGCATGAGGCACGGTTGCCCTGCCTCGATAAATAGGGGCTCCATGGATGGCTTCTCCCTTACTTTGCCTCCTTCCTGCGCCCGTTGTCCTTTGCGCCTTTGCCTCCTTGCTACTACCTCGCGCCACCACTTTCCTTGATCGTCGGCACCGCCGTTCCCTCGTCGCGACGACGGGACCCCACTTCTCCAACACGGCCACCGCACCTGCCGAGATGCTTCCTAACCAGGAAGGGGGTTGGTGTGGCTCGTCAAGACCTTGCAGGACCTGGGACGGAAGATTGCTTGCTCTGCTTTGTCTTCCCGGCTGCACGAGTTTTCGCGCTTCTTGTTGACCATTGGGTACCCGCCCTACAGCTCTGTTAGCGGACAGGGACCGTGAGGTGGAGAGGCTAAAGGCGGAGGTCGCCCGGCTGGAGGAGTCCAACTAGGCATGCCAGGCCCAAATCGGCCAGCTGCTGTCACATCAGCAGCAGATGGAGGTCAAGGCCGTCCAGGCGAAGAAGACCGCCAACATCCGGGCTGAGGCGCTGAAGAACCTCGAGCAGATCCAGGCCCGCCAGGCGAAGGATCTGAAGACCGCCCAGGCCCGGGAGAAGGCGGCTCTAGGGAAGCTTTGCCAGATCACCGAGATGGTTGTCAATAATTGATGCTTTTGCCGAGCCTGTTTCTCCTCCCGCTGCAGCCGGAAAGTTGAGAGTTTCTTTTCGCCTTGTGCAACTCAGTATCCTGAGGCGACCGACCAAGCCTTGGCGCGTGTCCTCGAGGCGGACGTCGGGCGCATTCTACACCTGGTGGAGCTGGTGACGGTCATTACCGAAGAGGCCAACCGGCTGTGTGGCGCTGCCCTTGAGGTATTCGACAACGTCTGGCCTGACACCGACCTCCTGGGCACAATGGCCGCCTTGTCCATGACTCTCTCTGACGCCCTGGAGCTCATGGACGTGGCGTGAGAGTGGGCTGCTGTGGCATCCCGCTAAAAACCACTACTAGAAAATCGCGTTGTTTTTGTGCATTACATCATCATGACCGCATGCTCATGTCATCATCCCACATTGCATTTGAGCATCGTCGTGTCATCATGCATGGTTTTGTTAAAAACTATTTTCAAAAAGTCTATTTTTGTTTCTAAATATTCCCCGTCTTAATTTCAACTCAAAACTCCGGGCTTTTCCGGGTCTTTTATTTTTGTTTAAAAACAGATTACAAAAGGTTTTTCAAAATAAATAAAAGTTTAATTTATTTTGTTAGGAGGCAGCCAGCCAGACCCAACAGCCCAGCCGGCCACCTCCAGTTAAACCCTAATCTACCTGAGCTAACCAACCAACACCCTAACCTAATCCCCCTACCTAACCACCCCAGCCAGCCGCCTACAGTGCACACACGCGACACACACATCGCACACACCCGCAACACCCCACCCAGCCTCCCTCCACCCCGACCACATCACTCCGGCCAATCCCTGCTCGCCACGCACACCAAACCACTCCCCAGCCGCCACCTGGTCGCACTCCCTCCCACACCTGCCGACCGACCGTCCCCTGGACACCGATCCCCACACACCTGCCGCGCACGCCTCCCCACCCCGCTCAGCTCGGCCCACCGCTCCCCGCGCTCGCCCAACCCCGCGCCCCATCCAATCTCGATCCCACGCCACGTCTCCTGGCCCCAATCTCCCGCCAGCACGGGCCAACTCCCGCTGACCCCGCTCCTCTCTCTCCTCCCGTGTATCTCGCCACCAACCCGTCACCTACCTCTCGTCTCTTCCCCATCGCGAGCCCGCCCCGCTCCCCGTGCTCGCCCGTCGGCAAGCTCTCCACCGCCCTCTCCTTCTGCGTTGTCGCCGCCCTTCCACCACCTCTGCCGCCGCCGGCTCCCCCTCTCCGGCTCACCTACCGTCGCTCGAGACCCGAGCATGCCGGGCCTTGGTCTACCCCGAGCATCGCGCCTCGGCCTCGCCGGCCCCTGCTCTTCCGCGACCTGGCGCTCCTCACCAAGCCCTGCAGCGCCGCCGCCCGGAGCTCACCCTGGCCACGCACGCGGTACCGCCTCGCCGTCCTCCTCCTGCCTGCATCGTGCGTCCGCGCCGACCTCCGCCCAAGGCCGCCTCCCTTCTCTGTTGGTCGTGGCCGCCAAGTCGCCTCCTCGTCGCCTCAGGCCAGCGCCGCCAGCGACGCGCTTCCCCTGGCACCGCCTCGGGCCAGTGCTTCGTCTGCAGAACCGAGCCGCCACGCCCTCCTTTACTGCCGCATCCTGTCACCGTCTCCTCCAGCGCCCGCCTCTGACCCCCGTCGCCGCCGCATCGCCATCTCCCCGGACGCCTCCTCCCGCCCGCGGCCCCGTCTCCTATCTGCAGGCTCGCCTCCCCGCGCTAGTCAGCAGGCCGTCGGCCACCTTCCGTCGGCTATGACGCCCTCCGCTTGGGCCAGGTGTGCTCCGGCCGCCTCGTGTGGACGCGCGCGCGAGCCTCTGAAGTGGTCCTTCCCCTGCTCTGGCTGTGCCCGCCCCTGCTTCAAGCACGCGCGGGACGTCGTCTATGTTTCCCTGTAGATGTCCGCACGACGCCCAAGCCCGCCTTGTTTTGTCCGTGGTGTGTTGAGATGGTTTTTCTAAAGATGATGTGGACGTGGTACGACGTGGTTGTAAGAAGTTCGGTGCGATCAGATCTCGCTGACAAGGTCACCCGGTGCCAACACTTATCATGATCGTCATCGACAATCGAAGTCGGCATTCCAAGATCTCTGACCCAGTATCTAAACACGCCGAGACCCCCGACCCGAAGATCCCCAGAACCGAAGGTCGTAGACACGGAATCTGGACCCCGACACGCCAAGTTCGTCTTCTCGAAACGCCATGACCTTCTTCCCGCCGAGAACCCACGGTACCTGAAGGCCATCAACACCGGAACGCCAAATTCTTCATCTCGAACGCCAAGACCGACCCGATACGTGGACCCGACAAGATCTTCGCGACGACAAGATCGACACCGACCGGGGTGAATCCGATGCGCCCCCTGACGCCAAACCAAGTCCTTCTTGCCAGAACGCCAAGCTCTCCTTCCGTTGTCCAAGAACGATCCGTCGGTCCGAACCCCAAGATCTTCCGAACCCACATGTGTGCCCCTAAGCCCCTATTTTTATAATATGACATTATCAACTGTCGCATATTAAATTGTTTATGCATGCATACCTGTCTGTGGTTTGGAGGCATTATGCCGATTCACCTCATAATTAAAAATGGAGTGTTTATGTGGGATACTTTTGTCTATTCCGGACTCCATTTAAATTGGTGTAGCGAACCGATGCCATGTTTCGCCCTGTTAATACAACATTTAAATTGCGGGGTAGCTAAAAAACATGAACCATTTAATTAAATGTCGGGACCCGGTTCCGCTTAATATTACCTAATTGCACCGCATCTGCATCATATCATAATCATGCCGGATCTTCTACCGTATATTAAATATTGCATCCAGTGTTTCTTCTAGTGTTTGCTTCTTCGCGGGTTAGGCCGTGGAGTGGATGCGAGTATCGACAAGTTCTCCGGCTAATGATCCTTCGGTCGTGTTTCCCAGGCGAGCATCTCTTCCCCTTCTACCTATTTTGCATTTATAGTCTTTAGTTCCTCCAGTTGATCTATTGCCAACCGTGTCACGATGCTTTAGTTTCCGTACACCAGTTATATCCCGTGCAGCCTATATATTGCCTTGGATACCTCCTATTACCTGTGTTTGGTAGATAGCTGGCCTTGTGAGTCGTAGCTGCTTGCTCAGGTGCGATCTCGTGTTGTCAAGTACCACAGTTGTTGGAATGATGGCAGATGTTTATGGTGGAGTTGATCATGACTTTAAATACAACTATTAAAATGCTAGATATATCTAATGCAGAGGCATCGGTGGGCAATAGATGTTATTTGGTTCTTCCACGCTCACTTGTGTCCCGTAGGACCCCGAGTACTTGATACCTGTTCCTTGAAAATTCGCACTATCCACATCCGGGAGGCCTTATGGACCCCCCTGAGCCAGAGCTTGATTAATTTTTATTTCTTGGGGCCACAAACTAGTTTGGGGTTTTATTACTATCCTGTACTTATGCCATGCTTTACTGCTTTATTTACGATTGTGCGTGGAGCACCTGTACTGTTTTGGAACGTGCCATGTTTTCGCGGTATCGATAAGCCCAGTCACACTTTCGGGTTCCCAGTCGTTTACAGCCGTCGTCGCAAATCCTGGGTCCGTTCCGGAGCCAGCCAACTTCGTTGTGGGTAGCTTAGTGGGGTGGCCCCCTGAAATATTTTATGAATCCTGTGATTGCTTTGTCGTGAAAGCCTCGTTGGGTTATGATTTGGTTTTTTCCGAGGTTGATCAAGTGTGTGTTGCTATCTGTGCACCCCTGCAGGGTAAAACTTTCTGAAAGCCGTGTCCGCGGTTATGGACGACTTGGAGCACAGTATCTCGATCATAGACAAGCATAACTAAAGTAGTGCTATAAACTTGACTTAATATATGACTAGTAATCAGATTGAACTATAACGGAATGGATATTAAAAATGCCAACAGCTGCTGGATCTGTGTTGTTTTGTTATATATGCCTAGTAAATATTGCAACTCCAACGGAATGTGATAAAAGTGCCAACAACTGCCGGGTTTTGGGAATTCCTCAGGACAATTATATCTGACTAGTAAATGTTCCAACTACAACGGAATGGTGATTAAAACTGCCCACTACTTATGCTATCAGGATGACTCATGCTATCTATATCTGACTAGTAAGTGCTTCAACTATAATGGAATGAATAAAACTGCCAACTCTGTGAGTTCCTCGGTTTGACTTCCTCGTTTGGTCTCGAGAGGGAATACCAGGATGGGTATGTTTGGTGTTAGTATCAGGTAGGATCCGAATAGGTCTTTCTTACCCCTCTCTAATAGCCGCCAGTGATACCGAGTCTCTATAGGTTGTTTAGTGCCGCTGCGCTGCCGCTTCAGTCCACCATACCTATGTAGGCGAGAGCCCCCGAATTCTAGCCTCGTCGTGTACTGGCCTCAGTACTGACGCTCCTCTTTTCCCCTTGCCCTTTGTCGGCATCCCTTTTGTTTTAGCAGGTTTGAGATCGACGTCGTTAGCAGGGTTACCCTTCCGGCTTGGCCTGGGCAGGGTTATGGACGCCATTGTTTAATCATCAGGGCTCTTAGCCCCATTTGCATCTTGTCCGTAGTCGGACGCTCTATCGTTTTCAAGGTGATTTGGATCTTTGTATATTATATCTGTATTCTTGACTCATGGAGTCGTTGTTGTATATATATGTTCTGTGGGTTCCATCGTGGACTAATGTGTAATGGTATTACTTCGTTTTCCACCCGAACGCAAGTGCCTGGTGGGCGTCCTTGAATCGTTTCTATGCGGGTTTGGCGGGAAGCGCTAAAACTTGCATAGGGCCGATTCGAGGGTGTTACAGAGTGGTATTAGAGGTCAGCAGTTGCGATACCTCACAAGTCCAACCTGTAGGATAACCTAGCTAACGGCCGAAGTAGAGTGTTAAAACTATTTTGCAAAAATCTGTTGGATAGATCTGACTAGGTCTGCTTTTACTCCTTACCCCCTGCCATTCTCCTCTTACGTGTGCGTGTTTTGGATCTGTTCTCTTTCCTTCTTCTAGTCCAGGATTTCTCGTGGTTGGGTTTTCCGTCATACCTTCAGGGTTTCGCTTTCTTCTTTGGTAACGGTGCTTCCACATCCGGACTTCATGCTATCCGAGGAATCCTTCATCTGTTGGACTCCTCTTTGTCCCTTCTTTTGTCTTCTGGTGGTATCAACGCGACGACATCATCTACGTCAGACCCGATGCAAAGCCTGCATCCCTCCTTTGTTCCAAACCTCGATTGTCGAGATCTTCAGTCTGATTCCGAGAATGGCTGCACGCTTTTCCACCGAATGTGCGGAGTAATAGTTTGGGTGCGTGATGGATTGCCCCCCATGCCGACTACTCACTCTATTTGCTCGTGTACATTGAAGTGGATGAGAATGCATCAGTTCTCTCTTTCTATCGAAGTTAGAGGTGGCTTTATTTGTGGATACCTTTACCTTCGTCCTTTGTTTCCCGGAGTGCTCTCTTGATGATCACGGACAACGACCTCTTGTTAGTGGTGTCGCGAGGATCGACATGAAGCGAGAAGATTCAGATCGCCGACCTTCTTCCTGGTACCATGAGGCGGATCTCGAGGGCGAGATCCCTTGTTAGTGGTGTCGAATTGTGGCATCCCGCTAAAAACCACTACTAGAAAATCGCGTTGTTTTTGTGCATTGCATCATCATGACCGCATGCTCATGTCATCATGCCACATTGCATTTGAGCATCGTCGTGTCATCATGCATGGTTTTGTCAAAAACTATTTTCAAAAAGCCTATTTTTGTTTCTAAATATTCCCCGTCTTAATTTCAACTCAAAACTCCGGGCTTTTCCGGGTCTTTTATTTTTGTTTAAAAACGGATTACAAAAGGTTATTCAAAATAAATAAAAGTTTAATTTATTTTGTTAGGAGGCAGCCAGCCAGGCCCAACAGCCCAGCCGGCCACCTCCAGTTAAACCCTAATCTACCTGAGCTAACCAACCAACACCCTAACCTAATCCCCCTACCTAACCACCCCAGCCAGCCGCCTGCAGTGCACACACGCGACACACACATCGCACACACCCGCAGCACCCCACCCAGCCTCCCTCCACCCCGGCCACATCACTCCGGCCAATCCCTGCTCGCCACGCACACCAAACCACTCCCCAGCCGCCACCTGGTCGCACTCCCTCCCACACCTGCTGACCGACCGCCCCCTGGACCCTGATCCCCACACACCTGCCGCGCACGCCTCCCCACCCCGCTCAGCTCGGCCCACCGCTCCCCTCGCTCGCCCAACCCCGCGCCCCATCCAACCTCGATCCCCACGCCCACGTCGCCTGGCCCCAATCCCCCGCTGACCCCGCTCCTCTCTCTCCTCCCGTGTATCTCGCCACCAACCCGTCACCTACCTCTCGTCTCTTCCCCATCGCGAGCCCGCCCCGTTCCCCGTGCTCGCTCGCCGGCAAGCTGTCCACCGCCCTCTCCTTCCGCGTCGTCGCTGCCCTTCCACCACCTCTGCCGCCGCCGGCTCCCCCTCTCTAGCTCACCTACCGTCGCTCGAGGCCTGAGTACGCCGAGCCTTAGTCTACCCCAAGCGTCGCGCCTCGGCCTCGCCGGCCCCTGCTCTTCCGTGACCTGGCGCTCCTCACCAAGCCCTACAGCGCAGCCGCCTGGAGCTCACCCCGGCCACGCGCGTGGTACCGCCTCGCCGTCCTCCTCCTGCCTGCATCGTGCGTCCGCGTCGACCTCCACCCAAGGCCGCCTCCCTTCTCTATTGGTCGTGGCCGCCACGTCGCCTCCTCATCGCCTCAGGCCAGCGCCGCCAGCGACGCGCTTCCCCTGGCACCGCCTCCAGCCAGTGCTCTGTTCGCAGCACCGAGCCGCCACGCCCTCCTTCACCGCCGCATCCCGTCGCCGTCTCCTCCAGCGCCAGCCTCTGACCCCCGTCGCCGCCGCATCGCCATCTCCCTGGCCGCCTCCTCCCGTCCGCGGCCCCGTCTCCTATCTACAGGCCCGCCTCCCCGCGCTAGTCAGCAGGCCGCCGACCACCTTCCGTCGGCCATGACGCCCTCCGCTTGGGCCAGGTGTGCTCCGGCCGCCTCGCGTGGACGCGCGCGCGAGCCCCCGAAGTGGTCCTTCCCCTGCTCTGGCTCTGCCCGCCCCTGCGTCAAGCACGCGCGGGACGTCGTCTATGTTTCCCTACAGATGTCCGCGCGACGCCCAAGCCCGCCTTGTTTTGTCCGTGGTGTGTTGAGATGGTTTTTCTAAAGATGATGTGGACGTGGTACGACGTGGTTGTAAGAAGTTCGGTGCGACCAGATCTCGCTGACAAGGTCACCCGGTGCCAACACTTATCATGATCGTCATCGACAATCGAAGTCGGCATTCCAAGATCTCCGACCCGGTATCTAAACACGCCGAGACCCCCGACCCGAAGATCCCTGGAACCGAAGGTCGTAGACACGGAATCCAGACCCCGACACGCCAAGTTCGTCTTCTCGGAATGCCATGACCTTTTTCCCGCCGAGAACCCGTGGTACCCGAAGGCCATCAACACCGAAACGCCAAATTCTTCATCTCGAACGCCAAGACCGACCCGATACGCGGACCCGACAAGATCTTCGCGACGACAAGATCGACACCGACCGGGGAAAATACGATGTGCCCCCTAACGCCAAACTAAGTCCTTCTTCCCGGAACGCCAAGCTCTCCTTCCGTTGTCCGAGAACGATCCCGTCGGTCCGAACCCCAAGATCTTCCGAACCCACATGTGTGCCCGTAAGCCCCTATTTTTATAATATGACATTATCAACTGTCGCATATTAAATTGTTCATGGATGTATACCTGTCTGTGGTTTGGGGGCATTATGCCGATTCACCTTATAATTAAAAATGGAGTGTTTATGCGGGATACTTTTGTCTATTCCGGACTCCATTTAAATTGGTGTAGCGAACCGATGCCATGTTTCACCTTGTTAATACAACATTTAAATTGCGGGGTAGCTAAACAACATGAACCATTTAATTAAATGTCGGGACCCGGTTCCGCTTAATATTGCCTAATTGCACCGCATCTGCATCATATCATAATCATGCCGGATCTTTTGCCGTATATTAAATATTGCATCCAGTGTTTCTTCTAGTGTTTGCTTCTTCGCGGATTAGGCCGTGGAGTGGATGCGAGTATCGACAAGTTCTCCGGCTAATGATCCTTCGGCCGTGTTTCCCAGGCGAGCATCTCTTCCCCTTCTACCTATTTTGCATTTATAGTCTTTACTTCCTCCTGTTGATCTATTGCTATCCGTGTCGTGATGCTTTAGTTTCCGTACACCAGTTATATCCCGTGCAGCCTATATATTGCCTTGGACACCTCCTATTACATGTGCTTGGTAGATAGCTGGCCTTGCGAGCCGTAGTTGCTTGCTTAGGTGCGATCTCGTGTTGTCAAGTACCACAGTTGTTGGAATGCTGGCAGATGTTTAAGGTGGAGTTGATCATGACTTTAAATATAACTATTAAAATGCTAGATATATCTAATGTAGAGGCATCGGTGGGCAATAGATGTTATTTGGTTCTTCCATGCTCACTTGTGTCCCGTAGGACCCCGAGTACTTGATACCTATTCCTTGACTATTCACACTATCCACATCCGGGAGGCCTTATGGACCCCCCTGAGCCAGATCTTGATTCATTTCTATTTCTTGGGGCCACAAACTAGTTTGGGGTTTTATTACTATCCTGTACTTATGCCATGCTTTACTGCTTTATTTACGATTGTGCGTGGAGCACCTGTACTGTTTTGGATTGCACCACGTTTTCGCGGTATCGACAAGCCCAATCACACTTTCGGGTTCCCAGTCGTTTATAACCGTTGTTGCAAACCCTGGGTCCGTTCCGGAGCCGGCCAACTTCGTTGCGGGTAGCTTAGTGGGGTGGCCCCCTGAAATATTTTATGAATCCTGTGATTGTTTTGTCGTGAAAGCCTCGTTGGGTTTTGATTTGGTTTTTCCGAGGTTGATCGAGTGTGTGTTGCTATTTGTGCACCCCTGCAGGGTAAAATTTTCTAAAAGCCGTGTCCGCGGTTATGGACGACTTGGAGCACAGTATCTCGATCATAGACAAGCATAACTAAAGTAGTGCTATCAACTTGACTTAATATATGACTAGTAATCAGATTCAACTATAACGGAATGGATATTAAAAATGCCAACAACTGCTGGATCTAGGTTGTTTTGTTATACCTGCCTAGTAAGTATTGCAACTCCAATGGAATGCGATAAAAGTGCCAACAACTGCTAGGTTTTGGGATTCCTCAGGACAATTATATCTGACTAATAATTGTTCCAACTACAATGGAATGTTAACTAAAACTGCCCACTACTTATGCTATCAGGATGACTCCTGCTATCTATAACTGATTAGTAATTGCTGCAATTATAACGGAATGAGTAAAATTGCCAACTATGTGAGTTCCTTGGTCCGACTTCCTCGTTTGGTCTCGAGAGGGAAATACCAGGATGGGTTTGTTTGGTGTTAGCTTCAGGATGGATCCGAATACTTATCCCTCTCTGATAACCGCCAGTTGTATCGAGTCTCTATAGGTTGTTTAGTGCCGCTTAGCTGCCGCTTCAGCCCACCATACCTATGTAGGCGAGAGCCGCCGAATTCCAGCCTCGCCGTGTACTGGCCTCAGTACTGATGCTCCTCTTTTTCCTTCGCCCTTTGTCGGCACCCCTTTTGTTTTAGCAGGTTTGAGATCGTCGTCATTAGCAGGGTTACCCTTCTGGCTTGGCCTGAGCAGGATTATGGACGCCATTGGTTATTCTTCAGGGCTCTTTGCCCCATTTGCATCTTGTCCGTACTCGGACGCTGTAACGTTTTCAAGGTGATTCGGGTATTTGCATTGTATATCTGTATTCTTGGCTCGTTGAGTCGCTGTTGTATATATATCTATTCTGTGGGTCCCATCGAGGACTGTTGTGTAATGGTATTACTTCGTTTTCCACCCGCACGAAAGTGCCTGGTGGGCGTCCTTGAATCGTTTCTATGCGGGTTTGGCGAAAAGGGATAAAACTTGCATAGGCCGATTCGAGGGTGTTACAACTGCTCGTGGCGGCGCCGAGATGGTCTTGGCGCTGCTGAAGTCCTGGTTCCCGGACATGGACCTCTAGAGTCTTTCTAGCGGGTTTCGTCAGGGGACCAGCTACGACCAGCTTCGAGCTAAAGTTCCTAACATCCTCTCCCGTGGTGTCAAAATTGGGAGCTTCGTCCAGCTAGAAGGGACGTTGCCGACCCGGCCGGCTCGGAGGAATACTATTACAGCCCTCCTCGCGACGACGCCCCGGCTGCGCAGGCCCTGCCGCCACCGACTTTGCTTCCAGCAGCCACGCTCCAGCCGGTGCCTCTGGCCCTTCCAATGACCCTGAAGCCTGATCCCCAGAATGATGTGTGTATTTGTTTTTGTTTGAAAACTTGTTTGCTTTTGGTACTGAATGTTCTCTGGTGACCACATGACTTTTGCTATTTGACAAATTCCGTCTGGAGTTTCGTCTTCCTTTTATGATGTTATCTTGCACTTGTTGTATGCTTTCTTGTATGTGGGGGTGCACGAGCGCACCCATAGGGTGTAGTCCCCGAGGTTCAGGCCGGTTGGAGAATCTAGCCGGGTCGAAGGTCCTTTGTGTTTTTGCTTGTTGCAGGTTTTTTGTGGGGGAGCGTGCGAGCGCACCCGCACGGTGTAGTCCCTGAGGTTCGGGCTGGCTGGAGAATCTAGCCGGGTCGAAGCTCCTTTGTGTTCACTTGCCGTCTGGCGGATGGCCTCCGGCTCGGATGCTTTGGCTCATGCAAGGATAAAAGATACCAACAATGGTTTGCACGTTAGACATGCATACGATAAACATGGTTTTTAGTTTCTCTTTTGGTTGAAATTTTTGCCGTTTCATGCAAGACTGGTAGCTTAGTCCTTTTCTTAGCGAGCATTGGCCTTTGAAGCTGTGCCCTTGTCATTGCTTGGCTGGAAGCAAGGGTTTTCTTAGTTAGCATACTGCGCAATACTTCGGATTTGGCTACCGGCTTCGAACGAGCAGGCGCAAACAGAATGTCCAGACGCCTTGTTTTCCTTAGGATTTTTCCTGTACGGGCCTTCGAGTTTTCTGTCTTGCCGTGTCTGTTAGCCGGCTTACGGTCTACAGCCAGAATCAAAGAGGGATCTGTTGGAACTGCGTACATTACTTCGTCTCTTCAGAGTATGCGGCCGTCTGGGCCATCCGGCGAGTCCTCAAGGGAAACCGCCGGGTCTAGGGTTAGAAACAATGCAACCTAGGAATTTTAAGTGTAGCAGAAAATGCTAAATTATTACACAGTCCCCGAGACTATGTCGAGGCCCCTTAACTTGTTCATTACATAAAAGTAAGATACATTTGCCCTTTACTTAGGTGTAAAATGGGCGAAGCAGGCTCGCATTCCACGGGCGTTCAGTTTCTTCACCGGAGTAGTCCATCTTTTTCTTTGCCAGCTGGCGGGCGTCGACCAGGTATTGGAAGGATTTGGGGCAAGAGCGGGTAGCCATCTGCGGAGTGAGATGAGGGCTAAGACACTGGGATTTACCCAGGTTCGGCCTCCCGTAAGGTAAAGACGTACTCCTGCTAGATTATATTATCAAGTGAGTACAATGGTGGTGAGCTCGACGGCTAGGTGACGAGTTGATGGGGTGTATGATGGAACGTAAGTACAGAGAGTACCCTAGGGAGGTTTATATAGGGGGTACCTCGCTAGGGTTTACAGATATACAACCGAGTCAGTTAGGGACTCGGAGGATTTGACCTAATTCGACCGGGCTTCTGCTACGCTTCTGAGCCTCCAGCTTCTAGTCGCCAGGCTTCATCTCAGTCGCATTCCATTCGCCGTCCTATAGGCCCACTCATAGAGGCCTTGGCCCACTCGAAATGTCATGCTTGGCATACCCCATTCGGCATATACCCATTAGTAGTCCCCGAGGCCAACGTTGGTTCGACGCAGGTGTTCATTTGGCAGTCGGAGTAGGCGAGTCCAATTTGGATGCTCAGTAGAATCAGCGATGGACTCCCTCAATGAAGGAAGAAGTCTCTTCAATATGTCTTCAGTCGCAGCTTTGGCGAGTGGAGTTATGCTTGGGTCGCCGCACCTTATCGAATGGACAAGGCGCACCAATAGGCGAGTCGAGTGAATGAAGTTTGACCGTCAAGTAGGTCAAACTAGCTGTTGGGTAATCCAATGATACATTCGGTGTAATTACCGCGAGGTAACGGCTAGCCCGAGATTGGCGGGTAGCATCCCCCTATATAAGAAGAATGGCACAGGGAGAAACGAATCTTCGCATTTCTCCATCCCCGCGCTCTCCCAGTATCCAGATCCGCTCCCAATCCAAAATCTTCGGACACAGTGACTTCCTTCCTCCACCCATGGCGCCTCCAAAAGATCTCTGGGGCAAATCCAAATGCACCACAGCCGCCTTGAAGTCCTTTCAGGACACGGGTATCCTCTGCAAGGGGAATTGGCGGATTCCCGTGCCCGACGAATTCATCTGCTTCTAGAGCCACTTTGAAAGAGGACTAGGATTCTCGACATCACTCTTCTTCCGGCGATTCTGCGCGTACTACGCGATCAAGCCGTCGGATCTAGGGCCACACAACATGGAGAAGCTCACGGTCTTCATTGCCTTTTGCGAAAGTTACCTCGGGTGCCGCCCCTACTTCCCCCTGTGGTTTGCGTTGTTCCACGGCCACGTTGGTCGCAAAGGGAGTGGTGGCCCCATCCTGGCGGCAGGCGGAGTTACATTTCAGCTGAAGCCCAAGGAGTCCACTCCCTTCGGCAAAGTGGAACTCCCGATGTACGCCGTAGAAAGGAGCGAGCCCCGTCGGCTGATAGCAACAAAGCTCCCCGATTACCAGAAGATGGCCATCACGGAGATGATGGAGAAAATCCAGGTCTTGTAGAACAAGGGGCTTGAGACAATCAACCTCTACAACTGCTGGCTTGGAAGACGCCTGGTCTCGCTTGCGACCCGACCCCATTGGATGTATGAGTACACCGGGAAGAACGACCCTTCCAGGACGGGCTAGGAGCCCTGGGAGGCCGCTGACTACAAGGCCGCCTTGAAGAAGATCACAGACGCGGAGTTTACCGACGGGACGGCCGGGCTCGCTCTGTACGTGGCCGTGAAGAATGAATCCCCCACGGTGAGTTTTCCTTGTTACTCTGTCTTCAGTTGTGACTCGCGCCGGTGCAATTTGCATCCTCAACTTCTAATGTTCAATCGTGATTTCTAACCGGACAAATCCTCTTTGTCCACTCTCAGTTGTTTCAGGTCCTCGAAGGCTGGCTTCCCCCACTCGACGAGGAGATTCCCAAAGAGCTCGAAGAGGGGACCGAAGGGGAGTCCTCCGAGAGCGAAGAAGAAGCGAGGGAGGTTCCTCCGCTAGCACCCATTGCCTGCAAAACTCGCATGCAAAAGCAGTGCGATATCGAGGCGAGTCGCAGCCTTGAGGAGCATGACGACGGTGACGAGATCTTGCAGGAACATAGCTCACAGCGAGTGGCTACGTCGGTGAAGCCCGCACGAAAGCTGAAGTCACCTGCGAAGAAGCCAACACCGAAGCCGGCGTCGCCACCTAGATCAGTGGTGGCATTTGAGTCAGATGAGGAGTCCGGTGATGAGACGGATGAAGCTTCAACCAAGATACCTAAGGATACAACTCCAATGAAGGGAACGGAAGCTGCGGACATAGTGGTGGAATCGGAGGTTCCGCTTGCCACGATCATGCCAACAATCTTGGCTACCGTGGAGCCAGGGGATGCTGAAGTCACGGGGTCGAGGTTGCCGCCACCGGAGGAAGCGGCTATGTTGCTCGGGCCGGAGGTCCCTGCAACCGCAACCTCGACATCAATGAAGCCCGCGGTGTCATGGGCCGCGAGAGTCTTCGAGAAGGGGCTCTCACGCAAGTTGGGCCCGGAGCTGGATAAGCCTGCGCATATTAGTACGGGGTTACGCTTCCTTCCGGTCGCCAAGTAAGTTTGATATTCTCTTTTTCCGTGCTTCATTTTTTCTTGCGTAATTGGTTTGTTGACCGTGGCGACTTCGCATGTCTGGTGCAAAGAAGATTGGTCGCCCTATGGTGGCCAGGATTCCGCCAGTCGACGCTAGAAGGGAAGTCGACCCCTCCAAGAAGAGGAAGCCTGTTGTGGAGGATGCGCCAGGCAAAGGCGCAAAGAAGAATAAGAAAGGGGACGTCTGTGACATCGCGGCAGGGGGAAACGCGGAGGAGGTTGGCTCCGCTACCCATGCCGAACAAGTGACGGCCGCCCAATCGGAGACAATCAAGGAGGCCCCGCCATCGGAGCCACTGGCACCGATGACTAGCGCCCCGGTGAGGGTGGCCGCATCGTTTCTGCGCTTTATGGTGAAGGCGTTCTCGATGGCGGCAGACACTCATTCGCCGCAAATTCGAAAAATCATCAAAGAAGACGTTGGGCAGCGTCGCAGGCACATGTCTTTTGTGGTCCCTTCGCAGACGCCAGTGAGCTTCAAAACATGCTTAGAGCTGCCATTCAGGTATGTCCAGTCCCCGAGTTCCTGGTCGCTGAATTTCAGCGGCTAGGCACTTAGAGTTTTTAGTCGTCCAGTCCCCGAGGGTCTAGTCGCTGAATTTCAGCAGCTAGGCACTTAGAGTTTTTAGTCGTCCAGACCCTTAATGTTGTTCTGTTGTTAGGGCCTGCAAAGGGAATCATCCGACCGGCAATCCGCGAAGGAGCGCCTGGAGCACGACCTGCGTGCAGTGCAGGAGGCCAGCTGACGACTCCAAGAAACTGCTGGTGAGTGGGTGTTTCCTTTGGCGATCTGGAGCCATTGTTATTTGCACAAAACTGAATTGTGATGATTTTGCCTCATAGATGGACTCCTTGCTGCGATTGCCAAGGCCCGCGAGGGGTATGTTTCGGCTGCTGAACTGGATACAGTGAAGGAGCGAATTTACACGCTGGTGAAGGAGCTGGAGGAGGCAAAGGCATCGATGATCTCTTCTGAGGAGAGGGCCAAGAGTGCAGTTGCCGCGGCGGAGGAGGAGCGGAAGGCCTCCAACTCAGTCTTCCTCGGGTTGTAGGGTGACCTTGGTTCTCTTGAGAAACATGTGACGGAGAGCTGTCGCAAGCTTCTTGGTGAGTGTCTTCTCTTTTTTTTTGGTATGTAGCGAGTCCCCGAGCGGGTGAGTCCTTAATGATATTGGGTTTCTGACATTGCAGCCCTGATATGTCAAAGCGACCCTGTGGTGCAAACCTTCGACGCCTCGCAGTGTGTCACTGTGGTGGTGAACACAGCCACCGCCTCGGCGCTGTGTGTCCAAGCCGTGCTTCATGGGATGTCCCCCACCGAGGTTATTCCTGGGGGGTTGACTGAGGTTTGACACTATCTAGAGGAGGCACCGGGCCGTTGTCGAGTGGATTGCGTGATCGGCCTTCAGATGCGGGGCCACCACAGCATTGCGCCTTGGACTCGCTCACTTCCCCGATGACTTCGACCTCGACAACATCACCAGCAGTTACCCTTCGGCGACTGGCTCAGTGGAGATCTTGGAGGTTCTGAGGTTAACCACCAAGGCTGCTCCGTTCGCGGAGCGAGTATTGGCGATGGGGGATTTGCTGCCGTACCAGGAGAAGGTGGTGGCACTGGGCGACCCCGAGCCAGAGTATCGTGACCTGGAGTCGAAGCAGCCCTTCTAGTCAGCATTATCGAAGTCGTTGACGACGTACCTGGCGAACCCTTGGGAGCCATTCGTCCGGGTCAAGGGTGACGGCGGTGCTTCTTCGTCGGGCCCTGCAAAATGAGTTGCTGCCCTAAGGGGCTTTTGTAAGTTAGGGCGTCTGGCCGCTTTTGTAATGTAAACAATATATGTGTATGGAAGTAAACGGAGTCAATCGACTCGCAGTGCATGGTGAGGTCTGTTCTATGTTGATTTTTAGGTGCACGAGTCCTCGAGCGCGTCCACCCTTTGTTGGGGTTTACCTCGTTTGTGTGTAAGTTTGATTATATTGAGTTTTTATTTTGGTTGGAATCGACTCGTGGAGCCAGTCACTTGGCGACCCCAAGGGACCTCTGTAGTTGGATGTTTTCCTGAGCGCGAGCAGGGTCGACTAAGGCGAGTCCCCGAGCATGACAGTTAGCCATTCTAGTCGCATGCCCAAGGTAGGTGAGGGTCTAATGCATTGTTCGTAACGCGTCTATCCCCCCGGCTCGGAGAGCCAGTCTCGTTGCAAGTCCAAGTTAGGCTCTCTTACTTGGTGTGTTCCCGAGCCACGTAGGGATTTTTGTAGACAAGTCCACGTGCGTGGTACTTAACCGTTCGAGTCGCTGTGCGCGAGGATGGGGAGGACGGGTCGCTGTGAGAAGCGTTTTCGGTTGTCTTGGCCCGACGGGCCAGTTGAGCAAGACGACTCCAATGGGGGCTCCAGGGTGGCGTGTTCGTGGACGACACAAGGCTCGAGTGTGTTCGGTGCCCTTGGGCCACACTACTTAGCCGTGCCGGTCGCTCGACCAAAGGTTGACTTCCGTGGGTAGCATATTGCTAAGCATACGAGTGTGATTGGCACAAGAATATGGCAAGTAGACACAATTTGTGCGATCCGAATTTTTATTATAGAGAAGCTAAGTACAAGTTTTAGTTCTATGTGTAGAACTTTTGGAGGAGGTTTACATTCCATGGCCTCCCAACTTCGAGATGGCCATCGCCTCTTACATTGATCAGGTAGTAGGTGTCATTGCCGAGGACTCGCCCTATGGCGAATGGCCCCTCCCATGGGGGAGAAAGCTTGTGCATGCCCTTTTTGTCCTGGACCAGTCGTAGGACCAGGTCGCCTTCCTGAAAGGTGCGAGTCTGGACTCGGCGGCTGTGGTAGCGGCGGAGTCCCTGCTGGTAGATGGTGATGCGGGAGCAAGCTAGGTCGCGTGCCTCGTCGAGCTGGTCGACCCCGTCTTCGCAGGCGATCTCGTTTGCCGCCTCCACATAATTGATGACCCGAGGCGAGTCGTGCTCTAGGTCGGTTGGCTTTACGGCTTCAGTGCTGTATACCATGAAGAAGGGTGTGAACCCCGTGGAACTATTGATAGAGGTGCGGATGCCCCATATTACGGAGGGGATCTCTTCGACCCAGCATCCAAGGGTTCGCTCGAGGGGCACCTGAAGTCACGGCTTGAGTCCATGGTGGACGCTTTGGTTGGCATGCTATACCTGGCCATTTGACTCTGGGTGGGCGACTGAGGCGAGGTCTAGCTGTATGCCGTGCTCCTCGTAGAATTCTGCCATGGCACCTTTGGCGAAGTTGGTGCCGTTGTCCGTTATGATGTTGTGCAGGTAGCCGTACCGGTAGATGAGCTCGCGTAGGAACTTGGTGGCGGTCTTGCTGTCGCACTTCTTGATCGGCTTGGCCTTCACCCACTTGGTGAACTTGTTGACTGCGACCAGTAGGTGGGTGAAGCCATATGGGGCCTTATTGAATGGGCTGACCATGTCCATGCCCCATACGGCGAACATCCAGGTGATGGGGATGGTCTTGAGTGCCGAACCAGGGACGTGCATCTGGTTGGCGTATTTCTGGCACCTGACGCACCGTTGGACAATGTCGATGGTGTCGGCGTGCGCGGTGAGCCAGTAGAAGCCATGTCGCATGGCCTTGGCGACTAGTGATCTGGCGCTGGCGTGATGGCCGCCGTCGCCAGTGTGGATGTCTTGGAGGATCTATTGTCCTTCTTCTGGCTGTACGCAGCGCTGGAATACGCCAGTTACGATGCATTTGTGGAGCTTTCCGTTGATGATGATGAATGATTTGCAGCGGCGTATGATCATTCGTGCCTCTGTTTCATCAGTAGGCAGGACCTTCTGCTCGAGGTAGGCGACATATGGTGCGGTCCAGTCGCTGGGTTCCATGACCATGGTGACTAGGGCGGGCTCAGGCTGCAGGGGTATCCCGATGTCGATCTCCTTGGTCGAGGAGACCGAGGGCTTGTGGATGATGTCGAGGAAGACGCCTGCGGGTGGCGTTTGGCGGGCCGACCCGATGCGGGAGAGAGCGTTGGCCTCCTCGTTCTTGCGCCTGTCGATCCACTCGACAGAGTAGCCGTTGAAGTGGCCTCCCAGCTGGTTCACCGCTTGGCGGTATGCTATCATGGTGGGGGAGACGGTGTCGCAAACCCCAGCGACTAGGTCGGAGTCGTCGTAGCACCGTAAGCGATTGACGTTCATCTCCTTCGCGCCCCGCATGCCGTGGAGGAGGGCCTCGTATTCGGTCATGTTGTTGGTGAAGGGCGTGAAGTCGAGGTGGAGCACGTAGCAAAGCTTGTCGCCTTTGGGAGAGGTGAGGACAGCCCCAGCCCCTGCACCGTCCGCATTTTTGGACCCGTCGAAGTGGAGTGACCAGTAATGGAGGTAGGGTAGTTTCTCCGACTGTTGTGCCTCTTCCTAGTCGGCGAGGAAATCGGCCAGGGCCTGCGATTTGATCGCTATGCGTGGCTCTTACTTGATGTTGTGGACGCCGATTTCGACGACCCACTTAGCGACTCGCCCGATTGCTTCACGGTTGCTGATGATGTCCTGCAGCAGCGCAGAGGAGATGTCCGTGATATGGTGCTTCTGGAAGTAATGTGGGAGTCATCGTTGGGCCCTGAAGACCACATACACCAATTTTTGGTACTGCGGGTAGAACTATCTTGACTCCGTTAGGACCTCGCGGATGTAGTAGACGAGGCGCTGTACGGGACGCTCCTTGCCCTCTTCCGGTCGCTCAAAGGACCATCACGGCGCTGACGACTCGAGTGGAGGCCACGACGTAGACGAGCATTGGCTCTTTATTGATTGGGGCGGCGAGCAGTCGTGCCGCAAGCAGCACTTCCTTGAGCGCTTTGAGCGTGTTGTTCGCTTCTTCGTCCCATTGGAACGTGGGGTTCTTGCGCATCAGGCGGTAGAGAGGCATTGCCTTCGCACCGAGCCAGGGGATGAAGCGACTTAGGGCCGTGACTCGCCTGGCCAGCTTCTAGACGTTGTGCAGGCACTCAGGTTTCCCGAGCTTTACGATGGTGTTGATCTTGGTGGGGTTAGCTTCAATGCCTCGTTTGGAGACCACGTACCCTAGGAGCTGTCCGGTGGACACGTACAAGCTGCACTTCCTTGGATTGAGCTTGATCTTGTACCTTCACAGATTCGCGAAGGTTTCGGCTAGGTCGGCGAGCAGGTCGCTCTGGCGGGTTGATTTTACCACCATGTCATTGATGTAGACGTGGATGTTGCAGACAATTTAACTCGCAAGGCACTCCTGCATGCACCGTTGATAGGTCGAGCCAGCGTTCTTGAGGCTGAACATCATGGCGGTGTAGCAGAAGGCGCCGAATGGCGTGATGAACACCGTCTTCTCCTCGTCCTCGACCGCCATTTTGATCTGGTTGTAACCAGAGTATGCATCGAGGAAGCACAGCAACTCTGATCCCGCGGTCGACTCGATGATCTGATCGATGCACGGTAGGATGAACTCCTCCTTCGGACAAGCACTATTGAGGCTGGTGTTGTCGATACACATTCTCCAGGTGTTATTCTTTTTCAAGACCAGGACTGGGTTTGCCAGCCACTTGGAGTAATTGATGGGCCAAATGAATCCTGCGGCGAGTAGGCGCTGCACTTCTTCGACGATTGCTCGGCAGTGCTCTTCATTGAAGGGCCACAATGATTGTTTCACCGGTCGCACTTTGGGATCGGCGTTAAGTTTGGGCTCAGTGAGTTTCCTCGGGACACTGGGCATGTCAGATGGTTTCCATGTGAAGATGTCGCGATTCTCACGCAGGAACCCGATGAGCGTGCTTTCCTATGCGGGACTCATGTTCGTCCTGATGGTGACCGTCTGGCTAGAGTCTCCTGGGACAAGATCGACGGTGCGGGTGTGCGTGGTCGCCTCGAAAGTGGAGCTTCTGGCAGTTGGCTTCTTCATGATGGTGGTGTCGTCCGTGTCGATGTTGCTCGCGTATTTTGCAAGCTCGTCTGCGTGGTTTGTCTCCACGGTGATGACGGTGTCGGCGAGCTTTGCGCCTTTGTCCTTGCATTCCACGACCATGTTAGGGTCGCCGAGGACGGTGATGATGCTGCTTGGCCCTAGGAGCTTCATCATGAGGCATAGTGCGGGGTCGCCATGAATTTGGTGAACGCCTGGCGCCCCAAGACGCAGTGGTAGGGGCTGTGGAAGTTCACCAGCTCGAAGGTGATCCGCTCGGTGCGGAAGTTGGCTAGTTTGCTGAAGGTGACTGACAGCATCACCTTGCCGATCGGGTATGCCTTCTGACCGGGAACAATGCCGTGGAAGGTGGTGGTCGTTAACTCGATCGCCGACTCCGAGAGGTGTAGCCTCTTGAATGTTTCCAGGTACATGATGTTGATGGAGCTTCTGCCGTCCATCAGCGTCTTGGGCAGCCAGTAGTCAGCCACTTTGGGCCTGACCACCAGGGAAACTCGCCCCGGATATTTGATCCTGGGCGCGTGGTCTTGGCGACTCCAGGTGATGCTTTGCTCAGACCAGTTGAGGAAACGGGGGGTGTCGACCTGGGTCACCGTATTAACGGTGACTGTGCAGGCGAGCACCTTCCTCTCGCGTTTGGTGCCGAGCCCTGTGAAAGTGTGTAGCGAGCCGACGGTGTTGCCGAAAACACCGACGTTGCCGTTGTCCCTTGGTGGATTTTTGTTGGGGTCCTCCCTTGCTCGCCTTGCCTTTTCGATCTCTTTCAGAGAATGGCAGTCCGCGATGGTGTGGGTGGCAGGTTTCTTGATGAGGACATCCCTACAGTTACACCTACCTCAATTGGTACTGATGATGTTCCAGCTGCCGCAAAGAAAGATCAATCCAATGAGATAAGGATTGGACCAATTACAAGAGCTCGTGCTAAGCTACTAGAACAATAGGTGAACTTGTTTCTTAATGAACCTGATGTTTTAGTTAATGAGAATTTTATACTACCTAAGTGTTTGAATTATTGCATGATCAGCTACTTGGGAGAAGAAGGCATAGCACGGAGCGAGGAGCTAATGGAACATGGCATGTTGATCAATGAAGAATGCGCGAGGGAGGGGAGGGAGGAAGCGCAAGGAGCTGCCAAAGATGGAGATCAACAAGTGGAGGAAGTTCTCTGCCGCGACAGAGAAAAGCCCCAGTTTTCTGCGACGGCAGGAAAACTGGCCCAAACTCTGCCACAGCAGGCTGCCGCGACAGAGAAACCGAGTCAAACTCTGCCACGACAGAGAGTGAGGCTAAACCCTTTATGGACCGGTTTGTATCTTTTAGTTGGGTGGGACCAACTCTACCACGACAGCCTGCCGCGACAGAGAAACCGAGTCAAACTCTGCCACGGTAGAGACTGAGGCCGAACCCTTTATGGGCCGGTTTGTATCTTTTAGTTGGGTGGGACCAACTCGGATACCACCTAGGTCGCCGCCCCCAGACTCTTAAATAGATGGGGCGCCACACCAAGTTAGGGTTAGACCACGTTAAAATTATTTTGGAGTTGTTTCTTTCATAGAACCTCTGGAATTACTTGTGATCGATTTCTACCAACTGCAACTGAGTGTGATCTGTTGTTCCACTGGGAATTAGTAGATTGCAAACTATCGTTCGTGGTCGACGGCTACGTGTGCAAGAGTGTGGTGTTGTGAAGATCCTACAAGGTTCAAGAGATGTTGCATTGGCATCAGGGTTCGAGCGGGAGAGATCATAGCTACACACTAGTTATCTATCATCCACCATCACTATCGACAAGTGCTTGCTGAGAAGATCGGGCCACCCCATATCATCTTGGTATCAGATTTCCTCGTTGCCTTGGTAAGCATCCACAAATCCATATGTAGATTAGTTTGTGTGTTTTCGTACTCTACAAAAAAAGCCCCACAAAAAGAGTTGCCATAGCCTCGATTACATCGTATTGAGTAATAGTTGCTGGTCGTGCTTCCTCTTTTAGTTTAGATCTTGATTTGTTCATCGTTTTTCTTCTAGTTCTAGTCGAATCCACAATCTAATTCCGCTGCCATAGCCAGATATGATCTTAGCTAGGAGTCCTAGTTCTTTACTCTTGGCCGAGTAGGTTTGCAAAAAAAAAATCTTACCGACATTGTCGTGGCACGGAAACCCTCCTTTTCCTGCCGCGACACCGTGTCTGCCCTGGATCGGAGCTCTGCCGCGGCATGATTTCTGCTGCCGCGCGCCCTCTCTCTACCGCCGCTCTGCCGCGGCACGATTTGGCGCATTTTTTCTGCCGTGCGTCTGTGCTCTGCCGCCGCTCTGCGTGACAGGATTTTACCCTGTTTCTCTGCCACGGCAGGAATTTTTCTGCCACGGCACGTTTTTGATCAGTTTTTCTGCCATAGTAGGAATTCTTACAAAGTGTGAAAATTGCATTTTCCCGAACTTTAGCCACAGCCTTTCTATTTCATAAGTGTAGGAACTTGCCCATTGAGACTAGTTTCTGCTCCTACAGGCTACTCCTAGGAATTTGGTGCTTTACTTTGTAATTGGCCATGTGTGAGATATATTCAAAAAAAAGAGAAAAAGAAAAATAGCAAAAGATACAGAAGCAAAAAGATAAAGAAGCTATACAAAAGAAAAAAAGAAAAAGAGAATTGAGTAAGCGGCCTAGTGATATCTTTGTGCACCGGTAGATTGAGCAATCTTGTGCCTATTTACTTTGAGCTTTGCTAGTGTCTCTCGAGAGTAGTATAACACCCTTCATAGTTGCATTGCCACGTTTTTCTCCACGTGTGTGTTTCTTGGGTTTTTGTACGATCATCACTAGGACTTGTTTGCGGTGTACTAAGGATACCGTACCTATAGATCGACCATAAATAACCTGTGTACCCTATGATAGTTCTCTATACCTTTGATATTCACTTCATCACATCAGTGCATAAGTCTTTGATTACGTTTGGTAAAGCATCTCTATTCACTTTGGAATGGTAAGATCTATTTTCTTGTCAGTTGTGAGTGAGTTGTGAGAGTTTTCCACCAAACAGATTTTGATTTTTGCACTAACCTACTAATCATGTGTACTAGTAATGATGATGTTGTGTCACAGAAAAAGCAGGTTGAGGAGCTTGTTAATTGGTGCGATTCTATTGATGGGAATATGAAGGACATGCAAGAGGCAGTGGATCAGAATACTGGCGCAGTCAATAATATTCAAACTCAAGTGACAACAATCAATATCAATGTCGCCATCTTGCAGCGTTCGATTGAGGCCCTTATAGCAGCAATTCAGCAAGGACAAGAACACCAACCTGATGATGTGTTCGAGGATCTTGATGAGGGTAGTGCGGCTAATGCTACCCCGCATCGTGGCAGGGGACGTGCCAATCCCCCTACACCTGCTGCTGCTCCTCTTTATGGGCGTGGATATGCTCCTTTGGGACGTGCTCAACGTGTTCTGAACCAAGCTGATGATGGTTTGGGCAAACCAAAGTTTTCAATTCCCTCTTTCAATGGTTCACTTGATCCTGAGGATTATCTTACTTGGGAGTTGAATTGAGAAGCTTTGGCATTTGTTTGATTATCCAGAAGACAAGAAGGTCAACCTTGCAGCTTTAGAATTTGATGGATACGCTTTGCGTTAGTGGGATGCTATTGTGTAGAATAGAGGAAACGACAATCAACTTCCTGTGATGGATTGGCATGAGATGAAGAGCATTATGAAGGATCATTTTGTCCCCACCAATTACTCGCGATTAGTTTTTGATAAGTTGACACAACTGAGGTAAGGAACCATGTCAGTTGATGAGTACTACAAGGATATGGAGATGCTTATGCAACGTGCTAACGTTCGTGAGTCCCTTGAGATGACTATGCAGCGTTTTCTCAACAATTTGAAGCTTCAAATGAAGAGCATTGTTCTTCATCACAAGTACTACGCTATGAATGAGCTATGGCACCATGCTAGAGAGGCCGAGTCACAGCTAGCCGAGGAGGCTAAGTCACGTGCACGTTTTCCATCTACTAGCCGTTTTGTGGCCAGATCTACACCGCCACCTATGCTGCCACCTGCACCTGCTACTAGCCATCCTCCAACATCGGCCAAACCTGCACCTACATCTTCGTTTGGGTCCAATGCTCGGAAGCCCGCTGCTCCTGCTACTAGCTTGGGTTCCAATATGTCAACTGCGTGTACTCGCGATGTGGTGTGCCATACTTGTGGAGGAACAGGACACTACAAGAAAGATTGTCCAAACAGCAAGGTCATATTTATCAATGAACAAGGTGAATTAGAGAGTGGAGATAAAGTTGATGACGATGATCCTTATGTTGGCGAGGATGGCGCAGATGCTTATCCTGAGCGTGCGCCAACTATTTTCGTATCTTCACGTATACTTAGTGTGAAACCTATTGATGAATCTCAGCGTTGCAACTTGTTCCAAACAAACGCTCTAGTTGGACCTAACAAAGCTTGCAAGGTAATTATTGATGGAGGTAGCTACAGAAATGTTGCAAGTAAGGAGTTGTGTGCCAAGCTGAATTTGACTTATTTTCCTCATACCAAGCCATACTACATATAATGGTTGAGCAACAATGGTGAGATGAAGGTAAATCATATGGTACATGTGAATTTTCAAATAGGGCCATATAAGGATTCTATTGACTTTGATGTGGTTCCTATGACTGTTTTCCATCTTCTATTGGGACGGCCTTGGCTTTATGATTGCCATGTGCAACACAATGGCCGTGCCAATACATATCACTTGGAATTCAAAGGAAAGAAGATTACTATGCAGCCAATGACACCACAAGACATTGTGAATGATTCTCGTCAGAAGATAGAAGTGAATGTGAAGGAAGATCCTATAGCTCGGCGAGATTGTGTGACAGCTGTTCCTGATGTAATTGAGCCTAAATTGAGTGATATAATGAAAAGTGAGAGAGTGCCTAATTTGCTGATATTAGCCACCAAAGAGGATATGAGAGAATTTCGTGAGGATCCTACAGCCATGCCGCTTGTGCTCAGGTATAAGGGCGAGGTATTGGTTTCTAACGACATGACCCCTATTTATCTTGGTGTCTCTTCTGTTATGCAGGATTTTGGGGATGTGTTTACAGACGATGTACCTGCAGTATTGACTCCATTGCGAGGTATTGAACACCAAATTGATTTGATCCCTAGCGCCACACTTCCCAATCGTGCACCCTACAGGACCAATCCCGAAGAAACAAAGGAGATACAGAAACAAGTATAGGCATTGTTGGATAAAGGGTGCATTCGTGTCTCTCTTAGTCCTTGTGCTTTTCCTGTTATTTTTAGTGCCTAAGAAAGATGGTACATGGCGCATGTGTGTAGATTGTAGAGCTATTAATAACATCACTATTCGATATCATCATCCTATTCCACGCTTAGAGGATATGCTAGATGAATTGAGTGGTGCTGCTATTTCCTCTAAGATTGATTTGCGTAGTGGTTATCATCAAATTAGGATGAAAGAATGGGATGAGTGGAAAACTGCTTTCAAAATGAAATTTGGGTTGTATGAGTGGTTAGTTATGTCGTTTGGTCTTACTAATGCACCTAGTACATTCATGCAATTAATGAATCATGTTCCAAGAGATTTTATTGGTCATTTTGTGGTTGTTTACTTTGATGATATACTTATCTATAGCCACAAAGAAACTGAACATTGTAATCATATCCGACAAGTTTTGCAAGTGTTGCATGATAATAAACTGTATGCTAATCCTGAGAAGTGCACATTTGCAAAAGATAAGGTCATATTTCTGTGATTTGTTGTATCTAAGAATGGGGTAGAGGTAGATCAATTTAAAATTGAATCAATTCATAATTGACCTACTCCCATGAATGTTAGTCAAGTGCGTAGATTCCACGGCTTAGCTGGTTTCTATAGGCGCTTTGTTAAGGATTTCAGCACTATTTCTGCACCGTTGAATGATTTTACTAAGAAAGGTGTTCCATTTGTATGGGGCGCAACCCAAGATATTGCATTTGATACATTGAAACGTTTGCTTACTTCTGCACTATTACTTGCATTACCTGATTTTTCGAAGCAATTTGAAGTTGAATGTGAGGCTAGTGGTATAGGCATTGGTGGTGTTTTGATGCAAGAGGGTCGCCCTATACATATTTTTCTAAGAAACTTACTGTTGCTCATTTGAACTATCCTATTTATGATAAATAATTGTATGCACTTGTTAGAGTACTTGAAGTTTGGCAACATTATTTGTGGCCAAAAGAATTTATCATACATTCTGATCATTAAGCATTGAAGTATTTGAAAGCTCAATCAAAATTGCATAGAAGATTAGCTAAATGGGTTGAGTTTATTGAATCTTTTCCTTACATCATTAAGTATAAGAAGGGAAAATAAAATGTTCTTGCTGATGCTTTATCTAGGAAGAACATGCTATTAACCAATCTTGATGTTAAAATTCCTGAATTAGAGGCTATTTGTGCACTTTATGCAACTGACCATGATTTTGCTGAACCATATCGTTTGTGTGCTCTTAGAAACGCATGGGATAAGTATCATATACATGATGGATATTTGTTTCGAGCTAACAAACTATGTATTCCAGAATTGTCGTTGCATTTGTTCTTAGTGCAGGAATCACATGCTGGTGGTTTGATGGGTCACTTTGGGTGTGAGAAGACGTTGCTCATGCTTGCTGATCATTTTTATTGGCCCAAGATGAGGCGTGATTTCTACATATTTGTGAGCCGATGTATTACATGCCACAAGTCAAAATCCAGGCTGAAGCCTCACGGTTTGTATACACCTCTCTCTGCACCTACTACTCCATGGAAAGACATTAGTATGGATTTTGTGCTAGGTCTACCTAAAACTCAGAGAGGTCATGATTCTATATTTGTGGTAGTGGATAGGTTCTCTAAGATGGCTCATTTTATTGCCTGCCACAAAAGCAACGATGCGTCGCATGTTGCTAACCTGTTTTTCAGGGACATCGTGAGATTACACGGTGTACCAAAGACGATTGTTTCTGAACGTGATGTGAAGTTCATGAGCTACTTTTGGAAGACCTTATGGGTGAAGCTGGGAACGAAGCTGCTATTCAGTACTACATGTCATCCCCAAACATATGGTCAAACGGAGGTGGTGAATCGAACATTGTCATAGCTGGTAAGGACTATGATAAAGAAGAATCTGCGGGAGTGGGAAGAGTGTTTGCCACATGTTGAGTTTGCATACAACAGGCTTGTGCATTCGACTACTCAACTTTGTCCTTTTGAGGTGGTGTATGGCTTCAAGCCATTGATGTCACTTGAGTTGTTGCCTTTGCCATTACATGAGAGAGTTGATATGGAGGCATCAAAGCGTGCTAAATATGTGAAGAAGATTCATGAGAAGACTCAAGAGGCTATTGAGAAGAAAGGCAAGATCATTGCTGCTGCAAGGAATCAAGCAAGGAAGGAATTGTTGTTCAAGCCTAGCGACATGGGTTTGCGTGCATATACGCAAGGATAAATTTCCACTACTTCGTAAGTCCAAGTAGAAGCCACGTGGTGTGTAACACCCTCGAATCGGCCCCATGCAAGTTTTAGCGATTCCTGCCAAACTCGCATAGAAACGATTCAAAGATGCCCACCAAGCACTTGCGTGTGGGTGGAAATCGAAGTAATATCATTACACAATAAATCACCTTGAAAACGATACAACATCCGAGTATGGATAAGATGCAAATGGGGCTAAGAGCCCTTAAGAATAACCAATGGCGTCCATAACCCTGCCCAGGCCAAGCCGGAAGGGTAACCCTGCTAACGACATCAAACTTATACCTGCTAAACAAAAGGAGTGCCGACAAAGGGCAAAGGGAAAAAAGGAGCGGTCAGTACTGAGGCCAGTACACACTGAGTCTAGAATTCGGCAGCTCTCGCCTACATAGGTATGGTGGACTAAAGCGGCAGCGCAACATGCACAAAACAATCTATAGAGACTCGATTCAACTATCGGCTATTAGAGAGGGATAAGAAAGATCTATTTGGACCCAACCTGATAGTAACACCAAAACATACCCATCCTGGTATTTCCCCCTCGACGCCACACGAGGAAGTCAAACTGAGGAACTCACACAGTTGAAAGTTTTATTCATTCTATTATAGTTGTAGCACTTACTAGTCAGATACAATTAGCATAATACATTCCAAATCTAGCAGTTGTTGGCACTTTTATTTACTCATTCCGTTATAGTGAAACTGATTACTAGACATGTCAAAGTCAAATTTATAGCACTACTTTAGTTATAGTTGTCTATGATTGAGATACTGTGCTCCAAGTCATCCATAACCGTGGACACGGCTTTCAGAAAGTTTTACCCTACAAGGGTGCACAAATAGCAACACACACACTATCAACCTCGGGAAGAACCAAATAAAAAGCAACGGGGCCTCATGACAATGCATTCATAGGATTCATAAATTTTTTCAGGGGGCCACCCCACTAAGCTACCCGCAACGAAGTTGGCCGGCTCCGAGACGGACCTAGGGTTTGTGACAATGGCTGTAAACGACTGGAAACCCGAAAGTGTGACTGGGCTTGTCGATACGGTGAAAACATTCCATGTTCCAAAACAGTACAGGTGCTCCACGCATAATCGTAAATAAAGCAGTAAAGCATGGCATAAGTATAGTATAGTAATAAAGCCTCAAACTACTTTGTGGCCCCAAGAAATAAAGTGTGAATCAAGCTCTGGCAAAGGGGGATTCATAGAGTCTCCCGTATGTGGATAGTGCGAATAGGCAAGGAGTAGATATCAAGTACTCGAGGCCTACGGGACACAAGTGAGCGTGGAAGAACCAAATATTAGCTATTGCCCACCGGTGCCTCTGCATTAGTTATATCTATTCCCAACATTTTAATATCAAGTTGTAATTAAATTCATGATCATCTCCAACATAAAGCATATGGTAACCTTTCAACAGTTGTGGTACTTGACGACACGAAGCAGCACCTGAGCAAGCGACTACGACACGCAAGGGAGACTATCTACCAACAACAGGTAATAGGAGGTGTCTAAGGAAATATAAAAGGCTGCAAGGGATATCAAGGGTACAAAAAGACTAAAGCATCGCAACACGGATATTAATAGATCAATAGGAGGAAGCAAAGACTATAAACGCAAAATAGGTAGAAAGGGGGAGAATGCTCGCCTGGGAAAACACTGCCGAAGGTTCAACAGAGATCGGGTCGACACTTGAATCCATGCATCGGCCTAATCCATGAAGAAGCAAAGCACTAGAAGGAACACCGGATGCACTATTTAATACTACGGCAGAAGATCGGGCATGATGCATGTATGATGCATGTCATGGCAAGGATGCGGTGCAATTAGGCAACATTAAGTGGAACCGGGGTCTCGACAATTAAACAATAGGATAATGTTGTTTAACTACCCCGCACTTTAAATGTTGTCTTGACAAGGCAAAACAGGGCATTCACTACACAAATTTATATGGAGCCAATATAAGACTAGAATAGCCCGCATATAGCCTCCATATTTAATTATGAGGTGACTCGACAAATGCCCCCAAACAAACACAATATGTATGCAATCATGGACAATTTAATATGCAACAAAATAGATATCATATATTATAAAAATAGGGGGTCTCGGATAGGGTCACACATATCGGTTCCGAAGGCCTTTGGGTTCGGGATCGGTCTTTGGGCTTCGAATCTGGGAAGGAGAACTTGGTAGTTCTGAGGGTTCGGGCTTCGGATCCGTGAAGGCAACCTCGTCAGACCGGCGTCATTGCTTTCGTGTTCTTCATAACTATCTTCGGAGCATCTAAACCGTGCAGTAGGTCTTCTCGATTCCATGTCGAAGGCCTTGGGGTTCGAACCTGTCGCATTCAGGCATGGGAGCTTCAGGGTCAACTCGCGCTGAGGCAGCGGCGGCGACGCGGTCGTCCATGGAGGCGGCGCACCTGAAGGTTGGGGAGGAGGTGCTCGGGGCGTGGTGTCCAGACGCGGTAGCGCACATCCGCAGCAAGAGAGAGGAGGGTAGCGCAGGGAGCTCGGGGCTGCATCCAGTGGCAAGGTCGAGCATGCACGGTGGCACCATGGCGGCTGCAGACGTGGTCTGCCTTGGGGACGCGAGGAGGTGCTGGCGGTGATGTTCGAGGTTGGGGACGGCATGGCGGCGCTGCGAGGCTCGGTGACGCGACCAGCAACACAGGCCTGCGGGGGTGAGGAGGATGCGCAGGCTCGGCGAGGTTCTGCGGGGCCGGCAACGAGTCGAGCGGGCGCAAGGAGAGATGGACCCTGGGCTCTGCTCGGGGGCGACGGCTCTGCTCGCGGAGAGGATGACGCCGGTGGTGGACGGCGACGTAGGGAGGCTGAGGTGGTGGCGTTCGGCGGCGCAGCTCGACGGAGAGGCGAGCTCGAGCGTAGGAGAAGGACCAGGGGCGGCGGGGCTCTAGCGGCCGCTGCACCCACGAGGATCGAGGCGAGCTTGCGGGATGAGGAGGGGAATCGCGTCGGGGGTTGTCGGTAGGTGGGGCCGGGGTGGTGAGTAGCGTGTCGGGTGGGGCCACGCGGCACGCGGGGTGCACGTCGCTCGTGAGCGTGCTGGGGTGTGGGAGCGTGTCGGTCTAGGTCTAGGGTGGGTCGGTCGCTGGGGCGGTTGGTGGAGTGGCGAGTGGGGCGAGTGGCGGCGGCGGCTGATGGGTGGAGTCTAGGGTTAGGGTTTGGGGTTAGCTAGACTGGGGAGTAGGTGGCCTCCGGTTGGGCCACTTGGGCCTGGCCGGTTGGCTGCCTCCCCAGGAACTTTATAAAATAGTTTTCTTTTATTTATTTGTAAAACAAAACATTTTTATAAATATCTTTTAGACAAACAAAATATCCAGAAGAGACCGGGGTTTTGATTTGAAATAAAAAGAGAGGTACATCTGGAAAACAAAAATAGGCTTTTGCAAAATAGTTCTAAACAAACATATGAATGATGATGATGCTCAAATGCAATGTGGCATGATGACATGAGCATGCGGTCATGATGATGCAGAAAATAAAAATATCACGTGATTTTCTAGTAGTGGTTTTAGCAGGGTGCTACATGGTGCTGGTCCTTACAAGGTGTTGGGGGGATACCCCCGGGTAGGGTCACTCCAGGGTATAAGGGCCGAGTTAGCCGAGGTTCGGCAAGGTCAAAGCGGATGCTGGCCGGGTCACCTCAAGGCAGGCCGGATCAGGGAGTAACCCGGACCACGGGGGGTCGCTTAACATTGTCTCATCCAATTTAAGGATTAAGTCGGAAGTGCTTGTCTAACTTATGTGCAGGAACAGGTGTGGCCGGATCTACTATGATTCGGGTCTTCGCTTAGCTTCTGGGAGAAGGAAGGAATCTCTCTGGTCAAAAAGAAGGTCCGGTACGCACTGCATGAGCGGAGAAAGCAAGGGCAGGACCACCGGGTCGTGGCCGACAAGGGTGACGACGCCCATGTCGGCTGACGCTGGAACCACAGAGGCTTACGTCGCTAAAGCATGTGTGACGCGGGGGAAAAGCACCCCGGTCGGGTTACCACTTTGGGAGGGGGCATATTCTTAGGAATATGCCTCCACGTATGCCCTAGGCAGGGATCGAACTTCCTCTATATAAGGGGGGCTAGGTTTCTGGTAGAAGGGGTTGGTTGAGCTCTAGTTGGTTTTGGTAATTCCATAGTGCTAGTGGATCTAGGGTTCTAGGGAGAAATAGTAGGCAAGAGTAAGAGAGCTCCTTCTTCCTCCTCTAGCCAATACAGCTCAAGGAGCACTTGTAATCTCGAGATATAGCAATACAAACTTCTGTGTGGAGAATCACTCCACTATCCCTCCCTGGATTCCCCTAGCGTGTATTAGTCTCCACCTTTAGCCTATCCATGGCATCTGCAGTGACACCACCATGACAGTTGGCACAAACCGTGGGGCTAGCGGCGCTAGCAGGGGTGAAGATCCGGATAGGAAACCTCATTGGCACCGGCGAACGCGTCGTCTCCGGCCTCGTTCAGCGCTTTGGAGCGCTGGATTTCGTCAGCGACAACGCTGGCTTCTTCGGCATGCGCCCACTTCCGCGCAACGGCCTCTTCGTCAAGCTCGGTGCGCACAAGGTCTATGTTTCTATGGACGTCTCATGCGTTCATCCATGCCGCGTCGTCGATGCGGGGGAACCACCCCTCACTGTGGCTCACAGGGCACGTATCGCTCGCTCCCCGGACCATGCGGAGGTGATGATGACTGCGCCAGGTGCAGGCGCAAGCAAGGACCCAGCACCAGACCCGGAGGTAACACCTAAGGCACCGAGGAAAGGTAGAGGACCTCCACTAGAGAGGCCTGAGAACGTACTGAGAGAAGCTATGGATAGCTTGGCTAACCCGGTAGCAGCAGTGGTAGATCCGGCTCAGGCATAGGCCGAGCTAGAGGAAACTAGGCAAAAGATACTGGAGGGCGCAAAGAAAATAGCCGCGGCTCAGCAGTCGCTGAACATGACGCTGCGTGAGTACGCAAAGGCAAACAAAGTCGATACGGTAAAGTAAAAGGGAGAAATCTCATAAGCGAAATGAACAGAGAAGGTGATGATGGAGCAGAAGGGTCGGAAAACTATCTGTCTGTGGGGTTGCCGAAGTATAGTACCCCGGCGAAGAACCTCAGAGCAGCAGATGCGGCTGTGTCTGAGTTAGAGGGTCTGACGGGTGAGGCCCGTCAAAGACAGCAAGATAGGGTTAACGAGCTGGTTCGAATCGCGCACAGACAGAATGAAGAGCTGCTGAGAGCTAACCCGGAGAGAGCTGGAGCTTCCAAAATCGTCCATTCGGTGATGGGTAACCCATAGAAATCCGCTGGAGCCACATCATTGCCTCATGGCGGTCCAAGGAGAGAAGAGGTAGTAACCTCGGCCAGACGGAACAAACAGATCGTCCCGAACGACCCGACGCGTGCGGGAAAAGAAAAAGAGATGCGGAAAAGTGATGATCGACGGAGTGTGAGACGAGGTGAAGCTGGCCGAGGTAATCATGACCAAGGCAATGCCGGTCAAGGGGACGCTGCCAACGGCAATGCTGGACAGCACAACTCCGCAGGAGCAGGACAACCGCAGCAGCGGAATATACCAAGGCAAGAGCAAAGCGCCGGCCGAGGTATGCAGCAGAAAGGTGTGCAACGAGAGCAAAACCGATACAACGACGGTGATTCGGAGATGGTGAACGCAGGGTACCCCAGACCAGACTATCATGTGATAGGGTCAGGATTGGGAAGCAGGGATTTAATGCCGGATGACGCCAGGTTAAAACTGGATCGCCTGTATAGGTCAGAACAGATCGAATGTCAAGGTCCTTCGGGTCCAGCGTGCTTTGGACCCCGGATCATGAAGGAACCGCCGGTACCAAACTTCCAGTTACCCAGAGGCACGAAGACGTATGACGGCAGTACCAAGCCGGAGGATTGGCTGATAAACTATGCTACCGCGGTGAAAATTGCAACTGGCAACTTGAGATGGGCCGTACGTTACGTACCCCCGATGTTGGAAGGCCCGACAAGAGTATGGCTGAATAATTTACCACCCGGAAGCATCAACTGCTGGATAGATTTTGAGGAAATGTTTATCAGCAACTTCTCAAGTACATATCAGAGGCCGAACAGACCGCAGACCCTAGCAATGTGCAAGCAAAGACCTAACGAGACGGATCGTGAATTCTTGACCTGATGGTGTACCGTGAGAAACTCGTGTGAGGGTGTCATAGAGTCACAGGCCATAGCGTGGTTTGTGCAAGGGTGCAGATATGGCAGCGAGTTGTGGATGAAGTTGCAAAGGAAAATGCCAATTATGTTGGCATAGATGATCCGGATTGCTGATTCGTATGCTTTGGGCGATCCGACTCAACCTAGGCTCGCGTCAAATGAGTCAAACGAGGAATACTACCAGAGGGATGGAGTTGGGTCATCCCGGAGGAACGATTACAGAGGAAAAAGGAGAGATGATAGACCGGATCATTGCTACGGTTCGCAACAAGTTGCAGCTGTGAATCAAGATCAGCCCAGAGCAGGGAGCAACCCACGCCAGAAAACGGGAGGGCAATGGACTCCAAGAAATGATGGCAAGAAAACATGGACTCTAGAGAAAAAGAAACAGTGGCGAGAAAAGAAAGACCGTCTGAGGTATACCTATGAGTCGATGTTGGACCAGCCGTGTAAGTTTCACACGCCAAATCCGAATAGCCCGGAGGGTCACACGATGAGGCAATGTGAGTGGATGCGTAAGATAGAGCAAGGAGGTTCGGGGAATGCTCAGGCACCCCGGAATGAGCAACCTCGGCAGGAGTTACCTCAGCAGCAATTGCTCTCCGGGGCAAACACGCAGCAGCTAATGTTGCCTCCCCCTCCGCTGAGGTATGACAACAATGAGAGAAGGGATGCAGTGCATCAGGTGGAAAATCAACAACAACCGGATCAGAGGTACCCCGGAAACGAGGGAAGGAATGAGTACAGGGAACATCACCAGAGTTATTGTGTGTTCACGACTGAGGAAACAGATAGAAAGAGCTTGTAGCACCGACATATGGAGGTCAATGCGGTCATGCCAGCAGTGACGAGGTACATGCCTTGGTCGGACCAGGAAATCACCTGGAACATCAAAGATCATCCTAAACTTATGCCAAGTCTAGGTTCGTATGCGCTAGTTCTAGATCCGACATTCATTGGACCGAACATCAATGTGAGGTTCTCCAAGGTTTTGATTGATAATGGCAGTAGCATTAACATCATGTATGCGGATACGATGCGCAAGTTGGGCATCTCGGAGAACATGCTCCAGGCTACGAGAACAACTTTCCATGGCATTGTACCAGGCATTTCTTGTGAGCCCATAGGCAAAGTCCGGGTCGACGTGCTATTCGGCACGAGGGATAACTGCCGAACTGAAAATCTGGAATTTGAAGTGGTGAACTTGGAAAGTGCATATCATGCGTTACTAGGAAGACCAGCATTGAACAAATTCATGGCAAGCTGTCACATTAGTTATCTGAAGATGAAGTTGCTCGGGCCAAATGGAGTGATTACCATTCTTGGAGATTTCCGACGTTCCATTGAGTGTGCTTCAGCTGGGTCTAACCTAGCCGAGTCACTCGTGATTGCGCAAGAGAAAAGAAAAATCCAAGAGGTGGCGGCATTAGCTCAGTCCACGCAGCAATATATGCCAGCGTTAAGTAACCCGCATGGCAGCGTTTCATTTCAAGCCGCCAAGGACACCAAGAAGGTTCCAGTTGATAACTTGTTCCCGGAGCGCACCATAACAATTGGTGCCGGGTTAGCTGACAAATAGGAAAGCGAGCTCTTCAACTTCCTCTGTGAGAATCGGGATATTTTTGCTTGGTCTACACATGACTTGCAAGGTGTTCCGAGGGAGTTGGATGAGCACTCTTTGAATGTAAGACCTGGAGCAAGGCCGGTGAAGCAACCTCTCCGCCGCTTCGCCGAGGATAGGAGAAAAGTCATTGGAGACGAGATAGCTCGGTTACTAGCAGCAGGATTTATCATGGAGGTACTATATCCGGATTGGCTCTCTAATCCGGTGCTGGTAGAAAAGAAGAAGGACGATCTGAACGCGGCAGTGGTTTGGCGTATGTGTATCGATTACACGAACCTGAACAAGGCGTGTCCAAAAGATCCATTTCCACTGCCGAGGATAGATCAGGTCATAGACTCGACCGCGGGATGCGAACTGTTGTCATTCATTGATGCATATTCTGGCTTCCACCAGATACCTCTGAACCCGGATGATCAAATAAAGACCGCGTTTATTACCCCGTACGGGGCTTACTGCTATCGCACTATGCCGTTCGGTTTACGTAATGCAGGTGCAACGTACCAAAGATGTATGCAAAAATGTTTGCACGACCAAATAGGTCAAAACATACAAGTATACGTGGATGATGTGGTTATCAAGACCAAGGAAAGCACAACGCTCCTTGACGACATAAGGCAAACATTCGCGAACTTAAGAAGGTTCCGGATGAAGCTTAACCCGGAAAAATGTACCTTCGGTGTCCCGGCTGGAAAATTACTCGGATTTCTCGTCTCCAGCCGAGGTATCGAATTTAATCCAACTAAGATCCGAGCCATCGAACGAATGGAGCTGCCGAAGTGTCTTAACGATGTCCAGAAGTTCACTGGATGCCTGGCATCATTGAGTCGGTTTGTATGTCGGTTGGGAGAAAAGGCACTGCCTCTCTACCAACTCATCAAAAAGTCGGATAAATTCGTTTGGACGCCACAGGCCGATGAAGCCTTTGCCCACTTAAAAAAGATGTTGGCCACTGCGCCAGTGTTAGCCTCTCCACTATCAAAGGAGCCAATGTTGCTCTACATAGCTGCAACCAACCGAGTTGTAAGTGCAGTAATTGTAGTGGAGCGCAACGAAGAGGGTAAGTCGGTGCAGAGGCCAGTATATTACCTGAGCGAGGTATTGTCTGCCTCAAAACAGAACTACCCGCACTTTCAAAAGGTGGCATACGGTGTCTATATGGCGGCAAAGAAGTTAAAGCATTATTTTGAGGAGGACCCCATCAAAGTAATATGTGAAGCTCCCATATCCGAGATAACGGGTAACAAGGATGCGAGTGGCAGAATTGCAAAATGGGCAATTGAGTTAGACCCTTATGCGCCCCAATACGACAGAAGAGAAGCGATCAAATCTCAGGCTGTGGCGGACTTTTTTGTGGATTGGGCCGAGGTACAATACGAACCACCACCACCAGATCCGAATTACTGGAGGATGCACTTTGACGGGTCGAAAACCAAAACCGGACTAGGCGCCGGGGTTGTGCTTACCTCGCCAAAGAAGGACCAGCTAAAGTACGTATTGCAGATCCATTTCGTGGCATCGAACAATGTCGCTGAGTATGAGGTTCTTGTGCATGGGCTCAAAGTGGCAAAGGAGATTGGCATACGTCGGATAATATGCTATGGCGACTCGGATCTGGTGGTGCAGCAAGTGTCCGGAGTGTGGGACACCCTAGATCCAAACATGGCACTATACAAATTTCACGTGCAGAAGATATCTGGTTACTTCGAGGGGTGTGAATTTCACCATGTACCCTGAGTGGAAAACGAGGCTGCCGGCATGTTGTCGAAGCTCGGATCGACCAGACAGGCAATTCCACCGGGTGTAGCATTGGAACGCCTCAGAAAACCATCTATCAGGCCGTCCCCAGGAACCGACTCGATCTATGTCCCGGAAAATACGGAATCCGGAGCTGAGCCCATGGACATTGACACAGGAGGTAGTGTGCGAGACCCGGGGACTGCATCAGCAAACCCGAGGACTGCCTCGGCAAACCCGGGGACTACCTCGCTAGACCCGGGGACTGCTCAGCGTGATCCGGCTGAAGTCATGCCGGTGGATCAGATGGAAATTGATGAGGAGATGTTCCCTCCACGAGCGATACCAGCTTGGGCACTGCCTATATTCCAATTCCTGAAAGACGGAACGTTACCCACTGAGGAGGTGTTAGCCAGGCAAACTCAGAGGAGAGCAAAAGCATACACAATCATCAATTCCGAGTTGTACAAACAAAGTGTAACTAATGTCCTCCAACGATGCGTTGACCCGAAAGAAGGGCTTGACATCCTCCGAGATATACACCAAGGAGAATGCGGGCATCATGCCTCAACCCGAGCCTTGGTGGCAAAGGCGTTCCGGCATGGATTCTACTGGCCAAGTGCCTTGGAACAAGCAGAGGATCTGGTGAGAAAATGCAATGGTTGTCAAAGGTACGCCACCAAGACACATATGCCTATGTCGAAACTCAAGACCATACCAATTACGTGGCCATTCGCTGTATGGTGCTTGGATATGGTTGGCCCGTTCAAACCGGCGAGAGCAAACATGACACACATTTTGGTCATGGTGGACAAGTTTACAAAATGGATTGAAGTGAAACCTATAAGAAAATGTGATGGAGCTACGGCCGTGACATTTCTCAAAGACATCATCTGGAGATACGGTTATCCACACAGTATTATAACCGATAATGGAACAAATTTTGCGGAAGGAGCATTTGCGCGCTTCTACCGAGATAAGAAGATCTGACTCGATGTCGCCTCGGTATCCCACCCCGCATCGAACGGACAAGTGGAAAGATCCAACGGATTAGTGTTATCCGGGATAAAATCCCGGCTCATTGAGCCGCTGCAAAGATCAGCGGGGTGCTAGATAGAAGAACTACCAACGGTACTATGGAGCTTAAGAACAACTCCGAATCGATCAACAGGCTATACGCCATTTTTTCTGGTATATGGGGCAGAAGCTGTATTACCAGCCGACATAGAGCATGATTCGCCTAGGGTCACCCAATACACAGAAGCCGAAGTGTAAGAAGCCCGGCAAAATGATGTTGATCTGCTGGAAGAAGCGACAGAACTGGCACTGTCCAAATCCGCCATATATCAGCAAAATCTCCGACGTTATCATAGCCGGAAAGTGTGCCCCCGAGTCTTTCGGGAAGGCGATCTGGTGCTCCGGTTGGTACAACGTACTACTGGCATGCAAAAATTATCCCCCCCATGGGAAGGGCCATTCATTGTGAGCAAAGCATTGCACAATGATTCTTACTATCTCATAGATGCAAAGCCACAGGAAAAGAACAAGGCGGACAGGTCCGGAGAGGAATCCAAGTGACCGTGGAATGTAGCACTACTTCGTCCCTTCTACACTTAGCTAAGAAGTGTATGTATCTGAGTCGTCTCATATGTCGGTATGTATGTCGGCAATGAGCTTATCAATGAAATAGCAGCGCCTCGAGCAGTAACTCGGGGACTGCCTTAATAACGTTTGTTGTTATTTCTTATGCGGTAGCTGGAATAAGTCGGTCTACTTAACCCGGATTAGTAATGTGTGAGCACCAAAAACCCAAATCTTCGACTTTCTGCTGTCCAACAAGAATTGGCTTCATGGCATGCAAGGGAACAAGTTTGGAATTGCGTAGCACATGAAAAACGACTAAGGAAACGAGTTTATTCGAGCTAACGCTTGTTTTTCGGACTAACCCTGTATTTATTTTCAAGTTATTATGCTGAATGATTTTGAGCCAAGCCTAAAAGTTTCTAAGTATTGTTAAAACAATTTTTGAAGCTCGGGTTCGTAAGTCGTAAAACCGAACCAACGTAGACACGGACCGAGTCAGAGAATTGGACGAACAAGAAAATGAACCTCGGGAACTGCGCCCAAGTTAATCCGGCATAGAAATGTAGTAGCAAAATATCGCATATCCAGCATACAATTGCACCCCGCATACCGGGGATCTGATAAATTTTCAAGTTTTTTGGAACTAAGGAGCAGCAGGAGGAGGAAGTTCAGCGTCGTCATCGCTGTCTTCAATATCTGAAGCATCATCTTCTCTGCCCTCATCCGACCCATCTTCAATGTTCTCATTGTGCTCGTCCCCAGCGGATTCCAGGAAGCTCGGTCCTTCAACCCAGTCATGAATAGGAGAATATTAGACGAGGCTGTAGGCGCAAGCCTGGCGCCGAGCTACACACTCCGGATCATCGGTCCATCTGGATCAAGTGTGCCGGCGTGTAAGGAGGCTGAGGTCGATCTTCTCGTACCATGTGAGAATATGGTGAAGGATGGTATCAGCTGCGGCACGACCAGCGGACTCTCTCCAGAGGTCAAGCTGGGTCTCAATCTCCATTAACTTCTCGACGAGAGTCGCGATGGTCTTCGGGCTACTCTCTCTAGGCCAGAACGTATTGAAAATGTGAACTGCAACGTCGAGGATATCCTTGCCATAATTCTTGATAGTTTCCAGGCGAGCTGACAGGCTGACCAATAGGTCCTCCATGTCTAAAGGAATGCTCTCACCGTCAGGAACGATGGGAGTACCCCTCTCTTGGCAAAATTTGGCAACAACAGCGCTTGCAATAGAAGTACCCTTTGGAAAGTGGTCTGGAAACAACGCAAAGGAAGAAGGTAAAGAAAAGACATATGAGGTAACCCGGAGAATTATGTCGAACAAGGGAAAGGAACTTACGAGAAATATGGCTATGGATCCGGGTTAAATCCTTGATGCAGGCATCACGTCTTTTGCGAAGTTGCTCAAGCTCAGCGTTTGCCGACCCAAGCTGGAGGTCGGATTCTCTGAGTAGGTCCTGGTCCTTGGAGATCTGGAGAGTAAGGCGCTCACGCTCTTCTGTGAAGTTCTGGCCAACCTTTTGGAGCTCGGTTTGGTGTTGGGCCTTCATCTTCTCCATCCTAGCCTTGAGCTTGGCAATCTCGTCGTCCTTAGTCCGGAGGAGAGCAAGCTCATCATCCTTTTTCTTCAGCTCGGCTTGATGCTGCCCTGCTTGTTCGAGAAAATGCAGCATCATATCAGGTACGAGCACACTATCCTCAAGCAGTGCTGAAATAGTATGTTGACCCGGCAGAGCCAAGGAGTGAATGTTTGCCGAGGCAAGGAGAAGAAGAAATGGAAAACACTACGAGGTCGAACAAAAGAGGACATACCCCGGATTTCCTCCAAGTTTTTCCGCATGATCTTGTTCTCAGCATCCACCCCAGCTGCAAAAACCGAATGAGGAGATTAGTTCGGCGGAAGAAAGTGAACAAAAACGGAGAGGTGCCGAGGGAGAAAATTACCCCTCTTTTCATGTTCTGCACCAAGTGCAACATGTTTTGCACGTAGCATCTTGTGGGTATCGAGCAGGCGTTGGAATTCAGCGCTCCGGCGATTGGTGGTTACCTGAAAAAAGTATAGAAGTGTAAAATTAGCTTGGTGCATATTTGAAGTGTACAAGATCTGGGCCAAGTGGAACTTAACCCGGCTCAAGGTGTGTGCATATTCGAAGTGTACAAGATCCGGGCCAAGTGGAACTTAACCCGGCTCTAGGTGTGTGCATATTCGAAGTGTACAAGATCCGGGCCAAGTGGAACTTAACCCGGCTCTAGGTGTGTGCATATTCGAAGTGTACAAGATCCGGGCCAAGTGGAACTTAACCCGGCTCTAGGTGTGTGCATATTTGAAGTGTACAAGATCCGGGCCAAGTGGAACTTAACCCGGCTCTAGGTGTGTCCAGATTCGAAGTTTACATGAAGCTACGTTAGTTTTCTAATGAGCATCCGACCGAGTGACAAGCTACTCCACCGGAGGCTCGGGGACTAATGGTTATTATCTACAGCATGTAAAGGAGAAACGACATACCTCCATCATTCACCCCGCGAGGTTAATTGCCTTAGCGGCGGTATTCATATGGGCGGAAAATTCTTCGGGGCCGAACTTTTCCGGGAGATCGTCGTTGTGGACGAACTCCGCCTTGTTCCAGTTCATGACGAACTCGATAAGGCTCGGAGGGTACCGCTCGCCGGTGGGCATATGGGGTGCCACCAAGCCCTTCGCATGAGCTTCTTTCCTCTCAACTAGGGCAAGAGCTGGGATGGTATGCAGAACCATCTGCTGCGCATCAGTTGGCTCGGGAGGAACATCCTTCGCTGCTGGTGATTTCTTCGGAAGCATCGACGATAGGGTTCGCTGCCCGACCTCAATGGATGCAGACTTGGTAGTATCCGGAGCCTTTTTGCCCTTAGCTTGCTGGGAAGAAGTAATTGCGGTGGATTTCCCTTTAGAAGCTGCTGGAATAGTTCCTCGCCGAGGCTGAGATGACTCGGACGAGGCAGAAGAACTTGGCACTGGAGCTCTTGTAGCTAGACTTGGAGCTGTTGTTGGTTTCCTTAGTGCCGGGATAGGTGCTGGCTCGGTCGCTGGTACTGGAGCTGCTGCTGGTGCTGGTGTTGTGATAGACTCGGTGGTTGCTGGTTGCGGCGATGCCGAATTGGTGGACGCCGTCGCCTCGGCTGGACCGACCCCTCCCACTCCAAGGTCGCGTTCCTCTCGATGAGGCACTGCGGAACCCGGAGCAGCCGCAGAACCCTCCAGAATAGGGCTCAGCGGGCGTGACTCGTCGTCACGAGGAGGAGAAGGGCCAGACCGAAGGGGTGAAGAGATGCTTGATCCGCTCTGAGGGACCTCCACCGGAGGACTGAAAAAGAGAATAATGTCAGAAGAGAAATTACCACGATGCAAGGAAAAGTGAGTTACGCAATGAAAAATGACTTACGCATCCGAGGTTTCGGCCTCCTTGGGTTTCCGGGCCCTCCGTGCCGGGGCTTTGCCTACCCGCTTGGAGGCAGTCTTGTCTCCGGCCTTCTTTTGCCTTTTTGTGGGCTGAGAAGGTTCGGAGGAAGAACTTGATGCGGCTCTGTGCTTCTTCTTCGACGCCACCGGAACCGGCTCGCCCGTAGCAATTGGAGGATCCTCGTGGATATGCCTACCAGGGTTAGCTGATGCCGGAAAGGCAAAAGAAAGAGGGACAGCCTCAACAGGTTCAATCACGTCGACATTCGAGTCATCCTCATCATCGGGCCAATCTCTAAGGGAAGAGAATTTACCGCTGGGTCGTTTGGTAGCGTCGGTCATAGGGAGGAACATCTCCTGGTCTGGCTCCTCCTCATCCAGGATTTCTCGGTCCGGCGCCCACTTAAGGGTCGGGTCCGTACCATCCTCGAGAGTTTGCTGAAGGAATAGTTGAGAAAAAGCACGAAAAGCAGAGTCAAAAATACAACAAAAACCGACACATACTTGATCCGAAATAAGTTTGCCCCGTGAAGCTTACCGCGGGTGGGAGCCTGTCACGACAGTAGTGCTCAATTCCCCACGTCCATTCGGCGGAGAAATACTTGTGGGTGGTGACAAGAGCCTTAACCCGGCGAAATATCTCCGTGTTGCTCAACTCGAAGGAGGAGGTTCGGTTGGGGTCGCGGCCGAAGCTCATGTGGCACAACTTGTGGGTGCGCTTCTAGAGGGGAGAGATTCGGTTGCGCACGAACATGATCATAGCATCCTCGTTGGCAATCCGAGTCTCTTCATCTCCGCGAACCTCTTGTTAACTTGGTTGGCCAGAGCCGTAGGCCTCTTGGGGACCTCCTCCCAAAAATCCGTGTCAGGTAGACCCAGAGCGTAGGGTAGCAACCGAATCAAATCTTTGGTACCCTCATTCCGGACGTAGAAGAAGGTATGGGCCCATCCTTTGCAGGAGTCAAGCCCGGTAACCCGGGAAAAGACGGAGAGTCTCCGAGGCGAGATGGAGGCAGCTCCGAATTGGGTCAGCTGCTTATCCTCTGACTCTACTTGGATATTGGGGATGACGTTGCGACGAAGGCTGAAGAACCGAATCCACAGCTCCTTCGTGGGCCATAGTCCGGTGTAGCCTTTGATCGTAGAGGCAAAGGCAGAAAGAGAGGTGATAGCGTTCACTGGGAGATGGTGCGGCTGCAAGTGGTAGGTCCTAACCCAATCCCGGAAGAAATCGCTCACCGGCAGACCAAATCCCCATTGGAAATGGGACAGGAACACAACAAACTCACCCGGATTGGGTGAGGGGGCCAGTTCGGCGGAGGGGAGACGAGCGGTGACGCCGGCAGGAATGCGCCTAGTCCGGTAGAGCCAGTCAAGGTCATCTTGACAGACCTATGATCCAGCCCACGCGCCGCGGTCCGCCACGCCGGCGTCCTCCTCCATCTCCTGCTCGGCGACGACGAGCTCCTCCTCCGTCATCTCGTATCCACTATCCTCGCTGGAGCTAGCGGCGGCGGGGATCTGTGGCCTGGATTGGCGAGGACCCGTGGCTAAGCTGCTGCGCAGCGGTGGCTGCGATGCAGAGGCACGGGGAAGGTGCGGCGGCGGCGCTGCTGCTAGAAGCACTGGTGGCGGCGCGGTCGCTAGGAAGACAAAGGAGAAAGGAAACATGCAGAGGGGCGCAGAAGTGGAACACGCTAAGGGGTGCGCCCCTCCGCTACTTAACCACCCCCAGAGATGGATGAGTGGGATCGCGCTGCGCCGACGAGCCACACAGTGTGGTCGTGTATCACCTGCATCAGCCAATCAGAGAAAAGCCACACAGGGGGCCACAGAGTAGAAGCAATCCCATGACGCGACGCACTGATGCGGTAAACGAGGAGGCAGGCATGACGTGACCCGCGCACAGTGATAACTGACAATTACTGCGGTGGTTACTGTGCAGGCCCTTAAAATAAGACGAGGTAATGATTAGCCTCCACATGGGTTGGCGTATGAGAGAAGGAAACGGGCCCTGGATCAAACCATGATAACCATGGGATCCGAGCCAAAGTGGTGACCGACCGGCAAGTGAAAACTTGGAACGTGCGAAGGGAACGTAAATCCATATAGTCTGAGATAAGGAGCTAACCCGGAATTAAACGTCCGAGGCTCGAACATAAATGAACCTGATGTGGCCTTAGTGGCCAAGGCAGCTAAGACCGCACCAGCTTCGGGGACTAATGTTGGGGGGATACCCCCGGGTAGGGTCACTCTGGGGTATAAGGGCCGAGTTAGCCGAGGTTCAGCAAGGTCAAAGCGAATGCTGGCCGGGTCACCTCAAGGCAGGCCGGATCATGGAGTAACCCGGACCAGGGGGAGGTCGCCTAACATTGTCTCATCCGACTTAAGGAGTAAGTCGGAAGTGCTTGTCTAACTTATGTGCAGGAACAGGTGTGGCCGGATCTACTATGATTCTGGTCTTCGCTTAGCTTCTGGGAGAAGGAAGGAATCTCTCTGGTTAAAAAGAAGGTCCGGTACGCACTGCATGAGCGGAGAAAGCAAGGGCAGGACCACCGGGTCGTGGCTGACAAGGGTGACGACGCCCATGTTGGCTGACGCGGGCGTCGCAGAGGCTTACGTCGCTAAAGAATGTGTGACGCGGGGGAAAAGCACCCCGGTCGTGTTACCACTTTGGGAGGGGGCATATTCTTATGAATATGCCTCCACGTATGCCCTAGGCAGGGACCGAACTTCCTCTATATAAGGGGGGCTAGGTTTCTGGTAGAAGGGGTTGGTTGAGCTCTAGTTGGTTTTGGTAATTCCATAGTGCTAGTGGATCTAGGGTTCTAGGGAGAAATAGTAGGCAAGAATAAGAGAGCTCCTTCTTCCTCCTCTAGCCAATACAGCTCAAGGAGCACTTGTAATCTCGAGATATAGCAATACAAACTTCTGTGTGGAGAATCACTCCACTATCCCTCCCTGGATTCCCCTAGCGTGTATTAGTCCCCACCTTTAGCCTATCCATGGTATCTGCCGTGACACCACCACGACACAAGGTGTTAGCCAAAATTAATGATAATTTCTACTCGGTTGATATACCTATCGAGGAGTTTGGTGGAGCGAGCAACAGTTTCAACATTGCTGATTTATCATCATATGCCGGAGAAGACCTTGGAGCGTCGAAGTCGACGCCTTTTGAAGGAGGGGGGAGATGATGAGGACATCCCTATAGTTACACCTACCCCAATTGCTACTGATGATGTTCCAGCTGCTGCAAAGAAAGATCTATCCAATGAGATAAGGATTGGACCAATTACAAGAGCTCGTGCTAAGCTACTAGAACAACAGGTGAACTTGTTTCTTAATGAACCTGATGTTTTAGCTAATGAGAATTTTATACTACCTAAGTCTTTGAATTATTGCATGATCAGGTACTTGGGAGAAGAAGGCGTAGCACAGAGCGAGGAGCTAATGGTACATGGCGTGTTGATCAATGAAGAATGCACGAGGGAGGAGAGGGAGGAAGCGCAAGGAGCTGCCAAAGATGGAGATCAACAAGTGGAGGAAGTTCTCTGCCGCGACAGAGAAAAGCCACAGCTTTCTGCCACGACAGGCTGCCGCGGCAGGAAAACCGGCCCAAACTCTGCCACGGCAGGCTGCCACGACAGAGAAACCGTCTCAAACTCTGCCACGGCAGAGACCTGAGGCCGAACCCTTTATGGGTCGGTTTGTATCTTTTAGTTGGGTGGGACCAACTCGGATCCCACCTAGGCCGCCGTCCCCAGACTCTTAAATAGATGGGGCGCCACACCAAGTTAGGGTTAGACTACGCTAAAATTATTTTGGAGTTGTTTATTTCATAGAACCTCTGGAATTACTTGTGATTGATTTATACCAAATGCAATTGAGTGTGATCTGTTGTTCCACTGGGAATTAGTAGATTGCAAACTACCATTCGTGGTCGACAGCTACATGCGCAAGAGTGTGGTGTTGTGAATATCCTACAAGGTTTGAGAGCTGTTGCATTGGCATCAGTGTTCGAGCAGGAGAGATCATAGCTACACACTAGTTATCTACATCCACCATCATCATCGACAAGTGCTTGCTGAGAAGATCGGACCACCCCATATCATTTCCCCTTCCTGCTATGGTAGACACAAGGTTGGTTGAGTAAGGCGGCGGGGTCGAATTTCGGCTTCACCGTGTTGCTCGTGCTGTAATTTCCGCTGCCGCGGTAGTTTCCTCCGTCGTGGCGGAAGTTTTTCGGTTCACGTTGCCCATAGCCGGCGTTGGCGATGAAGTCGAATTGCCTGTCACCATGCCGCTTGCCAGTTAGGCGAGTGTTGCAATAGCGCATGTCGCGCTGTCGCCCGTTGTCGTGGCCGCTGGTGCAGCGTCTTCCCCTCAGCTCGTCATCAGAGTCCTTTTTAGGGTTCTCCTCCGCGTACCTCTTGGCGATCTCGAGGAGGTCGGGGATGTTGTCGAGCATTCGGTAGACCCTCTTGATCTTAGTGACCAGAGGCTCATACCGGCAAGCGTTTTTGAAGCAGTGGATCGCCGTGTCCGGGTGGATGCCGGAGGCGTTGATCCACAGTTCCTGCCACCTATGGATTCAATGGCGGGTCGACTCGTGCTGCCCCTGGATGCATCGCTCCAGGTCCTCGATGGTGGTGGCGCGGGTGTAGGAGCCCTCGAAGTGCCTGATGAAGGCATCGCGCATCTCCTCCCACGAGTCGCTGTTGTCCATGGGGAGGGTGTTGATCCATTGCCTGGTCGCTCCCTCCATCATCAAGGGGAGGTAGCGAGCGGCGAGCAGATCATTGTGGCCGAAGATTCCCATGCCCATCAGGTACATATCCAGCCACACCGCTAGGTTGTACGTTGGATCGTATTTTTCGATCTCCTTGGGTGCCTTGAAGTTGGCAGGGTACTTCTCGCCTCGGACCATTGGTCCGAAGCACTGGGGGCCGACTCGGCTGAGTGAGCCCCTTGGTTCGGAGTTGCCGCGGTTGGTGAGGGTGTGCCTCAAGTCGCTGGGCTGGCGCGCCCGCCAGGCCTGGTTGTTGACGATGTGTGTCCTTGCATCGATGGGTTGGCCATTGGTGGCGACCATGTTGTTCAGAGGCCGTGGATCGTTGGTGGAGAGCGTGGGGTTGGCGACCGTGGTTGGTGCGGCAGGGGCTCGAGCGGTGGGCAGTTGAGGCTCTTGGCGACAGTCGGACGGCCGCTTGAGGCCGCCCTGCTTCCCGATCAGCGGGAGTACATCCTCCCCCGCGGATTGACTCCCGCGGCTTGCTGCTCGACGGCCCTAGCAAGTAGGGACTTGGCCCTCTCCTTGGATGTTGAGGTGGGCGACTGCGGCATCTGTCGCAATGACGTTGTCCATTGGAGTGGAGTACAGCGGGAGCCCGTTGGCGTCGCGGGCTTGTGGCGATATGATGATTCTCGGCTGGTCCGGCGAGGGCGCGCGACCTATGGGTGGCGGTGGCGCTCCAGTCACCGGTGCGCCAGGTGGTGGGCGGTTGCTGCCACCGGGCGGCGCGTTCTCGTAGTACTCGTGCTCGGCCACACACGCGGGGTTGCCCTCATCGTTGAAGTTGATGACACATCCTTGATGTTAGAGTGCAGGCGGGTCCTGATGAGGTGTTGATGGTAGAGCGATAGCTCCTGCGCCGTTTCCCGCTCGAGGCGGAATTTCTTGCGCTCGGCTAGCTCCCTGCATGATGCCTCCTCCAGTCACAGGCGGGCTTCTTCCACCTCCATCGTCGTTGCGGTCGGTGGGATCAGGATGGTGAATGGATCTGGCGGGGCGCTCGTGCTGCCCGCCATGTAGATCGTGTTGAAGTGATTGGATCTAGCATGGAAGTCCTCAGGGGACTCCGATCCAGAGTCGGAGTCGAGGATCCCGAGGATGGAGGGGTCCTCGAAGTCCTCAGGGTTGGAGACCCGCGCGATGGAGTCCTCCCGTGATGTGGTGGTGATGGATCCGGTGACCGAGGCAGGGGTCGCCGAGTCAGCGTCGTTGTGGAGGGCCACGTCGTCCACGGAGGCATCAGTCCCGGCCGCGTTGCTGGCGGCCGAGTGGTACTCGGTGGCGAGGCGGCTGCTGGAGCAGATCTGGTCCTCCGAGAGCAGATCGCGGCATGGTGGCGATCTGCCGATGATCATTGTTCCCGTCGGATCGACTATGTTGGTGAAGCCGATGAAGAGATTGATGGTGCCGACCGGCATCACTGCGCTGTGTGTGATCGGGAGCGACACCGGGATGTAGCTGCTAGGCAGGATCTGCAGGATCCCGCCGGTGGCGATCATGCGGCCGGTGGCGATTGACCGATCGATTGGCGTATAGGGTCTCGCCGTAGAACTCAGGCCAGACCGGCCATGCCTCATGGTGGGCGCCATTGTCGTGGGAATGACCACGGCAGTCGTTACCAGGGGTAGCGATTGACAGGATTGAGGGCAAGAGCTGGCGGCCATCGGCAGAGCAAGATGGGAGCGGAGACACATGAGGTTACCCAGGTTCACCCCCGAAGGGTAAATACCTACTCCTGCTAGATTGTATTGGTAGCAAGCGAGTTACAGGGGTGGCGAGCTTGGCAGCTAGGCAGCGAATTGCTTGTAGGGGTGTCTGGTGGAACGTGAGTACAAAGGGAACCCTAGGGAGGTTTATATAGGGGGTACCTTGCTAGGGTTTATAGATATATAACCGAACTAATCAAGGATTCAGAAGATTTAACCTAATTCGACTAGGCTTCAGCTACACTTCTGGGTCTCCAGCTTCCAGTCGCCAGGCTTATTCTAAGTCGCATTCTAGTCGCCGTCATGCAGGCCCACTCGCAAGGACCTTGGCCCAGTCGAAACATCCTGCTGGGCATACCCCATTCGGTATATCCCCATCAGCTCCGGGGTGGCATTTTCGTGGACGACGCAAGGCCCAAACATTTTTAGTGCCCTTGAGCCACACTACTTAGCCGTGTCGGTCGCTCGACCAAGGGTTGACTTCTGGGGGTAGCGTATTGCTGAAAGTACGAGTGCGATTGGCACAAGGAGGCGGCAAGTAGACACAATTTGTGTGATCCGATTTTATGTCATCATATAGCAGCTGAGTACATTTTTAAGTTCAATGTATATAACTTTCGGAGGAGATTTAGATTCCATGGCCGCCCGACTTCGAGCTGGCCTCCGCCTCGTACGTCGATGAGGTAGTAGGCGTTGTTGCCGAGGACTCGCTCTATGGAGAACGACCCCTCCCATGGGGGAGAAAGCTTGTGCATGCCCTTCTTGTCCTGGACCATTCGCAGGACCAGGTTGCCCTCTTGGAAGGTGCGAGTCCGGACTCGACGGCTGTGGTAGCGACGGACTCCTTGCTGGTAGATGGCGATGCGGAAGCAAGATAGGTCACGTGCTTCGTCAAGCTGGTCGACCCCATCTTGGCAGGCAACCTCGTTATTTGCCTCCACATAGTTGACGACCCAAGGAGAGTCATGTTCCAGGTCGGTTGGCATGACGGCCTCAGTGCCGTACACCATGAAGAATGGCGTGAACCCTGTTGAGCGGTTTATGGAGGTGTAGATTCCCCGTATCATGGAGGTAGCTCTTCGCCCCAGCATCCAGGGGTTCGCTCGAGGGCGACCTGAGTCGTGGCTTGATGCCATGGAGGACGCTTTGGTTGGCGCGCTCTGCTTGACCATTCGACTCTGGGTGGGTGACTGACGCGAGGTCGAGTCGTATGTCGTGCTCTTCACAGAAATCAGCTATGGTGCCCTTGGCAAAGTTAGTGCCATTGTCCGTGATGATGATGTGTGGGTAGCTGTACCAATAGATGAGCTTGTGGAGGAACTTGGTAGCGGTCTTGCCGTCACACTTCTTGATTAGCTTGGCCTCCAACCACTTGATGAACTTGTCGACTATGACTAGGAGGTGGGTGAAGCCAGATGGGGACTTTTGGAATGGGCCTACCATGTCGATATCCCATACGGCGAATGGCCAAGTGATGGGGATGGTCTTGAGGGCTGAACCAGGTATATGCGTCTAGTTGGCGTACTTCTGGCACCCGGCGCACCGTTGGACTATGTCGGTGGCGTCGGCGTGTGCTGTAAGCCAGTAGAAGCCATGTCGCATGGCTTTGGCGACTAGTGACCAGGCCCCGGCCTTGTGGCCGCAGTCGCCTGCGTAGATGTCCTGGGGGATCTTGAGCCCTTCTTCTGGCTGCACGCATCGCTGGAATATGCCCGTAATGCTGCATTTGTGGAGCTCGCCATTGATGATGACGAAGGACTTGCAGCGGCGCACGATCATTCATTCCTCTGTCTCGTCGGTGGGCAAGATCCTGTGCTCGAGGAATGCGACGTACGGTTCGGTCTAGTCGCTGGGCTCTGTGATCATGGCGACCAGGGTGGGTTCGGGCTGCAGAGGTATCCCGATGTTGATCTCCTTCGGCCGGAAGACCAAGGCCTTGTTTATGATGTCGAGGAAGACACCCGCGGGTGGTGTTTGGTGGGCCGACCTAATACGGGAGAGTGCATCAGCCTCCTCATTCTTCCACTTGTTAATCCACTCGATGGAATAGACGGCAAAGTGCCCCCCTAGCTGGTTCACCGCTTGGTGGTACGCTATCATGGTGGAGGAGACGACGTCACAAGTACTAGTGACTTGTGTGGCGACGAGGTCGGAGTTGCCATAGCACCATAGGTGATTGATGTTCATCTCCTTGGCGGCCCGCATGCCATGAAGGAGGGCCTCATACTCAGCCATATTGTTGGTGCATGGCGTGAAGTTGATGTGCAGCACGTAGCGGAGCTTGTCGCCTTTGGGGGAGGTGAGTACGATCCTAGCCCCTATATTGTCCGTGTTCTTGGACCCATCGAAGTGGAGCGACCAGTAGTGGAGATATGGTAGCTTCTTCGGCTGCTGTGCTTCTTCCCAGTCGGCGAGGAAATTAGCTAGGGTTTGGGACTTGATCGCCTTGCGTGGCTCATACTTGATGTTGTGGACGCCGATTTTGACGGCCCACTTAGCCACTCGCCTAGTCGCCTCGCGATTACGGATGATGTCCTGTAGCAGCACGGAGGAGACGATCGTGACGGGGTGCTCCTAGAAGTAGTGCGGGAGCCGTCGCTGGGCTCTGAAGACCGCATACACCAGTTTCTGGTATTGCAGATAGCATTGCCTTGAGTCCGTTAGGACCTCGCTGATGTAGTAGACCAGGCGCTGTATGGGGTGCTCCTTGCCCTCTTCTGGTCCCTTGACGACCATCACGGTGCTAACGACTCGAGTGGAGGCTGCGACATAGACGAGCCTTGGTTCTTTGTCGACTGGGGCGGCGAGTGCTGCGAGTAGCACTTCCTTGAGTGCTTTGAGCATGTTGTCCGCTTCTTCATCTCATTGGAACGTGGGGTTCTTGCGCATCAGGTGGTAGAGGGGCATTACCTTGTCACCAAGCCGGGGCATGAAGCGACTGAGAGCCGCAACTCGCTTGGCCAGCTTCTAGACATCATGCAGGCACTCGGGTTTCCCGAGCCGCGCGATGGTGTCGATCTTGGTTGGGTTTGCCTCAATGCCTCGCTTGGTGTCTATCTGGTGGGCACGCCGAAGGTGCACTTCCCTGGGTTAAGCTTGATCTTGTACCTCCGTAGATTTGTGAAGGTTTTGGCCAGGTCTGCGAGCAGGTCGCTCTGGCGGGTTGACTTTACCACCATGTCGTCGATGTAGACATGGATGTTGCGGCCAATTTGACTCGCAAGGCACTCCTGGATGCACCTTTGGTAGGTTGCACCGGCATTCTTGAGGCCGAACGTCATGGCGGTGTAGCAGAAGGCGCCGAATGGCGTGATGACTGCTGTTTTCTCTTCGTCCTCGACCGCCATCTTGATCTGGTTGTACCCAGAGTATGCGTCGAGGCAGCACAGTGACTCCGAGCCTGCGGTCAAGTCGATGATCTGGTCGATGCGGGGGAGGACAAACTCCTCCTTCGCAGAAGCATTGTTCAGGTTGGTGTAGTCGATACACATTCTCCAAGTGTTGTTCTTCTTCTAAACCAGGACTAGGTTTTCCAGCTACTTGGAGTACTTGATTGGCTAGATGAAGCCTTCAGCGAGTAGACGCTGCACTTCTTCGGCGATTGCTCGGCGGTGCTCTTCATTGAAGGGCCACCAGCGACTGCTTCACCGGTCGCACTTTGGGATCGGCATTGAGTTTGTGCTCAGCGAGTTCCCTCAGGACACCAGGCATGTCAGATGGTTTCCATGCGAAGATGTCGCAATTCTCACGCAGGAACCTGATGAGCGCGCTTTCCTATGGTGACCGTCTGGCTAAAGTCGCCCGGGACGAGCTCAACGGTGCGAGTGTGTGTGGCCGCCTCGAAAGCTGATCCCCTAGAGCTCTCCGAGGTGGGCTTCTTCAGAATGGTGGGGTCATCCTTGTCGATGTTGCTCGCGTATTTCGCAAGATCATCCGCGTGGTTGGTTTCCGTGGCAATGATGGCGTAGGCAAGCTTGGTGCCTTTGTCCTTGCACTCCATGGCCATATCGGGGTCGCCGTGGATGGTGATGATGCCGCTTGGCTTGGGGATCTTCATCATGTTGTAGGCGTAGTGTGGGGCCAGCATGAATTTGGCGAACGCCTGGCGCCCCAGGACGCAGTGATAGGGGCTACAGAATTTCACTAGCTCGAATACGATCCGCTCGGTGCGGAAGTTTGCTGGTGTGCCGAGGGTGACTGGTAGCATCACGTTGCCGATCGAGGATGCCTTTCGACCAGGGATGATGCTGTGGAAGGTGGTGAGGGTCAACTCGATCAATGACACCAGGAGGTGTAGCCTCTTGAACGTATCCAGGTACATGATATTGATGGAGCTTCCGCTGTCCATCAGCGTCTTGGGTAGCCAGTTATTGGCCACTTTGGGCCTAATCACCAGGGTGACTCGCCCTGGATATTTGATCATGGGCGCGTGATCTTGGCGACTCCAGATAATGCTTTGCTCAGACCAGTTGAGGAAGCGAGGGACATCGACCTAGGCCACCGCATTAACAATGACCATGCAGGCGAGCACCTTCTTCTCGTGCTTGGTGCCGAGCCTGGTGAAGGTGTGCAGCGAGCCGATGGCGTTGCCGAATCCGCCAGTCTTGCCGTTGTCCCTTGGCAGGTTGTTGTTGGGGTCCTCTCTCGCCCACCTTGCCTTCTCAATCTCCTTCAAAGAATGGCATACTGCGGTGGTGTGAGTTGCAGGCTTCCCCTTCCTGCTATGGTAGACACAGGGCTAGTTGAGTAGGGCGGTGGGGTCAAATTTCAGCCTCGCCACGTTGTTGGCGTGGTAGTTTCCACTATCGTGATAGTTTCCTCCTTCTCGGTGTAAGTTCTTCGGGTCGCGATGCCCGTAGCCAGTGTTGGCGACGAAGTCGACTCGCCCATCACCGCAGCGCTTTCCGGTGAGGCGAGTGTTTCTATAGCGCATGTCGCGCTGTTGCTCGTTGTCGCTGCCACCAGTGAGGCGTCTTCCCCCAAACTCATCGTTGGAGTCTTGGTTTGGGTCCTCCTCTACACAGCTCTTGGCGATCCCCAGGAGATCGGGGATGTTGTCGAGCGTCCGGTAGACCCTCTTGATCTTGGCGACTAGGGGTTTATACCGGCACGCGTTTTTGAAGCAATGGATCACTGTTTCTGGGTGGATTCCAAATGCGTTGATCCATAGGTCTAGCCACCACTAGACCTAGTGGCGATTTGACTCATGTTGTCCCTGGATGCATCGCTCCAGGTCCTCGATGGTGGTGGCGCAGGTGTAGGTACCCTCGAAGTGCCTGATGAAGGCCTCTCGCATGTCCTCGCACGAATCGATACTATCTGTGGGGAGGGTGTTAATCCATTGCCAGTTCGCCCCCTCCATCATCAGGGGGAGGTAGCGGGCTGCGAGCAGGTCGGTGTGGCCGGCGATCCCCATCGCCATGAGGTATATATTGAGACACACCTCTGGGTCATATGTTGGATCGTACTTTTCAATCTCCTTCGGCGCCTTGAAGTTCGTCGGGTACTTTTCGCCTCGGATCAGGTTTGAAGCACTGCGGGCCAACTTGCCTAAGTGAGACCCTTGGCTCTGGCTCACCGTGGTTGGTGAGGGTGTGCCGCAGATCGTGCGGCTGGCGGACTCGCTAAGCCTGGTTGTTGATGATGTGTGTCCGCGCATCGATGGGTTGGCCGTTGGCAGCGACCGTGTTGTTCACAGCTCGCGGCTCGTTGGTGGAGAGCACGGGGTTTGCGGCCCGTGGTTGGAGCTGCAGGGGCTCGAGCGCCAGGCAGTTGAGGGTGTTGGCAACTGTTGGACGGCCGCTTGAGGCTGCCCTTCTCCCTGATGAGCGGGCGTACATCCATCCCCGCGGGTCGACTCCCGTGGCTTGCTGCTCGATGGCCCTGGCGAGTAGGGCATTGGCGTACTAGATCTGCAGTGCGCCCTCTCCCTGGATGTTGATGTTGGCGACTGCGGATTGTCCCGCGATGACATTGTCCATCGGGGTGGAGTACAGCGGGAGCCTGTTGGCGTCGCGGGCTTGTGGCGAGATGATGATCCGCGGCTGGTCCAGCAGGGGCGTGTGACCTATGGGTGGCGGTGGAGCTCCAGTCACGGGTGCCCTAGGTGGCGGGTGGTTGCTGCCACCGGGCGGCGCATTCTCGCAGAACTCGCGCTTGGCTACGTGGGTAGGGTCATTCTCGTCGTTGAAGTTCAGGACGCGGCCCTGGATGCTAGGGTTTAGGTGGGTCTTGATGCGGCGCTGGTGGTAGAGCGATAGCTCCTGTGCCGTTTGCCGCTCAAGGCGGAACCTCTCATGCTCGGCCTGCTCCTTGCGTGTCACCTCTTCCAGGCGCAAGCGGGCTTCCTCCACCTCCATCGCTGTTGTGGTCAGCGGTATCAGCGTAGAGAATGGATCTGGCGGGGCGGTCGTGCTGCCCGCCATGTAGATCGTGTTGCAGCGATTGAATCTGGTGCGGAAGTACTCGGGGGACTCCGATCCGGAGTCGAAGTCGAAGATTCTAAGGATGGAGGGGTCCTCAAAATCCTCAAGGTTGGAGACTCGCGTGATGGAGTCTTCGCATGATGCGGCGGTGATGGATCCAGCGATCGAGGCAGGCGTCACCGAATCAGCGTCGTCATGGAGGGCCGCATCGTCCATGGCTACATCAGTTCTGGTCGTGTTGCTAGCGGCCGAATCGTACTCGGCGGCGAGGCGGCGGATGGAGCGGATCTGGCCCTCCGAGAGTAGGTTGTGGTGTGGCGGCGATCCACCGATGATCCCCGTTGCCGTCGAGTCGACGTCATCCATGAAGCCGATGAACAGGCTGATGGTGCCGACTGGCATCACTGCGCTGTGAGTGATCGGGCACGACGCAGATGTAGCTGCTGGGCAGGATCTGAAGGATCCCGCCGCTGGAGATCATGCGGCTGGTGGCGATCGGCCAATCGATTGGCGAGTAGGGTCTCTCCGCAGTACTCAGGCCAGACCGGCCATTCCCCACGGTGGGCGCCACTGTCATGGGAATGACCACGGCAGTCGCTACCAGGGGTAGCGATTGGAAGGGATTTGGGGCAAGAGTGGGCAACCATCTGTGGAGGGAGATGAGGGCTAAGACATAGGGATTTACCCAGGTTCGGCCCCACGTAGGGTAAAGACCTACTCCTGCTAGATTGTATTATCAAGTGAGTACAACGGTGGCAAGCTCGGTGGCTAGGCGGCGAGTCGATGGGGTGTATGATGGAACGTAAGTACAGAGAGTACCCTAGGGGGGTTTATATAGGGGGTACCTTGCTAGGGTTTACAGATATAAAACCGAGTCAGTTAGGGACTCAGAGGATTTAACCTAATCCGACTAGGCTTCTGCTACGCTTCTAGGCCTCCAACTTCTAGTCGCCAGGCTTCTTCTCAGTCGCATTCTAGTCGCTGTCTCGTAGGCCCACTCGCAGAGGCCTTGGCCCACTCGAAACGTCCTACTAGGAATACCCCATTCGGCATATCCCCGTCAGGTAGTATGAGTTGTTATGCAGTGCTTGACTGATGATGAATGCCCCCTCCCAAGGCGGAGCCAACTTCTGCATCCCCTTGGTGTCTTGTACTGGCCGCAGGACGAGGTCGCCTTCACGGAATGAGACATTGCAGATCCGGTTAGCGTGATAGCGTCACAAGTTCTGCTGGTAGATGGCAGACCTGGACAAGGCCAGTTCTCAAGCCTCGTCAAGGAGATCAACACTGTCTTCCCGTGCTTCTATGGCTTGCTGCTCTGTGTACAGAAGTGCACAGTGCGTCAAACTCGATGTCAGTTGGCAGGACCGCCTCTCTCCATAGATTAGGAAGAATGGCATGAAGCCGGTGGAGTGGTTGGCCATTGTGCGTAGGCTCCATAGCACTGCCGACAGCTCCTCTATCTAGCATCCAGGAGTCCTCATCAGCGGCTCGATCAGTCTTTGCTTGATTCCGGCTAAGACTATACCATTTGCTCGCTCGCATTGTCCATTGGACTAGGGGTGTACGATGGAGGCCAGGTCCAGCTAGATGCCCTTGTCGCCCCAGAAGCACACGAAGGCTCCCTTGGCGAAGTTTGTGTCGCTGTCTATGATGATGTTGTTTAGGTAGCCGAACCGCGTGATGATGTCAGTGAAGAACTTGACCACGGTCGGTCCATCCAGCTTCTTGATTGGCTTTGCCTCTATCCACTTAGTGAACTTGTCCATGGCCACCAGCAGATGTGTCATGTCGGATCGCGCTGTTTTGAATGGGCCTACCATTTCCAAGCCCTAGACGGCAAACGTCCAGGTGATAGGGATCGTCTTGAGCGATGGTGATGGAATTTGTTTCTGCTGGGAAAATCGTTGGCATCCGTTGCACGCCTTCACCAGCTGTTCAGCATCTTCCAGTGCCATGGGACAGTAAAACCCATGGCGGAATGCCTTCGCCACTATTGCTCTTGATGATGCGTGGTGACCGCACTCGCCTTGGTGAATGGCCACTAGCAACCAGATTCCTTCCTCTTGGCTTACGCAGCACTGGTATATTCCTCGCATGCTGCGCTTGTAGAGCTCGTTGTTGATCATTGTGTATGCACTTGCCCTGCGCTTCACTTGTCTCGCCTCGACCTCTTCATTCGGTAGTTCTCCTTTGGCCAGAAAGTCCATGAATAGCTTGGCCCATGGAGGCGTTTCCTGGATGGTGTAGACGGCTTGCATGATCAGCTTGACCTCCTCGCTACCGGCCGGCTCGGGCTCGTCAGGTGTCCTTTCGGGTGCGAGACCGGAGCCGACAGTCCCCGGGATGGAGACGACAGTCCCGAGATGGAGGCGGCAGTCCCCGGGTGCAGCATGGCAGTCCTCGGGTGTGGTGCGACAGTCCCCAGGTGCGGCGTGGCGGTCCCCGAGATGGAGGCGGTAGTCCCCGGGTGCAGCATGGCAGTCCCCGTGTGTGGTGCAGCAGTCTCCGGGTACGGCGCAGCACCAGGTTGTTTGGAGCCGGCGGCGCCTGGGTCTGCGTCCAGCACGATGGAGTCAGATTCCAAGGACGACGTGATGGAGGGCTTGCGCAAGTGCTCGAGGGCGACCCCAGGTGTAATTTCTTCTCTTGTTCACCCCACGCGAGCGAGCGTGTCCGCAACTTCATTGTTCACTCGAGGCACGTGGTGGAACTCGCATCCTTCGAAACAGGCGCATAGCTGTTGTACGAAGAAACGGTATAGTTCCATATTTGCGTCCTTGGCACCCCAATCGCCTGATACTTGCTGCACCACTAGGTCGGAGTCGCCAAAGCAGAGGATGCACCTAATGCCGATCTCTTTTGCCATCTTCAGGCTGTCGACGAGCGCTTCGTACTCGGCTACGTTGTTGGATGCACGAAACTATATCTGCAGCACGTACTCTAGATTTTGGGGAGGTGATGACGACCCAGCCTCCGAGTCCATCGTACATCTTGGAGCCGTTGAAGTGTAGCTTCCAGTGCGTGGAGTCGGGAAGTGGAGGTAGGTACTGTGTCTCCACCCAATCGACGAGGAAGTCCGCCAGGGCTTGAGACTTAATCGTCGTTCTTGGCTCGTACCGGATGCAGTGTGTGGCGAGCTCTATCTCCCATTTCGCCACTCTGCCTGTGGCGTCCTTGTTGCCGATAATCTCCACCAGGGGCGCTAACACCACTAGCTAGATGGAGTGCTCTTAGAAGTAGTGCTTCAGCTTCTTGGCGTCCATGTACACACCATACACCAGCTTCTGATAGTGAGGGTAGTTTTGCTTTGACAGCGAGAGTGCCTCACTCAAGTAGTACACCAGGCATTGAACTGGGTGAGCCTTTCCTTCTTCTGGTCTCTCTACCACTAGCACGACGCTGACGACCCGGTTGGTAGCCGTGATGTACATCAGCATTGGTTCCTTTGCGGCTAGGGCCGCTAGTATCGGTGGGGATGATAACATGTGCTTGATGTTGTGGAAGGCCTCGTCCGCCTGCACCATCCAGACGAACTTGTCCGTTTTCTTCATGAGCTGGTACAGGGGTAGTGCCTTCTCGCCCAGCCGGCTGACGAACCGGCTGAGGGAGGCCAGGCATCCGGTGAACTTCTGCATGTCGTGCAGGTTCTTTGGTGGCTACATGCGCTTGATTGCGCCGATCTTCTCCGGGTTGGCATCGATTCCACGTTCTGAGATGAGGAAATCGAGGAGCTTCCCGGCTGGGACACCAAATACGCATTTCTCCGGGTTCAGCTTCATCTAGAACCGGTGAAGGTTGGCGAATGTCTCCTTCAGGTCTTTAAGGAGCGTTTGCTTCTCCTTTGTTTTAACTACCACGTCATCAACATAGGCGTGCATGTTTCTGCCAATTTGCGATTGTAGGCACTTCTGCATGTAGCGCTGGTATGTGGCGCCAGCATTTTTGAGTCCAAATGGCATGGTGGTGTAGTAGTAGGCCCCGTATAGGGTGATGAATGTTGTCTTTATTTGATTAGCCGGGTTTAGCTGGATCTGGTGGTAGCCGCAGTACGCGTCTAGTGCGCGTGACTCAACCAACAGGTTGATGCGTGCGCGCGCGTCTCGTGGTTCCTTCGGCTCGAGCGGGCCAAGCCGTCCTGAAAGGCGGGATTTGGGGCGGTGGGTTGGTTCTTCCATCTTCGTCAGCCGGATCGCGGTACCTGCTGGTGGCTTCGCGTGGGTTTTTCCCACGGCTGGCCGATCCGCCACGTGGTCGGTTGTCCCGCCTTGTAACGTTTAGAGAGGAGGTCTTGCTCCCACCTACTGCTGGAACGCCCACCCAGCAAGGCTGCTGGTTCTTGCTGTTGCCATCGAGGCTTGCACCTGCCTCAGCCTGCTACCTGTTGGATATAGCCACAAGGAGCTGGACGCGTTCCTATTGGCGGCGTAGCTCGTCACCCTCCAGGTGGCTAAGCTCCACGATGGCAGCTTCCACAACCCTCACGTTTTTTGCTAGGGTACTATAATCCGGCTATGCCACGGCGATGCGCAAGTCGACAACTCGGTCCAGCTCCGAACCCAAGTTGCAGCCTTGAGGCGGCACCTGCCGGTTGGCACCGAGTAAGCGGGAGAAGCCATGCGCGGTGTTGTATTCGTGCATGGTGGCGTGCATGCATCATTGGAGGGCGGCGACCTTGCTGGCTTCCTCCAAGACGTTCTGGCGTGCGGTCTCCAGCGCGGCTGCCGCAGCGGCCGGGTCCAGCTCGGGAGCGATGGGGATGTGGAGGTTCTGGATGGAGTCCACCAAGGGGTCTATGGCTTGCTCGCGCGGATCGGTTTCTTTGGCGCTTGCGTCGCGCTCCAGAGGTGGGTGTCATTCGTCGCCTGCGCTAGCCATCATGACCTCAACACTGCCACTAGCGAAGAGTAGGGCAGAGATGAAGGGTTCGCAGCATAGAAAACAAAAAAATTCCTACGATGAGAACTATACTCCAAGATCAATCTACTAGATACAGAGCAATGGGTGGATATACATCCATGGAGAACTTACCCTCGAAGACAACGAGTTTTTTTAACGAGTTAGAACTCGTGGATGATATAGTCGTACACTTGCCGATCTCAAGATCGTGATGAAGTCCAGCAGGTCCGGCTCCAGCACGTCCTTCAGATCCAGCTCCAGCAAGTCCAGCACCACCAAGTCCAGCACCGCAAATCAGCGGTGCATCCATGATCGCACACACGTCCGGTACCCCGACAACCTCCGTCCCTCGCTCCAGCAAAGCAGCGGAAACAACAACTCCTTTCCAGATAAAGCCACCGGGAACATGTATCTCGCTAATCCGAGACCATGGGGAAATAATACTAGAGGGGGAGAGAGATCCTTCACAAGGAGGTGTGAGGAAGAAGGAGTGAGAGGGGGGCCTTTTATAGGAGGAGGGGAGGGTGTCCCTTCACCTCCCCCATTCATGTGGTGGTAACCCCCTCCACATTAAAATGCCCCTTCACATTCTCGTTTAAAGTATCCACTTTAAATGCATTAAATTTCTCCAAATTTAATGCTCTCTCATTTAATAAAACTCTTTTATTTATTTTATTCAAAATTTTGTTAATTACTTTAATTAACAAACATTCACATAAAACCCCCTACAACATTTCAATATTACATGCAGAACCAATTTCAGCAATTTCACCCGAAACAGTTTCGGTGTCTATTGAAATAATTCCAGTGCTTTCTTAAATCTTTATCTGAAACATATTTGCTCCAAATGGTGTCGGTATCCCTTAAGTGTGTCACCCTACGGTTCGCGAATAATGCAGACATGATCGAGACCCCTCTCAGATCAATAATTAGAAGCAGGACCTAGAGATCCATACTGACTCCTACACATTCAACGATGACTTCTATGATCGTGAGAACCTTTAACGCCAGTAACTAAATCCCTTTGTCTCATGATATAATACATGTCCGAGATTCGATCATCGGTATCTAAATACCTAGTTTGATCTCGTTACCGACATGCACTCTTTTCTCGTTCCCATGATATAACATTCTAGTGATCACATCACTTGCTTGCAAGCTATTTCAATGTGATATCACCGAGAGGGACCAGAGTATATCTATCCGTCATCGGGATGGACAAATCCCACTCTTGATCCATGAGCCTCAACATAACACCTTCGTAGCACTGAACCCACCTTTATAGTCACCCTATTACGGTGTGACGTTTGTTGTTATCAAGATACTCTTTTGGTGTTAGCAATTAACATGATCTCATGGTCTAAGGACTAAGATTACTTCGTATGATGTTATAGAAATATAAACATAATGACTTTGATCGTAATGCTATACTTCGGATGAATGTTCATCACATCATTCCACCAATGTTATGACCTCGTTATTAACAACATCCAATGTCCATGATCAGGAAACCTTGATCATCTTGTTAATCAACGAGCTAGTTTATATGAGAGGCATTACTAGGAACTTTGTATTTTTTTATTAAACACACATGTATTAAAGTTTCCAATTAATACAATTATAGCTTGAAAAATAAACATTTATCATAAACATGGAATAAGATAATAACCACTTTATTATTGCCTCTTGGGCATATTCCCTTCAGGAGAAGCCTGGAGGCACGCCGGATATGGTGATGACTTCCATGGGAACTCCTCGGCGATGGTGGCGACGTAGACACGATGGTCACCAACGAGCATGATGGAGTCATCAATTGGGAAAGTTTCCCCGTTGAAGCAGGATGCGTTGTCGAGGACGTAGTCGAAGGAGCCGAAGGTGAGGACGAGGCCAGAGGCGACTCGCTCACCGGTAACAAGCGGAAGTCCCATGCGAAATATGACCCCAGCCAAAGCGCTGTGCCCTACGATAGGTGCCAACTGTCGTGGTGTGGAACACGGTAGTGCCATCAAGGATGGCATGAGAGGGGACAATCAGGATGCTATCGGTGGCTACTCGCAACGGGATGGGCATAGATAATGCAGACACAGCGATGTACCCAGGTTCAGAGCCCTCTTGTCGAGGTATCACTCCTACTCCTACAAGGATCTACTATATAGGGAGCAGATGCTCAATACAAGTGCTCCTTGAGCTGTTTCCTTAGCTACTATTGGGAGCTAGAGGAAGATGAACTCCTTGACTTGGTGATTCTTGCTAACTTGTAACTCGTAATGCCTTACCTAGAACCTTGGTACCTCCTTATATACTGGTAGAAGGGTAGGTTACAATATGGGCTCTATGGTTTACTGTTTGTGCTTTAGGTTTACAAAGCGGGCCGGCTGACCAGGTCCAGCCGGTGGTCCAGGACCCAGTCAAGCTCCAGTATAGGTGGGGACAGCGCCATAGCGTCTTAGCACCTCTGCTTTGGGCGTCACCCGGTGCTTTCACCATCGGCTTGAGCTTTATCTGTTAGCCGGAGCTTTATCTGTCAGCTAGAGCTTTACTCGTCATCTCCTAGCCTCAGCGCTTTGGCGCCCTCATCTTGTAGTGCCGGCAGGGCGGCAAGCCAGCCTGTCCGGTCAAGGGTGTGCTCAGCAAGGAGCGTCACCGCCTCCTATACCTTAGGTCAACGGATCCAAGGCGGCCGGGTAGAGGTGGACACCCAGCCGGCCTTCCTGCCTCCCGGCTAGACGGGCCAACTGGGGAATCTTGAGGCGAACCGGGTGAAGCGTATCACCCGGCTGAGGTTCTTTGTCTTGTGGCCATCCGGCCAGTTGAGCCTGGCTTGGCCTACCCAGGGGTCATCCCCCTGACAGTATGCTCAGGACGGCACCTAGGATACAACGGAGAAATCTTGTCTTTATCCATTTGCGATACCTTGGCTTTGTCTCTAGCAAAAGCTTTGGCGTTGCTCGTGTCCTTGAGGAGTAGTTTTGGAACATGAGGATCTCGTAAAGCTGAAGTTAGCGGTCTCTGTGTGTCCGCGTCTTCTCCAGCACCATCGGACCCGGCATCTCCTTGACGATGATCATGTCCACCAGCATCTACTTCATGATAATCATGCTCGGCATCTCCTTCATCATAATCATGTATGGCATCTTCGTGAGCACCATTTCCTGTCGGCACCCTGTTGTTAACGTCCTCGTCAATGTAGTCAGGCATGAAACCACCCATGAGCAAGTGCTTCTCCAATGTCTTGGAATCAGGTTTATTTAGGGTCCTGAGTTTGCATCTCATACAAGGACATCTTATCTCGGTCATGTTGTTCTGAATCATGACGGCCCTCGTGCGTGCCTTATATCTAGCCACTATAGCTTCTCTCATGTGGCGCACCATGGTTGCTTGTACCATGAGAAAAAGAGAATATTTAGAACCACACCATGCAAAAAATTGGCATGACCTTCCCTATAAATAGGACATATGGGTAGTGCAAAAATTTGCCAAAACAGAAATGAATCAACATTTCGGCAAACATTCATGCACCACACACTGGCACCTGCACAATAGAAAGCATACACAAGAACATAAGCATATATCCATGAAAACATCTCCCGAGCAACGAAGAAAAACCCTCATATAGATACCACCAACATCGTCCACACACACAAACAAGCACATGTATCCATCCAACTATATATACTCACGTAGTAGAAAATTTACACCGAGACGAGGCCACGCGAGAGAGCGTGTGGTGTGGTTAGCTAAACTTGATGGAGACAAGAGATTTGGAGGATGAGAGAAAAGGTGTGCGTGCTTTAGTGGATCTACACGGTGGAGAGGAGTCCCTTTATAGATCCATCCAACCCAAAGAGGTTTGTAAACCTAAAATGGAGGAATTATTGGAGAAAATAGAGTGGAGAGGAGGAACAACCTGAGCTAGATCTATGGTAGAAATGGTTGTGCTTCACTAGTGGTGGTAGGTAGGGGAAGTGCCACCTTTATGGTGGCTGGCACAACATACCCGTGGCGCACCACTGTTAGGTGTGCCACAAACATTCCTCATCAGTGGAACACCACAATACTGTGTGCCATGGATAACCTGCCACCTTTTCAAAGGCCTAGGCCCACCGATATCTATGGCGCACCAAGACAACGTGCGTCACTTATGTCGTAGTTATCCGTTGGGCACGCTAATTTCGTGCAACACAGATATGCCACCGATGGATGGGGGCAACCACCAGCGTTGGGGGCCACATATGTGTGGCGCATCGTTTCAACAATGCACCAAAGGTAAGCTCATGTCAGTGGATCGTCCATCTGGTGTGCGCCACAGATAAATATCCATGGGGTACCCAACGGATGTGCGCCACAGGTATGACCCCCATGGATAGGGCTTTTCCTACTAGTGATTTGGAAACTTATATAGTTGGCTTGTGTTAAACTAAATAAACAAACAAAAGAAAAGGGATAAAAGGAACCTATCTAATCTACCTACCTTTTTCTGTCTAACTAAACCCTAAGATGGCCGAGCCCCTTTGTGTTTTGGTGGCACCACACCACCCTCTAACCTATACCATCTCCCCTAGTCTAACCCGAGCAACCATGTGAGGTGATCATGGAACATGTGGCCACCTAAACTAAACCCCCCACCAAGCTAACCCCTCCTAGATCCTATCTTGCTGGCCAAGAAGATCAACAGTACACCAACCTTCCCTGGTTACCCTTCCCCTTGTCTAGCCCGAGAGAGGGAGAGGAATAGAGATGGAAAAAAAGTAACCTAAGTTACTTTTTGGTGTAACCTAACCCGAGATCCCCCACGTGCACCCCCTTCTTACCTACACCCTAGATAGTCCTGGTTCGACCAGATATCACCCAGAGCTCTGCCCAGCGCCCTCTTTCCCCTCACCATCTCCCCTGCTAGCCTACCTATCTACCTTGGTCGGTAGTGTCGACCACCATCTGTTCCAGCAAGGGGAGAAGGAGGAGAGGAGTACGCGTATGTTGAGGAAGTCCAGGAGCTTATTTCATGCATGCCAGTACAAGGAGTTGAGGAGGAGCAGCCCCAGGACAAGGAGAATGAGGACGAGCTTGAGGAAACCCTAGTTGCGCCTCCCGCGGGATCCTCCTCAGAATTTCGTCGCCTCTAGCAAGTTCGCCTACACCAGCACACCAGCGGTGAGCACAGCAACCTCCCTGACATGGTCCCGCGATGTTTTGCTTCCTGTAGTGCCAGATCGTTTCATCGAGCATGTTATGTGCGCTGCTACTCGGCCACCCTACTAGCTCGTCGCCGCTGCAGAGTGCCTCGTTCCTAGCCGCATGCATAGAGTTCTTTGCCTCACTGCATGGTGTCGAAAGCCCCAAGCACCGCTTCCTGGAACCCTAGTCGCCCACGCTATCGTGCACGTCCGTGTCGCTGCCGGCGCCTCCTATTTTTGGTCGATGTTGCCGAGCCTTCGCAACATACCTAACATAGCAGCCCCGCTTTACCCAAACTCGCAACCTACCAACGTGGCTCCGTCCTGCAAGATCGGGCTTGAGATCAAGGGATCGAGTCCCACGCGGGCTTTGTTTTGCTGATCGTGTTTCCGTCAAAGAGGAGAAAAGAAACAGTACCGTCAGTTAGCACACGCGTGTTTTGCAGAAAACCCCCTATCATTTTTGTTCATCCACCCGCAGTCCATCCACAGCCCTACTCATCAGCCTCATAGAAGAACCCCTCAAGAACCTTTTGTAGATAAGCCCTCGCGCTTTGTCGAGCTCAACCCATAGTCCTAAGCTCGCCCACGTGTCACTCCACTAATGGTTGTGCACGCGTGTGGCCCCGCTGCGACCCTAGCCCTCATGTCAGTAGCAGTGGGTAGGTTCACCCCGAGTAACAAAAATTCTAGTTCGATTACTAATTCAAATTAAAAATCCGGAAAATGAATTCAATTCAAATAAATTCATATCTTTTAAATTATTTTCAATTTTCAGAAACTTATAAAATGAAATATGAACTTTTTTCCAATATGAGATTCAAATCTAGTTTCAAATTTAACCGGATTTCACCCTGGCTACTCAAACCTTTGACTTTGACCCCTGTTAAATTGTTTTGCATTTAATAATGTTTTAAATTCATCAATTCAAATAATACAAATGATATATGTTTGCTAATCAGAAAAATGCTAGGAATATGAATATGCTATTTAAATTAATTTCTGAGCATTTAAAATTTCTGAATTAATAATTACCATTAAATGCCATATTCTTAATAAATTCATAACTTTAATTCCGTAATTCCAAATTCGATAAATAAAATTTCTAAGTCGATCAGCACGACGAGCCCATTCTAACTACGCATTCTATGTTACCAATTGAAGCATGCATCATATAAATATTAAATAGGCAACAAGGTTTATAGGAGCAAAACATGACTAAATAATTAATTAAAGTGTTTTATTATTGTTCTTACACCTCACCCATGCCATGCTATGTCATACCATGCAATTGTGCATCATTCCATCATGGCATACCTTGTTTTTCTTGTTGCATATGTTTTATATGATTGTGCACATTAGTTATTATGGCCCTTTATGTATTTGGTTTTTATTCCGGATAGACGACAAGGAATGGGGTTATTATGAGACCCAAGAGTACTACCCGTATTTCGGTTATCCTACTACTGAGATTCCAGGCAAGCAATTCCCCATGCTTGCATTACATATAGCACCTATTCCTCTATCTTTATTCTTGCATCATTTTGTCGTGATTCGAATTAAATTGCAATCCCAAGTACTGCACAACCTTTACTTTTAAAACCCAACGAGCTTGTACCCCTAATCCTATCATCCCTTACTACATGAGTTGTTTGAGCCATACGAGTTGTAGAATTGCATGTGTAGGGTTTGTGCAAGTCTGTTATGGATAACGAGGTACCTCAACAACTTAAAATGTGTAGCAATGGGATCACTAAAGAAAGAGGCGCCCGTGGGCAATAACTGTTATTTGGTTTTTAACCACACACTTGTGCCCTGTAGGACTCGATGCCTGTTCCTTGACTATCACACTATCCACATGCGGGAGACTTGATGGATCCCCTTCGCCTGATCTTGATTCACATCTTATTTCTTGGGGCCACAAATAGTTTGGGGCTTTACTACTATTCTGTACTTATGCTATGCTTTACTATTTTATCTACTACTTTTGCTCATGGAAAGCGTTTACTACTATACTATTTAGGACTTGTGCTACATTTCTGTGGTATCGACAAGCCCAGTCACACTTTCGGGTTCCCAGTCGTTTATAGCCGTCGACACAAACCCTGGGTCCGCCTCGAAGCCTGGCTGACTTTGTTGAGGGTAGCTTAGTGGGGTGGCCCCGTGAAATAAATTTTGAATCTTGTGAATGCTTTATCGTGATGCCTTGTTGCTTTTTATTTGGTTCTGCCCAAGGTTGACAGTGCGTGTGTTGCTATTTGTGCACCCCTGCAAGATAAATCTTTCTAAAATTTGTGTCCGCGGTTATGGACGACTTGGATCATAGTTTCTCGATCATAGAAAACTATAACTAAAGTACCATGTTTAACTTGACTAAAACCTGACTAGTAATTAGTGCAATCCTCATGGAATGGTTAATAAAACTGCCAACAGATGGGATGTTCTTCCGCCTTCTTGTTCGCTAAGCGAGAAGGAGAGCGAGCGATGTTTATTTATGTTGTTTATATAATTGCTGGATTTTATTTAACAAGCGTTCGACCATATCTAGTTGGACGAATGTTGTAGCATGTCTCTATAAAACTATTAGTTATTTATCTTTCACTGCAATTGCATCACCTTAGGTTAATCCCTTTAGATGCATAAAGACTTGATGAGTACCCCTAGGGTCTCACACCAATTATTGATCAGATTGTCAGGTATACCCCAATGGAGGCTACCACGTCGATGAGGCCGATGATGGAGGCAACGACCCTCTTGCGTAGAGATTCTAGGGATGGAGATCTGTGGGTAGGAATGTGCTTATTTCTGTGCATCTTATGCTGATTTGACTCTTAATCCGTATTCGGATCTGCTTGTCTCGATCTGTCGACTTATAGGTACCCAAGATCCCCAGATTGATAAAGGCTTGAGGTGAGATACTTGGCTAGCGGCGCTCTCATAGGAACCTTAGTGACAGAAAGGGTAGTACGGCCTTTGCTTAGCGCCCCATTCGGGATCAACAACAACATCACCACATAAAGCTTTGATCTGTGTTTTGCACTTAATAATCGTTTGTAACCTATGGCTTCGGTGTACTCTCGGTTGGACTAAAAGTCTATTGCTATGCCCACTGCATCACGGGAGCTCTAGAATATTAGGATGTGTTACCCACAAGAGATTACATCGATACAAACATTATACATGAATATCCTTATTATTATCTTTTATCCCATTTGATGTGTAGCTGCAGGTGGATCTTCAACCCTGGCCTATCTCCATCCATTGATTCAAACCCGTTATAAAGTAAACTAGATTTGTCCGGTCAACTAAGGTAAAACAAACAAACAAAGTCTTGTAGATGTGTCCTTTTTATTACCTTTTAGAAGTGCTTTATGATGTTAGATTAAACCTGGGTCTTCTAGGGAAAAAGCTATTATACTACATCCGTGAATCTGGATTGAAGGTATCAACCCTTTTTTGGCGCCATTGTCGGGGAAGCAATTTTGCTATCCTGGTGAGGTCATTAGAGACCTTGTTTTTAGTTTTTTTATTAGTTGTAGTTTAATTCTTGTTATTAGTTTACTTTCTTGTTATCTATTTGAAAACCCGAAAAAATTAGTTACTTGTTATTCATTTTCATTACTTAAAAAATTACCAAAAAGATAAGTGCCATGGCTCAAAAGAGATTAGGGGAGTATGCTACTCCCACTGATGATTTTATTCGTGCACCCATCACTCATCCCGCAGTTGATGCAGAAACATATGACATAAAGCCTATCCTTTTAAGTTTGGTTCAACAAAACCAATCTGGGGGTTCATCCGCTGAATATTCGGGATTGCACTTAAATACTTTTACTGAAATTTGTGACATGATGCGTATTAAAGATGTAGATCCAAATGTTGTTAAGTTAAGATTGTTTCCTTTCTCTCTTAGATGAAAGTCCAAGGATTGGTTGCTAGCTCTACCAAAGGGCACTATTAAATCTTGGGAAGAATGTACTTAATTTGTTTATGACTAAATGTTTTCCCCTAGCTAAGACTATGCAGTGAAGATCCAACATTACAAGTTTTAGACAAGAAGACCGTGAGCCACTAGCGCTTGCATGGGAAAGGATGAAAGAAGCCGTAATGAACTGTCCTAGTCATGGAATGGAAGAGTTGCTTATATTACATTTGTTTTATAATGGTCTTAACCCAATGTCTAAGTTTATGCTAGATACCGTAGCAGGAGGAACGATCATGGAGAAGCAAGTGAGTGTTGCAAAGAAGTTACTTGATGATATGGAAAACAACCATGCCCAATGGCATGTGGAAAGAACCTCGAAGAGAGTAGTTTAATTACCGAGGTAAATAATGAGGAGCTTACATCTAAGGTAGATGAGTTTCTTAGCTTAGTAAAGGGTAAGGAAGACCTCAAAATGACGAGGGTGGTAACCAATGATGAAAAACCTGAAGAGCTGGATTACAGCAACGCGCCAACACTAGAATATACCATGGAAGATATATTGAAGATGATCACCGTTAAGAATCCGGGTATAGAACAAGGTAATGATGCTATGTACCAACAATTTATAGAACAAGTAGCATCTAAGGTTCGTGATTTAGAGATGGAGTATAAAAGACTAGCTGATAAGCTTCCAGCAAAGCTACATGATATATTTGAGCCCACTATTAAAATTAAGTTGGGAGTTAATGAGATATCCGCACTTTATGATCTTGGTGCAAGCGTCTCAACGATTTCCAAAAGCCCATTTGATAAGTTAAACTTGGGGCCATTTGTTACAACCGAACTGAGACTCCATCTAGCCGATTCAACTTATAAACAAGATGTTGGGATAAAAGAAAATATAATTGTTGAAATAAAAGGTAGTCCCACCTTTATTGATCTTGTTATTGTGGACATGCCTGAAGATCCCATAGCACCAATAATTCTAGGTAGGCCATTCCTAAGAACTATTAAAGCTTTGACTGATTTACATGAATGGAATGTGAGAATAAGGCTACCATCTAGAGATCCTTTTGTAGTCTACTTCCCTAGGAAAAAGAAGGATAAGCCTAATGATGATGATGGTGTAATTACTTTAAAAGCAAACTACTTTGGAGTGGGTGTTCCACTTCAGAAACCTAAGTGATTTCCATCAAGGTCGAGCTAATTGACCTTAACTAGAAGCGCTCCATGGGAGGCAACCAATGTGAAATAAAATTTCTCTTTATATTTACTATTATATTTTTATTGTGTTAGTTTTTTTTTTTGTTTTTTTTTGTTTTAAATAAAGAGTGTTCAAGAAGACCTATGGAGAGAGGAGAAGAAATAAGGTAATCTTCTATATTTTATTTTTACTAACACATGGCCTAAGAAGTATTGCTGGATCATTACTTAGTGTTTTTGTTGTTATCTAACCCTTTGATAAGATGTGCAAAGGTGCACGGAGCTACTAATCAAAATCCTTGAGTTTTGTACTTCACAGTGTTCTTAACGACCACTGGTACGGCCGGAGTAGACCGTACCATGCGCCCGTACCACCTCAAGGCAAAGAAAGATAAAACATTTGATGTCTGTCGAAAGAAACAGTGTCAATAACGACCACTAGTACGGCCGGACGCATCAGTACCGTACACCGAGCAAATATCAGATTTTAAGCAGACGTCACGGCAGCGTTAACGACAAGTAGTATGGGCACGCGCGACTATACCGCGCACTTGTACCGAGTGCACCGCCTGGGAGCAGTCATCGCCCCCAAGGTAAGTCACCTGGTATGGGCGGGCTCCGGCCGTACCGCCCGCCTGTACCATGTACGCGGCCGCCATAAGCACCCCGAGGAGGTAACCTAAAAATCCACAAATCAATTTTCTCTCTCTTCTTCCTCTAAACTTCAAAGCACCTCCATTGGATCTTCAAATTTACTCAATCTGTCTCCGGTTCTTAGCACTCACTCGATCCAAGGTATGATTCTCCTCCGATCCCCCAACTTATTGTGCAAAAGCTTCAATCAATCATTCATCATTGTCAATCTAGACATAGGTCTTGTTCTTGATTCAATCTTGATATTAAGTATACCTAGCATTGTTTTTAGAGGAGTTTCTTTTGTAGTTAGTGTAGAGAATTACTTATGCTATGTTTCTATTGGACCAAAAAAATTATTAGCAATCTTTATTTACTTTGTCTTGTTTTATTTATTAGATGAACACGAGGAGTCATACACGTGAGATGGCTGCGGAATCCTCCGCACCACACGTTGATACGTTAACCCCCGAGTCTCTTGGCATCGAGTTCACCGAGGAGTTCCATCTGACCCGTTTCGATCATCTCAAGATTCGAGAGATCAAGTCCACCAAGTGGGCATGCCCATATATGCTGAACCAACTTGGCATTTGTGCTGATTTTGATTTACTTTGCAACAATATTGGTTTGTACAATTTTGTCTTTCAGGATGTTGCGACATATCACCGCTTGACGCTTGAGTTCTTCAGCACCTTGACACACACGGTGGATCCTTATGGTTGTTCCAAGGAACAAAGGCCTAGAGTTGATCGAATTAAATTCCTCCTTATGAACTATGAGTATACTTTGACACTTGGCCAATGGGCTCAGTTCTTTGGGTTTACCAACAACACCACTGATTTATGCATAACTACTTTGTTTTAGATACATCCCCTTCACAATATTTTAATTTGATGAGAATTCGTGGAAACACACCAAAGGGGAACCAAATTGATCATCCTGTTATTCGATATTTATTCTATGTGATTGCTAACACATTGCAGGCACGTGGTGAGTTTACTAGAGTTAATGAGGAGGACATGTTCATCCTCGCAAAATCTGCCCTTATCAATTGTAACTTAACACCAGATTTAGGCACTCATCTTGTGTTTTACCTTAAGTATCAGGCTCTTCAATCTCGAGGACACATATGTGGAGGAGTTGTGACCGTTCTTGCACATGCACTTCGCATAAACCTAGGTAACATCCAATCGTTCACTGGAGGTAACCATCTCGGTCTTTCTACTCTAAGAGCACGTGGTATGATTTTTAAAAATCATGGTAGATATTTCTTCAATATACCTTGAGTGGATCACTTGATTCCAACTCCTTTACCTAACGGTTTATTCTCTATCAAGGATGGATGTGTGTGTTATGACGCGTAGGTTGAAGATAATATACCCCAATAAGAAATACCCGTGGGGGAGTAGAAGATGAAGAAGTAGAACAAGGGGGACCCGAACAAGATGTGCAGCCACCAAACTACCACACCGCCTTTGAAGATATCTGTGCACTCGAAGGAAATATTCAAAACATGTACAACCTCTCCATCAACCTTTGAGATGCCACTACAAGCCTCGCCACCCAGTTCCATGATTGGAGCAGCCAATGGAACGTGGGAGATTATCCACCACCACCGCAATGAGCAACAAAAGGTCTTGCAAAAGGCTGAGCTTGGGGATGTGTTCCCTCGGCAAATTTATTTGTGTAATAACGAGGTCGTACTCCGGCTCCTTGGGAGCTTTGAAACACTCGTGTTGGCTTGTTCCAACACTTTGCTTTTTAATTTGCTTTCGTTTTAGTTTATTTGTTTTTCTTTGTTTTTATTTTCTTAAACCCTTGCTTGGTCGCAAGTTCTTTTCTATTCTTTAATCCCTATCCTCAAAAATACCAAAAGATTTTTCTGTTTATCCTTTTTCCGTAAACATGGATTCATACTTTGCTTTAATATCATTTCGAGAGTATTCATGTTTGAGTTTTGAAGGAACACATCCCTATAAGTAAGAGGATCATGAAGTTACTTATGAGAGGTATGTCCTATGTATCCCACTTATGAAGTTTGAATTGTTTATCTTAGTTAGTTGATTTCCTAAGATGCCGTGCTAGTGGGAAGTAATTTAATATGGTTAGAGTAAGGCTTTTTATTGGTATGATGATTAGTTGTTGAAGCTCTTCCTCTAGTTCTTTTAGTTAATTGAGTCTTGCCTTGGAAATAATAATTCCAAACAAGTACAATATGAAAAAGTCTGAAATTTACGACTTGTTTGATGAATTATTGTCTTGAGAGTATACCCTTGATGATACTTAACCCCATAGATATTTTGATTGTCTCGACGACACTCATGAAAGGAGTTGTTTGATTGAAATAAAGTCTAGTGGTAATTGTGATGCATGCCAAAGCTAACCTTGTGGATCAAACCACGGTACTAACTCAAAAAAAAGTAGAAAGAGAAAGAAGTGAGACAACTTTGTTCTATGTCTCTAATGCACACCTTTGGGATGCCAACAACTCTGCTAGCTTTTGAACGATCTATGGTATAACCCTAGATTTCGGCTATGAGTTGATGACATAAGTGAAATCCGTGTCAATGTATGGGCAAAAGTATTGGTACTCTCAAAGGTTATGCAAACACTTGCAAAAGAAACAATCAGCAATCCTTGAAAAACAAAAGAAAGAAAGAAAAAAGATATCTATGAGGATGCACATAACAAGTCCTTGGCATGATCTCATTACTACTCCATCAATTTTTCTTGAAAGTTAATGATTGGATTAGAAGTGTGTTATATAGACTTGATTTATTGATGTGGGTGTAAATAAGATACTTCATTGTTATACTACTTGGGACATGAAACTCTCTTACTCAATTATGCTATTTTAAACATCCTAGTGTTCCTTGGCAAGCTGAGAGTTAATTAGAGGAATTGGATTGATTGCTACACTTGTAGTTACTTATACTTATATTAAACTTTACTTTGATTATCTTTACTTATCGAAGCTTGTATAGTATTCTTGTCATCTCTCTAACTTTGATAAGCTTTACAAATGAATGAAGTGTTGAGCACATACTACTACTAACTATAAGTGAACTCTTATTCTCGTTGTTTCTAGTTTAAACAATGAAGTCCTTATAGTTCTTTTGGTTCTTCTTGCTCGAGGATGATCAAGGTTTGAGCTTTGGGGAAGTTGATGGCTCCGATTTTTTCCATCTTCCACTATGTTTAAACATTGTTTTTGGTCAAGAAATTGCCAAAGAAACTCTCAACTCTTGCCACTAATGACTAATACTTGCAAAGATATGCAAATCCCTTCTTTGATTTATGTTGTGCAGGAAGTCACAGCTTTTAAAGCGAAATAAGGAGTCATAATGAAGGATTTTGAGGAAGTACACATGGCCAAGTAATTGGAGAAGCGTTCCAGGGCGTCTGCAAGCTTAATGCCCACTGGTACGAGCATGGTACGCCTATGCCACCCGCCCGTACCAGGTGGATACGGCTTCGTCTTGTCAAAACTTACAACTCTCGTGAAGACGCCTATATATTTCAAGGCTCCAGCCACCGGCCAGAGAGCCGCCATTCTCAGATTGCATCACAACACCACCAAAGGAGATCCACACCATTGTTCATCCATTGTTCATCACTTCCACCATCCATCCATCCACTAGCCATAGACATTGCTTTGTACTTTAGATCTCCTTGTGATTTGGTGACCATTGTAAGAATATTTGATTTCAATCTGAGTATTTGCATGATGTTTTCTATCTCCGATCTATTTGTTATGAGTGAGTAGCCCTCACAGGCTGCGGGTTGGGGAGAAACCTCACAGTAATTATGTGCATCTAGATCATGGGAGAATTGTATTTTGTTTGAGATTGTGATTTGTATCTTTTGTTTCTTCATCTCTTGTCTCAATTTGTGGACTTGTAAGTACCCAAGATCCCATAGATTGATAAAGGCTTGAGGTGAGATACTTGGCTAGCGACGATCTCATAGGAACCTCAGTGACATAAAGGGTAGTACGGTCTTCACTTAGCGCCCCATTCGGGATCAACGACAACATCACCACTTAAAGCTTTGATCTATGTTTTTCACTTAATAATCGTTTGAAACCCATGGCTTTGGTGTACTCTTGGTTAGATTAAAAGTCTATTGCTAGCCCGCTGCATCACGGGGGCTCTAGAATATTAGGATGTGTTGCCCATAAGAGATTATCTCGATACAAACATTATACATGACTATGCTTATTATTATCTTTTATCCCATTTGATGTGCAGCTGCAGGTGGATCTTCAACCCCGGCCTATCTCCATCCATTGATTCAACCCTGTTATAAAGTAAACTAGATTGGTCCGGTCAACTAAGGTAAAAAAACAAACAAAGTCTTGTAGACGTGTCCTTTTTTATTACCTTTTAGTAGTGCTTTTCGAGGTTTGATTAAACCTGGGTCTTCTCGAGAAAAAGCTATTATACTACATCCTTGAATCCGAATCGAAGGTATCAATCCACATTTGAGATATACCGGCTAGTGAGTTAGAACATGCAGTCCAAGTGTTTACACTAGCCGAGACTCCTCCGAGTGGATTCATCCAACTACCATGATGTTTTTTCCTATTACCAATAGCCAGGGTCATCGCAACATTAAAGGCCGTGAGACCAACCCAGGTCCTTAAGCTTCGTGGATCCTCCTTCTCCTCAAATTATACTAGATCCTCTTATATCAGTTATATCACTCGGAGCTCGCCGATACTCTAGCAAACAAGATCTTGTCTATGTGGTTGTATGTATCATGCTATATGGGCCCATAGATTATGTAAAAAGCATTACACATGTCAAAGCCAATCAATATAGCACATAATAATAACTAAAGTTCTCTCTGCGTCCCTCGTGCGTGGTTATCAGGTGATTTGTTTGATGATATACTACTACTTCTGTACGACCTGTTTACAATAACTGACTTTGCATAATAGCATAGAGACGAGTCTCGTGGAGTCTTAAATGCGGTAAGCGCGATGATGAATGCAAGTGCACAGATCAATTGTAGCTAGTTTTGAAATAAGAGTATCGAACCCACATAGAGCTATTTGGTTAAGGTCTTTATGCCCCTCATCGCTGTCTACCAAAGGATACTTGTAAGCCGCTTTTTATTTCAAGTAAAGGGTGTTTCAAAGGTTTTTGGTTGAATGCAGAATGGTAATTAAAACAAGTAAAAGAAAGCAAGTAACAAAAGCATTTGGAAACGTGGTTGAACTCAATAGGGCTAAACCGTTCTCGGGGGTGTAGGATACAACTCTAGCATGATATTATTAATCATAATTAGGATAACCTACTTCTTGTGTCGTGATATGTGTGGAGAGAGATCCATAATCAGATGTTCACTACAAAGCTCGTAGGCAGTCACTTTGTTGAGCCAAGAATGAGGTCACCTCTAAATAACTATCGTGATGCCTAAGAGCAATCACCTATATAGACCACCGTAACTAAGGGTCTCCCCGTGGATATCGTAATAAGCTTAGGAAATCTCTCTCAATCCTCTTTTGACCGTGCTTGTTGCTAGCCGGTGCTTTTAGTCATGATAGCTCTGGGGCACACTTCCAAACATGTCCAAAGGATTTCACCCTCTTCTTTAGTCTCAAAGGCAAATGAGATGTGGACGACTACACATACCATCTAAAGAGAGATCAAACACACATCATAAATCTATCATAGACCAGTAAGTCATATGGACACAAGAATAGATCATCTTTATTCCAGTTTCATAATAGTGCTAGGGTTTCTCCATCTCCCCAAGAATGAGGAAAAACTACTCACACATGGAAGCAATCAACGACATCATCATAATCATATGGAAGGATAAAAGTAGGGGGATAAATCTAGTGAAAACCACAATTGAATCTAGAATTACAACAAGATCTATTGAATGAAAGATGGGGGTAATAGTGGTGATGGTGATGTAGCGGTTGATGCTGAAGGGGATGATGCGATGTGCTCCAATGATCCGTGAAGCAGCAATGATTTGTCCTTCTCCATGTTCCTCCTTTAGATCTCCTTCTGGTGTGGTTTTTTCGTGGCTCAAGGTTGCTGTGAATGCCGGACCTGTGATCTGTCTTTGCTAGGAGAAAATATTTGACGAGGTGGTCGCGCTGCCACGTTGTACTGCGGATGGTACGGGTGGGCACTGGACGTTAACGCTGCAGTAGCCTTCCTCACGTATGCTATTCTCCCAGGTGCGAATGTAAATCAATTAGATGAACTTTATCACTTAAGAATAACATATTATAACATAATATGTCAGTTTCAATTGATATGTTCATAAGAGACTCAGTAATTCGGGATCCTGTCAAAACAACGACAAAAAGGTACGCGCAAACGCAGTAAAATACAAAAATCCCTATTATACTTATACAAAATCGAAAGGTAAATATGTTTCAATTATGGACTCATCACGCGGGCAGATGTAACATTTTGTGAAACAATGGCAGTACCATTGACAAAACATGCGCAATACATCTGACAAAAAAATCTCCTAGAGTTAGATTTTGCTCGGCCAGTTCGTTTTCTACAGAGTATAAAGAAATGTGAAGATTCATGGGCGTAGCACAAAAATCACATGGGATCAACACAGCCTTGTATAAAACACACGTTAGCGTATTTCTAGGGAAGGAAAATCTATTAAAATCCATCGTATAGCAGAGCCCGCAAGTGAAAATCCAGGAATAACATCTGAAAAGTCAAAGAGTCCTTCATAATAAAACACAAGATCTTTCGTAATAAATCACGGGACATAAGAAAGCTCTAAACAATCTGAGAATGGCAATATGCGTTAAAAGTATAGGCAACGTAATTATTTTTATCCTGTATTGTACAAAGAACTACAGTACATGCTAACAACAGACGAAAAACATGATAAAAATGGTCTTCTACTAAACTATACTAACTCTAGACTACGCTGAGGATGGGCGTCTAGGAGAGTCCAGTACATCGCCACGCCCTAACTACGTGAAATATCATCGCAATCGTTCGTCTCTTCATCATGGACGTTTACAACAAGATCGGAGGCATGAAGTGGGCCGAACCCGCTCATATCCCTGCGGTCCTCTCCATATACATCGTTGAACTCGCTCATATCCCTGAGGTCATATCTCTCCTTTTTCAAGCAAAAATGATGGTGGTACACCACAATGACATGAAGAAGACACAGCCCTCTGGGAATCACCTCGATATCGCTAGAACGCCAACACCGAAACATCCTCAGTGGCCTTCATAGCTGTGATGTATGCAAGAGCACGTATAGTGAGCGAGCAGAACAAGCGCTCACCCGCCATCTCCTCGGCTAGGCACATCGGAGAGGAGCCGGCATATACATATTGGAAAATGAAAAATAGCATCGTCAGCGGAAATAGTTACGAGATATAAAGCACCGTAGAGAAGCAAGACTTATTGATGTATGTACTAGCTTGTACACCATAGAAGAAAAGTAACCCAACCAAAGAGGCGCACTACAAAGTAGTAGAGCAAAATGCACGAGCACAAAATCTTTTCGGAAAACAAAGTAAACAAAAAAACATTTGAAATTTAGAAACGCTTTAAACAGAAGGAAGGGCGAAACATACCTGCCTCCCACTAGAGCGTAGGAGCAGTACATTTCTACGGAACTCGGACAGCTGCAAAGGCAATAAAAACACCCAAAGCAAACGATTAGAGTCCAACATATAAACACCCAAAGCAAACGATTAGAGTCCAACATATAGAGGAAGAAAAGGCTTAGAATAGAATCAAGAAAGACCATATGGAGATGGATAGTGACAAATACCTTATGTGCAGTAGTGGACATAACATGCTCAACAACGAAAATGTTGTGTATCAATTTTTGACTACGGAGATGGCTATCCCTTTTGTTATTTTGGCCATGGACCCAATATCTAACGAGCTTGATCGGCGAGCTAGACAAATGCACACACACGCATGTTTTTTTACACAGGTTCAGGTCTCCTGTGTGCAACCCTACCATCTACTATATGAGGATGATCACAATTACACAGGTTTCCTCCCCATGAAGTCTCTAGCTAAGAAATCCTCTTCCTCCCTCTCTATCGCCCTGGTCTTTCTTTTATATAGGCAGGGGTACACCACAAGGGTCGGAAGAACGCACGTCAATGTAGATGCCACAATGCAGGGTGTGGCTTGCATGGGCACAACATGAAAGAATCCGCTGAGTGGTCTTCGTGTGGCATGGCAGTTCCGGGGCCTAGTCTCGGGGCCCTCGGATTAACCTTCCGGGAATCCCTTATGCATTCGACCAAGACCCTAGGATTATTATGTCGTGCAGAATAATTGACAAGTATCAAAGTAAACATCCATTACATAAGCAGATAAAGGTATACCTTGATGCCATTATGGCTAGACCTTACATAAACCTTAACGGGCTAACATCGATCATCACCAGTGGAACTTCATTGAAGCTTCGAGTCCAAGTCACGCCTTACACCTACAGGCAATATAACTAGGAGAACATCATATCTTGCATAGTCGTCAACTCATCCTTCTCCTCCTTTAGCCTTCTCAAAGTTTGACCAAGTAAATAGCTAGTGACAATGCTGGTGAGTACGTTTGAATGTACTCGCAAACCATCTTAAGAGGACAATAATTAGAGGTTATGCAATATGGCTGTGGTAGTAGGAGGGCTCCATATGAGGTTCTTTTCTAAAACTAGTTTCTCTTGTAAAGATATAGCTTCTCTATATCTTTGTTGAAAAACATTTGAAATTAAGTTTCTCTTTGTAAAACTTCTTGGGAGGGTTGTAACCTTATGAAAAGCGTCCTTCCCAAGGTCGAACCTCCAATCTTCCGGGGTCGTCCCGTGAACCACGCATCTCCATTTGTTGTCATCTCATGACCAGAACACATTACTGTCTGAAAGCTCTTTTTAAAACAGAACCTGACACAAGCTAGGAATTTTCCATCCCAACCGTCCATGACCACGGACACGACTATTCGAATAGGTTTACACTCTGCAGATGTTGTACACTTTATCCACAACATCCGATTATCCGACCCCGACAACTCCATGGTCACCATACCTCAACATGAAGGGGTCGAATAACCGATCACATCTGTCCCCTTGTCCAGCCTAATATAGGGTCTACCCTACGAGTTGTTCCTCGCAATAGCGGGGCGTCGGACACCAAAGACCAATCAGAGCGTGTCTTTCACTCCATCTTGAGTGTGCACTTTCAATGGAAGACTCGTAGTATTGTCGGGCAGTAGGCTATAGTGTAATGTTTCCCCAATCCTCCCAGGATCTTAGAGGGGAAAAGTCCCATCTTCCGAGAATACCTTTCAGTCAACCCCATAGAGTTGTGAGACAACCATACCAAGCTAGGCTAGGTAATTGTGGTTGCATGGGTTAGTTTCTCCGGGAAGATGCTTAGTGATCATGTATGCCATTTTAAAACACTTTCCTAAATCCTCTATCCTCCTTTTTGCAAAACTAGGTAAATAATTTTCTTTCGAAAACACTTCTCTCGTTAAGGACAACGTTCCCAAGATTTTAAACTTTCTGGAACAAGCCTCAGGGGAAACGAGATGCTAATCATCAGGACCACTTTCTAAGGGGAGGTGCTTACAACGGGGTTTACCTACATCATACTATACCAAGTCTTGGACAAGCCAAGGTATGGACACAATAAATAGAAGATAATAAAACTAGTGCATAGCATAATAAAACATGCATAAATAAGATGGAGTAAAAATGGGTTCAGGAATGGTTGCTTGCCTGTGGTCCGCAATATGTTCCTAGACTTCTTAGAAATCTAGTAATAATAAAAGCCTTATTCTTCTCGACGTCAACACATTCGCAACTATCATCGTCATGGACAACACCTGCAAACAAACAATATACCATAATCAGCACAAGTCAAACAGGCACTATTACAATATAGCAATCAGTTGAACAAGGCATCTTATATTTAGTAGGTTTTGATAAAATCCTCTCATAGAAATTGTGTGGGGCCTCCGAATTAATCCTCCGAGAATCCCTGTTATGCATATCACAAAGATCCCATGATTAGTTTGTCATGGCACATATCCATTACATAAGCAGATACAAGTTGACGAGGGTTTCACTCGTCAATGCCCATTGTTATGGACTTGGGTTTTGGAGAATGAGGGAGCGCTGGAGGCATCAATCGGCTAGCAAACAAGCACATATGGATGCAAGTTTTACCCAGGTTTAGGCCTCGTAGAGGTCCCTACTCCTTCTTGTCTGCTCTTGGAATTAATGAAGGAATCAAAGATTACAGGGGCACGCAGATGTAATCTTGCGAGAGTTGTGGAAACTAGGGTTGTGATTGTCCTCCTCGCCGCCCCCTCCTAGACTTTATATAGATAGGCTAGGTCTCGGGTAACAGGTCGAGTCGGTTACAGATTAGGGTGTTGCCCTTTTAAACTTTCTATCTTAAGCTTCTTCTTGTCTTGCAAACAATCGAAGAGTCCGTGGGTCACCCGAATTTTGTATTGGGCCTTGGCAACGCCGTGGGCTTCTGCTGTATCCGGGCCATATATACCAAACTCGAGTACCTGTAGGGTATACCCATGTCACAAGTCATACCTCAATTTTCCAGTATGGCTCCATCGATCATCTTCAGCGGAACTTTATCAAAGCATTGGGCCCGAGCCATGCCTTAAGCTATAGACAGATGACTGGGAGAACATCCTAGCTCGCATAGTCGTCAACACCACCTTCTTCTCAAAATCTGACAAAGTAAATAGCCAGGGACAATGCTAGTGAGTACTTTGAATGTACTCACAAACCACCTTAACAGTGAACAAAAAAGATACGCAATATGACTATAGTAGTAGGAGGGCTCCAGGAGAGGTTATTTTATAAAATAGTTTCTCTTGTAGATATAACATGACTATATCTTTGTTGAAAACTTTTGTAAAACATTCTAAAAGTCATTTGAAAAGTTTTAAAAAACCACTAGGGTTGGGTCACCCAATTTCATTCCCCCAGTCCTCACTCGACCGGGCTTTTCATCTGCCTTGATCCTCCGAGATCACCTCACTTCCTCTGTGGTCTCCCAGACCACCCAGCTTCTAAAACTCTTTATTTCTCAGAAACCTATTTAGAAATCAAAACCAGAACTACACTACATTAGTTTGTCCAACCTCCATGACCGCGAAGATGGCTATTCGAATAGATTTACACTCTACAGAGGTTATACACTTTACCCACACTATCCAAGTACCTACCCTGGTCTCGCACGGATTGTGGGTCGAGTAATTGATCAAGATTCTCCAGATGCTACTCTAGCATGGGCCCTACCCTATGAGTTGTTCGTCTGAACATAAGGACATCTGGTACCAAAAGACCAACTAGAGCGCAATCCGACTCCTCGAGAGTGAGTACTTTCAATGAGATGCTCATAGTATCGTCTGACCTCTCCGAAAGGTGGTTCGCAACTCCCCCAGCTCACGGCTCTCAGAAGATGACCCTTTTCTGTAAGGGAGCCCCGACATTCGTGAGATGTGATCCCTTATAGTTGCGAGGAATCCCATACCAGAGTAGACAAACTTCGAGTCAAGATCTATCCTATTCCAGGGTGATGTGGTTGCACAGTTTAGTTATTATAGCTAAAGCTGCAGAGAAACGGGTGCATTTTCGTAAACATTTTTCTCCTTCTCCTCTTCAGCATCATTTGTGAAACAAAATCCCTTTTCTTTATCAAACTTCTCTTGGTAGGTCCAACCTCACCAAGGTTTTACCATAAAATATTTTCTAAACTTTTTTGGGTCTTTCCAACCTATAGTTTTGCTTTGGCTAAACCCGGGTCTCCAAAGTGGTATGGTGTCGTACCCACTTACAATACTATGGACTAGCAAGTGTCATCAAGGGGGTTGTACTTAGTAGTACCAGGTGTAATGGTTTGGAGGATCAAATCCACTACCATATATAGGTCACCATATAGTAAAAACCATGTAGTTTGCATAAACAAGTAGATAAAACATGCATAGGTAAAATAGTAGGACAAGGCTTATGAGAAAGTAGGTGGCTTGCCTGTGACTAGCAATATGGCAACATGTCCCTTGGATTCTTCTTAGAGTACCACTAGTTGAATGCCCATGCATTGCTACAGTCGATTTTTATTGATATTGTTACCGACCTTGAATATCATGATAATTAGTTATTAACAACGAACCAATTAAATGCAAAACCAACGTATACAAATAGCACGACGACTTCTTGTCTGTCTACTATAAAAAGCTCTACTACGACAAGCTTTGCCCCGCAAAAAAAATCCATAGAATTTCACAAAAAAAAGAATAAATCATGATTAGTGTGTGCAATGCATCAAGAAATCGATCTTTGAAAAAAATATCAGATGTAAGTTCAGATAGAAAATAGCCATAGAACGTTCATGATAACTCAAATCCTCTATAAATAAATAGTCAAAAGAGGACTATGCATGCATGTCAGTTTTTTTCACATATGTCGTAGGCTTTCATACAACTTAATTTCTTGCTTACACACAAGTTAATTCCTAACTCGGGTGCTCATACAAACGAAGAAGAGGCCAGGCCGGTAAATTAATTGAATTAGGAATTTTCATTCGCCATTATTATCCGTGTCTCTCAACATTTAGTAGAAGGCCAGAACATGCAGTTTCTTGTCAACTCTAGGTCAGGTTCATGCCTCCCTTATGTAGTCTCCAATCAATCAAGGGGCACATGGCATTGAACTCTGACAGAAAAGAAAGCTGACAACACACAAATTGACTACAAAATACTAGAAGAATACATAAATCATAGATTAGCAGAGATGATCTTCCGTCCACTTCAGCCGAGAGGATGAGTAGGAGGAATGCGAGAGAATCGGGCTCCTTCGTTTTGAGGCGGTGGGCATGCCTTTGTGGGGCTCCTAACACTAGTGGAAAAAGGCCTATCAATGGCGCACTAAAGAAGTGGTTAGTGGCGCACGCCCAGCGCGCCACTGATATTTTTTATCCGTGGCGCATCAGGGCGTGCGCCACGGATAAGCCCCTTATCCGTGGCGCATCGGTATATGGTGCGCCACTGATATAGATTTCAAAATTTGAAAAAAAGACGGGATATAAAAATTATCCGTGACGCATGTGGTTATGGTGCGCCATTGATACTATTTTCAAATTTAAAAAAAAAACTAGACCTGGATATGCCACCGCCGCTGGTGTCGCCTCGCTGCTGTGTCACGGTCGCCTTGCTGCGGCCACCACCTACCACCGCAGGGAGGTGCGGGAGGCCGTGGCTATGGTCGGAGAGGATCTCGAGGAGGGTGTTGGCGGTGGTCGGAGAGGAGCTCGAGGAGGCCGTGTCTACGGTCTGAGAACAGCTCGAGGACGGCGTCGACGGTGGTCGAAGAGGAGCTCGAGGACAATGTCGGTGGTGGTCGAGAGGAGCTTGAGGATGGTGACGTGGCCAGAAAGAGAAGAGGTGGAGGAGAAGGAGAAGGAGAAGGAGAAGGGGAGGAGAAGGAGAGGAGAAGAGGAGAAGAAGAGGAGAAGGGGAGGAGAAGAGGAGAAGAAGAAGGGGAGGAGAGGAGGAGAAGGAGGGAAGGAGGAGAGGAGGAGAAGGAGAAGTGGAGGTTAGATAGGGTCTGTTTCGAATTTCAAAATCCCGCCAAACTTATCCGTGGCGCAATCTATTGTGGTGTGCCACATATAAGTTTCCTAAAATTTGTTTTAGGAAAAATTCTTATTATTGAAATAATCTTTTACTCTTTTCGAATTTTAAGAATCTAGAAACCATTTTGAGTGGCTAGAAAATTTCGTGCTCGTCGATTTGATATATTATACATTTTTCCGACATCATATGCAAAAGTTATGGCTGTATTACTGCGCCATGACCTTTTTTTTGCAAACAATGTCTAAATTCATGTTTGTTAATTTTTCTATAAACTACATCACATTACCTACCAACATATGAAAGGATTTTATTTTTTAAAGTATTTATCATTTCCTGTTATTTTTTGGAAACCTAGAAAAGGCGATCCACGGGAGGGGGTGAAGACATATTTTTTGAAAATTATCTGTGGCGCACCCATATTTGGTGCGCCATGGATATTCTGGGTCAGTGGCGCACACTTATTTGGTGCGCCATGGATAAGTTTTCACATTTTCAGAGGTTTGAGCTCACACATAGCCATGGCGCAACGAAATGCCATGCGCCACTGATACCTAGCTTATCCGTGGCGCACACCTATTTGGTGCGCCACGAATATGTGACCCATGGATGGGGTCAGCCAGCAGCGCTGGGCCCACATATACTACGGAAAACCCTACTCAAGGCGCACCATAAATCCCATTTGAGGCGTATAAGGGATGCGCCTTGAGGTCCGCGCCGCTAGTATTTTTTAATCGAGGTGCATCTAATATGCGCCATGTATATCCAGATATGAGAGACGCATATCAGTATGCGCCTCATATAAATATATACAAAACACATATAGATATGTGCCTCGCATATATAGGTCATACACGGCGCATATCACATGCGCCTCGAGTATATTTGACATATGAGCCTCGCATATATTTGACAGATGCACCTCCAATAGCCTTACAGATGCGCCTCGACTGGCATTTTTGAAATTCAAATTTTACAGATCCACAGTACAGTCCAGAATATACACATTTATTATATAGTCCAGAATATAGTATAAACATCAAATAATTTCCAGAAAGTTGCAAATGTCCAAAACATAGTATAACCAATATGAATAAAAGTACATCACACATCAACTTGAATTAATCCGTGACATACGATTAACACATCAACTAGAACCAACTAGTACATCACACGACACCAAGTGTGTGCCAAGTTCACATCTCTTAGGGACCGAGTACAAGTTCACAATTAAATTACAACTATGAGAGATCTCTAGGTGAAGTAGAACACACAACCTACCATGAAGAGGAAGGTGGTGATCACGACGAAGATCCTCCACTTCTTCCTCCCGTGCTTCCTCCACCACCTCTCTACTCTTGTAGACTTTGTAGCTGTTGTCAGAGAAATTGTTCATTTGCTTCTGGCAGTCTTCCTACTCCTTGTACACACCTGGAACCCTACCAACATACATGACATACCACTTCTTCACCATCTCCTGTACACAAGATAGATGATAAAGCAATAGCACTTCACAAGATAAAATCATGCATATATATGGGTATAAAAAGATGTAAAATAGGGTTGGATTAGTTACTCATACATAAGTTGGGCACGGAAATAACAATGCCGCTGATGGATTCGTTGTGGCAAGTAGAGGATGCACAAATTATAAGTCTACTTGGCACACCAGATCCAGCAGTAGTATAGTCACACACATAGTGCCACAACACGTTCTAATCATCGATATTTCAAAGAAAGACAGAAAGAAAACCAAGAAATAGTGCGGCAAAAACGAATTAAAAACAACGTATGACCAAGCACTAAAATAGTTCATAACTCAAATAACTAGCATCGCTCACAATAAAGTTCAACGGTTTACGAAACATACTCTAGAGGTTGCTAGGCGAGTAAAGATAGGGATAAAGTTTACAACACAAGTTCAGAACTAACATCTAGCTAGGAAAACATCAAGACTTCTTCGGCTGATGAGTCGGCTCGGGGATATTTATGAAGCCCTATTTAGCTCATGTCTCTAACGTCATGAATGTCCTGCCATCCCCCTGCTTTGCTAAGAGTTCATCTATCTCCTTGTTGCGCGATGGATTTCCGCCATGGAAGAGGCCCCGGATTTTATGACATGTTGGTGCACGATTGTTGAGAGCTCCTCCCGGATATCGAAGAAATCTAGCCTGAGGTTGCGATACTGTATACGTCCAAGATCTTTAGCCCACCTTCGGAGGTTAGATGGAAGCGCGTTGTTATGTTAGTCCCGTATGAGCGACTTCATGTGGTTTAGGGCGTAGAAGGCATCCTTCCCGCTACCAGGCGTATGCTTGACGTGGGGGAACTCCATTGTGTGGTTGAACATATGCATGCCGTACTTATTAACTAGCCTACTAGGGACGGTTCCTCCCGCTGCGACGTAGCCGTTGAGAGCATCATTAAGAACTCTCTTGATAGTGGAGTAGTTTTTCCTCGTCGCACTACCCGAGTCGAGATACAAGGATGATGAGTGTTTCACATTCAAGTATATGAGCATGCAGCCTTGGTGACCACCCTCCAACTCGGTATGGTAGGGAATGAGAATCACATCCTTCCCCGATTTTGTTTCCAGGAAGCATGAGAGGTAGTCAGTCGCTATTAGGACGTCTTCTTCTGTTCTCAAGACAGCATCACACATGAAGTAGGGATCCACTATCGCAATACCATGGGTCTTGCCTCTAATGATCTGCATGGCCATATTGAGCAAGAACAGCTGGACCAGGCTATCGTGCAACCAGAATCCTTGCAACATGTCAAAGAGGTCGGTATGCCGCACGTAGAAAATATCCCTAGGGCTACTGCGATGAAGCCCGGTAAATTGGCACATTATCCTTGTAAACCAGGTACGACTAATCGCCCTCTCGAATGTGGTGGTCCTCAACAAATAGACATCCATGATGAATACTACGCATATGCGAGCCTACAACCGCGAGCATCGATTTACTGAGTATCGGTGTACCTCCCTCGTGCAGCCACTTCTTGGGAATTTTTGAAGGGTTGTCATGATCCCGGAAAGGTTTTGGATCCTTGCTCGTACCCTTAGGCTTCCTTTTGATACCCTTCTTGCCCTTTAAGGCTTCGAACACCGCTATCTCCTCACCGGTCGCCCTCTGTAGGGAGCTGCGACTGATCATAGGAGGTAGCCTCTGAAGCTCGGGGAAGGCGGTGGGTGGTAGCATCTCCTGACTAGATGGGAAGATATGCACTTGGCAAGTGGGTTTCTCTGAGGGTCCAGGTTCTGGTTGGGGCTCGACAACTTTTTGCGTGAATAGCTGGCCTCCCTGTTGCTTAGAGTCATCACCAAACCTTATGTTCAAGAACTCATCACCGAAGTTTTAATCAACTTCATCATCGTCGCGAGATTCTGTGCCATCTCAATGTGTTGGATGTGCTGGTTGTGCTGCCTCTAGGGTGGTGCCCCAGCCCTCCATCCCCAAACGGATCTAGCTCTTCGTCCATAGTAACATGTAGCCGAAGCCGGTACTGAGGACTTCCGGCTCGTCACTATCCCATCCATGAGGTTGAGAGGGAGGTTCCAAGACCATGTAGCCCGGAAGCACCATACTGTATTTGACCCTAAGCACGTCCGGTGCCATTGGTTTACTATTGAAGTTGTGGCTCGCTGATTGAAATATAGAACCCTTGGCAACATCCTTCAACTCGATGTTCACCCAGTGCAGTGGAGTGCAAGGAGTGTCTTCTTGCGGAAGACATGTTGGCCGGTCATCAGTAAAACAGGGAGAATGGAGATGAATTCATCGGTTGAGCTTTCCAACTCTCGTTTTAATTAGTTACCTTGTGGGCGTCAAGCTTAGCCAATGTCGAGGAACCACCGCCGACATTGAGTGTGCACGTGGCAGAGTGGATGCTTGCTGGCACGGTGTGGGCCAGTGCCTTCGCCGCACCAGACAAGGTATGATCCGGACCTCTCGGGCTTGCCAAAGGAGTCACCAACACCTCAAGTGTCGTGTTGTCCGATTGGGGGCTGGCGATGTTGGGAACTGGGCATGACCCCCATTTACCACTCTTCTTCCACTAGGCGTATTGTTCGAAGTAGGCACGAAGGATGGTGTTGAGCTTCTCGGTCACTTGTGTCTGGACTTGTGATTGGAATTGTGTCTGGAAAGCCGTCACATCCTCCTTGACCGTATCTTGGAGCAGCTGTAGAACCTTCTGTAGTTATTGATATGGGCATGAAGGAGGAGGCGAAGCCTAATTTTAGGACTCCACCAAGCTAGGTGATGCGGGCGCATCCCATTTGTTGAGGGCAAACCTCTAGGGTGGCCTGATCTTTCACGAATCCCTCTCAAATCGAGGATGGAGTGCGGAAGGGGAGGAGAGGATGACCACGACGAACTCACGCATGAAGAACACGATGAACACACACACGCAAAACCATGATACACACCAATATCTCATGTCGGCGGTGACCGGTCCGACGCAAAACCTAGGATCAGCGTCGGGCGGAGGACTCTCTCTCGAACCGGCACTGTGAGATGGGAGACTAGGTGAGATCTTGACGTCTAGGCAAAGGGACTCCGATGCCTAGGCCTTGTACAACACGGAGGCATGATGCAAGCTCCAACAAGGTTTGGGATATTTGGTGCTCCTTTGTCAATGGAGTATGAGGTAAGAACTAGATAGATCCACAAGGGTTTTCCACTAATTCCAAATATCATGCCTAGGGTTTACAATATAGGTGGGGGACTATATATAGGCTAGCCACAAGTTCAGGGGTCATTTAGGCATTAAAGTAGAGTTCTGGGCGAAATAGAGGGGTACATGGGCCACATGGCCCAGCTATGACTCGCAGGCCCATCTTTAGGCCGAATAGTCCGGGTCGGGTGAACCGGACAGTCCGGGATGGCCGGACACTTCGGGTAGTGTCCAGTTAGTTTCCAAAGTGGCATACTGAATGTCCGCGCCAGGATGGGGCTGGGGTAGGCCGGACACTCCGGCTGAGTCACGCCAGACACTCCGGCTAGATTGGGGCAGACACTCTGGCTCAGGCAGTTCAGGACAGGTGCAACTTTAGGGCTCGTGGGTTGACGCGGTAGGGTTTTGTACCTGATAATGCACAGAGTAGTGGTATGAAGTAGTAAGCCATCCAAGTGTATGTCAAAGTCACATGATGAGAGGAGCAAATTCACCTTAGCTTGAAGGATCTTGGCTGGGGCACGGGTCATTGGTCCACTTGGGGGACTTAGTGGTGTAGATGTAGGAGCGTCCGTAGGACGGGCTGCATCAGCTCCGCCCCTTGGGAAAGAGTCGTCCTCGACTCTTCATGGTTTTCATCTTGAACATCTCCATGGTAGGGTGAGAGATCCTTGACATTGAATGTATTGCTTGCAAGGTACTTGTCTGTCGATATGTCGATGATGTAGGCGTTGTTGTTGATTCTTTTGAGGACCTTGAAGAGACCATCTCCTCTTGGCTTGAGTTTGGAGTCATGTTCCTTGGGGAAGCGGTCTTTGCTTAGGTGTATCCACATAAGACCACCTTCTTAAAAGATCATCTCCTTCTTGTCCTTTCTTAACCTTTAAGCTTGGCGAAGGACTTGTTGCTCGATAGTAGCTCTAGTTTCTACATGAAGCTTTTTCATAGCTTGTGCGCGCTTCTCAACGTCCATGTTAGTGTGCTCATGGAGAGGTTTGTGGTAGGATTTCGAGCGCGGTGAGGGGCTCAAAACCATAGACGATCATGAAGGGACTCATATTGGTTGTGGAGTGCTTGGCACGATTCTAGGCGAACTCGGTATGTGGAATGCATTCCTCGCAATCATTGTGGTTTTTCTTGATCAACACACGAAGAAGAGTCCCGAGGCTTCGGTTGACAACTTCGGTTTGGCCATCGTTTTAAGGATGCGACGCGGATGAAAAGAGGAGCTTGATGCCGAGCTTGGCCATGAGGGTCTTCCATAAGTAGCTCATGAATTTGACGTCGCGGTCGGAGACGATTGTTCTTGGCACACCATGAAGACGGGAGATTTCCCTGAAAAACAGATTTGCAACATGTGAAGCATCGTCGGTCTTATGGCACGGTATGAAGTTTGCCATTTTGGAAAAATGATCCACGACAACAAATATAGAATCATGACCATGCTTAGATCTAGGCAATCCTAACACAAAATCCATGCTAATGTCGGACCAAGGTGAATGAGGAATAGGTAATGGCATATAAAGACCATAAGGGTTAGCTTGTGACTTAGCTTGAACACATGTCGTGCATCGTTGAATGTAGCGCTCCACGTCGCGCTTCATCTTGGTCCAAAAGTAGTGAGTGGAGAGCATGTCCAATGTCTTGTCATGGCCAAAGTGATCCATAAGGCCTCCACCATGAGATTCTTGTAGAAGCAAAAGTTGGAGCGACGATTTCAGAATGCAACGCTTGTTTTATTTAAAGAGAAATCCCTTATGCAAATAGAAATCATCAACTCCTTTGTCAATGGAGCACTTTGCGAAAATTGGTTCAAAGAACGGGTCGGAAGCATACAAAGATTTTATTTCCTCAAGACCCAACACGTTGATTTCAAGTTGAGTAAGAGGGTTTGTGTGCTTGCGAGACAAAGCGTCCGCAACTACATTATCTTTTCCCTTCTTATACTTGACAATGTATGGAAAAGACTCCATCAACTCAACCCACTTAGCGTGTCTCTTACTCAAGTTAGCTTGGCCTTTGAGATATTTCAACGACTCATGGTCATAATGTATGATAAATTCTTTGGGCCATAGGTAGTGTTGCCAAACTTGAAGGACACGAACTCAGGCAAAAAGCTCTTTGTCATAAATCGGATAATTAAGGTGAGAACCATCAAGTTTCTCGCTATGGTAGGCTATAGGATGCCCGTTTTGCATAAGGACTCCTCCAAGACCAATACCACTAGCATCACACTCTATCTCAAAAGTTTTAGTGAAATCTGGTAACGCAAGAAGAGGTGCTTCGGTGAGCCTCTTTTTAAGTTCATCAAAAGCTTTTTGTTGAGCTTTGCCCCCACACGAAGGTGACATTATTTTTCGTCAACTTGTTGAGGGGACAAGCAATGGTTGAAAAGTCTTTCACAAAGCGACGATAGAAACCAACCAACCCATGGAAACTTCGGAGTTCACTCACATTTGTTGGGATGGGCCAATCTCGTATGTCCTTTACCTTGGAAACATCAACTTCAATTCCCTTCGAAGAAACGACAAATCCAAGAAAAATCAACTTGTCTTTAGCAAAAGTACACTTGGGAAGATTAGCATAAAGCTTTTCATGTCGAAGGATTTGCAAAAATTCCTTGACATGTGTAATATGGTCCTCAAGTGACTTGCTATAAACAAGTATATCATCGAAATAGACAACAACACTCTTGCCAATGAGAGAATGCAAAATATGATTCATGAGGCGCATGAAGGTGGATGTGGCATTAGATAAACCAAAGGGCATAACCAACCATTCATAGAGACCAAGTTTGGTATTGAAGGCAGTTTTCCACTCATCACCTTCAGCCATGCGTATTTGATGGTAACCAATACGAAGATCAATTTTAGAAAAAATAGTGGCTCCACACAACTCATCAAGCATGTCATCGAGACGTGGTATGGGATGTCGATAACGCACGGTGATAGCATTGGTTGGACGGCAGTCCATGCATAACCGTAACGTATCATCCGTTTTTGGAACAAGAAGGAGACCGATACGGTATGCTTGATCTTCACGGACCCTTGGTAACTTAGCCATTGCACGTGGTAGGGGTGCTTGTGCGGATGGAGGGTGAGGTTAAGCTTCTCACACAACTCGGTGCTAGCAAGGTTGTGGCAACTCCCTCCATCGATGATCACTTTGATAGACTTGCCATTGCTGCATGCTCGTGTTTGGAAGTTATTTGAGCGTTGTTCTTCATGCTCTTGTGCTTGAGTGGTCAAGGTCCTTGCGACGACAAGCGATGGACTTGCATCATGTTCACACATGAGGAGTTCTTGGCCATCTTGCACTCGTTGTCTTGCCATTGCTTCCTTAACTCGGGCATCAAATTCATCTTCACTCAAGTACTCTTCGTCGCCATTGTCATGGATGAACAATACCTTCTTGTTTCCACATTCGGCCGACTTGTGTCCTTTGCCTCCACATTTGTAGCATTCGCCGTTGAAAGGTGTATCACTCTTTTCTTGTTTGCCACTTGGGGGCAGTTTTCCTTGAGGAAGTGTGGGCTTGAAGGAAGGCTTGGAGGTACTTGAGGAGCTTCCATTGAAGGTTTTTGGCATAGCGGTTTAAGCTTGCTTGTAGGTGAAATACGTCTTGGGCTTGTTGTACTTGATGTCCTCTTTCACTTGACGTTCAGCATTTGTTGCGATGTGCACAAGCTCAACCATGGTGTTGTATGTTTGGAACTCGACGATGCGCTTGATTGGGTGGTTCAACCCAATAAGGAAGCGTGCCATAGTTTGCTCCATGCGCTTGTTAATGTTGGTGCGAATCAAGTTGAGTTCCATTTCCTTGAAGTACTCTTCCCAGGTCTTTGTCCCTTGATGAAGCGATTGAAGGTTGTTGAAGAGGTCATATGTGTAGTGCGCATGGACAAAGCGGGATCTCATATGAGCCTTCATGTCATGCGAAGTTGTGATTGGCGGCTCTTGCCTTGCGTCACGAGCAACTTGAACTTGTTCCCACCAAAGTTTGGCGTAATCATCAAACTCAAGCGAAGCCATGGCGACCATCTTCTCGTTGCTATAATTGTGCATGCGGAAGACCTTTTCGACTTTGAGTGCCCATGAGAGGTATTCTTCAGGGTCATTGGATCAGGTAAACTTGGACATTGTGAACTTGAGCTTGCCGAAAGTTTCTTCATCGTTGCGGTCATTGCGACGACCTTGGTGACCTTGTTGATGATCTTGTGGTTGAGGCGGTGGAATTTGGTTCTCGCGACCTTGTTGCAGAGCTTGCTCTTGATATTGTTGTTGTGGCACTTGCTCTTTCTCTTGGCGCGGTTGTTGACGACGTTGGGGCACTTGGGTCTCATGAGGGTGTTGAGGATGTGGAGCCTCATGACGTGGTGGGCGTCGCTCAACTTGTACCACTTGACGCGGATGATGACGAAGAGGAGGCTCGTTCCTCGGTTGGTGATGTTGGTTAGGCAGATGGGCCTAACAGCGAAGATCATGGTCTTGAGCCTCTTGACATGGTGGGCGTCGCTCAACTTGTACCACTTGACGCTCCGGGTTTTGGTATGGTGGAGGAGGTGCCTCGTGATGACCATGTTGTCGGTGTGGATGTTCATGACGATGATGATGAGGAGGAGGATATTGGAGAGCTTCACATCGATGACGAGCTTGATTCTCCAAATTGGAGTCATCACTTGTTGTGTCAAGTATGTGTCACAGGCGATGGTGGTAGACTTGCGGTTGCACTTGTGGTTGCTCTTGTTGGATCACTAGTGCCCTTGCGTGATGACGGTGTGCTTCTTGCCTTGCTCGTGGCCTTGACGAGAAATCACCATCATACCTTGATGTTGCGGCGTGCCGTGGGGAAGGTACATAGTTCGAAGAACTTCCATCTTCAACCATGGGGCCGTCATTGCATCTTGGAGCACTTGGATGTAGATCTTGTTGAAGAGGTGCATGATGACGCGAAGAACTTTAAGAGCTAGATGCGCGTGAATGTGGTCTTGCCATTCCATCGACGAGGCGTCGAAGATTGTCATTTGTTTCGGCGATGGAGCGTTGCAGCGCTTCATTTTGATGGCTGAAGTTGTGATGCATTGCATGCATTTGTCTTTTGAGGCCATCAAAGCGTTTGTCGATGTTCTTGAACTCGGCTTGCGTCTCGCCAAATTTTTCATCTTCTCGCGTCTCTAGGGCTTGGCAACGTTCACGGAACTCTTGACAGACGAGGAAGTGACTTGTGCGCGTCATGTATGGTTCATGTTCTTCTTCTTAGGGAGGTGGTTGGTTCGACTCACCGTTCCTATCCATCATGCAAAACACACAAGTATTGTATATGGAAGTGGAATATGGTGGTGTTAGCCTTGTACCTCACCTTGCGGATTGCACCAAACTAGAAACCACAAGTGAGAGCTATAAGCGTGCAAAGTGGAATTGCAAGGAAAACTCACACTAAAGAAAGAACTAACTCTCAAAAGCTTGTTGGTGGTAGGTTAGGGTTGTGGAATGGCAAAGAACCAACCAAAATAAAAGGGATAGTCAAAAGTGGGTAAAATCCAAAAATACTCAAGTCAAAGGCGAAGGTCAACAACTCAAAGGGGTGACGGGAACCTACGACTATATACACACACGTGGAGATTGTTGGGATTGACACGACTATGAAAATGAGCAACCAAAATGTCCTAACGAAGACTAAGCTCTTTGTCGTGCCAATGCAAGGAGAGACCGTGGCTCGTTTGCAAAGAAGAAAAATGAGCAACGGATTGGTGCACTTGCCTTGGGCTCTCTTATTTCTCTCTTGCTTACAAGCTTTGAGACTCTCTTTGGTAATGGAAGACTATTTTTCTTTTTCTTTTGCTTTGTATATTTTTTTGCTCTCCCTTGATGCTACCAAGTCACTCTTGCTATTGCTTTTGCACTCTCACTATCCAAGGACAATTGCACAATGCTCAAGCAAACACAAGCTGAGCCACTCTCGTGGATAGGTACACACAAAGGAAGATAGGGGTTAACAAGCTGACGCAAGTTATACCTTCGTTAGTGATGATGAACTCGCCGTCAGTGGTGCCGGATGATGTTCGTGGGCCGTGGTGTTGATGAGCGCGGAATTTGTCGATGCGGAAGCTTGTTGTTAGTTGACGACACGCACACGGGACGTGAGCAAATAAAGGAAATTAGCCAATGCAAAAAATGAGGCAAAATTGTCAAAGCTGGTGTTCTGGCCAGACACTCTAGTCTATTTATGTCAGACACTCCGGTCTGGTCCGGCCGGACACTCCGGTCTGGCCGGATCTCTGGTTGGTTCGGGCCAGACACTCCGGTGCGGGTTTCCTGCTCGTGTTCTTGAGCGGAAATCCGCGCCTTAAGGCCTCAAATCCGCGAAAAACTGGCCAAATTGGGCTAGAAAAAAGCAGGAGAAAGCTGGACCAACGCCTAAGACAAGGTTTGGTTGGATCAAAACCACAAATAACACTCCAAATCAAGAGATCGATCCAAAAGAAAATTTGGGGCTTTTTTTGGGGATTTTTGAATTTTTGGTGGATAGAATAAAAATTTGTGGGGGAATTCATGAGCACAACAAACTCACGCACGAAGAACACAATGAACACACACACACAAAACCACGATACACACCAATAGCTCACGCCGGCGGTGACCGGTCCGGCGCAATCCCTAGTATTGGCGTCTGGTGGAGGACTCTCTCTCAAATCGGCACAGCAAGATGGGAGACTCGGTGAGATCTTGATGTCTAGGCAAAGGGACTCTGATGCCTAGGCCTTGTACAACACGGAGGCATGATGTAGACTCCAACAAGGTTTGGGATATTTGGTGCTCCTTTGTCAAAAGAGCATGAGGCAAGAACTAGATAGATCCACAAGGGGTTTCCACTAATTCCAAATATCATGCCTGGGGTTTACAATAGAGGTGGGGGGCTATATATAGGCCAGCCACAAGTTCAGGGGTAATTTAGGCATTAAAGTAGAGTTTTGGGCAAAGTAGAGGGGTATATGGGCCACATGGCCCAACTATGAATCGCATGCCCATCTTTAGGCCGGACAGTCCGGGTCGGGTGGACCGGATAGTCCGGGGTGGCTAGACACTCCGGGTAGTATCCGGTTAGTGTCCGAAGTGGCATACTGAATGTCTGCTCTAGGATGGGTCTGGGGTAGGCCGGACACTCTGGCTGAGTCGTGTTGGACACTCCGGTTATGCCAGACACTTCGGTTGGATTGGGGCGGACACTCCAGCTCGGACAGCTTCAGGACAGGTGTAGCTTCAAGTCTCGTGGGTTGACGCGGCGGGGTTTCGTACCTGATAATGCACAGAGTAGTGGTATGAAGTAGTAAGCCATCCAAGTGTATGTCAAAGTCACATGATGAGAGGAGTGAATTCACCTTAGCTTGAAGGAGCTTGGCTCGGGCACGGGTCATTGGTCCACTTTGGGGACTTGGTGGTGTAGATGCAGGAGCGTCCGTAGGATGGGCTGCATCACCATTGATGATTGGTACGCCAGGATGACCTACGATATGTAATGATAAGTATAAGGTTGTGTCAAATATTGTTGCTATGTTATTGAGTCCGAGTCTAGGTTAGGTTCGAGTCTGTTGTGTGTTCGGTTTGGGTCTATCCAACCGACTAGTTGTAGGCCTCCTATATAAAGGAGCCAGTCGCCTAGGGTTTAGGGGAGTTCAACTGTTTAGTCTAAAAACTATATTGTGCTCCATCGTGTATCATCTCTCCGGGGATGGCGATACCGTTTATCATATTATTGCTGCGGAGGTTCATGTGTTCATCAAGGATTGTCGTGCTCAGGTTTGAGGCATGGTGATGTTCATCATGTTACTTGCTGAATTGATTCCTCTTCTTTAGATGACGTTCATCGATGTTATTGGAAGGATTATTATCCGAGTTACTCGATATGAAAGATCAGGACAAAACTATAGGATCACCGACTTGATCCGTATCATGTGGTATCAGAGCTCTCGTTGATCACAGCGTGTTTTTGGATCATATGTGGACTATTTTTCTACAAGCAGTTTGCAGATAATTTTGTTTGGAGGAGATTGAGATCGGATCCGAACATGGATTTGTTTGGGATTGATCGGAGTAGTATTTCTAGGATTGATCGGATCGAGGTAGAGCTGATCCCCACGATCGCTAGTTACCAGATCCGATCGACAACCGCCACTTCAAAAGAAAAAAGGGAGAAGGAGCCTAGCCGCCGTACGCCTCACGATCTCCGGGGCGATCGCACCCGCCTCTGTCCCCTGGAGCACTCGCGATCGAGCCTGGCAAGAGAAGTTTTCCTCACGCGTACGTGCCTGTGTGCCTAGGCATAGCGATCGGTTCCAGTTAAAAAAAAGAGGGCATGATTTCGCCCGCTCGTCCCTGGCGATCGAGTCCGCTGCACTTGGGTTGGTGATCCCGCGCGTGACTGGCTCACGCGCGCGCGTCTCGATTTGTCCGTGCGTGGCGATCCCGCACAACCTGATCGCCTTACTCCAGCGTGGGCCGGCTCATCTGCCTCGAGTGGATAATCGCTGCCGCGCCGTTTTTGATCAGAAAGGGATCGTAAAGATCAGTTGCACGTCCGGTCTTCTACCGTGTGGAGAACGAGAAGGGAAGTTTTAAAAAAAAGAGTGCGCTGCCGCGATTTGCCTGCCTGGTCTGTTTTGAGCTGATTTTTGGCTACACTACGTTTTTCTGCCGTGGGTTAGATTTTTTTTGTCAGTGTTCTGCTAAAATTCAGAGATGGATCTTGAGGGTGATATTAGTGATTTTTCAGCGTGTGACGTCTATAATGATTATCTAGACCTGAAAAATTATGTGCGCTGGGATTCTAGTAAATTGAAGTGAAAGCTCTTACATACTTCAACACCGACGCAATACAAGTTATGGGAAGAAACAACGCAAGCTGGTTTTCGCTTATGCATTGATCTTTCTCTAGATCTGTAGTTTGACGACAATATCGCTTTTCGTCTTGCAAAAAGGCGTGAGGATGCGCGAATTTGGCGGTGGTGGAATATGGACACACATATGCGAGGTGTCTCAAGGAATACTGTTTGGGAGGACTACAAAAAAAATTACGTGCTAAATTTTTGGCACCATCAGAGATAGAGGACAAGGTGGTTGTTCCGGATGAGGATGTTGTACCATTGAGTGGGCTGAATTTGCAACTCAACAAGGTACAAGGTGATGCTTGCATGACAGTTGACAAGGGCTAGCATTGGAATTTATTTCAGTCGCAGTGTATGATAAAAGGCAAAACATGCAAGTTGATTGTTGATGGAGGAAGTTGTACTAATGGCATTAGCAAGGGAATGGTGGAAGCATTGGTGTTGTCCACATGGCGTATTCCTGAACCTAAGCATCTACAACGGTTCAATAGCTGCGGTATGGTGAAGTTAACTCATAAGGTGCGTGTACCATTTACAGTTGGTGATTATGTTGATGAGATTGAGTACGACGTGTTGCCATTGGAGGTATGTGGGCTGTTACTTGGTCGTCCATGGCAGTATGATCGCAACGTTACACATGCTGGAAGAGCAAATACATATTCTTTTGTGCATGGTGGCAAACAACAGACTTTGAAGCCTATGCAGGATGATCACATAAAGTCTAATGTGGAGCTAGTGGTATATAAGGAGAAGGTGCGCAAGGCTAAGCCAAAATCTAGGCTAGCTAAGGTGCAGGATGGAGAGCATGATGCACAGTGCGACAATGTTGATATTGCTTCAGCTATGCCTGTAAATGACAAGCCAGTGGAACTTGTTAGTGACAAGCCAGCTGAAGTGCATCCTCTTATTGTTGAGAGGAAGGATGTTGCAGCATGTGCTCAGAAGGTTGTTTGTGTTGACACACGTGTTCAGACGGATGATAGTTGTGCTCCTAATGTTCCAATGCATGTGGTGTAGCGGGGTATCAAGAGCAGTTTTGTTCGCACACATGTGAGGCATTTTGTTGGGACAGTTGTGCGGATGCATAGAGGCAAGGATGGACATGTTTGACAGTTGTGTGGTCCAGGCATTACTCATATTATGCCAGGTCGTGCAAAGAAGGTCCACGTTTAGCAACCACGGGTTCCAACAAGAGTTGAGAAGAATAAGAAGACGGTGGCGCTTAGGTCCAAGCTCGTATGGAGACGCAAGGAGGTGCAGGTGCCAAGGGATGTTTCAAGTCAAGCAAGCCAAGAGGGAGGACGCGGAGTGGAAGGCAAGCAAGACTTGAAGATGGCAAAGACGCATGAAGCGATTATTCATATCACGCCACCTTTTCGACCCGACACGTAAGCGTTGGGGACAACACTTCTTGAAGGGGGGATGCTGATATGGGCATGAAGGAGGAAGTGACGCCTAATTTTAGGACTCCACCAAGCTAGGTGATGCAGGCGCATCCCATTGATGATTCGCACGCCGGGACGACCTACGATATGTAATGATAAGTCTAAGGTTGTGTCAAATATTATTGCTATGTTATTGAGTCTGAGTCTAGGTTAGGTTCGAGTCTGTTGTGTGTTTGGTTTGGGTCTATCCAACCGACTAGTTGCAGGCCTCCTATATAAATGAGCCAGCCGCCTAGGGTTTAGGGGAGTTCAACTGTTTAGTCTAAAAACTATATTGTGCTCCACCGTGTATCATCCCTCCAGGGACGACGATACTGTTTATCAGATTATTGCTGTGGAGGTTCTTGTGTTCATCCAGGATTGTCGTGCTCAAGTTTGAGGCTTGGTGATCTTCATCATTATACTTGTTGGATTGATTCCTCTTCTTTAGGTGATGTTCATCGGTTTTATTGGAAGGATTATTATCCGGGTTACTCGCTATGAAAGATCGAGACAAAACTATAGGATCATCAGCTTGATCTGTATCAGTTGTTCCCTTAGGTGTTTTACCTTGGCGCTTTTGGCCTTCTTGCCCTTCTGCGGCGAAGTGCCATAATATTCGGACCATAGAATATGTCCAAAGACAGGCACACAGCTAGCCAATGACGGTGGCGCCTAGCGCTTGACATTCTTGACCTGGTTCAGCGCCCTGTTAAAAGTGGTGTCCAACCTGGCGACCGATGCCAACCCCTAGGATGAGGAGGTCCTACATTACTCATCCTACACATAAGGAATGTGAAGCATTTGAGAAATTGGACTTCACTGATTAATTGTGAATACAATTAATGGACTTGTGTGCAAATTACTTACATATATATCGATGAAGTCCTTCACCTTTGGACCGAAGGGGCCGGAGGGTTCCGAGGAATATTCAGAACTTCCTTTTGGGTTGCAAAACCGAGCCCTAACAAAGTTCTTTGCCCGCTCTTCGACAATATTGGCAAAGGGAGGTGTCTCCCCCTTTTCACGAGTTGCAACACCCTCATTCTGCCATTTCAGAATCACATCTCTACAACTGCCGGAGCTGAGATGGTGGGTACAAATGTTCATCTCGTACAACTCCTTGAAGTACATACTCTTGGCCTTTCCCGTGGCGGAGTCACATATAGCCTTGAACACTTTGAAGTCTTGTTCCTTGACTAGAGGCCCCATCTTGATGATCTGCTCATTGATGACCCACAAGTATAGGGGGTGTATCGCAGTATTTTCGATAAGTAAGAGTGTCGAACCCAACGAGGAGCAGAAGGTGCTGGTTAGTGGTATGGATCAGGAATTCTCTGCAAATACTTAGCAAACGGATATTTAGGGGTTTTTGATAATGCAAGTAAATAAAGTGCGAGTAAATAAAAGACAGTAGGAATAAATGAAGCAAGTGGCCCAATCCTTTATGCAGCAAAGGACAAGCCGATTGTATTACTTAAGATGACCAAACGTTCTCGAGGACACATGGGAAGACTGTCAAGTGCTTTCGCTTCATATAGTTGATTAATCTTCTTTAGCTTGCTAAGTGTTGTGTGGGTGAACCTGTGCTAATGTACCGACCTTCCTAGGACTAATACATACTTGTGACTATACCCCTTGCAAACATCCGTAAGTACAACAAAGTAATTAAGGTAGAAACCTAACCACAACTTTAAACTCTAAGACCCTTACGTCCCTTGTGTAATGGTTTCCTAACGAGGGTTCAGGTTTCTGTCACTCTGGCAACCCCTACGATTAGTAGCCAAATACACAATGCATTCCCCTAGGCCCATATAGGTGAAGTGTCATGTAGTCGACGTTCACATGACACCACTAGAATAAGTACACCACAACTTAAATATCAAACTATTGAATCTTTCTCAACACAATTCCACTACTAACAACATGACTTCTCCCATGTCCTCAAGAACAAAACGAACTACTCACAAGACATCATATGGATCATGATCAGAGATTGAATAATGATGTATAACAATCTGAACATAAACAATAATTCAACGGTTTAGTCAATAGCATCAACTACAAAGAGTAATCAACACCGGGAAAGTTTCCCCTATGAACTATGCAAGATTCAACACAATTGTTACAGCAATATGGAGATGGTGATGAGGGTGCTGATGGTGATGATGGTGGTGATGATGATGATCCCGATGAAGTCCAGCTTGATGGTGGTGTTGATGGCGATGATCTCCCCTCTCCAGGAAGGAATTCCCCCGGCAGAAATCTCTCTGCCAGAGAGATCTTCCTCTCTCGGTGTTTTCCGCCCCGCAGAGGCGGCGGAATCTTTCTATGGTCGCTCCCCTAGTCTTAGGGTTTCGGGAGGATAATATACACCAGAGGGGAGTGCCAGGGGTGGACCAGGGTGGCCACACCACCTGGTGGCGTGGCCTAGGATGGCCCGCGCCAGGGGGTGGTGTGGGCCTCGTGTGGCCCATCTCCAGCCCCCTTCTGGCTTCCTTCGTCTTCTGGAAAAATAGGATTTTCCATGCATTTTCCCGGATTTTCTGATCTTTGCCTCCAAACAGCACCTTTTCCATCAGAATCCTGACTACAGCGGTCCATGCTCCAAAAGTCATCAACCATTGAAAAACAGATGAAATAACATAAGTATCACCCCTCAATACGAAATATATCAATGAATAATAGTGAATTAAGACATAGAATAGTGATGCAAAATGGACGTATCAACTCCCCCCAAGCTTAGACTTCGCTTGTCCCCAAGCGAAACTGAGCTCAATAAACATGACCTCGGGTTTATGGAGTGAAGAGTCGATAAAAGAATACGGACAAGAAGCATCACATTCATCAATACATAGATCATAATAGAAGACAACTCACTATTATATAACTCAACTTGCAATGAGTAAAGGAAACACAATGAAGATACATAAAGTAAATCATAATTGGTAATGGCAAACTTAGCTCTTGGTCAAAGAATAGTTGATAATTTGCTGGAGTTCACAAATAACTGGTTTTCAATGATAGCTTTCAAAGTAGTAAACATCAAGATAAGAGCAATGTGCAAAACAAGGAACATAAGAATCATGATTGAATAAATCATCATATGAATGAATGAAACACAACAACTCAAAATACTTGCTGAGATAGAAGGGAATAGGTTTACTGACTCAACTACAAAGTAAAAGAAAGGCCCTTCGCAGAGGGAAGCAGGGATTTCAAGTCTCATAAAGAGCTCCCAAAAATTATGATACTTACTAGCTTTCAGCTCTCATTGCCCCTATCATAGGCATCTTTAGGTGATTAAGGTTAAAGTGATCAAATATGAGGATATGCATTGACAAGTTGTAAGTTGAGAATCTCATGTCCCTTAAATACGAGGGCCTCTCCTCATTCTACTCAAGTTTAGTCACCGGTAAGTTCTTGTCATTGTAAGCATATGTTTATCATAGAGAACCGTCAACGGGGTACCCCTTGCCTGATGATACGGAAGAATCCCCATATCAAAATGACAAGGCAAGCAGACAACAAACATCTCAGCAATCTTCTTATTTACCATGGTAATATGGTGCTTTTTTCTCTCTTTCCTCTTTTCATAATATCTTTTCTTCTTTTTCTCTTTTTTCTCAATATCAAACTCTTTTTTTATAAGAAGAATGCTTCATAGATGCTTGTTATGGTTACGCTACAGGTTTCCACCATGTCAGCATGGATTAGACCAGTGGCCTAGACGTTTCTCTAACACACATGCATAACTCCATGGACTTACAAGCTCCCCTTTCATTTCACACCGACGACATCCATAGACAAAAGAACATGATATCAACTAGGTACAAAGTACCAGTGCAATGTTGAAAGCGTTCCCATGACAGCATGGTTCTGCTAATTCACAACTTACAAAGCGCAAGCATATACGCAACACAGGTGAGCACAATGGTTCAAGTTTATGAAGTGCAAGAAAGTAAAGTGTGCCATCAAGTTCGTGAGAGCTTTAATCACAAATTTTCACATAATTTTAATTTGGGAGGTAGATAAAATAAGAATTTACTTGGTATAGCAATAGTGCTAATAGGTAGGTATGGTGGACACAAATGGCAAAGGTTTTGTTTTAAAGGAGTGGATGCACGAGAATAATTCCCTCTCGGTACAGGTTTTTGGCTAGCAAGGTTGGGTAGCAGGTATAAGAGTTGAAGGAAACAAACAAACATACAAGTGATAAAATCAAACATACAATCTTCCTTGGAAGCACAAAAGATCTTAACTAGAGAATACTAGACTTATGAGCAAATCAAGAAAGAAAGATGATGAAATTATTTTTCTTTAGAGTACTTTTATCTTTTTCATTCAACTCTCAAAAATAGTGTTGCTACTGACCGAGCCAGGTTTGCCAAAACCAACTAAATGAACTCAATGATCCCAAAGTGATACCAATACTAACAACAAGATCAACCATATAACCACGAATTGAAAACTAAAATAAGCTATGCAAAAGAGTAAATGATAGAACTTCTCATTAATAATCCATAACGGCAACTCACACCAAGGGATACATATCTAACGAGAGAGGGGACACTTCCATAATGCAAACCATACTACATAATAACTTCTCTATTTATGATATGACTCTACTGAAAAAGTTAAAAAGATAGAACATAGTGATGAGATACCGCGGCACTCCCCCAAGCTTGGAACAAACCAAGGGGATGCCAAACCTGATGACGAATTACTCCTTCGGTGGTGGTGGTATCATTTTCTTAGTTGACGTGAGGAAATCTTCTAACATCTTGCAAAGCCTATTATTCTCCCACTAAAGCATGTCCACCTTCCTCCTCAAGTCTCGGTACTTATCGCAGAACTCCTTAGTGACTCGTAGGGCTTCCGTTGATGCAGGGAAGTGACTAAAGGTACCAACGCCTGCCTTGGGTCTTGGAGATCCTCCTCCATAGGCTCCTTCCCTTTATCCTTGGTGGACACCATTGTGCTTCTAAACCTTCAAAGAGTATGTCCTGGCAGAGAAAGATCGAAACGAAAACACGAGGAAAACACGATATACGAACCTCGGGAGATCCGCGAGATTATATATTACCAAGTTCATATCAAAAGGAAGGTACTGGGAGAAAACGAGTCGGAGGCAGAGTCCGGGGTGGACTCACCACCTGGTGGCGCGGCGAGGGGTGGGCCCACGCCACAGGGTGGTGTGAGCCACCCTGGCTCCGTTTCCGTCCCTCTTTCGCTTCGTAACTTTCCTTATTGACTTAAAACCGCAAAAATAAAGTTGGATAGTATTTTCGCGGAACTTTTCTTACCAGAACTGTTACCTATTTGAAAACGGACTCTGCAGGTCTCTGAATTTGGTATCTAGTAGATTCTTCCGGAGGCACCACTTGAGTATCATCAATATCTTCATCTTCATACACTTATTGTGAGTCATGAAACCTTTCACTTCCTTATTACACCATTATCTCCACTACCTGGAAATTTCTTTCACACAAAACTTTACACAGTTCTCATTAGCAACATTAGTATAAGTGAAGTGATAAAACCTTTTTAGTCCAACTTCAACTGAAAACCATCAAAACATAATCTACTGAAGCAACTCCTTCCGAAAACCCAAAAATAATTCAAAAGGCAAATCGAATAAAGAAGCAAATGCAAAAGTGCCATATTCTGTCAAAACAGACCAGTAGGTAAAGATAATTTTTTTCGAAAATCTTCTGTTGCTCAAATAAAAAAGTGCAAAACTAAGAAAAGTTAAAAAACAACCTGGGGCAGAAGCACAAACAATTACATCTCAATCCGATAGACAGAGATCTCTCACGAATTTTTACGGTGAAGCACAAAAAATCTGTTTCGGGACAGCAACTTCCCCAAATATTACTTCTCTCTCATTAGAGGTTGATCTTGTCACAGAAAACCAAACAAAACGGATAAGGAGAGGTTATTACCGAAGTAATAACTTCCAAGACTCAAAGAAACAAAAACAAACTGAAGGCAAAAACAAATTGGGTTGTCTCCCAAAAAGCTCTTTCTTTATAGCCATTAAGATGGGCATGATAATTTTGAAGATGCTCACATAGGAATATGAATTGAAGTGAAAAAGAGCATTAAGAAGCAAAAATACACACGTTTAAGTCTAACCCACTTCCTATGCAAGGGAATTTTGTAAGCAAACAAGTTGTTGAAACCGGAAACTACTAGCATAGGAAGGCAAAAGAAGTACAACATAAAAACTTTCAGCATAAAACGAGGAAACTTGATATTATTGAGATGCATAAGAACACTTTTCCCTCTCTCATAGTAACTTTCAGTATCGTGCATAAACTTAACAATATAACTTTCACAAGAACCATGATAGCAATGATCACTTATTCTAACAGAAAACATAGGAATACTAGCTCTCATAACACTACTTTGTGAAATAATATTAGAGGTATCCTTACAAAGGATAGTGTGTCCCTATTTTTCATATTTAGTAACAAAGTCTTTCACATTTGCTATTATAGGTTCATCAACTTTATGTGTACTTTCATTAACCATACTAGCTATCATAGAATGTTCCTTTATCTTAACTAGGAAATGCATTTTCTCAATATAAGGTTCAGGTAAAACATGATTAGCAGTATAAACTTCAGTATTTCTTGCAGGAACACTCTTAGCAACATCTATATAAGGTTCATGATACTTATTCCACTTCTTTTTAGGCACTTCAATATAGGAAGCAAAAGCCTTAAAATAAGAAGCAATAGCTTGAGAGTCTACACCATAAGCATTTTTAATATTTTGAAAGTCATCAGTTCCCATAAAAGATTCAATGCATTCATAATCATAATTTATACCTAACTTTCTACCTTTGTCATTCTCCCAAGCGTCAGCATTGTCTTGAATACGGTCTAGAAGATCCCATATAGCTTCTACTTCGATGCGAGTGAATGATCCAGCACAAGAAGCATCCAATAAATCCTTATCATGTAGAGGAAGCCTTGCATAAAAGTTGTTGATAATAATATTGTTGGGGAGCTCATGAATGGGACATTTGAGCATTAGTAACTTCAATCTCCCCCAAGCTTGAGCTGTACTCTCCATCAAGAGGCCAAAAGTTGTATATTTGATCTTTATGAATCTCACTAGGAGGATAAAACTTTGAATAAAAGAGAGGTACTATTTCCTCCCATTCTAGATCTTGACCATTCTTCAGCAGCTTATACCATTCCTCAGCTCTTCCTTTCAGTGATAATGAGAATAACTTCTTCTTAACTTGATCTATAGTAATACTTGTACACTTGAACAACCCGCATAATTCGTGTATAAAGAGAAAATGATCACCGGGATGGACAGTTCCATCCCCAACATAGTAGTTATCCATAACACGATCAATAATTCTTGTAGGTATTTTAAAAGCATCATTCTCAGCAGGTAGTGGCTCATCTACTACCTTAGCAGTGGTAGTAGCATTACCAAATAAGAAACTCAGCGAATTATCCATAACAAAAATAAGCAACTAAAAGAAGTAAACAATACTCACAGTAGAAGTTTCCTTTACCAGTTCCACTCTCCAATAGCGCTTCATTCCCCGGCAACGGCGCTAGAAAATAGTCTTGATGACCCACAAGTATAGGGGGTGTATTGCAGTATTTTCGATAAGGAAGAGTGTCGAACCCAACAAGGAGAAGAAGGTGCTAGCTAGTGGTGTGGATCAGGAATTCTCTGCAGATACTTAGCAAACGGATTTTTAGGGGTTTTTGATAATGCAAGTAAATAAAGTATGAGTAAATAAAAGACAGTAGGAATAAATGTAGCAAGTGGCCCAATCCTTTATGCAGCAAAGGACAAGCCGATTGTATTACTTAAGATGACCAAACATTCTCGAGGACACATGGGAAGACTGTCAAGTGCTTTCGCTTCATATAGTTGATTAATCTTTGTTAGCTTGCTAAGTGTTGTGTGGGTGAACCTATGCTAATGTACCGACCTTCCTTGGACTAATACATACTTGTGATTATACCCCTTTGCAAACATCCGTAAGTACAAGAAAGTAATTAAGGTAGAAACCTAACCACAACTTTAAACTCTAAGACCCTTACATCCCTTGTGCAATGGTTTCCTAACGGGGGTTCAGGTTTCTGTCACTCCGGCAACCCCTACGATTAGTAGCCAAATACACAATGCATTCACCTAGGCCCATATAGGTGAAGTGTCATGTAGTCGATGTTCACATGACACCACTAGAAGAAGTACGCCACAACTTAAATATCAAACTATTGAATCTTTCTCAACACAATTCCACTACTAACAACATGATTTCTCCCATGTCCTCAAGAACAAAACGAACTACACAAAAGACATCATATGGATCATGATCAGAGATGGAATAATGATGTATAACAATCTGAACATAAACAATAATTCAACGATTCACTCAATAGCATCAACTACAAAGAGTAATCAACACCGGGAAAGTTTCCCCTATGAACTATGCAAGATTCAACACAATTGTTACAACAATATGGAGATGGTGATGAGGGTGGTGATGGTGATGATGGTGGTGATGATGATGATGCTGATCCCGATGAAGTCCAGCTTGATGGTGGTGTTGATGGCGACGATCTCCCCTCTCCGGGAAGGAATTCCCTGACAAAAATCTCTCTGCCGGAGAGATCTTTCTCTCTCGGTGTTTTACGCCCCACAGAGGCGGCGGAATCTTTTTGTGGTTGTTGCCCGAGTCTTAGGGTTTCAGGAGGATAATATACGCCAGAGGGGAGTGCCAAGGGTGGACCAGGGTGGCCACACCACCTGGTGGCGCGCCCTAGGCTGGCCCGCGCCAGGGGTGGTGTGGGCCCGATGTGGCCCATCTCCAGCCCCCTTCTGGCTTCCTTTGTCTTCTGGAAAAATAGGATTTCCATGTATTTTCCCGGAATTTCTGATCTTCGCGAATTTTGCCTCCAAACAACACCTTTTCCATCAGAATCCTGACTGCAGCGGTCCATGCTCCAAAAGTCATCAACCATGCAAAAACACATGAAATAAAATAAGTATCACCCCTCAATACGAAATATATCAATGAATAACAGTGAATTAAGACATAGAATAGTGATGCAAAATGGATGTATCACTCATAACTTAGCTTGTCCTTGTAAATTAGCTTCTTCACCCGTGTCTTCCAATTCGACAAGGCCTTGGAATCTTCTTGAGGGCATACTTGTTTACCGGATTCCCTTTGAGATCTCCATTGTTGTATTTGTTGTCCTCATCACCTGGGTACGTGTATCTTGCGTGCATCTTACTAAAGAGCTGATGGAGGTAACGCTCATTCTCATCGGCCTTTAGGTTATTGGTGTTTATCATGACAGTGTTCCAAAGGATTACAGAAAGCTGAAGTGAGTACCCCACAACAAATTCCGCCGGCTCCAAAGGCACCCCTTTATTGCTCACGCTTGTGAAGATGGACCTTCTGAGGCCGACTGTGGTCGGGTTCCGATCCTTCTAGCCTTCTTCGGTTGGCTAACGTTTGTGGCTTTACCACCGCCGCCACCATGAGTGGTAGTGGCATCCTCGCCATTAGCGTCCCCCATCTCATCGGACGAGGTATCCTCTTCCTCCATCTCCTCTTCCCGCAACACGAATTCTAGGTCCTCTTATGATCCCATCTCCTCCAACTTCTCCCAAATAGGCCTTCTTTCTAGAAGTGCCCGGCTCGACGTGGTGTTGTCTACCCGACATATCTAAATATAAAAAGAAATATAACTAATAAGCACCAAAATTCAAAAGAAAATTAGGCATGACCTTTGCTAATTTTATAGACCTAGGAGTGTTAGAAATTCGCCGGAACAGAAATGAATCAACATTCCAGCAAAACATTGGCATCTAAAAAAATACTTCCACAAAAAATGGCCTACATAGGCACAAACACAACTAGCAGATTTTGATAACACCATCATATATTCACAACCACACTACTGTCGTAAAATACCATTGGAAAAAACATATATTCAGAGTCAAACTAAAAATAATAAAATTTGAATATTTTTCATAGCCAAACTATTGTAAAACATATACTACTGTTGTAAAATACCATCATATAACCATTGGCCAACACATATAACCATTCATAGCTAAAATCTGAATATATACCATTGTCCAAAACATATACTAGCATATACTAGCATTGAAAATATGATGCGTGAAGACCTGGGTGATCTTTCTAAGATGTTGTTTCCTTCAGTACCAGAATCAAATATTTCTAGCTAGCACTTTAGCATTTATAACAAGTTGTTCTTGGATTAGAGTACACAGAGGTTGCACATGAAGTCTGTGGACACTTTGAGTAAAGATTAGTCAAAATTGGGCACTTACTATTCCTAATTAAAATGTTGCTAGCATTTAGTTAGAAGGTAACAACACTGAGTTGTGCTCGCGGAATGATTTGGACTAGTGTACTCTCTCGGTAATAAAGAAAATATGTTGGCATACAATACGTTAATTTGCCATATTTAATGACACAGGATAGTCATGTATGCTGCACAACTTGCATGTTGGTATTTTAGTTACTCTCTGACACTTCCAGGCAGGGTTTAAATTTCATTCAAATTTTAGCAAAACCTCCAGAATTTTGAATATTTTAGTAGCCTCCGAACTCTAGACTACCAGTAATGTTTTTTGTTGTTTGAATAAAAATGGGAAAGCTTGGGGAAATATCATATTCATGAAGGGTACTTGTTTTGAGCTAACAAACTATGTGTTCCAGAATCGTCTGTGCGTTTGCGCTTATTGCAGGAATCACATGCTGGTGGATTGATGGGCAACTTTGGGCATGAGAAAACACTCCTCATGCTCGCTGATCATTTTTATTGGCCTAAGATGAGGCGTGATGTGGACATATTTGTCAAGCGTTGCATTACTTGCAACACATCCAAGTCGAAGTTGAAGCCTCATGGTTTGTATACTCCTCTACCTGCACCTACTACTCCATGGGAATACATTAGCATGGATTTTATATTAGGATTCCCTAGAAGTAGGAGAGGACATGATTCTATATTTGTGGTAGTGGATCGTTTTTCTAAGATGGCACATTTTTTGCCTACCACAAGAGCGACGATGCGTTGCATGTTGCTAATCTGTTTTTCAGGGACATTATGAGATTACATGGAGTACCAAGAACAATTGTTTATGATCATGATGTGAAGTTCATAAGCTATTTTTGGAAGGCTCTTTGGGGAAAACTGGGGACAAAGTTATTATTCAGCACTACTTGTCATCCCCAAACTGATGGACAAATGGAGTTGGTGAATCGCACATTATCATAGTTGCTGCGATCTATGATCAAGATGAATCTGCGTGTTTGGGAGGATTGCTTGCCACATGTCGATTTTGCATATAACAGGGCTGTACACTCTACCATGTTGTGTCCTTTTGAGGTGGTTTATGGTTTCAAACCCATCACACCACTTGATTTGTTGCCTCTTCCTATTCAAGAAAGAGAGAACATGGAGGAAACCAAGAGGGCAGATTTTGTGAAGAAGATCCACATGAAGACAAAAGAAGCTATTGAGAAGAAGGGCAAGGACAATGCTAGCCGTGTCAATAAGAAGAGAAAGGAGGTGCTATTTTAGCCAGGAGACATGGTGTGGGTTCATTTTTGCAAGGACAAATTTTCTGAGAAGGGTAAGTCAAAGCTACTTCCTATGGGTGCTGGTCCTTACAAGGTTCTTGCCAAGATAAATGACAATGCATACAAGATAGATTTGCCTATTGAGGAGTTTGATGTCAGTAATTCTTTCAATGTGTCTGATTTGACACCATATGAAGAAGATGATCTTGACTCATTGAGGTCGACGCCTTTTGAAGGGGGGCGGATGATGAGGACATCTCTACCATTCTTCCATTATTCACTGAAGATAATAATGCAAAGATTACAGACACTAATGAAATCAGAATTGGACCTATTACAAGGGCTAGAGCCAAGTTGTTAAAGCAACAGGTGAATTCCTTCTTAGTTGGTTCTGGAATATTGTTTAATGAGAATTTTATACTACCTAAATCTTTGCAGCTATGTTTGATTAGGTATGAGGAAGGCAAAGGAGTTAAGGAAGAAGAATCAAGGTTGCAGCAGAAGAAAGAAGGAAGGATTCTCTACCGCGACAGGATTTTGGCTGATTCTCTGCCGCGGTAGGAAACTATCTGTTTCTCTGCCGCGGGCAGAGGGAGATCGCTGGAGGGGAGAGGCCTTCTGTGGTCTGGCGCCAGGCGATGAGAGGGAGACGTGCACCAGGAGGAGGTCTAGGAGAGGTCGGGATGGACCTAGCCAGGTGCACCCCCACGTGTGGCATGCGTGCCAGTTTTGGCCGAGCCCTTTGGGGCCGGTTTGTATCAGACTAGGACCCACTTGGGTCGATCGTAGTTGTGTGCGGCTAGCCTCCCATATAGGTAGCCGCCACCCCTCATTATTCCCTTAGACTTGTTTTAGATTAAACCCTAGATTGGATTGCTACAAGCATTCATCTTGAATCCTCTGATATTGTGATTATATTTCGCTAGACAATATCAGTTTGGCTCTAATTAAGTGTTATTTGTCGTTCCACTAGGAATTGGTAGATTACAAACCGTTCGTGGTCCGGGATCACGTGCGCAAGTGTGTGGTGTTGCGAATATCCATAGGGCCGAAGATCTGTTGCATTGGCAACCGGGTAGCAGCCGAGAGGTAGTTCGTCAGCGTCTCACAAGTTATCTGCATCATCATCACCATCACCTACGTCACTCACTGAGAAGATCGGGCCAGCCCTTATCAAGCACCATCGTGATCCGTTGAAATGACACATATGAGTTATGGTTTGGGATAAAACCTGAGTTATCTTTTCTTAAATTTTGGTATGCTTGGCATAAGTAAAATTTTTACAACCAAAGTCATATAAGCACGTCTTTATAGGTTATCCCAAAGAAACAGTTGGGTATTCTTCCATGACACTGAAGACAAAAGAGTTTGTCGCTTTGAACGTCGAGTTTCTTGAGAAGGAATTTTTGCAAAAGTTAAGCGGGAGGACAATAGAACTTTGATTAGGTTGATGAACCTAAGCAACATGTGCTAAGTAGCACAGCACCAGGAGGTGTCCCGAAGGCGGCCACAATGCTCATGGCTCTCGTGACTATAAAGGTTGTAATCTCAGAGATTAGAGTTCCTATTTGAACCATATGGGTCGGGTAAGAATCAAATAGTTAGATTTGATAAACAATTCATTATTGTTTTGACAATGATGAACCGACCACATGCAAAGAAGCGATTATGGGACCTGACTCCATGAAATGACTAGAAGTCATAAAATCCGTGATAATTTCCATACACAAGAAATCAAGTTTCGAACTTGAAAGAACCTCCGGAAAGGCATGAAGCCTATCAGCCGTATATGGATCTATAGAAGGTCTCACCAATAATATCAACATAATTTAACCCAAATGAACTGAAGGTCTCACCAAAGGAACAAATTTATGCAATACCATCTCATTTGAGAATGAGTGATGCGTAGAGATGCAAAGACATGCAAATGCATAAGGATCTGAAAATGTCAGATCCGAAGATTATGTTTACCACTAGCAAATGCGTATATGCAACACCATAAAGCCATAAGTGTTGAATGCGCAAGTTTACAAACTAGATTATTGACTCTAGTGCAAGTGGGAGACTGAAGGGAATATGCCCGAGAGGCAATAATAAAGTTGTTATTATCTTATTCCATGTTTATGATAAAAGTTTGTTTTACATGCTATAATTGTATTAATTGGAAATGTTAATACATGTGTTTTAATAAACAAAATATAAGGTTCCTAGTAATGCCTCTTATATAAACTAGCTCATTGATTAACAAGATGATCAAGGTTTCCTGATCATGGACATTGGATGTTGTTAATAACGAGGTCACAACATTTGTGAAATGATGTGATGAACATTCATCTGAAGTATAGCAATACGATCAAAGTCATTGTGTTTAAATTTCTATAACATCTTATGAAGTAATCTTAATCCTTAGACCATGAGATCATGTTAATTGCTAACACTAGAAGAGTAAGTTGATAACATCAAATGTCACACTGTAATAGGGTGACTATAAAGGTGGGTTCACATACTATGAAAGTGTTATGTTGAGGCTCATGGATCAAGAGTGGAATTGGTCCACCGCGATGACGGATAGATATACTCTGGGCCCTCTCGGTAATATCACATTAGTTAGCTTGCAAGCAAGTGATGAGATCACTAGAATGTTATATCACAGGAATGAGAAAATAGTGCATGTTGGTAGCGAGATCAAACTAGGTATGGAGATACCAATTATCGAATCTCAGACATGTAATATATCGCGAGACAAAGGGATTGAGTTACATGCGTAAAAGGTTCTCACGATCACAGAAATCATCATTGAATGTGTAGGAGTCAGTACAGATCTCCGGGTCCCGCTGCTGATTATTGATCGAAGAAGGGTCTCGATCATGTCTGCATTATTCATGAACCGTAGGGTGACACACTTAAGGGATACCGATATCATTTGGAGCAAATATGTTTCAGATAAAGATTTAAGAAAGCGCTAGAATTATTTCAATAGACACCAAAATTGTTTCAGGTGAAATTGCTGAAATTGGTTCTTCATGTAATATTGATATGTTGTAGGGGTTTTATGTGAATGTTTGTTAATTAAAGTAATTAACATAATTCTGAATAAAATAAATAAAAGAGTTTTATTAAATGAGAGAGTATTAAATTTGGAGAAATTTAATGCAATTAAGTGGAGTCTTAAGTGGAGAATGTGAATGGTCATATTTATGTGGAGGGAGTTACCACCACATGAATGAGGGAGGTAAAAGGGCACCCCATGGGGGACCGGCCATGGGGAGGGGCACCCCCTCTCCTCACTTCTCACTCACACCTCCTCGTGAAGGATCTCTCTCCCCCTCTAGAAATTATTCCCCATGGTCTAGGATTAGCGAGATACATGTTCCCGGTGGCTTTATATGGAAAGGAGTTGCTGCTTCTACTGCTTTGCTTGAGCGAGGGGTGGAGGTTGTCGGGGTACCGGATGTGTGTGCGATCATGGATGCACCACTGCTTTTCAGTGCTAGACTTGGTGGTGCTGGACCTGCTGGACTTGCTGGTGTTGGACCTACTGGACTCCCTGGACTTCATCAGAATCTTGAGATCGGCAAGTGTACGACTACATCGACCACAAAATCAGTTTCGTTAGCAATGCTTTGTCTATCTTCAAGGCTATGTTCTCTATGGATGTATATCCACCCGTTTCTTATATCTAGTAGATAGATCTTGGCATATAATAGTTCCCACCATAGGAGTTTTTTTGTTTTCTATGCTGCGAACCCAACATCATTGACTCCGTATGTGTGACCGAGTGCAGAAGCGCTAACGGAATGCAGCACCGGAAGGATCATCAACGCAATCTTGAGATCGGCAAGTAATCGACTACATCAATTACGAGATCTGATCTCGTTAACGCTTTGGGTCTTCGAGGGTTAGTTCTCATCTATCTCGTTGCACCTATCTCATAGATTAGATCTTGGATTTTCCATAGATTGGATCTTGGTTGTGTTCATTCTTGTGATAGATTTTTTGTTTTACATGGTATGAACCCTACAGTGGTATCAAAGCCATGTCTATGTGTAGATCTGTTGCGCGAGTAGAACACAATGGTTTTATGGGCGTTGATGCTTTTGTTGTCATTTACTTTGGATGTACTTTGAATATTGCGAGATGGTGGGATGAAGTAGCCCGGGCTAACCTTACATGTCAGTGCACATGAGACTTGCTCCACGCTCGATGTGCAACTTGCATTGCACATGTGGCTTTGTGGGTGTCTGTCTCTCTCACCATAGTTAAAATCCAATTTACAATTTCCGTCTGACAACACTTGTATCGGCGTTGTGGTTCTTGTTCGTAGGTAAGAACGGTTCTTATTCGAATGCCCCAAGCCACGTAAAATATGCAAAGAAATTAGAGGCGTCTAACTTGTTTTTGCAGGGGCATGTGATGTGATATGGCCATGATGAGATTGCGATTATATTTGATGTATGAGATGATCTTTATTGTAATATGGCAACCGGCAGGAGCCTAATGGTTGTCTTTAAATTTGTTAAGACCTGCGTGTCTATTCATCATGTAATAGCTTTATTCTAAGTAGTTGTAATAGTTGATGTTTGTGATGGACAACCATGAAGCGATGCCACTTACCTTGACGCTACGCTGCTGATGATGTTGATCATGTCCATGCTTTCGAGATGAAGATCAAAGGCACAAGAATAAAGCCATATCATATCACATATTATGAATTGACTGTGATGTTAATCCTTTATGCATCTTGTGTTGCTTAGATCATGATGGTAGCATTATAAGATGATCCCTCTCACTAAATGTGAAGTAATAAAGTGTTCGTCCTTAGTAGGCACCGTTTCTAAGACTCGTCATTTCGAAGCATCTCGTGATGATCGGGTGTTATAGATTCTACGTGTGCATATAACAGGTGCAAGCCTAATTTGCACATGCAAATACTAAGGTTAACCTTGACGATCCTAGCATGTACAGACATGGTCTCGGAACACGGAATACCGAAAGGTAAAGCATGAGTCATATGAATGATATGATGAAGATGTTGATTGTTTGCCTTTGAAGCTACATCTTATCTCGTGAAGATCGGACTTGGTGTAGTGGATTGGGTTCGTGTAATAACTAAGGCAACGTGAGGGATGTTGTTTTGAGTGGGAGTTCACCTAGTTAATTTAAGAGTTAAATTTGAACTCAATTTGTCATAAACTTAGTCTAAACTCTTTGCAAATATGTTGTAGATCATGGAGACCCCCTCCATCAACTTTAATGCGTTCCTAGAGAAAGAAAAGCTGAAAAACAATGGAAGCAACTTCACAGACTGGTTTAGTGGCTTGAGGATTGTCCTTAGTGCTGGTCAGTTGACCTATGTGCTCGATGCACTGCTAGGTGACCCACCTGCAGAGGATGCTACCGATGAGGTTCAAAATGTTTACCTTACTCAGAAAAATCACTACTCCACAGTTCAGTGCGCCATCCTGTACGGTTTAGAATTGGAGCTTCAGAAGCGCTTTGACCACCGCGACCCTTTTGATATTATCAATGAGCTCAAAATGATATTTGAAACTCATGCAGTCGTGGAAAGCTATGAGGCCTCCGAGAAGTTCTTTAACTGTAAGATGGAAGAGGGAAGCTCCGTTAGCGAGCATGTGCTCAAAATGTCTGGGCACGCGAACAAGCTCCAATATTTGGGAATAACGATTCCTAATGCGTTGGGGATTCATCGTGTCCTCCAATCACTGCCACCTAGTTACAAGAACTTTGTGATGACCTACAATATACATTGCATGAATAAGACGTTACCTGAACTCTCCTCGATGCTGAAAACTGCTGAAGTGGAGATTAAGAAAGAGGACCAAGTGTTGATGGTTAATAAGACCACCAATTTCAAGAAGCAGGGAAAGCCTAAGAACAAGGGAAACTTCAAGAAGGACGGCAAGAAAGATGTCGCACCTAAGAAGCCCAAGGTTTTTCCTCAGCCTGATACTGAGTGATTTTACTACAAGGGAGGTGGGCACTGGAAGCATAATTTCCCCAAGTACCTGGCAGATCTGAAGAACAGCAACATCAAGAAGAAAGGTATATTTGATATACATGTTATTGATGTGTATCTTACTAGTAATCATAGTAGTGCCTAGGTATTTGATACTGGTTCGGTTGCTCATATTTGTAACTCGAAGCAGGAGCTGCGGAATAACCGAAGACTAGCAAGACATGAGGTGACGATGCACGTTGGAAATGGCTCCAAGGTCGATGTGATCACCATCAGCACGCTCCCTCTTCATCTACCTTCGAGATTAGTTTTAAATTTGAATAATTGTTATTTGGTGCCTGTGTTAAGCATGAACATTATATCTGGATCTTGTTTATGTCTAAGAATAATGGTTATTCGATTTATATGAGTAATATCCTTTATGGTCATGCACCCGAGATGAATGGATTATTCTTATTGAATATTGATAGTAGTGATAATTCCACATACATGTGGTTGTCGTTTTGGTCACATTGGAGTGAAGCGCCTGAAGAAACTCCATTTCGATGGACTTCTTGAATCACTTGATTTTCAATCACTTGAAAGGTGCGAAGCATGTCTAATGTGAAAAATGACTAAGACTCCATTCTCTGGGATAATGGAGCGAGCTACAGACTTACTGGAAATAATACATACCAATGTGTGCAGTCCAATGAGTGTAGCATCATGCGGTGAATATCGTTATGTTCTTACTTTCATGGATGACTTGAGTAGATATGGGTAAATCTATTTTATGAAACATAAGTCCGAAACTTTCGAGAAGTTTAAGTAATTCCAAAGTGAAGTAGAAAATCAGCGTAACAAGAAGATTAAGTTTATGTGTTCTAACCATGGAGGTGAATATCTGAGTTACGAGTTTGGCATGCATTTAAAGAAATGCGGAATACTTTCACAATTGACACCGCTGGGAACACCACCGTGCAATGGTGTGTCCGGACATCGTAATCGAACTCTCTTAGATATGGTTAGGTCTATGATGTCTCTTACATATTTACTGTTATCATTTCGGGGTTATGCATTAGAGATTGCCGCATTCACTTTAAATAGGGCACCATCTAAATCCATTGAAACGACACCGTATGAATTGTGGTTTGGTAAGAAACCTAAGTTGTCGTTCCTTAAAGTTTGGGGCTACGAAGCTTATGTAAAGAAGTTAGAACCCGACAAACTTGAACCCAAAGCAGAAAAATGTGTCTTCGTAGGATACCCTAAAGAAAACATTGGTTATACCTTCTATCATAGATCCGAAGTAAAAGTTTTCGTTGCCAAGAATGGATCCTTTCTTGAAATGGAGTTTCTCTCTAAAGAAGGGACTCGAAGGAAGTAGAACTCGACGAGGTTGTTGAACCTTCTCTCGGATTTGAGAGTAGCACAGCAGCGGAAGATGATTCTGTGCCGCCTGCACTAATAAGACAGGAAGCTAATGATGTTGATCATGAAACTTCGAACGAAGTTGTTGCTGAACCTTGCAGGTCGACGAGGGTTCATACCACTCCTGATTGGTATGACCGTTCCTTGAATGTCATGTTGGTGGACGACACCGACGACCCTGTGACGTATGAGGAAGCAATGATGAGCCCAGATTCCAACAAATGGCAAGAAGCCATGAAATCCAAAATTGGATCCATGTACGAAAACCAAGTATGGACTTTGGTGGACCTACCTGATGGCCGCAAGGCTGTCGAGAACAAATGGATTTTCATAAGGAAAACAGATGCTGATGGTAATGTTACTGTCTATAAATCTTGACTTGTCGTGAAAGGGTTTCGACAAATTCAGGGATTTGCCTACGATGAGACTTTCTTACTGGTAGCAAAGCTAAAGTCTATGAGGATTTTGTTAGCTATCGCTGCATTTTTCGATTATGTTATTTGGCAGATGGATGTCAAAACGGCATTCCTTAATGGTGACATTGAGGAAGAGTTATATATGGTACAACCCAAGGGTTTTTTCGACCCTAAAGATGTTGACAAGGTACAAACTTCAGTGCTCCATTTGTGGACTGAAGCAAGCATCCCGGAGCTAGAATCAATGTTTTGATAAGGTGATCAAAAACTTTGGGTTTATACAAACTTTTGGAGAAGCTTGTATTTACAGGAGAGTGAGTGGGAGATTTGTAGCATTCCTAGTACTATATGTGGATGACATATTGTTGATTGGGAATGATATAGAACTTCTTGAAAGTGTCAAAGCCTATTTGAAAAATAGTTTTTCAATGAAGGATCTTGGCGAAGTAGCATACATTTTAGGCATCAAGATTTATAGAGATAGATCAAGACGCTTAATAGCGCTTTCACAAAGTACATACCTAGACAAGGTTCTAAAGAGGTTTAGAATGGAAGAAAGCAAGAAAGGGTTCTTGCCCATGTTGCCAGGTAAGACATTGACTAAGACTCAAAGTCCAGCTACAGCAGAAGAAAGAGAAAAGATGAACAAAATCCCCTATGCCTCGACCATAGGCTCTATCATGTATGCCATGTTGTGTATGAGACCGGATATCACACATGATGTTAGTTTGACCAGCAAATATATGAGTGATCCTGGAATGGAACACTGGACATCGGTCAAAAATATCCTAAAGTACCTAAAAAGGACTAAGGATATGGTTCTTTCTTATGGAGGTGACGAAGAGCTTGTTGTGAACAGTTACACCGATGCTAGTTGGAACACCAATTCGGATGACTCTGAGTCATAATATGGATACGTATTTATTTTGAATGGAGCAGCAGTGAGCTGGAGGAGTGCTAAGCAAAGTGTTGTGGCGAAATCTTCAACTGAATCAGAATAGATAACTTCTTTGGAGGCTGCACAAGAAGCGATATGGATGAAGGAGTTCATTACTGAGCTTGGTGTGGTTCCTAGTGCGTTGGACCCGATGGCCATCTATTGTGACAACATGGGTGCCATAGCTAATTCACAGGAGCCAAGGTCACACAAGAAGCTGAAGCACATCAAGCTACATTTTCATGCTATTCGCGAGTATGTCCAAGATGGTGACATAAAGATTTGCAAAGTACACACTGACCAGAACACCATGGGTGTTAGGTATATTACCATGTAATCTAGATTATTGACTCTAGTGCAAGTGGGAGACTGTTGGAGATATTCCCAAGAGGCAATAATAAAGTGGTTATTATTATATCTTTGTGTTTATGATAAATTTTTACATTCCATGCTATAATTGTATTAATAGTAAACACTAATACTTGTGTCTTTTGTAAACATAAAAGAGTCCCTAGTAAGCCTCTTGTTGAACTAGCTTGTTGATTAATAGATGATCATGGTTTCCTGATCCTGAACATTGGATGTTATTAATAACAAGATCATATCATTAGGAGAATGATGTGATGGACACACACCCATAATAAGCATAGAGTAAGATCAAGTCATTAAGTTCATTTTTCTACAAGCTTTCAAATACATAGTAACCTAATCCTTCAACCATGAGATCATGTTAATCACCATCACCGGATTAGTGCTTTGATGACATCAAACGCCACTTCGTAACTGGGTGGTTATAAAGGTGGCATTGGGTATTCTGAAATTATGCGTTAAAGAACATGGATCAAAATTGGAATTTGTCCATCCAAATGATGGATAGATATGCTCTGGGACCTCTCGGTGGAATGTCATTCAATTGGCTTGCAAGCATGTGACTAGGTCACAAGGGATGTCATATCATGGTATGAGTAAAGAGTACTTATTGGTAACGAGGTATAACTAGGTATGTAGATACCGATGATCAAACCTCAGATAAGTAGAGTATCGCGCGACAAAGGGAATCGATATCGTATGTTAATGGTTCTTTCGATCACGAAGTCATCGTTGAATACGTGGGAGCCATTATGGATCTCTAAGTCCCGCAGTTGGTTATTGATCAGAGAGGTGTCTCAATCATGTCTATATAATTCGTGAACCCTAGGGTGACACACTTAAGGTTCGATGTTGTTTAAGTAGATATGGAATATGAGTTGGACACCGAATGTTGTTCAGTGTCTCGGATAGGATTTAGGACATCCCGAGGAGGTTCAGAATAGTCTGAAGAATAAGATTCATATAATTGAAGTCATTTTATGGGGTTCGAACAATTTCTAGAGTTTTTGATCAGAGCTTCTAGAAGGTTTCGGAAGGTTCTAGGGAGATAAACTTGAATCCCAAGAAAATAGGCCACAAGACTAGGGGGGGGGGAGTTTTCCTCCCCCTCTACCTTGTGTCGGCCCTAGGGGAAGTGGGCCAAGGGGGAACCCTAGGCCGCAACCCCTCTATATATAGTGGGGAGGGGTGGGCTCCTCCCCCTTCCCCTTCCACCTCAACCCTAGCCGCCACCCTCCTCGTGCTTCCTCCTGCTCTGGCTTAGGCGAATCCCTGTAGGATTCTCTCCTCCACCACCACCACCACACTGTCGTGCTGCTAGGATTTCGAGGGGATCTACTACCTCCGGTGCCTGGTGGAACATGGAGAGGAAGGTCTTCATCGACTTCGTACGTGTGACCGAGTGCGGAAGCGCTGCCGGCATGCGGTGCCGGAAGGATAGTCAACGCGATCTTGAGATCGACAAGTGATCGACTACATCAACCACGAGATCTGATCTTGTTAACGCTTTGGATCTTTGTGGGTTAGTTCTTGTAACACCCCTCCACTCCTGGGTCCGGGGGTGTCACTCCTGGCAGCTTAATAGGATATCTAGACTGGCCCCACAGACCAACACTAGTCTTTTCTACGCACTTTGTCCTCACTCGTGCGCACCCGGTTACCCACTTTCCGGTCGGTCACCCATCCTAGAATTGCTCTAGGCCAAGCACGCTTAATCTTAGAGTTCTTTTTCGAATGAGCTTCCAGAAAAGAAGTTGCAACTTGTTGATATGGGTATCCTATCAATCCTATTAAGCCATGTGCCTCGATCTCACATACACCCACCCTTTAGAAGATCGATGCCCTCATCGATCAAGCACACCCTAGGAACATTCCCTCTTGGCACGCGTCTGTGCGTCCAGTGCCGGCACATGTGCCATGCCGTGTCCACTCCGGGCCACACACACCATGCGCCACAACTCCCGCCACTAACCCGCACACACCCGTTTAACCGCAAGGTCAGATCTGATACCACTTGTAACACCCCGTCCACTCCAAGGTCCGGTGGTGTCACTCTTGGCAGCTTAATAGGATATCTAGACTGGCCCCACAGACCAACACTAGTCTTTTCTACGCACTTTGTCCTCACTCGTGCGCACCCGGTTACCCACTTCCCGGTCGACCACCCATCCTAGAATTGTTTAACCTTAGAGTTCTTTTTCGAATGAGCTTCCGGAAAAGAAGTTGCAACTTGTTGATATGGGTATCCTATCAATCCTATTAAGCCATGTGCCTGGATCTCACAGTTCTCATCTATCTTGATGCACCTATCTCGTAGATTAGATCTTGGCTTTTCTATAGATTGGATCTTGGTTTTGTTCGTTCTTGAATTTTTTGTTTTACATGCTACGAACCCTACAATGGATACATTGCATATTGAACCAACGGATCGAGAGGAGATTGAACAATTAGATCTAGAGGAGATTGGACCAAATGCAGGGGAGATTGAACCAATGGATCGAGAGGATATTAAACCAAATGCAGGGGAGATTGAACCAATGGATCGAGAGGAGTTTGAACCAATGGATCGAGAGGAGAATAAAGCAATTTATTCATTGGAAGAAGAGTTCAAAAGTAAAGGAATTACGCAAGAGGATATTGAAGAAATGATGCCAATGCATTTTGAACCGTATGAACCAATGGATCGAAACATGATTGAACCAATTGTATGACAGACTGAAGCACTTGATTCATTGGATGCATAGAAAAAGAACAAAGTGAACAAACGGAAGAAGCTGATGGCAGACTCCATTAATATTCTAGCTAGGATCACCCGGAGCAAGATGGTGAACCAAGTGAAAAATACTAGGAGCAACAAAAATAAATGAATTTTAATTATTAATTTGAATTGGTATGATGAATTTGAACTACTGTCAATGTTTGTATTGAATTCAAACTAGTGCGACGCTCCCAAGTTTGTATGTTGGATAATCCCATAATGTATGTATTATTGCAAGTTTCTATGGTCATCTACCTAGTTGCTTAGCACTACTCAGTTTTTACCTCGACACATGGGATTTAGCTAGTTCATGGCTTGCTAAGTGGTTAAATTTAAAAAATGGTTTTAGGGTTAGTTTAATTCAAAAAAAAAGTCAAAACATAGTGCAACCTTCGCATTGAGTATTGTTATGTTACCTATAGCCTAGCATGAATAGTAAAGGATTAGGAAATAAAGAAAAATGGACTTATCCCCTAAACCACTTCTTGGAATAAGCTACTAGCTATGAAGATGCATGGCTTTCTACTCAATCAACCTCCAAAATAACCCATCCCAAAACATACTTTGTCTAAATGAGGCCAAATTTGGAACACTTGTGTATCTTTGGGTTGCAAACAATATAATGTCGGCTAAGATGGATTATTTTGTTCAAATAACATATTTTCCATTTGTTATGCCAAAAGCTTGAATTTCCCTTAGTCACTCAGTTTATCTGAGTTCCCTTGGTTTCCTTAGCTCTACTCAGTTTTCGCCTCTCGCTAAAGTTTTCATCAGTTTTCCCATCCCGCTAACTTTTTCCTCACTTTTCCCCTCCCGCTAAAGTTTTTCTCACTTTTGCCCTCTCTCATGTCTCAGTTTGGCTGCGCTCTGATTGGTCGAGATGTATGTCACACAGATATTGGCCAACCATCGTTGGATGCATCATGATTCGACGAGCTAGAGGTATCTCTCTCCCGATGGGTGCACCTAACCTTGTATGGCGAGGAGAGCCTGACAGGATAGATGTCTCTCCCTCCCTTTCCCTGTCGCACATATACTAGTCGCATCAACTAGCGCTCAGTTTGGCTGCGCACTGATTGGACGAGATGTATGTCACACGGATCTTGGGCAACCACCGATGGATACATCATGATCCGACGGGCTAGAGGTCTCTCTCTCCCGTTAGGCTATGGAGAGGAGAGCCCGACAGGCTGGATGTCTCTCCCTCCCTTTCCTTGTCGCAGGTATACAAGTCGCATCTTCCTCCCCTCCTATCAACGTACGTCGACGCGACAGTCCAAATAGCGTGCGGTGGAGCGGATCTAAGCATGGCGGTCCGAACAGTGTGCGGTGGTGGGGACCTAAGCGTGGCGGTTGGAAGGTCTTGTCGCGGCGCGGACCTATGCATGGGGGTCGGAACGGCTTGTGGTGGCGCAGATCTAAGTGTGGCGGCTGGAACGACGTCCGGCCGGTGAGGATCTAAGCATGGCGGCTGGAATAGTGTGCAGCGGTGAGGATCTAACCGTCTGAAATTTCTTTCTCTATTTGTCTCACTTCTGTTCACATCCTCATATCCATTGCTATTGAAAGACACGGATTGAAGCCATCATTCGCAACATTAGTGTGATGGCGGTGGTGTCGACAATGGTCATTGATGGAAGCCATCATACGCAACATAAGTGCGACGGCGATGGTGCCGACAGTGGTCATTGATGTGAAGACGATTGAAGCCATCATTTGCAACATCACTGCGATGGCGCAGATCTAGCCCTCATGAACCGAAGTTGTGGGATGTAGGTCACGGCTGTGGCTGGCATGTCGAGGTGCACTTCGACGGTGAAGGCCGGATGTACCTCCTGGCTGGATGGGAGCACTTTGCCTGTACTTCTTGGAGTACGCATAGGGAAGGGAGGGCGGCTAGCTTACCGTCCACTTAAAATTGGGAAAATTTGAGCCTAATTTGAACCAAAATTCTGTGACTTAAAATATATGTATGATTTCAATAAATTTGATATGTATTTGAGCCGTGAGACCAACGGATATGCTCTAAAGCTGATTCATAAGTAGTACTACTTGCTTTGACAATCTCCGGTGGGCTTGTATAAATTTGATCGAAATATGTATTATTTGAATTAAAATTGATATGTATTAGAGCTGTGAGGATGGTGGATATGCTCTAAAGCTGATTCATAAGTAGTACTCCCTTCGACCAAAATTAGTTGATTTATATTTGTCTAGATTCGATTGTATCTTGACGAATTTGAGTCAACTAACTTGGATTGACAATCTCATCCACTAATTTGGAACAGGGAATGGATGCTGTCGCCAATGCTGCAAGTCTACATGATAGCCACGATGGCAGCGACAGAATGGTCAAAACTGATAGGCCCCAACTTGACCATCTAAGAATTTGGCACGCAAACTATGGGCAGCTAGATCCAATGGCAAGCAACTCTGGGCCTGCAATGCATTATCTCGACAACTTTGGGACCGCTAGATCCAATGGTGATATTGGGTGGCCTGATCTTCGCAGCAAGCACTTGTCGATGATGATGGTGGATGATTGATAACTAGCCTGTAGCTATGAACTCTCCCGCTCGAACCCTGATGCCAATGCAACAACTCTCGAACCCTGTGGGATATTGACAACACAACGCTCTTGCACACGTAGCCATCAACCACGAACTGTAGTTTGCAATCTACTAATTTCCAATGGAACAACAGATCACACTCAATTGAAGTTGGTAAAATCGATCACAAGTAATTCCAAAGGTTCTATGAAAGAAACAACTCCAAAATATTTTAACATGGTCTAAACCTAAAAACTAGTGCGCCCCATCTATTTAAGAGTCTGGGGGGCAGCGGCTAAGGTGGGGACCGAATTGGTCCCACCCACTAAGGGTACAACCGACCCAACATGGGTTCGGCCTAAGCCTCTGCCATGGCAGAGTTTGGCACGGTTTGGCTGCCGCGGCAGCCTGCCGTGGCAGAAAACTGGTGCTTTTCTCTGCCGTGGCAGAGAAGTTCCTCCACTTGTTGATCTTCATCTTTGACAGCTCCTTGCGCTTCTTCCCTCTCCTCCCTCGTGCATTCTTCATTGATCAACATGCCATGTTCCATTAGTTCCTCGCTCCGTGCTACGCCTTCTTCTCCCAAGTACTTGATCATACAATAATTCAAAGACTTAGGTAGTATAAAATTCTCATTAACTAAAACATCAGGTTCATTAAGAAACAAGTTCACCTGCTGTTCTATTAGCTTAGCACGAGCTATTGTAATTTGTCCAATCCTTATCTCATTGGATTGATCTTTCTTTGTAGCAGCTGGAACATCATCAGTAGTAATTGGGGTAGGTGTAACTTTAGGGATGTCCTCATCATCTCCCCCCTTCAAAAGGTGTCGACCTCGATGCTCCAAGGTCTTCTCCATCATATGGTGAGAAATCAACAACGTTGAAGCTATTGCTAACTCCACCAAACTCCGCAATAGGTATATCAATCGAGTAGGCATTATCATTAATCTTGGCTAACACGTTGTAAGGACCAGCACCACGTGGCTTCAATTTTGACTTTTGAAGTAGTGAAAATCTATCCTTGCGGAGATGCACCCATGCCATGTCGCCAGGCTTGAACAACAATTCCTTCCTTGCTTAATTCCTTACAGCAGCAATGTTCTTGCCTTTCTTCTCAATAGCCTCTCGAGTCTTCTCATGAATCTTGATATGGGGTGGCCCTATCTTCTCAGCAAGCACTTGTCGATGATGATGGTGGATGATAGATAACTAGCATGTAGCTATGAACTCTCCCGTTCGAACCATGATGCCAATGCAACAACTCCCAAACCTTGTAGGATATTCACAACACCACACTCTTGTGCATGAAGCCGTCGACCACGAACGGTAGTTTACAATCTACTAAGTCCAAGTGGAACAACATATCACACTCAGCTGTAGTTGGTAGAAATTGATCACAAATAATTCAAGAGGTTCTATGAAAGAAACAACTCCAAAATAATTTTGATGTGGTCTCCACCTAACTTGTGTGGCACCCCATTTATTTAAGAGGTTTGGGGGGCGGCGGCCTAAGGTTGGGACGACTTGGTCCCACCTAACTAGGATACAAACCGACCCAAAATTGGGTTCGGCTCAGGTTTCTGCCGTGGCGGACTTTGGGCCGGTTTCTGTGCCGCGGTAGCCTGCCGTGGCAGAAAAGGACTCCGTTTTTGTGCCGCGGCCGCCTGCCTTGGCAGGAAAACGCATCGTTTCTCTGTCACGACAGAGATCCTGCCATGTGTTGATCTTCTTCTTGGTAGCTCCTTGCGCTTCCTCCCTCTCCTCCCTCGCGCACTCTTCACTGATCAACACGCCATGCTCCATATGCTTCAGCTCCTTGCTCCGTGCTATGCCTTCTTCTCCCATGTACCTGATCATACAATAGCACAAAGACTTAGGCAATATAAAGTTCTTATAAATGAAAGCATCATGGTCAATTAGGAATGAATTCACCTAATATTCATTATTTGTTTGACTCAATATTTCCTTCCAGTTCAAGCAGTCAGAATCATCATCATCCCTGTATATATCCTTATCATCCTCCCTTTCTTCATGAAAAGCCGTCCACGGCTTTGGGTAAGCTGAAAGTGGAAGAAACAAAAAGAACAACGTGTACGCAAAGTATATGTATATATAACATGTTGTAGTATTGCTGTTCACATGAAAAATATGTCCAGTATACATCAAGCAACATAAATTGCAGGTATAATTGAAGTACAAAGTATCATGATCATGGTGAAAAACAACTAAATAGGTAGTCTTGTTCTTCAATATTAAATTCAGTTTTCTCAAAGAAGATCTATGATCAAATTTGTGAACAAGATCAAACTAATTCAATATGTGTGAAAAACAAATTGATTCATGCCATGCTTCAACTGCGCTACTCTGATTATTGTGAACATGATCATGTTGTCCAATATGTAAGATGCAACTCAATTTGCAAATATCAGTGAAGTCTAAAGTAGTAGCATAACTAGACAAAGACTTTTGGGACAAACACAATGATTATGAAAACTTGGGTTCTATCCTAGAAAGATTAAAACAATCCAACATAGGTAAAATTACTTGTGTTGGTTGCAATATATTAACTAGACTAGAATGTATTTCCCTAATATCTCGAACATGAACTATTGTCCCATAGCAAACATTTTGTGACACATTACATATATGGCTGAAAACAGCTTGTTTCAGTTCAGCGATTCTATCACAAGTAATGCATATGTGATCGGCAAGAAAAATTTCATGCATGCTATATTCACCAATTAGATTGAAAGTGAGACAAGGAGAATATGTGCTAGAATTTAGACATGAAATTTCAGAAATCTTATCCATAGCACAACTCATACTCATAGGTTCATTTAGCATGAAGGAATACACAATATCAGTAGGTGGTATTCTAGCAAGTATTTCTTTATGTGTAATCAATACCACATGATCAAAATTAAAATTGGGTAAACTATCAGATGGTGTTGAAACATTAGTGCAAGGCAAATCACAAGGAGGCATCAACAAAGGAATAGACTCACATTATGTTGCGCTTGTTGACTGTAGCTCCAAAACAGTACCTATATCTAGTAGATACTATTACATCCTCCGCAAGTGACAATGCGCAATCCAACGATGCAGGTTGTAAAATCGATGGCTCCCTTTCTTCAAAAGCAACTTGTATAGCACAAGAAATAATACCAGGAGTAGAGATGATTACATTAGTAGGTTTGGCCGATGGTGGATGGTGGCTAGCAGCCACTACAGGTGGCGCCATAGGAGGCGGTGTAGATCTGGCTGCAAAACGGCTGGTTGATGGAAAACGTGCATGTGACTTAGCCTCCTAAGCTAGCTGTGACACGGCCTCTCTAGCATGGTGCAATAGTTCGTTCATAGTATCATACTTGATTCGAAGCTTCAAATTGTTGAGAAAACGCTACATAGTCATCTCAAGGGATTCACGAACTCTAGCACGTTGCATAAGCATCTCTATCTCCATGTAGTACTCATCAACTGACATGTTACCTTGCCGCAATTGTGTGAGCTTGTAAAAAACTGATCGCAAGTACCTTGGCTGAATCACCACTGTAAGGGCCTTAATCAAACGCTACAGGGTGGCAACATTGACATTGATTGCTGTCACTTGAGTTTGAATATTATTAACTGCGCCAGTATTCTGATCCACTGCCTCTTGCATGTCCTTGATATTCCCATCAATAGACTCGCGCCAATTAATAAGCTCCTCAACCTGCTTTTTCTGTGACACAACTTCATCATCACTCAAAGACATGATTAGTAGGTTAGTGCAGAAATAAAAATTTGTTTGGTGAAAAACTCTCACAACTCACTCACAACTGACAAGAAAGGAGATATTACCATTCCAAAGTGAATAGATATGCTTTACCAAACATACTCAAAGGCTTATGCACTGATGTGATGAAGTGAATATCAAAGGTATAGAGAACGATCACAGGCACACATGTTATTTATGGTGGAGCTCTAGGTATGGAATCCTAAGTACACCGCAAACAAGTCCTAGTGTTGATCATACAAAAACCCAAGAAACACACACGTGGAGAAAAACATGGCAATGCAACTATGAAGTTTGTTGCAGTACTCTCAAGAAGAGACACTAGCAAAGATCAAAGTAAATAGGCACAAGATTGCTCAATCTACCGGCGCACAAAGATATCACTAGGCCTCTTACTCAAATTCTCTTTTTCTCTTTTTCTTTTTGTATAGCTTCTTTCTCTTTTCACTTTTTCTTTTTCTATTTTGCTTTTCCTCTCCATTTTTCAATATATATCACACACGGCCAAATTACAAAGCACTGCACCAAAATCCTAGGAGCAGCATGTCGGAGCGGAAACTAGTCTCAATGGGCAAGTTCCTACACCTATGCAATAGAATGGATATGGCTAAGGTTGTGGAAAAGTGCAATTTTTTCACACTTTTCAAATTATGGTGTCGTGGAAGAAAAAACAGCTCAAAATCGTGCCGTGGCAGAAATTTTTGTACCGCGGCAGAGAAACACGTCAAAAATGTGCGCCGGCAGAGCAGCAGCAAAGCAGCTGGCGCGCGGTAGAGAAACGCGCATGAATTGTGCCGCGGCAGGGTGGCGGCAGCGAGCAGGCGCGCGACAGAGAAATCTTGCCGCGGCAGGAGTCCGTGTCGCAGCACAACTCATGGCAGGAAAACAACTCGTTTCTGTGTCGCGGCAGAATCGGTTGCGACTTTTTTTGATTAATGCAAACTGATTCTGTCGTCGGATTGATGACAAGTACGCCATGAGGGGGTCCTCGAGGCGTGCGGAAGAGAGGGGTGTGAGACATACGGTTTTCCGGGACGGTGAGCACACAAGTTTACCCAGGTTCGAATCCGCCGGCTTTGGACGGATCCTACTCCTGCTAGCAATCCAGTAATACGGCAGAGCCGAAATATGGGTTACAAGGGGTTCGCTTGTGTGAGTTGAGATTGTAGACTATTGTGTGTTTCCCTAAAGGCTCTCCCTAGGACGGCTTATATAGATATCCGGCCTAGGGTTTACAGGAGAGATCTATCTGGCTAGGACTAAGATTCGGTTACAGAGTATATCTTGAACTACAAGTAACACTACGGGCCTATGTCGGTAAGTCTTCTAGGCCTTCCCGTAGCCGGATTGGACTCCGTATCTTCTCCCTCACTGGGCCGCCCGTGAAGCAAAGCTCTAACCCGAAGTGGGCCACCCTGGCCAATGAGGACTGTGAGGATACCCGGAAAGTATATCCCCAACAACAGCCCCTAGAAGTCTCCAAGATCCAAAGTCGGATTCATCATCGTCTAGCTTGATCTTCGGCTTGCAGAATCTTGAAGGGTTCCTGAAACTTCAAAACAATAGATACGATCCGGGTCTCAAAAATAAGTCGGACCTATCAGTATGTTACTCGGATTTCCAGCGTGATATTCAAACTAAGCCAGAACATGGTCTCTGACATCATCTAACACTAGTCATGGTCAAGTCACGTCACTGATAGACATTTCCTGTCAGCACGACCATTGGTGGGTCCGCTGTTCGCGGAACCGAGGCGCCATTTTAATGCACGCGTGGAGATCGAGGCGGCGTAATCATCGCGTGGGGACTTCCCAGTTCTTTCCACGACGCGTGGCATGTGTACATGGCGCGGTTCGGCGGTTATTAGGGGTGAGGATTCCTTTTCCTTATCTTCTTCACCTATTCCTGCGCCGTTTCCTTCTCCTCCACTTCTCCCACGCGCACAGAGCTTCCTGGCCCCCAGAAATTCCCAGCGCCGCCCAACCAAGGTCACCGGCACACCAGGAAAATGGCTTCCACTTCAGCTTCCGACGCAGCAACGACAACAGCGATGGCAGAAAAGGAGAGCAATCGCGGGGTCTGGATCCTGTGCGTCCTTGATGACGAGAAGCTCCGTGGCGTCGAAGAAGAAGGGCTCCTCCGCACCGGCGATTGGTGGAGCGTCTTTGGCGAGGCCGCCCCCAACCCTCGCAACGGCGAGCGAGTGCACTTCGGCCCCCACCTCGACAGAGGTTTCTCCTTTCCTCCCTCAGATTTCTTTTCTGGGGTAATAGATCATTATGGCGTTCAACTTCACCATCTCCCCCCGAATTCCATCTTAGAGATGAGCACCTATGTGGCTTTGTGTGAGGGGTATATCGGCATTAGGCCGAGTCTCACTACTGCCGGTAATCCTTACATTACCAGTACAATTAGTCTTTCAGTTAGACGTGAGCGTGTTTATCCTCGGATTTTAGCTAGTGAGTCGGTCAAACAGTGGTCGGCTACCTTTTTCTATCATAGGGATATTCCCGCTCCCGACAAAGCTACTGCTTTGCCGACTTTCGTCGATGGAGCCGCCACACCTCAAGCATCTTGGGACGAGGCTGCTGTGGCTCTTAGTGATGATCTGCTTCTCGCCAAGAGGCGGATTGAATATCTGGTGAAGCACAAGGGCTTGAGAGGGTCCGACTTGGTCCAGTCCTGGGTGGCACGCCGGATCCAGCCTCTCCAGCACCACGTCGACCGACTGATGCATTCCATCACGACATCGAAAAATGACTCTCTCTGCATTACCTCCAAGGCTTTAAAGCCACAAGATTATATAATCCAGATCAAATGGCTGATAAAGGAGCGGATCGAGAGAAAGATTCCGGATTTGTCCCTGGACATGCATACAGCGGAAGACCCTGTAGTCCCGGTAAGCTTTAGCAGTAAACCCTTTTTATGTGTTTCACCTTTAAGTTATTTCGCAACACTGAGATATTATCTTCTTTTTAGCTTGACGACCTCCCCGAGTCGGAATTAGCTCCTATCGGGGGATATCCTCGCGAGTTTTCTCAGGAGGAGGAATTGGTCCCACTGCCAGACGTTGTGCCTAGGAAGCACAAAGCTCTGATAGTGGCCATCGGCACAATGGAAGTGCCAGTTGTGAAGAGCTAACTTTCCACACAACTTCCACCTTTGTACTTTACTTATGATTTCTTCCGAGATATAATGTTCTTCATTCTATTACCTTCTCAGAGCTAAGAAGCTCATCAAGGGAAAGGGGAAGGAAACTATCTCGAAGCCCCTGTGTCAGACGAAGCTAAACTTGGCTTCTCCTGCCGTGGCTCCTCCGACTCCTGCCCCTCAACCTTCTTCAGCGTCAGAGATTACTCCATCTCCGATCATTGCAGAAGATCCGGCTCCTTCAACTGGGCCAGCGATCCTTGAATCACAGACTGACGTCACCATGGGTGACTCAGGTTTTGATAAGGGTGAACCTCTTCGGGTAATGATCCCTCGACAGAAACCTTCGCCGAAAATCTCCTAAACAATCCGGGACTTGCCAAATTTGGCTTATCTCAGAAATCTGTGGAGGAAATCCAGCGGCTAGCCCGACAATGCCTAGAAAGCCAAAATCTTCCTGCCGAAGAATAATCACAAGAAGAGGAAGACATCAAGTACTCCCAACTTTTCGAACAAGTCCGCCTTCTCGACGAGGGGTTGAGAGCTGGTGTGCTTCCACCACCTCCGGTTATACCACTCACCTTCGCCGAGAAGGTTACTACTGAGGTGAACATGTGCCTGAGTAAGCTCACACATGAACATCATGTAAGTCGGAATTCCAACTCACGTTTTCCTTTATTGTTCTTTATATCATATCCTCTAGCCCCCAAGCATGAAGTTGGATAAACAATCTGGGTTTATGCTTCCTTAGGATGCCAAAGAATGAACTAGTGTAGCCCCCAAGGCTCGTGCTGATATTAGCTACAGTATTAGCCCGAGTCTTTAGTAGACTTCTGACTCTGGGTATTCTAACTTACAGAAAGTTAATTCATATAACCAAGAATTGTTGAAGAATATCTGCAACAAGCGGAGAGAGATCAAAGCTCTCTGACTTGAAAATGCTGAGCTAAAAGTTTCCAAGGATGAGGCCGAAGGTAAACTTTCCGAGACTCAAACCTTGTCTTGTGTTCGCATAGTCTAATATTTTTGTTGAACTATTGTTCTTTTGACTTACAGCACTAATAAAGCAGTTCTGTGCTATGATCAAAGAGGCCGAGAATCTGAAGACCTTGGTGGTGGAAAACAAGGATCTCCGCCTAGAGCTAGACCAGCTTAAGGCGGATCATGAGAAGGGCATTGCTCAACTATTCTTCGACTCTTTCGATGTCGGATTTTTTTAACCGTTTTGCGTTATATGCATAGGTCCTCTGAACTTAACGGACTCTACCTCTGCCGAGCCTCGCACCCACCGGCTTACCCAAGTCGGTGATTTGCTTCATGACTTCTGCCAATCCATCGAGGATATTGGCGAAGTTCTCAAGGTTCCAGACATGCATAGCATGTCTAACTTTCAGGTGCGAGACAAGGCAAAGGATATGCCGCCGCTTGTCCAGGACTGGAACATGTGCTACGCGCGTTCCGTAACGCAGAACGCTCTCACAATGGTCATAAGCCACCATGGAAGCATGGAAATCTGGCAAGTGACCAGAGGGTGCTCTACTGTGGACGAAGACGGCCAGCAGCAAGATATTAAAGCCATCATGGACTACTGCGCCGGATATGGGTGCCACATAGCTGATTTAACCAGCTACGACACTCCCTTCTTCAACCGCGTGGACACGCCACCTCTGCCTCCTGAAGAAATAGCCGAAGTTTCTGACGATGAACAAACCATATCGGATTTGGACATCTCGGATCGTTATCAAGGTGCGGCTGATGCGTCCAGCGAGCCGGCGGCTCCTACCTCTCCTCCTGCATCATAAGTCATCAAAAAGAAACAGGTGTGTTATTCTAAAAACATTATGGATCTGTAAATATGTAGTATGATACTTTTGCTAGTGCTAAGTTTTAATTTATCTATTCAGCAATTTTGACTTTGATTTTTGTGTGCCTGAAATGTTTACACAAGGACTTGTACTTTTTTGCCTACACTTATCGTTTATCTGGCTTTCCGCCTCGTCCCTTTCGTGAGCCGGCTAAACTTTCAGCACGGAAACTTTGCCGAGCAACGGAGCTCAATTGCTAAACTAGTTTAAACTCGAAAACAAAGCCGGCTTCCAGTACCAACAATTCACTACTCGAAAAATACCCGCATCCGGCAATCAGACAAATAATCAAAGTATAGACTAGGAAATTTAGAGTTATACCCGAAGGTAGCATTTTTAGAATCAGAAATCTAAACCAGAACAAACATGAGCATAAAGTACTTTCAAGTATTCTAGGATTTTTGACTGTGACATGATCATTCAGAAATAAGATGGTAAAAATTTCTCAGAAAAAATTGAGGCAACCAAAAACTTTTATTTCTCACAGAACATGTACACATATATGATTACAAAGAAGGATAAACTAAGAATAAAAGGGACGTAGCTGAGCAATATTCCATGGTCTGTCGAACTCATCCGGATTTGTACTGCCTCCAGCTCTCTTTCTCTTCTTAGTAGCAGGTCTTTCTTTGACTAGCCGCATATCATTTAGGTAGTATGAACCATTGTGCAATGCTCGACTAACCAAGAAGGACCCTTCCCATACTGGGGAAAGTTTGTGCTTTCTTTGTTGCACAAGATGGAGAACCAAATCGTCTTTATTGAAAGATCTGTTTCTGACTCTCTGGCTATGATACTTGCGTAACTTCTGCTGATAGGCTGTTGATCTCATCTCACCAACGACACGGACTTCTTCGACTAAGTCAAGATCATTTTGTCGAGAAATCTCGGCATCCTCTTCGATATAAGCGGCCACTCTAGGAGAAGTATGAATCAAATCACTAGGAAGAACTGCTTCTGTGCCATAGACCAAGAAGAAAGGTGTGTATCCGGTTGACCTATTCGGAGTTGTTCATAAACTCCATATTACAAAAGGTAATTCTTCTGCCCAAGCCCCCGCAGCACGTCGTAGTGGTGCTTCAAGTCTCGGTTTTAGGCCTTGTAGGATTAAAACATTTTCTCTTTTGACTTGTACATTAGCCTGCGGATGTGCGACCGACGCAATGTCAAGCCGAATATTTTGTTCCTTGCAGAATTCGGCAAGTTCTCCCATAGAGAAATTACTCCCGTTGTCCGTGATAATACTATGCGGATAGCCATACTGGATTATAACATCCTCGACAAATCTTTTGGCTGTTGCTCCATCACAACTAGTGACAGGTTTAGCCTCAATCCATTTGGTGAATTTATCCACCATCACTAAGAGGTGAGTAAATCCACTTGGAGCCCGTTTAAACGGTCCTACCATGTCAAGCCCCCAGACCGCGAAAGGCCATGTTATAGGTATTGTTCGCAGCTGATTAGCCGGAACATGAGCTTGTTTGGCGTACTTTTGGCAGCCCTTGCACGTCTTGACCAGCCGTTCAACATTTGCCTTGGCTGTAAGCCAGAAAAAACCGTGTTGGAAAGCTTTTGCCACTAATGATTTGTCTGCAGCATGGTTACCACACTCGCCTTCATGGATTTCTCTTAAGATTTCCACTCCTTCTTCCGGAGATACGCAGCGCTGAAAGACCCCAGACACACTCTGCTTATAGAGCTCACCACTAACTACAGTATAGGCTTTTGCTCGTCGGATGATCTGTCGGCTCAAAACTTCATCTTTGGGTAATTTTCCATCTACCAAATAGTCAAGGTAGGGTTGAGTCCAGCTGGGAATTACAGCCAGAACGGCTATCAAAGGTGAATCGGATTTGGTCGGATATTCCTCGTCCACTCCCTTTAATGAGGGAACTTTGAGGTGCTCTAAAAAAGCGCCATCCGGGACCTCTTTCCGTGCAGAGCCTATCCGAGATAATGCATCTGCTTCCTTATTTTCTGCTCGAGGGATGTGTTGAACCTCAAACCCTTCGAACGATTTAGATAGATCATCCACGACAGCTGTATATGCTGCCATGTGTTTATTTGCATTACAGATATCCAACACTTGCTGAGCAACAAGATCCGAATCTCCGTAACACATCAAACGTTGGATGCCAATATCCTTAGCAATCCGGATTCCATGCAGCAGCACTTCATACTCGACAATATTATTTGTCGTTGTGAAGTGGATCTGCAACACGTATAGAAGTTTATCTCCTTGGGGTGATTTGAGCACCACGCCAGGCCCCGAGCTCCCGAGCCCCCGCAAGCCTTAGACCCATCAAAATATAGGGTCCAATATTCCAACTCTGGGAGGGTCATATTCTCCTTTTTCTCTGTCCTATCAACAACAAAGTCAGCAAGGATTTGTGATTTGATTGCTATCCGAGGTTTATACTCAATATCAAAGGCTGAAAGATCTATGCCCATTTGGCGACGCGTCCTGTGGTGTCACTGTTATTGATTATATCTCTCATGGGAGCTGTGCTCACCACGGTAATTGGATGTTCCTAAAAATAATGTCGTAGCTTACGAGATGCTAAGAACACACCATAAGCTAGCTTTTTATAGTGCAGGTACCTCTGTTTCGATTCTGTTAGTACCTCGCTGATAAAGTAAGTCGGACGCTGCACCAAGTGGTCCTAATTTTCCTCCGGTCTCTCCACTACCATGACGATACTGACAACTTTGTTTATCATAGCAATATAGAGCAACATCGGTTCCTATGGTTCCGGTGCAGCAAGGATAGGAGCAGATGAGAGTACTGTTTTCAGGTCTTGCAGTGCAACTTTAGCTTCGTCGGTCCATACAAAATCCTTGGTCTTTTTCAGGAGTATGTATAGTGGTGCGGCTCTTTCACCAAGCGGCTTACGAACCGACTGACTGCAGCAATGCAACCAATTAGTCTTTGTACGTCCTTCAGGCGAGTTGGCCTGGAAATATTGAGTATAGGCTTGATTTTGTCCCGGTTTACCTCTATGCCTCTTTGATACACGATAAAACCTAACAATTTTCCGGCTGGGATTCCAAAGAAACATTTCTTCGGATTAAGAATTATGTTGTATTTTCGTAGATTGGCGAACGTTTCCTCCAAGTCGGAAATCAATGTTTCCTTCTTTTTGGACATCACCGCAATATCATCCACATATGCATGTACATTGCGTCCGATTTGATCATGGAGGCAACGTTGCATTGTGCGTTCGTACGTAGCTCCTGCATTCTTCAGCCCAAAGGGCATCGTAACAAAACAGAAGGTTCTGAAGGGGGTTATCAATGAAGTTTTGACTTTGTCAGATTCCTTCATCCAGATTTGGTGATAACCAGAATATGGGTCAAGAAAATAGAGGAGTTCCGAGCCTGCCGTAGAATCGATAACTTGATCAATCCTAGGCAGAGCGAATGGATCTTTGGGGCAAGCCTTGTTCAAGGTAGTATAATCAACACACATCCTTCAATGAGTGGTGCCCTTTTTAGGGACCATTATAGGATTGGCCGACCACTCAGTGTGGATGACCTCTTCTATGAATCCGGCTAACTTGAGCCGTGCTAGTTCCTTAGCTATTGCCTTACGCTTTTCATCGACGAAACGTCGTAAGGACTGTTTGACGGGTTTAGCGTTTGAGTTTACATTTAAAGAGTGCTCGGCAAGTTCCCTGGGTACTCCAGTCATGTCAGATGGCTGCCATGCGAAGATATCTTGATTTGCTTGGAGGAACTTGACGAGAGTGCTTTCCTATGCGCTATCTAGGCCTACGCCTATCTGGGTCACCTTGGAGGGGTCATCATCCTTCAACGGCGTCTTCTTTGTCTCTTCTCATGCCTTGAACTCCGGATTTAGCTTTGTCACCTCCTTCTTTGTTGCGGGCATCTCGGACGGATCTATGCTCTTCTTCATCTTCTGGTACTCCTGGGCGTTCAGCACGGCTTCAGCAAAAGCGGCATTTCCATCCTCGCACTCTCGCGCTTTCTTCGGGTCTCCCCTGATAGTGATCACGCCGTTGGGACCTAGAATTTTCATCATATTGTAAATATAACAAGGACGAGCCATAAAAGCCCAGTAAGACAGATGTCTAAATATAGCGTGGTACGCGCTCTTGAACGGGACCACTTCGAAGGAAAGTTCTTCCGTCCGATAGTTCTTTGGAGTTCCAAAGGTAACATCCAAAGTGATTTCCCCCAGGGAATTTGCTTGTCTTCCTGGGACAACCCCGTGAAAGATCACAGAGCTGTAGTTCAGCTAGGTCTCCGAGATCTTCTTCCGGTGTAGCGTTTCGACATACAATATATTAATGTTGCTACCGCCGTCCATGAGAGTCTTGGAGAAACCATAACTGTCAATAAGTGGATTAACGATTAAGGCATATTTTCCTCGCCTGTGTAACTTAGGCGGATGATCAGCATGGTCAAATGTGATTGCCACTTCCGACCAGTCCAAGAATTGGAGGACAACCGGAACTGTTGCATTGATCTCATGTAGAATTGCTCTCTTGACCATTGCTGGTTGAGATCCGAGGAAGGTGACGTATATGTCTTTCTTGGTCGGAAACTTTTTCTTCCCTTCCGGCTTGGGATTTGAAGCATCAGCTTCCTCCATGTCGGAATCTTCCATGGTCTCTTTATCTTTTTCGGGGTTCTTCTTTCCCTTCTTCCGCTTAGCCCCGTAGCCAGCGGTATCATCTCTCTTAATGTCGCCATTAAAACGACACTCGGCGTTTGTGTGGGATGAGCCCCCATTGGCGCCTAGGTGATGCACACATGGGTTATTGGCAATGTCGGCCCAAGAGTAGGTTTTGACAGGTTGCTAGTCTCCTCTACCTTGAACTCTTGACGTCCCTCGGCCGCGTCCGCAGCCACCGGCGTGTCCTCCTCGTCCTCCAGACCCGAAAGTAGCAGTGACCACTGCCGTTTCCGTGTTGGGCTTTTCTTCCGAGGTATTCTTGCGCTTCTGAGCTTGCTGCTTTGGTTGTTTTGCCGACTGTGGAACAGCTAGGGCATTGAGTAATTCCTCTGCGTCGTCGTCGGCATATGCATACTTGCTCGCTATTTCTATCATCCCTCCCAAATTAGTGACTTTGTCACACTTCAAGCGATGACGTAGTAAACCAATTGGGAGACCTGCAATGAAAGCTTCAATCACAGTTTGGTCATTTACTCCTTCACAAGAGTTCTTGGTGTCGATGCATCGTCCGAGATAATCCCGGCAAGTTTCTCCGGCTTTCTGGGTGCAACGCTGTAGGTCTCCTACCGTACAGGGCCTCCGGTATGTTCCTTCGAAATTCCAAAAGAACGCGCTTTGTATGTCATACCAATTGTGGATGATGTTCTCCGGAAGTTCATTGAGCCATGATCGTGCTGTCTTCTGCAACATAAGTGGGAGATATCGGGTTGCGACCAGGCTGTTTCCGCCTTTGGCGATGCAACAAGCTTGGAAGAAATCCTGGAGCCAGGTATCTGGCCGAGCTATGCCATCGTAGGCTTGAATATGTCTTGAGATAGCAAATCCTTCCGGGAATTTTGTAGCTCTTATGCGTGGTCCGAAGCACTTTGGGCCCACGTATATGTCATCATTTTCATAGCGCCACGCCTCTATATTGGAGTTGATCCTGTGCCTTGTGTCGTTTGGGGATAAAGATCGTCCTAAGTGACATCTATGGCTGCGGTGCCTTGGATCCGAACTTCGGCTTCTGCCACCTCCTCCTCCACCACAATGCCTTCCTTGGCATCCTTGGGAGCCGTTAGGATGGCTACTTGGTGGAGAGGGTGGAGCACTGGGTTATTTCCGGCTGATAGCCGACCTCCGTCCAGAGCGCCATTATTCCGGTTCCGGGGAGGGTCTTCATTGTGACGAGCCCCCTGCCGCCCGTCAGCCGGACAGATTGCGTGTCTAGGAGGTGGAATTCTTTGTCGGTCCTCCTCCCGATGTTTCTCTTTATCTTCTTCCCCGCGTTCTTTCGACTCTCGTCGGGGAGGATTCCTCGGATTCAGTGCAGTGATTGCCTATTGCTCCGCAACTGGGTTAACGTTATGCCAGTCACGTGCAGCTTTGTGGTGCTGTCTTGAAGATCCGGTTCTTGAGTAGTTGTCTTCCCGACGGTCGGAAGGATGGTGTTGTTCCGGAACACGTTGGGATCTTACGTCAGCCTAGGCCGGATCTGTGCGACGTTGGTCAGAATGGGAGACCAGCTTTTGGCTTCCGGACAGGGCGACCTTTTGCTGCTCCAGGCCCTTGTTGAGTAGCTTAATGCCCAATCGGATCTGTTCCGGGCCTAGATTAGCCGATAGGATTTCTCGAGTTGCAACGGTGTTCTGTACTGGTGTCAGATACACCCAATCCCCATTGTTGTCGCGCCGAGGCATCACATGTTCTCCTCTAAAGAGGACTTTGTGAATCTGCGGGAACTGGTCGTCACGAGTATGACATTTCTTGGTCTTCTGATGATGCCTAGAGTTGTACTTCTCCGCAGTTGCCATGCGTTTCTTTTCTTCTTCGAGATTTTTGGCTTCATCGAGGAGTACTTGGCGACGCGCTTCTAGGGCCTGGGCCCTTTCATCCATCTCTTCAGCAGTGAGTTCTGCAGCTGTAGGAATAGGCCTGGTTAATGCAACATCGATGAGTTTACGTGCACCTTCAGTGATCACGTGTCCATCCACCGACTCTTCTTTGGGATCGTCTAGGATAAGTGCTCCATCCGAGTCTTCCTCGTATTCCTCAGCAATCACCTCCTCTGCCGGCGGATCTTTTGTTGGGGTCTTGTTCTTCTTGTTCTTGTTCTTTGCCTTCTTGGCAGCGCCGGTAGCAAAGACGGCTTTCGGCCCGTTTCCCGGAGTCAAACTTTGATCGGTACTTTCGGCCATTTGGTTCTCGCGATTATCTTTGGGATCCATATTGTCCTGTGCTTTGGGAGAGCTTTCTCTGGATCCTTCGTCCATGTCTTCTCCTTTTGCAGCAGCTATGGAGTTAACCTCCTCTTCATATTCCGCAGAGAACTTCCGGAAATCTTCCGACGTCATCGAGTCATCCGAGGATGCTGGTAATTCGACGCTTGTTCCGATAGCCTCTAGCACGGAGTCGGTTTTTTCTCCAGCATCGGCAGAGCCAGATCCGGAGCCCACATATCCGACAAAGTGCGACGCGCCCCTCCTGAGATAACTGTGGTCTTCATAGTAGGCTTCATCGAAATGTTTGATGGTCTCGAGGATTTCGTCTACGCCTGAGTTTTGCATCATCATGCGTCTTAGTGTGTATCTTAGGAAAGGCCTGTCCGTCCTGGCGTCATTAGAGCCAAAACCATCGTTGTTGGTATGCTCCTCCTAGATTTTGACTTCAGCGGCTGGGTCGATCTGGGATTCAGTCTCTCTAGGGAGATCCACTCCAGATTTAACTTGGACCGCCAGGTCTGCTTCAGGCTCAGATTTCTCCACTATCTCCGCAACTGGTGCGGGCTGGGTGGGATTAGGGTTTTCTGAGATCCGGAACTCTGCCGCCTCCGTGGACAAAGGGGACCCAGAAATTTCTTCTGCCTCTATCATCACCGCTGGGGTGGGTGGGGCAGGTTCAGCGAAACCGATGTAAACATCGATCTCACCAAAAGACATGATGGTGTAGGTGGTCACGGCTTCCCTAGCCGGAATCCAAGTCTCGTCGAGAACGATGAGAGGGACGTCGCTGACATAGAGGATGCGACCTACAACGATAGTCTCGCCGATTCTGATTCTTGCAGATTCCGCTCGGAACGTAGATCCGAAGCTCACTTTCCCCATGGTGGGTGCCAACTATCGCCGGATTGATGACAAGTACGCCATGAGGGGGTACTCGAGGCGTGCAGAAGAGAGGGGTGTGAGACGTACGGTGTTCCAGGACAGTGAGCACACAAGTTTACCCAGGTTCGAATCTGCCGGCTTTGGACGGATCCTACTCCTGCTAGCAATCCAGTAATACGGTAGAGCCGGAATATGGGTTACAAGGGGTTCGCCTGTGTGAGTTGAGATTGTAGACTATTGTGTGTTGCCCTAAAGGCTCTCCCTAGGACGGCTTATATAGATATCCGGCCTATGCTTTACAGGAGAGATCTATCTGGCTACGACTAACAGTCGGTTATAGAGTACATCTTGAACTACAAGTAACACTACGGGCCTATGTCGGTAAGTCTTCTGGGCCTTCCCGTAGCCGGATTGGACTCCTTCTCTTCTCCCTGACGCCGGATTGGATTAGGCCGCCCGTGAAGCAAAGCTCTAACCCGAAGTGGGCCACCCTGGTGAATGAGGACTGTGAGGATACCCAGAAAGTATATCCCCAACAGACTCAGCCAAGAGTAAAACACAAGGACTCTGAGCTAGGATCAGATCTACTAAAGGCGGCGGAAAAACTAAGGTGGATTCGGCTAGAACAAGAAGAAAAACGATTAACAGATCTAGATCTAGAATAAAAGAGGAACACGACCAACAACTATTACTGGAATACGATGTAATCTAGGCTATGCCAACTCTTTTTGTGGGGCTTTTTCTGTATAGGACGAAAAATACGAACTAATCTACTGATGGATTTGTGGATGCTTACCGAGGCAACGAGGAAATCTGATACCAAGATGATATGGGGTGGCCCGATCTTCTCAGCAAACACTTGTCGATGATGATGGTGGATGATAAATAACTAGCCTATAGCTATGAACTCTCCCGCTCGAACCCTGATGCCAATGCAACAACTGTCGAACCCTGTGGGATATTCACAACACCACGCTCTTGCACACGTAGCCGTTGACCATGAACGGTAGTTTGCAATCTTATAATTCCCAAAGGAACAACAGATCACACTCAATTGCAGTTGGTAAAATCGATCACAAGTAATTCTAGAGGTTCTAAGAAAGAAATAACTCCAAAATATTTTAATGTGGTCTAAACCTAAAAACTAGTGCACCCCATCTATTTAAGAGTCTGGGGGGGGGGGGCTAAGGTGAGGACCGAATTGGTCCCACCCAACTAACACTACAACAAAAACCTACCATAGAGGCATTCTTCTTGAGACACTTCTTATATTGTCTCTTTAAAAATCACGTGGAGACATTTTGCATCTTGTAGAGACAATTTTTGAGACTCTTAAGGATGTGTCTCAAATATAGAGACATCAGTTAAGACATTTTTCTGAAGGAATAGGATTTTCATTCGAGAGACAAATTTTGATGCATTCTAAATTGTCACAAAAAGTTATATAAAGGAAATCATTGAGGCACATTGTAAAATGTCTTTACATTTTATGTAAAGACACTATTTGAGGCATTTTGCTTGTTGTCTAGAGACATTTGTTCTATGTTTTAGCCCTAATGTGCTATATTCAAAAGAAGTTCATTCTAGATGTAAACAAGATCTTGTGTAAGGTTGAGATGGTTAGAGTAATATGTCTTTATCATCAAGGTTAAGAGTTCAAGGATTGCTTTTGACATATTTTTATGGTATTTTTTACTCTTTGTTGTGTCTTATAAGAAGTATAGACAATATTACTAGTGTCCTTATCCCATAGGGACACTGCCCATAGCGACACTTTCGAGACAATGTGTAAAATGCCTCTACAAGTATGTAAAGACAATAAAAGTGTCTCTACATGACCAAAACAGTGCCTCTATGGGCCAGATATCTTGTAGTGTAAGGGTACAACTCACCCAACATGGGTTCGGCCTAAGCCTCTAACGTGGCAGAGTTTGGCGCGGTTTGGCTGCCACTGCGCTGCAGCCTGCCGTGGCAGAAAACTGGTGCTTTTCTCTCCCGCGGCAGAAAAGTTCCTCCACTTTTGATCTTCATCTTTGATAGCTCCTTGTGCTTCCTCCCTCTCCTCCCTCGCGCATTCTTCATTGCTCAACATGCCATGTTCCATTAGTTCCTCGCTCCATGCTATGCCTTCTTCTCCCAAGTACCTGATCATACAATAATTCAAAGACTTAGGTAGTATAAGATTCTCATTAACTAAAACATCAGGTTCATTAAGAAACAAGATCACCTGTTGTTCTAGTAGCTTAGCACGAGCTCTTGTATTTGGTCCAATCCTTATCTCATTGGATTGATCTTTGTTTGCAGCAGCTGGAACATCATTAGTAGTAATTGGGGTAGGTGTAACTATAGGGATGTCCTCACCAAATGGCAAGCAACTCGCGGCCCGCAATGCATTCTCTCAACAACTTTGGGACCGCTAGATCCAATGGCAAGCAACTCGGGCCCTGCAATGCATTCTGTCTACAACTTTGGACCTCAAAGTGACTAAATTAGTAGGAACTCACAACCATCCATTGAATAACAATTCTACTCTCTAAATTAGCTATCTATTCAACTAATCATTACACTTGCCACCCTTCACCACAACCGCATACTATAACTTCTAGGATGTGGATGACAACACTAAAACTGCCCACATGAATCTACTATTTTCCTCACCCTTCACTTGAAGTTCATGTTTTAGATTTTCTACCACTTGATCAGTTATGGCAAGATCAGCCTCAAATGTCAACTTCTCTTTGTGAACAAGCTCTGAATTCTTCCTCGACAGTACACTTCAGATCAAATATCAACAGGTTTTTACAGGCCAATTCATCACCTAACTTGGCAACCATCTCCTCCAAATCCATCCTCTTGCTAGACCACTGGGTTGATTCATCTTGGTATGCAATGTACCATGGATCATCAGCCTGCATAGCACACTGTAACAATCCCAAAACAAACCCAGTTGAAATTAGTCCGACAGGCCATGGAAGCACTTCAAATGGTAGTAAAAAGAGAATGACCTACATGCACTTCCGACGTGGTAGGAGAAGGAGAATGTGTCCATGACATGATCGATTCCCCACCCTCGCTGGTGTACCTGCTACGACTCGACATTGACGACTAATTTGCACCTGCAATATCGAGGAAATTACGGGAACCGAATCGATTAGGGTAGGCGGAGCAGGAGCGAAGGTCTTACCAAGAACTACTAGCAATTGCTACGACTGTTCGTTGAGCTATGGCAGCAGAACTAAATCCCGGTCGTCATGGACGGCGGACCTGCCTGCGGTTGGTACTTCCTCAACATACAATGCGTGGTTGAGGTGCAGCGCGGCAGTCCGTCTGATACCGCCGTAGGACGGATCCGGCGACGCGCCGACGATGGTTGCTCTGTCCGCCGGTGGGATAGGAGTTGCTCGGGGCTGGGGGCTAGAAGCGGATGAGAGAGAGAGCCAATGTGTCATACACGACCCCACTTATCAATTTTTGCATACTTGCCAATTTTGGATATCTGCCAAACTTTTTCTTTGAAATTTGCATATTTTCCACATGACCACCACATGCCAGTGACAAACAAAATGGAAAATATGCAACTTGCAAAGTAAAACATGGAAACTATGCAAATCACCCTCCAGCCCCACATGATGGCCCCACCAGTAAATCACGATGATGGCCCCACAGAACGGCCCCACATAGCGGCCCCATTGTTCATTGGCTACGACGGCCCAACAGAACGACCCCATTTGTCATTGGCTGCACCGGCCACACAATCAGGAAAAATGGGGCCCACAAGTCAGCGAGAGGTGGATGGCTGGTCCACCGTTTATCTTGGCCCCACCGTCAGTATGTAACGGTCGAGGCGAGAGGTGGATGGTTGGTCCATCGTTTATCCTAGCCCCACCGTTAGTAAGTAACGCTCATTGCACGACCCTCCCCAACGCGGTCCCACCAGTCAGCATGTAACGGTCAAGCCTTTGACCTGATAGCATCCCCCGTCCGAGCGCCTATGAGGGTTTTAGAATAGAGGAAGGGGAAAAGTGAGGAAAAGCTAAGCGGTTGGGGAAAAATGAGTACAACTAATGAACCAGGGGCACAAAAATAGAAATCATGAAGTTGTAATATTGATTACATGATGTTGATTGTCAAATATATGCAAATTTAGAAAAGTTTGCGCTATCGAACTACCAACTTTGAACAGATCCGCACTATTCTCAGTTATGGGATCTAGCCCAGAAACCAAGCTTACATGCAATCCTAGTCTACAAAAAAGGATCCATACCCGAGATAAGAACTACTCTACACATGACAATGCTGCACAATCAACAATGAAAATTTAACCGCATCATCAACTCTATCATGTAAGTTCAGAGTGAATCTAGATACACTCGTTTCAAAAAAGCTAAAACATCTTATATTATGAAATGGAGGGAATATGTACAAGTGTTCTAGCATTTCACAAACCTCCATTGCTTACGCGGAACAGGGATGACGGATGTGCCACCTCCCTGCAGAAGGTTGCGCACCGATATTGCCGCCACCTATAGAGGATGGAGCCGAGGAGCTTGTCGGCAACAATATGGAGTGAGAGGCAAGGGTCAGTAGTGGATGTAAGAAGGGACTGAGTAAAAGAGACTGTGTGTGCGTGGGGTAGCCGGTGAGGGAGTTAAATACAGCTTGTCTCTGAATGAACATGCCGTCACATTCATTGGCATGTGCAAAACTCCCTCCCTCTCTCTTCTTCGGCAGCTACTATCAGTAGTAGTCTAGCTAGCTTCATCAAATTCGCTGGTAGACCTTTATTAGCTAGACTAGCACTTGTTTAGAAAAACTAGACTAGCACACTTTCTTATAGTATTACCTTGTCAAATCACTGGCAATGCCATGATGAGTTACATGTTTTTACAAGTAAAAGTGGATACTATGTGTTCCACCGCATGTAGTTTCTGAGCATAGTACCAACACATCCAACTTACCTACAGTAGCTTGGTATAGGACCCAAACTGCAGTGAAAAAGAACAAAACTATGGACCTTCTAGTAGTTCTACTAATAGTACTACTAGTATACAACATTCTGGAAGAAATTATGTAGGAGTAGTAGAGTATAACTTACTCCTAATAAGGTTCCGTTACGAGCTTGGTGAAACATATACACTAGAGAAACTACCAAGTGTACAAAAGGGGTTTGGTCATACAGAGTATTTTACAAGCCGGACCAGGTGCAAAACAAAATTCTAAGTAGTACATTGATGTGTCCAAATTTTAAGCATAATTAAGTATAAAAATTATTCATATTGTCACTCATTACATGCTACATCTGTCTACAACTATGCCCATTATATATGATTACTAGTTCTCATTCATTTCCACATGGACTTCAGACATTAGTAGTTTTATAAGGATTTTATTACCTTTTTCTTGTCTTTGTTTTGTGTGTAGGTGCTATGAACAATCATGGATAAAAGTGGATTTTTCCATCAACATGAAATGAAGATCGAAGTCCATGGTGTTGTAGCCCTAGTCCATACGAATTTGTGGGGAGAAAAAAGTAGGTCTTTCCTGTAACCCTAGGCCGGATATCTATATAAGCCGTCCTAGGGACCAGCCTTTAGGGCACCCACAATTTACAACCTCAACTCGTACAGGCAAACCACTCTTGTAATCTGTACTTCCGGCTCTGCCGTATTACTGGATTGCTAGCAGGAGTAGGATCCGTCCAATGCCAGTAGATTTGAACCCGGGTAAATCTTGTGTGCGCACCGTCCCAGAATACCGTCGCCTCACACCCCCTTTCTCCACATGCCTCGAGGACCCCTTCTCGGCGTACATGTATTCAATCTAACGACACTCGTCCATACGAATTCAACGAGCCAAAAAACACCTCAATCGGAGTCCGTATGAAGAAATGGAAGCGAAAACTCTAAGAAGTACTACAAGCGTAATGACCACTGGTACGGGCAGAGCCCGCCCGTACCGTACAGTCATACCATCGTCTGACGGTTTCATTTCGTCAAACAGAACAACCTTTGTGAAGTCCTAATGGGCATATTCTTCCCCTAGCTCTGTTGGTTAGCAAAACCGACCTCCAGATGCCTATTTAAAGAGGGGGAACCCTAGAAAAATGGGAGAGTCCACATACGCCAAAGGGGCATAGCCCTCTGCCGCCTCCATAGCCGCCGCCCACAAGATCTACATTACTATACCACTAAAGGGAGAGAGGATACTTTCATCTTGAAGGGCTATTCGATCTTCATCGCCATCTTCATCAACATCGTCTTCAACATCAATCCCCTTTGTTTACTTTGTTGTAGTCCAATATCTATTGTGGATTTGCACTTGTATTCAATTGTACATTCATATTTGATCCATACAATTTCCATGATATTGATCCCCTTCATGTAATAGTAGTTGCCTTGTTCTTGGGGATAGATGGTGAAACCCTGGTACTATTATGAAATTGAAATAAATATGATCTATTCTTGTGTCCACATGACTTACTGGTCTATGATAGATTTATGATCTGTGTTTGATCTCTCTCTTTAGATGGTATGCATAGTCGGCCACTGTGAGATCCAGGCACATGGCTTAATAGGATTGATAGGATACCCATATCAACAAGTTGCAACTTCTTTCCGAAAGCTCATCCAAAAAGAACTCTGAGGTTAAGCGTGCTTATCCTAGAGAAATCTGAGGATGGGTGACCAACCAGGAAATGGATACCGGGTACGCACGAGTGAGGACAAAGTGCACAGAAAAGACTAGTGTTGGTCTGTGGGGCTAGTCTAGAGATCCTAGTAAGCTACCAGGAGTGACACCCCCAGGGCTAGTGTTTGGGTGGGGTGTTACAAAGTGGTATCAGAGCTGATCCATGCAGTTAAATGATTGTGTGTGGGTCAGTGGGACATGTGGAGATGGCGTGTGTGTCCCGGAGTGGACACGGCATGGCACATGTGCCGACACTGGATGCACAAACGCGTGCCAATAGGGGACCTTCCAGGCTTGTGCTTGATCGATGAGGGCATTGATCTTCTAAGGGTAGGTGTATGTGAGATCCAGGCACATGGCTTAATAGGATTGATAGGATACCCATATCAACAAGTTGCAACTTCTTTTTCGGAAGCTCATCAAAAAAGAACTCTCAGGTTAAGTGTGCTTGAAATGGAGCAATTTGATGATGGGTGATTGATAGGGAGGTGGGTACCGGGTTCACACGAGTGAGGACAAAGTGCACAGAAAAGACTAGTGTTGGTCTTTGGGGGCTAGTTTATAGATCCTAGTAAGCTGCTAGGAGTGTCACCCTGGGAGAAGTGTTTGTATGGGGTGTTACAACCACATATTATTTGCCTTTGGGACTAAATAAGAGGGTGAAATCCTTTGGACATGTTTGGAAGTGTGCCCCGAAAGCTATCGTGACTATTGGCACCTACTATCAACATGCAGGTCAAAGGAGGATTAAGAGAGATTCCCTAAGCTAATTACGATATCCACGGGGAGACCCTTAATTGCGGTGGTTTGTATGGGTGACTTCTCTTAGATATCATAGTAATTATTTAGAGGTGACCTCATTCTTGGCTCAACTATGTGACTGCCTATGAGCCTTGTAGTGAACATCTTATTATGGAGCTCTCTCCACACATTTTATGACCTAAGAAATAGGTAATCCTAATTATGAATAATATTTATCGTGCTAGTGGTGTATCCTACAATCCCTGAGAACCCCTCAACCATATTACACAACACTTAATATACACTCTCTTGCTTTAGTTTACTTTTGTTATTTACTTTGTTCGTGTTTACTTTAGTACTTATTCAAACATACTCTTTTTACACCATTACATGGAAACAGCGATAACCTATCAGTACTCTCGAGTGAATAGTAACGAGGGGCATAAGACCTTTACCAATAGCTCTCAGTGGGATCGATACTCTTATTTTGAAGCTAGCTACAACTGATCTATGTAGTTGTAGTTATCATACATCAGCTAAACTAGCCAAAATAAAGAGCTTAAAATAAGGCCAAGACCAAATTTCAGGATGCGGCCTTTACTCGTAGCCAATTGCTTTGTGTGATGTGTAAGCACAGTTCCTTCTCATCAAATTTCCTGGCAGATCATTTGCACCGCCTACTGCAATATTAATCAGATAGTTCACACCAAGGAAAAGGGAATATGATCCAAGGTCAGTAACCCTTTTCCATTGGTTAGCTGCATGTAACTGGCTTGTGTCCATCGAGAACACCATGCACTTAAACCCAAAAGTATAGGTGCGAAGGGTGCAACCATAGTGAACAACACTAGTATCATCAGCAATTGCATTGCCTGTGACACCAAGACTAGAAGAAGTATTGAAGCATAGGGGGATCTTGCTAACCACCACATACCAGGATCATCCACCTGATCCTCAGCAGCAAGCCCATATGTCAGGTAAAGCACATCGCATGGTGAATGGATAAGCAAACGACCATCAAAGGGAAAGATAATGTAACATGGAAATAATACTAATATTGATCTGACATTATAGAAGTTGATGTACTATTTTCAAAAATCTTGATTATACTTAAGTTGTTTGATTGCATAAAAAAAATACCTACCTAAGGAGATCCTATGGAAATTCTCCTTTTTTCGAAATGGGGATATGCTATGGAAATTTTCCTACAGACACTGTTTGATTCATAAGATCGAATGAAATAGGAAATAATCCTATAGGATTTTGCAATGTAAATTTCATAGGAAAAAATCAGGGTTCTATCCTACAAGATTTTGGTGTGTTATATAGCAAAGGAGAACCAACAAAGATTATTTCTGGGAGGTTTAATATCTTAACTTATCTTATCGTATCTTACCTTATCTTATATTATCTTACCACTTATGTATAGATATTAGCTTAATTGTTTCAAAAGTGCGATATTATATGTAATACCTTTTCGTTAGCCTGACGCTTGCGCATCTCACCGCCTTGCCAGCCTGCTAGTTGCATTGCAACCAGGTTGGTTTTACCAAGGGTTCGATTAGCTCTATGGTCAGCTACTCAGGTCATTGTTATGTTCGAGTGACTAGGTCGTTAGGGAGGTGCAGCCCCCGAGTGCAGAAATAGCAATGTAAATGAAAAACAAAACACAAAGTTGGAGGCTCTTAGCTTTATTTATTTGTAGAATATAAGGAGGTACAAAGCTAAGTAGCCTGGCTGAGTAGCCTTATGTAAAAGTAAAAACATCTAAGGGCAGAAATAGCGCAGCTGCACGACATTCAAGGGGTTGGAGTATGCGACTCCGCTCTCTACGTCCTTCAGGCGATAGGCTCCTAATACCTTTGATCCAGATTACGGATGTAGTATAGCTCTTTTTCCCTAGTAGACCTAGGTTTATTGAATCCTCGGGAAGCAGAAGCGCAGTGAAGTTACTTTAATGGACCTTCAGGAGTTTTAGAATTCCTTTTGTGTTTTCACCGTACCAAGAGTTTGCGTCGCTTTGTTGTTGTCGATGATGGAGAGAGAGGGCCTAGGTGATATGGGCACGAAGGAGGAGGTGAAGCCTAATTTCAGGACTCCACCAAACTAGGTGATGCGGGGCACATCCCATTGATGATTGGCACGACATGATGACCTACAGTACGTAATGATAAGTCTAAGGTTGTGTCAAACATTGTTTCTATGTTATTGAGTCCAAGTCCAAGTTAGGTTCGAGTCCGTTTGTGTGTTCGGTTTGGGTCTATCCAACCGACTAGTTGCAGGCCTCCTATATAAAGGAGCCATCTGCCTAGGGTTTAGGGGGGTTCAACTGTTTAGTCTAAAAACTATATTATTCTCCACCGTGTATCATCCCTCCGGGGACGCTGATACCGTTTATCAGATTATTATTACGGAGGTTCTTGTGTTCATCAAGGATTGTCGTGCTCAGGTTTGAGGCATTGTGATCTTCATCATGTTACTTGCTAGATTGATTCCTTTTCTTCAGGTGACATTCATCGCGTTATTGGAAGATTACCTACCTGGTTGACTCGCTGTGAAAGATCAGGACAAAACTATAGGATCATCCGCTTGATCCATATCATGTGGTATCAGATCTCTCGTTGATCACATCATGTTTTTGGATCATCTGCGGACTATTTTTCGACAAGCAGTTTACAGATCGGTTGGATAAGAGATTGAAAGTTGAAGTTTTCAGATTGGATCGTGTTCTTCGCTGGCAGCCAAGTCAGATTGGTGAGGAGTTTTTTCATTGGGCGTCATTGGTGCGATCGATTCCGCTCGTTTCCTGCCTCGATTCCTCGGAAATCCGATCGGTTCCCAGTTTTAGATCGAGCTGAGCGAGAGTATAGTTGGCCAGAGTCCAGCCGCCATACACTTTGTTCCAGATCTTATCGGGGCATTGTATTGAAAAAAAGAGCAGGAGGCCAGCCGTTGTACGCCTCACGAGACTCCTAGCTATCGCACCCGCCTCTGTTCCCTGGCGCGCGCGATCAGGGATCGCTCATCTTGAGTGCAGCGGAAGCCTGGTGGGCCGGTCCATCTTCCTCGAGCGGCTAATCGCTGCCACCTCCTTTTGGATCAGAACGGGATCGGGGATCGTTTTCCATCCCTCTAGGTTGTGCCAGATCCGATCGTGTGCATACACACAAAAAACTCACGTGCCAAGATTCTCTGGCGCCCAAGTAAGTGATCCTCCTTGTGTTCCTGAAGAAGGTGCTAGTTATCTCTTGTTGAGGCAGTCTCCAAAAAAAAGGAAGCCAATCGGTTCCCATTGCTTGAGATTTTCTGCTATAAATCTGGATTCTTTTCCCGGTGACTATTATGGCAAATGGTGTCTTTCTAGGAAGAGATCTGGTGATGTGTACAATGATTATCTAGACATCTTGAATGGTGTCGTATGTGATGATTCCCAAATCAAGTGGATACTGGTCAACAGGGCAACATATGCTGAATCTGAGTTGTGGGAACGTCACATGAAAGATGGTTTTTACAGATGTCATACGTATGAGTATCCATATGATTCTACATGTGTGGTTCTTGCACTGCGACATGTGGATGGGGAAATAGCTCGTTGGTGGGATAAAGAGATGTGTGAGAGGGACATCATAGATGCAACTTGCTATGACTTCAATAATTTTTTGCGTGTCTGTTTTATGTCTCCATGTTGTAAGGTATCTTGTACCAAGCCCGTGAAGGCAGTCCAGCAGTCGTCTAGGGTTACAGCTGTATCTATTCCGTCTCATGCAAAGGAGGCTCCGACAACTGTTCTAGTGCAAACAGTTAGTGTGGTAGTGACAAAACCTTCTGAAGAGAAGAAGTCTGTTGTTGCCAAGGTCATTGTGTGCGCTAAAGCGATAGTGGCTGAGGTTGTACCATTGAGTGGGTTGAATTTTCAACTCAAGAAGGTACAAGGCAATGCTTCCATGACAGTTGACAAGGGCCAGCGTTGGAATTTATTACAAGCACAGTGATGATCAAAGGCAAAGCATGCAAGTTGATTATTGATGGAGGAAGCTGTACTAATGGAATTAGAAAGGCAATGGTGGCAGCGTTGGGGTTGTCCACATGGCGTATTCCTAAACCTAAGCATTTATAGTGGTTAAATAGCTGCGTTAAGGTGAATGTAACTCATAAGGTGCGTGTGCCATTTACAGTTGGTGATTATGTTGATGAGATTGAGTGCGATGTGTTGACATTGGAGGTATGTGGGTTGTTACTTGGTCATCCATGGCAGTATGATCACAACGTTACACATGTTGGAAGAGCAAATACATATTCTTTTGTGCATGGTGGCAAACAGCAGACTTTGAAGCCTATGCAGGATGATCACATAAAGTCTGATGTAGAGTTGTTGCTACATAAGGAGAATGTGCGCAAGGCTAAGCCAAAATCTGGGCTAGCTAAGGTGCAGGATGGAGAGCATGATGCACAGTGCGACAATGTTGATATTGCTTCAGCTATGCCTGTAGATGACAAGACAGTGGAACTTGTTAGTGACAAGCCAATTGAAGTGCATCCTCTTATTGCTGAGAGGAAGGATGTTGCAGCATGTGTTCAGAAGGTTGTTTGTGTTGACACAGGTGTTCAGACAGATGATAGTTGTGCTCCTCATGTTCTAGTGCATGTGGTGCAGCGGGGTAACAAGAGCAGTTTTGTTTGCACACTTGTGAGGCATTTTGTTGGGATAGTTGTGTGGATGCTAGAGGCAAGGATGGAAATGTTCGTCAGTTGTGTGGTCCAGGCATTACTTATCTTATGTCAGGTCGTGCAAAGAAGGTCCATGTTCAGGAACCACGGGTTCCTACGAGAAGTGAGAAGAAGACGATGGCACCTAGTTGCAAGCTCGTATGGAGACGCGAGGAGGTGCAGGCGCCAAGGGATGCTTCAAGTCAAGCAAGCCGAGAGGGAGGATGCGGAGTGGAAGGCAAGCAAGACCTGAATATGGTAAAGATGCGTGAAGCTATTGTTCATATCACGCCACATTTTCGACCTGACCCGCAAGTGTTGGGGATAACTCTTCTTGAAGGGGGGATAATGATATGGGCACGAAGGAGGAGGTGAAGCCTAATTTCAGGACTCCACCAAGCTAGGTGATGCGGGGCGCATCCCATTGATGATTGGCACGCTAGGACGACCTACGATTTGTAATGATAAGTCTAAGGTTGTGTCAAATATTGTTGCTATCTTATTGAGTCCGAGTCCAAGTTAGGTCCGAGTCCGTTTGTGTGTTCGGTTTAGGTCTAACCAACCGACTAGTTGCAGGCCTCCTATATAAAGGATCCAGACACCTAGGGTTTAGGAGGTTCAACTGTTTAGTCTAAAAACTATATTGTGCTCCACCATGTATCATCCCTCCGGGGATGGCAATACCGTTTATCAGATTATTGTTGTGGAGGTTCTTGTGTTCATCAAGGATTGTCGTGCTCAGGTTTTAGGTGTGGTGTTCTTCATCATGTTACTTGCTAGATTGATTCCTCTTCTTCAGGTGACGTTCATCGCGTTATCGGAAGATTACCTACCTGGTTGACTTGCTGTGAAAGATCGGGACAAAACTATAGGATCATCGACTTGATTCGTATCACTAGGGCGTTCGGTTTCACCAGTAGCTATGCAAAACATCTGATGGGAATAAAATATAGAAATAAAGTATGCATGTAATTGTTAGAGCAAGATAAATTATATGTGGGTAGTGCATCCATAATTGCTATTGCCTCCACAACTGCTTATAGCAATAACCTACTAGTCTCATCCATAGAAGAAAGAGAACTAATGATATGCATAGTGACGTCACTGTTAATCCCGCACATACAGCCGTACTACCCCTTCTGTCACTGGGGTTCCCAACATGCAGATTAGTCATTACTCATACTCACTATACTTGGCTCAATCCTTGGGGTCTTGGGTACCTAACAAGTCATTAGATTGAGGCAAGAGAGGATACAATAATCATCATATCATACAAACTAATACATGATCCCATCTATGATAAATAACATGCAAAATAGCTACATGGCTAGGCCGAAGCCCTTAGCCCAAGGAGAATTACTCACACGTAGAGATGAGATCAAAGATCATAAACATTGTAGTGGAAATCATGCGATTGATAACAATAGTCTTACAATGTCGCCAATCAAAGAAGAGATCTACTATTACAAGTGGTGGAATATGGCTATGGTGGTGGAGAGATTAGATCTAAGTCTATTCCTCTGGCGTCTCCTCGGTGTTGTGATGGAGATCTAGGGTGGCTGACGGTCTCTCGAGCAGCTCTTTTCGCGTCACCCGAGGCCTCTTTATATAAGGGCCCCTTCACGAAAGTTGTTCTGTTTGATGTCACGGTGTTGATGGCAACTACACTGCCGGAATTTTATTCCGGTCATATAGTTAGTCGTTAAAGCATTTGCCTCCTCTTCACGGCTCCTGGTTTCTTTGGGTTGTTGGAAATCTTGTATCTTTGACTTTAATGTAGTGATTCCTATCATCAAATGTCATTATCTGCGCAGGGAAAAATAGAAAGAAAGGATTGCATACCCATTTGATCATTAGGCATTAGTGGAAGGATTTAGAGAGATATTTCATAAAAAATATGAATAATATCCAATTTAAATGTGAACGTGGATGGCTATATTTTAGATCCATCAACCTCCCCAAGCTTAAACTTGATCATCCTTGAGCAAGAAAACCAAAACCAAAACCAAAAAGGAACTCTTTAAACTGAAATAACGAGATGATGATCTTACTCATGATTGATAGTCTCATGTTTCCTCCACTTTATAAATCTGAAAAACTTCAGCATAGATAGTGATGATGATATATACAGGGATTATGATGATTCTGACTGCTTGAACTAAAAGAAAATATTGAGTCAAATCAATAATGACTATCAGGTGAATTCATTCCTAGTTGACCATGATGCTTTCATTTATAAGAACTTTATACTGCCTAAGTCTTTGTGCTATTATATGATCAGGTACATGGGAGAAGAAGGCGTAGCACGGAGTGAGGAGTTGAAGCATATGGAGCATGGCGTGTTGATCAATGAAGAATGCCCGAGGGAGGAGAGGGAGCAAGTGCAAGGAGCTACCAAGAAGAAGATCAGCACATGGCAGGATCTCTGCCGCGGCAGAGAAACGACACGTTTTCCTGCCACGACACAAAAACAGTCCTTTTCTGCCACGACAGGCTGTCGTGGCAGAGAAACAAGCCCAAAGTCTTCCACTGCAGAACCCTGAGCCGAACCCAATGTTGGGTTGGTTTGTATCCTAGTTAGGTGGGACCAAGTCGTCCCAAGCTTAGGCCGCTGCCCCCCAAACCTCTTAAATAGATGGGGCTCACTACTTGTTAGGGTTAAGACCACGTTAAGATATTTTGGAGTTGTTTCTTTCATAGAACCTCTAGAATTACCCTGTGATTGATTAATTGAGTGTGATCTGTTGTTCCACTAGGAATTAGTAGATTGCAAACTATCGTTCGTGGTCGATAGCTACGTGCGCAAGAGCGTGGTGTTGTGAATATCCTACAAGGTTCGAGATCCATTGCATTGGCATTAGGGTTCGAGCGGGAGAGTTCATAGCTACATGCTAGTTATCTATCATCTACCATCATCATCGACAAGTGCTTGCTGAGAAGATCGGGCCACCCCATATCAGATAGTAATGGCAAGCATATCATACGGGTTTCATGCATCCTTATAGTGTAGCAAAATTATTGTTACCATGGATGATTCAAATGAGTAAACTTTATTCCATGTCATGTAATCAACTCATAGGCTTGCCTTCGAACAATAAAGTATAATCATGTAAAATTGAGAGTGTGAGAGTTGTCATGAAAACCATATATACTAGAGTATCTCAATTCTCCCACATCAATAAATCAAGACTCTTCAAGCACTACTTTTCTATTCATTGTCCTTCAAGAATTTCAGTTCTTAATTAATTGAGAGCATACCAAAGATTTTAATTAGTTTATCGGGCTGTGATGGACACTCGTGGCTTTACCAAAGGTTTTGTTCCTTTTGTACAATGATTACTCATAACAGCCAGAGGAGTGATTCCATCATGAACATAGCTACCCGGGAGTGCCAAGAATCTTACCCATTATAGCATTGCTGCTACATATGTTTGATCAACTCATAGCCGAAATCTAGGAGTTTCCTCCATGAAGATCGTTCGTAGGCTAGCAGAGTTGTTGGCATCCCATGAAGTTTGACACGCATAAAGCTATATCAGTCTGATGATTCACAAGTCAAACTTTGGCATGCTCACAAAAACCTCTAAACATTAATTCAATCGAACAATTCCTTTTAAAGAGAGCTATCAAGTCAATCATTATATTCGGTGGTGTTGAGTGTCTCTAGAAATAAGCCTTCAAGACAAAACACTACAACACCCAAGCCTTCAATTGTGAGACTTTTTCTTATTACAATTGTTTAGCAAATTTTTAGGCAAGACTTGGTTAACTACAAGAGCTAGAACAAAACGTACCCAACTAAATACCCATGTAAACAAAATTTTACTACAATACAAAGATTCACTCCACCAATATAATATCTCAACATTTACTACTAACTAGCATGGGTTTCTCAAACTTCAAAAGTGGGGAGTCATAAGGCATTGCTCTCATGTTTGGTTCGACTTCTCTCTTCCTTTTTGATTTGTTTCTTGGAAACCTGAAGTCAATCACTCTTCCTGCAAATACATGAGAACCTCGAGGCGAGAAGAAAAGCAAGAGGGAAAATAAAGATAAATGGAGAAATATTTTTGTTATTTTTAAGAGAGGGAATTAAAGAATAGAAAATTGGCGGCATAGCTCGGCTAGAAAATCTCGAATAGAAATAACTAAAGATAAAGTGTTGGGGAAGCCAACACGAGTGCTTATAAACTCAAATTAAAAACATAACCTCGAAATAAATAAAAGCAAATGAACGCCAAATAAAGATACATAAGGAAACTTCCCCAAGCTTAGGCTTTTGCAAGCCCTTCAAATCATTGTGGTGGCGGGAAAAAGTCAGAACTCTAGTTTGCAAATTGAGTTGACAAATTACTAGTTGATTCTCGGATGTTCAAAGAGAGGTTATGCATCCTCTCCATAGTCCCTCCAAGTTCTTGGAAGTCTTGGTATGTGGCGAACCGGGTTGATGGCTGCTCCTCTTGAAGAGGAACTTCTTTCTCCTCTTCTTGGTCATCATCCTCATCCAGAATCTCGTCCTTGGGTTGGTGTTGCTCAACCTGCAAGTCATATAGAAAACGTCCTTCCTCGATAGAGAAAAGACCATTAGGAAAAAGAGCGGGGTAGACACGCCTATCTCCGGCAATATGCAGATAATAAACACCACCTCTCCTAGTGTGAATTCCACAAGCTTTCAAAGTAGAGAAACCAACGCGTCGCTCACCTAGCACAGGTTGCAACTCACCTAGGTTGATGCCTAGGGCAGTGGCGAGCATGGTGATGATGCCTCCACATGTAATTGGTCCTTGGCTTTGGGAGGATTGGTGCTCCAAGTAGCACACAAGGATTGCGCCCAAGGTGAGTGTAAAGTTGCAGTTGTTGAAAATAGCCTTTGTGAGGACTAAGTTGTCCTCATCATTGAGTCTTGTTAACTCATTTCTTGCCTGGAACGTGTTAGAAATAACATAGAACAAATAGCAAATTGGAGGATGTTGAATATTCTTCCCCTTGCTCACTCTAGAAGTGAAGCTCATCTATTGTAATATTGTTCAGGGGAAGGGTCAAAGCCAGTAAAGGATGTGCGCAAGTCATTATCATTATTGTTTGGCAAATTAAAGCATGCACACCATTCATCTAGTGATAAAGTGTAATTATTGTTGCTAAGACAGAAAGAAATCCGGTCCTCTCCATGCCATGGTTTAACTGTGCTTTGCAAGGAGCTTAGGAATTTAATGGTTAACCGGCGATAGGTAGGAACATCATTGAACACAGAGTTTTGCAAGCCAACCCTATTGCAAAGTAAATTAAATTCATTGGAAATACTGAGTTGGTTCAATATAATGGGGAAAGCCAACTTGGTTGCCTTCACTTCTCGGTTCTCGATCCTGTCGAAGCGATCACGTTGGAGCTCATTCCTGAACCGTATCCCCATGCGTTCTTGAGTGACAGCCCGAGAAGCACTAGCGGCGGCACGACAACGAGTTTAGCTCCTTATGTTCATCATCTAAAAATAACAAGGAAAAATTAAACTTTTTGATCCAACAATAATAGGCATAGCACATTCCTCATCATAGCACACTAAAGAATCCCCTCAAAATAATAATCTAGGTAAGAGAATCATGGTAATTAGTTCATAGTAGGTCTTACTCTAGATTGATAATGATGGTAGATTGAACATGAATTTGCAAAAGGTAATTGGAGGATCGGAGGAGAAACATACCGTAGATCACATGTGTGCGAGGAAATCGAACGAAATTGAGTAGAGATGAAGATCTCTTGAGGTTTTTGGGAGAGTTTGGAGGTAGAAGAAAGAAAAATGATTGAAGTTTTGGGGTTGGAGGTACCTCCTGTGGCATTTTTGTGGTCGGGTGCAACTATACGGGCGGAACTATATGGACGGAACATTGTGTTCCCGCCGTATAGTTGGCTTGCTATCAAAATTTTAGGGTTTCCACCTATCGGTGCAGCTATACGGCTAGAACAATTTGTTCCTGCTGTATAGTTGGTCGTCAAACCGTCCGTACCTGGGAACGAATTTGCACGAAAGCATCGATATCTATATGACCGGAGCTATACGGCCGGAATTTTTATTCCCGTCGTATAGTTGGTCGTTAAACCATCAATACTTTTGAAAGAAAAATTGTCGATGGCAAAACTATCTATGCGGCTGGAATTTTTATTCCCGCCATAGAGTTGGTCGTTAAACTCTCTGTAGCCATAAAAAATTCCTTTTCTTCGAGAATTACTTCTTATACTGAAACTTAGCTAAATACCTTGTTTTTGGTAGAAAGTTGACCGTTAAAATTATCGACCAACAACAACATGTATATAACAGGATTTTAGTATTACCGAACTTCTTCTCCTCAACTAGAGTTTTCTAGCACTCTTTATTAAACATAAAATAAAACTAAAACTCAAAACCTTTACTCAAACCTTTATTTCACATGGGTTGCCTTTTATGGTCAATAGCTTGACCTTGATGTTTCTTACTTAGGCCAGATGAGTGGAACACCCACTCCAATATAGTTGACCTTCAAAGTGATGGCCTCCTTTTCATCATCTTGGCTTTCTTCTTCCTGGGAAAATGAATAACAAAAGGATCCTGCGAAGTCAATTGAAGCTTCATGTTCCCTTCATGGAGATTAATCAAAGCCTTAATAGTTCTTAAGAAAGGACAGCCTAATATAATAGGATCAATAGCATCTTCAGGCATGTCAACAATAACGAAATCAATAAGAGAAGGACAACCTTTAATGTATACTAAAGTATTATCCTTAATTCCAACAACTTGTTTGTAGGTAGAATCTGCAAGATGTAGTTTTAACTCGATGATTTCAAAAGAGCCAAGATTTAACTTATTAAAATAACTCTTTGGAATTGTTGAAACGCTTGCACCTAGATCACAAAGTGCAACTACCTCATTGGTCCCAATTTTAATCTTAATAGTAGGCTCAAATATATCATCAAGCTTAAAATGTAATTTTTCAGCAATTTTCTTATGTTCTTCTTCAAGCTCACGTACCTTTATTGCTACCTGATTAACGAAGTGTTGATACATGGCTTCATCATTTCCTTCACTCACCGGAATCTTAATGTTGATCCTTTTTACAAGATCTTCAACAGTGTAACTTGGTGAGGGAGGATTACTATAATCAAGTTCTTCGGGCTCCTCCCTTTTGATTCTCATCATCTTAAGGTCTTCAACAAGATTGGGTTAAGCTTTACCTGCAAATTTAGCTAGAATGAGAGTTTGACTCTCGGTTATCTTACCTAGCTATACCTCAACAATCCTCGTCCTTTCTTGGAGGGCCTGCAAATCATTCATCAAACTTATAGCCTGGTTAGATAATTTACGAAGCATATCAGCATGGTTCTCTATTATTTTAAAAAGGATATTGTTTTGCTCATTTTGCGAGTTTATTAAAGATGTAAGTATTTCTTGGAGACTACCATTACTTGATCCCATATTATTATTAGAGTTACCTATAGGACTAGAATAGTGTTTTTGGAAATTAGGATTATAATTCTTCTTCCATGTAGGGTTTTAATCATTACGACCTATGAAGTCTACTTCTTCAATATTAGTTTTGGGGATAGCTCTTACTTGGGTTTCCTTACCTTTTACGGCTCATATGAGCTCATCCAGCTTAACATTGAGTTCTTCATTTTCTTGTGGTGAGACGGAGTTCACCTTCTTCGTGTTTGATGTTTCCACATGCCATTGGGCATGGTTGTCTTGCATATTGTCTACTAGCCGCTTCACTTCGATAATATGTTTACCCATAAATGTTCCTCCAGATGAAGTATCTAGCATATACTTAGACACATGATTAAGAGCATTACAAAATAAATAGAGGATTAACCAATCTCCCATCCCACGGATGGGATAGTTTCTTAAGCATTATTTCATCCTCTCCCATGCAAGCGCTAGTGGCTCACGCTCTTCCTGTCTAAAACTAGTAATATTAGATCTTAGTTTCATAGTCTTTGCAGGTGGGAAAAAATTAGTCATAAATAAAGAAGTACATCCCATCCATGATGTAATAGTATTTCTAGGAAAAGCTAGCAACCATTGTTTTGCTCTTCCTCTAAGAGAGAAAGGAAATAAGCACAATTTGACCGCATCAGGGTCAACATCTTTTATGTGCATCATATCACATATTTTAGTGAAATTATTCAAGTGCATACCTGTGTCCTCAACAACAGAGCCTCCAAATTGATTCAGTTGAACCAAACTTAAATAATGGGGCTTAATTTCATAGTCATCAGCAGCAATTACTGGCTGAGTAATAGGAGTATGCATATAATCATTTTTGGGAGTTGCAAACTCCCCAAGCTTCTTTCTATCCATATTTCCTATGTTTTTGGGTTTTCTTAAACAAAGAATTATAATAGTAAAAGCAAGAATTTAAATGCTAACTAATTTTTTGTTTTTTCAAATAAAGACTAAAAGCAAACTAACAAAATTAAAAACAAGAAATAAAACTAGCAAGGTTCCTACTAACGTCACCAAGGTAGCTATTGCTTCTCCGGCAACGGTGCCAGAAAAAGGGTTGATACCTTCGATCCGGATTACGGATGTAGTATAGATATTTTTCCCTAGTACACCTAGGTTTATCGAATCCTCGGGAAGCAGAAGCATAGTGAAGTTACTTTAACGGACCTTCGGGAGTTTTAGAATTCCTTTTGTGTTTTACCGGACCAAGAGTTTGCGTCTTTTTGTGGTTGTCGATGATGGAGAGAGAGGGCCTAGGGCGTTCGATTTCACCAGTAGCTGTGCAAAACATCTTATGGGAATAAAAGATAGAAATAAAGTATGCATGTAATTGTTAGAGCAAGATAAATTACATGTGGGAAGTGCATCCATAATTGCTATTGCCTCTGCAACCGCTTATAGCAATAACCTACTAGTCCCATCCATAGAAGAGAGAAAACTAATGATATGCATAGTGACGTCACCGTTAATACCAAGTAAATCCTGCACATACAACCGTACTACCCCTTTTGTCACTGGTTTCCCAACTTACAGATTAGTCATTACTCATACTCCCTATACCTGGCTCAATCCTCGGGGTCTTGGGTACCTGACTAGTCCTTAGATTGAGGCAAGAGAGGATACAATAATCATCTTGTCATACAAACTAATACATGATCCCATCTATGATAAAAAACATGCACAAAAGCTACATGGCTAGGCTAAAGCCCTTAGCCTAAGGAGAATTACTCACACATAGATATGAGATCAAAGGTTATAAACATTGTAGTGGAAATCATGAGATTGATAGAAATAGTCTTACAATGTCGCCAATCGAATAAGAGATATCTGGGGGTGGCTGATGGTCTCTGGAGCGGACCTTTTCTCGTCCTAGAGGCCTCTTTATATAGGGGTCCCTTCATGAAAGTTGTTCTGTTTGACCTAGCAGTGTCGATGGTAACTATACGGCCAGAACTATACGGCCGGAATTTTATTCCGGTCGTATAGTTGGTCGTTAAAGTGTCTGCCTCCTCTTCATGGCTCCTGGTTTCTTTGGGTTGTTGGAAATCTCGTATCTTTGACTTTAATGTAGTGATTCCGATCATCAAACGTCATTATCTATGCATGGAAAATAGAAAGAAAGGATTGCATACCCCTTTGATCATTAGGCATTAGTGGTAGGATTTAGAGAGATATTTCATCAAAAATATGAATAATATCCAGTTTAAATGTGGACGTGGATGGCTATATTTCAGAGCCATTAGCGCAACCTAGGATTACTTCTATAATCACATAGGGTCCCTCCCAAGGGACTCGAGCTTGAGGTGTCCTTTCTACTTTATTCGCAGGAGGAGGTCCCCTTGGACGAAGGACCTTGGGTGCAGTCGTCGGCTGTGGTACTTGCAGAGGCTTTGCTGGTATATTGTGGATCGTTCCGCTGTGATCTTGCGTGCTTCGTCAAGGAGGTCAACAGAGTCTTCGAGTGTGGACGCTGACTCGGCCTCACTATATGCCATGACCCTTGGGGCCTGATAGCGCATTTCTATAGGTAGTACTGCCTGGGTGCCATGTACCATGAAGAAAGGGGTGTAGCCTGTGGTGCTATTTGGAGTTGTGTGCTGGTGCGATAGTACTGATGGTAGCTCCTCAGGCCAGCACCTAGCTGCTCGATCGACTAGTCTGAGGAGTCTTTTCTTGATGCAATTGGAGATGAGGCTGTTGGCCTTCTCGACTTGACCGTTGGTCTAGGGATGTGCTACCAAAGCATAGCTGATGTTGATTCCCAAGTTTTTGCAGAAATCCTGGAACTCATTCGAGGTGAAGTTCGTCTCGTTGTCGGTGATGATGCTGTGTGGCGTCCGAACCTAAAGACGATGGACTCGAATAATTTGACGGCGATGGCGCCTGTCTGGTTCGTCATCAGCATGGCCTCGATCCACTTGGTGAACTTGTCGACTGCGACAAGGAGGAAAGTGTAACCTCCAGGTGATGACTTTTGCAGCTTGCCAACCATGTCGAGTCCCCATTGCGCAAAGGTCCAGGCTACTGGTATTGGCCTGATCTCTACACCAGGTGTGTGCGGTTTATCCGCGAACCTTTGGCAGGCGCTGCACTTTTGGACGATGTCCTAGGCATCACGCATCGCTGTCGGCCAGAATAATCTAGCTCGTAGAGCTTTGGCAATGAGGGCGCGACTCTTGGCATGGTGACCGCTGGTGCCTTCGTGTATCTCGAGGAGTATGGCTCTCCCATCACCATTGGACACGCATCGTTGAAGGACTCATGTAATGCTATGCTTGTACAGCTCGCTGTTGAAGGACTCCTTGTTCTTCATCATCAGGGCTTTCAAGTTCTTCAGGCGGCGCAGCCCCGAGTCCTTTGATGTGCTAGCTAGTTGTTCTGGAGCCTTTGTCTTGATGGAGTGCTCACAGATTTTGATGCAGCCCGTCCTACGGATGCTCCTACATCTACACCAAGGGAGGGAGCTGATGCAGCCCGTCCTACGGATGCTCCTACATCTACACCAAGGGAGGGAGCTGATGCAGCCCGTCAAGGATGACTCTTTCCCAAGGGAGGGAGCTGATGCAGCCCGTCCGACAGACGCTCCTACATCTACACCACCAAGTCCCCCAAGTGGACCAATGACCCGTGCTCGAGCCAAGCTCCTTCAAGCTAAGGTGAATTCACTCCTCTCATCATGTGACTTTGACATACACTTGGATGGCTTACTACTTCATACCACTACTCTGTGCATTATCAGGTACGAATCCTCGCCGCGTCAACCCATAAGCCCTGAAGCTGCTTGAGCCGGAGTGTCCGCCCCAATCTAGCCAGAGTGTCTGACGCAACTGGAGTGTCCGGCGTGACTCAGCCAGAGTGTCCGGCCTACCACAGCCCCATCCTGGCGCGTACATTCCGTATGCCACTACAGACACTAACCGGACACTACTCGGAGTGTCTGGCCACTCCGGACTATCCGGTCGACCCGACCCGGACTGTCAGGCCTGAAGATGGGCCTGCGAGTCATAGCTGGGCCATGTGGCCAATGTACCCATCTACTTCGCCTAGAACTCTACTTTAATGCCTAAATTACCCCTAAACTTGTGGCTGGCCTATATATAGTCCCCCACCTCTATTGTAAACCCTAGGCATGATATTTGGAATTAGTGGAAATCCCTTGTGGATCTATCTAGTTCTTTCCTCATGCTCCTTTGACAAAGGAGCACCAAATATCCTAAACCTCGTTGGAGTTTGCATCGTGCCTCCACGTTGTACAAGGCCTAGGAATCGGAGTCCCTTTGCCTAGACGTCAAGATCTCACAGAGTCTCGCATCTCGCCGTGCCGGTTCGAGAGAGAGTCCTCCGCCCGATGCCGATCCTAGGGATTGCGCCGGATAGGTCACCGCTGGTGTGAGCTATTGGTGTGTATCGTGGTTTTGCGTGTGTGTGTTCATCGCGTTCTTCGTGCGTGAGTTCGTCGTGTTCATCCTCTCCTTCCCTCCCGCACTCCATCCTCGATTTGAGAGGGATTCGTGAAAGATAGGTCCACCCTAGAGGTTTGCCCTCAACATATTGGTATCAAGAGCTTCGTTGCTCAGGAATTCCCCCACAAATTTTTTCTTCTATCCACCAAAAATTCGAAAATCCCTAGAAAAGAGCCCCAAATTTCCCTTTGGATCAATCTCTTGATTTGGGGTGTTATTTGTGGTTTTCATCCGACCAAACCATGTCTTAGGCATTGGTTCAGCTTTCTCCTGCGTTTTCCTAGTCCAATTTGGCCAGTTTTTCACGGATTTGAGGCCTTAAGGCGCGGATTTCCGCTCAAGAACACAAGCAGGAAACCCGCACCGGAGTGTCCGGCCGAACCAGACCGGAGTGTCTGGCATAAGCAGACCGGAGTTTCCGGCCGGAACACCAGTTTTGACAGTTTTGCCTCATTTTTCACATTGGCTAATTTCCTTTGTTTGCTCGTGTCCCGTGTACGTGTCTTCAACTAACAACAAGCTTCCGCGTCGACAAATTCCACGCTCATCGACACCACGGCCCATGAACATCATCCTGCACCACCAACGACAAGTTCATCATAACAAATGAAGGTATAACGTGTGTCACCTTGTTAACTCCTATCTTCCTTTGTGTGTACCTATCCCACAAGAGTGGCTCAGCTTGTGTTTTCTTGAGCATTGTGCAATTGTCCTTGGATAGTGACAGTGTAAAAGCAATAGCAAGAGTGACTTGGTAGCATCAAGGGAGAGCAAAAAAAAAGAGATACAAAAGAAAGAAAAAGATATAAAGCAAAAGAAATAGAAAAATAGTCTCCCATAGCAAAAGAGAGTCTCAAAGCTTGTAAGCAAGAGAGAAAGAAGAGCGCCCAAGGCAAGTGCACAAATCCATTGCTCATTTTTCTTACTTGCAAACGAGCCACGATCTCTCCTTGAATTGGCATGACAAAGATCTTAGTCTTTGTTAGGACATTTTGTTTTCTCATTTTCATAGTCATGTCAATCCCAACAATCTCCACATGTGTGTATATAGTCGTAGGTTCCCGTCACCCCTTTGAGTTGTTGACCTTCGCCTTTGACTTGAGTTTTGTTGGATTTTACCCACTTTTGACTATCCCTTTTCTTTTGGTTGGTTCTTTGGCATTCCACAACCCTAACCTACCACCAACAATCTTTTGAGAGTTAGTTCTTTCTTTAGTGTGAGTTTTCTTTGCAATTCCACTTTGCACGCTTATAGCTCTCACTTGTGGTTTCTAGTTTGGTGCATGACGCGTGCATGGGCATGGTTGTGCCAATTCACTTCCTCATCCGTTAAGAGTTCTGTGAATGTTGCCAAGCCCTAGAGATGCGACAAGATGAACAATTTGGCGAGACGCAAGCCAAGTTCAAGAACATCGACAACCGCTTTGATGGCCTCGAACAACAAATGCATGCAATGCATCACAACTTCGGCCATCAAAATGAAGTGCTACAATGCTCCATCACCGAAACAAATGACAATCTTCGACGCCTCATCGACGGAATAGCAAGACCACGTTCACGCGCATCATGCTCTTCGAGTTCTTCATGTCATCATGCACCTCTTCAACAAGATCTACATCCAAGTGCTCCAAGACGAAATGACGCCCCTGTGGTTTAAGATGGAAGTTCTTCGAACTATGTACCTTCCCCACGGCATGCTGCAACGTCAAGCTATGATGGTGATTTCTCTTCAAGTCCACAAGCAAGGCAAGAAGCACACTGTCATCATGCAAGGGCACTAGTGATCCAACAAGATCAACCACAAGAAGAACCGCAACAGCAACCACAAGAAGAACCGCAAGTGCAACCGCAAGTCTACCACTATCGCCCGCGACACATACTTGACACAACAAGTGATGACTCCAATTTGGAGAATGAAGCTCGTCATCGACGTGAAGCTCTCCAAGATCCTCCTCGACATCATCATCATGAACGTCCACACGAGGCGCCTCCTCCACCACACCAAAACATGGAGCATCAAGTTGTACAAGTTGAGCGATGCCCACCATGTCAAGAGGCTCAAGACCATGATCTTCGCCGTGAGGCCCATGTGCCTAACCAACATCACCAATCGAGGAACGGGCCTCCTTTTCATCATCAACCACATCATGAGGCTCCACATCCTCAACACCCTCATGAGGCCCAAGGCACCAACATCGTCAAAAACCACGCCAAGAGAAAGAGCAAGCGCCACAACAACAATATCAAGAGCAAGCTCCGCAACAAGGTCGCGAGAACCAAATTCCACCGCCTCAACCACAAGATCATCAACAAGGTCACCAAGCTCGTCGCAATGACCGCAACGATGAAGAATCTTTCGGCAAGCTCAAGTTCACAATGCCCAAGTTTACCAGATCCAATGACCCCAAAGAATACCTCTCATGGGCACTAAAAGTTGACAAGATCTTCCGCATACAGACTTATAGCAACGAGAAGATGGTTGCCATGGCTTCGCTTGAGTTTGATGATTACACCAACTTTTGGTGGAACAAGTTCAAGTTGCTCATCACGCAAGGCAAGAGCCGCCAATCACAACTTGGCATGACATGAAGGCTCATATGAGATCCCTCTTTGTCCCCGCGCACTACACGTGTGACCTCTTCAACAACCTTCAATTGCTTCGTCATGGGACAAAGACCATGGAAGAGTACTTCAAGGAAATGGAACTCAACTTGATTCGCGCCAACATTGACGAGCGCATGCAGCAAACTATGGCATGCTTCCTTATTGGGCTGAACCACCCAATCAAGCGCATCGTCGAGTTCGAAACATACAATACCATGGTTGATCTTGTGCACATCGCAACAAAGGCCGAACGTCAAGTGCAAGACGACATCAAGTACAACAAGCCCAAGACGTATTTCACCTACAAGCAAGCTTCAACCGGTACGCCAACAACCTTCAATGGAAGCTCCTCAAGTACCTCCAAGCCTTCCTTCGATCCCACACTTCCTCAAGGAAAACTGCCCCCAAGTGGTAAACAAGCAAAGAGTGATACACCTTTCAACGGTGAATGCTACAAGTGTGGAGGCAAAGGACACAAGTCGGTCGAACATGGAAACAAGAAGGTATTGTTCATCCATGATAATGGTGACGAAGAGTACTTGAGCGAAGATGAATTTGATGCCCGAGTCCAGGAGGCAATGGCAAGACAACGAGTGGAAGATGACCAAGAACTCCTAATGTGTGAACATGACGCAAGTCCATCGCTTGTCGTCGCAAGGATCTTGACCACTTAATCACAAGAGTATGAAGACCAACGCTCAAATATCTTCCAAACATGAGCAGGCATCAATGGCAAGTCTATCAAAGTGATCATCAATGGAGGGAGTTGCCACAACCTTGCTAGCATCAAGTTCTATGAGAAGCTCAACCTCACCCTCCATCCGCACAAGCACCCCTACCATGTGCAATGGCTAAGTGACCAAGGGTCCGTGAAGGTCAAGCATACCGTATCGGTCTCCTTTTCCATTGCCCTTACAAAGACATGGTGGAGTGCGATGTGGTTCCTATGATAGTTTGTCACATGCTTCTTGGTCCACCATGGCAAATTGACAAGGATTCTCTACATGATGGTCGCACCAATGTTTACACATTCAAATGGCTCAACGAAACATGTGTTTTGCAACCAATGAATCCTAGCCCAATAATTGCGGACAATGCAAAGGCTTTAGCGAGGGTGCAAAGCACAACACCTACTTGTGAGAAGAGCGGTGAGACAGAGAACCAGCTCATAGTGAGTGAGAGCCACAAGCCAAACTCGAGTGGAAAAACTAAGAGTGTTCTCCTTGCCACCAAAAGTGAGATGAGAGATGTTCGGAACAACCCATCCATCTTGCACTATGTCCTCCTTTTCAAGGGACTAGCGCAAGGAACTAATGAATTAACCAATGTTCCTCCATCTTTGATGATTGTTTTGAAGGAATTCAAGGATGTGTTCCCCGAATAGCTTCCACATGGACTACCTCCTCTACGCGGCATCAAGCATTGCATTAACCTCATCCTTGGCGCACGAACAGGGAGGAGACAAAGGAGATTGAACGTCAAATCAACCAACTCGACTCCAAAGGTTTGATCCAAGTTAGCACTAGTCCAAGTGCCGTACCCGTAATTCTTGTTCCAAAAATGGATGATCCATTACGATTATGCATGGACTACCATCCAATCAAGTCTATCACCGTGCGTTATCGACATCCCATACCACGTCTCGATGACATGCTTGATGAGTTGTGTGGATCCACAATTTTTTTGAAAATTGATATTCGTAGTGTTTACCATCAAATACGCATGGCTGAAGGTGATGAGTGGAAAACAGCCTTCAAGACCAAACTTGGTCTCTATGAATGGCTGGTTATGCCCTCTGGTTTATATAATGCCCCATCCACCTTCATGCACCTCATGAATCATATTTTGTGTTTTCTCATTGGCAAGAGTGTTGTTGTCTATTTCCATGATATACTTTTTTTATAGCAAGTCACTTGAGGACCATATTACACATGTCAAGGAATTTTTGCAAATCCTTCGACATGAAAAGCTTTATGCTAATCTTCCCAAGTGTACTTTTGCTAAAGACAAGTTGATTTTTCTTGGATTTGTCGTTTCTTCGAAGGGCATTGAAGTTGATCTGTCCAAGGTAAAGGACATACAAGATTGGCCCATCAAAAATGTGAGTGAACTCCGAAGTTTTCATGGGTAGGACAGTTTCTATCGTTGCTTTGTGAAAGACTTTTCAACCATTGCTTTTCCTCTCAATGAGTTGACGAAAAAGAATCTCACCTACGTGTGGGGCAAAGCTCAACAAAAATATTTTGATGAACTTAAAAAGAGGCTCACCGAAGCACCTCTTCTTACATTACCGGATTTCACTAAAACTTTTGAGATAGAGTGTGATGCTAGTGGTATTAGCATTGGAGGATTCCTTATGCAAAACGGACATCCTATAGCCTACCATAGCGAGAAACTTGATGGTGCTCGCCTTAATTATCCAAGTTATGAGAAAGAGCTTATTTCCTTAGTTCGTGTCCTTCAAGTTTGGCAACACTACCTACGGCCCAAAGAGTTTATCATACATTCCGACCATGAGTCGTTGAAATATCTCAAAGGACAAGCTAACTTGAGTAAGAAACACGCTAAGTGGGTTGAGTTATGGAGTCTTTTCCATACATTGTCAAGTATAAGAAGGGCAAATATAATGTAGTTGCAGATGCTTTGTCTCGCAAGCACACAAACCTTCTTACTCGACTTGAAATCAACGTGTTGGGTCTTGAGGAAATAAAATATTTGTATGCTTCCGACCCGTTCTTTGAACCAATTTTTGCAAAGTTCTCCATTTACAAAGGAGTTGATGATTTCTATTTGCATAAGGGCTTTCTGTTTAAACAAAACAAGCTTTGCATTCCGAAATCATCGATCCAACTTTTGCTTCTACAAGAATCTCATGTGGAGGCCTTATGGGTCACTTTGGCCGTGACAAGACATTGGACATGCTCTCCACTCACTAATTTTAGGCCAAGATGAAGCGCGACGTGGAGCGCTATGTTTAACGATGCATGACATATGTTCAAGCTAAGTCGCAAGCTAACCCTTATGGTCTTTATATGCCATTACCTATTCCTCATTCACCTTGGTCCGACATTAGCATGGATTTTGTGTTAGGATTTCCTAGATCTAAGCATGATCATGATTCTATATTTGTTGTCGTGGATCGTTTTTCCAAAATGGCACACTTCATACTGTGGCATAAGACCGATGATACTTCACATGTTGCAAATCTGTTTTTCAGGGAAATCGTCCGTCTTCATGGTGTGCCAAGAACAATCGTCTCTGACCGCGACGTCAAATTCATGAGCTACTTATGGAAGACCCTCATGTCCAAGCTCGGCGTCAAGCTCCTCTTTTCATCCGCGTCGCATCCCCAAACCGATGGCCAAACCAAAGTTGTCAACCGAAGCCTCGTGACTCTTCTTCGTGTGTTGATCAAGAAAAACCTCAAGGATTGGTAGGAATGCATTCTACACACCAAGTTCACCTACAATCGTGCCAAGCACTCCACAACCAAGATGAGTCCCTTCATGATCGTCTATGTTTTTGAGCCCCTCACTGCACTCGACATCCTACCACTACCTCTCCATGAGCGCACCAACATGGACGTTGAGAAGCACACACAAGCTATGAAGAAGCTTCATGAAGAAACTAGAGCTACTATCGAGCAACAAGTCCTTCGCCAAGCTTCAAGGTTCAACAACAGCAAGAAGGAGATGATCTTTGAAGAAGGTGATCTTGTGTGGATACACCTAAGCAAAGACCGCTTTCCCAAGGAACACGACTCCACGCTCAAGCCAAGAGGAGATGGTCCCTTCAAGGTCCTCAAGAGAATCAACAACAACGCCTACATCATCGACATACCGACATCCAAGTACCTTGCAAGCAATACATTCAATGTCAAGGATCTCTCACCCTACCATGGAGATGTTTTAGATAACAACCATGAAGTGTCAAGGACGACTCTTTCCCAAGGGAGGGAGCTAATGCAGCCCGTCCTACAGACGCTCCTACATCTACACCACCAAGTCCCCCAAGTGGACCAATGACCCATGCCCGAGCCAAGCTCCTTCAAGCTAAGGTGAATTCGCTCCTCTCATCATGTGACTTTGACATATACTTGGATGGCTTACTACTTCATACCACTACTCTGTGCATTATCAGGTACGAAACCCCGCCGCGTCAACCCACGAGCCCTGAAGCTGTACCTGTCCTAAAGCTACCTGCGCCGGAGTGTCCGCCCTAATCCAGCCGGAGTGTCCCGCCTACCCTAGACTATTCCTAGCACGAACATTTAGTATGCCACTACAAACACTAATCGGACACTACCCGGAGTGTCCGGCCACCCCGGACTGTCCGGTCCACCCGACCCGGACTGTCCGGCCTGAAGATGGTCTTGCGAGTCATAGCTGGGCCATGTGGCCCATGTACCCCTCTACTTTGCCCAGAACTCTACTTTAATGCCTAAATTACCCCTGAACTTGTGGCTGGTCTATATATAGTCTCCCACGTCTATTGTAAACCCTAGGCATGGTATTTGGAATTAGTGGAAACCCCTTGTGGATCTATCTAGTTCTTGCCTCATGCTCCTTTGACAAAGGAGCACCAAATATCCCAAACCTCGTTGGAGTTTGCATCGTGCCTCCATGTTGTACAAGGCCTAGGCATTGGAGTCCCTTTGCCTAGATGTCAAGATATCACTGAGTCTCCCATCTCGCTGTGCCGGTTCGAGAGAGAGTCCTCCGCCCGACGCCGATCTTAGGGATTGCACCGGACCGGTCACCGCCGGCGTGAGCTATTGGTGTGTATCGTGGTTTTGCGTGTGTGTGTTCATTGCGTTCTTCATGCGTGAGTTCGTCGTGTTCATCCTCTCCTCCGCTCCCACACACCATCCTCGATTTGAGAGGGATTCGTGAAAGATCGGGCCACCCTAGAGGTTTGCCCTCAACAGATTTATTCCAGGAATACCCCGGGTGGTACTGGAGCGCAGGTGGACCCTATGTTGGAAAGTGTGTCAGCCTCCTCGTTGCTTTCGTGGCCCATGTGTCGTAGTTCGCAGCCATCAAAGTCTCCTTCGAGTGCATCATAGAGGTTGTGGTAGGCGATCATGTTCTCACTAAGGGCATCACACTGGTTCATCATTTGGTCCACCACGAGCTTGGAGTCACCGTAGATGACGACTCACGTCGTGCCGTAGGCTTTGGCCATCCATATCCCATGGAGTAGGGCCTCGTATTTAGCATTGTTGTTGGAGGCGCGGAACTGCATTTGCAGAACATATGTCATCTTGTCGCCCTGCGACGATGTTAGGATGATACCGGCGCCAACTCCTTCTTGACGTTTTGATTCGTGAAAGTGCATTGTCCATAGGCAGGACATGTCTAGTGTGTTAGGGAGTTGGTTCTCCATCCACTGAATGTAAAGACCTTGGATCGATAAAGATTCTAAGTCCATGTGATTAATAGGCTAGTCCCGGGACCATTAGCTAGCACACACAGTCGATGAAATATCATGTAAAACACAAGTCTTTATTACATGAATCGAATAATCCAGAGTTTACATTATTACGACAGAAGCAAAATATATACAACTTGGAGTCCCATCAATGCCACAGGCTAGTTGAGTGAAGACCCGCGATCCCTACGCACCTTTCAATCTTTGGATTCTGCACATAAAACATGCAGCCAACAACTTGGGTCAATACTTTGAATGTATTGGCAAATTACACCAAGGAAAGAATAAGACTAACTCTACATGCGAGGCTAGGAGTAGGTTTTGGGGTTCATTTTCATAAAGCCAATTTTCTCTAAGAAGAAAAGAGGGAAAGTTTTACCCTACTTTGTAAACATTTTATCTAGTAGTATAGGGTCAAGTGGAACACGAGGATATTACGCACCAAGTGTCCAATCAACCTAACACTTGGATATTACACACCAAGTCCCAAAATCCCACCCATTAGCGATATTACACACGCCATGGGGTTTTAGAAAACTTTATGCTTGGAAACAGAGAGGAAGATCCTTCCGAGGCTCCATCCTTCAGATGCTCAAAGTGTTCTTTTCCATGAACTCGGCTGATCAATTAGTTTGCAATACTCTCGAGAGTTTGTGCACTTTAACCACAATCCACGATCAAGTCCTTCTACAGACAAGACCATGGCGAGGCTTTCCCTTAGTAGCTCCTCTACCAGCTGGATCCAACCGTGCCAAAAACCTCCAAATGTCGGTACGCCGGTGAGGTTTTCTACTAAGTACTAGGCCAAGACAGAGCCCATATGTATTGTGGTTGCACTAGAAGATTCTGAATTCTGAAACATGGCAGACATCTTTGATTCCTGGGCTGCCGTCCTCCACCAATCTCCACTCGTTGACCCGACAACCGTTCCGCCCAGAAGAAAACTTAGTTTTATTTTGAAGGGGATTTGAGAAGAAAAGATCTACGGTGACCCAGCATACCACTGCATGTGTAGTACACTATAGTCGTTGATATGACACTCATAGAACACTGTTCCGTAAATATCACACCCCTCAGAGTGGTACAATAGAAACATTGCGGGTCCATATTACAAACATACACACTTTATTATTACAAACCAAGAGTTCTCACACTTCAAATATTATGAAAGTACAAACTAAACTTAAGTAGTTTCAGCGGAAGATATTAAAAACTAAACTCATACTCCGAATTGAGCTCAACAACTTATTCTATATAGTTCCTGCTGCTCGGCTCAATTAGTTTACTAATAACTAAGGCAACTACTCGGACTCGTTGCCCTCCACTCCATAGCGTATCTCGTAGTCCACCCCTTCAACTCCTCTAGACAAGTCGGGTTCTTTGTAGCAGACGTCCTCTTGCCCATCAGCTACGTACATCGAAGTGTCTTCGGGATTCTAAGAGTCTAAGCAGGGGTTCAAAGGAAAGAGTGAGTAACAGCGTTACCCAGCAAGTTCATTATATGCAATGTGGGAAGTTTCATGCTCTATTTACCACCTCGGACAATACTTCCTTGGTACTATGCATTTTTCGTAAACATTTCTTCAAAGATTGATTTTATTATCAAAAACTATGCCGATCAGCCTTCACAGGTTGACCAGAACTTCATGGAGTTCCTTTCCTGCCGCGTTCGTAGCTCCTTCCCGAAACAGAGAGTAACATGTCACAATTCTTACACTCTGCAGAGGTGCGTTTCTTTACCCATGAGAGACCAACTCCTTGTTGCACAACCGGGCGTACTTTCCCATCCATAATTCCATGATATGGGGCCCAGTAGGTGATCCAAGCTAATCACTGCCCTCTCCGCGACCCCATATGTCTGCACGATCCTCCGGGGCTGACTACACCTCCGTTAAGCCTCCAACTAGGGCAAGCTATAACCCTGGTGAGTTCCCGAAGACTCTATGAAGTGGTGATGCCCCTGGTAAGCTCCATAAAAGGCCCGACTATACCTCCGGCAGCCACTCATAAATAAACTAGACACCAAAATCGTGGGGCCTAAGGGTGCCCACCCATTGGTTGGATCCATACCAGGAATCCCAACATCATGATAAGGTGTAGCACCCCGGTAAAACCACTACTAGAAAATCTCTTGTTGTTTGTAGTTTGTGCATCATCATGATCGCATGCTCATGTCATCATGCCACAATGCATTTGAGCATCGTCATCATCATGCATCTGTTTGCCTAAAACTATTTTCTAAAAGCCTATCTTTGTTTTCTAAATATCCCCGTCTTTATTTCAAATCAAAACCCTGGTCTTTTTCGGACCTTTTATTTGTCTAAAAACTATTTACAAAAGTCTATTTAAAAATAAAATAAAAGTTTATGTTATTTTTGGGAGGCAGCCAGCCAGGCCCAAAAGCCCAGCTGGCCACCTCCAAACTAAAACCCTAACCTAACCTAGATCACCATCTACCACACCCCATCCCCACCTACCTTCTACCCAGCCGCCGCACACACACCGACCGAAGCCCACGACGCATGCACACAGCATGCGGCGTAACCCAGCCCGACCAGCACAGTGCACACACCTAGCACATACGTCGTGTGCACAACTAGCCACCAACCACTCCCTGGCCATTTTGCAGCTAGCCCCCTCCACCGCCTTGGTCAAACGCCATCGGGTCCTCGTCGTCCTCCCAAGCAACCAACGCGAGCCCCACGCTCCCCTCGATCGCCACCAACTCCCGTCATCGACCCCCACCACCTCGCCCCGCTCCCTCGTCCCAGGCCCGTATCGCCACCAGCCGCCATCGCCTTCTTCCCGGCCGATGAGCCTCCTCGTTTCCGCGCCTCCTCGCCCGCAGCGCTCGAACTCGACCTGTGTCGCCGCAGATGACCTCCACTGCGTGGGCGTGATTGTCCTCTCCGCCACTGGATGCCTCGGACTAGCCCTCCCGCCTAGAGCCGCCATCGTCGGCCCTGCTCCGGCCACGCCAGACGCCCGTCGCCGGCCCCCCCTCCTCGTGCGTCTTCTACCGCCTCCTGTTTGTGGCGCCGCCCGACGTCGTCCGTTCCATCCTCCTCAAGCCGCTCCGTCCGCGAGCCTGAGCCCACTTCGTCCGAGAGCCACGCATGCCCTAATGCTTGTCTCCTCTGCATGCCGTCCTCCTACGAGTAGCGTCGGTGCCTGCCCCATCTCCGGACTCCCTGAGCTCCACTTCGACCTGGAGACCGCGTCCTCTATCTTGATCCGTCTGCCGCGACCTGACCCGGTCTCTGCAGCTCCTTGCGTTGCCGCTGCACCTCGTCTCTCTGTCTCGCCTGCCTGAAGCCGCTGCTCCAATCTTGGCAACTCTTGTTGTTGCCCACAAAGTGTTTGATATAATGTCCAAGTGGGACATGCCCCCGTGCAGCGTTCCTATGTTTGGTCAGTGCAACTAACACCTGCGGGCGTGTGTGGTGTTGATGCTCTAATCCCGAGCCTCTGCTTTGTTCTTTTGATGAGTTGGTGATGGTGGTGCCACCCGAGGAATACCGAAGCCTAGATCTCCGTTCCCTTGTTATCGCCAAGATCTTCCGAGGTTGTACCGTCGCAAAGCCAAGAACACCATGTCCCGCCAAGATCATCACCGACCGTCGAAGTTGGATTCCCAAGATCTCTGACATGGATCGCCAAGACCCGTTCCCGGATCCGAAGGCCGAACACCGACACCAGCTTCATGTTCCCCTTCACAGACGCCAAGACCCCACTCTCGGAGGCGAAGACCGAACCCCGTCGTACCCTCGGAGACCAAGACCATCGGTGCCAAACCCTAATGTGATTCCCGTTCCGAGATCCCTATTTCTATAATATATGACATATATCCTGTTGCATATTAAATTGATCATATCGCATACATTTTTATTTGTTTTGGGGTTATTTGTCGGTTCACCTAATAATTAAATATGGAGGATATATGCGCAATTTTCTAGTCTTATATCGTCTCCATTTAAATTTGTGTAGCAAACCGGTGCCATGATTGCCTTGTTAATTCCACATTTACTTTGCGGGGTAGTTAAACAACATGAACTTTCTATATAATTGTTGGGACCCCGGTTCCGCTTAATATTGCCTAATTGCATTGCATCTTTGCCATGTCATGCATCATATCATAAACATGTCGATTCTTCTACAGTAGTATTAAATATTGCATCCGGTGTTTCTTTTAGTGTTTTGTTCTTCGCGGATTAGGCCGTTGAGTGGATGCGAGTATCGACAAGCCCTTCGGATAATGTATCTTCGACAGTGTTTCCCAGGCGAGTATTCTCCCCCTTTCTACCTATTTTGCATTTATAGTCTTTACTTCCTCCTATTGATCTATTGATGTCCGTGTTGCGATGCTTTAGTTTCCGTGCACCCTTTATATTCCTTGCAGCCTCTATATTGCCTTGGACACATCTTATTGCCTGTTGTTTGATAGATAGTCGGCCTTGCGAGCCGTAGTTGCTTGCTCAGGTGCTGCTTCATGTGGTTGTCGCTCCACCGTTGTTGGAAGGTTGGCACATGTTTAATGGTGGAGATGATCATGACCTTAAATACAACTTGATTAAAATGCTGGGAATAGTTATAACTAATGCAGAGGCATCGGTGGGCAATAGTAAATATTTGGTTTTTAACAACTCACTTGTGTCCCGTAGGCTCCGAGTACTTGATACCTGTTCCTTGACGATCGCACTATCTGCATGTGGGACCATGAATCCCCTTAGCCAGAGCTTGATTCATTTCTTATTTCTTGGGGCCACAAAGTAGTTCAGGGCTTCATTACTATCCTGTACTTATGCCATGCTTTATTGCTTTACTTACGATTGTGCGTGGAGCACCTATACTGTTTTGGAACGTGGAATGTTTTCGCGGTATCGACAAGCCCAGTCACACTTTCGGGTTCCCAGTCGTTTACAGCCATTAACACAAACCTAGGGTCCGCTCTCTTTTTTCCTTTGCCCTTTGTTGGCACCCCTTTTGTTTTAGTAGGTATAAGTTCGACGTCGTTAGCAGGGTTACCCTTCTGGCTTAGCCTAGGCAGGGTATGGACGCCATTGGTTATTCTTCAGGGCTCTTAGCCCCATTTGCATCTTATCCGTACTCGGATGTTGTATCGTTTCAAGGTGATTTGGATCTTTGTATTGTATATCTGTATTCTTGACTCATGGAGTCATGTTGTATATATATGTATGTTCTGTGGGTTCCATCATGAACTATTGTGTAATGGTATTAGTTCGTTTTCCACCCGCACGCAAGTGCCTGGTGGGCGTCCTAGAATCATTTCTATGCGGGTTTGGCGGGAAGCGCTAAAATCTGCATAGGGTCGATTCGAGGGTGTTACATAAGGTCATCTTGCCTCCATATAAAGAAATAAGATATAGCTGACTTCATTGTCCCATTCCAAATCTCATGGTTAACGTGTATTATACGGCGCTAGAATCACTAACGTCATGGGTTGTTAAGCCTATGTGATTTATGCAATTGGAACCATAAGTTCCATTGCTGATCTTTATCATCACTTAGGATGATACTACACCTTATTGATTAGCGAAGATATCATTTTCTGTTTCCAAATCATAGATGATAACACACAATTTGCAATATCTTTGATAAAGACGCTTCAAAGGACATGAGCAAGTTATGAACTTGCCTTGTGACTGCAAGGTAGTGAAGTCGGATGCTTCCACCTGACCTTGAGCTCCGGTTTCTACAAAGAACCATTATTGCCCGATAAGGACAATATTTAATGAAGCAGTATGCCATGCATAGTAATGTTATGCAATGATTTATTATTTGCTTCCCTGCATGTCTTACCCTTTTAGTAAAAGCTTACTATTTTATTTAATCAATAAAAGACAATTTCATTCTATGAATTTATTTCCTTTGAATATCTTATGAAATTCTTTTAAGGAAATAGGATTTATTTTCATCACACCAAATTCACTTTGCAAAAATACAAATTAGTATTTTTCTACAATAGTATATTCATTTAGGATCTTAAAAGTGAGTTTTATTCAATTTTAGGTGTTTCCCATATTTTTGTAGAAATTCAAAAGTAATTAACATCCAATTATTATTAACCCTAAATTTTAATTGCCAAAAATTCTATTGATTATTTTTATTCAATAGAACATATTGCTGTGAATTTATAGATATATTATTTGTATTTTTAAGATTTTTATTTATTTATCTAGAGCCATTTTTATCTCAGGGGTATATTGGTAATTATACTCTTTTTAAATAACCCTATTAAGATACAGGCCTGGCCCACTGGGCTGGCCCGGCCTAACTTAACCCGGCACACTTGGCCTGGTTACACTCACCAGAGTGGTACTAGGCTGCCCACATGCCCAGTACCCCCTCGCACGCACACTCTTCTCCCCTCTCTCACTCTCTCGCGCACACGACCATCTCCTTCGTCTGCCGCTACCGCCGCACACGATTCCGGCCGAATCCGGCCGCTATTGCCGCCACCACTATGCAGGGTGACTCAGTCGATGACGCTGTTTCATCTTGTCCAAGCGGATCCGTGGTGGGTGCTTTCTCTTGGTCGTGCTGACCTCTACCCTAGGCTAGGGTTAGGGTTTGCCGTTCTGGAGCATTGGCGATGGTGCGCCGGTTCTTCACTGCATTCACCGCTCTTCTCTGGTGGATCAAACGCGTGGTTGGGTGCAGGTTGCAGCGCCCCTTCGGGGTGCTCCCCGTCCCACCGTTCCTGCTTCGCCGCCGGTCAACCTCTGCTTCCTCTTCGATTCTTTTTGCGAGGCCCTTGAGTAAGATTGGCTACTCCTCCTCTATGATCCACTATGTCTTGCTCGATACCCTCTGGGTGCCTTTAGTGGTAAATCCCTAATTGATTTCATGGTTCGTTTAGGTTCATCCCTCTGGCCTGAGCATGATGATTCTATTAGGACTGATTGTAGTGGTTATATTGTCCTATATGTTTACCCCCTTATGCTAGTGATGTGGATTTCACTGTGGTTTCATGGTCCTAGTACTAACAATGGTTCTGTCAGTAATGTTCAGTTGATCTTTATACACTAGTTTATGTTGATCTTTTACATTGGAGTGAGAATGATACTCCTATGCTTCTATGATTATAGAAATGCAACCATGAGCATGATTCCTAAATATTTATTCTAGGAAAATGATTAGTGATCCAATATTAGTAAAACATTGGCTTGGTTTTAGATGTGATATTTGTGACACCTTCTTTTAGAATGGTACATAATGTTCATATTTCTATTGCCTAAATCCCACTTGTCTCCAAGTTTGACTGGTTAAATGCCTAAAAACCTTTTGCTGGCTTTATTATCCTAATATGCTATAGCCTATTAGCCTATGATGTTGGTTTGAGGCATGACTAGGAAATACTAAGGTGTTTCTAGCTATTTCTCAAAGATATGCTCTGATGCATGTATCAGCTAATGATTCTTGAATCCTTTTAAGAAAATGATTGATCTCCTCACTATCAAATATTGATCCTTAAGATCCTAAGATTACAGAGGTGCTACTCCATAGGAGATGTGCCCTGGATCTAGGTCTAAGACTGCTGTTTATTTATAAATGTGGAGTTTTGAATACATTTCCAAGATCTATGATGCAAAGGCTGAGATCTTGGATTTGTTTGTAAGGATTTGTTATTGGCTTTCATTTAAATGCTTCTGGGATGAATCTACACCCCACTTGGGTGTTTTTTTGAGAAGTTTAAGTAAAAATATCATATGCTCATCTGCTTCTATGATGATCTGATCATGTTGTGATGTTATTTGAACTCACCAGATTGCTTGTTGATTGATGATGTTGTGATGTAGCTTGCTACTTGATCTTGCTCTACACCACCTAGTGCTGCTCCTGTAACTTGATGCTTGACCTCTCTTTCCACCTACTCCACCCCCTCCTTATGTTACCATCAGATAGAGATCTGATGATTGATTTGGTAATTTTGGTGGAGAAATGAGCTATGGTTTCAGCGGTTTCTATTACTACGAGTGTATGCTTGAGAAGAAGAACTAAGCTTTTGTGTTTCCCCTTCTCCTGGTGCTCTGTGTGGTACCTTGTACTGCTGCTGGTAGCTTGACAGCACACCCCATGCAGTCAAACGACTAAGCTATGTGTGTGCATGTGGATCAGCTTAGTAACTGGGTTGTTACTCTTGCCTGTTTACTAATTGTCAGCCTGGTGAAGTCTATTTGTTTATCCTCTGCTATTGACTAAGAAGAACAAATACTTCACTGTTGGTGAAACTTACACTTTTGTGTACTCAATAATGTACCATGAATAATGCACTTCACTATTCAACACTGAGAGTAAAATTACCTTACTAATCCATAATTTTCCTTTCTAGTATTTTTTCTTATTTGCAGGAACAAGATCTGGAATCGCAAGATTAGTGTAGGATAGATAGTTAGTATAGGTTCTACTTGTAACCTTCTTTGTAATTCCTTTGTAAAGGATCTTGTAAATATGTTATTACAAGTTTAATAAAGTTAAACTTCTGTTCTGTGTATTCTTATACCTTTGATGTATTTGTCATAATTTGTGACCTCATTATAAAAATAGAGAAATAAGCATTATTTCTTATTTAATTATTTTTCCTTGACATTAAATCTTATTGTGGATTACTATTCCTTTCTTAAAATCAAACAATGAGAATAAGGTTTTCTTTTGGAAAACTCTTCAATATTAATAACTTCTAATATCTAAATAATTTCAAATTGATTTGAAATTTCAAATTTAAATTCCAAATAACTTCCCCAATTTCTTAATACTACCTAAATATCATGTCAGAATTCATAGCAATCACTAACAAGAGCTATTCCTAGCCCAGTTAGTGAAAGAAACTCTGATCCCTTTAGTGTTTTGTTTGGCGAAAAATTTATCCAGATTTTACAGATGCATGCATGCACAAACTTATAATCCTATATCTACCCTTCGTTGGATCCTAATGCTGGGATGCTACAAGATCGCTCAAGAGAGCCTTTATACTTAGAAAATTTCTTGAGTTTCGAACCCCCCAATAGTACTTTATATATAGCATAGCAAGAAAAAACTTAGCAAAAATAGGGGTAACCTAGTAGGAAGGAAAAAAAACCCTAAGTATAGAGCGACTCATGGCATACTACAAAACCGCACTTGCAAAATAATACTAAGAAAATCTATTATATAATTCTACACATGCATACTACAGAATTTGAAGATCAAAACACGCATAGAAAAAACTGGGACATAAATATGAACAACTGGTGTAACTTGTCTTATGTTTGTATTACAAGTGATGATTGAATTCTGCTGCAGCAATTGCACTCCCTGAACAATCTAACGTGAGGACAAAATAATTCCAATCACAATTGCAAACATAGCAACAACACAAACATACCACAAAAAAATGGTGATCACACGCATGCATGATGATTTACAATGTCATAATGGTTGTATTTAGTTCCTTGAACTTTATTATAACACATTATACATATTAAAAAGCATTTAATGAATAATTTTTTTATTAATGAACTATATTGATTTAAATAGGGTTTAACTCACTTTAACTCAAATTATGGCATTTTCATATTATTAAATTGTGAATTAAATATCACTTTATAGCTATCTCAATTTAGATCTAGTAGCAATTGGAATCATGCAAAAAGGATCTATACATATTTTTGTATGATTTAATTACTATAACAATGCAATTTAGGATTTCTGCAAGATTATCTGATATAACAATGCCAAATAATTTTGTGTATATTTTTACTGGATAGATATGATCACAACTAAACAGTACAAACTGGCTTTACTAAATTTGGAGTTATAAATCATTTTCTATGATTTAATTACTACTTAATTGAGTTTAAATCATTTAAAATAGTTACTTCTTGAAACATTGTGTCTAAGACTAGATCTGTATTTTACATTAAATTGTGAATCTACGGATATATTATTTATAATTTTAGGGTCTATAAATAATTTATTATAAATTTAATACTCTAAAAGTCCATGAAAACTAATTAAACCACTACTGTAATATACACTACAAAAATTAGATCTAACAGCATATTAATGTTGCATATGAAATTTAGAAACCATCGATACTTTATTTGTATTTTTGGATCTACAGATAATTTACTATGATTTATTTAGTCTAAAATGTTGATTACACTATTTAAATTATTACAGTAAATATATACCGCACAAGTCAGATATAATCACATAATAATATTCTATACAATTTTCTGAATCCATTTATATATTATTTGCTATTTTTGGACATAAAAATCTTTTTCTATGATGTTTCAAATATTAATCGATTTTCTGCCCTTTTATTTCCTTTAAAAAGATTTACTGATTGGGCGCTGACCTGGGCTGACCTAGTGATGACGAGGCGAGGCTGACGCGATGGGACACACGGCATGCACCGATCGGTCGATACCCCTTCGCAGGACCGATCTATTCTGGACCGCTCGATGGGGATCCAGTGGCGTGGAAGCAAAGCTTCATGGGCCTCACCAGAGATGACGTCACTGGTGGCGGAGTGGCAACGACAGCTCAGATGGCATTGGTCGGCAACGATACGGTGGTCTTCGGTGATGTTGAACCAGTGGACGAGGAAAACCAAGGCACGGGACACGTTTTGGTGACCACGGTGAGGGTGTCCGCTTCCTAGGACGGAGAAGAGGCACGGCTGGACCTTGGAGATGTCGGCGATGCTCCGGTGGCTCGAGGCGGTGGCTCCCTTGCTCTGCAGAGGGGGAGAAACATTAGAGAGATGCGTTAGAGTTTGGGGAGTAGTATAGGAGGGGAAAAAGGGCGAAGGGGCGATAGAAACGTCGGTGGATTTTCCTTCCAAAGGTCGGCAATGGCGCGGTGGCGATAGATCGGTTTCGATCTCGAAATCGACAGCCTAGGGGTAGATTCAAAGGGATTTTTTAGGGTTTCGAGAGATAGGGTCGAGGGCTATTTATCTATGGATTTGCGTGTAGGAGGGGGCAAGGAATCTACATTAATTTGGACGACTTTCGTGGAGCCAGTTTGTTAACGTGTTCTTCACGGACTCTGGCTCGGTGGAGAAGATGACCTGGTGGTCCCAGCTTGTCAGTGGTAGTGGGAGAAGGCGGGCTAGTGCCAACACTCGGATTTTTAATCCCAGATGCCCGTTATGCCATACCTCGCAATCCCAGGATTACCTTTTTGCGAGACATAACGGATTGGATATCACAGTACATCATCCATTACAAACCATACATAAGGTCTTACACAAATAAGGATCTCATGATCCAGCCTGAATACAACAAGCAACGGAAATAAAAGATAAGCGTAGCGGTGGGGTCCATCTTCAGGGGCACAGGCAATGCTGACGAAGGCAGATAGTCCTAGTTACCATAGCCGTCCTATTGGCCATCATCTTGATAGTCTCCTTCATAGTCTAGCCACGAGAATAGCCAGGGACAAAAGCCATGAGTACTCTTTAAGTACTCGCAAACTACCACTAACAAGTAATATAATTATATGTCAAGTGCTAACTCTATGTTTAACTATAAGGTTAAGTTTGAAACCTAAGTTGAGTTCTGAAGCAAAGAAAGATAAAGTAAAATTCTAGAATCACTTAAGTTGGCAAGCTAATATCATAAACACAACCCTGTTGTGGTCAAGTCAAGATTCATCATTCACTTCAAGTTATTTGGAAAACATCTCACAACGAAACAGTATGGCCATTCCAACTTTCCATAACCGCGGATGCAGCTATTCGAATAGTTTGACACTCTGCAGAGGTCGTACACTTTCACCACAAGATTCGATACATCTGTCAGGGATAACCCTGAATCATCATACTTAGTATGCAGATAATCAAACATAACCTTCCCTTTACACACCCTAGTATAAGCACCTCTCTTATGAGCATGGCCTCCCAAGCATGACCATCAGTCATGTTGGGCACTGCATAGGTGGACATCATGAGAGGTAGCCTCAGCTCAAACCTCTTCCGCGAGGGAACTAATACTAATGCATATAAATTTCCAGCTAAGCCTTACCCAATTCAGGTAGTGTGGTTGTACGGTAAATTTGGAATGGTATCGCATCCGAATCCAACCATCAGTTTTATAAAAGGGTTGAGACTCATGCCTCAACATTTTCATCATCATAAACCATTTGTGTTTCTCAACATATGTCAAAACATCTCAATAGAATGACTCATCATTGCAAGGTTTTCATAATTCATTTTCACCAAGTGCTCCCATCTAAAGTGACTCAAGTTTTTATCTACTCTAAACTACTTAGTTAGGAGTGTTCACTAAGGTGGAAAAATGATGGGTTCAATCTCATGCCATAGAATGACATCTAAAGGGTTCTAAAATAGGTCAAGTTTTATACTCTTTATGCTACCTTCAAAAGGTAGAGAACTTTGGGTAAAGTAAAGGAAGTAAAGCTTGTAAATAAGACTTGGGGTAACTAATAGTCAAAGTGATATGACTCAAGCATGCCTATAGCATCTTGCTAAACCATCTAGTTTAATCTTAGCTTGCTAAGCATTATACTTGCAAGTGTTAGCTTGCATTGCTAATGGTGGCTTGCCTTGGTTGGTGCAGTGGTTGAAGTTTTCTTCTTCTTCTTCTTGGTAGAACTCCTACTCCTCGTAGACTTGGTCGGTACTATCGTCTATAAATACATACGGAGTACACAATCACCAAACAATACTTAACTAGTCTAATTAGCATTCTAAGACACACATTTGATGATCTATTATCATCACAAGCATCACAAGTTTAATTCACTAGTTTCATTCTTTTTAAATTAGAAAAGTAATTTCTACTCATTGAAAAATTAACTAAGATTTGATATTCACCACTTAAAATATGGGATCATGTTGACACATGTCATCACCACACATTCCAACATGTGGGAATGAGATTTAAGAGTTGGATCATAATTACTTTGGTTTAAGTTCAATATTTAATGATTTAAAGTGACTAGAAATGCCTATATAGCATTATTTTGGTACTAGTCCAAATTCACTGCATGTAAACCTTAATATTACTACATATTCAGATAGGTATGGTGAAATGTGATTTTTGAGAGTTGGAATCAACTCAAAACCTATCTTAGTTGATTTTATAAAAATGTTGCAAGGTCTAAATGCTTATGTTTTGTTATTTTTACTAGGAGAGATCTATAACTCTAATTGAATTAAATCCAACGGGCTTGGATAGATCATTTCAATACCTTTCAGGCAAAATTGGTTTCATGCAAAATGGATTTGTAAAACTCCCAGAGTTGAATTTTAAACTAGTGGACAGAAACTAGATTAACTCTAAATAGAAAAAACTAGATTTGAATTTCTAACTCGCGCGGGAACTAACTGGGACGGTCCAGCTACGCACAGTGCATGCAACGGGATGCCTGACATGCGGGCTCCACCAGTCAGCGGCACAAAAACACCGAAACGGTATCTAGCATCCTGGGCCACACAATCTAAAGGGATCTAACGGTGGAGAGTCATCATCGACGACGGATTACTCCGGCGAGAGTCTGACCTAGCCACGGCGGTGGGGGTCGATTGGGGGCGTACAAGGGCTCCCGCAAGGTCAGCGAGGCGGGCGAAAAAACTGGTGGTCGACGACGAGCTCAGGGACGGTCGAGGTAGCTCCGGGGGTGGTCGCAATCGACGGGGCTTCTCCTCTTCTGCAGCGGGCTCCTCCGGTGCAATTCCGGCAAACTATGGCTCGATTGGCTCCGGTGGGAGAGGGGAAAGGATTAGTGAGATGTGTGAAGTGTGGGAGTGTGAGGATTTCGTGTTGGGGAAGCCAGCTTATATAGGCTCGATGGTGAGATCGAGCGGTGTGGGCAGGCGACTCCGGCGAGGGCAACACAGGGGGCTAGTAGCGTGGCTCGAGGTAGGGGACGGTGGCATGTCTCCTGGTGGTGCTCTGCGGCTTAAAGGCATGGCAAGGCAAGCTCTGTGCTGGTTGGGAGCGTCACGCGCTCTAGGCGGCAGAGGGTGCGGGTTCGACGGCGAGCGGTGGCTGTGGCGCGTTGGGCGGCCAACGGGGGTGTCTGGGGTGTTCCTGGGTCATGGCGAAGCGGTGGGCGCGGGCTGCGGTCGAGGGGCGGTCTGTGCACGCGGGTCGGGCGTGGCGCACTGGACGTGTTCGACATGGTCGACTAGCTTCCACGCACGGCGGTTCCGGCGGTTCTGGTCTCTGTCTCTGGGCTGGGGCTGGTAGGACGGTGGCGGTGGACCATGGGATAGCGTGTAGACATGGCGAGAGAGGGGGAAGCGGTCTGCTGCTGCGAGGGCCAAGTTGGCCGACGAGGTGCTCTCGGCATGGCCTTGCAGTGCATCTAGGAGGTAGGGGATGGGTTTGTGCTGGTCTGGTTAGACTCGGGGGAGACAAGGGTGATCAAAGCACCTCAATTGGCTAGACAAGATCAACCCCAAAACAGTAATAGTTAGGCCACTTTGATCTTGCCCACAAGGTGTTGGACAAAATGGCCGAAAGAGAATTTTTTTTGAATTTTGAGTTCAAATTTTTTGAGTGATCTAAACTAATGCTAGGTAGTCTCTGGTTGCAAGGGTTTTGAAAATGGAGCTCATTTGAGTGGTTTTTCAAATAGGGGTGATCTATGCATATGTAGTGAATTCAATTTTCACATGCCATTTAAAATAAGTAAAAGAATGTTTTTGGAAGACCCAAAGGTGGGCCTTGGTAGATCTTTATGTGTACTAGCAACGGGTGTACAGATCATGAATTGTTTCTGTTACGTTTTGAGAACTAGGAATAGCCAAAGTAGGCATGAGAGTTAATTTGGCCAAAATGACCATTCACTTCAATTATTCATTTTGAGTTGTTTTTCTTTGGGAAAAGTTTGGGAATGATTTAGATGATGTTTATTTCCTCTAAGAATCATTTTACAAGCAATGGATCATAGAACCATGGAAATTCAAATCAAATCCTAATTTAAATGCACATACACATGAATGCTTTCATTTTTAATTTGGAAAAGTTTTTGTTAACCCTAATTTTGATGATTTGGATCTTGATAAGCTTGGATTAATGTTTTGGGATGTTACAACCAGCTGCTCTACTCTCTAGCGGGCCGCACTAGCAAGGTTCGGGTTGGCTCGCTAGCTACTGTGTGCACGCGCAGGAGAAAGGGAAGGAGAAGGTCAGCTCGGGCTAGGCCGGTGTTGCGCGCGTGTGATAGCTGGATAGGGCCCACGACGATAGGCTTGGATGGCTCACTGGCCCGTTTAGGCTTAGGTTTCATCTTTTTTATTCCTTTCTCCTTTTCTAGTTTCTTATTTACTTTATAACTTTTTCATTTAAACTCCAAATGTGTTGAAACTTGTTTCTAAAATTTTCTAAATCCAAGTAGATCTTTTTAGGCTAGTGTTTAGCGAAGTTTGTTGTCTTAGCAATAATGGTTTTGATAAATCCTATTTAATTCCCTTTAGAATAAAGTGGCACATAGAATTTAGGGTTCTTAGTTCATTATTCCGATTTGCAAATTATGCATGATGCCATGATACAAATTAAACACAAATGATTTGTATTTGTTCAAAACTTCCCAACCAATGTGATAGCCATATTAACACATTCTTTTAATGTGGTTTGGTAAAATTTCAAACAAACAACGAAAGTTTCTTCCATTCTAAATTTTCAACAAGATCAAACAATTAAATCAACTTATTAATTTAACATTCCAAAATAGGAAAAATTTGGGATGTTACAATGAATGAGAAAGTCCAGGAGAACTTGCGACTTGATTGCTAGCTGCTTCTCGTATGTGATGTCACGTGGAGACAGTTTGATTCCCCATAGAGCAACTTGTCCCGTGGCATCGCTCACCACGATGATGGGGTGCTCTTGGAAGTAGTGGCGCAGTCGTCGTGCGATCATGAAGATGCCATAGGCCAGCTTCTGATAGTGCGGGTACCGCTGTTTTGTTGGTGTGAGTACCTTGCTGAGGTAGTAGAATGGGCGTTTCACCCCATGGACCTTGTTGTATTCGTCTCGTTCTACCACCAGCACAGTGCTAAGCACCTGGGTGGTGGCAGAGATGTATAGCAGCATGGGCTCTTTCTCCCTTGGAGTTACTAGAACAAGTGATGTGGAGAGTGGAGCTTGAGATCTTCGAATGCTTCTTGTGCTTCATCCGTCCACTCGAACTTCTCAGCTTTGTGGAGGAGATGATAGAACGGTAGTGCCTTTCCACCCATGCAACTGATGAATCGACTGAACGCCGCGATTCGCCTAGCCAGCTCCTGGATGCCTTTGACGTTCTTTGGCTTCTCCATGGACATTATGGCCTTTATATTCTTTGGGTTAGCCTTGATTCCCCTGGCAGATATGAGGTACCCGAGCAGTTTACCAGACGGTACACCAAAGACGCACTTCTCTGGATTCAGCTTGATTCAGTAGCGATCGAGGTTATCAAAGGTCTCATGGAGATTGTCGAGTAATGTGGTTTTCTCCTTAGTTTTGACGATGATGTCGTCGACATAAACTTGGATGTTCTGGCCAAGCTGGCTCTTGAGGCATGCCTGCATACACCGTTGGTAGGTGGCTCCTACGTTCTTTAGCCCGAAGGGCATTGTTGTGTAACAGAAGATGCCGAATTAGAGGCGTTGAGGAAGTAGAGGTGTTCGCATCCCATGGTGGAGTCAATTATCTGATCGATCCACAGAAATGGTAAGTGATCTTTCAGGTAGTGCTTGTTAAGACAGGTGAAGTCCACACACATTCGCAGGATATCCATGCCCTTTTTAGGGACAAACACTGGGTTTGCTACCCAGGTGCTCTCCTTGATCTCTCATATGAAGTTAGCATCGAGGAGTCTGTTGACTTCCATACCGACCACCTTTTCCCTTGGTTCTGACAATCGACATATCGACTACTTGACTGGTCTGGCGTCAGGATTCACATTGAGTGAGTGCTCGGCAAATTCCCTAGGAACTCCTGGCATGTCTGATAGACACCAAGTGAAGGTCTCCCAGTGCTCACGGAGGAATTTGATGAGCGCGAGTTCCTATGCGGAAATCAAGTTGTTGGCGATGAGGGACATCTTGGTCAGGTCCATCAGATGGACCTAGACTGCCTTGGTGTGCACCGACGAGTCGAAGGACTAGTCGGGTGTGTTTGGCTTACTTGGAGGAGGTACACTGTTGTCTGTCGACTCCTTCAGCTTCGCCAGCTCGTCCTGCATGCCGAAAGAGTGGGAAATTCTATTGAATTACCAATCGCAGCTGTCTGACCTCTCAAAGCTTCCGCTGACGGTAATGCCGTTAGGGCCTGGCATCTTCATCTGTAGGTAGGCGTAGTGTGGCACCGCCATGAACCTCGCGAACGCGACACGTCCGACGATACAATGGTACTACGAGGGACAGTCAACCACTTTGAATTCGAGGCGCTCTTGCTAGAAGTTTTCTAGCGTGCCGAAGATGACATCCAAGTTGATTTTGCCCAAGGGGTATAAGCCCTTCTTGGGACGATGCCGTGGAACATTGTGTCGGAGGTTTCTAGGCACGAGAGGGGGATCCGCATGGTGCGCAGGGTGCGAGCAAACATGAGGTTGATACCACTGCCGCCGTCCATGAACACGCGACTCAACTCGAAGCCACCGATTTGCGCCTCGAGCACCAGGGGAGAATGGCCTAGGCGAGGTACCTGGCGGGGATGATCGCGCTTGTCGAAGGTGATGCGGGACTCGCACCCGCTGAGGTACTCAGTGGTTGAGGGTGGAGAGTTGAACGCCAAATTTATTTGGCGAGTGATTGATCCTCAGCTACTGGTTGGTTGTTGAGCAGGTACATGGTGGCTACTGTCACCGCTGCTTGCGGTGTTTTTGGGAGCACATTGCCCCGTGTATCCACCGTCATGAAGGAGAAGTCGAGGGCACGAATGGCCTCGTCTCGCTCCTTGTCGTTGAATTGGGCCAGTCGAGAGTGCCTTTTGGCGGCTGTAGAGTCGTTTCCCTTGGAAGAGGATCCTTCGATAGAAGAGAGCGCTGCTCGTCAGATATTTGATTCATCCGCCCTCTTTTTATGCTCATCAAGTTGAGCGATCACCTATTGCTGGCGCCTAAACTCTTGCATGAGCAGCCAATGGTAACCCATCAACATCTATTCTGATGAGTTTGGTGGCAGGGGGTTGCCCTGTAGGGCCTCTGTGCATCGAGCCCACTCGGTGTCGTTGAACTCAATCAGCTGCCGCTCGTTGGCGCGTTCACCTGCAGGGTTATGCGGCTGATGATCTTTGTGGACGGGCCGATGACAGGGGGTCGATTTGTCGACCCGTTGTTGGTGGGTCCGCTGTTGGTGTTTTCCCTTTGAGTGCTACCATCGCCGGTATTTATTACGATGCACATGTAGTGGTTGGGCAAGCTATTGCTCCCGCAGCTCTTAGATCCGGAGCCGTAGGCTCCATCTTCTGACACCAGATCGCCTAGATCGGACTCACAACTTCAGTTGCCATCCGTGCCCTCGACTGATGCCGAGGAGTTGATTTTGCTCAGGGTGCCGATCGGTGGTGGGAAACATGACGCCAGGGCAATCACAGGGATCTTCGGCTGATCGGGGAGGCAAAGCATGCCGAGCCAACCAACTTGGAAATGTAGGCTTCCTATTGTCAGGACGATCCCATCGCCCACAGACTCGAAATCTGGGCGAGTCGTTGGCGCGTGGACAGTGAAGTCTACCGGAGTCGTAGATCATGGTTGATGGGGTCGAGGAAGCCACAACATCAGCACTCCCGTTTCCCACAAACAGTGTCAATTGACGAGGGGTTAACTCATCAATGCCCATCGTTGATGGATTTAGGTTCGAGGAAGTGGGGAGAACTGGAGGCATCGATCGGCTAGCAAACAAGCACACAGGTGACATGAGGTTTTACCCAGGTTCAGGCCTCACAGAGGACCCTACTCCTGCTTGTCTGCTCTTGATTATGAGGGAGTCGAAAGATACAAGGGTGCGCAAATGCAATTTGGCGAGGTGTATGTGGGGGTGTATGAGTTGGTCCTCCTCGCTGCCCCTCCTGGCCTTTATATAGAGAGGCTAGGTCTTAGGTAGCAGGTCGAGTCGGTTACAAATTAGGGTTTCCCTTTAAATTTCTATCTACACTTTGACGTGTCCTTCAAGAAGTCGAACTCCACTAGGCCACCCGAATCCTTGATAGGCTCCGATTGTACCGTGGACGCCTCTTGGGCTGAACCTTATAGACTATTCTCGAGGTACCTGTAAGGTATACCCATGTCAGTTGGACTCATGCTGGAGTGGCATTGCATGTGTTCTTTATGATATGGGGTGGCCCGATCTTCTCAGCAAGCACTTGTCGATGGTGATGGTGGATGATAGATAACTAGTGTGTAGCTATGATCTCTCCTACTCGAACCCTGATGCCAATGCAACAGATCTTGAACCTTGTAGAATATTCACCACACCAGACTCTTGCGCACTTGTCGTCGACCATGAACGGTAGTTTTCAATCTACTAATTCCCAATGGAACAACAGATCACACTCAATTGCAGTTGGTAGAAATCGATCACAAGTAATTCCAGAGGTTCTATGAAAGAAACAACTCCAAAATAATTTTAACATGGTCTTAAAACCTAAAACTAGTGCCCCCCATGAAGGGTTTCGCAGCATAGTAAATCAAAATTTTCTACGGAAGCGAACAGAGGGAAAGCCAAGATCTAATCTAGGAGATTGGATTAGATCTTCATACCCTTGAAGATTCGCACAGCGGAACGTTCGTCGGAACGTGGGTGATGTAGTCGTACTCGCTTCTCCTCCTCGCGATCCGATCCGATCTAGCACCACAAGTGGCGGTGCCTCCGTGAGATGCACACGTGCAACACCTCGACGTCTCCTCCTTCCTCGGACCAGCAAGTAGGGTGGAGAGATAGATTAGATCTACAACACGACGGCGTGGTGTATATGGTGGAGAATTTCTGCAGCAGGGCTTCGCCTACAAACAGTCGGGGGGAGAGAGGAGGGCAGCAGGGCAACTAGGGTTTGTAGGAAGGTGTGTGGGTTGGGGAGGGGGTGCACTAGCCCTCTATATATAGAGGGGGGTGCGGCCAGCCCTTGCCCATCCTCCAAGCCTATCTCTAGTTTAAACGATTTAAACTCTCCCTTCTAGAAACCCTATCTTATCTCTAGTTTAAACGATTTAAACTTATCTAGGATCGGCTGGGCCCTATGGGGCCTTGTGCCCCTGGCCCAATGCGGCCAGGACACTCCCTCATAGGCCCATGCCCCTCCCGGAAGGTGGGACCACGTTGGCCCCCTTCCGGAAGGTTCTAGAAGCTTTTGGTACAATACCGATTAATCCAGAACAATTCCGAACTCCAAAAACTGCACTGCCTTATATGAATCTTATTATCCGGACCATTCCGGAACCTCTTGTGATGTCCCGGATCCCATCCGAGACTCCGAACAAAAATTCATAAACCAAGTATCCAATCTATCCTAGTGTCGAGACACGTTAAGTGTGTGACCCTGCGGGTTCGAGAATATGCAGACATGATCTTCTATCAATAATCAACAGCGGGATCTGGGCACCCATATTGACTCCCACACATTCATCGATGATCATATCGGATGAACCACGATGCCAGGATTCAATCAATCCCATATATATATTCCCTTCGTCTCGCGATATTTTACTTGCCCGAGATTCGATCGTCAGTATCGTCATACCTAGTTCAATCTCGTTCACAGCAAGTACTTTACTCGTTCCGTAATCCAATATCACTTTGTGATCAACTCCTTAACCACATGCTTGCAAGCGGTGTTGATATCGATTACCGAGTGGGCCCGAAGTATATCTCTCCGACTTGGGAGGGACAAATTCCATCTCGATACATACAACCCAACAGATACTTTCCGATCACCTGAGAGACACCTTTATGATCACCCTCTCATAGGATGACGTTTGATGACCTCAAAGCTTTCTTCCGATACCAGGGAGTTGTATTATCTCATGGTCTAAGGAATACAATATTTGACATAAGAAAAGCTTCGCAATGACGAACACGATGACACGATCTAATTGCTTCGCTTAGTTTGGGTCTATCCACCACATCATTCTCCAATGATATGATCTCATTATCAATTGACAACTCATGTCTATGGTTAGGAAACCTTAACCATCATTGATCAATGAGCTAGTCCATAGAGGCGTACTAGGGACACGGTGTTGTTCACAAACCACACAAGTATTAATGTTTCCGCTTAATACAATTCTAGCATGGAATATAAACTTTATCATGAACAAGAATTATAATAATAACATCTTTATTATTGCCTCTAGGGCATAATTCCAACAGTCTCCCACTTGCACTAGAGTCAATAATCTAGTTTACATTTGGCAACAATCTTACACCCATGGCACTGAGGTGCTGATCATGTTTTACACATGGAAGAGGTTTAGTCAATGGATCTGCGACATTCAGATCTGTATGTACTTTGCTGATCTTCAGATCTCCATCTGCTATATAATCTCGGATTATATGAAACTTGCGGTTGATATGCTTGGTCTTTGGATGATATCTTGGTTCCTTAGCGAGTGCTATGGCGCCAGTGTTATCACACAATATCTCCAGTGGGTCCAATGCACTTGGAACCACCCCAAGCTCAGTGATGAAGTTTCTGATCCAAACTCCTTCACTTGACGCTTCTGCAGCAGCCATGTATTCCGCTTCTACTGTAGATCCCGCGATCACGCTTTGCTTGCAGCTTCTCCAGCTCACAGCTCCTCCATTCAAAATATACACGTATCCTGTCTGAGATTTAGAATCATCCTTGTCGGTGTCGAAACTAGCATCGACGTAACCTTTTACGACGAGCTGTTCATCACCCCCATAGACTAAGAACATTTCTTTAGTCCTATTTAGGTACCTTAGGATGTTCTTCACGGCTGTCCAGTGTTCCACTCCTGGATCACTTTGATATCTGCTCGTCAAACTAAGAGCATTGGACACATCCGGTCTAGTACACAGCATGGCATACATGATGGAACCTATGGCCGAGGCATAAGGCACTTTGCTCATAGCTTCCCTATCATTTACCGTAGCTGGACACTGAGCCTTGCTCAATATCTTACCTGACAACATAGTCACTGAACCTTTCAATGCCTTATCCATTCTGAACCTTTTCAGAACTTTGTCTAGGTATGTACTCTGGCTTAAAGCTATCAGGCGTCTTTGTCTATCTCTATAGATTTTGATGCCCAATATATAAGCAGCTTCACCTAGGTCTTTCATTGAAAAACACTTGTTCAAATAACTCTTCACATCGTTAAGCATGTCGATGTCATTTCCAATAATCAATATGTCATCCACATATAGTACCAGAAACGTCACCGAGCTCCCACTCACTTTCTTGTAGATGAAGGCTTCGTAGCAATTTGGAACAAATCCAAAGCTCTTGATCACTTGATCAAAACGAAGATTCCAACTCCGAGATGCTTGCTTCAGTCCATAAATTGAACGCTGAAGTTTGCATACTTTATCAGCATCCTTAGGATCGACAAAACCTTCGGGTTGCATCATATACAACTCTTCATCAATGTTGCCATTGAGGAAAGCAGTCTTGACATCCATCTGCCATATTTCATAATCATGAAACGCAGCAATTGCTAATAAAATCCGAATGGACTTAAACATCGCTACGGGAGAGAAAGTCTCATCGTAGTCAACACCTTGAACTTGTCGAAAACCTTTCGCAACAAGACGTGCTTTATAGACGGTAACATTACCATCCGCGTCCGTTTTCTTCTTGAAAATCCATTTGCACTCAACGGCCTTTCGGTCGCTAGGAGGGTCCACCAAAGTCCATACTTGGTTTTCGCTCATGGATCCCAATTCGGATTTCATGGCTTCTAGCCATTTCTCAGAGTCTGGGATCATCATCGCTTCCTCATAGTTCGTAGGTTCGCTGTCTTCTACTAACAAGACAGTCAAGACAGGGTTGCCGTACCACTCAGGAGGGGCACGCGACCTTGTCGACCTGCGACATTCAGTAGCAGCATCGTCCGAAGCTTCATGATCCTTGTCATTAGCTTCCTCTATTGTTGGTGCAGGCGGCACTGGAACAATTTCAGGTGCTGCGCTACTCTCCAATTCAAGAGAAGGTTCAATAACCTCGTCTAGATCTACTTTCCTCCCACTCACTTCTTTCGAGAGAAACTCCTTCTCAAGAAAGGAACCGTTCTTTGCGACAAACACTTTGCCTTCGGTTCTGTGATAGAAGGTATACCCAATAGTTTCCTTAGGGTATCCTATGAAGACGCATTTCTCCGCTTTGGGTTCGAGCTTGTCCGGCATCAACTTCTTGACGTAAGCTTCGCATCCCCAAACTTTAAGAAACGACAACTTAGGTTTAGCACCAAACCACAGTTCATACGGTGTCGTCTCAACGGATTTAGATGGAGCCCTATTTAAAGTGAATGCAGCGGTTTCTAATGCATAACCCCAAAATGATAACGGCAAATCAGTAAGAGACATCATCGATCGGACCATATCTAATAGGGTTCGATTCCGGCGTTCAGACACACCATTGCGCTGTGGTGTTCCGGGTGGCGTGAGTTGTGAAACGATTCCACTTGCTTTGAGATGCGTGAGAAAATCATAACTCAAATATTCGTCCCCACGATCGGATCGTAGAAACTTAATCTTTCTGTTACGATGGTTCTCCACTTCATTCTGAAATTCTTTGAACTTTTCAAACGTTTCAGATTTATGTTTCATTAAATAGATATACCCATATCTACTTAAGTCATCGGTAAAAGTGAGAAAATAGCGATATCCACCGCGTGTCGAAACACTCATCGGTCCGCATACATCGGTATGTATGATTTCCAACAAGTCCGTTGCTCGCTCCATCATACCGGAGAACGGGGTTTTGATCATCTTGCCCATGAGGCATGGTTCGCATGTGTCAAATGATTCAAAATCAAGAGACTCCAAAAGTCCATCAGAATGGAGTTTCTTCATGCGCTTTACACCAATATGACCTAGACGACAGTGCCACAAATAAGTAGTTTTATCACTATCTACTTTGCATCTCTTAGCCTCAATGTTATGGATGTGTGTTTCATCCCTTTCGAGATTTAGAAGAAATAAACCATTCATAATAGGTGCATGACCATAAAAGATGTTACTCATATAAATAGAACAACCATTATTCTCCGATTTAAATGAATAACCGTCTTGCAATAAACAAGATCCAGAAATAATGTTCATGCTCAACGCAGGCACATAATAACACTTATTGAGGTTTAAAACTAATCCCGATGGTAAAACTAAGGAGAGCGTGCCGACAGCCATCACATCAACTCTTGATCCGTTGCCAACGCGCATCGTCACCTCATCCCTCGCAAGCCGCCATCTATTCCGTAGCTCCTGTTTCGAGTTACAAATATTAGCAACTGAACCAGTATCAAATACCCAGGCACTACAACGAGGGCTAGTAAGGAAAACATCAATAACATGTATATCAAATATACCTTTGATGGTGCCAGCCTTCTTGTCCGCTAAGTACTTCGGACAGTTGCGCTTCTAGTGACCCTTGTCCTTGCAATAGAAGCACTCAGTGTCCGGCTTAGGACCAGACTTGAGCTTCTTCTCAGCAGGGGCAGTGCGCTTGCCGCCGCCCTTCTTGAAGGGCTTCTTTGCTCCCTTACATTTCTTAAAGGAGGGCTTGTTGACCATCAACACATGATTATCCTTCTTGATGTCCACCTTCGCAGCCTTCAGCTTTGCGAAGAGCTCGGTGATCGTATCAGTGGAACCAATCTGATTATGAGTCACTACAAAACTTTTGTAGCCGGGAGGGAGTGATTGCAGAACCCTGTCAATCTTGAGCTCCTCTGGAATCTTGCAGTCCAGTTGCTCAAGGCGTTGAGTGTAGCCCGACATCTTAATGGCGTGCTCACTAACGGAACTCCCTTCCTCCATCTTGCAGTTAAAGAACTTCTCGGAGATCTCATATCTCTCAGAACGGGCCTGAGTCTGAAACATGGTTTTCAACTCTTCGAGAATCTCAAAGGGCCCGGGATAGTTTTCAAAACGATTTTGAAGTTCCGGTTCCATAGAAAACAACATGGTGCTCTTAATCACACCATAATCATCTTTGCGCGACTGTTAGACAGCTTTCTCATCATCCGGCGCAGTTGCAACAGGGGGGTTACCTAATGCTTTCTCAAGGACATAGTCCTTTTGTCCTCCAGACAGAATGATTCTCAGATTGCGGAACCAATTGGTGAAGTTAGACCCATTGTTCTTAAGCTTTTCTTTCTCAGCAAAAACGTTGAAGTTGAAGTTGGACTTAGCCATTTGATCTACAATATGTGCAAGTACAAATTAGACTATGTTCATGACAAATAGTTCAACTTAATCAAATTACTAGATGAACTCCCACTAAATTCAACATCCCTCAAGTTGTTTAGTGAACACGATCCAAATTCACCACACCTTATCCGATCTTCACGAGAAGAGATGTGGTTTCAATGGTGGACAACGAAGTGTCGATCATATCATTCATATGACTCGTGCTTAACCTTTCGGTTCATGTGTTCCGAGGCCATGTCTGTACATGCTAGGCTCGTCAAGTTAGACCCAAGTATTTCCGCGTGTGCAAAACTGGCTTACACCCGTTGTATGTGAGCGTAGAGTCTATAGCACCCGATCATCACGTGATGCTTGGACACGACGAACTTTCGCAACGGTGCATACTTGGGGAGAACACAGTTTTTATCTTGATCTTTAAGTGAGGAATCATCTTATAATGCTACCGTCGCGATCTAAGCATAATAAGATACATAAAAGGATAAACATCACATGCATATAACTTTATGTGACATGGTATAGACAATCTTCGCGCAATGATCTCCATCTTGTGCGTTCCGGCATGATCTCCATCACTTCACCATGATTGCCTCCACCACGAATAGCAACTACAACTATTGCTAACTACTTAGCGATAAAGTAAAGCTATTACATGGCGTATAAGAAGTTGACTCGCAGGTCATACACAATTATAAAGACAACCATATGGCTCCTGCCGGTTGTGTACTCATCGACATGCAAGTCGTGAAACATTACAAAACATGATCATCGCATACAATATACACATCACATCTTGGGCCATACCATATCACAGAAAACACTCCCTGCAAAAACAAGTTAGACGCCTCTACTTTGTTGTTGCATGTTTTACGTGCTTATGGGAGTATATGCTAAGAACGATTCTTACCTACGGAAAGCCACAACGGTGATATTATGGTTGCCAAACTCCGGTGTTAATCCCATGACAACTATAGTGAGAGAAACTGACATCCACCAGCCGCATGTATGGTACAAGCCACACGTCAAGTGCGGAGCCGGTCTCGCAAACGACGTCGTGTAAGGTTGGCCTGGACCGCTTCAATCTCACTATCCCGCGCCATAAGAAGAACACAAACAAGAGGCTTGCAACAGAAAACATCAACGCCCGCAACAACCATGTTGTGTTCTACTCGTGAAACACATCTACGCATAGATCTAGCTCTGATACCACTGAAGGGTTTCGCAGCATAGTAAATCAAAATTTTCTACGGAAGCGAACAGAGGGAAAGCCAAGATCTAATCTAGGAGATGCAAACAACGAGAGAGATTGGATTAGATCTTCATACCCTTGAAGATTCGCACAGCGGAACGTTCGTCGGAACGTGGGTGATGTAGTCGTACTCGCTTCTCCTCCTCGCGATCCGATCCGATCTAGCACCACAAGTGGCGGTGCCTCCGTGAGATGCACACGTGCAGCACCTCGACGTCTCCTCCTTCCTCGGACCAGCAAGTAGGGTGGAGAGATAGATTGGATCTACAACACGACGGCGTGGTGTATATGGTGGAGAATTTCTGCAGCAGGGCTTCGCCTACAAACAGTCGGGAGGGAGAGAGGAGGGTAGCAGGGCAACTAGGGTTTGGAGGAAGGTGTGTGGGTTGGGGAGGGGGCGCACCAGCCCTCTATATATAGAGGGGGGTGCGGCCAGCCCTTGCCCATCCTCCAAGCCTATCTCTAGTTTAAACGATTTAAACTCTCCCTTCTAGAAACCCTATCTTATCTCTAGTTTAAACGATTTAAACTTATCTAGGATCGGCTGGGCCCTATGGGGCCTTGTGCCCCTGGCCCAATGCGGCCAGGACACTCCCTCATAGGCCCATGCCCCCTCCCGGAAGGTGGGACCACGTTGGCCCCCTTCTAGAAGGTTCTAGAAGCTTCCGGTACAATACCGATTAATCCGGAACAATTCCGAACTCCAAAAACTGCACTGCCTTATATGAATCTCCGGACCATTCCGGAACCTCTCGTGATGTCCCGGATCCCATCCGAGACTCTGAACAAAAATTCATAAACCAAGTATCCAATCTATCCTAGCGTCGATACACGTTAAGTGTGTGACCCTGCGGGTTCGAGAATATGCAGACATGATCTTCTATCAATAATCAACAGCGGGGTCTGGGCACCCATATTGACTCCCACACATTCATCGATGATCATATAGGATGAACCACGATGCCAGGATTCAATCAATCCCATATATATATTCCCTTCGTCTCGCGATATTTTACTTGCCCGAGATTCGATCGTCGGTATCGTCATACCTAGTTCAATCTCGTTCACAGCAAGTACTTTACTCGTTCCGTAATCCAATATCACTTTGTGATCAACTCCTTAACCACATGCTAGCAAGCGGTGTTGATATCGATTACCGAGTGGGCCCGAAGTATATCTCTCCGACTTGGGAGGGACAAATTCCATCTCGATACATACAACCCAACAGATACTTTCCGATCACCTGAGAGACACCTTTATGATCACCCTCTCGTAGGATGACGTTTGATGACCTCAAAGCTTTCTTTCAATACCAGGGAGTTGTATTATCTCATGGTCTAAGGAATACAATATTTGACATAAGAAAAGCTTCGCAATGACGAACACGATGACACGATCTAATTGCTTCGCTTAGTTTGGGTCTATCCACCACATCATTCTCCAATGATATGATCTCATTATCAATTGACAACTCATGTCTATGGTTAGGAAACCTTAACCATCATTGATCAATGAGCTAGTCCATAGAGGCGTACTAGGGACACGGTGTTGTTCACAAACCACACAAGTATTAATGTTTCCGCTTAATACAATTCTAGCATGGAATATAAACTTTATCATGAACAAGAATTATAATAATAACATCTTTATTATTGCTTCTAGGGCATAATTCCAACACCCCATCTATTTAAGAGTCTCGGAGACGGTGGCCTAGGGTGGAAACCGAGTTGGTCCCACCCAACTAGGGATACAAACCAACCCAACTTGGGTTCAGCCTAGGACTCTATCGTGATAGACTTTGGCGTGGTCTAGGTGTCGCAGTAGCCGATCGGCCTGCTTCTGTGCCGTGGTAGCTTGCCGTGGCAGAGAATAGTGGCGTTTCTCTGCCGCGGCAGAGATCTTCCACCAAGTGTTGATCTTCAAGCTTGTGTGCTCCTTGCGCTTACTCCCTCTCCTCCCTCGCGCATTCTTCATTGATCAACACACGATGTTCCATTAGCTCCTCGCTCCGTGCTACGCCTTCTTCTTCCAAGTACCTAATCATACAATAATTCAAAGACTTACGTAGTATAAAATTCTCATTAACAAAAACACTAGGTTCGTTAAGAAACAAGTTCACCTGTTGTTCTAGTAGCTTAGCACGAGCTCTTGTAATTGGTCGAATCCTTATCTCATTGGATTGATCTTTCTTTGCAGCAGCTGGAACATCATCAGTAGTAATTGGGGTAGGTGTAACTATAGGGATGTCCTCATCATCTCCCCCCCTTCAAAAGGTGTCGACCTCGATGCTCCAAGGTCTTCTCCATCATATGGTGATAAATCAGCAATGTTGAAACTGTTGCTAGCTCCACCAAACTCCTCAATAGGTATATCAACCGAGTAGGCATTATCATTAATTTTGGCTAACACCTTGTAAGGACCAGCACCACGTGGCTTCAACTTAGACTTGTAAAGTAGTGGAAATATATCCTTGCGTAGATGCACCCATACTATGTCTCCAAGCTTAAACAACAATTCCTTCCTTGCTTGATTCCTTGCAGCAAAAATGTTCTTGACTTTCTTCTCAATAGCCTCTCTAGTCTTCTCATGAATTTTCTTCACATATTCAGCATGTTTCGATGCCTCCATATCAACTCTCTCATGTAATGCCAAAGGCAACAAATCAAGTGGCATCAATGGCTTGAAGCCATACACCACCTCAAAAGGACAAAGCTGAGTAGTCGAATGCACCTCCCTATTTTATGCAAACTCAACATGTGGCAAACACTCTTCCCAATCCCGCAGATTCTTCTTTATCATAGTCCTTAGCAGTTGTGACAATGCTCGATTCACCACCTCTGTTTGACCATCTATTTTGGGATGACATGTAGTACTGAATAGCATCTTTGTTCCCAGCTTCCCCCATAAGGTCTTCCAAAAGTAGCTCATGAACTTCACATCACGGTCAGAAACAATTGTCTTAGGTACTCCATGTAATCTCACGATGTCCCTGAAAAATAGGTTAGCAACATGCGATGGATCGTCGCTTTTGTGGAAGGCAATAAAACGAGCCATCTTAGAGAACCTATCCACTAACACAAATATAGAATCATGACCTCTTTGAGTTTTAGGTAGACCTAGCACAAAATACGTACTAATGTCTTCCCATGGAGTAGTAGGTGTAGAGAGAGGTGTATACAAACCGTGAGGCTTTAGCTTCGATTTCGACTTGTGGTATGTAATACATCGGCTCACAAATCAGTACACATCACGCCTCATCTTGGGCTAATAAAAATGATCAGGAAGCATGAGCAACGTCTTCTCACACCCAAAGTGACCCATCAAACTACCAGAAGTGATGATATGGGCATGAAGGCTTGATCTGTATCATGTGATTCCTGCACTAAGAACAAATGCAACGACGATTCTGGAATACAAAGTTTGTTAGCTCAAAACATATATCCATCCTGTATATGATACTTATCCCATGCGTTTCTAAGAGCACACAAACGATATGGTTCAGAAAAATCATGGTAAGTTGCATAAAGTGCACAAATAGCTTCTAATCCAGGAATTTTAACATCAAGATTGGTTAATAGCATGTTCTTCCTAGACAAAGCATCAGCAACAACATTCTCTTTTCCCTTCTTATACTTAATGATGTAAGGAAAAGACTCAATAAACTCAACCCATTTAGCTAATCTTCTATGCAAGTTTGATTGAGCTTTCAAATATTTCAATGCTTCATGATCATAATGTATGATAAATTCTTTTGGCCACAAATAATGTTTACAAACTTCAAGTACTCAAACAAGTGCATACAATTCTTTATCATAAATAGGATAGTTCAAACAAGCACCAGTAAGTTTCTCAGCAAAATATGCTATAGGGCGACCCTCTTGCATCAAAACGCCACCAATGCCTATACCACTAGCATCACATTCAACTTCAAATTGCTTCAAAAAATCAGGTAATGCAAGTAATGGTGTAGAAGTAAGCAAACACTTCAATGTATCAAAAGCAATATCTTGGGCAGCGCCCCATACAAATGGCACACCTTTCTTACTCAAATCATTCAATGGTGCAGCAATAGTGCTGAAATCCTTCAGGAAGCGCCTATAGAACCAGCTAAGCTATGGAAACTACACACTTCACTCACATTCATGGGAATAGGCCAATTCTGAATTGATTCAATTTTACATTGATCTACTTCTACCCCATGCTTATATACAACAACTCCTAGAAATATGACCTTATCATTTGCAAATGTGCTATCAAGATTAGCATACATTTAATTATCACACAACACTTGCAAAACTTGTCGGATATGATTACAATGTTCAGTTTCATTGTGGCTATAGATAAGTATATCATCAAAGTAAACAACCACAAAACAACCAATAAATCTCTCAAAACATGATTCATTAATCGCATTAATGTACTAGGTGCATTAGTAAGACAAAACGGCATAACTAACCACTCATACAAACCAAATTTTGTTTTGAAAGCAGTTTTCCACTCATCCCCTTCTTTGATCCTAATTTGATGATAACCACTATGCAAATCAATCTTAGAGAAAATAAAAGCACCACTCAATTCATCTAGCATATCCTCTAAGCATGGAATAGGATAACGATATCGAATAGTGATGTTATTAATAGCTCTACAATCTACACACATGCGCCATTTACCATATTTCTTAGGCACTAAAATAACAGGAACAACACAAGGGATAAGAGAGACATGAATGTACCCTTTATCTAGCAACGTCTGTACTTGTTTCTGTGTCTCCTTTGTTTCATCGGGATTGGTCCTATAGGGTGCATGATTGGGAAGTGAGGCGCCAGGGATCAAGTCAATTTGGTGTTCAATGCAACGCAATGGAGGCAATCCTGTGGGTACATCTTCTAGAAACACATCCCCAAAATCCTGCAAAATAGAAGTGAGACCAAGAGAAATAGGGGTCATGTTGTTAGAAACCAATACCTCGCCCTTATACATGAGCACAAGCGGCATGGATGTAGGATCCTCACGAAATTCTCTCATATCCTCCTTCTTGGCTAATATCAGAAGATTAGGCACTCTCTCACTTTACGTTATATCACTTGATTTAGGCTCAATTACATCATGAACAGCTGTCACACTATCTCGCCGAGCTACATAATCATCCTTCAAATTCACTTCTATCTCCTGACGAGACTCATTCACAATGTCTTGTGGTGTCATCGGCTGCATAGTAATCTTCTTTCCTTTGAATTCCAAGTGATATGTATTGGCACGACCATTGTGTTGCACATGGCGATCATAAAAGCAAGGCCGACCCAATAGAAGATGACAAACATTCATAGGAACCACATCAAAGTCAATAAAATCCTTGTATGGCCCTATTTGAAAATTCACACGTACCATATGATTTACCTTCATCTCACCATTGTTGCTCAACCATTGTATGTAGTATGGATTGTGATGAGGCAAATAAGTCAAATTCAGTTTGGCACATAACTCCTTACTTGCAAGATTTCTGCAGCTACCTCCATCAATAATTACCTTGGAAGCTTTGTTAGGTCCAACTAGAGCTTTTGTTTGGAACAAATTGCAATGCTGAGATTCATCAATAGGTTGCACACTAAGTATGCATGGAGATACCACAATGGTGGGAGCACGCTCAGGATAAGCATCATTACCATCCTCACCATCATAATCATCATCGTCATCAACTTCATATCCAGTCTCTAACTCACCATGTTCATTGACAAACATCACCTTGTTGTTGGGACAATCTTTCTTGTAGTGTCCTCTACCTCCACGAGTATGGCACACCACATCGCGAGTACGCGTAGTTGACATATTGGAACCCGAGCTAGCGTTAGGAGCAGCGGGCTTCTGAGCATTGGAACCAAACGAAGACATAGGTGCTGGTTTGGCCGATGGTGTAGCGTGGCTAGCAGCAGGTGGCGCCATAGTAGGTGGCGTAGATCTGGCCGCAAAATGGCTGGTAGACGTAAACTGTGCACGTGACTTAGTCTCCTCATCTAGCTGTGATTCAGCCTCTCTAGCATGGTGCAATAGTTCATTCATCGTCTTGTACTTGTGATGACGAACAATGCTCTTGATTTGAAGCTTCAAATTGTTGAGAAAACATTGCATTGTCATCTCAAGGGATTCATGAACTCTAGCACGTTGCATAAGCATCTCCATCTCCATGTAGTACTCATCAACTGACATGGTTCCTTGCCTCAACTATGTGAGCTTGTCAAAAACTGATCGCAAGTAATTGGTGGGTACAAATGATCCTTCATGATGTGCTTCATCTCGCGCCAATCCATGACAGGAAGCTCATTGTCACCCCTTCTGTTATGCACAATTGCATCCCACCAGCGCAAAGCATATCCATCAAATTCTGACGCTGCAAGCTTGACCTTTCTGTCTTCTGGATAATCAAACAAATGCCAGAGCTTCTCAAGTAAGATAATCCTCAGGATCAAGTGAGCCATTGAAAGAGGGAATTTAAAACTTGGGCTTGCCCAAACCATCGTCAGGTTGGTTCAGAACACGTTGAGGATGGCCTAAAGGAGCATAACCACGGCCTTAAGGAGGAGCAGCAGCAGGTGCAGGGGGATTGTCACGTCCCCTGCCACGATGTGGGGCAGCATTAGCCACACTACCCTCATCATGATCCTCAAACACATCATCGGGTTGGTATTCCTGTCTTTGCTGAATTGCCGATGTAAAGGCCTCAATCGAATGCTGCAAGTTGGCGACATTTACATTGATTGCTGTCACTTGAGTTTGAATATTATTGACTGCGCCAGTATTCTGAACACTGCATCTTGCATGTATTTGATATTCCCATCAATAGACTTGCGCCAAGTAGCAAGCTCCTCATCCTTCTGTTGCTGCAACACAACACCAACATTACTCAAAGACATGATTAGTAGGTTTGTGCAAAAATCAAAATCTGTTTGGTGGAAATACTCACAACTCACATAAAACTGACAAGAAAGGAGATCTTACCATTCCAAAGTGAATAGAGATGCTTTACCAAACGTAATCAAAGACTTATGCACTAATGTGATGAAGTGAATATCAAAGGTATAGAGAACGATCACATGGCACACAGGTTATTTATGGTGGAGCTCTAGGTATGGTATCCTAAGTACACCGCAAACAAGTCCAAGTATTGATCGTACAAAAACCCAAGAAACACACACATGGAGAAAAACGTGGCAATGTAACTATGAAGGGTGTTGCACTACTATCGAGTGACACTAGCAAAGCTCAAAGTAAACAAGCATAATATTGCTCAATCTACCATGACACAAAGATACCACTAGGCCTCTTGCTCAACTTCTCCTTTTCTTTTTCTCTTTTTATTTTGTATAGCTTCTTTCTCTTTTTGCTTTTTATTTTGCTATTTTCCTTTTTCTCTTTTTTGAATATATATCAAACACGGCCAAATTACAAAGCAAAGCACCAAAATCCTAGGAGTAGCCTATGAAATAGAATGGTTGTGGCTAAGGTTCTGGAAAGTCATTTTTCACACTTTGTAAGGATGGCTATCGTGGTAGAAAAATCAGCTCAAATCGTGTCGTGGCAGAGATTTCTATACCGCGGCAGAAAAACTGGCCTAAATTGTGCTGCGGCAGAGCAGCGGTGCGCGACAGAGAACACGTGCAAAATCGTGCCACGACAGGAGTCCGATCCAGGGCAGACTTGGTTTTGCGGTAGAAAAACGGAGTGTTTCCGTGCCGCGGCAGAGTCGCTAAGAATTTTTTTATCTGCTAAACCGACTTGGCTAGGGACCTATAATCAGGACTCTAGCTCGGATCAGATCTAGCTTGTGGCGGTGGAAAACTAAGGTGGATTCGACTAGAACAAGAAGAAAAACAAAGAACAAATCTAGATCTAGACTAAAAGAAGAACACGACTAGCAACTATTACTCGAATACGATGTAATCTAGGCTATGGCAACTCTTTTTGTGGGCCTTTTTCTGTATAGGACGAAAAACACAAACTAATCTATGGATGGATTGTGGATTGCTTACCGAGTAAATGAGGAAATCTCATACCAAGATGATATGGGGTGGCCCGATCTTCTCAGCAAGCACTTGTCGATGGTGATGGTGGATGATAGATAACTAGTGTGTAGCTATGATCTCTCCGCTCGAACCCTGATGCCAATGCAACAGCTCTCGAACCTTGTAGGATATGCACAACACCATACTCGTGCGCACGTAGCCGTCGACCACGAACGGTAGTTTGCAATCTACTAATTCCCAATGGACAACCATATCACACTCAACTGAAGATGGTAGAAATTGATCACAAGTAATTCCAGAGGTTCTATGAAAGAAATAACTCCAAAATAATTTTAACATTGTCTTAAAACCTAAAACTAGTGTGTCCCCGTCTATTTAAGAGTCTGGGAGGTGGCGGCCTAGGGTGGAAACCGAGTTGGTCCCACCCAACTATGGATACAAAGCGACCCAACTTGGGTTCGGCCTAGGACTCTGCCATGGCAGATTTTGGCATGGTCTGGGTGCCACGGCAGCCTGCCGTGGCAGCCTACCGTGGCAGAGAATAGTGGCGTTTCTCTGCCACGACAGAGATCTTCACCAAGTGTTGATCTTCAGCCTTGTGTGCTCCTTGCACTTCCTCCCTCTCCTCCCTCACACATTCTTCATTGATCAACACGCCATGTTCCATTAGCTCCTTGCTCTATGCTACGCCTTCTTCTCCCAAGTACCGAATCATACAATAATTCAAAGACTTAGGTAGTATAAAATTCTCATTAACAAAAACACCAGGTTCATTAAGAAACAAGTTCACCTGTTGTTCTAGTAGCATAGCACGAGCTCTTGTAATTGGTCCAATCCTTATCTCATTCGATTGATCTTTCTTTGTAGCAGCTGGAACATCATCATTAGTAATTGCGGTAGGAGTAACTGTAGCGATGTCCTCATCACTTTACCAAACCACATTGATACACACACACATTATAGTGTGTGTGGTGATGCACCATATCTCAAACCGGTGCTACAATTAATGTGGCAATTGAATCACAACATGTTGCTAGGGTTCCTGGACATGTTTGGACACATGTTGGAGTGACATTACATGTGTTATTTGCCAAACCACATTGATATACATACACACATCAGAGTGGGTGTGGTTATGAAGCATATCTCGAACTGGTGCACCACTTCATGTGGCAGTTGAATCCCAACATGTTGCTAGGGTTCCTATACATGGTTGAACACATGCTGGAGTGGCATTTTATGTGTTCTTTGCCAAACCACATTGATATATACACACACACGTCAGAGTGGGTGTGGTGATGCAGCATATTTCAAACTGGTGCTACAATGCATGTGGCAGTTGAATCCCAGCATGTTGCTAGGGTCCCTAGACATGGTTGGACACATGCTGGAGTGGCATTGCATGTGTCATTTTTCAAAACACAATGATATATACACACACATCAGAGTGGGTGTGGTGATACACTATCTTTCAAACTGGTGCTCCACTGCATGTGACAGTCTAATCCCAGCATGTCGCTAGGGTTCTGGGACATTGTTGGACACATGCTAGAGTGACATTTCATGTGGTGTTTCCCAAACCACATTGATATATACACACACTTTAGAGTTGGTGTGGTGATGCAGCATATCTCAAACTGGTGTTACAATGTATGTGGCAGTTGAATCCTAGCATGTTTCTAGAGTTCCTGGACATGGTTGGACACATGCTAGAGTGGCATTGCATGTGTTATTTGATAAATGACACTTATATACACACACACACATTAGAGTGGGTGTGGTGATGCAACATATCTCAAACTAGTGCTCCACTACATGTGACAGTTGAATCCCAACATGTTGCTAGGGTTCCTGGACATGGTTGCACACATGCTAGAGTGGCATTGCATATGTTCTTTGCAAAACCACATTAATACACACACAAATCAGAGTGGGTGTGGTGATGCAACATCTTTCAAACTAGTTCTACAATGCATGTGGCAGTTGAACCCCAACATGTTGCTAGGGTTCCTGGACATGGTTGGACACATGCTGGAGTGGCATTGCATGTGTTCTTTGCCAAACCACATTGATATACACAAACACATCAGAGTGGGTGTTGGGATGCACCATATCTCAAACTAGTGCTACAATGCATGTGGCATGGAATCCCAGCATGTTGCTAGGGTTCCTCAACAGGGTTGGACACATGCTAGAATAGCATTGCATGTGTTCTTTGCCAAAGCAAAGTGACACACACACATACGAGTGGGTGTGGTGATGCACCATATCTCAAACTAGTGGTCCACTACATGTGGTAGTTGAATCCTAGCATGTTGCTAGGGTTCCTATACATGGTTGGACACATGCTGGAGTGGAATTGCATGTGTTCTTTGGCAAACCACATTGATACACACATATCAGAGTGGGTGTGGTGATGCAACATCTCTCAAACTGGTGCTACAATGCATCTGGCAGTTGAATCCCAGCATGTTGCTAGGGTTCCAAGACATGGTTGACCACATGCTAGGGTGACATTGCATGTGTTCTTTCCCAAACAACATTGATATACACACACATCAGAGTGGGTGTGGTGATACACCATATCTCAAACTGGGGCTACAATGCATGTGGCAGTTGAATCCCAACATGCTGCTAGGGTTCCTGGACATGATTGGACACATGCTGGAGTGGGATTGCATGTGTTCTTTGCCAAACCAAAGTGATATACACACACATAAGAGTGGGTGTGGTGATGCAGCATATCTCAAACTAGTGCTCCACTGCATGTGGCAGTTGAATCCCAGCATGTTGCTAGGGTTCCTGCACATGGTTGGACACATGCTGGAGTGGCATTGCATGTGTTCTTTGCCAAACCAAAGTCATACACACACATTAGAGTGGGTGTGGTGATGCAGCATATCTAAAACTAGGGCTCCACTTCATGTGACCGTTGAATACCAGCATGATGCCAGGGTTCCTAGACATGGTTGGACACATACTGGAGTGGCATTTCATGTCTTCTTTGCCAAACCATAGTGATACACTCACACACACATGAGAGTGGGTGTGGTGATGCAGCATATCTCAAACTGGTTCTACAATGCACATTCTAATTGAATCCCAACATGTTGCTAGGGTTCCTAGACTTGGTTGGACACATGCTGGAGTGGCATTGCATGTGTTCTTTGCCAAACCACATTGATATACACACACATGAGAGTGGGTGTGGTGATGCACCATATCTCAAACTGGTGCTACAATGCATGTGGCAGTTGTATCCCAGCATGTTGCTAGGGTTCCTGGACATGGTTGGGCACATGCTGGAGTGGCATTGCATGTGTTCTTGGCCAAACCACAGTGATATACACACACATCGGAGTGGGTGTTGTGATGCAACATATCTCAAACTGGTTCTACACTACATGTGGCAATTGAATCCTAGCATGTTGCTAGGGTTCCTGGACATGATTGGACACATGCTGGAGTGGGATTGCATGTGTTCTTTGCCAAAACACAGTGATACTCACACACATCAGAGTGGGTGTGATGATGCAGCATATCTCAAACTGGTGCTCCGCTGCATGTGGCAGTTGAATCGTAGCATGTTGCTAGGGTTCCTAGACATGGTTGGACATATGCTTCAGTGGCATTGCATGTGTTCTTCGTCTAATCATAGTGATACACTCACACACAAATCAGTGTGGGTGTGGTGATGAAGCATATCTCAAACTGGTTCTATAATGCAGGTTCCAGTTGAATCCTAGCATGTTGCCAGGGTTCCTGGACATGGTTGGACACATGCTGGAGTGGCATTGCATGTGTTCTTTGCAAAACCACATTGATACACACACATCAGAGTGGGTGTGGTGATGCACCATATCTCAAACTAGTGCTCCGCTGCATATGGCAGTTGAATCCCAGCATGTTGCTAGGGTTCCTGGACATGGTTGGAACATGCTGGAGTGGCATTGCATGTGTTCTTTGCCAAACCACATTGATTTATAACACACACACATCAAAGTGGGTGTGGTGATGCAGCATATTTGAAACTAGTGCTACAATGCATGTGGCAGTGGAATCCCCGCATGTTGCTAGGGTTCCTAGACATGGTTTGACACATGCAAGAGTGGTATGGCATGTGTTCTTTGCCAAACCACAATGATATACACACATATCAGAGTGGGTGTGGTGATACACCATCTTTCAAACTCGTGCTCCACTGCATGTGACAGTTGAATCCTAGCATGTTGCTAGCATTCCTACACATGGTTGGACACATGTTGGAGTGGTATTCAATGTGTTCTTTGCCAAACCAAAATGACACACACACACACACATCAGAGTGGGTGTGGTGATGCAGCATATCTCAAAATGGTGCTCCATTGCATGTGGTAGTTGAATCCCAACTTGTTGCTAGGGTTCCTGGACATGGTTGGACACATGCTGGAGTGGCATTGCATGTGTTCTTTTCGAAATCATAGTGATACACTCACACACACATCTGAGTGGGTGTGGTGATGCAGCATATCGCAAACTGGTGCTCACTTCATGTGGTAGTTGAATCCGAGCATGTTGCTAGGGTTCCTAGACATGGTTGGACACATGCTGGAGTGGCATTGGATGTGTTCTTTGCCAAACCAAAGTGATAAACACACACACACATATCAGAGTGGGTTTGGTGATGCACCATCTTTCAAACTGGTGCTCCACTGCATGTGATAGTTGAATCCCAACATGTTGCTAGGGTTCCTGGACATGGTTGGACACATGCTAGAGTGGCATTGCATATGTTCTTTGCCAAACCACATTGATATATATATATATACACACACAAATCGGAGTGGGTGTGGTGATGCAACATGTTTCAAACTGGTGCTACAATACATGTGGGAGTTGAATCCCAACATGTTGCTAGGGTTTCTGGACATGGATGGACACATGCTGGAGTGACATTGCATGTGTTCTTTGCCAATACATTTGTTGAGGGCAAACCTCGAGGGTGGCCCGATCTTTCATGATTCCTGTTCAAACCGAGGGTGGGATGCGGGGAAGGAGAGCTGGATGAACACGACGAACGCACGCATGAAGAACACGATGAACACACACACGCAAAACCATGATACACACCAATAGCTCACACCGACGGTGACCAGTCCAGCGCAATCCCTAGGATCGGCGTCGGGCGGAGGACTCTCTCTCAAACCAGCACGGCGAGTAGGGAGACTCGGTGAGATCTTGACATCTAGCCAAAGGGACTTTGATGCCTAGGCATTGTACAACGTGGAGGCACGATGCAAACTCCCACGAGGTTTGGGATATTTGGTGCTCCTTTGTCAAAGGAGCATGAGGGAAGATCTAGATAGATCCACAAGGGGTTTCCACTAATTCCAAATATCATGCCTAGGGTTTACAATAGAGGTGGAGGACTATATATAGGTCAGCCAAAAAGTTAGGGGTACTTTAGGCAACTAAAATATCAAAAGGGTGTGTTACAAGGCCAAAGGGCGGAGCTGGGATGCGCATGCCCTGGGCCGACCGGTAGTACCATGTCTGATGACCGGGAGTACCGGTCAGTCGCGGTACTACCGCCTGGAGATACCAGTGCGGGCAGATATTTTGGCGGGGTCCTCAAGCATGGGCGGTAGTACCGTTTCATTAATGCAGCAATGTCGGTTGAAGGCGGTGGTACCGCTAGCAGGTACTGGGTCGGTCTGGGGCTGCTGGCGGAAGCTCTCTGTCTAGGACGGTAGAACCGGGTGCTCTAGGCGGTAGTACCACTTGGGCGGTAGTACCGCATTCTCCTGGCAGCTGCTGGCTGCTGTATCGCTCTGCTAGCTCGTGTCTTCATACCTGATGATGCATAGTGTCAGGGCATGAAGTAGCAAGCTATCCAGGGGTGTATCGAAGTCACATGAGTATAGGAGCGAATTCGCCTTAGCTTGGAGGAACTTCGCTCGAGCGCGAGTCATCGGTCCACTTGGGGGACTTCGTGGTGTAGATGTAGAGGTGTCCGTAGGACGGGTTGCATCATCTCCCCCCTTGGGAAAGAGTCATCCTCGACTCTTCATGGTTATCATCTTGAACATCTCCATGGTAGGGTGAAAGGTCCTTGACATAGAATGTGTTGCTTGCAAGGTACTTGGAGGTTGGGATGTCGATGACATAGGCGTTGTTGTTGATTCTCTTGAGGACCTTGAAGGGGCCATCTCCTCTTGGTTTGAGCTTGGAATATCGTTCCTTGGGAAAGCGGTCCTTTCTCAAGTGTATCCACACAAGGTCACCTTCTTCAAAGATCATCTCCTTCTTGTCCTTGTTTAACCTTGAAGCTTGGCAAAGTACTTGTTGTTCTATAGTAGCTCTAGTTTCTTCATGGAGCTTCTTCGTAGCTTGTGCATGCTTGTGGACATCCATGTTGGTGCGCTCATGAAGTGGTAGCGGTAGGATGTCGAGCATGGTGACGGGCTCGAAACCATAGACGATCATGAAGGGACTCATCTTGGTTGTTGAGTGTTTGGCATGGCTGTAGGTGAACTCGGCGTGTGGAATACATTCCTCCCAATTCTTGATATTTTCCTTGATGAACACACGAAGGAGAGTCCCGAGGCTTCGGTTGACAACTTCTGTTTGGCCATCGGTTTGGGGATTCGATGCGGATGAAAAGAGTAGCTTGACGCTGAGATTGGCCATGAGGATCTTTCATAAGTAGCTCATGAATTTGATGTCGCGGTCGGAGACGATTGTTCTTGGCACACCATGAAGACGGACGATTTCCCTAAAAAACAGATTTGCAACATGTGAAGCATTGTCGGTCTTATCGCACGGTATGAAGTGTGCCATTTTGGAAAAGCGATCCACGACAACAAATATAGAATCATGACCATGCTTAGACCTAGGTGATCCTAACACAAAATCCATGCTAATGTCGGACCAAGGTGTATGAGGAACAGGCAATGTCATATAAAGACCATAAGGGTTAGCTTGCGACTTAGCTTAAACACATGTCGTGCATCGCTGAACGTAGCGTTCCACGCCGCGCTTCATCTTGGGCCAAAAGTAGTGAGTGGAGAGCATTTACAATGTATTTTCACAGCCAAAGTGACCCATGAGGCCTCCACCATGAGATTCTTGGAGAAGCAAAAGTGGAAGAGACGACTTCGGAATGCAAAGCTTGTTCTCTTTTAAACGGAAGCCTTTATGCAAATAGAAATCATCAATTCCTTTATCAATGGAGCACTTCGTGAAAATTGGTTCAAAGAATGAGTCAGAAGAATACAAATTTTTTATTTCCTCAAGACCCAACACGTTCACTTCAAGTCGTGTAAGAAGGTTTTGTGCTTGCGAGACAAAGCGTCCGCAACTACATTATCTTTGCCCTTCTTATACTTGACAATGTACGGGAAAGACTCCATAAATTCAACCCACTTAGCGTGTCTCTTGCTCAAGTTAGCTTGGCCTTTGAGATATTTCAACGACTCATGGTCAGAATGTATGATAAATTCTTTGGGCCATAGGTAGTGTTGCCAAACTTGAAGAACATGAACTAAGGCAAAAACCTCTTAGTCATAAATCGGATAATTAAGGCGAGCATCATCAAGTTTCTCGCTATGGTAGGATATAGGACGTCTGTTTTGCATAAGGACTCCTCCAATGCCAATACCACTAGCATCACACTTTATCTCAAAAGTTTTAGTGAAATCCGGTAACACAAGAAGAGGTGTTTCGGTGAGCCTCTTTTTAAGTTCATCAAAAGCTTTTTATTGAGTTGTACCCCACGCGACGGTGATATTCTTTTTTGTCAACTCGTTGAGACGACACACAATGGTTGAAAAGTCTTTCACAAAGCGACGATAGGAAACGGCCAACCCATGAAAACTTTGGACTTCACTCACATTTGTTGGGATGGGCCAATCTTGTATGTCCTTTACCTTGGACACATCAACTTCAATGCCCTTCTAAGAAACGACAAATCCAAGAAAAATCAACTTTTCTTTAGCAAAAGTGCACTTGGGAAGATTGGCATAAAGTTTTTCATGTTGAAGGATTTGCAAGACTTCCTTGACATGTTTAATATGGTCCTCAAGTGACTTGCTATAAACAAGTGTATCATCGAAATAGACAACAAAACTTTTTCCAATGAGAGAATGCAAGATATGATTCATAAGGCGCATGAAGGTGGATTGGGCATTTGATAAACCAAAGGGCATAACCAACCACTCATAGATACCAAGTTTGTTCTTGAAGGCAGTTTTCCACTCATCACCTTCAGCCATGCGTATTTGATGGTAACCAGTACAAAGATTAATTTTCGAAAAAATAGTGGCTCCACACAACTCATCAAGCATGTCATCAATACGTGGTGTGGGATGTCGATCACGCACGGTGATAGCATTGATTGGATGGCAGTCCATGCATAACCGTAACATATCATCTGTTTTTGGAACAAGAATCACGGGTATGGCACTTGGACTAGTGCGAACTTGGATCAAACCTTTGGAGACGAGTTGATTGATTTGACCTTCGATCTCCTTTCTCTCCTCCGGGTTCATGCGGTAAGCAACGCGGTTTGGAAGGGGTGTGTCGGGTATGAGGTCAATGCAATGCTCAATTCCGCAAAGAGGAGGTAGTCCATGTGGGAGTTCTTCGGGGAACACATCCTTGAATTCCTACAAAACAATCATCAAAGATGGAGGAACATTGGTTAAGTCATTAGTTTCTTGCGCTAGTCCCTTGCAAATGAGGCCATAGTGTAAGATGGATGGGTTATTCCGCACATCTCTCATCTCACGTTTGGTGGCAAGGAGAACACTCTTAGTTTTTCCACTCGAGTTTGGCTTGTGGCACTCACTCTCTATGACGTGGTTCTCTCGCTCACTGCTCTTCTCACAAGTAGGTGTTGTGCTTTGTGCCCTCGCTAAATCCTTTGCGTTGTCCACAATTATTTGGCTAGGAGTCATTGGTTGCAAAACACATGTTTTGTTGAGCCATTTGAAGGTGTACACATTGGTGCGACCATCATGTAGGGCATCCTTGTCGAATTTCCATGGTTGACCAAGTAGCATGTGGTAAACTAGCATAGGAACCACATCGCACTCAACAGTATCTTTGTAAGGACCAATGGCGAAGGTGACCGATACGGTATGCTTGATCTTTACGGACCCTTGGTCACTTAGCCATTGCAAGTGGTAGGGATGCTTCTGCGGATGGAGGGTGAGGTTGAGCTTCTCACACAACTCGGTGCTAACAAGATTGTGTCAACTCCCTCCATCGATGATCACTTTGATATATTTGCCATTGATGTCGGCTCGTGCTTGGGAGATATTTGAGCATTGGACTTCATGCTCTTATGCTTGAGTGGTCGAGATCATTGTGACGACAAGCGATGGACTTGCATCATGTTCACACATGAGGAGTTCTTGGTCATATTCCACTTGTTGCCTTGTCATTGCTTCCTTGACTCGGGCATCAAATTCATCTTCACTCAAGTACTCTTCGTCTCCATTGTCATGGATGAACAAGACTTTCTTGTTTCCACACTCGGACGACTTGTGTCCTTTGCCTCCACACTTGTAGCATTCACCATTGAAAGGTGTATCACTCTTTGCCTGTTTGCCACTTGGGGGAAGTTTTTCGTGAGGAAGTGTGGGCGTGAAGGAAGGCTTGGAGGTACTTGAGGAGCTTCCATTGAAGGTTGTTGGTGTAGCAGTTGAAGGTTGCTTGTAGGTGAAATACTTCTTGGGCTTGTTGTATTTTATGTCCTATTGCACTTGATGTTCGGCCTTTGTTGCAATGTAAACAAGATCAACCATGTTGTTGTATGTTTGGAACTCGATGATGCGCTTGATTGGGTGATTCAAGCCAATAAGGAAATGTGCCATAGTTTGCTCTATGCACTCTTCAATGTTGGCGCGGATCAAGTTGAGCTCCATTTCCTTGAAGTACTCTTCCACGGTCTTTGTCCCTTGACAAAGCGATTGCAGGTTGTTGAAGAGGTCGTGCTTGTAGTGCGCGGGGACAAAACGGGATCTCATGTGAGCCTTCATGTCATGCCAAGTTGTAATTGGCGGCTCTTGTATTGTGTCACGAGCAACTTGAACTTGTTCCCACCAAAGGTTGGCATAATCATCAAACTCAAGTGAAGCCATGGCGACCATCTTCTCATTGCTATAATTGTGCATGCGGAAGATCTTGTCGACACCCATGAAAGGTATTCTTAGGGGTCATTGGATCCAGTAAACTTGGGCATTGTGAACTTGAGCTTGCCGAAATTTCTTCATCATTGTGGTCATTGTGACGAGCTTGGTGACCTCGATGATGATCTTGTGGTTGGGGAGGTGGAACTTGGTTCTCTTGTCTTTGTTGAGTAGCTTTCTGTTGCTCTTGGCGCAGTTGTTGACGGGGTGGAGGCTCTTGGGCCTCACGATGGTGTGGAGGATGTGGAGCCTCATGACGTGGTTGATGACAAAGAGGAGGCTCGTTCCTCGGTTGGTGATGTTGATTAGGCACATGGGCCTCACTACGAAGATCATGGTTTTGAGCCTCATGACATGGTGGCCGTCGCTCAACTTGTACCACTTGATGCTCCAAAATTTGTTGGTGTGGAGGAGGCGCCTCATGATGCACATGGTGTCGGTGTGGATGTTCATGATGTTGATGACAAAGATGACGATCTTGGAGATCTTCATGATGATGGCGAGCTTGATCCTCCAAATTGGAGTCATCAGTTGTTGTGTCAAGTACGTGTCTCGGGAGATGGTGGTTGACTTGCGGTTACACTCGTGGTTCTTCTTGTGGTTGCACTTGTTGGATCACTAGTGCCCTTGTGTGATGATGGTGTGCTTCACGTCGTGCTTGAGGCCTTGAAGAGAAATCACCATCATAACTTGACGTTGCGGAATGTCGTGGGGAAGGTACATAGTTCGAAGAACTTCCATCTTCAACCATGGGAGCGTCATTGTGTCTTGGAGCACTTGGATGGAGATCTTGTTTAAGAAGTGCATGAAGACACGTAGAACTTGAAGAGCTTTATGCGCGTGAACATGGTCTTGCCATTCTGTCGATGAGGACACGGAGCTTGTCATTTGTTTCGGTGACGGAGCATTGGAGCGCTTCATTTTGATGGCCAAAGTTGTGATGCATTGCGTGCATTTGTCGTTCGAGGCCATCGAAGCGGTTGTCGATGTTCTTGAACTCAGCTTGCGTCTTGCGAAATTGTTCATCTTGACGTGTCTCAAGGGCTTGGCAACGTTCACGGAACTCTTGTCGGACGATGAGGTGACTTGCGCGTGTCATGTACGGTCCATGTTTGTCTTCTTGTGGAGGTGGTTGGCTCGACTCACCGTGCCTATCCATCATGCAAAACACATAGGTATTGTATATGGAATTGGAATATGGTGGTGTTAGCCTTATACCTCACCTTGGGGATTGCATCAATCAAGAAACCACAAGCGAGAGCTATAAGCGTGCAAAGTGGAAACACAAATAAACCTCACACTAAAGAAAGAACTAATTCTCAAAAGCTTTTGGTGTAAGGTTAGGATTGTGGAAAACCAAACGAAACGATCCAAAGAAAAGGTTATTGTCAGAAGTGGTAGAGAACCAAAGATCAAAAGCAAAAAAGGAAACGGTCCACAAAACACAAGGATACACACACGTGGAGAAGGGTGTGGTTAGCATGACTATAAAATGAGAACAAAAGGTCCTAATGAAGACTATGCTCGGTGTTGTGCCAACTCAAGGAGAGACCACAACTCGTTCGCCAAAAGAGAAATAAGCAACGGATTTGTGCACTTGCCTTGGTCGCTCTCTATCTCTCTCTTTTCTTACAAGTTTTGAGACTCTCTTTGTATTGGGAGACTCTATCTCTTTCTATTTTTCTTTTGTTTTTGTTTTTCTCTCTTTTTTTTGATTCTTTTCTCTCTTCCTATACGACTATGTCACTTTTGTATTTGCTTCAACACTCTCACTTTTCCAAGGGCAAGTGCACAATGCTTAGGAAAACCAAAAATGAGTTGCTCTCATAGGATAGATACACACTAAGGAAGAAGGGTTAACAAGGTGGAGCAAGTTATACCTTTGGTATTTGTTGACGACTTGCTACCGGTGTTGGGGATGGTGTTCGAGTGTCACGGTGTCGAGGAGCGTATATAGTATAGCAGATGCGGAAGCTTATTGTTAAGAAGGCAAAACGCACACGAAACATGAACAAACCAATACTAAAAGTTAGTGAACAAAAATGGGGGTGAAAATTTCTTGTATGACAGGGGCGGTAGTACCGCCCAAATCGGCTGGTAGTACCGGTGACCGGTAGTACCGCTGGGATCATCCGGTATTACCGCTTTTTCGGCGGTAGTACCGCTTCACAGATTCCTGAGCATGTGGATCTCGAACTTGACCGCACAATCGGCCAAAAAAATCCTCAAAACTGTGGAAATCTAACCAAAATTGGGGTTAGGAAAATACCAAGAAGGTAGATAGATATCCCAAGCCACAAATCTATGGAACAAAACCACAAAAAACTCACCAAATCAAGAGATCGATCCAAAGGCAATATTGGGTCCCTTCTTTTTGGGGAATTTTCAAAAGTATGGTGGATAGAAGAAAAAATTGTGGGGGAATTCGTGAGCAACGAAGCTCTTGATACCAATATGTTGAGGGTAAACCTCGAGGGTGTCCCGATCTTTCACGATTCCCGTTCAAATCGAGGGTGGGGTACGGGGAAGGAGAGTTGGATGAACACAACGAACGCACGCACGAAGGACACGATGAACAAACACACACAAAACCATGATACAAACCAGTAGCTCACACCGGCGGTGACCGGTCTGGCGCAATCCCTAGGATCGGCATCAGGCAGAGGACTATCTCTCGAACCATACAACGAGTAGGGAGACTCGGTGAGATCTTGACATCTAGGAAAAGGGAATCCGATGCCTAGGCCTTGTACAACATGGAGGCACGATGCAAACTCCCACGAGGTTTGGGATATTTGGTGCTTCTTTGTCAAAGGAGCATGAGGCAAGATATAGATACATCCACAAGGGGTTTCCACTAATTCCAAATATCATGCCTAGGGTTTACAATATAGGTGGGGGACTATATATAGGCCAGCCACAAAGTGAGGGGTACTTTAGGCAACTAAAATATCAAAAGGGTGCATTACAAAGCCAAACGGCCGAGCTGGGACGCGTAGGCCTTGGGCCAACCGGTAGTACCGTGTCTGATGACTGGTCGTACCAGTCAGTCGCGATAGTATCACCTGCAGATACCGGTGCAGGTAGATGTTTTGGCAGGGTGCTCACGCGTGGGCGGTAGTATTGTTCGATGAATGCGGTAGTACCGGTTGAAGGCGGTGGTACCGCTCGCAGGTACCGGGTAGGTCTGGGGCTGCTGGCGGAAGTTCTCTGTCTAGGGCGGTAGTACTAGGTGCTCTAGGTGGTAGTATCGCTTGGGCGGTAGTACCACTACTTTGGGCCGGTAGTACCTCTTGCTCCTGGCAGCTGCTGGGTGCTGTATCACTCTGCTGGCTCGTGTCTTCATACCTGGTGATGCATAGTGTCAGGCCATGAAGCATCAACATGGGTATACACAAACAGATCAAACTAGTGCTACAGCGGCACCACCTCAGGCTCTAGCCCCTGAAGCGGCATGATGCAGCCGGTCCTACGGATGCTACTACATCTACAACGCCAAGTCCCCAAGATCGTCCCCAAGTCACCCAAGAAGATGGAAAAGGAACAGCCACCTCCAAAACCGGAGTCTCCGGCCCTGACGCCTGGAGTCTCCGTCCTCTAACACCGGAGTCTGCGACCCAGACTCCTGCCAAGACTCCGGACTCGCCCAGGAGCTTTCAGTACACCTCTCCGGAGACAAGCTCGGAGAGCAACATTGTTGAGGGGTAACCGCATGGGTGGCCCGATCTACACGGATCTCATGGTCAAATCGATAGGAAAGCAAGGGGAAAGCGGGAAAGATAGTGGAAGTGGATGCACACCTCGCGAAGAACACAATGAACACACGCAAAACTCACACGATACAAGGCCGATTGCTCCCGGCAGTGGCCACCGGTCTGATAGATTCCTCGCGAAGAAAGATCGATCAACGTGCTCCCTTCGATCCCAAATGGAGAGAGAAGAACAACTTGGAGAGGGTCTTGACAACTTGGCAAAGGGCACCGATGCCTGTAAAGAGCCAAACCTGGCTTGGTTTGAGTCCCTGTGATTACAGTGCTAGTCCCTGGATCGAATAGCTAGCACCCACAATTTAAGATGTAATATCAAGATACAAAGGTCATATTACATCGCATGATCCAGAATATAAATACTTTATTACAAACTTATAGCCATAGGCTATCTTATTATAGAGCAGCAGAATACAAGTAAAGCATGGAGTCGTTCATCTTCATGTGCCACAGGCAAACATGTTGGGTGTAGACTCATAACCTCTATCATCAATCCTCACTCATCAATAGAATAACCTGCAACATGATAGGTTGCTGCCACAAAGGGTCAATACTTTGAATGTATTGGCAAGTGTCACAAGTTGGTGAATATAAGTTGGACTATGACTATATGCATATTTTGCTAAGTAGATCTTAGGCTCATTTGCAGAAAGCAATATGGTTTTATCCTATGTTTGCAAAAATAGTTTTGATCTTTCAATAACTTTCTGAACTCCTTGGCAAACTCCAAGTGATTCTACTCTCTTGTTGTCACCATCAAGTTTTACTTTGAGAAATTAGAATGTCAAGATCTTCCATAGCTTCAGGCCTTAGTTGCTCAGAGTTGTCCATAACCGGGGACACGGCTAAGTACTTAGAATTTAATCTTCTGCAGAAGTTGTACACTTTACCCACAAGACACAATCTCGTCTTGACGCCACCAGTGGCTGCTGGATTAGTACTCACCAAGATGGAGTACCGGCAGATCGAGAATGTGACAAAGTCTTTCCATAGAAGTCCTCCCAATACATAATTCCATCACATCTACCAGGCACCAATGCAAGGATAAACCTCTAATGCATAATTCTAGTTAACCTAAAGAGGTACCAATGCAAGGGTCTTCCACTATGTAATTGACTAGGCCAGAGCCCATTTGGCATGTGGCTGTACACGGAAGCCACTGTATGAGAAATATGTTCAATCTCTAAGTTCCTGGGTGGTATTCTTCTAGTGCACACACAAAAGAGATAGCCATAGACATGGTTCCCTTTGTTGCCACCTTATTCTCAACTGAGTATCCACACTCCACCCAGGTGATTCATTGAGTCCTTGTTTTATTATATAAAACATATATTTTCCAACACTTCATATAATCACAATATGGTATATTCCACCCTGAATCTATAGCAGGGCTAAGCATACTACCACTATGGTATTTCCACTAAGGGATACATAAAGGATATCCTAATAGGATATAGCATAGTATAGTATAGTATAGTATCATAGTAGTCCTATCATGCATACTACAAAAATCCACTAAGTGTAATGAAAATAGTAGGACATGGATGATAGTGCCACTTTCCTTAGTAGTTGGTGGTGTTGGTACACTCTTTGCAGTAACACACTTGACAATCCACACAATCTATCAAACAAAACAACCAAGACAAAACTTGCACAAGATCAATACTAATGGCAATACAAAAAATCATGCAAAATATGCAAGCATGCAAGATGGCAATTTTATTGTACAAATTGTTATAACCAAGGTTTTGAGCATTACTAAGTGCTTTCTGAACATTTTATAATTGCAAGATTACAAATGCAACCATTTGTGCAATTGTAACAATTAGCAACAATTTCTATCATTTAGAAAGGCTATACTCACTAAATAATTCCCATACTATTAGGTATAGTCAAACAAATCTATATTTTGGTCTCACTGGATAGAGGGTTCAATTTGCAATCCATAGCAAAAAGATTCACCCAAAAATAATTTACAAAACAATTTTTATGGGTAAAATACTCCTAAAAAGGTTCTGCCTAAAACTTCTATTTTACAGAAGCTAAATGGTGAAATAAGGCCTCAGTAGTGAAGCTCTCATTTTTCTGAATCCATGACACCAAATTTGTATTTTTCTGATTTATGGATCAAAAGTTATTGAATTTCTAAGTTTAACAATTATTCTGTCTATTTTCTAATTTAAACGGACGCTCAGGCCTACGTGGCGTGCTCTGATTGGTTCGTACCGGTTCGGGCGGATCGGCTGCTGCGGGCCGTTGGATTTTAAGTGGCAAGGGGCGATCCAGATTAATCGGTACCCATTCGATTAGTGATGTAATCTCAGCCCTAGAATCTAGATCCAACGGATCTCAGTGCTTGGCCACGGACTGGCGGCGCTGGTCCTCTGCGCGCGGCGGCGACACGTCGGACGGGTGGTGCTCCGGCGATTCTAGAGGGGTAGGTGAAGCGGCGATCTTACCGAGGGCTCACGATGGTCTCGGTGGTCTGGTTGGTGGTCGCGATGGAGAGAGGGGAGTTCTGCTGCACTCGGTATTCCTCGGTGGAGTGGCGTCGACGGCGGAGGTCACGGCCACGAGACGGTGGCGTCGATCTGGTACTCGAGCAGACAAGTAAAAGGGTTAGGGGAATGCGCCTGGTTCAGCAGTGTCTAGCAGTGTCCAAAAGGAAGCGGCGGGAACTATGCCCTTACCGGAAAAACCGTCGGACGATGGCGGCAGAGGGAGTTCGCCGGACATGGTCCGTGTCGTCGACCTGAAGCAAGAGAAAGCGTTTGGCTTTGGCTTAGTTAATCGGTGCGTTAGGACATGGCAAAGATGATAGGGCAGAGGGGAGGGCGCCTAACGGCCGGGGTTCACCGGAATTGTCGCCGGGATACCGTCGGTGAGCGGCGGTCCGAGCTCGTAATTGGAGAGCCTGGGGGCTCTCTGGGGGTGGCGTCTGAGGGGAAATGATGAGGAGGGGATGGCGGTTAAGAGGGCATTGTCGGATTGGAGAATTACTTCAGCATTTACGCGAATTTGCTCGAACTGAATCGCCACAGAAACGGCAGAGGAGGGAGACGGCCCGTTCATCCCGCGGTGGAAGATGGTGAGGTGGAGGGGTGACGTGGCGTGGGGTGGGTATGTAAGTGAGAGGGGGTGAAGGGGAGAACGGTGAGAAACAGAGGGGGAAAGGGGAGTGCCGGGTGTGCTGGTGTTGGGCTGAAAGGCCGAAGGGCTGGGGTTGCTGTTTTAATTTTTTTCTCCATTTTTTTCCTTTTCTTTTTCTGTTTTCTTAAATAACTTTTGATTTAATGATCCAATTTGAATCAAACAAATTTCTAAAAATTTGTAAAACTCAAATTAGGTTTTTAGGGCATTATAGAACACATTTACTTTCTAACTCAAATTTTTCTAACCAAATTTATTCACTTGGCTTTAATAGTTAATATTGCCTTTATTAATTATATTCTCAAAATAATTCATATCTTTTTATCCATGGCTCCAAATTGGATGAAACCAATTTCTATTGTTTTATTATTTTGTCCTTTATCTTTTTAGCCCTCATAGGAGTTATTTTGTTTAATATAAATATGGAGTATATCCATAGTATTGTGTTGTTCTTAGTGTTAACAAATAATTAGAGTTTTAGGGTTTGAGATAATTTTCACTTCTCTTAGGTGTTTAAAATGCAACCAAGTCAAGATGCTCATGCATGCTTCATGATTTGGGATTTTTAAACATGCACACCATTTCACAAAAAAAAACATTTTATTTGGCTTGGGTTTTGGAGGCATTATATTAAATGTTCGAAAAGTTTTTGTTCCTTCTAAATTTCAAAGAACTTGGTTCTTCATTTTGTTTAAAATTTTCACATTTCAAAATTTGGAAAATTTTGGGATGTGACAATGCCAAGGCCTTGTACAACGAGGGAGGCGCGATGCAAACTCCAACGATGGGGTGATGATAGTCGGTCCCCTTTACCAACGGGGTGATGCAATACTAGAGATTCCACAAAGGGGGTGTCTTTAGTATATTATATATGCCTAGGGATACATGAGGGGGTGGGTGCTCTATTTATAGGACAACCACTAGCATGCGTGTAGTTTATGGATAAACAAGGCAAAAGGGTAAGTAATGGGAATATTCCAGGGAATCAAACCCAGATCCGTGCGCAGACGGTCATTCCGGCAATAAGTCCGGCGGTGCCGGATCAGGCATCGGATATTCCGTCGGCCGCCGATAATTTCGGTTGGTGCCAATAATTCTGATCGGCGTTGGTCTGGCTCTCGGTAGGGGATTCCGATCAGTTCTGGTCTGTCTCTCGGTAGGCGATTCCGGTCGGCGCCAGTCTGGTTGCTAGGGATCCAGCAAGGGATCCGGTCCGCCGGTTCCTGCGCCGGAAGTTCCGGCAGGAATTCTGGTCCGCCGGTGCTATCGCTGGAAATACTAGCGGTGTCTTCGGTTCACCGATCCTGGCACCGATTTTGTCTGGAGCTTCTCCCATCTCCTCTTCCAAGCCTCCGCATTATCAGGCATGAGTCCTCAGGCTTCCTTCCCTGTCTCCGTACTTGGTGGTGTGAATCTATCATGGTCATAGGACGGAGTATGAAGTAGTATACCATTCAAGAGGGTAGGAAGTGGGCTCACATAGAGGAACATATTCAACTTTGGAGTTCATGACGACTTGGCATAAATTGGAGACCTTGATGTGGTAACGACCGTAGGTCGGGCTACATCAGCTCCCCTCTTCAAAAAGAGTCGTCCTCGACTCTTCATGCTCATCACTAAGAAGAGGATGCCAAGAGACCTTCTTGATCCTAGGGTTCACCATATAATCATCATTGGGAAGATTGACTTGACAACACTTCAATGTTCATTCACCTTCTATGAAGCATACAAAGCTCACCAGAAAGCAAAGCAACACTCAAAGCGTAGCCAATTCATGAAGGTTATAGCATGAGTCCTCAAGTAGAAAGAAGTCACCTTATGATGTAGAGACAACTCGTTGAAGGGAAGCCATAGGTAACTCTCTTCGGTTCTTCTTGTCAACTCTTTGTCCATAGAGGTTGACGCGTGTACACTTGTACCTTCACACACTAAAGACCAAGAAAAATATAAGCATGTCCATTCTTATTCACAACACTATTAGCACAACTCAAGTATCACGAATGAAATGTGTATGCAAGGTTAAAGTTCATGGAAATTGTTTGAATATCATCCAAATGTAGGAACTCAAAAACTCCATAAAACATCTTAGTGTGGCACTCAAAGCAATTGAATAAAATATTGATCAACATCTTTGATGCAAAGCTAGGAGAATTGGCAAAAACACATGTGGAAGAATGTCCAAAACAACATCATTATGTGTCCAAACCAACCATTGGAAAGAAAAATTATTCGACATGTTGGATGCCACACACAAATCATTGAAAGAAATTATCATGGGGATATGAGTATCCCAAGCTGAAGGAAAAACCATATATGTGCAAACAAACCATATGAAAGAGCAAGTCCTTATGTTTATTGCAACAACTATACAATAGACTTGGGAGCTCTCATGACAATACATGCTCATAATGGCATTATGGTTGCACATAAAACATCGGAAAGAGAAATAGTTCAACATTTTTGTTGCAACACACAAAGCATCAATATCCAATAGCAATGAGACATGTTTGTCACAAGGTGAAAGAATACCGTTAACATGCTTGCAAGCTAACCATAGGAAAGAGAAAATTTTCAACTTGAAAGATGCAAAACATGCAAAAGGTATTAGAGCTAGGTTTGACCTTGAACTCACATGGCGGATGCTCTCTAGAGCTATTTTTGTCAACTCGTGCTGAACCAAGGTTGATATTCTTGTGCGGGTTCCTACACACATCATAGATAAAAGGAAGAACGTGTGTGCATGGTAGAGAAATTAATCCTCCATCATGACATATCTCTTGTGCATATCACCATTGATGTAAATCAAGTGTAAAATAGATGCATGGTGAGTATGCAAGTGGGGAACATGCTTATCATGGCAATCATCAAAATCTCCAAAATTTGAGGAAAGTATGTGGGCCATCTCAATAGAAAGCATATGAGAATTATTGTGGCAAGCAAAGCAAGTGAAATAGCAAGTATTCATCTTATTGCTAGCAATGGGAGAAATTGTAAAACATCCATGAAAAAGCATGGTCCGAGGGGTATCATTTTGATCATCATTGAAAGCAAAACATTGGAAAGAGCAGTTGTTTAACAAAGTGCAAGCAATGATATCATCCATGAAATGTTTCGAGCATGGCATGTCTATGGAAAAATCATGACAATAAAAGGAATCCACATGGTCAACATGATGCATAGCAAAATCAACACATGGGAATGAGAGTGGAGCATATGTCATGTCAGAAGTATCATCCATATCATGCAAATCATCACAAATCATCATGTCCACTAGTGGGATCATGGAATCATCAACACATGTATTCTTACCTTGTTCATACCTCTCATATGAAGTGGGTGTTGTGGTAGTGTTGGCCTCCATGTGGGCGACTTCTTCTTCTTGTATGGGGATGGCCTTAGCTTCATCCACCATGTTCATCTTCTTGGTCAGAGGTATCATCTCCAAGCTTGGCGCTTCTTGATCCATGGAACCTAGCACAACACGAGAAAACACGCTAGAGGTAGAGGTTAAGTCATTAGAAATCAAAGTGGCCTCACATGACCTATCAACAACAACTCTCAACTCACTCAGTGTATAACTCATGTCCTCAAAGTGGAAGCAGTCAATCTCACCTATGGTGGAGTCACTCATCTCACTCTTGCGTTCACTCAAGCGGGCTAAGTGGCTCTCATACTCGCATGGTATTGGTACCACATCATCACTCAAGCACATAGGGATAGGCTCGGTTCTCTCAACTCCATGCGCCTCCTTTGGTGAAGGGAAAATCCCATGCTCACCATTCTCGACCTTGTTGTCGTCTTGTACGTTGGGTGCCATTGTGATGGTGGCACTCAAATTGGAAGTATTGGTCCTGGACACCATCTTCTCCCTTGCATCCAATTGTTGGCAAAGCAACTTGTTTTCTTCTATCTCTTGGGTGTTCATATTTTTGACGGCCTTGTCCAACTTGGCGAAGTAGAGGTCCATCTCTTGCTTGAATGACATTCTTGGAGTGCTTGGGGAAGAAGTTGCATTGAAGATCTTGTAGTTGGATGCTTCATCTTGAACTTGATGGTTTGGTGCTGAAGCTTGATGGAGTGGTAGAAGGCTTTCTCTTGGTGCCATTTTTGTGGTGGCACAAGTAGTTGTAGGTGCCTTATGGTGATGGTGTCGACGGAGGTCATTGGCGTGCCCTGCCGAATGTTTATGTTGGTGAAGCACTTGGTCATCCACATGACGCTCACGATGATGTTCCTCTTCCTTGGCACTCTTCTTGTGATGGTGGTGCCTTCTTGAGCTTGATTGAGCATTATGGATGGTTCTCAACATGCATTCTCTGTCTTCATGGAAAAGATGCCTTGAATGACGTCTTGTATCCTCTTAATGTTGGCGATGATCATGAGAAGATGTATGTCGATGAAAATTCTTTTTGCATGGTACCTCTTTTGTAAGATGATGTTGGGGCGCCACTCTTCTTGTAGTAGGTGGCACTTATTACCTTGGAGGTGGTTGTGCTTGTCGCCTTTGAGGTGGTGGTGCTTGGCGCCTTGGAGATGGTGGTGCTTGGCTCCTTGGAGATGGTGGTGCTTGACGCCATGTAAGTGGTGGCACTTGACGCCTTGGAGGTGGATCATAAAAGTAGGTGGTGCCCTTTGGTGTGGCACGCTTGGCCTTGAAGGTCATGGTTTCTTGATGATGCGCCTCCGCTAGCTTGGCGTAGTAGTGTTCCATCTTACAACGGTGGATGAATTCTTCATGGCTCATGGAAGAGTTCTCGATGTCGATGAAGTTCGCCATGTCTTCCATGCTTGGTGAGGCGTCGTCATTGTAGCACTCGAAGTCATCCATGCTTGGGGAGTAGTTGTTGATGTAGTACTCCGTATCATCCAAGCATGTGGACCCATTGTTGGTGTAGTGCTCCATGCATGAGGATCCATTGTCGATGTAGAGCTCCAATTCCTCCATTCTTGAGGAGCCATAGTTGATGACGTGCTCCATGTCTTCCATGCATGTGGAGTCGTCGTAGATGAAGTGCTCTGTGTCCTCAAAGCATGCGGAGCCATTGTCGGTGTAGTGCTCAATCATGTCCTCTATACTTGTGGAGTCGTAGTCGTGGTGACGCATCATGGATTCTTCATAGCTATCATCCTCGTCTTTGGAGTCCCTAGACATGATTCACAAGACCACGTGGTGTATATGGACGTGGTAGGGGGTTAGGGATGCAACATCAAGCATTACTTTACCTTGGAAGATAGTATCGTGCAAGTGGCAACACTTGAGAGCAATCAAACCAAGCAAAGTGAAGTGCACGCGGAACACAAAAACTAACTAACCACTAAAAAACACAAAGCTTATGGTGGATGGGTATGGAAGGTGGTGTGTCCAAGAACAATCCGAAATAAAGATATTGTAATGGCAAGTAAAGAATCACGATGACCACGAAGCAATACAAGTCAATCCACAAGATAGGAATTATATGTAAGGAAACACACATGGTGGGATAAAAGGAACTTGTGCGACGGATAAAGTGAGCTAAGAACCAAATGATTACCTAGCGAATACTATAAGCTCGTGTCGCACAAGTGCAAGGAGAGACGCTAGTTTGATTGCAATAAAATTGGTGGGCTACAAGATATGCATAATAAGTACCACCTATATGATATTCGTCCAGCTTGCGCTTCCTATTCTATCAGGCACTTGTTTGTTTGTTTGTTTCTTTTCTTTTTCTTTTTCTTTTTCTTTTTCTTTTTCTTTTTCTATTTTTTTCTCCCATTTTATTTTTTTTCTTTCTTTTTCACTTGCCTTATCCTTCTGCCAACAACTATACAAGATAACTATATACGATAGTGCGCTCACAACTTTTGCTCAAAATTCTACAAGTATCAAATGTGCATATCCCAAGCAATCATAGGAGGAACTAGCCTCAGTAGGTGTTTGTTGATCTCAAAGATAGTGTATCTCACAAAAAGAACAGGTGGGGAGAAGTCGTGGAATTTCTTATACCTTTCCTCGTTGATGTTCACCCTTTATTGTTGGATTCCGCCTTTCTCACGGATTTTTATGGAGTAGATAGCTTGAACCGGTTAGATGATTTTGTAGAGATCCTTCTCCTCTTTGAAACGAGCTAAAGAACACCAAAATCCGAGTTCGTATGCAAAAGTTATGCTCAAAACGGTGCGGAGCTGAAGCTGTTGGCCACCAAAGCAGTCAGACCGGAATTGGAGCCGGAAATTCAGTCGGCGGGGCCGGTTCGCCAGAATTCTCGCCAGAAATTCTGGTGTCAACTTCGGTCCGCCGAACCTGACACCAAAACGAGTTCTAGGATACGAAAACTACGATTTCTATGGAAAAACTCGATGGAAAACTTCAGATCTGAGGAGGAAAACAAGGAATTAGGCTATGGGAATGCAGGGGAAGATAGATCAACAAGTTTAGCAAGTAATCAATGGATCAAAACCTACCAAAATGCACTCAAATCACAGATTGATCCAGAACACGAATTGGGGTTATTTTTGGTGGAAATTTTTGAATTTATGAGGAAAAGACCAAATCGATGAGAAATCTGTGGCAACCAAAAGCTACTGATACCAGATGTTGAGGCGTAACCTCGTGGGTGGCCCGATCATCACGGATCTCATAGTCAAATCGATGGGAAAGTGAGGGGAAAGGGGGAAAGGTAGCGTAGCGGACGCACACCTCGCGAAGAAGATGATGAACACACGCAAAACTCACACGATACAAGGCCGATTGCTCCCACCGGTGGCCACCAGTCATATAGAATCCTCGCAAGGAAAGATCGATCAACGTGCTCCCTTCATCCCAAGCAAAGAGGGAAGAACACCTTGGAGAGGGTCTTGACAACTTGGCAAAGGGCACCGATGCCAAGTCCTTGTACAACAAGGGAGGTGCGATGCAAACTCCAACGAGGGGGTGATGATAGTTGGTCCCCTTTACCAAGGAGATGAGGCAAAACTAGAGATTCCATAAAAGGGGTGTCTTTAGTCTATCATCTATGCCTAGGGATACATGAGGGGTGGGGCTATATTCATAGGCCAGCCACTAGCATGGGGATAGTTTGGGGATAAACTAGGCAAAAGGGTAAGTAAAGGGAATATTTTAGGGCATCAAAACTGTTGGAGATATGCCCTAGAGGTAATAATAAATGTAGTTATTATTATATATCTTTGTGTTTATGATAAATGTTTACATTCATGCTATAATAGTATTAACAAGGAAACCATTAATACTTGTGTGATTTGTAAACTTAATTTGAAGTCCCTAGTATAGCCTCTATACTTCACTAGCTTGTTGGTTGATTGATGATGTGGTTTCTTTGTCATGAACATTGAGATGTTATCAACAACAAGATCATATCGTTAGGAGAATGATATGGTGGACATACTCCTATAGACAAGCGTAGCATAAAGATCAAGTCATTTCAATAGTTCAATTGCTATATGCTTTCTGATACATAGTAACCTAATTCCTTCGACCATGAGATCATGCATATCACCTTTACCAGATGGATGCTTTGATATCATCAAACACCACACCGTAACAGGGTGGCTATAAAGGTGGCATTGAGTGTTCGGAAAGTATTGGTTGAAACACATGGATCAAGAGTGGGATTTGTCCATCCACATGACGGATAGATATTCTCTGGGCCCTCTCGGTGAAATGTCATCCAATTAGCTTGCAAGCATGTGACTTGGTCACAAGGGATCACATATCACGGGAACGAGAAAAGAGTACTTATCAGTAACGAGGTTGAACTAGGTATGCAGAGATACCGACGATCATGACCTCGGATAAGTAACATATCCAAGACAAAGGGAAATTGGTATCGTATGTAAGTGGTTCATTCGATCGCAAAGTAATCGTAGAAATATGTGGGAGCCATATGAATTTCCAGATTCCTCTATTGGTTATTGTTCGGAGAAGTGTCTCGATCATGTCCGCATAATTCACGAACCGTAGGGAGACACACTTAAGGATTCGACGTTGTTTGAGTAGTTATGGTATTATGAGAAAGAGACCGAATGTTGTTCGGAGTCTCGGATGGGATCCGGGATATCACGAGGTGATCCGGAATGGTCCGGAGAATAAGATTCATATAAGGAAAGTCCCGTTTCGGAGTTCGGGAATGGTTCCGGTGTTTTCATCGGGAACATTCTAGAAGGTCCCGGAATGTCCGGCACTCCGGGGGGGAAGGGGTACATGAATGTGTCATTGCAAGATGGAATGATTGCATCATGTACTAAGTGTTCTCGCTGTCCAAAATAAAGGGTTTATTTAATTCCTAAATTGGAAAAGTCAAACGGCTAGTTTGAAAGTCAAACTGCCAGTTTTGGAAAGTGGGAAGAGGAGGAGAAGAGGAGACCGACTTGGGGAAGGAGTCCCCAAGCCGGCGGCCAGCCCTAGGCCGAGTTGGGGAGGGACTCCCTCCCTCCCCTAGCGCGCCAGCCCTCCCACCTATAAAGGGAGGGGCAGGGCTCCCCTCCCAACACACACAAGTTCCTATCCTCTAAACTAGAAACTAGACCTAGACCCCGGTTTAGAGCTGTTTCGGTTTAGAGCCTTCTAATTGGTTTAGAGCCCTCTAATTGGTGTGTCTAATTACTAGACCACTAATAGCCTCTCTCATAAGCTCCACCATACTCGCACCGGCTTAAGGCGAAGCCCTGCGGGATCTCCCCTCTACCTCCGGTACCACGCCGTTGTGCTGCCGGAATCGCGAGGAGAGTGCTACAACCTCCGCTGCCTGCTGGAACAAGGGAGAGGAAGGTCTTCGTCGAGTACCGAACGTGTGACCGACTGCGGGAGCGCTGCGGGAACGCGGCGCCGGAAGGATCGTCTACGCGATCTTGAGATCGGAAAGAGTACGACTACATCACCCACGAGAATCTGCTCTCGTTAAACACTTTGGAATCTTCGAGGGTGAGTTATTCCATCGACTCGTTGCTACAATCTAGTAGATAGATCTTGGCTTGTTTGGTTGTATGCGATAGAAAATTTTTGTTTTCCATGCTACGAACCCCTACAGTGGTATCAGAGCCGTGTCTATATGTAGATCTGTTGCACGAGTAGAACACAATGGTCATTGTGGGCGTTGATGCTTTTATTGTAGATTGCTTTTTGTGTACTTTGCATCTTGCGGTATGTTGGGATGAAGCGGCCCGGGCTAACCTTACATGACATCGTTCATGAGACTTGCTCCACGCTTGACATGCAACTCGTTTTGCATAAGTGGCTTTGCGGGTGCCTGTTTCTCCTAGCATAGTAAAGATCCAATTTACAACGGGTGATCAACAATGCTAGTATCAATGTTGTGGTTCTTGTTCGTAAGTTAGAACGACACTTATGGAAAGCCCCAAACCACGTAAAATATGCAAAGAAAGTAGAAGCGTCTAACTTTGTTTTGCAGGGGTGTGCAGTGATGTGATATGGCCATGATTGTGATTATATTTGATGTATGCAATGATCCTTATTGTAAGTTGGCAACCGGCAGGAGCCATATGGTTGTCTTTAATTTCTGTTAAGGCCTGCGTGTCTATTCAAAATAGTTGTAATAGTTGAAGTTGGCGGACGACAACCATGAAGAAGCGTCATTGACCTTGATGCTATGCCGGTGATGATGGAGATCATGTTCGTGCTTGAAGATGGAGATCGGAAGCACAAAGAAGAAAGGCCATATCATATCACATATTATGAATTGCATGTGATGTTAATCCTTTATGCATCTTGTATTGCTTAGTAGACGACGGTAGCATTATAAGATGATCCCTCATGCACATAAATTTCAAGTTCTAAAAGTGTTCACCCTTAGTATGCACCGTTGCCAAAGCTTGCTGCTTCGAAGCACCACGTGATGATCGGGTGTCTTTGATTCCGCGGGTGACTACAACGTAAGCAAGCCAGATTTGCTTATGCGGAAGCTAAGGTTTGATCTTGACGAGCCTAGCATGTACAGACATGGCCTCAGGAACACGGATCGCCGAAAGGCAAAGCATGAATCATATAGTAGATATGATGAACATGATGATTGTTCGCCATTAAAACTATATCAGCTCTCGTGATGATCGGTGTTGATGTAGTGGATTTGGTTCGTGTGATCACTAAAACAATGTGAGGGATGTTGTTTTGAGTGGGAGTTCACCTAGTTTAATTTCATTAATTAATTTGAACTCAATTTGTCATAAACTTAGTCTAAACTATTGCAAATATGTTGTAGATCAATGGCAGCCCCTACCATCAATTTTAATGCGTTCCTAGAGAAAGAAAAGTTGAAAAACAATGGAAGCAACTTCGCGGATTGGTTCCGCAATTTGAGGATTGTCCTCACAGCTGGTAATTTGACCTATGTGCTGGATGCACCGCTAGGTGACCCACCTGCAGCTGATGCTACCGATGAAGTAAAGAATGTTTACCTCGCTCGGAAGAATCAGTACTCCATAGTTCAGTGTGCTATCTTGTATGGTTTAGAATCGGAGCTTCAGAAAAGGTTTGAAGAGTCAGATCCATATGATATTGTCGAGGATCTCAAATTAATCTTTGAGACTCATGCGGCAATTGAAAGTTATGAAGCTTCTGAAAAGTTCTTTAACTGCAAGATGGAAGAGGGTAGCTCCGTCAGTGAGCATGTGCTTAAAATGTCTGGGCACGCAAATAAACTTCAAAGTTTGGGTATAGTGATTCCTAATACTTTGGGAGTTTACCGCATCCTCCAATCACTACCACCAAGTTACAAGAACTTTGTGATGAACTACAACATGCAGAACATGAACAAAGAGTTGCCAGAACTATTTGCTATGTTAAAATCTGCAGAAGTGGAGATCAAGAAAGAGCACCAAGTGTTGATGGTCAATAAGACCACCAAATTCAAGAAAGGCAAGTCTAAGCAGAAGGGACACTTCAAGAAGGGTGGTAAGAAAGTTACCACGCCGACGAAGAGGACCAAGGCTGGACCCAAGCCTGATACTGAGTGCTTTTACTGCAAGGGAGAAGGTCACTGGAAGCGGAATTGCCCAAGGTACTTGGCGGATTTGAAGAACGGCAACATCAAGAAGAAAGGTATATCTGATATACATGTTATTGATGTGTATCTCACTAGTACTCGTAGTAGTGCCTGGGTATTTGATACTGGTTCGGTTGCTCATATTTGTAACTCGAAACAGGAGCTGCAGAATAAACGGAAGCTAGTGAAGAACGAGGTGACGATGCGCGTGGGAAACGGATCAAAGGTTGATGTGATCGCGGTCGGCACACTACCTCTTCATCTACCATCGGGATTAGTTTTATACTTAAATAATTGTTATTTGGTGCCTGCGTTGAGCATGAACATTATATCGGGATCTTGTTTATTGCGAGACGGTTACTTGTTTAAATCCGAGAATAATGGTTGTTCGATTTATATGAGTAATATGTTTTATGCACATGCACCTTTGATAGATGGTCTATTCATATTGAATCTCGATAGTAGAAATACACATATTAATAACATTGAGGCTAAACGTTTGAAATCAAGCGATAATTTGACCTATATGTGGCACTGTCGTCTTGGTCACATTGGAGTGAAGCGTATGAAGAAACTCCATTCCGATGGACTTCTTGAATCACTTGATTTTGAATCACTTGAAAGATGCGAAGCATGTCTGATGGGTAAAATGACTAAGACTCCATTTTCTGGTATGATGGAGCGAGCTACAGACTTATTGGAAATCATACATACCGATGTGTGTGGTCCAATGAGTGTAGCATCGCGCAGTGGTTATCGTTATGTTCTTACCTTCACGGATGACTTGAGTAGATATGGGTATATCTATTTTATGAAACATAAGTCCGAAACTTTCGAGAAGTTTAAGGAGTTTCAAAGTGAGGTAGAGAATCAACGTAACAAGAAGATTAAATTTCTACGATCTGATCGTGGAGGTGAATATCTAAGTTACGAGTTTGGCGAGCATTTGAAGAAATGTGGAATACTTTCGCAGTTGACACCGCCGGGAACACCACAGCGTAATGGTGTGTCTGAACGTCGTAATCGAACTCTCTTAGATATGGTTCGTTCTATGATGTCACTTACAGATTTGCCACTATCATTTTGGGGTTATGCATTAGAAACAGCCGCATTCACTTTAAATAGGGCACCGTCTAAATCCGTTGAAACGACACCGTATGAATTATGGTTTGGGAAGAAACCTAAATTGTCGTTCCTTAAAGTTTGGGGATGCGAAGCCTATGTAAAGAAGTTACAGCCGGACAAGCTTGAACCCAAAGCGGAAAAATGCGTCTTCATAGGATACCCGAAGGAAACTGTTGGGTATACCTTCTATCATAGATCCGAAGGCAAAATCTTCGTTGCTAAGAATGGATCCTTTCTAGAGAAGGAATTTCTCTCGAAAGAAGTGACTGGAAGGAAAGTAGAACTCGACGAGGTTGTCGAACCTTCTCTCGAAATTGCGAGTAGCGCAGCACCGGAAGAAGTTCCTGTGGTGCCTGCACCAATAAGAGAGGAAGCTAATGATGGTGATCATGAAACTTCGGTTGAAGTTACTACAGAGCCTCGGAGGTCAACGAGAACTCGTACCACTCCAGATTGGTATGATTCCGTTATGAATGTCATGTTGGTGGACAACACCGATAACCCCGAGACATATGAGGAAGCGATGATGAGCCCAGATTCCAATAAATGGCAAGAAGCCATGAAATCCGAGATTGGATCCATGTACGAAAACCAAGTATGGACTTTGGTGGACTTACCGGATGGCCGGAAGGCTGTCGAGAACAAATGGATTTTCAAGAAGAAAACAGATGCTGATGGTAATGTTACTGTCTATAAAGCTCGACTTGTCGCAAAAGGGTTTCGACAAATTCAAGGAGTTGACTACGATGAGACTTTCTCACCGGTAGCGAAGCTAAAGTCTGTGAGGATTATGTTAGCAATCGCTGCATATTATGATTATGAGATATGGCAGATGGATGTCAAAACAGCATTCCTCAATGGAGACATTGATGAAGAGTTGTATATGATACAACCCAAAGGTTTTGTCGATCCTAAAGATGCTAACAAGGTATGCAAGCTTCAACGGTCCATCTATGGATTGAAGCAAGCATCCCGAAGTTGGAATCAACGTTTTGATAAGGTAATCAAAAGTTTTGGTTTTATACAAACTTATGGAGAAGCTTGTATTTACAAGAAAGTGAGTGGGAGCTCTGTAGCATTCTTAATACTGTATGTGGATGACATATTGTTGATTGGGAATGATGTAGACCTTCTTAATAGTGTCAAGGAATATTTGAATAATAGTTTTTCAATGAAGGATCTTGGCGAAGCAGCTTACATATTAGGCATAAAGATTTATAGAGATAGATCGAAACGCCAAATATCATTGTCACAAAGTACATATTTGGACAAAGTTCTAAAGAGGTTTGGAATGGAAGATAGCAAGAAAGGGTTCTTGCCCATGTTGCCCAATACGACCTTGAGTAAAACTCAAAGTCCGACATCGGCAGAAGATAGAGAAAAGATGAGTAAGACTCCCTATGCCTCAGCCATAGGATCTCTAATGTATGCCATGCTATGTACTAGACCCGACATCGCATATGCTGTTAGTCTAACTAGCAGATATCAAAGTGATCCAGGAGTGGATCATTGGACAGCGGTCAAAAACATCCTTAAGTACTTGAGAAGAACTAAGGATATGGTTCTTTCTTATGGAGGTGATGAACAGCTCGTTGTTAATGGTTACACCGATGCTAGTTGGAACACCGATCCGGATGATTCTAAATCACAATCTGGATACGTATTTATTTTGAATGGTGCAGCAGTTAGCTGGAGGAGTGCAAAGCAAAGCGTTGTGGCGAGATCTTCAACTGAATCGGAATACATGGCTGCTTCGGAGGCTTCACAAGAAGCGATATGGATGAAAGAGTTCATTACAGAGCTGGGTGTGGTTCCAAGTGCGCTGGACCCAATGTCTATCTACTGTGATAACATGGGCGCCATAGCCAATGCGCAAGAACCAAGGTCACACAAGAAGCTGAAGCATATCAAGCTGCGTTTTCACGCTATTCAAGAACATATCCAGGATGGGGATATAAAGATTTGCAAAGTACACACAGATCTGAATGTGGCGGATCCGTTGACTAAACCTCTCCCGAGGGCAAAACATGACCAACACCAAACTGCCATGGGTGTTCGGTATATTACCATGTAATCTAGATTAGATGACTCTAGTGCAAGTGGGAGACTGTTGGAGATATGCCCTAGAGGTAATAATAAATGTAGTTATTATTATATATCTTTGTGTTTATGATAAATGTTTACATTCATGCTATAATAGTATTAACAAGGAAACCATTAATACTTGTGTGATTTGTAAACTTAATTTGAAGTCCCTAGTATAGCCTCTATACTTCACTAGCTTGTTGGTTGATTGATGATGTGGTTTCTTTGTCATGAACATTGAGATGTTATCAACAACAAGATCATATCGTTAGGAGAATGATATGGTGGACATACTCCTATAGACAAGCGTAGCATAAAGATCAAGTCATTTCAATAGTTCAATTGCTATATGCTTTCTGATACATAGTAACCTAATTCCTTCGACCATGAGATCATGCATATCACCTTTACCAGATGGATGCTTTGATATCATCAAACACCACACCGTAACAGGGTGGCTATAAAGGTGGCATTGAGTGTTCGGAAAGTATTGGTTGAAACACATGGATCAAGAGTGGGATTTGTCCATCCACATGACGGATAGATATTCTCTGGGCCCTCTCGGTGAAATGTCATCCAATTAGCTTGCAAGCATGTGACTTGGTCACAAGGGATCACATATCACGGGAACGAGAAAAGAGTACTTATCAGTAACGAGGTTGAACTAGGTATGCAGAGATACCGACGATCATGACCTCGGATAAGTAACATATCCAAGACAAAGGGAAATTGGTATCGTATGTAAGTGGTTCATTCGATCGCAAAGTAATCGTAGAAATATGTGGGAGCCATATGAATTTCCAGATTCCTCTATTGGTTATTGTTCGGAGAAGTGTCTCGATCATGTCCGCATAATTCACGAACCGTAGGGAGACACACTTAAGGATTCGACGTTGTTTGAGTAGTTATGGTATTATGAGAAAGAGACCGAATGTTGTTCGGAGTCTCGGATGGGATCCGGGATATCACGAGGTGATCCGGAATGGTCCGGAGAATAAGATTCATATAAGGAAAGTCCCGTTTCGGAGTTCGGGAATGGTTCCGGTGTTTTCATCGGGAACATTCTAGAAGGTCCCGGAATGTCCGGCACTCCGGGGGGGAAGGGGTACATGAATGTGTCATTGCAAGATGGAATGATTGCATCATGTACTAAGTGTTCTCGCTGTCCAAAATAAAGGGTTTATTTAATTCCTAAATTGGAAAAGTCAAACGGCTAGTTTGAAAGTCAAACTGCCAGTTTTGGAAAGTGGGAAGAGGAGGAGAAGAGGAGACCGACTTGGGGAAGGAGTCCCCAAGCCGGCGGCCAGCCCTAGGCCGAGTTGGGGAGGGACTCCCTCCCTCCCCTAGCGCGCCAGCCCTCCCACCTATAAAGGGAGGGGCAGGGCTCCCCTCCCAACACACACAAGTTCCTATCCTCTAAACTAGAAACTAGACCTAGACCCCGGTTTAGAGCTGTTTCGGTTTAGAGCCTTCTAATTGGTTTAGAGCCCTCTAATTGGTGTGTCTAATTACTAGACCACTAATAGCCTCTCTCATAAGCTCCACCATACTCGCACCGGCTTAAGGCGAAGCCCTGCGGGATCTCCCCTCTACCTCCGGTACCACGCCGTTGTGCTGCCGGAATCGCGAGGAGAGTGCTACAACCTCCGCTGCCTGCTGGAACAAGGGAGAGGAAGGTCTTCGTCGAGTACCGAACGTGTGACCGACTGCGGGAGCGCTGCGGGAACGCGGCGCCGGAAGGATCGTCTACGCGATCTTGAGATCGGAAAGAGTACGACTACATCACCCACGAGAATCTGCTCTCGTTAAACACTTTGGAATCTTCGAGGGTGAGTTATTCCATCGACTCGTTGCTACAATCTAGTAGATAGATCTTGGCTTGTTTGGTTGTATGCGATAGAAAATTTTTGTTTTCCATGCTACGAACCCCTACAAAAACTAGATCCAACAATAAGTCCGGCGGCGCCGGATCATTCTTGCAGTAAGTCCAACGGTGCCGGATCTAGCGCTGGATATTCCGGCGGTCGCCGATAATTCCGGTCGACGCCGGTCTGGCTCTCGGTAGGGGATTCCGGTCAGTGCCGGTCTGTAACACCCCAATTTTAGTTAATCTTATATTTATGGTTGTTTGTGCATCATGAGAATCATTACTTAAAAATGCATGCAAAGAAAATAAAGCAAAACCCTAAAACCCTAATCCTTCCCTCTCTTTGAAAGCCTTCCAAATGGTTTTCGTATCTTGAAAATTATCAAAAGCAATAGAGCCCAAATTGACTAAAGGGCTCCCTGCAGTATTTTATATATTTGCAAACCTTTTGGTATTTTTGAAATGGCTCAAAACAGATTTTAAAATGGTTTTCAAATGAAAAAGAGAAAAACAGGAAAAGGAAAAAGGTTTTGCTAAAAAAATATAAAGCCAGAGCCTCCAGGTCGTCCAGCACAACCGGCCCATCTCCCCTATCCCCTATCTGTCGCTCAGCGCGCAACAGTGGCCTAGCAGTAGCCCAGGCCCACTTACCTCTTCGGCTGTCGTCTTCCTCAAGCAGACACACAGCTCGGTGTCACCGGCGCCACCGTCGATCGCCCCGACGCTAAGATTACCGCCCAGCCGCCGTTCCGCGAGAGGATATGACCTCCACAATGCCTCTTCCCCGTCCCTATATTCTCTCCCTCTCAGACGACCCCTCTCTCGTGCTCCTCTCCCTGGCCGACGAACCCTAGCCCTGACCTCCACGTCGCGCCGCCGTACCCCACCTCCCGTCACCTTTCTGAGGCCACCCTGGTGACCGCCATGATCTCCTCCGTCGTTTGCCCTGAAGCGCGCAAGCATGCAAGGACTCCATCGCCACAATCGACCCCACTGTCCCCGACACCGGCCACCGCCTCCGGCACTGTTTCTGGCCACCCCTTGCCCTGATGAGCCCACCGTCATTCTCATGGTGATCTTTTGAAGCTCAAGATGAGCTCTGTTTGCCCGCTTGCTCTTCATAGCTACCGCGCGCTGTGTCTCTGCAAGGTCCGCTGCTGCCGCTCGCCATAGTGCTAGCTCCGACAACCATTCTGTAGCGGCGCCGCCCTAGTTAGGCTCGCCTCTGAAGCCTCGCTCGATTGCGCCCATCCGCTCTTCCCGGCGAGCCACCTAGAGCCGTCCCCGTGCGTCACTTGGAGGATCCCCGCCGGCAGACGTCATGATGACGTCATGGTGACATCAGCGAGCATGGGTCAGCCTTGGTCAAACCGGCCACTGGTCCCACCTGGTTGCGTGGCTGCTGAGGTGGCACAGGGCCCTCTGTCAGCCAGTCTGGCTAAGGGTTAGCCCGGTGTAAAAAGTATACCCTTTTGTTTAATAATTCTAGAAATTGAATAAATCTTATAAATTCAATATCTAATTATTTATAAGTCAGAAAATAAGTATAATGTATCAAAATGTTCAAAAAACTGAGATCTATCTGTTTAAACTATAATCATGCATTGTTAAGCAACTTAAATGACAAGTTTAATTACAGAACTAAATCAACCCCTCATAGGTGTTTTGGGGTTTCCCTGTCCTAGGGTTTGTACCCTTCGAACCCTGTTTAAAATGATCAAGCATGCCCTAGGGTTTCATTTAAGATCTATTTAACTTTTCATATCATCATCCTTGCTTGATCATTGCATTGATTCCATGTGTTGATTGTTGTTTCCCCTTTCTTTTTGGTGTTTGGTTCTTCCGGGTAGAATACGATACCGACTCTGAGATCGAAGATCGAGATCAACACCATCGAAGACCGACGAACAATACTTGACCAACTATAATCAAGTCAAGTACAAGGCTTCTGAAGATTTATAACTGGGTATCAACAAACAAGGCAAGCTTAGCTCCACACATAAAAGAATTCTATGCTTTCGAAATTATTTCATTCTTGCCATGTTGCATACGATTCTACTGTGGTCTTTTATCGATAGATAGAGTATCCTATCTATTGCATTACTCCCTTGAGCTTATATTACCCGATCCACTGCTCCTAGCATAACTAGGTTTGGCTTGTGTGCACTTCTAGAACTTATATCTGTGTCTTTCTTAGCCATGCTTAGCTGTCAGTCCTGGTTCATCCAGATGATGTATCAGATGCAGAGAATCTAGTTTGATAGGAGAACAAGGTATACTGATGAGGTAGGATCAGTGGTAAAGGTTAAACATGCTAAGGGTTGTATGGGAGGCCACGGTGGTATGTCGTTTTTGTAGTCCCATGCTCGCCACTACTAGGAACCGAGTTCTTGCCTTTGGAACCGAGACGAGCATACAACCACACAGGGCCTGGAAAACCTCATGAGTAACTAACTCGCCTAGTAGATTCCATGAGTCACATAGCTCGGGCGTTCCATTCGACATATGTATAGAAAACATTTTGAAAGATTTGGCGGGTGAAGGTGAATCATAACAGGTAGGTAAGCGTGGCCAAGGTTGCTTGGGGTAGATAGCACCCCTGGTAAACCAACCTCACCTCACATCTCTAGGGACCGGCTTCGGGATTTGACCCATTACGATGAAACCCTCCTTAGGGCGTGACTCATGGTCTCAGCGAAAGCAAGGTAAAGGTCGTGTCCAACCATCCTCTGTTGGCCTTCCAAGGAAGAGGGCTAATCATGTGGCATTAAGAGTCAGTTGGTACGTGTGGGTAAAGTTGTACACCCCTGCAGGGTTAAATCTTTTCGAAAAGCCCTGTTCACAGTTATGAACGCTTGGTGACCGAATTCTAAGATCATAGAGAACTATAACCTAATTGTAAAACTTGGCAGTTCAACATGTGCTTAAGGATGCATCCTCATGGGTACGAGGGGGTGATCCTAGTTGTGAGATGAGGATTACTTTGGTGGATATCAAGACGATGATCAATTCTTTGGAGATGTTGCTCTCTTATCCCCTTTTAAAATATTCTGATTAGACGAGCTTCTTCTCCCTCTTGTTTTATAAAGATGGCTTTATGCAAAATAATCCCACTAGCCATAAGTCTTGCAGAGTACACCCTGTACTCACCCTTGCTTTGTTGATACTTTTCTAGTAGAGTAAGTGTTCCCTGACGACAAGTTTGGTACTACACCGACACCGACGAGTAGCTTGGGGTTCCCGGTCGGTAGCCTGGAATCTATGGGTTGGGATGTCATCGTTATGCTTCAGGCCTCTTAGGACATTTGTTAAGTTTGTTATACTTAATAGCATAATTTGCCTTCCATTGTTTGATGTTTGTGGTCAGTGACCTCTGCTTGTAATATTTTGGTTCTTCGCTCAGTTATGAGCTTGCTGTAATAATTTTTGTGTAGCAGGGTTACTGTTGTGTTACCGATTTCTTAATGAATATCCTTGAGCTCTAGGTTAAGCTTATGTTATGCTAAGGTCTGGGATTTGTTTAACCCTGATCCCGGGGGTGCTACACGGTCTGGTTGCCGGGGGTTCTGGTGGGGGATCCGTTCCACCGGTTCGTGCGCCGGAAGTTCCGACAGGAATTCTGGTCCGCTGGTGCTGTCACCGGAAATACCGGCGGTGGCTTCGGTTCGCTGAACCTGGCACCGGTTATGTCTGGAGCTTCTCCCGTCTCCTCTTCCAGGACTCCGTCTTGTCAGGCGTGAGTCCTCGGGCTTCCTTCCCTCTCTCCGTTTTTGCAGGGAAGCCTCGAGGATGGGGGAGAGAGCGAATACGTGAACACACGCACGAAGAACACGATGAACACACACACGAAGACAAGATACATGCAAATTGCTCACGCTGGTGGCTACCGGTCCGGCGCAATCCCTAGGATCAGCGTCGGGCGGAGGACTCTCTCTCGAATCGGCATGGCGAGGAGGGAGGCTCGGTGAGATCTTGACGTCTAGGCAAAGGGACTCCGATGCCTAGGCCTTGTACAACGCGGAGGCATGATGTAAACTCCAATGAGGTTTGGAATATTTGGTGCTCCTCTATCAAAGGAGAATGACGCAAGAACTAGATAGATCCACGAGGGGTTTCCACTATTTCCAAATATCAAGCCTAGGGTGTACAATAGAGGTGGGGGATATATATAGGGCAACCACTAGTTCAGGGGTAATTTAGGCATTAAAGTAGAGTTCTGGGCGAAGTAGAGGGGTACATGGGCCACATGGCCCATCTATGGCTCGCAGGCCCATGTTCAGGCCGGACAATCTTGGTAGAGTGGACCGGACAATCCGGGGTGGCCGGACACTCCGGGTAGTGTCCGAAGTGGAATACTGATTGTCCGTGCCAAGATCGGGCTGGGTAGGCCGGACACTCTGGCTGGTTCGGGCTAGACACTCCGTCTGGATCGGGGCGGACACTCCATCTCAGTCAGCTTCAGGACAAAGGCAGCTTTAGTGCTCGTGGGTCGACGCGGCGGGGTTTCATACCTGATAATGCACAGAGTAGTGGTATGAAGTAGCAAGCCATCCAAGTGTATATCAAAGTCACATGATCAAAGGAGCGAATTCACCTTAGCTTGAAGGAGCTTGGCTCGAGCACGGGTCATTGGTCCACTTGGGGGACATGGTGGTGTAGATGTAGGAGCGTCCGTAGGACGGGCTACATCATCCGTACTTGGCGGTGTGAACCTATCATGATCATAGGACAGAGTATCAAGTAGTATACCATTCAAGAGGGTAGGAAGTGGGCTCGCATAGAGGAACGGATTCACCTTTGGAATTCATGACGACTTGGCATAAGTTGGAGACCTTGATGTGGTAACGACCGTAGGTCGAGTTACATCAGACGTCCACTGCGGAGTCTCTGGCCCTTTGCACCGGATTCTCCGCCCCAGGACTCCGGTCCGGACTCCGGCCGCTTGCCTGGAAGTCTATGCATGCCACCCTGGAGTCCACACCGAAGAGCGAGGCACACCCCGAAGTCTCCGGCCCCTACACCCCAGAGTCTCTAGCCTAAGTGGAATGGGCCTGCGTGCCATGAGCTGGGCCTTCAGCCCATCTTCCCCTCTTATCCTTAGAAACCGTAGTTTTATGCCCAAACTACCCTTGTAATGTGCTTGGTCTATATGTAGTGCCCCCACCCCCTCATGTAACGGGAGGCATAGGTGACTAAAGGCACCCTCTTTGTGGAACCTATAGTTTTGCCTCATCCCCTTAGTAAAGGGGATCTACTATCGTCACCACCTTATTGGAGTTTGCATCCCGCCTCCCTCGTTGTACAAGACCTACGTTTGCGAGTGCGTGAGTGTAGTTGTCAAGACCCTCTCCAAAGTGTTCTTCCCTCTCCGCTTGGGAACGAGGGAGCACATTGACCGATCTTTCCTTGCGAGGATTCTATCGGATCGGTGGCCACAGGCGGGAGCAATCAGCCTTGTATCGTGTGAGTTTTGCATGTGTTCTCTGCGTGGTGTGCGTTCGCTTCCGCTACCTTCTCCCTTTCCCCTCGCTTTCCCATCCATTTGACCACGAGATCCGTGAAGATCAGGCCACCCACGAGGTTACCCCTTATCATCTGGTACCAGCAGTTTTTGGTTGCCACAGATTCCTCATCTATTTGGTTTCCACTAATTCCAAATATCAAGCCTAGGGTTTACAATAGAGGTGGGGGACTATATTTAGGCCAGCCACCAATTCAGGGGTAATTTAGGCATTAAAGTAGAGTTCTGGGCGAAGTAGAGGGGTACATGGGCCACAAGGCCCAGCTATGGCTCGCAGGCCCATCATCAGGCCGAACAGTCCGGGTAGTGTCCGAAGTGGCATACTGATTGTCCGTGCCGGGATGGGGCTGGGGTAGGCCGGACGATCTGGCTATGCTGGACACTCCGACTAGATCAGGGCGGATAGTCCGACTCAGTCAGCTTCAGGGCTCGCGGGTCGATGCGGCGGGGTTTCGTACCTGATAATGCACAGAGTAGTCGTATGAAGTATCCAAGTGTATGTAAAAGTCACACGATGAGAGGAGTGAATTCAGCTTAGCTTGAAGGAGCTTGGCTCAGGCACGGGTCATTGGTCCACTTGGGGGACTTGGTGGTGTAGATGTAGGAGCGTCCATAGGACGGGCTGCATCAGCTCCCCCCCTTGGGAAAGAGTCATCCTCGACTCTTCATGGTTGTCATCTTGAACATCTCCATGGTAGGGTGAGAGATCCTTGACATTTAATGTATTGCTTGCAAGGTATTTGGATGTCGGTATATCGATGTTGTTGTTGATTCTCTTGATGACTTTGAAAGGACCATCTTCACTCAAGTACTCTTCATCGCCACTGTCATGGATGAACAAAACTTTCTTGTTTCCACACTCGTCCGACTTGTGTCCTTTTCCTCCTCACTTATAGAATTCACCATTAAAAGGTGTATCACTCTTTGTTTGTTTGCCACTTGGGGGCAGTTTTCCTTGGGGAAGTGTGGGCTTGAAGGAAGGCTTGGAGGTACTTGAGGAGCTTCCATTGAAGGTTGTTGGCGTAGCGGTTGCAGCTAGCTTGTAGGTGAAATACGTCTTGGGCTTGTTGTACTTGATGTTCTCTTGCACTCGACGTTCGGCCTTTGTTGCGATGTGTACAAGCTAAACCATGTTGTTTTATGTTTGGAACTCGACGATGCACTTGATTGGGTGATTCAAGCCAATAAGGAAACGTGCCATAGTTTGCTCTGTGCGCTCTTCAATTTTGGCACGGATCAAGTTGAGTTCCATTTCCTTGAAGTACAGTTCCACGGTCTTTGTCCCTTGGCGCAGTGATTGAAGGTTGTTGAAGAGGTCATGCGTGTAGTGCGCGGGAACAAAACGGGATCTTATGTGTGCCTTCATGTCATGCGAAGTTGTGATTGGCAGCTCTTGTCTTGCGTCTCGAGAAACTTGAACTTGTTCCCACCAAAGGTTGGCATACTCTTCAAACTCAAGAGAAGCCATGGCGACCATCTTCTCATTGCTATAATGATGGATACATAAGATCTTGTCGACTTTGAGTGCCCATGAGAGATACTCTTCGGGGTCATTTGATCCTGTGAACTTGGGCATCTTGAACTTGAGATTGCCCAATGTTTCTTCCACATTGCGGTCATGGTCGCGATGGTTGCCATGTTGATGATGGTCTTCATCTTCCATACGATCATTGCGACAATCTTGGTGAGCTTGTTGATGATCTTGTGGTTGAGTAGGTGGAACTTAGTTCTCACGACCTTGTTGCGGAGCTTGCTCTTGATGTTGTTGTTGTGGAGCTTTCTCTTGCTCTTGACGCGGTTGCTGACGATGTTGAGTCACTTGGGCCCCATGAGGGTGTTGAGAATGTGGAGCCTCATGACGCGGTTGATGACGAAGAGGAGGCTCGTTCCTCGGTTGGTGATGATAATTAGGCACATGGGCCTCATACTGAAGATCATGGTCATGAGCCTCATGACGTGGTGGGCGTTGCTCAACTTGTACCACTTGACGCTCCATGTTTTGGTGTTGTGGAGGAGGTGCCTCGTGATGACCATGGTGTCGGTACAGACGTTCATGATAGTGATGACGAGGAGGATGATCTAGAGAGTTTCACGTCGATGACGAGCTTGATTCTCCAAGTTGGAGGAATCACTTGTTGTGTCAAGTATGTGACGCGGGTGATTGTGTTGGACTTGCGGTTCCACTCGCGGTTCTTCTTGTAGTTTCTCTTGTTGGATCACTAGTGCCCTTACGTGATGACGGTGTGCTTCTTGCCTTGCTTGTGGCCTTGAAGAGAAATCACCATCATAGCTTGACGTTGCGGCGTGTCGTGGGGAAGGTACATAGTTCGAAGAACATCCATCTTCAACCACGGGGTCATCACTGCGTCTTGGCGAATTTGGAGGAAGATCTTGTGGAAGAGGAGCGTGATGACACAATGATCTTGACGAGCTTGATGCACGTGAACATGGTCTTGCCATTCCGTCGATGAGGCGGCGGATATTGTCATTTGTTTCCACGACGGAGCATTGCAGCGCTTTATTTTGATGGCCAAAGTTGTGATGCATTGCGTGCATTTGCCTTTCGAGTCCATCGAAGCGGTTTTCGATGTTCTTGAACTCAACTTGCGTCTCACCAAATTTTTCATCTTGTCGCATCTCAAGGTCTTGGCAATGTTCACGAAACTCTTGTTGGACGATGAAGTGACTTGCACACGTCATGTACGGTCCATGTTATTCTTCTTGAGGAGGTGGTTGGCTCAACTCACCGTGCCTATCCATCATGGAGAGCAATATGTGGTGTGGGGAACCTTCAACCTCACCTTGGGGATTGCACCGAACTAGAAACCACAAGTGAGAGTTATTAGCTTACAAAGTGATAACGCAAAGAAAAATCACACTAAAGAAAGAACTAACTCTCAAAAGCTTATTGGTGGTAGGTTATGATTGTGGAATGCCAAAGAACCAACCAAAAGAAAAGGGTAGCCAAAAGTGGGTAAAATCCAAACAAAACTCAAGTCAAAGGCAAAAGGTCAACAACTCGAAAGGGTGACGGGAACCTACGATTATATACACACACGTGGAGATTGTTCGGATTGACACGACTATGAAAATGAGCAAACAAAATGTCCTAATGAAGACTACGTTCGGTGTTGTTCCAATACAAGGAGAGACCGTGACTCGTTTGCAAAGAGGAAAATGACCATTGGATTTGTGCACTTGCCTTGGGCGCTCTTTATTTCTCTCTTGCTTACAAACTTTGAGACTCTCTTTTGCTATGGGAGACTAATTTTCTTTTTCTTATTTTCTTTTGCTCTCGCTTGATGCTACCTAGTCACACTTGCTATTGCTCTTGCACTCTCACTATCCAAGGACAAATGCACAATGCTCAAGCAAACACAATATGAGCCACTCTCGTGGGATAGATACATACAAAGGAAGATAGGGGTTAACAAGGTTACGCAAGTTATACCTTCGATGGTGATGATGCACTTGATGTCAGTGGTGCGGTAGGATGCTCGGTGCCATGGTTTCAATGAGCGCAGAGGTAAAGATGTGGAAGCTTGTTGTTAGTTGTTGACACGCACATGGGACACGAGCAAACAAAGGAAATTAGCCAATGCGAAAAATGAGGCAAAAGTGTCAAAACTGGCGTTCCAGCTGGACACCCCGGTCTGTTTCTGCCGGATAATCCGGTCTGGCCGGACACTCCGTTCTGGTTGGGTCGAACACTCCGGTCTGGCCGGACACTCTGGTCTAGTCGGGCCGGACACTCCGTTGCGGGTTTCGTGCTCGTGTTTTTGAGCAGAAATCCTCCCGTTAAGACTTCAAATCCGCGAAAAACTGGCCAAATTGGGCTGGGAAAACGCAGGAGAAAGTTGGACCAATGCCTAAGACAAGGTTTGGTTGGATCAAAACCATCAATAACACGCCAAATCAAGAGATCGATCCAAAGGCAAATTTTGGGCTATTTTTTTGGGGATTTCCGAATTTTGGGTGGATAGAAGAAAATTTTGTGGGGAAATTGGTGAGCAACAAAGCTCTTGATACCATATATTGCGGGGAAACCTCGGGGATGGCCCGATCTTTCACGAATCCCTTCAAATCGAGGCAGAGTAAGTGTGGGTGCGATGAGGGGAGAGAGCTAAAACACAAACTCACGCACGAAGAACATGACGAACTGTAACACCCCATCCACTCCTGGGCCCAGGGGGTGTCACTCCTGGAAGCTTAATAGGATATCTAGACTGGCTCCACAGACCAACACTAGCCTTTTCTGCACACTTTCTCCTCACTCGTGCGCACCCGGTTACCCACTTCCCGGCCGGTCACCCATCCTAGAATTGCTCTAGGCCAAGCACGCTTAACCTTAGAGTTCTTTTCGAATGAGCTTTCGGAAAAGAAGTTGCAACTTGTTGATATGGGTATCCTATCAATCCTATTAAGCCATGTGTCTGGATCTCACATACACCCACCCCTTTAGAAGATCGATGCCCTCATCGATCAAGCACACCCTAGGAACGTTCCCTCTTGGCACGCGTCTGTGCGTTCAGTGCCGTCACATCTGCCATGCCGTGTCCACTCCGGGCCACACGTGCCATGCTCCACATGTCCCGCCACTAACCCGAACATACCCGTGTAATCGCAACGGTCGGCTCTGATACCACTTGTAACACCCCGTCCACTCCTGGGCCCGGGGGGTGTCACTCCTGGCAGCTTAATAGGATATCTAGACTCGCTCCACAGACCAACACTAGTCTTTTCTACACACTTTGTCCTCACTCGTGCGCACCCGGCACGAAGAACATGATGAACACACACACATGAAGACATGATACAAGACAATTACTCACGCCGGCGGATACCGTTCCGGCGCAATCCATAGGATTGGCGTCGAGCGGAGGACTCTCTCTTGAACCAGCACGACGAGGAGGGAGACTCGGTGAGATATTGACGTCTAGGCAAAGGCACTCTAATTCCTAGGCCTTGTACAACGCGGAGGCACGATGCAAACTCCAACGAGGTTTGGGATATTTGGTGCTCCTCTATCAAAGGAGCATGAGGAAAGAACGAGATAGATCCACGGGGGGTTTCCACTAATTCCAAATATCAAGCCTATGGTTTAGAATAGAGGTGGGGGTTATATATAGGCCAGCCACCAGTTCAGGGGTAATTTAAGCATTAAAGTAGAGTTCTGGGTGAAGTAGAGGGGTACATGGGCCACATGGCCCATCTATGGCTCGCAGGCCCATGTTCAGGCCGGACAATCTTGGTCGAGTGGACCGAACAATCCGGGGTGGCCGGACACTCCAGGTAGTGTCCGGGTAGTGTCCGAAGTGGAATACTGATTGTCCGTGCCAGGATCGGGCTGGGTAGGCTGGACACTCTGGCTGGTTTGGGCGGGACACTCCGTCTGGATCAGGGCGGACACTCCGTCTCAGTAAGCTTCAGGATAGAGGCAGATTTAGTGCTCGTGGGTCAACGCGGCGGGGTTTCGTACCTGATAATGCACAGAGTAGTGGTATGAAGTAGCAAGCCATCCAAGTGTATGTCAAAGTCACATGATCAAAGGAGAGAATTCACCTGAGCTTGAAGGAGCTTGGCTCGGGCACGGTTCATTGGTCCACTTGGGGGACATGGTGGTGTAGATGTAGGAGCGTCCGTAGGACGGACTGCATCATCCGTACTTGGCGGTGTGAACCTATCATGATCATAGGACGGAGTATCAAGTAATATACCATTCAAGTGGGTAGGAAGTGGGCTCGCATAGAAGAACGGATTCACCTTTGGAATTCATTGTGACTTGGCATAAGTTGGAGACCTTGATGTGGTAACGACCGTAGGTCGAGTTACATCAGACGTCTGTTGCGGAGTCTCTGGCCCTTTGCACCGGAGTCTCCGCCCTAGGACTCTAGCCCGGACTCCGGCTGCCTGCCTGGAAGTCTCTGCATGCCACCCCGGAGTCCACACTGGAGATCGAGGAACACCCCAAAGTCTCCGGCCCCTACACCCCAGAGTCTCTAGCCTAAGTGGAATGGGCTTGCGTGCCTTGAGCTGGGCCTTCGGCCCATCTACCCCTCTTATCCTTAGAAGCCCTAGTTTTATGCCAAAACTACCCTTGTAATGTGGCTGGTCTATATGTAGTGCCCCCACCCCCTCATGTAACGGGAGGCATAGATGACTAAAGGCACCCCCTTTGTGGAATCTCTAGTTTTGCCTCATCCCCTTAGTAAAGGGGACATACTATCGTCACCACCTTATTGGAGTTTGCATCCCGCCTCCCTCGTTGTACAAGGCCTATGTTTGCGAGTGCGTGAGTGTAGTTGTCAAGACCCTCTCCAAGGTGTTGTTCCCTCTCCGCTTGGGAACGAGGGAGCATGTTGACCGATCTTTCCTTGCGAGGATTCTATCGGATTGGTGGCCACGGCGGGAGCAATCGGCCTTGTATCGTGTGAGTTTTGCATGTGTTCATTGTGTTCTCTGCGTGGTGTGCGTCCGCTTCCGCTACCTTCTCCCTTTCCCCTCGCTTTCCCATCCATTTAACCACGAGATCCTTGAAGATCGGGCCACCCACGAGGTTACCCCTTATCATCTGGTACCAGCAGCTTTTGGTTTCCACAAATTCCTCATCTATTTGGTCTTTTTCCCCGTAAATTCGAAAATCCCCCCAAAAAAGCCCCAATTTTGTGTTTTGGATCGATCTGTGATTTGAGTGTGTGTTTTGGTACATTTTAATCCATGAATTACTTGCTAAACTTGTTGATCTACCTTCCCCTGCATTCCAATGGCCTAATTCCTTGATTTCCTCCACCAATTTGAGGTTTTGGTTAGATTTTTCCGCCCAAAATCACGCCACAGACCTATTCTAGATGTTCTGCAAGTCCTAGACCGGAGTCTCCGGCCCAGGACTGGAGTCTCCCGGGTTAGTGAGCTCAGACCGGAGTCTCCAGCCCCCGAGACCGGAGTCTCCTCCCCCTGCGGACAGAAAAACTCTTTTGTATACGAACTTGGATTTTGGTGTTCTTTAGCTCGTTTTGAAGAGGAGAAGGAGGTCTACATCATCATACAAGTGGTTCATGCTATCTACCGCATCCATATTCCTTGAGAAAGGCGAAATCCACCAATAAAGGGTGAAGATCAGCGAAGAAAGGTATAAACATTCCGCAACTTCCCCCTCCCCCCACTTGGTTTCCTTTGTGAGCTACACTATCTTTGCAATCAAAAAACACCTATTGATACTAGTTCCTCCTATGATTGCTTTGGCTATTCACATTGGATACTTGTAGAATTATGAGAAAAAGTTGTGAGCACGCTATCTCATATAGTTATCTTGTATAGTTGTTGGCACAAGGAAGAGGTAAGTGAAAAAGACAAAGAAAAAGACAAAAAAATAGAAAATAAAGGAAAATAAAAAGAAAAAGAACGAAACAAGTGCCTCGTAGAATATGAAGCGCAAGCTCGACGAACATCATATAGGTGGTACTTATTATGCATATCTTGTAGCCCACCAATTTTTCTTGCAATCGAACTACCGTCTCTCATTGCACTTGTGCGACACGATCTTATAGTCTTCGCTAGGTAATCATTTGTTCTTAGCTCACTTTCTCCATGGAACAAGTCCCATTTATCCCACCGTGTGTGTTTCCTTGTACATAATTCATATCTTATGGATTAACTTGTTTTGTTTGGTGATCATCATGGTTCTTTACTTGCCATTACAATACCTTGATTTCGGATTGTTTTGGATATGCCACCTTCCATACCTATCCACCATAATCTTTGTGTGTGTGTGTTTTTTAGCGGTTAGTTGGTTTTGGTGTTCCGCATGAACTTCACTTTACTTGGTTTTGATTTCTCTCAAGTGTGGGCACTTGCACGATACTAGTTTCCAAGGTAAAGTAAGGTTTGATGTTGCATCCCTAACCCCCTACCACTTCCATATACACCACTTGGTCTTGTGAATCATGTCTAGGGACTCTAGAACTGAGATCGGTTTCTATGAAGAATACACGATGAGCCACCATGACTACGACTCCACAAGTATAGAGGACATGAAGGAGCACTACACCGACAATGGCTCCACATGCTTTGAGGACCCGGAGCACTTCATCTATGATGACTCCACATGCATGGAATACATGGAGCACGTCATCAACTATGGCTCCTCAAGCATGGAGGAATTGGAGCTCTACATCGACAATGGCTCCTCATGCATGGAGCACTACACCAACAATGGGTCCACATGCTTGGATGATATGGAGTACTACATCAACAACTACTCCCCAAGCATGGATGAATTTGAGTGCTACAACGATGACACCTCACCAAGCATGGAGGACATGGCGAACTTCACCAACTTCGAGGTCTCTTCCATGAGCCATGAAGAATACCTCCACCGCTTGGAGATGAAGGACTACTAGGCCAAACAAGAGGAGGCGCATCATCAAGAAACCATGACCTTCAAGGCCAAGAGTGCCACACCAAAGGGAACCACCTAGTTTCATGATCCACCTCCAAGGAGTCGAGCGCCACCACTTACATGGCATCATGTGCCACCATCTCCAAGGCATCGAGCACCACCACTTACATGGCATCATGTGCCACCATCTCCAAGGCGTTGAGCGCCATCACCACAAAGCTGCCAAGCGCCACCATCTCCAAGACGCCAAGCACCACCATCTCCAAGGTGTCAAGTGCATCTACCTCCAAGGCATCAAGTGCCACCTACTCCAAGAAAAGTGGCGCCCAAACATCATCTTCCACACAAGGTGCCACGAAGCAAGAATGTTCAATGACAAACATCGTCTCAAGATCATCACGAACATCAAGAGGATACAAGACGTTGTTCAAGGCATCTTCACCATGAAGACGGATAATACATGTTGACCACCATCCATAATGATCAATCAGGCTCAAGAAGGCACCACCATCATAAGAGGAGTGCCAAGGAAAAGGATCATCGTCGCGAGCATCACGTGGATGACCAAGTTCTTCACCAACATAAACCTTCGGCAAGGCATGCCAATTACCTCCGTCGATACCATCATCATATGGCACCTTGAACTACTTGTTCCACCACCAAAATGGCACCAAGAGCAAGCCTTCTACCACACCATCAAGCTTCAACACCAAAACTTCAAGTTCAAGATGAAGCATCCAACTACAAGAGCTTCAATGCAATTTCTTCTCTAAGCACTCCAATAATGTCACTGAAGCAAGAGATGGACCTATACTTCGCCAAGTTGGACGAGGCCATAAAAAATATGACCCCAAGAGATAGAAGAAAACAAGTTTCTTTGGTAACAAGTGGATGCAATGGCGAAGATGGCTTCAAGGACCAATACTTCCTATATGAGTGACACCACCACAATGGCACACAAAGTACATGGTGAGCATGGGATTTTCCCTTCACCAAAGGAGGCGCATGGAGTTGAACACACCGTGCATATCCCTACACGCTTGAGTGATGATGTGGTACCAATACCATGTGAGTATGAGATCCACTTAGCCCACTTGAGTGAAAGCAAGAGTGCGATGAGTGACTCCACCATAAGTGAGATTGAGTGCTTCCACTTTGAGGGCATGAGTGATACACCTAGTGAGTTGAGAGTGGTAGTTGATAGGTCGTGACCATTATGATTTCTAACAACTTACCCTCTACCTCTAGTGTGTATTCTCATGATGTTCTAGGTTCCATGGATCAAGAAGAGACAAGCCTCAAACTTATGATGCCTCAAATGGAAAAGATGTACATGGTGCTTGAAGATGATGCTACGCCATGGCTACATCAAGAAGACGAAGTCGCCCACATGGAGGCCACTACTACTACAACACCCACATCATATGAGAGGTATGAACAAGGTAAAAGTAAGTGTGTTGGTTATGCCATGATCCCACTAGTGGACATGATGACTTGTGATGATTGCCATGCTATGGATGATGTTTGTGATATCACATATGATTCACTCACGTTTCCATGCGATACTTGCCTTTGCATAATGTTGAGCATGTGAAATTATTTGATTGTGATGATGTTGCCATAGACATGCCATGCTATAAACGTTTCATCTTTCCCATTGTTGCTTGCAATATGTTGAAAAATTTCTCTTTCCTATGTTTTGCTTGCAATGATGTTAAGAATGATCCTTGTGTTGCGACAAACTTGATGAATAATTTATCTTTCCATATGTTTGTTGGCAACCATGCTATTTCTTCGGACATGCCTTGTCATGATAGTTATTCAATTTCTCCCGTTGCTTTCAATAAGATGAATACTTGCCCTTTCACTTGCTTTGCTTGCAACAATAATTGTCATATGGTTTCTATTGAGATGCCCCCCATAGCATTCTCGAATTTTGGAGATTTTGATGAATGCCATGATAAGCATGTTCCCCAATTGCATACTCACCATGCATATACTTCATACTTGATTGACAATAGTGGTGATGTGAACAAGAAGAGATATATCATGATGGATGATGTATTTCTCTACCATGCACACACGTTCTTCCTTTTGTGTTTGATGTGTGTAGGTACCCGAACTACAATGTCAACCTTAGTTGAGCATGATTTGACAAAAAGAGCTCTAGAGAGCATCCCCCAACTGAGTTCAAGATCGAACCCAGCTCTGATTCCTTTTGCATGCTTTGCATCTTTCATGTTGAAAAATTGCTCTTTCCTATGGTTAGCTTGCAAGCATGTTGATTGTATTCTTTCACCTTGTGACAATCATGTTTCATTGCTATTGGATATTGATGCTTTGTGTGTTCCAATAAAAATGTTGAACAATTTCTGACATAGGTATGATTACTCGGGTACCTATGATTTGCTACCCAGGCCTGAAGAAAGGCTTACGGCCCATGAAGAGTAAAGACGATGGTCCAAAACGAGAAACCAACATAGGTTGTAGTTGTATTATGAAAGAGGAAAAAGGACCAACATCGTGTTGGTATTGTAATTACGTATATGTAACCTATCTGCTTACCGCTTTGAGACCCAGCCTATTATATATATATGATGGGAGAAACATAGGCGAGGACACCAAACAATCCCCAAGCGATCTATAATAGTGTGATTCACCAAATATTCAAGCGACTTTGACTCCATTGGTCTCCTGATGTCCAACGAAATCCCCAATGTTCTCTTTTCTGCAAATCCCTAAGTCCTTCTCCATGGACATTGCCGAGGTTACCCCTCGTCAATTGGCGCCGTCTGTGGGAAACTTAAACGCCGGAACAATGGATTTGGTGGAACTCTCCTTCCCAAACAACAACCCAACAAAAGCAGTTTCACACCCGCCCACCCCTGTGATAGTACCCTCTGAACTCAACGGCGGATCCGATCTAATCATCGGAAGCTTCCACTTACAAGTAGAAGACCCCCAAGAATCAAACCCTTTGGCCCTAATTACATCACAACCGTCGGTGCAAAATACTGCGCTTACGGCGATACCAACATCATCTATCGGATACTCCATGGAGGTCACGGCGGAAATCGAAGCACCAAAAGGAAACAAGTAAGATGAGACAGATCTGGGGACCTTGATGGTCTCTACAACAATCTCTCCTTTGGATCAGAGTCCCCACTAACTCCACCACATGGAACAAGCCCAACAAACTCTGAACCGAAGGAACGTAGTGAAAGCATCAACTTTGGGATAAGGACGGCAGAAATCTACCTAGAACAGAAACTAATGGATTTCACTGATCCACCCGACAGTGTCTCCCTCAGTTCAGATGACGATGTCACCAGTTCATATATTATCCAGCACCAAGTCTGATATGGGCATGATATGCGCGAGGGAGGAGCAGGAGGAAGGCGCTAGAGAAGATCATCAAGACGAAGGCGACTGAGAGATGGAAGGCGACCAAGAAGGAAGGTTCAGTTCGGACAGACAGAAGCTCTGAAATTGAAACGGATGTGGCTTTCACATACCAACTCCTAATTAAGCAAATAAGTACTTGTTATGAGCTGTGCGTGGCAACCAAAAAAAGTCGATATTTCCAATAGAAACTCGCACGTCTCTCAGTTTGTTATGAGCTATGCGCGGCAACCAAAACAAGTCGACAGACGTTATCTATCAGTTTATAAATAGAGTCCTTTTAAGCTAGGAAAGTTAGAGATATGATTGATTTTGACCACAAATCTATGTTAGACATCCAGCAGCCTTTATATAGGCCTGTAAATCATGGTTTTCAGGGTTAGCTTGAAATTGAGTTGTTTAGTTTAAAACTATTGTGTGAGTTGCTTGGTGAGCATCCCTCCGGGGATGGTGATGTCGTGTTATCTATCGTATTGATATTGTCGCGGAGGTTCTTGTGTTCATCAAGGATTGTCGTGTTTTGGTTTGAGGCGTGGTGATCTTCTCCATGTTGCTTGCTGGATTAATTCCTCTTCTTCAGGTGAGGTTCATTGACGTTGTTGGAAGGATTCCTATCTAGGTTACTCGCTGCGAAAGATCGGGACAACAATCATAGGATCCTCGGGTTGATCCGTATCATTTGGTATCAAAGCACCAGGTTGCTCACGAAGAGATTGTGTTGATTGATCGGCTGAGTGTGTTGTTGGTGGAGATCAGAGAGTTGAGGAGGAGCAGATTGGATCTCGACGTCCGTGCACCGGAGTGTCCGACGGTTTCCTCTAGGAGTATCCATCCGACCCGGACAGTCCACCCCTCCAATACCGGAAAATCCGGCCCTGAAATTTTTCTGTTCTACAGTTCATGCTAGGAAGCATGCGGTCATTTTAGGGTGATTTTTTGGCAAACGGTGCACATTTGGGAAGAGATCTGGTGATGTGTACAATGATTATCTCGACATCTTGGATGGGGTAGTATGTGATGGTTCCCAAATCAGGTGGAGACTGGTCCATATGGCGACGTATGATGAATATGAGTTGTGGGAACGTCATATACAAGATGGTTTTTACAGATGTGACACATACGAGTATTTGGATAATCCTACATGTATGCTTCTTGCATTACGACGTGTGGATGAGGAGATAGCTTGTTGGTGGAACAAGGAGATGTGTGAGAAGGATATTGTTGATGCAACTTGGAAGTACTTCGGTAATTTTTTGTGTGGCTGTTTTATGTCTTTTTGTCGTAATGTATTTTTTACCAAGCCCGTGAAGGCAGTCCAACAGTCGCCCAAGTTTGCAGTTATGTCTATTCCATCTCATGTAAAGGAGGCTCTAGTAGTTGTTTCACTGCAACCGGTCAGCGTGGTGGTGCCAAAATTTTCTAAAGAGAAGCAGCCTGATGTTTACAAGGTTGTTGTGTGCACTGGAACTGCAGTGGAAGATGTTGTACCATTGAGTGGGCTGAATATGCAACTCAAGAGAGTACAAGATGAGACTTGTATGATAGTAGATAGAGGCTAGCGATGGAATTTATTTCAGGAGCAGTGCATGATCAAGGGCAAAGCATGCAAGTTGATGATTGACAGTGGTAGCTACTGTAATGGCATTAGCAAGGCAGTTGTGGAAGCTTTGGGTTTATCCAGATGACGTATTCTAGAATCGAGGCATGTTTAGTGGGTGAATAGTTGCGGTATGATGAAGATTACTCACAAGGTGTGTGTGCCATTTATAGTTGGTGACTACGTTGATGAGGCGGGGTGCGATGTATTGTCATTGGAGGTATGTGGGATGTTATTTGATCATCCATGGCAGTATGATCGCAACACTACACATGCTGGAAGAGCAAATACATATCCTTTTGTGCATGGTGGAAAACATCAGACTTTGAAGCCTATGCAGGATGATCACATAAAGTCTGATGTAGAGCTGGTGGTATATAAGGATAAGGTGCGCAAGGCTAAGCCAAAATCTGGGCTTGCTAAGGTGCAGGATGGAGAGCATGATGCACAGTATGACAATGTTGATTTTGCTTCAGCTATGCCTATAGATGACAAGCCAGTGAAACTTGTTAGTGACAAGGCAGTTGAAGTGCATCCTCTTATTGTTGAGAGGAATGATGTTGCAGCATGTGTTAAGAAGGTTGTTTGTATTGACACAGGTGTTCATAATGCTATTTGTGCTTCTGATGTTCCACCGCATGAGGTGCAGCGGGGTAACCAGAGCAGTTTTGTTAGCACACATGTGAGGCATTTTGTTGGGACAGTTGTGCGGATGCATAGAGGCAAGGATGGACATGTTCGTCAGTTGTGTGGTCGAGGCATTACTCATATTTTGCAAGGTCGTGCAAAGAAGGTCCATGGTCAGTAACCACAGGTTCCAACAAGAGTTGAGCAGAAGAAGTAGATGGTGGCGCCTAGGTCCAAGCTCGTATGTAGACGCAAGGAGGTGCTGGTGCCAAGGGATTTTTCAAGTCAAGGAAGCCGAGAGGGAGGTTGTGGAGTGGAAGGCATGCAAGACTTGAAGATGGTGAAGATGCGTGAAGCGATTGTTCATATCACGCCACCTTTCCGACCTGACCCGTACGTGTTGGGGACAATGCTTCTTGAAGGGGGATGATGATATGGGCACGATATGCGCGAGGGAGGAGCGGGAGGAAGGCGCAAGAGAAGATCATCAAGACGAAGGCGACCGAGATATGGAAGGCGACCAAGAATGAAGGTTCAGTTCGGACAGATAGAAGCTCTGAAATTGAAACGGACGTGGTTTCCACATACCAACTCCCAATGAAGCAAATAAGTAGTTGGAAAGCTATTTCTGTGATCTTTCCAAAGGGTACTCGCACATCTCCCGGTTTGTTACGAGTTGTGTGCCGCAACCGAAACAAGTCGACGAACGTTTTTTCTTAGTTTACAAGTAGAGTCCTTTTAAGTTAGGAAAGTTAGAGATATGTTTGGTTTTGACCCCAACTCTATGATGGACGTCCAACAGCCTTTATATAGGCCTGTAAATCATGGTTTTTAGGGTTAGCTTGAAATTGAGTTATTTAGTTTAAAACTATTGTGTGAGTTGCTTGGTGAGCATCCCTCCGGGGACGGCGATGCTGTGTTATCTATCGTATTGATATTGTCGTGGAGGTTCTTGTGTTCATCAAGGATTGTCGTATTTTGGTTTGAGGCGTGGTGATCTTCTCTATGTTGCTTACTGGATTAATTCCTATTCTTCAGGTGATGTTCATTGGCGTTGTTGGAAGGATTCCTATCCAGGTTACTCGTTGTGATAGATTGGGACAACACTCATACGATCCTCGGCTCGATCCGTATCAAAGTCTGCGTGATCATCGGAGATGCATCGACTCAACAAGACTCCAACGGTAATCCTGTTTTTAACCCTAATGATATCCTATCAAGCGACAATGCAGGAAACCACGGAAACAAAGGAAATCGCGGAAAAAAGGAAGACCCAACAAACAACCGCGTAACCCCAGGAGGAGGAGAACCACGCGGAGGTGAGAGGCAAACTCTCCGGCTACTAGCCGAAGCATGACAAAAAGCAAGAGTGACGATTTTGGGTGCAGTCCCCATGACAGCTGACGCCACACACGAAGATGTACTAGCATATCAATATTTGCTTCATCATAAAAAAGAGACCTTCTAAGGATGCAAAGGTAGCTCGATGAAAGAAAAAGGCTTGCCGATGAATCTAGCCTGCGACAGGCACAGCTGAGCTCTACTCGAGGATCAGGGAGCATAACAGGAGGAGCACCGCCAAGAAGGGGAACATCTCGACTAAAGAACAAACAGAAAGAAGCGAACTGATCTGAGACCTGGATCTATTGTTTATGTCAATAGATCAAGCAGGAAATACCAATGCAAAAATGGCCCAATCAGCAATTGTGGCCGCACAAACATATCTAATCACAACTCAACCTTCACCCGACGATCCTTGTGTGGCCCTCCATCGCTCCGCCCTAATGAACCCCGGCATGTTAGGAGCATCTCTCGCGCATACAGAGCAGGGAACCACGTGGTAACCCGACAGATCCCCATGCCGTCGCAGTAGCCCTCGGCAAGTAGGTCACACCTGATAATCACTATTGCCACATCGGGTCCGCTTCTCGGGATCAGAACCACGGAATGATGTAAGAAACGATATTACACAATGAAGGATCGATCGATCCAGGGAAGAGCATAGCAGCCAAAGATACAATGATGGTGAAAGCGAGGAAGAACAAGAACTATGCAGAGCCAGTTCTTTACCCGACGGGTTCACAAGACTCTAGTACCATAAGACTTCAAATTACCACAGGATCGTCAAAAATATGATGGCCTCCAAGAACCTGAATCTTGGTTAATAGATTATCTGGCAATAGTGAATCTACAAGGCGGCTCCAAGGCTACCGCAATGCAAATCTTACAGCTGCACCTAACTGGTGCAGCTCCTCTTAGCTAAAACAACTACCCGAAGATTCTATCAGCAGTTGGAACGACCTCGAGGACAAATTTATCAGAAATTTCCAGTACACATTCAAGCGGCCCGCATCTCTAGAACAATTGCAAGACTGTAACCAAAAGCCACGAGAGTCAATATGAGCCTTTGTCCAGTGATGGAACATTATAAAAAACTCGGCTGAGACCATATCCGATGAAACAGAAATCAATGCCTTCAATGATGGACTTCATCGGCAAGAATTCATTGAAGAACTGGGATGAATCAAATCGAAGACAATTTCGCAGCTGATGGACATAGCCAATCGTTGGGGCGATGGAGATGATGCATTACACAAGAAAAGTGTCCGCTCACCTGAAGAAGACAGGGATAGGCGCAATAACGATAGAAGGCGACGTAACAATGATGGGTATAACACACCAAGTTTTCTTGTCGTCGGATTGATGAAAAGTACGCCATGAGGGGGTCCTCGAGGCGTGCGGAAGCGAGGGGTGTGATACGTACGGTGTTCTGGGACGGTGAGCACACAAGTTTACCCAGGTTCGAATCCGCTGGCTTTGGACGGATCCTACTCCTGCTAGCAATCCAGTAATACGGCAGAGCTGGAATATGGGTTACAAGGGTTCGCTTGTGCGAGTTGAGATTGTAGACTATTGAGGGTTCCCTAAAGGCTCTCCCTAGGACGTCTTATATAGATATCAGGCCTATGGTTTACAGGAGAGATCTATCCGGCTACGACTGAGAGTCGGTTACAGAGTACATCTTGAACTACAAGTAACACTATGGGCCTAAGTCCGTAAGTCTTCTGGGCCTTCTCGTAGCCGGATTGGACTCCACCTCTTCTCCTTGACTGGGCCGCCTGTGAAGAAAAGCTCTAACCCGAAGTGGGCCACCCTGGTCAGTGAGGACTGTGAGGATACCCGAAAAGTATATCCCCAACAGCAGCCCCCGGAAGTCTCCAAGATCCAAAGTCGGATTCTTCATCATCTAGCTTGATCTTCGGCTTGCAGAATCTTGAAGGGTTCCTGAAACTTCAAAACAAAAGATACGATCCGGGTCTCAAAATAAGTCGGACATATCAGTATATTATTTGGATTTTCCAACTTGATATTCAAACTAAGACGGAACTTGCTCTCTGACGTCATCTGACACTGGTCATGGTCAAGTCACGTCATCTGACAAACATCCTGTCAGCACGACCGTTGGTGGGCCTGCTGTTCGTGGAACCGAGGCGCTGTTTCAATGCGTACGCGGAGATCGAGGCAACATAATCATCACGTGGGTCCTTCCCAGTTCCTTCCACGACGCGTGGCGTTTACACAGTGCCGTTTGCACGAATCTTGGCGCAGTTAGGTGGTTATAAGGGGTGAGGATTCTCTTTCTCCCATCTTCACCTGTTCCCTTGCCATTCCTTCTCCTCCACTTCTCCCTCGCGCACAGAGCTTTTCTGCCTCCCATATTGCTAGCGCCGCCCATCCAAGATCACTGGTGCACCGGACAAATGGCTTCTTCTTCATCGTCCGGCTTGGCTGGCTTCGTAGCGGCGGAGAAAGAGAGCAACCGTGGGGTTTGGATCTTGTGTCTCCTCGATGACGAGAAGATCCACGGCGTGTAGAATGAAGGGCTCCTCCGCGCCGGTGACTGGCGGAGCGGTTTCGGCGAAACCTTCCCCAACCCGCACGCCAGCGAGTGGGTACACTTCGGCACCCACCTCGACAGAAGTTTGTCTTTCCCTCCCTCGGATTTCTTTTCTAAGGTGATTGATCACTATGGCATTCAGCTCCACCATCTTCCTCCCAACTCCATCTTCGAGATGAGCGCTTACGCGACATTGTGTGAGGGATATATCAGCATTAGGCCGAGTCTCACTTTATTTAGTTTCTACTTTCATGTCCATAGAAACTCCATCACTGCCGGTAATCCTTATATTACCGACACTATTAGCCTTTCAGTTAGACGCGAGCGTAGTTATCCTCGCATTTCAGCCAGTGAGTCGGTCAAACAATGGCCGGCCACTTTCTTTTACCATAAGGATATTCCTGCTCCCGGCAAAGCTACTGCTTTGCTGGCTTTCATCAATGGAGCCGCCATGGCCCTTCCATCTTCGGACGAGGCCCCTCCGGCTCTCAGTGACGATCTGATCCTCACTAAGAGGCGGATCGATTACCTGATAAAACACAAGGGCCTGCGAGGGTCCGACTTAGTCCAGTCTTCGGTTGCACGTCGGATCCAGCCCCTCTAGCACCATGGCGACCGTCTGATGCATTTCATTACGGCATCGAAGAACGACTCCCTCTGCATCAGTCCTAAGGCTTTAAAGCCACATGATTACATAAGCCAGATCAAATGGCTGATCAAGGAGCGGATTGAGAGAAAGATTCCGGACTTGTCTCTGGACATGCACACAGCGGAAGACCCTGTAGTTCTGGTAAGCTTCAATAATAAACCCTTTTATGTGTTTCACCTTTTAAGCTATTTTGCAATACTGAGATATTTTCTTCTTTTCAGCTTGCCGACCTCCCCGAGTCGGAGCTGGCTCCTATTGAGGGATATCCTCCGGAGTTTTCTCAGGAGGCGAAACTGGTCCCACTACTGCATGTTGTGCCTAGGAAGCACAAAGCTCCGACAGTGGCCATTAGCACCAAGGAGGTGCCAGTCGTGAAGAGGTAACTTTCAACACAACTTCCGCCTTTGTACCTAACTCAAATTTTCTTCCGAGATGTAATGCTTTCCATTCTATTAGACTCTTAGAGCTAAGCAGCTCATCAAGGGCAAGGGGAAGTGAACTTCTTCAAAGCCCCTGCGACAGACGAAGCTGACTATGGCTTCGCCTACTGCGGCTCCTCCAACTCCTGCCCCTCAACCTTCCGCAACGCCGGTGATTACTCCAGCACCGGTTTTCGCAGAAGATCCGGCTCCTTCAACGGGGCCAGCGATCCTTGAATCGTAGACTGACGCCACCATGGGTGGATCAGGTTTAGATAAGGGTGAACCCTCTTTAGGTAATGATCCCTCGGCAGAGACGTTTGCCGAAAACCTCCTGAACAATCCAGGACTTGCCAAATTTGGCTTGTCTCAGAAATCTGCGGAAGAAATCCAGCTTCTAGCCCGGCAATGCCTAGAGAGCCGAAATCTCTCTACCGAAGAAGAAGCACAAGAAGCGGAGGACATCAAGTACTCTGACCTTATTGAACATGTCCGCCTTCACGACGAGGGACTAAGAGCTGGTGTGCTTCCACCACCTCCGATTATTCCACTGACCCTCGCTGAGAAGGTTACCACCGAGGTGAACATGTGCCTGAGCAAACTCACACATGAACATCATGTAAGTCGGAATTCCAACTCACGTTTTTCTTTATTGTACTTTATATCATATCCTCTAGCCCCCAAGCATGAAGTAGGATATACAATCTGGGTTTATGCTTCCTTAGGATGCCAAAGAATGAACTAGTGTAGCCCCAAGGCTCGTGCTGATATTAGTAACAATATTAGCCCGAGTCTTTAGTAGACTTCTGACTCTAGGTATTCTGCCTTACAAAAAGTTAATTCATATAACCAGGATTTGTTGAAGAATGTTTGCAATAAGCAGATAGAGATCAGAGCTCTCCGACTTAAGAATGCTGAGCTGAAGGTTTCCAAGGATGAGGCCGAAGGTAAACATTCCGAGACTCAAACCTTGTCTCATGTTTTCATAGTCGAATAATTTTTTGCTGAATTGTTGTTCTTTTTGTCTTACAGCACTGGTAAAACAGTCATGTGCTATGATCGAAGAGGCCGAGAACCTCAAAACTCTGGTGGTGGAGAACAAAGAACTTCGCCAAGAGCTGGATAAGCTCAAGGAAGATCATGAGAAGAGCATCACTCAAATTCTCAAATCCTCCTCCATGGCTACTGATGAACGTGATCGTAATATTGCTGTTCAAGATCAGAGAATCTCGGATCTCAACGATGAGCTTTGCAGAGAGAAGGATCTTTCCGAGGCGCTCTGGGCTGAACTCCGGAGTCTTCGAGAAGAGAAGACCAAAGTTGATGACGTCATCTTCGGTATGTTTCCATCCTTTTGACTTGTCTATATTTTTTGACTCTTTCTATGTCGGATTTACTTAACCGTTTTGCGTTATACGAATAGGTCCTCTTAACTTGACGGACTTTGCTTCTACCGAGTCTCGCACCCACCGACTTACCCAAGTCGGTGATTTGCTTCATTACTTCCGCCAATCCATCGAGGACATTGGCGAAGCTCTCAAGGTTCCGGACATGCATCGCATGTCCGACTTTCAGGTGCGAGACTAGGCGAAGGAGATGCCGCAGTTCGTCCGGGGTTGGAACATGTCCTACGCGCGATCAGCACCACATAATGCCCTCACCATGGTCATGAGCCACCATGGAAGCATGGAAATCTGGCAAGTCACTAGAGGGTACTGCAAGGTGGACGAAGACGGACAAGAGCAAGACATCAAGGCCATTATGGACTCCTGCGCCGGATATGGGTGCCATGTAGATGACTTAACCAGCTACGACACTCCCTTCTTCACCCGTGTGGACACACCGTCTCCGCCTACGGAAGAAGCAGCTGAAGTTTCTGACGATGAACACACCTTATCAGATCTGAACATCTCGAAACGTTATCAAACCGAGGCCGATGCATCCAGCAAGCCGGCAATGCCTACCTCTTCTCCTGCATCATAGATCATTAGAAAACAAATGTGTTATTCTGAAAAACATTATGGATATGTAAATATGTAGCATGATACTTTTGGATAGTGCTAAGTTTAATCTATTCAGCACTTTTGGCTTTAAATTTTTGTGTGTCTGAAATGTTTTCATAAGAACTTAAACTTTTTTGCCTATACTTATCGTTTATCTGGCTTTCCGCCTTGTCCCTTTGTGAGCCGGCTAAACCTTTTGCCCGGAAACTTTGCCAAGCAACGGAGCTCAATTGCTAAACCATTTTAAACTCGGAAACAAAGCTGGCTTCCAGTACCAACAATTCACTACTCGGAAATTGCCCGCATCCGGCAATTAGACAAATAACCACAATATAGACTAGAAACTTTAGAGTTATACCCGAAGGTAGCATTTTAAGAATCGGAAATCTAAACCAGAACAAACATGAGCATAAAGTACTTTCAAGTATTCTGGGATTTTCGACTATGACATGATCATTAGGAAATAAGATGGTAAAAACTTCTCAAAAAAACTTGAGGCAACCAAAACTTTTATTTCTCACAGAACATGTACATATGTATGATTACAAGGAAGGATAAACTAAGAATAAAAGGGATGTAGCTGAGCAATATTCCATGGTCTGTCTAACTCATCTGGATTTGTACTGCCTCCAGCTCTCTTTCTCTTCTTAGTAGCAGGTCTTTCTTTGACTAGCCTCATATCAGTTAAGTAGTACGAACCATTGTGTAATACTCGACTAAAAAGGTCCCTTCCCATACTGGGGAAAGTTTGTGCTTTATTTGTTGCACAAGCCGGAGAACCAAATCGCCTTTATTGAAAGATCTGTTTCTGACTCTCTGGCTATGATACTTGCGTAACTTCTGTTGATAGGCTGTTGATCTCATTTCAGGAAGGACGCGAACTTCTTCGACTAAGTCGAGATCATTTTGTCGAGAAATCTCGGCATCCTCTTCGATATACATGGCCACTCTAGGAGAAATGTGAATCAAATCACTAGGAAGAACTACTTCTGCGCCATAGACCAAGAAGAAAGGTGTGTATCCGGTTGACTTGTTCGGAGTTGTTCGTAAACTCCATATTACAGAGGGTAATTCCTCTGCCCAAGCCCCCGCAGCACGTCGTAGTGGTGCTTCGAGTCTCGGTTTTAGGCCTTGTAGGATTAAACCATTTGCTCTTTCGACTTGTCCGTTAGCCTGTGGATGTGCGACTGATGCAATGTCAAGCCAGGTATTTCGTTCGTTGCAGAATTTGGCCAATTATCCCATAGAGAAATTACTCCCATTGTCCGTGATAATACTATGTGGATAACCATACCGGATTATAACATCCTCGACAAATCTTTTGGCTGTTGCTCCATCACAACTAGTGACGGGTTTAGCCTCAATCCATTTGGTGAATTTATCCACCATCACTAAGAGGTGAGTAAATCCACTTGGAGCCCGTCTAAACGGTCCTACCATGTCAAGCCCCCAGACCGCGAAAGGCCATGTTATAGGTACTGTTGCAGCTGATCAGCTGGAACGTGAGCTTGTTTGGCATACTTTTGGCAGCCTTTGCATGTCTTGACCAGCCGTTCGGCATCTGCCTGAGCTGTAAGCCAGAAAAAATGTGTCTGAAAGCTTTTGCCACACTCACCTTCATGGATTTCCCCTAAGATTTCCACTCCTTCTTTCGGAGATACGTAACACTAAAAAACCCCAGACACGCTCTTCCTATAGAGCTCGCCTATAACTATAGTATAGGCTTTCGCTTGTTGGATAATCTGCCGGCTCAGAACCTCGTCTTCGGGTAATTTTCCATCTACCTGATAATCAAGGTAGGGTTGGGTCCAGCTGGGAATTACAGCCAGAACTGCTATTAGAGGTGAGTCGGATTTGGTCGGATATTCCTCATCCACTCCCTTTATTGAGGGAACTTTGAGGTGCTCTAAAAAAGCGCCATCCGGGACCTCTTTCCGTGCAGAGCCTATTCGAGATAGCGCATCTACTTCCTCATTTTCTGCTCGAGGGATGTGTTGAACCTCAAACCCTTCGAATGATTTAGAAAAATCATCCACCACAGCTTTATATGCTGCCATGTGTTTATTTGCATTACAAATATCTGACACTTGCTGAGCAACAAGATCCGAATCTCCGTAACACATGAAACGTCGGATGGCAATATCCTTAGAAATCCGGATTCCGTGTAGCAGTGCTTCATAGTCGGCAATATTGTTTGTCAATGTGAAGTGGATCTGCAACACGTATAGAAGTTTATCTCCTTGGGGTGATTTGAGCACAACGCCAGCCCCCGAGCCCCCGCGAGCCTTAGACCCATCAAAATATAGGGTCCAATATTCCAACTCAGGGAGGGTCATATTCTCCTTTGTCTCTGTCCAATCAGCAACAAAGTCGGCAAGGATTTGGGATTTAATTGCTATCCGAGGTTTGTACTCAATATCGAAAGCCGAGAGCTCTATGCCCCATTTGGCGACGCGTCCTTTGGCATCACTATTGTTGATTATATCTCTCATGGGAGCTGTGCTCACCACGGTAATTGGATGCTCCTGAAAATAGTGTCGTAGCTTACAAGATGCTAGGAAAACACCGTAAGCCAGCTTTTGATAGTGTAGATACCACTGTTTTGATTCTATTAGGACCTTCGCCGACAAAGTAAGTCAGACGCTGCACCAAGTGTTCCTGATTTTCCTCTGGTCTCTCCACTACCATGACGATACTGACAACTTTATTTGTCGTAGCAAGATAAAGCAACATCGGTTCCTGTGGTTCCGGTGCAGCAATGATAGGAGCAGATGAGAGTACTTTCTTCAGGTTTGTAATGCAGCTTCAGCTTCGTCGGTCCACACAAAATCCTTGGTCTTTTTCTGGAGTTTGTATAATGGTGCGGCTCTTTCACCGAGCCGGCTTATGAACCGACTAACTGCAGCGATGCAACTAGTTAGTCATTGTACATCCTTCAGGCGAGTTGGCGTGGAAATATTGAGTATAGCCTTGATTTTGTCTCGGTTCACCTCTATGCCTCTTTGAGACATGATGAAACCTAACAGTTTTCCGGCTGGAATTCCAAAGAAGCATTTCTTCGGATTAAGCATTATGTTGTATTTTCGTAGATTGGCGAACATTTCCTCCAAGTCAGAAATCAGTGTTTCCTTCTTTTTGGACATCACCGCAATATCATCCATATATGCATGTACATTGCGTCCGAGTTGGTCGTGGAGGCAACACTGCATCGTGCGCTGGTACGTAGCTCCTGCGTTCTCCAGCCCAAAGGGCATCGTAACAAAACAGAAGGTTCCGAAGGGGGTTATGAATGAAGTTTTGACTTTGTCAGATTCCTTCATCCGGATTTGGTGATAACCGGAATATGCGTCGAGAAAACAGAGGAGTTCTGAGCCTGTCGTAGAATCGATAACTTGATCAATCCTAGGCAGAGCGAACGGATCTTTTGAACAAGCCTTGTTCAAGGCAGTATAATCAACACACATCCTTAAATCAGTGGTGTCCTTTTTAGGGACCATTACAGGATTGGCCAACCACTCAGTGTGGATGACCTCTTCTATGAATCCGGCTAACTCGAGCCGTGCTAGTTCCTTAGCTATTGCCTTACGCCTTTCATCGCCGAAACATTGTAAGGACTATTTGACGGGTTTAGCGTTCGGGTTTACATTTAAAGAGTGCTCGGCAAGTTCCCTAGGTACTCCGGTCATGTCAGATGGCTGCCATGCGAATATATCTTGATTTTCTTTGAGGAACTTGATGAGCGTGCTTTCCTATGCGCTATCTAGGCCTACGCCTATCCGGGTCACCTTGGAGGGGTCATCATCCTTCAACAGCGTCTTATTCGTCTCTTTTGATGCCTTGAACTACGGATTCGGCTTTGTCACCTCCTTCTTCGTTGCGGGCATCTTGGACGGATCCATGCTCTTCTTGATCTCTTGGTACTCGTAGGCGTGCAACACGGCTTCAGCAAAGGCGGCATTTCCATCCTCGCACTCTCGCGCTTTCTTCGGGTCTCCCCTGATGGTGATCACGCCGTTGGGACCTGGAATTTTCATCATATTGTAAATGTAACACGAACTAGCCATAAAAGCCCAGTAAGCCGGACGTCCGAATATAGCGTGGTACACGCTCTTAAACGGGACCACTTCGAAGGAAAGTGCCTTCGTCCAATAATTCTTTGGAGTTCCAAAGGTAACATCCAAAGTGATTTCTCCCAGGGAATTAGCTTGTCTTCCTGGGACAACCCCATGAAAGATCACAGAGCTGTGGTTCAGCTGGGTCTCCGAGATCTTCATCTAGCGTAGCGTTTCGACATACAAAATATTAATACTGCTGCCACCGTCCATGAGAGTCTTGGAGAAACCATAACCGTCAATAAGTGGATTGATGATTAAGGCGTATTTTCCTCGCCTGTGCAACTTAGGTGGATGATCAACATGGTCAAATATGATTGCCACTTCCGACCAGTCCAGGAATTGGGGGATAGCCGGAACTGTTGCATTGAGCTCATGTAGCACTACCTTTTTGACCTTTGCTGGTTGAGATCCGAGGAAGGTGACATAAGTGTCTTTCTTGGTCGGAAATTTTTCTTCCCTTCTGGCTTAGGATTTGAAGCATCAGCTTCCTCCATGTTGGAATCTTCCTTGGTCTCTTTATCTTTTTCGGGATTCTTCTTTCCCTTCTTCCGCTTAGCTTTGTAGCCAGCAGTATCATCTCTTTTAATGTCGTCATTGAAACGACACTCGGCATTTGTGTGGGACGAGCCCCCATTGCCGTCTAAGTGATGCATACATGGGTTATTAGCAATGTCGGCCCAAGAGTAGGTTTTTCTAGGTTGTTGGTCTCCTCTACATTGAACTCTTGAAGTCCCACGACCGCATTCGCGGCCTCCGTCGCGTCCTCCACGTCCTCCAGACCCAAAAGTAGAAGTGACCACTGCCGTTTCCGCGTTGGGTTTCTCTTCCGAGGTATTTTTGCGCTTCTGAGGTTGTTGCTTTGGTTGTTTTGCCGACTATGGCACAACCAGGGTGTTGAGTAACCCCTCTGCATCGTCGTCAGCATCTGCATATTTGCTCGTTGTTTCTATCATCTCTCCCAAATCAGTGACCTTGTCACACTTCAAGCGATGATGAAGTAAACCAATTGGGAGACCTGCAATCAAAGCTTCAATCGTAGTTTGGTCATTTACTCCTTCACAGGAGTTTTTGGTGTCGATCCATCCTCCGAGATAATCCTGGCAAGTTTCTCCGGCTTTCTGGGTGCAACGCTGTAGATCTCCAACCGTACAGGGCCTCCGGTATGTGCCTTCGAAATTCCAAAAGAACGCACTTTGCATGTCTTACCAGTTGTCGATGGTGTTCTCCGGAAGTTCATTGAGCCATGACCGTGTCGTCTTCCGCAACATGAGTGGCAGATATTGGATTGCGACCAGGCTATTTCCGCCTTTGGCGATGCAGCAAGCTTGGAAGAAATCCTGTAGCCAAGTATCTGGCCGAGCTATACCGTCATAGGCTTGGATATGCCTTGAGATAGCAAATCCTTCCAGGAATCTTGTAGCTCTTATGCATGGTCCAAATCACTTTGGGCCCACGTATATATCATCATTTTCGTAGCGCCGCGCCTCTATATTGGAGTTGATCCAGTGCCTTGCATCGTTCGGGGATAGAGATCGTCCCGAGTGTCAGCTATGGCTGTGGTGCCTTGGAGCCGGACTTCGGCTTCTGCCACCACCTCCTCCACCACGACACCCTCCTTGGCCTCCTTGGGAGCCATTGTGATGGCTAATTGGCGGAGAGGGCGGAGCAGCTGGGTTATTTCTGGCTGATCGCCGGCCTCCATCCGGAACGTCATTATTCCGGTTTTGGGGAGGGACTTTCTTGTGACGAGCCCCCTGCCGGCTTGTCTCGGCATGATGTCCGTTGTTACTTCGTCCGTCATCCGGACGGCTTGCATGTCTAGGAGGTGGCATTCTTTGTCGATCCTCCTCCCGACGTTTCTCTTTATCATTGTCCCAGCGGTCTTTCGACTCTCGCCGGGGCAGGTTCCTCAGATTCAGTGCAGCAATTGCCTCTTGCTCCATAACTGGGTTAATGTTATGCCAGTCACGGGCAGCTTTGTGGTGTTGTCCCAAAGATCCGGTTCTTGAGTAATTGTCCTCCCGGCGATCGGAGCGGTGGTGCTCCTCCGGAACGTGCTGGGGTCTTACGTCAGCCCATGCCGAATCTATGCGACACTGATCGGAATCGGAGACCAGCTTTTGACTTCCGGACATGGCGACCTTTTGCTGGTCCAGTCCCTTGTTGAGTAATTTGATGCCCAACCGGATCTGCTCTAGGTCTAGATTAGCCGATAGGATTTCTCAGGCCGCAACGGTGTTCTATACTGGTGTTGGATACACCCAATCTCCTTTTCTATCTTTCCGAGGCGTCCCCATTTCTCCTCCGAAAAGGACGACGTGAATCTGCGGGAATTGTTTGTCATTAGTATGATGTTTCCTGGTCTTCTGGTGTTGCCTGGAGTTGTATTTCTCCGCAGATGCCATGCGTTTCTTTTCCTCCTCAATGTTTTTGGCTTCATCGAGGAGTACTTGACGACGCGCTTCTAGGGCTTGTTCCCTCTCGTCCAGCTCTTCAGCAGTAAGTTCTGCAGCTGTAGGAATAGGTGTGGTTAATGCAGCATCGATGAGTTTACGCGCACCTTCAGTGATCACGTGTCCATCCACCGATTCTTCTTTTTTGGGCTCGTCTAGGATAAGCGCTCCATCCGAGTCTTCCTCGTATTCCTCGTCAATCACCTCCTCTGCCGGAGGGTCTTTTGTCGAGGTCTTGTTCTTCTTGTTCTTCTTCTTTGCCTTCTTGGTAGCGTCGGTAGCAAAGACGGCTTTGGGTCTGTTTCCTGGAGTCAAGCTCTGATCGGTACTTTCGGACATCTGGACTTCGGGATTATCTCCGACTTCCATGTCATCCTGCGCTTTGGGAGAGTGTTCCCTGGATCGTTCATCCATGGCTTCTCCTTTCTCTGCAGCTTTCGAGTTATACTCCTCTTCATATTCCGCGGAGAACTTTTGAAAATCTGCTGACGTCATCGATTCATCCGAGGATGCGGGTACATCGGCGTTTGTTCTGATCGCCTCCAGCACAGAGTCTGTGTTGTCTCCAGCATCGGCAGTGCCCGATCCGAATCCCACATATCCGACAAAGTGGGACGCGTTCTTCCTGAGGTACCTGCGGCTCTCGCGATCGGCCTCGTCGAAACCTTTGATGGTCTCGAGGATTTCATCTACGCTAGAGTTTTGTATGATCATGCGTCCTAGCGTGTATCTCAGGAAAGGCATGTCTGTCCCGGCGTCATCAGATCCGGAATCAGTGTTGTTGATATGCTCCTCCTGGATTTCGACTTCAACAGGTGGGTCGATCTGGGATTTGGCCTCTCCAGGGAGATCCACTCCAGATTCAACTTGGACCGCTAGGTCTGCTTCAGGCTCTTATTTCTCCACTATCTCCTCCACTGGTGCGGGCTGTGTGGAATTAGGATTTTCTGAGATCCGGAACTCTGCCGCCTCCGCAGACAAAGGGGATCCAGAGATTTCTTCTGCCTCTATCATCACCGCTGGGGTGGGTGGGGCAGGTTCAGCAAAGCCGATGTAAACATCGATCTCGCCAAAAGACATGATGGTGTAGGCAGTCATAGCCTTCCTAGCCGGAATCCAGGTCTCGTCGAGAATGATGAGAGGGACGTCGCTGGCGTAGAGGATGCGACCGACGGTGATAGTCTCGCCGATTCCGATTCTTGCAGATTCTGCTCGGAACACATATCTGAAGCTCACTTGCCCCACGGTGGGCGCCAACTGTTGTCAGATTGATGCCAACTGTGGGTCCTCGAGGCGTGCGGAAGAGAGGTGTGTGAGACGTACGGTGTTCCAGGACGGTGAGCACACAAGTTTACCCAGGTTCGAATCTGCCGGCTTTGGATGGATCCTACTCCTGCTAGGAATCTAGTAATACGGCTGAGCCGGAATATGGGTTACAAGGGTTCGCCTGTGCGAGTTGAGATTGTAGACTATTGAGGGTGCCTTAAAGGCTCTCCCTAGTACGGCTTATATAGATATCCGGCCTAGGGTTTACAGGAGAGATCTATCCGGCTACGACTGAGAGTCGGTTACAGAGTACATCTTGAACTACAAGTAACACTATGGGCCTAAGTCGGTAAGTCTTCTAGGCCTTCCCGTAGCCGGATTGGACTCCGCCTCTTCTCCCTGACTGGGCTGCCCGTGTAGCAAAGCTCTAACCCGAAGTGGGCCACCCTGGTTAGTGAGGATTGTGAGGATACTCGGAAAGTATATCCCCAACATTTGTTGCATCTAGTTTTTCTGGAGGGGACAAACAACGAAGCGATGGCTACAACAACGGGTACCACAGTAGCAGGGACGATGCTGGTGGAAGCCAGCCATAACAACGGTACCAGCCAAAAAGTAGAGACCCACCCATGTCAGCAGGACAAATGTTGCAAGGGCCATGCAATATGCGCTTCTACATCGACTCGATAGGCAATAGGCGATCCAACCATCTCCTAAAGGATTGTTGGACATTCTTAAAAATGCAAGAGCTATGCAACACAAGGGCAACTGAAGTAGCAAACCGAGGCTACGCTACTACACCTGGCGCTTTTTCTATTGGTGCACCACCACCACCATCGGTGCATCCGCCATTAGGACAGCCGCAAAACACAACAAACCATGAAGACGAATACCCCAGATCGAAAGGAGCAATGTCAATGATCCAGAAGGGACGACCCTCTAATAGAACATAGAAGCTGATCACCAGACAAGTGAACATGGTGGAAACAGCACCACCCCCTACACCAGAGTATCTTCATTGGTCAGAACAAGAAATAACCTTCAATAGATATGACCACCCACTTCGGGTCCCACGACCTGGTCAATCAACACTAATAGTGGAGGAAAAAATCGGTGGGTTCGACATGAGCAAGGTTTTCTTGGATGCAGGGAGCAGCATCAACCTCACCTATGCTAAAACTCTACGGGCAATGAATTGGTCCCTGACAAATTTAGCACCAACAGATACAATGTTCCATGAAATAGTTCCAGGCAAAGCCGAAACTCCTCTAGGTAAAGTGCACCTCGACGTAGTCTTCAGATCGAGAAGCAACTTTAGGCATGAAAAACTGGAGTTCGAAGTCATGGACTGGTCATATCAATACCACATGATCCTAGGATGACCAACTTTCGCTAGATTCATGGCAGTACCCCACTATGCATACCTAGTGCTAAAAATGCCAGCCCCCAATGGGTCATAACAGTAAAAGGAAACTTCAGCCATTCAGATAGCTGTGATCGAGAATTCAACAAAATATCAGAATCCTTCAGGATGGAGACGTAATTTGGCCAGCTAAAAATAGTGGATGAAGAACTACTACACGAAGGATGGCGCGAGCAAACCCCAGAAAACCAGGAACACCGCGCACCCGCAAAAGCTACTTATTTGGCCTCCACTTCCGGTCCCGCATAGGAAGGCGCACTTGTCGGTTTTCCCGACTACAAGCAACCTAATAAACCAACTACTTTTCTCTTTGGTCCGTCGTGCAGACATGGCACCTCCAGTTGAAAAAGATGAAACACTCCTCAAGTCAACAAGGGGCGCGATGGAGCATCTCAAGACAAAAGCCACAATTTTTAGGAAAATTCTTTATTCTTATATATTTCTATATTCAATAAGGCCAACGGCCAAGCGAACATGCCCACACAATGTATCCCTTTATACTTATCAATAAATAAAGAAAGTACTTCTCGGCATAAAGTTCCTAAGGCACATGAAGGCAATCGTGCAAAGGGCATCAATTCGTCAGGACCCATACAAAAGGATACAACATACAATCAAAATCTCATATAAACATACGACCTTTTTGACAAGTATAAAAAAGCTCTATACAACATTTCTCAAAAAAGTATAAAGGTACACAATAAGAGCAGAAACAGTTAATTATCAAAGTCCATAAAAAACTCCTGGTCTGCCTCTAGGCACCTCCAGACAATCCTAATCGTAGGTCTACGAGTGACAAAATAGTGCGACACCATGCTAACAAGACCACCATCAGAAGGAGGGGGCAGCTCTGATGGTATGGCATCCAAATCTAGTGTCGGATGATGCGCATGCATCCAAGATAGCACAAGCTTGGCACCCGCCACAAGTTGAAGCTTTACAAAATGATGAATCCATTCACCCTATCAAAATTTCACCATTAGATCAGCTAAAGCTTGAGGCTGAGGATTCCTAGGAAACATGGTATTGTAAACAATGGCCAGCAATCTACGATAGCACTCGACAAACTGCTCCACCTCTGTTACGCGGTCCTGAAGCAGAACCATGGCATAAGAACGACGGTGATCAATCCAAAAGTATGTCCTGGAATTTTGAGAAGCGGACAGGAGAGCTTGAATTAAGTTGCACAGACGTTGGGTTTATTTTCACTCGCCCCGGAAATCTCGCCAAGAAGTACGCCTCACGACCAAGGGCCTGACGCGTCTTTGACTGGGCAACATCCACCATTGATTATACAATCTGAAGTTTCCTCTCAAGCTTCTTCACCTGCTCAATTTTTTCAGCATATAACGGTGGGTCTACCGTACGTACAATAGCAGTCTTGGCTGCACCCATCCCAGATAAGGACGGGGTTGCATCCGACGTCTGCGTAGGGGCGGGAGGAGCCGCAAGGATCACTTAAAATATGGCAAGGCACACGAAAAATAGAAGACCTTCAGCAACCAAACAACCACTCATATGCATAAGTACAGAAATTTTCTTTTCATCACAAGGAAGCATTACATCAACAGGATAAGTTCAATATTCATTACAATAGTAGAAAAAGAAACAGGGAAAACTACAAAACAAAGCTACAAAGCTGATTTCTCTAAGTACAAAGTTGCACTAGTAGAAGGAGCACTAGTTATAGCAGGGGCAGCACCCGAAGAAGGAGCACCAGTCGAAGAAGGGGTAGCCAATTTCTCCGGACCTGAGATTATGTCCAGAAGCTGCCGAGAGTATTTCTTGGCTCTCTTAATGAAAGGCTTCAAATCAACTGCTTGGCCTTTGGAGTTGACTGGGATAGAGGATCTAACCTTCTCCCAGTCGAGTGGCTCACCATGCGCCATCGCCAAAGCCATCGAAGTTTTGGCGCCTCTCTTCGATTCTGTCGCTATAGCCAACCAGAGGGCTTGGATCAACACCAAAAATAGTGTGAGGTAGTTCAAATCAGCGGGCACTTCCTTCGATGGAAAAACTTTGTCATCAAGGCTCTTGAAGGTGCGGCGTCAGCGGACAAGGATAATGCGCACACAAACAGTGTTAGCCTCCAAAATGCTAACATCATCCGATAAAGGATCAAACTTTTTATCCTCATCCAGCAGCAAATTTTGACCTGTCAGCTCTACACATACCAAAAGAAAAAGGAGGGCATAAGAACTGATATGGGGTGGCTCGATCTTCTCATCAAGCACTTGTCGATGATGATGGTGGATGATAGATAACTAATGTGTAGCTATGATCTCTCCCGCTCGATCCCTAATGCCAATACAACAGCTCTCAAACCTTGTAGAATATTCACAACACCACACTCTTGCGCACGTAGCCGTCGACCACGAACGGTAGTTTGCAATCTACTAATTCCCATTGAACAACAGATCACACTCAATTGCAGTTGGTAGAATTTGATCACAAGTAATTCTAGAGGTTCTATGAAAGAAACAACTCCAGAATAATTTTAACATGGTCTAAACCCTAAAACTAGTGTGCCCCATCAATTTATGAGTCCGCGGGTGCAACGGCTAAGGTGGGATCCGAGTTGGTCCCACCCAACTAAGATAAAAACTGACGCATAGAGGGTTCGGCCTCAAGACTCAGTCGTGGCAGAGTTTCACTCGGTTTCTCTATCGCGGCAGCCTGCCGTGGCAGAGGTTGAGCCGGTTTTCCTGCCACGGTAGTCTACCGTGGCAGAAAACTGGTGCTTTTCTCTGACGCGGCAGAGAACTTGCTCCACTTGTTGATCTTTGTCTTGGACAGCTCCTTGCGCTTCCTCCCTCTCCTCCCTCGCGCATTCTTCATTGATCAACACACCATGTTCCGTTAGTTCCTCGCTCTGTGCTACGCCTTCTTCTCCCAAGTACCTGATTATATAATAATTCAAACACTTAGGTAGTATAAAATTCCCATTAACTAAAACACCAGGTTCATTAAGAAACAAGTTCACCTGTTGTTCTAGTAGCTTAGCACGAGCTCTTGTAATTGGTCCAATCCTTATCTCATTGAAGTAGCTATAACATCATTAGTAGTAATTGGGGTAGGTGTCATTGTAGGGATGTCTACATCATCTCCCCCACTTCATAAGGCATCGACCTCGATGCTTCAAGGTCTTTTCTGGCATATGGTGACAAATCAGGAATGTTGAAGTTGTTGCTAACTCCACCAAACTCTTCAATTGGTATATCAACCGAGTAGGCATTATCATTAATTTTGGCTAATGCCTTTTAAGGACCAGCACTATGTGGCTTCAACTTGGACTTGCGAAGTAGTGGAAATCTATCCTTGCGCAGATGCACCCAAACCATGTCTCTAGGCTTGAACAACATTTCCTTCCTTGCTTGATTTCTTGCAGCAACAATGTTCTTGCCTTTCTTTTCAATAGCCTCTCGAGTCTTCTCATGAATTTTGTTCACATAATTAGCATGTTTTAGTGCCTCCATATCAACTCTCTCGTGTAATGGCAAAGGCAACATATCAAGTGACGTCAATGGCTTGAAACCATACACCACCTCAAAAGGACAAAGCTGAGTAGTGGAATGCACAACCCTATTGTATGCAAACTCAACATTTTTCAAACATTCTTCCCACTCCTGCAGATTCTTCCTTATCATAGTCCTTAGCAGCTATGACAATGTTCGATTCAGCACCTCTATTTTACCATCTATTTGGGGATGACATGTAGTACTGAATAGCAGCTTCGTTCCCAGCTTCCCCCATAAGGTTTTCCAAAATTAGCTCATGAACTTCACATCACAGTCAGAAACAATCGTCTTAGGTACTCCATGTAATCTCATGATGTCCCTGAGAAATAGGTTAGCAACATGCGACGCATCGTCTCTTTTGTGGCAGGCAATAAAATGAGCCATCTTAGAGAACATATCCACTACCAAAAATATAGAATCATGACCTCTTTGAGTTTTAGGTATACCTAGCACAAAATCCATACTAATGTCTTCCCATGGAGTAGTAGGTGCAGAGAGAGGTGTATACAAACCGTGAGGCCTTAGCTTGGATTTCGACTTGTGGCATGTAATACATCGGCTCACAAATCTGTACACATCACGCCTTATCTTGGGCCAATAAAAATGATCAGCAAGCATGAGCAACGTCTTCTCATGCCCAAAGTGACCCATCAAACCACCATCATGTGATTCCTCCACTAAGAACAAACACAATGATGATTCTGGAATACATTGTTTGGTAGCTCGAAACAAATATCCATCATGTATATGATACTTATCCCATGCGTTTCCAAGAGCACACAAACGATATGGTTCAACAAAATCATGGTCAGTTGCATAAAGTGCACAAATAGCTTCTAATTCAGGAATTTTAACATCAAGATTGGTTAATAGCATGTTCTTCCTAGACAAAGTATCAGCAACAACATTCTCTTTTCCCTTCTTATACTTAATGATGTAAGGAAAAAACTCAATAAACTCAACCCATTTAGCTAATCTTCTATGCAAGTTTGATTGAGCTTTCAAATATTTCAATGCTTCATGATCAGAATGTATGATAAATTTTTTTGGCCACAAATAATGTTGCCAAACTTGAAGTACTCTAGCAAGTGAATACAATTCTTTATCATAGATAGGATAATTCAAGCGAGCACCAGTAAGTTTCTCAGAAAAATATGCTATGGGGCAACCCTCTTGCATCAAAACGCCAAGAATGCCTATACCACTAGCATCACATTCAACTTCAAATTGTTTCGAAAAATCAGGTAATGCAAGTAATGGTGCAGAAGTAAGCAAACATTTCAATGTATCAAAAGCAATATCTTGGGTCACGCCCCATACAAAAGGAACACCTTTCTTTGTCAAATCATTCAATGGTGCAACAATGGTGCTAAAATCTTTCACAAATCGCCTATAGAAACCAGCTAAGCCATGGAAACTACGCACTTGACTTACATTAATGGGAGTAGGCCAATTATGAATTGATTCAATTTTAGATTAATCTACCTCTACGCCATTCTTAGATACAACAAATCCTAGAAATATGACCTTATCTTTTGCAAATGTGCACTTCTCAAGATTAGCATACAGTTTATTATCATGCAACACTTGCAAAACTTGTTGGATATGATTACAATGTTGAGTTTCGTTGTGGCTATAGATAAGTATATCATCAAACTAAACAACCACAAAATGACTAATAAAATCTCTCAAAACATGATTCATTAATCTCATGAAAGTACTACGTGCATTAGTAAGACCAAACGGCATCACTAACCACTCATACAAACCAAATTTCATTTTGAAAGTAGTTTTCCACTCATCCCCTTCTTTCATCCTAATTTGATGATAACCACTACGCAAGTTAATCTTAGAAAAAATAGCAGCACCACTCAATTCATCTAGCATATCCTCTAAGCATGGTATATGATGACGATATCGAATAGTGATGTTATTAATCGCTCTACAATCTACACACATGCGCCATGTACCATCTTTCTTAGGCATTAAAATAACAGGAACAACATAAGGACTAAGAGATACATGAACGTACCCTTTATCCATCAACGCTTGTAATTTTTTCTGTATCTCCTTAGTTTCTTCGGGATTGGTCTTGTAGGGTGCACGATTGGGGAGTATGGCGCCAGGGATCAAGTCAATTTGGTGTTCAATACCACATGATGGAGGTAAGCCTGCAGGTACATCTTCTGGAAACACATCCCCAAAATCCCGCAAAACGGAAGAGACACCAAGAGAAATAGGGGTCATGTCGTTAGAAACCAATACCTCGCCCTTATACATGAGCACAAGTGGCATGGCTGTAGGATCCTCACGAAATTCTCTCATATCTTCCTTGGTGGCTAATATCAAAAGATTAGGCACTCTCTCACTTTTTGTTATATCACTCAATTTAGGCTCGATTACATCAGGAACAGCTGTCACACAATCTCGCCGAACTAGAGGATCTTCCTTCAAATTCAATTCAATCTTCTAGCGAGAATCATTCACAAAATCTTGTGGTGTCATTGGCTGCATAGTAATCTTTTTTCCTTTAAATTCCAAATGATATGTATTGGCTCGGGAATTGTGTTCACATGACGATCATAAAGCCAAGGCTGACCCAATAGAAGATGGCAAACAGTCATAGGAACCACATCAAAGTCAATAGAATCTTTGTATGGCCCTATTTGAAAATTTACACGTACCATATGATTTACCTTCATCTCACCATTGTTTCTCAACCATTGTATGTAGTATGGCTTGGGATGAGGAAAATATGTGAAATTCAGCTTGGTACATAACTCCTTACTTGCAAGATTTTTGCAGCTACCTCCATTAATAATGACCTTGCAAGCTTTGTTAGGTCCAACTAGAGATTTTGTTTGGAACAAGTTGCAACGCTGAGAGTCATCAATAGGTTGCACACTAAGTATACGTGAAGATATGACAATAGTTGGTGCATGCTCAGGATAAGCATCGGCACCATCTGTTGGAGATATGCCCAAGAGGCAATAATAAAATGGTTATTATTATATCTTTGTGTTTATGATGAATGTTTACATCCCATGCTATAATTGTATTATTAGCAACACTAATACTAGTGTGTTTTGTAAACATAAAAGAGTCCCTAGTAAGCCTCTTGTTAAGACTAGCTTGTTGATTAATAGATGATCATGGTTTCCTGATCATAGACATTGGATGTTATTGATAACAAGATCGTATCATTAGGAGAATGATGTGATGGACACGCACCCATAGCAAGCATAGCATAAGATCCAGTCATTAAGTTCATTTTCCTATAAGCTTTCAAATACATAGTAACCTAATCCTTCGACCATGAGATTGTGTTAATCACCATCACCGGATGAGTGATTTGATGACATCAAATGCTGCTTCGTAACTAGGTGGTTATAAAGGTGGCATTAGGTATTCTGAAAGTATGTGTTGAAGTGCATGCATCAAGACTAGGATTTGTCCATCCATATGACGGATAGATATGCTCTAGGCCCTCTCGGTGGTATGTCATCTAATTAGCTTGCAAGCATGTGAGTAGGTCACAAGGGATGACATATCATGGAACGATTAAAGAGTACTTATCGGTAATGAGGTTGAACAAGGTATGGAGATACCGATGATCGAACCTCGGATAAGTAGAGTATCGCGTGACAAAGGGAATTTGTTTCGTATGTTAATGGTTCTATCGATCACTGATACGTTGCCAATGTATCCATAATTTTTGATGTTCCATGCTTGGTTTTATCTACTTTATGATGTTTTGTCCACACTTTGGAGTACTTTCTATACACTTTCTTGGAATAACCTATTAACAAGAGCCACAGTGCCAGCTGCCTGTTTTCTGCTATTTTTGGTTCTAGGAAAGTCAGAAAATGAACATTCTCGGAATTGGACGGGACAAAAGCCAAAGTTAGTTTTTCACCGAGGGACACATGGAGCTAGAATACGAGACGGAGAGGGGCCAGAGGGCGGCCACACCACCTGGCCGCGCGGACAGGCCTGGCCCACGCTAGGGGGTGGTGTGGCCAGCCCATGCACCCCCTCGGCCTCTCCTTTCGCCTATAAGATTCCTCCGATACAGAAACCCTAAGGACCCGATGAAAATTCCACGAAAGAGTCTGTAGCCGCCGTCATCTCCATCCCTAGATCGGGGGGGATCTGAAGCTCTTCCCGGCACCCTGCCGGAGGGGAGAATTCACCCTGGAGGCCTTCTTCATCACCATGCAAGCCTCCGGTGTGATGCGTGAGTAGTTCATCCTTGGACTACGGGTCCATGTAGTAGCTAGATGGCTGGTTCTTCTCCTTTGTGCTATCATGTTTAGATCTTGTGAGCTCTGTCCATGATCAAGATCATCTATTTGTAAGTCTACATGTTGTGTTTGCGGGGATCCGATGTATATTGAGATGCTATTTCAGTTTGATTATTGATTCTATCATGTCTTTGTTGTTTGTGATCTTGCATGCTTTCCGTTGTTAGTAGCTATCTTGGCTAAGTAGATGCTAGCAACTCCAAGAGTTAGTATTTATGCTTGATAGTGGGCTCATGCCTCTATTAATCTGGGGAAGTGACAGAAATCTCTAAGGTACTTGATGTGTTGTTGCTAATAGGGAGAAAACAACAATCCTTTGTTCATAGAACAATCATATTGTTTACTTTACACGCAATGTGTAATGCAATTATCCGTTGCTTGCACCTTAATACTGGAGGCGGTTCGGATGATGACCTAAAGGTGGATTATTAGTCATAGATGCAGTTGGGTTATGGTCTATGTATAATGTTGTAATGTCCAATCAAATCTCAAAGGAGTCAAGATGAGTAGTATATGCATGATTGCTTTCTCGATGTTTGTCAATTGCCGCTGTAATTTGTTCACCCAACATGTTATCTATCTTAAGGAGAGCCACCACTAGTGAATCTACAATCAACTGTTTACTGCTTTCTTTTTACTTTCTGCAAACTATTACTTTCTACCACTCGATATGTTTAATCCTTTGTTTTCAGCAAAACCGGTGAGATTGACAACCTCATTGCAAGTTGGGGGCAGAGTTCTGCGGTTGTGCTGTGCAGGTTTCCACGTTGCTGCTGGCACCGGTAGTGCGCCCTGCCAAAGTTCAGCTAGCAACACCTTTGAGGTGTTTCCTTGCTCCTACTGGATTGATAACCTTGGTTTCATAACTAACGGAAAACATGATGTTGTGCTCATCATACCTTCCTCTTGGGGTTCCCCAACGGGCTCGATATATTTTGGGCTAAGCAATCACGAAGTCATCGTTGAGTATGTGGGAGCCATTATGGATCTCCAAATCCCGCTGATGGTTATTGATCAGAGAGGTGTCCCGTTCATGTCTACATATTCACGAACCGTAGGGTGATACACTTAAGGTTCGATGTTGTTTAGGTAGATATGGAATATGTGTTGGAGACCAAATGTTGTTCGGAGTCTCGGATGGGATCCGGGATATGACGAGGAGATCCAGAATTGTCCGGAGAATATGATTCATATAATGGAGATCATTTTCTGGGTTTCAGAAATGTTCCAGAGTATTCATATGGAGGTTCTAGAATGTTTCGGAGTGTTCTGAAAAGTTCCAGAAGGTTCCATAGAGGTTGCTTGAAAACCAAGAAAGAAAGGGGAATACTTGGGGGGGGGAAGAAAACTCCCCCTCCCTTGACACGCCAAACCCTAGGGGGCAAGGGGCCAGCCCTAGGCCGCCTCCCCCTCTATATAAAGGAGGGGTGGGGCGCCTCCCCCTTGCTCCTTCCACCCCAAACCCTGGCCGCCTCTCTCCTCCACCATCCTCTTGCTTCGGCTTAGGCGAAGCCCTGCAGAAATCCTTATCCACCACCACCACCACGCCGTAGTGGTGCTGGGATTCCGTGGAGATCTACTACCTCCGTCGCTCGCTGGAACAGGGAGAGGAAGGTCTACATCTACTCCGCACGTGTGACCGTATGCGGAAGCACTGCCGGAACGTGTCACCGGAAGGATCGTCTACTCGATCTTGAGATCGGCAAGTGATCGTCTACATCAACCACGAGATCCGATCTTGCACAAGGCTTTCGGATATACAAGGGTTAGTATAGATCTATCTCATTGCACCTATCTAATAGATTAGATCTTGGCTTTTCCTAGATTGGATCTTGGTTCTGTTTGTTCTTGCGGTAGAATTTTTTGTTTTCCCTCCTACGAACCCTTCACAATCCTCGCCATCATAAGCATCATCGTCATCAGCTTAAACTCCACTCTCTACTTCACCTTGTTCATTAACAAACATCACCTTTCTGTTTGGACAATCCTTCTTGTAGTGTCCTCTACCTCCACAAGTATGGCACACCACATCGCGAGTACGTGCAGTTGACATATTGGAACCCGAACTAGCAGCAGGAGCAACGGGCTTCTGAGCATTGGAACGAAACAAAGATGTATGTGCTGGTTTGGCCGATGGTGTAGGATGACTAGCCGCAGGTGCAAGTGGCACCATAGGTGGCGGTGTAGATCTGTCCACAAAACAGCTGGAAGATGTAAAACATGCACGAGACTTAGCCTCCTTAGCTAGTTGTGACTCTGCCTCTCTAGCATGGTGCAGCAGCTCGTTCATCGTCTCGTACTTGTGATAACGCACAATGCTGTTGATTTGAAGATTCAAGTTGTTGAGGAAACGTTGCATTGTCATCTCATGGGATTCACGAACATTAGCACGTTGCATAAGCATCTCCATCTAATACTCATCAACTGACATTGTTCCTTGCCTCAATCGTGTAAGATTGTCAAAAATTGATCGCAAGTAATTGGTGGGGACAAAACGATCCGTCATAATGCTCTTCATCTCATGCCAATCCATCACAGGAAGTTGATTGTCGTTCCGTCTATTCTGCACAATAGCATCCCACCAACACAAAGCATATCCATCAAATTCTGACGCTGCAAGCTTCATCTTCTTGTCTTCTAGATAATCAAACAAACGCCAGAGCTTCTCAATTTTCAACTCCCAAGTAATATAATCCTCAGGATCAAGTGAGCCATTGAAAGAGGGAATTGAAAACTTGGGCTTTCCCAAGCCATCATCAGCTTGATTCAGAACACACTAAGCATGTCCCAAAGGAGCATAACCACGGCCATAAAGAGGAGCAGCAACAGGTGCAGGGGGAATGACACGTCCCTTGCCATGATGTGGGGCAGCATCAACCGCACTACCCTCATCAAGATCCTCAAACGCATCATCATGTTGGTGTGCGTGTCCTTGCTGAATTGTCGGTGTAAGAGTCTCAATCAAACGCTGCAAGGTGGCAACATTGATATTGATTGCTGTCACTTGAGTCTTAATATTATTGATGGCGCCAATATTCTACTCCACTTCATCTTACATGTCCTTGATATTCCCATCAACAGAATTGCACCAATTAAGAAGCTCCTCAAGCTGCTTTTTTTGTGACACAACTTCATCATCACTCAATGACTTGATTAGGAGGTTAGTGCAAAAATCAAAATCTATATGGTGGAAAACTCTCACAACTCACTCACAACTGACAAGAAAGTAGATCTTACCGTTCCAAAGTGAATAGAGATGCTTTACCAAATGGAATCAAAGACTTATGCACTAATGTGATGAAGTGAATATCAAAGGTATAGAGAACGATCACAGGGAACACATGTTATTTATGGTGGAGCTATAGGTATGGTATCCTATCTACACCACAAATAATTCCTAGTGCTAATCATACAAAAACCCAAGAAACACACACGTAGAGAAAAACGTGGCAATGCAACTATGAAGGGTGTTGCACTACTCTCGAGAGACACTAGCAAAGCTCAAAGTAAACAGGCACAAGATTGCTCAATCTACCGGTGCACAAAGATATGACTAGGCCTCTTTCTCAAATTCTCTTTTTCTCTTTTTCTTTTGTATAGCTTCTTTTGCTTTTGCTTTTGCATTTTGCTTTTTCTCTTTTTTTATATATATCACACACGGCCAAATTACAAAGTACAACACCAAAATCCTAAGAGCAGCCTGTAGGAGCGGAAACTAGTCTCAGTAGGCAAGTTCCTACACATATGTAATAGAATGGTTGTGGCTAAGTTTAAGGAAAAGTGCAATTTTTGTTAAACTTTGCAATTATGGTGTCGTGGCAGAAAATCAACTCAAAATCATGCCGTGGCAGAAAATTTCCTATACCACGGCAGAGAAACAGGCAAAAACGTGCCACGACAGAGCGACGATAGAGTAGGTGGCGCGCGGCAGAGAAAACACATAGAATTGTGCCGCGGCAGAGCGGAGGTAGAGCAGGCGCGCGCGACAGAGAAAATCGTGCCGCGGCAGGACTCGCGGCAGGAAAACAGCTCGTTTCTGTGTCGCGGCAGAATCGATAGCAACTTTTTTTTAATTTATGCAAACTGACTCGGCCAAGAGAAAGACACAAGGACTCCTTAGCTAGGATTGGATCTGCTAGAGGCGGCAGAAAAGATGGTGGATTCGACTTAGACTAGAAGAAAAACGATGGAACAAATCTAGATCTAAACTAACAGATGAATACGACCAGCAACTATTACTCGAATACGATGTAATCTAGACTATGGCAACTCTTTTTGTGGGGATTTTCTATATAGGATAAAAACACAAACTAATCTATGGATGGATTATGGATTGCTTACCGAGGCAACGAGGAGATCTGATACAAAGATGATATGGGGTGGCCCGATCATCTCAGCAAGCAGTTGTCGATGATGATGGTGGATGATAGATAACTAATGTGTAGCTATGAGCTCTCCCGCTCGATCCCTGATGCCAATGCAACAGCTCTCGAACCTTGTAGGATATTCACAACACCACACTCTTGCGCACGTAGCTATTGACCATGAACGGTAGTTTGCAATCTACTAATTCCCAATGGAACAATAGATCACACTCAATTGTAGTTGGTAGAATTTGATCACAAGTAATTCCAAAGGTTATATGAAAGAAACAACACCAAAATAATTTTAACATGGTCTAAACCCTAAAACTAGTGAGCCCCATCTATTTATGAGTCTGGGGTGTGGCGGCTAAGGTGGGATCCGAGTTGGTCCCACCCAACTAAGATACAAACCGACCCATAGAGGGTTCGTCCTCATGACTCTTTCATGGCAGAGTTTCTCTCGGTTTCTCTGTCGCGGTAGCCTGTCGTGGCAGAGTTTGAGCAGGTTTTCCTACCACGGCAGCCGGCCGTGGCAGAAAACTGCTGCTTTTCGTCTTGGACAACTCCTTGTGCTTCCTGCCTCTCCTCCCTCATGCATTCTTCATTGATCAACACGCCATGTTCCATTAGTTCCTCGCTCCATGCTAGGCGTTTCTTCTCCCAATTACCTGATCATACAATAATTCAAAGACTTAGGTAGTATAAAATTCTCATTAACTAAAACACCAGGTTCATTAAGAAACAAGTTTAGCTATTGTTCTAGTAGCTTAGCACGAGCTCTTGTAATTGGTCTAATCCTTATCTCATTGGATTGATCTTTCTTTGCAGTAGCTGGAACATCATCATTAGTAATTAGCATAGGTGTCATTGTAGGGATGTCCTCATCAAGAACGCAGAAGCCAAAAATGTGGGTTGAAGCAAAAAAAATCCTTGCAAACAGAAAACTTACGAGTTAAAGAAACATCGAGGGTCTCCAAGCGCTTCCGAAGACTTTCATCTCGGATGGCATCTTGTTTGCCTGTTTTTTCGGCATCGGCACTGGCTTTCTGTTTGGCCTCTTGCAAAGCTTTCTCAGCAATATGAAGTTTGGCCTCCAGATCATCGGCACACTTCAACGACTCATCTCGAATGACCTCGGACTCTTTGGCAGCGGCTCCTACAGTCAGGATGGCTCTGATACCAAGTCTGTGGAGCCCCCGGATTAATCCTCCGAGAATCCCTGTTATGCATACAACCACGATCCCATGATCAGTTAGTCGTGGCCAATAACTGACAAGTATCAAAGTAAACATCCAACACATAACGCATACTTGTCATACCTTAGTTGCCATTATGGCTACATCGATCAACATCAGCGGAACTTCATTTAAGCGTAGAGCCCGAGCCATGCCTTAAGCTACACGCAACTGACTAAGAGAACGTCCTAGCCCGCATAGTCGCCAATGTCATCTTCTTCTTGATATCTAACCAAGTTAATAGCCAGGGACAATGCCAGTGAGTACTTTGAAGGTACTCGCAAACCACCTTAAGATAATAGTAATAACAAATGGATATGCTTATGGCTGTGGTAGTAGGAGGGCTCCAAGAGAGGTTCTTTTCTCCATTAGTTTCTCTTGTAGATATAGCATCTACATATCTTTGTTGAAAACATTTGTAAAACATTTTGGAAACCATTTTGAAAAGTTTTGGAAAACATTAGGACTGGGTCACCCATTTGTTCCCATCTCCAGGTCGTCCCACGACCAAACTCCTTTCACTCCTTTCTGACCATCCCATGGTCAAAACCTTTCTCCTTTTCGACCATCCCATGGTCAAAATATTTTCAAAGCCATTTCTTTTCCGAAATCTTTTTTGAAAACAAAACCAGCACCGCTCTACAGCAACCTTCCCAACCGTCCATGACCACGGACGCGGCTATTCGAATAGATTTATACTCTGCAGTTGTTGTACACTTTACCCACACCATCCAGGTACACTACCCAGATCTTCACCGATCGTGGGTCGAGTAACCGATCAAGACTCTCCGGATGCCCACTCCAATATAAGTGCCTACCCTATGAGTGTTAATCCCCTCAAAACTGGGACGTCGGGTACCGAGAACCAACCGGAGCATGTTTTCCACTTCTCGAGTGTGCGCTTTCAATGAGGGGCTCATAGTAATGTGTGGAGGTCAGCAGACCCTTCGTTCCTTCTCCAGGTCGATGTCCCACATGGACCTTTATCAAAGAAGGCCCACCCTCCATGGATCCCCGATCCCGTGTAGTAGTTGTGAGGCAGCTTATACCAGAATAGACAAACATCAAATCCAGCCCTGTCCCATTCCAGAGTAATGTGGTTGCACAGGGTTAATTGTTCTAGCAAAACTACAAAGAACCGGTGCATTTTTGTAAACCTTTTTCCTCCATCTTTCCTTCAGCATTTTGTAAAACAAAACCTTTTTCTTTCTCAACATATCTTGGGAGGTCCCACCTCACCAAGGTTTTACCAGAAAACATTTGGTAAAAACCTTTTTGGGGGGTCTTCCCATCCTCTAGTTTTTGCTTCGGCTAAAACAGGGTCTCCAAAGGGGTATGGTGTCATACACCATCTATTCTACTAGGGACATGTAGGTGTCACCAAGGGGGTTGTACTTAATAGTACAAAAGTGTAATAGTTCGGAGGAGCCAAACCACTACCATATATACATCATCATATAGCAAAACAATGCAGTTTTGGTAAACAGTAGATAAAACATGCATAAGTAAAACAGTAGGACAAGGCATATGAGCAAGAAGATGGCTTGCCTGGGATCAGTAATAAGTCCCTGGACTTCTTTAGATAACCAAGAATACCCAATAAATGATAATAAGAAGTCCCTTCCTTCTGGTTGTCAAACACTCACACTATCGCCGTCATCGAGTATACATGCAAGCAGACAATACCACAATCAATACAAGGCATACATGCATCAAACCATACAGCAAACAAACATACTGAATCTACTTAACTTAGTAGGTTTTGGAGGAGTTGAGTATTAGTAGAGGAATTACTAGATTGTCATTGAGGTGTTTTCCCTATGGAGGATAGTTGTCAAGGCTAAATACCATGAACTTGGAGTGGGGTTCTGAGGTCTGTAGGATGCTAATGTGCAACAATGATATCCTCAGATAGGTCTTGACAACACAAAACCAACACAGGTGGTTTCACTAGATTATAAATTTTCTAGATTTAGTTATGCCTTTTATAGTGGAATAAACTCTAGTTTGAGGAAATAATTCACCAGAATTTATCTGGAGGCCCAAAAATTATTTCCTTGTGTGGTTTGGTAGTGTTTGATGTACTGAACCACCTAGAGTTGGAATCTTGTCAAAAGAATTACCAGAATGCCCTCAGGAAATTCCCAAAGGAAATTCTATAAGGTTTTTCTCTTTTTCAGCAGATTAATTCTACAGAAGCTCTTGAGTTGGTTCCAAGGGCATGTGGTAGGAATTTAGTATACCTTTGTTTAGAAATTGGATTCACTCCCTTTGGAGTTGTCAAACTCCTGGAGTAATTTATTTAGTGATAAAACCACTTATAGAAGTACTTAAATCTAAAAACCAACAGAGGATCAATAAATCCTCATCTCCTGGTTTCAGATAGGTAATGGTGTGCCGGTTCTATGGGAGTTGGAATCAGGTTAATACCACATTTGGTTTGATCTAGAGAAATTATCTAAGACAGATAGTGGCTGTTTTTGTTATTTTTGCTATGGGCATACTACTATTCACCTTGGCATATGGCCTATGCTAGGTGCCAGGTATATCAAATACCTTCCAGTAGAGCTTTGGTTCTCTCCAGTTGGATATGTGAAACTCTCTGAGGAATTTATTTAGTGTAAAGTACACTTGGTAGCCGAATAAATTCTAGCAAACAATGGAATTTATTTTTGACTTGGGGTTGCCTCTACATGATGGAGAAAACATCTGGGTACTACGAGAAATTTGAATCTTGTCATTTGGATTTTATTTACATTTTCAAAAGGATTTAATCCTACTGGTCTTTTTCTGGATCTGGAATAAAAAGAAAAGGCAACAGGGCAAGTTGGGCTGGATCTGGGGCTACTGGGTCGGCCGGGGGACTTTCAGCCCACGGTGCACGGGGAGACGCGTGGGAGGCAGCGGCTTGAACCTGCTAGGTGGGGCCTGGCGGTTAGCGACATCGGGGGAGTGAAAGGGTATCGGGCGACGGTGGCCGTCGGATCAAGTCGTGATGGACGGCGTGTAGTCGTCGTCTACGCGAAACAGGGCAGCCAGCGGCGGAAATTCTAGGGGCGAGCGGGGCTTGGGAGGAGACGGGGAGGGTGCTGGGCGAGGTGGTGGACGACAGCGAGTAGATCGAGGGGCGGCACGACGGTGGTGGTCCCCGAGGAATAGCTCACGCGACGGTGGCCAAGCGGTATCTCGTCGGAGTTCACTGGCGATGATGGAGGAGATGGTCCTGGGCAAAAAGAAGATCAGGGTTAGATAGAGGAGGAAGAGAGGAACTCGAGGGCCAACATGTAGAGGAAGGGGAGCAGGGGAGAGGAAGCCTTGCTTGTTTTTTTGAGAGAGGCCGAGAGCTCTCTCTCTCTCCCTTCTTGTCGGGCAAGGCAGGGCAGGGGAAGAAGAGGGAGTGCTGGGGGAGGTAACTGGAGGTGGGAGGGAGCAAATGAGGGGCAGGAGGCTTGCTGGGGTGGCCTCTAGCCTTTATACCGAGGGGAAGAGCTAGATGGGGTGAATGTCCAATTTGGACGTGGGGGAGGGGTGGTGCTGGCCAGTGATTGGCCTAGAGGGAGGTGGGGAGGGGTAAGAAGGAGATTTGGGTCGGGTAGGAGCAGAGAGGGGCAGTGGTTGGCTGTGGCAATGTTAATGTGCAAGATCTTTTGCAAGATATGCCTCTCCCTCTCATTAGTCCAAGGGTAAAAGGGGCAATGCTGGGGTGGAGCTATAGTGGTGTCTACCCGGGGAGTGTTGGGTGTTGTGGGGGAGTGCTTGACAAGCTTTGGTGGTGATTTGGTTCTAGTTTGGTTCAAGTTTGCTTGGTTAGCAAAATTTTGATCACCAAAGGACTTGTGAAGGAAGTTCCAAATTTTGCATAGGACAGAGTGGGGAGGTGGTAGTGGTGGTTAGCTAAGGTCAAGGTAGACTCCTAGGCTTTATTTGGGATTTTTATAAGGGGTTTTAGTCCTCATAAATCCATTTATCCAAAAAGGGCAGAAGTGGTTTCTAGAAGATCATTTGGTAATCCTACATTGGACAAGGTTGGTTTGTGGTTTGAGATGGTCCCAAATGTGTATACATACTTAGGGGAATTTTCCCAAGATTTATTGGGGATTAAAAGTATTTAAAACAATTATTATTCCAATTAAGCCATTTAAGAAAATGAGCAAAAAGGAAATAATAAAGCTCTTCAAAAATATTTATTTTTGAGATGGGAAGATAGGGTATGATATATGGAACTCACATGAGACAAAATTTGGGGAAATGTTTTGACAAAAACCAAACTTTCATTGGGAAAGGAGTTTTGAGATTTTGTCTAATAAAGGAATTAAATAGATTTGGAGCCATAATAAATATGGGTAATTGTTGATAAATTTTTGATGATCCAGGTAGATGATGTAGACAAGGTGTAGCAAGCATTTGCAACCTTGGGATTGGATAATACAAGTTGGTTTTGGGTGGAATACCCTAGATTAGGGATCTAGGGTGATGTTAATTTCATACCATCAAAACATGGTTGTATCTTGGAGTTCAGAGTTCACCTTGATGCAAGGGATAGATGGTTAGTTAGAACAGGTCATATAGATGATCATGGCAGAAGGAGTTTGGATTAATTGCATTTGAGGTGATCTAGAAGTGATGGCAAACTTTGTTGAAGATAAGGCTGCCATACCAGATGAGTCATGATGCCTTATAAACCATGTGGGTTTAATAAGCTCAAGGAACCACTTGGAATAAGTGAAGTAGATTTTTCTAGAACTATATGAGTAGAATACAACCATGCAAGGAGTTGGTCCATAGAAGGTTGGATGATGGTGTGAGCTTCTATCAAAGTAGGCATGGTGGCTAGATTTGCAGGAAAAAGTTATCTTGCCTACAAAACCATCAAGAACAGGTGGGTTGGAGGATGGTCTAACCAAGGGAAGAACTGGGCCTTGGTTGTACTTAGGATGGTTAACAAGAGGGTTCAGGTGCGTTTCCAAAAAATGCACAAGGGTTGAGAAAGGGAGGCATTCAAAAAGGTGATGTTGGAACAGTTTCTAGACTTAGCCAAATTTGGCAGTTTTGGGGATTTTGACTAGAGTATGAAAGGGAATGTTCTTGGAGGGGTTGCAAGGTACCAAAGCATCATCAAGTGGATGATGTTGAAGTGTAGATTGATTAGAAGGGATCCATGCTTGATATTGGTCTTCATGGACTTGGAAGCTTCTAGAATGGAAATCTTCAGAAATGATCTAGTTAGGGGTTTTAGAGGATCACCTAGTAGCTAGGGATCATAACCAGATTGGTATTCTTGCTTAGGGGGTAATGATTTGGAAACATCTTGATCCTAAGTGATGAGCTCCTAGAGTAGCTCATACTACTTCCTAAGCAAACAAGTCAAACAGCAGATCAAGGCAACTCATCTTATAAACTAAGCAACTCCACTACTGGGGTTACCATCAAGCTTAACTTTGGGTAAGGTTGGGGAATTTCAAGAGGTTGGATTTTTGAGTAAGATGAGAGTCATTGGTACCTCTACCAAGGGTAGAATTCAAAAGCTTACTAAAAGGTTTTGGAGATCCTAAAGGTAAGAGTAGTGGAAGGTTATGTCTTGAAAACATAAGGAGATTATATTATATATCTCTCCATAGTTTTGTTAATAGAGCTACAAAAATAATTTTGGTTACATAAGTATCTTGGCTCATGTTTTGAAATGCCAGAACATTTGAGAATATAAAATGAGCCAGGATAGTTTTGTTAAATAGCTTTTGTCAACTGATGGTGAGGTGAGGAGCATCATATGGTATACACTCACAAGCACAGGCACAAACAAACAACAAGCAAACACTGCACCAATGGACAAGAAAGAGTTTTTGTCCCCCCTGATTTTTGCATTCTGGACAACTAATTAGGGTTGTAGAAATTGGGATGTTACAGACCTTTCCCCCTTAAAAGAATATCATCCCGAGATTCAGGAAGGTAGGGTTAGGGGATTTGAGTCGTGATGATACCAGGTGTCTTACGCGTCCTATCTTACGGACTCCGTCTTTGGAAGTGGTTACCCTATCGATGAAGTTGAGCTTCAGTCTTCCGGGATGCACTGAGAGATGAGCAGGGTCTAGTCTTGATTTCGAGAGATGACCTTCTTTTCCTTCCGGACTAGATATCTTGAGGGCGTAGGCTGGTCAGGTTATATCGACTTCTGAACTTTACTGAGTATCCTTCGGTGGACAGAGTCTACGTCTTGGGGTACCTTTCTCTAAGGGTTCACGCCTCTTCCTTAGGGGTGTAGCCTATTTAACGATTTTAGGCTCGGGACATCCTGAGGTTGCTCCTAGTAGAGGGTTTACTCTATTTGTGTAGGAAAGACGCGGTCTTTCCCCCTTAGGATTTCACTAGGGTAGCTCGGAGATAACGCATTCCTTCCTTCTTGACTTCATTAGTGGTGGTCCTGAAGACTGTCGTCCATCCTTCTCCTGGAGTCGAGGTCTTCAGAAGGCGTCTGTGAAGCTATGGCCTACGGGGCTTGTATACTACTATTATTCATACTTAGCCTGGTGGAGTCATTGGAGTCTCACGTCCTCTAAGCATGAAGGACCTAGGGGTTAGCGGTTCGGCGGTCCTTCGGGTGGGTCTTCAACTGAAGTAGCAGAGGGACTTTGTAGAATCTTCAGTTAGTTTCTCATCGGATAACTCACGGGTTGTTGCTTGGCGGAAAGACTTTGGATCCGGGGATATTTTCTGAAGTATCTTCTGGTAGACAATCTTTGAAGATTGAGTGGGAAAGACGCAGTCTTTCCACCTTAGAGCTTCACTAAGGTTCATCAAGAAGGGTGCGGATCTTCTGTCTTGGAGTGCTGACCCGATGTTAGCGGAAAGCTGTATCTTCTCGGAGTCTTGAGCTGGGGTCTTCGAGTGACGCCTTATTGCTTAAGTCTTATCAGGGGTGCTTTCTTAATGAAGTTTTAAGGAGCTAGCTCATCCCAAGTTAGTGGTTTACGTCTCTTCCTGCTAGTAGTTAGTCAGGGTTGAAGCAGTCAGCGTCGGGTATGCTGTCTTCATTGGCACTTCTTACATTGATTCTGCTTGATGGTGGAGTGGACTCGTTGTCTTCACGCTTCCTAATCATCTAACTTCAGGGGTGGTTCTAACCTTCTAGGGAGGATCATTCCGTTAGTTTGGGTAGGTTTGACTATAATAGGTAGTCTCTTGAGGTGGTCGGAAGTTCTAATGTACCAAGGTCAGCGTAGTTAGGTCTTCACTTCTTTTCTTGGTTGACTTATCTGGTGGTTTCTTGTGGATATTGAGGATCCTTTGGTGATCGACTTCCAGCTCCAACTAAAGTCTTGCTGTAATAGACTGAGGAACAAGGGAGTGTGGTGCTATCGACGAGTCTTGCAAGGTGAGTTTGACGAGGTATGCCGTCTTGCTGAGGTGAGGTATTCGAGTTGTTTCTGATTTGATGATGTCGAATTCCTAGTTCTTGCGATGCTTTTCCTCTCATATACTCTCGAGGTTAGGCTGGGTCTCATTACCCACAGCTAACACGGGTGTTTTTCTGAGTTATTAGGTGGGTTATCGCTCCTCGAGTCACATTTTTAAGGAGGTCAAGGCAAACCAGAACATACAAACAAGGTGAACAGAGCGAGGGGGTCGCAATGTCCTCGGCAAACAACACACATCAAGCAACACAGGATGCACTTAGGCAAGCAAACACGGTCAATGCTAGGGACCAAGGAGTTAACTACTCGCGATGTAGGGGAATCCTATTCTTAGGACTATTGATCCTAGATAATCTTCTTTCTTCTGGTCGAAGTCACTATCTTGGAGATGAAGTCTTCGTCGTATCCTGGGCGTTTCTTGATAGTGCAATACCCGATTTCTTCTGATTGTGAGGATTCCGCTGATAGAGCGATATTGTAGTCCCCTTATGTTTTCTGGTAGTTGCTTGTCTTCATCTTGTTCTTATTGTCTTCACCGGGTTCTAGATCCTAGTTATTTAAATTCCGCAGGTTTCAATTTTGGACGAGAGTGAGAGGAAACCATTTTCGAAAGCATTTACTTAGAGTAAGAGAAGAAGTAGAACTGTTTGAAACTCATTGGGAAACTAGTTTTCGAAAGCCAGGGTTTTCAAAATAAGGTTCCTGTCTAGTGACCATGCTAACTAAGGTTCTCCTACAGTCAGGATGGCTCTGATACCAAGTCTGTGGAGCCCCCGGATTAATCCTCCGAGAATCCCTGTTATGCATACAACCACGATCCCATGATCAGTTAGTCGTGGCACATAACTGACAAGTATCAAAGTAAACATCCAACACATAACGCATACTTGTCATACCTTAGTTGCCATTATAGCTACATCGATCAATATCAGCGGAACTTCATTTAACCATAGAGCCCGAGCCATGCCTTAACCTACAGGCAACTAACTGGGAGAACGTCCTAGCCCGCATAGTCGCCAACGTCATCTTCTTCTTTATATCTGACCAAGTTAATAGCCAGGGACAATGCCAGTGAGTACTTTGAATGTACTCGCAAACCACCTTAAGATAACAGTAATAACAAATGGATATGAATTATGGCTGTGGTAGTAGGAGGGCTCCAAGAGAGGTTCTTTTCTCAATTAGTTTCTCTTGTAGAGATAGCATCTACATATCTTTGTTGAAAACATTTGTAAAACATTTTGGAAACCATTTTGAAAAGTTTTGGAAAACATTAGGACTGGGTCACCCATTTGTTCCCGTCTTCAGGTCGTCCCACGACCAAACTCCTTTCATTCCTTTCTGACCGTCCCATGGTCAAAACGTTTCTCCTTTTTGACCATCCCATGGTCAAAATATTTTCAAAGCCATTTCTTTTCCGAAATCCTTTTTGAAAACAAAACCAGCACCGCTCTCAGCAACCTTCCCAACCGTCCATGACCACGTACACGACTATTCGAATAGATTTACACTCTGCAGAGGTTGTACACTTCACCCACACCTTCCGGGTACACTACCCTGATCTTCACCGATCGTGGGTCGAGTAACCGATCAAGACTCTCCGGATGCCCACTCCAATATAAGTGCCTACCCTATGAGTGTTAATCCCCTCAAAACCGAGATGTCGGGTACCGAGGACCAACCGGAGCGCTTTTTCCACTTCTCGAGTGTGCGCTATCAATGAGGGGCTCATATTAACGCGTGGAGGCCAGCAGACCCTTCGTTCCTTCTCCAGGCCGATGTCCCACATGGACCTTTATCGGAGAAGGCCCACCCTCCAGGGATCCCCGATCCCGTGTAGTAGTTGCGAGGCGGCTTATACTAGAATAGACAAACATCACATCCAGCCCTGTCCCATTCTAGAGTAATGTGGTTGCACAGGGTTAATTGTTCTAGCAAAACTGCAAAGAACCGGGTGCATTTTTGTAAACCTTTTTCCTCCATCTTTCCTTCAGCATTTTGTAAAACAAAACCTTTTTCTTTCTCAACATCTCTTGGGAGGTCCCACCTCACCAAGGTTTTATCAGAAAACATTTGGTAAAAACCTTTTTCTGGGGTCTTCCCATCCTCTAGTTTTTGCTTCGGCTAAAACAGGGTCTCCAAAGGGGTATGGTGTAATACACCATCTATTCTACTAGGGACAAGTAGGTTTCACCAAGGGGGTTGTACTTAATAGTACAAAAGTGTAATAGTTTGGAGGAGCCAAACCACTACCATATATACATCATCATATAGCAAAACAATGCAGTTTTGATAAACAGTAGATAAAACATGCATAAGTAAAACAGTAGGACAAGGCATATGATCAAGAAGGTGGCTTGCCTGGGATCAGAAATAACTCCCTAGACTTCTTTAGATAACCAAGAATACCCAATAAATAATAATAAGAAGTCCCTTCCTTCTGGTCGTCAAACACCCACACTATCGCCGTCATCGAGTATACATGCAAGTAGACAATACCACAATCAATACAAGGCATACATGCATCAAACCATACATGAACAAACATACTGAATCTACTTAACTTAGTATGTTTTGGAGGAGTTGAGTATTAGTAGAGGAATTACTAGATTGCCATTGACGTGTTTTCCCTATGGAGGATAGTTGTCAAGGCTAAATACCATGAACTTGGAGTGGGGTTCTGAGGTCTGTAGGATGCCAATGTGCAACAATGATATCCTCAGATAGGTCTTGACAACACAAAACCAACACAAGTGGTTTCACTAGATTATCAATTTTCTAGATTTAGTTATGCCTTTTATAGTGGAATAAACTCTAGTTTGAGGAAATAATTCACCAGAATTTATCTGGAGGCCCAGAAATTATTTCCTTGGGTGGTTTGGTAGTGTTTGATGTACTGAACCCCCTAGAGTTGGAATCTTGTAAAAAGAATTACCAGAATTCCCTCAGGAAATTCCCAAAGTCAATTCTGTAAGGTTTTTCTCTTTTTCACCAGATTAATTCTATAGAAGCTCTTGAGTTGGTTCCAAGGGCATGTGTTAGGCATTTAGGATACCTTTATGGAGGAATTGTATTCACTCCTTTTGGAGTTGTCAAACTATTGGAGGGTTTTATTTAGTGATAAAACCACTTATAGAAGTAATTAAATCACTAAAAACCAACAGAGGATCAATAAATCCTCATCTCCTGGTTTTAGATGGGTAATGGTCTGCCACTTCTCTGGGAGTTAGAGTCAGGTTAATACCACATTTGGTTTGACCTAGAGAAATTATCTAAGGTAGATAGTGGCTGTTTTTGTTATTTTTTCTATGGGAATACTACTATTCACCTAGGCATATGTTGTATGCTAGGTGATAGGTATATCAAATACCTTCCAGTAGAGCTCTGGTTCTCTACAGTTGGATATGTGAAACTCTGTGAGGAATTTATTTAGTGTAAAGTAGACTTGGCAGTAGAATAAAATCTAGCAAACAATGGAATTTATTTTTGACTTGGGGTTGCCTTTGCATGATTGAGAAAACATCTGGGTACTACCAGAAATTTGAATCTTGTCATTTGAATCTTGTCTTTTTCTGGATCTAGAATAAAAAGAAAAGGCAATAGGGCAAGCTAGGCTGGATCTGGGGCTACTGGGCCGGCCGGGGGACTTTTGGACCACGGTGCATGGGGCGACGCGCGGGAGGCAGTGGCCTGAACCTGCCAGGCGGGGCCCGACGGTCAGTGACAATGGGGGCACGAAAGGGTATCTTGCGATGGTGGCTGTCGAATCAAGTCACGATGGATGGCGTGCGGTCGTCATCTACACGAAACAGGGCAGCCGGCGGTGGAAACCCTAGAGGCGGCGGGGCTCGCCGGGGATGCTTACTAGGGGCTCGGGAGGAGACGAGGAGGGTGCTAGGTGACGCGGTGGATGACGGCGAGTAGATCGAGGGGTGGCACGGCGGTGGTGGTCCGCGGGGAACAGCTCGCGCGACGGTGGCCGAGCGGTATCTCGTCGAAGCTCACAGGCGACAACGGAGGAGATGGTCCTGGGCAAAAAGAAGACCCGGGTTAGATAGAGGAGGAAGAGGGTAACTCGAGGGCCAACATGCAGAGGAAGGGGAGCAGGGGAGAGGAAGCCTTGATCGTTTTTCTAAGAGAGACCGAGAGCTCTCTCTCCCTTCTTCTCGGGCAGGGCAGGGCAGGGGAAGAAGAGCGAGTGCTGGGGGAGGTAAGTGGAGGTGGGAGGGAGCAAATTAGGGGCAAGAGGCTTGCTGGGGTGGCCTCTGGCCTTTATACCGAGGGGAAGAGCTAGATGGGGTGAATGTCCAATTTGGACATGGGGGAGGGGTGGTGCTGGCCAGGGATTGGCCTAGAGGGAGGTGGGGAGGGGTAAGAATGAGATTTGGGTGGGGTAGGAGTAGAGAGGGGCAGTGGTTGGCTATGGAAACTTTAATGTGCAAGATCTTTTGCAAGATATGCCTCTCCCTCTCACTAGTCCAAGGGTAAAAGGGGCAATGCTGGGGTGGAGCTATAGTGGTGTCGACATGGGGAGTGTTGGGTGTTGTGGGGGAGTGCTTGACAAGCTTTTGTGGGGATTTGGTCCTAGTTTGGTTCAAGTTTGCTTGGTTAGCAAAATTTTGATCACAAGAGGACTTGTGAAGGAAGTTCCAAATTTTGCATAGGACAAAGTGGGGAGGTGGTACTGGTGGTTAGATGAGGTCAAGGTAGACTCTTAGGATTTATTTGGGATTTTTATAAGGGGTTTTAGTCCTCATAAATCCATTTATCCAAAAAGGGCAGAAGTGGTTTCTAGAAGATCATTTGGTAATTTTACATTGGACAAGGTTGGTTTGTGGTTTGAGATGGTCCCGGGTAATTTTACATTGGACCCGGGTAATTTTACATTGGACAAGTTTGGGGATTTTGACTAGAGTATGAGAGGGAATGTTCTTGGAGGGGTTGCAAGGTACCAAAGCATCATCAAGTGGATGATGTTGAAGTGTATATTGAGTAGAAGGGATACATGCTTGATATTGGTCTTCATGGACTTGGAAGCTTCTAGAATGGAAATCTTCAAAAAATGATCTAGTTAGGGGTTTTAGAGGATCACCTAGTAGCTAGGGATCATAACCAGATTGGTATTCTTGCTTAGGGAGTAATGATTTGGAAACATCTTGATCCTAAGTGATGAGCTCCTAGAGTATCTCATACTACTTCCTAAGCAAACAAGTCAAACAGCAGATCAAGGCAACTCATCTTATAAACTAAGCAACTCCACTACTGGGGTTACCATCAAGCTTAGCTTGGGGTAAGGTTGGGGCATTTTGAAGAGGTTGGATTTTTGAGTAAGATGAGAGTCATTGGTACCTCTACCAAGGGTAGAATTCAAAAGCTTACTAAAAGGTTTTGGAGATCCTAGAGGTAAGAGTAGTGGAAGGTTCTGTCCTGAAAACATAAGGAGATTATATTATATATCTCTCCATAGTTTTGTTAATAGAGCTACAAAAATAGTTTTGGTTACATAAGCATCTTGGCTCATGTTTTGAAATTCCAGAACATTTGAGAATATAAAATGAGCTAGGATAGTTTTGTTAAATAGCTTTTGTCAACTGATGGTGAGCTGAGGAGCATCATATGGTATACACGCACAAGCACAAGCACAAACAAACAACAAGCAAACACTGCACCAATGGACAAGAAAAAGTTTTTCCCCCCCTGATTTTTGCATTCTGGACAACTAATCAAGGTTGTAGAAATTGGGATGTTACATGAAGAAATTAGAAAGTTACACAAAAGGTCAGTAAAATGAGAGCAAGCGCAAAAATCACAAAAAGATGAAAATACACCTTTCAGATCTTCGGCTTCATTACGGATCCTGATGAAGTGAGAGGCCATACCAACCATCTCACGCATCACAGGCTGCAAAGAAGAACATTAGGAAAGACAAGCAAAGGAGGATCCGCGATGAAATTAAAAAGCACGGATGCACTTACATCTTGCATATCCACCCTGTCAGGGCTCTCAGATATCATCGCGCCCTTACCCGCTGATTTTCTTCCTTTTTGCGGCGGCGGTCTGTGTGAGGTGGCAACATCTTTGTGGATAATTTGACCCGCAGGAGATGCATGCAAATCCTTTGGGCCAGTGGATAGCTGTAGAAACTTTGCAGAAGGAGGGGCAATAGATGTACCGGGAGGAGACAAAGAAGGACCTTCCCCCTCATCACTAAAATTAAACACATGATGATCAAAACAAAGGCTCATTTAGAGAAATAGAAAAACCGGTAAGTACTTACGAAGAAACGTTCTACGTAAAGTGGAACAGATTCATCTGAGGCAGAGTTGATGAAACTGGAACGGTATGCAAAGGCTTTGAACCAGTGGAGTCATCCGAGTCTTCAATTGTCTCCGTGTTGTTGGGGTGTTTCCTTTTTCGCCAGAAGGCGCTATACGAAAATCTTCAGAACGAGCCGACGGAAGCGACGGCGTCCCCGATGAAGATTCTGCAACAGACATCTCCATCTCCTCATTAGCGATAGTCCCAGTCATAGGGAGATCGTCAGATGCAGAAGGATTGGCAGAAAGCTCACCGCTCTCAGAAAGAGGAAGGCAAGATAGATGATCATGATCCTGCATAAACAGAAGACTAACAATCACAAAAGAGGGAAATTGCAAAAGAACAAAAAACAGCGATGAACAAAGAGCAAAAGATCAAGGAATGCACCTCGGGAAGGCGATTCTTCTTGTAAAAAGGCTCCACGCGACAATCAGAGGGAACCGAGGTTTTCTTTGTAAGGGTCGTACAATTTCAAACCCTTTTTTCATACACCTTAAGGGTAAGATCATCCCATGAAATCCTCATTGGGTCCTTCTTGCCGGTATATGCCCACATTCTAGAAAGCCTAGCCTGTAGAGGTTGCACGCGGATCCGCAAGAAATATGCCAGAATTTGAAGTCCTGGCAGTTCCTTGCCAACCTCATGACGCAATTTTGAAATACGGGTGAGAAAAGGTTCAATCTCTGTATTTTCTTCGAGACTGGGATGCTGATCCAAAGAATCAAGTTTGCGACAAGGATTTTTGGGGTCAAAGGGGGCTAAGACGAAAGACTGACCTTCGACTGACTGATCGTTGATGTAAAACCACTTGGTTTTCCACCCTTGGACGGAGTTAGTGAGCTTAAAATCAAAATAGTCTACATCGGAGCAAACAGAAAAAATGGCGCCACCGATGTCATAGACAATGGTATTGGTAGCATTCCGACAAACATAAAAGAAGTACTTCCACAGGCCCCAATGGGGATGGATCCCAAGGTAGCATTCAGAAAGAGTAACAAAGCAAGCAACATAGAGGATAGAGTTGGACGTGAGTTGTGAAGCTGCACGCCATAGACAAAGAGGATACCACGAAGGAATTAATGGACAGGGAGAGAAAGGCCATAGAAGAGAAAGGATAGAAACTGATGAGGACATCCCTACAATTACACCTACAACAATGACTGTTGAAGATGCTCCAACTGCTGCAAGGAAGGATCAGTCAGATGATATTAGAATTGGACAAATTACAAGAGCTCGTGCTAAGCTACTTGAACAACAGGTGAATTTACTCCTAAACGAATCTGGTACTTTAGTTGTTGAGAACTTTATACTGCCTAAGTCTATGCATTTATGTATGATCAGGTTCGTTGCAGAAACAAGCATAGCGCAAAGACAAGAAGGGCTACAAGAGGAGCCTAGCATGATGATCGACCAAGGATGCGTGAGGGAGGAGCGGGAGGAAGGCGCAAGAGAAGATCATCAAGATGGAGGCCAAAAGTTCTGCATTGACCGGAGTGTCCGGCCGAGTCCACCTGGACTATTCGGCCTGCCCGAGAGAAGCTTTGGTGCGGACAATCAGTACACCAGATCGGACACTGCCCCAGACACCACCCGGAAACTTTGAAGTTTCCGGCCGGACCGGACTGTCTGGCCGAATTTTTGACTGACTGACACCAGACTATCCGGCCGACACACATCAGACTATCTGGCCACACCGGAGTATCCGGCGCATATCAACCGGACTATCTGGCCAAGTTATGTTATAAGTTGTTGTACTCGTTTGCATTGAGTCATATAGTTGAAAAATCAAAAAAAAAAGAGAAAAGAAAAGGGAATTAGTATATATCAAAAAAAAGAGAAAAGAGATACAACCGTGACAAAAAGAGATATCAAAGTGTGCATTATTGGAGGCCTAGTTGATTATAGCACTTGTAGATTGAGCAATCTTGTGCCTGTTTACTTTGAGCTTTTACTAGCATCTCTCTTGTGCATTGCAATATTCCTTTTCATAATTTGCTTTGCCACGTTTATCTCCACAGTGTGTGTTTCTTGGGTTTTTATACGATCAGCACTTGGACATGTTTGCGGTGTAGTTAGGATACCATACCTACAGCTCCACCTTAAATAACATGTGTGTCCTGTGATCGTTCTCTATACCCTCGATATTCACTTCATCACATCAATGCATCAGTCTTTGATTTCGTTTTGGTAAAGCATATGTATTCACTTTGGAACAGTAAGATATCCTTTCTTGTCAGTTGTGAGTGAGTTGTGAGAGTTTCCACCAAACAGATTTTGATTTTTGCACTAACCTACTAATCATGTCTTCTAGTGATGATGATGTTGTGTCGTAGAATAAGAAGGATGAGGAACTTGTTAATTGGCGTGAATATGAGGCTTTGAAATACCACTTGACAAGTGTGTTTACTCACACGACAGATGCCATTGACAAGAATATCCAGGACATGCAAATGACATTGGATCAGAATGTTAGCGCAGTCACTACTATTCAAACACAAGTGACAGCAATTGATGTCAATGTCGCAACTTTGAAGCGTTCCATTGAGGCTTTGACAGTAGCAATACATCAACGGCAGGAACACCCACATGATGATGCTTTTGATGAATATGATGAGGGTAGTGCGGCTGATGCTGCCCCACATCTTGGCAGGGGACGTGCCAATCCGCCTGCACCTGCGCCTGCTGCTGCACCTGCTTATGGCCATGGGTTTTCTCCTATTGGGCATGCTCAACGTGTTCAGAACCAAGCTGCCGATGATGGTTTGGGCAAGCCAAAATTCTCGATTCCCAAGTTTGATGGTTCACTTGATCCTAAAGATTACCTTACATGGGAGTTGAAGATTGAGAAACTCTGGCGATTGTTTGACTACCCAGAAGACAAGAAGGTCAAGCTTGCAGCGTCAGAATTTGATGGATATGCTTTGCGCTGGTGGGATGCTATTGTGCAGAATAGAAGGGAGGACAATGGACTTCCTATGATGGATTGGCGCGAGATGAAACAAATAAAGAAGGCTCGTTTTGTACCCACCAACTACTTGCGATCAGTTTTGATAAGTTGACACAATTGAGGCAAGGAACCATGTCAGTTGATGAGTACTACATGGAGATGGAGATGCTTATGCAGCGTGCTAGAGTTCGTGAATCCCTTGAGATGACCATGCAGTGATTCCTCATCAATTTGAAGTTACCAATCAAGAGCATTGTTCGTCATCACAAGTATGAGAATATGAATGAGCTATTGCACCATGCTAGAGAGGCCGAATCACAGTTGGCTGAAGAGGCTAAGTCACACGTGAGGTTTCCGTCTACCAGTCGTTTGGCGGCACGATCTACACCGCCACCATCTACGGTGCCACCTACAGCGACTGCTAGCTACCCTTCACCATCGGCCAGGCCTGCTCCCACGTCTTCTTATGGTTCCAATGTTAGGAATCCCGCTGCTCCTATTGCTAGCTTGGGTTCCAATATTTCAACCGCGCGTACGCGCGATGTGGAGTGCCATACTTGTGGAGGTCGAGGACACTACAAGAGAGATTGTCCCAACCGCAAGGTGATGTTTGTCAATGAACAAGGAGAGTATGAGAGTGGAGATGATGTTGAAACTGATGGCGATGATGGATATGACAACAAGGACGGTATGGATGCCTTCCCTGAGCATGCACCTACTATAGTGGTCTCTCCATGTACACTTAGTGTGCAGCCTATTGTTGACTGTCAGCGCTGCAACTTGTTCTAAACCAAAGCACTCATTGGCCCTAACAAAGCATGCAAGGTAATCATTGATGGAGGTAGCTGCAGAAATCTTGAAAGTAAGGAGTTATGTGCCAAGCTGAATTTGACTTATTTACCTCATCCCAAGCCCTACTACATACAATGGTTGAGATACAATGGTGATATGAAGGTAAACCATATGGTACGTGTTAATTTTGAAATAGGACCATACAAGGATTCTATTGACTTTGATGTGGTTCCTATGACTATTTGACATCTCTTATTGGGTTGGCCTTGGCTTTATGATCGCCATGTGCAACACAATGGCCGTGCCAATACATATCACTTGGATTTCAAGGGCAATAAGATTAATTTGCAACCAATGACACCACAGCAGATTGTGAATGAGCCTCGTCAGAAGATAGAAGTGAACTTGAAAGATGAATCTATACATCGGCGAGATAGTGTTGCAGTTGTTCATCATATAATAGAGCCTACAAAGAGTGATATAACGAAAAGTGAGAGAGTGCCTAATCTTATAATATTAGCCACCAAGGAAGATATGAGAAAATTTCGTGAGGATCCTACAACCATGCCGCTTGTGCTTATGTATAAGGGCGAGGTATTGGTTTCTAACGACATGACCCCTATTTATCTTGGTGTATCTACTTTTTTGCAGGATTTTGGTGACGTGTTTCCAGAAGATGTACCCACAGGATTGCCTCCATTGCGTGGAATTGAGCATCAAATCGACTTGATCCCTGGCGCCACATTACCAAACCGTGCACCCTACAGGACCAACCCCGAAGAAACAAAGGAGATACATAAACGAGTACAGGCATTGCTGGATAAAGGGTATATTCGTGTTTCTCTAAGCCCTTGTGTTGTTCCTGTTATCATAGTGCCTAAGAAAGATGGTACATGGCGCATGTGCGTAGATTGTTGAGCTATTAATAACATCACTATTCGATATCGTCATCCTATTCCATGCTTAGAGGATATGCTAGATGAATTGAGTGGTGCTCCTATTTTCTCTAAAATTTATTTGCGTAGCGGTTATCAAATTAGGATGAAAGAAGGAATGAATGGAAAACTGCTTTCAAAATAAAATTTGGTTTTTATGAGTGGTTAGTCATGCAGTTTGGTCTTACTAATGCACCTACTACATTCAGTAGTAATCGTGCACGTGCCAAGCACGTGTAATATAGGCACGAGTAATATATAACATATATCCATAAATTATGGAAAAAGTTAATATCATTATTCAAGTGAAAACCGAAAATATAACAAAATCGTCATAACTATATAATAATGTACTTTTGAAATTTTAAGAAACTTGTACTCAAAATACAACCAATTAACCACGAGACCCGCAAGTAATATGGTGATCATGAATTTTTTTCTTTGAGAACCAAAGACATAATATTTTACCTCTATGGAGACCTCGCTATCCTCTTAGAAAACGGTGATGACTACATGTGGCGATTATGCTACTATTTCTTCGGGAAGGGTGAATCAGTGTAGCAAATAACACATTAATTATTTTCCTTATCGCTAGCAGCCAACAACTGCATAACTACAAACCGAATTCATTCTGATGTTTCTTTGCAAGACAGACAATGTAGTCGATCAACTCAGGATGATTGACCCTAATGCCATGATCAATTATATGTGCCAACATATTTCAGTTGTAAAGAGATATAACGAAGAATTTTCCATTTTCGACTCAAGCTGATCTTCCACATTGTATATGTGTGATATAAGAAGCATAGAACAATGAATTAACGTAAAACAGAAGAATAACATGAGCCTAAGCAAAAACAAGTAAGATTCACTTGAATTTTCTTGTGTTATTGGTATAGGTGCCAGAAACGGTTGTGACTAATAGACAGAGCAATGATGAAGCAAATATAAATTGTGGTTGATCAGTATACATGCATCATCTGAACAACCAGAATCCGTGCATATGTTTGCCTTCTATCATCAACAATGGTAGGGAGCAAAAATAGAATGAAGAGAGGGACCACATCATAAACTGAAGTTTCTAATCTGTACAAAATCGTATCAACTTAACATTGCAATATACATCATTGTTCAGATCTGCACAATGAATATCATAGAAAAGGAGAAAGAAAGAATGGTTCAACCCCATTCATGAAAAAAACAACTAACCAATATACTTCTTGTACTGATGAATGAATATCAGGGTAAAAAAAATTCAGAGCACACTATACCACTTTTTTACTTCAGATAGAAAAGATTCATCTCAAAAGGAAGAGCATATGCTTATAAAACAACACAAGCTAACGTGAAGCAAGAGAAAGGGGATCAAGCATGACAAAGAGAAAAAGAAACACCCGTCCATGTTGTCTTTACACCCTTTTTTTTTAATGGTTGTCTTCGCACCCTTGAAGTCGCTTTTCAAGGCGCATCCCATAGCAGAGTGTTATCCAATAAAATCGAATCATAACTGAGCCTCTCCTCCTTACTGAACCATGCATAACAATAGCGATGGAATCAAGTTCATGGAACATTGCAACCAAATGGTAAGAAAATCAGCAATTCAGATGAACACCACGTACAAGTACCACTATATGATTGTACACGGCGGAGAAAAACGACGCGATTACAAAGGTGCGGACATCCGGCGGCAGAGACTTCTTCAGCTGCGGATGGAAGACGGGCGAGGACGCCTGATGACTGGGTGAGGACAGCGGCGTGGCCGATGATGGGGCGCGGAAGGGACGAGCGGGCTTGGCCGATGATGGGGCACAGAAGGGACGGGCGGGCTTCCCTCCGCGAGGGCCAAACAAGGTAGATCCTGTCGTGGGCGGGAGAGCGGCGATGGAGAGCAGACGGTGGCGTGGACGGGATAGCTGGACGCTCAGATCGTCGCGTCTAGGCATGCGCGTCTGTGGCGGCCGAGCGTGGATAATGTCGCCGTCTGGCAGGATTTTTTTTGAGATGGTGGGCAGATTGTTTTGGAAGGAAGAGAGGAATTAGGGGATGGGTCAAGCGTAATTTGGGGGTGGAGGTGATTAGGGTCTAATGTCACATCATACATGATTGGGATGATCTCGTTCCTTGGATTAAGATGGTTGGACGGCTAGGATCAAATGTTCCTGCCAAGTTTGTGCCTTTATAAGTAGTTGTAGATGAGATTAATGAATCATGTTTTGAGAGAATTTATTGGTTGTTTTGTGGTTGTTTATTTTGATGATATTCTTATCTATAGCCACAACAAAACTGAACATTGTAGTCATATCCGACAAGTTTTGCAAGTGTTGCATGATAATAAATTGAATGCTAATCTTGAGAAGTGCACATTTGCAAAAGATAAAGTCTTATTTTTAGGATATGTTGTATCTAAGCATGGGATAGAAGTAGATCAATCTAAAATTAAATCAATTCATAATTGGCCTATTCCCATGAATGTGAGTCAAGTGTGTAGTTGATGAGGATATATACAGGATTATGATGATTCTGACTGCTTGAACTAGAAGGAAATATTGAGTCAAATCAATAATGACTATCAGGTGAATTAATTCCTAATTGACCATGATGCTTTCATTTATAAGAACTTTATATTGCTTAAGTCTTTGTGCTATTGTATGATCAGGTACATGGGAGAAAAAAGTATAGCACGGAGCAAGGAGCTGAAGCATATGGACCATGGCGTGTTGATCAATGAAGAATGCGCGAGGGAGGAGAGGGAGGAAGTGCACGGAGCTACCAAGAAGAAGATCAACACATGGCAGGAACTCTGCCACGGCAAAGAAACGGCACGTTTTCCTGCCATGGCACAAAAACAGAGTCCTTTTCTGGCACGGTAGGCTGCCGCGACAGAGAAATAGACCCAAAGTCAGCCACGACAGAACCCTGAGCCGAACCCAACTTTGGGTCGGTTCGTATCCTAGTTAGGTGGGACCAAGTCATCCCAATCTTAGGCCGCCGCCTCCCAAACCTTTTAAATAGATGGGGCGCACCACAAGTTAGGTTAAGACCATGTTAAAATTATTTTGGAGTTGTTTCTTTCGTAGAACCTCTGGAATTAACCTGTGATTGATTTTACCAACTATAATTGAGTGTGATATGTTGTTCTAGTGGGAATTAGTAGATTGCAAACTACCGTTCATGGTCGACGGCTACGTGCGTAGGAGTGTGGTGTTGTGAATAACCTACAGGGGTCGAGGACTGTTGCATTGGCATCACGGTTCGAGAGGGAGAGTTCATAGCTACATGCTAGTTATCTATCATCCAGCATCATCATCGACAAGTGCTTGCTGAGAAGTGTCCTGCCGGAACACCAGTTTTGATAGTTTTGCCTCATTTTTCGCATTGGCTAATTTCCTTTGTTTGCTCCTGTCCCATGTGCGTGTCGTCAACTAATAACAAGCTTCCGCATCGACAAATTCCGCGCTCATCGACACCACGGCCCACGAACATCATCCAGCACCACCGACAGCAAGTTCATCATCACCAACAAAGGTATAACTTGTGTAACCTTGTTAACCCATATCTTCCTTTGCGTGTGTACCTATCCCACGAGAGTGGATTAGCTTGTGTTTGCTTGAGCATTGTGCACTTGTCCTTGGATAGTGAGAGTGTAAAAGCAATAGCAAGAGTGACTTGGTAGCCTCAAGGGAGAGCAAAAAAAGATACAAAGCAAAAGAAAAAGAAAAATAGTCTTCCATTGCCAAAGAGAGTCTCAAAGCTTGTAAGCAAGAGAGAAATAAGAGCGCCCAAGGCAAGTGCAAAAATCCGTTGCTCATTTTTCTTCTTTGCAAACGAGCCACAGTCTCTCCTTGCATTGGCATGACAAAGAGCTTAGTCTTCGTTAGGACATTTTGTTTGCTCATTTTCATAGTCGTGTCAATCCCAACAATTTCCACGTGTGTGTATATTGCCGTAGGTTCCCGTCACCCCTTTGAGTTGTTGACCTTCGCCTTTGACTTGAGTTTTGTTGGACTTTACCCACTTTTGACTATCCCTTTTCATTTGGTTGGTTATTTGGCATTCCACAACCCTAACCTACCACCAACAAGCTTTTGGGAGTTAGTTCTTTCTTTAGTGTGAGTTTTGTTTGCAATTCCACCTTGCACGCTTATAGCTCTCACTTGTGGTTTCTAGTTTGGTGCAATCCCCAAGGTGAGATACAAGGATAACACCACCATATTCCACTTCCATATACAATACTTGTGTGTTTCACATGATGGATAGGCACGGTGAGTCGAACCAACCACCTCCCCAAGAAGAAGAACATGGACCATACATGACGCGTGCAAGTCACTTCCTCGTCCGTCAAGAGTTCTATGAATGTTGCCAAGCCCTAGAGACGCGAGAAGATGAACAATTTGGCGAGACGCAAGCCGAGTTCAAGAACATCGACAACCGCTTTGATGGCCTCGAATGAAAAATACATACAATGCATCACAACTTCGGCCATCAAAATGAAGCGCTACAATGCTCCATCGCCGAAATAAATGATAATCTTCGATGCCTCATCGACGGAATGGCAAGACCACATTCAAGCACATCAAGATCTTCAAGTTCTTCGTGTCGTCATGCACCTCTTCAACAAGATCTACATCCAAGTGCTCCAAGACACAATGACGCCCCTTTGGTTGAAGATGGAAGTTCTTCGAACTATGTACCTTCCCCACGGGATGCCGCAATGTCAAGCTATGATGGTGATTTCTCTTCAAGGCCACGAGCAAGGCAAGAAGCACACCATCATCACGCAAGGGAACTAGTGATCCAACAAGAGAAACCACAAGAAGAATCGCAAGATAAACAACAAGAGAAGAACCGCAAGTGCAACCGCAAGTCTACCACCATCGCCCGCGCCACATACTTGACACAACAAGTGATGACTCCAATTTGGAGAATCAAGCTCGTCATCAACTTGAAGCTCTCCAAGATCCTCCTACTCATCATCATCGTCATGAACGTCCACACCGACAACATGGTCATCATGAGGCGCCTCCTCCACCATACCAAAACATGGAGCGTCAAGTGGTACAAGTTGAGCGACGCCCACCATGTCAAGAGGCTCAAGACCATGATCTTTGCCGTGAGGCCCATGTGCCTAACCAACATCACCAACCAAGGAACGAGCCTCTTCTTCATCATCAACCACGTCATTAGGCTCCACATCCTCAACACCCTCATGAGGCCCAAGTGCCCCAAAGTCGTCAACAACCGCGCCAAGAGCAAGATAAAGCGCCACAACAACAATATCAAGAGCAAGCTCTGCAACAAGGTCGCGAGAACCAAATTCCACCGCCTCAACCACAAGATCATCAACAAGGTCACCAAGCTCATCGCAATGACCGCAACAATGAAGATACTTTCGGAAAGCTCAAGTTCACAATACCAAGTTCACCGGATCCAATGACCCCGAAGAATACCTCTCATGGGCACTCAAAGTCGACAAGATCTTCCGCATGCACAATTATAGCAACGATAAGATGGTCGCAATGGCTTTGCTTGAGTTTGATGATTACGCCAACCTTTGGTGGGAACAAGTTCAAGTTGCTCGTGACGCAAGGCAAGAGCCGCCAATCACAACTTGGCATGACATGAAGGCTCATATGAGATCCCGCTTTGTCCCTTTGCACTACACATGTGACCTCTTCAACAACCTTCAATCTCTTTGTTAAGGGACAAAGACCATGGAAGAGTACTTCAAGGAAATGGAACTCAACTTGATTCTCGCCAACATTGACGAGTGCATGGAGCAAACTATGGCACGCTTCCTTATTGGGTTGAACCACCCAACCAAGCGGTTTGTTGAGTTCCAAACATACGACACCATGGTTGAGCTTGTGCACATCGCAACAAAGGCCAAACGTCAAGTGCAAGAGGACATCAAGTACAACAATCCCAAGACATATTTCACCTACAAGCAAGCTTCAACTGCTATGACAAAAACCTTCAATGGAAGATCCTCAAGTACCTCCAAGCCTTCCTTCCAGCCCACACTTCCTCAAGGAAAACTGCCCCCAAGTGGCAAACAAGCAAAGAGTGATACACCTTTCAACGGTGAATGCTACAAGTGTGGAGGCAAAGGACACAAGTCTTCCGAATGTGGAAACAAGAAGGTATTGTTCATCCATGACAATGGTGACGAAGAGTACTTGAGTGAAGATGAATTTGATGCCCGAGTCAAGGAAGCAATGGAAAGACAACGAGTGGAAGATGACCAAGAACTCCTCATGTGTGAACATGACGCAAGTCCATCGCTTATCGTCGCAAGGATCTTAACCACTCAAGCACAAGAGCATGAAGACCAATGCTCAAATATCTTCCAAACACGAGCAGGCATCAATGGCAAGTCTATCAGAGTGATCATCGATGGACGGAGTTGCCACAACCTTGCTAGCACCGAGTTGTGTGAGAAGCTCAACCTCACCCTACATCTGCACAAGCACCCCTACCACGTGCAATGGCTAAGTGGCCAAGGGTCCGTGAAGATCAAGAATACCGTATCGGTCTCCTTCGCCATTGGTCCTTACAATGGCAATTTGACATGTAGTTTGTCACATGCTTCTTGGTAGACCATGGCAATTTGACAAGGCTGCTCTACATGTTGGTCGCACCAATGTTTACACATTCAAATGGCTCAACAAAACATGTGTTTTGCAACCAATGACTCCTAGCCAAATAATTGCGGACAATGTAAAGGCTTTAGCGAGGGAGCAAAGCACAACACCTACTTGTGAGAAGACCGGTGAGAGAGAGAACCAGCGCATAGTGAGTGAGAGCCACAAGCCAAACTCGAGTGGAAAAACTAAGAGTGTTCGCCTTGCCACCAAAAGTGACATGAGAGATGTTCGGAACAACCCATCCATCTTGCACTATGTTCTCCTTTGCAAGGTACTAGCGCAAGGAACTAATGAATTAACCAATGTTCCTCCATCTTTGATTATTGTTTTTCAGGAATTCAAGGATGTGTTCCCGAAGAGCTTCCACATGGACTACATCCGCTTTGCAGCATCGAACATTGCATTGACCTCATCCCCGACACACCCCTTCCAAACCGCGCCACTTACCGCACGAACCCAGAGGAGACAAAGGACATTGAACGTCAAATCAACCAACTCGTCTCCAAAGGTTTGATCTAAAAATTAGACATGATCTTTACTCACTACTTTTGGCCCATGATGAAGCGCGACGTGGAGCACTACGTTCAACGATGCATGACATGTGTTCAAGCTAAGTCGTAAGCTAACCCTTATCGTCTTTATATGCCATTGCCTATTCCTCATTCACATTGGTCTGACATTAGCATGGATTTTGTGTTAGGATTGCCTAGATCTAAGCATGGTCATGATTCTATATTTGTTGTCGTGGGTTGTTTTTCCAAAATGGCACACTTCATACCATGCCATAAGAACGACGATCCTTCACATGTTGCAAATCTGTTCTTTAGGGAAATCGTCCGTCTTCTCTGTGTGCTAAGGATAATCGTCTCCGACCGTGACGTAAAATTCATGAGCTACTTATGGAAGACCCTCATGGCCAAGATCAGCATCAAGCTCCTCTTTTCATCTGTGTCACATCCTCAAACCGATGGCCAAACCGAAGTTGTCAACCGAAGCCTCGGGACTCTTCTTCGTGTGTTGATCAAGAAAAACCTCAAGGATTGGGAGGAATGCATTCCACACGCCGAGTTTGCCTACAATAGTGCCAAGAACTCCACAACCAAGATGAGTCCCTTCATGATCGCCTATGGTTTTGAGCCCCTCACCACGCTCGACATCCTACCACTACCTCTCCATGAGCGCACCAACATGGACGTTGAGAAGCGCGGACAAGCTATGAAGAAGCTTCATGAAGAAACTAGAGCTACTATCGGGCAACAAGTCCTTCGCTAAGCTTCAAGGTTAAACAAGGAAAAGAAGGAGATGATCTTTGAAGAAGGTGATCTTGTGTAGATACACCTAAGCAAGGACCGCTTCCCCAAGGAACGCGACTCCAAGCTCAAACCAAGAGGAGATGGTCCCTTCAAGGTCCTCAAGAGAATCAACAACAATGCCTACATCATGGACATACCGACATCCAAGTACCTTGCAAGCAATACATTCAACGTCAAGGATCTCTCACTCTACCATGGAGATGTTCAAGATGACAACCATGAAGAGTCGAGGATGACTCTTTCCCTAGGGGGAGCTGATGCAGCCCATCCTGCGGATGCTCCTACATCTACATCATGAAGTCCCCCAGTGGACCAATGACCCGTGGTCGAGCCAAGATCCTTCAAGCTAAGGTGAATTCGCTCCTCTCATCATGTGACTTTGAAATACACTTGTATGGCTTACTACTTTATACCACTACTCCGTGCATTATTAGGTACGAAACCCAGCCGCGTCAACCCACGAGCCCTGAAGCTGCACCTGCCCTGAAGCTGCCTGAGCCGGAGTGTCCGCCCCAATCCAGCTAGAGTGTCTGGCGCAACCAGAGTGTCCGACGTGACTCAGCCGGAGTGTCTGGCCTATCCCAGCGCCATCCTAGTGCGGACATTCAGTATGCCACTTCGAACACTAACCGAACACTACCTAGAGTGTCCGGCCACCCTGGACTGTCCGGTCCACCTGACCCGGACTGCCCGGCCTGAAGATGGGCCTACGAGTCATAGTTGGTCCATGTGGCCCATGTACCCCTCTACTTCGCCCAAAACTCTACTTTAATGCCTAAATTACCCCTGAACTTGTGGCTGGCCTATATATAGACCCCCACCTCTATTGTAAACCCTAGGCATGATATTTGGAATTAGTGGAAACCCCTTGTGGATCTATCTAGTTCTTGCCTCATGCTTCTTTGAAAAAGGAGCACCAAATATCCCAAACATCATTGGATTTTGCATCGTACCTCCGTGTTGTACAAGGCCTAGGCATCGGAGTCCCTTTGCCTAGACGTCAAGATCTCACCGAGTCTCCCATCTCACCGTGTCGGTTCGAGAGAGAGTCCTCCGCCCGATGCCCATCCTAGGGATTGCGCCGGACCGGTCACCGCCGGCGTGAGCTATTGGTGTGTATCGTGGTTTTGTGTGTGTGTGTTCATCGCGTTCTTCGTGCGTGAGTTCGTCGTGTTCATCCTCTCCTCCTCTCCCGCACTCCATCCTTGATTTGAGAGGGATTCGTGAATGATCTAGCCACCCTAGAGGTTTGCCCTCAACACCTTAGATATAGCCATTCTATTTCATAATTGTAGGAACTTTCCCAATGAGACTAGTTTCCGCTCTTACAGACTGCTCATAGGGTTTTGGTGCTGTGCTTTGTACTTTGACCGTGTGAGATATTAAAAAAAAAGAGAAAGAGAATATAGAAAAAGAAAAAGCAAAAAAGAGAAAGAAGTTATACAAAAGAAAAGAAAAAGAAAAGGAGAAATTGAGCAAGAGGCCTCGTGATATCTTTGTGCACCAATAGATTGAGAAATCTTGTGCCTATTTTACTTTAGGCTTTGCTAGTGTCTCTCCAGCGTAGTGCAACATCCTTCATAGTTGCATTGCCACGTTTATCTCCACGTTTGTGTTTCTTGGGTTGTTGCACGATCGGCACTAGGACTTGCTTGCGGTGTACTTAGGATACCATACCTAGAGCTCCACCATAAATAACCTGTGTGCCTTGTGATCGTTCTCCATACCCTTGATATTCACTTCATCACATCAATGCATAAGTCTTTGATTTCGTTTGGTAAATCATCTCTATTCACTTTGGAACGGTAAGATCTACTTTCTTGTCAGTTGTGAGTGAGTTGTGAATGTTCCACCAAGCTGATTTTATTTTGTGCACTAACGTACTAATCATGTCTTCTAGTAGTGTTGATGTGATGCAGATGATTATCCCTTTCCATTACAATACTATTGCTGCAACACATTTTCGGAAGAGGGGTCAGGAGTGGTGCCTAATTCGGGTTTGTTCAACTTCATCATAGAAATTAGTGGTAGACAAGCTGCTACTACCATTGATACTTGTTCTTCCATAAATTTGGTTAGTGTTGAGGTTGTTGAAAAGCTACAATTATGTACATGTGCATTAATATACCCATTTATGTTAGCAACTTTTGGTCATGCACTACTAGTTACTCAGATCGCATCTGTTCCACTCACCATTTATGGCCCTTGTAGGACGATTTCTTATTTTGTCATTCGTAGAGAGTTTAACTCCTATCATATCATGTTGGGAACAAAGTGGTGTAATCAATTCTAGGTTGTGTTTAGTAATGAGTGTTCTAATCCTACTATCTTTTGGAATGGTACGCACATGTGGTTAGCACGTTCACGTATTAAGCAATTTCAGGAGATTAGGTGTCAAAACCTATGTGTACCTGTAACCACCAACATAAAACCACATGTTGATCCTGTCGTAGAAAAACCAAGAGTGAGAGTTGATGAGACAAATGAGGTTTCTACTAATGTAATCATCTCTACTCCTAGTGTTGTTTCTTGTGATATCCAGGTTGCTTTTGAAGAAAGGGAGTCGTCTATTTTACAACCTGTATCACTGGACTGTGCATTATCACTTGTGGAGGATGTTTTAGTACCTACTACAACTGAGGAGATTGTTGATGACATTGGTACTGAATTTGATCTTTAGCCAACATGTGCGACATATTATGAGTCTATTCCTTTATGAATCCTCCTTGTGATTTTCCTTGCACTACTGTTTCAGCACCATGTGATAGTTTCCCAAATTCAAATTTTGATCATGTGGTACTGATAACACATACGGAAATACTTGCTCGAATACCACCTGCTGATATTGTGTATTCCATCATGCTAAATGAACCTATGAGTATGAGTTGTGCTATGGATGAGATTTCTGAAATTTCATTTCTGAATTCTAACACATATTCTCCTTGTTTCACTTTCAATCTAATTGGTGAATATAGCATGGATAAAAAAAATTCTTGTGGATCACATATGCATTACTTGTGATAGAATTACTGAACTGAAACAAGTTGTTTTCAGCCATATATGCAATATGTCACAAAATGTTTGATATGGGACAATAGTTCATGTTCGAGATATTATGGAAATACGTTCAGGTCTAGTTTACATATTGCAACCAACACAAGTAATTTTACCTATGGTGGATTGTTTTAATCTTGCTAGGATATATCCCATGTTTTCATATTCATTGTGTTTGTCCCAAAAGTCTTTGTCTAGTTATGTTACTACTTTAGACTTCACTGATATTTGCAAATTGAGTTGCATCTTACATACTGGACAACATCATCATGTTCATAAAAATCAGAGTAGCGCAGTTGAAGCATGGCATGAATCAATTTGGTTTTCACACATATTGAATTGGTTTGATCTTGCACAAATTTGATCATAGATCTTCTTTGAGAAAACTGAATTTAATATTGAAGAATAAGACTATCTATTTAGTTGTTTTTCACCATGATCATGATTCTTTGTACTTCACTTATACCTGCAATTTAAATTTCTTGATGTATACTGGACATACTTTTATGTGAACAACAATAATACAACATGTTATATATACATATACTTTGCGTACACGTTGTTCTTTTTGTTTCTTCCACTTTCAGCTTACCCAAAGTTGTGGATGGCTTTTAATGAAGAAAGGGAGGATGATGAGGATATATACAGGGATTATGATGATTCTGACTGCTTGAACTGGAAGTAAATATTGAGTCAAATCAATAATGACTATCAGGTGAATTCATTCCTAATTGACCATGATACTTTCATTTATAAGAACTTTATATTTCCTAAGTCTTTGTGATATTGTATGATCAGGTACATGGGAGAAGAAGGCGTAGCACGGAGCGAGGAGCTGAAGCATATGGAGCATGGCGTGTTGATCAATGAAGAATGCGCGAGGGAGGAGAGGGAGGAAGCGCAAGGTGCTACCAAGAAGAAGATCAACACATGGCAGGATCTCTGCCACGGCAAGGAAACGACGAGTTTTCCTGCCACGACACAAAAACAAAGTCCTTTTCTACCACAGTAGAGAAACAGACCCAAAGTCTGCCATGGTATAACTCTCAGCTGAACCCAACTTTGGGTCGGTTTGTATCCTAGTTAGGTGGGACCAAATCGTCCCAAGCTTAGGTTGCCGCCCCCAAACATCTTAAATAGATGGGGTGCACCACAAGTTAGGTTAAGACCACATTAAAATTATTTTGGAGTTGTTTCTTTCATAGAACCTCTGGAATTACCATGTGATCGATTTTACCAACTATAATTGAGTGTGATATGTTGTTCCACTTGGAATTAGTAGATTGGAAACTACCATTCGGGGTCGACGGCTACGTGCGCAAGAGTATGGTGTTGTGAATAAGGGTTCAAGAACTGTTGCATTGGCATCAGGTTTCGAGCAGGAGAGTTCATAGCTACATGCTAGTTATCTATCATCCACCATCATCATCAACAAGTGCTTCCTGAGAAGATCGAGCCACCCCATATCGGAGGTGTGTATGGCTTCAAGCCATGGATGCCACTTGATTTTTTGCCTTTGCTATTACATGAGAGAGTTGATATGGAGGCATCAAAACATGCTGAATACGTGAAGAAGATTCATGAGAAGACTCGAGAGTCTATTGAGAAGAAAGGCAAGAACATTGCTGCTGCAAGGAATCAAACAAGGATGGAAGTTTCGTTCAAGCCTAGTGACATGGTATGGGTGTATCTATGCAAGGATAGGTTCCCACAACTTCGGAAGTCAACATTGAAGCCACGTGGTGATGGTCCTTATAAGGAGTTAGCCAAGATTAATAATGCCTACTCGATTGATATACCTATTGAGGAGTTTGGTGGAGTTAGCAACAACTTCAACGTTGCTAATTTATCACCATATGAAGGGGAAGACCTTGGAGCATCGAGGTCGACGCCTTTTGAAGGGGGGAGATGATGAGGACATCCCTACAATTACACCTACCCCAATGACTATTGAATATGCTCCAACTACTGCAAGGAAGGATCAGTCCGATGAGATTATAATTAGACCCATTACAAGAGCTCGTGCTAAGCTACTTGAACCATAGGTGAATTTACTCCTAAATGAATCTAGTAATTTAGTTGATGAGAACTTTATACTACCTAAGTCTATGCATTTATGTATGATCAGGTTTGTTGGAGAAACAAGCATAACACGAAGAAGAGAAGGGCTACAACAGAAGCCCAACATGATGATCGCCCAAGGATGCGTGAGGGTGGAGTAGGAGGAAGGCGCAAGAGAAGATCACCAAGACGGAGGCCAAAAGTTCTGCATTAACAAGAGTGTCCAGCCAAGTCCACCCGGACTGTCAGGCCTACCCGAGAGAAGATTTGGCGTGGACAATCAGTACACCAGATCGGACACTGCTCGGACACCACCCAGAAACTTTGAAGTTTCTGTCCAGACCGAACTGTATGGCCGAATTCACCCGGAGTGTCCGGCCGATATCAACCGGACTGTCTGCCCCCCGACTGAAATCTGGCCCGAGTTATTTGTATCAGTTTGAGTCGTATGCGTTTAGTTTCGGTTTCTGGCCGCCCCAACCGCCCTTATAAGCCCTGGGACGACCCCTAGTTAGGGTTTAGACCACGTTAAAATATTTTGGAGTTGTTTCTTTCATAGAACCTCTAGAATTACTTGTGATCAATTTTACCAACTGCAATTGAGTGTGATCCGTTGTTCCACTAGGAATTATTAGATTGCAAACTACCTCTCGTGGTCGACGGCTACGTGCGCAAGAGTGTGGTGTTGTGAATATCCCATAGGGTTCGAGAGCTATTGCATTGGCATCAGGGTTCGAGCGAGAGAGATCATAGCTACATGCTAGTTATCTATCATCCACTATCATCATCGACAAGTGCTTGCTGAGAAGATCGGGCCACCCCATATCAGAAACATTACCCTCCAGCCCGATTCAGGGATTGCAGCAGCTTCATCCCTAGGGAGCTTGAAGGTGCCCTCCTCTAGGAGGCTGGAGTTCCACGCCTCGCGCAAATCATGCATAGAGCACTTTGAAGGGGCCCATCCAACAACCCTCTTCATGATGGCCTTAGCGGCCGTGGTGGAAGTCCCCACCCTGCTGTTTCCCATGGTGGTGAAGGAGCAACACTAGCAGGCGGAAGAACAGCCGGAGTAGGAGAGGAAGCAGGAGGAAGGCAACGGAGCAAGGCAGAAGATGAAGTTTGCAAGGAAGGGGTAAAAAAGTAAAAGAAATCCCCCTTCCCTTTATAAAGAGCAAAAGAACATAAATTGGACCGTTTGATGTAAAATTAAACCGTCTAAAGAACACACGATGGTGACACGTGTCAATAGATTTCGTAAAGGAAAATATATTAAGATGTTATTACTGCGGTAAAAACGGGAGAACAACACATGCCGCCTCGATCTTCATGCAAAAAAGGGGACGTGCAGTCAGAAAACTGCGCTGAATACGCCACCACGCGTCATCATTACTGCTGCACGATCCCACATTCAAAACGTCTCGTCAAAGGCATATCTTTTGAAGATCAACAACATAAAATTCATCATCAGTGACGTCATAGCACAAACGGTTTAGTGGAAAGGATACACTACCAAAGAAAAATAGGGAGTCGAACTAAATTCATCCATGAAAAAGATTCAGACTACAATCAAAAAAAAAATTTGACTGTAGCCTCGGGGGCTACTCCTATCGGGAGCGCTGGTCGCGCACTCAACCAATATTGGAGGAAACATTAGAGTCATGGTAAAAGATTTTCGAGCCTATGTCCTGATGTATACATCCGAACATAGCATCAGGGGCTACTCCTATCAGGCTCATTGTACCAAATCCCTATAAAGCTAAAAATAGTAAAAACAAAGGGAAAGAACTAAGCATATCTTTGAGACTCGACCCGAATCTACGTTTCAGGTAGAGTCTCGTGGGCTACTGACATAGGTATGATTACTCGGGTACCTATAATTCTCTACCCAAGCCTGAAGAAAGGCTTACGACCCATGAAGAGTCAAGATGATGGCCCAAAAGGAGCAACCGACAAAGGATGTAGTTGTATTAGGAAAGAGGGAAAAGGACCGACATCGTGTTGATATTGTAATTACGTATATGTAACCTATCCGCATATAGCTTTGATACCCAGCATATTATATATATAGGACGGGAGAAGCCTAGGCGAGGACACTAAACAATCCCTGAGTAATCTGTAATAGTGTGATTCACCAAATATGGATGCGACTTTGACTCCATTGTTATCCTCATATCCGGCCAAATCCCTAGCGTTCTCTTTTCCACAAAACCCTAAGTCCTTCTCCATGGACATTGCCGAGGTTACCCCTTGTCAATTTCTATTTCTGATGTTTTATGTGCAACCATAATGCCATTATGAGCATGTATTGTCATGATAATTTCCAAGTCTCTCGTATAATTGTTGCAACAAACATAAGGACCACTTGCTCTTTCATATGGTTTGTTTGCAAACATGTTGTTTTTGCTTCTATTTGCGATACTCATACCGCAATGATTTTGGTTTTTGATGATTTGTGTGTGGCATCCAACACGTCGAACAATTTCTCTTTGCAATGGTTGGTTTGCACACATAATGATGTTGTTTTGGATATTCTTTCTCTTGTGTTTTTGCCAAATTCTCCTAGCTTTCCATCAAAGATGTTGATCAATATTTTAGTCAATTGCTTTGAGTGCCACACTAAGACATTCTTTGGAATTTTTGAGTTCCCACATTTGGATGATGTTCAACCAATTTCCATGCACTTTGACCATGCATATGCATCCCGTTTGCTATACTTGAGTTGTGCTAATTGTGTTGTGAACAAGAATGGACATGTCCCAAATGACATGCTCCTCTATCACACACAAACATATTTTGCCTGGTCTTTGTTGTGTGAAGGTACAATTGCTTCCGTGTCAACCTCTATGGACAAAGAGTTGACAGGATGAACCGAAGAGAGTTACATATGGCATCCCTTCAACGAGACATCTCTACATCCTAAGGTGACTTCCTTCTACTTGAGGACACATGCTATAATCTTCATGAATTGGCTACTCTTTGAGTGTTGCTTCGCTTTTGTTGCGAGCTTTATAGGCTTCAGGGAAGGTGAAGGAACATTGAAGAGTTGCCACATCAAGCTTCTCAAGGACGACTACATGGTGAACCGCAGGATCAAGAAGGTCTCTCGACATCCTATTCTTAGTGATGAGCATGACGAGTCGAGGATGACTCTTTTTGAAGGGGGAGCTGATGCAGCCCATCCTACGGACGCTACTGCATCTACAATGCTAAGTCCCCAAGCTCATCCCCAAATCACCCAAGAAGATGGACAAGGAATAGCCACCTCCAAAACCGGAGTCTCTGACCTCCAACACCGGAGTCTCTAGCCCCGACTCCGGCCAAGACTCCGGACTCGCCCAGGAGCATTCAGTACACCCCTCTGGAGACAAGCCTGGAGAGCGACGTCTGCCGCGAAGTCTCTGGCCACACCAGAGTCTCCGGCCCTTCGACACTAGAGTTTCCGGCCCTTCACACCAGAGTCTCTGTCCCAAGACTCTGGCCGCCTATCTAGAAGTCTCTACATGCCACCCCGGTGAGCGAGGCACACCGCGGAGTCTCTGGATGCCCCCGGATTCTCTGGCCTAAGTGGAATGGGCCTACGCTCCTTGATCTAGGCCTTCGGCCCATGTACCCCTCTTATCCTTTGAAACCCTAGTTTTTTTGCCAAAACTACCCCATGTTATGTGGCTGGCCTATATATAGTGCCCCCACCCCCTCATGTAACGGGAGGCATATATGATACACTAAAGACACCCGCTTTGTGGAATCTCTAGTTTTGCCTCATCCCCTTAATAAAGGGGACCGACAATCGTCACCACCTCGTTGAAGTTTGCATCGCGCCTCCCTCGTTGTACAAGGACTACGTTTGCGAGTGTGTGAGCATAGTTGTCAAGACCCTCTCCAAGGTGTCCTTCCCTCTCCTCTTGGGATCGAGGGAGCACGTTGACCAATCTTTCCTTGCGAGGATTCTATCATACCGATGGCCACAAACAGGAGCAATCGGCCTTGTATCGTTTGAGTTTTGCGTGTGTTCATCGTGTTCTTTGCGAGCGGTGTGCCTGCTTCTGCCACCTTCTCCCTTTCCCCTCGCTTTCCCATCGATTTGACCAGGAGATCCGTGAATATCGGGCCACCCACAAGGTTACCCCTTATCACTACCACACCAACTGTCGAAGTTGCTCTACCAGTAGCTACTGTTACCATGGCTGACACTTTTGTGGGATATGAAGAGGATGGTGAGAATGAGTATGAATATGAGGATGATTTTGATGAGTATGTCGAACAACCTACTGGCCATCCACGACATTACTACCGCAACGCTCGACGACCGGTATGTAATGATGATCATGTTTCTAAGCTTAAGCTAAATATTCCACCTTTTGAGGGTAGGTATAATCCTGATACATATCGTATATGGGAATTGGAAGTAGATCAACGTTTTGCATGTTTAAGATATCCTGAGAATATGCGTGTTAGTGCTGCTACTTGTGAGTTTACAGATTTTGCTTCACTTTGGTGGTCTGAATATTGTCGTGTAAATCATGCTAATATTCCTAATACTTGGACTACGTTAAAAACTGCTATGCGTGTTCGGTTTGTACCACCAACTTATCAACGATATTTTCTGAAGAAAATGACTTATTTAGAATAAGACAAAAATTAAGTAGAAGATTATTATCAGGAATTACAAACTGGGATGGTTTGTGTTGGTATTGTTGAAAATACAGAACAAATGATGGCTTGTTTCTTCCTTGGTTTAAATAGGGAGATTCAGAATATCTTAGACTATAAGGAATATCGCACCATTACTCGTTTGTTTCATCTTTATTGCAAAGCTGAACGTGAAGTGCATGATCGTCAACCACCATGGAGAAGATCTAACAATTCTGTAGGTCATACATCGTCATGGACGTCACGACAATCAGTGTCTTCTTCACCGCACCTAGCACGTCCAAAGCCACCACGCCGTCATCAAGAACGCCTTCGGTTGCTCCACCGCAATCATCTAATGGCCCTGCTCGTAGTTCTTCTTCTATTGCCTCCACAAGCAAGACAAAGGATATACAATGCCGCAAATGCTAGGGATATGGCCATATTGAGCGGATGTGCACAACACAGCGTGCTATGATGGTGCACGATGCTGAATATGATCCAGCAAGTGATTTTGATGAAGATACATTAGCTCTTATTGTTGCATGTGATGGGGATAATTCTGATTCTGAAAAAGATATGGAGGTAATGGAGGATGAAACTGATGATCAATACAAGAGCTTAGTTGCGAAATGTGTGTTAGAGTGTGCAATTGAGCAAATCTAGACATGATCAACTCCACAACCTATTCCAAACACGAGGCATTGTCAAGGAAAGAGCTATACGGATCATTATTGATGGAGGGAGTTGTAATAATCTGGATAGTGTTGACATGGTAGAGAACCTTGCTCTCCAAACAAGACAATGCACAGATTCATATTACATCCAATGGTTTGAAAGTTCTCGTAAGATCAAGGTAACAAGAACAGTATGTGTGCATTTTACTATTGGTACATATTCTGATATTGTTGATTGTGATGTTGTTCCCATGCAAGCTTGTTCTTTGTTACTTGGTAGACCATGGCAATTTGATAAAGAATCTATTCATAATGGTAAAACTGATCACTATTCTCTTATGCATGATGTGATATGGGGTGGCCCGATCTTCTCAGCAAGCACTTGTTGATGGTGATGGGGGATGATAGATAACTAGTGTGTAGATATGATCTCTCCCGCTCGAACCCTGATGCCAATGCAACATCTCTCAAACCTTGTAGGATATTTACAACACCACACTCTTGATCACGTAGTCGTCGACCATTAACGGTAGTTTGCAATCTACTAATTCCCAATGGAACAACAGATCACACTCAATTGTAGTTGGTAGAAATCGATCACATGTAATTCCAGAGGTTCTATGAAAGAAACAACTCCAAAATAATTTTAACATGGTCTAAACGTAACTATGTGTAGCGCCCCATCAATTTAAGGACTAAGGGCGCGGCGGCCAATACTAGGAAATAGTGGTTCGACTCAACCTAGACTAGGATACAACCGACCCAAAGTGGGGCGGCTCAAGACGCGCAAGCCTACTCTGTCGTGGCAGAGTTGGACCCGGTTTCTCTGTTGCGGCATCCTGCTGTGGCAGAGTGTGGGCCAGTTTTCGTGCCGCGGCAGCCTGCCGTGGTGGAAAACTGCATGGTTTCTCTACCGTGGCAGAGATGCCTCGACCAAGTGTTGATCTTTTCGTGGGGTTCTCCTTGTGCTTTTTCCCTCTCCTCCCTTGCGCATTCTTCATTGATCAACACACCATGTTACATTAGCTCCTTGCTCCGTGCTACACCTTCTTTTCCCAAGTACCTGGTCATACAATAATTCAAAGACTTAGGTAGTATAAAATTCTCATTAACTAAAACACCAGGTTCATTAAGAAACAAGTTCACCTGTTATTCTAGTAGCTTAACACAAGCTCTTTTAATTGGTACAATCCTTATCTTATTGGATTGATCTTTCTTTGCAGTAGCTGGAACATCATCAGTAGTAATTGGGGTAGGTGTAATTGTAGGGATGTCCTCGTCATGATGGGAAGAAAATTTGTCTCAAACCGATGACTCCTCAACAAATTTTAAAATATGATCTTTCTAGTAGAGCTAAAACTGAGGAGAAACACAAAAGACTACTAACTCTGATTCTAAACATGCTACTGAAATTCGTTTGAAGGGTCCATGTATGCTTGCAAATAAAATTAATATTGTTGAACTAGATGTGAACAATACTCAATGTTATGCAATTTTCTGCAAAGAGGTTTTGTTTTCATTTGAGGATATGCCTCCTTTTTTGCCACCTGATGTTGCTAACCTTTTGCAGGAATATGAGGACGTTTTTCCAGCTGAGATGTCACCAGGATTACCTCCTACTAAAGGAATTGAGCACCAAATTGATTTAATTCCTGGTGCCATGTTTCCCAACCGTGCGCCATATAGAACCAATCCTGAGGAGACAAAGGAGGTACAACGCCAAATTCAGGAACTACTTGTCAGAGATCACATTCGTGGTCCCTTAGCCCTTGTGCTATTCCTATTATTTTGGTACCTAAGAAATATGGTTCTTCGCGCATGTGTACTGATTGTAGAACTATCAATAATATTACTATTTGTTACCGTCATCCAATTCCACATTTAGATGATATGCTTGATGACTTGAGTGGCTCTACCATGTTTTCTAAAGTTGATTTGCGTAGTGGTTACCACCAGATTCGTATGAAATTGGGAGATGAATGGAAAACATCATTTAAAACTAAGGTTGATTTATATGAGTTGTTAGTTATGTCACTTGGTTTAACTAATGCACCAAACACATTCATGAGATTAATGAACGAAGTTTTACGTGCTTTCATTGGACGTTTTGTGGTAGTCTACTGTAATGATATTCTGATTTATAGCAAATCTTTAGAGGATCATTTGGACCATTTGCGTGATATTTCCAATGCTTTACGCAATGCACATTTGTTTGGTAATCTTGAGAAGTGCACCTTTAGCACCGATCGAGTTGCGTTTCTTGGCTATGTTGTTACATCACAGGGTATGGAAGTGGATCTACCTGGATTGAAGCAATTGAGAATTGGTCGTAGCCCAGGACGGTCACACAAGTGATGAGTTTTCTTGGACTCGCTGGTTTTTATAGGCGTTTTGTCGAAGATTTTGGATCAATTGCTGCGCTACTGAATGAGCTTACAAAGAAGGGCGTGCCCTTTGTTTGGGGTGATGCACAACAACAAGCCTTCATGATATTGAAAGTTAAGTTAAGACATGCTACATTACTCCAACTTCCTGATTTTACTAAGACCTTTGAGCTTGAATGTGATGCTAGTGGAATTGGTTTGGGAGGTGTGTTATTACAAGAGGGCAAACCTGTTACATACTTTAGTGAGAAATTGTCTGGGGCTAGTCTGAACTATTCTACTTATGATAAAGAATTATAAGCGCTGGTTCGGACATTAGAAACTTGGCAACATTATTTATGGCCTAAAGAATTTGTTATACATTCTGATCATGAATATTTGAAGCATATTCGTAGTCAAGCTAAGCTAAATCATCACCATTCAAAGTGGGTTGAATTTACTGAGTCTTTTCCTTATGTTATCAAAGACAAAAAGGGTAAAGATAATGTTATTGTTGATGCTTTGTCGCATCGTTATACTTTGTTATCTCAACTTGACTTCAAAATATTTGGATTGGAAACTATTAAGGAACAATATGTGCATGATGCTGAATTTAAAGATGTATTGCAGAATCATAGACATGGTAGAATATGGAACAAATTCATCTTCAATTATGGATTTGTGTTCCACGCTAACAAACTATGCATCCCAAATAGTTCTATTCGTCTTTTGTTGTTATAGGAGGCACATGGAAGAGGACTGATGGGTCACTTTGGTGTAAAGAAGACGTCCGATGTTCTTGCTGCACACTTCTTTTCGCCACACATGCGTCAAGATGTTGATAGATTCGTGAGCACGCTGCACTACTTGTCAAAAAGCTAAGTCTCGCCTTAATCCACATAGTTTATATATGCCTCTTCCTGTTCCTAGTGTCCCTTGGGAGGATATTTCTATGGACTTTGTTTTGGGATTTCCTCGTACACAGAAGGGGAGGGATAGCATTTTTGTTGTTGTGGATTGGTTTTCTAAAATGGCACACTTTATTCCTTGTCACAAGATTGATGATGCTTCGCATATTGCTGATTTGTTCTTTCGTGAAATTGTTCGTTTACATGGTGTGCCAAATACAATTGTTTCTGATCGTGATACTAAATTTCTTAGCCACTTTTGGAGATGTTTATGGGCTAAGTTGAGGAGAAAATTGTTGTTTAGTACTACATGTCATCTCCAACCTGATGGACAAACTGAAGTAGTCAATAGAACTTTGTCTACTATGTTGCAGGCTGTTTTAAAGAAGAACTTAAAATTGTGGGAAGCGTGTTTACCTCATATTGAATTTGCTTATAATCGTTCGCTACATTCTACCACAAAGATGTGCCCATTTGAGATTGTGCATGGTTTTGTTCCTCGTGCAACTATTGATTTATTACCATTACCTTCTTCGGTGAAAAATAATTTGGATGCTACAGAACATGCTGAAAGGATATTAAAATTACGTGAGACTACTAAAGACAACATAGAATGCATGAATGCTAAGTCTAAGCTTGCTGGGGATGGGGGGGAAAGCATGTTGTGTTTGATATTGGTGATCTTGTTTGGTTGCATTTGCGCAAAGATCATTTTCTTGATTTGCGCAAGTCTGAGTTAATGCCACGTGCTGCTGGTACTTTTAAGGTGTTAGAAAAAATAAATGATAATGCATATAAACTTGAGCTCCCTGTAGATTTTGGTACGGTTAGTCCTACATTTAACATTGCAGATTTGAAGCCTTACTTTGGTGAGGGAGATGAGATTGCGTCGAGGACGACTTCAATTCAAGAAGGGGAGCATGATGTGGACATCCCATCTATTGATACAACCGTTGTACTTACAGCTACACAAATACAAGGAGCTATCACTCGATCTTGTGCCAAGCAACTTAACTATCAGGTACTTCCGTTTCTTTCAACTATTACGCATATACATGAGAATATGATGCTGCGTAAATCAGATGTGTTTGTTACTCTTAGGAATGATGCACCTAGCATGGACGAGAAGGACAAGCATTGGAGCATAATCATGCATGGAGATGGCAGCAAACACATGAGGATTGAAGAGGATGCCACAAGTGGAGATTTCAGAACATTGAAGCCACCATAATGAAGATTGAAGGATTGGAAGAAATATTCAAGAATATTACTTCATAGATTTGTCCATAGCTTCATTTGGTGCTGTGTCACCTTTATTTTGGGCTAGGCCCATGTTATTTTTGTAGGATTTTAATAGCCACTTTTTAGAGTCTGTATTTGAGGGGAAAAGGGCTTCTACAGTTGGATTCATCCACCATACCTATCGCTGGCCGAAACCCCACCTTTTCCTCCTTAAATACCCCCCATAGCCGTTAGTTTAGACTCGGATTTTGTTTAGATTAAAATTTAGCCATCATTGCAACTTCACCAAGACTTGAGTGTCACCGAGACCTCCTAGACTTCGCCCCTATTCAGGATCCCACCATATTCAATAAAGCTTTCATCTTTATTCGTAATATCTTGATTGCAATATTAGTTCTAACTTGTTCTCAATTTCAGGTAGGAATTAAGACCCTTGCTGGTTAGGCTGATCATACCTTTGCAATATTGGTAACCTCCAGGAGATTGGCCTAGCAATTCCATTGGCGCTCATGCTCGCATGTGTAGTCGGATCGTCAAGCCCGAACTCCACCTAAATTAATTATCCACCATCTGATCGAAAGATTGGACACCTTTGTCCTATCAGGTTTGGTGCAAGAGAGACAACGGACAGCGCTTTAGCGAGGAAAAAAGTGGAAAAGGAGAGCCGGTTTACTAGCGGATGGAGAAGCGTCCAGGGCCCAAGACCTAGTCCACCAAAAAGTAGTCTTGTAGACTAGGGCCTCGGGGGGCAGCACTGTGGAGACCCTTCCCGCCGTAGACTAGGGGAAGAGGCCCGACACCGCCCTATATAAGGACCCCTTCTCCTACCTTGGAAGGGGTCGATCCTTGAGATCTAAAAACATAGACTTTCATCCGCCATTGTACCCTCGTGAAGCGCGTGAGCAATACATCAGAGCAGGAGAAGGGGCTTTACCTCCTCATGATGGTCCTGAACTTGGGTAAAAAGCCTCGGTGTCATCTCTCTATCGTGTGCCTGCTCCATCGCCACCACTGTCGCCGAGTCCCTTCGGGATCGCCTATTCAGTCCCCTCACGAACCAAGGGATCGTTGGACCCTAGTTCCTTCGCGGGACAAATCTCTAACATTTGGCGCACCAGGTAGGAGGCTGAGGCGCACTTTCAAGACCTTTGATGACATGTAGGCTGGCAACAAGACGCGCGCCGAGCGAGCCGTCCTCCATGCGGCAAGCAAGGCCCATACGGAGCTGGCTCCACAACACGCCTCCTCTGAGAAGGTCCCATGGATGGAGGAAGAAGGGGGCTCCTCATACCGCCCGTTGCGATATCCTGCTCCCTCCTCGCATCGCATCACATCGCTCTCCCACACCGCTTCGTAACGCGGCCACCCCGAGCATCTCACCCTAAGGCTGCCAATCACATGGTGTGCGAGCTCCTGGACCACCCACCAGCTGAGCAGGGCCAGGAGAGGTGGCGCGACCATATAACCAAGCTCCTTGACGCCGCCACCCTCTCCCCGAGAGCCTGGGGGCTCGGCCCAAAGGCGGGGGGCCGGGGGCTAGGGGCCCGCTCCCGCCTCGCAGTCGTGAGGATGCCCCCAAGCCTGACAACTCCGCTCCACTCCCTGCAAGTAGCTGCCAGATCATCTTGCCTACCGTGGCCACGGTGCCACCAAGTGAGCGAGGACCGTCTCGCCGAGGAAATCGCTGTTGCGGACCAGCAGAACCGCGTGGCCCTTGTCAGCGGCAAGGCGTTCTAGGCTAACGTCTTGCTCGCCTTCACTAAGAGTCTCCGCCGCAAGGTTTGGCCCCACAAGTTCCGCCCCGAGACACCGGCACGCTATGAAGGAACTACCAACAAGTGTGAGTTCCTCTAGCTTTGCACCATGGGTGTCAAGGCCACATGGGAGATAACCACATCATGGCAAACGGGTTCCCCCTGTGCTTGAAGGAGACGGCCAATACCTGGCTGATGAACCTCCCCGAGGAATCAATCGACTCATGGGCAGAGCTCAGCTCCCTCTTCATTGCCAACTTCAAGGGGACCTATGAGCATCCGCTCACGTTGATATGGGGTGGCCCGATCTTCTCAGCAAGCACTTATCGATGATGATGGTGGATGATAGATAACTAGTGTGTAGCTATGATCTCTCCCGCTCGAAACCTGAGGCCAATGCAACAGCTCTCGAATCCTGTGGGATATTCATAACACCACACTCTTGCACACGTAGCCGTCGACCACGAACAGTAGTTTGCAATCTACTAATTCCTAGTGGAACAACAGATCACACTCAATTGTAGTTGGTAAAATCGATCATAAGTAATTCTAGAGGTTCTATGAAAGAATCAACTCCAAAATATTTTAACATGGTCTAAAACCAAACTAGTGGTGCGCCCCATCTATTTAAGAGTCTGGGAGGCGGTGGCTAAGGTGGGATCCAAGTTGGTCCCACCCAACTAAAGGGTACAAACCGACCCCAAAAGAGGTTCGCCCTAGGACTGCCGTGGCAGACTTGGGCGCGGTTTGGGTGCCGTGGCAGCTGATACGTTGCAAACGCATCTATAATTTTTGATGCTCCATGCTTGTTTCATATCATTTGTCCTATGCTTTTTCTACACTTTGAGGTATTTTTATACACTTTCTAGAACTAACCTATTGACAAGATGCCACAGTGCCAGTTGCCTGTTTTCTGTTGTTTTTGGTTTCAGAAAAGCTAAAAAATGAATATTCTCAGAATTGGACAGGACAAAAGCCAATATGCCTATTTCACCGAGGGGAACACGGAGCCAGAAGACGAGACAGAGAAGGGCCTCCAGGGGGCCACACCCCCTAGCCGCACGGCCTAACCTGGCCCACGCCTGGGGGGTGCAGCCGCCTCGTGCACCACCTCATCCTCCCCTTTTGCCTATAAGAAGCCTCCAATGCAGAAACCCTAAATCATCCACGAGAAAGCCACGAAAACCTCCACGCCGCCGCCGCCACCGAAGGGGAGATTCAGGGGACAGAAAGTCTATATTCTGGCACCCTGCCAGGACGGGGAATTGCCCTCAGAGCCATCTCCATCGATCTCCACCACCATCTCCATCGCCGTTGCTGATTCCCATGATGATGAGGGAGTAGTTCTTCCTCGAGGCTAAGGGCTCTACCGGTATCTATGTGTTCATCTCTCTCTATGTGTGATCTTATGAGATCATGAGCTTTGTAATCTATAGATCTATTCTGCTACTCAAGTGCTTTAATGAATCTCTGCTTATCCCCACATGTGTGAAGTTGACAGTGTGCACACCGTGTGGCACTTTGGCTAAGGTCACATAAATACTTGTCATGAGTATAATTTGAGTTGAATGTCTCTATGAGATTGTGGTGTTTGTTGGAACCATCTACTGCTCAAGGTGATAGTGAGGGGTTATCTAGATGGGGCAAGCGAACTTTGTGGTGTGCTGTTATAGCCCTACCGTGGATTAGAGTTATCCAACCAGAGAGTAGTTTAGAGTAGTATCATAAAGATATGATATTTATATGAGAGTGTTCACTAGTGAAAGTATGATCCCTAGGCCTTGTTTCTAAGCATTGAAACACCATTTGCAACTAGATCAGTTACATGTTTGCTTGCTTCCATCTTTATTTCAGATTGCCTTTAGTCTCTTCCTACCTGCCAAGATCTTTTCTAGCACCGTTACCACTTATAATTATCCATACCACTTGTAGTTCACTATCTCTTCGCCGAACTAGTGCATCTATACACCTGACAAATGTATTGGGTGTGTTGGAGACACAAGAGACTTCTTGTATCTTGATTACAGGGTTGCTTGAGAGGGATACCTTTGACCACTTCCTCCCTGAGTTCGATAAACCTTGGGTAATCCACTTAAGGGAAAACTTGTTGCTGTTCTACAAACCTCTGCACTTGGAGGTCCAACAACTGTCTACAAGAATAGAAGTGCATAGACATCAAGCTATTTTCTGGCGCTGTTGCCGGGGAGGTAAGGTAAAAGGTACTCACATCCTCTGGATACTAAGCTATCTTCTAATACTGTAGCTGTTGCCGAGGAAGTTATTTCCATTAGATCCGACAATTATATATTTTTGTTTCTTGTTTTTATATTCACTAGTTAGGCTTAATGGAAAACAACAACAAAATTAGAGAGCTTTATATTATTTATCTTGAGTTAGGACATGAAGTGTTTGAAGAGAAAATTAAAAATCATATGGAACTTTATTTGCATGCTAATAGCAATGTTATTAGTATGAATTCTTTGAACCCCATTATTGCTAATGCTATGGAAAAGTCTAAGCTTGGGGAAGCTAGTTTTGATGAGCATGATATTTTTAGTCTCCCGAGCACGGAGGAGAAAATTTACTTTGATGATACTATACCTCCGATATCTGATGATTACAATGATGAGTATGACATTTTCAGTCCACCTACTATTGAGGAGAAAATTAATTATGATTACAATATGCCTCCTATATTTTATGATTATGGTCATGAGAATAATAATGATAGGTATTTTGTTGAATTTGCTCCCACTACAATTAATAAGATTGACTATGTTTATGTGGAGAGTATTAATTCTTTTATGCATGTGGCTCATGATAATAATGTTTTATGTGATAGTTATATTGTTAATTTTATTCATGATGATACTGAAAGTTATTATGACAGAGGGAAATATGGTTTTATGTATCTCAACAATATTTAGTTCCCCCTCTTTATGTTGAAAATTTTGAAGTTACACTTGTTTTGCTTTCATATGCTTGTTGCTTTGTGCTTTCATGACTTGTTTCTTTACAAGATTATTTTTCATAGAAAGTTGGTTAGACTTAAATTTACTCCATATTTTCTTTTTGATGCTCTCTTTTACTTCAATTCATATTTATTATGTGAGCATCATCAAAATTATCATGCCTAGCTCAAAGGCATTAAAGAAAAGCACTTATTGGGAGATAATACAAATTTCGTTAGGAATCTTTTGTTCAGTCTTGGAAGTTATTGCCTCTGTCATAACCTCTCCTTATCATTTTTGTGTGGTTTTTGTGCTAGGAATATCCTCTAATGAGAGAGAAGTAAGACTTGGGAAAGTTGTTGTCCCGAAACAGATTTTTGTGCTTCACTGTAAAATTCGTGAAAAATCTCTGTACGTCGGATTGATCTGTAAGTATTTGCGCTTCTACCCCAGGTTGTTATATAACTTTTGTTAGTGGAACACTTTTCGATTTGAGCAACAGAAGGTCTTCTAAAAAATTGTTTTTTACCTGCTGGTCTGTTTTGACAGATTTCTGCCATTAGTTGGTCGTTCCCAGTCTTTCGCTAGCCTCCATACCAAGTATGAGTTCCACTCATGCATCCAACTCCAAATAAAACCAATTTATTCCAAAGAGTCCACCATACCTACCTATTAGCATTTACTATTCCAAGTATATATTCATGTTTTTATCTACCTTCCGAATTAAACTTGTTATGTGAAAATTAGTGATTAAAGCTCTCACAAACTTGATGGCACACTTTACTTTTCTTTCCCCTAATAAAATTGAACCATTGTGTCATTTATGTTGTATATGCTTGCACTTATATGTTGGGATTAGCAGAACCATGCTTTCATGGGGAACACTTTCAACATTGCACTTGTACATTGTATCCAGTTGATATCATGCTCTTTTGTTTATGGATGTCGTCGGTGTGAAATGAAAGGGGAGCTTGTAAGTCCATGGAGTTATCTATGTGTGTTAGAGAAACGCCTGGGCTGCTATCCTAAGCCATGCCTAATAATGGTGGAAACTTGCAGCATCACCATAGTGAGCAATCTATGAAGCATTCTTCTTATAAAAAAAAGAGATAGAGATTGAGAAAAAGAAAAAAATGAGAAAAGAGGAAAGATAGTAAAAAGCACCATTTTCCCATGGTAAATAAGAAGATTGCTGAGATGCTCATTGTCTGCTTGCCTTGTCATTTTGATTATGGGATAGCTCCTGTATCATGTGCAAGGGGTACCCTGTTGGCGGTTCTCTATGATACACATGTACTTACTATGACAAGAACTTACCGGTAACTAAACTTGAGTAGCATGAGGAGTGGCCCTCGTATTCAAGGGACATGAGATTGCCAACTTATACTTTCTCAAGCATATACTCCATAGTTTGTTCACTTTAACCCTAATCACTTCAAGATGCTCATGATAGGGGCGATGAGGGCTGAAAGCTAACAAGTACCATAATTTTTGGAAGCTCTTTATGAGACTTGAATCTCTGCTTCCTTCTATGAAGGGCCTTTCTTCCACTTTTATATTGAGTCTCCACCTTCTATCCTTAGGCACCAATTAAGGGAGCATAGTTGTCATTCTTAGTTCTATGTGCATTGTCCCAAAACTTATTGATTGATTCATAATGTTGGTATTTCTTGTTCTTGAACTATTTGTATTTAGTCACCCTTATGAATTCTGAAGGTGTCCTATGTATTTAGCTACTCCATGAGGGACAAGCTGAATACCATTATCATTATGTTTTCTATATGTGAAACAAAAAAACGTCTTACAAAGCATTGTTATTCATGAATCTTTTGTTTGTACCTTTTCATGTTATAACATAGTTGATATGTCTTATTGTTAGAACTATATCGTTCATGTTATGTTAAAGTACTATGATGCCATCTATCAATATTCTACAAATACTTTGATCAAGATTATGATGGTGCATGTCACCTCAAAAAATATTCTTTTTTATCACTTACCTACTCGAGGACGATCAGGAGTTAAGCTTGGGGATGTTGATACGTTGCAAATGTATCTATAATTTTGGATGCTCCATGCTTGTTTTATATCATTTGTCCTATGCTTTGTATACACTTTGAGGTATTTTTATATAATTTCTGGAACTAACCTATTGACAAGATGCCACACTGTTAGTTGCCTGTTTTCTGCTGTTTTTGGTTTCAGAAAGGCTAAAAATGAATATTCTCGGAATTGGATGGGACAAAAGCCAATATGCCTATTTCACCGAGGGGAACACGGAGCCAGAAGACGAGACGAAGAAGGGCCTCGAGGGGGCCGCGCGGCCTGGCCTGGCCCGCGCTTGGGGGGTGCGGCCGCCTCGAGCAACCCCTCAGACTCCCCTTTCGCCTATAAGAAGCCTCCGATGCAGAAACCCTAAATCATCCAAAGAAATCCATGAAAACCGCCGCAGCGCCGCCACCACTAAAGGGGAGTTTCAGGGGACAGAAAGTCTCTGTTCCGGCACCCTACCGATATGGGGAATTTCCCCTGGAGCCATCTCCATCGATCTCGACCACCATCTCCATCGCCGTTGCTGATTCCCATGATGATGAGGGAGTAGTTCTTCCTCGAGGCTAAGGGCTCTACCGGTAGCTATGTGTTCATCTCTCTCTATGTGTGATCTTATGAGATCCTGAGCTTTATAATCTATAGACCTATTCTGCTACTCAAGTGCTTTAATGAATCTCTGCTTATCCCCACATGTGTGAAGTTGACAGTGTGCACACCGTGTGGCACTTTGGCTAAGGTCACATAAATACTTGTCATGAGTATAATTTGATTTGAATGTCTCTATGAGATTGTGGTGTTTGTTGGAACCATCTACTGCTCAAGGTGATAGTGAGGGGTTATCTATATGGGGCAAGCGAACTTTGAGGTGTGCTGTTATAGCCCTACCGTGGATTAGAGTTATCCAACCCGAGAGTAGTTCAGAGTAGTCTCATAAAGAGATTATATGTATATGAGAGTGTTCACTAGTGAGAGTATGATCCCTAGGCCTTGTTTCTAAGCATTGAAACACCGTTTGCAACTAGATATGTTAAATGTTTGCTTGCTTCCATCTTTATTTCAGATTGCGCCTTTAGTCTCTTCCTATCTGTCAAGCTCTTTTCTGGCACCGTTCCCGCTTATAATTATCCATACCACTTGTATTTCACTATCTCTTCGCCGAACTAGTGCATCTATACACCTGACAAGTGTATTGGGTGTGTTGGGGACATAAGAGACTTCTTGTATCTTGATTGCAGGGTTGCTTGAGAGGCATACCTTTGACCACTTCCTCCCAGAGTTTGATAAGCCTTGGGTAATCAACTTAAGGGAAACTTGTGCTGTTCTACAAACCTATGCACTTGGAGGCCCAACAACTGTTTATAAGAATAGAAGTGCGTAGACATCAGCGGCCTACCATGGCAGCCGATCATGCTGCTTTTGTGCCATGGCAGCCTGTCGTGGTAGAGAATGGTGGCGTTCATCTGCCGCGATAGACGTATTCCACTATGCGTTGATCTTCATCCTTGTGTGTTCCTTGTGCTTCCTCCCTCTCCACCCTCGCACATTCTTCATTGATCAACACGCCATGTTCCATTAGTTCCTCGCTCTGTGCTACGCCTTCTTCTCCCAAGTACCTGATCATACAATAATTCAAAGACTTAGGTAGTATAAATTCTCATTAACTAAAACAATAGGTTCATTAAGAAACAAGTTCACCTGTTGTTCTAGTAGATTAGCACGAGCTCTTGTATTTAGTCCAATCCTTATCTCATTGGATTGATCTTTCTTTGCAGCAGCTGGAACATCATCAGTAGTAATTAGGGTAGGTGTAATTGTAGGGATATCCTCATCATCTCCCCCCCCTTCAAAAGGCGTAGACCTCGACGCTCCAAGGTCTTCTCCATCATATGGTGATAAATCAGCAACGTTGAAGCTGTTGCTAACTTGTAGTGACCTCGGATCGGTAAGGATCCTAAGTCCCTGTGATTAACATGCTAGTCCTTGGATCAATAGCTAGCACTCACAGTCGATGAAATATCATGTAAAACACAAAGTGTTTATTACACGGAGAATCCAGAGTATGAATTTATTACAAAGATTGCTTAGCATTATGCTAGCTCAAATAACAGCGGAAACATAAAAGCAGCATGAGTCCATCAACGCCCAGGCTTGTCGAGTGTAGACCCGCGATCCCTAGCACCTTTCAATCTTCGGATTCTGCACATAAGACGTGCAGCCAACAAGTTGGGTCAATACTTTGAATGTATTGGCAAATTACACCAAGGAGAGAAAAATCTATCTCTACATGCAAGGCTGGTATAGGCTGTAGAGTTCATTTGCTCAAAGCTAGTTTTCTTAAGTAGAGAGAGGAAGAGAGGATTGTCCTACTTTGTAAACATTTGCTTTGATAAAATAAGGTCGAGTAGCACACGAGGATATTACGCACCAAGTGTCCAAACAACCAAACACTTGGATATTACGCACCAAGCGTCACTTGGATATTACACACCAAGTTCCCAAATTCCCACCCATTAGCGATATTACGCACGCCATGGGGTTTCAAAACTTTGTTTTAGAAAAGAGAGAGGAAGATACTTCAGAGGCTCCATCCTTCAGATGCTCAATGTTGTTCTGTTTCCGTGAACACGGCTGATCGATCAGATTGCAATACTCTCGAGAGTTTGTGCACTTTACCCACAATCCACGATCAAGTCCTTTTACAGACAAGACCAAGGCGAGGCTTTCCCTCAGTAGCCCCTCTACCTTCCGGATCCAACCGTGCCAAGAATCCTCCAAATGTTGGTACCCAGGTGAGGTTTCCCACTAAGTACTAGGCCAAGACAGATCCCATAATGTATTGTGGTTGCACTGGAAGCTTCTGAATTCTGAAACATGGCAGACTTCTTTGATTCCTGGGCGGCCGTCCTCCACCAAAATCACACTGGTTGACCCGACAACCATTCCGCCCAGAAGAAAACTTAGTTTTATTTTGAAGTGGATTTGAGAAGAAAAGTTTGCTCTAGAGAGCCTTTATACTTAGAAAAATTATTTGTCTTTCGAACCCCCAACGGTACTTTGTATATATAGCATAGCAAGCAATACTTAGCAAAAACAGGGGTAACCTATTAGGATGGGAAATCCTAAGTATAGAGCTACTCATGGCATACTACAAAATCATCGCACTTGCAAAATAATACTAAGGAAAAATTCTACTAGAATATTTTACACATGCATACTACAGAATTTTTGAAGATCACATGCATAGAACCAAAACTGGGACAAAATTATGAACAAGTGGTGTAACTTGCCTTGATCCGAGCAGCACTCTACACAATAGCACTCCTTAGCGCACTCCGAGCAATCTAACGAATCACAAACATAGACTTGATCACAACTTGCTCAAAGCATACACAAAGGAAAACATGCATGCATGCAACATGGTAGTTTATGCAAGGTTGGTTAAATTGATCAAGGTAGCAAGTTTGTGTTGTGATAGTGTAAGGGTGTCACTAGGATTTATTTTCCATGGGTTTAGATCTACTATAGTGTTACTAAACAAATCCTAGGATTATAAGGAGATCAACCATCTAGTTAGCCCCAAGCTAGATCTAATGACCCTAAGCAAGGCTCAAAGATTTGGATCAGTAGGTATTGTGGAAACAAAGTTATAGCAACAAGAATCAAATAGAATAGAATTTTAATTATTTTTCTATAGATTAAACCCTCTAATCCAATGATTAAAATCTACACCCAAAACATTACAGCAAACCTGCAATATTATTACAGATTTGGATTCTACATAAAATTAGGAATCCAACGGTATATTATAAGCTAAATTTGGCCAAATATTCAATTTTATATGAATTTCGCAAGTTTTATCTTCAAATCTGCAAACAGATCTAACCCTCACTTACTAACTTGCCATGTGTCAGTTCCTGTTTGGTCCAGCTAGCAATGGGGGGGGGGCTGACGCGGCGCAGCGCGGTGCGGTTAAGCGGCGAGCTGACGTGGCGGCGTGCGATTGGCGCGTACCCCTTCGGGTCCAAATCTAATCCGAGCCACAGATCGAAGATCGAACGGAGGGGGAAGGTGCGGCGACTTACCGTTGCGATGACGGTGGCGGTGAGCGGCGGTGGTGTCGGTGATGATGGCGGCGGCGCTCCGGTGCACTTCGAGAAAGGGAAAGCTGACGCGGGTGATCGTATCCCCCTTGCGGTCCCGTCTGTCGCCTCGAATTCGGCCCTCTCTTCCTCTAACGGCGACGGCGGCTGCTTCTCCTCCGCAGATCCGGCGAGCAATCTGCGGCGGCACGCGGCAGAACACAAGGGGAAAAGCGGTGAGCAGATGGCGTCGATCGGGAGGTCCAGGATGGGGAAGAAATCGGGGAAAGGGGTTCCCGTGTCGTCGTCTTTGCTGGCTTACCGAGAGCGGCGGTGGTTCGAGCCCATGGAACCGAAGAGGACTAGGGTGCTTAGGGTTTTGGGGGACGGAGGGGGTTGCACGGTTGGGCATATAAACACGGCCTAGGGGAGTCCTGGCCGGACACGGAAGCGGGGGGTCGTGGCCGATGGGGACTCTGTCCCGTTCCTGTCGGGTGAGAGGAGAGGGATGACAGGTGGGGTAGGGCTGTCGGTGACGAAGGGGAGAGGTGGGCCGACGGGCGCGGGCGGGCTCCCTACTGCGCGGCGATGGGGCGGGGTGGGCTGGCTGGCGAGCCGGCCCAGCTAGGGTTAGCTGTTGGCCCTTTCTCTCCTTTTTTTTTGTTTAACAAAGTTCCCTTTTTCTGTTTTAGTAAAACTCTTCTAGCCCTTGCAAACTAAGTCCAAAAGTGATGAATCTTGTTTCTAAATTTTCATAAAATTGGGGTGGTCAACATAGGACCATGGCTTACTGTTTTTACAAAGTTTTTTGAAGGGTCAAACTACTACAACAAGGGTGCTCACTTATGAGAATATTTAATAGGGTTTTTAAATGGGTTTATGTGCCAGGGTTTTTATTGCAATTTTTCAAATGCAGGATGCAAAAGATGCAAGGATGATGCATGACACTAATATCATCCTGATATAGAATCTGGGATGTTACAAACCTACCCCCCTTAAGAAGAATCTCGTCCTCGAGATTCGGGTTGGCTAGCAAATGGGTGTGGGTGTTCTGCCTTCAAGTCTTCTTCACGCTCCCACGTAGCTTCTTCCTCGGAGTGGTGGTTCCATTGTACCTTGCAGAACCTTATAGTCTTGGTGCGGGTAATCCTTTCAGCTGTTTCCAGTATTTTGATGGGTTTTTCCTCATAGGTAAGGTCATTCTCCAATTGAACCTCATCTAGGGGAACGGTGTCTCTTAGCGGTGTTTCAGCCATCTCCGGGTGACACTTCTTTAGTTGCGACACATGAAACACATCATGGACAGTCAGTCCTTCCGGTAGCTCCAACTGATAAGCAACTTCTCCTCTACGGGCCATAACCTTATACGGTCCTATGAATCGTGGGGCTAACTTGCCCTTGATTCCAAACCTCTTAACTCCACGTAGGGGTGAAACTCGGAGATACGCACGGTCCCCTATTTCATAAGACAAATCTCTGCGTTTGGAATCAGCGTAGCTCTTCTGTCGAGATTGGGCTACTTTTAGCCTATCCTGAATCTGTCGCACCTTTTCTTCGGCATCCTTTATCAAGTCAGGTCCAAAAAGACTGCGTTCTCCAACTCCATTCCATAGCAATGGAGTCCTACACTTCCTGCCATATAGAACTTCAAAAGGAGTCATCTTGATACTTGTCTGGTAGCTGTTGTTGTATGAGAACTCAGCATATGGCAGGTTATCGTCCCAACTAGACCCATAGTCTAGTGCACAAGCTCTCAACATATCTTCCAAAATTTGATTCACCCTCTCTGTTTGGCCATCTGTTTGAGGGTGGAAGGCAGTACTGAATTCTAGTCGGGTTCCAAGAGACTCATGTAGTTGTCGCCAAAACTTTGAAGTAAACTGGGTGCCTCTATCTGACACAATTCCCTTGGGAACACCATGTAGGCTTACAATTCTTGACATGTATATCTTAGAGAGCTTAGCACTTGTATATGTGGTCTTTACGGGAATGAAGTGAGCCACCTTGGTGAAGTGGTCCACCACTACCCAGATAGAATCAAATCCAGAACGAGTCCGGGGCAATCCCGTGATGAAATCCATGCCTACCTTGTCCCACTTCCAGTAGGGTATAGGTAGTGGTTGTAGTAATCCTGCTGGTTTCTGATGCTCGGCTTTAACTCTGTTGCACACATCACACAGAGAAATATACTCTGCAATATCTCTCTTTAGGTTATTCCACCAGAACATATCCTTCACATCCATGTACATCTTTGTGTTGCCTAGATGAAATGAGTATGGCGAATCATGAGCTTCTTGTAAAATCAACTTCCTGATATCGGGGTCATTGGGAACGCACAAACTCTTCCCATACCAGAGGGTTCCTTGTTCGTCCAGACGAAATTCTTTAGTCTTTCCTTCATTTATCCTGACTCTTATTTCTTCCAACTCTTTATCCCCCTTTTGTGCTTCTTGGACCCTTTCTTGGAAGGTGTACACTATTTCCATAGTCGCTACGTGTCCTTTCGGGACTATCTCTAGCCTGAGGTCCCTGAATTGCTTGCATAAATCCTCTGGAAGTTCCCCTGCGGTAAGTCCATTTACATATACCTTGCGACTTAAGGCATCAGCCACCACGTTTGCCTTTCCGGGGTGGTACTATAAATCCAAGTCATGATCCTTTATTAGCTCAAGCCATCTTCGTTGTCTCATATTCAACTCCTTTTGGGTGAAGATGTACTTCAAACTTTTATGATCTGTGAACACATCACAATGTTTGCCCATGAGGTAGTGTCTCCATACCTTGAGTGCATGAACCACAGATGCAAGTTCCAAATCATGCGTGGGATAATTGTGTTCGTGGTTCTTAAGTTGTCGGGAGGCATAGGATACCACTTTCCCGTCCTGCATCAATACACTTCCAAGTCCTAGTCGAGAAGCGTCGCAATAGACTTGAAAATCCTTCTGGATATCAGGCAGACACAGAACTGGTGCCGTTACCAGGCGTTTCTTCAATTCTTGAAAACTTGCTTCACATGCCTCGGTCCATAGGAATTTCTTTTCCTTCTTTAATAGTTCCGTCATGGGTTTTGATATCTTAGAAAAGTTTTCGATGAACCTACGGTAATATCCTGCGAGGCCCAAGAAACTTCTAATATCCCCCACATTCTTGGGTGACTCCCATTCCGTCACGGAAGCTACCTTGCTAGGATCTACGGCAACTCCTTTAGCTGACACAACATGACCAAGGAATCCCACTTCCTTTAACCAGAACTCGCACTTGCTAAACTTGGCATACAACTTGTGTTCTCTTAGTTTCTCCATAATAAGGCGCAGATGTTTCTCATGTTCCTTCTCATCCTTTGAGTATATGAGTATATCATCTATGAATACTACGATGAACTTGTCCAAGTATTCCATGAACACCTTGTTCATCATGGTCATGAAGTATGCTGGGGCATTGGTTAGACCAAAAGACATCACGGTGTACTCATACAATCCGTATCTTGTGGTGAATGCTGTCTTGGGCACATCCTGTTCTCGAATCTTTAGCTGAAAATAGCCCGATCGCAGATCGATCTTTGAGAATACACTGGCTCCTTTTAGCTGGTCAACCAGGTCGTTGATGTTGGGCAGAGGGTACTTATTCTTAATTGTCACTTTGTTCAACGAGCGGTAGTCCACAACCAGCCTCTTGGTCTTATCCTTCTTTTCCACAAATAGGACGGGTGCTCCCCAAGATGATGCGCTGGGCTAAATGAACCCCTTGTCCAATTGTTCCCTAAGCTGTTTCTTGAGTTCCTTTAACTCGTCCACATCCATCTTGTATGGTCTCTTAGCTATCGGCCCCGTGCCTGGCATTAAATCAATGAGAAACTCGATATCATGGTCGGGTGGCATTCCTGGTAGCTCTTCTGGGAAGACATCTGGGTATTCCTTAACAATAGGTACCTCCTCCAAGCTAACCCCCTTAAGAGAGTTCACCATGACTTCTTTAAGTGCGAAATTCGACTTGATACGAATCCTCTTCCCTTCCGGTGTTGTGAGCATGACAGTTCTCTTGGCACAATCTATGACTCCTTCATATTCGGTCATCCAATTCATGCCCAAGATTATGTCTAATCCTTGTGATTCCAGAACTACCAGGCTGGTGGGAAAAATGTGTGTCCCAATCCTTAGTTCTAAATCTCTGCAACCGGAGTTTGCCACTATTTCTCCCCCAGGAGAACTTACCCTTAGAGGAAAGTTTATAGTTTCCGTTGGTATCTTGCCTCTATCCACAAATACCCTTGATATTAATGAATGCGATGCACCAGTATCAAAAAGAACAACTGCGGGAATAGAATTGTGTTTGAACTTACCAATCACAGAGTCTGGCGCATCACAGGCATCCTCCATAGAAACATGATTCACCATGGCTTTGACAAACGGATTTGGCTTCTTCCCGTTCCCATTGCCATGGTTGTGTCCATTTCCATTCCCATTACCATTGCCATTCTTCCTTTCGGGGCAAGAGGTTGCATAGTTCCCTGTCTTGTTGCACTTAAAGTATGTCACCTCACTGAGATCATTTCCATTGCCGCTATTGCCATTGCGGTTTTTGTGCCCATTATGTTTGTGGCCACCATGGTTAAGACCGTTATGGTTGTGGCCATTATTGTTATAAGGTGGTGGTGAGGAATTGCGCTGCTTCTGGTACGGAACAGAGTGTTTGTGAGGGTTGGATTTCCTCTTGCGATTTTCTATGCTCTTCCTCTTTGATTCAACCACAATGGCTCTGTCCAAGAGTTCCTGAAAGTTGTCAAATTTCTGAGCCACAAGCTGAATGGATATCTCATCGTTGAGCCCTCTTAAGAACTCCTCCTGTCTCTTGGCATCAGTGGAAACATCATCGGGTGCATAACGGGCTAGCTTATTGAAAAGCTCACCATACTCGGTGACAGAACGGTGCAGCTGGTGTAGGTCGTGAAACTCGCGCCTCTTTAGAGCCATGACACCAGCAGCCACATGATGAGTGCGAAAAGCTAACTCAAACTATTCCCAAGTGATAGCATCAATGTCCGGGTGGGTGACTTGGTAGTTATCCCACCATTCTGCAGCAGGTCCTTCAAGCTGGTGCGCGGCATAACGCACCCTGTCGGCTCCGATAGCTTGCACGGTGTCTAGCTTCTTGTTGGTCGTACGCAGCCAGTCATCAGCGATGATTGGTTTAGTGCTGCTAGTGAAGGTAGGTGGGTTCAGCCTCAAAAACCGAGTCAAGCAATCCTGTTGAGGAGGTGGCGGAGGTGGTGGTGGTGGCGGGTTGTTGTTGTTGTTGTTTTGCATGTTCTGAGTGAGCAGTTGGATCAGCTGGTTCTGAGTGGCCAAAAGTTCTGCTATTTCTGGCGGGATTTCGAGATCCGCACGTCTTGGCGGCATCTGTGGGGTTTAAGAGAGTAGTTAAGAAAAAGACAGAAAGACTAAGTAGTAAACTCCTACCCTTATGAAAAACACACCAAGCACACAAGGCACACAAGGCATAACACCACAGATTTAGCACAGGAGACAACCAAACTTAACTAAACCAGACTTGTCTTGGTATTTATTACATTTGTGAATAACGTTCTACTATAGAATTAAAGGTGGTCCAACTATTACACATCTTCCATGCCTTCCTCTTCCTCGTCCTCGAACGAGTAGCCTTCTTGCTCTAGAGTTGTCTTGTACAACTCCATCTCCTTTGTGGTGGCTTCAAGCTTCTCTTGGAGGTCCTTTCTTCTCGCTTTGTAGCTCCTCCACTAAACCTGACTTCATTGCGGCTTCAAGTTGCTTTGCCAAGTCCCTCTTGGAAGCACGCACATCATCGATTATCTTGCAAAGGCCTTCAGTTTGCACTTCATCTCCATCGATCTGCTGTTTGAGTTCCCTAATTCTCTTGTTTTTATTTATCACCCTCTTCTCTTGGTTAGCGAACTTCTTCTCTTGGTCCTGAAATTTTATCTCTTGGAGCTTCATTGCCTCCTCCTGATGCTTGATCATTTCTTCCTTCTCCTTGATGAGGGCACATAGCTCGTCATTCTTCAACATCTCGAGGAAGGTACCCTTCTCAAGGTCATGGATGTGGCACTCCAAGTCTTGATATTGTGTTCTTCGGCGCTTGGTAGAAGTTCTTTCCTCAAAGGTTAACTCCATGGGAATTCCTTCCTCATCTCGTCTTCCAAAGAGGCCGCCGCAGTGTCCTTGGAGAGCTTCATTATCATGTCCACATAGGCGACCAATGAGTTGCTGCAAGCTAATGCTAAGGGCCTTCTCCTTGGAATCGCTAACAATGTGGATTGCTATGTCTTCCTCCGGGTTCTTGCCTCGCTCTTTTCCTGGTTGAATGACCTTGACTCCCCAACAGCCGTCCTTGTGGAGTTTCTTCATTGTGCTCCCTTGGATTGTTGGGAGAGGAAGGTCCAAACGTGTGAGTAGATCCATGAGGCATCCTCCAAAGCGAAGGGGCTCGATGTCCGCGACGGTGTCGTAGAGGAAGCTTGTCATCTTTGAGTTAGAAGAATGAGGGTTAGATACTTAAACAAGTAGAGGAAAGCAGATACTAGATGTGCGGAAAATAACTTAGTAGAAACAAGTAAGGCACTAAAGTTAGAGGTGGTTCCAATCCTAGGGTCACGTCCTATAGGCAACGATGTGCTCTGATACCATCTGTAGTGACCTCGGATAGGTAAGGATCCTAAGTCCCTGTGATTAACATGCTAGTCCTTGGATCAATAGCTAGCACTCACAGTCGATGAAATATCATGTAAAACACAAAGTCTTTATTACACGGAGAATCCAGAGTATGAATTTATTACAAAGATTGCTTAGCATTATGCTAGCTCAAATAACAGCGGAAACATAAAAGCAGCATGAGTCCATCAACGCCCAGGCTTGTCGAGTGTAGACCCACGATCCCTACGCACCTTTCAATCTTCAGATTCTGCACATAATACGTGCAGCCAACAAGTTGGGTCAATACTTTGAATGTATTGGCAAATTACACCAAGGAGAGAAAAATCTATCTCTACATGCAAGGCTGGTATAGGCTGTAGAGTTCATTTGCTCAAAGCTAGTTTTCTTAAGTAGAGAGAGGAAGAGAGGATTGTCCTACTTTGTAAACATTTGCTTTGATAAAATAAGGTCGAGTGGCACACGAGGATATTACGCACCAAGTGTCCAAACAACCAAACACTTGGATATTACGCACCAAGCGTCACTTGGATATTACACACCAAGTTCCCAAATTCCCACCCATTAGCGATATTACGCACGCCATGGGGTTTCAAAACTTTGTTTTAGAAAAGAGAGAGGAAGATCCTTCAGAGGCTCCATCCTTCAGATGCTCAATGTTGTTCTGTTTCCGTGAACACGGCTGATCGATCAGATTGCAATACTCTCGAGAGTTTGTGCACTTTTCCCACAATCCACGATCAAGTCCTTTTACAGACAAGACCATGGCGAGGCTTTCCCTTAGTAGCCCCTCTACCTTCCGGATCCAATCGTGCCAAGAATCCTCCAAATGTTGGTACCCAGGTGAGGTTTCCCACTAAGTACTAGGCCAAGACAGAGCCCATAATGTATTGTGGTTGCACTGGAAGCTTCTGAATTCTGAAACATGGCAGACTTCTTTGATTCCTGGGCGGCCGTCCTCCACCAAAATCACACTCGTTGACCCGACAACCATTCCGCCCAGAAGAAAACTTAGTTTTATTTTGAAGTGGATTTGAGAAGAAAAGTTTGCTCTAGAGAGCCTTTATACTTAGAAAAATTCTTTGTCTTTCGAACCCCCCAACGGTACTTTGTATATATAGCATAGCAAGCAATACTTAGCAAAAACAGGGGTAACCTATTAGGATGGGAAATCCTAAGTATAGAGCTACTCATGGCATACTACAAAATCATCGCACTTGCAAAATAATACTAAGGAAAAATTCTACTAGAATATTCTACACATGCATACTACAGAATTTTTTGAAGATCACATGCATAGAACCAAAACTGGGACAAAATTATGAACAAGTGGTGTAACTTGCCTTGATCCGAGCAGCACTCTACACAATAGCACTCCTTAGCGCACTCCGAGCAATCTAACGAATCACAAACATAGACTTGATCACAACTTGCTCAAAGCATACACAAAGGAAAACATGCATGCATGCAACATGGTAGTTTATGCAAGGTTGGTTAAATTGATCAAGGTAGCAAGTTTGTGTTGTGATAGTGTAAGGGTGTCACTAGGATTTATTTTCCATGGGTTTAGATCTACTATAGTGTTACTAAACAAATCCTAGGATTATAAGGAGATCAACCATCTAGTTAGCCCCAAGCTAGATCTAATGACCCTAAGCAAGGCTCAAAGATTTGTATCAGTAGGTATTGTGGAAACAAAGTTATAGCAACAAGAATCAAATAGAATAGAATTTTAATTATTTTTCTATAGATTAAACCCTCTAATCCAATGATTAAAATCTACACCCAAAACATTACAGCAAACCTGCAATATTATTACAGATTTGGATTCTACATAAAATTAGGAATCCAACGGTATATTATAAGCTAAATTTGGCCAAATATTAAATTTTATATGAATTTCGCAAGTTTTATCTTCAAATCTGCAAACAGATCTAACCCTGACTTACTAACTTGCCATGTGTCAGTTCCTGTTTGGTCCAGCTGGCAACTGGGGGGCTGACGCGGCGCAGCGCGGTGCGGTTAAGCGGCGAGCTGACGTGGCGGCGTGCGATTGGCGTGTACCCCTTCGGGTCCAAATCTAATCCGAGCCATAGATCGAAGATCGAACGGAGGGGGAAGGTGCGGCGACTTACCGTTGCGATGACGGTGGCGGTGAGCGGCGGTGGTGTCGGTGATGACGGCGGCGGCGCTCCGGTGCACTTCGAGGAAGGGAAAGCTGACGTGGGTGATCGTCTCCCCCTCGCGGTCCCGTCTGTCGCCTCGAATTCGGCCCTCTCTTCCTCTAACGGCGACGACGGCTGCTTCTCCTCCGCAGCTCCGGCGTGCAATCTGCGGCGGCACGCTGCAGAACACAGGGGGAAAAGCGGTGAGCAGATGGCGTCGATCGGGAGGTCCAGGATGGGGAAGAAATCGGGTAAAGGGGTTCCCATGTCGTCGTCTTTGCTGGCTTACCGAGAGCGGCGGTGGTTCGAGCCCGTGGAACCGAAGAGGACTAGGGTGCTTAGGGTTTTGGGGGACGGAGGGGGTTGCGCGACTGGGCATATAAACACGGCCTAGGGGAGTTCTGGCCGGACATGGAGGCGGGGGGTCGTGGCCGATGGGGACTCTGTCCCGTTCCTGTCGGGTGAGAGGAGAGGGATGACAGGTGGGGTAGGGCTGTCGGTGACGGAGGGGAGAGGTGGGCCGACGGGCGCGGGCGGGCTCCCTGCGGCGCGGCGATGGGGCGGGGTGGGCTGGCTGGCGAGCCGGCCCAGCTAGGGTTAGCTGTTGGCCCTTTCTCTCCTTTTTTTTTGTTTAACAAATTTCCCTTTTTCTGTTTTAGTAAAACTCTTCTAGCTTTTGCAAACTAAGTCCAAAAGTGATGAATCTTGTTTCTAAATTTTCATAAAATTGGGGTGGTCAACATAGGACCATGGCTTACTGTTTTTACAAAGTTTTTTGAAGGGTCAAACTACTACAACAAGGGTGATCACTTATGAGAATATTTAATAGGGTTTTTAAATGGGTTTATGTGCCAGGGTTTTTATTGCAATTTTTCAAATGCAGGATGCAAAAGATGCAAGGATGATGCATGACACTAATATCATCCTGATATAGAATCTGGGATGTTACATAACTCCACCAAACTCCTCAATAGGTATATCAATCGAGTAGGCATTATCATTAATCTTGGCTAACACCTTGTAAGGACCAGCACCACGTGGCTTCGATTTTGACTTTCGAAGTAGTGGAAACCTATCCTTGCGTAGATGCACCCATACCATGTCGCCAGGCTTGAACAACAATTCCTTCCTTGCTTGATTCCTTACAGCAGCAATGTTCTTGCCTTTCTTCTCAATAGCCTCTTGAGTCTTCTCATGAATCTTATTCACATATTCAGCATGTTTTGATGCCTCCATATCAACTCTCTCATGCAGTGGTAAAGGCAACAAATCAAGTGGCGTCAATGGATTGAAACCATACACCACCTCAAAGGGACAAAGCTGAGTAGTCGAATGCACAACCCTGTTTTATGCAAACTCAACATGTGGCAAACACTCTTCCCACTCCCGTAGATTCTTCTTTATCATAGTGCTTAGCAGCTATGACAATGTTCGATTCACCACATCCATTTGACCATCTGTTTGGGGATGACATGTAGTACTAAATAGTAGCTTCGTTCCCAGCTTCCCCCATAAGGTATTACAAAAGTAGCTCATGAACTTCACATCATGGTCAGAAACAATCATCTTAGGTACTCCAGGTAATCTCATGATGTCCCTAAAAAACAGGTTAGCAACATGCGACACATCATTGCTTTTGTGGCAGACAATAAAATGAGCCATCTTATAGAACCTATCCACTACCACAAATATAGAATCATGACCTCTTTGAGTGTTAGGTAGACCTAGCACAAAATCCATACTAATATCTTCCCATGGTGTAGTAGGTGTAGAGAGAGAGCTGTATACAAACCGTGAGGCTTCAGCTTTGATTTTGACGTGTGGCATGTAATACAATGGCTCACAAATCTATACACATCACGCCTCATATTGGTCCAATAAAAATGATCAGTGAGCATGACCAATGTCTTATCACGCCCAAACTGACCCATCAAACCACTAGCATGTGATTCCTGCACTAAGAACAAATGCAACGACGATTCTAGAATACATAGTTTGTTAGCTCGAAACAAATAGCCATCATGTATATGATACTTATCCCATGCATTTCTAAGAGCACACAAACGATATGGTTCAGCAAAATCATGGTCAGTTGCATAAAGTGCACAAATACTTTCTAATCCAGGAATTTTAACATCAAGATTGGTTAATAGCATGTTTTTCCTATACTTAATGATGTAAGGAAAAGACTCAATAAACTCAACCTATTTAGCTAATCGCCTATGCAAGTTTGATGAGCTTTCAAATACTTCAATGCTTCATGTTCAGAATGTATGATAAATACTTTTAGCCACAAATAATATTGCCAGACTTCAAGTACTCTAACAAGTGCATACAATTCTTTATCATAAATAGGATAATTCAATCTAGCACTAGTAAGTTTCTCAGAAAAATATGCTATAGGGCGATCCTCTTGCATCAAAACGCCACTAATACCTATACCACTAGCATCACATTCAACTTCAAATTGCTTCGAAAAATCAGGTAATGCAAGTAATGGTGCAGAAGTAAGAAAATGTTTCAATGTATCAAATGCAACATCTTGGGTTGCGCCCCATACAAATGGCACACCTTTCTTAGTCAAATCATTCAATGGTGTAGCAATAGTGCTAAAATCCTTCACAAAGCGCCTCTAGAAACCAACTAAGCCATGGAAACTACGCACTTGACTCACATTCATGGGAATAGGCCAATTCTGAATTGATTCAATTTTAGATTGATCTACTTCTACTCCATGCTTAGATACAACAAATCCCAGAAATATGACCTTATCTTTTGCAAATGTGCATTTCTCAAGATTAGCATACAGTTTATTATCACGCAACACTTACAAAACTTGTCGGATATGGTGACAATGTTCAGTTTCGTTGTGGCTATAGATAAGTATATCATCAAAATAAATAACCACAAAACGACCAATAAAATCTCTCAAAACATGATTCATTGATCTCATGAAAGTACTAGGTGCATTAGTAAGACCAAACGGCATAACTAACCACTCATACAAACCAAATTTCGTTTTGAAAGTAGTTTTCGACTCATCCCCTTCTTTCATCCTAATTTGATGATAACAACTACGCAAATCAATCTTAGAGAAAATAGCACCACCACTCAATTCATCATTAATAGCTCTACAATCTACACACATGCGCCATGTACCATCTTTCTTAGGCACTAAAATAATAGGAACAGCCCAAGGGCTAAGAGAGACACGAATGTACCCTTTATCCAGCAACACCTGTACTTGTTTCTATATCTCCTTTGTTTCTTCGGGATTGGTCATGTAGGGTGCACGGTTGGGTAATCTGGTGCCAGGGATCATGTCAATTTGATGCTTAATGCCATGCAATGGAGGAAATCATGCGGGTACATCTTCTAGAAACACATCCCCAAAATCCTGCAAAACAGAAGAGACACCAAGAGAAATAGGGGTCATGTCATTAGAAACCAATACCTCGCCCTTATACATGAGCACAAGCGGCATGGCTGTAGGATCCTCACGAAATTCTCTCATATCCTCCTTGGTGTCTAATATCAGAAGATTAGGCACTCTATCACTTTTCATTATATCACTCGATTTAGGCTCTATTACATCATGAACAGCTGTCACATTATCATGGAGATCTACGGAGTCATCCTTTGAATTCACATCTTTCTTCTAACGAGAATCATTCACAATGTATTGTGGTGTCATCGGTTGCATAGTAATCTTCTTTCCCTTGAATTCCAAGTGATACGTGTTGGCATGTCCATTGTGTTGCACATGGCGATCATAAAGCCAAGGTCGTCCAAACAATAGATGGCAAACAGTCATAGGAACCACATCAAAGTCAATAGAATCCTTGTATGGATCTATTTGAAAATTCACACGTACCATATGATTTACCTTCATCTCACCATTGTCGCTTAACCATTATATGTAGTATGGCTTGAGATGAGGTAAGTACGTCAAATTCAGCTTGGCACATAACTCCTTACTTGCAAGATTTCTACAGCTACCTCCATCAATAATTACCTTGGAAGCTTTGTTAGGTCCAACTTGAGATTTTGTTTGGAACAAGTTGCAACACTGAGAATCATCAATAGGTTTCACACCAAGTATGCATGGAGACACCACAATAGTTGGTGCACGCTCAGGAATAGTGATATGGGGTAACCACGTGGGTGGCCCGAGCTTCACGGATCTCGTGGTCAAATCGATCGGAAAGCGAGGGGAAAGGGAGAAGGTAGCGGAAGAGGACGCACACCTCGCGAATAATACGATGAACACACGCAAAACTCACACGATACAAGGCAATTTCTCTCGCTGGTGGTCACCGGTCCGATAGAATCCTCGCAAGGAAAGATCGGTCAACGTGCTTCCGTCAATCCCAAGCAGAGGGAAGAACACCTTGGAGAGGGTCTTGACAACTACGCTCACGCACTCGCAAACGTAGGACTTATACAACGAGGGAGGCGCGATGCAAACTCCAACGAGGTGGTTACGATAGTCGATCCCCTTTGATAGAAGGGGATGAGGCAAAACTAGAGATTCCACAAAGGGGGTTGTCTTTAGTCTATCATCTATGCCTAAGGGATACAATGAGGGGTGGGGGCTCTATTTATAGGCCAGCCACAAGTTCAGGGGTAGTTTGGGCATAAAACTAGGGTTTGGTGTGGAATAGAGGGATACATGGACCAAGGGCCCAGATGTTGGCTCGTAGGCCCATCACTTAGGCCGGACAGTCCAGGTCGGGTGGACCGGGCAGTCTGGGTTGGGTGGACCGGACAGTCCGGGGTGGCCGGACACTCCGGGGAGTGTCCGGGTAGAGTCCGATGTGACCTACTGGCTGTCCACGCCAGGATGGAGTTGGGGCCGTCTGGACACTCCAGCGTGGTCGGGACGGACACTCCGGTTGCGCCGGACATTCCGGCTGGTATCGTGCGGACTCTTCGGGGCGATGACGGCGGAGACTCCGGTTCTGGAGTTGGCTGCTCCCGGACCGTCTTCTCTTCCAAGCCTCTGTATTGTCGTGCTTGGTGCTCCAGGCTTCCTCCCATGCATCCGTACTTGTTGGTGTGACCCTATCATTGATATGGGACAGAGTATGAAGTAGTATACCATTCAATGGGGTAGGAAGTGGGTTCGCATAGAGGAATGGATTCACCTTTGGAGTCCATGATGACTTGGATTAAGTTGGAGACCATGATGTTGGTGTGACCCTATCTTGTCGACTCTACACGCTTATCACAAAGTAGAAGATGTTGAGAGACCTTCTTGATCCTGGGGTTCACCATATAGTCATCCTCGGGAAGATTGACTTGACAACACTTCAATGTTCCTTCACCTTCGATGAAGCCTACAAAGCTCACAAAAAAAGCGAAACAACACTCAAAGTGTAGCCAATTCATGAAGATTATAGCATGAGTCCTCAAGTAGAAGGAAGTCACCTTAGGATGCAGAGATGGCTCGTTGAAGGGCAACCATAGGTAACTCTCTTTGATTCGTCTTGTCAACTCTTTGTCCATAGAGGTTGACACGGAAGAAATTGTACCTTCACACAACAAAGACCAAGCAACATATGTTTGTGTGTGATAGAGGAGCATGTCATTTGTGGCATGTCCATTCTTTTCACAACACTATTAGCACAACTTAAGTATAGAAAACGAGATTCATATGCAAGGTCAAAGTGCATGGAAATTGTTTGAACATCATCCAAATGTGGGAACTCCCAAACTCCATTATAACATCTTAATGTGTCACTCAAAGCAATTAACTAAAGTATTGATCAACATATTTGATGGAAGAATAGGAGAATCTGACAAAAACACATGCGGAAGAATATGCAAAGCAACATCATTATTTGTGCAAGCCAACCATTGGAAAGAACAATTGTTCAATATGTTGGATGCCATACACATATCATCAAAATCCAAAATCATGGGGGTATGAGTATCGCAAGCAGAAGCAAGAACAACATGTTTGCAAACAAACCATATGAAAGAGAAAGTGGTCCTTATGTTTGTTGCAACAACATTACGAGAGACTTGGAAGCTATCATGACAATACATGCTCATAATGGCATAATGGTTGCACACAAAACATCGGAAAGAGAAATTGTTCAACATCTGGTTGCAACACACAAAGCATCAATATCCAATAGCAACAAAACATGATTGTCACAAGGTGAAAGAATACCATCAACATGCTTGCAAGCAAACCTTAGGAAAGAGCAATTTTTTCGACATGAAAGATGCAAATAATGCAAAAGGTATCAGAGCTGGGTTCTATCTTGAACTCACTTGGGGGATGCTCTCTAGAGGTCTTTTTGTCAACTCGTGCTCAACCGAGGTTGACATTCTTCTGTGGATGCCTACACACATCATAGATAAAAGGAAGAACGTGTGTGCAGGTAGAGAAACACATCATCCATCATGACGTATCTCTTCTTGTGCCCATCACCATGAGTGTCAATCAAGTGTAAAATAGGTGCATGGTGAGTATGCAAGCAGGGAACATGCTTATCATGGCAATCATCAAAATCTCCAAAATTTCAGAAAGCTATTGGGGCTATCTCAATATAAACCTTATTAGAATTATCATTGCAAGATAAACAAGTGAAAGAGCAATTATTCAACTTATTGCAAGCAACAGGAGAATTTGTAAAACATTCATGACAAAGCATGGTTCGAGGGGTACCATTGGTAACATCATTGCAAGCAAAACATTGGAAAGAGCAATTGTTCAACAAAGTGCAAGCAATGATATCATCAACGTAACGTTTAGAGCATGGCATGTCTATGGCAACATCATCACAATCAAATAATTTCACATGCTCAACATTATGCAAAGGCAAAGTATCACATGGAAATACCAATGAGTCATATGTGATATCACAAACATCATCCATAGCATGCCAATCATCACAAGTCATCATGTCCACTAGTGGGATCATGGCATCATCAACACCCTTATTTTTACCTTGTTCATACCTCTCATATAAGTGGGCATTCTTGTAGCATTGGCCTCCATGTGGGCGACTTATTCATCATGTATGGGAATGGCATCATCTTCATCCAACATGTTCATTTTCTTGGTCAGAGGCATCATCATCTCCAAGTTTGTCGCTTCTCGATCAATGGAACCTAGCACATCACGAGAAAACACACTAGAGGTAGAGGGTAAGTCGTAAGAAATCAAAGTGGTCTCACATGACCTATCAACTACCACTCTCAACTCACTAGGTGTACCACTCATGCCCTCCAAGTGGAAGCCCTCAATCTCACATGTGGTGGAGTCACTCATCTCACTCTTGTTTTCGCTCAAGTAGGCTAAGTGTCTCTCATACTCACATGGGATTGATACCACATCATCACTTAAGCATATGAGGATAGGCTCGGTGTGCTCAACTCCTTGCACTTCCTTTGGTTAAGGGAAAGTCCCATTCTCACCATTCTCGACCTTGTCATCGCCCTCTTACACCTTGGCTTGTGTAGTCCTCTTAACGTACTCGTCCAACTTGGCGAAGTAGAGGTCTTCGTCCTCCTCATCCATGAGGTTGCATGCGTCATTTAGGACATCAAGTCGTGGCGTTGAAGCTTGATGGCATGGAGGGGAGCTTGCTCTTGGTGCCATTTTGGTAGTGGCACGAGTAGTGTAAGGTGCCCTTTGATGGTGTCGATGGAGGTCATTGGCATGCCTTGCCAGAGGCTGATGTAGATGGCGCACTTGGTCATCCACATGATGCTCGCGACGATGCTTCTTGTCCTTGGCACTCTTCTTGGTGAGGCATTGTAATGAGCACAAAGCATCATTAGTCTTGGCCATCATGCTCATGGTTTTGGCGAAGTTGTTGTCCATGTCACTCTTGAAGTTCTCCATTTGATGGTGGACATTGGTGCTCTTGAGGAGGAGGCTCCATCTTGGTTGACGCAACTTGAGGAGCTTGTCGTTGTCATTGTCGTTCTTGAAGTCGTCCATGCTTGGGGAGTTATTGTTGTTTTGGAACTCCATATCACCCAAGCATATGGAGCCCTTGTCGGTGTAGTCCTCCGTCATGTTATCCATGCTTGTGGAGGCATATGCATGGTGGCTCATCGTGGATTCGTCATAGAAATCATCCTCGGTTCTGGAGTCCCTAGACATTTTTCACAAGACCAATTGGTGTATATGGAAGTGGTACGGGGTTAGGGATGCAACGTTAAACCTTACTTTACCTTGGAAGATAGTATCGTGCAAGTGGCAACACTTGAGAGCAATCAAAACCAAGCAAAGTTAAGTTCATGCGAAACACCAAAACCAACTAACCACTAAAAAACACACACAAAGCTTATGGTGGATAGGTATGGAAGGTGGCATCTCCAAGAACAACCCGAAATCAACATATTGTAATGGCATGTAAAGAACCACGATGATCACAAAGCAAAACAAGTCAATCCAAAAGATAGAAATTATGTATAAGGAAACACACACGGTGGGAAAAAGAGACTTGTGCGACAGAGAAAGTGAGCTAAGAATCAAATGATTACCTAGCGAAGACTATAAGCTCGTGTCGCAAAAGTGCAAGGAGACACGCTAGTTCGATTGCAAAAAATTGGTGGGCTACAAGATATGCACAATAAGTACTACCTATTTGATGTTCATCGAGCTTGCGCTTCCTATTCTATGAGGCACTTGTTTCTTTCTTTATTTTTCTTCTTTTTATTTTTCTATTTTTTCTCTTTTTCCTTTTTTTCACTTGCCTCTTCCTTGTGCCAACAACTATACAAGATAACTATATGAGATAGCGCGCTCACAAATATTGCTCGGAATTCTACAAGGTATCAAGTGTGCATAGCCCAAGCAATCATATGAGGAAGTAGTCATAATAGGTGTTTGTTGAACGCAAAGATTGTGTAGCTCAGAAAGGAAAGCAAGTGGGGAGAAGTGGCGGAATGTTTATACCTTTCGTCGCTGATCTTCACCCTTTATTGGTGGATTCCGCCTTTCTCACGGAATTTGGATGTAGTAGATAGAATGAACTGCAGATATGATGATGTAGAGCTCTTTCTCCTCTTCAAAACAAGCTAAAGAAGACCAAAAATCTGAGTTCGTATGCAAAAGTTTTGCTCAAAACCGTTAAGCAGATTTTTCTGTCAATAGGGGGGCGGACATTCCGGAGCGCGCAGGCCAGACAGTCCAGTCAGGGTGGAGATTCCGGTCTGTTTAGGCCGAACACTCCGGTGGGTCATATATTTCGGTCTGTTTATGCCGGACATTCCGGTCTAGTCGATCCAGAACTTCTAGAACACGAACGTGACGAGTTTTGGCGGAAAAACTCAAACCAAAACCTCAAATTGGTGGGGGAAATCAAGGAATTAGGCTATGGGAACGCAGGGGAAGATAGATCAACAAGTTTAGCAAGTAATCCACGGATCAAAACCTACCAAAACACACTCAAATCACATATCGATCCAAAACACAAAATTGGGGCTATTTTTTGGGGATTTTCAAATTTATGGGGGAAAAGACCAAATCAATAAGGAATCCGTGGCAACCAAAAGCTTCTAATACCATATGATATGGGGTAACCCCGTAGGGGGCCCGATCTTCACGGATCTCGTGGTCAAATCGATGGGAAATCCAGAGGAAAGGGAGAAGGTAGCAGAAGCGGACGCACACCTCGCGAAGAACACGATGAACACATGCAAAACTAACACGATACAAGGCCGATTGCTCTCGTTGGTGGCCATCAGTCCGATAGAATCCTCACAAGGAAAGATCGGTCAAGGTGCTCCCGTCAATCCCAAGCGGGGAGGGAATAACACCTTGGAGAGGTGATACGTCCATTTTGCATCACTATTCTATGTCTTAATTCACTATTATTCATTGATATATTTCATATTGAGAGGTGATACTTATGTTATTTCATCTATTTTTGCATGGTTGATGAATTTTGAGCTTGGACCGCTGCAGTCAGGATTCTGATGGAAAAGGTGCTGTTTGGAGGCAAAATTCGCGAAGATCAGAAAATCCGGGAAAATATATGGAAAATCCTATTTTTCTAGAAGACTAAGGATGCTAGAAGACGGAGTGGAGATGGGCCATAGGGGGCCCACACCACCCCCTGGCGCGGGCAGCCCTAGGCTACGCCTAGAGATGGTGTGGCCACCCTAGCCCACTCCAGCCTCTCCCCTCTGGCGTATATCATCCTCCCGAAACCCTAAGACTGGGGGAGCAACCATAGAAAGATTCTGCCGCCTCTGCGGGGTGGAAAACACCGAGAGAGAATGACCTCTCCGGCAAACAGATTTCTGCCAGGGGAATTCCTTCCTGGAGAGGGGAGATCGTCGCCATCAACACCACCATCAAGCTGGACTTCATCGGGATCATCATCATCATCACCACCATCATCACCATCAGCACCCTCATAACCATCTCCATATTGCTGTAACAATTGAGTTGAATCTTGCATTAGTTCATAGGGGAAACTTTCCTGGTGTTGATTACTCTTTGTAGTTGATGCTATTGAGTGAACCATTGAATTATTGTTTATGTTCAGATTGTTATACATCATTATTCCATCTCTGATCATGGTCCATATGATGTCTTTTGAGTAGTTCATTTTGTTCTTGAGGACATGGGAGAAGGCATGTTGTAAGTAGTGGAGTTGTGTTGAGAAAGATTCAATAGATTATTATTTAAGTTGTGGTGTACTTCTTCTAGTGGTGTCATGTGAACGTCGACTACATGACACTTCACCTATATGGGCCTAGGGGAATGCATTGTGTATTTGGCTACTAATCGCAGGGGTTGCCAGAGTGACAGAAACCTGAACCCCCATTAGGAAACCACTGCACAAGGGACGTAAGGGTCTTCGAGTATAAAGCTGTGGTTAGGTTTATACCTTAATTACTTTCTTGTACTTACGAATGTTTGCAAGGGGTATAATCACAAGTATGTATTAGTCTTGGATGGGGCGATACATTAGCACAGGTTCGCCCACACAACACTTAGCAAGCTAGAGAAGATTAATCAACTATATGAAGCGAAAGCACTTGACAGTCTTCCCATGTGTCCTCAAGAACGTTTGGTCATCTTAAGTAATACAACCAGCTTGTCCTTTGCTGCATAAAAGATTGGGCCACTTGCTTCATTTATTCCTACTGTCTTTTGTTTACTCGTACTTTGTTTACTTGCTTTATCAAAAACCCCTAAAATCCATTTGCTAAGTATTTGCAGAGAATTCCTGATCCATACCACTAGCCAGCACCTTCTGCTCCTTGTTGGGTTCAACACTCTTACTTATCGAAAATACTGCGATACACCCCCTATACTTGTGGGTCATCAAGACTATTTTCTGGCGCCGTTGTCGGGGAGTGAAGCGCTATTGGAGAGTGAAACTGGTAAAGGAAACTTCTACTGTGAGTATTGTTTACTTCTGTTAGTTGCTCTATTTTCGTTATGGATAATTCGCTGAGTTTCTTATTTGGTAATGCTACTACCACTGCTAAGGTAGTAGATAAGCCACCACCTACTGAGAATGATGTATCTAAAATACCTACAAGAATTATTAATCGTGTTATGGATAACTACTATGTTGGGGATGGAACTGTCCATCCCGGTGATCATTTACTCTTTATACACGAATTATGCGGGTTGTTCAAGTGTGCAGGTATAACTATAGATCAATTTAAGAAGAATTTATTCTCATTATCACTGAAAGGAAGAGCCGAGGACTGGTATAAGCTGCTGAAGAATGGTCAAGCTCTGGAATGGGAGGAAATAGGTACCTCTCTTTTATTCAAAGTTTTATCCTCCTAGTGAGATTCATAAAGATCAGAATCAAATATACAACTTTTGGCCTCTTGATGGAGAGAGTACAGCTCAAGCTTGGGGGAGACTGAAGTTACTAATGCTCAAATGCCCCATTCATGAGCTCCCCAACAATATTATTATCAATAACCTCTATGCAAGGCTCCCTCTACATGACAAGGATTTATTGGATGCTTCCTGTGCTGGATCATTCACTCGCATGAAAGAAGAAGGTAAATAGGATGTTCTGGACCGTATTCAAGACAATGCTGAAGCTTGGGAGAATGACAAAGGTAGAAAGTCAGGTATAAATTATGATTATGAATGCATTGAATCTTTTATGGGAACTGATGACTTTCAAAATATTAAAAATGCTTATGGTCTAGATTCTCAAGCTATTGCTTCTTATTTTAAGGCTTTTGCTTCCTACATTGAAGTGCCTAAAAAGAAGTGGAATAAGTATCATGAACCTTATAAAGATATTGCTAAGAGTGTTCCTGCAAGAAATACTGAAGTTTATACTGCTAATCAAGTTTTACGTGAACCTTATATTGAGAAAATGCCTGTTCGAGTTAAGGTAAAGGAACATTCTATGATAACTAGTATGGTTAATGAAAGTATAAGCAAAGCTGTTGAACCTGATAAACAAATGGTTGATGAACCTATAATAGAAAATGTGGAAGACTTTGTTACTAAATATGAAGAAGAGGGACACACTATCCTTTGCAAGGATACCTCTAATAGTGTTTCCCATAGTAGTGTTATGAGAGCTAGTATTGCTATGGTGGTCCTTGTGATAGCTATATTGTTAAGTTTATGCATGATACTGAAAGTTACTATGAGAGAGGGAAAAGTGTTCTTATGCATCTCAACAATATCAAGTTTCCTTGTTTTATGCTGAAAGTTTTTATGTTGCACTTCTTTTGCTTCCCTATCCAAGTTGCCTCTGGTTTCAACAACTTGTTTGTTTACAAAATTCCCTTGCATAGGAAGTGGGTTAGACTTAAATGTGTGTGTGTGTGTGTTTTGCTTCTTATGCTCTCTTTCACTTCAATTCATATCCCTATGAGAGCGTCTTCAAAATTTTCATGCCCATCTTAATGGCTATAAAGGAAGAGCTTTCTGGGAGACAACCCAATTTGTTTTTCCTTTCAGTTTGTTTTTGTTTCTTAGAGTCTTGGAAGTTATTACTTTGGTAATAACCACTCCTTATCCGTTTTTTTTGGTTTTTGTGTCAAGATCAACCTCTAATGAGAGAGAAGTAAGATTTGGGAAGTTGCTGTCCCGAAAGAGATTTTTGTGCTTCACCGTAAAAATTCGTGAGAGATGTCTGTATCTCGGATTGAGCTCTAATGTTTTGTGCTTCTGCCAAAGGTTGTTATTGAACTTTTGTTAGTTTTGCACTTTTTGATTTGAGCAACAGAAGATTTTCTAAAAAATTGATCTTTACCTGCTGGTCTGTTTTGACAGATTTAGCCACTCTTGCATTTGCTTCTTTATTCAATCTCCTTTTTGAATTCTTTTTGGGTTTTTGGAAGGACTTGCTACGGTAGCTTATGTTTTGATGGTTTTCAGTTGAAGTTGAGCTCAAAAGGTTTTATCGCTTCACTTATACTAATGTTGCTAATGAGAACTCTGTGAAGTTTTGTGTGAAAGAGATTTCCAGGAAGTGGAGACAATGGTGTAATAAGGAAGAGAAGGGTTTTATGACTCAAGTAATAAGTGTATGAAGATGAAGATATTGATGTTATTCAAGTGATGACTCCGAAAGAATCTACTAGATACCAAATTCAGAGACCTGCAGAGTCTGTTTTCAAATAGGTAACAGTTCTGGTAAGAAAAGTTTCGCGAAAATACAATACAACTATATTTTTGCAGTTTTTAGTCAATAAGGAAAGCTACGAAGCGAAAAATGGAAGGAACTGGAGCCAGGGTGGCTCACACCACCCTGTGGTGCGGGCCCACCCCTGGCCGCGCCACCAGGTGTTGAGTCCACCCTGGACTCCGCCTCCGACTTGTTTTCACCCAGTACTTTCCTCTTGTTATGAAACTTCGTAATATATACCCCCCGGATTTTCCGAGCTTCGTATATCATGTTTTCGTTTCGATCTGTTTTTGCCAGGACATACTCTTTGAAGGTTTAGAAGCACAATGGTGTCCGCCAATGATAAAGGGAAGGGGCCTATGGAGGAATACCTCCAAGACCCCGGGAAGGAGATCTAAAGTGAAGATGAAGAGGAGAAAGGCCAACATCCGCTCACCGACACTACCATTGCAAGCATTGGAGTGGTGACGGAACCTGCCAGGGTTACAAGGACTGCGCGGATGCAGACTGGGGGAAAAGCTCCTCTTCACAGTTTGGCTCCACGGTCACTTCCTCCACACACCAAGAATCCTTTCCATCCCCTTATCCATGAGCATCAATACCAGAATATGCCCAAAGGGAAATTACCCTCCAATTGGGATTTGCCTCGTTCTAGCCATGCAGGAAAAGAAGACTTCAAGGAGGAAGAGTGGGGAAAGAATAGCAAGAGCTGGAATTCTCAACACGACATGATCATGAGCCGCATTGAGCAAAACTCACAGCTGATTCGTAATCTCACTTTCGAGATTGAGGACTTTGGGAAATTGGTCAAGAAGCTCATCGAGAGTATACCACCACCACCGAAGGAGTAATTCATCATCAGGTTTGGCATCCCCTTGGTTTGTTCCAAGCTTGGGGGAGTGTCGCGGTATCACATCACTATCTTCTATCTTTTTACCTTTTTAGTAGAGTCGTATCATGAATAGAGGAGTTATTATGTAGGATGGTTTGCATTATGGAAGTGTCCCCTCTCTCGTTAGATATGTATCCCTTGGTGTGAGTTTGCCGTTATGGAATATTAATGAGAAGTTTTATCATTTACTCTTTTGCATAGCTTATATTAGTTTTCAATTCATGGTTATATGATTGATCTTGTTGTTAGTATTGGTATCACTTTGGGATCATTGAGTTAATTTTGTTGGTTTTGGCAAACCTGGCTCGGTCAGTAGCACACTATTTTTGAGAGTTGAATGAAAAAGATAAAAGTACTCTAATGAAAAATTATTTCATCATCTTTATTTCTTGATTTGCTCATAAGTCTAGTATTCTCTAGTTAAGATCTTTTGTGCTTCCAAGGAAGATTGCATGTTTGTCTTTATCACTTGTATGTTTGTTTGCTTCCTTCAACTCTTATACTTGCTACCCAGCCTTGCTAGCCAAAAACCTGTACCGAGAGGGTATTCTTCTTGTGCATCGACCTCCTTTAAACCAAAACCTTGGCCATTTGTGTCCACCATACCTACCTAGTAGCATTATTGCTATTCCAAGTAAATTCCTATTTTATCTACCTCCGAAATTAAACTTGTTATGTGAAAATTAGTGATTAAAGCTCTCACAAACTTGATGGCACACTTTACTTTCTTGCATTTAATAAACTTGAACCATTGGGTCCTTCTTTGTTGCGTATATGCTTGCGCTTTATGAGTTGAAGTTAGCAGAACCATGCATCATGGTGACCGCTTTCAACACTTCATTGGTGCTTGTACCTAATTGATATCATGTTCTTTTGCTTATGGATCCTGGCGGTGTGAAATAAAAGTGGAACTTGTAAGATCATGGAGTTTATATGTGTGTTAGAGAAACGCCTGGGCCGCTAGCCTAAGCCATGCCTAATCATGGTGGAAACTTGTAGCATAACTATAGTGAGCATTCTATGAAGCATCCTCAATCAAAACCTATGCAAATAGCAAATAAAAAGATCGCTGAGATGCTCACTGTCTGCTTGCCTTGTCATTTTGATTATGGGATAGCTCCCGTGTCATGTGTAAGGGGTACCCCGTTGGCGGTTCTCCATGATACGCATGTAGTTACAATGACAAGAGCTTTCTCGTGACTGAAGTTGAGTAGCATGAGGATCTGTACTCATAAGTAAGGGGCATGAGATTTCAACTTATAACTTGTCAAGCATATCCTCTTAGTTGTGTCACTTTTACCTTAACCACCAAAAGATGCCTATGATAGGGGCAATGAGAGCTCAAAGCTAGTAAGTATCATAATTTTTGGGAGCTCTTTATGAGACATGCAATCCCTGCTTCCCTCTTTGAAGGGCCTTTCTTTTACTTTGTAGTTGAGTCATTAAACCTACTCCCTTCTATCTCAACAAGTATTTTGAGTTGTTGTGTTTCATTCATTCATATTTTCATTTATTTCAATCATGTTTCTTATGTTCCTTGTTTTGCACATTGCTCTTATCCTGATGTTTACTACTTTGAAAGGTATTATTGAAAACCAGCTATTTGTGAACTCCAGCAAATTATCAAATATTCTTCGACCAAGAGATAAGTTTGCCATTACCAATTATGATTCAGTTTATGTATCTTTATTGTGTTTCCTTTACTCATTGCAAGTTGAGTTATATAATAGTGAGTTGTCCTCTATTATGATCTATCTATTTGATGAATGCGATGCTTCTTGTCCGTATTCTTATATCGACTCTTCACTCCATAAACCTGAGGCCATGTTTATTGAGCTCAGTTTCGCTTGGGGACAAGCGAAGTCTAAGCTTTGGGGGAGTTGATACGTCCATTTTGCATCACTATTCTATGTCTTAATTCACTATTATTCATTGATATATTTCATATTGAGAGGTGATACTTATGTTATTTCATCTATTTTTGCATGGTTGATGACTTTTGGAGCTTGGACCGCTGCAGTCAGGATTCTGATGGAAAATATGCTGTTTGGAGGCAAAATTCGCGAAGATCAGAAAATATAAGGAAAATCCTATTTTTCCAGAAGACTAAGGATGCCAGAAGACGGAGTCGAGATGGGCCACAGGGGGCCCACACCACCCCCTAGCGCGGGCAGCCCTAAGCTGCACCTAGAGGTGGTGTGGCCACCCTAGCCCACTCCAGCCTCTCCCCTCTGGTGTATATCATCCTCCCAAAACCCTAAGACTGGGGGAGCAACCACAAAAAGATTCCGCCGCCTCTGCGGGGCGGAAAACACGGAGAGAGAAAGATCTCTCCGGCAGACAGATTTCTGCAGAGGGAATTCCTTCCCGGAGAGGGGAGATCGTCGCCATCAACACCACCATCAAGCTGGACTTCATCGGGATCATCATCATCATCATCACCACCATCATCACCATCAGCACCCTCATCACCATCTCCATATTGCTGTAACAATTGAGTTGAATCTTGCATTAGTTCAGAGGGGAAAATTTCCCGGTGTTAATTACTCTTTGTAGTTGATGCTATTGAGTGAACCATTGAATTATTGTTTATGTTCAGATTGTTATACATCATTATTCCATCTCTGATCATGATCCATATGATGTCTTGTGAGTAGTTCGTTTTGTTCTTGAGGACATGGGAGAAGTCATGTTGTTAGTAGTGGAGTTGTGTTGAGAAAGATTCAATAGATTGTTATTTAAGTTGTGGAGTACTTCTTCTAGTGGTTTTATGTGAACGTCGACTATAGGACACTTCACCTATATGGGTCTAGGGGAATGCATTGTGTATGTGGCTACTAATCGTAGGGGTTTCCGAAGTGACAGAAACATGAACCCCCGTTAGGAAACCATTGCACAAGAGACGTAAGGGTCTTAGAGTTTAAAGTTGTGGTTAGGTTTCTACCTTAATTACTTTCTTGTACTTACGGATGTTTGCAAGGGGTATAATCACAAGTATGTATTAGTCTTGGATGGGGCGGTACATTAGCACAGGTTCACCCACACGACACTTAGCAAGCTAGAGAAGATTAATCAACTATATGAAGTGAAAGCACTTGACAGTCTTCCCATGTGTCCTCGAGAACGTTTGGTCATCTTAAGTAATACAACCGGATTGTCCTTTGCTGCATAAAGGATTGGGCCACTTGCTGCATTTATTCCTACTTTCTTTTGTTTACTTGTACTTTGTTTACTTGCTTTATCAAAAAACCCTAAAAATCCGTTTGCTATGTATTTGCAGAGAATTCCTGATCCATACCACTAGCCAGCACCTTCTGCTCCTCGTTGGGTTCGACACTCTTACTTATCGAAAATACTGCAATACACCCCCTATATTTGTGTGTCATCGAGAGGGTCTTGACAACTACGCTCACGCACTCGCAAATGTAGGCCTTGTACAACGAGGGAGGCGCGATGCAAACTCCAACGAGGTGGTGATGATAGTCCATCCCCTTTGGTAGAAGGGGATGATGCAAAACTAGAGATTCCACAAAGGGGGTTGTCTTTAGTCTATCATCTATGCCTAAGCGACACAATGAGGCATGGGGGCTCTATTTATAGGCCAGCCACAAGTTTAGCGGTAGTTTGGGCATAAAACTAGGGTTTAGTGTGCAATAGAGGGATACATGGGCCAAGGGCCCAAATGTTGGCTCACAGGCCCATCACTTAGGCCGGACAGTCCGGGTCGGGTGGACCGGACAGTCTGGGGTGGCCGAACACTCCCGGTAGTGGCCAGGTAGAGTTCGATGTGACCTACTGACTGCCAGGATGGAGCTGGGACCGGCCGGGCACTCCGGCATGGTCAGGCCGGACACTTTGGTTGCGTTGGACATTCTGGCTGGTATCGTGCGGACTCTCCGGGGCGATGATGGCGGAGACTCCGGTTCTGGAGCTAGCTGCTCCTGGATCGCCTTCTCTTCCAAGCCTCCGTTTTGTCGTGCTTGGTGCTCCATGCTTCCTCCCATGCCTTCGTCCTTGTTTGTGTGACCCTATCATTGATATGGGACGGACTACGAAGTAGTATACCATTCAATGGGGTAGGAATTGGGTTCACATAGAGGAATGGATTCACCTTTGGATTCCATGACGACTTGGCATAAGTTGGAGACCATGATGTGGTAATGACCAAAGATCGGGCTACATCAAAAAGCATTAGTATCTTCCTTGCTGTCATAATCAGCATTGCCATCAACCTCATCTCCACTCTCATACTCATCTTGTTCATTGACAAACATCACCTTACGGTTTGGGCAATCTCTCTTGTAATGTCATCTACCTCCACAAGTATGGCATCCAAATCACGAGTACACGAAGTTGACATATTGGAACCCGAAGTAGCAGCAGGAGCAGCGGGCTTCCGAGCATTGGAACCAAAAGAAGATGTAGTGTTATGGGGTAACGCCGTGGGTGGCCCGATCTTCACGGATCTCGTGGTCAAATCGATGGGAAAGCGAGGGGGAAGGTAGAAGGTCGCGGAAGAGGACGCACACCTCGCGAAGAACATGATGAACACACATAAAACTTACACGATACAAGGCCGATTGCTCCCGCTGGTGGCCACTAGTCCGATAGAATCCTCGCAAGGAAAGATTGGTCAACGTGCTCCCTCGATCCCATGTAGAGAGGGAAGAACACCTTGGAGAGGGTCTTGACATCTTGGTAAAGGGACACCGATGCCAAGGCCTTGTACAACGAGGGAGGCACGATGCAAACTCCGACGAGGTGGTGACGATAGTCGATCCCCTTTGGTAGAAGGGGATGAGGCAAAACTAGAGATTCCATAAAGGGGTTGTCTTTAGTCTATCATCTATGCCTATGGTTACATGAGGGGGTGGGGGCACTATACATATGCCAGCCACTAGTTCAAGGGTACTTTAGGAATAAAAGGGGAAAGTCTGGGCGGACTAAGGGGTACATGGGCCAAAGGCCCAGCTGGCGGCGCGTAGACCCATACGCTCTAGCCGGAGAGTCCGGTGTGGGGGTCTGGAGACTCCGGTCTAGGCCAGAGATTCTGGTCAGTCTCTGGTCTATCTCCGGAGGGGCCTTATGGCTGTCCTCGAGCTTGATCTAGGGGTCGGTCCGGAGATGGTCTGGAGAATCCGGGGTATGCAGGCCGGAAACTCCGGTGCTACAGCTACTACTTCTTCCGTCTTCTCTTCCAAGCCTCCGTCTTGTCGGGCTTGGTGCTCCAAGCTTCCTCCCATGCCTCTGTACTTGTTGGTGTGAACCTATCATCGATATGGGACAGCGTATGAAGTAGTATACCCTTCAATGGGGTAGGAAGTGGGCTCGCATAGAGGAACAGATTCACCTTTGGATTCCATGACGACTTGGCATAAGTTGGAGACCATGATGTGGTAACAACCGAAGGTCGGGCTACATCATCTCCCCTCCCTTCAAAAAGAGTCGTCCTTGAATCTACATGCTCACCACAAAGTAGAAGATGTCGAGAGACCTTGTGGGGCTCCCGGATTAATCCTCCGAGAATCCCTGCTATGCATACAACCACGATCCCATGATCAGTTAGTCGTGGCACATAACCGACAAGTATCATTACAACATCCGAGAATATACCGAATTACAAGACTTACATAAATGTTGTTATGGCTACATCAATAATCAGCAGCGGACTTCATCAAGCGCGGAGCCCAAGCCATGCCTTAACCTATAGGAAACTGACTGGGAGAACGTCCCAGCTCGCATAGTCTCCATCACCACCTTCTTCTTGGAATCTGACCAAGTTAATAGCCATGGACAATGCCAGTGAGTACTTAGAATGTACTCGCAAACCACCTTAAGGTAATAATAACAAGAGGATAAGCATTATGGTTGTGGTAGTAGGAGGGCTCCAAGAGGGGTTCTTTTCTCACATAGTTTCTCTTGTAGATATAGCATCTACATGTCTTTGTTGAAAACTTTTGTAACCATTTTGGAAACCGTTTTGAAATTTTTTGGAAAAATTTAGGACTGGGTCACCCATTTGTTCCCGTTTTCAGGTCGTCCACGACCAAACTCCTTCCATACCTCTCTGACCATCCCATGGTCAAAGCAAGTATCCTTCCCGACCATCCCATGGTCAAAACAGTTTCAAAACCATTTCTTTTCTGAAAATCCTTTTTAAAACAAAACCAGCACCGCTCTACAGAAGTTTGTCCAACCCGTCCTTAACCGCGGCCATGGCTATTCGAATAGATTTACACTCTACAGAGGTTGCGCACTTTTCCCACACCATCCGGGTACACTACCCTAATCTTCACCGATCGTGGGTCGAGTAACCGATCAAGACTCTCCGGATGCCCACTCCAATATAAGTGCCTACCCTATGAGTGTTAATCCCCGCAAAACCGGCACGTCGGGCGAGGACCAACCTGAGCGCTTTTTCCACTTCTCGAGTGTGCGCTTTCAATGAGGGGCTCATATATAGTAACGCGTGGAGGCCTGCCGACCCTTTGTTCCTTCTCAAGGTCCCACCTTTATCGGAGAAGGCCCACCCTCCAGGGATCCCCGATCCCCTGTAGTTGTTGCGAGGCAGATTATACCAGAATAGACAACCATCAAATCCAGCCCTGTCCCATACCAGAGTAATGTGGTTGCACAGGGTTAAGTTGTTATAGCTAGACTGCAAAGAACCAGGTGCGTTTTTGTAAACCTTCTTCCTCCGGTTTTCCTCCAGCATTTTGAAAAAAACAAAACCTTTTTATTTCTCAACATCTCTTGGGAGCTTCCACCTCACCAAGGTTTTATCATAAAACATTCGTTAAAACTTTTTTCGGGGTTTTCCCATCCTCTAGCTTTTGCTTCGGCTAAATCGGGGTCTCCAAAGGGGTATGGTGGATATGCACCATCTACTCTACTAGGGACAATTAGGTATCACCAAGGGGGTTGTACTTAGTAGTACCAAAGTGTAATGGTTTGGAGGAGCCAAACCACTACCATATACATATGTATATATCAACATATAGTAAAACAATGCAGTTTTTAATAAACAATAGGTAAAACATGCATAAGTAAAATAGTAGGACAAGGCTTATGAGAAAGAAGGTGGCTTGCCTGATGATCAGCAATATGGCAGAATTGTCCCTGGACTTCTTCTTTAGAATACCCAAATATACAATAATAACCATCTTCTTCTGCTCTCCGATATAATCGCAATTATCGTCGATAGGGAACACATGCAAACAAACAAAAGGGCACAGTCAATACAAGGCATACAATCACCACTACCATTCAGCAAACAAGCAATTGAATAAACTCCAATTAAGGTTCAGATGGTTTTGAGAGGATTGGTTTTAGGAGATTGAGATGGCCTTGGAGAAGGGAATGAATACCCCTTAGGATTTATAGTCTAGAAACTACCTAAGAGATGGATTTTTGGACAAGACCATATTCAGTATGATACCATTGTAAAAACATGGTACCAACAGATAGGTATTGATAAAATGAAACTAACAAGAGTGGTTTCACTATTTTATCAATTACCAAAGATTTATAGTGATTTTTATAGTGAAAAAGACTCTAGTTTTAGGAAATAATTCACCAGAGAAGTTCTGGAGTTCCAAAAATTATTTCCTTGGATGGTTAGATAGGTCTTGATGTACTTGTTCACTGAGAGTTAGAATCACTCAAAATAATTACCAGAAAGCCCTCAGGAAATTCCCAATGGCAGTTCTGCAGACAATTTGTCTTTTTCACCAGATTTAATCTACCGAAGATTTTGATATGGATCCAAGGACACCTTATAGGTATTTAGAATACCTTTCTGTAGAATTTGGAATTACCCTTTTTGGAGCTGTATAGATACTATAGTGAATTTAGAGGTGAATATACCATGCACGGAACAGTTTACTTCACAGATAAATACCTAAGGCCCAATAAATCATGAGCTCCTGGATTTGGGTAGGCCTTAGTGTACCACATCCAGGATAATTGGACTTGGGTCAATTGGTCTCATTATTTGGTCTAGGGAATTTTCTAAAGTCGGAACTAGAGGGATCCTGTTATTTTTACAAAGGGCAAACGAATGTTCACCTTGGCATGGGACCAAGGTTCAGAGATAGGTACAACCAAAACCTACCAGAGGCACTTGATTTCATTCCATTTGGAGATGTGAAGCTCATAGAGGAATTTAATTGGTGGGATGGACACATTTTGGTGGAAATAATGCCCATAAATAATGGAAATTACTTTGGGCAAAATACCAGGTCTGCATGATGTGGAAAACCCTAGGGGACAATCTAAAATTGTCATCTGGACGATATCATGTGGTTTGGTATTTTAATTGAGTTTAAACTAATAGGTAAAATTCAGATCTAGAATTCCCAGAGAAAAAGAAAAAGGGTAAAACTACTGCTGGGCCGGATCTGGAGGGGAGCTGGGCCGTCCAGGGGAGAAGCGGCCCACCTAGGCGGGGCACTGCGCGGGAGGTGTTTCAAAACGCTGATGGGTAGGGCCCGCGGGTCAGCGAGGGACCGAGGCGAAAGGGTATGGGGCGCCCTGGGCCATCCGTTTAAGGCAAGATCGATGGCGGTGGGCTGTCGTCTACCTCAGGCGGTGGCGACAGCAAGCTAACCTTAGATGGGCTCGAGGCGGCGGGAGAGCTTACCAAGGCGGCGGGGGAGGCGCCGGGAGGGGTACTGGAGGGGGAGACGCACCGAGACGGTTCCAGAGAGGGGCTGCACGGCTTGGTTCGACGCCGGAAAGTGGCTCACGCGTTGGTGGCCGACGGTGACCTCGGTGGGGCTCGCCGGCGACGTCAGTAGCGACGGTCCTAGAGGAGAAAAGGGGTTAGGGTTAGTTGCAGCGGAATAGGGAGCTTCCATAAATGCGACGAGCCGCAGGAGATAGGCAGGGGTGGAGTCCTTAGCTCGACGGTGGGTGGGAGGCCGAAGTCTTGTTCGTCGTCGTACGGGCAGTGCAGCGCAGGGGAGAGTCTAGAAAGCTCAGGGATGGGAGATCTAGGGTCTGGGATGGCGTTGAGGCCACATGCAGGGGAGAGGGAACTCGGGAGAGGGTTGCTCGAGCTCGGGCTCATTCATGGACGAGAGGGAGTTCTTCTCCTCTCCTGGCTAGTACAGAGCGAGGGAGGGGAGGTGGAGTGTAGGGGGAGTGAGTGAGGGTGAGGGGAGGCAAATGAGGGGCGGAGAGGGGGCTGGCCAGCCTCTGGCCTATTTATACCGAGGTGGAGAGGAGGAGGGTGTAAATGTCCTCTTTGGACATGGGGGAGGAGTGGGGCTGGCCTAGGAGTGGCTCAGGGGGCGGTGGGGAGGGGTAGGAGGGTCATCTGGTCGTTAGATAGATAGGGAGAGAGTGGTGGAGGCTGCTGCAAAGAAAATGGTTCCACTTATTTGCCTCTCTCTCTCTCAAGCACATGGGGCTAAGGGAGAGGGTTTGCTATAGTAATTGCTACAGTAGCCACGGCCAAGGAGGAGTGCTGGTTGCTGTGGTGAGTGGTGGTGAGCCTTGGTGGTGATTGGTCCTTGGTCTAGATCAATAATTTCCTAGTTTGCCTTATTTGATCAATTTGCGGCTTGTGAAGAAAGTTTGATAATTTGTATAGGACAAGATAGGGAAATGGTACTGGTAGATAGATATAGGTAATAGGCCTCTCTAGCATTTATTTGGGATTTTTCTAGGATTTACAAGCCCTCTTAAATCTATTTGATCAAAAACTACAGAAGTGAAGTATTGGGGCTCATTTGATATTTTTACCTTGGACAAGTGGAGTTTTTTATGTGATATGGTCCCAAATGTGAATACACACTTAGGGGAATTTTCACAAGATTTATTGGAGGATAAAAGTATTTAAAACAATTATTATTCTATTTCAGCCATTTTAGAAAATGGGCAAAAAGAAATAATAAAGTTCTTCAAAAATATTTATTTTTGAAGTGGGGAGATGGGGTATGATATATGGATCTCAAATGAGCCAAAAGTTGGGTAAGTGTTTTGGAAAAATCCAAACTTTCCCTTATGGAAGGAGTTTGGGAGATTTTGACTATTAAAGGGATTTATTAGATTTGGAGCCAAAATAATTATGGGTAATATTTTATAAATCTTGTGGATCAAGGTAGATGATGTAGACAAGGTCTAGAAAGCATTTGTAACCTTGGTATTGGAGAATCCAAGTTGATTTTGGTGAAAACTAGAGATTTAAGGATCTTGGGTAAGATGGTTTTCATGCCACCAAAACGTTGTTGGATCTTGGAGCTCAGGGCTCCCCTTGGGGCATGGGATATATGGATGGGTATACCGAGTTATGTACATCAACATGGTACCGAATTTTGAGCTTGATCCTACTTGAGCTCACCAAGACAATCTCTCAAACTTTGAATAAAATAAGCCTGCCACAGCAGATTATCAACTAGCCTTCAAAACCTTGTGGGTTTAGGCAGCACAAGGATCCACTTGGAACAAGTGAAGTAGGTAATGATATAGCTATATGAGTAGAACACAACCATGCAAAGATTTGGTCCATATAAGGTTGTATGGTGGTGTGAGCTTCTATCAAAGTAGGCATGTTGACTAGATTTGCAGGAATAGTTATTTTCTTGTCTACAGAACCATCAAGAACTAGTGGGTTGGAGGATGATATAACCAAGGGCAAGAGTGTTACTTGGTAGTACTTAGGATGGTTAACAATATGGTTCAAGTGCATTACCAAAAATGCACAAGGGTTGAGAAAGGGAGACATTCAAATGGGTGATGTGAGAAACAGATTTCCAGACAGCCAAATTTGGCAGATTTAGGGTTTTTGACTAGAACATGAGAGGGGATGTTTTTGTTGGTTTTCAAGGTACCCAAGCATCATCAAGTGAATGATGTTGGAGTGTAGATTGAATAGAAGGGATCCATGCTTGACATTTGTCTTTGTTGACTCGGAAGCTTCTAGAAGTAGATCACTTTAGAGATGATCTGGGTAAGGTTTTTAGATGACTACTGACTAGCTAGAGATCAGATCCAGATTGTATTCTTTCTTAGGATTGGGTGATCTTAAAGTATCTTGATCCTAGTGATGAGCTCCTAGAGTAGCTCATACTATCTCCTAAGCAGACAATTCAAACAGCAGATCAAGGCAACTCATCTTACAAACAAATCAACTACTACTAGGGTTACCACAAAGCTTAGCTTGAGGTAAGGATGGGTATTTTTGAAATAGGTTGGAGTTGGAACAGGGTAAGGTCCTTGGTATCTCTACCAAGAGTAGAATTCAAATCTTTAAAAAGAGTTTTTGGGAAACCTAGAGATACGAATAGTTTAAGGTTCTATCTTGAAAACATAAGGAGAGTATTATATATAACTCTCCATAGTTTTGTCAATAGAAGTTACCAAAAGTAGTTTTGGTTACATAAGCATCTTGGCTTACATTTTGAAATGCCAGAACATTTGATAATATGGAAATTAAGCCAAGACCGTTTTGGGAAGTAGCTTTTGTCAACTGTTGTCAAGGTAAGGAGTATATCATCTAATACACATTGACATGCATAAGCATATCCAAACAAGCAAACACTTCAGCATTAAACAAGAGAAAATTTTTGTTCCCTCTGATTTTTGCATTCTAGACAACTAATCAGGGTTGCTGAAATTGGGATGTTACAGACCTTCTTGATCCTGGGGTTCACCATATAGTCATCCTCGGGAAGATTGAATTGACAACACTTCAATGTTCCTTCACCTTCTATGAAGCCTACCAAGCTCACACCAAAAGCGAAGCAACAGTCAAAGCATAGCCAATTCATGAATATTATAACATGAGTCCTCAAGTAGAAGGAAGTGACCTTAGGATGTAGAGATGGCTGGTTGAAGGGCAGTCATAGGTAACTCTCTTCGATTCGTCTTGTCAACTTATATTACATAGAGGTTGACGTGCAAGCAATTGTACCTTCACACAACAAAGACCAAGCAACATATGTTTGTGTGTGATAGACGAGCATGTCATTTGTGGCATGTCCATTTTTGTTCACAACACTATTAGCACAACTCAAGTATAGAAAATGGGATGCATATGCAAGGTCAAAGTGCATGGAACTTGCTTGAACATCATCCAAATGTGGGAACTCAAAAACTCCATAAAACATTGTAGTGTGGCACTCAAAGCAATTGACTAAAATATTGATCAACATCTTTGATGCAAGAATAAGAGAATTCGGCAAAAACACATGCGGAAGGATATCCAAAGCAACATCATTATGTGTGCAAGCCAACCATTAGAAAGAACAATTGTTCAACATGTTGTATGCCATACACATATCATCAAAAACAAAGATCATGGGAGTATGCATATTGCAAGCAGAAGCAAAAACATGTTTGCAAACAAACAATATGAAAGAGCAAGTGGTCCTTATGTTTGTTGCAACAACTATATGAGAGACTTGGAAGCCTCATGACAATACATGCTCATAATGGCAATATGGTTGCACACAAAACATCGGAAAGAGAAATTGTTCAACATTTTTATTGCAACACACAAAGCATCAATTTCCAATAGCAATGAAACATGATTCTCACAAGGTGAAATAATTCCATTAACACGATTGCAAGCTAACAATAGGAAAGGGCAATTTGTCAACATGAAAGATGCCAAGCATGCAAAAGGTATCAGAGTTGGGTTCGATCTTGAACTCACTTGGGGGATGCTCTCTAGAGCTCTTTTTGTCAACTTGTGCTCAACCGAGGTTGACATTCTTGTGCGGGTACCTACACACATCATAGATAAAAGTAACAACATGTGTGCATGGTAGAGAAACACATCATCCATCATGGCGTATCTCTTCTTGTGCACATCACCATTAGTGTCAAGTTCAACGGATCAAATGACCCCAAAGAATACCTCTCATGGGCACTCAAAGTCGACAAGATCTTTCGTATGCACAACTATAGCAATGAGAACATAATCGCCATGGCTTCGCTTGAGTTTGATGAGTATGCCAACCTTTGGTGGGAACAAGTTCAAGTTGCTCGTGATGTAGGATGAGAGACCCCAATCACAACTTGGGATGACACAAGTCGGCCGAGTGTGGAAACAAGAAAGTATTGTTTATCCATGACAATGGCGACGAAGAGTACTTTAGTGAAGATGAATTTGATGCCCGAGTCAAGGAAGCAATGACAAGGCAACGAGTGGAAGAAGACCCAGAACTACTCATGTGTGAACATGAGGTAAGTCCATTGCTTGTCATCACAAGGATCTTGACCACTCAAGCACAAGAGCATGAAGACCAACGCTCAAATATCTTCCAAACACGAGCTAGCATCAATGGCAAATATATCAAAGTGATCATCGATGGAGGGAGTTGCCACAACCTTGCTAGCGCCAAGTTGTGTGAGAAGCTCAACCTCACCCTCCATCCGCACAAGTACCCCTACCACGTGCAATGGCTAAGTGACCAAGGGTCCGTGAAGGTAAAGCACACCGTCTCGGTAACCTTCGCTATTGTCCCATACAAAGACAAAGTGGAGTGTGATTAGTCCCAATGACGGTTTGCCACATGTTGCTTGGTCGACCATGGCAATTCGACAAAGGTGCTCTACATGATGGTCGCACAAATGTTGACACCTTCAAATGGATGAGGAAGACATGTGTTTTGCAACCGATGACTCCTAGCCAAGTAATTGAGGATAATGCAAAGGCTTTAGCGAGGGTGCAAACCACAATACAAACTTGTGAGTAGAGTGGTGAGCGAGAGAACCACCTCACAGTGAGTGAGAGCCATGATACATTGCAAATGTATGTATAATTTTTGATGTTCCATGCTTGGTTTTATCCACTTTCTTGTGTTTTGTTCCAACTTTTCATATGATTTCTTGGACTAACCTATTAACAAGAGCCCCAGTGCCAGCTTCCTGTTTTCTGATATTTTTGGTTCTAGGAAAGTCATAAAATGAACATTCTCGGAATTGGACGGGACAAAAGCCAAAGTGCCTATTTTTACGGAAGTCTCAGATGCCAGAATACGAGACGGAGAGGGGCCAGAGGCCGGCCACACTACCTGGCCGCGCGTCCAGGCTTGGCCCGCACCAAGGGGGTGGTGTGGTGGCCCCAGGCACCCCCTCGGCCTCCCCTTCCGACTATAAGATGCACTCGGGACGTAAACCCTAAGTACCCGATAAAAAATCCATGAAAGAGTCTGTAGCCGCCGTCATCTGCATCCCTAGATCGGGAGGGATCTGAAGCTCTTCCCGGCACCCTGTCGAAGAGGGAAATTCACCCTAGAGGCCTTCTTCATCACCATGCAAGCCTCCGGTGTGATGCGTGAGTAGTTCATCCTTGGACTACGGATCCATGTAGTAGCTAGATGGCTGGTTCTCCTCCTTTGTGCTTTCATGTGTAGATCTTGTGAGCTCCGTTCATGATCAAGATCATCTATTTGTAATTCTACATGTTGTGTTTGCGGGGATCCAATGGATATTGAGATGCTATTTCAGATTGATTATTGATTCTATCATGTCTTTGTTATTTGTGATCTTGCATGCTTTCCGTTGTTAGTAGCTATCTTGGCCAAGTATATGCTAGCAACTCCAAGAGTTAGTATTTATGCTCGATAGTGGGTTCATGCCTCTGGTAATCTGGGGAAGTGACAGAAATCTCTAAGGTACTAGATGTGCTGTTGCTACTAGGGAGAAAACAACAATCCTTTGTTCATAGAACAATCGTATTGTTCACTTTACACGCAGTTCGTAAAGCAATAATCTGTTGCTTGTAACTTAATACTGGAGGGGGTTCGGATGATAACCTGAAGGTGGATTATTAGTCATAGATGCAGTTGAATGGCAGTCTATGTATAATCTTGTAATGCCCAATCAAGTTCCAAAGGAGTCAAGATGATTAGTATATGCATGTATTGCTTTCTCGATGTTTTTCAATTGCCCCGATGTAATTTTTTCATCCAGCATGTTATCTAAGGAGAGCCACCTCTAGTGAACTATGGATCTCGGTCCTTGTCTTTTTCTTTACATACAATCTATAAACTGTTTACTTCTTCGTGTTTACTTTCTTGACAGTGAGATTGACAACCTCATCGCAAGTTGGGGACAAAGTTCTATGGTTGTGTTCTGCAGGTCTCCATGTTGCTACTAGCACCGGTAGTGCGCCCTGCCAAAGCTCAGCTAGTAACACCTTTGGGGTGTTTCCTTGCTCCTACTGGTTCGATTAAACCTTGGTTTCATAACTGAGGGAAACTTGATGTTGTGCTCATCATACCTTCCTCTTGGGGTTCCCAACAAGCTCTACATTAACCACGCACCAGCACTTTTCTGGGCGCCGTTCATTGAGCCATCAAGCATTTTTCTGGCGCCGTTGCCAGGGAGTCAAGGACATCTTCACAAGGGGAGTCCCTCATAACCAATCTCTTTTCTTTGTTATTTTGTTTTGCTTAGTTTCTTTTTCTTTTGTTTGCTTGTTTTGTTATCAAAAACATAAAAAAATTAGTTTTACTAGTTTGCTTTCTTATTTGAAAAACACAAAAAAATTAGTTCCTTTCTTAAGTTGCCACTATGTCTAGCCTTGCTCCAATCACTATGTCACTCGAGGAAATGATTTTCACTTTTAAACAAGGAATGGCAGAGAGTTTCAAGGAAGCTTGGTATGTATTCTCTGATCTACATGAAAAAACTGAGCCTAAAATGACTCAAAGTTTTTTCCTTAGCAGTTTTTACCTTGTGATTGCTCTTTGCTATAGATATGCTTTAGATGCTATTGCGGGAGGAGATTTCATCCAATGTAATGAGGGTGATGCTATTAATGCTATAAAGAAATTGATCCTCACTTACAACTTGCCTAGCCAAACTGATATTTCTTTCGCAAAAATATTTGCTAGGTTGAACACTCTTGAGACTAGCACTACTAGCTTAAAAGATTGCTATAATACGCTTAGGGAGTATCACAATTATGTTCCAATCAATTCTGAACCATCAAAGTGGCTCCCTACAGTAAAGATTCAGATAAACACTAAAACTTTTCAAGCCCGCTGTGATATCATGTCTGAATTTTGTCTTATGCCCAAGGATATTTATGAATCTCTGAATACTTGGGGGCTTACTGAAGGAGGAAAAGAAATATCTCTTGCTAATAATTCTACCATATTACCTCTTCGAATAGCTGAAGGAGTGTTTACAAAGATCCTTGGGAAAATGATTTCTACTGATTATCTTGTTATTGAATGTGCAGGAAAAGGTCAAATTACACTTGCAAGGTCCCTATTAGAACTCCTTGGAGTAATAATATATGTGGGAAAGGGGACCATGCACCTTTCTTCTCCACCAAACAATCATATTTTCACCAAGGTTAAGAATAGAATTAAGAGAGGTAAGGGTAAGAAATTTGGTTTAATTGCTTCTTCATTTGAGAACACTTGATTCTTTCTTGCTTCTTATGCCTAACTTAAAGGCGTTAAAGAAAAGTACTTATTGGGAGATAACCCAAAAGTTTTAGATGAGTCTTGGAAGTTATTCCTTCAGTAATAACCTCTCCTTATCCTTTTTATTTGCTTTTTGTGCCAAGAGTAACCTCTAATGAGAGAGAAGTAATGATTGGGAAAGTTGCTGTCCCGAAACAGATTTCTGTGCTTCACCGTAAACATTTGTGTAAAATCTCTGAACGTCTTTTTGAGGCGTGAATTTTTGTGCTTCTGCCCCAGGTTGTTATCTAAATTTCTTTAGGTCAACACTTTTTGATTTGAGCAACAGAAGGTCTTCAAAAAAAGTCGTCTTTACCTGCTGGTCTGTTTTGACAGATTTCTGCCATTTTCTGCATTTGCTTCTTGTTGGTTCCTTCTTGAGTTCTTTTGGGGAATTGAGCTTTTTGGGGGAAGTGCTACAGCATCTAGTGTTCTAATGGAAGTTTATTTGGTGTTAGAACTGAACCTTAAGACTTATTTATCTTGAGTGCACTAATGTTGCTAATAAAGATTGTGTGAAGTTTTGTATGAAGGAAAATTTTCAGGTGTATGGAAGGAATGAGTAATGAGATGAAGGATGAACTAAAGCTCAAGCTTAGGGATGCCACGCGTGTCACCCCAAGAAATATCCAAGAAGTACAAGCGTCAAAGCTTGGGGATGCCCAAGGCATCCCCTTCTTCATCAATAAAAAATTCAGGTTTCTTCCAAACGCTTCATTTTTATTGTTTCATGCACAGTTGTGTTGTTCTTGGAGCGTCTTCTTTTTCGTTTTCTTTTTGGTTTTTCGTTTGCTTATGTTTTCTTAGTTTTCTGAATAAATTGGTTGGACCCCCTCTTTCTTACATTTGTTTGCAAATAGTTTGGTTTGGTTTGGAAAAGAGTAGGAAAGTTCATGCTTATGTGGTAAAGAGAGCTTGTTTTTGACTGTGGCCTATGCTTTGTCATGCCATGCTTGATATTGTTTTGTCTTTATGCTTAGTATTCTTTCCTGTAGCATGACTTGTTATAAACAATTAAGATTGCTTAATGTGCCTTGGATGTATCATGTGTTGTTTTAGCATATTAAAGCATAGTATAGTGGTATTCTCCTTTGATGTTTTATTTGGGTTGACTTGGCGCATGCTCACACCATGTTATGACTATCTCAAGTCACCATAGCCTTTATGATCCTTTAGTTTTCAACTTGTAGTATCACTTTATGCTTTGATCAATGATGTTTTGTCGCTCTACATGATTATGGCCATTATTGCTCTCTTAGTTTGTCGCTCCCAGTATTTTGCTAGCCTCCACAACCAAGTATGAGTTCCACTCATGCATCCAACTCCCTAAACCAAGTTATTCCAAAGATTCCACCATACCTACATACTAGCTTATGCTATTCCAAGTATATTCATGCTTTTGTTTACCTTCCAAATTAAACTTGTTATGAGAGAAACTAGTGATTAAAGCTCTCATGAACTTGATGGCACACTTTACTTTTCTTGCCCTTAATAAACTTGAACCATTGTGTCGTCTATGTTGTATATGCTTGCACTTATTTGTTGGTAATTAGCAGAACCATGCTTTCATGGGGAACGCTTTCAACATTGCACTTGGTACTTGTACCTAGTTGATATCATGCTCTTTTGTATATGGATGTCGTCGGTGTGAAATGAAAGGGGAGCTTGTAAGTCCATGGAGTTATGTATATGTGTTAGAAAAGCGCCTGGGCTGCTGGTCTAATCCATGCTGATATGGTGGAAACCTGCAGCGTAACCATAATGAGCTGTCTATGAAGCATTCTTCTTATAAAAAAAGAGTCCTATATTGAGAAAAAGAGAAAAGAAAAAAGAGAGATATTATGAAAAGAGGAAAGAGAGAAAAAAAGCACCATATTCCCATGGTAAATAAGAAGATTGCTGAGATGCTCGTTGTCTGCTTGCGTTGTCATTTTGATATGGGGATTCTTCCGTATCATCGGGCAAGGGGTACCCCGTTGGCGGTTCTCTATGATACACATGTACTTACGATGACAAGAACTTACCGGTGACTAAAATTGAGTAGCATGAGGAGCGGCCCTCGTATACAAGGGACATGACATTTCTGACTTATACTTCGCCAAGCATGTACACCATAGTTTGTTCACTTTAACCTTAATCACTTCAAGATGCTTATGATCGGGGCAATGAGAGCTGAAAGCTATCAGTGCCATAATTTTTGGAAGCTCTTTATTAGACTTGAATCCCTACTTTCTTCTATGAAGGCCTTTCTTCCACCATTATATTGAGTCTCCACTTTCTATCTTTATGCACCTACTTTGACAGCATAGTGGCCATTCTTAGTTCTATGTGCATTGTCCCAAGACCATTTGATTGATGTATAACTGGATATTGCTTATTTTAAACTATTTGTATCTAGTCACTCTTATGAACTTTGAATGTGTCCTATGCATTTATATTTGCTACTCTATGAGGGACAAGCTGAATACTTTTATGCTTTGTTTTCTTTATGTGAAACAAACAAACGTCTTGCAAAGCATTGTTATTCATGAATCTTTTGTTTGTGCATTTTCATGTTGCATCATAGTTTCTTTGCTTATTTCTAGAACTTTGTCTTTCATGTTATGATTGAAGTACTATGATCCTAGCCTTGAATGTCTTACAAATACTTTGATCAAGTCTTTGATGGTGCATGTCACCTCAAAAATTATTCTTTGTTTTTATCAATTACCTACTCGAGGACGAGCAGGAGTTAAGCTTGGGGATGTTGATACATTGCAAATATATCTATAATTTTTGATGTTCCATGCTTGGTTTTATCCACTTTCTTGTGTTTTGTTCCAACTTTGGAGTACTTTTCATATGATTTCTAGGACTAACCTATTAACAAGAGCCACAGTGCTAGCTGCCTGTTTTCTGCTGTTTTTGGTTCCAGGAAAGTCAGAAAATGAATATTCTCGGAATTGGACGGGACAAAAGCCAAAGTGCCTATTTTTTCGGAAGTCATTAGATGCCAGAATACAAGACGGAGAGGGGCCAAGGCCGGCCACCCCACCTGGCCACGCGGCTAGGCTTGGCCCACGACAGGGGGTGGTGTGGTGGCCCCAGGTACCCCCTCGGCCTCCCCTTCCAACTATAAGATGCCCTCGGGACGTAAACCCTAAGCACCCGATCAAAAATCCACGAAAGAGTCTGTAGCCGCCGTCATCTCCATCCCTAGATCGGGAGGGATCTGAAGCTCTTCTCGGCACCGTGCCAGAGAGGGGAATTCACCATGGAGGCCTTCTTCATCACCATGCAAGCCTCCGGTGTGATGCGTGAGTAGTTCATCCTTGGACTACGGATCCATGTAGTAGCTAGATAGCTGGTTCTCCTCCTTTGTGCTTTCATGTCTAGATCTTGTGAGCTCCGTTCATGATCAAGATCATCTATTTGTAATTCTACATGTTGTGTTTGCGGGGATACGATGGATATTAAGATGCTATTTTAGATTGATTATTGATTCTATTATGTATTTGTTATTTGTGATCTTGCATGCTTTCCGTTGTTAGTAGCTATCTTGGCCAAGTAGATGCTAGCAACTCCAAGAGTTAGTTTTTATACTCGATAGTGGGTTCATGCCTCTAGTAAGCTGGGGAAGTGACAGAAATCTCTAAGGTACTAGATGTGCTGTTGCTACTAGGGAGAAAACAACAATCCTTTGTTCATAGAACAATCGTATTGTTTACATTACACATAGTTCGTAAAGCAATAATCTGTTGCTTGCAACTTAACACTGGAGGGGGTTCGGATGATAACCTGAAGGTGGATTAATAGTTATAGATGCAGTTGGATGGCGGTCTATATATAATGTTGTAATGCCCAATCAAGTTCCAAAGGAGTCAAGATGATTAGTATATGCATGTATTGCTTTCTCGATGTTTGTCAATTGCCCCGCTCTAATTTGTTCACCCAGCATGTTATCTAAGGAGAGCCACCTCTAGTGAACTATGGATCTCGGTCCTTGTCTTTTTCTTTACGTACAATCTATAAACTGTTTAATTCTTTGTGTTTACTTTCTGCAAACTATTACTTCCTTCCATTCGATACGTTTAATCCTTTGTTTTCCGCAAAACACGGTGAGATTGACAACCTCATCGCAAGTTGGGGACAAAGTTTTGTGGTTGTGTTCTGCAGGTCTCCACGTTGCTACTAGCACCGGTAGTGCGCCCTGCCAAAGCTCAGCTAGTAACACCTTTGGGGTGTTTCCTTGCTCCTACTGGTTTGATTAAACCTTGGTTTCATAACTAAGGGAAACTTGCTGCTATGCTCATCATACCTTCCTCCTGGGGTTCCCAACGAGCTCTACATCAACCACGCACCAGCACTTTTCTGGGCGCCGTGCATTGAGCCATCAAGCCACAAGCCAAACTCAAGTGGAAAAACTAAGAGTGTTCTCCTTGCCCCCAAAAGTGAGATGAGAGATGTGCGAAATAACCCATCCATCTTGAACTATTTCCTCATTTGCAAGGGACTAGCGCAAGGAACTAATGAGTTAACCAATGTTCCTCCATCTTTGATATGTGTTTTGCAGGAATTCAAGGATGTGTTTCCCGAAGAGCTTCCTCATGGACTACCTCCTCTTCGCGGAATCGAGCATCGCATTGACCTCATCCCCGGCGCACCCCTTCCAACCTGTGCCGCCTACCGCACGAACCCAGAGGAGACGAAAGAGATCGATCATCAAATCAACCAACTCGTCTCCAAAGGTTTGATACAAGTAAGCACTAGTCCAAGTGCGATACCCTTGATTCTTATTCCAAAAACGGATGATACTTTGCGGTTATGCATGGATTGTCGTCCAATCGATGCTATCACCGTGCATTATCGACATCCTATACCACGTCTTGATGATATGCTTGACGGGTTGTGTGGAGCCACTATTTTCTCAAAAATTGATCTTCATAGTGGTTACCATCAAATATGCATGGCGGAAGGTGATGAGTGGAAAACCGCCTTCAAGACCAAACTTGGTCTCTATGAATGGTTGGTCATGCCCTTTGGCTTATCTAATGCCCCATCCACCTTCAGGCACCTTATGAATCATATCTTGTGTTCTCTCATTGGAAAAAGTGTCGTTGCCTATTTCGATGATATACTTGTTTATAGCAAGTCACTTGAGGACCATGTGATGTAGCCCGACCTTCGGTCGTTACCACATCATGGTCTCCAACTTCGCCAAGTCGTCATGGACTCCGAAGGTGAATCCGTTCCTCTATGCGAGCCCACTTCCTACCCTTTTGAATGGTATACTACTTCATACTCCGTCCCATATTCATGATAGGTTCATAAAGACGAGTACAGAGGCAAGGGAGGAAGCCCGAAGCACCAAGCTCGACAAGACAGAGGCTTGACAGAGAAGACGGAAGAAGGAGCAGCTGGAGAACCAGAATGTCTGGCCCGACCACACCAAAGTGTCTGGCCTGCCCTAGGCCACATCGAACTCTACCCGGACAGTACTCGGAGCGTCCGACCACTCCAGACTGCCCGGCCTACTCGACCTAGAGTGTTCGGCCCACCGAAATGTCCGGCTAACTCAACCCGGACTCTCTGGCCTGAGCGTATGGGCCTGTGCACCGCTAGCTGGGCCTTTGGCCCATGTACCCCTTAGTCCGTCCAGACTTTCTCCTTTTATTCCTAAAGTACCCTTGAACTAGTGGCTAGCCCATATATAGTGCCCCCACCCCCTCATGTAACATGGAGGCATAGATGATAGACTAAAGGCAACCCCCTTTGTGGAATCTCTAGTTTTTCCTCATCCCCTTCTACCAAAGGGGATCGATTATCATCACCACCTCTTTGGAGTTTGCATTGCGCCTCCCTCGTTGTACGAGGCCTTTGCATCGGTGTCCCTTTGCCAAGTTGTCAAGACCCTTTCCAAGGCGTTCTTCCCTCTCCGCTTGGGATCGAGGGAGCATGTTGACCAATCTTTCCTTGCGAGGATTCTATCGGACCGGTGGCCGCAGGCGAGAGATATTGGCCTTGTATCGTGTGAGTTTTTCCGTGTATTAATCGTGTTCTCGCAAGGTGTGAGTCCGCTTCCGCTACCTTCTCCCTTTCCTCTTGCTTTCCCATCGATTTGACCATGAGATCTGTAAAGATCAGGCCACCCACGGGGTTACCCCATAACATCTGGTATCAGCAGCTTTCGGTTGCCACGGTTTCCTCATTGATTTGATCTTTTCCCCATAAATTCGAAAATTCCACCAAAAATAGTCCTAATTTCATGTTTTCGATCGATCTGTGAATTGAGTATGTTTTGGTAGGTTTTGATCTGTCGATTACTTGCTAAACTTGTTGATCTACCTTCCCCTGCATTTTCATACCCTAATTCCTTGATTTCCACCATCAATTTAAAGTTTCTGTTCAAGTTTTTTCGCCAAAACTCGTTCCGTTCGTGTTCCGGAAGTTCTAGATCGACCGGACCGGACTGTCCGGCCTAAACGGACCGGAATATCCGCCACATCGGAGTATCCGGCCTAAGTGGGCCGGAATATCCGCCCAGGCCAGTCTGTCCGGCCTGCGCACCCTGGAATGTCCACGTCCCCTGTAGACAGAAAACTGCCTCACGGTTTTGAGCATAACTTTTGCATACAAACTCGGATTTTGGTGTTCTTTAGCTTGTTTTGAAGAGGAGAAAGAGCTCCACATCATCATTCAAGTGGTTCATGCTATATAATTAAACCAAATTCCATGAGTAAGGTGGAATCCACCAATCAAGGGTGAAGATCGGCGAGGAAAGGTATAAAAATTCCGCGACTTCTCCCCACTTGCTTTCCTTTGTGAGCTACACTATCTATGCGTTCAACAAACACCTATTGGGACTAGTTCCTCCTATGATTGCTTGGGGTATGTGATACATTGCAAATACTTTGATCAATTTTATGATGGTGCATGTCACCCCAAAAATTATTCTTTCTTTTTATCACTTACCTACTCGAGGACGAGCAGGAGTTAAGCTTGGGGATGTTAATACATTGCAAATGTATCTATAATTTTTGATGCTCCATGCTTGGTTTTATCCACTTTCTTGTGTTTTGTCCATACTTTGGAGTACTTTTCTTATGATTTTTGGACTAACCTGTTAACAAGAGCCATAGTGCCAGCTGCCTGTTTTCTGCTATTTTTGGTTCTAGGAAAGTCAGAAAATGAATATTCTCGGAATTGGACGGGACAAAAGCCAAAGTGCCTATTTTTCCAGAAGACTCCAGGAGCCAAAATACGAGAAGGAGGAGGGCTAGGGGCTGGCCACACCCCCCGAGGCGCGGGCTGGACCTGGCCGCGCTAGGGCATGGTGTGGTGGCCCCAGGCACCCCCTCGGTCTCCCTCTTCGCCTATAAGAAGCCTTCTGACCTAAAAACTCCGGGGGGTTCGACGTTTTTCCAGAAGGAGTTCCGCTCCGCCGCCACCACCAGATTCCACGAAACAACACCAGAAACTCCGTTCTGGCACCCTGCCGGGACGGGGAATTAGAGGAGATCATCGCCATCATCATCACCATCGCTTCTCCATCGACCATCCATGTTTCTCACATCTATGAGTGAGTAATACCCTGATGTAGGCTATGGGGATGGTAGGGATTGGATGAGATCGGTCATGTAATGGCATCAGATTGTTAGGGCATGGTGCCTAGTATCTTTTATTAGTGCTTTATGACTTTGTTGCGACTTGTTGTGCTTAATGCTTGTCACTAGGGCCCGAGTGCCATGATTTCAGATCTGAACATGTTATTGATTCATTATGATAGTATTGTTTTTGGTCTTATCTGCAAGTTGTATACACACGTTCTTGTCTGGAACCTATGGCCCAAAGTGACAGAAATCGGGATAACCAGAAGGTAATGGCTTTGATGTGAGGATCACATGTGTTCACAGAGTGTTAATGCTTTGCTCTGGTGCTCTATTAAAAGGAGCACCTTAATTGCCAGTAGTTCCCTAGAGGCCCCGCTGCAAACGGGCTGGCAGGACAAAAGATGTTATGCAAGTTCTCATTGCGAGCACGTATGACTATATATGGAACACATGCCTAGGATTGTCTAGTACTTGGATGCTTTATCTTATTTATCTGCATTTGCCCTATGTTCTGATTGCTATGTGAATTGTCTTGTCCATGCAACGCCCGTCCATCCATCCCTATGCCTACCGCACTCGAATCCCACTGTTTACTGCTTTTGTTACTACTGTTTTTGCTTTACTACTGCTGTTACTTTACTATTCCTACTAAAAAACTGTTGCTACTGATAAACTGCTGTGAGCAAGATTGTTTCTAGGTGCAGCTGAATTGATAACTCAGTTGTTAAGGCTTATAAATATTCTTTGTCTCCCCTTGTGTCGAATCAATAAATTGGGTTTCACTTCCCTCGAAAATACTACGATACACCCCCTAAACTTGTGGGTCATCAAGACTATTTTCTGGCGCCGTTGCCGGGGAGCGTAGCTTTATTTATCAAGTCCACTTGGAATCACTATTGTTCATGCTAAGTTTATTTTCTCCTTGTTTGCTTGTTTCTTTATCAAAAATACCAAAAAAAAGTTGTTCCTACTCTAGTTGTTATTTTCGTTGGTCTGTTATTGTCTTGCCTTATCATGCTTGTTGTCAATGGTTGGTTTCTTTGAAACTGAAGCTTATTGGCAAGGTGGGTTCACGGAAGATCAAAAATATTATTATAAGGAACACCGCTTGTCACAAAAAGGGAAACACTTATGGGAACAAATTGATAGATTGTATACCATTGCTAGAAACGTGTGCTCTACTTATAATGTTACTTATTGTTGTGATGAATCTTGTTTTAGAAAGAGGTATAAACACCTCCCTTTTCAATGTGATTATAATGATAATGATACCATATCTTCCTATGCTAAAGGAATTTATGAAATTTATGATGCGGAACAAATTGAAGAATTTATTTCTTGGAAAGGTGCTTTTGAACTTGCTAGTTTGCTTGAAAATATTGATGATTCACCTTATAAATATGAGGTTTATGGTATACTTAAATTTTGCTTTGATAATTACAAGGATGAAAATGGCTATATTCTTGAATATTTTAATATATGATTTCCACAAATGGAAGAGACTAATGCCTTGTAGGATACTATGGAAGAAGAAATTGATGAACCTAAAATCTCATTAGATGAAAAAGAGGAGGAGAGTGATGAGCAAAAGGAGGAAGAATGGATTAGCTACCCATGCCTACCTTCTAATGAGAGTAACTCTTTATCCCTTCCATTATTTGATTGTCCCCCATGCTTACTAAAGGAGAATGAATGTTATGTTCCTGAGGTTTCTTTTGAAAATGTTTATAATAAAGATCTAGTGCTTGTAGATCATGAATAGCATGCTTTATGTGATATTTATATTGTTGAGTTTATTCATGAGGCCACTGAAAATTATTATGAGAGAGGAAAATATGGTTGTACAAGTTTTCATGGTATTGAAACACCTCTCTATGTGCTGAAAGTTTTGAAGTTACTCTTGTTTTATCTTCCTATGTTTGTCATTTTGTTCTTTGTGAATTTATTTGCATACATGATTCCTATGCATAGGAAGTGGGTTAGACTTAAATGTGTTTTGAATTTGCTTCTTGATGCTCTATTTTACTTCAACTCATATTTCTTATGAGAGCATCCTCTCAAACTTTTATGCCTGAAGATGATAATATGTCTACTATTTTTGGGAGACCTTTTATTAAATACTGCAGGAGCTGTTATTAATTGTAATCAAGGGAAGGTGACCTTCAATGTCAATGACAAGGAACATACTATCTATTTCCCCGAGAAGATTGATAGACTTACGGTTTTGAATTCAATTGAACATGTTGAGGGCATTCAAGTTGGAGAAATATATTGTCCCATACCAAGAGAAAAATTTGAAACTATTATGATTGGGACTATTGCTATCAAGGTTGAGGTAACATAATCATTAGTGGAATACAAAGTTTTGTCTCATATGGAATTGTTTTGGTAGCAAGACCTAATCAACCTTGTTAACGAAAGGATTTGATTGAACAAAATAATGTTTTCACCATGATTATGTCCGCTTACTTCTATTCTATCCATTTTTAGTTTTTGCTTATGCCTAACTTAAAGGCATTAAACAAAAGTACTTATTGGGAGATAACCCAAAAGTTTTAGAAGAGTCTTGGAAGTTATTACTTCAGTAATAACCGCTCCTTATCCTTTTTATTTGCTTCTTGTGCCAAGATTAACCTCTAATGAGAGAGAAGTAATGATTGGGAAAGTTGTTGTCCCGAAACAGATTTTTGTGTTTCACCGTAAAAATTCGTGTAAAATCGCTGAACGTCTTTTTGAGGCGTGAATTTTTGTTCTTATGCCCCAGGTTTTATCTAACTTTCGTTAGTTCAACACTTTTTGATTTGAGCAACATAAGGTCTTCAAACAAATTCGTCTTTACCTACTGGTCTGTTTTGACAAATTTCTGCCATTTTCTGCATTTGCTTCTTGTTGGTTTCTTTTTGAGTTCTTTTCGGGAATTGAGATCTTTGAGGGAAGTGCTACAGTAGCTAGTGTTTTTAAGACTTATTTATCTTGAGTGCACTAATGTTTCTAATAAAGATTGTGTGAAGTTTTGTATGAAGGAAAAATTTCAGGTGTATGGAAGGAATGAGTAATGAGATGAAGGATGGACTAAAGCTCAAGCTTGGGGATGCCATGCGTGTCACCCCAAGAAATATCCAAGAACTACAAGCGTCAAAGCTTGGGGATGCCCAAGGTATCCCCTTCTTCATCAATAAAAATCCCAGGTTTCTTCCAAACACTTCATTTTTATTGTTTCATGTACAGTTGTGTTGTTCTTGGAGCATCTTCTTTTCATTTTCATTTTAGTTTTTAGTTTGCGTGGTTTTCTTAGTTTGATGAATAAATTGGTTGGACCTACTCTTTCATGCATTGGTGTTCAAATAGTTTGGTTTGGTTTGGTTTGGAAAAGAGTAGGAAAGCTCATGTTTAAGTGGTAAAGAGAGCTTGTTTTTGACTGTGGCCTATGCTCTGTCATGCCATGCTTGATATTGTTTTGGCTTTATGCTTAGTATTCTTTGCTGTAGCATGACTTGTTATAAACAATTGAGATTGCTTAATGTGCCTTGGATGAATCATGCATTGTTTTAGCATATTAAAGCATAGTATAGTGGTATTCTCCTTTGATGTTTTATTTGGGTTGACTTGGCACATGCTCACACCATGTTATGACTATCCCAAGTGACCATAAGCCTTTATGATCCTTTAGTTTACAACTTGTAGTATCACTTTATGCTTTGATCAATGATGTTTTGTCACTCTGCATGATTATGGCCATTATTGCTCTCTCGTTTGTCGCTCCCTTACTATTGCTAGCCTTCACTTGCACTGAGTGTTTTACTCATGTTTCCAACTCCCTTAAACCAAATATTGCCAAAGTGTCCACCATACCTACCTATTAGCATCATTTGCTACTTCCGTGCATATTCAATATGCCTTGTTTTCTTCCGAATAAAATGTTTGCTTGTTATGAGAAAGTTAGTTAGTAAAGCTCTCACGAACTTGATGGCACACTTTATTTTCTTGCATTTAATAAACCTGAACCATTGTGTCCTTCTTTGTTGCATATATGCTTGCGCTTTATAAGTTGAAGTTAGCAGAACCATGTATCATGGGGAACGCTTTCAACATTGCACTGGTACTTTGTACCCCGTTGATATCATGTTCTTTTGCTTATGGATCCTGGCGGTGTGAAATAAAAGTGGAACTTGTAAGATCATGGAGTTTGTATGTATGTTAGAGAAATGCCTCGTCCGCTAGCCTAAGCCATGCCTAATCATGGTAGAAACTTGCAGCATAACCATAATGAGTATTCTATGAAGCATCCTCAATAAAAATCTATGCACATAGTAAATAAAAGGATCGCTAAGATGCTCATTGTCTGCTTGCCTTGTCATTTTGATTATGGGATAGATCCTGTATCATGTGCAAGGGGTACCCCGTTGGCGGTTCTCTATGATACGTATATACTTATAATGACAAGAGCTTACTCATGACTGAAGTTGAGTAGCATGAGGATCGGTCTTCGTAAGTAAGGGGCATGTGACTTCGATTTATAACTTGTCAAGCATATCCTCTTAGTTGTGTCACTTTAACCTTAACCATTTAAAGATGCTTATGATAGGGGCAATGAGAGCTCAAAGCTAATGAGTACCATACTTTCAGCATTTGGAAGCCTTTCAAACTTTTCAAAACCTGTTCATTTCCTTGTTGAGTCTCCACACATTCTATGAGCACTTTGTTGAGAGCATAGTGGCCATTCTTTGTCCTATGTGCATTGTCCCAAGACTTGTTGATTGATGCATACCTTGATATTGCTTGTTTTAAACTATTTGTATCTAGTCACTCTTGTAAACTTTGAAGGTGTCCTATGCATTTATGTTTTCTACTCTATGAGGGACAAGCTGAATGCCACTATGCTATGTTTTCTTTATGTGAAACAAACAAATGTCTTCCAAGGCATTGTTATTCATCAATCTTTTGTTTGTGCCTTTTCATGTTGCATCATAGTTTCTTTGTCTTATTGCTAGAACTTTGTCTTTCATGTTATGATTGAAGTACTATGATCCCAGCTTTGAATGTTTTACAAATACTTTGATCAATTTTATGATGGTGCATGTCACCTCAAAAATTATTCTTTCTTTTTATCACTTACCTACTCGAGGGCGAGCAGGAGTTAAGCTTGGGGATGTTGATACATTTCAAATGTATCTATAATTTTTGATGCTCCATGCTTGGTTTTATCCACTTTCTTGTGTTTTGTCCACAATTTGGAGTACTTTTCATATGATTTCCTGGACTAACCTATTAACAAGAGCCACAGTGCTAGCTGCCTGCTTTCTGTTGTTTTTGGTTCCAGGAAAGTCAGAAAATGAATATTCTCGGAATTGGACGAGACAAAAGCCAAAGTGCCTATTTTTCCAGAAGAGTCCAGGAGCCAGAATACGAGACAGAGGAGGGCCAGGGGCTGGCCACACCCCCCTAGGCGCGGGCTAGGCCTGGCCGCGCTAGGGCATGGTGTGGTGGCCCCAGGCACCCCCTCGGTCTCCCTCTTCGCCTATAAGAAGCCTTCTGACCTAAAAACTCCGGGGGGTCGACTTGTTTCCAGAAGGAGTTCCGCTCCGCCGCCACCACCAGATTCCACGAAACAGCACCAGAAACTCTGTTCTAGCACCCTACCGGGATAGGGAATTGGAGGAGATCATCGCCATCATCATCACCGTCGCTTCTCCATCGACCATCCATGTTTCCCCCATCTATGAGTGAGTAATCCCCCGCTGTAGGCTATGGGGATGGTAGGGATTCGATGAGATCGTTCATGTAATGGCATCAGATTGTTAGGGCATGGTGCCTAGTATCTTTTATTAGTGCTTTATGACTTTGTTGCGACTTGTTTTGCTTAATGCTTGTCACTAGGGCCCGAGTGCCATGATTTCAGATCTGAACATGTTATTGATTCATTATGATAGTATTGTTTTTGGTCTTATCTGCAAGTTGTATACACACGTTGTTGTCTGGAACCTATGGCCCCAAAGTGACAGAAATCGGGATAACCGGAAGGGAATGGCTTTGATGTGAGGATCACATGTGTTCACAGAGTGTTAATGCTTTGCTCCGGTGCTCTATTAAAAGGAGTACCTTAATTGCCAGTAGTTCCCTAGAGGCCCCGCTGCAAACGGGCTGGCAGGACAAAAGATGTTATGCAAGTTCTCATTGCGAGCACGTATGACTATATATGGAACACATGCCTAGGATTGTCTAGTACTTGGATGCTTTATCTTATTTATCTGCAATTGCCCTATGTTCTGATTGCTATGTGAATTGTCTTGTCCATGCAACGCCCGTCCATCCATCCATATGCCTACCGCACTCGAATCCAACTGTTTACTGCTTTTGTTACTACTGTCTTTGCTTTACTACTGCTGTTACTTTACTATTCCTACTACAAAACTGTTGCTACTGATAAACTGATGTGAGCAAGATTGTTTCCAGGTGCAGCTGAATTGACAACTCAGTTGTTAAGGCTTTTAAATATTCTTTGGCTCCCCTTGTGTCGAATCAATAAATTGGGTTTCACTTCCCTCGAAAATACTGCGATACACCCCCTATACTTGTGGGTCATCAGTATGCACATTTGATACTTGTAGAATTCTGAGCAAAAGTTGTGAGCGTGCTATCGCATATAGTTATCTTGTATAGCTGTTGGCACAAGGAAGAGGCAAGTGAAAAAAAAAAAGAGACAAACAAGTGCCTCATAGAATAGGAAACGCAAGCTAGATGAACATCATATAGGTGGTACTTATTGTGCATATCTTGTAGCCCACAAATTTTATTGCAATCGAACAAGCGTCTCTCCTTGCACTTATGCCACACGAGCTTATAGTCTTCGCTAGGTAATCAGTTGGTTCTTAGCTCACTTTCTTCGTCGCACAAGTCCCATTTATCCCACCATGTGTGTTTCCTTGTACATAATTCCTATCTTGTTTATTGACTTGTTTTGCTTTGTGATCATCGTGGTCCTTTACTTGCCATTACAATATCTTTATTTCGGATTGTTCTTGGACACGCCACCTTCCATACCTATCCACCATAAGCTTTGTGTGTGTGTGGTGTGTTTTAGTGGCTAGTTGGTTTTGGTGTTCCGCGTGAATTTCACTTTGCTTGGTTTTGATTGCTGTCAAGTGTTGCCACTTGCATTACACTATCTTCCAAGGTAAAGTAAGGTTTAGCGTTGCATCCCTAACCCACTACCACTTCCATATACACCACTTGGTCTTGTGAATCATGTCTAGGGACTCCAGAACCGAGGATGATATCTATGAAGAACCCATGATGAGCCACCATGACTACGACTCCACAAGTATAGAGGACATGACAAAGCACTACACCGACAGTGGATCCACATGCTTTGACGACCCGGAGTTACACCTACGACGAGTCCACATGCATGGAAGACATGTAGCACGTCATCAACAATGGCTCCTCAGACATGGAGAAATTGGAGCTCTACATCGACAATGGCTCCTCATGCATGGAGCACTACACCGACAATGGCTCCACATTCTTAGGTGATATGGAGTACTACATCAAAAACGACTCCCCAAGTATGGATGACTTCGAGTGCTACAATGACGACGCCTCACCAAGCATGCTGGTCATGGCAAACTGCATCGACATCGAGGGCTCTTCCATGAGCCATGAAGAATACCTCCACCGCTTGGAGATGGAAGCCTACTATGCCAAGCAAGAGGAGACGCATCATCAAGAAACCATGACCTTCAAGGCCAAGTGTGCCACACCAAAGGGCACCACCTACTTCGATGATCCACCTCTAAGGCATCGAGCGCCATCACCTCCAAGCCGTCAAGTGCCACCATATCCAAGGCACCAAGCACCACCACCTCGAAGGCGTCATGTGCAATAAAATTCAAGGCAACAAGTTCCATCACCTACAAGAAGAAGGTCGCCCAAACATCATCTTCCAAAAGAGGCGCCACGAATCAAGAATCTTCATCGACATACATCCTCTCGTGATCATCGCAATCATCAAAAGGATACAAGACATCGTCCAAGGCATCTTCGTAACCTCGAGAGCGCTAAGGTCCAACAACCATTGGAGAAGTTGAAAAGTGACCTCATCAAGACTAGGAAGGACAGGGACGACAACCTCGCCAATTTTGACGAGTCAAGCTCTCGAAGGCGCCACCTACATCAACCTTCAGCAAGGCACGCCAATGACATTCGTAAGCACCATCATAAGACACCTTCAACTATTCGTCCCACCACCAAAATGGCACCAAGAGAAAGCTCCCCTCCATGCCACCATCATAAGACACCTTCAACTTGACGTGCATCATGATGCATGCAACTTCATTCATGTCTACACAAGCCAACGAGGCCATGGCGAAGGATGAGAAAAATGCAAGTAAAGAGCTTACCCTAGAAGATGGCAACGACAAGGTCAAGAGTGGTGAGAATGGGACTTTCCCTTCACCAAGGGAGGCGCATGGAGTTGAGAGAATCGAGCATATCCCTATACGCTTGAGTGATGATGTGGTACCGATCCCATGTGATTATGGTAGCCACTTAGCCCACTTGAGAGAGAGCAAGAGTGAGATGAGTGACTCCACCATATGTGAGATTGAGTGCTTCCACTTTGAGGGCATTAGTGATACACCAAGTGAGTTGAGAGTGGTAGTTGATAGGTCATGTGAGGCCACTTTGATTTCTAATGACTTACCTCTATCTCTAGTGTGATTTCTCATGATGTGCTAGGTTCCATGGATCAAGAGGAGACAAGCCTCGAACTTATGATTCCTCAAATGGAGAAGATGTACATGGTGCTTGAAGATGATGCTACGCCATGGCTACACCAAGAAGACGAAGCCGCCCACATGGAGGCCACTACTACCACAACACCCACATCATTTGAGAGGTCTGAACAAGGTAAAAATAAGGGTGTTGATGATGCCATGATCCCACTAGTGGACATGATGGCTTGTGATGATTGGCATGTTATGGATGGTGTTTGTGATATAACATATGATTCATTCATGTCCCCATGTGATACTTTGCATTTGCATAATGTTGAGCATGTGAAATTACTTGATTGTGATGATGTTGCCATAGACATGCCATGCTACAAACGTTTCATTTTTTCTATTATTGCTTCAAATGTGTTGAACAATTTCTCTTTCCAATGTTTTTCTTGCAATGATGTTAAGAATGATCCTCGTGTTGCAACAAACTTGATGAACAGTTTCTCTTTCCATATGTTTGTCGACAACCATGCTATTGCTTCGGACATGCCTTGTCATGGTAGTTATTTAAATTCTCCCGTTTCTTGCAATAAGATGAATAATTGCTCTTTCACTTGCTTTGCTTGCAACAAAAATTCTCATATGGTTTCTATTGAGATGGCCCCCATAACCTTCTCAAATTTTGGAGATTTTGATGATTGCCATAATAAGCATGTTCCCCACTTGCATACTCACCATGCATATATTTCATACTTGATTGACATTAATGGTTATGTGCACAAGAAGAGATATGTCATAATGGACACATGTTCTTCCTTTTATCTATGATGTGTGTAGGTACCCGCACAAGAATGTCAACCTTGGTTGAGCACGAGTTGACAAAAAGAGCTCTAGAGAGCATCCCCCAAGTGAGTTCAAGATCGAACCCAACTCTGATACCTTTTTCATGCTTTGTATCTTTCATGTTGAAAATTTTCTCTTTCCTATGGTTTGCTTGCAAGCATGTTGATGTTATTCTTTCACCTTGTGACAATCATGCTTCGTTGCTATTGGATATTGATGCTTTGTGTGTTGCAAAAAAAATGTTGAACAATTTCTCTTTCCGATGTTTTGTGTGCAATCATAATGCCATTATGAGCATGTATTGTCACGAGAGCTTCAAAGTCTCTCGTATTTTTATTGCAACAAACATAAGGATCACTTGCTCTTTCACATGGTTTGTTTGTAAACATGTTGTTTTTGCTTCCGCTTACGATATTCATTCCCCCATGATATTTGCTTTCGATGATTTGTGTGTGGCATCCAACATATCGAACAATTTCTCTTTCCAATGGTTGGTTTGCACACATAATGTTGTTGGTTTGGATATTCTTCCTCATGCGTTTTTGCCGAATTGTCCTATCCTTGCATCAAAGATGTTGATCAATAATATAGTCAATTGCTTTGAGTGCAACACTACGACGTTTTATGGAGTTTTTGAGTTCCCACATTTGGATGATGTTCAAACAATTTCCATGCACTTTGACCTTGCATATGCATTACGTTTGCTATACTTGAGTTGTGCTAATAGTGTTGTGAACAAGAATGGACATGCCACAAATGGCATGCTCCTCTATCACACACAAACATATTTTTCTTGGTCTTTCTTGTGTGAAGGTACAATTGCTAACGCGTCAACCTCTATGGACCAAGAATTGAAAAGACGAATCGAAGAGAGTTACCTAGGGCTGCCCTTCAACGAGCTATCTCTACATCATAAAGTGACTTCCTTCTACTTGAGTACTCATGCTATAATCTTCATGAATTGGCTACGCTTTGAGTGTTGCTTCGATTTTGTGGTGAGCTTTGTAGGATTCATGGAAGGTGAAGGAACATTGAGGTATTGTCAATTCAATCTTCCCGAGGACATGATATGGGGTGGCCCGATCTTCTCAGCAAGCACTTGTCGATGATGATAATGGTGAATACATAACTAGCCTATAGCTATGAACTCTCCCATTCGAACCCTGATGCCAATGCAACAGCTCTCGAACCCCATGGGATATTCACAACACCAAGATCTTGCGCACGTAGCCATCAACCACGAATGGTAGTTTGGAATCTACTAATTCCCAATGGAACAACAAATCACACTCCATTGCAGTAGATAATTTGATCACAGGGTAATTCCAGAGGTTCTCAAAAGAAACAACTCCAAAATAGTTTTAACATGGTCTAAACCCTAACTATGGGGCATCCCAGGGCTTATAAGGGCGGATGGAGTGGCCAGAAACCGACACTAAGAAGCGTACGACTCAAATTGATACATCCTGCCTCGGACCAGATTTGGTCGGTGGGCAGACAGTCTGGTGGAATTGGGCCAGACATTCCGATTTGGCCGGACACTCCGGGTGGAGTCAGTCGGACAGTCTGGTCTGGCCGGAATCTTCAAAGTTTCCGGGTGGTCTCCGGGTAGTGTCCTATTTGGTGTACTGATTGTCCACACCAATTCTTCTCTCGGGTAGGCCGGATAGTCCGGGTGGACTCGGTCGGACACTCCGGTTGCTGCAGAGTTTCTTGCCTCTGTCTTGATGATCTTCTCTTGTGCCTTCCTCTCGCTCCTCCCTCGCACATCCTTGGGCGATCATCATGCTGGGCTTCTCTTGTAGCCCTTCTCCTCCTCGCGCCATGCTTATTTCTCCAACGAACCTGATCATACATAAATGCATAGACTTAGGTAGTATAAAGTTCTCATCAATTAAAGTACCAGATTCGTTTAGGAGTGAATTCACCTGTTGTTCAAGTAGCTTAACACGAGCTCTTGTAATGGGTCCAATTCTAATCTCATTGGACTGATCCTTCCTTGCAATAGCTGGAACATCTTCGGTAGTATTTTGGGTAGGTATAATTGTAGGGATGTCTTCATCATCTCTCCCCTTCAAAAGGCGTCGAACTCGACGCTCCAAGGTCTTCTCCATCATATGGTGATAAATCAGCAACGTTGAAGTTGTTTCTAACTCCACCAAACTTAGCAATACGTATATCAATCAAGTAGACATTATCATTAATCTTCGCGAACACCTTGTAAGGACCAGCACCACGTGGCTTCAATTTTGATTGTCGAAGTAGTGGGAACCTATCCTTTCGTAGATGCACCCATACCATGTCGCCAGGCTTGAACAAAACTTCCTTCCGTGTTTGATTCCTTGCAGCAACAATGTTCTTGCATTTCTTCTCAATAACCTCTTGAGTCTTCTCATGAATCTTCTTCACATATTCAGCTCGCTTTGATGCCTCCATATCAACTCTCTCATGTAATGGCAAAGGCAACAAATCAAGTGGCGTCAATGGCTTGAAGCCATACACCACCTCAAAACGACAAAGGTGAGTAGTCAAATGCACAACCCTATTTTATGCAAACTCAACATGTGGAAAACACTCTTCCCACTCCCGTGGATTCTTATTTATCATAGTCCTTAGCAATTGTGGCAATGTTCTATTCACCACCTCTATTTGACCATCTGTTTGGGAATGGCATGCAGTACTGAACAACAACTTCGTTCCCAGCTTCCCCCATAAGTTCTTCCAAAAGTAGCTCATGAACTTTACATCACAGTCAGAAACAATCGTCGTGGGTAATCCATGTAATCTCAAGATGTCTCTGAAAAACTGTTAGCAACATGTGACGCACCGTCGCTTTTGTGGCATGGAATAAAATGAGCCATCTTAGAGAACCTATCCACTACCACAAATATAGAATCATGACCTCTCTATGTTTTAGGTAGACCTAGCACAACATCCATACTAATGTCTTCCCATGGTGTAGTAGGTGCAGAGAGAGGTGTATACAAACCATGAGGTTTCAATTTTGATTTGGACTTGTGGCATGTAATGCAATGACTCACAAATCTGTACACAACATGCCTCATCTTGGGCCAATAAAAATGATGAGCTAGCATGAGCAATGTCTTCTCATGCCCAAAGTGACCCATCAAACCACCAGCATGTGATTCCTGCACTAAGAACAAACACAACAACGGTTCTGGAATACATAGTTTGTTAGCTCTAATCAAATATCCATCATGTATATGATACTTATCTCATGAATTTCTAAGAGCACATAAACGATATGGTTCAGCAAAATCATGTTCATTTGCATAAAGTGCACAAATACTCTCTAATCCAAGAATTTTAACATCAATATTTGTCAATAGCATGTTTTTCCTAGACAAAGCATCAACAACTACATTCTCCTTTCCCTTCTTATACTTAATCATGTAAGGAAAATATTTAATAAACTAAACCCATTTAGCTAATCTTCTATGCAAGTTTAATTGAGCTTGCAAATACTACAATGTTTCATGATCAGAATGTATGATAAATTCTTTTGGCCACAAATAATGTTGCCAAACTTCAAGAACTCTAACAAGTGCATACAATTATTTATCATAAATAGGATAATTAAACATTTCAATGTATCAAATGCAATATCTTGGGCTGCACCCCACACAAATGGCACACCTTTCTTAGTCAATTCATTCAATGGTGCAACAATAGTGCTAAAATCCTTCACAAAGCGTCTATAGAAACCAGCTAATCCATGGAAACTGCACACTTGACTAACATTCATGGGAATAGGCCAATTCTGAATTGATTCAATTCTAGATTGATCTACTTCTACCCCATGCTTAGATACAACATATCCCAAAACTATGACCTTATCTTTTGCAAATGTGCACTTCTCAAGATTAGCACACAATTTGTTATCACGCAATACTTGCAAAACTTGTCGGATATGGTTACAATGTTCAGTTTCATTGTGGCTATAGATAAGTATATCATCAAAATAAATAACCACAAAGCGTCCAATAAATTCTCTCAATACATGATTCATTAATCTCATGAATGTATTAGGTGCATTAGTAAGACCAAACGGCATGACTAACCACTCATACAACCCAAATTTTGTTCTAAAAGAAGTTTTCCATTCATCCCCTTCTTTCATCCTAATTTGATGGCAACCACTACGCAGTCTATCTTATAGAAAATAGCAGCACCACTCAATTCATCTAGCATATCCTCTAAACGTGGAATAGGATGACGATATCGAATAGTGATGTTATTGATAGCTCTACAATATACACACATGCGCCATGTACCATCTTTCTTAGGTACTAAAATAACAGGAACAACACAAAGGCTAAGAGAAACACGAATGTACCCTTTATCTAGCAACGCCTATACTTGTTTCTGTATCTCCTTTGTTTCTTCAGGGTTGGTCCTATAGGGTGCATGGTTTGGTAATGTGGCGCTAGGTATCAAGTCGATTTGATGCTCAATGCCACACAATGGAGGCAATCCTGTGGGCACATCTTCTAGAAACACATCGCAAAAATCCTGCAAAACAGTATATACACCAAGAGAAATAGGGGTCATGTCGTTAGAAACCAATACCTCGCCCTTATACATGAGCACAAGCGGCATGACTGTAGGATCCTCACTAAACTCTCTCATATCTTCCTTGGTTGCTAATATCAAAAGATTAGGATCTCTCTCACTTTTTGTTATATCACTCTTTTTGGGCTCTATTACATCATGTACAGCTGCAACACTATCTCGTCTATCTATAGATTCATCCTTCAAGTTTACTTCTATCTTTTGATGAGACTCATTCACAATCTGTTGTGGTGTCACTGGCTGCATATTAATTTTCTTCCCTTGAATTCCAAGTGATAGGTATTGGCACGGCCATTGTGTTGCACAAGGAGATCATAAAGCCAAGGCCGACCCAATAGGAGATGGCAAACAGTCATAGGAACCACATCAAAATCAATAGAATCCTTGTATGGCCCTATTTAAAAATTCACATGTACCATATGGTTTACCTTCATCTCACCATTGTCAATCAACCATTGTATGTAGTATGGCTTGGAATGAGGTAAATAAGTCAAATTCAGCTTGGCACATAACTCCTTGCTTGCAAGATTTCTGTAGCTACCTCCATCAATGATTACTTTGCAAGCTTTGTTAGGGCTAACAAGTGCTTTTATTTGGAACAAGTTGCAGCGCTGAGAATCAACAATAGGGTGCACACTAAGGATACGTGGAGACACCACAATGGTTGGTGCACGCTCAAGGAAAGCATCCATACCTTCCTCGCCGTCATAACCATCATCACAAGTAGGATCAACTTCATCTCCACTCTCATAATCACCTTGTTCGTTGACAAAGATAACCTTGCGGTTTGGACAATCTCGCTTGTAGTGTCCTCTACCTCCACAAGTATGACACTCCACATCGCGAGTACGCGCTGTTGACATATTGAAACCTGAGCTAGCAGCAGGAGCAGCGGGTTTCTTAGCATTAGAACCATAAGATGGTGTGGGAGCATGCTTGAACAAAGATGGAAACGGTTGGCTAGCATCCGCTGCAGGTGGCGCCATGGGTGCTGGAGGTATAGACTGGCCAAAAAACGACTGGAAGACGGAAACCTGGCACGGGAATTAGCTTCTTTAGCTAGCTGTGATTTGACCTCTCTAGCATGATGCAATAGTTCATTCATACACTCGTACTTGTGATGACGAAAAATGCTCTTGATTGGTAACTTCAAATTGTTGAGAAATCGCTGCATGGTCATCTCAAGGGATTCACAAACTCTAGCATGCTCCATAAGCATCTCCATCTCCATGGAGTACTCATCAGCTGACATGGTTCCTTGCCTCAATTGTGTCAACTTGTCAAAAACTGAACGCAAGTAGTTGGTGGGTACAAAATGGTCCTTCATGATGCGCTTCATCTCGCGCCAAGTCATCACAGGAAGGTCATTGTCATCCCTTCTATTTTGCACAATAGCATCCCACCAACGCAAAGCATATCCATCAAATTCTGATGCTGCAAGCTTTACCTTCTTATCTTCTGTATAATCATACAAACGCCAGAACTTCTCGATCTTCAACTCCCATGTGGGGTAATCTTCTGGATCAAGTGATCCATCAAACTTAGGAATTGAGAATTTTGTCTTTCCCAAACCATCATCCATAGCTTGGTTAGGGACACGTTGAGCAGGCCCAATAGGAGCAAAACCACGTGCATATGGAGGTGAAGTTGCAGGCGCAGGGGGATTAGCACATCACCTGCCAAGGTTTGGGGCAGCACCAACAACACTTCCTTCATCATCGTATTCAACGGCATCATCAGGTGGTTGTTGCTGTCTTTGCTCAAGGGATACCGTCAAAGCATCAATAGAATGCTGCAAATCTGTGACATTGGTGTTGATAGTTGTCACTTGTGTTTGTATTTTAGTGACTGCCTCTTCATTTTCTCCCAAAGCCACTTGCACGTCCTGAATATTCTTGTCAATGGCATTTGTTGTGTGACTGAACACATGTGTCAAGTGGGATTTCAATGCTTCATATTCCCGCCAATTAACAAGATCATCATCCTTCTTTTTCTATGACACAACATCATCATCACTAAGAGACATGATTAGTAGGTTAGTGAAAAAATCAAAATCTGTTTGGTGGAAACACTCAGACCACACTCACAACTGACAAGAAAGCAAATCTTACTGCTCCAAAGTGAATAGAGATAATTTACCAAAATGAAATCAAAGACTAAAGCACTGATGTGATGAAGTGAATATCAAGCGCATGGAGAACGATCACAGGGCACACAGGTTATTTATGGTGGAGCTCTAGGTATGGTATGCTAACTACACCGCAAATAAGTCCTAGTGCTGATCGTATAAAACCCAAGAAACACACCCGGTGGAGATAAACATGGAGCAACTTATAAAAAGGAATATTGCAATGCACCAGAGAGACGCTAGTAAAAGCTCAAATTAAACAAGCACAAGATTGCTCAATCTACAAGTGCTATGATCAACTAGGCCTCCAATAATGCACACTTTGATAACTCTTTTTGTCACGCTTGTAGCTCTTTTCTCCTTTTTTTACTGATTCTCTTTTTTTTTTATTTTTCAACTATATGAGTCAATGCAAACCAGAGTGCAGCAACTTATAACAAAACTAGCCCGGATAGTCCGGATGATTCACGGCGGATACTCCGGTCTGGCCGGATAGTCCGGTGTATATATGCCGGATAGTCTGTTTTTTCCTAACAAAAATTTCCGCACTTCGAAACCCTAATGAGCAGCTTGTCGGAGCTGAGCAATTAGTATTGTGGGTATGTTCCTAGGCACGAATGCTGTAGATAGGCTGTGTCTATGGTATGCAAACAAAGGTACGCTATGTGGACTCGGACAAGCGATGAAAACTTGCGGAAAATGGTGATGGAGGACATGGCAGAAAAAACAAGATCAAACCCTAAACCTAGAAACAACTGAAAACCTGTAGATCGGATCTACGAGAAGACATGATCAGCAACTAAAACTTGAAAACGATGCAATCCAGTCTATGGCAAAAAAATTTAAGGCTTTTTCTGTATAGGACTAAAAAAACTAATCTATGGATGGATTTGTGCATGCTCACTGAGTAAACGAGGAAATCTGATACCAAGATGATATGGGGTGACACGATCTTCTCAGCAAGCTCTTGTCGATGATGATAATGGTGGATAGATAACTAGCCTGTAGCTATGAAGTCTCCCGCTCGAACCCTAATGCCAATGCAGCAGCTCTCGAACCCTGTGGGATATTCACAACACCACACTCTTGCGCACGTAGCCGTCGACCACGAATGGTAGTTTGTAATCTACTAATTCCCAATGGAACAATAGATCACACTCAATTGCAGTAGATAATTCGATCGCAGGGTAATTCTAGAGGTTCTAAAAAGAAACAACTCCAAAAATAGTTTTAACGTGGTCTAAACCCTAACTATGGGGCGTCACAGGGCTTATAAGGGCGAATGGGGTGGTCAGAAACCGAAACTAAGACGCGTACGACTCAAATTGATACATGTCGACTCGGACCAGATTCGATCGGCGGGCAGACAGCCCGGTGGAATTGGGCCAGACATTCCGGTCTGGCCGGACACTCCGGGTCGAGTCAGCCGGAGAGTTGGGTCTGGCTGGAATCTTCAAAGTTTCCGGGTGGTGTCAGGGTAGTGTCTTATTTGGTGTACTGATTTTCCGCACCAATTCTTCTCTCGGGCAGGCCAGACAGTCTGGGTGGACTCGGCCAGACACTCCGGTTGCTGCAGAGTTTCTTGCCTCCGTCTTGATGATCTTCTCTTGCGCATTCCTCCCGCTCCTCCCTCGCGCATCCTTGAGTAATCATCATGCTGGGCTTCTCTTGTAGCCCTTCTCCTCCTCGTGCCATGTTTATTTCTACAACGAACCTGATCATACATAAATGCATAGACTTAGGTAGTATAAAGTTCTCGTCAATTAAAGTACCAGATTCGTTTAGGAGTGAATTCACCTATTGTTCAAGTAGCTTAACACGAGCCTGGTGCGGACAGTCAGTAGGCCACGTCAGACTCTACCCGGTGTGTCCAGCCACTCCAGACTATCTGGCCCACTCGATCCGGAGTGTCCGGCCCCACCGGAATGTCCCGCTAACTCCACCCAGACTCTCCGGCATGAGCGTATGGGCATGCATGCCGCTTGCTGGGCCTTTAGCCCGTGTACCCCTTAGTCCATCCAGACTTTCCCCTTTTATTCCAAAAGTACCCTTAAACTAGTGGCTGGCCTATATATAGTAACATGGGGGATAGATGATAGACTAAAGACAAGCACCTTCATGGAATCTCTAGTTTTGCCTCATCCCCTTCTACCAAAGGGGATCGATGATACGTCCATTTTGCATCACTATTCTATATTCACAATTTACTGTTATTCATTGATATATTTCATATTAAGAGATGATACTTATGTTATTTCATATGTTTTTACATGGTTGATGACTTTTGGAGCATGGACCGCTGGAGTCAGGATTCTGATGGAAAAGGTGCTGTTTGGAGGCAAAATTCGCGAAGATCAGAAAATCTGGGAAAATACATGAAAAATCCTATTTTCTAGAAGACGAAGGAAGCCAGAAGGGGAGGCTGAGATGAGCCACATGGGGCCCACACCACCCCATGGCACGGGCCAGCCTAGGCCGCGCCACTAGGTGGTGAGGCCGCCCTGGTCCACCCCTAGCTCTCCCCTCTGCCCTATATTATCCTCCTGAAACCCTAGGACTCGGGGGGCGAATACAAAAAGATTCCACCGCCTCTGCGGGGCAGAAAACATCGAGAGAGAAAGATTTCTCCGGCAGACAGAATTCTGCCAAGGGAATTCCTTCCCGAAGAGGGGAGATCGTTGCCATCAACACCACCATCAAGTTGGACTTCATAGGGATCATCATCATCACCACCATCATCTCCACCAGCAACCTCATCACCATCTCCATATCGCTATAACACTTGGGTTGAATCTTGCATAGTTCTTAGGGGAAACTTTCCCGATGTTGATTACTCCTTGTAGTTGATGCTATTGAGTGAACCATGGCATTATCGTTTATGTTCAGATTGTTACACATTATTATTTCATCTCTGATCATGATACATATGATGTCTTGTGAGTAGTTCGTTTGTTCTCGAGGACATGGGAGAAGTCATGTTGTTAGTAGTGGAATTGTGTTGAGAAAGATTCAATAGTTTGATATTTAAGTTGTGGTGTATTTCTTCTAGTGGTGTCATGTGAACGTCTACTACATGACACTTCACCTATATTGTCCTAGGGGAATGCATTGTGTATTTGTCTACTAATCGTAGGGGTTGCCGGAGTGACAAAAACCTGAACCCCCGTTAGGAAACCATTGCACAAGGGACGTCAGGGTCTTAGAGTTTAAAGCTGTGGTTAGGTTTCTACCTTAATTACTTTCTTGTACTTGCGGATACTTGCAAGGGGTATAATCACAAGTATGTATTAGTCCTAGGAAGGTCGGTACATTAGCACAGGTTCACCCACACAACACTTAGCAAACTAGAGAAGATTAATCAACTATATGAAGCGAAAGTACTTGACGATATTCCCGTGTGTCCTCGAGAACGTTTGGTCATCTTACGTAATACAACCGGCTTGTCCTTTGCTGAATAAAGGATTGGACCACTTGCTGCATTTATTCTTATTGTCTTTTATTTACTCGTACTTTATTCACTTGCATTATCAAAAAACCCTAAAAATCCGTTTGCTAAGTATTTGCAGAGAATTCCTGATCCATACCACTAGCCAGCACCTTCTTCTCCTCGTTGGGTTCGACAATCTTACTTATCGAAAATACTGCGATACACCTCCTATACTTGTGGGTCATCAATCAACTATCTTCACCACCTCGTTGGAGTTTGCATCGCGCCTCCCTTGTTGTACAAGGCCTTGGCATTAGTGTCGCTTTGCCAAGTTGTCAAGACCCTCTCCAAGGTGTTCTTCCCTCTCTGCTTGGGATCGAGGGAGCACGTTGACCGATCTTTCCTTCCAAGGATTCTATCGGACCAGTGGCTACCAGCGAGAGCAATCAGCCTTGTATCGTGTGAGTTTTGCATGTGTTCATCATGTTCATCGTGATGTGTGCATCTGCTTCCGCTATCGTCTCCCTTTCCTCTCACTTTCCCATTGATTTGACCACGAGATGCGTGAAGACGGGCCACCCACGTGGTTATGCCATAACACCATGTTACACATGTCAAGGAAGTCTGACAAATCCTTCAACATTAAAAGCTTTATGCTAATCTTCCCAAGTGCACTTTTGCTAAGACAAGTTAATTTTTCTTGGATTTGTCGTTTCTTCAAATGGCATTGAAGTTGATGTGTCCAAAGTAAAGGACATACGAGATTGGCCAATCCCAACAAATGCGAGTGAGCTCTGAAGTTTTCATGGTTTGGCCGGTTCTATCGTCGCTTTGTGAAAGACTTTCCTACCATTGCTTGTCCTCTCAACGAATTGAACAAAAAGAATGTCACCTTCGCATGGGGCAAAGCACAACAAAAAGCTTTTGATGAACTTAAAAAGAGGCTCACCAAAGCACCTCTTCTTGTGTTACCAAATTTCACAAGAACTTTTGAGATAGAGTGCGACGCTAGTGGTATTGGCATTGGAGGAGTCCTCATGCAAAATGGACATCCTATTGCCTAACATAGAAAGAAACTTGATGGTGCTCGCCTTAACTATCCGATTTATGACAAAGAGATTTTTTCCTTAGTCTGTGTCCTTAAAGTTTGGCAACACTACCTTTGGCCAAAGGAATTTATCATACATTTCGACCATGAGTCGTTGAAATATCTCAAAGGCCAATCCAACTAGAGTAAGAGACATGCTAAGTGGGTCGAGTTTATGGAGTATTTTCCTTACATTGTCAAGTATAAGAAGGGCAAAGATAATGTAGTTGCGGACGCTTTGTCTCGCAAGCACACAGACCTTCTTACTCGACTTGAAATCAACATGTTCGGTCTTGATGAAATCAAAACTTTGTATTCTTCTGACCCATTCTTTGAACCAATTTTTGCAAAGTGCTCCATTGACAAAGGAGTTGATGATTTCTATTTGAATAAGGGATTTCTATTTAAATAAAACATTCTTTGCATTCTGAAGTCGTCTCTTCAACTTTTGCTTCTCCAAGAATCTCATGGTGGAGGCCTCATGGGTCACTTTGGTCGTGCAATACTTTGGACATGCTCTCCACTCACAACTTTTGGCCGAAGATGAAGAGCGACGTGGAACACTACGTCCAACGATGCACTAGATGTGTTCAAGCTAAGTCGCAAGCTAACCCTTATGGTCTTTGTATGTCCTTGCCTATTCCTCATGCACCTTGGTATGAGATTAGCATGGGTTTTATGTTAGGATTTCCTAGGTCTAAGCATGGTCATGATTCTATATTTTTCATTGTGTATCGCTTTTCCAAAATGGAACACTTCATACTGTCCCATAAGACCGATGATGATGCACATATTGCCAATTGGTTTTCAAGGAAATCGTCCGTCTTCACGGTGTGCCAAGAACAATCGTCTCCGACCGCGACATCAAATTCATGAGTTACTTGTGGAAGACACTCATGGCCAAGCTCGGCGTCAAGCTACTCTTCTCCTCCGCATCGCACCCGCAAACCAATGGCCAAACCAAGGTTGTCAACCAAAGCCTCGGCACCCTCCTTCGTGTGTTGATCAAGAAAATCTCTAGCATTGGAATGAATGCATTCCCCATGCCGAGTTTGCCTACAACCATGCCAAGCACTCAACAACCAAGATGAGTCCCTTCATGATAATCTATGGTTTTGAGCCTCTCACCGCACTCGACATCCTACCTCTACCTCTTCATGGGTGCATCAACATGCACGTCGACAAGCGTGCCCAAGCTATGAAGAAGCTTCACGAAGAAACAAGGGCCACTATCGAGCAACAAGTCGTTCGCCAAGCTCCAAGGTTAAACAAGAACAAGATGGTGATGATATTTTAAAAAGGTGACCTTGCGTGGATACACCTAAGCAAGGACCGCTTCCCCAAAGAACGTGACTCCAAGCTCAAGCCTCGAGGAGATGGTCCCTTTAAGGTCCTAAAGAGAATCAACAACAATGCCTACATCATCGACATTCCGACCTCCAAGTACCTTGCAAGCAATATGTTCAATGTCAAGGACCTCTGCCCCTACCATGGAGATGTTCAAGATGATAGCCAGAAGAGTTGAGGACGACTCTTTCCCAAGGGGGGAGATGATGCAGCCCGTCCTACGGATGCCTCTACATCTACACCACAAAGTCCCCCAAGTGTACCAATGACTCATGCTCGAACCAAACTCCTCCAAGCTAAGGTGAATTCGCTCCTTGTCTCATGTGATTTCAATACACACTTGGATGGCTTGCTACTTCATCCCAATACCCGATGCATCCTCAGGTATGAACCCCATGAAGAAACACCAAGAGGAGGAGCCAAGCCAACGCAAGATAGAGTCCAGAGGCAAACCGGCGCCAGCATCAGTGGACCAGAATCCACTCCAGAAATACCATCGCACACTCCGGCGGACCGGAGCCAGGGCCAGAATTTCCGACGATCGCCGAAACCAACCGACACCGACCGTACTGCATCTCTGTGAGCCATTCCGGTTTCGATCGGAATTTCGGCAGCGACCAGAAATTCTAGGGCCGATTCTGGCGCTGCTGGCCTTATTGCCGGAATCATCTACCCGAATTCCTACGTGGGTTTGATGCCCGAGAATATTCCTATATCATCCAGTTTTTACCTTTTTATGCCTAAAGTACCCTTGAACTAGTCGCTGGCCTATATATAGTCCCCCACCTCCATTGTAAACCCTAGGCATGATATTTGGAATTAGTGGACACCCTTGTGGATCTATCTAATTCTTGCCTCATGCTCCTTGATTAAGGAGCACCCAAATATCACCAACCTCGTTGGAGTTTGCATCGTGCCTCCCTCGTTGTACAAGGCCTAGGCATCGGATCCCTTTACCTAGAAGTCAAGATCTCACCGAGTCTCCCTACTTGTTGTGCCGGTTTGAGAGAGAGTCCTATGCCCGACGTTGATCCTTGGGATTGCGCCGGACCGGTCACCACCGGTGTGAGCTATTGGTGTGTATCATGGTTTTGCGCGTGTGTGTTCATCATGTTCTTCGTGCATGAGTTTGTCATGTTCATCCTCCCCTCATTTCCTAGCACTCCACCCTCGATTTGAAAGGGATTCGTGAAAGATCGGGCCACCCTAGAGGTTTTCCCTCAACATATTGGTATCAAGAGGTTCGTTGCTCACAAATTCCCCCACAAATTTTTCTTCTACCCACCAAAAATTTGAAAATCCGCAAAAAGATACCCAAATTTTCCTTTGGATCGATCTCTTGATTTGGAGTGTTATTTTGTGGTTTTGATCCGACCAAACCTTGTCTTAGGTGTTGGTCCAGCTCTATCCTGCGTTTTCCTAGCCCAATTTGTCCATTTTTTCGTGGATTTGAGGCCCCAAGGCGTGGATTTCCACTCAAGAGGTTTGCCCCACCCTTGATTTGAAAGGGATTCATGAAAGATCGGGCCACCCTAGAGGTTTTCCCTCAACATATTGGTATTAGAGTTGGGTTCGATCTTGAACTCACTTGAGGGGTGCTCTCTAGAGCTCTTTTTTGTCAACCCATGCTCAACCAAGGTTTACATGATCGTTCGGGTACCTACACACATCATAGACAAAAGGAAGAACTTGTGTGCATGGTATAGAAATACATCATCCATCATGACATATCTCTTCCTGTGCACATCACCATTAGTGTGAATCAAGCGTAACATAGGTGCATGGTGAGTATGCAAGTGGGTAACATGTTTATCATGGCATTTACCAAAATCTCCAAAAATTGAGAAAGCTATGGGGGCCATCTCAACAGAAAACATATTATCATTATTGCTGCAAGCAAAACAAGTGAAATAGCAATTATTCAACTTATTGCAAACAACAGGAGAAATTGTAAAACACTCATGACAAAGCATGGTCCTAGGGGTACTGTTGTCATCATCATTGCAAGAAAAACATTGGAAAGAGCAATTGTTCAACAAGGTGCAAGCAATGATGTCATCAACATAACATTTAGAGCATATCATGTCTATGGAAATATCATGACAATAAAAGGAATCCACATGGTCATCATGATGCATAGCAAGATCAAGACATGGGAATAAGAGTGGAACATATGTCATGTCACAAGTATCATCCATAGCATTGCATTCTTCATGGATGAGAAATGCTCATTGTACCAAATTGATGAGAAATACGTGGCAACCAAAAGCTGCTGATACTAGTTGTTGAGGGGTAACCTCGTGGGTGGCCCGATCTTCACAGATCTCATGGTCAAATCGATTGGAAAGCGAAGGGAAAGGCAGAAGGTAGCGGAAGAGGATGCACACCTCGTGAAGAACACGGTGAACACATGCAAAACTCACATGATACAAGGCCAATTGCTCCCGTAGGTGGCCACTGGTCCGATGGAATGCTTGCAAGGAAAGATCGGTCAATGTGCTCCCTCGATCCCAAGAGGAGAGGGAAGAACACCTTGCAGAGGGTATTGACATCTTGGAAAAGCACACCGATGCCAAGGCCTTGTACAACAAGGGAGGCGCGATGCAAACTCCAATGAGGTGGTGATGATAGTTGGTCCCCTTTACCAAGGGGATGAGGCAAAGCTAGAAATTCCACAAAGGGGTGTCTTTAGTCTACCATCTATGCCTCCGCGATACATGAGGGGGTGGGGGCTCTAATTATGGGCCAGCCACAAGCATGGGTGTAGTTTGGGGATAGACTCGGCAAAAGGGTAAGTAAAGGGAATATTTCAGGGCATCAAACCTAGAGCAGCATGCAGCGGGCGTTTCTGGCAATAAGTTCGGTGGTGCCTAATCTAGCGCCGCTATTTTCCATCGGTGTCGGGTATTCTAGTTGGTGTCGAAATGGAGTTCTGTAGGCGCTTCCGGTGGGGCCCCGGTTGGTCCGGTGGTCACCGGTTTTGTTTGTGTGGGGTCCGATCCGCCGATTCTAGCGCCGGAAGTTCCGGCGGTGGATCCGGTGGCACCAGAATCTCCGCCGGTTTGGCTCTACCTCTTCTGTCTCCTCTTCCAAGCCTCCGTCTTGTCGGGCCTGGTGCTCCGGGCTCCCTCCCTTGACTCCGTGCTTGTCGGTGTGAACCTATCATGATGATGGGACGGAGTATGAAGTAGTATACCATTCAAAAGGGTAGGAATTGGGCTCGCATAAAGAAACGGATTCGCCTTTGGAGTCCATGACAACTTGTCATAAGTTGGAGACCTTTATGTGGTAACGACAGTAGGTTGGGCTACATCATGGGAGAAGCTCCAGACAGAACCGGTGCCAGGATCGGCAAACCAAAGCCACCACCAGTATTTGTGGCGACCACTGGACTTATTACCGGAATGACCGTCTGCGCACGGATCTGGGTTTTATTGAGCGCAAACCTCTAGGGTGGCCCAATCTTTCACGAATCCCTTTCAAATCGAGGGTGGAGTGAGGGGAAAGGAAGGGAGAATGAACACGATGAACTCACTCACGAATAACACGATGAACACAGTCACGCAAAACCACGATACACACCAATAGCTCATGCCGGTGGTTACCGGTCCGACGCAATCCCTAGGATCGGTGTTGGGCGGAGGACTCTCTCTCGAACCGACATGATGAGTAGAGAGACTCGGTGAGATCTTGACGTATAGGCCAAGGCACTCTGATGCCTAGGCCTTGTACAATGCGGAGGCACGATGCAAACTCCAACGAGTTTTGTGATATTTGGTTATCCTTTGTCAAAGGACCATGAGGCAAGAATTAGATAGATCCACAAGGGGTTTCCACTCATTCCAAATATCATGCCTAGGGTTTACAATAGAGGCGGGGGACTATATATAGGCTAGCCACTAGTTCAAGGGTAGTTTAGGCAATAAAAGGTAAAGTCTGGATGGATTAAAGGGTACATGGGCCGAAGGCCCAAAAGGCTTTTCACATGACTAATCCACTTACACCAGAGACTCCGTGGTTAGAGGGCCGGAGACTCTGGGGATCCGGAGACTCCGGGGTGGAGTGCAGACTCTAGGGTGGACTCCGGGGTGGCATACAGAGAGTTTGCTCGAGGGGTCCGGAGTCGAGGCCGGAGTCCTTGGGCAGAGACTCCGGGGTAGTAGGCCGGACACTGTGGGGTTGGCGACGCTCTCCGGTGAAGACTCTATGGGGCCATACAGAGGGTTCCTGGCGGGGGTCCAGAGACTGGTCCGGAGTCCAGTCTTGAGACACCGGCCTTGGTGGCCGGAGACTCCGGCCTTCAGGGCCGGAGATCCGGGGCTTCACTTCCAGTAGCTTCTTCTTCACGTCCTGCTCCTTGTACTTCATATGTGGGGGCTTCATAGCTGATAATGCACAGCGTATTTGCATGAAGTAGAAAACCATCCAAGGGTGTATCAAAGTCACACGAGGAGAGGAGCAAGTTAACCTTAGCTTGTAGTAGTTTAGCTCGGGCTCGAGTCATTGGTCCACTTGGGGGACTTGGTGGTGCAGATGTAGGGGTGTCTTTAGGATGGGCTGCATTAGCTCCCCCTATTGGGAAAGAGTCGTCCTCGACTCTTCATGGTTATCATCTTTAATAGATCCATGGTAGGGTGAAAGGTCCTTGACATTGAATGTTTTTCTTGCAAGGTACTTGGAGGTCCGAATATCGATGATGTAGGCGTTGTTGTTGATTCTCTTTAGGACCTTGAAGGGTCCATCTCCTCGAGGCTTGAGCTTGGAGCCACGTTCTTTGGGGAAGCGGTCCTTGTTTAGGTGTATCCACACGAGGTCACCTTCTTCAAAGATCAACTCTTTCTTGTCCTTGTTTAACCTTGAAGCTTGGCGAAGGACTTGTTGCTTGATTGTAGCTCTTGTTTCCTCATGAAGCTTCTTCATAGCTTGCACGCTCTTGTCGACATTCATGTTGGTGTGCTCATGAAGAGGTAGCGGTAGGATGTCGAGCGCGGTGAGCGGCTCGAAACCATAGACGATCATGAAGGGGCTCATCTTGGTTGTTGAGTGCTTGGCACGGTTGTAGGTGAACTCGGCGTGGGGAATGCATTCCTCCCAATCCTTGAGGTTTTTCTTGATGAACACACGAAGAAGGGTATCGAGGCTTCATGACAACTTCGGTTTGGCCATTGGTTTGAGGATGTGATGCGGATGGAAATAGGAGCTTGATTCTGATCTTGGCCATAAGGGTCTTCCATAATTAGCTCATGAATTTGACGTCGCGGTAAGAGACGATTGTTCTTGGCACACCGTGAAGACAGACAATTTCCCTGAAAACCAAAATTGCAACATGTGAAGCATCGTCGGTCATATGGCATGGGATCAAATGTGCCATTTTGGAAAAGAGATCCACAACGAAAAATATAGAATCGTGACCATGCTTATACCTAGGCAATCCTAACACAAAATCCATACTAATGTCGGACCAAGGTGCATAAGGAATAGGCAATGGCATGTAAAGTCCATAAGGGTTAGCTTGCGACTTAGCTTGAACACATGTCGTGCATTGTTGAACATACCGTTCCACGTCGTACTTCATCTTGGGCCAATAGTAATGAGTGGAGAGCATGTCCAATGTCTTTTCACGACCAAAGTTACCCATGAGGCCTCCACCATGAGATTCCTGGAGAAGAAAACGTTGGAGAGGGGACTTCGGAATGCAAAGTTTGTTTTGTTTAAATAGAAAGCCCTTATGCAAATAGAAATAATCAACTCCTTTCTCAATGGAGCACTTTGCGAAAATTGGTGCAAAGAATGGGTCGGAAGAATACAAAGGTTTGATTTCATCAAGACCCAACACGTTGATTTCAAGTCGAGTAAGAAGGTTTGTGTGCTTGCGAGACAAAGCATCTGCAACTACATTATCTTTGCCCTTCTTATACTTGACAATGTAAGGAAAAGACTCCATAAAACCTACCAACTTAGCGTGTCTCTTACTCAATTTGGGTTGGCCTTTGAGATATTTCAACGACTCATGGTCGGAATGTATGATAAATTATTTAGGCCATGGGTAGTGTTGACAAACTTGAATAACACGAACTAAGGAAAAAAGCTCTTTGTCATAAATCGGATAATTAAAGCGAGCACCATCAAGTTTCTCGCTATGGTAGGCTATAGGGCGTCCGTTTTGCATAAGGACTCCTCCAATGCCAATGCCACTAGCACCACACTCTATCTCAAAAGTTTTAGTGAAATCCGGTAACGCAAGGAGAGGTGCTTCGGTGAGCCTCTTTTTAAGTTCATCAAAATCTTTTTTGTTATGGTTTTCCCCACACGAAGGTGACATTATTTTTGGTCAATTCGTTTAGAGGACAAGCAATGGTTGAAAAGTCTTTCACAAAGCGACAATAGAAACTGGCCAACCCATGAAAACTTCAGAGTTCACTCACATTTGTTGGGATGGACCAATCTCGTATGTCCTTTACCTTGGAAACATCAACTTCAATACCCTTTGAAGAAATGACAAATCCAAGAAAAATCAACTTGTCTTTAGCAAAAGTGCACTTGGGAATATTAGCATATAGCTTTTCATGTCGAAGGATTTGCAAAACTTCCTTGACATGTGTAACATGGTCCTCAAGCGACTTGCTATAAACAAGTATATCATCGAAATAGACAACGACACTCTTGCCAATGAGAGAATGCAAAATATGATTCATAAGGCGCATGAAGGTGGATGGGGCATTAGATAGGCCAAAGGGCATAACCAACCATTCATAGAGACCAAGTTTGGTCTTGAAGGCGGTTTTCCACTCATCACCTTCCACCATGTGTATTTGATGGTAGCCACTACGAAGGTCAATTTTCGAGAAAATCATGGCTCCACACAACTCATCAAGCATGTCATCAAGGTGCGGGATAGGATGTCGATAACGAACCGTGATAGCATTGATTGGATAGCAGTCCATGCATAACCGTAGTGTATCATCCGATTTAGGAACAAGAATCACGGGTACCGCACTTGAACTAGTGCTTACTTGGATCAAACCTTTGGAGATGAGTTGGTTGATTTGATGTTCAATCTCCTTTGTCTCCTCCAGGTTCATGCGGTAAGCTGTGCGGTTTGGAAGTGGTGCGCCGGGAATGAGATTAATGCGATGTTCGATTCCGCGAAGAGGAGGTAGTCCATAAGGGAGCTCTCCGGGAAACACATCCTCGAATTCCTACAAAACATTCATCAAAGATGGAGGAACATTGGTTATGTCATTAGTTCCTTGCGCCAGTCCCTTGCAAATGAGGACATAGTGCAAGATGGATGGGTTGTTCTGCACATCTCTCATCTCACCTTTGGTGGCAAGGAGGTCTTAGTTTGCGCCCTCGCTAAAGCCTTTGCATTGTCCGCAATTATTTGGCTAGGAGTCATCAGTTGCAAAACACATGTCTTGTTCATCCACTTGAATGTGTAGACATTTGTGGGACCATCATGTATAGAAGCATTTTCGAATTGCCATGGTCGACCAAGCAGCATATGGCAAACCGTCATGGGAACAACATGACACTCCACCATGTCATTGCAAGGACCAATGGTGAAGGTTACCGACATGCTATGTTTGATCTTCGCGGACCCTTGGTCACTTAGCCATTGCACGTGGTAGGTGTTCTTGTGCAGATGGAGGGTGAGGTTGAGCTTCTCACACAACTCGGTGCTAGCAAGGTTGTGGCAACTCCCTGCATCGATGATCACTTTGATAGATTTGCCATTAATGTCCACTCGTGTTTGGAAGATATTTGAGCGTTGGTCTTCATGCTCTTGTGCTTGAGTAGTCAAGATCCTTGTGACGACGAGCGATGGACTTGCGTCATGTTCACACATCAGGAGTTCTTGGTCATCTTCCACTCGTTGTCTTGCCATTGCTTCCTTGACACAGGCATCAAATTCATCTTCACTCAAGTACTCTTCGTCGCCATTGTCCTGGATAAACAAAACTTTCTTGTTTCCACACTCGGGCGACTTGTGTCCTTTTCCTCCACACTTGCAGCATTCACCGTTGAAAGGTGTATCACTCTTTGCGTGTTTTCCACTTGGGGGTAGTTTTCCTTGAGGAAGTGTGGGTTTGAAGGAAGGCTTGGAGGTACTTGAGGACCTTCCATTGAAGGTTTTTGGTGTAGCGGTTGAAGCTTGCTTGTAGGTGAAATACGTCTTGGGATTTTTGTACTTGATGTCCTCTTGCACTTGATGCTCGGCTTTAATTGCAACATGCACAAGCTCAACCATGTTGGTGTATGTTTGGAACTCAATGATGCGCTTGATTGGGTGGTTCAAGCCAATGAGAAAACGTGCCATAGTTTTCTCCTTGCGCTTGTCAATGTTGGCACGGATCAAGTTGAGCTCCATTTCCTTGAAGTACTCTTCCATGTTCTTTGTCCCTTGACGAAGTGATTGAAGGTTGTTGAAGAGGTTGCGTGTGTAGTGCACCAGGACAAAGCGGGATCTCATATGAGCCTTCATGTCATGCCAAGTTGTGATTGGTGGCTCTTGTCTTGCGTCACAAGCAACTTGAACTTGTTCCCACCAAAGGTTGGCGTAATCATCAAACTCAAGCGAAGGCATGGCAACCATCTTCTCATTGCTATAATTTTTCATGCGAAAGACCTTGTCGACTTTGAGTGCCCATGAGAGGTATTCTTCAGGGTCATTGGATCCGGTAAACTTGATCTTGCCAAAAGTTTCTTCGTCATTGCGGCCATTGCGACGAGCTTGGTTACCTTGTTGATGATCTTGTGGTTGAGGAGGTGGACCTTGGTTCTCGCGACCTTATTGAGGATCTTGCTCTTGATGTTGTTGTTGTGGAGCTTCCTCTTGCTCTTGGCGCGGTTGTTGATGATGAGGAGGCTTGTTCCTGGGTTTGTAATGTGGATTAGGTGCATGGACCTCACAACGAAGATCATGGTCTTGATCTTCTTGATGTGGTGGGCATCGCTCAACATGCACCACTTGATGCTCCATGTTTTGGTGTGGTGGAGGAGGCGCCTCGTGATGACCAGGGTGTCGATGTGGACGTTCATGATGGTGATGATGAAGATGATGATCTTGGGGAGCTTCATGGCGATGACGAGCTTGATTCTCCAAGTTGGAGTCATCAAATGTTGTGTCAAGTATGTGACACGGGCGATGGTGGTGGACTTATGGTTGCACTCGCGGTTCTTCTTGTGGTTGTGCTTGTTGGATCACTAATGCCCTTGTGTGATGATGGTGTCTTTCGCGCCTTGCTTGGGGCCTTGAAGAGAAATCACCATCATATCTTGTCATTGTGGTGTGCCGTGGAGAAGGTATATAGTTCAAAGAGCTTCCATCTTCAACCACTGGGGCATCATTGTGTCTTGAAACACTTGGGTGAAGATCTTGGTGAAGAGGAGCATGATGACACGAAGAGCTTGATGAGCTTTATGCGCGTGAACATGGTCTTGCCATTCTGCCGATGAGGCGTCAAAGATTGTCATTTGTTTTGGTGATGGAGCATTGGAGCGCTTCATTTTGATGGCCAAAGTTGTGATGCATTATGTTCATTTTCCTTTCAAGGGCATCGAAGCGGTTTTTGATGTTCTTGAACTCAGCTTGCGTCTCGTCAAATTGTCCGTCTTATCGTGTCTCGAGAGCTTGGCAATGATGACAGACTCTTGTCAGACGATGAAGTGACTTGCGCGCGTCATGTACGGTCCATGTTTGTCTTCTTGGGGAGGTGGTTGGCTTGACTCACCATGCCTATCCATCATGCAAAACACACACAGATTGTATATGGAAGTCGAATATGGTGGTGTTAGCCTTGTACCTCACCTTGGGGATTTCACCAAACTAGAAAACACAAGTGAGATATATTAGCGTGCAAAGTGAAATCGCAAAGAAAGCTCACACTAAAGAAAAAACTAACTCTCAAAAGCTTGTTGGTGGTAGGCTTGGATTGTGGAATGCCAAAGAACCAACCAAAAGAAAAGGGATAGTAAAAAGTGGGTAAAATCCAAACAAAATTCAAGTCAAAGGTAAAGGTCAACAACTCAAAAGGGTGACAGGAACCTACGACTATATACACACATGTGGAGATTAATGGGATTGGCACGACTATGAAAATGAGCAAACAAAATGCCCTAACAAAGACTATGCTCGGTGTCGTGCCAATGCAAGGACAAACCATGGCTCGTTTGCAAAGAAGAAAAATGAGCAATAGATTTGTGCACTTGCCTTGGGCGCTCTTCTTCCTCTCGTGCTTATAAGATTTGGGACTCTCTTTTTCTATGGGAGACTATTTTTCTTTTTATTTTGCTTTATATCTTTTTATGCTCTCCCTTTATGCTACCTATTTACACTTGCTATTGCTCTTGAACTCTCGCTATCCAAGGACAAATTCACAATGCTCAAGAAAACACAAGATGATCCACTCTCGTGAGATAGGTACACACAAAGGAAGATAGGGGTTAACAAGGTGACGCAAGTTATACCTTTGTGGCTGATGAGGAACTTGACGTTGGTGGTGCGGGATGATGTTCGATGCCGTGGTCTCAATGAGCACGGAGGTTTCGATGCGGAAGCTTGTTGTTAGTTGTTGACACGCACAGGGAACAAAAACGATAGGAAAAATTAGCCAAAATGGTCAAATAGGCAAAAACAGGGCAAAAACAGGCGTCAGGCTAGAGACTCTGGGGTCACAGGCCGGAGACTCCGGGGGTGGCCGGAGACTCCCGGGTCTAGGCCGGAGACTCCGGGGTTGGGGTCTCTGCTCCACTTGCTCGTGTTCTTGAGTCGAACTCCACGCCTTGGGGCCTCAAATCCACGAAACATTGGCCAAATTGGGCTGGGAAAACACAGGATAGAGCTGGACCAACACCTAATACAAGGTTTGGTCGGATCAAAACCACAAATAACACTCCAAATCAAGAGATTGATCCAAAGGCAAAATTGGAGCTCTTTTTGGGGATTTTCGAATTTTTGGTGTATAGGAGTAAATTTTGTGGGGGAATTTGTGAGCAACGAACCTCTTGATACTAATATGTTGAGGGCAAACCTCTAGGGTTGCCCGATCTTTCACGAATCCCTTTCAAATTGAGGGTGGAGTGCGGGAAAAGGAGGGGAGGATGAACACGACGAACTCACGCACGAAGAACACGATGAACACACTCATGCAAAACCACGATACACACCAATACCTCACGTCGGCGGTTACCGGTCCAGCGCAATCCCTAGGATCGGCGTCAGGCGGAGGACTCTCTCTCGAACCGGCACGGCGAGTAGCGAGACTCGGTGAGATATTGACATCTAGGCAAAGGGACTCCAATGCCTAGGCCTTGTACAACATGGAGGCACGATGCAAACTCCAACGAGGTTTGTGATATTTGGTGCTCCTTTGTCAAAGGAGCATGAGGCAAGAACTAGATAGATCCAGAAAGGGTTTCCAATAATTCCAAATATCATGCCTAGGGTTTACAATAGAGGTGGGGGACTATATATAGGCCAGCCACTAGTTCAAGGGTAGTTTAGGCAATAAAAGGTAACGTCTGGACAAATTAAAGGGTACATGGGTGTAACTACCTCGGTGAATTATGCTCCTAGTACAAGCCTGGATGATCAGAAATGGTTGAAATAGTACGGTGGGGCCCAAATGCCACTCACAGGTAGACCTTTCGGCCGTCCCAACCATTTCCAAACATCGGGACAAGAACGGGCGGCGTAATCGGCAGGCGAAGGGATCAACTACATACACAAATGAGTATGTATGCAAGCCACCATAAAATAGTACATCAGAGCCATTCCATCTAAAAAGAAAGGAAATATAGCAACGCCATACGGCAAGATCCAAATATCCTAGATAGATATAATAGTTTAGGATATCTCCTCATACATCAATCAACAGAGTATCAAGCGGAAGCGGAAGACAAAATCCGAGTACGGATAAGAAGCAAATCGGCATAAGATGCCCCGTAAATAAGCACATCCCGCCCACAGATCTCACGGATCCCCGTTCGCGGAATCTCTACACCGAATGATCGTTGCCCACATCGTCCATCTCTTCCACCCAGTATCCATCTTGCGAGTGTACCTGTTCATCTGAACCAATAATTTATCGTGTGAGACCCTAGGGGTACTCAGCAAGTCTTTATGCCTCTAAAGGGGACACAACCTGGGGTGACGCAATTGCAGCAAAAGATAAACCCTAGCAATTCTATAGATACTCGCTAACCATCCGCCTAACCATAGATAGACGGATGTCCGTGAATTAATAATAACAGTTATAACGGTAATCTTAACAGATCCATCCTCCTCCTCGCTTACCGACGAGGAAGCGGACGAACAACCCCCCATCCGTTGGCAGTTTTATTATCCATTCCGTGAGTATTGCACTATTTACTAGTCAGGTACCTAGTCTAGTCAAATTAAAAGCGGTACTTTAGTTATGCTTGTCTATGATCGAGAAACTGTGCTCCAAGTCGTCCATAACCGCGGACACGGCTTTCAGAAAGTTTTACCCTGCAGGGGTGCACAAATAGCAACACACACTCGATATGCCTCGGAAAAACCAAATCAAAACCCAACGAGGCAGTCACGACAAAGCAATTACAGGATTCAGAAATATTTCAGGGGGCCACCCCATTAAGCTACCCGCGACGAAGCTGGCCGGCTACGAGACGGACTCAAGGTTTGGGTGGACGGCTGTAAACGACTGGAACCCGAAAGTGTGACTGGGCTTGTCGATACCGCGAAATCGTGTCCCGGCCCTAAACAGTACAGTGTGCTCCTCGCACAATCTTAAATAAAGCAGTAAAGCATGGCATAAGTACAGGATAGTAAATAAAACCTCAAACTAGTTTGTGGCCCCAAGAAATAAGAATGAATCAAGCTCTGGCTCAGGGGGGTCCATAAGGCCTCCCGGATGTGGATAGCGCGAATAATCTTGGAACAGGAATCAAGTACTCGGGGTCTTATGGGACACAAGTGAGCCTGAAAAACCAAATAGCAAATATGGCTCACCGATGCCACTTTCATTAGTTCTCCCATTACTACTCAGGTTAAGTTGTTTAGGTACCTCGTTATCCAACAGACACTCACAAACCCTACACATGCTGTTCTACGACTCGCATGGCTCAACCAACTCCTGTAGTAATGGCTCATGGGATGGAGGAACAAGCTTCGGTGGGGTTTAAAAATAAAGGCTATGCAATACTTGGGATTCAATTTAATGCAATCGCGACTCAATGATGCAAGAATAAGATAGAGGCAGTAGGTACCATATGTATGCAAGCATGTGGTAGTGCTTTCCTGGCAGCTCAGTTGAAGCGTGAGAAGGATCTGGGTAGTGCTCCTGGTTCTCTTGATATATCCCCTGCTCAGCGTCTATTCGAAGAAGAACCAAACAAACAAGGGCCAACATAAATAAAGTGCACAAGCATATGAATAAATGCATCAAGCAAACAATCATGCCATGATGAATGATGCACAATTTGCATGGCAATAAAGTAGCATGGCAAGGGTGAGGTGTGGAACACAAGCATAAGCCATTTTATTTAGTTTTGGCCCCATATTATTCTCATATTAGTTGCTGTACTCATTATATTTTTATGATGCATGCTTCAAAACAAACCATGGGATGCATAAACAGAAAGGTCTCGTCGAGCTAATCATTTTAGACATATTATTTGTTAAATTTGGACTTATAAAACAAAAGTTATTAATTATTTAAGAAAAAGGGGCATTTATTGTAATTTAAATAAACTTGGAAATTTAAGTGTTCAAAATATATTTTGGATTGCATATTTGAAATCCTCACATTTTTTTGATTTGAAAACATATATATTATTTGTATTATTTGGAATTATGAATTTAAATTTATTTTATAGTCAAAATTATTAAATAGGGTCAAAGTCAAAGGTTGACTAAATAAATTAATTCTGAAATTATTTGATTAAAGATTTGAATTAACATTCAAAAACAAAACATTTTTCATATAAGGTTTGAATTCAAATTCGAAATATTTAAATAGTTATGAATTTATTTGATATTAATCATTTACTGAAATTTTAATTGATTTAAGAAATAGCTGAGGACTTTTCTTACTCGGGCTAGAGTTACCCAAAGTCACTGACCTGTGGGGTCACAGGCGGCGCGGCCCACTGCACGAGTGGACGCCACGGGGGCGTGCCACGTGGGCAACATCGGGACCGCGGGTTGATTCCCCAAAAACACGGGAACCTTTTTACAAAAACGCATCCGACGCTGACTGTGGGGCTAAGGGGACTGCGGGTTGGATTCTGGCAAAAATGAAGGGCCTATTTAGAAAAGCGTCTAGGAGGGTTGGTTTAGACTGACGAAACTGAAGACGATTTGAAAAAAATAAACTGCTAGCTGACCCGAGTGTTCAAAAGAATATGGCGAGCAAAAGGATGCGAATTCCGCAAAACCGTAAAAACCAAAAATGAAGAGGGATATACAGGCTACAAGTTTCGTGTTTGGAGCTTGGCCATCGGAGAACTACAGCGGACGGGGCAAGGGGCTGAACATAGAGGAAGAACTGCAGGCACAGTTCACAGAATTTCTGACGGATGTCCTACGAGATTGCATCGATTTCGGGGGATGATTCCGAGAGATCTACTGCTCCGTTTCAAGCGTCGTTTGATCCTTCAGAAAGCTGGGAGTTCCCTCTACGCGTGAGTAAGAGATTCGGCGCCGGAGTCGACCTATAGGGGTCGCGAGCACACTAGGAACAGAGGCTGCCAGGAGCTGATGTTGTTGCTTACTGCGGGTGCTGCGCGCGCGGCAGTGGCTCCCGACGATGGCGACGGCGATTCCAGGCGGCCTGATGTAGAACGAAGGGCAAAAAAAGGGAGGGGAACAGGAGGTGGCACTCACCTCGACCGATTCCCAGAGGAATCGAGGGTGGGGGTGGTCGGAGATGATGACGGCGACGGCGGTGTTGCTCCTGCGCTTGGTCGGAAGAAGAGGAAGCAGAGGCTCCTGGGATCGTACAGCTCCTCTCGAGGGACCCCAACAACCAGCGCAGACGAGGCGAGCGATCCCCGGCTTCAGCGGTGCTCACCGGCGACCAAGGCGACAGAGCGGTCCTGCTCGGCTTGCCGCTACTCGCGGGAGGGAGAAGGACAGGGGAAAAGAGGGGGTGGCAGCGACACAGAGAGGGAGGAGCTAGGGTTCCTGGGGGGAAAGGGGACTCCGCGGCTTGGGGATAAGAAGAGGGGCAGGTGGTGGATGGTGACGCGGATGACGGTGACGCGACGGGTACCTGCTCCGTCTGTTGTTCTTCAGAGAGGAGGGAGCGAACGGAGAAGAGGCACAGGGCGACGGCGTCGGGAGCGAAGGGGTACTGGGCCAGGGGGAGGAGAGAAGGGGGGTTCCTGGGCTGCTGTTGCACTCGGGCTGCTGCGGCTGGTAAGGCCCAGGTAGGCTGCTGCTGCTCCTCTCTCACAAATCTCTTTTTCTTTTATTTTTGTTGGTTTTGTATGTTTCAAATTCAAACAACCTTTTTATTTCAAATCTTTTTGAACCTAGCAGATAATTTTGAACAGAGAAAAGGGAAGGCCAAGGATAGCAAAGAGGGACAAAAGAAGTGGAGATGATTGATGCATACATACATAATTTATGAATGTGCCAATTGTGGCCTTTTACAAGAATATGAAGATATTGGGTTTTTGTAATTAGATGAAATCATTTGTAAAATTAGGGAACCTTCACATGGATCCAAGGCTTGTAGATAACAAAACAGAGGGAGAGGGATGAGGTGGTTCTTGCATGGCCCATGCAAATAATAAATGCCATGTATTCATATTGTGAAAACAACATAAAATCACATGGCATTATTCCATGCATTCCCAAAAGGTGGAATAAGGCCAAGCAAAAAGGGACTAGCATTGGATCCACCCAACCCCCATGAGCTAGGTAAACTCAAATAAATGCCAGCTCATATTAATTGGATGGTGAAATTATAAGGTGGTGAAGAACAGGTGGTGTAGTTTAATAAAAGATATGCCCCCAACTCAACTTGGGCATTTAAACAATATATCAAGAACCAAATACAATATCAAGAGGCAAATACAATTAATAATGCATATGAGATAAGAACCAAATCAAAAAGGGTTTTATATGATGCTCAAATGCAAGGAGGCATGATGACATGAGCATGATATAATGATGATGCAACAATTATATATTGAAGTAGCCATTATATTACTAGACCAAGTAGCATTACAATTGTTAGACAATTTGGGATGCTACAATGGGCCGAAGGCACAAAAGGCTTTTCACATGCCTGATGCACTTACACCAGAGACTCTGCGGTCAGAGGTACGGAGACTCCGGGGGTCCGGAGACTTCGGGGTGGACTCTGGGGTGGCATACAAAGAGTTAGCTCGAGGGGTCCGTAGTCGAGGCCGGAGTCCTTGGGTGGAGACTCCGGGGTAGTAGGTCGAAGACTCCAGGGTAGATGGGCCAGAGACTCCGGGGTTGGCGATGCTCTCCGGTGAAGATTCCGCAGGGCCATATAGAGGGTTCCTGGCGGGGGTCCAGAGACTGGTCCGGAGACTCTGGGCTTAAGCAACATCAGCTTCTTCTTCACGTTCTGCTCCTTGTACTTCATCAGTGGGGGCTTCATAGCTGATAATGCACAACGTAGTGGCATGAAGTAGCAAACCATCCAAGGATGTATCAAAGTCACACGAGGAGACGAGCGAGTTAACCTTAGCTTGTAGTAGTTTAGCTCGGGCTCGAGTCATTGGTCCACTTGGGGGACTTGGTGGTGTAGATGTAGGAGCGTCTGTAGGACGGGATGCATCAGGTTTGATGGCCTGGAATATTCCCTTTACTTACCCTTTTGCCTAGTTTATCCCCAAACTACCCCCATGCTAGTGGATGGCCTATAAATAGAGCCCCCCACCCCCTCATGTATCCCTAGGCATAGATGATAGACTAAAGACACCCCCTTTGTGGAACCTCTAGTTTGCATCGGGCCTCCCTCGTTGAACAAGGCCTTCGCATCGATGCCCTTTCTTAAGAAGTTAAGAACCTATCCAAGGTGTGCGTCCCTCTCCAATTGGGATCGAGGGAGCACATTGACCGATCTTTCCTTGCAAAGATTCTATCCGACCGTTGGGCACCAGCGAGAGCAATCGTCCTTGTATCGTGTGAGTTTTGCATGTGTTCATCATGTTCTTCCCGAGGTGTGCGTCTGCTTCCGCTTCCTTCTCCCTTTGCCCTTGCATTCCCATCTAGTTGACCACGAGATCCGTGAAGATCGGGCCACCCATGAGGTCACCCCACAACATCTGGTATCAGAGCCTAAGTTGCCACAGATTTCCACTCGTTCTTCCCCACCAAAGTTTTTCTTGAAAAACCACAAAAATAGCCACAAAAACGAGTGGATCTTGTATCAACCCTCAACATCTGGTATCACCAGCTTTTGGTTGCCATAGATTTCTCATCGATTTGGTCTTTTCCCCATAAGTTCGAAAATTTCCACCAAAAATAGCCCCAATTCGTGTTTTGGATCGATCTGTGATTTGAGTGTGTTTTGGTAGGTTTTGATCCATGGATTACTTTCTAAACTTGTTGATCTACCTTCTCCTGCGTTCCCATGGCCTAATTCCTTGTTTTCCCCCTCAGATCTGAAGTTTTCCATCAAGTTTTTCCATAGAAATCGCATTTTTCGTGTCCTAGAACTCGTCCCAACACCAGGTCCGGCGGACCGAAGTTGAATCTGGAATTTCTAGCGAGAATTCCGGTGAACCAGCCACGTCTCCAGAATTTCCGGTTCCAATACCGGTCCGACCGGTTTGGTCGCCAACATCTTTAGCTCCGCACCATTTTGAGCATAACTTTTGCATATGAACTCGGATTTTGGTGTTCTTTAGCTCATTTAGAAGAGGAGAAGGATATCTAAAACATCATACAAGTGGTTCATGCTATCTACTCCATCCAAATACTCTTAGAAAGGCGGATTCCAAAAATAAAGTTGGAAGATCGGTGAGGAAAGGTATATATATTCTGCGACTTCTCTCTACTTGCTTTACCTTGTGAGTTACACTATCCTTGCAATCAACAAACACCTATTGCTTGGGATATGCACATTTGATACTTGTAGAATTTTGAGCAAAAGTTGTGAGCGCGCTATCTCATATATGATGTAGCCCGACCTTCGGTCGTTACCACATCATGGTCTCCAACTTATGCCAAGTCGCCATGGACTCCAAAGGTGAATTTGTCCCTCTATGCGAGCCCACTTCCTACCCTCTTGAATGGTATACAACTTCATACTCCGTCCCATATCCATGATAGTTCACACCAACAAGTACAGAGGCATGGGAGGAAGCCTGGAGCACCAAGCATGACAAGACGGAGGCTTGGAAGAGAAGACGGAAGAAGCAGCAGCTGGAGCACCGGAGTCTCCGGCCTGTGCACACCGAAGTCTCCGGCCACACAGGAGTCTCCGGCCTGAAGACATCGGAGTCTCCGGCCCATCTCCAGACCGACCCCTAGACCGAGCTCGAGGACAGCCAGAAGGCCCCTCCGGAGACAGACCGGGACCGACCGGAATCTCCGGCCCAGATCGGAGTCTACGGACCCCCACACCGGAGTATCCGGCCTGAGCGTATGGGCATGTGCGCCACCAGCTAGGCCTTTGGCCCATGTACCCCTTAGTCCACCCAGACTTTCCCCTTTTATTCCTAAAGTACCCTTGAACTAGAAGCTGGCCTATATATAGTGCCCCCACCCCCTCATGTAACCCTAGGCATAGATGATAGACTAAAGAAAACCTCCTTTGTGGAATCTCTAGTTTTGCATCATCCCCTTCTACGAAAGGGGATCGACTATCGTCACCTCCTCGTTGGAGTTTGCATCGTGCCTCCCTCATTGTACAAGGCCTTGGCATCAGTGTCCCTTTGCCAAGACATCAAGACCCTCTCTAAGGTGTTCTTCCCTCTCAGCGTGGGATCGAGGGAGCATGGTGACCGATCTTTCCTTGCAAGGATTCTATCGGACCGGTGGCCACCGGTGGGAGCAATCGGCCTTGTATCATGTGAGTTTTGTGTGTGTTCATCGTGTTCTTCGTGAGGTGTGCATCTGCTTCTGCAACCTTCTCCCCTTTCCCTCGCTTTCCCATCAATTTGACCACGATATCCATGAAGATCGGGCCACCCACGGGGTTACCCCATAACATCTGGTATCAGCAGCTTTTGGTTATCACGGATTTCTCATCGATTTGGTTTTTCCCCCATAAATTCGAAAATCCCCAAAAAATAGCCCCAATTTCGTGTTTTGGATCGATCTGTGATTTGAGTGTGTTTCGGTAGGTTTTGATCCGTGGATTAATTGCTAAACTTGTTGATCTACCTTCCTCTGTGTTTCCATGGCCTAATTCCTTGATTTCTCCCACTAATTTAAGGTTTTGGTTTGACTTTTTCCGCCCAAAACTCGTCCCGTTCGCATCCTGGAGCCTCCAGACCGAAGATTTGGTCCCCAGACCGGAAATTTCGGCCCGCTGACCAGAGATTCCAGCCCAGACCGGAGTTTTCGGCCCCCAGACCGGAGTTTCCGCACCACCTGCTTACAGAAAATCTGCTTCACGGTTTTGAGCATAACTTTTGCATACGAACTCGGATTTTGGTGTTCTTTAGCACGTTTTGAAGAGGATAAAGAGTTCTACATCATCATCTCCTTGGTTCATGCTATCTACTTCATCCAAATTCCATGATCAAGGCGGAATCCACCAATAAATGGTGAAGATCGGCGACGAAAGGTATAAAAATTCCACGACTTCACCCCACTTGCTTTCCTTTGTGAGCTACACTATCTTTGCTATACAACAAACACCTATTGAGACTAGTTCCTCATATGATTGCTTGGGCTATGCACATTTGATACCTTGTAGATTTCCGAGTAAAAGTTGTGAGTGCCATCTCATATTATTATCTTGTATAGTTGTTGGCACAAGGAAGAGGAAAGTGAAAAAGACAATAAAAAAAGAAGAAGAAGAAAAATAAAAAAAGAAACAAGTGCCTCATAGAATAGGAAATGCAAGCTCTATGAACATCAAATAGGTGGTACTTATTGTGCATATCTTGTAGCCCACCAATTTTATTGCAATCGACCTAGCGTCTCTCCTTGCACGTGTGCGACACGATATTATAGCCTTCGCTAGGTAATCATTTGGTTCTTAGCTCACTTTCTCCGTAGCACAAGTCCCATTTATCCCACCGTGTGTGTTTCCTTGTACATAATTCCTATCTTGTGGATTGACTTGTTTTTCTTTGTGATCATCGTGGTTTTTTACTTCCCATTAAATTATCTTGATTTCGGATTGTTCTTGGACACGCCACCTTCCATACCCATCCACCGTAAGCTTTGTGTGTGTATGTTTTTAGTGGTTAGGTGGTTTTGGTGTTCCGCGTGAACTTCACTTTACTTGGTTTTTATTGCTCTTAAGTGTGACCACTTGCACAATAATATCTTCCAAGGTAAAGTAAGGTTTGATGTTGCATCCTAAACCCTCTACCACTTCCATATACACCACTTGGTCTTGTGACTCATGTCTAGGGACTCCGGAACCGAGGATGATATCTATAAAGAATCCATGATGAGCCACCATGACTACGACTCCACAAGTATAGAGGACATGACAGGGGAGTACACCGACAATGGTTCTTCACGGAATGGCAGGACCGTGCTCTCACGCATCAAGCTCTTCAAGCTCGTCGCGCCATCGTTCTCCTCTTCATCGAGATCATCATCCAAGTGCTTCAAGACGCAATGATGCTCTTGTTGTTGAAGATGGAAGCTCTTTGCACTATGTACCTTCCCCACGGCACGCCGCAACGACAAGATATGATGGTGACTTCTCCTCAAGGCCCCAAGCAAGGTGCAAAGGACATCGTCATCATGGAAGGGCACTAGTGATCCTCGAGCGCAACCACAAGATGAACCTCAAGAACAACCTCAAGTCCAACACCATCACCCGTGACATATACTGGACACAACAAGTGATGACTCCAACTTGGAGGAACAAGCTCGTCACCAACATGAGGCTTTCTAAGATCCTCCTCCTTGTCATCACCGTCATGAACGTCCGCACCGACACCATGGTCATCACAAGGCGTGATGTGGGCACGAAGGAGGAGGTGAAGCCTAATTTCAGGACTCCAAGCTAGGTGATGCGGGCATTCCATTGATGATTCGCACACCAGGACGACCTACGATATGTAATGGTAAGTCTAAGGTTGTGTCAAACATTGTTGCTATGTTATTGAGTCCTAGTCCAGGTTAGGGTCGAGTCCGTTTGTGTGTTCGGTTTGGGTTTGTCCAACCGACTAGTTGTAGGCCTCCTATATAAAGGAGCCAGCCGCCTAGGGTTTAGGGAGTTCAACTGTTTAGTCTAAAAACTATATTGTGCTCCACCATGTATCATCCCTCCGGGGACAGCGATACCATTTATTAGATTCTTACAGAGATTTTTGCGGAGGTCCTTGTGTTCATCAAGGATTGTTGTGCTCAGGTTTGAGGCATGGTGATCTTAGTCACGTTACTTGCTAGATTCGTTCCACTTCTTCAGGTGACGTTCATCACGTTATTGGAAGAATCATCGAGCTGGTTGACTCCTGTGAAAGATCGGGGCAAAATTCCTAGGATCATCGGCTTGATCCTTATCATGTGGTATCAGAGCTCTCGTTGATGACAACGTGTTTTTGGATCATCTGTGGACTGTTTTTCTACAAGGAGTTTACAGATCGGTTGTGGAGAAGAGATTGAAAGTTAAAGTTTTCAGATTGGATCTTATTCTTTGTTGGCAGTAAAGTTCAGATCGGTGAGGAGTTTCAAGTTCCGGCTATTTCCAGTTCAGATCGAGCAGTGTTGAGCGGGATCCCATCGATCTCGTTTAGATCTGCTTGGGTCGATCTGATCATGAGCAGTTTGTTATAAAAAAGGGGCAAAAGGAAATCCACCCGCCGTACGCCTCGTGTTTCCCGGGGGGATCGCACCCGCCTCCATCTCGTGAAGCAATCGCGATCGAGGGAAGCGGCGCACGCGTGCCTGGCGAACGAGGTCCCCCGCGTGTGCCTGGAGATCGAGGCTATTCCGCATGTGGCCGATCTCTGCTCGCCACAGTGGGCCGGTCCATTGTGCCCCGAGCGAGTCCATCCACTTCAGGTTTTTTTGTTTCAGATCCGATCAAGGCAGTTGGAAGTACAGCAAAAAACAAATCACCGCCATAATTCCTTTTGGATCGGAAAGGAATCAATCGCGGGATCGTGTCCATCGTGGGTCACGATCGTAAGGATTAGTTGCACGTATGGTTGTCTAAAGTGTGGAGAACGGGAAGGGAATATTAAAAAAAAGAGTGTGCTGCGGCGATTTTCCTGCCTTGGACTGTTTATCTCCGCCGCAGACCGAAATTGAGTTGTTTTTTCTACTGTGGTACTTGGCAAAGAGACAATATGGTTTTATCAAAGTTTTTTCATGTTACCGAGAAGTCAGATGATGTATATCATGATTATCTTGCTATTGTGGTTGGAGAGGCATTTGACGCAACAAAAATATAGTGGAGATTGGACAGTACCGCAACGTTCGCATAATATGAGACTTGGGAATCTCACATGGTCAATGGTTTTGCACGATGTCGTACATGGGATAGCAAGTTTGGTGGTCATACGGAATTTGTTATTGCCTACTAAAGAGTGGATACAATGGTGTCTAGTTGGTGGCAGGAAGCACGATCACTGAAAGGAATCACAAGTAAGACATCTAGTTGGGAGGATTTCAAGCAATTTCTGCGCACTAGGTTTTTGGAGAAGTCCATGGAGTTGGACAAGGGGGTTTTTCCCAAGGTACAAGCCAAGGTTGAGGGAGATGAAACACCATTGCGGGGTATGAGTATACAACTTCACAAATTGACCAGTGGTTATGAAGTCGTAAGGCGGAATCAACGATGCATCCTATTTCAAACATAATGTATGATCAAAGGCAAAGCATGCAAGTTGATTATTGATAGAGGAAGCTGCACTAATGGCATTAGCAAGGCAATGATGGCAGCGTTTGGGTTGTCCACATGGCATATTCCTGAACCTAAGCATGTACGATGGTTAAATAGCTGCGATATGATAAAGGTAACTCATAAGGTGCGTGTTCCATTTACAGTTGGTGATTATGTTGATGACATTAAGTGCGATGAGATTGAGTGTGATGGGTTACTTAGTCGTCCATGCAGAATGATCGCAATGTTACACATGCTGGAAGAGCAAATACATATTCTTTTGTGCATGCTGGCAAACAGCAGACTTTGAAGCCTATGCAGGATGATCACATAAAGCCTGATGTGGATCTAGTGGTACATAAGGAGAAGGTGCACAAGGCTAAGCCAAAATCTAGGCTAGCTAAGCTGCAGGAGGGAGAGCATGATGCGTAGTGCGACAATGTTGATATTGCTTCAGCTATGCTGTAGATGACAAGCCAGTGGAACTTGTTAGTGACAAGCCAGTTGAAGTGTATCCTCTTATTGCTGAGAGGAAGGATGTTGCAGCATGTGTTCAGAAGGATTTTTGTGTTGACACAGGTGTTCAGACGGATGATAGTTGTGCTCCTGAGTTCTAGTGCATGTGGTGCAGCGGGGTAACAAGAGCAGTTTTGATAGCGCACCTATGATGCGTTTTGTTAGGACAGTTGTGCGTATGCATAGAGGCAAGGATGGACATGTTTGTAAATTGTGTGGTCCAGGCATTACTCATATTATGCAAGGAAGTGCAAAGAAGGTCCATGTTCAGCAACCACGGGTTCCAACAAGAGTTTAGAAGAAGAAGAAGAAGAAGAAGACGGTGGTGCCTAGGTCTAAGCTCGTATGGAGACGCAAGGAGGTGGAGGCGCCAAGGGATGTTTCAAGTCAAGCAAGCCGAGAGGGAGGATGCAGAGTGGAAGGCAAGAAATACTTGAATATGGCGAAGACGCGTGAAGCTATTGTTCATATCACGTCACCTTTCCGACCCAACCAACACGCGTTGGGGACAATGCTTCTTGAAGGGGGAGAGGATGATATGGGCACGAAGGAGGAGGTGAAGCCTAATTTCAGGACTCCACCAAGATAGGTGATGTGGGAATTCCATTGATGATTGGCCCGCCAACATGACCTACGATATGTAATGATAAGTCTAAGGTTGTGTGAAACATTGTTGCTATGTTATTGATTCTGAGTCCAGGTTAGGGTCGAGTCAGTTTGTGTGTTCAGTTTGGGTCTGTCCAACCGACTAGTTGTAGGCCTCCTATATAAAGGAGCCAGCCGCCTAGGGTTTAGGGAGTTCAACTGTTTAGTCTAAAACTATATTATGATCCACCGTGTATCATCCTTCCGAGGACGGTGATACTGTTTATCAGATTCTTATAGAGATTGCTGCGGAGGTTCTTGTGTTCATCAAGGATTGTTGTGCTCAGGTTTGAGGCATGGTGATCTTCGTCACGTTACTTGCTGTATTCATTCCTCTTCTTCAGGTGATGTTCATCTCGTTATTGGAAGAATCATCGATCTGGTTGACTCACTGTGGAAGATCGGGGCAAAACTCCTAGGAACGAGCCTCCTCTTCGTCCATAACAACCTCGAGAGGCTCCACCTCCTCATGATCATCACGAGGCCCAAGTGTCTCCTCCTCGTCAACAACCGCACCATGAGCAATAGCAAGTTCCGCCACCTCTAAATGAAACTCCTCAACCGCAACCACATTAACAAGCTCAACGAGCTCGTCGGAATGATTGCATGGAAGATGAAGACCGTCATCAACATGGAAATCACCGCCACCATGATCACGATGAGGAATAAACATTTTTCAAGATCAAGTTCATGATGTGCAAGTTCACCAGATCAAATGACCCCGAAGAATACCTCTCATGGGCACTCAAAGTCGATAAGATCTTCCGTATGCACACTTATTGCAACGAGAAGATGGTCACCATGGCTTCTCTTGAGTTTGATGAGTATGCAAACCTTAGGTGGGAACAAGTTCAAGTTTCTCATGATGCAAGAGGAGAGCCCCCAATCACAAGTTGGCATGACATGAAGGCTCATATGAGATGCCGCTTTGTTTGTTCGCACTACACGCGCGACCTCTTCAACAACCTTCAACCGCTACGTCAAGGGACAAAGACCATGGAAGAGTACTTCAAGGTAATGGAGCTCAACATGATCCACGCGAACATTTAAGAGTGCAGAGGGAAAACTATGGCACATATCCTTATTGGCTTGAACTATCCAATCAAGTGCATCGTCGAGTTCCAAACATACAATAACATGGTTGAGCTTGTGCACATCGCCATCAGGGCCGAACATCAAGTGCAAGATGACATCAAGTACAACAAGCCCAAGACATATTTCACCTACAAGAAAGCTTCAACCGCCACACCACCAACCTTCAATGGAAGCTCATCAAGTACATCCAAGACTTCCTTCAATCCCACACTTCCTCAAGGAAAACCGCCCCCAAGTGGCAAGTACACAAAGGATACCACGCCATTCAAAGACGAATGCTACAAGTGTGGAGGCAAAGGACACAAGTCAGACGAGTGTGGAAACAAGAAAGTATTATTTATCCATGACAATGGCGACGAAGAGTACTTGACTGAAGATGAATTTGATGCCCGAGTCAAGGAAGCAATGACAAGGAAACGGGTGGAAGATGACCAAGAACTCCTCATGTGTGAACATGACACAAGTCCATCGCTTGTCGTCACAAGGATCTTGACCACTCAAGCACAAGACCATGAAGATCAATGCTCAAATATCTTCCAAACACGAGCCAACATCAATGTCAAATCTATCAACGTGATCATCGATGGAGGGAGTTGCCACAACCTTGCTAGCACCGAGTTGTGTGAGATGCTCAACCTCACCCTCCATCCGCACAAGCACCCCTACCACATGCAATGGCTAAGTGACCATGGGTCGATGAAGATCAAGCACGCCATCTCGGTAACCTTCTCTGTTGGCCCATACAAATACACGGTGGAGTGTGATATAGTACCAATGACGGTTTGTGACATGTTGCTTGTTCGACCATGGCAATTCGACAAAGGTGCTCTACATGATGGTCGCACAAATGTTTACACCTTCAAGTGGCCTAACAAGACATGTGTTTTGTAACAGATGACTCCTAGCCAAATAATTGCGGACAATGCAAAGGCTTTAGCAAGGGCACAAACCACAACACAAACTTGTGAGAAGAGTAGTGAGCGAGAGAACCACCTCATAGTGAGTGAGAGCCACAAGCCTAACTTGAGTAGAAAAACTAAGAGTGTTCTCCTTGCCACCAAAAGTGATATGAGAGATGTGAGGAACTACCCATCCATCTTGCACTATGTCCTAATTTGCAAGGGACTAGCGCAAGGAACTAATGACTTAACTAATGTTCCTCCATCTTTGATGATTTTTTGCAGGATTTCAAGGATGTGTTCCGCGAAGAGCTCCCACATGGACTAGCTCCTCTTCACGACATCGAACATCGCATTGATCTCATTCCCGGTGCACCGCTACCAAACCGCGTTGCCTACCGCACGAGCCCGGAGGATATGAAAGATATAGAACGCCAAATCAACCAACTCATCTCCAAAGGTTTGATCCAAGTTAGCACTAGTCCAAGTGCAGTACCCGTGATTCTTGTTCCAAAAATGGATGATAGGTTGCGGTTATGCATGGACTCCCGTCCAATCAATGTTATCACTATGCGCTATCGACATCCTATACCGCGTCTTGATGACATGCTTCATGAGTTGTGTGGAGCCACTATTTTCTCGAAAAATGATCTTCGTAGTGGTTACTATCAAACATGCATGGCGGAAGGTGATGAGTGGAAAACCGCCTTCAAGACCAAACTTGGTCTCTATGAATGGTTGGTCATGCCTTTTGGCTTATCCAATGCCCCATCCAGCTTCATGTGCCTCATGAATCATATTTTGCGTTCTCTCTTTGGAAAAAGTGTTGTTGTCTATTTCGATGATATACTTGTTTATAGCAAGTCACCTGAGGACCATGTTACACATGTCAAGGAAGTCTTGCAAATCCTTCGACATGAAAAGCTGTATGCTAATCTTCCCAAGTGCACTTTTGCTAAAGACAAGTTAATTTTTCTAGGATTTGCCATTTCTTCAAATGGCATTGAAGTTGATGTTTCTAAAGTAAAGGACATACAAGATTGGCCCATCAAAAAATGTGAGTGAACTCCGAAGTTTTCATGGGTTGGCCGGTTTCTATCATCGCTTTGTGAAAGACTTTTCTACCATTGCTTGTCCTCTCAACGAATTGACCAAAAAGAATGTCACCTTCATATGGGGCAAAGCACAACAAAAATCTTTTGATGAACTTAAAAAGAGGCTCACCAAAGCACCTCTTCTTGCATTACCGTATTTCACAAAAACTTTTGAGATAGAGTGCGACACCAGTGGTGTTGGCATTGGAGGAGTGCTCATGCAAAATGGGTGTCCTATTGCCTACCATAGTGAGAAACTTGATGGTGCTCGCCTTAACTATCCAATTTATGACAAAGAGATTTTTGCCTTAGTCCGTGTCCTTCAAATTTGGCAACACTACCTTTGGCCTAAGGAATTTATCATACATTTCGAACATGAGTCGTTGAAATATCTCAAAGGCCAAGCCAACTTGAGTAAGAGACACACTAAGTGGGTTGAGTTTATGGAGTCCTTTCCTGAAATTGTAAGTATAAAAAGGGAAAAGATAATATCTCCCATGCACACAAGCCTTCTCACTCGACTTGAAGTGAACGCATTGGGTCTCGATGAAATCAAAACTTTGTATTCTTCCGACCCATTCTTTGGACCAATTTTCGCAAAGTGCTCCATTGACAAAGGAGTTGATGATTTCTACTTGCATAAGGGTTTTCTATTTAAACAAAACAAGCTTTGCATTCTGAAGTCATCTCTTCAACTTTTTATTCTCCAAGATTCACATGGTGGAGGCCTCATGGGTCACTTGGCCATGACAAGGCGTTGGACATGCTTTCCACTCATTACTATTGGCCCAAGATGAAGCAAGATGTGGAGCGCTACGTTCTATGATGCACAACATGCATTCAAGCTAAGTCTAAGTCTAACCCATTTGGACTTTATATGCCATTGCCTATACCTCAGGCACCTTCGTCTGATACTAGCATGGATTTCGTGTTAGGATTGCCTAGGTCTAAGCATGGTCATGATTCTATACTTTTTGTCATGGATTGCTTTTCCAAAAATGGCACACTTCATACCGTGCCATAAGACCAATGATGCTTCACATGTTGCAAATTTGTTTTTCAAGGAAATCGTCCGTCTTCACGGTTTGCCAAGAACAATCGTTTTTGATCACAACATCGAATTCATGAGATACTTGTGGAAGACCCTCATGGCCAAGCTCGGTGTCAAGCTTCTCTTTTCATCCGCATCGCATCCTCAAACCGATGGCCAGACCAAAGTTGTCAACCGAAGCCTCGGGACTCTCCTTCATGTGTTGATCAAGAAAAACCTCAAGGATTGGGAGGAATGCATTCCCCACGCTGAGTTCGCCTAAAATCGTGCCAAGCACTCAACAACCAAGATGATTCCCTTCATGATCGTCTATGGTTTCGAGCCCCTAACCACACTCGACAGCCTACCGCTACCTCTTCATGAGCGCACCAACATGGACATTGACAAGCGCGCCCAAGTTATGAAGAAGCTCCACGAAGAAACAAGAGCTACAATCGAGCACCAAGTCCTTCGCCAAGCTTCAAGGTTAAACAAGGACAAGAAGGAGATGATCTTTGAAGAAGGTGACCTCGTGTGGATACATCTAATCAAGGACCGCTTCCCCAAAGAACTCGACTCCAACCTCAAGCTGCGAGGAGATGGTCCCTTCAAGGTCCTAAAGAGAATCAACAACAACGCCTACATCATCAACATTCTGACCTCCAAGTAACTTGCGAGTAATACATTCAATGTCAAGGACCTTTCACCCTACCATGGAGATTTACAAGATAATAACCATGAAGAGTCGAGGACGACTCTTTCCCTAGGGGGGGAGCTAATGCAGCCCGTCCTACAAACGTATCTATATCTACACCACCATGTCCCCCAAGTGGACCGATGACTCGTGCCCGAGCCAAGCTCCTCCAAGCTAAGGTGAATTCGCTCCTTTACTCGTGTGATTTCGATACATCCTTGGATGGCTTGCTACTTCATTACAATACTCTGTGCATCATCAGGTATGAACCCTATGAAGGAATGCCAAGAGAAGGAGCCAATCCATTGCAAGAAGAAGGCCTAGACCAAACCGGCACTAGGACCGGTGGACCGAAAATCTCGCCGGAAATCTCAGCGCACTGACCGGCGGACCAGGTCACGGACCGGAAATTCTGGTGCATGCTAGAACCAACCGGCGCACGCCGAAACGCGCATTTGTCGGCCATTCCGGTGGCCGACCAGAATGATCGACGTGGATCGGAATTTCCAGCGCCTAGTCCGGCACGTCCGGACTTATCGCCGGAACCGCTTCCTCGAAAGTCAACATGGGTTTGATGCCCGAGAATATCCTATTTGGTCCAGTTTTTACCCTTTTGTACACAAACTACCCCTGTTTTAGTGGCTGGCCTATATATAGCCCCCACACCACCTTGTATTACTCAACTGGGATAATTGGAATTAGAAGACACCCTTGTGGATCTCCCTAATTCCTAGTCTTAAGCTTCTTGAAGAAGGAGCACCAATTATTCCCCAACCTCATTGGAGTTTGCATCGTGCCTCCCTCGTTGTACAAGGCCTAGGAATCAGAGTCCCTTTGCCTAGGCATCAAGATCTCACCAAGACTCCCTACTCGTCGTGCCAGTTCGAGAGAGAGACCTCCGCCCGACGCTTATCCTAGGGATTGCGCCGGACCGGTCACCGCCGACATGAGTTATAGGTGTGTATTGTTTCTTCATGTGTGCGTGTGTTCATTGTGTTCTTCATGAGTGAGTTCGTGAATTCATCCTCTCCATCATCCCCCTCCTCGATTTCAAGGGATTCATGAAAGATCGGGCCATCCTAGATGTTAGCCCTCAATAGGTGACCCTAGGGCTGGTGCCACGACCCCCAAGCCGCACTTTGCCTCTCCCGCGTGGGCGGCCACGACCATGCTTTGCTGGGGGAGCGACCTCCTCCACTAGAGAGACAATGGCTAACGACCCCTCACCCCCAGCAATGGCGGCCTCGCCTATCACAACAATGGGGAGAGAAAAGGACGTCATCCAAGACAAGAGGATTTTTGCACAAGCGCGTGGTGGAATAGAGGGGGAACAAAGGCGAAGAGTGAGAACTCACGCATTCACGCCTCGGTAAAACGGGGCCGTCTGAAAAATATGTATCGCCATCCCATGCACGGGGTATAACTGCAAGGGCCCCACGCGCCATCGCATCGTGGGAGTGACTCCCGGGGAGGGAACAACACGCCCAAGTATGGCGGTTAAGAGCCCACGGGCACTTCGAATCTACGGTCAAGACAAGGGCATGGCAGGTAAATGATCACATGGGCAGGACCCATGGCCCACTAACTGTCCTAGGCCGCTTGCCCTGTCGAGTCCAACAAGGGCCACGTGTAGGCCAAACACCCGAGGGCTACTATCGGGGCCCTGGCAACTGGGGTGTCACATCCCGATGATTATCGGGCACCAGCGCCTCAAGGAGACGTTCCTTGATAGGCTATGGTGCCTCCGGAGATAGGCGCGACCAGTTTAGTCCTGATGAGGGACCGCCTTCCGAAAGGATGCCCTCCTGAGTGAGAGCACCCGCAGAGCCCACCCGCGGATGCCTCGAAGCGTACCCAGGGATTTTTGGTAAATTCACCGAACGGTCAGCGGGCGGACCAGGTCCTGGCAGGGGGCGTGGTTGTTGCGTGTCCACTATTTGCCTCGGTATAGGAAGATCCTGTCCGCCCACCCTTTATTGCAGCAAAAGGACGGACGACCTTAGCATGGCAGGCGTGCCAGCTTGCCGTTTTGGTGCAAGAGAGACAGCGGGCAGCACCGGGCAAGGACAAAGGCGGAAAAGGAGGGTTGCTTTACCAGTGGATGGAGAAGCGTCCAGGGCCCAAGACCTAGTCCACCAAAAAGCAGTCTTGTAGACCAGGGCCTCGGGGGGTGGCACTATGGAGACCCTTTCCGCCTTTGTCCTTGGTGGCCCAAGACCTAGTCCACCAAAAAGCAGTCTTCCCGCCGTAGGCTGGGGGAAGAGGCCCGACGTCGCCCTATATAAGGACCCCTTCTCCTACCTTGGAAGGGGTCGATCCTTGAGATCTAAAACCCTAGACTTTTATCTGCCACAAGTTCAGGGGTAGTTTGGGATATGGGGTGGCCCAATCTTCTCAGTAAGCACTTGTCGATGATGATGGTGGATGATAGATAACTAGCATGTAGCTATGAACTCTCCCACTCAAACCATGATGCCAATGCAACAGCTCTCGAACTCTATGGGATATTCACAACACCACGATCTTGTGCACATAGTCGTCGACCACGAATGGTATTTTGCAATCTACTAATTCCGATTGGAAAAATAGATCACACTCAATTGCAGTAGATAATTCGATCATAGGGTAATTCTAGAGGTTCTAAAAAGAAACAACTCCAAAATAATTTTAACGTGGTCTAACCCTAAGGGAAGTGGCGCCCCATCTATTTAAGAAGTCTAGGGGCGGCGACCAAGGATGGGATCCGACTTGGTCCCACCTAACTAAGGTACAAACCGACCCAAAGTGGGTTCAGCCTTGGACTCTGTCGTGGCAGACCTTGACACGGTTTTGGTGCCATGGCAGTATTCTCACTGCTTCTATGCCGCGGCAGCCTGCCATGGCAGAGAATTGTGGTTTTTCTCTGCCATGGCAGAGATCTTCCACAAAGTGTTGATCAGCTCCTTGCGCTTCCTCCCTCTCCTCTCTCACGCATTCTTCATTGATCAACACGCCATGCTCCATATGCTTCAGCTCCTTGCTCCGTGCTACGCCTTCTTATCCCATGTACCTAATCATACAATAATTGAAAGACTTAGGTAGTATAAAATTGTCATTAACTAAAACATCAGGTTCATTAAGAAACAAGTTCACCTGTTGTTTTAGTAGCTTATCATGTTCTCTTGTAATGGGTCCAATCCAAATATCATTGGATTGATCCTTCTTTGCAGTAGGTGGAACATCATTAGTAGAAATTGGGGTACGTGTGATTGTAGGGATGTCCTCATCATCTCCCCCATTCAAAAGGCATCGACCTCGATGCTCCAAGGTCTTCTCCATCATATGGTGATAAATCAACAACGTTGAAGCTGTTGCTAACTCCACCAAACTCATCAATAGGTATATCAATTGAGTAGGCATTATCATTAATCTTGGATAACACCTTGTAAGGACCAGCACCACGTGGCTTCAATTTGGATTATCAAAGTAGTGGGAACCTGTCCTTGCACAATGCACCCATACCATGTCGCTAGGCTTCAACAAAACTTCCATCCTTTCTTGATTCCTTGGAGCAGCAATGTTCTTTCCTTTATTATCAATAGCCTCTCGAGTCTTCTCATGAATCCTCTTCACATATTTAGCACTCTTTGATGCCTCCATATCAACTCTCTCATTTAAAGTCAAAGGCAACAAATCAAGTGGTGTCAATGGCTTGAAGCCATACACCACCTCAAAAGGACAAAGCTGAGTAGTCGAATACACAACCTGTTGTATGCAAACTGAACATGTGGAAAACATTCTTCCCACTCTCGTGGATTATTCTTTAGCATAGTCATTAGCAATTGTGATAATGTTCTATTCACATCACGGTCAGAACAATCGTCTGTTTGGGGATGGCAAGTAGTACTGAACAACAGCTTCCCCCATAAGGTCTTCCAAAAGTAGCTCATGAACTTCACATCACAGTCAGAACAATCGTCTTGGGTACTCCATGTAATCTCAAGATGTCCCTGAAAAACTATTAGCAACATGCGACGCATTGTCGCTTTTGTGGCAGGGAATAAAATGAGCCATCTTGTTATGGGGTAACCCCGTGGGTGGCCCGGTCTTTACGGATCTCGTGGTCAAAGTGATGGGAAAGCGAGGGGAAAGGGAGGAGGTAGCGGAGGCAGACACACACCTCGCGAATAACACGATGAACACACGCTAAACTCACACGATACAAGGCATATTGCTCCCGCTGGTGGCCACCAGTCCGATAGAATCCTCGCAAGGAAAGATCAGTCAATGTGCTCCCTCAATCCCATGCGGAGAGGGAAGAACACCTTGGAGAGGGTTTGGACGTCTTGGCAAAGGGAGACCGATGCCAAGGCATTGTACAACAAGGGAGGCGCGATGCAAACTCCAACGAGGTGGTGACGATAGTTGATCCCCTTTGGAAGAAGGGGATGAGGCAAAACTAGAGATTCGACAAAGGGGGTTGTCTTTAGTCTATCATCTATGCCTCCGTACTTGTCGGTATGAACCTATCATGAATACATGACGGAGTATGAAGTAGTATACCATTCAATGGGGTAGGAAGTGGGCTCGCATAGAGGAACGGATTCACCTTTGGAGTCTGTGACGACTTGGCATAAGTTGGAGACCATGATGTGGTAGCGATCGAAGGTTGGGCTACATCATCTCCCCCTTCAAACAGATTCATCCTCAACTCTACACGCTTATCACAAAGTAGAAGATGTTGAGAGACCTTCTTGATCATGGGGTTCTCTATATTGTCGTCGTCAGGAAGATTGAATTGACAACACTTCAATTGCCTTCCATGAAGCCTACAAAGCTCACCACAAAAGTGAAGCAACACTCAAAGCATAGCCAATTCATGAAGATTATAGCATGAGTCCTCAAGTAGAAGCAAGTGACCTTAGGGTGTAGAGATGGCTCGTTGAAGGGCAACCATAGGTAACTCTCTTCGGTTCGTCTTGTCAACTCTTTTTCCATAGAGGTTGACGGGAAAACATTGTACTTGGGGGATGCTCTCTAGATCTATTTTTGTCAACTCGTGCTCAATCGAAGTTGACGTTATCTTGCGGGTACCTACACACATCATACACAAAAGGAAGAATGTGTGTGCATGGTAGATAAATACAACATCCATCGTGACATATCTCTTTTGGTGCACATCACCATGAGTGTCAATCAAGTATGAAATAGATGCATGGTGAATATGCAAGTGGGGAACATGCTTATCATGGAAATCATCAAAATCTCCAAAATTTGAGAAAGCTATGAGGGCCATCTCAATATAAACCATATTAGAATTATTGTTGCAAGCAAAACAAGTGAAATATCAATTATTCAACTTATTGCAAGAAACAGGAGATATTGTAAAACATTCATGACAAAGCATGGTTCGAGGGGTACCATTGGTAACATCTTTGCAAGCAAAACATTGGAAAGAGCAATTGTTCAACAAAGTGCAAGCAATGATATCATCAACGTAATGTTTAGAGCATGGCATGTCTATGGCAACATCATCACAATCAAATAATTTCACATGCTCAACATTATGCAAAGGAAAAATATCACATGGAAATACCAATGAGTAATATGTGATATATCAAACATCATCCATAGCATGCCAATCATCAAAAGTCATCATGTCCACTACTAGGATCATGGCATCATCAACACCCTTATTTTTATATTGTTCATACCTCTCAAATGAAGTGGGTGTTGTTGTAGTATTGGCCTCCATGTGGACGACTTCTTCATCATCTATGGGGATGGCATCATATTCATCCACCATGTACATCTTCTTGGTTTGAGGCATCATCATCTACAAGCTTAGCGCTTCTTGATCCATGGAACCTAGCACATCATGTGGAAACACGCTAGGGGTAGAGGGTAAGTCGTTAGAAATCAAAGTGGTCTCACATGACCTATCAACTACCACTCTCAACTCACTCGGTGTATCACTCATGCCCTCCAAATGGAAGCACTCAATCTCACGTACGGTGGAGTCACTCGTCTCACTCTTGTTTTCACTCAAGTGGGCTAAGTGGCTCTCATACTCACATGGGATTGGTACCACATCATCACTCAAGAATGTAGGGGTAGGCTAGGTGTGCTCAACTCCATGCGCCTCCTTTGGTGAAGGAAAAGTCCCATGCTCACAATTCTCGACCTTGTCATCGTCTTGTACATTGGGTGCCATTGTGGTGGTGGCACTCAAATTTGAAGTACTGGTCCTTGATGCCATCTTTTCTCTTGCATCCACTTGTTGGCAAAGCAACTTGTTTTCTTCTATCTCTTGGGGGGTCATGTTTTTTATGGCCTCGTCCAACTTGGTGAAGTAGAGGTCCATATCTTGCTTTAATGACATTCTTGGAGTGCTTGAAGAAGAAGTTGGATGCTTCCTCTTGAGCTTGGAGTCTTGGCGTTGAAGCTTGATGGCATGGAAGAAGGCTTGCTCTTGGTGCCATTTTGGTGGTGGTACTAGTAGTTGAAGGTGCCTTATGATGGTGTCGATGGAGGTCATTGGCGTGCCTTGCCGAAGGTTTATGTTGGCGAAGCACTTGGTCATCCACATGACGCTCGCGATGATGATCCTGTTCCTTGGCACTCTTATTTTGATGGTGGTTCCTTCTTGAGATTGGTTGAGCATTATGGATGGTGCTCAACATGTATTCTCCGTCTTCATGGCGAAGATGCCTTGGAAGACGTCTTGTATCCTCTTGATGTTGGCGATGATCTCTAGAGGATGTATGTCGATGAAGATTCTTGCTTCGTGGCACCTTGTGTGGAAGGTGATGTTTGGGTGCCACTCTTCTTGGAGTAGATAGCACTTGATGCCTTGGAGGTAGATGCACTTGACGCCTTGGATATGGTGGCGCTTGACGGCTTGGAGGTGATTGCGCTCGTCGCCTTGAAGATGGTGGTGCATGACGCCATGTAGGTGTTGGCCCTTGACGCCTTGGAGGTGGATCATCGAAGTAGGTGGTGCCCTTTGGTGTGGCACGCTTGGCCTTGAAGGCCATGGTTTCTTGATGATGCGTCTCCGCTAGCTTGGTGTAGTAGTCCTCCATCTCCAAGCGGTGGAGGTATTCTTCATGGCTCATGGAAGAGCCCTCAAAGTGGGTGAAGTTCGCCATGTCCTCCATGCTTGGTGAGGCATCGTCGTTGAAGCACTCGAAGTCGTCCATGCTTGGGGAGTTGTTGTTGATGTAATACTCCATATCACCCAACAATATGGAGCCATTGTTGGTGTAGTGCTCTATGCATGAGAAGCCATTGTCGATGTAGAGCTCCAATTCCTCCATGCTTGAGAAGCCATAGTTGATGACGTGCTCCATGTCTTCTATGCATGTGGAGCCTTCATAGGTGCAATGCTCTGGGTCCTCAAAGCATGCGGAGTGATTATCGGTGTAGTGCTCCGTCATGTCCTCTATGCTTGTGGAGTCATAGTCATGGTGGCTCATCATGGATTCTTCGTAGATATCATCCTCGGTTTCGGAGTCCCTAGACATGATTCAAAAGACCAAGTAGTATATATGGAAGTGGTAGGGGGTTAGGGATGCAACGTCAAACCTTACTTTACCTTGGAATATAGTATCATGCAAGTGGCAACATTTGAGAGCAATCAAAACAAAGCAATGTGAAGTTCATGCGAAACACCTTAACCAACTAACCACTAAAACACACACACAAAGCTTATGGTGGATAGTTATGGAAGGTGGCGTGTCCAAGAACAATCCAAAATCAAGATATTGTAATGGCAAGTAAAGAACCACAATGATCACAAAGCGAAACAAGTCAATCCACAAGATAGGAATTATGTACAAGGAAACACACACGGTGGGATAAATGGGACTTGTGCAACGAAGAAAGTGAGCTAAGAACCAAATGATTACCTAGCGAAGACTATAAGCTTGTGTCGCACAAGTGCAAGGAGAGACGCTAGTTCAATTACAATAAAATTGGTAGGCTACAAGATATGCACAATAACTACCACCTATATGATGTTCATCGAGCTTGCGCTTCCTATTCTATGAGGCACTTGTTTCTTTCTTTCTTTTTCTTGTTTTTCCTTTTCTATTTTTTCTCATTTTATTTTGTTTCTTACTTGCCTATTCCTTGTGCCATCAACTATACAAGATAACTATATAAGATAGCGTGCTCACAACTTTTACTCGGAATTGTACAAGGTATCAAATGTGCATAGCCCAAGCAATCATATGAGGAACTAGTCTCAATAGGTGTTTGTTGAACGCAAAGATAGTGTAGCTCAGAAAGGAAAGCAAGTGGGGAGAAGTCGCGGAATTTTTATACCTTTCATCGTCGATCATCACCCTTTATTGGTGGATTCCGCCTTGCTCACGGAATTTGGATGGAATAGATAGCATTAATCACAAATATGATGATGTAAAGCTCATTCTCCTCTTTGAAACGAGCTAAAGAACACCAAAATCCGAGTTCTTATGCAAAAGTTATGCTCAAAACCATGAAGCAGTTTTTCTGTCAGCAGGTGGGCGGAAACTCTGGTCTGGAGGTCCGGAAACTCTTGTCCGGGGGCTAGAAACTCTGGCCTGGGCCGGAATCTCCGGTTTGGGGACCAAATCTCTAGTGCGGATGTTCCAGGATGCGAACAGGACACACTCAAATCACAGATCGATCCAAAACACGAAATTGGGGCTATTTTTTGGGGATTTTCGAATTTATGGGGGAAAAGACCAAATCGATGAGAAATCCGTGGCAACCAAAAGCTGCTGATACCAAATGTTATGGGGTAACCCCATGGGTGGCCTGATCTTCATGGATCTTGTGGTCAAATCGATGGGATAGCGAGGGGAAAGGGAGAAGGTAGCGGAAGCAGACGCACACCTCGCGCAGAGCACGATGAACACACGCAAAACTCACATGTTACAAGGCCGATTGCTCCCGTCGGTGGCCACCGGTCCGATAGAATCCTCGCAAAGAAAGATCAGTCAACGTGCTCCCTCGAACCCACGTGGAGTGGGAAGAACACCTTGGAGAGGGTCTTGACGTCTTGGCAAAGGGACACCGATGCCAAGGCCTTGTACAACGAGGGAGGCACGATGCAAAATCCAATGAGGTGGTGACGTTAGTCGATCCCCTTTGGTAGAAGGGGATGAGGCAAAACTAGATATTCCACAAAGGGTGTTGTCTTTAGTCTATCATCTATGCCTCCATACTTGTCGGTATGAACCTATCATGAATAATGACGGAGTATGAAGTAGTATACCATTCAATGGGGTAGGAAGTGGGATCGCATAGAGGAACGGATTCACCTTTGGAGTCCGTGACGACTTGGCATAAGTTGGAGACCATGATGTGGTAACGACCGAAGGTCGGGCTACATCACATCTTAGAGAACCTATCCACTAACACAAATATAGAATCATGACCTCTCTGTGTTTTAGGTAGACCTAGCACAAAATCCATGGTGTAGTAGGTGCAGAGAGAGGTGTATACAAACCATGAGGCTTCAACTTTGATTTGGACTTTTGGCATGTAATGCAACGGATCACAAATATGTACACATCACGCCTCATCTTAGGCCAATAAAAATGATCAGCTAGCACAAGCAATGTCTTCTAACGCCCAAGGTGACCCATCAAACAACCAGCATGTGATTCATGCACTAAGGACAAACGCAAGGACGATTCAGGAATACATAGTTTGTTAGCTCTAAACAAATATCCATTATGTATATAATACTTATCCCATGCGTTTCTAGGAGCACACAAATGATATGGTTCAACAAAATCATGGTCAGTTGCATAAAGTACACAAATACTCTCTAATCCAGGAATTTAACATCAAGATTGGTCAATAGCATGTTTTTCCTAGACAAAGCATCAACAACTACATTCTCCTTTCCCTTCTTATACTTAATTATGTAAGGAAAAGATTCAATAAACTCAACCCATTTAGCTAATATTCTATGCAAGTTTGACTGAGCTTTCAAATACTTCAATGCTTCGTGATCAAAATGTATGATAAATTCATTTGGCCATAAATAATGTTGCCAAACTTCAATAGCTCTAACAAGTGCATACAATTCTTTATCATAAATAGGATAATTCAATCTAGCACCAGCAAGCTTATAAGAAAAATATGCTATAGGGCGACCCTCCTGCATCAAAACGCCACCAATATATATACCACTAGCATCACATTCAACTTCAAATTGCTTCGAAAAATCAGGCAATGCAAGTAATGGTGCAGAAGTAAGCAAACATTTCAACGTATTAAATGCAATATCTTGGGCTACGCCCCACACAAATGGCACACATTTCTTAGTCAATCATTCAATGGTGCAGAAATAGTGCTAAAATCCTTCACAAAGCGCCTATAGAAACCAGCTAATCCATGGAAACTACACACTTGACTCACATTCATTGGAATAGGACAATTCTTTATTGATTCAATTTTAGATTGATCTACTTCTATCTCATGCTTAGATACAACATATCCCATAAATATCACCTTATCTTTTGCAAATGTGCACTTCTCAAGATTAGCATACAATTTATTATCACACAACACTTACAAAACTTGTCGGATATGACTACAATGTTCACTTTCATTGTGGCTATAGATAAGTATATCATCAAAATAAACAACCCCAAAACAACCAATAAATTCTCTTAAAACATGATTCATTAATCTCATGAATGTACTAGGTGCATTAGTAAGACCAAATGACATAACTAACCACTCGTACAAACCAAATATCATTTTGAAAGCAGATATCCATTCATCCCCTTCTTTCATCCTAATTTGATGGTAACCACTACACAAATCAATCTTAGAGAAAATAGCAGCACCACTCAATTCATATAGCATATCCTCTAAACGTGGAATAGGATGACGATATCGAATAGTGATGTTATTAATAGTTGTACGATCTACACACATGTGCCATGTACCATCTTTCTTAGGTACTAAAATAACAGGAACAACACAAGGGCAAAGAGAAACACGAATGTACCCTTTATCCAGCAATGCATGTACTTGTTTATGTATCTCCTTTGTTTCTTCGGGTTTGGTCCTGTAGGGTGCACGGTATGGTAATGTGGCACCAGGTATCAAGTCTATTTGATTCTCAATGCCACGCAATGGAGGCAATCCTGCAGGCACATCCTCTAGAAACACATCGCCAAAATCCTGCAAAACAGTAGATACACCAAGAGAAATAGGGGTCATGTCGTTAGAAACCAATACCTCACCCTTATACATGAGCACAAGTGGCATTGCTGTAGGATCCTCACTAAACTCTCTCATATCTTCCTTGGTGGCTAATATCAAAAGATTAGGCACTGTCTCACTTTTCGTTATATCACTCTTTTTGGGCTCTATTACATCATACTATAGCTACAACACTATCTCGCCTATCTATAGATTCATCCTTCAAGTTTACTTCTATCTTTTGACGAGACTCATTCATAATCTGTTGTGGTGTCATTGGCTGCATATTAATTTTCTTGCCCTTGAATTCCAAGTGATAGGTATTGGCACGGCCATTGTGTTACACATGGAGATCATAAATCCAAGGACGACCCAATAAGAGATGGCAAACAGTCATGGGAACCACATCAAAATTAATAGAATCCTTGTATGGCCCTATTTCAAAATTCACACGTACCATATGGTTTACCTTCATCTCACCATTGTGACTCAACCATAGTATGTAGTACGGCATGGATGAGGTAAATAAGTCAGATTTAGCTTGGCACATAACTCCTTGCTTGCAAGATTTATGCAGCTACCTCCATCAATGATTACTTTGCAATCTTTGTTAGGGCCAAGGAATGTTTTATTTGGAACAAGTTGCAGCGCTGAGAATCAACAATAGGATCCACACTAAGGATACATGGAGAAACCACAATGGTTGGTGCACGCTCGGGTAAAGCATCCATACCTTCCTCGCTGTCATAACCCTCGTCACAAGTAGGATCAACTTCATCTCCACTCTCATAATCACCTTGTTCATTGACAAACATAACCTTGCGGTTTGGACAATCTGTCTTGTAGTGTCCTCTACCTACACAAGTATGGCATTCCACATCGCGAGTATGTGCTATTGACATATTGGAACCCGAGCTAGCAGCAGGAGCAGCGGGTTTCTTAGCATTGGAACAATAAGATGGTGTGGGAGCATGCTTGGACAAAGATGGCAAAGGTTTCCTAGTAGCCGCTGCAGGTGGCGCCATAGGTGTTGGCGGTGTAAACCTGGCCGAAAAACGACTAGTAGACGAAAACTTGGCACGTGCCTTAGCTTCTTCAGCTAGCTGTGATTCGGCCTCTTTAGCATGATGCAATAGTTCATTCATAGAATCGTACTTGTGATGACAAACAATGCTGTTGATTGGTAACTTCAGATTGTTGAGAAATGATAACATGGTCATCTCAAGGGATTCACGAACTCTAGCACGCTGCATAAGGATCTCCATCTCCATGTAGTACTCATCAACTGACATGGTTCCTTGCCTCAATTGTGTCAACTTGTCAAAAACTGAACGCAAGTAGTTGGTGGGTACAAAACGGTCCTTCATGATGCGCTTCATCTCGCCCCAAGTCATCACAGGAAGGTTATTGTTATCCCTTCTATTTTCCACAATAGCATCCCACCAATGCAAAGCATATCCATCAAATTATAACGCTGCAAGCTTTACCTTCCTGTCTTCTGTATAATCATACAAACGCTAGAGCTTCTCGATCTTCAACTCCCATGTGAGGTAATCTTCAGGATCAAGTGATCCATCAAACTTGGGAATTGAGAATTTCGGCTTGTCTAAACCATCATCCACAGCTTGGTTAGGGACACGTTGAGCACGCCCAATAGGAGCAAAGCCACGTGCATAGGCAGGTGCAGCTGTAGGCGTAGGGGGATTAGCACGTCCCCTGCCAAGGTTTGGGGTAGCACCAACAACACTTCCTTCATCATCGTCTTCAACGGCATCATCGAGTGGTTATTGCTGTCTTTCCTCAAGTGCTACCATCAAAGAATCAATAGAATGCTGCAAAGTTGTGACATTGGTGTTGATAGTTCTCACTTGTGTTTGTATTTAGCCACTGCCTCTTCATTTTCTCCCAAATCCACTTGCACGTCCTGAATATTCTTGTCAATGGCATCTGTCGTGTGAGTGAACACACGTGTCAAGTGGGATTTCAATGCTTCATATTCCCACCAATTAACAAGATCATCATCCTTCTTTTTATGTGACACAACATCAGCATCACTAACAGACATGATTAGTAGGTTAGTGCATAAATCAAAATCTGTTTGGTGGAAACACTCACAACTCACTCACAACTAACAAGAAAGCAGATCTTACCATTCCAAGGTGAATAGAAATGCTTTACCAAAACGAAATCAAAGACTGATGCACTGATGTGATGAAGTGAATATCAAGGGTATGGAGAATGATCACAGGGCAAACATGTTATTTATGGTGGAGCTCTAGGTATGGTATCCTAACTACACCGCAAACAAGTCCTAGTGCTGATCGTACAAAAACCCAAGAAACACACCTGGCGGAGATAAATGTGGCAAATCAACTTATGAAAAGAAATATTGCAATGCACAAGAGAGACGCTAGTAAAATCTCAAATTAAACAGGCACAAGATTGCTCAATCTACAAGTGCTATGATCAACTAGGCCTCCAATAATGCATACTTTGATATCTCTTTTTGTCACGCTTGTAGCTCTTTTATCCTTTTTTATACTGACTCTCTTTTGTTTTCTCATTTTTTTAATTTTTCAACTATATGAGTCATTGCAAACATGAGTGCAGAAACTTATAACAAAACTGGGCCAGATAGTCTGGATGATTCATGCCGGAGACTCCGATCTAGCCGGATAGTCCGGTGTATATATGCTGGATAGTCCGGTTTTGCCTGTCAAAAATTTCTGCACTTAGAAACCCTAATGAGCAGCCTATCGGAGCAAAGAAACTAGTCTCGTGGGTATGTTCCTAGGTACAGATGTTGTAGGTAGGCTATGACTATTGTATGCAAACAAACATATGCTATGTGGACTCGGACAAGCGATGAAAACTTGCAGAAAATGGTGATGGTGGACTCGGTGGAAAAAATAAGATTAAACCCTAAACCTAGAGACAAACAAAAATTAAACTTCTACGAGAAAAACTTGTAGATCGGATCTACGAGAAGACATGATCAACAACTCAAACTTGAAAATGATGCTGATTGTATCTTCTCGTAGAATTGATCTATAGGTTCTCTTTGTAGGATTCTAGTTTTCGTTTGTGTCTAAGTTTAGGGTTTGAACTTGTTTTTCCACTGTGTCCACCATCACCATTTTCTGCAAGTTTTCATCGTTTGTCTGAGTCCATATAGCATACCTTTGTTTGCATACCATAGACATAGCCTATCTACAGCATCCGTGCCTAGGAACAAGACTAGTTGCTTTGCTCCCACAGGATGCTCATTAGGGTTTCGAAGTGCAAAAAATTTCGACAAGCAAAACCAGACTATCCGATCGACACACACCGGACTATCTGCCCAACCAGAGTCTCCGACGTACATCAACCGGACTATCTGGCCCAGTTTTGTTATAAGTTACTGCACTCGTCTGCATTGTGTCATATAGTTGGAAGAAGTAGATCATAGTTCTTAAAGTTTGGCAACATTATTTGTGGCCAAAAGAATTTATCATACATTCTGATCATGAAGCATTGAAGTATTTGAAAGGTCAGTCAAACTTGCATAGAAGATTAGCTAAATGGGTTGAGTTTATTGAATCTTTTCCTTGCAAGGAGCAATGAGGAGATCAAGCATGTTCGAGCGAGAGATGTGGTGCACCAAGAGTTACACACTAGAGGTGCACCACGACATATGGCCTGCGCGCCAAGTAGGATGAACCCATCTATGGGTCGGTATGTATCAGCTTGAGTCAAACCGGGTCAGTTTGGGCCAAGATATGGCTGCTTTTAGGCCCAATTAGAGGGGTGGACGCCCCAGCCCTCATATAAACCTCCGTAGACGTCACAATTAGGGTTAGACCATGTTAAAATATTTTAGAGTTGATTCTTATTAGAACCTCTGGAATTACCTGTGACCAAAATACTTGTTGCAATTGAGTGTGATATGTTGTTCCACTGGGAATCAGTAGATTGCAAACTACCATTCGTGGTCGACGGCTACGTGCGCAAGAGTGTGGTGTTGTGAATATGCCACGCTCTTGCACACGTAGCCATCGACCATGAACGGTAGTTTGCAATCTACTAATTCCCAATGGAGCAATAGATCACACTCAATTGCAATAGATAATTCAATCACATGGTAATTCCAGAGGTTCTATAAAGAAACAACTCCAAAATAGATTTAACATAGTCTAACCCTAATTGTGATGGCTACGGAGGTTTATATGAGGGCTAGGGCGTCCTCCCCTCTAATCAGGCCTAAAAACAGCCATATCTTGGCCCAAACTGACCCGGTTTGACTCAAGTTGATATATACCGACCCATAGATGGGTTCGGCCTACTTGGCGCACAGGCCATATATCGTGGTGCACCTCCGGTGTGTAATTACTGGTGCACCACACCTCTCGCTCGAACATTCTTTATCTCCTCATTGCTCCTAGTGCGTCTACCTTCCTCTCCTCCCTCCCGCACTTGCTGATATTGGAAATCAATGCTTGTTCTTCTTGCAGCTCTGCTTCTTCAACACACGCGATGCTCTTTATTAGTTCAATCCTAATGATACACAAATACAATGACTTAGGTAGTATAAAGTTCTCATAAATCAAAGTATCATGTTCCACTAGGAATGAGTTCACCTGATAGTGATCATCGATTTGACTCAATATTTCCTTCTAGTTCAAACAGTGAGAATCATCATACTCCCTGCATATATCCTCATCATCCTCCCTTTCTTTAGGAAAAGCCATCCGTGGCTTTGGATAAGCTAAAAGTGGAATAAACAAAAAGAACAACATGTACGCAAAATATATGTATATATAACATGTTGTATTATTGTTGTTCACATGAAAAATATGTCAAGTAGACATCAAGCAACTTAAATTGCAGGCATAAGTGAAGTACAAAGAATCATGATCATGGTGAAAAACAAATAAATATATAGTCTTATCGTTCAATATTAAATTTAGTTTTCTCAAAGACGATCGATGATGAAATTTGTGATGAACAAGATCACACCAATCCAACAGTTGTGAAAACAAAATAGGGTTAGACCATGCTTCAACTGCGCTACTCTGATTATTATAAACAAGTGATAAACTGACACAAAAGTATATGTGCATCATCATTATGTCTTGTAGGTAACATGCAGCACAATTTTCAAATATAAGTGAAGTCTAAAGTAGTAGCATAACTAGACAAAGACTTTTGGGAGAAACACAATGAACATGAAAACTTGGGTTCTACTCTAGCAATATCAACTAGATCTGAATTTAATTTCATACTTTCACTAATTTTAGCATATGTCCCACAGAAAAAAGTCGTCGACACACAACATGTATGACTGAAAATAACATGTTTCAGTTCAGCGATTCTATCACAAGTTATGCATATGTGATCCACAAGAAAATATTCTCCATGCTATATTCACCAATTAGATTAAAGATGAAATAAAGAGAATATGTGCTAGAATTTAGACATGAAATTTCAGAAATCTTATCCATAGCACACTCAAATTCATTGGTTCATTTAGCATGATGGAATACACAATATCATCAGGTGGTATTCGAGCAAGTATTTCCTTATGTGTAATCAGTACCACATGATCAAATTCGAATTTGGTAAACTATCACATGGTGTTGTAATATTAGTGCAAGGTAAATCACAAGGAGATAGCAACAACAGAATAGACTCACAATATGTTGCGCTTGTTGGTTGTAGCTCCAAACTAGTACCAATGTCAGCAATAATCTTCTTGTTTGTAGCAGGTACTAAACATCCTCCTCAAGTGACAATGCCCGATCATGTGATACGGGTTGTAAAATTGTTACATCCCAAAAATTTCCTAAATTTTGGAATGTTAAAATAACTAAATAAGTTGATTGAGTTGTGTGACCTTGTTGAAATTTGATTGAAAACAAACATTTTAGGATTGTTCAAACTTTCCTAAGTCACAAGAAAGGAGAATGGATTAGCATGATTGTCCAATTATGTTGGAAGTTTTTGTATAAATCAAAAAACTTTCTGATGCATTGCATCATCGCATTATGCACAATTTTCAAATCAAAATAATAAACTAAAAACCCTAAATTCTGTGTGCCACTTTATTCCTAAAGGGAATTAAATGAGCTTTTTTGAAACCATTATTGCTAAGAGAACAAATTTTTCTAATCACTAGCCTAAAATAATCTACTTGAATTTATAAAATTTTAGCAACAAGTTTGAACTCATTTGGAGTTCAAATGAAAAAGATATGTGAGAACAAAATAAATGGAAAAAGAAAAATAAAAAAATAAACTAAACGTACCCCGACCCCAGCTTGTGGCCCAGCCCACCTAGCCCCGCGCTTAGCTACCGCCCACCCAAGCTCGCACGCAACACACAGCAGCATGGGCCGACCCAGCAAGCACTGCCAGCCGCCAGCCTGCTACCCCCTCGCTCCACTAACACATCGGCCCCGCCTGTCATCCCCGACCTGAGCCCTCTCTATTCGTGTTCTTCATAGACTCTACCGAACTAGCAGATTCCAAGAAAATCGCAACCGAATTCGGCCGATTCTATAACCCCTACGCGATGAAGTCCACCCATAGATACTCCAGAACCGATCGGTTCTTGTTTTCGCTAAAAATCACGAACCCTAGGCGCAGTTCGAGCTCGAATAGATCTCGCCGGAGCTGCCCGTCGCCGAAGCTTTAGGAGGTCGCGATAGATGACATTTCAGAGCTCCCCAACCTCTCTATTTCCCTCCATCTTCTACCCCTCATCATACCATGCCGCCCTGATACTTTTCCCCATGAATTGTAGCCGCCACCCCCTTTAATTGCTCGCCGGAGCCATTGGAACCTCGTCGGAAGCCGCGAGGACCAGCAGAGCTGTGCCACCGTTCTGGGAAACGAAGCACAACTTCAAGGCCACATGAGTAATCTCCGTGCCATGCCTCACCTCGTCGCACTCTCCGAAGCTGCCGAGGACCATCAGAACCGCCACCACCATCACTACCAGATCGTCCGCCACCGCCGGTGATGTCATCTCTGGCGAGGCCATGAAGCTTTGGGTCCAGGCTGTTGGATTCCCATCTGGCGGTCCAGATAGATCGATCCCATGAAGGGGTATCCACCAGTCAGTGCACGCCACTTGTCCCTCCTTGTCAGCTCATCGCGTCAGCGCCAGGTCAGTGATCGAAGCCCAGTCAGTGTGCTTAGTCAACAATTGGTTTTCTTTAATTTTAAATAGACAGAAAATAGGCAGATCTTGTAAAAACTCATATAAAAATATTTATAGGTCCAAAATTAGCACATAATATACCGTTGGAAAGATAATTTAGTGTAGAACGCTATTCCGTGATCAGATCTATTTTTTGAAGTACAGTTTCTATGTATTAATTTAATTGGTTAAATAGTCCTTTTATACTATTTAAACTGTAGAAAAATAATTACATCTCCGAAAAATACAAATATTACATCAATAAATTCATAATTTCGTGCCCAATATGAATCTGGGTTTAGATCTGACTTTTGTCGAAGTTTTATTTTTTAGGTAATTTAAACTACTATAATTGCTTTTTAGTTCATAGAAAAATATCTAGGAATCCAAATTTAGTGAAATAAATTTCTCCGATTTTGTTTTGATCGTGTCTATCAAGGAAAAATATACGCAAAATTATTTGGCATTGTTTTATGATATGATCTTGCAGAAAGCCTAAAATTGTATTATTATAGTAATTAAATCATAGAAAAATATTTATAGATCCTTTTTGCGTGATTCCAATTGCTACTAGCTCTAAATTGAATTACCAATCCATTGGTATTTAATTCACAATTTAATATTATGAAAGCATCAGAATTTGAGATAAAGTGAGTTAAACCCCTATTTAAATCAATATAGTTTATTAATAAAAAAAATTATGCATTAAATGCCTTTTCATATGCATCGTGTGTTATAATAATGTTCAGAATGCTAAATACAACCATTGATACATATTAAATCATCATGCATACATATGATCAACATTGTTTTGTTGTATGTTTGTATTGTTGCTATGTTTGCAATTGTTTTGATTGGAATTACTTTATTCCCACGTTAGATTGTTTGGAGAGTGCGGTTGCTATAGTGGAATACAATAATCACTCATAATACAAACATAAGGCAAGTTACACCTCTTGTTCATATTTTGTCCCAGTTTCGAATACTATGCATGTTTTCCTCTTCATAATAGTAGTATGCATGTGTAGGATTGTTTTGATAGATGTACTTGGAAGTATTTTGAAAGTGCGATGATTTTGTAGCATGCCATGATAATTCTATACTTAAGATTTTCCTTCCTAGTAGGTTATCCCTGTTTTTGCTAAGTACTTCCTGCTATGCTATATATATACAAAGTATCGTTGGGGGTTCGAAAGACTGAAAATTTTCTAAGTATAAGAGCTCTCTTGAGCGAACCTTTTTCCTCTTAAAACCCCCTTCAAAATAAAACTATATTTCCTCTGGGCAGAATGATTATTGGGACAATGATTAGAATTTTGGTGGAGGACGGCCGCCCAGGATCAAAGAAGTCTGCCATGTTTTAGAATTCAGAAGCTTCCAATGCAAGCACAATATATATGGGCTCTATCTTGGCTTATTACTTAGTGGAAAACCTCACCTGGGTACCATCATTTGGAGGTTACCTTGGCATGGGCGGATCCGAAAGCTAAAGGGGTGATGAGTGCATATTTGCATCATATTTTACATGTCCAATGGATATAATTATTGAAGTACGATCTTGGTATTTTAGATGTACGATCTTGGTATTTAGATGTACGATCTTGATATAATTATTTGCACGGTACTTGTATAATTTAGAAGTACGATCTTGATATAATTATTTGCACGGTACTTGTATAATTTAGATGTACGATCTTGGTATTTTATGGCGCTCGCGCGCATATTTTATGTCTGTTTTCACCAGGATCAGGACAGACGATGGATCCAATGGATATAATTATTGAAGTAGTTGTACTATGGAGAAAAGGAGTAAAAAACAACGTAAAGCACTTAATACTGGAAGAAAACCAGAAGCGAACAAGGGAGGCAGAGAGCCCAACGACCAACTATACGGCGGGAGCAACTCTTCCGCCCGTATAGCTCCGGCCGTATAGTTGGCGCCGCCTCTGCCTCGTCAAATAGTTTCACCCCATGCAATTGGGTCGGAGAGACGACATACAAAACACCTAGAAATCGTGAAAACCTCACCTCCGGAAGGCATCTAGAGGGGGAACTCATCCACAAGAGATCCATCTTCGCCTTGCACAGATCCGGGAGGCTAAGGCATCGATCTTCATCAACCACCACTGCATCAACAACATCTTCATCCATCCCATCTACATCTTGTCTAGATCTTGTTGTAATTCCTATACTCGTTGTGGATTTATACAAGTACTATTCATCTATGATTGTTTCCATTATCATTGCCATGATGTTAATTGCCTCGATGTCTGAGTAGATCTCTAGTTCTTGGGGAGATGGAGCAACCCTAGCATATGACTGAGATGAGATAGAGATTATTATGTTATACATCATTACATGTACGTGTTAATTGTCTTCATCTTGATATTGGGAGAAGTGCACCTCCTTAATATTTGCCTCTTATGGGGACTTAATGGAGGGGATTACCTATTAGTAAACGGAGGGACGATAGCACTTACTGTGACTATAAAGTTGTTGTCATCCTTTACGTACTAACTTGGGGAATCAAGGAAAACTCATCAAGCCATGTCCATGCCATGGGAGAAATCCCTTAATAGCGCGGTAATGCGATGGTTATCGGTTACTGTCTGCTGTGGTTATGAGGACAATGTGTGTAGCGGTTGCTAGCAAATCATCCATATATGGAGCTCCTCCTACATACATACACACTATGAGAATATTCGTTATAATACTCTCGATTACTTAGTCTGAATTGCTAGCGGTGTATCCACTACTCCCTGAGAATGCCTTTTTCCTATTGTACTTCCAAAGTTCTATTACACACGCGATTCTTACTTTCTGCATTAAGTTTTTCCGTACTTTAAATTACCTTGTTCAACCAAAAACAAAAAAACAACACTACTTGTCTTGCATCTTAAAGTTATTTCTTAAGTACTTCGTTTAGTTGTAGTTAAAAGCATTTTAGTCTTTCACCTACTGCTCTCTATGGGATCGATATCTTTATTTCAAAACTATCTACAAACTATTTGTGCACTTGCAGTCATCAAGCTATTTTCTGGCGCCCTTGCCAGGGAGCTTAGCACTATAAGTCACTTTACTTTTAGTTATTTACTTTCGTTGTACTAATTTTTAGTTGAGTTGCAGGACCACAACAATGGATAATACTCAGCATTTAAACTAGCTTGAGGCAGTAAGGAAAATGGGTTCGCCCATGAACGCTTTTATAACTGTCAGCAAAAGTATAAATCCGGATGGAGTCGAGATCCATCCTTTATTATTTGAATTATTACATTCTAAGAAATTTTGCAGGAACCAATGAAAAAAGTCCATATGGACACTTACAATTCTTTGAAGACATTCTCAGTTCCTTTATTTTTGATGATTGTAATCTTGATATGGTTAAAATCTAGTTGTTTAGACAAACTCTCTCTAATAATTTTTGCGACTGGTACAAACCTTTTTGTGCAGAAGCACCAAGGACTTGGGAGGAATTGACAACTAAGTTCCTATCAAAATATTATTCTGAAAGCAAAGCTCACAAGATGAGAGGTATTATTATCAGTTTCAAAAATAATCCTAGTGAAGGCTTATATGAAGGATATCTAAGGTATAAAAGTTACCTAGATAATTGCCCCCATCATCGTTTTCCATGAGGCTAAATATTTTATGGAGGGCATATTGAAAATAGGACGAATCTAGACACTGTTTCAAATGGCAGTTTTCTATCTTATACCTATGATGAGGCTTGGAACCAAATAATAAGAATGAGAGAAGCACCTGAAAACTCTAAAGATAAGGAAAATATTACAAATATTTTTTTTGAATATGCTTGCATTAACGATTTCCTTGCAGATGAGAGGAAAGATACAATGATTAAAACCCTCGGTATTGATTCTTACTCAGTAAAGAAAATTATTGAGAATTATGCAGGGCATTTGCAGGTTCCTACAGAATGGGAACCTCGTAAACCTCTTGAAGAAAATAAGCATGCAAGATAACTAATGGAAGAGTTATTATTGATAGCTATACAAGGAATGTTTGAAAAAAGACAAAGAGAGGAAGAACAAATAAAGAAGAGACCAAAGAAACCAGAAAGGAGTTCCGAAGCTACAAATATAAATAATGTTATAATAAATGATCTTATGGAAGCACAGATAGTGGAGGATGAAGTGGTTATGTTAGACCTTGAAACTTCAGAATTCATCCAAGGTAAGGTTCGAGGTAATTAATTCTAAGGTAATAATTCATACAGATCACCAAGCTTTGCGTCACCTGCTTGTGAAAAAGGATGCTAAGACCAGGTTGATTAGGTGGGTTTTATTACTACAAGAATACAATTTGCAAATAGTATATAGGAGGAGTAAGGATAATCCAGTAGCAGATCATCTCTCTAGGATGGAGGGAATAATTAATGACCGTGTACCTATTAATGAATCATTTCCGGGAGAATATTTAGCGAAGGTAGAAATTGTTGATCCATGGTATGCAGATTATGCTAACTATCTAGCAACAATTTTTTACCTCTCGGTATGTTAAGAAATCAAAGAATGAAATTCTTGAATGATCTTAAATATTACTTTTGGGATGATCCGTATTTATATCGTCATGGACTTGACGGAATTATTCGGAAGTGTGTTCCTAATCACGAAATGAATGCGATATTGAAGGCTTGTCATGACAGTCCATATGGAGGGCATCATGCAGGTAAAAGGACTGCTGCAAAGGTACTTCAATCCTGATTTTATTGGCCCACCTTGCTCAAGGATGCACATAGGTATGTGGAATACTGCAAAGCTTGCCAAAGAAGAGGTAATATAGGTAGGAGACAAGAAATGGCGATGAATTATAGTCTAATAAATGAACCCTTTAATGTATGGGGAATGGATTACATGGGGCCATTTACAGAGTGAAATGGTTATACTCATATTCTTGTTGTTGTTGACTATGTTACTAATTGGGTTGAAGCTAACCCAAGAAATCATGCAGATGCACCTACCTCAGTGAAGATGATCAAGGATGTCATATTCCCCAGGTTTGGAGTTCCTAGATTTTTAATTATTGATGGTGGTTCTCATTTTATGAAAGGGACTTTCAGGAAAATCCTTAGCAAGTATGGAGTAACTCACCGTGTTGCTTCACTGTATCATCCCTAAACAAGTGGTCAAGTGGAACTCTCAAATAGATAATTAAGACCATACTCGAGATGACGGTGGACAAATCAAGAAAAGATTGGGCATACAAGTTAAATGACACTCTATGGGCATACCGTATTGCGTTTAAATATCCAATGGGTATGACACCTTATAAGATGGTGTACGGTAAGGCATGCCATTTACCATTGGAACTAGAGCACCAAGCTTTTTGGGCAACCAAGAATCTAAATTATGATCTCAAAGAAGCAGGGGAAAAGCGTTTATTAGATATGCATGCTTTAGATGAGTTTAGAAGTGAATCCTCTGAGAATGCTAGTTTGTTTAAGTTAAAAGATGCCATGATAGAAAAATAGAGAATAAAACTTTTAAAAGTGGAGACAAAGTGTTGCTCTATAATTCTTGTCTTAAGTTGTTTCTAGGAATACTCAGATCAAAGTGGGAAGGTCCATATGTATTTGAAGAAGCCTATTTGTCAGGAGCAGTGAAGCTCCAAGAAAAAATACTCTCTCTTGCATGGGTGGTAAATGGACAATGTTTGAAGCATTATCGGGTAAAAGAAGATATAAGTGCAATCACCATAGAGTTGAGCACCGCCGAAGAAGTGATAAAGCGAAGATATACGAAGAATGGCAATTACAAGAAGAATTAACACAAGACGGAATGAGCGGTACTATGGTCAAGATATTTATAATAAAAGAGCGCTTCACGGGATGCAACCCATGTGAAATAGAGGTTTTAGTAAGTTTTTAAGTTTTTAGTTAAAATCTAGTTTGAGTATTATGTTAAAGGATGCACAATTCATGCTCTGACAAAGAGGAAGGAAGAATTAATAATGCAAAAATTGGTCGAAAATCTAAGCTCAAATTTTTCTGTCAAAACTCGATATTTCGTTAAGTTTCAGATTAATAAAGAATTCTTGGAGAAGCAGAAATTTTTTGGTGGATACAGAAGGTTTTACGACCAACTATACGGCATGAATAAAAATTTCGGCCGTATAGTTGTTGTGACGTCAATGCTTCCATCCACAAAAGGTACTAAGAGTTTAACGACCAACTATTCGACCGGAATGAAAAATTCCACCCCTATAGTTGCAGTTGTATAGTTGTCTACACCTTTGACAAAATAATTTCTAGAATACTAAGAGTTTAATGACCAACTATACAGCCGGAATTAAAAATTCCTCCCATATAGTCGCGGTCGTATAGTTGTCGACCCTTCTCCAAAAAAATTATCCAGGAAACAGAGAGTTTAACGACCAACTATTTGGCCGGAATTAAAAATTCCGCCCGTATAATTTCGGCAGTATAGTTAGGTTCCGCCGTAGATCTAATATATAGTCTGTTCACAACTATATAGCAGAAACTATACGGGCTGCGCCCATATAGTTGCTCGTTACGCAAGGCGGCTAGAGTTTTTGACCCCTCCTTTTAAAGCTGATCGCATCTAACCTTTTTTGTTTTTGCAGAGCTACAGCCTCCAACCTCGAAAGATCTTCGTCATCCCTATACAGGCCCCTTTAACAACATCCGTGTAGCGAAGCCATGTAGCCCTTCCACGTCAACCAGATCTGGAAGAAGAAAGAAGTTAAGCCCGTGAAGAGGATCAAGGAAGCAGAACCTAAAGGATCGTCGTCATCATCTGGCTTAGAGATCAAGCCTCTCCCAAATTGGGAGGACCTGTTCCCATAGAGGATGGAGATGATGAGACAAGCTGAGCGGGGAAGGAACAAGGTCGTCAAGAAGGGCCGAAGGCCTCGCGAGTGGACCATCCTACATGAGAATCGAGACAGCTTTGCATGGAAACCATCTGACATGCCTGGTGTCCCGAGGGAACTCGCTGAGCACAAACTCAACATCGACCCCAAAGTGTGACCAGTGAAGCAGTCGCTACGGCCCTTCAATGAAGAGCGCTGCCGAGCAGTCGCCGAAGAAGTACAGCGCCTGCTAGCCGCATGCTTCATTCGGCCCATCGAGTAATCCAAGTGGCTGGCAAACCCAATCCTTGTCCTGAAAAAGAACAACACCTGGAGAATGTGTATCGACTACACCAACCTCAACAGCGCCTTCCCGAAGGAGGAGTTCGTCCTACCGCGCATCGACCAGATCATCGACTCGACCGCGGGATCAAAGTCGTTGTGCTTCCTCGACGCGTATTCTGGCTACAACCAGATCAAAATGGCGGTCGAGGATGAGGAGAACACGACGTTCATCACGCCATTAAACACCTTCTGCTACATGGCCATGTCGTTCGTCCTCAAGAACGCCGGCGCCACCTACCAAAGGTGCATGCAGGAATGCCTCGCGGACCAAATTGGCCACAACATCCAAGTCTAAATCGACGACGTGGTGGTTAAATACACCCGCCAGCATGACGTACTCGCCGACCTTGCCGAGACCTTTGAAAATCTATGAAGGTACAACATCAAGCTCAACCCAGGAAAATGCACCTTCGGCGTTCCCACCGGACAGCTCCCGGGATACGTGGTCTCCAAGCGGGGCATTGAGGCAAACCCCACCAAGATCGACACCATCGCGCGGCTCAGGAAACCCGAGTGCCTGCGCGGCATCCAGAAGTTGGCCGAGTGAGTTGCGGCTCTCAGACGCTTCATTCCCTGGGTCGGCGAGAAGGCAATGCCCTCTACCGCCTGATGCATAAGAATCCCACATTCCAATGGGACGCAGAAGCAGACAACGCGCTCAAGGCACTCAAAGAAGTGCTACTCGCGCCTCCACTACTCGTCGCCCCAATCGACAAAGAGCCAATGCTTGTCTACATGGTGGCTTCCACTCTAGTTTTCAGCGCTGTGATAGTCATCGAATGACCAGAAGAGGGAAAGGAGCTCCCCATACAGCACCCTGTCTACTACATTAGCGAGGTCCTGACGGACTCAAGGAAGCACTACCCACAATACCAAAATTTGGTATACGCGGTATTCTGAGCCCAGCGGTGAGTCCCCCACTACTTCTAGGTGCATCCAATCATGGTCGTCTCCTCCACGCTGCTGCAGGACATCATCTGCAACCGTTAGGCGATGGGGTGAGTCACTAAGTGGGCCGTCGAGATTGGCGTCCACAACATGAAGTACGAGCCACGCAAAGCGATCAAATTGCAGGCCCTGGCCAATTTCCTCGCTGACTGGGAAGAGGCACAGCCGCCGGAGAAGCTCCCCTACCTCCATTATTGGTCGCTCCACTTCGACGGCTCAAAGATCGCCAATGGCGCCGGGGCCAGGGTCATACTGACCTCCCCCAAGGGAGACAAGCTTCGCTACATGCTCCACCTCGACTTCCAGCCCTGCACCAACAACATGGCCGAATCTGAGGCCCTCCTTCATGGCATGCAGGCCTCCAAGGAAATGAACGTCAATCGGCTACGATGCTACGGCGACTCCGACCTAGTCGCCGACCAAGTCGCCGGGACCTGTGACACCGTCTCCCCGACAATGATAGCATATCGCCAAGCGGTAGACCATTTGGGAGAGCACTTCACCGGCTGCTCAGTCAAGTGGATCGATAGGCACAAAAACGAGGAGGCAGATGCCCTCTCTCGCATCGGGTCGGCTTGGCAGACGCCGCCCTCAGGAGACTTCCTCGACATATTTCACAAGCCTTCGGTCACCCTGCCAAAGGAGATCGACATCGGTATACCACTGCAGCCCGAGCCTGCCATAGTCGCCATGGTCATGGAGCCTAGCGACAAGACTACACCATACGTCGCCTTCCTTGAGCACAAGGTCCTTCCAAATAACGAGACGGAAGCGCGAATGATAGTGCGCCGTTGCAAATCCTTCGTCATCATAAACGGCGAGCTCCACAAACGCCTTCCTCGAGCACAAGGTTCCAACACTGTGTATAGCCAAAAGAAGGATGCAAGATCCTCCAAGACATCCACGCTGGTGACTGCGGCCATCACGCCGGCGCCAGAGCGCTGGTCGCCAAAGCCATGCGACACGGCTTCTACTGGCTCACCACGCATGCCGACGCCACCGACATCGTCCAACGGTGCGTTGGGTGCCAGAAGTACGCCAACCAGACGCATCTCCCTGGTTCGGCACTTAAGACCATCCCCATCACCTGGCCATTCACCGTATGGGGCATGGACATGGTCGGCCCGTTCCAGAAGGCCCTATCCGGCTTCACCCACCTCCTGGTCGCGGTCGACAAGTTCACCAAGTGGGTCAAAGCCAAACCGATCAAGAAGTGCGACGGCAAGACTGCCACTAAGTTTCTCCGCGAGCTCATCTACCGGTATGGCTACCCACACAACATCATAATGGACAACGGCACCAACTTCGCCAAAGGCGCCATGGAAATATTCTGCGAGGAGCACAGCATACGACTCGACCTCGCCTAAGTCGCCCACCTGGAGTCAAACAGCCAAGCAGAACGCGCTAATCAAAGTGTCCTCCATGTTCTCAAACCACGACTTCAGGATCCCCTCGAGCGAACCCCAGGATGCTGGGTCGAAGAGCTCCCCTCCGTAATATGGGGCATCCACACCTCCGTCAACCGCTTGACGGGGTTCACACCCTTCTTCATGGTATACGACGCTAAGGCCGTAATGCCAACCGACCTGGAGCACGATTCACGTCGAGTCGCCAACTATGTCGAGGCGGCAAACAAGATCGCCCGTCAAGACCGAATCGACCAGCTCAACGAGGCACGCGACCTAGATCGCTCCTGCACCGCCATCTACCAGTAGGGACTCCGCCGCAACCACAGCGCTGAGTCTAGACCCACACCTTCCAGGAAGGCGACCTGGTCCTACGACTGATCCAGGACAAGAAGGGCATGCACAAGCTCTCTCCCCATGGGAGGGGCCATTCGCCATAGCGCGAGTTCTTGGCAATGATGCCTACTACCTCATCGACATACGAGGCAATGGCCAGCTCGAGGTCGGGAGGCCATGGAATGTAAACCTCCTCCAAATTTTCTATAGATAGAACTCAAACTTGTACTCAGCTGCTATATAATGAAATACATTCGGATCGCACAAATTGTGTCCACTCTCCATCTTCTTGCGCCACTCACACTCGTACATTCAGCAATATGCTACCTACGGAAGTCAACCCTTGGTCGAGCGACCAACACGGCTAAGTAGTGTGACCCAAGGGCACCGAGTGTTGGGTCCGCAACATAGAAAACAAAAAATTTCCTACGGTGTGAACTACACGCCAAGATCTATCTACTAGGTACAAAGCAACGGGTGGACATACATCCAACGAGAACTTACCCTCGTAGACAACGAGGTTTGTTAACGAGTAGGAACTCGTGGTTGATGTAGGCGTACACTTGCCGATCTCAAGATCGTGATGAAGTCCAGCAGGTCCGGCTCCAGCACGTCCATCAGATCCAGCTCTAGCACCACCAAGTCCAGCACCGCAAAGCAGCGGTGCATCCGTGATCGCACACACGTCCGGTACCCGACAACCTCCGTCCCTCGCTCCAGCAAAGCAGCGGAAGTGGCAACTCCTTTCCAGATAAAGCCACCGGGAACATGTATCTCGCTAATCCGAGACCATGGGGAAATAATACTAGAGGGGGAGAGAGATCCTTCACAAGGAGGTGTGAGTGAGAAGTGAGGAGGGGGTGGCCTTTTATAGGAGGAGGGGGGTGTCCCTCCTTCATGGCCGGCGCATGGAGGGGGTGACCCTTCACCTCCTCCATTCATGTGGTGGTAACCCCTCCACATTAAAATGCCCCTTCACATTCTCTTTTAAAGTCTCCACTTTAAATGCATTAAACTTCTCCAAATTTAATGCTCTCTCATTTAATAAAACTCTTTTATTATTTTTATTCAGAATTTTGTTAATTACTTTAATTAACAAACATTCACATAAAACCCCCTGCAACATTTCAATATTACATGCAGAACCAATTTCAGCAATTTCACCCGATACAGTTTTGGTGTCTATTGAAATAATTCCAGCGCTTTCTTAAATCTTTATCTGTAACATATTTGCTCCAAATGGTGTCGGTATCCCTTAAGTGTGTTACCCTACGGTTCGCGAATAATGTAGACATGATCGAGACCCCTCTCCGATCAATAATCAGCAGCGGGACCTGGAGATCCATACTGACTCCTACACATTCAACGATGACTTCTGTGATCGTGAGAACCTTTAACTCTAGTAACTAAATCCCTTTGTCCCGCGATAAATTACATGTCCGAGATTCGATCATCGGTATCTCCATACCTAGTTTGATCTCGTTACCGACATGCACTCTTTTGTCGTTCCCGTGATATAACATTCTAGTGATCACATCACTTGCTTGCAAGCTATTTCAATGTGATATCACCGAGAGGGCCCAGAGTATATCTATCCGTGATCGGGATGGAAAAATCCCACTCTTGATCCATGAGCCTCAACATAACACCTTCGTAGCACTGAACCCACCTTTATTGTCACCCCTTTTACGGTGTGATGTTTGATGTTATCAAGATACTCTTCTGGTGTTAGCAATTAACATGATCTCATGGTCTAAGGATAAAGATTACTTCGTATGATGTTATAGAAATATAAACATAATGACTTTGATCGTAATGCTATACTTCGGATGAATGTTCATAACATCATTCCACCAATGGTGTGACCTTGTTATTAACAACATCCAATGTCCATGATCAGGAAACCTTGATCATCTTGTTAATCAACAAGCTAGTCTATAAGAGAGGCATAACTAGGAACCCTTTTTGTTTATTAAACACACATGTTTTGATGTTTCCGATCAATACAATTCTATCATGTAAAATAAAAATTTATCATAAACATGGAATAAGATAATAACCACTCTATTATTGCCTCTCGGGCATATTCCCTTCAGTCTCCCACTTGCACTAGAGTCAATAATCTAGTTTGAAAAACTTTGCGTATTAAACACCTATGGCTTTCTGGTGTTGCATATACGCTATTGCTAGTGGTTAACATAATCTCCGGATCTGACAGTTTTAGGTCCGTGTGTATTTGCATGTCTTTGTGTCTCTAGGCATCACTCATTCTCAAATGAGATGGCATTGTATATATTTGGTCCTCTGGTGAGACCTTTAGTTCGTTCGGCTAAAAATATGTCGATATTATTGTCACACAATATATCTTCATAGTATTAGCCCACTTTGAACCACACCTAGTTTGATAACAAACTACTTAACACAAATGCCCTCCTTTGCTGCTACTATAGCAGTCATATACTTAGCCTTTTGTTGTAGTATCCGTCACAATGTCTCAACTTTGGAACTCATCCAAATCCATCATGGAACATCCTTTCCATTACATTGTGCCACCCATAGTCTAAATTGAGATAAATTTAATTTGTATCTTGTGACAAAACTAGTATCAATCTAACACTTTACAATGAACTACCTTTAACTATTTGTCACTTATACATTATATATTCTTAGTTCTTCCTAAGCTCATAAGAATATCTTTACTATTGTCCAATGATCATCTTATGAATCATTCTGGTATATGCTCATAACATTTAGAGCATAGGACATTCTGGATATATACATATCATGGTATAATCGATCAAAATCTTCATGTGATTTTACTCACCAAGTGTTGAAACACTTGAATTTTGATACAATCCTTTCCATGCAGCAAGAACCTTTGTTGTTGTTTCCATATTGAACCCTTTCAATATCTCATATATGTATGTCTGGCACAACCATATTAGCGCCTTAATCTATCCATATAGATATTGATGCCTAATATTCCGGGTTTGCCCAAGTCTTTCATCGAAATCTTATTTTAATGAAATTCTTAACTTGTGTCAATACAAGATACATCATTTCCAATCAACAATATGTCCTCTACATAATGTATTAGAAATATGTCTCCGCGCTCCCACTTAATTTCTTGCAAATGCAAGCATCTTCATCATCTCCGATGAATTTAAACTCTTTTAACAGTTTCATCATGGTGAAGATTCCAACTCCGTTATGCTTACTTCAACTATTGAAGTTTACATGCCCTTTTAGCACCCTTTGAATTAACAAAACCCTTTGGACCATGTCATGTACATGTCCTAGGTTACCATTCTATTAGAAGAACCTTGTTTTGTTTATTCAACTACCATATACCAAATTATATGTAGTGGTTGCTACATTAATCCATCAAGACTACATATCACTATGAAAGATCAAATCTTGTCATAGTCAACTCCTTGAACATTATCGTAAACTTCTTTCTGACATGTCGACTATTTCATAGATGTTAAACATCCATGTCTTATCTCTTTATAAATCCAAACACGACCGATAGGCTTCACGCCTTTCCGGAGGATCTTCCAAGTTCAGAAACTTGTTTTCTCGTGTATGGATACTATCACGGATTCTATGACTTCTAGTCATTTTATGGAGTCAGGGCCCATCATGGATTCTTTGCATGTAGTCGGTTCATCATTGTCAAAACAATAACGACTTGCTTATCAAATCTTACTATTTGATTCTTACCGACCCACATGGTTCTATAGGAACTCTAATCTCTAAGATCACACCTTTTGTAATCACGAGAGCCATGAGCATTGTGGCCGCCACCGAGACACTTTCCGGCGCTGCGCTACTTAGAACATATAGCTAAGGTTCAACAACCTTATCACAGTTCTATTGTCCTCCCACTTAACTTTTCACGAAAAATTCCTTCTCAAGAAACTTGACGTTCCAAGTAACAAACTCTTTTGTCCTTGGTGTTATGGAGAAATTCCCAACAAATTCTTTGGGATAACCTACAAAGACGTGCTTATCTGACTTTGGTTGTAAACATTTTACTTATGCATAGCATACCAAAATTTAAGAAAAGACAATTCGGGTTTTATCCCAAACCATAACTCATATGGTGTCATTTCAATGGATCATGACAGTGTAAAAGCGGTAGTCTCTAAAGCTTCAATCTTTAAAACATAATGGCAGTTTTATAAATGACACCCTTGATCTTACCATGTCAAACATGGTTTGATTTTATCTCTCGAATATGCCATACTCCTATGGTTTATCGGGAAACACAAATCATGGAACAATTCCTCAAGTCTTAGGTGTTTTTGCTAAACATGTAACTCAAATATCTTCCTTTATGATTGAATCATAAACTCTTTATTTTCTTGTTACAATGATTTTCTACTTCATCTTGAAAGTCTTTGAATAATTTTCAAATGTTTCATACTTCTTCCTTATTAAGTAAATATACAGATATATTCACTCAAATTTTCGGAGAAAGCATATGAAGCAAAAAGATCCATCGCATATGGCTACACATAATGGACTATGCACATCAGCATGCACAATTTCCAATAAGCTAGTCATCCGTTCCTCTCTGGCCTATGGACGGAGTTTCAATTATCTCGAGGAAAGTCTCACATGCGTCAATTGATCAAAATCAAAGACTCCAAAAATCCCTCAACAGGTAGTTTCTTCATGTTTTCTTTCAAATATAATTTAAATAGCGATGTCACTTCATAAGTGATCTTTCAATCATTTGTCTTGTGACATTTTAGCAATAGTGTTTATGGATGTGATTTCTCCAACTAGACTTGTAAAAGTTCATCCATCCTTTATGGAATACGGTAATTATTTGAACAGCCATTGTTCTCATGATACCGGAACAAAATAACAATTATTTAAACAAATCTTGAAGGCTTGGTTTGATGACAACGAAAAACACAATAACACTTTATTTGTTTTCGATGAACATCATCACTCATTCTCTTGCTGGTTACTTAGGCCATTGTAGTTCATGAATTGTGTTGTCCTGTATGACACTTCATACCAACCAATTCGGTATCCAATACCGGTATCCAATACCTAAGACCCACATTGTTTAACAAGCAAGGAATATAGCCAGAACATGTATATCTTCTATATACCTAAGTTGGACATCTCCAACCTTTTATTTTTCTACCAAATATTTTATAGATTCTCTTTCAGCAATTCCTTTTCTTTTAAAAGAATCTATCAACATCAATAGTGGTGTCATCAACATGACACATGGTACAAAGCGTATATAGTCAAATACTAATACCTTTGGACTTGCATTTTGAAGTGGATCACCATCATCAAATGTTTGGTGTTCTTTCAAAAATCCATTCTTTAGTAATCTATTAGTGTAGTAAACATTTTACTTACATCTTCTATTCATCCTTATCATGAAAACTTTCAGGATCAAGCTACTATAGCCTATAAGGAAGAATCACGAGTATAATATCAGTTCCCAAAACCTTTTTGGTAGATTCGGATGCCTAGCATCTCCATCCTTCACAAATTCTCATACAATATGAGAACATGTATTTTGCTAAATTATACTCTATCATAATGCAACCAAAAAACATTGTTTCAGATATCACAATATCTTTCACACATGATGGTTTCTGAAACAATTTTCAGCTCCAATATAATCTTGATATTAAAACAACTTTTTGAATATCAATAATCATGGAGGCAAACATGATACTTTAGATACTAACATTGGAATTCTTACTCTTGCTTTAATACTACTTATTAAACTTCATCGAGTAAATAGAGTTTGCTGAAAGTTTGCAATAGGACTTATAAACTTTAAATTGACATTCGAAACAATACGATACCAGTTCGTAAAGTAAATATCCAGAATTCTATAGTTCTATTATCTCTAAAAACTAAGCTTAAGGTAGAAAACGAATGCCAATGACTACAACAAACTATGCAAATTCACTTTGATTTAATTTATGACAAATGTGGTTCGACTAATCCAAATTAGAAATGAACTCCCACTCAAAAACGACATCCCTCGTGCCTTTTTGGTGATTACATGAACCAAATCCACTACACCAAGTCCGATCATCACGTTAGTTGATGTAGCTTCAAAGGCGAGCATCTATATGGGCATCATATCAACTATATGACTCATGCTTAACCTTTCGGTCCGTGTTCCGAGGCCATGACTGTACATGCTAGGCTCGCCAAGTAAGAAACTTAGTACTCGCATGTGTAAAACTGTCTTACACCCGTTTGTATGAAAGCGTAGAGTCGAGTACACCCGATCATCACGTGATGTCTCAAAATACGATCCACAAAACGGTGCATACTTAAGGAAGAACACATTTTTATCTTGATATCTAAAAGAGGGATCATCTTACAATGCTATAGAAAGCGCTAAACTAGCAGTATAAGATGCTAACATCTATTGTGTAAAGTGAGATGATATGGTCCATGCATTTGATCTCTATCATTTGCATCGTGGTATGATCTCTATCATTCCTTTGTGTGTTAGGCCAAGGTCTATGGAACTTACATGTTGAATGTGTTGTAAGAGTATCTGTCATACATCTACTTACAAAAATACCATATCAATACACTAGCCCAGCAACGATCTAAACTAGACGCCTCTAATTTATCAATTGCATGTTTTACGTGGCTTAGGGCTTTCGGAGATAGAACCGTTCTCACCTACGAACATGAACCACAACAAGGATAACTAAGTTATTAGCAACTCGTTGTAAATCAGATATTGACTATAGTAGGAGAGACAGACACCCGCCAGCCACTTATGCAAAACAAGTTGCATGTCAGTCGTGGAACCGGTATCATGTACGATGACATGTAAGGTTGGTCCGGGCCGCTTCATCCCACTATGCCACCAATATCCAAAATACATAGAAGATGCAATAACATGATCATCATCGCCCACATATCAACATATGTGTACTACCCGTGCTAAGAACCTACGCATAGATCAGGCTCTGATACCACTGTTGGGTCCACAGCATAGAAAACAAAAATTTCCTACGGTGTGAACTACACGCCAAGATCTATCTACTAGGTACAAAGCAACGGGTGGACATACATCCAACGAGAACTTACCCTCGTAGACAACGAGCTTTGTTAACGAGTAGGAACTCGTGGTTGACGTAGGCGTACACTTGCCGATCTCAAGATCGTGATGAAGTCCAGCAGGTCCGGCTCCAGCACGTCCATCAGATCCAGCTCCAGCACCACCAAGTCCAGCACCACCAAGTCCAGCACCGCAAAGCAGCGGTGCATCCGTGATCGCACACACGTCCGGTACCCCGACAACCTCCGTCCCTCGCTCCAGCAAAGCAGCGGAAGCGGCAACTCCTTTCCAAATAAAGCCACCGGGAACATGTATCTCGCTAATCCGAGACCATGGGGAAATAATACTAGAGGGGGAGAGAGATCCTTCACAAGGAGGTGTGAGTGAGAAGTGAGGAGCGGGTGGCCTTTTATAGGAGGAGGGGGTGTCCCTCCTTCATGGCCGACGCATGGAGGGGGTGACCCTTCACCTCCTCCATTCATGTGGTGGTAACCCCTCCACATTAAAATGCCCCTTCACATTCTCTTTTAAAGTCTCCACTTTAAATGCATTAAACTTCTCCAAATTTAATGCTCTCTCATTTAATAAAACTCTTTTATTATTTTTATTCAGAATTTTGTTAATTACTTTAATTAACAAACATTCACATAAGACCCCCTGCAACATTTCAATATTACATGCAGAACCAATTTCACCTGAAACAGTTTTGGTGTCTATTGAAATAATTCCAGTGCTTTCTTAAATCTTTATCTGAAACATATTTGCTCCAAATGGTGTCGGTATCCCTTAAGTGTGTCACCCTACGGTTCACGAATAATGCAGACATGATCGAGACCCCTCTCCGATCAATAATCAGCAGCGAGACCTGGAGATCCATACTGACTCCTACACATTCAACGATGAATTCTGTGATCGTGAGAACCTTTAACTCTAGTAACTAAATCCCTTTGTCCCGCGATATATTACATGTCCGAGATTCGATCATCGGTATCTCCATACCTAGTTTGATCTCGTTACCGACATGCACTCTTTTGTCGTTCCCGTGATATAACATTCTAGTGATCACATCACTTGCTTGCAAGCTATTTCAATGTGATATCACCGAGAGGGCCCAGAGTATATCTATCCGTCATTGGGATGGAAAAATCCCACTCTTGATCCATGAGCCTGAACATAACACCTTCGTAGCACTGAACCCACCTTTATTGTCACCCTGTTACGGTGTGACGTTTGATGTTATCAAGATACTCTTCCGATGTTAGCAATTAACATGATCTCATGGTCTAAGGATAAAGATTACTTCATATGATGTTATAGCAATATAAACATAATGACTTTGATCGTAATGCTATACTTCGGATGAATGTTCATCACATCATTCCACCAATGGTGTGACCTTGTTATTAACAACATCCAATGTCCATGATCAGGAAACCTTGATCATCTTGTTAATCAACAAGCTAGTCTATAAGAGAGGCATAACTAGGAACCCTTTTTGTTTATTAAACACACATGTATTGATGTTTCCTACAATTCTTGCATGTAAAATAAACATTTATCATAAACATGGAATAAGATAATAACCACTTTATTATTGCCTCTCGGGCATATTCCCTTCACCGAGCCACCCTAGAGCCACCATCGGAGGCGCCTCACTTGACTGGCCTACCGGTCCAAGACGACCGATAAACGCTTCTCACATCGACCTGTCCTCCCCATCCTCACGCAAAGAGACTCGAACGATTAAGTACCATGCACGAGGACTTTGCAACAAGAAAACCTCACGCGGCTCAGGAACACACCAAGTAAGAGAGTTGCCTTGGACTCGCCATGCGACTGGCTTTCTGAGCCAGGGGTAGAGACGCGTTACAAACAACGTATCAGATCCTACGATGGGCACGCGCCTAGAACGGCTAAGTACCACACTCGGGGACTCGCCTAAAGCGACCCCACTTGTGCCCTGGAAAATAGCTAAGTACAGAGCCCCCTCTAAGTTGCAAAGAGACTGGCCCTATGCGCCACGACAAACCAGCCCCAACCAAAATGAAAACTCAAAGAAAACACACATGCACATAAACGAGTTATACCCCATTAAAGGGCAGACGCGCTCGGGGACACGCTCAAATAAAAATCAACATATAACACACTTGATCATGCATTGCAAGTCGATTGACTCCTCTTACTTCCATACATATGTATTGTTCACATTAGAAAAGTGGGCACTCGGCATAATTTACAAAAGCCCCCTAAAGCAGCGATCTATTTTGCAGGCTCTAATGAAGAAGCGCTGCCATCACCCCTGACCCGAACGAATAGCACCCACGGATTCATTGGATACGTCATCAGCCACTTCGACAACGTTGACTAGAAGGGATGCTCCGACTTCAGGTCACGATGCTCTGGCTCGGGGTCGCCCGACGCCACCACAGTCTCCTGGTACAGCAACAAGTCCCCCATCGCCAGCATTCAATCCGCGAATGGAGCAGCCTTGGCGGTCAGCCTCAACACCTCCAACATCTCCACCGAGCCAGTCACCGAAGGGTAGGCACTGGTGATGTCGTCGAGGTTGAAGTCGTTAGGGAAATGCGCGAGCCTCAGGCTCAACACCGTGGTGGCCCCACACCTGAAGGTCGAACGTGCCATCCACTCCACAACGGCGGGCGCCTCCTCCAGATAGCGCCATACTTCAGTCAGCCCCCCAGGAATAACCTCGGTGGGGGACATCCCTTGAAGTACGGCTTGGACGCACAGTGCCGAGGCGGTGGCCACGTTCACCACCGCAGTCACGCATTGTGAGGCATCGAAGGTACGCACCACCGGGTCGCTTTATACTATCAAAGCTGCAATGTCAGACACCGAACGTCACTAAGGACTCACCCACTCAGGGACTCACCGCATATCAAAGGAAAGAGTAATCACTCATGAGGGAGTTTCCGGCAGCTCTCCGTCACTTGCTTCTCAAGGGCACCAAGGTCGCCCTGCAGCCCAAGGATGAACTAGTCAGCAGCCTTCCTCTCCTCCTCCACCACGGCGACTGCGGCCTTGGCCGTCTCTTCAGAAGAGATCATCGACGCCTTCGCCTCCTCTAGTTCCTTCACTAACGAGTCGATCCGCCCCTTCGCCACATCCAGTTCCATAGCCAGGACGTACCCTTCACGGGCCTTGACAATAGCAGCCGGAAGTCCATCTACAAAGCAGGAGAAACACAAGTCAGTCTCGTGCATGCAACAACAGCTCAAGATAGCCAAGCAGAACAACAACTCACCAGCAGTTTCCTGGAGTCGTCGGTTCGCCTCCTACGCCACGCGCAGGTCACGCTCTAGGCGTTCCTTCGCAGCTTGCAGATCTGACGATTCCCTCTATAGGCCCTATGAACAGAACAAATATTCAAAGACCGGACGACTACAATCTTAAGTGCCTAGCTGCTGAAATTCAGCGACTACACACTCGAGGACTGGACGACTACAATTTTAAGTGCCTAATTGCTGAAACTCAGCGACTAGACACTCGGGGATTGGCGACTAGTAGACATTCAGTGCTCGACTGATAAAATTCAATGATCATGCACTCGGGGACTAGACATACCTGAATGGCGGCACCAAGCATGCCATGAAGCTCGTTGGTGTCTGTTGAAGGAACTACAAAGGACGTGGGCCCGTGACGAGGCCGAATGTCCTCATCAATGATCTCCAAAATCTGTGGAGATTGGTTCTCTGCCATGAACGGGAATCCTTTGCCATGATGCATGGAAATGATGCAGCCTCCCTCGTCGGAGCGCTAGTCGTTGGGGCCAACGTTTCTATCGATGGAGCCCCCTTAGCTGGCTTCGATTATATGAACGCCACTTCCTCGGCACGGGCAATAGGGTCATTCCCCTGGTGCTGTCCTCTATCGCAGCATCGACGACATCTCCTGTCTGCTTCTTCGCGCCCTCAGCAGGCGCGACCTCTGTAGTAGGCTTCCTCTTCCTAGGGGAGTCGGCCTCCTCTACAGCGACGACTGGTGGAATTTTAGCCACCGTAGGGTAAGGATGGCAATGGGCATGGTATGGGAAGGGTAGAGCAATACCATATCCATACCCGTGTGGCCAATGGGTACCAAAGTTCACCCATACCCATACCCGTGGTATAAAACTTTACCTATACCCATACCCGGCGGGTATCCATACCCAGTGGGTAGATCCAATAGTACTCAAGTTATTCACATTTTTATTTTCATCAATAGCATATTTGAAAAAAAGACAATAGTATATCTACTTACTACTAGGTAGATGACTACATGAAAGTATCAAAATTTAGAAGTCGTAGTCTCATACACATCCCTAGACTTCTCGATCGCATAGGTTAAACTCTATAGGTAAGTTTGACATGTCAATTTAAACGGTCAGGGTATGGGTATACCCATGGGTACAAGTATATACCCGTGCCCATACCCATGACTTAACGAGTAGGGTATGGGTATTATCCGTGGGTATAAATGTGTGTCCATACCCTACCCATGCAGGTACGATACCCGCGGGTACCCGTACCCGTGGGTAAAATTGCCATCCTTACCGTAGGGCGACCTATCTTCTTGGCGCCAGACCTGGGAAATCACCAAGGTCAGCAAAAAAATCATGCAAGAAAACATCCAAGAATGGAAAGGAGAATACTAGACTCACTTGGCGATCGGAAGAACACGTAGCCCCGTGCTGATGTGGGCGGGCTTATCCAGCTCTAGGCCCAGCTTGCGTGAGAGCCCCTTCTCAAAGACACATGCGGCCCATGACACCACGGGCTTCTTCGATGATGATGTCGCGGTCGAAGGAATCTCCGGCACGGATGGTGCGGTCATCCCCACCGGTTGTGGCGACCTTGACGCCGCAGCTTCAGCAGCTCCTGGCTCTGATGTAGCCGAGATTGTTGGCGCGATCACCACAAGAGGAAGTTCCACCTCCACCGCCGTGTCCGCTACTTCCGGTCCCATCATCGGAGTCGTATCCTCTGGGATCTCGGGCAAGGTCTTGGTCACGTCATCATCGGACTCGTCGTCCTACCCAAACGCCACCACCGACCTGGGTGGCGATGCCAACTTCGGAGCTGGCTGCTTTGCGGGCGATTTCAGTTTGCACACAGGCTTCGTCGGCGTGGCTGTTCATTGTGAGTTGTGCTCCTGCAAAATTTCGTCATCTTCATCACGTTCTTCAAGTCTGCAACTCGCTTCGATCTCGTGCTGCTTCTGCATGCGAGTCTTGCGGGCCATGGGCGCTAGGGGAGGAACCTCCCTCTATTCTTCTTCACTCTCGGAGGATTCCCCTCCTCGAGTTCTTTGGGAACCTCTGCGTTGAGTGGGGGAATTCAACTCTCGAGGACCTGAAACAACTGAGAATGTCCACAAATGAACATTACAAAATGCGGTTGCAAATTTCCCCACGAGAGTCATGACTGAAAATAAATCTAATGAGAGTGGCTTACCGTAGGAGCCTCATTCTTCTCGGGCACATATGGGGCTAGCCCGGCCGACGTGGTGGTGAATTCCGCGTCGGTGATCTTCTTTAAAGCGGCCTTGTAGTCTGCAGTGTCCCACGGCTCCTTGCTGGTCTGGGAAGGACCATTCTTCCCGGTGTATTCATACATCAAGTGGGGCTAGGTCATCAATGGGACCAAGCGCCGCCCAATCCAGCAATTGTACATATTAATCATGGACAACCCCTTCTCGATCTGGTCCATGATATCCATGATGGCCATCCTCTGATCGGGGAGCTTGTCCGCTATCAGCCGGCTGGGTTCGCTCCTTTCCGCGACATACTCGGGGAGTGCCACTTCACCGGAGGGGGTGGTTTCCTTCACATAGAACCAACTTTTCTTCCACTCGCCTATGGCCTTCTTCAGCAGCAGGAGCTTGAAGTTTGCCTTCGGCTTCAACTGGAATGTGACGCCACCTGCCGCCAAGACGGGGTCATCGGATCCGTCGCACCCGATGCGACCGTGGAACAACTCCATCCACAGCGAGAAGTATGGCGTGCCACCAAGGTAGAATTCGCAGAAGGCGACAAAGATCGCCAGCTGCTCGATGCTATGCGGGCCAAGGTCCAACGGATTGATCGCGTAGTACGTGCAGAACCGCTGGAAGAAGACTGAGGTGGGGAATCTCCAGCCCCTCTCAAGGTGACTTGGGAAGTAGATAAATTCGTCGGTGCGCGGCTTCGGCTCGGTCTCGAAGGGCGCGGGAATTTGCCAATTTCCCTTGTAGAGGACCCCCGCGTCCTCGAACGATTTGAGCTGCACCGTGGTGCACTTGGACTTCCCCCACAGATCTTTAGGGGGCGCCATCAAGGGAGAAACAAAGTCGCTCGGTACGGGGAATCTGGATCGAGGATAGACAGGGAGAATGGGATGCGCGAGGATGAAGCATGCGAGAGAGGTTCTACAGGGCTTTTCCGTCGCTCTTCTTATAAAGAAGTGCTACCCGCCAATCTCGGGATAGCCGTTACCCGCGATAATTATGCCTAAGTTACCGTTGGGTTACCCAACGGCTAGTTTGACCAAGCTGACGGTACAACTTATTCCACTCGACTCACCTGCAGGTACGCTCTATCCAATCGATAGGAGCAGCGATTCGAGCAAGAATACGTTCGCCAGAGCCGCGACTAGGAGCCGGGTGGAAAAGTTCCTCCATTCTCGACAGAGTCCATCACCGATTCGACTGGATGTCCAAATTGGACTCGCTTACTCCGAATACCAAATGAACACCTGCATTGAATCAATGATGGCCTCAGGGACTACTGATGGGGATATGCCGCATGGGGTATGGCCAGCTGGACGTTCCGGTCGGGCCGAAGGCCTCGCGAGTGGGCCTGCAAGACGGTGACTAGAACGCGACTGAGAAGAAGGCCTGGCGACTGGATACTGAAGGCCCAGGAGCATAACTGAAGCCCAGTCGGATTAGGTCAAAAGCCTCTGAATCCATAACTTGTTTGGTTGTATACTGTAAACCCTAGCAAGGTACCCCACATATAAACCTCCCTAGGGTAGCTTGAGTACTTACGGTCCATCATACACCACTTTAAGTGACTCGCTGCTTAGACGACGAGCTCGTCACCCCTGTAACTCGCTCTCTATCAATCTAATCTAGAAGGAGTAGGTCTTTACCCTCCCGGGGGTGAACTTGGGTAAACCCATGTGCATCCGCCCCCATCTCGCACCGTAGATGGCCGCCAGCTCTCGCCCCCGATTCTATCAATCTCTTCCCATGGCAGCGATTGCCGTGGCCATTCCCACGACAATGAGTACCTACCTAATCCTTATCGTAACAACATAGAATCCTATTATAAACCTCCTCTTGGTCCATCACCTCTCAAAACTAAGAAGGTGCGGCATGATGAGATTCATGATACGATCTGTGAGTTAGAAAAGGCTTCTAAGACATGCGTTGAAACAATTGGAGATGGGATTGACTCCTACTAGATGATGAACAAAGACCTTGAGAAGAAGGTCAATGCAATCGATGGTAGAGTTGGTTTCCTCATCAAAACTGTCTTTGAGTTAACAGATGAGAAGAAATTCCTCTAGAGAAAAATGTTGAAGCTCCAATACGACATGGCCAAGCTTAGCATTCGCTTTGAAAACATAGTTAAAGCAGGCAACATAAAGGAAGAAGGCGATGCTCTATCTACCCAAGAGGAGGAAGAGGTACCCACAAGGAGTTAATTGATCCCTTCTGGCTTGATTCCAAGCTTGGGGAGATCTTTAAAGACCTTGTAATCTTTCTTATAAGTTTTATATTACAGTTTTTGCATTAGTTCAAACTAAGAACAAAGTGTGCATCATTAGAAATTCCCTTCAGGAATAGTCGATCCTTTTATGAAATTCTGAGTTCATTATTATATATGGAGCAATATTGAGTTTGTGTTTGCTTTATTGATATATGAATGGCTTGAGTATGGTTTTACTTGCACTTGATGATAGAAATAGGAGTCTTCCACATCATTGGTATTAATGGAACACATAAATATAATTTGGTCAATATGTTGTAAGTCTACGGTTTGATTCACAAAGAAAATTATCTATTCAATTAAGTTAAAGGACAGACCTTGAACAAAGGAAAATGAAAGTGCTATCCAAATAGAGTGAGAACAAGTCGAGGTAGAATCTCCATATCATAAGAATGCTTCATATACAGTTGGAATTTGATAATTGAGATAGTTGAACTTTGAATTCCTACAAAAGGTGGAATATATGGCTAGCTCGTTTTGCACATCAGTTAAACCAAAAGTGTGAGCATATATGCGAAAGAAAAGAAAAAGAAAGAAGAAAAAGAGCGAATGTGCAAAGAGCAAACAAGTATATACCACTCTATTGTAGTATGACAGAGAGACACTTTTGAGATTTTGAATCCCAAGTGAATATGTTGATCCTAAAACACTTGGGACTACCTCGTTAGCTCATTTGGTTGAATCAGATACTTTTACATTATGTTGACATTCATCTTTTATGAACTATTAATAACTAAGGTGTGGAAGCCTTCCAATACTATTCAGATCATTCGAGTAAGGTCCTATTCATGAACTTATTCCCCTGTATCGTACATGATAAACACATGCCGAAATTGCCTCATTAATTTAATCAACTCATCTTCATGAATATGAGGATCACATCCATTAAGCTAAAAACTTTCTCGGGACGAGAAAGAGTCTATGTTTGGGGAAGTTGATGAGTGCATACTTTCATCATGTTTTACATTATTATTTTGCATTGTATATGTAGGATCTTGGTATTTTACGGCGCTCGCGTGCACATTTTATGTTTGTTTTCAACAGGATCGGGACAGATGATGGATCCAATGGATACAATTATTGAAGTAGTTGTATGGTGGAGAAAAGGAGTCAAAAACAACGTAAATCGCTTATTTGGGAAATATTAATAATACCAGAAGAAAACTAGAAGCAAAAAAGGGAGGCAGAGAGCCCAACGACCAACTATACGGCGGGAGCAACTCATCTGCCCGTATAGCTCCGGCTGTATAGTTGGCACCGCCTCCTCCTCGTCAAATAGTTTCACCCCGTGCAGTTGGTTCGAAGAGGCGACATACAGAACACCCAGAAATCGCGAAAACCTCATGTCCGGAAGGCACCTGGAGGGGGAACTCATCCACAAGGGATCCATCTTCGCCCTGCGTAGATCCGGGAGGCTAAGGCATCGATCTTCATCAACCACCACTAGTCAACACCATCTACATGTCTAGATCTTGTTGTAATTCCTATACTCATTGTGGATTTATACAAGTACTATTCATCTATGATTATTTACATTATCATTGCCATGATGTTAATTGCCTCCATGTTTGAGTAGATCTCTAGTTCTTGGGGAGATGGAGAAACCCTAGCATATGACTGAGATGAGATAGAGATTATTATGTTATACATCATTATGTGTACGTGTTAATTGTATTCATCTTGATATTGGGAGAAGTGCACCTCCTTAATATTTGCCTCTTATGGGGACTCGATGGAGGGGATTACTTGTTAGTAGACGGAGGGACGATAACACTTACTATGACTATAAAGCTGTAGTCATCCTTTACGTATTAACTTGGGAAATCAAGGAGAACTCATCAAGCCATGTCCATGCCACGGAGAAATCCCTTAATAGCACGTTAATGCGATGGTTGTCGATTACTATCTGATGTGGTTATAAGGATGATGTGTGCAGCGGTTGCTAGCAAATCATCCATATATGGAGCTCCTCCCACATACATACACACTATGAGAATATTCGTTATAATACTCTTCATTACTTAGTCTAAATTGCTAGTGGTCTATCCACTACTCCCTGAGAATGCCTTTTCCTATTGTAGTTCCAAAGTTCTATTACACATGCGATTCTTACTTTTTGCATTAAGTTTTGCGTTACTTTGTTCAACCAAAAACCCAAAAACAACTCTACTTATCTTGCATCTTAAAGTTATTTCTTAAGTACTTCATTTAGTTGTAGTCAAATTCATTTTAGTCTTTCGCCTACTGCTCCCTGTGGGATCGATATCTTTAATTCGAAACTAGCTAGAAATGATCTGTGCACTTGTAGTCATCAAGAGGCTACTAAGGGAAGGCTTCACCATGGTCTTGTCTGTAAAAAGGACTTGATCGTGGATTGTGGGTAAAGTGCACAAACTCTTGAGAGTATTGCAATCTGATCGATCAACCAAGTTCATGGAAAAGAACACTTTGAGCATCTGAAGGATGAAGCCTCTAAAGGATCTTCCTCTCTCTTTCCAACGTTTTTCTAAAACCCCATGGCATGAGTAATATCGCAAATCGGTGGGATTGGGAACTTGGTGAGTAATATCCAAGTGTTAGGTTGTTTGGACACTTGGTGAGTAATATCCTCGTGTTCCATTCGACCCTATTTTACTTAAGAAAATGTTTACAAAGTAGGACAAAACTCTTCCTCTTTTCTTCTTACTTAAGAAAAATTGGCTTTATGCAAATAAACCTCAAGCCTCCTGTCAGCCTATGCATGTAGAGATAGCCAAGTCTTTTTCTTCATGGTGTAATTTGCCAATACATTCAAAGTATTAACCAACTCATTTGGCTGGACGTTTCATGTGCAAAATTTGGAGATCGTTGAAACGTGCGCTATTGATGGAACTCTAAGTTGTATATATTTTGCTTCTGTTGTAATAATGTAAACTCTAGATTATTCAATTCATGTAATAAAGACTTGTTTTTTACATGATATTTCATCGACTATGAGTGTTAGCTAATGATCCAAGGACTAGCATGTTAATAACAGGGACTTAGGATCTTTATCGATCGGAGGTCACTATAGATGGTATCAGACCATAAGTTGACTGTAGATAGTGACCCTAGCCATGGAAAAGCCTTAGGAGGAATAATTTCTAAGTTATTTAAGAAAACTCACATACTTCTTATCATCTATCTCCGGAGCTTTAAAATAATTAAGTCTTTTCCCTTCAACATTAGAGATGACCATTACTCACTTCAAGAAGAAACTCCTCTCAAGACATTTTTTCTGAAGAAGATCATCTCAACGTTTCACTCAAGTCAAGACTTGAAGACCTCCATAAAAGACGTTACAAGACATCTACGAGAAGTGAAGACTTCAAAGCTACAAGTACCGAAGACTTCGAAGGCCTCAAGTCAAGTTTATTAACTGAAGACCTTGAAAGATTAAAGATTTTAAAGAACATGGAGACTATACAGAGCAAAAATACTTTTGAAGACTCAAAGCCTCGAAGATTACAAGTGACCTATTAGGAACCAAATCCGGATAGATTTTTCTACAATGTAGATGCAACAAATTGTTTGCTTTCTTGCTATGGTTTATTACGATAAGAAATAAAACCTATTTTTCCAAAACTAAAGTTGCTTGTATGGGTTATTATTGCTCTTCATCATCTATAAACCACTCGTTCCTACTATAAAGCTTGGTCAACTCGATAGATGGGTCGTACCATCAAGGAAGAAAAGGAACTCAACTTCTCTAAAGTGTATGAACCACGCTGATGCAAAGAAGTGGATGCACAAGATAGACAGAAGAATGAAGTACGCCAACGTTGAAGCCAATAGAATTGTTCATTATGCCACCCAATTCCTATAGGAGGACGCTGCAACTTGGTGGGAGATGCAACACACCATTGATGATCATCAAGGGATGATATCTTGGGAAGAATTTAAAGCGGTTCTACTACAATCTTGTCTCGTCACTCGGATATAAAAAAACACCCAAGGAGTTGAACTCCCAAAACATTCAGCTTGTAGAATCTGTGGAGAAATAGGACACACCTCCAAGGAGCATCGTGATCAGTGCCCCCACTGTGAAGAAAGTCACCCATCTAAAGAATGCCCCACCTCTCAAGTTACATGATTCTTGTGTGAAGGAACCAACCACAACCCCTCCCAATGTCACCTCTATCCAATGGTACAACAAGTGAATCAGCAAGTCAGAGACGGAATGCGCCAAGGCCACATGAAGCTCTTAGAGAACACAAGGTCTACAACAAGGGTGAGAGATAGAGTCAACACTCTAGACACATGTAACATCCCAACATCAGAGCTTAGAAATAAGATGAGATAAGGTGTGTGCATTGGATTCATGCATAGAAAATCTGTATACTTTTCGCGCTTTTAAATAAAACTTGTCAAAGTGATTGAAGCTTCTCTTAACTTGGTGGAACTGAAGTAGATCATCAAGTTTATTGCGATAAGTTTCAATGTGACCTTTGCTAAAACCTTATCTTTGGGTAATATAATTTGATCTAAGGGTAGATCAAATGTAATAAAATGAAGTCACAACACACTACTTAATAAGGAGTACTAGATCTTCTAGAGATCATTATATGGTATTCCATACAACAACTCATGGATGAATACTTGATCTTTTAAAGATTGTATTAAGGTATTATCTACCACAAACACTGAATACTCAATCAAGTAAATAACTCCAAGTAAAGAAACCTTAATACCTAAATCTGTAACATGTGTTTGCTATATTTATTCCTAGGATGGGTATCATGTTAGCTCTTAAACATTACCTCTTATTTCAAATAGAGTAGAAACGGAAGGCAAGACAAGACCATCCATCTTATATATTTTGTTGCCATGTTAAGAGGTGACATTCCTATTTAACCAAGTCCTAGTGTCAGTTGATCATCAATGTTGAGAAACCAATTCCTAACCAGAACTTATTAACCTATTATATTGACCTTCCAAAGACCTAAGTAAATTAATAAGGAGAAGGAACTAGATATGGTAGAGTTTGCCATCATCAATGGAATGAGATCATTCGTGGTGATCAAACCATTTGGTATTAGAGGAGTTAACTCACTCATGAGTTAACTAGAAGAAGTATCTAAACCCAAGAGTTTAGATAATAATTATGAAGATATGAGAAAGCTAATAGTAGTAGAGAATTTAATGATAATATTGTTAAGCCAAGTGGATATAAACTTAGAGTAAGCTTGCTTAACAAGATAAGCCTATAGAGAGACTAGTACAAGTCTACTACTTAGTTGATGATAGATCTTGATCAGCCAATTAGAAGCCTAAGCTTTGCCTGATCTAGGGTTGGTGGTCATTATTCTTAAGTCACTTGAGAATAGATGACCAGCTGATAAAGAAGAGTGTGAATATACTAAATTAGGCAAGATCTTAGTAAGCTAAATTAACTAGCTTGATCTTGAGAAGCCAAGCTAGAGTATGATGAAGTATTTAATGAGTTATATGGAGTAGTTGGAGGCCTAGTAGTTAACCAAGTTAATAAAAGAACAACTTGTATTATGAAGAGCAGTACCATACTTATTCCAGAGGAATGATATCACATGTGATATAGAGAGAAATGTAATCTTGCAAGCCTTGGTAGCAGTTGCAAGATGGAACTAAAGGAATTAATTGATGAGTTAGTAGTAGCTGCATTGATGGATTTATCAAGGGTAGTTTAGAAATGAAAGTCATATGTATTAAGAGAAGAATGGAGAATGATTATTTTTGAAGTGGAATGACCATGTCATCATGGGATGATGGATATGGTGGAGTCGGATGATTGACTTATTCAGGAAGATGTGATGTTTGTGAATAAGATGAGAGAGATTTTTAGAGTATATTTAGGAAAGGAATTCTTTATCTAAAGACAACCTTGGTGTGGTATTAACGCAAGGATTCTTTAGAAGCCTTAAACAAGGTCTTATAAAGTCATGAATAGAACCCTGTCTACATATTGTCCAAAACCTTAGAATGAAGCTAGCAGCGAGACTAATTCCTATTCCTAGGTAATTATTGGACAATATCTCCTAGACAGATGAAGCTTCCAAGAGATAATTAGAGAACCATATGAGTGTTTTTGGGTGAAAGCCTTGTTTGCTTTGTTATCTTAAACCCTAATAAAACTAAGACCCATGAACCATCAAGACCACATTAAGAAGTGATCTTTATAGCTCACTTTGAGTTGAGATTTCTTTCAAGACTATAAAGTTAGGAGTAGTCTTTGAACCTTGATACCTAGCAACATTCACTAATAAACTTGAGGATAGTTTATCCTCTACGGTCCATAGTAAGTGTGGTATTAGAAAACCTAAGTATATGTTTCTGGGCATTGAGAATACTTATGCCACATGAATGATAATGGTTATTCACCAATATATAATAAACCTCTATCAAAACATTAACCACACTTAAGAAAGTATTGAACAACTAGTTCAAGGAGTGATCCATGCCTACTTTGAAGAAGAGTAGAATGGTTATGAAGAAATTGTAATGGAATTGGAGTAAAGGAAATTCCAAACCATAAAGAATCTTAAAATTAAATCACTATATTATGAACCACAAGGATTAATGTATTATAATGTAAATATATCAATTTCTATGTGAGGCTAAGCATGTGTAGAATTCTCTATAAATCATTCAACATTTTAAATCTTTACTATAAACCATTATCATGGTGAAAATGAAAATCATTTTTATAAGATCTTCTATATAAGAAAAAAGGTCCCTAAAACCCTAAATTATTACTTAATCAAAAGAACCTTTCATATATTCATGAATTTCGAATATATAAAGAGAAGATTTAGTATAATAAATATCTAAACAATTCTGAATATTTTACCAAAATTTAAAATGTTTAAACCCTTGTAGAAATGCAATTGGAAAGGAAATTGTAAATAGAAAAGAAAACAGAAATAGAAAAGGGAAAGAAAAAGAGATAGTTAGTCACTCCAGCCACGACCCATTTGTCTCGTGCCTATTTGTCGCTCGCGAGCAGAAGTAGAAATCCATCCAGCAAACTTTGCCACAGCCCACCTGGCCCATGCATATCCCGCTATCGGCCCATACCGCTTTGGTCTATCTGTTTGTCATTGTCTCCGTCGACGGATGCGAGAAGCAGCTCGCTATCGAGCTCCACCGCGCGGGCGAGCGCCAAGATGTGCGCCGCCGCTTTAGCAACCCTATAAGAAGGCCCGACGCTGCGTGGAGAAGCCCTACACGCCACCCTGTTCTCTCTCCCTTATCCGCACGCCCAGGAACCCTAACCCTAGTTCGTAGGTCACTGGCGAGTCGTCGGTAGAAGTCGCTTTAGAGTCCGTGGAGTGGTCGAGGAGAAGCGTCGTGACATCCTCTTCAACCTAGTATCATCAATAGAGTCTTGGGAGCTCCAAATCGATGTGATTAGATCATTCCCTTTCGTCGGTGATCACCGGAGTTCGTGGCAATTAGCTCGTATCAGGACGCCATCATCGTCGGCAACCACCACGACAGCCTCAGCGTGAGCTACTGGTCCTTCTGGACCTCCTCAATCTTTCTCTCTCGCTTTGTAATGCCATCACGCCGTGAGCCATCGTCGACCGCTGCAGTAGATCGTCTCCGGTGCACTTACGGTGACCTACGCGTAGTTAACTTTGTCTCACTGTCCTCGTTCGAACACACCCCTTAATGTGGTCTCTGGTGCCGTATTTTGGCATCGCCGCCGCACTCCAGCGAGGGTCCGGCGTGGGTATGGCGAGCTAACGCCAGCCTGACGTCACCTTTGACCGGTCCATGCGGCGTGGCTACTGATGTGGCGGGAGCCTCACCAGTCAGTAGCTAGGGCTAGAAATAGTCTCAGTGAAAAAAAAATTGTCACCTCATGCTGACATCAGCATTACTTCATGAATACATTTAGTTATTTATTTTTAATTCCAGAAATTGAATAAATCTTATTAAATCAATATCTTGTGTTTTATAATTCAGAAAAATATATATTATATATCAAAATGTTTAGAAAAATAAAATCTAGAATATAAACCTATTATCATATTTTAGTTTCTAATTTAAATGAAATAATAATTATTATTAGCAAATAACCTATTATGGATAAGTTTTAAATAAATATATTCGATTGTTTAAAATTCATAAAAAAATAAGTATAATATACCAAAATTCTTGGAAAAACAAAATACACATTCATAATATTATTTTGTACATTTTTGTGATACTCAACTCAATATTTATTATTTATTTAGTATTTATAAAGTGGTAAAACTATAAAAATCATATCTTATTATTTAAAAATCACAAAATTACATATAATATACCAAAATGATCACAAAAGTATAATCTCCACCTTAAAAATATCATATTTCATAATTTCATTCATTAAAAATATATAAATCTTTACTATTTCTTTTAGAATTATTTGTTTAAGGTCTAAAAGTGTAACAACAAGTTCAATTGATGTTTAAATTAAGTTAACATAGGTCTAACTATTTTAAGAAATATTAGAAGTAATCCTTGCATACTTTTTCCAAATGCCCTAATTGATTAATAATCTTGCTTAAGAAATCTTTTAGATACCATGCCCCATTTGAGTGCTTTAGTATTGCATGCTACTTATTGTATTTACATAATATATCACACACTCACAAGCCTTAATAAGAAGCACAAGTGTGAAGCAAGTATAAAAATGCAACACATTCTAAAGATATCACCACAAGCTTGCAAACCCTAGATCAGATACAATTATTTCGGGGATTCGCGTTTATCAAACTGCATTACATTACTTATGCATAATTGCATCTTGACTTTTCAAACATTTTTCCTTACCGGACCAATGACGCTATTTACAAAATTTGGAGCTTCTAGTATCTCGAAGATCGTGAGTGCATAATCTTGCAATCACAAAAGGCCAGTTCACAACTTGCTCATGTCCTTTGGTTATTTTCTATCAAATGCTTGTAACTCAAATGTTTTCATCACCTGCATTTCAAAAAGGTTAGAAAACACTATTTTCATAATAATTTGATGATGGATTATTTACCAAATGGTAATAATCTATTGATACAGTTCTAGTGGTAAAGGAACATAATATCTATGATTTAACAACCAATGTCGCCAGTGATTCTAGGGCCGTATATTACGCGTTAACCATGAGATCTGGAATGGGACGGGAAAGACATTTGTATCTTCTCCCTATTGCATGGACGGGTGACCTTATCGTGAGGCTGTTGATTGTCGTAGGTTAGAATCCTACACATGGGTGGCACCCCTTAGTTCCCCGCGAGCTAGGTGTCTAGATTATCTGTGCATAGCTGTCTTGGTGTAAGCTCACCATACCTGATGGTGGCTCCCAGACAGAGCTTCTTACAGTGTCCTCGAGAGGCTACCCAAAGAGTAACCGTGGTAGTCCTTCTTGGGGGATCGTGTCTTCACGCGGGGTCGCGGAGAGGGCAGTACTGGCTTGGATCTTAGACTGGGCCCCATACCAAGGAAGTGTGGACAAGCTCTCGGCTTGGATGTGTAACAAGGCTAAGGTCTCTCATGGGTAAAGTAACGCACCTCTACAGAGTGTAAGAATTGTAACATGTTACTCCCTGTTCTGGGAAGGAGCTACGAACATGGTAGGAAAGGAACCCCATGAAGGTTCTGGTCAACCTGTGAAGACTGTTGGACATAGTTTTTAGAATAAAAGCAACCTTTGAAGAAATGTTTAGGAAAACCTGCATTGCCTATGACCTATGGTCTGTGGCTGTAGAGATAGTGCATCATACACTCCTTTTTAGTGAACTTGCTGAGTACGCCCGTACTCAACCGTATCTTCTTAACCGTTGCTAGATCTTGGAGCAAGCAATGGCATTCCCAAGCAATAGTCCACTTTGAAGAGTTAAAGATACCAAGTGGAAGTCAATGGAGTCAATGACCACATCAGAAGCTATGGAGGTCAAGTTGAAGCGTAGAATATAAATAAATTCCCTAAAAACTAGAACCTACTTCTATAGAACATTGCTATAGCAGCAATGGCAAACCAGATATATATATATCTTAGTAGTAGTACTCCTTGAGTAGATTTCGAGTTGTTCTTTCTGGTTTTCTTGTGCGTAATGTTCCTCACTGTTCCGAGGAAGTTTCCTGGATCTTTTGTAATGTAATGTATGTAATCTAAAGTCATATCTTGGACCCGTGATGTTCCTGTTGTACCACTTTGAGGGATATAATACTAGTGGAACGGTGTTTCATTGGTGTTATGTCAACGACTATAGTGTACTACATCATGCAGTGGTATGCTGGGTCACTGCAACACCACACCCAAAGTCATCACTTCACGATACACAACATATTAAAGGAATGGCCATCTTCCCCAAACTAGCTCAAGAAAATGCTATGGTAATGGTAGTAAAGGCGGTAGTGACAAGAAGCCCAATCCGTCCATTATCCTACGGTGAATCATGTTAGTGTGAATGAAGCTTACGAGCCAACAACCTACAATGGACCCACTCGGAAAACCCAACAAATACAATCTTTTAAGGGTGGTAGCACCCTAGTGTAGCCTAAACCTATTTCTTTCTAGCCTTCTCGAATCTCGAGGATGAGAATCCTTTTAAGATTGGCAGTTTGTAACATCCCAAAAATTTCCTAAATTTTTTAATGTAAAAATAATTAAATAAGTTGATTGAGTTGTGTGACCTTGTTGAAATTTGATTGAAAAGAAACATTTTAGGATTGTTCAAACTTTCCTAAGTCAAAAAAAGAGAATGGATTAGCATGATTGTCCAATTATGTTGGAAGTTTTTGTATAAATCCAAAAACTTTGTGATGCATTGCATCATGGCATCATGCACAATTTTAAAATTGAAATAATGAACTAAAAACCCTAAATTTTATGTGCCACTTTATTCCTAAAGGGAATTAAATAGGCTTTATTGAAACGATTATTCCTAAGGCAACAAACTTCACTAAACACTAGCCTAAAATGATCTACTTGAATTTAGAAACTTTTAGCAACAAGTTTGAACTCATTTGGAGTTCAAATGAAAAATATATGTGAGAAAAAAATAAATGGAAAATGGAAAAAGAAAAAAACTAAACCTACCCCGCCCCCAGCTTGTGGCCCAGCCCACCTAGCCCCGCGCTTAGCTACCACCCACCCACGCTCGCACGCAGCGCACAACCGCATGGGACAGCCCAGCAAGCACCGCCATCCGCCATCCCGCTACCCCCTCGCGCCACTAACACCTCGGCCCCACCTATCATCCCCGACCTGAGCCCTCTCTATTCGTGTTCTTCACAAACTCTACCGGACCAGCAGATTCCAAGAGAATCACAACCGAATCCAAGAGTAATCTCCGTGCCATGCCTCACATCATCGTACTCTCCGTAGATGCCGGGGACCATCAGAACCACCGCCACTGTCGCCACCAGATCGTCCACCACCGCTGGTGACGTCATCTCCGGTGAGGCCATGAAGCTTTGGGTCAAGGCTGTTGGATTCCCATCTGGAGGTCCAGATAGATCGATCCCACGAAGGGGTATCCACCAGTCAACACACGCCACTTGTCCCTCCTCGTCAGCTCATCGCGTCAGTGCCAGGTCAGTGATCGAAGCCCAACAATTGGTTTTCTTTAATTTTAAATAGATAGAAAATAGGCAGATATTGTAAAAACTCATATAAAAAGATTTATAAGTCCAAAATTAGCATATCATATACCATTGGAAAGATAATTTAGTGTAGAACGGTATTGCGTGATTAGATTTATTTTTCGAGGTATATTTTTTCTGTATTTTATTTAATTGGTTAAATAGTATATAGTATATTTATACTATTTCATTGTAGAAAAATAATTACAACTCCAAAAAAATCAAATATTATATCAATAGATTCATAATTTTGTGCCCAATGTGAATCTGCGTTTAGATCTGACTTTTGTCGAAGTTTTATTTTTTAGGTAATTTAAACTACTTTAATTGCTTTTTAGTTCATAGAAAAATATCTAGGAATCCAAATTTAGTGAAATAAATTTCTCCCATTTTGTTTTGATTGTCTCTATCCAGGAAAAATTTATAAAAAAAATATTTGGCACTATTTTATCATATGATCTTGCAGAAAGCCTAAAATTGTATTATTATAGTAATTGAATCATAGAAAAAGATTTATAGATCCTTTTGTGTGATTCCAATTTCTACTGGCTCTAAATTGAATTACCCATCCATTGGTATTTAATTCACAATTTAATATTATGAAAACATCAGAATTTGAGTTAAAGTGAGTTAAACCCCAATTTAAATCAATATAGTTTATTAATAAATAGTTGTATGCATTAAATGCCTTTTCATATGCATCGTGTGTTATAATAATGTTCAGAATACTAAATACAACCATTGATACATATTAAATCGTCATGCATACATATGATCACCATTGTTTTGTTGTATGTTTGTATTGTTGCTATGTTCGTAATTGTTTTGATTGGAATTACTTTATTCCCGTGGTAGATTCTTCAGAGAGTGCGATGGCTACAGAGAAATACAATCATCACTCATAATACAAACATAAGACAAGTTACAACTCTTATTCATATTTTGTCCTAGTTTTGAATACTATGCATGGTTTGCTCTTCAAAATAGTAGTATGCAATGGTAGGATTGTTTTGATAGATCTACTTGGATGTATTTTTCAAGTGCGATGATTTTGTAGTATGCCATGATAGTTCTATACTTAGGATTTTCCTTCCTAGTAGGTTATCCCTGTTTTTGCTAAGTACTGCTTGCTATGCTATATATATACAAACTATCGTTGGGAGTGTCAAAAGACTGAAAATTTTCTAAGTATAAGAGCTCTCTCGAGCGAACCTTTTTCCTCTCAAAACCCCCTTCAAAATAAAACTATGTTTTCCTCTAGGCGGAACGGTTGTCGGGACAACGAGTGAAATTTTGATGGAGGACGGCCGCCCAGGATCAAAGAAGTTTGCCATGTTTCAGAATTCAGAAGCTTCCAGTGCAACCACAATACATATGGGCTCTGTCTTGGCTTAGTACTTAGTGGGAAACCTCTCTTGGGTACCATCATTTGGAGGTTACTTTGGCACGGGCGGATTCGGAAGGTAGGGGGCTACTAAGGGAAGGCTTCGCCATGGTCTTGTCTGTAAAAGGACTTGATCATTGATTGTGGGTAAAGTGCACAACCTCTCGAGAGTATTGCAATCTGATCGATCAGCCGAGTTCATGGAAAAGAACACTTTGAGCATCTGAAGGATGAAGCCTCTGAAGGATCTTCCTCTCTCTTTCCAAAGTTTTCCTAAAACCCCATGGCGTGAGTAATATCGCTAATGGGTGGGATCTTAGGAATTTGGTGAGTAATATCCAAGTGTTAGGTTGTTTAGGCACTTGGTGAGTAATATCCTCGTGTTCCATTCGACCCTATTTTACTCAAGCAAATGTTTACAAAGTAGGATAAAACTCTTCCTCTTTTCTTCTTACTTAAGAAAAATTGGCTTTATGCAAATAAACCTCAAGCCTCTTGTCAGGCTATGCATGTACAGATAGCCAAGTATTTTTCTTCATTGTGTAATTTGCCAATACATTCAAAGTATTGACCAACTCATTTGGCTCCACGTTTCATGTGCAGAATTCGAAGATCGTTGAAAGGTGTGCTAGGATCGTGGGTCTTAACTCAACTAGCCTGTGGCATTGATGGGCCTCCAAGTTGTATATATTTTGCTTCTGTTGTAATAATGTAAACTCTAGAATATTCGTTTCATGTAATAAAGACTTGTGTTTTACATATATTTCATCGACTATGAGTGCTAGCTAATGATCCAGGGACTAGCATGTTAATCACAGGGACTTGGGATCTTTATCGATCCGAGGTCACTATAATAATAGATGGCTCCCTTTCTTTAAAAGCAACCGACATATCACAAGAAACAACACTAGGAGTAGAGATGATTACATTAGTAGAAACCTCATTTGTCTCATCAACTCTCACTCTCATTTTTTCTATGATAGGATCGACATGTTGTTTTATGTTGGTGGTTATAGGTGGACATAGGTTTTGACGCCTAACCACCTAAAATTCCTTAATGCGGATACCTGCTAACCACCTTTGCTTATCAATCCAAAAGATGGAAGAATCAGACAGATCACTACCAAACACAACCTAGAATTGATCACACCACTTTTTCCCAAACATTATATGGCATGAGTTAAACGCTCTAGGAACGACATAACAAGAAATATATCTTCTAGGGCCATAAATGGTGAGCGGAACACATGCGATCTGAGTAATTGGTAGGGCATGACCAGAAGTTGCTAACATAAATGGGTTTTCAACAATCTCAACACTAACGAAATTCACATAAGAACAAGTATCAATGGTATTAGCAGCTTGTCTACCACTACTTTCTGTGATGAAGTGGAACAAACCCGAATTAGGTACCACTCTTGAATCCTCTTTCCAAAATGTGTTTCTACAGTAGGAGCGTAGTCGAAAGGGATAATCATCTACATCATTTTTCTACATCACATCAACACTACTAGAAGACATGATTAGTACATTAGTGCACAAAACAAAATCTAGTGGTGGAAACTCTCACAACTCACTCAAAACTGACAAGAAAGCAAATCTTATCGTTCCAAAGTGAATAGTGATGTTTACCAATTCGAATTAACTTATGCACGAATGTGATGAAGTGAATATCAAGGGTATAGAGAACGATCACAGGGCACACATGTTATTTATGGTGGAGTTGTAGGTATGGTATCCTAACTACACCGCAAACAAGTCCTAGTGCTGATCATATGATAGACCCACAGAAACACACACGGTGGAGATAAATGGGGCAATTGCAACTATGAAAAAGAGCTAAAAAATTGAGGTATGTCAGAGTAATACTCGTGTTGCAATGCACAAGGAGAGACGCTAGCAATGTCTCAATGAAAATAGGCACAAGATTGCTATACTGAGCAGCCTACAGAGCACTAAGCACGCTAGTCTCGTAGGATAGTTTTAGACACCAAGAAAGGATTACTAAGGCTCACAAAGATAGGTATGCTATGTGGACCCAGTAAAAAAATAAACAAAAAAGAAAAAAATTGACCTGAGAATTTGTCTCTGCCACGGTAGAAAAAAGACCCAAAATACTGCCTGTCATAGGGAATTTGTCTATACGGCAGATCAGACAAAAACAACCCACTATCTGGTTAGGTGCGTACGGTTTTTTTACACTCGCGGACAGACACAAAGAGGAGTCTGTCTGCTCTAACACGTGGATACTGTAGCGTTTTTTTTGCCTTTGCTTCCATGTGAAGCAAGTTCACGTACAGGTAGCTGGAGATCGGTTCTGGATCCTTTTTTTCTTTGGCAAGAGCTCACGTACGTTGATGACTTACGTGATTAGGACTCTACTAGATGGATCGATCCGATCTAGATTTGATCGGCTTGATTTTTTTTAATATGTATGACACTATGATCACTGCCAATTTATAATGTACGGCACCAAAAACCTATGAGCCGTTTGTAAAAGCAGAAACTAGTTTTAATGGACAAGTTCCTACACCGTTGAATAGAATGGCTGTAGCTAAGGTTGTTGGAAAAAATGCAAACTTTCACAATTTTTTTATGTGTGTCGTGGCAGAATAATTGGGCAAAACTATGTCATGGCAGAAAATCTGTACCGCGGCAGAGAAACAGGCAGAAATCGTGCTGCGGCAGGACTCGGATCCGTGGCAGACACGGACTCGCGACAGAGAAAAGGGCGGTTTCTGTGTCACGGCAGAGTCGGTAACAATTTTTTTCTTCCAATTCCGACTTGCCAAGTAGTACACAACTAGGACTCTTATGCTTGATTCGGATCTGAACTTGTGGCGGTGGAAAACAATGGTGGGGAACACGTATAAAAGCAAAACCTAGACTCCTACGGATCAAAACTATAGATCGGATCTACGAGATAGAACGATCAGCCACTAAAACTTGAAAGCAATGCAATCTAGGCTATGGTGAATCTTTCTGTGAGGCTAGGACTAAACACACGAATTAATCTCTGGATGGATTTGTGGATTTCTCACCGAGTAAACGAGGAAATCAGATACCAAGATGATATGGGGGTGGCCCGATCTTCTCAGCAAGCACTTGTCGATGATGATGGTGGATGGTTGATAACTAGCGTGTAGGTATTATCTCTCCCGCTCGAAACCTGATAGAAATACAACAGCTCTCAAACCTTGTGGGATATTCACAACGCCATGCTATTGCCCACATAGCCGTCGACCACAAATGGTAGTTTTCAATCTACTAATTTCCAATTGAACAATAGATCACACTCAATTGCAGTAGTTAATTCGATCACAGTGTAATTCTAGAGGTTATAAAAGAAACAACTCCAAATAGTTTTAACGTGGTCTAACCCTAATTGTGATGGCTACGGAGGTTTATATGATGGCTGGGGCATCCTCCCCTCTAATCAGGCCTAAAAACAACCATATCTTGGCCTAAACTGACCTAGTTCGACTTAAACTGATACATACCGACCCATAGATGGGTTCGGCCTACTTGGCGCGCATGCCATATGTCGTGGTGCACCTCGAGTGTGTAATTCCTGGTGCGCCACACCTCTCGCTCGAACATGCTTGATCTCTTCATTTCTCCTAGTGCGTCTGCCTCCCTCTCCTCCCCCGCACACTTGCTGATATTGGAAATCAGTGCTTGTTGTTCTTGCATCTCTGCTTCTTCTCCAAGCGTCAGGCTCTTTATTACTTCAATCCTAATGATACACAAATACAATGACTTAGGTAGTCAAGTTATTATAAATCAAAGTGTCATGTTCCACTAGGAATGAGTTCACCTGATAGTCATCATCGATTTGACTGAATATTTCCTTTTAGTTCAAACAGTCAGAATCATCGTAATCCATGTATATATCCTCATCACCTTTCTTCTAAATCAGAGTCGTAGTTTTTGTCTAGTTTTCGTCTGTTTTGTTTCGTAGTCGGAGTTTATAGACTATTTCTGGACTATTCTTTGTTTTCTTGAGTCTATTCGTGTTCGTGAGATTTAGATCTAATAGATCTGTTTTGTCTCTATTGAATTGGAGTTGTAGACATGTTCAAAAAGAAAGAGAAAAATCCCAATTAAAACCGATCCTAGTTTCCTAATCGTATACGTGAGTTTGTTCACGTAAGAAAATAAAAAGAGCCACGATCGATCCCTTGTGTCGCACGTGAGGTCAATCAAAAAGCTCCCACCTTACGTGCGTTCTAGAAAAAAAAGAAAAAAAAGAGAAGAATCCGGATTGGTTTCCTCTCGAAGCCAAGCTAAGTGAAAAAAGGGTTCGAACGGGCATTGTCACTTGAGAGTTTCACCACCAGATTTTGTTTTGTGCAAGATAATATGGGGTGGCCAGATCTTCTCAACAAGCACTTGTCGATGATGATAATTGCGGATAGATAACTAGCATGTAGCTATGAACTCTTCTGCTCGAACCCACATGCCAATACAACAGCTCTCGAACCTTGTGAGATATTCACAACATCACGCTCTTGCGCACATAGTCGTCAACCACGAACTATAGTTTGCATTCAACTGATTCCCAGTGGAACAACAGATAACAGTCAATTGCAGCAAGTATTTTGATCATAAGTAATTCCAGGGGTTCTAAGAAGAATCAACTCTAAAATATTTTAATGTGGTATAACCCTAATTGTTATGTCTACGAAGGTTTATATGAGGGTTGGGGCGTCCTCCTCTCTAATCGGGCATAAAAACAACCATATCTTGGCCCAAACTGACCCGGTTTGACTCAAACTGATACATACCGACCCATAGATGGGTTCGGCCTACTTGGCGCGTAGGCCATATATCGTGGTGCACCTCCTATGTGTAATTCCTGGTGCGCACACCTCTTGCTTGAACATGCTTGATCTCCTCATTGCTTCTAGTGTGTCTGCCTCCCTCTCCTCCCTCACGCACTTGGTGATATTGGAAACTAGTGCTTGTTCTTCTTGCAGCTCTGCTTCTTCTCCACGCGCCACGCTCTTTATTATTTCAATCCTAATTATACACAAATACAATGACTTAGGTAGTATATACTTCTTATAAATCAAAGTAACATGTCCAACTTGGAATGAATTCACCTGATAGTCATCATCGATTTGACTCAATATTTCCTTCCAGTTCAAGCAGTCAGAATAATTGTAATCCTTGTATATATCGTCATTAGGGGATGAAGCAAAACTACAGATTTCATAAAGGGGGTTGTTTTTAGTCTATCATCTATGCCTAAGGGATACAATGAGGGGTGGGGACTCTATATATAGGCCAGCCACTTAACAAGGTGTAGTTTAAGGATAATTCTAGGGTTTGGAACGGACTAGAGGGGTACATGGGCCAAAGACCCAGCTGGTGGAGTGCAGGCCCATCATTTAGGCCGGAGACTCCGGGGTGTAGGGGCCAGAGACTCCGGGGGTAGCTAGAGACTCTGGGGTAGGGTGTCGCTCTCTGGGGTGGCGGACAGAGAATTCCAGGAAGGCGACCATAGTCCTGTCCGGCGTCCTAGGGCGAAGACTCCGGTGTGGAGATCCCGAGGCTCTGAGGTGCCTGGAAACTCCGGTCTGGTCATTGCTCTCCGGGCTTGTCTATGGGGAGGTGTACTGGGAGCTCCAGGAAGGGGTCCGGAGTCCTAACAGGAGACTTCGGGCTTCAGGGCCGGAGACTCCGGGGCTTCAGTTGTTGCTTCTTCCTTCTCCTCTTCCATGCCTCTGTCTTGTCAGGCTTGATGCTCTGGGCTTCCTCCCTTGACTCCATACTTGTCGGTGTGAACCTTGCAGTATAATGGGACGGAGTTGAAGTAGTATACCATTCAATGGGGTAGGAAGTGGGCTCGCATAGAGGAACGAATTAACCTTTCAAGTCCATGAAGACTTGGCATAAGTTGGAGACCTCGATGTGCTAACGACTGTATGTCAGGCCACATCACATGTGAAAAATAATATAAATAAATAAAATGAGTGAAAAATAGGAAAAAGAAAAAGAAAAAAATGTAACAAGTGCCTCATATAATAGGAAGCGCAAGTGTTGGGGATATGCTAAATGGGTATCACCATTGCATGTCTCTAATCTGGCTAACCCAGGTGGCCCAAAGTTGGTAACAAGACCTATGGCCTGCTGGGCAGCCTAGTTAGACGGATCTAGAAGGGAGGCCCATGCTGGGAGAAGGAAGCCTACAGTGTAGTCACCGACCAACCTTGAGCCTTAGAGTGCAAGACTCGAAGACTAGTTAGTATTAGTGTTGGACTCTATAACCTATCCGACAAGGATATTTCCCTGTAACCCTAGGTTCTGGCGCCTTTATAAGCCATACCTATGGTAGCCTTTAGGGGAGAATCTGGTAGACAAGTTCATAGAACATCATAATATCGCAGAGCGAACCAATCCCTGTAAATCGGTGTATTGCCATTATAGTGATTTATAGAATGGGTAGGATTCCACACTGTCATGCGATATGAACCTCGGTAAGATATGTTACCTCGTACCCGCCAACTCACTGTCATCCCCCACCTCTCTACACACGCTATGTGAGGACCCCTCCATGCCGTACTCGTCGGCAATACCATGAAAATTGGCGCCCACCGTGGGGCAAGAGGCGCTTCGCGCTCTACAGTGGGTGAGGTCAAATCTCTTCGCGGGAATCGGTGACACGGTAGCCATTGGACGTGTTATCTTTTCTGGCAATGTTCCGATCATCCCTCCGGATGAGTTTTGGATCCAGACAAAGTCGAATCCCACCCGCTGCTCCATTGTTCCAATCAGGGACATCCATCTCTTCATCAGCGAAACGACTCGGGATCAACCTCCTAGGAAGTCGGACACACGTCAAGGCCCACACGGATCTCCTACGAGCAGGACACGTTCACGGAAGGATCGAGCTCGGATCTCTCTTTGGAGTTTGCTAGCTTATATCGGAACAAATCAAGGCCCACCCAAATCGCCCATGTGCAGGATATAGTGTTGGAAGACCAACGTAGATTCGCTTGGCTCCCCCAAGTGTTAGAAGCAGAAATCACGCTTTGTCGGCGTCGTCAGCATCTTCGATCTGGCTAGCTGCGTCCAAAGATCAGGGGAATACCCGCATGAGTACCTCGCCAGATGGTTAAGGCTGAGGGCCTCCGTGGAAGGCGACCACACCGATGATGCAGTGTACCACTTCATCGAAGGGCTCACACCACGCACCCTTCTCCGGCATATGCTTAGGAGGTGGCAGGCCACTGGTTTACTTACTCTCAACGAGACGATCGTGACTTTTTAACAGTTTTGATGCTGCTGATGTGGATGCCAAGGCCAACATTGCCACCACGGTTGGAAAATCCAAGTTTATCGGCCACCTTGCCTCCGGCTCATCCTCTACCACAAACAACATCGACGATCCTTCTGTCTCAGTGTTGGACGCACTCTACATCGATATCAGCATGGACTGCGATAGCACTTCAGTCAACTCAGAGGAAATTGAAGCTACCATGAAGGAGATTGAGGAGGAATTCAAGAGCGAGGAGCGTGCCGAGCAATTATTCACTTCCCGCCAGGTACTGGTGGCCATCAAGAATGTGATTGAAGAAAATTAGCAGGATTAGGGAGCTGGAGGAGCTCTGCCAGCATCGGCCGATGTCGGCAATGCGGTGGCCAATGGTAAAAATGTTGTTGATCCTTTGGATCTATCAAAGTCCATGCCCCCTCCGGCTATCCCTCCGTGACAGCCGTAAGAACTCGCACTACAAGGAATGTGCTAACTGGTGACAGCAAATATTGGTCATAGGAAGGTCATAGTAATCCTTCTATGACCATTGTATGACCAATACCAGTAGGTCACATACCGAGCATCACTATAGACAACTAACGACTTTGTTTGAATTATTCATGGACATCTATGACCAAAATAGATGGTCATGGAACCTACGACCAAATTTTTTGGTCATGGGCTATCTGCCCTACCACATAAGCCAATCTACGTGGCAAATTTCTATGACCAAATCAGTTGGTCTTAAATCAAAATCAGCCCAATCCGGTTTGGTGCTTTTCATGGGCCAAGCTCAACAATTGAGCCTATTTACGAGTGTCTTCTCAATTTTATTTTCTCATGGGCCAAGACACATCACAGCCATTTTACTTTTGGGACGTGGCATTTTTTCTCGCCAATTTCATTTTTTTCATACAATAGGTCCCAGTTGCTAGTCCTAGCAAGACAGTGTAATTTTTTTAGATTTCAATTTTCTAATAAATAAATGATCATTATCTAAATAGAAAGCGACATAAATATACTGTATTACTTCGAAAAACAACCAGGATCAGTTTATTACATCATACAACACAAATAGAATGGGAGTCATAGTTGATGGGTTCGTAGCATGGAAAACAAAAAAATTCTACCGCAAGAACGAACAAAACCCAGATCTAATCTAGATAAAAACCAAGATCTAAACTATTAGACATCAGCAACGAGATAGATCAGTACTAACCCTCGTAGAACCGAAAGCGTTACGAGATTAGATCTCGTGGATGATGTAGTCGATTACTTGCCGATCCCAAGATCGTGTGGACGATCCTTCCGGCGCCGCGTTCCGGCAGCGCTTTCACAGACGGTCACACGTGCGGAGTCCAAGCAGACCTTCCTCTCCCCGTTCCAGCGAGCAGCGGAGGTAGTAGATCTTCTCCACGGAATCCCAGCAGCACGACGGCGTGGTGGTGGTGGTGGAGATGAGAATTCTGCAGGGCTTTGCCTATGCCTGTGCAGAAGAAAGGTGGAGGAGAGAGGCGGCTGAGATTGGTTGTTATGGGAGAGGGGAAAGAGGGGGCGCCCCCTCCCTTCTATTTAAAGGAGGGAGGCGCGCCTGGGGAGGGGGAGTCCTAGTAGGACTCCTCTCCTCCTTGGGCCGGCGGGTTGGGGGGAGGAGTCCTCCTCCCCCATGAATCCGTGTATTGCCCCACTTGGACTCCCTTGATTCCTTTCTTGGTTTTCAAGTAAACTCCAAGAAATCCTCTAGAACCTTCCAGAACATTCCGAAACCTTCTAGAATCTCCATACAAACACTCCGGAACATTTCCCAACTTAGAAAATGATCCCCAATATATGAATCTTATTCTCCGGACCATTCCGGATCTCCTCTTGATGTCCCGGATCCATTCCGAGACTCCGAACAACATTCGGTCTCCAACGCAAATTCCATATCTACTTAAAACAACTTCGAACCTTAAGTGTGTCACCCTACGGTTCGTGAATATGCAGACATGATGAAGACACCTCTCCGATCAATAACCATCAGCGGGATCTGGAGATCCATAACGGCTCCCACATACTCAACGATTACTTCGTGATCGATAGAACCATTTAATATACGAAACCAATTCCCTTTGTCGCACGATATTCTACTTATCCGAGGTTTGATCGTCGGTATCTTCATACCTAGTTCTTCCTCGTTACTGATAAGTACTCTTTACTCGTTCCATGTTATGTCATCCCTTGTGACCCAGTCACATGCTTGCAAGCTATCTAGATGACATTCCACCGAGAGGGCCCAGAGTATATCTATCCGTCATATGGATGGACAAATCCCAATCTTGGTCTATGCGCTTCCACACATACTTTTAGAATACCCAATGACACCTTTATAACCGCCCAGTTACGAAGCAGCGTTTGATGTCATCAAAGTACCCATCCAGTGATGGTGATTAACATAACCTCATGGTCGAAGGATTAGGTTACTATGTATTTCAAAGCTTACAACAATACGAACTTAATGACTTGATCTTATGCTACGCTTACTATGGGTGTGTGTCCATCACATCATTCTCCTAATGATATAACCTTGTTATTAATCACATCCAATGTCTATGATCAGGAAACCATGATCATCAATCAATCAACAAGCTAGTTCAACAAGAGGCTTACTAGGGACTCTTTTATGTTAACAAAACACACAAGTATTAGTGTTTCCTAATAATACAATTATAGCATGGGATGTAAACAATCATCATAAACACAAAGATATAATAATAACCACTTTTATTATTGCCTCTTGGGCATATCTCCAACAGTCTCCCACTTGCACTAGAGTCAATAATCTAGATTACATGGTAATATACCTAACACCCATGGCGTTCTGGTGTTGGTCATGCTTTGCTCTAGGGAGAGGTTTAGTCAACGGATCTGCTACATTCAGATCAGTGTGTACTTTGCAAATCTTTATGTCACCATCTTGGACATACTCGCGAATAGCATGAAAACGTAGCTTGATGTGCTTCAGCTTGCTATGTGACCTTGGCTCCTGTGCATTAGCTATGGCACCTGTGTTGTCATAGTAGATGGCCATCGGGTCCAACACACTGGGAACCACACCAAGTTCAGTAATGAACTCCTTCATCCATATGGCTTCTTGTGCAGCCTCCGAAGCAGCTATGTATTCCGATTCAGTTGAAGATTTCACCACAACGCTCTGCTTGGCACTCCTCCAGCTCACTGCAGCACCATTCAAAATAAATACGTATCCAGACTGTGACTTTGAGTCATCTGGATCGGTGTTCCAACTAGCATCAGTGTAACCATTTACAACAAGCTGTTCATCACCTCCATAATAAAGAACCATATCCTTAGTCCTATTCAGGTACTTTAGGATATTCTTGACCGTTGTCTAGTGTTCCATTCCAGGATCACTTTGATATCTGCTAGTCAAACTAACAGCATGTGCTATATCCGGTCTGGTACACAGCATGGCATACATGATAGAACCTATGGCCGAGGCATAGGGAATTTTATTCATCTTTTCTCTATCTTCTGCCGTAGCCGGACTTTGAGTTTTACTCAAGGTCTTACCTGACAACATGGGCATGAACCCTTTCTTGCTCTCTTCCATTCTAAACTTCTTTAGAACTTTGTCTAAGTATGTACTTTGTGAAAGCGCTATTAGGTGTCTTGATCTATCTCTATAAATCTTGATGCCTAGAATATATGCCGCTTCACCAAGATCCTTCATCGAAAAACTATTATTCAAATAGGTTTTGACGCTATTAAGAAGTTCTATATCATTCCCAATCAACAATATGTCATCTACATATAGTATTAGGAATGCTACAGAGCTCCCACTCACTTTCTTGTAAATACAAGCTTCTCCATAAGTTTGTATAAATCCAAAGTTTTTGATTACTTTATCAAAACATTGATTCCAACTCCGGGATGCTTGCTTCAGTCCATAAATGGAGCGCTGAAGTTTGCATACCTTGTCAGCATCTTTAGGATCGACAAAACCCTTGGGTTGTACCATATACAACTCTTCCTCAATGTCACCATTATGGAACGCCGTTTTGACATCCATCTGCCAAATTTCATAATCGAAATATGCAGCGATTGCTAACATAATCCTCACAGACTTTAGCTTCGCTACTGGTGAGAAAGTCTCATCGTAGTCAACTCCTTGAATTTGTCAGAACCCTTTCGCGACAAGTCGAGCTTTATAGACGGTAACATTACCATTAGCATATGTTTTTCTTTTGAAAATCCATTTGTTCTCGACAGCCTTACGGCCATCCGGTAAGTCCACTAAAGTCCATACTTGGTTTTCGTACATGGATCCCATTTCGGATTTCATGGCTTCTAGCCATTTGTCGGAATCTGGGCTCACCATAGCTTCTTCATACATCGCAGGGTCATCAGTGTTGTCCACTAACATGACGTTCAAGGCAGAGTCATACCACTCAGGAGTGGTACGGACCCTCGTTGACCTGCGAGGTTCAGTAGTAACTTCGTTCGAAGTTTCATGATCATCATCATTATCTTCCTCTCCAGTTGGTGCAGGCGGCACAGAAACATCTTCCGGTGCTGCGCTACTCTGTAATGACCTCGGATCGGTAAGGATCCTAAGTCCCTGTGATTAACATGCTAGTCCCTGGATCAATAGATAGCACTCACAGTCGATGAAATATCATGTAAAACACAAAGTCTTTATTACACGGAGAATCCAGAGTACGAAATTATTACAAAAGTTGCTTAGCATTATGCTAGCTCAAATATCAGCGGAAACATAAAAGCAGCATGAGTCCATCAACGCCCAGGATTGTCGAGTGTAGACCCGCGATCCCTACGCACCTTTCAATCTTCGGATTCTGCACATAAGACGTGCAGCCAACAAGTTGGGTCAATACTTTGAATGTATTGGCAAATTACACCAAGGAGAGAATAGACTATCTCTACATGCAAGGCTGGTTATAGGCTTTGGAGTTCATTTGCATAAAGCTAGTTTTCTTAAGTAGAGAGAAGAATAGAAGATTGTCCTACTTTGTAAACATTTGCTTTGATAAAATAAGGTCGAGTGGCACACGTGGATATTACGCACCAAGTGTCCAAACAACCAAACACTTGGATATTACGCACCAAGCGTCACTTGGATATTACACACCAAGTTCCCAAATACCCACCCATTAGCGATATTACGCACGCCATGGGGTTTCAAAACTTTGTTTTTAGAAAAGAGAGAGAAAGATCCTTCAGAGGCTCCATCCTTCAGACGCTCATTGTTGTTCTGTTACCGTGAACACGGCTGATCGATCAGATTGCAATACTCTCGAGAGTTTGTGCACTTTACCCACAATCCACGATCAAGTCCTTTTACAGACAAGACCATGGCGAGGCTTTCCCTTAGTAGCCCCTCTACCTTCCGGATCCAACCGTGCCAAGAATCCTCCAAATGTTGGTACCCAGGTGAGGTTTCCCACTAAGTACTAGGCCAAGACAGAGCCCATAATGTATTGTGGTTGCACTGGAAGCTTCTGAATTCTGAAACATGGCAGACTTCTTTGATTCCTGGGCGGCCGTCCTCCACCAAAATCACACTCGTTGACCCGACAACCATTCCGCCCAGAAGAAAACTTAGTTTTATTTTGAAGTGGATTTGAGAGGAAAAGTTTGCTCTAGAGAGCCTTTATACTTAGAAAATTCTTTGTCTTTCGAACCCCCCAACGGTACTTTGTATTTATAGCATAGCAAGCAATACTTAGTAAAAACAGGGGTAACCTATTGGGATAGGAAATCCTAAGTATAGAGCTACTCATGGCATACTACAAAATCATCGCACTTGCAAAATAATACTGAGGAAAAATTCTACTAGATCATCCTACACATGCACACTACAGAATTTTTAAGATCACATGCATAGAATCAAAACTGGGACAAAATTATGAACAAGTGGTGTAACTTGCCTTGATCCGAGCAGCACTCTACACAATAACACTCCTTAGCGCACTTCGAGCAATCTAACGAATCACAAACATAGATCTGATCACAACTTGTTCAAAGCATACACAAAGGAAAACATGCATGCATGCAACATGGTAGTTTATGCAAGGTTGGTTAAACTGATCAAGGTAGCAAGTTTGTGTTGTGATAGTGTAAGGGTGTCACTAGGATTTATTTTTCCAAGGGTTTAGATCTACTATAGTGTCACTAAACAAATCCTAGGATTATAAGGAGATCAACCATCTAGTTATTCCCAAACTAGATCTAATGATCTTAAGCAAAGCTTAAAGATTTGGATTAGTAGGTATTGTGGAAACAAAGTTATAGCAACAAGAATCACATAAAATAGAACTTTAATTATTTTTCTATGGATTAAACCCTCTAATCTAATGATTAAAATCTACACCTAAAACATTACTGTAAACCTGCAATATTATTACATATTTGGATTCTACATAAAATTAGGAATCCAACGGTATATTATAAGCTAAATTTGGCCAAATATTCGATTTTATATGAATTTCGCAAGATTAAAACCAAATCTGCAAACAGATTTAATAGGGCTTGCCAAGTGGCAGCTCCTGACTGGTCCAGCTGGCAACGGGGAGGGTGACGCGGCGCTGACGCGTGCGTGCTGACGCGCGTGGCCACGTGGCATGCTGTTATTCGCCGATACCCCTTCGTTCGAATCTTCTAATCCACACTGTCGGCCTGGATCTAACGGCTTAGGAGCAAGGACGGCTCACCTCTCCGGCTGGCGGCGGCGGCTGGTGGCGACGGCGCTGCGGTGGTCGGCGTCGGCGTCGGTGTCGGTGTCGCTAGGTGATGGCGAAGCAGCCTCGGGCGACCGTCTCCTCCTCGCGGTTCCACCCGTGGACTCGGATTCGAGCTTCTCTTCCCCGAACGGTGGCGGCGGCTGTTCCTCCTCTGCAGCTCCGGCGAGCAATTCGCGGTGGCACGCTGCAGTACACAGGGGGAAAACGCGATGAGTAGATGACGTTGATCGAGAGGTCAAGATAGGGGAGGAAATAAGGGGATGGGGGTTCCTGTGTCGCCGTCTCTGTTGGCTTACCGAGCGCGGCGGCGGTTCGACGTCACGGAATCGGAGAGGCTAGGGTTCTAGGGTTTTGGGGGACGGAGGAGAGGCGTGCGGTCGGTTTTTATAAGCAGTCTGGGGGAGAGGAGTCCTGGCCGGACACGGATGCGGGGGAGGTCGTGGTCGGTGCGGACTCTGTCCTCGTCGGAGAAGAAAGGAGAAGGGCGACGGGTGGGGCCCGGGTGTCGGTGGTGGAGGGGAGGAGTGGGCCGACGTGCGCGGTTTAGGTTTCCTGCTGCGCGGGCGCTTGGGGCGGGGTGGGCTGGCTGGCGAGCCGGCCCAGCTAGGGTTAGCTGTTGGCCCTTGTCCTCTTTTTTTTTGTTTAACAATTTTCCCTTTTTCTGTTTTAGAAAAACTCCAATATCTTTTGCAAGCCAAGTCCAAATTTGATGAATCTTGTTTCTAAATTTTTGTAAAAATAAGGTGGTCAGCATAGGACCATGGATTAATATTTTTACCAGGTTTTTGGAAGGTTCAACAAGATTACTTCTTTCTTGCTCACATAGATGGATTTCTTTATTAGGGTTTTAGTAGATTTTGTTGTTAGGGTTTTGTTGCAAAAAAATCATTTGTAGGATGCAAATGATGCAAGGATGATGCATGACCCTAATAACATCCTAATATAGAATCTGGGATGTTACATACTCTCAACTCCGAAAGAAGGTTCAATAACCTCGTCGAGTTCTACTTTCCTTCCAGTCACTTCTTTCGAGAGAAATTCCTTCTCCAGAAAGGATCCATTCTTAGCAACAAAAACTTTGCCTTCGGATCTATGATAGAAGGTATACCCAATTGTTTCTTTAGGGTATCCTATGAAGACGCATTTCTCCTCTTTGGGTTCAAGCTTATTAGGCTGTAACTTCTTTACATATGCTTCACAACCCCAAACTTTAAGGAACGACAACTTAGGTTTCTTTCCAAACCACAATTAGTACGGTGTCGTTTCAACTGATTTAGATGGTGCCCTATTTAAAGTGAAAGCGGCTGTCTCTAATGCATAGCCCCAAAATGATAATGGTAAATCTGTAAGAGACATCATAGACCAAACCATATCTAAGAGAGTTCGATTACGACGTTCGGACACACCATTACGCTGTGGTGTTCCCGGCGGTGTCAACTGTGAAAGTATTCCACATTTCTTTAAATGCATGCCAAACTGATAACTCAGATATTCACCTCCGCGGTCAGAATGCAGAAACTTAATCTTCTTGTTACGATCTTCAGTCCATGGAACCAGTCCGTGAAATTGCTTCCATTGTTCTTAAGTTTTTCTTTCTTTAGGAACGCATTGAAATTGATGGAAACGTTCGCCATAATCTACAACAAATTTGCAAGTAGTTTAGACTAAGTTTATGATAAATAGTGTTCAAATTTAATTCTTAAATCAATTAGGTGAACTCCCACTCAAAACAACATCCCTCGAGTTGTTTTAGTGATTACACGAACCAAATCCACTACACCAAGTCCGATCATCACGTGAGATGATGTAGCTTCATTGGCGAACAATATTCATGTTCATCATATCAATCATATGACTCATGCTCTACCTTTCGGTATTCCGTGTTCCGAGACCATGTCTGTACATGCTAGGCTCGTCAAGATTAACCTTAGTTTCCGCATGTGCAAATCTGGCTTGCACCCGTTGTATGCACACGTAGAGTCTATCACACCCGATCATCACGAGATGCTTCGAAACGACGAGTCTTAGCAACGGTGCCAACTAAGGACGAACACTTTATTACTTGATATTTAGTGAGAGGGATCATCTTATAATGCTACCGTCGCGATCTAAGCAATACAAGATGCATAAAGGATTAACATCACAGGCAATTCATAATTAGTATGATATGATATGGCCGTTTCTTCTTATGCCTTCGATCTCCATCTCCAAAGCACGGACATGATCTCCATCATCACCAGCATTGCGTCAAGGTCCGTGGCACCGCTTCATGGTTGTCCATCATCACTAGCAACTATTACAACTACTTGGAACAAAGCTATTACAAGATGAATAGACACGCAGGTCTTAACAGAATTAAAGACAACCATTAGGCTCCTGCCGGTTGCCATATTACAACAAGGATCATTGCATACATCAAATATAATCACAATCACATGTAGTCCATATCACATCACAAAACCCCTGCAAAAACAAGTTAGACGCCTCTAATTTTCTTTTTAAGTTTTACGTGGCTTGGGGCTTTCGACTAAGAACGCATCTTACCTACGAAACTGAACCACAACCTTGATACAAGTGCTATCAAGTGCAAAGTGTAGATTTGATCTATACTATGATGGGAGAGACAGACACACGCAAAGCCACTTGTGCAAAGCAAGTTGCACGTCAAGAGTGGAGAAAGTCTCATGTACGATGATATGTAATGTTAGCCCGAGCCGCTTCATCCCACCATACCGCAAGATGCAAAGTACACACATAGAAAAAGACGGCACGAGCACCAATGCCCACAACTTCATTGTGTTCTACTCGTGCAACAGATCTACGCATAAACAAGGCTCTGATACCACTGATGGGTTTGTAGCATGGAAAACAAAAAAATTCTACCGCAAGAACGAACAAAACCCAGATCTATTCTAGATAAAAGCCAAGATCTAAACTATTATACATGAGCAATGAGATAGATCGGTACTAACCCTCGTAGAACCGAAAGCGTTATGAGATTAGATCTCGTGGATGATGTAGTCGATCACTTGCCGATCTCAAGATCGTGTGGACGATCCTTCCAGCGCCGCGTTCCGGCAGCGCTTCCGCAGACGGTCACACGTGCGGAGTCGAAGCAGACCTTCCTCTCCCTGTTCCAGCGAGCAGCGGAGGTAGTAGATCTTCTCCACGGAATCCCAGCAGCACGACGGCATCGTGGTGGTAGTGGAGATGAGAATTCTGCAGGGCTTCGCCTATGCCTGTGCAGAAGAAAGGTGGAGGAGAGAGGCGGCTGAGATTGGTTGTTATGAGAGAGGGGCAAGAGGGGGCGCCCCTCCCTTCTATTTAAAGGAGGGAGGCGCGCCTGGGGAGGGGGTCCTAGTAGGACTCCCCTCCTCCTTGGGCCGGCGGGTTGGGGGAGGAGTCCTCCTCCCCCATGAATCCGTGTATTTCCCCACTTGGACTCCCTTGATCCCTTTCTTGGTTTTCAAGTAAACTCCAGGAAATCCTCTAGAACCTTCCAGAACATTCTGAAACCTTCTAGAATCTCCATAGAAACACTCCGGAACATTTCCCAACTTAGAAAATGATCCCCAATATATGAATCTTATTCTCCGGACCATTTCGGATCTCCTCGTGGTGTCTCGGATCAATTCCGAGACTCCGAACAACATTCGTTCTCCAACGCAAATTCCATATCTACTTAAAACAACTTCGAACCTTAAGTGTGTCACCCTACGGTTCGTGAATATGCAGACATGATGAAGGCACCTCTCCGATCAATAACCATCAATGGGATCTGGAGATCCATAACGGCTCCCACATACTCAACGATTACTTCGTGATCGATAGAACCATTTAACATACGAAACCAATTCCCTTTGTCACACGATATTCTACTTATCCGAGGTTTGAACGTCGGTATCTTCATACCTAGTTCTTCCTCATTACTGATAAGTACTCTTTACTCGTTCCATGTTATGTCATCCCTTGTGACCCAGTCACATGCTTGCAAGCTATCTAGATGACATTCCACCGAGAGGGCCCAGAGTATATCTATCCGTCATATGGATGGACAAATCCCAATCTTGGTCTATGTGCTTCAACACATACTTTCAGAATACCCAATGACACCTTTATAACCGCCCAGTTACGAAGTGGCATTTGATGTCATCAAAGTACCCATCCGGTGATGGTGATTAACATAACCTCACGGTCAAAGGATTAGGTTACTATGTATTTCAAAGCTTACAGCAATACGAACTTAATGACTTGATCTTATGCTACGCTTACTATGGGTGTGTGTCCATCACATCATTCTCCTAATGATATAACCTTGTTATTAATCACATCCAATGTCTATGATCAGGAAACCATGATCATCAATCAATCAACAAGCTAGTTCAACAAGAGGCTTACTAGGGACTCTTTTATGTTAACAAAACACACAAGTATTAGTGTTTCCTAATAATACAATTATAGCATGGGATGTAAACATTCATCATAAACACAAAGATATAATAATAACCACTTTTATTATTGCCTCTTGGGCATATCTCCAACAATAGTATAACACAAATACAATGCCATCCAAGGGCCATTCCCGTCCGGTCTCATCTTTTTTTTGAATCAAGAAGAATCTGTCCGGTCTCATCTTTATACATCATATAACATAGATATAATCACAACCATGTATAACAAGCTCTAGAAGTGTAGTAACTAGATACTTCTTGCTGAGTAGGGCTTCACATGTTTTCAAACTTCTTCAGTGTGTAGCTCCTGTAAGACAATTAACACGTAAGAATTGACAAAAATCACTTCTTATGTTTCATAAAAGTAATCAGGGCACAAACTTCTTATTTCACACATACATGATTACAGTAGTCTATGATGTTTTTAAATTCACAGGAGAAGGCCATCCATAACATTAAGCATATATTCTTATTTTACACATACAGAGCTATAGGATAGTGCATTCTTACTAGATACCAAACACCAATAAGAGATATCTTACAAAACATCACCAAAATAGAACAAAAAAGTATTGACCATTTATCAAATGTAGCTTGCTGTACACAATGCTTGCAAACAACACATAAAACTTATGATTATGCCTCCAGATAGATACATAAGAAAACATACCATACAGCTAAACATACTGATGTGGCAGTCACCGATCTTGTCGCCGAAGAAGTGCACAAGGTCGATGCGGCGGTGGTCGCATGCCCAAAACACAGCAGCAAGGCATCATGATGCAGCCCATCATACAGATGTCCCTACATCTCCACCACCAAGTCCCCCAAGTGGACCAATGACTCTTGCACGAGCTAAACTACTACAAGCTAAGGTTAACTCGCTCCTCTCCTCGTGCCAGTTTGATACATCCATGGATGGCTTGCTACTTCATGCAACTACTCTATGCATCCTCAGGTATGAAGCCCCAATGCATCACCAAGCACCAAAGGATGGAGAACACGGAGCAGGGCGTGAAGAGGAATTTTCTAGCCCAGACCAGAGTCTCCGATCCGCCACACCGCAGTCTCCTGACCTTGTGTCGATAGGAATGTAAAATCCTTTGGCCCTTTGGCCCATGTACCCCCTAGTCCATTCAGAACTTACCTTCTATCCCCAAAGTACCCATGACTTAGTGGGTGGCCTATATATAGTCCCCCACATCTATTGTAAACCCTAGGCATGATATTTGTAATTAGTGGACACCCCTTTGTGGATCTATCTAGTTCTTGCATCATGCTCCTTTGATAGAGGGCCACCAAATATCACAAACCTCGTTGGATTTTGCATCACGCCTCCCTCGTTGTACAAGGCCTTGGCATCGGAGTCCCTTTGCCAAGACGTCAAGAACTCACCGAGACTCCCTACTCACCATGCTGGTTCGAGAGAGAGACCTCCGCCCAACGGTGATCCTATGGATTGTGCTAGACCGGTCACCATCGGCGTGATCTATTGGTGTGTATTGTGGTTTTGCGTGAGTGTTTTCATCGTTTTCTTCGTTCGTGCATTCGTCGTGTTCATCTCCTCTCTCCTTCCCCTGCACTCAACCCTCGATTTGAAACAGATTTGTGAAAGATCGGTCCACCCTCGAGGTTAGCCCTCAACATATTGGTATCAAGAGCTTCATTGCTCACAAATTCCCGCACAAAATTTTCTTCTATCCACCAAAATTGAAAATCACCAAAAAAGAGCCCCAAATTTTCCTTTGGATGGACCTCTTGATTTGGAGTGTTTTTTGTGGTTTTGATCCGATCAAACCTTGTCTTAGGTGTTGGTCCAACTTTACCCTGCGTTTTCCCAGCCCAATTTGGCACGTTTTTCGTGGATTTGAGGAGTTGATACATCGTAAACGTATCTATAATTTTTGATGTTCCATGCTTATTTAGTATCTACTTTCTTATGTTGTGTTCATACTTTGAGGTATTTTTATACATTTTCTGGAACTAACCTATTGACAAGATGCCATAGTGCCAGTTGTCTATTTTATTTTGTTTTTGGTTTCAGAAAATCTGGAAAAGAAATATTCTTAGAATTAGACCGGACAAAAGCCAAAGTCAATATTTTACCAGAAGACTCACGGAGCCAGAAGACGAGCAGAGAGGGGCCACGGGCTGGCCACACCACCTAGTGGCGCGAGCCAGGCCAGACCGCGCCAGGGGTGATGTGGGCCCCTCGGGCCTCCACCGACCTTGCCCCTTTGACTCTATATTCCTCCTGGGACGAAAACCCTAAGTACCAGATCAGATTTCCACAAAAAGCTCCACAGCACCGCCGCCACCGAAAAGGAGATTCGGGGGACAGAAGTCTCTATTTCGGCACCCTGTCGGGACGGGGAAGTGCCCCTGGATCCATCTCCATCAACTCCACCGCCATCTCCATCACTGTTGCTGACTCCCATGATGAGGAGGGAGTAGTTCTCTCTCGAGGCTAAGGGCTCTACAAATAGCTATGTGTTCATGTCTCTCTCTATGCATGATCTAATTGAGATCATGAGCTTTGTAATCTAAAGATCTATTCTACTACTCAAGTGCTTTAATTAATCTCTGCTTATCCCCACGTGTGTGAAGTTGACAGTGTGCATACCGTGTGGCACTTTGGCTAAGGTTACATAAATACTTATCATGAGTATAATTTTAGTTGGATGTCTCTATGATATTGTGGTGTTTGTTGGAACCTGAAGGAAATATGCCCTAAGAGGCAATAATAAATTTGTTATTATGTATTCCTTGTATATGATAGATGTTTATTTTGCATGCTATAATTGTATTGATAGGAAACATCAATACATGTGTGTTTAATAAACAAAAAGGGTTCCTAGTTATGCCTCTCTTATAGACTAGCTTGTTGATTAACAAGATGATCAAGGTTTCCTGATCATGGACATTGGATGTTGTTAATAACAAGGTCACAACATTTGTGAAATGATGTGATGAACATTCATCCGAAGTATAGCATTACGATCAAGTTATTATGTTTATATTGCTATAACATCATACGAAGTAATCTTTATCCTTAGACCATGAGATCATGTTAATTGCTAACACCAGAAGAGTAGCTTGATAACATCAAACGTCACACCGTAACAGGGTGACTATAAAGATGGGTTCGGTACTACGAAGGTGTTATGTTGAGGCTCATGGATCAAGAGTGGAATTTGTCAATCCAGATGACGGATAGATATACTCTGGGCCCTCTCGGTGATATCACATTAGGATAGCTTGCAAGCAAGTGATGTGATCACTAGAATGTTATATCACGGGAACGAGAAAAGAGTGCATGTCGGTAACGAGATCAAACTAGGTATGGAGATACCGATGATCGAATCTCGAACATGTAATATATCGAGAGACAAAGGGATTTAGTTACAAGCGTTAAAGGTTCTCACGATCACAGGAGTCATCGTTGAATGTGTAGGAGTCAGTACGGATCTCCAGGTCCCGCTGCTGATTATTGATCGGAGAAGGGTCTCGATCATGTCTGCATTATTCGTGAACCGTAGGGTGGCACACTTAAGAGTTACCGGACACCATTTTGGGGCACATATGTTTCAGACGAAAGAATTGCAAAGCGCAGGAATTGTTTCAATAGAAACCGGAAATTGTTTCGGGTGAAATTGCAGAAGGTGGTTCTGCATGTGATATTGAAATATTGCAAGGGGATATATGTGAATGTTTGTAAATTAAAGTAATTAACAAAATTCTGAATAAATTTAATATAAAGAGTTTTATTAAATGAGAGAGCATTAAATTTGGAGAAATTTAATGCATTTAAAGTGGAGACTTTAAAAGGGAATGTGAAGAGGCATTTTAATGTGGAGGGGTTACCACCACATGAATGGGGGAGGTGAGGGGTCACCCCCCCATGCGCCAGCCATGGAGAGAGGGGGCACCCCCCCTCCTCCTATAAAAGGCCACCCATTCCCTCCTTCATCCTCACACCTCCTTGTGAAGGATCTCTCTCCCCCTCTAGAATTATTCCCCCATGGTCTCGGATTAGCGAGGTACATGTTCCCGGTGGCATTTCGTCTGGAAGGAGTTTCTGCTTCCGCTGGATCGCTGGAGCGAGGAGGTGGAGGTTGTCCGGTGGCTTGAACGTGTGTGTGAGTGCGGATGCGCTGCTGAGTTGCGGTGCTCGGACTTCCTCACGATCTTGAGATCGGCAAGTGTGACTACATCAACCACGAGTTCCTACTCGTTAACAAAGCTCGTTGTCTTCGAGGGTAAGTTCTCCATGGATGTATTTACCACCCGTTGCTCTGTATCTAGTAGATAGATCTTGGCGTATAGTTCCCATCATAGGAATTTTTTTGTTTTCTATGCTGTGAACCCAATAGTGGTATCAGAGCCTGATCTATGCGTAGGTGCTTTGCACGGGTAGTACACATATGTTTATATGTGGGCGATGATGATCATGTTATTGCATCTTCTATGTACTTTGGATATTGGTGGCATAGTGGGATGAAGCGGCCCGGACCAACCTTACATGTCATCGTACATGAGACCGGTTCCACGACCGACATGCAACTAGTTTTGCATAAGTGGCTAGCGGGTGTCTGTCTCTCCTACTATAGTCAATATCTGATTTACAACGAGTTGCTAATAACTTGGTTATCCTCGTTGTGGTTCATGTTCGTAGGTTAGACCAGTTCTATCTTCGAAAGCCCTAAGCCACGTAAAACTTGCAATTGATAAATTAGAGGCGTCTAGTTTAGATCGTTGCTGGGCTAGTGTTTTGATATGGTATTGTTGTAAGTAGACGTATGATAGATACTCCTGCAACTCACTTAACGTGTAAGTTCCATAGACCTTGGCCTTACACACAAAGGAATGATAGAGATCATACCACGATACAAATGATAGAGATCAAATGCATGGACCATATCACCTCACTTCACACATTAGCATCTTATATTGCTAGTTTGGCGCTTTTGGTAGCATTATAAGATGATCCCTCATTTAGATATCAAGATAAAATGTGTTCTTCCTTAAGTATGCACCGTTTTGTGGATCGTGTTTTGAGGCATCACGTGATGATCGGGTGTTCTCGACTCTACGCTTTCATACAATGGGTGTAAGACAGTTGTACACACGCAAATACTAAGGTTCTTACTTCACGATCCTAGCATGTACAAACATGGCCTCGGAACACAGACCGAAAGGTTAAGCATGAGCCATATAGTTGATATGATGCCCATATAGATGCTTGCCTTTGAAGCTACACCAACTCACGTGATGATCGGACTTGGTGTAGTGGATTTGGTTCATGTAATCACCAAAAGGACACGAGGGATGTCGTTTTTGAGTGGGAGTTCATTAGTAATTTGGATTAGTTGAACTCAATCTATCATAAACTTAGTCTAAATATACTTTACAAATTCTGTTGTAGATGGCACCACCTGCTTTTAATTTCAATGTGTTCATGGAGAAAGAGAAACTTGCTGCGAATGGTAGCAACTTCACCAACTGGGCTATGAATTTGAGGATTCTCCTCACTACTGCACAAAAGCAATATGTGCTAGATGCGCCGCTAGGCCCCCCACCAGCTCCTGATGCCCCTGACGAGGAAAAGAATGTCTATGTGACTCGTCAGGAGGACCACAACTTAGTTCATTGCGGCATACTGTATGGGCTAGAGCCAGAACTTCGAAAGCGTTTCGAAAAAGGCAATGCCTTTGATACCATGGGAGAATTGAAAATGATTTTCGATACCCATGCTACCGTAGAGAGTTATAATGCTACAGAAAAGTTCTTTAGCTGCATGATGGAGGAAAACAGCTCTGTTAGTGAGCATGTACTCAAAATGTCTGGGTACGCCGATAAGCTTGTGTCCTTGGGAATAACGATTCCCATTGACTTAGGCATACATCATGTTCTCCAATATCTACCACCTAGCTACAAGAGCTTCGTGATGAACTATAATATGCAGGGCAAGAAGAAGTCTCTTCCCGAGCTTCTGTCAATGCTTAAGACTGCAGAAGTGGAGATTAGGAAAGAACATCAAGTGTTAATGATCAATAAGACCACCGGTTTCAAGAAGGACAAGAAAGGCAAGCAGAAGGGAAAGAAGGGCGGCAAATCTGTTGCCGCGCCTGAAAAGAAACCCCGAGCTGGCCCTAAGTCTGACACCGAGTGCTACTATTGCAAAGGGACTGGCCATTGGAAGCGCAACTGCCCCAAGTATTTGGTAGACAAGAAGGCCGGCAAGGCAAACAAAGGTATATGTGATATACATGTTATTGATGTGTACTTGACTAGTACTCGCAGTACCACCTGGGTATTTGATACGGGATCGGTTGCTAATATATGTAACTCGGTTCAGGGGCTGCGGAACAAGCGACAACTAGCAAGGGATGAGGTCACGATGCGGGTCGGCAATGGATCAAGAGTTGATGTGATCGCCGTCGGAATGCTGCCTCTCCATATGCCATCGGGATTAGTTATAAACCTGAATAATTGTTATTTGGTGCCTGCACTGAGCATGAACATTGTATTCGGATCATGTTTGATGCAAAGTGGTTATTCGTTTAAGTCTGAAAACAATGGTTGTTCGATTTATAAGAATAATATCATTTATGGTCATGCACCTATGTTGAATGGTTTATTTTTGTTGGATCTCGATAGTAGTATTACGCATCTTCATAATGTTGATGCTAAAAAGATTAAACTTGATAATGATATATCTACATATATGTGGCACTGCCGTCTAGGTCATATTGGCATTAAACGCATGAAGAAATTCCATTCTGATGGACTTTTGGAATCGCTTGATTTTGAATCATTTGATACATGTGAGCCATGCCTTATGGGCAAGATGACTAGAACGTCGTTTTCCGGTTCAATGGAACGGGCGACAGATTTATTGGAAATCATACATACTGATGTGTGTGGACCAATGAGTGTGTCGGCGCGAGGTGGATATCATTATTTTGTTACTTTCACGGATGATTTGAGTAGATATGGGTATATCTATTTGATGAAACACAAGTCTGAAACTTTTCAAAAGTTCAAAGAATTTCAGAATGAAGTGGAAAATTATCGTAACAGAAAGATCAAATTTCTGCGGTCCGACTGTGGAGGAGAGTATCTTAGTTACGAGTTTAGCACACATATGAAAGACTGTAGAATAGTTTCAAAACTCACGCCTGCCGGAACATCACAACGTAATGGTGTGTCAGAACGTCGTAATCATACTTTATTGGATATGGTTCGATCTATGATGTCTCTGACTGACTTGCCACTGTCATTTTGGGGTTATGCACTAGAAACCGCTGCATTCACTTTAAATAGGGCACCATCTAAATCCGTTGAAAAGACACCGTATGAATTATGGTTTGGAAACAAACCTAAGCTGTCATTTCTTAAAGTTTGGGGATGCGATGTTTATGTGAAGAAACTTCAACCGGATAAACTCGAACCCAAAGCGGAAAAATGCGTCTTCATAGGATACCCTAAGGAAACGATTGGGTATACCTTCTATCACAGATCCGAGGGCAAGGTATTTGTTGCCAAGAATGGATCCTTTCTTGAGAAGGAGTTTCTCGCGAAAGCTGTGAGTAGTTGGAAGGTAGAACTCGAAGAGGTTATTGAACCTTCTCTTCATGAAATGGCGAGTAGCGCAGCTCCAGAAGTTGTTTCGGAGTTGACTTCACCTAATGAAGAGAGAGCTAATGATATTGATCATGAAACTCCGAAAGAGGACACTACCGAACCTCGCAGGTCAAGCAGGACACGTGCAGCTCCTGAACTATATGGCAATCCTGTTATGAATTTCATGATAGATGAAATAGATGACCCTGCGACATATGAAGAAGCGATGATGAGCCCTGATTCCAACAAATGTCTAGAAGCCATGAAATCCGAGATGGAATCCATGTACGAAAACCAGGTTTGGACCTTGGTGGACTTACCTCACGATCGAAAGGCCGTTGAGAATAAATGGATTTTCAAAAAAAAACTGATGCTGATGGTAATGTAACCATCTATAAGGATCGACTTGTCGCAAAGGGGTTTCGACAAATTCAAGGACTTGACTACGATGAGACATTCTCTCCCGTAGCGATGCTTAAGTCGGTTAGGATTATGTTAGCAATTGTTGCATATTTCGATTATGAAATATGGCAGATGGATGTCAAAACTGCGTTCCTCAATGGTAATATTGAAGAAGAGTTGTATATGATACAACCTAAGGGTTTTGTCGATCCTAAGGATGCTAATAAGGTGTGCAAACTTCAGCGATCCATCTATGGACTGAAGCAAGCATCCCGGAGTTGGAATCTCCGCTTTGATGAGGTGATCAAAGAGTTTGGATTTGTCCAAACTTATGGAGAGGCTTGTATTTACAAGAAAGTGAGTGGGAGCAATGTGGCATTTCTGATATTATATGTGGATGACATATTATTGATTGGAAATGATATAGATCTTTTAAACAGTGTTAAAAGTTATCTAAACAACAAATTTTCGATGAAGGACCTTGGTGAAGCTTCATATATATTAGGCATTAAAATCTATAGAGATAGATCAAGACGCCTAATTGGGCTATCGTAGAGTACATACCTTGATAAGATATTAAAGAAGTTTAATATGGACGGAAGTAAGAAGGGGTACTTACCTATGTTGCAAGGCAAGACATTGAGTAAGACTCAAAGTCCGGCTACGGTGGAAGAAAGAGAGATAATGGATAAGATCCCCTATGCCTCAGCCATAGGCTCTATAATGTATGCCATGCTATGTACAAGACCGGATGTGGCACATGCTATTAGTTTGACTAGTAGGTACCAATCTGATCCAGGTTCGGAACACTGGATAGCGGTCAAGAATATCCTTAAGTACTTGAGAAGAACTAAGGATATGTTTCTTGTATACAGAGGTGAAGAAGAGCTAGTCGCTAAGTGTTATGTCGATGCCAGCTTTGACATTGATCCGGATGACTCTAAGTCTCAATCCGGATACGTATTTCTCTTGAACGGAGCAGCAGTTAGTTGGAGGAGCTCCAAACAACCTGTGGTGGCTAGATCAACGATGGAGGCGGAATATGTTGCTGCTTCAGAAGCAGCGCAGGAAGCGGTTTGGATGAAGGAGTTCATAACGGAACTAGGTGTGGTTCCTAGTGCGTTGGACCAAATGGTGATCTATTGAGACAATAATGGAGCCATAGCCAACGCCAAGGAACCAAGGTCTCACAAGAATTCCAAGCATATTAAGCGCCGGTTTCACTCCATCCGCGAGCATCTCAAGGATGGAGATATAAAGATTTATAAAGTACACATAGACCTGAATATAGTAGATCCGTTGACTAAAGTACTCCCTAGGGCAAAACATGATCAACACCAGAACTCCATGGGTGTTAGATTTATCACTATATAAACTAGATTATTGTCTCTAGTGCAAGTGGGAGACTAAAGGAAATATGCCCTGAGAGGCAATAATAAAGTTGTTATTATGTATTCCTTGTATATGATAGATGTTTATTTTGCATTCTATAATTGGTATTGATAGGAAACATCAATACATGTGTGTTTAATAAACAAAAAGGGTTCCTAGTTATGCCTCTCTTATAGACTAGCTTGTTTATTAACAAGATGATCAAGGTTTCCTGATCATGGACATTGGATGTTGTTAATAACAAGGTCACAGCATTTGTGAAATGATGTGATGAACATTCATCCGAAGTATAGCATTACGATCAAGTTATTATGTTTATATTGCTATAACATCATACGAAGTAATCTTTATCCTTAGACCATGAGATCATGTTAATTGCTAACACCAGAAGAGTATCTTGATAACATCAAACGTCACACAGTAACAGGGTGACTATGAAGATGGGTTCAGTACTACGAAGGTGTTATGTTGAGGCTCATGGATCAAGAGTGGAATTTGTCAATCCAGATGATGGATAGATATACTCTGGGCCCTCTCGGTGATATCACATTAGGATAGCTTGCAAGCAAGTGATGTGACCACTAGAATGTTATATCACGGGAACAATAAAAGAGTGCATGTCGGTAACGAGATCAAACTAGGTATGGAGATACCGATGATCGAATCTCGGACATGTAATATATCGAGAGACAAAGGGATTTAGTTACAAGCGTTAAAGGTTCTCACGATCACAGGAGTCATCATTGAATGTGTAGGAGTCAGTACGGATCTCCAGGTCCCGCTGCTGATTATTGATCGGAGAAGGGTCTCGATCATGTCTGCATTATTCGCGAACCGTAGGGTGGCACACTTAAGAGTTACCGGACACCATTTTGGAGCACATATGTTTCAGATGAAAGAATTGCAAAGCGCAGGAATTGTTTCAATAGAAACCGGAAATTGTTTCGGGTGAAATTGCAGAAGGTGGTTCTGCATGTGATATTGAAATATTGCAAGGGGCTATATGTGAATGTTTGTTAATTAAAGTAATTAACAAAATTCTGAATAAATTTAATATAAAGAGTTTTATTAAATGAGAGAGCATTAAATTTGGAGAAATTTAATGCATTTAAAGTGGAGACTTTAAAAGGAATGTGAAGAGGCATTTTAATGTGGAGGGGTTACCACCACATGAATGGGGGAGGTGAGGGGTCACCCCCCCCATGCGCCAGCCATGGAGAGAGGGGGCACCCCCCCATCCTCCTATAAAAGTCCACCCATTCCCTCCTTCATCCTCACACCTCCTTGTGAAGGATCTCTCTCCCCCTCTAGAATTATTCCCCCATGGTCTCGGATTAGCGAGATACATGTTCCCGGTGGCATTTCGTCTGGAAGGAGTTGCTACTTCCGCTGGATTGCTGGAGCGAGGAGGTGGAGGCTGTCCGGTGGCTTGAACGTGTGTGCGAGTGCGGATGCGCTGCTGAGTTGCGGCGCTCGGACTTCCTCACGATCTTGAGATCGGCAAGTGTATGACTACATCAACCACGAGTTCCTACTCGTTAACAAAGCTCGTTGTCTTCGAGGGTAAGTTCTCCATGGATGTATGTCCACCCGTTGCTCTGTATCTAGTAGATAGATCTTGGCGTATAGTTCTCATCGTAGGAATAGTTTTGTTTTCTATGCTGCGGACCCAACAGAACCATCTATCACTCAAGGTGACAGTGAGGGGTTCTCTAGATGGGGAATGTGAACTTTAAGTTCTGCTATTATAGCCCTATATCGTCCAACCGGAGAGTAGTTCAGGGTAGCATCATAAAGAGAAGATATTTATATGAGAGTGTCCACTAGTGAAAGTATGATCCCTAGGCCTTGTTTCTAAGCATTGAAACACCATTTACAATAAGTTTTGTTACATGTTTGCTTGATGCCACTCTTATTTCAGATTGCAATTACCACTTATAATCATCCATATTACTTGTATTTCACTATCTCTTCGCCGAACTAGTGCACCTATACACCTGACAAGTGTATTGGGTGTGTTGGGGACACAAGAGACTTCTTGTATCTTGATTGTAGGGTTGCTTGATAGGAATACCTTTGACCACTTCCTCCCTGAGATCGATAAACCTTGAGTGATCCACTTAAGGGAAACTTGTTGCTGTTCTACAAACCTCTCCACTTGGAGGCCCAACACTGTCTACAAGAATAGAAGCGTGCGTAGACATCAAGCTATTTTCTGGTGCCGTTGCCGGGGAGGTAAGGTAAAAGGTACTCACATCCTCTGGCTACTAAGCTATCTCCTAGTACAATAGCTAGTCTGTGAATGCTCGAAGTTATTTCATTTAGATTCTGCAATTATATCTTTTTGTATTATTATTTTCACTTGTTAGGTTTAATGGAAAACAATAAAAAAATTAGAGAGCTTTTTAGTATTTTTCCTAAGGTAGAACATGAATGGTTTGAAGAGAAAATTAAAAAACCTATGGAACTTTATTTGCATGGTAATATCAATATTATTAGTATGAATCCTTTGAACACCATTATTGCTAATGCTATGGAAAAGTCTAAGCTTGGGGGAGCTGGTTTTGATGAGCATGATATTTTTAGTCCCCCAAGCATGGAGGAGAAAATTTACTTTGATGATACTATACCTCCAATGTATGATGATTACAATGATGAATATGATATTTTCAGTCCACCTACTATTGAGGAGAAAATTAATTATCATTACAATATGCCTCCTATATTTGATTATTATGGTGATGAGAATAATAATGATAGCTATTTTGTTGAATTTGCTCCCACTACAATTAATAAGAATGACTATGTTTTTGTCGGGAGTATTAATTCTTTTATGCATGTGGCTCATGATAAGAATGTTTTATGTGATAGTTATATTGTTAACTTTATTCACCATGCTACTGAAAGTTATTATGAGAGAGGGAAACATGGTTTTATGTATCTCAACAATATTAAATTTCCCCTCTTTATGTTGAAAATTTTGAAGTTGCACTTGTTTTGCTTTCCTATGCTTGTTGCTTTATGCTTTCATGACTTGTTTCTTTACAAGATTATTTTTATAGGAAGTGGGTTAGACTTAAATTTGTTCCATATTTGGTTCTTGATGATCTCTTTTGCTTCAATTCATATTTCTTATGAGAGCATCATCAAAACTATCATGTCTATCTTAATCGCTATAAAGAAAGAGCTTTTGGGAGACAACCCATTATTTTTTACTTTCAGTTTATTTTTGTTTTTGTTGAGTCTTGGAAGTTATTGCCTCTGTAATAACCTCTCCTTATCCTTTTTGTTTGGTTTTTGTGCCAAGAATAACCTCTAATGAGAGAGAAGTAAGACTTGGGAAAGTTGTTGTCCCGAAAAAAAAAATTGTGCTTCACTGTAAAAATTCGTGAAAAATCTCTGTACGTCGGTTTGAGATGTAATGTTTTGTTCTTCTGCCCAAGGTTATTATATAACTTTTGTTAGTTTATCACTTTTCGATTTGAGCAACAGAAGGTCTTCGAAAAAAATCGGTTTTTACCTACTAGTCTGTTTTGACAGATTTCTGCCATTATTTGCATTTGCCACTTAATCTCTTTCTCTTTGAGTTCTCTTTGATCACTTGAGCTTTTAGAAGGAATTGCTATAGTAGCTTGTGTTTTAATGGAAGCTTTACTTGTGGTGAAGCTGAACCTAAAGACTATTTGTTTTGAATACACTAATGTTGCTAATGAAGATTGTGTGAAGTTTTGTATGAAGAAAATTTTAAAGTGTAGGGAAGAACAATGTGATGAGATGAAGTATGGACAAAAGCTCAAGCTTGGGGATGCCACCCATGTCACCCCAAGAAATATTCAAGAAGTACAAGTGTCAAAGCTTGGGGATGCCCAAGGCATCTCCTTCTTCATCAATAAAATCTTAGGTTTTCTTCCAAAACACTTCATTTTAATTGTTTCATGCACAATTGTGTTTTTTTTGGAGCGTCTTTGTTTTTGTTTTTAGTTTTATTTTGTTTGGTTTGCTTAAACAAGTTGGTTGGGATCCCAACACACTTCCTTGGGAGAGAGACACACCATGTTATTCATTGCCTATAACACTCTAGTTTTCACTCTTATTGTTCTGCGAGTGTTCTCCTTTGCTAGCACTGCGTTTAGCTTTAGTTTTCGATTGGTGTTGGAAAAGAGTAGGAAGTTTCATGCTTATAGTGGTACAAAAGGAGTCTTGTTTTTATTGTGGCCTAGACTTTATCATGTCATGTTTGATATTGCTATGACTTTAAGCTTAGTGATTATTGCTGTAGCATGACTTGTTACAAACAATTGAGATTGCTTAATGTGCCTTGAAAGAATCATGTGTTGTTTTAGCATATAAAAGCATAATATTGTGGTATTCTCCTTTGATGCTTTATTTGGGTTGAATTGACGCATGCTCACACCATGTTAAGACTATACCAAGTCACCATAGCCTCTATGATCATTTAGTTTTTGACTTGTAATATCACTTTATGATTTAATTAATGATGTTTTGTCACTTTGCATGATTATGGCCATTATTTCTCTCTTAGTTGGCCGCTCCCAGTCTTTTGCTAACCTCCATACCAAGTATGAGTTCCACTAATGCATCCAACTCCAAATAAAACCAAGGTATTCCAAAGAGTCCACCATACCTACCTATTAGCATTTGCTATTCCAGGTATATTCATGTTTTTATCTACCTTCCGAATTAAACTTATTATGTGAAATTAGTGATTAAAGCTCTCATGAACTTGATGGCACACTTTACTTTCTTGCACTTAATAAACTTGAACCATTGTGCCCATCTATGTTGCGTATATGCTTTCGTTTTGTAAGTTGTCAATTAGCAAAACCATGTTTTCATGGGGAATGCTTTCAACATTGCACTTTATTTAGTTGATATCATGTTCTTTGGCTTATGGATCCCGGCGGTGTGAAATGAAAGGGGAGCTTGTAAGGCTCATGGAGTTCGTATATGTGTTAGAGAAATGCCTAGGCGGCTGGTCTAAGCCATGCCTAATCATGGTGGAAACCTGCAGCGTAACCATAGTGAGCAATCTATGAAGCATCCTCTATAAAAAAACCTATGCAAATAGGAAAGAAAAAATAGAGAAAAAAGAAAAAAAAAGCCTATGCAAATAGGAAATAAAAGGATTGCTGAGATGCTCATTGTCTGCTTGCCTTGTCATTTTGATATGGGGAATCTTCTGGATCATTGGGCAAGGGGTACCCCGTTGGCGGTTCGCTATGATACACATGTACTTACAATGGCAAGAACTTAACTATGACTAAACTTGAGTAGCATGACGAACGGTACTTGTAAGTAAGGGGCATGAGATTTTCAGCGTATAACTTGTCAAGCATATCCTCATATTTGTTCACTTTAACCTTAATCACCTAAAGATGCTTATGATAGGGGCAATGAGAGCTGAAAGCTAATAAGTACCATAATTTTTGGAAGCTCTTTATGAGACTTGAATCCTTGCTTCCTTCTATGAAGGGCCTTTCTTTTACTTTTATGTTCAGTCTCCATCCTCTATCTTTATGCACCTATTGATAGAGCATAGTGGCAATTCTTAGTTTAATGTGCATTGTCCCAAAACTTGTTGATTGATTCATAACTTTGATATTGCATGTTCTTAAATTATTTGTATCTAGTCACCCTTATGAACTTTGAAGGTGTCCTATGCATTTATGTTTTGCTACACTATGAGGGACAAGCTGAATACCATTCTCATTATTTTATCTATATATGAAACAAACAAACGTCTTTCAAAGCATTGTTATTTATGAATCTTTTGTTTGTACCTTTTCATGTTATAACATGGTTGCTATGTCTTATTGTTAGAACTATATCTTTCATGCTATGTTAAAGTACTATGATCCCAACTATCAATGTTTTACAAATATCTTGATCAAGATTATGATGGTGCACGTCACCTCAAAAATTATTCTTTTTTATCACTTACCTACTCGAGGACGAGCAGGAGTTAAGCTTGGGTATGTTGATACGTCGTAAACGTATCTATAATTTTTGATGTTCCATGCTTGTTTAGTATCTACTTTCTTACGTTTTGTTCATACTTTGAGGTATTTTTATATATTTTTTGGAACTAACCTATTGACAAGATGCCACAGTGCCAGTTCATGTTTTCTGTTGTTTTTGGTTTCAGAAAATCTAGAAAAGAAATATTCTCGGAATTGGACCGGACAAAAGCCAAAGTCAATATTTTACCAGAAGACTCACGGAGCCAGAAGACGAGACGGAGAGGGGCCAGGGGCTGGCCAAACTACCTGGTGGCGCGAGCCAGGACAGGCCACGCGAGGGGGTGGTGTGGGCCCCTCAGGACTCCACCGACCTTGCCCCTTCGCCTATATATTCCTCCCGGGACGAAAACCCTAAGTACCAGATCAAATTTCCACGAAAAGTTCCGCAGCGCTGCCGCCACCGAAAAGAAGATTCGGGGGACATAAGTCTCTATTCTGGCACCCTGTCGGGATGGGGAAGTGCCCCCAGATCCATCTCCATCAACTCCACCGCCATCTCCATCACTGTTGCTGACTCCCATGATGAGGAGGGAGTAGTTCTCTCGAGGCTAAGGGCTCTACAAGTAGCTATATGTTCATCTCTCTCTCTATGCATGATCTTATTGAGATCATGAGCTTTGTAATCTATAGATCTATTCTACTACTCAAGTGCTTTAATTAATCTCTGCTTATCCCCACGTGTGTGAAGTTGACAGTGTGCAAACCGTGTGGCACTTTGGCTAAGGTTACATAAATACTTATCATGAGTATAATTTTAGTTGGATGTCTCTATGAGATTGTGGTGTTTGTTGGAACCATCTAGCACTCAAGGTGACAGTGACGGGTTATCTAGATGGGGAATGCGAACTTTAAGGTGTGCTGTTATAGCCCTACATCATCCAACCGAAGAGTAGTTCAAGGTAGCATCATAAAGAGAAGATATTTATATGAGAGTGTCCACTAGTGAAAGTATGATCCCTAGGCCTTGTTTCTAAGCATTGAAACACCGTTTACAATCAGTTCTATTACATGTTTGCTTGCTGCCACTCTTATTTCAGATTGCAATTACCACTTATAATCATCCATATTACTTGTATTTCACTATCTCTTCGCCGAACTAGTGCACCTATACACCTGACAAGAGACTTGTATCTTTATTGCAGGGTTGCTTGAGAGGGATACCGTTGACCACTTCCTCCCTGAGTTCGATAAACCTTGGGTGATCCACTTAAGGGAAACTTGCTGCTATTCTACAAACCTATGCACTTCGAGGCCCAACACTGTCTACAAGAATAGAAGCGTGCATAGGCATCAGGAGCCAAGGCGTCGATTTCCGCTCAAGAACACGAGCAGTTCGAGCTCTATCTCAGACCAGAGTTTCCGGACCTGCACACCGCAGTCTCTGGCCCACACCATAATTTCCGGCCTGAGCACATCGGAGTCTCCGGCCAGCACCGGAGTTTCCGGCCTAGAGACACCGGATTTTCTGTCCGAGAGACAGTGGAGTCTCTAGCCCTGACGCCTGATTTTGACCTTTTTTCTCTTCTTTTGCATTGGCTAATTTTCCTCTTGTTTGTTTGTTCCCCGTGTGCATGTCATCAACTAACAACAAGCTTCTGGATCAACTACTTCTGCGCTCATCGACACCACGACCCACGAACAGCACCCTGCACCACCAACGTCAAGTTCATCATCACCAAGGAAGGTATAACTTGCGTCACCTTGTTAACCCATAACTTCGTTTGTTTGTACCTATCCCACGAGAGTGACTCGCCTTGTGTTTACTTGAGCATTGTGCATTTTTCCTTGGATAGTGAGAATGCAAAAGCAATATCATGTGTGACTAGGTAGCATCAAGGGAGACGGAAAAAACAAAAGAAAAGAAAGAAAAAGAAAAAAAGAAAAATAGTCTCCCATAGCAAAAGAGAGTCTCAAAGCTTGTAGGAAAGAGTGAAAAAAGAGCGCCCAAGGCAAGTGCACAAATCTGTTACTCATTTTTCCTCTTTGCAAACGAGTCACCGTCTCTCCTTGCATTGGCACGACACCGAGCATAGTCTTCGTTAGGACATTTTGTTTACTCATTTTCATAGTCGTGTCAATCCCATTAATCTCCACGTGTGTTTATATAGTCGTAGGATCCCATCACCCCTATTGAGTTGTTGACCTTTGCCTTTGAGTTGAGTTTTGTTAGGATTTTACCCACTTTTTACTATCCCTTTTCTTTTGGTTGGTTCTTTGGCATTCCACAATCCTTACCTACCGCCAAAAGCTTTTGAGAGTTAGTTCTTTCTTTAGTGCAAGGTTTATTTGCAATTTCACTTTGCAAACTAATAGATCTCACTTGTGGTTTCTAGTTCGGTGCAATCCCCAAGGTGAGGTATAAGGCTAACACCACCATATTCCACTTCCATATACAACCCTTGTTTGTTTTGCATGATGGATAGGCACGGTGAGTCGAGCCAACCACCTCCCCGAGAAGAAGAACATGGACCGTAAATAACATGCGCAAGTCACTACACCGACAAGAGTTCCGTGAATGTTGCCAAGTTCTTGAGACGCGACAAGATGAACAATTCGGTGAGACTCAAGCCGAGTTCAAGAACATCGACAACTGCTTCGATGCCATAGAATGAGAAATGCATGCAATGCAACACAACTTTGGCCATCAAAATGAAGCGCTCCAACACTCTGTCACCGAAACAAATGACAAGCTTCGACTACTCATCGACGGAATGACAAGACCGTGTTCACGTGCATCAAGCTCGTCACTTCACTGTTCTCCTCTTCATCAAGATCATCGTTGATGAGGACATCCCTACAATGACACATACCCCAATTACTACTGATGATGTTCCAGCTACTTCAAAGAAAGATCAATCCAATGAGATCAGGATTGGACCAATTACAAGAGCTCGTGCTAAGCTACTAGAACAACATGTGAACTTGTTTCTTAATGAACCTGGTGTTTTAGTTAAAGAGAATTTTATACTATTGTATGATCAGGTACTTGGGAGAAGAAGACGTAGCACGGAGCGAGGAACTAATGGAACATGGCGTGTTTATCAATGAAGAATGCACGAGGGAGGAGAGGGAGGAAGCGCAAGGAGCTGTCCAAGACGAAGATCAACAAGTGGAGCAAGTTCTCTTCCGTGGCAGAGAAAAGCACCAGTTTTCTGCCATGGCAGGCTGCTGTGGCAGGAAAACCGGCACAAACTCTGCCACGACAGGCTACCGCGATAGAGAACCGAGAGAAAATCTGCCACGGCAGAGTCGTGAGGTCGAACCCTCTATGGCTCGGTTTGTATCTTAGTTGGGTTGGACCAACACGGATCCCACCTTAGCCGCCGCACCCCTAGACTCACCAATAGATGGGGCGCACTAGTTTTAGGGTTTAGAGCACGTTAAAATTATTTTGGAGTTGTTTCTTTCATAGAACCTCTGGAATTTCTTGTGATCGAATTCTACCAACTACAATTGAGTGTGATCTGTTGTTCCATTGGGAATTAGTAGATTGCAAACTACCATTCATGGTCAATTACTATGTGCGCAAGAGTGTGGTGTTGTGAATATCCTACAAGGTTTGAGAGTTGTTACATTGGCATCAGGGATTGAGCGGGAGAGATCATAGCTACACATTAGTTATCTATCATCCACCATCATCATCAACAAGTGCTTGCTGAGAAGATCGGGCCTTCCCATATCAGGACATCCCTATAATTACACCTACCCCAATTACTACTAAAGATGCTCCAGCTACTGCAAGGAAAGATCAGGCCAATGAGATTAGAATTGGACCCATTACAAGAGCTCATGCTAAACAGGTGAATTCACTCCTAAACGAATCTGGTACTTTAATTGATGAGAACTTTATACTACCTAAGTCTATGCATTTATGTATGATCAGGTTCGTTGGAGAAATAATCATGACGTGAGGAGGAGAAGGGCTACAAGAAAAACCCAGCATGATGATCACCCAAGGATGTGCGAGGGAGGAGCGAGAGGAAGGCGCAAGAGAAGATCATCAAGACGGAGGCAAGAAGCTTTGCCACGACCGGAGTGTCCGGCCGAGTTCACCCGGACTGTCCGGCCTAGCCGAGAGAGGAACTGGTAAGGACAATCTGTGCCCCAAATCAGACACTACCCGGACACCACCTTGAAACTCTGAAGTTTCTAGCCAAACCGGACTATCTGGCACACTCACCCGTAGTTTCTGGCCGCACCGGACTGTCCGGCCCGATTACACTGGAATGTCCGGTCGCTGACTGAATCTGGTCCGAGTCGGCTTGTAACAGTTTGAGTCATACGCGTTTAGTTTCAGTTTCTGGCTGCCCCAGCCTCCCTTATAAGCCCTGGGACGACCCATAGTTAGGGTTTAGACCATGTTTAAATTATTTTGGAGTTGTTTATTTCAAAAAACCCCTGGAATTACCCTATGATCAAATTATACTACTGCAATTGAGTGTGATCTGTTGTTCCATTGGGAATTAGTAGATTGCAAACTACCGTTCATGGTCGATGGCTACGTGCGCAAGAGCGTGGTGTTGTGAATATCCCACAAGGTTTGAGAGCTGTTGCATTGGCATCAGGGTTCGAGCGGGAGAGTTCATAGCTACAGGCTAGTTATCTATCATCCACCATCACCATCGACAAGTGCTTGTTGAGAAGATCGAGCCACCCCATATCATCTTTATATCAGATTTCCTCGTTTACTCGGTGAGCATCCACAAATCCATCCATAGATTAGATTTTGTTTTGTCCTATACAGGCTAGATTTTTTTTAGTTGCTGATCATGTCTTCTCGCAGATCCAATCAGCAGGTTTTTCTCATAGAAGTCTAGTTTTCGTTTGTGTCTAGGTTTAGGGTTTGATCTTGTTTTTTGTCGTGTCCACCATCACTGTTTTCACAAGTTTTCACCGCTTATCCGAGTCCACATAACATACCTTTGTTTGCATACCATAGACACAATATATCTACAACATCCGTGCCTAGGAATGTACCCACGATACTAGTTGCTTTGCTCCGACAGGCTGCTCTTTAGGGTTTTGAAGTGCAAAAAATTTCGACAGGCAAAACCAGACTATCCAGCCTACATATACCGGACTATCCAGCCAGACCGGAGTCTCCGGCGCATATCCTCCAGACTATCTGGCCCAGTTTTGTTATAAGTTGCTGCACTCGTGTTTGCATTGTCTCATATAGTTGAAAAATCAAAAAAAAAAGAAAAGAAAGGAGAATCAGTATAAAAAAAGAGCTACAAGCGTGACAAAAGAGATATCAAAGTGTGCATCGTTGGTGGCCTAGTTGATCATAACACTTGTAGATTGAGCAATCTTGTGCCGGTCTACTTTGAGCTTTTACTAGCATCTCTCTTGTGCATTGCAATATTCCTTTTCAGAAGTTGCTTTGCCACGTTTATCTCCACCGTGTGTGTTTCTTGGGGTTTTTTGTACGATCAGCACTAGGACTTGTTTGCTGGTGTTGTTAGGATACCATACCTACAGCTCCACCATAAATAACCTGTGTGCCCTGTGATCATCCTCTATACCCTTGATATTCACTTCATCACATCAGTGCATCAGTCTTTGATTTCGTTTTGGTAAAGCATCTCTATTCACATTGGAACGGTAAGATCCGCTTTCTTGTCAGTTGTAAGTGATTTGTGAGTGTGCCACCAAACAGATTTTGGTTTTTGCACTAACCTACTAATCATGTCTTTTAGTGATGATGATGCTGTGTCGCAGAAAAAGAAGGACGAGGAACTTGTTACTTGGCGCAAATATGAGGCGTTAAAATCTCACTTGACGCGTGTGTTTACTCACACAACAGATGCCATTGACAAGAATATATAGGACGTGCAAGTGGCCATGGACCAGAATGTTGGTGTGGTCATTAACATTCAAACACAAGTGACCACACTCAATACCAATGTCGCAACTTTGCAGTGTTCCATTGATTCCTTAATAGTAGAAATTCAGCAATGGCAGGAACACCCACATGATGTTTTTTATGACAATGATGAGGGTAGTGCGGCTGATGCTGCCCCACATCTTGGAAGGGGACGTGCCAATCCCCCTACACCTGCGCATGCTGCTGCACCTGCTTGTGCACGCGGTTTTGCTCCTATTGGGCATGCTCAACGTGTTCCGAACCAAGCTGGTGATGATTGTTTGGGCAAGCCAAAATTCTCGATTCCCATGTTTGATGGCTCACTTGATCCTGAAGATTACCACACATGGGAGTTGAAGATTGAGAAGCTCTGGCGATTATTTGACTATCCAGAAGACAAGAAGGTCAAGCTTGCAGCGTCATAATTTGATGGATATGCTTTGCGTTGGTGGGATGCTATTGTGCAGAATAGAAGGGAGAATAATGAACTTTCTGTGATGGATTGACGCGAGATGAAGCACATTATGAAGGATCATTTTGTACCCACCAACTACTTGCGATCAGTTTTTGACAAGTTGACACAATTGAGGCAGGGGACTAGGTCAGTTGATGAGTACTACATGGAGATGGAGATGCTTATGCAACGTGCTAAGGCTTGTGAATTCGTCGAGATGACTATGCAGCGATTTCTCAACAATTTAAAGATACCAATCAAGAGCATTGTTCGTCATCACAAGTATGAGAGTATGAATGAACTGTTGCACCATGCAAGAGAGGCCAAATCACAGTTAGCTGAAGAAGATAAGTCACGTGCGACGTTTTCGTCTACCAGTCGTTCTGCGGCCAGATCTGAAACGCCACCACCCATGGCGCCACCTGCAGTGGCTACTAGCCACTCTTCACCATCGGCCATGCCTGCTCCCACGTCTTCTTATGGTTCCAATGCTCGGTAGCTCGCTGCTCCTGCTACTAGCTCGGGTTCCAATATGTCAACTGCGCATACTCGCGATGTGGAGTGCCATACTTGTGGAGGTAGAGGACACTACAAGAGAGATTTACCAAACCGCAAGGTGATGTTTGTCAATGAACAAGGAGAGTATGAGAGTGGAGATGATGTTGATTCTCATGGCGATGATGGTTATGACAGCGAGGACAGTATGGATGCTGATGCAGCCCATACTATAGATGCTCCTACATCTACATCACCAAGTCCTCCAAGGTGACCAATGACCCGTGCCTGAGCCAAGCTCCTTCAAGCTAAGGTGAATTCGCTCCTCTCATCATGTGACTTTGACATACACTTGGATGGCTTGCTACTTCATACCACTACTCTGTGCATTATTAGGTACAAAACCACGTCGTCGACCCACGAGCCCTGAAGTTGCCTCTGTCTTGAAGCTGATGGAGCAGGAGTGTCCGCCCCGATCCAGCCAGAGTGTCCGGTGCAGCCAAAGTGTCCGGCCCGAATCAGCCGGAGTGTCCGGCCTACCCTAGCCCCATTCTGGTGCAGACAATTAGTATGCCACTTCGGACATGACCCGGACACTACCCGGAGTGTCCGGCCACCCCGGACTGTCCGATCCACTCGACCCGGACTATCTGGCCTGAAGATGGCCCTGCGAGCCATGGCTGGGCCCTGTGGCCCATGTACCCCTCTACTGGCTGGCCTATATATAGCCCCCACCTCTATTGTAAACCCTAGGCTTGATATTTGGAATTAGTGGAAACCCATTGTGGATCAAACTAGTTCTTGCCTCATGCTCCTTTGATAGAGGAGCACCAAATATCCCAAACCTCGTTGGAGTTTGCATCGTGCCTCCGCGTTGTACAAGGCCTAGGCATCGAAGTCCCTTTGCCTAGACGTCAAGATCTCACCGAGTCTACCTCCTCGCCATGCCGATTCGAGAGAGAGTCCTCCGCCCGACGCCAATCCTAGGGATTGCGCCGGACTGGTAGCCGCCGGCGTGAGTAATTAGGTTGTATCGTGTCTTCGTGTGTGTGTGTTCATCGTGTTCTTCATGCGTGAGTTCGTGTTTCACTCTCTGCCCTCATCCCCCACACTTACTCCGCCTCGATTTGAAGGGATTCGTGAAAGATCGGGCCATCCCCGAGGTTGCCCCGCAACATATGGTATCAAGAGCTTCGTTGCTCATGAATTTCCCCACAATTGTTTCTTCTATCCACCAAAAATTTGAAACCTCCCCAAAAAAAGAGCCCAAAATTTGCCTTTTGATGGATCTCTTGATTTGGAGTTCTATTGGTGGTTTTGATCCGACCAAACCTTGTCTTAGGTGTTGGTCCAGCTTTCTCCTGTGTTTTCCCAGCCCAATTTGGCCAGTTTTTCGCAGATTTGAGGCCTTAAAGCGAGGATTTCCGCTCAAGAACACGAGCAGGAAACCAGCACCGGAGTTTCTAGCCTGACCAGACCGTATTGTCCGACTATACCGTAGTGTCCAGCCCAACCAGACCGGAGTGTCCGGCCAGACCGGATTATCCGGCGGAGGCAGACTGGAGTGTCCGGCTGGAACGCTAGTTTTGATAGTTTTGCCTCATTTTTCCGTTTGGCTAATTTCCTTTGTTTGTTCGTGCCCCGTGTGCGTGTCAGCAACTAACAACAAGCTTCCGCATCAAAAACTTTCGTGCTCATCGACACCACAGCCCACGAACATCATCTCGCACCACTGATGTCAAGTTCATCATCACCAACAAAGGTATAACTTGCGTCACCTTGTTAACCCCCTATCTTCCTTTGTGTGTACATATCCCACGAGACTGGCTCATCTTGTGTTTGCTCGAGCATTGTGCATTTGTCCTTTGATAGTGAGAGTGCAAGATCAATAGCAAGTGTGACTAGGTAGCATCAAGGGAGAGCAAAAAAATAAGAAAAAGATACAAAGAAAAATAAAAATAGTCTCCCATAGCAAAAGAGAGTCTCAAAGCTTGTAAGCAAGAGAGAAAGAAAGAGCGCCCAAGGCAAGTGCACAAATCCGTTGCTCATTTTTCCTCTTTGCAAACGAGCAACAGTCTCTCCTTGTATTGGCACGACACCGAGCGTAGTCTTTGTTAGGACATTTTGTTTGCTCATTTTCATAGTCGTGTCAATCCCAGCAATCTCCACATGTGTGTATATAGTAGTAGGTTCCTGTCACCCTTTCGAGTTGTTGACCTTTTTCCTTTAACTTGAGTTTTGTTTGGATTTTACCCACTTTTGGCTATCCCTTTCCTTTTGGTTGGTTCTTTGGCATTCCACAATTCAAACCTACCACCAATAAGCTTATGAGAGTTAGTTTTTCCTTTAGTGTGAGCTTTCTTTGCGTTTTCACTTTGCAATATAATAGCTCTCACTTGTGGTTTTTAGTTCGGTGCAATCCCCAAGGTGAGGTTGAAGGTTCCCCACACCACAAATTGCTCTCCATGATGGATAGGCACGGTGAGTCGAGCCAACCACCTCCCCAAGAAGAAGAACCTGGACCGTACATGATGTGCGCAAGTCACTTCATCGTCTGACAAGAGTTTTGTGAACGTTCCCAAGCCCTTGAGACGCGACAAGATGAACAATTTGGTGAGACGCAAGCTGAGTTCAAGAACATCGACAACCGCTTCGATGGCCTCGAAAGGAAAATGCACGCAATGCATTGATAAGTCCATTTTGCATCACTATTCTATATCATAGTTTACTGTTCTGCATTGATATATTCCATATTAATAGCTGATACTTATGTTATTTCATCTGTTTTTGCATGGTTGATGACTTTTGGAGCATGGACCGCTGTAGTCAGGATTCTGATGGAAAAGGGGCTGTTTGGAGGCAAAATTCGCTAAGATCAGAAAATTCAGGAAAATACATGGAAAATTCTATTTTAACAGAAGACGAAGATTGCCAGAAGGGGGAGTAGAGATGGGCCACAGGGGGCCCATACCACCCCCTGGTGCAGGCAGCCCTAGGCCGTGCCTGCAGGTGGTGTGGCCACCCTGGCCCACTCCAAGCTCTCCCCTCTGGCGTATATTATCCCGTCAAAACCCTAATACCTGGGGAGCGACCACAGAAAGATTCCACCGCCTCTGTAGGGTGGAAAACTACAGAGAGAGAAAGATCTCTCCGGTAGACAGAATTCTGCTGGGGGAATTCTTTCCCAGAGAGGGGAGATCGTCGCCATCAACACCACCATCAAGATGGACTTCATCGGGATCATCACCATCATCATCTCCACCAGCACTATCATCACCACTTCATACCGCTGTAACAATTGGGTTGAATCTTGCAAAGTTCTTAGGGGAAACTTTCCCGGTGTTGATTACTCCTTGTAGTTGATGCTACCGAGTGAACCATTGAATTATCGTTTATGTTCAGATTGTTACATATCATTATATCATCTCTGATCATGATCCATATGATGTCTTGTGAGTAGTTCATTTGTTCTTGAGGACATGGGAGAAGTCATGTTGTTAGTAGTGGAATTATGTTGAGAAAGATTTAATAGTTTGATATTTAAGTTGTGGTGTATTTCTTCTAGTGGTGTCATGTGAACGTCGACTACATGACACTTCACCTATATGGGCCTAGAGGAATGCATTGTGTATTTGGATACTAATCGTAGGGGTTTCTGGAGTGACAGAAACCTGAACCCCCGTTAGGAAACCTTTGCACAAGGGACGTCGGGGTCTTAGAGTTTAAAGCTGTGGTTAGGTTTCTACCTTAATTACTTTCTTGTACTTGCGGATGCTTGCAACGGGTAGAATCACAAGTATGTATTAGTCCTAGGAAGGTCGGTACATTAGCACAGGTTCACCCATACAACACTTAGCAAACTAAAGCACTTGACGATATTCCCGTGTGTCCTCAAGAACGTTTGGTCATCTTAAGTAATACAACCGGCTTGTCCTTTGCTAAAGAAAGGATTGGGCCACTTGCTGCATTTATTATTATTGTCTTTTATTGACTCGTACTTTATTTACCTGCATTATCAAAAACCCCTAAAAATCAGTTTGTTGAGTAATTACAGAGAATTCCTGCTCCAAGCCATTCGCCAACACCTTCTGCTCCTCGTTGGGTTCGACACTCTTACTTATCAAAAATACTGCGATACACCCCCTATACTTGTGGGTCATCAAGACTATTTTCTGGTGCCGTTTCCGGGGAGTGAAGCGCTATTGGAGAGTGGAACTGGTAAAGGGAACTTCTATTGTGAGTATTGTTTACTTCTATTAGTTGCTTTATTTCAATATGGATAATTCTCCGAGTTTCTTATTTCGTAATGCTACTACCACTGGTAAGGTAGTAGATGAACCACCACCTGCTGAGAATGATACTTTTAAAATACCTACAAGAATTATTGATCATGTTATGGATAACTATTATGTTGGAGATGGAACTGTCCATCCCGGTGATCATTTTCTCTCTATACACGAATTTTGCGGGTTGTTCAAGTGTGCAGGTATTACAACAGATCAAGTCAAAAAGAAGTTATTCTTGTTATCAATAAAAGGAAGAGCTGAGGAATGGTATAAGCTGCTGAAGAATGGTCAAGCTCTTGAATGGGAGGAAGTAGTATCTCTCTTTTATTCTAAATTCTATCCTCCTAGTGAGATTCATAAAGATCGGAATCGAATATACAACTTTTGGCCTTTTGATGGAGAGAGTACAACTCAAGCTTGGGGGAGATTGAAGTTACTAATGCTCAAATGTCCCATTCATGAGCTCCCCAACAATATTATTATCAATAACTTTTATGCAAGGCTCTCTCTTCATGATAAGGATTTATTTGATGCCTCTTGTGCTGGATCATTCACTCGCATGGAAGAAGAAGCTAAATGGGATCTTCTAGACCGTATTCAAGACAATGTTGAAGCATGAGAGAATGACAAAGGAAGAAAGTCAGGTATAAATTATGATTATGAATGCATTGAATCTTCTATGGGAACTGATGATTTTCAAAATATTAAAAATGCTTATGGTTTAGACTCTCAAGCTATTGCAACTTATTTTAATACTTTTTCTTATATTAAAATTCCTAAAAAGAAATGGAATAAGTGTCATGAGCCATATAAAGATATTGCTAATTGTGTTCCTATAAGAAATACTGAAGTTTATACTTCTAATCATGTTTTACCTAAACCTTACATTGAGAAAATGCCTTTCCCAATTAAGATAAAGGAACATTCTATGATAGCTAGTATGGTTAATGAAAGTACGAGTAAAGCTGTTGAACCTGATGAACAAGTGGATGCTGAACCTATAATAGCAAATGTGAAAGACTTTGTCACTAAATATGCAGAAGAGGGACACACTATCCTTTGTAAGGATATCCCTAATATTGTTTCACAAAGTAGTGTTATGAGAGCTAGTGTCCCTGTGTTTTCTATTAGGATAAGTGATCATTGCTACAATGGTTCTTGTGATAGTTAAATCATTAAATTTATGCATGATACTGAAAGTTATTATGAGAGAGCAAAGACTGTTCTTATGCATCTCAATAATATCAAGTTTCCTCGTTTTATGCTGAAAGTCTCTATGTTGCACTTCTTTTGCCTTCCTATGCTAGTAGCCCCTGGTTTCAACAATTTGTTTACTTACAAAATTTCCTTGCATAGGAAGTGGGTTAGACTTAAACATGTGTATTTTTGCTTCTTGATTCTCTCTTTTACTTCAATTCATATTCTTATGTGAGCATCATTAAAATTATCATACCCATCTTAATGGCTATAAAGAAAGAGCTTTTTGGGAGACAATCCAATTTAGTTGTGCTTTCAGTTGTTTTTGTTTATTTATGTCTTGGAAGTTATTACTTCGGTAATAACCTCTCCTTATCCTTTTTTGGTTTTTGTGTCAAGATCAACCTCTAATGAGAGAGAAGTAAGATTTGGGGAAGTTGTTGTCTCGAAACAGATTTTTGTGCTTCACCATAAAAAATCATGAGAGATCTCTGTACGTCAGATTGAGCTGTAACTTTTTGTGCTTCGGACCCAGGTTGTTATTTAACTTCCGTTAGTTTTGCAGTTTTTTATTTGAGCAACAGAAGATTTTCGAAAGAAATGATCTTTACCTGCTGGTCTGCTTTGACAGATTTTTGCCACTCTTGCATTTGCCACTTAAATCGATTTTCTTTTTGAATTATTTTTGAATTTTAGGAAGGAGTTGCTACAGTAGCTTATGTTTTGATGGATTTCAGTTGAAATTGGACTTAAAAGGTTTATTACCTCGCTTACACTAATGTTGCTAATGAGAATTGTGTGAAGTTTTGTGTGAAACAAATTTCCAGGTTATTGGAGAAAATGGTGTAATAAGATAGTGAAAGATTTCATGACTGAAGCAATATGTGTATGAAGATGAAGATATTGATGTTATTCAAGCGGTGACTCCGGAAGAATCTACTAAATACCAAGTTCAGAGACCTGAAGAGTCCATTTTCGAATAGGTAACCGTTCTGGTAAGAAAAGTTTCGCGAAAATTCTGTCCAGTTATATTTTTGCAGTTTTTATCCAACAAGGAAAACAACGAAACGAAAGAGGGACGGAAACGGAGCCAGGGTGGTTCGCACCACCCTCTGGCGCGGGTCCCCCTGGCCGCGCCAGCAGGTGGTGTGGCCACCTCGGACTCTGTCTCCGACCCGTTTTCTCCTAGTACCTTCCTTTTGTTGTAAAAATTCGTAATATATAATCCCGCGGATCCCCCGAGGTTTGTATATCGTGTTCTCATCATGTTTTCATTTTGATCTATTTCTGCCAGGAACTATTCTCAAAGTTTAGAAGCACAATGGTCTCCGCCAAGGATAAGGGAAAGGAGCCTACGGAGGAGGATCCCTAAGATCCCAGGTAGGAGAAGGAGATCGATGAAGAGGAGCCAAAGAAAAGCCAGCATCTGCACACCGACACTACCATTGCAAGCATTGGAGTGTTGGCAAACCCTGCCAAGATCAGAAGGACTGCATGAATGCCAACTGGAGGGAAGCCTCCGCGTCACTGTTTGGCTCCACGGTCATCTTCTCCACGCACCAAGAATCCCTTCCATACCCTTCTCCATGATCATCAATTCCAGAATATGCCCAAGGAGAAACTAACCTCCAATTGGGATATGCCTCGTTCTAACCGTGCAGGAAAAGAAAACTTCAAGGAGGAAGAGTGAGGAAAGAATCGCAAGAGCTGGGATTCGCAACCTGACATGATCATGAGCCGCATTGAGAAAAACTCATAGTTAATTCGTACTCTCGCCCTCGAGATTGAGGACTTGAGGAAATTGATCGAAAAACTCATCGAGAGAACACTACCATCACCGAAGGAGTAATTCGTCATCAGATTTTGGCATCCCCTTGGTTTGTTCCAAGCTTGGGAGAGTGCCACGGTATCACATCACTATCTTCTATCTTTTTATCTTTTTAGTAGAGTCATATCATGAATAGACAAGTTATCATGTAGGATGGTTTGCATTATGGAAGTGTCCCCCCTCTTGTTAGATATCTATGTATCCCTTGGTGTGAGTTGCCATTATGGAATATTAATGAGAAGTTCTATCATTTACTCTTTTGCATATCTTATATTAGTTTTCAATTCATGTTATATGATTGATCTTGTTGTTAGTATTGGTATCACTTTGGGATCATTGAGTTAATTTAATTGGTTTCGGCAAACCTGGCTCGGTCAGTAGCAGCACTATTTTTGAGAATTGAATGAAAAAGATAAAAGTACTCTAAAGAAATATAATTTCATCATCTTTCTTTCTTGATTTGCTCATAAGTTTAGTATTCTCTAGTTAAGATCTTCTGTGCTTCCAAGGAAGATTGCATGTTTGTTTTTATCACTTGTATGTTTGTTTGTTTCCTTCAACTCTTATGCTTGCTACCCAGCCTTGCTAGCTAAAAACCTGAACTGAGAGGGAAATCTTCTCGTGCATCCAAGCCTTAAACCAAAACCCTATGCCATCTGTGTCCACCATACCTACCTACTAGCATTACTGCTATTCCAAGTAAATTCATGTTTTTATTTACCTTCCGAATTAAACTTGTTATGTGAAAATTAGTGATTAAAGCTCTCACGAACTTGATGGCACACTTTACTTTCTTGCACTTAATAAACTTGAACCATTGTGCCCATCTATATTGCGCATATGCTTGCGCTTTGTAAGTTGTGAATTAGCAGAACCATGTTGTCATGGGGAACGCTTTCAACATTGCACTTGTACATTGTACCTAGTTGATATCATGCTCTTTTGTTTATGGATGTCGTCGGTGTGAAATGAAAGGGGAGCTTGTAAGTCCATGGAGTTATGTATGTGTGTTAGAGAAACGCCTGGGCCACCGGTCTAATCCATGCCTAATCATGGTGGAAACCTGCAGCGTAACCATAATGAGAAATCTATGAAGCATTCTTCTTATAGAAAAAGAGAGAGAGAGATTGAGAAAGAGAAAAAAAGGAATTGAGAAAAGAGGAAAGAGAGAAAAAAGCACCATTTTCCCATGGTAAATAAGAAGATTGTTGAGATGCTCGTTGTCTGCTTGCCTTGTCATTTTGATATGGGGATTTTTTCGTATCATCGGGCAAGGGGTACACCGTTGTCGGTTCTCTATGATACACATGTACTTACTATGACAAGAACTTACCGGTAACTAAACTTGAGTAGCATGAGGAGCGGCCTTCGTATTCAAGGGACATGAGATTTTCAACTTACAACTTGTTAAGCATATCCTCATATTTGATCACTTTAACCTTAATCACCTAAAGATGCTCGTTGTCTGCTTGCCTTGTCATTTTGATATGGGGATTCTTCCGTATCATCGGCAAGGGGTACCCCGTTGGCGGTTCTCTATGATACTCATGTACTTACAATAACAAGAACTTACCGGTGACTAAACTTGAGTAGCATGAGGAGCAGCCCTCGTATTCAAGGGACATGAGATTTCTAACTTATACTTCGTCAAGCATGTATACCATAGTTTGTTCACTTTAACCTTAATCACTTCAAGATGCTTATGATAGGGGCAATGAGAGCTAAAAGCTAATAAGTACCATAATTTTTGGAAGCTCTTTATGAAACTTGAAATCCCTGCTTCTCTCTGTGGAGGGACTATCTTTTACTTTTTAGTTGAGTCACATCATGAATAGACAAGTTATCATGTAGGATGGTTTGCATTATGGAAGTGTCCCCCCTCTTGTTAGATATCTATGTATCCCTTGGTGTGAGTTGCCATTATGGAATATTAATGAGAAGTTCTATCATTTACTCTTTTGCATATCTTATGTTAGTTTTCAATTCATGTTATATGATTGATCTTGTTGTTAGTATTGGTATCACTTTGGGATCATTGAGTTAATTTAATTGGTTTCGGCAAACCTGGCTCGGTCAGTAGCAGCACTATTTTTGAGAATTGAATGAAAAAGATAAAAGTACTCTAAAGAAATATAATTTCATCATCTTTCTTTCTTGATTTGCTCATAAGTTTAGTATTCTCTAGTTAAGATCTTCTGTGCTTCCAAGGAAGATTGCATGTTTGTTTTTATCACTTGTATGTTTGTTTGTTTCCTTCAACTCTTATGCTTGCTACCCAGCCTTGCTAGCTAAAAACCTGTACTGAGAGGGAAATCTTCTCGTGCATCCAAGCCTTAAACCAAAACCCTATGCCATCTGTGTCCACCATACCTACCTACTAGCATTACTGCTATTCCAAGTAAATTCATGTTTTTATTTACCTTCTGAATTAAACTTGTTATGTGAAAATTAGTGATTAAAGCTCTCACGAACTTGATGGCACACTTTACTTTCTTGCACTTAATAAACTTGAACCATTGTGCCCATCTATATTGCGCATATGCTTGCGCTTTGTAAGTTGTGAATTAGCAGAACCATGTTGTCATGGGGAACGCTTTCAACATTGCACTTGTACATTGTACCTAGTTGATATCATGCTCTTTTGTTTATGGATGTCGTCGGTGTGAAATGAAAGGGGAGCTTGTAAGTCCATGGAGTTATGTATGTGTGTTAGAGAAACGCCTGGGCCACCGGTCTAATCCATGCCTAATCATGGTGGAAACCTGCAGCGTAACCATAATGAGAAATGTATGAAGCATTCTTCTTATAGAAAAAGAGAGAGAGATTGAGAAAGAGAAAAAAAGGAATTGAGAAAAGAGGAAAGAGAGAAAAAAGCACCATTTTCCCATGGTAAATAAGAAGATTGCTGAGATGCTCGTTGTCTGCTTGCCTTGTCATTTTGATATGGGGATTTTTTCGTATCATCGGGCAAGGGGTACACCGTTGTCGGTTCTCTATGATACACATGTACTTACTATGACAAGAACTTACCGGTAACTAAACTTGAGTAGCATGAGGAGCGGCCTTCGTATTCAAGGGACATGAGATTTTCAACTTACAACTTGTTAAGCATATCCTCATATTTGATCACTTTAACCTTAATCACCTAAAGATGCTCGTTGTCTGCTTGCCTTGTCATTTTGATATGGGGATTCTTCCGTATCATCGGCAAGGGGTACCCCGTTGGCGGTTCTCTATGATACTCATGTACTTACAATAACAAGAACTTACCGGTGACTAAACTTGAGTAGCATGAGGAGCAGCCCTCATATTCAAGGGACATGAGATTTCTAACTTATACTTCGTCAAGCATGTATACCATAGTTTGTTCACTTTAACCTTAATCACTTCAAGATGCTTATGATAGGGGCAATGAGAGCTAAAAGCTAATAAGTACCATAATTTTTGGAAGCTCTTTATGAAACTTGAAATCCCTGCTTCTCTCTGTGGAGGGACTATCTTTTACTTTTTAGTTGAGTCACATCATGAATAGACAAGTTATCATGTAGGATGGTTTGCATTATGGAAGTGTCCCCCCTCTTGTTAGATATCTATGTATCCCTTGGTGTGAGTTGCCGTTATGGAATATTAATGAGAAGTTCTATCATTTACTCTTTTGCATATCTTATGTTAGTTTTCAATTCATGTTATATGATTGATCTTGTTGTTAGTATTGGTATCACTTTGGGATCATTGAGTTAATTTAATTGGTTTCGGCAAACCTGGCTCGGTCAGTAGCAGCACTATTTTTGAGAATCGAATGAAAAAGATAAAAGTACTCTAAAGAAATATAATTTCATCATCTTTCTTTCTTGATTTGCTCATAAGTTTAGTATTCTCTAGTTAAGATCTTCTGTGCTTCCAAGGAAGATTGCATGTTTGTTTTTATCACTTGTATGTTTGTTTGTTTCCTTCAACTCTTATGCTTGCTACCCAGCCTTGCTAGCTAAAAACCTGTACTGAGAGGGAAATCTTCTCGTGCATCCAAGCCTTAAACCAAAACCCTATGCCATCTGTGTCCACCATACCTACCTACTAGCATTACTGCTATTCCAAGTAAATTCATGTTTTTATTTACCTTCCGAATTAAACTTGTTATGTGAAAATTAGTGATTAAAGCTCTCACGAACTTGATGGCACACTTTACTTTCTTGCACTTAATAAACTTGAACCATTGTGCCCATCTATATTGCGCACATGCTTGCGCTTTGTAAGTTGTGAATTAGCAGAACCATGTTGTCATGGGGAACGCTTTCAACATTGCACTTGTACATTGTACCTAGTTGATATCATGCTCTTTTGTTTATGGATGTCGTCGGTGTGAAATGAAAGGGGAGCTTGTAAGTCCATGGAGTTATGTATGTGTGTTAGAGAAACGCCTGGGCCACCGGTCTAATCCATGCCTAATCATGGTGGAAACCTGCAGCGTAACCATAATGAGAAATCTATGAAGCATTCTTCTTATAGAAAAAGAGAGAGAGATTGAGAAAGAGAAAAAAAGGAATTGAGAAAAGAGGAAAGAGAGAAAAAAGCACCATTTTCCCATGGTAAATAAGAAGATTGTTGAGATGCTCGTTGTCTGCTTGCCTTATCATTTTGATATGGGGATTTTTTCGTATCATCGGGCAAGGGGTACACCGTTGTAGGTTCTCTATGATACACATGTACTTACTATGACAAGAACTTACCGGTAACTAAACTTGAGTAGCATGAGGAGCGGCCTTCGTATTCAAGGGACATGAGATTTTCAACTTACAACTTGTTAAGCATATCCTCATATTTGATCACTTTAACCTTAATCACCTAAAGATGCTCGTTGTCTGCTTGCCTTGTCATTTTGATATGGGGATTCTTCCGTATCATCGGCAAGGGGTACCCCGTTGGCGGTTCTCTATGATACTCATGTACTTACAATGACAAGAACTTACCGGTGACTAAACTTGAGTAGCATGAGGAGCAGCCCTCGTATTCAAGGGACATGAGATTTCTAACTTATACTTCGTCAAGCATGTATACCATAGTTTGTTCACTTTAACCTTAATCACTTCAAGATGCTTATGATAGGGGCAATGAGAGCTAAAAGCTAATAAGTACCATAATTTTTGGAAGCTCTTTATGAAACTTGAAATCCCTGCTTCCCTCTGTGGAGGGACTATCTTTTACTTTTTAGTTGAGTCACATCATGAATAGACAAGTTATCATGTAGGATGGTTTGCATTATGGAAGTGTCCCCCCTCTTGTTAGATATCTATGTATCCCTTGGTGTGAGTTGCCATTATGGAATATTAATGAGAAGTTCTATCATTTACTCTTTTGCATATCTTATATTAGTTTTCAATTCATGTTATATGATTGATCTTGTTGTTAGTATTGGTATCACTTTGGGATCATTGAGTTAATTTAATTGGTTTCGGCAAACCTGGCTCGGTCAGTAGCAGCACTATTTTTGAGAATTGAATGAAAAAGATAAAAGTACTCTAAAGAAATATAATTTCATCATCTTTCTTTCTTGATTTGCTCATAATTTTAGTATTCTCTAGTTAAGATCTTCTGTGCTTCCAAGGAATATTGCATGTTTGTTTTTATCACTTGTATGTTTGTTTGTTTCCTTCAACTCTTATGCTTGCTACCCAGCCTTGCTTGCTAAAAACCTGTACTGAGAGGGAAAGCTTCTCGTGCATCCAAGCCTTAAACCAAAACCCTATGCCATTTGTGTCCACCATACCTACCTATTAGCATTACTGCTATTCCAAGTAAATTCATGTTTTTATCTACCTTCCGAATTAAACTTGTTATGTGAAAATTAGTGATTAAAGCTCTCACGAACTTGATGGCACACTTTACTTTCTTGCACTTAATAAACTTGAACCATTGTGCCCATCTATGTTGCGCATATGCTTGCGCTTTGTAAGTTGTGAATTAGCAGAACCATGTTGTCATGGGGAACGCTTTCAACATTGCACTTGTACATTGTACCTAGTTGATAACATGCTCTTTTGTTTATGGATGTCGTCGGTGTGAAATGAAAGGGGAGCTTGTAAGTCCACCACAAGAAATATCCAAGAAGTACAAGCGTCAAAGCTTGGGGATGCCCAAGCCATCCCCTTCTTCATCAATAAAAATCCCAGGTTTCTTCCAAACGCTTCATTTTTATTGTTTCATGCACAGTTGTGTTGTTCTTGGAGCGTCTTCTTTTTTGTTTTCATTTTGGTTTTTAGTTTGCTTGGTTTGCTTAGTTTTCTAAATACATTGGTTTGCAAGTAGTTTGGTTTGGTTTGGAAAAGAGTAGGAAAGTTCATACTTATGTGGTAAAAAGAGCTTGTTTTTGACTGTGGCCTATGCTTTGCCATGCCATGCTTGATATTGTTTTGGCTTTATGCTTAGTGTTCTTTGTTGTAGCATGAGTTGTTATAAACAATTGAGATTGCTTAATGTGCCTTGGATGAATCATGCATTGTTTTAGCATATTAAAGCATAGTATTGTGGTATTCTCCTTTGATGCTTTATTTGGGTTGACTTGGCGCATGCTCACACCATGTTATGACTATCTCAAGTCACCATAGCCTTTATGATCCTTTAGTTTTCAAATTTTAGTATCACTTTATGCTTTGATCAATGATGTTTTATCGCTCTGCATGATTATGGCCATTATTGCTCTCTTAGTTTGTCGCTCCCAGTATTTTGCTAGCCTCCACAACCAAGTATGAGTTCCACTCATGCATCCAACTCCCTAAACCAAGTTATTCCAAAGAGTCCACCATACCTACCTACTAGCTTATGCTATTCCAAGTATTTTCATGCTTTTGTTTACCTTCCAAATTAAACTTGTTATGAGAAAACTAGTGATTAAAGCTCTCACGAACTTGATGACACACTTTACTTTTTGCCTCCAATAAACTTGAACCATTGGGTCCTTCTTTGTTGCGTATATGTTTGCGCTTAATAAGTTGAAATTAGCAGAACCATGTTTCATGGGGAACGCTTTCAAAATTGCACTTGTACTTTGTACCCCGTTGATATCATGTTCTTTTGCTTACGAATCTCGGCGGTGTGAAATAAAAGTGGAACTTGTAAGATCATGGAGTTTATATGTGTGTTAGAGAAACGCCTGGGTCGCTAGCCTAAGCCATGCCTAATCATGGTGGAAACTTGCAGCATCACCATAATGAGCACTCTATGAAGCATCCTCAATAAGAACCTATGCAAATAGCAAATAAAAGATCGCTGAGATGCTCATTGTCTGCTTGCCTTGTCATTTTGATTATGGGAAAGCTCCCGTATCATGTGCAAGGGGTACCCCGTTGGCGGTTCTTACTGATACGCATATACTTACAATGACAAGAGCTTACTCGTGACTGAAGTTGAGTAGCATGTGGATCGGTCTTCATAAGTAAGGGGCATGAGATTTCGGTTTATAACTTGTCAAGCATATCCTCTTAGTTGTGTCACTTTAACCTTAATCACCTTCAAAATGCTTATGATAGGGGCAATGAGAGTTGAAAGCTATAAGTACCATAATTTTTGGAAGCTCTTTATGAGACTTGAATCCCTACTTACTTTTACAAAGGCCTTTCTTCCACCATTATATTGAGTCTCCACCTTCTATCTTTATGCACTTACTTTGAGAGCATAGTGGCCATTCTTAGTTCTATGTGCATTGTCCCAAGACTAGTTGATTGATGCATACCTTGATATTGCTTGTTTTAAACTATTGTATCTAATCACTCTTATGAACTTTGAAGGTGTCCTATGCATTTATATTTGCTACTCTATTGAGGGACAAGATGAATACTATTATGCTATGTTTTCTTTATGTGAAACAAACAAACATCTTGCAAAGCATTGTTATTCATGAATCTTTTGTTTGTGCCTTTTCATGTTGCATCATAGTTTCTTTGCTTATTGCTAGAACTTTGTCTTTCATGTTATGATTGAAGTACTATGATCCCAGCTTTGAATGTTTTACAAATAATTTGATCAAGTCTATGATGGTGCATGTCACCTCAAAAATTATTCTTTCTTTTTATCACTTACCTACTCGAGGACGAGCAGGAGTTAAGCTTGGGGATGTTGATACATTGCAAATGTATCTATAATTTTTGATGTTCCATGCTTGGTTTTATCCACTTTCTTGTGTTTTGTTCCAACTTTGGAGTACTTTTCATATGATTTCTTGGACTAACCTATTAACAAGAGCCACAGTGCCAGCTGCCTGTTTTTTGCTATTTTTGGTTCCAGGAAAGTCAGAAATTGAATATTCTCGGAATTGGACGGGAAAAAAGCCAAAGTGCCTATTTTTCCGGAAGGGATCAAGTGCCAGAATACGAGACAGAGAAGGGCCTGGGGGCCACCACACTCCTTCCACCTATATATTGCCCTCAGGACGAAAACCCTAAGTACCCGATCAAAAATCCACGAAAGAGTCTGTAGTCGTCGTCATCTCCGTCCCTAGATCAGGAGGGATCTGAAGCTCTTCCCGGCACCCTGCCGGAGAGGGGAATTCACCCTGGAGGCCTACTTCATCACCATGCAAGCCTCCGGTGTGATGCGTGAGTAGTTCATCCTTGGACTACAGATCCATGTAGTAGCTAGATGGCTGGTTCTCCTCCTTTGTGCTTTCATGTTTAGATCTTGTGAGCTCCGTTCATGATCAAGATCATCTATTTGTAATTCATACATGTTGTGTTTGCGGGGATCCGATGGATATTGAGATGCTTTTTTAGATTGATTATTGATTCTATCATGTCTTTGTTATTTGTGATCTTGCATGCTTTACGTTGTTAGTAGCTATCTTGGCCAAGTAGATGCTAGCAACTCCAAGAGTTAGTATTTATGCTCGATAGTGGGTTCATGACTCTGGTAATTTGGGGAAGTGACAGAAATCTCTAAGGTACTAGATGTGCTGTTGCTACTAGGTAGAAAACAACAATCCTTTGTTCATAGAACAATCGTATCTTTTACTTTACACTGCAGTTCGTAAAGCAATAATTTGTTGCTTGCAACTTAATACTGGAGGGGGTTCGGACGATAACCTGAAGGTGGATTATTAGTCATAGATGCAGTTGGATGGCGGTCTATGTATTATGTTGTAATGACCAATCAAGTCTGAAAGGAGTCAAGATGATTAATATATGCATGTATTCCTTTCTCGGTGTTTGTCAATTGCCCCGCTGTAATTTGTTCACCCAACATGTTATCTATCTAAGGAGAGCCACCTCTAGTGAACTATGGATCCCGGTCCTTTTTCTTTACATACAATCTACAACTGTTTACTTCTTTGTGTTTACTTTCTGCAAACTTTTACTTCTTTCCATTCGATACGTTTAATCCTTTGTTTTCCACAAAACACAGTGAGATTGACAACCTCGTCGCAAGTTGGGGACAAAGTTCTGTGGTTGTGTTATGCAGGTCTCCACGTTGCTACTAGCACCGGTAGTGCGCCCTGCCAAAGCTCAGCTAGTAACACCTTTGGGGTGTTTTCTTGCTCCTACTGGTTCGATTAAACCTTGGTTTCATAACTGAGGGAAAACTTGCTGCTGTGCTCATCATACCTTCCTCTTGGGGTTCCCAACGATCTCTACGTCGAACAACAAGCACATCATTGATGCTATTGAGTGAACCATTGAATTATGGTCTATGTTCAGATTGTTACATATCATTATATCATCTCTGATCTTGATCCATATGATGTATTGTGAGTAGTTCATTTAGTTCTTGAGGACATGGGAGAAGTCATGTTGTTAGTAGTGGAATTGTGTTGTGTAGCACCCCGGTAAAACCACTACTAGAAAATCGTTGTGTTTTACCTTTGTGCATCATCATGATAGGATGCCCATGTCATCATGCCACATTGCATTTGAGCATCGTCATGTCATCATGCATATGTTTGCCTAGAACTATTTTCTAAAAGCCTATCTTTGTTTTCTAGATACCCCTGTCTTTGTTTCAAATTAAAATCCTGGTCTTACCAGATATTTTGTTTGTCTGAAACTATTTGAACAAGGATTTATAAAAAACTAAAATAAATAAAATCTTTTGTCCGGGGAGGCAGTCCAGCCGGTTAGGCCAGAGGCCCAACCGGCTGAACCACCTACGACCCGGACCATCTAACCCTAACCCTAACCTAACCTGCGGCCGCCTGCATCTGACCAAGCCCGCATGCTGCGGTGCACCAGCACACGCGCGACGCAACCTACCTATCCGCCAGCCACCCAAATTCACCTGCGCGCTACGCATGCACGCTCACTCGCGATGGCCCTGGCCGACACGGCCACCTCGCATTTCCCTGCACCCTCGTGCGCTCTCCACGGCCCACCCCGCATGTGGATACCGACATGCCCCGACCCCACCCCCCCCCCTCCCCTCGCGACCCTGCTCCCGCATCGACACGCAGATGGCTCGATGTTGATGTGGAGCTCGTTGGGGAAGCCCAAGAGGAACGTATGATGAGCACAACAGTAAGTTTCCCTCAGTTATGAAACCAAGGTTTAATCGAACTAGTAGGAGCAACGAAACAACCCAAAGGTGTTGCTAGCTGAGCCTTGGCAGCGCGCACTACCAGTGCTAGTAGCAACATGGAGACCTGCACAACACAACCACAGAACTCTATCCCCAACTTGCGATGAGGTTGTCAATCTCATCGGTTTTGCTAAAAACAAAGGATTAAACGTATCGAATGGAAGGAAGTAATATTTTGTAGAAACTAAACAGAAAGCAGTAAACAGTTTGTAGATTGTATGTAAAAGAAAGGACCGGGGTCCATAGTTCACTAGAGGTGGCTCTTGTGGGGCCCGCGGATTAATCCTCCAAGAATCCCTGTTATGCATACAACCACGATCCCATGATCAGTTAGTCGTGGCACATAACCGACATGTATCATTACAACATCCGAGAATATACCGAATTACAAGACTTACATAAATGTCGTTAAGGCTACATCAATAAACATCAGCGGATCTTCATCCAGCGTAGAGCCCGAGCCATGCCTTAACCTACAGGCAACTGACTGGGAGAACATCCTAGTTCGCATAGTCGCCATCACCATCTTCTGCTTGAGATCTGGCCAAGTTAATAGCCAGGGACAATGCTAGTGAGTACATTGAATGTACTCGCAAACCACCTTAAAGTAATAATAACAAGAGGATATGCAGTATGGTTGTGGTAGTAGGAGGGCTCCAAGAGGGGTTCTTTTCTTAACTAGTTTCTCTTGTAGATATAGCATCTACATATCTTTGTTGAAACTTTTGTAAAAAAATTTGGAAACCTTTTTGAAAAGTTTTGAAAACATTAGGACTGGGTCACCCATTTGCTTCTCCTTTACGGCCATCCCATGACCAAACTCCTTCCATACCTCTCTGACCATCCCATGGTCAAAGCAGGTATCCTTTCCGACCATCCCATGGTCAAAAAAATTTCAAAGCCTTTGCTTTTCTGAAATCCTTTTTGAAAACAAAACCAGCACCGCTCTACAGAAGTTTGTCCAACCCGTCCTTAACCGTGGACACGGCTATTCGAATAGATTTACACTCTGTAGAGGTTGTTCACTTTACCCACACCATCCGGGTACACTACCCTGATCTTCACCGATCGTGGGTCGAGTAACCGATCAAGACTCTCCGGATGCCCACTCCAGTATAAGTGCCTACCCTATGAGTGTTAATCCCCTCAAAACCGGGATGTCGGGCGAGGACCAACCGGAGCGCTTTTTCCACTTCTCGAGTGTGCGCTTTCAATGAGGGGCTCATAGTAACGCGTGGAGGCCTGCCGACCCTTCGTTCCTTCTCCAGGTCCCACCTTTATCAGAGAAGGCCCACCCTCCAGGGATCCCCGATCCCCTGTACTTGTTGCGAGGCAGCTTATACCAGAATAGACAAACATTAAATCCAGCCCTGTCCCATTCCAGAGTAATGTGGTCGCACAGGGTTAAGTTGTTATAGTTAAACTGCAGAGAACCAGGTGGGTTTTTGTAAACCTGTTTCCTCTGGTTTTCCTCTAGCATTTTGTAAAACAAAACCTTTTTATTTCTCAACAACTCTTGGGAGGTCCCACCTCACCAAGGTTTTCTCATAAAACATTTGGTAAAAACCTTTTTCCGGGGTCTTCCCATCCACTAATATATTTTTTTGCTTCGGCTAAATCGGGGTCTTCAAAGGGGCATGGTGGATATGCACCATCTATTCTACTAGGGAGAAGTAGGTGTCACCAAGGGGGGTGTACTTAGTAGTACCAAGTGTAATAGTTTGGAGGAGCCAAACCATTACCATATATATATATACATACATCAATATATAGTAAAACAATGCAGTTTTTAATAAACAGAAGGTAAAACATGCATAAGTAAAACAGTAGGACAAGGCTTATGAGCAAGAAGGTGGGTTTCCTGTGATCAGCAATATGGCATAATTGTCCCTGGACTTCCTCTTTAGAAAACCCAAATATACAATAATAACCAGCTTCTTCTGCCCTCCGATATAATTGCAACTATCGTTGATAGGGAACCCATGCAAACAAACCAAGCCACAATCAACACAAGGCATACAAGGAACAATACATACAGCAAGCACTTGAATAATGGCATATTAAGATTCAGAGGGTTTGTAGAAGATTGGAAATAGGAGATTTAGATGGCCTTGGAGAAAGTGATGAAAATCCCTTAGGATTTATAGTCTAGAAACTACCTAAGAGATGGATTTTGGAGCAAGACCATATTCTGTATGGTACCATTGTAAAAACATGATACCAATAGATAGGTATTTATAAGATGAAACCAACAAAAGTAGTTTCACTAATTTATCACTTTTCTTTAATTTCCTATGAGTTTTCTAGTGATAAGGGCTCTAGTTTTAGGAAATAATTTACCAGAAAAGTTCTGGAGCTCCAAAAATTATTTCCTTGGATGGTTCAGTAGGGTTTGATGTACTTGTTCACTAAGAGTTCGAATCACTCCAAAATAATTACCAGAATGCCATCAGGAAATTCCCAAAGGCAGTTCTATACACAACTTGTCTTTTTCACCAGATTAAATCTATAGTAGATTTTGATTTGATTCCAAGGAATCATGGTAGGTACTTCCAATACCTTTCTGTAGAAATTGGAATCAAAAATTTTGGATTAGCAGAACTACTATAGTGAATTAAGAGGTGAATAAACGATGCACACAATAGTTTAATTCACAGAATAATTGGAATTGGGTCAATTGGACTCATGATTTGGTCTAGGAAAATTTCTAAAGTCAGAATAGGACTGTTCTTGACAATTTTACTACAGATAATCTACTGTTCACCTTGGCATGAGATAATGTCCAGGTGGTAGGTATAGAGAGTACCTTTTAGAGGAACTTGGTTTCATCCATTTTGGAGATGTGAATATCACAGAGGAAATTAATTAGTGGGATATACACCTTTTTGGTGGAAATAATGCCTAGAAATAATAAAAATTATTTTGGGCAAAACCAGTTCTGCATGTTGCAAAGAACACACCTGAACATGGTAAAAATTTCATTTAGGCAAAATACTTCATTTTCCATTTTTGTCTTGATTTAAACCTACATCTATATAAGCAGATCTGGAAAAGAAAATAAAAAGGGAAATTGATTTTACCCTGTCAGGCCGGATCTAGGGCAGTTGGGCCGAGCAGAGGAGAAACCAGCCTAGCAGCTCCGGCGGGGCGCGCGCGCGGCGCGTTTGAAACCACCAGGCGGGGCCCGGCCATCAGAGACTCATAGCGGCGAAGAGGTACCTGCGGATCTGGGTCATTAGATTAAGACGCCATCGACGGCGGGCGGTCATCTCCTTCGCGGGAAACAGGGCGGTGGCAAGGTAACCCTAGCAGAGGGGAGACGGGGCTAGGGAGGCTCACCTGGGTGGCGGAGGGACGCCGGGGAGGTGTCGAGGCGACGCGGTGGACGACGGCGACCTCAGCGATGGGCGGCAAGGGCGGGTTCGACGGCGGTGCATGGCTCACGCGAGGACGCCCAAGGGAGATCTCGTCGGAGCTCGACGCCGGCGACGAAAGGGGTGGTCCCTGGCCAAAAGAGGATGAGGGTTAGATAGAGGAGGAGAAGGGGGTCCTAGAATAGCCGCATGCAGCGGGAGAGGGGCAGGGACGGGGAGCTTAGCTCGATTAAATGGAGGAGGCCGAAGCTTTCTCTCCCTCTCTCTCGGGCAGAGGAGTGCAGTGGAGAGGGAGTGGGTGGTGCTGGGGTGGTAAGAGGAGGCAGAGGGGGCAAATGAGCCAGGAGCTGGTGGCTGGGGTGGCCTGTGCCCTTTTATCTCGAGTGGGGGAAGGTGCACCATGGACATGGTCCATGAGGGGTGAGGAGGAAGGGGTGAGACCAAGGGAGGGTTTTCTGGGGGCGGTGGAGGTGGTATCTGGTCATGTTGCAGGTCAGAGAGGAGTGGTGGCAGCTGCAAGGGGAGGAGAAGTTTGCAAGCAAGACACTCATATGAGGCTAAGCACTAGTGTCCAAGCACTAGAGGACAAGCTGCTACAGTAATTGCTACAGCGATGGTCGGCCAGGGATGAATGTTGGGTGCTATTGAAGCTTTCTGGTGAAAGTTGCTGAGGTTTGATGGGGTATTAGAGTAGGGTTTTGATCATAACCCAATATTGGCAAAGTTGATGACTATGAAGATAATACTTGAATTGATCTTGGCAAGATGAGTGAAAAGTACTGTAGATAGATGAGGTCAAGGAAGATACCCGGGAATTAATTGGTATTTTTCTTAAGATTTAAAGTCCACTTACATCCATTTATTCAAAAACTACAGAAGTAGTTTCTAGAGGATCATTTGCTAAATTTACATTGGACAAGTGGATTTTTTGATGTGGGATGATCCCAAATATGAACACACACTTAGGGGAATTTTTCCAAGATTTATTGGGCATTAAAAGTATTTAAAACAATTATTATTCCAGTTCTGCCATTTAAGAAAATAGGCAAAAAGAAATAATAAAACTCTTCAAAAATATTTATTTTTGAAGTGGGAAGGTAGGGTGTGATATATGAAACTCAAATGAGCCAAAAGTTGGGGAAGTGTTTTGGAAAAATCCAAACTTTCCCTTATGGAAGAGGTTTTGAAGAATTTGTCTATTAAAGAAATAAATTGATTTGGAGCCAAAATAATTATGGGTAATACTTGGTAAATCTTGATGCTCAAGGTAGATGATGTAGACAAGGTGTAGCAAGAATTGGCAACCTTGGCATTGGAGAATCCAAGTTGATTTTGGTGGAATACCCTAGATTAAGGATCTAGGGTGAGGTTAATTTCATGCCATCAAAACCATGCTAGATCTTGGAGCTCAGAGCTCCCCTTGGGGAATGGTGTAGATGGTTGGATAGAACAAGTGATGTAGATCAACATGGTACATAGCTTTGAGCTTGATATTTTTTGAGTTCACCAAGATAAGCTTTCAAACTTTAAATAAAATAAGCCTGCCAAAGCAGATTATCAACTAGTGTCCAAAACCTTGGGGGTTTAAGAAGCACAAAGATCCACTTGGAACAAGTGAAGTAGTTAATGATAGAACTATATGAGTATAACACAACCATGCAAGGAGTTGGTCCATAGAAGGTTGTATGTTGGTGTGAGCTTCTATCAAAGTAGGCATGTTGACTAGATTTGCAGGAAAAGTTATTTTCTTTCCTGCAAAACCATCAAGAACAAGTGGGTTGGGAGGTGACCTAACCAAGGGAAAGAGTGGGCCTTGGTAGTACTTAGGATTTTTAACAATATGGTTCAAGTGCATTACCAAAATTGCACAAGGGTTGAGAAAGAGAAGCATTCAAAGAGGTGATGCTGGAAATAGTTTTCCAAACTTAGCCAAATTTGGCAGTTTGAAGGTTTTTTACTAGAGCATGGGATGGGATGTTTTTGATGGGTTGCAAGGGACCCAAGCATCATAAAGTGGATGATGTTGAAGTTTATATGGAATAGAAAGGATCCATGCTTGATATTGGTCTTCATTGACTTGGAAGCTTCTAGAAGTAGATCACTTCAGAGAAGATTTGGTTAAGGTTTTTAGACTACTGAGTAGCTAGGGGTCAGATCCAGATTGTATTCTTGCTTAGGGTGGGATGATTTGGAGACATCTTGATCCTAGTGATGAGCTCCTATAGTAGCTTATACTATTTCCTAGGCAGACAAATCAAGCAGCAGATCAAGGCAATTCCTCTTCCAAACAACTCAACTACTACTAGGGTTACCATCAAGTCTGACTTGAGGTAAGGATGGGTGTTTTGAATAGGTTGGAGTTGAAAAAGGTAAGGTCCTTGGTATCTCTACCAAGTTTAGAGGATTTATAAAAGGTTTTGTTAAACCTGGAGATAAGAATAATAGAAGGTTCTGTCTTGAAAACATAAGGAGGTTATATTATATAACTCTCCATAGTTTTATAAATAGAAGCTACTAAAATAGTTTTAGTTGCATCAGCATCTTGGCTCATGTTTTGAAATGCCAGAACATGTGTGAATATGGAAATTAAGCCAAGAAAGTTTTGGAAAGCAGCTTTGGTCAACTGGTGTTAAGGTAAGGGTGTATACAATCTAATACACATTCATATGCATAAGCACAAACAAACAACAAGCAAACACTGCACCAATGGACAAGAAAAAGTTTTTGTTCCCCCTGATTTTTGCATTCTGGACAACTTATCAGGGTTGCTGAAATTGGGATGTTACAGCTCTCCTTGAGATAGATAACATGTTGGGTGAACAAATTACAGCGGGGCAATTGACAAACACCGAGAAAGCAATACATGCATATATTAATCATCTTGACTCCTTTCAGACTTGATTGGTCATTACAACATAATACATAGACCGCCATCCAACTGCATCTATGACTAATAATCCACCTTCAGGTTATCGTCCGAACCCCCTCCAGTATTAAGTTGCAAGCAACAAATTATTGCTTTACGAACTGCGTGTAAAGTAAAAGATATGATTGTTCTATGAACAAAGGATTGTTGTTTTCTCCCTAGTAGCAACAGCACATCTAGTACCTTAGAGATTTCTGTCACTTCCCCAAATTACCAGAGGCATGAACCCACTATCGAGCATAAATACTAACTCTTGGAGTTGCTAGCATCTACTTGGCCAAGATAGCTACTAACAACGTAAAGCATGCAAGATCACAAATAACAAAGACATGATAGAATCAATAATCAATCTGAAAAAGCATCTCAATATCCATAGGATCCCCGCAAACACAACATGTATGAATTACAAATAGATGATCTTGATCATGAACGGAGCTCACAAGATCTAAACATGAAAGCACAAAGGAGGAGAAGCAGCCATCTAGCTACTACATGGATCTGTAGTCCAAGGATGAACTACTCACGCATCACACCGGAGGCTTGCATGGTGATGAAGTAGGCCTCCAGGGTGAATTCCCCTCTCCGGCAGGGTGCCGGGAAGAGCTTCAGATCCCTCCCGATCTAGGGATGGAGATGACGGCGGCTACAGACTCTGTCGTGGATTTTTGATCGGGTACTTAGGGTTTTCGTCCTGAGGGCAATATATAGGTGGAAGGAGAGGCCGAGGGGGTGCCGGGAGCGGCCACACCACCCCCTGGCGCGGGCCAGGCCTGGCCATGCGGCCAGGCGGTGTGGTGGCCCCCAGGCCCTTCTCTGTCTTGTATTCTGGCACTTGATCCCTTCCGAAAAAATAGGCACTTTGGCTTTTGTCCCGTCCAATTCCGAGAATATTCATTTTCTGACTTTCCTGGAACCAAAAACAGCAGAAAACAGGCAGCTGGCACTGTGGCTCTTGTTAATAGGTTAGTCCAAGAAATCATATGAAAAGTACTCCAAAGTTGGAATAAACACAAGAAAGTGGATAAAACCAAGCATGGAACATCAAAAATTATAGATACATTTGCAATGTATCAACATCCCCAAGCTTAACTCCTGCTCGTCCTCGAGTAGGTAAGTGATAAAAAGAAAGAATAATTTTTGAGGTGACATGCACCATCATAGACTTGATCAAATTATTTGTAAAACATTCAAAGCTGGGATCATAGTACTTCAATCATAACATGAAAGACAAAGTTCTAGCAATAAGCAAAGAAACTATGATGCAACATGAAAAGGCACAAACAAAAGATTCATGAATAACAATGCTTTGCAAGACGTTTGTTTGTTTCACGTAAAGAAAACATAGCATAATAGTATTCATCTTGTCCCTTAATAGAGTAGCAAATATAAATGCATAGGACACCTTCAAAGTTCATAAGAGTGACTAGATACAATAGTTTAAAACAAGCAATATCAAGGTATGCATCAATCAACTAGTATTGGGACAATGCACATAGAACTAAGAATGGCCACTATGCTCTCAAAGTAAGTGCATAAAGATAGAAGGTGGAGACTCAATATAATGGTGGAAGAAAGGCCTTTGTAAAAGGAAGTAGGGATTCAAGTCTCATAAAGAGCTTCCAAAAATTATGGTACTTATAGCTTTCAGCTCTCATTGCCCCTATCATAAGCATTTTGAAGGTGATTAAGGTTAAAGTGACAAAACTAAGAGGATATGCTTGACAAGTTATAAACCGAAATCTCATGCCCCTTACTTATGAAGACCGATCCACATGCTACTCAACTTCAGTCACGACTAAGCTCTTGTCATTGTAAGTATATGCGTATCATTAAGAACCGCCAACGGGGTACCCCTTGCACATGATACGGGAGCTTTCCCATAATCAAAATGACAAGGCAAGCAGACAATGAGCATCTCAGCGATCTTTTTATTTGCTATTTGCATAGGTTCTTATTGAGGATGCTTCATAGAGTGCTCATTATGGTGATGCTGCAAGTTTCCACCATGATTAGGCATGGCTTAGGCTAGCGGCCCAGGCGTTTCTCTAACACACATACAAACTCCATGATCTTACAAGTTCCACTTTTATTTCACACCGCCGGGATTCGTAAGCAAAAGAACATGATATCAACGGGGTACAAAGTACAAGTGCAATTTTGAAAGCGTTCCCCATGAAACATAGTTCTGCTAATTTCAACTTATAAAGCGCAAACATATACGCAACAAAGAAGGACCCAATGGTTCAAGTTTATTGGAGGCAAAAAGTAAAGTGTGCCATCAAGTTCGTGAGAGCTTTAATCACTAGTTTTCTCATAACAAGTTTAATTTGGAAGGTAAACAAAAGCATGAAAATACTTGGAATAGCATAAGCTAGTAGGTAGGTATGGTGGACTCTTTGGAATAACTTGGTTTAGGGAGTTTGATGCATGAGTGGAACTCATACTTGGTTGTGGAGGCTAGCAAAATACTGGGAGCGACAAACTAAGAGAGCAATAATGGCCATAATCATGCAGAGCGATAAAAAATCATTGATCAAATCATAAAGTGATACTACAAGTTGAAAACTAAAGGATCATAAAGGCTATGGTGACTTAAGATAGTCATAACATGGTGTGAGCATGCGCCAAGTCAACCCAAATAAAGCATCAAAGGAGAATACCACAATACTATGCCTTAATATGCTAAAACAATGCATGATTCATCCAAGGCACATTAAGCAATCTCAATTGTTTATAACAATTCATGCTACAGCAAAGAACACTAAGCATAAAGCCAAAACAATATCAAGCATGGCATGACAAAGCATAGGCCACAGTCAAAAACAAGCTCTTTTTACCACATAAGTATGAACTTTCCTTCTCTTTTCCAAAACAAACCAAACTACTTGCAAACCAATGTATTCAGAAAACTAAGCAAACCAAGCAAACTAAAAACCAAAACGAAAACGAAAAAGAAGACGCTCCAAGAACAACACAACTGTGCATGAAACAATAAAAATGAAGCGTTTGGAAGAAACCTGGGATTTTTATTGATGAAGAAGGGGATGCCTTGGGCATCCCCAAGCTTTGACGCTTGTACTTCTTGGATATTTCTTGTGGTGGACTTACAAGCTCCCCTTTCAATTCACACCGACGACATCCATAAACAAAAGAGCATGATATCAACTAGGTACAATGTACAAGTGCAATGTTGAAAGCGTTCCCCATGACAACATGGTTCTGCTAATTCACAACTTACAAAGCGCAAGCATATGCGCAACATAGATGGGCACAATGGTTCAAGTTTATTAAGTGCAAGAAATTAAAGTGTGCCATCAAGTTCGTGAGAGCTTTAATAACTAGTTTTCTCATAACAAGTTTAATTTGGAAGGTAAACAAAAGCATGAATATACTTGGAATAGCATAAGTTAGTAGGTAGGTATGGTGGACTCTTTGGAATAACTTCGTTTAGGGAGTTGGATGCATGAGTGGAACTCGTACTTGGTTGTGGAGGCTAGCAAAAGACTGGGAGCAACAATCTAAGAGAGCAATAATGGCCATAATCATGCAGAGCGACAAAACATCATTGATCAAAGCATAAAGTGATACTACAGGTTTAAAACTAAAGGATCATTAAGGCTTATGGTTACTTGAGATAGTCATAACATGGTGTGAGCATGCGGCAAGTCAACCCAAATAAACAATCAAAGGAGAATACCACTATAGTTTGCTTTAATATGCTAAAACAACACATGATTCATCCAAGGCACATTAAGCAATCTCAATTGTTTATAACAAGTCATGCTACAACAAACAATACTAAGCATAAAGCCAAAACAATATCAAGCATGGCATGACAAAGCATAGGCCACAGTCAAAAACAAGCTCTTTTTACCACTTAAGCATGAACTTTCCTACTCTTTTCTAATCCAAACCAAACTATTTGAAAACCAATATATGAAAGAGGGGGTCCAACCAATTTATTCAGAAAACTAAGAAAACAAAGCAAACGAAAAACCAAAACGAAAACGAAAAAGAAGACGCTCCAAGAACAACACAACTGTGCATGAAACAATAAAAATGAAGCGTTTGGAAGGAACCTGGGATTTTTATTGATGAAGAGGGGGATGCCTTGGGCATCCCCAAGCTTTGACGCTTGTACTTCTTGGATATTTCTTGGGGTGACATGTGTGGCATCCCCAAGCTTGAGCTTTAGTCCATCCTTCATCTCATTACTCATTCCTTCCATACACCTGAAATTTTTCCTTCATACAAAACTTCACACAATCTTTATTAGCAACATTATTGCACTCAAGATAATAAGTCTTAAGGTTCAGTTCTAACACCAAATAAACTTTCATTAAAACACTAGCTACTGAAGCACTTCCCTCAAAAAGCTCAATTCCCCAAAAGAACTCAAAAAGGGACCAACAAGAAGCAAATGCAGAAAATTAAATAAATCTGTTAAAACAGACTAGCAGGTAAAGACGAAATTTTTAGAAGACCTTCTGTTGCTCAAATCAAAAAGTGTTGAGCTAACTAAAGTTAGAGAACAACCTGGGGCAGAAGCAAAAAAATTGACGCCTCAAACGGACATTCAGAGATTTTATACAAATTTTTACGGTGAAGCACGGAAATCTGTTTTGGGACAGCAACTTTCCCAATCATTACTTCTCTCTCATTAGAGGTTACTCTTTGCACAAAAAGAAAATAAAAAGGATAAGTTATTACTGAGGTAATAACTTTCAAGACTCATCTTAAACTTTTCGGTTATCTCCCAATAAGTACTTTTCTTTAACCCCTTTAAGTTAGGCATAAGAAGTAAGAAAAAGAATCAAGTGTTCTCAAAATGAAGAAGCATTAAGAGCAAATTTTTTTTTCATATGGGAGGCAAAAGAAATCTTCTCTCTCTTCTTAGGGAAGTGTTATATACCTTTATTGAGTGGGAATTGATATTTAATGGTGCCTTCTTTCATATCAATAGTGGCACCAACAGTTCTAAGAAAAGGTCTTCCCAAAGTAATAGCACAAGAAGCATTACATTCAACGTCCAAAACATAGAAATCAACGGGGACATAGGCATTGTTAACCATAATAAGAACATCATTAATACTCCCCATGAGTTTCTTTTCAGCATTATCATCAAGTGGGACATTCAAATAACAATCTTCAAGTGGAGGCAAATCAAGCATATCATAAATCCTTCTAGGTATAATAGAAACACTACTATCAAGATCATATAAAGCTTTAAAATCAAAGTCATTCACTTTCATATTAATGATGGGTTCTCAACCATCTTCTTATTTTATAGGAATAGAAGCTTTATGTTTCATCTTTTCTTCTGTTGGGTCCGCAGCATAGAAAACAAAAAATTTCCTACGATGAGAACTACACGCCAAGATCTACTAGGTACAAAGCAACGGGTGGACATACATCCAACGAGAACTTACCCTCGAAGACAACGAGTTTTGTTAACGAGTAGGAACTCGTGGTTGATGTAGTCGTACACTTGCCGATCTCAAGATCATGAGGAAGTCCGAGCGTCGCAACTCAGCAGCGCATCCATACTCGCACACACGTTCAAGCCACCGGACAACCTCCACCTCCTCGCTCTAGCGATCCAGCGGAAGCAGCAACTCCTTCTAGATGAAATGCCACTAGGAACATGTATCTCGCTAATCCGAGACCATGGGGGAATAATTCTAGAGGGGGAGAGAGATCCTTCACAAGGAGGTGTGTGGAAGAAGGGGTGTGAGGGTGGCCTTTTATAGGAGGAGGGGGTTACCCCTCCCCCATGGCCGGCGCCCCATGGGGTGACCCCTCACCTTCTCATTCATGTGGTGGTAACTCCCTCCACATAAATTTGCCCCTTCACATTCTCTTTTAAAGTCTCCACTTTAAATGCATTAAATTTCTCCAAATTTAATGCTCTCTCATTTAATAAAACTATTTTATTCATTTTATTCAGAATTTTGTTAATTACTTTAATTAACAAACATTCACATAAAACCCCCTGCAACATTTCAATATTACATGCAGAACCAATTTCAGCAATTTCACCAGAAACAGTTTCGGTGTCTATTGAAATAATTCCAGCGCTTTCTTAAATCTTTATCTGAAACATATTTGCTCCAAATGGTGTCGGTATCCCTTAAGTGTGTCACCCTACGGTTCGCGAATAATGCAGACATGATCGAGACCCCTCATAGATCCATAATCAGAAGCGGGACCTGGAGATCCATACTGACTCCTACACATTCAACGATGACTTCTGTGATCGTGAGAACCTTTAACACTAGTAACTAAAATCCCTTTGTCTCATGATATAATACATGTCCGAGATTCGATCATCGGTATCCAAATACCTAGTTTGATCTCGTTACCGACATGCACTCTTTTCTTGTTCCCGTGATATAACATTCTAGTGATCACATCACTTACTTGCAAGCTATCTTAATGTGATATCACCGAGAGGGCCCAGAGTATATCTATGCATCATCGGGATTGACAAATTCCACTCTTGATCCATGAGCCTCAACATAACACCTTCGTAGTACTGAGCCCACCTTTATAGTCACCCTGTTACGGTGTGACGTTTGGTGTTATCAAGATACTCTTCTGGTGTTAGCATTTAACATGATCTCATGGTCTAAGGACTAAGATTACTTCGTATGATGTTATAGAAATATAAACATAATGGCTTTGATCGTAATGCTATACTTCGGATGAATGTTCATCACATCATTCCACCAATGTTGTGACCTCGTTATTAACAACATCAAATGTCCATGATCAGGAAACCTTGATCATCTTGTTAATCAACGAGCTAGTTTATATGAGAGACATTACTAGGAACTTTGTATTTTGTTTATTAAAAACACATGTATTAATGTTTCCAATTAATACAATTATAGCATGCAAAATAAACATTTCTTATAAACATGGAATAAGATAATAACCACTTTATTATTGCCTCTCGGGCATATTCCCTTCAGTCTCCCACTTGCACTAGAGTCAATAATCTAGTTTGAAAAACTTTGCGTATTGAATACCTATGCCTTTCTAGTGTTGCATATACGCAATTGCTAGTGGTTAACATAATCTCCGGATATGACAGTTTTAGGTCTGTGTGTATTTGCATGTCTTTGCGTCTCTACGCATCACTCATCTTCAAATGAGATGGCATTGTATAAATTTGGTCCTTTGGAGAGACCTTTAGTTCGTTCGGGTTAAAATATGTTGATATTATTGTTATACAATATATCTTCATAGTATTAGCCCACTTTGAACCACACCTAGTTTGATAACAAACTACTTAACACAAATGCCCTCCTTTGCTGCTACTATAGCAGTCATATACTTAGCCTTTCATTGTAGTATCCGTCATGATGTCTCAACTTTGGAACTCATCCAAATCCATCATGGAACATCCTTTCCATTACATTGTGCCGCCCATAGTCTAAATTGAGATAAATTTAATTTGTATCTTGTGACAAAACTAGTATCAATGTAACACTTTACAATGAACTCCTTTTAACTATTTGTCACTTATACATGATATATTCTTCGTTCTTCCAATGCTCATAAGAATATCTTCATTATCGTCCAATGATCATCTTATGAATCATTCTGGTATGTGCTCATAACATTTAGAGCATAGGACATATCTGGATATATACATATCACGGTATAATCGATCAAAATCTTCATGTGATTTTACTCACCAAGTGTTGAAACACTTGAATCTTGATACAATCCTTTCCATGTAGCAAGAACCTTTCTTGTTGTTTCCATATTGAACCCTTTCAATATCTCATATATGTATGTCTGGCACAACCATATTAGCGCCTCAATCTATCATATAGATATTGATGCCTAATATTCCGGTTTTGCCCAAGTCTTTCATCGAAATCTTATTTCAATGAAATTCTTAACTTGTGTCAAGATACATCATTTCTAATCAAAAATATGTCCTCTACATAATGTATTGGAAATTTGTCTCAGCGCTCAAACTTAATTTCTTGCAAATGCAAGCATCTTCATCATCTCCTATGAAATTAAACTCCTTTAACATTTTTCATCATGGTGAAGATTCCAACTCCGCTATGCTCACTTCAACTATTGAAGTTTGCATGCCCTTTTAGCACCCTTTGAATTAACAAAAGCCTTCGGACCGTGTCTTGTACATGTCCTAGGTAACCATTCTATTAGAAGAACCTTGTTTTGTTTATTCAACTAGCATATACCAAATTATATGTAGTGGTTGCTACATTAATCCGTCAAAACTAAATATCATTATGAAAGATCAAACCTTGTCATAGTCAACTCCTTGAACATTGCCATAAACTTCTTTCCTACATGTCGACTATTTCATACATGTTAAACATCCATGTCTATTTCTTTATAGATCCAAACACGACTGATAGGCTTCACGCCTTTCCGGAGGGTCTTCCAAGTTTAGAAACTTGATTTCTCGTGTATGGATACTATCACGGATTCTATGACTTCTAGTCATTTTATGGAGTCAGGGCCCATCATCACTTCTTTGCATGTAGTCGGTTTATCATTGTCCAAACAATAACGACTTGCTTATCAAATCACACTATTTGATTCTTACTGACCCACACGGTTCAATATGAACTCTAATCTCGGAGATCGCAACCTTTGTAATCACGGGAGCCATGAGCATTGTGGCCGCCACAGGGACACTTTCCGGCGCTGCGCTGCTTAGCACATATAGCTAAGGTTCAACAACCTTATCAAAGTTCTATTATCCTCCCACTTAACTTTTCGCGAAAAATTCCTTCTCAAGAAACTTGACGTTCCAAGTAACAAACTCTTTTGTCCTTGGTGTTATGGAGAAATTCCCAACAAATTCTTTGGGATAACCTACAAAGACGTGCCTATCCGACTTTGGTTGTAAACATTTTACTTATGCATAGCATACCAAAATTTAAGAAAAGACAATTCGGGTTTTATCCCAAACCATAACTCATATGGTGTCATTTCAATGGATCACGATGGTACTCTTTTCAGTGTAAAAGCGGTAGTCTCTAAAGCTTCAATCCTTAAAACATAATGGCAGTTTTATAAATGACACCCTTGATCTTACCTTGTCAAACATGGTTTGATTTCATCTCTCGAATATGCCATACTCCTATGGTTTATCGGGAAACACAAATCATGGAACAATTCCTCAGATCTTAGGTGTTTTTGCTAAACATGTAACTCAAATATCTTCCTTTATGATCGAATCATCAACTCTTTATTTTCTTGTTACAATGATTTTCCACTTCATCTTGAAAGTCTTTGAAGAACTTTCAAATGTTTCATACTTCTCCCTTATTAAGTAAATATATAGATATATTCACTTAAATTTATGGAGAAAGCATATGAAGCAAAAAGATCCATCGCATATGGCTACATATAATGTACTATATACATCAACATGCATAATATCCAATAAGTTAGTCATCCGTTCCTCTTTGGCCTATGGACGGAGTTTCAATTATCTCGAGGAAAGTTTCACAAGCGTCAATTGATCAAAATCAAAGAATCCAAAAATTCCATCAACATGGAGTTTCTTCATGTTTTCTTTCCAATATAATGTAAAACAGCGATGTCACTTCATAAGTGATCTTTCAATCATTTGTCTTGCGACATTTTAGCAATAGTGTTTATGGATGTGATTTCTCCCACTAGAGTTGTAAAATTTCATCCATCCTTTATGGAATACAGTAATTATTTGAACAACCATTGTTCTCTTAATACCGGAACAAAATAACAATAGTTTTAAACAAATCTTGAAGGCTAGGTTTGATGACAACGAAAAAACACAATAACACTTTATTTGTTTTCGATGAACATCATCACTTATTCTCTTGCTAGTTACTTAGGCCATTGCAGTTCATGAATTGCGTTGTCCTGTATGACACTTCATACCAACTAATTCGGTATCCAATACCGGTATCCAATACCTCAGAACCACATTGTTTAACAAGCAAGGAATACAGCCATAACATGTTTATCTTCTATATACCTAAGTTGGACATCTCCAACCTTTTATTTTCTGCCAAATATTTTATAGATTCTCTTTCAACAATTCCTTTTCTTTTAAAAGAATCTATCAACATCAATAGTGGTTTCATTAACATGACACATGGTACAAAGCTTGTATATAGTCAAATACTAATACCTTTGGACTTGCACTTTGAAGTGGATCACCATCATCAAATGTTTGGCATTCTTTCAAAAATCCATTCTTTAGTAATCTTTTAGTGTAGTAAACATTTTACTTACATCTTCTATTCATCCTTATCATGACAACTTTCATGATCAAGCTACTATAGCTAAGGTTCCCAAAACCTTTTGGAAGATCCGGATGCTTAGCATCTCCATCCTTCACAAATTCTCATACAATATGAGAACATGTATTTTGCTAAATTATACTCTATCATAATGCAACCAAAAACATTGTTTCAGATATCACAATATCTTTCACACATGATGGTTTCTGAAACAATTTTCAGCTCCTATATAATCTTGATATAAAAACAACTTTTGAATATCAATAACCATGGAGGCAAACATGATACTTTAGATACTAACATTGGAATTCTTACTCTTGATTTAATACTACTTATTAAACTTCATGGAGTAAATAGAGTTTGCTGAAAGTTTGCAATAGGACTTATAAACTTTAAATTGACATTCAAGACAATACGATACCAGTTCGTAAAGTAAATATCCAGAATTCTATAGTTCTATTATCTCAATTAAAACTAAGCATAAGGTAGTGAACGGACGCCAATGACTACAACAAATTATGCAAATTCACTTTGATTTAGTTTATGACAAATTGAGTTCGACTAATCCAAATTAGAAATGAACTCCCACTCAAAAATGACATCCCTCTTCCCTTTTTGGTGATTACATGAACCAAATCCACTACACCAAGTCCGATCATCACGTGAGTCAGTGTAGCTTCAAAGGCGAGCATCAATATGGGCATCACATCAACTATATGACTCATGCTTAACCTTTCGGTCCGTGTTCCGAGGCCATGTATGTACATGCTAGGCTCGCCAAGTAAGAACCTTAGTACTCGCGTGTGTAAAACTGTCTTACACCCGTTGTATGAAAGCGTAGAATCGAGTACACCCAATCATCACGTGATGTCTCGAAACACGATCCATAGAACGGTGCATACTTAAGGAAGAACACATTTTTATCTTGATATCTAAATGAGAGATCATCTTATAATGCTACAAAAAAGCGCCAAACTAGCAGTATAAGATGCTAACATCTAATGTATAAAGTGAGATGATATGGTCCATGCATTTGATCTCTATCATTTGCATCGTGGTATGATCTCTATCATTCCTTTGTGTGTAAGGCCAAGGTCTATGGAACTTACACGTTGAGTGTGTTGTAAGAGTATCTATCATACATCTAGTTACAACAATACCATATCAAGACACTAGCCCAGCAACGATATAAACTAGACGCCTCTAATTTATCAATTGCAGATTTTACGTGGCTTAGGGCTTTCGGAGATAGAACTGTTCTTACCTACGAACATGAACCACAACGAGGATAACCAAGTTATTAGCAACTCGTTGTAAATCAGATATTGACTATAGTAGGAGTGACAGACAACCGTCAGCCACTTATGCAAAACAAGTTGCATGTCAGTCGTGGAACCGGTCTCATGTACGATGACATGTAAGGTTGGTTCGGGCCGCTTCATCCCACTATGCCACCAATATCCAAAATACATAGAAGATGGAATAACATGATCATCATCGCCCACATATAAACATGTGTGTACTACCCGTGCAAAGCACCTACGCATAGATCAGGCTCTGATACCACTGTTGGGTCCGTAGCATAGTAAACAAAAAATTTACTACGATGAGAACTACATGCCAAGATCTATCTACTAGGTACAAAGCAACGGGTGGACATACATCCAACGAGAACTTACCCTCAAAGACAAGGAGTTTTGTAAACGAGTAGGAACTCGTGGTTAGTGTAGTCGTACACTTGCCGATCCCAAGATCGTGAGGAAGTCCGAGCACCGCAACTCAGCAGCGCATCCGTACTCGCACACACGTTCAAGCCACCGGACAACCTCCACCTCCTCGCTCCAGCAATCCAGCGGAAGTAGCAACTCCTTCCAGACAAAATGCCACCGGGAACATGTATCTCGCTAATCCAAGACCATGGGGGAATAATTCTAGAGGGGGAGAGAGATCCTTCACAAGGAGGTGTGCGGAAGAAGGGGTGTGAGGGGGGCCTTTTATAGGAGGAGGGGGTACCCCTCCCCCATGGCCGGCGCCCCATGGGGTGACCCCTCACCTTCTCATTCATGTGGTGGTAACTCCCTCCACATAAATTTGCCCCTTCACATTCTCTTTTAAAGTCTCCACTTTAAATGCATTAAATTTCTCCAAATTTAATGCTCTCTCATTTAATAAAACTATTTTATTAATTTTATTCAGAATTTTCTTCATTACTTTAATGAACAAACATTCACATAAAACCCCCTGCAACATTTCAATATTACATGCAGAACCAATTTCAGCAATTTCACCCGAAACAGTTTCGGTGTCTATTGAAATAATTCCAGCGCTTTCTTAAATCTTTATCTGAAACATATTTGCTCCAAATGGTGTCGGTATCCCTTAAGTGTGTCACCCTACAGTTCGCGAATAATGCAGACATGATCGAGACCCCTCTCAGATAAATAATCAGAAGCGGGACCTAGAGATCCATACTGACTCCTACACATTCAACGATGACTTCTGTGATCGTGAGAACCTTTAACGCTAGTAACTAAAATCCCTTTGTCTCATGATATAATACATGTCTGAGATTCGATCATTGGTATCCAAATACCTAGTTTGATCTTGTTACCAAAATTGTTCCTATAAGCATTATTACCAAAATTATTATTTCTTATGAAGTTCACATCAACTTGCTCTTCTTGAGCAACCAAAGAAGCTAAAGGAACATTATTTGGATCAATATGGGCTTTCCCATTAACAAGCATAGACATAATAACATCAATCTTATCACTCAAGGAGGAGGTTTCCTCAACAGAATTTACCTTCTTACCTTGTGGAGCTCTTTCACTATGCCATTCAGAGTAGTTAACCATCATATTATAGAGAAGCTTTGTTGCAGCACCCAAATTAATGGTCATAAAGCTACCTCCAGCAACAGAATCCAATAGGTTCCTTGAAGAATAGTTCAATCCTGCATAAAAAGTTTGGATGATCATCCAAGCAGTCAGTCCATGAGTGGGACAATTCTTTACCAAAGATTTCATTCTTTCCAAAGCTTGAGCAACATGTTCATTACCAGATTGTTTAAACTTCATTATTTCACTTCTCATAGATATAATCTTAGCAGGAGGATAGTATTTTCCAATGAAAGCATCCTTGCATTTAGTCCAAGAATCAATACTATTACTAGTTAAGGAATTTAACCATTCTTTAGCTTTTCCTCTCAACGAGAAAGGAAACAATTTCATCTTAATAATATCACCATCTATATCCCTATGCTTTTGCATCTCACAAAGTTCAACAAAGTTATTTAGATGGGCAGCAACATCTTCATTACCAATACAAGAAAATTGTTCTCTCATAACAAGGTTTAGTAAAGCAGGTTTTATCACAAAGAAAGTAGCTTTAGGCACATTTGGAGCAATAGGTGTGCTCATAAAATCATTGTTGTTGGTGCTAGTGAAGTCACACAACTTAGTGTTTTCAAGAGTAGTCATTTTTTTGTGTTTTTGATAAAGAAAGCAAACTTATAAAACTAATTTTTGTGTGTTTTTGATAAAGAAACAAGCAAACAAAGGAAAAGTAAAAAGCAAAACAAAAATAACAAAGTAAAGAGATTGGTAATGAGGGACTCCCCTTGTGAAGATGTCCTTGAATCCCCGGCAACGGCGCCAGAAAAATACTTGATGGCTCGGTGTTGATGTGGAGCTCGTTGGGGAACCCCAAGAGGAAGGTATGATGAGCACAACAGTAAGTTTCCCTCAGTTATGAAACCAAGGTTTAATCGAACCAGTAGGAGCAAGGAAACACCCCAAAGGTGTTGCTAGTGGAGCCTTGGCAGGGCGCACTACCGGTGCTAGTAGCAACGTGGAGACCTGCACAAGACAACCACAGAACTCTGTCCCCAACTTGCGATGAGGTTGTTAATCTCACCGGTTTTGCTGAAAACAAAGAATTAAACGTATCGAATGGAAGGAAGTAATAGTTTGCAGAAAGTAAACACAAAGCAGTAAACAGTTTGTAGATTGTATGTAAAAGAAAGGACAAGGGTCCATAGTTCACTAGAGGTGGCTCTCCTTAAGATAGATAACATGCTGGGTGAACAAATTACAACGGGGCAATTGACAAACATCGAGAAAGCAATACATGCATATACTAATCATCTTGACTCCTTTGGAACTTGATTGGTCATTACAACATTATACATAGACCGCCATCCAACTACATCTATGACTAATAATCCACCTTCAGGTTATCATCCGAACCCCCTCCAGTATTAAGTTGCAAGCAACAGATTATTGCTTTACGAATTGCGTGTAAAGTAAACAATACGATTGTTGTATGAACAAAGGATTGTTGTTTTCTCCCTACTAGCAATAGCACATATAGTACCTTAGAGATTTCTGTCACTTCCCCAGATTACCAGCGGCATGAACCCACTATCGAGCATAAATACTAACTCTTGTAGGTTCTAGCACCTACTTGGCCAAGATAGCTACTAACAGTGGAAAGCATGCAAGATCACAAATAACAAAGACATGATAGAATCAATAATCAATCTGAAATAGCATCTCAATATCCATCGGATCCCCGCAAACACAACATGCAGAATTACAAATAGATGATCTTGATCATGAACGGAGCTCACAAGATCTAGACATGAAAGCACAAAGGAGGAGAACCAGCCATCTAGCTACTACATGGACCCGTAGTCCAGAGATGAACTACTCACGCATCACACCGGAGGCTTGCATGATGATGAAGAAGGCCTCCAGGGTGAATTCCCCTCTCCGACAGGGTGCCGGGCAGAGCTTCAGATCCCTCCGTATCTAGGAATTCAATGACGGCGGCTACAGACTCTTTCGTGGGTTTCTGATCGGGTACTTAGGATTTTGGTCCCGAGGGCAATATATAGGCGGAAGGAGAGGCCGAGGGGGTGCTAGGTCGGCCAGACCACCCCCTGGCACGGGCCAGGCCTGGCCGCGTGGCTAGGTGGTGTGGTCGGCCCCCAGCTCTTCTCCGTCTCGTATTCTAGCTTCAGATGTCTTCCGGAAAATAGGCACTTTGGCTTTTGTCCCGTCCAATTCCAAGAATATTCATTTTTTGACTTTCCTGGAACCAAAAATAGCAAAAAACAGGCAGCTGGCATTGTGGCTCTTATTAATAGGTTAGTCCAAGAAATCATATGAAAAGTACTCCAAAGTGTGGACAAAACACAAGAAAGTAGATAAAACCAAGCATGGAACATCAAAAATTATAGATACATTTGCAATGTATCACACGCACAACCCCGTCGCCTCCTTCCTCGTGTTTCCCCACCTCCCCCGTGGGATCCCCTCCCCTCGATCCTCGCCTAGTGCCACCGCCGGCCTCACCTAGACCTCCCAGCATCGAGGCCCTGCCCCAGTGCTGCTGCCTGGCTGGTGGCCGCCGCACCCACCTTCTGTTTGTCGATCTCGCCAGGCCCCAGGCACCGCCCTCGCTTTCCATCGGTGTCGCCTCCCCGTGCTCAGCAAGCACCGGCCGCCACCACCTCTGCTCGCTCCGCTCGAGCGCCGCCGTCGGCCGTGCTTCCTCTATGGCGCTGCCCCGAGCCCCAGCGCCACCGGACGTCGTCCTCTCCGGCCGCCCTCTCTCAGATGCCCGCCTCTGCACCTTGTCCCCAACGCGACCTCCTCTCCTCGCTTCCGGCCTCGTTTCCCCTCCCGTAGTTGCCTCGCTCCATCAAGCCGCCGCTGTTCCTCTCCTCGGGGCGCGGTCCGACTCCCTGTCGATATCGCTGGCTCCTTCCCGTCCTCTGCCGCATGCGCTCTTTTGCCCCGGTGAGCCATGGAAGCCCTGCACCGGTTTCCTCTTCCAATTCGCTCCATCTCCAAGGTCGACACGGCTCCCAGTTGTGCATCCTCATGCTGTTGTGTATGTGTGAGTCGGGCAATACCTTGGTTCCATCACATGAAGATGGTTGAAGTGATATCTATAATCCTCATCTGTGGCTGCAGGTGTATATTCATGTACCAAGTGTTGATGCTGCCGCCTAGACACGCCGCTTGTTCCCCTTTGAAGTTGTAGTGCAAGGACTTCCCAGATGGCGATGTTTCTAACAATCTCCCGATGCCTTTGGACACGAAGTCTCGCGAACAAACAAGATCAACCATGGAGATAACCGATGCCGACCCAACCCGTCAACGACAGCGGACACAAAACATCTTCGACATGGAACCAACAAGCTACGCAGATCCGAAGAACGATCCTGCCGAGACCGACCCCATCGAACCTCGAAGACCGATCCCGGAGTGCGAGACCGAACCCGAACCCCTCTGAACCCACAAGATTTTCGACCCGGAGATGTGTGACCCCTACCTATCCCTATTTGATAAATTTCCATATATCTTCTTGCAAATTGTCATGCTTCCATACATGTTTGTTTGTTTGGGGGTACTTTGTCGATTCACCTCATAATTAAATATGGAGACCATATGCGGGCTTTTCTAGTCTTATATTGACTCCATTTCAATTTGTGTAGCAAACCGATGCCATGGTTTGCCTTGTTAATTCAACATTTAAATTGTGGGTAGCTAAATAACTTGAACCATATAATTAAATGTCGGGACCCTGGCTCCGCTTAATATTGCCTAGTTGCACCGCATCTTTGACATGCCATGCATCATATCATAATCATGTCGGATCTTCTACCGTAGAATTAAATACGCATTCGTGTTTCTTTTAGTGCTTTGGTTCTTCGCGGATTAGGCCGTTGAGTTGATGCGAGTATCGACAAGTTCTTCAGATAATGTATCTTCGGCAGTGTTTCAAAGGCGAGAAATCTCCCCCTTTCTACTTATTTTGTGTTTATAGTCTTTACTTCCTCCTGTTGCTCTATTGTTATCCTTGTTGCAATGCTATAGTTTCCGTGCACCATTTATATCCCCTGCAGCCTCTATATTGCCTTGGACACACCTCTATTGTCTGTTGTTTGATAGACAGTCAGCCTTGCGAGTCGTAGTTGCTTGCTCAGGTGCTGATTCGCATCGTTGTTGTTCCACCGCTGTGGGAAGGTTGGCACATGCTTAATGGTGGCGATGATCATGACTTTAATTTCAACTGATAATTAAAATGTTGGGAATAGACATAACTAATGCAGAGGCACCGGTGGACAATAGATAATATTTGGTTTTTAACCGCTCACTTGTTTCCCGTAGGCCCCGAGTACTTGATACATGTCCTTGACTATCGCACTATCCGCATGTGGGACCATGAATCCCCTTAGCCAGTGCTTGATTCATTTTTTATTTATTGGGTCCACAAACTAGTTTGGGGTTTTATTACTATCCTGTACTTATGCCATGTTTTACTACTTTATTTACGATTGTGCGTGGAGCACCTGTACTGTTTTGGATTGTGACACATTTTCGCTGTATCAATAACCCTAGTCACACTTTCGGGTTCCCAGTCATTTACCGCCGTCGACACAAACCCTGGGTCCATCTCGGAGCCGGCCAACTTCGTTGCGGGTAGCTTAGTGGGGTGGCCCCCTGAAATATTTTATGAATCATGTGATTGCTTTATCGTGAAAGCTTCATTTGGTTTTTATTTGGTTTTTCCGAGGTTGATTGTGCGTGTGTTGCTATTTGTGCACCCCAGCAGGGTAAGTCTTTCTGAAAGCCATGTCTGCGGTGATGGACGAATTGGAGCATAGTATCTCGATCATAGACAACTATAACTAAAATAGTGCTATAAATTTGACTTTGACATGTCTAGTAATCAGTTTCACTACAACGGAATGAGTAAATAAAAGTACCCACAACTGCTGGATTTGGGATATCTCTGGCTAATTGTATCTGACTAGTGAGTATTGCAACTACAACGAAATGGTTAACTAAAATTGCCCACTGCTATGAGATCAGGATGACTCATGCTATCTATATCTGACTAGTAAGTGCTACAACTATAATGGAATGAATAAAACTACCAACTGTGTGAGTTTCCTTGGCATGACTTCCTCGTTTGGTCTCGAGGGGTAATGCTAGGATGGGTATGATTGGTGTTACTATCAGGTTGGATCTGAATAGGTCTTTCTTATCCCTCTCTAATAGCCGACAGTTGAATCGAGTCTCTATAGATTGTTTAGTGCATGCTGCGCTACCGCTTCAATCCACCATACCTTTGTAGGCGAGAGCCGCCGAATTCTAGACTCGCGTTTATTGGCCTCAGTACTAACCCCTCTTTTTCCTTTTCCCTTTGTCGGCACCCCTTTTGTTTTAGCAGGTATGAGATCAACGTTGTTAGCAGGGTTACCCTTCAGGCTTGGCCTAGGCAGGGTTATGGACGCCATTGGTTATTCTTCAGGGCTCTTAGCCCAATTTGCTTCTTATCCGTCATCGGATGTTGTATCATTTTCAAGGTGAATTGGATCTTTCTACTGTATATATGTATTATTGACGCATGAAGTTGTTGTTGTATATATATGTTCTGTGGGTTCCATCGTGGACTATTGCGTAATGTTATTACTTCGTTTTCCACCCGCACGCAAGTGCCTGGTGGGCATCTTTGAATTGTTTCTATGCGGGTTTGGCGGGAATCGCTAAAATCTGCATAGGGCCGATTCGAGGGTGTTACAAAGTGGTATCAGAGCTCAGCAGTTGCGATACCCCACTGGTCTAGCCTGTAGGATAACCTAGCTAATTGACGAAGTAGAGTGTCAGAACTATTTTGTAAAATCGGTTGGATATATCTCATTTGGTATACTTTTACTCCTTACCTCTATGCTATTCTCCTCTTACCTTCACGTGTTTTGAATCTACTCTCTTACATTCTTCGAGTCCAGGAATTCTTGTGGTTGGGTTTCCGTCGTACCTTCAGGGTTTCTCTTCCTCCCTTTTATAACGGTGGTGCTACAATCATCAAATCCACATCTCGTCTATTGTACCCTTCATCGAATCTTTTTGGTCCTTGAACTCTTTATCTGTATGCGCATCTTGACGGATATCCATATCGTTGAAAAACATATGAGAAGGATGAGCGTTGGTGAAGTTGGAGTATACCTTGAGCATGTGTTGTTCATGCCAATGAAACCATCGCGAAACCTAATCATTGTGCTTTTCATACGATTTTCTTGTATCTTCCGGTGTTCGTCAATGCGACGACATCATCTACGTCAGATCCGCTGAAGCGCATGCATCACTCCTTTGTTCCCAAACGTTGTTTGTGAAGATCTTCAGTCTAATTTCGAGAGTTGATTGCATAATTCTACTATTTGTGTACAGAGTAATGTTTTGAGTGCAGGATGGAGTCGCGACCATACCACATTCGCTCTACATATTGAATTGGCGGATCAATGCGATTTTACTCCTTCCATGGAAGTTAAAGGTGGCATTACCTTTTCAGACCTTTACCTTCATCTTTGTTTCTCCGGAGTATTCTCTCGATGAATGTGAGCAACACCCCTTGTTGGTGGTGTCACCGATTTCAAAATGGAGCAAGAATCATTGTTAGTGGTGTCGCGATGATCCACACGAAGCGACAAGATTCAGACCGTCGGCCTTCTTCCTCGTACCATGAGGCGGATTTCGAGGGCAAGATCCATTGTTAGTGGTGTCAAATTGTAGCACCCCGGTAAAACCACTACTAGAAAATCGTTGTGTTTTACCTTTGTGCATCATCATGATAGCATGCTTATGTCATCATGCCACATTGCATTTGAGCATCATCATGTCATCATGCATATGTTTGCCTAAATCTATTTTATAAAAGCATATCTTTATTTTCTAGATACCCTCGTCTTTGTTTCAAATTAAAATCCTGGTCTTACCATATATTTTGTTTGTCTAAAACTATTTGAACAAGGTTTTATAAAAACTAAAATAAATAAAATCTTTTGTCCAGGGAGGCAGTCCAGCTAGTCAGGCTAGAGGCCCAACCGGCCGAACCACCTACGACCCGGACCATCTAACCCTAACCTAACCTACGGCCACCTGAATCTGACCCAGCCCGCACGCTGTGGTGCACCAGCACGCACGCGACGCAACCTACCTATCCATCAGCCACCCAAATTCACCCGCGCGCGATGCACGCACGCTCGCTCGTGATAGCCCTGGCCGACACGACCACCTCGTGTTGCCCCGCACCCTCGCGCGCTCTCCACAGCCCACCCCGCACGTCGCTACCGACACGCCCTGACCCCACCCCCTCGTGACCCTGCTCTCGCATCGACACGCACAGCCTCGTCGCCTCCTTCCTCGTGTTTCCCTACCTACCCCGCGGGATCCACTCCTCTCGATCCTCGCCTAGTGCCGCCTCCGGCCTCGCCTAGCGCCACCACCTCCCGGTGTCGAGGCCCCGCCCGAGTGCTACCGCCTGGCTGGTGGCCGCCGCACCCACCTCCTGTTCGTTGACCTCGCCAGGCCCTAGGCGCTGCCCTCGCTTTCCATCGGTGTCGCCTCCCCGTGCTCTGCAAGCACCGGCCGCCACCACCTCTGCTCGCTCCGCTCGAGCGCCGACGTCGGCCGTGCTTCCTCTATGGCACTGCCCCGAGCCCCAACGCCACCGGACGTCCTCCTCTCTGGCCTCCCTCTCTCAAATGTCGGCCTCTGCACCTCGTCCCTGACGCGACCTCCTCGCCACCTCCTTGCCTCGCTTCCGGCCTCGTTTCCCCTCCCGCAGTTGCCTCGCTCCATCAGGCCGCCACTTCTACTCTCCTCGAGGCGCGGTCTGCCTCCCTGTCGATCTCACGGGTTCCTTCCCGTCCTCTGCCGCATGCGTGCTTTTGTCCCGGTGATCCATGAAAGCCCTGCACCGGTGTCCCCTTCCAATTCGCTCCGTCTCCAAGGTCGATGCGGCTCCCAATTGTGCGTCCTCGTGCTGCTGTGTATGTGTGAGTCGGGCACTGCCTTGGTTCCAGCACATGAAGATGGCTGAAGTGATACCTATAATCCTCATCTGTGGCTGCAGGTGTATATTCATGTACCAAGTGTTGATGCTACTGCCTAGACATGTCGCTTGTTCCCCTTTGAGGCTATAGTGCGAGGAGTTCCCAGATGGCGATGTTGCCGACAATCTCCCGATGCCTTTGGACATGAAGTCCCGCGAACAAACAAGATCGACCCTGGAGATCACCGATGCCGACCCAAGCCGTCAACGACAGCGGACACCGAACATCTTCGACATGGAACCAACAAGATCTCCTACGCGGATCCGAAGACTGATCCTTCCAAGACCGACCCCGTCGAACCCTGAAGACCGATCACGGAGTGCGAGACCGAACCCGAACCCCTCCGAACCCACAAGATCTTCGATCCTGAGATGTGTGACCCCTACCTATCCCTATTTTATAAATTGCCATATATCTTGTTGCATATAAATTGTCATGCTTGCATACATGTTTATTTGTTTGGGGGTACTTTGTCGATTCACCTCATAATTAAATATGGATACCATATGCGGGCTTTTCTAGTCTTATATTGGCTCCATTTAAATTTTTGTAGCGAACTTATGCCATGGTTTGCCTTGTTAATTCAACATTTAAATTGCGGGTAGGTAAATAACTTGAACCATATAATTAAATGTTGGGACCCCGGTTCCGCTTAATATTGCCTAGTTGCATCGCATCTTTGACATGCCATGCATCATATCCTAATCATACCGGATCTTCTGCCGTAGAATTAAATAGCGCATTCTTGTTTATTTTAGTGCTTTGGTTCTTCGCGGATTAGGCCGTTGAGTTGATGCGAGTATCGACAAGTTCTTCGGATAATGTATCTTCGATAGTGTTTCGCAGATGAGCAATCTCCCCCTTTCTACCTATTTTGCGTTTATAGTCTTTACTTCCTCCTGTTGCTCTATTTCTATCCTTGTTGCGATGCTTTAGTTTCTGTGCACCATTTATATCCCCTGTAGCCTCTATATTGCCTTGGACACACCCTATTGCCTGTTGTTTGATAGACAGTCGGCCTTGCGAGTCGTAGTTGCTTGCTTAGGTGCTGCTTCGCGTCGTTGTTGTTCCACCATTGTGGGAAGGTTGGCACATGCTTAATGGTGGAGATGATCATGACTTTAATTTCAACTAATAATTAAAATGTTGGGAATAGATATAACTAATGAAGAGGCACCGGTGGGCAATAGATAATATTTGGTTTTTAACCGCTCACTTGTGTCCCGTAGGCCCTGAGTACTTGATACCTGTTCCTTGACTATCGCACTATCCGTTGGGACAATGAATCCCCTTAGCCAGAGCTTGATTCATTTCTTATTTCTTAGGGCCACAAACTAGTTTGGGGTTTTATTACTATCATGTACTTATGCCATGTTTTACTGTTTTATTTACGATTGTGCGTGGAGCACCTGTACTGTTTTGGATCGTGACACGTTTTCGCTGTATCGACAAGCCTACTCACTCTTTCGGGTTCCCAGTCATTTACCGCCATTGACACAAACCCTGGGTCCGTCTCCGAGCCGGCCAACTTTGTTTCGGGTAGCTTAGTAGGGTGGCCACCTAAAATATTTTATGAATCCGGTGATTGCTTTGTCATGAAAGCCTCGTTGGGTTTTTATTTGGTTTTTCCGAGGTTGATTGTGCGTTTATTGCTATTTGTGCACCCCTGCAGAGTAAATCTTTCTGAAAGCCGTGTCCGCGGTTATGTACGACTTGGAGCACAATATCTCGATCATAGACAACTATAACTAAAGTAGTGCTATAAATTTGACTTTGACATGTCTACTAATCAGTTTCACTACAACGGAATGAGTAAATAAAAGTACCCACAATAGCTGGATTTGGGATATCTCTGGCTAATTGTATCTGACTAGTAAGTATTGCAACTACAGCAGAATGGTTAACTAAAACTGCCCACTGCTATGAGATCAGGATGACTCATGCTATCTATATCTGACTAGTAAGTGCTGCAACTATAATGGAATGAATAAAACTGCCAACTGTGTGAGTTTCCTCAGCATGACTTCCTCGTTTGGTCTCGAGGGGGAATCCCAGGATGGGTATGATTGGTGTTACTATGAGGTTGGATCCGAATAGGTCTTGCTTATCCCTCTCTAATAGCCGATAGTTGAATCGAGTCTCTATAGATTGTTTAGTGCATGTTGTCATGTCGCTTCAATCCACCATACCTATGTAGGCGAGAGCCGCCGAATTCTAGACTCGCCGGGTACTAGCCTCAGTACTGACCGCTCCCTTTTTCCTTTTCCCTTTGCCGGCACCCCGTTTGTTTTAGTAGGTATGAGATCGACGGTGTTAGCAGGGTTAGCCTTCCGGCTTGGCCTGGGCAGGGTTATGGACGCTATTGGTTATTCTTCAGGTCTCTTAGCCCAATTTGCTTCTTATCCATACTCGGATATTGTATCGTTTTCAAGGTGAATTGGATCTTTGTACTGTATATGTATTCTTGACTCATGGAGTCGTTGTTGTATATATATGTTCTCTGGGTTCCATCGTGGACAATTACGTAATGTTATTACTTTGTTTTCCACCCGCACACAAGTGCCTGGTGGGCATCTTTGAATTGTTTCTATGCGGGTTTGGCGGGAATCGCTAAAATCTGCATAGGGCCGATTCGAGGGTGTTACATGTTGAGAAAGATTCAATAGTTTGATATTTAAGTTGTGGTGTATTTCTTCTAGTGGTGTCATGTGAACTTCGACTACATGACACTTCACCTATATGGGCCTAGGGGAATGCATTGTGTATTTTTCTACTAATCGTAGGGGTTGCCGGAGTGACAGAAACCTGAACCCCTATTAGGAAACCTTTGCACAAGGGACGTCAGGGTCTTAGAGTTTAAAGCTGTGGTTAGGTTTCTACCTTAATTACTTTCTTGTACTTGCGGATGCTTGCAAGGGGTATAATCACAAGTATGTATTAGTCCTACGAAGGTCGGTACAGTAGCACAGGTTCACCCACACAACACTTAGACAACTAAAGAAGACTAATCAACTATATGAAGCGAAAGCACTTGACGATATTCCCGTGTGTCCTCGAGAACGTTTGGTCATCTTAAGTAATACAACCGGCTTGTCCTTTGCTAAAGAAGGGATTGGGCGACTTGCTGCATTTATTATTATTGTTTTTTATTTACTCGTACTTTATTTACCTGTATTATCAAAAATCCCTAAGAATCTGTTTGCTAAGTATTTACAGAGAATTCCTGCTCCAAGCCATTCGCCAACACCTTCTGCTCCTCGTTTGGTTCGACACTCTTACTTATCAAAAATACTGTGATACACCCCCTATACTTGTGGGTCATCATGCATCACAACTTTGGCCATCAGAATGAAGCACTCCAACGCTCCGTCGCCGAAACAAATGACAATCTCCGCCGCCTCATCGACGAAATGGAAAGACCGTGTTCACGTGCATCAAGCTCGTCAAGATCTTCGCGTCATCATGCTCCTCTTCAACAAGATCTTCCTCCAAGTGTGCCAAGATGCAATGATGCCCCCGTGGTTGAAGATTGAAGTTCTTCGAACTATGTACCTTCCCCACGGTATGCCGCAATGTCAAGCTATGATGGTGATTTCTCTTCAAGGCCCCAAGAAAGATAAGAAGCACACCATCATCATGCAAGGGCATTGGTGATACAACAATAGAAACCACAAGAAGAACCGCAAGTGCAATTGCAAGTCCACCGCCATCGCCCACGACACGTACTTGACACAACAAGTGATGACACCAATTGGGAGAATCAAGCTCGCCATCGACATGAAGTTCTCCAAGAGCCTCCTCCTCATCATCACCGCCATGAACGTCCGCACTGACACCATGGTCATCATGAGGCACCTCCTCCACACCACCAAAACTTGGATCTCCAAGTGGTACAAGTTGAGCGACGCCCACCACGTCATGAGGCTCAAGACCATGATATTCGTCGTGAGGCCCATGTGACTAATTATCATCACCAACCGAGGAACGAGCCTCCTCTTCGCCATCAACCGCGTCATGAGACTCCACATCCTCAACACCCTCATGGGGCCCAAGTTCTTGAACATCATCAGCAACCGTGCCAAGAGGAAGAGCAAGCTCCACAACAATAACATCAAGAGCAAGCTCCGCAACAAGGTCGCGAGAACCAAGTTCCACCTCCTCAACCACAAGATCATCAACAAGCTCAGCAAGCTCGCGGCAATGATCGTATGGAAGATGAAGACCGTCATCAACATGGCAACCATCGCAACTATGACCGCAATGAGGAAGCCCTGTATGAAGCCTTAACCTCGGGAAGATTGAATTGACAACACATAAATGTTCCTTAACCTTTTATGAAGCCTACAAAGCTCACCACACAAGCGAAGCAACACTCAAAGAATAGCCAATTCATGAAGATTATAGCATGAGTCCTCAAGTAGAAGGAAGTCACCTTAGGATGTATAGATGGCTCGTTGAAGGGCAACCATAGGTAACTCTCTTCGATTCATCTTGTCAACTTATGGTCCATAGAGGTTGACGCGTAAACAATTGTACCTTCACACAACAAAGACCAAGCAACATATGTTTGTGTGTGATAGAGGAGAATGTCATTTGTGGCATGTCCATTCTTGTTCACAACACTATTAGCACAACTCAAGTATAGCAAATAGGATGCATAAGGAAGGTCAAAGTGGGAACTCGTTTGAACATCATCACAATGTGGGAACTCGAGAACTCCATATAACGTCATAGTGTGGCACTCAAAGCAATGGACTAAAATATTCATAACCATCTTTGATGCAACAATATGAGAATTCGGAAAAAACACATGAGGAAGAATATCCAAAACAACATCATTATGTGTGCAAACCAACCATTGGAAAGAGAAATTGCTTGATATGTTGGATGCCACACACAAATCATCATAAGCAAAGATCATGGGCATTGGAGTATCACAAGCGGAAGCAAAAACAACATGTTTGCAAACAAACCATATGAAAGAGCAATTGTTCCCTATGTTTGTTGCAACAACAATACGAGAGACTTGGAAGCTCTCATGATAATACATGCCCATAATGGCATTATGCTTGCACAAAAAACATCAAAAAGAGAAATTGTTCAACATTTTTGTTGCAACACACAAAGCATGAATATCCAATAGCAACAAAACATGATTGTCACAAGGTGAAAGGATACCATGAACATGCTTGCAATCAAACCATAGGAAAGAGCAATTTATCAACATGAAAGATGCAAAGCATGCAAAAGGTATCAGAGCTGGGTTCAATCTTGAACTCACTTGGGGGATGCTCTCTAGAGCTCCTTTTGTCAACTCATGCTCAACCGAGGTTGAAATTCTTGTGCGGGTACCTACACACATGAAACACAAAAGGAAGAACATGTGTTCATGGTAGAGAAACAAATCATCCATCATGACTTATCTCTTCTTGTGCACATCACCATTAGTGTCAAGCAAGTATGAGATAGATGCATGGTGAGTATGCAAGTGGGGCAGATGCTTATCATGTCATTTACCAAAATCTCCAAAATTTGAGAAAGCTATGGGGGCCATCTCAATAGAAAACATATGGTAATTATTGTTGCAAGCAAAACAAGTAAAAGAGATATTTTTCATATTATTGCAAGCAACGGGGGAAATTGTAAAACATCCATGACAAAGCATTTTCCTAGGGTTACCATTGTCATCATAATTGCAAGCAAAACATTAGAAAGAGCAATTGTTCAATAAGGTGCAAGCAATGATGTCATGAACATAAAGTTTAGAGCATATCATGTCTATGGCAATGTCATGACAATAAAATTAATCCACATGGTCATCATGATGCATAACAAGATTAACACATGGGAATAAGAGTGGAACATATGTCATGTCACATGTATCATCCATAACATGCAAGTCATCACAAATCATCATGTCCACTAGTGGGACCATGGAATCATCAACACCCTTATTTTTACCTTGTTCATTTCTCTCATATGAAGTAGGTGTTGTGGTAGTATTGGTCTCCATGTGGGCGAGAGTTCTTCATCATGTATGGGGATGGCATCATCTTCATCCACCATGTTCATCTTCTCGGCCGGAGGCATCATCATCTCCAACCTTGACACTTCTTGATCCATGTAACCTAGCACATGAAGAGAAAACACACTAGAGGTAGAGGGCAAGTCGTTAGAAATCAAAGTGGTCTCACATGACCTATCAACTACCACTCTCAACTCACTTGGTGTATCACTCTTGTCGTCAAAGTGGAAGCACTCAATCTCACATAATGTGGAGTCATATATCTCACTCTTGTTTTCACTCAAGTGGGCTAAGTGGCTCTCATACTCACATGGGATTGGTACCACATCATCACTCAAGCATATGGGGATAGGCTCGGTGTGCTCAACTCCATGCACCTCCTTTGGTGAAGGGAAAGTCCCATTATCCCTATTCTCGACCTTTCCGTCGTCTTGTACATTGGCTTGTGTAGTCCTCTTTGACGTACTCGTCCAACTTGGCGAAGTAGAGGTCTTCGTCTTCCTCATCCATGAAGTTGCATGTGTCATCTAGGACATCAAGTTTTGGCATTGAAGCTTGATGGCATGGAGGGGAGCTTGCTCTTGGTGCCATTTTGGTGGTGGCACGAGTAGTAGAAGTGCCTTATGATGGTGTCGACGGAGGTCATTGGCATTCCTTGCCAAAGGTTGATGTAGATGTCACACTTGGGCATCCACATGACGCTCGTGATGATGCTTCTTGTCCTTGGCACTCTTCTTGGTGAGGTGTTGTAATGAGCACAAAGCATCATTAGTCTTGGCCATCATGCTGATGGTTTTGGCGAAGTCATTGTCCATGTCGCGCTTGAAGTTGTCCATGCTTGGGGAGTTATTGTTGTTGTAGAACTCCATATCACCCAAGCATGTGGAGTCATTGTCGGTGTAGTGCTCCGTCATGTCATCCATGCTTGTGTAGGCATATGCATGGTGGCTCATCGTGGATTCTTCGTAGATATCATCTTTAGCTCCGGAGTTCCTAGACATGATTCACAAGACCAAGTGGTATATATGGAATTGGTAGGGGGTTAGGGATGCAACGTCAAACCTTACTTTACCTTGGAAGATAGTATCGTGCAAGTGGCAACACTTGAGAGCAATCAAAACCAAGCAAAGTGAAGTTCACACAGAACACCAAAACCAGATAACCACTAAAAAACACACACACAAAGCTTATGGTGGATAGGTATGGAAGGTGGAGTGTCCAAGAACAATCCGAAATCAAGATATTGTAATGGCAAGTAAAGAACCACGATGATCACAAAGCAAAACAAGTCAATCCACAAGATAGGAATATATACAAGGAAAGACACACGGTGGGATAAATGGGACTTGTGCGACGAAGAAAGTGAGCTAAGAACAAATGATTACCTAGCAAAGACTATAAGCTCGTGTCGCACAAGTGCAAGGAGAGACGCTAGTTCGATTGCAATAAATTGGTGGGCTACAAGATATGCACCATAAGTACCACCTATTTGATGTTCATCGAGCTTGCGCTTCCTATTCTATGAGGCACTTGTTTCTTTCTTTCTCTTTTTCTTTTTTATTTTTCTATTTTTTTCTCTTTTTCTTTATTTTTATTTTCTTTTTCACTTGCCTCTTCCTTGTGCCAACAACTATACAAGATAACAATATGAGATAGCGCGCTCACAAATTTTGCTCAGAATTCTACAAGGTATCAAATGTGCATAGCCCAAGCAATCATAAGAGGAACTAGTCTCAATAGATGCTTGTTGAACGCAAAGATAGTGTAGCTCACAAAGGAAAGCAAGTGGGGAGAAGACGCAGAATGTTTATACCCTTCGTCGCCGATCTTCACCCTTTATTATTGGATTCCGCCTTGGTTACGAAATTTGGATGCATTAGATAGCATGAAACACTTAGATTATTATGTAGATCTCATTCTCATCTTCGAAACAAGCTAAAGAACACCAAAATCCGAGTTCGTATGCAAAAGTTACGCTCAAAACCGTGAAGAAGATTTTTCTGTCAGCAGGTGGGGTGGAAACTCCGGTCTGGAGGTCCAGAAACTCCGGTCTGGGGCTGGAATCTCCGGTCTAAGGACCAAATCTCCGGTCCGGAGGATCCAGGACGCGAACGGAGACTCGGGTGTCTTCAGGCCGGAGACTCCGGTGTGCATAGGCCCGAGACTCCTGTGCTCCAGCTGCTGCTTCTTCCGTCTTCTCTTCCAAGGCTCTGTCTTGTCGGGCTTGGTGCTCCAAGCTTCCTCCCATGCCTCCGTACTTGTTGGTGTGAACCTATCATGGATATGTGACGGAGTATTAAGTAGTATACCATTCAAGAGGGTAGGAAGTGGGTTCGCATATAGGAACGGATTCACCTTTGGAGTCCATGACGACTTGGCATAAGTTGGAGACCATGATGTGGTAATGACCAAAAGTCGGGCTACATTAGATTTGCTTCATTTTAACCGGATCGTTGTGCATGTTTTTGTGTGACGGAGCAAGATAAGACATGATGGATTCTTTTTCAGGAGATATTTTGGGCTTGAGGTGTACGCGTGGCAAAAAGTCTAGTGTTGTTTTCAATGACTATCTCGATGTCCTGAATGGAGTGGCATGTGATGCATCCGAGCTTAGCTGGTTCCTACATAGACCTTCGACAGTTGAGGAGTACCAAGATGGGGAAAGGCACATGGAACAGGGTTTCCATCGATGTCGCAAATACAATGGCAAGTTTAATGGGTATGATGGGCATGTTCTTGCTCACCGGCGTGTGGACAAGGAGTTAGACAGTTGGTCCGAGGCGGTTGACATAAATGGTTTTTCTCATACTTGGGAGGACTATAAAAGTTTTCTCCATAATGGTTTTGTATTACCGTATATGGAGGAAAACGAGCAGTCCCCCAAGGTTGAGAATGGGATAGTGGATGTTGGCAAGAGTATAGCACTTATACCGAAGGTCGCTACGACTATCACTACTCATGAGAAGTTGCCAGTTGTACCATTGCTAATAGTTAGCAAGGTGGCAGCCACGATTTCTGAAGTGTTAGCAGTTGATGTTGTTAAGGCTGTTGTTGTTAAGGATGTCGTGGAGGGTGTTGTACCATTGAGTGGTATGAATTTGAGCCTCAACAAGGTACAAGGCGATGCTTGCATGATAGTTGACAAGGGCCAGCGTTGGAATTTATTTTAGGTGTAGTGTATGATCAAAGAAAAAGCATGCAAGTTGATTATTGATGGAGGAAGTTGTACTAATGGCATTAGCAAGGCAATGGTGGCAGCGTTGGGGTTGTCAACATGGCTTATTCCTAAACCTAAGCATCTACATTGGTTAAATAGCTGCGGTATGGTGAAGGTAACTCATAAGGTGCGTGTGCCATTTAAAGTTGGTGATTATGTTGATGAGATTGAGTGCGATGTGTTGACGTTGGAGGTATGTGGGCTATTACTTGGTCGTCTATGGCAGTATGATCGCAACGTTACACATGCTAGAAGAGCAAATACATATTATTTTGTGCATGGTGGCAAACAACAGACTTTGAAGCCTATGAAGGATGATCACATAATGTCTGATGTACAGCTGGTGGTACATAAGGAGAAGGTGTGCAAGGCTAAGACAAAATCTAGGCTAGCTAAGGTGTAGGATGGAGAGCATGATGCATAGTGCAACAATGTTGATATTGCTTTAGCTATGCATGTAGCCATCCTAAACCATTGGCCAAACCAACACCTACGTCTTCGTTTGGTTCCAATGTTCGGAAGCCCGCTGCTCCTGCTGCTAGCACGGGTTCCAATATGTCAACTGCACGTACTCAGGATCTGGTGTGTCATACATGCGAAGGTAGAGGACATTACAAGAAAGATTGTCCAAACAGCAAGGTGATGTTTGTCAATGAACAAGGTGAGTATGAGAGTGGAGATGAGATTGATGCTAATTCTGATTATGATGGCGAGGATGGTGCTGATGCTTATCCTGAGTGTGCACCAACTATTGTGGTGTCTCCACACATACTTAATGTGAAACCTATTGGTGAATCTCAGTGTTGCAACTTGTTTCAAACAAAAGCTCTAGTTGGACCTAACAAAGCTTGCAAGGTAATTATTGATGGAGGTAGGTGCAGAAATCTTGCAAGTAAGGAGTTATGTACCAAGCTGAATTTGACTTATTTGCCTCATCCCAAGACATACTACATATAATGGTTGAGCAACAATGGTGAGATCAAGGTAAATCATATGGTACGTGTGATTTTTCAAATAGGGCCATACAAGGATTCTATTGACTTTGATGTGGTTCCTATGACTGTTTACCATCTTCTATTGGGTTGGCCTTGGCTTTATGATCTCCATGTGCAACACAATGGTCGTGACAATACATATCACTTGGTATTCAAAGGAAAGAAGATTACTATGCAGCCGATGACACCACAAGACATTGTGAATGATTCTCATCAGAAGATAGAAGTGAATTTGAAGGATGACTCTGTAGCTCGGCGAGATAGTGTGACAGTTGTTCATGATGTAATTGAGCCTAAATTGAGTAATATAACAAAAAGTGAGAGAGTGCCTAATCTTCTGATATTAGCCACCAATGATGATATGATAGAATTTCGTGAGGATCCTACATCCATGCCGCTTATGCTCATATATAAGGGCGAGGTATTGGTTTCTAACGACATGACTCCTATTTCTCTTGGTGTCTCTTCTGTTTTGCAGGATTTTGGGGATGTGTTTCCAGAAGATCTACCCGCAGGATTGCCTCCATTGCGTGGCATTGAACACCAAATTGACTTGATCCCTGGTACCACACTTCCCAATCGTGCACCTTACAGGACCTGATGAGGACATCCCTACAATTACACCAACTAACGATGCTCCAACTATTGCAAGGAAGGATCAGTCCAATGAGATTAGAATTGGACCCATTGCAAGAGCTCGTGCTAAGCTACTTGAACAACAGGTGAATTTGCTCCTAAATGAATCTGGTACTTTAATTGATGAGAACTTTATACTGCCTTCGTCTATGCATTTATGTATGATCAGGTTCGTTGGAGAAACAAGCATAGGGTGAGGAGGAGAAGGGCTACAAGAGGAGCCCAGCATGATGATCGCCAAGGATGCACGAGGGAGGAGCGGGAGGAAGGCACAAGAGAAGATCATCAAGACAGAGGCCAAAAGCTCTGCATCGACCGGAGTGTCCGGCCGAGTCCGCCCGGACTGTCCGGACAGCCCGAGAGAAGTTTTGGCATGGACAATCAGTACACCAAATTGGGCACTGCCTGGACACCACCCGGAAACTTTGAAGTTTCCGGCTGGACTGGACTGTCTGGCCGAATTCACCCGGAGTGTCCGCCCCACCGGACTATCTGGCTGATATCAACCAGACAGTCCGCCCGTCGACCGAAATCTGGTCCGAGCCGGTTTGTATCAGTTTGAGTTGTACGCGTTTAGTTTCGGTTTCTGGCTGCCCCAACCGCCCTTATAAGCCCTGGGACAACCCCTAGTTAGGGGAGACCATGTTTAAACTATTTTGGAGTTGTTTCATTCAAGGAACCTCTAGAATTACCCTGTATTCAAATTATACTACTGCAATTGAGTGTGATATGTTGTTCCATTGGGAATTAGTAGATTGCAAACTACCGTTCGTGGTCGACGGCTGCGTGCACAAGAGCATGGTGTTGTGAATATCCCACAGGGTTTGAGAGTTGTTACATTGGCATCAGGGTTCGAGCGGGAGAGTTCATAGCTATTGGCTAGTTATCTATCATCTACCATCATCATCGACAAGTGCTTAATGAGAAGATCGGGCCACCCCATATCGTCTTGGTATCAGATTTCCTCGTTTACTCGGTGAGCATCCACAAATCCATCCACAGATTAGTTCGTGTATTTCGTCCTATATAGAAAAAGCCTTACAAAAAGAGTTTCCATAGACTAGATTGCATCGTTTTCAAGTTTTAGTTGCTGATTGTATCTTCTTGTAGATCCGATCTGCAGGTTTTCCTTGTAGGAGTCTAGTTTTAGTTTTTGTCTAGGTTAAGGGTTTGATCTTGTTTTCCACCGTGTCCACCATCACCATTTTCCGCAAGTTTTCATTGTTTATCCGAGTCCACGTACCATACTTTTGTTTGCACCATAGACATAGCCTATCTACAGCATCTGTGCCTAGGAATGTACCCACAAGACCAGTTGCTTTGCTCCGATAGGCTGCCCATTAGGTTTTCGAAGTGCAGAAATTTCCGACAGGCAAAACCCAGACTATCTAGCCAAACCACACCGGACTATCTGGCCCAAGCGGAGTCTCCGGCGCATATAAACCGGACTATTCGGCCAAGTTCTGTTATAAGTTGCTGTACTCGTTTGCATTGAGTCCCTGTAGTTGAAAAATTAAAGAAAAATAGAGAAAAGAAAAGAGAATCAGTATAAAAAAAGAGAAAAGAGCTACAAGCGTGACAAAAGAAAAGATATCAAAGTGTGCATTATTGGAGGCCTAGTTGATTATAGCACTTGTAGATTGAGCAATCTTGTGCTTGTTTACTTTGAGCTTTTACTAGCGTCTCTCCTTTGCATTGCAATATTTCTTTCATAAGTTGCTTTGCCACGTTTATCTCCACGGTGTGTGTTTCTTGGGTTTTTATACGATCAACACTAGGACTTGTTTGCAGTGTAGTTAGGATACCATACCTACAACTCCACCTTAAATAACATATGTGCCCTATGATCGTTCTCTATACCCTCGACATTCACTTCATCACATCAGTGCATCAGTCTTTGATTTCGTTTTGGTAAAGCATCTCTATTCACTTTGGAACAGTAAGATCTCCTTTCTTGTCGGTTGTGAGTGAGTTGTGAGAGTTTCCACCAAACAGATTTTGATTTTTGCACTAACCTACTAATCATCTCTTCTAGTGATGATGATGTTGTGTCGCAGAAAAAGAAGGATGAGGAACTTGTTAATTGGCGCGATTATGACGCTTTGAAATCCCACTTGACGCGTGTGTTTACTCATACGATAGATTCCATTGAAAAGAATATCCAGGACATGCAAATGACATGGGATCAGAATGTTGGCGTGGTCACTACTATTCAAACACAAGTGACTGCAATCAATGTCAATGTCACAGCTTTGCAGTGTTCCATCGAGGCCTTGTCAGTAGCAATACAACAACGGCAGGAACACCCACATGATGATGATTTTCATGACTGTGATGAGGGTAGTGCGGCTGATGCTGCCCCACATCTTGGCAGGGGACTGATACATTGCAAATGTATCTATAACTTTTTATGTTCCATGCTTGGTTTTATCCACTTTCTTGTGTTTTGTCCACACTTTGGAGTACTTTTCATATGATTTCCTGGACTAACCTATTAACAAGAGCCACAGTGCTAGCTGCCTATTTTCTGCTGTTTTTGGTTCCAGGAAAGTCAGAAAATGAATATTTTTGGAATTGGACGGGACAAAAGCCAAAGTGCCTATTTTTCCGGAAGTCATCAAGTGCCACAATATGAGACGGAGAGGGGCCAGGGGGCCACCACACCACCTGGCCGTGTGGCCAGGCCTGACCCGCGCCAGGGGGTGGTGTGGCTGCTCTTGGCACCCCCTCGGCCTCCCCTTCCCACTATAAGAGGCCCTCGGGACGAAAACCCTAAGTACCCGATCAAAAATCCACGAAAGTGTCTGTAGCCGTCGTCATCTCCATCCCTAGATCGGGAGGGATATGAAGCTCTTCCCGGCACCCTTCCGGAGAGGGGAATTCACCCTGGAGGCCTTCTTCATCACCATCCAAGCCTCCGGTGTGATGCGTGAGTAGTTCATCCTTGGACTACGGATCCATGTAGTAGCTAGATGGCTGGTTCTCCTCCTTTGTGCTTTCATGTTTAGATCTTGCAAGCTCCGTTCATGATCAAGATCATCTATTTGTAATTCTCCATGTTGTGTTTGCGGGGATCCGATGGATATTGAGATGCTATTTCAGATTGATTATTGATTCTATCATGTCTTTGTTATTTGTGATCTTGCATGCTTTCCGTTGTTAGTAGCTATCTTGGCCAAGTAGATGCTAGCAACTCCAAGAGATAGTATTTATGCTCGATAGTGGGTTCATGCCTCTGGTAATCTGGGGAAGTGACAAAATCTCTAAGGTACTAGATGTGTTGTTGCTACTAGGGAGAAAACAACAATCCTTTGTTCATAGAACAATCATATTGTTTACTTTACACGCAGTTCGTAAAGCAATAATATGTTGCTTGTAACTTAATACTAGAGGGGGTTCAGATGATAACCTGAAGGTGGATTATTAGTCATAGATGCAGTTGGATGGCGGTCTATGTATAATGTTGTAATGCCCAATCAAATCTCAAAGGAGTCAAGATGATTAGTATATGCATGTATTGCTTTCTCGATGTTTGTCAATTGCCCCGCTGTAATTTGTTCACCCAGCATGTTATCTATCTTAAGGAGAGCCACCTCTAGTGAACTATGGATCCCGGTCCTTTTCTTTACATACAATCTACAATCCTTTACTGTTTTGTGTTTATTTTCTGCAAACTATTACTTCTTTCCATTCGATACTTTTAATCCTTTGTTTTCCGCAAAACACGGTGAGATTGACAAACTCATCGCAAGTTGGGGACAAAGTTCTGTGGTTGTGTTGTTTAGGTCTCCATGTTGCTACTAGCACCGGTAGTGCGCCCTGCCAAGGCTCAGCTAGCAACACCTTTGGGGTGTTTCCTTGCTCCTACTGGTTCGATTAAACCTTGGTTTCATAACTGAGGGAAACTTGCTGCTGTGCTCATCATACCTTCCTCTTGGGGTTCCCAACGAGCTCTACATTAACACCACACCAGCACTTTTCTTGGCGCCATACACAGAGCCATCAAGCATTTTTCTGGCGCCGTTGCCGGGGAGTCAATGACATCTTCACAAGGGGAGTCCCTCATAACCAATCTCTTTACTTTGTTATTTTTGTTTTTCTTAGTTACTTTTTGCTTTGTTTGCTTGTTTCTTTATCAAAAACACAAAAAACTAGTTTTATAAGTTTGCTTTCTTATTTGAAAACCCAAAAAAATGACTACTCTTGAAAACACTAAGTTGTGTGACTTCACTAGCACCAACAACAATGATTTTATGAGCACACCTATTGCTCCACCTGTACCTGAAGATACTTTCTTCGAGATAAAACCTGCTTTACTCAATCTTGTTATGAGAGAACAATTTTCTGGTATTGGTAATGAAGATGCTGCTTCCCATCTAAATAACTTTGTTGAACTTTGTGAGATGCAAAAGCATAGGGATGTAGATGGTGATATTATTAAGTTGAAATTGTTTCCTTTCTCTTTGAGAGGAAAAGCTAAAGAATGGTTGAATTCCTTAACTAGGAATAGTATTGATTCTTGGACTAAGTGCAAAGGTGCTTTCATTGGAAAATACTATCCTCCTGCTAAGATTATATCTATGAGAAGTGAAATAATGAAGTTTAAACAACTTGATTATGAGCATGTTGCTCAAGCTTGGGAAAGAATGAAATCTTTGGTAAAGAATTGTCCCACACATGGACTGACTGCTTGGATGATCATCCGAACTTTTTATGCAGGATTGAACTATTCTTCAAGGAACCTATTGGATTCTGCTGCTGGAGGTACCTTTATGACCATCACTTTGGGTGCTGCAACGAAACTTCTGGACAATATGATGGTTAATTATTCTGAATGGCATACTAAGAGAGCTCCACAAGGTAGGAAGGTAAATTCTGTTGAGGAAACTTCCTCCTTGAGTGATAAGATTGATATTATTATGTCTATGCTTGTTAATGGGAAAGCCCATATTGAACCAAATAATGTTCCTTAGCTTCTTTGGTTGCTCAAGAAGAGCAAGTTGATGTGAACTTCATAAGAAATAATAATTTTGGTAATAATGCTTATAGGAACAATTTTGGTAACAACAATTATAAGCCATATCCTCCCAACAATGGTAATGCTTTTTGGAAATTCTTACAACAATAATAGGAGTACACCCTCTGAACTTGACTTTATTAGTAAGCAAACTGCTTTCAATAAATCTATTGAGGAAAAACTCTCTAATGCTGAAAGAAATATAGCATCTTTGGCTGAAGCTCAATCGACTTCGAATAAAATGGCTGCTAAACCTGAAACTAATGATAATCCCTTTCTAGCTACTAATGCTATACAAGTAAGAATTGATGAAAATGTTAGACTATTAGCTGAATTACATGCTAAGTGGGAAAGAGAAGATGAAATTGCTAGAAACATTTTATTCAAAGTATCACCACCACTAGTGTTGAGGCTAGTAATAGTTCTACTACTTTATATGATAAGTATGGTTTTGATTCTGATGGTTGCAATATCTCTGAAGTTATTAAGTTCCTACAAAAGCTTGCTAAAAGTCCTAATGCTATTGCTATGAACATGGCCTTTACAAAACACATTATTGATGCTCTCATAAAGATTAAAGAAGAAAAGATGAAACATAAAGCTTCTATTCCTATAAAACAAGAAGATGGATGGGAACCCATCATTAATATGAAAGTGAATTACTTTGATTTCAAAGCTTTGTGTGATCTTGATAGTAGTGTTTCTATTGTGCCTAGAAGGATTTATGATATGCTTAATTTGACTCCTCTTGAAGATTTTTATTTGAATGTCCCACTTGATGCTAATGCTAAAAAGAAACTCATGGGGAGTCTTAATGATGTTCTTATTATGGTTAATGATTCCTATGTCCCCGTTAATTTCTATGTTTTGGATGTTGAATACAATGCTTCTTGTTCTATTACTTTGGGAAGACCTTTTCTTAGAACTGTTGGTGCCATCATTGATATGAAAGAAGGCACCATTAAATATAGAACACTTCCCTAAAAAGAGATAAAATATTTCTTCTGCTTCTCTTATGAAAACAAAATTTGGTCTTAATGCTTCTTCATTTGAGAACACTTGATTCTTTCTTTGCTTCTTATGCCTAACTTAAAGGCGTTAAAGAAAAGTACTTATTGGGAGATAATCCAAAAGTTTTAGATGAGTCTTGAAAGTAATAACCGCTCCTTATCCTTTTTATTTGCTTTTTGTGCCAAGAGTAACCTCTAATGAGAGAGAAGTAATGATTGGGAAAGTTGCTGTCCCGAAACAGATTTCTGTGCTTCACCGTAAAAATTCGTGTAAAATCTCTTAATGTCTTTTTGAGGCGTGAATTTTTTTGCTTCTGTCCCGGGTTGTTATCTAACTTTCGTTAGTTCAACACTTTTTGATTTGAGCAACATAAGATCTTTGAAAAAATTCGTCTTTACCTGCTGGTCTGTTTTGACAGATTTCTGCCATTTTCTGCATTTGCTTCTTGTTGGTTCCTTCTTGAGTTCTTTTGGGGAATTGAGATTTTTGAGGGAAGTGCTACAGTATCTAGTGTTCTAATGGAAGTTTATTTGGTGTTAGAACTGAACCTTAAGACTTATTTATCTTGAGTGCACTAATGTTGCTAATAAAGATTGTGTGAAGTTTTGTATGAAGGAAAAATTTCAGGTGTATGGAAGGAATAAGTAATGGGATGAAGGATGGACTAAAGCTCAAGCTTGGGGATGCCACGCGTGTCACCCCAAGAAATATCCAATAAGTACAAGCGTCAAAGCTTGGGGATGCCCAAGGCATCCCCTTCTTCATCAATAAAAATCCCAGGTTTCTTCCAAACGCTTCATTTTTATTGTTTCATGCACAGTTGTGTTGTTCTTGGAGCGTCTTCTTTTTCATTTTCATTTTGGTTTTTTGTTTTCTTTGTTTTCTTAGTTTTATGAATAAATTGGTTGGACCCCCTCTTTCATACATTGGTTTGCAAACAGTTTGGTTTTGTTTAAAAAAGAGTAGGTAAGTTCATACTTATGTGGTAAAAAGAGCTCGTTTTTGACTGTGGCCTATGCTTTGTCATGCCATGCTTGATATTGTTTTGGCTTTATGCTTAGTATTCTTTGCTGTAGCATGACTTGTTATAAAGAATTGATATTGCTTAATGTGCCTTGGATGAATCATGCGTTGTTTTAGCATATTAAAGCATAGTATTGTGGTATTCTCCTTTGATGCTTTATTTGGGTTGACTTGGCGCATGCTCACACCATTTTATGACTATCTCAAGTCACCATAGCCTTTATGATCCTTTAGTTTTCAACTTGTAGTATCACTTTATGCTTTGATCAATGATGTTTTGTCACTCTACATGATTATGGCCATTATTGCTCTCTTAGTTTGTCGCTCCCAGCCTTTTGCTAGCCTCCACAACCAAGTATGAGTTCCACTCATGCATCCAACTCCCTAAACCAAGTTATTCCAAAGATTCCACCATACCTACCTACTAGCTTATGCTATTCCAAGTATATTCATGCTTTTGTTTACCTTCCAAATTAAACTTGTTATGAGAAAACTATTGATTAAAGCTCTCACAAACTTGATGGCACACTTTACTTTTGGCATCTAATAAACTTGAACCATTGGTTCCTTCTTTGTTGCGTATATGCTTGCGCTTTATATGTTGAAATTAGCAGAACCATGTTTCATGGGGAACGCTTTCAACATTGCACTTGTACTTTGTACCCCGTTGATATCATGTTCTTTTGCTTACGGATCCCGGCGGTGTGAAATAAAAGTGGAACTTGTAAGATCATGGAGTTTGTATGTGTGTTAGAGAAACGCCTGGGCCGCTAGCCTAAGCCATGCCTAATCATGGTGAAAACTTGCAGCATCACCATAATGAGCACTCTATGAAGCATCCTCAATAAAAACCTATGCAAATAGCAAATAAAAAGATCGCTGAGATGCTCATTGTCTACTTGCCTTGTCATTTTGATTACGGGAAAGCTCTCATATCATGTGCAAGGGGTACCCCGTTGGCGGTTCTTAATGATACACATATACTTACAATGGCAAGAGCTTACTCGTGACTGAAGTTGAGTAGCATGAGGATCGGTCTTCATAAGTAAGGGGCATGAGATTTCGGTTTATAACTTGTCAAGCATATCCTCTTAGTTGTGTCACTTTAACCTAATCACCTTAAAGATGCTTATGATAGGGGCAATGAGAGCTGAAAGCTATAAGTACCATAATTTTTGGAAGCTCTTTATGAGACTTCAATCCCTACTTCCTTTTACAAAGGCCTTTCTTCCACCATTATATTGAGTCTCCACCTTCTATCTGTATGCACTTACTTTGAGAGCATAGTGGCCATTCTTAGTTCTATGTGCATTTTCCCAAGACTAGTTGATTGATGCATAACTTGTTATAAACTATTGTATCTAGTCACTCTTATGAACTTTGAAGGTGTCCTATGCATTTATATTTGCTACTCTATTGAGGGACAAGCTGAATACCATTATGCTATGTTTTCTTTATGTGAAACAAACAAACGTCTTGCAAAGCATTGTTATTCATGAATCTTTTGTTTGTGCCTTTTCATGTTGCATCGTAGTTTCTTTGCTTATTGTTAGAACTTTGTCTTTCATGTTATGATTGAAGTATTGTGATCCCAGCTTTGAATGTTTTACAAATACTTTGATCAAGTCTTTGATGGTGCATGTCACCTCAAAAATTATTCTTTCTTTTTATCACTTACCTACTCGAGGACGAGCAGGAGTTAAGCTTGGGAATGTTGATACATTGCAAATGTATCTATAATTTTTTATGTTCCATGCTTGGTTTTATCCACTTTCTTGTGTTTTGTCCACACTTTGGAGTACTTTTCATATGATTTCCTGGACTAACCTATTAACAAGAGCCACAGTGCCAGCTGCATATTTTCTGCTGTTTTTGGTTCCAGGAAAGTCAGAAAATGAATATTTTTGGAATTGGACGGGACAAAAGCCAAAGTGCCTATTTTCCGGAAGTCATCAAGTGCCAGAATACGAGACGGACAGGGGCCAGGGGGCCACCACACCACCTGGCCGCGCGGCGAGGCCTGGCCCGCGCCAGGGGGTGGTGTGGCCGCTCCCGGCACCCCCTCGGCCTCCCCTTCCACCTATAAGATGCCCTTGGGACGAAAACCCTAAGTACCCGATCAAAAATCCACGAAAGAGTCTGTAGCCGCCGTCATCTCCATCCCTAGATCGGGAGGGATCTGAAGCTCTTCCCGGCACCCTGCCGTAGAGGGGAATTCACCCTGGAGGCCTTCTTCATCACCATGCAAGCCTCCGGTGTGATGCATGATAGTTCATCCTTGGACTACAGATCCATGTAGTAGCTAGATGGATGGTTCTCCTCCTTTGTGCTTTCATGTTTAGATCTTGTGAGCTCCATTCATGATCAAGATCATCTATTTGTAATTCTGCATGTTGTGTTTGCAGGGATCTGATGGATATTGAGATGCTATTTCAGATTGATTATTGATTCTATCATGTCTTTGTTATTTGTGATCTTGCATGCTTTCCGTTGTTAGTAGCTATCTTGGCCAAGTAGATGCTAGCAACTCCAAGATTTAGTATTTATGCAAGATAGTGGGTTCATGCCTCTGGTAATCTGGGGAAGTGACAGAAATCTCTAAGGTACTAGATGCGCTGTTGCTACTAGGGAGAAAACAACAATCCTTTGTTCATAGAACAATCATATTGTTTACTTTACATGCAGTTCGTAAAGCAATAATCTGTTGCTTGCAACTTAATACTAGAGGGGGTTCGGATGATAACCTGAAGGTGGATTATTAGTCATAGATGCAGTTGGATGGCCGTCTATGTATAATGTTGTAATGCCCAATCGAATCTCAAAGGAGTCAAGATGATTAGTATATGCATGTATTGCTTTCTCGATGTTTGTCAATTGCCCCGCTGTAATTTGTTCACCCAGCATGTTATCTATCTTAAGGAGAGCCACCTCTAGTGAACTATGGATCCCGGTCCTTTTCTTTACATATAATCTACAATCCTTTACTGTTTTGTTTTTACTTTCTGCAAACTATTACTTCTTTCCATTTGATACCTTTAATCCTTTGTTTTCCGCAAAACACGGTGAGATTGACAACCTCATCGCAAGTTGGGGACAAAGTTTTGTGGTTGTGTTGTGCAGGTCTCCACATTGCTACTAGCACCGGTAGTGCGCCCTGCCAAGGCTCAGCTAGCAACACCTTTGGGGTGTTTCCTTGCTCCTACTGGTTCGATTAAACCTTGGTTTCATAACTGAGGGAAACTTGTTGATGTGCTCATCATACCTTCCTCTTGGGGTTCCCAACGAGCTCGACATCAACACCGCACCAGCACTTTTCTGGGCGCCATACACAGAGCCATCAGGGAGGTGCCAATCCCCCTGCACCTGCGCCTACTGCTGCACCTGCTTATGGCTGTGGGTTTGCTCCTATTGGGCGTGCTCAACGTGTTCAGAACCAAGCTGCTGATGATGGTTTGGGCAAGCCAAAATTCTCAATTCCCAAGTTTGATGGCTCAATTGATCCTGAAGATTACCTCACATGGGAGTTGAAGATTGAGAATCCCTGGCGATTGTTTGACTATCGAGAAGACAAGAAGGTCAAGCTTGCAGCGTCAGAATTCGATGGATATGCTTTGCGTTGGTGGGATGCTATTGTGCAGAATAAAAGGGACAACAATCATCTTCCTGTGATGGATTGGTGCGATATGAAGAGCATTATGAAGGCTCCATTTGTACCCATCGACTACTTGCGATCGGTTTTTGATAAGTTGACACAATTGAGGCAAGGAACCATGTCAGTTGATGAGTACTACATGGAGATGGAGATGCTTATGCAGCGTGCTAGAGTTCGTGAATCCCTTGAGATGACCATGTTGTGATTCCTCAACAATTTGAAGTCACCAATCAAGAGCATTGTTCGTCATCAGAAGTATGAGACTATGAATGGGCTATTGCACCATGCTAGAGAGGCCGAATCACAGTTGGCTGAAGAAGCTAAGTCACGTGCGAGGTTTCCATCTACTAGTCGTTTTTTGGCGAGGTCTACGTCGCCGCCACCTTCGGCGCCACCTGCAATGGCTGCTAGCCACCCTTCAGCATCGCCCAAGCCTGCTCCCACATCTTCTTATAGTTCCAATGCTAGTAAGCCCACTGCTCCTGCGGCTAACTCGGGCTCCAATATGTCAACTGTGCGAACGCGTGATTTAGAGTGCCATACTTGCGGTGGAAGGGGACACTACAAGAAAGATTGTCCAAACCGCAAGGTGATGTTTGTCAATGAACAAGGAGAGTATGAGAGTGGAGATGATGTTGATACTCATGGAGACGATGGATATGACAGCGAGGACGGTATGGATGCCTTCCCTAAGCATGCGCCTACCATAGTGGTCTCTCCACGTACACTTAGTGTGCAGCCTATTATTGACTTTCAATGCTGCAATTTGTTCCAAACCAAAGCATCGTTGGCCCTAACAAAGCTTGCAAGGTAATCATTAATGGAGGTAGGTGCAGAAATCTTGCAAGTAAGGAGTTATGTGTCAAGCTGAATTTGACTTATTTACCTCATCCCAAGCCATATTACATACAACGGTTGAGTGACAATGGTGAGATGAAGGTAAACCATATGGTACACGTGAATTTTGAAATAGGACCATACAAGGATTCTATTGACTTTGATGTGGTTCCTATGACTGTTTGCCATCTCTTATTGGGTCGGCCTTGGCTTTATGATCGCTATGTGCAACAGAATGGCCGTGCCAATACATATCACTTAGAGTTAAGGGCAAGAAGATTAATTTGCAACCAATGACACCACAATAGATTGTGGATGAGTGTAACATCCCAAAAACTTTAATCCAAGCTTATCAAGATCAAATCATCCAAAAATAGGGTTAACAAAAACTTTTCCAAATTTAAAATGAAAGCATTCATATGTGTGTGCATTTAAAATAGGAGTTGTTTTGAATTGCCATGATTGGGTGATCCTTTGCTTCTAAAGTGTTTCTTAGGTGATTTAAACATCAGCTACATCATTCCCAAACTTTTCCTAAAGAAAATCAAATCAAAAAGAATTAAAAAGGAGGAATGGTCATTTTAGCCATTTTAATCCACTACACTACTTTGAGTGTTCCTAGCACTCATTTCGTAACAGAAACAATTCTTGATCTTTGTACCCCTTGCTAGTACACATAATGAAGTACCAAGGCCCACCTTTGGATCTGCTAAAAACATTCTGTTAACTATTTTAATTGGCATTTGAAATTTGAATCTAATGCATATGCATAGATCACCCCTATTTCAAAACCCATCTATTTGAGCTCCACTTTCAAAATCCTTGCAACCAGAGACTACCTAGCACTAGTGGAGATCACTCAAAAAATTTGAAACCAAAATTCAACACTTTTTCTCTTGCGGCCATTTCATCACACACTTGGCAGGCAGATTTCAAACAAAACACATTTCACTATTTCAAATAGTATTCTGGCCAAACTTGTCTCCCATTTGGCCCCTTTTTACTCCTTTTGTCTCAAAATGATCTAGCAAAGCCATTTAAACCCACTCCCCTAGCCCCTAGTGGCATTGCCATGCCATACCGAGCCACCTCTCGCCGGCCGACCATGCACCTGCTGCAGCAGACCACTCCCCTCTCCATCGCCATGTCTTGGAGGTAGCCAGCACCTCATCGCCACCCTCTGTCCCCTGCCCGAGCCGAGCCTCGCCGTGGACCACCGAGGATACCACGCGCCTAGTGCCACCGCACCATGCCGAGCACGCGCTAGAGCGCCGCACCCGGCACGCGTGTACAGACCGCCACTCGACCGCAGCCCGCGACCACCGCTCCGCCACGACCTAGAGAACACCCTAGACACCCCCGTTTGCCGCCCGAAGCACCACAGCCACCGCTCGCCGTGGACACCGCCGCCTCTGCCGCTCAGAGCGCCACCTCGCCCAGACCACATGCCACCGCCCCTACGGCCGCATTCAATTCCTAGAGCACCACCAGGAGAACGCCGGTCGATCTCCACCCTCAGCCATGCCGCTAGCCGGCCGTAGCCTTGTCGCCACCGTCACCTGCCCATCCCGCTCGGTCTCACCGTCGGGCCTATAAAAGGAGGCCTCCCCAGCCTCTTCTCTCTACACCACTCCACTTCCCTCACCTCTCTGAACCTCACCCACCTCTCGCCGGAGCCAAGCAAGCTCTGCCTTGCCAGAATTGGAGCCGGAGCAGCCGCAGCAGGAGGAGAAGGGCGCCGCTGATTGCGACCACCCCAAGCTCCGCCGCAACCGCGCCTAGCCTCGCCGTCGACCACCAGTTCGTTTGCCCGCCTCGCTGACCCCGCTGGAGCCCTGGTACGTCCCCAGCAGACCCCACCGATCCGCTAGGGTTCGAGCTCGCCGGCGACCTATTCATCGTCGACGACGACCCTAAGTCGTACATCCCCGTTCTAATCCTATGGCCCATAGCACGCGTACCGTTTGGCGTGTTAAGACCCACTGACAAGCGGGACCCCCCTGTCAGCTGAGCCCCGCGCCACGGAGCGCCAGTGGGCGGGCCGAAGTTCTTTCCCGCGCTAGCCCACCCGTTCAAATCTGGATTTTTCTTTTTAGTTAAATCTAGTTTCTGTCCACTAGTTTAAAATTCAATTCAGAGGGTTCTATAAATCCAAATTGCATGAAACCGATCTTGTCTGAAAGGTATGGAGATGATCTATCCAAGCCCGTTGGATTTAATTCAATTAGAGTTATAGAGCTCTCATAATAAAAATAACAAAACAGAGGCTTTTGCATCATTTTTATAAAATCAACCAAGTTAGCTTTTGAGTTGATTCCAACTCTCAAAAATCACATTTAATCATATCTATCTAAATATAAAAAAATATTAAGGTTTACATGCAGTGACTTTGTACTAGTACCAAAATAATGCTATATACGCATTTCTAGTCACTTTAAATCATTAAATAATGAACTTAAACCAAAGTAATATTGATCCAACCCTTAAACCTCATTCCCACATGCTAGAATATGTGGTGATGACATGTGTCAACATGATCCCATATTTTAAGTGGTGGATATTAAATCTTAGTTAAATTTTCAATGAGTAGAAATTACATTTCTAAATTAAAAAGAATGAAACTATTGAAATAAACTTGTGATGCTTGTGATGATAATAGATCATCAATTGTGTGTCTTAGAATGCTACCTAGCCTAGTTAAGTATTGTTTGGTGATTGTGTACTCCATATGTATTCTTATAGACGATAGTACCGACTAAGTCTACGAAGAGGAGGAGTGCTATCAAGACGAAGAAGAAGAAAACTTCAACCATTGCACCAACCAAGGCAAGCTAGCACTATCCAAGATTAACCATTGTCAGTTATACTTGCAAGCCAACATTAACAATGCAAGCTAACCCTTGCAAGTTTAGTGCTTAGCAAACTAGATCAAACTAGATGGTTTAGCAAAGATGCCTTAAGCATGCTTTGATCACACCCCTTTTACTATTAGTTACCCCAAGTCTTTGTTTACAAGATTTACCTCCCTTACTTTACACAAAGTTCTTTACTTGTTTTGAAGGTAGCATAAAAAGTATAAAACTTGACCTACTTAGAAACCTTTAGATGTCATTCTATGGTATGAGATGGAACCCATCAGTTCCACCTTAGTGAACACTCTTAACTTAGTAGTTTAGAGTAGATCAAAAACTTGAGTCACTTTAGATGGGAACACTTGGTGAAAATGAATTATGAAAACCTTGGAATGATGAGTCATTCTATTGAGATGTTTTGACATGTGTTAAGAAACACAAATGGTTTACGATGATGAAAATGATGAGGCATGAGCCTTAACCCTTTTATAAAACTAATGGTTGGATTCGGATGCGATACCATTCCAAATTTACCATACAACCACATTACCTGAATTGTGTGAGGCTTAGCTGGAAATTTATATGCATTAGTATTAGTTCCCTCACGGGAGAGGTCTGAGGTGAGGCTACCTCTCATGATGTCCACCTATGCAGTGCCCAAGATGACTGATGGTCATGGTTGGGAGGCCATGCTCATAGGTGAGGTGCTTATACTAGGGTGTGTAAAGGGAAGGTTATGTTTGATTATCTGCATACTAAGTATGATGATTCAGGGTTATCCCTGACATATGTATCGAATCTTGTGGTGAAAGTGTACCACCTCTGCAGAGTGTCAAACTATTCGAATAGCCGCGTCCGCGGTTATGGGCAGTTGGAATGGCCATACTATTTCGTTGTCAGATGTTTTCCAAATAACTTGAAATGAAGGATGAATCTTGACTTGACCACAACAGGGTTGTGTTATGATAATAGCTTCCCAACTTAAGTGAATCTAGAACTTCACTTTACTTTTCTTTGCTTTAGAACTCAGCTTAGGTTTCAAACTTAACTTTATAGTTAAACTTAGATTTAGCACTTTAACTTAAAACTATAGTACCTGTTAATAGTAGTTTGCGAGTACTTAAAGAGTACTCATGGATTTTGTCCCTAGCTATTCTCATGGACAGACTATGAAGGAGACTATCAAGAGTATGATCATCATGACGGCTATGATAACTAGGACTATCTGCCTTTGTCAGCATTGCATGTGCCCTTGAAGATGGACCCCACCGCTATGCTTATCTTTTATTTCCGCTGCTTGTTGTATTAAAGACTGGATCATGAGATCCTTATTTGTGTAAGACCTTATGTATGGTTTGTAATGGATGATGTACTGTGATATCCAATCCGTTATGTCTCGCAAAAAGGGTAATCCTGGGATTGCGAGGTATGGCATAACGGGCATCTAGGATTAAAAATCCGGGTGTTGACAAGTTGGTATCAGAGCCATCCTTACCATAGGAGACCCTAGTTAGAATGGACGTCCAAACCAAAAACTTAGTTTCAAAACTAAAGTGAGTATTTATGAAAAACTATTTCCTCTCTTACCCTTGTGAACCAATTCTTTCTCAAAAATTAATGTTCCTCAAAATTCTTACATTACTACTTAAAACTTGACACACTTAATCACCTCACTAATTTCCTCATCCTTAATTCTTGTAGATGGAGACTCAGTTCAGCAAGTTTTACCAGTTTGGAAACGGAGGTCAGCTGATCTTGGAGAGAGATCTGGATTCACTGTCGAAGTTACTGGGACGCCCACATCCGGAGTTTCTTGGAGCTCAACTTCCAGGACCCCCAGGAGGATACCTACAGTGACTAGTCACCGTAGATCTTAGAGGAAGCATCGAAGCACCAACTTCCGGGAGAATTCAGTTCTCCGTGAGAGAGAACAACTAGCTAGATGGATTAGCCAGGGCAATGCATGAAGCTCTCGCACGTCTATGTGCCCTCAGCATCAACAAGATCCAAGGAACCCGTTTTGCCCACTATGCAAGATGTGACTTCATGGGAATGCCAATGGAGATGCCAAGTCACCCAGAGTTGAGGCGTCAAGTGGAGAATTTTGACTTCTTGCTACATGACAGACAGCAGGAACTAGACAATGCCAGAGAGTTAGCCAACCAGAACCGTGCCATCACCGACCAGAAGGCCCAGACTTTCGCACTGCTTGTCCAAGACCGCCAGTCTCTTCGCCGCCAGCGTGCCAAGAAGGATCGCACCATCGCCCGTCTTTGCAAGAAGGTGACAGACCTCGAGAAGACCATCAAGGAGCAGGAAGCTCAGCTTGTAGCCAAGGAAGAAGAAGATGAGGGTGAAGACATCCAGGGAGACATGGATTCTTACCTCAGCAATGATGATGACTTTCTGGAGGAGGATGTTGTGGACTTCTACACTGATGATGAAGACTCCGACTTCATCGACGATGAGTAGATGCACTAGAGCACTGTCGTAGCATGAGTTGTATCGGTCCCACTGTATCATAGCTGGCAGAATGGTTCTTCAAACCATCTACTTTCCTTTATTTCTTGTGGTGTGTGTTGTATCGGGTGCTTGCTTGCATGAATGAAAATGAAGTTAGTTGAAAAACATGAGTCTAACTCAAAGTTTTAGCTTTGAAAACCCCAAAACCATGAACCTTAGAATTTCCCTCTTACCCCTATATCTATCTCAATCTTCAGATGACTCGTGGAAACCAAGGAGGGAGCAGCTCGTCACAGAACCCAATGTTGTAGATCTTGCAGAATCTCATCGCAGACCATGAAGCAAGCAGGGCCGAGCGCCAAGCCAACTTAGCAACATTGCAGCAGATCGCCCAAATGGCTCTCAACAACCAAGGACATGGAAATCAGGATCACCATGGATCCAAACTCAAAAAATTTCAGAATACCAATCCCCCAATCTTCAACCAATCTGAGAACCCATTAGATGCTGATGACTGGTTACAGACCATGGAAAACAACCTCCAAGTTGCAGGAGTTGATGAAAATGAGAAAGTTCTCTTCGCCACCCACTATCTGGCAGGAGATGCAAGAGCTTGGTGGAATAGCATCCGCAATGTGAACCATGGCCAGGTTATGACATGGGAAGCATTCAAAGTCAAGTTCAGCCGCACCCACGTGCCGCAAGGTCTCGTCAATAGGATGAGAGATGAATTCCGCGAATTGAAGCAAGGAAGAATGACTGTGGTGGAGTACCGTGACAGATTCTTGTCACTTTCCAGATATGCACCTGATGAGATCAACACAGAGGCCAAGAAGAAGGAGAGATTCCTGAACGGACTGCATGATGAGATGCAGACTGTCCTCGTCAATATCCGTTTCCAGGATCTCGAAGAGCTAGTCGACTCTGCCATTCAGATGGAAGGGAAGATTAACCAGGCAAACGACAATCGCAAGCGTCGTATGATGTAGTAGTCTGGATCCAGTAGTCACCAGAAGTACCGTCCCAACCCTTCGCCAGGATATGCACCAAGGAACAACCGACCCCCAAATTCTCGCCCAAGCTACCCCAACCATAGCGGAGGCAATGTGAAGTCCGGAGGAAACAATCACAACTCCGGTAATGCCAACACTTTCAACCGTGCCCCTCCCAAGAGCAACAACAACAACACTGCACCCAGAACTGGCAGCAATGCTGTGCCGGTCATAGTCAAGGACAAGTCCCAGATCACTTGTTTCGAGTGTGGAGTGAAGGGTCACTACTCCAATAAGTGTCCCAAGAAGACTACAGCCAATGCCCCTGTGAATGCCCCAGCTCAGCAGTAGCGTCGTGTTCAACCAGGAAGGAGATTTGCCCTAGGGAATCCTCACAACCGCAACGGCCGTCTCTTCCACATGAACGCAGAAGAAGACCAGGAAGCGTCAGATGTAGTGTTGGGTATGTTTTCTGTCAACTCAGTTTTAGCAAGAGTATTGTTTGATTCTGGAGCATCGCATTCATTTGTCACCGAAGAATTTGCATGCACTAGTAATATTCACCCAACCAACCTGAAGCATGTCATGATAGTTCAAATCCCCGGATCAACTACAAAAGCTAGAAAAATTTGCAAAGTTGGGCCTATCAGAATACATGGAATAGATTTTTATGCCAACCTAATTGTACTTGGAACCAAAGGATTGGAAGTAGTACTAGGTATGGACTGGATGTCAAGGCATAAAGGATTGATATACTGTGCTAAGAAAACCATCACCATGACCAGTAGTTCTGGAGTAATAGTAGAGCATATCTCTGAAACCTTACCCCATCAATTCAGGTGCAACAAGAGTGTAGCCCTGCCCACCATAGACCAAGTCAGAGTAGTCTGTGAATACCCCGACGTATTCCCAGATGAATTGCCAGGTATGCCCCCGGATAGGGATATTGAGTTCATTATCGAACTAATCCCCGGAACCGGACCCATAGCCCAGAGACCGTATAGCATGAACCCCTCAGAGTTAGTGCAACTAAAGAAGCAGTTGGATGCCATGTTAGCAACAGGCTTGATTCAGCCAAGCGCATCGCCATGGAGATCACCTGTGTTATTCATCGACAAGAAAGACGGAGGCAATCGTCTGTGTACAGATTACAGAAAGTTGAATGACGTCACCATCAAGAACAAGTACCCATTGCCAAAGATAGAGGATCTATTTGATCAGTTGACTGGAGCCCAGGTATTCTCAAAGATTGATCTTAGGACTGGTTATCACCAACTTAAGATTCGTGCAACGGATATTCCGAAGACCGCCTTTACTACTCGCTATGGTTTATACGAGTATACGGTTATGTCTTTTGGATTAACCAATGCCCCTGCTTATTTCATGAATCTCATGAATAAGATCTTTATGAATTTCCTAGATAAATTTGTAGTTGTGTTCATCGACGACATCCTTAACTACTCGAAGTCAGAAGAAGAGCATGAGCAACATCTGAGAATCATCCTAGAAACCCTGAGAGAGCATCAGTTATATGCCAAGTTCAGCAAATGTGAGTTTTGGCTGAAAGAAGTAGGATTCCTAGGACATATTGTGTCTGCCAGAGGAGTCTCTGTTGATCCCGCCAAGATCAAAGATGTCGAAGAATGGGAAGCCCCAACCACTCAAACCCAAGTCCATTCATTTCTCGGATTAGCGGGATATTACCGCAAGTTCGTAGAAGGATTATCGAGCATCGCCCGACCAATGACCCAATTGTTGAAGAAGGACAAGAAGTTTGAATGGACAGAAAAGTGTGAAGCCAATTTGGAGGAACTGAAGAAGAGATTGATATCAGCCACAATTTTGATCATGCCAGACATCAAGAAGCCATTTGATGTGTATTGTGACGCATCCAAGATTGTTCTAGGATGTGTATTGATGCAAGAAGGCAAAGTCATCGCGTATCTGTCTCGACAACTGAAGCAGCATGAGCAGAACTATCCGACCCATGATCTTGAGCTAGCAGTTGTGGTTCTAGCATTGAAGACATGGCATCATTATTTGATGGGTAATCGCTGTGAGATTTACTCGGATCACAAGAGCTTGAAGTATATCTTCACTCAGAAGGAGTTGAAATATGAGGCAAAGGAGATGGATAGAGTTAATCAAGGATTATGACCTTGACATTCACTATCACCCCGGCAAAGCCAACGTGGTAGAGGATGCTCTTAGCAGATTGCCATGTAGGCTTAACACCATGATCAAGGAGAAGCAACCAAGTTTGTATGAGGAGTTGGAGCAGTTCAGGACTGAATTAGTTAGCAAAGGATTCTTAGCTAGCATTGAACTTCAACCCACGTTGATTTGCCAAATCAAGGAAGCCCAGATGGGAAATGAGAGTATCGACGGTATCAAACGTCGTATTGGTACAGGAAAGGTACCTGGATTCACCAAAGACGGAGAAGGAGTACTGTGGTACAATGGACGTATCTGTGTGCCAGCAGATTCGGAGCTGAAGGAAATTATCATGAAGGAAGCTCATGATACTCTTTATTCTATCCACCCCGGAGGAACAAAGATGTATCAGGATTTGAAAGAGCAATTTTGGTGGCACAAGATGAAGAGAGAAATCAAAAGCTACATCGCCAAATGTGATATCTGTCAAAGAGTCAAAGCCGAGCATCAAAGACCTGCAGGATTGTTGCAACCATTGCAGATTCTGGAATGGAAATGGGATTCCGTCGGAATGGACTTTATCACCAGTTTACCTACTTCCAGTAGGGGAAATGACTCAATCTGGGTCATAGTTGATAGACTGTCCAATGTAGCTCACTTCATACCTGTCAAGACTACCTACCAGAGTGCAAAGTTAGCAGAGCTGTACATTGCTAGGATTGTTAGTCTACATGGAACCCCCAAGACCATCGTGTCAGATCGAGGAACCCAGTTTACTTCAAGATTTTGGCAGAAAGTTCAGGAAGGATTAGGAACCAAGTTGAATTTCAGTGCCGCTTATCACCCGCAAACAGATGGACAGACTGAGAGAGTCAACCAGATCTTAGAGGATATGCTTAGAGCTTGTGTTTTGGAATACGGATCAAAATGGGAAGACTGTCTACCTTTCGCAGAATTCTCATATAACAACAGTTATCAAGCTAGTTTGCAGATGGCACCATTTGAATTCCTATATGGAAGAAAGTGTCGTACCCCTTTGAATTGGTCGCAAGTAGGAGAGAGTCAGATCTTTGGACCTGACATTCTCCGAGAAGCAGAAGAGAAAGTTCACAAAGTCCGTGAGCACCTCAAGACCGCCCAATCTAGACAGAAGAGCTATGCTGACAAGAGAAGGAGAGACCTGACTTTCAATGTCAGAGATTTTGTCTATCTCAAGGTTTCACCATTGAAGGGAACTCAACGCTTTAGTCTGAAGGGAAAGTTAGCCCCCAGATATACCGGACCTTTCAAAATTCTGAACCGTCGAGGAGAAGTATCATATTAGCTGGAACTGCCTGAAGAGATGTTAGCCATCCACAATGCGTTCCATATCTCGTTACTTCGCAAATGCTTAGAAGTGCCTGAGAAGACTGAAGTTTTCAAGAATATCGATCACAGAGCTGTGGAAATCAACAATGACCTGACCTATCGGGAAGTACCCATCCATATCTTAGAAGAAGCCTACAGAACCACCAGGACCAGGAGCATCAAGTTTCTTAAGATTCAGTGGAGCAACCATACCGAGGAGGAAGCTACTTGGGAGCGCGAAGATTACATTAGGAAAGAGTTCCTAGATCTCTTTAGTTCCTAGTTTTCTTTGTAAATCTCGGGACGAGATTTTGTTTAAGGAGGGAAGGTTTGTAACATCCCAAAAACTTTAATCCAAGCTTATCAAGATCAAATCATCCAAAAATAGGGTTAACAAAAACTTTTCCAAATTTAAAATGAAAGCATTCATATGTGTGTGCATTTAAAATAGGAGTTGTTTTGAATTGCCATGATTGGGTGATCCTTTGCTTCTAAAATGTTTCTTAGGTGATTTAAACATCAGCTACATCATTCCCAAACTTTTCGTAAAGAAAATCAAATAAAAAAGAATTAAAAAGGAGGAATGGTCATTTTGGCCATTTTAATCCACTACACTACTTTGAGTGTTCCTAGCACTCATTTCTTAACAGAAACAATTCTTGATCTTTGTACCCCTTGCTAGTACACATAATGAGGTACCAAGGCCCACCTTTGGATCTGCTAAAAACATTCTGTTAACTATTTTAATTGGCATTTGAAATTTGAATCTAATGCATATGCATAGATCAACCCTATTTCAAAACCCATCTATTTGAGCTTAACTTTCAAAACCCTTGCAACCAGAGACTACCTAGCACTAGTGGAGATCACTCAAAAAATTTGAAACCAAAATTCAAAAATTTTCTCTTGCGGCTGTTGGAGATATGCCCTAGAGGTAATAATAAATGTAGTTATTATTATATATCTTTGTGTTTATGATAAATGTTTACATTCATGCTATAATAGTATTAACAAGGAAACCATTAATACTTGTGTGATTTGTAAACTTAATTTGAAGTCCCTAGTATAGCCTCTATACTTCACTAGCTTGTTGGTTGATTGATGATGTGGTTTCTTTGTCATGAACATTGAGATGTTATCAACAACAAGATCATATCGTTAGGAGAATGATATGGTGGACATACTCCTATAGACAAGCGTAGCATAAAGATCAAGTCATTTCAATAGTTCAATTGCTATATGCTTTCTGATACATAGTAACCTAATTCCTTCGACCATGAGATCATGCATATCACCTTTACCAGATGGATGCTTTGATATCATCAAACACCACACCGTAACAGGGTGGCTATAAAGGTGGCATTGAGTGTTCGGAAAGTATTGGTTGAAACACATGGATCAAGAGTGGGATTTGTCCATCCACATGACGGATAGATATTCTCTGGGCCCTCTCGGTGAAATGTCATCCAATTAGCTTGCAAGCATGTGACTTGGTCACAAGGGATCACATATCACGGGAACGAGAAAAGAGTACTTATCAGTAACGAGGTTGAACTAGGTATGCAGAGATACCGACGATCATGACCTCGGATAAGTAACATATCGTGAGACAAAGGGAAATTGGTATCGTATGTAAGTGGTTCATTCGATCGCAAAGTAATCGTAGAAATATGTGGGAGCCATATGAATTTCCAGATTCCTCTATTGGTTATTGTTCGGAGAAGTGTCTCGATCATGTCCGCATAATTCACGAACCGTAGGGAGACACACTTAAGGATTCGACGTTGTTTGAGTAGTTATGGTATTATGAGAAAGAGACCGAATGTTGTTCGGAGTCTCGGATGGGATCCGGGATATCACGAGGTGATCCGGAATGGTCCGGAGAATAAGATTCATATAAGGAAAGTCCCATTTCGGAGTTGGGGAATGGTTCCGGTGTTTTCATCGGGAACATTCTAGAAGGTCCCGGAATGTCCGGCACTCCGGGGGGGAAGGGGTACATGAATGTGTCATTGCAAGATGGAATGATTGCATCATGTACTAAGTGTTCTCGCTGTCCAAAATAAAGGGTTTATTTAATTCCTAAATTGGAAAAGTCAAACGGCTAGTTTGAAAGTCAAACTGCCAGTTTTGGAAAGTGGGAAGAGGAGGAGAAGAGGAGACCGACTTGGGGAAGGAGTCCCCAAGCCGGCGGCCAGCCCTAGGCCGAGTTGGGGAGGGACTCCCTCCCTCCCCTAGCGCGCCAGCCCTCCCACCTATAAAGGGAGGGGCAGGGCTCCCCTCCCAACACACACAAGTTCCTATCCTCTAAACTAGAAACTAGACCTAGACCCCGGTTTAGAGCTGTTTCGGTTTAGAGCCTTCTAATTGGTTTAGAGCCCTCTAATTGGTGTGTCTAATTACTAGACCACTAATAGCCTCTCTCATAAGCTCCACCATACTCGCACCGGCTTAAGGCGAAGCCCTGCGGGATCTCCCCTCTACCTCCGGTACCACGCCGTTGTGCTGCCGGAATCGCGAGGAGAGTGCTACAACCTCCGCTGCCTGCTGGAACAAGGGAGAGGAAGGTCTTCGTCGAGTACCGAACGTGTGACCGACTGCGGGAGCGCTGCGGGAACGCGGCGCCGGAAGGATCGTCTACGCGATCTTGAGATCGGAAAGAGTACGACTACATCACCCACGAGAATCTGCTCTCGTTAAACACTTTGGAATCTTCGAGGGTGAGTTATTCCATCGACTCGTTGCTACAATCTAGTAGATAGATCTTGGCTTGTTTGGTTGTATGCGATAGAAAATTTTTGTTTTCCATGCTACGAACCCCTACAGTGGTATCAGAGCCGTGTCTATATGTAGATCTGTTGCACGAGTAGAACACAATGGTCATTGTGGGCGTTGATGCTTTTATTGTAGATTGCTTTTTGTGTACTTTGCATCTTGCGGTATGTTGGGATGAAGCGGCCCGGGCTAACCTTACATGACATCGTTCATGAGACTTGCTCCACGCTTGACATGCAACTCGTTTTGCATAAGTGGCTTTGCGGGTGCCTGTTTCTCCTAGCATAGTAAAGATCCAATTTACAACGGGTGATCAACAATGCTAGTATCAATGTTGTGGTTCTTGTTCGTAAGTTAGAACGACACTTATGGAAAGCCCCAAACCACGTAAAATATGCAAAGAAAGTAGAAGCGTCTAACTTTGTTTTGCAGGGGTGTGCAGTGATGTGATATGGCCATGATTGTGATTATATTTGATGTATGCAATGATCCTTATTGTAAGTTGGCAACCGGCAGGAGCCATATGGTTGTCTTTAATTTCTGTTAAGGCCTGCGTGTCTATTCAAAATAGTTGTAATAGTTGAAGTTGGCGGACGACAACCATGAAGAAGCGTCATTGACCTTGATGCTATGCCGGTGATGATGGAGATCATGTTCGTGCTTGAAGATGGAGATCGGAAGCACAAAGAAGAAAGGCCATATCATATCACATATTATGAATTGCATGTGATGTTAATCCTTTATGCATCTTGTATTGCTTAGTAGACGACGGTAGCATTATAAGATGATCCCTCATGCACATAAATTTCAAGTTCTAAAAGTGTTCACCCTTAGTATGCACCGTTGCCAAAGCTTGCTGCTTCGAAGCACCACGTGATGATCGGGTGTCTTTGATTCCGCGGGTGACTACAACGTAAGCAAGCCAGATTTGCTTATGCGGAAGCTAAGGTTTGATCTTGACGAGCCTAGCATGTACAGACATGGCCTCAGGAACACGGATCGCCGAAAGGCAAAGCATGAATCATATAGTAGATATGATGAACATGATGATTGTTCGCCATTAAAACTATATCAGCTCTCGTGATGATCGGTGTTGATGTAGTGGATTTGGTTCGTGTGATCACTAAAACAATGTGAGGGATGTTGTTTTGAGTGGGAGTTCACCTAGTTTAATTTCATTAATTAATTTGAACTCAATTTGTCATAAACTTAGTCTAAACTATTGCAAATATGTTGTAGATCAATGGCAGCCCCTACCATCAATTTTAATGCGTTCCTAGAGAAAGAAAAGTTGAAAAACAATGGAAGCAACTTCGCGGATTGGTTCCGCAATTTGAGGATTGTCCTCACAGCTGGTAATTTGACCTATGTGCTGGATGCACCGCTAGGTGACCCACCTGCAGCTGATGCTACCGATGAAGTAAAGAATGTTTACCTCGCTCGGAAGAATCAGTACTCCATAGTTCAGTGTGCTATCTTGTATGGTTTAGAATCGGAGCTTCAGAAAAGGTTTGAAGAGTCAGATCCATATGATATTGTCGAGGATCTCAAATTAATCTTTGAGACTCATGCGGCAATTGAAAGTTATGAAGCTTCTGAAAAGTTCTTTAACTGCAAGATGGAAGAGGGTAGCTCCGTCAGTGAGCATGTGCTTAAAATGTCTGGGCACGCAAATAAACTTCAAAGTTTGGGTATAGTGATTCCTAATACTTTGGGAGTTTACCGCATCCTCCAATCACTACCACCAAGTTACAAGAACTTTGTGATGAACTACAACATGCAGAACATGAACAAAGAGTTGCCAGAACTATTTGCTATGTTAAAATCTGCAGAAGTGGAGATCAAGAAAGAGCACCAAGTGTTGATGGTCAATAAGACCACCAAATTCAAGAAAGGCAAGTCTAAGCAGAAGGGACACTTCAAGAAGGGTGGTAAGAAAGTTACCACGCCGACGAAGAGGACCAAGGCTGGACCCAAGCCTGATACTGAGTGCTTTTACTGCAAGGGAGAAGGTCACTGGAAGCGGAATTGCCCAAGGTACTTGGCGGATTTGAAGAACGGCAACATCAAGAAGAAAGGTATATCTGATATACATGTTATTGATGTGTATCTCACTAGTACTCGTAGTAGTGCCTGGGTATTTGATACTGGTTCGGTTGCTCATATTTGTAACTCGAAACAGGAGCTGCAGAATAAACGGAAGCTAGTGAAGAACGAGGTGACGATGCGCGTGGGAAACGGATCAAAGGTTGATGTGATCGCGGTCGGCACACTACCTCTTCATCTACCATCGGGATTAGTTTTATACTTAAATAATTGTTATTTGGTGCCTGCGTTGAGCATGAACATTATATCGGGATCTTGTTTATTGCGAGACGGTTACTTGTTTAAATCCGAGAATAATGGTTGTTCGATTTATATGAGTAATATGTTTTATGCACATGCACCTTTGATAGATGGTCTATTCATATTGAATCTCGATAGTAGAAATACACATATTAATAACATTGAGGCTAAACGTTTGAAATCAAGCGATAATTTGACCTATATGTGGCACTGTCGTCTTGGTCACATTGGAGTGAAGCGTATGAAGAAACTCCATTCCGATGGACTTCTTGAATCACTTGATTTTGAATCACTTGAAAGATGCGAAGCATGTCTGATGGGTAAAATGACTAAGACTCCATTTTCTGGTATGATGGAGCGAGCTACAGACTTATTGGAAATCATACATACCGATGTGTGTGGTCCAATGAGTGTAGCATCGCGCAGTGGTTATCGTTATGTTCTTACCTTCACGGATGACTTGAGTAGATATGGGTATATCTATTTTATGAAACATAAGTCCGAAACTTTCGAGAAGTTTAAGGAGTTTCAAAGTGAGGTAGAGAATCAACGTAACAAGAAGATTAAATTTCTACGATCTGATCGTGGAGGTGAATATCTAAGTTACGAGTTTGGCGAGCATTTGAAGAAATGTGGAATACTTTCGCAGTTGACACCGCCGGGAACACCACAGCGTAATGGTGTGTCTGAACGTCGTAATCGAACTCTCTTAGATATGGTTCGTTCTATGATGTCACTTACAGATTTGCCACTATCATTTTGGGGTTATGCATTAGAAACAGCCGCATTCACTTTAAATAGGGCACCGTCTAAATCCGTTGAAACGACACCGTATGAATTATGGTTTGGGAAGAAACCTAAATTGTCGTTCCTTAAAGTTTGGGGATGCGAAGCCTATGTAAAGAAGTTACAGCCGGACAAGCTTGAACCCAAAGCGGAAAAATGCGTCTTCATAGGATACCCGAAGGAAACTGTTGGGTATACCTTCTATCATAGATCCGAAGGCAAAATCTTCGTTGCTAAGAATGGATCCTTTCTAGAGAAGGAATTTCTCTCGAAAGAAGTGACTGGAAGGAAAGTAGAACTCGACGAGGTTGTCGAACCTTCTCTCGAAATTGCGAGTAGCGCAGCACCGGAAGAAGTTCCTGTGGTGCCTGCACCAATAAGAGAGGAAGCTAATGATGGTGATCATGAAACTTCGGTTGAAGTTACTACAGAGCCTCGGAGGTCAACGAGAACTCGTACCACTCCAGATTGGTATGATTCCGTTATGAATGTCATGTTGGTGGACAACACCGATAACCCCGAGACATATGAGGAAGCGATGATGAGCCCAGATTCCAATAAATGGCAAGAAGCCATGAAATCCGAGATTGGATCCATGTACGAAAACCAAGTATGGACTTTGGTGGACTTACCGGATGGCCGGAAGGCTGTCGAGAACAAATGGATTTTCAAGAAGAAAACAGATGCTGATGGTAATGTTACTGTCTATAAAGCTCGACTTGTCGCAAAAGGGTTTCGACAAATTCAAGGAGTTGACTACGATGAGACTTTCTCACCGGTAGCGAAGCTAAAGTCTGTGAGGATTATGTTAGCAATCGCTGCATATTATGATTATGAGATATGGCAGATGGATGTCAAAACAGCATTCCTCAATGGAGACATTGATGAAGAGTTGTATATGATACAACCCAAAGGTTTTGTCGATCCTAAAGATGCTAACAAGGTATGCAAGCTTCAACGGTCCATCTATGGATTGAAGCAAGCATCCCGAAGTTGGAATCAACGTTTTGATAAGGTAATCAAAAGTTTTGGTTTTATACAAACTTATGGAGAAGCTTGTATTTACAAGAAAGTGAGTGGGAGCTCTGTAGCATTCTTAATACTGTATGTGGATGACATATTGTTGATTGGGAATGATGTAGACCTTCTTAATAGTGTCAAGGAATATTTGAATAATAGTTTTTCAATGAAGGATCTTGGCGAAGCAGCTTACATATTAGGCATAAAGATTTATAGAGATAGATCGAAACGCCAAATATCATTGTCACAAAGTACATATTTGGACAAAGTTCTAAAGAGGTTTGGAATGGAAGATAGCAAGAAAGGGTTCTTGCCCATGTTGCCCAATACGACCTTGAGTAAAACTCAAAGTCCGACATCGGCAGAAGATAGAGAAAAGATGAGTAAGACTCCCTATGCCTCAGCCATAGGATCTCTAATGTATGCCATGCTATGTACTAGACCCGACATCGCATATGCTGTTAGTCTAACTAGCAGATATCAAAGTGATCCAGGAGTGGATCATTGGACAGCGGTCAAAAACATCCTTAAGTACTTGAGAAGAACTAAGGATATGGTTCTTTCTTATGGAGGTGATGAACAGCTCGTTGTTAATGGTTACACCGATGCTAGTTGGAACACCGATCCGGATGATTCTAAATCACAATCTGGATACGTATTTATTTTGAATGGTGCAGCAGTTAGCTGGAGGAGTGCAAAGCAAAGCGTTGTGGCGAGATCTTCAACTGAATCGGAATACATGGCTGCTTCGGAGGCTTCACAAGAAGCGATATGGATGAAAGAGTTCATTACAGAGCTGGGTGTGGTTCCAAGTGCGCTGGACCCAATGTCTATCTACTGTGATAACATGGGCGCCATAGCCAATGCGCAAGAACCAAGGTCACACAAGAAGCTGAAGCATATCAAGCTGCGTTTTCACGCTATTCGAGAACATATCCAGGATGGGGATATAAAGATTTGCAAAGTACACACAGATCTGAATGTGGCGGATCCGTTGACTAAACCTCTCCCGAGGGCAAAACATGACCAACACCAAACTGCCATGGGTGTTCGGTATATTACCATGTAATCTAGATTAGATGACTCTAGTGCAAGTGGGAGACTGTTGGAGATATGCCCTAGAGGTAATAATAAATGTAGTTATTATTATATATCTTTGTGTTTATGATAAATGTTTACATTCATGCTATAATAGTATTAACAAGGAAACCATTAATACTTGTGTGATTTGTAAACTTAATTTGAAGTCCCTAGTATAGCCTCTATACTTCACTAGCTTGTTGGTTGATTGATGATGTGGTTTCTTTGTCATGAACATTGAGATGTTATCAACAACAAGATCATATCGTTAGGAGAATGATATGGTGGACATACTCCTATAGACAAGCGTAGCATAAAGATCAAGTCATTTCAATAGTTCAATTGCTATATGCTTTCTGATACATAGTAACCTAATTCCTTCGACCATGAGATCATGCATATCACCTTTACCAGATGGATGCTTTGATATCATCAAACACCACACCGTAACAGGGTGGCTATAAAGGTGGCATTGAGTGTTCGGAAAGTATTGGTTGAAACACATGGATCAAGAGTGGGATTTGTCCATCCACATGACGGATAGATATTCTCTGGGCCCTCTCGGTGAAATGTCATCCAATTAGCTTGCAAGCATGTGACTTGGTCACAAGGGATCACATATCACGGGAACGAGAAAAGAGTACTTATCAGTAACGAGGTTGAACTAGGTATGCAGAGATACCGACGATCATGACCTCGGATAAGTAACATATCGTGAGACAAAGGGAAATTGGTATCGTATGTAAGTGGTTCATTCGATCGCAAAGTAATCGTAGAAATATGTGGGAGCCATATGAATTTCCAGATTCCTCTATTGGTTATTGTTCGGAGAAGTGTCTCGATCATGTCCGCATAATTCACGAACCGTAGGGAGACACACTTAAGGATTCGACGTTGTTTGAGTAGTTATGGTATTATGAGAAAGAGACCGAATGTTGTTCGGAGTCTCGGATGGGATCCGGGATATCACGAGGTGATCCGGAATGGTCCGGAGAATAAGATTCATATAAGGAAAGTCCCATTTCGGAGTTGGGGAATGGTTCCGGTGTTTTCATCGGGAACATTCTAGAAGGTCCCGGAATGTCCGGCACTCCGGGGGGGAAGGGGTACATGAATGTGTCATTGCAAGATGGAATGATTGCATCATGTACTAAGTGTTCTCGCTGTCCAAAATAAAGGGTTTATTTAATTCCTAAATTGGAAAAGTCAAACGGCTAGTTTGAAAGTCAAACTGCCAGTTTTGGAAAGTGGGAAGAGGAGGAGAAGAGGAGACCGACTTGGGGAAGGAGTCCCCAAGCCGGCGGCCAGCCCTAGGCCGAGTTGGGGAGGGACTCCCTCCCTCCCCTAGCGCGCCAGCCCTCCCACCTATAAAGGGAGGGGCAGGGCTCCCCTCCCAACACACACAAGTTCCTATCCTCTAAACTAGAAACTAGACCTAGACCCCGGTTTAGAGCTGTTTCGGTTTAGAGCCTTCTAATTGGTTTAGAGCCCTCTAATTGGTGTGTCTAATTACTAGACCACTAATAGCCTCTCTCATAAGCTCCACCATACTCGCACCGGCTTAAGGCGAAGCCCTGCGGGATCTCCCCTCTACCTCCGGTACCACGCCGTTGTGCTGCCGGAATCGCGAGGAGAGTGCTACAACCTCCGCTGCCTGCTGGAACAAGGGAGAGGAAGGTCTTCGTCGAGTACCGAACGTGTGACCGACTGCGGGAGCGCTGCGGGAACGCGGCGCCGGAAGGATCGTCTACGCGATCTTGAGATCGGAAAGAGTACGACTACATCACCCACGAGAATCTGCTCTCGTTAAACACTTTGGAATCTTCGAGGGTGAGTTATTCCATCGACTCGTTGCTACAATCTAGTAGATAGATCTTGGCTTGTTTGGTTGTATGCGATAGAAAATTTTTGTTTTCCATGCTACGAACCCCTACAGTGGTATCAGAGCCGTGTCTATATGTAGATCTGTTGCACGAGTAGAACACAATGGTCATTGTGGGCGTTGATGCTTTTATTGTAGATTGCTTTTTGTGTACTTTGCATCTTGCGGTATGTTGGGATGAAGCGGCCCGGGCTAACCTTACATGACATCGTTCATGAGACTTGCTCCACGCTTGACATGCAACTCGTTTTGCATAAGTGGCTTTGCGGGTGCCTGTTTCTCCTAGCATAGTAAAGATCCAATTTACAACGGGTGATCAACAATGCTAGTATCAATGTTGTGGTTCTTGTTCGTAAGTTAGAACGACACTTATGGAAAGCCCCAAACCACGTAAAATATGCAAAGAAAGTAGAAGCGTCTAACTTTGTTTTGCAGGGGTGTGCAGTGATGTGATATGGCCATGATTGTGATTATATTTGATGTATGCAATGATCCTTATTGTAAGTTGGCAACCGGCAGGAGCCATATGGTTGTCTTTAATTTCTGTTAAGGCCTGCGTGTCTATTCAAAATAGTTGTAATAGTTGAAGTTGGCGGACGACAACCATGAAGAAGCGTCATTGACCTTGATGCTATGCCGGTGATGATGGAGATCATGTTCGTGCTTGAAGATGGAGATCGGAAGCACAAAGAAGAAAGGCCATATCATATCACATATTATGAATTGCATGTGATGTTAATCCTTTATGCATCTTGTATTGCTTAGTAGACGACGGTAGCATTATAAGATGATCCCTCATGCACATAAATTTCAAGTTCTAAAAGTGTTCACCCTTAGTATGCACCGTTGCCAAAGCTTGCTGCTTCGAAGCACCACGTGATGATCGGGTGTCTTTGATTCCGCGGGTGACTACAACGTAAGCAAGCCAGATTTGCTTATGCGGAAGCTAAGGTTTGATCTTGACGAGCCTAGCATGTACAGACATGGCCTCAGGAACACGGATCGCCGAAAGGCAAAGCATGAATCATATAGTAGATATGATGAACATGATGATTGTTCGCCATTAAAACTATATCAGCTCTCGTGATGATCGGTGTTGATGTAGTGGATTTGGTTCGTGTGATCACTAAAACAATGTGAGGGATGTTGTTTTGAGTGGGAGTTCACCTAGTTTAATTTCATTAATTAATTTGAACTCAATTTGTCATAAACTTAGTCTAAACTATTGCAAATATGTTGTAGATCAATGGCAGCCCCTACCATCAATTTTAATGCGTTCCTAGAGAAAGAAAAGTTGAAAAACAATGGAAGCAACTTCGCGGATTGGTTCCGCAATTTGAGGATTGTCCTCACAGCTGGTAATTTGACCTATGTGCTGGATGCACCGCTAGGTGACCCACCTGCAGCTGATGCTACCGATGAAGTAAAGAATGTTTACCTCGCTCGGAAGAATCAGTACTCCATAGTTCAGTGTGCTATCTTGTATGGTTTAGAATCGGAGCTTCAGAAAAGGTTTGAAGAGTCAGATCCATATGATATTGTCGAGGATCTCAAATTAATCTTTGAGACTCATGCGGCAATTGAAAGTTATGAAGCTTCTGAAAAGTTCTTTAACTGCAAGATGGAAGAGGGTAGCTCCGTCAGTGAGCATGTGCTTAAAATGTCTGGGCACGCAAATAAACTTCAAAGTTTGGGTATAGTGATTCCTAATACTTTGGGAGTTTACCGCATCCTCCAATCACTACCACCAAGTTACAAGAACTTTGTGATGAACTACAACATGCAGAACATGAACAAAGAGTTGCCAGAACTATTTGCTATGTTAAAATCTGCAGAAGTGGAGATCAAGAAAGAGCACCAAGTGTTGATGGTCAATAAGACCACCAAATTCAAGAAAGGCAAGTCTAAGCAGAAGGGACACTTCAAGAAGGGTGGTAAGAAAGTTACCACGCCGACGAAGAGGACCAAGGCTGGACCCAAGCCTGATACTGAGTGCTTTTACTGCAAGGGAGAAGGTCACTGGAAGCGGAATTGCCCAAGGTACTTGGCGGATTTGAAGAACGGCAACATCAAGAAGAAAGGTATATCTGATATACATGTTATTGATGTGTATCTCACTAGTACTCGTAGTAGTGCCTGGGTATTTGATACTGGTTCGGTTGCTCATATTTGTAACTCGAAACAGGAGCTGCAGAATAAACGGAAGCTAGTGAAGAACGAGGTGACGATGCGCGTGGGAAACGGATCAAAGGTTGATGTGATCGCGGTCGGCACACTACCTCTTCATCTACCATCGGGATTAGTTTTATACTTAAATAATTGTTATTTGGTGCCTGCGTTGAGCATGAACATTATATCGGGATCTTGTTTATTGCGAGACGGTTACTTGTTTAAATCCGAGAATAATGGTTGTTCGATTTATATGAGTAATATGTTTTATGCACATGCACCTTTGATAGATGGTCTATTCATATTGAATCTCGATAGTAGAAATACACATATTAATAACATTGAGGCTAAACGTTTGAAATCAAGCGATAATTTGACCTATATGTGGCACTGTCGTCTTGGTCACATTGGAGTGAAGCGTATGAAGAAACTCCATTCCGATGGACTTCTTGAATCACTTGATTTTGAATCACTTGAAAGATGCGAAGCATGTCTGATGGGTAAAATGACTAAGACTCCATTTTCTGGTATGATGGAGCGAGCTACAGACTTATTGGAAATCATACATACCGATGTGTGTGGTCCAATGAGTGTAGCATCGCGCAGTGGTTATCGTTATGTTCTTACCTTCACGGATGACTTGAGTAGATATGGGTATATCTATTTTATGAAACATAAGTCCGAAACTTTCGAGAAGTTTAAGGAGTTTCAAAGTGAGGTAGAGAATCAACGTAACAAGAAGATTAAATTTCTACGATCTGATCGTGGAGGTGAATATCTAAGTTACGAGTTTGGCGAGCATTTGAAGAAATGTGGAATACTTTCGCAGTTGACACCGCCGGGAACACCACAGCGTAATGGTGTGTCTGAACGTCGTAATCGAACTCTCTTAGATATGGTTCGTTCTATGATGTCACTTACAGATTTGCCACTATCATTTTGGGGTTATGCATTAGAAACAGCCGCATTCACTTTAAATAGGGCACCGTCTAAATCCGTTGAAACGACACCGTATGAATTATGGTTTGGGAAGAAACCTAAATTGTCGTTCCTTAAAGTTTGGGGATGCGAAGCCTATGTAAAGAAGTTACAGCCGGACAAGCTTGAACCCAAAGCGGAAAAATGCGTCTTCATAGGATACCCGAAGGAAACTGTTGGGTATACCTTCTATCATAGATCCGAAGGCAAAATCTTCGTTGCTAAGAATGGATCCTTTCTAGAGAAGGAATTTCTCTCGAAAGAAGTGACTGGAAGGAAAGTAGAACTCGACGAGGTTGTCGAACCTTCTCTCGAAATTGCGAGTAGCGCAGCACCGGAAGAAGTTCCTGTGGTGCCTGCACCAATAAGAGAGGAAGCTAATGATGGTGATCATGAAACTTCGGTTGAAGTTACTACAGAGCCTCGGAGGTCAACGAGAACTCGTACCACTCCAGATTGGTATGATTCCGTTATGAATGTCATGTTGGTGGACAACACCGATAACCCCGAGACATATGAGGAAGCGATGATGAGCCCAGATTCCAATAAATGGCAAGAAGCCATGAAATCCGAGATTGGATCCATGTACGAAAACCAAGTATGGACTTTGGTGGACTTACCGGATGGCCGGAAGGCTGTCGAGAACAAATGGATTTTCAAGAAGAAAACAGATGCTGATGGTAATGTTACTGTCTATAAAGCTCGACTTGTCGCAAAAGGGTTTCGACAAATTCAAGGAGTTGACTACGATGAGACTTTCTCACCGGTAGCGAAGCTAAAGTCTGTGAGGATTATGTTAGCAATCGCTGCATATTATGATTATGAGATATGGCAGATGGATGTCAAAACAGCATTCCTCAATGGAGACATTGATGAAGAGTTGTATATGATACAACCCAAAGGTTTTGTCGATCCTAAAGATGCTAACAAGGTATGCAAGCTTCAACGGTCCATCTATGGATTGAAGCAAGCATCCCGAAGTTGGAATCAACGTTTTGATAAGGTAATCAAAAGTTTTGGTTTTATACAAACTTATGGAGAAGCTTGTATTTACAAGAAAGTGAGTGGGAGCTCTGTAGCATTCTTAATACTGTATGTGGATGACATATTGTTGATTGGGAATGATGTAGACCTTCTTAATAGTGTCAAGGAATATTTGAATAATAGTTTTTCAATGAAGGATCTTGGCGAAGCAGCTTACATATTAGGCATAAAGATTTATAGAGATAGATCGAAACGCCAAATATCATTGTCACAAAGTACATATTTGGACAAAGTTCTAAAGAGGTTTGGAATGGAAGATAGCAAGAAAGGGTTCTTGCCCATGTTGCCCAATACGACCTTGAGTAAAACTCAAAGTCCGACATCGGCAGAAGATAGAGAAAAGATGAGTAAGACTCCCTATGCCTCAGCCATAGGATCTCTAATGTATGCCATGCTATGTACTAGACCCGACATCGCATATGCTGTTAGTCTAACTAGCAGATATCAAAGTGATCCAGGAGTGGATCATTGGACAGCGGTCAAAAACATCCTTAAGTACTTGAGAAGAACTAAGGATATGGTTCTTTCTTATGGAGGTGATGAACAGCTCGTTGTTAATGGTTACACCGATGCTAGTTGGAACACCGATCCGGATGATTCTAAATCACAATCTGGATACGTATTTATTTTGAATGGTGCAGCAGTTAGCTGGAGGAGTGCAAAGCAAAGCGTTGTGGCGAGATCTTCAACTGAATCGGAATACATGGCTGCTTCGGAGGCTTCACAAGAAGCGATATGGATGAAAGAGTTCATTACAGAGCTGGGTGTGGTTCCAAGTGCGCTGGACCCAATGTCTATCTACTGTGATAACATGGGCGCCATAGCCAATGCGCAAGAACCAAGGTCACACAAGAAGCTGAAGCATATCAAGCTGCGTTTTCACGCTATTCGAGAACATATCCAGGATGGGGATATAAAGATTTGCAAAGTACACACAGATCTGAATGTGGCGGATCCGTTGACTAAACCTCTCCCGAGGGCAAAACATGACCAACACCAAACTGCCATGGGTGTTCGGTATATTACCATGTAATCTAGATTAGATGACTCTAGTGCAAGTGGGAGACTGTTGGAGATATGCCCTAGAGGTAATAATAAATGTAGTTATTATTATATATCTTTGTGTTTATGATAAATGTTTACATTCATGCTATAATAGTATTAACAAGGAAACCATTAATACTTGTGTGATTTGTAAACTTAATTTGAAGTCCCTAGTATAGCCTCTATACTTCACTAGCTTGTTGGTTGATTGATGATGTGGTTTCTTTGTCATGAACATTGAGATGTTATCAACAACAAGATCATATCGTTAGGAGAATGATATGGTGGACATACTCCTATAGACAAGCGTAGCATAAAGATCAAGTCATTTCAATAGTTCAATTGCTATATGCTTTCTGATACATAGTAACCTAATTCCTTCGACCATGAGATCATGCATATCACCTTTACCAGATGGATGCTTTGATATCATCAAACACCACACCGTAACAGGGTGGCTATAAAGGTGGCATTGAGTGTTCGGAAAGTATTGGTTGAAACACATGGATCAAGAGTGGGATTTGTCCATCCACATGACGGATAGATATTCTCTGGGCCCTCTCGGTGAAATGTCATCCAATTAGCTTGCAAGCATGTGACTTGGTCACAAGGGATCACATATCACGGGAACGAGAAAAGAGTACTTATCAGTAACGAGGTTGAACTAGGTATGCAGAGATACCGACGATCATGACCTCGGATAAGTAACATATCGTGAGACAAAGGGAAATTGGTATCGTATGTAAGTGGTTCATTCGATCGCAAAGTAATCGTAGAAATATGTGGGAGCCATATGAATTTCCAGATTCCTCTATTGGTTATTGTTCGGAGAAGTGTCTCGATCATGTCCGCATAATTCACGAACCGTAGGGAGACACACTTAAGGATTCGACGTTGTTTGAGTAGTTATGGTATTATGAGAAAGAGACCGAATGTTGTTCGGAGTCTCGGATGGGATCCGGGATATCACGAGGTGATCCGGAATGGTCCGGAGAATAAGATTCATATAAGGAAAGTCCCATTTCGGAGTTGGGGAATGGTTCCGGTGTTTTCATCGGGAACATTCTAGAAGGTCCCGGAATGTCCGGCACTCCGGGGGGGAAGGGGTACATGAATGTGTCATTGCAAGATGGAATGATTGCATCATGTACTAAGTGTTCTCGCTGTCCAAAATAAAGGGTTTATTTAATTCCTAAATTGGAAAAGTCAAACGGCTAGTTTGAAAGTCAAACTGCCAGTTTTGGAAAGTGGGAAGAGGAGGAGAAGAGGAGACCGACTTGGGGAAGGAGTCCCCAAGCCGGCGGCCAGCCCTAGGCCGAGTTGGGGAGGGACTCCCTCCCTCCCCTAGCGCGCCAGCCCTCCCACCTATAAAGGGAGGGGCAGGGCTCCCCTCCCAACACACACAAGTTCCTATCCTCTAAACTAGAAACTAGACCTAGACCCCGGTTTAGAGCTGTTTCGGTTTAGAGCCTTCTAATTGGTTTAGAGCCCTCTAATTGGTGTGTCTAATTACTAGACCACTAATAGCCTCTCTCATAAGCTCCACCATACTCGCACCGGCTTAAGGCGAAGCCCTGCGGGATCTCCCCTCTACCTCCGGTACCACGCCGTTGTGCTGCCGGAATCGCGAGGAGAGTGCTACAACCTCCGCTGCCTGCTGGAACAAGGGAGAGGAAGGTCTTCGTCGAGTACCGAACGTGTGACCGACTGCGGGAGCGCTGCGGGAACGCGGCGCCGGAAGGATCGTCTACGCGATCTTGAGATCGGAAAGAGTACGACTACATCACCCACGAGAATCTGCTCTCGTTAAACACTTTGGAATCTTCGAGGGTGAGTTATTCCATCGACTCGTTGCTACAATCTAGTAGATAGATCTTGGCTTGTTTGGTTGTATGCGATAGAAAATTTTTGTTTTCCATGCTACGAACCCCTACAGCGGCCATTTCATCAAACACTTGGCAGGCAGATTTCAAACAAAACACATTTCACTATTTCAAATAATATTCTGGCCAAACTTGTCTCCCATTTGGCCCTCTTTTACTCCCTTTGTCTCAAAATGATCTAGCAAAGCCATTTAAACCAACTCCCCAAGCCCCTAGTGGCATTGCCATGCCATGCCGAGCCACCTCTCGTCGGCCGACCATTCACCCGCTGTAGCAGACCACTCCCCTCTCCCTTGCCATGTCTAGGAGGTAGCCAGCACCTCACCGCCACCCTCTGTCCCCTGCCCGAGCCGAGCCTCACCGTGGACCACCAAGGATACCAGGCGCCCAGTGCCACCGCACCATGCCGAGCACGCGCTAGAGCACCGCACCCGGCACGCGTGCACAAACCGCCGCTCGACCGCAGCCCACGTCCACCGCTCTGCCACGGCCTAGAGAACACCCCAGACACCCCCATTCGTCGCCCAAAGCAACACAGCTACCGCTCGCCGTGGACATCGCCGACTCTGCCGCTCAGAGCGCCACCTCGCCCAGACCACATGCCACCTCCCCTACGGCCGCATTCAATTCCTAGAGCACTGCCAGGAGACCGCCGGTCGATCGCCACCCTCATCCATGCCGCTAGCCGGCCGTAGCCTTGTCGCCACCGTCGCCTGCCCATCCCGCTTGGTCTCACCGTCGGGCCTATAAAAGGAGGCCTCCCCAGCCTCTTCTCTCCACATCACTCCTCTCCCCTCACCTCTCTGAACCTCACCCACCTCTCGCCGGATCCAAGCGAGCTCTGCCTCGCCGAAATTGGAGCCGGAGCAGCCGCAACAAGAGGAGAAGGGCGCCACTGATTGCGACCACCCCAAGCTTCGCCGCAACCGTGCCTCGCGTCGCCGTCGACCACCAGTTCGTTTGCCCGCCTCGCCAACCCTGCTGGAGCCCTGGTACGTCCCCAACAGACCCCCACCGAGCCGCTCGGGTTCGAGCTCGCCGGCGACCTGTTCGTCGTCGACGACGACCCTCAGCCGTAGATCCCTGTTCTAATCCTACGGCCCACAGCGCGCGTACCGTTTCACATGTTAAGACCCACTGACAAGCGGGACACCCCTATAAGCTGAGCCCCGCGCCGCGGAGCGCCACTGGGCTGGCCCAAGTTCTTTCCCGCGCTAGCCCACCCGTTCAAATCTGGATTTTTCTTTTTAGTTAAATCTATTTTCTGTCCACTAGTTTAAAATTCAATTCAGAGGGTTTTATAAATCCAAATTGCACGAAACCAATTTTTTCTGAAAGGTATGGAGATGATCTATCCAAGCCCGTTGGATTTAATTCAATTAGAGTTATAGATCTCTTCTAATAAAAATAACAAAACAGAGGCTTTTGCAATTTGCAACATTTTTATAAAATCAACCAAGTTAGCTTTTGAGTTGATTCCAACTCTCAAAAATCACATTTAATCATATCTATCTAAATATGAAATAATATTAAGGTTTACATGCAGTGACTTTGGACTAGTACCAAAATAATGCTATATAGGCATTTCTAGTCACTGTAAATCATTAAATAATGAACTTAAACCAAAGTAATATTGATCCAACCCTTAAACCTCATTCCCACATGCTAGAATATGTGGTGATGACATGTGTCAACATGATCCCATATTTTAAGTGGTGAATATTAAATCTTAGTTAAATTTTCAATGAGTAGAAATTACTTTTCTAAATTAAAAAGAATGAAACTATTGAATTAAACTTGTGATGCTTGTGATGATAATAGATCATCAATTGTGTGTCTTAGAATGCTACCTAGGCTAGTTAAGTATTGTTTGGTGATTGTGTACTCCATATGTATTCTTATAGACGATAGTACCGACCAAGTCTACGAAGAGGAGGAGTGCTATCAAGACGAAGAAGAAGAAAACTTCAACCACTACACCAACCAAGGCAAGCTTGCACTATCCAAGATTAACCATTGCCAGTTATACTTGCAAGCCACCATTAACAATGCAAGCTAACCCTTGCAAGTTTACTGCTTAGCAAACTATAATCAAACTAGATGGTTTAGCAAAGATGCCTTAAGCATGCTTTGATCACACCCCTTTTACTATTAGTTACCCCAAGTCTTTGTTTACAAGATTTACCTCCCTTAGTTTATACAAAGTTCTTTACTTGTTTTGAAGGTAGCATAAAAAGTATAAAACTTGACCTACTTAGAAACCTTTAGATGTCATTCTATAGCATGAGATTGAACCCATCACTTCCACCTTAGTGAACACTCTTAACTTAGTAGTTTAGAGTAGATCAAAAACTTGAGTCACTTTAGATGGGAACACTTGGTGAAAATGAATTATGAAAACCTTGGAATGATGAGTCATTCTATTGAGATGTTTTGACATGTGTTGAGAAACACAAATGGTTTACAATGATGAAAATGATGAGGCATGAGCCTTAACCCTTTTATAAAACTAATGGTTGGATTCGGATGCGATACCATTCCAAATTTACCGTACAACCACATTACCTGAATTGGGTAAGGCTTAGCTGGAAATTTATATGCATGAGTATTAGTTCCCTCACGGGAGAGGTCTGAGTTGAGGCTACCTCTCATGATGTCCACCTATGCAGTGCCCACGATGACTGATGGTCATGGTTGGGAGGCCATGCTCATAGGAGAGGTGCTTATACTAGGGTGTGTAAAGGGAAGGTTATGTTTGATTATCTGCATACTAAGTATGATGATTCAGGTTTATCCCTGACAGATGTATTGAATCTTGTGGTGAAAGTGTACCACCTCTACAGAGTGTCAAACTATTCGAATAGCCGCGTCCGCGGTTATGGATAGTTGGAATGGCCATACTGTTTCGTTGTCAGATGTTTTCCAAATAACTTGAAATGAAGGATGAATCTTGACTTAACCACAACAGTGTTGTGTTATGATACTAGCTTCCCAATTTAAGTGATTCTAGAACTTTACTTTACTTTTCTTTGCTTCAGAACTTAGCTTAGGTTTCAAACTTAACTTTATAGTTAAACTTAGATTTAGCACTTTAACTTAGAACTATAGTAGCTGTTAATAGTAGTTTGCGAGTACTTAAAGAGTACTCATGGCTTTTGTCCTTGGCTATTCTCATGGCCAGACTATGAAGGATACTATCAAGAGGATGGTCATCAGGACGGCTATGATAACTAGGACTATCTGCCTTCGTCAGCATTGCCTATGCCCTTGAAGATGGACCCCACCGCTACGCTTATCTTTTATTTCCGCTGCTTGTTGTATTAAAGACTGGATCATTAGATCCTTATTTGTGTAAGACCTTATGTATGGTTTGTAATGGATGATGTACTGTGATATCCAATCCGTTATGTCTCGCAAAAATGGTAATCCTGGGATTGCGAGGTATGGCATAACGAGCATCTAGGATTAAAAATCTGGGTGTTGACAATGAGTCTCGTCAGAATATAGAAGTGAACTTGAAGGAGGCATCTATAGATAGGCGAGAGAGTGTTGCAGTTGTACATGATGTAATAGAGCCCAAAAAGATTAATATAACAAAAAGTGAGAGAGTGCCTAGTCTAGTGATATTAGCCACCAAGGAAGATATGAGAGAATTTCGTGGGGATCCTACAGCCATGCCACTTGTGCTCATGTATAAGCGCGAGGTATTGGTTTCTAACGACATGACCCCTATTTCTCTTGGTGTATCTACTGTTTTGCAGGATTTTGGCGATGTGTTTCCAGAAGATGTACTAGCAGGATTGCATCCATTGCGTGGCATTGAGCATCAAATCGACTGGATCCCTGGCGCCACATTACCAAACCGTGCACCCTATAGGACCAACCCCGAAGAAACAAAAGAGATATTGAAATAAGTACATGCGTTTCTGGATAAAGGGTATATTCGTGTTTCTCTTAGCCCTTGTGTTGTTCCTGTTATTTTAGTGCCTAAGAAAGATGGTACATGACGCATGTGTGTAGATTGTAGAGCTATTAATAACATCACTATTCGATATCGTCATCCTATTCCACACTTAAAGGATATGCTAGATGAATTGAGTGGTGCTGCTATTTTCTCTAAGATTGATTTGCGTAGAGGTTATCATCAAATTAGAATGAAAGCAGGGGATGAATGGAAAACTGCTTTCAAAACAAAATTTGGTTTGTATGAGTGGTTAGTTATGCCGTTTGGTCTTACTAATGCACATAGTACTTTCATGAGATTGATGAATCATGTTTTGAGAGAATTTATTGGTTGTTTTGTGGTTGTTTATTTTGATGATATACTTATCTATAACCACAATGAAACTGAACATTGTAATCATATCCTACAAGTTTTGCAAGTGTTGCATGATAATAAATTGTATGCTAATCTTGAGAAGTGCACATTTGCAAAAGATAAGGTCATATTTTTGGGATTTGTTGTGTCTAAGCATGGGGTAGAGGTAGATCAATCTAAAATTGAATCAATTCAGAATTGGCCTATTCCCATGAATGTTAGTCAAGTGCGTAGTTTCCATGGATTAGCTCGTTTCTATATGCGCTTTGTGAAGGATTTTAGCACTATTGCTGCAACATTGAATGATTTGACTAAGAAAGGTGTGCCATTTGTGTGGGCGCAACCCAAGATATTGCTTTTGATACATTGAAACATTTGCTTACTTTGCACCATTACTTGTGTTACCTGATTTTTCGAAGCAATTTGAAGTTGAATGTGATGCTAGTAGTATAGGTATTGGTGGCGGTTTGATGCAAGAGGGTCGCCCTATAGCATATTTTTCTGAGAAACTTATTGGTGCTAGATTGAACTATCCTATTTATGATAAAGAATTGTATGCAATTGTTAGAGTACTTGAAGTTTGGCAACATTATTTGTGGCCAAAAGAATTTATCATACATTCTGATCATGAAGCATTGAAGTATTTGAAAGCTCAATCAAACTTGCATAGAAGATTACCTAAATGGGTTGAGTTTATTGAATCTTTTCCGTACATCATTAAGTATAAGAGGGGAAACAAGAATGTAGATGCTGATGCTTTGTCTAGGAAGAACATGCTATTAACCAATCTTGATGTTAAAATTCCCGGATTAGAGAGTATTTGTGAACTTTATGCAACTAACCATGATTTTGCTGAACCATATCGTTTGTGTGGTCTTAAAAACACATGGGATAAGTATCATATACATGATGGATATTTGTTTAGAGCTAACAAACTATGCATTCCAGAATCGTCATTGCATTTGTTCTTAGTGCAGGAATCACATGCTGGTGGTTTGATGGGTCACTTTTTGCGTGAGAAAACATTGCTCATGCTCGTTGATCATTTTTATTGGCCCAAGATGAGGCGTGATGTATACAGATTTGTGAGCCGTTGTATTACATGCCACAAGTCGAAATCCAAGTTGCAGCCTCATGGTTTGTATATACTTCTCTCTGCACCTACTACGCCATGGGAAGACATTAGTATGGATTTTGTGCTAGGTCTACCTAAAACACAGAGAGGTCATGATTCTATATTTGTGGTAGTGGACAGGTTCTCTAAGATGGCTCATTTTATTGCCTGCCACAAAAGCGACTGTGTCGCATGTTGCTAACCTATTTTTTAGGGACATCGTGAGATTACATGGAGTACCTAAGACGATTGTTTCTGACCGTGATGTGAAGTTCATGAGCTACTTTTGGAAGACCTTATGGGGGAAGCTAGGAAAGAAGCTGCTATTCAGTACTACATGTCATCCCCAAACAGATAGTCAAACGGAGGTGGTGAATCGAACATTGTCACAATTGCTGAGGACTATGATAAAGAAGAATCTACGGGAATGGGAAGAGTGTTTTCCACATGTTGAGTTTGCATACAACAGGGTTGTGCATTCGACTACTCAGCTTTGTCCTGTTGAGGTGGTGTATGGCTTCAAGCCATTGACACCACTTGATTTGTTGCCTTTGCCATTACATGAGAGAGTTGATATGGAGGCATCAAAACATGCTGAATATCTGAAGAAGATTCATGAGAAGACTCGAGAGGCTATTGAGAATAAAGGCAAGAACATTGCTGCTGCAACGAATCTAGAAAGGAAGGAAGTCGTGTTCAAGCCTGGTGACATGTTATGGGTGCATCTATGCAAGGATAGGTTCCCACAACTTCGGAAGTCAAAATTGAAGCCACGTGGTGCTGGTCCTTACAAGGTGTTAGCCAAGATTAATGATAATTCCTACTCGATTGATATACCTATTGAGGAGTTTGGTGGAGTTAGCAATAGCTTCAACGTTGTTGATTTATTACCATATGATGCAGAAGACCTTGGAGCATCGAGGTCAACGCCTTTTGAAGGGGGAGGGAGATGAGGAGGACATCCCTACAATTACACCTACTGATGATGCTCCAACTATTGCAAGGAAGGATCAGTCCAATGAGATTAGAATTGGACCCATTACAAGAGCTCATGCTAAGCTACTTGAACAACAGGTGAATTTTCTCCTAAATGAATATGGTACTTTAATTGATGAGAACTTTATACTGCCTAAGTCTACGCATCTATGTATGATCAGGTTCATTGGAGAAACAAGCATATCGCGAGGAGGAGAAGGGCTACAAGAGGAGCCAAGCATGATGATCGCCAAGGATGCGCGAGGGAGGAGTGGGAGGAAGGCGCAAGAGAAGATCATCAAGATGGAGGCCAAAAGCTCTGCATCGACCGGAGTGTCCGGCCGAGTCCGCCCGGACTGTCCGGCCTGCCTGAGAGAAGTTTTGGCATGGACAATTAGTACACCAAATCAGACACTGCCTGGACACCACCCGGAAACTTAGAAGTTTTCGGCTGGATCGGACTGTCCGGCCGAATTCACCCGGAGTGTCCGCCCCACCGGACTGTCCGGCTGATATCAACCGAATTGTCTGCCCGTCGATCGAAATCTGGTCAGAGTCGGTTTGTATCATTTTGAGTTGTACGCGTTTAGTTTCGGTTTTTGTCCGCCCCAGCCACCCTTATAAGCCCTGAGACGACCCCTAATTATGGGAGACCACGTTTAAACTATTTTGGAGTTGTTTCTTTCAAAGAACCTCTGGAATTACCCTGTGATCGAATTATACTACTGCAATTGAGTGTGATCTGTTGTTCCATTGGGAATTAGTAGATTGCAAACTACTATTCGTGGTCGACGGTTGCGTCCGCAAGAGCGTGGTGTTGTGAATATCCCATAGGGTTCGAGAGATGTTGCATGGGCATCAGGGTTTGAGCGGGAGAGTTCATAGCTATAGGCTAGTTATCTATCATCTACCATCATCATCGACAAGTGCTTCCTGAGAATATCGGGCCACCCCATATCAGGACCAATCCCAAAGAAACAAAGGAGATACAGAAATAAGTATAGGCGTTGCTGGATAAAGGGTACATCCGTGTCTCCCTTAGCCCTGGTGTTGTTCTTGTTATTTTGTTGCCTAAGAAAGAGGGTACATGGCGCATGTGTGTAGATTGTAGATCTATTAGTAACATCACTATTCGATATCGTCATCCTATTCCATGCTTAGAGATATGCTAGATGAATTGAGTGGTGCTGTTATTTTCTCTTTGATTGATTTGCGTAGTGGTTATCATCATATTAGGATGAAAGAAGGGGATGAGTGGAAAACTGCTTTCAAAACAAAATTTGGTTTGTATGAGTGGTTAGTTATGCCATTTGGTCTTACTAATGCCCCTAGTACATTCTGCGATTAATGAATCATGTTTTGAGAGATTTTATTGGTCGTTGTGTGGTTGCTTACTTTGATGATATACTAATATATAATCACAACGAAACTGAACATTATAATCATATCCGACAAGTTTTGCAGGTGTTACGTGATAATAAACTGTATGCTAATCTTGAGAAGTGCACATTTGCAAAAGATAAGGTCATATTTCTGGGATTTGTTTTATCTAAGAATGGGGTAGAGGTAGATCAATCTAAAATTGAATAAATTCAGAATTGGCCTACTCCCATGAATGTGAGTCAAGTGCATAGTTTCCACGGCTTAGCTGGTTTCTATAGGCGCTTTGTGAAGGATTTTAGCACTATTGCTGCACCGTTGAATGATTTGACTAAGAAAGTTGTGCCATTTGTATGGGGCACAACCCAAGATATTGCATTTGATACATTGAAACGTTTGCTTACTTTTAAACCATTACTCGCATTACCTAATTTTTCGAAGCAATTTGAAGTTGAATGTGATGCTAGTGGTATAGGCATTGGTGGCATTTGATGCAAGAGGGTCGCCCTATAGCATATTTTTCTGAGAAACTTACTGGTGCTCGCTTGAACTATCCTATTTATGATAAAGAATTGTATGCACTTGTTAGAGTACTTGAAGTTTGGCAACATTATTGGTGGACAAAAGAATTTATCATACATTCTGATCATGAAGCATTGACATATTTGAAAGCTCAATTAAATTTGCATAGACGATTAGCTAAGTGGTTTGAGTTTATTGAGCCTTTTCCTTACATCATTAAATAGAAGAAGGGAAAAGAGAATGTCGTTGCTGATGCCTTGTCTAGGAAGAACAGCTATAAACCAATCTTGATGTTAAAATTCCTGGATTAGAGAGTATTTGTGCACTTTATGCAACTGACCATGATTTTGCTAAACCATATCGTTTGTGTGCTCTTAGAAACGCATGGGATAAGTATCATATACATGATGGATATTTGTTTCGAGCTAACAAACTATGTATTCTAGAATCGTTATTACGTTTATTCTTAGTGCAGGAATCACATGCTGGAGGTTTGATGGGTCACTTTGGGCATGAGAAGACGTTGCCCATGCTTCCTGATAATTTTTATTGGCCCAAGATGAGGCGTGATGTGTACAGATTTCTGAGCTGATGTATTACATGCCACAACTCGAAATCCAAGCTGAAGCCTCACAGTTTGTATACACCTCTCTCTGCACCTACTACTCCATGGGAAGACATTAGTATGGATGTTGTGCTAGGTCTACCTAAAACACAGAGAGGTCATGATTCTATATTTGTGGTAGTGGATAGGTTCTCTAAGATGGCTCATTTTATTGTCTACCACAAAAGCACGATACGTCGAATGTTGCTAACCTGATTTTCAGGGACATCGTGAGATTACATGGAGTACCTAAGACGATTGCTTCTGACCGTCATGTGAAGTTCATGAGCTACTTTTGGAAGACCTTATGGGGAAGTTGGGAACGAAGCTACTATTCAGCACTACATGTCATCCCGAAACAGATGGTCAAACGGAGGTGGTGAATCGAACATTGTCACAGCTGCTAAGGACCATGATAAAGAAGAATATGTAAGAGTGGGAAGAGTGTTTGCCACATGTTGAGTTTGCATACAACAGGGCTATGCATTCGACTACTCAACTTTGTCCTTTTGAAGTGGTGTATTGCTTCAAGCCATTGACGCCACATGATTTGTTGCCTTTATTTGCCATTACATGAGAGAGTTGATATGGAGGCATCAAAACATGCTGAATATGTGAAGAAGATTCATGAGAAGACTCGAGAGGCTATTGAGAAGAAAGGCAAGAACATTGCTGCTGCAAGGAATCAAGCACGGAAGGAATTGTTGTTCAAGCCTAGCGACATGGTTTAGGTGCATCTACACAAGGATAGATTTCCACTACATTGCAAGTCCAAGTTGAAGCCACGTGGTGCTGGTCCTGACAAGGTGTTAGCCAAAATTAATGATAATGCCTACTCGGTTGATATACGTATTGAGGAGTTTGGTGGAGCTAGCAACATTTTCGACGTTGTTGATTTATCACCATAGGCTGGAGAAGACCTTGGAGCGTCGAGGTCGACGCCTTTTGAAGGGGGGGAGATCATGAGTACATCCCTACAGTTACACCTACCCCAATTGCTACTGACGATGTTCTAGCTACTGCAAAGAAAGATCAATCCAATGAGATAAGCATTGGACCAATTACAAGAGCTCGAGCTAAGCTACTAGAACAACAGGTGAACTTGTTTCTTAATGAATCTGGTGTTTTAGTTAATGAGAATTTTATACTACCTAAGTCTTTCAATTATTGCATGATTAGGTACTTGGGAAAAGAAGGCGTAGCACGGAGCGAGGAGCTAATGGAACATGGCATGTTGATCAATGAAGAATGCGTGAGGGAGGAGAGTGTAGCATCCCATCTGTCTAACATCTGTAATGCTACATGGTCTAATAATAAAATGCTACTTCCTACGCATAATTGTTGCATCATAATTATATCATGCTCATGTCATCATGCCACCTTGCATTTGAGCATCATATAAAACCCTTTTTCTTTTGGATCTTGCCTCATATGCATTTATTAATTGTATTTGCCTCTTGATACACTGTAGTTGGTTCTTGATATGTTGTTTAAATGCCCAAATTGAGTTGGGGCATATCTTTTTTAACTCCACCACCTTAACTTGTCACCACCTTATAATTCCACCATCCTAATTATACATGAGCTTTTACATTTCCCTTTGGCATTTAAATCTAGCTCATATGTGTTGGGGTGGATCCACTTCTTTCTACATGCTTCCATACATGATACATGTTGTTCTCACAATATTGATTATGGGAAGCCTTATGGCCACTTTTGCATGACATGTGAGTAGAAATGTTGCATCTAAGTTTCTATATGGATTGTATTTACTATATGCTCATGTATGGAGCTATATTTGGCTACAAGTGCTCTAGTGGAAAAATACACACTACCATGGTCATTTATCCTCATACATGTGCATATACTAATTATTTCCATATGTCAAGCAAGCTTCTTCTTTGAATGATTTTAGTCAAACACTTTGGCATGCATGCAAGAATATATGACCATGATTGAAGATAGTTGTTTTCACAACTAGAATTGGTGGCATTTAATATTTGTGCATGGCCCATGTAAGGCCCTCACTTGTTCTTCTATTTTGGGTTCCTTTGAAATATTTTTGGGTGGTGTTTGAACTCAATTGAACAAATGAACCCATTTAAATACTTCTTTTCCACTTGTCTTCCACCTTGCCCTCTTTTAGTGTTTTCCTCCTTGCCAAGTATACATGGGATATATTTTGTTTTCACAAAAATATGATCATGTGCATGAGGCATGCAAGATCTTTTCTTTCTTTCACCTCTCTCTCTTTTGGTCGTATTGTTTTCTTCCTTGTCATAGGTTAAACTTTTGGTGTTTCTTAGCTACTCTAAAACCTAGCTCATCCATCATGTGGTTTTGCCCTCTCTCTTCTTCTATCTAAACAGAGTCCTCTCTCTCTCTCTAAACCTAGCTTCTACACACTCCCCTCACCAAAACCCTAACCCTATCTCTTTTTCCCTCCTAGCTAGGCTCCATGCCGAGCCACCCTCCCCTTCCTAACCTGGCCACCACCATCTTGGCTCGGTCCCAAGACCCTAGCCTGGCAACCAGCCCGAGCCACCATGCCACCCCTCCTCTAGCCCCACCCGAGGCCCCCTCTCTTTTCCTCTGTCCCCAGCTGCAGACCCAGGCCTTCCGAGACGTGCCCATCGCGTGAGGAGGAGAAGGAGGAAAGGAGCACGCCACCTTTTTCCACCCGAGCCCCATGTGCTCCCCTCTGCCCTCAGCCTTATCTACCCTCCCCTTTGCCTTGCGTTACCCCCAGATCCACCCAGGGCCCTGCCCTTGCACCCTCCTTCCCCACCTACCGCTACCCCCTCTCCCTTCCATCTCCGGCGGCCACCGTGGGTGTCGACTCGCCCTAGTTGCTAGGAGGAGGCGGCGTGGTGTTGAGGCGTTGGGGAAGACCCCTGCATCGCCCCTGTCCAAGCCGTCGAGGAGGAGGAGCCCTAGACCTGCTGCACGACGTCAAGCCCGACGAAAACCCTAGCTCGCCGTCCGCCTGCATCGCTATCGCTCTCCTGCGTGCCCAGCCGATCCAACCCCACCGAGAGCCCCACGGTGAGCCACTGACCCCCCCCCCTAGACATGCCCATGTTCGTCTTTGCGTCCCGACTGCGTAGATCGTTTCATCAAACACTCTCTGTGCACGGCGCGCGCTGGTCGCTTCGTCCACTGTCGCGTCGCAGTAGGTTATCTCGCCGCGCCTCCGCTAGCTAACATCACCCCTTAGCCACCGCAGTGGCTTCAACCTTGCTGCACGAGCGCGAGGTCGCGCGTTCGATCCCTGCCGCACTCTGCGCACCGCGCCGTCCGTTCGTCAGACAAACGGGAAGAAAAACAGTAACGCGGTGGCCTTTTTCCCTTTACCTTCCTAGCGTTTTGCTTCACTCAACCCGCGGTCCAGTCCGGCCCCACGTGTCATGCGCTGTGCCATTTACAAAAAGGTACCCGGGTTTGTTTTTCCTCAACCCGCAGTCCCTCGGATCCACCACGTGTCCAGCCCCGGCTGGCGCACACGCGCGGTGGACCCGCCGTTCCCTGGACCCACTTGTCATTCCCCGCGGCTGGCTGATCCCGCGGTGAGAAAAGCCCCGCGCAGCCGTTGCGCCCCACCTGTGCTGAGTCAGCAGGCTGGCCCACCTATCAGCGTCAGCGACTAGATTCCTCTGTGTGCAAAATGTCTGCCCTTTTCTGTTTAATAAAAACAAATTCAGAAATGTTTAATATGATTTTAAATCCAGAATTTATAACTTTTTATTAATAAATCCAAATAATACAAATGATATATGTTTTTGAATCAGAAAAATATGAGGATTTCAAATCTGCCTTCCAAAATAATGTTTGACTATTTTAAATTTTTGAAAATTGTTTAATTGCAATAAAATGCCCTTTTCTTAATTAATTAATAACTTTAATTCTATAACTCCAAATTTGACAAATAATATGTCTAAATCGATCAGCGTGACGAGCCTGTTCTGTCTATGCATTCATTGTTCTGAATTGAAGCATGCATCTTGTTATTATGAAAAACCAGAACTGTTTATGGCAATAAAACTTGACCAAATAAATAATAAAATGATTTATTCTTGTCCCCACACCTCACCCTTGCCATGCTACATTATTGCCATGTAATTTGTGCATCATTCATCATGGCATCCTTGTTTGCTTGTCGTATTTTATTTATATACTTGTGCACTTTATTTATGTTGGCCCTTGTTTGTTTGGTTCTTCTTTCGGATAGACGCCGAGCAGGGGAAATATCAGGAATCCCAGGAGTACTACCCAGATCCGTCTCTCGCTTCAACTGAGCTGTCAGGCAAGCACTACCACATGCTTGCATACATATAGTACCTATTGCCTCTATCTTATTCTTGCATCATTGAGTCACGATTGCATTAAATTGAATCTCAAGTACTGCATAGCCTTTACTTTTAAACCCCACCGAAGCTTGTTCCTCCATCCTATGAGCCATTACTACAGGAGTTGTTTGAGCCATGCGAGTCGTAGAACAGCATGTGTAGGGTATGTGAGTGTCTGATGGATAACGAGGTACCTAAACAACTTAACCTGAGTAGTAATGGGATAACTAATGAAAGAGGCACCGGTGAGCAATATCTGTTATTTGGTTTTTCATGCTCACTTGTGTCCCGTAGGACCCCGAGTACTTGATTCCTGTTCCTTGACTATTCGCACTATCCACATCCGGGAGGCCTTATGGACCCCCCCTGAGCCAGAGCTTGATTCATTTCTATTTCTTGGGGCCACAAAGTAGTTTGGGGCTTTATTACTATCATGTACTTATGCCATGCTTTACTGCTTTATTTAAGATTGTGTGTGGAGCACCTATACTGTTTAAGAATGCGGAGTGTTTACGCGGTATCGACAAGCCCAGTCACATTTTCGGGTTCCCAGTCGTTTACAGCCATTGACGCAAACCTTGGGTCCATCTCGGAGTCGGCCAACTTCGTTGCGAGTAGCTTAATGGGGTGGCCCCCTGAAATATTTCTGAATCCTGTGATTGCTTTGTCGTGAATGCCTCGTTGGGTTTTGAGTTGGATTTTTTCGAGGTTGATCGAGTGTGTGTTGCTATTTGTGCACCCCTGCAGGGTAAATCTTTCTGAAAGCCGTGTCCGCGGTTATGGACGACTTGGAGCAGGGTTTCTCGATCATAGACAAGTATAACTAAAGTACCGTCTTTAATTTGACTAAATATCTGACTAGTAAATAGTGCAATATTTATGGAATGATTAATAAAACTGCCAACGGCTGGGTTGTTCGTCCGCTTTCTCGTTGGTAAGCGAGAAGGAGGATGGATCTGTTACTTTATACTGTTATAACTGTTGTTTCTATTTAACGGACATCCGTCTATCATTGGTTAGGCGGATGGTTAGCGAGTATCTATAGACTTGCTAGTTATTATCTTTTGTTGCAATTGCGTCACCCCAGGTATATGTCCCCTTTAGAGGCATAAAGACTTGCTGAGTACCCCTAGGGTCTCACACGATAAATTGTTTGATTCAGATGAACAGGTGTATTCACAAGATGGATACTGGGTGGAGGAGCCAAATGATGTTGGCAACGATCACTCGGTGTAGAGATTCCAGGGATGGGGATCCGCGAGATCTGTGGGCGGGATGTTCTTACTTATGTGGCATCTTATGCCGATTTGCTTCTTATCCGTACTCGGGTCTTGTTTCCCGCTTCCGCTTGATACTCTGATGTTTGATGTATGAGGAGCTATCCTACACTATTATCTCTATCTAGGATATTTGGATCTTGCCGTATGGCGTTGCAATATTTCTATTTCTTTTAGATGGTATGGCTCTGAGAACTGTTGTAAGGTAGCTTGCATACATACTCACTTGTGTATGTATTTGATCTCTTCGCCTATTGCCTACGCCGCTCGCTCTTGTCCCGATGTTCTTGGAAGTGGTTAGGACGACCGACGGGTCTACACGTGGGTGGCCCCTGGGCCCCCGCTGTACTATTTTAACCACTTTTGGATCATCCAGGCTTGAACTTAGAGCGTAGGGTCCGAGGTTGTTACAGAGAGGGAGGAGGCGCAAGCAGCTGTCAAAGATGAAGATCAAAAAGTGGAGGAAGTTCTCTACTGCTGTACAGAAAAGCCCTAGTTTTCTGCCGCGGCAGCCAAACCGCGCCAAACTCTGCCACGACAGAGGCATAGTCCGAACCCATGTTGGGTCGGTTGTATCCCTAGTTGGGTGGGACCAACTCTGTCACCACCTAGGCCGCCGCACCCCCAAGACTCTTAAATAAATGGGACGAACTAGTTTTAGGGTTTAGACCATGTTAAAATATTTTGGAGTTGTTTCTTTCATAGAACCTCTAGAATTACTTGTGATCGATTTTACCAACTACAATTAAGTGTGATCTGTTGTTCCACTGGGAATTAGTAGATTACAAACTACCGTTCATGGTCGACGGGTATGTGCGAAAGAGCGTGGTGTTGTGAATATCCCACAAGGTTCGAGACATGTTGCATTGGCATTAGGGTTTGAGCGGGAGAGATCATAGCTACACGCTAGTTATCTATCATCTACCATCATCATCGATAAGTGCTTGCTGAGAAGATTGGGCCACCCCATATCATCTTGGTATCACCACCACGCAGCCACAGAAGGAAAACTCTCGTCGTGACTGCAATGCGCCGCCAGATACTCACGATCTTAAAACCAATCTCTTCTTCACAACCGATATGTAAACTGCTTGTAGAAAAACAGTCAGCAGATGATCCAAAAACATGCTGTGATCAACAAGAGATCTGATAGCACATGATACAGATCAAGCCGTTGATCCTTGAATTTTGTCCCAATCATTCACAACAAGTCCACCAGGTATGTAATCTCCCAATCACGCGCTAAACGCAACCTGAAGAAGAGGAATCAATCCAGCAAGTAACATGCTAAAGATCACCACGCCTCAAACCTGAACACGACAATCCTTGATGAAGATAAGAACCTCCACGACAATAATCTGATAAACGGTATCGCTGTCCCCGAAGGGATGATACACGGCGGAGAACAATATACTTTTTAGACTAAGATGAACTCCCCTAAATCTTAGGTGGTTGGCTCCTTTATATAGGAGGCCTGCAACTAGTCGGTTGGATAGACCCAAACCAAACACACAAACGGACTCGAACCTAAACTAGACTCAGACTCAATAACATAGCAACAATATTTGACACAACCTTAGACTTATCATTACATATCGTAGGTCGTGGTGGCGTGCCAATCATCAATGGGATGCACCCACATCACCTAGCTTGGTGGAGTCCTAAAATTAGGCTTAACCTCCTCCTTCATGCCCATATCACTTCACATGTTCCCAAATTGTTTTTTAGAGAAATCGTCCGTCTTCACGGTGTGCCAAGAACAATCGTCTCCGACCGCGACGTCAAATTCATGAGCTACTTGTGGAAGACCCTCATCGCCAAGCTCGGCGTCAAGCTACTCTTCTCGTCCGCATCGCTCCCACAAACCGATGGCCAAACCGAGGTCGTCAACTGAAGCCTTGGTACTCTCCTTCGTGTGTTGATCAAGAAGAACTTGAAGGATTGGGAGGAATGCATTACCCACGCCAAGTTCGCCTACAATCGAGCCAAGCACTCTACAACCAAGATGAGTCCCTTCATGATCGTCTACGGTTTCAAGCCCCTCACTGTGCTCGTCATTCTACCACTACCTCTCCATGAGCCTACCAACATGGACGTTGAAAGGCGTGCCCAAGCTATGAAGAAGCTTCACGAAGAAACGAGACCTACTATCGAACAACAAGTCCTTCGCCAAGCTTCAAGGTTAAACAATGACAAGAAGGAGATGATCTTTGAAGAAGGTGACCTCGTGTGGATATACTTGAGCAAGGACCACTTCCCCAAAGAACATGATTCCAAGCTCCAACCAAGAGGATATGGTCCCTTCAAGGTCCTCAAGAGAATCAACAACAACGCCTACATCATCGACATTCCGATCTCCAAGTACCTTGTGAGCAATACATTCAATGTCAAGGACCTTTCACCCTACCATGGAGATTTACAAGATAATAACCATGAAGAGCCGAGGACGACTCTTTCCCAAGGGAGGGGAGCTAATGCAGCCCGTCCTACTGACATCCCTACATCTCAACCACCAAGTCCCCCAAGTGGACCAATAACTCGTGCACGAGCTAAACTCCTACAAGCTAAAGTTAACTCGCTCCTCTCCTCGTGCCACTTTGATACATCCTTGGATGGCTTGCTACTTCATGCAACTACTTTATGCATCATCAGGTATGAAGCCCCAACACATCACCAAGCACACAAGGATGGAGAACAAGGAGCAGGGCGTGAAGAGGAAGCTGCTGGAGCTGCTCACTCTGGAGTCTCCGGCCTGATAGACCGGAGTTTCCGGACTGAGGCACCAGAGTCTTCGAACCATCTCTGGACCGACCACCTGAATGGACCCGAGGACATTGTGTATACCCCTCCGGAGACAGAACGGATATCAGCCGAAATCTCCAGCCTAGACCCGAGTCTCCGGTCCGCCACACCGGAGTCGACGGACCATGCGTCGACAGCATGTAATAGCCTTTGGGCCTTCGGCCCATGTACCCCTTAGTCCGTCCAAAACTTACCTTTTATCCCCAAAGTACTCATGACTTAGTGGTTGGCCTATATATAGTCCCCCACATCTACTGTAAACCCTAGGAATGATATTTGAAATTAGTGGACACCCGTTTGTGGATCTATCTAGTTCTTGCCTCATGCTCCTTTAATAGAGGAGCACCAAATATCACAAACCTCGTTGGAGTTTGCATCACTCCTACCTCGTTGTACAAGGCCTTGGCATCGAAGTCCCTTTGCCAAGATATCAAGATCTCACCAAGACTCCCTACTCGTCGTGCCAGTTCAAGAGAGAGACCTCCGCCTGATGCTGATCCTAGGGATTGTGCCGGACCGGTCATCGCTTCCATGAGCTATTAGTGTGTATTATGGCTTTGCGTGAGTGTGTTCATCAGGTTCTTCGTGCGTGAGTTCGTTGTGTTCATCCCCTCTCTCCTTCCCCAGCACTCCACCCTCGATTGGAAAGGGATTCATGAAAGATCGGGCCACCCTCGAGGTTAGACCTCAACCACACCTTCACATCATCATTTGGTGAGCTTGTGATTGACCACGTCCTACACCATCCATTGAATGTACAACATGTTGCAGAGCCATAATCAAAGAGGCAGACCTCGCAAAGAAGAAAGAATAAACAATGTGTCAGTTGATTAACATCAACACTGTAATTTCTAAAGGATGGTAATCCACCTTCAGAAGAATCAAGTTGCTTTAGTTACTACACAGTTCAGCAGAATCCACCTTCAGTAATGACTAAAACATTTCGCTAAGAGTGTGGATGGAAAGAACATTTGAAGGAACTCTGTTCACTTGTTTTTGCAACCTATGTAGTGTATACTGTGATAATCACTCAACTTTGTTCCCCAAGCAATGTTTTAGCAACCTGTACATTCATATTTATTATCTGTACTAGTTGAAAACCATTCATTCCAAATTGAATATATGGGACTAAATATTGACTATGCAGTAGCATCTTGAAAACAAACCAAACCAAAACACACGTGCACTTGTACTTGGTCACCTTGCTAAGCATCCTAGCATGCTCAGGGAAGACAGAGATGGCATTTAAATGGATGTTTGATGAAAACAGGCCTAATATGATGAAACATACAAAATATTACATACAAAAGGAGTGTTTACAGTAGAAAATTTGGTACTGGCAATACTGCTTTGGTGCCTCAAATCATATCGCCCGAGGTGCGGCCTGATGGTGCCTTATATTGGAGGATACGAGCAGCGACATTGCTACGGTGGAATGGCCTCGTGGAGGACAAGGCCAGGTAGGAGAGCGCTAGATGACCCGTGCAGAATCCTCCCTCGGCCAGCATGCATCATATCCCTAGTTAATGAAGTCTATGAAAGCCAAAGTGCATCCCCAGTAATAAGTATGATGTTGTCCTTACTGCTGTTCAGTCAGTGCAACCATATAAAAAAGTTCATGCCAAAGATATTTGTACTCAATATAGCACGGTAGTCACAGTAAGAAATCAAGCAGTCACTAAGATTTAGAACTGACAAATGGGATCTATATTCAATAGATTAATATTGCAAGGAATGGTGTTAACAAAACACACACCAAAACATGTTGTGGTTTTACATCGCTGTGAACTGCTGGAACAGTATGAATATAAGCTCAACCTATAAAAAGCTACAAACATGGCAAAGAAACCTTAGTGAAGCAAATAAGGCAGTAACAAGCAGATTGCAGGACTCATATACTACATATGCATATATGTCTTCAATCAGACCAAAACTCTAGGATGAATATTTGAAGCTTCACACTGTATTTACTAGACTCACCTACTACATATGCCTTTTTTATTGTAGTGGCAGCAACTAGAATCAAACTTATAGTAAATACAGAGGAAAATATATAAGTTCACGGACGAATACATTTTGAACTAACATCAACTTCTTTTCTCAGACTACTGAAAAGATGTGTGAAACAGGATTAATCCCTGATAACAGCTAAACAAGAAGACCTCAGATCCTAGTGCACTTGGTATGTTTAACTGTATGCATTCTACCTCATTGTATCATTATATTGTTTATGAAGAGCTCTTCAATTTTTTTGAAACGAGTCATTTTATATACAAGTTTTAGCATACAACTTCATACGTTGCCTGGCCATTTCTAAAACAAGATAACCCTTACAAATCATCCATGTGATAATATATAGGCCAATATTAAGTAACTTCTTTGGTCTTCCAAATTTGAAGATAGATTTCAAGTTGATGCAAAATGGCAGGTTTAAAGTAAACTATTCAACATATCATATGAGAGCTACAAAACTAAAGAACAAACAGGTTGAAAGCCAGGTAACTTATAAAACACAACTTTCAAGCTCCTTCTCTCCCCTTTCCGCAAACGCTGGGAGCCCTAACCAAGATAAATAAACACTAAACAGCAGCGATGGATTGACGCAAAGGAAGCCTCAGACCTGCTTGTTGTTGTTGGAGTACTTGACCATGTACTCATATGTGTCTGCTACGGTGTTGACGTTGGTCTCGGTGCCCCTCAATAGGGAGCACGAAGGCATCCATGATGATGAAGGTGTTGCCCTCAAACTTGCCCCGCATGAGGCCCATGAACTTGACCATGGTCTCGGTGCCATCTTAAGGAGCGCGAGCGCTGAGATCTTGATGCGGCGGAAAGTGGCGCGGGTCGGCCTCCTTGGACTTCTCCTAGTGGTCCCCCGTGTTGGCCTTCTCATCGTAGCGGTAGATCTCGTCCAATGTGTCCGGGTCGACGGTGTTCACCAGGATGTTGTTCTCTAGCTCCCACGTGTGCCTCGGCATAGCGGACGATGAGGAGGAGGGCGGATCCATTGCGGTGAGGCTAGAGCAGTTGGATTCGGTAGAAATTAGTGGAGGAGCTGGTGGAGAAGATAGGTAGGTGGATGGCGTCGGATCTTGTGTGGTCGAGAAGAGAGTGAGGGGGCTCGCGGGGGACCTAGCTCAGGGCGGCTAGATGAGGCAGGTGCGGCTCGGGCTGTTGACCTAGCTATAGAGGAATGAGACAAAGGTGGGAGGGGTGTCGCACGTGAGGTAGAGAGAGGTGAGGGCAGTGGTGGCCGGAGGTGGGGGAGACGGGGGCTGTGGTGAGTCGCGGCGCTGAACGTGTAGGAGGGAGGCGGCGATGGGATTAGGGTTCGATTGGGAGAATGGGGAAGGACTTCACGAGGAGGGAGGAGTCAGAGTGGATCCAGGGAGATCGTGGGTAGCATGAGTGAGTGGCTCGGGGTGTGTGTATTCGCGTGAAAACAAAGCATTAGATGGGCTTTTAACAGTCCTGATCAGGCCGAGATGGACGATCTATGGGAGGAGGATTACTGTGAAGCATCTACAAGAATACGTTGCAAAATTGTCACATTACAACACATTCTTGGGATGGAGAACAATATTGTCATAGGATTTTCATTTTCATCACACAGAAAAGTTATTTTTTATTTTCCGAGTACTACAAATGGAGTGTTTTGTGAATCAACCACCAAAAGTAAGCTTCAAAATGGTACCATCCCATTTTTAAAAAATACTACACCATATTCCAAGGACTATTAACCAACTGGTGTCTTTTAAAAGGTTTCCATGCACCTCTTGTAAAAATGACAAATTTCTGCCGAATCGGTAGGAAGTCGGTCCAGTTTGAACTACACGTACATGATTATGTCAGAGATTTGTCTCATTAAGGAACTAGGGTCTAACGATCCCTTGGTTCGAGAGGGGCCTAAACACACAACTCCAAGAGATCTCGATGATGGCAATGGCGGTGGAGCAAGCTCACGACGGGGAGGGGACACGGGTTTTTTTACCTAGGTTCGGGACCCTCGTAAGGAGGTAAAGCCCCTAGTCCTGTTTTGTTGTATTGCTCGCGTGCTTCACGAGGGTACAATGGAGGATGAAATCCTAGTGTGTCGTGGTATTGCCGACGAGTACGCCATGGAGGGGTCCTCACAGTGTATGTTTAGAGACGTGGGGTAAGGCGGAGAGTTGGCGGGTACGTGGTAACATAGCTTACCCAGGTTCAAGTCCCACAACGGTGGTGGAACTCTACTCCTGATATAAATCACTATAATGGCAATATGCCAAGTTATAGAGATAGGTTCGCTGTGCGAGGTGTTGCGCGTTGTACGCAGCAATCAGAGAAGTTGTGTCCTAAAGGCTCCCACATGCTGACTTATAAAGGCGCTAAAACCTAGGGTTTACAGGGAAAGGTCCTTGCCGGACAAGGTAAAGAGTCCTAAACCTACACGAACTAGTCTTCCGTGTCTTGTACTCCAAGGCTCCGAGTATGTTGGTGACTCCTGTGTAGCCTTCCTTTATCCGGCATGGGCCTCCCTTTAGGATCCGTCTAACTAGGCCGCCCAGCAGGCCATAGTATTTGCTACCAACTATGGGCCACCCGGGTTAGGCAGATTGGAGACACGCTATGTGGATACCTATATAGCATATCCCCAATAGTAGCCCCCGAGGACTTTGAAATCTTGCGTCGTCTTGCTCGTTGATCTCCGAATATCCCGTCTAAGTGATGCCGGCAATCCGTCAAGAAATATCTCAAAGGTCTCCCAAGGAACCCTGCAATCCTCTCCGGCATCCCAATGTAGCCAAAGATTCCTTGACTCTTCGTTTCCAGAGTGGAATGATCTCCGTCTTCGATGGAATCTTCGGACGTGACCCTTCACTGCAACAGTCGGGAGGATGACATAGGGTACATCCTATGTTACCTAGAAACTCATAGAAGTAGAGAATTAATCATTAGTTATTTTCATGCGCGTGAAATCCGAAACGGTGGAGCGGCAAAGGATGGAGGATGTGGCGAAATTACCGCACACGTTCACTTCCACGTCGCCAACAACGTTCGAGTGGGAGAGTTCATAGCTACAGGCTAGTTATCTATCATCCACCATCATCGTCGACAAGTGCTTGCTGAGATGATCGGGCCACCCCATATCAACCTTCGCCACGTCGAGCTTCCCTCCATCGATCGTGGTGGCCTTTCCGCCGGCGACGATCCTCAACAAGGAGGGGCTGGAGAAAGTTCACAAGATGATGGACTCCGACTCGAATGAGTGGGGCACCTCACGAGTGTGGTGTGTTGTCATTGGCAAAAGTGGATGGTGCGCCACTGCAGCCCCAATCTTCACTTACTCCATCACCGTTGGCCACGTTCTGTCTTTCTCCCCATTTCTCAGTGTCGTCTTGGATCACTACTACATCCAGGTCCTCCACCTTCACTCACGAAGCGTGACTCTCCTAGTCGCCTTTGCATTCTGGTGCGAGGCCTTTATCGAGGTGATGCTGTCCTTGGTGTTGTTTCAGCACTTCTACAGCCTCGACATCCTTACGTCAGGGGATGGCCTCGGCGGCGTCAGGTTCTTCGCCGAGGAGGAAGGGGATTGCTTGCCAATTTCCGTCCTCGACATGGCGTCGGAGTTCCGCCGCAACTGCGTCCTGTTAGACAATCTCTGGGCCTGGCCTCAGATCCACGCTCCCACGACGGCGGCAGTGGAGAACCCAGGCCGGCCCCGCGAGGCGGCTGCCTGCATGAGTCCCGGTCCCCTTGCGACGCGCATGGCATACTTAAGGGACCGGGGCTTGACTTGTGAGATGGTGGTGAGGGAATTCCTGCTACAACTGATCGCTCCCCCTCCAGGAGCACATGAGGCCCATCTATACCATGCTGCCTGGCCGGGACACGGTCAGACTCTTTGAGGGGCCCCGCACCAAGGACATGGTGGTCTTCCTCATTCTGCTGCTCCTGGGTGCGGAGATGGTGGCGGAGCTTCCCCTTGGCGCGCATCCTCTGTACTCGGGGGGCAACGTGTGCGCCATTCGCGCGGGTCTTCCCACCTTCGACATCAAGGGGTGCGCCCCTTGGCCGAGTTGGATGACGAGGATGTGGAGCCAAGTGATGCCCCCGCACCCTCCCGGCTAGTACATCGCGGAGGATGATCAACAACGTGTCGTCTTTGGAGAAGGACGCCGAGGACCTCCCCTGTGCTGGGGCTAGTGTCACTTCTAGTGGAGCTGTTTGCGAGGAGCGCTCCGAGCCTGGATTGATGGCTTCTCCTACCCCGATGTGGGTAGCTGAAAAACACCCCAGGCTAGGTGACGACAGCGCCTTTCTTCCCCCAGGCGCGAGGAGGGCCAGCTGGTCCTTGGTGGGAGCAGAAGTCGGGAGGTGAGTCATCCTCTCGAGCCCCTCCTTTTCCTCCTTCCCCGATTTTGTTCCGTCATCCTATCGTGCCGGTGCAGGTGTGAGAAGAAAAGGAAGACGAATGCGGCGAAGTCCGGTTCTGGAGGAGCGGTAGGGTGTGTCATGGGTAGCTCCGCCCCCCTCCATGTCGGGGAGCACTCCGAGGGATTTTCTACTAACGAGGGTTAGCCCGACTCTGAGGTGGCCGGAGGGGGTGATGGTGCTCCATCACTCAAAGACCCCGTGGGCTCGTAGGTCTCAGCCCTATCACCAATCCATGGTGATAAGGGGGAACCCGGCAGAGGAAGCCCCCGAGCCCCCAAGGACGCGAGGACACGAGACAAAGCGTGTTGATCTTGCTACCGCCCGAGGGTGCCTCCCTCGGCATATCCGGGCGCCTGCATGGCGTTGTGGTGGCCGCTCGTTCCGTGCTTGATCGGTTCCTTGCTGATATCGTTGTGGAGGAGCATCGCCTGGTCGGGCCATGGCATCATCTTAACCTAGAGAGGGCCACTCTCGACCAGGCCCGGGAGCAATGGGGATCCCGTAGCGGGGCAAGGAGCTCTAGAGGCGACCGAGTCCTCGTGGAGGCGCCTCAAGACGCCGCGGGGACTTCCGCGTTGGCCGGGGATCTGGTCCCGCCCTCAAGAGGGCAAGGGGCCTCCTCTAGGGACCTGGCCTGAGCTTCTCACGACCTTTCCATGTGCGACCGTGCACTCGCCTTCTCTGAGAGGGAGGTCGAAGAAGATCTCCGAAGGGTCACCTACAGGGAGTGGGACATGGCCCTCCGTGAGGAGGCAGTCCGGCTTCATGAGGACAAGGATCAGCTGGAGAGGAGCTGCATGGAGGCGCTGGATGCCCAGCTGGGGACAGCCCACTAGAAGCTTGAGAAGCGCACGCTCGACGTCGACCGCCGCAGCACGGAAATAGATGAGCGCATCCGCTGCTGCTACACCAAGGTTGTCGAGGAGCAGGAGCATATGAAGAAAGACAATGAAGGGGTACTCTCGCAGCTCCGCCTAACCCTCCATGAGGAATGGCAAGGGAAGGCCAAGACTCAGAAGGCGCTCTTCCTAGAGAAGAAGGAGAAGCAAGAAGGCTCACTTCGCAGGGCTCTCGCCGATCTGGATGCCTTGAAAGATCTGAAAACTTCCCACCAAGAGCTCCAGAAGCGCTAGGACCTGTGTGACAAGGTGGAGCGGGACCTCTGGGTGCTAGAGACGGAGTGGTGCAAGATGTACCGAGTGCTTGCCAAGCGTGCGTCCACCACTCTCCAAGACTTTTGGGTGACTGACTTCTACATCGGACCTCTTGCCGACGACACCACGGATGGTGCCTTCCTTTAACTCTTCGACCGGATCACGGCGGTGCTGGAGGGGATAGCCGAGCTCTACCATGGGTACCATCTGGACGAGTGCCCACGTGTCTACCCACGTATTCTTCGCCCTCTATCAGCATGACCCCAATTTCCCTTAGAGGGCGTTTCTACCGAAGGTGACGCACCCCAACGGGACTTCACCAAGCGAGATCGCCCACTTCCAGCAACTCGTGGAGGAGCGTGTCGACGACTTTCTCTAGATGTTCAAGCGGACTGAGGAGGGAGAGGCTACCGAGGTGCAAAGTGGTGAAGACAGTGGCTCCCCAAGCAACTCGTCCAGCACCGAGGAGAGTGGCGAGTCATATCCTCAAGACAGTGCTTTGGAGTCGTCGGCCTGAGAGACCCCCTTTTAACTGTAATCCATTTAGTGGACTCCGGCAGGGTAGCCGTGTTCTGGACCTGATGTCTCCCTTGTAATCTCCCGGCATGTATTTTCCTGTGCTTTTGTTGGAGGCTTTTTCTTTCCTTTTGGCCCCTTGAGGTGGTGACCGGGGGGAGGATATGCTCACCATGGGTGGCCCTACAATGAACTTACGTGGCAAGCCATGGGCGTTAGGAGTTGTGAGTGAGGACACCTACTGCTGCTGCTGGGCAACAAGTTCAGCGCTCAGCACATCAAATGTAACATCCCATCATTAGAGCTTAGAAATAAGCTGAACCTAGGTATGTGCATTGCATTCATCCATAAGAAAATCCTGGGAATTTTCGCGCAAAACTAAAGAAGCTATAGAAGGATCGATATCTCTCTTGTGCTGATGGGAACATCAGAGCAATTGCGATAGATTTCGATATGACCTCTATTAAATCTTTGTGTTTTGGAAGGGTAGAATTCAAACTTGAGTTTGAATCTCAAATTTGAATTTAGAAAATTAAATTGAAATAAAAGTAGAATTAAGTATAAATAGATGTTACATAAGTAACAAATTTTAATATTGGATAATAATATATGACATTATGATAACAATAAAAAAAGAATTCTTAAATATAAGATGCATACAAATATTACGTTGTCCTTTATAATAAAGGAATAAGAGATCTTACTATAAAAAAGTAATGTGCATGAATGAATAAAAGGATATCTTTATTACATACCACAATGTTACATTGTCTTTATAGTTAAATAAATGAATACATAAATTACATAAGTATAAAATTAAAATTACAAAGATAGAAAAGTAGCACAAAAAGTAATCAGGGAAAATCCTAAACTAAATTACAACCAAATCCTACACTAGATCTTCTTGATCTTCTTTGTATGATTTTGTACCTACAAATAAACTCAAAAGAAAACAAAACAAAAATAAAGGAATAAGGGGTTAGTTTATTAATTGAACTCTCGAATTTATAGTGTAATGCACCTTTTGTCTCATCATCGAGTTTGATTTGTAAGGGAACAAGTTAAGTATCTGTTCTAATCAGATTATATGCTTCAGACTTTTGCATCATTAGCTTAGTAGCAAAAACCCTCATTTAGCAAATCAAATAAGTAAGCGAAAGGTTGAGAAAGTATCTGTTCACTCAAGCTAATCCACAGGCACAAGAGTCAAAGGTTGAAACTTGCACCCTATGGAGCACACTTGACACAGCTTCATCATTGCATGCTTATGTGCTGTTAACACAAGACAGCCACAAGGGAGGATAGGAACACAACCATAGCAGCAGAGTACCACTTGGTTGGTCACTTACCACACTCTTCATTTCACCACACGACACCCCAACATCTTCACAGCTTAAACCACAAGAACAACATCTATTCTTGATGGATCATCACAGATTTTCTTCATAAATACATACTAATCAACCAACTGCTCTAGTTATGATGACTTGAAGAGGCAAGTTAGGAACAACAAGAATACCAGATCATCCCACCTAACTATCACCCAACCTATGGTTGCTTCAAGAAGCCATCCAATAGCTAGGACAAGGAGAAGATCAAGATCAAGCCAGCAACAAAGAAGAAGCTCAACGTTAGCAGTAGTTCCAAGAGGAGAAGGCCAGGCTGGAGCTGCTAGAGTAGATCATGTAGTAGAAGGAGAGGCGGGGTAGGATACTAAGATACAATAGCAACTGAACTAGATCCCTAGCAAGTGCATCCTCCACACAACTGCAGGTGATTAACTCCAAAAACCAAATATAGCATCTATTCTTATCAATATATTTTTACAAAAAAGGTTTGGAAAGAAAAGGATCTCTCAAAATGCATAGATGCTATGAAAATCATCATAGAGCTTTGAAGCACACCAGTATTCGATCTTACTTAAGATTGAGTCTCAGTCCATGTATCCTTGGCAGGGACAAATAGCAGCAGATCATGCCACTTCAGTCCACTATTGTGCACACTCCACATGGGAGGCACCACAACAATAGATCTTGTGGTAGCAGAAGCCACTAAATTATTTAAAAACAAAACCTCTAGTACCAAGTCTGTTTTATTTAAACACTGGCTTCAACCTTTCCATCATTAGCAAGGGACCATCTATAGTATAATTGATGCATAAGAATGACCAAATAAAGATCAGGTAGATGATCTTTGCTACTGTGCATCCTCCAAGGATGTACCATAGTGGCAAGATCATCTATGAAGGTCACAAGCCACAAGTCTTGTACATAGGGACAAGCCAACAACCAAGAGAACCAACCTCACAATGTACTAATTAAATTAAATCATTTTCCGAGGGTAAACCACTAGAGATCATTCCAAGTAAAGCTTACTGCCATGTTGGCAGCACAAATATGTCAAACAATTCCATTTGCGTAATAGCACATATACATAAACCATCTTCCTAGTCACTAATCTAGGAATCATTTCATTCCTAGAAATCATGTAAAAGAACAACCACAAGTTCATTACTGTTATCTGTCCTATAGTACATGAAGCACATTTATAAGCTAAATAACTTTTGTCCGGTAGCAAGCATCACAAATAGGGTTCAGCTGACCACACATGCTTAGGATGAACAAGTCATCCAAATTGAGGCAATATTTCACAAATAAAGCATCGATCCGACAAGGTACAATACTTATCCACCCCTACGTATAACCCAAGCCATAATTGCTAGAACTATATCATATGGATGAGTACCATAGCTTAAGAACAAATCATGAACCACGGGACCATTTGATAAATCTGCCAGCTAATTAGAGAAAATTTGAATAGTACTGTGGGCTCCCTAGATTATTCGTCCGAGAAATCTCTGTTATGCATATTTCCACGTTCCCATGATCAGTGAGCCGTGGAACATAACCGATAGGTATCATTACAATCATCCGAAACATAACGAAATATAGGACTTACATAAATGCCATTATGGCTACATCAATCTTAGCAGCGGAACATCGCCAAGCGCAGAGCCCAATCGTGCCTCAACCTACAGGCAGCTGACTAGGAAGACAACCTAGCTCGATGGACGTCACCTTAAACTCCTGAAAGTCTGGCCAAGTAAATAGCTAGGAACACAGCCGTGAGTACTTTTGAATGTACTCGCAAACCACCCAGATAAGTGAACAAAGGAAATGCAATTATGGCTATGGTGACATAGCTCTATCTGGGTTGCTTTTAAAAAGTATAAACTAAATTTGAAAGTATGGAATCTCTATATCTTTGTTGAAAAAGAGTTTTGAAAACATGCTTCCGTTTTATAAATCCAGACATCTCCATGTCTTTGTTGAAAAAGAGTTTTGAAAACAGTTTTGTAGTAAAAACCCTTTTTAAACCTCTTCGACCCCTCGGGTCAAAACAAAGCCTTCGAACTCGGGTTCCCCCGGAACCTTCGTCCACAAAGTACTTGTTTCCAGAACAAGCACAGTTTGGGTACTCCTAGACAACACCTTTACAACCGTCCTTGACCGTGGACACGGCTATTCGAATAGGTTATACTCTCCAGAGTTTGCACACTTTACCCACAAGAATCAATACATCCGCCAGGATTCAACCACGGCCCACTACCACTGTAGATGGGGATCCGGATAATCAAACCTAACCTTTCGCTTGTCTACACTAGCAAAGGCATGATTTTCCTCTTAGGTTTGTTCTCCCCGGCAACGAGTATGTGGCTCCCAGCCATAGTCCTTCCTTCCATACACGCGCATACCCAAGCCGCAGCTTGGCGTATACCTTAAATTTGGTGACTCCACTTCCTTCCGTACCACCTAAGTCATACCGTGCGCAGGAGACCCAATTTTTGCACCGGACTCCTGTTAGTTCAGGCTCACTCTTGCCGAAGCAAGCGACAGGCGTTAGATCCTTGATCTGGGGGCGCCCGCCCGGAATTCCAGGTATTTCTCCCTATAAGCATGGTATAAGTTGCCTCGGCTAATACGGACAAACTACGAGTTAAGCCCCAGCAACCTGGGGTAATGTGGTTGCGCGGATAAAAATTGTTCCAGTAAAGGCGTAGAACATCACATTCACCATTCCACTTCTTCTCATCACCATTTCTTTTGTTAAAACTTCCACTGGGAGCGATGCCTCTTCCCAGGGTTTTAAAAAGCCATTTTTGAAACATTTGTAGTGGGGAAAATCCCAAAACAGTTTATTTTTGTCAAAAACCGGGGTTTCCAAGGAGGTAGGATGCTAACCATCGTACTCTTGGTCTAAAGGGGATAAAATGATGGGTTCATCAGGGTGGTGCCTCAAAGGACACGAAGTAATAACTTGGAGGAGCCAAGTTACTATCACAGTATTTATAAAACAAGACATGCAGGTAGATAATGCAGTTTACAAAGAAGATATATAACAGGTAAAAGAGAATAGGACATATATCAGAGTTCAGGAATGGTGGCTTGCATGTGATCAACAATAAGTCCCTGGGCTTCTTCAGATGACCAATAATACCCAATAATATAATAATAAGAAAACCCTTCCTTCTTGTTGTCAGACTCTCACACTATCGTCGTCATCGGGTACACATGCAAGCAGACAATATCACAATCAATACAAGGCATACAAATAGTCAAACCATACAGCAAACAAGCATGAGAAATACTACTGGACTTGGGAGGTTTTGGAGAAGTGGGATTCAAATAGTGGGATTTACAAGATTGCCACTAGGGTGTTTTTTCTTGGAAGATAGTTGTTTAGGATTGATACAAGGAGCTTGGATTAGGGTTCTGTGGTCAGTAGGATATCAATGTGAAAAAGTGATATACTCAGATAGGTCTTGTCAAAACAAAACCAACACAAGTGGTTTCACTTGATTATCAATTTCCGTGATTTAGTTATGCTTTTTAAAGTGGATTAAACTCTAGTTTGAGGAAATAATTTACCAGAAAAGTTCTGGAGCTCCAAAAATTATTTCCTTGGATATTTAGGTATTACTTGTTGTACTGAACCACCTAGAGTTGGAATTAAGTCAAAAAAATTACCAGAATGCCCTCAGGAATTTTCTAAAGACAGTTCTGTAAGATTCTTCTCCTATTTACCAGATTAAAACTACATGAGCTATTGAGTTGGTTCCAAGGGCATATGCTAGGCATGTCCAATAACTTTCTGTAGGAATTGGATTCACCCTTTTTGCAGTTGCCAAACTCCTAGAGTGATTTATTTAGTGAAAATACCCCTTACAGAAGTATTTAAATCACTAAAATTCATCCAGAGCTCAATAAATTCTGAGCTGCTGGGATTTGGTAGGTATGGGTTCTGGTGTCTACTGGAAGGTGGAATCAGGTCAATACCACATTTGGTTAGACCTAGGGAATTTATTCAAGACAGAATGTTGCTAGTTTTGTTATTTTTGTTAAAGGAAGAATGCAGTTCACCTTGGTGTGATACCTATGCTGGATGATAGGTATTTCAAATACCTTCCAGTAGGTCTTTGATTCATCTCAAATGGAGATGTAGAACTCTCTGTAGAAATTAATTAGTGTACCAGATAATTTGTAGTAGAATAATTACTAGGCATTTTTGGAATTTAATTTGGACTTGGGGTTGCCTCTGTATGTTTGAGAAAACCTCAGAGAGCAACTAGGATTTTAGATCTAGGCATTTGGACTTCATCTACATCTTTGTTTGGATTTAATCCTAGCAGAAACTTTTCTGGAATAACAGGTTAGCTAAAAGAAAAAGAAAAAAGGAGGTGCAGTGGGCCGGATCTGGGGAGACACTAGGCTGCAGGGGAGGATTTGGCCCCCGGCGCACGGGGCGACGCGCGGGAGCTGGCGCTCGAACCTGCCAGGCGGGGCCCGACAGTCAGCAAGGGGAGGGGGACAAAGGGGTATCGGCAAATCTGGGCCATCCGTTTAAGGCGCGATGGATGGCCCGCGCTCATCGTCGTCGCAGCGACAGAGCGCCAGGGACAGAACCCTAGTTCGCTGGAGAGAGAGGAGGGGAGCTCACCAAAGGGCTCGGGAGGCGGTGTGGAGGGTGCAGGGCGACGCGCTCGACGACGCTGAGCAGATCGGTGGGCGGCACGATGCCGGAGGCCCACAAGAAGCAGCTCGCGTGACGGCGGCCGAGAGCGAACTCGTCGGAGCTCGACGGCGACGGCGGGGGAGAGGGTCCTGGGCAAAAAGAAGAGCACCATTAGGTAGAGGAGGAGGAGGGGATCTCGTGGGCTGACATGCAGAAGGAATAGAGTAGAGGGGGATGAGCCTTGCTCGATTTTTTGAGGAGGTCGAGGATCTCCTCTTCTTCTTCCTCGGACAGCATAGAGCAGGGGAGAGGGTGTGGTGCTCGGGGGAGGTATGTGAGGTGGAGAGGGGGCAAATGAGGGCAGGGGCTGGCTGGGGGAGGGCTGCTGGCCTTTATACCAAAGGGGAGGACTAGATGGGGTAAATTACCCTTTAGGACAAGGGGGAGAGCAATGCTGGCCAGGGTTTGGTCCAGAGGGAGGTGGAGAGGGTTAAGATGGTAATTAGGTCGTGCTGGATCAGAGAGAGAGGGGGTGGTATCAGTGGTAATTAATTTAGGTTGATCCTTGTAAGGATTGGGGGTTATTCCTCCTTCTTTCTACTATGGTAAGGGCAAATGGATAATTGGTGGGGTGGATCTACAGTGCTTGTCGACTAAGGAGGTGTCCTGGTGCTAATGAGAAGCATTGAGCAAGGTCGAATGAGAATTGGAAGTGGTTTGAGTACTGGTTGGCTTAATTAGCAAAATTTGACCAAACTAGAGGTTTATAAAGTAAGTCCAAAAAGTCACATTGGACCAGGGGAGAAAATGGTACTGGTAGATAGATGAGGTCAAGGTATACTTCTAGGATTTATTTGAGATTTTTCAGAGGAGTTTTAGTCCTCCTAAATACAGTTACTCAAAAAGGACAGAAATGATTTCTAGCAGATCATTTGATAAATTTCCATTGGGAAAGGTTGGATTTTGATGTGGGAGGGTCCCAGAGGTGAATACACACTTAGGGGAATTTTCCCAAGATTTATTGAGGCATAAACATATTTAAAACAATTATTATTCCAATTCATCCATTTAAGAAAATGGACAAAAATAAATAATAAAGCTTCTCAAAAATATTTATGTTTGAGCAAGAAAGATAGGATATGATTTGTGGGACTCACATGAGCCAAAAGTTGGGGACGTGTTTTGGTAAAAACCGAACTTTCCTTTAGGGAGGGAGTTTGGAGATTTTGACTATTTAGGGAAATAAATAGTTTTGGGGCCATAATAATTATGGATAATATTTGGTAAGTACTGAGGATCAATGTAGATGAGATAGAAAAGGTGTAGCAAGCATTTGCAACCTTGTGGAATGAAATTCCAACTAGAAAAGGAGGGAAAACAAGGAGGTGATGATCTAGGGTGGTGTTATTTTTATACTACCAAAACATGCTTGCATCTTGGAGCTTAGAGCTCACCTTGGTGCAAGGGATAGATGGGTAGGTAGACCAGGTCATGTATATGATCAAGGCTAGAGGAGTTTGAATTATCTGCATTTGGGGTGATCTAAAAATGATGGCAAACTTTGTTGAAATTAAGGCTGCCATGCAAAAAGTGTCATGAAGCCTTCTAAACCATGTGAGTTTAATAAGCTCGGTAGTCCCTTTGGAACAAGTGAAGTAGGTTTAGATAGACATCAATGAGTAGAACACAACCATGCAGATAGTTGATCCATAGGGGTTTGGATGGTGATGTGAGCTTCTACCAAAGTAGGTATGATGACTAGTTTTGCAGGAATTGTTATTTTCTTGCCTGCAAAACCATCAAGGATGAGTGGGTTGAGGAATGATCTAACCAGAGGAAAATGTGGGCCTTGGTAGTACTTAGGATGGTTAACGGTATGGTTCAAGTGCATTTCCAAAAATGCACATGGTTTGAGAAGAGGAGGCAATCAAAAAGGTGATGTTGAAACTGTTTCTAGACATCCAAATTTGGCAGTTTTGAGGATTTGACTAGAGTATGAGAGGAAAGGTTCTTGGAGGAGTTGCAAGATATCAGAGGTTTAATAAGTGGGTGATACTGAAGTGTAGAGTGAGTAGAAGAGATCCTTGCTTGATGTTGGTCTTCAAGGACTGGGAAACATTCTAGAATGGAAATCTTCAGAATGGATCTGGTTGAGGGTTTGAGATGATCACTAAATGGCTACAGATCATATCTAGGTTTTCTTTCTTGCTTAGGGATTGAGGATTTGGAAAACATCTTGATCCTAGTGACGAGCTCCTAGGGTGGCTCATACTACTTCCTAGGCAAACAAGTCAAACAGCAGATCAAAGCACTCATCAGATAGAAGATCATGGCAACTCATCTTATACTAAGCATAACCACTAATGAGGTTACCATCAAGCCTAGCTTGAGGTAAGATGGGGGCATTTTGAAGGGGTTGGGTTTTGAATAAGATGAGGGCTCTTGGTATCTCTACCAAGAGTAGAATTCAAATGCTTTTGGAAAGAGTTCTTGAGAACACTAGAGATACGGTTAGTTGAGTGTTCTATCTTGAAAACATAAGGAGATTGTATTATATATCTCTCCATAGTTTTATTAATAGAAGCTACCAAAATAGTTTTGGTTACATAGGCATCTTGGCTCAAGTTTTGAAATGCCAGAACGTTTGAGAATATGTAAGGTAAGCCAAGATAGTTTTGGTAAATAGCTTTTACCAACTGAGGTTGAGATAAGGAGTATCCTAAGATACACTCATAAGCACAAGTGCAAACAAACAAGCACTGCACCAACGCACAAGATTTTTTTTTGTTCCCCCTGATTTTCGCATTCTGGACAACTAATCAGGGTTGCTGAAATTGGGATATAACAAGTACTAGATCATCCTCATAACCAGGAATCACCACAATGGGTTAGGCTTTGGGAATCTGACTACTGGAGACAGATTCATTAACTCAATCATAGAAATAGTGAAGGTTCAAGAACACTATATCATCTCAAATAATTCTTAGAACCAGCAGAGATACAGCTGGATCCAAATTCAATAAATATCACAGACCAATTCCGAGATCTCCATAATGTAAACCTACAGTGTATCGGCTCAAAACCCAATCACAGTTGCGCCTTGAGCACCTTCCCACCAGCATCGAGTTAAGGAAGGTGAGGTCAAGGTCGACGGAGAGCATCAGGAGGTCGCGGCCAGCCATGGCGCAGGTGACAGCAGCCGTGGTACCACACCACCGTGGAAAATGCGGTAATAGCCAATCATGGCGATGCGGAGGAGATCAGCCGAAATCCGAGAAGCAGCTAGGGCGCGTGTCGGTGACCTTGCTGAACACCACGGTTAGGGTTCTCCATAGATGTCCGTAAGAGAGTGCAAGAGTGAGCTACGATGGAGGAGAAACGAGGGAGGAGAAGGAGGCGGAGCCTCATCAACTTGCTACGACGGCGGATGTCGGCCGGCGATGGCCGGAGTGGCGTTGGAGACGGCAGTGTCGGGCGGTGACGCGAGAGGGGATTGAGGTCGGGGCGGTGCATGCCTATGGAGGTGAGAGAGAAAGGAGTGACAAGGATAAGGAGAGTGGGTCAGGGTGGGTTTGACCCTGAGCCGGTTGGGCCTAAGTTGGCCCAGTCTGTGAAGCAGGCCCAATTCAAAAAATAAATTATTGTCCCAAATTAGTAAATGACCAAAATACCCTGAACCTAACTTACACTCTAGAAAAATATAGAAAAATCTGAAAAATATTTATGATAGATCAAAATGATCACAAAAATAATATATACGTAGGAAAAATATAACATTTTTTTGAGTTAGATAAAATGCAAATAAATCTTAACACCACTAAAACCTAAATGAAATTTCATAAAATAAGTGAAAGTCCTAAAAATCAAGAGAAATCATTTTTGCGTATTAAAACCAATGTACCATCTTATAAAAAATAATAACTTAAATTTTTTACAAATAAAACTTGAAGCAAATATTCAAAGACATTCAATCCTTTCTGAGTTTTATCAAAATACAAATAATACGTAAAAATAAATAAAAATCACTTTTAAGATCTTGAGTAAATATATTTTACTAGAAAAACACTAAAAGTATTTTTCTAAATATTTTTAAGATTTTAAGGAAATAAACCCTTACCTATTTGATTAAAGACTTAGTTTGTAAATTCTTTAAAAACATTTCTTAAGTAACAAATAATCACAATTCTATATATAAAACCTTAAATCATGGATGACTAAATACTAAGTCCAAAGCCATAACTTGGATCTATAATAAAACTCAAGTGTAACTTATTAACTTTATAAAACTCTTTTAAAATCATAAATCCAAACTAAACCAACAATTTTTAGTAAATTTTAAACAAATATAATAAAAGGGAATGTTATTTATCTCTTAACCATTCTTAAACATTATTTCAAACCCTCACAGTTCAATAAGATCATGTAAAAGTTGCTTTCTTTAATAAGTCACATCAATTTCATAATAGAAAATTGCATTTAAGCTCATCATTCACTTAAATTGAAAGTGAATGATTTCACACTCTTAAACATTCTTATTACATAGCTTAAAACTTATTAATACTTTAAAACACATCACACCCGATGTCTACTCATGTTTTAAAGTTAACTTTGGTCCACCAAGTTATAAACACAATGTATAAAGTTTATGTTATGTTCTATAGTTAATTTTTGTCTATCCCAAATAAGTCATAAGGCATCTCAAATCCAAGCTTATTGAACAAACATAGATGACATCTATCAGATTATATTGAACATACGAGATTGTTAAACCTTATCAAAGAAATCTTTCCTTCAAAAGTTATTTGTTTTTCCACTTCAAACAACAATCTCATAACAAGTTCCTCAACTCTTATCAACCTAAAACATGGACTTCCATAATAGTTACATGATACCAATTAACCCTAATCATGTGTTGTTATGCTTACTTTTGTACCTTACATGTTAGTCTTAAGTTTCTTGTATAAATATGTTGCTTGTAAAGTAAACTTCAAGATAAACCAAATCTTAAAGAAATCACCTAATTTTAACTCATTTATGTTATTGGGGAATTGTCTCGGGGTTTTACAAAATGCATTACATTAGTTATGCATTAGCATATTGCTTTTTTAAACATTAGTCCTTACCGGACCAATGATGCTATTTCCAGATTTTGGATCTTCTAGTATCTTGAAGACCGTGAGTGCATAATCTTGTAATCACAAAAGGCAAGTTCACACTTGCTCATGTCCTTTGATTATTTTCTATGCTTGTAACTCAAATGTTGTCATAACCTGCATTTCAAAAAGACAGAAAACACTATTTTCATAATAAAATGATTATGGATTATTTACCAAATGGTAATAATCTATTGATACAATTCCAGTGGTAAACGAATATAATATCTAGGACTTAACAACCAATGTCGCTAGTGATTCTAGTGTCGTATATTACGTGTTAACCATGAGATTTAGAATGGGACGGAGAAGTCAGCTGGATCTTCTTCCTTTCGCATGGATGGATGACCTTATCATGAGGCTGTAGCTTCCTTGCATGGACTCAGCAGATGGGTGGGACTCCTAGTTCCCCATGATATAGGTGTCTAGACTTCCCGTGAGGGGCTGTCGGAGGTATATCTGCCTATATGGGGGTAGCCAGGGACATGATCTGCTCACCGGAGTATCCAAGGGGTTGCCAGGGTTATATCTGCCTATATGGGGGTTAACAGAGGTATATCTCCTTGGGGAGGTCGTGTCTTCATGCGGGGTCATGGAGAAGGGCAGTGATTGGCTTGGATCTTAGCCCGGGCCTCATACCAAGGAAGTGTGAATGGGAATGTGCACCTGGATGTGAAACAAGGCTTAAGATCTCTCATGGGTAAAGTAACGCACCTTTGTAGAGTGTAAGAACTGTGACATGTTACTCCCTGTTCCAGGAAGGAGCTACGAACGCGGCATGAAAGGAACTCCATGAAAGTTCTGGTAAACATGTGAAGGCTGATGGACATAAGTTTCAGAATAAAAGCAACCTTTGAAGAAATGTTTACGAAAACCTGCATTGACTACGACCTATGGTCTGTAGCTGTAGATAGTGCATCAAACACTCCTTTTTAGTGAACTTGCTGAGTACGCTCGTACTCAACCGTAACTTCTTAACCCTTGCTAGGTACTAAGCCGTTGAAGATGACGTCAACACCAACTTATGCTCAAGAAACCATCATCATCAGCTCAAGATCTTTAAACAAGTCAATGAAGTCAACATATGCATCAAACAAAGCGAATACGAAGTTCCTGAGTAGATAGGAGTATATTCTCTAGCCATAAAACATACTTCTGTAGAGAAATGCAATAGCAGCAATTGAAAACCAATTAGTTCAGACGCTAGTCTTAGTAACTAGATACTTTTGAGTTGTTATTTTGGTTCTTCTTTGTAAGAAGTTGATTTCTTCCCCTTTAACCTAGAGTGTTCTCTGGATCTTTTGTAAAGAGTCGAGTTGTAATCTATAGTCATGTCTTGGACCTGCTGTGTTTCTGTTGTACCACTCTAAGGGATGTAATACTAGTGGACAGTGTTTCATTGGTGTTATGGCAATGACTATAGTGTACTACATCATGTAGTCATATGCTGGGTCAGAGCTCAACACTTTAGGTCCTAGAGAGCTCGGGCCACGGAGGGGTAGCGCCTCACGAGCCGTCGTGGCGATGGACATACTATTTCATTTTTAGCCAAGAACCATGGGTGAGGTGACTTATGTAGCATCCCATCTGTCTAACATCTGTAAAGCTACATGGTCTAATAATAAAATGCTACTTCCTACATATAATTGTTGCATCATAATTATATCATGCTCATGTCATCATGCCACCTTGCATTTGAGCATCATAAAAAACCCTTTTCTTTTGGATCTTGTCTCATATGCATTTATCAATTGTATTTGGTTCTTAATAAATTGTATTTGGTTCTTGATAAATGCTTGGTGCCCAAGTTGAGTTGGGGGCATATCTTTTATTTAACTCCACCACCTTTTCTTGTCACCACCCCATAATTCCACCATCCAACTATATGTGAGCTTTGCATTTTATTTGGGTTACCTCTAGCTCATGTGGGTTGGAATGGATCCACTTCTAATTCCACATGCTCCCATATATGCCTCATGTTGTTTTCACATTGTTGATATGTGGAGAGCCACATGGCCACCTTTGCATGCATGTGGTTAATTTCACTTGCTCTATCTTCCATATGGTTTGTTTTGGGAATAATTGAGCATTGTTTAAATATAATTGTGGCCAAATGGTCTTCTAGTGGGACATACACACTAGCATGCCCAAATTATTTTCAAAGATGAGCATATTCCATCTATTCCACTTGGGACACAACTCTTTCCTTTTTGCTTGGCCTTAATTCCATATTTGGAAATGCATGTGCTAATAAATGCACATGGTCTTTTACAATTGTTTTCACCATAGTAAGTATTGCATTTATTATACATGCATGGGCCATGCAAGATCATCCTCTTTTCTTTTTCTTTGGTTTTTCTTCGGTTTTGAATGGGGCATGGTTTTTCTCCTATGATCTAACCTAGTTCCTCTTCCTCTCTTTATTCTATTTGGTGCCACCATCTAAACCTCACCCTCACCTCCCTATCTAACCCTAAACCTACACAACACCAAACCCTAGCTATCCTCTCTCTCTCTACACCTAACAAAAACCCTAGCTACACTCACCTCACCTTTCCCCTCTCCCAAACCGAGGCCACACCTGGTGTTTGGCTCGGCCAAAACCCCCCTAACCTAACCTGGCCCGAGCCACCCCTCCCTCATCGACACCAACCCTCTAGCTACCCTAGCCGAGCCTTTCCCCTATCATGCTGCTCTGTTTTCTCACTGCCATGCTGACCCCACCCGAGCCACACCTACTCCATGCCATCTGGTTCCAGCTACAGTCGGACCTGGTGCCACCCGGAACCTTGGCCTGGCTTGACTCAAATCAGGTGGACATCGAGCCGTGCCATGTTGCTCTTCTCCCTAGCTTCTCACGTGTTCCAGTTGATCAAGCGGCCACGCCATGTGCATAAAGCAACAACAGCCGGCCACCAATCCACCCCAACCAATCTAGATCTCAACCCCAGGTTGAGACCGACTCCCGTCTCCTCTCCTTTCCCTTCCTCCCTAGCCATGGCCATGGCCTTCCTAAAACCTAGCCTCGGCCTCGGTTGCTAGCCGGTGGAGGAGTGGTACCCAGAGGTGGGGATAGTTGGGGGAAGCTTCTTCGCCGTCCTCACCGTCACCTCGCACCAGGAACTGCACCAGAGCGTGCCGGAAAAGCCTCGCCACCGCCGTGCCCGAGCTGCACCTAGCGCCGCTACCGCCAAGCCTCGTCGCTGATCACCTCCACCTCCGCCTCCAGTACCGCTTACGTGAGCCTCTGGTGAGCCCCTCTACTCGCCAGACATGCTCGCCTCCTCCCTCTCTTCCGGTATCGCCACTGCGCTCTGTCGAACGCCCTGAGCGCGATGTCGCCGCCGCCACCAGCTGCACCTGCGCGCGTTGTATCCCTCTGTTTGTTGCCAGATCCCGGTGGTTTCAGCCCTTCTTAGCGCGGGAGTTCTGAACAAGATCGGTAGAGCGGAGGTCCCTTCTCGTTTTTCATGTTGCGAGTTTCCCCTAGATCGCCGCCGTTTAGCCGTTTTCGTCCTCGGAAAACCTCGCCGAAACGCCGCGTCGCTGTGTTCCGACAGTTCCGTCAGTCCGAAGCCTCGTTACTTCCTCTGTTCGACGACGTGTTCTGGCCTCTACAGCGATCCTCCGGCGACACTTCTTGAAACAAAGTTGTAGACAAACCTTCCCTCTACACCTTTCCTTTTTGTTTCGTCGCGAGATCTGCAGCCAAACTCTCGCCATCTTCATTCAAAGTCGGGTGCAGCTGCTATTTTCACCAGATACCAGATTCAGTTTGGTCAGTCCGACGCAAAAGGTTTTGCTTAAATGCCCCTGTGGATTTTCCCGCCTCCAACCGTAGTCCCCGGATCCGCCACGTGTCCGACCCCGGCTGGCGCGCCCGCGCATTGGCCCCGCGATACGTTGGCCACCCGTCCGTCTCTGCTGCTGGGTGAACCCGCGGTGAGAAAAGCCCCGCGTAGAGCCCCTGCCCCACCTTGTGCTGAGTCAGCGACGGCCCCACCCGTCAGCGTCTCGGGCTAATTTCTCCTGAGTACAAAAAGTCTCTGTGATCTTTTCTAAATAATAAAAATAATCCAGAAATTGCAAATATGATTTTAAATCCAGAAATTAATAACTTTTAATTAATAAATCCAAATAATTCCAATGATATATGTTTTTGAATCAAAAAAATGTGAGGAATTCAAATATACCATCCAAAATAATGTTTGTCTAATTTAAATTTTCGAAATTGTTAAATTTCAATAAAAATGTCTTTTCTTAATTAATTAATAACTTTAATTCTATAACTCCAAATTTGACAAATAATATGTCTAAATTGATCAGCGCGACGAGCCCGTTCTAACTACGCATTCCTTGATATGAATTGTAGCATGCATCATATAAATATTAAGTGTGCAGCAAGTGTTATGGGAGCAAAACATGACTAAAAACTTAATAAAATGATTTATTCTTGTCCCCACACCTCACCCTTGCCATGCTACATTATTGCCATGTAAATTGTGCAACATTCATCATGGCATGCTTGGTTGCTTGTCGCATTGTATTTATATGCTTGTGCACTTTATTTATGTTGGCTCTTGTTTGTTTGGTTCTTCTTTCGACTAGACGCCGAGCAGGGGAATTATCAGGAATCCCAGGAGTACTACCCAGATCCATCCCTCGCTTCAGCTGAGCTGCCAGGCAAGCACTACCACATGATTGCATACATATAGTACCTATTGCCTCTATCTTATTCTTCCATCATTGAGTCGCGAATGCATTAAATTGAATCCCAAGTACTGCATAGCCTTTACTTTTAAACCCCACCGAGCTTGTTCCTCCATCCCATGAGCCATTACTACAGGAGTTGTTTGAGCCATGTGAGTCGTAGAACAGCATGTGTAGGGTATGTGAGTGTCTGATGCACAACGAGGTAGCTAAACAACTTAACCTGAGTAGTAATGGGATAACTAATGAAAGAGGCATCGGTGGGCAATATCTGTCATTTGGTTTTTATGTCCACTTGTGTCCCGTAGGACCCCGAGTACTTGATTCCTGTTCCTTGACTATTCACACTATCCACATCCGGGAGGCCTTATGGACCCCCCTAAGCCAGAGCTTGATTCATTTCTATTTCTTGGGGCCACAAAGTAGTTTGGGGCTTTATTACTATCCTGTACCTATGCCATGCTTTACTGCTTTATTTAAGATTGTGCGTGGAGCACCTGTACTGTTTAGGAATTGCGGAGTGTTTTCACGGTATCGACAAGCCCAGTCACACTTTCGGGTTCCCAGTCGTTTACAGCCATTGGCGCAAACCTTGGGTCTATCTTGGAGTCGGCCAACTTCGTTGCGGGTAGCTTAATGGGGTGCCCCCCTGAAATATTTTATGAATCCAGTGATCTCTTTGTCGTGAATGCCTCGTTAGGTTTTGAGTTGGTTTTTCCGAGGTTGATCGAGTGTGTGTTGTTATTTGTGCACCCCTGCAGGGTAAATCTTTCTGAAAGCCGTGTCCGCGGTTATGGACGACTTGGAGCATAGTTTCTCGATCATAGACAAGCATAACTAAAGTACCGTTTTTAATTTGACTAAATATCTGACTAGTAATTAGTGCAATACTCACGGAATGGTTAATAAAACTGCCAACGGATGGGTTGTTCGTCCGCTTTCTCGTTGCTAAGCGAGAAGGAGGATGGATCTGTTACTTTATACTGTTATAACGGTTGTTTCTAATTAACGGACATCCACCTATCTTTGGTTAGGCGGATGGTTAGCGAGTATCTATAGACTTAATAGTTATTATCTTTTGCTGCAATTGCGTCACCCCAGGTATATGTCCCCTTTAGAGGCATAAAGACTTGCTGAGTACCCCTAGCGTCTCACACGATAAATTGTTTGATTCAGATGAACAGGTGTATTCGCAAGATGGATACTGGGTGGAGGATATAGATGATGTTGGCAACGATCACTCGGTGTAGAGATTCCGGGGATGGGGATCCGTGAGATCTGTGGGCAGGATGTGCTTACTTATGTGGTATCTTATGCCGATTTGCTTCTTATCCGTACTCGGATCTTGTTTCCAGCTTCCGCTTGATACTCTGTTGATTGATGTATGAGGAGCTATCCTACACTATTATTTCTATCTAGGATATTTGGATCTTGCCGTATGGCGTTGCAATATTTTTATTTCTTTTAGATGGTATGGCTCTGAGAACTGTTGTAAGGTAGCCTGCATACATACTCACTTGTGTATGTATTTGATCTTTTCGCCTGTTACCTACGCCGCTCGCTCTTGTCCCGATGTTATTGGAAGTGGTTAGGGCAGCCGACGGGCCTACACGTGGGTGGCCCTGGGCCTCCGCTGTAAAACCCTTAACCACTTTTGGTTCATCCAGGCTTGAACTTAGAGCGTAGGGTCCGAGGTTGTTACAACTTACAGCCGAGGAATGGGCTAAGAGTTCAGAGCTCGACACTTTAGGTCTTGGAGATCTTGGGCAGCGGAGTGTCAGTGCCTCACGAGCCATTGCTGTGATGCCTTTTGGGCCAAGAACCATGGGTGAGGTAACTTACAGCCGAGGAACGGGCCGTAAGTTCAGAGCTCGACACTTTAGGTCCTGGAGATTTGGGTCGCTAGACGGAAGTGCCTCATGTGTCGTCCTATAAGCCTCTCGAGGAGAGTACCATAGGGCCAGTGCTAGCCCGTGATCTTCTCAGAGGAGGAGGTTGTAGGCATCACATGTTTTGGCGGTCCCGACCGAGGACAAGAACATCCTAGCCACGTCGCGTCTCTAGTGCTGACTCGTTCCGTTTATACACCATACGAGGGACTCGAACACCGGGAACCGTGGGTGAGGTGACTTACTGTTGGAGCTAGTCCATAAGTTTCATAGCTTGACACCTTAGGCCCCAACATCGACATGAGCGATTAGGCGAGAGACACAATCCCAACCCCCGCTCGCATGATGGATAAACGAGAACGTGGAAAGCACGTGGGAAGAAAGAAACATCCAGCAGAACGAATCAATTTGTAGAAAAGAAAACAGAAATCATCGACAATTGCAATTGTTTCCCTTCTTGAGGACCCTGCCCCTGTGGAGGTGAAAAAGTATTATCCGGCAGAAAAAGGTGCGATCTGAGAGTCACCTTAAGAGGGCTAAGCCTGGGAGAGGCTTGCATGCCTTCCGAGGACATGAGGGTGCTCATGGCTCCATGATCTTCTCCGGGAGGCCGGGTTCCTAGTGTTGCTGCTACGTCCTTCCCCTAGCCCCTCGGCCCTTAGCCGGGAAATGGGTCTAGGGCCCTGGGGCATTTGGGCCTATTGCGTTTATTGCCCTGTTCATGCCTCCTCTTGCCGTCATACTCCTCCCTTACTTCCCTGAGCTTGACACATTCGTCTGTGTCATGACCCTGCCTTTGGTGAACGGCACAATACAAGTGCGGGCCGGTCGAGTCGCCTACTTCCTTCCGCGGGAGGCGCCGCTTACAAACCTTCCTCGGGCACCTCTCGGGCCCCCTTCTACATCCACGGTCGAGTCTGCCGATCTGGTCTCGTAGTGGTTGAACAGGCTTCTGGCCTCCGCCTTGGTGTAGTGCTCGGCTACTACAAAGAGATCTTCCACCGTGGATAGGTTCTATCCGCGTTGGCCGATCTTGTCGAGTAACCAGGCATCCACGACACTTTCATCAAAAGCTGCGATGACCTCCACATCGGTGGCCCCGCTAACCTTGACGAGGCTTTGGTCGAAGCGCTGCAGGTACTTGTGCAATGTCTCTTCGGGCCCTTAACGCACTCTCCTGAGGTCCTTGCACATGTACGCGGGTTCATCCGCTTCCACGAACTTTGCAACGAAGAGGGCATAGAGCTCGAACCATGAGCTGATGGATTCTTCAGGGAGGTTCAGCAACCACATGCATGTCAGCGGCCCTAGGATCATTGGGAACCAGTTGGCAAGGATGCGGTCATCCCCTCTAGCCGCCTCGACACCCGTGGTGTAGAGCTACAAGAATTCTGTAGGGTTAGTGGCGCCGTCGTACCGTGGTGGCATCTCCAGCTTGATCTTGGGTGGCCACACCACCCTGTGGAGGTGCTCGGCAAGGTCAGGGCAGCTGGAGTTGCTGGTCTCTATGTCGCCGACGAGGGTCGCTCGGTTCTAGAGGCCCATAGTTGAGATGGCCTGGAGGATTCAGGTCTTGCAACCCCGCCGCCTGGCCAAGGTTACTCGCGCATCCTCCGTCGAATGGATGACCTCCGTCTAGCCTTGGATCTACCCGAGGTACACCGCACTTGGCGGTCCTCCGCCTCTCAAGCCCCCGAGCCTGCCGTGAAGGGGAGGAGGTGGAGGTTCTCCATAGGCTATGTCGCCTAGTTGCGCATCGCATGCCGCGGGATCCTCCTAGGCGATGTCCACCAGGGCGGCGAGGTGTGCCTACCACTCCTCTCTTGGATCCTCGGTAGGCTAATATCAGAGGAGCTCCTTCACCATGAGGCGAGCTATGTCCGGGGCGAGCGGGGCGCGGGGCGTCCGGGTTGGCGAGGTGCTTGATGAAGTATTCTCCCCGCCTATGCACGCCGAGAGGCATGGACGGAACTCATTGCTAGCTCCGGAGTAGGGCGAGGGCATGGGGGTGGCGTGGCGCAAGCCCCCGAGCCTCTCCGTCTGCTCCTGTCGAGTGCGACTGTCGTGAGGCTTGCAGCGAGCGACCATGTCGGCACCATTGGCTAGAGTCTCCAGAATCATGCCTCAGCCCCCTACCTGGCGCGCCAAATATCGGAGATTTGTCCCGTGAAGGAACTAGGGTCCAATGATCCCTTGGTTCGAGAGGGGGCTGAACACGCAACTCCAAGAGAACCCAGTGACGGTAACAGCGGTGGAGCAAGCTCAATACAGAGAGGGGACACAAGGTTTTTACCCATGTTCGGGACCCTCGTGAGGAGGTAAAGGCCCTACTCCTGCTTTGTAGTATTGCTCGCATGCTTCACGAGGGTACAATGGAGGATGAAAGTCTAGGGTTTCAGATCTCAAGGATCGATCCCCACTAAGGTAGGAGAAGGATCCTTTATATAGTGCGGTGTTGGGCCTCTTCCCTTGGTTATGGGCGGGAAGGGCTACCACATTCCCGCCCAATGGACACTGGTCTACTTTGTGTCCATGCAGCCGCCAGCCAACTTCCGCGCCAGGATGGTGGTCGGTCATCCTTCTGCTTTGCATCGTCACTCTGGTCTTCTTGCACTGAAACAGCTGTGTCAGGCGTTGTCTCTACCCTGCGTCACTCTCCCACACTTTGTACGGGGGAAATGGGGTGTGCCTTGCTTTCCCGGGGTGGTCTGGTCGCCGCTTGGACCGACCGTTGGCACGTCGTCTTGTAGGGCATACTTGGGACCAGGGACGCTGCCCATTCCTGACATCGGGAGGCTCCTGACATGCACCGAGACTGACCTGAGCGCCAACCGAGGCTCTGGGCTTCGTGTCCGCTCTCGAGGTTCGCACTTCTCGTGAATCCTCGAGAGGGCGCGCCTAGTGGGCCTGGCGGCTCGACGGGACGGGGTACCCCTGGTGCCAATAGTCCGACAAGATTCATTCTACCCCATATGTTATTTCATTAGAGATCCCTTAAACTTTTAGCAAGAGTCAACCCCATACAAGAACGGTCACTCCCGCGGTTTTGACCGTGTTTTGAAATAGGCATAACTAATTCAAAAACAAAAAATGGAAAACCTTCGCATTAATTCATTTTATATGACATAGTATCCCTCAAAAATAAAAAACTTGAAATAATGCGAATATCTTCGAAAAATGTTCTTATAAATTTGCTATCATGTACTCAGTTTTCAAGTCAAATGGCCAATGTTATGGCCAAAATTAAGGAATAGTTTGTGATGATATGCCCATATTGTGCACTTATGTGCATCTTGAGATGGAGAACAATGTTGTCGTAGGAAGGTTTCATTTTCATCGCACAAAAAAGTCATTTTTTATTTTCTGAGTGCTACAAATAGAGTGGCTTATGAACAAACCACCGAAATTAAGTTTCAAAATGGTACCATCCCATTTTTTCAAAAATACTAGACCATATTCTAAGGACTATTAACCAACTGGAGTCTCATATAAGCTTTCCATGCATCTCGTGTAAAAATGACAAATTCCTGCCGAATCGGTAGGAAGTGGGTCCAGTTTAAACTATAGGTACATGATTCATTAAATTTTTAGCAATACTCAACCCAATACGAGAACGGTCACTCCTGTTGTTTGACCGTGTTTTGAAATAGGCATAACTAATTCAAAAAATCAAATTAATGGAAAATCTTTGCATTAAGTTATTTTATATGACATATTATCCATAAAAAATAACAAACTTGAAATAATGTGAATATCTTGGAAAAGTGTTCTCATAAATGGGCTATCATGTACGAAGTTTCTTAGCTTTCAAGTCAAATGGCCAATGTTATGGCAAAAATCAAGACATAATTTGTGATAATATGCCCATACTGTGCACTTATGTGCATCTTGGTATGCAGAACAATGTTGTCATAGGAAGCTTTCATTTTCATGGGACAAAAAACATTTTTCATTTTCCGAGTGCTAAAAATGGAGTGTTTTGTGAACCAACCACCGAAATTAAGTTTCAAAATGGCACCATCCCATTTTTCAAAAATACTAGACCATATTGCAAGGACTATTAACCAACTGGAGTCTCTTATAAGCTTTCCACACACCTCTCGTAAAAAGACAAATTCTTTCTGAATCGGTAGAAAGTGGGTCCAGTTTAAACTACAGGTACATGAGTCATTGCTCATGATTTTTCATAAAAGTCATTTTTAGCTTCCTAATATGATATTTTATCAGATATCGATTAAAATTTTAGCAAGACTCAATGCCATATGAGAGAACGGTCACTCCCACTGTTTTGATCGCATTTCGACTGAAAAAAAGTAAATCATGCACTCCATATGCAAACCTGGCCAATGGACCGGGCCGGCTCAACATGCATCGACCTGTCAAGCTTGCGGGTCGGGCCGGGCCGGGCCAGCACAAGTGCCTTGCCCCACGGCCCGGGCATGGCACGTAGGCTTCGCGGGCCGGCCCACAGCACGTGCAACACGCTAGCCCGTCACCAATTTTCCCTGGCCCGTCTAAATGAACCATTAATACTGTCCAAAACTCTAACATAGCAGCTAAGCTTCGGTGGTCCCATGGTTAGTTGCAGCGCGGGAGGGAAGGAGATCTTGAGTTCGACTCCCCAGGGACTCCTTGCTTCTATATTTTCAAAATCCTGCAAATACATGCTAAACGGGACGGCCCACGTGCTGGGGACGGTGGCTCCAGCACGGCCCGACACTCCACAGGCCGAGTCGGGCCGGTGCCGTGCTATTTCCGCGTGCTGCGGGCCGGCCCGCCGAAAGCACGACCTGTTGGCCAGGTTTGTCCATATGATGTAAAATGATAAATTTACCAACAAGGAAGTTATTCATCTCTTAGATATAAATCAAATTGATTTTTATATCATCTTGATTCGAGGTCGTATGCAAAATTGATATTGAAATTATAGTTTTAGCCTTACAAAAAATGAACTTCCTCTACTTATGTGGACTCAAACTATATAGAAAGCCCCAAATTTTCTATCTTCGGATAGCATATGGGCCGTTGGCCTACTTGGTGGGTAAAGATGCCAAGGAAAAAATTGAGGCTTGCAGCCGAATGTGGCCTAGGCCCATCGCACGAAAAATCCATTTAAGTAAGTGTGAAGCTGTAGTGTAGAACTCAGAAGTTGAGGTGGTCCGACCGTTAGGTGGAACCACTTTGGTGGAGTGAAGGGAAGTCACAGCGCTCCCCTATTTTTGCTTGATTAAATGATCATTTTAAACGATCAGTGATGCTTTCAGTAGCGGGCCCGTCTATCAGTTAGCAGGCCCCGTTTGTTAGTAAGAAGGTTTAATATGTTAGTTGGCGGTCCTATTTGTTAGTGTATGACATGTGGGTCCTCCACGCGGCATGTACTAGCCTGACCGTACTAGCCCTGGTTTGTTTGATTTGCTAAATCTGTATGAAGGTGGGTCCCTGACGATGCATATGCGGACATATTGGCACAATTTGAGACATGGACACGACATGTAGATGAAAATTGCAGACGTGGACGCCCAATCATCTTAAGGCATCATGACTTAACTACCATGACCATTGAAATTTGTCGTAGTTCGTCTAATTTAAGGACATAGACCAGTGCTGTCTATGTTATGACCAATAGGTGTCGAAAAGTTGTGATCTTTTTGACAAAAAAGGTCATAGTTTTTCAAGGTATGGACCCTCCCAAATGGCCTACGACCATTTGCTTTGAAATGGTCATAGATCCACGACAAATAAAACCATGGTCGTTAAGAAAAGATCACTAGTCAACACATTTCTTGTAGTGTCATCATCGGACCCAGTACTGCCAACCAAACAAATCTACCGCCACCGCCATTTATGTCAGTGGTCGACAATCCCTTTGTTACTCTAGCCGACAAGGTGATCTATGGTGAACTCCTCGGTCGAACCGCTAACCGTTGCCCATATTCGGAACATTTTACGTAGCTTGGTAAGAATCGTCAGGAAATCCTCGCGGAGGCCAAATACATCGTGGACTAAGGTGCGAAGATGTACAAGGATATCGCCAAGGCACACAACTCGATCAAGGCGACAAAAGCACTGGAAGCTAAGTACAATCATATGCGCAAGAAGCATAAAGCTAAGAATGCTTCGGCCCACATCGTCGGTGATCCCGGCGTTCGACGCAACTTGGGGTGGGCTCTGTCCAAACCGGAAAAGCTACCCCTAAATCGATAAGGCTGGGAACCAAGTCATGCCAACCCCGCCCTCAACATGGTCATCGCCAAAACTCTACTCGTGCAGGAAAGATCACCTGCAATGCTAGATCAGGTCTATGACCTTGTCGCCAAGGCTATAAATCAACAGGAAAACGCTACCTCTCAGAGGCTTGAGTCCAACCCAGAGTTTTGCCAGTCTAGTTGTAACAACCATTGCTGACTAAGATCTCCTCAATATGTTAGATCTCGCATAGGTTCCACAGAATGAAGGCGGAGGGACACGCGTAATAGGACTGATGCCATTCCAATATCCTTCGACCATGGAGACAAGGCTCACCCCCGTCACTCGTCGCCACATCCCCCGTAGTACCGATGATAAGGGGTGGCCCAATCTTCTCAGTAAGCGAGGTGGATGTATGATGATAGTGGGTGGAAATAAATTGTATGTCGCTCACGAACCTCTCGATCGATCCCTGATGCCAATGCAACATCGCTCAACCCTTGTAGATATTCTTAACTTCACACACTTGTGCATGTAGACACCGATCTAGAAGTGGTTTGCAATCTTCTAATTCCCAATGGAACAACAGATCACACGAAACAGGCAATTGGCTAGATCCAAATGGATTAACTAATCACACTTGATTGATAGTAGCAAATACACCAGATCGATGCTAATTGGTGTATGGTGTCTATTGGAAGCAAGAAGCAACTCAACGGATCTAGGGTTTACTTTAAACATGGTCTAATCTACTCTAAGGGATGTTCAGGGCTTATATGGTGGCTGGAACGTCGAAACAACACGAAACGAAAACGTGTCTGATACAATCTAGTACATCCAGACCGGATGGAAACTTGTAGGGCTGGATAATCCGGTGTAAGTAGGGCCGGATTATCCGGTAGCCAGATGTTTCGACGAATTGTTCGGTCAAAAATCCACCCCCCATTTGGTTGACGCGCCGAAAGTCCTTAGCCGTTTTTCTTGAGGTGGGCTAGATTATCCGGGGTATGGGGCCGAATTATCCGGGGGTCTTTGATTCCTCCTTGTTTTTCTTGATGATATCCTCCTCCTCCAGTGCGCCTGCCTCCCGCTCCTCCCTCACACATCCTTAGATGATCATCACGTCAGGCTTCCCTTGTAGCATCCCTTCTCCTCCTCGTACCATGCTCATTTCTTTAACGAACCTGATCATACGTAAGTGCATAGTGATATGGGGTGGCCCGATCTTCTCAACAAGCACTTGTCGATGGTGATGGTGGATGATAGATAACTAGCATGTAGCTATGAACTCTCCCGCTCGAACCCTGATGCCAATGCAACAGCTCTCGAACCCTATGGGACATTCACAACACCATGCTCTTACGCACGTAGCCGTTGACCACGAATGGTAGTTTGCAATCTACTAATTATAATTCGATCACAGGGTAATTCCAGAGGTTCTTTGAAAGAACCAACTCCAAAATAGTTTAAACATAGTCTAAAACCTAACTATGAGTCGTCCCAGGACTTATAAGGGCGGCTGGGATGCCCAGAAACCAAAAATAAACGCATACGACTCAAACTGATACAAGCTGACTCGAACCAGATTTGGTCAGCGGCCGGACATTCTGGTGTAATCGGGCCGGACACTCCGGGTGGAGTGTGCCGGACAGTCAGGTCTGGCCGGAAACTTCAAAGTTTCCGGGTGGTGTCCAGGTAGTGTCCGATTTAGGACAAAGATTGTCCGCACCAATTCTTCTCTCAGGTAGCCCAGACAGTCCGGGTGGATCCGGCCAGACACACCGGTCGATGCAGAGCTTTTGGCCTCCGTCTTGATGATCTTCTCTTGCGCCTTCCTCCTGCTCCTCGCTCGCGCATCCTTAGGTGATCATCATGCTAGGCTTCTCTTGTAGCCCTTCTCCTCCTCACGCCATGCTTGTTTCTCCAACAAACCTGATCATACATAAATGCATTGACTTAGGTAGTATAAAGTTCTCATCAATTAAAGTACTAGATTCGTTGGAGTGAATTCACCTGTTGTTCAAGTATCTTAGCACGAGCTTTGTAATGGGTCCAATTCTAATCTCATTGGACCGATTCTTCCTTGCAACAGCTAGAGCATCTTCAGTAGTAATTGGGGTAGGTGTAATTGTAGGGATGTCCTTATCATCTCCTCCCTTCAAAAGGTATCGACCTCAACGCTCCAAGGTCTTCTCCATAATATGGTGATAAATCAGCAACGTTGAAGCTATTTCTAACTCCACCAAACTCCTCAATAGGTATATGAATCGAGTAGGCATTGTCATTAATCTTGGCTAACACCTTGTAAGGACCAGCACCACGTGGCTTCAATTTGGACTTTTGAAGTAGTGGAAACCTATCCTTACGTAGATGCACCCATACCATGTCACCAGGCTTGAACAACACTTCCTTCCTTGCTAGATTCCTTGCAGCAGCAATGTTCTTTCCTTTCTTCTCAGTAGCCTCTCGAGTCTTTTCATGAATCTTGTTCACATATTCTGCATTTTTTGATGCCTCCATATCAACTCTCTCATGTAATGGCAAAGGCAACAAATAAAGTGGCGTCAATGGCTTGAAATCATACACCACCTCAAAAGGACAAAGTTGAGTACTCGAATGCACATCCCTGTTGTATGCAAACTCAACATGTGGCAAACACTCTTCGCACTCCCGTAGATTCTTCTTAATCACAGTCCTCAGTAGCTATGACAATGTTCGATTCACCACCTCCGTTTGACCATCTGTTTTGGGATGACATGTAGTACTGAACAACAACTTCGTTCCTAGCTTCCCCCATAAGGTCTTCCAAAAGTAGCTCATGAACTTCACATCACGGTAAAAAATAGTCGTCTTGGGTACTCCATGTAATCTCACGATATCCCTGAAAAACAAGTTAGCAACATGCGACACATCATTTCTTTTGTGGCAGGCAATAAAATGAGCCATCGTAGAGAACCTATCCACTACCACAAATATATAATCATGACCTCTCTGTATTTTAGGTAGACCTAGCACAAAATCCATACTAATGTCTTCCCATGGTGTAGTAGGTATAGAGAGAGGTGTATACAAACCATGAGGCTTCAACTTTGATTTGGACTTGTGGCATGTAGTGCAACGACTCACAAATCTATACACATCTCGCCTCATCTTTGGCCAATAAAAATGATCAGCTAGCATGAGCAATGTCTTCTCACACCCAAAGTGACCCATCAAATCACCAACATGTAATTCATGCACTAAGAACATACACAACGACGGTTCTAGAATACATAGTTTGTTAGCTCTAAACAAATATCCATCATGTATATGATACTTATCCCATGCGTTTCTAAGAGAAAACAAATGATATGGTTTAGCAAAATCATGGTCAGTTGCATAAAGCACACAAATACTTTATAATCTAGGAATTTTAACATCAAGATTGGTTAATAACATGTTTTTCCTTGGCAAAGCATCACCAACTACATTCTCCTTTCCCTTCTTATACTTAATGATGTAAGGAAAAGATTCAATAAACTCAACCCATTTAGCTAATCGTCTGTGCAAGTTTGATTAAGCTTTCAAATACTTCAATGCTTCATGATCAGAATGTATGATAAATTCCTTTGGCCCCAAACACTGTTGCCAAACTTCAAGTACTCTAACAAGTGCATACAATTCTTTATCATAAATAGGATAGTTCAAAACTTCAAGTACTCTAACAAGTGCACCAGTATGTTTCTCAGAAAAATATGCTATAGGGCGACCCTCTTGCATCAAAACGCCACCAATACCTATACCACTAGCATCACATTCAACTTCAAATTGCTTCGAAAAATCAGGTAATGCAAGTAATGGTGCAGAAGTAAGCAAATGTTTTAATGTATCAAACACAATATCTTGGGTCGCGCCCCATTCAATGGTGCAGCAATAGTGCTAAAATCCTTCACAAAGAGCGTATAGAAACCAGCTAAGCCATGGAAACTACACACTTGACTCACATTCATGGGAATAGGCCAATTTTGAATTGATTCAATTTTAGATTGATATACTTCTACCCCATGCTTAGATACAACAAATCCCAAAAATATGACCTTATCTTTTGCAAATGTGCACTTTTGAAGATTAGAATAGAGTTTATTATCACGCAACACTTGCAAAACTTGTCGGATATGACTACAATGTTCAGTTTTGTTGTGGCTATAGATAAGTATATCATCAGAATTAACAACCACAAAACAACCAATAAATTCTCTCAAAACATGATTCATTGATCTCATGAATGTAGTAGGTGCATTAGTAAGACAAAATGGCAGAACTAACCACTCATACAAACCAAATTTTGTTTTGAAAGTAGTTTTCCATTCATCCCCTTCTTTCATCCTAATTTGATGATAACCACTACGCAAATAAATCTTAGAGAAAATAGCAGCACCACTCAATTCATCTAGCATATCCTCTAAACGTGAAATAGGATGACGATATCAAATAGTGATGTTATTAATAGCTCTACAATCTACACACATGCACCGTGTACCATATTTCTTAGGCACTAAAATAACAGGAACAACACAAGGGCTAAGATAAACAAGAATGTACCCTTTATCCAGCAACGCCTTTACTTGTTTCTGTATCTCCTTTGTTTCTTCGGGGTTGGTCCTATAGGGTGCACGGTTTGGTAATGTGGCGCCAGGGATCAAGTAGATTTGATGCTCCATGCCACGCAATGGAGGCAATCCTGTGGGTACATCTTCTGGAAACACATCACCAAAATCCTGCAAAATAGTAGATACACCAAGAGAAATAGGGCTCATGTCGTTAGAAACCAATACCTCGCCCTTATACATGAGCACAAGTGGCATGGCTGTAGGATCCCCATGAAACTCTCTCATATCTTCCTTGGTGGCTAATATGACTAGGCTAGGCACTCTATCACTTTTCGTTATATCACTCTTTTTGGGCTCTATTACATCATGTACAGCTGCAACACTATCTCGCCTATCTATAGATTCATCCTTCAAGTTCACTTCAATCTTTTGACGAGACTGATTCACAATCTGTTGTGGTGTCATTGGCTATAAATTAATCTTCTTGCCCTTGAACTCCAAGTGATATGTATTGGCACGACCATTGTTACACATGGCGATCATAAAGCCAAGGACGACCTAATAAGAGATGGCAAACAGTCATAGGAACCACATCAAAATCAATAGAATCCTTGTATGGCCCTATTTCAAAATTCACACGTACCATATGGTTTACCTTCATATCACCATCGTCACTCAACCATTGTATATAGTATGGCTTGGAATGAGGTAAATAAGTTAAATTCAGCTTGGCACATAACTCCTTACTTGCAAGATTTATGCAACTACCTCCATCAATGATTACCTTGCAAGCTTTGTTAGGGCCAACGAGTGCTTTGGTTTGGAACAAGTTGTAGCACTGAGATTCAACAATAGGCTGCACACTAAGTATACGTGGAGAGACCATGATGATAGGCGCATGCTCAGGGAAGGCATCCATACCGTCCTCGCTGTCATAACCATCGTCGCCATGAGGATCAACATCATCTCCACTCTCATACTCTCCTTGTTCATTGACAAACATCACCTTGTGGTTTGGACAATCTCTCTTGTAGTGTCCTCTACCTCCACAAGTATGGCACTTCACATCGCGAGTACGCGAGGTTGACAAATTGGAACCCGAGCTAGCAGCAGGAGCAGTGGGCTTCCGAGCATTGGAACCATAAGAAGACGTGGGAGCAGGCTTGGCTGATGGTGAAGGGTGGCTAGAAGCCACTGCAGGTGGCGCCATAGGTGGTGGCGGTATAGACCTGGTAGACGGAAACCTCGCACGTGACTTAGCTTCTTCAGCTAGCTGTGATTCGGCCTCTCTAGCATGATGCAACAGTTCATTCATAGTCTCATACTTGTGATGACGAACAATGCTCTTGATTGGTAGCTTTGTTCAGAAATCGCTTCATGGTCATCTCAAGGGATTCACGAACACTAGCACACTACATAAGCATCTCCATCTCCATGTAGTACTCATCAATTGACATTGTTCCTTGCCTCAACTATGCCAACTTGTAAAAAACTGAACACAAGTAGTTGGTGGGTACAAAACGGTCCTTCATGATGCGCTTCATCTCGCGCCAGTCCATCATAGGAAGTTCATTGTCCTCCCTTCTACTCTGCACAATAGCATCCCACCATCGCAAAGCATATCCATCAAATTCTGATGCTGCAAGCTTGACCTTCTTGTCTTCTGGATAGTCAAACAATCGCCAGAGCTTCTCAATCTTCAACTCCCATGTGAGGTAATCTTCAGGATCAAGTGAGCCATAAAACTTGGGAATTGAAAATTTTGGCTTGCCCAAACCATCATCATCAACTTGGTTTGGAACACGTTAAGCACGTCCAAGAGGAGAAAAACCGCGAGCATAAGCAGGTGCAGCAGCAGGCGCAGGTGTAGGGGGATTGGCACGTCCCCTGCCATGATGTGGGGCAGCATCAGCCACACTACCCTCATCATTGTCATCAAAAACATCATCATGTGGGTGTTCCTACCGTTGATGAATTGCTACTGTTAATGCATCAATGGAATGCTGCAAAGTTGCTACATTGGTATTGAGTGCGGTCACTTGTGTTTGAATGTTAGTGACTGCACCAATATTCCATTCCACCGCCACTTGCACGTCCTGGATATTCTTCTCAATGGCGTCTGTTGTGTGAGTAAACACACGCGTCAAGTGAGATTTCAACGCCTCATATTCGCGCCAAGTAACAAGTTCCTCATCCTTCTTTTTCTGCCACACAACATCATCATCACTAAAAGACATGATTAGTAGGTTAGTGCAAAAATCAAAATATGTTTGGTGGCACACTCACAACTCACTCACAACTGACAAGAAAGCGGATCTTGCCATTCCAACGTGACTAGAGATGCTTTACCAAAACAAAATCAAAGACTGATGCACTGATGTGATGAAGTGAATATCAAGGGTATATAGAACGATCACAAGGGACAATGGATATTTATGGTAGAGCTGTAGGTATGGTATCCTAACTACACCACAAACAAGTCCTAGTGTTGATCGTATAAAACCCGAGAAACACACACGGTGGAGATAAATGTGGCAAAGCAACTTATGAAAAAGGAATATTGCAATGCACAAGAGAGACGCTAGTAAAAGCTCAAAGTAAACAGGCACAAGATTGCTCAATCTACAAGTGCTATGATGAACTAGGCCTCCAATAATGCACACTTTGATATCTCTTGTTGTCACGCTTGTAGCTCTTTTCTCTTTTTTATACTAATTCTCTTTTCTTTTATCTTTTTTTATATTTTTCAACTATATAGAGCAATGCAAACACGAATGCAGTAACTTAGAACAAACTGGGCCAGATAGTCTGGTTGATGTGTGCCGGAGACTTCGGTCGGGCCGGGTAGTCCGGGGTGAAATGGCCGGATAGTCCAGTTTTGCCAGTCGAAAATTTCTGCACTTCAAAACCATAATGAGCAGCATGTCGGAGAAAAGCAACTAGTCTCCAGGGTACGTTCCTAGGCACGGATGTTGTAGATAGGTTGTGTCTATGGTATGCAAACAAAGGTAAGCTATGTGGACTCGGACAAACGATGAAAAACTTGCAGAAATGGTGACGGTGGACACGGCGGAAACAAGATCAAACCCTAAACCTAGACACAAAACGAAAACTAGACTCCTACGAGAAAAACCTGCAGATCGGATCTACGAGAAGACACGACCAACAACTAAAACTTGAAAATGATGCAATCTAGTCTATAGCAAACTAATGTAGCTCGACCTTTGGCCGTTACCACATCATGGTCTCCAACTTATGCCAAGTCATCATGGACTCCAAAGGTGAATCCGTTCCTCTATGCGAGCCCACTTCCTACCCCATTGAATGGTATACTACTTCATACTCCATCAAGTATTTATGATGGGTTCATACCGACAAGTACAGAGGCATGGAAGGAAGCCTGGAGCACCAAGCTCGACAAGAAGGAGGCTTGGAAGAGAAGACAGAAGAAGCAGCAGCTGGAGCACCAGAGTCTCTGGCCTGCGCACACCGGAGTCTCCGGCCTGAAGACACCGGAGTCTCCGGCCTGCATACCCCGGAGTCTCCGGCCCATATCCATACCGACCCCTAGATCGAGCTCGAGGATAGCCAGAAGGCCCCTCCGGAGACGGACCAGAATCTCCGGCCCAGACCGGAGTCTCCGGACCACCACATCGGAGTCTCCGGCCTGAGCGTATGGGCCTGCATGCTGCCAGCTGGGCCTTTGGCCCATGTACTCCTTAATCTGCTCAGACTTTCCCCTTTTATTCCTAAAGTACCCTTGAACTAGTGGCTGTCCTATATATAGTGCCCCCACCCCCAGATGTAACCCTAGGCATATATGATAGACTAAAGACAACCCCCTTTGTGGAATCTCTAGTTTTGCCTCATTCCCTTCTACCAAAGGGGATCGACTATCGTCACCACCTCGTTAGAGTTTGCATCGCTCCTCCCTCGTTGTACAGGGCCTTGGCATCGGTGTCCCTTTGCCAAGACGTCAAGACCCTCTCCACGGTGTTCTTCCCTCTCCGTGTGGGATCGAGGGAGCACGTTGACCGATCTTATCTTGCGAGGATTCTATCGAACCGATCACCACCGGTGAGAGCAATCGGCCTTGTATCGCGTGAGTTTTGCGTGTGTTCATCGTGTTCTTCGTGAGGTGTGCATCCGCTTCCGCTACCTTATCCCTTTCCCCTTGCTTTCCCATTGATTTGACCACGAGATCCGTGAAGATTGGGCCACCCACGGGGTTAGTCCATAACATCTGGTATCAGCAGCTTTTTGTTGCCACGGATTTCTCATCGATTCGTTATTTTCCCCCATAAATTCGAAAATCCCCAAAAAATAGCCCCAATTTCGTGTTTTGGATCGATCTATGATTTGAGTGCGTTTTGGTAGGTTTTGATCCGTGTATTACTTGCTAAACTTGTTGATCTACCTTCCCCTGCATTCCCATGGCCTAATTCCTTGATTTCTCTCACCAATTTGAGGTTTTGGTTCGAGTTTCTCCGTCCAAAACTCGACCCGTTCACGTCCTGGAACATCCGGATTGAAGATTTGGTCCCCAGACCAGAGATTCCGGCCCCCAGACCAGAGATTCCGGCCCAGACCGGAGTTTCCGGCCCCCGGACTGGAGTTTCCGGACCCCCAGACTGGAGTTTCCACCCCACCTGTCGAGAAAAAAATCCGCTTCACGGTTTTGAGCATAACTATTGCATACAAACTTGGATTTTGGTGTTCTTTAGCTTGTTTTGAAGAGGAGAAGGAGCTCTACATCATCATATACATGGTTCATGCTATCTACTCCATCCAAATTCCGTGAGCAAGGCGGAATCCACCAATAAAGGGTGAAGATCGGCGAGTAAAGGTATAAAAATTCCAGGACTTCTCCCCACTTGCTTTCCTTTGTGAGCTACACTATCTTTGCATTCAACAAACACCTATTGAGACTAGTTCCTCCTATGAATGCCTGGGATATGCACATTTGATACCTTGTAGAATTCCGAGCAAAAAGTTGTGAGTGTGCTATCTTATATTGTTATCTTCTATAGTTGTTGGCACAAGGAAGAGGCAAGTGAAAAAGAAAACAAAAAGAGAAAAAAATAGAAAAAGAAAAGGAACAAAAAGAAAGAAAGAAACAAGTGCCTCATAGAATAGGAAGCGCAAGCTCGATGAACATCATATAGGTGGTACTTATTGGCATATCTTGTATCCCACCAATTTTATTGGAATCGAACTATCGTCTCTCCTTGCACTTGTGCGACACGAGCTTATAGCCTTCGCTAGGTAATCATTTGGTTCTTAGCTCACTTTCTTCGTCGCACAAGTCCCATTTATCCCACCGTGTGTCTTTCCTTGTATATATTCCTATCTTGTGGATTGACTTGTTTTGCTTTGTGAACATCGTGGTTCTTTACTTGCCATTACAATATCTTGATTTCAGATTGTTCTTGGACACGCCACCTTCCATACCTATCCACCATAAGCTTTGTGTGTGTGTGTTTTAAGTGGTTAGCTGGTTTTGGTGTTCCGCGTGAACTTCACTTTGCTTGGTTTTGATTGCTCTCAAATGTTGCCACTTGAACGATACTATCTTCCAAGGTAAAGTAAGGTTTGACGTTGCATCCCTAACCCCCTACCACTTCCATATACACCACTTAGTCTTCTGAATCATGTCTAGGAACTCCTGAGCTGAAGATGATATCTACGAAGAATCCACAATGAGCCACCATGCATATGCCTCCACAAGCATGGATGACTTGATGGAGCACTACACCGACAATGGCTCAGCATACTTTGAGGACCCGGAGCATTGCACCTATGACGGCTCCACATGCATGGAAGACATGGAGCACGTCATCAACTATGGCTCCTCATTCATGGAGTACATGGAGCACAACACTTACAATGGCTCCACATGCTTGGGTGATATGGAGTTCTACAACAACAATAACTCCCCAAGCATGGACGATTTCACGAACGACAACGACAAGCTCCTCAAGTCGCGTCGACCAAGATGGAGCCTCCGCCTCGAGAGTACCAAGGTCCACCATCCAATGGACAACTTCAAGCACGACATGGACAACGACTTCGCCAAAACCATGAGCATGATGGCCAAGACTAATGATGCTTTGCGCTCATTACAACGTCTCACCAAGAAGAGTGCCAAGGACAAGAAGCATCGTCGCGAGCGTCATGTGGATGACCAAGTGCGCCATCTACATCAACCTTTGGCAAGGCATGCCAATGACCTCCGTCGACACCATCATAAAGCACCTTCAACTAATTGTGCCACCACCAAAATGGCACCAAGAGCAAGCTCTCCTCCATGCCATCACGCTTCAATGCCCAAACTTCACGTCCTAGATGACACAAGCAACTTCATGGACGAGGAAGATGAAGACCTCTACTTCGCCAAGTTGGACGAGTACGTTAAGAGGATGTCTACACAAGCCAAGGAGGCCATGGCAAAGGATGATTAATCTCCAAGACAAGGGCCTACTCCACAAGATGGCGACGACAAGGTGGAGAATGGTGAGCATGGGATTTTCCCTTCACCAAAGGAGGCGCATGGAGTTGAGCACACCGAGCCTATCCCCATATGCTTGGGTGATGATGTGGTACCAATCCCATGTGAGTATGAGAGCCACTTAGCCCACTTGAGTGAAAACAAGAGTGAGATGAATGACTCCACCATATGTGAGATTGAGTACTTCCACTTTGAGGGCATGAGTGATACACCGAGTGAGTTGAGAGTGGTAGTTGATAGGTCATGTGAGACCACTTTGATTTCTAATGACTTACCCTCTACCTCTAGTGTGTTTCCTCATGATGTGCTAGGTTCCATGGATAAAGAAGCTCCAAGCTTGGAGATGATGATGCCTCAAATGGAGAAGATGTACATGGTGGATGAAGATGATGCCATCCCCATATTGGATGAAGAAGTCACGCACATAGAGGACAATGCTACCACAACACCCACATCATATGAGAGGTATGAACAAGGTAAGAATACGGGTGTTGATGATGCCATGACCCCACTAGTGGACATGATGACTTGTGATGATTGGCATGCTATGGATGATGTTTGTGATATCACATATGACTCATTGGTATTTCCATGTGATACTTTGCCTTTGCATAATGTTGAGCATGTGAAATTATTTGATTGTGATGATGTTGCCATAGACATGTCATGCTCTAAACATTACGTTGATGATATCATTTCTTGCACTTTGTTGAACAATTGCTCTTTCCAATGTTTTGCTTGCAATGATGTTACCAATGGTACCCCTCGGATAATGATTTGTCATGAGTGTTTTACTATTTCTCCAGTTGCTTGCAATAATATGGATGTTTGATCTTTCACTTCTTTTTCTTGCAACAATAATTATCATATGGTTTATATTGAGATGGCCCCCATAGCTTTCTCAAATTTTGGAGATTTTGACCAATGCCATGATAAGCATGTTCCCCACTTGCATACTCACCATGCACCTATGTTAGACTTTATTGACACTAATGGTGATGTGCACAAGAAGAGATATGTCATGATGGATGATGTATTTCTCTACCATGCTCACACGTTCTTCCTTTTGTGTTTGATGTGTGTAGGTACCCGCACAAGAATGTCAACCTCGGTTGAGCACGAGTTGACAAAAAGAGCTCTAGAGAGCATCCCCCAAGTGAGTTCAAGATCGAACCGAGCTCTGACACCTTTTACATGCTTTGCATCTTTCATGTTGGCAAATTGCTCTTTCTGATGAGGACATCCCTACAATTACACCTTCCCCAATTGCTAATGTTGATGTTCCAACTACTGCAAAGAAAGATCAGTCCAATGAGATAACGATTCGACCGATTACAAGAGATCGTGTTAAGCTACTAGAACAACAGGTGAACTTGATTCTTAATGAACCTGATGTTTTAGTTAATGAGAATTTTATACTACCTAAGTCTTCAAATTATTGTATGATCAGGTACTTGGGAGAATAAGGCATAGCAAGGAGCGAGGAGCTAATGGAACATGGCGTGTTGATCAATGAAGAATCCATGAGGGAGGAGAGGGAGGAAGCGCAAGGAGTTGTACAAGACGAAGATCAACAAGTGGAGCAAGTTCTCTACCGCGGCAGAGAAAACCACCAGTTCTCTTCCATGGTAGGCTGCCACGGAAGGAAAACCGGCTCCAACTCTACCACGACAGGCTGCCGTGACAGAGAAACCGATCGAAACTCTGCCATGATAGAATCATGTGGCCGAACCCTCTGTGGGTCGGTTTGTATCATAGTTGGGTTGGACCAACTCGGATCCCACCTTAGGCCGTCGCCCCTAGACTCTTAAATAGATGGGGTGCCACACCAAGTTAGGTTTAGACCACATTAAAATATTTTGGTGTTGTTTCTTTCATAGAACCTCTAGAATTACCCTGTATTAGATTTTACCAACTATAATTGAGTGTGATCTGTTGTTCCACTGGGAATTAGTAGATTGCAAACTACCGTTCATGGTCAACGACAGCGTGCGCAAGAGTGTGGTATTGTGAATATCCTACAAGGTTCAAGAGCTATTGCATTGGCATCGGGGTTCAGCAGGAGAGTTCATAGCTACATGCTAGTTACCTATCATCTACCATCATCATCGACAAGTTCTTGCTAAGAAGATCAGGCCACCCCATATCATCTTGGTTTCAGATTTCCTTGTTGCCTCGGCAAGCAATCCATAATCCGTCCATAGATTAGATCTTTTTTTTCATCCTATACACAAAAAGGCCCATAAGAAGAGTTGCCATAGCCTAGATTATATCGTATTCGAGTAATAGTTGCTGGTCGTGTTCATCCTTTAGTTTAGATCTAGATCTGTTTCATCGTTTTTCTTCTTGTTCTAGTCGTATCCACCATCTTTTTCCGCCGCCATAGAAAGATCCTTTTTTAGCTAGAGTCCTGGTCAAACACCCTTTGCCGAGTCGGTTTGTTAAAAAAAATTCCTTACAGATTTCTGTCGTGGCACAGAAACACCCCGTTTTTTGCCGCGACACCATGTCTGCCCCGGATCAGAACTCTGCCACGGCACGATTCCTTCTGCCGCGCGCTAATACATTGCAAATGTATCTATAATGTTTGATGTTCCATGCTTGGTTTTATCTACTTTCTTGTGTTTTGTCCACACTTTGGAGTACTTTTCATATGATTTCTTGGACTAACCTATTAACAAGATGCCACAGTGCCAGTTGCCTGTTTTCTGCTGTTTTTGGTTCCAGGAAAGTCAGAAAATCAATATTCTCGGAATTGGACGGGACAAATGCCAAAGTCAATATTTTGCCGGAAGACTCACGGAGCCAGAAGACGAGACGGAGAGGGGCCACAGGGTGGCCACACCATATGGTGGCGCGGGCTAGCCCTGGCCGCGCCACCAGGTGGTGTGGGCCCCTTGGCCGCCCACCGACCTTGCCACTTCACCTATCAGATGCCTCCCGATGCAAAAACCCTAAATCATTAAGCCTCTAGCCACGAAAAGTTCTGTAGCACCGCCGCCACTGAAGGGGAGATTCGGGGGACAGAAAGTCTCTGTTCCGGCACCCTGCCGGGACGGGGAAGTGCCCCTGGAGCCATCTCCATCGATCTCCACCACCATATCCATCACCATTGCTAATTCCCATGATGAGGAGGGAGTAGTTCTCTCTCAAGGCTAAGGGTTCTACCGGTAGCTATGTGTTCATATCTCTCTCTATGCATGATCTTATTGAGATCATGAGCTTGTAATCTATAGATCTACCTTGCTACTCAAGTGCTTTAATAGATCTCTGCTCTCCCCATGTGTGTGAAGTTGACAGTGTGCACACCATGGTGGCACTTAGGCTAGAGATTTCAAATACTTGTTATGAGTTATATTTGGAGTTGGATGTCTTTATGAAATTGTGGTGTTTGTTTGAACCATCTAGTGCTCAAGGTGACCGTGTGGGGTTATCTAGATGGGAAAGGCTTACTTTGAGGTGTGCTATTATAGCCCTACCATGGATTAGAGTGTCCAACCGGAGAGTAGTTCAGCGTAGTATCATAAGGAAGAATATATTTATATGAGAGTGTTCAGTAGTGAAAGTATGATCCCTAGGCCTTGTTTCTAAGCACTGAAACACCGTTTTCTATTAGATCTATTACATGTTTGCTTGCTTCCATCTTTATTTCAGTTTTTATTTAGTCTCTTCCACGCCATCAAAGTATTTTCTAGCACCATTATCTTATATCCATACCACTTGTATTTCACTATCTCTTCGCCGAACTAGTGCACCTATACACCTGACAAGTGTATTGGGTGTGTTGGGGACACAAGAGACTTCTTGTATCTTGATTGTAGGATTGTTTGAGAGGGGATACCTTTGACCACTTCCTCCCTGAGTTCGATAAACCTTGGGTGATCCACTTAAGGGAAAACTTGCTGCTGTTCTACAAACCTCTACACTTGGAGGCCCAACAACTTTCTACAAGAATAGAAGTGTGTAGACATCAAGCTATTTTCTGGCGCCGTTGCCGGGGAGGTAAGGTAAAAGGTACTCGCATCCTCCGGTGTGAGTGTTCGAAGTTATTTCCTTTAGATTCTGCAATTTTGTCTTTTTGTTTCTTGTTTTCACTAGTTAGGCTTAATGGAAAACAACAACAAAATTAGAGAGCTTTATAGTATTTATCTTGAGTTAGGACATGAAGTGTTTGAAGAGAAAATTAAAAACCTATGAAACTTTATTTGCATTCTAATAGAAATGTTATTAGTATGAATTCTTTGGACACCATTATTGCTAATGCTATGGAAAAGTCTAAGCTTGGGGAACCTAGTTTTTATGAAAATGGTCTTTTTAGTTCCCCATCTTTGGAAGATAGCTATTCTATTTCTTATGATGATACCAAACCTCCAATATATGATGATTACAATGATGATTATGATATTTTCAGTCCACCTACTATTGAGGAGGAAATTAATTATGATTATAATATGCCTCCTATATTTGATGATTATGGTGATGAGAATAATAATGATAGCTATTTTGTTGAATTTGCTCACACTACAATTAATAAGAATGACTATGTTTATGAGGGGAGTACTAATTCTTTTATGCATGTGGCTCATGATAAGAATGTTTTATGTGATTGTTATATTGTTAATTTTATTCATGATGCTAGTGAAAGTTATTATGAGAGAGGGAAACATGGTTTTATGTATCTCAACAATATTAAGTTTCCCCTCTTTATGTTGAAAATTTTGAAGTTGCACTTGTTTTGCTTTTCTATGATTGTTGCTTTATGCTTTAATGACTTGTTTCTTTACAAGATTCCTATGCATAGGAAGTGGGTTAGACTTAAATGTGTTTTGAATTTGCTTCTTGATGCTCTCTTTTACTTCAATTCATATTCATCTTCTCAAACTATCAAGCCTAACGTAAAGGCATTAAAGAAAAGTACTTATTGGGAGATAACCCAAAAGTTTTAGATGAGTCTCGGAAGTTATTACCTCTGTAATAACCGCTCCTTATCCTTTTTATTTGCGTTTTGTGCCAAGACTAACCTCTAATGAGAGAGAAGTAATGCTTTGGAAAGTTGCTGTCCCGAAACAGATTTCTGTTCTTCACCGTAAAAATTTGTGTAAAATCTCTGTATGTCTTTTTGAGACATGAATTTTTGTGCTTCTGCCCCAGGTTGTTATATAACTTTAGTTAGATCAACACTTTTCGATTTGAGCTACATAAGGTCTTCGAAAAAATTCGTCTTTACCTGCTGGTCTGTTTTGACAGATTTCTGCCATTTTTTGCATTTGCTTCTTGTTGGTTCCTTTTTGAGTTCTTTTGGGGGAATTGAGCTTTTTGAGGGAAGTGCTACAGTAGCTAGTGTTTTAATGAAAGTTTTATTGGTTTTGGAACTGAACCTAAAAGACTTATTATCTTAAGTGCACTAATGTTGCTAATAAAGATTGTGTGAAGTTTTGTATGAAGGAAAAATTTCAGGTGTATGGAAGGAATGAGTAATGAGATGAAGGATGGACTAAAGCTCAAGCTTGGGGTTGCCACCCCGTGTCACCCCAAGAAATATTCAAGAGGTAAAAGCGTCAAAGCTTGGGGATGCCCAAGGCATCCCCTTCTTCATCAATAAAAATTCCAGGTTTCTTCCAAACACTTCATTTTTATTGTTTCATGCACAGTTGCGTTGTTCTTGGAGCATCTTCTTTTTCGTTTTCATTTTGGTTTTTCGTTTGCTTGGTTTTCTTAGTTTTTTGAATAAATTGGTTGGACCCCCTCTTTCATAAAATAGTTTGGTTTGGATTGGAAAAGAGTAGGAAAGTTCATGCTTAAGTGGTAAAAAGAGTTTGTTTTTGACTGTGGCCTATGCTTTGTCATACCATGCTTGATATTGTTTTGGCTTTATGCTTAGTGATATTTTCTGTAGCATGACATGTTATAAACAATTGAGATTGCTTAATGTGCCTTGGAAGAATCATGCATTGTTTTAGCATATTAAAGCATAGTCATTATTAGTGTAAATAGCAAGGTGATGTTTGTTAATGAACAAGGTGAAATAGAGAGTGGAGATGAAACTGATGACGATGATGGTGAGGATGGTGCAGATGCTTATCCTGAGCGTGCACCAACTATTGTCGTATCTTCCCGTATACTTAGTGTGCAACCTATTGATGACTCTCAGCGTTGCAACTTGTTCCAAACAAAAGCTCTAGTTGGACCTAACAAAGCTTGCAAGGTCATTATTGATGGAGGTAGCTGTAGGAATTATGGGCCAAGCTGAATTTGACATATTTGCCTCATCCCTAACCATACTACATACAATAGTTGAGAAACAATGGTGAGATGAAGGTAAATCATATGGTACGTGTGAATTTTCAAATAGGGCCATACAAAGATTCTATTGACTTTGATGTGGTTCCTATGACTGTTTGCCATCTTCTATTGGGTCGGCCATGGATTTATGATCGCCAAGTGCAACACAATGGCCGAGCTAATACATATCACTTGGAATTCAAAGGAAAGAATATTACTATGCAACCAATGACACCACAAGACATTGTGAATGATCCTCGCCAGAAGATAGAAGTGAATTTGAAGGAAGATCCTATAGCTCGGCGAGATTGTGTGATAGTTGTTCCTGATGTAATCGAGCCTAAATTCAGTGATATAATGAAAAGTGGGAGAGTGCTTAATCTTTTGATATTAGCCACCAAGGAAGACATGAGAGAATTTCGTGAGGATCCTACAGCCATGCCACTTGTGCTCATGTATAAGGGCGAGGTATTGGTTTCTAACGACATGACCCCTATTTCTCTTGGTGTATCTTCTGTTTTGCAGGATTATGGAGATGTGTTTCCAGAAGATGTACCCGCAGGCTTGCCTCCATTGCGTGTCATTGAACACAAAATTAACTTGATCCCTGGCGCCACACTTCCCAGTCGTGCACCCTACAGGACCAAACCCTAAGAAACAAAGGAGATACATAAACAAGTACAAGCATTGCTAGATAAAGGGTACATTTGTGTCTTTCTTAGCCCTTGTGTTGTTCCTGTTATTTTAGTCCCTAAGAAAGATGGTACATGGCGCATGTGTGTAGATTGTAGAGCGATTAATAACATCACTATTCGATATCGTCATCCTATTCCACATTTAGAGGATATGCTAGATGAATTGAGTGGTGCTGCTATTTTCTCTAAGATTGACTTGCGTAGTGGTTATCATCAAATTAGGACGAAAGAAGGGGATGAGTGGAAAATTGCTTTCAAAACAAAATTTGGTTTGTATGAGTGGTTAGTCATGCCGTTTGGTCTTACTAATGCACCTAGTACTTTCATGCGATTAATGAATCATGTTTTGAGAGATTTTACTGGACGTTTTGTGGTTGTTTACTTTGATGATATACTTATCTATAGCCACAACAAAACTGAACATTGCAATCATATTCGACAAGTTTTGCAAGTGTTGCATGATAATAAACTGTATGCTAATCTTGAGAAGTGCACATTTGCAAAAGATAAGGTCATATTTCCGGATTGTATCTACGAATGGGGTAGAGGTAGATCAATCTAAAATTAAATGAATTCAGAATTGGCCTACTCCCATGAATGTAAGTCAAGTGTGTAGTTTCCACAGCTTAGATGGTTTCTATAGGCACTTTGTGAATGATTTTAGCACCATTGCTGCACCATTGAATGATTTGACAAAGAAAGGTGTTCCTTTTGTATGAGGCACGACCCAAGATACTGCTTTTGATACATTGAAACATTTGCTTACTTCTGCACCATTACTTGCATTACCTGATTTTTTGAAGTAATTTGAAGTTGAATGTGATGCTAGTGGTATAGGCATTGGTGGCGTTTTGATGCAATAGGGTCGCCCTATAGCATATTTTTCTAAGAAACATACTGGTGCTCGCTTGAATTATCCTATCTATGACAAAGAATTGTATGCACTTGTTAGAGTACTTGAAGTTTGGCAACATTATTTGTGGCCAAAGGAATTTATCATACATTCTGATCCTGAAGCATTGAAATATTTGAAATCTCAATCAAAGTTGCATAGAAGAGTAGCTAAATGGGTTGAGTTTATTGAGTCTTTTCCTTACATCATTAAATATAAGAAGGGAAAAGAGAATGTTGTTGCTGATGCTTTGTCTAGGAAGAACAATCTATTAATCAATCTTGATGTTAAAATTCCTGGATTAGAAGCTATTTGTGCACTTTATGCAACTAACCATGATTTTGCTGAACCATATCATTTGTGTGCTCTTAGAAACGCATGGGATAAGTATCATATGCATGATGGATATTTGTTTCGAGCTAACAAACTATGTATTCCAGAATCGTCGTTGCATTTGTTCTTAGTGCAAGAATCACATGCTGGTGGTTTGATGGGTCACTTTGGGCATGAGAAGACGTTGCTCATGCTTGCTGATCATTTTTATTGTCCCAAGATGAGGCGTGATGTGTACAGATTTGTGAGCCCATGTATTACATGCCACAAGTCGAAATCCAAGCTGAAGCCTCATAGTTTGTATACACCTCTCTCTGCACCTACTACTCAATGGGAAGACATTAGTATGGATTTTGTGCTAGTTCTACCTAAAACTCTGAGAGGTCATGATTCAATATTTGTGGTAGTGGATAGGTTCTCTTAGATGGCTCATTTTATTGCCTGCGACAAAAGCGACGATGCTCGCATGTTGCTAACCTCTTTTTCAGGGACATCGTGATATTACATGGAGTACGTAAGACGATTGTTTCTGACCGTGATGTGAACTTCATGAGCTACTTTTGGAAGACCTTATGGGGGAAGCTGGGAACGAAGCTACTATTCAGTACTACATGTCATCCCCAAACAGATGGTCAAACGGAGGTGGTGAATCGATCATTGTCACAGCTGCTAAGGACTATGATAAATAAGAATCTTCGGGAGTGGGAAGAGTGTTTGCCACATGTTGAGTTTGCATACAATATGGTTGTGCATTCCACTACTCAGCTTTGTCCTTTTGAGGTGGTGTATGGCTTCAAGCCATTGACGCCACTTGATATGTTGCCTTTGCCATTACATGAGAGAGTTGATATGGCGGCATCAAAACGTGCTGATTATGTGAAGAAAATTCATGAGAAGACTCGAGAGGCTATTGAGAAGAAAGGCAAGAACATTGCTGCAGCAAGGAATCAAGCAAGGAAGGAAGTGTTGTTCAAGCCTGGAGACATGGTTTGGGTGCATCTGCGCAAGGATAGATTTCCACTACCTCGCAAGTCCAAGTTGAAGCCACGTGGTGTTGGTCCTTCCAAGGTGTTAGCGAAAATTAATGATAATGCCTACTCAGTTGATATACCTATTAAGGAGTTTGGTGGAGTTAGCAACAGCTTCAACGTTGCTGATTTGTCACCGTATGCTGGAGAAGACCTTGGAGCGTCGAGGTCGACGCCTTTTGAAGGGGGGAGATGATGAGGACATCCCTACAGTTACACCTACCCTAATTGCTAATTATGATGTTCCAACTACTACAAAGAAAGATCAGTCCAGTGAGATAAGGATTGAACCAATTACAAGAGCTCGTGCTAAGCTACTAGAACAACAGGTGAACTTGTTTCTTAATGAACCTGGTGTTTTAGTTAATGAGAATTTTATACTACCTAAGTCTTTGAATTATTGTATGATCAGGTACTTGGGAGAACAAGGCATAGCAAGGAGCGAGGATCTAATGGAACATGGCGTGTTGATCAATGAAGAATGCACGAGGGAGGAGAGGGAGGAAGCGTAAGGAGCTGTCCAAGACGAAGATCAATAACTGGAGCAAGTTCTCTGCCGCGGCAGAGAAAAGCACCAGTTCTCTGCCACGGCAGGCTGCCGCTACAGGAAAACCGTCTCCAACTCTGCCACGACAGGCTGCCGTGACAAAGAAACCGATTGAAACTCTGCCACGGCAAAGTCATGTGGTCGAACCCTCTATGGGCCGGTTTGTATCGTAGTTGGGTGGGACCAACTCGGATCCCACCTTAGGCCGCCGCCCCCAGACTGTTAAATAGATGGGGTGCCACACCAAGTTAGGTTTAGACCATGTTAAAATATTTTGGAGTTGTTTCTTTCATAGAACCTCTGGAATTACCATGTGTTCGATTTTACCAACTATAATTGAGTCTGATCTGTTGTTCCACTAGGAATTAGTAGATTGCAAACTACCGTTCGTGGTCAATGGTTGCGTGCGCAAGAGTGTGGTGTTGTGAATATCCTACAAGGTTCGAGAGCTGTTGCATTGGCATCAGGGTTCAAGCGGGAGAGTTCATAGCTACATTCTAGTTACCTATCATCTACCATCATGATCGACAAGTGCTTGCTGAGAAGATCGGGCCACCCCATATCACTTTCCTATGGTTTGATTGCAAGCATGTTATTGGTATTCTTTCACCTTGTGACAATCATGTTTCGTTGCTATTGGATATTGATGCTTTGTGTGTTGCAACAAAAATGTTGAACAATTTCTCTTTCCGATGTTTTGTGTGCAACCATATTGCCATTATGAGCATGTATTGTCATGTGAGCTTCCAAGTCTCTCGTATAGTTGTTACAACAAACATAAGGACCACTTGCTCTTTCATATGGTTTTCTTTGCAAACATGTTGTTTTTGCTTCCGCTTGCGATATGCATACTCCCATGATCTTTGTTTTTGATGATATGTGTATGGCATCCAACATATTGAACAATTGTTCTTTCCAATGTTTAGCTTGCACACATAATGATGTTGCTTTGGATATTCGTCCGCATATGTTTTTTCCGAATTCTCCTATTCTTGCATCAAATATGTTGATCAATATTTTACTCAATTTGTTTGAGTGCGACACTAAGATGTTTTATGGAGTTTTTGAGTTCCCACATTTGGAAGATTTTCAAATGAGTTCCATGCACCTTGACCTTGCATATGCACTCTGTTTGCTATACTTGAGTTGTGCTAATAGTGTTGTGAACAAGAATGGACATGCCACAAATGACATGCTCCTATATCACACACAAACATATGTTGCTTGGTCTTTGTTGTGTGAAGGTACAATTGCTTCCGCGTCAACCTCTATGGAACATAAGTTGACAAGATGAACCGTAGAGAGTTACCTATGGCTGCCCTTCAGTGAGCCATCTCTACATCCTAAGGTGACTTCACTCTACTTGAGGACTCATGCTATAATCTTCATGAATTGGCTATGCTTTGAGTGTTGCTTCGCTTTTGTGGTGAGATTTGTGAAGGGAATATGCCCGAGAGGCAATAATAAAGTGGTTATTATCTTATTCCATGTTTATGATAAATGTTCATTTTTCATGCTATAATTGTATTAATTGGAAACGTTAATACATGTGTGTTTAATAAACAAAATACAAAGTTCCTAGTAATGCCTCTCATATAAACTAGCTCGTTGATTAACAAGATGATCAAGGTTTCCTGATCATGGACATTGGATGTTGTTAATAACAAGGTCACAACATTGGTGGAATGATGTGATGAACATTCATCCGAAGTATAGCATTACGATCAAATTCATTATGTTTATATTTCTATAACATCATACGAAGTAATCTTAGTGCTTAGACCATGAGATCATGTTAATTGCTAACACCAGAAGAGTATCTTGATAACACCAAACGTCACACCGTAACAGGGTGACTATAAAGGTGGGTTCAGTACTTCAAAAGTGTTATGTTGAGGCTCATGGATCAAGAGTGGAATTTGTCAATCCCTATGATGGATAGATATACTCTGGGCCCTCTCGGTGATATCACATTAAGATAGCTTGCAAGCAAGTGATGTGATCACTAGAATGTTATATCACGGGAACGAGAAAAGAGTGCATGTCGGTAACGAGATCAAACTAGGTATTTGGATACCGATGATCGAATCTCGGACATGTATTATATCATGAGACAAAGGGATTTTAGTTACTAGAGTTAAAGGTTCTCACGATCACAGAAGTCATCGTTGAATGTGTAGGAGTCAGTATGGATCTCCAGGTCCCGCTGCTGATTATTGATCGGAGAGGGGTCTCGATCATGTCTGCATTATTCGCGAACCGTAGGGTGACACACTTAAGGGATATCGACACCATTTGGAGAAATTTAATGCATTTAAAGTGGATACTTTAAAAGAGAATGTGAAGGGGCATTTTAATGTGGAGGGGGTTACCACCACATGAATGGGGGAGGTGAAGGGACACCCTCCCCTCCTCCTAATAAAGGCCCCCCTCACATCCCTTCTTCCTCACACCTCCTCGTGAAGGATCTCTCCCCCCTCTAGTTATTCCCCATGGTCTCGGATTAGCGAGATACATGTTCCTGGTGGCTTTATCTGGAAAGGAGTTGCTGCTTCTGCTGCTTTGCTGGAGAGAGGGATGGAGGTTGTCGGGGTACCGGACGTGTGTGCGATCACGGATGCATCGCTGATTTGCGGTGCTGGACTTGGTGGTGCTGGATTTGCTGGAGCTGGATCTGAAGGACGTGCTGGAGCCGGACCTGCTGGACTGCATCACGATCTTGAGATCGGCAAGTGTACGACTACATCATCCACGAGTTCCAACTCGTTAACAAAACTCGTTGTCTTCGAGGCTAAGTTCTCCATGGATGTATATCCACCCGTTGCTCTGTATCTAGTAGATAGATCTTGGTGTATAGTTCTCATCATAGAAGTTTTTTGTTTTCTATGCTGCAAACCCCTTCACTTTGTAGGCTTCATTGAAGGTGAAGGAACATTGAGGTGTTGTCAATTCAATCTTCCCGAGGACGACTATATGGTGAACCCCGGGATCAAGAAGGTCACTTGACATCTTCTACTTTGTGATGAGCGTGTAGAATCGAGGAAGACTCTTTTTGAAGGGAGGGGAGATGATGTAGCCCGCCCTTCGGCATTACCACATCATGGTATCCAACTTATGCCAAGTCGTCATGGATTCCAAAGGTGAATCTGTTCCTCTATGCGATCCCACTTCCAACCCCATTCAATGGTATACTACTTCATACTCCGTCATGTATTCATGATAGGTTCATACCGACAAGTATGGAGGCATGGAAGGAAACCTGGAGCACCAAGCCCGACAAGACAGATGCCTGGAAAAGAAGAGAAAAGAAGCAGCAGCTGGAGCACCAGAGTCTCCGGCCTATGCACACCGGAATCTCCGTCCTGAAGACATCGGAGTCTCCGGCCTACATACCCCACATCTCCGGCCCATCTCCGGGCCGACCCCCATATTGAGCTCAAGGACAGCCAGAAGGCCCCTCCGAAGATGGACCGAAGACCGACCGGAATCTCTGGCCCAGACCAGAGTCTCTGGACCACCACACCAGAGTCTCCGGCCTGAGCGTATGTGTCTGCGTGCTGCCAGCTGGGCCTTTGTCCCATGTACCCCATAGTCTGCCCAGACTTTCCCCTTTTATTCCTAAAGTACCCCTGAACTAGTGGCTGGCCTATATATAGTGCCCCCTCCACCTCATGTAACCCTAGGCATATATATAGACTAAAGACAACCCCCTTTGTGGAATCTCTAGTTTTGCCTCATACCCTTCTACCAAAGGGGATCGACTATCGTCACCACCTCGTTGGAGTTTGCATCACGCCTCCCTCGTTGTACAAAGCCTTGGCATCGGTGTCCCTTGCCAAGACGTAAAGACCCTCCCCAAGGTGTTCTTCCCTCTTCATGTGGGATCGAGGGAGCACGTTGACCGATCTTTCCTTGCGAGGATTATATCGGACCGGTGGCCACAGGCGAGAGCAATCGGCCTTGTATCGTGTGAGTTTTGCGTGTGTTCATCGTGTTCTTCGTGAGGTGTGCGTCCGCTTCTGCTACCTTCTACCTTTCCCCTCGCTTTGCCATCAATCTGACCACGAGATCCATGAAGATCGGGCCACCCACGGGGTTACCCCATAACACAAATCTTTATGTAAGGCTTTTTCTATATAGGACGAAACAAAAACTAATATATGGATTGATTTTTGGATGCTCATTGAGTAAACGAGGAAATCTGATACCAAGATGATATGGGGTGACCCGATCTTCTCAGCAAGCACTTGTCGATGGTGATGGTGGATGATAGAGAACTAGCATGTAGCTATGAACTCTCCCGCTCGAACCCTGATGCCAATGCAACAGTTCTCGAACCCTGTGGGATATTCACAACACCATGCTCTTGCGCACATAGCCGTCAACCACGAACAGTAATTTGCAATCTACTAATTCCCAGTGGAACAACAGATCACACTCAATTGCAGTAGTATAATTCGATCACAGGGTAATTCCAGAGGTTCTTTGAAATAAACAACTCCAAAATAGTTTAAACATGGTCTAAACCCTAACTATGAGTCGTCCTAGGGCTTATAAGCGAGGCTGGGACGGCCAGAAACCGAAACTAAATGCGTACAACTCAAACTGATACAAGCCGACTCGGACTAGATTTGGTCGGTGACCGAACATTCCAGTGTAATCGGACTAGAAAATCCGGTTAAGACGGACACTCTGGGTGGAGTGTGCCCGACAGTCCGGTCTGGCCGGAAACTTCAGAGTTTCCAAGTGGTGTCCGGGTAGTGTCCGATTTAGGACACAGATTGTCCGCACCAATTCTTCTCTTGGGTAGGCTGGATAGTCTGGGTGGATCCGGCCAGACACTCTACTCGATGTAGAGCTTTTATCCTCTATCTTGATGATCTTCTCTTGCGCCTTCCTCCAGCTCCTCCCTCGCACATCCTTGGGCGATCATCATGCTGGGTTTCTCTTGTAGCCCTTCTCCTCCTCGCGCCATGCTTGTTTCTCCAACGAACCTAATCATACATAAATGCATATACTTAGGTAGTATAAAGTTCTCATCAATTAAAGTACCAGATTTGTTTAGGAGTGAATTCACCCGTTATTCAAGTAGCTTAGCACGAGCTCTTGTAATGGGTCCAATTCTAATCTCACTGGACTGATCCTTCCTTGCAACAGCTGGAGCATCGTCAGTAGTAAGGTGTAATTGTAGGGATTTCCTCATCACATAGACTTAGGTAGTATAAAATACTCATTAATAAAAATACTAGACTCTTTTAGGAGTGATTTCACCTGTTGTTCAAGTATCTTGGCACGAGCTCGAGTAATGGGTCCAATCCTGATCTCATTGGACTTGGTCTTGGTAGCAATATCGACCACTTCATTAGGAGTTAGAGATAGGAAGTTAGTAGGGATGTCCTCATCATCTCTCCCCTTCAAAAGGCGTCGACCTCGACGCTCCAAGGACTTCTCCATCATATGGTGTCAAATCAGCAACATTGAAACTAGCACTGACACCTCCAATTATATCTTGAGGAATATCTCTCTTATAGGCATTATCATTGATCCTGGCAAGCACTTTATAAGGACCAGCACAACTCGGAAGTAACTTGGATTTACGTAACTCCAGAAATCTATCCTTGTGAAAGTGTACCCAAACAATATCTCTAGGCTGAAACAACACCTCGTTGCACTTATTGTTAGCTCTCTTAGCATTGTTCTTGCCCTTCTTTTCAATAGCCTCTTTTGTCTTCACATGTATGTTCCTAACAAAATCTGCTCTCTTTGATGCTTCCATGTTGATTCTCTCTTGGATAGGAAGAGGAAGCAAATCAAGTGGCGTAATGGGTTTGAAGCCATAGACCACCTCAAAAGGACAAAACTATGTGGTAGAGTGGACTGCTCGGTTATATGCAAAGTCCACATGCGTCAAACACTCCTCCCATTCAGTAAGATTCTTCTGAGCTCACAACATTGTCGATGGTGTACGGTTCACCACCTACATTTGACCATCAGTTTGGGGATGACAAGTAGTACTAAATAGTAACTTCGTTCCTAGCTTTCCTCAAAGTGTCTTCTAGAAGTAGCTCATGAACTTCACATCACGGTCAGAAACAATCGTCTTTGGTACTCCATGTAAACACATGATGTCCCTGAAAAACAGGTTAGCAATATGCGACGCATCGTCGCTTTTGTGGTAGGCAATAGTGTGTGACATGTTAGAGAATTTATCCACTGCCACAAAAATTGAATCATGGCATATTTTAGTTCTAGGCAAACCTAATACAAAATCCATGCTTATATCTTCCCATGGTGTAGTAGGTGCAGGTAATGGTGTATACAAACCGTGAGGCTTCAACTTGGACATTGACTTATTGCAAGTAATACATCTCTTGACAAACATGTCCACATCACACCTCATCTTAGGCCAATAAAAGTGATTAGCAAGCATGAGTAGCGTCTTCTCACGCCCAAAGTGCCCCATCAATCCTCCAGCATGTGATTCCTGTAGCAAAAACAAATGCCCAGACAACTCCAGAACACATAGTTTGTTAGCACGAAACAAATACCCATTATGAATGTGAAATTTATTCCATGCCTTCCCAATAGAACACAAACGATATGGTTCAGTGATACGTTGCTAACGTATCCATAATTTTTGATGTTCCATGCTTGGTTTTATCTACTTTCTTATGTTTTGTTCCAACTTTGGAGTACTTTTTATACATTTCCTGGACTAACCTATTAACAAGATGGCACAATGCCAGTTGCCTGTTTTCTACTGTTTTAGGTTCCAGGAAAGTCAGAAAATCAATATTCTCGGAATTGAACCGGACAAAAGCCAAAGTCGATATTTTACCGAAAGACTCACGGAGCCAGAAGACAAGACGGAGAGGGGCCACAGGGTGGCCACACCATATGGTGGCGCGGGCTAGCCCTGGCCGCGCCACTAGGTGGTGTGGGCCCCCTGGCCGGCCACCGACCTTGCCTCTTTCGCCTATATATCTCCCACGATGCAAAAACCCTAAATCATCAAGCCTCCAGCCACGAAAAGTTCCGCAGCGCCTCCGCCACCGAAGGGGAGATTCGGGGGACAGAAAGTCCCTGTTCCGGCACCCTGCCAGGACGGGGAAGTGCCCTCGAAGTCATCTCCATCGATCTCCACCACCATCTCCATCACCATTGCTGATTCCCATGATGACGAGGGATTAGTTCTCTCTCGAGGATAAGGGTTCTACCGGTAGCTATGTGTTCATATCTCTCTCTCTCTCTATACATGACCTTATTGTGAACATGAGCTTGTAATATATAGATCTACCTTGCTACTCAAGTGCTTTAATAGATCTCTGCTCTCCCCATGTGTGTGAAGTTGATAGTGTGCACACCATGGTGGCACTTAGGCTAGAGATTTCAAATACTTGTTATGAGTTATATTTGGAGTTGGATGTCTTTATGAAATTGTGGTGTTTGTTTGAACCATCTAGTGCTCAAGGTGACAGTGTGTGCTTTTCTAGATGGGAAAGATGAACTTTGAGGTGTGCTGTTATAGCCCTACCATGGATTAGAGTGTTCAACCGGAGAGTAGTTTAGCATAGTATCATAAAGAAGAATATATATATATATATATATATATATATATATATATATATATATATATATATATATGAGAGTGTTCACTAGTGAAAGTATGATCCCTAGGCCTTGTTTCTAAGCACTAAAACACCTTTTGCTATTAGATCTATTACATGTTTGCTTGCTTCTATCTTTATTTCAGTTTGCCTTTAGTCTCTTCCACGCCATCAAAGTATTTTTTGGCACCGTTTTCTTATATCCATACCACTTGTATTTCACTATCTCTTCGCTGAACTAGTGCACCTATACACCTGGCAAGTGTATTAGGTGTGTTGGGGACACAAGAGACTTCTTGTATCTTGATTGCAGGGTTGCTTGAGAGGGGATACCTTTGACCACTTCCTCCCTGAGTTCGATAAACCTTGGGTGATCCACTTAAGGTAAAACTTGCTGCTGTTCTACAAACCTCTGCACTTGGAGGCCCAACAACTGTCTACAAGAATAGAAGTGCATAGACATCAAGCTATTTTCTGGCGCCGTTGCCGGGGAGGTAAGGTAAAAGGTACTCACATCCTCTGGCTACTAAGCTATCTTCTAGTGCGGTTACTGGTGTGTGAGTGCTCGAAGTTATTTCCTTTAGATTCTACAATTATATCTTTTTGTTTCTTGTTTTTATTTTCACTAGTAAGGCTTAATGGAAAACAACAAAAAAATTAGAGAGCTTTATAGTATTTATCTTGAGTTAGGACATGAAGTGTTTGAAGAGAAAATTAAAAAACCTATGGAACTTTATTTGCATGATAATAGCAATGTTGTTAGTATGAATTCTTTGGACACCATTATTGCTAATGCTATGGAAAATTCTAAGCTTGGGGAAGCTAGTTTTTATGAAAATGATCTTTTTAGTTCCCCAGCTTTGGAAGATAGCTATTACATTGCTTATGATGATACCAAACCTCCAATATATGATGATTACAATGATGAATATGGTATTTTCAGTCCACCTACTATTGAGTAGAAAATTAATGATTACAATATGCCTCCTATATTTGATGATTATGGTGATGTGAATAATAATGATAGCTATTTTGTTGTATTTGCTCCCACTAATAAGAATGACTATGTTTATGTGGAAAGTATTAATTCTTTTATACATGTGGCTCGTGATAAGAATGTTTTATGTGATAGTTATATTATTAAATTTATTCATGATGCTACTGAAAGTTATTATGAGAGAGGGAAACATGGTTTTATGTATCTCAACAATATTAAGTTTCCCCTCTTTATGTTGAAAATGTTGAAGTTGCACTTGTTTTTCTTTAATATGCTTGTTGCTTTGTGCTTCCATGACTTGTTTCTTTACAAGATTCCTATGCATAGGAAGTGGGTTAGACTTAAATGTGCTTTGAATTTCCTTCTTGATGCTCTCTTTTACTTCAATTCATATTTCTTATGTGAGCATCTTCTCAAACTATCATGCCTAACTTAAATGCGTTAAAGAAAAGTACATATTGGGAGATAACCCAAAAGTTTTAGATGAGTCTTGGAAGTTATTACCTCAGTAATAACCTCTCATTATCCTTTTTATTTGCCTTTTGTGCCAAGAGTAACCTCTAATGAGAGAGAAGTAATGATTGAGAAAGTTGCCGTCCCGAAACAGATTTCTGTGCTTCACCGTAAAAATTCGTGTAAAATCTCTGTACGTCCTTTTGAGGTGTGAATTTTTGTGCTTCTGCCCCATGTTGTTATATAACTTTCGTTAGATCAACACATTTTGATTTTAGTAACAGAAGGTCTTCGAAAAAATTCGTCTTTACCTGTTGGTCTGTTTTGACAGATTTCTGCCATTATTTGCATTTGCTTCTTGTTGGTTCCTTTTTGAGTTCTCTTTGGGGAATTGAACTTTTAGAGGGAAGTGCTTCAGTAGCTTGTGTTTTAGTGGAAGTTTTATTGGTGTTAGAACTGAACCTAAAGACTTACTATCTTGAGTGCACTAATGTTGCTAATAAAGATTGTGTGAAGTTTTGTATGAAGGAAAAATTTCAGGTGTATGGAAGGAATGAGTAATGAGATGAAGGATGGACTAAATCTCAAGCTTGGGGATGCCACCCCATGTCACCCCAAGAAATATTCAAGAGGTACAAGCATCAAAGCTTGGGGATGCCCAAGGCATCCCCTTCTTCATCAATAAAATTTCCAGGTTTCTTCCAAACACTTCATTTTTATTGTTTCATGCACAGTTGTGTTGTTCTTGGAGCGTCTTCTTTTTCGTTTCTGTTTTGGTTTTTAGTTTGCTTGGTTTGTTTAGTTTTCTGAATAAATTGGTTGGACCCCCTCTTTCATACATTGGTTTTCAAATAGTTTGGTTTGGATTGGAAAAGAGTAGGAAAGTTCATGCTTAAGTGGTAAAGAGAGCTTGTTTTTGACTGTGGTCTATGCTTTGTCATGCCATGCTCGATATTGTTTTGGGTTTATGCTTAGTATTCTTTTCTATAGCATGACATGTTATAAACAATTGAGATTGCTTAATGTGCCTTTGAAGAATCACGCGTTGTTTTAGCATATTAAAGCATAGTATTGTGGTATTCTCCTTTGATGCTTTATTTGGGTTGACTTGGCACATGCTCACACCATGTTATGACTATCCCAAGTCACCATAGCCTTTATGATCCTTTAGTTTTCAACTTGTAGTATCACTTTATGCTTTGATCAATTTTATTTTGTCGATCTGCATGATTATGTCCATTATTTCTCTCTTAGTTGGTCGCTCCCAGTCTTTTGCTAGCCTCCGCAACCAAGTATGAGTTCCACTCATGCATCCAACTCCTAAAATCAAGTTATTCCAAAGAGTCCACCATACCTACCTATTAGCTTATGCTATTCCAAGTATATTCATGTTTTTATCTACCTTCCGAATTAAACTTGTTATGAGAAAACTAGTGATTAAAGCTCTCACGAACTTGATGGCACACTTTACTTTTCTTGCCCTTAATAGACTTGAACCATATATGTTGGGGATTAGCAGAACCATGTTGTCATGGGGAACGCTTTCAACATTGCACTTGTACTTTGTACCTAGTTGATATCATGCTCTTTTGTCTATGGATGTCGTCGATGTGAAATTAAAGGGGACCTTGTAAGTCCATGGAGTTATGTATATGTGTTAGAGAAACGCCTGGGCCACTGGTCTAATCCATTCCTAATCATGGTGGAAACCCGCAGCGTAACCATAATGAGCAATCTATGAAGCATTCTTCTTATAAAAAAGAGATAGAGATTGAGAAAAAGAGAAAAAGAAAAAAAGAGTTGAGAAAAGAGGAAAGAGAGAAAAAAGCACCATATTCCCATGGTAAATAAAAAGATTGCTGAGATGCTCGTTGTCTTCTTGCCTTGTCATTTTGATATGGGGATTCTTCCGTATCATCGGGCAAGGGGTACCCCGTTGGCGGTTCTCTATGATACACATGTACTTACGATGACAAGAACTTACCGGTGACTAAACTTGAGTAGCATGAGGGGCAGCCCTCGTATTCAAGGGACATGAGATTTCCAACTTATACTTCGTCAAGCATATACACCATAGTTTGTTCACTTTAACCTTAATCACTTCAAGATGCTTATGATAGGGGCAATGAGAGCTGAAAGCTAAAAATTACCATAATTTTTGGAAGCTCTTTATGAAACTTGAATCCCTACTTCCTTCTATGAAGGCCTTTCTTGTACCTTTTTGTTGAGTCTCCACCTTCTATCTTTATGCACCTACTTTGAGAGCATAGTGGCCATTCTTAGTTCTATGTGCATTGTCCCAAGACTTTTTGATTGATGCATAGCTTTGATATTGCTTGTTTTAGACTATTTGTATCTAGTCACTCTTATGAACTTTGAAGGTGTCCTATGCATTTATGTTTGCTACTCTATGAGGGACAAGCTGAATGCCACTATGCTATGTTTTATTTATGTGAAACAAACAAACGTTTTGCAAAGCATTGTTATTCATGAATCTTTTGTTTGTGTCTTTTCATGTTGCAACATAGTTGATTTGCCTTATTGTTAGAACTTTGTCTTTCATGATTATGATTGAAGTACTATGATCCCAGCTATCAATGTTTTACAAATACTTTGATCAAGTTTCTGATGGTGCATGTCACCTCAAAAATTATTCTTTCTTTTTATCACTTACCAACTCGAGGACGAGTAGGAGTTAAGCTTGGGGATGTTGATACGTTGCTAACGTATCCATAATTTTTGATGTTTCATGCTTGGTTTTATCTACTTTCTTATGTTTTGTTCCAATTCTGGAGTACTTTTTATACACTTTCCTGGACTAACCTATTAACAAGATGCCACATTGCCAGTTGCTTGTTTTCTGCTGTTTTTGGTTCCAGGAAAGTCAGAAAATCAATATTTTTGGAATTAGACCGGACAAAATCAAAAGTCGATATTTTACCGGAAGACTCATGGAGCCAGAAGACGAGACGGAGAGGGGCCACAGGGTGGCCACACCATATGGTGGCGCAGGCTAGCCCTTGCCGCGCCACTAGGTGGTGTGGCCCCCCTGGCCGGCCACCGGCCTTGCCTCTTTCGCCTATATATCTCCCCTGATGCAAAAACCCTAAATCATCAAGCCTCCAGCCACGAAAAGTTCCGTAGTGCCGCCGCCACCGAAGGGGAGATCCGGGGGACAGAAAGTCTCTGTTCCAGCACCCTGCCGGGACGGGGAAGTGCCCCCGGAGCCATCTCCATCGATCTCCACCACCATCTCCATCACCATTGCTGATTCCCATGATGAGGAGGGAGTAGTTCTCTCTCGAGGCTAAGGGTTCTACCGGTATCTATGTGTTCATCTCTCTCTATGCATGATCTTATTGTGATCATGAGCTTGTAATCTATAGATCTACCTTGCTACTCAAGTGCTTTAATAGATCTCTGCTCTCCCCATGTGTGTGAAGTTGACAGTGTGCACACCATGGTGGCACTTAGGCTAGAGATTTCAAATACTTGTTATGAGTTATATTTGGAGTTGGATGTCTTTATGAAATTGTGGTGTTTGTTTGAACCATCTAGTGCTCAAGGTGACAGTGTGGGGTTTTCTAGATGGGAAAGATAAACTTTGAGGTGTGCTGTTATAGCCCTACCATGGATTAGTGTGTCCAACCGGAGAGTAGTTCAGCGTAGTATCATAAAGAAGAATATATTTATATGAGAGGGTTCACTAGTGGAAGTATGATCCCTAGGCCTTGTTTCTAAGCACTGAAACACCGTTTTCTATTAGATCTATTACATGTTTGCTTGCTTCTATCTTTATTTCAGTTTGCCTTCAGTCTCTTGCACGCCATCAAAGTATTTTCTGGCACCATTTTCTTATATCCATACCACTTGTATTTCACTATCTCTTCGCTGAACTAGTGCACCTATACACCTGGCAAGTGTATTGGGTGTGTTGGGGACACAAGAGACTTCTTGTATCTTGATTGCAGGGTTGCTTGAGAGGGGATACCTTTGACCACTTCCTCCCTAAGTTCGATAAACCTTGGGTGATCCACTTAAGGGAAAACTTGCTGCTGTTCTACAAACCTCTACACTTGGAGGCCCAACAACTGTCTATAAGAATAGAAGTGCGTAGATATCATTCAACAAAATCATGACCAGTTGCAAAAAAATCACACAAACTCTCTAAACCAGGAACTTTGATATCCAATTGCGTTAATAACATGTTCTTCCTAGATAGAGCATCAGCAACAATATTATATTTTCCCTTTTTATGTTTAATAATGCATGGGAAATACTCAATGAACTCAACCCACTTAGCAAGACGCCTATGCAAGTTAGATTGAGCTTTTAGATATTTCAATGCCTCATGATCAGAATGTATGATAAATTCCTTTGGCCACAAATAATGTTGCCAAACCTCAAGAAATCTAACAAGTGCATACAATTCTTTATCATAGACATGATAGTTTAACTTTGCACCCAAAAATTTTCTTAGAAAAATATGAAATAGGATGATCTTGCATCAACACACCACCAATTCCTATGCTACTACCATCACATTCAATCTCAAATTGCTTAGAAAAATCTAGTAGTGCAAGCAATGGTGTAGACGGTAATAATTGTTTCAGTTCATCAAACGCATGATCTCGGGCTATGCACCACTCAAAAGGTACACCTTTCTTAGTTAGTTCATTTAAATGTGCATCAATAGTACTAAAGTCTCTCACAAAATGCCTACAGAAACCAGCTAGACCGTGAAAACTTCGTACTTGACTCACATTCATGGGAGTAGGCCAATTTTGAATAGCTTCAATTTTAGATTAATCTACCTCAACTCCATGTTTAGAGACAACATAACCTAGAAATATGACCTTATCTTTGCAAAATTTACACTTTTAAAGATTACCATATAGCTAAGCATCTCGTAATACTTGCAAAACATGTGTAATATGATCACTATGCTCATGTTCATTGCGCTGTAGATTAATATGTCATCAAAATACACAACCACAAATTTGCCAATAAAATTCTAGGTGCATTAATCTCATGAAAGTACTAGGTGCATTAGTTAAACCAAAAGACATTACTAACCACTCATATAACCCAAACTTAGTCTTAAAGGCAGTTTTCCATTCATCCCGTTCCTTCATCTTAATTTGATGATAACCACTACGCAAATCAATTTTAGAGAAAACAACAGCACCACTAAATTCATCCAACATATCTTCTAAACGAGGAATAGGATGACAATATCGAATACTGATGTTAGTTATAGCTCTACAATCTACACACATGCGCCATGTACCATCTTTTTTAGGAACTAAAATCACAGGAACAGCACACGAGCTTAAGCTTATATGAATATACCCTTCTTTGAGAAGCGCTTGTACTTGTTTCTAAATTTCTTTCGTCTCTTCGGGGTTTGTGCGGTATGGTGCACGGTTGGGCAACGACGCTCTAGGAATCAAGTCAAATTGATGTTCAATACCTCACAAAGATGGCAATCCAGCAGGTACCTCCTTCAGAAACACGTCACTGTATTCCTGTAACACATTTGAAACACCAAGAGAAATAGGAGTCATGTCATTAGAAACCAAAACCCCACCCTTGTACATGAGCACAAGAGGTATGGCAGTAGGATCCTCACTAAATTCTCTCATGTATTCTTTTGTCGCTAATATTAGTAAATTGGGCACTCTCTCACTTTTCGTTATATCACTCACAACTATTACATTCTCTCGCCTATCTAATGCAGGAGCATCCTCTAGATTAACTTCAGTTTTCTGACGAGACTCATTAACAATCTCTTGTGGTGACATAGGTAGTAGATTGTTTTTTCTGCCCTTGAACTCCAAGTGATATGTATTGGTTCGGCCATTATGTTGCACTGAATGATCGTAAACCAAGCCGACGCAACAACAAGTGACATACTGTCATAGGAACCACATCAAAGTCAATGGAGTATTTGTATGGCCCTGTCTCAAAATCAAGACGCACCATGTGGCTAACTTTCATCTCACCATTATCACTCAACCACTGAATATAATATGGACGTGGGTGCGGTAGATTCTTCAACTTCAGCTTGGCACATAACTCTTTGCTTGCTAAATTGCGGCAACTTCCACCATCAATAATGACCTTGCAAGCTTTGTTTGGACCAACATGTCCCTTTGTTTGGAACAAATTAAGCGCTAGCTTGCAACACTAGACTAAGGAGTAATGTGGAGAGCATGTTGTGACACAAAGATGGTAGGAGCACTTACCAGAAATACATCAACACCATCACTTGTGTAACCATCATCATCTGATGCATACAGATTAGCACCATCTCCCATTGCATAATCATTATCCTCATTGATAACCATAACCTGGCTATTAGGACAATCCCTCTTGAAGTGGCCCTTTCCACCACATGTATGGCACTCCATGTCGCGATTGCACGCTGTAGACATATTGGAACTAGTACCACTAGATGTAGGACCAGGCTTCCTTGTATTGGACACATTGTAAAAGGACGTTCATCAGGACGGCTAGTAGATGAAGGAGAATATGGTGCCGACCTTGAAGAAAAACACCCTGTAGAACAAGCCTTGATCTGAGCCTCTTCAGCAAACTGGGCTTCAGCTTCTCTAGCATGATGTAATAACTCATTTGTAGTATTATAATTGTAATGCCTAACAATGCTCCACATCAAACCATGGAGAAAATGCTGCATAGTCTTCTCAATAGATTCACAGACCCTTGCATGTTGTAGCAAAATCTCCATCTCCATGTAATATGCATCAACTGTCATGGCACCTTGTCTCAATATTGTAAGCTTATCAACTTGGGACACAAATAGTTGGGTGGAACAAAACAAGCTTTCATCACCTCCTTCATGTCTCTCCAAGTGACAATAGGCTCACCATCCGCATAACGTTCGCCATACACACTATCCCACCAACGCAAAGCGTAGCCATCAAATTATGAAGAAGTAAGCTTGACCTTCCTATCTTCAGTATAGTCATGTAAATGCCACAAATTCTCAATCTTGATCTCCCATGCAAGATATTATTCAACATCAGGAGAGCCCTCAAATCTAGGAATAGAAAACTTAGTCTTGCCCAAACCATCATCTTGCTGTGGAATTCGTTGGGCACCCAAAGGAACGAAGCCACGACCATGACCAGAAATACCACCTCCACGACCAGAGGTATGAGTAGCAGGTGGAGCATGAACACCAGAATTGTCACCAAATACACTATCACCATTAGCTCCGTCATCATGAGGTTGTGGATGTTCCTCTATAGCAACACGCAAGGCTGTCATAGACTGTGTCGAAGTATGGAGACTTTGCTGAATATCTATGACCTATGTCTGAACTTCCTTGACGGTTTTATCAGTTTCACCCATCTTCATGTTCACACCTTGTATTTGTTTATCTATGTCATTAGTTGTTGTAGTAATCATCTCTTGGAGGTGATCATGCAATCCTTCATAATCTCCCCAAGTAACAGTATAGTTCACATACTTTTTATGCATCACATCAAAAGGACTAGTAGCCATGATTAGTAGATTAGTGCACAAAATCTAAAATCTTTTGGTGGCTCACTCACAACTGCAAGAAAAGGAAATCTTACAATTCCAAAATGAATTAGTAAAAGCTTACCAACTTGGATAAACAACACGTGCACGGATGTGATGAAGCGAATACCGAGGGTACAAGAACGATCACACGACAACGCAGGAGTATGGTGGAGCTGCATGTATGGATCCCTAACTACACCAAAGCAAATCCTTATGATGATCGTGTGACAAACAACCAAGGAAACACACACGTGGAGATAAACGTGGCAAAGCAATGTATGAACAGGAATATTGCAATGCACAAAAGAGATGCTAGTAATCTCTCAAAATAGAACAGGCACAAGATTGCTCAATCTACTAGTGCTATTATGAAACTAGGCCTCCAAGCAACTTTGATATATCTCCTTTTTCACTTTTGTATCTCTTTTCTTTTCTCTTTTTTCACTACTTTTTCTCTTTTCTTTTATTTTTTGATTTTTCAACTATCTGAGACAATGCAATACGGATGCAACAAATCTTAGCAATTAGGGGCTGGATATTCCGATTTTTCGAGGGCCGGATGATATGGTCTACCTGGATGAAAATTTGCACTTCAAAACCCTAATGAGTAGCTTGTTCATAGCAAAGCAACTAGTCTCATGGGTACGTTCCTAGGCACATATGCTATAGAAAGGCTGTACTAAGTGATATGGGGTGGCCCGATCTTCTCAGCAAGCACTTGTTGATGATGATGGTGGATGATAGATAACTAGCTTGTAGCTATAAACTCTCCCGCTAGAACCCTGATGCCAATGCAATAGCTCTCGAACCCTATAGGATATTCACAACACCACACTCCTGCGCACGCAGCCGTCGACCATGAACGGTAGTTTGAAATATACCAATTCCCAATGGAACAACAGATCACACTCAATTGCAGTAGTATAATTCGAGCACAGGGTAATTCTAGAGGTTCTTTGAAAGAAACAACTCTAAAATAGTTTAAACGTGGTTTGAACCCTAACTAGGGGTCATCCCAGGGCTTATAAGGGTGTCTGGGGTGGCCAGAAACCGAAACTAAACGCATAAGACTCAAACTAATACAAACCGACTTGGACCAGATTCGATCGGCGGGCGGACACTCCGGACGATATTGGTCGGACAGTCCGGTCAGGCTGGACACTCCGGGTGGAGTGTACCGGACAGTCCGGTCTGGCCAGAAACTTCAAAGTTTCTGGGGTTTATCCGGGTAGTGTCCGATTTGGCACACAAAAAGTCCACGCCAGTTCGTCTCTCGGGCAGGCCAGACAGTCCGGGTGGACTCGACCGGACACTCTGGTCGTGGCAAATCTTTTTGCCTCCATCTTGATGATCTTCTCTTGCGCCTTCCTCCCTCTCCTCCCTCGCGCATCCTTGGGTGATCATCATGTTGGGCTTCTCTTGCAGCCCTTCTCCTCCTCGCGCCATGCTTGTTTCTCTAGCGAACCTGATCATACATAAATGCATAGACTTAGGCAATATAAAGTTCTCATCAATTAAAGTACCAGATTTGTTTAGGAGTGAATTCACCTTTTGTTCAAGTAGCTTAGCACGAGCTCTTGTAATGGGTCCAATCTAATCTCATTGGACTGATCCTTCCTTGCAACAGCTGGATCATCCTCAATAGTCATTGGGGTAGGTGTAATTATACGGATGCCCTCATCATCTCCCCCCTTCAAAAGGCTTCGACCTCGACGCTCCAAGGTCTTTTCCCTCATATGGTGATAAATCAACAACTTTGAAGCTATTGCTAACTCCACCAAACTCCTCAATACATATATCAGTTGAGTAGGCATTCTCATTAATCTTGCCTAACACCTTGTAAGCACTAGCACCACGTGGCTTCAATTTTTACTTTCGAAGTAGTGGAAACATATCCCTGCGTAGATGCACCCATACCATGTCACCAGGCTTGAACAACACTTCCTTCCTTGCTTGATTCCTTGCAGCAGCAATGTTCTTGCCTTTCTTCTCAATAGTTTCTCGAGTCTTCTCATGAATCTTCTTCACATATTCAGCACATTTTGATGCGTCCATATCAACTCTCTCATGCAATGGCAAAGGCAACATTTCAAGTGGCATCAATGGCTTGAAGCCATACACCACCTCAAAAGGACAAAGCTGAGTAGTCGAATGCACAACTCTGTTGTACGCAAACTTAACATGTGGCAAACACTCTTCCCAATCCCACAGATTCTTCTTAATCATAGTCCTTAGCAGCTGTGACAATGTTCGATTCACCACCTCCGTTTGACCATCTGTTTGGGGATGACATGTAGTACTGAATAGCAACTTTGTTCCCAGCTTCCCACCTAAGGTCTTCCAAAAGTATCTCATGAACTTCACATCACGGTCAGAAACAATCGTCTTGGGTACTCCATGTTATCTCACGATGTCCTTGAAAAACAGGTTAGCAACATGCGACACATCGTCGCTTTTGTGGCAGGCAATAAAATGAGCCATCTTAGAGTCCCTATCCACTACCACAAATATAAAATCATGACCTCTCTGTGTTTTAGGTAGACCTGGCACAAAATCCATACTAATGTCATCCCATGGTGTAGTAGGTGTAGAGAGAGGTGTATACAAAGCATGAGGCTTCAACTTTGATTTGGACTTTTGGCATGTAATACAATGACTCACAAATCTGTACACATCATGCCTCATCTTGGGCCAATAAAAATGACCAGCTAGCGTGAGCAATGTCTTCTCACGCCCAAAGTGACCCATCAAACCACCAGCATGTGACTCCTACACTAAGAACAAACGCAATGACGATTCTGGAATACGTAGTTTGTTAGCCCGAAACAAATATCCATCATGTATATGATACTTACCCCATGCATTTCTAAGAGCACACAAACAATTTGGTTCAGCAAAATCATTGTCAGTTGCATAAAGTGCACAAATACTTTCTAATCCAGGAATTTTAACATCAAGATTGGTTAATAGCATGTTCTTCCTAGACAAAGCATCAGCAACTACATTCTTCTTTCCCTTTTTATAGTTAATGATGCAAGGAAAAGATTCAATAAACTCAACCCATTTAGCTAATATTTTATGAAAGTTTGATTGAGCTTTCAAATACTTCAATGCTTCATGATCAGAATGTATGATAAATTCCTTTGGCCACAAATAATGTTGCCAAACTTCAAGTACTCTAACAAGTGCATACAATTCTTTATCATAAATAGGATAGTTCAGTCTAGCACCAGTAAGTTTCTCAGAAAAATATGCTATATGGCGACCCTCTTGCATAAAACGCAACCAATACCTATACCACTAGAATCACATTCAACTTCAAATTGCTTCGAAAAATCAGGTAATGCAAGTAATGGTGCAGAAGTAAGCAAACATTTCAATGAATCAAATGTAATATCTTGGGCTACGCCCCACACAAATGGCACACCTTTATTAGTCAAGTCATTCAATGGTGGAGCAATAGTGCTAAAATCCTTCACAAAGCGACTATACAAACCAGCTAAGCCATGGAAACTACGCACTTAACTCACATTCATGGGAATGGCCAATTCTGAATTGATTCAATGTTAGATTGATCTACTTCTATCCCATGCTTAGATACAACAAATCCTAGAAATATGACCTTATCTTTTGCAAATGTGCACTTCTCAAGATTAGCATATTGTTTATTATCATGCAACACTTGCAAAACTTGTCGGGTATGACTACAATGTTTAGTTTTGTTGTGGCTATAGATAATTATATCATCAACATAAATAACCACAAAACGACCAATAAATTCTCTCAAAACATGATTCATTAATCTCATGGATGTACTAGGTGCATTAGTAAGACCAAACGACATAACTAACCACTACGTGTTTTGAAAGAAGTTTTCCATTCATCCCCTTCTTACATCCTAATTTGATGATAACCACTACGCAAATCAATTTTAGAGAAAATAGCAGCACCACTCCATTCATCTAGCATATCCTCTAAGCGTGGAATAGGATGACGATATCGAATAGTGATGTTATTAATAGCTCTACAATCTACACACATGCGCCATGTACCATATTTCTTAGGTACTAAAATAACAGGAACAACACAAGGGCTAAGAGAAACATGGATGTAACCTTTATCTAGCAATGCCTGTACTTGTTTCTGTATCTCCTTTGTTTCTTCGGGGTTGGTCATGTAGGGTGCACGGTTTGGTAATGTGGCGATAGGGATCAAGTCGATTTGATGCGCAATGCCACGCAATGGAGGCAATCCTGCGGGTAGATCTTCTAGAAACACATCGCCAAAATCCCGCAAAACAGTAGATACACCAAGAGAAATAGGGCTCATGTCGTTAGAAAGTAGTACCTCGCCCTTATACATGAGCACCAGTGGTATGGCTGTAAGATCCTCACGAATTTCTCTCATATCTTCCTTAGTGGCTAATATCACTAGACTAGGCACTCTCTCACTTTTTGTTATATCACTCTTTTGGGGATCTATTACATCATGTATAGCTGCAACACTCTCTCGCCTATCTATAGGTGCTTTCTTCAAGTTTACTTCTATCTTTTAACAAGACTCATTCACAATCTGCTGTGGTGTCATTGGCTGCAAATTAATCTTCTTGCCCTTGAACTCCAAGTGATATGTATTTACACGGCCATTGTGTTGCACATGGCGATCATAAAGCCAATGCGAACCCAATAAGAGATGGCAAATAGTCATAGGAACCACATCAAAGTCAATAAAATCCTTGTATGGCCCTATTTCAAAATTCGAATGTACCATATGATTTACCTTCATCTCACCATTGTCAATCAACCATTGTATGTACTATGGCTTGGGATGAGGTAAATAAGTCAAATTCAGCTTGGCACATAACTCCTTACTTGCAAGATTTCTGCAGCTACCTCCATCAAAGATTACCTTGCAAGTTTTGTTAGGTCCAACGAGTGCTTTTGTTTGGAAAAAGTTGCAGCGTTGAGAATCAACAATAGGATGCACACTAAGTATACATGGAGAGAGCACTATGGTAGGCGCATGCTCAGGGAAGGCATCCATACCGTCCGGACTGTCATAACCATCATCTCCATGAGTATCAACATCATCTCCACTCTCATACTCTCCTTGTTCATTGACAAACACCACCTTGCGATTTGGACAACCTCTCTTGTAATGTCCTCTACCTCCACAAGTATGGCACTCCACATCGCGCGTACGCGTAGTTGACATATTGGAACCCAAGCTAGCAGCAGGAGCAGCGGGCTTCCTAGCATTGGAACAATAAGAAGACGTGGGCGCAGGCTTGGCCGATTGATGAGGACATCCCTACAATGACACCTACCCCAATTACTACTGGTGATGTTCCAGCTACTACAAAGAAAGATCAATCCAATGAGATAAGTTTTGGACCAATTACAAGAGCTCGTGCTAAGCTACTAGAACAATAGGTGAACTTGTTTCTTAATGAACCTAGTGTTTTAGTTAATGAGAATTTCATACTACCCAAGTCTTTGAATTATTGTATGATCAAGTACTTGGGAGAAGAAGGCATAGCACGGAGCGAGGAACTAACGGAACATGGCGTGTTGATCAATGAAGAATGCGCGAGGGAGGAGAGGGACGGAGCGCAAGGAGCTGTCCAAGATGAAGATCAACAAGTGGAGCAAGTTCTCTGCCGTGGCAGAGAAAAGCACCAGTTTTCTGCCATGGCAGGCTGCCGTCGCAGGAAAACTGGCTCAAACTCTGCCACGGTAGGCTGCCACGATAGAGAAACCGAGTGAAACTCTGCCATGGTAGAGTCATGAGGCTGAACCCTCTATGGGTCAGCTTGTATCTTAGTTGGGTGGGACCAACTCAGATCCCACCTTAGGCCGCGCACCCCCAGACTCATAAATAGATGGGGCACACTAGTTTTAGGGTTTAGACCACGTTAAAATTATTTTGGAGTTGCTTCTTTCATAGAACCTCTAGAATTACTTGTGATCGAATTCTACTAACTACAATTGAGTGTGATGTGTTGTTCCTTTGGGAATTAGTAGATTGCAAACTACCGTTTGTGGTCGAAGGCTACGTGCACAAGAGTGTGGTGTTGTGAATATCCTATAAGGTTTGAGAGCTGTTGGATTGGCATCAGGGATCAAGCGGGAGAGATCATAGCTACACATTAGTTATCTATCATCCACCATCATCATCGATAAGTGCTTGCTGAGAAGATCGGGCCACCCCATATCATCTTGGTATCACATTTCCTCGTTGCCTGAGTAAGCAATCCATAATCCATCCATATATTAGTTTGTGTTTTTCGTCCTATACAGAAAAAGCCCCAAAAAAAGAGTTTCCATAGCCTAGATTACATCGTATTCGAGTAATAGTTGTTGGTCATATTCATCTGTTAGTTTAGATCTAGATTTGTTCCATCGTTTTTCTTCTAGTCTAAGTAGAATCCACCATCTTTTCTGCTGCCTCTAGCAGATCTGATCCTAGGTAAGGAGTCTTTGTGTCTTCCTCTTGGTCGAGTCGGGTTGCATAAATTAAAAGTTTCTACCAATTCTGCTGTGGCACGAAAACGAGCTGTTTTCCTGATGTGAGTCCTGCCGCGACACGGTCTCCTGCTGTAGCAAGATTTTCTCTACCGCGCGCGCCTGCTCTGCCGCCACTCTACCGCAGCACAATTCTACGTGTTTTCTCTGTCGTGCGCCACCTGCTCTGCTGTCGCTCTGCCGCGGCACGTTTTTTGGCCTGTTTCTCTGCCGCGGTACAAGAAATTTACCCCCACGGCACGATTTGAGTTGATTTTCTGCCACGACACCACAATTGCAAAGTGTGACAAAAATTGCACTTTTCCTTAAACTTATCCACAGCCATTCTATTACATAGGTATAGGAACTTGCCTATTGAGACTAGTTTCCACTCCTACAGGCTGCTCTTAGGATTTTGGCGCTATACTTTGTAATTTGGCCGAGAAAAAGCAAAATAGCAAAAGAAAAATCAAAGGAAGCCATACAAAAGAAAAAGAGAGAAGGAGAATTTGAGAAAGAGGCCTAGTCATATCTTTGTGCACCGGTAGATTGAGCAATCTTGTGCCTATTTACTTTGAGCTTTGCTAGTGTCTCTCGAGAGTAGTGCAACACCCTTCATAGTTGCATTGCCATGTTTTTCTCTACGTGTGTGTTTCTTGGGTTTTTGTACGATCAGCACTAGGACTTGTTTGTGGTGTGGATAGGATACCATACCTATAGCTCCACCATAAATAACCTGTGTGTCCTGCGATCGTTCTCTATACCTTTGATATTCACTTCATCACATTAGTGCATAAGTCTTTGATTTTGTTTGGTAATGCATCTCTATTCACTTTGGAACGATAAGATCTACTTTCTTGTCAGTTGTGAGTGAGTTGTGAGAGTTTTCCACCATATAGATTTTGATTTTTGCACTAACCTACTAATCATGTCTTTGAGTGATGATGAAGTTGTGTCACAGAAAAAGCAGCTTGAGGAGCTTCTTAATTGGCGCGAGTCTGTTAATGGGAATATCAAGGACATGCAAGATGTAGTGGAGCAGAATACTGGCACAATCAATAATATTCAGACTCAAGTGACAACAATCAATATCAATGTTGCCACCTTGCAGCGTTCGATTGAGACTCTTACAGCGACAATTCAGCAAGGACACGCACACCAACATGATGATACGTTTGTGGATCTTGATGAGGGTAGTGCGGTTAATGCTACCCCACATCATGGTAGGGGACGTGCCATTCCCCCTGCACCTACTGCTGCTCCTCTTTGTGGACGTGGTTATGCTCCTTTGGGACATGCTCAGTGTGTTCTGAATCAAGCTGATGATGGCTTGGGCAAGCCCACGTTTTCAATTCCCTCTTTCAATGGCTCACTTGATCCTAAGGATTATCTTACTTGGGAGTTGAAAATTGAGAAGCTCTGGCATTTGTTTGATTATTCAGAAGACAAGAAGGTCAAGCTTGTAGCGTCAGAATTTGATGGATATGCTTTGTGTTGGTGGGATGCTATTGTGTACAATAGACAAAACGACAATCAACTTCCTGTGATGGATTGTTGTGAGATGAAGAGCATTATGATGGATCATTTTGTCCCCACCAATTACTTTCGATCTATTTTCGACAAGCTTACACAGTTGAGGCAAGGAACAATGACAGTTGATGAGTACTACATGGAGATGGAGATGCTTATGCAACATGCTAATGTTCGTGAATCCCGTGAGATGACAATGAAGTGTTTCCTCAACAATTTTAAGATTCATATCAAGAGCATTGTGCGTTATCACAAGTACTAGACGATGAACGAGCTGCTGCACCATGCTAGACAGGTCGAGTCACAGCTAGTTGATGAGGCTAAGTCACGTGCACGGTTTCCATCTTCTAGTCGTTTTGTGGCCAGATCTACACTGCCACCTATGGCCCCACTTGCACCTACTGCTAGTCATCCTACACCATCGTCCAAACCAGCACATACATTTTCGTTTGGTTCGAATGCTCGGAAGCCCGCTGCTCCTGCTGCTAGTTCGGGTTCCAATATGTCAACTGCGTGTACTCGTGATGTGGTGTTCCATACTTGTGGAGGTAGAGGACACAGCAAGAAGGATTGTCCAAACAGAAAGGTGATGTTTGTTAATAAACAAGGTGAAGTAGAGAGGGGAGATGAAGCTGATGATGATGATGCTTATGATGGCGAGGATGGTGTCGTTGTTTATCCTGAGCATGCACCAACTATTGTCGTATCTTCACGTATACTTAGTGTGCAACCTATTGATGACTCTCAGCGTTGCAACTTGTTCCAAACAAAAGCTCTAGTTGGACCTAACAAAGCTTGCAAGGTTATTATTGATGGAGGTAGCTGCAGAAATCTTGCAAGTAAGGTGTTATGTGCCAAGCTGAATTTGACATATTTGCCTCATCCCAAGACATACTACATACAATGGTTGAGCAACAATGGTGATATGAAGGTAAATCATATGGTAGGTGTAAATTTTCAAATAGGGGCATACAAAGATTCTATTGACTTTGATGTGGTTCCTATGACTATTTGCCATCTTCTATTGGGTGGGCCTTGGCTTTATGATCGCCATGTGAAACACAATGGCCGTGCCAATACATATCATTTGGAATTCAAAGGAAAGAAGATTACTATGCAGCCAATGACACCATAAGACATTGTGAATGATTCTCGCCAGGAGACAGAAGTGAATTTGAAGGAAGATCCTCTAGTTCAGCGAGATTGTATGACAGATGTTCCTGATGTAATCGAGCCTAAATTGACAAATATAACAAAAAGTGAGAGAGTGCCTAATCTTTTGATATTATCCACCAAGGAAGATATCAGAGAATTTTGTGAGGATCCTACAACCATGCCACTTGTGCTCATGTATAAGGGTGAGGTATTGGTTTCTAACGACATGACCCCTATTTCTCTTGGTGTCTCTTCTGTTTTGCAGGATTTTGGGGATGTGTTTCCAGACGATGTACCCGCAGGCTTACCTCCATTGCGTGGTATTGAACACAAAATGGACTTGATCCCTGGCGCCACACTCCCCAATCGTGCACCCTACAAGACCAATCCCGAAGAAACTAAGGAGATACAGAAACAAGTACAAGCGTTGCTGGATAAAGGGTACATTCGTTTCTCTCTTAGCCGTTGTGATGTTACTATTATTTTAGTGCCTAAGAAAGATGGTACATGGCGCATGTGTGTAGATTGTAGAGCGATTAATAACATCACTATTCGATATCGTCATCCTATACCACGCTTTGAGGATATGCTAGATGAATTGAGTGGTGCTGCTATTTTCTCTAAGATTGACTTGCGTAGTGGTTATCATCAAATTAGGATGAAATAAGGGAATTTGTGGAAAACTTCTTTCAAAATGAAATTTGGTTTGTATGAGTGGTTAGTGATGTCGTTTGGTCTTACTAATGCACCTAGTACTTTCATGCAATTAATGAATCATGTTTTGAGAGATTTTATTGGTCGTTTTGTGGTTTTTTATTTTGATGATATACTTATCTATACCCACAACGAAACTGAACATTGTAATCATATCTGACAAGTTGTGCAAGTGATAATAAACTGTATGCTAATCTTGAGAAGTGCACATTTCCAAAAGATAAGGTCATATTTCTGGGATTTGTTGTATCTAAGAATGGGGTAGAGGTAGATCAATCTAAAATTGTATCAATTCAGAATTGGCCTACTCTTATGAATGTAGGTCAAGTGTGTAGTTTCCATGGCTTAGCTGGTTTCTATAGGCACTTTGTGCAAGATTTTAGAACCATTGCTGTACCATTGAAGGATTTGACAAAGAAAGGTATTCCTTTTGTATGGGGCGCGACCCAAGATATTGCTTTTGATACATTGAAACATTTGCTTACTTCTGCACCATTACTTGCATTACCTGATTTTTTGAAAAAAATGAAGTTGAATGTGATGCTAGTGGTATAGGAATTGGTGGCGTTTTGATGCAAGAGGGTCACCCTATAGCATATTTTTCTGAGAAATTTACTGGTGCTCGCTTGAATTATCCTATCTGTGATAAAGAATTGTATGCAGTTGTTAGGGTACTTGAAGTTTGGCAACATTATTTGTGGCCAAAAGAATTTATCATATATTCTGATTGTGAAGCATTGGAGTATTTGAAAGCTCAATAAAACTTGCATACAAGATTAGCTAAATGGGTTTAGTTTATTGAGACTTTTCCTTACATCATTAAGTATAGAAGGGAAAAGAGAATGTTGTTGCTGATGCTTTGTTTAGGAATAACATGCTATTAACCAATCTTGATGTTAAAATTCCTGGATTAGAAGCTATTTGTGCACTTTATGCAACTGACCATGATTTTGCTGAACCATATCATTTGTGTGCTCTTAGAAATGCATGGGATAAGTATCATATACATGATGGATATTTGTTTCGAGCTAACAAACTATGTATTCCAGAATCATCGTTGTGTTTGTTCTTAGTGAAGGAATCACATGTTGGTGGTTTGATGGGTCACTTTGGGCGTTAGAAGACGTTGCTCATGCCTGCTGATCATTTTTATTGGCCCAAGATGAGGCGTGATGTGTATAGATTTGTGAGCCGATGTATTACATGCCACAAGTCGAAATTCAAGATGAAGCCTCACGGTTTGTATACACCTCTCTCTGCACCTACTACTCCATGGGAAGACATTAGTATGGATTTTGTGCTAGGTCTACCTAAAACTTAGAGAGGTCATGATTCTATATTTGTGGTAGTGGATAGGTTCTCTCAGATTGCTCATTTTTTTGCCTTCCACAAAAGCGACGATGTGTCGCATGTTGCTAACCTGTTTTTCAAGGACATCGTGAGATTACAAGGAGTACCTAAGACGATTGTTTCTGACTGTGATGTGAAGTTCATGAGCTACTTTTGGAAGACCTTATATGGGAAGCTGGGAACGAAGCTGCTATTCAGTACTACATGTCATCCCCAAACAGATGGTCAAATAGAGGTGGTGAATCGAACATTGTCACAGCTGCTAAGGACTATGATAAAGAAGAATCTGTGGGAGTTGGAAGAATGTTTGCCACATGTTGAGTTTGCATACAACAGGGTTGTGCATTCCAATACTCAGCTTTGTCCTTTTGAGGTGGTGTATGGTTTCAAGCCATTCATGCCACTTGATATGTTGCCTTTGCCATTACATGAGAGCGTTGATATGGAGTCATCAAAACATGCTGATTATGTGAAGAAAATTCATGAGAACACTCGAGAGGCTATTGAAAATAAAGGCAAGAACATTGTTGCTGCAAGGAATCAAGCAAGGAAGGAAGTGTTGTTCAAGCCTAGAGACATGGTTTGGGTGCATCTGCGCAAGGACAGATTTCCACTACCTCGCAAGTCCAAGTTGAAGCCACGTGGTGCTGGTCCTTACAATGTATTAGTCAAAATTAATGATAATGCCTACTCGGTTGATACACGAATTGAGGAGTTTGGTGGAGTTAGCAACAGCTTCAATGTTGCTGATTTGTCACCTTATGCTGGAGAAGACCTTGGAGCGTCGAGGTCGACGCCTTTTGAAGGGGGGAGATGATGAGGACATCCCTACATTGACACCTACCCCAATTACTACTGATGATGTTCCAGCTACTGCAAAGAAAGATCAATCCAATGAGAAAGACCAATTACAAGAGCTCGTGCTAAGCTACCAGAACAACAGGTGAACTTGTTTCTTAATGAACCCGGTGTTTTAGTTAATGAAAATTTTATACTACCTAAGTCTTTGAATTATTATATGATTAAGTACTTGGGATAAGAAGGCGTAGCACAGAGCGAGGAACTAATGGAACATGGCGTGTTGATCAATAAAGAATGCACGAGGGAGGAGAGGGAGGAAGCACAAGGAGCTGTCCAAGACGAAGATCAACAAGTGGAGTAAGTTCTCTGCCGCGGCAGAGAAAAGCACCAGTTTTCTGCCAAGGCTGGCTACCACGGTAGGAAAACCGGCTCAAACTCTGCCATGGCAGGCTGCCGCGACAGAGAAGCCGAGTGAAACTCTGCCACGGCAGAGTCATGAGGCCGAACCCTCAATGGGGCGGTATGTATCTTAGTTGGGTGGGACCAACTCGGATCCCACCTTACCCGCATCATCCCCCGGACTCATAAATAGATGGGACACACTAGTTTTATTGTTTAGACCATGTTAAAATTATTTTGGAGTTGTTTCTTTCATCGAACCTCTGGAATTACTTGTGATCGAATTCTACCAACTGCAATTGAGTGTGATATGTTGTTCCATTGGGAATTAGTAGATTGCAAACTACCGTTCATGGTCGACGGCTACGTGCGCAAGAGTGTGGTGTTGTGAATATCCTACAAGGTTCGAGAGTTGTTGCTTTGGCATCAGGGATCGAGCGGGAGAGATCATAGCTACACATTAGTTATCTATCATCCACCATCATCATCGACAAGTGCTTGCTGAGAAGATCGGGCCACCCCATATCAATAAAGTTCTCATCAATTAAAGTACCATATTCGTTTAGGAGTGAATTCACCTGTTGTTCAAGTAGCTTAGCACGAGCTCTTGTAATGGGTCCAATTCTGATCTCATTGGACTGATCCTTCCTTCCAATAGTTGGATCATCTTCAGTAGTCATGGGGGTAGGTGTAATTGTAGGGATGTCCTTATCACTAAGTTAACACAAAGGTACGCTATGGGGACTCAGATAATTAATCTTAAACAAAGCAGAAAACGACGACGAACGACTCAAAAACACAGAATTAACGAAAATAACAAGGAAAATCTAGACACTATGACTCATACATGAAGAGATCGGTTCACGACATGACAAAGACCAGCAACTAAGACTCAATCTAATGCAATCTAGGCTATGGAAAAGACTAACCCTAATATTTTGTATGGCGTTTTCTGTATAGGACAATAAAACAACTAAAGTATGGATGTATTTGTGGATGCTTAATGAGGAAAACGCTTGAATGTGATACCAAGATGATAAGGGGTGGCCCGATCTTCTCAGTAAGCGAGGTGGATGTATGATGTCAGTGGGTGGAGATAACTTGTATGTCGCTCACGAACCTCTTGATTGTGTTATGCATGGACTGCCATCCAATCAATGCTATCACCGTGCATTATCGACATCCTATACAGTGTCTTGATGACATGCTTGGCGAGTTGTGTGGAGCCACTATTTTCTCGGAAATTGATCTTCATAGTGGCTACCATCAAATATGCATGGCGGAAGGTGATGCGTGGAAAACCTCCTTCAAGACCCAACTTGGTATCTATGAATGGTTGGCCATGCCCTTTCGCTTATGTAATGCCCCATCTACCTTCATGCGCCTTATGAATCATATCTTGTGTTCTCTCATTCGCAAGTTTGTCGTTGTCTATTTCGATGATATACTTGTTTAAAGCAAGTCGCTTGAGGACCATGTTACACATGTCAAGGAAGTTTTGCAAATCCTTCGATATGAAAAGCTCTATGCTAATCTTCCCAACTTCACTTTTCCTAAAGACAAGTTAATTTTTCTTGAATTTGTTGTTTCTTCGAAGGGCATTGAAGTTGATGTTTCCAAAGTAAAGGACATACGAGATTGGTCCATTCCCACCAACGTGAGTGAACTTCGAAGTTTTCATGGGTTGGCCGGTCTCTATCGTTGCTTTGTGAAAGACTTTTCGACCATTGCGTGTCCTCTCAACGAGTTGACGAAAAAGAATGTCACCTTCGTTTGGGGAAAGGCACAACAAAAATCTTTTGATGAACTTAAAAAGAGGCTCACCGAAGCACCTTTTCTTGTGTTACCGGATTTCACAAAAACTATTGAGATAGAGTGTGACGCTAGCGATCTTGGCATTGCAGGAGTCCTTATGAAAAATGGACGTCCTATAGCCTACCATAGCAAGAAACTTGATGGTGCTCGCCTTAACTATCCAATTTATGACAAAGAGCTTTTTGCCTTAGTTCGTGTTCTTCAAGTTTGGCAGCACTACCTTTGTCCTAAGGAATTTATCATACATTCCGACCATGAGTCGTTGAAATATCTCAAAAGCCAAGCCAAATTGAGCAAGAGACCCGCTAAGTGGGTTGAATTTATGGAGTCTTTTCCGTACATTGTGAAGTATAAGAAGGGCAAATATAATGTAGTCGCGGACGCTTTGTCTCCCAAGAACACAAGCCTTCTCACTATACTTGAAATCAACGTGTTGGGTCTTGATAAAATCAAAACTTTGTATTCTTCCGACCCGTTCTTTGAACCAATTTTCGCAAAGTGCTCCATTGACAAAGGAGTTGGTGATTTCTATTTGCATAAGGGCTTTTTATTTAAACAAAACAAGCTTTGCATTCCGAAGTCATCCCTCCAACTTTTTCTTCTCCAAGAATCTCATGGTGGAGGCCTCATGGGTCCATTTGGCCGTGACAAGACATTGGACATGCTCTCCACTCACTACTTTTGGCCCAAGATGAAGTGTGATGTCGAGCGCTACGTTCAACGATGCACAACATATGTTCAACCTAAGTCACAAGCTAACCCTTATGGTCTTTATATGCCATTGCCTATTGATTCTGCACCTTGGTCCGACATTAGCATGGATTTTGTGTTAGGGTTGCCTAGGTCTAAGCATGGACATGATTCTATATTTGTTGTCGTGAATCGCTTTTCCAAAATGCCAACTTCATACCATGCCATAAGACCGACGATGCTTCACATGTTGCAAATTTGTTTTTCAAAGAAATCTTCCGTCTTCACGGTGTGCCAAGAACAATCATCTCCGACCGCAGTATCAAATTCATGAGCTACTTATGGAAGACCCTCATGGCCAAGCTCGGCGTCAAGCTCCTCTTTTCATCCACATCGCATTCTCAAACCGACGACCTAACCAAAGTTGTCAACCGAAGCCTCGGGTGATATGGGGTGGTCCGATCTTCTCAGCAAGCACTTGTCGATGATGATAATGGTGGTTAGGTAACTAGTTTGTAACTATGAACTCTCCTGCTCGAACCCTGATGCCAATGCAACAACTCTCGAACCTTGTGGGATATTCACAACATCACGCTCTTATGCACGTATTCGTCCACCGTGAACGGTAGTTTGCAATCTACTAATTCCAATGGAACAACAGATCACACTCAATTGCAGTAGATAATTCGATCACAGGGTAATTCCAGAGGTTCTAAAAAGAAACAACTCCAAAATAGTTTTAATGTGGTCTTACCCTAAAAACCATGAATTACAGGCCTATATACAGACAGAAGCTATCTAATGGAAACGGACGTGGTTTCCACATAACAACTCTGAATTAAGAAAATAAGTACTTTATGGAAAGATAATTCCGTAATATTTCCAACGGGTACTCGCACGTCTCCATAGAGTTAGGGTCAAAACCAAACATATCTCTAACTTTCCTAACTTAAAATGACTCTATTTGTAAACTGGTAGAAAACGTCCATCGACTTGTTTCAGTTGTGGCGCACAGAGACGTGCGAGTACCTGTTGTAAAGATCACGGAATTATCTTTCCAACAAGTACTTATTTGCTTAATTCGGAGTTTTTCTGTGGAAACCACGTCCGTTTCAATTGCAGAGCTTAACTGAACATTCCTTCTTGGTCGCCTTCCATCTTTCGGTCGCCTTTCTCCCTCTCCTCCCGCTGTCGCTGGTCAGATGGATATTAAATCTAGTCAAACAATAACACCATGATTTAGGTAGTATAAAGTTTTTATAAACCAAAGTATCATGTCCAACTAGTAACTAATTCACGTTGTGATATTTTTCAACGAGGCTTAATATTTCCTCCCAGCTGAAACAATTAGAATCATCATATTCATAGAATACATCCTCATCATCAGGGACTCTCCTTCATGTGTTGATCAAGAAACACCTCATGGATTGGGAGTAATGCATTCCCCACGCCGAGTTCGTATACAATTGTGCCAAACACACAACAACCAAGATGCATCCCTTCATGATCGTCTATGGTTTTGAGCCCCTCACCGCACTCGACATCCTACCGCTACCTCTTCATGAGCGCACCAACATGGATGTCGACAAGCGCGCCCAAGCTATGAAGAAGCTTCATGAATAAACAAGAGCAACTATCGAGAAACAAGTGCTTCCCCAAGCTTCAAGGTTAAACAAGGACAAGAAGGAGATGATCTTTGAAGAAGGTGACCTCGTATGGATACACCTAAGCAAGGACCTCTTCCACAAGGAACACGACTCCAAGCTCAAGCCTCGAGGATATGGTCCCTTCAAGGTCCTAAAGAGAATCAACAACAACGCCTACATCATCGACATTCCGACCTCCAAGTACCTTGCAAGCAACACATTCAATGTCAAGGACCTTTCACCCTACCATGGAGATGTTCAAGAAGATAACCATGAATAGCCGAGGACGACTCTTTCCCAAGGGGGGAGCTGATGCAGCCCGTCCTGTGGACGCTCCTACATCTACACCACCAAGTCCCCCAAGTGGACCCATGACTCGTGCTCGAGCGAAACTCCTACAAGCTAAGGTGAATTTGCTCCTTGTATCATGTGATTTCGATACATTCTTGGATGGCTTGCTACTTCATGCCAATCATTTATGCATCATCGGGTATGAAGCCCATAAATAAGTTCCAAGGGAAGCAGCCAAGCCATCTAAAGACAGAGTCGGGGACCAAACCGGTGCCAGGATCGGCGGACCGGAATTGCCGCTGCAATTTCTAGTGCATGCTCTGGCGGACCGGACCAGTGACTAGAAATACCAGCGCACGCCGAAACCTTCTAGAACCGACCAAACAGCGCATTTGTGAGCCGTTCTGGTTTCGACCGGAATTTCCAGCGGCGATCCGAAATTTCGGCGCCGCCGAGCTTATTACCTGAGTCATCCCCCTAAATGCCTACATGGGTTTGATGCTGGAGAATATTCCTATTTTGTCCAGTTTTTTACCCTTTTATGCCTAAAGTACCCTTGAACTAGTGGCTAGCCTATATATCACAAAGGAGCAGCAAATATCACAAACCTCGTTGGAGTTTGCATCGTGCCTCTACGTTGTACAAGGCCTGGGCATCGGAGTCCCTTTTCCTAGACGTCAAGATCTCACCGAGACTTCCTACTTGCCATGCCGGTTCGAGAGAGAGACCTCCGCCCGACGCTGGTCCTACGGATTGTGCCGGACAGGTCACCACCGGTGTGAGATATTGGTGTGTATTGTGTCTTCGCGTGTCCATGTGTTGTTATCGTGTTCTTCATGCGTGAGTCCACGGACTTCATCCTTCCCCTATTCCCCCTCCTCGATTTCAAGGGATTTGTGAAAGATCGGGCCACCCTAGCGGTTTCCCCTCAACAGGTAATCATTTGGTTCTTAGCTCACTTTGTCTGTCGCACAAGTCCCATTTATCCCACCGTGTGTGTTTTCTTGTACATAATTCCTATATCTTGTGGATTGACTTGTTTTGCTTTGTGATGATTGTGGTTCTTTACTTGCCATTACAACATCTTGAATTCGGATTCTTCTTGGACATGCCACTTTCCATACCCATCCACCATAAGATTTGTGTGTGTGTGTTTTTAGTGGTTAGTTGGTTTTGGTGTTCCGTGTGAACTTCACTTTACTTGGTTTTGATTGCTCTCAAGTGTGGCTACTTGCATGATACTATCTTCCAAGGTAAAGTAAGGTTTGACGTTGTATCCCTAAGACCCTACCACTTCCATATACACCACTTGGTCTTGTGAATCATGTCTAGGGACTCCAGAATCGAGGATGATATCTATGAAGAATCCATGATGAGCCACCATGACTACGACTCCACAAGTATAGAGGACATGATGGAGCACTACACCGACAACGGCTCTTCATGATTTTAGGACCCAGAGCAATACACCTATGATGGCTCCACATGCATGGAAGACATGGAGCACATCATCAACTATGGCTCTTCAAGCATGGAGGAATTGGAGCTCTACACCGACAATGGATCATCATGCATGGAGAACTACACCAACAATGGCTCCACATGCTTGGGTGATATGGAGTACTACATCAACTAATGTGGTCAGATACCTTATCATCTGGTATCAGCACCATGATCATCATGCGAGGTTGACCCTCAACATATTGATATCAAGAGCTTCGTTGCTCACGAATATGTTGTACAAATCTCTGATACCATATGTTGAGGGGTAACCTCGTGGGAGGCCCGGTCTTCACGTATCTCATGGTCAAATCGATGGGAAAGCGAGGGGAAAGGGAGAAGGTAGTGGAAGCGGATGCACACCTCGCGAAGAACACGATGAACACACGCCAAACTCACACGATCCAAGGACGATTGCTCCCACCGGTGGCCAACGGTCCGATAGAATCCTCGCAAGGAAAGATCGGTCAACATGCTCCCTCGATCCCAAGCGGAGAGGGAAGAACACCTTGGAGAAGGTCTTGACAACTTGGCAAAGGGACACCAATGCCAAGGCCTTGTACAACGAGGGAGGCGCGATGCAAAGTCCAACGAGGTGGTGATGATAGTCGGCCCCCTTTATTAAGGGCATGAGGCAAAACTAGAGATTCCACAAAGGGGGTGTCTGTAGTCTATCATCTATGCCTAGGGATACATGAGGGGGTGGAGGCTCTATTTATAGGCCGGCCACTAGTATTGGGGTAGTTTGGGGATAAACTAGGCAAAAGGGTAAGTAAAGGGAATATTCTAGGGCATCAAACCCAGATCCGTGCGTAGACGGTCATTCCGGCAATAAGTCCGGTCGCGCCGGATCTGGCGCCGGAAATTCTAGTCGTCGCTGATTATTCCGGTCCTTCACTGAAATGGCGTATAGAAGTGTGTTCCTGTTGGATTTCCGGTCTCTCGGTTCTGGCGCCGGTTTGGTCGGTGTGGGTTCCGGTCCGCCGGTTCTGGATCCAGGAATTCTGGCGGTGGGTTCAGCGGAGCCGGAGCCTTCGCCGGTTTGGCTCTGCCTCTTCCGTCTTCTCTTCTAAACCTCTGCCTTGTCAGGCGTGAGTCCTCGGGCTTGCTCCCTTGCCTTCGTACTTGTCGGTGTGAACCTATCATGGTCCTAGGATGGAGTATGAAGTATTATACCATTCAATGGGGTAGGAAGTGGGATCTCAGAGAGGAACGGATTCACCTTTGGAGTCCATGACGACTTGACATAAGTTGGACACGTTGATGTGGTAATGACCGTAGGTCGGCCTACATCAGCTCCCCCCTTCAAAAGAGTCGTCCTCGACTCTTCATGCTCAACACTAAGAAGATGATGTCGAGAGACCTTCTTGATCCTAGGGTTCACCATATAGTCATCCTCGAGAAGATTGACTTGACAACACTTCAATGTTCTTCACCTTCCATGAAGCCTACAAAGCTCGCAATAAAAGTGAAGCAACACTCAAAGTGTAGCCAATTCGTGAATATTATAGCATAAGTCCTCAAGTAGAAGGAAGTCACCTTATGATGTAGAGTAGCTCATTGAAGGGAAGCCATAGGTAACTCTCTTCGGTTCTTCTTGTTAACTCTTTGTCCATAGAGGTTGACGTGTATACAATTGTACCTTCACACAACAAAGACCAAGCAACATATGTTTGTGTTTGATAGAGGAGCATGTCATATGTGGTATGTCCATTCTTGTTCACAACACTATTAGCACAACTCAATTATAGCAAACAGTATGCATATGCAAGGTCAAAGTGCATGGAAATTGTTTGAACATCAACCAAATGTGGGAACTCGAAAACTCCATAAAACGTCTTAGTGTGGCACTCAAAGCAATGGACTAAAATATTGGTCAACATCTTTAATGCAAAAATAGGAGAATTCAACAAAAACACATGAGAAAGGATATCCACAACATCACTATGTGTGCAAACTGATGACACACAAGTATAGGGGGTGTATCGCAGTATTTTCGATAAGTAAGAGTGTCGAACCCAACGAGGAGCAGAAGGTGCTAGCTAGTGGTTAGGAGCAGGAATTCTCTGTAAATACTTAGCAAACGGATTTTTAGGGGTTTTCAATAACGCAGGTAAATAAAATACGAGTAAATAAAAGACAATAAGAATAAATGCAGCAAGTGGCCCAATCCTTTCTTTAGCAAAGGACAAGCCGGTTGTATTACTTAAGATAACCAAACGTTCTCAAGGACACATGGGAATATCGTCAAGTGCTTTCTCTTCATATAGTTGATTAATCTTCTTTAGTTTTCTAAGTGTTGTGTGGGTGAACCTGTGCTAATGTACCGACCTTCCTAGGACTTGTGATTATACCCCTTGCAAGAATCCGCAATTACAAGAAAGTAATTAAGGTAGAAACCTAACCACGACTTTAAACTCTAAGACCCTAATGTCCCTTGTGCAATGGTTTCCTAACGGGGGTTCAGGTTTCTGTCACTCCGGAAACCCCTATGATTAGTAGCCAAATAGAAAATGCATTCCCCTAGGCCCATATAGGTGAAGTGTCATGTAGTCGATGTTCACATGACATCACTAGAAGAAGTACACCACAACTTAAATATCAAGCTATTGAATCTTTCTCAACACAATTCCACTACTAACAACATGACTTCTCCCATGTCCTCAAGAACAAAACGAACTACTCACAAGACATCATATGGATCATGATCAGAGATGATATACTGATATGTAACAGTCTGAACATAAACAATAATTCAATGGTTCACTCAATAGCATCAACTACAAAGAGTAATCAACACTGGGAAAGTTTCCCCTAAGAACTATGCAAGATTCAACCCACAACGGTATGAAGTGGTGATGATGGTGCTGATGGAGATGATGATGGTGATGATGATCCTGATGAAGTCCATCTTGATGGTGGTGTTGATGATGATGATCCCGATGAAGTCCATCTTGATGGTGGTGTTGATGGCGACGATCTCCCCTCTCCGGGAAGGAATTCCCCTAGCAGAATTTTTTGGTTGCTCCCTGAGTCTTAGGGTTTCGGGAGGATAATATACGCTAGGGGGGAGAGCCAGGGGTGGACCAGGGCAGCCAAACCACCTGGTGGTGCGACCTAGGGTGGCCCACGCGAGGGGGTGGTGTGGGCCCCCTGTGGCTCATCTCCGCTTCCCCTTCTGGCTTCCTTCGTCTTCTGTAAAAATAGGATTTTCCATGTATTTTCCTGGATTTTCTGATCTTCACGAATTTTGCCTCCAAACATCACCTTTTCCATCGGAATCCTGACTACAGCGGTCCATGCTCCAAAAGTCATCAACCATGCAAAAAAAGATGAAATAACATAAGTATCATCTCTTAATATGAAATATACCAATGAATAATAGTAAATTATGATATAGAATAGTGATGCAAAATGGACGTATTAACTCCCCCCAAGCTTAGACTTCGCTTGTCCCCAAGGGAAAACTGAGCTCAATAAACATGACCTCAGGTTTATGGAGTGAAGAGTCGATAAAAGAATATGGACAAGAAGCATCACATTCATTAATACATAAGTCATAATAGAAGACAACTACACTATTATATAACTTAACTTGCAATAAGTAAAGGAAACACAATAAAGATGTATAAAGTAAATCATAATTGGTAATGGCAAACTTAGCTCTTGGTCAAAGAATAGTTGACAATTTGCAGGAGTTCACACATAACTGGTTTTCAATAATAGATATCAAAGTAGTAATCACCAGGATAAGAGCAAAGTGCAAAACAAGGAACATAAGAAACATGATTGAATAAATCATCATATGAATGAATGAAACACAACAACTCAAAATGCTTGCTGAGGTAGAAGGGAATAGGTTTACTGACTCAACTAAAAAGTAAAAGATAGGCCCTTCGCAGAGGGAAGAAGGGATTTCAAGTTTCATAAAGAGCTTCCAAATATTATGGTACTTATTAGCTTTCAGCTCTCATTGCCTCTATCATAAGCATCTTTAGGTGATTAAGGTTAAAGTGACTCAACTAAGAGGATATGCTTGACAAGTTATAAGTTGAAATTTCATGCCCCTTACTTACGAGTAACGAACCTCATGCTACTCAACTTCAGTCACAAGTAAGCTCTTGTCATTGTAAATACATATGTATCATAGAGAACCGCCAACGGGGTACCCCTTGCACATGATACATGAGCTATCCCATAATCAAAATGATAAGGCAAGCAGACAATGAGCATCTCAGCGATCCTTTTATTTTGCTATTTGCATAGGTTTTTATTGAGGATGCTTCATAGAGTGCTCATTATGCTTATGCTGCAAGTTTCTAGCATGATTAGGCATGGCTTAGGCTAGCGGCCCAAGCATTTCTCTAACACACGTATAAATTCCATGATCTTACAAGTTCCCCTTTTATTTCACATTGTTGGGATCCATAAGCAAAAGAATCATGATATCAACGGAATATAAGTGCAATGTTGAAAGCGTTCCCCATGATACATGGTTCTACTAACTTCAACTTATAAAGCACAAGCACATACGCAACAAAGATGGACACAATGGTTCAAGTTTATTAATTGCAAGAAAGTAAAGTGTGCCATCAAGTTCGTGAGAGCTTTAATCACTAATTTTCTCATAACAAGTTTAATTTGGAAGGTAGATAAAACATGAATTTACTTGGAATAGCAATAATGCTAATAGGTAGGTATGGTGGACACAAATGGCATAGGTTTTGGTTTAAGGATTGGATGCATGAGAAGCATTCCCTCTCAGTACAGGTTTTTGGCTAGCAAGGCTGGGTAGCAAGCATAAGAGTTGAAGGAAACAAACAAACATACAAGTGATAAAAAAATGCAATCTTCCTTGGAAGCACAAAAGATCTTAACTAGAGAATACTAAGCTAATGAGCAAATCAAGAAAGAAAGATGATGAAATTATATTTCTTTAGAGTACTTTTATCTTTTTCATTCAATTCTCAAAATAGTGTTGCTACTGACTGAGCCAGGTTTGCCAAAACCAACTAAATTAACTCCATGATCCCAAAGTGATACCAATACTAATGACAAGATCAATATATAACCATGAATTGAAAACTAATACTCCCTCCATCCCAAAATAAGTGACTTGAGTTTGTCTAGATTCGCATGTACCTATATACTAAAACGTGTCTAGATACATCCGAATCTAGACAAACCCACGTCACTTATTTTGGGACGGAGGGAGTATAAGATATGCAAAAGAGTAAATGATAGAAATTCTCATTAATATTCCATAATGGCAACTCACACCAAGGGATACATAGATATCTAACGAGAGGGGAGACACTTCCATGATGCAAACCATCCTACATGATAACTTCTCTATTAATGATATGACTCTACTAAAAAGGTAAAAAGATAGAAGATAGTGATGTGATACCGTGACACTCCCCAAGCTTGGAACAAACCAAGGGGATGCCAAAACCTGATGACGAATTACTCCTTCGGTGGTGGTGGTGTTCTCTCGTCATCGTCCAACTTCCAGGGTAAGGGATCCCCATCAACAAATGACATCATGGTCTCCAGCATCCTGAAACTTGCAGCAGCACTTATGCGTTTAGACCTAACCTCGTACGCACAGTTTTGATTTTGAACATCGTAGAGCTATGCTTGCAGTTGGTTGGTTGTTTGGCATAGTGAGAGGACTTCATCCTTGAGCTCAGTAGTCTCCTTTTGGTGCTCGGTGATGAGTTCATAACAAATCTTCTGGATCATATCCACTTCGCGTTCCGCCATCTTCTTGTACCTAAAGACTTCTTGCTCCAGTGCTTCCATCCTGTCCTCTAGACTTCCTTCACCTTTAGGGCCTTGAACCTCTTTTATCCGTACCTCCCTATCTTCAAGCAACAACTCCTTGGGATGAATCTTCAACTCTCTCACGTATGGGTTGATGATATCCGCTGAGGAATCTTCCTTGGCTGATCCAGAGGAGGACATTGTGACTCCAAATCTAGGACTCTACCTATTAGAAACAGATCGAAACAAAAACACGACGAGAACACGATATACGAACCTCGGGGGATATGGGGGATTATATATTATGAAGTTGTACAACAAAAGGAAGGTACTGGGAGAAAACGGGTCAGAGACGGAGGCCGAGGTGGCCACACCACCTGCTGGCGCGGCTAGGGGACGCGCTAGGGGGTGGTGTGAGCCACTCTGGCTCCATTTCCATCTCTCTTTCACTTCGTAGCTTTCCTTGTTGGATAAAAACTGCAAAAATAGAACTGGGTAGAATTTTCGCGGAGCTTTTCTTACCAGAACTAGTACCTATTCGAAAGAGGACTCTGCAGGTCTCTGAATTTAGTCTTTGATAAAAAAATTCGGAGCTACCACTTGAATAACATCAATATCTTCATCTTCATACTCATATTGCTCGATTCATGAAACCTTTCACTTTGTTATTACACCATTTTCTCCACTAACCTGAAAATTTATTTCACACAAAACTTCACACAATTCTCATTAGCAACATTAGTGTAAGCGAGGTAATAAACCTTTTAAAGTCCAAATTCAACTGAAATCCATCAAATCATAAGCTACTGCAGCAACTCCTTCCGAAAACCCAAAAAGAATTCAAAAAGGAAATCATTTAAAGAAGCAAATGCAAGAGTGGCAAAATCTGTCAAAACAGACCAGTAGGTAAAGATCAATTTTTTGGAAAATCTTCTGTTTCTCAAATCAAAAAGTGCAAAAATGACGAATGTTAAATAACAACCTGGGGCAGAAGCACAAAACATTACAGCTCAATCCGACATATAGGGATCTCTCACGAATTTTTACGGTGAAGCAAATTTTTTTGTTTCGGGACAACAACTTCCCCAAATCTTACTTCTCTCTCGTTAGAGGTTGATCTTGACAAAAAACAAACAAAAAGGATAAGGAGAGGTTATTACAGAAGTAATAACTTCCAAGACTCAAAGAAACAAAAACTTAAAGCAAAAGAAATAATATGGGTTGTCTCCCAAAAAGCTCTTTCTTTATAGCCATTAAGATGGGCATGATAATTTCAATGATGCTCACATAAGAATATGAATTGAAGTGAAAGAGAGCATTAAGAAGCAAAAATACACATGTTTAAGTCTAACCCACTTCCTATGCAACGGAATGTTTTAAACAAACAAGTTGTTGAAACCAGAGGCTACAAGCATGGGAAGGCAAAACAAGTGCAACATAAAAACTTTCAGCAAAAAACGAGGAAACTTGATATTATTGAGATGCATAAGAATAGTCTTCCCTCTTTCATAATAACTTTCAATATCATGCATAAACTTAATAATGTAACTATCACAAGAACCATTGTAGCAATGATCACTTATCCTAACAGAAAACACAGGGACACTATCTCTCATAACACTACTTTGTGAAGCAATATTAGGGATATCCTTACGGAGGATAGTGTGTCCATTCTTCATATTTAGTGACAAAGTCTTTCACTTTTGCTATTATAGGTTCATCATTTTTTTCATCAGGTTCAACAACTTTACTTGTACTTTCATTAACCATACTAGCTATCATAGAATGTTCCTTTATCTTAACTGGGAAAGGTATTTTCTCGATGTAAGGTTCAGGTAAAGCATGACTAGCAGTATAAACTTTAGTATTTCTTGCAGGAACACTCTTAGCAACATCTTTATATGGTTCATGATACTTATTCCACTTCTTTTTAGGAACTTCAATATAAGAAGCAAAAGCCTTAAAACAATTTGTAATAACTTGAGAATCAAGACCATAAGCATTGCTAATATTTTGAAAGTCATCAGTTCCCATAAAAGATTCAATGCATTCATAATCATAATTTATACCTGACTTTCTTCCTTTGTCATTCTCCCATGCTTCAGCATTATCTTGAATACGGTCCAGAAGATCCCATTTAGCTTCTTCTTCCATGCGTGTGAATGATCCAGCACAAGAGGCATCCAATAAATCCTTATCATGAAGAGAAAGCCTTGCATAAAGGTTATTGATAATAATATTATTGGGGAGCTCATGAATGGGACATTTGAGCATTAGTAACTTCAATCTCCCCCAAGCTTGAGCTCTACTCTCTCCATCAAGAGGCCAAAAGTTGTATATTTGATTCCGATCTTTATGAATCTCACTAGGAGGATAAAACTTTGAATAAAAGAGAGGTACTATTTCCTCCCATTCAAGAGCTTGAACATTCTTCAGCAGCTTATACCATTCTTCAGCTCTTCCTTTTAGTGATAACGACAATAACTTCTTCTTGACTTGATCTATTGTAATACCTGCACACTTGAACAACCCGCATAATTCATGTATAAAGAGCAAATTATCACCGGGATGGCAGTTCCATATCCAATATAATAGTTATCCATAACACGATCAATAATTCTTGTAGGTAGTTTAAAAGTATCATTCTCTGCAGGTGATGGTTCATCTACTACCTTAGCAGTGGTAGTAGCATTACGAAATAAGAAACTCAGTGAATTATCCATAATGAAAATAAAGCAACTAACAGAAATAAACAATACTCAGAATAGAAGTATCCTTTACCAGTTCCACTCTCCAATAGCGCTTCACTCCCCGGCAACGGCGCCAGAAAATAGTCTTGATGACCCACAAGTATAGGTGGTGTATCGAAGTATTTTCGATAAGTAAGAGTGTCGAACCCAACGAGGAGCAGAAGGTGCTGGCTAGTGGCTAGGAGCAGGAATTCTCTGTAAATACTTAGCAAACAGATTTTTAGGGGGTTTTGATAATGCAGGTAAATAAAGTACGAGTAAATAAAAGACAATAAGAAAAAATGCAGTAAGTGGCCCAATCCATTCTTTAGCAAAGGACAAGCCGGTTGTATAACTTAAGATGACCAAACATTCTCGAGGACACATGGGAATATCGGCAAGTGCTTTCACTTCATATAGTTGATTAATCTTCTTTAGTTTTCTAAGTGTTGTGTGGGTGAACCTGTGCTAATGTACCGACCTTCCTAGGACTAATACATACTTGTGATTATACCCCTTGCAAGCATCTGCAAGTACAAGAATGTAATTAAGGTAGAAACCTAACCACAACTTTAAACTCTAAGACCCTGACGTCCCTTGTGCAATGGTTTCCTAACGGGGGTTCAGGTTTCTGTCACTGCGGCAACCCCTACGATTAGTAGCTCAATACACAATGCATTCCCCTAGGCCCATATAGGTGAAGTGCCATGTAGTCGATGTTCACATGACACCACTAGAAGAAGTACACCATAACTTAAATATCAAACTATTGAATCTTTCTTAACACAATTCCACTACTAACAACATGACTTCTCCCATGTCCTCAAGAACAAAATGAACTACTCACAAGACATCATATGCATCATGATCAGAGATGATATAATGATATGTAACAATCTGAACATAAACAATAATTCAATGGTTCACTCAATAGCATTAACTACAAAGAGTAATCAACACTGGGAAAGTTTCCCCTAAGAACTATGCAAGATTCAACACAATTGTTACAGCGGTATGAAGTGGTGATGATGGTGTTGGTGGAGATGATGATGGTGATGATGATGATGATCCCGATGAAGTCCAGCTTGATGGTGGTGTTGATGGCAACGATCTCCCCTCTCCGGGAAGGAATTCCCCTGGCAGAATTCTGTCTGCCGGAGAGATCTTTCTCTCTCGGTGTTTTCCGCCCCGCAGAGGCGACAGAATCTTTCTGTGGTCGCTCCCCGAGTCTTAGGGTTTCGGGAGGATAATATACGCCAGGGGGAGAGCCAGGGGTGGACCAGGGCAGCCACACCACCTGGTGGCGCGACCTAGGGTGGCCCGCGCCAGGGGGTGGTGTGGGCCCCCTGTGGCCCATCTCTGCTTCCCCTTCTGGCTTCCTTCGTCTTCTGGAAAAATAGGATTTTCCATGTATTTTCCCAGATTTTCTGATCTTCGCGAATTTTGCCTCCAAACAGCACCTTTTCCATCAGAATCCTGACTGCAGCGGTCCATGCTCCAAAATTCCTCAACCATGCAAAAGCAGATGAAATAACATAAGTATCATCTCTTAATATGAAATATATCAATGAATAATAGTAAATTATGATATAGAATAGTGATGAAAAATGGACGTATCACAAACCAATCATTGGAAAGAGAAATTGTTCAATATGTTGGATGTCGCACACAAATCATCAAAACAAAGATTATGGGCACAGGAGTATCGCAAGTGGAAGCAAAATCAACAAGTGTGCAAACAAACCATATGAAAGAGCAAGTGGTCCTTATGTTTGTTGCAACAACTATACGAGAGACTTGGAAGCTCTCATGACAATACATGCTCATAATGGCATTATGGTTACACCCAAAACATTAGAAAGCGAAATTGTTCAACATTTTTGTTGCAACACACAAAGCATAAATATCCAATATCAGCAAAACATGATTGTCACAAGGTGAAAGAATACCATTAACATGCTTGCAAGCTAACCATATGAAAGAGCAATTTTTCAACAAAAAAGATGCAAAACATGCAAAAGGTATCAGATCTGGGTTCGATCTTGAACTCACTTGGGGGATGCTCTCTAGATCTCTTTTTGTCAACTCGTGCTCAAACGAGGTTGACATTCTTGTGAGGTTACCTACACACATCATAGATAAAAGGAAGAATGTGTGTGCATGGTAGAGAAATACATCATCCATCATGACATATCTCTTCTTGTGCACATCACCATTAATGTCAATAAAGTGTAAAATAGATGCATGGTGAGTATGCAAGTGGGGAACATGCTTATCATGGAAATCACCAAAATCTCCAAAATTTGAGAAAGCTATGGGGGCCATCTCAATAGAAACCATATGAGAATTATTGTTGCAAGTAAAGCAAGTGAAATAGCAAGTATTCATCTTATTGCAAGCAACAAGAGAAATTTAATAACTATCATGACAAGGCATGTCCGAAGCAATAGCATGGTTGGCAACAAACATATGGAAAGATAAATTATTCATCAAGTTTGTGGCAACACGAGGATCATTCTTAACATCATTGGAAGCAAAACATTGTAAAGAGCAATTTTTTAACATATTGCAAGCAACAATGGGAAAGATGAAACGTTTATAGCATGGCATGTCTATGGCAACATCATCACAATCAAATAATTTCACATGCTCAACATTATGAAAAGGCAAAGTATCGCATGGAAACATGAATAAATCATACGTAATATCACAAACATCATCCATAGCATGCCAATCATCACAAGTCATCGTGTCTACTAGTGGGATCATGGCATCACCAACACCCTTATTTTTAGCTTATTCATACCTCTCATACACTATAAGGAATCTGTTGATACATGACCCTCCATTTTTGTCACTGAATCGTCATTGTCTACAATATATGATGATCTTATGATGAAAAACATATCGTAAAAACCGAGCATCAGTAATTGCATATAACGATGTTTTTTGCGAAATTGTCATAACCATCTATGACGATATTGGATCGTCATAACAGTATGACGATCCAATATCATCACTCCCTGTCTAGCCTAGCCACATCAGATCCTACGTGGCCAATCCGACGTGGTAAAATTGTGACGAAATGAAATCGTCGTAATGCAAATTTAGCCTGGTCCAGTTTGGTCGATTATATGGGTTCAGCCCATTAATTCTAGCCTTTTTTCTCTGTCCAGTCATTTTATAGTACATTTCATTTTGGGCCTTAGCCTATTTATGATCCATTTTTATTATTTGGGACTTGGCACATTCAAAGTCCAATTATTTTTGGGCCTCCCATCAGCCTTTTTACCATTTACAATCAGATACTTGGTTCCAGAATTAGTCATTAGGCTAGCCTTGTTAAAGCCCAACTCATTTCATATAATATTCAGTGATGAGGACATCCCTATAGTTACACCTACCCCAATTACAACTGATGATGTTCCAGCTACTTCAAAGAAAGAACAATCCAATGAGATAAGGATTGGACCAATTACAAGAGCTTGTGCGAAGCTACTAGAACAACAGGTGAACTTGTTTCTTAATGAACCTAATGTTTTAGTTAATGAGAATTTTATAATACCTAAGTCTTTGAATTATTGTATGATTAGGTACTTGGGAGAAGAAGGCGTAGCATGGAGCGAGGAGCTAATGGAACATGGCGTGTTGATCAATGAAGAATGCGTGAGGGAGGAGAGGGAGGAAGCGCAAGGAGCACACACGGTTGAAGATCAACACATGGGGGAAGACCTCTGCCGCGGCAGCGAAACGCCGCCATTCTCTGCCACGACAAGCTGCCGCGACACAGAAATAGCAAGATTTGCTGCCACGGTAGGCTGCCGTGATAGCAAAACCAAGCCAAAGTTTGCCACGGCAGAGACCTAGGCCGAAACCAAGTTGGGTCGGTTTGTACCCCTAGTTGGGTGGGACCAACTCGGTTTCCACCCTACGCCACCGTTCCCTAGACTCTTAAATAGATGGGGCGCACTAGTTTTTAGGTTTAGACCATGTTAAATTATTTTGTAGTTGTTTCTTTCATAGAACCTCTGGAATTACCCTGTGATCGATTTTACCAACTATAATTGAGTGTGATCTGTTGTTCCACTAGGAATTAGTAGATTGCAAACTATCGTTCGTGGTCGACGGCTACATGTGGAAGAGTGTGGTGTTGCGAATATCCTAAAGGGTTCGAGAGCTGTTGCATTGGCATCAGGGTTCGAGCAGGAGAGTTCATAGCTACATGCTAGTTATCTATCATCCACCATCATCATCGACAAGTGCTTACTGAGAAGATCGGGCCACCCGATATCATCCTCCCCAAGATGATATGGAGTGGCCCGATCTTCCCAGTAAGCACTTGTCGATGATGATGGTGGATGATAGATAACTAGTATGTAGCTATGAACTCTCCTGCTCGAACCCTGATGCCAATGCAACAACTCTCGAACCTTGTAGGATATTTACAACACCATGATTTTGCGCGTTTTCTGTGCCGCGCGCCTGTGCTCTACCGTCGCTCTGCCGCGATAGCAATTTGCGCTGTTTTCTCTACCGCGGTAGGAAATTTTCCTGCGACGACATGTTTTTGAGCTGTTTCTCTGCCACGGCAGCCAGACTTACAAAGTGTGAAAAATTGGACTTTTCCTGAACTTTAGCCATAGCCATTCTATTACATAGGTGTAGGAACTTGCCCATTGAGACTAGTTTCCGCTCCTGCAGGCTGCTCCTAGGATTTTGGTGTTGTGCTTTGTAATTTGGACGTGTTTGATATATATTCACAAAAAAGAGAAAAGCAAATAGTAAAAGAAAAAGAAAAAAGAGAAAGAAGCTATACAAAAGAAAAAGAGAAAAAGGAAAGGAGAATTTGAGCAAGAGGCCTAGTGATATATTTGTGCACTGTTAGATTGAGCAATCTTGAGCCTATTTACTTTGAGCTTTGCTAGTGTCTCTCGAGAGTAGTGCAAAACCCTTCATAGTTGCATTGCCACGTTTTTCTCCACGTGTGTGTTTCTTGGGTTTTTGTACGATCAACAGTATGACTTGTTTGCGGTGTACTTAGGATACCATACCTAGAGCTCCACCATAAATAACCTGTGTGCCCTGTGATCGTTCTATATACCCTTGATATTCACTTCATCACATCAGTGCATAAGTCATTGATTACGTTTGGTCAAGCATCTCTATTCACTTTGGAAAGGTAAGATCTCCTTTCTTGTCAGTTGTGAGTGAGTTGTGAGAGTTTTCCACCAAACTGATTTTGGTTTTTGCACTAACCTACTAATCATGTCTTTGAGTGATGATGATGTTGTGTCATAGCAAAAGAAGGATGAGGAGCTTGCTAATTGGCGTGAGGCCATTGATGGGAACATCAAGGACATGCAAGAGGCAGTTGATCAGAATACTGGTGCAGTCACTAATATTCAAACTCAAGTGACATCAAACAATGTCAATGTCGCCACCTTGCAGCATTCGATTGAGGCCCTTACAGCGGTAATTCAACAAAGACAGGAATACCAAACCGATGATGTGTTTGAAGATCATTATGAGGGTAGTGCGGCTGATGCTGCCCCATATCATGGCAGGGGACATTCCAATCCCCTACACCTGCTGTTGTTCCTCCTTATGGCCGTGGTTATGCTCCTTTGGGTCGTGCTCAACGTGTTCCGAACCAAGCTGCGGATGATGGTTTGGGCAAGCCCAAGTTTTCAATTCCCTCTTTTAATGGCTCACTTGATCCTAAGGATTATCTTACTTGGGAGTTGAATATTGAGGAACTCTGGCGTTTGTTTGATTATCCAGAAGACAAAAAGGTCAAGCTTGCAGTGTTAGAATTTGACGGATATGCTTTGCGCTGGTGGGATGCAATTGTGCAGAATAGAAGGGATGACAATGAACTTCCAGACATGGACTGGCGCGAGATGAAGCGCATTATGAAGGACCGTTTTGTACCCACCAACTACTTGCGATAAGTTTTTGACAAATTGACATAGTTGAGGCAAGGAAACATGTCAGTTGATGAGTACTACATGGAGATGGAGATGCTTATGAAACATGCTAGAGTTCGTGAGTCCCTTGAGATGACTATACAACATTTTCTCAACAATTTGAAGCTTCAAATCAAGAACATTGTTTGTCATCATAAGTACGAAACTATGAATGAACTATTGCACCATGCTAGATGATGAGGACATCCCTATAGTTACACCTACCCCAATTGATAAGGAAGATGTTCCAATTGCAAAGAAGGATCAATCCAATGAGATAAGGATTGGACCAATCACAAGAGCTCGTGCTAGGCTTCTAGAACAACAGGTGAACTTGTTTCTTAATGAACCTAGTGTTTTAATCAATGAGAATTTTATACTACCTAAGTCTTTGAACTATTGCATGATCAAGTACTTAGGAGAAGAAGGCATAGCAAGGAGCAAGGAGCAAATAGAACAAGGCATGTTGATCAATGAAGAATGCGCGAGGGAGGAGAGGGAGGAAGCGCAAGGAGCTGTCCAAGACAAAGATCAACAAGAGGAGGGAGTTCTATGCCGTGGCAGAGAAAAGGCCTGTTTCTCTACCACGGCAGGCTGCCGCGGCAGGAAAACCGAGTCCGGCTCTGCCACGACAGGCTGCCGTGACAGAGAATCAGCGTGAAAGTCTGCCACGGCAGAACTTGTGGTCGAGCCACTTTATGGCCGGTTTGTATCCAGTTTGGGTGGACCCAACTCAGGTTCCACCATACGCTGCCACCCCCTGAACTCATAAATAGATGGGGGCGCCATAGATTAGGGTTTTAAACCACGTTAAAATATTTTGGAGTTGATTCTTTCATAGAACCTCTGAAATTACCCTGTGTTCGAATTCTACAACTATAATTGAGTGTGATCTGTTGTTCCATTGGGAATTAGTAGATTGCATACTACCGTTCGTGGTCACGGCTACGTGCGCGAGAGTGTGGTGTTGTGAATATCCTACAAGGTTCGAGATCTTTTGCACTGGCATCAGGGATCGAGCGGGAGAGATCGTAGCTACGCACTAGTTATATAATCATCCACCATATCATCGACAAGAGCTTGCTGTGAAGATCGGGCCACCCCATATCACTAGAGAGGCCGAATCACAGCTTGTTGGGGAGGCCAAGTCACATGCAAGGTTTAAATCTACCAGCCATTTTGCGGCCAGATCTATGCCGCCTACTATGGTGCCCCCTGCTACTAGCCATCCTCCAACATCAGCCAAACCTGCACCTACATCTTCTTTCGGTTCTAGTGCTCGGAAGCCCGCTACTCCTGCTACTAGCTCGGGTTCCAATATATCAACTGCGCGTACTCGCGATGTGGTGTGCCATACTTGTGGAGGTAGGGGACATTACAAGAAAGATTGTCCAAACAGCAAGGTGATGTTTGTTAATGAACAAGGTGAGTATGAGAGTGGAGATGAGATTGATACTGATTCTGATTATGATGGTGGGGATGGTATTGATGCTTATCCTTAGCGAGCACCAACTATTGTGGTGTCTCCACGCATACTTAGTGTGCAACCTATTGATGAATCTCAGCGTTACAACTTGTTCCAAACAAAAGCTCTAGTTGGACCTAACAAAGCTTGCAAGGTCATTATTGATGGAGGTAGCTGCAGAAATCTTGCAAGTAAGGAGTTATGTGCCAAGCTGAATTTGACATATTTGCCTCATCCCAAGCCATACTACATACAATGGTTAATATACAATGGTGAGATGAAGGTAAATCATATTGTACGTGTGAATTTTCAAATAGGGCCATATAAGGATTCTATTGACTTTGATGTGCTTCCTGTGACTGTTTGCCATCTTCTATTGGGTCAGACTTGGCTTTATGATCCCCATGTGCAACACAATGGCCATGCCAATACATATCACTTGGAATTCAAAGGAAATAAGATTACTATGCAGCCGATGACACCACAAGACATTGTGAATGATTCTCTTCAGAAGATAGAAGTGAATTTGAAGGATGACTTTGTTGATCGGTGAGATAAAGTGACAACTGTTCATGGTGTAATTGAGCCTAAATCGAGTGATATAACGAAAATTAAGAGAGTGCCTAATCTTCTGCTATTAGCCACCAAGGAGGATATGAGAGAATTTCATGAGGATCCTATAGCCATGCCATTTGTGCTCATGTATAAGGGCGAGGTATTGGTTTCTAACGACATGACCCCTATTTCTCTTGGTGTCTCTTCTGTTTTGCAGGATTTTGGGGATGTGTTTCCAGAAGATGTACCCGCAGGATTGCCTGCATTGCATGGCATTGAGCATCAAATTGACTTGATCACTGGCGCCACACTTCCCAATCCTGCACCTTACAGGACCAATCCCGAAGAAACAAAGGAGATACAGAAACGAGTACAGGCGTTGCTAGATAAAGGGTACATTCATGTCTCTCTTAGCCCTTGTGTTGTTCCTATTATTTTAGTGCCTAAGAAAGATGGTACATGGCGCATGTGTGTAGATTGTGGAGCTATAAATAACATCACAATCTGATATCGTCATCCTATTCCACGCTTAGAGGATATGCTAGATGAATTGAGTGGTACTGCTATTTTCTCTAAGATTGATTTGCGTAGTGGTTATCATCAAATTAGGATGAAAGAGGGGGGTGAGTGGAAAACTGCTTTCAAAACAAATTTTGGTTTGTATGAGTGGTTAGTTATGCTGTTTGGTCTTACTAATGCACCTAGTACTTTCATTCCATTAATGAATCATGTTTTGAGAGATTTTATTGGTCATTTTTGGTTGTTTATTTTGATGATATATTTATCTATAGCCACAATGAAACTGAACATTGTAATCATATCCGACAAGTTTTGCAAGTGTTGCATGATAATAAACTATATGCTAATCTTGAGAAGTGCACATTTGCAAACGATAAGGTCATATTTCTAGGATTTGTTGTATCTAAGCATGGGGTAGAAGTAGATCAATCTAAAATGGAATCAATTCAGAATTGGCCTACTCCCATGAATGTGAGTCAAGTGCGTAGTTTCCACGGCTTAGCTGGTTTCTATAGGCGCTTTGTGAAGGATTTTAGCACTATTGCTGCAACGTTAAATGATTTGACTATGAAAGATGTGCCATTTGTATGGGGCACAACCCAAGATATTGCTTTCGATACATTGAAATGTTTGCTTACTTCTGCACCACTACTTGCATTACCTAATTTTTCGAAGCAATTGGAAGTTGATTGTGATGCCAGTGGTATAGGCATTGGTGGCGTTCTGATGCAAGAGGGTCACCCTATAGAATATTTTTTTGAGAAACTTACTACTGCTAGATTGAATTATCCTATTTATGATAAGGAATTGTATGCACTTGTTAGAGTACTTGAAGTTTGGCAACATTACTTGTGTCCAAAATAATTTATCATACATTCTGATCATGAAGCACTAAAATATTTGAAATCTCAATCAAACTTGCATAGACGATTATCTAAATGGGTTGAGTTTATTGTGTCTTTTCCTTACATAATTAAGTATAAGAAGGGAAAAGAGAATATTGTTGCTATTGCTTTATCTAGGAAGAACATGCTATTACCCAATCTTGATGTTAAAATTCCTGGATTAGAGAGTATTTGTGCACTTTATGCAACTGACCATGATTTTGTTGAACCATATTGTTTGTGTGCTCTTAGAAATGCATGGGATAAGTATCATATACATGATGGATATTTGTTTCGAGCTAACGAACTATGTATTCCAGAATCATTGTTGCATTTGTTTTTAGTGCAGGAATCACATGCTGGTGGTTTGATGGGTCACTTTGGGCGTGAGAAGACATTGCTCATGCTTGCTAATATTTTTTATTAGCCCAAGATGAGGCGTGATGTCTACAGATTTGTGAGTCATTGTATTACATGCCACAAGTTGAAATCCAAGCTGAAGCCTCACGGTTTGTATACACCTCTCTCTGCACCGACTACTCCATGGGAAGACATTAGTATGGGTTTTGTGCTAGGTCTACCTAAAACTCAGAGAGGTCAGGATTCTATATTTTTGGTAGTGGATAAGTTCTCTAAGATGGCTCATTTTATTGCCTGCCACAAAAGCGACGATGTGTCGCATGTTGTTAACCTATTATATGGAGTACCTAAGACGATTGTTTCTGATCGTGATGTGAAGTTCATGAGCTACTTTTGGAAGACCTTATGGGGCAAGCTTGGAACGAAGTTACTATTCAGTACTACATGTCATCCCGAAACAGATGGTCAAATAGAGGTGGTGAATCGAACATTGTCACAGCTGCTAAGGACTATGATAAAAAAGAATCTGCGGGTGTGGGAAGAGTGTTTGCCACATGTTGAGTTTGCCTACAACAGGGCTGTGCATTCGACTACTCAGCTTTTTCCTTTTGAGGTGGTGTATGGCTTCAAGCCATTGACGCCACTTGATTTGTTGCCTTTGCCATTGCATTAGAGAATTGATATGGAGGCATCAAAACATGCTGAATATGTGAAGAAGATTCATGAGAAGACTCGAGAGGCTATTGAGAAGAAAGGCAAGAACATTGCTGCAGCAAGGAATCAAGCAAGGAAGGAATTGTTGTTCAAGCCTGGCGACATGGTATGGGTGCATCTACGCAAGGATAGGTTTCCACTACATAGAAAGTCAAAATTGAAGCCACGTGGTGCTGGTCCTTACAAGGTGTTAGCCAAGATTAATGATAATGCCTACTTGATTGATATACCTATTGAGGACTTTGGTGGAGTTAGTAACAGCTTCAATGTTGCTGATTTGTCACCATATGATGGAGAAGACCTTAGAGCGTCGAGGTCGATGCCTTTTGAAGGGGGGAGATGATGAGGACATCCCTACAGTTACACCTACCCCAATTACTACTGATGATGTTCCAGCTGCTACAAAGAAAGATCAATCCAATGAGATAAGGATTAGACCAATTACAAGAGCTCGTGCTAAGCTACTAGAACAACAGGTGAACTTGTTTCTTAATGAACCTGATGTTTTAGTTTTTGAGAATTTTATACTACCTAAGTCTTTGAATTATTGTATGATCAGGTACTTGGGAGAAGAAGGCGTAGCACGTAGCGAGGAGCTAATGCGATAAGGGGTTTCCCGATCTTCTCAGTGAGTGACGTAGGTGATGGTGATGATGATGGAGATAACTTGTGAGACACTATCGAACTATCTCTCGGCTGCTCCCCTGTTGCCAATGCAATAAATCTTAGGCCTTATGGATATTCGCAAGACCACAAACTTGCGCACGTGATCCCGGATCACGAACGTTTTGCAATCTACCAATTCCTAGTGGAACGATAGATAACACTTAATTAGAGCCAATTTGATATTGTCTAGCAAACCACAATCACAATATCGGAGGATTCAAGATGAATTCTTGCAGCAATCCAATCTAGGGTTTAATCTAAAACAAGTCTACCGACTAATGAGGGGGTGGTGGCTGCCTATATGGGAGGACAGCCACGCACAGCTAAACTCGACCCAGGTGGGTCTGAGTTGGATACAACCGGCCCCAAAGGGATCGGCCAAGACAGGCACACAGGCTACGCATGAGGGGGCACCTGGCTAGGTGCAACCCGAAATCTCCTAGTCCTCCTCCTGCCGCACGCCTCCCTCTCCTCCCCTAGCGCCAATGTCCTGCCGTGGCAGGGAATCTTCTGTTGCAGCCTTGATGCTTCTTCTTTAGTTCCTTGGCCTTCCTCATACCTGATCAAACATAGATGCAAAGATTAAGGTGGCATAAAATTCTCATCAAACAATATTCGAGAACCAACTAAGAAGGAATTCACCTGTTGCTTTAACAACTTGGCTCTAGCCCTTGTAATAGCTTGAATCTTTGCATCATTATCTTTAGTGAATAATGGAAGAATGGTAGAGATGTCCTCATCATCCCCCCTTCAAAAGGTGTCGACCTCGACGCGTCAAGATCTTCCTCTTCATATGGTGTCAAATCAGATACATTGAAAGAATTACTGACACTAAACTCCTCAATAGGCAAATCTATCTTGTAGGCATTGTCATTTATCTTGGCAAGAACCTTGTAAGGACCAGCACCCCGAGGAAGTAGCTTTGAATTACGTTTCTTTGGAAATCTTCCCTTGTGAAAATGAACCCATACCATGTCGCATGGTTGAAATAGCACCTCCTTTATCTTCTTATTGACACGGCTAGCATTGTCCTTGCCCTTATTCTCAATAGCTTCTTTTGTCTTCATGTATATCTTCTTCACAAAATCTGCCCTCTTGGTTGCCTCCATGTTCTCTCTTTCTTGAATAGGAAGAGGCAAAAAATCAAGTGGTGTGATGGGTTTGAAACCATAAACCACCTTGAAAGGACACAACTGCTTGGTAGAGTGTACTACCCTGTTATATGCGAACTCGACATGTGGCAAGCAATCCTCCCAGACATGCAGATTCTTCTTGATCATAGATCACAACAACTGTGATAATGTGCGATTTACCACCTCTGTTTGTCCATCAGTTTGAGGATGACAAGTAGTGCTGAATAGCAACTTGGTCCCCAGTTAGCTCATGAACTTCACATCACGATCAGAAACAATGGTCCTTGGTACTCCATGTAATCCCACAATGTCCCTGAAAAATAGATTAGCAACATGCGATGCATCGTCGCTCTTGTGGCAGGCAATAAAATGTGCCATCTTAGAAAAACGATCCACTACCACAAATATAGAATCATGTCCTCTCCAAGTTCTAGGTAGTCCTAATACAAAATCCATGCTAACATCTTCCCATGGAGTAGTAGGTGCAGGTAGAGGAGTATACAAACCATGGGGCTTCAACTTCGACTTGGATGTATTACAAGTAATGCAACACTTGACAAATCTATCCACATCATGCCTTATCTTAGGCCAATAAAAATGATCAGCGAGCATGAGGAGTGTTTTCTCACGCCCAAAGTGGCCCATCAATCCACCAGCATGTGATTCCTGTCATAAGAGCAAATGCACAGACAACTCGGGAACACACAACTTGTTAGCTCGAAACAAGTACCCATCATGAATATGATATTTTCCCAAGCTTTCCCATTAGCACACAACTTATATTGAGCAGCAAAATCATGATCAGTAGCATATAAATCACACAAAATCTCCAAACCAGGAACTCTCACATCCAATTGCGTTAGCAACATACTTTTCCTAGAGAGAGCATCAACTACAATATTGTATTTTCCCTTCTTATGTTTAATGATATATGGAAAAGACTCAATAAATTCAACCCACTTTGCTAGGCGCCTATGCAAGTTGGACCGTGCTTTCAAATATTTCAAAGCTTCATGATCAGAATGTATAATAAGCTCTTTGGGCCACAAATAATGTTGCCAAACCTCAAGCACACGCACAATAGCATATAATTCTTTATCATAAACAGGATAGTTCAAACGAGCACCACACCATCTTGCATCAACACACCACCAATACCTATGCTGCTAGCATCACACTCAATCTCAAATTGCTTATTAAAATCAGGTAGTGCAAGCAAAGGTGCAGAAGTAAGCAATCTCTTCAACTCATCAAAAGCATTATCTTGGGTTGGTCCCCAAACAAATTCAACACCTTTCTTAGTTAGTTCATTCAAAGGTGCAACAATGGTACTAAAATCCTTCACAAATCTTCTATAGAAACCAGCAAGTCCATGAAATCTTCTCACTTGACTAACATTCATAGGAGTAGGCCAATGTTGTATTGCTAAAATTTTAGAATTATCTACCTCAACTCCATTCTTAGAAACAACATATCCTAGAAAGATGACCTTGTCTTTGCAGAAAGTGCACTTCTCAAGATTACCATATAATTTAGCATCACGTAGCACATGCAAAACTTGTCGAATATGATCAATTTGTTCAGATTTAGTGCGGTTGTAGATTAATATGTCATCAATATACGCAGCCACAAATTTGCCTATAAAATCTCTCAAAACATGGTTCATTAATCTCATGAAAGTTTTCCGAGACCAAAAGGCATGACTAACCACTCACATAAACCAAATTTCATTTTAAAGGCAGTTTTCCACTCATCCCCTTCCTTCATCCTAATTTGATGATAACCATTACGCAAATCAATTTTGGAGAAAACAGCAGCACACCTCAATTCGTCTAATATATCCTATAAACGGGGAATAGGATGACGATATCAAATAGTGATGTTTTTAATAGCTCGACAATCTACACACATGTGCCATGTACCATCTTTCTTAGGTACTAAAATAACAGAAACAACACAAGGACTAAGGCTCACACGAATATACTCTTTATCAAGAAGTGCTTGTACTTGTTTCTGAATCTCTTTAGTTTCTTCGTGGTTTGTACGGTAAGGTGCTCGATTAGGCAACAATGCTCCTGGAATCAAATCAATTTGATGCTCAATATCGCGCAATGGTGGCAAACCATTGGGTACCTCGTCCGGAAAGACATCACTGAATTCCTGCAAAATAGTAGAAACACCAATAGAGAGAGGGATCATGTCGTTAGAAACCAAAATTTCACCCTTGTAAACCAGCACCAGTAGTACAGCAGAGGGATCATCCCCAAATTCTCTCAAATCTTCCTTGGTTGCCATCAACATGAATGAATCAACTCCACCATTAGAAGAGGCAGATAGAACTGGCGCGGCATGCAAGCTATCCATTGAGTGTGCCGCGACAAAAATCTGCACAATGCTATGCCGCGGCAGAAAACTAGCCTCTTCCTGTGCCACGGCAGAGACCTGGGCAGGCGGGGAAGTACTGCTGTGCCATGTCAGAGAAACTGCAGAAATCTCTGCCGCGGCAGAGAACTGAGCTGATCACTCTACCGTGTCAGCAAAGTAGCTGGAAAGCTATTCCACGACAGCAAAACATGCTGTGAAGTGTGCCACGACAGATGAAGTGTGATCATGCACTATCAATGTAGGGTCTTGTCATTGTGTCCTCACATGCTCATGCTCAAGATTGACTTCAGTCTTCTGACGGGACCGATTTACAATTGCCTGTGGATACATAGGTCTCAGTATCACATCCTTGCCTTGCCAAATAAACTAATATGTATTGGCCTTCCCATTGTGACGAACATCATGATCATATTACCATGGACGACCCAACAAAAGATGGCAAACGGTCATAGGGACCACATCACATTCGATAACATCTTTATAGGCCCCAATCTGAAACTCCACACGTACCATATGGCTAACTTTCATCTCACCAGCATCACTCAACCATTGAATAAAATATGTGCTGGGGTGTGGATAGTATTTCAATTTCAGCTTGGTACAACGCTCTTTACTAGCCAAATTTCTACAACTCCCTCCATTAATAATGACTCTGCATGCTCTACCTTCACTCACATCAGCCCGTGTTTGAAATAAATTGCATCTTTGATCAGCTATACTTGGGCTAACTTGCAAGACCCTAGGGGAACACACAAACACAGGATTTGGAGAAGCATCACAATAGTAAACATCCTCAGGAACCTCATCATGCTCCTCTTCAAACGGATCAGAATCATCCCCAGTCCCGTACCCACCAGACGCATCAACTATCATAGTCTTCTTATTGGGGCAATCACGCTTGAAGTGTCCCTTGCCGCCACATGTGTGACAGATCATATCTCTGTTCCTGGCTGTAGAAGTAGTGTAACCCGAACCACTCATAGCAGGTGTAGGCTTGTTGTTGGACGCAGCAGGTTTCACCGGAGTACTCACACGGTCACCAACAGAACTAGCCTCACGAATACCACCAGAATTCTGACCAATAGAGGGGGAATGTGATGGAAAACGTCCCCGAGCCGATGGAGAACATGTTGCAAATCTAGCCTCCTCGGCCATAGTAGCTTCGGCTTCTCTAGACTGATGCAAGATCTTAGACTTATCTACATAAGGGTGGTGCCGAACAATGCGCCGAATCTGGAAAGATAATCCAGCAAGGAAATGCTGCATTGTTTGGTCTTCTGGCTCGCGAAGTTTAGCATGCTGCATAATCATATCCATCTCATAGAAGTATTCATCCACTATCTTCAGTCCTTGCTTCAAGTTTGTCAGCTTATCATATAGTGAACGAATATAATTTGCTGGTGCATAACGATGTCACATCTCCTCATTCATAGCACGCCATGTAACAGTGGCAGGGGCCCTGTCCTCTGCACGCGAAGTACAAACATGATCCCACCATATCTGTGACACACCGGGATTAGGGTTAAACAAATACAGACCTTAGCCTGACATAAGCTTAACCTAGAGCTCGAGGAAATCCAGTGAAGAATCGGTAACACAACAGTAACCCTGCGACACAAAATTTGTTACAGCAAGCTCATAACTAAGCGAAGAACCAAAATTTAACCTAGAGAGCGACATCTTTGAAGAATTGCTCATCATATTGATATCCACCAAAGTAATCCTCATCTCACAACTAGGATCACCCCCTCGTACCCTGAGGAAGCATCCTTAAGAACACGTTGAACTGCCAAGTTTTAAGATTATGTTAAAGTTCTCTATGATCTTAGAATTCAGTCACCAAGCGTTCATAACCATGAACACGGCTTTTCGAAAAGATTTAACCCTGCAGGGGTGTAGAACTTTACCCACACGTACCAACCAACTCGTAATGCAAGTACATTAGCCATCTTCCTTGGAAGGCCGACAGAGGGTGGTTGGCCACGACCTTTACCTTGCTTTCTCCGAGACCATGAGTCATGCCCTAAGGATGGTTCCGCTGTAACCGGTCAAATCCCGAAGCCGGTCCCTAGATATGTGTGTCGAGGTTGGTTTACTAGGGGCTCCATCGACCCCAAGCAACCCCGACCATGCTTACTTACCTGTTATGATGCACCTTCACCCGCCAAATCTTTCAAAATATTTTCTATGCATATCTCGAATGGAATGCCAAACTATGTGACTCATGGACTCTACTAGGCAAGTTAGTCAGCGGAGGGGTCCCCATAAACCCCATGTTGTTGTACGCTCGTCTTGGTTGTGAGGGCAAGAACTCGGGTCCTAATGGTGGTGAGCATGGGACTACAAAAACCACATCCCACCGTGGCCTCCCATACAAGCCTTAGCATGTTTAACCTTAACCACTGATCTTACCTTATCAGTATATCTCGTACTCCTGTCATACTAGATTCTCTGTATTTGGTACACAATCTGGATGAACTAGCACTGATAGCTAAGCATGACTAAGCAAGACACAGATAATAGCTCTAGTAGTGCACACAAGCCAAACCTAGTTATGCTAGGAGTAGTGGATCAGGTAATATAAGCTTAAAGGGAGTAATGCAACAGATAGGATACTCTATCTATCGATAAAAGACCACCGTAGAATCATATGCACATGGTAAGAATGAAATACTTTTGAAATCATGCGATTATTTCATGGTGGCGGTATGCTTGCCTTGTTTCTTGATACCAAGATATAGATCTTCAGAAGCCTTGTGCTTGACTTGATTATAGTTGTTCAAGTATTGTTCTTCAAGCTTCGATGGTGTTGATCTCGGTCTTCGATCTCAGAGTCGGTATCGTATTCTACCGAGAAGAAGCAAACACCAGAAAGAAAGGGAAACAACAATCAACACATGGCATTGATGCAATGCTCACGCAAGAATGATGATATGATAAGTTAAGTTGTATTGAAATGAAACCCTAAAGCATGGTTGGCAATTTAAGCGGAATCCGAGGGGTGCAAACCCTAATACAGGAGATACCTTGGAATCACCTGCGGGGTTTCACTTTGTTCTCTAATTAAACTTGTCTTGAATGTTACTGAACAATGCATGATGTTGATGCTAAAGTGTAGATCTTGTTTTCTGAACATTTTGATATATTATACACATTTTTATGAATTACAGAATAAAATATATTGAATTTACATTATTTAAACCTCTTTTGTAATTATTAAACCATTTTAAAAGATTTACTGCATTAGCACAGGTGGAGGCTGACGTCACCACGAGCATCTATTCTTTCCTCACCTGAGCCTAAGCTAGTCAGAGTCACTGACAGCTGGGCCCGGGCCACGTCGTCGGCCACGCTGGCAAAGGTTGCACAGTGGCCACGTCAGCAACAGTGGCCACCACCAGGTGGTCACCGGCGACGGCGGAGGAGGCCAAGCTAGGTTGCGGGACTGTTCGGGCTCGAACTAGTGGAGCAAGGCAAACTAGAAATGGGCAGCACGGCTAGATTTTGGTCACCGGAGCGTCGTGTGCGACGGCGTCCGACGGCGGCGGACGGTGATCTTCGCTGCGAGCAAGCAACACAATGGGAGGAAGAGAAAGGAGGGGTCCAGGAGGACCAGTGGCTCACCACTATCGCGTAGGAGGTGTCAAGGTGGCCGGAGAGGGTTGAGGTCGACGACATGGACAACGGCGGTGGCGGTCGGGGCCGGAGAAGAAACAAATGGCTGCATCGATTCTGAGCGCACCGACTCAATTCCTCTTGTAGGGAGACGAAGGAGATCACGGGGGAGCTCATGGGTTACCCAACCAGGCTCGAGGTGACCGGGAGCGTTGGTGACGAGCGACATCTGGCCGGCTAGGGTTTCATCCAGGGAGAGGAATGAGAGAGGAAGGTCTCTAGGGAGCACGGGAGTGGATGAGGATAGCAGGGGCATCACCGCATGTCTTATCCTCTCTAGGATACTGACGGACGGTGGAGAGAAGGTGGCTGGGATCTATGGCGAGGCTGGCGACAGCGAGCTATGCGCCTAGCAGGAGGAAGACGACGAGGGGAGGGGACGAAGCGGTATGGGCCGGGGTGGGCTCGTTGGGTCGGCTACGGGTCCATGCGCGGCAGGTACAGAGAGAGGAGAGGGGAGCTGGGCCGCCTAGGCTGCTGGTCTACTTCTCTGTTTTTATTCCGAGAACATTTTTCCATATTCTGTTTTCATTTCGCTCTTTGTATTTTCAAATTTCTCTTTGTTTTAATTATTCCAAAAATACTAGAGAGTTTGTAAAACATGTGAAATAGTTGGGGGGCCCTTTATTCCATTTGGGCTCCACTATTTTGGTGGTTTTCAAAATATTCAAACCCATTTTGAATTGTTTTTAAGAGGAAGGAGAAATAGCTAGGGTTTTGCTTTATTTCTTTTGCATGCACTTTTATGGGATGATGCTCATGAATGCACATACAAAGACCTAAATATGATTAGCTAAAACTAGGGTGTTACAGATCTATCCCCCTTACAAGAATCTCGACCCGAGATTCCGCATGTAGAAAGAAGGAAGAGAAACAGGGTCACTTCTGAGGATAATAGGGAAACACACTAAACAACACAAAAAGTATCTCATGGTCAACGCATGAAAGGGGTGTTAAACGACTCTAACATGACAAACATGAAACACACCAAGGTAAAGGAGGAAACAAGAGGAGAAGGTTTCAAGTTGTTTGGATAGCTGGTCTTCACAAGGATTGTGACCATGGAGTTTCAGAAGGGTTTAAGCTTCTGAAAAGGAGAGATTACAATTACAACGGAAAGAACATGACCACAGACTTTGAGATACGAAACTCTTCTGGGTGGCTTAAGTAGAGCTTCGAGGATACAAAGATACGGATAACCAAGCCGTTGAACTACTTTTGATACAAAAGGATCACTCTTCATTCAATAGAAGGTTAAGACAGAAATGTGTTTTGTGGCGAGGACTTGTAAGAGTCACAAGGAACATGTAGCAAGAGAGACTTCTGATTACCAAAATTATTTTCCTCTTAAAACATGTTAGAGGAACGAAGGAAACTCTTTATTCATCTAGGTCTATCAAAATCTCTACCAAAGATCATGGTATCACTTTACACCACCAGATGAATAGGTACGAAGATTCCCGATGACACGAGGAAAAAGAAACTTCATTCTCAGACTTTAGTTACTTGGCACAAGGGGAGGGTTGCCAACGTAAAAGGGTCTAGAGGATCGACCAAGAGACATTTAGCAACACTACTTTAAATGTTCTCCTTGATGTTCGAGAAAGTAGACATCCAGTAAAGGTCGGACTTCGGATACAAAGGAAACCATAAGCACAACTACCATAATAAATCATAGAAGAAGCCTCATGAAGAGTGGTTGTTATTGCTGAATCAAGAGAATATGACAATAGGTCTTCCGACTAATTGTGTCAACCATTATGTCAATCTTGCCGGGTTTACAAGGAGACCTATGTCAAAACCTTGAGGAACACCAACCATCATATCTGCTTGAGATTTAGATTTGGTTAGGTGACATGAAAATTTAGACTCAGCATGTTCGAATAGAAAGTTTGCAACATTTACCATGAAGGTAAAGCCACTAGATTCTCAAGACATGGACTACAATGTTAAGCTCCAATAGACTAAGCTAGATTGCTAGACCCATGTATTAGCAACTTATTAGAAAACAACTGCACATACATCAAGTACTTGCAATGAAATACACATGTGTCCTTAAGGAACAAGAATAACTCTACTCTAATCCATGGCAACATCTATCAACATAGAGAAGGTCACTTCTAACATCCAGAACACATACTTCGAGACAACCCGAAGATGGTTCTTAGAAAGTTTTCCAACATTAGTGCCAAAGGTTCCATATGAATCTAGTATAGCTTTGAGAAGATAAGGATGTTATCAATGGGCTCAACAACAAACTTATCGAGATACTTCAGGAAGATGGACTCATATGTTGTATGAACGAGGCAGAAGTATTGGTCAGACCAAGGGACATGAGGATGTACTCAAGTAAAACATCACGAGTAGCAACATCATCAACATAGTTCTTGGAACTGAGTTTGATTTGACGATAACCCAAATCAAATCAAAGGCGGGGGAATATAACATATCCACGAAGGAAATACCATCTTTCTTCAGCATGAAAGAAGCTAGACATCCCTTTAAGATGAACTAAGTTGGATAGAACTTTTATCTTTGCAACTCTCCAAGTTGTTGTTTAAGCTCAACCAACTAGTTTAGGGGTATCCAGTACGGATCCTTGGAGACAGGAGCAGTTCAGAGAACTTGCTTGCTCAAGAACCTGACAACACGAACATGTGGCACATGACAATACTTTTAGTAGACATCTAGAATATCACAAACCACCGATATGTCACTTGGTTCAAGAGGAAACTTGCTTGGTAAGGCAAGATGACATAGTCTCAAATTATCGGCACGAGCCTAACTCTTTGACCGAAGAGAGTGCACCATAATAGAAGACTTGGTAGCACAATCATTCTTTTCTTAGTGATAGGGTTAACCATCACGCTAAAAATGACTCAAATGTCCTTGGAGTTCAAAGCAATGAGAATTAGGAATCTCAGATGACCACATTATTACGCACACGCATCATTCACTAGCCGGAAATCTCGGGGAAAGGGTGGGTAAACATGTGAGAAAGCATCACTTCATTACGAGGGTCATGAAACTCAGCACGACCTCTTAGTATAAAAGCTAATCATGCCTCTTAATCTGCGGACTACAACACTTTAACCTGGTCCTAGATATGACAAGTTACTGGAGTTTGTTTCTCCTGACATTCTGAAATGGTTTGTCATGATGGACCACAAGAGTATCTTGAATCGGAAGACACCAATGCATAGTACTACTTGGCTACCAACTAGTAGACAATGGTCAGAAACAACAAGGGGAAAAGAACATGCTCGGCATAAAATCCTAAGATGTAGATGCATAGTTTATCATTCTTCTAAAAACCAATGCAAAGAAGGAAGAGGTGTGGCAGAGTCACGAGTATAGATGTGAGAATCACGAGGAGTGGTCTTGTCATGATCTATTTGGTTCCATTAAAGAGCATCTGCCATGGCTAGTAGTAGGGGAAGTCCTTAATTGTCGCGAGTCAATAGCGACAAAGACCACAAGCTTGAAGGCTATACTTGAAGTTAGCCATCTCGACGTAATGTGTGAAAAATTATGACAGGGTTCAAAGGAATGGACCTTGGGTTAAAGATCAGCTTCATGTACAAGATTCATAACACTAGATTCCAGCACAATCCGGGATTTTCGATTCAAGTCCGAGGGTTAAAACCCTAGGAAAGAATAACTACTTCTTGAGTGACACAACATACACTGCAAGGTATGTAATCACGAATTAGCTTCCAAGAGAAGAAACAACTTCTGAAGCACCCAGACAAATAAAAAGGAGGCACACGATGCAAAAGGGAACCTCGAAGCCTAGATCAGAACACTATGGATCCTACAATATAATATTGTGGGACCATAAGGTAGAGAGATCATGAGCGAAAGGAATCTCTCAGACGAAGCAGAGCAAAGGGAACACAAAGAACACAACACACACAACTCTAGAGAACTCAACATTAGGTCAACTGGTTGAGAAACGACATGCCCATAAGGCACCTAAGCTTTGAAAGACTAGAAGAGATATCAAAACTTTTCCAAAGTTAACACAAGATAAGATAACCCAGAGTTAAGAGTGAAAATGGATAAGGAGAAAAAGAAGCATACTAGAGTTTTCAAAAATACTTTTCATCTTTGAAATAGTTTTCACAAGCACTAGACACAACATCGACCAATAGCAAGTTTTTCCTATGGTCGGTACTGCTCTGATACCAAAAACTGTGACACCCCCGGGATCAGGGTTAAAGAAATCCAGACCTTAGCCTGACATAAGCTTAACCCAGAGCTCGAGGATATACAGTGAAGAATCGGTAACACAACAGTAACCCTGCGACACAAAAATTATTACAGCAAGCTCATAACTGAGCGAAAAAACCAAAATATTACAAGCAGAGGTCACTAACCACAAACATCAAACAACGGAAGGCAAATTATGATATTAAGTATAGCAAACTTAACAAATGGCCTAAGAGGCCTGAAGCATAACGATGACGTCCCAGCCCATAGATTCCAGGATGCCGGCCGGGAACCCCAAGCTACTCGTCGGTGTCGATGTCGTACCAAACTTGTCGTCAGGGAACACTTATTCTGCTACAAAAGTATCAACAAAACAAGGGTGAGTACAGGGTGTACTCCGCAAGACTTATGGCTGGTGGGGTTATTTTGCATAAAGCCATCTTTGTTTATAGAACAAGAGGGAGAGGAAGCTCGTCCAATCAGAATCTTTAAAAAGGGATAAGAGAGCGACATCTCTGAAGAATTAATCATCATCTTGATATCCACCAAAGTAATCCTCATCTCACAATTAGGATCACCCCCTCGTACCCCGAGGAAGCATCCTTAAGCACACGTTGAATTGCCAAGTTTTACGATTAGGTTAAAGTTCTCTATGATCTTAGAATTCGGTCACCAAGAAGAGGGTTTTTGAAAAGAGTTAACCCTGCAGGGGTGTAGAACTTTACCCACACGTACCAACTGACTCTTAATGCCAGTACCTTACCCCTCTTCCTTTGAAGGCCGGCAGAGGGTGGTTAGCTACGACCTTTACCTTGTGTTTGCCGAGACCATGAGTCACGCCCTAAGGATGGTTGAGCCGTAATGGGTGAAATCCCAAAGCCGGTACCTAGAGATGTGTGTCGAGGTCTTGGTTGTACGCTCATAAACCCCGTGTGGCTGTACGCTTGTCTTGGTTCTAAGGGCATGAACTCGGGTCCTAATGGTGGCGAGCATTCGACTACAAAAGCCACATCCTACCGTGGCCTCCCATACAAGCCTTAGGATGTTTAACCTTAACCACTTATCTTACCTTATCAGTATATCTCGTACTCCTGTCATACTAGATTCTGTGCATTTGGTACACCATCTGGATGAACCAACACTGATAGCTTAGCATGACTAAGCAAGACACAGATAATAGCTCTAGTAGTGCACACAAGCCAAACCTAGTTATGCTAGGAGCAGTGGATCAGGTAATATAAGCTCAAAGAGAATAATGCAACATATAGGATACTCTATCTATCGATAAAAGACCACAGTAGAATCGTATGCACATGGTAAGATGAAATACTTTTGAAATCATGGGATTATATCATGGTGGCGCTATGCTTGCCTTGTTTGTTGATACCAAGATATAGATCTTCGGAAGCCTTGTGCTTGACTTGATTATAGTTGGTCAAGTATTGTTCTTCAAGCTTTGATGGTGTTGATCTCGGTCTTCGATCTCGGAGTCGGTATCGTATTCTATCAGGAAGAAGCAAACACCGGAAAGAAAGGGAAAAACAATCAACACATGGCATCAGTGAAATGCTCACACAAGAAATGATGATATGATAAGTTAAGTTGTATTGAAATGAAACCCTAAAGCATGCTTGGAAATTTAAGCGGGATTCGACGGGTGCAAACCCTAATACAGGAGAGACCCCGGAATCACCTGCGGGGCTTCACTTTGTTCTGTAATTAAACTTGTCTTGAAAGTTATTGAACAATGCATGATGTTGATGCTAAAGTATAGATCTTGTTTTTCTGAACATTTTGATATATTATACACATTTTTATGAATTAAAGAATAAAACATATTGAATTTACATTATTTAAACCTTTTCTATAATTATTAAACCATTTTAAAAGATTTACTGCGTCAGCATAGTTGGAGGATGACGTCACCACGAGCATCTATTGTTTCCTCACCCGAGCCTGAGCTAGCCAGAGTCACTGACCGCTGGGCCCGGGCCACGTTGTCGGCCACGCTGGCAAAGGTTGCAAAGTGGCCACGTCAGCAATGGCAGCCACCACTAGGTGGTTACCGGCAACGGCGGAGGAGGCCAAGCGGGGTTGCGGGACTAGTCGGGTTCGAACCAGCGGAGTAAGGCGAACTAGAAATGGGTGACGCGACTGGATTTTGGTCACCGGAGCGTCATGTGTGATGGCGTCCGACGGTGGCAGACGGTGAGCTTCAGCGCGAGCTAGCAACAGAACAGGAGGAAGAGAAAGGAGGGATCCGGGAGGACCAGCGGCTCACCACTATCGTGTAGGAGGTGTCAGGGTGGCCGGAGAGGGTCGAGGTCGACGACATGGATGACAGCGGTGGCGGTCGGGGCCAGAGAAGAAACGAATGGCAACATTGATTCCGAGCGCACCGTCTCAATTCCTCTTGCAGGGAGACGAAGGAGATCACAACGGAGGTCGTGGGCTACCCAGCCAGGCTCGAGGTGGCCACGAGCGTCAGATACGAGCGGTATCTAGCCAGCTAGGGTTTCAGACAAGGAGAGGAATGAGTGAGGGAGGTTGCTAGGGAGCACGAGAGTGGATGAGTATAGAAGGGGCATTAGCGCAGGTCTTATCCTCTCCGAGATCCTAACAGGCGGAGGAGAGAAGGCGGCGGGATTGATGGTGAGGCCGGCGACAACGAGCTGTGCGCCTGGCAGGAGGAAGACGACGAGGGGAGGGGACGAAGCGGTATGGGCTAGGGTGGGCTGGTTGGGCCGGCTGCGGGTGCATGGGCGGCAGGTAGAGAGAGGAGAGGGGAGCTGGGCCGCCTAGGCTGTTGGTCTGCTGCTCTGTTTTTATTCCGAGAACATTTTTCCATTTTCTGTTTTGATTTCTCTCTTTGTATTTTCAAAATTCTCTCTGTTTTAATTATTTCAAAAATACTAGAGAGTTTGTAAAACATGTGAAATAGTTGGGGCCCCTTTATTCCATTTGGGCTCCACTATTTTGGTGGTTTTCAAAATATTCAAACCCATTTTGAATTGTTTTTAAGAGGAAGGAGAAATAGCTAGGGTTTAGGGTTTTGCTTTATTTCTTTTGCATGCACTTTTATGGGATGATGCTCATGAATGCACATACAAATCCCTAAATATGATTATCCAAAAGTGGGGTGTTACAGTATCAATACGAGTCCTTCAAACTCAGAAGATGCTAACTTCACTTTCTTATCCTTAGTGTACTCATGTAAACGCCATAATTTTTCCACTTTCCCAGTTGAGATACTCTTCAACGTCTGTGCCATGAAACTGTGGAATAGAAAATTTAGGCTTGGTTGGGCCCTCATCAGGGCGTTGAGCAGCCCATGCAGCCGGAGCCAATGGAACACGCTGAGTCTCAGGAGGGCCATACCCATGGCCACGGTACGCGCGAGCATAGGCGCCACGGTCGAGCGCAAAAGGATTTGCGTTCTCACCATTATCACCAATACTATCATCATCAAACATGTGTTCATTGCGTTGTACTTCAGCATGCGGTAACAAAATTCGGATCGCCTTCAATGACTGATTCAATGTATCAACCGAATTCTGAAGAGTTGTCACTTGGGTTTGAATGGCGTTGACTGTTGTATTTGTCTCTTGTAGCTTGGTTTGGACAGCCTGAACTTCTCCATCAAGGGCGTCGACTGTCAGCTGAATAGTACCCTGCAAGTGGTAACGTAACCCTTCGAAATCACTCCACAAAGTTGGTGTGTTAACGTCCTTTTTCTGCATCACACCAAACTCATCACTAGCAGACATGATTAGTATGTCATTGCACAACACAAAAACTGTGTATGGTGGAACTCTCAAAATCACTAAGCAACTCAAAGAAAGGAAATCTTACCGCTCCAAAGTGAATTAGAAGTGATTACCAATAGATGATGTGAAAACACATGGACGGATGTGATGATGCGAATACCGAGGGGAAGACTATCATACGACAACCAGGATATATGGTGGGTCTCTAGGTATGGATACCTACACGCCAAAGTACCAAATCCTAGTGTTGGACGTATGACACAAGACCGACGGGAAACACACTCAGTGGAGATAAATGGGGCAAAGCAACTATAAACAAGAGCACCAAAAGATGTATGTCGGAGTAAAGCTCGTTTTGCAATGCACAAGGAGAGATGCTAGCAAAAATCTCAGTGTGTACAGGCACAAGATTGCTCAATCTACAGGTGCAAACCAAAAGAAACACTGTCAATATGTGCAATAGATAGCAAACTCAAGCCTGATAGTAATCTTTTTCTCTCTATATATTTTTTTTTGATATCTCTTTTCTATATATTTCTATTTTCTTTTTTTGATATTTTCTCTCTGCATTTTTTTATTGACTATTTTCTTGCAGGCCACAAACACCAAAGAACCTGAGCATGGCCAAACACAAAACAGAGCACCAACAACCTAGTGAGCAGCCTGTAGAGCACCAGAAAAAGCTAGTCTCGTAGGGTAGTGCTAGACAAAAAGAAAGGCTTACTATGGTTCACAATGGTATGCTATGTGGACGCAAAAAGAAAAAGACACAAGACCAAAACTGATGCAAACATCCCACGGCAGAAAAAACGGGTAAAATTGTACCGTGGCAAAATGATCGGCAGAGCTATGCCGCGGCAGGATTTCGGCCTGAAAGCGTGTTGCGACAGGGGCGCAACAGAGAAAAGGCAGCGTTGTGCTGCCGCGACAATGGTGGCAGAGAGCGGCTGGCGCGTGTAGGTAGCGGGCGCAGGAAAATTTAGCACGCGCGGCGAGTACTGTGGTGGCGCGCGACAGATCTTGGGGGCTCGTGCAGCATGCAGATTACGACTAGAACAGCTCGAATCCCAGCCAACTCGATAATTTGTAGCCAAAACCGATCTAGAACTCCAACAAGACGCACACTTAGAACATAACTCGAATTGGAAACCTAAACAACTACTACTAAAAACAAGAAAAAATAACACAAACGAAGAACACGACCAGCACAAGAACTAGAATACCGAGGCAATCTAGATCTCAGGCAGAACTACAACTCTTTTTGTGGTAAGGAATAAAAAACGAATCTAGACTATGGATGGATTATGAATTGCTCACCGAACTATCTCTCGGCTGCTCCCTAGTTGCCATTGCAATAGATCTTCGGCCCTATGGATATTCGCAACACCACACAGTTGCGCACGTGATCCCGAATCACGAACGGTCTACAATCTACCAATTCCGAGTGGAACGACAGATAACACTTAATTAGAGCCAATTTGATATTGTCTAGCGAAACATAATCACAATCTCGGAGGATTCAAGATGAATGCTTGCAACAATCCAATCTACAGTTTAATCTAAAACAAGTCCGGCGACTAATGAGGGGGTGGTGGCTGCCTATATGGGAGGACAGCCGTGCACAACTATACTTGACCCAGGTGGGTCCAAGTTGGATACAACCGGCCCCAAAGGGCTCGGCCAAGACAGGCACATAGGCCACACACGAGGGGGCACCTGGCTAGGTGTAACTCGAACTCTCCTGGTCCTCCTCCTGGCGTATGCCTCCCTCTCCTCCCCTGGCGCCAACGTCCTGCCGCGGCAGGGAATCGACCAAAATCCTGCTGCGGCAGAGAATCTTCTACTGTAGCCTTGATGCTTCTTCTTCCGCTCCTTGGCCTTCCTCATACCCGATCAAACATAGATGCAAAGATTTAGGTAGGATAAAATTCTCATTAAACAATATTCCAGAACCAACTAAGAAGGAATTCACCTGTTGCTTTAACAACTTGGCTCTAGCCCTTGTAATAGGTACAATTCTGATTTCATTAATGTCTTGAATCTTTGCATCATTATCTTTAGTGAATAATGGGAGAATGGTAGAGATGTCCTCATCATAATGTAACATTGAGTGTTGATCAATGAAGAATGCACGAGGGAGGAGAGGGAGGAAGCGCAAGGAGAACACAAGGGTGAAGATCAACACATGGTGGAAGACCTCTGCCGCGGCAGAGAAACGCCACCATTCTCTGCCACGACAGGCTACCGCGACACAGAAACAACAAGATTTGCTGCCACGGCAGGCTGCCGCGACAAAGACGTAGGCTGAACCCAAGTTAGGTCGGTTTGTACCCCAAGTTGGGTGGGACCAACTCGGTTTCCACCCTAGGCCGTCGTCCCCCAGACTCTTAAATAGATGGGGTGCACTAGTTTTTAGGTTTAGACCACGTTAAAATATTTTGGAGTTGTTTCTTTCATAGAACCTCTGGAATTACCCTGTGATCGATTTTACCAACTATAATTGAGTGTGATATGTTGTTCCACTGGGAATTAGTATATTGCAAACTAGCATTCATGGTCGACGTCTACGTGCCAAGAGGGTGGTGTTGTGAATATCCTACAGGGTTCAAGAGTTATTGCATTGGCATCAGGGTTCGAGCGGGAGATTTCATAGCTACATGCTACTTATCTATCACCCTATATCATTTAGGTCATACATGCAAGAAATACGGATCAATTTTCATTGCAAATAAACAGACCAGGAATTCAAATGATCAGACCATCACTCCTCATACATTAGATCAAAACAAAAAAATTAGCATACAAGCAACAAGACCACTGCCCATCACCTCTAGGTTGCTAATGATCCCTCGCAGCGCCCAGCCTCCTCCTCGTTGCCTAGGGTGTTCCTGATCGCCCAGCAACTCGCCCAGGTGCCCACTGGCAATCTACAACAACAATAGCAACTGACGAATGGTCAGTGATATGAGAAATCGCAGGAGGGCAAGAAATCATAGGAGTACATGGCCACCAACATTATTCAGAATACTCCTACTGCACACTATACATGGCCACCAAAATGATCTATGGTACGACTAAATACTCCATTCAGGAGGGCAATAAATCACAGGAGTATTGCCTACTTCACTAGAAATTGAAATGAGCAACAAGCAATAAGAATCGCAAGAGTATTTAGGCAATGATGTGAGATAAACAAAAAGGAATAAGAATCACAAGACTATTTAGTCAATGATGTGAGATAAACAATAAGCAAGAAGCAACATAATTTCAGGTAAGAAAAGTGCAAACTACTCCCAGGATATATGTTCATTGAATTACTACATCAGACTAGTGTGATGTACTCCAAGGATTATACTACATAAACAATGCACATGACTTACTCAACACATTGACACATTTATTGTGATGTACTCCTAGTAGTAATTCATTTCTAAACTCATGATGTTTCGTAGAATTTATCTCATGTTGTTGTTGTGAGTCAAATGCACATGCACCAAATTATGCTACAGCAAGAGTATTCCTCATATGTGCAGAAATTATGCTACACCAAACATAAGCAAGAATAATTATTTAGTTGTCTAGAAATGGTATAATACTAAAACTATTCAACATCTTCGATCACTTAACATTTCATTTGTTCTTGCTCTGCCTCTTGTCACCTGCACATAAATATAGGCTACATCACTGCAAGCTAGTAGAAGATCTAGACATCAATATCTAATATTAACCACAATCTGCTTTGATGGGTACAAGCCTAGTAGTCAACCATACTAACCTTACAACAAGAAACAGGGTATAATGGTCACAACTGTGCTACTAAATAATAGTGGTGCTTACATTCATCATATTAAACTTAGAACATTGGTAGTAAAAATCAAGAAGCAGTAGTGGTGCTTACATTTAACACACTAATCTTAGATCATTATAGTTGTACAAAACAACAAGAAGCAGCGGTGATGCTTACCTTCAACATATTAACCATGGATCAACATGAAATACCAGTACTACTAAACAGAGAACAAAATTTGTGTGGCCAAGACAATACAAGGACTACTGAATCAATTTCATCTATCCATTCACATCTCTCAAGCGGAAAGCAAGAAACTACACATGATCCACCTGTCCAAAACGTCATTATCATGATGATGCATACGATAAGTTCTCTCGTTAGGTGCAGATTTGCATCCAAATTCAAACATGAACCAATAATCATTAAACATGGACAATGGTGGCATAACCAGGTCATGACACGCTGCACATGGGCTCATACAACAGGAGAGAACTCACCAACTAGGTTGCTGCCACCGACAAGGCGGCAGGAGCGGCAACGACTTATGGGGTTTCCGCATCTCTGGGGGTAGAGACGGCGACATCGACAAGGACCCGCATGCGCTCGATCTATAGGTCGCGCATGGCCTCCAGGCACCGCTGCTCTAGCAGCCAGCAGCGTCGCCTCCCTATGCTTTGCGGCTTCAACCCGCTCGTCCGTCCCCGCAAGCCTATCCAGAGCAGCCACCACCTCCGTGCAGCCCGTGCCTCCGACGTCATCCGCCACTTCGGCACCGCTGGCAGGTCGTGGTGGAGAGGAGCCCCGCCGTCCTCCTCATTCTTGGGCATGGTGGCACGACAGTGCGAGATGCCGAATGGAACCAAGGGGGCTTGGTGGAGGAGCTTGCATGGGTCGCGGAGGTAGCCCAAGATTAGCAGTGGTGGAGGGGGTCCAAGAGTAGCGGTGGCAGAGGTAGTCCATGCGGTACTTGCACTGGTCGGCGGTGCGGGGCGCGCGGCTGGCGGTAGCGTGACTGGAGGAGACGGTGGCGGCGTAGGCCTTGGCTGTGGCTGAGGAGGACGGGAGCGCGACTGTGAGGGCGGCCATGGTGTGTGTGTAGTGTTGGTGGCTGTATGAGGTGAGGGTGGCTAGGAGCGGGAGAAGAACGAGTGGCGACAGTCGAGGAGAGGAGCGGTGGTTGAGATCGTGATCTGGTAGATGAAGAAGTGGCGGTGGGGTGCTAGGAGGGAGGGAGGTAGGTCAGGGTAGGGTTCGAGCTAGGAAACGCACAAGTGATGTCGGGGTAGGGTTCGGGGTTTTTTATTTTACTTTGTTTTAAATATGGTTAATATGTGCGGTGGTTTCGTGGATAGGCTCCTCACGTCAGTTGTTCCTGGTAGTTGGATCGGTGTGTCGTGGATGTCTCAAATAGGATTCCAGGGGTTGATCCATGGGTAGGCTAGTGCTTCGTCCTAATTGGCTGGATTCGAGTGTCCATTTTCTGAGTGCAAAAATAAGGTATTTTATGAAGCAACCATCAAATAAATGTTTAAAAATGGTTTCACCTTATTTTTCAAAAATACTACACCACATTACATGGTCAATGTCCCAACAAGAGTATTTTAAACCTTTCTGTCCACCTCTCGTGAAAAAAGACAAATGTCTGCTGAATCGGTAGGAAGTGGGTCAGATTTGAACTACAGGTACATGATATACTGCTCATGATTTTTTGAAAAATTCATTTTTAGACTCACAATATGATGTTTCTTCAGAGATCCAATGCAAGTTTTAGTGAGGCTCATCCCTTATCTTCATGCCCGCCGTTTTGACCATAGTTTGAAATAGGAAATTTGGAAACGGGCATAAGAAAATCAAAGCCGGACCAAACAATGTAAATCCTTCGCGTGGTGTCATATTATGTGACATAGTTACAAGGAAAAATACCAAACTTTGTATATTGATTGCATCTTGAAAAAACCTTCCCAGAAATGACCTATCATGTTCGAGGTTTCATGGCTTTCGAGACAAACGACCAATGTTATGACCAGAATCATGACATAGTTTGTGATAATATGCCCATATTGTGCACGCGTGTGCATATTGGGATGGAGAACAATGTTGCAGGAGGAAGTTTTCCTTTTCGTCGCAAGAAAAAGCCATTTTCTATTTTCTGAGTGCCAAAATCGGGGCGTTTTGTGAAGCAACACCAAATGTTCAATTCAAAAATGCTACCACCCCATTTTTCAAAAATACTAGACCACCTTACGTGAACAATGTCCAACCTAGATATTTTAAAACCTTTCCATGCACCCCTCATGAAAAAGACAAATGTCTGCCGAATGGGTAGGAAGTGGGTCCGATTTGAACTACAGGTACATGATCTAATGCTCGTGATTTTCAGAAAAAATCATTTTTAGACTCACAATATGATGTTTCTTCAGAGATCCAATGCAAGTTTTAGCGAGGCTCATCCTTTATCTTCATGCCCGCCATTTTGACCATAGTTTAAAACCGGAAAATTTGGAAACAGGCATAAGAAATTCAAAAACAGTCTGAACAATGTAAATCCTTCACTTGGTGTCATATTATGTGAGATAGTTGCAAGGAAAAATATCAAACTTTGTATCTTGATTGCATCTCGAAAAAAACTTCCCAAAAATGACCTATCATGTTCGAGGTTTCATGGCTTTCGAGACAAACGACCAATGTGATGACCAGAATCACGACATAGTTTGTGATAATGCACACATATTGTGCACACATGTGCATCTTGGGATGGATAACAATGTTGCAGGAGAAAGTTTTCCTTTTCGTCACACGAAAAAGCCATTTTCTATTTTCTAAGTGCCAAAATCGGGGCGTTTTGGCAAGCAACACCAAATGTTCAATTCAAAAATGCTACCATCCTATTTTAAAAAATACTAGATCACCTCATATGAACAATGTCCAACCTAGAGATTTTAAAACCTTTCCGTGCACCCCTCGTGAAAAAGAAAAATGTCTGCTGAATCGGTAGGAAGTGGGTCCGATTTGAACTACAGGTACATGATATAATGTTCATGATTTCTAGAAAAAATCATTTTTAGACTGACAATATGATGATTCTTCAGAGATCCAATGCAAGTTTTAGCGAGGCTCATCCCTTATCTTCATGCCCGCTGTTTTGACCATAGTTTCAAACAGGAAAATTTGGAAACAGGCATAAGAAAATCAAAAATGGTCCGAACAATATAAATCCTTCACGTAGTGTCATATTATGTGACATAGCTACAAGTAAAAATACCAAACTTGGTATATTGATTCCATCTCAAAAAAAGCTTCACATAAATGACCTATCATGTTCGAGGTTTCATGGATTTCGAGACAAACGACCAATGTTATGACCAGAATCGTGACTTAGTTTGTGATAATGTGCCCATATTGTGCACGCATATGCATATTGGGATGGAGAACAATGTTGCAGGAGGAAGTTTTCCTTTTAGTCACACGAAAAAGCCATTTTCTATTTTCCGAGTGCCAAAATCGGGGCGTTTTGTGAAGCAACACCAAATGTTTAATTCAAAAATGCTACCACCCCATTTTTTAAAAATACTAGACAAACTTACATGAACAATGTCCAACCTAGAATTTTTAAAACCTTTCCGTGCACCCCCGTGAAAAAGAGAAATGTCTGCCAAATTGGTAGGAAGTGGGTCCGGTTTGAACTACAGGTACATGATCTAATGCTCGTGATTTTTAGAAAAAATCATTTTTACACTCACAATATGATGTTTCTTCAGATATCCAATGCATGTTTTAGCGAGGCTCATCCCTTATCTTCATGCCCGCCGTTTTGACCATAGTTTGAACCAGGAAAATTTTGTAACGGGCATAAGAAATTCAAAAACGGTCCGAACAATGTAAATCCTTCGCGTAGTGTCATATTATGTGATATAGTTGTAAGAAAAATTACCAAACCATGTATATTGATTGCATCTCGAAAAATCCTTCACAGAGATGACATATCATGTTCGAGTATTCATGGCTTTCGAGACAAACGACCAAGGTGATGACCAAAATCACGACATAGTTTGTGATAATGCGCCCATATTGTGCACTCATGTGTATCTTGGGATGGTGAACAATATTGCAGGAGGAAGTTTTCCTTTTCATTGCACGAAAACGCCATTTTCTATTTTCTGAGTGCCAAAATCAGGGTGTTTTGTGAAGCAACACCAAATGTTCAATTCAAAAATACTACCACCCCATTTTTCAAAAATACTAGACCACCTTACATGAACAATGTCCCAACTAGAGATTTTAAAACCTTTCCGTGCACCCCTCGTGAAGAAGATAAATGTCTGCCGAATCGGTAGGAAGTGGGTCCGGTTTGAACTACAGGTACATCATTTAATCCTCATGTTTTTTTGGAAAAATTATTTTTAGGTTCACAATATATTGTTTTATCATAGATTCACCGAAAGTTTAGCCAGGCTCAGCCCCTAGACGAGGACAGTCCCAATTTTATTTATCAAGTTTTCCTTGCATAAATAGTTTTGGTTATTCAAGTTCTCCATGATGCATTATGAAATTGCAAGTATGGAATGCATAGTTAGACCTGTATCGTCTCGCTGATCGATTTATACATATGATTTGTCAAAATACGATTTATGGATTAAAAGTTATGACTTATGCAAGATTTAAGTAATTTCTAAAGATTTCGAATTTTATGTATCTATAATTAATTATAGATGTAATGTTCATAATTTTATGCTTATTTATATATATAAAACATTTTATTTTAGCTTACCAATAAAAAATATATGAATTATGCCATATAAAATATTTTTCTAGAATTTTAAACCAAATCAAATAGAAAAAAGCCATTCTCACCTAGAGAGAGTGAGACGCATAGAATGATGGGTGGGCCTAGGGACGCTAACTGGACACTGGTGTGGTTGGGCATTTTGCACCGGTGTGAAGCTAGCCTAGCTCAATGACAGGTGGGACAGATTCAAAAAGGGAGGACATGGCCCATTTAGGTACAGACCCAACAGATGAGATGAAGTTTATAAGGTGTCGGCGCGTACTCTTTATAAGAAAGATTATGTGGTGCAGTGGTTGGAGCGCTAGGGAGATGGGGTGGAGATCACGGGTTCGAGTCCTATAGTCGAAATCTTTTTTTGGAATTCTCCTCCTCCTTGCCAGGTCGCGGTGGGGCGCGGGTAGGGCCTCCCTGCCAGTTCGTGTTGGGGCGCGGATGAGGCCTACCTGCCAGGGCGCGGGTGGGGCCTCTATGTCAGGTTGTGGGAGGCCTACTCATCAGGTTGGTTATGGAAAAATGTTAACACATGGACAATTATTAACACGTGGACAAGCCACGTATGCAAAAAATGACATGTAGACATGACACACATACCTAATTGCTGATGTGGCCACCTAGTCATATGAATGAATCCGAATTTAGATTCTATGGCGATTTAAATTGGTCATAATACGCTACAAGTAAGAGCATAAGCTGTATTGTACATATTATGATGATTTCATTTGATAAAATTATGACGATTCCGACACAAAACGTCCTAATTCTACAGGGTTTTAACCTCTCCAAATGGCCTATGACCATATTGTGCGAAATCGTCATAGATTTATGACGATTTCATTCCTCGTCACTATGAGAAGGTCACAAGTAAACACATTTCTTGTAGTGATATGATGTGGGTGTTCAGTAGTAGTGGCCTCCATGTGGGCGACTTCGTCTTCTTGATGTAGCCATGGCGTAGCATCATCTTCAAGCATCATGTACATCTTCTCCATTTGAGGGATCATAAGTTCAAGGCTTGTCACTTCTTCATCCATGGAACCTAGCACATCAAGATAAAACACACTAGAGATAGAGGGTAAGTTGTTAGAAAGCAAAGTGGTCTCACATGACCTATCAACTACTAGTCTCAACTCACTCTATGTATCTCTCATGCCCTCAAAGTGGAAGCACTCAATCTCACATATGGTGGATCACTCATCTCACTCTTTCTTGCACTCAAGTGGGCTAAGTGGCTCTCATACTCACATGGGATTGGTACGACATCATCACTCAAGTGTATGGGGATAGGCTCGGTTTCCTTAACTCCATGCGCCTCCTTTGGTGAAGGGAAAGTCCCATGCTCACCATTCTTGAACCTGCCATCGCCATCTTGTAGTAGTGGTGGAAGTAGGTTCATGTTGTTTCCTATCCGATTTATGACAAAGAGCTTTTTGCCTTAGTTTGTGTCCTTCAAGTTTGACAACACTACCTTTGGCCGAAGGAATTTATCATACATTCCAACCATGAGTCGTTGAAATATCTCAAAGGCCAAGCCAACTTGAGTGAGAGACACACTAAGTGGGTCGAGTTTATGGAGTCTTTTCCTTACATTGTCAAGTATAAGAAGAGCAAAGATAATGTAGTTGCGGACGCTTTGTCTTGCAAGCACACAAGCCTTCTTACGAGGCTTGAAATCAATGTGTTGTGTCTTGAATAAAAACTTTGTATGCTTCTGGCCGTTCTTTGAACCAATTTTCACAAAGTGCTCCATTGATAAAGGAGTGGATGATTTCTATTTTCATAAGGCCTTTCTATTTAAACAAAGTAAGCTTTGCATTCCGAAGTCATCTCTCCAACTTTTTCATCTCCAAGATTCTCATGGTGAGGCCTTGTGGGTCACTTTGGTCGTGATAAGACATTGGACATGCTCTCCACTTACTACTTTTGGACGAAGATGAAGCGCGACGTGGAGCACTACGTTCAATGCTACATGACATGTGTTCAAGCTAAGTCGCAAGCTAACCCCTACGATCTTTATAGGCCATTAACTATTCCTCATACACCTTGGTCCGACATTAGCATGGATTTTGTGTTAGGATTGCCTAGATCTAAGGTAGGAAGTGGGCTCGTATAGATGAACAGATTCAGTTTTGGAGTCCATGATGACTTGGCATAAGTTGGAGACTTTGATGTGGTAACGACCATAGGTCGGGCTACATCATCTCGCCCCCCTTCAAAAAGAGTCGTCCTCGACTCTACATGCTCATCACAAAGTAGAAGATGTTGAGAGACCTTCTTGATCCTGGGGTTCACCATATAGTCGTCCTCGAGAAGCTTGAATTGACAACACTCCAATGTTCATTCACTTCCCATGAAGCCTACAAAGCTCACAACAAAAGCGAAGCAACAATGATAGTACATGAAGAATATAGCATGAGTCCTCAAGTAGAAGGAAGTCACCTTATGGTGTAGAGATGCTCGTTAAAGGGCATCCCTAGGTAACTCTCTTCAATTCTTCTTGTCAACTCTTTGTCCATAGAGGTTAACGCATAAGCAATTGTACCTTCATACAACAAAGACCAAGCAACATATGTTTGTGTGTGATAGAGGAGCATATCATGTGTGGCATGTCCATTCTTGTTCACAACACTATTAGCATAACTCAAGTATCACAAACGAAATGCGTATGCAAGGTCAAAGTGCATGGAAGTTTCTTGAACATCATCCAAATGTGGGAACTCGAAAACTCCATATAACGTCTTAGTGTGGCACTTAAAGCAAAGGACTAAAATATTGATAACCATCTTTGACGCCAGAATAGGAGAATTCGGCAAAAACACATGAGGAAGAATATTGAAAACAACATCATTATGGGTGCAAACCAACCATTGGAAAGAGAAATTGTTCAATATGTTGGATGCTATACACATATCATCAAAAACAAAGATCATGTGCATAAGAGTATCACAAGCGGAAGAAAAAACAACATGTTTGCAAACAAACCATATGAAAGAGCAAGTGATGAGGACATCCGTACAGCTTTGCTATCTCTAACTCCTAATGAAGTTGTCGATGTTGCTACTAAGACCAAGTCTAATGAGATCAGGATTAGACCTATTACTCGAGCTCGTGCCAAGCTGTTGAGGACATCCCTACACTTACACCTACCCCAATTACTACTGAAGATGTTCCAGCTATTGCAAGGAAGGAATAGTCCAATGAGATTAGAATTGGACCCATTACAAGAGCTCGTGCTAAGATACTTGAACAACAGGTGGATTCACTCCTAAACGAATATGGTACTTTAATTGATGAGAACTTTATACTACCTAAGTCTATGCATTTATGTATGATTAGGTTCATTGGAGAAACAAACATGGCGCGAGGAGGAGAAGGGCTACAAGAGAAGCCCAGCATTATGATCGCCCAAGGATGCACGAGGGAGGAGCAGGAGGAAGGCGCAAGAGAAGATCATCAAGACGGAGGCATGAAGATCTGCGACGACCGAAGTGTCCGGCCAAGTCCACCCGGACTGTCCGGGCAGCCTGCGAGAAGCATTGGTGCGGACAATCTGTATGCCAAATCAGACACCACCCGGAAAGTTTGAAGATTTCAGCCAAACCAGACTGTCCGGCTGACTCCACACGGAGTGTCTGGCCCGACCGGAATGTCCGGCTGATATCCACCAGACTGTCCGTCCACCGACCGAATCTGGTACGAGTCGGTGTGTATCAGTTTGAGTCGTATGCGTCTTATTGGGTCGGCCTTGCTTGTATGATCGCCATGTGCAACACAATGGCCATGCCAATACATATCACTTGGAGTTCAAGGGCAAGAAGACTAATTTGCAGCTAATGACACCATAGCAGATTGTGAATGAGTCTCATCAAAAGATAAAAGTGAACTTGAAGGATGAATCTATAGATATGTGAGATAGTGTTGCAGCTGTACATGATGTATTAGAGCCCAAAAAGAGTGATATAACAAAACGTGAGAGAGTTCCTAGTCTAGTGATATTAGCCACAAAGGAAGATATGAGAGTGTTTCGTGAGGATCCTACAGCCATGCCACTTGTGGTCATGTATAAGGGTGAGGTATTGGTTTCTAACGACATGACCCCTATTTCTCTTGGTGTATCTACTGTTTTGCGGGATTTTGGCGATGTGTTTCCAGAAGATGTACCAGCAGGATTGCCTTCATTGCGTGGCATTGAGCATCAAATCGACTTGATCCCTGGTGCCACATTACCAAAATGTGCACCCTACAGGACCAACCCTGACGAAACAAAGGAGATACAGAAACAAGTACAGGCGTTGCTGGATAAAGGGTACATTCGTGTTTCTCTTAGACCTTGTGTTGTTCATGTTATTTTAGTGCCTAAGAAAGATGCTACATGGCGCATGTGTGTAGATTGTAGAGCTATTAATAACATCACTATTCGATATCGTCATCCTATTCCACGCTTAGAGGATATGCTAGATGAATTGAGTGGTGCTGCTATTTTCTCTAAGACTGATTTGCGTAGTGGTTATCATCAAATTAGGATGAAAGAAGGGGATGAATGGAAAACTGCTTTCAAAACGAAATTTGGTTTGTGTGAGTGGTTAGTTATGCCGTTTGGTCTTACTAATGCACCTAGTACTTTCATGAGATTAATGAATCATGTTTTGAGAGAATTTATTGGTCGTTTTATGGTTGTTTATTTTGATGATATACTTATCTATAGCCACAACAAAACTGAACATTGTAGTCATATCCGACAAATTTTGCAAGTGTTGCATGATAATAAATTATATGCTAATCTAGAGAAGTGCACATTTGTAAAAGACAAGGTCATATTTCTAGGATTTGTTGTATCTAAGCATGGGGTAGAAGTAGATCAATCTAAAATTGAATCAATTCAGAATTGGCCTATTCTCATGAATGTGAGTCAAGTGTGTAGTTTCCATGGATTTGATGGTTTCTATAGGCGCTTTGTGAAGGATTTTAGCTCTATTGCTACACCATTGAATGAATTGACTAAGAAAGGTGTGCCATTTGTGTGGGACGCAACCCAAGATATTGCATTTGATACATTAAAATGTTTGCTTACTTCTACACCATTACTTGCATTGCCTGATTTTTCGAAAAAATTTGAAGTTGAATGCGATGCTAGTGGTATAGGTATTCGTGGCGTTTTGATGCAAGAGGGTCACCCTATAGCATATTTTTCTGAGAAGCTTGCTGGTGCTAGATTGAATTATCCTATTTATGATAAAGAATTGTATGCACTTGTTAGAGTTCTTGAAGTTTGGCAACATTATTTGTGGCCAAAAGAATTTATCGTACATTCTGATCATGAAGCATTGAAGTATTTGAAAGCTCAATCAAACTTGCATAGAAGATTAGCTAAATGGGTTGAGTTTATTGAATCTTTTCCTTACATCATTAAGTATAAGAAAGGAAAGGAGAATGCAGTTGCTTATGCTTTGTCTAGGAAAAAACATGCTATTAACCAATCTTGATGTTAAAATTCCTGGATTCGAGAGAATTTGTGAACTTTATGCAACTGACCATGATTTTGCTGAACCATATTGTTTGTGTGCTCTAAAAAATGCATGGGATAAGTATCATATACATGATGGATATTTTTTTTAGAGCTAACAAACTATGTATTCCAGAAGTAAGCAAACATTTCAATTTTGGGCGTGGAGTGTAGGAATCACATGCTGGTGGTTTGATGGGTCACGTTGGGCATGAGAAGAAATTGCTCGTGCTTGTTGATCAATTTTATTGTCCCAGGATGAGGCGTGATGTGTACGGATTTGTGAGTCATTGCATTACATGCCAGAAGTCCAAATCAAAGATGAAGCCTCATGGTTTGTATACACCTCTCTCTGCACCTACTACACCATGGTAAGACATTAGTATGGATTTTGTGCTAGGTCTACCTAAAACACAGAGAGGTCATGATTCTATATTTGTGGTAGTGGATAGGTTCTCTGAGATGGCTCATTTTATTGCCTTCCACAAAAGCGACGATGCGTCGCATGTTGCTAACTTGTTTTCAGGGACATCGTGAGATTACATGGAGTACCCAAGACGATTGTTTCTGACAGTGATGTCAAGGTCATGAGCTACTTTTGGAAGACCTTATGGGGAAGCTGGAAACGAAGCTGTTGTTCAGTACTACATGCCATCCCCAAACAGATGCTCAAATGGAGGTATTGAATAGAACATTGTCACAATTGCTAAGGACTATGCTAAAGAAGAATATGCGGGAGTGGGAAGAGTGTTTTCCACATGTTGAGTTTGCATACAATAGGGTTGTGCATTCGACTACTCAGCTTCATCCTTTTGAGGTGGTGTATGGCTTCAAGCCATTGACGCCACTTGATTTTTGGCCTTTGCCATCACATGAGAGAGTTGATATGGAGGCATAAAAGCATGCTGAATATGTGAGGAAGATTCATGAGAAGACTCGAGAGGTTATTGAGAAGAAAGGCAAGAACATTGCTACTGCAAGGAATCAAGCAAGGAAGGAAGTTTTGTTCAAGCCTGGCGACATGGTATGGGTGCATCTGCACAAGGTCAGGTTCCCACTACTACGACAATCTAAATTGAAGCCACGTGGTGCTGGTCCTTACAAGGTGTTAGCCAAGATTAATGATAATGCCTACTCGATTGATATACCTATTGCTGAGTTTGGTGGAGTTAGCAACAGTTTCAACGTTGCTGATTTATCACCATATGATGGAGAAGATATTGCAGGGCAACCTCTGGGATGGCCCGATCTTTCACGAATCCCTTCAAATAGAGGCAGAGTAAGTGTGGGGGATTAGGGGAGAGATCGAAACGCAAACTCACGCACGAAGAACATACACACGCACACACATGAAAACACGATACAAGGCAATTGCTCATGCAGGCGGCTACCGATTCGACGCAATACCTAGGATCGGCGTCGGGTGGAGGACTCTCTATCGAACCGGCACGGCAAGGAGGGAGACTCGGTGAGATCTTGACGTCTAGCCAAAGGGACTCCGATGCCTAGGCCTTGTACAACATGGAGGCACGATGAAACTCCAATGAGGTTTAGGATATTTGGTGCTCCTATGTCAAAGGAGCATGAGGCAAGAACTAGATAGATCCACAAGGGGTTTCCACTAATTCCAAATATCAAGCCTAGGGTTCACAATAGAGGTGGGGGGCTATATATAGGCCAGTCACAAGTTCAGGGGTAATTTAGGAATTAAAGTAGAGTTCTGCGCGAAGTAGAGGGGTACATGGTCCATAGGGCCTAGCCATGGCTCGCAGGCCCATCTTAAGGCCGAACAGTCCGGGTCAAGTGGACCGGATAGTCCGAGGTGGCCGGACACTCCGGGTAGTGTCTGGGTCGTGTCCGAAGTGGCATACTGATTGTTTGTGCCAGGATGGGGCTGGGGTATGCCGGACACTCTGGCTGATTTGGGTCGGACACTCCAGTTGCGCCGGACACTCCGACTAGATCAGGGCAGACACTCCGGCTCCATCAGCTTTAGGATAGAGGCAACTTCAGGGCTCGTGGGTCAACGCGGCGGGGTTTTGTGCCTGATAATGCATAGAGTAGTGGTATGAAGTAGCAATCCATCCAAGTGTATGTCAAAGTCACATGATGAGAGGAGCGAATTCACCTTAGCTTGAAGGAGCTTGTCTCGGGCACGGGTCATTGCTCCACTTGGGGGACTTGGTGGTGTCGATGTAGGAGTGTCCGTAGGACGGGCTACATCAGCTCCCCCCTTGGGAAAGAGACATCCTCGACTCTTCATGGTTGTCATCTTGAACATCTCCATGGTAGGGTGAGAGATCCTTGACGTTGAATGTATTTCTTGCAAGGTACTTGGATGTCAGTATGTCGATCATGTAGGCGTTGTTGTTGATTATCTTGATGACTTTGAAGGGACCATCTCCTCTTGGCTTAAGCTTGGAGTCGCATTCCTTGGGGAAGCGGTCTTTGCTTAGGTGTATCCACATGAGATCACCTTCCTCGAAGATCAATTCTCGCTTGTCCTTGTTTAACTTTGAAGCTTGGTGAAGGATTTGTTGTTCAATATTAGCTCTTGTTTCTTCGTGAAGCTTCTTCATAGCTTGGGTGCGCTTCTCAACGTCCATGTTGGTGCGCTCATGGATAGGTAGTGGTTGGATGTCGAGCGCGGTGAGGGGCTCGAAACCATGGATGGTCATGAAGGGACTCATCTTGGTTTTTGAGTGCTTGGCACGGTTGTAGGCAAACTCAGCGTGTGGAATGCATTCCTGCCAATCCTTGAGGTTTTTCTTGATCAACACACGAAGTAGAGTCCCAAGGCATCGGTTGACAACTTCGTTTTGGCCATCGGTTTGAGGATGCGATGCGGATGAGAAGTTGAGCTTGACATCGAGCTTGTCCATGAGGGTCTTCCACAAGTAACTCATGAATTGGACGTCGTAGTCGGAGACGATTGTTCTTGGCACACCATGAAGACAGACGATTTCCCTGAAAAACAAATTTGCAACATGTGAAGCATCGTCAGTCTTATGGCATGGTATGAAGTGTGCAATTTTGGAAAAGTGATCCACGACAACAATTATAGAATCATGACAATGTTTAGATCTGGGCAATCCTAACACAAAACCATGCTAATGTCTGACCAAGGTGTATGAGGAATAGGTAATGGCATATAAAGACCATAAGGGTTAGCTTGCGACTTAGCTTGGACACATGTTGTGCATCGTTAAACGTAGTGCTCTATGTCGCGCTTCATATTGGGCCAAAAGTAGTGAGTGGAGAGCATGTCCAATGTCTTGTCACAGCCAAAGTGACCCATAAGGCCTCCACCATGAGATTGTTGGAGAAGCAAAATTTGGAGAGAGGACTTTGGAATGCAAAGCTTATTTTGTTTAAATAGAAAGATCTTATGCAAACAGAAATCATCCACTCCTTTATCAATGGAGCACTTTGCAAAAATTGGTTCAAAGAATGGGTCGGAAGCATACAAAGTTTTTATTTCCTCAAGACACAACACGTTGAATTCAAGTCTCATAAGAAGGCTTCTGTGCTTGCGAGACAAAGCGTCTGCAACTACATTATCTTTGCCCGTCTTATACTTGAAAATGTACAGAAAAGACTCCATAAACTCAACCCACTTAGTGTGTTTCTTACTTAAGTTGGCTTGTCCTTTGAGATATTTCAAAGACTCGTGGTCGGAATGTATGATAAATTCTTTAGGCCATAGGTAGTGTTGCCAAACTTGAAGGACGCGAACTAAGGCAAAAAGCTCTTTGTCATAAATCAGATAGTTAAGGCGAGCACCATCAAGTTTCTCGCTATAGTAGGCTATAGGACGCCTGTTTTGCATAAGGACTCCTCCAATGCCAATACCACTAGCATCACACTCTATCTCAAAAGTTTTAGTGAAATCCGGTAACGCAAGAAGAGGTGCTTCCGTGAGCCTCTTTTTAAGTTCATCGAAAGCTTTTTGTTGTGCCTTGCCCCATACAAAGGTGACATTCTTTTTGGTCAATTCATTGAGAGGACAAACAATGGACAAAAAGTCTTTCACAAAGCGATGATAGAAACCGGCCAATCGATGAAAACTTCGGAGTTCACTCACATTTGTTGGGATGGGACAATATCGTATGTCCTTTACTTTGGAAACATCAACTTCAATGCCCTTTGAAGAAACAACAAATCCAAGAAAAATCAACTTGTCTTTAGCAAAAGTGCACTTGGGAAGATTAGCATATAGCTTTTCATGTCGAAGGATTTGCAAAACTTCCTTGACATGTTTATATGGTCCTCAAGTGACTTGCTATAAACAAGTATATCATCAAAATAAACAACGACGCTCTTGCCAATGAGAGAACACAAAATATGATTCATGAGGCGCATGAAGGTGGATGGGGAATTAGACAAGCCAAGGGCATAACCAACCATTCATAGAGACCAAGTTTGGTCTTGAATGCGGTTTTCCACTCATCACCTTCAGCCATGCGTATTTGATGTTAACCACTACAAAGATCATTTTTTGAAAAAATAGTGGCTCCACACAACTCATCAAGCATGTCATCAAGACGCGGTATAGGATGTCGATAACGCACGGTAATAGCATTGATTGGCCGGCAGTCCATGCATAACCGTAATGTATCATCCGATTTAGGAACAAGAATCACGGGTACTGCACTTGGACTAGTGCTAACTTGATTCAAACCTTTGGAGACGATTTGGTTGATTTGATGTTCGATCTCCTTCGTCTCCTTCGGGTTCATGCGGTAGGCGGCGCGGTTTGGAAGGGGCGCGCCGAGAATGAGATAAATGTGATGTTTGATGCCACGAAGAGGAGGTAGTCCATGTGGTAGTTCTTCGGGGAATACATCCTTGAATTCCTGTAAAACAATCATCAAAGATGGAGGAACATTGGTTAATTCATTAGTTCCTTGCACTAGTCCCTTGCAAATGAGGACGTAGTGCAAGATGGATGGGTTGTTCCGCACATGTCGCATCCCACTTTTGGTGGCAAGGAGAACACTCTTAGTTTTTTCGCTTGAGTTTGGCTTGTGGCTCACTCACTATGATGTGGCTCTCTCGCTCACCACTCTTCTCACAAGTAGATGTTGTACTTTGCGCCCTCGCTAAAGCCTTTGCATTGTCTGCAATTATTTGGCTAGGAGTCATTGGTTGCAAAACACATGTTTTGTTGACCCATTTGAAGGTGTACACATTGGTGCGACCATCATGTAGAGCAGCCTTGTAAATTTTCCATGGTCGACCAAGCAACATGTGGCAAACCGTCATTGGAACTGCATCACACTTGACCGTGTCTTTGTAAGGGCCAATGGCGAAGGTGACCGATACAGTGTGCTTGATCTTCACGGACCCTTGGTAACTTACCATTGCACGTGGTAGGGGTGATTGTGTGGATGGAGGGTTAGATTGAGCTTCTCACACAACTCGGTGCTAACAAGGTTGTGGCAAGTCCCTCCATCGATGATCACCTTGATAGATTTGCCATTGATGCCGGCTCATGTTTGTAAGATATTTGAGCGTTGGTCTTCATGCTCTTGTGCTTGAGTGGTCAAGATCCTTGTGACTACAAGCGATGGACTTGCGTCATGTTCACACATGAGGAGTTCTTGGTCATCTTCCACTTGTTGCCTTGTCATTACTTCCTTGACTCGGGCATCAAATTAATCTTCACTCAAGTACTATTCGTCGCCATTGTCATGGATGAACAACACTTTCTTGTTTCCACACTCGGCCGACTTGTGTCCCTTGCCTCCACACTTGTAGCATTCATCGTTGAAAGTTGTATCACTCTTTGCTTGTTTGCCACTTGGGGGCAGTTTTCCTTGGGGAAGTGTGGGATTGAAGGAAGGCTTGGAGGTACTTGAGGAGCTTCCATTGAAGGTTTTTGGCGTAGCGGTTGAAGCTTGCTTTTAGGTGAAATACGTCTTGGGCTTGGTGTACTTGATGTCCTCTTGCACTTGACGTTTGGCCTTTGTTGCGATGTGCACAGGCTCAACCATGTTGCTGTATGTTTGTAACTCGACGATGCGCTTAATTGGGTGATTCAAGCCAATAAGGAAACATGCCATAGTTTGCTCTGTGTGCTCTTCAATGTTGGCGTGGATCAAGTTGAGTTCCATTCCTTGAAGTACTCTTCCACAGTCTTTGTCCCTTGGCGCAACGATTGAAGGTTGTTGAAGAGGTCACATGTGTAGTGCGTGGGAACAAAACGGAATCTCATGTGAGCCTTCATGTCATGCCAAGTTGTGGTTGGCGGCTCTTGTCTTGTGTCACGAGAAACTTGAACTTGTTCCCACCAAAGGTTGGCATACTCATCAAACTCAAGCGAAGCCATGGCGACCATCTTCTCGTTGCTATAATTATGCATAGGGAAGATCTTGTCGACTTTGAGTGCCCATGAGAGATACTCTTAGGGGTCATTTGATGCGGTGAACTTGGGCATCGTGAACTTGAGCTTGCCAAACGTTTCTTCCTCATTGCGGTCACGGTAGCGATGGTTGCCATGTTGATGACGGTCTTCATCTTTCATACGATCATTGCGACGAGCTTGTTGAGCTTGTTGATGATCTTGTGGTTGAGGAGGTGGAACTTGGTTCTCGCGACCTTGTTGCGGAGCTTGCTCTTGATGTTGTTGTTGTGGAGCTTGCTCTTGCTCTTGGCATGGTTGCTGACGATGTTGAGGCACTTGGGCCCCATGAGGGTGTTGACGATGTGGAGCCTCATGACGCGGTTGATGACGAAGAGGAGGCTTGTTCCTCGGTTGGTGATGATAATTAGGCACATGGGCCTCACGATGAAGATCATGGTCTTGAGACTCATGACGTGGTGGGCGTCGCTCAACTTGTACCACTTGGCGATCCAAGTTTTGGTGGTGTGGAGGAGGCACCTCGTGATGACCATGGTGTCGGTGCGGACGTTCATGACGGTGATGACGAGGAGGTGGATCTTGGAGAACTTCATTTCGATGGCGAGCTTGATTCTCCCAATTGGAGTCATCACTTTTTGTGTCAACTACGTGTCACGGGTGATGGTGGTGGACTTGCGGTTGCACTTCCAGTTCTTCTTGTTGTTGCTCTTGTTGGATCACCAATGCCCTTGCGTGATGATGGTGTGCTTCTTGTCTTGCTTGGGGCCTTGAAGAGAAATCACCATCATAGCTTGACGTTGTGGCGTACCGTGGGGAAGGTACATAGTTTGAAGAACTTCCATCTTCAACCACAGGAGCATCATTGTGTCTTGGCGCACTTGGAGGAATATCTTTGTAGCATCCCAAATGTCTAACATTGTAATGCTACATGGTTTCAACCAATATAATGCTACCCCTACATAATAATTAATGCACCATCATAATATCATTCTCATGTCATCGTGCCACATTGCATTTGAGCATCATATTAAAACCTATTTCATTTGATTCTTCTCTTCATATTGCATTGTCTTATTAACATTTTTCTTCTTGATATATTGTATTTGTTTCTTGATTATTGTTACATGTCCAATATGAGTTGAGGGCATCTATTTTAAAATCCTTCCACCTACTAATTAGATAATGCCAACTTCCATTTTTGATACCATCTAACTCTACCATATCTTATATATGTGGGCATTGTACTTTTATCTTAGCATTTTAATGCTTAGCTCACATATATATTCATATGGATCTTGTTTCTTCTTTTTCTCTTTTATTCTTGTGAGATGCCCAGATTGTTTTATGGGCATCATTTTTTCCCTACCTTCCTGCTTTTTTACTCTTGACTCTATTTTAGATGGCTATCATTATCTCTATTCTCCTTTCTGCTGCAGATTCAAAATTGTCCAAATGTTTTCTGTTGCTAGAGATCATATTGGTGTCAATTCTCCAAGATCTGTCCATTCCTTCTTATTCTTGCAAATAACCAAGCATACAATATTTGGAGGATCTGCTGTTTATCTGCCTTCTAAACCTCCTTGTGTTCCTTTAGTTACAGTTCGGGTTCAATTTTGAATCTCATTATTCAAATCTGGACCCATCTTCGAACAGAAGCAACAGCTCTGCCTATCGTCAGTTAACAAAGTAGGTGTTCATAAGCCAGGAACCAGAGTGACAACAAAATCGAGCAGAAGCATCCATCGCAACAGCCGCTGTCGATCGCCCCAATAGCAGCAAGCAAGTCCACCCGGGGCCTTGTTCCTTCAGCCGCCGAAGCCCAGGCAAAAGTAGTTGGCCCAGAATCCTCCAGTCGACGGACACGCCCTTCTGTTACTGTGCATCCTCTCCTGTCGTTGTCTTCCTCCCTCTGCAGCTAAACGGCGAGCAGGTAGCCATCCCTCTCCGTTGTCAGCGTCAGCACCGAGCCACCCCACCACAAGCGTGTGAGACCTCCTCCTTATCTACCTCGTCTACACCAAGAACCCTAATCCCCACCTCTGTCCTCGCCTGTTCCACCTCGTCCTTGCAGCCACCGCCGCCATCCCTGATACCCATTGTCGCCCTGCCGCATGGTTGCCTTCAAGCCGAGGTGAGCACGGCCTCGTCTCCACCTCGTCCTCCTCTTCATTCCCGCGGAAGTAATCGAGCTGGGAGCCCTCGATCGCGACAGAACTGTCCTCAACAACAACTTCGGTCACCGACGCTCGTCGTCGATTCCGGCTGCCACGGGCGTCCAACGTCCATATCGTCGACTCTCATGAACCCTCGGTGGGCTCCCCATCCTGTTCCACCTCTCCTCCATCGTCATTAGGCTCTACCGCCGCCTCCCTGCGTCTTTCTGAGCCGCTCGCCGCGCGCCAGCGTCAACCTAAAGAAACAACAACAGTAGCCCTGTAATTTTCCGTCAGTGTTCCAACCTGAATACAGTGGCACGATCCACCTCAAAAGCATGTCGATCTGTATGTATATGTGAAATACATCATAGCCTGGTGGCTGCCGGTTCCATTTGTAGTGCATAAGTCCTGAGTTCGAGTTCTCAATCGCCAGATATCCTTCCATTTCATCTCTACTTTCGCCTGCTCGAACTCGCCGGTGCGCCGCGCACACGCGCATGCTCCGGGACGTCTGTCGCCGGCAAGCAAGTGCCTGTATCTATTTCTGTTCGTGCGAGCAGCCTGCTGAAATTCAGAACGGGAGCCTGTATCTATTTCTGTTCGTGCGAGCAGCCAGCTGAAATTCAGAACGGGAGACTGTATCTATTTCTGTTCGTGCGAGCAGCCTGCTGAAATTCAGAACGGGAGACTGAATTTTTAGTCAGTTCCGACAGTCACAGAAGGCCCCTTTTAGTCTGAACCTTGATGCGCTCTGTAGCTGATACTGTGTTGGTTCAGTCTGGTGGTCTACACATAGTCCCCTGATCGATCCCATGCGGGCATGCCATCGTCTCCGACAAACGTTCGCCATGCTTCGTCCATCTGCTGAGTGCAAACGTTCGCCATGCTTTTCTTCCTCCAGCTGACTCGTTTTTGCATCTGCGTATGATCCAGCAGCTTGAGTGTTGCTCCCTAAAACATCCTGGTCTTGGTCCATTTAAAGAGAGTCGTGCTAGCTTTTGTACAAAATCTAGTGTAGCACAGTGACATTATCTATGTCTTGGTAAGGATCGAGTCCTCACTTGGCCAACCTATTTATTTTCTCGCCTCTGTTTCCTCTGCAAAAGAAATGTTCAGTTAGACTCCTAAAGCTTTGCATGCTGCACCCTAAGTTTGTACTCATAATTCAAATTGAAATATTTTCTAAACCAAAATCTATTTGAAATTGGTTATGGAATTCCAATATAAAACTTGTGTTTATTTCGGACTATCCTAAATACCTAAATCAATAAACTTTTTGCCTATTTTATTTAAAAATGAAATAATCCATAACTTTATTTTCATAATTCCAAATTCGACAAATAACATGTCTAAATCGATTAGCTCGACGAGGCCGTTCTATCTATGCATTGCATGATATCAATTGAAGCATGCATCATATAAATATTAAGTATACAACAATGTTTATGGGAGCACCTGTACTATTTAAGATTCCGCGCCACGTTTATGCTGTATCGACAAGCCCTGTCATACTTTCGGGTTCCCAGTCGTTTACCGCCGTCGTCGCAAACCCTGGGTCCGTCTCAGAGCCGGCCAACTTCGTTGCTAGTAGCTTATTGGGGTGGCCCCCTGAAATAATTTATGAATTTTGTGAATGCATTGTCGTGAGGCCTCGTTGTGTTTTATTTGGTTCTTCCCGAGGTCGATCGTGTGTGTGTTGCTATTTGTGCACCCCTGCAGGGTAAATATTTTAGAAAGCCATGTTCGCGATTATAGACGACTTGGAGCACAGTTTCTCGATCATAGACAAGCATAACTAAAGTACTGCCCTTAATTTGACTATGACATGACTAGTAATTAGTACAACACTCATGGAATGGTTAATAAAATTGCCAACAGATGGGATGTTCTTCCGCCTTCTCGTTGGTAAGCGCGAAGGAGGGCGAGCGATGGTTACTTATATTACTGATATAACTGTTGCTATTAATTAACATGCGCTCGTCCATCTCTGGTTGGGCAGATGTGTAGCGAGTCTTTATAGCTCTTTGTAGATATTATCTTTAGCTGCAGCTGCGTCACCCCCAGGTTGTTCCCTTTAGATGCATTAAGACTTGCTGAGTACCCCTAGGGTCTCACACGATAAATATTTGGTTTAAATGGATAGGTATACTCTCAGGAAGGTTACTGGGTTGAGGAGACGGATGATGGTGGCAACGACTATCAAGTGTAGAGATTCCAGGGTTGGAGATCCGTGAGATCTGTGGGCGGGATGTGCTTATTTCAGAGGCATCTTATGACAATTTGCTTCTTAATCCGTATTCGGATCTTGTTTTCCGCTCCCGCTTGATACTATGATGTGTGTTGTATGAGGATGTATCCTAAACTATTATGTCTATCTAGGATATTTGGATCTTGCCGTATGACGTTGCAATATTTCTATTTCTTTTAGATGTTGTGACTCTGATGTCTATTGTAAGTCGTAGACATACATACTCATTTGTGTATGTCGTGGTCGCGTTACCAGTCGCTTATGCCGCTCGCTCTTGTCCCGATGTTCTGGAAAGTGGATAAGGTGGTCGGCCGGTACCGTGCCCAGATACGCTTCGACGGGCCTACACGTGGGTGGCTTTGGGTCTCCGCTGTAGAATCACTTATCCACTTTTGGGTTCATCCAGGCTTGAACTTAGAGCGTAATGTCCGAGATATTATAATTGGTATCAGAGCCATTCCGCCCTTCAGGGTCTCAGCCAGATGGTCGTTGTCAATCTAGAAAATATTTTGGTAGCTATGTATACTAGGGAAAAACTAAACGTGAGAGTAGGACTGCTTCCATTTTTCTTCTTACCCACCCACTCACCCTTTTCTGGTAAGAAAGTGCAACGTTTGTCTATCCTCTTCTAAATATTCAAATTAGGATTCACGTGTTTGGGATTTCCGTAGTACCATAGGATGTGTGTGTGTAATTCTTTGTCTATCTGTTGCATCTAACCTTGTTGTCGCAATCTGCGTTTGGTTATCAACTGTTGGTACATTTTATACCGACAGGCTTATGTGTAAACCGATGCAATCTATCCGATTCTTTGTAAACCGATACGATCTGTCTTACTCTTGGTAACCGATGTGTTCTAGTTAGGTGTGTTCGTTCTGTATCTGTTAATCTCTTCGGTTGTTCGTAAGAAGGATAAGAGTTGGGTTGCGTATTTTTTCTATTCTTGTGCGAAGTAATGCTTTGAGTGCAGGATGGAGTCATGACCATATCACTACTTTATCATTCGCTCTTGTATATTGAATGGGTGAAGCTGCTAAGCTCTAACTGTTAAGTGATTTTGCGCATCTAGTTTGTATTTTAATGCCGAAATTTGTGGAAATTTTTTCTTTGGTAGATTTGTGTTCCACACTTCTTTTCAGTCGTGTGCGATATGCTAACTATCTTCAAGGTGCTATGAACTTTGTTTGATATTTTAATATCATCTTAGTAAATTGTATCCTTTAATCTAGGTTAATTCTATTTTAGTGCTATTTTGGATTATTAATAATTCTCCATTTTGGTACTAATGCAAGTTTTTCCATCAATAACAGGATGCCTCGCCGCAATGATGATGTCCTGGTTTTGCCAGAGCTGGATGTTGCGCTTGTCAGTTTGGCAAATACTCTGGGAGCTATGCAGCCAAACCAGCAGAGATTCGAGGAGAGCATCAGGAGGAATGAGTTCGTACCACCTCCACCACCTCCCCAGCGTGGCAGCTTGAAGGACTTTCTGAAGTTCACCCCACTGCACTTCGAGGTGACCGCCGAGCCATTGGATGCCGATGATTGGCTCCGGGAGATCACGAGGTTACTGGATACCGCAGATGTTGCTGAGCACGACAAGGTTAAGTGCGCTACTCTCCTTCTGCGTGGGGAAGCTGCTCTTTGGTGGGAGAGCTATCTGAGGGAAAGTCATCCTGGATTTCAGCCAACATGGGGGCAATTCACTGATGCTTTCAAGGAGCAGTACTTGCCTGAAATTGTCATGGAACGCATGAAGGAGGTGTTCTTGAATCTTAAGCAGGGCAATGACAATGTCAGCACCTACATCAAAAACTTTGCAAACTTATGTCGCTATGGGGGTGATGAGGTCTCTGATGATAAGAAAAGACAGAAGAGGTTCTGCCAAGGGCTAAATGCTTCAACCAAATATGCTATCACTCATGCCACTCCAAACTCGTTGCTCAAGCTTCAACAAACAGCTCTCCAAGAAGAGGCAAGTAAGTAGGCATATGATGATTCTAAGAAGCACAGTCGGGACACAGCTGGTTCTTCAGCAATGGAAACTCCTTCTAAGCATCGTGTGTGGATTCCTAATACCGCACCGCCGCTCCCTGCCCCGGCAAGACCCTCTAGCTACTCGACAAGGCCACCAAACTCCTTCAACGCCGCTCCTAGGGGCTACAACCACAACTACCCTAGAGCGCCGTATGGTGGAGTCCCTGGCTATTCTGCTCCGCGTCCGTTTGGTGCTTGCTACACTTGAGGGAACACTGGACACCGACAGTGGAACTGTCCTATGAACAACAAAGATCTTCCTCCTCCACCTCCAAGACCTGCTTCGACTACTACTGCTCGTGCACCTACACCACGGGTTCTCAACATCAACACTATGCCCGGGTCCACTATTTCTCGCGCCAACAACATCAACATTGCTCAAGCGGAGCATGCTCCTGGAGTTATGATGGGTATGCTCCCCGTTAACTCAGTCCCTGCACGAGTTTTATTTGATTCTGGACATCGCATCCTTTCGTATCCTTCAAGTTTGCTGAAAATAATGGGTTACCTTCAGATTCCTTGCCTGCTCGCCTTGTGGTTCAATCTCCCTGTTCAAACATGAGGGCTTCCAAGATCAGTCATGGCAATCAAATTCAAATTGGTGGGTCTTCATTTCTGGCTTCCTTGATTATTCTTGGCAGTTCAGATATTGATGTCATATTGGGCATGGACTGGTTAAAAGCCAATGAAGCTGTGATTGATTGTGCTGAACATTCGGTTTCCTTAAAAATTCCTGAAGGCCACATAGTCTATTATCCAAGACAAACTCCTTCTATTCAGCTCTACTCTTTTGGGGTCCAAAACATTGATGTTATGGAAGCCTTGCAAAATGTCTCTGTGGTCTGTGAATTTCCAGATGTGTTTCCAGAAGAGATACCAGGTATGCCTCCTGACCGAGAGGTCGAGTTTGTGATTGATCTTTAACCTAGAACCGCTCCTATATCCAAACGGCCTTATAAAATGGGTCCTACAGAGTTGGCTGAACTCGCAGCTTGATGAACAAGAAAAGTTGGGTTTCATTCAGCATAGCACGCCCTCTTGGGGCAGCCCAACAATCTTTGTGAAGAAGTGAGATCGGACCGATCGACTTTGTGTTGACTACCGAGCTCTCAATGCAAAAACCATCAAGAATAAATATCCCCTTTCGCGGATCAATGATCTCTTCGATCAGCTTGCAGGAGCAGTGGTATTCTCCAAGCCTGACTTGAGAAGTGGTTATCATCAAATCAAGATTCGCGAGGAAGATGTTCCTAAAATAGCTTTCACCACTCACTATGGACTGTACGAGTACACGGTCATGTCCTTCGGCCTCACCAATGCTCCCGCTACTTTCTCAAGGCTTATGAACTCAATTTTCATGGAGTATCTTGATAAGTTCGTGGTGGTCTATCTTGATGATATTCTGGTATATTCCAAGTCAAAAGAAGAACATGCGGAACATCTCTGTTGTGTTCTTACCAAGCTTCGTGAGAACCATCTATATGCAAAGTTCTCCAAGTGCGAATTTTGGCTTCCTGAAGTCACCTATCTGGGGCACGTCATTTCTGCTAAGGGCATTGCTATCAACCCAGAAACTATGCGGACAATTGTGGAGTGGCTCCCTCCCAAAAATGTTAAAGAAGTCCGGAGTTTCCTTGGATTGGCTAGTTATTGCCATCGGTTCGTTCAGAACTTCTCAAAACTTGCTAATCCTCTTACCGATCTCCTCAAGAAAGGGAAGAAATTTCTTTGGTCACCGGCGTGTCAAGAAAGCTTTGAAACACTCAATGAAAAGCTTACCTCAACACCTGTCTTGATTCCTCCTGATACATCAAAACCATTTCATATCTTTTGTGATGCCTCTCTCCAAGGACTTGGCGTGGTCCTCTTGCAAGACAAACAAGTCGTTGCTTATGCTTCCCGTCAGTTGAAAACTCATGAGCTCAATTATCAGACACATGATCTTGAACTGCAGCGGTTGTCTTCGCTCTGAAAGTATGGAGGCACTACTTGCTTGGAAACCATTGTGAGATCTTTTCTGACCACAAAAGTCTGAAATATATCTTCACTCAACCGGACCTCAACCTTCGTTAGAGGAGATGGATTGAAACCATCAAAGACTTTGATCTTTCGATCAACTACACTCCAGGCAAAGAAAATGTGATGGCCGATTCCCTCAGTAGTAAGGCATATGTGAACAACCTCATGGTGGAAGAACAAAAACCTCTCTTGTGCGAGGAATTCTGTCAACTCAACCTCGAGCTTGTACCTCAGGGATATCTTCATAACTTGATAGCTACCCCTCTCTTGGAAGAAAAAGTTCGCTCCATTCAGCTTGGTGATCCTTACACTAAAAACATCATCTCCAAGATTCAGCTTCCGAAGTATGAACCTTTCCACCTTGATGACCAAGGCACTCTATTCTTTAAGCACCGGATGTTTGTTCCGATGTATCCGGGTTTGAGAGAGCAAGTTCTCAAAGAAGCTCATGATTTTGTTATTTCCATCCACCCCGGCAGCACTAAGATGTACATGGACCTGAAAACACAATATTGGTGGCCTGGATTGAAACGATATTGTGCCAAGTATGTCTCCGAGTGTGATGTCTGCCGCAGAGTGAAAGCTATTCATCATAAACCTACTGGCCTTCTTCAACCATTGAAGCCTCCGGAATGGAAATGGGAGAAAGTGGAAATGGACTTCATAACTGGCTTTCCAAGGTCGCAAAAAGGCAACAATGCAATCTTTGATGTCATTGACAGGCTCTCAAAAGTGGCTCACTTCTTTCTAGTCAAAGAAAAAATTTCTGCAGGTCAGCTGGCCGAGCTCTATATCAACATAATTGTCTCGCTGTATGGGGTTCCTCTTGTAATTAGCTCAGACCGTGGGAGTATCTTTACCTCCAAGTATTGGGAAAGTTTCCAACAAGGCTTGGGAACAAAGCTAAACTTCAACATAGCTTACCACCCTCAGTCGCAAGGGAAAGTTGAAAGGATCAATCAGATTCTAGAAGATATGCTCCGCGCTTGCGTCATTTCTTTCGGAATGAAGTGGGAAGAGTGACTTCCATATGCTGAATTCTCTTACAACAACAGCTATCAGAAGAGTCTCTAGATGGCACCCTTTGAGGTCCTCTATGGTCGTAAATGCCGAACTCCGATTGGTTAGTCAGGGGCAGGTGAAAGAAAATTATTTGGCCCCGACATTGTCACTCAAGCAGAAGAGAAGGTTCTTATCATTCTTGAGAACTTGAAGATTGCCCAGAGTAGGCAGAAAAGCAACTATGACAGAAAACATGCGGACATGGAGTATGTCCCTGGTGATCTTGTTTACCTTCGTGTCACTCCCATGAGAGGCACTCATCGCTTTTTTATCAAGGGCAATCTTGCGCCTAGATACATCGGTCCTTTGAAAATCCGTGGAAAAAGAGGAGAAGTGGTTTATGCTCTCGAGCTTCCTGAAAAACTCAAGGTTCATGATGTTTTCCATATCTCTCAACTCAAGAATTGCTTCAAGGATCCCGGCAGGACCGTGGATCAGGAGCTTATCAATCTCCAAGAAGATCTATCCTATAAAGAACACCCCGTCAAAATTCTCGAAGTTGCAGAAAGAAAGACTCGCAACAAGTCTATCAATTTCTGCAAGGTGCAGTGGTCGCACCATTCCGTTGATGAAGCCACTTGGGAGCGTGAGGATGACCTCCGTTCCGAGTAGCCTGCCCTCTTTGAGTCTTCTTCTTCCTAGAATCTCGGGGCGAGATTCTTGTTTAGTGGGGGAGAGTTGTAGCATCCCAAATGTCTAACATTGTAATGCTACATGGTTTCAACCAATATAATGCTACCCCTACATAATAATTAATGCATCATCATAATATCATGCTCATGTCATCATGCCACATTGCATTTGAGCATCATATTAAAACCTATTTCATTTGGTTCTTCTCTTCATATTGCATTGTCTTATTAACATTTTGCTTCTTGATATATTGTATTTGTTTCTTGATTATTGTTACATGCCCAATATGAGATGAGGGCATCTCTTTTAAAATCCTTCCACCTACTAATTGGATAATGCCAACTTCCATTTTTGATACCATCTAACTCTACCATATCTTATATATGTGGGCATTGTACTTTTATCTTGGCATTTTAATTCTTAGCTCACATATATATTCATATGGATCTTGTTTCTTCTTTTTCTCTTTTATTCTTGTGAGATGCACAGATTGTTTTGTGGGCATCATTTTTTCCCTACCTTCCTGTTTTTTTACTCTTGACTCTATTTTAGATGGCTATCATTATCTCTATTCTCCTTTCTGCAGCAGATTCAAAACTGTCCAAATGCTTTCTGTTGCTAGAAATCATATTGGTGTCAATTCTCCAAAATCTGTTCACTCCTTATTCTTGCAAATAACCAAGCATGCCAATATTTGGAGGATCTGCTGTTTATTTGCCTTCTAAACCTCCTTGTGTTCCTTTAGTTACAGTTCGGGTTCAATTTTGAATCTCATTATTCAAATCTGGACCATCTTCGAACAGAAGCAACAACTCTACCTATCGTCAGTTAACAAAGTAGGTGTTCAGAAGCCAGGAAGCAGAGTGACAACAAAATCGAGCAGCAGCATCCATCGCAACAGCCGCTGTCGATCGCCCCAACAGCAGCAAGCAAGTCCACCCGGGGCCTTGTTCCTTCAGCCGCCGAAGCCCAGGCAGAAGTAGTTGGCCCAGAATCCTCCAGTCGACGGACACGCCCTTCTGTTACTGTGCATCGTCTCCTGTCGTTGTCTTCCTCCCTCTGCAGCTAAATGGTGAGCAGGTAGCCGTCCCTCTCCGTTGTCCGCGTCAGCACCGAGCCACCCCACCACAAGCGTGTGAGACTTCCTCCTTATCTACCTCGTCTACACCAAGAACCCTAATCCCCACCTGTGTCCTCGCCTATTCCCCCTTGTCCTGGTAGCCACCGTCGCCATCCCTGATACCCATTGTCGCCCTGCCACCATGGTCGCCCTCAAGCCGAGGTGAGCATGGCCTCGTCTCCACCTCGTCCTCCTCTTCATCCCTGCGGATGTAATCAAGCTGGGAGCCCTCGATCGCGACAGAACTGTCCTCAACAACAACTCCGGGCACCGGCGCTCGTCGTTGATTCCGGCTACCACGGGCGTTCAACGTCCATACCGTTGACACTCATGAACCCTCGGTGAGCTCCCCATCCCATTCCACCTCTCCTCCATCGTCATTAGGCTCTACCGTCGCCGCCCTGCATCTTCCTGAGCCGCTCACCGCGCGTCAGCATCAACCTGAAGAAACAATAGCAGTAGCCCTGTAATTTTCGGTCAGTGTTCCAACCTGAATACAGCGGAACGATCCACCTCAAAAGCATGTCGATCTGTATGTATACGTGAAATACATCATAGCCTGATAGTTGCCAGTTCCATTTGCAGCGCATAAGTACTGAGTTTAAGTCCTCAATCGCCAGATATCCTTCCCTTTCTTCTCTATTTTTGCCTGCTCGAACTCGCCGGTGCACCGCGCACACGCGCATTCTCCGGGACGTCTTTCCCCGGCAAGCAAGTGCATGTATATATTTCTGTTCGCGCGAGCAGCCTGCTGAAATTCAGAACGGGAGACTGAATTTTTAGTCAGTTCCGACAGTCACAGAAGGCCCCTTTTAGTCTGAACCTTGATGCACTCTGTAGCTGATACTGTGTTGGTTCAGTCTGGTGGTCTACACATAGTCCCCTGATCGATCCCATGCGGGCATGCCATCGTCTCCGACGCCCTCGTTCATCTGCTGAGTGCAAACGTTCGCCATGCTTTTCTTCCTCCAGCTGACTCGTTTCGCATCTGTGTATGATCCAGTAGCTTGACTATTGCTCCCTAAAACATCCTGGTCTTGGTCCATTTAAAAAGAGTGGTGCTAGCTTTTGTACAAAATCTAGTGTAGCACAGTGACAGTATCTCTGTCTTGGTAAGGATTGAGTCCTCCCTTGGCCAACCTATTTATTTTCTCGCATCTGTTTCCTCTGCAAAAGAAATGTTCAGTTAGACTCCTGAAGCTTTACATGCTGCACCCTAAGTTTGTACTCATAAATCAAATTGAAATATTTTCTAAACCAAAATCTATTTGAAATTGGTTAAGGAATTCCAATATAAAACTTGTGTTTATTTTGGACTATCCTAAATACTTAAATCAATAAACTTTTTGCCTATTTTATTTAAAAATAAAATAATCCATAACTTTATTTTCATAATTCCAAATTCGACAAATAACATGTCTAAATCGATTAGCTCGACGAGGCCGTTCTATCTATGCTTTGCATGATATCAATTGAAGCATGCATCATATAAATATTAAATATACATCAATGTTTATGGGAGCAAAACATGACTAGAAACTTAATAAAATGCATTGTTCTTGTACTCCACACCCCACCCATGCCATGCTATGATATGCCATGTAAGTTATGCATCATTCCATCATGGCATACTTGTTTGCTTGTTGTATTTTATTTATATGATTGTGCAATGTATTTATTTCGGCCCCTTGTGTCTTTGGTTTTTATCCGGATAGACACTGAGCAAGGAGAATACCAGGAGCCTCAGGAGAATTACCCGGATCCTTCCTATTCGGCAACAGAACTGTCAGGCAAGCAATTCCCCATGCTTGCATACATATAGTACCTATGCTTCTATCTTACTCTTGCATCATTGAGTCGCGATTGCATTGAATTGAATCCCAAGTAGTGCATAGCCTTTACTTTTCAACTCCACCGAAGCTTGCACCTCAATCCCATGAGCCATTACTGCAGGAGTTGTTTGAGCCATGCGAGTCGTAGAATTGCATGTGTAGGATTTGTGCAAGTCTTTGGATAACGAGGTACCTAAATAACTTAATTTGAGTAGTAATGGGATAATTAATGAAAGAGGCATCGGTGAGCATTATCTGCTATTTGGTTCTTTAAGCTCACTTGTGTTCCGTAGGACCCCGAGTGCTTGATTCCTGTTCCTTGACTATTCACACTATCCACGTACGGGCGACTATGGATCCCCTTTTGCCTGAGCTTGATTCGCACTTTATTTCTTGGGGCCACAAACTAGTTTGGGGCTTTATTACTATCATGTACTATGCTTTACTGCTTTATTTATGATTGTGCGTGGAGCACCTACTATTTAAGATTCCGCGCCACGTTTATGCTGTATCGACAAGCCCAGTCACACTTTCGGGTTCCCAGTCGTTTACCGCCATCGTCACAAAACTTGGATCCGTCTCAGAGCCGGCTAACTTTGTTGCGGGTGGCTTATTGGGGTGGCCCCCCGAAATAATTTATGAATCCTGTGAATGCATTATCGCGAGGCCTCATTGTGTTTTATTTGGTTCTTCCCGAGGTTGATCGTGTGTGTGTTGTTATTTGTGCACCCATTCAGGGTAAATCTTTCTGAAAGCCGTGTCCGCGGTTATGGATGACTTGGAGCATAGTTTCTCGGTCATAGACAAGCATAACTAAAGTACCACCCTTAATTCGACTAAGACATGACTAGTAATTAGTACAACACTCATGGAATGGTTAATAAAATTGCCAACTAATGGGATGTTCTTCCATAATAAATATTTGGTTCATTTGGGCAGTTATACTCTTAGGAAGGTTACTGGGTTGAGGAGACGGTTGATGGTGGCAACGACTATCCGGTGTAGAGATTCCGGGGTTGGAGATCCGTGAGATCTATGGACGGGATGTGCTTATTTCGGAGGCATCTTATACCAATTTGCTTCTTAATCCGTATACAGATATTGTTTTCCGTTGCCGTTGGATACTCTGATGTGTGTTGTATGAGGATGTATCCTAAACTATTATGTCTATCTAGGATATTTATATCTTGCCGTATGGCGTTGCAATATTTCTATTTCTTTTAGATGGTGTGACTCTTATGTCTATTGTAAGTCGCAGACATACATACTCATTTGTGTATGTCATGGTCGCGTTACCTATCGCTTATGCCGCTCGCTCTTGTCCCGATGTTCTGGAAAGTGGATAAGGTGGTCGGCCGGTACCATGCCCTGGTACACTTCGATGGGCCTACATGTGGGTGGCCTTGGGCCTCCGCTGTAGAATCACTTATCCACTTTTGGGATCATCCAAGCTTGCACTTAGAGCATAATGTCCGAGGTATTACAATCTTGTTGAAGAGGAGCGTGATGACGCGAAGATCTTGACGAGCTTGATGCACGTGAGCACGGTCTTGCCATTTCGTCGATGAGGCGGCGGAGATTGTCATTTGTTTCGGCGACAGAGCGTTGGAGCGCTTCATTTTGATGGCCAAAGTTGTGATGCATTGCGTGCATTTGCCTTTCGAGGCCATCGAAGCGGTTTTCGATGTTCTTGAACTCGACTTGCGTCTCGCCAAATTGTTCATCTTGTCGCGTCTTAAGGGCTTGGCAATGTTCACGGATAGGCAACGATGAAGTGACCTGCACGCATCATGTACGGTCGATGTTCTTCTTCTTGGTGAGGTGGTTGGCTCGACTCACCGTGCCTATCCATCATGCAAAACACAAAGGGTTGTATATGAAGAGCAATTTGTGGTGTGGGCAACCTTCAACCTCACCTTGGGGATTGCACCGAACTAGAAACCACAAGTGAGAGATATTAGCTTGCAAAGTGAAAACACAAAGAAATCTCACACTAAAGGAATAACTAGCTCTCAAAATCTTATTGTTGGTAGGTTAGAATTGTGGAATGCCAAAGAACCAACCAAAAGAAAAGGGATAGTCAAAAGTGGGTAAAATCCAAACAAAACTCAAGTCAAAGGCAAAAGGTCAACAACTCGAAAGGGTGACGGGAACCTACGACTATATACACACACGTGGAGATTGTTGGGATTAACACGACTATGAAAATGAGCTAACAAAATGTCCTAATGAAGACTACGCTCGGTGTCATGCCAATACAAGGAGAGACCATGGCTCGTTTGCAAAGAGGAAAAATAAGCAACGGATTTGTTCACTTGCCTTGGGCACTCTTTATTTCTCTCTTGCTTACAAGCTTTGAGACTCTCTTTTGCTATGGGAGACTATTTTTCTTTTTTTTTGTATTTTTTTGCTCTCCCTTGATGCTACCTAGTCACACTTGCTATTGCTCTTGCACTCTCACTATCCAAGGACAAATGCACAATGCTCAAGTAAACACAAGATGAGGCACTCTCATGGGATAGGTACACACAAAGGAAGATAGGGGGTTAACAAGGTGACACAAGTTATACCTTCATTGGTGATGATGAACTTGACGTTGGTGGTGCGGGATGATGTTCGTGTGCCGTGGTGTTGATGAGCACGAAAGTTTTTGATGCAGAAGCTTGTTGTTAGTTGCTGACACGCACACGGGGCACGAACAAACAAAGGAAATTAGCCAAACGGAAAAATGAGGCAAAACTGTCCAAACTGGCGTTCCAGCCGGACACTCCGGTCTGTCTCTGCCAAATAGTCCGGTCTGGCCAGACACTCCGATCTGGTTGGGTCGGACACTTCGGTTCGGCCGGACACTCTGGTCTGGTTGGGCCAGACACTCCGATGCGGGTTTCCTGCTCGTGTTCTTGAGCAGAAATCCTCGCCTTAAGGCCTTAAATCCATGAAAAACTGGTCAAATTGGGCTGGGAAAACACAGGAGAAAGCTAGACCAACGCCTATGACAAGGTTTGGTCGGATCAAAACCACCAATAACACTTCAAATCAAGATATCTATGCAAAGGAAAATTTTGGGCTCTTTTTTTTGGGGGATTTTTGAATTTTTGGTGGATAGAAAAAAATTGTGGGGAAATTCCTGAGCAACGAAGCTCTTGATACCATATGTTGCGGGGCAACCTCGGGGATGGCCCGATCTTTCACGAGTCCCTTCAAATCGAGGTGGAGTAAGTGTGGGGGATGAGGGGAGAGAGCGAAACGTGAACTCACGCACGAAGAACACGATGAATACATGCACACGAAGACACGATACAAGCCAATTGCTCACGCCGGCGGCTACCGGTCCGGCGCAATCCCTAGGATCAGCGTCGGGCGGAGGACTCTCTCTCGAAACGGCACGAGGAGGGAGACTTGGTGAGATCTTGACGTATAGGCAAAGGGACTTCGATGCCTAGGCCTTGTACAACACGGAGGCATGATGCAAACTCCAACGAGGTTTGGGATATTTGGTGCTCCTCTATCAAAGGAGCATGAGGCAAGAACTAGAAAGATCCACAAGGGGTTTTCACTAATTCCAAATATCAAGCCTAGGGTTTACAATAGAGGTGGGGGCTATATATAGGCCAGCCGCAAGTTTAGGGGTAATTTAGGCTTTAAAGTAGAGTTCTGGGCGAAGTAGAGGGGTACATGGGTCATAGGGCCCAGTCATGGCTCGCATGCCCATCTTCAGGTCGGACAGTCTGGGTCGAGTGGACTGGACAGTCCGGGGTGGCTGGACACTCCGGGTAGTGTCCGGGTCATGTCTGAAGTGGCATACTAATTGTCCATGCCAGGTTGGGGCTGGGTAGGCCGGACACTCCGGCTGGATCGGGGCGGACACTCCGGCTCCATCAGCTTCAGGACAGAGGCAACTTCAGGGCTCGTGGGTCGACGCGACGGGGTTTCGTACCTAATAATGCACAGAGTAGTGGTATGAAGTAGCAAGCCATCCAAGTGTATGTCAAAGTCACATGATGAGAGGAGCGAATTCACATTAGCCTGAAGGACCTTGGATCGGGCATGGGTCATTGGTCCACTTGGGGGACTTGGTGGTGTAGATGTAGGAGCGTCCGTAGGACGGGCTGCATCAGAAGACCTTGGAGCGTCGAGGTAGGGTGAGATGATGAGGACATCCCTGCACTTACACCTACCCCAATTACTATGAAAGATGTTCCAGCTGTTGCAAGGAAGGATCAGTCCAATGAGACTAGAATTGGACCCATTACAAGAGATCGTGCTAAGCTACTTGAACAACAGGTAAATTCACTCCTAAACGAATCTGGTACTTTAATTGATGAGAACTTTATACTACCTATGTCTATGAATTTATGTATGATCAGGTTCGTTGGAGAAACAAGAATGGTGCAAGGAGGGTAAGGGGTACAAGAGAAGCCCAAGATGATGATCACCAAAGGATGCACGAGGGAGGAGCGAGAGGAAGGCGCAAGAGAAGATCATCAAGCCGGAGGCAAGAACCTCTATGACAATTGGAGTGTACGGTCGAGTCCACCCGGACTATCCGGCCTGGCTGAGAGAAGCATTGGTGCGGACAATCTGTATGCCAAATCGGACACCACCCGGACACCACTCGGAAACTTTGAAGATTTCGGCCAGACCGGACTTTCCGGCTGACTCCACCTAGAGGGTCCGACCCGACCGGATTGTCCGGCCTATATCCACCGGACTGTCCGCCCGCTGACCAAATTCGGTCTGAGTCGGCATGTATCAGTTTGAGTCGTATGCGTCTTAGTTTCGGTTTCTGGCCGCCCCATCCACCCTTATAAGCCCTAGGACGACCCATAGTTAGGTTTTAGACCATGTTTAAACTATTTTGGAGTTGTTTCTTTCAAAGAACCTCTAGAATTACCCGGTGATCGAATTATACTACTGCAATTGAGTGTGATCTGTTGTTCCACTGGGAATTAGTAGATTTCAAACTACCGTTCATGGTCGACGGCTGCATGCGCAAGAGCGTGGTGTTGTGAATATCCCACAGGGTTCGAGAGCTATTGCATTGGCATCAGGGTTCGAGCCGGAGAGTTCATAGCTACAGGCTAGTTATCTATCCACCATTATCATCATCGACAAGTGCTTGCTGAGAAGATCGGGCCACCTCATATCGCAAGATACATGAACAACATGTGAATTCACTCCTAAACGAATTTAATGTTTTTATTAATTAGAATTTTATACTACCGAGTCTATGCACTTATGTATGATCAAGTTTGTTAAAGAAACAAGCATGGCGCGAGGAGGAGAAGGGCTGCTACAAGCGAAGCCCGACGTGATGATCATCCAAGAATGCGCAAGGGAGGAGCGGAAGGCAGGCGCACTAGACGAGGAGGATATCATCAAGAACAACAAGGAGGAGTCGAAGACCCCCCGGATTATCTGGCCCCCATACCCAAGATAATCCGGCCCACCTCAAGATAAACGGCTAAGAACTTTCGGCGCGTCACCCAGATGGGGGCGGATTTTTGACCAGACAATTCGTCGGAACATCCGGGCCCCAAATAATCTGGCCCTACTAGACCGGATAATCCGGCCCTAGAAGTTTCCGTCCGATCCGGACGTACTAGACTGTATCATACAAATTTTTGATTCAAGTTTTTTCTGATGTTCCATCTACCTTATAATCCCTAGAACACCCTCTGGACTAGATTAGACCATGTTTAAGATAAACCCTAGTTCTTGTGTTGCCAAGGCAAGACATTGAATCTTCCCACACCAATTCGTATCGATCTTGTGTGTTTACTACTATCAATCAAGTGTGATTAGTTGATCCATTGGGATCTAGCCAATTGCAAGTTTCGTGTGATCTGATGTTCCATTGGGAATTGGACGATTGCAAACCGCTTCATGGTCAGTGGTTACATGCCCAAGTGTGCGAAGTTGAGAATATCTACAAGGGTTGAGAGATGTTGCATTGGCATCAGGGATCGATAGAGAGGTTCATGAGAGGCATACAAGTTATCTCGACCCCATATCATCATACAACCACCTCGCTTACGGAGAAGATCGGGCCATCCCTTATCATCTTGGTATCAGACTTTAGTGTTTCCTCGGTAAGCATCCACAAATCCATCCATAGTTAGTTGTTTTTTGTCCCATACAGAAAAAGTCATACAAAAATATTAGGGTCAGTCTTTTCCATATCCTAGATTGCATCTGAGTTGAGTCTTAGTTGCTGGTCATTGTCGTGTCTTTCATCCGATCTCTGTTAGTTCGAGTCGTAATGTCTAGGTTTTCATTGTTATTTTTCTTAATTCCGTGTTTTTGAGTCGTTTGTCATCATTTCCGCTAGTTTACATATTATTTTTGGAGTCTACATAGCATAATTTTGGTGTTTTCAAACCTAGCTACAGCCTATCTACAGCATCCGTGCCTAGGAACGTACCTATGAGACTAGTTGCTTCGCTTTGAACAGGCTGCTCATTAGGGTTTTCAAGTGCAAATTTTCGTCCAGGTAGACTGGATTATGCAGCCCCAAAAAAAGGAATATCCGGCCCCTAATTACTCAGAATTGTTACATCTGTATTGCATTGTGTCAAATAGTTGAAAAAAAAGAAAAGAGAAAAAATAGTGAAAAAAAGAGAAATGAAGAGAAATACAAAAGTGTAAAAAAGAGATATATCAAAGATGCTTGGAGGCCTAGTTTCATAATAGCACTAGTAGATTGAGCAATCTTCTGCTTGTTTATTTTGAGCTATTACTAGCGTCTCTCTTGTGCATTGCAATATTCATGTCCATACATTGCTTTGCCACGTTTATCTCCACGTGTGTGTTTCCTTGGGTGTTTGTCACACGATCGGCACTAGGATTTGCTTTGGTATAGTTAGGTATTCATACCTACAACTCCACTACATACTCATGTGCTGTCGTGTGATTGTTCTTGTACCCTCGGTATTTGCTTCATCACATCCGTGCATGCATCGTTTATCCAAGTTGGTAAGTTTTTACTAATTCACTTTGGAACAGTAAGATTTTCTTTTCTTGTAATTGTGAGATCCACAAAAAGATTTTTTATTTTGTGCACTAACCTACTAATCATGTCTTTTGGTGATGTTGATGTGCATGTGAAAAAGGAAGCAAGTACTACAATTACATGGCGTGAATATGAAGGTTTGTGTGATCACCTCCAAGATATGATTACTAAAACAAATGATGACCTAGATAAACAAATACAAGGTGTGCATATGCAGACGTGTGAAACTGATGACACTGACAAGGCAGTTCAGACATAGGTCATAGATATTCAGCAAAATCTCCATACTTTGATGCAGTCTATGATAGCCTTGCGTGTTGCTATAGAGCAACATCCACAACCTCATGATGACGGAGCTGATGGTGATAGTGTCCTTGGTAAAAATTCTGGTGTACAGGCTCCACCGGCTGCTCATACCGGTGGTTGTGGAGGTGATACGGATCAAAATGATCCAAAAGGGTTTAGGCCCGATCTTTCACGACGATCAATAGATAAACAGTAGCAAAGATACAAAGGGGATCCGATATGTATATTGGGTCTTTTGGGGACACAAGAGACTTCTTGTATCTTGATTGTAGGGTTGCCTGAGAGGGGATACCTTTGACCACTTCCTCCCTGAGTTTGATAAACCTTGGGTGATCCACTTAAGGGAAAACTTGCTGCTGTTCTACAAAGCTCTGCACTTGGAGGCCCAACAACTGTCTACAAGAATAGAAGTGCGTAGACATCAAGCTATTTTCTGGCGCCGTTGTCGGGGAGGTTAGGTAAAAGGTATTCACACCGGAGGATTAAAGAAGAAGAACCTCCCACGATAAATACCTATTTTCCGGCGCCGTTGCCGGGGAGGTAAGGTAAAAGGCACTCACATCCTCCGGTGTGAGTGCTCGAAGTTATTTCCTTTAGATTCTGCAATTTTGTCTTTTTTGGGGAAGCTAGTTTTTATGAAAATGATCTTTTTAGTTCCCCATCTTTGGAAGATAGCTATTCTATTTCTTATGATGATACCAAACCTCCAATATATGATGATTACAATGATGAATATGATATTTTTAGTCCACCTACTATTGAGAAGAAAATTAATTATGATTACAATATGCCTCCTATATTTGATGATTATGGTGATGAGAATAATAATGATAGCTATTTTGTTGAATTTGCTCCCACTACAATTAATACGAATGACTATGCTTATGTGGAGAGTAATAATTACTATATGCATGTGGCTCATGATAAGAATGTTTTATGTGATAGTTCTATTGTTAATTTTTTTTATGATGCTACTGAAAGTTATTATGAGAGAGGGAAACATGGTTTTATGTATCTCAACAATATTAAGTTTCCCCTCTTTATGTTGAAAGTCTTGAAGTTGCACTTGTTTTGCTTTACTATGATTGTTGCTTTGTGCTTTCATGACTTGTTTCTTTACAAGATTCCTATGCATAGGAAGTGGGTTAAACTTAAATGTGCTTTGAATTTGCTTCTTGATCCTCTCTTTTACTTCAATTCATATTTCTTATGTGAGCATCTTCTCAAACTATCATGCCTAACTTAAAGGCGTTAAAGAAAAGTACTTATTGGGAGATAACCCAAAAGTTTTAGATGAGTCTTGGAAGTTATTACTTCAGTAATAACCGCTCCTTATCCTTTTCATTTGCTTTTTGTGCCAAGAGTAACCTCTAATGAGAGAGAAGTAATGATTGGGAAAGTTGCTGTCCCGAAACAGATTTTTGTGCTTCACCGTAAATATTCGCGTAAAATCTCTGAACGTCTTTTTCAGGCGTGAATTTTTGTGCTTCTACCCCAGATTGTTATCTAACTTTAGTTAGTTCAACACTTTTTGATTTAAGCAACACAATGTCTTCGAAAAAAATCGACTTTACCTGCTGGTCTGTTTTGACAGATTTCTGCTATTTTCTGCATTTGCTTCTTCTTGGTTCCGTTTTGAGTTTTTTTGGGGAATTGAGCTTTTTAAGGGAAGTGCTACAGTATCTTATGTTTTAATGAAAGTTTTATTGGTGTTAGAACTGAAACTAAAGACCTATTATCTTGAGTGAACTAATGTGGCTAATAAAGATTGTGTGAAGTTTTGTATGAAGCAAAAATTTCAGGTGTATGGAAGGAATGAGTAATGAGATGAAGGATGGACTAAAGCTCAAGCTTGGGGTTGAAACGCGTGTCACCCCAATAAATATCCATGAAGTACAAGCGTTAAAGCTTGGGGATGCCCAAGGCATCCCCCTCTTCATCAATAAAAATCCCAGGTTTCTTCCAAACACATCATTTTTATTGTTTCATGCACGGTTGTGTTGTTCTTGGAGCGTCTTCTTTTTTGTTTTTGTTTTGGTTTTTCGTTTGCTTTGTTTGCTTTGTTTTCTGAATAAATTGGTTGGACCCCCTCTTTTCATACATTGGTTTTCAAATAGTTTGGTTTGGTTTGGAAAAGAGTAGGAAAGTTCATGCTTAAGTGGTAAAGAGAGCTTGTTTTTGACTGTGGCCTATGCTTTGTCATGCCATGCTTGATATTGTTTTGGCTTTATGCTTAGTATTCTTTGATGTAGCATGACTTGTTATAAACAATTCAGATTGCTTAATGTGCCTTCGAAGAATCATGCGTTGTTTTAGCATATTAAAGCATAGTATTGTGGTATTCTCCTTTGATGCTTTATTTGGGTTGACTTGCCACATCCTCACACCATGTTATGACTATCCCAAGTCACCATAGCCTTTATGATCCTTTAGTTTTCAACTTGTAATATCACTTTATGCTTTAATTAATGATGTTTTGTTGCTCAGCATGATTATGGCCATTATTGCTCTCTTAGTTGGTCGCTCCCAGTCTTTTGCTAGCCTCCATAACCACGTATGAGTTCCACTCATGCATCCAACTCCTAAAACCATGTTGTTACAAAGAGTCCACCATACCTACCTATTAGCATATGCTATTCCAAGTATATTCATGCTTTTGTTTATCTTCCAAATTAAACTTGTTATGAGAAAACTAGTGATTAAATCTCTCATGAACTTGATGGCAGACTTTACTTTTTTGCATCTAATAAACTTGAACCATTGGGTCCTTCTTTGTTGCGTATATGCTTGCGCTTTATATGTTGAAATTAGCAGAACCATGTATCATGGGGAACGCTTTCAACATTGCACTTGTACTTTGTACCCCGTTGATATCATGTTCTTTTGCTTATGGATCCCGGTAGTGTGAAAGAAAAGTGGAACTTGTAAGATCATGGAGTTTGTATGTGTTAGAGAAACGCCTGGGCCGCTAGCCTAAGCCATGCCTAATCATGGTGGAAACTTGCAGCATCACCATAATGAGCACTCTATGAAGCATCCTCAGTAAAAACCTATGCAAATAGCAAATTAAAAGATCGCTGAGATGCTCATTGTCTGCTTGCCTTGTCATTTTGATTACGGGATAGCTCCTGTATCATGTGCAAGGGGTACCCCGTTGGCGGTTCTTTATGACACATATGTACTTACAATGACAAGAGCTTACTTGTGACTAAAGTTGAGTAGCATGAGGTTCGTTCTTCGTAAGTAAGGGGCATGAGATTTTGGTTTATAACTTGTCAAGCATATCCTCTTAGTTGTGTCACTTTAACCTTAATCACTTCAAGATGCTTATGATAGGGGCAATGAGAGCTGAAAGCTATAAGTACCATAATTTTTGGAAGCTCTTTATGAGACTTGAATCCCTACTTCCTTCTATGAAGGCCTTTCTTCCACCATTATATTGAGTCTCCACCTTCTATCTTTATGCACCTACTTTGAGAGCATAGTGGACATTCTTAGTTCTATGTGCATTGTCCCAAGACTTATTGATTGATGCATAGCTTTGATATTGCTTGTTTTAAACTATTTGTATCTAGTCACTCTTATGAACTTTGAAGGTGACCTATGCATTTATATTTGCTACTCTATGAGGGACAAGCTGAATACTACTATGCTATGTTTTCTTTATATGAAACAAACAAACGTCTTGCAAAGCATTGTTATTCATGAATCTTTTGTTTGTGCCTTTTCATGTTGCAACTTAGTTGCTTTGTCTTATTGCTAGAACTTTGTCTTTCATGTTATGATTGAAGTACTATGATCCCAGCTATCAATGTTTTACAAATACTTTGATCAAGTATATGATGGTGCATGTCACCTCAAAAATTATTCTTTCTGTTTATCACTTACCTACTCGAGGACGAGCAGGAGTTAAGCTTAGGGATGTTGATACGTTGCAAACGTATCCATAATTTTTGATGTTCCATGCTTGGTTTTATCTACTTTCTTATGTTCTGTCCACACTTTGGAGTACTTCATATCATTTCTTGGACTAACCTATTAACAAGATGCCACAGTGCCAGTTGCCTGTTTTCTGCTGTTTTTGGTTCTAGGAAAGTCAGAAAATGAATATTCTCAGAATTGGATGGGACAAAAGCCAAAGTTCCTATTTTACCGGAAGACTCACGGAGCCAGAAGGAGAGTCGGAGAGGGGCCACAGGGTGGCCACACCCCCCTTGGCGCGGGCCAGCCCAGGCCGCGCCAGGGCATGGTGTGGGCCCCTTGGTTGGCCACCGACCTTGCCTCCTTCGCCTATATATTCCTCCCGAGGCAAAAACACTAGATCGTCCATTAGAAATCCACGAAAAGTTCTGCAGCGCCACCGCCACCGAAAAGGAGATTCGGGGGACAGAAAGTCTCTGTTCCGGCACCCTGCCGAGATAGGGAAGTGCCCCCAGAGCCATCTCCATCGATCTCCACCACCATCTCCATCACCATTGCTGATTCCCATGATGAGGAGGGAGTAGTTCTTCCTCGAGGCTAAGGGTCCTACCGTTAGCTATGTGTTCATCTCTCTCTCTATGCATGATCTTATTGAGATCATGAGCTTGTAATCTATAGATCTACCTTGCTACTCAAGTGCTCTAATAGATCTCTGCTCTCCCCATGTGTGTGAAAGTGACAGCGTGCACACCATGGTGGCAATTACGCTAGAGATTACAAATACTTGTTATGAGTTATACTTGGAGTTGGATGTCTTTATGAAATTGTGGTGTTTGTTGGAACCATCTAGTGCTCAAGGTGACAGTGTGGGGTTATCTAGACGGGAAAGGCTTACTTTGAGGTGTGCTGTTATAGCCCTACCATGGATTAGAGTGTCCAACCGGAGAGTAGTTTAGCGTAGTATCATGAAGATAATATATTTATATGAGAGTGTTCACTAGTGAAAGTATGATCCCTAGGCCTTGTTTCTAAGCATTGAAACACCGTTTGCAACTAGATCTGTTACATGTTTGCTTGCTTTCATCTTTGTTTCAGTTTGCCTTTAGTCTTTTCCCACGTCAACCACATGCCAGCAAGCTATTTTCTACTGGACCACTCCCCAGCACCGCCGCCCATTCTCTCTGTGAGCTCGCTAGAGCGCGTTAGCCGCTAGCACGCCACAGACCGCCCTGCGACCAAAGACCATGCACGCCGCTCCGCCTCGACCCCAGCACCCCGCTAGACACGGTCGTGCGCCGCCGCGTGACCCATAGTCACCGCGCTCCGCGTCGAGCACCGCCTCTGTCTCCCAGAGCGCGGGACGCTCCCGACCAAACGCCACCGCCCCTAGCCGCGCATTTAAGCCGCATAGCACCGCCAGGAGGCAGGCCACTATCCCCTATCTACAGCCACGGCGATAGCACGCTGTGCAGCCCTCGCCGGAGTCACCAGCCCATGCCGTTCGGTCCCCTCGTCGACCTATAAAAGGAGGCCACCCCAGTAGAAACTCCTCACACCATCTCACTCCCCTCTCTCCACTGATCCTTCCACCCCATCCCCGGAGCAAGGCGAGCTGCCGTTCACCGGAATTTTGCCGGAGCTTGCCGCAACAGAGGAGAAGTGCCGTCGATTTCGTCCACCCCAGGAGCCGCCGTGACCACGCCTGAGCCCGCCGTCGACCGCACATACGATCGCCCCCATCGCCATGTATAGCTAGAGCCCTGGTAAGCCCCCACGTACCCCCACCGAGCCGCTAGGGTTAGCTCTCGCCGGCGACCTATTCGTCGGGGACGACGATCCTTAGCCGTCGATCCACCTTTTAATCGTAGCGCTCAGAGTGCCCCGTACTGCTTCGCGTTTGATGTGTCACTGACCTGCGGGACCCCCTGTCAGTTGTTATCCGCACCACGGAGCGCCACTGCGCCGGCCCGTTAGTTTTCCCGCGCGACCAAGTTAGTTCAAATATAGATTTTTCTATTTTAGTTTGAACTCACTTTTGTCCCTTAGTTTAAAAATAAATTCAAGAAGATCTACTAAACCAAATTGAGTGATTCAAATTTTGTTAGGAAGCTATTGAAAAGATCTATCCAAGCCCGTTGGATTTAGTTCATTTAGAGTTAGAGATCTCTCCTAGTAAAAATCACAAGACAGAAGCATTTGCACATTCAAACATTTTTATAAAATCAACCATGATAGCTTTTGGGTTGATTCTAACTCTCAAAAATCACATTTAACCATACCTATATGAATATTTAATAATATTAAGGTTTGCATGCAGTGACTTTGGACTAGTACCAAAATAATGCTATATAGGCATTTCTAGTCACTTTAAATCATTAAATATTAAACTTAAACTTAATTAGATATGATCCAACATTTAAATCACATTTCCCTATGTTAGAATATATGGTGATGACATGTGTCCACATGATCCCATATTTTAAGTGGAGAATATTAAATCTTAGATATTTTCAATGAGTAGAAATTACTTTTCTTAAATAAAAAGAATGAAGCTAGTTAATGAAACCTTATGATGCTTGTGATGATATTAGATCATCAAATGTGTACCTTAGAATGCTAAGTAGACTAGTTAAGTATTGTTTGGTGATTATGTACTCTGTATGTATTTATAGACGATAGTACCGACCAAGCGTTCAAGGAGGAGGAGTTCTACTAAGAGGAGGAGAAAGAAAACTTCAACCACTGCACTGCACAAGAGAAGCCATCATTGACAATGAAAGCTAACACTTGCAAGTATAATACTTAACAAGCTAAAATTAAGCTAGATAACCTAAGCAAGATGCATTAGGCATGCTTTGGTTATACCACTTTGACTATTTACCTACCCCATGTTTTATTCCCAAAGTTTACTTTCTTTTACTTTACCAAAGTCCCTTACTTGTTTTGAAGGTAGCATAAAGATTATAAAACTTGACCTATCTAGATAACCTTAGATGTCATTCTAGGGCATGAGATTGATCTTAACATCCCACATTAGTGAACACTCTTAACTTAGTAGTTTAGAGCTAAACTAAAACTTGAGTCACCTTAGATGGGAACACTTGGTGAAAATGACTTGTGAAAACCTTAGAATGATGAGTCATTCTATTGAGATGTTTTTGACATGTGTTGAGAAACAAAAAATGGTTTACGATGATGAAAATGTTGAGGCATGAGCCTTAACCCTTTTACAAAACTGATGGTTGGATTTAGATGCGATACCATTCTAAATTTACCGTACAACCACAATACCTGAATTGGGTAAGGCCTAGCCGGAAGTTTATATGCATTAGTATTAGTTCCCTCCGTGAGAGGTTTGAGCTGAGGCTACCTCTCAATGTTGTCCACCTATGAAGTGCCCAAGATGACAGATGATCATGGTTGGGAGGCCATGCTCATAGGAGAGGTGCTTATACTACGGTGTGTAAAGGAAAGGTTATGTTTGATTATCTGCATACTAAGTATGATGATTCAGGGTTATCCCTGAAAGATGTATCGAATATTGTGGTTAAAGTGTACCACCTTTGCAGAGTGTCAAACTATTTGAATAGCCGCGTCCGCGGTTATGGACAGTTGGAGTGGCCATACTGTTTCGTTGTCAGATGTTTTCAAAATGACTTATGAAATGAATGATGAATCATGACTTGACCACAACAGGGTTGTCACTATGACACTAGCTTCCCAACTTAAGTGATTCTAGAACTTTATTTTATATTTCTTTGTTTTTGAACTCAGCTTAGGTTTCAAACTTAACTTTATAGTTAAACTTAGAGTTAGCATTTACACTAGTACTACCTTACTTGTTAGTCGTAGTTTGCGAGTACTTAAAGAGTACTCATGGCTTTTGTCCCTGGCTATTCTCATGGCCAGACTATGAAGGAGACTACCAAGATGACGGACAGCAGGACGACCATGATAACTAGGACTATCTGCCTTCATCAGCATTGCCTGTGCCCCTGAAGATGGACCCTACTGCTACTCTTATTATTTATTCCGCTGCTTGTTGTAGTAAGACTGGATCATGAGATCCTTATTGTGTAAGACCTTATTTATGGTTTGTAATGGATGATGTACTGTGATATCCAAACTATTATTTCTCGCAAAAATGGTAATCCTGGGATTGCGATGTATGACATAACAGGCATCTAGGATTAAAAATCCAGGTGTTGAAAAGTTGGTATCAGAGCTATCCTGACCATAGGAGACCCTAGTTAGAATGGACGTCCGAACAAAAACTTAATTTCAAAATGAAAGTGAGTATTTATGAAAAAATAATTCCTCTCTTACCCTTGGGAATTCATTCTTTCTCAAAAATTCATGTTCCTCCAATTCTTACATTACTACATAAAATTCGACACACTTGATCACTTCACTAATTTCCTCATCCTTAATTCTTGTAGATGGAGACTCAGTTCAGCAAGTTCTACCAGTTGGGCAATGGAGGCCAAGTGATCTTCGAGAGGGATCTAGATTCACTGTCGGAGTTATTGGGACGCCTGCATCCGGAGTTTCTTGGAGCTCAACTTCCTGGACCCCCAGGAGGAGATTTATAGTGGCTAGTCACCGCTGATCTTCGATGAAGCATAGAAGCACCAACGTCCGGGAGAATCCAGTTCTCCGTAAGGAAGAACAAATGGCTCGATGGATTAGCCAGGGCAATGCATGAAGCTCTCGCACGTCTATGTGCCCTCAGTGTCAAGCAAATCCAAGGAACCCGCTTTGCGCACTATGCAAGGCGTGACTTCATGGGAATGCCGATGGAGATGCCCAGTCACCCGGAACTGAAGCGTCAAGTGGAGAACCTTGACTTCCTGCTATACAATCGCTAGAAGGAATCGGACAATGCTATGGAGTTTGCCAACCACAATCGTGCCATTGCTGCCCAGAAGGCCTAGACTTTCTCACTGCTTGTCAAGGACCGTCAGTCTCTTTGCCTCCAGCGCAAAAAGAAGGATCGCACCATCGCCCGTCTTCGCAAGAAGGTGGCCGACCTGGAGAAGACCGTCAAGGAGCAAGAAGCTCAGCTTGCAGCAAAGGAGGAAGAAGAGGAGGGTGAGGACATCTAGGGAGATATGGATTCTTACCTCAGCAATGATGATGACTTTCTGGAGGAGGATGTCGTGGACTTCTACACTGACGATGAGGACTCCGACTTCGTCGACGATGAGTAGATGCACTAGAGCACTATTGTAGCATGATATGTATCAGTCCCATTGTATCGTAGCTTGTAGAATGGTTCTTAAAACCATATGTTTTCCCTTGATGTTGTGGTGTGTGTGTGTGATTGTATCTTGTGCTTTGCTTAGATGAATGAAAAGAAGTTAGTTGCAAAACCTGAGTCAAACTCAAAGTTTTAGCTTTGAAACCAAAACCATGAACCTTAGAACTTTCCCTCTTACCCCTTTATCTACATCAATCTTCAGATGACACGTGGAAACCAAGGAGGGAGGACTCGTCGCAAGACCCAATGCTACAGATCCTGCAGAATCTCATCGCAGACAGAGAAGCAAGCAGGGCAGAGCGCCAAGCTAATCTAGCAACACTGCAACAGATCGCCCAGATGGCTCTCAACAACCAAGGGCATGGAAATCAGGATCATCAAGGATCCAAGCTGAAGAACTTCCAGAATACCAATCCCCCAAGCTTTAGCACTTCAGAGAACCCATTAGATGCAGATGACTGGTTACAGACGATGGAGAACAATTTGGAAGTAGACAGAGTTGATGACAACGAGAAAGTTCTCTTTGCCACCCACTACTTGGCAGGAGATGCAAGAGCATGCTGGAACAGCATCCGCCTGATGAACCATGGTCAAGTGATGACATGGGAAGCCTTCAAAATAAAGTTCAGCCACACCCACGTGCCGCATGGCTTAGTCACCAGAATGAGGGATGAATTCAGAGAGTTGAAGCATGGCAGAATGACTGTGGTAGAGTACCATGACAGATTCCTGTCGCTTGCCAGATATGCACCTGATGAGATCAACACGGAGGCCAAGAAGAAGGAGAGATTCCTGAACAGACTGCATGACGAGATGCACACTGTCCTCGTCAAGATCCGCTTCGAGGATCTCGAAGAGCTAGTCGACTCTACCATTCAGATGGAAGGGGAGATTAACCAGGCAAACGACAAATGCAAACATCATATGATGCATCAATTTGGATCCAACAGTCACCAGAAGTACCGTCCCAACCCCTCACCAGGATATGCACCAAGGAACAACTGACCCCCAATGTCTCGCCCAAACTACCCCAACCGTAGCGGAGGAAATGTGAAGTCCGGAGGAAACAACAATCACTCCGGCAACACCAGCAATTTCAACCGTGCCCCTCCCAAGAGCAACAATAATAACACCAACACTGCACCTAGGACTGGAAGCAATGTTGTGCCCGTGGCAGCAAAAGACAAGTCTCAGATCACTTGTTTCGAGTGTGGAGTGAAGGGTCACTATTCCAATGAGTGCCCCAAGAAGACTGCCGCCACTGCCAATGTGAATGCCCCAGGTCAACAGCAGCGTCGTGTTCAACCAGAGAGAAGATTTTCCCAGGGAACCCTCACAACCGCAACGGTCGTCTCTTCCACATGAACACCGAAGAAGCCCAAGAAGCGCCAGACGTAGTGCTGGGTATGTTTTCTGTCAACTCAGTTTTAGCATGTAACATCCCAGATTCTATATTAGGATGTTATTAGTGTCTTGCATCATCCTTGCATCATTTGCATCCTACAACTAAAAATTGAAATAAACCCTAACACCTAAACCTAGAAAACCCAAATGCTGGTTGCCTTATGTGAGCACCATTGTAAAAGGTCAAGTAATTACCCCGCTAAAAAAAACCTTGTAAAACATTAAACTATGGCCTATGTTGACCACCTCAATTTTATGAAACTTTAGAAACAAGTTTCATCAAATTTGGACTTAGTTTGCAAAAGATATTAGGGTTTTTCTAAAACAGAAAAAGGAAAAATGTTAAACAAAAAAAAAGGGGAGAAAGGGCCAGCAGCTAACCTAGCTGGGCCGGCCCGCCAGCCAGCCCACCCCGCCCCGAGCGCCCGCGCGGCAGGAAACCCACCCGCGCACGCCAGCCCACCTTCTCCCCTCCACAGCTGACAGCTGGGACCCACGGGGTCATCCCCTACCTCGAGCTGGAGTCTGACCGCTGCACGAGTTCGATCCGATTCCGGTAAGATTCGCGACGGTTTGTGCCCCTCGCCCAAGTCTCCATCCCCTTATAAACCCCGCAACCCTCGGCCTCACCCCGTCCGTTTTTCCCCTTGCGGAACCCTAGACGATCGACGATCCGCGCCGCCGCCGTCGGGTTGGACCTCGCCGAGACGTTCGGGACCACCTCTCGCTCCTTCCTTCCCCTAGAACTGCTCCTCGTTCACTACTGATTCGCGCCGTGTGCCGTTCCCCTTCCCTCTCGCAGAATCGCATCCGCAATTGCTCGTCGGAGCGCCGCCAGGGAGAAGAAGAACGGCGGGACGCTGCTGCCAGCCGAGGAAGCAAGGCGAGGCGACGAGGACGCGAGCGTGACCGCGAGAGCCAGGCGAACCTCGTCGACCCCGCCACGGTTCCAGGGACCCGCCGGAGCACTGCCACCGTTGACCACCGACGCCACCGCCGCCCACCGCCACCGTTGTCGTCGCTGTAAGTCACCGCGTCCATCTCCTCCGTCCGATCTAGAATCTGTGGCTCAGATTAGATACAACCCGAAGGGGTATGCGCCAGTGGTATCGCGCCGCGTGGCGGCCACGTCAGCTCACCACTTCTCCACCCGCGCTGCGCCGCGTCACCCTCCCCGCTGCCAGCTGGACCAAACGGGAACTGACACCTGGCTAGGCTTTTAAGTAAAGATCAGATCTGTTTCAGATCTGGTTTTAATATTGCGAAATTCATATAAAATCGAATTTTTGGCCAAATCTAGCTTATAATATACCGTTGGATTCCTAATTTTATGTAGAATCCAAATATGCAATAATATTGCAGGTTTACAGTAATGTTTTAGTTGTAGATTTTAATCACTAGATTGGAGTGTTTATTCTATAGAAAAATAATAAAAATTCTGTTTTAATTGATTCTTGTTGCAATGACCTTGTTTCCTTATTGCCTACTGGACAAAATTTTACAACTTTGCTTAAGATCATTAGATCTAGTTTGGGGCTAACTAGTTGGTTGATCTCCTTATAATCCTAGGATTTGTTTAGTGACACTATAGTAGATCTAAACCCTTGGAAAATAAATCCTAGTGACACCCTTACACTATCACAACACAAAGTTGCTACCTTGATCAATTTAACCAACCTTGCATAAACTACCATGTTGCATGCATGCATGTTTTCCTTTGTGTATGCTTTGAACAAGTTGTGATCAGATCTATGTTTGTGATTCGTTAGATTGCTCGGAGTGCGCTAAGGAGTGCTATTGTGTAGAGTGCTGCTCGGATCAAGGCAAGTTACACCACTTGTTCATAACTTTGTCCCAGTTTTGATTCTATGCTTGTGATCTTCAAAATTCTGTAGAATGCATGTGTAGGATGATCTAGTAGAATTTTTCCTTAGTATTATTTTGCAAGTGCGATGTTTTTGTAGTATGCCATGAGTAGCTCTATACTTAGGATTTTCCCTCCTAATAGGTTACCCCTGTTTTGCTAAGTATTACTTGCTATGCTATATAAACAAAGTACCGTTGGGGGGTTCGAAAGACAAAGAATTTTTTTATAAGTATAAAGGCTCTCTAGAGCAAACTTTTCTTCTCAGATCCACTTCAAAATAAAACTAAGTTTTCTTCTGGGCGGAATGGTTGTCGGGTCAACGAGTGTGAATTTTGGTGGAGGACGGCCGCCCAGGAATCAAAGAAGTCTGCCATGTTTCAAAATTCAGAAGCTTCCAGTGCAACCACAATACATTATGGGCTCTGTCTTGGCCTAGTACTTAGTGGGAAACCTCACCTGGGTACCAACATTTGGAGGATTATTGGCACGGTTGGATCCGGAAGGTAGAGGGGCTACTAAGGGAAAGCCTCGCCATGGTCTTGTCTGTAAAAGGACTTGATCGTGGATTGTGGGTAAAGTGCACAAACTCTCGAGAGTATTGCAATCTGATCGATCAGCCGTGTTCACGGTAACAGAACAACAATGAGCGTCTGAAGGATGGAGCCTCTGAAGGATCTTCCTCTCTCTTTTCTAAAACAAAGTTTTGAAACCCCATGGCGTGCGTAATATCGCTAATGGGTGGGAATTTGGGAAACTTGGTGTGTAATATCCAAGTGACGCTTGGTGCGTAATATCCAAGTGTTTGGTTGTTGGACACCTGGTGCGTAATATCCTCGTGTGCCATTCGACCTTATTTTATTCAAACAAATGTTTACAAAGTAGGGCAATCTTCTATTCTCTCTCTACTTAAGAAAATTAGCTTTGAGCAAATGAACTCTACAGCCTATACCAGCCTTGCATGTAGAGATAGTCTTTTCTCTCCTTGGTGTAATTTGCCAATACATTCAAAGTATTGACCCAACTTGTTGGCTGCATGTCTTATGTGCAGAATCCGAAGATTGAAAGGTGCGTAGGGATCGCAGGTCTACACTCGACAAGCCTGGGCGTTGATGGACTCATGCTGCTTTTATGTTTCCGCTGTTATTTGAGCTAGTATAATGCTAAGCAACTTTTGTAATAATTTCACACTCTGGATACTCCGTGTAATAAAGACTTTGTGTTTTACATGATATTTCATCAACTGTGAGTGCTAGCTATTGATCCAGGGACTAGCATGTTAATCACAGGGACTTAGGATCCTTACCGATCCGAGGTTACTACAGATGGTATCAGAGCACATCGTTGCCTGTAGGACGTGACCCTAGGATTGGAACCACCTCTAACTTTAGTGCCTTACTTGTTTTCCTACTAAGTTATTTTCCGCACCTCTAGTATCTACTTTCCTCTACTTGTTTAAGTATCTAACCCTCATTCTTCTAACTCAAAGATGACAAGCTTCCTCTACGACACCGTCGCGGACATCGAGCCCCTTCGCTTTGGAGGATGCCTCATGGATCTACTCACACGATTGGACCTTCCTCTCCCAACAATCCAAGGGAGCACAATGAAGAAACTCCACAAGGACGGCTGTCGAGGAGTCAAGGTCCTCCAGCCAGGAAAGGAGCTAGGCAAGAACCCGGAGGAAGACATAGCAATCCACATTGTTAGCGATTCCAAGGAGAAGGCCCTTAGCATTAGCTTGCAGCAACTCATTGGTCGCCTATGTGGACGTCATCATGAAGCTCTCCAAGGACACTGCGGCGGCCTCTTTGGAAGACGAGATGAGGAAGGAATTCCCATGGAGTTAACCTTTGAGGAAAGAACTTCTACCAAGCGCCGAAGAACACAATATCAAGATTTGGAGTGCCACATCCATGACCTTGAGAAGGGTACCTTCCTCGAGATGTTGAAGAATGACGAGCTATGCGCCCTCATCAAGGAGAAGGAAGAAATGATCAAGCAGCAGGAAGAGGCAATGAAGCTCCAAGAGATAAAATTTCAGGACCAAGAGAAGAAGTTCGCTAACCAAGAGAAGAGGGTGATAAATAAAAACAAGAGAATTAGGGAACTCAAACAGCAGATCGATGGAGATGAAGTGCAAACTGAAGGCCTTTGCAAGATAATCGATGATGTGCGTGCTTCCAAGAGGGACTTGGCAAAGCAACTTGAAGCCGCAATGAAGTCAAGTTTAGTGGAGGAACTACAAAGCGAGAAGGAGGGACTTCAGGAGCAGCTGGAAGCCACAACCAAGAAGCTACAAGATGAGATAAAGGACCTTCAAGAGAAGCTTGAAGCCACCACAAAGGAGATGGAGTTGTACAAGACAACTCTAGAGCAAGAAGGCTACTCGTTCGAGGACGAGGAAGACGAAGACGTGGAAGATGTGTAATAGTTGGACCACCTTTAATTCTATAGTAGAACGTTATTCGCAAATGTAATAAATACCAAGACAAGTCTGGTTTAGTTAAATTTTGGTTGTTTCCTGTGCTAAATCTGTGGTGTTATGCCTTGTGTGCTTGGTGTGTTTTTCATAAGGGTAGGAGTTTACTACTTAGTCTTTCTGTCTTTTTCTTAACTACTCTCTTAAACCCCACAGATGCCGCCAAGACGTGCAGACCTCGAAATCCCGCCAGAAATAGCAGAACTTTTGGCCACTCAGAACCAGCTGATCCAACTACTCACTCAGAACATGCAAAACAACAACAACAACAACCCGCCACCACCACCACCTCCGCCACCTCCTCAACAGGATCGCTTGACTCGGTTTTTGAGGCTGAACCCACCCACCTTCACTAGCAGCACTGAACCAATCATCGCTGATGACTGGCTGCGTACGATTAACAAGAAGCTAGACACCGTGCAAGCTGTCGGAGCCGACAGGGTGCGTTATGCCGCACACCAGCTTGAAGGACCCGCTGAAGAATGGTGGGATAACTACCAAGTCACCCACCCGGACATTGATGCTATCACTTGGGAACAGTTTGAGTTAGCTGTTCGCACCCATCATGTGGCTGCTGGTGTCATGGCTCTAAAGAGGCGCGAGTTTCGCTACCTACACCAACTGCACCGTTCTGTCACCGAGTATGGAGAGCTTTTCAATAAGCTAGCCCATTATGCACCCGATGATGTTTCCACTGATGCCAAGAGACAGGAGGAGTTCTTAAGAGGGCTCAACGATGAGATATCCATTCAGCTTGTGGCTCAGAAATTTGACAACTTTCAGGAACTCTTGGACAGAGCCATTGTGGTTGAATCAAAGAGGAAGAGCATAGAAAATCGCAAGAGGAAATCCAACCCTCACAAACACTCTGTTCTGTACCAGAAGCAGCGCAATTCCTCACCACCACCTTATAACAGTAATGGCCACAACCATAACGGTCATAACCATGGTGGCCACAAACACAATGGGCACAAAAACCGCAATGGAAATGGTGGCAATGGAAAGGATCTCAGTGAGGTGACTTGCTTTAAGTGCAACAAGACAGGGCACTATGCAACCTCTTGCCCCGAGAGGAAGAATGGCAATGGTAATGGGAATGGAAATGGACACAACCATGGCAATGGGAACGGGAAGAAGCCAAATCCGTTTGTCAAAGCTACGGTGAATAATGTTTCTATGGAGGATGCCTGTGATGCGCCAGACTCTGTGATTGGTAAGTTCAAACTCAATTCTATTCCCGCAGTTGTTCTTTTTGATACTGGTGCATCGCATTCATTCATATCAAGGGTATTTGTGGATAGAGGCAAGATACCAACGGAGACTATAAACTTTCCTCTAAGGGTAAGTTCTCCTGGGGGAGAAATAGTGGCAAACTCCGGTTGCCGGGATTTAGAACTAAGGATTGGGACACACATTTTTCCCACCAGTCTAGTAGTTCTAGAATCACAAGGATTGGACATAATCTTGGGCATGAATTGGATGACCGAATATGAAGGAGTCATAGATTGTGCCAAGAGAACTGTCATGCTCACAACACCGGAAGGGAAGAGGATTCATATCAAGTCGAATTTCGCACTTAAAGAAGTCATGGTGAACTTTCTTAAGGGGGTTAGCTTGGAGGAGGTACCTATTGTAAAGGAATACCCAGATGTCTTCCCAGAAGAGCTACCCGGAATGCCACCCGACCGTGATATCGAGTTTCTCATTGACTTAATGCCAGGCACGGGGCCGATAGCTAAGAGACCATACAAGATGGATGTGGACGAGTTAAAGGAACTCAAGAAACAACTTAGGGAACAATTGGACAAGGGGTTCATTCAACCCAGCGCGTCATCTTGGGGAGCACCCGTCCTATTTGTGGAAAAGAAGGATAAAACCAAGAGGCTGGTTGTGGACTACCGCTCGTTGAACGAAGTGACGATTAAGAATAAGTACCCTCTGCCCAACATCAACGACCTATTTGACCAGCTAAAAGGAGCCAGTGTGTTCTCAAAGATCGATCTACGATCGGGCTATTTTCAGCTAAAGATTCGAGAACAGGATGTGCCCAAGACAGCATTCACCACAAGATACAGACTGTATGAGTACACCGTGATGTCTTTTGGTCTAACCAATGCCCCAGCATACTTCATGACCATGATGAACAAGGTGTTCATGGAATACTTGGACAAGTTTATCGTAGTATTCATAGATGATATACTCATATACTCAAAGGATGAGAAGGAACATGAGAAACATCTGCGCCTTATTATGGAGAAACTAAGAGAACACAAGCTATATGCCAAGTTCAGCAAATGCGAGTTCTGGTTAAAGGAAGTGGGATTCCTTGGTCATGTTGTGTCAGCTAAAGGAGTTGCCGTAGATCCTAGCAAGGTAGCTTCCGTGACGGAATGGGAGTCACCCAAGAATGTGGGAGAGATCAGAAGTTTCTTGGGCCTCGCAGGATATTACCGGAGGTTCATCGAAAACTTCTCCAAGATAGCAAAACCCATGACGGAACTATTAAAGAAGGAAAAGAAATTCCTATGGACCGAGGCATGTGAAGCAAGTTTTCAAGAATTAAAGAAACGCCTTGTAACGGCACCAGTTCTGTGTCTGCCTGATATCCAGAAGGATTTTCAAGTCTATTGTGACGCTTCACGACAAGGACTTGGAAGTGTGTTGATGCAGGATGGGAAAGTGGTATCTTATGCCTCCCGACAACTTAAGAACCACGAACACAATTATCCCACTCATGATTTGGAACTTGCGTCTGTGGTTCATGCACTCAAGGTATGGAGACACTACCTCATGGGCAAACATTGTGATGTGTTCACAGATCATAAAAGTTTGAAGTACATCTTCACCCAAAAGGAGTTGAATATGAGACAACGAAGATGGCTTGAGCTAATTAAGGATTATGACTTGGATTTACAGTACCACCCCGGGAAGGCAAACGTGGTGGCGGATGCCTTAAGCCGTAAGGTGTATGTGAATGGACTTACTGCAAGGGAACTTCCAGAGGACTTATGCAAGCAATTCAGGGATCTCAGGTTGGAGATAGTCCCGAAAGGACATGTAACGACTATGGAAATAGTGTCCACCTTCCAAGAAAGGATCCAAGAAGCACAAAAGGGGGATAAAGAGTTGGAAGAAATAAGAGTCAGGATAAATGAAGGAAAGACTAAAGAATTTCGTCTGGACGAACAAGGAACCCTCTGGTATGGGAAGCGTTTGTGCGTTCCCAACGACCCCGATATCAGGAAGATGATTTTACAAGAAGCAAATGATTCGCCATACTCAATTCATCCAGGTAACACAAAAATGTACATGGATGTGAAAGATAGATTCTGGTGGAATAACCTAAAAAGAGATATTGCAGAGTATATTTCTCTGTGTGATGTGTGCAACAGAGTAAAAGCCGAGCATCAGAAACCAGCAGGATTACTACAACCACTACCTATACCCGACTGGAAGTGGGACAAGGTAGGCATGGATTTCATCACGGGATTACCCCGAACTCGTTCTGGATTTGATTCTATCTGGGTAGTGGTGGACCACTTCACCAAGGTGGCTCACTTCATCCCCGTAAAGACCACATATACAAGTGCTAAGCTTGCTAAGATATACATGTCAAGGATTGTAAGCCTACATGGTGTTCCCAAGGGAATTGTGTCAGACAGAGGCACCCAGTTTACTTCAAAGTTTTGGCGACAACTACATGAGTCTCTTGGGACCCGACTAGAATTCAGTACTGCTTTCCACCCTCAAATAGATGGCCAAACAGAAAGGGTGAATCAAATTTTGGAAGATATGTTGAGAGCTTGCGCACTAGACTATGGGTCTAGTTGGGACGATAACCTGCCATATGCGTAGTTCTCATACAACAACAGCTACCAGACAAGTATCAAGATGGCTCCGTTTGAAGTTCTATATGGCAGGAAGTGTAGGACTCCATTGCTATGGAATGGAGTTGGAGAACGCAGTCTTTTTGGACCTGACTTGATAAAGGATGCCGAAGAAAAGGTGCGACAGATTCAGGATAGGCTAAAAGTAGCCCAATCCCGATAGAAGAGCTACGCTGATTCCAAACGCAGAGATGTGGCTTATGAAATAGGGGACCGTTCGTACCTCCGAGTTTCACCCCTACGTGGAGTTAAGAGGTTCGGAATCAAGGGCAAGTTAGCCCCACGATTCATAGGACCATATAAAGTTCTGGCCCGTAGAGGAGAAGTCGCTTATCAGTTGGAGCTACCGGGAGGACTGACTGTTCATGTTGTATTTCATGTATCACAACTAAAGAAGTGTCACCCGGAGATGGCTGAAACACCGCTAAGAGACACCGTTCCCTAGATGAGGTTCAATTGGAGAATGACCTTACCTATGAGGAAAAACCCATCAGAATACTGGAAACAGCTGAAAGGATTACCCGCACCAAGACTATAAGGTTCTGCAAGGTACAATGGAACCACCACTCCGAGGAAGAAGCTACGTGGGAGCGTGAAGAAGACTTGAAGGCAGAACACCCACACCTTTTTGCTAGCCAACCCGAATCTCGAGGACGAGATTCTTCTTAAAGGGGGTAGGTTTGTAACATCCCAGATTCTATATTAGGATGTTATTAGTGTCTTGCATCATCCTTGCATCATTTGCATCCTACAACTAAAAATTGAAATAAACCCTAACACCTAAACCTAGAAAACCCAAATGTTGGTTGCCTTATGTGAGCACCATTCTAAAAGGTCAAGTAATGACCCCTCCAAAAAAAAACCTTGTAAAACATTAAACTATGGCCTATGTTGACCACCTCAATTTTATGAAACTTTAGAAACAAGTTTCATCAAATTTGGACTTAGTTTGCAAAAGATATTAGGGTTTTTCTAAAACAGAAAAAGGAAAAATGTTAAACAAAAAAAGGGGAGAAAGGGCCAGCAGCTAACCTAGCTGGGCCGGCCCGCCATCCAGCCCACCCCGCCCCGAGCGCCCGCGCGGCAGGAAACCCACCCGCGCACGCCAGCCCACCTTCTCCCCTCCACCGCTGACAACTGGGACCCACAGGGTCATCCCCTACCTCGAGCTGGAGTCTGACCGTTGCACGAGTTCGATCCGATTCCGGTAAGATTCGCGACGGTTTGTGCCCCATCGCCCAAGTCTCCATCCCCTTATAAACCCCGCAACCCTCGGCCTCACCCCGTCCGTTTTCCCCTTGCGGAACTCTAGACGATCGACGATCCGCGCCGCCGCCGTCGGGTTGGACCTCGCCGAGACGTTCGGGACCACCTCTCGCTCCTTCCTTCCCCTAGAACTGCTCCCCGTTCACTACTGATTCGTGCCGTGTGCCGTTCCCCTTCCCTCTCGCAGAATCGCATCCGCAATTGCTCGCCGGAGCGCCGCCAGGGAGAAGAAGAACGGCGGGACGCTGCTGCCAGCCGAGGAAGCAAGGCGAGGCGACGAGGACGCGAGCGTGACCGCGAGAGCCAGGCGAACCTCGTCGACCCCGCCACGGTTCCAGGGACCCGCCGGAGCACCGCCACCGTCGACCACCGACGCCACCGCCGCCCACCGCCACCGTCGTCGTCGCTGTAAGTCACCGCGTCCATCTCCTCCGTCCGATCTAGAATCTGTGGCTCAGATTAGATAAAACCCGAAGGGGTATGCGCCAGTGGTATCGCGCCGCGTGGCGGCCACGTCAGCTCACCACTTCTCCACCCGCGCTGCGCCGCGTCACCCTCCCCGCTGCCAGCTGGACCAAACGGGAACTGACACCTGGCTAGTCTTTTAAGTAAAGATCAGATCTATTTCAGATCTGGTTTTAATATTGCAAAATTCATATAAAATCGAATTTTTGGCCAAATCTAGCTTATAATATACCGTTGGATTCCTAATTTTATGTAGAATCCAAATATGCAATAATATTGCAGGTTTACAGTAATGTTTTAGTTGTAGATTTTAATCACTAGATTGGAGTGTTTATTCTATAGAAAAATAATAAAAATTCTGTTTTAATTGATTCTTGTTGCAATGACCTTGTTTCCTTATTGCCTACTGGACAAAATTTTACAACTTTGCTTAAGATCATTAGATCTAGTTTGGGGCTAACTAGTTGGTTGATCTCCTCATAATCCTAGGATTTGTTTAGTGACACTATAGTAGATCTAAACCCTTGGAAAATAAATCCTAGTGACACCCTTACACTATCACAACACAAAGTTGCTACCTTGATCAATTTAACCAACCTTGCATAAACTACCATGTTGCATGCATGCATGTTTTCCTTTGTGTATGCTTTGAACAAGTTGTGATCAGATCTATGTTTGTGATTCGTTAGATTGCTCGGAGTGCGCTAAGGAGTGCTATTGTGTAGAGTGCTGCTCGGATCAAGGCAAGTTACACCACTTGTTCATAATTTTGTCCCAGTTTTGATTCTATGCTTGTGATCTTCAAAATTCTGTAGAATGCATGTGTAGGATGATCTAGTAGAATTTTTCCTTAGTATTATTTTGCAAGTGCGATGTTTTTGTAGTATGCCATGAGTAGCTCTATACTTAGGATTTTCCCTCCTAATAGGTTACCCCTGTTTTGCTAAGTATTACTTGCTATGCTATATAAACAAAGTACCGTTGGGGGGTTCGAAAGACAAAGAATTTTTTTTCTAAGTATAAAGGCTCTCTAGAGCAAACTTTTCTTCTCAGATCCACTTCAAAATAAAACTAAGTTTTCTTCTGGGCGGAATGGTTGTCGGGTCAACGAGTGTGAATTTTGGTGGAGGACGGCCGCCCAGGAATCAAAGAAGTCTGCCATGTTTCAGAATTCAGAAGCTTCCAGTGCAACCACAATACATTATGGGCTCTGTCTTGGCCTAGTACTTAGTGGGAAACCTCACCTGGGTACCAACATTTGGAGGATTATTGGCACGGTTGGATCCGGAAGGTAGAGGGGCTACTAAGGGAAAGCCTCGCCATGGTCTTGTCTGTAAAAGGACTTGATCGTGGATTGTGGGTAAAGTGCACAAACTCTCGAGAGTATTGCAATCTGATCGATCAGCCGTGTTCACGGTAACAGAACAACAATGAGCGTCTGAAGGATGGAGCCTCTGAAGGATCTTCCTCTCTCTTTTCTAAAACAAAGTTTTGAAACCCCATGGCGTGCGTAATATCGCTAATGGGTGGGAATTTGGGAAACTTGGTGTGTAATATCCAAGTGACGCTTGGTGCGTAATATCCAAGTGTTTGGTTGTTGGACACCTGGTGCGTAATATCCTCGTGTGCCATTCAACCTTATTTTATTCAAACAAATGTTTACAAAGTAGGGCAATCTTCTATTCTCTCTCTACTTAAGAAAATTAGCTTTGAGCAAATGAACTCTACAGCCTATACCAGCCTTGCATGTAGAGATAGTCTTTTCTCTCCTTGGTGTAATTTGCCAATACATTCAAAGTATTGACCCAACTTGTTGGCTGCACGTCTTATGTGCAGTATCCGAAGATTGAAAGGTGCGTAGGGATCGCGGGTCTACACTCGACAAGCCTGGGCGTTGATGGACTCATGCTGCTTTTATGTTTCCGCTGTTATTTGAGCTAGCATAATGCTAAGCAACTTTTGTAATAATTTCACACTCTGGATACTCCGTGTAATAAAGACTTTGTGTTTTACATGATATTTCATCAACTGTGAGTGCTAGCTATTGATCCAGGGACTAGCATGTTAATCACAGGGACTTAGGATCCTTACCGATCCGAGGTTACTACATAGCAAGAGTATTGTTTGATTCGGGAGCATCGCATTCATTTGTCACCGAAGAATTTGCATGCACTAGTAAGATCCACCCAACCAACTTGAAGCATGTCATGATAGTTCAAATCCCCAGATCAACTACAAAAGCTAGAAAATTTGCAAAGCTGTGCCTATCAGAATACATGGGATAGATTTTTATGCCAACCTAATCGTACTTGGAACCAAAGGATTGGAAGTACTACTAGGTATGGACTAGATGTCAAGGCATAAAGGACTGATAGACTGTGCTAAGAAAGCCATCACCATGACCAGTAGCTCTGGAGTAACAGTAGAGCATATATCTGAAATCTTACCCCGTCAATTCAAGTGCAACAAGAGTCTAGCCCTACCCACCATTGACCAAGTCAGAGTAGTCTATGAATACCCTGACGTATTCCCAGATGAATTGTCAGGTATGCCCCCGGATAGGGATATTGAGTTCATTATCGAACTAATCCCCGAAACCGGACCCATAGCCTAGAGACCCTATAGCATGAACCCCTCAGAGTTAGTAGAATTGAAGAAGCAGTTGGATGCCATGTTAGCAACAGGCTTGATTGAACCAAGCGCATCGCCATGGATATCACCGGTGTTATTCATCGACAAGAAAGATAGAGGCAACCGTCTGTGCACCGATTACCGAAAGCTGAATGATGTCACCATCGAAAACAAGTACCCTTTGCCAAAGGTAGAAGATATGTTTGATCAATTGACTGGTGCCCAGGTATTCCCAAAGATTGATCTTAGGACTGGTTATCACCAACTTAAGATTCATGCAACGGATATTCTGAAGACCGCCTTTAGTACTCGCTATGGTTTATACGAGTATATGGTTATGTCTTTTGGATTAACCAATGCCCCTTCTTATTTCATGAATCTCATGAATAAGATCTTTTTGAATTTCCTAGATAAGTTTGTCATTGTGTTTATCGACGATATCCTTATCTACTCCAAGTCAGAAGAAGAGTATGAGCAACATCTGAGAATCATCCTAGAAACCCTGAGAGAGCATCGGTTATATGCCAAGTTCAGCAAGTGTGAGTTTTGGCTGAAATAGGTAGGATTTCTAGAACATATTGTGTCTACCGGAGGAGTCTCTGTTGATCCCGCCAAGATCAAAGATGTCGAAGAATGGGAAGCCCCAACCACTCAAACCCAAGTCCATGCATTTCTTGGATTAGCGGGATATTACCGCAAGTTCGTAGAGGGATTCTCGAGCATCGCCAGACCCATGACCCAATTGCTGAAGAAGGACAAGAAGTTTGAATGGACTGACAAATGTGAAGCCAGTTTCCAAGAGCTAAAGAAGAGATTGATTTCAGCCCCAATATTAATCATGCCAGATATCAAGAAACCGTTTGATGTGTATTGTGGTGCATCCAAGATTGGTCTCGGATGTGTACTAATGCAAGAAGGCAAAGTTATCGCTTATCTATCTTGACAACTGAAGCAGCATGAGCAGAACTATCTGACCCATGATCTTGAGTTAGCAGCCGTAGTTTTGGCATTAAAGACATGGTGTCACTATCTGATGGGTAATCGCTGTGAGATTTACTCAGATCACAAAAGCTTGAAGTATATTTTCACTCAGAAGGAGCAGAATATGAGGCAAAGAAGATGGATAGAGTTAATCAAGGATTATGACCTTGACATTCACTATCACCCCAGGAAAGCCAATGTGGTAGCGGATGCTCTTAGCAGATTGCCTTGCAGGCTAAACACCATGATCAAGGAGAAGCAACCAAGTTTGTATGAGGAGTTGGAGCAGTTTAGAACTGAGCTAGTTAGCAAAGGATTCTTAGCTAGCATTGAACTTCAACCCACATTAATCAGCCCGATCAAGGAAGCCCATAAGGGAAATGAGAGTATCGACGGAATCAAACGTCGTATTGGTATAGGAAAGGTACCTGGATTAACCGAAGAGGAAGAAGGAGTTTTGTGGTACAAAGGACGTATATGTGTGACAGCAGATTTGGAGCTGAAGCAAGTTATCATGAAGGAAGCTCATGATACTCTTTATTCTATCCACCCCAGAGGAACAAAGATGTACCAAGATTTGAAAGAGCAATTTTGGTGGCACGAGATGAAGAGAGAAATCGGAAGCTACATCGCCAAGTGTGACATCTGTCAAAGAGTCAAAGCAGAGCATTAGAGACCCGCAGGACTGTTGCAACCATTGCAGATTCCGGAATGGAAATGGGATTCCGTCAGAATGGACTTTATCACCAGATTGCCTACCTCTAATAGGGGAAATGACTCAATATGGGTCATTGTTGATAGACTTTCCAAGGTAGCTCACTTTATACCTGTCAAGACCACCTACCAGAGTTCGAAGCTAGCAGAGCTGTATATTCCTAGAATTGTTAGTCTGCATGGAACCCCCAAAACCATAGTATCAGATCGAGGAACCCAGTTTACCTTGAGATTTTGGCACAATGTCTAGGAAGGATTAGGCACCAAGTTGAACTTCAGCACCGCTTATCACCCGCAAACTGATGGACAGACTGAGAGAGTCAACCAAATCTTAGAGGATATGCTCAGAGCTTGTGTTTTAGAGTATGCATCAAAATGGGAAGACTGCCTGCGATTCGCAGAATTCTCATATAACAACAGTTATCAAGATAGTTTGCAAATGGCACCATTTGAGTTCCTATACGGAAGAAAGTGTCGTACCCCTCTGAATTGGCTGTACCCCTCCGAGAAGCCAAAGAGAAGGTTCACAAAGTCCGTGAGCACATCAAGACCGCCCAGTCCATACAGAAGAGTTATGCTGACAAGAGAAGGAGAGACCTGACTTTCAATGTCGGAGATTTTGTATATCTCAAGGTTTCGCCATTGAAGGGAACGCAACGCTTTAGTCTGAAAGGAAAGTTAGGCCCCAGATATGTCGGGCTCTTCAAAATTCTGAACCGTCGCGGAGGAGTATCGTATCAACTGGAACTGCTTGAAGAGATGTTAGCCATCCACAACGTGTTCCATATCTCGTTACTTCGCAAATGCCTAGAAGTGTCGGAGAAGACTGAAGTTTTCAAGAACATCAATCACAGAGCTGTGGAGATCAACAAGGACCTGACGTATCGTGAAGTGGCCATCCGTATCTTGGAAGAAGCCTACAGAACCACCATGAGCAGAAGTATCAAATTTCTCAAGATTCAATGGAGCAACCATACCGAAGAGGAAGCCACTTGGGAGCGAGAAGATTACATGAGGACAGAGTTCCCAAATCTCTTTAATTCCTAGTTTTCTTTCGTAAATCTCGGGACGAGATTTTGTTTAAGCGGGGGAAGGCTAGTAACATCCAAAAACTTTAATCCAAGTGATCAAGATCCAAATCATCAAATTTAGAGTTAACAAAAACTTTTCCAATTAAAAATATTAAAGCATTCATATGTGTGTGCATTTAAATTAGGAGTTGTTTTGAATTACCTTCTTTGAATGATCCATTGCTTGTAAAATCATTCTTAGGTGAAATAGACATCATCTAGATCATTCCCAAACAAATCCCAAAGAAAAACAAATCAAAATGTATAAAAGAAGTAAATGGTCATTTGTGCCATTTTAATCAACATGCCTACTTTGGCTATTCCTAGAACTCAATTCTTAACAGAAACAAATGTGGATCTTTGCACCCCTTGCTAGTACAAGTTGTGATATACCAAGGCCCACTTTGTGATCTACCAAAAACTTTCAAACGCTAATTTTAAATGGCATTTGAAAATTGAATGTAGTTCATATGAGAAGATCACACTTATTCAAAAACCACTCAAATGAATTCCATTTTCAAATCCCAAGCAACTAGTGATTCTCAAGCATGTGATCACCAACTCTACCAAAATTTAGCCAAAAATTCAAATATTTTTCTCTTGCGGCCATTATGTCGAACACCTTGCAGACAAAATCAACTTTGTCCTAACTATTACTGTTTTGATCAATTCTTGTCGAGCCATTTAGTTTGCATTGATCATTCTTGTCTCCCCTGAGCCCAACCAGACCAAAACCCACCCTAGTTATAGACCTTGGCTCCAGTGCAACACCACCATGACGCCATGCTCGCCGGCCAACATTGCCAACGCAGCAACAGACCGCCAGCCCCTCTCCGCCGCTCTAGGAAGCTAGGCGCCACCCTTCCGCCGCCCACGGTCCACCCGACGGCCACTGCCAGCCACTGGACCACTCCCCAACACCGCTGCCCATTCTCTTTGCGAGCTCGCCAGAGCGCGCTAGAGCGTGTTAGCCGCTAGCATGCCACAGACTGCCCCGTGACCCAAGACCGTGCACGCCACTCCGCCTCGACCCTAGCACCCTGCCAGACATGGTCGTGCGCCGCCGCATGACCCACAGTCACCGCGCGCCGCGTCGAGCATTGCCTCTTTCTCCCAGAGCGCGAGACGCTCCCGACCAAACGCCACCACCCCTAGCCGCACATTTAAGCCGTAGAGCACCGCCAGGAGGCAGGCCACCGTCCCCTACCTCCAGCCACGGCGATAGCACGTTGTGCAGCCCTCGCCGGATTCGCCAGCCCATCCCTTTCGGTCCCCTTGTCGACCTATAAAAGGAGGCCACCCCAGCACAAACTCCTCACACCATCTCACTCCTCTCTCTCCACTGATCCTTCCACCCCATCCCCGAAGCAAGGCGAGCCACCGTTCGCCAGAATTTTGCCGGAGCTTGCCGCAGTAGAGGAGGAGAGGTGTCGTCGATTTCGTCCACCCCAGGAGCCGCCGCGACCACGCCTGAGCTCGCCGTCGACCGCAGGTTCGATCGGCCCCATCACCAAGTATAGCTGGAGCCCTGGTAAGCCCCCACGTACCCCCACCGAGCCACTAGGGTTAGCTCTTGCCGGTGACCTGTTCGCCGGGGACGACGATCTTCAGCCCTCGATCCACCTTTTAATCGTAGCGCTGAGAGTGCCCCATACCGCTTCGCGTTTGATGTGTCGCTGACCTGCGGGCCCCCCCTGTCAGTTGTCATCCGCACCGCGGAGCGCCACAAGGGTCGGCCTGTTAGTTTTCCCGCGCGACCCAGTTAGTTCAAATATAGATTTTTCTATTTTAGTTTGAACTCTCTTCTGTCCCTTAGTTTAAAAATCAATTCAAGAAGATCTACTAAACCAAATTGAGTGATTCAAATTTTGTTAGGAAACTACTAAAAAGATCTATCCAAGCCAATTGGATTTAATTCATTTAGAGTTAGAGATCTCTCCTAGTAAAAATCACAATACAGAAGCATTTGCACATTCAAACATTTTTATAAAATCAACCGTGGTAGCTTTTGAGTTGATTCCAACTCTCAAAAATCACATTTAACCATACCTATCTAAATATGTAATAATATTAAGGTTTGCATGCAGTGACTTTGGACTAGTACCAAAATAATGCTATATAGGCATTTCTAGTCACTTTAAATCATTAAATATTAAACTTAAACTTAATTAAATATGATCCAACATTTAAATCACATTCCCCTATGTTAGAATATGTGGTGATGACATGTGTCCACATGATACCATATTTTAAGTGGAGAATATTAAATCTTAGATATTTTCAATGAGTAGAAATTACTTTTGTTAAATAAAAAGAATGAAGCTAGTTAATGAAACCTTGTGATGCTTGTGATGATATTAGATCATCAAATGTGTACCTTAGAGTGCTAAGTAGACTAGTTAAGTATTGTTTGGTGATTATGTACTCTATATGTATTTATAGATGTTAGTACCGACCAAGCTTTCGAGGAGGAGTTCTACCAAGAGGAGGAGGAAGAAAACTTCAACCACTGCACTGCACAAGGCAAGCCATCATTAACAAGGTAAGTTAACACATGCAAGTATAATACTTAACAAGTTAAAATTAAGCTAGATAACCTAAGCAAGATGCATTAGGCATGCTTTGGTTATACAACTTTGACTATTTACCTACCCCAAGTTTTATTCCCAAGCTTTTCTTTCTTTTACTTTACCAAAGTCCCTTACTTGTTTTGAAGGTAGCATAAAGAGTATAAAACTTGACCTATCGAGATAACCTTAGATGTCATTCTAGGGCATGAGATTGATCTTAACATCCCACATTAGTGAACACTCTTAACTTAGTAGTTTAGAGCTAAACTAAAACTTGAGTCACTTTAGATGGGAACACTTGGTGAAAATGACTTGTGAAAACCTTAGAATGATGAGTCATTCTATTGAGATGTTTTTGACATGTGTTGAGAAACACAAATGGTTTATGATGATGAAAATGTTGAGGCATGAGCCTTAACCCTTTTACAAAACTGATGGTTGGATTCGGATGCGATACCATTCCAAATTTACGGTACAACCACAATACCTGAATTGGGTAAGGCCTAGCCGGAAGTTTATATGCATTAGTATTAGTCCCCTCCCGGGAGAGGTTTTAGCTGAGGTTACCTCTCAATGTTGTCCACCTATGAAGTGCCCAAGATGACAGATGGTCATGGTTGGGAGGCCATGCTCATAGGAGAGGTGCTTATGCTAGGGTGTGTAAAGGAAAGGTTATGTTTGATCATCTGCATACTAAGTATGATGATTCAGGGTTATCCCTGACAGATGTATCGAATCTTGTGGTGAAAGTGTACCATCTCTGCAGAGTGTCAAACTATTCGAATAGCCGCGTCCGCGGTTATGGACAGTTGGAGTGGCCATACTGTTTCGTTGTCAGGTGTTTTCAAAATGACTTACGAAATGAATGATGAATCTTGACTTGACCACAACAAGGTTGTCACTATGACACTAGCTTCCCAACTTAAGTGATTATAGAACTTTATTTTATCTTTCTTTGTTTCTGAACTCAGCTTAGGTTTCAAACTTAACTTTATAGTTAAACTTAGAGTTAGCATTTACACTAGTACTACCTTACTTGTTAGTGGTAGTTTGCGAGTACTTAAAGAGTACTCATGGATTTTGTCCCTGGCTATTCTCATGGCCAGACTATGAAGGAGACTACCAAGATGACGGACAGCAGGACGGCTTTCATAACTAGGACTATCTGCCTTCGTCAGCATTGCCTGTGCCCTTGAAGATGGACCCCACTGCTACACTTATTATTTATTCCGCTGCTTGTTGTAGTAAGACTAGATCATGATATCCTTATTGTGTAAGACCTTATTTTATGGTTTGTAATGGATGATGTACTGTGATATCGAATCTGTTATGTCTCCCAAAAATGGTAATCCTGGGATTGCGATGTATGACATAAGAGGCATCTGGGATTAAAAATCCGGGTGAGCTACAGGAATCACATGCTGGAGGATTGATGGGTCACTTTGGGCGTGAGAAGACGCTACTCATCCTCGCTGATCATTTTTATTGGCCTAAGATGAGGCGTGATGTGGACAAGTTTTTCAAGGGATGCATTAATTGCAATAAGTCAAAGTCCAAGTTGAAGCCTCATAGTTTGTATACGCCATTACCTGCACCTACTACACCATGGGAAGATATAAGCATGGATTTTGTATTAGGTTTGCCTAGAACTAAAAGAGGCCATGAATCAATTTTTGTTGTAGTGGATCAATTATCTAAGATGTCACACTCTATTGCCTGCCACAAAAGCAACGATGCGTCACATATTGCTAACCTGTTTTTCAGTGACATCATACGTCTACATGGAGTACCGCAGACGATTGTTTCTGATAGAGATGTGAAGTTCATGAGCTACTTCTAGAAGACACTTTGGGGAAAGCTAGGAACGAAGTTACTATTCAGTACAACTTGTCATACCCAAACATATGGTCAAACGGAGGTGGTGAACCGTACACTGTAGACATTGCTGCAAGCTATGATCAAGAAGAATCTTACTGAATGAGAGGAGTGTTTGCTGCATGTGGAGTTTGCATATAACCGAGCAGTCCACTCTACCACATAGCTTTGTCCTTTTGAGGTGGTCTATGGTTTTAAACCCATTACGCCACTTGATTTGCTGCCTCTTCCTATCCAAGAGAGAGTCAACATGGAAGCATCGAAGAAGCAGATTTTGTGAGGAAGAAACATGTTAAGACAAAAGAGGCTATTGAAAAGAAGGGCAAGAACAATGCTGAGAGAGCTAACAAGAAGCACAAGGAGGTGTAGTTTCAGCCTGGCGATATGGTTTGGGTACACTTTCGCAAGGACATATTTCCGGAGTTGCGTAAATCCATGTTACTTCCATGTGGTGCTGGTGATAAGGATCACACTGATGATCCTAGGAGTTTTGTCCCGATCTTTCACAACGAGGAACCCGGATAGGAATCCTTCCAATAACGTTCATGAACATCACTTGAAGGTGAGGACGAATCCAACAAGCAATGTGATGAAGATCACCACGCCTCCAACCAAATCACAACAATCCTTGATGAACACAAGAACCTCTGCATGAATCTCAATATAATAGATAACATGGCATCACCGTTCCCGGAGGGATAATTCACCAAGCAACACACATGATAGTTTTAGACTAAAATTCTGAACTCCCTAAACCCTAGGCGCCTGGCTCCTTTATATAGGAATCCTGCAACTAGTCGGTTTGACAGACCCAAACCGAACACACAAATGGACTCGACCCTAACCTGGACTAGGATTCAATAACATAGGTGCAACGTTTGACACAACCTTAGACTTATCGTTATAAATTTTAGGTCATCCTGGTGTGTCAATCATCAATGGGATGGCCACATCATGCTCTCCCCCTTGGAAAGGCGTTGTCCTCAACGCTGGAAGGTCTTCTCCAGCATGTGGCATCAAATCAGAAACGTTGCCACTCTTCACCTTCAACTTCAAGTGTTGCCTGCCTACCACACAACATCCTCCCTCTCGGCTAGCTTGACTTGATGCTGCACTTGGCACCTCCTTCCTCCTCCACACGAGCTTGGATTTTGGCGCCACCACCTTCTTCTTATTATCTCCCGATGGATCCCTCTGAACCTAATGTGGCGTCTCACATGCTTGATAGTGCCTATTGTGCTATCCCTGATTATGTTGTTGCTGCTACTATCAAGACAAAAAATTTGTTTTTATTTTTATCCCGTAAGGAAAATATCAGGGAGGCAATTGGAGTCCAATATTGGTGGAGCATGATGTCTTTGAAGGAGTCTGGTTGAGGGCCACCTAGCAGCATGTTGAGATGGAGGCACGCCTATAAACGAGTCTTTTTTTATTTGAGTGTGTTGTTTTATTTTCTGTTTAGGAAAAGTGGGTCCGCGTCAAGTTATTTTTATTTTCCTAGTTGATTTCTTTCTTACAAGTCAAGTTGAGTCGGCTACTATATAAAGCCAGGGATGTGCACCATTGTAAGGGGAGTTGAAATTATTTTTAGTTGAGAATACAGAAAAGGTCCCATGTCAGGGGACACCAATATCGTGTGTGAGTTTGCTTGGTGATCCACGAGGGTCTGTTGCTGCTTGCGTGGAGTTGATCATCTTCTCAATGCTAGTTGCTAGGATTTACGTTTTGTGTAAACAAATCAGATCTCCTTTGTATCTTTGCTACTGTTTATCTGTTGATCGTCGTGAAAGAACGGGTATAAACCCTTTTGGATCATGTTGATCCATATAATCTTGGTACCATAGTTAGGTTTCTCAGGGCAATTTTGTCTGCTGAGATTTGCTGCTGAGATCGATCTACTGGTTTCTATTTGAAGAGTAAACGATCGACGTGTTCTATTCAGCTGGAATTTTTAATCGAGCCAACACACCAGTTCTTATTATCTTTGATTGCAGGCATTGGATTTCCGTTCTGTCTCCATACTGATCTGCTAGAGCTTGTGATCTGCAGTTGGATACTTCCGTCGGTTTCCAGTTCAGATCGATCGGTATCGAGCGAGATCCACATCTATCTTGTTTTCCGATCCGCTTGGATCGTTGGGAAGAGTCCAGCAACCCGACGATTCCTAGCCAGGTGTAGCAATCCAGTAAAAAAAGGAAAAAAGAAACCGGATCTAGCTATATACGTGAGCTTCCTCACGGGAAAAAAAAAGTGGTCGCTACATCTCGCACAACCTCAGCCTGGTCTGTGCTTGTACGTGAGCATTCAGGCGAAGTGAAAAAGAAGAAAAAAACTCCCGATCGGTACTCTCGCAAGACGGCAAATAAGTTTGTCCATATACGTGAACCTTTCAGAGTGAACGAGTCTGCTCCTATACGAGCGTGTGATATTTTCTGCCGTGTACCGAGCGGAGTTTTACTGCTGCATTATTCTGCAACAATCTGTGTTCTCTGCCGGGTACGATGGCGGATTATGTCGTCATGTCAGCAGAATTGCGGCAAGAGGAGCGAGGCTGCCATGATAAATTGTTTCACACCAAAACCATTGTGCGGGATAGAGTCTGTGCTTTGACGATCGACCATTGGAGTTCGATCAATGCTGCTAGCATCGAGATGGTGAAAAGGTTGGGGCTACCGAGAATACCACATCCGCAACCATATTATCTCCGTTTGGGTTCCGACGAGATCACCATCACCAGACCAAGGTACAGTTTCGCATTGGCAAATTTTCTAGAGAAGTCTGTTGCAACATAATTCCAGTAGACCATGGTGCAACATCCAAGGTGCAGTTTACGATATGGATGACGCCTACTATTATTTTAAGTATTCAGTTCGCTGCGGCAAGACAGAATACAATCTGTTGCCCATGACCAACGTATTGTTCAAGTCTTTGCGTGATGAACGGCTGAAGCAACATCGGGAACAAGAAGAGCTGAAGAAAGAGGACGAAGCTGCTAAAATATTTTATGCACCTGTTCAATCTATGGAAGGGACTCCTGACACTCCTGTTGTTGCATGTGTTGAAATGACAGTGCCACCTCCACATATTTTTGTTTTGAGAACTGACTTGAAACCGAGGACGGTTTCTCCTGAAGGGGGGAGGATGATGTGGCGTCTCCCATGCTTGATAGTGTCTATTGTGCTATCCCTAATTATGTTGTTGCTGCTACTATCAAGACAAAGTTTTTGTTTTTGTTTTTACCCTGCAAGGAAAATATCAGGGAGGCAATTGGAGTCCAATATTATTGGAACATGATGTGTTTGAAGGAGTCTAGTTGGGGAACACCTAGCAGTATGTTGAAGATGGAGACACGCCTACAAAAGAGTCTTTTTTTATTTGAGTGTGTTGTTTTATTTTCTGTTTAAGAAAAGTGGGTCCGCGTCAAGTTGTTTTTATTTTCCTAGTTGGTTTCTTTCTTGCAAGTCAAGTTGAGTTGGCTACTATATAAAGCCAGGGGTGTGCACTATAGTAAGGGGAGTTGAAATTATTTTGAGTTGAGAATACAGAAAATATCCCATGTCAGGGGACACCAATATCGTGTGTGAGTTTGCTTGCTGATCCGCGAGGGTCTGTTGTTGCTTGCATGAAGTTGATCCTCTTCTCAACGCCGGTTGCTAGGATTTATGGTTTGTGTAAACAGATCGGATCTCCTTTATATCTTTGCTACTGTTTATTTGTTGATCATCATGAAAGATTGGGCCTAAACCCTTTTGGATCACGTTGATCCGTATCATCTTGGTATTAGAGTCATTAGATTTCTCACGGCAATTTTGTCTGCTAAGATCGATCTGCTGGTTTTTATTTGAAGAGTGGAAGATCGGCGTGTTCTATTCTGCTGGAACTTTTGAGCAACACACCGGTTCTAATTATCTTTGATTGGAGGCATTGGATTTTGTTACAATTGCGACAAGAAGATAACAAAGAACGAAAACGAAAAACACAGCAAGGGGGACACAGATTTAACGTGGAAAAACCTCTCCAACAAAGAGAGGAAAAAACCACGGGCGCCAGCCAGCGAAACTTCACTATATCGAGGAGTGTTTACAAACGCTGGGATTTCACAGATGCAACTCATCCCAACCGGCGGCTTACAAGGGGTTTATATATCGGTGGAAACCTAGGTCTTCGACGATCCGTACCGTACCGCGGGGGGCTGTCGCCCCCCGCAGGCGTCCCCGTTAGACACGGTGTGGGCCAACTTCAGACTCGTTACACTCGGCCCAAGCCTCCGGCGACGGGCCTCGCTCCACTCATCAGAAGTTGGCCTATACTTTATAAAATTTGGATCAACATATAACAGATTTCCGTTCTGTCTCCACACTGATCTGCTGGAGCTTGCGATCTGCTATTGGAAAGTTTTGTCGGTTTCCAGGTCAGATTGATCGATATCGAGCGAGATCCTCATCGATCTCTTTTTCTGATCCGCTTGGATCATTGGGCAGAGTCCACCAACCCGACGATTCCCAGCCAGGCGGAGCAATGCAGTAAACAAAGGAAAAAAGAAACCAGATCTAGCTATTTACGTGAGCTTCCTCACGGGAAAAAAAGTAGTCGCTATAGCTCGCACGACCTCAGCCTAGTCTGTGCTCGTATGTGAGCATTCAGGCAAAGCGAAAAACAAGAAAAAGAACTCACGATCAGTACTCTCGCAAGACGGCAAATAAGTCTGTCCTTGTATGTGAACGCTTCAGAGTGAACGAGACTGCTCCTATACGAGCGTGTGATCTTTTCTACCGTGTAGCGAGCGGAGTTTTACTGCTGCATTGTTCTGCAACAATCTGTATTCTCTGCCAGGTACGATGGCGGATTATGTTGTCATGTCAGCAGGTTTGCGGCAAGAGGAGCGAGGCTGCCATGATAAATTGTTTCACACCAAAACCATTGTGCGGGATAGAGTCTGTGCTTTGATGATCGACCATTGGAGTTCGATCAATGCTGCTAGGATCGAGATGGTGAAAAGGTTGGGGCTGCCGAGAATGCCACACCCGCAACCATATTATCTGCGTTTGGGTTCCGACGAGATCACCATCACCCACCAAACCAAGGTACAGTTTCGCATTGGAAAATTTTCTAGAGAAGTCTGTTGCGACATAATTCCAGTATATATGGTCTCGTGTCATCTACTATTAGGTAGACCATGATGCAACGTCCAAGGTGCAGTTTACCATATGGATGACGCCTACAATTATTTCAAGTTTTCAATTCACTGCCGCAAGACAAAATACAATTTGTTGTCCATGAACAACATATTGTTCATGTCTTGGCGTGATGAACGGTTGAAGCAACATTAGGAACAAAAAGAGGTAAAGAAAGAGGACGAAGTTGCTGAAATATTTTATGCATCTGTTCAATCTATAGAAGGGACTCCTGACACTCATATTGTTACATGTGTTGAAGTGACAGTGCCACCTCCAAATATTTTTGTCTTGAGAACTGACTTGAAACCGAGGACGGTTTCTCTTGAAAGGGAGAGGATGATGTGGCGTCTCTCATGCTTGATAGTGCCTATTGTGCTATCCCTGATTATGTTGTTGCTGGTACTATCAAGACAAAGTTTTGTTTTTATTTTTAGCTCGCAAGGAAAATATCAGGGAGGCAATTGGAGTCCAATATTGGTGGAACATGATGTCTTTGAAGGAGTCTGGTTGGGGGCCACCTAACAACATGTTGAAGATGGAGGCACCCCTACAAAAGAGTTTTTTTATTTGAGTGTGTTGTTTTATTTTCTATTTAGGAAAAGTGGGTCTACGTCAAATTGTTTTTATTTTCCTAGTTGGTTTCTTTCTTGCAAATCAAGTTGAGTCGGCTACTATATAAAGCCAGGGGTGTGCGCCATTGTGAATTGAAATTATTTTGAGTTGAGAATACAAAAAAGGGTCTGTTGCTTGGTGATCCGCGAGGGTCTGTTGCTGCTTGCGTGGAGTTGGTCATCTTCTCAATGCTGGTTGCTAGGATTTACGGTTTGTGTAAACAGATCGGATATCCTTTGTATCTTTGCTACTGTTTATCTGTTGATCGTCTTGAAAGATCAGGCCTAAACACTTTTGGATCATATTGATCCGTATCAGAACCTGAACGTGAACCCTCTTCATATGACCCCGCAAAATAGGTGCAATGCCCGGACCACACAATTCACGAACACGTCCATCTTTCCCTTTGTGCATACGCACTCCTGCTCCAAGTATCCGCATAGCTGCTCCAACAAATCTACGGTCTATGACTCTCGCCTCCATATGCACCAGTACAGGATCATCATGACTATGATCTTTTTGAACGCCTTTATCGATCTAAACTGGAAGTGTAGAAACTGTTGCATCATCCTTCCTTTCTTTGCTAAGAGGCTTGAGTTCAACCGACATGTGACTAATAGGCATAGCTGAAACAACTAGCTTGTCATAAACAAGCATAGCTGAAATATCATGAGTATTGATGCTCCTTGCATCATGCTCCCCTTCTTGAAGTGTGTCCGTCCTCAGTCGCGACGTAACCTTGTGCACATTCTCTTTGCGCACCACCAACACCATATCAGATGTGATCATATCATCTGCCATAAGCTTCAGTGTTCTCTGTTTGCCATCATACACAAAAGTATAAGTATTGGATCGTCCCGCATGCATAGCATTGTGATCATACTACCATGGACACCTAAGTAACATCCCACACACCTCCAATGGCAATACATCACACTCTACCTTATCAACATACTCACCAACTGTAAATGGCACACGCATCCTATGTGTAACCTTTAGGATATCGCAGCTATTCAACCACTCGAAATGCTTAGGTTCATGAATACGCCTTGTGGACAACCCAATGATGTCACCGTTGCCTTGCTTATGCCATTAGTACAGTGCCACCATCAATCATCAACTTGCATGTTTTTCCTTTATTCATACACTGAGTTTGAAATAAGGTCCAGCGCTGACCTCTATCAACTATCATGCAAGTTACATTATGTGCCCTCTTGAGTTGCACATTCAGTCCACTCAATGGTACAACGTTTCCCACTGCAGTTTCCCGTACACAACAAACTTGTCAATATCAGGATGCTTTTCTTCAGAATTTTTTTTCATTGCCGCGCTGACCGTTTGCACTGGAACAACTGTCGTAGCCTCCTTTGCATGAGACAGAATGAACACAACAACAACCATGTGCGAGTGCTGGACTGCCTTCACGGGTTTGGTACAAGATACCTTACGACAAGGAGACATAAAACAACCACGTAAAAATTTATTGAAGTCATACCAAGTTGCATCTATGATGTCCTTCTCACACATCTTTTTATCCCACCAACGAGCTATCTCCCTATCCACACGTCGCAGTGCAAGAATCATACGTGTAGAATCATCCAACTACTCATATGTATGACATATGTAAAAACCCTCTTTCATGTGACGTTCCCACAACTCATATTCAGCATATGTCGCTGTGTTAACCAGTCTTCACCTGATTTGAGAATCATCTCATACGACACCGTTCAAGATATCTAGATAATCATTGTATACATCACTAAATCTCTTCCTAGAAAGAAATGTTTGCCATAATAGTCACCCTGAAATGATTGTATTTTCTTTTAACCGGACAAATTCACGTACAAGGACAGACAACTATGTGGTCAAGCGGCAAACATCGATCCCGTATTTTTTATGCTGAAGCAAACTCAGGTAGCGATCGATCGGATCAGTTTCCTTTTCTTTTTTGGACGTAGGCAGGTGATAAAGTAGTCCACGTGATGCACAAACAGGAGTCCAACACAATTGGTGCTCCTCCTTTTTCTCCTCACGTACAAAATCAATCGATCTGCCCTTTCCTTTCTTTTCCATGTCAAACTGGTACGCACCAGATTGCTATCTTTTTTTTTCTTTTAATCCTTGCCTAGCCAGCAGACTAACTGATATGGGGTGGCCCGATCTTCTCAGCAAGCACTTGTCGATGATGATAATGGTGGATAGATAACTAGCCAGTAGCTATGAACTCTCCCTCTAGAACCCTGATGCCAATGCAACAGCTCTCGAACCCTGTGGGATATTCACAACACCATGCTCTTGCGCACGCAGCTGTCGACCACGAACAGTAGTTTATAATCTACTAATTACCAATGGAACAACAGATCACACTCAATTGTAGTAGTATAATTCGATCACAAGGTAATTCCAGAGGTTCTTTGAAAGAAATAACTCCAAAATAGTTTAAATATGCTCTAAACCCTAACTATGGGGCATCCCATGGCTTATAAGGGCGGCTGGGCCGGCCAGAAAACAAAACTAATTCGCGTACGACTCAAACTGATACAACCGACTCAGACCAGATTTTGGTCGGCGGGCAGACACTCCGGATGGATTCGGCCGGACAGTCCGGTCCGGCCGGAAACTTCAAAGTTTCCGGGTGGTGTCCAATTTGGTGTACTGATTGTCCACATCAATTCTTCTCTTAGGCAGGCCGGACAGTCCGGTGGACTCGGCTGGACACTCCGGTCGCCGCAGGCATTCTTGCGCCTTCCTTCTTGATGATCTCCTCCTCGCTCCGTGCGCCTGCCTCCCACTCCTCCCTCGCGCATCCTTGGATGATCATCACGTCAGACTCCTCTCCTTCCTCCCTCTCCTTCCCGCTAGCGCTAGTCCAAAGGATATTATTTCTAGTCAAACAATAACACCATGATTTAGGTAGTATAAAGTTTTTATAAATCAAAGTATCTTGTCCAACTAGGAATGAAGTCACCTTGTAATATTTTTCAATGAGGCTCAATATTTCCTTCCAACATAAACAAGAAGAATCATCATACTCTATGATTGTATCCTCATTATCCTCCCTTTCTTCAGGAAAAGCCGTCCACGGCTTTGGGTAAACTGAAAGTGGAAGAAACAAAAAGAACAACGTGTACGCAAAGTACATGTATATATAACATGTTGTATTATTGTCGTTCACATGGAAAATGTGTTCAGTATAAATCAAGCAACTTAAATTGCAGGTATAAGTGAAGTACAAAGAATCATGATCATGGTGAAAAACAACTAAATAGATTGTCTTGTTCTTCAATATTAAATTTAGTTTTATCAAATACGATCTATGATCAATTTGGTGAACACGATCAAACCAATTCAATATGTGTGAAAACCAAATTGATTCACGCCATGCTTCAACTATGCTACTATGATTATTATGAACATGATCATGTTGTCTAGTATGTAAGATGCAACTCAATTTGCAAATATCAGTGAAGTCTAAAGTAGTAACATAACTAGATAAAGACTTTTAGGACAAACACAACGAATATGAAAACTCGGGTTCTATTCTAGCAAGATTAGAACAATCCAACATAGGTAAAATTACTTGTGTTGGTTGCAATATGTCAACTATACCGGAATGTATTTCCATAATATCTCGAACATGAACTATTTTCCCATAGCAAACATTTTATGACACATTGCATATATGGTTGAAAACAGCTTGTTTCAGTTCAGTGATTCTATCAGAAGTAATGCATATGTGATCCAAAAGAAAATTTTCATCCATGCTATATTCACCAATTAGATTGAAAGTGAAACAAGGAGAATATGTGCTAGAATTTAGACATGAAATTTTAGAAATCTTATCCGTAGCACAACTCATACTCATTGGTTCATTTAGCATGATGGAATACACAATATCAGCAGGTGGTATTCAAGCAAGTATTTCTTTATGTGTAATCAGGACCACATGATCAAAATTAAAATTTGGTAAACTATCACATGGTGCTGAAACATTAGTGCAAGGAAAATTACAAGTAGGCTTCAGTAAAGGAGTAGACTGACAATATGTTGCACATGTTGGCTGAAGCTCCAAAACAGTACCAATATCATCAACAATCTCCTCAGTTGTAGTAGGTACTAAAACATCCTCCACAAGTGACAATGCACAGTACAGTGATACATGTTGTAAAATAGATGGCTCCCTTTCTTCAAAACCAACTTGGATATCACAAGAAACAACACTAGGAGTAGAGATGATTACATTAGTAGAAACCTCATTTGTCTCATCAACTCTCACTCTCGGTTCTTCTAAGACTGGATCAACATGTGGTTCTATGTTGGTGGTTACAAATGCACATAGGTGTCGACGCCTAATCTCCTGAAGCTTAATAAGTGCACGTGTTAACCACGTGTGTTTACCATTTCAAAAGATAGAAGGATCAGAATACTCACCACCAAAGGTAACCTGGAATTTATTACACCACTTTGTTCCCAACATGATATGACATGAGTTAAACACTCTAGGAATGACATAACAAGGAATATATGTTTTAGGGACATAAATGGTGAGTGGAACACATGCGATATGAGTAATTGGTAGTCCATGACTAGAAGTTGCTAACATGAATTGCCATTTTGTTGCATGTGTGTATAATTGTAGCTTTTCAACAACCTCAACACTAACCAAATCTATCAAAGAACAAGTATCAATGGTAGTAGCAGCTTGTCTACCACTAATTTCTGTGATGAAGTGGAACAAACCCGAACTAGGTACCCCTCCTGACTCCTCTTCCCAAAATGTGTTGCTGTAGTAGGAGCATAATGGAAAGGGATAATCATCTGCATCCTTTTCCTGCAGCACATCAACACTACTAGATGACATGATTAGTACATTAGTGCACAAACAAAATCTGGTGGTGAAACTCTCACAACTCACTCAAAACTGACAAGAAAGCAGATCTTACCATTCCAAAGTGAATAGTGAAGCTTACCAATTTGAAATCAAACACTTATGCACTGATGTGATGAAGTGAATATCAAGGGTATAGAGAACGATCATAGGGCACACATGTTATTTATGGTGGAGCTCTAGGTATGGTATCCTAACTACACCACAAACAAGTCCTAGTTCTGATCGTATAACCCAATAAACACACACGATGGAGATAAACATGGGAAAGCAACTTATAAAAAACGGAATATTGCAATGCACAAGAGAGAGGCTAGTAAAAGCTCAAATTAAATAGGCACAAGATTCCTCAATCTACAAGTGCTATGATCAACTAGGCCTCCAATAATGTAAACTTTTATATCTCTTTGTGTCACGCTTGTAGCTCTTTTCTCCTTTTTTTATATTGATTCTCTTTTCTTTTCTCTTTTTTTGTTTTTTCAACTATATGAGCCAATGCAAACACGAGTGCGGCAACTTAGAACAAACTGGGCCGGATAGTCCGGAAGAGTCGCATCGGAGACTCTGGTCGAGCCGGATAGTCCGGTGTATGTACGCCGGATAGTCCGGTTTTGCCTGTCGAAAATTTCTGCACTTCTAAAACCTAATGAGCAGCCTGTCGGAGCAAAGCAACTAGTCTGTTGGGTATGTTCCTAGGCACAAATGCTGTAGATAGGCTATGTCTATGGTATGCAAACAAAATTATGCTATATGGACTCCGACAAACAATGAAAACTTGCGGAAAATGGTGATGGTGGATTCGGCAAAAAACAAGGTCAAACCCTAAACCTAGACACAAACGAAAACTAGACTTCTACGAGAAAGACCTGCAGATCGGATCTATGAGATAGACACGATCATCAACTAAAACTTGAAAGAGATCCAATCTAGTCTATGGCAAATCTTTTTGTAATGTTTTTTCTGTATAGGACAGAAAATAAACTAATCTATGGATGGATTTGTGGATGCTCACCGAGTAAACGAGGAAATCTGATACCAAGATGATATGGGGTGGCCCGATCTTATCATCAAGCACTTGTCGATGATGATAATGGTGGATAGATAACTAGCCTGTAGCTGTGAACTCTATCGCTCGAACCCTGATGCCAATGCAACAACTCTCGAACCCTGTGGGATATTCACAACACCACGCTCTTGCGCATGCAGCCATCAACCATGAACGGTAGTTTGCAATCTACTAATTCCCAATGGAAAAACAGATCACACTCAATTCCAGTAGTATAATTCGATCACGGGGTAATTCTAGAGGTTCTTTGAAAGAAACAACTCCAAAATAGTTTAAACGTAGTCTAAACCCTAACTATGGGGCATCCCATGGCTTATAAGGGCGGCTGGGCGGCCAGAAAATGGAACTATGACGCGTCCGACTCAAACTGATACAACCGACTCGCACCAGATTTCAATCAGCGGGCGGACATTCCGGTTGATATCGATCGGATATTCCTGTCTGGCGGACACTCGGGGTGGATTCGGCCGGACAATCTGGTCCGGCTGTAAACTTAAAAGTTTCCGGGTGGTGTCCAGGTAGTGTCTGATTGTGTGTACTGATTGTCCGCACCAATTTTTCTCTCATGCAGGCCGGACAGTCCAGGTGGACTCGTATGGAAACTCCGGTCGTCACAGCCATTCTTGCGCCTTCCTTCTTGGTGATCTCCTCGTCGCACCATGCGCCTGCCTCCAGCTCCTCCGTCGCGCATCCTTGGATGATCATCATGTCGGACTCCTCGCCTTCCTCCCTCTCCTTCCCGCTAGCGCTAGTCCGAAGGGTATTATTTCTAATCAAACAATAATACCATGATTTAGGTAGTATAAGGTTTTTATAAATCAAAGTATCTTGTCCAACTAGGAATGAAGTCACCTTGTAATATTTTTCAATGAGGCTCAATATGTCCTTCCAGCATAAACAAGAAGAATCATCATACTCTATGATTGTATCCTCATCACTAACTTACGTACCCACACAAACCAACCGACCAAAACAATTTGGAAGGAGCCGATCTGGTACACCACCGATCAGATGAGTTTTTTTTGACATGAATCGATCAGCCTGGAAGTAGTAGATTGATTGGGATCGGAACATGGAGCAACATGACAAAATCCACAACCAAAACAAGTCGAGCAGAAGAAAATAGAAAAACCTGATCCTTCTGATCAATCCCCCTACGCAGTGTGCAGCCCACACGATTGGAAACAGATATGTTCCGATTAGATCTCAAACCATGTGATGCAAACACACAAGTCGCCTCAATCAAATGACAGAAACCAATGGCAATCCTCAGCACAAACTCCAACCAATCAATCAGATTTGAAAACTTCTGGTGAAAAACAATCCGTTGATCAATCAATAGGAAGTACTCAAAGTGTTAGACTCAGTAATCTGATACCACATAATAAGGATCACGCTGATGAACCTAGGAGTTTTGTCCTGATCTTTCACAGCGAGTAACCCGGATAGGAATCCTTCCAATAACGTCGATGAACGTCACCTGAAGGTGAGGACGAATCCAACAAGCAACATGATGAAGATCACCACGCCTCCAACCAAAGTACGACCATCCTTGATGAATGCAAGAACCTCCGCAGCAATCTCAATATAATACATAACACGGCATCGCTGTCCCCGGAGGGATGCTTCACCAAGCAACACACACGATAGTTTTAGACTAAAATTCTGAACTCCCTAAACCCTAGGCGCCTGGCTCCTTTTTATAGGAGTCCTGCAACTAGTCGGTTGGACAGACCCAAACCGAACACACAAACGGACTCGACGCTAACCTAGACTAGGACTCAATAACATAGCAACAACGTTTGACACAACCTTAGACTTATCATTACAAATCGTAGGTCATCCTGGCGTGCCAATCCTCAATGGGGTTCCCGCATCAGCTAGTCCTTTCAAAGTGATTGCGAAGATCAATGAAAATGCCTACAAGATAGATATTCCTCAAGATGTACTTGGAGGTGTCAATGCTAGTTTCAATGTTGCTGATTTGACACCATATGGCGGAGAAGACCTTGGAGCATCGAGGCCGATGCCTTTTAAGGGGGGGGGGGAGATGATGAGGACATCCCTACAGATTTGCTATCTCCAATTCCTAATGAAGTTGTCGATGCTACCAAGACCAATTCCAATGAGATCAGGATTGAACCTATTACTCGAGCTCGTGCCAAGCTACTTGAACAACAGGTGAATTCACTCCTAAGAGAATCTAGTGTTTTTATTAATGAGAATTTTAACTACCTAAGTCTATGCACTTATGTATGATCAGGTTCGTTAAAGAAACAAGCATGGAGTGAGGAGGAGAAGGGCTACTACAAGTGAAGCCTGACGTGATGATCATCCAAGAATGTGCAAGGGAGGAGCGGGAGGCAGGCGCACTGGACGAGGAGGATATCATCAAGAACAACAAGGAGGAATTGAAGACCCCCGAATTATCCGGCCCCCATACCTCGGATAATACGGCCCACCTCTAGACAAATGGCTAAGGACTTTCGGCACGTCACCCAGATGGGGGCGGATTTTTGACCAGACAATTCGTCGGAACATCCGGGCCCCCATAACTCGGCCCTAGAAGATTCCGTCCGATCCGGACGTACCAGACTGTATTAGACAGGTTTTTGTTTCGCATTTTTCCGACGTTTTGGCTGCCTTATAAGCCTTGGAACGCCCTCTAGATTAGATTAGAACACGTTTAAGATAAACCCTAGTTCTTGTGTTGCCAAGGAAAAACATTGAATCTTCTCACACCAATTCGTTTCGATCTAGTGTGTTTGCTACTATCAATCAAGTGTGATTAGTTGATCCATTGGGATCTAGCCAATTGCAAGTTTCATGTGATCTGCTGTTCCATTGGGAATTGGAAGATTGCAAACCGCTTCGTGGTCAGCTGCTACATGCGCAAGTGTGTGAAGATGCGAATATCTACAAGGGTTTAGATCTGTTACATTGGCATCACGGATCGATCGAGAGGTTCATGAGCGGCATACAAGTTATTTCCACCCCATATCATCATACAACCACCTCGCTTACTGAGAAGGTCGGGCCACCCCTTATCATCAAGTGGTCCTTATGTTTGTTGCAACAACTATACGAGGTAATTGGAAGCTCTCGTGCTCCAAATGGCATTATGGTTGCACACAAAACATCGGAAAGATAAATTGTTCAACATTTTTGTTGTAACACAAAAATCATCAATATCTAATAGGAATGAAACATGATTGTCACAAGGTGAAAGAATACCATTAACATGCTTGTAATCGAACCATAGGAAAGAGCAATTTTTCAACATGAAAGGTGCAAAGCATGCAAAAGGTATCAGAGCTGGGTTCAATCTTGCACTCACTTGGGGAATGCTCTCTAGACCTATTTTTGTCAACTCGTGCTCAACTGAGGTTGACATTATCGTGCGGGTACCTACACACATCAAACACAAAAGGAAGAACGTGTGTGCATGGTAGAGAAACACATCATCCATCATCACATATCTCTTCTTGTGCACATCACCATGAGTGTCAATCAAGTGTAATTTATGTGCATGGTGAGTATGCAAGTGGGGAACATGCTTATCATGGCATTTATCAAAATCTCCAAAACTTGAGAAAGCTATGGGGGGCAACTCAATATAAACCATATGAGTATTACTGTTGCAAGCAAACCAAGTGAAAGAGAAATCATCCATATTATTGCAAGCAACGGGAGAAATTGTAAAACATCCGTGACAAAGCATGGTCCGAGGGGTACCATTTGGATCATCATTGTAAACAAAACAGTGGAAAGAGCAATTGTTCAACAAAGTGCAAGCAATGATATCATCAACATAACATTTAGAGCATGGAATATTTATGGCAACAACATCACAATCAAATAATTTCACATGCTTAACATTATGCAAAGGCAAAGTATCACATGGAAATATCAATGAGTCAAATGTAATGTCACAAATATCATCCATAGCATGCCAATCATCACAAGTCATCATGTCCACTAGTGGGATCATGGCATCATCAACACCCGCATTTTTACCTTGTTCATACCTCTCATATGAAGTGGGTGTTGTGGTAGTATTGGCCTCCATGGTGATGGAATCATCTTCATGCACCATGTACATTTTCTCTTTAGGAGGCATCATCATCTCCAAGCTTGGCGCTTCTTGATCCATGGAACCTAGCACAACATGAGAAAACACACTAGAGGTAGAGGGTAAGTCATTAGAAATCAAAGTGGACTCATATGACCTATGAACTACCACTCTCAACTCACTCGGTGTATCACTTATGCCCTCCAAGTGGAAGCACTCAATCTCACGTTTGGTGGAGTTGCTCATCTCACTCTTGTTTTCACTCAAGTGGGCTATGTTGCTCTCATACTCGCATGGGATTGGTACCACATCATCACTCAAGCACATAGGGATAGGCTCGGTTCTCTCAACTCCATGTGCCTCCTTTGGTGAAGGGAAAGTCCCATGCTCACCATTCTCCACCTTGTCGTCATCTTGTATGTTGGGTGACATTGTGGTGGTGGCACTCAAATTGGAAGTCTTAGTCCTTGATGCCATCTTCGCCCTTGCATCCAATTGTTGGCAAAGCAACTTATTTTCTTCTATCTCTTGGGTGGTCATATTTTTTTACGGCCTCGTCCAACTCGGTGAAGTAGAGTTCCATCTCTTGCTTGAATGACATTCTTGGAGTGCTTGGAGAAGAAGTTGCATTGGAGCTCTTGTAGTTGGATGCTTCATCTTGAACTTGAAGTTTTGGCGTTGAAGCTTGATGGCATGGAAAAAGGCTTGCTCTTGGTGCCATTTTGGTGGTGGCACTAGTAGCTGAAGCTGCCTTATGATGCTGGTGTCGACGGAGGTCATTGGCGTGCCTTGCCGAAGGTTTATGTTGTTGAAGCACTTGGTCATCCACATGACGCTCGCAATAATGATCCTTTTCCTTGGCACTCTTCTTTTGATGGTGGTGTCTTCTTGAGCTTGGTCGAGCATTATGGATGGTGCTCAACATGTATTCTCTGTCTTCATGGCGAAGATGCCTTGAACGGCGTCTTGTATCCTCTTGATGTTGGCGATGATCTCTAGAGGATTTTTGTCGATGAAGATTCTTGCTTTGTGGTGCCTTGTGTGGAAGATGATGTTTGGGTGCATGTTTTCTTGGGATAGGTGGAACTTGATGCCTTGGAGGTAGATGCGCTTGACGCCTTGGATATGTTGGTGCTTGGCGCCTTGTAGATGTTGGCACTTTACGGCTTGGAGGTGATGGCGCTCGTCGCCTTACAAATGGTGGCGCATGATGCCATGTAGGTGGTGGCGCTTGACGCGTTGGAGGTGGATCATCAAAGTAGGTTGTGCCCTTTGGTGTGGCACACTTGGGCTTGAAGGTCAAGGTTTCTTGATGATGCACCACCTCTTGCTTTCTTCATGCCTCATGGAAGAGCCCTCGAAGTTGGTGAAGCTCGCCATGTCCTCCATGCTTGGTGAGGCATCGTCGTTGTAACACTCAAAGTCATCCATGCTTGGGGAGCCGTTGTTGATGTAGTACTCCATATCACCCAAGCATGGTGGCTCATCATGGATTCTTCATAGATATCATCCTTGGTTCCGGAGTTCCTAGACATGATTCACAAGACCAAGTGGTGTATATGGAAGTGGTAGAAGGTTAGGGATGCAACGTCAAACCTTACTTTACCTTGGAAGATAGTATCATGCAAGTGGCAACACTTGAGAGCAATCAAAACCTAACATAGTGAAGTTCATGCGGAACACCAAAACCAACTAACCACTAAAAACACACACACACAAAGCTTATGGTGGATGGGTATGGAAGGTGGCATGATGAGGACATCCATATACTTACACCTTCCCCAATTGCTAATGAAGATGTTCTAGTTGCTACAAAGAAGGATCAGTCCAATGAGATTAGAATTGGACCTATTACAAGTGCTTGTGCTAAGCTACTAGAACAATAGGTGAACTTGTTTCTTAATGAACCTGATGTTTTAATTAATGAGAATTTTATACTACCTAATTATTTGTGCTATTGTATGATTAGGTACATGGGTGAAGAAGGCGTAGCATGGAGCGAGGAGATGAAGCATATGGAGCATGGCATGTTGATCAATAAAGAATGCACGAGGGAGGAGAGGGAGGAAGCGCAAGGAGCTGACAAGGGTGAAGATCAACACTTCGTGGAAGATCTCTGTCGTGGTAGAGAAAAGCCACAATTCTCTGCCACGGTACGCTGCCACGAAACTGAAATAGCATGACTCGCTGCCACGACAGGCTGCTACAGCACCGAAACCGCACCAAAGTCTTCCACGGTAGAGCCATGGGCCAAACCCACTATGGGTTGATTTGTACCTTAGTTTAGGTGGGCCCAAGTCGGTTTCCAAGCATTGACTGCCGCCCCCAGCTTCTTAAATAGATGGGGCTCCACATCAGTTAGGGTTAGACCACATTAAAATTATTTTAGAGTTGTTTCTCTTTCAAACCTCTGGAATTACTTGTGATCGAATTACCAACTACAATTAAGTGTGATTTGTTGTTCCACTAGGAATTAGTAGATTGCAAACTACCGTTCTTGGTTGACGGCTGCGTGCGCAAGAGCGTGGTGTTGTGAATATCCCATAGGGTTCGTGTGATGTTGCATTGGCATCAAGGTTCGAGCAGGAGAGTTCATAGCTATAGGCTAGTTATCAATCATCCACCATTATCATCGACAAATGCTTGCTGAGAAGATCGGGCCACCCCATATCATCTTGGTATCAGATTTCCTCGTTTACTCAGTGAGCAAATATTAGTTAGTGTTTTTAGTCCTATATGGAAAAAGCCTCACAAAAATAATTGCCATAGCCTATATTGCATTGCTTTCGAGTTTTAGTTGCTGGTCGTATTCTTCTAGTAGATCCGATCTAGGTCTTTGTTTGTAGGAGTCTAGGTTTCCTTCTAGTTTTCGATTTGCAATTGGTAGATCTATTTCTTCAAACCATGTCCACCACAAGTTTTTTTTCACCACCACAAGCTCAGATCCGAATCAAGCATAAAGTCCTGGTTGTGTACTATTTGGCCTAGTCGGAATTAAAAAAAATCGGTCACCAACTCTGCAGCAGCACAGAAATAGCCCGTTTCTCGTCCACGAGTTCGTGTCTGCCACGGATCCGTTTTACTTCCACGACACGTTTTCCGCTCATTTATCTGCCGCGGTACGGACTATCTCGCGCAGCACATTTGCCCCATTTTTCTATCACAGCACAACTATAAAAATTGTGATATTTTGCAATTTCCAAACCTTAGCTACAACCACTCTATTCAAAGGGGTTAGGAACTTACCTATTGAGACTAGTTTCCGCTCTTACAGGCTGCTCTTAGGATTTTGTTGTTGTGCTTTATAATTTTGGCTGTGTGCATAGTGTGATACATATTTAATAAAAGAGGATATAGAAAAAGAAAAGGAAAAAAGAGAAAGAATCAATACAAAAGAAAAATAGAAAGAAAAAGGAGAATTGTCCAAGAGGCTTAGTGATATCTTTGTGCACCGGTAGATTGAGAAATCTTGTGCCTATTTACTTTGAGCTTTGCTAGTGTCTCTCCAGCATAATGCAACACCCTTCATAGTTGCATTGCCACATTTATCTCCACGTGTGTGTTTCTTGGGTTTTGTACGATCAGCACTCGGACTTGTTTGCGGTGTAGTTAGGATACCATACCTACAGCTCCACCATAAATAACTTGTGTGCCCTATGATCATTCTCTATACCCTTGATACACTTCATCACATCAAGTGCATAAGTCTTTGATTTCGCATTGGTAAAGCATCTCTGTTCACTTTGGAATGGTAAGATCTGCTTTCTTGTTAGTTTGGAGTGAGTTGTGAGTTTCCACCAAATAGATTTTGATTTTTGCACTAAGCTACTAATCATGTCTCTTAGTGATGATGATGTTGTGTCGCAGAAAAAGGAAGTTGAAGATCTTGTTACTTGGCGAGAATATGAAGCATTGAAATCTCATTTGACACGTGTGTTTACTACCATGACATATGCCATTGACAAGAATATTCAGGACGTGCAAGTGGCCTTAGGAGAAAATGAAGAGGCAGTCACTAACATTCAAACACAAGTGACGACTATCAATACCAATGTCACAGCTTTGCAGCATTTTATTGATGCTTTGACAGTAGCACTTGAGGAACAGTAGCAACTACCACTTGATGATGGCGTTGAAGACGATGCTGAAGGAGGTGTTGCTAGGGTTGTACCAAATCTTGGGAGGGGACATGCTAATCCACCTACACCTGCACATGCATGCGGATGGGATCCTATTGGGTGTGCTTAGCATGTACCTAACCAAGCCGTTGATGATGGGTTGGGCAAGCCAAAATTTTCAATTCCCAAGTTTGATGGCTCACTTGATCCTGGAGATTACCTCACATGGGAGTTGAAGATTGAGAAGCTCTGGCGTTTGTATGACTATACAGAAGAAAATAAAGTGAAGCTTGCAGCATCAGAACTTGATGGATATGCTTTACGTTGGTGGGATCCTATTGTCCAAAATAGAAGAGACGACAACAAACTTCCTGTGATGAATTTGTGGGAGATGAAGCGCATCATGAAGGACCGTTTTGTACCCACCAACTACTTGCGTTCAGTTTTTGATAAGTTGACACAATTGAGGCAAGGAACCATGTCAGTTGAGAGTACTACATGGAGATGGAGATGCTTATCCAACGTGGTAGAGTTCGTGAATCACTTGAGATGACCATGCAACAATTTCTCAAAAATTTGAACTTACCAATAAAGAGTATTGTTCGTCATCACAAGTACAAGACTATGAATGAACTATTGCATCATGCTAGAGAGGCCAAATCACAGTTAGCTGAAGAGGAAAAGGCACGTGCGAGGTTCCCTTCTACCAGCCATTTTTCAGCAAGGTCTACACTGCCACCTCCTATGGCGCCACCTGCAGCGGCTGCTAGCCACCCTTTACCATCTTCGGCCAAGCATGTACCAACGCCATCCTATGGTTCCCATGCGAAGAAACCTCCTGGTCCTGCTGCTAGCTGGGGTTCCAATATGTCCACAGCAGTACTCGCGATGTGGAGTGCCATACTTGTGGAGGTAGAGGTCACTACAAGCAGGATTGTCCGAACTGCAAGGTTATGTTTATCAATGACAATGGTGAATATGAAAGTGGAGATGAAGTTGATTCTACTTGTTCTGTGGATGATGGCTATGCAAGTGAGGAAGGTATGGATGCTTTTCCTGAGTGTGCACCAACCATTGTGGTTTCTCCACGTATTCTTAGTGTGCAGCATAACTTTGATTCTCAGCGCTACCACTTGTTGGTCCTAACAAAGCTCGCAAAGTAATCATTGATGGAGGTAGCTGTAGAAATCTTGCAAGCAAGGAGTTATGTGCTAAGTTGAATCTAACTTATATACCTCACCCCAAGCCATACTACATACAATGGTTGAGTGACAATGGTGAGATGAAGGTAAATCATATGGTACGTGTGAATTTTGAGATAGGACCATACAAGGATTCTATTGATTTTGATGAGTTGCTATGATTGTGTGCCATTTACTATTGGGTCGGCCTCGACTGTATGATCGCCATGTGCAACACAATGGCCGAGGCAATACCTATCACTTGGAATTCAAGGGCAAGAAAATTAATATGCAATCGATGACACCACAACAGATTGTGAATGAATCTCGTCAAAAGATAGAGGTGAACTTGAAGGATGCATCTGTAGATAGGCGAGATAGTGTTGCAGTTGTACATGATGTAATAGAGCCTAAATACAGTATATAACAAAAAGAGAGAGTGTGCCTAATAGTTTGATGTTAGCCACCAAGGAAGATATGAGAGAGTTTCATGAGGATCCTACCGCCATGCCGCTTGTGCTCATGAATAAGGGCAAGGTATTGGTTTCTAACGACATGACCCCTATTTCTTTTGGTGTATCTACTGTTTTGCAGGATTTTGACGATGTGTTTCCAGAAGATGTGCCTGCAGGATTGCCTCCATTGCATGGCATTGAGCATCAAATAGACTTGATACCTGGCGCCACATTACCAAACCGTGCACCCTATAGAACCAACCCCGAAGAAACAAAGGAGATACAGAAACAAGTACAGGTGTTGCTGGATAAAGGGCACATTCGTGTTTCTCTTAGCCTTGTGTTGTTCCTGTTATTTTAGTGCCTAAGAATGATGGTACATGGCGGATATGTGTAGATTGTAGAGTTATTAATAACATCACTATTCGATATCGTCATCCTGTTCCACGCTTAGAGGATACACTAGACGAATTGAGTGGTGCTGCTATTTTTTGTAAGATTGATTTGCGTAGTGGATACCATCAAATTAGAATGAAAGAAGGGGATGAATGGAAAACTTCTTTCAAAACAATATTTGGGTTGTATGAGTGGTTAGTCATGCCATTTGGTCTTACTAATGCACCTAGTACTTTCATGAGATTAATGGATCATGTTTAGAGAGAATTTCTTAGTCACTTTGTGATGTAGCCCGTCCTAAGGACGCACCTACATCTACACCACCAAGTCGCCCAAGTGGACCCATGACTCGTGCTCGAGTGAAACTCCTAAAGCTAAGGTGAATTCCGACTCGTGTAACTATGAAGATGGTACATGGCGCATATGTGTAGATTGTAGAGCTATTATTAGGATGCATCACAAAATAACCAATAAATTCTCTCAAAACATGATTCATTAATCTCATGAATGTACTAGGTGCATTAGTAAGACAAAACGACATAACTAACCACTCGCACAAACCAAATTTTGTTTTGAAAGCAGTTTTTCATTCATCCTGATGCAGCCCGTCCTACGGACGCTACTACATCTATGACACCAAGTCCCAAAGATCGTCCCCGAGTCAACCAAGAAGAAGGACCAGGAGTAGCCAGCTCCAGAACCGGAGTCTCTGCCGTCATCGCCCCGGAGTGTCCACCCCATGCCAGCCGGAATGTCCGGTGCAACCAGAGTGTCCGGCCCAACCACGCCGGAGTGTCTGGCCTACCCCAGCCCCATCCTGGCGTGGACAATCAGTATGCTATATCGGACTCTACCCGGACACTACCCGGAGTGTCCGGCCACCCTGGACTATCCGGTCAACCCGACCCGGACTATCCGGCCTAAGTGATGGGCCTGCGAGCCAACAACTGGGCCCTTGGCCCATGTACCCCTCTATTCCGCACCAAACCCTAGTTTTATGCCCAAACTACCCCTGAACTTGTGGTTGGCTTATAAATAGAGCCCCCACCCCTCATTGTATCCCTTATGCATAGATGATAGACTAAAGACAACCCCCTTTGTGGAATCTCTAGTTTTGCCTCATCCCCTTCTACCAAAGGGGATCGACTATCGTCACCACTCCGTTGGAGTTTGCATCGTGCCTCCCTCGTTGTACAAGGCCTTGGCATCGGTGTCCCTTTGCCAAGACGTTAAGACCCTCTCCAAGGTGTTCGTCCCTCTCCGTGTGGGATCGAGGGAGCACGTTGACCGATCTTTCCTTGCGAGGATTCTATCGGACCGGTGGCCACCGGCGGCAGCAATCGGCCTTGTATCGTGTCAGTTTTGCGTGTGTTCATCGTGTTCTTCGTGAGGTGTGCGTCTGCTTCCGCTACCTTCTCCCTTTCCTCTCGCTTTCCCATCGATTTGACCATGAGATCTGTGAAGATCGGGACACCCATGGGGTTACCCCATAACATCTGGTATCAACAGCTTTTGGTTTCCACGGATTCCTCATCGATTTGGTCTTTTCCCCATAAATTCGAAAATTCCACCAAAAATTGCCCCAATTCGTGTTTTGGATCGATCTGTGATTTGAGTGTGTTTTGGTAGGTTTTGATCCGTGGATTACTTGTTAAACTTGTTGTATCTTCCCCTGCGTTTCCATAGCCTAATTCCTTGATTTCCCCCATCAATTTCAGTTTTTGGTTCGAGTTTTTCCGCCAAAACTCGTCCCGTTTGTGTTCTGGAAGTTCTGGATCGACTGGACCGGACTGTCCGGCCAAACCGGACCGGACTATCCGCCCCATCGGAGTTTCCGGCCTAAACGGACCGGAATATCCAGCCCGGCCGGACTGTCTGGCCTGCGTGCTCCGAACTGTCCGCCCCTTGCTGATAGAAAAATCTGCTTCTCGGTTTTGAGCATAACTTTTGCATACGAACTTGGATTTTGGTGTTCTTTAGCTCGTTTTGAAGAGGATAAGGAGCTCTACATCATAATATCCGTGGTTTAGGCTATCTATGCCATCCAAATTCCGTGAGCAAGGCGGAATCCACCAATAAAGGGTGAAGATCGGTGATGAAAGTTATAAAAATTCCGCGACTTCTCCTGACTTGCTTTCCTTTGTGAGCCACACTATCTTTGTGTTCAACAAACACCTATTGAGACTAGTTCCTCCTATGATTTCTTGGGCTATGCACATTTGATACCTTGTAGAATTCCGAGCAAAAGTTGTGAGCGCGCTATCTCAAATAGTTATCTTGTATAGTTGTTGGCACAAGGAAGGGGCAAGTGAAAAAAGAAAAGAAAAAAAAATAGAAAAAGAAAAAGAAGAAAAAGAAAGAAAAAACAAGTGCCTCATAGAATAGGAAGTGCAAGCTCGATGAACATCAAATAGGTGGTACTTATTGTGCATATCTTGTAGCCCACCAATTTATTGCAATCAAACTAGCGTCTTTCCTTGCACTTGTGCGACAAGAGCTTATAGTCTTCGCTAGGTAATCATTTGGTTCTTACCTCACTTTCTCCGTCGCACAAGTCCCATTTATCCCACTGTGTGTGTTTCCTTGTACATATTTCCTTCTTGTGGATTAACTTGTTTTGCTTCGTGATCATCGTGGTTCTTTACTTGCCATGACAACATCTTGAGTTCGGATTGTTCTTGGACACGCCACCTTCCATACCCATCCACCATAAGCTTTGTGTGTGTGTGTTTTTTTAGTGGTTAGTTGGTTTTGGTGTTCCGCGTGAATTTCACATTGCTTGGTTTTGATTGCTCTTAAGTGTTGCCACTTGCACGATACTATCTTCCAAGGTAAAGTAAGGTTGGACGTTGCATTCCTAACCCCTACCACTTCCATATACACCACTTGGTCTTCTGAAACATGTCTAGGGACTCCGGAACCAAGGATGGTTTCTATGAAGAATCCACAATGAGCCAGCATGCATATGCCTCCACAAGCATGGATGACATGATGGAGCACTACATCGACAATGGATCCACATCCTTGGGTGATATGGAGTTCTACAACAACAATAACTCCCCAAGCATGGACAACTTCAAGAACGACAATGACAAGCTCCTCAAGCCGCGTCTATGAAGACGGAGCCTCCACCTCGAGAGTACCATGGTCCACCATCAAATGGACAACTTCAAGCGCGACATGGACAACGACTTCGCCAAAACTAGGAGCATGATGGCCAAGACTAATGATGCTTTGTGCTCATTACAAAGCCTCACCAAGAAGAGTGCCAAGGACAAGAAGCATCATTGCGAGCGTCATGTGGATGACCAAGTGCACCATCTACATGAACTTTTGGCAAGGAACGCCAATGACCTCCGTCGACACCATCAAAGGGAACCTTCCACTACTCATGCCACCACCAAAATGGCACCAAGAGCAAGCTCCCCTCCACGCCATCAAGCTTCAACGCCACGACTTGACGTCCTAGATGACACATGCAACCTCATGGATGAGGAGGACAAAGACCTCTACTTCGCCAAGTTGGACGAGTACGTCAAGAGGACTACACAAGCCAAGCTGCAAGAGCGCGACGACAAGGTCGAGAATGGTGAGCATGGGACTTTCCCTTCACCAAAGGAGGCGCAAGGAGTTGAGCAGACCGAGCCTATGCCCATATGCTTGAGTGATGATGTGGTACCAATCCCATGTGAGTAGGAGAGCCACTTAGACCACTTGAGTGAAAACAAGAGTGAGATGAGTGACTCCACCATATGTGAGATTGAGTGCTTCCACTTGGAGGGCATGAGTGATACACCGAGTGAGTTGAGAGTGGTAGTTGATAGGTCATGTGAGACCACTTTGATTTCTGACGACTTACCCTCTACCTCTAGTGTGTTTTCTCGTGATGTGCTAGGTTCCATGGATCAAGAAAGCGACAAGGTTGGATGAAGATGATGCCATCCCCATACATGATGAAGAAGTCGCCCACATGGAGGCCAATGCTACCACAACACCCACTTCATATGAGAGGTATGAACAAGGTAAAACTAAGGGTGTTGATGATGCCATGATCCCACTAGTGGACATGATGATTTGTGATGACTTGCATGCTATGGATGATACTTGTGACATGACATATGTTTCACTCTTATTCCCATGTGTTGATCTTGTTATGCATCATGATGACCATGTGGATTCCTTTTATTGTCATGATATTTCCGTAGACATGACATGCTCTAAACGTTACATTAATGATATCATTGCTTGCACTTTGTTGAACAATTTCTCTTTCCAATGTTTTGCTTGTAATGATGTTACCAATGGTAACCCTCGGATAATGCTTTGTCATCAGTGTTTCACAATTTCTCCCATTGCTTGCAATAAGTTGAATAATTGCTCTTTCACTTGTTTTGCTTGCAACAATAATTTTCATATGGTTTATATTGAGATGGCCCCGATAGCTTTCTCAAATTTTGGATATTTTAGTAAATGCCATGATAAGCATGTTCACTGCTTGCATACTCACCATGCACCTATGTTACACTTGCTTGACACTAATGGTGATGTGCATAAGAAGAGATACGTCATGATGGATGATGTGTTTCTCTATCATGCACCCACGTTCTTCCTTTTGTGTTTGATGTGTGTAGGTACCCGCACAAGAATGTCAACCTTGGTTGAGCACGAGTTGAAAAAAAGAGCTCTAGAGAGCATCCCCCAAGTGAGTTCAAGATCGAACCTAGCTCTGATACCTTTTGCATGCTTTGCATCTTTCATGTTGGCAAATTGCTATTTCATATGGTTAGCTTCCAAGCATGCAAATGGTATTCTTTCACCTTGTGACAATCATGTTTCGTTGCTATTGGATATTGATGCTTTGTGTGTTGCCACAAAAATGTTGAACAATTTCTCTTTCCGATGTTTTTTGTGCAACCATAATGCCATTTTGAGCATGTATTGTCATGAGAGCTTCCAAGTCTCTCGTATTGTTGTTGCAGCAAACATAAGGACCACTTGCTCTTTCATATGGTTTGATTGCAAACATGTTGTTTTTGCTTTCGCTTGTGATACTCATACCCCCATGATTTTGGCTTTTAATGATATGTGTATGGCATACAACATATCGAACAATTGTTCTTTCCAATGGTTGGTTTGCACACATAATGATGTTGTTTTGGATATCTTTCCTCATGTGTTTTTGCCGAATTCTCCTATCCTTGCATCAAAGATGTTGACCAATATTTTTTGTCCATTGCTTTGAGTGCCACACTAAGATGTTTTATGGAGTTTTTGAGTTCCCACATTTGGATGATGTTTAAACAATTCTCATGCACTTTGACCTTGCATATGCATTCCGTTTGCTATACTTGAGTTGTGCTAATAGTGTTGTGAACAAGAATGGACATGCCACAGATGACATGCTCCTCTATCACACACAAACATATGTTGCTTGGTCTTTGTTGTGTGAAGGTACAATTGCATACGTGTCAACCTCAATGGACAAAGAGTTGACAAGCCGAATCGAAGAGAGTTACCTAGGGATACCCTTCAATGAGCTATCTCTACATTATAAGGTGACTTCCTTCTACTTGAGGACTCATGCTATAATCTTCATGAATTGGCTACTCTTTGGGTGTTGCTTCGCTTTTGTTGTGAGCTTTGTAGGCTTCATGTAAGGTGAAGGAACATTGAAGAGTTTCCACATCAAGCTTCTCAAGGATGACTATATGGTGAACCCCAGGATCAAGAAGGTCTCTCGACATCACCTTCTTAGGATGAGCATGAAGAGTCAAGGACGACTCTTTTTGAAGGGGGGAGCTGATGCAGCCCGTCCTACGGACACTACTACATCTACAACACCAAGTCCCCAAGATCGTCCCCAAGTCAACCAAGAATATGGACCAGGAGAAGCCAGCTCCGGAACCGGAGTCTCCGCCGTCATCTCCTGGAGTGTCCGCCTGATGCCAGCCGGAATGTACCAGTGCAACCGGAGTGTCCGGCCCGGCCACACCGGAGTGTCCGTCCTACCCTAGCCCCATCTTGGCGTGGACAATCAGTATGCTATATCGGACTCTACCCGGACGCTACCCAGAGTGTCCGGCCACCCTAGATTGTCCGATCAACCCGACCCGGACTGTCCGGCCTATGTGATGGGCCTGCGAGCCAACAACTGGGCCCTTGGCCCATGTACCCCTCTATTCCGCACCAAATCCCAGTTTTATGCCCAAACTACCCTAAACTTGTGGTTGGCCTATAAATAGAGCCCCCACCCCTCATTGTATCCCTTAGGCATAGATGATAGACTAAATACAACACCCTTTGTGGAATCTCTAGTTTTGCCTCATCCCCTTCTACCAAAGGGGATCGACTATCGTCACCACCTCGTTGGAGTTTGCATCGCGCCTCCCTCGTTGTACAAGGCCATGTCATCGGTGTCCCTTTGCCAAGACATCAAGACCCTCTCCAAGGTGTTCGTCCCTCTCCGCGTGGGATCGAGGGAGCACGTTGACCGATCTTTCCTTGCGAGAATTCTATCGGACCGGTGGATACCAACGGGAGCAATCGTCCTTGTATCGTGTGAGTTTTGCGTGTGTTCATCGTGTTCTTCGCGAGGTGTGCGTCCGCTTCCGCTACCTTCTCCCTTTACCCTCGCTTTCCCATCAATTTGACCACGAGATCCATGAAGATCGGGCCACCCACGGGGTTAGCCCATAACACATCCCCTTCTTTCATGCTAATTTGATGATAACCACTACGCAAATCAATCTTAGAGAAAATAGCAGCACCACTCAATTCATCTAGCATATCCTCTATGCGTGGAATAAGATGACGATATAGAATAGTGATGTTATTAATAGCTCTACAATCTACACACATGTGCCATGTACCATCTTTCTTAGGTACTAAAATAACAGGAACAGTACAAGGGCTAAGAGAAACACGAATGTACCCTTTATCCAGCAATGCATGTACTTGTTTCTGTATCTCCTTTGTTTCTTTGGGGTTGGTCCTGTATGGTGCATGGTTTGGTAATCTGGCATCAGGGATCAAGTCGATTTGATGCTCAATGCCACACAATGGAGGTAATCATGTGGGTACATCTTCTGGAAACACATCGCCAAAATCCTGCAAAACCATAGATACACCAAGAGAAATAGGGGTCAGGTCGTGAGAAACCAATACCACGCCCGTATACATGAGCACAAGTGGCATGGCTGTAGGATCCCATGAAACTCTCTCATATCTTCCTTGGTGGCTAATGTCACTAGACTAGTCACTATCTCACTTTTTGTTATATCACTCGTTTTGGGCTCTATTACATCATGTACATCTGCAACACTATCTCTCCTATCTATAGATTCATCCTTCAAGTTCACTTTGATCTTTTGACAAGACACATTCACAATCTGATGTGGTGTCATTGGCTACAAATTAATCTTATTCCCCTTGAACTCCAAGTGATATGTATTGGCCCGGCCATTGTGTTACACATGGAGATCATAAATCCAAGGCCGGCCCAATAATAGATGGCAAACATTCATAGGAACCACATCAAAATCAATAGAATCCTTGTATGGCCCTATTTCAAAGTTCACACGTACCATATGGTTTACCTTCATCTTAGCATTGTGACTGAACCATTGTATGTAGTATGGCTTGGGATGAGGTAAATAAGTCAAATTCATCATGGCACATAACTCCTTACATGGAAGATTTCTTCAGCTACCTCCATCAATGATTACCTTACAAGCTTTGTTAGGTCCAACGAGTGCTTTGGTTTGAAACAAGTTGCAACGATGAGAGTCAACAATAGGCTGCACACTAAGTAAACATGGAGAGACCACTATGGTAGGTGCGTGCTCAGGGAAGGCATCCATACTATCCTCGCTGTCATAACCATCATCGCCATGAGGATCAACATCATCTCCACTCTCATACTCTCCTTGTTCATTGACAAACATCACCTTGCGGTTTGGAAAATATCTCTTGTAGTGTCCTCTACCTCCACAAGTATGGCACTCCACATCGCGAGTACGCGTGGTTGACATATTGGAACCCGAGCTAATATCAGGAGCAGCGGGCTTCCTAGCATTGTAACCATAAGAAGACGTGGGAGCAGGCTTGGCCGATGCTGAAGGATGGCTAGTAGCCACTGCAGGTGGCGCCGTAGGTGGTGGCGGTGTAGATCTAGCTGTAAAACGACTGGTAGATGGGAACCTCGCACATGACTTAGCTTCTTCAGCTAACTGTGATTCGGCCTCTCTAGCATGGTGCAATAGTTCATTCATAGTCTCGTACTTGTGATGAAGAAGAATGCTCTTGATTGGTAACTTCAAATTGTTGTGAAATCGCTGCATGGTCATCTCAAGGGATTCACGAACTCTCGCACGCTGCATAAGCATATCCATCTCCATGTAGTACTCATCAACTGACATGGTTCCTTGCATCAACTGTGGCAACTTGTCAAAAACTGAATGCAAGTAGTTGGTGGGTACAAAACGATCCTTCATGATGCACTTCATCTCGTGCCAATCCATCACAGGAAGTTCATTATCCTCCCTTCTATTCTGTACAATAGCATCCCACCAGCGCAAAGCATATCCATCAAATTATGACGCTACAAGCTTGACCTTCTTGTCTTCTGGATAGTCAAACATTCGCCAGAGCTTCTCAATCTTCAACTCCCATGTGAGGTAATCTTCAGGATCAATTGAGCCATCAAACTTGGGAATTGAGAATTTTGGCTTGCCCAAACCATCATCAGCAGCTTGGTTAAGAACACGTTGAGCACACCCAATAGGATCAAAACCGCGTGCATAAGCAGGTGCAGCAGCAGGCGCAGGTGCGGGGGATTGGCACGTCCCCTGCCAAGATGTGGGGCAGCATCAGCCGCACTACCCTCATCATTGTCATCAAAAACATCATCATGTGGGTGTTCCTGCCATTGCTGAATTGCTATTGTTAAGGCATCAATGGAACACTGCAAAGTTGTGACATTGTTATTGAGTGCGGTCACTTGTGTTTGAATGTTAGTGACTGCACCAACATTCTGGTCCACGGCCACTTGCACGTCCTGGATATTCTTGTCAATGGCATCTGTTGCGTGAGTAAATACAGTCGTGAAGTGAGATTTGAACGCCTCAGACTCGTGCCAAGTAAAAAGTTCCTCATCCTTCTTTTTCTATGACACAACATCATCATCACTAAAGCATATGATTAGTAGGTTAGTGCAAAAATCAAAATCTATTTGGTGGAAACACTCACAACTCACTCACAACTGACAAGAAAGCAGATCTTACTGTTACAAAGTGAATAGAGATGTGATGACCCACCAGTATAGGGGATCGAAATAGTCTCCGAGGGAAGTAAAACCCAATTTATTGATTCGACACAAGGGGAGCCAAAGAATATTTATAAGACTTAACAACTGAGTTGTCAATTCAACTTCACCTAAAAATAATCTTTCGCGCAGTAGTTTATTAGTAGCAACAGTTTTGTAATAGCAATAGCAAAGTAAAAGCAGTAGTAAAAGTAAAGACAGTAGTAACAATTGCAGTAAACAGTAGGATTAAAGCACGGTAGGCATATGGATGGATGGATGGGAGTTGCATGGACAAGACAATTCATATAGCAATCAAGATATAGGGAATTTGCAGATAAATAAGGTAAATCATCCAAGTACTAAATAATCATAGGCATGTGTTCCATATATAGTCATACGTGCTCGTAATGAGAACTTGCACAACATGTTTTGTCCTGCCAGCCCGTTACAGCGGGGCCTCTAGGGAATCTACTGGAAATTATGGTGCTCCTTTTAATAGAGCACCGGAGCAAAGCATTAACACTCCGTGAACACATGTGATCCTCATATCATAGCCATCCTCTTAGGTTATCTCGATTCTTGTCACTTTGGAGCCTTTGGTTCCGGACAATAATATGTGTAAACAACTTGCAGGTAAGATCATAAACAATAATATCCTCATGAATCAATAACATGTTCAGATCTGAAATCATGGCACTCGGGCCCTAGTGACAAGCATTAAGCATAACAAGTTGCAACAAAGTCAAAAGCACTAATAATAGATACTAGGCACCATGCCCTAATAATCTGATGCCATTACATGAACGATCTAATCAAATCCCTACCATCCCCGTAGCCTACAGTGGGGGATTACTCACTCATGGATGGGGGAATCATGGATGGTTGATGGAGAAGCGATGGTGATGATGATCTCCTCCAATTCCCCGTCCCGGCAGGGTGCCAGAACAGAGTTTCTGGTTCCGAATCGCGATATCTGGTGGTGGCAGCACAGTGGAACTCTATCTGGAAAAACGTCGAACCACCCATCTGTTTTAGGTCAGAGGGCTTTGATAGGAGAAAGGAGAGGTCAAGGCGGAGTCCGAGGCGGCCACACCACCCCCTGGCGTGGCCTGGCCTGGCCCGTGCGACCAGGTGGTGTGGGCCCCTCGTGGCTCTTCTTTGTATCGTCTTCTGGCTCCATGAGTCTTCTGGCCAAATAGGACTTTTGCGATATTTTCTGGGATTTTTCCTGAAAGTTGAATTCCTGCACAAGAATGAGACACCAAAGCAATTCTGTTGAAAACAACGTTAGTCTGCATTAGTTGTATCCAAATCACACAAATTAGAGAAGAAACAATAGCAAAAGTGTACGGGAAAGTAGATACGTTTTGGACGTATCAAGTCCCCCAAGCTTAGCTTATTGCTTGTCCTCAAGCAATTCAGTTGAAAACTGAGTGCGATAAAATAAACTTTCACGAACACATTTGCTTCATAAGATGTATATATTCCCAGCATATGATCAAATACTTAGACAACTCATAATAAGGAGTATGCAAATAAGTCTACCCAATGGTCATGCAAGCTATGAAGAGACTCCAACTCATTAATAATAAGAAACATAGTATATAAGCATATCCAGGATTGTAATGCTCATAAGAAAATATGATAAAGTGGTATCTCGCTTGCCTTTCTTTGTAGCCAAACATAAATGCCAAGGCACCTCTGAAGTTTAAGTGAAGACTAGAAATAAAAATATCAGAGATTCAAGTGTCAAAGTTATGTCATAATTAACCATGTTTTGAGACAAGCACATTACACTAAGAATGACAGCTATGCTCTCAGGAAGGTGCTCAAAGGATAAATGGTGAATCAATATAAAAGTGAAAGAAAATATTTGAAAAGTTTGAAAGGCTTCCAAATGTTGAAAGTATGGTACTCATTAGCTTTGAGCTCTCATTGCCCCTATCATAAGCATCTTTAGGTGATTAAGGTTAAAGTGATCAAATATGAGGATATGCTTGACAAGTTATAAGCTAAAAATCTCATGCCCCTTACTTACGAGTACCGTTCATCATGCTACTCAAGTTTAGTCACAGGTAAGTTCTTGTCATTGTAAGTACATGTGTATCATAGAGAACCGCCAACGGGGTACCCCTTGCCCAATGATACGGAAGATTCCCCATATCAAAATGACAAGGCAAGCAGACAATGAGCATCTCAGCAATCCTTTTATTTCCTATTTACATAGGCTTCTTTTTTTTCTCTTTTTTTCTTTCCTATTTGCATTGGTTTCTCTCTTTTTTTATAGAGGATGCTTCATAGATTGATCACTATGGTTACGCTATAGATTTCCACCATGATTAGGCATGGCTTAGACCAGCCGCCCAGGTGTTTCTCTAACACATATATGAACTACATGAGCCTTACAAGCTCCCCTTTCATTTCACACCGCAGGGATCCATAGGCAAAAGAACATGATATCAACTAAATAAGTGCAATGTTGAAAGTGTTCCCCATGATACATGGTTCTGCTAGTTCACAACTTACAAAGTGCAAGCATATACGCAACATAGATGGGCACAATGGTTCAAGTTTATTAAGTGCAAGAAAGTAAAGTGTGCCATCAAGTTCGTGAGAGCTTTACTAACTAATTTTCACATAACAAGCAAACATTTTTATTGGAAGAAAACAGAGCATAATAAATATGCAAGGAATAGCAGTAATGCTAATAGGTAGATATGGTGGACTCTTTTTTATGACTTTGGTTTTAGGGAGTTGGATGCATGAGTAAAGCTTATACTCAGCACAAGTGAAGGCTAGCAATAGAAAGGGAGCGACAATCGAGAGAGCAGTAACTGTCATAATCATGCTTGCGACAAAACAAAATTAATAGTGGCATAAAAGTGACACAAGAACTCTGAGGAAGAATAAATCATTGAGGCTTAACTGACCTTTTGTTTAGTCATATGCATGCGTGAGCAAGTGCCAAGTCGATTCAAATAGAACATTCAAAGGAGGACACCATAATGTCATACCAAGTTACGAATAGAACAATGCGAGCAAACATTTATATGACATGTTATGAACTATAATGGATTGGATCATAAGAAAGCAAGGACCACTAAGTATCCATTAAATAACATACACCTTACATAAACAGACTAAGCATGCTCACAATGACGAGTATATGTACAAAAATGAAAACAAATAGAGTTCATACCAGCCTCTTACCACACCTCAAGTTGTCATAAATCATCATTGCCTTTCACTTGTGTGACTTGAATAATAAGATAAAACCAAACTCCAAGGAGTCACTGAGGACCGCTGAACCTTGCAACGAACTTTACAAAACCAGAGAAGAACAACAAATATTTTTGGGTTTTCGATTTTTAAAGGCAAGAACCAAAGGGAAAAGCAAGCAAAGCGAAATATTTTTGGGTTTTTCGAATAAACAAAAAAATGCTATAAAGGATGAAGTAAACCAAGGCTGAAAGACAATGAAGCAAACAAAGAGAAATAATGAAAATAGTTTTGTTCTTTTTGTGTTTTGGAAAGCATAAATAAAGCAAGAACAAAAACTAAAAAGAAAACAAAACATGGATATGCAAAGCACCGACTGAACATGATATGTAGATGAGTGTGATGTCGGTATACCTCCCCCCAAGCTTAGGATTTTGGCCTAAGTGGGTATCAATCCCATGCTGGCCAAGATGGAGCGCCTCTGTAATGCGGCGAAGAAGTGCCTTCGTCCTGATACGAACTCGAGGACGCCCCAGCGTAGTGTGTAGAGTAATCGTAAGAGGGCACATCCCCCTTGTGCTTCCCGTGGAAACCAAGTAGGCGGAGCTGCTCGTCCACCTCCTCCTTAGAGTGTGACCATGGCATCCTGCAAATACTGAACAAAGTAGGTTGTGGAAAGGGAATTTCCCTCTCGTCTCCATGAGTAAACAACATCCTGTAAACTAAATTTTCCGTACTAGAGTTAGTTGTAACAAAGTGATGTGTTTTCATGGCGGAAAGGTCAAGCCTTTGTGGTGTCAACACAGTATCATTAGGATCAACAGAAAGTTCCAAGGCAGCAATCATGCGTGCGATAATAATGCCCCCATAGATGGGTCCTATAGCAGCTAGGCGGCGAGCAATGAGAGAACCAAGATGATGCTTGGTATCATTATTAAGTGCGGCAGCGAGGAAGGCTAAATGATAATTAGAAATATTACTAGTGTTTCCCTACCAAGAATGCTAGTGGCAAGATAATAAGAAAAATATCTAAGAGCTCGGAGTTGAATGTTCCTTATCTTCCCACGCTGAGTTGTGCGGTCATCGTCATTTGTCACAATTCGGTAGAGCTCCAGCAAATCAGCGGGTCATCCTTGGATCTTCTTTACTATCCCAGTCATGCCTATGCTATAATGCTACAAAATCTTTCCAATGGCATGGTAATAGGCATATTATAAATTTTGAACGAAACAGTTGACCGATAAGGGGTGTTAGTGAAAACAAAACTTTCAACGAAAGTTTTGGTGAGCACGGCATATTGCTCACTCTCATCTTCCATGTAAGTGGTCAAACCAACCCTTTGAACAAGGAGTAAGAAATCATCGAGGATCCCTACAACTTGCAAAAAGGCAAAATAAGGGAAGGTAGATGGGTGAGCATCTCCCTCATCTCCTTCATTGCCAAAGCGTGGTGCAATAAGATCTTCATTATATGATGGCCTAAATTGAGAAGCTGATCTCGAAGGCCTTGCCCTCCTAGGTGTGTCCCTCTCAAATACTTCTCCAAAAGTGTAGTTGTTCATCTCCGCTATTCTGAAATTTAAACATCCATCATACACGTGATTGCAAAGTGATCACATAATGAAAGGAACTACTTATAGGAACTTGTAAGAGGCCTAAACATGCATCAAAACATTTTCTCTAAGCATTGAACAAGCTTACAAGCTCACATAACCTATCACCTATAGTAGCAAAATACTCAAGATATATTCCACTAAGCACAAATCTACTTGGACAAGCGGAGGAGTCACATACCGGAGATCAAATGCTCCAAATCTCAGCAGCAAAGATGAGCTGAGCAAGGAGATCGAAAATTGCGAGCAAGAACAGCAAGAACATGGGTTTGAGAAATGAACTGATGTTTTCTCGGGAGAGAGAAAGAAGTGCGGGTGAGAGAATAAGTGGAGGGCCAGGGGTGGCCCACACCATGGCCAGGCGCGCCCCTAGTGTGGCTGCGCCACTAGGTGGTGTGCCTGCCTGGTGGGCTCCCCTGAGTCACTCCAGGTACTTCTCTGCCTCTTTTTTCACGTAAAAATTTAATATGAATTTTCTGGAATTGTTTGAGACACTTTATTATTTAGCAATTTTCAGGTATTGATGAATAATTTTCTGGCAGAAAGATAGAATTGAAATGATGCAATAACAAAACAAAACTAAAACTTTAGAAGTTCTAAAACACTCTAATATGCAAGCAACTAACAAAGTAGAAAAGTAAACTAAGTGAAAGCAAAAATTAAAATCGATAAACTAAAAGTAAGCAAAGATAATCATGGTGAAAACATTGTTTTGTTCATTAAAATCCCTTTGTTAACAAGGTTTATCAGGTCTTGTTACCAAAACAATTTTATATGAAGCAAAACCTTGTAATTCACTAAATGATTATGTTACCTCAACCTTGATAGCAATAGTCCCAATCATAATAGTTTCATATTTTTCTCTTGGCATGGGACAATATATTTCTCCAACTTGGATGCCCTCAACATTTTCAATTGAATTTAAGCCATAAGTCCTATCAATATTCTTGGGGAAATAGATAGTATGTTCCTTCTCATTAACATTAAAAGTTACCTTTCCTTGATTACAATTAATGACAACACCTGTAGTATTAAGAAAAGGTCTCCCAAGAATAATAGACATATTATCATATTCATGCATTTCAAGCAAAACAAAGTCAGTTAATATCAAGCAATTATGAGCCACTTGAACAAAAACATCCTCACATATACCAACAGGAATAGTAGTGGATTTATCAGCCATTTGCAAAGATATATCAGTTGGTATTAATTTCTCCAATTGAAGTCTCTTGTAGAGAGAAAAAGGCATAACACTAACTCCTGCTCCCAAATCACACAAAGTACTTTTGCTATTTTTAATAGAACATGGAATAGTTGGAATCCCTGGGTATCCAAGTTTCTTTGGAACCTTACCATTAAAGGAATAATTAGCAAGCAAAGTAGAAATTTCCTCATTAGGGATCTTCCTTTTATTAGAGACAATATCCTTCATATATACTTTGAATAAGGAGGTAATTTAATAGCATCAGTTAAAGGAATTTGCAAAAATAAAGGTTTCATCCACTCACAAAAGTTATTATAGTGTTTGTCTTCCTTTGACTTGTGTTTCTTACCAGGAAAAGGCATTGGTTTTTGAAACCAGGGTTCTCTTTCACTACCATGTTTATTAGCAACAAAATCTTCCTTAGTGTACTTAGCATTTTTAGTGTTCCTTTCAGGTTCTTCTTCAACTTTTTATTTATCAGGAGCATCATTTTCCTCATTACCACTTTCAGTTTCAGCATCAAAGATAGATATACTATTAGGATCTTTAGCTGGTTCAGAAGATTCTACAATTGTTTTATGTTTCTTTTTCTTTCTCTTAGGAGAAGTACCACTATTTTCAATTTGTTGAGAATCCTGCTCGATTCTTTTAGGATGCCCTTCAGGATATAGAGGATCTTGAGTGGAAACACCACTTTTAGTTCTATTTTCATAAGCATGTTTTTCTTTAGCATCATTCACTAACAAGTCTTTTTGTACTTTAATAAGCTGATCAATTTGAGTTTGAACCATTTGGAAATGTTTAACAAGCATTTTAACATCATTAGAGGTTCTTTCCACAATATCCCTTAACTCAATAATAGCTCTAGAGTTTTCCATCAAATGATTCTGCACTCTTTTATTAAAATTATCTTGCTTAACAATAAAAATATCAAATTCTTCTAAGCATTGATTAGGAGGTTTAGAATAAGGGATATCACCTTCATCAAAATATTGGAGAGAGTGTACCTCAATAGTGGATGAGTGGGAGATTGGCTTACATAATTCTTCTATAGGAGGTAAATTCTTCATGTATTCAGCTTTAATACCCTTCTCCTCAAGACATTTCTTAGCTTCCTTCATCACTTCATCATTTAGTTCAATTACTCCCCTCTTCTTTGATATTGGTGTTGGCTCAAGCACAACTAACTCAGGTGTAGTTGACTCAGATGTAGTTGACTCAAGTGAAGTCCAGTCATCATAATTCTTACTTATTTTAGACATTAATTCCTCAGCTTCTTTGGGAGTTCTCTTCCCGAAAACACAATCAGCACAACTATCTAGGTATGTCCTAGATTCCTTAGTTAGTCCATTATAATATATATCAAGAAGCTCATTTTTAGGTAATGGACATCCGGGTTGTTCATGAATCAAAGAACAAAACCTTGCCCATGATTCAGGTAATATCTCCTTTTCTCCCAGTTTAAAATCAAAAAGTTACTGCAAAATGGCATGTCTAGCACTAGGAGGGAAATATTTCTAAAAGAAAGGACTAATCAAGAAATCAGGGCTATTAATAGATCCAGGAGGTAAATTATTAAACCAAGCCTTAGCTTCTCCTTTCAGTGAAAAAGGGAAAATTTTAGCAACAAAGTAGGTACACATCTTAATATCATTAGAAAATAGGCCACTCATGGTAGAAAGCTCAGTCATATGTGCTACAACACTTTCATTCTTAGTCCTACAAAAAGGTTCTTTCTCAACAATGGTTATGTAAGATAAATCAAGGGAGAAATCATAATCCTTATCTTTAATGTTTATGGGAGATGTAGCAAACTTATCTTTAGGAGATAATGTGGGTTTTATAGTATGCCTCTCAAGGAGACTCTTAATAGCACTTTTACCATGAGTATTTTGACAGTCATTTCTATATATCCGTCTTCAATATCATAGCTCTCTATAGACTCAGGTGAACTGACAGGTGTAGTAGTGTCTTCATTACGAGTTTCAGTATTTCTAGCTATAGTTCTAGCAATCGTATCATCTAGGAAAGGACCTAATGAACCACTCTTATCAAGCATAGTAGAAGCAGCATCATAAGTATCAGAAGTTTCAGATTACTAGAAGTAGCAGTATGTGTAGCATGTGTATGTGGTGGTGGTGTAAGGAGCTTACTCATCATAGATGATGAATCAAGAGAAACACATGTGTTCAGAATTGTGCCTCTCCTGGTAGTGGATGGTAATATAGGAGCCTTTCCGTCACGAGATTTACCAATGCTGAATAGATGGCAGTGAACAACAGTGATTCCAAGTGAACTTGATAAATAAAGCTATGCTCCCCAACAACGGCGCTAGAAAATAGTCTTGATGACCCACAAGTATAGGGGATCACAACAGTCTTCAAGGGAAGTAAAACCCAATTTATTGATTCAACATAAGGGAAGCCAAAGAATATTTATAAGCCTTAACAACTGAGTTGTCAATTCCGCTGCACCTGGAAACAATCTTGCTCACAGTAATTTATCAGTAGAAATAGTTTTGTAATAGCAATAGCAAAGTGAAAGTAGTAGTAAAACTAAAGACAGTAGTAAAATTTGGAGTAAACAGTAGGATTAAAGCACGGTAGGCATAGGTATGGATGGACGTGCATTGCATGGACAAGACAATTCATGTAGAAATCAAGATATAGGGCATTTGTAGATAACAAAGGTAAAGCATCCATGTACTAAATAATCATAGGCATGTGTTCCATATATAGTTATACGTGCTCGTAATGAGAACTTGCACAACATCTTTTGTCCTGCCAGCCCGTTACAGCGGGGCCTCTAGGGAATCTACTGGCAATTATGGTGCTCCTTTTAATAGAGCTCCGGAGCAAAGCATTAACACTCCGTGAACACATGTGATCCTCATGTCACAGCCATCCCCTCCGGTTATCCCAATTTTTGTCACTTCGAGGCCTTTGGTTCCGGACAATAATATGCTTGCAGGTAAGATCATAAACAATAATATCCTCATGAATCAATAACATGTTCAGATATGAAATCATGGCACTCGAGCCCTAGTGACAAGCATTAAGCATAACAAGTTGCAACAAAGTAAAAAGCACTAACAATAGATACTAGGCACCATGCCCTAACAATCTAATACCATTACATGAACGATCTCATCCAATCCCTAGCATCCCCATGGCCTACAACAGGGGATCACTCACTCATGGATGGGGGAATCATGGATGGTTGATGGAGAAGCGATGGTGATGATGATGGCGATGGTCTCCTCCAATTCCCCGTCCTTGCAGGGTGCTAGAACGGAGTTTCTGGTTCCGAATCGCGGTATCTGGTGGTGGCGGCGCATCGGAACTCTATCTAGAAAAACGTCGAACCCCCCGTATGTTTTAGGTCAGAGGGATTTTATAGGCGAAAGGAGAGGTCGAGGCGGAGTCCGAGGCGGCCACACCACCCCCTGGCGCGGCCTGGCCTAGCCCGCGCGGCTAGGTGGTGTGGGCCCCTCGTGGCTCTTTTTCATCTTGTCTTCTGGCTCCGTGAGTCTTCTAGCAAAATGGGAGTTTTGCGATATTTTCCGGGATTTTCCTAAAAGTTGAATTCTTGCACAAAAATGAGACACCAAAGCAGTTCTGCTGAAAATAGCGTTAGTCCGCATTAGTTGTATCCAGATCACACAAATTAGAGAAGAAACAATAGCAAAAGTGTTTGGGAAAGTAGATATGTTTTGGATGTATCGGGATGCTTTACCAAAACAAAATCAAAGACTGATGCACTGATGTGATGAAGTGAATATCAAGAGTATAGAGAACGATCATAGGACACGCAAGTTATTTATGGTGGAGTTCTAGGTATGGTATCCTAACTACACCGCAAACAAGTCCTAGTGCTGATCATATAAAAAACCCAAGAAACACACAAGGTGGAGATAAACATGGCAAAGCAACTTATGAAAAGGAATATTGCAATGCATAAGAGAGACGCTAGTAAAAGCTCAAAGTAAACAGACACACGATTGCGCAATCTACAAGTGCTATGATCAACTAGGCCTCCGATAATGCACACTTTAATATCTCTTTTGTCACGCTTGTAGCTCTTTTCTCCTTTTTTTATACTTATTCTCTTTTATTTTCTCTTTTTTTATTTTTCAACTATCTGAGACAATGCAAACATGAGTGCAGCAACTTATAACAAAACTGGGCCGGATAGTCCAGATGATATGCGTCGGAGACTCCGGTCTGGCCTGATAGTCCGGTGTATGTCGGCCGGATAGTCCGGTTTTGCCTGTCGAAAACTTCTGCACTTCAAAACCCTAAAGGACAGCCTGTCAGAGCAAAGAAACTAGTCTCATGGGTACGTTCCTAGGCACGGATGCTATAGATAGGCTGTGTGTATGGTATGCAAACAAAGGTACACTATGTGGACTCGGAGAAACGATGAAAACTTGCGGAAACGGTGATGGTGGACACGGCAGAAAACAAGATCAAACCCTAAACCTAGACACAAATGAAAACTAGACTTCTACGAGAACAACCTGCAGATTGGATATACGAGAAGACATGACCATCAACTAAAACTAAAAAATGATGCAATCTAGTCAATGACAAATCTTTTTGTAAGGCTTTTTCTGTATAGGACGAAACAAAAACTAATATATGGATGGATTTGTGGATGCTCACTGAGTAAACAAGGAAATCTGATACCAAGATGATATGGAGTGGCCCGATCTTCTCAGCAAGCACTTGTCGATGATGATAATGGTGGATAGATAACTAGCTTGTAGCTATGAACTCTCCCGCTTGAACCCTGATGCCAATGCAACAGCTCTCGAACCTTGTGGGATATTCACAACAGCATGCTCTTGCGCACATAGCCTTTAACCACGAACGGTAGATTGTAATCTACCAATTCCCAATAGAACAATGGATCACACTCAATTGCAGTAGTATAATTCGATCGCAAGGTAATTCCAGAGGTTCTTTGAAAGAAACAACTCCAAAAATAGTTTAAACATGGTCTCAACCATAACTATGGGTCATCCCAGGGCTTATAAGGGCGGCTGGGACGGCCAGAAACCGAAACTAAATGCGTACAGCTCAAACTGTTACAATTAGACCAGATTCAGTCGGGGGCCGGACATTCCGGTGTAATCGGGCCGGACAGTCCGGTCCGGCTGGACACTCAGGGTGGAGTGTGCCGGACAGTCCGGTATGGCCGGAAACTTCAGAGTTTCTGGGTGGTGTCTAGGTAGTGTCCGATTTGGGGCACAAATTATCCGCACCAGTTCCTCTCTTGGCTAGGCCGGACAATCCGGGTGAACTCGGACGGACACTCCAGTCGTGGCAGAGCTTCTTGCCTCCGTCTTGATGATCTTCTCTTGCGCCTTCCTCGTGCTCCTCCCTCGCGCATCCTTGGGCGATCATCATGATGGGCTTCTCTTGTAGCCCTTCTCCTCCTCGCGCCATGCTTATTTCTCCAACCAACCTGATCATACATAAATGCATAGACTTAGGTACTATAAAGTTCTCATCAATTTAAGTACCAGATTCGTTTAGGAGTGAATTCACATGTTGTTCAAGTAGCTTAGCATGAGCTCTTGTAATGGGTCCAATTCTAATCTCATTGGACTGATCATTCCTTGCAACAGCTGGAACATCTTCAGTAGTAATTGGGGATATTTGGGCCTAGGCATCGGAGTCCCTTTACCCAGATGTCAAGATCTCATCGAGACTCCCTATTCGCTGTGCCGGTTTGAGAGAGAGACCTCCACTCAACGCTGATCCTAGGGATTGCACCGGACCAGTCTTCGCGTGTGCGTATGTTCATCGTGTTCTTCGTGCGTGAGTCCACGGACTTCGTCCTTCCCCTCTCCCCCCCTCCTCGATTTCAAGGGATTCGTGAAAGATCGGGCCACCCTAGAGGTTTGCCTTCAACATATTGGTATCAAGAGCTTCGTTACTCACGAATTCCCCCTCAAAATTTTCTTCTATCCATCAAAAATTCAAAAATCCCCCCCAAAAAGAGCCCCAAATTTGCCTTCGGATCGATCTCTGGATTTCGTGCGTTTTTAGTAGTTTTGTTCCATAGATCTATTGCTTTGGGTACCGATCTACCTTCCTAGAACTTCTTCCCAGCCCAATTTTGACAAATTTCCAAAAAAATTGATAGATTTGACTTTTGGATTCGTCACGAACTCATACCGTCTCCAGGCCTGGCGGACCGGCCCAGCCGCCGGAAATTTTGGCACACGTTCTGGCGCACCGGAATTGTGAACGGAAATTTCAGTGCATGTTCTGGCGTAGCAGAATTGCTCGGCGCCGCCGTTTTGGCCACCGAAAAGACTAATTTGACCCAATTTTGTCCGTTTTTCCACTTGTGTTGTTCGTGCCTCGTGTGCGTGCTGCTCCAACTAACTTCAAGCTTCCACAAGTCATCACATACCGCGCTCCTCGACACTGCAACGCCGAACATCATCCCGTACACCGGTAGCAAGTCATCAATACCGAAGGTATAACTTGCTCCACCTTGTTAACCCTTCTTCCTTGTGTGTATCTATCCTATGAGAGAAACTCATCTTGTGTTTGCCTAAGCATTGTGCACTTGTCCTTGGAAAGTGAGAGCGTGTAAGCAAATAGAAAGGGAGAAAAAGAATAAAATAAAATAAAAATAAAAATAGAAAGATACAAAGTCTCCCAATACAAAGAGAGTCTCAAGCTTGTAAGCAAATAGAGAGATAGAGCACGACCAAGGCAAGTCCGTTGCTTATTTCTCTTTTGGCGATAGAGTTGTGGTCTCTCCTTGCGTTGGTATGACACCGAGTGTAGTCTTTGTTAGGACATTTTGTGCTCATTTTATAGTAGTGCTAACCACATCCATCTCCACGTGTGTGTATCCTTGTGTTTTCGTAGATCGTTTCCTTTTTGCTTTTGATCTTTGGTTCTCTACCACTTTTGACAATAACCTTTTTCTTTGGATTGTTTCGTTTGGTTTTCCACCACCCTAACCTTCCACCAAAAGCTTTTGAGAGTTATTTCTTTGTTTAGTGTGAGGTTTCATTGCTATTCACTTTGCACGCTCATAGCTCTCACTTGTAGTTTCTAGTTCGGTGCAATCCCCGAGGTGAAGTAAAAGGCTAACACCACCATATTCCACTTCCATATACAATCCTTGTGTGTTTTGCATGATGGATAGGCACGGTGAGTCGAGCTAACCACCTCCCCAAGAAGAAGAAAATGGACCGTACATGACGCGCGCAAGTCACTACATCATCCGACAAGGGTTTCGTGAACGATGCCAAGCTCTTGAGACGCGACAAGATGAACCATTTGGAGAGACTCAAGCCGAGTTCAAGAACATCGACAACTGCTTCAATGGCCTCGATTGACAAATGCATGCGATGCATCACAACTTTGGCCATCAAAATGAAGTGTTCCAATGCTCCGTAGCTGAAACAAATGACAAGCTTCGACTCCTCATCGATGGAATGGAAAGACCCCGCTCTCGCACATCAAGCTCTTCAAGCTCGTCACGTCACTGTTTGCCTCTTCATCAAGATCATCATCCAAGTGCTCCAAGATGCAATGATCATCCCGAGGTTGAACATGGAAGCTCTTCGCACTATGTATCTTCCCCACGACATGCCGCAGCAACAAGCTATGATGGTGATTTCTCCTGAAGGCCCCAAGCAAGGCGCGAAGGACACCATCATCATGCAAGGGCACTAGTGATCCAACATGAGCAACCGCAAGTGGAACCTCAAGCACAACCTCAAGTCCACCACCATCACCCGCAACACATACTTGACACAACAAGTGATGACTCCAACTTGGAGGAACAATCTCGTCACCATCATATAGCTCTCCAAGATCCACATCTTCGTCATCGCCATCATGAACGTCCGCACCGACACCATGGTCATCACGAGGTGCCTCCTCCACCACATCAAAACATGGAGTGTCAAGTGGTACAAGTTGAGTGACGCCTTCCACATCATGAGGCTCAAGACCATGATCTTCGTCGTGAGGCCCAAGTGCCTAACCTGCAACAACAACCGAGGAACGAGCCTCCTCTTCATCCACAACAACCTCAAGAGGCTCCATGATAAAGATCAAGCCGATGATCCTATAGTTTTGTCCCTACCTTTCACAGTGAGTAACTCGGATAATAATCCTTCCAATAACAACGATGAATGTCCCCTAAAGAAGAGGAATCAATCTAGCAAGTAACACGATGAAGATCACCACGCCTAAAACCTGAGCACAACAATCCTTGATGAACACAAGAATCTCCACAACAATAATCTGATAAACGGTATCGCTGCACCCGGAGGGATGATACACGGTGGAGCACAATATAGTTTTTAGACTAAACAACTGAACTCCCCTAAACCCTACGCGGTTGGATCCTTTATATAGGATGCCTGCAACTAGTCGGTTGGATAGACCCAAACCGAACACACAAATAGACTCGAACCTAACCTAGACTCGGACTCAATAACATAGAAACAATATTTGACACAACCTTAGACTTATCATTACATATCGTAGGTCGTCCTGGCATGCCAATCATCAATGGGATGCGCCCGCATCACCTAGCTTGGTGGAGTCCTGAAATTAGGCTTCACCTCCTCCTTCGTGCCCATTCCATCATCCCCCCTTCAGGAAGTGTTGTCGCCAACGCGTGCGGGTCGGGTCAGAAAGGTGGTGCGATATGAACATTAGCTTCATGTGTCGTCGCCATCTTCAAGTCTTACTTGCCTTCCACTCCGCATCCTCCCTCTCGGCTTGCTTGACTTGAAACATCCCTTGGCGCCTGCACCTCCTTGCGTCTCCATATGAGCTTGGACCTAGGCACCATCGTCTTCTTCTTCTTCTCAACTCTTGTCGGAACCCATGGTTGTTGAACATGGACCTTCTTTGCATGACCTTGCATAAGATGAGTAATGCCTGGACCACAAAACTGACGAACATGTCCATCCTTGCCTCTATGCATCCACACAATTGTACCAACAAAACGCCTCACAGGTGTGCTAACAAAACTGCTCTTGTTACCCCGCTGCACCACATGCACTGGAATTACAGGAGCACAACTATCATCCATCTGAACACCTGTGTCAACACAAGCAACCTTCTAAACACATGCTGCAACATCCTTCCTCTCAGCAATAGGAGGATGACTTCAACTGGCTTGTCACTAACAAGTTCCACTATCTTGTCATCTACAGGCATAGCTATAGCAATATCAACATTGTCGCACTGCTCATCATGCTCTCCATCCTGCACCTTAGCTAGCCCAGATTTTGGCTTAGCCTTCCGCACCTTCTCCTTATGTACCACCACCTCTACATCAGACTTGATGTGATCATCCTGTATCGGCTTCAAAGTCTGTTGTTTACCACCTTACACAAAATAATATGTATTTGCTCTTCCAGCATGTGTAATGTTGCGATCTTACTGCCATGGATGGCCAAGTAATAGCCCACATACCTCCAATGGCAACACATCGCACTCAATCTCATCAACTATTCACCAACTGTAAATGGCACACACACCTTATGAGTTACCTTCAACATACTGCGGCTATTTAACCATTGTAGAAGCTTAGGTTCAGGAATACGCCATATGGACAACCCCAACGCTGCCACCATTTGATATGGGCACGAAGGAGGAGGTGAAGCCTAATTTCAGGACTCCACCAAGCTAGGTGATGCAGGTGCATCCCATTGATGATTGGCATGCCAAGATAACCTACGATATGTAATGATAAGTCTAATATTGTGTCAAATATTGTTGCTATGTTATTGAGTCCGAGTCCAGGTTAGGTTCGAATCCGTTTGTGTGTTTGGTTTGGGTCTATCCAACCGACTAGTTGTAGTCCTCCTATATAAAGGAGCCAGCCGCCTAGGGTTATGGGAGTTCAGTTGTTTTGTCTAAAAACTACATTGTGCTCCACCGTGTATCATCCCTCGGGGGATGGCGATAACGTTATCTATTATATCGAGTGATTTGTTGCGAAGGTTCTTGTGTGCATCAAGGATTATCGAGCTTTGGTTTGAGGCGTGTTGTTTATCAATACGTTGCTTGCTGGATTGATTCCTCTTATTCAGGTGATGTTCATCGGTGTTATTGGAAGGATTACCATCCGGGTTGACTCACTGTGAAAGATCAGACAAAACGCAAGGATCACCAGCTTGATCCGTATCATGTGGTATCAGAGCTCTCGTTGATCACAACGTGTTTTTGGATCATCTGCGGACTGTTTTTATACAAGCAGTTTACAGATTGGTTGTGGAGAAAATATTGTAAGGAAGAAAGAAGGAAATCGTTTTCGACGAAGTGTTGCATGCTGCCGCTGCCAGAAAGAATCGATCTCCAGGACAAGAAGGAATCGTGGAGGATCGATCGCTGCTTTTCGTTCCCATCGCGAGCAGAGGATCACATTGCGTTGGAGAGGTTTCTGTTAGATCCGATCGTGCTTTCCAGATATCAATTCCCAGATCGGTTTCTGTTGATAGCCTAGCGAGGATTCCGGCATCAACTGGTGGTGTACTCGGATCGGTAAAAAAAGGCAAACGTATGTGAGTTTCCGTACGTGGAAGAGAAAAAAAGGACCTAGCGATTGCGCTTGGTTGGAATCGATCCAATCTGGACCCATGCGTGCATTGGATTTAAAAAAAAAGCCCACCGATGTACGCTACACGATCGAGCCTCCTGGGAGATCGTACCGGTTTCTGTCCCCGAGCGAGTCTTCTGGCGATCGAGGGAAGTGTGCCCTGCCTGGAGTTCTCGCCCTCGCTTGGCGCTCTCGCCGCTCGCCAGGGTGGGCCAGTCCATTGTGCTGGCGATTTCTTTCCGCCTAGAATTCGATCGCTAACAGGAGGTGCACCTTCTACCTAGTTTTTGTATGTAAATTTGTGCAGAATTCTGGCGATCAAAGCTGTCGCGTGTGCCTGGTGGTCTGATCTACGTGTTTTGTCCGTTTAAAACAAATACGTGTGCAGAGATATGGGTTTATCAAGGTCTACATGTTTAACTGACAAGTCCGATGATGTATATCATGACTATATTAGTATCATGGTCGGTTATCAATTTTATGCAACTATAATTAAATAGAGATTGGACAGTACCGCAACATTCACGGAATATGAAATTTTGGAATCTCACACGGTCGATGGTTTTGCACCATGTCGTACATGGGATAGCAAGTTTGGTGGTCATACGGAATATATTATTGCCTACCGATGAGTGGATACAATGGTGTCTAGTTGGTGGCAGGAAGCAAGACCACTGAAAGGCATCACAAGTAAGACATCTAGTTGGGAGGATTTCAAGCAATTTCTACGCACTAGGTTTTTGGAGAAGTCCATGGAGTTGGACAAGGTGGTTGTTTTTGAGGTACAAGCCAAGGTTGTTGTGTGTGCTAAAACTGCAGTAGAAGATGTTGTACCATTGAGTGGGCTGAATTTGCAACTCATGAAGGTACATGGTCGTGCTTGCATGATAGTTGACAAGGGCCAGCGTTGGAATTTATTTTAGGCGAAGTGTATGATCAAAGGCAAAGCATGCAAGTTGATCATTGATGGAGGAAGCTGTAGTAATGGCATTAGCAAGACAATGGTGGCAGCGTTGTGGTTGTCCACATGGCGTATTTCTGAACCTAAGCATTTATAGTGGTTAAATAGTTGCGGTATGGTAAAGGTAACTCATAAGGTGCGTGTGCCATTTACAGTTGGTGATTATGTTGATGCGATTCAGTGCGATGTGTTGCCATTGGAGGTATGTGGGCTGTTACTTTGTCGTCCATGGCAGTATGATCGCAACATTACACATGATGGAAGAGCAAATACATATTCTTGTGTGCATGGTGGCAAACAACAGACTTTGAAGCCTATGCAGGATGATCACATAAAGTCTGATGTAGAGCCGGTGGTACATAAGGAGAAGGTGCGCAAGGCTAAGCCAAAATCTAGGCTAGCTAATATGTAGGATGGAGAGCATGATGCATAGTGCGACAATGTTGATATTGCTTCAGCTATGCCTGTAGATGACAAGCCAGTGGAACTTGTTAGTAACAAGCCAGTTGAAGTGCATCCTCTTATTGCTAAGAGGAAGGATGTTGTAACATGTGTTCAGAAGGTTATTTGTATTGACATAGGTGCTTAGATGGATGATATTTGTGCTCCTAATGTTCCCGTGCATGAGGTACAACAGGGTAACAAGAGCAGTTTTGTTAGCACATTTGTGGGGCGTTTTGTTGGGACAGTTATGTGGATGCATAGAGGCAAGGATGGACATGTTCGTTAGTTGTGTGGTCCAGGTATTACTCATCTTATGCAAGGTCGTGCAAAGATGGTCCATGTTCAGCAACCACGGGTTCCAACAAGAGTTGAGAAGAAGAAGAATAAGAAGACAGTGGCGCCTAGATCCAAGCTCGTATGGAGACGCAAGGAGGTGCAGGCGCCAAGGGCTGTTTCAAGTCAAGCAAGCCGAGAGGGAGGATGTGGAGTGGAAGGCAAGCAAGACTTGAAGATGGCAAAGACGCATGAAGCGATTGTTCATATCACGCCACCTTTCCGACCTGACCCGCACGCGTTGGAGAGAACGCTTCTTGAAGGGGGATGATGATATGGGCACAAAGGAGGAGGTGAAGCCTAATTTTAGGACTCCACCAAGCTAGGTGATGCAGGCGCATTCTATTGATGATTGGCACACCAGGACGACATAGGATATGTAATGATAAGTCTAAGGTTGTGTCAATTATTGTTGCTATGTTATTGAGTCCAAGTCCAGGTTAGGTTCGAGTCCATTTTGTGTGTTCGGTTTGGGTCTATCCAACCAACTAGTTGCCGGCCTCCTATATAAAGGAGCCAGCCGCCTAGAGTTTTGGGAAGTTCAGTTGTTTAGTCTAAAAACTATATTGTGCTCCATCGTGTATCATCCCTCCCGAGACGGTGATACCATTATCTATTATATCGAATGATTTGCTGCGAAGGTTCTTGTGTGCATCAAGGATTATCGAGCTGTGGTTTGAGGCATATTGTTTATCAATATGTTGCTTGCTGGATTGATTCCTCTTCTTCAGGTGACGTTCACCGGTGTTATTGGAAGGATTACCATCCGGGTTGACTCGCTGTGAAAGATCGAGACAAAACTCAAGAATCATCGGTATCACCTCTTCAATTTTGTGTGTTGTGCGTTTAGGTGGACACAAAAAGAGGTGGAAGAAAGATTCGATACATATCAGTTTTGTACAAATTTGGCATTGTTTTGGATTAAGGGGATCAATCATTTCATACGTGAGAGTTGATCGGAAGAATACGTACGTGCACCAGCCAAGCTCCTGTACATGAGAAGAGCCAAACTCCTATACGTGAGAGTTGAAAAAAAGGATCCGTTGCTCGGAAGGATCTGTTCATGCGTACGTGCACAAGTATTTTTTTTATGCTACTACGATTTGTCCAGTTTGGTTCAGATTGGAGTTATTTTCTTGTTGGCACCTTATGCCTAGTTTTTGATACGTATATTTGTGCAGAATTCTGGCGATCGAAACTGCCGCGTGTGCCTGGCGTTCTGATCTATGTGTTTTGTCAGTTTGAAACAAATTCTTGTGCATAGATTTGGGTTCATCAAGGGCTACACGTTTAACTGACAAGTTTGATGACGTATATCATGAATATATCAGTATCGTGGTCGGCTCTCAATTTGATGCAACTACAATTAAATGGAGATTGAACAGTATCGCAATATTCGCAGAATATGAGACTTGGGAATCTCACATGGTTGATGGTTTTGCACGATGTCGTACATGGGATAGCAAGTTTGGTGGTCATACAGAATATGTTATTGCCTACCGACGAGTGGATACAATGGTGTCTCGTTGGTGGTAGGAAGCAAGATCACTAAAAGACATCACAAGTAAGACATCTAGTTGGGAGGATTTCAAGCAATTTCTACGCACTAGGTTTTTGGAGAAGTCCATGGAGTTGGACAAGGTGGTTGTTTCCGAGGTACAAGCCAAGGTTGTTGTGTGTGCTGAAACTGCAGTGGAGGATGTTGTACCATTGAGCGGGCTGAATTTGCAACTCAAGAAGGTACAAGGCGGTGCTTGCATGACAATTGACAAGGGCCAGCGTTGGAATTTATTTCAGGCTATGTGTATGATCAAAGGCAAAGCATGCAAGTTGATTATTGATGGACGAAGATGTACTAATGGCATTAGAAATATAATGGTGGCAGTGTTGGGGTTGTCCGCATGGCGTATTCCTGAATCTAAGCATCTAAAGTGGTTAAATAGCTGCGGTATGGTGAAGGTAACTCATAAGATACGTGTGCCATTTACAGTTGGTGATTATGTTGATGAGATTGAGTGCGATGTGTTGCCATTGTAGGTATGTGGACTGTTACTTGGTCATCCATGGGAGTATGATCGCAACGTTACACATGCTGGAAGAGCAAATACATATGATTTTGTGCATGGTGGCAAACAACAGACTTTGAAGCCTATGCAGGATGATCACATAAAGTCTGATGTAGAGCTGGTGGTACATAAGGAGAAGGTGCGCAAGGCTAAGCCAAAATCTGGGCTAGCTAATGTGCAGGATGGAGAGCATGATGCACAATGCAACAATGTTGATATTGCTTCAGCTATGCCTGTAGATGACAAGCCAGTGGAACTTGTTAGTAACAAGCCAGTTGAAGTGCATCCTCTTATTGCTAAGAGGAAGGATATTGCAGCATGTGTTCAAAAGGTTGTTTGTATTGACACAGGTGTTCAAACGGATGATATTTGTGCACCTGATGTTCCAGTGCATGAGGTGCATCTGGGTAACAAGAGCAGTTTTGTTAGCCCACATGTAGGGCATTTTTTTGGGACAGTTGTGCGGATGCATAGAGGCAAGGATGGACATGTTCATCAGTTGTGTGGTCCAGGCATTACTCATCTTATGCAAGGTCATGCAAAGATGGTCCATATCAGCAACCATGGGTTCCAACAATAGTTATGAAGAAGAAGAAGACGGTGGCGCTTAGGTCCAAGCTCGTATGGAGACGCAAGGAGGTGCAGGCGCCAAGGGCTGTTTCAAGTCAAGCAAGCCGAGAGGGAGGATGCGGAGTGGAAGGCAAGCAAGACTTGAAGATGGCAAAGACGCATGAAGTGATTGTTCATATCATGCCACCTTTCTGACCCGATCCGCACGCGTTGGGGACAACGCTTCTTGAAGGGGGGATGATGATATGGGCACAAAGGAGGAGGTGAAGCCTAATTTCAGGACTCCACCAAGCTAGGTGATGCGGGCGCATCCCATTGATGATTGGCATGCCAGGACGACCTATGATATGTAATGATAAGTCTAAGGTTGTGTCAAATATTTTTTCTACGTTATTGAGTCCGAGTCTAGGTTAGGTTGGAGTCCATTTGTGTGTTCGGTTTGGGTCTACCCAACCGACTAGTTGTAGGCCTCCTATATAAAGGAGCCAGCCGCCTAGGGTTTAGGGGAGTTCAGTTGTTTAGTCTAAAAACTATATTGTGTTCCACCATGTATCATCCCTCTGGGAACGGCGATACCATAATCTATTATATCGAGTGATTTGCTGCTAAGCTTCTTATGTGCATCAAGGATTATCGAGTTGTGGTTTGAGGTGTGTTGTTTATTAATACGTTGCTTGCTGGATTGATTCCTCTTCTTCAGGTGACGTTCATCGGCATTATTGGAAGGATTACCATCCGGGTTGACTCGTTGTGAAAGATCGGGACAACACTCAAGGATCATCGACTTGATCCGTATCACCATTACCTTGCTAATGCTATTAGTACATCTTCCTCCATCAATAGTCAACTTGCATGCTTTGCCTTTGATCATACACTATGCCTGAAATAAATTCCAACGCTGGCCCTTGTCAACTGTCATGCAAGCATTGCCTTGTACCTTAGTGAGTTGCAAATTCAGCCCACTCAATGGTAAAACATACTCCACGACATCCTTAAGAACATCAGCCTTAGCATCATCAACCGCTAATGCTTCAGAAATCATGGCTGCCACCTTACTAACTATCGGCAATGGAAGAACTGTCAACTTCTCATGAGTAGTCACAGCCATCGTGACCTTCGGTATAAGTGCTATACTCCTGCCACCATCCACTATCCCATTCACAACCTTGGGCGGCTGCTCGATTTTCTCCATATACGGTAATATGAAACCATCACGGAGAAAACTTTTGTAGTCCTCCCAAGTATGAGTAAACCATCTATGTCAACCGCCTCAGACCACCAACTGTCTAACTCCTTGTCCACACGCCGGTGAGCAAGAACATACCCATCATACCCACTAAACTTTCCATTGTATTTGCGACATCGATGGAAACCCTGTTCCATGTGCCTTCCCCAATCTTGGTATTCCTCAACTATCGCAAGTCTATGTAGGCATGAGCTAAACTCGGATGCATCACGTGCCACTCCATTCAGGAGATCGAGATAGTCATTAAAAACAGCACTAGACTTTTTACCACGTGTACATCTCAAGCCCAATGTATCTCCTGAAAAAGAATCCATAATGTCCTATCTTGTTCCGTCACACAAAAATCTACCCAAGATCCGGCCAAACTGACGAAATACGTAGCTATAGCACAAAAATCTTTATGCATCGAAGCAGGCAAAATCTTAGCTATATCACGTGCAGGACCTTTTTCTTTTACTGCACCTTGCCTTCCCAACCGAAACTCACGTCCTTTTTTATGTTGACTCATGTACGCAAGTGCAGATTGATCAGAACTTTTTTCCTATGTTGATGCGCCTCACGCCTCGCCAGGAATTTGAGACCGATCCGATATGGATTCAATCAGCTTGCCTATTTTTTACTTTCCTTGCTCCATGATGGAAACGATCATGGGATATCGATCAATTCTGTTCCAATCCAGTGAGGCACTGGGATTGATCCCGTCAGCACCCAAGTGCACCGGGCTTAGCAATCCCAGGGCGCGCGGGGCTATCCGGTTTCCTCCTCTCTTTTTTTGACCTGTACCGATCGGATCAAGTAGATGAGAACGACCCACACTCTTCAAATTGATCGTATTTGGAAAACTAAAACAAGAAATAGATCGTCAGGACTCTGGCCACGATCGGATCTAGAATCCTGGGCTTTGGTAATTCAAATGGATCACCACACAGCCACAGAAAGAACTTCTCGTGGTGACTGCAACACGCCGCCAGATACTCTCGATCTAAAAACCAATCTAAAACCAATATGATCTATAAACTGTTGGTAGAAAAACAGTCCGCGGATGATCTAAAAACACGCTGTGATCAATGAGATCTCTGATACCACATGATAAAGATCAAGACGATAATCCTATAGTTTTGTCCCGATCTTTCACAGCGAGTAACTCGGATAATAATCCTTCCAATAACGCCGATGAACGTCACCTAAAGAAGAGGAACCAATCCCGCAAGTAATGTCATGAAGATCACCACACCTCAAATCTGAGTAATGACAATCCTTGATGAACACAAGAACCTCCGAAACAATAATCTGATAAACGGTATCACCGTCCTCGGAAGGATGATACATGGTGGAGCACAATATATTTTTTAGACTAAAAAACTGAACTCCCCTAAACCCTAGGCGGCTGGCTCCTTTATATAGGAGGTCTGCAACTAGTCGGTTGGATAGACCCAAACCGTACACACAAACGGACTCGAACCTAACCTGGACTCGGACTGAATAACATAGCAACAATATTTGACACAACCTTAGAATTATAATTACATATCGTAGGTCGTCCTGGCGTGCCAATCATCAATGGGATGAGCCTGCATCACCTAGCTTGGTTGTAACTACCTCGGTGAATTACGCTCCTACTTATAAGCCTGGATGAGCAGAAATGGTTGAAATAGTACGGTGGGGCCCAAATGCCACTCACAGGTAGACCTTTCGGCCGTCCCAACCATTTCCAAACATCGGGACAAGAACGGGCGGCGTAATCGGCAGGCGAAGGGATCAACTACATACACAAATGAGTATGTATGCAAGCCACCATACAATAGTACATCAGAGCCATTCCATCTAAAAGAAAGGAAATATAGCAACGCCATACGGCAAGATCCAAATATCCTAGATAGATATAATAGTTTAGGATATCTCCTCATACATCAATCAACAGAGTATCAAGCGGAAGCGGAAGACAAAATCCGAGTACGGATAAAAAGCAAATCGGCATAAGATGCCCCATAAATAAGCAGATCCCGCCCACAGATCTCACGGATCCCCGTTCCCGGAATCTCTACACCGAATGATCGTTGTCCACATCGTCCGTCTCTTCCACCCAGTATCCATCTTACGAGTGTACCTATTCATCTGAACCAATAATTTATCGTGTGAGACCCTAGGGGTACTCAGCAAGTCTTTATGCCTCTAAAGGGGACACAACCTGGGGGTGACGCAATTGTAGCAAAAGATAAACCCTAGCAATTCTATAGATACTCGCTAACCATCCGCCTAACCAGAGATAGACGGATGTCCGTGAATTGATAACAACAGTTATAACAGTTATAACGGTAATCTTAACAGATCCATCCTCCTCCTCGCTTACCGACGAGGAAGCGGACGAACAACCCCCTATCCGTTGGCAGTTTTATTATCCATTCCATGAGTGTTGCACTATTTACTAGTCAGGTACCTAGTCTAGTCAAATTAAAGGCGGTACTTTAGTTATGCTTGTCTATGATCGAGAAACTGTGCTCCAAGTTGTCCATAACCGCGGACACGGCTTTCAGAAAGTTTTACCCTGCAGGGGTGCACAAATAGCAACACACACTCGATATGCCTCGGAAAAACCAAATCAAAACCCAACGAGGCAGTCACGACAAAGCAATCACAGGATTCAGAAATATTTCAGGGGGCCACCCCATTAAGCTACCCGCGACGAAGCTGGCCGGCTACGAGACGGACTCAAGGTTTGGGTGGACGGCTGTAAACGACTGGGAACCCGAAAGTGTGACTGGGCTTGTCGATACCGCGAAATCATGTCCCGGCCCTAAACAGTACAGTGTGCAGTACCTCGCACAATTTAAATAAAGCAGTAAAGCATGGCATAAGTACAGGATAGTAAATAAAACCTCAAACTAGTTTGTGGCCCCAAGAAATAAGAATGAATCAAGCTCTGGCTCAGGGGGGTTCATAAGCCTCCCGGATGTGGATAGCGCGAATATTCAAGGAACAGGAATCAAGTACTCGGGGTCCTACGGGACACAAGTGAGCCTGAAAAACCAAATAGCGAATATGGCTCACCGATGCCACTTTCATTAGTTCTCCCATTACTACTCAGGTTAAGTTGTTTAGGTACCTCGTTATCCATCAGACGCTCACATACCCTACACATGCTGTTCTACGACTCGCATGGCTCAAACAACTCCTGTAGTAATGGCTCATGGGATGGAGAAACAAGCTTCGGTGGGGTTTAAAAGTAAAGGCTATGCAATACTTGGGATTCAATTTAATGCAATCGCGACTCAATGATGCAAGAATAAGATAGAGGCAATAGGTACTATATGTATGCAAGCATGAGGTAGTGTTTGCCTGGCAGCTCAGTTGAAGCAATGGATGGATCTGGGTAGTGCTCCTGGTTCTCTCGATATATCCCCTGCTCAGCGTCTATTCGAAGAAGAACCAAACAAACAAGGGCCAACATAAATAAAGTGCACAAGCATATGAATAAAATGCGACAAGCAAACAATCATGCCATGATGAATGATGGACAATTTGCATGGCATTAATGTAGCATGGCATGGGTGAGGTGTGGAATACAGGAAATAATCATTTTATTGAGTATTAGCCACATTTTAACCTCAATTAAGTTGCTGTATACTTTATATTTTTATGATGCATGCTTCAAAGCAGAACATGGAATGCATAAACAGAAAAGTCTCGTCGAGCTAATCATTTTAGACATATCATTTGTTAAATTTGGAGTTATAAAACAAAAGTTATTAATTAATTAAGGCAAAAGGGCATTTTAATGTAATTTTAATCAACTTGGAAAATTTTAAGTGTTCAAAATATATTTTGAATGGCATATTTGAATTCCTCATATTTTTCTGATTTGAAAACATATATTATTTGTATTATTTGGATTTATATTTCAAAAGTTATTTAAAAACAGAATTTAAATTTTGAATTTGAATTTATTTTGGAAAAGTTTGAATTAAAACAGATATGCAGAAAACATTTTGTTACCCAGCTCATAGCTAGCCACAGCCCATGACCAGTGGGGCCATGCTGACTGGACGGGACACGCGCGCGAAAAACTTTTTACACCGCGGCGCTTCCTAGCCTCTGAGTATGACATGCGGGCCAGGACGACATCGGGGCCACACGCGCGCGCGGCCAGCGGGCAGCGGACGCGTGGGCGATCCTGCGCGCGAGGGGGAGGACTGGTCTGTGGTGGCCCGGATCCTCCAGGGGGATTCTTGCAAACGCACGCCGAGGCTGGCAGGTGGGGACGCGGGGGCTGCGGGTTGAGGCGGGAAAAAGGCCAGGGGGCTCTGCGCAAAACGGCCAGCGGGCAGCTGCTGTCGCTGACGGCCGCGACACCGCGGTGGCGGATCGGGCTGTGTTCCGGCGACGGTGGCGACGCCTCCGCTGGATGAAACGCGGCGGCTCCAAAACGAAAAACGCAGAGGGGACTGGGAGCTACGACTTCCGTTTAGCGAGCTCGCACGGAGAAGGGCTGCAGCGTGCGGGGCAGGGCGAGGAACAGAGGCAGACAGAAACTGCTGCAGCTGCTGCTGACGCGCACGCTGGCGGCGACGCGCGCGCGCGCAGGGTGCTCGACGCCGGGCGGCGATGTTCTACGGCGAGGGGGAAGTAGGGGCCATGTCTAGGAGGTCGAGGAGCTCACCAGCGACCCTCTGGTGCAGCTAGCGGGCTCGGGGTGGCGTGGATCGGCGAGGAGGCAGCAGGCCGGAGGCGTCCTGGTGCCCACGGGCACGGCGGCGGCGGGGCTTCTCCGGCGAGGTCCAGCGGGTTCCGGCGCTCCAGGGCAAAGAAGAGGAAGCAGAGGGGGGCCTGGTACTCCTGGTACGTCTTGGCGTCCACCAGATCAGCGACGGCAGAGGGGGGTGGTGGCTAGGGTTTAGGCATGCTTGCAAGCTTGCAAGTTTGGGGAGGAAGGAGGGGGAAGGAGAGGCGGTCTGGGCGCCTCCTGGGTAGATCTGAGGTGGTTAGATGAGCTAGGGTGGTTGGGGAGATAAGGGGGGGAGAGGGGAGAGGCACATGGGGTGGTGGTAGCTTTTGCAAAAGGTGAGGAGGGTAGCTCGGGCTAGGTCTTCTCTTTCCTCTCTTTTCTGTCTTGTAGCCGAGAGAGGGCTGGGGAGGGACCAAGGGAGGTGGAGTGGTGGCCCTGCCTGGTAGGAAGAGAGGGGGAGCCGAGAGAGAGGAGGAGGGGAAGGGGTAGCTCGGGTTAGCTAGGTTTAGAGAGAGGAGAGGTAGACTTAGGGTTTAGGTGAGAGGGGGAGGCTTAGGGTTTAGGTTTTAGAGAGAGAGATAGATGGAGTGGCAATCCTTTGACAAGATCAAGCATGCACAAAACAAGCTCAACAAGATAGCCAAAAGAGAGAAAAGAAGAGAAGGGGATGATGGCATAGATGGATATGGTGATGGGGTTTTAAGCAAGATCAACATAGATCATGCCAAAAGAAAAGATAAAGATAGAGATGACCCACTCAAAAATCAAATAAAAACCAAAGACTAGAAAAGGTGGCACTTGCATGGCCCATGCAAAATATTTATTGCCATGTTGATTTTTGTGAAAACAATATTATCACATGGCATTATTATTATGCATTTCCAAAATTGGAATAAAAGCCAAGCAAAAGAATTTAAGAGAAAGCTCCAAGTGGAGTAGATGGAGATGATCACATTTGATTATATTTGGGGCTTGCTAGTGTGTATATTCCACTAGATGATTATTAGTCCCAAAATATTCCAACATGAGCATAATTCCATGATAATCCATATGGAATCTAGGAGAAAGGGTCCCACTCACAAGGCATGCAAAGGTGGCCATGTGGCTCTCATATATCAATGATGTGAAAACAACATGATGCTAAGATGAGAGTATGTGGATAAAGAATTGGATCCATCCCAACCCACATGAGCTAGAGGTAAAACCCAAATAAAGTGCAAAGCTCATATCTAGTTGGATGGTGGAATTATAAGGTGGTGAAAGAAAAGGTGGTGGAGTTAATAAAAGATATGCCCCCAACTCAACTTGGGCATTTAACAATATATCAAGAACCAAATATAATATCAAGAGGCAAATACAATTAATAATGCATATGAGATAAGAACCAAATGAAAAAGGTTTAATATGATGCTCAAATGCAAGGTGGCATGATGACATGAGCATGATATAATGATGATGCAACACTTATATATCTGAAGGTAGCATCTATATAGACTAGGCTAGTAGCATTGCAATTGTTAGACAATTGGGATGCTACAACTCTCCCCCACTAAACAGGAATCTCGCCCCGAGATTCTAGGAAAAAGAAAACAACACAAAGAGAGACGGGTGTTCGAACGAAGGTGACCCTCACGTTCCCAAGTTGATATACAACGGAATGGTGCGACCACTACACCTTGCAAAACTTGCTAGACTTGTTGCGAGTCTTGCGTTTGCTTGAGAAACAACGGGTTGGAAGAGCTGAAGGATTGTCGTTAGACAAGAAAGATAGGATGGACATAGCTCCGGCTTTCTCAAGAAACATGATAAAAGAATAGAACCACTTGTGTAAGAAAGGACAGGATGATGCATCATTGATAAAGAAAGACACACCATTAAGATTAACGATTTACTGATACTAGAGAGGATGAACCTTTGTTTCGCCGGAAGAAAAGAGCTAGATTGGAGAGGTTTTGAACCACTATGACAATAGCATCGTATCCTCTCTCGGATTGAAGAAATGAAGTACGGAAACAATATTGCCTTCAAACAATAGAGTCCCTTGATATCAACAGAAAGATTTAGATAGACATCGTCGGATTAGATTCTTGTTGCGCCGGTAAGAACCAAAGGATCACGCAATTGAGGTGCGCGGATATAACTTCCAGAGATTGATGTGAAGCCAGATCATGGTGGAATCCCGAGAAGCAAAGAATATGGAGGATCTGGAGTCTATTGTAGAGATACTTATTGCTTTCTTTAGCCTTGAGGCTAACGCAATAGATTTGCGGCTGATGGCATCAACCATAACTGGCTTTACCACCGAAAAAGAATTGATGAAACAAAGGGAGAGATAGTTTCCTTTCATCTTGTTTGGGGATGTCAAGCACCGGTAGAATGTCGAGGACAGAAAGAGTTTGCGTTTCTTTCCACCAGATAATTGAAGATTTACTCCATGTAGGAAAAGACGAGATCACCAACAAGAGATTATTGATTACTTTTTCCGAGGGAGCACTCCGGAAAAACAAGGACGGAAGTAAAAGTATCGAGGGATAAAGGCCACTTCTAACTTCCGTGGAATGAGTGAAATCACATTAATTTACCAATTCAATGTACAAGAGCGAATGATAAGAGTAGTGGTATGGTAGCTACTCCATCCCGCACTCAAAGCATTACTCCGCACATGAATAAGAAAACCATGCAACCCAACTACCGAAACAGACTGAAGGTATTGACAAGAAGAGCTCATGGAACTCCGTTAGAAACAAGGATAGATGCAAACGATTCACCGGATCCAAGATAGATAAGGGTGATGATGTTGTCGTCATGTCGGAAGTACCAAGCCACCGGAAAGATATGAAGGAAGATTACGGAGAACAACTGTCAGATTCCCCAGATAAAGAAAAAGATAACACCAACTTGAACAGAAGGATTACGAAAGATCTGAAAAGTCTTCATGGCCTCCGGTGGATTGAGCATAGATGATAGAACGAGAGGGTTTCAAAAGATCACTTGATGAGACTGAGGTGAAAGAACTCCATGTTCTTCTTGAAAAGATTGGGAGAGATTTAGCGGTCTTGAGGAAAACTTGAGCGAAACGATGATGATAACTTGCCAACAAGGAAGAACTCTGGATTTGATTGAAGATGGAAGATGGAATTAACAATGAACTTGCTGATTCCAGAATTGAAGCGATCTATTTAGCAGAAGGACGTGGTCGAGATAGGTGACTTCAAGAAGCCAGATTCACGCTTTGAGAACTTTGCACACGGCAGTGTTAACAAAGCGTGAGAGAAAGAGACACAGATGATCTTCCATGTCCTCCCATAGATATCGAATAGGCAAGCATATTAACAACATATACCACCATGGATTAACAGGATATTCCCAGAATATCAAGTTCAAGAGGCGAGAGAAACGAACAAATGCTCGAACACTTCCTGAGCTCAACGCTCTTATAAAGATCCACATTAAGAGCACGGGTTCGTGTTGAAGAAGATGCACTGGAAGAATAGATTATCTGGTCCTTCGGAAGAAAAAGAGATGTCACCTTGTTTATATTGTCGATTGGATCGCCGGTTACAAGGATAAAGAGATCTTGGATAAGAAACGATGATAGATCATACCTTAAGCAAAACTATCAGAGACGAAAAGATGCAATTCCATCGTATCCAGGAGAATTGTGCAGATATGGGGTTCAAAAAGATGTGCAACATGATGAACAGATGATAGGCCGCCGTAGTGCTTTGAGAAACTCCGGATTGCCAAGGATGCTTGAATATGCATAGATATGGTCACGGTGTACTCAAAATCACAGGAGATAACCTTATCCTCCAGATGGTCACGGTTGATAGCATTTTCCATATTCCAATCGACATTTACCATGAGTGGAATATAGCTATGCCGAGAGCCAAATTTACAATCACTAGCATCGGATCGACACAAGTTATGTAATTAGCCCAAGAGGATTGGAGATGAAAGAAACTCCAGGATTAAGCGCCGGTGACAAAAGAATGAGTTATCAAGGACATGCTGATAAAAGGGAGGTAGATAATGTTTCACACACGACTGAAAAGGAGTGTGGAAACACGGATGTATCAAAGAAAAATTTTCTGCATTTTCCGGCATTAAAATACCAATAGATGCGCAAAATCACTTATCAGGTAGAGATTAGCAACAGATGCTTACACAGAAGGTGGAGTTGCTAGAAGGAAGGACACCCTTAAGAAGATGGCACCGGTTAACAAGGAGTCAAATAGATCGCACCGGTTTTCAAAAGCCTGTTAGTATGGAATGTACCAACAGTTGATAACCAAAGGCAGATAAGATAACAAGTTGGATGCAACAGATAGACAAGGAATTACACACACACACACTCACACTTTCTATGGTACTACGGAAACCCAGAACACGTGAATCCTAGTTTGAATTTTAAGAAGAGGATTGAAAACGTTTCACTTCCTTACCAGAAAAGGGTGGTGGGTGGGTAAGAAGAAAAGTGGAAGCAGTCTTACTCTCGCGTTTTGTTTTTCCCTAGTATACATAACTACCAAAAATATTTGCTAGACAGACAACGACCATTTGGCTGAGACCCTGAAGGGCGGGATGGCTCTGATACCAATTGTAACTACCTCGGTGAATTACGCTCCTAGTTACAAGCCTGGATGAGCAGAAATGGTTGAAATAGTACGGTGGGGCCCAAATGCCACTCACAGGTAGACCTTTCGGCCGTCCCAACCATTTCCAAACATCGGGACAAGAACGGGCGGCGTAATCGGCAGGCGAAGGGATCAACTACATACACAAATGAGTATGTATGCAAGCCACCATACAATAGTACATCAGAGCCATTCCATCTAAAAGAAAGGAAATATAGCAACGCCATACGGCAAGATCCAAATATCCTAGATAGATATAATAGTTTAGGATATCTCCTCATACATCAATCAACAGAGTATCAAGCGGAAGCGGAAGACAAAATCCGAGTACGGATAAGAAGCAAATCGGCATAAGATGCCCCATAAATAAGCAGATCCCGCCCACAGATCTCACGGATCCCCGTTCCCGGAATCTCTACACCGAATGATCGTTGCCCACATCGTTCGTCTCTTCCACCCAGTATCCATCTTGCGAGTGTACCTGTTCATCTGAACCAATAATTTATCGTGTGAGACCCTAGGGGTACTCAGCAAGTCTTTACGCCTCTAAAGGGGACACAACCTGGGGGTGACGCAATTGCAGCAAAAGATAAACCCTAGCAATTCTATAGATACTCGCTAACCATCCGCCTAACCAGAGATAGACGGATGTCCGTGAATTAATAACAACAGTTATAACAGTTATAACGGTAATCTTAACAGATCCATCCTCCTCCTCTCTTATCGACGAGGAAGCGGACGAACAACCCCCCATCCGTTGGCAGTTTTATTATCCATTCCATGAGTGTTGCACTATTTACTAGTCAGGTACCTAGTCTAGTCAAATTAAAGGCGGTACTTTAGTTATGCTTGTCTATGATCGAGAAACTGTGCTCCAAGTCGTCCATAACCGCGCGCAGGGTGCTCGACGCCGGGCGGCGACGTTCTACGGCGAGGGGGAAGTAGGGGCCATGTCTAGGAGGTCGAGGAGCTCACCAGCGACCCTCTGGTGCAGCTAGCGGGCTCGGGGTGGCGTGGATCGGCGAGGAGGCAGCAGGCCGGAGGCGTCCTGGTTCCCACAGGCACGGCGGCGGCGGGGCTTCTCCGGCGAGGTCCAGCGGGTTCCGGCGCTCCAGGGCAAAGAAGAGGAAGCAGAGGGGGGCCTGGTACTCCTGGTACGTCTTGGCGTCCACCAGATCAGCGACGGCAGAGGGGGGTGGTGGCTAGGGTTTATGCATGCTTGCAAGCTTGCAAGTTTGGGGAGGAAGGAGGGGGAAGGAGAGGGGGTCTGGGCGCCTCCTGGGTAGATCTGAGGTGGTTAGATGAGCTGGGGTGGTTGGGGAGATAAGGGGGGAGAGGGGAGAGGCACATGGGGTGGTGGTATCTTTTGCAAAAGGTGAGGAGGGTAGCTCGGGCTAGGTCTTCCTTTTCCTCTCTTTTCTGTCTTGTAGCCGAGAGAGGGCTGGGGAGGGACCAAGGGAGGTGGCGTGGTGGCCCTGCCTGGTAGGAAGAGAGGGGGAGCCGAGAGAGAGGAGGAGGGGAAGGGGTAGCTCGGGTTAGCTAGGTTTAGAGAGAGGAGAGGTAGACTTAGGGTTTAGGTGAGAGGGGGAGGCTTAGGGTTTAGGTTTTAGAGAGAGAGATAGATGGAGTGGCAATCCTTTGACAAGATCAAGCATGCACAAAACAAGCTCAACAAGATAGCCAAAAGAGAGAAAAGAAGAGAAGGGGATGATGGCATAGATGGATATGGTGATGGGGTTTTAAGCAAGATCAACATAGATCATGCCAAAAGAAAAGATAAAGATAGAGATGACCCACTCAAAAATCAAATAAAAACCAAAGACTAGAAAAGGTGGCACTTGCATGGCCCATGCAAAATATTTATTGCCATGTTGATTTTTGTGAAAACAGTATTATCACATGGCATTACTATTATGCATTTCCAAAATTGGAATAAAAGCCAAGCAAAAGAATTTAAGAGAAAGCTCCAAGTGGAGTAGATGGAGATGATCACATTTGATTATATTTGGGGCTTGCTAGTGTGTATATTCCACTAGATGATTATTAGTCCCAAAATATTCCAACATGAGCATAATTCCATGATAATCCATATGGAAGCTAGGAGAAAGGGTCCCACTCACAAGGCATGCAAAGGTGGCCATGTGGCTCTCATATATCAATGATGTGAAAACAACATGATGCTAAGATGAGAGTATGTGGATAAAGAATTGGATCCATCCCAACCCACATGAGCTAGAGGTAAAACCCAAATAAAGTGCAAAGCTCATATCTAGTTGGATGGTGGAATTATAAGGTGGTGAAAGAAAAGGTGGTGGAGTTAATAAAAGATATGCCCCCAACTCAACTTGGGCATTTAACAATATATCAAGAACCAAATATAATATCAAGAGGCAAATACAATTAATAATGCATATGAGATAAGAACCAAATGAAAAAGGTTTAATATGATGCTCAAATGCAAGGTGGCATGATGACATGAGCATGATATAATGATGATGCAACAATTATATATCTGAAGGTAGCATCTATATAGACTAGGCTAGTAGCATTGCAATTGTTAGACAATTGGGATGCTACATTGGTGGAGTCCTGAAATTAGGCTTCACCTCCTCCTTCGTGCCCATATCAATCCACCTCCTCATGCTCGTTACGAGGCCCAAATGCCCCCTCCTCGTCAAAAACCGTGCCAAGAGCAAGAGCAAGTTCTGCCACCTCCAAATGAAGCTCCTCAACCGCCAGCACATCAACAAGCCCAACAAGCTCGTCATACTGATTGCATGGAAGATGAAGACCATCATCACCATGGCAACCACCATCACCGTGATCGCAATGAGGAAGAAAATTTGGCAAGCTCAAGTTCATGATGCCCAAGTTCACCGGATCAAATGACCCCAAATAATACCTCTCATGGGCACTCAAAGTCGACAAGATCTTCCATATGCACAATTATAGCAATGAGAAGATGGTCACCATGGCTTCGCTTGAGTTTGATGATTACGCCAAACTTTGGTCGGAACAAGTTCAAGTTGCGTGTGACGCAAGACAAGAGCCGCCAATCACAACTTGGCATGACATGAAGGCTCAAATGAGATCCTGTTTTGTTCCCACGCACTACATGCGCGGCCTCTTCAACAAGCTTAAATCACTTCGGCAAGGAACAAAGACTATGAAAGAGTACTTCAAGGAAATGAAGCTCAACATGATCCGCACCAACATTGAAGAGCGCAAGGTGCAAACTATGGCATGTTTTATCATTGGCTAGAACCACCCAATCAAGCGCATTGTGTAGTTCCAAACGTACACCAACATGGTTGAGCTTGTGCACATCGCAAATAAAGCCGAGCGTCAAGTGCAACAGGACATCAAGTACAACAATCCCAAGACGTACTTCACCTACAAGCAAGCTTCAACTGCTACACCAACCATCTTCAATGGAAGCTCCTCAAGTACCTCCAAGCCTTCCTTCAAGCCCACACTTCCTCAAGGAAAACTGTCCCCAAGTGGCAAACAATAAAAGAGTGATACACCTTTCAACGGTGAATGCTACAAGTGTGGAGGCAAAGGACACAAGTCGGACGAGTGTGGAAACAAGAAACTATTGTTTATCCATGACAATGGTGACAAAGAGTACTTGAGTGAAGATGAATTTGATGCTCGAGTCAAGGAAGCAATGACAAGGCAATGAGTGGAAGATGACCAAGAACTCATCATGTGTGAACATGGCGCAAGTCCATCGCTTGTCTCCACAAGGACCTTGACCACTCAAGTATAAGAGCATGAAGACCAACGCTCAAATATCTTCCAAACACGAGCCGGCATCAATGGCAAATCTATCAAAGTGATCATCGATGGAGGGAGTTGCCACAACCTTGCTAGCACCGAGTTGTGTGAGAAGCTCAACCTCACCCTCCATCCGCACAAGAACCCCTACCACGTGCAATGTCTAAGTGACCAAGGGTCCGTGAACATCAAGAATACTGTATCAGTAACCTTCGCCATTGGTCCTTACAAAGACTCGGTGGAATGCGATGTTGTTCCCATGACGGTTTGTCATATGCTACTTGGTCGACCATGGCAATTCGACAAGGCTGCTCTACATGATGGTCACACCAACGTGTACACCTTCAAATGGCTTAACAAAGCATGTGTTTTGCAACCGATGACTCCTAGCCAAATAATTGTAGAAAATGCAAAGGCTTTAGCAAGGGCGCAAAACATAACACCTCCTTGTGAGAAGAGTGGTGAATGAGAGAACCACCTCATAGTGAGTGAGAGCCACAAGCCAAACTCGAGTGTAAAAACTAAGAGTGTTCTCCTTGCCACCAAATGTGAGTTGAGAAATGTGCGGAATAACCCATCCATCTTGCACTATGTCCTCATTTGCAAGGGACTAGCGCAAGGAACTAATGACTTAACCAATGTTCCTCCATCTTTGGTGTTTGTTTTGCAGGAATTCAAGGATGTGTTTCCCGAAGAGCTAACACATGGACTACCTCCTCTTCACGGAATCGAGCATCGCATTGACCTCATCCCCGGCGCCCTCTCCCAAAACCGCGCTGCCTACCGCACAAACCTGGAGGAGACAAAGGAGATCGAATGTCAAATCAACCAACTCGTCTCCAAAGGTTTATTCCAAGTTAGAACTAGTCCAAGTGCGGTACCCGTGATTCTTGTTGCAAAATCGGATGATACATTGCAGTTATGCATTGGACTGCCATCCAATAAATGATATCACCGTGCGTTATCGATATCCTATATCGTGTCTTGATGACATGCTTGACTGGTTGTGTGGAGCCACTATTTTCTCAAAAATTAATCTTCGTAGTGGCTACCATCAAATACGCATGGCGGATGGTGAGGAGTGGAAAACCACCTTCAAGACCAAACTTGGTCTCTATGAATGGTTGGTCACGCCCTTTGTCTTATCTAATGCCCCATCCACCTTCATGATCCTTATGAATCATATCTTGCGATCTCTCATTGGCAAGAGTGTCATTGTCTATTTCGATGATATACTTGTTTATATCAAGTCGCTTGAGGACCATGTTACACATGTCAAGGAAGTTTTGCAAATCCTTTGATATGAAAAGCTCTATGCTAATCTTACCAAGTGCACTTTTGCTAAAGACAAGTTAATTTGTCTTGGATTTGTTATTTCTTCGAAGGGCATTGAAGTTGATGTTTCCAAAGTAAAGTACATACGAGATTGGCCCATTCCCACTAATGTGAGTGAACTTCAAAGTTTTCATGGGTTAGCAGGTTTCTATCGTTGCTTTGTGAAATACTTTTCAACCATTGCATGTCCTCTCAATGAGTTGACAAAAAAGAATGTCACCTCCGTTTGGGGCAAGGAACAACAAAAAGCTTTTGATGAACTTAAAAAGAGGCTCATTGAAGCACCTCTTCTTGCGTTACCGGATTTCACAAAAAAAATTGAGATAGAGTGTGATGCTAGCGGTATTGGCATTGGAAGAGTCCTTATGCAAAATGGACGTCCTATAGCCTACCATAGCGAGAAACTTGATGGTGCTCGCCTTAACTATCCAATTATGACAAAGAGCTTTTTGCTTTAGTTTGTGTTCTTCAAGTTTGGAAACACTACCTTTGGCCAAAGAATTTATCAAACATTCCGACCATGAGTCGTTGAAATATCTCAAAGGCCAAGCCAACTTGAGCAAGAGACACGCGAAGTGGGTTGAATTTATGGAGTCTTTCTGTACATTGTCAAGTATAAGAAGGGCAAAGATAATGTAGTCGTGGACGCTTTGTCTCGCAAGAACACAAGCCTTCTTACCAGACTTGAAATCAACGTATTGGGTCTTGATGAAATCAAAACTTTGTATTCTTCCGACCCGTTCTTTGAACCATTTTTTGCAAAGTGCTCCATTGACAAAGGAGTTGATGATTTCTATTTGCATAAGGCCTTTGTATTTCAACAAAACAAGCTTTGCATTCCGAAGTCGTCCCTCCAACTTTTGCTTCTCCAAGAATCTCATGGTGGAGGCCTCATGGGTCACTTTGGCTGAGATAAGACACTGGACATGCTCTCCACTCACTAATTTTCGCCCAAGATGAAGCGCGATGTGGAGCACTACGTTCAACGATGCACAACATGTGTTCAAGATAAGTCACAAGCTAACCCTAATGGTCTCTATATGCCATTTCCTATTCCTTATGCACCTTGGTCTGACATTAGCATGGATTTTGTCTTAGGATTGCCTAGGTCTAAGCATGGACATGATTCTATATTTGTTGTCGTGTATCACGTTTCCAAAATGGCACACTTCATACCGTGCCATAAGACCGATGATGCTTCACATGTTGCAAATTTGTTATTCAGAGAAATCATCTGTCTTCACGGTGTGCCAAGAACAATCGTCTCCGACCGTGACATCAAATTCATGAGCTACTTATCGAACACCCTCATGACCAAGCTCGACATCAAGCTCCTCTTTTCATCCGCATCACATCCTCAAACCAATGGCCAAACTGATGTTGTCAACCGAAACCTCAAGACTCTCCTTTGTTGATCAACAAAAACCTCATGGATTGGGAGGAATGCATTCCCCACGGCGAGTTTGCCTACAATCTTGCCAAGCACTCAACAACCAAGATGAGTCCCTCCATGATCGTCTATGGTTTCGAGCCCCTCACCGCACTCGACGGCCTATCGCTACCTCTTCATGAGCACACCAACATGGACGTTGAAAAGCGTGCCCAAGCTATGAAGAAGATTCACGAAGAAACAAGAGCCACTATCGAGAACAAGTCCTTCGCCAAGCTTCAAGGTTAAACAAGAACAAGAAGGAGATGATCTCTGAAGAAGGTGACCCCGTGTGGATACGCCTAAGCAAGGACTGCTTCCCCAAGGAACATGACTCCAAGCTCAAGCCTCGAGGAGATGGTCCCTTCAAGGTCCTAAAGAGAATCAACAACAATGCCTACATCATTGACATTCCGACCTCCAAGTACCTTGCAAGCAACACATTCAATGTCAAGGACCTTTCACCCTACCATGGAGATGTTCAAGATGACAACCATGAAGAGTCGAGGACGACTCTTTCCCAAGGGTGGAGCTGATGTAGCCCGTCCTATGGATGCTCCTACATCTACACCACCAAGTCCCCCAAGTGGACCCATTACTCGTGCTCGAGCGAAACTCCTACAAGCTAAGGTGAATTCGCTCCTTATGTCATGTGATTTCGATAATTCTTGGATGACTTGCTACTTCATGCCAATACTTTATGCATCATCAGGTATGAATCCCATAAAGAAGTGCCAAGGGAAGCAGCCAAGTCATCGCAAGATAGAGTTGCGGACCAAACCAGCGCCACAATCGGCGGACCGGATTTCCTGTCAGAATTTCCAGCGCACGCTCCGGCGGACCGGACCAGCGATCGGAAATACCGGCACAGGCCGAAACCTTCCGGTGCTGACCAAATAGCACATCTATGAGTTGTTTCGGTTTCGACCAGAATTTCTGGTGGCGACCAGAAATTCCGACACCGATTCTGGCGCCGCCGAGCTTATTGCCGGAATCGCCCCCCTGAACGACTACATGGGTTTGATGCTAGAGAAAATTCCTATTTTGTCCAGTTTTTTAGCCTTTTATGCCTAAAGTACCCTTGAACTAGTGGATGGCTTATATATAGTCCCCCACATCCATTGTAAACCCTAGGCATGATATTTGGAATTAGTGGAAACCCCTTTGTGGATCTATCTAGTTCTTGCCTCATGCTCCTTTGACAAAGGAGCACCAAATATCATAAACCTCATCGGAGTTTGCATCGTGCCTTCGTTTTTTCCAAGACATATGCATCGGAGTCCCTTTGCCTAGACGTCAAGATCTCACTAAGACTCCCTACTCGCCGTGCCGATTCGAGAGAGAGACCTCTTCCCAATGCTGGTCCTAGGGATTGCGCCGGACCGGTCACCGCCGACATGAGCTATTTGTGTGTATTGTGTCTTCACGTGTGCGTGTGTTCATCGTGTTCTTCATGCGTGAGTCCACGGACTTCGTCCCTCCCCTCTTCCCCCTCCTCGATTTCAAGGGATTCGTGAAAGATTGGGCCACCCTAGAGGTTTGCCCTCAACACTTTGTGGTTGTTTATTTTGATGATATACTTATATATAGCCACAATGAAACTGAACATTGTAACCATATCCGACAAGTTTTGCAAGTGTTGCATGATAACAAATTGTATGCTAATCTTGAGAAGTGCACATTTGCAAAAAGTACGGTTATATTTCTGGGATATGTTGTACCTAAGCATGTGGTAGAAGTAGATTAATCTAAAATTGAATCATTTCCGAAATGGCCTATTCCCATGAATGTGAGTCAAGTGTTATAGTTTCCATGGCTTAGCTGGTTTATATAGGCTCTTTGTGAAAGATTTTAGCACTATTGCTGCACCATTGAATTAATTGACTAAGAAAAGTGTGCCATATGTATGGGGCGCAACCCAAGATATTGCATTTGATACTTTGAAATGTTTACTTACTTCTGCACCATTACTTGCATTACCTGATTTTTCAAAGCAATTTGAAGTTGAATGTGATGCTAGTGGTATAGGCATTGGTGGCGTTTTGATGCAAGACGGTCGTCCTATAGCATATTTTTCTGAGAAACTTGTTGCTGCTAGATTGAATTATCTTGTTTATGATAAAGAATTGTATGCACTTGTTAGAGTTCTTGATGTTTGGCAATATTATTTGTGGCCAAAAGAATTTATCATACATTCTGATCATGAAGCATTGAAGTATTTGAAAGCTCGATCGAACTTGCATAGAAGAATATCTAAATGGGTTGAGTTTATTGAATCTTTTCCTTACATTATTAAGTAAAAGAAGGGAAAAGAGAATGTAGTTGCTGATGCTTTGTTTAGGAAAAACATGCTATTAACAAATCTTGATGTTAAAATTCCTGGTTTAGAAAGCATTTGTGCACTTTATGCAACTGATCATGATTTTGCTAAACCATATCATTTGTGTGCTCTTAGAAACGCATGGGATAAGTATTATATACATGATGGATATTTGTTTAGATCTAACAAACTATGCATTCCAGAATCGTCGTTGCGTTTGTTCTTAGTGCAGGAATCACATGCTGGAGGTTTGATGGGTCACTTTGGCCGTGAGAAGACATTGGTCATGCTTGCTGATCACTTTTATTGGCCCAAGATGAGGTATGATGTGTACAGATTTGTGAGCAACTTCATTACATGCCACAAGTCTAAATCAAAGTTGAACCATCATGGTTTGTGTACACCTCTCTCTGCACCTACTACACCATGGGAAGACATTGGTATGGATTTTGTGCCAGGTCTAACTAAAACTCAGAGAGGTCATGATTCCATATTTGTGGTAGTGGATAGGTTCTCTAAGATGGCTCATTTTATTGCCTGCCACAAAAGCGACGATGCGTCGCATGTTGCTAACCTGTTTTCAGGGTCATCATGAGGTTACATGGAGTACCCAAGACGATTGTTTCTAACCGTGATGTGAAGTTCATGAGCTACTTTTGGAAGACCTTATGGGCGAAGTTGGGAACGAAGCTGCTATTCAGTACTACATGCCATCCCCAAACAGATGGTCAAACGGAGGTGATGAATAGAACATTGTCACAATTATTGAGGACCATGATCAAGAAGAATCTATGGGAGAGGGAAGAGTGTTTGCCACATGTTGAGTTTGCATACAACATGGCGGTGCATTCGACTACTCATATTTGTCCTTTTGAGGTGGTGTATGGTTTCAAGCCATTGACGCCACTTGATTTGTTGCCTTTGCCATTACATGAGAGAATTGATATGGAGGCATCAAAACATGCTGAATATGTGAAGAAAATTCGTGAGAAGACTCAAGAAGCTATTGAGAAGAAAGGCAAGAACATTACTGTTGCAAGGAATCAAACAAGGAAGGAAGTTTTGTTCAAGCCTGGCAACATGGTATGGGTGCATCTGCGCAAGGACAGATTTCCACTACTTCGACAATCCAAATTGAAGCCCCGTGGTGCTGGTTCTTACAACGTGTTAGCCAAGATTAATGATAATGACTACTCGATTGATATTCCTATTGCTGAGTTTGGTGGACTTAGCAACAGCTTCAATGTTTCCGATTTATCACCATATAATGGAGAAGAGCTTGGAGCGTCGTGGTCGACGCCTTTTGAAGGAGGGAGATTATGAGGACATCCCTATACTTACACCTTCCCCAATTGCTAATGAAGATGTTCCACTTGCTACAAAGAAGGATCAGTCCAATGAGATTAGAATTGGACCTATTACAAGAGCTCGTGCTAAGCTACTAGAACAATAGGTGAACTTGTTTCTTAATGAACCTGATGTTTTAATTAATGAGAATTTTATACTACCTAAGTCTTTGTGCTATTGTATGATCAGGTACATGGGTGAAGAAGGCGTAGCACAGAGCGAGGAGCCGAAGCATATGGAGCAGGCGTGTTGATCAATGAAGAATGCACGAGGGAGGAGAGGGAGGAAGCACAAGGAGCTGACAAGAGTGAAGATCAACACTTGGTGGAACATCTCTGTCGCGGCAGAGAAAATCCACTGTTCTCTACCATGGTAGGCTGCCGCGGCACAGAAATAGCGTGACTCGCTACCACGACAGGCTGCCACGGCACCGAAACCACGCTGAAGTCTGCCACGGCAGAGCCATGGGCCGAACCCACTATGGGTCGGTTTATACCTTAGTTTAGGTGGGACCAAGTCGGTTTCCAAGCATTGGCCACCGCCCCCAACTTCTTAAATAGATGGGTCTCCGCATCAGTTATAGTTAGACCATGTTAAAATTATTGTGGAGTTGTTTCTCTTTAGAACCTCTAGAATTACTTGTGATCGAATTACCAACTACAATTGAGTGTGATATGTTGTTCCACTGGGAATCAGTAGATTGCAAACTACCATTCGTGGTCGACGACTGTGTGCGCAAGAGCGTGGTGTTGTGAATATCCCAAAGGGTTCGAGAGCTGTTGCATTGGCATCATGGTTCGAGCGGGAGAGTTCATAGCTATAGGCTAGTTATCAATCATCCACCATCATCATCGACAAGTGCTTGCTGAGAAGATCGGGCCACCCCATATCATGGCATGTCCAAGAACAATCCGAAATCAAGATATTGTAATTGCAAGTAAAGAACCACAATGATCACAAAGCAAAACAAATCAATCCACAAGATAGGAATTATGTAAAGGAAACACACACGATGGGATAAATGGGACTTGTGTGATGGAGAAAGTGCGCTAAGAACCAAATGATCACCCAACAAAGACTATAAGGTCGTGTAGCTACAAGGAGATACACTAGTTCAATTTCAAGAACAATTGGTGGGCTACAAGATATTGTAATGGCAAGTAAATAACCACGATGATCACAAAGAAAAACAAGTCAATCCACAAGAAGGAATATATACAAGGAAACACACACTGTGGGATAGATGGGACTTGTGCGACGGAGAAAGTGAGCTAAGAACCAAATGATTACCTAGCGAAGTCTATAAGCTAGTGTCACAGAAGTGCAAGGAGAGACGCTAGTTTGATTGTAAGAAAAACTGGTGGGCTACAAGATATGCACAATAAGTACCACCTATTTGATGTTCATCGATCTTGCGCTTCCTTTTGTATGAGGCACTTGTTCCTTTCTTTCTTTTTCTTCATTTTCCTTTTCTATTTTTTTTCTCTTTTTCTTTTATTTTTCACTTGCCTCTTCCTTGTGCCAACAACTATACAAGATAACTCACAACTTTTTCTCGGAATTCTACAAGTATCAAATGTGCATAGCCCAAGCAATCATAGGAGGAACTAGTCTCAATAGGTGTTTTTTGATCCCAAAGATAGTGTATCTCACAAAGGAATGCAAAGGAATGCAAGGAACGACTCGTACTAGAACAGATCGGATCAAAGACGCGACAACGACCAGCAACTAATACTCAACTCCGATGCAATCTAGGCTATGGCAAAGACTAACCCTAATGTTTTTGTATGGCTTTTTCTGTATAGGAGGAAAAACGAACTAATCTATGGATGGATTTGTGGATGCTTACCAAGTAAACGCTGGAATCTGATACCAAGATGATATGGGGTGGCCCGATCTTCTCAGTAAGCGAGGTGGATATATGATGATAGTGGGTGGAGATAACTTGTATGCCGCTCACGAACCTCTCGATTGATCCCTGATGCCAATGCAACAACTCTCAACCCTTGTAGATATTCGCTACTTCACACACTTGCACATGTAGCCGCTGATCACGAAGCGGTTTGCAATCTTCTAATTCCCAATGGAACAACATATCACACGAAACTTGCAATTGGATAGATCCCAATGGATCAAAGAATCACAATTGATTGATAGTAGCAAATACACCAGATCGATACGAATTGGTGTGGTAGGATTCAATGGTTTGCACATAGCAACTCCAAGAACTAGGGTTCATCTTAAACATGGTCTTTACTACTCTAAGGGACATCCCAGGTCTTATATGGGCGATTGGGGATGACCAACAACCAAAACAAGTTGTGGTAAACTCGAACTGATACAAAACTGGACGGATCTATTTCGTGGGTGCCGGATTATCTGCCCTTAAGGGGGGCCATATTATCTACCCGCCATACAATGTGACGTGCCCGAAGTCCTTAGCAGAATTTTTAGAATAGCGTCAGATTATCCGGGGTGTAGGGTCTGTATTATCCGGTGTCTAGAGATGTGTGAGTACCCGTTCGAAAGCTCTCGGAATTATCTTTCAACAAGTACGTATTTGCTTGATTCAGAGTTAGTATGAGGAATCCACATCCATTTCAATTTCAGGGCTTATGTCTATCTGAATTGAACCTTCCTTCTTGGTTGCCCCCATCTCTCGGTCGCCTTTCTCCCTCTCCTCCTGTTGGCGCTAGTCCGATGGATATTAAATCTAGTCAAACAATAACACCATGATTTAGGTACTCCCTCTGACCCATATTAGTTGACTCAAATTTGTCTAGATTCGGATGTATTTAGACATGTTTTAGTACTAGATACATCCGAATCTACATAAATACAAGTCAACTAATATGGGTCGGAGGGAGTAGTATAAAGTTCTTATAAACCAAAGTATCATGTCCAACAAGAAATGAATTCACCTTGTGATATTTTTAAATGAGGCTCAATATTTTCTTCTAGCTTAGACTAGCAGAATCATCATACTATATGATTGTATCCTCATCACATCGAGTGCCACCTACTCGAAGAAAAGTGGCGCCCCAACATCCTCCCGTGATCATCGCCAACATCAAGAGGATACAAGATGTTGTTCAAGGCATCTTCACCATGAAGACAAAGAATACATGTTGAGCACCATCCATAATGATCAATCAAGCTCAAGAGGACACCACCATCTCAAGAAGTGTGCCAAGGAAAAGGATCATCGTCACGAGCATCATGTGGATGACCAAGTGCTTCATTAACATAAACCTTCCGCAAGGCAGGCCAATGACCTCCGTCGACATCATCACCATACAACACCTTCCACTACTAGAATCACCACCCAAATGGCACCAAGAGAAAGCCTTCTTCTACGCCATCATTCTTCAATGCCAGAACTTCAAGTTCAAGATGAAGCATCCAACTACAAGAGCTTCATTGCAACTTCTTCTCCAAGCACTACAAGAATGTCATACAAGCAAGAGATGGACCTCTACTTCGCCAAGTTAGACGAGGCCATCAAAAATATGACCCCCTTGGAATTGAAGAAAACAAATTGCTTTGCCAACAATTGGATGCAATGGCGAAGATGGCGTCAAGGACCAATACTTCCGATATGAGTGCCACCACCACAATGGCACCCAAAGTACAAGACAATGATAAGGTCGAGGATGGTGAGCATGGGATTTTCCCTTCACCAAAGGAGGCTCCTGGAGGTGAGAGAACCGAGCCTATCCCTATATGCCTGAGTGATGATGTGGTACAAATCCCATGTGAGTATGAGAGCCACTTAGCCCACTTGAGTGAAAACAAGAGCGAGATGAGCGACTCCACCATATGTGAGATTGAGTGCTTCCACTTGGAGGGCATGAGTGATACACCGAGTGAGTTGAAAGTGGTAGTTGATAGGTCATGTAATGCCATATTGATACCTAATGACTTACCCTCTACCTCTACTGTGTTTTCTCATATTGTGCTAGGGTCCATGGATCAAGAAGTGCCAAGTTTAGAGATGATTACGCGTTCCATCGAGAAGATGTACATTGTGGATGAAGATGACGCCACCCCCATATTGGATGAAGAAGTCACCCACATGGAGGCCAATGCTACCACAACACCCACTTCATATGAGAGGTATGAACAAGGTAAAAACAATGGTGTTGATGATTCCATGATTCCACTAGTAGACATGATGATTTGTGATGATTTGCATGTTATGGATGTTACTTGTGACATGACATATGTTCCACTCTTATTCCCATGTGTTGATTTTGCTGCATCATGATGACCATATGGAATCCTTTTATTGTCATGATATTGCCATAGACATGATATGCTCTACATGTTACGTTGATGGCATCATTGCTTACACTTTGTTGAACGATTGCTCTTTCCAATGTTTTGCTTGCAATAATGATAACAATGGTATACCTAGGACCATGCTTTGTCATGGATGTTTTACAATTTCTCCTGTTGCTTGCAATAAGTTGAATAATTTCCCTTTCACTTGTTTTGCTTGCAATAATAATTCACATATGGTTTCTATTGAGATGGTATGGCGCCCATACCCTTCTCAAATTTTGGAAATTTTATGATTGCCATGATAATCATGTTCTCTACTTGCATACTCACCATGCACATAAATTACACTTGATTGACACTAATGGTGATGTGCACAAGAAGAGATACGTTATGATAGAGGATGTGTTTCTCTACCATGCACACACATTCTTCCTTTTGTGTTTCATGTGTGTAGGTACCCGCACTACAATGTCAACCTCGATTGAGCACAAGTTGACAAAAAGAGCTCTAGAGAGCATCTCACAAGTGAGTTTAAGATCGAACCCAGCTCTAATACCTTTTGCATGCTTTTCACCTTTCATGTTGACAAATTTCTCTTGCCTATGGTTTGCTTGCAAGCATGTTGATGGTATTCCTTCACCTTGTGACAATCATGTTTCTTTGCTATTGGATATTGATGCTTTGTGTGTTGCAACAAAAATGTTGAACAATTTATCTTTCCGATGTTTTTTGTGCAACCATAATGCCATTATGAGAATGTATTGTCATGAGAGCTTCCAAGTATCTCGTATTGTTGTTGCAATAAACATAAGGACCACTTGCTCTTTCATATATTTTATTTACAAACAAGTGGTTTTTTGATGCAGCCCGTCCTACGGACATCCTCCGGGTAGGACTCCGGCCCCTGCCTGGAGCTCTTTGTCTATGACCCCAGAGTTTACCCCGGAGTCCACGCTCCGCCCCGAGTCTTTGGCCCTCACACCCTGGAGTCTCCGGTGTAAGCGAGCCAGGCATGTTAAAATCATTTTGGGCCTTCGGCCCATGTACCCCAAATTCGTCCACACTTTACCCTTTTATGCCTGAAGTACCCTTGAACTAGTAGATAGCCTATATATAGTCTCCCACCTCTATTGTAAACCCTAGACTGGATATTGGAATTCGAAAACACCCTTGTGGATCCCTCTAGTTCTTGTCTCATGCTCCTTTTCTAGAGGAGCACCAATATCCCCCACCTCATTGGAGTATGCATCAGGCCTCCCTCGTTGTACAAGGCCTTGGCATCTGAGCCCCTTACCAAGATGTCAAGATCTCACCGAGACTCCCACTCACCGTGCCGGTTCGAGACAGAGAGACCTTCGCCCAACGCCGAACTTAGGGATTGGGATGCACCGGTCACCGCCAGCATGAGCTACTGGCTTGTATCGTGTCTTTTGCGTGAGTTTGTTCATCCTATTCTTTGTGTGTGAGGTCATCATGTTCATCCCCTCTCTCCTTCCCTCGCACTTACCCCTCGATTTCCACAGGAATTATTGAAAGATCGGGCACCCCTGAGGTTAGCCCTCAACATATTGGTATCAAGAGATTCTTTGCTCATGAATTTCCCCTCCAGTTTTTCTTCTATCCACCATAAATTCGAAAATCCCCAAAAAAGAGCACCAAATTTTCCTTTGGATCGATCTCTTGATTTGGAGTGTTATTTGTGGTTTTGATCTGACCAAATCTTGTCTTAGGTGTTGGTCCAGCTTTATCCTATGTTTTCCCAGCCCAATGTGGCCAATTTGTCACGGATTTGAGGCCCGAAGGCGTGGAATTCCTCTCAAGAACACGAGCTGTGTAAGCAGAATCCCGACCTTGGAGTCTCCGGCCCAAGGAACCGGAGTCTCCGGCCCCAGACCCCGGAGTCTCCGGCCCTGGACGCTAGTTTTTCCCACTTTTGCCTCTTATTCCATTTTGGCTAATTGTCCTCCTTGTTGTTTGTGTTCCGTGTGTGTGTGTTGTCAACTAACAGCAGGCTCCCGCATCATCATCATCCGCGCTCATCGACACCATGGCTCACGATCATCCTCTTGCACCACTGACGCTAAGTTCATCATCACCAACAAAGGTATAACTTGTGTCACCTTGTTAACCCCATCTTCCTTTGTGTATACCTATCCCACGAGAGTGGCTCATCTTGTGTTTGCTTGAGCATTGTGCATTTGTCCTTGGATAGTGAGAGTGCAATAGAAATAGCAAGAGTGACTTGGTAGCATCAAGGGAGAGCAGAAAAGAGCAAAAGAAAAGAAACAAAAGAAAAAGAAAAATAGTGTCCCATAGGAAAAGAGAGTCTCAAGCTTGTAATTAAGAGAGAAAGAGAGCGCCCAAGGCAAGTGCAAAAATCTGTTGGTAATTTTTCTCTTTGCAAACGAGCCATTGTCTCTCCTTGCATTGGCATGACACTGAGCGTAGTCTTTGTTAGGACATTTTTTGCTCATTTTCATAGTCGTGTCAATCCCAACAATCTCCACATGTGTGTATATAGTCGCTGGTTCCCGTCACCCATTTGAGTTGTTGACCTTTACCTTTGACTTGAGTTTTGTTTCGATTTTACCCACTTTTGAATATCCCTTTTCTTTTGATAGGTTCTTTGGCATTCCATAACCCTAACCTTCCACCAAAAGCTTTTGAGAGTCTTAGTACTTTCTTTAGTGTGAGGTTTCTTTGCGATTTTACTTTGCAAGCTAATAGTTCTCTCTTGTGGTTTATAGTTTGGTGCAATCCCCAAGGTGAGGTAAAAGGCTAAAACCACCATATTACACTTCCATATACAATCCTTATGTGTTTTGCATGATGGATAGGCACGGTGAGTCAAGCCAACCACATTCCTGAGAAGAAGAACAAGGACCATACATGACACGCGCAGGCCATTATATCATCCGACAAGAGTTCTGTGAACATTGCAATGCTCTCGAGTCACACCAAGATGAACAATTCTGCGACACTCAAGTCGAATTCAAGAGTATCAACAACCGCTTTGATGGTATCCAACACAAATGCATGAAATGCGACAATGCTTCTCCAACCTTTATCAAGAGACGAGGGCCATGCACATTAACTTTGCCAACCAAAATGAAGCACTACAAAGGTCGATTGCCGAGCTTGTGCACAACACAAGACCGCGCTCATGCGCATCAAGCCCTTCAAGCTCGTCGCATCACCATTCTCCTCTTCATCAAGTTCCTCATCCAAGTGCTCCAAGATGCAATGACGCCCCCGTGGTTGAAGATGAAAGATCTTTGCACTATGTACCTTCCCCACGGCATGCCGCAACTTTAAGCTATGATGGTGATTTCTCCTCAAGACCCCAAGCAAGGCGCGAAGGACACCACCATCACGCAAGGGAACTAGTGATCCAACAAGCACAACCACAAGTGGAACCTCGAGTACAACCTCAAGTCCAACGCCCTCACCCACTTTGAAACCCCCAGGATCAGGAATAAGCAAATCCAGACCTTAGCCTGACATAAGCTTAACCTAGAGCTCGAGGATATCCAGTGGGAAATCGGTAACACAACAGTAACCCTACAACACAAAAATCAGTACAGCAAGCTCATAACTAAGCGAAGAACCAAAATATTACAAGCAGAGGTCACTGACCACAAACATCAAACAACGGAAGGCAAATTATGCTATTAAATATAGCAAACTTAACAAAGGCGAGTGCTCTGTTGCTTTTCCCAAAGTTTTATTGCACGACTATTAAAGCAAATAGCAAAGGCTATGATTAGGAGAACTAATCCACCTGCTTTCTTTAGGGGCCGTGTAGTACTACGTGGGTCGTGAGTAGTTATGCTTATGCAGCCGTCCGCTTAATTAATGAAAGCAGGTGCATTAGTTCTTCTAATCACAGCCTTTCTTTTGCTTTAAAACTCGTGCAAATAAGTTGTGGAAAGCAAGGCCTGAAGCATAATGATGACGTCCCAGCCCATAGATTCCACGCTGCCAGCCGGGAACCCCAAGCTACTTGTCGGTGTCGATGTCGTATGGAACTCATATTCAGGGAACACTTACTCTGAAAGTATCAACAAAGCAAGGGTGAGTACAGGGTGTACTCCGCAAGACTTATGGCTGGTGGGGTTATTTTGCATAAAGCCATCTTTGTTTTGTAAAACAAGAGGGAGAAGAAGCTCGTCTAATTAGATTATTTTAAAAGGGGATAAGAGAGCGACATCTCCGAACAATTGATCATCATCTTGATATCCACCAAAGTAATCCTCATCACACAACTAGGATCACCCCCTCATGCCCAAGAGGAAGCATCCTTAAGCACACATTGAAACCTCCAAGTTTTATGATTAGGTTCATGTTCTATATGATCTTAGAATTCGGTCACCAAGCATTTATAACCGTTAACACGGCTTTTCGAAAAGATTTATCCCTACAGGGGCGTACAACTTTACCCCCTCATGTCGAATGGAACGCCCGAACTATGTGACTCATGGAATCTACTAGGTAAGTTAATTAGCGGAGGGGTTCCCAAGCCCCGTGTGGATGTACGCCCGTCTCGATTCCAAATGCAAGAACTCGGTTCCTAGTAGTGGCGAGCATGGGACTAGAAAAACAACATACCACTGTGGCCTCCCATACAAGCCTTAGCATGTTTAACCTTTACCACTGATCTTACCTCATCACTATACCTCGTTCTCCTGTCATACTAGATTCTCCGCATTTGGTACATCATCTGGATGAACCAGCACCGATAGCTAAGCATGGCTAAGCAAGACACAGATAAAAGCTGTAGCAGTGCACACAAGCCAAACCTAGTTATGCTAGGAGTAGTGGATCAGGTAATATAAGCTCAAGGGAGTAATGCAACAGATAGGATACTCTATCTATCGGTAAAACACCACAGTAGAATCGTATGCATCATGGCAAGAATGAAATACTTTTGAAAGCATATGATTCTTTTATGTGTGGGGCTATGCTTGCCTTGTTTATTGATACCCAGAAAGCAGATCTTCGGATATCTTGTACTTGACTTGGTTACAGTTGGTCAAGTATTGTTCGTCGATCTTCGATGCTATTGATCTCGATCTTCGGTCTCGACCTCAATATCGTATTCTACCAGGAAGAAGCAAACACCAGAAAGAAAGGAAACAATCAACACATGGCATCGATGCAAGGCTCAAGCAAGGATGATCATATGGAAAGTTAAAGGTTATTGAAATTGAAGCCCTAGACAAGATCATCACTTTTAAATGGGGTCCCTAGGGTTTAAACCCCAGTATTTGAAAAGCCCCATATGCATATGAGAGGGTTCAAATGTTCTCCTAATTAAACTTGAAATTTTAGTTGTTGAACAATGCATGGTTTTGATGCTGAAGTGTATATCTCGTTTTTCTGAACATTTTGATATATTATACACATTTTTCTGACTTATAGCTAATTAGTTATTGAATTTACAAGATTTAAACAATTTCTGAAATTTTAAAACAAAACTAAGATTACTTTTTACACCGAGGCTACTTCTAGCCACCCCGTGGCTGACAGAGGGGCCCTAGGCCACCTCAGCTACCACGCGGGCAGGAACGGACCCACCATGGTTTGACTGTGCTAACCGCGCCCTACTGATGTCATGATGACGTCAGCCGAACATCATCAACAGGGAAACCTCCCAGGTGGTCGACAGGAAGGGCTACTGGGGGCATGCGAGGCTGCGCTAGGGGGGCTGTTGGACTCAGCGTGGAAAGGCGGACTAGAAACTGGTGGCACCATTCAATTTGGGCTACCGGACCATCATCGGCAGCCATGTACTGCGGCGGTGCATGGCGGCTATCATCGGGAGAACAACACAGAGCAGGAGGGAGACGGTTGAGAGGTCCTATAGTACCGTGAGCTCACCACGGTTGTAAAGTAAGGCTCGGAGAGGCCGGGAGAGGCCAGAACTCGGGAAGGAGGTGTCGATTGAGGCAATTGGAGGCTTCTCTGGCTCGAGCTCTTGTACTAGAAGAACAAGGAGACGGTGGCGGTTCCGGTGGTGATCTCATATGGGCGGGAGGTGGACGGAGATGGTGGGGCTGACGGTGAGCTACGGCTAGGGTTCGGGAGCTCGCAGGAGCTTGTGATGGGGAGCGAGAGGAAAAGGGATAAGGGTATGGGGAGAGAGAGGGGGGCGTCGGCGTTCTTATCCTCGGCTACAGGGGCGGCGACGGGCATCGCAGCGTGCACGGGATCGACGGCGAGCAGCAGGACACGCAACAGCTTGCGTCGTCCTTCTGGCCGAAGGAGGAAGAAAGGAGAAAGACGCGAAGAGGTACGTGGGCCGAGTGGGCCAAAGCTGGGCCGGATGCGGGAAGGTGTTGCACGCGCGGTAGAGAGGGGAGGAGAGAAGGAATGGGCCGGCATGGCTGGCAGCTGGTTCTGTTTTTTGTTTTGGCTAAAACATTTTCCTTTTCTGTTTTGGTTTTCCATTTGTATTTTCAAACTCTTTTCTGTTTTCAAACATTTTGAAAGTACCAGAGGTTTGTAAAATATGGAAGATATTGCAGGGCCCTTTAATCAATTTGGGCTCCACTATTTTGGTGGTTTTCAAAATATTCAAACCCATTTTGAATTGTTTTTAATAGGCAGGAGAAATAGCTAGGGTTTTAGGGTTTGCATATTATTTTATTTTGCATGCAATTTGAAAGATGATGCTCATGAATGCATAAACAAAGCCCTAATTATTATTAGCTAAAACTGGGGTGTTATAGCTCTATCCCCCTTACGAGAATCTCGACCCGAGATTCCAAAGGTAGGAAGAAGGAAGAGAAACTGGGCCACTTCTATGGATAAGAGGGAAACATACTAACAACACATATAGTAACTCATGGTTAACTCATGAAGGTGTGTTCAAAAACAACTCTGAGATGACAAACATGAAATACATCAAGGTATCAGAGGAAACAAGAGGAGATAGTTACAAGTGGAGAGATAACTGGTCTTCATAAGGATTGAGACCATGGAGTTTCAGAAGAGTTTTAAGCTTATGAAAAGGAAAGCTTACAATAGAAGAACATAACCACATACTTCGAGATATGAACCTGTACTAGACGACTTAAGTAGAGCTTCCAGGGGTACAAATATATGGATAACCAAGATGTTGAACTATTTTTGATATAGAAGGATCACTCTTCGTTCAACATATGGTTAGGACAGAAAGGTTGTTTTGTGGCGAGGACATAAGAGTCACAAGGAGCATGTAGCAAGAGGAATTTCTGATTACCGAAATCATCGTCACTCCTGAACATGATCGAGACACGAAGGAAACTCTTTATTCATCTAGGTTTACCAAAATCTTTGCCAAAGATCGTGATATCAGTTTACACCACCAGTTGAATAGGTAAGAATATTCTTGATGACACGAGGAAAAAGAAACTTCATTCTAAGACTTCAATTACTTGGCACAACAAGAAGCTTGCCAACATAAAGGGTCTGGAGGATCGACCGAGAGACATTTAACAACACTACTTTAAATGTTCTCCTTGATGTTCGAGAAGTAGACAGCAAGTAAAGATCAGACTTCGGATAAAAAGGAAACCATAAGCACAACTCCTATAATAAATCATAGAAGAAGCCTCATGAAGAGTGGTTGTTATTGCTGATTCAAGAGAATATGGAAATAGGTCTTCCGACTAATTGTGTCAACCATTACAACAATCTTTCCGGATTTCAAATAAACCTATGTCAATTCCTGTAGGAACACCAACCATCGTAGCTGCTTGAGATTCGACTCTGGTTAGGTGGGATGATACTTCAGATTCAGCACGTCCGAATAGAAAACTTGCAACATTTATCACGAGGATAAAGTTACTGGATTCCCAAGAGATGGACTACAGTGTTAAGCTCCAATAGACTGAGGTAAATTGCTAGACCCATGTATTAACAACTTGTCAGAAGACAACTACTTATACATCAAGTACTTGCAACAAAATACAACTGTGTCCTAAAGGTACGGAGTTAAATCTACTCGAATCCACGGCGACATCTTTCAACAATTGCACGTGAATCAGAGAAGAATACTTCTAACATCCAGAATACATTCTTCAAAATAACACGAAGAAGGTTCTCAAAAGTTTTGCAACATTAATGCCAAATGTTTCATATGAATCTAGTCTAGCTTGGAGAAGATAAGGATGTCATCGATGGGTTCAATAACAAACCTATCAAGATACTCCAAGAAGATGAACTCATATGTTGTATAATCAAGGCAGAAATACTAGTCAGACCAACGGACATGAGGACGTGCTCTAGTGAAACATCACGAGTAACAACATCATCAAGATAGTCCTTGGAACTGAGTTTGATTTGATGATAACCCAAATCAAATCAAAGGTGGGGGAAGATAACATATCCATGGAGGAGATACTATCTTTCTTCAGCATGAACAAAACTACACATCCCTTTAAGAAGGAACTAAGTTAGATAGAATGTTTGTCTTTCAACTCTCCAAGTTGTTGTTTAAGCTTAACCAACTAGTTCATGGGTATCCAGTATGGATCCTTGGAGAAAGGAGCAGTTCAGAAAACTTGCTTGCTCAAGAACTTGACAACACGGTCATGTGGCGACATGGCAATACTTCTAGTAGACACCCAAAATGTCACGGACCACCGATATGTCACTTAGTTCTAGAGGAAACTTGCTTGGTAAGGAAAGAAGACATAGTCTCAGATCTTGGGTACCAGCCCAACTCTTTGACCGACGAGAGTGTACCGGAATAGAGGACTTAGTAGCACAATCATCATTCGCTTAGTGATAGGGTTAACCAATCACGCTAAGAATAACACAAATGTTCTTGGAGTTCAAAGAATTAGTAATTGCTAACAATCTCAGATGGCCACCCTATTACGCACACGCATCATTCATGAGCACAAAAGCTCGAAGGAAGGGTGGGTAAATATGTGTAGAAGCATCACTTCATTAAGGGGTTATGAAACTCGGCATGGCCTCTTAGTATATAAGAGTGTGATACTTTAAGGTAGAACAGATAGAAGCTAATCATTGCTTCTTAATCTGTGGACTACAACACTTTGACCTAGTCCTAGATATGACAAGGTGCTGGAGTCTGTTTTTCCTGACATCCCAAAATGGTTTGTCATTATGGACCACAAGAGTATCTTGCATTGGAAGACACCAATGCACATTACTACTTGTCTACCAACTAGTAAACAAAGGTCGGAAACGACAAGGGGAAAAAGAACTTGCTCAGGAGGGAATCCCGAGATGTGGATGCATAGTTTATCATTCTTCTAAAAACCATTGCACAGAAGAGGTAAGGTGTGGAATAGTCACGAGTATAGATGTGAGACTCATGAGGAGTACTCTTGTCATGATATATTTGGTTCCAGTAAAGAACATCTGCCAGGGCTAGTGGTAGGGGAAGTCCTTAATTGTCACAAGTCAATAGCGAAAAAGAACACAAGCTTGAAGACTAGAATTGTAGTACCATCCATTCTGAGGTAATGTGTGAACATTTACAACTGGGGACAAAGGAATGGATCTTGGGTTAAAGATCAGCTTCATGTACAAGATTCATAACACCAGAATCCAGCACAATCCGGGATCTTTGGTTCAAGTCCAGGCATTAAAACCCAAGAAAGAAGTAACTACTACTTGAGTAATACAACATATACTGCAAGGTAGCATTCACGAGGTAGCTTCCAAGAGAAGAAACAACTTTTGAAGTACCCAAACAAACAAAAAGGAGGCACACGAGGCGAAAGGAAACCTTGAAGCCTAGAACAGAACACTATGTATCCTACAATATAATATTGTAGGCCCATAAGGTAGAGATCATGATGGAAAGGAATCTCTCAACTGAAGCAGAGCAAAGGGAAACAAGGAATACTCAACACACACAACTCTAGAGAACTATACACTAGGTCAACTGGTTGAGAAACGACATGCCCAAAAGGCACCTAAGCTTTGAAAGCCTAGAAGAGATATCAAAACTTTTCCAAATCAACACAAGATGAGATGACCCAGAGTTAGAGTGATACCAGATGAGGAGAAAAAGAAGCATACTAGAGTTTTCGCAAATAGTTTTCATCTTTCAAGTAGTTTTTGCAAACACGAGACTCAACATCGACCAATACCAAGGTTTTCCTACGATCGGTACTACTTTGATACCAAGAACTGTGACACCCCCGGGATTAGGGTTAAGCAAATCCATAAATTAGCCTGACATAAGCTTAATCTAGAGCTCGAGGATATCCAGTGGGAAATCGGTAACACAACAGTAACCCTGCAACACAAAAATCAGTACAGCAAGCTCATAACTGAGCGAAGAACCAAAATATTACAAGTAGAAGTCACTGACCACAAACATCAAACAACGGAAGGTAAATTATGGTATTAAGTATAGCAAACTTAACAAATGGCCAGAGAGGCCTAAAGCATAACAATGACGTCCCAGCCTATAGATTCCAGGCTCCCGGCTGGGAACCCCAAGCTACTCGTCGGTGTCGATGTTGTACAGAACTCATCTTCAGGGAACACTTAATCTGAAAGTATCAACAACGCAAGGGTGATTATAGGGTGTACTCCGCAAGACTTATGGCTGGTGGGGTTATTTTGCATAAAGCCATGTTTGTTTTGTAAAACAAGAGGCAGAAGAAGCTCGTCTAATTAGATTATTTTAAAAGTAGATAAGAGAGCAACATCTCCGAATAATTTATCATCATCTTGATATCCACCAAAGTAATCCTCATCTCACAACATGGATCACCCCCTCATACCCAAGAGGAAGCATCCTTAAGCACACGTTGAAACCTCCAAGTTTTACGATTAGGTTCATGTTCTCTATGATCTTAGAATTCGGTCACCAAGCGTTCATAACCGTGAACATGGCTTTTCAAAAAGATTTAACCCTGCAGGGGTGTACAACTTTACCCACACGTACCAACCGACTCTTAATTCCAGAATGTTAGCCCTCTTCCTTGGAAGGCCGACAGAGGGTGGTTGGCCACGACCTTTACCTTGCTTTCGCCGAGAACATGAGTCACGCCCTAAGGATGGTTCCGTCGTAATGGGTCAAATCCCGAAGTCGGTCCCTATAGATGAGAGGCGAGGTTGGTTTACCAGGGGCTCCATCGACCCGAAGCAACCCCGGCCACGCTTACCTACCTGTATGAATGCACCTCCTTCACCGCCTTCGAGAAGATCCAAAATGCATGTCAAATGGAATGCCCGAACTATGTGACTCATGGAATCTACTAGGCAAGTTAATCAGCGGAGGGGTTCCCAAGCCCCGTGTGGCTATACGCTCATCTTGGTTCCAAAGGCAAGAACTCGGTTCCTATTAGTGGCGAGCATGGGACTAGAAAAACCACATCACACCGTGGCCTCCCATACAACCCTTAGCATGTTTAACCTTTACCACTGATCTTACCTCATCAGCATACCTCGTTCTCCTGTCATACTAGATTCTCTGCATTTGGTACATCATCTGGATGAACCAGCACCGATAGCTAAGCATGGCTAAGCAAGACACAGATAAAAGCTCTAGCAGTGCACACAAGCCAAACCTAGTTATGCTAGGAGCAGTGGATTAGGTAATATAAGCTCAAGGGAGTAATGCAACAGATAGGATACTCTATCTATCGGTAAAAGACCATAGTAGAATCGTATGCATCATGGCAAGAATGAAATACTTGTGAAAGCATAGGATTCTTTTATATGTGGGGCTATGCTTGCCTTGTTTGTTGATACCTAGAAAGCAGATCTTCAGATATCTTGTACTTGACTTGGTTACAGTTCGTCAAGTATTTTTCGTCGATCTTCGATGGTGTTGATCTCGGTCTTCGATCTCGATCTCGATATCGTATTTTTCCAGGAAGAAGCAAACACCGCAAAGAAAGGAAACAATCAACACATGGCATCGATGCAAGGCTCAAGCAAGGATGCTCATATGGCAAGTTATAGGTTATTGAAATTGAAGCCCTAGACAAGATCATCACTTTTAAATGGGGTCCCTAGGGTTTAAACCCTAGCATTTAAAAAGCCCCATATGCATATGAGAGGGTTCAAATGTTCTCCTAATTGAACTTGAAATTTTAGTGGTTGAACAATGCATGATTTTGATGCTGAAGTGTATATCTCGTTTTTCTGAATATTTTGATATATTGTACAAATTTTTCCGACTTATAAATAGTTAGTTATTGAATTTACAAGATTTAAACAATTTCTGAAATTTTAAAACAAAACTGATATTACTTTTTACACCGAGGCTACTTCTAGCCACGGTGGCTGACAAAGGGGCCCCAGGCCACCTCAGCTACCACGCGGGCAGGAATGGACCCACCACGGTTTGACCGCGCTGACCACGCCCTACTGAGGTCATGATGACGTCAGCCAAACGTCATCGATGGGGAAACCTCCCAGGTGGTCAACTGGAGGGCTACTGGGGGCATGCGAGGCTGTGCTAGGGGTGCTATTCGAGCGTGGCAAGACAGACTGGAAACTGGCGGCGCTGCTCCATTTGGGCTACCGGAGCATCACCGACGGCCATATACTGCGGTGGTGCACGACGGCTATCATTGGGAGGAAGGCACAGAGCAGGAGGGAGATGGTGGAGAGGTCCTACAGGACCGTGAGCTCACCGCGGTTGTAGAGGAAGGCCCAAAGAGGCAGGGAGAGGTCAGAGGGCGCCGGAATCGATGACGAACGCGGCGGCTGGAACTCGAGAAGGAGGTGGTGATTGAGGCGATTGGAGGCTTCTCCGGCTCAAGCTCTTGTACTGGAAGAACAAGGAGACGGTGGTGGTTCCGGTGGTAATATCGAACGGGCGGGAGGTGGACGGAGACGGTGAGCTACAGCTAGGGTTCAGGAGCTTGCAGGAGCTCGTGATGGGGAGCAAGAGGAAAAGGGATGAGGGTATGGGGAGAGAGAGGGGAGCGTCAGCGTTCTTATCATCGGCTCCAGGGCGGCGGCGGGCATCACAGCACGCACGAGATCGACGGCGAGCAGCGGGACGCGCAGCAGCTTGCGTCGTCCTTTTGGCCGAAGGAGGAAGAAAGGAGAAAGACGTGAAGAGGTACATGGGCCGAGTGGCCCGAAGCTAGGCCAGATGTGGGAAGCTGCTGCACGTGCAGTAGAGAGGGGAGGAGAGAAGGAATGGGCCGGCCTAGCTGGCAGCTGGTTCTATTTTTTTGTTTTGGCTAAAACATTTTCCTTTTCTGTTTTGGTTTTCCATTTGTATTTTCAAACTCTTTTCTGTTTTCAAACATTTTGAAAGTACCAGAGGTTTGTAAAATATGGAAGATATTGCAGGGCCCTTTAATCAATTTGGGCTCCACTATTTTGGTGGTTTTCAAAATATTCAAACCCATTTTGAATTGTTTTTAAGAGGTAGGAGAAATAGCTGGGGTTTTAGGGTTTGTATATTATTTTATTTTGCATGCAATTTGAAAGATGATGCTCATGAATGCACAAACAAAGCCATAATTATTATTAGCTAAAACTGGGGTGTTACACCCACAGCACATACTTGACACCACAAGTGATGACTTCGAGGATCAAGCTCGTCATCACCTCATGAACGTCCACACCGACACCATGGTCATCATGAGGCGCCTCCTCCACCACATCAAGACATGGAGTGTCAAATTGTACATGTTGAGTGACACCCACCACGTCATGAGGGTCAAGACCATGATCTCCGTCGTGAGGCCCAAGTGCCTAACCCACAACACCAACCGAGGAACGAGCCTCCTCTTCATCAACAACCGTGTCAAGAGGCTCTACATCCTCAACACCCTCATGATGCCCAAGCGCCTCAACCTCGTCATCAACCGCGCCAAGGGAAAGCGCAAGCTCCTCAACAATGCCATGAGAACCACGTCCCACCTCCCCAAAAAGAGGCTCCTCAACCGCAAGTACATCAACAAGATCACCAAGATCGTCGCAATAATTTCATGGAAGATGAAGATCATCACCATCATGGCAACCACATCCACCATGACCGCAATGACGAAGAAACCTTCGACAAGCTCAAGTTCTCGATGGCCAAGTTCATCGGCTCAAATGATCCCGAAGAATGCCTCTCATGGGCGCTCAAAGTCGACAAGATCTTCCGTATGCACAACTATAGTGATGAGAAGATGGTCGCCATGGTTTCACTTGAGTTTGATGATTACGCCAACCTTTCGTGGGAACAAGTTAAGGTTTCTCGTGACGCAAGAGAAGATACCCTAAACACAACTTGGCATGGTATGAAGGCTCATATGAGATCCCGCTTTGTTCCTTCGCACTACACGCATGACCTCTTCAATAAGCTTCAATCGCTTAGTCAAGGGACAAAGATCATGGAAGAGTACTTCAAGCAAATGGAGCTCAACATGATCCATGCCAACACTGAAGAGCACAAGGAGCAAAAAATGGCACATTTCCTCATCAGCTTGAACCATCCAATCAAGCGCATTGTTAAGTTCCAAAAATACAACAATATGGTTGAGCTAGTGCACATTGCAACAAAAGCCGAGCGTCAAGAACAAGAGGACATCAAATACAACAAGCCCAACACATACTTCACCTACAACCAAGCTTCAACCACTACACCAACAACCTTCAATGGTAGCTCCTCAAATACCTCCAAGCTTCCCTTCAAGCCCACACTTCCTCAGGGAAAACTGCCCCCAAGTGGCAAGCATACAAAGGATGACCCGCCCTTCAATGGCGAATTCTACAAGTATGGAGGCAAAGGACACAAGTCGGCCACTTGTGGAAACAAGAAACTATTGTTCATATATGACAATGGCAACGAAGAGTACTTGAGTGAAGATGAATTTGATGCTAGAGTCAAAGAGGCAATGACAAGGCAATGTGTAGAAGATGACCAAGAACTCCTCATGTGTGAACATGACGCAAGTCCATCGCTTTTCCTCAGAAGGATCTTGACTACTCAAGAACAAGAGCATGAAGATAAACGATCCAACATATTCCAAACACGTGCCAGCATCAATGGGAAATCTATCAAGGTGATCATCGATGGAGGGAGCTGCCACAACCTTGCAAGCACCGAGTTGTGTGAGAAGCTAAACCTCACCCTCCATCCTCACAAGCACCCCTACCATGTACAATGGCTAAGTGACCAAGGGTCCATGAAGATCAAGTGCACCGTCTCGGTAACATTCTCTATTGGCCCATACAAAGATACGGTGGAGTGTGATGTAGTCGCAATGACGGTTTGCCAGATGTTGCTTGGTCGACCATGGAAATTCAACAAAGGTGCTCCACATGATGGTCACACAAATGTATACACCTTCAAGTGGCATAACAAGACATGTGTTTTGCAACTAATGACTCCTAGCCAAATAATTGCAGACAATGCAAAGGCTTTAGTGAGGGCACAAACGACAACACAAACTTGTGAGAAGAGTGGTGAGCGAGAGAACCACCATATAGCGAGTGAGAGCAACAAGCCTAACTCGAGTGGAAAAACTTAGAGTGTTCTCCTTGCCACCAAAAATGAGATGAGAGATGTGAGGAATAACCCATCCATCTTGCATTACATCCTCATTTGAAGGGACTAGCGCAAGGAACTAATGACTTGACAAATATTCCTCCCTCTTCGATGGCTATTTTGCAGGAATTCAAGGATGTGTTTCATGAAGAGCTCCCTCATTAACTTCCTCCTCTTTGCGGAATCGAGCATCACATTGACCTCATACCCGGTGCACCTCTTCCAACTCTTGTAAGTACTTATACCCTGTATGTTTCTCAACTCTTGTACTTATACCATGTATGTTTCTCAACTCTTGTACTTATACCCCTCGCTAACTCTTGTACTTATACCCCTTCTTTAAACGAGTGATGCTTTACATAGCTACTATGGTAGCCGTGCAACTTCTGCTGGTAGACGGTAGATCTTTGCCATGCCAGCACGTGCTCTCATGTAGTCGCAATGACGGTTTTCCACATGTTGCTTGGTCAACCATGGAAATTCGACAAATGTGCTCTACATGATGGTCACACAAATGTATACACCTTCAAATGTATACACCTTCAAGCGGATCAAATGGCCTCCTAGGTCTACGATCCAAAGCTGAAGGATATCTAGGTGGTGTCCGATGACGATGCCTCCAAGGATCAACCAGCTCCTGCAACGCGAAAGCGAAAGAGCTCCACCTCTAATGTTGCTGCCGAGGCCAAGAAGAAGAAGAAAACAGAGAGTGGAGTCTCCAAACAATCAACTTCCCCCTTAGAGGCGGAGAAGAAGAATAAGTCCACTGGCATTCCCCTCTCTAAGGCTCCTATCGTGGAGTAATTACTTTCATTCTCCGGCTTGTATTTTTAGCTCGCACCTTTTCTCAACTCTTGTACTTATACCCTGTATGTTTCAGGAGGAAACCCGGTGTCAGTTTGAAGCGATCCTCCAAAGATGTTGGAGGGTCAAAAAACTTTCATGACATGTCGACCAAGGGTCCGTCCGCCAAGCCCTCTCCCGCCACCGCTCCCCCTATTCCTGCCACCATGCCCTCTGCTGGTCCCGCTGGGCCGTCATCTCCCGTCATCCTTGAGACCTCCTCCATGGAGATATATATGAATCCAAACCTTGATGTCTCAGGTTCTGTCGAGGCAGACATTGCTCCCAGCGGCCAAGCGACGTAGGAGAACACCTCTTCTAAAGTGGCTGAAGCTCCGACTAAGCATGCCACCGAGAAGGGGAAGGAAGTGGAAGAGGTGGACGCGGAAGCAACGATTGAGGTAGGAGCCTCCACGCCATCGACTGGCTTGAAGGTGCAGGAGGCATCTAGGGATTCATCCATGCCTCCGGCTACGACCTGTCCATTGGCTGCGACTCCTCCGATGTTGATCCTAGATGATCTCATCAAGCAAGCCGACGCAATCTGCTCGGACCTTTCATGATTCCTATGCTCATCTGGCCAACAATCTCAGGATCATTGCCATCTTAAGTTTTTTGAACTTCACTTGCTTTACTTTGTGTAATATATCCCACTGTAGCCCCTGAGCTCTTAGGCGGATAATTCAATAGTTATTTTCCTAAGTGCTCCAAAGAACTAAGTGTAGAACTTGTCCGTGTAGGACCTGAGCGTTTAGTTGAAACTGCAAACTTCCGACTAGATGCTCTAGAGAAACTAGTTTACTTTAAAATCATGTACGGTAGCCCCCGAGCATTTAGTTGAAACTGAATAGTTCTAACTAGATGCTCTAGAGAAACTAAGCATGCTTATATCATGTGCAGAATGAGAATATACGGAGGATAGCCGCCAATGAGAGGTTTGCTGCTATTCGGAAGGAGCTAGATCTTGAACAGGGTAAAACCAAATTCCTGAAGGAACATATCAAAAATAGCCAGAGTCTGTTTCCGACAATAGCTCTTTGCTTTTTCTCATTGAATTATCCCTTCTGTCTTCTGATAGCACTTCGTGATTTCCGTCTTACAGACGCCATTGCCAACACCAAGAGCATTGTAGAGAAATCCAAGCATATCTAGGAGCTCGATGATGAAAATAAGATTCTGAAGAAGGACCTGGCCGAGGCTGTCATGGGGCATGATGCAGCGATGAAGGCTATGCAAGAGTCTGCTGACGCTGAGATGCAGCGCCTGAAGGACGAACTTGCGCAACTCAAGGAACAGAACCAAGCTGCCAAAGAGCAGAATGCTAGGAACCTTGAGGCGTTCAAGATAGTCCAGAAGGAGCACGATGTCTTGGCACAGACATGCCAGCAAGTGAAACGAGTATCTTCGGTAACCTTTCTCTATCTTGGTCTTTTTCAGTAAGTTGGACAACCATTTGACTTGTTTTTACTCATGGTCTTTGTATGCTTGTGCGAACTACAGCTCCCATTGGCTTAGCCAACTTGGGTGAGGGTGCTCCAAGTCCCAAGGAACACATGATTCTTGCCTGCAACTTCGTCATCACCACCATCGCCCAAGCCAACGAGATAGGTTAAGCTTTGGGCATAAATATCAAGGCGACAGACTCAGGATCCAAGTTCACGGAAATCCTACGCCGATCCCCTGAGAAAATCAAAGACGGGAAAACATCTTCCATCCAGGATGGTGCTAGGGTGACCCTGTCCTTGGTCAAGGCTCACTATGACAATGTCTACATCAACTTGGTGACTTTCGGCATGCCCAAGCTAGACGAGAAAGGACAAGAGATCGATAGCGATGCTATTTGGGATTGCCGGCTTCGATACCAGGGTTGCCAAGATGGTCAAGGCTGATTTCTTCGTGCCTGCCGAGATCCGGGATGACGACATGACCTCTTCTGAGTCTAGCCATTCTCCTTTAGAGTTTGACGAGCTCTTCCGACCTGGCTCTCCCGATGATGCCATCACGAAGCCCTCTATAGTAGAGCCATAAAAAACAATTTCTGTATTAAATGTGTCTCTGCAAAATGTATGCAGAAAAAACATATGTTTGTCTAAGGCGGAAAAACTTGTATTCAAGCTTCCTGCAACTTATCTGTTTCCAGCATGTGTATATATTATTAAAGCAAGTGCTGGCTTATCCATTATTCTGGTTCGTATGCTTGACCTTTCGTGAGACGGAAGACTCGTAGCACAGAACTATGCTCTCAAGTGATGATGCTTAATAGCACCGTCCAGAACCTAAGAACAAAATCGCCAGCCTTGAGTGCCAAAAAGTCACTACTCCGGAATCCACATAAAAACTTCAGAAAATGTGTAGACCAGAAAACTTAAGCTAATGGCCATAGGCGGAATTTTCACAAGGGCAAATGCAACCTTGCGCATAAAGGGTTTATATGATCCAAAAATGAACAACTAAAGGAGGTAAAAGACTCAAAAAATATGAGTGAACCAAATGCTTTGTGTCATTGATCATATAAGAAACTTATTACATAATATAAATGTGCTAAGTGTAAAAGGGACGTAGCTGTGCTATGCTCCATAGCCGATCTGTCTCCGGGTAATCATCATCGGAGTCACGTTGCTTGCGCTTGCGATTTTTTGCCTATCTTTCAACTCGTGAATATCGACGAGGTAATAGGAACCATTGAGCAATGCTTTGCTTATGACAAATGGTCCTTCCCAAGGCGGGGATAGTTTGTGTGATTTCTCCTGCTTGAGTCTAAGCACTAGATCCCCTTCTTTAAACGAGCGATGCTTTACACGACTACTATGGTAGCCGTGCAGCTTCTGCTGGTAGACGGCAGATCTCTGGCATGCCAGCACGTGCTCTTCTTCAAGTAGGTCTACAGATAGTCGCCTGGATTCTTCAGCGTCATCCTTCCTGTAGGCGGAAACTCTTGGTGCATTGTGGAGGATGTCGGATGGGAGAACTGCTTCTGCTCCATAAACCATGAAGAAAGGAGTCAAGCCAGTGGATCTGTTGGGTGTTGTTCTTAAACTCCACAAGACAGATGGTAGTTCCTCTGCCCAGGCTCCAGTTGCTCTACGTAGCGGTGCCTCCAAGCGTGGCTTGATTCCGTGCAGAATTAGTCCATTGGCCCTTTCAACTTGCCCATTTTACTACGGATGTGCCACATATGCTAGGTCAAGGTGGATGCCTTTCTCATGACAGTAATCCTCAACTTCTCTGAGAGATAAATTTCTGCCATTGTCGGTGATGATGCTATGTGGGAGACCAAATCTCACCACTAGACCCCGGACAAACTTTAGGGTTGTTGCCCCATCAAGCTTTCGAATGGGTTTAGCTTCAATCCATTTTGTGAATTTGTCCACTGCTACTAGCAAGTGTGTGAATCCACATGGTGTTGTCTGCAAAGGTCCCACGATGTCCAGCCCCCAGACTGCAACCATGCAAGTTATTGGTATTGTTCGCAATTCTTCAGCTGGAACATTTGGTTGTCTTGCATAAAATTGACACCCAAGGCATGTTTGTACCAACTTGTCGGTGTCCGCCTTGGCAGTTATCCAGTAGAATCCTTGTCAGAAGGCCTTGGCCACCAATGACCGGGGAGCGGCGTGATACCCACAATCTCCGAGATGTATTTCTCTAAGGATTTCAATACCTTGCTGCTGGGAGACACATCGTAGGAAAACTCCTGTGGTACTTCTTTTGTATAGCTGGCTCTCAATGATGATGTAGCCTCTTGCTCTGCGTACTATTTGCCAGGTTTCAACTTCGTCGGTGGGGAAAGTTCCATCTTGTAGATAATCCATGAACGGCTTCGTCCAAGCCGGAGAGGTCACTATTATTGTGTTAACAAATGAGTCCACTCTATCTAGATTGTCGGGGTCCGCTCCTTTCATGGATGGAGTCCGTAAATGCTCCAGGAAAATGCCTAGCAGAATTGGTCAATTAGCTGATCCATGCTTTGACAGCAGATCTGCCGCCTCATTATCCTCCCTTTTGACGTACTTGACTTCATAGCCATCCAAGCACTTGGCTATTTCGTCTACTTCGTCTCGATATGCCGCCATCATAGGGTTCCGCGCGTTCCAGGTGCCAGCTACTTGCTGGGCAACCATGTCGGAATCTCCACAGCAAACTATGCGTTTGATGCCAATATCCTTGGCTACGCGAAGTCCATGAATTTGGGCCTCATACTCCGCCATGTTATTGGTAGCGTGGAAGTGGATCTGCAGGACGTATTGCAACTTGTCTCATGTTGGTGATTGCAATAATACACCAGCCCCCGAGCCATTGAGTAACTTGGATCAATCAAAGTACATGACCCAATACTCTTCCTCTAGTACAGGAGTGTCTTCTGGCAGTTCTGTCCAATCCGCAAGAAAGTCCGCCAATGCTTGTGATTTTATAGCGTCGTGTCGCTTGTAGGTGACGCCGAAGGCAGCAAGTTCAATGCCCCCACTTTGCCACTCTCCCTGTAGCGTCGATGTTGTTAATGATGTCGGACAGTGGAGCTTTGCTCACTACTGTGATGGGGTGCTCCTGAAAATAATGCCTTAGCTTGCGTGAAGCAAGGAAAACTCCATAAGCTATCTTCTGGTAGTGCGGGTAATGCTTCTTGGATTCTTTCAAGACCTCGCTCACATAGTAGACAGGTCGCTAAACTCCGTATTCGTGCGTTGGTTCCTTGCGCTCCACCATGATGACGATGTTGATTACTCGTTGGTTGCCGCCATGTATACTAACATAGGCTCCCTTGGCACCGGTGTTGCAAGTATAGGTGGAGAGGAGAGTACTCTCTTCAACTCCTGAAGTGTTGCGTCAGCTTTGTCCGTCCATGTGAATTTGGCCGCCTTCTTGAGCAACTTGTAGAGCGGCATGGCCTTCTCACCAAGTCGGCTGATGAACCGGATTACTGCTGCAACGCAGCCTGTGAGCCTTTGTATGTCCTTTAGACATGTCGGGCATTTTATGTCGAGGATGGCCTTGATTTTCCCCGGGTTCACCTTGATTCCGTGATGCGAAACGATGAATCCCAACAATTTGCCGGATGGTACCCTAAAGACGCACTTCTTTGGGTTCAGCATCATGTTGTATTTCCGAAGATTGTCGAAGGTTTCCTGCAAGTCAGCGATAAGATTATTTGATTTCTTTGACATTACCGCGATGTCGTCCATGTAAGCGTGTATGTTACGACCTACTTGGTTATGTAGGCAATGTTGCATCGTCCGCTGGTACGTGGTACTAGCGTTTTCAACCCAAACAGCACCGTGACATAGCAATACGTGTCGTAGGGTGTGGTGAACGAAGTGGCCAATTGGTCCGACTTTCGCATCCGGATCTGGTGGTATCATGAGTAGGCATCCAGAAAACACAGAAGTTCTGAGCCAGCCATCGAGTCAATGACTTGGTCAATGCGAGGCAAAGCAAACGGATCCTTTGGACATGCTTTGTTCAAGCTGATGTAATCAACCCACATTCTTAATTCATTGGTTCCCTTTTTGGGGACAAGTACAGGATTTGCCACCCATCGGGTATGAATAACTTCTCGGATAAAGCCAGCCTTAAGTAACCTAGCTATTTCTTTGCCTATAGCCCTTCGTATTTCATCACCAAAGCTTCGTAGAGGTTGTTTCACCGGTTTGGCATTAGGATCAATATTCAAGTTGTGCTCGGCAAGTTCCCTAGGTACACCTTTCATGTCGGCAGGTTGCCAGGCAAAGATGTCCCTATTCTCACAGAGGAACTCGACGAGCGCGCTTTCCTATTTGGGATCTAGGTCCGTGCCATTGGCGGTGGTCTTGGAGGAATCACCTTCGACAAGCTCCACCTGCTTGGTCTTGATGGCATCCTTGAAGGCGGGTTCGACAATAGTGATCTGCTTCTTCGAAGTCGGCATCTCCGAGGCATCGACCTGGTTCTGGATCTCCTTGAACTCCTCACCATAGAGGACTGCTTCGGTGAAGGCGGCTTCACTGAGCTTGCACTCCCGTGCCTTGCTGAAGCTTCTGTCAATGGTGATGACGCCATTTGGTCCGGGAATCTTGAGTTCGTTGTAGACAAAGCTTGGCCTTGCGAGGAAGGAGTGGAAGATGTCGCATCCGAAGATGACATGGTACACACTCTTGAAAGGCACCACTTCAAAGGTCATGCATTCTTGGCGGTAATTGTTTACATCACCAAAAGCAACCGGAAGGGTGATGCAACCCAGGGAATTTGCTTGTCGGCCAGGGACAACCCCATGGAACACGGTGTTGCTCTTCCTTAGCTAGGTCTCCGTCAAGTTCATCTTGTGCAGTGTATCCAGGTACATGATGTTGATGCTGCTTCCACTATCCACGAAGCACTTGGTGAACTCCGTGCTGTCAATCAAAGGGTTGATGACCATGGCATATTGGTTCTCTATTGGGATGAGTTCTGGGTGATCCTTCCTATCCCAAGTAATTGGGACTTCCAACCACCTGACATACTGGGGAATCGGAGGGAGGGTAGCCATCAGTATCCTCAGAGAGGTTTTGTTGGCCCGAACAGTTGGAGTGCCAAGGAAGGTGTGGTAACATGGAGCCTTCTTTTCGAAGGGATTTTTCCCTTTATCGTGTTCCTTGTCAGAAGATTTTGGGTCCATGTCCTCGTCCATATCACTTGATTCCTTGGGATATTCCTCCTTCTTCCCTTTGCCCTTTCCGCAGGGTTTGTTCTTCCGACTTTGCTTATAGCCGGACTCAGGGTCCTCCTTGAGATCATTGACAAACTTCCACTGGCGATTGGTGTGGGTGGATTTGCCATTGGCGTCGAGGTGGACAAAACACGGTATATCGCGGTACTCTTTGTACGTTTGGGGAACGCGGGGCGCTGAGGGTGTAGTGTCACTCCTCTGCTGGTGACTACTAGCTCCCCGACCACGTCCATGATGTCCGCCATTGCCTCTGCTAGTGAACATTGCAGCGACCATGTCCACTACTTGCTTCTCTTCGGGCGGGTTCTTTCGCTTGTTATTGTTGTTCTTCTTGGCCTGGGTAGGGATTGCTATCGCCGGCAACAATCCACACGTGTCGTCATCAGCAGCGGCGAACTTGCGAGCCATGGCGATCATTGCGTTGAGGTTGAGGTCATTGTTGTCTTGCCTGCTCTTCAACATATGCCGGAGCAAAGTTCCCTTTTCCAGCCCATCAATGAAGGCGGCCATAGTGGTCTGTTCGTGCACCCCTATGAAGGAATTTTTCATATCCAGCCAGCGAGAGAGGTAGGCACGGGAGGTTTCATCCTTCTCTTGCACACACCGTTGTAGGTCTCCGACGGTGCAGGGACGTTTCTACGTGCCCTCGAAGTTCTTGGTGAACGCTTCATGCATGTCCAACCAATTGCATATTGATTTCTCCGGTAAGTCGTCGATCCATTGTCGGGCGGTGCCGGTCAACATGAGTGGGAGGTACTTGAAGGCGACACTGGGGTTTCCCCCTGCGATGTGGATCACTTTGTTGTAGTCCTGCAACCATGTTGTTGGCCGAGCGGTGCCGTTTTATGGTTTGATGGTCTTGTCTATCCGGAGGCCCTTGGGGTAGGTTGTGCCCGTATGACTGGTCCAAAGCAATGTGGCCCAAGGTATGGGAGCTCCCGAGCTTCTTGGATCTTGTCCAGCCGCGATCGTGCGTCATATGGCTCTGGCTGGTTTCCTTTTCTGTCTTGGGGAGGGGAGTTGTGGCGCAATTTATGAGATCCGCCATGCCCTCCACCATGATGGCTGCTAGGTGGCGATGGTGGCAGTGGGTTATCTCTCTTGTTGTGCCCCTCCTGTGACTCCTCACGCCTGTCGTAGTTACTTTCCGGATGTGGCGGTTCCTTGTGGGACCTGCTCCTGTGTCCGTCATGGCTGCTGCGCTCTCCGGCATACTAAGGTTGCTCGCCCTGATTGCGTATAACGATACCGGGCTATGACCGCCTTGGAGGTGGCATGCTTGTGCCGTGGCGCGGCTCTGGGTCCTCGTGACATCGAGATGGTGGTGGAGGTGGCGAACGATGGGGACGAGCCTTTTCTCTATGGTGAGAGGATATGGGGATAGCATCAGTCCTGTTGCATGCCTCCCTCTGTCTTCACTCTATAGAACCTGAAGGGTTTCGCAGCATAGTAAATCAAAATTTTCTACGGAAGCGAACAGAGGGAAAGCCAAGATCTAATCTAGGAGATGCAAACAACGAGAGAGATTGGATTAGATCTTCATAGCCTTGAAGATTCGCACAGCGGAACGTTCGTCGGAACGAGGGTGATGTAGTCGTACTCGCTTCTCCTCCTCGCGATCCGATCCGATCTAGAACCACAAGTGGCGGTGCCTCCGTGAGATGCACACGTGCAGCACCTCGACGTCTCCTCCTTCCTCGGACCAGCAAGTAGGGTGGAGAGATAGATTGGATCTACAACACGACGGCGTGGTGTATATGGTGGAGAATTTCTGCAGCAGGGCTTCGCCTACAAACAGTCGGGAGGGAGAGAGGAGGGTAGCAGGGCAACTAGGGTTTGGAGGAAGGTGTGTTGGGGGGGGGGGAAGGGGGCGCACCAGCCCTCTATATATAGAGGGGGGTGCGGCCAGCCCTTGCCCATCCTCCAAGCCTATCTCTAGTTTAAACGATTTAAACTCTCCCTTCTAGAAACCCTATCTTATCTCTAGTTTAAACGATTTAAACTTATCTAGGATCGGCTGGGCCCTATGGGGCCTTGTGCCCCTGGCCCAATGCGGCCAGGACACTCCCTCATAGGACCATGCCCCCTCCCGGAAGGTGGGGCCACGTTGGTCCCCCTTCCGGAAGGTTCTAGAAGCTTCCGGTACAATACCGATTAACCCGGAACTATTCCGAACTCCAAAAACTGCACTGCCTTATATGAATCTTATTCTCCGGACCATTCCGGAACCTCTCGTGATATCCCGGATCCCATCCGATACTCCGAACAAAAATTCATAAACCAATTATCCAATCTATCCTAGCGTCGAGACACGTTAAGTGTGTGACCCTGCGGGTTCGAGAATATGCAGACATGATCTTCTATCAATAATCAACAGCGGGGTCTGGGCACCCATATTGACTCCCACACATTCATCGATGATCATATCGGATGAACCACGATGCCAGGATTCAATCAATCCCATATATATATTCCCTTCGTCTCGCGATATTTTACTTGCCCGAGATTCGATCGTCGGTATCGTCATACCTAGTTCAATCTCGTTCACAGCAAGTACTTTACTCGTTCCGTAATCCGATATCACTTTGTGATTAACTCCTTAACCACATGCTTGCAAGCGGTGTTGATATCGATTACCGAGTGGGCCCGAAGTATATCTCTCTGACTTGGGAGGGACAAATTCCATCTCGATACATATAACCCAACAGATACTTTCCGATCACCTGAGAGACACCTTTATGATCACCCTCTCATAGGATGACGTTTGATGACCTCAAAGCTTTCTTCCGATACCAGGGAGTTGTATTATCTCATGGTCTAAGGAATACAATATTTGACATGAGAAAAGCTTCGCAAAGACGAACACGATGAAACGATCTAATAGCTTTGCTTAGTTTGGGTCTGTCCACCATATCATTCTCCCAATGATATGATCTCATTATCAATTGACAACTCATGTCTATGGTTAGGAAACCTTAACCATCATTGATCAATGAGCTAGTCCATAGAGGCGTACTAGGGACACGGTGTTGTTCACAAACCACACAAGTATTAAAGTTTCCGCTTAATACAATTCTAGCATGGAATATAAACTTTATCATGAACAAGAATTATAATAATAACATATTTATTATTGCCTATAGGGCATAATTCCAACAGAACCTGTGTGCGATTCTTCGTCACGGGGAGATTTTGGCCTTCTGCGGCTGTTCAGGGTCGACTGGCACAGCTACGGGTTGGACTCAATCCTCTGCGAGGCGGCCTTTTCCTGTTGCTTGCATGCCTTAGCGACGAGGTCGTACACCTGAGCAACTGCTTCTGGCAACCTGTCCTGCTCCAAGAGGGTCTTGGCGACGGCAATATTGAGAGCGGGAGTTGGCATGACCGACCTCCCCTCTGAATCTATGTAAGGGGTGGCTTTTGTCGGTTTAGACCCGTCCAATCCCAAGCCTGGATGAACGCCAGGATCATGGATGATGTGAGCTGGTACCTTCTTTGCCTTATGCTTTAACAGCAATTGCTTGTATTCGGCCTCCATAGCTCTTGCCGCCTTGATGGATTGCTGAGACTTGTCCATGTCTTCGTCCAGCTTAGCGCCTTGCTCCACGATGCACTTGGCCTCCGCCAAGATTTCCGCCCGTTTCTCATCGAGGTCCATAACACTCCGGATATGGGCAACGGTGATTGGTTCGAAGAGAAATGCACCGTAGATTGCTTTCTCGGTGGGAGTGTCTAAAGGGTTGCCAATTGCAGATGTTGACGTTGGCAATGGCGGCTAATTTGATTGTCGGGCCGTATTGGGGGTCGTGGTAAGTTCCTGCATCGGTGGCTGGCGGGTAGCCGAAGGAGGCAGAGCCTTGGCCGGAGCCGGAGGCTCGGCTGCTTTTTTAGCTGCTGCTGCTCTGGTGACCACTGGTGTGGGCGGAGATGTCTCACGTTCTCGTTCATGTCTGTATTCTTCCATCACGTTCCCAATGGCGACTAGCTCTTGGTAGGAAGTGTTGGTCTTCTCGGCGCGCTCCTCCTTCTCGATCTCCTGCTCGATCTCCCTCATAACAGCGTCGTATTCCTCCGAGTTAGCGTCCGAGCCACTGGCATCCATACTAATGTCTTTGTAAAGTGCGTCAAGGACAAAGTTGGAGTTGGCTTCGGTGTTGGTGACGGCGGATGTGGAGGGTGATGGAGCCGGACCGTTGTTGTTGTTTCCTTCTCCGGTTACGATGGGGATTGCCGCCATGGCCTCTTCATTGGCAGCTGCATATTCGTTGACAATGGAAACCATCTCACCAAGGGTGAGCGGGCCTGCGGCCTGCCGCCTTTGGAGGGTATGCTGGAGAAGTGTTCCAGGCGTGAGCCCTTCCACGAAGTGGTACACGAGCTCGTCGGCACGGTCGCCTTCTAGGGTTTCCCTCACCCTCATCCATCTGGCAAGGTATTCGCGGGGAGGTTCCCCATCCCTTTGAATGCATCTGGCCAGATCGAACATGGTGACGACACGGACAAAGTGTGACATGCGCATCTCTAACGCTCGAGGAATCCAAGCGGATTTGTGGGGTCCTTCCACCTTTATATCCTACACAGGGGCGGTTTGGGTGGGCCTTGAAATTTTCTGATCCGAGCAACCATACTCCAAAGAGAGGTATGGCTCAGATCCTTCCGCAAACGTGTCCTGCTCATAGGCGGTCCGTGCGGGGCTTGATGAGTTTCCGACTTCCTGGGAGCTAGGACCCGAGTCTGTTTCGCCGATGAAGATGTGGATGTCTTTGAAGGGGATGACGGAGCAGCACGTGGGGTTCGTGTTCGCCAACACCCAGAACTTATCTAGAGGGATGATTGAGACGTTGTCGGAGAAGAGAACGCGACCGATGGCTACGGTGTCGCTAATTCCCGCGAAGAGATTGGACCTCGCTCGGTGTAGAGCTCGAAGCGCCTCTTGCCCCATGGTGGGCGCCAACTGTCGTGGTATTACCGACGAGTATGCCATGGAGGGGTCCTCACAATGCGTGTTTAGAGACGTGGGGTAAGGCGGAGAGTTGGCGGGTATGAGGTAACACAACTTGCCCAGGTTCAAGTCCCACAATGGTGGTAGAACTCTACTCCTGCTATAAATCACCATTATGGCAATACATCGAGTTATAGAGATAGGTTCGCTGTGCGAGGTGTTGCATGTTGTACGCAGCAATCAGAGAAGTTGTGCCCTAAAGGCTCCCGCAGGCCGACTTATAAAGGCGGCAAGACCTAGTGTTTAAAGGGAAAGGTCCTTGCCGTACAAGGTAGAGTCCTCCAACTACACGAACTAGTCTTCCGTGTCTTGTACTCCAAGGCTCCGAGTATGTCGGTGACCCCTATGTAGCCTTCCTTTATCCAGCATGGGCCTCCCTTTAGGATCTGTCTAACTGGGCCGCCCAGCAGGCCATAGGCCTTGCTACCAACTATGGGCCACCCGGGTTAGGCGGATTGGTGACATGCTATGAGGATACCCATATAGCATATCCCCAACAGCCGCCTACCGCACGAACCCGGAGGAGAAGAAGGAGATCGAACGTGAAATCAACCAACTCGTCTCCAAAGGTTTGATCCAAGTAAGCACTAGTCCAAGTCCGATACCTGTGATTCTTGTTCCAAAAACGGATGATACGTTGTGGTTATGCATGGACTGCCATCCAATCAATGTTATCACCGTGCGTTATCGACATCCCATAACAAGTCTCAATGACATGCTTGATGAGTTGTGTGGAGCCATTATTTTATCGAAAATTGATCTTCATAGTGGTTACCATCAAATAAGTATGGTGGAAGGTGATGAGTGGAAAACCGCCTTCAAGGCCAAACTTGGTCTCTATGAATGGTTGGTCATGTCATTGGCTTATCTAATGCCCCATCCACCTTCATGCGCCTTATGAATCATATTTTGCGTTCTCTCATTGGAAAAAGTATTGTTATCTATTTTGATGATATAATTGTTTATAGAAAGTCATTTGAGGAACATGTTACACATGTCAAGGAGATCTTACAAATCCTTCGACATGAAAAGCTATATGCTAATCTTCCCAAGTGCACTTTTGTTAAAGACAAGTTGATTTTTCTTGGATTTGTCGTTTCTTCGAAGAGCATTGAAGTTGATGTTTCCAAGATAAAGGACATACGAGATTGGCCCATCCCCACAAATGTGAGTGAACTCCAAAGTTTTCATGGGTTGGCCGGTTTCTATCATCGCTTTGTGGAAGAATTTTCTATGATTGCTTATCCTCTCAACGAGTTGACCAAAAGGAATGTCGCCTTTCTGTGGGGCAAAGCACAACAAAAAGCTTTTGATGAACTTAAAATGAGGCTCACCGAAGAACCTCTTCTTCTGTAACTAGATTTCACAAAAACTTTTGAAATAGTGTACCACGTTATCTTCGTCTACAAAGGTTTGATCCAAATTAGCACTAGTCCAAGTGCGATACCCATGATTCTTGTTCCAAAATCATATGATACATTACGGTTATGCATGGACGCCATCCAATCAATGTTATCACCGTGCGTTATCGACATCCTATACTGCGTCTTGATGACATGCTTGATGAATTGTGTGGAGCCACTATTTTTTCGAAAATTGATCTTCCCAGTGGTTACCATCAAATACGCATTGCTGAAGGTGATGAGTGGAAAACCGCATTCAAGACAAAACTTGGTGATATGGGCATGAAGGAGGAGGTGAAGCCTAATTTTAGGACTCCACCAAGCTAGGTGATGCAGACGCATCCCATTGATGATTGGCATGCCAGGACGACCTACGATATGTAATGATAAGTCTAAGGTTGTGTCAAATATTGTTGCTATGTTATTGAGTCCGAGTCTAGGTTAGGTTCGAGTCTGTTTGTGTGTTGGGTCTGTCCAACAGACTAGTTGCAGGCCTCCTATATAAAGGAGTGTAACATCCCAGCATTAGGATCCAACGGAGGGTAGAAATAGGAATATAAGTTTGTGCATGCATGCATCTGTAAAATCAGGGTAAATTTTTTGCCAAACAAAACACTAAAGGGATCAGAGGTTCTTTCACTAACTGGATGTAGGAATAGCTCTTGTTAGTGACTACTATGAATTTTGACATGACCTTTAGGCAGTATTAAGATTTTGGGAAAATTACTTTGAATTCAAATTTGAAATTCAAATCCATTTGAAAATATGTGAATATTCGAAGTTATGAATATTGAGGGGTTTTCCAAAATAAAACATTATTAACATTGCTTGATTATAATAAAGAAATAGAAATCAACAATAAGAATTAAAGGCAAGGAAAATTAAATAAGAAATAAATTCGTATTTCTTTATTGAATAATAAGGTTACAACTGGTGATAGATACATCAAAAGTATAAGATTACAAAGAACAGATATTAAACTTTATTAACTTGTAATAATATATTTACAAGATCTTTTACAAAGAGGAATATAAAGAAGGTTACAATTAAAGCCTATACTACCTATATACTCCTATACTAATCTTGTGAGTCCAGATCTTGTTCCTGCAAATGAGATAAACAACTAGAAAGGAAATTAGGGGTTAGTTACGTAATTTTTACTCTCAGTGGTGAACAGTGAAGTGCACTGTTCATGGTACATCATTGAGTCAATAAAGGGGCAAGTTTCACCAAAGGTGAAGTATATGTTCTTTTCAATAAATAGTTAGAGACTACAGTAGAAGCCAAGTGGACAGAAGTAAGTTTCACAAGGCTATCAACCAGTAAATAGGTAGTAGTAAAACACAAAGTAGTGGAGCTGATCCACATGCATAGAACACACACACAGCTTAGTCAACTAACTGCATGGAGTGTGTTGTCAAGCCAACAATAGCAGTACAAGCAACCATACAGAGCACTAGTCAAAGGAGAGTACAGGAACTCAATTCTCCTTCTCAAGCACACAGACACACAACTATGGAGCTTGCCAAAACCATAGCCAAAATACTCCACCAGATTACCCAAATCAACCACCAGTTCTTCACCAGATGGTAACATAAGGAGGGGGTGGAGAAGGTGGATAGCAAGGTCAAGCACAAAATCACAGGAGCAGCACCAGGAGGTGTAGAGCTAGAGCAAGCCAACAAGCAACACCACAACCTCATCAACCATCAAGTAATTTGGTGAGTACAAATAACACCATCATATGATCAATTCATAGTAGAGTCACTAGAGAATGTGTTATTTATTTGATATTCTCAGAAAAACACCCAAGTGGGGTGTACATCCATCCTAGAAGAATGGTAAAAACACAAATGATAAAACTTTACCAGCCTTTACCAAGATCTCAGACCAGCATCACTGATCTTGGATAAAATATATATTCTAGAGTAAATTAGCCCAAGGTATGGATTCTAGGCACATCTCCTAAAGGAGTAGCACCCCAGAATCTATAGATCTACTGAATCCAAGATGAGTAGCTGGTATCCATACTAGAAATCATCTATTAGAGACAGCAAGTTAGGGAAACTATCCCTATGCCTTAGAACAACATCATAGGCATGAAACAGTTGTTGGATATCATAAACCAACAGATACAACAAGGATTTTCAGAGCAATTAAGCATCTAGACACTTCTGGAGCATTTGTAAACCCAAAGCTAGTACCAAAACAAATCTTGTGTACCATTCTTAAGAGGTGTCACCAGGATCTATTCTAACAAAGAAAATCTTACCAATTGATTACATAATCTAGGCCAACTAAAAGTTAATCATGTTCCCAATACTTCAATTGGAAATCATATTTCACAGAAGGATTATTAACAAAGAGTATTCTAACTCAGACATCATAGTGGGTTCCAATAAAATGAAACCATCACAGAGGCAACAAGGGTGATCACATAGAGTTTAGTATACATTCACAAGGCGTTCTATGACTAAGAGCAAGATGGTAACAACTAGTCAGCAGAGTACCAACTGACAGAAGGGAGAACAATTGGCTAGAACCAATAACATGCAACAGACATCACTAGCCCAACCAAAATACTAGAAGGGTATCACTGGTAGGTGGAACTAGAGCAACCAACCAACATATTCTGCAGAGTATGAACCCTAGACAGGGGAGTTACTAGTGTTCATCATGCCCAGGAAGTAATTAGAGCACAAGAGAGGAGCACATAAGGGGAAGTAGTCAGACATACTCAAGGTCCTCGCAAAAATATCCGAAGAGGAAGCAGAGGATGGCCGCCGACGAAGCGGAAGCGGCGGCACGGGGAGCACCCCGAAAGGTCACTGCAACCCGCACCTACAACACGTCAGAACCACCGAAGAAGAGGGAAATACGCCGTGAGAAATCTCGGCGCACCATCGCGGATGCTCCAGGGCGGCCAAACCCTAACCCTAGTTTCGAGCAGGGGTCAGCGCGGCCAGGAGAGAAAGTCCCAGCGGTGAATCTGCTCGGACATAATGGAGCAGCGTCGTTGACTTAGCCATGCTGCACCGTGGCAGCAGCAACAGCGGCCGGATCTGGCCAGAATCATGCACGACGGTGGTAGCAGGCGGAGGAGGTGACCACGTGAGCGAGAGAGAGAGAGAGAGAGAGAGAGAGAGAGAGAGAGAGAGAGAGAGAGGGAGAGAGAGAGGAGAGAGGAGTGTGAGTGCGTGGGGGGTACTGGGCCTGTGGGCAGCCTAGTACTACCCTAGTGGGCGTAACTAGGCCAAGTGGGCCGGGTTAGGTTGGGTCAGGCCAGCCCAGTGGGCCAGGCCCATATATTAATAGGGTTATTTAAAAAAGAAATAATTACAAATATGCCCTTGAAATAAAAACAACTCTATATAAATAAATAAAAATCTTAAAAATACAAATAATATATCTATGAACTCACAAAAATATTTTCTATTGAGTAAGAATAATCAATAGCATTTTTGGCAACTAAAATTTAGGGATATTAGTTATAAGATGCCAATTACTTTTGAATTTTACAAAAATATAGGAAACACATAAAATTGAATAAAATTCACTTTTAAGATCCTAAATGAATATATTATTATAGAAAAATACTAATTTGTATTTTTGAAAAGTGAATTTGGTGTGATAAAAATAAATCTTATTTCCTTTAAGGAATTTCAGAAAATATTTAAAAAGGTAATAAATGAAATAAATTCATAGAATGATATTTGTCTTTTATTAATTAAATAAAATGGTAAACTTTTACTAAAAGGGTAAAACATACTAAGAAGCAAATAGTAAATCATTGCATGACATTACTATGCATTGCATATTGCTTCTTTAAATATTGTCCTTATCGGGCAGTAATGGTTCTTTGTAGAAACCGGAGCTCAAGGTCTGGTGGAAGCATCCGACTTTAGTACATTGCAGTCAGAAGGCAAGTTCATAACTTGCTCATGTCCTTTGAAGAGTCTTTATCAAAGATATTGCAAATTGTGTGTTATCATCTATGATTTGGAAAAATAAAATGATATCTTATCTAATAAATAAGATGTAGTATCATCCTAAGTGATGATAAAGATCAGCAATGGAACTTAGGGTTCCAATTGCATAAGTCACATAGGCTTAACAACCCATGACATCAGTGATTCTAGCGTCGTATAATACGCGTTAACCATGAGATTTGGAATGGGACAGAGAAGTCAGCTGTATCTTCTTCCTTTCATATGGAGGCAAGATGACCTTATCGTGATGTTGGGATTCCTGGTATGGATCCAACATATGGGTGGGCACCCTTAGGCCCCACGATTTTGGTGTCTAGATTATTTATGAGTGGCTGCTCGAGGTATAGTCGGGCCTTTTAGGGATCTTACCAGGGGCATCACCACTTCATAGAGTCTTCAGGAACTCACCAGGGTTATAGCTTGCCCTAGTTGGAGGATTAACTGAGGTGTAGTCAGCCCTGGAGGATCATGCAGACATATGGTGTCACAGAGAGGGCAGTGATTGGCTTGGATCACCTACTGGGCCCCACATCATGGAATTGTGGACGGGAAAGTACACCCGGTTGTGCAACAAGGAGTTGATCTCCCATGGGTAAAGCAACACACCTCTGCAGAGTGTAAGAATTGTGACATGTTACTCCCTGTTCCGGGAAGGAGCTACGAACGCGGCAAGAAAGGAACTCCATGAAGTTCTGGTCAACCTGTGAAGGCTGATGGGCATAGGTTTTGATAATGTTTACGAAAATTGCAAAGTACCAAGGACGTATCGTCCGAGATGGTAGATAGAGCATCAAACTTCCCACCTTGCATATAATGAACTTGCTGGGTAACGCTGTTACTCATTCTTTCTTTTGAACCCCTGCTTAGACTCTGAGAATCCAGAAGACACTTCGATATACGTAGCTGATGGACAAGAGGACATCTGCTGCGAAGAACCCGGCCTGTCTAGAGGAGTTGAAGGGGTGGACTACGAGATACGCTATGGAGTGGAGGGAAACGAGTCCGAGTAGTTGCCTTAGTTATTAGTAAACCAATTGAGTCGAGCAGCAGGAACTATATAGAATAAGTTGTTGAGCTCAATTCGAAGTATGAGTTTGGATTTTATATTTTCCGCCGAAACTACTGAAGTTTGGTTTGTAATCTCATAATGCTTGAAGTTTGAGAACTCTTGGTTTGTTGTAATGAAGTGTGTATGTTTGTAATATGGACCCGCAATGTTTCTGTTGTACCACTCTAAGGGGTGTGATATTTACGGAACGGTGTTCTATTAATGTCATATCAACGACTGTAGTGTACTACACATGCAGTGTTATGCTGGATCACCGCAGCTAGTATCAGAGCAATTGATTTGACCTTAGGTTGGAAACCTAGTAAAGGGAAATACCTGTAGGAGTCTAGGAGCAACGGTAAAGAGTTCTCTAGATTATATGATGAATATTCAATTGGGAATATTTCATTATATTTTTTAGTGCGATAATTCTTTATTATGATGCATCATTATTATTAATGGATACTAATTATATTTATATCTTTACAGTGGAAATGGCACCAAAGTTTCCAAAACAGACTTTGGCAAGGAAAGAAGAGATGTTGCACAACTAATATCCCAGTCAATACCATTACCTACCATGATGGGCGAATGTTAGCCAAATATCGTGTTAGCATCCAATTATCGAAGAAGCTTGGTTTATATCACAATTTACCTATGGGGGAAGGTAGAAGTCACCTAGAAGCATATCATGTTGCTATTGTGGAGGCGATAGCCAATGTTCGGGAACACAAAGCATAAGAGTTAGCAAGAAGCACATATTCTATGATTCCTCATGACTCTATGGACGAGGAACCACCAGATCATCTTACTTTATTAAGGAAGCATCCAAAATTAGCTTCTAAGTTTATGGATCTGTATCGACCGATGGTTGGGTCTTTCTATAAGACAAATCAGGTTATTATAGAAGATCAGGTTGATATGCTAGAGGATTTAACGAATCCTAAAAGAAGGGAGAAGTTAACATCTAAACTGGAGAATGAAGCAGTGGATAGGGTTAATCTAGTTTTCAAGGATATACCTATAGATCAAGCATCTTTTACACCATATCCTTAATCACCGATACCAGAACCTATTAGATATCCTGATGAGGGCACTAGTCATCTAGTACCACAGAGTACTTGGGGAACTAAGGACTCGGAATTACCTATTGGGAATTCTGAAGGATGGATGTATGGATCAATGGATGGATCTACCGGGAATCCTAATCCTGTGGAAGATTCAGTTGGAGATATCAGGCAGACTAGTCGCATGGGCGTAAGATCTTATTCCGTTGATGGAAGAGATGTCCACGTGGAAGATGTAGAGTTCGAGGAGGAAGATCCTGAAGAAAGGGTGTTTGAGTCACTAGAAAATTATCCTACTCCAGATGATGTGCACTATCCAATCATAGCTGAGGACTATCGTACCCAGCAGAGTACTTGGGGGGCACCGGAAGGGGAATATTCTGTTGATTCCTCTAGAATCGGGATGCAGGAGATGGATGAAGAAGAAAGTGATGAGGATGATTTGGTAGATACTTCAGATGAGTTGGAAGGTATGGATACACTTCAGCTGAATGATGTGTCAAGTTCGGAGACTTCTGATACTGAATATCGTCCGTCGAAGAGGCAAGTCGTTTCACAGTCGGTGCGTCGTACTTCACATCAACACGGTTGTACTCTCGGTATGTACGATGAACAACGTAACTTCTGGGGAGTGTGACTTTGATTAGGAGCATCTCCACAGGAGACGAGAGTTGGAGTTAGAGGACTTGATGTAAATAAATAAGTGGGATAGTACCACATTAGCTTGTAATGCTTACTGAGTAAGGGCTTGTAATCACGTTGTATAAATTATATTGTTTGTAATGTAGAATAGGTGTGTAATGCATATTTGGTTCTTATTTGGATCTTGTTTTCCATTGTGTGACTAGTTCTGTGCATGAAGTTGAGCTCAGAACACATATGCATGATGTAATTATAAGTATTCACTTATGTTACAGGACTAGGGGGGGTATGGAAACGGGTGTAGAAAACGAGACTGAGCAGCAACACATGGAGCGCGAAGCCAAAGAAAAGGTGGATGAAGATGCCAGAATGCAAGTGAACTTACCACCACCACCACCATCAATGAGGCTACTGATGGAGCAGAACTTTATGCAGTACATGCAAATGATGCAAGAGTCCCAGAACAAATTCATGGAGGGGTTAGTAGACCGTGTGGGACAGCCGAGGGCACCTCAAGGACATGGTGTTAGTCTTTTGGATTTCCAGGATACCAAGCCTTTACCTTTCGCATCCGCTCATGAACCAATGGATGCAGAGGACTGGTTAACAAATACCGAAAGAAAGTTGAGAACTGTAGGATGCAATGAGGAAGAGAAGTTGAGGTATGCAATGCATTTATTGACCGGACATGCAGTGTCATGGTGGGAGAGTCAGCTAGCAATGCTACCTCTAGGAAGAGAGTACAATTGGGAGGAGTTCAAACAAAGATTCCGTGAATATCATGTTCCAGAGAGTATCATAGAGTTGAAGCGTAGGGAGTTTGAAGAACTACAACAAGGATACTCCAGTGTCATGAAGTATATTCGGGAGTTTAGTGATTTATCTCATTATGCTGCTGAAGAAGTTAGCACGGAGGCGAGTAGGAAGAAGAGGTTCATGCGTGGACTAAATCCATTTGTGAAGATGCAGTTGAGGCTTACCAACACTCAAACTTTTCAACAGTTGCTTGATGCAGCTATCACCTTTGAAGTCGATTACAGAAATGTCCAAGAGGATCGTAGGAAGAGAGCAAAGAAGGAAACAAAGAGGATTCAGGCAAGTAAACCCAAAACTAATTTAGAGTTTCAACCTAGAAACAAACCCTACAACAACAACAACAACATGAGTAACAATAACACTAGAGGACAATTCAACCTAGAAGGAATGTCATATGTCATAATTGCAAACTTCCAGGACATATCAGTAAGGATTGTTAGAAACCAGTGATAATTTGTTTTGGGTATGGACTAAAGGGTCATACTAAGACTGATTGCCCAAACAAACGACCTGGTGGTTGGCCCACAAAAGGTGGAGGACAAGCAAGTGGAGGCGGAGGTGGACAGTCTAACCGAGGGGGAAGCTATGCCAAAAATAATAATGGCAAGAGAGGTATACCTACGGGAAAGCTGAATTGCGCAACCTTGGAGGAGGTGGATAACTCAAATCAGGCGGTGATTAGTACGATCAATATTCTCACAAATCCCGGAAAAGTTTTATTTGATACTGGTGCAACTACTTCTTTCGTATCTGAAGAGTTTTGTGATAAATTTGGGATTTGACGGGCACCGTTAGAAAAACCTATGACCATAGTTACCGCTGGAAGGATCGTGGTAGTTAGACATATTAAACTAAACCAAGTCATCTCAATCTGTGGTCAAACCTATTATGCAGATATTTATGTGATCCCATTAAAAGAATCGCATTAGTGTTGGGAATGGATTGGATGACAGACTATGGAGCTCAGATCAATTGTGAAGAGAAAACCGTTTCAATCAAGTATCCAAGTGGAGGAAGGATAGTCTATCAGGCAGATAAACATAGTCATATCATGGTACATCTGCAGTTGAACTCAATGAAGGAGGTCAAATTAGAGGATATTCCGGTGGTGAAGGAGTTTCAAGATGTTTTTCCAGCAGAGTTAGCATGAATGCCACCTGATCGGGAGATAGAGTTCACTATTGACCTGATACCTGGTACAACACCAATAGCTCAAGCACCATATAAGATGGGGCCAAAGGAAATTAAAGAGCTTGAGGAGCAAATTGATGAATTATCCTGGAAAGGATTCATACAGGAAAGTGTATCTCCGTGGGGAACTCTGGTGATCTTTGTGGATAAACGAGATGGGGGACGAAGAATGTGTGGGGATTACAAAAATCTCAACAATGTCACTATCAAGAATAAATATCCATTACCAAGGATACAAGATTTATTTGACCAAGTCAAGGCAGCAGGAGTATTCTCCAAGATTGATCTAAGATCAGGATACCATCAGATAAAAATTAAACCTGAAGATGTTCCTAAAACAACATTTGTATCAAGGTATGGACATCACGAGTATTTAGTCGTACCTTTAGGCCTGACTAATGCATCAACAATATTCATGAATTTGATCAAAAAAATCTTCATGCCTTACTTGGACAAGTTTGTCATAGTATTCATTGATGATATTCTGATATACTCCAAAGATACATAAGAGCATGCAAAACATTTGATAGTAGCACTAAAAATCTTAAGAGAACTTAAGCTTTATGCTAAGTTCAGTAAGTGTGACTTTTGGTTGGACGAAGTAGAGTTTATTGGTCATGTGATCAGTAAGGATGGAATTGCTGTAAATCCATCCAAAGTTCAATCAGTACTTGATTGGAAGCCACCAACCAATGTGAAGCAAATCCGAGGTTTTCTAGGTATGGCCGGATATTATCGGAGGTTCATTGAAGGTTTTTCCAATATAGCTGGACCAATGACCAAATTGTTAAGAAAGAACACACCGTTCATATGGGATGAGAAGTGCAAGGCGAGTTTCCAGGAGTTGAAGACTAGATTAACTACCGCACCTATCCTAGCAATTCCAGAACGAGGAAAGGATTACACAGTATATTGTGATGCATCCAAGGAAGGATTAGGTTGTGTGCTTATGCAAGATCGTAAGGTAATTGCTTATGGATCTAGGCAATTAAAACCACATGAAGTGAACTATCCAACCCATGATTTAGAATTAGCAGCATTAGTTTTTGCTTTAAAAGGATGGAGACATTTTCTCTATGGGACAAGATGTGAGTTATATACTGACCACAAAAGTCTCAAATATTTATCCACTCAAAAGGAATTGAATATGAGGCAGAAGCGGTGGCTGGAGTTGATTAAAGATTATGATCTAGCAATCAATTATACCCCTAGAAAAGCAAATGTTGTGGCAGATGCTTTACGTCGGAAAAGCACAGATATACAACCTTTGCATAGAGAACTGCCGAAAGAACTACAGATGGATTTGGAAAGGATGGAAATACAATTTATAAGTACAGCAGTTCTTGGAGGATTAGCTACCATGCGAGTGATTGAAGAACAGAGTAGTGATCTTCAACATGAAATTTATAGACATCAAGGTGAAGATCCTTTCATTACTAAAGAAGTTCGAAGAATCTCTCAAGGTTAAACCTCGGTTTTTCACCTAGGAGATTATGGATCTTTATGGTTTCAAAACCGTCTTTGTGTACCAGATGTGACAGAGATTCGAGAAGTGATGCTTCAGGAAGCTCATGAAACACCATATTCCATACATTCGGGTAATACAAAGATGTACATGGATTTAAAAGAGTTGTTCTGGTGGAATAATATGAAGAGGGATATTGCAAAATATGTATCAGAATGCCATACTTGCCAAAGGGTTACAGCAGAACATCAAAGTCCAGCAGGACCATTATAGCCTTTGGAAATTCCAAAATGGAAGTGGGAAGAAATTGGTATGGATTTTATCACAGGACTACCCATGACACCAAAGCGAAAAGATATGATATGGGTAATTATGGACAGACTCACAAAAAGTGCACATTTTATTCTAGTGAACCAAAAGGATAATGCTAAGAAATTAGTGGAAATTTATGTCAAAGAGATTGTGAGTAAGCACGGGGTACCCAAGAAAATTGTGTCTGATAGAGGATCTGTGTTAACATCAGCATTTTGGAAACAATTACATGCAGCACTCGGTTCAAAGTTGGATTTTAGCACATCTTATCATCCAGAAACTGGAGGCCAGACAGAGAGGGCCAATCAAATATTAGAAGACATGCTTAGAGCTTGTGCATTAGATTTTGGAGGTTCGTGGGAAGATCATCTACCATTGGCAGAATTTTCCTACAACAATAGCTATCAGAGTAGTCTGAAGGCAGCACCTTATCAAGTACTATATGGACGAAGGTCTAGATCACCTATATGCTGGTATGAACGTGGTAGTAGCACATAATTTGCACCAGATTATATCAAGGAAAGACAAGATATCATCGATATCATTAGAGATCGGTTGAAGATAGCTCAAAGTAGACAGAAGAGTTATGCTGATCAAAGCTGGAGATCATGGCATCCAGAAGTGGGGGATATGGTATATCTCAAATTAAGTCCGATGAAGGGAGTGAAAAGATTTGGAGTCAAAGGAAAACTTAGCCCAAGATATATTGGACCATTCAAGATACTGAGTCAAAATAGAACAATAGCTTATGCTTTAGAGTTACCAAAAAGGCTAGCTCAAGTTCACAATGTTTTCCATGTTTCATAACTCCGAAAATGTCTTAAAGTTACAGATGATGCCATAACACATCAAGAGATTGAGTTACAAGCAGATTTGACTTATGTCGAGAAACTTTGTAAGATTCTAGAGGAAAACTAGAAAAGGTTAAGAAACAGGGCAATCAAATATTGCAAAGTATAGTGGGAACATCACCCAGAGCGAGAAGCCACCTGGGAGAAAGAAGATGATTTAAGGGAAGCATATCCGGAATTATTCAGGTACCCATTGCAAACTTCGGGACAAAGTTTAATTTAAGGGGGGAAGTCTGTAACATCCATGCATTAGGATCCAACGAAGGGTAGAAATAGGAATATAAGTTTGTGCACGCATGCATCTATAAAATCAGGGCAAATTTTTTGCCAAACAAAACACTAAAGGGATGAGAGTTTCTTTCACTAACTGGAGGTAGGAATACCTCTTGTTAGTGATTGCTATGAATTTTGACATGACATTTAGGAAGTATTAAGATTTTGGGAAAATTACTTTGAATTCAAATTTGAAATTTAAATCCATTTGAAAATATTTGAATATTAGAAGTTATGAATATTGAGGGGTTTTCCAAGAGAAAACCTTATTAACATTGCTTGATTATAATAAAGAAATTGTAATCAACAATAAGAATTAAAGGCAAGGAAAATTAAATAAGAAATAAATTCTTATTTCTTTATTGAACAATAAGGTTACAACTGGTGATAGATACATCAAAAGTATAAGATTACAAAGAACAGAAATTAAACTTTATTAACTTGTAATAATATCTTTACAAGATCTTTTGCAAAAAGGAATACAAAGAAGGTTACAATTAAAGCCTATACTACCTATCTACTCCAATACTAATCTTGTGAGTCCAGATCTTGTTCCTGAAAATAAGATAAACAACTAGAAAGGAAATTAGGGGTTAGTTACATAATTTTTACTCTCAGTGGTGAACAGTGAAGTGCACTATTCATGGGACATCATTGAGTCAATAAAGGGGCAAGTTTCACCAAAGGTGAAGTATCTGTTCTTTTCGGTAAATAGTTAGAGACTACAGTAGAAGCCAAGTGGACAGAAGTAAGTTTCACCAGGCTATCAACCAGTAAACAGGTAATAGTAAAAGCCAAGTTACTTGAGCTGATCCACATGCACATCATACACACACAACTTAGTCAACTAACTGCATGGAGTGTGCTGTCAAGCCAAAAGTAGCAGTACAAGAAACCATACAGAGCACCAGTCGAAGGAGAGTAAAGGAACTCAATTCTCCTTCTCGAGCACACACACACACACACAACTATTGAGCTTGCCAAAACCATAGCCAAAATACTCCACCATATTACCCAAATCAACCACCAGTTCTTCACTAGATGGTAACATAAGGAGGGGGTGGAGCAGGTGGATAGCAAGGTGAAGCACAAAATCACAGGAGCAGCACCAGGAGGTGTAGAGCTAGAGCAAGCTAGAAAGCAACACCACAACCTCATCAACCATCAAGGAATTTGGTGAGTACAGATAACACCATCATATGATCAATTCATCATAGAGTCACTAGAGCATGTGTTATTTATTTGATCTTCTCAAAAAAACACCCAAGTGGAGTGTACATCCATTGACATGGGTATACCCTGCAGGCACTCGAGTTTGGTATATACGGTTCGGGTACGGTGGAAGCCCACAGTGTTGCCACGGCCCAATGAAGACTTCGAGTGGCCCACGGACTCTCAATAACTTGCGAGACAATAAGAAGTTTAAAGATAGAAAGTTTAAAGGGAAAATCCTAATCTGTAACCGACTCGACCTGCTACCCGAGACCTGGCCTATCTATATAAAGGCCAGGAGGGGGCGACGAGGAAGACACACGCAACCCTAGTTTCCACATCTCTCGCCAGATTGCATCTGCGCGCCCCTGTAATCTTCGATTCCTTCGTTAATTCCAAGAGAGGACAAGCAGGAGTAGGGGCCTCTACGAGGCCTGAACCTAGGTAAACCTTGCGTCCCTGTGTTCTTGTTTGCTAGCCGATTTATGCTTCTAGTGCTCCCTCCTTCTCCAAAACCCAAGTCCATAACAATGGGCATTGATGAGTTAAACCTCGTCAATGGCGCCGTCTGTAGGAATTGGCAGCGCTGGTGTCGCGGTTTCTTTGGACCCATCAACCGAAATCTACAACTCCACAACAGCGGAGATACGCCAGCTCTTCTGTGCGTTCGACTTCACCGTCCACACGCCGTCCACTCGCCCGGCTTTCAAGTCCGTGGGCGATGGAATCAACCTGGCAATTAGAAGCTTCCGCTTCCAAGTTGGTCAGATGGGCACGCTTCGCATGCCTAACCAGCCAACAGCATCCGTGATTTCTCCAACATCATGGTTCTACCACCAATCGGCGCCCTCAGCGAGCTCAACACCTCAGCAGCAGCTGAGAGCACGGACAGCGACAGTAGTCGCGGATCTGATCTAGGTGGCCTAGCAACAGAAGATGGGGTCTACGGCTCCGGATCCGAAAGTTGCAGAAGCAACAACATCCCCAACCACTTCATGTGCGCCGTCATCAATGCCGGCAAAACCAGCGCCAATCGCGAAAACGGTGGCAATGGTCCTGATCCACCCAACGGTGGCATACCTAACGGCGGACCACCCAATGGCGGCCCCACCAATGGTGGCAATGGCGTGCCCGTCAACAATGGAGGGGTAGTCGAACCTCCAACCATGGTGAATGAACACACTGGTGAACGTGTCGTGATCAAGCTCACGATCTCGAGTGGGCTTGTTGCCGAGAAGCTCTGCGAGGCAATCCTCTGCCCCCGGCCCGCCGCAAGATCTGCTGATGGGCTACCATTGGCTACTAAAGGAGGAGTAAAGACACCAGCTGCAAAAAATCGCGTAGCTCGAAGCGCGTAAAAAGGCAGCGGACGAGTCGAGTTTTCGACGGGCTAGGCTCTCCTCCCATGCAGGATCCTCCTACAAGGGCAACGAATACGTGGCCAACAAGACACGATCTCGGATGGCCCACCTCACCGAGCAGGAGCGCATAGAAGCTACGAAAGTCCTCGACTTTGTCTCTATGACAGTCGACACACGGGGCAATGTGGTCCCAAAGACGCTGCAAGCTGCGATAATAGCGGCCACCATGTACCTCCTCAACAACCAGCCGCCGGCTAGGGACCCCCGAGCCGCCATGCACCAATCTATGATCGCAGGCTTGGGGCTAATCGAGGCTGCTCTCAACAAAGAGCCGACGCCGGAGCTGAAGAAAGGCAAGGCTCTGGCAAAACGCTATTCCACACCCTCGTCCCGCGATGACAACCACGATCTATCTCGATGCCACCGCTCATGGCGACACAACCACGATTACGATGCACGCGATGACCTCATGTAGCGCAAAATCGACAAGTCGAGGGCACGACGCGCCCGTTCAACTGACTCAGAGGACGAAGATGTGGAGCTCTGTCGCGCCAGATGCTTCAGCAGGGCCATCAGGCAGAAGCGAATGCCCAAGGGATTCAAGCTCCCATCGGAGAACCCAAAATTTGATGGTTTGCAGGACCCGAAAATCTGGTTGGAGGACCACATCTCCTCCATCAGGCTCCACGGTGATAGTCGAAGCACGGCCATGCAATGCCTGCAGCTACAGCTATAGGGCGCCGCCCGAGCATGGCTCAACAACCTCTCGCGCAGATCCATTCGCAGCTGGGAAGAGCTGGTCTACAGCTTTGTGCGCAACTTCAAGGGCACCTACAAAAGGCCTGCATCAATCGAAGAACTGAGGTGCTGCTAGCAAAGGTTGGGCGAATCGCTACGCTCGAACATCCAGAGGTGGTCCATCATCAAGAACTCCACAAAAAACATCTCGGAAGACCGCGCAATCGATGCATTCAACAGCGGCGTTCGCCGCATAGAGCTCAGGGAAGAGCTAGGCCGCTCGAAGGCCAAAACAATTGACCACCTGATGGAAATCACGAATCGGTGGAAAGATGGAGAAGACTCGGTGAAAAACCACGTTCACTCCGATGATGAAGCGGAACTCGAGCGCAGACGCGATCGCCGAAGCAAGCGTCGAATGCGCATCTACGATGATCGCGATGACGTCAACATGGTCGCAACAGGCTATGCCAATAAACGCGATGAGAACCGCAACAGCGGCTACCGCAGCGGTGGATACCGCGACTCCGGGACCCGCAACAACAATTGAGGACAAATTGTCCGGGCCGTGCAACTTGCACTTCTACATCGACAAGCACGACGGCAAGAAAAAATCGAGCCATCTTCTCAAGGACTGCCGCGAGTTCCTCAAACTCCACGAGGGTCTGGCCCGGATGAATCGCGATGCAGTCAACAGGGGCTACGGAGTCGCCCCAGGCGTTGTAGCACATGGAACTCCTCCACCACCACCTGGAGTACCACCACCCGTGGCTGCACCGGTCTAAAATCAAGGCGGCAAGCCATACCCACGGGCCGTGGGCAACCTGATGATCCAAAAGCGGCGCCCCTCAAATCGGGTGCAGAAAGCCATCACTCGCCAAGTCAACTTGGCGACGAACTATCCGCCCTCCACCACTGAGTACCTCAGTGGAAGCGACTCCTGCATCACCTTCAACAAACGCGACCATCCGAGCCAAGTCCCTCGTCCTGGCCACTGTCCCCTCATACTCGAGGCATAGATTGGAGGCTTCGACATGAGTTGCATCTTCATGGATGGTGGAAGCGGCACTAACCTCATGTTCGCAAGTACTAACCCTAATGTTTTTGTGTGGCTTTTTCTGTATAGGAGGAAAAATGAACTAATCTATGGGTGGATTTTTGGATGCTTACCAAGTAAACGCTGGAATCTGATACCAAGATGATATGGGGTGGCCCGATCTTCTCAGTAAGCAGGTGGATATATGATGAGAGTGGGTGGAGATAACTTATATGCCGCTCACGAACCTCTCGATTGATCCCTGATGACAATGCAACAGCTCTCAACCCTTGTAGATATTCGCAACTTCACACACTTGCACATGTAGCCGCTGATCACCAAGCGGTTTGCAATCTTCTAATTCCCAATGGAACAACAGATCACATGAAACTTGCAATTGGATAGATCCCAATGGATCAAAGAATCACAATTGATTAATAGTAGCAAATACACCAGATCGATATGAATTGGTGTGGTAGGATTCAATGGTTTGCACATAGCAACTCCAAGAACTAGGGTTCATCTTAAACATGGTCTTTACTACTCTAAGGGACATCCCAGGTCTTATATGGGAGATTGGGGATGACCAACAACCAAAACAAGTTGTGGTAAACTCGAACTGATACAAAACTGGATGGATCTATTCCATGGGTGCCGGATTATCTGCCCTTAAGGGGGGCCAGATTATCTACCCGCCATACAATGTGATGCGCCCGAAGTCGTTAGAAGAATTTCTAGAATAGCGTCGGATTATCTGGGGTGTAGGGTCCATATTGTCCGGTGTCCGTAGACGTGTGAGTACCCGTTCGAAAGCTCTCGGAATTATCTTTCAACAAGTACGTATTTTCTTGATTCAGAGTTAGTATGAGGAATCCACATCCATTTCAGTTTCAGGGCTTATGTCTATCCGAATTGAACCTTCTTATAAACCAAAGTATCATGTCCAACAAGAAATGAATTCACCTTCTGATATTTTTAAATGAGGCTCAATATTTCCTTCCAGCTTAGACTAGCAGAATCATCATACTCTATGATTGTATCCTCATCACATCGAGTGCCACCTACTCCAAGAAAAGTGGCGCCGCAACATCATCTCCCACTAGAGGTGCCATGTAACAAGAATCTTCATCGACATACATCCTCCCGTGAACATCACCAACATCAAGAGGATACAAGACGTTGTTCAAGGCATCTTCACCATGAAGACAGAGAATACATGTTGAGCACCATCCATAATGCTCAATCAAGCTCAAGAGGACACCACCATCTCAAGAAGTGTGCCAAGGAAAAAGATCATCGTCGCGAGCATCATGTGGATGACCAAGTGCTTCATTAACATAAACCTTCCACAAGGAACGCCAATGACCTCCGTCGACATCATCACCATACGGCACCTTCCACTACTAGAATCACCACCCAAATGGCACCAAGAGCAAGCCTTCTTCCATGCCATCATTCTTCAATGCCAGAACTTCAAGTTCAAGATGAAGCATCCAACTACAAGAGCTTCATTGCAACTTCTTCTCCAAGCACTACAAGAATTTCATACAAGCAAGAGATGGACCTATACTTCGCCAAGTTAGACGAGGCCATCAAAAATATGACCCCCCTTGGAATTGAAGAAACCAAATTGCTTTGCCAACAATTGGATGCAATGGCAAAGATGGCGTCAAGGACCAATACTTCCGATATGAGTGCCACCACCACAATGGCACCCAAAGTACAAGACAGCGATAAGGTCGAGGATGGTGAGCATGGGATTTTCCCTTCACCAAAGGAGGCGCCTGGAGGTGAGAGAATCGAGCCTATCCCTATAAGCTTGAGTGATGATGTGGTACAAATCCCATGTGAGTAGGAGAGCCACTTAGCCCACTTGAGTGAAAACAAGAGTGAGATGAGCGACTCCACCATATGTGAGATTGAGTGCTTCCACTTGGAGGGCATGAGTGATCCACCGAGTGAGTTGAGAGTGGTAGTTGATAGGTCATGTAAGGCCATTTTGATATCTAACGACTTACCCTCTACCTCTACTGTGTTTTCTCATATTGTGCTAGGGTCCATGGATCAAGAGTGCCAAGTTTAGAGATGATTACGCGTTCCATCGAGAAGATGTACATGGTGGATGAAGATGACGCCACCTCCATATTGGATGAAGAAGTCACCCACATGGAGGCCAATGCTACCACAACACCCACTTCATATGAGAGGTATGAACAAGGTAAAAACAATGGTGTTGATGATTCCATGATTCCACTAGTAGACATGATAATTTGTGATGATTTGCATGATATGGATGATACTTGTGACATGACATATGTCCCACTCTTATTCCCATGTGTTGATTTTGCTGCATCATGATGACCATATGGAATCCTTTTATTGTCATGATATTGCCATAGACATGATATGCTCTACACGTTACGTTGATGACATCATTGCTTACACTTTGTTGAACAATTGCTCTTTCCAATGTTTTGCTTGTAATGATGATAACAATGGTATCCCTAGGACCATGCTTTGTCATCGATGTTCTACAATTTCTCCTGTTGCTTGCAATAAGTTGAATAATTTCTCTTTCACTTGTCTTGCTTGCAATAATAATTCACATATGGTTTCTATTGAGATGGTATGGCCCCCATACCCTTCTCAAATTTTGGATATTTTGATGATTGCCATGATAATCATGTTCTCCACTTGCATACTCACCATGCACATAAATTACACTTGATTGACACTAATGGTGATGTGCACAAGAAGAGATACGTTATGATAGATGATGTGTTTCTCTACCATGCACACACATTCTTCCTTTTGTGTTTCATGTGTGTAGGTACCCGCACTAAAATGTCAACCTCGGTTGAGCACAAGCTGACAAAAAGAGCTCTAGAGAGCATCTCACAAGTGAGTTTAATATCGAACCCAGCTCTGATACCTTTTGCATGCTTTGCACCTTTCATGTTGACAAATTTCTCTTGCCTATGGTTTGCTTGCAAGCATGTTGATGGTATTCCTTCACCTTGTGACAATCATGTTTCTTTGCTATTGGATATTGATGCTTTGTGTGTTGCAACAAAAATGTTGAACAATTTATCTTTCCGATGTTTTGTGTGCAACCATAATGCCATTATGAGCATGTATTGTCATGATATCTTCCAAGTATCTCGTATTATTGTTGCAATAAACATAAAGACCACTTGCTCTTTCATATATTTTATTTACAAACAAGTGGTTTTTTGATGCAGCCCGTCCTACGGAAGTCCTCTGGGTAGGACTCCGGCCCCTGCCTGGAGCTCTTTGTCTACGACCCTAGAGTCTACCCCGGAGTCCAAGATCCGCCCCGAGTCTCTGGCCCTCACACCCCGGAGTCTCCGGTGTAAGCGAGCCAGGCATGTTAAAATCATTTTGGCTCTTCGGCCCATGTACCCCAAATTCGTCCAGACTTTACCCTTTTATGCCTGAAGTACCCTTGAACTAGTAGCTAGCCTATATATAGTCTCCCACCTCTATTGTAAACTCTAGACTGGATATTGGAATTAGAAAACACCCTTGTGGTTCTCTCTAGTTCTTGTCTCATGCTCCTTTTCTAGAGGAGCACCAATATCCCCCACCTCATTGGAGTTTGCATCATGCCTCGCTTGTTGTACAAGGACTTGGCATCGGAGCCCCTTGCCAAGATGTCAAGATCTCACCGAGACTCCCACTCACCGTGCCGGTTCGAGACAAAGAGAGCTTCGCCCGACGCCGAACTTAGGGATTGCGCTGCACCGGTCACCGCCGGCATGAGCTACTGGCTTGTATCGTGTCTTTTGCCTGAGTGTGTTCATCCTATTCTTCGTGTGTGATTTCATCATGTTCATCCCCTCTCTCCCTCCCTCGCACTTAGCCCTCGATTTCCACGGGAATTATTGAAAGATCAGGCACCCCTCAGGTTAGCCCTCAACATATTGGTATCAAGAGCTTCTTTGCTCATGAATTTCCCCTCCAATTTTTCTTCTATCCACCATAAATTCGAAAATCCCCAAAAAAGAGCCCCAAATTTTCCTTTGGATCGATCTCTTGATTTGGAGTGTTATCTGTGGTTTTGATCTGACCAAATCTTGTCTTAGCTGTTGGTCCAGCTTTACCCTATGTTTTCCCAACCCAATTTGGCCAATTTTTCATGGTTTTGAGGCCCCAAGGCGTGGAATTCCGCTCAAGAACACGAGCTGCGTAAGCAGAATCCCCGACCTTGGAGTCTCCGGCCCAAGGAACCGGAGTCTCCGGCCCCAGACCCCGGAGTCTCTGGCCCTAGACGCTAGTTTTTCCCACTTTTGCCTCTTATTCCATTTTGGCTAATTGTTATCCTTGTTGTTTGTGTTCCGTGTGTGTGTGTTGTCAACTAACAACAGGCTTCCGCATCATCATCATCCGTGCTCATCGACACCATGGCTCATGAACATCCTCTTGCACCACTGATGCTAAGTTCATCATCACCAACAAAGGTATAACTTGTGTCACCTTGTTAACCCCACCTTCCTTTGTGTATACCTATCCCACGAGAGTGGCTCATCTTGTGTTTGCTTGAGCATTGTGCATTTGTCCTTTGATAGTGAGAGTGCAATAGAAATAGCAAGAGTGACTTGGTAGCATCAAGGAAGAGCAGAAAAGAGCAAAAGAAAAGAAACAAAAGAAAAAGAAAAATAGTGTCCCATAGGAAAAGAGAGTCTCAAGCTTGTAATCAAGAGAGAAAGAGAGCGCCTAAGGCAAGGGCAAAAATCTATTGGTCCCATAGGAAAACAGAGTGTCTCCTTGCATTGGCACGACATTGAGCGTAGTCTTTGTTAGGACATTTTTTGCTCATTTTCATAGTCGTGTCAATCCCAACAATCTCCACGTGTGTGTATATAGTCGCAGGTTCCCGTCACCCATTTGAGTTGTTGACCTTTACCTTTGACTTGAGTTTTGTTTCGATTTTACCCACTTTTGACTATCCCTTCTCTTTTGATTGGTTCTTTGGCATTCCATAACCCTAACCTTCCACCAAAAGCTTTTGAGAGTCTTCGTACTTTCTTTAGTGTGAGGTTTCTTTGCGATTTCACTTTGCAAGCTAATAGTTCTCTCTTGTGGTTTCTAGTTCGGTGCAATCCCCAAGGTGAGGTAAAAGGCTAACACCACCATATTACACTTCCATATACAATCCTTATGTGTTTTGCATGATGGATAGGAACAGTGAGTCGAGCCAACCACCTTCCTAAGAAGAAGAACAAGGACCATACATGACATGCACAAGCCATTGTATCATCCGGCATGATTTCCGTGAACATTGCAATGCTCTCGAGTCACACCAAGATGAACAATTCTATGACACTCAAGTCGAATTCAAGAGTATCAACAACTGCTTTGATGGTATCCAACACAAATGCATGAAATGCGGCAAGGCTTCTCCAGCCTTTACCAAGAGACGAGGGCCATGCACATTAACTTAAATGAAGCACAACAAAAGTCGATTGCCGAGCTTGTGCACAACACAAGACCACGCTCATGCGCATCAAGCCCTTCAAGCTCGTCACATCACCATTCTCCTCTTCATCAAGTTCCTCATCCAAGTGCTCCAAGATGCAATGACGCCCCCGTGGTTGAAGACGAAAGCTCTTCGCACTATGTACCTTCCCCACGGCATGCCGCAACTTCAAGCTATGATGGTGATTTCTCCTCAAGGCCCCAAGCAAGGCGCGAAGGACACCACCATCACGCAAGGGCACTAGTGATCCAACAAGCACAACCACAAGTGGAACCTCGAGTACAACCTAAAGTCCAATGCCCTCACCCACTTTGACACCCCCGGGATCAGGGTTAAGCAAGTCCAGACCTTAGCCTGACATAAGCTTAACCTGGAGCTCGAGGATATCTAGTGGGAAATCGGTAACACAATAGTAATCCTGTGACACAAAAATCAGTACAGCAAGCTCATAACTGAGCGAAGAACCAAAATATTACAAGCAGAGGTCACTGCCCAGAAACATCGAACAACGGAAGGCAAATTATGCTATTAAGTATAGCAAACTTAACAAATGGCCTAAGAGGCCTGAAGCATAACGATGACGTCCCATCGCATAGATTCCAGGCTGCCAGCCGGGAACCCCAAGCTACTCGTCGGTGTCAATGTCGTATGGAACTCATCTTCAGGGAACACTTACTCTGAAAGTATCAACAAAGCAAGGGTGAGTACAGGGTGTACTCCGCAAGACTTATGGCTGGTGGGGTTATTTTGCATAAAGCCATATTTGTTTTGTAAAACAAGAGGGAGAAGAAGCTCGTCTAATTATATTATTTTAAAAGGGGATAAGAGAGCGCCATCTCCGAATAATTGATCATCATCTTGATATCCACCAAAGTAATCCTCATCTCACAACTAGGATCACCCCCTCATACCCAAGAGGAAGCATCCTTAAGCACACGTTGAAACCTCCAAGTTTTACGATTAGGTTCATGTTCTCTATGATTTTAGAATTTGGTCACCAAGCGTTTATAACCGTGAACACGGATTTTCGAAAAGATTTAACCTTGGAGGGGTGTACAACTTTACCCACACGTACCAACCAACTCTTAATGCCAGAATGTTAGCCCTCTTCCTTGGAAGGCCGGCAGAGGGTGGTTGGCCATGACCTTTACCTTGCTTTCACCGAGACCATGAGTCACGCCCTAAGGATGGTTCCACCGTAATGGGTCAAATCCCGAAGTCGGTCCCTAGAGATGTGAGGCGAGGTTAGTTTACCAGGGGCTCCATCGACCCCAAGCAACCGCTGCCATGCTTACCTACCTATATGAATGCACCTCCTTCACCGCCTTCGAGAAGATCCAGAATGCATGTCGAATGGAACCCCCGAATTATGTGACTCATGGAATCTACTAGGCAAGTTAATCAGCGGAGGGGTTCCCAAGCCCCATGTGGATGTACGCCCGTCTTGGTTCCAAAGGCAAGAACTCGGTTCCTAGTAGTGGCGAGCATGGCACTAGAAAAACCACATCCCACTATGGCCTCCCATACAAGCCTTAGCATGTTTAACCTTTACCACTGATCTTACCTCATCACTATATATTGTTCTTCTGTCATACTTGATTCTTTGCATTTGGTACATCATCTGGATGAATCAGCACCGATAGCTAAGCATGGCTAAGCAAGACAAAGATAAAAGCTCTAGCAGTGCACACAAGCCAAACCTAGTTATGCTAGGAGTTGTGGATCAGGTAATATAAGCTCAAGGGAGTAATGCAACATATAGGATACTCTATCTATCGGTAAAAGACCACAGTAGAATCGTATGTATCATGGCAAGAATGAAATACTTTTGAAAGCATAGGATTCTTTTATGTGTGGGGCTATGCTTGCCTTGTTTGTTGATACCCAGAAAGAAGATCTTCAGATATCTTGTACTTGACTTGGTTAGAGTTGGTCAAGTATTGTTCGTCAATCTTCGATGGTGTTGATCTCGATCTTCGATCTCGACCTCGATATCGTATTCTACTGGGAAGAAGCAAACACCGAAAAGAAAGGAAACAATCAACACATGGCATCGATGCAAGGCTCAATCAAGGATGATCATATGGCAAGTTAAATTTTATTGAAATTGAAGCCCTAGACAAGATCATCACTTTTAAATGGGGTCCCCAGGGTTTAAACCCTAGTATTTGAAAAGCCCCATATGCATATGAGAGGGTTCAAATGTTCTCCTAATTAAACTTGAAATTTTAGTTGTTGAACAATGCATGATTTTGATGCTGAAGTGTATATCTCATTTTTCTAAACATTTTGATATATTATACACATTTTCCTGACTTATAAATAATTAGTTATTGAATTTACAAGATTTAAACAATTTCTGAAATTTTAAAACAAAACTGATATTACTTTTTACACTGAGGCTACTTCTAGCCACGGTGGCTGATAGAGGGGCCCCAGGCAACCTCAACTACCACACGGACAGGAACGGACCCACCATGGTTTGACTGTGCTGACCGCACCCTACGGATGTCATGATGACGTCAGCCGAACGTCATCGACGGGGAAACCTCCCAGGTGGTTGACAGGGAGGGCTACTGGGGGTATGCGAGGCTGCGCTATAGGGGCTGTTCGACTCAGCGTGGAAAGGCGGACTAGAAACTGGTGGCGCCGTTCCATTTGGGCTACCGGACCATCACCGGCAGCCATGTACTGCGGCGGTGCATGGCGGCTATCATCGAGAGGACATCACAGAGCAGGAGGGAGATGGTGGAGAGGTCCTACAGGACCATGACCTCACCACGGTTGTAGAGGAAGGCTCGGAGAGGCCGGACAAGGTCAGAGGACGCCGGAATCAACGATGAACATGGCGGCCAGAACTCGGGAAGGAGGTGTCGATTGAGGAGATTGGAGGCTTCTCTGGCTTGAGCTCTTGTACTGGAAGAACAAGGAGATGGTGGCGGTTCTGGTGGTGATCTCGGACGGGCGAGAGGTGGACGGAGATGGTGGGGCCAACGGTGAGCTGCGGCTAGGGTTCGGGAGCTCGCAGGAGCTTGTGATGGGGAGAGAGAGGAAAAGGGATAAGGGTATGGGGAGAGAGAGGGGAGCGTCGGCGTTCTTATCCTCGGCTATAGGGGCGGTGGCGGGCATCACAGCGTGCACAGGATCGACGGCGAGCAGCAGGACACGCAGCAGCTTGCATCGTCCTTCTGGCCGAAGGAGGAAGAAAGGAGAAAGACGTGAAGAGGTACGTGGGCCGAGTGGGCCAAAGCTGGGCCAGATTCAGGAAGCTGCTGTACGCGCGGTAGAGAGGGGAGGATAGAAGGAATGGGCCAGCATGGCTGGCAGCTGGTTCTGTTTTTTGTTTTGGCTAAAACATTTTACTTTTCTGTTTTGGTTTTCCATTTGTATTTTCAAAATATTTTCTATTTTCAAACATTTTGAAAGTACCAGAGGTTTGTAAAATATGGAAGATATTGCAGGGCCCTTTAATCAATTTGGTCTGCACTATTTTGGTGGTTTTCAAAATATTCAAACCCATTTTGAATTGTTTTTAAGAGGAAGGAGAAATAGCTAGGGTTTTAGGGTTTGCATATTAATTTTATTTTGCATGCAATTTGAAAGATGATGCTCATGAATGCACGAACAAAACCCTAATTATTATTAGCTAAAATTGGGGTGTTACAACTCTATCCCCCTTACGAGAATCTCGACCCGAGATTCCAAAGGTAGGAAGAAGGAAGAGAAACAGGGCCACTTCTATGGATAAGAGGGAAACATACTAACAACACATAGAGTAACTCATGGTCAACTCATGAAGGTGTGTTCATAAACAACTCTGAGATGACAAACATGAAACACATCAAGGTATCGGAGGAAACAAGAGGAGATAGTTTCAAGTGGAGAGATAACTGGTCTTCATAAGGATTGAGACCATGGAGTTTCAGAAGAGTTTTAAGCTTATGAAAAGGAAAGCTTACAATAGAAGAACATAACCACAGACTTCGAGATATGAACCTGTACTAGACGACTTAAGTAGAGCTTCCAGGGGTACAGATACATGGATAACCAAGATGTTGAACTATTTTTGATATAGAAGGATCACTCTTCGTTCAACATATGGTTAGGACAGAAAGGTTGTTTTGTGGCGAGGACTCGTAAGTGTCATAAGGAGCATGTAGCAAGAGGAATTTCTGATTACCGAAATCATCGTCACTCCTAAACATGATCGAGACACGAAGGAAACTCTTTATTCATCCAGGTTTACCAAAATCTTTGCCAAAGATCGTGATATCACTTTACACCACCAGATGAATAGGTAAGAAGATTCCTGATGACACGAGGAAAAAGAAACTTCATTCTAAGACTTCAATTACTTGGCACAACAAGAAGCTTGCCAACATAAAGGGTCTGGAGGATCGACCGAGAGACATTTAACAACACTACTTTAAATGTTCTCCTTGATGTTCGAGAAAGTAGACATCAAGTAAAGATCAGACTTCGGATAAAAAGGAAACCATAAGCACAACTCCTATAATAAATCATAGAAGAAGCCTCATGAAGAGTGGTTGTTATTGTTGATTCAAGAGAATATGGAAATAGGTCTTCTGACTAATTGTGTCAACCATTACAACAATCTTTCCGGATTTCAAAGAAACCTATGTCAATTCCTGTAGGAACACCAACCATCGTAGCTGCTTGAGATTCAGCTCTGGTTAGGTGGGATGATACTTCAGATTCAGCACGTCCGAATAGAAAGCTTGCAACATTTATCACGAGGATAAAGTTACTGGATTCTCAAGAGATGGACTACAGTGTTAAGCTCCAATAGACTGAGCTAAATTGCTAGACCCATGTATTAACAACTTGTCAGAAGACAACTACTTATACATCAAGTACTTGCAACAAAATACAACTGTGTCCTTAAGGTACGGAGTTAACTCTACTCGAAACCATGACGACATCTTTCAACAATTGCACGTGAATCAGAGAAGATTACTTCTAACATCCAGAATACATTCTTTGAAATAACACGAAGAAGGTTCTCAAAAGTTTTACAACATTAATGCCAAATGTTTCATATCAATCTAGTCTAGCTTGGAGAAGATAAGGATGTCATCGATGGGTTCAATAACAAACCTATCGAGATACTCCAAGAAGATGAACTCATATGTTGTATAATCAAGGCAGAAATACTAGTCAGACCAACGGACATGAGGACTTGCTCTAGTGAAACATCATGAGTAACAACATCATCAAGATAGTCCTTGGAATTGAGTTTGATTTGATGATAACCCAATTCAAATCAAAGGTGGGGGAAGATAACATATCCATGGAGGAGATACTATCTTTCTTCAGCACGAACAAAACTAGACATCCCTTTAAGAGGGAACTAAGTTAGATAGAACGTTTGTCTTTCAACTCTCCAAGTTGTTGTTTAAGCTTAACCAACTAGTTTAGGGGTATCCAGTATGGATCCTTGGAGAAAGGAACAGTTCAAAGAACTTGCTTGCTCAAGAACTTGACAACACGGTCATGTGGAGACATGGCAATACTTCTAGTAGACACCCAAAATATCACGGACCACCGATATGTCACTTAGTTCTAGAGGAAACTTGCTTGGTAAGGCACGAAGACATAGTCTCAGATCTTGGGCACCAGCCTAACTCTTTAACCGACGAGAGTGTACCGGAATAGCGGACCTGGTAGCATAATCATCCTTCGCTTAGTGATAGGGTTGACCAATCACGCTAAGAATAACACAAATGTCCTTGGAGTTCAAAGAATTAGTAATTGCTAACAATCTCAGATGGCCACCCTATTACGCACGCGCATCATTCACGAGCACAAAAGCTCGGAGGAAGGGTGGGTAAATATGTGTAGAAGCATCACTTCATTAAGGTGTTATGAAACTCGGCACGGCCTCTTAGTATATAAGAGTGTGATACTTTAAGGTAGAATAGATAGAAGCTAATCATTGCTTCTTAATCTGCGGACTACAACACTTTGACCTAGTCCTAGATATGACAAGGTGATGGAGTTTGTTTTTCCTAACATCCCGAAATGGTTTGTCATTATGGACCACAAGAGTATCTTCCATTGGAAGACACCAATGCACATTACTACTTGGCTACCAACTAGTAAACAAAGGTCGGAAACGACAAGGGGAAAAAGACCTTGCTCAGGAGGGAATCCCAAGATGTGGATGCATAGTTTATCATTCTTCCGAAAACCAATGCACAGAAGAGGTAAGGTGTGGCAGAGTCACGAGTATAGATGTGAGACTCACGAGGAGTACTCTTATCGTGATCTATTTGGTTCCAGTAAAGAACATCTACCAGGGCTAGTGGTAGGGGAAGTCCTTAATTGTCACAAGTCAATAGCAACAAAGACCACAAGCTTGAAGACTAGAATTGGAGTACCAGCCATTCTGAGGTAATGTGTGAACATTTACAACTGGGGACAAAGGAATGGATCTTGGGTAAAAGATCAGCTTCATGTACAAGATTCATAACACCAGAATCCAGCACAATACAGGATCTTCGGTTCAAGTCTAGGCATTAAAACCCGAGAAAGAAGTAACTACTACTTGAGTAATACAGTGTATACTACAAGGTAGCATTCACGAGGTAGCTTCCAAGAGAAGAAACAACTTCTGAAGTACCCAAACAAACAAAAAGGAGGCACACGAGGCGAAAGGAAACCTCGAAGCCTAGAACAGAACACTATGTATCCTACAATATAATATTGTAGGCCCATAAGGTAGAGAGATCATGATGGAAAGGAATCTCTGAACTGAAGCAGATAAAAGGGAAACAAGGAATACACAACACACACAACTCTAGAGAACTCTACACTAGGTCACCTGGTTGAGAAACGACGTGCCCAAAAGGCACCTAAGCTTTGAAAGCCTAGAATAGATATCGAAACTTTTCCAAATCAACACAAGATGAGATGACCCAGAGTTAGAGCGATACCAGATGAGGAGAAAAAGAAGCATACTAGAGTTTTCGCAAATAATTTTCATCTTTCAAGTAGTTTTTGCAAACACAAGACACAACATCGACCAATAGCAAGGTTTTCCTACGGTCGGTACTGCTTTGATACCAAGAACTATGACACCCCCGGGATTAGGGTTAAGCAAATGCATAAATTAGCCTGATATAAGCTTAATCTAGAGCTCAACGATATCCAGTGGGAAATCGGTAACACAACAGTAACCCTGCGACAGAAAAATCAGTACAGCAAGCTCATAACTGAGTGAAGAACCAAGATATTACAAGCAGAGGTCACTGATCACAAAAATCAAACAATGGAAGGCAAATTATGGTATTAAGTATAGCAAACTTAACAAATGGCCAAATAGGCCTGAAGCATAACGATGACGTCCCAGCCCATAGATTCCAGGCTGCCGGCCGGGAACCCCAAGCTACTCCTTGGTGTCGATGTCGTACGGAACTCATCTTCAGGGAACACTTAATCTGAAAGTATCAACAAAGCAAGGGTGAGTACAGGGTGTACTCCGCAGGACTTATGGCTGGTGGGCTTATTTTGCATAAAGCCATCTTTGTTTTGTAAAACAAGAGGGAGAAGAAGCTCGTCTAATTAGATTATTTTAAAAGTAGATAAGAGAGCACCATCTCTGAATAATTGATCATCATCTTGATATCCACCAAAGTAATCCTCATCTCACAACAAGGATCACCCCCTCATACCCAAGAGGAAGCATCCTTAAGCACATGTTGAAACCTCCAAGTTTTACGATTAGGTTCATGTTCTCTATGATCTTAGAATTCGGTCACCAAGCGTTCATAACCGTGAACACTGCTTTTTGAAAGAATTTAACCCTGCAGGGATGTACAACTTTACCCACAAGTACCAACCGACTCTTAATGCCAGAATGTTAGCCCTCTTCCTTGGAAGGCCGATAGAGGGTGTTTGGCCACGACCTTTACCTTGCTTTCGCCGAGACCATGAGTCACACCCTAAGGATGGTTCCGCTGTAACGGGTCAAATCCCAAAGTCGGTCCCTAGAGATGAGAGGCGAGGTTGTTTTACCAGGGGCTCCATTGACCCCAAGCAACCCTGGCCACGCTTACCTACCTGTATGAATGCACCTCCTTCACTGCCTTCGAGAAGATCCAGAATGCATGTCAAATGGAATGCCCGAACTATGTCACTCATGGAATCTACTAGGCAAGTTAATCAACGGAGGGGTTCCCAAGTCCCATGTGGCTATACGCTCGTCTCAGTTCCAAAGGCAAGAACTCGGTTCCTAGTAGTGGCGAGCATGGGACTAGAAAAACAACTTACCACTATGGCCTCCCGTACAACCCTTAGCATGTTTAACCTTTACCACTGATCTTACCTCATCAGTATACCTCGTTCTCCTGTCATACTAGATTCTCTGCATTTGGTACATCATCTGGATGAACCAGCACCGATAGCTAAGCATGGCTAAGCAAGACACAGATAAAAGCTATAGCAGTGCACACAAGCCAAACCTAGTTATGCTAGGAGCAGTGGATCAGGTAATATAAGCTCAAGGGAGTAATGCAACAGATAGGATACTCTATTTATCGGTAAATAACCACAGTAGAATCGTATGCATCATGGCAAGAATGAAATACTTATGAAAGCATAGGATTCTTTTATATGTGGGGCTATGCTTGCCTTGTTTGTTGATACCCAGAAAGCAGATCTTCAAATATCTTGTACTTGACTTGGTTACAGTTGCTCAAGTATTGTTCGTCGATCTTCGATGGTGTTGATCTCAGTCTTCGATCTCAATCTCGATATCGTATTCTTCCGGGAAGAAGCAAACACCGGAAAGAAAGGAAACAATCAACACATGGCATCGATGCAAGGCTCAAGCAAGGATGATCATATGGAAAGTTAAAGGTTATTGAAATTGAAGCCCTAGACAAGATCATCACTTTTAAATGGGGTCTCTAGGGTTTAAACCCTAGTATTTGAAAAGCCCCATATGCATATGAGAGGGTTCAAATGTTCTCCTAATTAAACTTGAAATTTTAGTTGTTGAACAATGCATGATTTTGATGCTAAAGTGTATATCTTGTTTTTCTGAATATTTTGATATATTGTACAAATTTTTTCGACTTATAGATAGTTAGTTATTGAATTTACAAGATTTAAACAATTTCTGAAATTTTAAAACAAAACTGATATTACTTTTTACACCGAGGCTACTTCTAGCCACGGTGGCTGACAGAGGGTCCCCAGGCCACCTCAGCTGCCACGCAGGCAGGAACGGACCCACCACGGTTTGACCGTGCTGACCGCGCCCTGCTAACGTCATAATGACGTCAACCGAACGTCATCGATGGGGAAACCTCCCAGGTGGTCAATGGGAGGGCTACTGGGGCATGCGAGGCTGCGCTAGGGTGGCTGTTCAAGTCAGCATGGCAAGACGGACTAGAAACTGGCGGCACTGCTCCATTTGGGCTACCGGAGCATCACCGACGGCCATGTACTGCAGTGGTGCACGACGACTATCATTGAGAGGACGACACATAGTAGGAGGGAGACGGTGGAGAGGTCCTACAGGACCATGAGCTCACCATGGTTGTTGAGGAAGGCCCGAAGAGGCAGGGAGAGGTCGGAGGGCGCCGAAATCGATGACGAATGCGGCGGCTGGAACTCGAGAAGGAGGTGGTGATTGAGGCGATTGGAGGCTTCTCCGGCTCGAGCTCTTGTACTGGAAGAACAAGGAGATGGTGGTGGTTCCAGTGGTAATATCGGACGGGCGGGAGGTGGACGGAGACGGTGGGGATGACAGTGAGCCGCGGCTAGGGTTCGGGAGCTCACAGGAGCTCGTGATGGGGATCGAGAAGAAAAGGGATAAGGGTATGGGGAGAGAGGGGAGCGTCGACGTTCTTATCCTCGGCTCCAGGGCGGCGACGGGCATCACAGCACGCACGAGATTGACGGCGAGCATCGGGACACGCAGCAGCTTGCGTCATCCTTTTGGCCGAAGGAGGAAGAAAAGAGAAAGACGTGAAGAGGTACGTGGGCCGAGTGGGCCGACGCTGGGCCAGATGTGGGAAGCTGCTGCACGCGCGGTAGAGAGGGGAGGAGAGAAGGAATGGGCCGGCCTGGCTGGCAGCTGGTTCTGTTTTTTGTTTTGGCTAAAACATTTTCCTTTTCTGTTTTGGTTTTCCATTTGTATTTTCAAACTCTTTTCTGTTTTCAAACATTTTGAAAGTACCAGAGGTTTGTAAAATATGGAAGATATTGCAGGGCACTTTAATCAATTTGGGCTCCACTATTTTGGTGGTTTTCAAAATATTCAAACCCATTTTGATTTGTTTTTAAAAGGAAGTGGAAATAGCTAGGGTTTTAGGGTTTGTATATTATTTTATTTTGAATGCAATTTGAAAGATGATGCTCATGAATGCACAAACAAAGCCATAATTATTATTAGCTAAAACTAGGGTGTTACACCCATGGCACATACTTGACACCACAAGTGATGACTTCGAGGATTAAGCTCATCATCACCTCATGAACATCCACACCGATACCATGGTCATCATGAGGCGCCTCCTCTACCACATCAAGACATGGAGTGTCAAATTGTACATGTTGAGTGACACCCACCACGTCATGAGGCTCAAGACCATGATCTCCGTCATGAGGCCCAAGTGCCTAACCCACAACACCAACCGAGGAACGAGCCTCCTCTTCATCAACAACCGTGTCAAGAGGCTCTAGATCCTCAACACCCAAGCGCCTCAACCTCGTAATCAACCGTGCCAAGAGCAAGAGCAAGCTCCTCAACATTGCCATGAGAACCACGTCCCACCTCCCCAAAAAGAGGCTCCTCAACCGCAAGCACATCAACAAGCTCACCAAGCTCGTCGCAATAATTTCATGGAAGATGAAGATCATCACCATCATGGCAACCACATCCACCATGACCGCAATGAGAAAGAAACCTTTGGCAAGCTCAAGTTCATGATGCCCAAGTTCACCGACTCAAATGATCCCGAATAATGCCTCTCATGGGCGCTCAAAGTCGACAAGATCTTCCGTGTGCACAACTATAGTGATGAGAAGATGGTCGCCATGGTTTTTCTTGAGTTTGATGATTACGCCAACCTTTGGTGGGAACAAGTTAAGGTTGCTCGTGATGCAAGAGAAGATCCCCCAAACACAACTTGGCATGGTATGAAGGCTCATATGAGATCTCGCTTTGTTCCTTCGCACTACACGCGTGACCTCTTCAATAAGCTTCAATCGCTTAGTCAAGGGACAAAGACCGTGGAAGAGTACTTCAAGCAAATGGAGCTCAACATGATCCGTGCCAACACTGAAGAGCACAAGGAGCAAAAAATGGCACGTTTCCTCATCAACTTGAACCATCCAATCAAGCGCATTGTTAAGTTCCAAAAATACAACAATATGGTTGAGCTAGTGCACATTGCAACAAAAGCCGAGCGTCAAGAACAAGAGGAAATCAAATACAACAAGCCCAATACGCACTTCACCTAAAACCAAGCTTCAACCACTACACCAACAACCTTCAATGGTAGCTCCTCAAGTACCTCCAAGCTTCCCTTCAAGCCCACACTTCCTCAGGGAAAACTGCCACCAAGTGGCAAGCATACAAAGGATGACCCGCCCTTCAATGGCGAATGCTACAAGTGTGGAGGCAAAGGACACAAGTCGGCCACTTGTGGAAACAAGAAACTATTGTTCATATATGACAATGGCGACGAAGAGTACTTGAGCGAAGATGAATTTGATGCTAGAGTCAAAGAGGCAATGACAAGGCAATGTGTAGAAGATGACCAAGAACTCCTCATGTGTGAACATGACGCAAGTCCATCGCTTTTCCATAGAAGGATATTGACTACTCAAGCACAAGAGCATGAAGATAAATGTTCCAACATATTCCAAACACGTGCCGGCATCAATGGGAAATCTATCAAGGTGATCATCGATGGAGGGAGCTGCCACAACCTTGCAAGCACCAAGTTGTGTGAGAAGCTAAACCTCACCCTCCATCCTCACAAGCACCCCTACCATGTCCAATGGCTAAGTGACCAAGGGTCCATGAAGATCAAGTACATCGTTTTGGTAACATTCTCTATTAGCCCATACAAAGATACGGTGGAGTGTGATGTAGTCGCAATGACGGTTTGCCACATGTTGCTTGGTCGAGCATGGAAATTCGACAAAGGTGCTCTACATGATGGTCACACAAATGTATACACCTTCAAGTGGCATAACAAGATATGTGTTTTGCAACTAATGACTCCTAGCCAAATAATTGCGGACAATGCAAAGGCTTTAGTGAGGGCACAAACGACAACACAAACTTGTGAGAAGAGTGGTGAGCGAGAGAACCACCATATAGCGAGTGAGAGCCACAATCCTAACTCGAGTGGAAAAACTAAGAGTGTTCTCCTTGCCACCAAAACTGAGATGAGAGATGTGAGGAATAACCCATCCATCTTGCATTACATCCTCATTTGCAAGGGACTAGCGCAAGGAACTAATGACTTGACAAATATTCCTCCCTCTTCGATGGCTATTTTGCAGGAATTCAAGGATGTGTTTCACGAAGAGCTCCCTCATTAACTTCCTCCTCTTTGTGGAATCGAGCATCGCATTAACCTCATACCCGGTGCACCTCTTCCAAACCGCACCATTGTCGTGTTATTGCTGACGAGTACACCATGGAGGGGTCCTCACAATGCGTGTTTAGAGACATGGGGTAAGGCGAAGAGTTGGAGGGTACGAGGTAACACAGCTTACCCAGGTTCAAGTCCCACAACGGTGGCGGAACTCTACTCCTACTATAAATCACTATAATGGCAATACACCGAGTAACCGAGATAGGTTCGCTGTGCGAGGCATTGCGTGTTGTACGCAGCAATCAGAGAAGTTGTGCCCTAAAGGCTCCTGCAGGCTGGCTTATAAAGGCGCCAAGACCTAGGGTTTATAGGGAAAGGTCCTTGCCGGAGAAGGTAAAGAGTCCTACACCTACACAAACTAGTCTTCCGTGTCTTGTACTCCAAGGCTCCGAGTATGTCGGTGACTCCTGCGTAGCCTTCCTTTATCTGGCATGGGCCTCCCTTCAGGATCCGTCTAACTGGCCTTCCAGCAGGCCATAGGCGTTGCTACCAACTATGGGCCACTCCTGTTAGGCGGATTGGTGACATGCTATGAGGATACCCATATAGCATATCCCCAATAGTAGCCCCCGGAGGACTTTGAAATCTTGCACCGTCATGCTCGTTGATCTCTGAATATTCCGTCTAAGTGATGCCGACAATCCGTCAAGCAATATGTCAAAGGTCTCCCAAAGAACCATGCAATCCTCTCCGGCTTCGCAATATAGCCGGAGATTCCATGAGTCTTCATTTCTAGAGTCGGGTGATCTCCGTCTTCGATGGAATCTTTGGACATGACCCTTCACTTCAACTGTCAGGAGGATGACGTAGGGTATAGCCTACGCTACCTCGAAACTCAAAGAAGCAAAGAATTAATCATTAGCTACTTTGACGTGCGCGAAATCCAAAACGGTGGAGCGGCAAAAGACGGAGGACGTGGCGAAATTACCGTGCACGCTCGCTTCCACGTCGAAATGTCCCATCCATTAGATACTTTTGCACGAATCTTGACACAAGGCTTATATATTTCCACCGCGGTCAATTTATTTATTTTTACCCGTATTCGCTTCTCAGTCTTCGTCTTCCTCTAGCCGCGCGATCGTTCAGGCTCTCCTGCAAAAACCCTAACCAGAGTTCTTTGTTCATCCACACACTCCTCATCATAATGGCCTCCAGCAGCTCCGCTCCTTCTACGGCTGCGATTCCCTAGGCTATGACGGAGCCATCCCAGGGAGTGATCATTCCGCCGGAGGGATGGTCGTTCCCTTCTTCGCCGTGACGGAGTCCGCCGGAGATGACCAAGAACGAGCAGCTCCCGAAGCCGCTGAAGAAGAAAGCGACTCCCACAAGGGGGTGTGGAGAGGCTCTGATCTCTCCGCGGAAGATCTCCAAGATCTGGTCGACGAAGGGTATCTCCCTGCGGTGGAGAAGTTCATCTAGTGGGCAGCGCCGGCCAGCGAGGTGGTCCCTTTTCCCCAACCCAGAGAGAAGGTATAACTCAAATCTCAACTGGTATGTGGCGTAAGCCTACCAGCTCCGACTTCTTCCTGGACGTCCTTCGACACTTCCGGGTTCTTCCCCACAACCTCTCTCCCAACATCATCCTAGTCCTTAGCAACTTTATAGCTGTGTGCGAAGGATATCTAGGAATCAAACCTAGATTAGATCTATTTGTATATGTATTCACCGTTAAGAGAGAGTCCGTAGAGTCCAAGGATGAATTGCGGACCTGCGGAACCATTAGCTTTAAGATCCGGCCTAGTCAGCGCTTCCCCAACATCGTAGGGCACGAGTCTTGCAAGAACTGGCAACGCACGTATTTCTACAGGCCAGCTGTCCCTCTGCCAGACCATCTTGAGACCTACCCCGACTTCGTCGATGGAGCCGCCACCAAAGTGCCCTCATGGCGGACCCCGACCTCTCTTCCCTTCGATGATGAAGCCAATCGTGCCATAAGGCGGATCGAATGGCTCGTAGATGAAGGTCTAATGGGCTTGGACCTTGCCATGTGCTGGTATGTTAGGCAGATCCAGCCTCTGCAGCACCACGCCGAGCTAATGTGCAAGTATAACCAAGACAGGAGGGATCCCATGCAAATTTTGTGGGATAACTTCTCTATTGACTCCATCAAGATTTGTCTTAAGGACATTGTCAAGGTGAAGGACAAGAATCATGGCTTCAAGATCACGTTCGACATGTTAGAATGCGGCAAGTGCCTAGAGGTAGCTACTGTTTCCTTTGTTGCTCGTTATATACTCTAAGGTTTTTCTATCTTTGAAGTTGTCCGTCTAACACTCTTTTATATCCCAGCTGGCGACCTTGGCGGCGGATCAAATGGCCTCCTAGGTCTACGATCCAAAGCTGAAGGATATCCAGGTGGTGTCCGACGACGACGCCTCCAAGGATCAACCAGCTCCGGCAACGCGAAAGCGAACGAGCTTAACCTCTAATGCTGCTGCCGAGGCCAAGAAGAAGAAGAAAATAGAGAGTGGAGTCTCCAAACAATCCACTTCCGCCTTAGAGGCGGAGAAGAAGAAGAAGTCCACCGACATTCCCCTCGCTAAGGCTCCTCCCGTGGAGTAAGTACTTTCATTCTTCGGCTTGTATTTTTATCTCGCACCTTTTCTCAACTCTTGTACTTATACCCTGATTTCCGTCTTACGGAAGCCATTGCCAACGCCAAGAGAATTGTCGAGCAATCCAAGCATATCTAGGAGCTCGATGATGAAAATAAGATTCTGAAGAAGGACCTGGCCGAGGCTGTCAAGGGGCATGATGCAGCGATGAAGGCTATGCAAGATTCTGCTGACGCCGAGATGCAGCGCCTGAAGGACGAACTTGCGCAACTCAAGGAACAGAACCAAGCTACCAAAGAGCAGAATGCTAGGAACCTTGAGGCATTCAAGATAGTCCATAAGGAGCACGATGTCTTGGCATAGACATGCCATCAAGTGAAACGAGGATCTTCGGTAACCTTTCTCTATCTTGGTCTTTTTTGGTAAGTTGGACAACCATTTGACTTGTTTTTACTCATGGTCTTTGTATGCTTGTGCAAACTACAACTCCCATTGGCTTAGACAACTTGGGTGAGGGTGCTCCAAGCTCCAACTCATGGTCTTTGTATGCTTGTTGCCATCATAGGGTTCCACGCGTTCCAGGTGCCAGCTACTTGCTGGGCAACCAAGTCGGAATCTCCACAGCAAACTATGTGCTTGATGCCAATATCCTTGTCTATGCGAAGTCCGTGAATTTGGGCCTCATACTCCGCCATGTTATTGGTAGCGTGGAAGTGGATCTACAGGAAGTATTGCAACTTCTCTCATGTTGGTGATTGCAATAATACACCAACCCCGAGCCATTGAGTAACTTGGATCCATCAAAGTACATGACCCAATACTCTGGCTCTAGTACAAGGGTGTCTTCTGGCAGTTCTGTCCAATCCACAAGAAAGTCTGCCAATGCTTGTGATTTGATAGCATCGTGTCGCTTGTAGGTGATGTCAAAGGCGGCAAGTTCAATGCCCCACTTTGCCACTCTCCCTGTAGCGTCGATGTTGTTGATGATGTCGGACAGTGGAGCTTTGCTCACTACTGTGATGGGGTGCTCCTAGAAATAATGCCTTAGCTTGCGTGAAGCAAGGAAAACTCCATAAGCTATCTTCTGGTAGTGCGGGTAATGCTGCTTGGATTCTGTCAAGACCTTGCTCACATAGTAGACGGGTCGCTGAACTCCGTATTCGTGTGTTGGTTCCTTGCGCTCCACCACGATGATGATGTTGATTACTCGGTTGGTTGCCGCCATGTATACTAACATAGGATCCCTTGGCACTGGTGATACAAGTATAAGTGGGGAGGAGAGTACTCTCTTCAACTCCTGAAGTGCTGCGTCAGCTTTGTTTGTCCATGTGAATGTGTTCGCCTTCTTGAGCAACTTGTAGAGCGCCATGGCCTTCTCACCAAGTCGGCTGATGAACCGGCTTACTGCTGCAACGCAGCCTGTGAGCCTTTGTATGTCCTTTAGACATGTCGGGCGTTTGATGTCAAGGATGGCCTTGATTTTCCCCGGGTTCACCTCGATTCCGTGATGCGAAACGATGAAGCCCAACAATTTGCCGGATGGTACCCCGAAGACGCACTTCTTTGGGTTCAGCATCAGGTTGTATTTCCAAAGATTGTCAAAGGTTTCCTGCAAGTCGGCAATAAGATCATTTGATTTCTTTGACATTACCGCGATGTCGTCCATGTAAGCGTGTATGTTGCGACCTATTTGGTTATGTAGGCAATGTTGCATCGTCCGCTGGTACGTGGTACCAGCGTTTTTCAACCCAAAGGGCATCGTGACGTAGCAATACGTGTCATCGGGTGTGGTGAACGAAGTGGCCAATTGGTCCAACTTTCACATCTGGATCTGGTGGTATACTGAAGAGGCATCCAGAAAACACAGAAGTTCCAAGCCAGCCATCAAGTCAATGACTTGGTCAATGTGAGGCAAAGCAAACAGATCCTTTGGACATGCTTTGTTCAAGCCGATGTAATCAACCCACATTCTTAATTCATTGTTTCCCTTTTTGGGGACAAGTACAGGATTTGCCACCCATCGGGTGTGAATAACTTCTCGGATAAAGCCAGCCTTAAGTAACCTAGCTATTTCTTTGCCTATAGCCCTTCATCTTTCATCACCAAAGCTTCGTAGAGGTTGTTTCACTGGTTTGGCATTAGGATCAATATTCAAGTTGTGCTCGGCAAGTTCCCTAGGTACACCTTTCATGTCGGCAGGTTTCCAGGCAAAGATGTCCCTATTCTCATGGAGGAACTCGACGAGCGTGCTTTCGTATTTGGGATCCAGGTCCGTGCCATTGGCGGTGGTCTTGGAGGAATCACCTTCGACAAGCTCCACCTGCTTGGTCTTGATGGAAGCCTTGAAGGCGGGTTCGGCAGTAGTGATCTGCATCTTCGAAGTTGGCATCTCCGAGGCATCGACCTGGTTCTGGATCTCCTTGAACTCCTCACCATCGAGGACTGCTTCGGCGTAGGCGGCTTCGCTGAGCTTGCACTCCCGTGCCTTGCTGAAGCTTCCGTCAACGGTGATGACACCATTTGGTCTGGGAATCTTGAGTTTGTTGTATACAAAGCTTGGCCTTGTGAGGAAGGAGTGGAAGATGTCGCGTCCGAAGATGACGTGGTACACGCTCTTGAAAGGCACCACTTCAAAGGTCATGCATTCTTGGCGGTAATTGTTTACATCACCAAAAGCAACCAGAAGGGTGATGCAGCCGAGGGAATTTGCTTGTCGGCCAGGGACAACCCCATGGAACACGGTGTTGCTCTTCCTTAGCTGGGTCTCCGTTAAGTTCATCTTGTGCAGTGTATCCAGGTACATGATGTTGATGCTGCTTCCACTGTCCACGAGGCACTTGGTGAACTCCGTGCCGTCAATCAAAGGGTTGATGACCATGGCATACTGGTTCTCTATTGGGATGAGTTTTGGGTGATCCTTCCTATCCCAAGTAATTGGAACTTTCGACCACCTGACCTACTGGGGAACCGGAGGGAGGGTAGCCATCAATATCCTCAGAGAGGTTTTCTGGGACCGGACGGTTGGAGTGCCAAGGAAGGTGTGGTAACATGGAGCCTTCTTTTCGAAGGGATTTTTCCCTTTATCGTCTCCCTTGTCGGAAGATTTTGGGTCCATGTCCTCGTCCATATCACTTGATTCCTTGGGCTCTTCCTCCTTCTTCTTCCCTATGCCCTTCCCGCGGGGTCTGTTCTTCCGACTTCTCTTATAACCGGACTCAGGGTCCTCCTTGAGATCATTGACAAACTTCCACTAGCGATTGGTGTGGGTGGATTTTCCATTGGCGTCGAGGTGGACGAAACACGGTATATCACGGTACTCTTCATACGTTTGGGGAACACGGGGTGCTGAGGGTGTAGTGTCACTCCTCTGCTGGTGACTACTAGCTCCCCGACCACGTCCATGTTTTCCGCCATTGCCTCTGCCAGTGAACATTGCAGCGACCATGTCGCCTACTTGCTTCTCTTTGGGCGGGTTCTTCCGCTTGCTATTTTTGTTCTTCTTGGCCTGGGTAGGGATTTCTATCGCCGGCAATGATCCACGCACGTCGTCATCGGCAGCGGCAAACTTGCTAGCCATGGCGATCATTGCATTGAGGTTGAGGTCGTTGTTGTCTTGCCTGCGCTTCAACGTATGCTGGAGCAAAGTTCCCTTTTCCAGCCCATCAATGAAGGCGGCCATAGTGGTCTATTCGTGCACCCCTGCGAAGGAATTTTTCATATCCAGCCAGCGAGAGAGGTAGGCACGGGAGGTTTCATCCTTCTTTTGCACACACCGTTGTAGGTCTCTGACGATGCAGGGACGTTTCTACGTGCCCTCGAAGTTCTTGGTGAACGCTTCATGCATGTCCAACCAATTGCATATTGATTTCTCTGGTAAGTCGTCGATCCATTACCGGGCGGTGCCGGTCAACATGAGTGGGAGGTACTTGACGGCGACACTGGGGTTTCCCCCTGTGATGTGGATCACTTTGATGTAGTCCTGCAACCATGTTGTTGGCCAGGCGGTGCCATTTTATGGGTTGATGGTCTTGTTCTATCTGGAGGCCCTTGGGGTAGGTTGTGTCCCGTATGACTGGTCCAAAGCAATGTGGCCCAAGGTATGGGAGCTCTCGAGCTTCTTGGATCCTGTCCAGCCGCGATCATGCGTCATATGGCTCTGGCTGCTTCCCTTTTCCGTCTTGGGGAGGGAGTTGTGGCGCAATTTATGAGATCCGCCATGCCCTCCACCATGATGGCTGCTAGGTGGCGATGGCGCCGGTGGGTTAGCTCTCTTGTTGTGCCCCTCCTGTGACTCCTCACGCCTGTCGTAGTTGCTTTCTGGATGTGGCGGTTCCTTGAGGGACCTGCTCCTGTGTCCGTCATGGCTGCTGCGCTCTCCGGCATACTAAGGTTGTTCGCCCTGATTTCGTATAATGATACCGGGCTGTGACCGCCTTGGAGGTGGAATGCTTGTGCCGTGGCGCGGCTCTGGGTCCTCGTGACATCGAGATGGTGGTGGAGGTGGCGAATGATGGGGACGAGCCTTTTCTCTATGGTGAGAGGATATGGGGATAGCGTCAGTCCTGTTGCGTGCCTCCCTCTGTCTTTGCTCTGTAAAACCTGTGTGCGATCCTTCGTCACGGGGAGATTTTGGCCTTCTGCGGCTGTTCAGGGTTGACTAGAACAGCTCCGGGTTGGACTAAAGCCTCTGCGAGGCAGCCTTTTCCTTTTGCTTGCATGCCTTAGCGACGAGGTCGTACACCTGAGCAACTGCTTCTGGCAACCTTTCCTGCTCCAGTAGGGTCTTGGCGACGGCAATGTTGAGAGCGGGAGTTGGCATGACCTACCTCCCTCTCTATTTTTATGTAAGGGGTGACTTTAGTCGGTTTAGACCCGTCAAATACCAAGCCTCGCTGAACGCCGGGATCTTGGATGATGTGAGCTGGTACCTTCTTTGCCTTATGCTTTAACAGCAATTGCTTGTATTTGGCCTCCATAGCTCTTGCTGCCTTGATGGATTGCTGCGCCTTGGCCATGTCTTCGTCCAGCTTAGCGCCTTTCTCCGCGATGCACTTGGCCTCCGCCAAGATTTCCGCACGTTTCTCATCGAGCTCCATAATGCTTCGGATATGGGCAACGGTGATTGGTTCGAAAAGAAGTGCGCCGTAGATTGCTTTCTCGGTGGGAGTGGCTAAAGGGTTGCCAGCTGCAGATGTTGATGTTGGCAATGGCGGCTGATTTGATTGTTGGGCCGTATTGGGGCCCGTGGTAACTTCCTGCGCCGGTGGCTGGTGGTTAGCCAGAGGAGGCAGAGCCTTGGCCGGAGCCGGAGGCTCGGTGGCTTTTTTAGCTATTGCTGCTCTGGTGACCGCTGGTGTGGGTGGAGCCCTCTCACGTTCTCGTTCCTGTCCGTCTTCTTCCATCACATTCCTAATGGTGACTAGCACCTAGTGGGAAGTGTTGGTCTTCTCGGCGCGCTCCTCCTTCTCGATCTCCTGCTCGATCTCCCTCATAACAGCGTCATATTTCTCCGAGTTAGCGTCCGAGTCACCGGCATCCATACTGATGTCTTCGTAAAGTGCGTCGAGGACGGAGTCGGAGATAGCTTCGGTGTTAGTGACGGCGGATGTGGAGGGTGATGGAGCCGGGCCGTTGTTGTTGTTTCCTTCTTCGGTTACGACAGAGATTGCCGCCATGGCCTCTTCATTGGCAGCTGCATATTCGTTGACAATGGCAACCATCTCACCAAGGGTGAGCGGGCCTGCGGCCTGCCGCCTTCGGAGGGTATGCTGGAGAAGTGTTCCAGGCGTGAGCCCTTCCACGAAGTGGTACACGAGCTCGTCGGCACGGTCGCCTTCTAGGGTTTCCCTCACCCTCATCCATCTGGCAAGGTATTCGCGGGGAGGTTCCCCATCCCTTTGAAGGCATCTGGCCAGATCAAAGATGGTGAAGACGCCGACAAAGTATGACATGCGCATCTCTAACGCTCAAGGAAGCCAAGCGGATTTGCGGGGTCCTTCCACCTTTATATCCTACACAGGGGCGGTTTGGGTGGGCCTTGAAATTTTCTGATCCGAGCCACCATACTCCAAAGAGAGGTATCGCCCAGATCCTTCCACAAACGTGTCCTTCTCATAGGCGGTCCGTGCGGGGCTTGATGAGTTTCCGACTTCCTGGGAGCTAGGACCCGAGTCAGTTTCACCGATGAAGATGTGGATGTCTTCGAAGGGGTCTATGGAGTAGCGCGCGGGGTTCGTGTTCGCCAGCAGCCAGAACTCATCTGGAGGGACGATCGGGACGTTGCCGGAGAAGAGAACGCAATCGATGGCTACGGTGTCGCTGATTACCGCAAAGAGATTGGACCTCGCTCGGTGTAGAGCTCCAAGTGCCTCTTGCCCCATGGTGGGCGCCAACTGTCGTGGTATTACCGACGAGTACGGCATGGAGGGGTCCTCACAATGTGTGTTTAGAGACGTGGGGTAAGGCGGAGAGTTGGCGGGTACGAGGTAACATAGCTTACCCAAGTTCAAGTCCCACAACGGTGGCAGAACTCTACTCCTGCTATAAATCACTATAATGGCAATACGTCGAGTTACAGAGATAGGTTCGTTGTGCAAGGTGTTGCACGTTGTACGCAGCAATCAGAGAAGTTGTGCCCTAAAGGTTCCCGCAGGCCGGCTTATAAAGGCGCCAAGACCTAGGGTTTACAGGGAAAGGTCCTTGCCGTACAAGGTAAAGAGTCCTCCACCTACATGAACTAGTCTTCCGTGTCTTTTACTCCAAGGCTCCGAGTATGTCGGTGACTCCTACATAGCCTTCCTTTATCCGGCAATGGCCTCCCTTTAGGATCTGTCTAACTGGGCTGCCCAGCAGGCCATAGGCCTTGCTACCAACTATGGGCCACCCGGGTTAGGCGGATTGGTGACATGCTATGAGGATACCCATATAGCATATCCCCAACAGCCGCCTACCGCACGAACCCGGAGGAGAAGAAGGAGATTGAACGTGAAATCAACCAACTCGTCTCCAAAGGTTTGATCCAAGTAAGCACTAGTCCAAGTCCGATACCTGTGATTCTTGTTCCAAGAACGGATGATACGTTGTGGTTATGCATGGACTGCCATCCAATCAATGCTATCACCATGCGTTATCGACATCCCATACAAAGTATCGATGACATGCTTGATGAGTTGTGTGGAGCCATTATTTTTTCGAAAATTGATCTTCATAGTGGTTACCATCAAATAAGTATGGTGGAAGGTGACGATGGGAAAACCGCCTTCAAGACCAAACTTGGTCTCTATGAATGGTTGGTCATGTCATTGGCTTATCTAATGCCCCATCCACCTTCATGCGCCTTATGAATCATATTTTGCGTTCTCTCATTGGAAAAAGTATTGTTGTCTATTTCGATGATATAATTGTTTATAGAAAGTCATTTGAGGAACATGTCAAGGAGATCTTACAAGTCCTTCGACATGAAAAGCTATATGCTAATCTTCCCAAGTGCACTTTTGTTAAAGACAAGTTGATTTTTATTGGATTTCTCGTTTCTTCGAAGATCATTGAAGTTGATGTTTCCAAGATAAAGGACATACGAGATTGGCCCATCCCCACAAATGTGAGTGAACTCCAAAGTTTTCATGGGTTGGCCGGTTTCTATCATCGCTTTGTGAAAGAATTTTCTACGATTGGTTGTCCTCTCAACGAGTTGACCAAAAGGAATGTCGCATTTCTGTGGGGCAAAGCACAACAAAAAGCTTTTGATGAACTTAAAAAGAGGCTCACCGAAGAACCTCTTCTTTTGTAACCAGATTTCACAAAAGCTTTTGAAATAGTGTACCACGTTATCTTCGTCTACAAAGGTTTGATCCAAATTAGCACTAGTCCAAGTGCGGTACCCATGATTCTTGTTCTAAAATAAGATGATACGTTACGGTTATGCATGGACTACCATCCAATCAATGCTATCACCGTGCGTTATCGACATCCTATACTGCATCTTGATGACATGCTTGATGAATTGCGTGGAGCCACTATTTTTTCGAAAATTGATCTTCGTAGTGGTTACCATCAAATACGCATTGCTGAAGGTGATGAGTGGAAAACTGCATTCAAGACAAAACTTGGTGATATGGGCATGAAGGAGGAGGTGAAGCCTAATTTTAGGACTCCACCAAGCGAGGTGATGCAGACGCATCCCATTGATGATTGGCACGCCAGGACGACCTACGATATGTAATGATAAGTCTAAGGTTGTGTCAAGTATTGTTGCTATGTTATTGAGTCTGACTCCAGGTTAGGTTCGACTCCGTTTGTGTGTTGGGTCTGTCCAATAGACTAGTTGCAGGCCTCCTATATAAAGGAGTGTAACATCCCAGCATTAGGATCCAACGAAGGGTTGAAATAGGAATATAAGTTTGTGCATGCATGCATCTGTAAAATCAGGGTAATTTTTTGCCAAGCAAAACACTAAAGGGATCAGAGTTTGTTTCACTAACTAGAGGTAGGAATAGCTCTTGTTAGTGATTGCTATGAATTTTGACATGACCTTTAGGCAGTTTTAAGATTTTGGGAAAATTACTTTGAATTCAAATTTGAAATACAAATCCATTTGAAAATATTTGAATATTCGAAGTTATGAATATTGAGGGGTTTTCCAAAAGAAAACCTTATTAACATTGTTTGATTATAATAAAGAAATAGTAATCAACAATAAGAATTAAAGGCAAGGAAAATTAAATAAGAAATAAATTCTTATTTCTTTATTGAATAATAAGGTTACAACTGGTGATAGATACATCAAAAGTACAAGATTACAAAGAAAAGAAATTAAACTTTATTAACTTGTAATAATATATTTACAAGATCTTTTACAAAAAGGAATACAAAGAAGGTTACAATTAAAGCCTATACTACCTATCTACTCCTATACTAATCTTGTGAGTCCAGATCTTGTTCCTGCAAATAAGATAAACAACTAGAAAGGAAATTAGGGGTTAGTTACGTAATTTTTACTCTCAGTGGTGGACAGTGAAGTGCACTGTTCATGGTACATCATTGAGTCAATAAAGGGGCAAGTTTCACCAAAGATGAAGTATCTGTTCTTTTCAATAAATAGTTAGAGACTACAATAGAAGCCAAGTGGACAGAAGTAAGTTTCACCAGGCTATCAACCAGTAAATAGGTAATAGTAAAAGACAAGTTACTTGAGCTGATCCACATGCACAGAACAAACACACACATAGCTTAGTCAACTAACTGCATGGAGTGTGTTGTCAAGCCAACAGCAGCAGTACAAGCAACCATAAGAAGCACCATTCGAAGGGGAGTACAGGAACTCAATTCTCCCTCTCAAGCACACACACACAACTATTGAGCTTGCCAAAATCATAGCCAAAATACTCCACCAGATTACCCAAATCAACCACCAGTTCTTCACCAGATGGTAACATAAGGAGGGGGTGGAGAAGGTGGATAGCAAGGTCAAGCACAAAATCACAGGAGTAGCACCAGGAGGTGTAGAGCTAGAGCAAGCTAGCAAGCAACACCACAACCTCATCAACCATCAAGTAATTTGGTGAGTACAAATAACACCATCATATGAGCAAGTCATCATAGAGTCACTAGAGCATGTGTTATTTATTTGATCTTCTCAGAAAAACACGCAAGTGGGGTGTACATCCATCCTAGAAGAAAGGTAAATAGACAAATGATAAAACTTTACTAGCCTTTACCAAGATCTCAAACCAGCATCACTGATCTTGGATAACATATATATTCCAGAGTAAATTAGGCCAAGGTATGGATTTTAGGCACATATCCTAAAGGAGTAGCACCCCAGAATCTATGGATCTACTAAATCCAAGATGTGTAGCTGGTATCCATACTAGAAATCATCTATTAGAGACAGCAAGTTAGGGAAACTATCCCTATGCCTCAGAACAACATCATAGGCATGAAACAATTGTTGGATATCATAAACCAACAGATACAACAAGGATTTTCAGAGCAATTAACCATCTAGACACTTCTGGAGCATTTGTAAACCCAAAGCTAGTACCAAAAAAAATCATGTGTACCATTCTTAAGAGGTGTCACTAGGATCTGTTCTAACACATAAAATCTTACCAATTGATTACAGAATCTAGGCCAAACCCTAACCCGGCGCACCATCGCGGAAGCTCCAGGGAAGCCAAACCCTAACCCTAGTTTCGGGCAGGGGTCAGCATGGCCAGGAGAGAGTCCCAGCGGCGAATCTTCTCGGACAGAATGGAACAGCGTCGTCGACATAGCCATGTTGCACCGTGGCAGCGGCAACAGCGGCCGGATCCGGCCGGAATCGTGCGCGGCGGTGGCAGCAGGCGGAGTAGGTGACCGCATGAGCGAGAGAGCGAGAGGAGAGAGGAGAGAGGAGTGTGAGTGCCTGGGGGGTACTGGGCCTGTGGGCAGCCTAGTACTACCCTAGTGGGCGTAACTAGACCAAGTGGGCCGGTTAGGTTGGGTCAGGCAAGCCCAGTGGGCCAGGCCCATATATTAATAGGGTTATTTAAAAAAGAACTAATTACAAATATGCTCCTGAAATAAAAACAACACTAGATAAATAAATAAAAATCTTAAAAATACCAATAATATATCTATGAACTCACAAAAATATTTTCTATTGAGTAAGAATAATCAATAGAATTTTTGGCAACTAAAATTCAGGGCTATTAGTTATAAGATGCCAATTACTTTTGAATTTACAAAAATATAGGAAACACTTAAAATTGAATAAAATTCACTTTTAAGATCCTAAATGTATATATTATTATATAAAAATACTAATTTGTATTTTTGAAAAGTGAATTTGGTGTGATAAAAATAAATCTTATTTCCTTTAAGGAATTTCAGAAAATATTTAAAAAGTAATAAATGAAATAAATTCATAGAATGATATTTTTCTTTTATTAATTAAATAAAATAGTAAACTTTTACTAAAAGGGTAAAACATACTAAGAAGCAAATAGTAAATCATTGCATGACATTACTATGCATTGCATATTGCTTCTTTAAATATTGTCCTTATTGGGCAATAATGGTTCTTTGTAGAAACCGGAGCTCAAGGTCACGTGGAAGCATCCGACTTCACTACGTTGCAGTCACAAGGCAAGTTCATAACTTGCTCATGTCCTTTGAAGAGTCTTTATCAAAGATATTGCAAATTGTGTGTTATCATCTATGATTTGGAAAAATAAAATGATATCTTCTCTAATAAATAAGATGTAGTATCATCCAAGTGATGATAAAGATCAGCAATGGAACTTAGGGTTCCAATTGCATAAGTCACATAGGCTTAACAACCCATGACATCAGTGATTCTAGCCTTGTATAATACGCATTAACCATGAGATTTGGAATGGGACAGAGAAGTCAGCTGTATCTTCTTCCTTTCATATGGAGGCAAGATGACTTTATCATGACATTGGGATTCCTGGTATGGATCCAACATATGGGTGGGCACCCTTAGGCCCCACGATTTTGGTGTCTAGATTATTTATGAGTGGCTGCTAGAGGTATAGTCGGGCCTTTTAGGGATCTTACCAGGGGCATCACCACTTCATAGAGTCTTCGGGAACTCAGAAGGGTTATAGCTTTCCCTAGTTGGAGGCTTAATGGAGGTGTAGTCAGCCCCGGAGGATCATGCAGACATATGGTGTCATGGAGAGGGCATTGATTGGCTTGGATCACCTACTAGGCCCCACATCATGGAATTGTGGACGGGAAAGTACGCCTGGTTGTGCAACAAGGAGTTGATCTCTCATGGGTAAAGCAACAAACCTCTGCAGAGTGTAAGAATTGTGACATGTTACTCCCTATTCCGGGAAGGAGCTACGAACACGGCAGGAAAGGAACTCCATGAAGTTCTGGTCAACCTGTGAAGGCTGATGGGCATAGTTTTTGATAATAAACTAAATCTTTGAAGAAATGTTTACGAAAATTGCAAAGTACCAAGGACATATCGTCCGAGATGGTAGATAGAGCATCAAACTTCCCACCTTGCATATAATGAACTTGCTGGGTAATGCTGTTACTCACTCTTTCCTTTGAACCCCTGCTTAGACTCTGAGAATCCAGAAGACACTTCGATATACGTAGCTGATGGACAAGAGGACATCTGCTGCGAAGAACCCGGCCTGTCCAGAGGAGTTGAAGGGGTGGACTACGAGATATGCTATGGAGTGGAGGGCAACGAGTCCGAGTAGTTGCCTTAGTTATTATTAAACCAATTGAGCCGAGCAGCATGAACTATATATAATAAGTTGTTGAGCTCAATTCGAAGTATGAGTTTGGATTTTATATTTTCGGCTGAAACTACTTAAGTTTGGTTTGTAATCTCATAATGATGGAAGTTTGTGAACTCTTGGTTTGTAATAATGAAGTGTGTATGTTTGTAATATGGAGCCGCAATGTTTCTGTTGTACCACTCTGAGGGGTGTGATATTTACGGAACGGTGTTCTGTGAATGTCATATCAACGACTATAGTGTACTACACATGCAGTGTTATGCTGGGTCACCGCAGCTGGTATCAGAGAAATTGATTTGACCTTAGGTTGGAAACTAGTAAAGGGAAATAACCGTAGGAGTCTAGGAGCAACGATAAAGAGTTCTCTAGATTATATGATGAATATTCAATTGGGAATATTTCATTATATTTTTTAGTGCGATAATTCTTTATTATGATGCATAATTATAATTAATGGATACTAATTATATTTATATCTTTACAGTGGAAATGGCACCAAAGTTTCCAAAACAGACTTTGGCCAGGAAAGAAGAGACTCTCGATGACTATCAGGGGGGCTTTAACTGAACAACTTCAAGAACTGTTGAGGGTTTTTGGTTGCACAACTAATATCCCAGTCAATACCATTACCTACCATGATGGGCGAATGTTAGCCAAATATCGTGTTAGCATCCAATTACCGAAGAAGCTTGGTTTATATCACAATTTATCTATGGGGGAAGGTAGAAGTCACCTAGCAGCATATCATGTTGCTATTGTGGAGGCGATAGCCAATGTTCGGGAACACAAAGCAGAAGAGTTAGCTAGAAGCACATATGCTGTGATTCCTCATGACTCTATAGACGAGGAACCACCGGATCATCTTACTTTATTAAGGAAGCATCCAAAATTAGCTTCTAAGTTTATGGATCTGTATCGACTGATGGTTGGGTCTTTCTATAAGACAAATCATGTTATTGTAGAGATCATGTTGATATGCTAGAGGATTTAACGAATCCTGAAAGAAGGGAGAAGTTAGCATCTAAATTTGAGAATGAAGCAGTGGATAGGGTTAATCCAGTTTTCAAGGATATACCTATAGATCCAACATCTTTTACACCATATCCTTACTCACCGATACTAGAACCTATTAGATATCCCGATGAGGGCACTAGTCATCCAGTACCATAGAGTTCTTGGGGAAGTAAGGACTCAGAATTACCTATTGGGAATTCTGAAGTATGGAGGTACGGATCAATGGATGGATCTACCAGGAATCCTAATCCCGTGGAAGATTCAGTTGGAGATATCGGGCAGACTAGTCGCATGGGCGTAAGATCTTATTCCGTTGATGGAAGAGATGTCCACGTGGAAGATGTAGAGTCCGAGGAGGAAGATCCTGAAGAAAGGGTGTTTGAGTCACTAGAAAATTATCCTACTCCAGATGATGTGCACTATCTAATCATAGCTGAGGACTATCGTACCCAACAGAGTACTTGGGGGGCACCGGAAGGTTAATATTCTGTTGATTCCTCTAGAATCAGGATGCAGGAGATGGATGAAGAAGAAAGTGATGAGGATGATTCGGTAGATACTTCAGATGAGTTGGAAGGTATGGATACACTTCAGCTGAATGATGTGTCAAGTCCGGAGACTTCTGATACTGAATATCGTCTGTCGAAGAGGCAAGTCGTTTCACAGTCGGTGTGTCGTACTTCACGTCAACACGGTTGTACTCTGGGCATGTACGATGAACAACGTAACTTATGGGGAGTGTGACTTTGATTAGGAGCATTTCCGCAGGAGACGAGAGTTGGAGTTGGAGGACTTGATGTAAATAAATAAGTGGGATAGTACCACATGAGCTTGTAATGCTTACTGAGTAAGGGCTTGTAATCACGTTGTATAAATTATATTGTTTGTAATGTAGAATATGTGTGTAATGCATATTTGGTTCTTATTTGGATCTTGTTTTCCATTGTGTGACTAGTTCTATGCATGAAGTTGAGCTCAGAACACATATGCATGATGTAATTATGAGTATTCACTTATGTTACAGGACTAGGGGGGTATGGAAATCGGTGTAGAAAACGAGACTGAGCAGCAGCGCATGGAGCATGAAGCCAAATAAAAGGTGGATGAAGACGCCAGAATGCAAGCGAATTTACCATAACCACCACCACCAATGAGGCCACTGATGGAGCAGAACTTTATGCAGTACATGCAAATTATGCAAGAGTCCTAGAACAAATTCATGGAGGGGTTAGTAGACCGTGTGGGACAGCCGAGGGCACCTCAAGGACGTGGTGTTATTCTTTCGGATTTCCAGTGTTGTGGGGATACCCCCGGGTATGGTCACGCCGGGGTATAAAGGCCGAGTTAGCCGAGGTTCGGCAAGGCCAAAGCGGAAGCTAGCTGGGTCACCTGAAGGCAGACCGAATCACGGGGTAACCCGGACCAGGGGGCATTCGCCTAACTAAGTCTCAACCGACTTAAGCAGTAAGTTGGAAATGCATGTTTAACTTGTATGCAGGAACATGTGTGGCTGGATCAACTATGATCCGGGGCACATCTAGCTTCTAGGAGAAGGAAGGAATCTCGCTGGTCAAAAGAAGCTCCGGTACGCACTGCCTGAGCGAAGCAGACAAGGGAAGGACCACCAAGGCGTGGTCGACAACGGTGACGATGCCCATGTCGGCTGACGCGGGCGCCACAGAGGCTCACGTAGCCTCTGCATGTGTGACGCGAGGGAAAAGTAACCCGGTCGGCTTACTATTTTGGGAGATGGCATAGAATATGCCTCCACGTATGCCCTAAGTGGAGACCTAGTACCCCCTATATAAGGAGGGCTAGGGCTTCTGTAGAGGGGGTTCCGATATTTCTAATTTGGCTAGGGTTTTAAGTGTGATCTGTGAGCAAGAGTATGAGAGCTCCTTCTTCCTCCTCTCGCCAATACAGCTCTAGGAGCACCTATAGCCTTGGAGGCAAAGCAAATATAAACTTCAGTGTGGAGAATCACTTCAATATCCCTCCCTGGATTCCCCTAGCGTGTATTAGTCCCCACCTTTAGCATATCCATGGCATCTGCCATGACACCACCACGACAGTTGGCGCCCACCGTGGGGCTAGCGGCGCTAGCAGGGGTGAAGATCCGGACGGGAAACTTCATCGCCACCGGCGAACGCATCGTCTCCGGGCTCGTTCAACGCTTTGGAGCGCTGGACTTCGTCAGCGACAATGCCGGCTGCTTCGGCACGCGCCCACTTCCGTGCAACGGCCTCTTTGTCAAGCTGGGTGCACACAAGGTCTACGTTGTTGTGGACGTACCATGTGTTCATCCGCGACACGTCGTCGAAGCAGGGGAGCCACCCCTTAGCATGGTTCACGGGGCGCGTATCACTCGCTCCCCGGACCGTGCTGAAGTGATGATAACCGCGCCAGGTGCAGGCGCAAGCAAGGATGCGGCACCAGATCCGGAGGTAACACCTAAGGCACCGAGGAAAGGTAGAGGACCTCCGTTAGAGAGGCCTGAGAATGTACTGAGAGAAGCTATGGATAGCTTGGCTAACCCGGTAGCAGCAGTGGTAGATCCGGCTTAGGCACAGGCCGAGCTAGAGGAAACTAGGCAGAAAATTCTAGAGGGAGCGAAAAAGATTGCTACGGCTCAACAGTTGTTGAACATGACGCTACGTGAGTACGCAAAGGAAAATAAAGTAGATGCTGTAAAAGTGAAGGGGAGAAATCTCATGAGTGAAATGAACAAAGAAGGTGTACTCGAATTGAAGAGTCAGAAAACTGTTTTTCCGTGGGGCTTCCGAAGTACAGTACCCCGGCGAAAAACCTCAGAGCAGCGGATGCAGCTGCATCCGAGCTAGAGGGTCTAACGGGTGAAGCCCGTCAGAGACAGCAAGATCGGGTCAATGAGTTGGTTCGGATCGCGAACATGCAAAATGAGGAACTGCTCAGGGCAAACCCGGAGAGGGTTGGGGCCTCCAGGGTCGTTCATTTGGCGGTGGGTAACCCGGAGAAATCCGCTGGAGCCACATCGTCTCCTCATGGTGGTCCAAGGAGAGAGGAGGTAGTAACCTCTTCCAGGAGAAACAAGCAGATTGTTCCGTATGACCCAACAAGGGCAGGAAAGGCAAAAGAGGTACAAAGAAACGATGATCGACGGAGTGTAAGCCGAGGTGAAGTTGGCCGAGGTAACCGTGAGCAAGGCAATGCCGGTCAAGGAAACGCTGTTAACGGCAATGCCGGACAGCGCAACTCTACAGGACAACCGCATCAGCGGAATATACCAAGGCAAGAGCAGAATGCCGGCCGAGGTATGCAACAGAGAGATGCGCCACGAGAACGAGACCGGTACAACGATGGAGATTCGGAAATGGTAAATGCAGGATACCCAAGGCCGGACTATCATGTGATAGGGTCAAGATTGGGAAGTAGGGATTTGATGCCGGAAGATGCCAGGTTGAAACTAGATCGACTGTATAGGTCGGAGCAGATTGAAAGTCAAGGTCCTCCGGGTCCTGCATGTTTTGGACCCCGGATCATGAAAGATCCACCAGTACCTAACTTCCAGTTACCCAGAGGCACGAAGACGTATGACGACAACACTAAGCCGGAGGATTGGTTGATAAATTATGCTACGGCTGTGAAAATTGCTACAGGCAACTTGAGGTGGGCTGTACGATATGTACCCCAGATGTTGGAGGGCCCGGCAAGGGTATGGCTGAACAATTTGCCACCCGAAAGCATTAACTGCTGGATAGATTTTGAAGAGATGTTCATCAGCAATTTCTCGAGTACGTATCAGAGGCTGAATAGGCCACGAACACTAGCTATGTGCAAGCAAAGACCGAATGAGACGGATCGGGAGTTTTTAACCCGGTGGTGTACAATGAGAAACTCATGCGAGGGTGTGATAGAATCACAGGCCATAGCATGGTTTGCACAGGGATGCAGATATGCAAGCGAATTGTGGCAAAAGTTGCAATGGAAGATGCCCACCATGTTGGCTGAGATGATCCGGATTGCTGATTCGTATGCTCTGGGAGATCCGACTCAACCAAGGCTTGTGTCAAACGAGTCAAACGATGAGTATTACCAGAGAGATGGAGCCGGATCATCCCGGAGGAATGACTATAGAGAAAAAGAAGAGATGATAGACCGGACAACGATACGGTTCGCAACAAGTTGCAGCTGTGAATCAAGATCAGCCCGGAGTAGGGGGCAGTCAACGCTAGAAAACTGGAGGGCAATGGACTCCGAGAAGCGATGGCAAGAAAACTTGGACGCCAGAGCAAAAGAAACAGTGGCAAGAAAGGAAGGACCTTCCGAGGTACACCTATGAGTCGATGTTGGATCAGCCGTGTAAGTTTCACACGCCAAATCCGAGTAACCCAGCGGGTCATACAACAAGGCAGTGTGAGTGGATGCGCAAGATTGAACAAGGCGGTTCGGGGAATGCTCAGGCACCCCGGAATGATCAACCTCGGCAGGAGTTACCCCGGCAGCAATTGCTCTCTTGAGCGAACACGCAACAGTTAATGTTGCCTCCCCCTCCGCCGAGGTATGACAACAATGAGAGAAGGGATGAAGTGCATCAGGTGGAAAATCAGCACCAGCCGGATCAGAGGTACCTCAGAAATGAGGGGAGGAATGAGTATAGGGAGCATCATCAGAGTTACTGTGTATTTACCACCGAGGAAACATATAGGAAAAGCTTGCAGCGCCGACATATGGAGGTCAATACGGTAATGCCAGTGGTGACGAGGTACATGCCTTGGTCAGACCAGGAAATCACCTGGAACATCAAAGATCACCCCAAGCTTATGCCGAGTCCTGGTTCGTATGCTATAGTGCTAGACCCGACATTCATTGGGCCCGATATTAATGTAAGGTTCTCAAAGGTACTGATCGACAATGGCAGCAGTATTAACATCATGTATGCGGACACAATGCACAAGTTGGGTATCTCGGAAAACATGTTGCAGGCCACGAGGACAACTTTCCATGGCATTGTGCCCAGCATTTCTTGTGAATCAATAGGCAAGGTCCGGGTTGACGTATTGTTCGGCAAGAGAGATAACTGCCGAACTGAGAATTTGGAATTTGAGATGGTGAACTTGGAAAGTGCGTATCACGCATTACTCGGAAGGCCAGCATTGAATAAGTTCATGACAAGCTGCCACATCAGTTATCTGAAGATGAAGTTGCCCGGGCCAAATGGAGTGATCACCATTGCTGGAGATTTCTGATGTTCCATTGAGTGTGCCTCAGCTGGGTCTAACCTAGCCGAGTCGCTCGTGATTGCGCAAGAGGTGGCGGCATTAGCTCAGTCTGCGCAGCAGTATATGCCGGTGTTGAGTAACCCGCATGGTAGCGTTTTGTTCCAAGCCGCAAAGGATACTAAGAAAGTGCCTGTTGATGATATGTTCCCAGAGCGCACCGTGACAATTGGTGCCGGGTTGAATGATAAATAGGAAAGCAAGCTCGTCCACTTCCTCCGTGAGAATCGGGATATTTTTGCTTGGTCTACACAGGACTTGCAAGGTGTTCCGAGGGAGTTGGCCGAGCACTCTTTGAACATGAGACCCGGAGCAAGCCCGGTGAAGCAACCTCTCCGCCGCTTCGCCGAGGATAGGAGAAAAGTCATTGGAGACGAGATAGCTCGGTTGCTAGCAGCAGGATTTATCATGGAAGTACTCTATCTGGATTGGCTCTCTAATCCGGTGCTAGTGGAGAAGAAGAAGGATGATCCGAACGTGGCAGTGGTTTGGCGTATGTGTATCGATTACACGAACCTGAACAAGGCGTGTCCAAAAGATCCATTTCCACTGCCGAGGATAGATCAGGTCATAGACTCAACCGCGGGATGTGAACTGCTGTCATTCATTGATGTATATTCTGGATTCCACCAGATACCTCTGAATCCGGATGATCAAATAAAGACTGCATTTATCACCCCATACGGGGCTTATTGCTATCGCACCATGCCGTTTGGTTTACGTAACGCAGGTGCAACATACCAAAGATGTATGCAAAAATGTTTGCACGACCAAATAGGTCAAAATGAACAAGTGTATGTGGATGATGTGGTTATCAAGACCAAGGAAGGCAAAACGCTCCTTGACGACATCAGGCAGACATTCGCGAACTTAAGAAGGTTTCGAATGAAGCTTAACCCAGAAAAATGTACCTTCGGTGTCCCGGCTGGAAAATTACTCGGATTTCTCGTCTCCAGCCGAGGTATCGAAGTTAATCCAACTAAGATCCAAGCCATTGAACGAATGGAGTTGCCGAAGTGTCTTAACGATGTCCAGAAGTTCACTGGGTGCCTAGCATCGTTGAGTCGGTTTGTATGTCGGTTGGGAGAAAAGGCATTGCCTCTCTACTAACTCATGAAAAAGTTGGGTAAGTTTGTTTGGATGCCACAGGCCGATGAGGCCTTTGCCCACTTAAAAAAGATGTTAGCCACTGCACCAGTGTTAGCCTCTCCACTATCAAAGGAGCCAATGTTGCTCTACGTAGCCGCAACCAACCGAGTTGTAAGTGCAGTGATTGTAGTAGAGCGCGATGAAGAGGGTAAGTCGATGCAGAGGCCAGTGTATTACTTGAGCGAGGTGTTATCTGCCTCAAAGCAGAACTACCCGCACTATCAAAAGGTGGCATATGGTGTCTATATGGCAGCTAAGAAGTTAAAGCATTACTTTGAGGATCACCCCATCAAAGTAATATGTGTAGCTCCAATATCTAAGATAATGAGTAACAAGGATGCAAGTGGTCGAATCGCGAAATGGGCAATCGAACAAGCTCCTTATGCGCCACAATATGACAGAAGAGAAGCAATCAAGTCTCAGGCTGTGGTGGACTGTTTTGTGGATTGGGCCGAAGTACAGTACGAACCACCGCCACCAGATCCGAACTACTGGAGGATGCACTTGGCGGGTCAAAAACAAAAACTAGGCTAGGCGCTGGAGTTGTGCTTACCTCGCCAAAGAAGGACCAGCTGAAGTATGTGCTGCAAATCCATTTCGCGGCATCAAACAATGTCGCAGAGTATGAAGCACTTGTGCATGGGATCAAGGTAGTAAAAGATATTGGTAAACATCGGATCATATGCTTTGGCGACTCGCATTTGGTGGTATAGCAAGTATCGGGACTGTGGGACGCCCTTGATCCAAACATGGCACTGTACAGATTTCATGTACAGAAGATATCTGGTTACTTTGAGTGGTGTGAATTTCACCATGTACCCTGGGTGGAAAATGAGGCTGCCGACATGCTGTCGAAGCTCGGATCAACCCGACAAGCAATTCCACCGGGTGTAGCATCGGAACACCTCAGAAAACCATCTATCAGGCCGTCCCAAGGAACCGACTCGATCTATGTCCCGGAAGATACAGAATCCGGAGCTGAGCCCATGGACATTGACACGGGAGGTGGTGCATGAAACCCGGGGACTGCATCAGCAAACCGGGGACTGCCTCAGTGGACCCGGGGACTACCTCGCAGGACCCGGGGACTGCTCAGCATGATCCGGTTGAAGTTATGCCGGTGGATTTGATGGAAATTGATGAGGATGTGTTCCCTGTACGAGCAATACCAGCTTGGGAACTGCCTATATTTCAATTCCTGAAAGATGGAACGTTCCCCACTGAGGAGGTGTTATCCAGGCAAACTTAGAGGAGAGCAAAGGCATACACAATTATCAATTCCGAGCTGTACAAACGGAGTGTGACCAATGTCCTCCAGCGATGCGTTGACACCAAGGAGAGTACGGGCATCATGCCTCATCCCGAGCCTTGGTGGCAAAAGCGTTCCGGCATGGATTCTACTGGCCAAGTGCCTTAGAACAAGCAGAATATCTGGCGAGAAAATGCAATGGTTGTCAGAGGTACGCTACCAAGACACATATGCCAATGTCGGAACTCAAGACCATACCAATTACGTGGCCATTTGCCGTATGGTGCTTGGATATGGTTGGCCCGTTCAAACCAGTAAGGGGAAACATGACTCACATTTTGGTCATGGTGGACAAGTTTACGAAGTGGATCGAAGTAAAGCCTATAAGGAAATGTGATGGGGCTACGGCCGTAATGTTTCTCAAGGATATAATCTTGAGGTACGGTTATCCACACAATATCATAACTGAAAATGGAACAAATTTTGCGGAAGGAGCATTTGCACGCTTTTGCCGGGACAAGAAGATCCGACTCGACGTAGCCTCGGTAGCCCACCCCGCATCGAATGGACAAGTGGAAAGATCCAACGGATTAGTATTATCCGGGATAAAACCTCGGCTCATTGAGCCGCTGCAAAGATCAACGGGCTGCTGGATAGAAGAACTACCAGCGGTCCTGTGGAGTTTAAGAACAACTCCGAATCGATCAACATGCTATACGCCGTTTTTTCTGGTATATGGGGCAGAAGCTGTATTACCAGCCGACATAGAGCATGATTCTCCTAGGGTCGCCCAATACACAGAAGTCGAAGTGCAAGAAGCCCGGCAAAATGATGTTGATCTGCTGGAAGAAGCGAGAGAACTGGCATTGTCCAGATCCGCCATATATCAGCAAAATCTCCAACGCTATCATAGCCAGAAAGTAAGCCCCCGAGTCTTTCAGGAAGGTGATCTGGTGCTCCGGTTGGTACAGCGTACTGCCGGCATGCATAAATTATCCCCCCATGGGAAGGGACGTTCATCGTGAGCAAAGCATTGCACAATGACTCTTATTATCTTATAGATGCAAAGCCACAGGAAAAGAACAAGGCGGACAGGTCTGGCGAGGAATCTAAGCGCCCATGGAATGTAGCTCTACTTCGTCCTTTCTACACTTAGCATAGAAGTGTATTCATCCGAGTCTTCTCATATGTCGGTATGTATGCCGGCAATGAGCTTATGAATGAAATATTGGCACCTCGAGCAGTAACTCGGGGACTACCTTAATAATATTTGTTGTTTTTTATTTTTACGTCAGCTGGAGTAAGTTGTTCTACTTAACTCGGATTAGTAGTGTGTGAGCACCAAAAACCCAACTCTTCGGCTTGCTGCTGTCCAACAAGAATTGGCTTCATGGCAAGCAAGAGAACAAGTTTGGAATTGCGTAGCACATGAAAAACGACTAAGGAAAAGAACTTAATTGAGCCGATGTTTGTTTTTCGGACTAACCTTGTATTTACTTTCAAACTATTATGCTAAATTATTTTGAGTTAAGCCTAAAAGTTTCTAAGTATTGTTAAAACAATTTTTGAAGCTCGGATTCGTAAGTCGTAAAAACGAATCAAGGTAGACACGAACCGAGCCAGAATATTGGACGAACAAGAAAATGAAACTCGGGGACTACGCCCAAGTTAATCCGGAATACAAACTTAGTAGCAAAATATTACATAAGTACGGGACACATTTCCACCCGGCATAGCGGGGATCTGATAAGTTTTCAAGTGTTTTTACTTAAGGAGCAGCAGGAGGAGGAAGTTCGGCGTCATCTTCGCCTTCTTCGATATCTGAGGCATCATCCTCTCCATCCTTGTCTGAATCATCTTCAACATTCTCGACCTCTTTGTCGCCAGCGGATTCCAGGAAGCTCGGACCCTCAGTCCACTCGTGAATGGGAGCATATTCCATGAGGCTATGGGCGCAAGCCTGGCGCTGAGCTACCAATTCCGGGTCATTGGTCCACTTGGATCCGGTGCGCAGGCGCGTCAGGAGGCTGAGATCGATCTTCTCATACCACGTGAGTACGTGGTGAAGAACGGTCTCAGCTGCAGCACGTCCAGCGGACTCCCTCCAAAGGTCGAGCTGGGTCTCGATCTCCGTCAGCTTTTCAGCAAGAAGTGCAATTCTCTTCGGAGCACCCTCGCCGGGCCAGAACGTGTTGAAGACTCGGACTGAAACGTCGAGGAGATCCTTACTGTAGTTCTTGATGATTTCCATGCGAGATGATAGGCTAACCAATAGGTCCTCCATGTCAAAGGGAATGCTCTCACCGCCAGGAGCAACGGGAGTACCCCTCTCTCGGTGGAAATTGGCAACAACAGCGCTCGCAATAGGAGTACCCTCTCGCAATAAGAGCATCATGTCAGGCATGGGCACACTATCTTCAAGAGATGCTGAAATAGCGTGTTGACCCGGCAGAGCCGAGGTATGAATGTTTGTCGAGCCAAGAAGAAAAGAAGATGGAAAGCAAAGTAGGGTCGGACAAAAAGGACTTACCCTTGATCTACTCCAGGTTCTTTCGCATAATCTTGTTCTCAGCATCCACCCCAGCTGCGGAAAGCAAGTAATGAGACTAGTTCGGCAGAGGAAGATGAAGGAAAACGGAGAAGTGCCAAGGAAGAAACTTACCCCTTTTCTCATGCTCAGCAAGATGTGCATTGTGCTTTGCGAGCAGCATCTTGTGGGTATCCAGAAGACGCTGGAACTCAGCACTTCGTCGGTTGGTGGTCACCTGAAGAGAATACAAAAATTTGGCTTAAGCCTTGTGCATATTCAAAGTGTACAAGGTCTGGGCCAAGTGGAACTTAACCCGGCTCTAGGTGTGTGCATATTGGAAGTGTACAAGATCCGTTCCAAGTGGAACTTAACCCGGCTCTAGGTGTGTGCATCTTCGAAGTGTACAAGATCCGGGCCAAGTGGAACTTTAGCCGGCTCTAGGTGTGTGCATATTCGAAGTGTACAATATCTAGGTCAAGTGGAACTTAACCCGGCTCTAGGTGTGTGCATATTTGAAGTGTACAAGATCCGGGCCAAGTGGAACTTAACCCGTCTCTAGGTGTGTGCATATTCAAAGTGTACAAGATCCGGGCCAAGTGGAACTTAACCCGGTTCTAGGTGTGTGCATATTCGAAGCGCACAAGATCCGGGCCAAGTGGAACTTAACCCGGCTCTAAGTGTGTGCATATTTGAAGTTGTCAGGGAGCTACGTTAGTTTTCTAAGGAGCGTCCGGTCGCGTAACAAGTTACTCCCCCGGAGGCTCGGGGACTAATGGTTACATCGCTAGTGCATGCTAAGGAAAAGGTGAGGTAACGTACCTCCATCATCCGACCCGTGAGGTTAATCGCCTTAGAGGCTCTGTTCATCTGGGTAGCGAATTCGGCGGGACCGAACTTCTCCGGGAGATTGTCGTTATAGACGAACTCCGCCTTGTTCCAGTTATTCATAAACTCGATCAAGGTCGGAGAATATCGCTCACCGCTGAGCATGTGGGGCGCCACCAAGCCCCTCGCATGTGCCTCTCTCCTCTCAACCTGAGCAAGGGCCGGACTGGTGTGTCGAACAAGTTGCTGCGCACTAGTTGGCTCGGCAGGGGCGTCCTTCGGTGCTGGAGCCTTCTAGGCAAGCATAGACGAGAGGGTGCACTGTCCAGACCCGGTGGACGCTTCCCTGGTGACGTCAGGGGCTTTCTTGCCTTTGGCTTGCTGAGAGGAGGAAGTGGTTGCGGCAAATTTCCCCTTAGGAGCTGCCTGGGTACTTCCTCGCTGAGACTGAGAAGACTCAGACGAGGCGGAGGAGCTTGGCGCTGGTGCCCTTGTTGCTGGTGCCGGAATTGGTGCTGGTGCTGGTGTCGGTGCTGGTACGGATGTAGTCTCGGTAGTTGCTGGTTGAGGCGGAGCCGAAGTGGTGGATGCCGCTGCCTCGACTGGGGCTCCGGGGTTGCCCCCCTCTTGACGAGGCGAGCTGGAACCCGGAGAAGCCACAGAACCCTCTAGAATAGGGCTCAGCGGGCATGACTCGTCGTCATGAGGGGGAGGAGGGCTAGGTCGGAGCGGTGAAGAGATGCTAGATCCACTCTGGGGAACATCCTCGCAGCACTGCCGAACCAAACAATGTCAGAAGAGAGACTAAAACAATGCAAGGAAGAATAAGTTGCTGAGGGAAAAGAGGCTTACGCATCCGAGGTCAGGGGCTCCTTGGGTTTCCGAGCCCTTCGTGCTGGGGCCTTGCCTGCAGGCTTGGAAGAATTTTTGTCTCCGGACTTCTTTCGTGTTTTGGAGGGCTGAGAAGGTCCGGAGGAGGAACTTGATGCAGCTCCATGCCTTTTCTTTGGCGCAGCCGGAACAGGTTCACCCGTGGCAAGGGGAGGGTCCTCGTGGATCTGCCCACCAGGGTTAGCTGATGCCGGAAAGGCAAAAGAAAGGGGGACAGCGTCAACAGGTTCAATCACCTTGTGAGATCCAGGCACATGGCTTAATAGGATTGATAGGATACCCATATCAACAAGTTGCAACTTCTTTTTCGGAAGCTCCTTCTAAAAGAACTCTAAGGTTAAGCGTGCTTGGCCTAGAGCAATTCTAGGATGGGTGACCGACCGGGAAGTGGGTAACCGGGTGCGCACGAGTGAGGACAAAGTGCACAGAAAAGACTAGTGTTGGTCTGTGGGGCCAGTCTAGATATCCTATTAAGCTGCCAGGAGTGACACCCCCCGGGTCCAGGAGTGGACGGGGTGTTACAAACCTCGATATCCGAGTCACCTTCATCATCGGGCCAATCTCTAATAGAAGAGGGTTTACCGGTGGGTCGCTTCGTAGCATCGGTCATAGGGAGGAACATCTCTTGGTCTGGCTCTTCCTTGTCCGGGGTCTCCCGGTCGGGCTCCCATTTAAGGGTCGGATCGGTGCCGTCCTCGAGGGTCTGCTTAAGGAATAGCTGAGGAAAAGAATGAACAATGGAGTCAAAAATGGAACAATGACCGACATATAATTAACCCGGAGTAAATTTGTGCCACGAAGTTACCAAGGGTGGGAGCTTATCCCGGCAGAAATGCTCAATTCCCCACGTCCATTCAGAGGAGAAGTCCTTGTGGGTGGTGAAGAGAGCCTTGACCTGGCAATAGATCTCCGAGTTGCTCAACTCAAAGGACGAGGTCCGGTTGGGGTCGCGGACGAAGCTCATATGGCACACCTTGTGGGTGCGCCTCTAGAGGGGGGATATTCGATTGCACACGAACGTGATCATAGCATCCTCATTGCGCAACCCGAGCTTCTTCAGCTCCACAAACCTCTTGTTGACCTGGTTGGCCAAGGCTGTGGGATTCTTGGGGACAACGTCCCACGACTCCGGGTTAGGTGGCCCCGGAGCATAGGGAAGCAGCCGGATCAAGTCTTCAGTGCCCTTGTTCCGGAGATAAAAGAAAGTCTGGGCCCATCCTTTGCAGGAGTCCAGCCCGGTGACTCGAGGGAAAACAGATAGCCTCCAGGGTGAGATGGATGCAACTCCGAATTGAGTGAGCTGCTTGTCCTCCGGATCAAGTTGAATATTCGGAATGACATTTCGACGAAGGCCGAAAAAACGGATCCATAGCTCCTTCGTGGGACATAATCCGGCGTAGCCCTTGATCGTAGAGGCAAAAGCAGAAAGAGAAGTGATTGCTTTGGCAGGAAGGTGGTGCGGCTGGAGTCCGTATGTGCTTACCAGTCATGGAAGAAATCGCTGACCGACAAACCGAACCCCCGTTGGAAGTGCGACAAAAACACAACGTACTCACCCGGGTGAGGGGCCGAGTTCGGCAGAGGCAAGGCGCGCGATGACGCCGGCGGGGATGCGTCTGGTCCAGTAGAGCCAGTCCAAGTCATCTTGGCAGACCCAGGACCGGCCCATGCACCACGGTCCGCAGCGGCGGAGTCCTCCTCCATCTCTTGTTCATCAACGACGAGCTCCTCCTCCGTCATCTGATAATCGCTGCCCTTGCTGGCGCAAGCAGCGACAACGACGTAGAAAAATGGGGGAAAAGATGCGGCGGTGGCGCTGCTGCTTGGGAGCACTGGCGGCGGCGCGGTCGCGAGGAAGACGAAGAAGAAGAGCAAAGGGCAAAGGGGCACAATAAGGGGAAGAAGCCTAAGTGATGCGCCCCTCCTCTATTTAACCTCTCCCACGAGGATAAAGTGGGATCGCGTCCTGCGGGCACGCCACACGCAGTGGCCGTGTACCACCCGCATCAACCAAACAGCAAGGAGCCACACGGAAGGCCACATAGTGGACTTGGTCCAATGACATGACGCGTTGATGCGGTAAACGAGGAGGCAGGCGTGACGTGACCCGCGCACAGTGATGACTGACAATTACTGCGGCGGTTACTATGCTAGCCCTTAAAATGAGACAACATACTGATTAGCCTCCACGTGGGATGTCGTACGAGAGAAGGAAACAAGACCCGGATAGGACCGTGGTAACCCGGCCAGGAAGTGAAAACTTGGAATGTGCAGAGGGAAAGTAAAACCATGAGGTCCGAGTTGAAGTGGTAACCCGGCCGACAAGTGAAAACTTGGAACGTGCAAGGGGAACGTAAATCCATATAACCCAAGACAAGGAGGTAACTCGGAAATAACGTCCAAAGGTCAAACATAATTGAACCTGATGTGGCCTTAGCGGCCGAGGCAGCTAAGACCGCACCAGCTTCGGGGACTAATGTTGGGGGGATACCCCCGGGTAGGGTCACGCCAGGGTATAAAGGCCGAGTTATCCGAGGTTCGGCAAGGCCAAAGTGGAAGCTAGCCGGGTCACCTCAAGGCAGGCCGAATCACGGGGTAACCCGGACCAGGGGGCGTTCGCCTAACTAAGTCTCAACCGACTTAAGAAGTAAGTCGGAAATGCATGTTTAACTTGTATGCAAGAACAGGTGTGGCCGGATCAACTATGATCCAGGGCACATCTAGCTTCTAGGAGAAGGAAGGAATCTCGCTGGTCAAAAGAAGCTCCGGTACGCACTGCCTGAGCGAAGCAGACAAGGGCAGGACCACCGAGGCATGGCCGACAAGGGTGACGATGCCCATGTCGGCTGACGCGGGCGCCGCAGAGGCTCACATAGCCTCTGCATGTGTGACGCGAGGGAAAAGTAACCTGGTCGGCTTACTATTTTGGGAGATGGCATATTCTTAGGAATATGCCTCCACGTATGCCCTAAGTGGAGACCTAGCCCCCCCCCCTATATAAGGAGGGCTAGGGCTTCTGTAGAGGGGGTTCCGATTTTCTAATTTGGCTAGGGTTTTAAGTGTGATCTGTGAGCGAGAGTAAGAGAGCTCCTTCTTCCTCCTCTTGCCAATACAGCTCTAGGAGCACCTATAGCCTTGGAGGCAAAGCAAATATAAACTTCTGTGTGGAGAATCACTTCACTATCCCTCCCTGGATTCCCCTAGCATGTATTAGTCCCCACCTTTAGCCTATCCATGGCATCTGCCGTGACACCACCACGACATCCAGGATACCAAGCCTTTAACTTTCACATCCGCTCCTGAACCAATGGATGCAGAGGACTGGTTAACAGATAACGAAAGAAAGTTGATAACTGTAGGATGCAATGAGGAAGAGAAGTTGAGGTATGCAACGCATTTATTGACCGGACATGCAGTGTCATGGTGGGAGAGTCAGCTAGCAATGCTACCTCCAGGAAGAGATTACAATTGGGAGGAGTTCAAACAAAGATTCCGTGAATATCATGTTTCAGAGAGTATTATAGATTTGAAGCGTAGGGAGTTTGAAGAACTACAACAAGGATACTCTAGTGTCATGAAGTATATTCGGGAGTTTAGTGATTTATCTCGTTATGCTGCTGAAGAAGTTAGCACAGAGGCGAGTAGGAAGAAGAGGTTCATGTGTGGACTAAATCCATTTGTGAAGATGCAGTTGAGGCTTGCCAACACTCAAACTTTTCAACAGTTGCTTGATGCAGCTATCACCTTTGAAGATGATTACAAAAATGTCCAAGAGGACCGTAGGAAGAGAGCAAAGAAGGAAACAAAGAGGATTCAGGCAAGTAAACCCAAAACTAATCTGGAGTTTCAACCTAGAAACAAACCCTACAACAACAACAGGAGTAGCAATAACACTAGAGGATAATTTAATCCTAGAAGGAATGTCATATGTCATAAGTGCAAACTTCCGAGACATATCAGTAAGGATTGTGAGAAACCAGTGATAATTTGTTTTGGATATGGACTAAAGGGTCATATTAAGCCTGATTGCCCAAACAAACCACCTGGTGGTTGGCCCACAAAAGGTGGAGGAAAAGCAAGTGGAGGCGGAGGTGGACAGTCTAACCGAGGGGGAAGCTATGCCAAAAATAATAATGGCAAGAGAGGTAGACCTACGGGAAAGCTAAATTGTGCAACCTTGGAGGAGGTGGATAACTCAAATCAGGCGGTGATTAGTACGCTCAATATTCTCACAAATCCCGGAAAAGTTTTATTTGATACTGGTGCAACTACTTCTTTCATATCTGAAGAGTTTTGTGATAAATTCGGGATTAGAAGGGCACCATTAGAAAAACTTATGACCATAGTTACCGCTGGAGGGATCGTGGTAGTTAGACATATTAAACTAAACCAAGTCATCTCAATCTGTGGTCAAACCTATTATGCGGATCTTTATGTGATCCCATTAAAAGGAATCGCATTAGTGTTGGGAATGGATTGGATGACAGACTATGGAGCTCAAATCAATTGTGAAGAGAAAACCGTTTCAATCAAGTCTCCAAGTGGAGGAAGGATAGTCTATCAAGCAGATAAACATAGTCATATCATGGTACATCTGCAGTTGAACTCAATGAAGGAGGTCAAATTAGAAGATATTCCGGTGGTGAAGGAGTTTCAAGATGTTTTTCCAGCAGAGTTACCATGAATGCCACCTGATCGGGAGATAGAGTTCACTATTGACCTGATACCTGGTATAGCAACAATAGCTCAAGCACCATATAAGATGGGGCCAAAGGAATTAAAAGAGCTTGAGGAGAAAATTGATGAATTATCCTGGAAAGGATTCATACAGGAAAGTGTATCTCCGTGGGGAACTCCGGTAATCTTTGTGGATAAACGAGATGGGGGACGAAGAATGTGTGGGGATTACAGAAATCTCAACAATGTCACTATGAAGAATAAATATCCATTACCAAGGATAGAAGATTTATTTGACCAAGTCAAGGGAGCAGGAGTATTCTCCAAGATTGATCTAAGATCAGGATACCATCAGATAAAAATTAAACCTGAAGATGTTCCTAAAACAACATTTGTATCAAGGTATGGACATCATGAGTATTTAGTCGTACCTTTCGGTCTGACTAATGCACCAGCAATATTCATGAATTTGATGAACAAAATATTCATGGCTTACTTGGACAAGTTTGTCATAGTATTCATTGATGATATTCTGATATACTCCAAAGATACATAAGAGCATGAAAAACATTTGAGAGTAGCACTACAAATCTTAAGAGAACATAAGCTTTATGCTAAGTTCAGTAAGTGTGAATTTTGGTTGGACAAAGTAGAGTTTCTTGGTCATGTGATCAGTAAGGATGGAATTGCTGTAAATCCATACAAAGTTCAATCGGTACTTGATTGGAAGGCAGCAACCAATGTGAAGCAAATCCGAGGTTTTCTAGGTATGGTCGGATATTATCAGAGCTTCACTGAAGGTTTTTCCAAGATAGCTAGACCAATGACCAAATTGTTAAGAAAGAACACACCGTTCATATGGGATGAGAAGTGCAAGGCGAGTTTCTAGGAGTTGAAGACCAGATTAACTACCGCACCTATCCTAGCAATTCCAGAACCAGGAAAGGATTACACAGTATATTGTGATGCATCCAAGGAAGGATTAGGTTGTGTGCTTATGCAAGATCGTCAGATAATTGCTTATGGATCTAGGCAATTAAAACCACATGAAGTGAACTATCCAACCCATCATTTAGAATTAGCAGCAGTAGTTTTTTGTTTAAAAGGATGGAGACATTTTCTCTATGGGACAAGATGTGAGTTATATACTAACCACAAAAGTCTCAAATATTTCTTCACTCAAAAGGAATTGAATATGAGGCAGAAGCAGTGGCTGGAGTTGATTAAAGATTATGATCTAGCAATCAATTATACCCCTGGAAAAGCAAATGTTGTGGCAGATGCTTTAAGTTAGAAAAGCATAGATATAAAACCTTTGCATAGAGAACTACCGAAAGAACTACAGATGGATTTGGAAAGGATGGAAATACAATTTCTAAGTACAGCAGTTCTTGGAGGATTAGCTACCATGCGATTAATTGAAGAACAGAGTAGTGATCTTCAACATGAAATTTATAGACATCAAGGTGAAGATCCTTTCATTACTGAAGAAGTTCGAAGAATCTCTCAAGGTTAAACCTCAATTTTTCACCTAGGAGATTATGGATCTTTATGGTTTCAAAACCGTCTTTGTGTACCAGATGTGACAGAGATTCGATAAGTGATACTTCGGGAAGCTCATGAAACACCATATTCCATACATCCAGGTAATACAAAGATGTACATGGATTTAAAAGAGTTGTTCTGGTGGAATAATATGAAGAGGGATATTGCAAAATATGCATCGGAATACCATACTTGGAAATTCCAAAATGGAAGTGGGAAGAAATTGGTATGTATTTTATCACAGGACTACCCATGACACCAAAGCGAAAAGATATGATATGGGTAATTATGGACAGACTCACAAAAAGTGCACATTTTATTCCAGTGAACCAAAAGGATAATTTTGAGAAATTAGTGGAAATTTATGTTAAAGAGATTGTGAGTAAGCATGGGGTACCCAAGAAAATTGTGTCTGATAGAGGATATGTGTTTACATCAGCATTTTGGAAACAATTACAAGCAGCACTGGGTTCAAAGTTGGATCTTAGCACAACTTATCATCCAGAAACTGGAGGCCAGACAGAAAGGGCCAATAAAATATTAGAAGACATGCTTAGAGCTTGTGCATTAGATTTTGGAGGTTCGTGGGAAGATCATCTACTATTGGCAGAATTTTCCTACAATAATAGCTATCAGAGTAGTCTGAAGGTAGCACCTTATCAAATACTATATGGAAGAAGGTGTAGATCACCTATATGCTAGTATGAACCTGGTAGTAGCAAAGAATTTGCACCAGATTATATCAAGGAAAGAGAAGATATCATCGATATCATTAGAGATCGGTTGAAGATAGCTCAAAGTAGACATAAGAGTTATGCTGATCAAAGCTGGAGATCATGTCATCCAAAAGTGGGGGATATGGTATATCTCAAAGTATGTCCGATGAAGGGAGTAAAAAGATTTGGAGTCAAAGGAAAACTAAGCCCAAGATATATTGGACCATTCAAGATACTGAGTCAGAATAGAACAATAGCTTATGCTTTGGAGTTACCAAAAAGGCTAGCTCAAGTTCACAATGTTTTCCATGTTTCACAACTCCAAAAATGTCTTAAAGTTACAGATGATGCCATCACACGTCAAGAGATTGAGTTGCAAGCAAATTTAACTTATGTCGAGAAACCCTGTAAGATTCTAGAGGAAAACTGGAAAAGGTTAAGAAACAGGGCAATCAAATATTGCAAAGTACAGTGGGAACATCACCCAGAGCGAGAAGCCACCTGGGAGAAAGAAGATGATTTGAGGGAAGCATATCTGGAATTATTAAGGTACCCATCCGCAAACTTCGAGACGAAGTTTAATTTAAGGGGGGAAGTCTGTAACATCCTAGCATTAGGATCCAACGAAGGGTAGAAATAGGAATATAAGTTTGTGCACACATGCATCTGTAAAATCAGGGTAAATTTTTCACCAAACAAAACACTAAAGGGATGAGAGTTTCTTTCACTAACTGGAGGTAGGAATAGCTCTTGTTAGTGATTGCTATGAATTTTAACATGACCTTTAGGCAGTATTAAGATTTTCGGAACATTACTGTGAATTTAAATTTGAAATTTAAATCCATTTGAAAATATTTGAATATTAGAAGTTATGAATATTGAGGGGTTTTCCAAGAGAAAACCTTATTAACATTGTTTGATTATAATAAAGAAATTGTAATCAACAATAAGAATTAAAGGAAAGGAAAATTAAATAAGAAATAAATTCTTATTTCTTTATTGAACAATAAGGTTACAACTGGTGATAGATACATCAAATGTATAAGATTACAAAGAACAGAAATTAAACTTTATTAACTTGTAATAATATCTTTACAAGATCTTTTACAAAAAGGAATACAAAGAAGGTTACAATTAAAGCCTATACTACCTATCTACTCCAATACTAATCTTGTGAGTCCAGATCTTGTTCCTGCAAATAAGATAAACAACTAGAAAGGAAATTAGGGGTTAGTTACATAATTTTTACTCTCAGTGGTGAACAGTGAAGTGCACTATTCATGGGACATCATTGAGTGAATAAAGGGGCAAGTTTCACCAAAGGTGAAGTATCTGTTCTTTTCAGTAAATAGTCAGAGACTACAATAGAAGCCAAGTGGACAGAAGTAAGTTTCACCAGGCTATCAACCAGTAAACAGGTAATAGTAAAAGCCAAGTTACTTGAGCTGATCCACATGCACAGCGCACACACACACACAACTTAGTCAAATAACTGCATGGAGTGTGCTGTCAAGCCAACAGCAGCAGTACAAGCAACCATACAGAGCACCAGTCGAAGGAGAGTACATGAACTCAATTCTCCTTATCAAGCACACACACAGCTATTGATCTTGCCAAAACCATAGCCAAAATACACCACCATATTACCCAAATCAACCACCAGTTCTTCACTAGATGGTAACATAAGGAGGGGGTGGAGCAGGTGGATAGCAAGGTGAAGCACAAAATCACAGGAGCAGCACCAGGACATGCAGAGCTAGAGCAAGCCAGCAAGCCAAACCATAACCTCATCAACCATCAAGTAATTTGGTGAGTACGAATAACACCATCATATGATCAAGTCATCATAGAGTCACTAGAGCATGTGTTATTTATTTGATCTTCTCAGAAAAACACCCAATTGGGGTATACATCCATTGACATGGGTATACCCTGGAGGTACTCGAGTTTGGTATATACAGTCCGGGTACGGTGGAAGCCCATGGCGGTGCCATGGCCAAATGAAGACTTCGAGTGGCCCACGGACTCTCAATAACTTGCGAGACAATAAGAAGTTTAAAGATAGAAAGTTTAAAGGGAAAATCCTAATCTGTAACCGACTCGACCTGCTACCCGAGACCTGGCCTATCTATATAAAGGCCAAGAGGGGCGACAAGGAAGATACACGCAACCCTAGTTTCCACATCTCTCGCCAGATTGCATCTGCGCGCCCCTGTAATCTTTGATTCCTTCGTTAATTCCAAGAGCAGACAAGCAGGAGTAGGGACCTCTACTAGGCCTGAACTTGGGTAAACCTTGCGTCCATGTGTTCTTGTTTGCTAGCTGATTGATGATTCTAACGCTCCCTCCTTCTCCAAAACTCAAGTGCATAACAATGGGCATTGCTGAGTTAAACCCTCGTCAATTGGCGCTGTCTATGGGAATTTGGAGTGCTGATGTCACGCCTTCTTCGGCCCCATCAACCATAATCTACAACTCTGCAACAGCGGAGATATGCCAGCTCTTCGGTGCGTTCGACTTCACCGTCCACACGCCGTCCACTCGCCCGGCTTTCAAGTCCGTGGGCGATGGAATCAGCCTGGCGATCGGAAGCTTCCGCTTCCAAGTTGGTCATATGGGCACGCTTTGCATGCCTGACCAGCCAACAGGATCCGCTATTTCTCCAGCATCATGGTTCTGCCACCAGTCGACGCCCTTAGCGAGCTCAACACCTCAACAGCAGCTGAGAGCACGGACAGCGACAGCAGTCGCGGATCCGATCTGGGTGGCCTAGCAACGGAAGATGGGGTCTATGGCTCTAGATCCGAAAGTTGCGGAAGCAACAGCTTCCCCAAACACTTCATGTGCGCCGTCATCAATGCCGGTGAAACCAGCGCCAATCACGAAAATGGTGGCAATGGTCCTGATCCACCCAACGGTGGCATACCTAACGGCGGACCACCCAATGGTGGCCCACCAATGGTGGCAATGGCGCGCCCATCAACAATGGAGGGGTAGTCGAACCTCCAACCATGGTGAACGAACACACTGGTGAACGTGTCGTGATCAAGCTCACGATCTCGAGTGGGCTCGTTGCCGAGAATCTCTACGAGGCAATCCTCTGCCCCCCCGGCACGCTGCAAGATCTGCTGATGGGATACCATTGGCTACTAAAGGAGGAGTAAAGACACCAGCTGCAAACAATCGCGCAGCTCGAAGCGTGTAAAAAGGCGGCGGACGAGTCGAGTTTTTGACAGGCCGGGTTCTCCTCCCACGGAGGATCCTCCTACAAGGGCAATGAGTACGTGGCCAACAAGACGCGATCTTGGATGGCCCACCTCACCGAGCAGGAGCGCATAGAAGCTGCAAAAGTCCTCGACTTCGGCTCTATGATGGTCCCAAAGATGCTGCAAGCGGCGATAACAGCGGCCACCATGTACCTCCTCAACAACCAGCCGCCGGCTGGGGACACCCGAGCCGCCATGCACCGATCTACGATCGCAGGCTTGGGGCTAATCGAGGCTGCTCTCGACAAAGAGCCAACGCCGGAGCTGAAGAAAGGCAAGGCTCTGGCAAAACGCTATTCCGCACCCTTGTCCCGCGATGACAGTCACGATCTGTCTCGACGCCACCACTCACAGTGACACGACCACGATTACGATGCGCGCGACGACCTCATGCAGCGCAAAATCGACAAGTCAAGGGCACGACACGCCCGTTCGACTGACTCAGAGGACGAAGATGTGGAGCTCTGTTGCGCTAGATGCTTCAGTAGGGCTATCAGGCAGAAGCGAATGCCCAAGGGATTCAAGCTCCCATCGGATAACCCAAAATTTGACGGCCTGCAGGACCTAAAAATATGGTTGGAGGACCACATCTCCTCTGTCAGGCTCCACCGCGGGAGTCGAAGAACAGCCATGCAATGCCTGCAGCTAGAGCTGCAGGGCGCAGCCCGATCATGGCTCAACAACTTGCCGCACGGATCCATTCGCAGCTGGGAAGAGCTGGTCTACAGCTTTGTGCGCAACTTCAAGGGCACCTACAAAAGGCCCGCATCAATCAAAGAACTGAGGTGCTGCCAGCAAAGGTTGGGCGAATCGCTATGCTCGTACATCTAGAGGTGGTCCATCATCAAGAACTCCGTAGAAAACATCTCGGAAGATCGTGCAATCGACGCATTCGCCGCATAGAGCTCAGGGAAGAGCTGGGCTGCTCGAAGCCCAAAACAATTGACCACCTGATGGAAATCGCGAATCGGTGGGCAGATGGAGAAGACTCGGTGAAAAACCGCATTCACCCCAATGATGAAGCCGAACTCGAGCGCATACACGATCGCCGAAGCAAGCGTCGAATGCGCATCTACGACGATCGCGACGACGTCAACATGGTCGTAGCAGGCTACGCCAATAAACGCGATGACAACCGCAAGAGCGGCTACCGCAGCGGTGGATACCGCGACTCCGGGAAAACCACGCAGGTATGGCAACGCCACACTCGTGAAGAGGCACCCGCAACAACAATTGAGGACAAATTGTCCGGGCCGTGCAACGTGCACTTCTACATCGACAAGCACGACGGCAAGAAAAAATCTAGCCATCTTCTCAAGGAGTACCGCGAGTTCCTCAAACTCCATGAGGGTCTGGCTCGAATGAATCCCGACGCAGTCAATAGGGGCTACGGAGTCGCCCCAGGCACTGTAGCACATGAAGCTCCTCCACCACCACCTGGAGTACCACCACCTGTGGCTGCACCTGTCCAGAATCAAGGCGGCAAGCCATACCCACGGGTCGTGGGCAACATGATGATCCAAAAGGGGCATCCCTCAAATCGGGTGCAGAAAGCCATCACTTGCCAAGTCAACTTGGCGACGAACTCTCCGCCCTCCACCACTGAGTACCTCAGTGGAAGCGACTCATGCATCACCTTTAACAAACGTGACAATCCGCGCCAAGTCCTCGTCTAGGCCACTGTCCCCTCGTATTCGAGGCACAGATTGGAGGCTTCGACATGAGTTGCGTCTTCATGGATGGTGGAAGCGGCACTAACCTCTTGTTCGCAAGTACCTTGCGAGCAATGAGGATCCCTCTAACGTGTCTAGAAGTCTCGGACACGACATTCCACAGAATCGTCCCAGGGAAGGGCATATATCCTCTAGGAAAAATCAACCTCGACGTCATCTTCGGCACGCCACAAAACTTTCGACGCGGATGCATCGACTGGCCCTCACAGTACCACTGCATCCTCGGACGCGTCGCGTTCGCTAGGTTCATGGAAGTACTGCACTATGCCTACCTATAGATAAAAATGTCAGGTCCAAATGGCATCATCACAATCAACGGGAGCTTCGAAAGGTCCGACAACTGCGACAGGGAATTCAATAGAATCTCCCAGTCCTTCGGCATGCAGGAGGAGCTCGCAAGATTGAAGGAGTCGACAGACAACAGTCTGCCTCCCCTAAGCCGGCCAAGCTCACCCGACCTATCCTTCGACTCATCGGTGCACACGAAGAAAGTCCAGGTCCACCCATCGGACCCGACCAAGACGGCCCTCATCGCCAACAACTTGAGTTCCGCATAGGAACTCGCGCTCGTCGAATTCTTCCGTGAGAACTGGGAAATATTTGTCTGGTGTCCAGCAGACATGCCAGGGGTTCCCAGGGAATTCGCCGAGCACGCACTCAACGTTAACCCAGACGCAAGGCCAGTGAAATAGACAATTCGGCAACTGTCCGAACCTAGGGCAAAGGCGATCGGAATGGAGATCAACAGACTCCTCGACGCCAAATTCATATGCGAGATCAAGGAAAGCACTTGGGTCGCCAACACGGTGCTAGTACCCAAAATGGACACAAACATCCTGCGAATGTGCGTGAACTTTACCTCCCTGAACAAGCACTGCCCAAAAGATCACTTCCTGCTTCCGCGAATCAACCAAATCATCGAATCCACCGTGGGATGTCAGCGCATTTGCTTCCTCGACACCTACTCTGGCTATAATCAGATTCGAATGAAGGAGGAAGATCAAGAGAAAACAGCGTTTACAACACCTTTCAGTGTGTTCTGCTACAACACAATGCCCTTCAGGCTCAAAAACGCAGGAGCCACCTATCAATGGTGCATGCAGGCTTTCCTCAAGGATCAACTTGGTCGCAATATCCAAGTCTATGTCGACGACATCGTCATCCAAACAAAGGAGGAAGCCTCACCAATCGACGATTTACGCAAAACCTACGCCAATCTCGACCGCTACCGCATTAAGCTCAATCTGGACAAGTGTGCCTTCGGTGTACCATCTGGGCAGTTACTCAGATATCTCATCTCCACGAGGGGAATTGAGGTGAACCCGAAGAAAATAAAAGTCATACTGGCCATGGAAAAACCAAAAAATATAAGAGGCGTCCAATAACAAGCTGGGTGAATCGCGGCGCTCAGTCGATTCATCAATCGTATGGGCGAAAAGGCACTGCCCTTTTCCCAACTTCTCCGCAAAACTGACAAGTTCAAGTGGACCGACGAGGCGTAGGAAGCATTCGAAGACCTCAAGCGTCTACTGTCTACCTCACCAGTACTGGTGACTCCACGCGAAAGGGAACCACTGTTGCTATACATCTCTGCCACCAACCAGGTGGTCAGCATAGTACTCGTGGTGGAATGAGCCAAAGAAAACAAAGTCCACGGGGTGCAGCGCCCAGTCTACTACCTCAGCGAGGTGCTCACGCCAACAAAGCAGCGGTACCCGCACTACCAGAAGTTGGCATACGGCATCTTCATGATAGCTAGGCGACTACGTCACTACTTCCAGGAGCATCCAATCATGGTGGTCAACGATGCCCCGCTTGGGCACATCCTCAACAACCCCGACACCACTGGATGAGTCGCGCTTTGGGGAATCGAGTTGTCTCCACGAGACATTACATATGAAAAGTGCGACACAATCAAATCGCAAGTCCTCCCTGATTTCCTCGTGCACCGGATGTAGAACCAGCTCCCTGAAAAACCAGATATGTCCTACCTCTGGACGGTGCACTTCGATGGATCAAAGCATAAGGACGGGGCTGGCGCAGGTGTCATACTGACATCGCCCCAAGGAGACAAGCTGAAATACATTCTGTGAATGCAGTTCACCGCCTCCAACAACGAAGTTGAATATGAAGCCATGTTGCACGGGATGCGGATGGCAAAAGCCTGTGGAGCCAAGAGGCTAATCATCTATGGCGACTCCAAGCTGGTCGTCAACCAGACAATGCACGAGTGTGACGCACTGAACTACAATATGATCGCTTACCGCAACCTTTACGATACACTCGAAGGGGACTTTGACGGCTGCGAGCTGCGGCACGTAGGCCGCGAAAGCAATGAAGAGGCAGACGCACTCGCCAACATTGTCTCCACCTGCGCCCCCATACCACCTGCGGTATTTCTCGAGCGTATCTGTGAAAGCTCCATCAAGCCGAAGGCCGCAAAGAAGAAAACAAGCGCAACAACGGACTCGCGGGCTACGCCAACCAATGAGCCAATGGCACTCGACGACCTGGAGCTTGACACATGACTCGAGGGACCAATGGGGGTCATGATGATCGAACCATCTTGGACTCAACCCTACATCACATATCTTCTCAGCAAGAGGCTGCCTGACAACCCGACTGACGCGTGACACATCGCACGGCAATCCAAGGCATTCGCCGTCATCAATGGCGAACTATACAAGCGCAGCATCACAGGAGTACTCCAACGGTGCGTCTCCAACGCGGATGGAAGGGCCATACTCCTCGACATACATGAGGGGACTTGCAGACACCATGCTAGCAGTCGCACCCTCGTCGCCAAAGCTCTAAGAGCTGGATTCTACTGGCCCATAGCCATGTGTGACGCCAAGGACATAGTCCAGAGATGCAATGCTTGTCAGCGATTCACAGACAAACTGCACACACCTGGCGTGGAACTCCGGCCAACACTAGTAGCTTGGCCCTTTGCGCAATGGGGACTCGACATGGTCGGCAAGCTCCCAAAGTCCTCACGAGGAGGCTACGTCTACCTCTTGGTCGCAGTTGAAAAATTCACCAAGTGGATAGAGGCCATGCCGGTGACAAACTAGTCAGGAGCCAGTGCCATCAAGTTCTTCGAGTCCATTGTCTATCGCTTCGGAGTGCCACACAACATCATCACAGACAATGGAATGAACTTCACCTCCAAGGAGTTCCAGCGTTTCTGCGAAAACCCGGGAATCAATATAAGCTATGCCTCCGTAGCTCATCCACAGACGAACGGTCAAGTCCAAAACGCCAATGGCCTTGTCTTCAGCGGAATCAAGAAGCGACTCCTCCGATCACTTGAACAAGCCGCCAGATGTTGGCCAGATGAGATACAATCCGTACTCTGGAGCTTACACACAACTCCAAACAGTGCCACGGGATACACTCCATTCTTCATGGTGCATGGTGCTGAAGCGGTACTACCCACAGAAGTACGCTACAAAGCCCCACGGGTGGTCTCTTACAGCGAGAAGGATTCAACTCTGGCACTCGAAGACTCCGTCGATCTCCTTGACGAGGCACGGGACATCGCAGCAGAAAGATCGACGATCTACTAGCAGAACCTGCACAACTACGATAGCAGAAGGCTACACCCCAGATCCTTCGTCGAAGGAGACCAGGTCGTGCGACTGAAGCAGCAAGGGCACCTCAAGCTCGAGTCCCCTTGGGAAGGACCATATGTGATTACAGAAGTAATCCCAGGTGGCGCCTATCGCCTTAAAGATTTCGAGACAGGAGTCGCATACTCCAACCCCTGGAACGTCGCGCAGTTGCGGCGCTTCTACCCCTAGTCGTCTTTTCTTACTTTTATATTACAAATAAGGCTTTTCATCCAAGCTACTTAGCCACACATTGTACCTCGTACTGTTCTACGAATAAATAAAGCTAAGTGCCCCAAACTCTGCATTTTCTATTATTGATCGCAATCTTATCACTCGGGAGCTGCACCACCCTTTACACAACTGTTCTACAAACGAATCGCGATATCCCGAGTAGCTGACGCACTAATCGAACCCTTGGCAAACACCAACCCAGCTGCAACGCACCTGACAGGTTGGCAAGGTGCTGAGATAAACACACGTCAGGCTAACGAAAAGGAATCGCATAGTGCAACGCACTCGCAAAACATACAAGCTAGCAAGCTCTTTACATATCAATATTAACCAATTATATACAACATACATACGAACTTTACAACACTGGTATACTTATGTGCATGATACAAGTTAAACTACTGTTGCAACAGAAGAACATTTGTCTGTTCCTCGAAGAAGTCAACAATTTCCTCTGATGGGCGATCCACCACCTAGTAATGAGGAACCATATTCTAGGTCGAACCCGCCAGCAGCGTCGGAGGCCCAGTAGCAACAACTGCAATATCCACATCAGGCCTGTGCAGTCGCACCAACGACAAAGCAGCCTTGCCACCAGCCACTAACTGCTGCCGCACGCACTCGCGAACTGCACTCAAATCCTGAAACTTAGCCAGGAGAGCCAAGAAGCTCGGAGGATGGTGTCCAGCAGAAACATCGTCTGGTAGATATTCCTCAGACACGACTGCGATTTCTTCAGAAAGTGGAGCACTCGTGAGGCATGATCCTGCAGGGTCGCAAGTGCGATTGCGCGATCATGATCCACCCAGAAGTACCCACTTGCCTGAAGCTGTTCCTGGGTCAGGTCGTTCATGCGAATGGCGATCCTGTCTTTCTCATCCTGCGGATGACGTGCGCTGACAACTATACCAAGCAAGAGGCAAAAGTATGAACACAATGAACTACCGCGATTGACTACAAGAAAAGATAAGAGGGCAAAAAGCTAACACTTGAACTGATCACCTAGTTGTGCCACCTCCTCCAGTAGATATTGCTCTCGGGTGGTGGCTTTGTCCACCCTCGACTTCCATACATCCGCGTTACCACGGAGGACGGGCAGTTCGCGTTCCAGCTTCTTAACGCGATCCCGCAGTCTTAAAAGTAGGGACAGCTCATCCACCCTTGAGTGCGACTGCGCTAAGGTATCACCAGCGGATGGCGGATCCCGAGGCTCACTCGAAGGACCACTCGATGTACCCTATCACAAGCCAAGCAAGAGATAATAAGGGACCAAGCAACACATGGACAAAAACTCAAATGCATTCAAACATAGCAAAAGTATCAACAGAGACACTCAGCCAGCGACATGTTTTCAACAAAAGGAGTCGACTTGGACTTCGGTTTCGGGGCCTCATCGAGTCCGTGGCAGTATCAGAAGCCACAGACATCTCGCCGGCCCCTAACGTCGCAGCCTTCGCCGCCTTCTTGGCTCGTTGCAGCTCCTCATAATACTTGGCGACTGTGTTGATTAGCTGCGCCCGTACTTGCCATAGACAGTTGCAAAAGGAGCAAAAACTACCTGTTGACCATCTGCGCCGACGAGCATCACCTTGGATACCGCGGCTGGATCCATCTCCACTCCATGGGCTTGCACCATGGCGAGTGCCATGGAGGCGCCGACCGTACGGTGCGATTTCTTGAAGTCCGAAGGGATACCTCCATCAAGAGACTCTACTAGGTCATCCAAGTTCTCAATCAGCTAAGCCTTAGGCACCAGCTCCTCGCGGATGCGACTGAGTACACCCCTAGCTTTGATCAGCGTTTCCTGAATGGAAGCGCTGCGGTCTTCGACTGCCGCGATAGCGCCTGCCAAAGCATCATCATGACGAAGCGTCTAGGTGACGAAGCTTAGACCACCAGCATCTACACAGAGCAAAGTGTTAGCACAACAGCAAGATATCGAAGAAAGAAGCAATCAAAATCGAAACGAAAGAATACCTGAAAGAGACTTGGCAATCGAGAAGAGCTGTTCTTCGAACAACTTTTCCCTCGCATCGATGGAGGTGCGCAAATCCTCTTCGTGTTTCTGCGATTCATCTAGCGCAGCGACTGCCTCGTCGCGACTCTTCATCGCCGCGGTGAGCGTCTTTTCAAGAGAAGCAGCGTCGCGAAGGAGTTCGTTATGCTTGGCTGCCAAAATATAAGACTGAGCATCAGCCGAATGTATAAACTTCGCAAGTATAAATAGGAAGAAGCAAAATACTAACTTTCAATGACTTGATGTCGATTGTCCAGCATTGCGTGCTGACGACCCATCGCAAGTACTTGCTCCGCCAAGTGAGCAGCTTCCTTCATAATAAGCTGCCTCAGAAGAAAGTAAAAGATCAACAAACAACATGGACCAAAAATTTGACTACAAAAACAAAATCACACTTACATGCTCCTCTAGAGACTCTGAAGTTGATTGCCGCGCAGTCGTCCGGACAACCATCAGGTGCTCCACAACGTGTGGAGAACTCGATGAGTTGTGCCCGGAGTGGGCCGCCAACGAAGGAGAAGAAGATCGCTCAGCCACTTCCTTGGCCTTGAAGTCCACAACTCCAGATTCCTTAAAAAATTGGACGTCGCCAGAAGACGATGACACCGGTTCACTACAGAACAAAAACCAGCATCAGGAAATGCAACTACAAAGGGAACCAAGACGAGAATTATAGACCTACCAGTCAAATTTATCAAAATCGAAGGTTTGGTCCTCCGACTCCGACGACTCCTTCGGCAGCCGCATCTTCTTGTGAGCAGATGGCGCCATGGAGCTCACAGGAACAACAGGAATCAGCGACTCCGCACCAATAGCTAGGCCTTCTAGAGTTGAAGGAGATGACTCAACCGAATCTTTGCTGCGTGAATGCTTGCGAGTGTCCGGACCGCTGGACTCGGCGGCTTCCTACTCCTCTTCAAGTGGGACGGTCGATTCTGACTCGTCCTCTTCATCTACTTCGCGAGGAATAACCCCCTCAGGAAGAGGGGGCAAACTGGGAGACACCTTACAATCCTGCTTACAGAAAACAAGTCAGCATACGTCAAGAAATCTGAAGCACTCGACAAATAAAGCTACTTCGTAGCACAATCATACCTCAGGAGAAGGGTTAGAGGCATCAAATGGAGGCATGACTGGTTCACTGGGGAGGACATCCTTGGTGGTGTACTTGGTCAACAGTCGCACCCTCTTATCTACTTCACCTGTGGAAATGCTATCGGCGGATACGCGAGTGACATCGTTTGCACTAGCCCATTGGAACATGGGGTGGACTCTGGCCTGTAGAGGCTAGATGCGACGGCGCAACCATGTGCGAATGAGGGTGGCGCCTCCCTCTTCTTTACCCATGCAATTATCCAGGTCACAGACACGCTCGTACAGCACTTCTGTCTCCTCAGACTGGTCAGGCATCACCATGTTCTTCCAAGAACACCTCCTCTTACACGGCATCGCGGGATCGAAGGGCGCGAGTCCATAGTGCTCTCTGTCAGCCTTCTAGTCGCGGATGTAGAACCACTTGTCCCTCCACCCATGGACGGATGCCATGAGCTTGATATCAAAGTATGTGACGGAGGAGTCGACATGTATTCCACAGCCTCCTACATCATAGACTACGAAACCAGATGCCGACTGACGCTTCATCTTGAAAAGCCGCTTGAAGAGACCAAAGTGCGGCTCGACTCCGAGCCAGCACTCGCAAAGCGTGATATAGCACGCAATATGAAGAAGAGAGTTTGGGGACAGCTGGTGCAGCTGGAGCCCATAGAAATAAAGTAGTCCCCTGACAAAACGATGCAGGGGCAGAGAAAGGCCACGGATGATGAATGCGAGGAACATCACCCAGAAACCGGACGGACGACGCGGGATTACCTCGTCGCCAGGCACTCGCGAATCATCTTCGGCGCGAGAAAGAACTCCATCTTGACGCAGAAGACGGATCTAAGAGGCCTTGATGATGGATGCGCGTCACGCGCCATTAGTGACGCGGGTGCCCGCACCTTTCTTCTTGCCGGCGCCGGCAGCGCTGGTACCCACGGCGGTGGAGCCACCCTTCTTCTTGGCAATGACGGTAGCAGGAGCAGAGCTAGTTGCGGTGCCTCCTTTCTTCTTCCCCATCTTGCGGTGGCGGTGTGAGCGGAGGAAATAGCTTGGAAAAACACGGAGTTGGTCCAGCGCCGCGAAGGGGACAAACTCTAGGAAGCAGAGGGCAGCACCAATGGTGATGGAAGCGCAAGCAGAGAAAGAGCAGATCGGAAATTACCGCAGCTGCGCTGCTACTTAACCCCCTTGCAGATGCAATCCAAGGGCCAGCAGAAACCCTATTGGACGCGTGGCGCACATCGCGATCGACATGTGGAGAGGCTAAAACACGAACCGTCCCCCACTACCTCCATTACTCGCTGAAATCAAGGAGGCGCAGTTAAAACGAAAGATTACGCACGCCCGGTCAAGTCAGGGTCAGAAAATGGGACCCACCGCTCGTCATGTCCCATCAAATCCGCTCACACGGGCAACTGAGTTCATCACATCATTATCACTGATGTCATTAAAGATGAGCATTACAAGACTTCGACTACTTTAGTCCTTGCTCGAGTCTTCGACTCCACCAAGCACTCGGGGGCTACTGCCATAGGGAGCGCTGGTCGCGCACCCTACGATTTTCTTTTTATGCAGGAATATGGACATTCAAAGCTTACCCAACCACTCGAATCTACGATTCAAAGATGGATCATGGGTTACTCCCATACGGAGCGCTGGAAACAAATTTGACTGAAACAAGCAAACAAAAGACGACAGCAGTCATGAAAGTTCTTTAGTCCCTGCCTGAGTCTTCGACTCAACTAGGCACTCAGGGGCTACTCCCACAGGGAGCGCTGGTCATGCACCCTATGATTATTTGTACATCGTACTATGTGTTGATAACATCCACACTCGAAGTCTATGGTGACACCGCCTCATATTTTTCCTACAAAGAGACTGCTTCTCTTGGATCACCTGAATCATCTCCGTGATGACAAAAAATTCGGATGCCGCGCTTGCAGCGTGAAGATAAGACCTGAATAAGGCTGACAACGCATTTGCTGCACACTACCAGAAATATATCCGTGCCTACAGGTACGATGAACATGCCTTGATGGACGCATCGAGTTCGCACACCCTTATACTGGAATTCGACTCCTGTAAGACCTCCGCGGCTTCAGTCGAATTACACCAGCACTTTTCCGAATTCGAGTCCGGGGACTCGAGTTCGAGTAGATTGCGTTGTTTTGCCCTAATGCAGTTAATTGATACCGATGCATCCGTTAAATCAAGCACGCATATCAACAATCCCTATGATATTGACAGAACACTCGAAAAAATACTCAGTCATGCACTCGAAAGGCTTCATAAAGTCCCCAGTCGAATCTACGATTCCACTGGACACTCGGGGGCTACTGACATGGGTATACCCTGCAGGTACTCGAGTTTGGTATATACGATCCGGGTATAGTGGAAGCCCATGGCGTTGCCACGGCCTAGTGAAGACTTCGAGTGGCCCACGGACTCTCAATAACTTGCGAGACAAGAAGTTTAAAGATAGAAAGTTTAAAGGGAAAATCCTAATCTGTAACCGACTCGACCTGCTACCCGAGACCTGGCCTATCTATATAAAGGCCAGGAGGGGGCGGCGAGGAAGACACATGCAACCCTAGTTTCCACATCTCTCGCCAGATTGCATCTGCGCGCCCCTGTAATCTTCGATTCCTTCGTTAATTCCAAGAGCAGACAAGCAGGAGTAGGGACCTCTACGAGGCCTGAACTTGGGTAAACCTTGTGTCCATGTGTGCTTGTTTGCTAGACGATTGATACTTCCAGCGCTCCCTCCTTCTCCAAAACCCAAGTCCATAACAATGGACATTGATGAGTTAAACCCCTGTCGTCCATCCTAGAAGAAAGGTAAAAAGACAAATGATAAAACTTTACTAGCCTTTACCAAGATCTAAGGCCAGCATCACTAATCTTGGATAAAATATATATTCCAGATTAAATTAGCCCAAGGTATGGATTCTGGGTACATCTCCTAAAGGAGTAGCACCCCAGAATCTACAGATTTACTGAATCCAAGATCAGTAGCTTGTATCCATACTAGAAATCATCTATTAGAGACATCAAGTTAGGGAAACTAGACCTATCCCTCAGAACAACATCATAGGCATGAAACATTTGTTGGATATCATAAACCAATAGATACAGCAAGGATTTTCAGAGCAATTAAGCATCTAGACACTTCTGGAGCATTTGTAAACCCAAAGCTAGTACCAAAACAAATCTTGTGTACCATTCTTAAGAGGTGTCACCAGGATCTGTTCTAACTAAGCAAAGCTTACCAATTGATTACATAATCTAGGCCAACTAGCAGTTAATCATCTTCCCAATACTTCAATTGGAAATCATATTTCACAGAAGGATTATTAACAAAGAGTATTCTAACTTAGACATCACAGTGGGTTTCAATAAAATGAAACCATCACAGAGGCAACAAGGGTGATCACATAGGGTTCAGTATACATTCACAAGGGGTTCTCTGACCGAGAACAATATGGTAACAACTAGTCAGCAGAGTACCAACTGACAGAACGGAGAACAATTGACTAGAACCAATAACATGCAATAGACATCACTAGCCCAACCAAAATACTAGAAGGGTATCACTGGTAGGTGGAACTAGAGCAACCAACCAACATATTCTGCAGAGTATGAACCCTAGACAGGGGAATTACTAGTGTTCATCATGCCTAGGAAGTATTTAGAGCCCAAGCGAGGAGCACATAAGGGGAAGTAGTCAGACTTACTCAAGGTCCTCGCAAAAATAACCGAAGAGGAAGCAGAGGATGGCCGGCGGCGAAGCGGAAGCGGCAGCATGGGGAGCACCCCGAAGGGGCGCTGCAACCCGCGCCAACAGCACATCAGAACTGCCGAAGAAGAGGGAAATACGCCATGAGAAATCCCGGCGCACCATCGCTGATGCTCCAGGGTGGCCAAACCCTAACCCTAGTTTCGGGCAGGGGTCAACACGGTTAGGAGAGAGTCCCAGCGGTGAATCTGCTCGGACAGAATGGAGCAGCATCGTCGACTTAGCCATCCTGCACCATGGCAGCAACAATAGCTGCCGGATCCGGTCGGAATCGTGCGTGGCGGCGGCAGCAGGCGGAGGAGGTGACCGCATGAGCGACAGAGAGAGAGAGAGAGAGAAGAGAGAGGAGTGTGAGTGCGTGGGGGGTATTGGGCTTGTGGGCAGCCCAGTACTACCCTGGTGGGCGTAACCAGGCCAAGTGGGCCGGGTTAGGTTGGGCCAGGCCAGCCCAGTGGGCCAACCGCATATATTAATAGGGTTATTTAAAAAAGAAAAAATTACAAATATGCCTCTAAAATAAAAGCAACTCTAGATAAATAAATAAAAATCTTCAAAATACAAATAATATATCTATGAACTCACAAAAATATTTTCTATTGAGTAAAAATAATCAATAGAATTTTTGGCAACTAAAATTTAGGGTTATTAGTTATAAGATGCCAATTACTTTTGAATTTTACAAAAATATAGGAAACACTTAAAATTGAATAAAATTCACTTTTAAGATCCTAAATGAATATATTATTATAGAAAAAAATACTAATTTGTATTTTTGAAAAGTGAATTTGGTGTGATAAAAATATTTAAAAAAGTAATAAATGAAATAAATTCATAGAATGATATTCGTGTTTTATTAATTAAATAAAATAGTAAACTTTTACTAAAAGGGTAAAACATACTAAGAAGCAAATAGTAAATCATTACATGACATTACTATACATTGCATATTGCTTCTTTAAATATTGTTCTTATCGGGCAATAATGGTTCTTTGTAGAAACCGGAGCTCAAGGTTAGGTGGAAGCATCCAACTTCACTACCTCGCAGTCACAAGACAAGTTCATAACTTGCTCATGTCCTTTGAAGAGTCTTTATCAATGATATTGCAAATTGTGTGTTATCATCTATGATTTGGAAAAAGAAAATGATATCTTCTCTAATAAATAAGATGTAGTATCATCCTAAGTGATGATAAAGATCAGCAATGGAACTTAGGTTTCCAATTGCATAAGTCACATAGGCTTAACAACCCATGACATCAGTGATTCTTGCGCCATATAATACGCATTAACCATGAGATTTAGAATAGGACATAGAAGTCAGCTGTATCTTTTCCTTTCCTACGGAGGCTAGATGACCTTATCGTGATGTTGGAATTCCTGGTATGGATCCAACATATGGGTGGGCACCCTTAGGCCCCACGATTTTGGTGTCTAGATTATTTATGAGTGGCTGATGGAGGTATAGTCGGGCCTTTTAGGGAGCTTACCAGGGGCATCACCACTTCATAGAGTCTTCGGGAACTCACCAGGGTTATAGCTTTCCCTGGTTGGAGGCTTAACGGAGGTGTAGTCAGCCCCGGAGGATCGTGCAGACATATGGGGTCATGGAGAGGGAAGTGATTGGCTTGGATCACCTACTGGGCCCCACATCATGGAATTGTGGACGGGAAAGTACGCCCGGTTGTGAAACAAGGAGTTGATCTCTCATGGGTAAAGCAACGCACATCTGTAGTGTGTAAGAATTATGACATGTTACTCCCTATTCCGGAAAGGAGCTATGAACGCGGCAGGAAAAGAACTCCATGAAGTTCTGGTCAACCTGTGAGGCTGATGGGCATAGTTTTTTATAATAAAATCAATCTTTGAAGAAATGTTTATGAAAATTGCATAGTACCAAGGACGTATCATCCGAGGTGGTAGATAGAGCATCAAACTTCCCACTTTGCATATAATGAACTTGCTGGGTAACGATGTTACTCACTCTTTCCTTTGAACCCATGCTTAGACTCTGAGAATCCAGAAGACACTTCGATGTACGTAGCTGCTGGACAAGTGGACGTCTGCTACGAAGAACCCGACCTGTCCAAAGGAGTTGAAGGGGTGGACTATGAGATACGCTATGGAGTGGAGGGCAACGAGTCCGAGTAGTTCCCTTAGTTATTGTAAACCAATTGAGCCGAGCAGCAGGAACTATCTAGAATAAGTTGTTGAGTTCAATTCGAAGTATGAGTTTGGATTTTATATTTTCCACTAAAACTACTTAAGTTTGGTTTGTAATCTCATAATGCTTGAAGTTTGAGAAGTCTTGGTTTGTAATAATGAAGTGTGTATGTTTGTAATATGGACCCGCAATGTTTCTGTTGTACCAGTCCGAGGGGTGTGATATTTATGGAACGGTGTTCTATGAATGTCATATCAATGACTATAGTGTACTATAGATGTAGTGGTATGCTGGGTCACCGCAAGGAGCCAGCCGCCTAGGGTTTAGGGGAGTTCAATTGTTTAGTATAAAAAATATATTGTGCTCCACCGTGTATCATCCCTCCGGGGACGACGATACCGTTTATCAGATTATTTCTGCGGAGGTTCTAGTGTTCATCAAGGATTGTCGTGCTCAGGTTTGAGGCGTGGTGATCTTCATCATGCTACTTGCTGGATTGAATCCTCTTCTTCAGGTGAAGTTCATCAGCATTATTGGAAGGATTATTATCCGGGTTACTCGCTGTGAAAGATCGGGACAAAACTATAGGATCATCGGCTTGATCCGTATCATGTGGTATCAGAGCTCTCGTTGATCATAGCGTGTTTTTGGATCATCTGTAGACTGTTTTTCTATAAGTAGTTTACAGATCGGTTGTGGAGGAGGGATTGGAAGGAAGAAAACAAGGAGATCGATCATGGAGATCGGCGAGTGTTGCATGCTTCCGCCGCCAGGAAGAATCGATCTCTAGGACTTCACATGGATCCGATCCGATCCGATCGGCGAGTGTTGTGCAGATCGATCGTTTACTCATTGTTGGCATCGGATCTGCTGGTATGTGGAGTCCAGGATAGAAAGAAAGAGAAGCACAGAAGGAAAAGAATCAAGGGAGTCCAGATTGCGTTAATTAGACCGATTAGTTCCGATTTTTTGTAGGAGTAGTGCACACGTACGGGAGAGTTTTGATCAGCTGGACTCTTTATAAAAAAGGAATCTGTTGATCGGAAGGATCTGTTCATCCGTTTCCTTGCCAAGGAACGATTTGGTACTCATCGCCAGAATTAAGAAAAAGGGGGAATCGATCGCAAGATCGTGTCCATCGTGGGTTGTAAGGATCAGTTGCACGTCCGGTTGTCTACCGTGTAGAGAACGGGAAGGGGAGCTTAAAAAAAGAGATTTGCTGCCGCGTTCATAGCTTTGGATTGGAACGGAATCGATCGATATCTCGTGATCCTTTCCATCATGGAGCAAATAGGCAATCTGATTGAATCCATATCGGATCAATCTCAAATTCCTAGCGAGGCGTGAGGCGCATCAACATAGAAAAAAACTCTGATCGATATGCACTTGCGTACGTGAGTCAACGTAAAAAAACGACATGAGTTTCAGTTAGGAAGGCAAGGTGCAGTAAAAGAAAAGGTCGTGTACGTGTTATAGCTAAGATTTTGCCTGCTCCGAGGCATAAAGATTTTGGTGGTACAGCTACGTGTTGCGTCAATTTGGCCGGATCTTTGGCAGATTTTTGTATGACGGAACAAGATAGGACATTATGGATTCTTTTTCAGGAGATACTTTGGGTTTGAGGTATACACGTGGCAAAAATTCTAGTGCCGTTTTCAATTACTATCTCGATATTCTGAATGGAGTGGCACGTGATGCATCCGAGCTTAGCTGGTGCCTACATAGACTTGTGATAGTTGAGGAATACCAAGATTGGGAAAGGCACATGGAACGGGGTTTCGTCGCAAATACAATGGCAAGTTTACTGGGTATGATGGATATGTTCTTGCTCACTGGCGTGTGGACAAGGAGTTGGACAGTTGGTAGTCCGAGGTGGTTGACATAGATGGTTTTTCTCATACTTGGGAGGACTATGTAATGGTTACATATTACCGTATATGGAGGAAATCGACCAGTCGCCCAAGGTTGTGAATGGGACAGCGGATGTTGGAAAGAGTATAGCGCTTATACTGAAGGTCATGATGGATGTGACTACTCATGAGAAGTTGAAAGTTGTTCCATTGCCGAGAGTTAGCAAGGTGACAGCCACGATTTCTGAAGCGTTGGTGGTTGATGTTGTTAAGGATGTCGTGGGGGATGTTGTACCATTGAGTGAGATGAATTTGCAACTCAAGAAGGTACAAGGCGATGCTTGCATGACAGTTGACAAGAGCCAGCGTTGGAATTTATTTCAGGCATAGTGTATGATCAAAGGCAAAGCATGCAAGTTGATTATTGATGGTGGAAGATGTACTAATGGCATTATAATGGCAATGGTGGCAGCGTTGGGGTTGTCCACATGGCGTATTCCTAAACCTAAGCATCTACAATGGTTAAATAGATGTTGTATGGTGAAGGTAACTCATAAGGTGCGTGTGCCATTTATAGTTGATGATTATGTTGATGAGGTTGAGTGTGATGTGTTGCCATTGGAGGTATATGGGCTGTTACTTGGTCGTCCATGGCCGTATGATCGCAAGGTTACACATGCTGGAAGAGCAAATACATATTCTTTTGTGCATGGTGGCAAACAGTAGACTTTGAAGCCTATGTAGGATGATCACATAAAGTCTGATGTAGAGCTAGTGGTACATAAGGAGAAGGTGCACATGTCTAAGCCAAAATCTGGTCTAGCTAAGGTGCAGGATTGAGAGCATGATGCATAGTGTGACAATCTTGATATTGCTTTAGCTATGCCTGCAGATGACAAGCCAGTGGAACTTGTTAGTGACAAGCCAGTTGAAGTGCATCCTCTTATTGCTGAGAGGAAGGATATTGCATCATGTGTTAAGAAGGTTGTTTTTGTTGACACAAGTGTTCAGACGGATGATAGTTGTGCTCCTGATGTTCCAGTGCATGTCATGCAGCGGGCTAACAAGAGATGTTTTGTTAGCACACCTGTGAGGCGGTTTTTGGGATAGTTGTGCGGATGCATAAAGGCAAGGATGGACATGTTCGTTAGTTGTGTGGTCCAGGAATTACTCATCTTATGCAAGGTCACTGTAACTACCTCGGTGAATTACGCTCCTAGATACAAGTCTGGATGAGTGGTAGTGGTTGAAATAGTACGGTGGGGCCCCAAAAGCCACTCACTGGTAGTCCTTTCGGACGTCCCAACCACTACCCTCTCAACGGGACCTGTACGGGCGGCGTAATCGGCAGGCGAAGGGATCAACTACGTACACAAGTGGGTATGTACGCAAGCCACCATACAAGAGTACATCAGAGCCACACCATCTAGAAAGAAAGGAAATACAGCAACGCCATACGGCAAGATTCAAATGACCTAGATAGATCTATATTTTAGGATACTTCCTCATACAACACACATCAGAGTATCATGCGGAAGCGGCAAACAAAAGTCCGAGTACGGATAAGAAGCAAATCGGCATAAGATGCCATAGAAATAAGCACATCCCAACTATAGGTCTCACGGATCCCCGTTCCCGGAATCTCTACACCGAACGATCGTTGCCCATGTCCTCGGCTTCTTCCACCCAGTATCCGTCCTGTGAAGGTACCTGTTCATCTGAACCAAATAATTTATCGTGTGAGACCCTAAGGGTACTCAGCAAGTCTTAATGCCTCTAAAGGGGACACAACCTGGGGTGACGCAATTGCAGCGAAAGATAAACCCTAGCAGTTCTACAGATAAACGCTAACCATCCGCCTAACCAATGATAGACGGATGTCCGTGAATTAAGAACAGCAGTTATAATGGTAATCTCATCAGATCCATCCTCCTCCCTGCTTACCAACAAGGAAGCGGACGAACAACCCCCCCATCCGTTGGCAATTTTATTGACCATTCCATGAAAGTTGCACTATTTACTAGTCAAATTACTTAGTCAGATTAAAGCGGTACTTTAGTTATGCTTGTCTATGATCGAGAAACTGTGCTCCAAGTCGTCCATATCCGCGGACACGGCTTTCAGAAAGTTTTACCCGGCCGGGGTGCACCAATAGCAACACACACTCGATCAACCTCGGAAAAACCAAATCAAAACCCAACGAGGCTTTCACGACAAAGCAATCACAGGATCCAGAAATATTTCAGGGGGCCACCCCTTGGAGTACACCCGCAACGAAGTAAGCAAGCCCCGAGACGGACTCAAGGTTTGTGGGGCCGGCGGTAAACGACAGCAGATCCCCAAACGGGGACTGTCGATACCACGTAAACGGGTCACAATTCCTAAACAGTACAGTGTGCTCCTCGCACAATCGTAAATAAAGCAGTAAGGCATGGCATAAGTACGGAATAGTAAATAAAGCCTCAAACTAGTTTGTGGCCCCAAGAAATAAGACGGAATCAAGCTCTGGCTCAGGGGGGTCCCATATACCTCCCGGATGTGGATAGCGCGATAAATCAAGGAACAGGAATCAAGTACTCGGGGTCTTACGGGACACAAGTGAGCAGGAAAAACCAAATAGCAGATGTTGCTCACCGGTGCCACTTTCTTTAGTTATCCCACTGCTACTCAGATTAAGTTGTTCAGGTACCTCATTATCCAACAGACTCTCACATACCCTACACATGCTGTTCTACGACTCGCATGGCTCAAACAACTCCTATAGTAGTGGCTCATGGGATGGAGGAACAAGCTTGGTGGGGTTTAAAAGTAACGGCTATGCATACTTGGGATTCAATTTAATGCAATCGCGACTCAATGATGCAAGAATAAGATAGAGGCAATAGGTACTGTATGTATGCAAGCATGTGGAAGTGCTTGCCTGGCAGCTCGGTGGAAGCGAGAGACGGATCTGGGTAGTGCTCCTGGTTCTCTTGATATATCCCCTGCTCAGAGTCTATCCGAAGAAGAACCAAACAAACAAGGGCCAACATAAATAAAGTGCACAGGCATAGGGATAAAATGCGTCAAGCAAACAATCATGCCATGATGAATGATGCACAAGTTGCATGGCAATAAAGTAGCATGGCATGGGTGAGGTGTGGTATACAAGAATAAGTCATTTTATTAGGGTTTGGTCACATTTTATTGTCATAACATTTGCTGTTCACTATGTTTTTATATGATGCATGCTGCAATTGGAGTTATGGATAGCATAAACAGAAAGGTCTCGTCGAGCTGATCATTTTAGACATATCATTTGTTAAATTTGGAATTATAAAACAAAAGTTATTAATTATTTAAGTTCCAGTGGCATTTGTCGTAATTTGAATAAACTTGGAATTTTAAATGTGCAAAAGGCAATTTGAATGTCATATTTGAAAACCTCACATTTTTCTGAACTCAAAACATATATCATTTGTATTATTTGGATTTTTATTTGAAAAGTTATTAGAAAACAGATTTATATTTGAATTTAAATTAATTTGAATTAGTTTTTAATTTAACCAGACAACCATCTATCCTTTTGTTACACCTCCCGGGCTACCTGCAGTCGCTGACAGGTGGGGACACGGGTGGCCCGGCCCACCGCGCAGCGGCAGCCATGCGGCTCAGCGGGACCGCGGGTTGGGAGTCCAAAAGGGGAAGGGGCTCAGCGCAAAACGACCAGAGGCTGTCGGGTGGGGTCCAGGGACGGCGGGTTGAGGGCAAGGAAGCCTAAGGGCTTAAGTAGAAAAGCGTCTGGGGTTGATTGCCTGACGAAACTGACGACTGACCCGAAACCTGCGAGCTGACCCCAGATTCACACGACGATGGCGAGCACATGGTTGCGATTTTCGCCAACCCGAAAAACCAAAAACGGAGAGGGATGTACCGGCTGCAAGTTCCATGTTTGGAGCATCGCCAACGGAGGACTACCGAGGCCGGGATCTGGCGAGGAACAGAGGCGGCAGGACGGCGTCTGCGGGTGCGTTTACTGACGAAACTGACGGGCTGCTAACTCCTGCGCGCGGCGGAGAATCGCCGGCGTCGGAGCGGGCTCTGGTCAGCGGGGAGGATGCTAGGGGGAGGGAAAGAGGGACTGGTTGCTCACCGCGATCGATTCCCGCTGGAAGCGGTGCAGATGGTGGCCCGGAACTCCGGGGGGGTCGTCCAGGAAGAAGCCGGCGGTGAGGTTCTCCTGCCACGGACAGAGGGCTCGTTGGGGAGGTGGCTCCAGGGGGCGGTGGTTCCTCTGCTGCTTGCTAGGGAACGGCCCAAGCGCGGAGATGGGATCCCCGCCGTCAGGTGGCCTCGACGTCGACCATGGCGACGACACGACGACGCGGTCCTGGCTGCAGCTCTCGGCAGGGTGAGACTAGCTGGGCAGAGGCAGGGGATGGCGGCGGAGAGGAGGGAAAGGGAGGCTAGGGTTCGAGGGGGAGGGGACTGCGCGGCCTGGGGATAAGAAGGGGAGGGGGATGACGCGGCTGACGGGGCGACGGCTACCTGCTCCCTCCCGTTAGCGAGGCAGAGAGAGAGGTGGCGACGGAGGAAGAAGAACAGGAGACGGCGTGATTGCGAAGGGGTACCAGGCCGGGGTGGCAAGTTGGGCCAGGAGAGGCGTGTTGGGCCAGGGGAGGGGAGTGTGTTCCTGGGCTACTGCGGCTGGTTGAGGGTGGGCTGTTGTCAGGTTTGTCCCTCTTCTCTTAATTCCTTTGTCCTTTTATTTTCATTTGTTTTGCTTGTTTTTAATTCCTATTACCAATTTCAAAACAGCTTCTGATTTCAAAACCTTTGAACTTTCACAGGGAGTCTGGACAGAGGTTTGACCAAGAAGAGAGAGAAAAGAGACCAAGACACAAAGGAGAGGGGAAAACCCACATGATCACATAGTCATGCATGCTCTAGACAAGATCAAACAAGATTAAGACAAGAAAAAGAGAGGGAAAAGGTGGTAGGGTTTTTGGCAAGATCAGGCATATATCTAGCCAAGAGAGAGACAAAGAGATGGGGATGGCCAACTCAAACCAACATGAGCTAGAGATAAACTCAATTAAAAATGCCAAGCTCATATTAATTGGATGGTGGAATTATAAGGTGGTGAAAGAAAAGGTGGTGGAGTCAATAAGAGAGATGCCCTCAACTCAACTTGGGCATTTAACAATATATTAAGAACCAAAAACAATATCAAGAGGCAACTACAATTCATCATGCACATGAGATAAGAACCAAACAAGAAAGGGTTTTATATGATGCTCAAATGCAAGGTGACATGATGACATGAGCATGATATGATGATGATGCAACCATTATATGTTGGAAGTGGCCCTTTTTATTATTATTAGAACAAGTAGCATTACAGGTGTTAGACAACTGGGATGCTACAACTCTCCCCCACTAAACAGGAATCTCGCCCCGAGATTCTAGGAAGAAGAAGAAGATACAAAGAGAGAAGGATGGTTGGCACGGAGTTCATCTTCACGCTCCCATGTGGCTTCATCAACAGAATGGTGTGACCACTGCACCTTGCAGAACTTGATGGACTTGTTGCGAGTCCTTCGTTCTGCGGTCTCAAGGATTTTGGTGGGGTGTTCCTGATAAGACAGATCTTCTTGGAGGTCGATTAGCTCATGATCCACGGTCCTACCGGGATCTTTGAAGCACTTCTTGAGCTGAGAGATGTGGAAAACATCATGAACCTTGAGTTTTTCCGGGAGCTCCAGGGCATAAGCAACTTCTCCTCTTCTACCACGAATCTTGAAGGGACCAATGTATCTAGGAGCCAGCTTTCCTTTGATACCAAAGCGGTGTGTGCCTTTCATGGGAGTGACACGAAGGTACACGAGATCACCAGGGGCATACACCATGTCCGTGTGCTTCCTGTCATAATTGCTCTTCTGACGACTTTGAGCAATCTTCAGGTTCTCAAGAATGATATGCACCTTCTCCTCTGCTTGAGTTACAATATCAGGGCCAAACCATATTCTTTCTCCTGCACCTGACCAGCCAATCGGAGTTCTGCACTTGCGACCATAAAGAGCCTCGAATGGTGCCATCTTCAGACTCTTCTGGAAGCTGTTATTGTAGGAGAATTCAGCATATGGAAGGCATTCCTCCCACTTCATGCCAAAGGAGATGACGCAAGCTCTAAGCATATCCTCCAGAATCTGATTGATCCTTTCAACTTGTCCTTGCGACTGAGGGTGGTAAGCTGTGCTGAAGTTCAACTTTGTTCCCAAAGCATTTTGAAAACTTTCCCAGAACTTGGAAGTGAAGATGCTTCCACGGTCTGAACTGATCTCAAGCGGAACCCCATACAGAGAGACAATTCTGTTGATATAGAGCTCAGCCAACTGAATTCCAGAAATTGTTTCCTTGACGGGGAAGAAATGAGCCACTTTAGAAAGCCTGTCGATGACAACAAAGATTGCATTGTTGCCCTTCTGCGACCTTGGAAAGCCAGTGATGAAGTCCATCTCTACTTTCTCCCATTTCCATTCCGGAGGTTTCAATGGCTGTAGAAGACCGAATGGTTTCTGATGGACAGCTTTCACTCTGCGGCAGACATCACATTCTGAGACGTACTTGGCACAATACCGTTTCAACCCAGGCCACCAATATTGTGTTTTCAAGTCCATGTACATCTTTGTGCTGCCAGGATGGATAGATAGAACCGAATCATGCGCCTCCTTGAGAACTTGGTCTCTCAAACCCGGGTAGTTTGGAACAAACATCCGGTGGTCGAAGAAAAGCGTGCCTTGATCATTAACGTGGAAGGACTCATACTTCGGAAGCCCAAGTTTAGAGATGAGCTTTCTGGTGTGCGGATCACCAAGCTGACGAGAGCGAATCTTTTCTTCCAAGAGAGGAGTAGCCAGAAGGTTCAGGAGATGCCCTTGTTCCACAACTTCCAGGTTGAGCTGACGGAATTCCTTGCACAAAAGAGGTTGTTGTTCTTCCATGATGAGGTTGTTGACATAAGCTTTACGGCTGAGAGCATCTGCCATGACATTAGCTTTGCCCGGTGTGTAGTTGATGGTCACATCAAAGTCATTGATTGCTTCGATCCATCTCCTCTGCCGAAGGTTGAGATCAGGCTGAGTGAAGATATACTTCAAACTTTTGTGGTCAGAAAAGATCTCACAACGGTTACCAAGCAAGTAGTGCCTCCATAGCTTCAAAGCAAAGACAACTGCTGCTAGCTCGAGGTCATGTGTGGGATAGTTGATCTCATGCGTCTTCAACTGTCGAGAGGCATAAGCAACCACTTGTTTCTCTTGCATAAGGACCGCACCCAATCCTTGCAAAGAGGCGTCGCAGAATATCTGGAAAGGCTTAGATGTATCCGGAGGAACCAAGACTGGTGTGGAAGTGAGCTTCTCTTTGAGTGTCTCAAAGCTTGCTTGACACGCAGGAGTCCACAGGTATTTCTTGCCTTTCTTGAGAAGATCGGTGAGAGGCTTCGCTATCTTTGAGAAGTTCTGAACAAAGCGACGGCAATAACTAGCCAAACCCAGGAAGCTCCGCACTTCTTTTACATTTGCAGGAGGAAGCCATTCAACAATTGTCTTCACGGTTTCCGGGTTGACTGCAATGCCCTTGGCAGAGATAACATGGCCCAGATAAGTTACTTCAGGCAGCCAAAACTCACACTTTGAGAACTTTGCATACAAGCGGTTCTCGCGAAGCTTGTTTAGGACACAACGAAGGTGTTCTTCATGCTCTTCCTTGGACTTAGAATAGACCAGAATGTCATCCAGATAGACCACAACGAACTTATCCAGGTACTCCATGAAGACCGAGTTCATAAGCCTCGAGAAGGTAGCAGGAGCATTTGTGAGACCGAAAGACATCACCGTGTACTCATACAGGCCATATCGGGTGGTGAAAGCTGTTTTAGGAACATCTTCTTTGCGAATTTTGATTTGGTGATAACCACTCCTCAAATCCAGCTTAGAGAATACCACAGCTCTAGCTAGCTGATCGAAGAGATCATTAATCCGCGGAAGGGGATATTTGTTCTTGATGGTTTTAGCATTGAGAGCCCGGTAATCAACACAAAGTCTATCAGTCCTGTCACGCTTCTTCACAAAGATTGTTGGGCTACCCCAAGAAGAAGTACTGTGTTGAATGAAACCCAACTTCTCTTGTTCATCAAGTTGTCGTTTGAGTTCAGCCAGCTCAGAAGGACCCATTTTATATGGCCGCTTGGAGATAGGAGCCGTTCCAGGTTCAAGCTCAATTACGAACTCAACCTCACGATCCGGAGGCATACCCGGCAACTCTTCAGGAAAAACATCCGGGAACTCACAGACCACTGGTACACTCTGAATAGCTTCCATAGCATCATTATTCAGAGCTGCCAAGGAGAAGAGCTGGACAGCAGGAGTCAGACTTGGAGAAAAGACTATATGTCCTTCAGGAATCTTCAAAGAAACCGAGCGTTCAGCACAATCAATCACAGCTACATTTGCCGTCAACCAATCCATGCCCAAGATGACATCAATGTCAGAATTGCCCAGAAGAATTAAAGAAGCCAAGAATGAAGTACCACCAATCTCAATCTGATTGCCATGACTGATATGAGCAGCCCTCATGTTTGAACCAGGAGATAGCACCACCAGACGATGTGATAAAGGAACCCTATCCAGGTTATGCTCTTGTGCAAACTTATGCGAGACAAAAGAATGCGATGCACCAGAATCGAACAAAACTCGTGCAGGGACTGAGTTAACGGATAGCGTACCCATCACCACTCCAGGTGCATGCTCAGCTTGAGCGGCGTTGACACAATTGGCACGAACAACCGCAGACCCGGGCTTGGTGTTGATGTTGAGAGCCCGAGGTGGTGGTGCACGAACCGAAGGAGAGCTTGCTGCAGATCTTGGCGGGGGTTGAGGGAGAGCTTTGTTCTTCAACGGGCAGTTCCAGTTCTGATGTCCAGGTTCTCCACACGTGAAGCAGGCACCAGGTGGACGTGGAGCAGCGTAGCCAGGGACTCCGCCAGGCGCTCCAGGGTAGTGGTTGTTGTAGCCCCTGGGAGCCGCAGTGGTGAAGTTTGGTGGCCTTGGCGCGTAACTTGCAGGTCTTGGTGGAGCCGGGAGCGACGGTGGGGTGTTAGGAACCCAGACACGCCGCTTAGAAGGAGCTGCCATAACTGCAGAGCTTGATGCATCCCTGTTGTGTTTCTTGGAGTCCTCGAACACTTGCCGACTTGCCTCCTCTTGCAAAGCTGTGTGCTGTAGTTCCAGGAAAGTTGCCGGTCTTGCATGCGTGATTGCATACTTGATCGACGCATTGAGCCCTTGCCTGAACCTCTTCTGCTTCTTCTTGTCATCAGATACCTCATCACCACCATAACGAGAGAGATTCATGAAGTTCCTGATGTAGGTGTTGACGTTATCATTTCCCTGCTTCAGGTTGAGGAAAGCCTCCTTCATCCTTTCCATTACAATCTCTGACAGGAATTGCTCTTTGAACGCTCCAGAGAACTGTCCCCAGGTAGGATGAAACCCAGTGCAGCTTGCCTTCAAGTAATTCTCCCACCAAAGAGCTGCATCCCCCTTCAGAAGGTGAGTAGCACACTTTACCCACTCCTGCTCAGGAACATCAGCCGTCTCAAGAAGCCTTGACGTCTCGCGTAACCAATCATCCGCATCCAGTGGGCGGTCAGACACATCAAACTGACGAGGGTTGAATTTCAGAAAGCTCTTGATGTCGCCCCGCTTGGGAGGTGGAGGGAGTGGAGCAAACTCATTTCTCCTGACGCTTTCTTCCAAGCGCTGCTGGTTCTGCTGCATCGCTGCCAAGGCATTAGCTATGTTTGACAATGCGGCCCCAAGCTCTGGTGGTATGTCCTCATCTGAACGGCGTGGTGGAGCCATCCTGAGATTGATATAAAACACAAGTCAGTACTATAATGGAGAATGATAATAATCCAAAATAGTACCAAGATGGAATTAACCAAGATTAAAGGATACAATTTACTGAGATGATATTAAAATATCAACAAAGTTCAAAGCACCTAAAAGATATTAAGCATATCGCACACGACTGAAAAGGAGTGTGGTACACAAATATATCAAAGAAAAATTTTCCACAAATTTCGGCATTAGAATACCAATAGGTGCGCAAAATTACTTAACGAATTAAGATTAGTGACTCTACCGATTCAATATACAAAAGCGAATGATAAAAGTAGTGGTATGGTCGCGACTCCATCCCGCACTCAAATCATTACCTCGCACATGAACAAGTGGAACACATATCCTAACCCCTTCTTCACACGACGAAACCTAAAGATTGGTATCTACGGAAACGAACACCCCAAACAAGATAGCGTCGGATACAAAGAGGAAGTTAGATTGCGTCGGTTTGCAAAAGCCTGTCGGTATGGAATGTACCAACAGTTGATAACCAAAGGCAGATAAGATAACAACTTGGATGCAACAGATAGACAAGGGATTACACACACACACACACACACACAACCTATGGTACTACGGAAACCCAGAACACGTGAATCCTAGTTTGAATTTTGAGAAAAGGATTGAAAACGTTGCACTTCCTTACCAGAAAAAGGGTGGGTGGGAGGGTAAGAAGAAAAGTGGAAGCATTCCTACTCTCGCGTTTTGTTTTTCCCTAGTATACATAACTACCAAAATATTTGCTAGACTGACAACGACCGTTTGGCTGAAACCCTGAAGGTCGGGATGGCTCTGATACCAATTGTAACTACCTCGGTGAATTACGCTCCTAGATACAAGCCTGGATGAGTGGTAGTGGTTGAAATAGTACGGTGGGGCCCCAAAAGCCACTCACTGGTAGTCCTTTCGGACGTCCCAACCACTACCCTCTCAACGGGACCTGTACGGGCGGCGTAATCGGTAGGCGAAGGGATCAACTACGTACACAAGTGGGTATGTACGCAAGCCACCATACAAGAGTACATCAGAGCCACACCATCTAGAAAGAAAGGAAATACAGCAACGCCATACGGCAAGATTCAAATGACCTAGATAGATCTATATTTTAGGATACTTCCTCATACAACACACATCAGAGTATCATGCGGAAGCGGCAAACAAAAGTCCGAGTATGGATAAGAAGCAAATCGGCATAAGATGCCATAGAAATAAGCACATCCCAACTATAGGTCTCACGGATCCCCGTTCCCGGAATCTCTACACCGAACGATCGTTGCCCATGTCCTCGGCTTCTTCCACCCAGTATCCGTCCTGTGAAGGTACCTGTTCATCTGAACCAAATAATTTATCGTGTGAGACCCTAAGGGTACTCAGCAAGTCTTAATGCCTCTAAAGGGGACACAACCTGGGGTGACGCAATTGCAGCGAAAGATAAACCCTAGCAGTTCTACAGATAAACGCTAACCATCCGCCTAACCAATGATAGACGGATGTCCGTGAATTAAGAACAACAGTTATAATGGTAATCTCATCAGATCCATCCTCCTCCCTGCTTACCAACAAGGAAGCGGACGAACAACCCCCCCATCCGTTGGCAATTTTATTGACCATTCCATGAAAGTTGCACTATTTACTAGTCAAATTACTTAGTCAGATTAAAGCGGTACTTTAGTTATGCTTGTCTATGATCGAGAAACTGTGCTCCAAGTCGTCCATATCCGCGGACACGGCTTTCAGAAAGTTTTACCCGGCCGGGGTGCACCAATAGCAACACACACTCGATCAACCTCGGAAAAACCAAATCAAAACCCAACGAGGCTTTCACGACAAAGCAATCACAGGATCCAGAAATATTTCAGGGGGCCACCCCTTGGAGTACACCCGCAACGAAGTAAGCAAGCCCCGAGACGGACTCAAGGTTTGTGGGGCTAGCGGTAAACGACAGCAGATCCCCAAACGGGGACTGTCGATACCACGTAAACGGGTCACAATTCCTAAACAGTACAGTGTGCTCCTCGCACAATCGTAAATAAAGCAGTAAGGCATGGCATAAGTACGGAATAGTAAATAAAGCCTCAAACTAGTTTGTGGCCCCAAGAAATAAGACGGAATCAAGCTCTGGCTCAGGGGGGTCCCATATACCTCTCGGATGTGGATAGCGCGATAAATCAAGGAACAGGAATCAAGTACTCAGGGTCTTACGGGACACAAGTGAGCAGGAAAAACCAAATAGCAGATGTTGCTCACCGGTGCCACTTTCTTTAGTTATCCCACTGCTACTCAGATTAAGTTGTTCAGGTACCTCATTATCCAACAGACTCTCACATACCCTACACATGCTGTTCTACGACTCGCATGGCTCAAACAACTCCTATAGTAGTGGCTCATGGGATGGAGGAACAAGCTTGGTGGGGTTTAAAAGTAACGGCTATGCATACTTGGGATTCAATTTAATGCAATCGCGACTCAATGATGCAAGAATAAGATAGAGGCAATAGGTACTGTATGTATGCAAGCATGTGGAAGTGCTTGCCTGGCAGCTCGGTGGAAGCGAGAGACGGATCTGGGTAGTGCTCCTGGTTCTCTTGATATATCCCCTGCTCAGAGTCTATCCGAAGAAGAACCAAACAAACAAGGGCCAACATAAATAAAGTGCACAGGCATAGGGATAAAATGCGTCAAGCAAACAATCATGCCATGATGAATGATGCACAAGTTGCATGGCAATAAAGTAGCATGGCATGGGTGAGGTGTGGTATACAAGAATAAGTCATTTTATTAGGGTTTGGTCACATTTTATTGTCATAACATTTGCTGTTCACTATGTTTTTATATGATGCATGCTGCAATTGGAGTTATGGATAGCATAAACAGAAAGGTCTCGTCGAGCTGATCATTTTAGACATATCATTTGTTAAATTTGGAATTATAAAACAAAAGTTATTAATTATTTAAGTTCCAGTGGCATTTGTCGTAATTTGAATAAACTTGGAATTTTAAATGTGCAAAAGGCAATTTGAATGTCATATTTGAAAACCTCACATTTTTCTGAACTCAAAACATATATCATTTGTATTATTTGGATTTTTATTTGAAAAGTTATTAGAAAACAGATTTATATTTGAATTTAAATTAATTTGAATTAGTTTTTAATTTAACCAGACAACCATCTATCCTTTTGTTACACCTCCCGGGCTACCTGCAGTCGCTGACAGGTGGGGACACGGGTGGCCCGGCCCACCGCGCAGCGGCAGCCATGCGGCTCAGCGGGACCGCGGGTTGGGAGTCCAAAAGGGGAAGGGGCTCAGCGCAAAACGACCAGAGGCTGTCGGGTGGGGTCCAGGGACGGCGGGTTGAGGGCAAGGAAGCCTAAGGGCTTAAGTAGAAAAGCGTCTGGGGTTGATTGCCTGACGAAACTGACGACTGACCCGAAACCTGCGAGCTGACCCCAGATTCACACGACGATGGCGAGCACATGGTTGCGATTTTCGCCAACCCGAAAAACCAAAAACGGAGAGGGATGTACCGGCTGCAAGTTCCATGTTTGGAGCATCGCCAACGGAGGACTACCGAGGCCGGGATCTGGCGAGGAACAGAGGCGGCAGGACGGCGTCTGCGGGTGCGTTTACTGACGAAACTGACGGGCTGCTAACTCCTGCGCGCGGCGGAGAATCGCCGGCGTCGGAGCGGGCTCTGGTCAGCGGGGAGGATGCTAGGGGGAGGGAAAGAGGGACTGGTTGCTCACCGCGATCGATTCCCGCTGGAAGCGGTGCAGATGGTGGCCCGGAACTCCGGGGGGGTCGTCCAGGAAGAAGCCGGCGGTGAGGTTCTCCTGCCACGGACAGAGGGCTCGTTGGGGAGGTGGCTCCAGGGGGCGGTGGTTCCTCTGCTGCTTGCTAGGGAACGGCCCAAGCACGGAGATGGGATCCCCGCCGTCATGTGGCCTCGACGTCGACCATGGCGACGACACGACGACGCGGTCCTGGCTGCAGCTCTCGGCAGGGTGAGACTAGCTGGGCAGAGGCAGGGGATGGCGGCGGAGAGGAGGGAAAGGGAGGCTAGGGTTCAAGGGGGAGGGGACTGCGCGGCCTGGGGATAAGAAGGGGAGGGGGATGACGCGGCTGACGGGGCGACGGCTACCTGCTCCCTCCCGTTAGCGAGGCAGAGAGAGAGGTGGCGACGGAGGAAGAAGAACAGGAGACGGCGTGATTGCGAAGGGGTACCGGGCCGGGGTGGCAAGTTGGGCCAGGAGAGGCGTGTTGGGCCAGGGGAGGGGAGTGTGTTCCTGGGCTACTGCGGCTGGTTGAGGGTGGGCTGTTGTCAGGTTTGTCCCTCTTCTCTTAATTCCTTTGTCCTTTTATTTTCATTTGTTTTGCTTGTTTTTAATTCCTATTACCAATTTCAAAACAGCTTCTGATTTCAAAACCTTTGAACTTTCACAGGGAGTCTGGACAGAGGTTTGACCAAGAAGAGAGGGAAAAGAGACCAAGACACAAAGGAGAGGGGAAAACCCACATGATCACATAGTCATGCATGCTCTAGACAAGATCAAACAAGATTAAGACAAGAAAAAGAGAGGGAAAAGGTGGTAGGGTTTTTGGCAAGATCAGGCATATATCTAGCCAAGAGAGAGACAAAGAGATGGGGATGGCCAACTCAAACCAACATGAGCTAGAGATAAACTCAATTAAAAATGCCAAGCTCATATTAATTGGATGGTGGAATTATAAGGTGGTGAAAGAAAAGGTGGTGGAGTCAATAAGAGAGATGCCCTCAACTCAACTTGGGCATTTAACAATATATTAAGAACCAAAAACAATATCAAGAGGCAACTACAATTCATCATGCACATGAGATAAGAACCAAACAAGAAAGGGTTTTATATGATGCTCAAATGCAAGGTGACATGATGACATGAGCATGATATGATGATGATGCAACCATTATATGTTGGAAGTGGCCCTTTTTATTATTATTAGAACAAGTAGCATTACAGGTGTTAGACAACTGGGATGCTACAGTCACGCAAAGAAGGTCCATGTTCAGTAACCATGGGTTCCAAAAAGAGTTGAGAAGAAGAAGACGGTGGCGCCTAGGTCCAAGCTCGTATGGAGACGCAAGGAGGTGCAAGCGCCAATGGATGTTTCAAGTCAAGCAAGCCGAGAGGAAGGTTGCGGAGTGGAAGGCAGGCAAGACTTGAAGATGGCGAAGACACGTGAAGCGATTGTTCATATCACGCCCCCTTTCCTACCTAACCTGCACCCGTTGGGGACAACGCTTCTTGAAGGGAGGGATGATGATATGGACATGAAGGAGGAGGTGAAGCCAAATTTTAGGACTCCACCAAGCTAGGTGATGCGGATGCATCCCATTCATGATTGGCACGCTAGGATGACCTACGATATGTAATGATATGTCTAAGGTTGTGTCAAATATTGTTGCTATGTTATTGAGTCCGAGTCCAGGTTAGGTTCGAGTCCGCTTGTGTGTTCGGTTTGGGTTTGTCCAACCGACTAGTTGCAGGTATCCTATATAAAGGATCCAGCCGCCTAGGGTTTAGGGGTGTTCAATTGTTTAGTCTAAAAACTATATTGTTCTCCACCATGTATCATCCCTCCGGGGACGGCAATACCGTTTATCAGATTATTGCTACAGAGGTTCTTTTGTTCATCATGTTACTTCCTGGATTGATTCCTCTTCTTCAGGTGACGTTAATCATTGTTATTGGAAGGATTATTATCCGGGTTACTCGCTGTGAAAGATTGGGACAAAACTATAGGATCATCGGCTTGATCCGTATCACTTGGTCTCTATGAATGGTTGGTTATGCTCTTTGGCTTGTCTAATACCCCATCCACCTTCATGCGCCTCATGAATCATATTTTGCATTCTCTCATTAGCAAGAGTGTCGTTGTCTATTTTGATGATATACTTGTTTATAGCAAGTCACTTGAGGACCATGTTAAACATGTTAAGGAAGTTTTAAAAATCCTTCGACATGAAAAGCAATATGCTAATCTTCCAATGTGCACTTTTCCTAAAGACAAGTTGATTTTTCTTGGATTTGTCGTTTCTTCAAAGGGCATTGAAGTTGATGTTTACAAGGTAAAGGACATACGGGATTTTCCCATCCCAACAAATGTGAGTGAACTCCGAAGTTTTCATGGTATGGCCGGTTTCTATCGTTTCTTTGTGAAAGACTTTTCGACCATTGCTTGTCCTCTCAACGAATTAACCAAAAAGAATGTCACCATCATGTGGGGCAAGGCACAACAAAAAGCTTTTGATGAACTTAAAAAGAGGCTCACCGAAGCACCTCTCCTTGTGTTACCTGATTTTACTAAAACTTTTGAGATAGAGTGTGATGCTAGTGGTATTGGCATTGGAGGAGTCCTTATGCAAAATGGATGTCCTATAGCCTACCACCGCGAGAAAATTGATGGTGCTCGCCTTAATTATACGATCTATGACAAAGAGCTTTTTGCCTTAGTTCGTTTCCTTCAAGTTTGGCAACACTACCTATGGCCTAAAGAATTTATCATACATCCGACCATGAGTCGTTGAAATATCTCAAAGTCCAAGCCAACTTGAGTAAGAGACACGCTAAGTGGGTTGAGTTTATGGGGTCTTTTCTGTACATTGTCAAGTATAAGAAGGGCAAAGATAATGTAGTCGCGGATGCTTTGTCTCGCAAGCACACAAGCCTTCTTATGAGACTTGAACTCAACGTGTTGGGTCTTGAGGAAATAAAAACTTTGTATGCTTCTGACGCGTTCTTTGAACACATTTTCGAAAAGTGCTCCATAGATAAAGGAGTGGATGATTTCTATTTGCATAAGGGCTTTCTATTTAAACAAAATAAGCTTTGCATTCCGAAGTCATATCTCCAACTTTTGATTCTCCAGGAATCTCATGGTGGCGTCCTTATGGGTCACTTTGGCCGTGACAAGACATTGGACATGCTCTCCAGTCACTACTTTTGGCCCAAGATGAAGTGCGACGTGGAGCACTACGTTCAACAATGCATGACATGTGTTCAAGCTAAGTCGCCAGCTAACCCCTATGGTATTTATAAGCCATTGTCTATTCCTCATACACCTTGGTACGACATTAGCATGGATTTTGTGTTAGGATTTCCTAGATCTAAGCATGGTCATGATTCTATATTTGTTGTCGTGGACCGCTTTGCCAAAATGGCACACTTCATACAGTGCCATAAGACCGACGATGCTTCACATGTTGCAAATTTGTTTTTCAGGAAAATCGTCCGTCTTCATGGTGTACCAAGAACAATCGTCTCCGACTGTGACGTCAAATTCATGAGTTACTTATGGAAGACCCTCATGGCCAAGCTCGGCGTTAAGCTTAACTTCTCATCCGCATCGCATCCTCAAACCATTGGCCAAACCGAAGTTGTCAACTCAAGCCTCGAGACTCCCTTCGTGTGTTGATCAAGAAAAACCTCAAGGATTGGGAGGAATGCATTCCACACGCTGAGTTCACCTACAACCGTGCCAAGCACTCAACAACCAAGATGAGCCCCTTCATCATCGTATATGGTTTCGAGCCCCTCACCGTGCTTGACATCCTACCACTACCTCTACATGAGCGCACCAACATGGACGTTGAGAAGCATGCCCAAGCTATGAAGAAGCTTCACGAAGAAACAAGAGATACTATTGAACAACAAGTCCTTCGCCAAGCTTCAAGGTTAAACAAGGACAAGCAAGAGTTGATCTTCGAACAAGGTGATCTTGTGTGGATACACCTAAGAAAAGACCGCTTCCCCAAGGAACACGACTCCAAGCATAAGCCAATAGGAGATGGTCCCTTCAAAGTCATCAAGAGAATCAACAACAACGCCTACATCATCGACATACCGACATCCAAGTACCTTGCAAGCAATACATTCAACGTCAAGGATCTCTCACCCTATGATGGCGATGTTCAAGATTATAACCATGAAGAGTCGAGGACGACTCTTTCCCAAGGGGGAGAAGATGCAGCCCGTCCTACAGACGCTCCTACGTCTACACCACCAAGTCCCCCAAGTGGACCAATGACTCGTGCCACAGCCAAGCTCCTGTAAGCTAAGGTGAATTCGCTCCTCTCATCATGTGACTTTGACATACACTTGGATGGCTTGCTACTTCATGCCATTATTCTATGCATTATTAGGTACGAAGCCCCGCCGCGCCGACCCACAAGCCTGGAACCTGCACATGTCCTAAGGACGCTAGAGCTGGAGAGTCCGCCCGAGTCAAGCCGGAATGTTCGGCGCAGACGGAGTGTCCGACCCGACCACGCCAGAGTGTCCAACCTACCCCAGCCCCGTCCTGGCGTGAATAGTCAGTATGCTACATCGTTCTCTACCCGGACACTACCCGGAGTGTCCGGCCACCACGGACTGTCCGGTCCACTCGACACGGACTTTCTGGCGTGGAGATGGGCCTGTGAGCCATAGTTGGGCCCTGTGGCCCATGTACCCCTCTACTTCGCCTAGAACTCTACTTTAATGCCTAAATTACCCCTGAACGTGTGGCTAGCCTATATATAGTCCCCCACCTCTATTGTAAACCCTAGGCTTGATATTTGGAATTAGTGGAAACCCCTTGTGGATCTATCTAGTTCTTGCCTCATGCTCCTTCGATAGAGGAGCACCAAATATCACAAACCTCGTTGGAGTTTGAATCATGCCTCCGCGTTGTACAAGGCCTAGGCATTAGAGTCCCTTTGCCTAGACATCAAGATCTCACCGAGTCTCCCTACTTGCCATGCCGATTCGAGAGAGAGTATTCCGCCCGACACCGATCCTACGGATTGCGCCGGACTGGTAGCCGCCGGAGTGAGCAATTGTCTTGTATCGTGTCTTCGTGTGTGTCTTCATCGTTTTCTTCATGCGTGAGTTCGTGTTTTCTCTCTCTCTCCCTCATCCCCACACTCTCATCGCCTCGATTTCAAGGGATTCGTGAAAGATTGGGCCATCCCGGAGGTTGCCCCGCAACTGAGGAGCTGGATGTGAAGAAGATGTTGCTTAGGCTGAAGCCCTGGAGTCTCCGGCCTCCAACCCTAGAGTCTCTGGCCTAGACTCTAGGATAGTCTATGTACCCCTACCTGGAGCTTTCAGTACACCCCATGGAGTCTTCACCGGAGAGCATCGCCACCCCTGGAGTTTCTGTGCACCTCGGAGTCTCCAGACCAGCTACCCCGGAGTCTCTGGCCTTCAACCTTGGAGGCTCCACCCCTAGCACTCTAGGCAGGACTCCGGGCCCTGCCTGGATCTCTCTGTCTATGACCCCGAAGTCTACCCTGGAATCCACGATCCGCCTCAGAGTCTCCGGTGTAAGCGAGTCAGGCATGTTAAAAGCCTTTTGGGCCTTTGGCCTATGTACCCCCAAATCCATCTAGACTTTACCCTTTTATGCCTAAAGCCACGTTGAACTAGTGGCGAGCCTATATATAGTCCCCCACATCTAATGTAAAGCCTAGACTGGATATTGGAATTAGAAGACACCCTTGTGGATCTCTCTAGTTCTTGTCTCGTGCTCCTTTTCTAGAGGAGCACAAATATCCCCCACCTCTTTGGAGTTTGCATCGTGCCTTCCTCGTAGTACAAGGCCTTGGCATAGGATCCCCTTGCCAAGACATCAAGATGTCATTGAGACTCCCACTCGCCGTGCCAGTTCGAGAGAGAGAGATCTTCGCCCAACACTGATCCTAGGGAATGCGTCGGACCGGTCACCGTCGGCGTGAGCTATTGGATTGTATCGTGTCTTTTGTGTGAGTGTGTTCATCGTGTTCTTCATGAGTGATTTCATCATGTTCATCCCCTCTCTCCTTCCCTCGCACTTCCCCCACGATTTCCACGAGAATTCGTGAAAGATCGGGCACCCCTGAGGTTTGACCTCAACATTTTTGCTTTTGCTTGTGGCACTAATATTCCCATGTTCTTTGCTTTTGATGATATCTGATGCAGCCCGTCCTTCGGACACCCCTACATCTACACCACCAGGTCTCCCAAGTGGACCAACGTTTTGCGCCCGAGCCAAACTCCTACAAGGCAAGGTTAACTCACTCCTTTCCTCGTGTGACTTTGATACGTTCTTGGATGGCTTGCTACTTCATTCAACTACTCTATGCATTGTCATCTATAAATCCCAACCGCATCGCCAAGACCCCACGGATGAAGTACAAGGAGCTGGACAAGAACACATTGTTGAGGCTGAAGCCCCGGAGTCTCGGGCCCTGAAGCCCGGAGTCTTCGGCCTCCAACTCTAGAGTCTCTGGCCTGGACTTCGGACCAATATCCGGACTCCTACCAGCAGCGCTCAGTACACCCCCACGGAGTCTTCGCTAGAGAGCCTCTTCCACACCAGACTCTCCGCATACCCCGGAGTCTGCGGCCCAGCTACCCTGGAGTCCCCGGCCGTCGACCCTAGAGTCTCTGCCCCCAGGATTCTGGTCTAGACTCCGGGCCCCTCCTAGAGCATTCTATACTTCGCCTCGAAGACAGTGCTCCACCCCAGAGTCTCAAGCTCTCACACCCTGGAGTCTCTCGTGTAAGTGAGACCAGGCATGTAAAAGCCTTTTGGGCCATTGGCCCATGTAACCCAAAATTCATCCAGACTTGACCCTTTTATGCCTAAAGTAACCCTTGCACTAGTGGCTGCCTATATATAGTCCCTAACCTCTATTGTAAACCGTAGACTACATATTGGAATGAGAAGACACCTTGGTGGATCTATCTAGTTCTTGTCTCATGCTCCTTTTCCAAAGGAGCTCCAAATTTCCCCTGCCTTGTTGGAGTTTGCATCGTGCCTCCCTCATTGTACAAGGCCTTCGCATCGGAGTCCCTTTGCCAAGATGTGAAGATCTCACCAAGACTCCCCACTCACCGTGCCGGTTCAAGAGAGAGATCTTCGCCCGACACCGATCCTAGGAATTGCGTCGAACTGATAGACATCGACATGAGCTATTGGCTTGTATTGTGACTTTGCGTGAGTGTCTTCATCGTGTTCTTCATGTGTGAGTTCATGGTGTTCATCCCCTCTCTCTTCCCCACGCACTTCCCCCTCAATTTACACGGGAATTCGTGAAAGATCAGGCACCCCCGAGGTTACCCCTCAACATATTAATCGAGAGCTTCATTGCTCATGAATTTCCCCTCCAATTTTTCTTCTATCCACCATAAGTTCTAAAATCCCCAAAAAAGAGCCCCAAATTTGCCTTTGGATTGATCTCTTGATTTGGAGTGTTATTTGTGGTTTTGATCGGACAAAATCTTGTCTTAGGTGTTGGTCCAGCTTATCCTGCGTTTTCCTAGCCCAATTTGGCCAATTTTTTGCGGATTTGAGGCCCCAAGGCGTGGATTTCTGCTCAAGAAAATGAGCAAGCGGAGCAGAAACCCTGACCCCTGAGTCTCCGGCCTAACATCCCAGAGTCTCCCCCCCAGAGTCTTTGTCCTCAGACCCCAGAATCTCCTCCCCCAAATGCCTGATTTTGACTTTTGCCTCTTATTTCGCCTTGGCTAAATTTTCCTTTTGGTTGTTTATGTCTCGTGTGCAGGTCGTCAACTAACAACATGCTTCTGCATCAACAACATCCGCGCTCATCGACACCATGGCACCCGAACATCATCCCGCACCACCGACCGCAAGTTTATCACCACCAACGAAGGTATAACTTGTGTCAGCTTGTTAACCCCATCTTTCTTTGTGTGTACCTATCCCATGAGAGTGGCTCATCTTGTGTTTGCTTGAGCATTGTGTATTTGTCCTTGGATAGTGAGAGTGCAAAAGCAACAGCAAGAGTGACTTGGTAGCATCAAGGGAGATAAAATAAATACATAGAAAAAGAAAAATAGTCTCCAATAGCAAAAGAGAGTCTCAGAAGAGCACCCAAGGCTAGTGCACAAATCCATTGCTCATTTTTCTCTTTGCAAACGGGCCACCATTGTCTCTCCTTGCACTAGCATGGCAACCGAGCTTAGTCTTCATTACGACATTTTGTTGCTCATTTTCATAGTCGTGTCAATCCCAACAATCTCCACTTGTGTGTATATAGTCATAGGTTACCGTCACCCTTTTGAGTTGCTGACCTTTACCTTTGACATGAGTTTTGTTTGGAGTTTACCCACTTTTGACTATCCCATTTCTTTCAATTGGTTCTTTGGATTTCCACAACCCTAACCTTCCACCAAAAGCTTTTGAAAGTCTTAGTCCTTTCTTTAGTCTGAGGTTTCTTTATGATTTCACTTTGCAAGCTAATAGTTCTCTCTTGTAGTTTCTAGTTTGGTGCAATCCCCAAGGTGAGTTAAAACGCTAACACCACCATATTACACTTACATATACAATACTTGTGTGTTTTGCATGATGTATAATCACGGTGAGTCGAGCCAACCACCTCCCCAAGAAGGACAAGGCCCGTACATGACGCGTATAAGCCACTACATCTTCCAACATGAGTTCCCTGAACGTTGTGAGGCTCTTGAGACGCAACAAGATGAACAATTCAGCGAGACTCAAGAGGAGTTCAAGAACATCGACAACCACTACGATGAGCTCGAAAGACAAATGCATGCAATGCAACACAACTTTGGCCATAAAAATGAAGCACTCCAACGTTCCATCGCTGAAACTATTTTCAAGCTTTGACTCCTCAACAATGGAATGAGAAACAATTCAAGACCACGTTCACGCACATCAAGTTCTTCAAGCTCGTCACGTCACTGTTCTCCTCTTTGTCAAGACCCTAATACAAGTGCTCCAAGACACAATGATGCCCCCGTGGTTCAAGATGGAAGCTCTTCACACTATCTACCTTCCCCACGGCACGCCACAATGTCAAGCTATGATGGTGATTTCTCCTCAAGACCTCAAGAAAGGCGAGAAGGACACTGTCATCACACAAGGGCACTAGTGATCCAACAATACCAACCACAAGTGGATCCTCGAGTACAACCTCAAGTCTAATGCCATCACCCGCAACACATACTCGACACCACAAGCGATGACTTCGAGGGTCAAGCTCATCATCACTGTCATGAATGTCCATGCCGACACCATGGTAATCACAAGGCGCCTTCTCCACCACATAAAGACATGGAGCATCAAATTGTACATGTTTAGTGACGCCCACGATGTCATGAGGCTCAAGACCATTATCTTCATCGTGAGGCACAAGTGCCTAACCCACAACACCAACTGAGGAACACGCCTCCACTTCATCAACAACCACGTCAAGAGGCTCCACATCCTCAACATCCTTATGAGGCCCAAGCGCCTCAACCTCGTCATCAACCGCACCAAGAGAAAGAGCAAGCACCTCATCAATGTCATGAGAACCGAGTTCCACCTCCCCAAAATGAGGCTCCTCAACCACAAACACATCAACAAGGTGTTATGGGGTAACCCCGTGGGCGGCCCTATCTTCACGGATCTTGTCATCAAATCAATGGGGAAAGCGAGGGGAAAGGGAGAAGGTAGAGGAAGTGGACGCACACCTCACAAAGAACACGATGAACACACGCAAAACTCACACGATACAAGGATGATTGCTCCCACCGGTGGCCACCGGTCCGATAGAATCCTCGCAAGGAAAGATCGGTAAACATGCTCCCTCGATCCCACGCATAGAGAGAAGAACACCTTGGAGAGGGTCTTGATGTCTTGGCAAAGGGACACCGATGCCAAGGCCTTGTACAACGAGGGAGGCATGATGCAAACTCCAATGAGGTGGTGACGATAGTCGATCCCCTTTTGGTAGAAGGGGATGAGGCAAAACTAGAGATTCCACAAAGGGGTTGTCTTTAGTCTATCATCTATGCCTAGGATAACATGAGGGGGTGGGGGCACTATATATAGGCCAGCCACTAGTTCAAGGGTACTTTAGGAATAAAAGGGGAATGTCTGGGCGGACTAAGGGGTAAATGGGCCAAAGGCCCAGCTGGCGGCGCGCAGGCCCATATGCTCAGGCTGGAGACTCCGGTGTGGTGGTCCGGAGACTCTGGTGTGGGCTGGAGATTTCGGTCGGTCTCCGGTCTATCTCTAGAGTGGGCTTCTGTCTGTCCTCGAGCTCGATCTAGGGGTCGGTCTAGATATGGGCCGGAGTCTCCGGGGTATGCAAGCTGGAGACTCCGGTGTGGCCAGACACTCCGGTGTGCGCAGGCTGGAGACTCCGGTGCTCCAGCTGCTGCTTCTTTCGTCTTCACTTCCAAGCCTCCGTCTTGTCGGGCTTGGTGCTACAGGCTTCCTCCCATGCCTCTGTACTTGTTGGTGTGAACCTATCATCGATATGGGATGGAGTATGAAGTAGTATACCATTCAATGGGGTAGGAAGTGGGCTCGCATAGAGGAACAAATTCACCTTTGGAGTCCATGATGACTTGGCATAAGTTGGAGACTATGATGTGGTAACGACCGAAGGTCGGGCTACATCAACTCCCCCCTTCAAAAAGAGTCGTCCTCGACTCTGCATGCTCATCACAAAGTAGAAGATGTCGAGCGACCTTCTTGATCCTAGGGTTCACCATATAGTCGTCATCGGGAAGATTAAATTGACAACACATAAATGTTCCTTCATCTTCTATGAAGCCTACAAAGCTCACCATAAAAGAGAAACAACACTCAAAGCATAACCAATTCATGAAGATTATAGCATGAGTCCTCAAGTAGAAGGAAGTAACCTTATGATGAAGAGATAACTCGTTGAAGGGAAGCCATAGGTAACTCTCTACGGTTTGTCATGTCAACTTATGGTCCATAGAGGTTGACGCGTAAGCAATTGTACCTTCACACAACAAAGACCAAGCAAAATATGTTTGTGTGTATTAGAGGAGCATGTCATTTGTGGCATGTCCATTCTTGTTCGCAACACTATTAGCACAACTCAATTATCACAAACGGAATGTGTATGCAAGGTCAAAGTGCACGGAAATCGTTTGAATATCATCCAAATGTGGAAACTCAAAAACTCCATATAATATCTTAGTGTGGCACTCAAAGCAATTGACTAAGATATTGATCAACATCTTTGATGCAAGGATAGGAGAATTTGGCAAAAACACGTGAGGAAGAATATCCAAACCAACATCATTATGTGTGCAAACCAACCATTGGAAAGAACAATTGTTCAATATGTTGGATGCCATACACATATCAACGAAAGAAAATATCATGGGCATACGAGTATGACAAGCGGAAGCAAAATCAACATGTTTGCAAACAAACCATATGAAAGAGTAAGTGGTCCTTATGTTTGTTGCAACAACAATACGAGAGACTTGGAAGGTCTCATGACAATACATGCTCTTAATTGCATTATGGTTGCACACAAAACATCAGCAATAGAAATTGTTCAACATTTTTGTTGCAACACACAAAGCATCAATATCTAATAGCAATGAAACATGATTATCATCAGGTGAAAGAATACCATTAACATGCTTGCAAGCAAACCATAGGAAAGAACAATTTGTCAACATGAAAGGTGCAAAGCATGCAAAAGGTATTAGAGCTGGGTTCGATGTTGAACTAACTTGGGGGATGCTCTCTAGAGCTCTTTTTGTCAACTCATGCTCAGCTGAGGTTGACTTTTTGTGTGGGTACCTACACACATCATACAAAAAAGGAAGAATGTGTGTGCATGGTAGAGGAACACATCATCCATCATGACATATCTATTTTTGTGCACATCACCATTAGTGTCAAGCAAGTGTAACATAGGTGCATGGTGATTATGCAAGTGGGGAACATTCTTATCATGGCATTTACCAAAATATGAAAAATTTGAGAAATCTATGGGGGCATATCAGTAGACAACATATAGTAATTATTGTTGCAAGAGAAACAAGTGAAAGAGCAATTGTTCATCTTATTGCAAGCAACGGGACAAATTGTAAAACATCCATGACAAAGCATTGTCCTAGGGGTACCGCTGTCATCATCATTGCAAGCAAAACATTGGAAAGAGCAATTGTTCAGCAAGGTGCAAGCAATGATGTCATCAACATAATGTTTATAGCATATCATGTCTATGGCAATGTCATGACAATAAAAGGAATCCACATGGTCATCATGATGCATAGCAAGATTAACACATGAGAATAAGAGTGGAACATATGTCATGTCACATGTATCATCCATAGCATGCAAGTCATCACAAATCATCACATCCACTAGTGGGATCATGGCATCATCAACACCCTTATTTTTACCTTGTTCATACCTCTCATATGAAGTAGGTGTTGTGGTAGAATTGGCCTCCATGTGGGCGACTTCTTCATCATGTATGGGGATGGCATCCTCTTCATCCACCATGTACATTTTTTTGGTTTGAGGCATCATCATCTCCAAGCTTGGCGCTTCCTGATCCATGAAACCTAGAACATCATGAGGAAACACACTAGAGGTATAGGGTAAGTTGTTAGACATCAAAGTGGTCTCACATGACCTATCAACTACCACTCTCAACTCACTCGGTGTATCACTCATGTCGTCCAAATGGAAGCACTCAATATCACTTATGGTGGAGTCACTCATCTCACTCTTGTTTTCACTCAACTGGGCTAAGTGGCTCTCATACTCACATGGGATTGGTACCACATCATCACTCTAGCATATAGGAATAGGCTCGATGTTCTCAACTCCATGCGCCTCTTTTGGTGAAGGGAAAGTCCCATGCTCACCATTCTCAACCTTGTCATCGTCTTGTACATTGGGTGCCATTGTGGTGGTGCCACTCAAATTGGAAGTATTGGTCCTTGACGCCATATTCGCTCTTGCATCCACTTTTTGGCAAAGCAACTTGTTTTCTTCTGTCTCTTGGGGGTCATGTTTTTGATGGCCTCGTCCAACTTGGCTAATTAGAGGTCCATCTCTTGCTTGAATGAAATTCTTGGAGTGCTTGAAGAAGAAGTTGCATTGAAGCTCTTGTAGTTGGATGCTTCCTATTGAACTTGGAGTCTTGGTGTTGAAGCTTGATGGCGTGGAAGAAGGCTAGCTCTTGGTGCCATTTTGGTGGTGGCACGAGTAGTGGAAGGTGCCCTTTGATGGTGGCGATGGAGGTCATTGGCGTGCCTTGCCAAAGGTTGATGTAGATGACGCACTTGGTCATCCACATGACGCTCGCGACAATGCTTCTTGTCCTTGGCACTCTTCTTGGTGAGGTGTTGTAATGAGAGCAAAGCATCATTAGTCTTGGCCATCATGCTCATGGTTTTGGCAAAGTCGTTGTCCATGTCGCGCTTGAAGTTGTCCATTTTATGGTGGACCTTAGTGCTCTCAAGGTGGAGGCTCCATCTTGGTCGACGCGACTTGAGGAGCTTGTCGTTGTCATTTGTGAAGTCGTCCATGCTTGGGGAGTTATTGTTGTTGTAGAACTCCATATCACCCAATCATGTGGAGCCATTGTCGGTGTAGTGCTCCATCATGTCATCCATGCTTGTCGAGGCATATGCATGGTGGCTCATCGTGGATTCTTCATAGAAATCATCCTCGGCTCCGGAGTTCCTAGACATGATTCACAAGACCAAGTGGTGTATATGGAAGTGCTAGGGGGTTAGGGATGCAACATCAAACCTTAATTTACCTTGGAAGATTGTATCGTGCAAGTGGCAACACTAGAGACCAATCAAAACCAAGCAAAGTGAAGTTCACGCGGAACACCAAAACCATCTAACCACTAAAAACACACAAACACACACACAAAGCTTATGGTGGATAGGTATGGAAGGTGGCATGTTAAGAACCAATCCGAAATCAAGATGTTGTAATGGCAAGTAAAGAACCATGATGATCACAAAGCAAAACAAGTCAATCCACAAGATAGGAATCATGTACAAGGAAACACACACGATGGGATAAATGGGACTTGTGCGACGGAGAAAGTGAGATAAGAACCAAATGGTTACCTAGCGAAGACTATAAGCTCGTGTCACACAAGTACAAGGAGAGACGCTAGTTCGATTGCAATAAATTGGTGGGCTACAAGATATGCACAATAAGTACCAACTATTTGATGTTCATCGATCTTGCGTTTCCTATTCTACGAGGCACTTGTTTCTTTCTTTTTCTTTTTCTTCTTCTTTTCACTTTTCTTTTCTTTTTCACTTGCCCCTTCCTTGTGCCAACAACTATAAAAGATAACTATATGACATAGCATGCTCACAACTTTTGCTCGGAATTCTACAAGGTATCAAATGTGCATAGCCAAAGCAATCATAGGAGGAACAAGTCTCAATAGGTGTTTGTTGTATCGCAAAGATAGTGTAGCTCACAAAGGAAAACAAGTGGGGAGAAGTCGCGGAATTTTTATACCTTTCCTCGCCGATCTTCACCCTTTATTGGTGGATTCCGCCTTTCTCATGGAAATTGGATGGAGTATATAGCATGAACCATGGAGATGAGGATATAGAGCTCCTTCTACTCTTCGAAATGAGCTAAAGAACACCAAAGTCTGAGTTCGTATGCAAAAGTTATGCTCAAAACCGTGATGCAGATTTTTCTATCAGCATGGGGGCGGAAACTCCGGTCTGGGGGCCTAAATCTCCAGTCTAGGCTGGAATCTCCGGGCCGGAGGTTCGTAAATCATATACTTTTTTATTTTTATCCTTGGTTCATTACCACCTTTACCTTTTCGTTTGGTTGTTCCTTTTGCTGTCCACCTTCCTAACCTACCACCATAGGCCTTTGTGTATGTTTGTCCTTTGTATTCGTTTTGCTCTCGGCAAGAACAACCTTTCCAATTTTTGACTTGGTAAGACAAGTTAACACATACCATACCACCAATACCACCCTTCCTTTCTCTTGTGGTCATACAACATGTCGAGGGAAAACCTCGAGGGTGACCTGATCTTTCACGATTCCCGTTCAAATCGAGGGTGGAATGCAGGGGAAGGAGAGGCAGATAAACACGATGAACACACGCATGAAGAACACGATGAACGCACACATGCAAAACCACGATACACAGCAATAGCTCACGCCGGCGGTGACCGGTCCGGCGCAATCCCTAGGATCAGCGTCGGGCGGAGGACTCTCTCTTGAACCGGCACGGTGAGTAGGGAGACTCGGTGAGATCTTGAAGTCTAGGAAAAGGGACTCCAATGCCTAGGCCTTGTACAACGCGGAGGCACGATGCAAACTCCAACGAGGTTTGGGATATTTGGTGGTCCTTTGTCAAAGGAGTATGAGGCAAGAACTAGATAGATCCACAAAGGGGTTTCCACTAATTCCAAATATCATGCCTATGGTTTACAATAGAGGTGGGGGACTATATATAGGCCAACCACAAAGTCAGGGGTACTTTAGGGATAATAGATAAGTTCTGGACGGACTAAGGGGTACATGGTCTGGAGGCCCAAAGGCCTTTTACATGCCTGGCAATGCTCGGTCCGGAGACTCCGGTGTGGTGGACCAGAGACTCCGGTCGGTCTCCGGTCCATCTCCGGAGTGGCCATCTGGATGTCCTCGAGCTCGATTCGGGGGTCAGACCGGAGGTGGGCCAGAGTCTCCGGGGTCTTTAGGATGGATACTTTGGTGGACCGGAGACTCTGGTGTGCGCATACCGGAGACTCCAGTCTGAGCAGCTCTAGCGGCTTCTGCTTCACACCCTTCTCCTTGTTCTCCATCCTTGGGTGATTGATGCTCTGTTGGAGCTTCGTACCTGATGATTCATAGAGTAGTTGCATGAAGTATCACACCATCCAAGGATGTATCAAATTGGCACGAGGAGAGGAGAGAGTTCACCTTAGCTGGTAGGAGTTTGGTTCGGACACGAGTCATGGGTCCACTTGGGGGACTTGTTGGTGTAGATGTAGGAGCATCCATATTTGGGAAAGAGTCGTCCTTCAATCTTCATGGGTATTGTTGGGGGGATGACCTCCGGATACCCCAACCAGACAAGAAATATGGCAGTCGGATCGCGCCCGGCTGGTTAAGCACAGCCGGATAGGGCAAGTCCAGTCGGTTACCGTGAGGTAGCCGGAGCGGCGAGAAGCAGCCGGCTACAGTAGCATAGCCAGAACCAATCAAGGGGACAGGGCGACGTGCGGCACAGTGCGTAGTACGCCCTGTATGACGACAAGACTCCTAACTACTCAGCCATACCGAAGACTTTGCGGGGATGACGCGGGAACAGTGGCCCAATGCTGACGACAGACTCGCACATCGTTCACTGTGCCCACGACAGCCATACTGCTTGTATCCTGATGGGACATGGTTGTACCGGATACTGTAGATAACCAGCAGGCTGGGACCCACCTGTGGGGCCCACCAGTCGGATTGGCCAGTGAGACCGTTGCCTCTCTGCCTATATAAGGAGAGGCAAGGCCTCAGTAGAAAGGGTTGGTCTCAGTGCATTTAAGACGATAGCTAGAGATACAGCTCGAGGAGCACTTGTAGCCCGTATATCGCTCATAGTCAGATCGGCAGGAGTAGGAGTTTTACCTCACCATGAGGGCTCCGAACCTGGGTACTTGCTGCGTCCAGCTACGCTTGCTTGTATCCAATCCCGCCTGCGGACGCCGTCGATAGCTTCCCTGATAGTCCTCACACCTCTATCTAACCTTCTTAGGTACTGTTGTTCCCAAGACAACGACAGTTGGCGTCCACCATGGGGCCGATGGCTTCGACCGGAGTCACGTTTCGCACGGGACCCCGCACTTCAGCCGGTGAGCACGTGCCCTCCGGCCTGGTGCTCACGCTCGGCAAATTCGACCGTGTCATCGACAACGCTTCCTGCTTGACCGGAGCCACCTTCCCGGCGAACAACACCATCCTGCTCTTCGGCGACCTCCCCGTCTATGTTGCCACTGTTCCGGAGAGTTTCCCTAGGGAGATCGTCTCCGTCGCGGAGCTGCTGCACCCGGGCAGTAGCGCCTCCATCGTCTCTTGTTGCATTCACGTCATGATGGCCGGCTCTAGTTCTCATCCCCGCCAGCCGCAGGAGCGGGGCGCGGACGAGGGCGGAACCTCCGCACCACCGCAGCCTCAGAATCTGGTGGAGGAAGCCATTGATTGGCTCCTGACGCCGGTTAACCTCGGGGACAACCCGGAGGAGGCGGAAGCTAACTTCGCCATGGAGAGACAACTTCTCCTCCAGGAGGCCATGGAGCTGGCAGCAACCCGCAAACAACTCGAGATCACCCGGCACGAATACGACCGCGCGCACGGCTTCACTCCGGCTACCGCAGAGCCGAGCCGACGTGGCCAGGTGCAGCGCCGGGCGGCGAGCTAGGCGGAAGGATGGAAAAGGATAGGGAGCCGGATCCTGCGCCCGCCCTCATCCGACCCACCTACAGCACGCCCATCAAGAATCTGCATGCGGCGTGAGCCTCAGCAGACGAACTGCCCAACCTGGAGGGCGAGGAGCGAGCCCGCCAGCACGCTCGGGTGCAGGAGCTCCTCCGGATCATGGACGAGCAAGCTGACGCCAACCAGCAGATGCAGGAAGACCCCAGCTACTCCAAGGGGAGCAAGCTACCCGTAAACAGCAAGGGCGCGCCTCGCGACACTGAACAAGCGTCCTCCCCTCAGCCGGCTAAGTCCCGCAGCAAGTGCCACAGCTCTGGAAACAAGAGCCAGCCGCGCTAGGAGCAAACAGTGAACATCAACCCACCACCTCCCCCTCCACCAACCGGAGCACCAAGACCCGCCGGTTCTCGTCTCTCGGGGCGGGTGGGAGCGCCCATCCCGGATCGTCCGGATGCCCGTGACCGCATCGAGCTCCTCGCTCAAGCGCGCGTCACGGAGGAAGAAGACTCCATCGTACCGGTTTGTTTTGGACCCCGTATCCGGAACGAGCTGTTTCCGGATAAGTTCACCCTGCCAAGGGAAACCCCCAAGTACGACAACAGTATGAAGCCGAAAGATTGGCTGACTGACTAGGCTACGGCAGTCGGTATCGCCCATGGGAACAAGCGCACAGCTATGCGCTACGTCCCCCTTATGCTAATGGGGTCGGCAAGGACATGGCTCAACAGCCTTGCGCCCAACAACATCAACGCCTGGCCAGACTTCGAGAAGGTGTTCGTCCGCAACTTCAATGGCAGGTACAAGCGTCAGGGATGCCCATGCGACCTGGCCTTGTGCATCCAGGGCGACCGCGAGACCGACCGCGAGTACCTCGCCAAGTGGACGGATCTGCACAACACTTGCGAGTACATCCTAGAGAGCCAGGTCATCAGCTTCTTCATCGAGGGATACCGAGAAGGCACCATGCTTCGCCACCGGCTACTGTGTGATGAGCTAAAAACCATGGCGGAGCTCATGATGGTAGCGGAACAGTACGCCATGGCAGATGCCGCCATGAAGAAGCCCCTCCGAGTAAATGCTGACGGGCGTCCGACTCCTACGGAGTCAGATCGCGACCGTCCGAGCAATCTGGCTAGAGAAGCCGGATCCTCCAGGCGCCACAGCAATGACAACTGGTTCCGTGGGGACCGCCAGGCCGGACAGCAGAAACCCCGCTACCACGCATGACAGGTCAATGCTATGGAGAGTGCGCTCGACACACCGGCTAACGATGCAAGGACGCAGAAGCCGCGGCTCACCTTCGACCAGATGTTTGACGGCCCGTGCAAGTGGCATAGCGGTCCCTTCGAACCAGCTAAGCACACCACCCGGAACTGCAGCTGGACTCGCCAGCTAAAAGACCAGGGCAACCAGGAACGTCTCCCCCGCCCCCTCCCGGTGGACCACCACCACCGGCTAGGGGAGCCGGCAATGATGGTAACGGCGGCAACAGCGGCAACAACAACAACGGCTACCCCCAGCCGCACGCCGCCTACCACATCTTCGAGATGGAGCTGGACGACAAGCACAGCCGCAGGCGACGCTCCAAGGAGGTCAACACCATCGTCTCTCCGGTCCCCTAGTACCTGAACTGGTCAGAAACCCCCATCACCTGGAGCAGACAAGACTAGTCGGAGTAGATGCCGACTCCCGGGGGCTACGCCATGGTGCTCGACCCCCTCATCGTCTCCAACGAGCGCACCTGCCGTTTCTCGCGCGTCCTCATTGACAGAGGCAGCAGCCACAACCTCCTAAAACCGGTCTTCACTTGAGAAGCTGGGCATTCGCGAATGCGACCTGCGCCCGACTTCCACAATGTTCCACGGCATACTGTCGGGACCGGCTTGCACCCCGCTAGGTAAAGTCTAGCTGGACGTCATCTTCGGGACCGAGGAGAACTTCCACCGTGAGCCGATCTGGTTCGAGGTGGTAAACCTAATGAGCTCCTACCACGCACTCCTCGGGTGCCCTGCCCTCGCCAAATTCATGGCCGTCCCCCACTACGCGTTGCAGCATGGCATCCGACTCTGCCTTCTCGCTGTAGACCTTCATGTCCCAGTGCTGCCGGCTGGACTCCACGTCCTGGAACGCCGGAAGGTTGATTCGGTCCATGTCGGTGAGGTTGCAGATGTAGAAGTATGACTGCTGCCACAGCCGTACCGTGTTGTGCAGCCAGAACTTGGGGTAGGCGGTCTACATGTGGGAGTAGATCGAAGCGCTGCCGCAGGCGACCAACATCCCCTTCGTGAACTGGACCTGTGGCCAGACTCGGAAGAGCCAGCAGAAGAGCCCGAGATTCGTTTGGATCCCGAGGTAGCTCTCGCAGAACACTGCGAAGTGCGCCAGCGTGCCGATGGCGTTGGCGCCGAGATGGTGGAGGCGGAGGTCGAAGAAGGCAAGGAAGGTGAGGAAGAACAGGTGCACCGGCAGCGCGAACCCGCGCGCTAAGTGCGAGAGGAAGATCACCCGTTCCCCCTCTGCCGGATGTGGCGACACCCCCCCGCTGGTGCGAGCCGCACCTCCACTTCCTCCTCCGACGGCAGGACGCGGGTGGCACGATACTTTTGGATGTGCTCCTCCGTGACAGAGGGCCGTACCACGCTCCACGCTCGGCGGCCATTTCCAATTCGTTGGGGGGGCACGGCGACGGATGAGTGGCGGTGGCCCGTACCACCGACGACGTCAAACGGGCGGCACGACAGGCTACAGCAGCAACAGCGACGAAGCACGGAAGGCAGGAGCGCAAAGGCAAGGAAGGCAACTGGGAGCGGGGGGAAGCGAAGGGAGGAACTGCCCTCCCTCGGGCCCCCCTTTAAATTCCCGGGAGGGCAACCGTCCTCGATGCCACGCGGCACCCATCGAGGCGCTCCCCACCCCCAACCGCCGCTCCAGATCCCGTGTGCACACGCGGAGTGCGCAGAAGATCCCGGAGCGAGAACCGAAGCATCAGGCGGCAGTTTCCCGAGGCGACGTGCGACAGGAAGTGTCGCTACCCACGTAGAGCAATGATGGCGCATGTGCCCGTGGCCGTCGTCAGCACTGACGTCAGGGTAGCGCAACCGCCAGGCATAGCCGGTCAGAAATTCAAAACAATGAGGGAGCGCGCGCACATTTCACCTAAGGGCGAAATCTACATGCGCTCGGGGGCTAGTGTCGGGGGGATGACCTCCGGATACCCCAACCAGACAAGAAATATGGCAGTCGGATCGCATCCGGCTAGTTAAGCACAGCCGGACAGGGCAAGTCCAGCCAGTTACCGTGAGGTAGCCGGAGCGGCGAGAAGCAGCCGGCTACAGCAGCATAGCCGGAACCAATCAAGGGGATAGGGCGACATGCGGCACAGTGTGCAGTACGCCCTGTATGACGACAAGACTAGCAACTACTCGGCCATACCGAAGACTTTGCAGGGACGACACGAGAACAGTGGCCCGATGCTTGACAGGCTCGCACGGCGTTCTCTGTGCCGACGACAGCCATACCACTCGTATTCTGATGGGACATGGTTGTACCAGATACTATAGATGACCAACCCGCTGGGACCCACCTATCAGGCCCGCCAGTCGGATTGGCCAGTGAGACAGTTACCTCTCTGCCTATATAAGGAGAGGCAATGCCTCAGTAGAAAGGGTTGGTCTCAATGCATTTAAGACAGTAGCTAGAGAATACAGCTCGAGGAGCACTTGTAGCCGGTATATCGCTCATAGTCAGATCGGCAGGAGTAGGAGTTTTACCTCACCATGAGGGCTCCAAACCTGGGTACTTCCTGCGTCCAGCTACCCTTGCTTGTATCCAATCCTTCCTGCGGACACCGTCGATAGCTTCCCTACTAGTCCCCACAACTCTATCTAACCTTCTTAGGTATTATCGTTCCAAGAGAACGACAGGTATCATCGGGAACATCTCCATGGTAGGGTGAGAGGTCCTTGACATTAAATGTATTGCTTGCAAGGTACTTAGAGGTCGGTATGTCGATGATGTAGGCGTTGTTTTTGATTCATTTGAGGACCTTGAAGGGACCATCTCCTCTTGGTTTGATCTTGGAATCATGTTATTTGGGGAAACGATCCTTTCTCAAGTGTATCCATACAAGATCACCTACTTCAAAGATCATCTCATTCTTGTCCTTGTTTAACTTTGAAGCTTGGTGAAGGACTTGTTTCTCGATGGTAGATCTAGTTTCTTCATGAAGCTTCTTCATAGCTTGTGCGTGCTTCTCAACGTCCATGTTGGTGCGCTCATGGAGAGGTAGTGGTAGGATGTCGAGCGCTGTGAGGGGCTCGACGCCATAGACGATCATGAATAGACTCATCTTGGTGGTTGAGTTCTTGGCACGGTTGTAGGTTAACTCAGCGAGTGGAATACATTCCTCCCAATCCTTGAGGTTTTTCTTGAGCAACACATGAAGGAGAGTCCTGAGGCTGCGGTTGACAACTTCGGTTTGGCCATCGGTTTGGGGATGCGATGCGGATAAGAAGAGTATCTTGATGCCGAGCTTTTCCGTGAGGGTCTTCCATAAGTAGCTCATGAATTTGACGTCGTGGTCGGAGACGATTATTCTTGGCACGCCATGAAGAAGGACGATTTCCCTGAAAAACAGATCTGCAACATGTGAAGCATCGTCGGTCTTATGGCACAGTATGAAGTGTGCCATTTTGGAAAAGCTATTCATGACAACAAATATAGAATCATGACCATGCTTAGACCTAGGCAATCCTAATACAAAATCCATGCTAATGTCGGACCAAGGTGAATGAGGAATAGGCAATGGCAAATAAAGACCATGAAGGTTACCTTGCGGCTTAGCTTCAACACATGACGTGCATCGTTGAACGTAGCGCTCCATGTCATGCTTCATCTTGGTCCAAAAGTAGTGAGTGGAGAGCATGTCCAATGTCTTGTCATGGACAAAATGACCCATGAGGCCTCCACCATGAGATTCTTGGAGAAGCAAAAGTTGGAGCGACAACTTCGGAATGCAAAGCTTGTTTTGTTTAAATAGAAAGCCCTTATACAAATAAAAATCATCAACTCCTTTATCAATGGAGCACTTTGCAAAAATTGGTTCAAAGAATGGGTCGAAATAATACAAAGTTTTTATTTCCTCAAGATCCAACACGTTCACTTCAAGTGGAGTAAGAAGGATTGTGTGCTTGCGAGACAAAGCGTCCACAACTACATTATCTTTGGCCTTCTTATACTTGACAATGTATGGGAAAGACTCCATAAATTTAACCCACTTAGTGTGTCGCTTGCTCAAGTTAGCTTGGCCTTTGAGATATTTCAATGATTCATGGTCGGAATGTATGATAAATTCCTTGGGCCATAGGTAGTGTTGCCAAACTTGAAGAACGCGAACTAAGGCAAAAGGCTCTTTGTCATAAATTGGATAATTAAGGCGAGCACCATCAAGTTTTTCGCTATGGTAGGCTATAGGACGCCCGTTTTGCATAAGGACTCCTACAATTCCAATACCACTAGGATCACACTCTATCTCAAAAGTTTTAGTGAAATCCGGTAACGCAAGGAGAGGCGCTTCGGTGAGCCTCTTTTTAAGTTCATCAAAAGCTTTTTGTTGAGCTTTGCCCCACACAAAATTGACATTTTTTTTCGTCAACTCGTTGAGAGGACAAGCAATGGTTGAAAAGTCTATCACAAAGCGACGATAGAAACCAGCCAACCCATGAAAACTTTGGAGTTCACTCACATTTGTTGGGATGGGCCAATCCCGTATGTCCTTTACCTTGGAGTCATCAACTTCAATGCCCTTCGAAGAAACGACAAATCCAAGAAAAATCAACTTGTCTTTAGCAAAAGTGCACTTGGGAAGATTAGCATATATAGCTTTTCATGTCGAAGGATTTGCAAAACTTCTTTGACATGTGTAACATTGTCCTCAAGTGACTTGCTATAAACAAGTATATCATTAAGATAGACAACAACACTTTTTCCAATGAGAGAACGCAAGATATGATTCATATGGCGCATGAAGGTGGATGGGGCATTAGATAAGCCAAAGGGAATAACCAACCATTCATAGAGACAAAGTTTGGTATTGAAGGCGGTTTTCTACTCATCACCTTCAGCCATGCGTATTTGATGCTAACCGCTACGAAGATCAATTTTCAAAAAAATAGTAGCTCCACACAACTCATCAAGCAGTGGTATAGGATGTCGATAACGCATGGTGATAGCATTGATTGGACAGCAGTCCATGCATAACCATAATGTATCATCCGTTTTTGGAACAAGAATCACGGGTATGGCACTTGGACTAGTGCTAACTTGGATCAAACCTTTGGAGACGAGTTGATTGATTTGACGTTCAATCTCCTTTGTCTCCTCCGAGTTCATGTGGTAAGCGGTGCAGTTTGGAAGGGGTGCACTAGGGATGAGGTGAATGCGATGCTCAATTTCGCGAAGAGGAGGTAGTCCATGTGGGAGTTCTTCGGGGAACACATCCTTGAATTCGTGCAAAACAATCATCAAAGATGGATGAACATTGGTTAATTCATTAGTTCCTTGCGCTAGGCCCTTGCAAATGAGGACATAGTGCAAGATGGATGGGTTGTTCCGCACATCTCTCATCTCACTTTTTGTGGAAAGGAGAACGCTCTTAGTTTTTCACTCGAGTTTGGCTTGTGGCTCACTCACTATGATGTGGTTCTCTCGCTCGTCGCTCTTCTCACAAGTAGGTGTTGTGGTTTGTGCCCTCGCTAAAGCCTTTGCATTGTCCGCAATTATTTGGCTAGGAGTCATTGGTTGCAGAACACATGTTTTGTTTAGCCATTTGAAGGTGTACACATTGGTGCGACCATCATGTAGAGCAGATTTGTCGAATTGCCATGGTCGACCAAGTATCATGTGGCAAACTGTCATAGGAACCACATCGCACTCCACCGTGTCTTTATAAGGTCCAATGGCGAAGGTGACCGATATGGTATGCTTGATCTTCACGGACCCTTGGTCACTTAGACATTGCACGTGGTAGGGGTACTTGTGTGGATGGAGGGTGAGATTTAGCTTCTCACACAACTTGGTGCTAGCAAGGTTGTGGAAACTCCCTCCATTAATGATTACTTTGATATATTTGCCATTGATGTCGGCTCGTGTCTGGAAGATATTTGAGTGTTGGTCTTCATGCTCTTGTTCTTGAGTGGTCAAGATCCTTGTGACGACAAGTGATGAACCTGCGTCATGTTCACAAATGAGGAGTTCTTGGTCATCTTCCACTCATTGCCTTGTCATTTCTTCCTTGACTCGGGCATCAAATTCATCTTCACTCAAGTACTCTTTGTTGCCATTGTCATGAATGAACAAAACTTTCTTATTTCCACACTTGGCAGACTTGTGTCCTTTGCCTCCACACTTGTAGCATTCACCGTTGAAGGGTGTATCACTCTTTGCTTGTTTGCCACATGGGGGCAGTTTTCCTTGAGGAAGTGTGGGCTTGAAGGAAGGCTTAGAGGCACTTGAGGAGCTTCCATTTAAGGTTGTTGGCATAGCGGTTGAAGCTTGCTTGTAGGTGAAATGCGTCTTGGGCTTGTTGTACTTGATGTCCTCTTACACTTGAAGTTCGGCCTTTGTTGCGATGTGCACAAGCTCAACCATGTTGTTGTATGTTTGGAACTCGACGATGCGCTTGATTGGGTGATTCAAGCCAATAAGGAAACGTGCCATAGTTTGCTCTATGCTCTCTTCAATGTTGGTGCGGATCAAGTTGAGCTCTATTTCCTTGAAGTACTCTTCCATGGTCTTTGTTCCTGGATGAAGCGATTGGAGGTTGTTGAAGAGGTCACACATGTAGTGCGCAGGGACAAAATGGGATCTCATGTGAGTCTTCATGTCATGCCAAGTTGTAATTGATGGCTCTTGCCTTGCGGCACGCGCAACTTGAACTTGTTCCCACCAAAGGTTGGCGTAATCATCAAACTCAAGCGAAGCAATGGCGACCATCTTCTCGTTGTTATAATTGTGCATGCGGAAGATCTTGTCGACTTTGAGTGCCCATGATAGGAATTCTTCGGGGTCATTGGATCCGGTAAACTTGGGCATTGTGAACTTGATCTTGCCGAAAGTTTCTTCATTGTTGTGGTCATTGCGACGAGCTTGGTGACCTTGTTGATGATCTTGTGGTTGGGGAGGTGGAACTTGATTGTCCTGACCTTGTTGTGATGCTTTCTCTTGCTCTTGGCACGGTTGGTGATGATGTTGAGGCGCTTGGGCCTCATGAGGGTGTTGAGGATGTGGAGCAATATAACGCGGTTGATGATGAAGAGGAGGCTCTTTACTTGGTTGATGATGTGGATTAGGCGCACGGGCCTCACGTCGAAGATCATGGTCTTGAGCCTCTTAACATGGTGGGCATCGCTCAACTTGTACCACTTGGCACTCCATGTTTTGCTGTGGTGGAGGAGGCGCCTCATGATGACCATGGTGTCGGTGCGGACATTCATGACGATGTTGACGAAGATGAGGATCTTAGAGAGCTTGATGATGATGCCGAGATTGATCCTCCAAATTGGAGTCATCATTTGTAGTTGCAAGAATGTCATGGTGACGATGGCGATGAAGTTGAGGTTGGGCTCGAGGTTCCACTCGCGGTTCTTCTTGTGGTTTTCCGTGTTGAATCACTAGTTCCCTTGCATGATGACGGTGTGGTTCTTGCCTTGCTTGTGGCCTTGAAGAGAAATCACCATCATAGCTTGACGTTGCGGCATGCCGTGGGGAAGGTACATTGTTCGAAGAACTTCCATCTTCAACCACGGGGGCATCATTGTGTCTTGGAGCACTTGGTTTAAGATCTTGTTGAAGAGGAGCATGACGAAGCAAAAAACTTGAAGACCTTGATGCACGAGAACGCGGTCTTGCCATTCCATCGATGAGGCATCGGAGATTGTCATTTGTTTCAGCGATGGAGCGTTGTAGCGTTTCATTTTGGTGGCCAAAGTTGTGATGCATTACATGCATTTGTCGTTCAAGGCCATCAAAGCGGTTGTCGATGTTCTTGAATTCGACTTGCGTCTCGCCAAATTGTTCATCTTGTCGCGTCTCAAGGGCTTGGCAACATTCACGGAACTCTTATCGGACGATGAAGTGACTTGCGCAAGTCATGTACGGTCCATGTTCTTCTTCTTAGGGAGGTGGTTGGCTCGATTCACCGTGCCTATCCATCATGCAAAACACAAAGGGTTGTATATGGAGAGCAATATGTGGTGGTGTTAGCCTTGTACCTCACCTTGGGAATTGCACCGAACTAGAAACCACAAGTGAGAGCTATAAGCGTACAAAGTGGAATTGCAAAGAAAACTCACACTAAAGAAAGAACTAACTCTCAAAAGCTTGTTGGTGGTAGGTTAGGATTGTGGAATGCCAAAGAACCAACCAAAAGAAAAGGGATAGTCAAAAGTGGGTAAAATCCAACAAAACTCAAGTCAAAAGTGAAGGTCAACAACTCAAAAGGGTGACGGAAACCTACGACTATATACACACACGTGGAGATTGTTGGGAATGAGCAAACAAAATGTCCTAACAAAGACTACGCTGGTTGTCGTGCCAATGCAAGGAGAGCCCATGGCTCATTGCAAAGAAGAAAAATGAGCAACGAATTTGTGCACTTGTCTTGGACGCTCTTCTTTCTCTCTTGCTTACAAGCTTTGAGACTCTCTTTTGCTATGGGAGACTATTTTTCTTTTTCTTTTGCTTTGTATCCTTTTCTTTCTTCTGTAGCTCTTTTTTTTGCTCTCCCTTGATGCTACCTAGTCACACTTGATATTGCTCTTACACTCTCACTATCCAAGGACAAGTGCACAATGCTCAAGAAAACACAAGATGATCCACTCTCGTGGGATAGGTACACACAAAGGAAGATAGGGGTTAACAAGGTGACGCAAGTTATACCTTCCTTGGTGATGATGAACTTGCCGTCGGTGGTGCGGGATGATGTTCGTAGGACATGGTGTCGATGAGCGCAGAAGTTGTTGATGTGGAAGATTTTTGTTAGTTGACGACACGCACACGGGCACAAACAAACAAGAGGAAATTAGCCAATGCAAGATAAGAGGCAAAATTATCAAAATCAGGCATCAGGGCCGGAGACTCTGGGGTGTCGGGCCGGAAACTCCGGTCCAGGCCGGAGACTTTGGTGTGGACAGGCCGAAAACTTCGGTGTGGACAGGACGGAAACTCCGGTGTGGGCCGGAGACTCCGGTCTGCAGGCCAGAAACTCTGGTCTGGAGTCAGATCGCGAGATGCTCGAGTTCTTGAGCAGAAATCCATGCCTTGGGTCCTCAAATCCGCGAAAAAAATTGGCCAAATTGGGCAAGGAAAACACAGGATAAAGCTGGACCAACACCTTAGACAAGATTTGGTCGGATCAAAACCACAAATAACACTCTAAATCAAGAGATCGATCCAAAGGCAAATTTGGGCTTTTTTTGGGGGATTCCCAAATTTTGGGTGGATAGAAGAAAATTTTGTGGGGGAATTCGTGAGCAACAAAGCTCTTGATACCAATATGTTGAGGGAAAACCTCGAGGGTGGCCCGATCTTTCACAATTCTCGTTCAAATCGAGGGTGGAGTGCGGGGGAAGGAGAGGCGGATGAACACGATGAATGCATGCACGAAGAACACGATGAACACACAGGCAAAACCACGATACACACCAATAGCTCACGTCGGCGGTGACCGGTCCGGCAATCCCTAGGATCGGCGTCGGGCGGAGGACTCTCTCTCGAACCGGCATGGTGAGTAGGGAGACTCGGTGAGATCTTGACGTCTAGGCAAAGGTACTCTGATGCCTAGGCCTTGTACAACACGGAGGCACGATGCAAACTCCAACGAGGTTTGGGATATTTGGCGCTCCTTTGTCAAAGGAGCATGAGGCAAGAACTAGATACATCCACAAAGGGGTTTCCACTAATTCCAAATATCATGCCTAGGGTTTACAATAGAGGTGGGGGACTATATATAGGCCAGCCACAAAGTCAGGGGTAATTTAGGGATAATAGATAAGTTCTGGACATAATAGATAAGTCAGGGGTACAATATGAGATAACGCGCTCACAAATTTTGCTCGGAATTCTACAGGGTATCAAATGTGCATAGCCCAAGCAATCATAGGAGCAACTAGTCTCAATATGTGTTTTTTCTGTCACAAAGATAGTGTAGCTCACAAAGGAAAGCAAGTGGGGAGAAGTCACAGAATTTTTATACCTTTCCTCGTCGATCTTCACCCTTTATTGGTGGATTCTGCCTTGCTCACGGAATTTGGATAGAGTAGATAGCATGAACCATGGAGATGATGATGTAGAGCTCCTTCTCCTCTTCGAAACGAGCTAAAGAAGACCCAAATCCGAGTTTGTATGCAAAAGTTATGCTTAAAACCGTGATGCAGATTTTTCTGTCAGCAGGGGGCGGAAACTCAGGTCTGGAGGTCCGGAAACTCGGTCTGGGGGCCGGAATCTCCGGTATAGACTAGAATCCCCGGTCTAGAAGTTCGTAAATCATATCCTTTTTTGCTTTTGATCCTTGGTTCATTACCACCTATACCTTTTCATTTGGTTGTTCCTTTTGCTATCCACCTTCCTAACCTACCACCATAGGCCTTTGTGTGTGTGTCTTGTGTATTCATTTTGCTCTCGGCAAGAACACCCTTTCCAATTTTTGACTTGGTGAGACAAGGTAGCACATACCATACCACCAATACCACCCTTCCTTTCACTTGTGGTACAACATGTTGAGGGAAAACCTCAAGGGTGGCCCGATCTTTCACGATTCCTGTTCAAATCAAGGGTGGAATGCGGGGGAAGGAGAGGCGTATGAACACGACGAACGCACGCACGAAGAACACGATGACCGGTTCGGTGCACAACCTAGGATCGGCATCGGGCGGAGGACTCTTTCTCGAACCGGCATGGTGAGTAGGGAGACTCGGTGACATCTTGACGTCTAGGAAAAGGGACTCCGATGCCTAGGCCTTGTACAACACAGAGGCACGATGCAAACTCCAACGAGGTTTGAGATATTTGGTGCTCCTTTGTCAAAGGAGCATGAGGCAAGAACTAGATAGATCCACAAAGGGGTTTCCACTAATTCCAAATATCATGCCTTGGGTTTACAATAGAGGTGGTGGACTATATATAGGCTAGCCACAAAGTCAGGGGTACTTTAGGGATAATACATATGTTCTGGACGGACTAAGGGGTACATGGGCCAGAGGCCCATAGGCCTTTTACATGCCTGGCGACGCTTGGTCCGGAGACTCCGGTGTGGTGGACCGGAGACTCCGGTCTAGGCCGGAGATTCCGGTAGGTCTTCGGTCCATCTCAGGAGTGGCCATCTTGCTGTCCTTGAGCTCGATTCGGGGGTCAGACCGGAGGTGGGCCGGAATCTTCAGGGTCTTCAGGCCGGAGACTTTGGTGGACCGGAGACTTCGGTCTGAGAAGCTCCAGCGGCTTCTGCTTCACGCCCTGCTCCTTGTTCTCCATCCTTGAGTGCTTGGTGTTGTGTTGGAGCTTCATACCTGATGACGCATAGAGTAGTTCCATGAAGTATCACACCATCCAAGGATGTAACAAATTGGCACGAGGAGAGGAGCGAGTTCACCTTAGCTTGTAGGAGTTTGGCTCGGGAACGAGTCATGGGTCCACTTGGGGGACTTGGTGTAGATGTAGGAGCGTCCGTAGGACGGGCTGCATCACAACATGTCTAGGGAAGCGGAGAAAGCGGAGATGGCAACTTCAACAACCAAGATGGTTTTGCCACGCGCCACAACTTATGGGTGCAACTCCAAGAATTCAATGCTCAATTTGAGAGGCTTGAGAACCGGCTTGATGAAACTTTTCGGGAATTCAACTAACATGGTCGGCAACGCCAAGTGGAGCACAACGCTCAATTCCAAGCTCTTCACCAAGCTATTGCCAACCTTGGCAACCGTCATGGACATCATTCAAGCTCGTCAATTTCATCTCGAACGTGCTCTTCAAGTCGTCATGGCGACAAACCCCACCACCATAATGGGGAACACCAAGCTCATCATCAACAAGCACAAGCGGTTGATCCACAAGATCAACAACCGCATCACGCAAGACATCATCGGCACCATGATCATCATGCGCGTCCACAACACCGAGAAGAACATGGTCGCCCTCCACAACAAGCAATGGTACAAGAACGTCATGGTGAAGACAACCGCAATGATAGGCGCCAACACCCACACCATGACCATCGCCAACCACCACAAGTCAATCGTGCACAACAATGGGATACAAGTGATGATGACAAGGATGCACGCCGTGCTATACACAACAACCGCTATGCCCAACCCCACCATCGTCATCAATAACCAATGAATGCAAATGATCCTGAGAAAAGGCGTCGGAGAGACTTTGCGCATCAAGCTCCTCCTCCACCGCCTCCTCGAGACAATCAAGCTCCTCATCCTCCACCACGCGCACCAAGTGAGGCAAGCATAAGGCAATAACACTAGAACTACCACTGTGAACATGAAGATGGCAAGTTTGGGAAGCTCAAGTTCATTATTCCCAAGTTCAAGGGAGAAGAAGACGTCAATGCATACATTTATTGGGAGCTCAAAGTTGACAAAATCTTCCGAGTCCACAACTACTTCGAAGAGAAGAAAGTCCCTTGAGTTTGAGGACTATGCAAATATTTGGTGGGAAGACTTCCAAAAACACCGCGAGAAGCAAGATGAACCTCCAATTGAAACTTGAACTGAGATGAAGGAAGTGATGTACAAGAGATTCGTCCCCGAGCATTATAGACAAGATCTCTTGGACAAGCTACAAAACTTGAAGCAAGGTACCAGGTCAATTGAAGAGTTCTACAAGGAAATGGAGAAAACTATGATGCGAGCTGATGTGAGAGAACTCGAAGAACAAACCATAGCAAGGTTCCTCAACAGTTTGAGCCACCCAATAAGGAGGATTGTTGACTTTCAACCATACAAGAACCTCACCAAGCTCTTCCATCAAGCTGCCAAAGCCGAGCGACACTTGCAAAAGGAGAATGCTTATGAGAAGACGAATACATACTTGGCGTCCGTCAATGCAAAGACCGTGATAGCACCCTCCTCCAACTCGACATCGAATAGTCAAGTCACTTGCTTCAAGTGTGGAGTGAAAGGTCACAAGTCCTGTGAATGCACCAACACAAGGGTGATGCTTACAGATGAGAATGGCGTAACCTACTCCGTGAGTGAATAGGAATATGAAGCTCTAATGCATAGAGCAATTGCAAGGGCAGACGCAATGGAAGAGTGATGCAGCCTGTCCTACGGACGCGCCTACATCTCCACCACCAAGTCCCCCAAGTGGACCAATGACTCGTGCTCGAGCCAAGCTCCTTCAAGCTAAGGTGAATTCGCTCCTTGTCTCATGTGATTTCAATACATCCTTGGACGGCTTACTACTTCATGCCAATACTTTATGCATAATTAGGTATGAACCCCATGAAGAAATGCCAGGAGAAGGAGCCAAGCCATCGTAAGACGAAGGTCCAGGACAAACCGGCCCTAGGCCCAGCGGACTGGAGCCCGGACCAGAAATTCTGGCATCGACCAGAACCAACCGGCGCACGCTAAAATGCACATCTATGAGTCATTCCGGTGGCCAACCGGAACGACCGGCTCGGGCCAAAAATTCCGGCTCCCATTCCGGCGTGACCGAAATTATCGCCGGAATGGCCCTGTCTCAAAGTCAAACAGGGTTTGATGCCCGAGAATATTCCTATTTCGTCCAGTTTTTTACCGTTTTGTACCCAATCTACCCTTGACTTAGTGGCTGGCCTTTATATAGCCCCCACACCCCCTTGTATTGCTTAGGCAAGATATTTGGAATTAGTGGACACCCTTCTGGATCTATCTACTTCTTTCCTCATGCTCCTTAATTGAGGAGCACCCAAATATCACAAACCTAGTTGGAGTTTGCATCGTGCCTTCCTCATTGTACAAGGCCTAGACATCAGAGTTCATTTGCCGATACATCAAGATCTCACCAAGACTCCCTACTCGTTGTGCCGATTTGAGAAAGAGAGGTGTAGCACCCCAGGGATTCCCCAATTAGATTTTGCTTATTCTTTTACTTTATTGCATCATCATGATATCATGCTCATGGTCATCATGCCACATTGCATGGATCATATTTTTAAAAATGTTGCATTTGTTATGTTGCATTGCATTGATATCTTTTCTTCTTGTTGTTGCTATCACCGGTACCCTCTCCCCCTTTTATATATCTATTTTGTTTTTCTACAACAAGTGGGAATCCATTGCTAGGGTTCCATAAGTGTCAAATGCTTTTATTCTTTTTCAAAAACTCTAAATCCACTAATCTTGTAAAATACCCAAATTGGCACATATACCTATTATGTATGTGGGCAGCATCCTTCTTGTTATAGTATATTCCCCCATGTCTCGTTAAAATGATTGCCAAAATCCTCTTATTTGAAATTTTACATGCAGTAGATTCAAACAGTCTAGATGGTTTTGTCATAATCATTTTTGTGTACACTTGCTTAATCCATCACTCCGCTCCTTTTTAGTCTTTTGCATGGCCAAATCTTGTCATCTTTGATGGTTTGTCGATTCCCTTTGATGTAGCCTGACCTTCGGTCGTTACCACATCATGGTCTCCAACTTATGCCAAGTCGTCGTGGACTCCAAAGGTGAATCTGTTCTTCTATGTGAGCCCACTTCCTACCCCATTGAATGGTATACTACTTCATACTCCGTCGCATATCCATGATAGGTTCACACCAACAAGTACGGATGCATTGGAGGAAGCCTGGAGCACCCAGCCCGACAAGACAGAGGCTTTGAAGAGAAGACGGAAGAAGCAGCGGCTCGAGCACCAGAGTCTCTGGCATGCGCACACCGGAGTCTCTGGCCACACCAGAGTCTCCGGCCTGAAGACACCGGAGTCTCCGGCCTGCATACCCCGAAGTCTCTGGCCCATCTCCGGACCGACCCCCAGATCGAGCTCGAGGACAGCCAGACGGCCCCTCCCGAGACGAACCGGAGACTGACCGGAATCTCCAGCCTAGACCGGAGTCTCCGGACCCCCACACCGGAGTCTCCGGCCTGACCATATGGGCCTGCGTGCCGCCAGCTAGACTTTGGCCCATGAACCCCTTAGTCCACCCAGACTTTCCCCTTTTATTCCTAAAGTACCCTTGAACTAGTGGCTGGCCTATATATAGTGCCCCCACCCCCTCATGTAACGGTAGGCATAGATGAGAGACTAAAGACAACCCCCTTTGTGGAATCTCTAGTTTCGCCTCATCCCCTTCTACCAAAGGGGATCGACTATCATCACCACCTCGTTGGAGTTTACATCACGCCTCCCTCGTTGTAGAAGGCCTTGGCATCGGTGTCCCTTTGCCAAGACATCAAGACCCTCTCCAAGGTGTTCTTCCCTCTCTGCGTGGGATCGAGGGAGCACGTTGACCGAACATTCCTTGTGAGGATTCTATCGGACCGGTGGCCACTGGCGGGAGCAATCGGCCTTGTATCGTGTGAGTTTTGCGTGTGTTCTTCGTGAGGTGTGTGTCCGCTTCCGCTACCTTCTCCCTTTATCCTCGCTTTCCCATCGATTTGACCATGAGATCCGTGAAGATCGGGCCACCCACGGGGTTACCCCATAACACCCTTGACTTCTAGTTTTCTAGCTGTTTGAAACACATTAAAATCCTTGTCTTCTTTCCAAAATTCTGGGCCAAACTATGTAGATGGGTTCAGCCAAATTCAGAGTTCACTAGCAGCAGTCGTCACTTGTTAGCAGATAATAGGCAAGTGTTTTTCTTTAGAGTTCAGTTCATGAAGCCAACAACGTCACAACCTCGCGTTACCACTTGCCAGGAAGAAATCTCGGACCCTTCTCCCGCTTCAGGCTAGGTCCAACCGGAGTGCGTGGACGAGCCGTGTCCACGTCGTCTTCTTCCTCCCCTCACGAGCAGCGTTTGCGCGCTACGCCGACGTCACGGAACTACCGCACTACCGCTTTACTCCGACCGAGCCATACAGCGACCGCAACCACCATGTCGGGCTCCTATCTAAGCCATGTAGCACTGCGGCCTGCCAACCCTAGCTCGCCCCTCTTTTTCCCCGCTGCCACGCCATAATTCCCACCAAGGCCGTGCCATGGCCGCGACTACTTTGAGCCTCCTGCAGCGCCAAACCTTGTATGAGAGATCCACCTCCTCGCATGCGACGTTTGCTAAGAAGAAGGGAGCCGGACCTTCCCCTGAGCGACCAAGATTGTCTATGTCTACTTCCGGCCGCCGCACCCACCGACGTCGACCACATCGCGCTGCGTCCTTCCTCGACCTCTGCTAGTTCGCAAATGGACCCCAGGGTGAGCTCTCGCCTTTCCTTGCCCATAGACGTCAGCATGGACGTACACGTCCTCGATCTCCAGCTGCTGGTTGCATCCACCTTGCTGCTGTCGCTATTTTGCTGTTACCTGCCACCGCCGCACGCACACCCAGCTGTTGCCGACGACCTCAATGCATGCACCCCAAAAAGTCTGATACCTTCAGCTGCGTTGCCGCCCGATCTGATGCGACCATCGTCGAGGCCTCGCTAGACATTAGCCGCGCGCGTGTATCTCTGGTATAAACCAGCAAGTCAGCTAGCTAGTTTTGTGCAGCATGGGAGCAATCGATCGACCTGTCTGTGATATGGGGTGACCGGATCTTCTCAGCAAGCACTTGTCGATGATGATGGTGGATGATTAATAACTAGCCTGTAGCTATGAACTCTCCCATTCGAACCCTATAGGATATTGACAATACCATGCTCTTGCGGACGTAGCTATCGACCACGAACGGTAGTTTGCAATCTACTGATTTCCAATGTAACAACAGATCTCACTCAATTGTAGTAGATAATTCAATCACAGGGTAATTTCAGAGGTTGTTAAAAGAATCAACTCCAAAATAGTTTTAACGTGGTCTAACCCTAAAAACCATGAATTACATGCCTATATAAAGGCTGCTGGACGTCGTCCAACAAAGAGCTGGGGTCAAAACCAAACATATCTCTAACTTTTGTAACTTAAAAGAACTCTATTTGTAAACTGGCAGAAAACGTCCATCGACTTGTTTCGGTTGCCGTGCACAGCTCGTAAAAAACCGGGAGACGTGCGAGTACCCGTTGGAATGATCACGGAATTATCTTTCCAACAAATACTTATTTGCTTAATTTGGAGTTGGTATGTGGAAACCACGTCCGTTTCAATTTCAGAGCTTCTGTATGTCCGAACTGAACTTTCCTTCTTGGTCGTCTTTCAGCGCTGGTCCGATGGATATTAAATCTATTTAAATAATAACACCATGATTTAGGTAGTATAAAGTTCTTATAAACCAAAGTACCATGTCCACCTAGAAACAAATTCACCTTCTGATATTTTTCAACGAGGCTTAGTATTTCCTTTCAGCTGAAACAACTAGAATCATCATATTCATTGAATATATCCTCATCAGTCAGTCTGCTTGCTTTGCTAGTTGCGTCACTGTTTTTACTAGTTAAATTACGTTGCATCCTATCTTGCAGCAGATCACAAATCAACACGCTGCCTAGAACACTACGACTCTACCTGTGAGTTCCAGGTTGGATATCCCATCACACGCTGGGTGATTTCCCAATCCTTTTGTCTGGCTAATCAATCCAACGAATTTTTGGTCAATTTATATATGTTTTGAGCACTCTAAGAATTGTCCATCAAACCAATGTTTTTGTTAAATTATTAAAATGGCTTATGCAACTAATTCACATTAAAACCTAAGATGGAAAATGTATGGGGAATAATTAAAAACATTGACCATATTCCATTTAAATTTGAGTAGATCGTCTATGCCATGTGATACCATATTAGTAACATCTAAGTTTGGTTGTTAGGTAAATAACCCGAATCTTGAATTATTGTCGAGAATCCGATCCCGTTTAATATTTCTAAATTGCATCGCATCTTTTCATGCCATGCATCATATCATGATCATGCCGGTTCTTCCGCATTAGTTATGATTGTTGCATAGCTTGTTCCTTTTAGTGCTTTGCTTATTTTCGGATAGGACGAAGAGACATTTTGAGCTTCGACAAGTTCTTCGGATATATATCTTCGGCCATGTTTTCCAGGCGAGGATTCTCCCTCTTTCTACCTATTTTGTCTTTATAGTTTTTATTTCCTCCTGTTGATCTATTGATATCCGTGTTGCGATGCTTTAGTTTTCGTGCACCATTTATATTCCTTGCAACCTCTATATTGCCTTTGATACATCCTATTGCCTGTTGTTTGATAGATAGTCGGCCTTGCGAGTCATAGTTGCTTGCTCAGGTGCTGCTTTGCGTCGTTGTCATTCCACCCTTGTTGAAAGGTTAGCACATATTTAATGGTGGAGATGATCATGGCTTTAATTACAACTTGTTAAATAAAATACTCGGAATAGATAAAACTAATGTAGAGGCACCCGTGGGCAATAGATGTTATTTGGTTTTTAACTGCCCACTTGTGTCCCGTAGGACCCCGAGTACTTGATACCTGTTCCTTGACTATTCACACTATCCATATACAGGAGACCCTATGGATCCCCCTTCGCCTGATCTTGATTCACACTTTATTTGTTGGGGCCACAAACTAGTTTGGGGTTTTATTACTATCCTATACTTATGCCATGTTTTACTGCTTTGTTTACGATTGCGCGTGGAGAGCCTGTACTGTTTAGGATTTGTGACACTAACATGGGTATACCCTACAGGTACTCGAGCTTGGCATATACGGTCTAGATACGGCAGAAGCCCACGGCGTTGCCAAGGCCCAATTTAGAATTCGGGTGACCCACGGACTCTGCGATTGCTTGCAGCACAAGAAGGAGCTTAAGATAGAAAGTGCATAGGGACGAACCCTAATCTGTAACCGACTCGACCTGCTACCCAAGATCTAGCCTATCTATATAAAGGCTAGGAGGGGGCGGCGAGGAGGACAATCACAACACTAGTTTCCACCACCATTGCCAGATTGCATCTGCGCACCCCTGTAATCTTCGATTCCCTCGATAATTCTAAGAGTAGACAAGCAGGAGTAGGGACCTCTACAAGGTCTGAACCTGGGTAAACCTTGCGTCCATGTGTACTTGTTGGCTAGCTGATTGATGCCTCCAGTGCTCCCTCCTCCTCCAAAGCCCAAGTCCATAACAGTGGGCATTCACGAGTTGAACCCTCGTCAATTGGCGCCGTCTGTGGGAATTGGGAGTGCTGATGTCGCGGCTTCTTCGGACCCGTCAACCCCGATATACAACTCTGCAACAACAGAGATTTTCTAGCTCTTCGGTGCTTTCGACATCACCGTCCACACGCCAACCACTCGCCCGGCTTTCGAGTCCGTGGGCGATAGGATCAGCCTGGCGATTGGGAGCTTCCGCTTCCAGGTTGGTCAACTGGGCACACTTCGCGTGCCTGACCAGCCAACAGCACCCGCGATTGCTCCTGCATCGTGGTTCCTGCCACCAATCGGCACCCTCAGTGAGCTCAACACCTCAGCAACAACTGGGAGTACGGACGGCGACAACAGTCGCGGATCCGATCTAGGTGACCTAGCCACAGAAGATGGAGCCTACGGCTCCGGATCTGAAAGTTGTGGGAGCAACAGCCTCCCCAATCACTTCATGTGCACCGTCATCAACGCGGGCGACACCGGCGTCAATCGCGGAAACACCGGGACCGGATCTGGTACCGGACCACCCAACGGCGGTATACCCAACGGTAGCGCACCCAACGGCAGCCCCACCAACGGTGGCACAGCGCGCCCGTCAACAATGGGACAGGAGGAGAACTGTCACTCACGACGAATGAGAACACTAGCGAGTGCATGCTAATCAAACTCAACGACAACGATTGGGCTCGCTGTCGAGAAGCTCTACGGGGCAATCCTCTACCCCCCAACACCCCGCAGGACATGCTGATGGGTTATCATTGGCTGGTGAAGGAGGAATTCAAGCACCAGCAGCAGGTGATCGGTGCGCAGGAAGGTGGTGGACGAGTCAAGTCTTCGATGAGCTGGGCTCTCCTCCCACGGAGGATCCTCCCCCAAAGGCAATGAGTACGTGGCTAACAAGAGGTGATCTCGACTGGCCCACCTCACCGAGCAAGAACGCGTAGAAGCCGCAAAAGTCCTCGACTTCGGTTCTATGATTGTGGATACGCGGGGCAACATGCTCCGAAAGACGCCACAAGCTGCAGTGACAGTGGCCACCATGTACCTTCTCAACAACCAGCCACCAACTGGAGACCCGCGAGCCACCATGCACCGATCTATGATCACGGGCTTGGGGATAATCGAGGCCGCCCTCGACAAAAAACCAACACCAGAGCCGAAGAAAAGCAAGGCTCTAGACAAATACTACTACTCGTACTCCTCTAGTGACGACAGTCACGACCTATCACGACGATGTCGCTCACGGCGGCATGATCGCGATTATGACACGCGTGATGACATCACACAGCGCAAGGTCGACAAGATGCGGGCAAGGCGTGCTCGTTCGACTGACTCGGAAGAAGACGAGACTGAGCTCTGCGGCGCCAGATGCTTCAGTAGGGCCATCAAGCAGAAGCGAATGCCTAAGGGGTTCAAACTCCCGTCAGAGAACCCAAAATTTCACGGCCTACAAGACCCGGAAATCTGGCTGGAGGACAACATCTCCTCCGTCAGGCTACACGGCGGAAGTCGAAGCACGGCCATGCAATGCCCACAGCTGCAACTATAGGGGGCCGCTCGTGCGTGGCTCAACAACCTCCCACGCGGATCCATTCGTAGCTGGGAATAGCTGGTCTACAGCTTCGTGCGCAACTTCAAGGGTACATACAAAAGGCCCGCATCAATTGAAGAACTGAGAAGCTGTTAGCAAAGGTCTGGCGAGTCGCTGCGCTCGTACATCCAGAGGTGGTCCATCATCAAGAACTCCACAGAAAACATCTCGGAGGACCGCGCAATCGACGCATTCAGCGGCGGAGTTTGCCGTATAGAGCTCAGGGAAGAGCTAGGCCGCTCGAAGCCCAAAGCGATTGACCACCTAATGGAAATCGCGAATCGGGTGGGCTGATGGAGAAGATTCGGTGAAAAACCGCACCTACTCTGACGATGACGACGACCTTGGGCGCAGACGCCACCGCCGAGGCAAACGTTGAATGCGCGTCTACGACGATCGCGACAAAGTCAATATGGTCACATTCGGCTATGCCGACAAATGCGATGACAACCGCAACAGTGGATATCGTAGCGGTGGATACCGCGACAGCGGAAAAACCACGCAGGTGTGGAAGCGCCCGGACCACCACCGCCCGCGGCCCCGCCGGTCCAGCATCACGGAGGTGAGCCAACCCACGAGCCGGTGGCAACATGGGGATGATCCAAAAAGGGCGTCCCTCAAATCGAGTGCAGAAGGGCATCACTCGCCAAGTCAATTTGGTGATAAACTATCCACCCTCCACCACTGAGTACCTCAGTGGAAGCAACTCCTGCATCACCTTCGACAAGCGCAAACACCCGCATCAAGTTCCTCGTCTAGGCCACTATCCCCTCATACTCGAGGCGCAGATCGGGGTCTTCGATATGAGTCGCGTCTTCATGGACGGCGGGAGCGGCATCAACCTCATGTTCGCGAGTACCTTGCGTACGATGAGGATCCCTCTGACTTGTCTGGAAGTTGCAGACACGAATTTCCATGGCACCATCCTAGGGAAGGGCATATATCCCCTGGGCAAAATCAACCTCGACGTCATCTTCGGCACGCTGCAAAACTTTCGGCGAGAGCGCATCGACTTTGAGGTCGTCGACTGGCCCTCACAATACCACTTCATCCTCGGACGTGTCGCGTTTGCTAGGTTCATGGCAGTACCGCACTACGCCTACCTGCAGATGAAAATGCCAGGTCCAAACGGCGACATCACAATCAATGGAAGCTTCGAGAGGTCCGATAGCTGCGATAGGGAATTCAACAGAATCTCCCAGTTCTTAGGCATGCAGGAGGAACTCGCAAGACTGAACGAGTCGATAGACAACAGTCCGCCTCCCCTAAGCAGGCCAAGCTCACCCGACCTATTCTTCGACTCGTCGGTGCACACGAAGAAAGTACAGGTCCACCCAACGGACCCGACCAAGACGGCCCTCATCACCAACAACTTGAGTTCCGCATAGGAACTCACACTCGTTGAATTCCTCCGTGAGCACTAGGAAATCTTCGCCTGGTGTCTAGCGGACATGCCAGGAGTTCCCAGGGAATTCGCCGAGCACTCACTCAACGTGAATCCAGACACAAGGCTAGTCAAGCAAACAATACGACGACTGTCTGAGCCAAGAGCACAAGCAGTCGGAATGGAGATCAACAAACTCCTCGACGCAAACTTCATATGGAAGATAAAGGAAAGCACCTGGCTCGCTAACACAGTGCTTGTGCCTAAAAAAGACACTGATATCCTACGGATGTGCGTGGACTTCACCTCCTTGAATAAGACCTGCCCAAAGGATCACTTCCCGTTGCCACGAATCGACCAAATCATCGACTCCATCGGGGGATGTGAGCGCCTCTGCTTCCTCGACGCCTACTCAGGCTACAATCAGATTCTAATGAAGGGGGAAGATCAGGAGAAAACAGCATTTACAACGCCTTTTGGTGTGTTCTGCTACAACACGATGCCTTTCGGGCTAAAAAATGCAGGAGCCACCTATCAGCGATACATGCAGGCTTGCCTCAAGAACCAACTTGGTCGCAATATCCAAGTCTATGTTGACGACATCATCATCAAAACCAAAGAGGAAGCCACGTTAATCGACGATCTCCGCGAGACCTTCGCCAACCTCGACCGCTACCAGATCAAGCTGAATCCAAATGCGCCTTTGGCGTGCCATCTAGGCAATTACTCGGGTATCTCATCTCTGCAAGAGGAATCGAGGCAAACTCAGAGAAAATAAAGGCCATACTGGCCATGGAGAAGCCAAAGAACGTAAAAGGCGTCCAGCAGCTAGCTGGGCGAATCGCAGCGCTCAGTGGATTCATCTGTTGTATGGGCGAAAAGGCACTACCTTTCTACCAACTTCTCTGCAAAGCTGACAAGTTCGAGTTGACGGACAAGGCGCAAGAAGCATTCGAAGATCTCAAGCGTCTACTATCCACCTCGCTAGTACTGGTGACGCCTCACGAAAAAGAACCACTACTACTCTACATCTCTGCCACCAACCAGGTGGTCAGCATGGTGCTTGTGGTGGAACGAGCCGAAGAAAATAAGGTCCACGGGGTCCAGCGCCCAATATACTACCTCAGCGAGGTGCTCACGCCAACAAAGCAACGGTACCCACACTACCAGAAGCTGGCGTATGGCGTCTTCATGACATCCAGACGACTGCGCCACTACTTCCAGGAGAACCCAATCGTGGTGGTAAACGATGCCCCGCTCGGGCATATACTCAATAATCCTGACACCACCGGGCGAGTTGCGCTCTGGGGAATCGAACTGTCTCCACGAGACATCACATACGAGAAGCACAACACGATCAAGTCGCAAGTTCTCCTAGACTTTCTCGTGCACTGGATGGAGAACCAGCTCCTCGACAAGCCAGATATGTCCTATCTTTGGACAATGCACTTCGGCGGATCCAAGCGAAAGGATGGAGCTGGCGCAGGTGTCATACTTGAAGGAAATATGCCCTGAGAGGCAATAATAAAGTTGTTATTATGTATTCCTTATATATGATAGATGTTTATTTTGCATCCTATAATTGTATTGATTGGAAACGTTAATACATGTGTGTTTAATAAACAAAAAGGGTTCCTAGTTATGCCTCTCTTATAGACTAGCTTGTTGATTAACAAGAAGATCAAGGTTTCCTGATCATGGACATTGGATGTTGTTAATAACAAGGTCACATCATTTGTGAAATGATGTGATGAACATTCATCCGAAGTATAGCATTACGATCAAGTCATTATGTTTACATTGCTATAACATCATACGAAGTAATCTTTATCCTTAGACCATGAGATCATGTTAATTGCTAACACCGGAAGAGTATCTTGATAACATCAAACGTCACACCGTAACAGGGTGACTATAAAGATGGGTTCAGTGCTACGAAGGTGTTATGTTGAGGCTCATGGATCAAGAGTGGAATTTGTCAATCCCGATGACGGATATATATACTCTGGGCCCTCTCGGTGATATCACATTAAGGTAGCTTGCAAGCAAGTGATGTGATCACTAGAATGTTATATCACGGGAACGAGAAAAGAGTGCATGTCGGTAACGAGATCAAACTAGGTATTTGGATACCGATGATCGAATCTCGGACATGTACTATATCAAGAGACAAAGGGATCAAATTACAAGCGTTAAAGGTTCTCAAGATCAAAGAAGTCATCGTTGAATATGCAGGAGTCAGTATGGATCTCCAGATCCTGCTTCTTATTATTGATCTGAGAGGAGTCTCAATCATGTATGCATTATTCGCGAACCGTAGGGTGACACACTTAAGAGTTACCGGACACCATTTTGGAGCACATATGTTTCAGATGAAAGAATTGCAAAGCGCAGGAATTGTTTTGATAGAAACCGAAATTGTTTCGGGTGAAATTGCAGAAAGTGGTTTTGCATGTGATATTGAAATATTGCAAGGGGTTATATGTGAATGTTTGTTAATTAAAGTAATTAACAAAATTCTGCATAAATTTAATAAAAGAGTTTTATTAAATGAGAGAGCATTAAACTTGGAGAATTTTAATGCATTTAAAGTGGGGACTTTAAAAGGGAATGTGAAGAGGCATTTTAATGTGGAGGGGTTACCACCACATGAATGGGGGAGGTGAGGGGTCACCACCATGCGCCGGCCATGGGGAGGGGGTACCTTCCCTCCTACTATAAAAGGCCCCCCTCTTCCTCCTTCCTCACACCTCCTTGTGAAGGATCACTCTCCCCCTCTAGAATTATTCCCCCATGGTCTCGGATTAGCGAGATACAAGTTCCCAGTGGCATTTCATCTGGAAGGAGTTGCTGCTTCCGCTGGATCGCTGGAGCGAGGAGGTGGAGGTTGTCTGATGGCTTGACATGTGTGCGGGTATGGATGCGCTGCTGAGTTGCGGCGCTCGGACTTCCACTCAATATTGAGATCAGCAAGTGTACGACTACATCAACCACGAGTTCCTACTCGTTAACAAAACTCGTTGTCTTCGAGGGTAAGTTCTCGATGGATGTATGTCCACCCGTTGCTCTGTACCTAGTAGATAGATCTTGGCGTGTAGTTCTTATCGTAGGAAATTTTTTGTTTTCTATGCTGCGGACCCAACAGTGGTATCAGAGCATGATCTATGCGTAGGGTGCTTTGCACGGGTAGTACACATATGTTTATATGTGGGCGATGATGATCATGTTATTGCATCTTCTATGTATTTTGGATATTGGTGGCATAGTGGGATGAAGCGGCCCGGACCAACCTTACATGTCATCGTACATGAGACCGGTTCCACGACTTACATGCAACTAGTTTTGCATAAGTGGCTGGCGGGTGTCTGTCTCTCCTACTATAGTCAATATCTGATTTACAACAAGTTGCTAATAACTTGGTTATCCTTGTTGTGGTTCATGTTCTTAGGTAAGAACGGTTCTATCTCCGAAATCCCTAAGCCACGTAAAACTTGCAATTGATAAATTAGAGGTGTCTAGTTTAGATCGTTGCTGGGCTAGTGTATTGATATGGTATTGTTGTAAGTAGATGTATGATAGATACTCTTACAACACACTCAACATGTAAGTTCCATAGACCTTGGCCTTACACACAAAGGAATGATAGAGATCATACCACGATGTAAATGATAGAGATCACATGCATGGACCATATCATCTCTCTTTACACATTAGATGTTAGCATCTTATACTGCTAGTTTGGTGCTTCTATAGCATTGTAAGATGATCCCTCATTTAGATATCAAGATAAAAATGTGTTCTTCCTTAAGTATGCACCGTTCTGTGGATCGTGTTTCGAGACATCACGTGATGATCGGGTGTACTCGAATCTACGCTTTCATAGGAACGAGTGTAAGACAGTTTTACACACGCGAATACTTAGGTTCTTATTGGGCGAGCCTAGCATGTACAGACATGGCCTCGGAACACGGACCAAAAGGTTAAGCATGAGTCATATAGTTGATATGATGCCCATATAGATGCTCACCTTTGAAGCTACATCAACTCACGTGATGATCAGACTTGGTGTAGTGGATTTGGTTCATGTAATCACCAAAAGGACACGAGGGATGTCGTTTTTGAGTGGGAGTTCATTAGTAATTTAGATTAGTTGAACTCACTCTATCATAAACTTAGTCTAAATAAACTTTACAAATTTTTTTGTAGATGGCACCACCTGCTTTTAATTTCAATGTGTTCATGGAGAAAGAGAAACTTGCTACGAATGGTAGCAACTTCACCAACTGGGCTATGAATTTGAGGACTTTCCTCACTGCTGCACAAAAACAATATGTGCTAGAGGCGCCGCTAGGCCCCCCACCAGCTTCTGATGCCCCCGACGAGGAAAAGAATGTCTATATGACTCGTCAGGAGGACCACAACTTAGTTCATTGCGGCATACTGTATGGGCTAGAGCCAAAACTTCAAAAGCGTTTCGAAAATGGCAATGCCTTTGATACCATGGGAGAATTGAAAATGATTTTCAATACCCATGCTTCCGTAGAGAGTTATAATGCTTCTGAAAAGTTCTTTAGTTGCATGATGGAGGAAAACAGCTCCGTTAGTGAGCACGTACTCAAAATGTCTGGGTACACCGATAAGCTTGTGTCCTTGGGAATAACGATTCCCATTGACTTAGGAATACATCGTGTTCTCCAATCTCTGCCACCTAGCTACAAGAGCTTTGTGATGAACTATAATATGCAGGGCATGAAGAAGTCTCTTCTCGAGCTTCTGTCAATGCTTAAGACTACAGAAGTGGAGATTAGGAAAGAACATCAAGTGTTGATGATCAATAGGACCACCGGTTTCAAGAAGGACAAGAAAGGCAAGCACAAGGGAAAGAAGGGTGGAAAATCTGTTGCCACACCTGAAAACAAACCCCGAGATGGCCCTAAGTCTGACACCGAGTGTTACTATTGCAAGGGGACTGCCCATTGGAAGCGCAATTGCCCCAAGTATTTGGCGGACAAGAAGTCCGGCAAGGCAAACAAAGGTATATATGATATACATGTTATTGATGTGTACTTGACTAGTACTCGCAGTAGCACCTGGGTATTTGATACGGGATCGGTTGCTAATATATGTAACTCGGTTCAGGGGCTACGGAACAAGCGACAACTAGCAAGGGATGAGGTCAGGATGCAGGTCCGCAATGGATCAAGAGTTGATGTGATCGCCGTCGGGACGCTGCCTCTCCATATGCCATCGGGATTAGCTGTAAACCTAAATAATTGTTATTTGGTTCCTGCACTGAGCATGAACATTGTATCCAGATCGTGTTTGATGCAAAGTGGCTATTCCTTTAAATCTGAAAACAATGGTTGTTCGATTTATAAGAATGATATCTTTTATGGTCATGCACCTGTGTTGAATGGTTTATTTTTATTGGATCTCGATAGTAGTATTACGCATATTCATAATGTTAATGCTAAAAGGATTAAACTTGATAATGATATATCTACATATATGTGGCACTGCCGTCTAGGTCATATTGGCGTTAAACGCATGAAGAAACTCCATTTTGATGGACTTTTGGAATCACCTGATTTTGAATCATTTGATACATGTGAGCCATGCCTTATGGGCAAGATGACTAGAACGCCGTTTTCTGGTTCAATGGAACGGGCGACAGATTTATTGGAAATCATACATACTGATGTATGTGGACCAATGAGTGTGTCGGTGCGAGGTGGATATCGTTATTTTGTTACTTTCACGGATGATTTAAGTAGATACGGGTATATCTATCTGATGAAACACAGGTCTGAAACCTTTGAAAAGTTCAAGGAATTTGAGAATGAAGTGGAAAATCATCATAATAGAAAAATTAAATTTCTTCGGTCTGACCGTGGAGGTGAGTATCTAAGTTACGAGTTCAGCATACACATGAAAGAGTGTGGAATAGATTCACAACTCACGCCTGCCAGAACACCACAACGTAATGGTGTGTCGGAACGTCGTAATCGTACTTTATTGGATATGGTTCGATCTATGATGTCTCTAACTGACTTGCTACTGTCATTTTGGGGTTATGCACTGGAAACAGTTGCATTCACTTTAAATCGGGCACCATCTAAATCTGTTGAAACGACACCATATGAATTATGGTTTGGAAACAAACCTAAGCTGTCATTTCATAAAGTTTGGGGATGCGATGTTTATGTGAAGAAACTTCAACCGGATAAACTCGAACCCAAAGCGGAAAAATGCATCTTCATAGGATACCCTAAGGAAACGATTGGGTATACCTTCTATCATAGATCTGACGACAAGGTTTTTGTTGCCAAGAATGGATCGTTTCTTGAGAAGGAGTTTCTCGCGAAAGGTGTGAGTAGTCAACTCGAAGAGGTTATTGAACCTTCTCTTCATGAAATGGCGAGTAGCACAGCACCGGAAACTGTTTCGGATTTGAATTCACCTAATGAAGAGAGAGCTAATGATATTGATCATGAAACTCCAAAAGAGGAAACTACCAAACCTCACAGGTAAGTAGGGCACGTGCAGCTCCTGAACTGTACGACAATCCTGTTGTGAGTTTCATGGTTGATGAAATGGATGACCCTGCTACGTATGAAGAAGCGATGATGAGCCTGGATTCCAACAAATGGCTAGAAGTCATGAAATCCGAGATGGAATCCATGTACGAGAACCAGGTTTGGACCTTGGTGGACTTACCTCACGATCGAAAGGCCGTTGAGAATAAATGGATTTTCAAAAGAAAAACTGATGCTGATGGTAATGTGACCATCTATAAGGCTCGACTTGTTGCAAAGGGGTTTCGACAAATTCAAGGAGTTGACTACGATGAGACATTCTCTCCTGTAGCGATGCTTAAGTCGGTTAGGATTATGTTAGCAATTGCTGCATATTTCGATTATGAAATATGGCAGATGGATGTCAAAACTATGTTCCTCAATGGTAATATTGAAGAAGAGTTTTATATGATACAACCTAGGGGTTTTGTCGATCCTAAGGATGCTAATAAGGTATGCAAACTTCAGCGATCCATCTATGGCCTGAAGCAAGCATCCCGGAGTTGGAATCTCCGCTTTGATGTGGTGATCAAAGAGTTTGGATTTGTCCAAACTTATGGAGAGGCTTGTATGTACAAGAAAGTGAGTGGGAGCAATGTGGCATTTCTAATATTATATTTCGGATGACATATTATTGATTGGAAATGATATAGATCTTTTAAACAATGTTAAAAGTTATCTAAACAACAAATTTTTGATGAAAGACCTTGGTGAAGCGTCATATATATTAGGCATTAAAATCTATAGAGATAGATCAAGGCGCCTAATTGGGCTATCGTAGAGTACATATCTTGATAAGATATTAAAGAATTTTAATATGGACGGAAGTAAGAAGGGGTTCTTACCTATGTTGCAAGGCAAGACATTGAGTAAGACTCAAAGTCTGCCTACGGCGGAAGAAAGAGAGATAATGGATAAGATCCCCTATGCCTCGGCCATAGGCTCTATAATGTATGCCATGTTATGTACAAGACCTGATGTGGCACATGCTATTAGTTTGACTAGTAGGTACCAATGTGATCCAAGTTCGGAACACTAGATAGCGGTCAAGAACATCCTCAAGTACTTGAGAAGAACTAGGGATATGTTTCTTATATACGGAGGTGAAGAAGAGCTAGTCTCTAAGTATTATGTCGATGCTAGCTTTGACACCGATCCGGATGACTCTAAGTCTCAATCCGGATACGTATTTCTCTTGAACGGAGCAGTAGTTAGTTGGAGGAGTTCCAAACAACCTGTGGTGTCCTGATCAACGGCAGAGGCGGAATATGTTCCTGCTTCAGAAGCGACGTAGGAAGCGGTTTGGATGAAAGAGTTCATTACGGAACTATGTGTGGTTCCTAGTGCATTGGACCTGCTGGTGATCTATTGTGACAACAATGGAGCCATAGCCAACGCTAAGGAACCGAGGTCTCACAAGAATTCCAAGCATATTAAGCGCCGGTTTCACTCCATCCGCGAACATGTGAAGTATGGAGATATAAAGATTTGTAAAGTACACGCGGACCTAAATGTAGAAAATCCGTTGACTAAAGCTCTCCCTAGGGCAAAACATGATCAACAACAGAACTCCATGGGTGTTAGATTTATCACTATGTGAACTAGATTATTGTCTCTAGTGCAAGTGGGAGACTGAAGGAAATATGCCCTGAGAGGCAATAATAAAGTTGTTATTATGTATTCCTTATATATGATAGATGTTTATTTTGCATGCTATAATTGTATTGATCGGAAACGTCAATACATGTGTGTTTAATAAACAAAAAGGGTTCCTAGTTATGCCTCTCTTATAGAGTAGCTTGTTGATTAACAAGATGATCAAGGTTTCCTGATCATGGACATTGGATGTTGTTAATAACAAGGTCACAACATTTGTGAAATGATGTGATGAATATTAATCCGAAGTATAGCATTACGATCAAGTCATTATGTTTACATTGCTATAACATCATACGAAGTAATCTTTATCCTTAGACCATGAGATCATGTTAATTGCTAACACCGGAAGATGGGTTCAGTGCTATGAAGGTGTTATGTTGAGGCTCATGGATCAAGAGTGGAATTTGTCAATCCCGATGACGGATAGATATACCCTGGGTCCTCTCGGTGATATCACATTAAGGTAGCTTGCAAGCAAGTGATGTGATCACTAGAATGTTATATCACGGGAACGAGAAAAGAGTGCATGTCGGTAACGAGACCAAACTAGGTATTTGGATACCGATGATCGAATCTCGGACATGTATTATATCAAGAGACAAAGGGATTAAATTACAAGCGTTAAAGGTTCTCACGATCACAGAAGTCATCGTTGAATATGCAGGAGTCAGTATGGATCTCCAGATCCCGCTTCTGATTATTGACCTGAGAGGAGTCTCAATCATGTCTCCATTATTCGTGAAACGTAGGGTGACACACTTAAGAGTTACCGGACACCATTTTGGAGCACATATGTTTCAGACGAAAGAATTGCAAAGTGCAGGAAATGTTTCGATAGAAACCAAAATTGTTTCAGGTGAAATTGCAGAAAGTGGTTCTGCATGTGATATTGAAATATTGCAAGGGGTTATATGTGAATGTTTGTTAATTAAAGTAATTAACAAAATTCTGAATAAATTTAATAAAGGAGTTTTATTAAATGAGAGAGCATTAAACTTGGAGAATTTTAATGCATTTAAAGTGGGGACTTTAAAAGGGGTTACCACCACATGAATGGGGGAGGTGAGGGGTCACCCCCCATGCGCCGGCCATGGGGAGGGGTACCCCCCTCCTCCTATAAAAGGCCCCCCTCTTCCTTCTTCTTCCTCACACCTCCTCGTGAACGATCTCTCTCCCCCTCTAGAATTATTCGCCCATGGTCTCGGATTAGCGAGATACATGTTCCTGGTGGCATTTCGTCTGGAAGGAGTTGCCGCTTCTGCTGGATCGTTGGAGCGAGGAGGTGGAGGTTGTCCGGTGGCTTGAACGTGTGTGCGAGTACGGATGCGCTGCTGAGTTGCGGCGCTCGGAGTTCCACTCGATCTTGAGATCGGCAAGTGTACGACTACATCAACCATGAGTTCCTACTCGTTAACAAAACTCGTTGTCTTCGAGGGTAAGTTCTTGATGGATGTATGTCCACCCGTTGCTCTGTACCTAGTAGATAGATCTTGGCGTGTAGTTCTCATCGTAGGAAATTTTTTGTTTTCTATGCTGCGGACCCAACAATACTGACATCGCCCCAAGGAGATAAGATGAAATACATTCTGTGAATGTAGTTCATTGCCTCCAACAATGAAGCCGAGTACGAGGCCTTAATCCATGGGATGCGGATGGCGAAAGCCTGCAGCGCCAAGGGGCGCATCATCTACGACGACTCCAAGCTGGTGGTGAACCAGATAATGCATGAGTGCGACGCACTGAGCCACAACATGATCGCCTATCGTGACCTCTACGACACACTCGAAGGGGACTTCGACGGCTGCAAGCTGCGACATGTGGGCCACGAAAGAAACGAGTAGGTAGATCTACTCGCCAACATTGGATCCACCTGTGCCCCCATACCACCTAGGGTATTCTTAGAGCACATCTACGAGCGCTCCATCAAGCCCAAAGCTCCAGATAAAAAATCAAGTATCCCAACGGACTCGGGGGCTACGCCACCCAACGAGCCAATGGCACTCAATGACATGGAGCTCGATACATGACTCGAAGGGACAACAGGCGTCATGATGATCAAGACATTTTGGACACAACCCTACATCACATATCTACTCAGCAAGAGGCTGCCAGATGACCCGACTGATGCGCTACACATAACGCGATGATCCATGGCATTCGCCCACATGAACGACGAACTGTACAAGTGCAGCATCACAGGAGTACTCCAACGGTGTGTCTCCAACAGGGACGGAAGGGCCGTCCTCCTCGACATACACGAAGGCACCTCCAGACATCATGCTGGCAGTCGCGCCCTCATCGCCAAAGATCTACGAGCTGGATTCTACTAGCCCACAGCCATGCCCGACGCCAAGGACATTGTCCAGCGCTGCAACGCTTGCCAGCGATTTGCGGACAAACCACACGCACCTGGCGCAGAACTCAGGTCAATACCATTGGCTTGGCCCTTCGCACAATAGGGACTCGACATGGTCGGCAAACTCCCAAAGTCCTCGCAAGGAGGATACGTCTACCTCTTAGTCACGGTCGATAAATTCACCAAGTGGATCGAGGCCATGCCAGTGACGAATCAATCAGGAGCCAGCACCGTCAAGTTCTTCAAGTCCATTGTCTACCGCTTTGGAGTGCCACATAGCATCATCACGGACAATGGGACAAGCTTCACCTCCAAGGAGTTCCAGGAGTTCTGCGAAAGCCTGGGAATCAACATAAGTTAGGCCTTGGTGGCTCACCCGCAGACCAACGCTCAAGTTGAAAAGGCCAATGGCCTCGTATGCGGTGGAATCAAGAAGTGACTCCTTCGACCACTCGAGCAAGCCATTGGATGCTGGACAAACGAGTTGCAATCCGTACTTTGGAGCCTACGCACGACTCCAAACAGTGCCATGAGATACACTCTGTTTTTTATGGGGCACGGTGCTGAAGCGGTACTACCCACAGAATTATGCTACAAAGCCCCACGGGTGGTTGCATACAGCGAGAAGGAGTCAACTCTCGCACTCGAAGATTTCGTCGACCTCCTTGATGAGGCACAGGAAATCGCAGCGGAGAGATCAATGATCTATCAACAGAACCTCCGCAACTACCACATCAGAAGGTTACAGCCCAGATCCTTTGTCGAAGGATACCTGGTCATGCGACTGAAGCAACAAGGGCATCTCAAGCTCGAGTCCCCTTGGGAAGGACCTTACGTGATTACAGAAGTAATCCCAGGTGGTGCCTATTACCTTAAAGATTTCGAGAGCGGAGTCGCATACTCCAACCCCTGGAACGTAGAGCAGCTGCGTCGTTTCTACCCCTAGTCGTTTTTACATTACAAATAAGGCTATTCAGCCAGGCTACTTAGCCACACATTATACCTCATACTATTCTGCGAATAAATAAAGCTAAGTGCCCCAAAACTCTGTGTTTTTCCTTATTTTCTTTGCATTTTCATCACTCGGGGGCTGCGCCACCCTTCACATTCTCGTTCTACGAACAAATCGCAGTATCCTGAGTAGCTGATGCATTACTAATCGAACCCTTGATAAAACACCAACCCAGTTGCAACGCACCTGACAGGTTGGCATGGTGCTGAGATAAACACATGTCAGGCTAACGAAAAGGAACTGCAGAGTACAATACACTCGAAAAATATACAAGCTAGCAAGCTCTTCACATATCAATGGATACTAATTATACCCAACATAATTTATACGAACTTTACAACACTCGTACATCTATGTGCAGGATACAAACTACGCTACTGCTACAGAAGATGAACGTTCATCTGCTCTTCAAAGAAGTCGACGATGTCCTTCGTCGGCCGATCAACCGTCTGGTAGTTAGGCACCATGTTCCAGGTCATCCCTTCTGGCGGTGGCGGCGACCCAGCAGCAATGGCCACTATGTCCACATCTGGCCGGTGTAGTCACACCCACGACAGGGTAGCCTTCGCACCTACAACCAGTTACTGATGTACGCACTCGCGTACTGTGCTTATATCTTGATACTTTGCCATAAGATCCAACAAGCTTGAAGCGATAGCGTCCAGCGGAAACATCGTCTGATAAATGTGCCTAAGACACGATTGCGCCTTCTTCAAATAATGGAGCACTCGAGAAGAACGATCTTGCAGGGTTGCAAGCACGATCGCACGATCGTGTTCCACCCAAAAGTATCCACTCTCCTGCAGCTACTCCTGGGTCAAGTTGTTCATTTGAATGGCCACCCGGTCCTTTTCATCCTGCGGATGACGAGCGCTAACAACTACACCAAGCAAGCAGCAAAGTATGAAAACAAGGCAGCGCCGCGACGAACTAAAAGAAAAGATGAGAAGGTATAAAGCTAACATTTAAACTGCTCATTCAATTGCGCCAGTTCCTCCAAGAGATACTTCTCGCGGGCAGTAGCCTTCTGTGCCTTCGGCTTCCACACATCTGCACTACCGCGGATGGTGGGCAACTCGTGCTCCAATTGTTTAATGTGATCACGCAGTCGTGAAAAGCAATGACAATTCCTCCACCTTCGAACGCGGTTGTGCCGTGGTTTCATCGGTGGGAGGAGAATCATGAGGACCACTCGAAGGACCCTAGGTACAATAAAGCAAGAGGCAAATGATACTCATCAGACATCGATAAACAAAGAACCGCAGTCAAATTTGATAAATTGTCAAGGGAACACCCCCCCACAAAAGCACGGTTCAGGCAGAAGGCTAAGCTACAGCTATTACACATGAAGACTAGGGAGCATTTTGCTTCTTCGACTTCGGGGGATTCATCGCATCCGTGGCAGTCTTCGACGCCACGGACTTGCTGGCGGTAGCCCCGGATTCTCCGGTCTTTGTCGCCTTCACTCGCCGCCGCTCCTCAGAATATTTGGCGACTATCTCAATAAGCTGAGGCCCATACTTAGCGTAGCTACTAGAAAAGGGAGCAAACACTACCTGCTGGCATCCGACGTCGACAGGCATCGCCTCGGAGATCGCAGCGGGATCCATCTCCACACCATGGGCTTGCACCATCGCAGGTGCCATGGTGGCACCGACGGACCGCTGAGAGTTCTTGAATTCCACGGGAATACCTCCAGCGAGGGATTCCACCAGGTCATCAAGGTTGTCGATCAGCCCGGCCTTGGGAGTTAGGTCCTCACGAATGCGACTGAGAACATCCTTGGCCTTCTACAGCATCTCCTGGAGGGAAACGCTGCGGTCCTCGACTGCAGCAATGGCGCCCGCCAACGCATCCGCGCGACGCAGACACTAGGTGTCAAAGCTAAGGCCACCGGCATCTGCATACACAAAGTAACATGACATCAAGCAAGGAGCAATGCAAACCTAGCTACAAAAATACCTGAGAGGGACCTGGAAATCGAGAAAAGTTGTTATTCAAACAACTTCTCCCTCTCAGTAGTGGAAGAGCGCAAATCCTCTTCATGCTTTCGCGACTCCTCCAGGGCTGCGATTGCTTCGTCGTGATTCTTTACCGCTGTGGCAAGCCCCTTTTCAAGGGACGAAACACGGTGAAGAAGCTCATTATGCTCACCTACAAAGGACAGGAGAGAACAACAGTTGAGCCAAAAAAATCCACGAAGACAAAGACAAAATCAAAAAACTAACCTTCGACTACGCGCTGGAGATTGTCCAGCAGGGCGTGCTGTCGACCCATAGCAAGAACTTGCTCTGCGAGCTGTGCAGCTTCCTTCACAATAAGCTACACCAAAGGGAAATGAAGACTCAGCGGCAACACGAAGTATAAAATTGACTACCAAAACAGCAAAAAGGACACTTATGTGATCCTCTAGGGACTCCGAAGATGACAGTTGCGCAGTCGTCCGGGTAACCATCTGGTGCTCCCCAGCATGCGGGGAACTCGAAGAATTGGCGCTAGAGTGGGCCACCACTAGAGGAGAAGGAGGTTGTTCGGCCACCTCCTTGGTCTTGGAGTCCGCAACTTCGGACTCTTTAACAAATTGGACGTCGTCAGAAGATGATGACGCCGCTTGACTACAAAACATGCACAGCGCAACTTCAGAAAGAGCAACCTCACAGAAAGCAAGACGAACTCGCGAGGATTGAAAAGCTTACCAAGCGAATTTGTCGAGGTAAAAGGAGTCATCTGACGACTCCTTCAACAGTCATAGCTTCTTCCGAGAAGGTGGATCCATGGCGCTCATAGGCACGGTGGGGATTGGCTCCTCTGCAGCAGCAGAGGGACCTTCCAGCATCGTCAGCGAAGAAGCGTCAGAATCCTTGCTGCGGGACCGCTTGCGAGTGTCGTGGCCGCTGGACTCGGGGGCTCCCTCCTCTTCTTCAATCGGGGCGGTCGATTCCGACTTGTCCTCTTCCTCCGCTTCGTGAGGGATAACCACTTCAGGTCGTGGAGGTAAATTGGAGGACACCTTCCATTCCTGCATTCAGAAGACATAACAACATAGATTCAAGCACTTGGCAAGCAATCGAAGAAATACAATACTACTTCGGAAAAAACTCTACCTCCGGTGGAGGGTTGTTGGCATCAAAAGGAGGCACGACTGATTCGCCAGGGAGATGCTCCTTGGCGGTATACTTGGTCCCCAGTCGCAACCTCTTATCTACCTCACCCGCAGAAATTACCTTGGCAGATATGCGAGTGACATCGCCAGCACCGGTCCAGCGGAACATAGGGTGGACTCTAGCTTGCAGAGGCTGGATGCGGTGGCGCAACCACGTGCAAATGAGAGCGGTGCCACCCTCTTATTTTCCTATGCGGCCTTCGAGGTCACAAACGCGCTGATGCAGCACCTCCATTTCCTCAGACTCACCAGGCATCAAGATGTTCTTCCAGGAGCGCCTCCTTTTGCAAGTTGCCGCGGGATCAAAGGACACAAGTTCAAAGTGCTCTCTGTCAGCCTTCTAGTCGCGGACATAGAACCACTTGTCCCTCCACCCTTGGACAGACATGGTGAGCTTGATATCAAAGTAGGTGATGGAGGAGTCGATGTGGATCCCGCAGCCTCCTACATCGTAGACTACCGAACCCGACCCCGAATGACGCTTCAGCTTAAAAATCTTCTTGAAGAGACCAAAGTGCTGCTCAATTCCGAGCTAGCACTTGCACAAAGTGATGAAGCAGACGATATGGATAATGGAATTTGGGGATAGCTGGTGCAGCTGGAGCCCATAGAAACAAAGAAGACCCCTAACTAATGGATGCAGGGGGAGAGAGAGACCTCGAATGATGAACGCAAGGAACATCACTCTAAAACCCGCAGGAGGACGAGGGATTACCTCGTCACCAGGCACACACGAGTCATCTTCCGTGGGCGGAAGAGATGCATCTTGACGATGAAGGTGCAGCTCACAAGATTTGATGACGGACGCGCGCCAGGAGCCGTTGGTGACGCGGGTGCCTGCACCCTTCTTCTTCCCAGCACCGGCGGCGCTGGTGCCCACGGTGGTGGTGACGCCCTTCTTCTTGGTGGCGGCAATGGTGGTCGTAGATCCAGCGGAGGCGCCTCCCTTCTTTTTGCCCATCTTTTGATGGTGATGCAAATGGAGAAAGTAGCTAGGGAAAACATGGAGCTGGTCTAGTGCCGCAAAGAGGAAGCGTGCATGGAAGCAGACAGAACAACAATGGTGAAGGAGGCACGAGCAAGAAGAAAGATGGGGAAATTACCGCAACTGCGCTGCTACTTAACCTCCTCGCAGGTGTCATTCAATGACCAGCAGAAACCCTACTGGACGCGTGGTGCATCACTATTCTATATCATAGTTTACTATTATTCAATGATATATTTCATATTAAGAGATGATACTTATGTTATTTCATCTGTTTTTGCATGGTTAATGACTTTTGGAGCATGGACCGCTGCAGTCAGGATTCTGATGGAAAAGGGGATGTTTGGAGGCAAAATTCGCGAAGATCAGAGAATCCAGGAAAATACATGGAAAATTCTATTTTTCCAGAAGACGAAGGTTGCTAGAAGGGGAGTGGAGATGGGCCACAGGGGGCCCACACCACCCCCTAGCACGGGCCACCCCTGGTCGTGCCACCAGGTGGTGTGGCCACCCTGGCCTACTCCTGGCTCTTCCCTTTGGCGTATATTATCCCCACAAAACCCTAATACCTAGGGAGCAACCATAGAAAGATTCCGCCACCTCTGCGGGGCGGAAACCTATAGAGAGAGAAAGATCTCTCCGGCAGAGAGAATTCTACTAGGGGAATTCCTTCCCAGAGAGGGGGATCATCGCCATCAACACCACCATCAAGCTAGACTTCATCGGGATCAGCATCATCACCACCATCATCTCCACCACCACCATCATCACCACTCCATACCTCTGTAACAATTGGGTTGAATATTGCATAGTTCATAGGGAAAACTTTCCCGGTGTTGATTACTTGTTGTAGTTGATGCTATTGAGTGGAACCATTGAATTATTGTTATGTTCAGATTGTTACTTGTCATTATATCATCTCTGATCTTGATCCATATGATGTCTTGTGAGTAGTTCGTTTAGTTCTTGAGGACATGGGAGAAGTCATGTTGTTAGTAGTGGAATTGTGTTGAGAAAGATTCAATAGTTTGTTATTTAAGTTGTGGTGTTATTCTTCTAGTGGTGTCATGTGAATGTCGACTACAAAACACTTCACCTATATGGGCCTAGGGTAATGCATTGTGTATTTTTCTACTAATCGTAGGGGTTGCCGAAGTAACAGAAACCTGAACCCCTGTTAGGAAACCTTTGCAAAAGGGATGTCAGGATCTTAGAGTTTAAAGCCGTGGTTCGGTTTATATCTTAATTACTTTATTGTACTTGCAAATGCTTGCAAGGGTTTAATCACAAGTATGTATTAGTCCTAGGAAGGTCGGTACATTAGCACATGTTCACCCACACAACACTTAGCAAACTAAAGAAGATTAATCAACTATATGAAGTGAAAGCACTTGACCATATTCCTGTGTGTCCTCAAGAACGTTTGGTCATCTTAAGTAATACAATCGGCTTGTCCTTTTCTAAAGAAAGAATTGGGCCACTTGCTGTATTTATTATTATTGTCTTTTATTTACTCGTACTTTATTTATATGCATTATCAAAAACCCCTAAAAATCCGTTTGCTAAGTATTTTCAGAGAATTCATGCTCCAAGCCACTCACCAACACCTTCTTCTCCTTGTTGGGTTTGACACTCTTACTTATCGAAAATATTGCGATACACCCCCTATACTTGTGGGTCATCAAGACTATTTTCTGGCACCGTTGCCAGGGAGTGAAGCGCTATTGGAGAGTGGAACTGGTAAAGGAAACTTCTATTGTGAGTATTGTTTACTTCTGTTAGTTACGTTATTTCAATATGGATAATTCACTTAGTTTCGTATTTCGTAATGCTACTACCACTGCTAAGGTAGTAGATGAACCATCACCTGTTGAGAATGATACTTTTTAGATACCCACAAGAATTGTTGATCGTGTTATGGATAACTATTATGTTGGAGATGTAACTATCCATCCCGATGATCATTTGCTCTTTATACACGAATTATGCGGGTTGTTTAAGTGTCCAGGTATTACAATAAATCAAGTCAAGAAGAAGTTATTCTCATTATCACTAAAAGGAAGAGCTGGGGAATGGTATAAGCTGCTGAAGAATGGTCAAGCTCTTGAATGGGAGGAAGTAGTACCTCTCTTTTATTATAAATTTTATCCTCCTAGTGAGATTCATAAAGATCAGACTCAAATATACAACTTTTGGCCTCTTGATGGAGAGAGTACAACTCAAGCTTTGAGGAGATTGAAGTTACTAATGCTCAAATGTCCTATTCATGAGCTCCCCAACAATATTATTATCAATAACTTTTATGCAAGGCTTTCTCTTCATGATAAGAATTTATTGGATGCTTCTTATGCTGGATCATTTACACGCATGGAAGAAGGAGCTAAATGGGATCTTGTAGACTGTATTCAAGACAATGCTGAAGCATGGGAGAATGATAAAGGAAGAAATACAGGTTTAAATTATGATTATGAATGCATTGAATCTTTTATGGGAACTGATGACTTTCAAAATATTAGTAATGCTTATGGTCTTGATTCTCATGTTATTGCAAAAAAATTTAAAGCTTTTGCCTCATATATTGAAATTCCGAAAAAGGAATGGAACAAGTATCATGCACCATATAAAAATATTGTTGATTGTGTTCCTGCTAGAAGTACTGAATTTTGATTACATCTTACCTGAACCTTATATCGAGAAATTACCTTTCCCGGATAAGGTAAAGGAGCATCCTATGATAACTAGTGTAATTAATAAAGGTACAAAGAGAACTGTGAAACTTGATGAACAAATAAATATTGAACCTACAGTAGCAATTGTGAAATACGTTGTCACTAAAAGTGTAGAAGATGGACACATTGTCTTCTATCAGGATGCTTCTAATATTTTCTCACATCCAAATAGAACTAAAAAGGCTAGTGTCCCTGTGCTTTCTGTTATAATTGGTGATCATTGCTATTATGGTTTATGTGATATTGGTGCAAGTTCAAGTGCTATTCCTTATGAGATTTACAAAGAAATTATGCATGAAATTAGTCCTTGCGAACTAGAAGAGATTGATGTGGTTATTCACCTTGGTAATAGAGATATCATCTCTCTAATTGGTATTGTAAGAGCTGTGGAAGTTCTTTGTGGTAAGATTAAATATCCTGTTGATTTTCTAGTACTTGGTTTAGCTGCTAGTAAAACCTATCCTATCATTTTTGGTAGACGTTTCTTGAACATGTGTGGAGCCATTATAGACTGCAAAAGGGAGAAAATTTTAACTAAATTTTATGGGGAATCTTATGAGTTTAATTTTTTGAAATTTACTAAAGTTCCTTGTGAAAATGAAACCCCTAATGAGGATTTTAGAGTTGAACAACTTGCTTCTATTTCTCTTGCTCCTAACAATGCTTTGCAGCAATTTATGGAAGACAACAAAAGTGAGATCTTCATGGAAGAAAGAAATGAGATTGACGAGATTCTCCATCGTCAACCTAAGATGCTTAAGCATAACTTGCTTGTGGAAGATTTGGGTACCACATTGCCACCTAAAAAGGATCTGTTTTTTGATCTAAAACCTTTACCTGATGATCTTAAGTATGCTTACATTGATGATAATAAAATATATCCTATTATTATTAGTTCTAAACTTTTAGGAAAAGAAGAGGAAAGATTATTGGAGGTACTGAAGAAACATCGAGGAGCTATGGGCTATACTCTAGATGATTTAAAGGGGATTTCTCCTAGTATATGTCAGGACGCTATCAATATAGAACCAGATGCAAAGCCAGTGGTAGAATATCAATGTCGTTTAAATCCTACGATAAAGGAAGTGGTAAGAAACGAGGTATTAAAACTCCTTGGTGCTGGCATTATTTATCCTATTACTGATAATGAATGGGTTAGTCCTGTTCATTGTGTCCCTAAAAAGGGCAAATTATTGTTGTGCCTAATGATAATGATGATCTTATTCCCCAAAGAATAGTAGTAGGTTATAGGATGTGCATTGATTTTAGAAAGGTTAACAAAGTTACTAAGAAAGATCATTACCCACTTCCTTTTATTGGTCAAATGTTAGAAAGGTTGTCTAAAAATACCCATTTTTGTTTTCTTGATGGATATTCTGGGTTTTCTCAAATTGCTATTAAACAACAAGATCAACAAAATACTACTTTTACATGCCCTTATGGAACCTATGCTTATAGGCGTATGCCTTTTGGTTTGTGTAATGCTCCTGCTACTTTTTAAAGATGCATGTCTGCTATCTTTCATGGTTTTTGTGAGGAAATTGTGGAAGTATTCATGGATGATTTTTCCGTCTATGGAACTTCTTTTGATAATTGTCTGCACAACCTTGATAAATTTTTGCAGAGATGTGAAGAAACTAATCTTGTTCTTAATTGGGAGAAATGACACTTCATGGTGAATGAAGGGATTGTCCTTGGACATAAGATTTTCAAAAGAGGCATAGAAATTGATAGAGCTAAAGTTGAAGCAATTGAGAAAATTCCCTATCCAGGAGACGTCAAAGGTATTCGTAGTAACCTTGGTCATCCTAGTTTCTATAGAAGGTTTATTAAAGATTTCTCTAAGATATCAAAACCCCTCACTATTCTTCTTCAAAAGGATGTACACTTTTTTTTGATGATGATTGTAAGGAAGCTTTTGAAACTCTAAAGAAGGCTTTAACTACTTCTCCTATTGTACAACCACCTGATTGGAACTTACCCTTTGGAATCATGTGTGACGCTAGTGATTTTGATGTATGTGTTGTCCTTGGGCAACAAATAGATAAAAAGTTAAATGTTATCCATTATGCTAGTAAGACTCTTGACGCTGCTCAAAAGAATTATGCTACTACTGAAAAAGAATTCTTAGCTGTTGTCTTTGCTTGTGATAAGTTTAGACCTTATATTGTTGATTCAAAAGTTACCATTCATACTGATCATGCTGCTATTAAGTACCTTATGATGAAGAAAGATGCTAAGCCTAGGCTTATTAGATGGGTGTTGCTTTTACAAGAGTTTGACCTACATATTTTAGATAGGAAAGGTGCTGAAAATCCTGTTGCTGATAATTTATGTCGATTGGAAAACATCTCTTTTGATCCTATGCCTGTTAATGATTTGAGGCATTATTTTTGGGACGACCCACATTTATATAAAGAAGGAGTAGATGGTATTATGTGAAGATATGTTCTAGAATTTGAACAACAAGAGATATTGCGGAAATGTCATGGTAGAGCCTATGGAGGACATCATGCGATTATATATAACCGCACAAAAGGTGCTACAATTAGGTTTTTACTGGCGTACCCTTTTTAAAGATGCAAGAAAATTTGTCTTATCATGTGATGGGTGTCAATGAGTTGGTAATATTTCTAGACGCAATGAGATGCCTATGAATTACTCTCTTGTTATTGAACCATTTGATTGTTGGGGATTTGACTTTATGGGTCCTTTTCCCCCTTCAAAAGGTTATACTCATATTCTTGTTGCCGTTGACTATGTTACTAAGTGGGTAGAAGCCATACCCACCAAAAGTTCTGATGGTGAGACCTCTTTGAAAATGCTTAAGGATATTATCTTCCCTAGGTTTGGAGTGCCTAGGTACCTTATGATTGATGGAGGTTCTCATTTCATTCATGGTGGCTTTAGAAAGACCCTTGCTAAGTATGATGTTAATCACATAATTGCTTCAGCTTATCATCCCCAAACTAGTGGGCAAGTAGAGCTATCAAATAGATAAATTAAATCCATCTTGCAAAAGCCTGTTAATAGATCTAGAAAAAATTGGGCTAAAAAGTTGAATGATGCTTTATGGGCTTATAGAACTGCCTATAAAAACCCTATGTGAATGTCTCCTTACAAAATGGTTTATGGGAAAGCTTGCCACCTGCCTTTAGAATTAGAACACAAAGCTTATTGGGCACTAAAAGAACTTAATAGAGACTGCAAACTTGCTGATGAGAAAAGATTATTTGACTTAAGTTCATTGGATGAATGGAGGAATGAAGCATATGAAAATGCTAGACTCTTTAAAGAAAAAGTTAAAAGATCGCATGATAGGAGAATTCTTAAGAGAGAGTTCCATGTTGGTGAGAAAGTTCTATTGTATAGGTCTCGTCTCAGATTTTTTGCAGGGAAACTACTCTCAAAATGGGAAGGACCTTTTGTTATTGAAGAACTGTATCGTTCAGGTGCAATCAAAATTTCTTCTTTAAAATATAATACTACACAAGTGGTGAATGGTCAGTGACTCAAGCACTATATTTCTAGAGATTCTTACAACAAGGATATTGATGCTATTCAAATGATAACTCCGGAAAAATTTATCAAAGACCAAGTTCAGAGACCTGCAGAGTCCGTTTACGAATAGGTAACAGTTCTAGTAAGGAAAAGTCCGTGAAAAATCTTTCCAGTTATATTTTTGCAGTTTTTATCCAACAAGGAAAGCAACGAAGCGAAAGAGGGACAGAAACGGAGCCAGGGTGGCTCACACCACCCCCTGGTGTGGCCCCCCTGGCCGCGCCAGCAGGTGGTGTGGCCACCTCGGACTCTGTCTCCGACCCGTTTTCTCCCAGTACCTTCCTTTTATTGTAAAACTTCGTAATATATAATCCCCCGGATCCACCGAGGTTCAAATATCGTGTTCTCGTCGTGTTTTCATTTTGATCTGTTTCTGCCAGGAACTATTCTTAAAGTTTAGAAGCACAATGGTCTTCGCCAAGGATAAGGGAAAGGAGCCTGCGGAGGAGGATCCCCAAGACCCTGGGCAGGAGAAGGAGATCGAGAGTAAAGATGAAGAGGAGGCAAGGAAAAGCCAGCATCCACACACCGGCACTACCATTGCAAGCATTGGAGTGGTGGCAAACCCTGCCAGGATCAAAAGGACTACACGGATGTCAACTGGAGGGAAGCCTCCGCGTCATTGTTTGGCTCCATGGTCACTGTCTCCACGCACCAAGAATCCCTTCCATACCCTTATCCATGAGCATCAATTCCAGAATATGCCCAAGGAGAAACTACCCTCCAATTGGGATATGCCTTGTGCTAACCATGCAGGAAAAGAAGACTTCAAGGAGGAAGAGTGGGGAAAGAATCGTACAAGCTGGGAATCACATCCCAACATGATCATGAACCGCATTGAGAAAAACTTGGAGTTGATTCATACTCTCACCTTCAAGATTGAGGACTTGAGGAAATTTATTGAAAAGCTCATCGAGAGAACACCACCACCAAAGGAGTAATTCGTCAATAGGTTTTGGCATCCCCTTGATTTGTTCCACGCTTGGGGGAGTGTTGCGGTATCACATCACTATCTTCTATCTTTTTACCTTTTTAGTAGAGTCATATCATGAATAGAGAAGTTATCATGTAGGATGGTTTGCATTATGGAAGTGTCCCCCCCTCTAGTTAGATATCTATGTATCCCTTGGTGTGAGTTGCCGTTATGGAATATTAATGAGAAGTTCTTTCATTTAGTCTTTTGCGTATCTTAGAAAAGTTTTCAATTTCTGTTATATGATTGATCTTGTTATTAATATTAGTATCACTTTGGGATCATTGAGTAAATTTAGTTGGTTTTGGCAAACCTCTAAATTAATATTAGTACCACGTTGTTGCTGCTTGGGATCCTCTGCTCCCTCTCGTCGTCGCTCGCCGTCCTTGGCCGCACCTCCACCACCCTCCTACACGCAGGCACTAGCTCATCAACGTCGTCACCGCTAGAAGGTCGCCCCACTCGTGTCCCCGCATCTCGTGTTGCCCCGTCCGCCCTCCATTCGCCCCGAGCTCGCCATGCCGCTGCCTCACGAAACCTCGCGAGGCCAAGTCTGTCGCCGCTGCGTCTGGTCGTCTCCAGCACCGTGGCCATGCATCTCCTCCTGGGCAAGGTGCTTGGAGCTCCTCCATGAGCCCCAAATCAATGCAATTGTGTTCCTGCTATGTTTTCTGTTTTGGGTACCATGTGGTATTTTCATCCTCACGCGTTGTGCTTGTATTTGTGTTCCTGTGCACACTTCCACCATCGCAATCTTTCAGCGGATATGAAGACTGATGCCACCAAGTTTTCTCGTGTTCCTCGGAACGCCAAGTCACGCCTCTTGATGACGCCCTGGTGTGGCTACCCGCGAAGGCATCGACATCGTGCCAAGACCCCGTTCCAGAGTCAAAGTCTGAACCCTAAAGACCTCGATCCTAGTGAACCCGAAGACCAAACCCTGACCCCCCGAACCGGAGGATGCAAAGACCGATCCCGCTGAACCCGAAGACCTTGCCAGTGTCCGGATCCAAAGCCCAATCCCTCGAACCCCAAGATCGCCGAACCCCGATGTGTGCCCCTTTATCCGAGACCCCTATTTTTATAATATGATATTATCAAATGTTGCATATTGAATTGTTCATGCTTGCATACATATTCAATTGTTTGGGGGTACTTTGTCGATTCTCCTCATAATTAAATATGGAGACCATATGCAGGCTATTCTAGTCTTATAATGGCTCCATTTAAATTTGTGTAGTGAACCGATGCTATGTTTTGCCGTGTTAAGACAACATTTAAATTGCGGGGTAGCTAAACAGCATGAACCATCTAATTAATTGTCAGGACTCCGGTTCCGCTTAATATTGTCTAGTTGTACAGCATGTTTGCCATGTCATGCATCATATGATGAGCATGCCGATTCTTCCGCATTAGTTGTAATTGCTGCATCACTTGTTTCTTTTAGTGTTTTGCTTCTTCCAGGATAGGACGATGAGATGTTGCGAGTGTCGACAAGTTCTTTAGATAATGTACCTTCGACAGTGCTTCCCAGGCGAGCATTCTCCCCCTTTCTACCTATTTTGCATTTGTAGTCTTTATTTCCTCCTGTTGATCTATTGCTATCCGTGTCGTGATGCTTTAGTGTTCCGTACCAGATATATTCTGTGCAGCCTTTATATTGCCTTGGACACCTCCTATTACCTATTGTTTGGTAGATAGATGGTCTTGCGAGTCGTAGTCGCTTGCTCAGGCGCGATCCCGTGTTGTGAAGTACCACACAGTTGGTGGGATGTTGTCATATGCTTTACGGTGGAGAGGATCATGACTTTAAATACAACTATTAAATTGTTGGGACAACTAATGAAAAAGGCACCGGTGGGCAATATATGCTATTCGGTTTTTCATGTCCACTTGTGTCCTGTAGGCCCCGAGTACTTGATACCTGTTCCTTGACTATTCGCACTATCCACATACGGGAGACTCTATGAATCCCCCTTACCCAGAGCTTGATTCATTTCTTATTTCTTGGGGCCACAAACTAGTTTGGGGCTTTATTACTATCCTATACTTATGCCATGCTTTACTGCTTTATTTACGATTGTGCGTGGAGCACCAGTACTGTTTTGGATCGTGACACGTTTTCGCTGTATCGACAAGCCCAGTCACACTTTTAGGTTCCGAGTCGTTTACCGCCATCTACACAAACCCTGGGTCCGTTCCGGAGCCGGCCAGCTTTGTTGCGGGTAGCTTAGTGGGGTGGCCCCCTGAAATATTTTATGAATCCTTTGATTGCTTTATCGTGAAAGCCTCGTTGGGTTTTGATTTGGTTTTTCCGAGGTTGATCGTGTGTGTGTTTCTATTTGTGCACCCCTGCAGGGTAAATCTTTCTGAAAGCCGTGTCCGCGGTTATGGACGACTTGGAGCACAGTATCTCGATCATAGACAAGCATAACTAAAGTAGTGCTATAAATTTGACTTAATATGTGACTAGTAATCAGCTTCACTACAACGGAATGGATAATAAAAGTGCCAGCATTTGGTGGAACTGGGGTGTATCGTGTCATGTTCTACCTGCCTAGTAAGTATCGCAACTCCAATGGAATGAAATAAAAGTGCGAACAACTGCTGGGTTTGGGATGTCACATGCTAATTGTATCTGACTAGTAAGTACTACGACTGGAACTGAATGGGTAACTAAAACTTCCCACTACTTATGCTATCAAGATGACTCATGCTATCTATATCTGACTAGTAAGTGCTTCAACTATAATGGAATGAATAAAACTGCCAACTGTGTGAGTTCCTCGGTTTGACTTCCTCGTTTGGTCTCGAGGGGGAATACCATGATGGGTATGATTGGTGTTAGTATAAGGTTGGTTCCAGATAGGTCGTTCTTATCTCTCTCTAATAGCCAACAGTTTATCGAGTCTCTATAGGTTGTTTGGTGCATGCTTCGCTGCCGCTTCAGTCCACCATACCTATGCAGGCGAGAGCCACCGAATTCTAGCCTCGCCGTGTACTGGCCTCAGTACTGACACTCCTCTTTTTCCTTTGCCCTTTTATCGACACCCCTTTTGTTTTAGCAGGTTTGAGATCGACGTCGTTAGCAGGGTTACCCTTCCAGCTTGGCTTGGGCAGGGTTATGGACGCCATTGGTTATTCTTCAGGGCTCTTAGCCCCATTTGCATCTTATTCGTACTCGGACATTGTATCGTTTTCAAGGTGATTTGGATGTTCGTATTGTATATATGTATTTTTGACTCTTGAGTCATTGTTGTATATATATGTTCTGTGGGTTCCATCATGGACTATTCTGTAATGTTATTACTTCGTTTTCCACCCGCACGCAAGTACCTGGTGGGCATCCTTGAATCGTTTCTATGCGGGTTTGCCAGAAACGCTGAAATCTGCATAGGGCCGATTCTAGGGTGTTACAAAATGGTATCAAAGCTTAGCAGTTACGATACCCCACTGGTCCAGCCTGTAGGATAACCTAACTAATGGCCGATGTAGAGTGTCAAAACTATTTTCGAAAATCGGTTGGATAGATCTGATTAGGTCTATTTTTACTCCTTACCTCTATGCTCTTCTCCTCTTACCTTTGCGAGTTTTGAATCTTCTCTCTTATCTTTTCTTCAAGTCTAGGAATTCTCGTGGTTGGGTTTCCGTCGTACCTTCAGGGTTTCGCTTCCTCCTTTGGTAACGGTGCTTCTACATCCGGTCTTGATGCTATCTGAGGAATCCTTCATCTGTTGGACTTCTCTTTGTTCCTTCTTGTGCCTTCCGGTGTTTTCCAACAGGACGACATCTACGTCAGATCCTATGAAGAGCGTGCATCACTCCTTTGTTTCCGAACCACGCTTGTCGAGATATTCAGTCTGATTCCGAGAGTTGGTTGCATAATTCTCCTATTCATGTGCAGAGTAATGCTTTGGGTGCACGATAGACTGATCACCATCCTACTACTCTTATCATTCGCTCTTGTACATTGAAGGGTGGATCGATGCAATTTACTCATTCACTGAAGTTAGAGGTAGCCTTGTGGCCTCTTTCTTCGCCCTTGTTTTTACAGAGTGTTCTCTCGACGGACGTGAGCGACGACCCCTTGTTGTTGGTGTCGCCGATTCAAGATGGAGCAATGATCTTTTGTTAGTGGTGTCGCGAGGATCTACACGAAGCGAGAAGAATCAGACCATGGGCCTACTTCTCCGTACCATGAGGCGGATCTCGAGGACGAGATCCATTGTTAGTGGTGTCGAATTGTAGCACCCTGGTAAAACCACTACTAGGAAATCGCTTGTGTTTATGCATCGTCATGACTGCATGCCCATGTCATCATGCCACATTGCATTTTAGCATCATCATGTCATCATGCATTTGTTTGCATAAAACTATTTTCCAAAAGCGTATCTTTGTTTTCTAAATATTTCCCGTCTCTTTTTCAAACGATAAACACCGGTTCTTCCGGATATTTTTGTTTTGTCTAAAATCTATCTATAAAAGTCTTTTAATATATGTATAATATTTTGTAGGGGGCCAGCCAGCCAACGGCCAGGCCCGAAGGCCCAACCGGAGGCCACCTAGCCCACAACCACCAAACCCTAGCCACACCTAACCCCACACCACATCCCTCTGCCCTGCCGCCACATAGAACCGCGTGCTGCTGCTGGATGCAACCCACGCATCCACGCCCTGCAGCCCTACATCGACCAAACGCACGCACGCGACCGCTGGCCCGACGCGTCTCGCACCGATGCGGCACCCTGACCGTGTCCAAGCGCGTGGCCCCACCACCCTGTCTCCTTCCCGCATCGAGCCAACCCACGACGTCCCACCCACGTGATCCCCTCTCCTCGCTGCACGCTGCCACCTGGCTTGCCTCGTGTCCGGCCGCCATCAATGCTTTCCTTCTCCCTGGCTCTCCGTCGGTAGGTCCCGCACCCTCCCCTAGTCACGCACGCTGCGACGTGACCGCCCTAGCTGCTACCTACCATGCACGCGGTACACCGCAAAGCTGCCTCGCACCACAACCGTAGCGCGCCCTGCGACCCGCCTCGATCCCCATCGTGGTCAACCCCGCGCCGCACGTTGCTCGCCCTGGACCCCGATCCCAATGCGTAGGCCCGAACCCCTGTCCCGCGGACCCCGCTCCTACCTCAATCCCACCGCCCCGCTCGATCCCATCCTCACCTCGAGATCCCCGCCACCAAGCTCCCTCGCCTCATGCGCGCCGCCGCCCCGAATCCCTACGGCCCGGACCGCGCGAGCCCGCGCCCTGACTGCTCCACCACGGCGTCGCCTCGGCCACCGTCCCACTGCTCTTCCCCCTGGCGCTCATCATCCGCAGCTTCCTCTGCACGGAACGCCGCCTTTGGCCCTGGGTCACCGGCCGCCGCCCCAGGGCTCCTCCTCGCCGAGCTCTTCTCCGCAGCAACCGGCGACCCCGTCCCTCTCCCCTCCTCGCCTCAAGCCCGCTACCGCCCTCGCCCCATCCTCTGAGACGCGCTCCGCCGTCAGCAGGAGCTCGCCCGACCTCCCGATGCAGAGCCACGTTGTTGCTGCTCGGGATCCTCTGCTCCCTCTCGTCGTCGCTCGCCGTCCTTGGCCGCACCTCCACCACCCTCCTACACACAGGCACTAGCCCAGCGACATCGTCACCGCTAGAAGGTCGCCCAACTCGCGTCTCCGCATCTCGCGTCGCCCCGTCCTCCCTCCGTTCACCCCGAGCTCGCCACGGCGCTGCCTCATGGAACCCCGCGGGGCCAAGTCTGTCGCCGCTGCGCCTGGTCGTCTCCAGCGCCGTGGCCGCACATCTCCTCCTAGCCAAGGTGCTTGCAACGCCTCCATGAGCCCCAAATCAAGGCAATTGTGTTCCTGCCATGTTTTCTGTTTTGGGTACCATGTGGTATTTTCCCCCTCACACGTTGTGCTTGTATTTGTGTTCCTGTTCACACTTCCACCATCGCAATCTTTCAGCGGATATGAAGACCGATGCCACCAAGTTTTCCCGTGTTCCTGGGAACGCCAAGTCCCGCCTCTTGATGATGCCCTGGCGTGGCTATCCGCGAAGGCATCGACGTCGTGCCAAGACCTCGTTCCCGAGGCAAAGTCCGAACCCTAAAGACCTCGATCCTAGTCAACCCTAAGACCATGCCTTGACCCCCCGAACCAGAGGATGCGAAGACCGATCCCGCCGAACCCGAAGACCTTGCCGGTGTCCGTATCCAAAGCCCGATCCCTCGAACCCCAAGATCGTCGAACCCCGATCTGTGACCCTTTATCCGAGACCCCTATTTTTATAATATGATATTATGAAATGTTGCATATGGAATTTTTCATGCTTGCATACATATTCAATTGTTTGGGGGTACTTCGTCGATTCACCTCATAATTAAATATGGAGACCATATGCAGGCTATTCTAGTCTTATAATGGCTTCATTTAAATTTGTGTAGTGAATCGATGCTATGTTTTTTTGTGCTAAGACAACATTTAAATTGCGGGGTAGCTAAACAACATGAACCATATAATTAATTGTCGGGACCCCGGTTCCGCTTAATATTGTCTAGTTGTACCGCATCTTTGCCAGGTCATGCATCATATCATGATCATGCCGATTCTTCCGCATTAGTTGTAATTGCTGCATCACTTGTTTCTTTTAGTGTTTTGCTTCCTGCCGGATAGGATGATGAGATGTTGCAAGTGTCGACAAGTTCTTCGGATAATGTACCTTCGACAGTGCTTCCCAGGTGAGCATTCTCCACCTTTCTACCTATTTTGCATTTATAGTCTTTATTTCCTCCTGCTGATCTATTGCTATCCGTGTCGCGATGCTTTAGTGTTCCATACTAGTATATTCCGTGCAGCCTTTATATTGCCTTGGACACCTCCTATTACCTATTGTTTGGTAGATAGATGGTCGTGCGAGTCGTAGTCGCTTGCTCCGTTGCGATCCCGTGTCGTGAAGTACCACACAGTTGTTGGGATGTTGTCATATTCTTTACGGTGGAGAGGATCATGAATTTAAATACAACTATTAAATTGCTAGGACAATTATTGAAAGAGGCACCGGTGGGCAATATATGCTATTTGGTTTTTCATGTCCACTTGTGTCCTGTAGGCCCCGAGTACTTGATACCTGTTCCTTGACTATTCGCACTATCCACATAAGGGAGACTCTATGAATCCCCCTTAGCCAGAGCTTGATTCATTTGTTATTTCTTGGGGCCACAAACTAGTTTGGGGCTTTATTACTATCCTATACTTATTCCATGCTTTACTGCTTTATTTACGATTGTGTGTGGAGCACCTGTACTATTTTGGATCGTGACACGTTTTCGCTATATCGACAAGCCCAGTCACACTTTTGGGTTCCCAGTCGTTTACCGCCATCTACACAAACCCTGGGTCCATTCTGGAGCCGGCTAACTTCGTTCCGGATTGCTTAGTGGGGTGGCCCCCTGAAATATTTTATGAATCCTGTGATTGCTTTGTCATGAAAGCCTCGTTGGGTTTTGATTTGGTTTTTACGAGGTTGATCGTGTGTGTGTTGCTATTTGTGCACCCCTGCAGGGTAAATCTTTCTGAAAGCCGTGTCCGCGGTTATGGACGACTTGGAGCACAGTATCTCGATCATAGACAAGCATAACTAAAGTAGTGCTATAAATTTGACTTAATATGTGACTAGTAATCAGCTTCACTACAACAGAATGGATAATAAAAGTGCCAACATTTGGTGGAACTGGGGTGTATTGTGTCATGTTCTACCTGCCTAGTAAGTATTGCAACTCCAATGGAATGAAATAAAAGTGCCAACAACTGCTAGGTTTGGGATGTCACATGCTAATTGTATCTGACTAGTAAGTACTGCGACTGGAACTGAATGGTTAACTAAAACTGCCCACTACTTATGCTATCAGGATGACTCATGCTATCTATATCTGACTAGTAAGTGCTTCAACTATAATGGAATGAATAAAACTGCCAACTGTGTGAATTCCTCGGTTTGACTTCCTCGTTTGGTCTCGAGGGGGAATACCAGGATGGGTATAATTGGTGTTAGTATAAGGTTGGTTCCAGATAGGTCTTTCTTATCTCTCTCTAATAGCTGACAGTTTATCGAGTCTCTATAGGTTGTTTACTGCATGCTTCGCTGCCGCTTCAGTCCACCATACCTATGTAGGCGAGAGCCGCCGAATTCTAGCCTCGCCGTGTACTGGCCTCAGTACTGACGCTCCTCTTTTTCCTTTGCCCTTTGTCGGCACCCCTTTTGTTTTAGAAGGTTTGAGATCGACGTCGTTAGCAGGGTTACCCTTCCAGCTTGGCCTGGGTAGGGTTATGGACGCCATTGGTTATTCTTCAGGGCTCTTAGCCCCATTTGCATATTATCCGTACTCGGATGTTGTATCATTTTCAACGTGATTTGGATCTTCGTATTTTATATCTGTATTTTTGACTCTTGAGTCATTGCTGTATATATATGTTCTGTGGGTTCCATCGTGGACTATTGTGTAATGTTATTACTTTGTTTTCCACCCGCACGCAAGTGCCGGTGGCCGTCCTTGAATCATTTCTATGCGGGTTTGCCGGAAACGCTGAAATCTGCATAGGGCCGATTATAGGGTGTTACAACTACTGACATGGGTATACCCTAGAGGTACTCAAGATTGGCACATATGGTCCAGATACGGCAAAAGCCCACGGCGTTGCCAAGGCCCAATACAGAATTCAGGTGACCCACGGACTCTTCGATTGCTTGCAGCACAAGAAGGAGCTTAAGATAGAAAGTTGAAAGGGACGAACCCTAATCTGTAACCGACTCGACCTGCTACCCGAGACCTAGCCTATCTATATAAAGGCTAAGAAGGGGCGGCGAGGAGGACAAGCACAACCCTAGTTTCCACCACCATCGCCAGATTGCAACTGTGCACCCCTGTAAGCTTCGATTCCCTCGATAATTCCAAGAGTAGACAAGCAGGAGTAGGGACCTCTACGAGGCCTGAACCTAGGTAAACCTTGCGTCCCTGTGTGCTTGTTTGCTAGTCGATTGATGCCTCTAGCACTCCCTCCTTCTCCAAAACCCAAGTCCATAACAATGGGCATTGACGAGTAGAACCCTCGTTAGACACATTTCCGCGTTATCGACAAGCCCAGTCACACTTTTGGGTTCCCAGCCGTTTACAACCATCTACACAAACCTTGGGTCCGTCTCGGAGCCGACCAACTTTGTTGTGGGTAGCATAATGGGGTGGCCCATGAAATGGTTTATGAATCCTGTGAATGGTTTGTCGTGAGGCCTCGTTGCTTTTTATTTGGTTCTTCCCGAGGTTGATCGTGTGTGTGTTACTATTTGTGCACCCCTGCACGGTAAATCTTTCTAAAAGCCGTGTTCGCGGTTATGGACGACTTGGAGCACAGTATCTCGATCATAGACAACCATAACTAAAGTAGTGCTATAAACTTGACTTTAACATGTCTAGTAATCAGTTTCACTACAATGGAATGAGTAAATAAAAGTGCCAACAGCTGCTGGTTTTGGGATGTCTCATGCTAAGTGTATCTGACTAGTAATATTGCAACTACAACGAAATGGTTAACTAAAACTGCCCATTGCTTACGATATCAGGATGACTCATGCTATCTATATCTGACTAGTAAGTGTTGCAACTATAATAGAATGAATAAAACTACCAACTGCGTGAGTTCCTCGGTTTGACTTCCTCGTTTGGTCTCAAGGGGGGAAATACCAGGATGGGTATGTTTGGTGTTACTATCAGGTTGGATTCGAATAGGTCTTTCTTATCCCTCTCTAATAGTCGAAGGTTGAATCGAGTCTCTATAGGTTGGTTAGTGCATGCTTCGTTGCTGCTTCAGTCCACCATACCTATGTAGGCGAGAGCCGCCAAATTGTATACTCACCGTGTACTGGCCTCAGTACTGACCACTCTCTTTTTCCTTTGCCCCTTGTCGGCACCCCTTTTGTTTTAGCAGGTTTGAGATCAACGTTGTTAGCAGGATTACCCTTCCGGCTTGTCCTAGGTAGGGTTATGTATGCCATTGGTTATTCTTCAGCGCTCTTAGCTCAATTTGCTTCTTATCCGTACTCGGATGTTGTAACTTTTTCAAGGTGATTTGGATCTTTGTATTGTATATCCGTATTCTTGACTCTTGGAGTCATTGCTGTATATGTATGTTCTGTGGGTTCCATCATGGACTATTGTGTAATGATATTACTTCGTTTTCCACCCGCACGCAAGTGCGAGGTGGGCATCTTTAAATCATTTCTATGCAGGTTTGGTAGGAATTTCTAAAACTTGCATAGGGCCTATTCGAGGGTGTTACAAGAGACCTCCGCCCGATGCCGATCCTAGGGATTGCGCCGGACTAGTCACTGCCGGTGTGAGCTATAGGTGTGTATTGTGTCTTCACGTGTGTGTGTGTGTTCATCGTGTTCTTCGTGTGTGAGTTCGTGGATTTCATCCCCTCCCTCATCCCCCTCCTCGATTTCAAGGGATTCATGAAAGATCATGCCATCCTTGCGGTTTGCCCTCAACAAAGAGGATGACACCCTTGTATGCGAGCATGATTTGAGCCCCGCCCTTTTCATAGATCAAGTCTTGACAACAAACTCCATCCCAGGAGTGGACCAACGCCTCAGTATTTTCCAAACTCATGACGAAATTGATGGCATGTCCATAAAGGTGATTATTGATGGAGGTAGTTGCCACAACCTTGCAAGTACGAAGCTTTTTGAGAAACTCAAGTTGCCTTGCATCAAACACCCTCACCCCTATCATGTCAAATGGCTTGATGACAATGGAGCACACAAGATAACATCAAAGGTCAACATTTCCTTCAAGATTGGCCCATATGAACACACCATCGAGTGTGATGTCGTGCCAATGTCCGTATGCCACATAATACTTGGGAGACCATGGCATTATGATAGAAGAGTCATACATCATGGTGGCACTAACCAATACTACTTCCAGTGGAATGACAAGACATTCATGCTCCAACCCATGATGCCAAGCCAAGTTATCGCATCCAACATGACATCCGTGCACAAGATAAAGCAAGCTAAGGATCCTTGTGAGGTGAGTGATGAGAGAGTGAACCACCATCGAGACAGTGAGGGCCACAAGCCCAAAATGAGTTGGAAAATCATGAGTGTCACGCGCACGCCACCAAATGTGAGACGAGAGATTTCATTGTGACCCATACTAACAATTCTTCATACAATTCTCTCTCTTTGTTGTCGGTTTTGCAAGGTACCCAAGATAGACCACCACCTACAAGGATAATGATACAAGATCTCCAACCACAACATGATGGCAACATTTACCACAAGCTCTTCAACATGTTTGACAATGGCTTCGACACCGGTGATCCATCCATGACCAAACTCAAGGCCACAGGCACACATCCTTCCTTACATGATGAAAGAACATCGTTGAGGTCAACTCGTTTTCATGCGGGGGGAGATGATACGGCCAAACATATGAAAATCACCATTGGTCCACATCATGCTATACCAACCACTCCTACAAAGGTGAATTCCTTCCATCTCTTACCGTCTGTTAGCTATCATGTGAATGGGGTCCTACTTGAGCCAAATATCTATTGTGTGACTAGGCATGTGATCATGATGCCAAGAGGATGCGACAAGGATGAACTTGGAGCCAAGACCCCCAAGCAAGAAGCATGGAAAAGAAGACGGAAGAAGGATTCCGGTGCCAGGACCGACGCTGCCGGAATCCACGCTGGAACTTCCGGCGCCAGGACCGGTCGACCGGAAATCCCGCTGACATTTCCATCCATTGCCAAACCGAACTGGCCCCCGCCGAAACCTGATACAAAAGTCCAAACCGGCGCCCGCCAGAATTTCCGGCTCCGATTCCGGTGTGACCGAACTTATCGCCATAATGACAGTCTGCGCATTGTGAAGGGTTTGATGCCCAGAATATTCCCTCCTACCTACCCCTTCGCCCCAAGTACTATAAATACGCCCTTGTGGCTCAGATCTGGGCAGAGAGATGATGATGAATTAAGGCATGTGCCTAACCTTATATGGGAACCCCCTCTCAATAGTAGATCTATGAGTTGTACAAGGCTTTGGAGTCGGTGACCTTCTCCAAGTCGTCAAGACCCTCCTCAAGTGTTTGGTCTCTCCCTATCAAGGATTCTAGTAGTGCTTGGTCTCTCCCCTTTGGGATTTTACTTGGTTGCTACTCTCTCGTTGATTTGGATTCTATCATCCGCTTGTCGATCTCTCATTTGATGATTCTACCACAAGGTCTCTCACCGAGGATTCTATTGGATTGGTTGTTCGAACCAATAGGAGAAAATCGAATCGGGTGTGATTAGGTGTGTGTTTGATTCTATATCTTGCATTAGAGTTTGCGTTCATCGTGTTCATCGAGTGTTCCCTTACTCACCGCCTCAAGTCCGTGAAGATCGGGACACTCCAAGGGTAAATCCACAAGGAGGCCCTTATCACTATGCGAGCCCACTTTGATGCAGCCCGTCCTACAAACGCTCCTACATCTACACCACCAAGTCCCCCAAGTGGACCAATGACTCACGCCCGAGCTAAACTGATACAAGCTAAGCTTAACTCGCTCCTCTCCTCGTGTGACTTTGATACATCTTTGGATGGCTTGCTACTTCATGCCACTACACTGTGCATTATCAGCTATGAAGACCCCACGGATGAAGTACAAGGAGCAGGACGTGAAGAAGAAGTTGCTGGAGCTGAAGCCCAGAGTCTCCGGCCCTGAAGCCCGGAGTCTCCGACCTCCAACCCCGGAGACTCCGGACCAGTCTCTGGACCCCAGCCTGGGGCATTCAGTACACCCCCACAGATTCTTCACCGGAGAGCATTGCCACCCCCCTAGTCTTCGCGCACCCCATAGTCTCCGGCCCATCTACCCTAGAGTCTATGGCCTTCGACCCTAGAGTCTCCGCCCCTAGACTCCGGCCACGATTCTCGACCCTTTGCTAGAACTCTTTGTATGCCACCCCGGAGTCTACCCCGGAGTCTCCGGCCCCCTGACCCTAGAGTCTCCGGTGTAAGTCAGTCAGGCATGTGAAAAGCCTTTTGGGCCTTCGGCCCATGTAATCCCAAACTCATCCAGACTTTACCCTTTATTGCCTAAACTACCCTTGAACTAGTGGCTGGCCTATATATAGTCCCCTACCTTTATTGTAATCCCTAGGCATGATATTTAGAATTAGTGGACACCCCTTATGGATCTATCTAGTTCTTGCCTCATGCTCCTTTGACAAAGGAGTACCAAATATCACAAACCTCGTTGGAGTTTGCATCATGCCTCCGTGTTGTACAAGGCCTAGCGATGTAGCCCGTCCTTCGGGCATTACCATATCATGGTCTCCAACTTACGCCAAGTCGTCATGGACTCCAATGGTGAGTCTGTTCCTCTATGCGAGCCCACTTCCTACCCTTTTGAATGGTATACTACTTCATACTCCATCCCATATTCATGATAGGTTCATACCGACGAGTATGGAGGCAAGGGAGGAAGCCCGGAGCACCAAGCCCGACAAGACGAAGGCTTAGAAGAGAAGACAGAAGAAGCACCAACTAGAGAACTGGAGTGTCTGACCCAACCACACCAGAGTGCCAGGCCTGCCCTAGCCCTAGCCTGGCATGGATAGTCAGTAGGACACATCGGACTCTACCCGGACACTACCCAGAATGTCTGGCCACTCTGGACTATCCGACCCACTCGACCGAGAGTGTTCGGCCCCACCAGAAGGTCCAGCCAACTCCACCCGGACTGTCCGGCCTAAGTGATGGACCTGCGAGCCAACATCTGGGCCCTTGGCCCATGTACCCCTCTATTCCACACCAAACCCTAGTTTTATGCCCAAACTACCCCCATTCTAGTGGGTGGCCTATATATAGAGCCCCCACCCCTCATTGTATCCCTTAGGCATAGATGATAGACTAAAGACAACCCCCTTTGTGGAATCTCTAGTTTTGCATCATCCCCTTTACCAAAAGGGGACCGACTATCATCACCACCTCGTTGGAGTTTGCACCGTGCCTCCCTCGTTGTACAAGGCCTACGTTTGTGAGTGCGTGAGCGTAGATGTCAAGACCCTCTCCAAGGTGTTCTTCCCCCTCCTCTTGGGACTGAGGGAGCATGTTGATCGATCTTTCCTTGCGAGGATTCTATCGGACAGGTGGCCACCGGCGAGAGCAATCAGCCTTGTATCGTGTGAGTTTGCATGTGTTCATCGTGTTCTTCGCGAGGTGTGCGTTCGCTTCCGCTACCTTCTCCCTTTCCCCTCGCTTTCCCATCGATTTGAGCATAAGATCCATGAAGATTGGGACACTCACAGGGTTACCCCATAACATCTGGTATTAGTAGCTTTTGGTTGCCATGGATTTCTTATCGATTTGGTCTTTTACCCATAAATTCGAAAATTCCAGCAAAAATAGTCCCAATTTCGTGTTTTGGACCGATCTATTATTTGAGTGCATTTTCGTTGGTTTTGATCCGTGGATTACTTGCTAAACTTGTTGATCTACGTTTCCATGTGTTCCCATAGCCTAATTCCTTGATTTCCCCATCAATTTGAGGTTTTAGTTCGAGTTTTTCCGCCAAAACTCGGTCCGTTCGTGTTCTGGAAGTTCCGGATCAACCGGACTAGATTGTCCGGCCTAAATGGACCGGAATATCCGCCCCACCGGAGTACCCGGCCTAAACGTCCGGAATCTCCGCCTCGGCCGGCCTGTCTGGCCTGCGCACCCCGCAATGTCCGCCTCCCCTGCAGACAGAAAAACCGTTTCACGGTTTTGAGCATAACTTTTGCATACGAACTCGGATTTTGGTCTTCTTTATCTCGTTTTGAAGAGGAGAAAGAGCTCCAAATCATCATCCAAGTGGTTCATGCAATCTTGTTCAACCAAATTCCGTGAGTAAGGAGGAATCCACAAATAAAGGGTGAAGATCGGTGAGGAAAGGTATAAAAATTCCATGACTTCTCCCCACTTGCTTTCCTTTGTGAGCTACACTATCTTTGCGTTCAACAAACACCTATTGAGACTAGTTCCTACTATGATTGCTTGGGTTATCCACATTTGATACCTTGTAGAATTATGATCAAAAGTTGTGAGTGCGATATCTCATATTGTTATCTTGTATAGTTGTTGGCATAAGAAAGAGGCAAGTGAAAAAGAAAATAAAAAGAAAGTAAAATAGAAAAAAATAGAAAGAGATAGAAAAAATAGAAAAATAAAAAGAAGAAAAAGAAAGAAAGAAAGAAAGAAACAAGTGCCTCATAGAATAGGAAGCGTAAGCTCGATGAACATCAAATATGTGGTACTTATTGTGCATATCTTGTAGCCCACCAACTTTATTGCAATCGAACTAGTGTCTCTCCTTGCACTTGTGCGACACGAGCTTATAGTCTTCGCTAGGTAATCATTTGGTTCTTAGCTCACTTTCTCCATCACACAAGTCCCATTTATCTGACCGTGTGTGTTTCCTTATACATAATTCCTATCTTGTGGATTTACTTATTTTGCTTTGTGATCATTGTGGTTCTTTACTTGCCATTACAATATCTTGATTTTATATTGTTCTTGGACACGCCACCTTCCATACCTATCCACCATAAGCTTTGTGTGTGTGTTTCTAGTGGTTAGTTGGTTTTGGTGTTCCGTGTGAACTTCACTTTACTTGGTTTTGATTGCTCTCAAGTGTGTCCACTTGGAAGATACTATCTTCCAGGGTAAAGTAAGCATGGATGACATGATGGAGCACTACACCGACAATGGCTCCACATTCTTGGGTGATATGGAGTTCTACAACAACAATAACTCCCCAAGCATGGATGACTTCACGAACGACAATGATAAGCTCCTCAAGTCGCATCGAGCAAGAGTAGGTGGACACCATTTCTATGAAGAATCCACGATAAGCTCCACCTCGAGAGCGCCAAGGTCCACCATTAGATGGAAAAGTTCGAAAGCTCCCTCAACAACTTCAAGAGCGACATGGACAATAACTTCGGTAAAACAATGAGCATGATGGCCAATATTAATGATGCTTTGCGCTCATTACAACACCACACCAAGAAGAGTGCCAAGGAAAAGGAGAATCGTCACGAGCATCATGTGGATGACCCAGTGCGCCATCTACATCAACCTTTGGCAAGGCACGCCAATGACCTCCGTCGACACCATCATAAGGCGCCTTCAACTACTCGTGCCACCACCAAAATGGCACCAAGAGCAAGCTCTCCTCCACGCCATCAAGCTTCATGCCAAGAGTCTACACTTCAAGATGGAGGAATCCAAGGCCACATTTGTGATGAAGTCGATCCGAGCACCACTCTCGACAACAACATGAGCCTACTTCCACCACTACTTCAAGATGGCGACAGGGTCAAGAATGGTGAGCATGGGACTTTCCCTTCACCAAAGGAGGTGCACGGAGTTGAGGAAAATGAGCCTGCGCCCATATGCTTGAGTGATGATGTGGTACCAATCCCATGTGAGTATGAGATCCACTTAACCCACCTGAGTGAAAACAAGAGTGAGATGAGTGACTCCACCATAGGTGAGATTGAGTGCTTCCACTTGGAGGGCATGAGTGATACACCGAGTGAGTTGAGAGTGGTAGTTGATAGGTCATGTGAGACCACTTTGATTTCTAACAACTTACTTTCTACCTCTAGTGTGTTTCCTCATGATGTGCTAGCTTCCATGGATCAAAAAGCGCCAAGCTTGGAGATGATGATGCCTCAAACCAAGAATATGTACATGGTGGATGAAGATGATGCGATCCCCATAGATGATGAAGAAGTCGTCCATGTGGAGACCACTACTACCACAACACCCACATCATTTGAGAGGTATGAACAAGGTAAAAATAAGGGCGTTGATGATTCCATGATCCCACTAGTGGACATGATGATTTGCATGCTATGGATGATACTTGTGACATGACATATGTTCCATTATTATTCCCATGTGTTGATTTTGCTATGCATCATGTTGACCATGTGGAATCGTTCTATTGTCATGATATCGCCATAGACATGATATGCTCTAAACGTTATGTTGATGATATCATTGCTTGCACTTTGTTAAACAATTGCTCTTTCCAATGTTTTACTTGCAATGATGATGACAATGGTACCCCTAGGACCATGCTTTGTCATGAATGTTTTACAATTTCTCCCGTTGCTTGCAATAAGTTGAATAATTGCTCTTTCATTTGTTCTTCTTGCAACAATAATGATAATATTTTTTCTATTGAGATGGCCCCCATAGATTTCTCAAATTTTGGAGATTTTGGTAAATGCTATGATAAGCATGTTACCCACTTGCATACTCACCATGCACCTATGTTACACTTGATTGAAACTAATGGTGATGTGCACAATAAGAGATACGTCATGATGGATGATGTATTTGTCTACCATCCATGATGAGCACATCCCTACAATTACACCTACCCCAATGACTATTGAAGATGCTCCAATTGTTACAAGGAAGGATCAGTCCAATGAGATTATAATTGGACCCATTACAAGAGCTCGTGCTAAGCTACTTGAACAACAGGTGAATTTACTCATAAACGAATCTGGTACTTTAGTTGATGCGAACTTTGTACTGCCTCAGTCTACGCATTTATGTATCATCAGGTTCGTTGGAGAAACAAGTATAGCGCGAGGAGGAGAAGGGATACAAGAGGAGCCCAGCATGATGATCACCCAAGGATGGGCGAGGGAGGAGCTAGAGGAAGGTGCAAGAGAATATCATCAAGACGGAGGCCAGAAGTTCTGCATCGACCGGAGTATCCGGCCAAGTCCACTCGGACTGTCCAGCCTTCCCGAGTGAAGCTTTGGCATGGACAATCAGTACACCAGATCGGACACTGCCCGGACACCACCCGGAAACTTTGAAGTTTCTGGCCGGACCGGACTGTCCGGCCGAATTCACTAGGAGTGTCCGCCCCACCGGACTGTCTGGCCGATATCAACCGGACTGTCCGCCCGCCGACCAAAATCTGGTCCGAGTCGGTTTGTATCAGTTTGAGTCGTACGCGTTTAGTTTCGGTTTTTGGCCGCCCCAGCCGCCCTTATAAGCCTTGGGACGACCCCTAGTTAGGGTTTAGAACACGTTAAAATATTTTGGAGTTGTTTCTTTTATAGAACCTCTGGAATTACCCTATGATCGATTTTACCAACTATAATTACGTGTGATCTATTGTTCCACTGGTAATTAGTAGATTGCAAACTACCGTTCGTGGTCGACGGCTACATGCGTAAGAGCGTGGTGTTGTGAATATCCTACAGGGTTCGAGAGCTGTTGCATTGGCATCAGGGTTCGAGCGGGAGAGTTCATAGCTACATGCTAGTTATCTATCATCCACCATCATCATTGACAAGTGCTTGCTGAGAAGATCGGGCCACCCCATATCATCTTGGTATCATATTTCCTCGTTTACTCGGTGAGCATCCACAAATCCATCCATAGATTAGTTTTTGTTTCATTCCTATACAAAAAAAGGCTTACAACAAGATTTGCCATAAACTAGATTGCATCGCTTTCGAGTTTTAGTTGTTGATTGTATCTTCTCGTGGATCCGATCTACAGGTTTTCCTGTAGGAGTCTAGTTTTTGTTTGTGTCTAGGTTTAGGGTTTGATCTTGTTTCCACCGTGTTCACCATAATCGTTTCTGCAAGTTTTCATTGTTTTTCTGAGTCCACATAGCGTACCTTTGTTTGCATACCATAGACACAGCCTATCTACAGCATCCGTACCTAGGAATGTACCCACGAGACTAGTTGCTTTGGTCTGACAGGATGCTCATTTGGTTTTCGAAGTGCAGAAATTTTCGACAGGCCAAACCGGACTATCTCACCGACACACACCAGACTATTCGGTCCGACCGGAGTATCCGGCGTGATTCCACCAGACTATCCGGCGCAGTTTTGTTCTAAGTTGCTGCACTCATTTGCATTGAGTAATATAATTGAAAAGTCAAAAAAGAGAAACGAAAAGAGATTTAGTATAAAAAAAGAAGAAAAGAGATACAAGTGTGACAAAAAGAGATATCAAAGTGTGCATTATTGGAGGTCTAGTTGATCATAGCACCTGTAGTTTGAGCAATCTTGTGCCTGTTTACTTTGAGCTTTTACTAGCGTCTCTCTTGTGCATTGCAATATTCCTTTTCTTAAGTTTCTTTGCCACGTTTATCTCCACCGTGTGTGTTTCTTAGGTTTTATACGATCAGCACTAGGACTTGTTTGCGGTGTAGTTAGGATACCATTACATGAGAGAGTTGATATGGAGGAATCAAAACATGCTGAATATGTGAAGAAGATTCATGAGAAGACTCGAGAGGCTATTGAGAAGAAAGGCAATAACATTGATACTGCAAGGAATCAAGCAAGGAAAGAAGTGTTGTTCCAGCCTGGTGACATGGTATGGGTGCATCTATGCAAGGATAGGTTTCCACAACTTCAGAAGTCAAAATTGAAGCCATGTGGTGCTGGTCCTTACAAGGTGTTAGCCAAGATTAATGATAATGCATACTCGATTGATATACCTATTGAGGAGTTTGGTGGAGTTAGCAATAGCTTCAACGTTGCTGATTTATCACCATATGAAGGAGAAGACCTTGGAGCATCGAGGTCGACGCCTTTTGAAGGGGGGAGATGATGAGGATAACCCTACAATTACAGCTACTCCAATGACTATTGAAGATGGTCCAATTGTTGCAAGGAAGGATCAGTCCAATGAGATTAGAATTGGACCCATTACAAGAGATCATGCTAAGCTACTTGAACAACAAGTGAATTTACTCCTAAACGAATCTGCTACTTTAGTTGATGAGAACTTTATACTGTCTAAGTCTATGCATTTATGTATGATCAGGTTCGTTGGAGAAACAAGTATATCGTGAGGAGCAGAAGGGCTACAAGAGGAGCCCAGCAGGATGATCGCCCATGGATGCGCGAGGGAGGAGCAGGAGGAAGGCGTAAGAGAAGATCATCAAGACGGAGGCCAAAAGCTCTGCATCGACCGGAGTGTCTGGCCGAGTCCATCCGGACTGTCCAGCCTGCCCGAGAGAAGCTTTTGCATGGACAATCAGTACACCAAATCGGACACTGCCCGGACACCACCCGGAAACTTTGAAGTTTTCGGCCAGACCGGACTGTCCGGCCAAATTCACCCGGAGTGTCCGCCCCACCAGACTGTCTGGCCGATATCAACCGGACTGTCCGCCCGCCGACCAAAATTTGGTCCTAGTCGTTTGTATCAGTTTGAATCGTACAATTTTAGTTTTGGTTTCTTGCTGCCCTAGCCGCCCTTATAAGCCCTGGGATGACCCCTAGTTAGGGTTTAGACCATGTTAATATATTTTGGAGTTGTTTCTTTCATAGAACCTCTGGAATTACCCTGTGAACGATTTGACCAACTATAATTGAGTGTGATCTGTTGTTCCACTGGAAATTAGTAGATTGCAAACTACCATTCATGGTCGACAGCTACGTGCGCAAGAGTGTGGTGTTGTGAATATCCTACAGGGTTCGAGAGTTGTTGCATTGGCATCAGGGTTCGAGAGGGAGAGTTCATAGCTACATGCTAGTTATCTATCATCCACCATCATCATCGACAAGTGCTTGCTGAGAAGATCGGGACACCCCTATATCAATGCACACACGTTCTTCCTTTTATCTATGATGTGTGTAGGTACCCGCACAAAAATGTCAACCTCGGTTGAGCACGAGTTGATAAAAAGATCTCTAGAGAGCATCCTCCAAGTGAGTTCAAGATCGAACCCAGCTCTGATACCTTTTAGATGCTTTGCATCTTTCATGTTGAAAAATTGCTCTTTCCTTTGGTTGGATTGCAAGCATGTTCATGGTATTCTTTCACCTTGTGACAATCATGCTTCGTTGCTATTGGATATTGATGCTTTGTGTGTTGCAACAAAAATGTTGAACAATTTCTCTTTCCGATGTTTTGTGTGCAACCATAATGCCATTATGAGCATGTATTTTCATGAGAGCTTCCAAGTCTCTCGTATTGTTGTTACAACAAACATAAGGACCACTTACTCTTTCATATGGTTTGTTTGCACACTTCTTGCTTCTACTTCCGCTTGCGATACTCATATGTCCATGAGCTTTGAGTTTGATGATTTGTGTGTGGCATCCAACATATTGAAATATTTCTCTTTCCAATGGTTGGTTTGCATATATAATGATGTTGGTTTGGATATTCTTCCTCATGTGTTTTTCCTGAATTCTCCTATCCTTGCATCAAAGATATTGATTAATATTCTAGTCAATTGCTTTGAGTGCCACACTAAGATGTTTTATGGAGTTTTTGAGTTTCCACATTTGGATGACGTTCAAACAATTTCCATGCACTTTGACCTTGCATATGCATTACATTTCCTATACTTGAGTTGTGCTAATAGTGTTGTGAAGAAGAATGGACATGCCACAAATGACATGCTCCTCTATCACACACAAACATATTTTTCTTAGTCTTTGTTGTGTGAAGGTACAATTGCTAATGCATCAACCTCGACGGACCAAGAGTTGACAACACGAATCGAAGAGAGTTACCTAGGGCTGCCCTTTAACGAGCTATCTCTACACCATAAGGTGACTTCCTTCTACTTGAGGACTCATGCTATAATATTTATGAATTGGCTACATTTTGAGTATTGCTTCGCTTTTGTGGTGAGATTTTTAGGCTTCATGGAAGGTGAAGGAACATTGAGGTGTTGTTAATTCAATCTTCCTGAGGACGACTATAGGGTGAACCCTAGGATCAAGAAGGTCTTTGGACATCTTCTACTTTGTGATGAGCGTGTAGAGTCGAGGATGACACTTTTTGAAGGGGCAAATGATGTAGCCTGACCTTCGGTCGTTACCACATCATGGTCTCCAACTTACGCCAAGTCGTCATGGACTCCAAAGGTGAATCCTTTCCTCTATGCGAGCCAACTTCCTACCCTTTTGAATTGTATACTACTTCATACTTCGTCCCATATTCATGATAGGTTCATACTGATGAGTATGGAGGCAAGGGAGGAAACCCGGACCACCAAGCCCGACAAGACGGAGGCTTGGAAGAGAAGACGGAAGAAGCAGCAGCTAGAGAACCAAAGTGTCTGGCCTAACCACGCCAGAGTGTTAGGCCTGCCCTAGCCCCAGCCTAGCGCGGATAGTCAGTAGGCCACATCGGACTCTACTCGGACACTACCCGGACTGTCCGGCCCACTCGACCCAGAGTGTCGGGCCCCACCGGAACGTCCAGACAACTCCACCCGAACTGTCCGGCCTACCTGATGGTCCTACGAGCCAACATCTGGGCCCTTGGCCCATGTACCCCTCTATTCCGCACCAAACCCTAGTTTTATGCCCAAACTACCCCCATTCTAGTGGCTGGCCTATATATAGAGCCCCCACCCCTCATTGTATCCCTTAGGCATAGATGATAGACTAAAGACAACCCTCTTTGTGGAATATCTAGTTTTGCCTCATCCCCTTCACCAAAAGGGGACCGATTATCGTCACCACCTCATTGGAGTTTGCATCGCGCCTCCCTCGTTGTACAAGGCCTACGTTTGCGAGTGCATGAGCGTAGTTGTCAAGACCCTCTCCAAGGTGTTCGTCCCCCTCTGCTTGGGATTGAGGGAGCATGTTGACCGATCTTTCCTTCCAAGGATTCTATCGGACCGGTGGCCACCGGCAAGAGCAATCGGCCTTACATCGTGTGATTTTGCGTGTGTTCATCGTGTTCTTCGTGAGGTGTGCGTCTGCTTCCGCTACCTTTTCCCTTTCCCCTCACTTTCCCATCAATTTGACCACGAGATTCGTGAAGATCAGGCCACCCACGGGTTACCCCATAACACCTAGGAATTGGAGTTCCTTTGCCTAGATGTCAAGATCTCATCGGGTCTCCCTACTTGCCTTGCCAGTTCGAGAGAGAGTCCCCCGCCCACCGCCGATCCTTGGGATTGCGCCGGACCGGTCACCGCCAGCATGATATATTGGTGTGTATCGTGTTTTTGGGTGAGTGTTATCTCCGTGTTCTTCGTGCATGAGTTCTTCGTGTTCATCCGCCTCTCCTTCCCCTGCACTCCACCCTCGATTTGAAAGGGATTCAGGAAAGATCAGGCCACCCTAGATGTTTTCCCTCAACACACTTCCTACCCTAGTGAATGGTATACTACTTCATACTCCGTACCATGATAGGTACTCACCAACAAGTATGGAGGTAAGGGAGGAAGACCGGAGCACCAATCCCTACAAGACGAAGGCTTGGAAGAGAAGACGGAAGATGTAGCTGTAGAAGCACCAGAGTCTCTGGCCCTGATGCCTAGAGTCTCCGGCCTCCAACACCGGAGTCTCCGGCCATGAATCCGGCCATGACTCCAAACTCGCCCAGGAGCATTTAGTACACCCGTCCGGAGACAAGACCGGAGAACAACGCCCACACCGGAGTCTTTGGCCACCCTCGGAGTCTCCAGCCGTCTACACCGGAGTCTCCGGCCCTCCACACCGGAGTCTCCGCCCCCAGGACACCAGACAGGACTCTGGCCACATGCTTGGAGCTCTCTGTCCACCAACCCGGAGAGCATCATTGACTCTGGAGTGTCTGGCCACCCCTGGAGTCTCCGGCCCCTGCACCATGGAGTCTTCGGCCTAAATGATGGGCCTGCGTGCCGCCAGCTGAGCCTTCGACCCATGTACCCCTCTAGTCCGTTCCAAACCCTAGAATTATTCCCCAAACTAGCCCTTGTTAAGTGGATGGCCTATATAGTGCCCCCACCCCCTCATGTATCCCTTGGCATAGATGATAGACTAAAGACACCCCTTTGTGGAAGCTCTAGTTTTTCCTTAGCCCCTTACCAAAGGGGACCGATTATCATCACGACCTCATTGGAGTTTGCATCGCGTCTCCATCGTTGTACAAGGCCTAAGTTTGTGAGTGTGTGAGCGTAGTTGTCAAGACCCTCTCCAAGGTGTTCTTCCCTCTCTGCTTGGGATCGAGGGAGCGTGTTGACTGATCTTTACTTGCGAGGATTCTATCGGACTGGTGGCCACCGGTGGGAGCAATCAGCCTTGTATCGTGTGAGTTTTGCGTGTCTTCATCGTGTTCTTCGCGAGGTGTGCGTCCGCTTCCGCTACCTTCTCCATTTCCCCTCACTTTCCCATCGATTTGACCACGAGATCTGTGAAGATCAGGCCACCGACGAGGTTAGCCCTCAACATCTGGTATCAGCAGCTTTTGGTTGCCATGGATTTCTCATCGATTTGGTATTTTCCCCATAAATTCGAAAATTCCACCAAAAATAACCCCAATTCGTGTTTTGGATCGATCTATGATTTTAGTGAGTTTTGGTAGATTTTGATTCGTGGAGTACTTGCTAAACTTCTTGATCTACCTTCCCCTACGTTTCTATAGCCTAATTCCTTGATTTCCCCCATCAATTTGAGGTTTTGGTTCCAGTTTTTCTGCCCAAAACGCGTCCTGGACGAGTTCTTGACGTCCAGGAATTGACCAGATCAGAGTCTCCAGCCCAGGACCGGAGTCTCCGGGGTTCGTGACTCTAGACCAGAGAGTCTCCCCCCCCCACCCCCAGACTGGAGTCTCCGCCTCCTGCAGACAGCAAATCAGTTTCACGATTTTGAGCATAACTTTTGCATTTGAACTCAGATTTTGGTGTTCTTTAGCTCGTTTCGAAGAGGAGAAGGATCTATACATCATCATATAAGTGGTTCATGCTATATACAAATCAAAATTCCGTGAGCAAGGCCGAATCCACCAATAAAGGGTGAATATCGGCGAAGAAAGGTATAAACATTCCGCAACTTGTCCCCACTTACTTTCTTTTGTGAGATACACTATCTTTGCAATCAACAAACACCAGACTAGTTGTTGGCATAAGGAAGGGGCAAGTGAAAAAGAAAAGAAAAATAGAAAAAGAAAACGAGTAAAAGAAAGAAACAAGTGCCTCATAGAATAGCGAGCACAAGCTCGATGAACAGCAAATAGGTGGTACTTATTGTGCATATCTTGTAGCTCACCTATTTTTCTTGCAATCGAACTAGTGTATCTCCTTGCACTTGTGCGACATGAGCTTATAGTCTTCGCTAGTAATCATTTGGTTCTTCCTATCTTATGGATTGACTTGTTTTACTTTGTGATCATTGTGGTTCTTTACTTGTCATTACAACATCTTTATTTTAGATTGTTTATTGACATTCCACCTTCCATACCTATCCACCATAAGCTTTGTGTGTGTGTTTTTAGTGGTTAGTTGGTTTTGGTGTTCCGCATGAACTTCACTTTATTTGGTTTTGATTGCACTCAAGTGTGGCCACTTGCACGATAGTATCTTCCATGGTAAAGTAAGGTTTGACGTTGCATCCCTAACCCCTCTACCAGTCCCATATACACCATTTGGTATTGTGAATCATGTCTAGGGACTCCGGAACCGAGGAGGATATCTATCAAGAATACATGATGATCCACTAGGACTACGACTCCACGAGTATAGATGACATGACAGAGCACTACACCGACAATGGCTATGCATGCTTCAAGGACCTGGAGCACTATACCTACGATGAATCCACATGCATGGAAGATATGGAGCACATCATCAACTATGGCTCCTCAAGCATGGAAGACTTGGAGTACTACATCAACAACGACTCCCCAAGCATGGAGGACTTTGAGTGCAACGACTATTGAGGGATAACCTCATGGATGGCCCGATCTTTCACGAATCCCTTGAAATCGAGGCACAATGAGTGGGGGATGAGGGAGAGGATGAAATCCGCTAACTCACGCACGAAGAACACGATGAACACACACACACGAAGACATGATACACACCTATAGCTCACATCAACGGCTAATAGTCTGGCACAATCCCTAAGATCAGCGTCGGGCGAAGATCTCTCTCTCTCGAACCGGCATGGCTAGTGGGGAGTCTTGGTGAGATCTTGATATCTTGGCAAGGGGCTCTGATGCCAAGGCCTTGTACAACGAGGGAGGCACGATGTAAACTCTAATAAGGTGGGGGATAATTGGTGCTCCTTTCTCAAGGAGCATGAGAATAGAAATTATGGAGATCCACAAGGGTGTCTTCTAATTTCAATTATCCAAGTCTGAGTAATTAAAGGGGTGGGGGCTATATATAGGCCAGCCACTAAAACAGGGGTAGTTTGGGCACAAAAGGGTAAAAACTGGACGAAATAGGAATATTCTCGTGAAGGGAATATGCCTGAGAGGTAATAATAAAGTTGTTATTATACATATTCCAAGTATATGATAGATGTTTATTTTGCATGCTATAATTGTATTAATTTGGAAACGTTAATACATGTGTGTTTAATAAACAAAAGGAAAGTTCCTAGTTGTGCCTCTCTTATAAACTAGCTCGTTGATTAACAAGATGATCAAGGTTTCCTGATCATGGACATTGGATGTTGTTAATAACGAGGTCACAACATTAGTGGAATGATGTGATGAACATTCATCCGAAGTATATCATTACAATCAAAGTCATTGTGTTTATATTGCTATAACATCTAAAGAAGTAATCCTAGTCCTTAGACCATGAGATCATGTTAATCACTAACACTGGAAGAGTATCTTGATAACATCAATGTCACACCATGAAAGGGTGATTATAAAGGTGGGTTCAGTACTACGAAAGTGTTATGTAGAGGCTCATGGATCAAGAGTAGGATTTTTCCATCCCGATGACGGATAGATATTCTCTGGGCCCTCTCGGTGATATCACATTGGTTAGCTTGCAAGAAAGTCATGAGATCACTAGAATGTTGTATCACAAAAATGAGAAAAGAGTACATGTCGGTAACGAGATCAAACTAGGTATGGAGATACCGATGATCGAATCTCGGACATGTAATATATCGCAATACAAACGGATTTAGTTACTAACGTTAAAGGTTCTCACGATCACATAAGTCATAGTAGAATGTGTAGGAGTCAGTATGGATCTCCAGGTCCCGCTTCTGATTATTGATCTGAGAGGGGTCTCGATCATGTTTGCATTATTCACGAACCGTAGGATGACACACTTAAGGGACACCAACACCATTTGGAGCAACTATTTTTCAGACGAATGAATTGCAAAGCGCTGGAATTATTTCAATAGACACCAAAACTGTTTCGGGTGAAATTGCTGAAATTGGTTCTTCATGTAATATTGAAATGTTGTAGGGGGTTTTATGTGAATGTTTGTTAATTAAAGTAATTAACAAAATTCTGAATAAAATTAATAAAAGAGTTTTATTAAATGAGAGAGCATTAAATTTGGATAAATTTAATGCATTTTAAGTAAAGACATTAAAGAGGAATGTTAAGGGACAAATTTATGTGGAGGGCATTACCACCACATGAACGGGGGAGGTGAGGGGTCACCCCTCATGGGGCGCCGGCCATGGAGAGGGTTAACCCTCCTCCTATAAAATGCCACCCGTCTCACCCTTCTTCCACACACCTCCTCGTGAAGGATCTCTCTCCCCCTCTAGTATTATTCACCCATGGTCTCGGTCTAGCAAGATACATGTTCCCGGTGGCATTTCATCTGGAAGGAGTTGTTGCTTCCGCTGCATCACTGGAGCAAGAGGCGGAGGTTGTACGGTGGCCTGAACATGTGTGCGAGTGCGGATGCGCTGCTGGTTTGTGGCACTAGGACTTCCACATGATCTTGAGATCGGCAAGCAAACGACTGCATCATCCACGAGTTCCTACTCGTTAACAAAACTTTCTTGTCTTTGAGGGTAAGTTCTCCATGGATGTATATCCACCCATTGCTTGTATCTAGTAGATATATCTTGGCGTATAGTTCCCTTTGTAGGAATTTTTTTCTTTTGTATGCTGCGAATCTTTCAGTGGTATCAGAGCCTGATCTATGCGTAGGTGCTTTGCATGGTAGAACACATAAGTGTATGTGGGAGGTGATGATCATGTTATTGCTTCTGATATGTACTTTGGATATTGGTGGCATAGTGGGATGAAGCGGCCCGGACCAACCTTACATGTCATCGCACATGAGACCGGTTCCACGACTCACATGCAACTAGTTTTGCATAAGTGGCTAGCGGGTGTCTGTCTCTCATACTATAGTCAATATCTGATTTACAACGAGTTGCTAATAATTTGGTTATCTTCGTTGTGGTTCCATGTTCGTAGGTAAGAACGGTTCTATCTTCGAAATCCCTAAGCCACGTAAAAACTTGCAATTGATAAATTTGAGGCGCCTAGTATAGATTGTTGTTGGGCTTGTGTCATGATATGGTAATGTTGTAAGTTGATGTATAGTTGATACTCTTACAACACACCTAACGTGTAAGTTCCATAGACCTTGGCCTTACACACAAAGGTATGATAAAGATCATACCACGATGCATATGATTGTGATCAAATGCAAGAACCATATCATTTTACTTTACACATATGATGTTTGCATCTTATATTGCTTGTTTGGCGTTTTAGTAGCATTATAAGATGATCCCTCATTTAAATATCAAGATAAAAATGTGTTCTTCCTTAAGTATGCACCATTCTTTGGATCGTGTTTCGAGACATCATGTGATGATCGGGTGTACTCGACTCTGCGCGTTCATACAACAGGTCTAAGACAGTTTTACACACGCGAGTACTAAGGTTCTTACTTGGCGAGCCTACCATGTACAAACATGGCCTCGGAACACAGACTGAAAGGTTAAGCATGAGTCATATAGTTGATATGATTCCCATATAGATGCTCGCCTTTGAAGCTACACCGACTCACGTGATGATTGGACTTGGTGTAGTGAATTTGGTTCATGTAATCACCAAAAAGACACGAGGGATGTTGTTTTTGAGTGGGAGTTTAGTTGAACTCAATCTATCATAAACTTAGTCTAAATACACTTTACAAATTTTGTTGTAGATGGCACCACCTGCTTTTAATTTCAATGTGTTCATGGAGAAAGAGAAACTTCCTGCGAATGGTAGCAACTTCACCAACTAGGCCATGAATTTGAGGATTCTCCTCTCTGCTGCAGAAAATCAATATGTGCTAGAAGTGCCGCTAGGCCCCCGACCAGCTCCTGATGCCCCAGACGAGGAAAAGAATGTCTATGTGACTCGTCAGGAGGACCACAACTTAGTTCATTGCGGCATACTTTATGGGCTAGAGCTAGAACTTCGAAAGTGTTTCGAAAATGGCAATGCCTTTGATACTATGGGTGAATTGAAAATGATTTTTGATACCCATGCTACCGTAGAGAGTTATAATGCTTCACAAAAGTTCTTTAGCTACATGATGGAAGTGAATAGCTCTGTAAGTGAGCACGTAGTCAAAATGTCTGGGTACGCCGATAAGCTTGTGTCCTTGGGAATAACGATTCCCATTGACTTAGGCATACATCATGTTCTCCAATCTCTGCCACCTAGCTACAAGAGCTTCGTGATGAACTATAACATGCAGCATGAAGAAGACGATCCCCGAGCTTCTGTCAATGTTTAAGACTGCAGAAGTAGAGATTAGGAAAGAACATCGAGCGTTGATGGCCAATAGGACCACCGGTTTCAAGAAAGACAAGAAGGGTAAACAGAAGGGAAAGAAGGGCGGCAAATTTGTTGCTGCGCCTGAAAAGAAATCCCGGGCTGGCCCTAAGTCTGATACCGAGTGCTACTATTGTAAGGGGAATGGCCATTGGAAGCGCAACTGCCCCAAGTATTTGGCGGACAAGAAGGCCAGCAAGGCAAACAAAGGTATATGTGATATACATGTTATTGATGTGTACTTGACTAGTACTCACAGTAGCACCTGGGTATTTGATACCGAATTAGTTGCTAATATATGTAACTCGATACAGGGGCTGCGGAACAAGCGACAACTAGCAAGGGATGAGGTCACGATGCGTGTCGGCAATGGATCATGAGTTGATGTGATCGCCGTCAGAATGCTGCCTCTCCATATGCCATTGGGATTAGTGATAAACTTAAATAATTGTTATTTGGTGCCTGCGCTAAGCATGAACATTGTATCTGGATCGTGTTTATTGCAAAGCGGTTATTCATTTAAATCAGAAAACAATGGTTGTTTGATTTATATGGATAATATCTTTTATGGTCATGCACCCGTGATGAATGGTTTATTTCTGTTGAATCCCGATAGTACCCATACGCATATCCATAATGTTGATGCTAAAAGGATTAAACCTAGTGATGATATATCTGCATATATCTGGCACTGCCGTCTAGGTCATATTGGCGTTAAATGCATGAAGAAACTCCATTCCGATGGACTCTTAGAATCACTTGATTTTGAATCATTTGATACATGTGAGCCATGCCTTATGGGCAAGATGACTAGAACGTTGTTTTCCGGCTCAATGGAACGGGCGACAAATTTATTAGAAATCATACATACTGATGTATGTGGTCCAATGAGTGTGTCGGCGCGAGGTGGATATCATTATTTTGTTACTTTCACGGATGATTTGAGTAGATACGGGTATATCTATTTGATGAAACATAAGTCTAAAACCTTTGAAAAGTTCAAGGAATTTCAGAATGAAGTGGAAAATCATCGTAATAGAAAGATCAAATTTCTGCGGTCCGACCGTGGAGGAGAGTATCTTAGTTACGAGTTTAGCGCACACATGAGAGATTGTGGAATAGTTTCACAACTCATGTCTGCCGGAACACCACAACGTAATAGTCTACCAGAACATCGTAATCATACTCTATTGGATATGGTTCGATCTGTGATATCTCTGACTGACTTGCCACTGTCATTTTGGGGTTATGCACTAGAAACCGCTACATTCACTTTAAATCGGGGACCGTCTAAATCCGTTGAAACGACACCATATGAATTATGGTTTGGAAACAAACCTAAGCTGTCATTTCTTAAAGTTTGGGGATGCGATGTTTTTGTGAAGAAACTTCAGCCTGAGAAACTCGAACCCAAAGAGGAAAAATGTGTCTTCATAGGATACCCTAAAGAAACAATTGGGTATTCCTTCTATCACAAATCCGAGGGCAAGGTTTGCGTTGCCAAGAATGGATCCTTTCTAGAGAAAGAGTTTCTTGCGAAAGGTGTGAGTAGTCGAAAGGTAGAACTCGAAGAGGTTATTGAACCTTCTCTTCATGAAATGGCGAGTGGCGCAGCACCGGAAGTCGTTCTGGAGTTGAATTCACCAAATGAAGAAGGAACTAATGATAATGATCATGAAACTCCAAAAGAGGACACTACCGAACCTCACAGGTCAAGGAGGACACGTACAGCTCCTAAACTGTACAGGAATCCTGTTGTGAATTTCATGGTTGATGAAATAGATGACCCTGCGACGTATGAAGAAGCGATGATGAGCCCGGATTCCAACAAATGGCTAGAAGCCATGAAATCCGAGATGGAATCCAAGAACAAAAACCAGGTTTGGACCTTGGTGGACTTACCTCACGACCGAAAGGCCATTGAGAATAAATGGATTTTCAAAAGAAAAACTGACGTTGATGGTAATGTAACTATCTATAAAGCTCGACTTGTCACAAAAGGGTTTCGAAAAATTCAAGGAGTTGACTACGATGAGACATTCTCTCCCGTAGCATTGCTAAAGTCAGTTAGGATTATGTTAGCAATTGCTGCATATTTCAATTATGAAATATGGCAGATGGATGTCAAAACTGCGTTCCTCAATGGTAATATTGAAGAAGAGTTGTATATGATACAACCAAAGGGATTTGTCAATCCTAAGGATGCTAACAAGGTGTGCAAGCTTCACCGATCCATCTATGAACTGAAGCAAGCATCACGGAGTTGGAATCTTCGCTTTGATGAGGTGATCAAAGGGTTTGGATTTGTCCAAACTTATGGAGAGGCTTGTATTTACAAGAAAGTGAGTGGGAGCAATGTGGCATTTCTGATATTATATGTGGATGACATATTATTGATTGGAATGAATATAGATCTTTTAAACAGTGTTAAAAGTTACCTAAACAGCAAATTTTCTATGAAGGACCTTGGTGAAGCGTCATATATATTAGGCATAAAGATCTATAGAGATAGATCGAGACGCCTAATAGGGCTATTGCAGAGTACATACCTTGATAAGATTTTAAAGAAGTTTAAAATGGACGAAAGTAAGAAGGGGTTCTTACCTATGTTGCAAGGCAAGACATTGAGTAAGACTCAAAGTCCGGCTACGACAGAAGAAAGAGAGATAATGGATAAGATCCCATATGCTTCAGCCATAGGCTCTATAATGTACGCCATGCTATGTACAAGACCGGATGTGGCACATGCTATTAGTTTGACTAGTAGGTACCAATCTGGTCCAGGTTTGGAACACTGGATAGTGGTCAAGAATATCCTTAAGTACTTGAGAAGAACTAAGGAAATGTTTCTTGTATATGGAGGTGAAGAAGAGCTGGTCACTAATTGTTATATCGACGCTAGCTTTAAGACTGATCCGGATGACTCTAAGTCTCAATCCGGATACGTATTTCTCATAAACGGAGCAGCAGTTAGTTGGAGGAGCTCCAAACAACCTGTGGTAATAAGGTCAACAACGGAGGCGGAATATATTGATGCTTCAGAAGCAGCACAGGAAGCAGTTTCGATGAAGGAGTTCATTACTGAACTGGGTGTGGTTCCTAGTGTGTTGGATCCAATGGTGATCTATTGTGACAACAATGGAGCCATAGCCAACGCAAAGGAACCAAGGTCTCACAAGAATTCCAAGCATATTAAGGGCCAGTTTCACTCCATCCGTGAGCATGTCAAGAATGGAGATATAAAGATTTGTAAAGTACATACGGATCTCAATGTAGCAGATCCATTCACTAAAACTCTCCCTAGAGAAAAACATGATCAACACCAGAACTCCATGGGTGTTAGATTTATCACCATGTAACTAGATTATTGTCTCTAGTGCAAGTGCGAGACTGAAGGGAATATGCCCTGAGAGACAATAATAAAGTTGTTATTATACATATTCCAAGTATATGATAGATGTTTATTTTTCATGCTATAATTGTATTAATTGGAAACATTAATACATGTGTGTTTAATAATCAAAAGGAAAGTTCCTAGTTATGCCTCTCTTATAAACTAGCTCGTTGATTAACAAGATGATCAAGGTTTCCTGATCATGGACATTGGATGTTGTTAATAACGAGGTCACAACATTAGTGGAATGATGTGATGAACATTCATCCGAAGTATAGCATTACGATCAAAGTCATTGTGTTTATATTTCTATAACATCTAACAAAGTAATCCTAGTCCTTAGACCATGAGATCATGTTAATCACTAACACTGGAAGAGTATCTTGACAACATCAAACGTCACACCATGAAAGGGTGATTATAAAGGTGGGTTTAGTACTACGAAAGTGTTATGTAGAGGCTCATGGATCAACAGTGGTATTTGTCCATCTCGATGACGGATAAATATTCTCTAGGCCCTCTCGGTGATATCACATTGGTTAGCTTGCAAGCAAGTGATGATATCACTAGAATGTTATATCACGAGAACGAGAAAAGAGTACATGTCGGTAACGAGATCAAACTAGGTATGGAGATACCTACGATCGAATCTCGGACATGTAATATATCGCGAGACAAAGGGATTTAGTTACTAACGTTAAAGGTTATCACGATCACATAAGTCATCGTAGAATGTGTAGGAGTCAGTATGGATCTCCAGGTCCCGCTTCTGATTATTAATCTGAGAGGGGTCTCGATCATGTCTGCATTATTTACGAACCGTAGGGTGACACACTTAAGGGACACCAACACCATTTGGAGCAAATATGTTTCAGACGAATGAATTGCAAAGCGCTGGAATTATTGCAATAGACACCGAAACTGTTTCGCGTGAAATTGCTGAAATTGGTTCTTCATGTAATATTGAAATGTTGTAGGGGGTTTTATGTGAATGTTTGTTAATTAAAGTAATTAAAAAATTCTGAATAAAATTAATAAAAGAGTTTTATTAAATTTGAGGGCATTAAATTTGGAGAAATTTAATGCATTTAAAGTAAAGACTTTAAAGAGGAATGTTAAGGGACAAATTTATGTGGAGGGGGTTACCACCACATGAATGGGGAGGTGAGGGGTCACCCCCCATGGGGCGCCGGCCATTTGGAGGGGTCACCCCCCCTCCTGCTATAAAAGGCCACCCCTCTCACCCTTCTTCCACATACCTCCTCGTGAAGGATCTCTCTCCCCTCTAGTATTATTACCCCATGGTCTCGGATTAGCGAGATACATGTTCCCGGTGGCATTTCATCTGGAAGGAGTTGCTGCTTCCGCTGTATCGCTGGAGCGAGGAGGCGGAGGTTGTTCGGTGGCCTAAACGTGTGTGCGAGTGCGGATGTGCTGCTGGTTTGCGGTGCTAGGACTTCCACTCGATCTTGAGATCGGCAAGCGAACGACTACATCATCCACGAGTTCCTACTCATTAACAAAACTTTGTTGTCTTCGAGGGTAAGTTCTCCATGGGTGTATATCCACCCGTTGCTTGTATCTAGTAGATATATCTTAGCGTATAGTTCCCATTGTAGGAAATTTTCTGTTTTCTATGTTGCGAACCCTCCATCTCGGGTATTGATGTCTACGCACTTCTATTCTTGTAGATAGTTGTTGGGCCTCCAAGTGCAGAGGTTTGTAGAATAGCAGCAAGTTTCCCTTAAGTGGATCACCCAAGGTTTATCGAACTCAGGGAGGAAGTGGTCAAAGGTATCCCTCTCAAGCAACCCTACAATCAAGATAGAAGAAGACTCTTATGTCCCCAACACACCCAATATACTTGTCAGGTGTATAGGTGCACTAGTTCGGCGAAGAGATAGTGAAATACAAGTGGTATGGATAATTATAACTGGTAACGGTGATAGAAAATAGTTTGATGGCGTGGAAAAGACTAAAGGCAAACTGAAATAAAGAAGGAAGCAAGCAAACATGTAACAGATCTAGTAGCAAATGGTGTTTCAATGCTTAGAAACAAGGCCTAGGGATCATACTTTCACTAGTGAACACTCTCATATAAATATATCATCTTCATGATGCTACGCTGAACTACTCTCTGGTTGAACACTCTAATCGATGGTAGGGCTATAACAGCACACCTCAAAGTTCATCTTTCCCATCTAGAAAACCCCACACTGTCACCTTGTGTACTAGATGAGTCCAACAAACACCACAATTTCATAAAGACATCCAACTCCAAATATAACTCATAACAAGTATTTGTAATCTCTAGCCTAAGTGCCACCATGGTGAGCACGCTGTCACTTTCACACACATGGGAAGAGCAGAGATTTATTAAAGCACTTGAGTAGAATGGTAGATCTATAGATTACAAGCTCATGGTCACAATATAATCATGCATAGATAGAGAGATGAACACATAGCTACCGGTAGAACCCTTAGCCTCGAGAGAGAACTACTCCCTCCTCATCATGGGAATTAGCAATGGTGATGGAGATGGCGGTGGAGATCAATGGAGATGGCTCCGGGGGCACTTCTCCGTCCCGGTAGGGTGCCGGAACAGAGATATTATGTCCCCCGAATCTCCCCTTCGGTGGTGGCGGCGCTGCGGAACTTTTCGTGGATTTCTGATTTTCTCTCCATGGTTTATGCATCGGAAGGCTTCTTATAGGCGAAGAGGCAAGGTTAGTGGCCGGCCAGGGGGCCCACACCATGCCCTGGCGCGGCCTAGGGTTGCCCGCACCTGGGGGTGGTGTGGCCAGGCCCTGGCCCTCCTCCGTCTCGTATTCTGGCTCCGTGAGTCTTCCGGTAAAATAGGAACTTTGGCTTTTGTCCCATCCAATTCTGAGAATATTCATTTACTGACTTTCCTGGAACCAAAAACAGCAGAAAACAGGCAACTGGCACTATGGCATCTTGTTAATAGGTTAGTCCAAGAAATCATATGAAAAGTACTCCAAAGTGTGGACAAAACATAAGAAAGTAGATAAAACCAAGCATGGAACATCAAAAATTATAGATACATTTGCAATGTATCAGGTATGAATCCCATAGTTGACTTAAGAGGGGCGATTCCGATGATAAGTACAGTGGTCCTCAAATTAGCGCCGGAATTGCCGATCGCCACTAGTTATTCTGTTTGAAACCGGAACAACATACAGAAGGGTCATTTGGTCGGTGCCGGTTGGTTTCGGCGAACGTCGGGAATTCCGGTTGAGGTTCTGGTCTGCTAGAGTGTGCACCAAAAATTTCGGCGAGGATTCCGGTCCGCCGGTCCTGGCGCCGGTTTAGCCTGGACCTTCGTCTTGTGATGGCTTGGTTCCTTCTCTTGCCATTTCTTCATGGGGTTCATACCTGAGGATGCACAGAGTATTGGCATGAAGTAGCAAGCCATCCAATGATGTATCGAAATCATGTGAGACAAGGAGAGAATTCACCTTAGCTTGCAGGAGCTTGGCTCGGGCACGCGTCATTGGTCCACTTGGGGGACTTGGTGGTGTAGATGTAGGGACGTCCGAAGGACGAGATGCATCAGCTCCCCCCATGGGAAAGAGTCGTCCTCGACTCTTCATGGTTATCATCTTGAACATCTCCATGGAAGGGCGAAAGGTCCTTTATGTTGAAAGTATTGCTCACAAGGTACTTGGAGGTCGGGATGTCGATGATGTAGACATTGTTGTTGATTCTCTTGAGGACCTTGAAGGGACCATCTCCCCGTGGCTTGAGCTTGGAGTCGTGTTCTTTGGGGAAGAAATCTTTGCTTAGGTGTATCCACACGAGGTCACCTTCTTCGAAGATCAACTTTTTCTTGTCCTTGTTGAGCCTTGTTGCTTGGCGGTGCACTTGTTGCTCGGTTGTAGCTCTTGTTTCTTCACGAAGCTTCTTCATAGCTTGGGCGCGCTTTTCAACGTCCATGTTCGTGCGCTCATGGAGAGGGAGTGGTAGGATGTCGAGCGTGGTTAGGGGCTCAAAGCCATAGACGATCATGATGGTCTCATCTTTGTTGTAGAGTGCTTGGCGTGATTGTAGGCAAACTCGGCATGGGGAATGCATTCCTCCCAATCCTTCAAGTTCTTCTTGATCAACAGATGAAGAAGAGTACCTGATGTATCCCAACATACGGAAACCACCTTTGGTCCACATCATGCCACACTAATCATCTCTCTAAAGGTGAACTCCTTCCATCTTTCGCCTTTTGTTGGTTATTATGCGACTGGAATCCTACTTGAGACAAATGTGTATGATGTGACTATTTTCATGAACAAGATGCCAAGAGGACGCAACAAGGATGAACCTGGAGCTAATACACCCAAGCAGGAGGCCTGGAAGAGAAGACACAAGAAGCTGCTGGAAGAAGACCGGAGTCTCCGGTCTGTCACACCGGAGTCTCCGGCCCATCTTCGAACCGACCCCCGAACCGAAGCCTGCGTCAAACTGGATGCCCCACCAGAGACTGACCAGAGATCGACCGGATTCTCCGAACCAAACCGGAGACTCCGGTCCGTACACCGGAGTCTCCAGACTGAACATCACGGGCATGCGTGCCTCAAGTTGGGCTTGGCCCATGTAACGCCCAAAACTTCCTGTTTATGCCTGTTTTACCCCTAGCTAGTGACTGGCCTATATATATGCCCCCACACCCTCTTTGAAACCCTAGACATGATGTTTAACTAAGGCATGTGCCTAACCCTAGATGGGAACCCCTCCCAATAGTAGATCTATGAGTTGTACAAGTCCTTGGAGTCGGTGCCCTTCTCCAAGTCGTCAAGACCCTCCTCAAGTGTTTGGTCTCTCCCTATCAAGGATTATAGTAGTGCTTGGTCTCTCCCCTTTGGGATTCTACTTGGTTGCTACTCTCTCCTTGGTTTGGATTCTATCATTCGCTTACCGATCTCTCCTTTGGTGATTCTACCGCAAGGTCTTTCGTCGAGGATTCTATTGCATTGCTTGTTCGAACCAGTGGGAGCAAATCGAATTGGGTGTGATTTGGCGTGAGTTTTTATGTTTACCTTGCATTAGAGTTATGTTCATCGTGTGTTCCCTCACTCCCCGCCTCAAATCCGTGAAGATCGGGCCACTCCAAGGGTAAATCCACAAGGATACCCATAACAACTGGTATCAGCAGCTTTTCGTTGCCACGGATTTTACTTCGCCCTTAGATTTCCACCATACATTCGAAAATACCAAAAATATAGCCCCAATTTGCTTTTGCATCGATCTCTCGTTTTGGTGAGTTGATTGTGGTCTTGGTCCAATAGAAGCTTGTCTTTGGAGTTGGTCTACTTGTGCCCTGCATTTCACAGCCCATTTTATTCGAAATTTTCTAGATTTGAGGGTTCAAGGGCCGAATTTCTGCTCAAGAACACGAGTTGTTCGTTGGACTGGAGCCACACCGGAGTTTCTAGCCTGTCCCACCGGAGTCTCCAGCCTAAATCGGAGTTTCTGGCCTACACGCACCGGAGTCTCCAGATTGTACCAGAGTTTCCGTCCTACCCACACTAGAGTCTCCGGCCCTGACAAAATTTTGACCCCTTTTCCTTTTTCGACTGATTTCCTTTTGGAGTTTGTGTTTCATGTGCATGTCTATCAACTAATAAAGCTTTCGCAACATCAACAATGACTCGTGCTCGACATCGACACCATAGAACTCGAACCATCCCTCCACCAACGGTTGCAAGTACGACATCACCGTAAGGTGTAACTTGAACCACCCTTGTTAACCCCCATTCTTCCTTTGTGTGTTACTTAACCTATCGAGAGTATCCCATCTTGTGTTTGTCGAAGCATTGTGTGCTTGCTCTTGCATAGTCATAGTGTAGAAGCAATAGCAAAACTTGACTCCATAGCATAGAAAGAAAGAGGTACAAAAAAAGAAAAAAAAAGCTTATAAGCAAAAGAAAAAGAGAAAGATACCAATATCAAAAGGGAGTCCAAAGCTTCTAAGAAAGAGTGCGAGCAAGAGCAAGGCAAGCGTGCAAATCCGTTGCTTCTCAATCTTTTGGCAAACGGGCTAAGGTCTCTCCTAACATTGGCACGACACCAAGCATTAGTCTTTGTTGGGACCAATTTTGTTCGTTGCTCATTTTCATAGTCGTGTTAACCACATTAATCTCCACCGTGTGTGTATAGTCGTAGGTTCTCGTCACCCTTTTTGACCTTTTCCTTTGACTTCCTTTTTATTGGATTTTACCTACTTTTGACAATAACCTTTGCGTTTGGTTGTTCCATTTGCTATCCACCTTCCTAACCTTCCACCATAGGCCTTTTGTGTGTGTGTCTTGTGTATTCTCTTTGCTCTCGGCAAGAACACCCTTTCCAATTTTTGACTTGGTGATGCAAGGTAGCACATACCATACCACCAATACCACCCCTCCTTTCACTTGTGGTCATGCAACATGTCTAGGGAAAGCGGAGAAAGCAGATATGGAAACTTCAACAACCAAGATGGTTTCGCCACGCGCCACAACTTATGGGTGCAACGCCAAGAATTGAATAGCCAATTTGAGAGGCTTGAGAACCGCCTTGAATAGCCAATTCAAGCTCGTCAATTCATCTCGCACGCGCTCCTCAAGCCATCATGGCGACACTTCATGCTCCCACTCTCATCATGGAGAACCCCACCACCATAATGGGGAACAACAAGCTCGTCATCGCCATGAACAAGTGGTTGATCCACAAGCTCAACAATCGCACCGTGCAAGACATCATCGGCACCATGATCATCATGCACATCCTCAACACCAAAAAGAACATGGTCGCCCTCCACAACAAGTGATGGTACAAGCACCACCGCCTCCTCAAGAACAAGAACTCCATGGTGAAGACAACTACCATGATAGGCGCCAACACCCGCAACATGACCATCGCCAACAACAACAAGCCCATCGAGCACTGCAATGGGATACAAGTGACGATGATGAGGATGCACACCACGCAAAACACAACAACCTCTATGCTCAACCCCACCATCGCCATCAACAACCAATGAATGCAAATGATCCCGAGCAAAGGCGTAGAAGAGACTTTGTGCACGAATCTCCTCCTCCACTGCCTCCTCAAGACAATCAAGCTCCTCGTCCTCCACCACGTGCACCAAGTGAAGCGATCATAAGGCAAGAACACCAAAACTACCATCGTGAACACGAAGAAGGCAAGTTTGGGAAGCTCAAGTTCATTATGCCCAAGTTCAAGGGAGAAGAAGACGCCGATGCATACATTGATTGGGAGCTCAAAGTTGACAAAACCTTATGAGTTCACAACTAACCCGAAGAGAAGAAAGTTGTAATGGCATCCCTCAATTTTGGGGACTATGCAAATGTTTGGTGAGAAGACTTCCAAAAGAACCACGAGAATAACAAGGAACGTCCAATTGAAACTTGGACCGAGATGAAGTGATGTACAAGCGCTTTGTCCCCGAGCATTATTGACAAGATTTCTTCAACAAGCTACAAAACTTTAAACAAGATACCAAGTCAATTGAAGAGTTCTATAAGGAAATGGAGAAAACCATGATGCGAGCTGATGTGAGAGGACTCGAAGAGCAAACCATATCAAGGTTGCTCAACGGTTTGAGCCGCCCAATAAGGAAGATTGTTGACTTTCAACCGTACAAGAACCTCACCGAGCTCCTCCCTCAAGCTACCAAAGTTCAGCTGCACTTGCAAAAGGAGAATGCATATGAGAAGTCCAAGTCATACTTTGTGTCCATCAATGCAAATGCCATACTTTGTGTCCATCATTGCGAATGCTCCCGCAATGCCAATAAACTAAGCACCAAGCTCATCCAAGCAAGCAAAGACCATGATAACACCCTCCTCCAACACGACATCGGATAGTCAACTCACTTGCTTCAAGTGTGGAGTGAAAGGTCACAAGTCATATGAGTGCACCAACACAAGAGTGATGCTTACAGATGAGAATGGCGCAACCTACACCATGAGTGAAGAGGAATATGAAGCTCTCACTCATGAGCAATTGCAAGGGAAGCCGCAATGGAAGAGGATGACACACTTGTATGCAAGCATGATCCAGGCCCCGCACTTGTCATAGCCCAAGTCTTGACAACAAACTCCATCCCAAGGGAGGACCAGCGCCTCAATATCTTCCAAACTCATGCCGGAATTAATGGCAAGTCCATAAAGGTGATCGTTGATGGAGGTAGTTGCCACAACCTTGCAAGTATGGAGCTTTGTGAGAAACTCAAGCTGCCTTCCATCAAGCACCCTCATCCCTATCATGTAAAATGGCTTGATGACAATGGAGTACTAAAGATAACATCCAAACTCAATGTCTATTTTAAGATTGGCTCATATGAAGACACCATCGAGTGTGATGTCGTGCCAATATCTGTGTGCCACATGCTTCTTGGGAGACCATGGAAATACGATAGGAGAGCCATACATCATGGTTCCACTAACTAATTGATGTAGCCCGACCTTTGGTCGTTAGCACATCATGGTTTCCAACTTATGCCAAGTCATCATGGACTCCAAAGGTGAATCTATTCCTCTATGCGAACCAACTTCCTACCCTCTTGAATGGTATACTACTTCATATTCTATCCCATATCCATGATAGGTTCACACCAACAAGTACGGAGGCATGGGTGGAAGCCTGGAGCACCAGCCCAACAAGATGGAGGCTTGGAAGAGAAGACGGAAGAAGCAGCAACTAGAGCACAGGAGTCTCCGTCCTGCACACACCGGAGTCTCTGGCCTGAAGACATCAGAGTCTCCGACCTGCATACCCTGTAGTTTCCGTCCCATCTCTGGACCGAACCCCAGATCGAGCTCGAGGACAGAAAGAAGGCCACTCCGGAGATGGACCGGAGACCGACCAGAATCTCCGGCCTAGACCGGAGTCGCTGGACTACCACACCAAAGTCTCCGGCCTGAGCGTATGGGCCTGCGCGCTGCCAGCTGGGCCTTTGGCCCATGTAGCCCTTAGTCCGCCCAGACTTTCCCCTTTTATTCCTAAAGTACCCTTGAACTAGTGGCTGGCCTATATATAGTGCCCCCACCCCCTCATGTAACCCTAGGCATAGATGATAGACTAAAGACAACGCCCTTTGTGGAATCTCTAGTTTTTCCTCATCCCCTTCTACCAAAGGGGATCGACTATCGTCACCAACTCATTGGAGTTTGCATCGCGCCTCCCTCGTTGTACAAGGCCTTGGCATCGGTGTCCCTTTTCCAAGGCGTCAAGACCCTCTCCAAGGTGTTCTTCCCTCTCCGCGTGGGTTCGAGGGAGCACGTTGACCGATATTTCCTTGCGAGGATTCTATCGGACCGGTGGCCACCGGAGAGAGCAATCGGCCTTGTATCGTGTGAGTTTTGCCTGTGTTCATCATGTTCTTCGCGAGGTGTGCGTCTGCTTCCACTACCTTCTCCCTTTCCCCTCGCTTTTCCATCGATTAGACCACGAGATCCGTGAAGATCGGGCCACCCACGGGGTTACCCCATAACATCTAGTATCAGCAGCTTTTGGTTGCCACGGATTCCTCATCGATTTGGTATTTCCCTCCATAAATTCGAAAATCCCCCAAAAATAGCCCCAATTTCGTGTTTTGGATCGATCTATGGTTTGAGTGCGTTTTGGTAGGTTTTGATCCGTGCATTACTTGCTAAACTTGTTGATCTACCTTCCCATCCATTCCCATAACCTAATTCCTTGATTCCCTCCCACCAATTTGGTGTTTTGGTTCGAGTTTTTCCGCCAAAATCGTGTCTCGGTCGAGTTCTACACGTCCTAGAACCTCTGGACCGGAGATTTGGTCCCTAGACCAGAGATTCCGTCCCCCAGACCGCAGATTCCAGCCCAGACCGGAGTTTCCGGCCCCCAGACCGGAGTTTCTGGACCTCCAGACCGGAGTTTCTGCCCCTCTGCTGACAGAAAAACTGTTTCACGGTTTTGAGCATAACTTTTGCATACGAACTCGGATTTTGGTGTTCTATAGCTCTTTTTCGAAGAGGAGAAGGAGCTCTACATCATAATCTCCGTGGTTAATGCTATCTAATCCATACAAATCCTTGAGAAAGGCGGAATCCACCAATAAAAGGTGAAGCTCGACGAAGAAAGGTGTAAAATTTTGTGACTTCTCCCCACTTGCTTTCCTTTGTGAGCTACACTATCTTTGCATTCAACAAACACCTATTGAGACTAGTTCCTCCTATGATTGCTTGGGTTATGCACATTTGATACTTGTAGAATTCCGAGCAAAAGTTGTCAGCACGCTATCTCATATAGTTATTGTCGTGGAAATGGCCACGATAGTCGCTGCTAGTGGCAGCGGTTGATTGAGACGGGGGCGAGAGTTGGAGGCCATCTACAGTGCGAGATGGGGGCGGATGCACATGGTTTACCTAGGTTCGTCCACCCGGAGGGTAAAGACCTACTCCTGCTAGGTTTGATTGATGGAGAGCGAGTTACAGGGGTGGCGAGCTCGGCTCTAAGCAGCGAGTCGCTTGAAGGGGTGTATGATCGAACATAAGTGCTCAGGATACCCTAGGGAGGTTTATATATGAGGCACCTCGCTAGGGTTTATAGTTTACAACCGAACAGGATATGGACTCGGAGGCTTTGACCTAATCTGACTGGGCTTCGAGTATGCTTCTGGGCCTCCAGTCTCCAGTCGTCGGGCCTTCTCCTTAGTCGCATTCCAGTCGCCATCCTCCGGGCCCACTCATGAGACCCTTGGACCAATCGGAACGTCCTGCTGGGCATACCCCATTCGGTATATCCCCATCGGTAGTCCCTGAGACCATCGTTGATTCAGATACAGGTGGTCAGTTGGTAGTCGGAGTAGGCGAGTCGAATTTGGACGCCCCGTCGAATCGGTGATGGACTCCACCGAAACCAAGGAAATTTTCCCTAGGCTCCCAGTTGCTGCTTAGGCAAACGCTACGGCTACCAAGTCGCTGCTTCGGCGAGTGGATAGGGCCAGTCGCCAGCGAGTGGAATGGAGGAGTTGGACCAACATCCTGGTCAAACTATCTGTTGGAAATTCCAACGTTAACTTCGGCGTAATTACCGCGGGTAACGGCTACCCCAAATTTGGCGGGTAGCGCCTCCATTTAAGGGGAGTAACAAATCAGTCTTGCAGATCCTTCCCCGCATTCTTCATTCTTGCACATTCATTTCTCCTGTCCTCCTTCGATTCAATCCCTTCACACCGAGCGTCCCACGTCCTTCCGCATGGTGCCTCCAAAAGGTTCATGGGGGAAATCCAAGTGCACCACGGCCCAGCTCAAATTCTTCAAGGACGCCGGAGTCCTCCGCAAGGGGAACTGGCGGGTCCCCGCTCCTTCCGAAATCAAGCCGAAGACGCAGGGTAGCGAGTTCATTTGCTTCCCCAGCCACCTAGAGAGGGGTCTGGGGTTCCCCACCTCACAGTTCTTTCGGCGTTTTTGTGCGTATTAGGCAATCAAGCCGTCGGATCTTGGTCCGCACAGCATTCAGCAACTAGCGATCTTTGTCGCCTTCTGCGAATGTTATCTTGGTTGCAGGCCGTACTTCCCGCTGTGGTTGGAGCTCTTCCATGGCCGCATCGGGCGCGAGGCGTTCGGGGGCCTGATGCTGGCGGCTGGCGGTGCCACGTTTCAATTGAAGTCGAAGGCCAACTTTATCAAGCTTTTCCTACCAAAGAAGGTTGCGAGCGAGTGGAAGAAGAGCTGGTTCTACATGAGAGAGTCCACTCCCTCCGCCGAAGTAGAGCTTCCCGAGTTCGTCGCAGAAAGGAGTGAGCCTCGCTGGCTGGCACCAAAGAAAATCCCTGAAGACCAGGGGATGGCCGTTGCGGAGATGATGGACCAGATCCAGAGGCTGAAGGACCAGGGGATGTCCTCGGTCAACCTCTACAACTACTGGCTTGGGCGGCGTCTGGTTCCGCTAGCGGCTGGGCCGCACTAGATGTATGAGTACAGCGGGAAACACGATCCCTCCCGGACCAGCAAAGAGTTGTGGGAAATCGAAGACTACAAGGGCGCCCTGAAGAACATCACCGATGTGGAATTTACAACCACATCGGCCGGGCTCGCCCCGTACACTCCCATGAAGAATGAAGCCCCCACAGTAAGTTTTCCTTTCCCAATCTTCCTTCTAGTCGCAATTTCTGCAACGTAGTTCGCAGTCGCATCATTCGATACTTATTTGTGGTGATGACTCTAATGATGATGATGTTGACTCCGGTGTCCTCGTCCTCCCGGAGGATGCGATTCTGATGAAGGGATTAGAGGACGAGGATACCGGAGTGGCGGTTGAAGTTCCTCTGGCGGTGATTGCGCCAACAGCTTCGAGGGCGCCAAGGCAGGAGGCAACTGAGGCCGCGGCGTCGAAGTCGCCGCAACATTCAAGAGTGGCAGCGTCATCGGAGCCTGAAATTCCGGCGACCACGGCTTCGTCATCAAGGAAGCCCATGGTGTCGTGGGCTTCAGATGTCTTCGAGAGAGGTCTCACGCGCAAGCTGGGGCCGGAACTAGACAAGCCCGCCCATATCAGCACCGGGTTGCGAGTTCTCCTGGTTGCCAAGTGAGCTTCGAATTTCTCTTTCCAAGTCTTGTTCCTTTTTTGTGTTTTATCTGTGCTGACTTTCGAGGTTGTGTTAGGTCTGGCGTCAAGAAAATTGGTCGTCCTTCGGTGGCGAAGATTCCGCCGGTCACCACCAGAGGAGAGGGCGACCTCCCTAAGAAGAGGAAGCCTACTGAAGACGCGGCGACTATGGAGGGCGTGAAGAGGGGGAAAGGCGGTGTCGATGATGTCGTGGCGATGGATAGTGCCAAGGAGAACGATCTCGCTGCAATCGTCGAAGAGGTGGCGGCTACGCGGTTGGAGCCAGCCACGGGCGCTCTAGCGATGGAAACATCGGCTCTGGCCACTAGTGCCCCGGCTAGAGCATCAGCAACGTTCCCGCGCTTCATGGCGAAGGGGTTTCCAGGCATGGTGGATAACCAGTCTCCACAGAGCCCAGAGATCGTTGAGGAAGACGTTGGGTCTCGTCGCGGGCATACCTCCTTCATGGTCCCGTAGATGGACACCGGAGAGCTTCACAAGATGCTTGGCGCCGCCATTCAGGTACGTCCAGTCCCCGAGTGTCTAGTCACTGAATTTCAGCGGCTAGACACTGAGTTGCTTCTAATCTCCAGTCCCCGAGTTCCTAGTCGCTGAATTTCAGCGGCTAAGAACTGAATTTCTTCTAGTTGCCAGTCCCTGAGTTCCCGGTCGCTGAATTTCAGCGGCTAGGAACTGAATTTCTTCTAGTCACCAGTCCCTGAGTTCTTGGTCACTGTTTTGCAGTGGCTAGGAACTGAATGTCTATTTTTGTAAGTGCTGACTTACTGTTATTCTTGCAGGGCTTGCAGAGGGAGTCGACAGATCGGCAGGCCGCAAAGGAGCATTTGGAACAGGATCTACGCGTGGCGCAGGAAGCAAACCGGCGGCTCTAGGAGACTGTTGGTAAGTACTTGACTCGTTTTCAGCTATGAGTTGTTGGTGTTTTGGCGTGTTGACGATTTGTTCCTTTTCTGTTCAGATGGTCTTTCGGCTACAATTGCCAAGGCTCGTGAAGGGTACGTCCCGATTGCCGAGCTGGACATGGCGAATGGGCGAATCGCCTCGCTAGTCTAGGAGTTGGAGGAGGCGAAAGCGGCTTCAATTTCTTCTGAAGATAGAGCGAAGGCTGCGGTCGCTACGGCTAAAGAGGACCGGAAGGCCGCGGACTCGATCATCCTGGGGCTGCAGAGCGATCACGCTGCCCTGGAGAAGCACATCACCGAGAACTGCCAGAAGCTCCTTGGTGAGTCTCTATTCTTTGCTTAACATATGTGGCAAGTCCCCGAGTGGGGGAATCCATAGTGTCACTGACGTCTGATGTTGCAGTTGTGATAGGGCAAAGCAACCCGGTGGTGCACACCTTCAACGCGTCGCAGTGCGTGACTGCCATGCTGAACGCGGCTACTGCCTCGGCGTTGTGCATCCAAGCAGTCCTTCAAGGGATGTCCCCCACCGAGGTTATTCCTGGGGGACTGACGGAAGTGTGGTGCTATCTGGAGGAGGTACCCGGTGTTGAGCCTAGGGCTTGCGCACTTCCCCGACGACTTCGACCTCGACGACGTCACCAGTGGTTACCCTTCGGGGACTGGGACGGTGGAGATGTCGGAGGTGCTGAAGCTCACCACCAAGGACGCCCCTTCGCTGATCGGGTGTTGGCGATGGGGGACCTTCTGCCGTACCAAGAGACGGTGGTAGCACCAGGCGACCCCGAGCCGGAGCATCGTGACCTGAAGTCATAGCAGCCTTTCCGGTCGGCGCTGCCGAAGTCACTATCGACCTACCCGATGAACCCGTGGCAGACGTTCGTTCGTGTCAAGGGTGGTGCGGACGTGTCATCATCAGGACCTGCGAAATAGGCAGCTTTGCTAGACGGTTTGTAAGATATGCCAAATGGCGACTGATTGTAATATGAACAATATTTTGAGTAAGAGGAGTCAATCGACTCGCAATACAAGCTTGATTGTGTGGTGTGTTTAACTTATTTGTTTGAGCGAGTCCCCGAGCGCGTCCGCCCGTTAATGGGGTATAACTCCTTTGTATACATATGTGTTTTCTTTGGATTGTGCGTTGTTTGTCTTTTGCGTCTTCTGAAGGGGCGAGTCCCTGAGCGCGAGTGGGATTGTTTGTAGGCGAGTCCCCGAGCGTAGTACTTAGTCGTTTTGGGTGCGTGCCTGTTGCGAGTTGCTAGTGCGTTGTTTGTAACGCGTCTCCTCCCCTGGCTCGGAGAACCAGTCGTTGGGCGAGTCCAAGGCAACTCTCTTACTTGGTGTGTTCCCGAGCCACGTGAGGGTTCCATTTTTGCGGAGTCCCCGTGCATGGTACTTAACCGTTCGAGTCGCTTTGCACGAGGATGGGAGGGACAGGTCGCTGTGAGAAGCGTATAACGGTCTTCTTGACCCGGTGGGCTAGTCGAGCTAGGCGACTCCGATGGTGGCTCCGGGTTGGCGTATTCGTGGACGTCCCAAGGCCCGAGTATTTTCGGTGCCCTTAGGCCACACTACTTAGCCGTGCCAGTCGCTCGACCAAGGGTTGACTTCCGTGGGTAGCGTATTGCTAATTGTACGAGTGCGAGAGGCACAAGGATATGGCGAGTAGACACAATTTTGTGACCCAAATGAATTTCCTTATATATGTCAGTTGAGTACATGTTTGAGTTCTATGTATAGAACTTTCAGAGGAGGTTTACATTCCATGGCCTCCCGACCTCGAGCTGGTCGTCGCCTCGTATGTCGATGAGGTAGTAGGCGTCGTTGCCGAGGACTCTCCCTATGGCTAATGGCCCCTCGCATGGGGGGAAAGTTTGTGCATGCCCTTCTTGTCCTGAGCAAGTCGTAGGACCAGATCGCCCTCCTGGAAGGTGCGAGTCCGAACTCGGCGGCTATGGTAGTGATGGAGTCCCTGCTGGTAGATGGCGGTGTGGGAGCGAGCCAGGTCATGTGCCTTGTTGATTTGGTCGATGTTGTCTTGGCGGGCGGTCTCGTTTGTCGCCTCGATGTAATTGGCGACTCGAGGTGAGTCGTGCTCTAGGTCTGTTGGCATTACAGCTTCGGCGCCGTACACCATGAAGAAGGGTGTGAACCTGGTGGAGTGATTGACGGACGTGTGGATCCCCCATATTACGGAGGGGAGCTCTTCGACCCAACATCTTTGGGTGTGCTCAAGGGGCACCTGGAGACACGGCTTGAGCCCGTGGAGGACGCTCTGGTTTGTGCGTTCTGCTTGGCCGTTCGACTCCGGGTGGGTGACTGAGGCGAGGTCGAGTCGTATGTCGTGCTCTTCGCAGAATTCTGCCATGGCCCCCTTGGCGAAGTTGGTGCCGTTGTCTGTTATGATGCTATGTGGGTAGTCGTACCGGTAGATGAGCTCGCGTAAGAACTTGGAGGCCGTCTTGCCGTCGCACTTTTTGATCGGCTTGGCCTCAACCCATTTGGTGAACTTGTCGACCGCGACTAGGAGGTGGGTGAAGCCGGATGGGGCCTTCTTGAACGGGCCTACCATGTCCATGCCTCATACATCGAATGGCCATGTGATGGGGATGGTCTTGAGTGCTGAACCTAGGACGTGCGTCTGGTTGGCGTATTTCTGACACCCGACGCATCGTTGGACGATGTCGGTGGCATCGGCATGCGCGGTGAGCCAGTAGAAACCGTGCCGCATGGCCTTGGCAACCAGCGACTTGGCGCCGGCGTGATGGCTGCAGTCGCCGGCATGAATGTCCTAGAGGATCTTGCGGCCTTCTTCTGGTTGTACGCAGCGTTGGAACACGCCGGTCACGCTGCGCTTGTGGAGTTCGCCGTTGATGATGACGAAGGATTTGCAACGACGCACGATCATTCGTGCCTCCGTCTCGTTGCTCGGGAGGATCTTGTGCTTGAGGAAGGCGACGTATGGTGCCGTCCAGTCGCTGGGCTCCACGATCATGGCAACTAGGGCCAGCTCGGATTGTAGTGGTATCCCGATGTCGATATCCTTCGGTGGGCAGACCGAAGGTTTGTGGATGATGTCGAGGAAGACGTCTGCGGGTGGCATTTGTCGAGCGGACCCGATGCGGGAAAGGGCGTCTATCTCCTCATTCTTGTGTCTGTCGATCCACTCGACCGATAGCCATCGAAGTGTCCTCCTAGCTGGTCTACCGCTTGGCGATACACGATCATTGTTGGAGAGACGGCGTCGCATGTTCCGGCGACCTGGCCAGTGACTAGGTTCGAGTCGCCATAGCACCGTAGGCGGTTGATGTTCATCTCCTTGGCGGCCCGCATGGCGTGGAGGAGGGCCTCGTATTCTGCCATGTTGTTGGTGAAGGGCTTGAAGTTGAGGTGGAGCACGTAGAGGAGCTTGTCTCCTTTGGGGGAGGTCAATATGACCCCGGCCCCTGCACCGTTGGCGTTCTTGGAGCCATCAAAGTGGAGCGAATAGTAGTGAAGGTATGGTAGTTTTTCTGGCTGCTGCGCTTCTTCCCAATCTGCGAGGAAATCAGCTAGGGCTTGTGACTTGATCGCTTTGTGGGGCTCGTATTTGATGTTGTGGACGCTGATTTTGACGGCCCACTTGACGACTCGCCCAGTCTCCTCGCGATTGCGTATTATGTCCTACAGAGGAGCGGAGGATACCATCGTGATTGGGTGCTCCTAGAAATAATGGGGGAGTCGTTGCTGAGCTTGGAATACCGCGTACACCAGTTTCTGGTACTACGGGTAGCACTGTTGTGAGTCCGTCAGGACTTCGCTGATGTAGTAGACAGGGCGCTGTATGGGGCGCTCCTTGCCCTCCTCTGGCTGTTTGACAACCATCACGGCGCTGACGACTCGAGTGGAGGCCGCCATGTAGACGAGCATTGGCTCTTTGTCGATTGGGGCGGCAAGGAGTGGAGCCACGAGTAGCACTTCTTTGAGTGCTTCGAGTGCATCATCCGCCTCCGCATCCCATTGGAACGTGGGGTTCTTGCGCATCAGGAGATAGAGAGGCATTGCCTTCTCGCCTAGTCGGGGGATGAAGCGACTGAGAGCCACGACTCGCTCGGCCAACTTCTGGACGTCGCGCAGGCACTCGGGTTTTCCAAGTCTTGCGATGGTGTCAATCTTGGTGGGGTTGGCTTTGATGCCTCGCTTGGAGACTACATATCCCAGTAGCTGTCCGGTGGGGACGCCGAAGGTGCACTTTCCTAGGTTCAACTTGATGTTGTACCTCCGCAAATTTGCAAAGGTTTTGACTAGGTCGGCGAGCAGGTCGTCCTGGCGGGTGGATTTTACCACCATGTCGTCGACGTAGACGTGAATGTTGCGGCCAATTTGGCTCGCGAGGCACTCCTGCATGCATCTCTAGTATGTGGCGCCAGCGTTCTTGAGGCCGAACGTCATGGTCGTGTAGCAGAAGGCGCTGAATGGCGTGATGAACGCCGTCTTCTCCTCATCATCGACCGCCATTTTGATCTGGTTGTAACCAAAGTATGCGTCGAGGAAGCACAGCAGTCGATGATCTGATCGATGCGTGGTAGGACAAACTCCTCCTTCAGGCAGGCGCTGTTGAGGTTGGTGTAATCGATACACATTCTCCACGTGTTATTCTTTTTCAGGACCAGGAATGGGTTTGCCAGCCACTTGGAGTATTTTATTGGCCGGATGAAGCCTGCGGCTAGCAAGCGTTGTACTTCTTCGGCAATTTCTCGACGACGCTCTTCATTGAAGGGCTGTAGCAACTTCTTTACTGGTCGCACTTTGGGGTCGGCGTTTAATTTGTGCTCAGCAAGTTCCCTCGGGACACCTGGCATGTCAGATGGTTTCCATGCGACAATGTCGCGGTTCTCAGGGATGAACTTGATGAGCACGCTTTCCTATGCAGGGCTCATGTGTGCCCCGATGGTGACCGTCTGGCTGGAGTTGCCCGGGACAAGCTCGATGGTGCGGGTGTGTGGTCGCCTCGAATGTGGAGTTCGCGGCGGTTGGCTTTTTCAGGATGGTGGGGTCGTCCTTGTTAATGTTCCCTGCGTATTTTGCGAGCTCCTCTGCATGGTCAGTTTCCGCGGCGATGATGGCCTCGGCGAGCTCGGCGCCTTTGTCCTCGCATTCCACGGCCATATCGAGGTCGCCGTGGATGGTGATGATGCCGCTTGGCCCTGGAAGCTTCATCATGTTGTAGGCGTAGTGTGGGGTCGCCATGAATTTGGCGAATGCTTGGCGACCCAGGATGCAGTGGTAGGGGTTGCGGAAGTTCACCAGCTCGAACATGTCCTCTCCGTACGGTAACTTGCCGGTGTGCCGAAGGTGACTGGCAGTGTCACTTTATCGATCGGGTACGCCTTCCGACCGGGGACGATGCCATGGAAAGTGGTGAGTGTCGGCTCGATTGCTGACTCCGGGAGGTGGAGCCTCTTGAATGTGTCCAAGTACATGATGTTGATGGAGCTTCCGCCGTCCATCAGCGTCTTGGGCAACCAGTAGTCGGCCACTTTGGGCCTGACCACCAGGGGGACTCGCCCTAGGTACTCGATCCTGGGCGCGTGATCCTGGCGATTCCAGGTGATGCGTTGCTTGGCCCAGTTGAGGAAGCGGGGGATGTCGACTTGGGTCACCGCATTGATAGCGACTGCATGGGCGAGCACCTTCTTCTCGCATTTGGTGCCGAGCCCGGTGAAGGTGTGTAGCGTGCAGATGGCGTTGCCGAAGCCACCGGCATTTCCGTTGTCCCGGGGTGGGTTGTTGTTGGGGTCCTCCCTTGCTCACCTTGCCTTTTCGATCTCTTTGGGAGAGTGGCAGTCCGCAGTGGTGTGGGTGGCGGGTTTCCCCTCCCTGCTGTGGTAGATGCAGGGCTGGTTGAGTAGGGCAGCAGGGTCGAATTTCGGCCTCGCTGCATTGTTGGCGCGGTAATTTCCACTGTCGCGGTAGTTTCCTCTGTTGCGGCGGTAGTTCTTGGATTCGCGTTGGCCGTAGCTAGCATTGGCGACGAAGTCGACTCGCCCGTCCGTGCGGCGCTTGCCGGTGATGCGGGTGTTACTGTAGCGCATGTCGTGCTGCCGTCCGCTGTCGTGGCCGCTGGTGCAGCGTCTTCCTCCTGACTCGTCGTCGGAGTCCTGGTTTGGGTCTTCCTCCGTGTAGCGCTTGGCGATCTCAAGGAGGTCGGGTATGTTGCCGAGCGTTCGGTAGACCCGCTTGATCTTAGCGACCAGGGGTTCATACCGGCATGCGTTCTTGAAGCAATGTATCGCCATGTCCGGGTGGATGCCCGAAGCATTGATCCATAGTTCTTGCCACCTTTGAATCTTGTGGCAGGTCGACTCGCGTTGTCCTTGGATGCACCGCTCCAGGTCTTCGATGGTGGTGGCGCGGGTGTAGGATCCCTCGAAGTTCCTGACGAAGACATCCCGCATTTCCTCCCAGGAGTCGATACTGTCGGCGGGGAGGGTGTTGATCCATTGTCGGGTCGCACCCTCCATCATCAGGGGGAGGTAGCGAGCGGCGAGCAGGTCGGTATTGGCCAGCGATTCCCATCGCCATGAGGTACGTGTCTAGCCATACTGCTGGGTCATACGTTGGATCATACTTTTTGATATCCTTGGGCTCCTTTAAGTTGGCGGGGTACTTTTCCCCTCTGATCATAGGCCCGAAGCATTGGGGGCTGACTCGGCTGAGCGAGCCCCTGGGTTTGGGGTCACCGCGATTACTAAGGGTGTGCCTCAGGTCATTGTCTAGCGCGCCTGCCAAGCCTGATTGTTGACGATGTGCGTGCGCGCGTCGATGGGCTGCCCGTTGGCGGTGACCGTGTTGTTCACCGGTCGCGGTTCGTTGGTGGAGAGTGCGGGGTTGGCAGCCCGTGGCTGGTTCGCTAGGGGTTGCGGTGGTGGGCAGGTCACGGCGTTGGCGATGGTGGGGTGGCTGCTTGAGGCCACCCTGCTTGCCGACGAGCAGGAATACATCCGACCTCGCGGGTCGACTCCCGTGGCTTGTTGCTAGACGGCCCTGGCGAGTAGGGGCTTGGCATACTGGATCTACAGTGCGCCGTCTCCCTGGACGTCGAGGTTGGCGACCGCAGCGTCAGCCACGACGACGTTGTCCATCGGGGTGGAGGAGAGTGGGAGTCTGTTGGCGTCGCGGGCCTATGGCGAGATGATGATCTACGGCTGGTCCGGCGGGGGCGCACGGCCAATGGGTGGCGGAGGGGCTCCGGTCGCCGGTGCGTCGGGTGGTGGTCGGTTGCTTCCACCTGGTTGCCCGTGCTCGCAGTATTCGCGCCCGGCCACGCGTGCGGGGTCGATTTCGTCATTGAAGTTGAGGACGTGGCCCTGGACGTTGGAGTTCAGGCGGGTCCTGATGCGGCGCTGGTGATAGAGCGATAGCTCCCGTGACGTTTCCCGCTCGAGGCGGTATCTCTCGCGCTCGGCAAGCTAATTGCACTGCGCCTCTGCGAGTCGCAGGAGGGCCTCCTCCACCTCTGTGGTTGTGGCGGTCGGCAGGATCGGTGTGGAGAACGGATCTGGCGGGACAGTCATGCTGCCCGCCATGTAGATCGCATTGAAGCGATTGGATCTGGCGTGGAAGTCCTCGGGGGACTCCGAGCCAGAGTCGGAGTCGAAGATCCCCAGGATAGAGGAGTCCTCGAAGTCCTCGGGGTTGGAGACTCGCGTGATGGAGTCTTCCCGTGATGCAGCGGTGATAGATCCGTCGGCCGAGGCAGGGGTCATGGAGTCGGCGTCGTCGTGGAGGGCCATGTCGTCCATGTCGGTGTTAGTCCCGGCCGTACTGCTAGCGGCCAAGTCGTATTTGGTGGCGAGGCTCCTGATGGAGCAGACCTGCTCCTCCGAGAGCAGATCGCGGTGCGGCGGCGACCCGCCGACGATCACCGTCGTTGCTAGGTCAATCGCGTCGGTGAAGCTGATGAAGAGGTTGATGGAGCCGACCGGCATCACCATGCCGTGGGTGATCGGGCGCGACGCCGGTATGTAGCTGATGGGCAGGATCTGTAAGATCCCACTGATGGCGATCATGCGGTCGGTGGCGAGCGTCCAATCGGCGAATAGGGTCTTGCCGTAGAACTCAAGCCAGTTCGGCTAGGCCCCACGGTGGGCGCCACTGTCGTGGAAATGGCCACGGCAGTCGCTGCTACTAGCAGCGATTGATTGAGACGGGGGCGAGAGCTGGCGGCCATCTCCGGTGCGAGATGGGGGCGGATGCACATGGTTTACCCTGGTTCTTCCCCCGGAGGGTAAAGACCTACTCCTGCTAGATTGAATTGATGGAGAGCAAGTTACAGGGGTGGCGAGCTCGGCGTCTAAGCAGCGAGTCACTTGAATGGGTGTATGATGGAACATAAGTGCTTAGGATACCCTAGGGAGGTTTATATATGAGGCACCTCGCTAGGGTTTACAGTTTACAACCGAACATGATATGGATTTGGAGGCTTTGACCTAATCCGACTAGGCTTCGAGTATGCTTCTAGGCCTCTAGTCTCCAGTCGCCGGGCCTTCTCCTTAGTCGCATTCCAGTCGCCGTCCTGCGGGCCCACTCGTGAGACCTTTGGCCCAATCGGAATGCCCTGCTGGGCATACCCCATTCGGCATATCCCCATCAGTTATCTTGTATAGTTGTTGGCACAAGGAAGGGGCAAGTGCAAAAAGAAAAAAAATAGAAAAAGAAAAAGAAAGCAAAAAAAACAAGTGCCTCGTAGAATAGGAAGCGCAAGCTCGATGAACATCAAATAGGTGGTACTTATTGTGCATATCTTGTAGCCCACCAATTTATTGCAATCGAACTAGCATCTCTCCTTGCACTTGTGTGACACGAGCTTATAGTCTTCGCTAGGTAATCATTTGGTTCTTAGCTCACTTTCTCCGTCGCACAAGTCCCATTTATCCCACCGTGTGTGTTTACTGGTACATAATTCCAGCTTGTGGATTGACTTGTTTTGCTTTGTGATCATCGTGCTTCTTTACTTGCCATTACAATATCTTGATTTCGGATTGTTCTTGGACATGCCACCTTCCATACCTATCCACCATAAGCTTTGTGTGTTTTTTAGTAGTTAGTTCGTTTTGGTGTTCTGTGTGAACTTCACTTTGCTTGGTTTTGATTGCTCTCAAGTGTTGCCCTTGCACGATACTATCTTCCAAGGTAAAGTAAGGTTTGACGTTGCATCCCTAACCACCTACCACTTCCATATACACCACTTGGTCTTGTGAATCATGTCTATGGACTCTGGAACCGAAGATGATATCTATGAAGAATCCATGATGAGCCACCACGACTACGACTCCACAAGTATAGAGGACATGATGGAGCACTACACCGATAATGGCTCTGCATGCTTTGAGGACTCGGAGGATTGCACCAATGATGAATCCACATGCATGGAAGACATGGAGCATGTCATCAACTATGGCTCCTCAAGCATGGAGGAATTGGAGCTCTACATCGACAATGGCTCCTCATGCATGGAGTACATGGAGCACTACACCGACAGTGGCTCCACATGCTTGGGTGATATGGAGTACTACATCAACAATGACTCCCCAAGCACGGATGACTTCAAGTGCTACAATGACGACTCCTCACCAAACATGGATGACATGGCGAGCTTCACCCACTTCGAGGGCTCTCCCATGATCCATGAAGAATACCTCCACCACTTTGAGATGGAGGACTACTACGCTAAGCTAGCGGAGACGCATCGTCAAGAAACCATGACCTTCAAGTCCAAGTGTGCCACACCAAAGGGCACCACCTACTTCGATGATCCACCTCCAAGCCGTCAGGCGCCACCATCTCCAAGGCGCCAAGCACGACCATCTCCAGGGCGTCAAGTGCATCTAACTCCAAGGCATCAAGTGCCATCTACTCAAAGAAGAGTGGCGCCCAAACATCATCTTCCACACAAGGCGCCACGAAGCAAGAATCTTCATCGACATACATCCTCTAGAGATCATCGCCAACATCAAGAGGATAAAAGACGTCATTCAAGGCATCTACGCCATGAAGATGGAGAATGCATGTTGGGCACCATCCATAATGCTCAACCAAGCTCAAGAAGGCACCACCATCAAAAGAAGAGTGCCAAGGACAAGAAGCATCATCGCGAGCGTCATGTGGATGACCAAGTGCGCCATCTACATCAACCTTTCGCAAAGCACGCCAATGACCTCCATCGACACCATCATAAGGCACCTTCTACTTCTCGTGCCACCACCAAAATGGCACCAAGAGCAAACTCCTCTCCACGCCATCAAGCTCCAATGCCAAGACTTGATGTACTAGATGATGGATGCAACTTCAAGGAGGAGGAAGATGAAGACCTCTACTTCGCCAAGTTGGACGAGTACGTCAAGAGGATGTCTACACAAGCCAAGGAGGCCGTGGCAAAGGATGAGCAAGCTCGAAGAAAAGGACCTACCCCACAAGATGGTGATCACAAGGTCAAGATTGGTGAGCATGGGATTTTCCCTTCACCAAAGGAGGCACATGAAGTTGAGAGAACCGAGCATATCCCTATGTGATTGAGTGATGATGCGGTACCAATCCCATGTGAGTATGAGAGCCACTTAGCCAACTTGAGTGAAAATAAGAGTGAGATGGGTGACTCCACCATATGTGAGATTGAGTACTTCCACTTTGAGGGCATGAGTGATACACCGAGTGAGTTGAGAGTGGTAGTTGATAGGTCATGTGAGACCATTTTGATTTCTAACAACTTACCCTCTACCTCTAGTGTGTTTTCTCATGATGTGCTAGGTTCCATGGATCAAGAAGTGCCAAGCTTGGAGATGATGATGCCTCCAACCGAGAAGATGAACATGGTGGATGAAGATGATTCCATCCCCATACATGATGAAGAAGTCGCCCATATGAAGGCCAATACTACCACAACACCCACTTCATATGAGAGGTATGAATAAGGTAAAAATAAGGGTGTTGATGATGCCATGATCCCACTAGTGGACATGATGACTTGTGATGATTGGCATGCTATGTATGATGTTTGTGATATCACATATGACTCATTGGTATTTCCATGTGATACTTTGCCTTTGCATAATGTTGAGCATGTTAAATTATTTGATTGTGGTGATGTTTCCATAGTCATGCCATGCTCTAAACGTACGTTGATGATATCATTGCTTGCACTTTGTTGAACAAGTGCTCTTTCCAATGTTTTGCTTGCAATGATGTTACCAATGGTGCCCCTCGAACCATGCTTTGTCATGAATGTTTTACAATCTCTCCCGTTGCTTGCAATAAGTTGAATAATTGCTCTTTCACTTGTTTTGCTTGGAACAATAATTCTAATATGGTTTATATTGAGATGGCCCCCATAGATTTCTCAAATTTTGGAGATTTTGATGATTGCCACGATAAGCATGTTCCCCACCTGCATACTGACCATGCATATTTTTCAAACTTGATTGACACTAATGGTGATGTGCACAAGAAGAGATATGTCATGATGGATGATGTGTTTCTCTACCATGAACACACATTCTTCCTTTCGTGCTTGATGTGTGTAGGTACCCGCACGATAATGTCAACCTCGGTTGAGCACGAGTTGACAAAAAGATCTCTAGAGAGCATCCCCCAAGTGAGTTCAAGATCGAACCCAGCTCTGATATATTTTGCATGCTTTGCATATTTCATGTTGAAAAATTGCTCTTTCCTATGGTTTGCTTGGAAGCATGTTTGATGAGGACATCCCTACAATGACACCTACGCCAATTACTAATGATGATGTTCCAGCTACTACAAAGAAAGATCAATCCAATGAGATAAGGATTGGACCAATTACAAGAGCTCGTGCTAAGCTACTAGAACAATAGGTGAACTTCTTTCTTAATGAACCAGGTGTTTTAGTTAATGAGAATTTTATACTACCTAAGTCTTTGAATTATTGTATGATTAGGTACTTGGGAGAAGAAGGCGTAGCACGAAGCGAGGATCTAATGGAACATGGCATGTTGATCAATGAAGAATGCGTGAGGGAGGAGAGGGAGGAAGCGCAAGGAGCTGTCGCAGACGAAGATCAACAAGTGGAGCAAGTTCTCTGCAGCGGCAGAGAAAAGCACTAGTTTTCTGCCACGGTAGGAAAACCGGCTCAAACTCTGCCAAGGCAGGCTGCTGCGACAGAGAAACCGAGTGAAGCTCTACCACGGCAGAGTCATGAGGCCGAACCCTCTATGGGTCAGTTTGTATCTTAGTTGGGTGGGACCAACTCGGATCCCACCTTAGCCGTCGCACCCCCAGACTCATAAATAGATGGGGCGCACTAGTTTTAGGGTTTAGACCATGTTAAAATTATTTTGGAGTTGTTTCTTTCATAGAACCTCTGGAATTACTTGTGATCGAATTCTACCAACTGCAATTGAGTGTGATCTGTTGTTCCATTGGGAATTAGTAGATTGCAAACTACCGTTCGTGGTTGATGGCTATGTGCGCAAGAGTGTGGTGTTGTGAATATCCTACAAGGTTCAAGAGCTGTTGCATTGGCATCAGGGATCGAGCGGGAGAGATCATAATTTCACATTAGTTATCTATCATCCACCATCATCATCGACAAGTGCTTGCTGAGAAGATCGGGCCACCCCATATCATCTTGGTATCAGATTTCCTCGTTGCCTCGGTAAGCAATCCACAATCCATCCATAGATTAGTTTGTGTTTTTCGTCCTATATAGAAAAACGCCCACAAAAAGAGTTGTCATAGCCTATATTACATCGTATTTGAGTAATAGTTGCTGGTCATATTTATCTTTTAGTTTAGATCTAGATTTGTTCCATCGTTTTTCTTCTAGTCTAAGTCGAATCCAACATCTTTTCTGCCTCCTCTAGCAGATCTGATCCTAGCTAAGGAGTCCTTGTGTCTTACTCTTGGCTGAGTCGGTTTGCATAAATTAAAAAAAACGTTGCTACCGATTCTGTCGCGGCACGGAAACGAGCTGTTTTCCTGCCGCGAGTCCTGCCATGACACGGTCTCCTGCGGCGGCACGATTTTATCTGTCGCGTGCGCCTACTCTGTAGTGGCACCATTCTGCGTGTTTTCTCTACCGCGCGCCACCTGCTCTGCTGTCGCTCTGCCACGGCATGTTTTTGGCCTGTTTCTCTACCGCGGTACAGGAAATTTTCGGCCATGACACGATTTTGAGTTGATTTTCTGCCACGACACCATAATTGCAAAGTTTGACAAAAAATTGCACTTTTCCTTAAACTTAGCCATCGCCATTCTATTACATAGGTGTAGGAACTTGCCTATTGAGACTAGTTTCCGCTCCTACAGGCTGCTCTTAGGATTTTGGTGCTATACTTTGTAATTTGGCCGTGTGTGATATATAAAAAAGGAGAAGAAGAAAAACAGTAAAAGAAAAATCAAAAGAAGCTACACAAGAGAAAGTGAAAAAGAGAATTTGAGCAAGAGGCCTAGTCATATCTTTGTGGAACGGTAGATTGAGCAATCTTGTGCCTATTTACTTTGAGCTTTGCTAGTGTCTCTCGAGAGTAGTGCAACACCCTTCATAGTTGCATTGCCATGTTTTTTCTATGTGTGTGTGTTTCTTGGGTTTTTGTACGATCAGCACTATGACTTGTTTGCGGTGTAGATAGGATACCATACCTATAGCTCCACCATAAATAACCCGTGTGCCCTGCGATCGTTCTCTATACCTTTGATATTCACTTCATCACATCAGTGCATAAGTCTTTGATTTTGTTTGGTAAAGCATCTCTATTCACTTTGGAACGGTAAGATCTACTTTCTTGTCAGTTGTGAGAGTTTTCCACCATACAGATTTTGATTTTTGCACTAACCTACTAATCATGTATTTGAGTGATGATGAAGTTGTGTCATAGAAAAAGTAGCTTGAGGAGCTTCTTAATTGGCACGAGTCTATTGATGGGAATATCAAGGACATGCAAGATGCAGTGGAGCAGAATACGGGTGCAATCAATAATATTCAGACTCAAGTGACAGCAATCAATATCAATATTGACACCTTGCAGTGTTTAATTGAGACTCTTACAGCGACAATTCAGCAAGGACACGCACAACAACATGATGATGCGTTTGAGGATCTTGATGAGGCTAGTGCAGTTGATGCTGCCCCACATCATGGAAGGGGATGTGACATTCCCCCTGCACCTGCTCCTGCTCCTCTTTATGGCCGTGGTTATGCTCCTTTGGGACGTGCTCAGCGTGTTCTAAATCAAGCTGATGATGGCTTGGGCAAGCCCAAGTTTTCAATTCCCTCTTTCAATGGCTCACTTGATCCTAAGGATTATCTTACTTGAGAGTTGAAAATTGAGAAGCTCTGGCATTTGTGTTATTATCCAAAAGACAAGAAGGTCAAGCTTGCAGCATCAGAATTTGATGGATATGCTTTGCGTTGGTGGGATGCTATTGTGTAGAATAGACGGAACGACAATCAACTTCCTGTGATGGATTGGCGTGAGATGAAGAGCATTATCATGGATTGTTTTTTCCCCACCAATTACTTGCGATCAGTTTTCGACAAGCTTACATAGTTTAGGCAAGGAACAATGGCAGTTGATGAGTACTACATGGAGATGGAGATGCTTATGCAACGTGCTAACATTCGTGAATCCCGTGAGATGAAGATGCAGCATTTCCTCAACAATTTGAAGATTCAAAAAAAGAGCATTGTACGTTATCACAAGTACGAGACGATGAACGAGCTTCTGCACCATGCTAGAGAGGCCGAGTCATAGCTAGTTGAGGAGGAGAAGTCACGTGCATGTTTTCCATCTTCCAGTCGTTTTGGAGCCAGATCTACACTGCCACCTATGGCGCCACTTGCACCTGATCCTAGTCATCCTACACCATCGGCCAAACCAGCACATACGTCTTCGTTTGGTTCCAATGCTCGGAAGCCCGCTGCTCCTGCTGCTAGTTCGGGTTCCAATATGTCAACTGCACATAATCGCGATGTGATGTGCCATACTTGCGGAGGTAGAGGACACTACAAGAAGGATTGTCCAAACAACAAGGTGATGTTTGTTAATGAACAAGGTGAAGTAGAGAGTGGATATGAAGCTGATGACGATGATGCTTATGATGGTGAGAATGGTGCAGATGCTTATCCTGAGCGTGCACCAACTATTGTCGTATCTTCAGGTATACTTAGTGTGCAACCTATTGATGACTCTCAGCATTGCAACTTGTTCCAAACAAAAGCTCTAGTTGGACCTAACAAAGCTAGCAAGGTCATTATTGATGGATGTAGCTGCAGAAATCTTGCAAGTAAGGAGTTATGTGCCAAGCTGAATTTGACATATTTCACTCATCCCAAGCCATACTACATACAATGGTTGAGCAACAATGGTGAGATGAAGGTAAATCATATGGTACGTGTAAATTTTCAAATAGGGCCATACAAAGATTCTATTGACTTTGATGTGGTCCCTATGATTGTTTACCATCTTCTATTGGGTTAGCCTTGGCTTTATGATCGCCATGTGCAACAAAATGGCCGAGCCAATCCATATCATTTGGAATTCAAAGGAAAGAAGATTCTATGCAGCCAATGACACCACAAGACATTGTGAATGATTCTCGCTAGAAGATAGAAGTGAATTTGAAGGAAGATCCTCTAGTTCGGCGAGCATGTGTGACAGCTATTCCTGATGTAATCGAGCCGAAATTGAGTGATATAACGAAAAGTGAGAGAGTGCCTAATCTTTTGATATTAGCCACCAAGGAAGATATGAGAGAATTTCGTGAGGATCCTACAGCCATGCCACTTGTGCTCATGTATAAGGGCGAGGTATTGGTTTCTAATGACATGACCCCTATTTCTCTTGGTGTCTCTTCTGTTTTGCAGGATTTTGGGGATGTGTTTCCAAAAGATGTACCCGCAGGCTTACCTCCATTGCGTGGTATTGAACACCAAATTGACTTGATCCCTGGCGCCACACTCCCCAATCGTGCACCCTACAGGACCAATCCTGAAGAAACTAAGGAGATACAGAAACAAGTGCAAGCATTGCTGGATAAAGGGTACATTCGTGTCTCTCTTAGCCCTTGTGTTGTTCCTATTATTTTAGTGCCTAAGAAAGATGGTACACGGCACATGTGTGTAGATTGTAGAGCAATTAATAACATCACTATTCAATACCGTCATCCTATACCACGCTTAGAGGATATGCTAGATGAATTGAGTGGTGCTGCTATTTTCTCTAAGATTGACTTGCGTAGTGGTTATCATCAAATTAGGATGAAAGAAGGGGATGAGTGGAAAACTGCTTTCAAAACGAAATTTGGTTTGTATGAGTGGTTAGTGATGTCGTTTGGTCTTACTAATGCACCTAGTACTTTCATGCGATTAATGAATCATGTTTTGAGGGATTTTATTGGTCGTTTTGTGGTTATTTATTTTGATGATATACTTATCTATAGCCACAACGAAACTGAACATTGTAATCATATCCGACAAGTTTTGCAACTGTTGTGTGACAATAAACTGTATGCTAATCTTGAGAAGTGCACATTTGCAAAAGATAAGGTCATATTTCTAGGATTTGTTGTATCTAAGAATGGGGTAGAGGTAGATCAATCTAAAATTGAATCAATTCGGAATTGGCCTACTCCCATGAATGTCAGTCAAGTGCGTAGTTTCCATGGCTTAGCTGGTTTCTATAGGCCCTTTGTGAACGATTTTAGCACCATTGCTGCACCATTGAATGATTTGACAAACAAAGGTGTTCCTTTTGTATGGGGCGCGGCCCGAGATATTGCTTTTGATACATTGAAACGTTTGCTTACTTCTACACCATTACTTGCTTTACCTGATTTTTCGAAGCAATTTGATGTCGAATGTTATGCTAGTGGTATAGGAATTGGTGGCGTTTTGATGTAAGAGGGTCGCCCTATAGCATATTTTTCTGAGAAACTTACTGGTGCTCGCTTGAATTATCCTATCTATGAAAAAGAATTGTATTCACTTGTTATAGTACTTGAAGTTTGGCAACATTATTTGTGGCCAAAAGAATTTATCATACATTCTGATCATGAAGCATTGAAATAATTGAAATCTCAATCAAACTTGCATAGAAGATTAGCTAAATGGGTTGAGTTTATTGAGTCTTTTCCTTACATCATTAAGTATAAGAAGGGAAAAGAGAATGTTGTTGCTGATGCTTTGTCTAGGAAGAACATGCTATTAACCAATATTGATGTTAAAATTCCTGGATTAGAAGCTATTTGTGCACTTTATGCAACTGATAATGATTTTGCTGAACCATATCGTTTGTGTGCTCTTAGAAACGCATGGGATAAGTATCATATACATGATGGATATTTGTTTCGAGCTAACAAACTATTTATTCCAGAATCGTCGTTGCGTTTGTTCTTAGTGCAGGAATCACATGCTGGTGGTTTGATGGGTCACTTTTGGAGTGAGAAGATGTTTCTCATGCATGTTGATCATTTTTATTGGCCCAAGATGAGGCGTGATATGTACAGATTTGTAAGCCGATGTATTACATGCCACAATACGAAATCCATGCTGAAGCCTCATGGTTTGTATACACCTCTCTCTGCACCTACTACTCCATGGGAAGACATTAGTATGGATTTTGTGCTAGGTCTACCTAAAACTTAGAGAGGTCATGATTCTATATTTGTGGTAGTGGATAGGTTCTCTAAGATGGCTCATTTTATTGCCTGCCACAAAAGCGACGATGCGTCGCATGTTGCTAACCTGTTTTTCAGGGACATCGTGAGATTACATGGAGTACCTAAGATGATTGTTTCTGACCGTGATGTGATGTTCATGAGCTACTTTTGGAAGACCTTACGGGGAAGCTGGGAACGAAACTGCGATTCAGTACTACATGTCATCCCCAAACAGATGGTCAAACAGAGGTGGTGAATCGAACATTGTCACAGCTGCTAAGGACTATGATAAATAAGAATCTGCGGGAGTGGGAAGAATGTTTGCCACATGTTGAGTTTGCATACAACAGGGTTGTGCATTCCACTACTCAGCTTTGTCCTTTTGAGGTGGTGTATGGTTTCAAGCCATTGACGCCACTTGATATGTTGACTTTGCCATTACATGAGAGAGTTGATATGGATGAATCAAAATGTGCTGATTATGTGAAGAAAATTCATCAGAAGACTCGAGAGGCTATTGAAAAGAAAGGCAAGAACATTGCTGCTGCAAGGAATCAAGCAAGGAAGGAAGTGTTGTTCAAGCCTGGAGACATGGTTTGGGTGCATCTGTGCTAGGATAGATTTCCACTACTTCGCAAGTCCAAGTTGAAGCCACAGGGTGCTGGTCCTTACAAGGTATAAGCCAAAATTAATGATAATTCCTACTCGGTTGATATACCAATTGAGGAGTTTGGTGGAATTAGCAATAGCTTCAACGTTGCTGATTTGTCACCATATGCTAGAGAAGACCTTGGAGCATCGAGGTCGACGCCTTTTTAAGGGGGGGAGATGATGAGGACATCCCTCCAATGACACCTACCCCAATTACTATTGATGATGTTCTAGCTACTGCAAAGAAAGATCAATCCAATGAGATAAGGATTGGACCAATTACAAGAGCTCGTGCTAAGCTACTAGAACAACAGGTGAACTTGTTTCTTAATGAACCTGGTGTTTTAGTTAATGAGAATTTTATACTACCTAAGTCTTTGAATTATTGTATGATCAGGTACTTGGGAGAAGAAGGTGTAGCACGGAGCAAGGAACTAATGGAACATGGTGTGTTGATCAATGAAGAATGTGCGAGGGAGGAGAGGGAGGAAGCGCAAGGAGCTTTCCAAGATGAAGATCAACAAGTGGAGCAAGTTCTCTGCCGCAGCAGAGAAAAGCACCAGTTTTCTGCCACGGTAGGCTGCCACGACAGGAAAACTGGCTCAAACTATGCCACGGTAGGCTGCCACGACAGAGAAACCGAGTGAAACTCTGCCACGGCAGAGTCATGAGGCCGAACCCTCTATGGGTCGGTTTGTATCTTAGTTGGGTGGGACCAACTCGGATCCCACCTTAGCCGCTGCACCCCTAGACTCATAAATAGATTGGGCGCACTAGTTTTAGGGTTTAGACCATGTTAAAATTATTTTGGAGTTGTTTCTTTCATAGAACCTCTGGAATTACTTGTGATCGAATTCTACCAACTGCAATTGAGTGTGATCTGTTGTTCCATTGGGATTTTAGTAGATTGCAAACTACCGTTCGTGGTCGACGGCTACGTGCGCAAGAGTGTGGTGTTGTGAATATCCTACAAGGTTCGAGAGCTGTTGCATTGGCATCAGGGATTGAGCGGGAGAGATCATAGATACACATTAGTTATCTATCATCCACCATCATCATCAACAAGTGCTTGCTGAGAAGATCAGGCCACCCCATATCAATGTTGATGGTATTCTTCCACCTTGTGACAATCATGTTTCGTTGCTATTGGATATTGATGCTTTCTGTGTTGCAACAAAAATGTTGAACAATTTCTCTTTACGATCTATTGTGTGGAACCATAATGCCATTTTGAGCATGTATTGTCACGAGAGCTTCCAAGTCTCTCGTATTGTTGTTGCAACAAACATAAGGACCACTTGCTCTTTCATTTGGTTTGTTTGCAAACATGTTGCTTGTGTTTCCGCTTGCTATACTCATACACCCATGATTTTGGCTTTTGATGATATGTGTATGGCATCCAACATATTGAAAAATTGTTCTTTCCAATGGTTGGTTTGCACACATAATGATGTTGTTTTGAATATCCCCCTCATGTGTTTTTGCTGAATTCTCCTAGCTTTGCATCAAAGATGTTGATCAATACTTTAGTCAATTGCTTTGAGTTCCACTCTAAGATGTAATATGGAGTTTTTGAGTTCCCACATTTGGATGATGTTCAAACGAGTTCCATGCACTCTGACCTTGCATATGCATCCCATTTTATATACTTGATTTTTGCTAATAGTGTTGTGAACAAGAATGGACATGCCACAAATGACATGCTCCTCTATCACACACAAAACTATGTTGCTTGGTCTTTGTTGTCTGAAGGTACAATTTCTTACGCGTCAACCTCTATGGACCATAAGTTGATAAGACGAATCGAAGAGAGTTACCTATGGTTGCCCTTTGAACGAGCTATCTCTACATCCTGGGGTGACTTCACTCTAATTGAGGACTCATGTTATAATCTTCATGAATTGTCTACACTTTGAGTGTTGCTTCGCTTTTGTGGTGAGCTTTGTAGGCTTCATTGAAGGTGAAGGAACATTGAGGTGTTGTCAATTCAATCTTCTCAAGGACGACTATATGGTGAACCCTAGGATCAAGAAGGTCTCTCGACATCTTGTACTTTGTGATGAGCGTGTAGAGTCGAGGACGACTCTTTTTGAAGGGAGGGGAGATAATGTAGCCCGACCTTTGGTTGTTACCACATCATGGTCTCCAACTTATGCCAAGTCGTCATGGACACCAAAGGTGAATATGTTCCTCTATGCGAATCCACTTCTTACCCTCTTGAATGGTATACTACTTCATACTCCATCCCATATCCATGATAGGTTCACACCAACAAGTACGGAGGCATGAGAGGAATCCTGGAGCACCAGCCCGACAAGACGGAGGCTTGGAAGAGAAGACGGAAGGAGTAGTAGCTGGAGCACCAGAGTCTCTGGCCTGCGCACACCAGAGTCTTTGGCCACGCTAGAGTCTATGGCCTGAAGACACCGGAGTCTCCGTCCTGCATACCCCGGAGTCTCCGGCCCATCTCTAGGCCGACCCCTAGATCGAACTCGAGGATATATAGAAGGCCACTCCGGAGACGGACCAGAGACTGACTAGAATCTCCGGCCCAGACTGGAGTCTTCAGACCACCACACCGGAGTCTCCGGCCTGAGCGTATGGGCATGTGTGCCGCCAGCTAGGCCTTTGGCCCATGTACCCCTTAGTCCACCCAGACTTTCCCCTTTTATTCCAAAAGTACCCTTGAACTAGTGGCTAGCATATATATAGTGCCCCCACCCCCTCATGTAACCTAGGTATAGATGATAGACTAAAGACAACCCCCTTTGTGGAATCTCTAGTTTTCCCTCATCCCCTTCTACCAAAGGGGATCGACTATCGTCACCACCTCGTTGGAGTTTGCATCGCACCTTTATCGTTGTACAAGGCCTTGGCATCGGTGTCCCTTTTCCAAGACATTAAGACCCTCTCCAAGGTGTTCTTACCTCTCCGCGTGGGATTGAGGGAGCACATTGACCAATATTTCCTTGCGAGGATTCTACCGGACCGGTGGCCACCGGAGAGAGCAATCGGCCTTGTATCGTGTGAGTTTTGCGTGTGTTCATCGTTTTCGTCGCGAGGTGTGCGTCCGCTTCCGCTACCTTCTCCCTTTCCCCTCACTTTTCCATTGATTTGACCACGATATATATGAAGACCGGGCCACCCATGGGGTTACCCCATAACATCTAGTATCAGCAGCTTTTGGTTGCCACGAATTCCTCATCGATTTGGTATTTTCCCCCATAAATTCAAAAATCCCCAAAAAATAGCCCCAATTTCGTGTTTTGGATCGATCTATGATTTGAGTGCGTTTTGGTAGATTTTGATCCATGGATTACTTGCGAAACTTCTTGATCTACCTAATTCCTTGATTTCCTCCACCAATTTGGTGTTTTGGTTCGAGTTTTTCCACCAAAAATCGCGTCTCGGTCGAGTTCTACACGTCCTAGAACCTCTGGACCAGAGATTTGGTCCCTAGACCGGAGATTCTGGCCCCCAGACCATAGATTCTGGCACCGGGACCGGAGTTTCTGGACGTCCAGTCCAGAGTTTCCGCCCCTCTATTGACAAAAAAACTGCTTCACGATTTTGAGCATAACTTTTGCATACGAATTCGGATTTTGGTGTTCTATAGCTCGTTTCGAAGAGGAGAAGAGATCTACATCCTCTTCTCCATGGTTCATGCTATCTACCCCATCCAAATTCCATGAGAAAGGCAGAATCCACCAATAAAGGGTGAAGCTCGGCGAAGAAAAGTATAAAAATTCCGTGACTTCTCCCCACTTGTTTTCCTTTGTGAGCTACACTATCTTTGCATTCAATAAACACCTATTGAGACTAGTTCCTCCTATGATTGCTTCGGCTATGCACATTTGATACTTGTAGAATTCCAAGCAAAAGTTGTGAGCACGCTATCTCATATAGCTATCTTGTATAGTTGTTGGGACAAGGAAGGGGCAAGTGAAAAAGAAAAGAAAAAATAGAAAAAGAAAAAACAAGTGCCTCATAGAATAGGAAGTGCAAGCTCGATGAACATCAAATATGTGGTACTTATTGTGCATATCTTGTAGCCTTCCAATTTATTGCAGTCGAACTAGCGTCTCTCCTTGCACTTGTGCGACACGAGCTTATAGTCTTCGTTAGGTAATCATTTGGTCCTTAGCTCACTTTATCCGTCGCACAAGTCCCATTTATCCCACCGTGTGTGTTTTCTTGTACATTATTCCTATCTTGTGGATTAACTTTTTTCTTTGTGATTATCGTGGTTCTTTACTTGCCATTACAATATCTTGATTTCGGATTGTTCTTGGACACACCACCTTCCATACCTATCCACCATAAGCTTTGTGTGTGTATGTGTGTTTTTAGTGGTTATCTGGTTTTGGTGTTCCGCGTGAACTTCACTTTGCTTGGTTTTGATTCCTCCGAAGTGTTGCCACTTGCACAATACTATCTTCCAAGGTAAAGTAAGGTTTGACGTTGCATCCCTAACCCCCTACCACTTCCATATACACCACTTGGTCTTGTGAATCATGTCCAGGGACTCCGGAACCAAGGTTGGTATCTATGAAGAATCCATGATGAGCCACCACGACAATGACTCCACAAGTATAGAGGACATGATGGAGCACTACACCGACAATGGATCTGCATGCTTTGAGGACCCGGAGCATTGCACCTATGGCGACTCCACATGCAAGGAAGACATGGAGCACGTCATCAACTATGGCTCCTCAAGCATGGAGGAATTGGAGCTCTACATCGACAATGGCTCCTCATGCATGGAGCACATGGAGCACTACACCGACAATGGCTCCACATGCTTGGGTGATATGGAGTACTACATAAACAACAACTCTCCAAGCATGGATGACTTCGAGTGCTACAATGACAACGCCTCACCAAGCATGGAGGACATGGCGAGCTTCACCCACTTCGAGGGCTCTTCCATGAGCCATGAAGAATACCTCCACCACTTGGAGATGGATGACTACTATGCCAAGCTAGCGGAGACGCATCATCAAGAAACCATGACATTCAAGTCCAAGCGTGCCACACCAAAGGGCACCACCTACTTCGATGATCCACCTCCAAGCCATCAAGCGCCACCATTTCCAAGGCGCCAAGCACGACCATATCCAAGGTGTCAAGTGCATCTACCTCCAAGGCATCAAGTTCCATCTACTCCAAGAAGAGTGGCACCCAAACATCATCTTCCACACAAGGCGCCACGAAGAAGGAATCTTCATCGATGTACATCCTCTAGAGAGATCATCGCCAACATCAAGAGGATACAAGACGTCATTCAAGGCATCTTCGCCATGAAGACGGAGAATACATGTTGAGAACCATCCATAATGCTCAACCAACCTTAAGAAGGCACCACCATCAAAAGAAGAGTGCCAAGGACAAGAAGCATCGTCGCGAGCGTCATGTGGATGACAAAGTGCGCCATCTACATCAAACTTTGGTAAGGCACGCCAATGACCTCCGTGGACACCATCATAAGGCACCTTCTACTTCTCGTGCCACCACCAAAATGGCACCAAGAGCAAGCTCCCCTCCACACCATCAAGCTTCAATGCCAAGACTTTATGTCCTAGATGATGCATGCAACTTCATGGAGGAGGAAGATGAAGACCTCTACTTTGCCAAGTTGGACGAGTACATCAACAAGATGTCTACACAAGCCAAGGAGGCCATGGCAAAGGATGAGCATGCTCCAAGACAAGGGCCTACCCCACAAGATGGTGATCACAAGGTCAAGATTGGTGAGCATGGCATTTTTCCTTCACCAAAAGAGGCACATGAAGTTGAGAGAACCAAGCATATCCCTATGTGCTTGAGTGATGATGTGGTACCAATCCCACGTGAGTATGAGAGCCACTTAGCCAACTTGAGTGAAAACAAGAGTGAGATGGGTGACTCCACCATATGTGAGATTAAGTGCTTCCACTTTGAGGGCATGAGTGATACACCGAGTGAGTTGAGAGTGGTTGTTGATAGGTCATGTGAGACCATTTTGATTTATAACAACTTACCCTCTACCTCTAGTGTGTTTTCTCATGATGTGCTAGGTTCCATGGATCAAGAAGTGCCAAGCTTGGAGATGATTACTGATCTTTCCTTGCGAGGATTCTATCGAAAAAAATCGGCCTTGTATCGTGTGAGTTTTGCGTGTGTTCATCGTGTTCTTCGCAAGTTGTGCGTCCGCTTCCGCTACCTTCTCCCTTTCCCCTCACTTTTCCATCAATTTGACCACGAGATTCGTGAAGATCGGGCCACCCATAGGGTAATCCCATTCAAATCGAGGGTGGAGTGCAGGAAAAGGAGAGGCGGATGAACATGATTAACTCACGCACGAAGAACACGATGAACACACACACGCAAAACCACGATACACACCAATAGCTCACGCCGGCTGTGACCGGTCCGGCGCAATCCCTAGAATCAGCGTCAGGCGGAGGACTCTCTCTCGAACCGGCACGGCAAGAAGGGACACTTGGTGAGATCTTGACGTCTAGGCAAGGGGACTCCGATTCCTAGGCCTCGTATAACGTGGAGGCACGATGCAAACTCCAATGAGGTTTGGGATATTTGGTGCTCCTTTGTCAAAGAAGCATGAGGCAAGAACTAGAAAGATCCACAAGGGGTTTCCACTAGTTCCAAATATCATGCCTAGGGTTTACAATAGAGGTGGGGGACTATATATATGCTAGCCACAAAGTTAGGGTTACTTTAGGGATAATAGGTAAGTTCTGGATGGACTAAGGGGTACATGGGCCGAAGGCCCAAAGGCCTTTTACATGCCTGGCGACGCTCGGGCCAGAGACTCCGGTGTGGTGGACCGAAGACTCTGGTCTGGGCCTTAGATTCCAGTCGGTCTCTGGTCCATCTCCGGAGTGTCCATATGGTTATCCTCGAGCTCGATTCGGGTGTCAGACCAGAGGTGGGTCGGAGTATCTGGGGTCTTCAAGCTGGAGACTTTGGTGGATCGGAGACTCTAATGTGCGCAGACCGGAGACTCCGGTCTGAGAAGCTCCAGCGGCTTCTGCTTCACGCCCTGCTCCTTGTCATTCATCCTTGGGTGCTACGTTGGAGCTTCGTACCTCATGATGCATAGAGTAGTTGCATCAAGTAGCACACCATCCAAGGATGTATCAAATTGGCATGAGGAGAGGAGCGAGTTCACCTTAGCTTGTAGGAGTTTGGCTCGGGCACGAATCATGGGTTCACTTGGGGGACTTGTTGGTGTCGATGTAGGAGCGTCCGTAAGATGGGCTGCATCAGCCCCCCCCCCTCCCTTGGGAAAGAGTCGTCCTCGATTCTTCATGGGTATCATCGGGAACATCTCCATGGTAGGGTGAAAGGTCCTTCACATTGAATGTATTGCTTGCAAGGTACTTGGAGGTCGGTATGTCGATGATGTAGGTGTTGTTGTTGGTTCTTTTGAGGACCTTGAAGGGACCATCTCCTCTTGGTTTGAGCTTGGAATCATGTTCTTTGGGGAAACGGTCCTTGCTCAAGTGTATCCATACAAGATCACCTTCTTCAAAGATCGTCTCTTTCTTGTCCTTGTTTAACCTTGAAGATTGGCGAAGAACTTATTGTTCAATAGTAGCTCTAGTTTCTTCATGGAGCATCTTCATAGCTTGTGCACGCTTCTCAACGTCCATGTTGGTGTGCTCATGGAGAGGTAGTGGTAGGATGTCGAGCGCGGTGAGGGGCTCGAAACCATAGACGATCATGAAGGGACTCATCTTGGTTATTGAGTGCTTGGCACGGTTGTAGGAGAATTTGGCGTGTGGAATGCATTCCTCACAATCCTTCATGTTCTTCTTGATCAACACACGTAGAAGAGTTCCGAGGCTTCGGTTGACAACCTCGGTTTGTCCATTGGTTTGAGGATGCGATGCGGATGAAAAGAGGAGCTTGACGCTAAGCTTGGCCATGAGGGTCTTCCATAAGTAGCTCATGAATTTGACGTCGCGGTCGGAGACGATTGTTCTTGGCACACCGTGAAGACAGACGATTTACCTGAAAAATAGATTTGCAACATGTGAAGCATCGTCGGTCTTATGGCACAATATGAAGTGTGCCATTTTGGAAAAGCGATCCCCGACAATAAACATAGAATCATGACCATGCTTAGAACTAGGTAATCCTAACACAAAATCCATGCTAATGTCGGACCAAGGTGTATGAGGAATAGGCAATGGCATATAAATACCATAAGGGTTAGCTTGCGACTTAGCTTGAACACATGCCGTGCATCATTGAACGTAGCGCTCCATGTCGCTTCATCTTGGGCCAAAAGTAGTGTGTGTACAGCATGTCCAATGTCTTGTCATGGCCAAAGTGACCCATGAGGCCTCCACCATGAGATTCTTGGAGAAGAAAACATTGAAGGGACGACTTCGGAATGCAAAGCTTGTTTTGTTTAAAAAGGAAGCCTTTATGCAAATAGAAATCATCAACTCCTTTATCAATGCAGCACTTTGCGAAAATTGGTTCAAAGAATGGGTCGGAACAATACAAAGTTTTTATTTCCTCAAGACCCAACATGTTGACTTCAAGTCGAGTAAGAAGGTTTGTGTTCTTGTGAGACAAAGCGTTTGCAACTACATTATCTTTGCCCTTCTTATACTTGACAATGTACAAAAAAGACTCCATAAACTCAACCCACATAGCGTGTCTCTTACTCAAGTTGTATTCGCCTTTGAGATATTTAAACAACTCATGGTCGGAATGTATGATAAATTCTTTGGGCCATAGGTACTGTTAACTTGAAGGACAAGAACTAAGGCAAAAATCTCTTTGTCATAAATCGGATAGTTAAGGCGAGCACCATCAAGTTTCTCGCTATGGTAGGCTATAGGACTTCCGTTTTGCATAAGGACTCCTCCAATACCAATACCAATACCAATACCAATACCACTAGCATCACACTCTATCTCAATAGTTTTAGTGAAATCCAGTAACGCAAGAAGAGGTGCTTCGCTGAGCCTCTTTTTAAGTTCATCAAAAGCTTTTTGTTGTGTCTTGCCCCACACGAAGGTGACATTATTTTTGGTCAATTCATTAAGAGTACAAGCAATGGTCGAAAAGTCTTTCACAACGCGACGATAGAAACCGGCCAACCAATGAAAACTTCAAAGTTCACTCACATTTGTTGGGATGGGCCAATCTCGTGTGTCCTTTACTATGGAAACATCAAATTCAATGCCCTTTGAAGAAACGAAAAATCCAAGAAAAATCAACTTGTCTTTAGCAAAAGTGCACTTGGGAAGATTAGCATAAAGCATTTCATGTCGAAGGATTTGCAAAACTTCCTTGACATGTTTAATATGGTCCTCAAGTGACTTGCTATAAACAAGTATATCATCAAAATAGACAACGACACTCTTACCAATGAGAGAACACAAAAAATGATTCATGAGGCGCATGAAGGTGGATGGGGCATTATACAAACCAAAGGGCATAACCAACCATTCATAGAGACCAAGTTTGGTCTTGAAGGCGGTTTTCCACTCATCACCTTCAGCCATGCGTATTTGATGGTAACCACTACAAAGATCAATTTTCAAAAAAATAGTGGCTCCACACAACTCATCAAGCATGTCATCGAGACGTGGTATGGAATGTCGATAACACACAATGATAGCATTGATTGGACGGCGGTCCATGCATAACTGTAATGTATCATCCTTTTTGGAACAAGAATCACAGGTACGGCACTTGGACTAGTGCTAACTTGGATCAAACCTTTGGAGACGAGTTGGTTGATTTGACGTTCAATCTCCTTTGTCTCCTCTGGGTTCATGTGGTAAGCGGCGCGGTTTGGCAGGGGTGTGCTGGGGATGGGGTCAATGCAATGCTCAATTCTGCGAAGAGGAGGTAGTCCATGTGGAAGTTCTTTGGGGAACACATCCTTGAATTCCTGCAAAACAATCATCAAAGATGGAGGAACATTGGTTAATTCATTAGTTCCTTGTGCTAGTCCCTTGCAAATGAGGACATAGTGCAAAATGGATGGGTTATTCCGCACATCCCTCATCTCACTTTTGGTGGCAAAGAGAACACTATTAGTTTTTTCACTCGAGTTGGCTTGTGGCTCTCACTCACTATGAGGTGGTTCTCTCGCTCATCGCTCTTCTCACAAGTAGGTGTTCTGTGTTGCACGCTCGCTAAAGCCTTTGCCTTGTCCGCAATTATCTGGCTAGGAGTCATTAGTTGCAAAACACATGTTTTGTTGAGCCATTTGAATGTGTACACATTGGTGCGACCATCATGTAGAGAAGCTTTGTCAAATTTCCATGGTCCACCAAGGAGCATGTGGCAAACTGTCACAGGAACCACATCGCACTCCACCGTGTCTTTGTACGGACCAATGGCGAAGGAGACCGATATAGTATGCTTGTTCTTCATGGACCCTTGGTCACTTAGCCATTACACGTGGTAGGGGTGCTTGTGCGGATGGAGGGTGAGGTTGAGCATCTCACACAACTCGGTGCTAGCAAGGTTGTTGCAAGTCCCTCCATCAATGATCACTTTGATAGATTTGCCATTGATCGGCCGTGTTTGGAAAATATTTGAGCGGTTGTCTTCATGCTCTTGTGCTTGAGTGGTCAAGATCCTTGTGACCACAAGCGATGGACTTGCGTAATGTTCACACATGAGGAGTTCTTGGTCATGTTCCACTCGTTGCCTTGCCATTGCTTCCTTGACTCGGGCATCAAATTCATCTTCACTCAAGTACTCTCCGTCGCCATTGTCATGAATGAACAAAACTTTCTTGTTTCCACACTCGGCCGACATGTGTCCTTTGCCTCCACACTTGTATCATTCACCGTTGAAAGATGTATCACTCTTTGATTGTTTGCACTTGGGGGTAGTTTTCCTTGAGGAAGTGTGGGCTTGAAGGAAGGCTTGGAGGTACTTGAGGAGCTTCCATTGAATATTGTTGGCGTAGCGGTTGAATCTTGCTTGTAGGTGAAATATGTCTTGGGCTTGTTGTACTTGATGTCCTCTTGCACTTGATGTTCAGCCTTTGTTCTGATGTGCACAAGCTCAACCATGTTGTTGTATGTTTGGAACTCGACGATGGACTTGATTGGGTGGTTCAACCCAATAACGAAGCGTGCCATAGTTTGCTTCGTGCGCTCTTCAATGTTGGCACGGATCAAGTTGAGTTCCATTTCCTTGAAGTACTCTTCCACGGTCTGTGTCCCTTGACAAAGCGATTGAAGGTTGTTGAAGAGGTCACGCGTGTAGTGCGCGGGGACGAAACGGGATCTCATGTGATCCTTCATGTCATGCCAAGTTGTAATTAGCGGTTATTGTCTTGCATTACGAGAAACTTGAACTTGTTCCCACCAAAGGTTGGCATACTCAACAAACTCAAGCGAAGCCATGGCGACCATCTTCTCATTGCTATAATTGTGCATGCGGAAGATCTTGTCGACTTTGAGTGCCCATGAGAGGTATTCTTCGGGGTCATTGGATACGGTAAACTTGGGCATTATGAACTTGAGCTTTCCAAAAGTTTCTTCATCATTGCGGTCATTGCGACGAGCTTGGCGACCTTGTTGATGATCTTGTGGTTGGGAAGGTGGAACTTGATTGTCGCAACCTTGGTGAGGAGCTTGCTCTTGATATTGTTGTTGTGGAGCTTGCTCTTTCTCTTGGCGTGGTTTTTGACGACGTTGAGGCACTTGGGCCTCATGAGGGTGTTGAGGATGTGGAGCCTCATGATGTGGTTTATGACAAAGAGGAAGCTCGTTCCTTGGTTGGTGATGTGGGTTAGGCGCACGGGACTCGCAGCAAAGATCATGGTCTTGAGCCTCTTGACGTGGTAGGTGTCGCTCAACTTGTACCACTTGACGCTCCAAGTTTTGTTGTGGTGGAGGAGGCGCCTCGTGATGACCATGGTGTCGGTGCGGATGTTCATGATGATGATGACGAAGATGAGGATCTTGGAGAGCTTCATCATGATGGCAAGCTTGATCCTCCAAATTGGAGTCATCACTTGTAGTTGCAAGAATGTCACGGTGACAATGGCAATGAAGTTGAGGTTGGGCTCGAGGTTCCACTCACGGTTCTTCTTGTGGTTGTCCATGTTGAATCACTAGTGCCCTTGCATGATCACGGTGTGCTTCTTGCCTTTCTTGTGGCCTTGAAGAGAAATCACCATCATAGCTTGACATTGCGGCATGCCGTGGGGAAGGTATATAGTTCGAAGAACTTCCATATTCAACCACAGGGGCGTCATCGCATCTTCGAGCACTTGGATGTAGATCTTTCTGAAGAGGTGCATGACGACGCGAAGAACTTGAAGAGCTTGAAGCACGTGAACATGGTCTTGCCATTCCATCGATGAGGACACGAATCTTGTCATTTGTTTCGGCGACGGAGCGTTGGAGCACTTCATTTTGGTGGACAAAGTTGTGATGCATTGCATGCATTTGTCGTTCGAGGCCATCGAAGCGGTTGTCGATGTTCTTGAACTCATCTTGCGTCTCGCCAAATTGTTCATCTTGATGTGTCTCAAGGGCTTGGAAACGTTCACGGACCTCTTGTCGGACGATGAAGCGACTTGCACGCGTCATGTATGGTCCATGTTCTTCTTCTTGTGAAGGTGGTTGGCTCTACTCACTATGCCTATACATCATGCAAAACACACAAGTATTGTATATGGAAGTGGAATATGGTGGTGTTATCCTTGCACCTCACCTTGGGGATTTCACCAAACTAGAAACCAAAAGTGAGAGCTAGAAGCGTGCAAAGTGGAATTGCAAAGAAAACTCACACTAAAGAAAGAACTAACTCTCAAAAGCTTGTTGGTGGTAGGTTAGGGTTGTGGAATGCCAAAGAACCAACCAAAAGAAAAGGGATAGTCAAAAGTGGGTAAAATCGAACAAAACTCAAGTCAAAGGCGAAGGTTAACAATTCAAAAGTGTGACAGAAACCTACGACTATATACACACACGTGGAGATTGTTGGGATTGACACGACTATGAAAATGAGAAAACAAAATGTCCTAACAAATACTATGCTCGTTGTCGTGCCAATGCAAGGAGAGACTGTGGCTCGTTTGCAAGGAAGAAAAATGACAATGGATTTGTGCACTTGCCTTGGGCGATCTTCTTTCTCTCTTTCTTACAAGCTTTGAGACTCTCTTTTGCTATGCGAGACTATTTTTCTTTTTATTTTGCTTTGTACCTTTTTCTTTCTTTTGTATCTCTTTTTTTTGCTCTCCCTTCATGCTAGCAAGTCACTCTTGATATTGCTTTTACACTCTCACTATTCATCGACAAGTGCACAATGCTCAAGCAAACACAAGATGAGCCACTCTCGTGGGATAGATACACACAAAGTAAGATAGGGGTTAACAAGGTGATGCAAGTTATACCTTCGTTGGTGATGATGAACTTGTCGTCGGTGGTGCGGGAAGATGTTTGTGGGCCGTGTTGTCGATGAGCGCGGGAGTTGTCGATGTGGAAGCTTGTTATTACTTGATGACACGCACACGGGCACAAACAAACAAGTGGAAATTAGCCAATGCAAGGTAAGAGGCAAAATTTTCTAAATCAGGCGTCAGGGCCGGAGACTCCGGGGTCTCAGGCCGGAAACTCCGGTCCAGGCCAGAGACTCCGGTGTGGACAGGCCAGAAACTCTAGTGTGGGCCAGAGACTCCGGTCTGCCAGTCTGGAAACTCCGGTCTGGACTCAGATCGCGAACTGCTCGTGTTCTTGAGTGGAAATGCACGCCTTGGGTCCTCAAATCCACAAAAAAAATGGCCAAATTGGGCATGGAAAACACAGGATTAAGCTAGACCAACACCTTAGACAAGATTTGGTCGGATCAAAACCACACATAACACTCCAAATCAAGAGATCGATCCAAAGGCAAATTTGGGCTATTTTTTGGGGGGATTTTCGATTTTTTGGTGGATAGAAGGAAATTTTGTGGGGGAATTCATGAGCAACGAAGCTCTTGATACCAATATATTGAGCGCAAACCTCTAGGGTGGGCCGATCTTTCACGAGTCCCGTTCAAATCGAGGGTGGATTGCGGGAACAGGAGAGGCGGATGAACACGATGAACTCACGCACGAAGAACACGATGAACACACACACGCAAAACCACGATACACACCAATAGCTCACACTGGCGGTGACTGGTTCGACACAATCCCTAGGATCAGCGTCGAGCGGAGGACTCTCTCTCGAACCGGCATGGCGAGAAGGGAGACTTGGTGAGATATTGACGTCTAGGCAAAGGGACTCCAATGCCTAGGCCTTGTACAAGGAGGCACGATGCAAACTCCAACAAGGTTTGGGATATTTGGTGCTCCTTTGTAATAGGAGCATGAGGCAAGAACTAGATAGATCCACAAGGGGTTTCCACTAATTCCAAATACCATGCCTATGGTTACATGAGAGGGTGGCGGCACTATATATAGGTCATCCACTAGTTCAAGGGTACTTTAGGAATAAAAGGGGAAAGTCTGGGTGGACTAAGGGGTACATGGGCCAAAGGCCCAGCTGGCGGCGTGCAGGCCCATACGCTCAGGCCGGAGACTCTGATGTGGAGGTCTGGAGATTCTGGTCGGTCTCCGGTCCATCTCCGGAGGGGCCTTCTGGATATCGTCAAGCTCAACCTGGGGGTCAGTCCGGAGATGGGCCGGAGATTCCGAGGTATGCAGGCCGGAGACTCCGATGTCTTCAGGCAGGAGACTCCGGTGTGGCCGGAGACTCCGCTGTGCGCAGGCCGGAGACTCCGGTGCTCCATCTGCTGCTTCTTCCATCTTCTCTTCCAAGCGTCCGTCTTGTCGGGCTTGGTGCTCCATCGGCTTGTCGATATGAACCTATCATGAATACATGACGCAGTATGAAGTAGTATACCATTCAAAATGGTAGGAAGTGGGCTCGCATAGAGGAACGTATTCACCTTTGGAGTCCATGACGACTTCGCATAAGTTGGAGACCATGATGTGGTAACGATCGAAGGTCGGGCTACAGCATCTCCCCTCCCTTCAAAAAGAGTCGTCCTCGACTCTACACGCTCGTCACAAAGTAGAAGATGTCGAGAGACCTTCTTGATCCTGGGGTCCACCATACAATCGTCCTCGGGAAGATTGAATTGACAACACCTCAATGTTCCTTCACATTCAATGAAGCCTACAAAGCTCACCACAAAAGCGAAGCAACACTCAAAGCATAGCTAATTCATGAAGATTATAGCATGAGTCCTCAAGTAGAGTGAAGTCCCCTCAGGATGTAGAGATACTCGTTGAAGGGCAACCATAGGTAATCTCTTTGATTCGTCTTGTCAACTTATGGTCCATAGAGGTTGACGCATAAGCAATTATACTTTCACACAACAAAGACCAAGCAACATTTGTTTGTGTGTGATACAGGAGCATGTCATTTGTGGCATGTCCATTCTTGTTCACAACACTATTAGCACAACTCAAGTATATCAAACGGGATGCATATGCAAGGTCAAGGTGCATGGAACTCGTTTGAAAATCATCTAAGTGTGGGAACTCAAACAGACCATAAAACATCTTAGTGCGGCACTCAAAGAAATTGACTAAAATATTGATCAACATCTTTGATGCAAGAATAGGAGAATTCAGCAAAAACACATGCGGAAGAATATCCAAAGCAACATCATTATGTGTGCAAGCCAACCATTGGAAAGAACAATTGTTCAATATGTTGGATGCCATACACATATCATCAAAAACAAAGATCATGGGAGTATGCATATCGCAAGCGGAAGCAAAAACAACATGTTTGCAAACAAACCATATGAAAGAGCAACTGGTCCTTCTGTTTGTTGCAACAACTATATGAGAGACTTAGAAGCTCTCATGACAATACATGCTCATAATGGCAATATGGTTGCACACAAAACATCGGAAAGAGAAATTGTTCAACATTTTTGTCACAACACACAAGGCATCAATATCCAATAGCAACGAAACATGATGTCATAAGGTGAAATAATACCATTAACATGCTTGCAATCTAACCATAGGAAATGGCAATTTTTCAACATGAAAGATGCAAAGCATGCAAAAGGTATCAGAGTTGGGTTTGATCTTGAACTCACTTGGGGATGCTCTCTAGAGCTCTTTTTGTCAACTCGTGCTCAACCGAGGTTCACATTCTTGTGCGGGTACCTACACACATCATAGATAAAAGGAAGAATGTGTGTGCATGGTAGAGAAACACATCATCCATCATGACGTATCTCTTGTTGTGCACATCACCATTAGTGTCAAGCAAGTGTAACATAGGTGCATGGTGAGTATGCAAGTGGGTAACATGCTTATCATGGTAATTATCAAAATCTACAAAATTTGAGAAATCTATGGGGGCCATCTCAATATAAACCATATTAGAATTATTGTTGCAAGCAAAACAAGTGAAAGAGCAATTATTCAACTTATTGCAAGCAATGGGAGAGATTGTACCAAATTCATGACAAAGCATGGTTTGAGGGGTACCATTGGTAACATCATTGCAAGCTAAACATTGGAAAGAGCAATTGTTCAACAAAGTGCAAGCAATGATATCATCAACATAACGTTTACAGCAAGGCATGCCTATGGCAACATCATCACAATCAAATAAATTCACATGCTCAACATTATGCAAAGGAAAAGTATCACATGGAAATACCAATGAGTCATATGTGACATCACAAACATCATCCATAGCATGCCAATCATCACAAGTCATCATGTCCACTAGTGGGATCATGGAATCATCAACACCCTTATTGTTACCTTTCATACCTCTCATATGAAGTGGGTGTTGTGGTAGCATTGGCGTCCATGTGGGCGACTTCTTCATCATGTATGGGGATGGCACCATCTTCATCCACCATGGTCATCTTCTCGATCGGAGGCATCATCATCTCTAAGCTTGGCGCTTCTTGATCCATGGAACCTAGCACATCATGAGAAAACACACTAGAGGTAGAGGGTAAGTCGTTAGAAATCAAAGTGGTCTCACGACCTATCAACTACCACTCTCAACTCACTAGGTGTATCACTCATGCCCTACAAGTGGAAGCACTCAATATCATGTATGGTGGAGTCTCTCATCTCACTCTTGTTTTCACTCAAGTGGGATAAGTGGCTCTCATACTCACATGGGATTGGTACCACATCATCACTCAAGCATGTAGGGCTAGGCTCGGTTCTCTCAACTCCATGTGCCTCCTTTGGTGAAGGGAAAGTCCCCTGCTCACCATTCTCGACCTTGTCGTCATCTTGTACATTGGGTGCGATTATGGTGGTGGCACTCAAATTGGAAGTATTGGTCCTTGACGCCATCTTCGCTCTTGCATCCACTTGTTGGCAAAGCAACTTGTTTTCTTGTATCTCTTGGGGGGTCATTTTTTGACGGCCTCGTCCAACTTGGCGAAGTGGAGGTCCATCTCTTGCTTGAATGACATTCTTGGAGTGCTTGAATAATAAGTTGCATTGAAGCTCTTCTAGTTGGATGCTTCCTCTTGAACTTGGAGTCTTGGCATTGAAGCTTGATGGCATGGAAGAAGGCTTGCTCTTGGTGCCATTTTGGTGGTGGCACTAGTAGTTGAAGGTGCCTTATGATGGTGTCGATGGAGGTCATTGGCGTGCCTTGCCAAGGGTTTATGTTGTAGAAGCACTTGGTCATCCAAATGACGCTCGCGACGATGATCCTTTTCCTTGGCACTCTTCTTTTGATGGTGGTGCCTTCTTGAGCTTGGTTGAGCATTATGGATGGTGCTCAACATGTGTTCTCCGTCTTCATGGTGAAGATGCCTTGAACGACGTCTTGTATCCTCTTGATGTTGGCAATGATCATGAGAGGATGTATGTCAATGAAGATTCTTGTTGCGTGGCCCAATCTTCACTCTTGTTTTCACTCAAGTGGGCTAAGTGGCTCTATACTCACATGGATTGGTACTACATCATCACTCAAGCACATAGGGATATGCTTGGTTCTCTCAACTTCATGTGCCTCCTTTGGTGGAGGCAAAATCCCATGCTCACCAATCTTGACCTTGTCATCACCATCTTGTGGGGTAGGCCCTTGTCTTGGAGCTTGCTCATCCTTTGCCATGTCCTCCTTGGCTTGTGTAGACATCCTCTTGACGTACTCGTCCAACTTGGCGAAGTAGAGGTCTTCATCTTCGTCCTCCATGAAGTTGCATGCATCATCTAGGACATCAAGTCTTGGCATTGAAGCTTGATGGCATGAAGGGAGCTTGCTCTCGGTGTCATTTTGGTGGTGGCACGAGAAGTAGAAGGTGCCTTATGATGGTGTCGACGGAGGTCATTGGTATGCCTTGACAAAGGTTGATGTATATGGCGCACTTGGTCATCCATATGACGCTCGCGATGATGCTTCTTGTCATTGGCACTCTTCTTCTGATGGTGGTGCCTTCTTGAGCTTGGTTGAGCATTATGGATGGTGCTCAACATGTATTCTCCGTCTTCATAGCTAAGATGCCTTGAACGATGTCTTGTATCCTCTTGATGTTGGCAATGATCATGAGAGGATGTATGTCGATGAAGATTCTTGTTGCGTGGCACCTCTTTTGGAAGATGATGTTGGGCGCCGCACTTCTTGGAGTAGATGGCACTTGATGCCTTGGAGGTAGATGCACTTGACGCCTTGGAGATGGTCGTGCTTGGCACCTTGGAGATGGTGGCGCTTGATGGCTTGGAGGTGATGGCGCTCGTCGCCATGGAGATGGTGGTGCATGACGCCATGTAGGTGGTGGCTCTTGACGCCTTGGAGGGGGATCATCGAAGTAGGTAGTGACCTTTGGTGTCGCACGCTTGGCCTTGAAGGTCATGGTTTCTTCATGATGTGTCTCTGCTAGCTTGGCGTAGTAGTCCTCCATCCCCAAGCGATGGAGATATTCTTCATGGCTCATCGAAGATCCCTCGAAGTGGGTGAAGCTCACCATGTCCTCCATGCTTGGTGAGGCGTTGTCGCTGAAGCACTCAAAGTCATCCATTCGTGGGGAGTCGTTGTTCATGTAGTACACCATATCACCAAAGCATGTGGAGCCATTATCGGTGTAGCTCTCCATGTACTCCATGCATGAGGAGCCATTGTTGATATAGAGATCCAAGACCTCCATGCTTGAGGAGCCATAGTTGATGACGTGCTCCATGTCTTCTATGCATGTGGAGCCGTCATAGGTGCAATGCTCTGGGTCCTCAAAGCATGTGGACCATTTTTCGGTGTAGTGCTCCATCATGTCCTCTATACTTGTGGAGTCGTAGTCGTGGTGGCTCATCATGGATTCTTCATAGATATCATCCTCGGTTCCGGAGTCCCTAGACATGATTCACAATACCAAGTGGTGTATATGGAAGAGGTAGGAGGTTAGGGATGCAACGCCAAACCTTACTTTACCTTGGAAGATAGTATCGTGCAAGTGGCAACACTTGAGAGAAATCAAAACCAAACAAAGTGAAGTTCATGCGGAACACCAAAATCAACTAACCACTAAAAAATACACAAAGCTTATGGTGGATAGGTATGGAAGGTGGCGTGTCCAAGAATAATCCGAAATAAAGATATTGTAATAGCAAGTAAAGAACCATGATGATCACAAAGCAAAACAAGTCAATCCACAAGATAGGAATTATGTACAAGATAACACACACGGTGGGATAAATGGGACTTGCGCGACGGAGAAAGTGAGTTAAGAACCAAATGATTACCTAGAGAAGACTATAAGCTCGTGTCGCACAAGTGCAAGGAGAGACGCTAGTTCGATTGCAATAAATTAGTGGGCTATAAGATATGCACAATAAGTACCACCTATTTGATGTTCATCGATCTTGTGCTTCCTATTTTATGAGGCACTTGTTTCTTTCTTTCTCTTTTTCTTCTTTTTCTTTTTCTATTTTTTCACCTTTCTTTTCTTTTTCACTTGTCCCTTCCTTGTGCCAACAACTATACAAGATAACAATATGAGATAGCGTGCTCACAACTTTTTCTCGGAATTCTACAAGGTATCAAATGTGCATAGCCCAAGCAATCATAGGAGGAACTAATCTCAAGAGGTGTTTGTTGAACGCAAAGATAGTGTAGCTCGCAAAGGGAAGCAAGTGGGGGAGAAGTCGCGGAATCTTTATACCTTTCGTCGCCGATCTTCATCCTTTATTGGTGGATTCCGCCTTGCTCATGGAATTTGATTGAAGTAGATAGCATGAACCATGGGGATGATGATGTATATCTCCTTCTCCTCTTCAAAACGACCTAAGGAACACCAAAATCCGAATTCGTATGCAAAAGTTATGCTCAAAATGGTGAAACAGATTTTTCTGTCAGCAGGTGGGGCGGAAACTCCGGTCTCGGCCGGAATCTCCGGTCTGGGGCCCGGAATATCCAGTCTAGAGGTTCCAGGACGCGAACGGGATGAGTTTTGGGTGAAAAACTCGAACCACCCGGAATATCCAGTCTAGAGGTTCCAGGACGCGAACGGGATGAGTTTTGGGTGAAAAACTCGAACCAAAACCTCAAATTGGTGGGGGAAATCAAGGAATTAGGCCATGAAAACACAGTGGAAGGTAGATCAACAAGTTTAGCAAGTAATACACGGATCAAAACTTACCAAAACGCACTCAAATCATAGATCGATCCAAAACATGAATTGGGGCTATTTTTGGTGCAAATTTTGAATTTATGGGGGAAAAGAACAAATCGGGGAGAAATCCGTGGCAACCAAAAGCTGATAATACCAGATGTTATGAGGTAACCCCGTGGGTGGCCCGATCTTCATGGATCTCGTGGTCAAATCGATGGGAAAGAGAGGGGAAAGGGAGAAGGTAGCGGAAGCGGACGCACACCTCGCGAAGAACATGATAAACACACGCAAAACTCAGATGATACAAGGCCGATTGCTCCCGCCGGTGGCCACCGGTCCGATAGAATCCTCGCAAGGAAAGATCGTTCAACATGCTCCCTCGATCCCACGCGGAGAGGGAAGAACACCTTGGAGAGAGTCTTGACGTCTTGGTAAAGGGACACCGATGCCAAGGCCTTGTACAATGAGGGAGGCGCGATGCAAACTCCAACGAGGTGGTGACGATAGTCGATCCCCTTTGGTAGAAGGGGATGAGGCAAAACTAGAGATTCCACAAAGGGGGTTGTCTTTAGTCTATCATCTATGCATAGGGTTACATGAGGGGGTGGGGCACTATATATAGGCCAGCCACTAGTTTAAGGGTACTTTAGGAATAAAAGTTGAAAGTCTGGGCGGACTAATGGGTACATGGGCCAAAGGTCTAGCTGGCGGCGTGCAGGCCCATACGCTCAGGCCGGAGACTCTGGTGTGGTGGTCCGGAGACTCCGGTCTGGGCCAGAGATTCTGGTCGGTCTCCGGTCTATCTCCGGAGTGGCCTTCTGTCTGTCCTCGAGCTCGATCTGGGGGTCGGTCCAGAGATGGGCCGGAGACTCTAGGGCATGCAGGCCAGAGACTTCGGTGTCTTCAGGCCAGAGACTCTGGTGTGGCCAGAGACTCCGGTGTGCGCAGGCCAGAGACTCTGGTGCTCTAGCTGCTGCTTCTTCCGTCTTCTCTTCCAAGCCTCCGTCTTGTCGGGCTGGTGCTCCAGGCTTCCTCCCATGCCTCTATACTTGTTGGTGTGAACCTATCATGGATATGGGATGGAGTATGAAGTAGTATACCATTCAAGAGGGTAGGAAGTGGGTTCGCATAGAGGAAGAGATTCACATTTGGAGTCCATGACGACTTGGCATAAGATGGAGACCATGATGTGGTAACGACCAAAGGTCGGGCTACATCACCAATACTCCTTCAAGTGGAACGACAAGACATTTGTGCTCCAACCAATGATGCCAAGCCAAGTAATCTAATCAAACATGACATTCGTGCTCAAGCTAAAGCAAGCTAATGACCCTTGTGAGATGAGTGGTGAGAGAGTGAACCACCATCAAGAAAGTGAGTTCCACAAGCCCAAAATGAGTGGAAAAATAATGAGTGCCATGACGCAAGCCACCAAATGTGAGAAGAGAGACTTGAGTGTGACCCATACTAACAATCCTTCATACATTTCTCTCTCTTTGTTATCGGTTTTGCAAGGTACCAAAGATAGACCACCACCTACAAGGAACATGCTACAAGATCTCCAACCACAACATGATGGCAATATGTACCACAAGATCTTCAACATATTTGAGAATGGCTTCGACACAAGTGATCTTTCCATGACCAAGATCAAGGCCATGGGCACACATCTGTCCTTACATGATGAAAGAACGTCGTCGAGGTCGACTCGTTTTCAAGCGGAGGGAGATGATGTAGCCCAACATACGGAAACCACCTTTGGTACACATCATGCCACACTAATCATCACTCCAAAGGTGAACTCCTTCCATGCTTCGCCTTTCATTAGTTATTATGCGAATGGAATCCTACTTGAGACAAATGTGTATGATGTGACTAGGTCCATGAACATGATGCCAAGAGGATGCAGCAAGGATGAACCTGGAGCCAAGACACCCAAACAGGAGGCATGAGGAGCAGACGCAAGAAGCTGCTGGAAGAAGACCAGAGTCTCCGGTCTGTCACATCGGAGTCTCCGGTCTGTCACACCGGAGTCTCTGACGCATCTCCGGACCGACCCCTGAACCGAAGCCTCGGTCAATCAGGATGCCCCTCTAGAGACTGACCGGAGATCGACCAGATTCTCCAGACCACACCGGAGACTCCGGACCGTCACACCAGAGTATCTAGACTAAACATCACGGGCCTGCGCGCCTCAAGTTGGGCTTGGCCCATGTAATGCCTAGAACTTCCTGTTTATGCCAGTTTTATCCCTAGCTCGTGGCTGGCCTATATATGCCCCCACCCCATTCCTTGAAACCCTATATATGATGATGAACTAAGGCATGTGCCTAACCCTATATGGGAACCCCCTCTTCATAGTAGATCTATGATTTGTACAAGGCCTTGGAGTCGGTTCCTTTCTCCAAGTCATCAAGACCCTCCTTGATAAGGGGTAACCCCGTGGGTGGCCCGATCTTCATGGATCTCGTGGTCAAATCGATGGGAAAGCGAGGGGAAAGGGAGAAGGTAGCAAAAGCGGATGCACACCTCGCAAAGAACACGATAAACACACACAAAACTCACACGATACAAGACGATTGCTCCTGCCGGTGGCCACCAGTCCGATAGAATCCTCGCAAGGAAAGATTGGTAAACGTGCTCCCTCAATCCCACGCGGAGAGAGAAGAACACCTTGGAGAGGGTCTTGATGTCTTGGCAAAGTGACACCGATGCCAAGGCCTATACAACGAGGGAGGCGCGATGCAAACTCCAATGAGGTGGTGACGATGGTCAATCCCCTTTGGTAGAAGGAGATGAGGCAAAACTAGAGATTCCACAAAGGGGGTTGTCTTTAATCTATCATCTATGCCTAAGGGATACAATGAGGGGTGGGGGCTCTATATATAGGCCAGCCACTAGAATGGGGGTAGTTTGGGCATAAAACTAGGGTTTGGTGCGGAATAGAGGGGTACATGGGCCAAGGGCCCAGATGTTGGCTCGCAGTTCCATCACTTAGGTCGGACAGTCCGGGTCGAGTGGGTTGGACAGTCCGGGGGGCGAACACTCTAGGCAGTGTCCGGGTAGAGTCCGATGTAGCATACAGACTATCCGCACCAGGAAGGGGACGGGGCCGGCCGGACACTCCGGCGTGGTCAGGACAGACACTCCGGTTGCGTCGGACATTCTGGCTGGCATCGGGTGGACTCGCCGGGGTGATGACGGCAGAGTCTCCGGTTCTGGAGTTGGCTGCTCCTGGTCAATCTTCTTGGGTGACTTGGGGACGATCTTTGGGACTTTGCTGACTTGGGGACGATCTTGGGGACTTGGCATTGTAGATGTATTAGCATCCGTAGGATGGGCTACATCAGTTCCCCCCATCAAAAAGAGTCATCCTCGACTCTTCATGCTCATCACTAAGAAGAGGATGTCGAGAGACCTTCTTGATCTTGGGGTTCACCATATAGTCATCCTCGGGAAGATTGGATTGACAACACTTCAATGTTCCTTCATCTTTCATGAAGCCTACAAAGCACACCACAAAAACAAAGCAACACTCAAAGCGTAGCCAATTCATGAAAATTATAGCATGAGTCCTTAAGTAGAAGGAGGTCTCCTTATGGTGTAGAGATAGCTTGTTGAAGGGCAGCCATAGGTAACTCTCTTCGATTCGTCTTGTCAACTTATGGTCCATAGAGATTGACGTGTAAGCAACTGTACCTTCACACAACAAAGACCAAGCAACATATGTTCGTGTGTGATAGAGGAGCATGTCATTTGTGGCATGTCCATTCTTGTTCACAACACTATTAACACAACTCAAGTATAGCAAATAGGATGCATATGCAAGTTCAAAGTGCATGGAAATCGTTTGAACATCATCCAAATGTGGGAACTCAAAAACTCCATATAACATCTTAGTGTGGCACTCAAAGCAATTGACTAAAGTATTGATCAACGTCTTTGATGCAAGAATAGGATAATTCGGCAAAAACACATGCGGAAAGATATCCAAAGCAACATCAGTATGTGTGCAAGCCAACCATTGGAAAGAACAATTGTTCAATCTATTGGATGCCATACACATATCATCAAAAGCCAAAATCATGGGGGGTATGAGTATCGCAAACAAAAGCAAAAACAACATGTTTGCAAATAAACCATATGAAAGAGCAAGTGGTCCTTATGTTTGTTGCAATAACAATACGAGAGACTTAGAAGCTATCATGATAATACATGCTCTTAATGGCATTATGGTTGCACACAAAACATCGGCAAGAGAAATCGTTCAATGTTTTTGTTGCAACACACAAAGCATCAATATCCAATAGCAATGAAACATGATTGTCAAAAGGTGAAAGAATACAATCAACATGCTTGCAAGCAAACCATAGGAAAGAGCAATTTTTTCAACATGAAAGACGCAAAGCATGCAAAAGGTATCAGAGTTGGGTTCGATATTGAACTCACTTGGGGGATGCTCTCTAGAGCTCTTTTTGTCAACTTGTGCTCAACCGAGGTTGACATTCTTATGCGGGTACCTACACACATCAAACACCAAAGGAAGAACGTGTGTGCATGATAGAGAAACACATCATCCATCATGACGTATCTCTTCTTGTGCACATCACCATGAGTGTCAATCAAGTATGAAATAGATGCATGGTGAGTATGCAAGTGGGGAACATGCTTATCATGGATTTTGCCAAAATTCCAAAATTTGAGAAAGCTATGGGGGCCATCTCAATATAAACCATATGAGAATTATTGTTACAAGCAAAACATGTGAAAGAGCAATTGTTCATCTTATTGCAAGCAATATGACAAATTATAAAACATCCATGACAAAGCATGGTCCGAGGGGTACCATTTTGATCATCATTGCAAGAAAAACATTGGAAAGAGCAATTGTTCAACAAAGTGCAAGCAATGACATCATCAATGTAACGTTTAGAGAATGGCATGTCTATGGCAAGATCATGACAATAAAAGGATTCCACATGGTCATCATGATGCATAGCAAAATCAACACATGGGAATAAGAATGGAATATATGTCATGTCACAAGTATCATCCATAGCATGCAAGTCATCACAAGTCATCATGTCCACTAGTGGAATCATGGCCTCATCAACACCCTTATTTTTACCTTGTTCATACCTCTCATATGAAGTGGGTGGTGTGGTAGTATTGGCCTCCATGTGGGTGACTTCTTCATCATGTATGGGGATATCATCATCTTCATCCACCATGTATATCTTCTTGGTTGAAGGCATCATCATCTCCAAGCTTGGCACTTCTTGATCCATGGAACCTAGCACAAAATGAGAAAACACACTAGAGGTAGAGGTAAGTCATTAGAAATCAAAGTGGTCTCACATGACCTATCAACTACCACTCTCAACTCACTCGGTGTCTTACTCATGCCCTCCAAATGGAAGCACTCAATCTCACATATGGTGGAGTCGCTCATCTCACTCTTGTTTTCACTCAAGTGGGCTAAGTGGCTCTCATACTCACATGGGATTGGTACCACATCATGACTCAAGCATATGGGGGTACGCTCGGTTCTCTCAACTCCATGCGCCTCCTTTGGTAAAGAGAAAGTCCCATGCTAAACCATTCTTGACCTTGTCATCGCCATCTTGTATATTGGGCGCCATTGTGGTGGTGGCACTCATACTGGAAGTATTGGTCCTTGACGCCATCTTCGCCCTCAGATCCACTTGTTGGCAGAGCAACTTGTTTTCTTCTATCTCTTGTGGGGTCATATTTTTTACGGCCTCCTCCAACTTGGCAAAGTAGAGGTCCATCTCTTGCTTGAATGACATTCTTGGAGTGCTTGAATAAGAAGTTGCATTGAAGCTCTTGTAGTTGGATGCTTCCTCTTGAACTTGGAGTCTTGGTGTTGAAGTTTGATGGTGTGGAAGAAGGCTTTCTCTTGGTGCCATTTTGGTGGTCGCACTAGTAGTTGAAGGTGCCTTATGATGGTGTCGACGGAGGTCATTGGCGTGCCTTGCCGAAGGTTTATGTTGGAGAAGGACTTGGTCATCCACATGACGCTCGTGACGATCTTTTTCCTTGTCACTCTTCTTTTGATGGTGGTTCCTTCTTGAGTTTGGTTGAGCATTACGGATGGTGCTCAACATGTATACTCTGTCTTCATGGCGATGATCTCTAGAGGATGTATGTCGATGAAGATTCTTGCTTCATGGCGCCTTGTGTGGATGATGATGTTCGGGCGCCACTCTTCTTGGAGTAGATGGCACTTTATGCCTTGGAGGTAGATGCACTTGATGCCTTGGAGATGGTCGTGCTTGACGGTTTGGAGGTGATGGCACTCGTCGCCTTGGAGATGGTGGTGCATGATGCCATGTAGGTGGTGGCGCTTGACTCCTTGGAGGTGGATCATCGAAGTAGGTGGTGCCCTTTGGTGTGGCATGCTTGGCCTTGAAGGTCATGGTTTCTTGATGATGCGTCTCCGCTAGCTTGGTGTAGTAGTCCTCCATATCCAAGCGGTGGAGATATTCTTCATGGCTCATGGAAGAGCCCTCGTGTTGAGGGCAAACCTCTAGGGTGGCCCGATCTTTCACGAATCCCTCTCAAATCGAGGATGGAGTGTGGGAGGGGAGGAGAGGATGAACAGGACGAACTCACGCAAGAAGAACGCGATGAACACACACACGCAAAACCATGATACACACCAATAGCTCACGCCGGCAGTGACCGGTCCGGCGCAATCACTAGGATCAGCATCGGGCGGAGGACTCTCTCTCGAACCGGCACAGCGAGATGGGAGATTCGTTGAGATTTTGACGTCTAGGCAAAGGGACTCCGATGCCTAGGCCTTGTACAATGCGGAGGCATGATGCAAACTCCAACGAGGTTTGGGATATTTGGTGCTCCTTTGTCAAAGGAGCATGAGGCAAGAACTAGATAGATCCACAAGGGGGTTCCACTAATTCCAAATATCATGCCTAGGGTTTACAATAGAGGTGGGGGACTACATATAGGCCAGCCACAAGTTCAGGGGTAATTTAGGCATTAAAGTAGGATTCTGGGCAAAGTAGAGGGGTACATGGGCCACATGGCCCAGCTATTACTCGCAGGCCCATCTTCAGGCCGGACAGTCCGGGTCAGGTGGACCAGACATTCCGGGGTGGCTGGACACTCCGGGTAGTGTCCAGTTAGTGTCTGAAGTGGCATACTGAATGTCCGCACCAGGATGGGGCTAGGGTAGGCCGGACACTCCGGCTGAGTCGCGCCGGACACTCTGGCTGGATTGGGGCGGACACTTCGACTCAGGCAGCTTCAGGACAGGTGCAGCTTCAGGGCTCGTGTGTTGACACGGCGGGGTTTCGTACCTGATAATGCACAGAGTAGTGGCATGAATTAGTAAGCCATCCAAGTGTATGTCCAACTCACATGATGAGAGGAGTGAATTCACCTTAGCTTGAAGGAGCTTGGCTTGGGCACGGGTCATTGGTCCACTTGGGGGACTTGGTGGTGTAGATGTAGGAGCATCCGTAGGACAGGCTGCATCAGCTCCCCCCCTTGGGAAAGAGTCGTCCTCGACTCTTCATGGTTTTCATCTTGAACATCTCCATGGTAGGGTGAGAGATCCTTGACGTTGAATGTATTGCTTGCAAGGTACTTGGATGTCGGTATGTCGATGATGTAGGCGTTGTTGTTGATTCTCTTGAGGACCTTAAAGGGACCATCTCCTCTTGGCTTGAGCTTGGAGTCGTGTTCCTTGGGGAAGCGGTCTTTGCTTAGGTGTATCCACACAAGATCACCTTCTTCAAATATCATCTCCTTGTCCTTGCTTAACCTTTTAGCTTGGCGAAGGACTTGTTGCTCGATAGTAGCTCTAGTTTCTTCATGAAGCTTTTTCATAGCTTGTGCGCGCTTCTCAACGTCCATGTGAGTGCGCTCATGGAGAGGTAGTTGTAGGATGTCGAGCACGGTGAGGGGATAGAAACCATAGACGATCATGAAGGGACTCATATTGGTTGTGGAGTGCTTGGCACGATTGTAGGAGAACTCGGCGTGTGGAATGCATTCCTCCCAATCCTTGAGGTTTTTCTTGATCAACACAAGAATAAGAGTCCCAAGGCTTCGGTTGACAACTTCGGTTTGGCCATCGGTTTGAGGATGCGACGCGGATGAACATATGTAACTACCTCGGTGAATTACGCTCCTAGTTACAAGCCTGGATGAGCGGAAATGGTTAAAATAGTACGGTGGGGCCCAAATGCCACTCACAGGTAGACCTTTCGGCCGTCCTAACCACTTCCAAACATCGGGACAAGAACGGGCGGCGTAATCGGCAGGCGAAGGGATCAACTACATACACAAATGAGTATGTATGCAAGCCACCATACAACAGTACATCAGAGCCATTCCATCTAAAAAGAAAGGAAATATTGCAACGCCATACGGCAAGATCCAAATATCCTAGATAGATATAATAGTTTAGGATATCTCCTCATACATCAAACATCAGAGTATCAGGCGGAAGCGGAAGACAAAATCCGAGTACGGATAAGAAGCAAATCGGCATAAGATGCCCCATAAATAAGCACATCCCGCCCACAGATCTCACGGATCCCCGTTCCCGGAATCTCTACACCGAATGATCGTTGCCCACATCGTCCGTCTCCTCCACCCAGTATCCATCTTGCGAGTTTACCTGTTCATCTGAATCCAACAATTTATCGTGTGAGACCCTAGGGGTACTCAGCAAGTCTTTATGCCTCTAAAGGGGACACAACCTGGGGTGATGCAATTGCAGCAAAAGATAAACCCTAACAATTCTATAGATACTCACTAACCATCTGCCTAACCAGAGATAGACGGATGTCCGTGAATTAATAACAACAGTTATAATGGTAATGTCCACAGATCCATCCTCCTCCTCGCTTACCGACGAGGAAGCGGATGAACAACCCCCCCCCCATCCGTTGGCAGTTTTATTATTCATTCCATGAGTGTTGCACTATCTACTAGTCCGGTACTTAGTCAAATTAAAAGCGGTACTTTAGTTATTCTTGTCTATGATCGAGAAACTGTGCTCCAAGTCGTCCATAACCGCGGACACGGCTTTCAGAAAGTTTTACCCTGCAGGGGTGCACAAATAGCAACACACACTCGATCAACCTCGGAAAAACCAAATCAAAACCCAACGAGGCAGTCACGACAAAGCGATCACAGGATTCAGAAATATTTCAGGGGGCCACCCCATTAAGCTACCCGCGACGAAGTTGGCCGACTCCGAGACGGACTCAAGGTTTGCGCCAATGGCTGTAAACGACTGGGAACCCGAAAATGTGACTGGGCTTGTCGATACCGCGAAAACACTCCGCTTTCCTAAACAGTACAGTGTGCAGTACCTCGCACAATTTAAATAAAGCAGTAAAGCATGGCATAAGTACAGGATAGTAAATAAAACCTCAAACTAGTTTGTGGCCCCAAGAAATAAGAATGAATCAAGCTCTGGCTCAGGGGGGTTCATAAGCCTCCCGGATGTGGATAGCGCGAATATTCAAGGAACGGGAATCAAGTACTCGGGGTCCTACGGGGCACAAGTGAGCCTGAAAAACCAAATAGCAAATATGGCTCACCGATGCCACTTTCATTAGTTATCCCATTACTACTCAGGTTAAGTTGTTTAGGTACCTCGTTATCCATCAGACACTCACATACCCTACTCATGCTGTTCTACGACTCGCATGGCTCAAACAACTCCTGTAGTAATGGCTCATGGGATGGAGGAACAAGCTTCGGTGGCGTTTAAAAGTAAAGGCTATGCAATACTTGGGATTCAGTTTAATGCAATCGCGACTCAATGATGCAAGAATAAGATAGAGGCAATAGGTACTATATGTATGCAAGCATGTGGTAGTGCTTGCCTGGCAGCTCAGTTGAAGCAAGGGATGGATCTGGGTAGTGCTCCTGGTTCTCTTGATATATCCCCTACTCAGTGTCTATTCGAAGAAGAACCAAACAAACAAGGGCCAACATAAATAAAGTGCACAAGCATATGAGTAAAATGCATCAAGCAAACAATCATGCCATGATGAATGATGCACAATTTGCATGGCAATAAGGTAGCATGGCATGGGTGAGGTGTGGAATACAAGGAATAATCATTTTTGGGGGTTTTAATCACATTTTAGCCTCATATTAGTTGCTGTACACTTTATATTTATATGATGCATGCTGCAAAACAGAACATGGAATGCATAAACAGAAAGGTCTCGTCGAGCTAATCATTTTAGACATATTATTTGTTAAATTTGGAGTTATAAAACAAAAGTTATTAATTTATTAAGGAAAAAGGGCATTTTATTGTAATTTAAATCAACTTGAAATTTTAAATGTTCAAAATATATTTTGAAGGCCATATTTGAATTCCTCACATTTTTCTGATCTCAAAACATATATTATTTGTATTGTTTGAAAAAAAAATATTTGGAAAGTTATTTGAAAACAGATTTAAAATTTGAATTTAGTTTAATTTGGAAAAGTTTGAATTAAAACAGACATACAGGAATACTTTTGTCACCCAGTCCAGTGTGAGCCAGAGCCACCGACAGGTGGGCCAGCTGCTGACTGGGCGACACAGCGCGCAGAGAGGTTTTTCACCGCGGAAGTGCCCAGCCCGTGACACTGACAGATGGGACCCGCTGGCTCGCAGGCCCACTTGACAGAGAGAGGTGGAGAACTGACCACGTGGCGCTGTGAGGGAGTGCGGGTTGAGTACATAAATCTGCGGGGGTGTTTTCGCAAAACTAACAGAGAGGCTGACGGTGGGCTCGGTGTACCGCGGGTTCGGCCGAAAAAGATGCAGGGGGTTTTATGCAAAAAGGAGACGCGGCACTGTGCTTCTTCTCTGAACCCTGACGACGGTTCGGTGCACGCCAGCGGCAGAGCGCGGCGCACGGGCTCGATCCCGCGACGCGGGCCACGCGCGCGAAGGGCGGAGCCACTGCGGTGGCTTGGGGGTTGCTGGTAGGGGAGGGCTGCATGGCTAGATAGGGTTCTGCGACGCTACGGCGAGGGTGCGAACGCGAGCGAGCCAGCACAGAGAGCGTTTGTCGGATTGTCCGGTGCGTACAGGCAACGGCAGCGCAGAGGAGCATGTCTAGGAGGTTGCGTGGCTCACCGAGAGTTTGTTGGAGGTGGTGGTTCGGGCGGAGGGGTAGCGGACCGACGACGAGGCAGAGACCGGCGAAGCTAGGGTTTCGCGTCGGAGCGGCGTCGTCCTGGTGGCTCTGGTCCTCCTCCTCCTCGCTGGCGTGGCTAGGGGTGATGCAGAGGGTCGCCTCGGTCTTCTCGATCACCTCCACGACGGGCACGCCGGCTGGAACGATGGATCGTAGGTGGAGCCGACGGTGTCCGGCGAGAGGGAGCTAGGGTCGGTGGAGAGGGAGGGAGGAAGTCCAGGGCGCCTCGGCCAGATCTGGAGAGGCCAGAGGAGAGCCGAGAGGGAGTAGATAGGGACGGGAGAGGAGAGGGGGTGCCGTGGGGGAGTGGGTAGGGTTAAAGGTGGCTCGGCCACCTTTTTCCCCCTCCTTCACGTGCTCGAGCTGGGAGGCCAGGGCAGGCACGGGCAGGGGCTTCCAGGTGGGGCAGGGTGAGGCCAAGGAGGGTGGTTCGGTGTGGGGCATGCAGGGCAGAGAGAAAAGAGAGAGGGAGGGAGAGAGGGAGCTCGGGTTGGAGCTAGGGTTGGGTAGTGGGAGGCTCGGGCTAGGGTTTCTGCTGGGGATGGGGTAGCTAGGTGGGGCCAGGTGATCAGGTGGCCAAGTGGGGCCAGCTAGGTAGAGAGAAGAGAGAGGCCGAGAGAGAGTGGTGGTGTGGTAGCTAGGGTTTGGTTTAGATGGCGGGTGTGGTTTAGAGAGGGTGGTAAAGAGAGGAGAGATGAGTGTATGGTTTAGGTTTAGAGAGAGAGAGAGATGGAGTGGTTCTTTTTGACTAGATCAAGCATGATTAAGACAAGCTCAAGCAAGATATAGTCTAAAGAGAGAAGAGAAGAAAAGGTGGTGATGGCATGGATGGAGATGGTGATGGGGTTTTAGATGATTGCATGCATCAAGCAAGATCAAGCATAAGGGGTAGAGAGAGATATGGGGAAGATCCACTCAAAGATTCATATAAAAACCAAAGGCTAGGAAAAAGGTGGTACTTGCATGGCCCATGCAAAACAATTAATGCCATGCTTAATCTTGTGAAAACAATAATATTTACATGGCATTATTCCTATGCATTCCCAAAAGTGGGATTAAGCCAAGCAAAAGAATAGTAGAAGTAGATCCATCCTATCTCCCATGAGCTAGATTAAATACCCAAAAGAAAAACAAATGCAAGCTCATGGATAATGGAATGGTGGAATTATAAGGTGGTGAAAAGAAAGGTGGTGGAGTAGATTAAAAGATATGCCCCCAACTCAACTTGGGCATTTAAACAATATATCAAGAACCAAATACAATATCAAGAGGCAAATACAATTTACAATGCATATGAGAGAAGAACCAAAACAAAAAGGGTTTTATATGATGCTCAAATGCAAGGTGGCATGATGACATGAGCATGATATAATTATGATGAAACAATTATATGTAGGAAGTAGCATACATATAGGCTAGGCTAGTAGCATTGCAATTGTTAGACAATTGGGATGCTACAACATATGAGCTTGACGTCGAGCTTGGCCATGAGGGTCTTCCATAAGTAGCTCATGAATTTGACGTCGCGGTCGGAGACGATTGTTTTTGGCACATCGTTAAGACGGACGATTTCCCTGAAAAACAGATTTGCAACATGTGAAGCATCGTCGGTCTTATGGCACGGTATGAAGTGTGCCATTTTGGAAAAACGATCCACGACAAAAAATATAGAATCATGACCATTCTTAGATCTAGGCAATCCTAACACAAAATCCATGCTAATGTTGGACCAAGGTGAATGAGGAATAGGTAATGGCATATAAAGACCATAAGGGTTAGCTTGCGACTTACCTTGAACATATGTCGTGCATCGTTGAACGTAGCGCTCCACGCCGCGCTTCATCTTGGCCTAGAAGTAGTGAGTGGAGAGCATGTCCAATGTCTTGTCATGGCCAAAGTGACCCATAAGGCCTCCACCATGAGATATTTGTAGAAGCAAAAGTTGGAGCGACAATTTCAGAATGCAAAGCTTGTTTTGTTTAAAGAGAAAGCCCTTATGCAAATAGAAATCGTCAACTCCTTTGTCAATGGAGCACTTTGCGAAAATTTGTTCAAAGAACGGGTCGGAAGCATACAAAGATTTTATTTCCTCAAGACCAAACACGTTGATTTCAAGTCGAGTAAGAAGGTTTGTGTGCTTGCGAGACAAAGCGTCCACAACTACATTATCTTTGCCCTTCTTATACTTGACAATATATGGAAAAGTCTCCATAAACTCAACCCAGTTAGCGTGTCTCTTACTCAAGTTAGCTTGGCCTTTGACATATTTCAACGACTCATGGTCGGAGTGTATGATAAACTCTTTGGGCCATAGTTAGTGTTGCCAAACTTGAAGGACATGAACTAAGGCAAAAAGCTCTTTCTCATAAATCGGATAATTAAGGCGAGCACCATCAAGTTTCTCGCTATGGTAGGCTATAGGACGTTCGTTTTGCATAAGGACTCCTCCAATGCCAATACCACTAGCATCACACTCTATCTCAAAAGTTTTAGTGAAATATGGTAACACAATAAGAGGTGCTTTGGTGAGCATATTTTTAAGTTCATCAAAAGCTTTTTGTTGACCTTTTCCCCACATGAAGGTGACATTCTTTTTCGTTAACTCGTTGAGAGGACAAGAAATGGTTGAAAAGTCTTTCACAAAGCGATGATAGAAACCGCCTAACCCATGAAAACTTCAGAGTGCACTCACATTTTTTGGGATGGGCCAATCTCGTATGTCCTTTACCTTAGACACATCAACTTCAATGCCCTTCGAAGAAATGACAAATCCAAGAAAAATCAACTAGCCTTTAGCAACAGTACACTTGGGAAGATTATCATAAAGCTTTTCATGTCGAAGGATTTGCAAAACTTCCTTGACATGTGTAATATGGTCCTCAAGTGACTTGCTATAAACAAGTATATCATAGAAATAGACAACAACACTCTTGCCAATGAGAGAATGCATAATATGATTCATGAGGCGCATGAAGGTGGATGAGGCATTAGATAAACCAAAGGGCATAACCAGCCATTCATACAGACCAAGTTTGGTCTTGAAGGCAGTTTTCCACTCATCACCTTCAGCCATGCGTATTTGATGGTAACCACTACAAAGATCAATTTTCAAAAAAATAGTGGCTCCACACAACTCATCAAGCATGTCATCGAGACGTGGTATGGAATGTCGATAACGCACAGTGATAGCATTGATTGGACGGCGGTCCATGCATAACCGTAATGTTTCATCCATTTTTGGAACAAGAATCACAGGTACGGCACTTGGACTAGTGCTAACAACCTTTGGAGACGAGTTGGTTGATTTGATGTTCAATCTCCTTTGTCCCCTCCGGGTTCGTGCGGTAAGCGGCGCAGTTTGGAAGGGGTGTGCCAGGGATGAGGTCAATGCGATGTTCGATGCCGCAAAGAGGAGGTAGTCCACGTGGAAGCTCTTCAGGGAACACATCCTTGAATTCCTGCAAAACAATCATCAAAGATGGAGGAACATTGGTTAATTCATTAGTTCCTTGCGCTAGTCCTTTGCAAAGGAGGACGTAGTGCAAGATGGATCGGCTGTTCCGAACATCTCTCGTCTCACTTTTGGTGGCATGGAGAACACTCTTAGTTTTTCCACTCAAGTTTGGCTTGTGGCTCTCACTCACTATGAGGTGGTTCTCTCTCTCACTGCTCTTCTCAAAAGTAGGTGCTATGCTTTGTGCCCTCGCTAAAGCCTTTGCATTGTCCAAAATTATTTGGCTAGGAGTCATTGGTTGCAAAACACATGTTTTGTTGAGCCATTTGAATGTGTAAACATTGGTGCAACCATCATGTAGAGCAGCCTTGTCAAATTGCCATGGTCGACCAAGAAGCATGTGACAAACTGTCATAAGAACCACATCGCACTCCACCATGTCTTTGTAAGGGCCAATGGCAAAGGAGACCGATACGGTATGCTTGATCTTCACGGACACTTGGTCACTTAGCCATTGCACAAGGTAGGGGTGCTTGTGCGGATGGAGGGTGAGGTTGAGCTTCTCACACAACTCGGTGCTAGCAAGGTTGTGGCTCCGTCCATCGATGATCACTTTGATAGACTTGCCATTGATATTTGCTCGTGTTTGGAAGATATTTGAGCATTGGTCTTCATGCTCTTGTGCTTGAGTGGTCAAGATCCTTGCGACGACAAGCGATGGACTTGCGTCATGTCCACACATGAGGAGTTCTTGGTCATCTTCCACTCGTTGTCTTGCCATTGCTTCCTTGACTCGGGCATCAAATTCATCTTCACTCAAGTGATCTTCGTCGCCATTGTCATGGATGAACAATACCTTCTTGTTTCCACATTCCGCTGACTTGTGTCCTATTCCTCCACACTTGTATCATTCACCGTTGAAAGGTGTATCACTCTTTGCTTGTTTTCCACTTGGGGGAAGTTTTCCTTGAGGAAGTGAGGGCTTGAAGGAAGGCTTGGAGGTACTTGAGGAGCTTCCATTGAAGGTTGTTGGAGTAGCGGTTGAAGCTTGCTTGTAGGTGAAATACGTCTTGGGCTTGTTGTACTTGATGTCCTCTTGCACTTGACGTTCGGCATTTGTTGCGATGTGCACAAGCTCAACCATGGTGTTGTATGTTCGGAACTCGACGATGCGCTTGGTTGGGTGGTTAAACCCAATAAGGAAGCATGCCATAGTTTGCTCCATGCGCTCGTCAATGTTGGCGCGAATCAAGTTGAGTTCCATTTCCTTGAAGTACTCTCCCACGGTCTTTGTCCCTTGACGAAGAGATTGAAGGTTGTTGAAGAGGTCACGTGTGTAGCGCGCGGGGACAAAGTGGTACCTCATATGAGCCTTCATGTCATGCCAAGTTGTGATTGGCGGCTCTTTCCTTGCATCACGAGCAACTTGTTGTTGTTCACACCAAAGTTTGGCATAATCATCAAACTCAAGCGAAGCCATGGCGACCATCTTCTCGTTGCTATAATTGTGCGTGCGGGAGATCTTGTCGACTTTGAGTGCCCATGAGAGGTATTCTTCGGGGTCATTAGATCCGGTAAACTTGGGCATTGTGAACTTGAGCTTGCCTAAAGTTTCTTCATCGTTGCGATCATTACGACGAGATTGGTGACCTTGTTGATGATCTTGTGGTTGAGGCGGTGGAATTTGGTTCTCGCGACCTTGTTGCGAAGCTTGCTCTTGATATTGTTGTTGTGGCGCTTGCTCTTGCTCTTGGCGCGGTTGTTGACGACGTTGGGGCACTTGGGACTCATGAGGGTGTTGAGGATGTGGAGCCTCATGACGTGGTTGATGATGAAAAGGAGGCTCGTTCCTCGGTTGGTGATGTTGGTTAGGCAGATGGGCCTCACGGCGAAGATCATGGTCTTGAGCCTCTTGAGGTGGTGGGCGTCGCTCAACTTGTACCACTTGACGCTCCATGTTTTGGTATGGTGGAGGAGGCGCCTCGTGATTACCATGTTGTCGGTGTGGACGTTCATGACGATGATGACGAGGTGGAGGATCTTGGAGAGCTTCACGTTGATGACGAGCTTGATTCTCCAAATTGGAGTCATCACTTGTTGTTTCAAGTATGTGTCGCGGGTGATGGTGGTAGACTTGCGGTTGCACTTGCGTTTCTTCTTGTGGTTGCTCTTGTGGTTCTTCTTGTGGTTGCACTTGTTGGATCACTAGTGCCCATGTGTGATGGCGGTGTGTTTCTTGCCTTGCTCGTGGCCTTGAAGAGAAATCACCATCATAGCTTGACGTTGCAGCATGCCTTGAGGAAGGTACATAGTTCGAAGAACTTCCATCTTCAACCACAGGGGCGTCATTGCGTCTTGGAGCACTTGGATGTAGATCTTGTTGAATAGGTGCATGACGATGCGAAGAACTTGAAGAGCTTGATGCACATGAATGTGGTCTTGTCATTCCATCGATGAGGCGTCGAAGATTGTCATTTGTTTCGGCGACAAAGCATTGTAGCGCTTCATTTTGATGGCCGAAGTTGTGATGCATTGCATGCATTTGTCGTTCGAGGCCATCAAAGCGATTGTCGATGTTCTTGAACTCAGCTTGCATCTCGCCAAATTATTCATCTTGTCGCGTCTCTAGGGCTTGGCAACGTTCATAGAACTCTTGATGGACGAGGAAGTGACTTGCGCGCGTCATGTACGGTACATGTTCTTATTCTTGGGGATGTGGTTGGTTCGACTCACCGTGCCTATCCATCATGCAAAACACCCAAGTAGTGTATATGGAAGTGGAATATGGTGGTGTTAGCCTCGTACCTCACCTTGGGGATTGCACCAAACTAGAAACCACAAGTGAGAGCTATAAGCGTGCAAAGTGGAATTGCAAAGAAAACTCACACTAAAGAAAGAACTAACTCTAAAAAGCTTGTTGGTGGTAGTTTAGGGTTGTGGAATGCCAAAGAACCAACCAAAAGAAAAGGCGATAGTCAAAAGTGGGTAAAATCCAACAAAACTCAAGTCAAAGGTGAAGGTCAACAACTCAAAGGGGTGACGGGAACCTAAGACTATATACACACACGTGGAGATTGTTGGGATTGACACGACTATGAAAATGAGCAAACAAAATATCCTAAAGAAGACTAAGCTCTTTGTCATGCCAATGCAAGGAGTGAGCATGGCTCGTTTGCAAAGAAGAAAAATGAGCAACGGATTTGTGCACTTGCCTTGGGCGCTCTTCTTTCTCTCTTTCTTACAAGCTTTGAGACTCTCTTTGGAAATGGAAGACTATTTGTCTTTTTCTTTTGCTTTGTATCTTTTTCTTTCTTATTTTTTTGCTCTCCCTTGATCCTACCAAGTCACTCTTGCTATTGCTTTTACACTCTCACTATCCAAGGACAAGTGCACAATGCTCAAGAAAACACAAGCTGAGCCACTCTCGTGGGATAGGTCTACACAAAGGAAGATAGGGGTTAACAAGGTGACGCAAGTTATACCTTCGTTGGTGATGATGAACTTGCCATCGGTGGTGCGGGATGATGTTCATGGGCCGTGGTGTCGATGAGCGTGGAATTTGTCGATGCGGAAGCTTGTTGTTAGTTGACGACATGCACACAGGACACGAGCAAACAATGGAAATTAGACAATGCAAAAAATGAGGCAAAACTGTCAAAACTGGTGTTCTGGCCGGACACTCTAGTCTGTTTATGCCGGACACTCCGGTATAGTTTGGCCGGACACTCTAGTCTGGCTGGATACTCCGGTCGGTTCGGGCCGGGCACTCCGGTGCGGGTTTCCTGCTCGTGTTCTTGAGAGGAAATCCACGCCTTAAGGACTCAAATCCACGAAAACCTGGCCAAATTAGGCTGGGAAAATGCAAGAGAAAGCTGGACCAATGCCTAATACAAGGTTTGGTCGGATGAAAACCACAAATAACACTCCAAATCAAGAGATCGATCCAAAGGCAAATTTGGGGCTCTTTTTTCGGGATTTTCGAATTTTTGGTGGATAGAAGGAAATTTTGTGGGGGAATTCGTGAGCAACGAAGCTCTTGATACCAATATGTTGAGGGCAAACCTCTAGGGTGGCCCGATCTTTCACGAATCCCTCTCAAATCGAGGATGGAGTGCGGGAGGGGATGAGAGGATGAACATGACGAACTCACGCACGAATAACACGATGAACACACACACGCAAAACCACGATACACACCAATGGCTCACGCCGGCGGTGACTGGTTCGGCGCAATCCCTAGGATCAGCTTCGGGCGGAGGACTCTCTCTCGACCCGGCACGGCGAGATGGGAGACTCGGTGAGAGCTTGACGTCTAGGCAAAGGGACTCCGATGCCTAGGCCTTGTACAACGCGGAGGCACGATGCAAACTCCAACGAGGTTTGGGATATTTGGTGCTCCTTTGTCAAAGAAGCATGAGGCAAGAACTAGATAGATCCACAAGGGGTTTCCACTAATTCCAAATATCATGCCTAGGGTTTACAATAGAGGTGGGAGACTATATATAGGCCAGCCACAAATTCAGGGGTAATTTAGGCATTAAAGTAGAGTTCTAAGCGAAGTAGAGGGGTACATGGGCCACATGGCCCAGCTATGACTAGCAGGCCCATCTTCAGGCCGGACAATCTAGGTCGGGTGGACCGGACAGTCCGGGGTGGCCGGACACTCTGGGTAGTGTCCGGTTAGTGTTTGAAGTGGCATATTGAATGTCCGCGCCAGGATATGGCTGGGGTAGGCTAGACACTCTGGCTAAGTCACGTCGAAAACTCCGGCTGCGCTGGACACTCCAGCTAGATTGGGGCGGACACTCCAGCTCAAGCGCTTTAGGACAGGTGCAGCTTCAGGGCTCGTGGGTTGACCCGGCGGGGTTTCGTACCTAATAATGCACAGAGTAGTGGTATGAAGTAGTAAACCATCCAAGTGTATGTCAAAGTCACATGATGAGAGGAGTGAATTCACCTTAGCTTGGAGGAGCTTGGCTCGGGCAAGGGTCATTGCTCCATTTGGGGGACTTGGTGGTTTAGATGTAGGAGCGTCCGTAGTACGGGATGCATCACCTCGAAGTGGGTGAAGCTCGCCATGTCCTCCATGCTTGGTGAGGCGTCGTCGCTGAAGCACTCGAAGTCATCCATGCTTGGGGTGTCGTTGTTGATGTAGTACTCCATATAACCCAAGCATATGGAGCCATTGTCGGTGTAGTGCTCCATGAACTCCATGCATGAGGAGCCATTTTCGATGTAGATATCCAAGTCCTCCATGCTTGAGGAGCCATAGTTGATGACGTGCTCCATGTCTTCCATGCATGTGGAGCCGTCATAGGTGTAATTCTCCAGGTCCTCAAAGCATGCAGAGCCATTATCGGTGTAGTGCTCCATCATGTCCTCTATACTTGTGGAGTCGAAGTCGTGGTGGCTCATCATGGAATCTTCATAGATATCATCCTCGGTTCCGGAGTCCCTATACATGATTCATAAGACCAAGTGGTGTATATGGAAGTGGTAGGGGGTTAGGGATGCAACATCAAACCTTGCTTTACCTTTGAAGATAGTATCGTGCAAGTGGCAACACTTCAGAGCAATCAAAACCAAGCAAAGTGAAGTTCACGCGGAACACCAAAACCAACTAACCACTAAAACACACACACACACAAAGCTTATGGTGGATAGGTATGGAAGGTGGTGTCCAAGAACAATCTGAAATCAAGATATTGTAATGGCAAGTAAAGAACCACGATGATCACAAAGAAAAACAAGTCAATCCACAAGATAGAAATTATGTACAAGGAAACACACACGGTGGGATAAATGGGACTTGTGCGATGGAGAAAGTGAGCTTAGAACCAAATGATTACCTAGCGAAGACTATAAGCTCGTGTCGCACAAGTGCAAGGAGAGACGCTAGTTCCATTACAATAAATTGGTGGGCTACAAGATATGCACAATAAGTACCACCTATTTGATGTTCATCGAGCTTGCGCTTTCTATTCTAAGAGGCACTTGTTTGTTTCTTTTTCTTCTTTTTATTTTTCTATTTTTTCACTTTTCTTTTCTTTTTCACTTGCCCCTTCCTTGTGCCAATAACTATACAAGATAACTATATGAGATAGCGCTCACAACATTTGCTCGGAATTCTATAAGTATCAAATGTGCATAACCCAAGCAATCATAGGAGGAACTAGTCTCAATAGGTGTTTGTTGAACGCAAAGATAGTGTAGCTCACAAAGGAAAGCAAGTGGGGAGAAGTCGCGGAATTTTTATACCTTTCCTCACCAATCTTCACCCTTTATTGGTGGATTCTGCCTTTCTCACGGAATTTGGTTGAAGTAGATAGCATGAACCACTTGGATGATGATGTGGATCTCTTTCTCCTCTTCAAAACGAGCTAAAGAACACCAAAATCCGAGTTCGTACGCAAAAGTTATGCTCAAAACCGTGAAATAGATTTGCTAGTGGGGCGGATATTCCGATACGTTTAGGCCGGACAGTCCGGTCCGGTCGATTCCAGAAGTTCCAAACCACGAACGGGACAAGTTTTGGTGGAAAAACTCGAACCAAAACCTCAAATTGATGGGGGAAATCAAGGAATTAGGCTATGGAAATGCAGGAGAAGGTAGATCAACAAGTTTAGCAAGTAATCCACGGATCAAAACCTACCAAAATGCACTCAAATCACATATCGATCCAAGACACGAAAATGGGGCTATTTTTGGGGATTTTCAAGTTTATGGTGGAAAATACCAAATCAATGAGAAATATGTGGCAACCAAAAGCTGCTGATACCATATGATAAGGGGTAACCCCGTGGGTGGCCCGATCTTCACATATCTCGTGGTCAAATCAATGGGAAAGCGAGGGGAAAGGGAGAAGGTAGCGGAAGCAGACGCACACCTCGCAAAGAACATGATGAACACACGCAAAACTCACACGATACAAGGTCGATTGCTCCCGCCGGTCGCCACCGATCCGATAGAATCCTCGTAACAAAAGATCGGTCAACGTGCTCCCTCGATCCCACGCGGAGAGGGAAGAACACCTTGGAGAGGGTCTTGACGTCATTGCAAAGAGACAGCGATGCTAAGGCCTTGTACAACGAGGGAGGCGCGATGCAAACTCCAATGAGGTGGCAACGATAGTCGATCCCCTTTGGTAGAATAGGATGAGGAAAAACTAGAGATTCCACAAAGGGGGTTGTCTTTAGTCTATCATCTATGCCTAAGGGATACAATGAGGGGTGGGGGCTATATATAGGTCAGCCACTAGAATGGGGGTAGTTTGGGCATAAAACTAGGGTTTGGTGCAGAATAGAGGGGTACATGGGCCAAGGGCCCAGATGTTGGCTTGCAGGCCCATCACTTAGGCCGGACAGTCCGGGTCGAGTGGGCCGGACAGTCCGGGGGGCAGGGGGTGGACACTCCGGGCAGTGTTCGAGTAGAGTCCCATGTAGCATACAGACTGTCCATGCCAGGAAGGGGTCGGGGCTGGCCGGACACTCCGGCATGGTCAGGACGGACACTCCGGTTGCGCCGGACATTCTGGCTGGCATCGGGCGGACTCTCCGGGGCGAAGATGACGGAGCCTCCAGTTCTAGAGCTGGCTGCTCCTGGTCCATCTTCTTGGGTGACTTGGGGACGATCTTAGGGACTTGGCTGACTTGCGGACGATCTTGGGGACTTGGCGTTGTAGATGTAGTAGCGCCCGTATGATGGGCTGCATCACTCCTCAAGTGTTTGGTCTCTCCCTATCAAGGATTCTAGTAGTGCTTAGTCTCTTCCCTTTGGAATTCTACTCGGTTGATACTCTCTCCTCAGTTTGAATTCTATCATCCGCTTGCCGATCTCTCCTTTGGTGATTCTACCGCAAGGTCTCTCGCCGAGGATTCTATTGGATTGGTTGTTCAAACCAACAGGAGCAAATCGAATTGGGTGTGATTTGGCATGAGTTTGTATCTTTACCTTGCATTAGAGTTGTGTTCATCGTCTTCATCACGTGTTCCCTCACCCCCCGCCTCAAATCCGTGAAGATCGGGCCACTCCAAAGGTAAATCCACAAGGAGACCCATAACAGTACCAAGGCTTTAGTTGACGACCTCGGTTTGGCCATCAGTTTACGGATGCGACGCGGATGAGAAGAGTAGGTTGACGCCGAGCTTGGCCATGAGGGTCTTCCACAAATAGCTCATGAATTTGACATCACGATCAGAGACTATTGTTCTTGGCACACCGTGAAGACGGATGATTTCCCCAAAAAATAAATTGGAAACATGTGAAGCATCGTCGGTCTTATGGCACGGTATGAAGTGTGCCATTTTGGAAAAGAGATCCATGACAACAAATAGGCAATCCTAACACGAAATCCATGCTAATGTCCGGGCATGGTGCATGAGGAATAAGCAATGGAATTTATAGACCAAACGGGTTAGACTTGGACATAGCTTGAACGCTTGTCATGCATCGTTGAACATAGCGCTCCACGTCTCGCTTTATCTTGGGCCAATAGTAATAAGTGGAAAGCATGTCCAGTGTCGTGTCACGGCCAAAGTGACCCATGAGGCCTCCACCATGTGATTCTTGGAGAAGCAAAAGTTGGAGACAACTTCGGAATGCAAAGCTTGTTTATTTAAAGAGAGAGCCCTTATGCAAATAGAAATCATTAACTCCTTTGTCAATGGAGCACTTTGCAAAAATTGGTCCAAAGAACATGTCGAAAGCGTACAAAGTTTTGATTTCATCAAGACCCAACATGTTTACTTTAAGTCGAGTAAGAAGGCTTGTGTCCTTGCAAGACAAAGCTTCCACAACTACATTATGTTTGCCCTTCTTGTACTTGACAATGTAAGGAAAAGACTCCATAAACTCAACCCACTTAGCGTGTCTCTTGCTCAAGTTGTCTTGGCATTTCAGATATTTCTACGACTCATGGTCGGAATATATGATAAATTCCTTAGGCCAAAGATAGTGTTGTCAAACTTGAAGGACAGATACTAAGGAAAAAGGCTCTTTATCATAAATTGGATAGCTAAGGCGAGCACCATCAAGTTTCTTGATATGGTGGGGAATAGGACGCCCATTTTGCATGAGGACTCCTGCGATGCCAATACCACTAGTGTCACACTCTATCTCAAAAGTTTTTGTGAAATCCGGTAACGCAAGAAGCGGTGCTTCGGTGAGCCTCTTTTTAAGTTCATCAAAAGCTTTTGGTTGAGCTTTGCCCCACACAAAAGTGACATTTTTTTGGTCAACTCGTTGAGAGGACAAGCAGTCATAGAAAAGTCTTTCACAAAGAGATGATAGAAAACGGCCAATCCATGAAAACTTTGGAGTTCACTCACATTTGTGGGGATGGGCCAATCTCGTATGTCCTTTACCTTGGAAACATCAACTTCAATGCCCTTCGAAGAAATGACAAATCTAAGAAAAATTAACTTGTCTTTAGCAAAAGTGTACTTGGGAAGATTAGCATAGAACTTTTCATGTCGAAGGATTTGCAAGACCTCCTTGGCATGTGTACCATGTTCCTCAAGTGACTTGCTATAAACAAGTATGATGAGGGGAGGATGCTACTACTCCTGATATTTTGCCACCTCCTTATGTTCTGAAGCTTGGACAATTCTTCTTTGAAGTGCCTCTTAAAGATGAGGTGAAGGCCAACTTTCGGACACCTCCAATGATGTTTCATGTTGGCCAAAGAGCTGCGTCCAAAGATATTTAGTTGTTTTATTTTAATATGTTTAGTTTGGGTTGCTATTTTCAGTTTGGTTTTATATGCGTGTGATGGTTTTGGGTCTATCCAAAATCAATTGTGTTTTGGCCAGTTGGGCTTTTAGTTGGCATGGGGCCATGCCTAGCCAAAGTAGCAATGGAGTCACCCTATAAAGGGTTCCTGGCAGGCATCATTGTAATTCAGTCTTGTTTTTTCGAGCTAAAAGAGACACCAGAAAAGTCCCAATGTTTGGGTGCGTATATCATTGTGTTAGCTTGCTGATCTTCAAGGTCTGATGTTGTGTTATGCGTGGGAGTTGATTTTGATCAGTTCCAATGTGGGGAATTGAAGAGAGATCAGTTTGATCTATTTCATATTGAGTTATCTTTCTATCTTGCTGATTCTATCGATCATCATGAAAGATCGGACCTAAACCCCTTTGGATCACGTTGATCCGTATCATCTTGGTATCAGATTCGTCGGATTCTCTCACGATGATTACTTGCTGAGATTTATCTACTGTTGAGGTCGATCTACTGGTTTTTCTTTGTTTGAAGACTGGAAGATCGATTGTTGATTCACGTCTATGGATTTCCATGGTCTTCGATCGCTCCAAGCTGCAAGGAACAGCCATTCCCAGAAGTCCAGGCATCCATGATCGCTACTTTGCCAGGTCAGTTGGATCTGCTGCTAGAAGTATTGCTGCCACCGGAGCCTAGTATTTATGGAAGATTTTCCTGAAGTTTTGCCGCTGTCTTGATCTAGGTTGGTTGCTCTACTGCTAAGATACAATCCTTGTTCCTGAGTTTCGGATCCGATCGAGTCGAGTAAAAGGAAAAAACAACAAGCGATCGCATCGCATCGACCTCGCCCCGCACAGCACGACAGACTCGCGCGCCCGCGATCGAGGGATCACTCGGCCTTGCCCTTGGCAGTCATGGAAACGTCCGTCGCACTCCACCGGGTCTGTTACCAGCGTGGGCTGGCCCATTGGAAGTCCTCACGGGAACCATCCAGGAAGATCGCATCGATGCCCTGCTCGTGCTCCTCGCGACGTAGCTAGCGACGCCATACCACAGACCACCTCTTCTAGGATGATCGATTAAAAAATCGCTGCTTCCCGTCTGCTCCTATATGAGTGTGTGATCTTTTCTGCCAGTAATTTTTCTGAGTGCTGAATATTGCTAAAGATGGCTAGTACGGTGATTGCTGAAAATTCTACTACTGCAGATACTATAGTTCTAAAGCTTAAAGAGATTTCTCTTCTGATCTACGCAGATGATCTCCCTAATAATGTTCGTGCTGGTTTTGACAACACCTGCGTGTACATCAAAGACTGTACGGATGCTTTGGAGGAGAGGTTGAACACCAAATTGGAGGCCATCACTACTAGGCTCGATGCGCTGATGGATACCCTCATTAATCCGTAGGTGCGATCTAGGCCCCCTCATGCTGCTCCATTACGGGATGCGCCACCACCAAGAGATGGTTATTTTGACGCTCGTGCTTGACGTCCTATGGCACCAGGACATGGGGGCATCAATGCTGATCTCGAAGACAATGCTGCATACCTACCACAACAACGCCATGTTGAGGCTCGTCCTGTAGCCGCTTTTGGTCGTGTTTTTCCTGCTGACCGAGATCGTATTAGTCATGCCGCACGTGTTCCATTGGATGATGGTTTTGGATGTGTTAAAATTTCCAGACCACCGTTCTCTAGCGCGGGCAGTCCCGAGGATTATTTGGAGTGGGAAATGTGCATGCGTCATATTTTTGCAGCCCACCATTATACCGAGGAGAAGAAGCTTCAACTTGCTGCTATCGAGTTCTCCGGTTATGTACTGATTTGGTGGAGCCAAATTTTTCGTATGTCAAATCGCCCAATGTCGTGGAGGGAAATGACAGAACTCATGCGACATCGCTTTGTTCCTGAATATTATAAGAGAGACATGCACAATAAATTGTAGCAGCTCACTCAAGGTACTAAATTAGTGGATGAGTATTATAAAGAGATGGAGTTGTTGATGATACGTAAAGCAACAAGGGAGGACCCGGAGGCCACAATGTCTCATTTCTTTAATGAGCTGAATCTTGAGGTGCAGGATCATGTAGAGATGGTTACCTACTATGATCTTCAGGATCTTGTGCACTAGGCTGAGCGTGCGGATCAACAACTCAAACAACGCCAAGCCGCAACCCCTGCAAATTCATGGCGTGGTTCTAGTGCTAAGCTGACACCTTCTACATGTTCCCACCATGTTTCCCATAGCAAGGTGCCAAAATCTGGAGTGTCCAAAGCTGCATCTAGTACAAAGTCCATGGCGCACATTGAGTGTTTTACTTGTGGAGGCCGAGGACATATGAGGCGTGATTGTCCTAATAAAAAAGATTGCTTCTCACACAAGATGGCTATGTTTCTGCTAGTGGCGATGACAAGGTTGTTGCTCCATCTAGTGATGAGTTTGAGGAACATGATAATATTGATGTGTATCCTGAGGATGTTACACCTAATTGCACTAACTTGATGGTGCAACGTGTGCCAGAAGATCGCATCGAAGGACAAGGACAACGTTGGAACATTTTTCAAACTTAATGCATAGTCAAGAACACCACTTGCAAGCTTATTATTGATAGTGGCAGCTACACCAATATTGTTAGCAAGAGCTTGGTGGATTCTCTTTCATTACCTACATGGAAACACCCGCAGCCACATTCTGTTGAGTAGTTGTATAATTCAGGGAAGCTAAAGGTAACACATAAGGTGCGCCTGAAATTTTTAGTACGTAATTATGAAGACATGGTGGTATGCGATGTGTTGCCTATGGATGCATGTCATGTGTTGCTAGGACGACCGTGGCAATTTGATAAGCGGTCCACTCATGAGGGAAGATCCAATGTTTATTCCTTGTGGCATGAAGGAAAGCGTCATGTGCTGCAACCTATGCTTGACAAGGATATCAAAGTGGAAGTGCTTGTTGAGAAGAAGAAAGTCCAACACATTAAGACGAAACCAAGGACGGTTTCCATTCAAGTTGGGGGTTATGAGGGGAGGATAGCTACTACTCCTAATATTTTGCCACCCCCTTATATTCTGAAGCTTGGACAATTCTTGTTTGAAGTGCCTCCTAAAGATGAGCTGAAGCCCAACTTTCGGACACCTCCAATGATGTTTCATGTTGGCCAAAGAGTTGCGTCCAAAGATATTTAGTTGTTTTATTTTCATTATGTTTGGTTCAAGTTGCTATTTTCAGTTTGGTTTTATTTGCGTGTGATGGTTTTGGGCCTGTCCAAAATCAAGTGTGTTTTGGCCATTTGGGCTTTTAGTGGGGATGGGGTGTAGCCAGCCAAAGTAGCATTGGAGTCACCCTATAAAGGGTTCCTGGCAGCCATCATTGTAATTCAGACTTGTTATTTTCGAGCTAAAAGAGACACCAGAAAAGTCCCAATGTTTGGGGGCGCATATCGTTGTGTTTGCTTGCTGATCTTCAAGGTCTAATGTTGTGCTATGTGTGGGAGTTGACTTTGATCAGTTCCAACATGGGGAACTAAAGAGAGATCAGTTTGATCTATTTTAGATTGAGTTCTCTTTCTATCTTGATGATTCTATCAATTGTTGTGAAAGATCGGGCCTAAACCCCTTTGGATCACGTTGATCCATATCAAAGTATATCATCAAAATAGACAACAACACTTTTTCCAATGAGAGAATGCAAAATATGATTCATAAGGCACATGAAGGTGGATGGGGCATTAGATAAGCCAAAAGGAATGACCAACCATTCATAGAGACCAAATTTGGTCTTGAAGGCGGTTTTCCACTCATCACCTTTCGCCATGTGTATTTGATGGTAACCACTACGAAGATCAATTTTCGAGAAAATAGTGGCTTCACACAACTCATCAAGAATGTCATCGAGACGTGGTATGGGATGTCGATAACATACGGTGATAGCATTGATAGGACGATAGTCCATGCATAACTGCGACGTATCATCCCTTTTTGGTACGAGAATCTTGGGTACCGCACTTGGACTAGTGCTTACTTGGATCAAACCTTTGGGGACGAGTTGGTTGATTTTACGTTCGATCTCCTTTGTCTCCTCTGGGTTCGTGTTGTAGGCGGCGCGGTTTGGTAGCGGTGCACCGGTTATGAGGTCAATGCGATGCTCGATTCCACGAAGAGGAGGTAGTCCATGTGGGAGCTCTTCGGGAAACACATCCTTGAATTCCTACCAATCAATCATCAAAGAGGGAGGAATATTTCTCAAGTCATTAGTTCCTTACGCTAGACCCTTGCAAATGAGGACGTAGTGCAAGATGGATGGGTTATTCCTCACATCTCTCATCTCACTTTTGGTGGCAAGAAGAACACTCTTAGGTTTTCACTCAAGTTAGGCTTGTGGCTCTCACTCGCTATATGGTGGTTCTCTCGCTCACTACTCTTCCCACAAGTTTGTGTTGTGGTTTACGCCCTCGCTAAAGCGTCTGCATTTTCCACAATTATTTGGCTAGGAGTCATTGGTTGCAAACCACATGTCTTGTTAAGCCATTTGAATGTGTAAACATTTGTGCGACCATCATGTAGAGCACCTTTATTGCCATGGTCGACCAAGCAACATGTGGCAAACCGTCATTGGGACGACATCACACTCCACCGTGTTTTTGGGGATTTTCGAATTTTTGGTGGATAGAAGAAACATTGATGGGGGAATTCGTGAGCAACGAAGCTCTTGATACCAATATGTTGAGGGCTAACCTCGTGGATGGCCCGATCTATCACAAATCCCTTGAAATCGAGGCGGAGTGAGTGGGGGATGAGGGAGAGGATGAAATCTGTGAACTCACGCATGAAGAACACCATGAACACACGCACACACGAAGACATGATACATACATATAGCTCACGTCGGTGGCTACCGGTCTGGCGCAATCCCTAGGATCGGCGTCGGGCGAAGATCTATCTCTCTCAAACCGGCACGACGAGTGGGGAGTCTTGGTGAGATCTTGATGTCTTGGCAAGGGGCTCCGATGCCAAGGCCTTGTACAATGAGGGAGGAACAATGCAAACTCCAACGAAGTGGGGGATAATTGGTGCTCCTTTCTAAAGAAGCATGAGACTAGAAATTAGGGAGATCCACATGGGTGTCTTCTAATTTCAATTATCCAAGTCTGAGTAATACAAGGGGGTGTGGGGGATATATATAGGACAGCCACTAAAACATGGGTAGTTTGGGCACAAAAGGGTAAAAGCTGGACGAAATAGCAATATTCTCGGGCATCAAACCCATAGTTGACTTAAGAGAGGCAATTCTAGCGATAAGTCCAGTGGCGCCAGAATCAGCACTGGAATTTCTGGTCACCGCCGGTTATTTTGGTCGAAACCGGAACGACATATAGAAGTGATAAGGGGTGGCCCGATCTTCTCAGCAAGCAGTTGGCGATGATGATGGTGGATGATAGATAACTAGCCTGTAGCTATGAACTCTCCCGCTCGAACCCTGATATTGATGCAATAGCTCTCGAACCCTGTGGGATATTCACAACACCAAGATCTTGCGCATGTAGCCGTCGACCACGAACGGTAATTTCCAATCTATTAATTCCCAGTGGAACAACAATCACACTCAATCACAGTAGATAATTCGATCACAAGTAATTTCAGAGATTCTTAAAAGAATCAACTCCAAAATAGTTTTAACATGGTCTAACCCTAAAAACCATGAATTATAGGCCTATATAAAGGCTGTTGGACGTCCAACATAGAGTTGGGGTCAAAACCAAACATATCTCTAACTTTCCTAGCTTAAAAAGATTATATTTGTAATCTGACAGAAAAACGACCGTCAACTTATTTCGGTTGCTGCGGCCAGCTCGTAACAAACAAAGAGACGTGTGAGTACCCGTTGGAAAGATCTCGGAATTATCTTTCCAACAAATACTTATTTGCTTAATTCGGGGTTGGTATGTGGAAACCACGTCCGTTTAAATTTTAGAGCTTCTATCTATCCGAACTGAACCTTCCTTCTTGGTCGCCTTCCATCTCTTGGTCGCCTTGCTCATACGTGATTTTCTCATTGCCTCATAGTGCTCCTTCCTACCGCTCCTCCCTCGCGCACTTGTTGATATTGGAAATGAGCGCTTGTCCTCTTGCTGCAACTCTTCTACTCCTCGTGCAACGCTTGTGTTATCAGTAAACCTGATCATACAAAAATGCATAGACTTAGGTGGTATAAAGTTCTCATTAAATAAAACATCAGGTTCAATTAAGAGTGAATTCACTTGTTTCTCAAGTAGCTTTGCACGAGCTCTTGTAATGGATCCAATCCTGATTTTACTGGACTTGTTCTTTGTGGCAACATCTTCATTGTCAATAGGAGTAGGAGATAGTGGAATAGTATGGATGTCCTCATCATCTCCCTCTCCTTCAAAAGGAGTCGACCTCGACGCTCTAAGGTCTTCTCCATCATATGGTGACAAATCAGCAACGTTGAAGCTATTGCTAACTCCACCAAACTCGGCAATAGGAATATCAATCGAGTAGGCATTATCATTAATCTTGGCACGGGTCCAGTGCCATGGGGCTTCAAGTTAGATTGCCACAGCTTGGGAAACCTGTCCTTGCGTAGATGCACCCAAACCATCTCTCCAGGCTTGAACAAAACCTCCTTTCTTGCTTGATTCCTTGCAATATCAATGTTCTTGCCTGTTGCGGGACAACTTCGGGGATGGCCCGATCTTTCACGAATCCTGTGAAATCAAGGCGAAGGGAGTGTGGGGGATAAGGGAGAGAGAGCAAAAACATGAACTCACGCACGAAGAACACGACGAGCACACACACGAAGACAGAATACAAGCCAATTTCTCATGCTGGCGACTGTCGGTCCGGCGCAATCCCTAGGATCGGCGTCGGGTGGGGGACTCTCTCTTGAACCGGCACGGCGAGGTGCAAGACTCGGTGAAATCTTGACGTCTAGGCAAAGGGACTCTGATGCCTAGGCCTTGTACAACGCAGAGGCACGAGGCAAACTCCAACGAGGTTTGGGATATTTGGTGCTCCTCTATCAAAGGAGCATGAGGCAAGAACTACATAGATCCACAAGGGGTTTCCACTAATTCCAAATATCAAGCCTAGGCTTTACAATAGAGGTGGGGCTATATATAGGCCAGCCACAAGTTCAAGGGTAATTTAGGCATTAAAGTAGAGTTCTGGGCAAAGTAGAGGGGTACATGGGCCACAGGGCCCAGCTATGGCTCGCCGGCCCATCTTCAGGCCAGACAGTCTAGGTCGAGTGGATCGGATAGTCCGCGGTGTCCAAACGCTCCGGGTAGTATTCGGGTAGAGTCCGATGTAGCATACTGACTGTCCGTACCAGGACGGGGCTGGGGTAGGCCGGACACTCCGGCTGCACCGGACACTCCGGCTAGATTGGGGCAGACACTTCGGCTCAGGCATCTTCAGGACAGGTGCAGCTTCAGGGCTCGTGAGTCGACGCGACAGGGTTTCGTACCTGATAATGCATAGAGTAGTGGAATGAAGTAGCAAGCCATCCAAGTGTATGTCAAAGTCACATGATGAGAGGAGCGAATTCGCCTTAGCTTGAAGGAGCTTGGCTCGGGCACGGTTCATTGGTCCACTTGGGGGACTTGGTGGTGTAGATGTAGGAGCATCCGTAGGACGGGCTGCATCATTGCATTTCTTCTCAATAGCCTCTCGAGTCTTCTCATGTACGTTCTTCACATATCCAGCACGTTTTGATGCCTCCATATAACTCTCTCATGTAATGGCAGAGGCAACAAATCAAGTGGCATTAATGGCTGGAACCCATACACCACCTCAAAAGGACAAAGCTGAGTAGTCGAAGGCACATCCCTGTTGTATGCAAACTCAACATGTGGCAAACACTCTTCCCACTCCCTCAGATTCTTCTTGATCATAGTCCTCAACAATTGTGACAATATTCTATTCACCACCTCTATTTGACCATCTATTTGGGGATGACATGTAGTACTGAACAACAACTTTGTTCGAAGCTTCCCCCATAAGGTCTTCAAAAGTATCTCATGAACTTCACATCACGATCAGAAACAATCTTCTTTGGTACTCCATGTAGTCTCACGATGTCCCTGAAAAACAGGTTAGCAACATGCGACGCATCGTCACTTTTGTGGCAGGCAATAAAATGAGCCATTTTAGAGAATCTATCCACTACCACAAATATAGAATCACGACCAAGGTGTAGTAGGTCCAGAGGGAGGTGTATACAAAACGTGAGGCTTCAGCTTTGATTTGGACTTGTTGCATGTAATATAGTGGCTCACAAATCTGTAGACATCACGCATCATCTTGGGCCAATAAAAGTGATCAGCAAGCATGAGCAACGTCTTCTCACACCTAGATTGACCCATAAAACCTCCAGCATGGGATTCTTACACTAAGAAGAAATGCAACGACGATTCTGGAAAACATAGTTTGTTAGCACGAAACGAATAGCCATCACGTATATGATACTTATCCCACGCGTTTTTCAAAGCACACAAGCGATACGGTTCAGCAAAATCATGATCAGTGGCATAAAGCGTACAAATAATTTCTAATCCAGGAATTTTAACATCAAGATGTGTCAATAGCATGTTCTTCCTAGACAAAGCATCAATAACCACATTCTCTTTTCCTTTCTTATACTTAATAATGTAATAAAATGATTCAATAAACTCAACCCATTGAGCTAATCTTCTATGCAAGTTTTATTGAGCTTTCAAATACTTCAATGTGTTGAGGGAAAACCTATAGGGTGGCCTGATCTTTCACGGATCCCTTGAAATTGAGGAGGGGGGAAGAGGGGAAGGACGAAGTCCACGAACTCACGCACGAAGAACACGATGAACACATGCACATGCAAAGACACAATACACACCGATAGCTCACGCTGGCGGTGACAGGTCCGGCGCAATCCCTAGGATCGGCGTCGGGCGAAGGTCTCTCTCTCAAACCAGCACGATGAGTAGGGAGTATCGGTGAGATCTTGACATCTAGGCAAAGGGACTCTGATGCCTAGGCCTTGTACAATGCAGAGGCACGATGCAAACTCCAACGAGGTTTGTGATATTTGGTGCTCCTTGTCAAAGGAGCATGAGGCGAGAACTAGATAGATCCACAAAGGGGTTTCCTCTAATTCCAAATATCATGCCTAGGGTTTACAATGGATGTGGGGGACTATATATAGGCCAGCCACTAGTTCAAGGGTACTTTAGGCATAAAAGGGTAAAAAACTGGAAAAAATAGGAATATTCTTGGGCATCAAACCCATGTAGGCGTTCAGGGGGACGATTCTAGCAATATGCTCGGTGGCACCGAAATCGGCGCCAGAATTTCCGGTCGCCGCCGAAAATTCCGGTCGAAACCGGAATGGCTCATAGATGCGCTATTCGGTCAGCGCCGGAAGGTTTCGACACTCGCCGGTATTTCCGGTCGCTGGTCCGGTCTGCCGGAGCATGCACCGGAAATTCCAGTGGGAATTCCGGTCCGCCGATCCTGGCACCGGTTTGGTCCGCGACTCCGTCTTGCGATGGCTTGGCTGCTTCCCTTGGCACTTCTTTATGGGATTCATACTTGATGATGCATAAAGTATTGGCAGGAAGTAGCAAGCTATCCAAGAATGTATCGAAATCACATGAGACAAGGAGCGAATTCACCTTAGCTTGTAGGAGTTTCGCTCAAGCACGAGTCATGGGTCCACTTGGGGGACTTGGTGGTGTAGATGTAGGAGCGTTCGTAGGACGGGCTACATCAGATCCCTCCACCTTGGGAAAGAGTCGTCCTCGACTCTTCATGGTTATCATCTTGAACATCTCCATGGTAGGGTGAAAGGTCCTTGACATTGAATGTGTTGCTTGCAAGGTACTTGGAGGTCGGAATGTCGATGATGTAGGCGTTCTTGTTGATTCTCTTTAGGACCTTGAAGGGACCATCTCCTCGAGGCTTGAGCTTGGAGTCACGTTCCTTGGGGAAGCGGTCCTTGCTGAGGTGTATCCACACAAGGTCGCCTTCTTCAAAGATCATCTCCTTCTTGTCCTTGTTTAACCTTGAAGCTTGGCAATGGACTTGTTGCTTGATAGTGGCCCTTGTTTCTTCGTGAAGCTTCTTCATAGCTTGGGCGTGCTTGTCAACGTCCATGTTGATGCGCTCATGAAGAGGTAGCGGTAAGATGTCGAGTCCGGCGAGAGGCCTGAAACCATAGACGATCATGAAGGGACTCATCTTGGTTGTTGAGTGCTTGGCATGGTTGTAGGCGAACTCGGCGTGGGGAATGCATTCCTCCCAATCCTTGAGGTTTTTCTTGATCAACACACGAAGGAGGTTGCCGAGGCTTCGGTTGACAACCTCGGTTTGGCCATCGGTTTGCGGGTGCGATGCGGAGGAGAAGTGTAGCTTGACGCCGAGCTTGGCCATGAGTGTCTTCCACAAGTAGCTCATGAATTTGATGTCGCTGACGAAGACGATTGTTCTTGGCACACCGTGAAGACGGAAGATTTCCCTTTAAAACAAATTGGCAATATGTGAAGCATCGTCGGTCTTATGACACGGTATGAAGTGTATCATTTTGGAAAAGCGATCCACAACGACAAATATAGAATTATGACCATGCTTACACCTAGGAAATCCTAACACAAAATACATGCTAATGTCGAACCAAGGTGCATGAGGAATAGACAATGGCATATAAAGACAATAAAGGTTAGCTTGCGACTTAGATTGAACACATGTAGTGATACAGCAGCACCCTACATCTACTACTGTTGACGATGCACTTGGGCCAAATAATGAAGAAGTATTTTCATCAGGTATGCGCGCTGAGATGAATTCAAATCAGAACAACAACAAGATGGTGTTGCCCGTGAATGGATTATCTAGCGAGAGATGCATGCATGGCCAGAGGTGCATGTTTAATTATGTTAGTCATCCTGGCTTATATGGCTACACTAGAGCTACAAGTTTTTCCAATTTGCATGGAGATATTCATAGAGTTTGGCATGAGTATTTTCAAGCGGGGAGACGTTGTGTTTTGTAAAGGAAAATGTGATTTGTTTTGGTTCCTGCCGGTAAAGGAACATGTATGGGAAGGCCAATGTATACGTGACCTGCTATCCCTAAAGTCAATTGGCTGGGGTCCACCTGGGTAACCGAATGAAGTAGCATAATCAAAGGAGTCCATTTTAATTAAATAGGAAAATGCCCGAGCAATGCAGCGGACTTTAAATATAGCCATAAGAAAAAAAGAAGGTGGATTTTCATTCAGCTCTGACATCTTTTGAGATATTGTCCCTTTTGCAAGATGAGTCTCATCTAATCTTGTATGTCGGCTTGATACAAATTAGGGACAAATATACCACTTCTCGTTGTTGTCACTCCTCTAATTCCGATCTGATGGCTGTTCTGGTCGCTTCCCATGCGCGGAGAGACGCAAAAGAAAGCGAGGGTACATGTCTCATTAGGGGACCGAGATATCATCTTCATCCTATTGTAACCCTTCTACGCTGGCGATGACCGTAGCTTCAACTTTGCAACTGTCAAGCACGGGATAGGCAGCGAGAGACGTAGAAAAATAAATTCATTTTATATCAAGGGATACTTCAAATTTTGCACCTTACATTTCAGACCAACATTTCTCGTCTTATAGATCATTTAATTGTTCAAAACTGCACGCTTGGACAAAAAAGCCATGAAATAGTTTGAATCACGTCATAAGTCAAAACGGCCAGAAAATGAACAGAGTTTAAGAATTATTAGGAACGAAGAAGTATTGAATGATTATTATGCAGGCAAACTTTGGTTTGTTTATCTAACTTAACCTTTCTTTATGTAAGATAACCTGGCACAGCAACACGCGTATACATGTAGTATATGTAACACGTCAGAGTGAGTACAACATGTGTGGAGTCTAATCATATAGCTGAGCTAGAGTCTAGAAAATTCAGGTATGCTCCAGCGTGTAGACATGTCGGGAGACACTTTCTCGTTTCCCCATCCTTTAGTTCTTCCCGAAGCTCCTTCTACCGGATAGAATTTCCATGCTGCTTCCCTACTGTAGTCTCACTGCAGAGCACGCCGCTCGCCTTGTCTCCATCGTCTAGATCCAAAGCCGGTGGAAAACGCCGGAGTGGCGCCGCTCTTTCTGTGAGATTGGCAGTGGAGCCAAATGACGAAGAGGAAAGCTGTGGGCGGTTGAACGGAGCAGTGCTGTTGGGTGGACATGGGAACGTGGCGGCATCCGCGGAGCTTGGCCAACTCTGGACCCGGCGTGGTGCCGGGGTACTTGGGAAGCATGGGAGGCGACGCACATCAGTGCATCCCGTTGCCCAAAAGGCTCGGCGGCGACGTCGCCAACCGTTTATCGTCGGGGTGCTCCGACGCAAAGCAGTTCCAATCGAGTATTGTACAATATGATAGTTTAGTGCTGATATTTAGAGTGAGAAATTGCCGAATTGGTAGAGTGCTTGCGGCACAGACTTGGACCGGAAGACTGTTCTCTAGGTGATCTGGCCATAGTAGGAGAAACAGTGGCCCACCATCAGCCAGCGAGCCGGCGCTCCGTCTTCAGCTCGCAATCAAGCTCCCCTTTGGACCTCCTATATGCTAGTGGCGCCTGACCAGGGATGCATATGAGTAGTAACTCTGATCCAAATTGCTTGTCCCAATTTCACTGAACCTAAACAGATTTCAGGCAATATTTTCCCAAAACTGAGACTAAATAATTCAGAGCGGAGGGAGTACATCAGTCTGCTAGACAAGGATAGCTAAAACTCAGATATTATCGATGTACAATTGACCATTACAGGTTGTACCAAAGCAGAGTCACAAAACTATTTAACTGACGACAGTACATATTTATCTCAAACAAGTATGGAGTACTAAGCACTAAGAATCTGAACCATGGGTACCTTAACACGACGATTGTCTGTAGAATTGTAGACTATATGGCGATGAGTGGGATAAGGAGGATGAACATTGCAATCTCGTGCTGCGCGGGGCATAGCTGGCACGCCGAGACAAGCGCGTAGCACCGCCGCAGTGCAGTGCGCCGCCGAGCTGCTCCAGCGGCCGCCTGGTGGCATCCCACCACATCTGGAGCTCGCCGATCAAGCCCCCGACGAGATCCACGTGCTGCGTGAGTCGCACGCAGGCGTCCCTGTGGTGGCGCGCCGCAAGGGAGGCCTGCACGACCATGGAGACCAGCCCGAGTGCGTCCAGGCCTTACTGAACAAGATGCAGATGCCGCCTATAGCCACCACCCTACACGACCATGGAGACCAGCCAGGGCGTGTCCACGCCTTCCTGAATAAGTTGCAGTTGTCGCCCATAGCCACCACCTGGTCAACCATGATGTTGACGATCCCCTGCTGCGGTTGTAAGCTTTGCCCTCGATTTGGGGCCGCCGCCACTCGGAGTGGGAGGGGAGAAGATGGATAGGGTTCGTTTGGGTCTCGGAGAAATAAGACGACCGAACCGAACAGTTCTAGGCGGTGGCAAATCATGTAATACCCCTCAACTGACAGGGACAAAATGGTCCAAAAAATTGTTGGCCGGGAAGAAACAATCCGTCATTTATTATTAGGTATAGATATAAACTAGGAAGGTCCATGTTTTCCTTTTTATTTATCTATGTAGTCGGTTTGAAAAATATTAGAGTTTGTTTCGTATGCAAGTTTAGGGAGTCGGCTATTGCTATAAAGCCAAAGGGTGTACGTCATTGTAAGGAGAATTGAAATTATTTTGAGTTGAGAATACAGAAAAGATTCCATGTCAGGGGACACCAATATCGTGTGTGAGTTTGCTTGCTGATCCGCGAGGGTTTGTTGCCGTGCGTGGAATAGAATAATCTCCGTTCAACGCTGGTATTTATTTAGGGTTTACGATTTGATCTTACTTAGATCGCATTCCCTTTGTTTATCTATTGATCGCTGTGAAAGATCGGCCTGGCCCTCCTTTGGATCACGTTTATCCGTATCATCTGGTATCAGATTCGTCGGGTTTCTCACGGTGTTTTCTTGCTGAGATTTATCTACTGCTGTGGTAGATCTGCTGGTTTTTGTTTTGAAGACTAGAAGATCGCCGGGTTTTACCAAGAGCTAGATCTGCTATACAGCCAAGACACCGGTGTTGATCTGTTCGTTTGTTTCCAGCTGAAGAGATTGCTGCTGTCGAGGTTTAGGCTGTGTCACCGGTTTGATTGTTGAATTGCTACTGCGGACGCACCTACTGCCGCCACTATATTCTGCTGGTTTAGCCGAGATTGATCTGTTGGTTTTTTGTTGAGAACTAGAAGATCTGCTGAGGAGTTTTGCTACTGTAGGCATCACCGTGTGAACAAAAAGAAAGAGTTCAGACTACGTGAGATTCTGATCAGGTTGCCTTCCTATTCATGCGAGATTCCTTGGGCTAGCTACGTGAAGGACAGCTTGGTCACTGTGAGGTCCGCCAGGGCTTTCTAGTGAGCGCATAAGATTGGCATCAGATTTTATTTTCTGTCGCGGGGCGTACTACTCCTGAATCTGCTATTGATTGCATTTTCTGCTGACATTCTGATTTATTTTCTTTTGATGTACTGAATTATTCTGCCGTGACAGAGTGTTCTGCAACAGGGTATAATGACGGATTATGTCGTCATATCAGCGGGTTTTCGGCTTGAAGAGAGAGGTTGCCATGATAAACTGTTTCACACTAAGGCAGCTGTGCAAGACAGAGTGTGTTCTTTGACGATCGACCACTGGAGTTTGATCAACGCTGCTAGCATCGAGATGGTGGAAAAGCTGGGGTTGTCAAGGACGCCGCATCCGCAACCGTATTATCTCTGTTGGAGTTCCGATGAGTTCACCATCACCCACCAGACCAAGGTATAATTTTGTATGGGCAAATTTTCTGAAGAAGTTTGCTGCGACATTATTCCAGTGTACATGGTCTCGTGTCATTTTCTTCTAGGAAAACCATGGTATAGCGAACAAGGAGCAGTCCTCTACCTCGACCACAATAATAAGTACTATAAATATGTCGCTAAACATGGTCGGGTGACATATAACCTGTTATCCATGGATATGACACTGTTTAAGTGATGGAGATAAGAAAGACTGCTTAAAAAAAAAATGAAGAGGATGCGAAGAACAGAGAAGCTAAAGCTACCATTATTTTTGCTGTGTCGCTTCAAACTGCAGATAAAGAAGCCAAGACTGCTGCAATTTCTCTTGTAGTCGTTCACTTTATAGATGATGTTGCTGCTTTGGAGACCAACTTAAAACCGAGGACGGTTTCTCCTGAAGAAGGGGAGGATGATACGGCAGCACCTACATCTACTACTGTTGACGATGCACCTGGGCCAAATAATGAAGAAGTATTTTCATCAAGTACGTGCGCTGAGATGAATTCAAATCAGAACAACAACAAGATGGTGTTGCCCGTGAATGGATTATCTAGCGAGAGATGCATGCATGGCCAGAGGTGCATGTTTAATTATGTTAGTCATCATGGCTTATATGGCTACACTAGAGCTACAAGTTTTTCCAATTTGCATGGAGATATTCATAGAGTTTGGCGTGAGTATTTTCAAGCGGGGAGAGAAAATATTAAACACAATGACGTGATCTGTTTTTGTTCCTGCCTTTAGTTTGGCGTGAGTATTTTCAAGCGGGGAGATGTTGTTTTGTAAAGGAAAATATTAAACACAATGACGTGATCTGTTTTTGTTCCTGCCGGTAAAGGAACGTGTATGGGAAGGCCAATGTATACGTGACCTGCTATCCCTGAAGTCAATTGGCTGGGGTCCACCTGGGTAACATAATCAAAGGAGTCCGTTTTAATTAAACTAGGAAGGTTCATGTTTTCCTTTTTATTTATCTGTGTAGTCGGTTTGGAAAATATTAGAGTTTGTTTCATATGCAAGTTTAGGGAGTCGGCTATTGCTATAAAGCCAAAGGGTATACGTCATTGTAAAGGAAAGTTGAAATTATTTTGAGTTGAGAATACAGAACAGGTCCCATGTTGGGGGACACCAATATCGTGTGTGAGTTTGCTTGCTGGTCCGCGAGAGCCTGTTGTCGTCGAATAGAATAATCTCCGTTCAACGCTGGTATTTATTTAGGGTTTACGATTTGATCTTACTTAGATCGGATTTTCTTTGTTTATCTATTGATCGCCGTGAAAGATTAGGCCTAAACCCCTTTTGGATCACGTTGATCCGTATCATGTAGTACATCGTTGGACGTAGTGTTCCACGCCGTGTTTCATCTTCGACCAAAAGTAGTGAGTGGAGAGCATGTCCAATGTCTTGTCACGGCAAAGTGACCCATGAGACCTCCACCATGAGATTCTTGGAGAAGTAAAAGTTGAAGAGACGACTTCGGAATGCAAAGCTTGTTTTATTTAAATAGAAAGCCCTTATGCAAATAGAAATCATCAACTCCTTTATCAATGGAGCACTTTGCGAAAATTGGTTCAAAGAATGGGTCGGAAGAATACAAAGTTTTGATTTCATCAAGACCCAATATGTTGATTTAAAGTCGAGTAATAAGGTTTGTGTGATTGCGAGACAAAGTGTCTGCAACTACATATCTTTGTCCTTCTTATACTTGACAATGTACAGAAAAGACTCCATAAACTCAACCCACTTAGCTTGTCTCTTGCTCAAGTTGGCTTGGCCTTTGAGATATTTCAACGACTCATGGTCGGAATGTATGATAAATTTCTTAGGCCAAAGGTAGCGTTGCCAAACTTGAAGAACACGAACTAAGGCAAAAAGCTATTTGTCATAAATTGGATAGTTAAGGCGAGCACCATCAAGTTTCTCGCTATGGTAGGCTATAGGACGTCCGTTTTGCATAAGGACTCCTCCAATGCCAATACCGCTAGTGTCACACTCTATCTCAAAAGTTTTTGTGAAATCCGGTAACGCACGAAGTGGTGCTTCGGTGAGCCTCTTTTTAAGTTCATCAAAAGCTTTTTGTTGTGCCTTGAGCTAAACGAAGGTGACATTCTTTTTCGTCAACTTGTTGAGAGGACACGTAATGGTTGAAAAGTCTTTCACAAAGCGACGATAGAAACTAGCCAACCCATAAAAACTTTGAAGTTCAGTCACATTGGTGGGAATGGGCCAATCTCGTATGTCCTTTACTTTGGAAACATCAACTTCAATGCCCTTCGAAGAAACAACAAAACCAAGAAAAATTAACTTGTCTTTCGCAAAAGTGCACTTGGGAAGATTAGCATATAGCTTTTCATATCAAAGGATTTGCAAAACTTCCTTGACATGTGTAACATGGTCCTCAAGAGACTTGCTATAAACAAGTATATCATCGAAATAGACAACGACACTCTTGCCAATGAGAGAACGCAAGATATGATTCATAAGGAGCATGAAGGTGGATGGGGCATTAGATAAGTCAAAGGGCATGACCAACCATTCATAGAGACCAAGTTTGGTCTTGAAGGTGGTTTTCCACTCATCACCTTCCGCCATGCGTATTTGATGGTAGCCACTACGAAGATCAATTTTTGAGAAAATAGTGGCTCCACACAACTCATCAAGCATGTCATCAAGACGCGGTATAGGATGTCGATAACGCACGGTGATAGCATTGATTGGACGGCAGTCCATGCATAACCACAACGTCTCATCCGATTTTGGAACAAGAATCACGGCTACCGCACTTGGACTAGTGCTAACTTGGATCAAACCTTTGGAGACAAGTTGATAATTTGACGTTCGATCTCCTTCATATCCTCCGGGTTTGTGCGGTAGGCGACGCGGTTTGGGAGAGGGGCGCCGGGAATGAGGTCAGTGTGATGCTCGATTCCGCGAAGAGGAGGTAGGGAGCTCTTCGGGAAACACATCCTTGAATTCCTGCAAAACAAACATCAAAGATGGAGGAACATTGGTTAAGTCATGTGTTCCTTGCTCTAGTCCCATGCAAATGAGGACATAGTGCAAGATGGATGGGTTGTTCCGCACATCTCTCATCTCACTTTTGGATGGGCAAGATGGATGGGTTGTTCACACATGAGGAATTCTTGGTCATGTTCCACTCGTTGCCTTGTCATTGCTTCCTTGACTCGGGCATCAAATTCATCTTAACTCAAGTACTCTTCGTCACGATTGTCATGGATAAACAATACTTTCTTGTTTCCACACTCGGCCAACTTGTGTCCTTTGCCTCCACACTTGTAGCATTCACCGTTGAAAAGTGTATCACTCTTTGCTTGTTTGCCACTTGGGGGCAGTTTTCCTTGAGGAAGTGTGGGCTTGAAGGAAGGCTTGGAGGTACTTGAGGAGCTTCCATTGAAGGTGGTTGGTGTAGCAGTTGAAGCTTGCTTGTAGGTGAAGTATGTCTTGGGCTTGTTGTACTTGATGTCCTCTTGCACTTGACGCTTGGCTTTATTTGCGATGTGCACAAGCTCAACCATGTTGGTGTATGTTTGGAACTCGACGATGCCTTTGATTGGGTGGTTCAAGCTAATGAGAAAACGTGCCATAGTTTGCTCCTTGCGCTCTTCAATGTTGGCACGGATCATGTTGAGCTCCATTTCCTTAAAGTACTCTTCCATGGTATTTGTTCCTTGCTGAAGCGATTGAAGGTTATTGAAGAGGTCACGCGTGTAGTGCGCGGGAACAAAACGAGATCTCATGTGAGCCTTCATGTCATGCCAAGTTGTGATTGGCGGCTCTTGTCTTGCGTCACGAGCAACTTGAACTTGTTCCCACCAAAGGTTGGCGTAATCATCAAACTCAAGCGAAGCCATGGCGACCATCTTCTCGTTGCTATAATTGTGCATACGGAAGATCTTGTCGACTTTGAGTGCCCATGAGAGGTATTCTTCGGGGTCATTTGATCCGGTGAACTTGGGCATCGTGAACTTGAGCTTGCCAAATGTTTCTTCCTCATTGCGATCATGGTGACGGTGGTTGCCATGGTGATGACGGTCTTCATCTTCCATGTAATCATTACGACGAGCTTGTTGATGTTCTTGCGGTTGAGGAGACTCATTTGGAGGTGGAAGAACTTGCTCTTGCTCTTGGCATGGTTGTTGACGAGGAGGAGGCATTTGGGACTCATAACAAGCATGAGGAGGTGGAGCCTCTTGAGGTTGTTATGGATGAAGAGGAGACTCGTTCCTCGGTTCTTGTTTCGGGTTAGGCACTTGGGCCTCACGGCGAAGATCATGGTCTTGAGCCTCATGACGTGGTGGGCGTTGCTCAACTTGTACCAGTTGATGCTCCATGTTTTGATGTGGTGGAGGAGGCGCCTCGTGATGACCATGGTGTCTGTGCGAATGTTCATGACGTCGATGACGAAGATGAGGATCTTGGAGAGCTTCATGACGGTGACGAGCTTGTTCCTCCAAGTTGGAGTCATCACTTGTTGTGCCAAGTATGTGTCGCGGGCGATGATGGTGTACTTGAGGTTGTGCTTGAGGTTCCACTTGTGGTTGCTCATGTTGGATCACTAGTGCCCTTGCATGATGACGGTGTCCTTCGCGCCTTGCTTGGGGCCTTGAGGAAAAATCACCATCATAGCTTGACGTTGCGGCGTGCCGTGGGGAAGGTACATAGTGCGAAGAGCTTCCATCTTCAACAACGGGAGCATCATTGCATCTTGGAGCACTTGGATGATGATCTTGACAAAGAGGAGAACGGTGATGTGACGAGCTTGAAGAGCATGATGCGTGGGAGCGGGGTCTTGCCATTCCGTCGATGAGGAGTCGAAGCTTGTCATTTGTTTCGGTGACGGAGCATTGGAACGCTTCATTTTGATAGCCAAATTTGTGATGCATCGCATGCATCTGTCGTTCGAGGCCATCGAAGCGATTGTCGATGTTCTTGAACTCGGCTTGCGTCTCACTGAATTGTTCATCTTGTCGCATCTCAAGAGCCTCGCAACGTTCGTGTAACTCATGTCGGTGTTGGAGATATGCCCTAGAGGCAATAATAAATATAGTTATTATTATATATCTTTGTGTTTATGATAAATGTTTGCATTCATGCTATAATAGTATTAACAAGGAAACCATTAATACTTGTGTGATTTGTAAACTTAATTTGAAGTCCCTAGTATAGCCTCTATACTTCACTAGCTTGTTGGTTGATTGATGATGTGGTTTCTTTGTCATGAACATTGAGATGTTATCAACAACAAGATCATATCGTTAGGAGAATGATATGGTGGACATACTCCTATAGACAAGCGTAGCATAAAGATCAAGTCATTTTAATAGTTCAATTGCTATATGCTTTCTGATACATAGTAACCTAACTCCTTCGACCATGAGATCATGCATATCACCTTTACTGGATGGATGCTTTGATGTCATCAAACACCACACCGTAACAGGGTGGCTATAAAGGTGGCATTGAGTGTTCGGAAAGTATTGGTTGAAACACATGGATCAAGAGTGGGATTTGTCCATCCACATGACGGATAGATATTCTCTGGGCCCTCTCGGTGAAATGTCATTCAATTAGCTTGCAAGCATGTGACTTGGTCACAAGGGATCACATATCACGGGAACGAGAAAAGAGTACTTATCGGTAACGAGGATGAACTAGGTATGCAGAGATACCGACGATCATAACCTCGGATAAGTAACATATCGTGAGACAAAGGGAAATTGGTATCGTATGTAAGTGGTTCATTCGATCGCAAAGTAATCGTAGAAATATGTGGGAGCCATATGAATTTCCAGATTCCTCTATTGGTTATTGTTCGGAGAAGTGTCTCGATCATGTCCGCATAATTCACGAACCGTAGGGAGACACACTTAAGGATTCGACGTTGTTTGAGTAGTTATGGTATTATGAGAAAGAGACCGAATGTTGTTCGGAGTCTCGGATGGGATCCGGGATATCACGAGGTGATCCGGAATGGTCCGGAGAATAAGATTCATATAAGGAAAGTCCCGTTTCGGAGTTCGGGAATGATTCCGGTGTTTTCATCGGGGATATTCTAGAAGGTTCCGGATTGTCCGGCACTCCGGGGGGGAAGGGGTACATGAATGTGTCATTACATATTAGAATGATTGCATCATGTACTAAGTGTTCTTGCTGTCCCAAATATAGGATTAAATTGAATCCTAAAACAGAAAAGTCAAATGTCCAGTTTGAAAGTCAAACTGCCAAAAACAAGAAACTGTGGGAAACAAGCAAGAGGAGTTGGAGTCGACTTGGAGGAGGAGTTTCTCTCCTCCAAGCCGGCGGCCAGCCTAGGCCGAGTTGGGGAGGGACTCCCTCCCTCCCCTGGCGCGCCCACCCCTCCCACCTATATAAGGAGGGGCAGGGCTCCCCTCCTACACACAAGTTTCCTATCCTCTAAACTAAACCCTAGATCTAGACCCCGGTTTAGAGCTATTCGGTTTAGAGCCTCCTAATTGGTTTAGAGCCCTCTAATTGGTGTGTCTAATTACTAGACCACTAATAGCCTCTCTCATAAGCTCCACCATACTCGCACCGGCTTAAGGCGAAGCCCTGCGGGATTTCCCCTCTACCTCCGGTACCACGCCGTTGTGCTGCCGGAATCGCGAGGAGAGTGCTACAACCTCCGCTGCCTGCTGGAACAAGGGAGAGGAAGGTCTTCGTCGAGTACCGAACGTGTGACCGACTGCGGGAGCGCTGCGGGAACGCGGCGCCGGAAGGATCGTCTACGCGATCTTGAGATCGGAAAGAGTACGACTACATCACCCACGAGAATCTGCTCTCGTTAAACACTTTGGAATCTTCGAGGGTGAGTTATTCCATCGACTCGTTGCTACAATCTAGTAGATAGATCTTGGCTTGTTTGTTTGTATGCGATAGAAAATTTTTGTTTTCCATGCTACGAACCCCTACAGTGGTATCAGAGCCGTGTCTATATGTAGATCTGTTGCACGAGTAGAACACAATGGTCATTGTGGGCGTTGATGCTTTTATTGTAGATTGCTTTTTGTGTACTTTGCATCTTGCGGTATGTTGGGATGAAGCGGCCCGGGCTAACCTTACATGACATCGTTCATGAGACTTGCTCCACGCTTGACATGCAACTCGTTTTGCATAAGTGGCTTTGCGGGTGCCTGTTTCTCCTAGCATAGTAAAGATCCAATTTACAACGGGTGATCAACAATGCTAGTATCAATGTTGTGGTTCTTGTTCGTAAGTTAGAACGACACTTATGGAAAGCCCCAAACCACGTAAAATATGCAAAGAAAGTAGAAGCGTCTAACTTTGTTTTGCAGGGGTGTGCAGTGATGTGATATGGCCATAATTGTGATTATATTTGATGTATGCAATGTTCCTTATTGTAAGTTGGCAACCGGCAGGAGCCATATGGTTGTCTTTAATTTCTGTTAAGACCTGCGTGTCTATTCAAAATAGTTGTAATAGTTGAAGCTGGTGGACGACAACCATGGAGAAGCGTCATTGACCTTGATGCTATGCCGGTGATGATGGAGATCATATTCGTGCTTGAAGATGGAGATCGGAAGCACAAAGAAGAAAGGCCATATCATATCACATACTATGAATTGCATGTGATGTTAATCCTTTATGCATCTTGTATTGCTTAGTAGACGACGGTAGCATTATAAGATGATCCCTCATGCACATAAATTTCAAGTTCTAGAGTGTTCACCCTTAGTATGCACCGTTGCCAAAGCTTGCTGCTTCGAAGCACCACGTGATGATCGGGTGTCTTTGATTCCGCGGGTGAATACAACGTAAGCAAGCCAGATTTGCTTATGCGGAAGCTAAGGTTTGATCTTGACGAGCCTAGCATGTACAGACATGGCCTCAGGAACACGGATCGCCGAAAGGCAAAGCATGAATCATATAGTAGATATGATGAACATGATGATTGTTCGCCATTAAAACTATATCAGCTCTCGTGATGATCGGTGTTGATGTAGTGGATTTGGTTCGTGTGATCACTAAAACAATGTGAGGGATGTTGTTTTGAGTGGGAGTTCACCTAGTTTAATTTCATTAATTAATTTGAACTCAATTTGTCATAAACTTAGTCTAAACTATTGCAAATATGTTGTAGATCAATGGCAGCCCCTACCATCAATTTTAATGCGTTCCTAGAGAAAGAAAAGTTGAAAAACAATGGAAGCAACTTCGCGGATTGGTTCCGCAATTTGAGGATTGTCCTCACAGCTGGTAATTTGACCTATGTGCTGGATGCACCGCTAGGTGACCCACCTGCAGCTGATGCTACCGATGAAGTAAAGAATGTTTACCTTGCTCGGAAGAATCAGTACTCCATAGTTCAGTGTGCTATCTTGTATGGTTTAGAATCGGAGCTTCAGAAAAGGTTTGAAGAGTCAGATCCATATGATATTGTCGAGGATCTCAAATTAATCTTTGAAACTCATGCGGCAATTGAAAGTTATGAAGCTTCTGAAAAGTTCTTTAACTGCAAGATGGAAGAGGGTAGCTCCGTCAGTGAGCATGTGCTTAAGATGTCTGGGCACGCAAATAAACTTCAAAGTTTGGGTATAGTGATTCCTAATACTTTGGGAGTTTACCGCATCCTCCAATCACTACCACCAAGTTACAAGAACTTTGTGATGAACTACAACATGCAGAACATGAACAAAGAGTTGCCAGAACTATTTGCTATGTTAAAATCTGCAGAAGTGGAGATCAAGAAAGAGCACCAAGTGTTGATGGTCAATAAGACCACCAAATTCAAGAAAGGCAAGTCTAAGCAAAAGGGACACTTCAAGAAGGGTGGTAAGAAAGTTACCACGCCGACGAAGAAGACCAAGGCTGGACCTAAACCTGAAACTGAGTGCTTTTACTGCAAGGGAGAAGGTCACTGGAAGCGGAATTGCCCAAGGTACTTGGCGGATTTGAAGAACGGCAACATCAAGAAGAAAGGTATATCTGATATACATGTTATTGATGTGTATCTCACTAGTACTCGTAGTAGTGCCTGGGTATTTGATACTGGTTCGGTTGCTCATATTTGTAACTCGAAACAGGAGCTGCAGAATAAACGGAAGCTAGTGAAGAACGAGGTGACGATGCGCGTAGGAAACGGATCAAAGGTTGATGTGATCGCGGTCGGCACGCTACCTCTTCATCTACCATCGGGATTAGTTTTATACTTAAATAATTGTTATTTGGTGCCTGCATTAAGCATGAACATTATATCAGGATCTTGTTTATTGCGAGACAGTTACTTGTTTAAATCCGAGAATAATGGTTGTTCGATTTATATGAGTAATGTGTTTTATGCACATGCACCTTTGATAGATGGTCTATTCATATTGAATCTCGATAGTAGAAATACACATATTAATAACATTGAGGCTAAACGTTTGAAATCAAGCGATAATTTGACCTATATGTGGCACTGTCGTCTTGGTCACATTGGAGTGAAACGTATGAAGAAACTCCATTCCGATGGACTTCTTGAATCACTTGATTTTGAATCACTTGAAAGATGCGAAGCATGTCTGATGGGTAAAATGACTAAGACTCCATTTTCTGATATAATGGAGCGAGCTACGGACTTACTGGAAATCATACATACCGATGTGTGTGGTCCAATGAGTGTAGCATCGCGCAGTGGTTATCGTTATGTTCTTACCTTCACGGATGACTTGAGTAGATATGGGTATATCTATTTCATGAAACATAAGTCCGAAACTTTCGAGAAGTTTAAGGAGTTTCAAAGTGAGGTAGAGAATCAACGTAACAAGAAGATTAAATTTCTACGTTCTGATCGTGGAGGTGAATATCTAAGTTACGAGTTTGGCGAGCATTTGAAGAAATGCGGAATACTTTCACAATTGACACCGCCGGGAACACCACAGCGTAATGGTGTGTCTGAACGTCGTAATCGAACTCTCTTAGATATGGTTCGTTCTATGATGTCACTTACAGATTTACCGCTATCATTTTGGGGTTATGCATTAGAAACAGCCGCATTCACTTTAAATAGGGCACCATCTAAATCCGTTGAAACGACACCGTATGAATTATGGTTTGGGAAGAAACCTAAATTGTCGTTCCTTAAAGTTTGGGGATGCGAAGCCTATGTAAAGAAGTTACAGCCGGACAAGCTTGAACCCAAAGCGGAAAAATGCGTCTTCATAGGATACCCGAAGGAAACTATTGGGTATACCTTCTATCATATATCCGAAGGCAAAATCTTCGTTGCCAAGAGTGGATCCTTTCTAGAGAAGGAATTTCTCTCGAAAGAAGTGACTGGAAGGAAAGTAGAACTCGACGAGGTTGTCGAACCTTCTCTCGAAATTGCGAGTAGCGCAGCACCGGAAGAAGTTCCTGTGGTGCCTGCACCAATAAGAGAGGAAGCTAATGATAGTGATCATGAAACTTCGGTTGAAGTTGCTACAGAGCCTCGGAGGTCAACGAGAACTCGTACCACTCCAGATTGGTATGATTCCGTTATGAATGTCATGTTGGTGGACAACACCGATGACCCCGAGACATATGAGGAAGCGATGATAAGCCCAGATTCCAATAAATGGCAAGAAGCCATGAAATCCGAGATTGGATCCATGTACGAAAACCAAGTATGGACTTTGGTGGACTTACCGGATGGCCGGAAGGCTGTCGAGAACAAATGGATTTTCAAGAAGAAAACAGATGCTGATGGTAATGTTACTGTCTATAAAGCTCGACTTGTCGCAAAAGGGTTTCGACAAATTCAAGGAGTTGACTACGATGAGACTTTCTCACCGGTAGCGAAGCTAAAGTCTGTGAGGATAATGTTAGCAATCGCTGCATATTATGATTATGAGATATGGCAGATGGATGTCAAAACAGCATTCCTCAATGGAGACATTGATGAAGAGTTGTATATGATACAACCCAAAGGTTTTGTCGATCCTAAAGATGCTAACAAGGTATGCAAGCTTCAACGGTCCATCTATGGATTGAAGCAAGCATCCCGAAGTTGGAATCAACGTTTTGATAAGGTAATCAAAAGTTTTGGTTTTATACAAACTTATGGAGAAGCTTGTATTTACAAGAAAGTGAGTGGGAGCTCTGTAGCATTCTTAATACTGTATGTGGATGACATATTGTTGATTGGGAATGATGTAGACCTTCTTAATAGTGTCAAGGAATATTTGAATAATAGTTTTTCAATGAAAGATCTTGGCGAAGCAGCTTACATATTAGGCATAAAGATTTATAGAGATAGATCGAAACGCCAAATATCATTGTCACAGAGTACATATTTGGACAAAGTTCTAAAGAAGTTTGGAATGGAAGAAAGCAAGAAAGGGTTCTTGCCCATGTTGCCCAATACGAACTTGAGTAAAACTCAAAGTCCGACATCGGCAGAAGATAGAGAAAGGATGAGTAAGACTCCCTATGCCTCAGCCATAGGATCTCTAATGTATGCCATGCTATGTACTAGACCCGACATCGCATATGCTGTTAGTTTAACTAGCAGATATCAAAGTGATCCAGGAGTGGATCATTGGACAGCGGTCAAAAACATCCTTAAGTACTTGAGAAGAACTAAGGATATGGTTCTTTCTTATGGAGGTGATGAACAGCTCGTTGTTAATGGTTACACCGATGCTAGTTGGAACACCGATCCGGATGATTCTAAATCACAATCTGGATACGTATTTATTTTGAATGGTGCAGCAGTTAGCTGGAGGAGTGCAAAGCAAAGCGTTGTGGCGAGATCTTCAACTGAATCGGAATACATGGCTGCTTCGGAGGCTTCACAAGAAGCGATATGGATGAAAGAGTTCATTACAGAGCTGGGTGTGGTTCCTAGTGCGCTGGACCCAATGTCTATCTACTGTGATAACATGGGCGCCATAGCCAATGCGCAAGAACCAAGGTCACACAAGAAGCTGAAGCATATCAAGCTACGTTTTCACGCTATTCGAGAACATATCCAGGATGGGGATATAAAGATTTGCAAAGTACACACAGATCTGAATGTGGCGGATCCGTTGACTAAACCTCTCCCGAGGGCAAAACATGACCAACACCAAACTGCCATGGGTGTTCGGTATATTACCATGTAATCTAGATTAGATGACTCTAGTGCAAGTGGGAGACTGTTGGAGATATGCCCTAGAGGCAATAATAAATATAGTTATTATTATATATCTTTGTGTTTATGATAAATGTTTGCATTCATGCTATAATAGTATTAACAAGGAAACCATTAATACTTGTGTGATTTGTAAACTTAATTTGAAGTCCCTAGTATAGCCTCTATACTTCACTAGCTTGTTGGTTGATTGATGATGTGGTTTCTTTGTCATGAACATTGAGATGTTATCAACAACAAGATCATATCGTTAGGAGAATGATATGGTGGACATACTCCTATAGACAAGCGTAGCATAAAGATCAAGTCATTTTAATAGTTCAATTGCTATATGCTTTCTGATACATAGTAACCTAACTCCTTCGACCATGAGATCATGCATATCACCTTTACTGGATGGATGCTTTGATGTCATCAAACACCACACCGTAACAGGGTGGCTATAAAGGTGGCATTGAGTGTTCGGAAAGTATTGGTTGAAACACATGGATCAAGAGTGGGATTTGTCCATCCACATGACGGATAGATATTCTCTGGGCCCTCTCGGTGAAATGTCATTCAATTAGCTTGCAAGCATGTGACTTGGTCACAAGGGATCACATATCACGGGAACGAGAAAAGAGTACTTATCGGTAACGAGGATGAACTAGGTATGCAGAGATACCGACGATCATAACCTCGGATAAGTAACATATCGTGAGACAAAGGGAAATTGGTATCGTATGTAAGTGGTTCATTCGATCGCAAAGTAATCGTAGAAATATGTGGGAGCCATATGAATTTCCAGATTCCTCTATTGGTTATTGTTCGGAGAAGTGTCTCGATCATGTCCGCATAATTCACGAACCGTAGGGAGACACACTTAAGGATTCGACGTTGTTTGAGTAGTTATGGTATTATGAGAAAGAGACCGAATGTTGTTCGGAGTCTCGGATGGGATCCGGGATATCACGAGGTGATCCGGAATGGTCCGGAGAATAAGATTCATATAAGGAAAGTCCCGTTTCGGAGTTCGGGAATGATTCCGGTGTTTTCATCGGGGATATTCTAGAAGGTTCCGGATTGTCCGGCACTCCGGGGGGGAAGGGGTACATGAATGTGTCATTACATATTAGAATGATTGCATCATGTACTAAGTGTTCTTGCTGTCCCAAATATAGGATTAAATTGAATCCTAAAACAGAAAAGTCAAATGTCCAGTTTGAAAGTCAAACTGCCAAAAACAAGAAACTGTGGGAAACAAGCAAGAGGAGTTGGAGTCGACTTGGAGGAGGAGTTTCTCTCCTCCAAGCCGGCGGCCAGCCTAGGCCGAGTTGGGGAGGGACTCCCTCCCTCCCCTGGCGCGCCCACCCCTCCCACCTATATAAGGAGGGGCAGGGCTCCCCTCCTACACACAAGTTTCCTATCCTCTAAACTAAACCCTAGATCTAGACCCCGGTTTAGAGCTATTCGGTTTAGAGCCTCCTAATTGGTTTAGAGCCCTCTAATTGGTGTGTCTAATTACTAGACCACTAATAGCCTCTCTCATAAGCTCCACCATACTCGCACCGGCTTAAGGCGAAGCCCTGCGGGATTTCCCCTCTACCTCCGGTACCACGCCGTTGTGCTGCCGGAATCGCGAGGAGAGTGCTACAACCTCCGCTGCCTGCTGGAACAAGGGAGAGGAAGGTCTTCGTCGAGTACCGAACGTGTGACCGACTGCGGGAGCGCTGCGGGAACGCGGCGCCGGAAGGATCGTCTACGCGATCTTGAGATCGGAAAGAGTACGACTACATCACCCACGAGAATCTGCTCTCGTTAAACACTTTGGAATCTTCGAGGGTGAGTTATTCCATCGACTCGTTGCTACAATCTAGTAGATAGATCTTGGCTTGTTTGTTTGTATGCGATAGAAAATTTTTGTTTTCCATGCTACGAACCCCTACAGTCGGATGATGTAGTGACTTGCGCGCATCATGTACGGTCCATGTTCTTCTTCTTGGTGAGGTGGTTGGCTCGACTCACCGTTCCTATCCATCATGCAAAACATATGGAAGTGGAATATGGTGGTGTTAGCCTTTTACCTCACCTTGGGGATTGCACCGAACTAGAAACCACAAGTGAGAGCTATAATCGTGCAAAGTGAAATCACAAAGAAACCTCACACTAAAATAAGAACTAACTCTCAAAAGATTTTGGTGGAAGGTTAGGGTGGTGGAAAACCAAATGAAACGATCCAAAGAAAAAGGTTATTATCAAAAGTGGTAGAGAATCAAAGATCAAAAGCAAAAAGTAAACAATCTACAAAAACACAAGGATACACACACGTGGAGACAGATGTGGTTAGCACGACTATAAAATGAGCACAAAATGTCCTAACGAAGACTATGCTCGGTATTGTGCCAACGTAAGGAGAGACCACAACTTGTTTTCCAAAAGAGAAATAAGCAACGGATGTGTGCACTTGCCTTGGTCGTGCTTTATCTCTCTCTTTGCTTACAAGCTTGAGACTCTCTTTGTATTGGGAGACTTTATATCTTTCTATTTTTCTTTTGCTTTTTTATTCTTTTTCTCCCTTTCTATACTATTACATCAACTCTTGAATTTGCTTACACACTCTCACTTTCCAAGGAAAAGTGCATAATGCTTAGGCAAACACAAGATGAGTTGCTCTCATAGGATAGATACACACAAGGAAGAAGGGTTAACAAGGTGGAGCAAGTTATACCTTCGGTATTGACGACTTGCTACCAGTTGGTACGTCAATTTTGCATCACTATTCTATATCATAATTTACTATTATTCATTGATATATTTCATATTAAGAGATGATACTTATGTTATTTCATCTGTTTTTGCATGGTTGATGACTTTTGGAGCATGGACCGCTGTAGTCAGGATTCTGATGGAAAAGGTGCTGTTTGGAGGCAAAATTCACGAAGATCAGAAAATTCGGGAAAATACATGGAAAATTCTATTTTTCCAGAAGACGAAGATTGCCAGAAGGGGAGTGGAGATGGGCCACATGGGGCCCACACCACCCCCTGGCGCGGGAAGCCCTAGGCCACACCAGCAGGTGGTGTGGCCACCCTAGCCCACTCCAGGCTCTCCCCTCTGGCGTATATTATCCCCACAGAACCCTAATACCGGGGGAGTGACCATAGAAAGATTCCGCCGCCTCTGCGGGGCGGAGAACTGTAGAGAGAGAAATATCTCTCCGACAGATAGAATTCTGCCGGGGGAATTCCTTCCCGGAGAGGGGAGATCATCGCCATCAACACCACCATCAAGCTGGACTTCATCGGGATCATCACCACCATCATCTCCACCAGCACCATCATCACCACTTCATACCGCTGTAACAATTGGGTAGAATCTTGCATAGTTCTTAGGGGAAACTTTCCCAGTGTTGATTACTCCTTGCAGTTGATGCTATTGAGTGAACCATTGAATTATTGTTTATGTTTAGATTGTTACATATCATGTTTTCATCTCTGATCTTCATCCATGTGATGTCTTGTGAGTAGTTCGTTTAGTTCTTGAGGACATGGGAGAAGTCATGTTGTTAGTAGTGGACTTGTGTTGAGAAAGATTCAATGGTTTGATATTTAAGTTGTGGTGTATTTCTTCTAGTGATGTCATGTGAATGTTGACTACATGACACTTCACCTATATGGGCCTAGGGGAATGCATTGTGTATTTGGCTACTAATCGTAGGGGTTGCCAGAGTGACAGAAACCTAAACCCCTGTTAGGAAACCTTTGCACAAGGAACGTCAGGGTCTTAGAATTTAAAGTTGTGGTTAGGTTTCTACCTTAATTACTTTATTGTACTTGCGGATGCTTGCAAGGGGTATAATCACAAGTATGTATTAGTCCTAGGAAGATCGATACATTAGCACAGGTTTACCCACACAACACTTCGCAAACTAAAGAAGATTAATCAACTATATGAAGCGAAAGCACTTGATGATATTCCCGTGTGTCCTCAAGAATGTTTGGTCATCTTAAGTAATACAACCGGCTTGTCCTTTGATAAAGAAAGGATTGGGACACTTGGTGCATTTATTATTATTGTCTTTTATTTTCTTGTACTTTATTTACCTGCATTATCAAAAAACCCTAAAAATCCGTTTGCTAAGTATTTACAGAGAATTCCTTCTCCAAGCCATTCGCCAACACCTTCTGCTCCTCGTTGGGTTAGACACTCTTACTTATCAAAAATACTGCGATACACCCCCTATACTTGTGGGTCATCAATACTATTTTCTGGCGCCGTTGCCGGGGAGTGAAGCGCTATTGGAGAGTGGAACTGGTAAAGGAAACTTCTACTGTGAGTATTATTTATTTCTGTTAGTTGCTTTCTTTTCAATATGGATAATTCTCTGAGTTTATTATTTTGTAATGCTACTACCACTACTAAGGTAGTAGATGAACCACCACCTGCTGAGAATGATACTTTTAAAATACCTACAAGAATTATTGATCGTGTTATGGATAACTATTATGTTGGAGATGGAACTGTCCATCCTGGTGATCATTTGCTCTTTATACACGAATTATGCGGGTTGTTCAAGTGTGCAGGTATTACAACAAATCAAGTCAAGAAGAAGTTATTCTCATTATCACTGAAAGGAAGAGCTGAAGAATGGTATAAGCTGCTGAAGAATGGTCAAGCTCTTGAATGGGAGGAAGTAGTACCTCTCTTTTATTCTAAATTATATCCTCCTAGTGAGATTCATAAAGATCAGAATCAAATATACAACTTTTGGCCTCTTGATGGAGAGAGTACAGCTCAAGCTTGGGGGAGATTGAAGTTACTAATTCTCAAATGTCCTATTCATGAGCTCCCCAACAATATTATTATCAATAATTTTTATGCAAGGCTTTCTCTTCATGATAAGGATTTATTGGATGCCTCTTGTGCTGGATCATTCACTCGCATGGAAGAAGAAGCTAAATGGGATCTTCTAGACCGTATTCAAGATAATGCTGAAGCATGGGAGAATGACAAAGGAAGAAAGTCAGGTATAAATTATGATTATGAATGCATTGAATCTTTTATGGGAACTGATGACTTTCAAAATATTAAAAATGCTTATGGTTTACACTCCCAAGCTATTGCAACTTATTTTAAGGCTTTTGCTTCCTATATTGAAGTTCCTAAAAAGAAGTGGAATATGTATCATGCACCTTATAAAGACATTGCTAGTAGTGTTCCTGCAAGAAATACTGAAGTTTATACTGCTAATCATGTTTTACCTGAACCTTATATTGAGAAAATACCTTTCCCAGTTAAAGTAAAGGAACATTCTATGGTAGCTAGTATGGTTAATGAAAGTACAAATAAAGCTGCTGAACCTAATAAACAAATGGATGATAAAACTATAATAGAAAATGTGAAAGACTTTGTCACTAAATATGTAGAAGAGGGACACACTATCCTTTGTAAGGATATCCCTAATATTGTTTCACAAAGTAGTGTTATGAGAGCTAGTGCCCCTGTGTTTTCTGTTAGGATAAGTGATCATTGTTACAATGGTTCTTGTGATAGTTATATCATTAAATTATGCATGATACTGAAAGTTATTATGAGAGAGTGAAGATTGTTCTTATGCATCTCAATAATATCAAGTTTCCTCGTTTTATGCTGAAAGTTTTTATGTTGCACTTCTTTTGCCTTCCTATGCTAGTAGCCTCTGGTTTCAACAATTTGTTTATTTACAAAATTCCCTTGCATAGGAAGTGGGTTAGACTTAAAATGTGTATTTTTGCTTCTTGATGCTCTCTTTTACTTCAATTCATATTCTTATGTGAGCATCATTAAAATTATCATGCCTATCTTAATGGCTATAAAGAAAGAGCTTTTTGGAAGACAACCCAATTTAGTTATGCTTTCAGTTATTTTTGTTTATTTGAGTCTTGGAAGTTATTACTTTGGTAATAATCTCTCCTTATCCTTTTTGTTTGGTTTTTGTGTCAAGATCAACCTCTAATGGGAGAGAAGATTTGGGGAGGTTGCTGTCCAGAAACAGATTTTCGTGCTTCGCCATAAAAATTCGTGAGAGATCTCTGTACGTAGGATTGAGCTGTAATTTTTTGTACTTCTGCCCCAGGTTGTTTTATAACTTTCGTTAGTTTTGCATTTTTTGATTTGAGCAACATAAGGTTTTCGAAAAAAATGATCTTTACGTGCTGGTCTGTTTTGACAGATTTTTGCCACTCTTGCATTTGCCACTTAAATCGATTTCCTTTTTGAATTCTTTTTGGGTTTTCGGAAGGAGTTTCTATAGTAGATTATGTTTTGATGGATTTCAGTTGAAATTGGAACTGAAATTGGACTTAAAAGGTTTATTACCTCGCTTACACTAATGTTGCTAATGAGAATTGTGTGAAGTTTTGCGTGAAAGAAATTTCTAGATTATTGGAGAAAATGGTGTAATAAGATAGTGAAAGGTTCCATGACTCAAGAAATATGTGTATGAAGATGAAGATATTGATGTTATTCAAGCGGTGACTCCGGAAGAATCTACTAAATACCAAATTCAGAGACCTGCAGAGTCTATTTTCGAATAGGTAATAGTTCTGGTAAGAAAAGTTCCGCGACAATTATGTCCAGTTATATTTTTGCAGTTTTTATCCACCAAGGAAAGCAACGAAGCGAAAGAGGGACGAAAACGGAGCCAGGGTGGCTCACACCACCCTCTAGCACGGGCCCCCCTGGCCGCGCCAGCAGGTGGTGTGGCCACCTCGAACTCCGTCTCCGACCCGTTTTCTCCCAGTACCTTCCTTATGTTATAAAAATCGTAATATATAATCCCCCGGATCCCCTGAGGTTTGTATATCGTGTTCTCGTCGTGTTTTCGTTTCGATCTATTTCTACCAGGAATTATTCTTAAAGTTTAGAAGCACAATGGTCTCTGCCAAAGATAAGGGAAAGGAACCTGCGGAGGAGGATCCCCAAGACCCCGGGCAGGAGAAGGAGATCAATGAAGAGGAGGCAAAGAAAAGCCAGCATCCGCACACCGGCACTACCATTGCAAGCATTGGAGTGTTGGCAAACCCTGCCAAGATTAGAAGGACTGCACGGGTGTCAACTGGAGGGAAGCCTCCGTGTCATTGTTTGTCTCCATGGTCATCTTCTCCAAGCACCAAGAATCCCTTCCATACCCTTATCCATGATCATCAATGCCAGAATATTCCCAAGGAGAAACTACCCTCCAATTGGGATATGCCTAGTTCTAACCATGCAGGAAAAGAAGACTTCAAGGAGGAAGAGTGGGAAAAGAATCATACGAGCTCGGATTCATAACCCGACATGATCATGCACCATATCAAGCACAACTCGGAGTTGATTCGTACTCTCACCTTCGAGATTGAGGACTTGAGGAAATTGATCGAAAAGCTCATCGAGAGAACACCACCATCACCGAAGGAGTAATTCGTCATCAGGTTTTGGCATCCCCTTGGTTTGTTCCAAGCTTGGGGGAGTGCCGCGGTATCACATCACTATCTTCTATCTTTTTACCTTTTTAGTAGAGTCATATGATGAATAGAGAAGTTATCATGTAGGATGGTTTGCATTATGGAAGTGTCCCCCCTCTCGTTAGATATCTATGTATCCCTTGGTGTGAGTTTCCGTTATGGATTATTAATGAGAAGTTCTATCATTTACTCTTCATGTATCTTATATTATTTTTCAATTTCTGTTATATGATTGATCTTGTTGTTAGTATTGGTATCACTTTGGGATCGTTGAGTAAATTTAGTTAGTTTTGGCAAACCTAGCTTGGTCAGTAGCAACACAATTTTGAGAATTGAATGAAAAAGATAAAAGTACTCTTAAAGAAATATAATTTCATCATCTTTCTTTCTTGATTTGCTGATAAGTTTAGTATTCTCTAGTTAAGATCTTTTGTGCTTCCAAGGAAGATTGCATGTTTGTTTTTAGCACTTGTATGTTTGTTTGTTTCCTTCAACTCTTATGCTTGCTACCCAGCCTTGCTAGCCAACAACCTGTACTGAGAGGGAGTGCTTCTCGTAAATCCAATCCTTAAACCAAAACCTATACCATTTGTGTCCACCATACCTACCTACTAGCACTATTGCTATTCCAAGTAAATTCATGTTTTTATCTACCTTACGAATTAAACTTGTTATGTGAAAATTAGTGATTAAAGCTCTCACGAACTTGATGGAACACTTTACTTTCTTGCACTTAATAAATTTGAACCATTGTGCCCATCTATGTTGCGTATATGCTTGCGCTTTGTAAGTTGTTAATTAGCAAAACCATGTTGTTATGGGGAATGCTTTTAACATTGCACTTTATTTAGTTGATATCATGCTCTTTTGTTTACGGATGTTGTAGGTGTGAAATGAAAGGGGAGCTTGTAAGTCCATGGAGTTATGTATGTGTGTTAGAGAAACGCCTGGGCCGCTGGTCTAATCCATGCCTAATCATGGTGGAAACCTGCAGCGTAACCATAATGAGCAATCTATGAAGCATTCTTCTTATAAAAAAAGAGATAGAGATTGAGAAAAAAAGAAAAGGAGAAAAAAAGATGAGAAAAGAGGAAAGAGAGAAAAAAGCACCATTTCCCATGGTAAATAAGAAGATTGCTGATATGCTCGTTGTCTGCTTGCCTTGTCATTTTGATATGGGGATTCTTCTGTATCATCGGGCAAGGGATACCCCGTTGGCGGTTCTCTATGATACACATATACTTACTATGACAAGAACTTATCGGTAACTAAACTTGAGTGGCATGAGGAGCGGCCCTCGTATTCAAGGGACATGAGATTTTCAACTTATAACTTGTCAAGCATATCCTCATATTTGATCACTTTAACCTTAATCACCTAAAGATGCCTATGATAGGGGAAATGAGAGCTGAAAGCTAATAAGTATCATAATCTTTGGAAGCTCTTTATGAAACTTGAAATCCCTGCTTCCCTCTGCGGAGGGCCTATCTTTTACTTTTTAGGTGAGTCAGTAAACCTATTCCTTTCTATCTCAACAAGTATTTTGAGTTGTTGTGTTTCATTCATTCATATGATGATTTATTCAATCATATTTCTTATGTTCCTTATTTTGCACATTTTCTCTTATCTTAGTGTTTACTACTTTGAAACCTATCATTGAAAACCCTTTATGTGTGAACTCCTGCAAATTGTCAACTATTCTTTGACCAAGAGCTAAGTTTTCCATTACCAATTATGATTTACTTTGTGTATCTTTATTGTGTTTCCTTTACTTATTGCAAGTTAAGTTATATAATAGTGAGTTGTCTTCTATTATGATTTATGTATTGATGAATGTGATGGTTCTTGTCCGTATTCTTTTATCGACTCTTCACTCCATAAACCTGAGGTCATGTTTATTGAGCTCAGTTTTCGCTTGGGCACAAGGGAAGTCTAAGCTTGGGGCAGTTGATATGTCCATTTTGCATCACTATTCTATATCATAATTTACTGTTATTCATTATATATTTCATATTAAGAGATGATACTTATGTTATTTCATCTGTTTTTGCATGGTTGATGACTTTTGGAGCATGGACCGCTGCAGTCAGGATTCTAAAGGAAAAGGTGATGTTTGCAGGCAAAATTCGTGAAGATCAGTAAATTCGGGAAAATACATGGACAATTCTATTTTTTCAGAAGACGAAGATGGCCAGAAGGGGGAGTGGAGATGGGCCACAGGGGGCCCACACCACCCCCTGGCGCGAGCAGCCCTAGGCCGTGCCAACAGGTGGTGTGGCCACCCTGGTCCACTCCAGGCTCTCCCCTCTAGCGTATATTATCCCCACGGAACCCTAATACCGGGGGAGTGACCACAGAAAGATTTCGCCTCCTCTGCGGGGCGGAAAACTGCACAGAGAGAAAGATCTCTTCGGCAGATAGAATTCTGCTAGGGGAATTCCTTCCCGGAGAGGGGAGATCATCGCCATCAACACCACCATCAAGCTAGACTTCATCGGGATCATCATCACCACCATCATCTCCACCAGCACCATCATCACCACTTCATACCGCTGTAACAATTGGGTTGAATCTTGCATAGTTCTTAGGAGAAACTTTCCCAGTGTTGATTACTCCTTGTAGTTGATGCTATTGAGTGAACCATTGAATTATTGTTTATGTTCAGATTGTTACATATATTATTTGATCTCTGATCTTGATCCATATGATGTCTTGTGAGTAGTTCGTTTAGTTCTTGAGGACATGGGATAAGTCATGTTGTTAGTAGTGGAATTGTGTTGAGAAAGATTCAATGGTTTGATATTTAAGTTGCGGTGTATTTCTTCTAGTGGTGTCATGTGAACGTCGACTACATGACACTTCACCTATATGGGCCTAGGGGAATGCATTGTGTATTTGGCTGCTCACGCATGAAGAACACGATGAACACACGCACACGCGAAGACACAATACACCACAATAGCTCACGCCAGCGATGACCAGTCCGGCGCAATCCCTAGGATCAACGTTGGGCGGAGATCTCTCTCTTGAACCGGCATGGCGAGTAGGGAGTCTCGGTGAGATCTTGACGTCTAGGCAAAGTGACTCCGATTCCTAGGACTTGTACAACACGGAGGCACGATGCAAACTCCAACGAGGTTTGTGATATTTGGTGCTCCTTTGTCAAAGGAGCATGAGGCAAGAACTAGATAGATCCACAAAGGGGTTTCCACTAATTCAAAATATCATGCCTAGGGTTTACAATGGATGTGGGGGACTATATATAGGCCAGCCACTAGTTCAATGGTACTTTAGGCATAAAAGGGTAAAAAACTGGACAAAATAGGAATATTCTGAGGCATCAAACCCATGTAGGCGTTCAGGGGGGACGATTCCGGCAATAAGCTCGGCAGCGACGGAATCGGCGCTGAAATTTCTGGTCGAAACCAGAACGGCTCACAGATGCGATGTTCGGTCGGCGCCGGAAGGTTTCGGCGCGAGCCGGTATTTCCGGTCGCTGGTCCGATCCGCCAGAGCGTGCACCGGAAATTCCAGCGAGAATTCTGGTCTGCCGATCCTAGCGCCAGTTTGGTCCGTGACTCCGTCTTGCGATGGCTTCGTTGCTTCCCTTGGCACTTCTTTATGGGCTTCATACCTGATGATGCATAAATTATTAGCATGAAGTAGCAAGCCGTCCAAGAATGTATCAAAATCACATGAGACAAGGAGCGAATTCACCTTAGCTTGTAGTAGTTTCGCTCGAGCATGAGTCATGGGTCAACTTGGGGGACTTGGTGGTGTAGATGTAGGAGCGTCCGTAGGACGGTCTACATCATAATGCTTCATGATCAGAATGTATGATAAACTCTTTTGGCCACAAGTAATGTTCCCAAACTTCAAGAACTCTAACAAGTGCATACAAATCATTGTCATAAACAGGATAATTCAGTCTAGCACCAGCAAGTTTCTCAGAAAAATATGCTATAGGACGACCCTCTTGCATCTAAATGCCACCAATTCCTATACCATTAGCATCACATTCAACTTCAAATTGCTTTAAAAAATCAGGCAAAATGCAAGTAATGTTGCAGACGTAAGCAAACGTTTCAAAGTATCAAACTGAATATGTTGGGCCGCGCCCCATACAAATGGCACACCTTTCTTAGTTAATTCATTCAATGGTGCAGCAATAGTACTAAAATCTTTCACATAGTGCCTATAGAAACTAGCTAGACCATGGAAACTATGCACTTGACTCACATTCATGGGAATAGACCAATTCTGCATTGCTTCAATTTTAGATTGATCTACTTCTACCCCATGCTTAGATACAACATATCCTAAAAATATAACCTTATCTTTTGCAAATGTGCTGTTCTCAAGATTAGCATACAATTTGTGAGCACGCAACACTTGCAAATCTTGTCGAATATGATCACAATGTTCAGTTTCATTGTGGCTATATATAAGTAATCGAAATAAACAACCACAAAACAACCAATAAATTCCCTCAAAACATGATTCATTAATCTCATGAATGTACTAGGTGCATTAGTAAGACCAAAAGGCATAACTAACCACTCATACAATCCAAATTTTGTTTTGAAAGCAGTTTTCCATTCTGTAGCATCCTAACTATCTAACAATTGTAATGCTACTTGCCTAGTCTATATATTGCTACTTCCTACATATAATTATTTCATCATCATTATATCATGCTCATGTCACCATGCCACATTGCATTTGAGCATCTTATAAAACCCCTTTTAATTTGGTTCTTCTATCATATGCATTTGTATTCTTAGTAATTGTATTTGCCTCTTGATACATTGTAGTGGGTTTTGTATATTTTTTAATGCCCAAGTTGAGTTGGGGGCATATCTTTTCTACCCCCACCACCTTTCTTTTGGCTCTCTCTAAATTACATCATCCTAATTATATATGAGCCATTGCATTTCTCTTGGTATTTAAATCTAGCTCATGTGTGTTGGGGTGGATCCACTTCTTTCTACATGCTTCCATACATGAACCTCTTTTGTTTTCACAAAGTGGAGTATGGAAGCCTACATGGCCACCTTTGTATGCTAGGTAGAGTAGATCCCTTCTTTATCCTCTTCACTTGGTTTTGTGGGGAGTATGAGTTATTTGAATTAAGGAGACTATGTGAAACAAATAGTGGAAAATACACACTACCTTGTCCACCTTCATTCAAACATGCTCATAATTTTTCCTAATAGGCCATGTGAAGAGGGATGGTTTCCTTAACCTTTCTAGTGTGGGTTTAATCAATTTTGAATGCTTTCATATATCAATGGCCATGAGATTCTAATTGTTTTCACAACTAGAAAGAAGTGCATTTATGGCACATGCATGAGCCATGCAAGTATGACCCTCCACATTCCTTCTAGTCTCTCTCCTTGGATTTTAAGTCTTGATATTTTAGTCTTATTGTAATGCCCAAATTGAGTTGGGGCATGTCTCTTTATTTCTATTACATCTACCAACACATGCCATCTTGCCATTTGATCTCATCCTACTTCTATCATACATATGTATGTGGACATTATTACTTTGCTCTTGGTATTTAATTCAAGCCCACATATATTTTGTATGGATCCATATCTACTTTTCACATACATATTTCTATTTAAGGTTTGGACAAAACCATTCAAATATGCCATGTAGTTTCCTCCCAAATTCTTTACTTTGTAATTCTTTGAAACCATCTATACCTCACACACATGCCACATTTTGTTTTCACAAAATGGACATTCCATGCATGGACATCTACATTCCACGGTACATGCAATAACCACACTCTCTTACCTTCCCCTTTGCTTCTTGGTTTATGTTACTTTTGTTTTCTAACAAAAGGGGTTATGTGTTTATTCAAACTAGTGTTTTAAAACTAATCTACTTTCACAACCACCAACAACCATCTCCCCACATGGACACCTCTTGCTATAGCCGTGGCCACACTCCATATGCACATGCCCATCCCCTCTCTCTTTTGGCTTCCATTCAAACCACCAACATCCCACCCCTCTCCTTTCCCTTTCTTGTCTCTCAAGAAGGCTAGATCAACACCACCTCCCTATGGTCCCCCTTTTCCTTCCCTCCCTCGGTGGACAGCAACAAAAAGAGAGAGAAAGGACCTACCCGAGTCTACCCTCCCTGGTTCAACCAAGTTCTATTCCTTTTGAATCACAATTCTGTTTCCACCCTCGACTCCCTCCCACCCCTGAGGCAGCGCCGCCGCCGCCCCCGGGGTGCCCCTCCTCGCCAACAGCAGGTCCTCCTCACACCCTTCTCCCTGGCGGCGGCGCCGCCATAGGCGTCACCGGGCAAAGGCCCGCGGGCGCGGCGGCGGCGGCTTCCCTCCGGCCGACAGCTAGTAGAGGTGGTGGAGGCTCCTCCTCTCCCTCTCCAACAACGGCGGCTAGGACTTTCCAGAGCGTGTATGGTGGTACACGCTGAGGGTCTGTCGATCGGTTGTGCCACTTGCTCGCCATTGGGCGACTTTGTGAGACCTTCGATTTTAGATGATGCGCGTTGGTGAGATGTTAGGGATATTGGCCATGTTCATAGACACCCCCATTATTAGGGTTGTAGGATTAGCGAGTAGTCCCTTTGTTTTGGTGGGTTTCAGTTTGATCTTTGTAGTCCCTCTTGTAAGGTGTTTGAGAATAATCTAATAAAATAGGCTGTATGCATCTCTTGGATGCAGAGGCCGGGGCGATATTCCCCCATTTTGAAAAAAAAAACCTCCCTCTCAACCTTTTGCAAAGCCACCAAGCAGCCATGTGCTTGCCTTCCCCTTCCTCATCTCCTCAACCACCCAGCCCCATCCATCTTCAGATCAAGATCTAGCTGCCCACTTCGTCCTTCCCATCCCCCTCTTCTTTCTCAAGAAAGGCCATGGCCTCTCCATGTCTCCACGACCAAAACCCTAGACTAGTCTCAGCCCTCCATCTAGCCGGCGTATGGAGGTGTGCAAGGAATATCTAGGAGCTCGGGAGGGACCTTCTGCTTCTTCACCAGCAACCTGAATGCGTAGACCTCGCCGGAGCACGCCGGAGACGGAGCAGCGCCGCCGTGAACCAACCATCTAGGAGCTTCGCATCCTCTGCCTCGCGCCAGAACGTGGCCGCCTCGAGCCGTACCACCTTCCTCCACATACGCAGGGTGAGCTCCTCGACATCCTAGACATGTTTCCCTGCCATCTCTCGCCGCCGGGCGCGACGCCCTGCCCGCTCGTCGCCGCGTACGTTCCAGCCGTCCTGTTGCTGCTGCTTGTGTTCATCGCGACGTAACTCTCCCTGTGGTTCTCTTCTCTGCGTGACTCCTGAATGAAAGTTGTATAGCTCGCCTTCCTCTTTAAAACAAGTCTTAGCACGATCAAAACGATCCATTACAGCTCTCGGAATATTGATACCAAGATCGATGTCCGAACAGTTCTTCAAGTTCCTGTTGTTTTCGTTCTTCGCGAGACTGCACGAGACACGGTCCACCCCAGCACGCGCCGATCACTCCAGTGCGTATATATTTTTCTCCCGATCATTTCGAGTATCTATACGCCCCAATCCGTCTTCTGTAGCCGTCGTGGTCGTCCCCGCATTAATCACTGCGCTGCTCGGTTTTTCCTCTCTGTCATCGACGGTGGTCGCCTGTTCTTCTTCAGTAAATAAAACGACAGAAGTAGGCTCAAAAGGGGACCAACCAAAAACTAATCACAAAGCCACAACTGGCCGAATGTTTCCTGCTGTGATTTGATCTGGGTATAAGACACCAGGTCGCGGGTTCAATTGACAACCCGTGGTCACTATTTTATTTCAATCTTTGACCGCACGCTGACATCTGGCCTCATCTGTCATAGACTTCTTCGCCACCTCAACCTGTTGGGCACAGACAGCATCCCAACCCTACCCTGCAGGCTAGAATCTTCCCAGTATAAAAAAAAAATCCAATTTCTTTTTGGTTTTCCAATTATCCAGAAATGAATAGTAATGAAGCACGTGCACATGCACGTTAATGAACAATATATGAAAATATAATTAGATAAATTACATGAAACCTAGACCTAGATAAATTACATAGAAAAATACCCTACTCGCTCCAACATTTGGTCTTCAAGTTTTCGTGAAAAATCCTATGATATATACATACATGGAACAATACATGGAACAAAGTTGCAGCTTGATAGCGCTATACCTTCTCAGTTTTACAACAACCCAGAGTATTGCGGTATAAAGGAAACCCATTAATAAGTCTGGACATGAATCTAGAGGACACTGATAGTATGATAGTGTAAAAGTTATGAGCGAACATGTACCTATCAGACATATTAATCTGGATCTAGAACATTTCAATATAGCAAGAGTCTTATTTGATAATATTGCATTACTGCACCATTGCATACAGACAAATCTATATCTTCTTATAAAAATCTAGATTATCTAGAAATGAATAGTAATGAAGCACGCGCACATGCACGTTAATGAACAATATATGAAAATATAATTAGATAAATTACATGAAACCTAGACCTAGATAAATTACATAGAAAAATACCCTACTCGCTCCAACATTTGGTCTTCAAGTTTTCGTGAAAAATCCTATGATATATACATACATGGAACAAAGTTGCAGCTTGAAAGCGCTATACCTTCTCAGTTTTACAACAACCCAGAGTATTGCGGTATAAAGGAAACCCATTAATGAGTCCGAACATGAATCTAGAGGACGCTGACAGTATGATAGTGTAAAAGTTATGAGCGAACATGTACCTATCAGACATATTAATCTGGATCTAAAACATTTCACTATAGCAAGAGTCTTATTTGATAATATTGTATTACTGCACCATTGCATACATGCAAATCTATATCTTCTTATAAACTAGACACCTACTAACTATTCTATATCAACATGCAGGCTATCCACATCACCTACTTTAATAGCCACTCAAAACTCCATGTCATCCTACTAACAATCATTTATAATAGTGTATTTTACATGCAAACCAATCCACATCATCTATTTTGTTCCATCCAACTATCCACGTCACTAATTTATGTTCGTCAAATATATGATAATTTTACATCAATTTAATTTACGTTTTCAACTGATTTGAACAAATTCAATCTTTCTCTATAAATTATTTTAGAAAACTTCAAGTTCTATATGTATTATACCTTTTATTTAAACAATGTAGTTTTTGCGGAGATTTCCGCTGCAACGCGCGGGGCATTTTTCTAGTTACTTAGGCTTTGTTCGATTTGTCCCATCCCCGGGTGGATTGGCCGGGTTTCACGGTAGCCACCCCGGCGGGGGCAAAATACAAGCCCAACCAAAATTTCGTGTTCGGTTATACCCGCCCGGGCTGAATCCCCAGCCCAAACCCCGTCAAACCCGCCCATTCCATGGGGGAGAAAAAAATCGCGTGTCTACCGGTGGAAAAAATCCGGAGAAGCGAGAGATATTGCGCTGCGACCCAGTCTGACGAACAGGGCGACGACCTTGTTCGACGTCTCCGATGATGCCACCGTCGGCGACATCGGCCTCCCTAAATTAATCCCGATCTCTCTCGTCTCCCATGGCCACCTCTACTCCACTGGCCGGACGTGTGCTCGGCGGTGCCGCTAGATCTAGCCGGTCCGTCATATCCCCACACGACCCTGTCCTGATTCCCGTGGTCGCTGCCACTGTCCCGTGCTGCTGCCTTGTCACCGGTGCTCGGAACGACATAGCTAACACACTCCCTCAACGCACCGATCCAGATCGAGCCGGCAAGGTATCTCTGTCGTGTGAATTTTCTTGGTGTTTTGCCGGAGTTCTTGGGGATGCAGGCCGCGACAGTTCCATCCCGTCCTCATGAATCCAAGAAGCATATCGTCATGGGAGGGGTTAAATGATATGGCAGGTATTAAACCCTACAGGGATTTGGGTGCCGAGACGGGGTTCACCCAATCCCTCGGTGGATTAATTCCTCTAGAGGATTACTTTCACTACAACCGAACAAGGCCTTAAGAAATAGCAACGGACAACGTGTAAAACAAAATATAGAAAAACGTAAAGTAAAATAACCCAGAGCTCCAATTGTAAAAGAAAGCTAAGTACTTAGAACTAAACTGAACCAAGAAGGTAGATGACCAAACATCTTATGTCTCCGAGTACCTACACAAAAATTAAGAGAATCTCAACAATATAGAGTTTTCACAAAAAAAAGGTGCAAACATACTTCAATATCCATATGATAATATGGTTTTAAAAAGGATTTCTTCCAAACTCAAGTACTGCTGGAAAAGTGTAGGTTGACGCATTTTCAGTCCTTAGTCCTAACGCTAAGCAAACTGCAAAGGAGATCTGATTGCATTAAAATTTTTGATTTATCAACACCTAGGAAGCTTCCCAAACTGTTGTTTGTACTCCACCAAACATTAATATTCAATTTTCCTTATCACTAATTACCTAAGCATTTCCAACGCCTCGCTGGGCATGTACATTCCAAGGCCGCAACAACCATTGTGCTCCTGGCACACGGCCGAGATCAGTCCAATATCAATCAATACTTGTAAACAAATCAGTGTCATTAGCATACTTAATAAAATGCATGCAAAATGATTATCATTAACTAGTTAGTTTATCCAAACATTTTAGAAGATACATTATGAAAATATTTAGTCTCCCTAAATATTTTACACAATCGCCGTAGCAAAATCTTGCGAAAATTAAACTTACCGTGGGTACCTGTAATTGATGCTATGCCACAACCAAGGTCGAAACCTACTAAATAGAAGCACACACACGTCCAAGATGTCAGCAACCATGAGATAAGTTACATCCTTTCCAAAAGCCTTTCCCTGCATAAATAGATAAAATAGAAGGAAGAAATACATGTTAGATTGAGAACTGAAAATATAATAGGTGAAAAAAAGGCATTTATGATATACACATGAATTATGGTATAAATCTTCCAAACCATAAAGAAAAACAAAAGGCATTCCCTGTACATACCTAAATTTGTAAACACACATTGACCACAGATGTTCTCGTTGGGGACGACTTATATGGTAGAAAACAAATTTGCGCACAATTATCTGATCAAACTAAATACAGAGATGCACGTAATCCAAGATTTACTGTGTATTTAGAAGAAAGAACATGCATCATCCAAGTGTTGTAGATTTACTAGGGTTGTCATGGAAAAACAGTTGTAAATTGAACCTCATATACACATATGGCCGCCCTTCCATGGTGATCTCGTGGTGCTGCTAGATGGATTCAGACCCCCCCAATTGTCCCTTCTCCGCTACCTACTGTAACACCCAAAAATACTAATTAAGATTATCAAGTTCTAATCACCCAAGTTTAGGGTTAACAAAAACTTTATTACTAAATTGAAAATAAATGCATGTGTGATTTGTATTAGTGTATGATTGAGTGAAATTGCCGTATTTGATTGCTACAAATGATAAGAAATGGTTTAAAATCCAAAGAAAAAGAAATTCAATTACAAACAAAATCCAAAGAAAAAGAAATCAAATATAAATCAAATGATCAAATGGTCATTTTGACCAAAGTTAACCACTAGACCACTTTGTGAGTTCCTAGTAAAAAAGTTCTAACAGAAACCTGTCCATTTCTTTTCACCCCTTGCTAGACCAAGTAAAAGTGAACCCAAACCCACTTTACAAACTCACAAAAACTATTTAAAAATCTATTTAAAGGATAGTTCAAAATTGAATCAAGTTCATACGGTAAGATCATCATTTTGCAAAAACCACTCAAATCAATTCACGTTGACAAACCCAAGCAACCAAAGGCTACCAAGCATAAGTTTAGATCACTCACCAAATTTCATTCAAAAATTTTAAACTTAAGTTCATGCGGCTATTTGGTCGAACACATTACAGACACTAATTAAGCCCTGCCTAACTCCACTGTTTGGAGCAGTGATCCCTCGACCATTTGCTCCCATTGCACTCCCCTGTCTCCCCAAGCATCTAGCAGCGCAAGACACGCACTCCCTTTGTCGTTGCGCCAGTGCAGCGCCATCCGAAGCTGGCCACGCCGGCCGACCACGGGCAGCTCGCCACGGACCGCGCCACCCTTGTCCATGATGTCCAGCAGGCAGGCCAATGTCCACCGCCACCGTCTGTCCAGCCCTCGACCACAGGAGAGCCATGGACCACCAGAAAATCGTCGCGCCCACTTTCTCTGCGCCATGTCGAGAGCATGCTAGAGCGCCGCAGCCGACTAGCTCGCACATGCCGTGCCTCGCCCTCTCCGCGCGTGCACACCCTCGCTATAACACCAGCTAGCTCCTAGACATCCCCGTTCGCCGCCACGCGACCCGTAGCCCCTGTGCGACGTCTCGAACACCGCCAGTTCCGCGCAGAGCACCGCCCACTCCCGACCATTCTCGACCGCCATGTGTCGCGCCTTTAAGCCTATGATGACCGCCATGAAGCACCGCGTCGCCCCCTACCCTCAGCCACGCTGATAGCTTGTTGTACCGCCGTCGCGGGGGAGGCTAGCCCATCCCGCTCTGTCCCTCTCGCCGGTGTATAAATAGAGGCCACCCCCGCCTCAATTCACCACACCATCTCACTCCCCACTCCTCACAGAACTATAATACCTCGGATATTACGCTCTAATTTCAGCCTGGACGAACCCAAAAGTGGATAAGTGATTCTACCGCAGAGGCCCTAGGCCACCCACGTGTAGGCCCATCGAAGCGGAACAGGGCACGGTACCGGCCGACCACCTTATCCACTTTTTAGAACATCGGGACAAGAGCGAGCGGCGTAAGCGACAGGTAATGCGACCACGACATACACAAATGAGTATATATGTCTGCGACTTATAATAGACATCAGCGTCACACCATCTAAAAGAAATAAAAATATTGCAACGTCATACGGCAAGATCCAAATATCCTAGATAGATATAATAGTTTAGGATACCTCCTCATACATCACACACCAGAGTATCAAGCGTAAGCGGAAAACAAGATCCGAGTACGGATTAAGAAGCAAATTGGCATAAGATGCCTCGGAAATTAGCACATCCCGCCCATAGATCTCTTGGATCTCCATCCCCGGAATCTCTACACCTGATGGTCATTGCCACCCTCATCGGTCTCTTCGACCCAGTAGCCTTCTTGAGAGCATACCTGTCCACCTAAACCAAATATTTATCGTGTGAGACCCTAGGGGTATTCAGAAAGTCTTAATGCATCTAAAGGAAACAACCTGGGAGTGACGCAACTGCAGCGAAAGATAATATCTACAAAGAGCTACAGAGACTCACTACACATTCGCCCAACCAGAGATGGACGGACGCCCGTTAATTAATAGCAACAATTATATAAGCAACTTAAATAACCTCGCTCGTCCTCCTGCTCGCTTACCGACGAGAAGGCGGAAGAACAACCCATTTGTTGGCAATTTTATTAACCATTTCATGAGTGTTGTACTAATTACTAGTCATGTCTTAGTCAAATTAAAGGTGGTGCTTTAGTTATGCTTGTCTATGATCGAGAAACTGTGCTCCAAGTCGTCCATAACCGCGGACAGAAAGAGGGTACACAAATAGCAACACACACACGATCAACCTCGGGAAGAACCGAATAAAACGCAACGAGGCCTCACGACAAAGCATTCACAGGATTCATAAATCATTTCAGGGGGCCACCCCCAATAAGCTACCCGCTACGAAGTCGGCCGGCTCCGCGACGGACCCAGGGTGTGTGGCGACAGTTGTAAACGACTGGGAACCCGAAAGTGTGACTGGGCTTGTCGATACAGCGGAAACGTGGCACGAGGTTCCTAAACAGTACAAGCGCTCCACGCGCAATCATAAATAAAGCAGTAAGGCATGGCATAAGTATAGAATAGTAATAAAGCCCCAAACTACTTTGTGGCCACAAAGAAATAAAGTGCGAAACAAGCTCAGGCAAAGCGGGATTCATAGGGTCTCCCGTATGTGGATAGTGCGAATAGTCAAGGAACATGAATCAAGTATTCGGGGTCCTACGGGACACAGAGCTTAAAGAACCAAATAGCAGGTAAGGCTCACCGATGCCTCTTTCTTTAGTTCTCTACTCATATTAAGTTGTTTAGGTACCTCATTATCGAAGGACTCGCACAAACCCTACACATGCAATTCTACGACCCGCATGGCTCAAACAACTCTTGCAATAATGGCTCATAGGATTGAGATACAAGCTTCGGTGGGGTTTAAAAATAAAGGCTATGCAATACTTGGGATTCAATTTAATGCAATTTGTGACTCAATGATGCAAGAGTAAGATAGAAGCATAGGTACTATATGTATGCAAGCATGGGGAATTGCTTGCCTGGTAGTTCTGTTGCCGAATAGGAAGGATCCGGGTAATACTCCTGAGGCTCCTGGTATTCTCCTTGCTCAGTGTCTATCCGGATAAAAACCAAACACACAAGGGGCCGAAATAAATACATTGCACAATCATATAAATAATATGCAACAAGAAAACAAGTATTCTATGATGGAATGATGCACAATTTACATGGCATAGCATAGCATGGCATGGGTGAGGTGTGGGGTACAAGAACAAAGCATTTTATTAAGTTTTTAATCATGTTTTGCTCCCATAAACATTGTTATATACTTAATATTTATATGATGTATTCTTCAATTCATAGCATGGAATACATAAACAGAACGGGCTCATCGCGCTGATCGATTTAGACATATTATTTGTCGAATTCGGAATTACGGATTTAAAGTTATGAATTTATTAAGATAAAGACATTTATTAGCATTTAAAATAATTTCGAAATTTTAGATTGCTCAAATATTATTTTGAATGGCATATTTGAATTCCTGGCATTTTTATGACCAAGATTGATATATACAACATTTTATTTGGAGTTACCAATAATTAGTTATGTATGTTACAAGGTTAATGGAATTTCTGGAATTTTGATTAATTAGAAAAGGCTGGGGTCTTCTTATACCGAGCAGCAGCTAGTCAGAGGGGCTGATGTGCTGGGCCGCGTCTGCTGACAAGGACAGAGAAGAGGGCTTCAGGTGGAGAGGAAAAGAACTGCAAGGAGCCTTGTGAAAAATGCCAAGAACAGTTTGATCAACGAGCAAACGAACCGAATCATTTGTGCGAAAAGGTGCTAGCTGATCCAATCTTCTCAAGACGATTGTGAGTGATCTGCTGATCCGATTGAGGTCCGGCTACAGGTACATGGGACCTAGGAGAAGATATCTATACGAAGGAAACCGCCGGAGGTACATTGACCTGGCCGGGAGTTAGCGATGATCAGAGGGGAAAACACGCGGAAAAACTGACGAAACTGCACTATAAAATCAACAAGGATGCAGTGATATCTGGCAAACTTCGTCGGCAGATTTTTGGGGCTGAGGTCCATGGTTTGAGATGGGGTTTTCGCTGGAGTGTTGCCTAAAATACTGGGAATAACTCACATGTTCGTGATTGCGCTGGAGGGAGTCCAGATCGACGGTAAAAACACCGGGAACAGGGGCGCACGAGCTGCTGTTGCTATTGCCACCCGTGCGTGTGCGACGTGCGCGTGTCTATGCTTAGTGGCAGAGCATGGCGCGCAGCAGCGCCGAGCGGGCGGATTGCTAGGCGCGCGCCAAGGTAGGGGAAGGTTAGAGTGATGGCGGGCGTGAGGCTGCTCACCATGCGCTCGTGGCTAGCCCAGCTAGGCCCAGCGGGAGGAGGTGGGGCGAGGTTGACGCGGTGGCCGGCGTGGAGGATGTAGACGGCGACGGCGTCGATGGTGATCAAGGCGCTACCGTGCGCGACGACGGTGCTCCGGGCGCTCTCCTCCGTGTCCCATGACTTGAGGAGGACCAGCAGCGTCCCTTGCAGCTCCCAGGCACGGTGGCGAGGGTCGAGTGGGGCAGAACACCGGCATGGCTAGGAGGCAGGAGGATGAAGAGGACGACCTAGATCTCGATCTAGATGGGCGGAAGGTTGGTTGAGGGCGGTCTGCAGCATCGCTTTATGCAGGAAGGGAGTACGCGCTCAGCGTGGGGTGTTGTCCGGCTGGCTTCGATCACGTGCTTGGTACCAGGGGAAGATCAACAGGAGTGCTGGTCACTGTGTTGCGGGCTGGGTTGGACCAGGAAGGGGAGAGGCAGAAGCTCCAGGTGGGCTAGATTCTGCTGCTGCATTGGATTACCAGGTGAGGCTCTCTTCTGTTCTTTGTTTTAAAATTGTTTTCTTTTATTATTTGACTTGTTTAGTTTTGATTTCTTTCAATTCAAACAACCTCTAACTCTGGTTACTTTGCAACTATGCAGGTGTTTTTAATAGAAGTTTGTGGCAATCAAATAGAGGCTAAGAAGGAGGGGAAGAAATGGGCCAAGGAATTTATTTGACTCTTCTTGTTTGAATTGACATCAACCAAGCTTCCCTCAAATATCCCAAAAAGAATCAAATAAGGAGCGGATGGAAGGGAGCTTGCATGGACCATGCATGATCAATAGAGGACCCCATTTATACTTGTGAAAACAATGATAAATATTCATGGCCATTTATTCATACATGCATCAAAGTATTTGAGATATGGCCCTACCAAGGAATTTAGACTTAAGCTCACATGGAAATATGAAAGCAAGGCATATTTGAATAAGAATAGAATTTTTTAGTGTGTGTAGTCCACTAGGTGTATATTTAGTTCATTGATATGTAAACATGCCCATCCATTTAAACAAACCATATGAAGATATAAGCAACCCACATGTGGATCCACATCATTTATATTGTGAAACAATAATAAACATAATGGGGTATGGGGGATAGAAGTGGATCCATCTTTATGTATGTGAGCTAGAAAAAGTCAAAAGAGATGCAAATGCCCACATATAGTTTGGATGGTGGAATTCTAAGGTGGTGACAAAGACAAGGTGGTGGAGTAAAGAAAAGATATGCCCACAACTCAACTTGAGCATTAAGCATTTATATCAAGAACCAACTACAATATAATAAGAATACAAATGCATATGAAGGAAAGAACCAAATGAAAAGGGGTTTTATATGATGCTCAAATGCAATGTGGCATGGTGACATGAGCATGATATAATGATGATGCAATAATACATGTAGGAAGTAGCATTTTATTAGACTAGGCAAGTAGCATTACAATTGTTAGACAATTGGGATGCTACAGGAACCTCCCACACCCTTTCCTGGAGCAAGGCGAGCACCAGCCTGCAGGAATTTGGCCGGAGTCTGCCGCTGCAGAGGAGACGAGGAGCCATCGATTGGAGATGCCCCAAGAGCCGTCGCGACCACCGTTCGAACCGCCATCGTCTACAACTTCGTTCGCCCCCATCGCCAACACTAGCTAGAGCCCTGGTGAGCCTCACACGACCCCCACCGCCGCATTAGGGTCCAGTCCTCGCCGGAGCTGTTTGACGTAGGAGATGAACCTCAGCCGTTAGATCAGGTTCTAATCGCATGGCCTAGATTGAAAGATACCGTTTCGGTTAGATAGAGTCACTGACTAGTGGAACCGTTCTAACAGCAGCCCACTGCGCCACGCTGTGCAGATTGGGCCGGCCCAGTTAATTTCTCGCGCAGAGCCTAGTGATTCAAATAGTTATTTTCCATTTTAGTTGAAACCAGTTTCTGTCAGTAGATTCAAAAATCAATTCAAAGAGATTCACTGAACCAAATTGCATGATTCCAATTTTGTTAGAAAGGTATTTAAATTATCTATCCAAGCCCGTTGGATTCAAACCATTTGAAATTATAGATCACCTATACAAAAAATAACAAGACAGGGACTTTTCCAACTTCAAACATTTTTTTAAAATCAATCATAAATGCTTTTGAGTTGATTCCAACTCTGAAAAATCACATTTGACAAGATCTATCTGAATATGTAAAAATATTCAGGTTTACATGCAGTGACAATGGACTAGTACCAAAAGAATGTTGTTTGGGCATTTCTAGTCACTTTAATTTTATTAAATGATAATCTTAAATTTTATAAAATATGACCACCACTTTAAATCACATTCCCAAGTATTAGGATATGTGGTGATGACATGTGTCAACATGATCCTATATTTTAATTGGAGAATATTAAATCTTAAGTATTTTCAATGAGTACAAATTACTTTTCTAAAATAAGACAAACAAGATTAAGTCTTTATTTCATGTGATGATTGTAATGATGCTAGATCATCAAGTGTGAGCCTTAGGGTTCTAAATAGAAATAGTTAAGTATTATTTGGTGATTGTGTACCCCGTGTTCATTTATAGATGATAGTACTGACCCAGGATACGAGGAGGAGGCGTACTACCAAGAAGAAGAGGAACAGAACTTGAATCACTGCCCTACTCAAGACAAGCTAACACTTGCAAGTTTCATACCTATGCAAGCCTAGCACTACAAGTTAACTATGCAAGCTAATACTTGCAAGTTTCCTAACCATGCAAGCTAGAACTAATGCAAGTCATCCTTGCAAGATAACCTATGCAAGATGCATTAGGCATGCTTGGTTATCCAACTTTGATTATACCAATCCCAAGTTTTACTTGCAAGCTTTATTCTTTTACTTTACCAAAGTTCTTTACTTTTAGTTAGTGCTTGGTGAGTATTGGAAAAATAGGATAGATACCATAAAGAGTATAAAACTAGGCCTAACTAGTTATACTTAGATGTGATCCCAAGGCATGAGATTAGAGTTGGATAGTTACCCTTGACTAGCACCCATCATTGGTAAATACCCTCAACTTTAGTGGCTAGTGCTAAGCATAAAAGTTGATCACTTTAGATGGAAATACTTGGTGAAAATGATTATGGAAACCTTGGAATGAGGATTCATTCTATTGAAATGTTTTGACATGTGTTATGGACACAAAAGGATTTGATGATGAAAATGTTGAGGCATGAGCCTTAGCCCTTTATAAAAACTGATGGTTGTGTTCGGATGCGATACCATTCCAATTTTACCGTACAACCACAATACCTGAATTGGGTAGGGCTTCACTAGAAGTTTATATGCATTAGTATGGGTTCCCTCGCGGAAAGAGGTTGAGATGAGGCTACCTTGTTGTAGCATCCCAATTGTCTAACAATTGTAATGCTACTTGGTATAGTAATATAATGGCTACTTCATATATATAATTGTTGCATCATCATTATATCATGCTCATGTCATCATGCCACCTTGCATTTGAGCATCATATAAAACCCTCTTTCTTTGGTTCTTCTCTCATATGCATTATTAACTGTATTTGCCTCTTGATATTGTATTTGGTTATTGATATATTGTTTAATGCCCAAGTTGAGTTGGGGGCATATCTTTTATAAACTCCACCACCTTTCTTTGGATTCATCTAAATTCCACCACCCTAGTCATATATGAGCCATTGCTTTTCTTTTGCTATTTAAATCTAGCTCATATGTGTTGGTGTGGATCCATTCTATGTCTACATGCTCCATATATGAAGTATGTTGTTTTCACAATATTAATTATGTGGAGCCTCATGGCCACCTTTGAATGTCATGTGAGTAGAATCTTCCTTTTACCTTCCATATGGTTGTTTTGGCTAACTGAGCTTGTTTAAATATAATTGTGGCCAAATAATCTTTTAGTGGGATATACACACTAGCATGGCCTATTATATTCAATTAAGCTTGATTCCACCATTCCATTATCCATGAGCTTGCCTTAGTTTTTCTTTTGGTAATTAATCTAGCTCATGGAAGATAGGATGGATCCATTTATACAAATTCTTTTGCTGGGCTTTATTCCACTTTTGGGAATGCATAAGAATAATGCCATGTTAATATTATTGTCTTCACAAGAATAAACATGGCATTCATTATTTTTGCATGGCCCATGCAAGTACCACCACAATCTAGTCTTTTGGCTTTTATTTGAATTTTTGAGTGGATCATCATCTCTCCCTCTCTCCACCTCTCTTTTGGCATGATCTAGTTGGTCTTGCTAAACTCCACCACCACACCCCTATCCCTCTCTTCCACCCTTTATGTTGATCTTGTTTGAGTTTGCAAACTCCTACACCAACTCCATCTCTTGTTTTGATCTTGCCTAAAACCCTAGCTACCAAACCACTCCTCTCTCTTAACCCTCCTCTCTAAACCACACCCCCATCTAATCCTAACCCGAGCCCCCCTAAGCTAACCCTAGCTACCAACACCCTCTCTCTCGACCTCTTTCCTCTCTCACCTAGCCGGCCCCACCTGGCCACCCTGGCCCACCTAGCTACCCCAACCCTAGTACCAAACCCTAACCCGAGGCTCCCCCAACCTATCCCGAGCCTCCCCTCTCCTCTCTCCTTCTCTTCTCTCTGCCTGGCGTGCCCCCACCTGAGACTACCTCTTTGGACGCTCTCTGGCCCCACCTGGAAGCCCCTGCCCGTGCCTGCCCTGGCCTCCCAGCTCGAGCACGTGAAGGGAGGAGGGAAAAGGTGGCCAAAGCCACCTCTATCCCTAACCACTCCCCCACGGCATCTCCCTCTTCCTCTCTGCTTTACCCTTCGCCCCACAACCCCTCTGCCTCTCCCAGATCTCCCCAGACCGACCCCTTCCTCTTCGTCTACCCATACCAACATCTACCCCCCCGACGACCTCACCGTCGGCCTCCACCACCTCCTGTCGAACCAGCCGTGCAGCGCGTCCGTGAAGCGGCCTGGGAGGTCGAGGACGCTCCTCTGCTTCACCCTGTACCCGCCGTCGAGGAGGAGAAGGGCTGTAGCCGAAGATCACCGCCGCCACCGACGCCAAACCCTAGCCTCCGGTCCGTCTGCGTCGTCGCCGATCCCCTGCGCCTCAAGCGGATCCAACCACACCAACCAACTCACGGTGAGCTGACACACCTCCTAGACAACCCCCTCTGGCCGATCCCGCCCTAGCGCAGCCGATCCTTTCGTCGAACGCCGTCGGAGCGTCGGGTTCGCTGTTGTCTGCAGCCTCCCCGCGCCGCGCCAGCCTCTTCTAGCCTGCGTCCAACCTTCCAACAACAAACCCAGGCCACCGCAGTGGCTGCCGCCTCCGCGCGCGCACGCCAGGTCCCGCGTTCGAGCCCCCGCCCCGCGCCGTGCACCGATCTGTCGCTCGATGCAGAGAAAGAAGAGGAACAGTACGGGCCGTGGTAGTTTTACAGATAGCCCCCTTTTTTGTTTTTCTGCTCAACCTGCGGTACTCGTGGCCCACCAGTCAGCCTCCCTGGCCCTTTTACAAAGAGCCCCCCGTAGTATCCTAGCCTTAACCCGCGGTCCCATACCCCCTCCTGCCAGCCACGTCTAGATCGCCCACTGTCACGTGGACCCTCGTGGCCGCTGGCCCCACCTGTCATCCGAAGAGGCTAGATAAAGCCGTGGTGAGAAAACCTTTATCTGCGCGCGGTGACGCCCAGTCAGCCTGACCCCACTTGTCTGTGACTGTGGCTAGGACTGGGCTGAGTGACAAAAGACCTTCTGTTTTTCTGTTTAAATTCAAACTTTTCCAAATTAATTTAAATTCAAATTTCAATCTGTTTTCAAATAACTTTTAAAATATAAACCCAAATTAAACATGTATTATATGTTTTGAAATCAGAAAAATATGAGGAATTCAAATATGCCCTCTAAAATATATTTTGAACACTTTAGTTTTCAAGTTGATTAAATTACAATAAAATGCCCTTTTTCCTTAATTAATTAATAACTTTTGTTTTATAACTCCAAATTTAACAAATAATATGTCTAAAATGATTAGCTCGACGAGACCTTTCTGTTTATGCATTCCTTGTTCTGAATTGCAGCATGCATCATATAAATATAAAGATTACAGCAACTTATTTGAGTATAAAATAGGATTAAAACCCCCATAAAATGTTTGTTTCTAGTATTCCACACCTCACCCATGCCATGCTACTTTATTGCCATGCAAATTGTGCATCATTCATCATGGCATGATTGTTTGCTTGTCGCATTCTATTCATATGCTTGTGCACTTTATTTATGTTGGCCCTTGTTTATTTGGTTCTTCTTCGAATAGACGCTGAGCAGGGGATATATCAAGAAACCCAGGAGCACTACCCAGATCCTTCTCTCGCTTCAACTGAGCTGCCAGGCAAGCACTACCACATGCTTGCATACATATAGTACCTATTGACTCTATCTTATTCTTGCATCATTGAGTCGCGATTGCATTAAACTGAATCCCAAGTATTGCATAGCCTTTACTTTTAAACCCCACCAAAGCTTGTTCCTCCATCCCATGAGCCATTACTACAGGAGTTGTTTGAGCCATGCGAGTCGTAGAACAACATGTGTAGGGTATGTGAGTGTCGGATGGATAACGAGGTACCTAAACAACTTAACCTGAGTAGTAATGGGATAACTAATGAAAGTGGCACCGGTGAGCAATATCTGCTATTTGGTTTTTCATGCTCACTTGTGTCCCGTAGGACCCCAAGTACTTGATTCCTGTTCCTTGAATATTCGCGCTATCCACATCCGGGAGGCTTATGAACCCCCCTGAGCCAGAGCTTGATTCATTCTTATTTCTTGGGGCCACAAAGTAGTTTGGGGCTTTATTACTATTCTGTACTTATGCCATGCTTTACTGTTTTCTTTAAGATTGTGCGAGGATGCACCTGTACTGTTTAGGTAAGCGGAGTGTTTTCGCGGTATCGACAAGCCCAGTCACATTTTCGGGTTCCCAGTCGTTTACAGCCATTGACGCAAACCTTGAGTCCGTCTCGGAGCCGGCCAACTTCGTTGCGGGTAGCTTAATGGGGTGGCCCCCTGAAATATTTCTGAATCCTGTGATCGCTTTGTCGTGACTGCCTCGTTGGGTTTTGATTTGGTTTTTCCGAGGTTGATCGAGTGTGTGTTGCTATTTGTGCACCCCTGCAGGGTAAAACTTTCTGAAAGCCGTGTCCGCGGTTATGGACGACTTGGAGCACAGTTTCTTGATCATAGACAAGTATAACTAAAGTACCGCTTTTAATTTGACTAAGTACCTGACTAGTAAATAGTGCAATACTCATGGAATGGATAATAAAACTGCCAACGGATGGGGGTTGTTCGTCCGCTTCCTCGTCGGTAAGCGAGGAGGAGGATGCATCCGTTAAGATTACCGTTATAACTGTTGTTATTAATTCACGGACATCCGTTTATCTCTGGTTAGGTGGATGGTTAGCGAGTATCTATAGAATTGTTAGGTATTATATTTTGCTGCAATTGCGTCACCCCAGGTTGTGTCCCCTTTAGAGGCATAAAGACTTGCTGAGTACCCCTAGGGTCTCACACGATAAATTGTTTGATTCAGATGAACAGGTAAACTCGCAAGATGGATACTGGTTGGAGGAGACGGACGATGTGGGCAACGAACATTCGGTATAGAGATTCCGGGAACGGAGATCCGTGAGATCTGTGGGCGGGATGTGTTTATTTATGGGGCATCTTATGCCGATTTGCTTCTTATCCGTACTCGGATCTTGTTTTCCGCTTCCGCCTGATACTCTGATGTTTGATGTATGAGGAGATATCCTAAACTATTATATCTATCTAGGATATTTGGATCTTGCCGTATGGCGTTGCAATATTTCTATTTCTTTTAGATGGAATGGCTCTGAGAACTATTGTATGGTGGCTTGCATACATACTCATTTGTGTATGTAGTTGATCCCTTCGCCTGCCGATTACGCCGCCCGTTCTTGTCCCGATGTTTGGAAATGGTTAGGACGGCCGAAAGGTCTACCTATGAGTGGCATTTGGGCCCCACCGTACTATTTTAACCATTTCCGCTCGTCCAGGCTTGTAACTAGGAGCGTAATTCACCGAGGTAGTTACAATTGGTATCAGAGCCATCCCGCCCTTCAGGGTCTCAGCCAAATGGTCGTTGTCAGTCTAGCAAATATTTTTGGTAGCTATGTATACTAGGGAAAAACAAAACGTGAGAGTAGGACTGCTTCCACTTTTCTTCTTACCCACCCACCCACCCTTTTTCTGGTAAGGAAGTGTAACGTTTTCAATCCTCTTCTCAAAATTCAAACTAGGATTCACGTGCTCTGGGTTTCTGTAGTACCATAGGTTGTGTGTGTGTGTGTAATTCCTTGTCTATCTGTTGCATCCAACTTGTTATCGCAATCTGCCTTTGGTTATCAACTGTTGGTACATTCCATACCGACAGGCTTTTGCAAACCGACGCGATCTATCTGATTCGTTGTATACCGCCGCGATCTGTCTTACACTTTGTTATCCGACATTATCTTGTTAGGGGTGTTCGTTTCCGTAGTTACTAATCTTTAGGTTCATCTTGAGCAGAAGGTGTTGGGATATGTGTTCTACTTATTCATGTGCGGAGTAATGATTTGAGTGCGGGATGGAGTCGCGACCATACCACTACTTTTATCATTCGCTCTTGTATATTGAATTGGTAGAGTCACTAATCTTGATTCGTTAAGTGATTTTGCGCATCTATTGGTATTTTAATGCCGAAATTTGCGGAAAATTTTTCTTTGATAGTTGTGTACCACACTCCTTTTCAGTCGTGTGCGATATGCTTAATATCTTCTAGGTGCTTTGAACTTTGTTGATATTTTAATATCATCCTAGTAAATTGTATCCTTTAATCTTGGTTAATTCCATCTTGGTACTATTTTGGATTATTATTATTCTCCATTATAGTACTGACTTGTGTTTTATATCAATAACAGGATGGCACCACCACGCCGTTCTGAGGAGGACATACAACCTGAACTGGGGGCAGCATTGTCAAGCATCGCCAATGCCTTGGCAGCAATGCAGCAGAACCAGCAGCGTTTTGAAGAAAGTGTCAGGAGGAATGAGTTTGTTCCGCTACCTCCACCTCCCAAGCGAGGAGACATCAAAAGCTTCCTGAAGTTCAACCCACGCCAATTTGATGTTTCTGATCAACCACTTGATGCTGATGATTGGTTGCGTGAGATGTCAAGGTTTCTGATGACTGCTGATGTTCCTGAGCAAGAATGGGTAAAATGTGCTACTCACCTTCTGAAGAGAGATGCAGCTCTCTGGTGGGAGAATTACCTGAAGGCAAACTGCACTGGTTTTCAGCCTACTTGGGGACAGTTCACTGGAGCTTTCAAAGAGCAGTACCTGTCAGAAATTGTCATGGAGAGGATGAAGGAAGTGTTTCTAAACCTCAAGCAGGGCAATGATAATGTCAATACCTACATCAGAAACTTCATGAACCTTTCTCGTTATGGTGGCGATGAGATCTCTGATGACAAGAAGAAGCAAAAGAGGTTCAGGCAAGGGCTCAATGCATCGATTAAATATGTGATCACACATGCAAGGCCGGCGTCTTTTCTGGAACTTCAGCATACAGCTCTGCAGGAAGAAGCAAGTAGGCAAGTGTTTGAGGAGTCAAAGAAACACAACCGCGATGCAGCAAGCTCTTCAGCTATGTCAACTCCTTCTAAGCGTCGTGTCTGGGTTCCTAACAACCCACCGTCGCTCCCGACTCCACCAAGACCTTCAAGCTACGCGACAAGGCCACCAAACTTCCTCACTGCTGCTTCCAGGGGCTACAACCACCACTACCCTGGAGCGCCTGGCGGAGTCCCTGGCTACGTTGCTCCACGTCCACCTGGTGCTTGTTACACTTGTGGAGACACTGGACACCAATACTGGAACTGTCCGATGAAAAACAAAGCTCTTCCTCCACCACCTCCAAGATCTGCGGCAAGCTCTCCTATGGTTCGTGCACCACCACCTCGGGCTCTCAACATCAACACCAAGCCCGGGTCTACTGTTGCTCGTGCCAACTGTGTCAACGCCGCTCAAGCTGAGCATGCACCTGGAGTTGTGATGGGTAAGCTATCCGTTAACTCAGTCCCTGCACGAGTTTTGTTTGATTCTGGTGCATCGCATTCTTTTGTTTCTCACAAGTTTGCAAATGAGAATGAGTTAGCTATGGATCCTCTCCTTAAGCGGTTAATGGTACTTTCTCCTGGAGCAACAATGGCAGCTTCTAATATCATCCATGGCAATCAAATTGAGATTGGTGGTTCTTCGTTCTCGGCGTCCTTAATTGTTCTGGGCAACTCTGACATTGATGTCATCTTGGGCATGGATTGGTTGACAGCAAATGCAGCTGTGATTGATTGTGCTGAACGCTCGGTTTCTCTGAAGATTCCTGAAGGCCATATAGTCTATTCTCCAAGTCAGACTCCGGCTATCCAGCTTTTCTCTTTGGCGGCTCTGAATGATGATGCTACGGAAGCTATTCAGAGTGTTCCGGTGGTCTGTGAGTTCCCAGATGTCTTTCCTGAAGAGTTGCCAGGTATGCCTCCGGATCGTGAGGTTGAGTTTGTAATTGAGCTTGAACCTGGTACGACTCCTATCTCCAAGCGGCCTTATAAAATGGGTCCTGCTGAGTTGGTTGAACTCAAACGTCAGCTTGATGAACAAGAGAAGTTGGGTTTCATTCAACACAGTACTTCTTCGTGGGGTAGCCCAACCCTCTTTGTGAAGAAGTGAGACCAGACTGATAGACTTTGTGTTGACTATCGGGCTCTCAATGCTAAAACTATCAAGAATAAATATCCCCTTCCATGGATTAATGATCTCTTCGATCAGCTAGCTGGAGCTGTGGTATTCTCTAAGCTTGACTTGAGAAGTGGTTATCACCAAATCAAGATTCGCAAGGAAGATGTTCCTAAAACAGCGTTCACCACCCGCTATGGCCTGTATGAGTACACGGTCATGTCTTTCGGTCTCACCAACGCACCCGCCACCTTCTCGAGGCTTATGAACTCGGTTTTCATGGAGTATCTTGATAAGTTCGTTGTGGTCTACCTAGACGACATCCTAGTCTATTCTAAGTCAAAGGAAGAACATGAAGAACACCTTCGGTGTGTCCTAAATAAGCTTCGCGAGAACCGCTTGTATGCAAAGTTCTCCAAGTGTGAGTTTTGGCTGCCTCAAGTCACCTATCTTGGTCACGTCATCTCTGCCAAGGGCATTGCCATCAACCCGGAAACTGTAAAGACGATTGTGGAATGGCTTCCTCCTGTAAATGTCAAAGAAGTGCGGAGTTTCCTTGGGTGCCGTCGCTTTGTTCAGAACTTTTCGAAGATAGCGAAGCCTCTTACCGATCTCCTCAAGAAAGGCAAGAAATACCTTTGGACTCCTGCATGTCAAGCAAGCTTTGAGACACTCAAAGAGAAGCTCACTTCCACACCAGTCTTGGTTCCTCCGAATACATCCAAGCCCTTCCAGATCTTCTGTGACGCCTCTTTGCAAGGATTGGGTGTGGTCCTTATGCAAGAAAAAGAAGTTGTTGCTTATGCCTCTCGACAGTTGAAGACGCATGAGATCAACTATCCTACACATGACCTCGAGCTCGCAGCAGTTGTCTTTGCTTTGAAAGTATGGAGGCACTACTTGCTTGGCAACCGTTGTGAAATCTTTTCTGATCACAAGAGTTTGAAGTATATCTTCACTCAGCCTGATCTCAACCTTCGGCAGAGGAGATGGATTGAAGCAATCAATGATTTTGATTTGACCATTAACTACACTCCGGGCAAAGCTAATGTCATGGCCGATGCTCTCAGCCGCAAAGCTTATGTCAACAACCTCATGATGGAAGAACAACAGCCTCTCTTGTGCGAGGAATTCCGTCAGCTCAACCTTGAAATTGTGGAACAAGGGTATCTCCTAAACCTTCTAGCAACCCCTCTCTTGGAAGAAAAGGTTCGCTCCTTTCAGCTTGGTGATCCGTACACCAGAAAGATCATCTCCAAACTTCAGCTTCCGAAGTATGAGTCCTTCCACGTCGATGATCAAGGCACGCTTTTCTTTGAACACCGGATGTTTGTTCCGAACTACCCGGGTTTGAGAGAGCAAGTTCTCAAGGAGGCGCATGATTCTGTTCTTTCTATCCACCCTGGCAGCACAAAGATGTACATGGACTTGAAAACACAATATTGGTGGCCGGGATTGAAAAGATATTGTGCCAAGTATGTCTCGGAGTGTGATGTCTGCCGCAGAGTTAAAGTTGTCCATCAAAAACCTGCTGGTCTTCTACAGCCATTGAAACCCCCGGAATGGAAATGGGAGAAGGTGGAGATGGACTTCATAACTGGTTTTCCAAGGTCGCAGAAGGGCAACAATGCAATCTTTGTTGTCATTGACAGGCTTTCTAAAGTGGCTCACTTCTTCCCCGTCAAGGAAACAATTTCTGCAATTCAGTTGGCTGAGCTCTATATCAACAAAATTGTCTCTCTGTATGGGGTCCCTCTTGAGATCAGTTCAGACCGTGGAAGCATCTTCACTTCCAAGTTCTGGGAAAGTTTCCAAAATGCTTTGGGAACAAAGTTGAACTTCAGCACAGCTTACCACCCTCAGTCGCAAGGACAAGTTGAAAGGATCAATCAGATTCTGGAGGATATGCTCCGTGCTTGCATCATCTCTTTTGGCATGAAGTGGGAAGAATGTCTTCCTTATGCTGAATTATCTTACAACAATAGCTTCCAGAAAAGTCTAAAGATGGCACCATTTGAGGCTCTCTATGGTCGCAAATGCAGAACTCCGATTGGTTGGTCGGGTGCAGGTGAAAGAATATTGTTTGGCCCTGACATTGTAACTCAAGCGGAGGAGAAGGTTCATATCATTCTTGAAAATCTAAAGATTGCTCAAAGTCGCCAGAAGAAATTATGACAGAAAGCACACGGACATGGAGTATGTCCCTGGTGATCTCGTTTACCTTCGTGTCACTCCCATGAGAGGCACGCACCGCTTTGGTATCAAAGGAAAGCTGGCTCCTAGATACATCGGTCCATTCAAAATTCGTGGAAGAAGAGGAGAAGTTGCTTATGCTCTTGAGCTCCCGGAAAAACTCAAGGTCCATGATGTTTTCCACATCTCTCAACTCAAGAAGTGCTTCAAGGATCCCGGCAGGACCGTGGACCATGAGCTTATCAATCTCCAAGAAGACCTGTCTTATCAAGAACACCCCACAAAAATCCTTGAAATCGCAGAAAGAAGGACTCGCAACAAGTCCATCAAGTTCTGCAAGGTGCAGTGGTCGCACCATTCTGTTGATGAAGCCACTTGGGAACGTGAAGATGAGCTCCGTGCCAAGTATCCTACCCTCTTCGAGTCTTCTTCTTCCTAGAATCTCGAGGCGAGATTCCTGTTTAGTGGGGGAGAGTTGTAGCATCCCAATTGTCTAACAATTGTAATGCTACTTGGTCTAGTAATATAATGGCTACTTCATATATATAATTGTTGCATCATCATTATATCATGCTCATGTCATCATGCCACCTTGCATTTGAGCATCATATAAAACCCTCTTTCTTTGGTTCTTCTCTCATATGCATTATTAACTGTATTTGCCTCTTGATATTGTATTTGGTTATTGATATATTGTTTAATGCCCAAGTTGAGTTGGGGGCATATCTTTTATAAACTCCACCACCTTTCTTTATATTCATCTAAATTCCACCACCCTAGTCATATATGAGCCATTGCTTTTCTTTTGCTATTTAAATCTAGCTCATATGTGTTGGTGTGGATCCATTCTATGTCTACATGCTCCATATATGAAGTATGTTATTTTCACAATATTAATTATGTGGAGCCTCATGGCCACCTTTGAATGTCATGTGAGTAGAATCTTCCTTTTACCTTCCATATGGTTGTTTTGGCTAATTGAGCTTGTTTAAATATAATTGTGGCCAAATAATCTTTTAGTGGGATATACACACTAGCATGGCCTATTATATTCAATTAAGCTTGATTCCACCATTCCATTATCCATGAGCTTGCCTTAGTTTTTCTTTTGGTATTTAATCTAGCTCATGGAAGATAGGATGGATCCATTTATACAAATTCTTTTGCTGGGCTTTATTCCACTTTTGGGAATGCATAAGAATAATGCCATGTTAATATTATTGTCTTCACAAGAATAAACATGGCATTCATTATTTTTGCATGGCCCATGCAAGTACCACCACAATCTAGTCTTTTGGCTTTTATTTGAATTTTTGAGTGGATCATCATCTCTCCCTCTCTCCACCTCTCTTTTGGCATGATCTAGTTGGTCTTGCTAAACTCCACCACCACACCCCTATCCCTCTCTTCCACCCTTTATGTTGATCTTGTTTGAGTTTGCAAACTCCTACACCAACTCCATCTCTTGTTTTGATCTTGCCTAAAACCCTAGCTACCAAACCACTCCTCTCTCTTAACCCTCCTCTCTAAACCACACCCCCATCTAATCCTAACCCGAGCCCCCCCTAAGATAACCCTAGCTACCAACACCCTCTCTCTCGACCTCTTTCCTCTCTCACCTAGCCGGCCCCACCTGGCCACCCTGGCCCACCTAGCTACCCCAACCCTAGTACCAAACCCTAACCCGAGGCTCCCCCAACCTATCCCGAGCCTCCCCTCTCCTCTCTCCTTCTCTTCTCTCTGCCTGGCGTGCCCCCACCCGAGCCTACCTCTTTGGACGCTCTCTGGCCCCACCTGGAAGCCCCTGCCCGTGCCTGCCCTGGCCTCCCAGCTCGAGCACGTGAAGGGAGGAGGGAAAAGGTGGCCGAAGCCACCTCTATCCCTAACCACTCCCCCACGGCATCTCCCTCTTCCTCTCTGCTTTACCCTTCGCCCCACAACCCCTCTGCCTCTCCCAGATCTCCCCAGACCGACCCCTTCCTCTCCGTCTACCCCTACCAACATCTACCCCCCCGACGACCTCACCGTCGGCCTCCACCACCTCCCGTCGAACCAGCCGTGCAGCGCGTCCGTGAAGCGGCCTGGGAGGTCGAGGACGCTCCTCTGCTTCACCCTGTACCCGCCATCGAGGAGGAGAAGGGCTGTAGCCGAAGATCACCGCCGCCACCGACGCCAAACCCTAGCCTCCGGTCCGTCTGCGTCGTCGCCGATCCCCTGCGCCTCGAGCGGATCCAACCACACCAACCAACTCACGGTGAGCTGACACACCTCCTAGACAACCCCCTCTGGCCGATCCCGCCCTAGCGCAGCCGATCCTTTCGTCGAACGCCGTCGGAGCGTCGGGTTCGCTGTTGTCTATAGCCTCCCCGCGCCGCGCCAGCCTCTTCTAGCCTGCGTCCAACCTTCCAACACCAAACCCAGGCCACCGTAGTGGCTGCCGCCTCCGCGCGCGCATGCCAGGTCCCGCGTTCGAGCCCCCGCCCCGCGCCGCGCACCGATCTGTCGCTCGATGCAGAGAAAGAAGAGGAACAGTACGGGCCGTGGTAGTTTTACAGATAGCCCCCTTTTTGTTTTTCTGCTCAACCCGCGGTACTCGTGGCCCACCAGTCAGCCTCCCTGGCCCTTTTACAAAGAGCCCCCCATAGTATCCTAGCCTTAACCCGCGGTCCCATACCCCCTCCTGCCAGCCACGTCTGGATCGCCCACTGTCACGTGGACCCTCGTGGCCGCTGGCCCCACCATGTCATCCGAAGAGGCTAGATAAAGCCGTGGTGAGAAAACATTTATCTGCGCGCGGTGACGCCTAGTCAGCCTGGCCCCACTTGTCTGTGACTGTGGCTAGGACTGGGCTGAGTGACAAAAGACCTTCTGTTTTTCTGTTTAAATTCAAACTTTTCCAAATTAATTTAAATTCAAATTTCAATCTGTTTTCAAATAACTTTTAAAATATAAACCCAAATTAAACATGTATTATATGTTTTGAAATCAGAAAAATATGAGGAATTCAAATATGCCCTCTAAAATATATTTTGAACACTTTAGTTTTCAAGTTGATTAAATTACAATAAAATGCCCTTTTTCCTTAATTAATTAATAAATTTTGTTTTATAACTCCAAATTTAACAAATAATATGTCTAAAATGATTAGCTCGACGAGACCTTTCTGTTTATGCATTCCTTGTTCTGAATTGCAGCATGCATCATATAAATATAAAGATTACAGCAATTTATTTGAGTATAAAATAGGATTAAAACCCCATAAAATGTTTGTTTCTAGTATTCCACACCTCACCCATGCCATGCTACTTTATTGCCATGCAAATTGTGCATCATTCATCATGGCATGATTGTTTGCTTGTCGCATTCTATTCATATGCTTGTGCACTTTATTTATGTTGGCCCTTGTTTGTTTGGTTCTTCTTCGAATAGACGCTGAGCAGGGGATATATCAAGAAACCCAGGAGCACTACCCAGATCCTTCTCTAGCTTCAACTGAGTTGCCAGGCAAGCACTACCACATGCTTGCATACATATAGTACCTATTGACTCTATCTTATTCTTGCATCATTGAGTCGCGATTGCATTAAACTGAATCCCAAGTATTGCATAGCCTTTACTTTTAAACCCCACCGAAGCTTGTTCCTCCATCCCATGAGCCATTACTACAGGAGTTGTTTGAGCCATGCGAGTCGTAGAACAACATGTGTAGGGTATGTGAGTGTCGGATGGATAACGAGGTACCTAAACAACTTAACCTGAGTAGTAATGGGATAACTAATGAAAGTGGCACCGGTGAGCAATATCTGCTATTTGGTTTTTCATGCTCACTTGTGTCCCGTAGGACCCCGAGTACTTGATTCCTGTTCCTTGAATATTCGCGCTATCCACATCCGGGAGGCTTATGAACCCCCCTGAGCCAGAGCTTGATTCATTCTTATTTCTTGGGGCCACAAAGTAGTTTGGGGCTTTATTACTATTCTGTACTTATGCCATGCTTTACTGTTTTCTTTAAGATTGTGCGAGGATGCACCTGTATTGTTTAGGTAAGCGGAGTGTTTTCGCGGTATCGACAAGCCCAGTCACATTTTCGGGTTCCCAGTCGTTTACAACCATTGACGCAAACCTTGAGTCCGTCTCGGAGCCGTCCAACTTCGTTGCGGGTAGCTTAATGGGGTGGCCCCCTAAAATATTTCTGAATCCTGTGATCGCTTTGTCGTGACTGCCTCGTTGGGTTTTGATTTGGTTTTTCCGAGGTTGATCGAGTGTGTGTTGCTATTTGTGCACCCCTGCAGGGTAAAACTTTCTGAAAGCCGTGTCCGCGGTTATGGACGACTTGGAGCACAGTTTCTCGATCATAGACAAGTATAACTAAAGTACCGCTTTTAATTTGACTAAGTACCTGACTAGTAAATAGTGCAATACTCATGGAATGGATAATAAAACTGCCAACGGATGGGGGTTGTTCGTCCGCTTCCTCGTCGGTAAGCGAGGAGGAGGATGGATCCGTTAAGATTACCGTTATAACTGTTGTTATTAATTCATGGACATCCGTTTATCTCTGGTTAGGCGGATGGTTAGCGAGTATCTATAGAATTGTTAGGTATTATCTTTTGCTGCAATTGCGTCACCCCAGGTTGTGTCCCCTTTAGAGGCATAAAGACTTGCTGAGTACCCCTAGGGTCTCACACGATAAATTGTTTGATTCAGATGAACAGGTAAACTCGCAAGATGGATACTGGTTGGAGGAGACGGATGATGTGGGCGAAGAACATTCGGTGTAGAGATTCCGGGAACGGGGATCCGTGAGATCTGTGGGCGGGATGTGTTTATTTATGGGGCATCTTATGCCGATTTGCTTCTTATCCGTACTCGGATCTTGTTTTCCGCTTCCGCCTGATACTCTGATGTTTGATGTATGAGGAGATATCCTAAACTATTATATCTATATAGGATATTTGGATCTTGCCGTATGGCGTTGCAATATTTCTATTTATTTTAGATGGAATGGCTCTGAGAACTATTGTATGGTGGCTTGCATACATACTCATTTGTGTATGTAGTTGATCCCTTCGCCTGCCGATTACGCCGCCCGTTCTTGTCCCGATGTTTGGAAATGGTTAGGACGGCCGAAAGGTCTACCTGTGAGTGGCATTTGGGCCCCACCGTACTATTTTAACCATTTCCGCTCGTCCAGGCTTGTAACTAGGAGCGTAATTCACCGAGGTAGTTACACTTGTGAGTGTGAATGTCCACCTATGCAGTGCCTAGGATGGCAGATGGCCATGGCTAGGAGGCCAAGCTCATAGGGGAGGTGCCTATACTAGAGTGTGTAATTGAAAGGTTATGATTGATTATCCACATACTAAGTATGATGATTTAGGGTTATCCCTGACAGATGTATCGAATTTTGTGGTGAAAGTGTACCACCTCTGCAGAGTGTCAAACTATTCGAATAGCCGCATCCGCGGTCATGGATAGTTAGAGTGGCCATACTGTTCTGTCGTCAGATGTGTTCAAAATGACTTATGAATTAAACTATGATTTTGACTTGACCATAACAGGGTTGTGGATATGAAAACTAGGTTCCCACTTTAGTGATTTAGAACATTAACTTAGTTTTCTTTACTTCTAAACTCAGTATGAGATAAACCTGGCTTTTTGCAAATAAACCTAGAGCTTAAGATTCCTACTAGAACTACCTTACTTGTTAGTGATAATTTGCGAGTACTTAAAGAGTACTCATGGCTTTGTCCCTAGCTATTCCCGAGGCCAGACTATGAGGAGGACTACCAGGATGATGGACAGCAGGAGGTCTATGACAACTAGGATCATCTCCCATCATCAGCATTGCCTGTGACTCTGAAGATGGAGCCCCTACTACGTTTATTTTCTGCTTCTTGATTTGTATTAAGACTGGATCATGAGATCCTTTATTTGTAAGACCTTATTATGGTTTGTAATGAATGATGTACTGTGGTACCAATTCTATTATGTCTCGCAAAAATGGTAATCCTGGGATTGTGAGGTATGACATAACAGGCATCTGGGATTATAAATCTAGGTGTTGACACCTACATGGCCTAGTCAGGTCAATAATAGTGCTTATATCCAGAGATGTACAGGAACAATTTCTTATAAGGATTTCTTCCATGAATTCAGCAAGCTACAGAACAGAGCTAAGATTGTCATGCCTAGGGTGTAGCTGCAGGAGTAATGGGCGACCCCATATGATCTGGAGACAACTTACACGGTACAAAACTGTTTCTTGCAAAAAATTATCTGACCAAACTAACTACAGTAGTTTTATTACCCGGACAAACAATTATTCGCTTAGTTTTTCGTTTATTGAACCCAATCCAGATCTCTTTTCAAATTCAGGTCAATAAGCATAAGACATTGAACCTAAAGAAGCACGCAGAGGGGAGATGCAGGACCGCACGGATTTGGCGCACCAGCACTGGGCTACCTCGCGTGCCAGTAGGTGTCGGCGAACCGGCGGTAGGGCGGCCTAACATGCAGGGGACGGACCTCCCGTGTAGGCTGGAGTGGCGGCGGGAGGGTGATATCTCATCCCGACATGTAGCGCGGCCTCATGTGCTGGCAGGGGTGGCGATGGCCGCATCTCGGCGATGGCGGAGTTGGGGGCTTGCAGGCATGGGCGAAGCGTGAGGCGGTGGCTTGCGAGCTGGGGGCATGGCTTTCGCTGTGGAGGTTGCGCCGGCGGATTCTGCGGCAGGGGCGGAGGCGAATTTCCGGCTTTGCAACTGCGATGAGACGGGGGTGACGGTTCGTGTGTTCAAAAGAAAAATAGGACGACGCGGAATTGATTGCTCGACTGTGATGAGCCGATAAAGACGGGTCGATTTTTATACGTGGGATAATCTCATCGTACGACCAGTATCAGTTGGATTTGACCCTCTGAGTCTTTTAACATTAGTGTAGATGTAGATGTAGATTTTAATATTAGTGTAGATAAAAATGAACAAAAATCATCTTTCAATAACTTTTGTTGGGTTTATCCAAATAACTAACATAATATATTTTTTTGAATCAGAAAAATACCAAGAATTCAAATATGCCATCCAAAATAATTTTTGAGCAATTTAAAATTTCGAAATTATTTAAATGCCAATAAATACATTTTTTAATAAATCTATAACTTTAATTCCGTAAGTCCAAATTCAACAAATAATATGTCTAAATCGATCGGCACGATGAGTCCGTTCTGATTAAGTATTCCACAATACGAATTGAAGCATGTATCATATAAATATTAAATAATCAAAACCATTCATGAGAGTAAAACATGTCTTATTATTAAAGCATGCCAATAAGTGCTTTATTATTGTTTATTGTTTCCACACCTCACCCATGCCATGATATGTTATACCATGCAAATTGTGCATCATTATATCATGGCATACCTTGTTTACTTGTTGCATATGATTTATATGATTGTGCAATGTATTTATTTTGGTTCTTATGTGTTTGGTTTTTATCCGGATAGACACTGAGCAAGGAGAATACCAGGAGTCTCAGGAGTATTACCCGCATCCTTCTTTTTCTGCAACTGAACTGTCAGGCAAGCAATTCCCCATGCTTGCATACATATAGTACTTATGCTTCTGTCTTACTCTTGCATCATTGAGTCGCGATTGCATTAAATTGAATATCAAGTATTGCATAGCCTATACTTTTAAACTCCATCGAAGTTTGTACCTCAATCCTATGAGCCATTACTGCAAGAGTTGTTTGAGCCATGCGAGTTGTAGAATTTGATGTGTAGGGTTTGTGTGAGTCTTTAGATTACGAGGTACCTAAACAACTTAATCTGAGTAGTAATGGGAGAACTAATGAAAGAGGCACCGGTGAGCATTATTTGCTATTTGGTTGTTTAAGCTCACTTGTGTCCCGTAGGACCCCGAGTACTTGATTCATGTTCCTTGAATATTCGCACTATCCACATACGAGAGACTCTATAGATCCTCCTTCAGCTGATCTTGATTCACACTTTATTTCTTGGAGCCACAAACTAGTTTGGGGCTTTATTACTATATTGTACTTATGCCATGCTTTACTGCTTTATTTACGATTGCACGTGTTGTACTTTTTAGGAACCTTGTGCCACGTTTACGCTATATCGATAAGCCCAGTCACACTTTCAGGTTCCCAGTCGTTTATAGCCATTGCCACACATCCTGGTCCATCGCGGAGCCGGCCGACTTCGTAATAGGTAGCTTATTGGTGGTGGCCCCCTGAAATAATTTATGAATCATGTCAATGCATTGTCATAAGGCCTCGTTGCCTTTTATTTGGTTCTTCCCGAGGTTGATTGTGTGCGTTGCTATTTGTGCACCCCTGCAGGGTAAATATTTTTAAAAGTCGTGTCCGCGGTTATGGATGACTTGGAGCATAGTTTCTCAATCATAGACAAGCATAACTAAAGTACCGCCTTTAATTTGACTAAGACATGACTAGTAAATAGTGCAACCCTCATGAAATGGTCAATAAAAATTGCCAACAGATGGGATGTTCTTCCGCCTTCGTGTCGGTAAGCGAGAAGGAGGGCGAGCGATGTTTATTTATGTTTCTTATATAACAATTGTTATTAATTAACGAGTGTCCGTCCATCTCTGGTTGGGAAGATGTGCAACGTGTCTCTATAGAACTTTGTAGATATTATCTTTCGCTACAATTGCGTCACCCCAGGTTGTTCCCTTTAGAAGTATTAAGAGTTGTTGAGTACCCCTAGGGTCTCACATGATAAATATTTGGTTCAGATGGATAGGTATACTCTCAGAAAGGCTACTAGATCGAAGAGACCGATGATGGTGGTAACGACTGTCCGGTGTAGAGATTCCGGGGATGGAGATCCATGAGATCTATGGGCGGGATGTGCTTATTTTCAGGGCATCTTATGCCAATTCGCTTCTTATTCGTTCTCGGATCATGTTTTCTGCTTCCGCTTGATACTCTATTGCGTGTTGTATGAGGATATATCCTAAACTATTATATCTATCTAGGATATTTGGATCTTGCTGTATGGCATTGAATATTTTCTGCTTCTATTATTTTAGATGGTGTGGCTATGATGTCTATTGTATATCGCTGATATACATACTCATTTGTGTATGTTTTGATCGCTTTACCTGTCGATTACACCACTCGCTCTAGTCCTGATGTTCTAAAAAGTGGGTGGGATGGTTGGCTGGTACCGTGCCCTACTCCACGAGGTGGGCCTTCTGTGTGTGGATGCGCGGCCCCATGGTAGTACGTCCTATCCACTTTTGGTTCATCCAGGCTTGAGTTTAGAGCGTAAGGTCTGAAGTATTAAACATTCATCACCTTCTTTCATTCTAATTTGATTGTATCCACTACGCAAATCAATCTTAGAGAAAACAGCAGCACCACTCAATTCATCTAACATGTCCTCTAAACATGGAATAGGATGACGATGTCGAATAGTGATGTTATTTATAGCTCTATAATCTACACAAATGCGCCATGTACCATCTTTCTTAGGTACTAAAATAACAGGAACAACACAAGGGCTAAGATAAACATGAATGTACCCTTTATCTAGCAACACATGTACTTGTTTCTGTATCTCCTTTGTTTCTTCGGGGTTGGTTCTGTATGGTGCCCGGTTTGGTACTGTGGCTCCAGGGATCAAATATATTTGATGCTAAATGCCACGCAATGGAGGCAATCCAGCCGACACATCTTTTGGAAACACGTCTCCAAAATCCTACAAAACAGTAGATACACCAAGAGAAATAGGGGTCATATCGTTAGAAACCAAAACCTCGCCCTTATACATGAGCACAAGAGGCATGGTCGTAGGATCCTCACGAAATTCTCTCATGTCTTCTTTGTTAGCTAAAATCAAAATTAGGCACTCTCTCACTTTTTGTTATATCATGCTCTTTGGGCGTGTTTACATTATTCGCAGCTGTAACACTATCTCGCCCAGCTATAGGTGCATCCTTCAAGGTCACTTCAATCTTTTGGCGGGATTCATTTACAATTTGTTGTGGTGTGATAGGCTGCATATTAATTTTCTTTATCTTAAACTCCAAATGATATGTATTGGCTCGGCCATTGTGTTGCACATGGAGGTCATATAACCACGACCGACCCAATAATAAGTGACAAATAGTCATAGGAACCACAACAAACTCAATGGAATCCTTGTATGGTCCTATCTCAAAGTTCACACGCACCATATGGTTTACCTTCATCTCACCACTGTCACTCAACCATTGTATGTAATATGGCTTTGGATGAGGTAAATAAGTCAAATTCAACTTGGCACATAACTCCTTCCTTGCAAGATTTCTACACCTACATCCATCAATGATTACTTTGCATGATTTGTTTGGGCCAACTAGTGCTTTTGTTTGGAATAAATTGTAGCGCCGAGAATCAACAAGAGGCTGCACACTAAGAATACGTGGAGAAACCACAATGGTTGGTGCATGTTCAGGAAAATCATCCAGGCCTTCTTCACTATCATAACCATTGTCGTCGGGACTATGAGGATAAACTTCATCTCCACTTTCGTACTCACCATGTTCATTGACAAACATTACCTTGCGGGTGGGACAATCTCTTGAAGTGTCCTCTTCCTCTGCAAGTATGGCATTCCACATCTCTCGTACGTGTTGTTGACATACTGGAACCGGTGCTAGTAGCAGGAGCAGCAGGTCTCTTTGCTTGGTAACCATAGGAGGCCAAAGGCGCAAGCACTGAAGATGATGTGGAGGGGCGAACAACAGAAGCATCAGGTGCAGGCGCAGTAGAGGGCAACATCAACCGTGCTAAAAAATGGTTGTTGGATGGGTACCTTGTATGCATCTTGGCTTCTTCAGCTAACTGTGATTTAACCTCTCTTGTATGATGCAACAACTCATTCATAGTCTCATACTTGTGATGACGAACAATGCTCTTTATGGGAAACTTCAAATGGTTAACAAAACGCTGGATAGTCATCTCAAGTGATTCACGAACTCTAGCACGCTGCATTAGCATCTCCATCTCCATGTAGTACTCATCAACCGGCATGGTCCCTTGCCTCAATTGTGTCAACTTATCAAAAACTGAACACAAATAGTTAGTGGGCACAAAACATTCCATCATGATGGTTTTCATCTCTCTCCATGTAAGAACAGGCAGTTCATTGTCACTCATCTATTCTCACAATAGCATCCCACCAACATAATATTTTGCCATCAAACTCCGAAGCAGCAAGTTTTACCTTCTTGTCTTCCGGATAATCTTGCAAACGCCATAATTTCTCAATTTTCAGCTCCCATGTAAGGTAATCTTCAGGATCAGTGGAGCCATCAAACTTGGGTATGGAGAATTTGGGTTTTCCTAGGCTATCATCAAGGGCTTGGATAGGTACACGCTGAGCATGCCCAATAGGAGCCTAGCCTCGTGCAGGACCAGGGGGATTAGCATGTCCCCTGCCCAAGTTGAATTGATTCGGAGTTGCACCAGCAACACTTCTGAAAGGACATAGATGTCGCATAGAGGGAGGGTGAATAGGCGGTTTAAAACTTTTACGAGATGGTCTTAACAAAGGCGGAATAAAACTAGCATTTACTTTGTCAAGCACAAAACATATATATACTATGGTTCACCTATGTGCACCAACAACTTATGCTAAGCAAGACAAGAAACTATGTGATAGCAAGATATATACTTCAAGCACGAAGGCTATCAGAAAGTAAGGTGCATAAGTAAAAGCTCGGGTATAGAGATAACCTAGGCACGCAGAGACGATGATGTTTTACCGAGTTCCTCCCAATGGAGTACGTCTCGTTTGGAGAGGGGGTGGTTTCAAACCACCAATGTCACAAAAGGCCTCCCTAGTTCTCATGTAAATCTCACCCCAACGGGATCGATCCACACTTCCACTATCGGTGCACTTGTCGGTGGAAATCCATAACCTCTCACAAGATTGGGACACTTCTCCATAACTCAATTGGAGGCTCCCAACAAACAAGCTTGGGGGAAAGCTCCACAACTTAATTGGAGTCCCCAAGTAATCCACAAACCTGCAATTACAACTAAACCGTCTAGGGTTCCAAGAACCCAAGAGTAAAAGGCTTCTCACCTTTCACCCAATCGAATCCTCACCGAGAACTCAAACCGATGCACCAAATGCAATGGCAAGAACACAAGAAGTGCTCAAGTCCTTCACTCCCAAATTCCACCAAAGCTACAAAAGCTTATGGGGGAATAAGAGAGGAAGAACAATGGAGGAAATCCACAAAACACTCCAAGATCTAGATCCCAAGATGTTCCCCTCACTTAGAGGAGAGATTGATTGGTGGGGTTATAGATCTAGATCTCCTTTTTCAAATCCTTAAAGAATATGCAAGAATCAATGGAGGGATTGAGGGATAGCAATCTCAAGAAGGTCAGCAATGGAGGGAGAAAACTGCAACAAAGGTTAGGTAAACATTGGGGAGAAAGGGCCCCTTATATAGGTCCTCCAAAATCCAACCGTTACAGCCCTGGAGCGCGCGGGCCGAACATTCCGGCCTATTCACTTTGGACATTCCAGCCAAGGCAAAACTGACAAAAACAGCAATACGAAAACAACCATAACTTTTGCATCTGGATTCTGATTTTGATGATCTTGGGCTTGTTTTAAAGAGGACAACAAACTATACAAGATAATGCAGGGAACCATCATAGTCCAGCAACGGAGGATAGAACCAAATGACAAAAGGTTTGACCTCTCTCAAAAAGACGAACCGGTAAAACCTCCAACATCGAAAACGCAATAGAGAATGCATATGAAATCCGTTTTTGATGAACTTGGGTTTGTACTGAAGATTAAGAAAATCTCTAAATCCTCTCATGGATAAGAACCAAATAATGTAAGGTTTTACCAATCTCTAAAAGACAAACCGGTAAAACCTCCAATATTGAAAACGCAATAGAGAATGCATATGAAATCCGTTTTCGATGAACTAGAGCTTGTTATGAACATTACCATAAGCTCAAGGACCTCAAATAGATAAGATCCAAATAACAACCAAGAAAGGTGATGCCAAGTATGCAAAGGTTTGAGCTCTCATGAAGGATATTATCAAGTTACTCACTCGAGAGCCCCTCTTCATAGTACTGCTATCTATCCTATAAACCGATCTCCCCAACTAACACCATGAGACCGGTAAGAAGGAAACCCTATCAAGAACATAACTTTTCCTTGCACATATTCCACTTGAGCTTGATGGTGATGATCTTCTCCACCTCAAGATGGAACACCTTTCTTGATTGCGCTAGCTTGGTGAAGACTTGCAAATTGCTCGCCATACTCCACTATGGTAGAGCTTCTCTTTTGGGCATACCATCTTCCCATATCCATGATCACCATAGGATGGCAAGATTCAAGCAAATGATCTCTTCGAGATGGCTCATCTTGAACTTGCACATCATTTCTTCTTTCTTCATTATGTTGGTATCTTGAAGGTACATAAGAGATATCACTCCAAATTTAGTCTTCAAGACACACTTGCTATAGGCTTAACTCTCACATGACCAATCTTTGGATCACTCCTTGAACACATTGGTCATCACTTGATCTTGTGCACTTTCTTCTTCTCCCAACATTGAAGCCAACATATGGTTCAAGCATTCCCGAAGGACAAATCCTACAAGTAAAATTCAATGCAAACATAAGTCCATAAAGATTGTCATTAATTACCAAAATCACACATGGGGGCACACATGCACTTTCAACTTCCCTCCTCTTCTTCAACAACATCATCAAATGGTTGTTGCCGTTGATCAAGTGTAGTTCTCAAACCATCAACGGACTGTTGCAGAGTGTTGACACTGGTGTTTATAGCAGTCACTTATGTGTGGATATCTTTGATTGTGTTCTCATTTTCTCCCAACGCGACTTGCACGTTCTGGATATTTTTTTCAATCGCATATGTGGTGCTAGTGAATACACGTGTCAAATGAGAACATAATGCTTCATATTCTCGCAAATTAACAGGATCAGTATCACCCTTTCTCGGCATCACAACATCATCACTAAGAGACATGATTAGTAGGTTAGTGCACAAATCAAAATCTGGTAGTGGAACTCTCACAACTCATTCAAAACTGACAAGAAAGCAGATCTTACCGTTCCAAAGTGAATAGTGATACTTACCAATTCGAATCAATCTTATGCACGGATGTGATGAAGTGAATATCAAGGGTATAGAGAACGATCATAGAACACACAGGTTATTTATGGTGGATCTGTAGGTATGGTATCCTGACTACATCGTAAACAAGTCCTAGTGCTGATCGTATGAGAAAGACTCACAAAACACACACGGTGCATATAAATGGGGCAATTGCAACTATGAAAATGAGCTCAAAAATTGAGGTATGTCAAAGTAATGTTCGTGTTGCAATGCACAAGGAGAGACGCTAGCAGTGACTCAACAAAACAGGCACAAGATTGCTAAACTGAGTAGCTTGCAGAGCACTAAGCACGCTAGTCTCGTAGGATAGTTTTAGACACCAAGAAAGACTAAGGTACGCTATGTGGATTCAGTAAAAAAATTTGACCTGAGAATTGGTTTTCGCCACGGCAGAAAAATAGCCCAAAATCCTGCAGCGGCAAGAGGTGGGCAGGAAAAAAATTCACGTCAAAGCACAAACTGGTCTACGGTCTGGCGGGGACTACCGATCCGGATTTGTTTTTGTCCTCAGCCTCATGTATTGGTACATATGTGTCTGTGGTCAAGCGATACGTAGGGATAGGTTTTTTTTAACATCGCGCATGAGTACTCAAGTTCGGTCCAATCTGAACTTTTTTTTCAGGTGCTCACGTACACAGAACTGAGATACTACAACTCCAATTTAACAAAGACAAAACTTCTAAATCTCATGAACAAGAACAGTCTCAAGAACACGAAAAACAGTCTAGAAACAGTCCAGTGACTCCGATGACGCAACAAAAACAGACGAAAACTAGACAAAAACTACGACTCAGATTTAGAAGAAATTCTACATAAAAGAACTACGATCATCAACTAGAACTCACGAATAGTGTTATCTAGGTATGGCAATGAACTATGAACCCTAATATTTTTGTGTGCCTTTTTCTGTATAGGACAAAAACAACTAATCTATGGATGGATTTGTGGATGCTTACCGAGTAAACGCTGGAATCTGGTACCAAGATGACTAGGGGTGGCCCGATCTTCTCAGCAAGCAGTTGGCGATGATGATGGTGGATGATAGATAACTAGCCTGTAGCTATGAGCTCTCCCGCTCGAACCATGACACTGATGCAACAGCTCTTGAATCCTGTGGGATATTCACAACACCACGATCTTGTGCATGTAGCCGGCAACTACGAACGGTAGTTTTCAATCTACTAATTCCTAATGGAACAACAGATCACACTCAATTACGGTAGATAATTCGATCAAAAGTAATTTCAGAGGTTCTTAAAAGAATCAACTCCAAAATAATTTTAACATGGTCTAAGCCTAAAAATCATGAATTACAGGCCTATATAAAGGCTGCTAGACGTCCAACATAAGGTTGGGGTCAAAACCAAACATATCTCTAACTTTCCTAACTTAAAAAGACTCTATTTATAAAATGATAGAAAAACGACTGTCGACTTGTTTCGTTTGCTGCGCCCAGCTCGTAATGAACCTGGAGACGTGCGAGTAGTCGTTGGAAAGATCTCGAAATTATCTTTCCAACAAATACTTATTTGCTTAATTGGGAGTTGGTATGTGGAAACCACGTTCATTTCAATTTCAGAGCTTCCGTCTATCTGAACTGAACTTTTCTTCTTGGTTGCCTTCCATCTCTCGGTCGCCTTGCTCATACGTGATTTCCTCATTGCCTCCTAGTGTGTCTGCCTCCCGCTTCTTCCTCGCGCACTTGTTTGATATGGGCATGAAGGAGGAGGTAAAGTCTAATTTCAGGACTCTACCAAGCTAGGTGATGCGGGCATCTCATTGATGATTGGCACGCCAGGACAACCTAAGATATGTAATGATAAATTTAAGCTTGTGTCAAATATTGTTGCTATGTTATTGAGTCCGAGTCCAGGTGAGGTTCGAGTTCGTTTGTGTGTTCGGTTTGGGTCTATCCAACCGACTAGTTGCATGCCTCCTATTTAAATGAGCCATCCACCTAGGGTTTAGGGGAGTTCAACTGTTTAGTCTAAAAACTATCCTCCACCATGTATCATCCCTCCGGGGACGGTGATACCGTTTATCAGATTCTTATAGAGATTGTTATGGAGGTTCTTGTGTTCATCAAGGATTGTCGTGCTCAGGTTTGAGGCATGGTGATCTTCGTCACGTTACTTGCTGGATTTGTTCCTCTTCTTCAGGTGATGTTCATAGGCGTTATTGGAAGGATTCATATCTGGGTTACTCGCTGTGAAAGATCGGGACAAAACTCTAGGATCATCGGTTTGATCCTTATTATGTGGTATCAGATTACTAGGTTTATCATGGAGAGCTTTGGTTGCTAATTGATCGGCTGATCATTCATCATTGGGAGACGAGTTTGTATTGGAGATTGTCTGTTCTCGTGAGTTATTGAAGATTGATCTAGAGTCAGGCCGAGATTGTCTTCGATCTCGACGAGATCGCGTGGTGCTGTGCATTTGTCTGATTTGGTTCGCATGTTGTGGGAAACTTGCACGTGGAGTTAGATCGGATCAGGGATTACGATCGGAAGGATCGGTGATCATTTTTGTTTTTCTGCCGTGGAGTATGGGACAGAAAAGGAAAGGAAAAAGAAGTTCGGAATGCAAGTTAATTGCACAGATTTTTTATCCGATTTTTGTGCCGTTAGCGATCTGGTTCGTATCGTACCAGGAAAGAACAAAAGAAAAGGAAAGTGCACAACATGTTGGCCTTCAAGTGGATACAATTTGGAATTGATCTGGTACGTGAAAATCAAGCGAGTCTAGCTGTTAGACTCCTTTGATAGCATGTCTCCTAGGAAAGTAAGGGGAGCAATCAGCGTCGGTTCAAAAAACATCTCAGCTAACATACGCGAGTCTTCCTTCCGCTTAAAAAAGCAACCGATCGTGTAGATCGGGATAGATCCAAACTTCCTTGCGTGTAATCCCGAATTTTGTGCTGAGTGTATGACTTGATTTATTTGAGATCTGATTGATCTGTTTCTTTGTGTAGAGTGCTAGGAAAAGGAATTTGCAAGTCAAAAAAAAGTTTCGATCGGTTTCCTGCACATACGTGAGGTTTCTTTGGTTAAAAAAACTCAAGCTGACCACGTAGGTGAGTTTTGAAGTGAGCAATAGGTGTTTTCTAGCAAATATGATAGGAAACATACAATCATTCCAAGATGACTTTTACGGAAAACAATGTCTTTCTGGGAAGAGATCTGGTGATGTGTACAAAAATGATTATCTAGATATCTTGAACAGTGTCGTATGTCATGATTCTCAAATCAAGTGGAAACTGGTCAACATGGCGACATATGCTGAATATGAGTTGTGGGAACGTCACATGAAAGAGAATTTTTACAGATGTCATACATATGAGTATCTAGATGATTCTACATGTGTGGTTCTTGTACTGCGAGGTGTGGATGGGGAGATAACTCGTTGGTGGGATAAAGAGATGTGTAAAAAGGACATCATAGATTCAACTTGGTATGACTTCAATAATTTTTTGTGTGGCTGTTTTATGTCTCCTCATCGTAAGGTATCTTGTACCAAGCCCGTGAAGGTAGTCCAGCAGTTGTCCAGGGTTGCAGCTGCTACGACAGTTGTTCCAGTGCAAACGGTCAGCGCGACAGTGATAAAAATTTCTAAAGAAAAGCAGCCTGATGTTGACAAGGTTGTTGTTGTGTGCGCTGAAGCTACAGTATAAAAAGGTTAAACCATTGAGTGGGCTGAATATGAAACTCAAGCAGATACATGATGAGGCTTGCATAACAATTGACAAGGGTCAGTGTTGGAGTTTATTTCAGACGCAGTGCATGGTCAAATGCAAAGCGTGCAAGCTCATGGTGGATGGTGGAAGCTACTGTAATGGCATCAGTAAGGCTGTGGTGACAACTTTGGGTTTGTCGACATGACCTATTTCTGAACCTAAGCATGTTGTGTGGTTAAATAGTTGCAGTATGCTGAAAGTTACTCATAACATACGCGTGCCATTTACAATTGGAGATTATGTTGATGAGGTAGAGTGTGATGTGTTGCCATTGGAGGTGTGTGGGTTGTTACTTGGACGCCCATGGCAGTATGATTGCAATGTTACTCATGCTGGGAGAGAAAATACATATTCTTTTGTGCATGATAGGAAACAGCGGACTTTGAAACCTATGCAGGATGATCAAATAAAGTCTGATGTTGAGCTGATGATACACAAGGAGAAGTTGCACAAGGCTAAGCCAAAATCTAGGCTAGCTACGCCGCAACCTGAGGAGCATGATGCAGGGAGCGTCAGTGTTGACATTTTTTTAGCCATGCCTATAGATGACAAGCCAGTTGTACTTGTTAGTGACAAGCCGGTTGAAGTTAAGCCTCTGATTAATGAGAAGAAGGATATTCATGTTTGTGTTGACACATGTATTCAGACCGATGATAGTTGTGTGGATCCAGTCCTAGGGCATATTGTGCCACGGGTTTATGATCGTCGTTGTTATGTCAGCACACTTGTGAGGCGTTTTGTTGGAGCATCAGTGCGGATGCACATAGACAAAGATGGACGTGTTCGTCGGTTGTGTGGCCTGGGCATTATTAATCGTTTGCAGGGTCATGCACAGCAGGTTCATGTTCAACACTGCAATGTTCCAGCAAAAGTTGAGAAGAAGAAGGTGGAGGCGCCTAAGTACAAGTTCATTTGGCAAAGAGAAGAGGTACAGCCACCGAGGGCTGCATCAAGTTGAGCAGGCCAAGAGGGAGGACGTGGTGTGGAAGGCAGGCAAGACTTGAAGACGGCGATGTCATGTGATGATTGTGTTGATATCACGCCAGCCTTTCGAGCAGACCCTCACGCGTTGGGGATAACGCTTCTTGAAGGGGGTAGGATAATATGGGCACGAAGGAGGAGGTGAAGCCTAATTTCAGGACTCCACCAAGCTAGGTGTGTCATTCGTTGTGTCATGTGAGTTTTATTTGTATCATACTATTTTTAATAAGTTTTATGTGTGTGTGTTCGGTTTGGGCCTGTCCAACCGAACTAGGTCGAGGCCCATTAGTGGGGCGCTCCATCCTCCTATAAAAGGAGCCATGCATCCTAGGGTTTAGGTAGTTCAGTTGTTTAGTCAAAAACTATCGCGTGGTGTTCCACCATGCATCATCCCTCCGGGGAAATGGCACTGTCATGTTATCTCAATAAAGATTGTTGCGGAGGTTCTTGTGTTCATCAAGGATTATCGTGCTTTGGTTTGAGGCATGGTGATCTTCATCACGTTGCTTGTTGGATTATATCCTCTTCTTCAGGTTGCATTCATCACGTGATTGGAAGAATTATCTATCTGGTTGACTCGCTGTGAAAGATCGGGACAAAACTCTAGGATCATCAGCGTGATCCTATCATTGTTGATATTGGAAATCAGCGCTTGTCCTTCTTGCTGCAACTCTTCTCCCCCTCGTGCAACACTTGTGTTATCAATAAAACTGATCATACAAAGATGCATAGACTTAGGTAGTATAAAGTTCTCATTAAATAAAACATCAGGTTCAATTAAGAGTGAATTCACCTGTTTCTCAAGTAGCTTTGCACGAGCTCTTGTAATGGGTCCATCATCTTCACTGGACTTGTTCTTTGTAGCAACATCTTCATTGTCAATAGGAGTAGGAGATAGCGGAATAGTATGGATGTCCTCATCAAGAAGGGTCATTCAGTCGGCGCCGGTTGGTTTCGCAGAGCGCCGGGAATTCTGGTCGAGGTTTTGGTCCGCCGGAGTGTGCGCTAGAAATTCCAGCGAGGATTCCGGTCCTGGCACCGGTTTGGCCTGGACCTTCGTCATGTGATGGATTGGTTCCTTCTCTTGGAATTTCTTCATGGGGTTCATATCTAAGGATGCACAAATATTGGCATGAAGTAGCAAGCCATCCAATGATGTATCGAAATCACATGAGACAAGGAGCAAATTCACCTTAACTTGAAGGAGCTTGGCTCGGGCACACGTCATTGGTCCACTTGGGGGACTTGGTGGTATAGATGTAGGGACGTCCGAAGGACGGGCTGCATCAATGACGAGGCCTCACCAAGCATGGAGGACATGGCGAACTTCACCAACTTCGAGGGATCTCCCATGAGCCATGAAGAATACCTCCATTGCTTGGAGATGGAAGATTTGTTGGGGATATACTTTCTGGGTATCCTCACAGTTTCTCACTGACCAGGGTGGCCTACTTCGGGTTACAGCTTCGCTTCACAGGCGGCCCAGTCAGGGAGAGGAGATGGAGTCCCATCCGGCTACGGGAAGGCCCAGAAGTCTTACCGACATAGGCCCATAGTGTTACTTGTAGTTCAAGATATACTATGTAATTGACTCTTAGTCATAGCCGGATAGATCTCTCTTGTAAACCCTAGGTCGGATATCTATATAAGCCGTCACAGGGAGAGCCTTTAGGGCACCCACACAATAGTCTACAATCTCAACTCGCACAGGCGAAACCCTTGTAACCCATATTCCGGCGCTGCCGTATTACTGGATTGCTAGCAGCAGTAGGATCCGTCCAAAGCCGACGGGTTCGAACCTGGGTAAACTTTTGTGCTCACCGTCCCGGAACACCGTACGTCTCACACCCCTCTCTTCCACATGCCTCAAGGACCCCCTCATGGCGTATTTGTCATCAATCCGACGATAGTTGGCGCCCACCATGGGGCAAGTGAGCTTCAGATCTCCGTTTCGAGCGGAATCTGCAAGAATTGGAATCGGCGAGACCATCGTCGTTGGTCGCATTCTCTACGCCAGTGACGTCCCTCTCATCGTTCTCGACAAGACTTGGATTCCAGCTAGGGAGGCCGTGACCACCTACACCATCATGTCTTTCGGTGAGATCGATGTTTACATCGGTTTTTCTAAAACTGCCCCACCCACCCCAGCGGTGATGATAGAGGCAGAAGAAAATTCTGGTTCCCCTTTGTCCGTGGAGGCGGAAGAGTTCCGAATCTCAGAAAACCCTAATCCCACCCAGCCCGCACCAGTTGTGGAGATAGTGGAGAAATCCGAGCCTGAAGCAGACTTTGCAGTTCAAGTCGAATCTGGAGTGGATCTCCCTGGCGAGGACGAATCCCAGATCGATCCACCCGCTGAAGTTGAAATCCAGGAGGATCACAACAACAACCTTGGTTCCGGCCCTGCCAATGCCGGAACAGATCAACCGTTCTTGAGGCACATGTTGAGGGGTATGATGATGCAAGACGCAAGCGTGGACGAGGTTCTTGAGACTATCAGGATCTTCGAGGAAGCCCACGAGGAAAGCCGCAACTACCTCAGGACCCACATGTCGCACTTCGTCGGATACGTTGGATCTGGATCCGGCTCTGCCGATGCTGGAGAAAACACCGACTCAGTGCTAGAGGCGATCGGAACAAACACCGACTTACCAGCATCCTCGGATGACTCGATGACGTCGGCAGATTTCCGAAAGTTCTCCGTGGAGTATGAAGAGTATAACTCCAAAGCTGCAGAGGAAGGAGAAGCCATGGATGAAGGATCCGGGGAAAACTCTCCCAAAGCGCAGGACACATGGATATCAGGGATAATCCCGAGGTCCAGATGTCCGAAAGTACTAATTAGAGCTTGACTCCGGGAAACGGACCCAAAGCCGTGTTTGCTACTGGCACTGCCAAGAAGGCAAAGAAGAAGAACAAGAAGAACAAGACCCCGGAAAAAGATCCTCCGATAGAGGAAGTGATTGCCGAGGAATACGAGGAAGACACGGATGGAGCACTGATCCCAGAAGAGCCCAAAGAAGAGTCGGTGGATGGACACGTGATCACCAAAGGTGCACGTAAACTCATCGATGCTGCATTAACCACACCTATTCCTACAGCTGCAGAACTTACTGCTAAAGAGTTGGACGAAAGGGCCCAAGCCCTAGAAGCGCGTCGCCAAGTACTCCTCGATGAGGCCAAAAACATTGAGGAAGAAAAGAAACGCATGGCAACTACGGAGAAGTACATCTCTCGGCAGCATCTGAAGACCCGGAAACGTCACACTCATGACGACCAATTCCCGAAGATTCACAAAGTCCTCTTTGGAGGAGACCATGGGATGCCTTGACGCGACAGCAAGGGAGACTAGGTGTATCCAACACCAGTGCAAAACACCTTTGCGGCTCGAGAAATCCTAGCAAGTAATGCAGGCCCAGAGCAGATTCGATTGGGCATTAAACTACTCAACAAGGGTCTGGAGCAGCAGAAGGCCGCCCTGTCCGGAAACGGAAAACTGGATTCCCAATCTGATCAATGCCGCACAAATCCGGCCTGGAATGACGTAAGACCCCAACATGTTCCGGAACAACATCACCGTTCCGACCGTCGGGAAGACAACTACTCAAGAACCGGATCTTCAGGACAACATCACAAAGCTGCACGTGACTGGCGCAATGTTACCCCAGCTGCGGAGCAAGAGGCAATTGCCGCACTGAATCCGAAGAATCCTCCTCGGCGAGAGTCGAATGATCATAGGGAAGAAGACAAAGAGAAACATCGGGAGGAGGACCGTCAAAGAATGCCACCTCCTAGACATACAAGTCGTCCGGCTGACGTACGAAGGAACGACGGACACCGTGCTGAGTCAAGCCGACAGGGGGCTCGTCGTAATGAAGATCCTCCCCGGAACCGGCCAACTTTGCGGTCGACCCGCACCGTTTCACTCCGGCGGGCTTCGAGATTCTGGAGCCTTGGGGCGGGGATGAACGTCCTCCACGCATGTACGTCCCAGCGGCGGTTGCTCCGCCGCGTCGACATGAATCTTGGGACATTGCGCAAGTCATTCCGCGCCCGGATGCAGAGGACATTGACAATGTGCTCAATCAGGTACATGATCACATTGAACAGACTCTGCAGTTACAAGTTCAGAATTTTGCTGAAAGTGCTGTTGGTTTGGGGCTTTTCCGCATGGCTGATAGTGCGGTTAGAGATCTACTTGTTGCACAGCCTGAACACCATCTGGGACAGGGTAGAATTCTGACTTCTGTTCGGCATGATGAGGGTGAGAACTTCCGGGCTATGGTTTACACTAGGCTCCGTTGGATCATGCTGCTGAATCTGCATATGGACTATAGAAACAAGGAGTTCCTTCGTGAAGTGGTCGCCAAATTTGGTAAAATGCATGGATGGATCCGGGATGATCCCACGCCTGCGCGTACTCTAATTCGATGTGCCTATGGGGGAACAAGTGATATACCTAGGTCCATTGTCATCGGGGAACCTCAGAGGTATGGGGGCATGGTGGTTTCCTGGAGTGTGTCAGTTTATATTCTTACAAGTGATCCTGCTGATATTCTGCCTGGGAATGAGTCACCTGAACCAGCTAATGGGAACCCACATCCTCAGTTCATGGTTGGCCCTATCCCACCCCCTGACAACTTGGTCCCCCTGCTGACAACTGGGGTCCACCAGCTGATCATGGGAACTAGGGTGCTTGGCATAATGAAGAGGCTGCTGAAAATGTGGTTCATGATGTTGCTCTTGGCTGGGGTGCCCCACTACTACAGAATTTACCTACTCATCCTCAACAACATCAGTCCACTGTCTCCTTTCAGTTCTCTGCCAGTTCTTCTTCCTCTGTTCAGGTGATTCCTGGAGCTGGTCCTGTGCAGGAGATGTGTGTTCAACAGAATGCTGGAAGTGTTGAGATGATTCTCATTGAAGATATCACTGATGACCCTGAGGAGGTGGAGATGGCTCCTATCTCTTTTGGCAATCCTGGGCCTGATTCTGCTGAGGACCAATCTCTTGCCACTGTCCCTTACACTGAGCCCACTTTTCCTTTCTCTCTGATCAAGGCTGCCAATGTTAGTATGGTTCAGTTGGCTCTCCAAGGGTCTGGCTCCTCTCTATTGGAAAATGTTGGTTCACAGTCTGAATCTGCAGCTATGCTACTCGATTCCTCTGTTGGTCAGAGTCCACAGTGCAATAAAAGGAAAGGCAGAGCCAAGAAAGTGGGACCTTCTTCTGAAGCAGAAGTTAGGAGGAGCACCAAGCAGGCTGTTCTCAGAGATGGACACAGGTTGGAGCCAATGAGGGACATGCCTACTCCAAAGGAGAAGCCTAGGTCCAAGGATCAAGTCACTCCCTTTACTCCAATCAAAACACTGCAGAAGGTTGGTGCTGAGCTGGAGATGCCTGAGGAAGACCTCACTGTGGAGAAGCTTATGGCTAATCCAGATGCTGCAAAATCCTCCAAGGCTTAATGATTAATTTTCCTTTATATGTCCTACTGGTCACTTGTTGGGACCTACACTATATTTTATCTGTCACTGTTCTGAACCATGTCCTATTACTGGTGTGTTTGCTTGTCATGAGACTGTAATATGTGGGATCTATATCTTCTACCTTGCCATATATTACTTGAGTATATTTGGTTACTTTTGGGATTTGCTTTGCTCCTCCCATCATACTATGTTTTCATATCTCCCAATGGATAGTTCACCCCAATGGCTTTTTGATTGGCTTGTGCAGGACTGGAATGTTAGAGGGTTGAATGACAAACACAAAAGGCTGGCAGTTTATAATAAAATTGATGAAAGTAACTATGCTATAGTTTGCCTGCAAGAAACTAAGTCTGAAAGCTTTGATCACTCTTTTATCAGAAGTTTTTGTCCCAAAAGATTTGACAGATTTGTCTTTTCTCCTACGGTGGGTGCCTCTGGGGGTTTGATTGTCTTGTGGAATAGTGCTATTTTTTAGGGACATCTCTTGGAAATTCATAGATCTGCTATTAGAGTTTGTTTTACCTCCAGGCACTCTAATCAATACTGGACTCTATTTAATGTTTATGGTCCTTGTCAAGGTTTGGAGAGGGATATTTTTGTTCAATGGTTACGAAATCTAGACATCCCTCGTCATGAGAACTAGCTTATTTTGGGAGATTTTAACTTCATGAGGTCTGTGGAAAACAGAAACAAGGAGGGGGCTGATATGAATGACATCTTTGTCTTTAATGAGATTATTAGTTATCTGGGGCTCATTGAACTTCCTCTCAAAGGAAGGGCTTTCACCTGGTCCAATATGCAATCTCATCCACTTCTGGAACAATTAGACTGGTTTTTCACTAGTTGTCAATGGTCCCTTAGTTACCCCAACACCATGGTTCACCCCCTTGGTAAATCTACTTCTGACCATGTGCCTTGTGTTGTGTCAATTGCTACAAAGATCCCAAAGGCTAAAATCTTTAGGTTTGAGAATCATTGGATACAACAGCCTAGTTTCCTTGATCTGGTAGAAAAGTTTTGGAAAGGGCCTGTTAAGGCTAGCTCTTCTGCAGCAATAATTACTACTAAACTTAAAAGTATGAGATTTGAATTGAAAAGATGGGGGAAGAACATCTCACATACAAAGACCATCATTGATAAATGCAACCATGTGGTCCTGCTCCTAGACCAACTTGAAGAGGAAAGGGACTTGAGTTCTCCAGAATTCAACTTCAGAAACTTGGTCAAATTACACTTGAAAAAACGCCTTCTCATTCAGTCTAATTATTGGAAATATAGGTGTACCATTAGATGGTTCAAGCTTGGGGGAGAAAATACCAAAAAATTTCACTCTAAGGCTACTGAAAGGTTTAGGAACAATGTCATTTCCTCAATCAAGGATGAGAATGATAATCCACTTGTGCACCACCATGATAAGGCTAATGCTTTTTGGTTAAGCTTCAAGAGAAGGATGGGAATGTGTATACCTACTGTCTTCCCTTTTGATCTCAACTCTCTTCTTCACCCTGTGGAAGATTCTGATTTAATGGACCCTCTGGTTGCTCCTTTTTCTATTGAGGAAATTGAGAATATTGTGAAATTCATGAAGATTAACAGAGCCCCGGGCCCAGATGGTTTTAATGGGCTTTTCCTCAAAAAATGCTAGCACACTGTGAAGGATGATTTCATTAATCTTTGTCAGGATTTTCATTCAGGGAAGGCTTCTCTTCAGAGTATTAATGGTTCCTTCATTACCTTGGTTCCCAAAGGACAGAACCATAAAACCATCAGTGACTTTAGGACCATCTCTCTAACCAACACTAGCCTTAAATTCCTTACCAAGGTGGCTGCTAATAGAATGCAGGGGGTCATTAAAAAGACTATTCATGCTAATCAATATGGGTTCATGAAAGGCAGAAGCATCCAAGATTGCCTTGCCTGGTCTTTTGAATTCATTCATCAATGCCAGCAATCCAAGAGGAAAATTGTGATTCTCAAAATTGACTTTGAAAAGGCTTTTGATACTTTGGATCATTATGCTATTATTCAAATTATGAGAGCTAAGGGATACCCTAAACTTTTTCTCTCCTGGGTTAGAGAAGTTTTATCCTCTGGTTCCTCTTCTGTTCTTTTAAATGGGGTACCAGGGAGAGTTTTCCACTGTAAGAGGGGGGTCAGACAAGGTGATCCTTTATCCCCTCTCCTTTTTGTTCAAGGAGCTGACCTGCTGCAAGTTTTGGTCAATTTGCCTATCAAAGTGGCATACTTCAGAGGCCTATCCCTGTTGAGGGTGACTATCCTATAATACAATATGCTGATGACACTATCATTGTCTTGCCTGCTGACTCTGGACAGATCTATGCTTTCAAGGAAATTCTACAACAGTATGCTGTCTTCACTGGATTAAAGGTCAACTTTCATAAATCCTCCGTGATACCCATCAATCTATCTAAGGAGGAGGCAACCCAGTATGCCACTGAATTTGAATGCAATCTTAGTAAAATGCCTTTCACTTATTTGGGTCTACTTATGGGTACCACTAGACCCACAATCAAAGATCTATCTCCCTTAATTGATAGAGTTGAAAGAAGATTGAATGCTACCTCCTCTTTCCTCTCTTATGGAGACAGATTAGTCCTGGTTAATTCTGTTCTTTCGTCTTTACCCACCTACTTCATGCTCACCCTTCAGCTACCTATTGGAGTAATTAATGTGGTGGATAGAGGAAGAAGGCACTGTTTATGGAGAAAGAAAGACAAAGATAAGACTCACTCTTTGGCAGCTTGGGACATGATTTGCAAACCAAAGTCTAAAGGTGGACTGGGAATTATTGATCTGAAGGTTCAAAATATTGCCCTGCTCATGAAGCACCTCCATAAGTTTTATAATAATGATGATACACCTTGGGTGCAGCTGGTTAGAAACTCTTACTATTACAATAGTGTGCCTCATGCTACAAGACCAGTTGGTTCCTTTTGGTGGAAAGATGTCTCTAAATTGACTGATAATTATAGGGCCATTACCAGGTGTGAGGTGGGTTCTGGCTCTTCAATCCTTCTGTGGTCTGACCTTTGGCACAACCAACATTTGTCTGTGAGATTCCCGAGACTTTTCACTTATGCTAAGGACAAATTCCAATCGATCATGGAATATAAACAATTAGGAAATATATTGGATGGCTTTCATCTCCCTCTTTCCATTCAGGCCCACCAGGAATTATCAGAAATGAGAAGATGGTCCAGTCCATTAATGTGAATGAACACTTGAGTGACAAGTGGATTTGTACACTTGGCAAAGGTGAATTTAAACCAAGTATTATTTACAAATAACACTTTGAGCATATTGATAACCATCCTCCATCTGTTTGGATGTGGAAAAGCAAATGCACTTCGAAGCTTAAGTTTTTTGCCTGGCTCATTTTACACGACATAATCAATACAAAGGATATGTTAATCAGAAGGAATTGGCAGGTGACAAATGATCACATCTATGTCCTCTGCAATGATCTTGTGTTAGAGGAATGGAGGCACATGTTCTTTAACTGTGTTTATAGTACCCATATTTGGAATTATCTACAGATTCCATGGTACCCTGTAGACCTAGAGGAAACCATCTGTTGGACCAAGAAAAGCTTCAATGGACCTTGTTTCTTTGAGGTGATTATCACCACTTGCTGGTGTATTTAGAAACAAAGGAATGGTTGGATATTCAATGGAATAAGGTCCACCTTCCGGGGATGGAAGGCCATTTTCTTCCAGGAAGTCACCTTACTTAAGGATAGAGTGAAAACCTCAGATATTCCCCTTTGATCTAGATGGATTGACAATCTCTTGTAATCCCTTGTATTTTCCTTTGTAAATAGGTTTCTCTCCTCTGTAAATATTTCGCTTTATTAATAAAATGTGGCTGTGGGGGACTCCCTCACAGTAATTGCCTCAAAAACGACGCTCCGGACGGAGGCCGGCGATCAGCCGGAAACAATCCAGCTGCTCCACCCTCTCCACCAAGTAGCCATCACAACGGCTCCCAAGGAGGCCAAGGAGGGCGTCGTGGTGGAGGAGGTGGTGGCAGAAGCCGAAGTCTGGCTCCAAGGCACCGCAGCCATAGCCGTCATTCGGGACGATCTTTATCCCCAAGTGACGCAAGGCACATGATTAACTCCAACATAGAGGCGCGACGCTACGAAAATGATGATATATACGTGGGCCCAAAGTGCTTGGGACCATGCATAAGAGCCACAAAATTCCTGGAAGGATTTGCTATCTCAAGACACATTCAAGCCTACGACGGTATAGCTCGGCTAGATACGTGGCTCCAGGACTTTTTCCAGGCTTGCTGTATCACCAAAGGCGAAAACAGCCTGGTCGCAACCCGATATCTCCCACTCATGTTACGGAAGACGGCATGATCATGGCTTAAAGAACTTCCGGAGAACACCATCCATAACTGGTATGACATGCAAAGTGCATTCTTTTGGAATTTCGAAGGCACATATCGGAGGCCCTATACGGTAGGAGACCTACAGTGTTGCACCTAGAAAGCCGGAGAAACTTGCCGGGATTATCTCGGACGATGGATCGACACCAAGAACTCCTGTGAAGGAGTAAATGACCAAACTGCGATTGAAGCTTTCATTGTCGGACTCCCAATTGGTTTACTACGTCATCGCTTGAAGTGTGACAAGGTCACTGATTTGGGAGAGATGATAGAAACAGCGAGCAAGTATGCAGATGTTGACGACGATGCAGAGGGATTACTTAACGCCCTAGTTGTGCCACAATCGGCAAAACAACCAAAGCAGCAAGCTTAGAAGTGCAAGAACACCTCGGAAGAAAAGCCCAACACGGAACCGGTAGTAGTCACTTCCACTTTCAGGTCTGGAGGATGAGGAGGGCGCGGCGGTGGCCGTGGGCGCGGTCGTGGGACATCAAGGGTCCAAGGTAGAGGAGACCAGCAACCTGGCAAAACCTACTCCTGGGCCGACATTGCCAATAACCCATGTGTGCATCACTTGGACGCCAATGGGGGCTCATCCCACACAAACGCCGAGTCTTGTTTCAATGACGACATCAAGAAAGACGATACCACTGGCTACAGGGCTAAGCGGAAGCAGGGAAAGAAGAATCCCAAAAAATATAAAGAGACCAAGGATGATTCCGACATGGAGGAAGCCGATGCTTCAAATCCCAAGCCGGAAGGGAAAAAGAATTTCCCGACAAAGAAAGACACTTATGTCACCTTCCTCGGATCTCAACCAGCTAAGGTCAAGAAAGCAGTTCTACATGAGCTCAACGCAACAGTTCTGGCTGTCCCTCAATTTTTGGACTGGTCGGAAGTGGCAATCACCTTTGACCGCGCTGATCATGCGCCTAAGTTGCACAGGCGAGGAAAATACGCCTTAGTTGTCAATCCACTTATTGACGTCTATGGTTTCTCCAAGACTATCATGGACGGCACCAGCAGCATTCACATTCTGTATGTCGAAACGCTACGCCGGATGAAGATCTCGGAGACCCAACTGAATTACAGCTCTGTGATCTTTCACGGAGTTGTCCCAGGAAGACAAGCAAATTCCCTGGGAGAAATCACTTTGGATGTTACCTTTGGAACTCCAAAGAACTATCGGACGGAAGCACTTTCCTTCGAAGTGGTCCCGTTCAAGAGCGCGTACCACGCTATATTCGGACGTCTGGCTTACTGGGCTTTTATGGCTCGTCCGTGTTACATTTATAATATGATGAAAATTCTAGGTCCCAACGGCGTGATCACCATCAGGGGAGACCTGAAGAAGGCGCGAGAGTGCGAGGACGGAAATGCCGCCTTTGCTAAAGCCATGTTGCACGCCCAGGAGTACCAGGAGATCAAGAAGAGCATAGATCTGTCCGAGATGCCCGCAACAAAGAAGGAGGTGACAAAGCCGAATTCGGAGTTCAAGGCATCGTAAGAGATGAAGAAGGCGCCGTTGAAGGATGATGACCCCTCCAAGGTGACCCAGATAGGCGTAGGCCTAGATAGCGCATAGGAAATCGCGCTCGTCAAGTTCCTCCAAGCAAATCAAGACATCTTCGCATGGCAGCCATCTGACATGACCGGATTACCTAGGGAACTTGGCGAGCACTCTTTAAATGTACACCCGAACGCTAAACCCGTCAAACAGTCCCTATGACGTTTTGGTGACGAAAAGCATAAGGCAATAGCTAAGGAACTAGCGTGGCTCGAGTTAACCGAATTCATAGAAGAGGTCATCCACACTGAGTGGTCGGCCAATCCTGTAATGGTCCCTAAAAAGGACATCACTGATTTAAGGATGTGTGTTTATTATACTGCCTTGAACAAGGCTTGTCCCAAACATCCGTTCGCTCTGCCTAGGATTGATCAAGTTATTGATTCTACGGCAGGCTCGGAACTCCTATGTTTTCTCGACGCATATTCTGGTTATCACCAAATCCGGATGAAGGAATCTGACAAAGCCAAAACTTCATTCATAACCCCCTTCGGAACCTTCTGTTTCATTACGATGCCCTTTGGGCTGAAGAACGCAGGAGCTACGTACCAACGCACAATGCAGCATTTCCTCCATGATCAAATCGGACGCCATGTACATGCATATGTGGATGATATTGCGGTGATGTCCAAAAAGAAGGAAACCCTGATTTCTGACTTGGAGGAAACGTTTGCCAACTTACGAAAATACAACATAATGCTTAACCCGAAGAAATGCTTCTTTGGAATCCCAGTCGGAAAATTGTTAGGTTTTATCGTGTCTCAAAGAGGCATAGAGGTAAATCGAGACAAAATCAAGGCTATACTAAATATTTCCAGGCCAACTCGCCTGAAGGACGTTGAGAGACTAACTGGTTGCATTGCCGTAGTCAGTCGGTTTGTAAGCCGGCTCGGTGAAAGAGCCGCACCACTATACAAGCTCCTGAAAAAGACCAAGAAATTCGTTTGGACCGACAAAGCTAAAGCTGCACTACAAGACCTGAAAGCAGTACTCTCATCTGCTCCCATCCTCGCAGCACCGGAACCATAGGAGCCGATGTTGCTCTATGTCACTGCGACAAACAAGGTCGTCAGTATCGTCATGGTGGTGGAGAGACCGGAGGAAAATCAGGAACACCTGGTGCAGCGCCCGACTTACTATCTCAGTGAGGTCTTAACTGAATCAAAACAGCGATATCCGCACTATCAAAAGCTAGCTTACGGTGTGTTCTTAGCATCTCGTAAGTTACAACATTAATTTTAGGAGCATCCAATTACCGTGGTGAGAACAGCTCCCATGAGAGATATAATCAACAATAGTGACGCCACAGGACGCGTCGCCAAATAGGGCATAGAGCTCTCAGCTTTCGACATTGAGTACAAACCTCGTACATCAATCAAATCCCAAATCCTCGCTGACTTTGTCATTGGTTGGACAGAGACAACGGAGAATATGACCCTGCCAGAGTCAGAATACTGGACCTTGCATTTTGACGGGTCTAAAGTGCTCGGGGGCTCGGGGGCTGGCATGGTGCTCAAGTCACCACAAGGAGATAAACTTTTCTATGTATTACAGATACACTTCACAGCAACAAACAACATTGCCGAGTATGAAGCATTACTGCATGGAATCCGGATTGCTAAGGACATCGGCATCCGACGTTTAATGTGTTATGGAGATTCAGATCTTGTTGCACAACAAGTGTCAGATATCTGTAAGGCAAACAAGCACATGGCAGCATATAGGGCTGTCGTGGATGAATTATCTAAATCGTTTGAAGGGTTTGAAGTTCAACACATCCCTCGAACAGAAAATGAGGAAGCAGATGCACTATCTCGAATAGGCTCTGCCCAGAAAAAGGTCCCGGATGGCTCTTTTTTAGAGCACCTCAAAGTTCCCTCTATAAAGGGAGTGGACGAGGAATATCTGACCAAATCCGACTCACCTTTAGTAGCAGTTCTGACTATGATTCCCAGCTGGACTCAACCTTACCTTGATTTCTTGGTAGACGGAAAATTACACGAAGACGAAGTTCTTAGCCGGCAGATCGTCCGACGAGCAAAAGCCTATACTATTTAGTGATGAGCTCTATAAGCGGAGTGCATCTGGGGTCTTTTAGCGCTGTGTATCTCTGGAAGAAGGAGTGGAAATCTTACGAGAGATCCACGAAGGCGAGTGTGGTCACCATGCTGCAGCCAAATCTTTAGTGGCAAAAGCTTTTCGACACGGTTTTTTGTGGCTTACAGCCAAGGCAGATGCCGAACGGCTGGTCAAGACGTGCAAGGGCTGCTAAAAGTACGCCAAACAAGCTCACGTTCTGGCTGATCAGCTGCGAACAATACCTATAGCATGGCCTTTTGCGGTCTGGGGGCTTGACATGGTAGGACCGTTTAAACGAGCTCCAAGTGGATTTACACATCTCTTAGTGATGGTGGATAAGTTCACCAAATGGATTGAGGCTAAACTCGTCACTAGTTGTGATGGAGCAACAGCCAGAAGATTTGTTGAGGATGTTATAATCCGATACGGTTATCCGCATAGCATTATCACGGACAACGGGAGTAACTTTTCTATGGGAGAGCTTGCCGAATTCTGCAATGAACAAAATGTCCGGCTTGACATTGCGTCAGTCGCACATCCACAAGCTAATGGGCAAGTCAAAAGAGCAAACGGTTTAATCCTACAAGGCCTAAAACCCAGACTCAGAGCACCACTACGATGTTCTGCGGGGGCTTGGGCAGAGGAGTTACCTTCTGTAATATGGAGTTTACGAACAACTCCAAACAGGTCAACCGGATACACACCTTTCTTCTTGGTCTATGGCGCAGAAGCAGTTCTTCCTAGTGATTTGATTCACACTTCTCCTAGAGTGGTCGCGTATATTGAAGAGGATGCTGAAATTTCTCAACAAAATGATCTCGACTTAGTAGAAGAAGTTCGCGTCGTTGCTGAGATGATATCAACAGCCTATCAGCAGAAGTTACGCAAGTATCATAGCCAGAGAGTCAGAAACCGGTCTTTCAATAAGGGGGATTTGGTTCTCCGGCTTGTGCAGCAAAGAAAGCACAAACTTTCTCCAATATGGGAAGGGCCATTTTTAGCTAGTCGAGTATTGCACAATGGTTCATACTACCTAACAGATATGCAGCTAGTCAAAGAAAGACCTGCTACTAAGAAGAGAAAGAGAGCTAGAGGCAGTACAAATCCGGATGAGTTAGACAGACCATGGAATATTGCTCAGCTACATCCTTTTTATTCTTAGTTTATTTTTCTTTGTAATCATATATGTGTACATGTTCAATGAGAAATAAAGTCTTGGTTCCCTCAAAATCTTTATGAGAAGTTTTTACCATTTTATTTCTGAACGATCATGTCATAGTCGAAAATCCCAGAATATATGAAAGTACTTTATGCTCATGTTTGTTCTGGTTTAGATTTCCGATTCTAAAATTGATACCTTTGGGTATAAATCTAAATTTTATAGTCTATACTTTGGTTATTTGTCTGATTGCTGGATGCGGGCATTTTCCGAGTAGTGAATTGTTGGTACTGGAAGCCGGCTTTGTTTCTGAGTTTAAACTAGTTTAGCAATTGAGCTCCGTTGCTCGGCAAAGTTTCCGTGCTGAAAGTTGGCCGGCTCACGAAAGGGACGAGGTGGAAAGCCAGATAAACGATAAGTGCAGACAAAAAATACAAGTGCTTATGCAAACATTTCAGGCACAAAATATCAAAGCCAAAAGTGCCGAATAGATAAAATAAAGCTTAGCACTAGCAAAAGTATCATACTACTTATTTACAGACCCAAATTGTTTTCAGAATAACATATTGTTCTTCTGATACTCTATGATGCAGGGGGAGAGATAGGAGTTGCCGGCTCGCTGGACACATCGGCCTCATTTTGATAATGTTCCGAGATATTCAAGTCTGATATGGTTTGATCATCATCGGAAACTTCAGCTGTTTCTGCGGAAGGCGGAGGTGGCGTGTCCACGCGGGTGAAGAAGGGAGTGTCGTAGCTGGTAAAATCAGCTACGTGGCACCCATATCCGGCGCAGGAGTCCATGATATCCTTGATGTCTTGCTCCTGTCCGTCTTCCTCCACCTTGCAGTACCCTCTGGTTACTTGCCAGATTTCCATGTTTCCATGGTGGCTCATAACCATGGTGAGAGCGTTTTGCGCTGCGGTTCACGCGTAGGACATGTTCCAGTCCTAAACAAGCTGCGGCATATCCTTGGCCCTGTCTCGCACCTCAAAACCGGACATGCTATGCATGTCCGGAACCTTGAGAACTTCGCCAATATCTTCAAGCGATTGGCGGAAGTCATGCAGCAAATCACCGACTTAGGTAAGCCGGTGGGTGCGAGATTTGGCAGAGGCTGAGTCCATCAAGTTTAGAGGACTTGCACATATAATGCGAAGGGTAAGTCAAGTAAACCCGGACTCCAAAGAGCCAGAAGATGCAGATAAGTCAGAAAAAGGGAAACATACCAAAGATGACATCGTCGACTTTGGCCTTCTCTTCACGAAGACTCTGGAGTTCAACCCGGAGCGCCTTGGAAATGTTCTTTTCTCTGAATAGCTCATTGCCGAGATCCGAGATTTTCTTATCTTGAAGTGTAATTTTGCGATCACGCTCCTCGGTGCCCATGGAGGTGGATTCGAGAATTTGAGCAATGCTCTTCTCATGATCTGCCTTAAGCTTATCCAGCTCTTGGCGAAGTTCTTTGTTTTCCACCACCAATGTCTTAAGATTCTTGGCCTCTTCAATCATAGTGCAGGACTGTTTTACCAGTGATGTAAGTCAAAAGAACAACAGTTCAACAAAAATTCGACTATGAAATAAAAGACAAGGTTTGAGTTTCGGAATGTTTACCTTCGGCCTCATCCTTGGAAACCTTCAATTGTGCATTTTCAAGACGGAGAGCTATTATCTCTTTCCACTTGTTGCAAACATTCTTCAACAAATCCAGGTTATAGGAATATACTTTCTGTAAGTCAGAATACCTAGAGTCAGAAGTCTACTAAAGACTCGGGCTAATATTTTTACTAATTTCAGCACAAGCCTTGGGGGCTACACTAGTTCATTCTTTGGCATCCTAAGGAAGCATAAAATCGGATTTGATTTTCTAGCTTCATGCTTGGGGGCTAGAGGATATGATGTGAAATAAGGAAAAATGGGAGTTGGAATTCTGACTTACATATTGTTCGCGAATGAGTTTGTCTAAACTCGTATTCAGTTTGGTGGCTACCTTTTCGGCGAAAGTTAGAGGAATCACCGGCGCAGTTGGAAGCTTGCCAGACCTCAGCTTCTCATCACGAAGACGAACTTGTTCAAGAAGATCAGAGTGTTTGATATCCTCTGCTTCTTGTGCTTCTTCTTTGGCAGAGAGAGTCCGGATCTCCAGGCATTGCCTGCCCAGCCGTTGAATCTCCTCCACAAACTTCTGAGATAAGCCAAGTTTGACAAGTCCCGGATTGTCCAGGAGATTCTCGGCAAAGGTCTCTGCCGAGGGATCATTACCCGAAGAGGGTTCACCCTTATCAACACCTGAGTCACTCATGGTGATGTCAGTTTGCGATTCAAGGATTGCTGGCTCTGATGGTTGAGCCAGATCTTCTACAACGGTCGGAGATGGAGTAACCTCCAGCACTACAGAAGGCTGAGGGGCAGGAGTCGGAGGAGCCACGGCAGGAGAAGCCAATTTGAGCTTCGACTAACGTAGGGGTTTCGAGGCATCTCCCTTCACCTTTCCCTTGATGAGCTGTTTAGCTCTGAGAAGATAATAGAACAAAGAACATTACATCTCAGAAGGAATCACAAGCAAAATACAAAGACCCTGTGAGGAAAGATTACCTCTTCACAACAGGCACTTCTTTGCTGCCGATGGCCAATGTCGGAGCCTTGCGTTTCCGAGGAACGACATCCGGCATGGGGACCAATTCACCCTTGTCCTAAGAGAACTCAGGAGGATGTCCCTCGATAGGAGTGAACTCCGACTCGGGGAGGTCAGCAAGCTGAAAAGGAGAAGTATCTCACTATTGCAAAGATAACATAAAGATGAGCACATAAAAAGAGTTGTTGCTAAAGTTTACCAGCACAACGGGATATTCCGCTATATGCATGTCCAGAGACAGCTCCAGAATTTTCCTCTCAATCCGCTCCCTTATCAGCCATCTGAGTTGGCATACATAATCTTTTGGCTCTAAGGTCTTGGGGCTGATGCGGAGGGAATCCTTCTTCGATGACATGATGGAATGCATCAGTCGATCTCCATGATGTTGAAGGGGTTGGATCCGGCGTGCCACCCAGCATTGAACCAAGTCGGACCCTTTCAGGCCCTTGTGCTTCATCAGATATTTGATCCGACTCTTGGCGAGAAGAAGATCGTCACTAAGAGCTAGAGCGAGCTCGTCCCAGGACTCTTGGGGCGTGGCGGCTCCGTTGATGAAAGCCGGCAAAGCATGATCTTTGTCGGGAGCGGGGATATCCTTGTGATAGAAAAAAGTGGACGACCATTGTTTGACCGACTCACTTGCCATGATCCGGGGATAAACGCGCTCTCGCCTAACCAAAAATCTAATGGTACCGGTAATATAAGGATTACCGGCAGTTATGGAATTTCTCTAGACATGAAAATAATACCAGAAGAGAGTAAGGCTCGGCCTAATGCCGAGATACCCCTCGCACAAAGAGGCGTACGCACTCATCTCTAAGATGGAGTTCGGGGGAGATGGTGGAGATGAACTCCATAATGACTAATGACCTCGGAAAAGAAATCCGAGGGAGGAAAACTCAGACCTCTGTCAAAGTGAGTGCCGAAATGCACTCGCTCGTCGTCGTGGGGGTTGGGGACGGTTTCGCCGAAGCCGCTTCGCCAGTCACCGGCGCGGAGGAGTCCTTCATCTTCAACGGCGCGGAGTTTGGGATCATCGAGGACGCGCAGGATCCAAACCCCGCGGTAGCTCTCCTTCTCCGCCGCCGCCGCTGCTGCCATCGTTGCCGAGCCGAGGGATGATGCAGAAGCCATTCTTTCCTGTGCGCTGGTGACCTTGGATGGGCGGTGCTGGAGGTTTTTTCTAGGGGTAGTGGAGCGCTAAGTTCGTGGGAGGCATAGAGGAGAAGGAAACGGAGCTGAGAGCTGGTGAAGAAGATGGGGAAAGGAATCCACACCACTTAAATCCACCAGGCGTATCAAGATTCGTGTAAACGCTATAGTGAAAACGCCCCGTGCGATGATTACGTCGCCTCGATCTCCACACACGCATTGAAACTGCGCCTCGGTTCCACGAAAGGTGGACCCACCAACGGTCGTGCTGACAGGAAATGCCTGTCAGTGACATGACTTAACCATGACTGTTGTCAGGTTACGTCAGAGACCAACTTTTGGCTTAGTTTGAATTTCGAGCTGGAAACACGAATAAACGTACTCATAGGTCCGACTCATTTTTTGAGACCCAGATCATATCTTTTGTTTTGAAGTTTCGGGAACCCTTCATAATTCTGCAAGCCGAAGATCAAGCTAGATGATGATGAATCCGACTTTGGATCTTGGAGGCTTCCGGAGGCTGCTGTTGGGGATATACTTTCCGGGTATCCTCACGGATCCTCACTGACCAGGGTGTCCTACTTTGGGTTAGAGCTTCGCTTCATGGGCGGCCCAGTCAGGGATAAGAGACAGAGTCCCATCCTGCTACGGGAAGGCCCAGAAGACTTACCAACATAGGCCCATAGTGTTACTTGTAGTTCAAGATGTACTCTGTAACCGACTCTTAGTCGTAGCCGGATAGATCTCTCTTGTAAACCCTAGGACGGATATCTATATAAGTCGTCCTAGGGAGAGCCTTTAGGGCACCCACACAATAGTCTACAATCTCAACTTACACAGGCGAAACCTTGTAACCCATTGACGAGGGTTTAACTCGTTAATGCCCATTGTTATGGACTTGGGTTTTGGAGAAGGAGGGAGCGCTGGAGACATCTATCGGCTAGCAAACAAGCACACAGGGGACAAAGGATTTACCCAGGTTCAGGCCTCGTAGAGGTCCCTACTCCTGCTTGTCTGCTCGTGGAATTATCGAAGGAGTCGAAAGTTACAATGGTCTGTAGATGCAATCTGGCAAGGGTTGTGGAAACTAGGGTTGCATGTGTTCTCCTCGCCGCCCCCTCCTAGCCTTTATATAGATAGGCTAGGTCTCAGGTAGCAGGTCGAGTCGGTTACAAGTTAGGGTTTTCCCCTTCAAACTTTCTATCTTTAGCTTCTTCTTGCCCTTCAAGCAATCGAGAGTCCGTAGGTTACTAAAGTCCCTCCATCCGGGTCTTGGCGACACCGTGGGCCCGTATGTATTTGGACCGTATATACCAAGCTCCAGCACCTGTAGGGTATACCCATGTCAGTAGCCCCCGAGTGTCCAGTGGAATCGCAGATTCGACTGGGGACTTTTTGAAGCGTTCGAGTGCCTAAATGAGTACATTTCGATTGCTTTTATTTGTGTCATAGGGATTGTTGATATACGTGCCTGATATAACCGAAGTATCGGTATCAGTTAACCACCTTAGGGTGAAACAACGCAATCTACTCAAATTCGAGTCCCCGGACTCGAATTCGGAAAAGTGCTGGTGTAATTCGACTCAGGCCGTGGAGGTCTTACAGGAGTCGAATTCCAGTTATATGGGTGTGAGCACTTGACGTGTCCGTCAAGGCATGTTCATCGTACCTGTAGGTACGGATATGTTTCTGGTAGTGTGCAGTGAAATGCGTTGCCAGGCCTTATTCAGGTCTTACCTTCACGTCGTAGGCGCGGCATCCGAATTTTATCATCGCGGAGATGATTCGGGTAACCCAGGAGACGCAGTCTCTTTGTAGGGAAAAATTATGAGGTGGTGTCGCCATGAATTTCGAGTGTGGATGTTATCAACACACAGTTTTTTCCGTACAAATAATCATAGGGTGCCCGGCCAGCGCTCCCTATGGGAGTAGCCCCCAAGTGCCTGGTTGAGTCGAAGACTCAGGCAGGGACTAAAGAACTTTTGCGACTGCTGTCGTCTTTTGCTTGCTTGTTTAGTCCATGACTCGGGCAGGTACTAAAACACTTTCGCGACTGCTGTCGTCTTTTGCCTGCTTGTTTCAGTCAATGACTCAGGCAGGTACTAAAATACTTTTGCGACTGCTGTCGTCTTTTGCCTGCTTGTTTCCGGCGCTCCCTATGGGAGTAACACATGTCCATAATCGAACTGTGTTTCGAGTGATTGGGTTTGCTTTTGTGATTGTCCATGTTCCTGCAACAAGAAAAAGAAAAATCATAGGGTGCGCGGCCAGCGCTCCCTATGGGAGTAGTCCCTGAGTGCTTGGTGGAGTCGAAGACTCTAACAAGGACTAAAAATAGTCGAAGTTTTCCACTGCATAGCCTTGGTGAAGTCAGTGCTGACGCTTGTATGACCTTAGTTGCCCGCGTGAGCAATTTTGACGGGACGTGACGAGCGATGGGTCCCACTTTCTGACTTTGATTTGACTGGGCGTGCGTAATCTTATTTTTAACTGTACCTCCTCGATTTCCACGCGTAATGGTAGAAGTGGGGGGACGGTTCGTGCTTCCTCTTGTCCACGTGTCCAACGCGATGCGTGCCACGCGTCCAATAGGGTTTTTGTCAGCCGTTGGATTGCATCTCCCAGGGGTTAAGTAGCGATGTTGTGGCGGTAATTTCCCATCTGTGTTCTTTCTTCCTTGCTGCCATCGCCATTGCCGTTTGCTTTTCTGCTTTCCTCTGCACCCATCTTCTCCACAACGCTGGACCAGCTCCATTCGTTCCCAAGCTACTTCCTTCGCTCTCATCGCGGCCGTGCAATGGGGAAGAAGAAGGGAGGCGCTGCCGCTGATTCCGCAGGCACCCTCGCTGCAGCGAAGAAGAAAAGTGGCTCCGCTGCTGCGGGCACGAGTACCGCCGCCGTCGGGAAGAAGAAGTTCGCGGGCACCCGCGTGACCAATGGCGCATGGCGCCCCTCTATAATCAAGGCGTTGGATCTCTGTCTTCTTCGCCAAGACGGAGTGATTTCTGCAGCAGTCGCCGATTCGCGCGTCCCCAGCGGTGAGACCATTCCTGTGCCTCCCGCTGGTTATCGAGTGATGTTTCTTGCATTCATCATTCGCGGCCTTTCCTTGCGTCTTCACCCCTTTCTTCGGGGTCTTCTTTGTTTCTATGGGCTCCAGCTCCATCAGCTATCCCCAAATTCTCTCCTCCACATCACTTGTTTCATCACGCTCTGCGAGTGCTGGCTCGGAATCGAGCCGCACTTTGGTCTTTTCAAACGCATCTTTAAATTGAAGCGTCAGTCCACATCTGGCTCTTTAGTTTATGACGTAGGTGGTTGTGGAATCCACGTTGACCCATCCGCCACCTACTTCGATATCAAGCTTACCAAGTCCATCCAGGGATGGAGGGACAAATGGTTCTATGTGCGCGACCAGAAGGCCAAGGACGAGCACTTTGGACTCACGCCTTTCGATCCCGTGACTCCCTGCAAGAAGATGCGTTCTTGGAAGAACGTGATCATGCCTTCCGAACTCGCGGAGACAGACGTGTTATATCAGTGCGTCTGCGACCTCGAGAGTCGCATAGGCACAGAAGAGGGAGGCTGCGCCCTTGTTAGGACTTGGCTGCGTCGTCGCGTCCAGCCTCTCCAGGCCAGGGTCCATCCCATGTTCCAATGGGGTGGCACTGATGATCCCACTCGCGTGTCTGCTGATGGCATGTCCGCGAGTGAGGTAGATAAGAGGGTGCGACTGGTCACGAAGTACACCCTCAAGGATGTGCTTCCGAACGAGCCAGTCGTTCCTCCCTTCGATGCTTCGAATCCTCCTCCCAAGGTACAGTTGCGATACATAGTAGCTTATTTTCTCGATTGCGTTTCCTATTGCGTTTGCTTATCTTTACTTTTTGTATGCAGGAGTCGGCGGTGTCGCCTTGCATGCCTCCCCTCCCTAAGGGGATTATTCCTCGTGAATCTTGGGAAGAGGACGAGTCTGAGTCGACTGTCCCTTCCGATGTGGAAGAGGAAGCCCCCGAGTCTGAGAGTCCGGATACTCGCAAGCGTTCACGTAGCGGGGATTCCGACGCGTCGAATCCTTCATCTCTAGGAGGCACGGCTGTTGACGCGGATTCGCCAATTCTAGCTGTTCCTGTGAGGGTTGTGGCACCGTCTTCTCACAAGAAGATGCGATTGCCCAAGGAGTCTTCGTCGGAGTTGACGGAGGCCACCTTTGATCTTGACAGATTTGACTAGTAAGTTTGCTAGTGCATTTATTCTTCTCTTGTTTTCTTCTTGCTGGCTTTGCCCTGGAGTTTGCCCTTTCTGAGTGTGGATTTTGTCTTGCAGTCAAGAGGCGTCGTCATCTTCTGGCGACGTCAAATTTTTGAAGGAATCAGGAGTCGCGACCTCAAAGGCCAAGATAGAGGTCGAGCGCGCTCCTTCTCCTCCGGTGGCGGCCCACTCCGGGCATAATTCTTCGAGCTCTCCTCACGTAGGGGAGCATCGAGTAGTTGCTCGGATGATGGTTTAGCAATCTTTTTCAGAGTCGCTGGAGGACCATGTAAGTATATCTTTCTTTCTTTTATAATTTGGCAGTCAACGTCCTTTTGTTGCCCTCCGCTGACTCCTTGTTTTGTGCGACAACTCCTTGTAAAGGAAGCCGCGCAGGTGGCGGAGCAAGTGATGGCGATGGGTCGTCAGCATGCGATGCTGGAGACGCGCCACCGCGTGGTCGAGAGTGAGTGTTCTATACTTATTCTTTTCGTCTTCTCTGTATTTTGGTATAATCGACTGACAGCCAAATTTTTGACTGCCATGTAGCTGAGCATAATGCTTTACTGCGTGATGTTGCCACTTTGGAGAAGACGCTAGCCACAGCTGTGAAGGGGCGCGACGAGGCAATCGCGGCTTGTGATGAAGCCCAGAAGCGCGAAGAGGATCTGCGTGCCTCCTTTATGGCCAGGGAGAAGTTGTTCGAAGAGCAACTGTTCTCAGTCGCCAAGGCCCTCTCAGGTACCTTTACTTGGTAGGTATTTTATTGATGTTCTTCTCTTCCTCTGTAGTGCCGATGGCATTAGAAGTTTGATCCATGTGTGTATTTTGGTGTAGATGCTGGCGGCTTGAGTTTTGATCCACAAGCCCTTGGTCGCGATGACGCTCTAGCGGGCGCGGTATCTGCGGTCGAAGATCGTGGCGCCTCTGTCCAAAATACGCTGTCCAAAGCCAAGGCCACCCTGAGTCGCCTCCGGGAGGTGCTGATGCCGAAGGCGGAGCTGGTCGACAATGTGGAAGAGCTGGTGGAGTCGCTCGCTGGGGGTGTGCCCGCCACGTACAAGAACTCCCTCCGCATGGCTGGCCATGGTGCAAGCCCACGGAGTCGAAGTGGATCCCTCTGCGGTGTCGAAGACGATGCCTGTTGGCGCGGATGGTCAGCAGGTAGTATTCGCTCCCTTTGCGATTGCCTGTGCCAAATATGGCCATTCCTTGATAAACACTATTATCAAGTATTCGGAGGAGCTCAATCGCGCAAAGAAGGCGGCAAAAACTTCGGCCTCTGGGGCCGGCGGAAAGTCAGTGGCATCTGATACTGCCACGGACTTGATGAAGCCCCCGAGGTCATCGAAGTCGAAGAAGCTAGCTGCTCCATAGTTAGTTTCTTGTAATAGCTGATGAACTTGCTCTTTTGATTGGAGAACATGCCTGTTGGCGAATGTGTTTGTAGATACTTTTATTGATCCTGAATGCATCTGTTACTTTTGACTTTTGAGTTGGTCGCCTTATTTTGCCTCTGGCTTGATTTTTGGTAGGGTACATCAAGTGGTCCCGTGGGGGGAACCCCGTACTCGCCATCTCTTGAGGATGCAATGGCACCACCATGCTCCAGGGTAGAGGAGCTGTCCTTGCTTTCGCGACTTCGTGATCGCGCGAAGCAACTGGAGCGTGAATTGCCCGTGATCCGCGGTAGCGCGGACGTGTGGAAGTCAAAGGCTGAAAAAGCCGCCGCCCGTGAGCAATATCTTCTTGGCGAGGTGACGCAACTGGGCGACCAGTTTAAATGTTAGTTTGCTCATCTTCGTCTTTTCCTTTGTAGTTAATCGCAATGGTACGTTGTACTCATGTTGTTGATGCTGCTTCGTGTAGTTGTTAGCGCACGCCGTCCACAGGAGGAGAGGGATAGGATTTCCATCCGCCTTCATGATCTCACCCCGGAGGAACTTCAGGAGAGTGGATACTTCTGGGTAGATCATGATCGTGCGACTGCGTTAGCGACCCTGCAGGACCGCGCCTCGTGAGTGCTGCTCTTTCTGAAGAAGTCGCAGTCGTGTTTGAAGAACATCTACCGGGCGATGTTCCCACTAGATGATGCTCCATCAAGCCTGCTGGCTCTTCTGACCAAATTTCAAGATATGTCCGCGGTTCGCGAGTGCGTGAGGCAGCAGCTGGTGGCTGGTGCCAAGGCTGCCCTCTCCGTGGTGCGTTTGCACAGGACTGACGTGGATGTCGCCGCCATTGCCTCTAGGCCACCGGTGCCACCAGCAGGATCTTTCTGGAACATGGTGCCGCACTATCAGGTGGTGCATCGTCCAGCCGAGGGGATCGTCGACTTCTTCAAGGAACAAACTAATGTTCTTCTGTTGCAAGGGTAGCCAAATATGTATCCTGCATATAAGTGTACTGGTGTTGTAAAGCTCATATATATTTGTAGATAATTTATTGTTGAATGTATACAAATAGCTTTATAAGCGTGGGGTGCGTTGCACTTATGCGAGTCCTTTTCGTTAGCCTGACCATCTTTGTATCATTCCCTTGTCAACCTGTCAGGTGCGTTGCAGCTGTGTTGAGTTTGTGTTAAGGGGTTCGATTGATGTGCCATCTACTCAGGATGTCACGTTTTTGTTCGAAGAACATGTGTGTATAGGGTGGCGTAGCCCCCGAGTATGAAAGTTGACAAAAGAAAGGAGAGCACGGAGTTTTGGGGCACTTAGCTTTTATTTATTCAGAGAACAGTACGTAGTACAATGTGCGGCTAAGTAGCCTTGGCTGAATAGCCTTATTTGCGATACAAAAGTAAAGAAGAAACGACTAAGGGTAGAAGCGTCACAGTTGTGCGACGTTCCAAGGGTTGGAGTATGCGACTCCTGTCTCTAAATCTTGAAGGCGATAGGCGCCACCTGGGATTACTTCTGTAATCACGTACGGTCCTTCCCAGGGGGACTCGAGCTTGAGATGCCCCTACTGCTTCAGTCGCAGGACCAGGTCACCTTCGACGAAGGATCTTGGGTGAAGCCTTCTGCTATGGTAGTCGCGCAGGTTCTGCTGGTAGATCGTAGATCTTTCTTCGGCGATTTCTCTTACTTCGTCAAGGAGGTCGACAGAGTCTTCGAGTGCGAGGGATGACTCCTTCTCGCTGTAGGCGACTACGCGTGGCGCTTTGTACAGTACCTCGGCGAGTAGTACTGCCTCTGCTCCATGTACCATAAAGAATGGCGTGTAGCCGGTGGCGCTGTTTGGAGTTGTACGCAGGCTCCAGAGTACAGATTGCAGTTCATCTGGCCAGCAGCCCGCGGCTTGTTCGAGTGGTCGGAGGAGTCGCTTCTTTATGCCGCTGCAGACGAGCCCATTTGCCTTTTCCACCTGACCGTTGGTCTGTGGGTGTGCTACTGAGGCGTAGCTGATGTTGATCCCCAGGTTCTCGCAGAATTCTTGGAACTCCTTGGATGTAAAGTTCGTTCCGTTGTCGGTGATGATGCTGTGCGACACGCCGAAGCAGTAGACGATGGACTCGAAGAACTTGACTGCGTTGTGCCCTGATTGCTTGGTTACTAGCATGGCCTCAATCCACTTGGTGAATTTGTCGACTGCGACCAAGAGGTAGACATAGCCTCCTTGCGAGGACCTTGGAAGTTTGCCAACCATGTCGAGTCCCCACTAGGCGAAGGGCCAGGCCAATGGGATAGGCCGGATTTCTGCGCCTGGTGCGTGTGGCTTGTCTGCGAATCGCTAACAAGCGTTGCACTTTTGGACTATATTCTTGGCGTCGCGCATGGCCGTGGGCCAGTAAAATCCAGCTCGTAGAGCTTTGGCAACGAGGGCGCGACTGCCGGCGTGGTGCCCGCAGGTCCCTTCATGGATGTCGAGGAGGACTGCTCTTCCATCGGCTAGGGATACGCATCGTTGTAATACGCCTGTGATGCTGCGTTTATACAGTTCACCGTTGATAAGGGCGAATGCCTTGGAGCGTCGCGCGATGTGTCGTGCGTCTGTCGGGTTGTCCGGTAGGCGCTTGCTGAGGAGGTACGTAATGTACGGCTGCGTCCAGGATTGTTCGATCATCATGACGCTCATTGGTCCCTCGAGTCCTATGTCGAGCTCCAAGTCATCGAGTGTCGTTGGATCATTGGGTGGCGTAGCCCCCGAGTCTGTTGTTGCGCTTGTTTTCTTCTCTGCGGCCTTTGGCTTGATGGAGCATTCGCATATGTGCTCGAGAAATACCCCAGGTGGTATGGGTGCGCAGGTGGAGCCTATGTTGGCGAGTGTGTCCGCCTCCTCATTGCTTTCACGAGCTATGTGTCGCAACTCGCAACCATCGAAGTCTCCTTCAAGTGTGTCGTAGAGGTCGCGGTATGCGATCATGTTGTCGTTCAGTGCGTCGCACTCGTGCATTGCTTGGTTGACGACCAGCTTGGAGTCGCCATATATGATTAGCCTCTTTGCGCCGCAGGCTTTTTCCATCCTCATCCCGTGTAATAGGGCCTCGTATTCATCCTCGTTGTTTGAGGCTGTGAACTGCATTCGCAGGACGTACCTTAGCTTGTCCCCTTGAGGCGACGTCAGTATGAGACTTGCTCCTGCTCCATCTTTCCTCTTGGACCCATCAAAGTGCATTGTCCAGAGGTAGGACATGTCTGGCTTGTCCGGGAGTTGGTTTTCCATCCAATGTACGAGGAAGTCAGGGAGAACTTGCGACTTGATTGCACCGCACTTTTCGTATGTGATGTCTCGTGGAGACAGTTCGATTCCCCAAAGCGCGACTCGCCCTGTGGCGTCAGGGTTATTGAGGATATGTCCCAATGGGGCGTCGTTGACTACCACGATTGGGTGTTCCTGGAAGTAATGGCGCAGTCGCCGGGCGGTCATAAAGACGCCGTACGCCAGCTTCTGGTAGTGCGGGTACCGGTGTTTTGTTGGCGTGAGGACCTCACTGAGGTAGTATACCGGGCGTTGTACGCCGTGGACCTTGTTTTCCTCGGCCCGTTCGACGACGAGCACTGTGCTAACCACTTGGTTGGTGGCGGAGATGTACACTAGTAGTGGTTCCCTTTCTCGTGGAGTTACCAATACTGGCGAGGTGGATAGCAGGCGCTTGAGGTCCTCGAATGCTTCTTACGCTTTGTTGGTCCACTCTAATTTGTTAGCTTTGCGGAGGAGCTGATAGAAGGGCAGTGCCTTTTCTCCCATTCGACTGATAAATCGATTGAGGGCCGCGATTCGTCCGGCTAGTTGCTGGACGCCTCTTATGTTCTTTGGCTTCTCCATGGCCAGTATGGCCTTTATCTTTTTCGGGTTTGCTTCAATCCCTCTCGTGGAGATGAGATACTCGAGCAGTTTCCCAGAGGGTACGCCGAAGGCGCATTTGTCCGGATTGAGCTTTATCCGGTAGCGATCGAGATTGGCGAAGGTTTCGCGCAAGTCGTCGATTAGAGAGGCTTCTTCCTTGGTCTTGATTACTATGTCGTCGACATAGACTTGGATGTTGCGACCAAGTTGCTCCTTGAGGCAGGCCTGCATGCACCGCTGGTACGTGGCTCCTATGTTTTTTAGCCCGAAGGGCACTGTGTTGTAGCAGAACACGCCGAAGGGCGTTGTAAACGTGGTCTCCTCCTGGTCTTCCTCCTTCATTCGAATTTGGTTATAGCCTGAGTAGGCGTCGAGGAAGCAGAGGCGCTCGCATCCAGCAGTGGAGTCGATGATTTGATCGATCCATGGTAGCGGGAAGTGATCTCTTGGGCAGTGCTTGTTTAGAGAAGTGAAGTCCACGCACATCCGCAGGATATCCGTGTCCTTTTTTGGCACCAGCACCGTATTGGCGAGCCAAGTGCTTTCCTTGATCTCGCGTATGAATTTGGCCTCGAGGAGTCTGTTGATCTCCATTCCGACTGCCTGTGCCCGTGGCTCGGACAGTCGCCTGATTGTTTGCTTGACTGGCCTTGCATCGGGGTTGACGTTGAGTGCGTGCTCGGCGAATTCCCTGGGAACTCCTGGCATGTCCGCAGGACACCAAGCGAAAATTTCCCAGTGCTCATGGAGGAATTCGACGAGCGTGAGTTCCTATGCGGGACTCAAGTTGTTGGTGATGAGGGTTGTTTTAGCGGGATCTGATGGATGGACCTGCACCTTCTTTGTGTGCACAGATGAGTCGAAGGAGAGGTCAGGTGAGCTTGGCCTACTTAGGGGGGCAGACTATTGTCTGTCGTTTCCTTCAATCGTGCGAGCTCCTCCTGCATGCCAAAGGACTAGAAGATTCTGTTCAATTCCCTATCGCAACTATCAGATCGCTCGAAACTCCCGTTGATCGTGATGACGCCGTTGGGACCTGGGATTTTCATCTGCAGGTAGGCGTAGTGAGGTACTGCCATGAACCTAGCGAACGCGACGCGCCCGAGGATGCAGTGGTATTGTGAGGGCCAGTCGACAACTTCAAAGTTGATGCGGTCGCGCCGAAAGTTCTTCGGCGTGCCGAATATGACGTCGAGGTTGATTTTGCCCAGGGGGTATACACCTTTTCCTGGGACGATGCCGTGGAACGTTGTGTCCGATGCCTCCAAGCAGGTTAGAGGGATCCTCATTGCTCGCAAGGTACTCGCGAATATGAGGCCGATACCGCTTTCGCCATCCATGAAGACGCGACTCATGTCGAAGCCTCCATTTTGCGCCTCGAGTACGAGGGGGCAATGACCTAGGCGAGGTACTTGAGGCGGGTGGTCGCGTTTGTCGAAGGTAATCCACGACTCACTACCACTGAGGTACTCAGTGGTGGATGGTGGCGAGTGCGTGGCCAGATTGACTTGGCGAGTGATGGCCTTCTGCACCCTATTGGAGGGGCGTCCCTTTTGTATCATCATGGTACCCATGGCCCGTGGGTATGGTTCGGCTCCATGGTGCTAGTCCGGTGCAGCTCCGTTCGGGGGTGGCCCAGGTGGTGGTGGTGGTGTGCCATGTGCCACTGCACCTAGAGCGGTTCTGTAGCCTCTTTCGACTGCATTGCGGTTCATCCGAACCAACCCCTCATGTATCTTGAGGAACTCACGATAGTCCTTGAGGAGGTGACTGGACTTTCTCTTGCCATCATGCTTGTCGATGTAGAAGTGTACCGTGCATGGTCCGGACAGTTTGTCTTCGATGGAGGTCGCGGGTGCTTCATCGCGAGTGCGGTGTTGCCATACTTGCGTGGTTTTCCCGGAGTCGCGGTATCCGCCGCTGCGGTATCCGCTGTTGCGGTTATCGTCGCGTCTATCGGCGTAGCCGGCTGCGACCATGTTGACGTCATCGCGATCGTCGTAGACGTGCATATGACGTTTACTCCGGCGGTCGCGTCTTCGTTCGAGTTCTGCCTCCTCGTTAGAGTGAACGCGGTTCTTCAACGAATCTTCCCCATCGGCCCACCGATTCGTGATCTCCATCAGGTGGTCGATGGTCTTGGGCTTCGAGCGGCCTAGCTCCTCCCTGAGTTCCATGCGGCAGACACCACCATTGAATGCGTCAATCGCGCGGTCTTCCGAGATGTTCTCCACAGAGTTCTTGATGATGGACCATCTTTGGATGTAAGAGCACAGCGATTCGCCAGATTTTTGCTGGCAGCATCTCAGTTCTTCTATTGAAGCGGGGCATTTGTACGTGCCCTTAAAATTGCGCACGAAGCTATAGACCAGCTCATCCCAGCTGCGAATGGATCCGCGTGGGAGGTTGTTGAGCCATGCCCGGTCGGCGCCCTGCAGCTGTCGCTGCAAGCATTGCATGGCAGTACTTCGACTGCCTCCGTGCAGTCTGACGGAGGAGATGTGATCCTCCAGCCAGATCTTGGGGTCCTGTAGACCGTCAAATTTCGGGTTCTCCGATGGGAGTTTGAACCCTTTAGGCATTCGCTTTTGCCTGATGGATCTGCTGAAGCATCTGGCGCCGCAGAGCTCCCCATCTTCTTCTTCTGAGTCTGTCGACCGAGCACGTCGTGCCCTTGACTTATCAATCTTGCGCTGCGTGAGTTCATCGCGTGCATCGTAGTCACGATCGTGTCGCCGTGAACGGCAGCGCTGAGACAGGTCGTGGTTGTCATCGCTTGACGAGGGCGAGGAGTAGCGCTTTGCTAACGCTTTGCCCTTTTTTGGGTCTAGTACTGGTTCTTTGTTGAGGGGAGCCTCGATTAGCCCTAGGCCCGCGATCGTAGATCGGTGCATGGACGTTCGGGGATCTCCAGCCGGTGGCTGGTTATTGAGAAGGTACATGGTGGCCGCTGTCACTGCGGCCTGTGGCGTCCTGGGAACCACGTTGCCTCTCGTGTCGACTGTCATAGAGCCGAAGTCGAGGACTTTCGCGGCGTCTATGCGTTCTTGTTCGGTGAGGTGAGCCATCCGCGATTGCCTCTTCCTGGCGAGATGCTCGTTGCCTCTTGAGGAGGATCCTCCGTAGGAGGAGAGCCCAGCGCGACGAAGGCTTGACTCATCCGCCGCCTTTTTACGCGCCTCGAGTTGCGCGATTGCTTGTTTCTGGCGCTTGAATTCCTCTTTTAGGAGCCAGTGGTAACCCATCAGTAGTTCCTGAGGGGACCCGAAGGGTAGAGGTGCACCTCGTAGGGCTTCGCGGCAGCGTTCCAACTCTTGCTCGTTGAGCCTAATCACGACGCGTTCGCCGGTTTGCTCGTTGATTATGCTGGGGGGTTCGACTGCTCCTCCATTGCCGCCGTTGCCGCCGTTGGCTGTGTTGGGCGGGTCGGTGCCGTTGCCGGTGTTACCACCGTTGCCGCGGTTGGTGGAGGTGTCGCCTGCGTTGATGACGGCGCACATGAAGTGATTTGGGAAGCTGTTGCTTCCACAACTTTCAGATCTGGAACCATAGGTTCCATCTTCAGTGGCCAGATCGCTTGGATCGGAGTCGCGACTGCTGTCGCTGACCATGTTCCCGACTGCCGCCGGAGCATTGAGCTCGCTGAGGGTGCCGACCGATGGAGGGAACCATGATGCTACGGCAATCGTCGGTGCTGTCGGCTGATCAGTCATGCGAAGCGTGCCCATCTGACCAACTTGGAAGCGGAAGCTCCCAATCGCCAGGCTGATTCCGTCGCCTACGGACTCGAAGGCCGGGCGAGTAGCCGGCGTGTGGACGGTGAAGTCGAAGGCGCTGAAAAGCTGGCGAATCTCCGCTGTTGCAGAGTTGTAGATCGCATTTGATGGGGCCGAAGAATTCGCAACATCAGCACTCCCACTTCCCATAGACGGCGCCAATTGACGAGGGTTTAACTCGTCAATGCCCATTGTTATGGACTTGGGTTTTGGAGAAGGAGGGAGCGCTAGAGACATCTATCGGCTAGAAAACAAGAACATAGGGGACAAAGGATTTACCCAGGTTCAGGCCTCGTACAGGTCCCTACTCCTGCTTGTCTGCTCGTGGAATTATCGAAGGAGTCGAAAGTTACAATGGTGCGCAGATGCAATCTGGCAAGGGTTGTGGAAACTAGGGTTGCGTGTGTTCTCCTCGCCGCCCCCTCCTAACCTTTATATAGATAGGCTAGGTCTCAGGTAGCAGGTCGAGTCGGTTACAAGTTAGGGTTTTCCCCTTCAAACTTTCTATCTTTAGGTTCTTCTTGTCCTTCAAGCAATCGAGAGTCCGTAGGTTACTCAAGTCCCTCCATACGGGTCTTGGCGACACCGTAGGCCCGTATGTATTTGGACCGTATATACCAAGATCGAGCACCTGTAGGGTATACCCATGTCACCCATATTCCGGCTCTGCCGTATTACTGGATTGCCAGCAGGAGTAGGATCCATCCAAAGCCGGCGGATTCAAACCTGGGTAAACTTGTGTGCTCACCGTCCCGGAACACCGTACATCTCACACCCCTCTCTTCCACACGCCTCGAGGACCCCCTCATGGCGTACTTGTCATCAATCCGACGACAAGATTACTATGCCAAGCAAGATGAGGTGCATCATCAAAGAAACATGACCTTCAAAGCCAAGCATGCCACACCAAAGGGCACCACCTACATGGATGATCCACCTCCAAGGCGTCAACGCTACCACCTACATGGTGTCATGTGCCACCACCTCCAAGCCGTCAAGCGCCACCATCTCCAAGGTGCCAAGCACCACCATCTCAAAGGCATCAAGCACATCTACCTCCAAGGCATCAAGTTCCACCTACTCCAAGAAAAGTGGCGCCCAAACATCATCTTCCACACAAGGCACCACGAAGCAAGAATCTTCATCGACATACATCCTCTCGTGATCACCACCAACATCAAGAGGATATAAGACGTCGTTCAAGGAATCTTTGCCATGAATAAGGAGAATACATGTTGAGCATAATCCATAATGCTCAACCAAGCTCAAGTAGGCACCACCATCACAAGAAGAGTGCCTAGGAAAAGGATCATCCTCGCGAGCGTCATGTGGATGACCAAGTACTTCACCAACATAAACTTTTGGCAAGGCACGCCAATGACCTCCGTCGACACCATCACCATAAGGCACCTTCCACTACTAGTGCCACCACCAAAATGGCACCAAGAGCAAGCCTTCTTCCACGCCATGAAGCTTCAATGCCAAAACTTCAAGTTCAAGATGAAGCGTCCAACCACAAGAGATTCAATGCAAATTCTTCTCCAAGCACTCCAAGAATGTCACTCAAGCAAGAGATGGACCTCTACTTCGCCAAGTTGGATGACAGCGTCAAAAATATGACCCCCAAGAGTTAGAAGAAAACAAGTTGCTTTGCCAACAATCGGATGCAACGGCGAAGATGTCGTTAAGGACCAATACTTCCTATATGAGTGACACCACCACAATGGCACCTAAAGTACAAGACGACGATAAGGTAGAGGATGGTGAGCATGGGATTTTCCCTTCACCAAAGGAGGCGCATGGATTTGAGCACACCGAGCCTATCCCTATATGCTTGAGTGATGATATGGTACCAATCCCATGTAAATATGAGATCCACTTAGCCCAGTTGAGTGAGAACAAGAGTGAGATGAGTGACTCCACCATACGTGAGATTGAGTGCTTCCACTTGGAGGGCATGAGTGATACACCGAGTGAGTTTAGAGTGGTAGTTGATAGGGCATGTGAGACCATTTTGATTTCTAACGACTTACCCTCTACCTCTAGTGTGTTCTCTCATGATGTGCTAGGTTCAATGGATCAAGAAGTGCAAATCTTGGAGATGATGATGCCTCCGACCGAGAAGATGTACATGGTGGATGAATATGATGCCATCCCCATACATGATGAAGAATTCACCCACATGGAGGCCAATACTACCACAACACCCACTTCATATGAGAGGTATGAACAAGGTTAAAATAAGGGTGTTGATGATTCCATGATCCCACAAGTGGACATGATGACTTGTGATGATTGGCATGCTATGGATGATGTTTGTGATATCACATATCCTTCATTGATATTTACATGTGATACTTTGCCTTCGCATAATGTTGAGCATGTGAAATTATTTGCTTGTGATGATATTGCCATAGACATGCCATGCTCTAAACATTACATTGATGATATCATTGCTTGCACTTTGTTGGACAATTGCTCTTTCCAATACTTTGCTTGCAATGATGATCAAAATGATACGCCTCGGACCATGCTTTGTCATGGATGTTTTATAATTTCTCCCATTGCTTGCAATAATATGAATAATTTCTCTTTCACTTGTTTTGCTTGCAATAATACTTATCATATGCTTTCTATTAAGATGGCCCCCATAGCTTTCTCAAATTTTGAATTTTGGTAATTTCCATGATAAGCATGTTCCCCACTTGCATACTCACCATGGATCTATTTTACACTTGATTGACATTAATGGTGATGTGCACAAGAAGAGATACGTCAGGATGGATGATGTGTTTCTCTACCACGCACACACGTTCTTCTTTGTCTTTGATTTGTGCATACTGATGGTATTCTCCCACCTTGTGACAATCGTGTTTCTTTGCTATTGAATACTGGGTCTTTGTGTGTTGCAACGAAAATGTTGAACAATTCTCTTTCCAATGTTTTGTGTACAACCATAATGCCATTATGAGCACGTATTGTCATGAGAGCTTCCAAGTATCTTGTATTGTTGTTGCAACAAACATAAGGACCACTTGCTCTTTCATATGGTTTGTTTGCAAACATGTTGATTTTGCTTCCGCTTGCGATACTCCTATGTCCATGATATTTGCTTATGATGATGTGTGTGGCATCCAACATATTGAACAATTTCTATTTCCAATGGTTGGTTTGCACACATAATGATGTTATTTTGGATATCTTTCCACATGTGTTTTTGCTGAATTCTTCTATTCTTGCATCAAAGATGTTGATCAATATTTTAGTCGATTGCTTTGAGTGCCACACTAAGACGTTATATGGAGTTTTTGAGTTCCCACATTTGGATAATGTTCAAACGATTTCCATGCACTTGGACCTTGCATATGCATCCCATTTCCTATACTTGAGTTGTGCTAATAGTGTTGTGAACAAGAATGGACATGCCACAAATGACATGCTCCTCTATCATGCACGGACATATTTTTCTTGGTCTTTGTTGTGTGAAGATACAATTGCATACACGTCAACCTCTACCAACCATAAGTTGACACGACGAACCGAAGAGAGTTATCTATGGCTACCCTTCAACGAGCTATCTCTACAACATAAGGTGACTTCCTTCTACTTGAGGACTCATGCTATAATCTTCATGAATTGGCTACTCTTTGATATCTGGTATCAGAGCTTCAACATATGGTAGGTTGTACATATTGGTATCAAGAGCTTCGTTGCTCATGCATTCCCCACCAATTTTTCTTCTATCCACCATAAATTCGAAAATCACCCAAAAAGAGCACCAAATTTGCCTTTGGATCAATCTCTTGATTTGGAGTGTTATTTGTGGTTTTAATCCGACCAAATCTTGTCTTAGGTTTTGGTATAGCTTTACCTTGAGTGTCTTCATTGGCATGACATCACACTCGACGGTGTCTTCATATGGCCCATCTTGAAGGAGACGTTGACCTTTCTTGTTATCTTGAGTGCTCCATTGTCATCAAGCCATTTAACCTGATAGGGGTGAGGATGCTCGATGCAAGGCAACTTGAGTTTTTCATAGAGCTTCGTACTTGTGAGGTTGTGGCAACTACCTCCATAAATGATCACCTTTATGGACTTGCCATCAATTCTGGCATGAGTTTGGAAGATATTGAGGGCTGGTCCTCGCTTGGGATGGAGTTTGTTGTCAAGACTTGAGCTATGACAAGGGTGGGGCTCGGATCAATCTCGCATACAAGGGTGTCACCTCTTCCAATGCGGTTGCCCTTGAAATTTCTCATTGTGTTAGAGCTTCATATTCCTCTTCACTCACGGAGTAGGTTGTGCCATTCTCATCCGTAACATCACCCTAGTGTTGGTGCATTCGTAGGACTTGTGACCTTTCACTCCACACTTGAAGCAAGTGACTTGACTATCTGATGTCGTGTTGGAGGGGGGTGCTATCATGGTTTTTGCTTGCTTGGATGAGCTAGGTGCTTGGTTTGTTGGCTTGTTGGAGGCATTTGCATTGACAGACGCAAAGTATGCCTTCGTCTTCTCATAAGCATTCTCCTTTTGCAAGTGTCACTCGACTTTGGTAGCTTGATGGAGGAGCTCGGCAAGGTTCTTATATGGTTGAAAGTCAACAATCTTCCTAATTGGGCAGCTCAAACTGTTGAGGAACCTTGCTATGGTTTGTTCTTCGAGTTCTCTCACATCAACTCGCATCATAGTTTTCTCCATTTCCATGTAGAACTCTTCAATTGACTTGGTACCTTGCTTAAAGTTTTGTTGCTTGTCGAAGAGATCTTGTCTATAATGCTCGAGGACAAACCTCTTGTACATCACTTCCTTCATCTCAGTCCAAGTTTCAATTGGAGGTTCATCTTGCTTCTCGTGGTGTTTTTGGAAGTCTTCCCACCAAACATTTGCATAGTCCTCAAACTCAAGGGATGCCATTGCAACTTTCTTCTCTTCGGAGTAGTTGTGGAATCAGAAGATTTTGTCAACTTTGAGCTTCCAATAAATGTATGCATCGGCGTCTTATTCTCCCATTAACTTGGGCATAATGAACTTGAGCTTCCCAAACTTGTCATCTTCATGTTCACGGTGGTAGTTGCGGCGTTGTTGCCTTATGCCTGCCTCACTTGGTGCTTGTGGTGGAGGATGAGGAGCTTGATTGTCTCGAGGAGGCGATGGAGGAGGAGCTTGATGCGCAAAATCTCTTCGACGCTGTAGCATCCCAATTGTCTAACAATTGCAATGCTACTAGCCTAGTCTACATATATGCTACTTCCTATATATAATTGTTGCATCATAATTATATCATGCTCATGTCATCATGCCACCTTGCATTTGAGCATCATATAAAACCCTCTTTCTTTGGTTCTTCTCTCATATGCATTATTAATTGTATTTGCCTCTTGATATTGTATTTGGTTATTGATATATTGTTTAATGCCCAAGTTGAGTTGGGGGCATATCTTTTATTAACTCCACCACCTTTCTTGCCATCACCCATCATTCCACCATTCCACCACATATGAGCATTGCAACTTATTTGGTTTTACCTCTAGCTCATGTGGGTTGGGATGTATCCAATTCTATCTCCACATGATCTCATATATGCACCATATTGTTTTCACATTATTGGTTTATGAGAGCCACATGGCCACCTTTGCATGCCTTGTGAGTGGAACCCTTTTCTAGCTTCCATATGGGTTGTTTTGGGGTTTATGGTCATGTTGGGATATTTTTGGGCTTACTAAATACCTAGTGGCACATACACACTAGCATGTCCCATTTTTATCCAAATATGGTCATCCCCTTCTACTCCACATGGATCTAATCCTAAAAATTCTTTTGCTTGGCTTTATTCCATATTTTGGAATGCATAAGCACAAATGCCATGATTATTTATTCTGTTTCCACAAGATTAAAACATGGCATTTAATGTTTTTGCATGGGCCATGCAACCATCACCACCATTTGATCTCCTTTGGTTTTTCTTTGGTTTTTGAGTGAATCATCCTCTACCCCTCCTCATCTTGGTCTTGTCTCTCCTTGTCATGTGCACCTAAAACCCTAGACACACCTCCCATCTTGTCCACCACCTTTTCTTGCTTGAGTTTGTTTTGATCATGTTAAACCCTATCTCTCCCTATCCATCACCACATCCTCCAACCAAAGCCCTCTCTCACCTAGTCTCTCTCTCTCTCTCTCTCTCTCTCTCTCTCTCTCTCTCTCTCTCTCTCTTTTCTTTCTCTAAACTAAACCCTCTCCCCTTTTCCCTCTCTTTAAACCCTACCCCATGATCTACCCCTCCATGCCGAAGCATCAACCCCAGCCCTAGCTACCCCATCTACCCCTCTAAACCCTATCAAACCAAACCCTAACCAAGCCTCCACCTAGCTAACCCGAGGCTACCCCTCTAACCTAACCCGAGGCCACCCTCTAACCTCAATTGAGCTAGCCCCTCCCTCTCTTCCTTCCTCACGCCGACCCCACCCTGCAGCCTCTCTGCCTCCCCTGGTCCCTCTCTTTCCCTCTCTTTAGCTGAAGCACAAGAAAGGAGGGAGAAGGAAGCCCCACCCGAGCCCTCTTTTGCACCTCATCAAGACCATGTGATCCTTCCCTCTCTTCTTATCTATAGCACCAGCTCCCCCTCTTGCCTACACCACAACCAGATCGGGATCTAGGAGAAGCCCCAGGTTGCATCTCCTTCCTCCTTCCTCCCTCCCACAGAAGTCCATAGCCACCGGTTGCCAAAACCCTAGCTGCCACGTCCCGCTCGAGTTATGCGTGCCCAGCGTACCCCAGACCCCACCAGGAGCTCCGTCAGGGTCATTTGCTTCCTCTTCGTCTCCTCGTACCAGCCCAGGGCCAACGCCTCGCCGGAGTAAGCCTGGCGCCGCTGTGCACCGCCGCCGCCCGAGATCGCCGTCCACGAGCCCGGCGCCAGATCCCCCCCACCCCCCACGCCCGCACGAACTACCACGCCGGCGACACCACGGTGAGCTCCTGCACCTCCCAGACAAGGTCATCCCCTTCCCCCTGCGCCGTAGCACCGCCGCCCTGCGTCAAGCACCCCGCGTGCACGCGCGCCGCCGCAGTCACCGTCAGTCACGTCTGCAGCCAACCTGCTGCCCTCGGTTCCCCTAGGTTTTCCGCGCGATGTAGACCACCTCCGTGCAAGTTCTATGAACGAAAGTTGTAGCCTGTGGATTCCTCTTCGTTTTTCGTTTTTGGGGCGACACGTTTCGTCCAGCGGAGGCATCGCCACCGTCGCCGGAAGACGGCCGGATCCGCCGCCGTCAGAGCCGTGTCCGTCAGCGCGCAGCAGCAGCCGCTGGCCTTTTTGCGCTGGAGCCCCTGCCCTTTTTCCCGCCTGAACCCGCAGTCCCAGAAGCCCACCTGTCAGCCTCGGTGCCTTTTTGCAAGAGAACCCCCGGAAGATCCTGGCCATCACGGACAGACCCCCCCCACGCCCTGGATCGCCCACGTGTCAGCTGCCCGCTGGCCGCGCGTGTTGTGGCCCCGCCGCCTGGAGGCCCACCTGTCAACCTCTGCGGCTAGAGTAGCTCGCGGTGAGAAAAGCCCTGGCGCGCAGTTCCGCCCAGTCAGCACTGGTCCCACCCGTCAGCTTCTGGGGCTAGCTGCCTCTGGGTATAAAAAGTCTGTATGTTTTTCTGTTTAAATAAAATGTTTTCTAGAAATGTTTAAATATGAATTTAATTCTGTTTTTAATAACTTTTAATTTGTAACTCCAAATAATACATGTAATATATGTTTTGGAATCAGAAAAATGTGAGGATTTCAAATATGCCCTTCAAAAGATATTTTGAACACTTTAAATTTCGAGTTGATTAAAATTACAATAAAATGCCCTTTTCCTTAATTAATTAATAACTTTTGTTTTATAACTCCAAATTTGACAAATAATATGTCTAAAATGATCAGCTAGACGAGACCTTTCTGTTTATGCATTCCTTGTTCTGAATTGCAGTATGCATCATATAAATATAAAGTATACATGAACTTAAATGAGTATAAAATATGATTAAAACCCCATAAAATGCTTATTTCTTGTATTCCACACCTCACCCATGCCATGCTACTTTATTGCCATGCAAATTGTGCATCATTCATCATGGCATGATTGTTTCCTTGTCGCATTTTATTCATATGCTTGTGCACTTTATTTATGTCGGCCCTTGTTTGTTTGGTTCTTCTTCGAATAGACGCTGAGCAGGGGATATATCAAGAAACCCAGGAGCACTACCCAGATCCTTCTCCCGCTTCAACTGAGCTGCCAGGCAAGCACTACCACATGCTTGCATACATATAGTACCTATTGCCTCTATCTTATTCTTGCATCATTGAGTCGTGATTGCATTAATCTGAATCCCAAGTACTGCATAGCCTTTATTTTAAACCCCACCGAAGCTTGTTCCTCCATCCCATGAGCCATTACTACAGGAGTTGTTTGAGCCATGCGGGTCGTAGAACAGCATGTGTAGGGTATGTGAGTGTCTGATGGATAACGAGGTACCTAAACAACTTAACCTGAGTAGTATGGGATAACTAATGAAAGTGGCACCGGTGAGCAATATCTGCTATTTGGTTTTCCATGCTCACTTGTGTCCCGTAGGACCCCGAGTACTTGATTCCTGTTCCTTGAATATTCGCTCTATCCACATCCGGGAGGCTTATGAACCCCCCTGAGCCAGAGCTTGATTCATTCTTATTTCTTGGGGCCACAATTAGTTTGGGGCTTTATTACTATCCTGTACTTATGCCATGCTTTACTGCTTTATTTAAGATTGTGCGTGGAGCACCTGTACTGTTTAGGTCCGTGACACGTTTTCGCTGTATCGACAAGCCCAGTCACACTTTCGGGTTCCCAGTCGTTTACAGCCGTCCACACAAACCTTGAGTCAGTCTCGGAGCCGGCCAGCTTCGTTGCGGGTAGCTTAATGGGGTGGCCCCCTGAAATATTTCTGAATCCTGTGATCGCTTTGTCGTGAATGCCTCGTTGGGTTTTGATTTGGTTTTTCCGAGGTTGATCGAGTGTGTGTTGCTATTTGTGCACCCCTGCAGGGTAAAACTTTCTAAAAGCCGTGTCCGCGGTTATGGACGACTTGGAGCACAGTTTCTCGATCATAGACAAGTATAACTAAAGTACCGCTTTTAACTTGACTAAGTACCTGACTAGTAAATAGTGCGACACTCATGGAATGGATAATAAAACTGCCAACGGATGGGGGTTGTTCGTCCGCTTCCTCGTTGGTAAGCGAGGAGGAGGATGGATCTGTTAACATTACCGTTATAACTGTTGTTATTAATTCACGGACATCCGTCTATCTTTGGTTAGGAGGATGGTTAGCGAGTATCTATAGAATCGTTAGGGTTTATCTTTTGCTGCAATTGCGTCACCCCAGGTTGTGTCCCCTTTAGAGGCATAAAGACTTGCTGACTACCCCTAGGGTCTCACACGATAAATTGTTGGATTCATATGAACAGGTAAGCTCGCAAGATGGATACTGGGTGGAGGAGACGGACGTTGTTGGCAACGATCACTCGGTGTAGAGATTCCGGGAACGGGGATTCGTGAGATCTGTGGGCGGGATGTGTTTATTTATGGGGCATCTTATGCCGATTTGCTTCTTATCTGTACTCGGATCTTGTCTTCCGCTTCCGCCTGATGCTCTGATGTTTGATGTATGAGGAGATATCCTAAACTATTATATCTATCTGGGATATTTGGATCTTGCCGTATGGCGTTGCAATATTTCTATTTCTTTTAGATGGAATGGCTCTGAGGACTGTTGTATGGTGGCTTGCATACATACTCATTTGTGTATGTAGTTGATCCCTTCGCCTGCCGATTACGCCGCTCGTTCTTGTCCTGATGTTTGGAAATGGTTAGGACGGCCGAAAGGTCTACCTGTGAGTGGCATTTGGGCCCCACCGTACTATTTTAACCATTTTTGCTCATCCAGGCTTGTAACTAAGAGCGTAATTCACCGAGGTAGTTACAATTGGTATCAGAGCCATCCCACCCTTCAGGGTCTCAGCCAAATGGTCGTTGTCAGTCTAGCAAATATTTTTGGTAGCTATGTATACTAGGGAAAAACAAAACGCGGGACTAGGACTGTTTCCACTTTTCTTCTTACCCACCCACCACCCTTTTCTGGTAAGGAAGTGTAACATTTTCAATCCTCTTCTTAAAATTCAAACTAGGATTCACGTGTTCTGGGTTTCCGTAGTACCATAGAAAGTGTGTGTGTGTGTGTGTGTGTGTGTAATTCCTTGTCTATCTGTTGCATCCAGTTTGTTATCACAATCTGCCTTTGGTTATCAACTGTTGGTATATTCCATACTGACAGGCTTTTGAAAACCGGCGCGATCTATATGACTCCTTGTTAACCGGTGCCATCTTCTTAAGGGTGTTCTTCCTTCCAGCATGCTTTCACAGAATGTGCAGTTGCTAATCTCTACCTGATAAGTGATTTTGCGCATCTATTGGTATTTTAATGCCGAAAAATGCGGAAAATTTTTCTTTGATACATCTGTGTTTCCACACTCCTTTCCAGTGGTGTGTGAAACATTATATATCTCCCTTTTATCAGCATGTCCATGCTAACTCGTTCTTTTGTCACCGGCGCTTAATCCTGGAGTTTTATTTCATCTCCAATTCTCGTGGGCTAATTACATAACATGTGTCGATCCGATGCTGGTGATTGTAATTTGGTTCTCAGCATAGCTATAGGACACTTATCATGAGTGGAATATGGAAAATGCAATCACCTCTATCCTCCAAATGGTGACGGTTATCTCCTGTGATTTTGAATACACCGTGATCATATCTATGCATATTCAAGCATCTTTGGCAATCCGGAGTTTCTCAAGGCACTACGGCGGTCTATCATCTGTCCATCATGCTGCACATCTTTTTGAACTCCATATCTGCAAAATTCTCTTTGAGACGAGGGAATTGCATCTTTTCGTCTCTGATAGCTTTGCTTAAGGCATGAGCTATCATCGGTTCTTATCCAAGATCTCTTTATCTTTGTAACCGGTGATCCGATCGACAATGTGAACCAAGTGACATCTCTTTTTCTTCCGAAGGACCAGATAATCTATTCTTCTAGTGCATCTTCTTCAACATGAACCCGTCCTCTTAATATTGATCTTTCTAAGAGCGTTGAGCTCAGAAAGTGTTTCGAGCATTTGTTCGTTTCTACCGCCTCTTGAACTTGATATTCTAGGAACATCCTGTTAATCCATGGGGGTATATGTTGATAATATGCTTGCCTATTTGATATCAATGGAAGGACATGGAAGACCATCTATGTCTCTTTCTCTCAAGCTTCGAGAACACTGCCTGTGTGCAAAGTTCTCAAAGCATGAATTTTGGCTTCTTGAAGTCACCTATCTCGACCACGTCCTTCTGCTAAATACATTGCTTCAATTCTGGAATTAGCAAGTCCATTGTTAATTCCATCCTCCATCTTCAACCAATCCGGAGTTGTTCCTTGTTGGCAAGTTATCATCGTCGTTCCGCTAAAGATTTTCCTCAAGACCGCTAAACCTCTCCCTATCATTTCAAGAAGAACATGGAGTTCTTTCACCTCAGTCTCGTCAAGTAATCTCTTGAAACCCTCTCGCTCTATCGTCTATGCTCAACCCCCCAGAGGCCATGAAGACCTTCCAGATCTTGTATCCTTCTGTTCAAGTTGGTGCTATCTTTTTCCTTATCTGTGGAATCTTGCAGTTCTTCTCCGTAATCTTCCTTCATATCTTTCTGGTGGCTTGGTACTTCAGACATGACGACAACATCATCATCTTTATCTATCTATGAATCTGGCGAATCGTTTGCATCAATCTTTGTTTTCTTACGGAGTTCCATGAGCTCTTCTTGTCAATACCTTCAGTCTGTTTCGGTAGTTGGGTTGCATGGTTTTCTTATTCATGTGCGGAGTAATGCTTTGGGTGCGGGATGGAGTAGCTACCATACCACTACTCTTATCCTTCGCTCTTGTACATTGAATTGGTGAATTAATGTGATTTCACTCATTCCACGGAAGTTAGAAGTGGCCTTTATCCCTCGATACTTTTACTTCCGTCCTTGTTTTTCCGGAGTGCTCTCTCGAAGAAAGTAATCAATAATCTCTTGTTGGTGGTCTCTCTATTCTAGATGGAGCAAAATCTACAATTATCTGGTGGAAACAGACGCAAACTCTTTTCTGTCCTCGTCATTCGATCGATGCTCGACATCCACAAACAAGATGAAAGGAAACTATCTCTCTCTTTGTTTCATCAATTCTTTTTCTGTGGTAAAGCCAATTATGGTTGAGGCCATCAGCCGCAAATCTATTGCGTTAGCCTCAAGGCTAAAGAAAGCAATAAGTATATCTACAATTAACTCCAGATCCTCCATATTCTTTGCTTCTAGGGATTCCACCATGATCTGGCTTCACATCCGTCTCTGGAAGTTATATCTGCGCACCTCAATTACGGGATCATGTGGTTCTTACCGGCGCAAGAAGAATCTAATCCAACGATGTCTAACTAAATCTTTCTGTTGATATCAAGGGACTCTATTGTTTGAAGGCAATATTGTTTCCGTTTTTCATTTCTCAAATCCGAGAGAATATACGATGCTATTGTCATAGTGGTTCAAACCTCTCCAATCTAGCTCTTTTTCTTCCGGCGAGATAAAGATTCATCCTCTCTCGTATCAGTAAATCTTTAATCTTAACGGTGTGTCTTTCTTTATCCATGATACATCATCTTGTCCTTTCTTTCTCAAGTGGTTCTATTCTTTTATCTTGTTTCTTGAGAAAATCAGAGCTATGTTCATCCTATCCTTCTTGTCTCACGAAAATCCTTCAACTCTTCTAACTGTTGTTTCTCAAGCAAAACGCAAGACTCGCAACAAGTCTAGCAAGTTTTGCAAGGTGTAGTGGTCGCACCATTCCATGGTTCATCAACTTGGGAACGTGAGGGTCACCTTCGTTTGGACACCCGCCTCTCCTTGTGTTGTTTTCCTTTTCCTAGGAATCTCGGGGCGAGATTCTTGTTTAGTGGGGGAGAGTTGTAGCATCCCAATTGTCTAACAATTGCAATGCTACTAGCCTAGTCTACATATATGCTACTTCCTATATATAATTGTTGCATCATAATTATATCATGCTCATGTCATCATGCCACCTTGCATTTGAGCATCATATAAAACCCTCTTTCTTTGGTTCTTCTCTCATATGCATTACTAATTGTATTTGCCTCTTGATATTGTATTTGGTTATTGATATATTGTTTAATGCCCAAGTTGAGTTGGGGGCATATCTTTTATTAACTCCACCACCTTTCTTGCCATCACCCCATCATTCCACCATTCCACCACATATGAGCATTGCAACTTATTTGGTTTTACCTCTAGCTCATGTGGGTTGGGATGTATCCAATTCTATCTCCACATTCTCTCATATATGCACCATATTGTTTTCACATTATTGGTTTATGAGAGCCACATGGCCACCTTTGCATGCCTTGTGAGTGGAACCCTTTTCTAGCTTCCATATGGGTTGTTTTGGGGTTTATGCTCATGTTGGGATATTTTTGGGCTTACTAAATACCTAGTGGCACATACACACTAGCATGTCCCATTTTTATCCAAATATGGTCATCCCCTTCTACTCCACATGGATCTAATCCTACAAATTCTTTTGCTTGGCTTTATTCCATATTTTGGAATGCAGAAGCACAAATGCCATGATTATTTATTCTGTTTCCACAAGATTAAAACATGGCATTTAATGTTTTTGCATGGGCCATGCAACCATCACCACCATTTGATCTCCTTTGGTTTTTCTTTGGTTTTTGAGTGAATCATCCTCTACCCCTCCTCATCTTGTTCTTGTCTCTCCTTGTCATGTGCACCTAAAACCCTAGACACACCTCCCATCTTGTCCACCACCTTTTCTTGCTTGAGTTTGTTTTGATCATGTTAAACCCTATCTCTCCCTATCCATCACCACATCCTCCAACCAAAGCCCTCTCTCACCTAGTCTCTCTCTCTCTCTTTTCTTTCTCTAACCCTAAACCCTCTCCCCTTTTCCCTCTCTTTAAACCCTACCCCATGATCTACCCCTCCATGCCGAAGCATCAACCCCAGCCCTAGCTACCCCATCTACCCCTCTAAACCCTATCAAACCAAACCCTAACCAAGCCTCCACCTAGCTAACCCGAGGATACCCCTCTAACCTAACCCGAGGCCACCCTCTAACCTCAACCGAGCTAGCCCCTCCCTCTCTTCTCTTCCTCACGCCGGCCCCACCCTGCAGCCTCTCTGCCTCCCCTGGTCCCTCTCTTTCCCTCTCTTTAGCTAAAGCACAAGAAAGGAGGGAGAAGGAAGCCCCACCCGAGCCCTCTTTTGCACCTCATCAAGACCATGTGATCCTTCCCTCTCTTCTTATCTGTAGCACCAGCTCCCCCTCTTGCCTACACGACAACCAGATCGGGATCTAGGAGAAGCCCCAGGTTGCATCTCCTTCCTCCTTCCTCCCTCCCACAAGAGTCCATAGCCACCGGTTGCCAAAACCCTAGCTGCCACGTCCCGCTCGAGTTCTGCGCGCCCAGCGTACCCCAGACCCCACCAGGAGCTCCGTCAGGGTCATCTGCTTCCTCTTCGTCTCCTCGTACCAGCCCAGGGCCAACGCCTCGCCGGAGTAAGCCTGGCGCCGCCGTGCACCGCCGCCGCCCGAGACCGCCGTCCACGAGCCCGGCGCCAGATCCCCCCCACCCCCCACGCCCGCACGAACTACCACGCCGGCGACACCACGGTGAGCTCCTGCACCTCCCAGACAAGGTCATCCCCTTCCCCCTGCGTCGTAGCACCGCCGCCCTGCGTCGAGCACCCCGCGTGCACGCGCGCCGCCGCAGTCACCGTCAGTCGCGTCTGCAGCCAACCTGCTGCCCTCGGTTCCCCTAGGTTTTCCGCGCGCTGTAGACCACCTCCGTGCAAGTTCTATGAACGAAAGTTGTAGCCCGTGGATTCCTCTTCGTTTTTGGGGTGACACGTTTCGTCCAGCGGAGGCGTCGCCACCGTCGCCGGAAGACGGCTGGATCCGCCGCCGTCAGAGCCGTGTCCGTCAGCGCGCAGCAGCAGCCGCTGGCCTTTTTGCGTTGGAGCCCCTGCCCTTTTTCCCGCCTGAACCCGCAGTCCCAGAAGCCCACCTGTCAGCCTCGGTGCCTTTTTGCAAAAGAACCCCCGGAAGATCCTGGCCATCACGGACAGACCCCCCCACGCTCTGGATCGCCCACGTGTCAGCTGCCCGCTGGCCGCGCGCGCGTTGTGGCCCCGCCGCCTGGAGGCCCACCTGTCAACCTCTGCGGCTAGAGTAGCTCGCGGTGAGAAAAGCCCTGGCGCGCAGTTCCGCCCAGTCAGCACTGGTCCCACCCGTCAGCTTCTAGGTCTAGCTGCCTCTGGGTATAAAAAGTCTGTATGTTTTTCTGTTTAAATAAAATGTTTTCCAGAAATGTTTAAATATGAATTTAATTATGTTTTTAATAACTTTTAATTTGTAAATCCAAATAATACATGTAATATATGTTTTGGAATCAGAAAAATGTGAGGATTTCAAATATGCCCTTCAAAAGATATTTTGAACACTTTAAATTTCGAGTTGATTAAAATTACAATAAATGCCCTTTTCCTTAATTAATTAATAACTTTTGTTTTATAACTCCAAATTTGACAAATAATATGTCTAAAATGATCAGCTCGACGAGACCTTTCTGTTTATGCATTCCTTGTTCTGAATTGCAGCATGCATCATATAAATATAAAGTATACAGCAACTTAAATGAGTATAAAATATGATTAAAACCCCATAAAATGCTTATTTCTTGTATTCCACACCTCACCCATGCCATGCTACTTTATTGCCATGCAAATTGTGCATCATTCATCATGGCATGATTGTTTGCTTGTCGCATTTTATTCATATGCTTGTGCACTTTATTTATGTTGGCCCTTGTTTGTTTGGTTCTTCTTCGAATAGACGCTGAGCAGGGGATATATCAAGAAACCCAGGAGCACTACCCAGATCCTTCTCCCGCTTCAACTGAGCTGCCAGGCAAGCACTACCACATGCTTGCATACATATAGTACCTATTGCCTCTATCTTATTCTTGCATCATTGAGTCGCGATTGCATTAATCTGAATCCCAAGTACTGCATAGCCTTTATTTTAAACCCCACCGAAGCTTGTTCCTCCATCCCATGAGCCATTACTACAGGAGTTGTTTGAGCCATGCGGGTCGTAGAACATCATGTGTAGGGTATGTGAGTGTCTGATGGATAACGAGGTACCTAAACAACTTAACCTGAGTAGTATGGGATAACTAATGAAAGTGGCACCGGTGAGCAATATCTGCTATTTGGTTTTTCATGCTCACTTGTGTCCCGTAGGACCCCGAGTACTTGATTCCTGTTCCTTGAATATTCGCGCTATCCACATCCGGGAGGCTTATGAACGCCCCTGAGCCAGAGCTTGATTCATTCTTATTTCTTGGGGCCACAATTAGTTTGGGGCTTTATTACTATCCTGTACTTATGCCATGCTTTACTGCTTTATTTAAGATTGTGCGTGGAGCACCTGTACTGTTTAGGTCCGTGACACGTTTTCGCTGTATCGACAAGCCCAGTCACACTTTCGGGTTCCCAGTCGTTTACAGCCGTCCACACAAACCTTGAGTCCGTCTCGGAGCCGGCCAGCTTCGTTGCGGGTAGCTTAATGGGGTGGCCCCCTGAAATATTTCTGAATCCTGTGATCGCTTTGTCGTGAATGCCTCGTTGGGTTTTGATTTGGTTTTTCCGAGGTTGATCGAGTGTGTGTTGCTATTTGTGCACCCCTGCAGGGTAAAACTTTCTAAAAGCCATGTCCGCGGTTATGGACGACTTGGAGCACAGTTTCTCGATCATAGACAAGTATAACTAAAGTACCGCTTTTAACTTGACTAAGTACCTGACTAGTAAATAGTGCGACACTCATGGAATGGATAATAAAACTGCCAACGGATGGGGGTTGTTCGTCCGCTTCCTCGTTGGTAAGCGAGGAGGAGGATGGATCTGTTAACATTACCGTTATAACTGTTGTTATTAATTCACGGACATCCGTCTATCTTTGGTTAGGCGGATGGTTAGCGAGTATCTATAGAATCGTTAGGGTTTATCTTTTGCTGCAATTGCGTCACCCCAGGTTGTGTCCCCTTTAGAGGCATAAAGACTTGCTGAGTACCCCTAGGGTCTCACACGATAAATTGTTGGATTCAGATGAACAGGTAAGCTCGCAAGATGGATACTGGGTGGAGGAGACGGACGTTGTTGGCAACGATCACTCGGTGTAGAGATTCCGGGAACGGGGATCCGTGAGATCTGTGGGCAGGATGTGTTTATTTATGGGGCATCTTATGCCGATTTGCTTCTTATCCGTACTCGGATCTTGTCTTCTGCTTCCGCCTGATGCTCTGATGTTTGATGTATGAGGAGATATCCTAAACTATTATATCTATCTGGGATATTTGGATCTTGCCGTATGGCTTTGCAATATTTCTATTTCTTTTAGATGGAATGGCTCTAAGGACTGTTATATGGTGGCTTGCATACATACTCGTTTGTGTATGTAGTTGATCCCTTCGCCTGCCGATTACGCCGCTCGTTCTTGTCCCGATGTTTGGAAATGGTTAGGACGGCCGAAAGGTCTACCTGTGAGTGGCATTTGGGCCCCACCGTACTATTTTAACCATTTTCGCTCATCCAGGCTTGTAACTAAGAGCGTAATTCACCGAGGTAGTTACAGACGCCTTAGCTCGGGATCATTTGCATTCATTGGTTGTTGATGACGATGGTGGGGTGAGCATAGCGGTTGTTGCATCTAGCACGACGTGCATCCTCATTGTCATCACTTGTATCCAATTGTGGTGCACGATTGACTTGTGGTGGTTGTCTATGGTCATGGTGTGGGTGTTGGAGCCTATCATTGTGGTTGTCTTCACCATGACGTTCTTGAGGAGGTGGTGGCGCTTGTACCCTCACTTGTTGTGGAGGGCGACCATGTTCTTCTTGATTTTGCGGATGTGCATGATGATCATGGTGTCGATGATGTCTTGTGTGGTGCGGTTGTTGAGCTTGTGGATCAACCGCTTGTTCTTGTCGATGGCGAGCTTGGTGTTCCCCATTGTGGTGGTGGGGTTCTCCAAGATGAGAGTGTGAGCACGAAGCGTCACCATGACGACTTGAGGAACGCGTTCGAGATGAACTTGACGAGCTGGAATGATGTCCATGACGGTTGCCAAGGTTGGCAATAGCTTGGTGAAGAGCTTGGTGAAGGGAATATGCCCGAGAGGCAATAATAAAGTGGTTATTATCTTATTCCATGTTTATGATAAATGTTTATTTTACATGCTAGAATTGTATTGATCGGAAACATCAATATATGTGTGTTTTTAATAAACAAAAAGGGTTCCTAGTTATGCCTCTCTTATAGACTAGCTTGTTGATTAACAAGATGATCAAGGTTTCCTGATCATGGACATTGGATGTTGTTAATAACAAGGTCACACCATTGGTGGAATGATGTGATGAATATTCATCCGAAGTATAGCATTACGAGCAAAGTCATTATGTTTATATTGCTATAACATCATACGAAGTAATCTTTATCCTTAGACCATGAGATCATGTTAATTGCTAACACCAGAAGAGTATCTTGATAACATCAAACGTCACACCATAACAGGGTGACTATAAAGGTGGGTTCAGTGCTACGAAGGTGTTATGTTGAGGCTCATGGATCAAGAGTGGGATTTGTCCATCCCGATGACGGATAGATATACTCTGGGCCCTCACGGTGATATCACATTGAAATAGCTTGCAAGCAAGTGATGTGATCACTAGAATGTTATACCACGGGAACAAGAAAAGAGTGCATGTCGGTAACGAGATCAAACTAGGTATGGAGATACCGATGATCGAATCTCGGACATGTAATATATCACGGGACAAAGGGATTTAGTTACTAGCGTTAAAGGTTCTCACGATCACAGAAGTCATCGTTGAATGTGTAGGAGTCAGTATGGATCTCTAGGTCCAGCTGCTGATTATTGATCGGAGAGGGGTCTCGATCATGTCTGCATTATTCGCGAACCGTAGGGTGACACACTTAAGGGATACTGTAACACCCCGTCCACTCCTGGGCCCGGGGGGTGTCACTCCTGGTAGGTTAATAGGACATATGGACTGGCCCCACAGACCAACATTAGTCTTTTCTGCGCACTTTGTCCTCACTCGTGCGCACCCGGTACCCATTTCCCGGTCGGTCACCCATCCTAGAATTGCTCTAGGCCAAGCACGCTTAACCTTAGAGTTCTTTATGAATGAGCTTCCGAAAAAGAAGTTGCAACTTGTTGATATGAGTATCCTATCAATCCTATTAAGCCATGTGCCGGATCTCACATACACCCACCCTTTAGAAAATCTATGCCCGCATCGATCAAGCACACCCCAGGAACGTTCCCTCTTGGCACGTGTATGTGCGTCTAGTGCTGGCACATGTGCCATGCCGTGTCCACTCCGGGCCACATGCGCCATGCTCCAAATGTCCCGCCACTGACCCACACATACCCGTGTAATCGCAAGGGTCGGCTTTGATACCACTTGTAACACCCCGTCCACTCCTGGGCCCGAGGGGTGTCACTCCTGGTAGCTTAATAGGATATCTAGACTGGCCCCACAGACCAACACTAGTCTTTTCTGCGCACTTTGTCCTCACTCGTGCGCACCCGCTACCCATTTCCCGGTTGGTCACCCATCCTAGAATTGCTCTAGGCCAAGCACGCTTAACCTTAGAGTTCTTTTTGAATGAGCTTCTGAAAAAGAAGTTGCAGCTTGTTGATATGAGTATCCTATCAATCCTATTAAGCCATGTACCGGATCTCACAGATATCGACACCATTTGGAGCAAATATGTTTCAGATAAAGATTTAAAAAAGCGCTGGAATTATTTCAATAGACACCGAAACTGTTTCGGGTGAAATTGCTGAAATTGGTTCTGCATGTAATATTGAAATGTTGCAGGGGGTTTTATGTGAATGTTTGTTAATTAAAGTAATTAACAATATTCTGAATAAAAATAATAAAAGAGTTTTATTAAATGAGAGAGCATTAAATTTGGAGAAATTTAATACATTTAAAGTGGAGACTTCAAAAGAGAATGTGAAGCGGCATTTTAATGTGGAGGGGTTACCACCACATGAATGGAGGAGGTGAAGGGTCACCCCCTCCATGCGCCGGCCATGAAGGAGGGGCACCCTCCCCTCCTCCTATAAAAGGCCACCCCCTTCTCACTTCTCACACACACCTCCTTGTGAAGGATCTCTCTCCCCCTCTAGTATTATTTCCCCATGGTCTCGGATTAGCGAGATACATGTTCCCGGTGGCTTTATCTGGAAAGGAGTTTCTACTTCTGCTGCTTTGCTGGAGCGAGGGATGGAGGTTGTCGGGGTACCGGACGTGTGTGCAATCACGGATGCACCGCTGCTTTGCGGTGCTAGACTTGGTGGTGCTGGAGCTGGATCTGATGGACGTGCTGGAGCCGGACCTGCTAGACTTCATCACGATCTTGAGATCGGCAAGTGTACGACTACATCAACCACGAGTTCCTACTCGTTAACAAAGCTCGTTGTCTACGAGGGTAAATGTTCCATGGATGTATGTCCACCCGTTGCTCTGTATCTAGTAGATAGATCTTGGCGTATAGTTCTCATCGTAGGAAAATTTTGGTTTTCTATGTTGCGGACCCAACAGTGGTATCAGAGCCTGATCTATGCGTAGGTGCTTTGCACGGGTAGTACACATATGTTTATATGTGGGCGATGATGATCATGTTATTGCATCTTCTATGTATTTTGGATATTGGTGGCATAGTGGGATGAAGCGGCTCGGACCAACCTTACATGTCATCATACATGAGACCGGTTCCACGACTGACATGCAACTTGTTTTGCATAAGTGGCTGGCAGGTGTCTGTCTCTCCTACTATAGTCAATATCTGATTTACAACGAGTTGCTAATAACTTAGTTATCCTCGTTGTGGTTCATGTTCGTAGGTAAGAACGGTTCTATCTCTGAAAGCCCTAAGCCACGTAAAACTTGCAATTGATAAATTAGAGGCGTCTAGTTTAGATCGTTGCTAGGCTAGTGTCTTGATATGGTATTGTTGTAAGTAGATGTATGATAAATACTCTTACAACTCACTTAACGTGTAAGTTCCATAGACCTTGGCCTTACACACAAAGGAATGATAGAGATCATACCACGATGCATATGATGGTGATCAAATGCATGGACCATATCATCTCACTTTACACATTAGATGTTTGCATCTTATATTGCTAGTTTGGCGCTTTTAGTAGCATTGTAAGATGATCCCTCATTTAAATATCAAGATAAAATGTGTTCTTCCTTAAGTATGCACCGTTCTATGGATCGTGTTTCGATACATCACGTGATGATCGGGTGTTCTCAACTCTACGCTTTCATGCAACGGGTGTAAGACAGTTTTACACACGCGAATACTAAGGTTCTTACTTGGCGAGCCTAGCATGTACATACACGGCCTCGGAACACGGACCTAAAGGTTAAGAATGAGTCATATAGTTGATGTGATGACCATATTGATGCTCGCCTTTTAAGCTACACCGACTCACGTGATGATCGGACTTGGTATAGTGGATTTGGTTCATGTAATCACCAAAAAGGCACGAGGGATGTCGTTTTTGAGTGGGAGTTCATTTCTAATTTGGATTAGTCGAACTCAATTTGTCATAAATTAAATCAAAGTGAATTTGCATAGTTTGTTATAGTCATTGGCATTCGTTTTATACCTTATGCTTAGTTTTTATTTCAGATAATATAACTATAGAATTCTGGATATTTACTTTACGAACTGGTATCGTATTGTTTCGAATGTCAATTTAAAGTTTATAAGCCCTATTGCAAACTTTCAGCAAACTCTATTTACTCCATGAAATTTAATAAGTAGTATTAAATCAAGAGTAAGAATTCCAATGTTAGTATCTAAAGTATCATGTTTGCCTCCATGATTATTGATATCCAAAAGTTGTTTTAATATCAAGATTATATTGGAGCTGATTTTTTTTTTCAGAAACCATCATGTGTGAAAGATATTGCGATATCTGAAACAATGTTTTTGGTTGCATTATGATAGAGTATAATTTAGCAAAATACATGTTCTCATATTGTATGAGAATTTGTGAAGGATGGAGATGCTAGGCATCCAAATCTACCAAAGAGGTTTTGGGAACTGATATTATACTCGCGATTCTTCCTTATAGGCTATAGTAGCTTGATCATGAAAGTTGTCATGATAAGGATGAATAGAAGATGTAAGTAAAATGTTTACTACACTAATAGATTACTAAAGAATGGATTTTTGAAAGAATGCCAAACATTTGATGATGGTGATCCACTTCAAAGTGCAAGACCAAAGGTATTAGTATTTGACTATATACAAGCTTTGTGCCACGTGTCATGTTGATGACACCACTATTGATGTTGATAGATTTTTTTTAAAAGAAAAGGAATTGCTGAAAGAGAATCTATAAAATATTTGGCAGAAAATAAAAGGTTGGAGATGTCCAACTTAGGTATATAGAAGATATACATGTTATGGCTATATTCCTTGCTTGTTAAACAATGTGGTTCTTAGGTATTGGATACCGGTATTGGATACTGAATTGGTTGGTATGAAGTGTCATACAGGACAACGCAATTCATGAACTACAATGGCCTAAGTAACCAGCAAGAGAATGAGTGATGATGTTCATCGAAAACAAATAAAGTGTTATTGTGTTTTTCGTTGTCATCAAACCAAGCCTTCAAGATTTGTTTAAATAATTGTTATTTTGTTCCAGTATCATGAGAACAATGGCTATTCAGATAATTACCGTATTCCATAAAGGATGGATGAACTTTTACAAGTCTAGTTGGAGAAATCACATCCATAAACACTATTGCTAAAATGTCACAAGACAAATGATTGAAAGATCACTTATGAAGTGACATCGCTGTTTCAATTATATTTGAAAGAAAACATGAAGAAACTCCATGTTGATGGAATTTTGGAGTCCTTGATTTTGATCAATTGACGGATGTGAGACTTTCCTCGAGATAATTGAAACTCCGTTCATAGGCCAAAGAGGAACGGATGACTAGCTTATTGGAAATTGTGCATGCTGATGTGCATAAGTCCATTATGTGTAGCCATATGCGATGGATCTTTTTGCTTCATATACTTTCTTCAAGAATTTGAGTGAATATATCTGTATATTTACTTAAGGAAGAAGTATGAAACATTTGAAAGTTGTTCAAAGACTTTCAAGATGAAGTGAAAAATCATTGTAACAAGAAAATAAAGAGTTTATGATTCGATCATAGAGTAAGATATTTGAGTTACATGTTTAGCAAAAACACCTAAGACTTGAGGAATTGTTCCATGATTTGTGTTCCCCGATAAACCATAGGAGTATGGCATATTCGAGAGATGAAATCAAACCATGTTTGACATGGTAAGATCAAGGGTGTCATTTATAAAACTGCCATTATGTTTTAAGGATTGAAGCTTTAGAGACTACCGCTTTTACACTGAAAGAGCACCATCGTGATCCGTTGAAATGACACCGTATGAGTTATGGTTTGGGATAAAACCCGAATTGTTTTTTCTTAAATTTTGGTATGCTATGCATAAGTAAAATGTTTACAACCAAAGTTGGATAAGCACGTCTTTGTAGGTTATCCCAAAGAATTTGTTGGGAATTTCTCCATAACACCGAGGACAAAAGAGCTTGTTACTTGGAACGTCAAGTTTCTTGAGAAGGAATTTTTCGTGAAAAGTTAAGTGGGAGGACAATAGAACTTTGATAAGGTTGTTGAACCTTAGCTATATGTGCTAAGTAGCGTAGCACGGGAAAAAGTCCCGGTGGCGGCCACAATGCTCATGGCTCTCGTGATTACAAAAGGTGTGATCTCGGAGATTAGAGATCCTATAGAACCGTGTGGGTCGGTAAGAATCAAATGGTAAGATTTGATAAGCAAATCGTTATTGTTTTGACAATGATGAACCGACTACATGCAAAGAAGCGATGATGGGCCCTGACTCCATAAAATGACTAGAAGTCATAGAATTCGTGATAGTATCCATACACGAGAAAACAAGTTTCTGAACTTGGAAGACCCTCCGGAAAGGAGTGAAGCCTATCGGTCGTGTTTGGATCTATAAAGAAATAAGACATGGATGTTTAACATCTATGAAATAGTCGACATGTCGGAAAGAAGTTTACGACAATGTTCAAGGAGTTGACTATGACAAGATTTGATCTTTCATAGCGATATATAGTCTTGATGGATTAATGTAGCAACCACTACATATAATTTGGTATATGGTAGTTGAATAAACAAAACAAGGTTCTTCTAATAGAACGGTAACCTAGGACATGTACATGACATGGTCCGAAGGGTTTTGTTAATTCAAAGGGTGCTAAAAGGGCATGTAAACTTCAATAGTTGAAGTAAACATAGCGGGGTTGGAATCTTCACCATGATGAAACTGTTAAAAGAGTTTAAATTCATCGGAGATGATGAAGATGCTTGCATTTGCAAGAAATTAAGTGGGAGCACTGAGACATATTTCTAATACATTATGTAGAGGACATATTGTTGATTGGAAATGATGTATCTTGTATTGACACAAGTTAAGAATTTCATTAAAATAAGATTTCAATGAAAGACTTGGGCAAACCCGGAATATTAGGCATCAATATCTATATGGATAGATTAAGGCGCTAATATGGTTGTGCCAGACATACATATATGAGATATTGAAAGGGTTCAATATGGAAACAACAAGAAAGGTTCTTGCTGCATGGAAAGGATTGTATCAAAATTCAAGTGTTTCAACACTTGGTGAGTAAAATCACATGAAGATTTTGATTGATTATACCATGATATGTATATATCCAGAATGTCCTATGCTCTAAATGTTATGAGCATATACCAGAATGATTCATAAGATGATCATTGGACAATAGTAAAGATATTCTTATGAGCTTTGGAAGAACTAAGAATATATAATGTATAAGTGACAAATAGTTAAAGGTAGTTCATTGTAAAGTGTTACATTGATACTAGTTTTGTCACAAGATACAAATTAAATTTATCTCAATATAGACTATGGGTGGCACAATGTAATGGAAAGGATGTTCCATGATGGATTTGGATGAGTTCCAAAGTTGAGACATTGTGACGGATACTACAACAAAAGGCTAAGTATATGACTGCTATAGTAGCAGCAAAAGAGGGCATTTGTGTTAAGTTGTTTGTTATCAAACTAGGTGTGGTTCAAAGTGGGCTAATACTATGAAGATATATTGTGTGACAATAATATCAACATATTTTGAGCCGAACGAACTAAAGGTCTCACCAAAGGACCAAATCTATGCAATGCCATCTCATTTGAGAATGAGTGATGCGTAGAGATGCAGAGACATGCAAATACACACGGACCTGAAACTGTCAGATCCGGAGATTATGTTAACCACTAGCAATAGCGTATATGCAACACCAGAAATCCATAGGTGTTCAATACGCAAAGTTTTTCAAACTAGATTATTGACTCTAGTGCAAGTGGGAGACTGAAGGGAATATGCCCGAGAGGCAATAATAAAGTGGTTATTATCTTATTCCATGTTTATGATAAATGTTTATTTTACATGCTAGAATTGTATTGATCGGAAACATCAATATATGTGTGTTTTTAATAAACAAAAAGGGTTCCTAGTTATGCCTCTCTTATAGACTAGCTTGTTGATTAACAAGATGATCAAGGTTTCCTGATCATGGACATTGGATGTTGTTAATAACAAGGTCACACCGAATGATGTGATGAATATTCATCCGAAGTATAGCATTACGAGCAAAGTCATTATGTTTATATTGCTATAACATCATACGAAGTAATCTTTATCCTTAGACCATGAGATCATGTTAATTGCTAACACCAGAAGAGTATCTTGATAACATCAAACGTCACACCATAACAGGGTGACTATAAAGGTGGGTTCAGTGCTACGAAGGTGTTATGTTGAGGCTCATGGATCAAGAGTGGGATTTTTCCATCCCGATGACGGATAGATATACTCTGGGCCCTCTCGGTGATATCACATTGAAATAGCTTGCAAGCAAGTGATGTGATCACTAGAATGTTATATCACGGGAACGAGAAAAGAGTGCATGTCGGTAATGAGATCAAACTAGGTATGGAGATACCGATGATCGAATCTCGGACATGTAATATATCGCGGGACAAAGGGATTTAGTTACTAGCGTTAAAGGTTCTCACGATAAGTCATCGTTGAATGTGTAGGAGTCAGTATGGATCTCTAGGTCCTGCTGCTGATTATTGATCGGAGAGGGGTCTCGATCATGTCTGCATTATTCGCGAACCGTAGGGTGACACACTTAAGGGATACCGACACCATTTGGAGCAAATATGTTTCAGATAAAGATTTAAGAAAGCGCTGGAATTATTTCAATAGACACCGAAACTGTTTCAGGTGAAATTGCTGAAATTGGTTCTGCATGTAATATTGAAATGTTGCAGGGGGTTTTATGTGAATGTTTGTTAATTAAAGTAATTAACAAAATTCTGAATAAAAATAATAAAAGAGTTTTATTAAATGAGAGAGCATTAAATTTGGAGAAATTTAATGCATTTAAAGTTGAGACTTTAAAAGAGAATGTGAAGGGGCATTTTAATGTGGAGGGGTTACCACCACATAAATGGAGGAGGTGAAGGGTCACCCCCTCCATCGCCGGCCATGAAGGAGGGGCACCCTCCCATCCTCCTATAAAAGGCCACCCCCTTCTCACTTCTCACACACACCTCCTTGTGAAGGATCTCTCTCCCCCTCTAGTATTATTTCCCCATGGTCTCGGATTAGCGAGATACATGTTCCCGGTGGCTTTATCTAGAAAGGAGTTGCTGCTTCCGCTGCTTTGCTGGAGCGAGGGATGGAGGTTGTCGGGGTACCGGACGTGTGTGCGATCACGGATGCACCGCTGCTTTGCGGTGCTGGACTTGGTGGTGCTGGAGTTGGATCTGATGGACGTGCTGGAGTCGGACCTGCTAGACTTCATCACGATCTTGAGATCGGCAAGTGTACGACTAGATCAACCACGAGTTCCTACTTGTTAACAAAGCTCGTTGTCTACGAGGGTAAGTTCTCCATGGATGTATGTCCACCCGTTGCTCTGTATCTAGTAGATAGATCTTGGCGTATAGTTCTCATCGTAGGAAATTTTTTGTTTTCTATGCTGCGGACCCAACACTTGGAATTAAGTGTTGTGCTCCACTTGGCGTTGCCGATCACGGTAGTCGAATTCTCGAAAAGATTCATCAAGCCAGTTCTCAAGCCTCTCAAATTGGGCATTGAATTCTTGGCATTTCACCCATAAGTTGTGGCGCGTGGCGAAACCATCTTGGTTGTTGAAGTTTCCATCTCCTCTTTCTCCGCTTCCCCTAGACATGTTGTATGACCACAAGTGAAAGGAATGGTGGTATGGTATGTGCTACCTTGTGTCACCAAGTCAAAAATTGGAAAGGTTGTTCTTGCTGAGAGCAAAGCGAATACACAAGAAACACACACACACACACAAAGTCCTATGGTGGTAGGTTAGGAAGGTGGATAGCAAAAGGAACAACCAAACAAAAGGTTATTGTTAAAGGTGGTAAAGAATCAAGGATCAAAAGCAAAAAGGATATGATCTACAAAAACCCAAAGGAACACACACGTGGAGACGAATGTGGTTAGCACGACTATCAAAATGAGCACAAAATGTCCTAACGAGGACTAAGCTCGGTTGTCTTGCCAACGCAAGGAGATACCACAACTCGTTCACCAAAAGAGAATAAGCAACGGATTTGTGCACTTGCCTTGGTCATGCTCTTTCTCTCTCTTTGCCTACAAGATTGGTAATCTCTTTGTATTGGGAGGCTATTTTTCTTTCTATTTTTCTTTTTCTTAAAAGCTTTTCTCTTTTTAAGCACTACTTTTGTATTTGCTTACACACTCTCAGTTTCCAAGGGCAAGTGCACAATACTTAGGCAAACACAAAATGAGCTGCTCTCATAGGATAGATACACACAAAGGAAGAAGGGTTAATGATACGTTGCTAACATATCTATAATTTTTGATGTTCCATGCTTGTTTTATATCTACTTTATTATGTTTTGTCCACACTTTGGAGTATTTTTATACACTTTCTGGGACTAACCTATTAACAAGATGCCACAGTGCCAGCTACCTGTTTTCTGCTGTTTTTGGTTCCAGGAAAGTCAGAAACTGAATATTCTCGGAATTGGAAGGGACAAAAGCCAAAGTCAATATTTCACTGAGGGGAACACGAAGTCAGAAGACGAGACAGAGAGGGGCCAGGGGCTGGCCACACCACCTGGCTGCACGGCTAGGCTTGGCCCGTGCCAGGGAGTGGTGCGGCCGCCTCGGGCACCCACTCGGCCTCCCCTTTCGCGTATAAGAAGCCTCCGATACAAAAACCCTAAGTACCCAATCAAAATTCCACGAAAGAGTCTGTAGCTGCCGTCATCTCCATCCCTAGATCGGGAGGGATCTGAAGCTCTTCCCGGCACCGTATCGAAGGGGAGAATTCACCCTGGAGGCCTTCTTCACCACCACGCCTGCCTCCGGTGTCATGTGTGAGTAGTTCATCCCTGGACTATGGGTCCATATAGTAGCTAGATGGTTGGATTTTCTCCTTTGTTCTATCATGTCTAGATCTTGTGATCTCCGTTCATGATCAAGATCATCTATTTGTAATCATGCATGTTGTGTTTGCGGGGATCCGATGGATATTGAGATGCTATTTCAGATTGATCATTGATTCTATCATGTTTTTGTTATTTGTGATCTTGCATGCTCTCCGTTGTTAGTAGCTATCTTGGCCGAGTAGATACTAGCAACTCCAGGAGGGAGTATTTATGCTCGATAGTGGGTTCATGCCTCTAGTAATCTGGGGAAGTGACAGAAATCTCTAATTTACTAGATGTGTTGTTGCTACTAGGGAGAAAACAGCAATCCTTTGTTCATAGAACAATCATATTGTTTACTTTACACACTTTTCTTAATGCAATTATCTGTTGCTTGCAACTTAATACTGGAGGGGGTTTGGATGATAACCTGAAGGTGGATTATTAGTCATAGATGCAGTCGGATTACGGTCTATGTATAATGTTGTAATGCCCAATCAAATCTCATAGGAGTCAAGATGATTAGTATATGCATGTATGCTTTCTCGATGTTTGTCAATTGCCCCGTTGTAGTTTGTTCACCCAACATGTCATCTATCTTAAGGAGAATCACCACTAGTGAACTATGGACCCCGGTCCTTTCTTTTACCATCAATCTACAATCTACTATTTATTGTTTTCTGTTTACTTTCTGCAAGCAATTACTATATTCCACACAATATGTTTAATCCTTTGTTTTCAGCAAAACCGGTGAGATTGACAACCTCACTGAGTTGGGGGCAAAGTTCTGTGATTGTGTTGTGCAGGATTCCAAGTTGGAACAACACCTGGGAGGTGTTTCCTTGCTCCTACTGGTTCGATAACCTTGGTTTCATAACTGAGGGAAAACTTGTTACTATACTCATCATACCTTCCTCTTGGGGTTCGCCAACGAGCTCAACATATTGAGTAAGCAAGACTTTTTCTGGCTCCATTGCCGGGGAGTCAAGGACATCTTCACAAGGGGAGTCCCTCATAACCAATCTCTTTACTTTGTTTTATTTGTTTTGCTTAGTTTATTTCTGCTTTGTTTGCTTGTTTCTTTATCAAAAATACAAAAAATTAGTTGTACTAGTTTGCTTTCTTTATTAAAAACACACAAAAATGACTACTCTTGAAAACACTAAGTTGTGTGACTTCACTAGCACCAACAACAATGATTTCATGTGCACACCTATTGCTCCACCTGTTCCTGAAGCTACTTTCTTTGAAATTAAACCTGCTTTACTCAATCTTGTTATGAGAGAACAATTTTCTGGTATTGGTACTGAAGATATTGCTGCTCATCTTAATAACTTTGTTGAACTTTATGAGATGCAAAAACATAGGGATATAGATGGAGATATTTTTACGCTTAAATTGTTTCCTTTCTCTTTGAGAGGAAAAGCTAAAGAATGGTTGCAATCCCTAACTAGAAATAGTATTGATTCTTGGACTAAATGCAAAGATGCTTTCATTGGAAAATACTATCCTCCTGCTAAGATTATATCTATGAGAAGTGAAATAATGAAATTTAAACAATCTGAAAATGAACATGTTGTTCAAGCTTGGGAAAGAATGAAATCTTTGGTAAAGAACTGTCCCACTCATGGACTGACTGCTTGGATGATTATACAAACCTTTTATGTAGGACTAAATTATTCTTCAAGAAATCTACTAGATTCTGCTGCTGGAGGTACCTTTATGACCATTACTTTGGGTGCCGCAACAAAGCTTCTTGATAATATGATGGTTAACTATTCTAAATGGCACACTGAGAGAGATCCACAAGGTAAGAAGGTAAATTCTGTTGAAAAAACCTCCTCCTTGAGTGATAAAATTGATATTATTATGTTTATGCTTGTTAATGGGAAAGCTCATATTGATCCAAATCATGTTCCCTTAGCTTCTTTGGTTGCTCAAGAAGAGCAAGTTGATGTGAACTTTATAAGAAATAATAATTTTGGTAACAATGCTTATGGTAATAACAATTATAGGCCTTACCCTCCTAATAATACTTATGTTTAACATGGAAAACCTAGAATTCCTAGTGAAGGAAGAATTTTAGAAGTTGAAAGAGCCACTAAAAATTTCATGCAAATGCAATATGAGTAGAATAAATTATTTACTAAAACCATGGAGGAACAATCTACTATCTTGAAAAATATTAGCCATCAACTTGAGAGTTTAAATAGGTAAATTCCTAGTTTGTAATTAAAACTTTCTAATGCTGAAAGAAATATATCATATTTGTCTGAAGCACAATCCTCTTTGATTAATAAAATGGCTGCTAAACCTGAAACTATTGAAAATCCTTTTGCTGCTACTAATGCCATACAAGTTAGAATTGAAGAAAATGTTAGACTTTTAGCTGAATTGCATGCTAAGTGGGAAAGGGAAGATGAAATTGCTAGAAATATTAGTATTTCTACTATCACTACCACTAATATTGAAGCTAGTAAACCCAATGGAACCTTTTCTAATAAAAATGTTGAAATTCTTTGAAACATGGGAAACAATAGCTCTACTTCTTTAGATGATAATTATGATTTTGATCTTGATGGTTGCAATATCTCAGAAGTAATTATGTTCCTACAAAAGCTTGCTAAAAGTCCTAATGCTAGTGCTATGAATATGGCCTTTACAAAACACATTACTGAAGCTCTCATAAAAATTAAAGAAGAAAAGATAAAACATAAAGCTTCTATTCCTATGAAATTATAAGATGGTTGGGAACCCATCATTAATATGAAAGTGAATGATTTTGATCTCAAAGCTTTATGTGATCTTGATAGTAGTGTTTCTATTATACCTAGAAAGATTTATGAAATGCTTGATTTGCCACCATTGGAAGATTGTTATTTAAATGTCCCACTTGATGATAATGCTAAAAAGAAACTCATGGGGAGTATTAATGATGTTCTTATTATGCTTAACAATGCCTATGTCCCCATTGATTTCTATGTTTTGGATGTTGAATGCAATGCTTCTTGTCCTATTATTCTGGGAAGACCTTTTTTTAGAACTGTTGGTGCCATTATCGATATGAAAGAAGGCACCATTAAATATCAACTCCCACTCAAGAAAGGTATAGACCACTTCCCTAATAAAAGAGAAAATATTCCTTTTGCCTCTCCTATTAAAAATCTTAGGTTCCTTCCAAACACTTCATTTTTATTGTTTCATGCACAGTTGTGTTGTTCTTGGAGCGTCTTTGTTTTTGCTTTTGGTTTTCGTTTGCTTAGTTTTCTCAAATAAATTGGTTGGACCCCCTCATTCATGCATTAGTTTTCAAATAAGTTGGTTTGGATTGGAAAAGAGTAGGAAAAGTTCATGCTTAAGCGGTAAAAAGGATCTTGTTTTTGACTGTGGCCTATGCTTTGTCATGTCATGCTTGATATTGTTTTGGATTTATGCTTAGTGATTTTTGCTGTAGCATAACATGTTATAAACAATTGAGATTGCTTAATGTGCCTTGAAAGAATCATGCGTTGTTTTAGCATATTAAAGCATAGTATTGAGGTATTCTCCTTTGATGCTTTATTTGGGTTGACTTGGCGCATGCTCACACCATGTTAAGACTATCCCAAGTCACCATAGCCTCTATGATCCTTTAGTTTTCGACTTGTAATATCACTTTATGCTTTAATTAATGATGTTTTGTCACTTTGCATGATTATGGCCATTATTTCTCTCTTAGTTGGTCGCTCCCAGTCTTTTGCTAGCCTCCATAACCAAGCATGAGTTCCACTCATGCATCCAACTCCAAATTAAACAAAGTTATTCCAAAGAGTCCACCATACCTACCTATTAGCATTTTTTATTCCAAGTATATTCATGTTTTTATCTACCTTCCAAATTAAACTTGTTATGTGAAAATTAGTGATTAAACTCTCACGAACTTGATGGCACACTTTACTTTTCTTGCCCCTAATAAACTTGAACCATTGTGTCATCTAAGTTGTATATGCTTGCACTTATACGTTGGTAATTAGCAGAACCATGCTGTCATGGGGAATGCTTTCAACATTGCACTTGTACATTGTACCCAGTTGATATCATGCTCTTTTGTTTATAGATGTCGTCGGTGTGAAATTAAAGGGGAGCTTGTAAGTCCATGGAGTTATGTATGTGTGTTAGAGAAACGCCTGGGCCGCTAGTCTAATCCATGCCTAATCATGGTGGAAACCTGCAGCGTAACCATAATGAGCAATCTATGAAGTATTCTTCTTATAAAAAAAGAGATAGAGATTGAGAAACAAGAAAAAAAGATGAGAATAGAGGAAAGAGAGAAAAAAAGCACCATTTTCCCATGGTAAATAAGAAGATTGATGAGATGCTCATTGTCTGCTTGCCTTGTCATTTTGATATGGGGATTCTTCCGTATCATCGGGCAAGGGGTACCCCGTTGGTGGTTCTCTATGATACACATGTACTTACTATGACAAGAACTTACCGGTAACTAAACTTGAGTAGCATGAGGAGCGGCCCTCATATTCAAGGGACATGAGATTGCCAACTTATACTTTGTCAAGCATATACTCCATAGTTTGTTCACTTTAACCTTAATCACTACAAGATGCTTATGATATGGGCAATGAGAGCTGAAAGCTAATAAGTACCATAATTTTTGGAAGCTCTTTATGAGACTTGAATCCCTGCTTCCTTCTATGAAGACCTTTCTTTTGCTTGCTCTTGAACTATTTGTATCTAGTCACCCTTATGAACTTTGGAGGTGTCCTATGCATTTATGTTTTGCTACACTATGAGGGACAAGATGAATACCATTCTCATTATGTTTTCTATATGTGAAACAAAAAAACGTCTTGCAAAGCATTGTAATTCATGAATCTTTTGTTTGTACCTTTTCATGCTACAACATAGTTGCTATGTCTTATTGATAGAACTATATTTTTCATGCTATGTTAAAGTACTATGATCCCAGCTTTCAATGTTTTACAAATACTTTGATCAAGATTATGATGGTGTATGTCACCTCAAATTATTCTTTCTTTTTATCACTTACCTACTCGAGGACGAGCAGGAGTTAAGCTTGGGGATGTTGATACGTTGCTAACGTATCTATAATTTTTTATGTTCCATGCTTGTTTTATATCTACTTTCTTATGTTTTGTCCACACTTTGGAGTATTTTTATACACTTTCTGGGACTAACCTATTAACAAGATGCCATAGTGCCAGTTGCTTGTTTTCTGCTGTTTTGTTCCAGGAAAGTCAGAAAATGAATATACTCGGAATTGGACGGGACAAAAGCCAAAGTCAATATTTCACCGAGGGGAACACGGAGCCAGAAGACGATACGGAGAGGGGCCAGGGGCCAGCCACACCACCTGGCCGCGCGGCCAGGCCTGGCCCGCGCCAGGGGGTGGTGCGGCCGCCTCGGGGACCCCCTCGGCCTCCCCTTTCGCCTATAAGAAGCCTCCGATACAGAAACTTTTTGTGCTTCTGCCCCAGGTTGTTATATAACTTTTGTTAGTTCAACACTTTTTGATTTGAGCAACAGAAGGTCTTCAAAAAAATTGGTTTTTACCTGCTGGTCTGTTTTGACAGATTTCTACCATTTTCTGCATTTGCTTCTTGTTGGTTCCTTTTTGAGTTCTTTTGGGGAATTGAGATTTCTGAGGGAAGTGCTACAGTAGCTTGCGTTTTAATGGAAGTTTTATTGGTGTTAGAACTGAACCTAAAGACTTATTATCTTGAGTGCACTAATGTTGCTAATAAAGATTGTGTGAAGTTTTGTATGAAGGAAAAATTTCAGGTGTATGGAAGGAATGAGTAATGAGATGAAGGATGGACTAAAGCTCAAGATTGGGGATGCCACGCGTGTCACCCCAAGAAATATCCAAGAAGTACAAGCGTTAAAGCCTCGGGATGCCCAAGGCATCCCCCTCTTCATCAATAAAAATCCCAGGTTTCCTCCAAACGCTTCATTTTTATTGTTTCATGCACAGTTGTGTTGTTCTTGGAGCGTCTTCTTTTTCGTTTTTGTTTTGGTTTTTCGTTTGCTTGGTTTTCTTAGTTTGCTGAATAAATTGGTTGGACCCCCTCTTTCATACATTGGTTTTAATATAGTTTGGTTTGGTTTGGAAAATAGTAGGAAAGTTTATGCTTAAGTGTTAAAGAGAGCTTGTTTTCGACTGTGGCCTATGCTTTGTCATGCCATGCTTGATATTGTTTTGGCTTTATGCTTAGTATTCTTTGTTGTAGAATGACATGTTATAAACAATTGAGATTGCTTAATGTGCCTTGGAAGAATCATGCGTTGTTTTAGCATATTAAAGCATAGTATTGTGGTATTCTCCTTTGATGCTTTATTTGGGTTGACTTGGCGCATGCTCACACCATACTATGACTATCCTAAGTCACCATAAGCCTTGATGATCCTTTAGTTTTCAACTTGTAGTATCACTTTATGCTTTGATCAATGATGTTTTGTCGCTCTACATGATTATGGCCATGAGCTCTCTTAGTTTGTCGCTCCCAGTCTTTTGCTAGCCTCCACAACCAAGTATGAGTTCCACCCATGCATCCAACTCCATAAACTAAGTTATTCCAAAGAGTCCACCATACCTACCTACTAGCATATGCTATTCCAAGTATATTCATGTTTTTGTTTACCTTCGAATTAAACTTGTTATGAGAAAACTAGTGATTAAAGCTCTCACGAACTTGATGGCACACTTTAGTTTTCTTGCCCTTAATAAACTTGAACCATTGTGTCGTCTATGTTGTATATGCTTGCACTTATTTGCTGGGAATTAGCAGAACCATGCTGTCATGGGGAACACTTTCAACATTGCATGAGTACTTTGTACCTAGTTGATATCATGCTCTTTTGTATATGGATGTCGTCGGTGTGAAATGAAAGGGGAGCTTGTAGGTGCATGGAGTTATGTATATGTGTTAGAGAAACGCCTGGGCCACTGGTCTAATCCATGCTGACATGGTGGAAACCTGCAGGGTAACCATAATGAGCTGTCTATGAAGCATTCTTCTTATAAAAAAAGAGTCCTATATTGAGAAAAAAGAGAAAAATAAAAAAGAGATAATGAATAGAGGAAAGAGAGAAAAAAGCACCATATTCCCATGGTAAATAAGAAGATTGCTGAGATGCTTGTTGTCTGCTTGCCTTGTCATTTTGATATGGGGATTCTTCCGTATCATCGGGCAAGGGGTACCCCGTTGGCGGTTCTCTATGATACGCATGTACTTACGATGACAAGAACTTACCGGTGACTAAACTTGAGTAGCATGAGAGAGGCCCTCGTATTCAAGGGACATGAGGTTTCTAACTTATACTTCGTCAAGCATGTACACCATAGTTTGTTCACTTTAACCTTAATCACTTCAAGATGCTTATGATAGGGGCAATGAGAGCTGAAAGCTATAAGTACCATAATTTTTGGAAGCTATTTATGAGACTTGAATCTCTGCTTCCTTCTATGAAGGCCTTTCTTCCACCATTATATTGAGTCTCCACCTTCTACCTTTATGCACCTACTTTGAGAGCATAGTGGCTATTCTTAGTTCTATGTGCATTGTCCCAAGACTAGTTGATTGATGCATAACTTGATATTGCTTGTTTTAAATTATTTGTATCTAGTCACTCTTATGAACTTTGAATGTGTCCTATGCATTTATATTTGCTACTCTATGAGGGATAAGCTGAATACTATTGTGCTATGTTTTCTTTATGTGAAACAAACAAACGTCTTGCAAAGCATTGTTATTCATGAATCTTTTGTTTGTGCCTTTTCATGTTGCATCTTAGTTTCTTTGTGTTATTGCTAGAATCTTTTCTTTCATGTTATGATTGAAGTACTTTGATCCCAGCTTTGAATGTTTTACAAATACTTTGATCAAGTCTTTGATGGTGCATGTCACCTCAAAAATTATTCTTTCTTTTTTATCACTTACCTACTCGAGGACGAGCAGGAGTTAAGCTTGGGGATGTTGATACATTGCAAATGTATCTATAATTTTTGATGTTCCATGCTTGGTTTTATCTACTTTCTTGTGTTCTGTCCACACTTTGAAGTACTGGTGGGATTGACAACCTCATCACAAGTTGGGGGCAAAGTTCTGTGGATGTGTTGTGCAGGTCTCCACGTTGCTACTAGCACCGGTAGTGCGCCCTGCCAAGGCTCAGCTAGCAACACCTTTGGGGTGTTTCCTTGCTCCTACTGGTTCGATTAAACCTTGGTTTCTTACTGAGGGAAAACTTACTGCTGTGCTCATCATACCTTCCTCTTGGGGTTCCCCAACGAGCTCCACATCAACACCGAGCCATCAGGGGCAAAGTTCTGTGATTGTGTTGTGCTGGATTCCAAGTTGGAAACAACACCTGGGAGGTGTTTTCTTGCTCCTACTGGTTCGATAACCTTGGTTTCATAACTAAGGGAAAACTTGTTGATATACTCATCATACCTTCCTCTTGGGGTTCCCCAATGAGCTCAACATATTGAGTAAGCAGTTAACAAGTTGGAGCAAGTTATACCTTCGGTATTGTTGACGACTTGCTACCGGTGTTGGGGATGATGTTCGGACATCGTGGTGTCGAGGAGCGTGGTATGTGATGATTTGTGGAAGCTTGATGTTAGTCAGGGCGACACGCACGCGAAACACGAATAACACAAGAAGAAAAACTATCAAAATTGGGGTTGTCAAAATTTTCGGCAGAGCGGCCGGTTATACCGCTGGAATTTTTGGTGGGGATTCCGGCGCGCCAGGAATCTCACCAGAAATTTTGGCGCATGAACCGGATCATCGGGATGCTCGCTGAAATCAATTCGTGACGAACTAAAAAAGTCAAATCTCTAGAATATTTGCAAATCTATCGGGATTGGGCCAGGGGAAGTTTCAAGGAAGATTGATGAGGATACAATCATAGAGTATGATGAGTCTCTAGTCTAAGCTAGAAGGAAATACTGAGCCTCACTGAAAAATATTACAAAGTGAATTCATTCCTAGTTGGATATAATACTTTGATTCTTAAGAACTTTATACTACCTATATCATGGTGTTATTATTTGACTAGATTCAATATCCATCAGACTAGCGCCAGCGGGAGGAGAGGGAGGGAGGCGAGCAAGAGATGGAAGGTGACCAAAAAGGAAGGTTCAGTTTAGACAAATAGAAGCTTTGAAATTGGAATAGGCGCAGATTCCTCATACGGTCTCCGAATCAAGCAAATAAGTACTTGTTGGAAAGATAATTCTGAGATCTTTCGAACAGGTACTCGCACGTCTCTAGACCTAGGATAATCTGGCCCTCGCACCGCGGATAATTTGGCCTAGTTTCAAAATTGTGCTAAGGACTTCGGGCGCGTCGCACTGTATGGGGGCGGATAATCCGGCCCTACTTGGGGCGGATAATCTGGTCCTAAAAGTTTCCATCAGATCCAGACAGATCTGACTATATCAGACACGTTTTCGTTTCATGTTTTTCTGATGTTCCAGCTGCCATATAAGCCCTGGAATGCCCTCTAGATTAGATGAGACCATGTTTAAGATAAACCCTAGTTCTTGTGTTGCCAATGCAAAACATTATATCTTCTCACACCAATTTGTATCGATCTATTGTGTATGCTACTATCAATCAAGTGTGATTAGTTGATCCATTGGGATGTAGCCAATTGCAAGTTTCGTGTGATCTGATGTCCATTGGGAATTGGAAGATTGCAAACCGTTTCATGGTCAGCGGCTACGTGCTCAAGTGTGTGAAGTTGCAAATGTCTACAAGGGTTGAGAGCTATTGCATTGGCATTAGGGATCGATCAAGAGGTTCGTGAGTGGCATACAAGTTATCTCCACCCTATATCATCATACAACCACCTCGCTTACTGAGAAGATCGAGTTGTTATTATTTGAATAGATTTAATATCCATCAGACTAGCGCCAGCGGGAGGAGAGGGAGGAAGGCGAGCAAGAGATGGAAGGCGACCAAGAAGGAAGGTTCAGTTCGGACAGACAGAACCTCTAAAATTGAAACATGCGCGGATTCCTCATACGAACTCTGAATGAAGCAAATAAGTACTTGTTGGAAAGATAATTCCGAGAGCTTTCCAACAGGTACTCGCATGTCTCCAGACCCCGGATAATCCAGCCCCCGCACCCTGGATAATCTGGCCCAGTTTCAGAATTCTGCTAAGGACTTCGGGCGCATCGCACTGTATGGGGGGCGGATAATCTGGCCCTACTTGGGGCAGATAATCCAGCCCTAAAAGTTTCCATCCGATCCGGACGGATCTGACTATATCAGAGACGTTTTCGTTTCGCATTTTTCTGATGTTTCGGCTGCCATATAAGCCCTGGAACGCCCTCTAGATTAGATTAGACCATGTTTAAGATAAACCCTAGTTCTTGTGTTGCCAAGGCAAAACATTATATCTTCCCACACCAATTCATATTGATCTAGTGTGTTTTCTACTATCAATCAAGTGTGATTAGTTGATCCATTGGGATCTAGCCAATTGCAAGTTTCGTGTGATCTGCTGTTGCATTGGAAATTGGAAGATTGCAAACCGCTTCGTGCTCAGTGGCTACGTGCGCAAGTGTGTGAAGTTGCGCATATCTACAAGGGTTAAGCACAGTTGCATTGGCATCAGGGATCGATCGAGAGGTTCATGAGTGGCATACAAGTTATCTCCACCCCATATCATCATTCGACCACCTCGCTTACTGAGAAGATCGGGCCACCCCTTATCATCTTGGTATCAGATTCCAGTGTTTCCTCGGTAAGCATCCACAAATCCATCAATAGTTAGTTGTTTTTCATCCGACATAGAAAAATCCATACAAAAATATTAGGGTTAGTATTTACCATAGCCTAGATTGCATCGGAGTTGAGTCTTAGTTCCTGGTCGTTGTCGTGTGTTTGATCTAATCTCAGCAAGTTCGAGTAGTGTCTAGGTTTTCTTTGTTATTTTCATTAATTCCATGTTTTTGAGTCATTCTTCATCATTTCTGCTAGTTTACATATTATTTTCCGAGTCCACGTAGCGTCCTTTTGGTGTTTTCAAACCTAGCTATAGCCTATCTACAGCATCCGTGCCTAGGAACGTACCTATGAGACTAGTTGCTTTGCTCTGAACAGGCTGCTCATTAGGGTTTTGAAGTGCAAATTTTTGACCAGGTAGACCGGATTATCCGGGCCCCAAAAAACCAGAATATCTGGCCCCTACACTACAAGAAAAGTTGGCTTTTACAACGGACGATTTTCGTGGTTGAAGACCCGTTTTTCGTGGCTAAAAAGTCTTCAACGACGGATGCCCATCGTGGTAAAAGCCCTGTCACAAAAGAATCTACCATGTTTTTTTCCTGACCATGCGGATCGCACCCTTCAGCCACGAAAACTTGTTCTGTCGTAGATCTGTTCGCCAGCCGTGTTGACTGCTAACGTCATGCAAAATGCCACGTGGCACCCGCCGTTAACGGCCGGTTACCGCTGTTAACGGCCACGGAAACTGTGGTAGAAGCCAGGCCCAGCCAAGGCCTGCTCATAATTAAGTGGGCCAGCCCATCACAAAATCCCAATAAGATTACGGCTTGTTACTGTTTCACCTGACAATGTTTGAAATGGGCCCAAAGATGTGGCCAGCAGTGGCCCGTGAATGTCAGGCCCGTTACTGTTTCGGCCTACAAAATCCCACACTTTTCAAATACTGTGCGGCCCATTAACAGGCTGTGTCAAGTAGGCCCGATACTGTTAAAGCCCACGGTCAGCCCGTCACTATTCTCCCAGCTCGTCATGGGCCGCCTACGAATGGCCCACTTTTGAGAAGGCCCGACATTGTTCTGGCCTTTTACTATTCTGGCTCGTTACTGTTCTGGCTGTTTACTATTCATGTCCTTTACTGTTGTGGTCCTTTACTGTTTTGGCTCGTTACTATGTTGGTTGCCCCTGCTCTGGCCTGTTACTATTCAGGCTTGTTACTGTTCTGGCATGTTAGTATTTAGGCATATTACTGTGTTGGATTTGTCACTGTTTTGGTCTACTGGTGTTTTGGCCTGCTACTGTTTGGCATGTTACTGTTTAGGCCTATTACTATTTTGGCCTGTTACTATTTTGGCATGTTACTATTTTGACCTGGTAATCTTTCGGCCTATTACTGTTTCGGCATGTTACTGTTTCGGCCTGCTACTGTTCCGGTCTGTTACTGTTTTGTCACGTTGCTATTTTAGCCAGTTACCGTTGCTATTTTGGTCTATCACTGTTTTGTCATGTTACTGTTTTGGTCAGTTACCATTACTGTTTCGGTAACTCTGAAACCTGATCAACCTGGCTGGCGTTGTTATGGTACAGCCATGCGTGGACGGTGTCAACTAAATGCCTACATGGCCTATGCGAGTTATCTAGATTTTACATCAGCTGCAAACTTCTTAAAAATATTACAAAATATGAACAAAAGGGAAAGAAAATTCAGCACTTTAGTTCCAAATCAAGTTGATAGCAGAGTCCTCAATTTGCTTTCTCAATCCATCAACTACATCTCCCTTTGAGTGTGACAGCTACATTGGAAAACCACCTTGAGATATGATCTTGCAGTCTCCTCTTTGGTGGCGATAGCAATAATTGTAGTCTGAAACTAACTAATAACAAGTTAATAAAGGAAAGAAGACAAACTACTCATAGCTAAGAATGAGCCAGATAGAAATTATAACTGCATAATACAAACTTGTAGAGTAGGAATGCAAACCATGAATGAACTATATAGTAGACGATAGTTATGTCGTTGCCTAGGACGAATCAGAACCAGATACGAGATATAATAGTGTGGCTTGTAAACCTGTAGAACATGACAAACAAGCATTAGACAAGTATGCCAACAATGAAATGAGAAATCAAACAAAGTGTTTCTTAGAATTTTAGTATAAACTAGCCAGGTCATTTCAGCAAATATATATGGAAGCAGTGGTATCTCCTGGAATGCAAGAGACATTGGGTGACTCGGAATTTGTGCTAAGCTACACAATGGCATGCAGTTACTATCATAGCTAAGGATGAACCACATACAAATTATGACCGCATCATACCAGAATTTGTTGAGCAGGAATGGAAAACACGAATGAACTATACAGTAAAGAATAATTATGTTGTTGATTAGGACGAACCAACACCAGATACAGAAAATATATAATGGCATCACTGGTGGACCTGTAGGCTATGCAAACCAACATGTTAAGTGTTGCCTTTTTGAACTCTATGCAAAGAAAACGAAAATAGTCTGTGTTGCAGCTTTTGAAGAACCAGATGGCAACAACAAAACTATAATCGAACTAGTACGGAGAGTTTGAACGGGTACCACAGGATAGCAGAATGATGCCAGGGAGGAAATAATAGCAAGAACTTAGCTCAGGAATAAGCAGATGGAGTCAGTAACTGTGTAGCAGGGAATCCACACTAATATTTTCCACTGACATTACATTTTGCAAGAACTACACAATAGCAGGCATTTACTGGTGTACGGAGCAGCTAAGTTAAGAACATGTGCATGACAAAATAACAGACATGTGCATGACTTGATATTTGTAGAGTAGCGAATGCAAACCAACATGTCTAATGGCATTGTATGTACTAGCACGAAAAACAGGTGTTCCCAGTGACTTGTATGTACTACCACGATTACAAAAATGCAGTTCACTGCGACAGGCTTGAACCTGCTATACCGCTGACAAAACAAAACGGGTTGGAGATTTGGTTAACCTTGCTCGGAGAGGCATCTAAGCATCGCGGTACCATGCAAGTGACGTCCAGGTCACCGAGGGTGCTGTGGTTGCGGTGGCTGTTGGCGTCGGGGAAGAAGATCTTGGGCGGTCGATGCTGGCTTGAAAGCGATGGACGAGAGCGTCGCTGAGGCAGATTCGGTGCAGTGAACGGCGACGGTCGTGTAGCTGGTCTGGAGCGGTGGACATGGAACTCTTTGAACTAGATCACGCCCGGTGGACACCGATGAAGCGGATCCGGTACGGTTGGGTAGCTTTCGGCAGAGAGGAAGCAGAGCTTGGGCAGTCGATGATGCCATCAGCATGGTGAAAGACACCGCAGCTCCTATATCTAGTGGGTGAGCATCGGTGAAGCGGTTGCACGGCTGTGCACGAGACCGCAGCTCAAGCCGGTGCGCGTCGTGGTCGTGGAGGGGACAGATGAGCTTGGGATTTTTGGGAGGGCCGGCGGGAAAAACTGGGGGAATCGGGACCATAGAGGTGAGCAGAAAAAATAATTATGATCGTGCCCCGAAGCTACCGACTTTAGCATGCCCATTTGTCGTCTGAACAATGGGTAGATTTGGAATTTTAAATTCTAATGTTTTTGAAATGGAAGGGTGCGAAATGCTTCAAGGTTGGTGTGTGGTTTTGCCGCTCGATTGAGAATTTGAATTTGGCTTGCACCCATCTAATAATAATAATAGAAAAATGGTACTCCCCCAGTCGGTGGGATATTTTGGCTCAAAGTTTTTGAAACGGTGGGGCGGCAAATGCTTAGTAGGGTGATTTTGCCGCTCGATTGAAATTTTGAATTTGGCTAGCCTCCATCTACTAATAGAAAAAAGGTAGTAGGCCATACGCTATCTGTCCAGGAATTCAAGGCCGAGAGTCACATCAAATGATCATCCATAAACATTTTTTTGCACAGAAACTTGGATACCATGCATTCACACAGCATAGACGGTAAATTTTGCCGCTTGACTCAGATTTTAAATTTGTCTAGGGTCCATGTAATAATATAAAAATGGTACTACCTTGGTGGGTGATTTTGCCTGAAAATGTTTGAAACAGAGGGGGTGCGAAATGCTTCGGGGTCGGTGGGTTATTTTCCCGCTCGATTACGATTTTGAATTTGGCTGTCGGCCAAGTTTTTATTACTAGAAAAAAGTTTATGTAGTTCGAATGCCATCTGGTCAGGAATTTAAGGCAAGACTCACATCAACTCATGCCTCCTATTCAAACGGGTAGGCGGTAGGTTTTGGCGGTCGACGGTGATTTTGAATTTAGAGATTGTCCAAAGAATAATTAAAAAATAGGCCATTCTCCCTCTATTTCAGGGATCCAAGTCAGGGAGAGTGATTATCTACCTTGCGTATGAAAATGTAGATCTTCGATACAAGATTTTTTTTAACATAATAACAAACAAATGTCTGAATTAGCTCTGATTCAAGCATGTGAAAATGGTGTGCAACCAAGGTCTAGTAATTATTTAGGTGTTGGCACAGACTCTTCTACAGGAAGCACTAACTAAATGGTAGCACTAATTCATATCAAATAAAAAATCCTGATGCGAAACAAATACTCCTACTACGGCATACTATCAAAACACAAAGACCAGCTAAAGTATATGTAGAACAAATAAAACAAGATTTCATCACGCATACACTACTATATAGGGAACACCATTTCATCATATAAAACAATGTTTTATCAGACACACATAGGCCCCCAAAATGAACAGACAGCTCTAATATTCCAGCCCATGCCGCTGTGACTGCAGCACAAACAAAGGTGTCGCCACAGTTCCATCAGCTACCAAAACAAACAAATATCAGACTGTAGCTCCAAATAACACAACCTGGGCAAACACATGCTTGCCCAAACAAGTCTTGCTTGTTCATCTCCTTGATGTTGCAGTCTGAATCAGTTGTGTTGCTGATAGGACTTCCTTTTCATTTCTTTGATTTAGCACTCCGAATCACGTCGGTTGCTGAAGGAAATGAACAAAATGATCAGCAAAATCATAGGTGTTCAAAAATGCAAGGGTTGCACATGAATGACTGCACTAACCAGGTGTCATAATGTAGGGATGTAAAGTACACCAACGTTTATGAGATCTGGACTTCTTAGACTTCATGCTGCTGATATCTAATTCGAATACTCCCTCCTTCGCCCATATAACCACCATTTCTCTATCCTCAAATGTGCAGAGTAACCTTACTGCATCTTTCCTACCATATGCCCATGATTTATCAAGGCCAAGGAGAGTATCCAACTCAACCTTTATATGAGGCACCCAAGCTTCCCATTTGCATGTTGATGATCTTGCACTGGACCACGTGTTTAGATTGAAGTCTCTTATAACCGCAAGTGCAACATCTCCATTATGCCCCTTAGCGATGACAAAATTGCGTCTAGAAATATCATGTGTCTCATGGGGGCACTCAATATAACACAGTTTTTTTGTCACGTTATCGAAGGCAATTATATATCTGGAGTTCATTGTTGGCCAGTACAAAATGTCCCCTATGAGAGTTGACGGCCTACGATCAATCTTAGCCAGCATTTCAGCAGGTTCAATCCAGTCCTTCCATTTTCCTAACTCTGATGAGTACCTCTACACCAGTGCTTGGTTATCATTGGTTACTATCCAAACAACCCAGATATTGTTGCAACAGTGTGAAGACAATTGTCCATGATGTCTTGAACAGAGACTTGTGCCGCTATCATACTCATGTCTCTGCCAAATTGGTGGTTCTGGTATCACTGTTTCACTTCCACTGATTGGATCCCAGGCCCTTATCATGTTAGACCCTTGCAGATAATGAAGTAGCACCCTACCATTGTGACATCCGAATACATATGGTCTGTAGGATTTATGTACTTCCACCAGCCTGTTTAGCTTCTGGAAGATGGATTGGTCAATATTATGATCTGTTAAGAACCAGGCGTCCTCAGAGATGTTGGTAAAAAAACCCAAGTAACGGCATTCCTCTATTGTGTGACAGGGTTAGCCTTTTGAAATCGTTGCTTCACATGAAGTCCATCCAACATTTTTGGGATACAGATGCCCTCAGTATGCAGGATGGGTGCGGAGGAAGCCTGACAAGAATCTGACCAAATACATCGCCTGGCAAGTCGTTGATTGTTGCATATGTTCTTCCACCCAAGCTGGTAGGATGATGCAAATAGCACAAGTGCATCATCAGAATTAAGTAAATAGCACAATGCACAATGCACAACCCTAAAAAAGAATTAAGTAAACACCACAATGCATCATACATTTTATAGGAAAATTTATTCGAAATTTCCTAAACTGCACCTATCTGAAAAACTACCTGAAAAGCAGAGTATGTCAACAAAATAACCTAAACAGCACAAGCAATCAACCAGAGTAGTACAAAAGCACCACAAAATGCTTCAGCATGTCGGAACTGGGCAAAGGGAATGAAGAACTTTTTTAGGTCACCGGGGAGGACAAAAAGGCTCCCACCTGAATTTTCTGGTTTTATCATAAAGAAGAGGAGAAAAAACGGGCGCAGCTTCAGTGACTTGGTGAACCCAAGTCTCACGGTGACTTGCCCCAGGATCCACCTTCCATCTTAGATCAAACGTATGACAGTAGTTCAGATTTTGAACTAAAAAGTAAAAGTATTCAAAAAAATTGACAAAAAATCAGTAAATCATCGGTGCCTAGGTTTGAATCTTGTGAAAGTTTTATCCCATTCGGATCACTAGTTTGTGATTAAATATATTTTTATGTTCCTACTACTACTAGTTTAAACTAATATCCACTGCGTCCAGAAAAAACCCCGGAGCAGAATACGCAAAAGAGGAAGTCAAGGAGACAAAATCCAACACAGAACTTACAATACAGTCGACGAGTTCTGAGAAGATGGAGCAGGCACCACCGACGAATGACGAGCCACGGCCGTTGACGCTGAAGAAGCACGACCACGAGCTGATGCATTCATAGCATCCCACGCAGCTGTCGCTTTGGTAGTGGCAGCCAACATAGCTGAATTTGTTCCAGCAGCAGCCGATGAGGATTTCAACTGCGCCTCCACCGCTTTCCAAGCATCACTCAACACTGCCCAAGACTCCGATGCGGTACAAGCATCGGCCTCCGCATCCGCTTCACATGTATCTGCTGGTGCTGCTTCAGCATCCACCGATGCAGCAAATGCATCCGCCAACGCCGATTCCATTTCCTGTAAACGCCACGAGCTTATTTAGCTCGCAATGCCCAAAAATAAATGCATTCTATCCTTCAGAAAACCCGTAATGGCTGGAGGTTCAGGACATACATACCAGAGAATGGCGGTGCGGTGGTGTTCAGCGGTGGAGCGGCGGGGACGATCCGGTCGAGGGAGGGCGGCCAGGCGGAGAAGATGATGATGGGGTTGAGGGGCACACGACTGAGCTACCTTGAACTCGAAACTAACTTTCGCCCCACTATTTTTTTTATTTTTTTGTGAACCCCGCCTTTTTTAGGGGAAACCACGGCTGTATTAATAGTAGCAACCACACGACTGATACAAGTTTGTGCACTTGCGTTGCTCAGCTTCCCTCCTACAGACATCAAGTTTGTGCACTTATTCGTGTGATACAATCAATTGTTGGGTAAAATATTCTAGGTGGTAGAAGCCTTCCCTTTCTATGACATCAAGATCTAGAGTTCAAACATCGACCTGAAATTCCGCAATCTACAACTACAAGTTTTCGTTTACTACCAGAAACATGCTAAAAAATCACCAACATCATCATTAACAGATCTCAGAAGGAAAAAAATGAAAGATAAAAAACCACCGCAAGTTCGAATAAGATGACTGTTGTTGCCAAATATAGTCACATAAAGCCAGGTCCAATATATATGTCATAATAGTACATGAAATATATAGATTCGTGGACACCACACACCAGCAGAGCAAAAAAACAGTTATAGTACCTGACTTAACAAACAGTCATCCTCACAAGAGACCCAAACCCTTCAAAAATGAAAGTAGAGCGGTCAATATGGTTTACAGATTTCCTCATCTTTTTCAGGATCAGGACTGTATGGGTGTGGAGAATCTCGAATTTCTGTCAGGGTCTCATCTTCTTCTAGAGCCGAATTGAAAAGACTGTCATCTCGCATTCCCACCTATTCCAAAATCCGGTTGTACACCTGGCCAATCAGCTCGTCGCCATACACATTAGGCAACTCGGGGACTAAGTTGTCATCCACGAACTTTTGAAAATCAACAGTAGCATCATGAGCAACTGAAATTCATGTATTCCATCCTATAGTCAAATCAGTTATCCGCTTAGTGGATGTGGAAACTTCTTACTTCAAGCGCCTAATCAGTTTGTCCTGGTGTTTCACTTTCTCTTAAGGCACGAAATCATGTGTCTATGAGCTTTGTATTTCTCTCGGAGACGGGCAATTGTCAAATCCTTGTAGTTACCAGCACCATTACGCCATGAGCAATATGAGTAACATGGAAACTGCAGAACAAATCCAAAATTAAACCAGATTCTCATTTCAAAAAAAATAAACCAAATTCTCGTTTCACAATCCAAATTCAGCTGCACACATCGTGCAAGCTCCATAGTGGTACCGCAAATGGCAAATAACCATAGAGGCATATTTCCCAAACATGGGAAACAGAACCGACATGAAAAGGGTCATACTTCAGGGTTTGCCTTCTTAGCTGGCACATGAGCAGTCCTGGCCTTAGTAATAAGTGGCAACATATCAGAATGGCTTCGTTTCTGCAAATCATGATGCAACAAAAATGATCAGTATATTTTAGGGGACATTTTAAGTAATAAAGCGCTCTTTATCAAAAAAAATGTTTTCGGGGACAAAGCATATTTTACTGAAATTCCTGCAAAGCAACTTGATACATAAAAACACTTGTCACTCGATAATGCCTCCTCCACGGGTGGGACATGCGCATGATGCTAAATGAAATGCAGCAAAACTAGTAAATTTTAGGAAAGAACACATCAACTTCGCAATGCAAAGAAGGATACATGCATTAATCTGATGCCAAGGATTGGGCGTGTTTCCCTTTAACGAACAATATGTTTATGAATGATATGGAGCAAATTACATCTGCATTGTTCAGCAGAGGACCGTTCTGTGAAATAAAGCCAAGGGGCAAGCTTCCCATCCTCAAAAGACTCTTCTTGGCAGCATATACTTACCTATTTTTAGTGGACCTTATAACTAATTCCATGGCTACATCCATGGTGATCCCAGCTTCCTAATGTGGCATATAGATCTACTATTTCAAATAGCAATCACCTAATCAACCATCCAAATGGTTGCAGACTCACCGGAGATTGCACTGATGCGATGGAAAGGTGGATGTTGCTGGGTAAACAAGGTGCGTGACGGGGGAGGTGCACAAATGTGCAAAAAGTGTAGCGATACTCGTATATAGATAGAGATACTAGTAACACATAAACCAGATCAATTAGTAGTAACCACAAACTCCAGAAGGGCTGTAAGCAGACTGTCAACTACTCCCATATTAATTAACCTAGTGTAATTTAACGTGGCAGTACTATGAGATGGTGAGTACTAGTAAACAAAAGGGGATTACTTAATTATTAGTGGAATCTACAGCCAACCACCAAAAGCATCATGAGCATGCTAAATATCTAGATTGCGGACCATACTTGGTTAAGAACCTAATGTCTAGCTCTAATTACCCAAATCTAAGAGAATCTATCATATTTACGACTGAGTGTAGTGAGTTGGAGACATCCATTAACTCTGCAGCCATCTCCTCGGCATGCATCTGATGGCGCTCATGCTCCTCCTCTTCGAGGTCATCACGGATCTCGAGCTGTAACCACAGCGACATCATCACACACTGTAGTGAAAGTGAGTCCGGTAGATCTACCCAGTGGACGAACATGCAGCGCTCACATTCGTAGTTGCAACCCAAGAACCTGCGGCCGAAGTTCGTTCCCTTGAACGCGACATGGTGACAGGGCGCCAGGGCGCAGTCGCACTAGAGCCGGAGATCCGCGTCGGTAACAATGTCGTACCACTCCGCGTCTACCATCCGTGCCGGCATCTGAACCCAAGAAACATCGTCGCTCGAGACGGGCAGAATAGAGAAAAACCCCAAAAGGAGAGAACCCATAAGCTGAATTCGAGAAAATAAACTGAGACCGTTAACTCTGGCGTACTTACCCTAACCCGGCCGCCTTGCGCTTCAGGATCCCCTGTCGTTCGCCGGACCGGCATGACTGAATCCGCCAACATTGCTCAAAAAAAGAGTGTGCCTTCAAAGCCTAGCGTAGAGGCTTCATGGAGAAGAAAGAGGTAAGGGAGCCGGTCCTCACATTCGCTGGCTACTACTCCGTATTGGATTTAACTCGACCACTGATAACTGGGGCCTGCGCTAGAGAGCCCGTGGGCCCCCAAACATCACTCACCTAGATTGACTTGCATTACATGGAGTACTTCTGGAAAACAGATCAAAACTCAATAAGTAAATAAACCAAAGGCCCCCCTCTCTTTTTGCGAAAACCCATTACAAAATGGAGACGCTCACAAATGCGTACACACACTCACCCCTATGAATGCAGGTACGCACACCCTACACATATGAGCACTTCAGAAATACTAGATCTTGACACTGATCCCGTGGGGCTTGAGCTTGACGAAGTCACCATAGTCACCTCGCTATATATTGACGGGAATTCGCCTCTCACTACCCTCATAACCATCCTACAAAGTCGAGCGCCGAGGCTTCATGGCAAAGAAAGTGCTAGGGGATGGAGCTCATATTCGTTGGCTACTATGGGATGTAATTGAACCACTAATAATGTGGCCCTCGATAGTGAGCCCATAGACCCTAGACACCAGTGACCATTACAATTACTTTGGGAAAACCGAGCAAAAATTAATACAAACGGAAGGTACATCTCTCTCATTTTTGTGAAAACCCACTACAAAACGCACATGCTCACAAATGCATACACACACTCACCCCTATGAACGCATGAATGCACATCCTACCCCTATGAGCACCTGTGAAAGATTGTGTCTTCAGACTGTCTGGTGGGGGGCTTGAGCTTGACGAAGTGACCATAGGCACCTACTTACCTCGTAACCATCCTTCAAAGCCGAGCGTCGAGGCTTCATCGAGAAGGAAGAGCTAGAGGAGTTAGAGCTAACATTCGTTGGCTGCTATAGGATGTAACTAGACCACTAATATGGGGCCCCACAGTAGTGAGCCCATTGGCCCCAGACATCAAAGCAAGCACGGTGTCAAGTCTTAAACATATATCTTGATGGTGGAGTGGGTAGTGTTAACAAAAAGATTCTTCATGGTGATTCTAGTGCTAGACTTATGTCTAAGAGAATCAATTGGGAGGGCCCACTATTTAGTGGATAACAGTCTATTTTTCTTTTTAGCATGGTTGTGTGGAACCACTTCAGTTCTAAACGCTGGACCCAAATTAGTTTTCATAGCTACTTCTAGACACTGCACACGCCCTTACTATATGTAGCTTAGAAATTTACTAGCCTCGTGTCTAAGAAAATTGTAGGTAGCTTTGAAAGTTTTTCGAAAAAGCTTTTGGAGGTACCCATCAAGGGGTTAATTAATATATCACAAAACACCAAGAGTTTTGACAATAGGTTTAACTTCTTACTAAGATAGATTTTGCATCTTGACAATTTAATGAAATTAGGTCAAACTTGAGCTACAAGTAAGCGCGATATAGATTGCTCTTGAATTAAATGTCTTTTGGGAGGTCTATAGGTGCATCTTGTTGTAGTAAACAATTCCATCACTATGAGTTTCCTACTATCTCAGGAAAGAACATTCTCAATTTTCTGAGTGTGATGACGAGATTGTTCTTTCCCGTAAAGCAAGTCTGAAGAATATGGATCTGAATGACACATGAGGCAAGTTTTTAGACATATATTGTGGACCAACATGTTGTACTTACAATTTCCCATGTTTTATGAGTTCTCAAACTTCCTAGCTAACTTCGCCCACTTGATTGATTTTATGCCGATTTATCGAAATTATTAGGTAGAAATTGAACTGTAACAAGTAAATTGTAGGTTGCTTTGAAAGTTTGACGAAAGATCTCTCTTCGAGGTACCCATATCTATCGGGGGAGGGGTCAATTAATATATGGGAAACCACCAAGAGTTTTGATGATATATAGGTACGGTTCAACTTCTTGCTAAGATTTTGCATCAATTTAATGAAATTAAGTTAGACTTGAGCTACAGGTAAGTATGATAGACTGCTCTTGAATTAAATGTATTTTCAGAGGTAGATGGGTGCATCTTCTTGTAGTAAACAATGTCGTTAGTGTGAGTTTCCAACTACCAGGAAAGCACATTCTCAATTTTCCAAGTCATGTCATGATCATTCTCTCACGTAAAGGAAGTTCGAAGAATATTGATCTAAATAAATGCCACAAGCCAAAGTTTTCACACGCACACACACACAGGCATGTGCCACACTCGTATATACTGTATGAAATGTGATTTAACAAACATTAAGTTGTTATTAACCAATAGTATTGTTAGATAAAAAGGCATACATTAAGTATATTAATAATAACTATCTAGAACATGGTGGAGTTTGCTCTAGATACTGTTCAACACGAATCCAACTACTCTGAACCATTGGATCTAACAGCCTAACGACCACGATTGGTACTATGAATCCAATTCAAAACTACCTACCTAACTCCACCCACTTGAATGACTTTATGTAAATTTATCGAAAATAGGTCAGATTTGAACTTGTATAAGTAAATTTTAGGTTACTGTGAAACTTCTACAAAAAAGCTTTTGGAGGTACCCATCGGGGGTCACAATTAATATATGATAAACCATCCAACAAGAGTTTTGATGACAAGTTGGATCAAGACTCGCAAATCCAAACATTTTGCTAACTGTTGGATCTTCTTTTCAATTCCTAGCATCTAAAAAGATTCTACTAATCGTCTTGATGAGAATGATGAATGCTAGTATGCGCAAACCTCAAAGCACACACTTCATTGCTCAGTTTTAGGGTCCTTGTGCTAAATGCATGGACTTGGATGCAATTTTCATTTTTTAGGAGGTCCTTGATATGTAACTTGTACTTCCACCGACCGTGTTCACTCTCAAGCACATCGCACCTACTAGACCAACCATTAGATCAGCCATTCGTATTACTTCTTATTATCTTAGGTTTATATTGTCCTATCTCTTACAATAACGTATCATACCACGCACTACATATAGTGTATGGATTAACTTTAAACATTGACCGTTGGATCAAGACATGCAAATCCAAACATTGCTAACCGTTGGATCTTCTTTTCCATTCTTAGCATCTAGAAATATTCTACTAATAGAATTTAGCACGATGACTGCTAGTATACGTAAACCTCTAGCTCAAAATACACACTTCATTGCTTAGTTTCGGGGTCGTCCTTGTGCTAAATGCATGGACTTGGATGCAATTTTCTCAAAGCACCTCGCTTCCTACAGGTCCTTGATGTAAATTGTAATTCTACCCACCGTGTTAACTCTCAAAGCACCTCGCTTCCTACAAGACCTACCATTAGATCGACCATTCGTAGTACTTCTTATCTTACCTTTATCTTTATCTCTTATCTCTTACAATACCATGCATACCACCACTACATAGTGTAGGGATTAACTTATTTGAACATTGCGTTGGATCAACACTGGGAAATCCAAACATTGCTAATCGTTGGATCTTCTTTTCCATTCTTAGCATCTAGAAAGATTCTACTGATAGTCTTTAGCACGATGAACACTAGTATGCACAAACCTCAAAACACATAGTACTTCATTACTCGGTTTAAGGGTCCTTGTGCTAAATGCACGGACTTGTTGGATGCAATTTTCATTTTTTGTGAGGTCCTTAATGTAACTTGTACTTCCACCGACCGTGTTAACTCTCAAGCACCTCGCTCTTACGAGACCTACCATTAGATCAGCCATTCGCAATACTTCTATCTTATCTTTATCTTGTCTCTTATCTCTTATAATATATACCATACCACTACATATGGTGTAGAGATTAACTTTGAACATTAACAGTTGGATCAAGACTGGCAAATCCAAACATTGCTAACCGTTGGATCTTCTTTTCCATTCTAGCATCTAGGTCAGTACTCCCTCGCTCCGTCCCAAAATGTAAGGCGCCTAAGGATTGGTCAAAAGTCAAACCTCACAAAACTTTGACCAAATGTTTAAAAAAATATCAACATCTACAATATTGAATGGACATATTAAGAAAATATACTTTATGGTGAATCTATTGATATTAATTTGGTATTCTAAATTTTTATATTTTTGTGTATAATCATGGTCAAACTTAAAAAATGTTGACTTTTGACTAATCCTTAGGCGCCTTATATTTTGGCGGAGGGATTACTATTCAACACGAATCCAGTTGCTCTGAACCATTGGATCTAACAGCCCAACGGTCATGATTAGTGATATGGATCCAATTCAAAACTGATCCACTATAGTAGTATATAAGTAGAGAGAATACAGTCTACTGTGCTATGAAAATTTGGGGGTGGTGACATGATGGTTGTAGAACATGCATGGTAGAGTTTGCTCTAGGTAATATTCAACACGAATCTAGCTTCTCTAACCATTGGATCCAACAGCCCAAAGGTCAGGATTGGTGCTATGGATCCAATTCAAAACTGCTCCACTATAGTAGTATAGTATAGATGTTGATCAAATTTATATTTTTTTGTCCTTTACCAGTTATAATTTTATATAGTGATGATATGTCATATGTTTACTATCTGAGCCTTATTAAGGTGTGTTTTTTACACAATGCGGGAGTAGTATATTTCTTTGCTTAGACATATGGTCACCTCTATCCACGCGATGTACATGCTGAGAGAATAAAATGTTGGCAGGGGAAGAGGGCAGCAGCGAAGATAAGTTGAAGGCGGTTCCATGTCTGAGCAAAGTTATGATGGGTTTTTGACACGAGGTACTCCTGCGGCCTTACTGTGTACATTCTACTAGTAGTAAATTTCAGGACCTATGCACGCAAAACAAATCGTGTGTTTTCTCTCTCCTTCCCTATGCTCCATCTCACCTCCCCTTTCCCCTCGCGCACCGGTCCGGCTGATCTCTCCCCTCGTCCACAGCGTGTCGCTGTGCACGTGTGCCTTGGTATGGCGGCTCTGTGTCTCTGGCGTGTTCGGCAGCCATGCGTTGGTGTGGAGTAGGGACGAGGAGGAATACATAGGAAGGAAACCACTTTGGTCCTTGGCGGCAAAAAATTCAAAATTTTCTGGTTTTCAAAATTTTCACTTGCTTCCCAAACATCGGGAGGGAAGGTTATCCAAAAGATCGGCCAAACATTGGGAGGGAAGGAAATTTTGAACCAGTTTTGAACATTGACCGTTGGATCAAGACTGGCAAATCCAAACTTTGAACATTGACCGTTGGATCAAGACTGGCAAATCCAAACTTTGCTAACCGTTGGATCTTCTTTTCCATTATTAGCATCTAGAAAGATTCTACCGATAGTCTTTAGCACAATGGACGCTACTATGCGCATACCTCAAAACACACACTTCATTGCTTAGTTTCAGGGTCCTTGTGCTAAATGCATGTATGGACTTGGATGCAATTTTCATTTTTATGAGGTCCTTGATGTAACTTGTACTTCCACTTACCGTCTTAACTCTCAAGCACCTCGCTCCTACAAGACCAACCATTAGATCGGCAATTTGTGGTACTTCTTATCTTATCTTTATCTTGTCTTATCTCTTACAATACCATACCACCATTGTATAGTGTACGAATTAACTTCGAACATTGACCGCTGGATCAAGCCTGCCAAATCCAAACATTGCTAACCGTTAAATCTTCTATTTTCCCTTAGCATCGAGAAAGATTCTATTGATAGTCTTTAGCACGATGAACGCTAGTATGCGCAAACCACAAAACACACACACTTCATTATTCAGTTTTGGGGTCATTATGTTAAATGGATGGACTTGGATGCAATTTTCATTTTTTTATGAGGTCCTTGATGTAAGTTGTACTTCCATCGATCGTGTTAACTCTCAAGCACCTCTCTCCTATGAGACCTACCATAGTTAAAAGAAAATGCAACCACCCCCAATTATCACACAAACTGGATCAACGGTTTCTTATATGTAATGCCCAAGTTTTTAGTACTACGATTTTTCAAGCTTCGTCCTAGCAAACTTTGCACACTTCAGTTACTTCTTGTCAATTTAACAAAATTAGATCAAACTTGACCTACAAGTAAGCGCGATAGATTGCTCTTGAATTAAATGTATTTTTGTAGGTAGATGGGTGCATCTTCTTCTAGTAAACAATGTCGTCGGTGTGAGTTTCTAACTATGAGGAAAGAAAATCCTCAGTTTTCCGACTGATGACGAGATGGTTCTTTTATGTAAAAAAAGTCTGAAGAAGATGGATCTCAATGCTATAAGCCAAGCTTTTATACATATTAAGTGGACCAACGTGTTTTACTTACAATTCCCATGTTTTATGAGTTTCAAACTCCCTATGTAGCTAATTATCTTTGCCCCACTTGAATGACTTCATGCCTATATTTATTGAAATTTGGTCAAACTTGAACTACAACAACTAAATTATTGTAGGTTGCTTCTAAAGAATTACAAAAAACTTTTGGAGGTGTACCCATTGGGGGCTCAGTTAATATATCAGAAAACAACCGAGAGTTTTGACAATAGGTTTTTAACTCCTTTCTAATAAAGATTTTGCATCTTGACAATTTAACGAAAAATTAGCTCAAACTTGAGCTACAAGTAAGCGCGATAGATTTTTCTTTAATTAAATGTCTCTTTAGAGGTAGATGGATGCATCTTCTTGTAGTAATCAGTACCGCCGGTGTGAGTTTCCAACTATCAGGAAAGAACATTCTCAATTTTCTGAGTGATGATGAAATTATTGTTCGTTTTCGTAAACAAAGTCCGAAGGATATGGACCTGAACACCACAAGCCAAGCTTTCAGACATATATAGTAGACCCTCATGTTGTACTTATGATTCCTGTGTTTTATGAGTTTTCAAACTTATTCTATAGCTAACTTTGCCCACTTGAAATTGATTTTATGTTGATTTATTGAAATTAGTTCAATTTTTAACTACAAGTAAATTGTAGGTTGCATTGAAAGATTTACGTTTTTTGGAGGTAACCATTGGGGCCTGATTTAATATATCACAAACCACCGCCGATAGTTTTTGTAACAAGTTCAACTTCTTGGTACATCTTGACAATTTAACAAAATTATATCAAACTTGAGCTACAAGTAAATGCGATAGATTGCTCTTGAGTTAATTGTATTTTCAGAGGTAGACGGGTGCATCTTCTTGTAGTAAACAATGTCATCGATGTGAGTTTCCAAATATCTGGAAATATCATTCTTAATTTTCCGAGTGCTGACGAGATTGTTCCTTTCTGTAAAGATAGTCTGAAGAGTATGGATCTAAATGCCACAAGCCATGTTTTTAGACATCTTATCTTACCACTATATAGTGTACGAATAACTTTGAATATTGATCGTTGGATCGAGACTCGCGAATCCGAACATTTCCAGCCACTGGATCTTCTTTTCCATTCTAGCATCTAGAAGATTCTATTGATAGTCTTGAACATAATGAATGCACTATGCATAAACCTCTCAAAACACACGTCTCCATCATACTAGAATCTTCTCCCTCGTTTCTCTAGACCATGTTACCAAAACTTTCAAGTGTTAGGTATCTAATAATCTTTGACTTAGACATAATGATACAAAGTAGAAGAACCAAATATACACCCATACTTTATAGATGTTGATCAAATTTATATTTTTTCCACTTTACCTGTTATAATTTTATATAGTGATGATATGCCAGACGTCTATTATCTGAGCCACATGTGAAGGGCATGTGCAACTTACTAGTATCTTATCTTACCACTATATAGTGCACGGATAACTTTGAATGTTGACCGTTGGATCAAGACTCGTGAATCCCAGCATTTCTACTCGTTGGATCTTCTCTTCCATTCTAGCATCTAGAAGATTCTATTGATATTCTTCGGCATAATGAATGTTATGCACCAACCTCAAAACACACTTATCCATCATAATAGAAGCTTCTCCCTTGTTTCTCTAGACCATGTTATCAAAAAAAATCATGTGTTTGGTAGCTAATAATGTTTGACTTCTACATGATGATACAAAGTACAAGGACCAAATGTACACCCATACTTTATAGATGTTGATCAAATTTATAATTTTTTGTGCTTTACCAATTATAATTGTATATAGTGATGATATGTCATATGTCTACTATCTGAGTCTCACGTGCAACTTACTAGTAGCTAATAATCATTGACTTCTACATGATCTTGCCACTATATAGTGTACAAACAACTTCGAATATTGACCGTTGGATCAAGACTCGTGAATCCCAACATTTCCAATCGCTGGATCTTCTTTTCCATTCTAGCATCTTGAAGATTCTATTGATAGTCTTCATTACAAACCACTATATAGTGTACGAATAACTTTGAATGTTGACCGTTGGATCAAGACTCGCGAATCCCAGCTTTTCGAGCTGTTGGATCTTATTTTCCATCCTATCATCTTGAAGATTCTATTGATAGTCTTCGGCATAATGAATGATATGCACAACCTCAAAACACACTTCTCCGTCATACTAGAATCTCTCCCTTGTTTCTCTAGACCATGTTATCAAAAAATTCATGTGTTTGGTAGCTAATAATCTTTTACTTCTACATGATGATACAAAGTACAAGGACCAAATATATACACCCATACTTTATAGATGTTGATCAAATTTATATTTTTTTGTGCTTTACCAATTTATAGATGTTGATCAAATTCCTGGTTAACTCCTTTCTAATTAAGATTTTGCATCTTGACAATTTAATGAAAAATTAGCTCAAACTTGAGCTACAAGTAAGCACGATATATTTTTATTTAATTAAATGTCTCTTTGGAGGTATATGGATGCATCTTCTTGTAGTAATCAGTACCGCCGGTGTGAGTTTCCAACTATCAGGAAAGAACATTCTCAATTTTCCGAGTGATGATGAGATTAGTGTATGAATAACTTTGAATGTTGACCATTGGATCAAGACTCGCGAATCCCAGCATTTCTAGCCGTTGGACCTTCTTTTCCATTCTATCATCTAGAAGATTCTATTGATAGTCTTGAACACAATGAATGCACTATGCATAAACCTCTCCAAACACACTTCTCGATCATACTAGAATCTTCTCCCTCGTTTCTCTAGACTATGTTACCAAAAATTTCAAGGTTAGGTAGCTAATAATCTTTGACTTCTACACATGATAATACAAAGTACAAGGACCAAATATACACCCATACTTTATACAGTAGATGTTGATCAAATTTATAATTTTTTGTGCTTTACCAATTATAATTTTATATAGTGATGATATGTCATACGATTTACTATCTGCGCCTTATTAAGGTGTGCTTTTTTACACAATGTGGGAGTAGTATATTTCTTTGCTTAGACATATGGTCACCTCTATCCACGCGTTGTACATGCTGAGAGAATAAAACATTGGCAGGGGAAGAGGGCAGCAGCGAAGAGAAGTTGAAGGTGGTTCCATGTCAGAGCAAAGTTATGATGGGTTTCTGACACGAGGTACTCCTGCGGCCTTACAGTGTACACTGTACTAGTAGTAAATTTCAGGACCTATGCATGCAAAACAAATCGTGTGTTTTCTCTCTCCTTCCCTATGCTCCATCTCTTCTCCCCTTTCCCCTCGCGCACCGGTCCGGCTGATCTCTCTCCCCTCGTCCACAGCGTGGCGCTGCACACGTGTGCCTTGGTACGGCGGCTCTGTGTCTCTGGCATGTTCAACAGCCGCGCGTTGGTGTGGAGTAGGGACGAGGAGGAGTACATAGGAAGGAAACCACTTTGGTCCTTGGTGGCACAAAAATTCAAACTTTTCCGGTTTTCAAAATTTTCAATTGCTTCCCAAACATCAGGAGGGAAGGTTATCCAAAAGATCAGCCAAACATCGGGTTTATTTCAACCCAAGCGACCAAGGTCATCAAGGCCATATTGACATCATAGTTTACAATTTGATAGAGTTCCCACGATAGTTTGGTAGATGGGTGCATCTTGGCATAGTAAGCATTATTGCATGTGGGAGTTTCCAACAATTAGGAAAAAAAGAATTTCAATTTTCCCAGTAAGGACGGTGATGTTTTTTTTGAAGCAAGTCCAAATAATATGGTTCAGAATGGCACAAGACACACATACTGTAGTTGATCATGGTTCCTATCCAACTTTGACTAAAAGTTTACATATTACGATGGCTCGTGACACGCGTTACTAGTACACATACTACAGTACTACGTAGTAGATTTTCTCTCTCCTTCGCCCCCCTCTCACCATCCATCCACTATCCTCTCCATTTCTCCTTCCTTCCTGTGTAAGCTTTCACACAATGATTATACTTCTAGTCTGAGATGCAGCGATGCAGAAAAAGATGAGGCCCACACCATACCACCATCAATCAAGTTCTGTGACGCAACTTTGTGAAGAGTATACGTATACTAGTAGTACTGTAGCTAGATAAGTATGTACTACTATAGACACTTAATTTTTAACGGAGGAAGTAAGAGACACCGAGTAATTCAGCATGATCTGCATGATTCTCTTCATTTTTGGATAAAGCGGGAGCGCCTCCTTAATTCTCTAGGCCGAGAAAAATCAAGAACCGACAAGTCTGGTATAATCCTTTTTTTTGTTGACGGGACGAGTCTGGTACAATCTATTTATGATATTTTGGGATAGTTTTCAGGGTATTAACACAAGAACGACTATAAATAGACATTATAAATTGCAACAGTACGCACCCCTACTTTCACCCAAAACACCCAACCCACTGTTGCTTAGAACTCGATCTCTCTATATTTCCTTCCAAAATGTCGTATGACAACTCTCTTTGGAACACGTCGATTGACTTGACAAGTGGGAAAGGCTCTGAAACTCCACCTAGAAGCCCAGACTCAGTCGACGGGCCATGGGTACCACCGCTGTCTGACTCCTCTGATGAAGAAGATAGCCACTGGCAGCGCTTTTTCGAAGGGACACCACCACCAACGCCGAGCGACTTCGATAAGATGGAAGATGAGACTGAGGAAGAGGAGGAGTCTGAGGTCGACCTTGAGGAGGAGGACGAAGACGACGACAGGGAGGAGGCCGAGGATGATGATGGGGAGGAGGCCGAGGACAACGACAAGGAGGTCTCTTCCCACCCCCCACGAAGAAGCGTGCCCGAGTGCAAAATTAAATGGCGTCCAGAGAAGAGGAGGCCAGTGTACTATATCTCGTTCTACGAAGTATCTTGGCTTTGGTTAATAATGTTGTCAATGAGAGTTCCGAATTTTTAGGAAAATGCTTTTCAATTTCCAAGTGATAGGATTTGTTTTTTGTAATTAAGTATGTCCGAATAATTAGGCTTAGAGTGCACTCACTGTATTCTAGCAAAATATAGATAATTTCCACCGCATGTCAGTACTATATGAAAATACTTATTTCAATGTGTGTCATGATACATAGTTTTTTGCAGGAGGGGGTGGTAATGATACATAGTTGAAACTTAAATGGTGTCCTCTTATATTTGTGCTTGTTTGTACGAAAACTACAAACATGGATTTGGACAACTTTTGAAAAACTTTCTACACAATAGTAGAATAACCATGTATGAACATTGTTCACATTTTAAGCCAAGTTACCAATGCCAAGGTCATATATGCATCACTCATCCCATTTATTGGGATAAATTAAAGAAAATAAAAAAATGTTAAGCACTTATGTATGGTGTCCTCTTCCGTAAATGATAAACATCAATTTTGACAAGGTTTATCTTACCTTTATCTTGTCTCTTATCTCTTGATAGTCTTTAGCATGATGAATGCTAGTATGCGCAAACCTAGAAACACACAGTATGTTATTGCTCAGTGTCAGGGTCCTTGTGCTAAAATGCATGGACTTGGATGCAATTTACATTTTTTATCAGGTTCTTGATGTAACTTGTACTTCCACTGACCGTGTTAACTCTCAATCACCTCACTCCTACGAGACCTACCATTAGATCGGCCATTCGCAGTACTTCTTATCTTACCTTTATCTTGTCTCTTATCTCTTACAATACCATGCATACCACCACTAAATAGTGTAGGGATTAACTTATTTGAACATTGACCGTTGGATCAACACTGGCAAATCCAAACATTGCTAACCGTTGGATCTTCTTTTCCATTCTTAGAATCTAGAAAGATTCTAATGATAGTCTTTAGCACGATGAACACTAGTATGCGCAAACCACAAAATACATAGTACTTCATTACTCGGTTTAAGGGTCCTTATGCTAAATGCACGGACTTGTTGGATGCAATTTTCATTTTTTGTGAGGTCCTTAATATAACTTGTACTTATACCGACCGTGTTAACTCTCAAGCACCTCGCTCTTACGAGACCTACCATTAGATCGGGCATTCGCAGTACTTCTATCTTATCTTTATCTTGTATCTTATCTCTTACAATATATACCATACCACTACATATAGTGTAGAGATAAACTTTGAACATTAATAGTTGTATCAAGACTGGCAAATCCAAATATTGCTAACCGTTGGATCTTCTTTTCCATTCTAGCATCTAGGTCTGTACTCCCTCGCTCCATCCCAAAATATAAGGCGCCTAAGGATTCGTCAAAAGTCAAACCTTACAAACTTTGACCAAATATTTAAAAAAATATATCTACATCTACAATATTGAATGGACATATTAAGAAAATATACTTTATGGTGAATCTATTGATATTAATTTAGTATTCTAAATTTTTATATTTTTGTGTATAATCATGGTCAAACTTAAAAAATGTTGACTTTTGACTAATCCTTAGGCGCCTTATATTTTGGCGGAGGGAGTACTATTCAACACGAATCCAGTTGCTCTGAACCATTGGATCTAACAATCCAACGGTCATGATTAGTGCTATGTATACAATTCATATCTGCTCCACTATAGTAGTATATAAGTAGAGAGAATACAGTCTACTGTGCTATGAAAATTTGGGGGTGGTGACATAATGGTTGTAGAACTTGCATGGTGGAGTTTTCTCTAGGTACTATTCAACACGAATCCAGCTTCTCTGAACCATTGGATTCAATAGCCCAACGGTCAGGATTGGTGCTATGGATCCAATTCAAAACTTCTCCACTATAGTAGTATAGTATAGATGTTGATCAAATTTATATTTTTTGTGCTTTACCAGTTATAATTTTATATAGTGATGATATGTCATATGTTTACTATCTGAGCCTTATTAAGGTGTGTTTTTTTACACAATGTGGGAGTAGTATATTTCTTTGCTTAGACATATGGTCACCTCTATCCACGCGATGTACATGCTGAGAGAATAAAATGTTGGCAAGGGAAGAGGGCAGCAGCGAAGATAAGTTGAAGGCGGTTCCATGTCAGAGCAAAGTTATGATGGGTTTCTGACACGAGGTACTCCTGCGGCCTTACAGTGTACACTCTACTAGTAGTAAATTTCAGGACCTATGCATGCAAAACAAATCGTGTGTTTTCTCTCTCCTTCCCTATGCTCCATCTCTATTCCCTTGTCCCCTCGCGCACCGGTCCGGCTGATCTCTCTCCCCTCGTCCATAACATGGCGTTGCGCACGTGTGCCTTTGTACGGTGGCTCTGTGTCTCTGGCGTGTTCGGCAGGCGCGCGTTGGTGTGGAGTAGGGATAAAGAGGAGTACATAGGAAGGAAACCACTTTGGTCCTTGGCGGCAAAAAAATTCAAACTTTTCCGGTTTTTTAAATTTTCACTTGCTTCCCAAACATCAGGAGCGAAGGTTATCCAAAAGATTGGCCAAACATTGGGAGGGAAGGCAATTTTGAACCAGTTTTGAACATTGACCATTGGATCAAGACTGGCAAATCCAAACTTTGAACATTGACCATTGGATCAAGACTGGCAAATCCAAACTTTGCTAACCGTTGGATCTTCTTTTCCATTATCAGCATCTAGAAAGATTCTACCGATAGTCTTTAGCACAATGGACGCTAGTATGCGCATACCGCAAAACACACACTTCATTGCTTAGTTTTAGGGTCCTTGTGCTAAATGCATGCATGGACTTGGATGCAATTTTCATTTTTATGAGGTCCTTGATGTAACTTGTACTTCCACTAACCGTCTTAACTCTCAAGCACCTCGCTCCTACGAGACCAACCATTAGATCAGCCATGCGCGGTACTTCTTATCTTATCTTTATCTTGTCTTATCTCTTACAATACCATACCACCATTGTATAGTGTACGAATTAACTTCGAACATTGACCGCCTGATCAAGACTGCCAAATCCAAACATTGCTAACCGTTAGATCTTCTATTTTCCCTTAGCATCGAGAAAGATTCTATTGATAGTCTTTAGCACGATGAACGCTAGTATGCGCAAACCACAAAACACGCACACTTCATTATTCAGTTTTAGGGTCATTGTGTTAAATGGATGGACTTGGATGCAATTTTCATTTTTTATGAGGTCCTTGATGTAAGTTGTACTTCCATCGATCGTGTTAACTCTCAAGCACCTCTCTCCTACGAGACCTACCATAGTTAAAAGAAATGTGTAACTACCTCGGTGAATTACGCTCCTAGTACAAGCCTGGATGATCATAAATGGTTGAAATAGTGCGGTGGGGCCCAAATGCCACTCACAGGTAGACCTTTCGGCCGTCCCAACCATTTCCAAACGTCGGGACAAGAACGGGCGGCGTAATCGGCAGGCGAAGGGATCAACTACATACACAAATGAGTATGTATGCAAGCCACCATACAATAGTACATCAGAGCCATTCCATCTAAAAAGAAAGGAAATATAGCAATGCCATACGGCAAGATCCAAATATCCTAGATAGATATAATAGTTTAGGATATCTCCTCTTACATCAATCAACAGAGTATCAAGCGGAAGCGGAAGACAAAATCCGAGTACGGATAAGAAGCAAATCGGCATAAGATGCCCCATAAATAAGCACATCCCGCCCACAGATCTCACGGATCCCCGTTCCCGGAATCTCTACACCGAATGATCGTTGCCCACATCGTCCGTCTCTTCCACCCAGTATCCATCTTGCGAATGTACCTGTCCATCTGAACCAATAATTTATCGTGTGAGACCCTAGGGGTACTCAGCAAGTCTTTATGCCTCTAAAGGGGACACAACCTGGGGTGACGCAATTGCAGCAAAAGATAAACCCTAGCAATTCTATAGATACTCGCTAACCATCCGCCTAACCAGAGATAGACGGATGTCCGTGAATTAATATAAACAGTTATAACAGTTATAATGGTAATCTTAACAGATCCATCCTCCTCCTCGCTTACCGACGAGGAAGCGGACGAACAACCCCCATCCGTTGGCAGTTTTATTATCCATTCCGTGAGTGTTGCACTATTTACTAGTCAGGTACCTAGTCTAGTCAAATTAAAAGCGGTACTTTAGTTATGCTTGTCTATGATCGAGAAACTGTGCTCCAAGTCGTCCATAACCGCGGACACGGCTTTCAGAAAGTTTTACCCTGCAGGGGTGCACAAATAGCAACACACACTCGATATGCCTCGGAAAAACCAAATCAAAACCCAACGAGGCAGTCACGACAAAGCGATCACAGGATTCAGAAATATTTCAGGGGGCCACCCCATTAAGCTACCCGCAACAAAGCTGGCCGGCTACGAGACGGACTCAAGGTTTGTGTGGCCGGCTGTAAACGACTGGGAACCCGAAAGTGTGACTGGGCTTGTCGACACCGCGAAAACGGGTCACGGACCTAAACAGTACAGTGTGCAGTACCTCGCACAATTTAAATAAAGCAGTAAAGCATGGCATAAGTACAGGATAGTAAATAAAACCTCAAACTAGTTTGTGGCCCCAAGAAATAAGAATGAATCAAGCTCTGGCTCAGGGGGGTTCATAAGCCTCCTGGATGTGGATAGCACGAATATTCTTGGAACAGGAATCAAGTACTCGGGGTCTTACGGGACACAAGTGAGCCTGAAAAACCAAATAGCGAATATGGCTCACCGATGCCACTTTCATTAGTTATCCCATTACTACTCAGGTTTGGTTGTTTAGGTACCTCGTTATCCATCAGACACTCACATACCCTACACATGCTGTTCTACGACTCGCATGGCTCAAACAACTCCTGTAGGAATGGCTCATGGGATGGAGGAACAAGCTTCGGTGGGGTTTAAAAGTAAAGGCTATGCAATACTTGGGATTCAATTTAATGCAATCGCGACTCAATGGTGCAAGAATAAGATAGAGGCAATAGGTACTATATGTATGCAAGCATGTGGTAGTGCTTGCCTGGCAGCTCAGTTGAAGCAAGGAATGGATCTGGGTAGTGCTCCTGGTTCTCTTGATATATCCCCTGCTCAGCGTCTATTCGAAGAAGAACCAAACAAACAAGGGCCAACATAAATAAAGTGCGCAGCATATGAATTAAATGCATCAAGCAAACAATCATGCCATGATGAATGATGCACAATTTGCATGGCATTAAAGTAGCATGGCATGGGTGAGGGTTGGAACACAAGAATAAACCATTTTATGAGGTTTTATTCACATTTTATACTCATAAAAGTTGCTGTATACTTTATATTTATATGATGCATGCTTCAAATCAAACCATGGAATGCATAAACAGAAAGGTCTCGTCGAGCTAATCATTTTAGACATATCATTTGTTAAATTTGGATTAATAAAACAAAAGTTATTAATTATTTAAAGTGGAAGGGCATTTTATTGTAATTTTAATCATCTTGCAATTTTAAATGTCCAAAATATATTTTAGATGCTGAATTCCTCACATTTTTCTGATTTGAAAACATATATTATATGTATTATTTGGATTAATATTTGAAAAGATATTTAAAAACAGAAATATATTTGAATTTGAAATAATTAGAAAAAGATTTGAATTTAAAACAGAAACAGGTAAAACTTTTTATACCCAGACAGACTCAGACCCAGACACTGACGAGTGGGGCCGTTGCTGACTGGGCCGACGCAAGCACAGAAACGTTTTACACCGCAGCTGCTGCTAGCCCGTGAGACAGACAGGTGGGACCTGCTGGCTCGCAGGCCCACCTGACAGAGCGAGGTGGAGGCTGACCACGTGGCTCTGCGGGGGACTGCGGGTTGAGTTTTAAAAGGCCAGGGGGGTTTCTGCAAAGCGGTGACAGACACCGACGGGTGGGCCTGGGCTGGACCGCGGGTTGCGAGACAAAAAGGCGGAGGGGGGGTATCTGCAAAAAGTGGGTCGCCGTACTGTTGATCTTCTCTGTCTCGCGCGACCGATCGGTGGGCGACAGCGCGGGCGGGGGAATCGAACCTGGGACCTAGGCTCGCGCGCAGAGGCGGCTACCACTGCGGTGGCTTGGGCTAGGTGACAGAGGAGTGGGCGTGGCCTAGGTAGGGTTTTACGCGGCGCGGAGCGGGCAGGCGTGCGCGCTCGTCGGTGCACCGAGGGTGCACGGCGAAACGTTCGGCGGATCTAGCGTGGTACGGCGAAGGGGACCATGTCAGGGGGGATCGTGGGCTCACCGGGAGGGCGTCGGTGCAGGCGGATCGGGTCGGCGAGCAGCAGGGCGACGATGATGCAGAGACCGAGCGAGCTAGGGTTTCGGGGTCGGCGTCGCGAGGTCCTGCGGCTCCGGTCCTTCTCCTCCTCGACGGCGGGTTCGGGGCGATGCAGGGGAACCTCCTCGATCTTCCTCGACAACCAGCGCGTCACGCCACCGGCTGGTTTAGGTGTGGGCGGTGGAGGCCGAAGGTTTTCCGTCGAGGGGGTAGACGGTGGCGGTGGAGAAAGAGGGAGAGGGTGGAGGCTATGGGGCGGATCTGGGCGAGCAGAGGAGCGTCGTGAGGTGGTAGATAGGGACGGGGGAGGGAGGTGGTGCCGTGGGGGAGTGGTTGGGGGTAAAGGTGGCTCGGCCACCTTTATCTTCCCTCTCCTTCACGTTCTTGTCAGGGGCAGGGCAAGGGGCGTACAGGTGGGGTAGGGTGCGGCCAGAGAGGTGGGAGGCTCGGGCTAGGGGGCCACAAGGCAGGGAGGGAAGGAGCAAGAGAGGGAGAGGCTCGGGTTAGGGGTGGAGCTAGGCTCAGGTAGAGCTAGGTTTGGAGCTAGGTTAGGGTTTGGGGTGGTAGCTAGGGCAGGGAGAGGTGGCCAGGGAGAGAGGGTGGCCGGTGGGGCCAGCTAGGGTAGGCCATGGTGGGGTGGCTCGGCTTAGAAGGAGGAGAGAAAGAGGGGGGTGCTTAGGGTTTAGGTTTAGAGAGGGGTATGGTAGATTAGATGAGATGGAGAGGTAGGTTTAGGGTTTGAAGAGAGGGGGAAAGGTTAGTTGCTAGGGTGTTCATTTGTCAAGACCAAGCCAAGCACAAACCAAACCCCAACAAGATCAAGACTAGAAAAGAGAGGAAAAGGTGATGTGGTTTTGCAAAAGATCTACTCAAAATGCAACTAAAACCAAAGCTAGCAAAAGATGGTTCTTGCATGGCCCATGCATGATATTTAATGCCATGCTTATGTTGTGAAAACAAGATGATTTACATGGCATTATTACTATGCATTCCAAAATGTGGAGTAAGGCCTAAGCAAAAAGGATTTTAGAGATAGCTCCAAGGGGAATAGATGGAGATGATCATGTTTGAGTAAAATTGGGACTTGCTAGTGTGTATGTTCCACTAGATGATCAATAGTCCCAAACTATTCAAACATGAGCATAATTCCATGATAAACCATATGGAAGCTAGAAGAAAGGGTCCCACTCACAAGGCATGCGAAGGTGGCCATGTGGCTCTCATATTTCAATATTGTGAAAACAACATGATGCTAAGATGAGAGCATGTGGAATATAATTGGATCCATCCCAACCCACAGGAGCTAGAAGTAAAACCAGTAAATGCCAAGCTCATATTTAGTTGGGTGGTGGAATTGTAAGGTGGTGAAAAGAAAGGTGGTGGAGTTAATAAGAGATATGCCCCCAACTCAACTTGGGCATCAGACAATATATCAAGAACCAAATACAATATCAAGAGGCAAATACAATTAATAATGCATATGAGATAAGAACCAAATCAAAAAGGGTTTTATATGATGCTCAAATGCAAGGAGGCATGATGACATGAGCATGATATAATGATGATGCAACAATTATATATTTGAAGTAGCCAATATATTACTAGACCAAGTAGCATTACAATTGTTAGACAATTGGGATGCTACAAAATGCAACCACCCCAATTATCACACAAACTAGACCAACGGTTTCTTATACGTAATGCCCAAGTTTTTAGTACTAGGATTTTTCAAGCTTCGTCCTAGCAAACTTTGCACACTTCAGTGACTTCTTGTCGATTTAACGAAATTAGATCAAAGTTGAGCTACAAGTAAGCGCGATAGATTTCTCTTGAATTAAATGTATTTTCGTAGGTAGATGGGTGCATCTTCTTCTAGTAAACAATGTCATCGATGTGAGTTTCTAACTATGAGGAAAGAAAATCCTCAGTTTTCCGAGTGATGACGAGATGGTTCTTCTATGTAAAGAAAGTTTTAAGAATATGGATCTCAATGCCATAAGCCAAGCTTTTAGACATATTAAGTGTACCAACATGTTTTACTTACGATTCCCATGTTTTATGAGTTTTCAAACTCCCTATGTAGCTAATTAACTTTGCCCTACTTGAATGACTTCATGCCTATATTTATCGTAATTTGGTCAAACTTGAACTACAACAACTAAATTATTGTAGGTTGCTTCTAAAGAATTACAAAAAAGCTTTTGGAGGTGTACCTATTGGGGGCTCAGTTAATATATCAGAAAACAACCGAGAGTTTTGACAATATTTTTTTAACTCCTTTCTAATTAAGATTCTGCATCTTGACAATTTAATGAAAAATTAGCTCAAACTTGAGCTACAAGTAAGCGCGATAGATTTTTATTTAATTAAATGTCTCGTTAGAGGGAGATGGATGCATATTCTTGTATTAATCAGTACCGCCGGTGTGAGTTTCCAACTATCAGGAAAGAACATTCTCAATTTTTCGAGTGATGATGAGATTATTGTTCGTTTTCGTAAACAAAGTCCAAAGGATATGGACCTAAACTCCACAAGCCAAGCTTTCAGACATATATAGTGGATCCTCATGTTGTACTTATGATTCCCGTATTTTATGAGTTTTCAAACTTATTCTATAGCTAACTTTGCCAACTTGAAATTGATTTTATGTCGATTTATTGAAATTAGTTCAATTTTGAACTACAAGTAAATTGTAGGTTGCATTTAAAGATTTACATTTTTTGGAGGTAACCATTAGGGGCTGATTTAATATATCACAAACCACCACCGATAGTTTTTACAACAAGTTAAACTTCTTGCTAAGATTTTGCATCTTGACAATTTAACGAAGTTATATCAAACTTGAGCTACAAGTAAATGTGATAGATTGCTCTTGAGTTAATTGTCTTTTCGGAGGTAGACGGGTGCATCTTCTTGTAGTAAACAATGCCATTCTTAATTTTCCGAGTGACGACGAGATTGTTCCTTTTTGTAAATATAGTTTGAAGAGTATGGATCGAAATGCCACAAGCCATGTTTTTATACATCTTATCTTACCATTATATAGTGTACGAATAACTTTTAATATTGACTGTTGGATCAAGACTCGCGAATCCGAACATTTCCATCCATTGGATCTTCTTTTCCATTCTAGCATCTAGAAGATTCTATTGATAGTCTTGAACACATTGAATGCACTATGCATAAACCACTCAAAACACACGTCTCCATCATACTAGAATCTTCTCCCTCGTTTCTCTAGACCATATTAACAAAAATTTCAAGTGTTATGTAGCTAATAATCTTTAACTTCTACACACGATGATACAAAGTAGAAGAACCAAATATACACTCATATTTTATAGATGTTGATCAAATTTATATTTTTTCCACTTTACCTATTATAATTTTATATAGTGATGATATGCCGGACGTCTATTATCTGAGCCTCACATGTAGGGCACGTGCAACCTACTAGTATCTTATCTTATCTTATCTTATCTTATCTTATCATCTTATCTTATCTTACCATTATATAGTGTTCGACTAACTTTGAATATTGACCGTTGGATCAAGACTCATGAATCCTGCATTCCTAGCTGTTGGATCTTCTTCTCCATTCTAGCATCTAGAAGATTCTATTGATAGTCTTCAGCATAATGAATACCATGCACAAACCCCAAAACATACTTCTCCATCATACTAGAATCTTCTCCCTTGTTTCTCTACACCATGTTATCAAATATTTCATGTGTTAGTAGGTAGCTAATAATCTTTGACTTCTACACATGATGATACAAAGTACAAGGACCAAATTTACACCCGTACTTTATAGATGTTGATCAAATTTATAATTTTTTGTGCTTTACAAATTATAATTTTATATAGTGATGATATGTCATATGTCTACTATCTGAGTCTCATGTGCAACTTACTAGTAGCTAATAATCATTGACTTCTACATGATCCTACCACTATATAGTGTACAAACAACTTTGAATATTGGCCGTTGGATCAAGACTCGTGAATCCCAACATTTCCAGTCATTGGATCCTCTTTTCCATTCTAGCATGTTGAATATTCTATTGATAATCTTCTTTACAAACCACTATATAGTGTACGGATAACTTTGAATTTTGATCGTTGGATTAAGACTCACGAATCCCAGCATTTATATCTGTTGGATCTTCTTTTCCATTCTAGCATCTAGAAGATTCTATTGATAATCTTCGGCATAATGAATGCTACGCACAAACCTCAAAACACACTTCTCCACCATACTAGAATCTTCTCCCTTGTTTCTCTAGACCATGTTATCAAAAATTTCATGTGTTAGGTAGCTAATAATCTTTGACTTTACATGATGATACAAAGTACAAGGATCAAATATACACCCATATACTTTATAGATGCTGATCAAATTTATAATGTTTTGTGCTTTACCAATTATAATTTCATGTGATGATATGTCACACGTCTACTACCTGAGTCTCATGTACAACTTACTAGTAGCTAATAATCGTTAACTTTACCACTATATAGTGTACAAACAACTTACTGAATATTGACCATTGGATCAAGAGATGCGAATCCCAACATTTCCAGTCATTGGATCTTCTTTTCCATTCTAGCATATTGAATATTATATTGATAGTCTTCATTACAAACCACTATATAGTGTACGAATAACTTTGAATGTTGACCGTTGGATCAAGACTCGTGAATCCCAGCATTTCTAGCTGTTGGATCTTCTTTTCCATTCTAGCATCTAGAAGATTCTATTGATAGTCCTTGGCATAATGAATGCTATGCACAAACCTCAAAACACATTTCTCCATCATACTAGAATCTTCTCCCTTGTTTCTCTACACCATGTTATCAAAAATTTCATGTGTTAGCAGGTAGCTAATAATTTTTGACTTCTACACATGATGATACGAAGTACAAGGACCAAATATACACCCATACTTTATAGATATTGATCAATTTTATAATTTTTTGTGCTTTACAAATTATAATTTTATATAGTGATGATATGTCATACGTCTACTATCTGAGTCTCATGTGCAACTTACTAGTAGCTAATAATCGTTGAATTATACATGATCTTACCACTATATAGTGTACAAACAACTTTGAATATTGACCGCTGGATCAAGACTCACGAATCCAAACATTTCTAGTCGTTGGATCTTCTTTTCCATTCTAGCATCTTGAAAAATTCTATTGATAGTCTTTATTACAAACCACTATATAGTGTACGAATAACTTTGAATGTTGACCGTTGGATCAAGACTCGCGAATCCTATCTTTTCTAGCTGTTGGATCTTCTTTTCCATTCTAGCACCTGGAAGGTTCTAATGATCGTCTTCGGCATAATGAATGCTATGAATAAGCCTCAAAACACACTTCTCCATCATATTAGAATCTTCTCTCTTATTTCTCTAGACCATGTTATCAAAAATTTCAGTGTTAGGTAGCTAATAATATTTGACTTCTACATGATGATACGAAGTACAAGGACCAAATATACACCCATACTTTATAGATGTTGATCGAATTTATATTTTTTTGTGCTTTACCAATTATAATTGTATATAGTGAAGATATGTCATACGTCTACTATCTGAGTCTCACGTGCAAGACACGTGCAACTTACTAGTATATATAGTGGACCGACATGTTGTACTAACGATTCCTATGTTTTATGAGTTTTCAAACTTCCTAGCTAACTCCGCCACTTGAATGACTCTATGTACATTCATCAAAATTAGGTTAAATTTGAACTACAAGTAAATTGTAGGTTGCTTTAAAAGTTTTAAGAAAAAGCTTTTGGAGGCACCCATCGGAAAGTCAATTAATATACTCCATATCAGAAACCACATAGAGTTTTGACAAGAGGTTCAACTTCTTCCTAAGATTTTGCATCTTAACAAACTTGAACTACAAGTATGCGTAGATACTTGTCTCGAATTAAATGTTTTTTCATAGTTAATTAATGAAAAAAGTGACATAATAACTTAGCTAGTTACCATAACATCACACATACCAAGACTAGTAGTATATGATTCTACTCCCTCCGTTCAGAAATATAAGGCGTTTTAGCTTTGTGAGATGAATGTATCTAGATGTCTTTTAGTGTATATGTTCACTCTTAACCTCTACGAATCCATACACTAAAAGACGTATAAATACATTCGATTCACAAAGCTAAAACGTCTTATATTTATCACGGAGAGAGTACAACCTAATTAATTAGGCCTTTGCGTGACACTACACACATGTTGTTACCCACTATGATGAAGGTACATGTGCAAGTTACCGGAATAGTCTAAGTTATTTAGCACTATATGACTATCCTAAATCAGAATAGAGGTGTACGTATTGTATGCCTTAAAGGCACCTGTTCCACTGCGCTTCAAGCTGTTCATCACTCGTGTCGGCTCTCACTGGTCAGACGGATAAAGCCACTGACTTGTTGATTTGGTATTGTATATCATCGATCTTCTTCCATCACTGACAGAGAATAAATTCTTCTGCCGCTTCCAGGCGCGTGCTTTCACGGAGCTACAATCATTAGCTCAGCCGACTACTACTCCCGTGCGGTGCTCGAGCAATTGCGACCGTCCGTTCATAATGGACGGGAAGCATTAGACAATGGATTTTCTTTTGGTGGATGGTTGATTTTTTTGAGCGATTGTCGACTTTTTTTCTTTATTGAACTGAGAGATGTTCGATTTTGGGTTCGGTAAGGCCGACAGGGGAGAGGAAATTGGCGGTGTGGCAGGCAAGCTTATTTGAGGTGGCAGCGTGTGGGTGTACAGATGGTACTGCCGTACTGGTAGCCCATTTTGTGAGAATTTTGTTGTTGTTCTACAGAAGAGTTCGAGAAGAGTAGAATTCCAGTTTTGGTTCCTTAATTACCGGTGGAACTTTTATGTGTTTATTAGTTACAGTAGTAGTAGTAGTACAGTAGTGACTGCACAAGATGATGAATGTAAAAGATCAAAGGATTATTACGTTCGGCAAGAGGAGCTCCGAGTATACTTCAAACCGTCTCTTGGCCATAATCATTTATTTGAGAGGACAGTACAGCTCCATCCTGTGCTAGGCTAGGCCTGACCTATTTACTCGATAGGCACCAGGAAACATAGAGAATAGAGAAAAACCATGCTTGGTAGGCGGTACGATTTCAATCAATTTATTCTATTTTCCTTTGCTCTCCGTCCTCTTCCTCTCCATCTTCTCGCTGATCCCCACTCGCCCACCTTTAGCACATGCCAACGCCACCATGCCGCTTTCGGAGCATCTCCGTAGCCCAGTTCGATAGGCACTGCAGATTTAGCAGAGAGAAAGAAGGCGCGCTTGGTTTGATTTCATTCTATATTTCTCTTTGCCTTGATCTCCATCCTCACTTCACCTCCAGTGTCCCGGCGATGGCCATTACCACTCGCACACCAATACAGGCACGCGCCAACGCTGCCATGCCGCTTTAGGATCAGCTCCGGCGCCTAGTTTGATAGATTGTTTTCCATCTCGCCCTGCCAGTTGCATCTTGCTCTCTCCACCAAAACCCCCAATCAAAACCAAATGGCATCGCCCCCCACCTGCTCGAGCCCTTCCTCGGGATGGCCCAATTGATCGATGACAGTGACACTTCTAGAGTGTTTTCCAATGGCCCCCTTGAAGAAATATCTGCTAGATGTGACGTCATCACCACCACGAGCCTCGCCGCCTGCTACAAACATTATCGTTACTCAGCAACACATAGTGCATCCCTGTCGAAATCTCATCTGTTTGGTCTCCCCTGTGTTCTTCACTCTCACTCAACTGAGGTACCACGTGAGTACAATGTCTTCTACCGCGGCAATCGTATGAAGCAGTTCTACAGGGGTAGATACTATTGCAGTAGGGGCAAGCAGAAGGCACAGAAGAAGTTCGGGTGGACCTTGTGCGAGCTGACGCCGCTAGACAGGTCCTTCTCCGATGATGTGATGCTAGATTGTGAGGGTAAGAAGTGGGCAGGCACCCATGGAGATTGGATCGCCATTGTTGGCCTCGCCTGGAACTGGGAGCTTGTGAATGTGTTCACTCATTGCCGGATTCCTCTACCAGCGATCTTCGATTTTGAGGCCACACCCGAGGTACTTAAGTTTATCGCGGCTGGTCAGCCTACTAATCTACTGAAGATAGCCATTTGCCGAGTTCCCACAGCTGCTGGGAACTATAAGGATTTCTCTGTCCTGGCCATCTTCGACACGGTAATTGCCTTCCTTGATGGTTCTCATGGTATGTGGATGGTTCTTGAGAACCAGTTCAGCATGTTCAGCTAGCACAATGCAATTATCCACAATGGAGTTGTCTATGCTGTAACTCAGATTGGCAATGTTTATGCATGGGATCCTCGGGCATGGGGTAAAATTTCCATCCTTAAATTTTCAAGCTTCATCATTCAAATTTTGCTCAGCTGACCTCTGAATGTGCTTTCCTTGCAAGGTCATGTGCATCTTCCGGGGCCACCTGAATTAGACGGTAATCGTGAGTACAGTCCTGATCTGTGGTGGTTAGCAAGATCTCCTGATGGTGGTAGCCTTATTCTGATCAATATTGTGGGCGTTAGTACTAGGCGGTATGACACTAGTTATCATGTGGCTGAAAATGTTGGTTATCATCACGGCCGCAATATTCACATCTATTCTATTGGGTTTTGCTCCCATGTGTTCTCGATGGACATTAGTAGGTTACTTCCACCGAGGCAATGGCGGAGGGTTTTAGACCTTGGAGCATTTTCTATCTTCCTTGGATTGAACTATCTAATTACCATTCCAGTTGGCGCGGCAGGACTTGGCCATGGAGATCTAACGAGGAGCAACTGTGTATACACCTCGCTGCATGCAGTTAGTCTCGGTGGATTTAATATTTGTCCTAAAATATGCCGCATCAGTATGAATGCTCCAGACGTTGCTATTGGTTTCTCAAGCAACATTGGCTGGAATTTCCCTAAAAAAACATTGGCTAGAATTGGTGGCAGACTCCATTGTGGTTCATCCCAAGCTTGGCTAACGCGAAGGATTGGGACCGGCATAATTAACAGTTCAAGGGAGATCATATGGAATAGGGATTTGTGTATCTTGAATTATTTCCTTCGCCTTATTTGTATCATATGGCCTCAGCCATTAACTTGTTGTACTCTAACACTCATTTCACCGCAATGTAGTGCAAGGCCTGCGATTTGATAAAACTCCTTCTATAGGCAAGCCATAGTTTTAGTGAGTGCGGGTTGAATATTCTGCAACTCGTTGCGCCCACACCCCTTTATTATTTGTTGCACTTTCGAGTTCTCAAAAAATGTGAAATAAATCCGAAACATTGGCTATGTTGTATCTTGTGCGTCTACAATATTCGGTCCCACAATAAGATCTTATGTGACATGTGTCAATAAAAAATAAAAACCTAAGCAACAATATCTTGTGTTCATTTGTTCATTTTGTGGTGGCCAGGCCATGTACTAGTAATATTTTTAGGATGGAAATTTATAGATGAACTATATAAATATGATCTATGTTCATGATTTATTTCACATTTTCTGAAAACTTGAAAGTGCCACATGCAACAACTTGTTGCCGGTGCAGCTAGTTGCAAATTGTAATTTTCGTCGTGGATGTACCTAGTGGCTCCAAGCGCATGGTGCATGCAGATTCTCACTGGCAGGTGGAGCCGACCTTAATAGGGCCCACATGTCAGTGAATCAGAGCCACACAAAGTCATGCACATTGCCTGACTTGAGCGAAATCTGGTGTCCTTGCATGTCTCTCATTTTGCTGCGCGGTTGCATGCTGTACACGTGTAATTCCATGTACCTTGTACAAGAACATATATGAACACATGCAACATGCCAAAAATACCACGGACACATCCATACTGTGCATTATATCCGCTGTATATATTTTCGGTTCTGTGCTACGAGTTATGCATGTAGGAGAACAACATGAAAGTACATGTGTCCATGTCGTGGCTACTACTAGTAGTAGTAGTTTGTTCTCCTATTTTCCGTTGAAAATACTAGTACACTATGTTGAAATGAAAACTGTAAAAAGAAAACCCTCTGGTCAAACTGATGTGACTAGACCATACTGCACCTCTGATACGTAGTAAGTAGGAGTATTGTCAAATTACTAGCTGCGTGGCGTGCTAGTCTAACATACAGTGAAGTATAGGCGGCGGTGTCCTCGATGTTGTTGTTGACTAGACAAAGCAAGCAAGTAAAATCTCCTCCCTCGTTTTTTTCTTTGCCTCTCCATCTTCTTCCCCAGTCCCCACTCCGCCCATGATCTCCCCCACGCTCTCTCTTCTAACGCTCCCCTCCTGCTGCAGATAACCTCAGCCGCACTTCGCATCCGCCTAAATCCATCCGGTTGTGATGGCCGATTCGAAGCTCAGCGAGCGATGCAAGTGGGATCAACTCAGCGTGGACGATGTTGACCTCATCATTCAGCGTCTAGACATTTGTAGCACCGTCAGGCTAGCCGCATGCTGCAAGCTGCTGTACGATCGTATCGCCAACAACGAAGGTACGGAATGGCTTGTTCACCATTGGAATGAACCCTGCCTACTGATGCCTCAGCCTGCTTATTGGTTCGACGATCACTATGACGATACGAGGGTACATCGTCTACACGACACGGTGTACGATGTGGTGCCCCTTGACCATTCTCGGCGCACTGCCATCCTGCCCTTCATGCACGAAAAATTCTGGGTTGGCATGAACGATGACTGGCTCGTCGCGCTGGACCAGCACGGGACCTGGTGCCTAGCGAACATCTACACCTATCGAGTAATCGACCCTCCATCAATGGATACTTTTGACATTGCGGCTACCTCACATCCACAATATAACCTGTAATTGCTACTAGCCAGCCAGGGTTCCCCCAGTTACATGTAGTCATTTCTGAACTCATTCACATTTCAAAAGTTTTTTTTGGCGAATCCGCAGGTATGGAGAAAAATTCAATAAGTCATGGGATGGATCTCTTGAGCTGTTGAAGATCGTAATCTATAGAGTGCCCACAGAAGCTGGGGGTTACACAGAGTATAAGCTCCTCACATTGTTTGACGGTGAAATCGCCTACCTAGAAGGCGGTAGCCAAGTTTGGAGATGTCTGGAGCATTCAGGTCTTGGAAGACGATAGTACTATGATGTCATTGAACACGGTGGCCTCATTTTTGCGGTCACAAGTCTAGGCTGCACCTACTGCTGGGATCCCACATCGGAAGGTAATTCTAGTTCCATGATGATACATTGCGAGTGATTCAGTGAAGTTGTTCTTTAACTACCTTGTTTATGTTTTACCTTTCGTATGATTGAATGATCACACGAATTATGTCCTAAAAAAATGAATGAACCATTGCCAGTAATGAATTAGTACCATTAATATGTCTTCCAAAAATATAGTGTATGACGGCATCCCTGCACTACTAAGTTCGTTCATTGTCAAAATATGAAAGGTATTATTAACCAGCATCTCAATTGTGAGCGCAACACAGTGAAGCCAGGTTTCTTTATCTGTTTGTACTTTCAGGCCCTCCTCGGATTGTAGGAATCACATAGGATTTTTGTAGAACATCAATCTTTCCTTTTTGGATTTTGCCTTGGTATTCAAAGGAATCGTGTAGGATTTTTGTAGGATTTGGATCCTTAGAAGAAAAAATCTATAAAATGCCGTTTGATTCGAAAGAGTATAATCCTTAGGAGTTCCTTCAAAGGATTCCTTTGCACTCTATATTGGAGGAAAATTTCCATCCACTCCAACCTCTTTGTACAATTCCTTTGGTCTTCCTGTGAAATCAAACACCACTTGATCCAAAATACTGCAGGCAACTAATCCTATAGGATTCAAGTGGACATGCCTCTATATAAAAAAAAGTGGCGCTTCCTCTTTTGAAACTTACAACAATTAGAAAACTAAGATAAGCAAGAAATCCAAATGTTCGGAATAGCAGAGTAAGAAATGCAATTCCTAATGTTGTTAATTTATTGAGTAATATTATTGTCAGGATTTGCCTATTCACATTGTTAACATGAGCAATGAATAATGCTGGTGTTAGAATATGTATGCCAGTAATGCACATTTTGTCTCGAATTCGGATATTGTAGGAAACAAGGAGCTTCCGTTTGTAATCCCAGCACCTATTCTGAATGATCGGCCAGGCATGTGGTTCCTCGCTCGATTGGCTGATGGTGAACGCTTGATGATCATAATTACAACGTATGGCATGGGGTTTGCCCATGGCAAAGATGGTGAAATCATTCATCATGCTCAAAACAGGACTAACCTACGCCTATATCCTGTCTCTCGTGTCTACATTTTTGAAGAGGATCCTAGCTCTGCTAGACCTCCAGGGGTCATCGTTTGGAGGCAGGTTAATAGCCTAGGGGACAACTCTCTGTTTCTTGGTCTCAATTATCCAATCATTGACAAGATGATGAAGAAACACGGATGCAAGGCTGCTGATGGCACATTGATCCCATTCATGAGGAAAAACTGTGTGTACACAACATACAGCAGATTTCGTAGAATACAATTCCCTCAGATTAAACGCTGCAACCTGCAGCCAACTAAAGGTGAGCCTATGGCAGTTATCAGCCTTCCCAAAGATGGTTGGAACTCTGTGCGACAGGTGGTAATTTGGTTTAGGCCTAGTTTAGGTTTGGTATGCTCGTTGTGCCGTCCCTAGACTGAGTTGTGGATCTTTCTGGTGTATCGCTGTGTCATCTTTTTTTGCATCGTGGTTCAACAGTTGACTGTTAGTACACTGGTTTTAGTGGCCAACTTGAATCAGTTTATATGAGCCCTGCCGTGCTTTTGTATTTAGTATTGCCTTCCACGGTATAATCCATGTAGCCGTGCTTATTTCGTAGCGTGATTTCTGTACTATAGTTTTCAGTATTGTTATTAGCTTGTAGTATATACGCGACTCGTGCATTTTTTTGAACCATCGCACCTCGTGCAGCTTTGTGTTTTTAGCGAACAGGGAAAAGTAGGTCACTTCTTCTTATAGGGACACGAAACAGGCCTTAACTAGGCCATAATTGATCTTGGCTCGGTACGCCAAAGCAGGCCGAGATGCCCTAGGATGATAGCCGCAAATTTTTATGCCGATATTCTAAAAAAAGAGAGTTAATCCACACCCTTCCAAAAAAGAAAAATTGTTTACGCAGACCCCATATTGTCTCTGATACATGGCATACTTTTGGCTCTACCGTGAAATTACTTGTTCAATACAGTATGTATCCTTGCTCATTCTTCTGTATGTGAAATGAACAACTCAAGATCTGATGTGACATGAACAAGTCAAGCTCTGATGTGCTGACATTGTACTGTTTGTGCTAGTGTACAAACTGGTTGTATTATTGTGTTCGAAACTGTGAACTAAATGTGTGAATTCTGAGCCTTTTTGCATGATGACAATGTCACATGTTGGCGCTAATTGCGGCATGTACTAATTTCATCGTACAGCAGCATACAACTTCGAGTGATCAGTTTAAGTTGGTGCTTACCCGAGCTGTCTGCGGCTGAGCAAGTCAAGGCCACCGTGTGTCTATCGCCAATAGTTTATATGGCATAATTACAAGGTTTTGAGTACATCAAATCGATTGGGCACTTAGGCCAATTCAAAGCCACCCAAACCATCTCGAAATATATCCTTTGCTGAAAAGATGATTGCGCGCTGTAAGACTTGATATGACACGATTTTATGTCAATCAGTCAAACTCCCTCCAGTACTTTCCATGTTCGAATCCTGTGCTGCCCAAGTTCCTCACTATGTTCGCTATGTATAATAAGGCGCAATATCGGTCACTTTTCTCCATTTCAAACTTTATTCTTTTGGATTCGGTATAGGTACAGCCAGGTCAGGTGGACCATCGACCTTCAGTACAATATATTTTTACTACTCAGCCTATGAAAACGAATATTTCAACCCCACTTCGGACAAAAAACTTCCCATACTATTGTTTCAAAAGAAAAACCCTTAATTAGCCTTTCACAGTGAGCGGAGTATATATTTTCTAGGGTACCAACTGCATTTTTTTGGAGGATGGGGTACGAACTACATTGAATTTTCACTAAGGACCTAGCGAAAAGATTGCACATTCGACCCAACACTGGCCCAAAACCTTGCAAATTGAGCCTGCCGGGTTAGGTGGACTGCCGACCCGCGACATATTGAGTACATTGAGTTTTCAGTGAGGAGGTTATTAGAAAATAGTACTACATTCTACCCAACTGTGGCCCAAAACCTAGCTAATTTATCCTTCCGGATTCAGCTTGGCTATGGGTCGCCAACCCTCAACACATTATTACTTGGTTTTTTAAGCTTGAACCACACTGGAGAAGTTTCGGTAAGGAGCCCACGATAAGAAGCCCATTGGTTCACAAGATTGGACCCAAGTTATTTTTTATCACCCAAAATCGTCTTAATTTAGTATTTCCGTACCATTCTGATAAAGTATAGGACAAGCTTCTCCTACCCATCTTGTATTTGTACAGAGCATTTAGCATTTTTTATGGCAAGTCGTCGGGGTCGCTGCCTTTTCATTTTAAGTGATTTCAACATTTCTAAATGTAATCTTTTCCAGTAGTGGCATAGATGGTTCTGGCATAGTGGAAGCACATGCGGTTCCCATTTGTTGAAGTCTTGAGTTTGATTCCTAGTTTTTTCAATATAAATATATAATATATAGTATAATCTCTGTCGTTCTTTTACATTTTTTCTAGCATACACAAGTTTCTTATACAGAGAAGACTGACATCTGGGACCCAGCAACGTTGCCAAGGTCAAAACAGCGGAGTGCATCATACACACTTTGCATTTGCAGAGACGTTGACATGTTGGACCCAGCAGAGACCTTATATAGATGTTGCATCGAGCAATCAATGTTTCATTTACAGAGAGGCTGATATGTGGGACCTAGCAGCGTGACCTTATATAGATGGTGCATCAAGCAACATTGCCTGTTCGAAACAGGGAGGCACGAGCGAGAAAAAAGTTTAGCATGCACATGTTTCTTGTAATGAGAGGCTGAAATGGGGGACCCAGCAGCATGAGCAAACGGCAGATTCGTCGAGCAACGCTATCTAGTTCGGAATAGGGTAGCACTAGAGAAGAAAAAAATCCATCATACCGATGATTCCTCTAATGTGAGGCTGACATAAGGGACCCACCAGCCTGAATAAACGGCTGATGCAGTGAGCAACGCTATCAAGTTCGGAACATGAAGGCACGACAGAGGGTAAAAAATCCATCATACACACGTTTCTTCTAATGAGAGGATGACATGTGGGGCCCAGCATCGTGACTAAACGGTAGATGCATCGAACAGCGCTATCAAGTTCGGAACAGGGTAGCGTGAGCCAAGCAAAAAAATCCATCATACACATGTTTCTTCTAATGAGAGGGTGACATGTGGGGCTCAAGAGGTTGGTTAAATGGTAGATGCGTTGAGCAGCGCTATCAACTCGAAACGGGATAGCGCCAGCGAAGGAAAAAATTCCATCATACACATGTTTCTTCTAATGAGAGGATGACATGTGGGTCCTAAGAGGTTGATTAGACGGTAGATGCATTGAGCAGCGCTATCAACTTCGGAACAGGGTAGCACGAGCGAAGGGAAAAAATCCATCATACACATGATCCTTCTAATGAGAGGCTAACATGTGGGACCTAGCAGCCTGACTAAACTGCAGACGCCTCGAGCTATGTTATCGAGTTCAAATCATGGAGGCGCGACCGAAAAGTATGGTCCACTAGAGACACTGACGTCCGGCACCCACACGCCTCAAAAGACTTCAGCGAGTCAACATCACGCGTGGAAACGGAAATCTTGCTTCTCCCACGCGCCGGCCGAGCTTCCTCTATGTTTTTAGCAGATCTGTCATAGTAGAGGGCCGCAAAACCGGAAAAAAAGTTTTCCATCGGCCACGGCCAAGCCGAGAATATCATCGCGGAAGACGCACCTTCTACGACGACCGTCGGGCCAATTCGTTGCGGAAGGAAACTTTTCTTGTAGTGCTAATTGCTCAGAATTGTTACATCCGTATTGCATTGTGTACAAGAGTTGAAAAAAATAGAAAAGAGAAAAAAGTAGTGAAAAAAAGATACAAAGTGAAAAAAAGGAGATATCAAAGTTGATTAGAGGCCTAGTTTCTAATAGCACTTGTAGATTGAGCAATATTGTGCCTATTTATTTTGAGCTATTACTAGCGTCTCTCTTGTGCATTGCAATATTCCTGTTTATAAGTTACTTTGCCAAGTTTATCTCCACCGTGTGTGTTTCCTTGGATATTTGTTGCACGATCAGCACTAGGATTTGCTTTGGTGTAGTTAGGGACCTATACCTACAGCTCCACTACATACTTCTGCATTGTCGTGTGATCGTCTTGTATCCTCGGTATTCGCTTCATCACATCCATGCACGTGTCGTTTATCCAAGTTGGTAAGCTTCTACTAATTCACTTTGGAACGGTAAGATTTCCTTTGCTTGCAGCTGTGAGTGAGTTGTGTGAGAACCACCAAAATATTTTTGATTTTGTGCACTAATCTACTAATTATTTCTTCTAGTGATGTTGATGTGATGCAGAAAACAGAGATAGATGATGTTATAGATAATATGGAGACTTGCAGTTACCAATTCCTCCACAATAGGCATTGTAGTGGAACTTTTTGGAAGGAAGAACGCGGTATTTTTTATGGTGGCGGTCTTTTCCACCATAGTGCGATGATTGGTGAGCGATGTGCTTCCCTTACCATTGATAGTAACTCTACTCTTAATTTGATTAGCATTGAAGTTGTATAAAAGCTGCAGCTACCCACATGTGTGCGTACGGTGCCATATCTCTTGCATTCATCATATGGCACACTACTAATTTCACACACCGCTGATGTTCCTATGACTTTTAAAGAGCATACTGAGATTGTGCGATGTGATGTATCTCTTATACCACTTGATTCTTGTCACATACTATTGGGAGAACCTTGGTGCGGAAGGTTTCAAGCTCAAAGGTGTCATGATGTTGGAAGTATTTCTTTCAAATGGAACATGAAGAGGCGTGCTTTTCTTAGGGTTTTAGCCGACAAATTTCATGAGTATAATCTTGTTCGCGAGGAGAGGACAAAAGAGTTCAGTTTGTCTGCTAAGTACAAGGTCACGATGAATGGTGACATTTCTATTATTTGTCAACTTGAACACAGTGTGCATCACAACCCATGTGAGAATGAGAGCCACATAGCCAAACTAAGTGAGAGTGTTATAAAAAGTAAGATCTGTGATTCCACTAAACGTGAGGTTGAGAGCATCCATTCTGAGAGTAAGAGAGAAAGAGAAGACATCAGTGTAGTAGATGATAATACATGTGAGGATATTTCTACTAATGTAATCATCTCTACTCCTGGTATTCTTTCTTGTGCTATGCAGGTTGCTTTTGAAGAAAGTGGGCCATCTATTTTACAACCTGCATCGCTGAACTGTGCATTGTCACTTGCGGAGGATGTCCCAGTGCCTACTACATGTGAGGAGAACACTATTGACATAGGTACTGATTTGGAGCTACACCCAACAAGCATAACATATTGTGTGTCGATTCCTTTGTTGCTACCTCCTTGTGACTTGCCTTGCACTAATGTTATAGCACCATGTGATAGTTTACCAAATTTGAATTTTGATCATGTGGTACTGATTACACATAAGGAAATACTTGCTAGAATACCACCTACTAATATTGTGTATTCCGTCGTGCTAAATGAACCTATGAGTATGAGTTGTGCTACGGATAAGATTTCTGAAATTTCATGTCTGAATTCTAGCACATATTATCCTTGTTTCACATTCAATCTAATTGGTGAATATAGCATGGATGAAAATTTTCTTGTGGATCACATACGCATTACCTGTAATAGAATCGCTGAACTAAAACCTTCTATTTTCAACCATATATGCAACGTGTTACATAATGTTTTCTATGGGACAATAGTTCATGTTCGAGATATTACGGAAATAAATTCTGGTCTAGATGATATATTGCAACCAGCGCAAGTAATTTTACCTATGTTGGATTGTTCTAATCTTGCTAGAATAGAACTCGAGTTTTCATATTGGTTGTGTTTGTCCCAAAAGTTATTGCCTAGTTGTGCTAATTCTTTATACTTCACTTATATTTGCAAATTGAGTTGCAACTTCCATACTGGACAAAATGATAATATTCATAATAATTAGAGTAGCGCAGTTGAAGCATGGCATAAATCAATTTGGTTTTCACATATTCTGAATTGGTTTGCTCTTGTTCATCACAAATTTGATCATAGATCTTGTTTGAGAAAACTGAATTTAATATTGAACAACAAGACTATCTATCTAGTAATTTTTCACAATGATCATAATAATTCTTTGAACTTCACTTATACCTGCAATTTTGATTGCCAAGTGCTACATTTTTCTTTCTTCCCGTATGACAATTATGTGTTCTCTACTTAAAAATTATGCTGTGTTTTGTATATTGGGAATATTATTCATGTCAACAAAAATGATACAACATGTTATATATACATATATTGTGCGTACACATTGTTCTTTTTGTTTCTTACACTTTTAGCTGTTGGGTTCGCAGCATAGAAAACAAAAACTTTCCCACGAAGAGAACTATACGCCAAGATCTATCTACTAGATACAGAGCAACGAGTGGATATACATCCATGGAGAACTTACCCTCGAAGACAACAGAGTTTTGTTAACGAGTTGGAACTCGTGGATAATGTAGTCGTACGCTTGTCGATCTCAAGATCGTGTGGAAGTCCGAGCGCCGCAAATCAGCAGCGCATCCATCCTTGTACACACGTTCAAGCCACCGGACAACCTCCACCTCCTCACTCCAGTGAATCAGCGGAAGCAGCAACTCCTTCCAGACGCAAGGCCACCGGGAACATGTATCTCGCTAATCCGAGACCATGGGGAATATCTAGAGGGGGAGAGATCCTTCATGAGGAGGTGTGCTTTGTGAGGGAGGAGAGGGGGGCCTATTATAGGAGAGGGGGGCTCCTCCCCTACCATGTCCGGCGGCCAAGGAGGGTGCCCCCACCTCTTCCTCATTCATGTGGTGGAAGCTCCACTCACATCAATTTTGACTCCACCCAAAATTCCACTCACATGCATTAAATTTCCACCAAATTTAATGCCACTCTCAATTAATAAAACTCTTTTATTTATTTTATTCAGAATTTTTTTAATTACTTTAATTAACAAATATTCACATAAAACCCCTTGCAACATTTCAATATCACATGCAGAACCACTTTCTACAATTTCACCCGAAACAATTCCGGTTTCTATCGAAACAATTCCTGCGCTTTGCAATCCTTTTGTATGAAACATATGTGCTCCTAAATGGTGTCCGGCAACTCTTAAGTGTGTCATCCTACGGTTCGCGAATAATGCAGACATGATTGAGACTCCTCTCAGATCAATAATCAGAAGCGGGACCTGGAGATCCATACTGACTCTTGCACATTCAACGATGACTTCTGTGATCGTGAGAACCTTTAACGCTAGTAATTTAATCCCTTTGTCTCATGATATAATACATGTCCTAGATTCGATCATCGGTATCCAAATACCTAGTTTGATCTCGTTACCTACATGCACTCTTTTCTTGTTCCCGTGATATAACATTCTAGTGATCACATCACTTGCTTGCAAGCTATCTTAATGTGATATCAACGAGAGGGCCCAGAGTATATCTATCCGTCATCGGGATTGACAAATTCCACTCTTGATCCATGAGCCTCAACATAACACCTTCGTAGCACTGGACCCACCTTTATAGTCACCCTGTTATGGTGTGACATTTGATGTTATCAAGATACTCTTCCGGTGTTAGCAATTAACATGATCTCATGGTCTAAGGACTAAGATTACTTCGTATGATGTTATAGCAATATAAACATAATGACTTTGATCGTAATGCTATACTTTGGATGAATGTTCATCACATCATTTCACAAATGATGTGACCTCGTTATTAACAACATCCAATTTCCATGATCAGGAAACTTTGATCATCTTGTTAATCAACGAGCTAGTCTATAAGAGAGGCATAACTAGGAACCCTTTTTGTTTATTAAACACACATGTATTGAAATTTCCTATCAATACAATTATAGCATGCAAAATAAACATCTATCATATACAAGGAATACATAATAACAACTTTATTATTGCCTCTCAGGGCATATTTCCTTCAGTCTCCCACTTGCACTAGAGAAAATAATCTAGTTTACATAGTGATAAATCTAACACCCATGGAGTTTTAGTGTTGATCATGTTTTGCCCTAGGGAGTACTTTAGTCAACGGATCTGCTACATTTAGGTCCGTGTGTACTTTACAAATCTTTATATCTCCATCCTTGACATGCTCGTGGATGGAGTGAAACCGGCGCTTAATATGCTTGGAATTCTTGTGAGACCTTGGTCCCTTGGCGTTGGCTATGGCTCCATTGTTGTCACAATAGATCACCATTGGGTCCAATGCACTAGGAACCACACCTAGTTCTGTTATGAACTCCTTCATCCAAACTGCTTCCTGCGCCGCTTCTGAAGCAGCAACATATTTCGCCTCTGTCGTTGATCTAGCCACCACAGGTTGTTTGGAACTCCTCCAACTAACTGCTGCTCCGTTCAAGAGAAATACGTATCCGTATTGAGACTTAGAGTCATTCGGATCGGTGTCAAAGCTAGCATCAACATAACACTTAGCGACTAGCTCTTCTTCACCTCCGTATACAAGAAACATATCCTTAGTTCTTCTCAAGTACTTAAGGATATTCTTGACCGCTATCTAGTGTTCCGAACCTGGATCAGATTGGTACCTACTAGTCAAACTAATAGCATGTCCCACATCCGGTCTTGTACATAGCATGGCATACATTATAGAGCCTATGGCTAAGGCATAGGGGATCTTATCCATTATCTCTCTTTCTTCCGCCGTAGCCGGACTTTGAGTCTTACTCAATGTCTTGCCTTGCAACATAGGTAAGAACCCCGTCTTACTTCTGTCCATATTAAACTTCTTTAATATCTTATCAAGGTATGTACTCTGAGATAGCCCAATTAGGCGTCTTAATCTATCTCTATAGATTTTAATGCCTAATATATATGAAGCTTCACCAAGGTCCTTCATCGAAAATTTGTTGTTTAGATAACTTTTAACACTGTTTAAAAGATCTATATCATTTCCAATCAATAATATGTCATCCACATATAATATCAGAAATGCCACATTGCTCCCACTCACTTTCTTGTAAATACAAGCCTCTCCATAAGTTTGGACAACTCCAAACTCTTTGATCACCTCATCAAAGTGGAGATTCCAACTCCGGGATGCTTGCTTCATTCCATAGATGGATCGCTGAAGCTTGCATACCTTATCAGCATCTTTAGGATCGACAAAACCCTTAGGTTGTATCATATACAACTCTTCTTCAATATTACCATTGAGGAACGCAGTTTTGACATCCATATGCCATATTTCATAATCGAAATATGCAGCAATTGCTAACATAATCCTAACCGACTTAAGCATCGCTACGGGAGAGAATGTCTCATTGTAGTCAACTCTTTGAATTTTTCGAAACCCCTTTGCGACAAGTCGAGCCTTATAGATGGTTACATTACCATCAGCATCAGTTTTTCTTTTGAAAATCCATTTATTCTCAACAGCCTTTCGATCGTGAGGTAAATCCACCAAGGTCCAAACCTGGTTTTCGTACATGGATTCCATCTCGGATTTCATGGCTTCTAGCCATTTGTTGGAATCAGGGCTCATCGTCGCTTTTTCATACATCGCAGGGTCATCTATTTCATCAATCATGAAATTCATAACAGGATTGCCGTACAGTTCAGGAGCTGCACGTGTCCTGCTTGACATGCGAGGTTCGGTAGTGTCCTCTTTCGGAGTTTCATGATTAATATCATTAGCTCTCTCTTCATTAGGTGAAGTCAACTCCGAAACAACTTCCGGTGCTGCGCTACTCGCCATTTCATGAAGAGAAGGTTCAATAACCTCTTCGAGTTCTACCTTCCGACTACTCACACCTTTCGCGAGAAACTCCTTCTCAAGAAAGGATCCATTCTTGGCAACAAAAACCTTGCCCTCAGATCTGTGATAGAAGGTATACCGAATTGTTTCCTTAGGGTATCCTATGAAGACGCATTTTTCCGCTTTGGGTTCGAGTTTATCCAGTTGAAGTTTCTTCACATAAACATCGCATCCCCAAACTTTAAGAAATGACAGCTTAGGTTTGTTTCCAAACCATAATTCATACGGTGTCTTCTGAACGGATTTAGATGGTGCCCTATTTAAAGTGAATGCAGCGGTTTCCAGTGCATAACCCCAAAATGACAGTGGCAAGTCAGTCAGAGATATCTTAAATCGAACCATATCCAATAAAGTACGATTACGATGTTCTGACACACCATTACGTTGTGGTGTTCCGGCAGGCGTGAGTTGTGAAACTATTCCACGGTCTTTCATATGTGTGCTAAACTCGTAACTAAGATACTCTCCTCCATGGTCGGACCGTAGAAATTTGATCTTTCTGTTACGATGATTTTCCACTTCATTCTGAAATTCTTTGAACTTTTCAAAGGTTTCAGACTTATATTTCATCAAATAGATATACCTGTATCTACTCAAATCATCCGTGAAAGTAACAAAATAACGATATCCACCTCGCGCCGACACACTCATTGGTCCACACACATCAATATGTATGATTTCCAATAAATCTGTCGCCCGTTCCATTGAACCGGAAAACGGCGTTCTAGGCATCTTGCCCATAAGGCATGGTTCACATGTATCAAATGATTCAAAATCAAGTGATTCCAAAAGTCCATCAGAATGGAGTTTCTTCATGCGTTTAATGCCAATATGACCTAGACGGCAGTGCCACATATATGAAGATATATCATTATCAAGTTTAATCCTTTTAGCATCAACATTATGAATATGCGTAATACTACTATCGAGATCCAACAAAAATAAACCATTCAACACAGGTGCATGACCATAAAAGATATCATTGATATAAATCGAACAACCATTGTTTTCAGATTTAAAGGAATAACCACTTTGCATCAAACACAATCCGGATACAGTGTTCATGCTCAGTGCAGACACCAAATAACAATTATTCAGATTTATAACTAAACCCGACGGCATATGGAGAGGCAGCGTTCCGACGATGATCACATCAACTCTTGATCCATTGCCGACCCGCATCGTGACCTCATCCCTTGCTAGTTGTCTCTTGTTCCGCAGCCCCTGAATCGAGTTACATATATTAGCAACCGATCCCGTATCAAATACCCAGGTGCTACTGCGAGTACTAGTCAAGTACACATCAATAACATGTATATCACATATACCTTTGTTTGCCTTGCCGGCCTTCTTGTCCGCCAAATACTTGGGGCAGTTGCGCTTCCAATGGCCAGTCCCCTTGCAATAGTAGCACTCGGTATCAGACTTAAGGCCAGCTCGGGATTTCTTTTCAGGTGCAGCAATAGATTTGCCGCCCTTCTTTCCCTTCTGCTTGCCTTTCTTGTCCTTCTTGAAACCGGTGGTCTTATTGATCATCAACACTTGATGTTCTTTCCTAATCTCCACTTCTGCAGTCTTAAGCATTGACAGAAGCTCGGGAAGAGACTTCTTCATACCCTGCATATTATAGTTCATCACGAAGCTCTTGTAGCTAGGTGGCAGAGATTGGAGAACACGATGTATGCCTAAGTCAATGGGAATCGTTATTACCAAGGACACAAGCTTATCGGTGTACCCAGACATTTTGAGTACGTGCTCACTAACGGAGCTGTTCTCCTCCATCATGCAGCTAAAGAACTTTTCAGAACCATTATAACTCTCTACGGCAGCATGGGTATCGAAAATCATTTTCAATTCTCCCATGGTATCAAAGGCATTGCCATTTTCGAAACGCTTTCGAAGTTCTGGCTCTATCCCATACAGTATGCCACAATGAACTAAGTTGTGGTCCTCCTGACGAGTTATATAGACATTCTTTTCCTCGTCAGGGGCATCAGGAGCTGGTGGGGGCCTAGCGGCGCCTCTAGCACATATTGCTTTTGTGCAGCAGTGAGGAGAATCCTCAAATTCATAGCCCAGTTGGTGAAGTTGCTACCATTCACAGCAAGTTTCTCTTTCTCCATGAACACATTGAAATTAAAAGCAGGTGGTGCCATCTACAACAGAATTTGTAAAGTATATTTAGACTAAGTTTATGATAGATTGAGTTCAACTAATCCAAATTACTAATGAACTCCCACTCAAAAACGACATCCCTCGTGTCTTTTTGGTGATTACATGAACCAAATCCACTACACCAAGTCCAATCATCACGTGAGTCGGTGTAGCTTCAAAGGCGAGCATCTATATGGGCATCATATCAACTATATGACTCATGCTTAACCTTTTGGTCCATGTTCCGAGGCCATGTCTGTACATGCTAGGCTCGCCAAGTAAGAACCTTAGTACTCGCGTGTGTAAAACTGTCTTACACCCGTTGTATGAAAGAGTAGAGTCGAGTACACCCGATCATCACGTGATGTCTCGAAATAAGATCCATAGAACGGTGCATACTTAAGGAAGAACACATTTTATCTTCATATCTAAATGAGGGATCATCTTATAATGCTACCAAAAGCGCCAAACTAGCAATATAAGATGAAAACATCTAATGTGTAAAGTGAGATGATATGGTCCATGCATTTGATCTTTATCATTTGCATCATGGTATGATCTCTATTATTCCTTTGTGTGTAAGGCCAAGGTCTATGGAACTTACACATTAAGTGTGTTGTAAGAGTATCTATCATACATCTACTTACAACAATACCATATCAAGACACTAGCCCAGCAACGATCTAAACTAGACGCCTCTAATTTATCAATTGCAAGTTTTACGTGGCTTAGGGCTTTTGGAGATAGAACCGGTCTTACCTACGAACATGAACCACAACGAGGATAACCAAGTTATTAGAAACTCGTTGTAAATCAGATATTGACTATAGTAGGAGAGACAGACACCCGCTAGCCACTTATGCAAAACTAGTTGCGCGTCAGTCGTGGAACCGGTCTCATGTACGATGACATGTAAGGTTGGTCCGGGCCGCTTCATCCCACTATGCCACCAATATCCAAAATACATAGAAGATGCAATAACATGATCATCATCGCCCACATATAAACATATGTGTACTACCCGAGCAAAGCACCTACGCATAGATCAGGCCCTGATACCACTGTTGGGTTCGCAGTATAGAAAACAAAAAAAATCCTACGAAGAGAACTATACGCTAAGATCTATCTACTAGATACAGAGCAACGGGTGGATATACATCCATGGAGAACTTACCCTCGAAGACAACAGAGTTTCGTTAATGAGTTGGAACTCGTGGATGATGTAGTCGTACGCTTTCCGATCTCAAGATCGTGTGGAAGTCTGAGCGCCGCAAACCAGCAGCGCAACCGTGCTCGCACACACGTTCAAGACACCGGACAACCTCCACCTCCTCACTCCAGCGAATCAGCGGAAGCAGCAACTCCTTCCAGACGCAAGGCCACCGAGAACATGTATCTAGCTAATCCGAGACCATGGGGAATATCTAGAGGGGGAGAGAGATCCTTCACGAGGAGGTGTGCTTTGTGAGGGAGGAGAGGGGGGACTTTTATAGGAGAGGGGGGCTCCTCCCCTACCATGGCCGGCGGCCAAGGAGGGTTCCCCCACCTCTTCCTCATTCATGTGGTGGAAGCTCCACTCACATCAATTTTGACTCCACCCAAAATTCCACTCACATGCATTAAATTTCCACCAAATTTAATGCCACTCTCAATTAATAAAACTCTTTTACTTATTTTATTCAGAATTTTGTTAATTACTTTTAACAAACATTCACATAAAACCCCTTGCAACATTTCAATATCACATGCAGAACGACTTTCTGCAATTTCACCCAAAACAATTCCGGTTTCTATCGAAACAATTCTTGCGCTTTGCAATCCTTTTGTCTGAAACATATGTGCTCCTAAATGGTGTCTGATGGCTCGTGGTTGATGTAGAGCTCGTTGGGAACCCCAAGAGGAAGGTATGATCAGCACAGCAGCAAGTTTCCCTCAGTTATGAAACCAAGGTTTAATTGAACCAGTAGGAGCAAGGAAACACCCCAAAGGTGTTACTAGCTGAGCCTTGGCAGGGCGCACTGCCGGTGCTAGTAGCAACATGGAGACCTACACAACATAACCACAGAACTCTGTCCCCAACTTGCAATGAGGTTGTCAATCTCACTATGTTTTGCTGAAAACAAAGGATTAAACGTATCGAATGGAAAGAAGTAATAGTTTGTTGAAAGTAAACACAAAGTAGTAAACAGTTTATAGATTGTATGTAAAGAAAAGGACCGGGATCCATAGTTCACTAGAGGTGGCTCTCCTTAGATAGATAACATGCTGGGTGAACAAATTACAGCGGGGCAATTGACAAACATCGAGAAAGCAATACATGCATATACTAATCATCTTGACTCATTTGGAACTTGATTGGGCATTACAACATTATACATAGACCGCCATCCAACTGCATCTATGACTAATAATCCACCTTCAGGTTATCATCCGAACCCCCTCCAGTATTAAGTTGCAAGCAACAGATTATTGCTTTACGAATTGTGTGTAATGTAAACAATACGATTGCTCTATGAACAAAGGATTGTTGTTTTCTCCCTAGTAGCAACAGCACATCTAGTACCTTAGAGATTTCTGTCACTTCCCAGATTACCAGAGGCATGAACCCACTATCGAGCATAAATACTAACTCTTGGAGTTGCTAGCTTCTACTTGGACAAGATAGCTACTAACAACGGAAAGCATGCAAGATCACAAATAACAAAGACATGATAGAATCAATAATCAATCTGAAATAGCATCTCGATATCCATCGGATCCCTGCAAACACAACATGCAGAATTACAAATAGATGATCTTGATCATGAACGGAGCTCACAAGATCTAGACATGAAAGCACAAAGGAGGAGAACCAGCCATCTAGCTACTACATGGATCCGTAGTCCAAGGATGAACTACTCACGCATCACACCGGAGGCTTGCATGATGATGAAGAAGGCCTCCAGGGTGAATTCCCCTCTCCGGCAGGGTGCCGGGAAGAGCTTCAGATCCCTCCCGATCTAGGGATGGAGATGACGGCGGCTACAGACTCTTTCATGGATTTTTGATCGGGTACTTAGGGTTTTCGTCCCGAGGGCATCTTATAGGCGGAAGGGGAGGCTAAGGGGGTGCCTGGGCTAGCCACACCACCCCCTGGCGTGGGCCAAGCCTGGCCGCATAGCCAGGTGGTGTTGCCGCCCTCTAGCCCTTCTCCGTCTCGTATTCTGGCATCTGATGACTTCCAGAAAAATAGGCAATTTGGCTTTAGTCCCGTTCAATTCCGAGAATATTCATTTTCTGACTTTCCTGGAACCAAAAACAGCAGAAAACAGGCACCTGGCACTGTGGCTCTTGTTAATAGGTTAGTCCAAGAAATCATATGAAAAGTACTCCAAAGTGTGGACAAAATACAAGAAAGTGGATAAAACCAAGCATGGAACATCAAAAATTATAGATACATTTGCAATGTATCAACATCCCCAAGCTTAACTCCTGCTCGTCCTCGAGTAGGTAAGTGATAAAAAGAAAGAATTATTTTTGAGGTGACGTGCACCATCAAAGACTTGATCAAAGTATTTGTAAAACATTCAAAGCTAGGATCATAGTACTTCAATCATAACATGAAAGACAAAGTTCTAGCAATAAGACAAAGAAAATATGATGCAACATGAAAAGGCACAAACAAAAGATTCATGAATAACAATGCTTCGCAAGACGTTTGTTTGTTTCACATAAAGAAAACATAGCATAATAGCATTCAGCTTGTCCTCATAGAGTAGCAAATATAAATGCATAGGACACCTTCAAAGTTCATAAGAGTGACTAGATACAAATAGTTTAAAACAAGCAATATCAAGTTATGCATCAATCAACTAGTCTTGGGACAATGCACATAGAACTAAGAATGGCCACTATGCTCTCAAAGTAAGTGCATAAAGGTAGAAGGTGGAGACTCAATATAATGGTGGAAGAAAGGCCTTTATAAAAGGAAGCAGGGATTCAAGTCTCATAAAGAGCTTCCAAAAATTATGGTACTTATAGCTTTCAGCTCGCGTTGCCCCTATCATAAGCATCTTGAAGTGATTAAGGTTAAAGTGAACAAACTATGGTGTACATGCTTGACGAATTATAAGTTAGGAATCTCATGTCCCTTGTATACGAGGATAGCTCCGCATGCTACTCAAGTTTAGTCACCGGTAAGTTCTTGTCATTGTAAGTACATGTGTATCATAGAGAACCGCCAATGGGATACCCCTTGCCCGACAGAAGAATCCCCAAATCAAAATGACAACGCAAGCAGACAACGAGCATCTCAGCAATCTTCTTATTTACCATGGGAATATGGTGCATTTTTCTCTCTTCCCTCTTTTCATAATCTCTTTTTTTTATTTTTCTCTTTTTCCTCAACATAGGACTCTTTTTTATAAGAAGAATGCTTCATAGACAGCTCATTATGGTTACGCTGCAGGTTTCCACCATGTCAGCATGGATTAGACCAGCGGCCCAGGCGTTTCTCTAACACATATACATAACTCCATGGACTTACAAGCTCCCCTTTCATTTCACACCGACGACATCCATATGCAAAAGAGCATGATATCAACTAGGTACAAGTACCAAGTGCAATGTCGAAAGCGTTCCCCATGAAAGCATGGTTCAGCTAATTCCCAACAAATAAGTGCAAGCATATACAACATAGACGACACAATGGTTCAAGTTTATTAAGGGCAAGAAAAGTAAAGTGTGCCATCAAGTTCGTGAGAGCTTTAATCACTAGTTTTCTCATAACAAGTTTAATTTGGAAGGTAAACAAAAACATGAATATACTTGGAATAGCATAAGCTAGTAGGTAGGTATGGTGGACTCTTTGGAATAACTTGGTTTAGGGAGTTGGATGCATGAGTGGGACTCAAACTTGGTTATGGAGGCTAGCAAAAGACTGGGAGCGACAAAAAAAGAGAGCAATAATGGCCATAATCATGCAGAGCGACAAAACATCATTGACCAAAGCATAAAGTGATACTACAAGTTGAAAACTAAAGGATCATAAAGGCTTTGGTGACTTGAGATAGTCATAACATGGTGTGAGCATGCGCCAAGTCAACCCAAATAAAGCATCAAAGGAGAATACCACTATACTATGCTTTAATATGCTAAAACAACACATGATTCATCCAAGGCACATTAAGCAATCTCAATTGTTTATAACAAGTCATGCTACAGCAAAGAATACTAAGCATAAAGCCAAAACAATATCAAGCATGGCATGACAAAGCATAGGCCGCAGTAAAAAACAAGCTCTTTTTACCACATAAGCATGAACTTTCCTACTCTTTTCCGAACCAAACCAAACTATTTGCAAACCAATGTATGAAAGAGGGGGTACAACCAATTTATTCAGAAAACTAAGCAAACAAAATCAAACCAAAAACCAAAACGAAAACAAAAAAGAATACGCTCCAAGAACAACACAATTGTGCATGAAACAATAAAAATGAAGCGTTTGGAAGAAACCTGGAATTTTTTTTGATGAAGAAGGGGATGCCTTAGGCATCCCCAAGCTTTGATGCTTGTACTTCTTGGATATTTCTTGGGTGACACGTGTGGCATCCCCAAGCTTGAGCTTTAGTCCATCCTTCATCTCATTACTCATTCCTTCCATACACCTGAAATTTTTCCTTCATACAAAACTTCACACAATCTTTATTTGCAACATTAGTGCACTCAAGATAAATAAGTATTAAGGTTAAGTTCTAACACCAATAAACTTCCATTAGAACACTAGCTACTGAAGCACTTCCCTCAAAAAGCTCAATTCCCCAAAAGAACTCAAAAAAGAACCAACAAGAAGCAAATGCAGAAAATGGCAGAAATCTGTCAAAACAGACCAGCGGGTAAAGAGGAATTTTTTCGAAGACCTTCTGTTGCTCAAATCAAAAAGTGTTGAACTAACTAAAGTTAGATAACAACCTAGGGCAGAAGCACAAAACTTCACGCCTCAAAAAGACATTTAGAGATTTTACACGAATTTTTACGGTGAAGCACAGAAATCTGTTTTGAGACAGCAACTTTCCCAATCATTACTTCTCTCTCATTAGAGGTTACTCTTGGCACAAAAAGCAAATAAAAAGGATAAGGAGCGGTTATTACTGAAGTAATAACTTCCAAGACTCATCTAAAACTTTTGGGTTATCTCCCAATAAGTACTTTTCTTTAACGCCTTTAAGTTAGGCATAAGAAGCAAGAAAAAGAATCAAGTATTCTCAAATGAAGAAGCATTAAGACCAAATTTTGTTTTCATAGGATAAGCAAAAGAAATCTTCTCTCTCTTCTTAGGGAGGTGTTCTATACCTTTCTTGAGTGGGAGTTGATATTTAATTGTGCCTTCTTTCATATGAATACTGGCACCAACAGTTCTAAGAGAAGGTCTTCCCAAAGTAATAGGACAAGAAGCATTGCATTCAACATCCAAAACATAGAAATCAACGGGGACATAGGCATTGTTAAGCATAATAAGAACATCATTAATACTCCCCATGAGTTTCTTTCTAGCATTATCATCAAGTGGGACATTCAAATAACAATCTTCAAGTGGAGGCAAATCAAGCATATCATAAATCCTTCTAGGCATAATAGAAACACTACTATCAAGATCACATAAAGCTTTGAAATCAAAGTCATTCACTTTCATATTAATGATGGGTTCCCAACCATCTTCTTGTTTTATAGGAATAGAAGCTTTATGTTTCATCTTTTCTTCTTTAATCTTTATGAGAGCATTAGTAATGTGTTTTGTAAAGGCCATGTTCATAGCACTAGCATTAGGACTTTTAGCAAGCTTTTGTAGGAACTTAATAACTTCAGAGATATTGCAACCATCAAGATCAAAATCAAATTTATCATCTAGAGTAGTAGAACTATTACTAGCCTCAACACTAGTGGTGGTGATAGTAGAAACACTAATGTTTCTAGCAATTTCATCTTCTCTTTTCCACTTAGCATGTAATTCAGCTAATAGTCTTACATTTTCATCAATTCTTACTTGTATAGCATTAGTAGCTGCAAAGGGATTCTTATTAGTTTCAGGTTTAGCAGCCATTTTATTCAAAGAAGATTGAGCTTCAGCCAAACATGCTATATTTTCTTTCAACATTAGAGAGTTTTTCCTCAATAGTTTTATTGAAAGCAGTTTGCTTACTAATAAAGTCTTTAAGCATAACTTCAAGTTTAGAGGGAGCACTCCTATTATTGTTGTAGGAACTTCCATAAGCATTAACATTGTTGGGAGGATATGGCCTATAATTGGTGTTACAAAAATTATTCCTATAAGCATTATTGCCAAAGTTGTTATTTATGATGAAGTTCACATCAACTTGCTCTTCTTGAGCAACCAAAGAGGCTAAAGGAACATTATTTGGATCAATATGGGCTTTCCCATTCACAAGCATAGACATAATAATATCAATCTTATCACTCAAGGAGGAGGTTTCCTCAACAGAATTTACCTTCTTACCTTGTGGAGCTCTCTCAGTATGCCATTCAGAATAGTTAACCATCATATTATCCAGAAGTTTTGTTGCAGCACCCAAAGTGATGGTCATAAAGGTACCTCCAGCAGCAGAATCCAATAGGTTCCTTGAAGAATAGTTCAATCCTGCATAAAAAGTTTGGATGATCATCCAAGCAGTCAGTCCATGAGTGGGACAATTCTTTACCAAAGATTTCATTCTTTCCCAAGCTTGAGCAACATGTTCATTATCAGATTGTTTAAACTTCATTATTTCACTTCTCATAGATATAATCTTAGCAGGAGGATAGTACTTTCTAATGAAAGCATGTTTGCACTTAGTCCAAGAATCAATACTATTCCTAGTTAAGGAATTCAACCATTCTTTAGCTTTTCCTCTCAAAGAGAAAGGAAACAGTTTCAGCTTAATAATATCAGCATCTACATCCCTATGCTTTTGCATCTGACAAATTTCAACAAAGTTATTTAGATGGGCAGCATCATCTTTATTACCAATACCAGAAAATTGTTCTCTCATAACAAGATTGAGTAAAGCAGGTTTTATCTCAAAGAAAGTATCTCCAGGCACAGGTGGAGCAATAGGTGTGCTCATAAAATCATTGGTGTTGGTGCTAGTGAAGTCACACAACTTAGTGTTTTCAAGAGTAGTCTTTTTTTTGTGTTTTCAAATAAGAAAGCAAACTAGTAAAACTAATTTTTTTGTGTTTTTGACAAAGAAACAAGCAAACAAAGAAAAAAGAAACTAAGCAAAACAAAAATAACAAAGTAAAGAAATTGGTTATGAGGGACTCCCCTTGTGAAGATATCCTTGACTCCCCGGCAACGGCGCCAGAAAAATGTTTGCTGGCGCGTGGTTGACATGGGAGAATCTTCTTGTTCTTCAGTCCCCGGCAATGGCGCCAGAAAAATGCTTGATGGCTCGTGGTTGATGTAGAGCTTGTTAGGAACCCCAAGAGGAAGGTATGATGAGCACAACAGCAAGTTTCCCTCAGTTATGAAACAGAGGTTTAATCAAACCATTAGGAGCAAGGAAACACCCCAAAGGTGTTACTAGCTGAGCCTTGGCAGGGCGCACTACCGGTGCTAGTAGCAACATGGAGACCTGCACAACACAACCACAGAACTCTGTCCCCAACTTGCGATGAGGTTGTCAATCTCACCGTGTTTTGCTGAAAACAAAGGATTAAACGTATCGAATGGAAGGAAGTAATAGTTTGCAGAAAGTAAACACAAAGCAGTAAACAGTTTATAGATTGTATGTAAAGAAAAGGACCGGGATCCATAGTTCACTAGAGGTGGCTCTCCTTAGATAGATAACATACTGGGTGAACAAATTACAGCGGGGCAATTGACAAACATCGAGAAAGCAATACATGCATATACTAATCATCTTGACTCCTTTGGAACTTGATTGGCCATTACAACATTATACATAGACTGCCATCCAACTACATCTATGACTAATAATCCACCTTCGGGTTATCATCCGAACCCCCTCCAGTATTAAGTTGCAAGCAACAGATTATTGCTTTATGAATTGCGTGTAATGTAAACAAGATGATTGTTCTATGAACAAAGGATTGTTGTTTTCTCCCTACTAGCAACAGCACATCTAGTACCTTAGAGATTTTTGTCACTTCCCCAGATTACCAGAGGCATGAACCCACTATCGAGCATAAATACTAACTCTTGGAGTTGCTAGCATCTACTTGGCCAAGATAGCTACTAAATACGGAAAGCATGCAAGATCACAAATAACAAAGACATGATAGAATCAATAATCAATCTGAAATAGCATCTCAATATCCATCGGATCCCCGCAAACACAACATGCAGAATTACAAATAGATGATCTTGATCATGAACGGAGCTCACAAGATCTAGACATGAAAGCACAAAGGAGGACAACCAGTCATCTAGCTACTACATGGATCCGTAGTCCAAGGATGAACTACTCACGCATCACACCGGAGGCTTGCATGATGATGAAGAAGGCCTCTAGGGTGAATTCCCCTCTCCGGCAGGGTGCCGAGAAGAGCTTCAGATCCCTCCCGATCTAGGGCTGGAGATGACAGCGGCTATAGACTCTTTCGTGGATTTTTGATCGAGTACTTAGGGTTTTCATCCTGAGGGCATCTTATAGGCAGAAGGGGAGGCCGAGGGGGTGCCTAGGCTGGCCACACCACCCCCTGGCGCGGGCCAAGCCTGGCTGTGTGGCCAGGTGGTGTGGCCGCCCTCTAGCCCTTCTCCGTCTCGTATTCTGGCATCTGATGACTTCCGGAAAAATAGGCACTTTGGCTTTTGTCCCGTCCAACTCTGAGAATATTCATTTTCTGACTTTCCTGGAACCAAAAACAGCAGAAAACAGGCAGCTGGCACTGTGGCTCTTGTTAATAGGTTAGTCCAAGAAATCATATGAGAAGTACTCCAAAGTGTGGACAAAATACAAGAAAGTGGATAAAACCAAGCATGGAACATCAAAAATTATATATACATTTGCAATGTATCAGTGTCCATCAACTCTTAAGTGTGTCACCCTACGGTTCGCAAATAATGCAGACATGATTGAGACTCCTCTTAGATCAATAATCAGAAGCGGGACCTGGAGATCCATACTGCCTCCTGCACATTCAACGATGACTTTTGTGATCGTGAGAAACTTTAATGCTAGTAATTTAATCCCTTTGTCTCATGATATAATACATGTCCGAGATTTGATCATCAGTATCCAAATACCTAGTTTGATCTCATTACTGACATGCACTCTTTTCTTGTTCCCGTGATATAACATTCTAGTGATCACATCACTTGCTTGCAAGCTATCTTAATGTGATATCATAGAGAGGGCCCAGAGTATATCTATCCGTCACCGGGATTGAAAAATTCCACTCTTGATCCATGAGCCTCAACATAACACCTTCGTAGCACTGGACCCACCTTTATAGTCACCCTGTTACGGTGTGACGTTTGATGTTATCAAGATACTCTTCCGGTGTTAGCAATTAACATGATCTCATGGTCTAAGGACTAAGATTACTTCGTATGATGTTATAGTAATATAAACATAATGACTTTGATCGTAATACTATACTTGGATGAATGTTCATCACATCATTTCACAAATGTTGTGACCTCGTTATTAACAACATCCAATGTCCATGATCAGGAAACTTTGATCATCTTGTTAATCAACGAGCTAGTCTATAAGAGAGGCATAACTAGGAACCCTTTTTGTTTATTAAACACACATGTATTGGCATTTCCTATCAATACAATTATAGCATGCAAAATAAACATCTATCATATACAAGGAATACATAATAACAACTTTATTATTGCCTCTCAGGGCATATTTCTATCATCAGCTTACTAAAAGCCACGAATAGCCTTTCCTGAAGAAATGGAGGATGATGAGGATACAATCATAGAGTATGATGAGTCTTCTAGTCTAAGCTGGTAGGAAACACTGAGCCTCATTAAAAAAATTACAAGGTGAATTCATTCCTAGTTGGATATGATACTTTGATTCTTAAGAACTTTATACTACCTAAATCATGGAGTTATTATTTGACTAGATTTAATATCTATCAGACTAGCGTCAGCGGGAGGAGAGGGAGGAAGGCGAGCAAGAGATCGAAGGCGACCAAGAAGGAAGGCTCAGTTCGGACAGACAGAAGCTCTGAAATTGAAATAGGCGTGGATTCCTCATACGAACTCCAAATCAAGAAAATAAATACTTGTTGGAAAGATAATTCTGAGAGCTTTCCAACAGGTACTCGCACGTCTCTACACCCTGGATAATACGGCCCCGGCACCCCGGATAATCCAGATCTGGCACCTCGGATAATCAAGGGTGATTAGTTGATCCATTGGGATCTAGCCAATTGCAAGTTTCGTGTGATCTGCTGTTCCATTGGGAATTGGAAGATTGCAAACCGCTTCGTGGTCAGCGGCTACATGCGCAAGTGTGTGAAGTTGTGAATATCTACAAGGGTTGAGAGTTGTTGCATTGGCATCAGGGATCGGTCGAGAGGTTCGTGGGCGGCATACAAGTTATCTCCACCCCATATCATCATACAACCACCTTGCTTACTGAGAAGATCAGGCCACCCCTTACCAAAGGTAGATCGACACACAAAGCAACAAATCTATGGGACAAAACCAAGAAAAACTCACCAAATTGAGAGATCGGTCCAAAAGCAATTTGGGCAATATTTTTGGTATTTTTGAATTTATGGTGGAAATCAAAGGGCGACGTCAAATCCATGGGAACCAAAAGCTGCTGATACTAGTTGTTAAGGGCGTCAGTGTGGATTTACCCTTGGAGTGGCCCGATCTTCATGGATTTGAGGTGGGGAGACACGATGAACGCAACTCTAATGCAAGAGGTACAAACACACGCCAAATTACACCCGATTCGATTTGCTCCCGTTGGTTCGAACAACCAATCCAATAGAATCCTCGGTGAGAGACCTTGCGGTAGAATCACCAAAGGAGAGATCGGCAAATGGATGATAGAATACAAATCAAGGAGAGGGTAGCAACCAAGTAGAATCCCAAAGAGGAGAGACCAAGCACTACTAGAATCCTTGATAGGGAGAAACCAAACACTTGAGGAGGGTCCTGACGACTTGGAGAAGGGCAGCGACTCCAACGCCTTGTACAACTCATAGATCTACTATTGAGAGGGGGATCCCATATAGGGTTAGGCACATGCCTCAATTCATCATCATCTCTCCCTGCTAAGATCTGAGCCACAAGGGGGTATTTATAGTACTAGGGGCGAAGGGGTAGGTAGGAGGGAATATTCCAGGCATCAAACCCTTCACAGTGCGCAGATTGTTGTTCCGACAATAAGTTCGGTCGCCCCGGACTCAGAGCCAGAAATTCCGGTGGGTGACGGTTTGGTTCGGCAGGCACTGGTTTAGACTTTTGTATCGAGTTTCGGCGGGCGCCGGTTCGGCGGCAATAGGAAATGTCGGTGGTATTTCCGATCGACCGGTCCTAGCGCCGGAAGTTCCGGTGTGGATTCGGTGGCGCCAGGCCTGGCGCCGGAATCCTTCTTCCGTATTATTTTCCATGCTTCTTGCTTTGGGGTCTTGGCTCCAGGTTCATCCTTGTCGCATCCTCTTGGCATCATGATCATAGGCCTAGTCACAATAGATATTTGGCTCAAGTAGGACCCCATTCACATGATAGCCAACGGACGGTAAGAGATGGAAGGAGTTCACCTTTGTAGGAGTGGTTGGTGTAGCATGATGTGGACCAATGGTGATTGCCATATGTTGAGCCGTATCAGCCTCATTTCTCATGAATTCCCCCACAAATTTTTCTTCTATCCACCAAAAATTCGAAAATCCCCCAAAAATAGCCCCAAATTGCCTTCGGATCGATCTCGGGATTTGGTGAGTTTTTCGTGGTTTTGGTCTGTAGATCTGTTGCTATTGGTGCCAATATATCTTCCTTGTGTGTTTCTAGCCCAATTTTGGTTAGATTTCCACGAATTTGAGGAACTTTTGGGCCGAATTTCTGCCCAATTTCGAGATCTAAACATCTAGGAATATGTCAAGCGGTACTACCGCAAGTCCCGAGCGGTACTTCCGAACGCGTGCAGTACTACCGGCTTCCATAAGCGATACTACCGGTCAGCGATACTACTGGTCAGCAGTACTACCGTACCCAGCAGGGGTACTACCGCTCGAGCCTGAAAGTTGTTCACCCTACCTTTTTGCCTCAAATTTGTTTTCTTACTTCCCTCTTTTGTTTGTCCGTGATTCGCGTGCGTGTCGCCTTACTAACAACAAGCTTCCACAACTCCTTACAGTCTGTGCTCTACGACACCGCGACACCTGAACATCATCCCCAACACCGGTTGCAAGTCATCATAAATACCGAAGGTATAACTTGCTCCACCTTGTTAACCCCCTATCTTCCTTTATGTGTATCTATCCTATGAGAATAGCTCATTTTGTGCTTTCCTAAGCATTGTGCACTTGCCCTTGGAAAGTGAGAGTGTGTAAGCAAATACAAAAGTTGACATAGTAGTATAGAAAGGGAGAAAAAGAATCAAAAAAAAGAAGAAAAGAAAAATAAAAAAATAAAAATACGTAGTCTCCCAATACAAAGATAGTCTCAAGCTTGTAAGCAAAGATAGAGAGAAAGAGAAAAAAAGCGCGACCACGGAAAATGCACAAATCCATTGCTTATCCTCTTTTGGAGAACGAGTTGTGGTCTCTCCTTACGTTGGCACGATAACCAAGCTTAGTCTTCGTTAGGATATTTTATACTCATTTTCATAGTCGTGCTAACCCCACCCATCTCCACATATGTGTATCCTCGTGTTTTTGTAGATCGTATCTTTTTTGCTTTCGATCTTTGGTTCTTTTCCACCTTTAACAATACCATTTTCTTTGGATCGTTTCATTTGGCTTTTCATTACCCTAACCTTCCACCAAAAGCTTTTGAGAGTATTAGTTCTTTCTTTAGTGTGAGCTTTCTTTGTGATTTCACTTTGCAAGCTTATAGTTCTCACGCGTGGCTACTAGGTCGTTGCAATCCCCAAGGTGAGGTAAAAGGCTACCCCCACCACATATTACCTTTCCATATACAATCCATTGTTGTCTTGCATGATGGATAGACACGGTGAGGCGAGCCAATCACCTCCACTCGAGGATGAAGAAGGACCATACATGACGCATGCAAGCCACTACATCATTCGACGAGAATTCCGTGATTGTTGCAATGCTCTTGAGACCCGCCAAGATGAAAAATTCGGAGAAACTCAAGCCGAATTCAAGAGCATCAACAACCGTTTTGATGGCCTCCAACAAAAAATGCATGACATGCGACAAGGATTCACCAACCTTTCTCAAGAGACGAGGGCCACACACATCAACTCCTCCAATCAAAATGAAGCCTTACAAAGGTCGATGACCGAGCTAGCGCAAAACACAAGACCGCTTCAAGTGCATCAAGCTCTTCACAGCACCATTCGAGTGCGTCAAGATCTTTACATCATCACCCTACTCCTCAACAAGATCACCATGTAAGTGCTCCAAGACACAATGAAGCACCCGTGGTTGAAGATGGAAGCTCTTCGAACTATGTACCTTCCCCATGTCACGCCACCACGTCAAGCTATGATGGTGATTTCTCTTCAAGGCCTCAAGCAAGGCGAGATAAACACCATCATCACGCAAGAGAACTAGTGATCCAACAAGAGCAAACGCGTGAAGAACCACGAGTGGAACCTTGAATACAACCTCAACTCCCCCGCCCTCATCCACGAGACATTCTTGCAACAACAAGTGATGACTCCAACTTGGAGGCACAAGCTCGTCGTCGACATGAAGCTCTTCAAGATCCTCCTCTTAGTCATCGCCATCATGAACGTCCATGCCGCCACCATGGTCACCATGACGAGCCTACTCCACAACATCAAGACATGGAGCATCACATGGTACATGTGGATCGCTGCCAACCACGTCAAGAGGCTCGAGACCATGACCTTCACCAAGAGGCCCATGTGCCTAACCCACGTTAAAAACCGAGGAATGAGCCACCCCCTCACCCACAACCGTGACAAGAGGCTCCACACCCTCATCAACCCCGTGAGGCCCAAGCGCCTCAACCTCATCAACAATCGCACCAAGAGAAAGAGCAATCTCCCTAACAACATCGCGAGAACCAAGTTCCACCACCTCCAAATGCGGCTCCTCAACAGCAAGTTCATCAACAAGGTCACCAAGCTCGTCACAATGATTGCATGGAAGATAAAGACCGTCACCATCATGGCAACAACCTCTACCCTAACCGCAACAAGTAAGAAACCTTTGGCAAACTCAAGTTCACCATGCCCAAGTTCACTGGTTCAAATGATTCCAAAGAATACCTCTCATGGGCACTAAAAGTGGACAAAATCTTCTGCATGCATAATTATAGTGATGATAAGATGGTCGCCATTTCTTCGCTTGAGTTTGATGATTATGCCAACCTTTGGTGGGAACAAGTCCAAGTAGCTCGTGACGCACGAGAATAGCCTCTAATCACCACTTGGCACAACATGAAGGCTCATATGAGATCCCACTTTGTCCCTATGCACTACATGCATGACCTCTTCAACAAGCTACAATCTCTTAGCCAAGGGAAAAAGACAGTGGAAGAGTACTTCAAGCAAATGGAGCTCAACATGATCCACGCCAACATTGAAGAGCACGATGAGCAAACAATGGCATGTTTCCTCATCAGCTTGAACCACCCAATCAAGCGCATCGTCGACTTCCAAAAGTACAACAACATGGTTAAGCTTGTGCACATTGCAACAAAATTCGAGCGTCAAGTGCAAGAAGACATCAAATACAACAAGACGAAGACGTACTTCACCTATAAGCAAGCCTCAACCGCTACACCAACAACCTTCAATCGAAGCTCCTCAAGTACCTCAAAGCTTCCTTTCAATCCAACACTTCCTCAAGGAAAACTGCCCCAAGTGGCAAGCACAAAAAAGATGACCCGCCTTTCAACGACGAATGCTACAAGTGTGGTAAAAAAGGACACAAGTCGGACACATGTGGAAACAAGAAAGTTTTGTTCATTCATGACAATGGCAACGAGGAATACTTGAGTGAGGATGAATATGATGCAAGAGTTAAATAAGCAATGACAAGGTAACATGTGGAAGATGATCAAGAACTCCTCATGTGTGAACATGATGCAAGTCCATCACTTGTCGTCACAAGGATCTTGACTACTCAAGCACAAGAGCATGAAGATCAAAGATCCAACATCTTCCAAACCCATGTCGGCATCAATCGGAAATCCATTAAAGTTATCATCGATGGAGGGAGTTGTCACAACATTACTAGCACTGAGTTGTGTGAGAAGCTCAACCTCACCCTCCATCCACACAAGCACCCCTACCATGTCCAATAGCTAAGTGACCAATGGTCCGTGAAGATCAAGCACACTGTCTCGGTAACATTCTCAATTGGCCCTTACAAGGACACGGTCGAGTGTGATGTTGTTCCCATGATAGTTTGTCATATTTTGCTTGGACGACTGTGGAAATTTGACAAAGGTGTTATACATGATGGTCGCACCAATGTGTATACCTTCAAATGGCTTAACAATACATGTGTTTTGCAACCGATGACTCCTAGCCAAATAATTGTGGACAATGCAAAGGCTTTAGCAAGGGCGCAAACCACAACACCAACTTGTGAGAAGAGTGGTGAGCGAGAGAACCACCATATAGTGAGTAAGAGACACAAGCCAAAATCGAGTGGAATACTAAGTGTGTTCTTCTTGCAACAAAAAGTGAGATGAGGGACGTGAGGAATAACCCATCTATCTTCCACTATGTCCTCATTTGCAAGGGACTAGTGCAGGGAACTAATGACACAAATATTCCTCCCTCTTTGATGGCTATTTTGCAGGAATTCAAGGACATGTTTCCCGAAGAGCTCCCTCGTGGACTACCTCCTCTTCGCGGAATCGAGCACCGCATTGACCTCATACCCGGCGCACCGCTTCCAAACCGCGTTGTCTACTGCACGAATCCGGAGGAGATGAAGGAGATCGAACGTGATAAGGAGTGACCTAAAGGCCCGATCTTCATGGATCTCATGGTCAAATCGATGGGAAAGCGAGGGAAAGGGAGAAGGTAGCGGAAGCGGACACACACCTCACGAAGAACATGATGAACACACGCAAAACCCCACATGATACAAGGACGATTGCTCCCGCTGATGACCACCGGTCCGATAGAATCCTCGCAAGGAAAGATCGGTCAACGTGCTCCCTCAATCCCAAGCGGAGAGGGCAGAACACCTTGGAGAGGGTCTTGACAACTACACTCACGCACTCGCAAATGTAGGCCTTGTAAAATTATGGATGCGCGATGCAAACTCCAATGAGGTGGTGACGATAGTCGGCCCCCTTGGTAAAGGGGATGAGGCAAAACTAGATATTCCACAAAGGGGGTGTCTTTAGTCTATCATCTATGCCAAAGGGATACATGAGGGGTGGGGGCTCTATTTATAGTCCAGCCACTAGAATGGGGGTAGTTTAGGCAAAGTGGTAAGTAAAGGGAATATTCCAGGGCATCAAAACTAGATCCGTGCGTAGACGGGGGATTCTGACAGTATGTCCGGTGGCGCCAGATTTGGCGCCAGGATTTCTGGCGATCGCCGATATTTCCGGTCAGCGCTGGGTTGGTCTTCTGTATGCGATTCCGGCTGGACTTCTGGTCTGCCGGTTTGGTCGCTGATTTGGTCGGCGTTCAGGTGTCGGAAGTTCTGGTGGTGGATCCGGCGGTGCCGGAGTCTTCTCAGGTTTGGCTCTGCCTCTTTCGTCTCCTCTTCCAAGCCTCCGTCTTGTCGGGTGTGAGTCCTCGGGTTTCCTCCCTTGTCTGTGTACTTGGCGGTGTGAACCTATCATGGTCATAGGACGGAGTATGAAGTAGTACACCATTCAGTAGGTTAGGAAGTGGGATCTCAAAGAGGATAGGATTCACCTTTGGAGTCCGTGACGACTTGGCATAAGTTGGAGACCTTGATGTGGTAACGATAGTAGGTAGGGCTACATTAGCTCCCCTCCTTGAAAAAGAGTCATCCTCAACTCTACATGCTCATCAAAAAGTAGAAGCGGTCGAGAGACATTCTTGATCCTTATGATGTAGAGATAGATCGATGAAGGGCATCCATAGGTAACTCTCTTCGGGTTGTCGTATCAACTCATGGTCCATAGAGGTTGACGCGTAAGCAATTGTACCTTCACACAAAAAATACCAAGCAACATATGTTCGTGCATGATAGAGGAGCATGTCATTTTTGGCATGTCTGTTCTTGTTCACAACACTATTAGCACAACTCAAGTATAACAAACGAAATGCATATGCAAAGTCAAACTGCATGGAAATTGTTTGAACATCATCCAAATGTCTAAACTCAAAACTCCATATAATGTCTTAGTGTGGCACTCAAAGCAACTGACTAAAATATTTATCAACATCTTTGATGCAAGAATAGGAGAATTCGGCAAAAACATGGGGAAGAATATCCAAAACAACATCATTATGTGTGCAAACCAACCATTGGAAAGAGAAATTGTTCAATATGTTGGATGCCACACACAAATCATCCAAAGCAAAGATCATGGAAGTATGTGTATCACGAGAAAATGCAAAATTAACATGTTTGCAAACAAACCATATGAAAGAGAAAGTGGTCCTTATGTTTGTTGCAACAACAATACGAGATACTTGGAAGCTCTCATGACAATACATGCTCATAATGGCATTATGGTTGCACACAAAACATCGAAAAGAGAAATTGTTCAACATTTTGTTGCAACATACAAAGCAGCAATGTCCAATAGAAAAGAAACATGATTGTCACAAGGTGAAAGAATATCATCAACATGCTTGCAAGCAAACCATAGGAAAGAGCAAGTTTTCAACATGAAAGATGCAAAGCATGCAAAAGGTATCAGATCTGGGTTCGATCTTGAATCACTTGGGGGATGCTCTCTAGAGCTCTTTTTGTCAACTCGTGCTCAACCGAGGTTGACATTCTAGTGCGGGTACCTACACACATCAAACACAAAAGAAAGAACGTGTGTGCATGGTAGAGAAACACATCATCCATCATGACGTATCTCTTCTCGTGCACATCACCATTAATGTCAATCAAGTGTAAAATAGATGCATGGTGAGTATGCAAGTGGGGAACATGCTTATCATGGTATTTACCAAAATCACCAAAATTTGAGAAAGTTATGGGGGCCATCTCAATAGGAATCATATGATAATTATTGTTGCAAGCAAAACAAGTGAAATAGAAATCATTCATCTTATTGCAAGCAACGGGAGAAATTGTAAAACATCCATGGCAAAGCATGGTCTGAGATATACTGTGGTTAACATCATTACAAGCAAAACATTAGAAAGAGCAATTGTTCAAAAAGTGCAAGCAATGATATCATCAACGTAACGTTTAGAGCTTATCATGTCTATGGCAATATCATGACAATAAAAGGATTCCACATGGTTATCATGATGCATAGCAAAATCAACACATGGGAGTAAGAATGGAACATATGTCATGTCATGAGTATCATGCATAGCATGCAAATCATCATAAGTCATCATGTCCACTAGTGGGATCATGGCATCATCAACACCTGTATTTTTACCTTGTTCATACCTCTCATATGAAGTGGGTGTTGTGGTAGTATTGGCCTCCATGTGGGCGACTTCTTCATCATGTATGGGTATGGCATCATCTTCATCCACCATGTACATCTTCTCGGTCGAAGGCTTCATCATCTCCAAGCTTGGCGCTTCTTGATCCATGGAACCTAGCACATCATGAGAAAAGACACTAGAGGTAGAGGGTAAGCCGTTAGAAATCAAAGTGGTCTCACATGACCTATCAACTACCACTATCAACTCACTCGGTGTATCACTCATGCCCTCCAAGTGGAAGCACTTAATCTCACGTATGCTGGAGTCACTCATATCACTCTTGTTTTCACTCAAGTGGGCTAAGTGGCTCTCATACTGTAACTACCTCGGTGAATTACGCTCTTAGTTACATGCCTAGATGAGCGAAAGTGGTTAAAATAGTACGGTGGGGCACAGGGGCCACTCACAGGTAGACCTTTCGGCCGTCCTAACCACTTCCAGAACATCAGGACAAGAACGAGCGGCGTAATCGGCAGGAGAAGGGATCAACTACATACACAAGTGAGTATGTATGCAAGCCACCATACAACTGTTCACAGAGCCATTCCATCTAAAAGAAATAGAAATATTGCAACGCCATACGGCAAGATCCAAATATCCTAGATAGAGATAATATTTTAGGATAGCTCCTCATACATCAAACATCAGAGTATCAGGCGGAAGCGGAAAACAAGATCCGAGTACGGATAAGAAGCGAATCAGCATAAGATGCCACATAAATAAACACATCCCGCCCACAGATCTCACGGATCCCCGTTCTCGGAATCTCTACACCGAGTGATCATTGCCAACATCATTCGTCTCCTCCACCCAGTATCCATCTTGGGAATACACCTGTTCATCTGAATCAAACAATTTATCGTGTGAGACCCTAGGGGTACTCAGCAAGTCTTTATGCCTCTAAAGGGGACATAAACCTGGGGTGACGCAATTGCAGCAAAAGATAATAACTAACAAGTCTATAGATACTCGCTAACCATCCGCCTAACCAATGATAGACGAATGTCCGTTAATTAGTAACAACAGTTATAACAGTATAATTAACAGATCCATCCTCCTTCTCGCTTACCAACGAGAAAGCGGACAAACAACCCATCCGTTGGCAGTTTTATTAACCATTCCATGAGTATTGCACTATTTACTAGTCAATTACTTAGTCAAATTAAAAGCGGTACTTTAGTTATACTTGTCTATGATCGAGAAACTGTGCTCCAAGTCGTCCATAACCACGGACACGGCTTTCAGAAAGATTTACCCTGCAGGGGTGCACAAATAGCAACACACACTCGATCAACCTCGGAAAAACCAACTCAAAACCCAACGAGGCATTCACGACAAAGCGATCACAGGATTCAGAAATATTTTAGGGGGCCACCCCATTAAGCTACCCGCAACGAAGTTGGCCGGCTCCGGGACAGACCCAAGGTTTGCGTCAATGGCTGTAAACGACTGGGAATCCGAAAGCGTGACTGGGCTTGTCGATACCGTGAAAACACTCCGCATCCAAAATAGTACAGGTGCTCCTCGCACAATCTTAATTAAATCAGTAAAACATGGCATAAGTACAGGATAGTAATAAAGCCCCAAACTACTTTGTGGCCCCAAGAAATAAGAATGAATCAAGCTCTAGCTCAGGGGGGTCCATAAGGCCTCCCGGATGTGGATAGTGCGAATAGTCAAGGAACAGGAATCAAGTACTCTGGGTCCTACGGGACAGAAGTGAGCATGAAAAGCCAAATAGCAGATATTGCCCACCGGTGCCTCTTTCATTAGTTATCCCATTACTACTCAGGTTAAGTTGTTTAGGTACCTCGTTATCCATCAGACACTCACATACCCTACACATGCAGTTCTACGACTCGCATGGCTCAAACAACTCCTGTAGTAATGGCGAATGAGATGGAGGAACAAGCTTCGGTGGGGTTTAAAAGTAAAGGCTATGCAGTACTTGGGATTCAATTTAATGCAATCACGACTCAATGATGCAAGAATAAGATAGAGGCAATAGGTGCTATATGTATGCAAGCATGTGGTAGTGCTTGCCTGGCAGCTCAGTTGAAGCGAGAGACGGATCTGGGTAGTGCTCCTGGGATTCCTGATATACCCCCTGCTCGGCGTCTATTCGAAAAAGAACCAAACAAACAAGGGCCAACATAAATAAAGTGCACAAGCATATGAATTAAAATGCAACAAGCCAAAAATTATGCCATGATGAATGATGCACAATTTACATGGCAATAATGTAGCATGGTATTGGTGAGGTGTGGGGTACAAGAATAAATCATTTTATTGAGTTTTAGCCATGTTTTGCTCCCATATAAGTTGTTGTATACTTTATATTTATATGATGCATGCTGCAATTCAGAACATGGAGTGCATAGTTAGAACGGGCTCGTCGCGCTGATCGATTTAGACATATTATTTGTCGAATTTGGAGTTGTAGAATTAAAGTTCTTAATTATTTAAGAAAAGGCATTTTTATTGCATTTAAACAATTTCGAAAATTTAATTTGCCCAAAAGATATTTTGAATGGCATATTGGAATTCCTCACATTTTTCTGATTCCAAAACATATATCATTTGTATTATTTGGATTTATAGTTTAAATGTTATTAAAAATAGATTTAAATTTGAATTTAAACATTTCAGAAATTATTTTTATTTAAACCGATAAACCAGAGAATTTTTATACACAGGACGAGCTAGCCCCAGCCACTGACGGTGGGACCAGCGCTGACTCAGCAGCAGGTGGGACGCAGCGGCTACGCGTGGCTTTTCTTATCGCCCACTCATCCAGCCGCAGAGACTGACGGGCGGGACCGGCCAAAACGCGGGGCCACACACGGGCGCGCCAGCAGGGGCCTGCCACGTGTGGGATCCGAGGGAGTGCAGGTTGAGAAAACCACAACCTCGAGGGCCTTTTTGCAAAACAAAACAGGGGCTGACTGGTGGGTCTACAGGGCCGCGGAGGGACTTGCGCGTGATCGACAAAAGGTGCGGGGGGCCTTCTACAAAACCGCTACGGCTGCTAATTGAACCCTACGCATACTGAACCTCGACGATCCCAACGGCGGCGAGGTTTTCCGGCGAGGATTGCGGCGGAGCGGTGGCGTATCTCGCGATGACTCTAAAACAAAACAAGAAGAGGGGCCTACCAGCTACGGATCTCGTTCAGGAAGGAACGTCGGAGATGGACTGTACCGGACGGAGAGCCTCGAGGAACAGCGGGGGAACACACGGCCTAGAACTGTGCGTCGGCGGGGCACATCACCGGCGAGAGCCAAATTCAGGCGGCGCTCGGCACGCGGAGGGGGGGGGAAGGGGAAGGGTACGAGGGTGGCGCTCACCTTGTCTGATTTCCTAGGGAATCAGGGCATGGGATGGCCGGAGCGGAGGGGGACGATGATGTCGCGGCGGTGGTGCACGGTTCACCGATGAGGAGGCAGCTCCGAGCGGGTGCGGCTCCTCCTAGCAGGCTGGAACGACGCCAAGGTCCGCGGCGGTGCTCCCCGGCGAGTCCTCGGTCACCAACTGGGATGGGAGTGGCATCGTGGGGCTCTGACCAGCGGCGGCCAAGGCACGAAGGAGAGGAGGGAGATGGGAAAACGAAGATGGGAAGCTAGGGTTCGACAGCGAGGCACGAGAAGATAAGGGCAGGGAGGTCACGCGTTCGGCGTGCTTGCTGACGCGGATGATGGTGGGGACGGCCACCTGCCCGCTGTCGTCTGTCGCTGAGAGAGAGCAGGCCGAGGGACAAGAAGAACAGGGGAGACAGCGTGAACGGCGAAGGGGTATCAGGCCAGGGGAAGGGAAAGGGCCGGCCCAGGAGGAAGGAAGGATGCTAGGCCGAAGCTGCTGCTGGGCTGCGACCAGGTAGGGGTGGACTGCTGCTGGGGCTCTCTCTCTTGTTTATTTTCTTTTTATTTATCTAATTGTTTTGCTTTTGTTTTGTTTCAGATTCAAACAAGCCAATAAAATAAACCTTTTTGGAAATTTTGCAAGATTTGAATAAAGGGAAAGAAGATGGATATGGAGTGAGGTGAGGATCTTGGTGCACATGGCCAGAAAACAAGATCAAGGTGAGAAGGGTTTGAGAGGGAAAGAGGGATCTCAAAGAGATGATCCACTCAAAGATTCAAGAAAAACCAAGGAAGACAAGATGGTGGTTGTTGCATGGCCCATGCAAAAGCATTAATGCCATGTTTTAATCTTGTGAAAACAATAGTAAGGCATCATGGCATTATTCACATGCATTCCCAAAATGTGGAGTACAGGCCAAGCAACAGAAAAATAAAAGGAGGTTCCATAGGGAGTAGATGGGGGTGACCATATTTGAATATAATTGGGACTTGCTAGTGTGTATATTCCACTAGATGTTTAATAGTCTCAAAAATATTCCAACATGAGCAAACATTCATAATAATCCATATGGAAACTAGAAAAAGGATACCACTCATAATGCATGCAAAGGTGGCTCCACATATCAATAATGTGGAAACAACATGATGCCACATGAGAGCATGTGTAGAATAGAAGTGGATCCATCCCAACCCACATGATCTAGATTTAAATGCCAAAGGAAAAGTAAAGCTCATGGGTAATTAGGATGGTGGAACTATAAGGTGGTGACAAAGAAAGGTGATGGAGTTGAATAAAAGATATGCCCCCAACTCAACTTGGGCATCAAGCATTTATCAAGAACCAAATACAATATATCAAGAGCCAAATACAATTACTAATGCATATGAGAGAAGAACCAAAAGAAAAGGGTTTTATATGATGCTCAAATGCAAGGTGGCATGATGACATGAGCATGATATAATTATGATGCAACAATTATATGTAGGAAGTAGCAATTATATTACTAGACCATGTAGCATTACATATGTTAGACAGATGGGATGCTACACATACTTACAAGGGATTGGTACCACATCATCACTCAAGCACATAGGGATAGGCTCAGTTCTCTCAACTCCATGCGCCTCCTTTGGTGAAGGTAAAATTTCATGCTCCCCATTCTCTACCTTGTTGCCTTCAAAGTTGGATGCCATAAGATGGTCATCGCTCGCCTCCATGGTTGAAGGGAAAATCCCATGCTCGGTCGTCATGTCACCATCTTGTAATAGTGGTGGAAGTAGGCTCATGTTAATGTCAAGAGCACTTCTCGGATCGAATTCATCACATATGTGGTCTTGTATTCCTCCATCTTGAAGTGTAGACATCCTCTTGATGTACTCGTCCAACTTGATGAAGTAGAGGTCTTCATCCTCCTCATCCATGAAGTTGCATGCGTCATCTGGGACATCAAGTTTTGGCATTGAAGCTTGATGGCGTGGAAGAAGGCTTTCTCTTGGTGCCATTTTGGTGGTGGCACTAGTAGTTGAAAGTGCCTTATGATGGTGTCGACGGAGGTCATTGGCGTGCCTTGCCGAAGGTTGATGTAGGTGGCGCACTTGGTCATCCACATGATGCTCGCGACAATGATCCTTGTCCTTGGCACTCTTCTCGTGCTTGTGGTGCCTTCTTGAGGTTGACTTGTAAAATTTGGCAAGGTTATCGTCCATGTCCTTATTGATCTTGGCAAGGTCGCTTTTCAACTTCTCCAATAGATTTTGGACCTTGATGCTCTCAAGGTGGCGAATATGCCTTGGACGACGTCTTGTATCCTCCTGATGTTGGTGATGATCTCTAGAGGATGTTTGTAGATGAAGATTCTTGCTTCGTGGTGCCTCCTTTGTAAGATGATTTTGGGGCACCACTCCTCTTGTAGGTGGTGGCACTTGCTGCCTTGGAAGTTGGTGCACATGATGCCTTCGAGGTGGTGGTGCTTGGCGCCTTGGAGATAGTGGTTCTTGGCGCCTTGGAAATGGTGGAGCTTATCAACTTGGAGGTGATTTCGCTTGATGCCTTGGAGATGGCGGCACATGATGCGATGTAGGTGGTGGCGCTTGATGTCTTGGAGGTGGATCATCGAAGTAAGTGGTGCCCTTTGGTGAGGCACGCTTGGCCTTGAAGGTCATGGTTTCTTGATGATGCGCCTTCGCTTGCTTGGCCTAGTAGTCTTCCATCTACAAGCGGTGGAGGAATTCTTCATGGCTCATGGAAGAGCCCTCAAAGTCGATGAAGTTCTCCATGTCCTCCATGCTTGGTGAGGCATCGTCGATGTCGCACTCGAAGTCGTCCATGCTTGGGGAGTCATTGTTGATGTAGTACTCCATATCACCCAAGCATGTGGAGCCATTGTTGGTGTAGTGCTCCATGCTTGAGGATCCATAGTTAATGACGTGATCCATGTCTTCCATGCAAGTGGAGTCATCGTACGTGTAGTGCTCCAGGTCCTGAAAGCATATGGAGCCTTTCTCGGTGTAGTGATCTATCATGTCCTCTATACTTGTGGAGTCTTAGTCATAGTGGCTCATCATGGATTCTTCATAGATATCATCCTCGGTTCCAGAGTCCCTAGACATGATTCACAAGACCAAGTGGTGTATATAGAAGTGGTAGCGGGTGTTAGGGATGCAATGTCAAAACTTACTTTACCATGGAAGATAGTATCATGCAATTGATCACACTTGAGAGCAATAAAACCAAGTAAAGTGAAGTTCATGCGGCACACCAAAACAACTAACTACTAAAAACACATACAAACAAAGCTTATGGTGGATAGGTATGGAAGGTGGCATGTCCAAGAACAATCCGAAATCAAGATATTGCAATGGCAAGTAAAGAACCACGATGATCACAAAGCAAAACAAGTCAATCCATAAGATAGGAAAATGTACAAGGAAACACACATGGTGGGATAAATGGGACTTGTGCAACAGAGAAAGTGAGCTAAGAACCAAATGGTTACCTAGCGAAGACTATAAGCTCATGTCGCACAAGTGCAAGGAGAGACGCTAGTTCGATTGCATAGAAATTGGTGGGCTACAAGATATGCACAATAAGTACCACCTATATGATATTCATCGAGCTTGCGCTTCCTATTCTATGGGGCACATGTTTGTTTCTTTCTTTTTCTTCTTTTTCTTTTTCTATTTTTTCTCTTTTTTTCACTTGCCCCTTTCTTGTGCCAACAACTATGCAAAATAACTATATGAGATAGCACGCTCACAACTTTTACTCGAAATTCTACAAGTTATCTAATGTGCACAGCCCAAGCAATGATAGGATGAACTAATCTCAATAGGTGTTTGTTGGTCGCAAAGATAGTCTAGCTCACAAAGGAATGCAAGTGGGGAGAAGTCGCGGAATTTTTATACCTTTCATCGCTGATCTTCATCCTTTATTGTTGGATTCCGCCTTGCTCATGGAATTTGGATGGATTACATAGCATTAACCACCTAGATTATGATGTAGATCTCTTTGTCCTCTTCGATATGAGCTAAAGAACACCAAAATGCGAGTTTGGATGAAAAAGTTATGCTTAAAATGGTGCGGAGCTGAAGCTGTTGGCGGCCAAACCGGTCGACCGGAATTTGTACCGGAATTTCCGGCGATGGAGCTGGTTTCACCGAAATTCGAACCAGAAATTCCGATTGTTGGTCCGGTTCGCCAGACCTGGCACCGGAACGAGTTTGTGACGTGAAAAAACACGATTTCTGCGGAAAAACTTGATGGAAAACTTCAGATTTGCAGGGCAAATGGTGGAATTAGGCCATGGGAATGCAGGGGAAGGTAGATCAACAAGTTTAGCAAGTAATTGACGGATAAAAACCTACCAAAGCACACTCAAATCACAGATCGATCCAAAACACAAAATTGGGGCTATTTTTGGTGGAATTTTTGAATTTATGGGGAAAAAACCAAATCGATGTGAAATTCGTGGCAACCAAAAGATGATGATACCAGATGATAAGGGGTGACCTCAAGGGTGGCCCGATCTTCATGGATCTCGTTGTCAAATCAATGGGAAAGCGAGGGAAAGGGAGAATATAGCGGAAGCAGAAACACGCCTCACGAAGAACATGATGAATAAACGCAAAACTTACACGATACAAGGACGATTGCTCCCGCTGGTGGCCACCGGTCCGATAGAATCCTCGTAAGGAAAGATCGGTCAACATGCTCTCTCGATCCCAAGTGGAGAGGGAAGAGCACCTTGGAGAGGATCTTGACAACTATGCTCACACACTCGCGAACATAGGCCTTGTACAACGATGGATGCGCGATGCAAACTCTAACGAGGTGGTGACGATAGTCGGTCCCCTTGGTAAAGGGGATGAGGCTAAAATAGAGATTCAACAAAGGGGGTGTCTTTAGTCTATCATCTATGCCTAAGGGATAAATGAGGGACAGGGTCTCTATTTATATGCCAGCCACTAGAATGGGGTAGTTTAGGCAAATGGGTAAGTAAATGGAATATTCCAAGGCATCAAACCTAGATCCGTGTGCAGACGGGGGACTCCGGCAGTAAGTCCGATGGCGCCGGATCTGGCGCCGAGATTTCTGACGGTCGCCAATATTTTTGGTCGGTGCCAGATTGGTCATATGTATGCGATTCCGGCTGGACTTCCGGTCCACCGGTTTGGTCGACGTGGGTTCCGGTGCGCCGATTCAGGTGCTAGAAGTTCTGCTAGTGGATTTGGCGGCACCGGAGTCTCCGTCGGTTTGGCACTGCCTCTTTCGTCTCCTCTTCCAAGCCTCCTCCTTGTCGGGTGTGAGTCCTTAGGCCTCCTCCTTTATCTCCGTACTTGGCGATGTGAACCTATCATGGTCATAGGACGGATTATGAAGTAGTATACCATTCAGTAGGGTAGGAAGTGGGATCTCAAAGAGGATAGGATTCACATTTGGAGTCCATGACAACTTTGCATAAGTTGGAGACCTTGATGTGGTAACGAACATAGGTCGGGCTACATCTGAACGACAAATCAACCAACTCGTCTACAAAGGTTTGATCCAAGTAAGCACTAGTCCAAGTGCGGTACCCGTGATTCTTGTCCTAGAGACGGATGATACGTTGCGGTTATGCATGGACTACCGTCCAATCAATGCCATCATCGTATGTTATAGACATCCTATACCACGTCTTGACGACATGCTTGATGAGTTGTCTAGAGACACTATTTTCTTTAAAAGTGATCTTCATAGTGGTTACCATCAAATACGCATGGCAGAAGGTGATGAGTGGAAAACTGCCTTCAAGACCAAACTTGGTCTCTATGAATGGTTGGTCATGCCTTTTGGCTTATCTAATTCCCCATCCACCTTCATGCGCCTTATGAATCATACTTTCGTTCTCTCATTTGGAAAAGTGTTGTTGTTTATTTTGATGATATTCTTGTTTATAGAAAATCCCTTGTGGAACATGTTAAACATGTAAAGGAGGTTTTACAAATCCTTCGAAATGAAAAGCTATATGTTAACCTTCCCAAGTGTACTTTTGCTAAAGACAAGTTGATTTTGCTTGGTTTTGTTGTTTCTTCGAATGGCATTCAAGTTGATGTTTCTAAAGTCAAAGACATTCGAGATTGGCCCATCCCCACAAATGTAAGTGAACTTGGAAGTTTTCCTAGGTTGTACATTAGCATGGACTTTGTATTAGGATTTCCGAGGTCTAAGCATGGTCATGATTCTATATTTGTCATAGTGGATCGCTTTTCCAAAATGGCACATGTCATTCTGTGCCATAAGGCAGACGATGCTTCACATGTTGCAAATTTGTTTTTCAGGGAAATCGTCCGTCTTCATGGTGTGCCAAGAACAACCGTATCAGATCGCGACATCAAATTCATGAGCTACTTATGGAAGACACTCATGGCCAAGCTCGGCGTCCATCTCCTCTTCTCGTCCGCATTGCACCCGCAAACCAATGGACAAATTGAGGTCATCAACTGAAACCTCGACACTCTCCTTCGTGTGTTGATCGAGAAGATCCTAAAGGATTAGGAGGAATGTTGTAACACAACCGGGCTTAGGGTTAAACAAACCTCGGATTACCTTCCGAGATAAACTTAACTCCAACCTCAGAGACTTACAGTATATGATTCGGTAGCATTACAGAACACAGGGATTCAGCAGCATAAGTTTAAACTCTTAATAGAGTACGATATCAGATTATTACAAACCAGGGGTCATAGACCCATCATTACACCAAACAGCGAAAGCAAATTATGTTGTTCTACACAACAAACTTAACAAAGGGCCTAAGAGGCCATAAACATAAGCGAAGTTCAACCCATGGTCCTCAAGCTACTACCTGGGACCCCCAACTACTCGTCGATGTCAACATAGAAGCCACCTTCAGTTGCGACGAGATCATCTGAGGAAAAACAACAATAGCGCAAGGCTGAGTACGAGAATGTACCCCGCAAGACTTAGATAACCTAGTATCTACATGCTCTGGCTAGAAAAGCTTTCTCTGGATTTTTCTTTGCATAAAGCCAACTTTGTTTGTAAACAAGAGAGAGAAAAGAGGCTCTTCTACACAGAATACTTTCAAAATAGGGTAGGAGAGCGATGACTCCATCTTGAACATCTGAACTCCTCATCTGGGATCACCCCCTCGAACCCCCGAGGAATCATCCTTAAGCACACATGGATCAACAAGTTTTCCTTTTAGTTAATGTTATCTATGATCTTAGAATTCGGTCACCAAGCGTTCATAACCGTGAACACGGCTTTTCGGAAAGATTTAACCCTGCAGGGGTGTACAACTTTGCCCACACGTACCAACCGACTCTTAGTGCCAAATATTATTAGCCCTCTTCCTTGGAGGGCCGGCAGAGGGTGGTTGACCACGACCTTTACCTTGCTTTCGCCGAGACCATGAGTCATGCCCTAAGGAGGGTTCTGTCGTAACAGGTCAAATCCCGAAGCCGGTCCCTAGAGATGTTGGCAGGGTTGGTTTACCAGGGGCTCCATCCACCCCAAGCAACCCCGGCCACGCTTACCTACCTGTTATGATGCACCTCCTTCACCTCCTCTTTCGAAAACATTTTCAATGCATATGCCAAATGGAAAGCCCGAACTATGTGACTCATGGAATCCACTAGGCAAGTTAGTTAGTCGAGGGGTTTTCCAGGCCCCGTGTGGCTGTACGCTCGTCTTGGTTCCAAAGGCAAGAACTCGGTTCCTAGTGGTGGCGAGCATAGGACTACAAAAACCACACCCAATGTGGCCTCCCATGCAAGCCTTAGCATATTTATCTGTCACCTTCGATCAAGTCTCCATCTCCTACCTTTCTAGATTCTTTGGCATCTTCGATTCTTCATCATCGGGATGGATCGAGCGTAATTACTAAGCATGGCTAAGCTTGACCACCGAAGGAGCTCTAGCAACGCTCACATGCCAGACCTAGGTATGCTAGGACTAGTGGATCAGGTGTATAAGGCTACAACAGGGAAACTATGCAGCAGATAGGTAACTCTAGCTACTAACAAAATACCACATTGGAATCGTATGCAGTATAGCGAGAGAGTAGATACTTATTAAAACATAGGTTCAGAATGAGAGGCTACGCTTGCCTTGCCCTTCAGTAAACAGATAAGGATCTTCGGTATCGTTGACTTCGATCTCATGCTCGGATCCTATCGCGAAGAAGCAATACCGGAAAGAAAGGTAACAATCAATATCTCGAACCATGCAATGCGCAAGCACATGAAGGATATGGCAGATTAAAGTTATCATGGCAACCCTAGGATTAATATCAATTTAAATGGGTTCGGAGTGCCGAGGGCTTGGCATTCCATCGATCCCATATGCAATTAGGGGGTTTCGATGTTCCTCTAACTATCTAGGGTTTAGGTTGATCAACAATGCATGATTATATTTTTAAAGTGTAGATCTCATTTTTCTGAACATTTTGATATATTATTCGTATTTTTCTGATTAAATATGAATTAGTTATAAATTTTATAAGATTATAACAATTTCTGTCTTATTAAATCGTTTCTAAAAATAATAAAAGCTTTACTGTGTCATTATGACGTCAGAATAGGGTGGGGGCATTTCCCACTGGGGCAGCACCTACCCACAGTGGCTGATCCGTGGGCCCGAGGCCACGTCATAGCCACGCTGGGACCACGTCAGCGCCATGTCAGCCACGGCGGAGCCACCAGATGGTGGTCGCCGGCGACGATCCGGCGCACCCCAGCTAGCGCTGTTGGGCTTGTTGGAAAGGCCTCGGCGAGGCGACCCACATAGAGGTGGCGCCGCCCCTCTACGGTCACTGGAGATCCTTCTTCGACGAGTTACTGCGACGGTGGGCTCAGCTACACGGTGTGGCGATGCTACGGCGGGCTAGCAGCGAAACGGAGAGCACTACGCGGACGAGAAGCTCACCAGGAGCGTGTAGGGCTTGACGGCGAGGCGAGCTCTGGATCGGTGGGGATTGATGGTGAATTGCGGCATCTGGCAACGGTGGGAGCTATCGATTCAGGAGGTTGGAGGCACGCGCGTGGACGTAAGGTGGCTAGGGCGAACCAGTCGACCATGGCGGAGCCAGCGGTGGCCTCAGACGGAGCTGGGAAGGTGGAGAACGACGGAGACCCGAGGCTCCGGTGAGCTAGGGTTCGGCGGAGGAGAGAAATGGAGAGGAAAGAGAGGTTAGGGTTCGTCCTGGCGGCGGATAGGGGTCTTATAGACACCAGCGGCGTCGGTAGCGTGAATCGCAGCGTGGGCGGGCATCCTGGCGTGGCGGACAACGGCGGTGATGCCACGCAGCTGCTCTGCGTCGTCGTCGATGAGGACGAGAGGGAGAGAGATGGCCGAAGCGGTATGGGCCGCAGTTGGGCCCCGGGTGGGCCGCCGAAAGAGGAGGAGAGGCAGGCTGGCTACTGGGCTGCGGCCTGGGAAGCTCGGCTGCATTTTTTTAGCAAATCTTTTTCCTTTTTTTCTTAAATCCTTTTCTCTTTTGTATTTCAAAATCTTTTCTGTTTTGAACATTTTCAAAATACTAGAAGGTTTGCAAATATCCAAAATAATGTAGGGACCCCTTTATACTATTTGGGATCCACATGTTTTGGTGATTTCTGAAATACAAAACCATTTGAAAAGAGATAGAGTTGAGAAGAAAACCAATTTTAGGGATTAGGGTTTTTATCCCCTCTTGTCTCCAAAACACAACAAGAATGCAAAAGATTCATGCATGCTTATGCTCTTAAGTACTAATTACATATTTTACAAACTTGGGTTGTTACAAATGCATTCCCCATGCCGAGTTTGCCGACAATCGAGCCAATCACTATACAACCAAGATGAGTCCCTTCATGATCATGTACGGTTTTGAGCCCCTCACCGCGCTCGACATCCTACCACTTCCTCTCCACGAGTGTACCAGCATGGACGTCTTTAAGCGTGCCCAAGATATGAAGAAACTACATGAAGACACCAGAGCTACTATCAAGCATTAAGTGCTTTGCCAAGCTTCAAGGCTAAACAAGAGCAAAAAAGAGATGATACTCGAAGAAGGTGACCTAGTGTGGATACACTTGAGCAAGGATCGCTTCCTTAAGGATCACGACTCCATGCTCAAACCAAGAGGAGATGGCCCCTTCAAAGTCCTCAAGAGAATCAACAACAATGCTTATGTCATCAACATACCGACCTCGATGTATCTCGTGAGCTCGACATTCAATGTCAAGGACCTTTCACTTTCTATGGAGATGATCAAGCTGATAAGCATGAAGAGTCGAGGACGACTCTTTCCCAAGGAGGGAGCTGATGCAGCCTATCCTACGGATGTCCCTACATCTACACCACCAAGCCCCCCAAGTGGACCAATGACTCGCGCCCAAGCCAAGCTCCTACAAGCTAAGGTTAACTCGCTCCTCTCCTCCTGTGATTTCGATACTTCCTTGGATGGCTTACTACTTCATTCCCTGACTCTGTGCATCCTTAGGTATGAAGACATAAACTAGCGGAGCGGCACAGCAACGACCAAAGCACCCAGTAGCTGCTAGGAGCAACCAGTACTACTGGCCACCAGCAGTGGTACTACCACCTAGTGACAGTACTACCGCATGGGACGCAGAGCTCTAGCCATGGGCCCTAGACCTCCCCGGTACCAAGACGACGACACTACCGCATCTACTAGTACTACCGGAACCTACAAGCGGTACTACTACACCTGGAGCGCGACAACGTACTAAGACCGGTGCTACCACACCCATCCCGCCGCTACCAGTGCCAATCGATACTACCGGACATGTGTTTGGTACTACCGGTCGTTACTGTGCCTGCGCACACCAGCTTGGCCCTTAGGCCTTGTAACACACCTAATACTTTCCGTTTGCCCAAACTACCCATGTTTTAGTGGTTGGCCTATAAATAGCCCCCACCCTCCTGGCCTATAAATAGCCCCACCCACCATTGTAAACCTCAGACTTCGATAATAGGAATTAGAAGACACCCTTGTGTGTCTCCCTAATTCTAGTCTCATGCTCCTTTGCTAAAGGAGCACCAATTATTCCCCACCTTGTTGGAGTTTGCATCGTGCCTCCCTCGTTGTACAAGGCCTTGGCATCGGAGGACTTTGCCAAGACATCAATATCTCACCAAGCCTCCGACTTGCCATGCCGGTTAGAGAGAGATCCTTGCCCGGCGCCGATCCTAGGGATTGCGCCAGACCGGTGGCTACCGGCGTGGGCTATTGGTTTGTATCATGTTTTTGTGTGCGTGTGTTCATCGAGATCTTCACGTGTGTGTTCGAGTGTTCATCGTCTACCTCTTCCCCACTCGCCCCCCCCCCCCTTGATTTCTAGGGGATTCGTGAAAGATCGGGCAACCCCAAGGGGCATACCCCAATAGTATTCATGGAAAGATGTTGTTGATGATGTATTGTATCCTCTTTATGTTGTCGATGATCATGAGAGGATGTATGTCGATGAAGATTTTTGTTTCCTGGCACTGATGTCTACGCACGCTTCTATTCTTGTAAACAGTGTTGGGCCTCCAAGTGCAGAGGTTTGTAGAACAGCACCAAGTTTCCCTTAAGTGGATCACCCAAGGTTTATCGAACTCAGGGAGGAAGTGGTCAAAGGTATCCCTCTCAAGCAACCCTGCAATCAAGATACAAGAAGTTTCTTGTGTCCCCAACACACCCAATACACTTGTCAGGTGTATAGGTGCACTAGTTCGGCGAAGAGATAGTGAAATACAAGTAATATGGATGATTATAAGTGGTAATTGCAATCTGAAATAAAAGTGGCAGCAAGCAAATATGTATCAGGACTGATTGTAAACGGTGTTTCAATGCTTAGAAACAAGGCCTAGGGATCATACTTTCACTAGTGGACACTCTCATATAAATATATTCTCTTCACTATTCTACCCTGAACTACTCTCCGGTTGGACGATGTAGGGCTATAACAACACACCTTAAAGTTCGCATTCCCCATCTAGATAACCCCTCACTGTCGCCTTGAGCGCTAGATGGTTCCAACAAACACCACAACCTCATAGAGACATCCGACTCAAATTATACTCATGATAAGTATTTATATAACCTTAGATAAAGTGCCACACGGTGTGCACACTGTCCACTTCACACACGTGGGGATAAGCAGAGATTAATTAAAGCACTTGAGTAGCAGAACAGATCTATAGATTACAAATCTCATGATCTCATAAGATCACGCATAGAGAGAGAGAGATGAACACATAGCTACCGGTAGAGCCCTTAGCCTCGAGAGATAACTACTCCCTCCTTATCATGGGAGTCAGCAACGGTGATGGAGATGGCGGTGGAGTCGATGGAGATGGCTCCGGGGGCACTTCCCTGTCCCGGCAGGGTGCCGGAACAAAGACTTCTGCCCCCTGAATCTCCTCTTCGGTGGTGGCAGGGCTGCAGAAATTTTCGTGGAATTCTGATCTTCTACTTAGGGTTTTTGTCCCGGGAGGCTTTTATAGGCGAAAGGGCAAGGTCGGTGGAGGCCCGAGGGGCCCATACCACCTAGTGGCGTGCCCCCCTAGGCCGCACCGCCACTAGGTGTGTCCGCCATGGTGCGCCACTTCGTCTGCCCTCCGGACTCCGTGTTGCTTCGGGTAAAATATTGACTTTGGCTTTTGTCTGGTCCAATTCCAAGAATATTTCCTTACTAGCTTTTCTGAAACCAAAAATAGCAGAAAACAGGCAACTGGCACTGTGGCATCTTGTCAATAGGTTAGTTCCAGAAAATATGTAAAAATACTCCAAAGTGTGGACAAAACATAAGAAAGTAGATATAAAACCAGCATGGAACATCAAAAATTATAGATACGTTTGCAACATATCAGGCACCTCTTGTGGAAGATGATGTTGGGGCGCCACTCTTCTTGGAGGTGGTGGAACTTGATGCCTTGGAGGTGGGGCGCTTGATGCCTTGGAGATGGTGGCGCTTGATGCCTTGGAGGTGGATCATCGAAGTAAGTGGTTCCCTTTGGTGCGGTACACTTGGCCTTGAAGGTCATGGATTGTTGATGATGCACCTCCGCTTGTGTGGTGTGGAACTCAAAGTTGTCCATGCTTGGGAAGTCATTGTTGTTGTAGTACTCCATATCACCCAAGCATGTGGAGCCATTGTCGGTGTAGAGCTCCATGTCCTCCATGCATGAGGAGCCATTATCGATGTAGAGCTCTAAGTCTTCCATGCTTGAGGATCCATAGTTGATGTCATGCTCCATATCTTCCATGCATGTGGATTTGTCATAGGTGTAGTGCTCCGGGTCCTCAGAGAATGTAGAGCCATTATCGATGTAGTGCTCCGTCATGTCCTCTATACTTGCGGAGTCATAGTCATGGTGGCTCATCATGGATTCTTCATAAATATCCCCCCGGTTCCAGAGTCCCTAGACATGATTTACAAGACCAAGCGGTGTATATGGAAGTGGTAGTGGGTGTTAGGGAAACAACATCAAACCTTACTTTACCTTGGAAGATAGCATCGTGCAAGTGGCCACACATGAGAGCAATAAAAACCAAGCAAAGTGAAGTCACAAAGCAACCTAAACCCAACTAAACACACAAACCTTATGGTGGATAGGTATGGAAAGTGGCATGTCAAGGCAACAATCCGAAATCAAGATATTGTGATGGCAAGTAAAGAACCACGATAATCAGAAAGCAAAGCAAGTCAATCCACAAGAAAGGAATTATGTTCAAGAAAACACACATAGTGGGACAAAATGGACTTATGCGATGGATAAAGTGATCTAAGAACCAAATGCTTATCTAGCAAAGACTATAATCTCGTTTCACACAAGTGTAAGAATAGACACATTGCATAAAATTGGTGGACTACAAAATTTGCACAAAATTACCACACCTACATAAAGTTCATCGAGCTTGCGTTTCCTATTCTATGAGGCACTTGTTTCTTTCATTTTATTTTTCCTATTTTTTTAATTTTCCTCTCTCTTTTTTGTTTTTGTTTTTCGCCCGCCTCTTCCTTGTGCCAACAACTATACAAGATAACTATATGAGATATCGCTCACAAATTTTGCTCAGAATTCTACAAGGTATCAAATGTGCAAAGCCCAAGCAATCATAGGAGGAACTAATCTCAATAGGTTTTTGTTGGTTGCAAAGATAGTGCAGTTCACAAAGGAATGCAAGTGGGGAGAAGTCGCGGAATGTTTATACCTTTCATCGTCAATCTTCATCCTTTATTATTGGATTCTTCCTTTCTCATGGAAATTGGATGGAGTCGATAACATGAATAATGTGGATGATGATGTAGAGCTCCTTTTCCTCTTCAAAACGAGCTAAATAACAACAAAATCCGAGTTTGAATGTAAAAGTTATGCTCAAAATAGTGCGGACCTGAAGCTGTTGGCGGACAACTTGGCGGCACCGGGCCTAGCGCCGGAAGATTTTGGCGGCGCCGAAACGGTATACTAAAGGCAATTTCTGCGGGGTGCTGGAAATTTCTGGCTCCACCGAACCTTGCGCCGGAACGATTTCGTCAGCGCCGGGCTGTCCGCTGGAACGAGTTCATGAACTCGAATTTCGCGATTTCTGCAAAAAAAATGATGGAGAACTCCAGATCTGAGGGGAAAACGATGTAATTGCGCCATGAGAATGCAAGGTAAGATATATCAATAAGTTTAGCAAGTAATCCATCGATCAAAACCTACCAAAACACACTCAAATCTCAGATCGATCCGAAACATGAAATTGAGCTATTTTTTGTGGAATTTTCGAATTCATGGGGAAAATACCAAATCAATGAGTATGTGGCAACCAAAAGATTATGATACCATATGTTAGGGGTTACACTCAAGGGTGGCCCGATCTTCACGGATCTCTTGGTCAAATCGATGGGGAAAGCAAGGGAAAGGGAGAAGGTAGCAGAAACAAACACACACCTTGAGAAGAAAATGATGAACACACGCAAACACAACACAATACAGGCCTATTGCTCCCTCCGCTGGCCACCGGTCCGATAGAATCCTTGCAAGGAGAGATCGGTCAACGTGCTCCCATTAATCCCAAGCAGAGAGGGAAGAACACCTTGCAGAGGGTCTTGACAACTACACTCATACACTCGCAAGACGTAGGCCTTCTACAATGATGGATGCATTATACATAATCCAACAAGGTTGGTGACGATAGTCGATCCCTCGTAAGGGGATGAGGAAAAACTAGAGATAATCTATAAAGGGTATTGTTTTCTAGTCTATCATCTATGCCTACCTCATACATGAGGGGGTGAGGTTCTATATATAGCCCAGCCACTAAACAAGGGGTAGTTTGGGGCTAAAACAGGCAAAAGGTAGATAAAGAGTATTTCAAGGCATCAAACCCAGATCTATGTGTAGGGAGGTGTATTCTGGCGGTAAGTTCAGCGGGGCCGAAGCTAGCACCGGATGCGTCGGCGGTAAGTCTGACGGGCCGGAGTTGGCGCCGGACACTTCGGCGGGCACTGGTTCAGTCGACAGGGCACCGAACAGGTGTACTGTAAAGGGTTTCGGCAGGGCGCCGGGCTCCATCGGGCCTGGCGTCAGAACAGGTTGGATGTTTCAGCGGTGGTTCGAGTGGCGCCAGTTCTCCCACCGGAATGGCCCTGCTTCTTCCGTATCCTTTTCCAAGCCACCGTCTTGTCGGGCTTGAGGTTACGAGCATCCTTCCCTCCGTCCTTGTCGGTGTGAACCTATAATGATCATGTGACGGAGTATGAAGTAGTATGGGTAGAAAGTGGACTCACGTAGAGGATAGGATTTACCTTTTGAGTCCATGACGACTTGGTATAAGTTGGAGATCTTTATATGGCAACGAACGTAGGTCAGACCGTATCACCTTGGGTGAATCACCTCGGAGGGATACCCGACGGCTGTTTCCTCATCAAGATGGCCGTCTCCCCGTTGTAACACGTCTACGTTGCGTCCCTCACCACCATGGCCAGTGTCCTCGTCGTCTCCATCGAGTACCGTCTCGCGCCCGAGCACCCGGTGCCCACCACCTACGATGACGTCTGGGCCATGCTACAGTGGGCCAGCGAGGCCCAAGACGAGTGGCTCATGAAGAGGTGCTCTAGACAGGACTTTATCACGGGCGGGGCAGATGGGCGAGCTTCGATCGATGACGAAGCAAGGGCGGCGGTAGCGGATCCCCTGGTCGACGTGGTCTAGAGGGGTGGCATCTATAGACCTCCTGAGTATGCCAAACTAGGGGAGCCGTGGGAGGCTAACATCTTCTCCTTGCCGCCCCTTTTGGTCGCACCGATATGGACGTAGCTTGTGCAGCAGGGACGAGGCAACTGTGGCAGAGGAAGGGAAGGCGGGCAAGCTCCTAGGCACGTGACATCGGCTAGAACCCTACGCACGCGTCGCAGGACCCAGTGGCCTTTTTAGAAATCTGTATGTCCCACAGTACCTTTATTGGCCCATACTGCCGACATGGCAGTGGTCAAAGCGCCATGTAGACAGGTCAGAGCCATATCGGCAAAATTTGATTTCAGGTGAATCACTTACGCAAACAGATGTGCAATTTCAAAGATTTAAGACCAGACTGAAGGTACCGACAAAGAATTAGGACCACCGTTATGTTTTCTCTCTAAATTGCCACCTTATCAATTATTCCCTCATTTTTTATGGACGTTGCTACCGTTCTAACAAAAACGAAATCTGGCGGGCATTCAGACAAATCGATCACTAGAGGCATGCGAAGCTAAGTGTATGGTGATTAGTTGCTAATCACAAAACGACAAAATAGCTGGTGTTCGTGGATTTAAATTAGAAAATCTAAAAATTCAAAATGACTTGTAGATCAAATCGTATATCCGATTTTAGATCCGTTTTCACCATTGGGCTAGTCGCGACGAGATCTTCGAAACTAGATCCCTTGTTGATATGTTTTGAGAACTTTTTTTCGAACCTAAAAGTTACCCACCTATAACACATAAGTTATCCAGCCTGAACTATATAAGTTACCCACTTGGTATTACCTAAGTTATCCATCCTATGAACATGTCATGTATTTGAGTTTTCTACGCATGCGAAAACACAAATGTGAACTCCTACGATTTTAGATCCGTTTTCACCGTGTCGACAACAGACTCGGTACCCTAACATCAAGCCTACCATGTCCAAATCAAATAAGTTTATCATATATCTAATTAACTAAAAATAGGAGGTAACCAAGGATTAAAATATACAATGGACCACAAAGTGAAGCTAAAGTTGATGAGGACATCCCTACAGTTACACCTACCCCAATTGCTACTGATGATGTTCCAACTACTTTAAAGAAAGATCAATCCAATGAGATAAGAATTGGACTAATTACAAGAGCTCGTACTAAGCTACTAGAAAAACAGGTGAACTTGTTTCTTAATGAGCCTGATGTTTTAGTTAATAAGAATTTTATACTACCTAAGTTTTTGAATTATTATATGATCAGGTACTTGGGAGAAGAAGGTGTAGCACAGAGCGAGGAGCTAATGGAACATGGCGTGTTGATCAATTAAGAATGCGCGAGGGAGGAGAGGGAGGAAGCGCAATTGGCTGTCAAAGATGGAGATCAACAAGTGGGGGAAGTTCTCTGCCGTGGCAGAGAAAAGCCCCAGTTTTCTGCCGCAGCAGGAAAACCGGCCCAAACTCTTCTGCGACAGAGAAACCGAGTGAAACTTTGCCATGACAGAGTCCTGAGGCCGAACCCTTATGGGTCTATTTGTACCCTAGTTGGGTGGGACCAACTCGGTCACCCCCTTAGCTGCCACACCCCCAGACTCTTAAATAGATGGGGCACACTAGTTTTAGGTTTTAGACCATGTTAAAATATTTTGGAGTTGTTTCTTTTATAGAACCTCTGGAATTACCCTATGATCGATTTTACCAACTATAACTGAGTGTGATATGTTGTTCCACTAGGAATTAGTAGATTGCAAACTACCATTCGTGGTCTACGGCTGCGTGCGCAAGAGTGTGGTGTTGTGAATATCCTACAAGGTTCGAGAGCTATTGCATTGGCATCAGGGTTCGAGCGGGAGAGATCATAGCTACACACTAGTTATCTATCATCCACCATCATCATCGGTAAGTGCTTGCTAAGAAGATTGGGCCACCCCATATCATCTTGGTATCAGATTTTCTCGTTTACTCGGTAAGCAATCCACAATCCATCCATAGATTAGTTCGTGTTTTTCGTCCTATACAGAAAAAGCCCCACAAAAAGAGTTGCCATAGCCTAGATTACATCGTATTCGAGTAATAGTTGCTGGCCGTGTTCCTCTTTTAGTTTTAGATCTAGATATGTTCTTCGTAGTTTTTTCTTTCTAGTTGTTTCCACCATTATTTTTCTGCCGCCACAAAGCTAGATCCGATCCATACAAGAGTCCTTATTGTTTACTCTTTGGCAAGTCGGAATTAAAAAAAATCCTGCCGACTCTGCCACGGCACAGGAATGGACTATTTCTCTACCGCGAGTCCTTCTCTGCCATGACTCGGTTTCCTGCCACGACACATTTTCGGCCGTCTTTTCTGCCGCGAGTCTGAGTCCTGCCGCGAGTTCTGTCGCAGCACAGTTTTGCACTGTTTTTTCTACCACGACAGCCAGACTTACAAAGTGTAAAAATTGCACTTTTCCTTAACTTTAGCCATAGCCTTTCTATTTCAAAGGTGTAGGAACTTGCCCATTGAGACTAGTTTCCGCTCCTACAGGCTGCTCCTAGGATTTTGGTGTTGTGCTTTGTAATTTGGTCGTGTGTGATATATATTTAAAAAGGAGAAAAAGCATATAGCAAAAGAAAAAGCAAAAAGAGAAAGAAGCTATACAAAAGAAAAAGAGAAAAAGAGAATTTGAGCAAGAGGCCTAGTGATATCTTTGTGCACCGATAGATTGAGCAATCTTATGCCTGTTTACTTTGAGTTTTGTTAGTGTCTCTCGAGAGTAGTGCAACACCCTTCATAGTTGCATTGCCACGTTTTTCTCCACGTGTGTGTGTTTCTTGGGTTTTTGTACGATCAGCACTAGGACTTGTTTGTGGTGTACTTAGGATAACATACCTATAGCTCCACCATTAATAACTTGTGTGCCATGTGATCATTTTCTATACCTTTGATATTCACTTCATCACATCAGTGCATCAGTCTTTGATTACGTTTGGTAAAGAATCTCTATTCACTTTGGAATGGTAATATCTCATTTCTTGTTAGTTGTGAGTGAGCTGTGAGTGTTTCCATCAAACATATTTTGATTTTTGCACTAACCTACTAATCATGTCTACTAGTGATGATGATGTTGTGTCACAGAAAAAGCAGGTTGAGGAGCTTGTTAATTGGTGCGAGTCTATTGATGGGAATATCAAGGACATGCAAGAGGTAGTGGATCAGAATGCTGGCGCAATCAATAATATTCAAACTCAAGTGACAGCAATCAATGTCAATGTTTCCACCTTGCATCGTTCGATTGAGACTCTTACAGTGGCAATTCAGCAAGGACACAAACACCAACCTGATGATGTGTTCGAGGATCTTGATGAGGGTAGTGCGGTTGATGCTGCCCCACATCATGGCAGGGATGTGCCAATCCCTCTGCACCTGCTGCTGCTCCTCTTTATGGACGTGGATATGCCCCTTTGGGACATGCTCAGCGTGTTCCGAACCAAGCTGATGATGGTTTGGGCAAACCCAAGTTTTCAATTCCCTCTTTCAATGGTTCACTTGATCATGAGGATTATCTTACTTGGGAGTTGAAGATTGAGAAGCTCTAGCATTTGTTTGATTATCTAGAAGGCAAGAAGGTCAAGCTTGCAGCTTCAGAATTTGATGGATATGCTTTGTGTTGGTGGGATGCTATTGTACAGAATAGAAGGAATGACAATCAACTTCCTGTGATGGATTGGCGTGAGATGAAGAGCATTATGAAGGATCGTTTTGTCCCCACCAATTACTTGCGATCAGTTTTTGACAAGCTCACACAGTTGAGGCAAGGAACCATGTCAGTTGATGAGTACTACATGGAGATGGAGATGCTTATGCAACGTGCTAACGTTCGTGAATCCCTTGAGATGACAATGTAGCGTTTTCTCAACAATTTGAAGCTTCAAATCAAGAGCATTGTTCATTATCACAAGTACGAGACGATGAACGATCTGCTGCACCATGCTAGAGAGGCTGGATCACAACTAGCTGAGGAGGCTAAGTCACGTGCACGGTTTACGTCTACCAGCCATTTTTCGGCCAGATCTACGCCCCTAATGTGGCGCCACCTGCTGCTAGCCATCATACACCATCAGCCAAACCAGCACCTACGTCTTTGTTTGGTTCTAATGCTCGGAAGCCTGCTACTCCTGCTGCTAGTTCGGGTTCCAATACGTCAACTGCACGTACTTGCGATGTGGTGTGCCATACTTGCGGAGGAAGAGGACATTACAAGAAAGATTGTCCAAACAGCAAGGTGATGTTTGTCAATGAACAAGGTGTTGTGACCTCGGATCGTTAAGGATCCTAAGTCCCTGTGATTAACATGCTAGTCCCTGGATCAATAGCTAGCACTTCATAATCGATGAATATCATGTAAAACACAAGTCATTATTACACGAATAATCCAGAGTATAATTATTACAACTTGCATAGCTTATAGCTAGCTCAAATAAAACAGCGAAAACTAAGTAAATCTTGAGTCCATCAACGCCTCAGGCTAGTTGTGTGAAGACCCGCGATCCCTACGCACCTTTCAGTCTTCGGATTCTGCACAGAAGACGTGCAGCCAACAAGTTGGGTCAATATTTTGAATGTATTGGCAAATTACACCGAGGAAAGAATAAGACTATCTCTACATGCAAGGCTAAGTGTAGCCTTTAGGGTTCTTTTGCATAAAGCCAATTTTCTCTAAGTATGAAGAAAAGAGGAAGAGTTTACCCTACTTTGTAAACTTTGATAAGTAGTATAGGGTCGAATGGAACACGTGGATATTACTCACCAAGTGTTTCAGATAAACACTTAATTAAACAAGCTCATAAATAGATCTACACTTCCAATCTACCCCGAAATAGATCTAAACACTCTAAGTATGATATAGCAATTTTCCACAGAAGATCTCGTAGATACAAAGTCAACGCAACAAGAATCAACTAAAACGGAGTTACGGATATTTTCCTAAAATTAAAATACTCCAATCTAAACTTTAAATCCTACTGCAAGATTACTTCAGTAAACCAGTAATATTATTATGGATCTGTGTTCTACTCAATTTTGCGAATCCAACCGTATATTATACGCATTTTTTGGCCAAGTATTCGAATTACTATGAATTTTACAAGATTAAAACAATTTCTGCCTTTTTTAGAAAAAGACAGAACGGCGACCAGCTACGCGACAACAAGTGGCATCTAGGGATTGGGCCAGCGGGGCGCGCGGGCTGACGAGGCACGCTGACGCGGCAAGTGCCACACGGCGCGACGCGATAGGGCGGTACCGGATCACTAGGACAGTCTATTCTATACCGTCGGATCGCGATCTAACGGACGGGGACGGAGGGAACTCACCCACGGCAGTGAGGACGTGACGACGGCGATGAACGGCGGCGGCGCGTCGGTCGGCAATGCTCGGCGACGTCTTGGCAAGCTCCCAGTTGTGCGAAGCAGACGACGACGTGGCCCTCCTCCTCGCGGTCCCTCTGGTACAGACGGCGTCGGGCTTCCCTTCCCCGGTTCGCGGTGGCGCTCCGCCGACGTCCTCTGTCTCCGGCAGAGCTCCGACATGCAATTCCCGTCGCTCGACTGCGCTATAGAGAGGGAAAAGATGGGTGGGAGACACAGAGGTTAGAGGCGGTTTCGATTTTGGAAGAAAAGGAGGGAAAGGAGCTCGATTTCGATGAGGGAGCAACCTCCCGAAGGTTACTAAGGCGGAACTCCGGCGGCAAGATCGATCTTGGCGCAGGCGGCTCTAGATTTTTGGGAAAAGGACCGGGGCTCGATGCGGAGGCTTATATGGGGGATTTTGCGTGCAGGAGGGGTCGAACTAGACTCAGAATCAACGGATTCTGTTAGGATCGCGTCGGTCAGGAGGAGTTGGGGATGAACACGGAGAGGTCGGGGATGACATGTAGGGCCGCGGCGTCAGTGAGAGGCGAGAGGAGCGGGCTGAGCGGCTGGCGGCGCTTGCTGGGCCGGCCTGTGCGGCTGCTGCTGCGCTCTGCCTGGTGCGCGGTAGATAGGGGTGGGCCGACTCGGCTGGCCCGGTTAGGCTAGACTCCCCCTTTTTTTGTAGTTTAATCTTTTTATTTTCTGTTTTCCTATTTGTCTTATAACTTTTTCAAATGGACTCCAAAAATAATGAAATGTGTCTCTAAAATTTTGTAAAAGGAAGGAGATTACTATGGGGTTATAAAATAACACTTTGGCAAGGGTTTAGGAGGTTAGATTTTGTTTAATCCATTTTTGTCTTTATATGACTATAGGGTTTAGGAAAAGTATTTGATGCGGCTTTTATTGTGTGATGCTATGATGCAAAGATATGATGTATGCTTCTAGTAACATCTGCAATCGTAAAATTTGGAATGTTACACAAGGTGAATTAGAGAGTGGAGATGAAGTTGATGACGATGATGCTTCTGATGGCGAGGATGGTGCAGATGCTTATCCTGAGCATGCACCAACTATTGTCGTATCTTCACGTATACTTAGTGTGCAACCTATTGATGAATCTCAGTATTGCAACTTGTTCCAAACAAAAGCTCTAGTTGGACCTAACAAAGCTTGCAAGGTAATTATTGATGGAGATAGTTACAGAAATCTTGCAAGTAAGGAGTTATGTGCCAAGCTGAATTTGACATATTTGCCTCATCCCAAGCCATACTACAAACAATGGTTGAGCAACAATGGTGAGATGATGGTAAATCATATGGTACGTGTGAATTTTCAAATAGGGTCATACAAGGATTCTATTGATTTTGATGTGGTTCCTATGATTGTTTGCCATCTTTTATTGGGTCGGCCTTGGCTTTATGATCGCCATGTGCAACACAATGTTCATGCCAATACATATCACTTGGAATTTAAAGGAAAGAGGATTACTATGGAACCAATGACACCACAAGACATTGTGAATGATTCTCGTCAGAAGATAGAAGTGAATTTGAAGGAAAATCCTATAGCTCGGCGATATTGTGTGACAACTGTTCCTGATGTAATTGAGCCTAAATCGAGTGATATAACGAAAAGTGAGAAAGTGCCTAATTTACTAATATTAGCCACCAAAGAGGATATGAGAGAATTTCGTGAGGATCCTACAACCATGCCACTTGTGCTCATGTATAAGGGCGAGGTATTGGTTTCTAACGACATGACCCCTATTTCTCTTGGTGTCTCTTCTGTTTTCTAGGATTTTGGGGATGTGTTTCCAGAAGATGTACCCGCAGGCTTGCCTCCATTGCATGGTATTGAACACCAAATTGACTTGATCCCTGGCGCCACACTTCCCAATCATGCACCCTACAGGACCAACCCTGAAAAAACAAAGGAGATACAGAAACAAGTACATGCATTGCTGGATAAAGGGTACATTCATGTCTCTCTTAGCCCTTGTGTTGTTCCTGTTATTTTAGTGCCTAAGAAAGATGGTACATGGCGCATGTGTGTAGATTGTAGAGCTATAAATAAAATCACTATTCGACATCGTCATCCTATTCTATGGTTAGAGGATATGCTAGATGAGTTGAGTGGTGCTGTTGTTTTCTCTAAGATTGATTTGCTAGTGGTTATCATCAAATTAGGATGAAAGAAGGGGATGAGTGGAAAACTGCTTTCAAAACAAAATTTAGTTTGTATGAGTGGTTAGTCATGTCGTCTGGTCTTACTAATGCACCTAGTACTTTCATGAGATTAATGAATCATGTTTTGAGAGATTCTATTGGTCGTTTTGTGGTTGTTTATTTTGATGATATACTTATCTATAGCCACAATGAAACTGAACATTGTAATCATATCCGACAAGTTTTGCAGGTGTTGCGTGATAATAAACTGTATGCTAATCTTGAGAAGTGCACATTTGCAAAAGATAAGGTCATATTTCTGGGTTTTGTTGTATCTAAGAATGGGGTAGAGGTAGATCAATCTCAAATTGAATCAATTCCGAATTGGCCTACTCCCATGAATGTAAGTCAAGTGCATAGTTTCCACAGTTTAGCTGGTTTCTATAGGCGCTTTGTGAAATATTTTAGCACCATTGCTGCACCATTGAATGATTTGATAAAGAATGGTGTTCCTTTTGTATGGGGCGCAGCCCAAGATATTGCTTTTGATACATTGAAATGTTTGCTTACTTCTGCACCATTACTTGCATTACCTAATTTTTCGAAGCAATTTGAAGTTGAATGTGATGCTAGTGGTATAGGCATTGGTGGCGTTTTGATGCAAGACGGTCGTCCTATAGCATATTTTTCTAAAAAACTTACTAGTGCTCGCTTGAATTATCCTATTTATGATAAAGAATTATATGCACTTGTTAGAGTACTTGAAGTTTGGCAACATTATTTGTGGCCAGAGGAATTTATCATAAATTTTGATCATGAAGCATTGAAGTATTTGAAAGCTCAATCAAACTTGCATAGAAGATTAGCTAAATGGGTTGAGTTTATTGAATCTTTTCCTTACATCATTAAGTATAAGAAGGGAAAAGAGAATGTTGTTGCTGATGCTTTGTCTAGGAAGAACATGCTATTAACTAACCTTGATGTTAAAATTCCTGGATTAGAAGCTATTTGTGCACTTTATGAAACTGACCATGATTTTGCTGAACCATATCGTTTGTGTGCTCTTAGAAAAGCATGGATAAGTATCATATACATGATGGATATTTGTTTCGTGCTAACAAATTATGTATTCCAGAATCGTCGTTGCGTTTGTTCTTAGTGCAGGAATCACATGCTGGTGGTTTGATGGGTCACTTTGGGCGTGAGAAGATGTTGCTCATGCTTGCTGATCATTTTTATTGGCCCAAGATGAGGCGTGGTGTGTACAGATTTGTGAGCCGATGTATTACATGCCACAAGTCAAAATCTAAGCTGAAGCCTCACGGTTTGTATACACCTCTCTCTGCACCTACTACTCCATGGGAAGACATTAGTATGGATTTTGTGCTAGGTCTACCTAAAACTCAGAGAGGTCATGATTCTATATTTGTGGTAGTGGATAGGTTCTCTAAGATGGCTCATTTTATTGCCTGCCACAAAAGCGACGATGCGTCGCATGTTGCTAACCTGTTTTTCAGGGACATCGTGAGATTACATGGAGTACCAAAGACGATTGTTTCTGACCGTGATGTGAAGTTCATGAGCTACTTTTGAAAGACCTTATGGGGGAAGCTGGGAACGAAGCTGCTATTCAGTACTACATGTCATCCCCAAACAGATGGTCAAACAGAGATGGTGAATCGAACATTGTCACAGCTGCTAAGGACTATGATAAAGAAGAATATGCGGGAGTGGGAAGAGTGTTTGCCACATGTTGAGTTTGCATACAACAGGGTTGTGCATTCAACTACTCAGCTTTGTCCTTTTGAGGTGGTGTATGACTTCAAGCCATTGACGCCACTTGATATGCTGCCTTTGCCATTACATGAGAGAGTGGATATTGAGGCATCAAAACATGCTGCTTATGTGAAGAAGATTCAGGAGAAGACTCGAGAGGCTATTGACAAGAAAGACAAGAACATTGTTGCTGCAAGGAATCAAGCAAGGAAGGAATTGTGGTTCAAGCCTAGAGACATGGTTTGGGTGCATCTCCGCAAGGATAGATTTTCACTACTTTGCAATTCCAAGTTGAAGCCACGTGGTGCTGGTCCTTATAAGGTGTTAGCCAAAATTAATGATAATGCCTACTTGGTTGATATACCTATTGAGGAGTTTGGTGGAGTTAGTAACAACTTCAACGTTGCTGATTTATCACCATATGCTGGAGAAGACCTTGGAGCGTCGAGGTCGACGCCTTTTGAAGGGAGGGGGAGATGATGAGGACATCCCTACAGTTACACCTACCCCAATTGCTACTGATGATGTTCTAGCTGCTTCAAAGAAAATCAACCAATGAGATAAGGATTGGACCAATTACAAGAGCTTGTGCTAAGGTACTAGAACAACAGGTGAACTTGTTTCTTAATGAGCCTGATGTTTTAGTTAATGAGAATTTTATACTACCTAAGTCTTTAAATTATTGTATGATCAGGTACTTGGGAGAAGAAGGCGTAGCACAGAGCGAGAAGCTAATGGAACATGGCATGTTGATCAATGAAGAATGCGTGTGGGAGAAGAGGGAGGAAGAGCAAGGAGCTGTCAAAGATGGAGATGAACAAGTGGAGGAAGTTCTCTGTCGCGGCAGAGAAAAGCCCCAGTTTTCTTCCACGGCAGGCTGTCACGGCAAGAAAACCGGCCCAAACTCTACGACGGCAGGCTGCCGTGATAGAGAAACCGAGTGAAACTCTGCCACGGCAGAGTCCCGAGGCCGAACCCTTATGGGTCGGTTTGTACCCTAGTTGGGTGGGACCAACTCGGTCACCCCCTTAGCCGCCACACCCCCAGACTCTTAAATAGATGGGCACACTAGTTTTAGGTTTTAGACCACGTTAAAATATTTTGGAGTTGTTTCTTTCATAGAACCTCTGGAATTACCCTGTGATCGATTTTACCAACTATAATTGAATGTGATCTATTGTTCCACTAGGAATTAGTAGATTGCAAACTACCGTTCGTGGTCAACGGCTGCGTGCGCAAGAGTGTGGTGTTGTGAATATCCTACAAGGTTTGAGAGCTGTTGCATTGGCATCAGGATTCGAGCGGGAGAGATCATAGCTACACACTAGTTATCTATCATCCATCATCATCATCGACAAGTGCTTGCTGAGAAGATCGGACCACCCCATATCAAAAGTTATCATGACAACTGTACAAAAGTAACTCATAGAGATAAAAAAAATTATCCATAACATTATACAATAATTATCCACATGATTAGAGAGTAGTTACCAAAGGCTTTACACAATAGTTAGCCATAGAGAAATTAAAAATTACCCACTTGAAAAAATGAGATACTCGTCTTTCTTGCATAAAGATATAAAATATTGAGGTTAATTATATCACTTCACCCACAACCCTAAATTATATTATACACACATAAAATATTTAATAAATTAAATCACTGATCTAAGGCTCGGTTTCCTCGCGCGTTGGCGCTCTCACAGCGTAGGTGCGAATCAAACTCGAAAGCCTATCACGTTAAACATCAAGCATAAATGTTCTAAACGAATTAAATCTAATCTTCTTGTGCATATGATATAATAAATATGATTTTACGCCCCACCCACCTCACCACCCTAAGGTGCCACCATACTAAGTCGTAGTGAACAAACGTAACGCACAACCAGTAGTCAAGCGTCTCGATTTCATCGCCGATTGCCGCTACCGTATTGTATGGGTGATGAAGCCTCGCAGGATGTTAGGGTACCGATTCTTCATTGCTCGTCGATGCGGCGACAGAGTCTTGGTATCTTACACTTTACGTATTTCTAAGATGTTTCGAATATAGTCTCGTCCTATGAAAAAGTGTCTCCGTACAGTCTGTTTATAGTGTGGATAACTTACTTGTTACAACATGGATAGCTTATATATAATTGCATGGATAACTCACTTGTTAGTGGTGGATAACTTTTAGATTCAATTTTTTTTCGTCGAAATGTATTATTATGGGATCTACTTTTAAAGATCTCGTCACGACAAGTCTAATAGTAAAAACAGATCCTAAATCGGATAAACGGTTTAAGCTACAAAGCATTTTGAATATTCGAATTTCCGATTAAATGATGATGACGTCACCTCTTTTGTCTGTTTTATGATTAGATCCTAAAACTCTCGCCAGCGCTCGCGAATGCATGTGTATTTAACTTTTGTTCTTTTGTATTTAGTGTATCATCCGGCGAGTTTGGCCAATCTCAGACCGAGAATATACATTCTGTTTTTTATTACTTCGCGTTCTAAAAAAATTCAGAGTCAAACTTTATCAATTTTGATAAAAAATATAGTAAAATATATGAACAGTCACTATTCCAAATGCATAAAAATATAATTTATAAAGATTCTAATACTATAAGTTTTACGGTATTAATATTTTTTCTCTAAATATTTGGTCAAACTTATTAAAGTTTGATTTTCACTAAACCCAGCATGAGCAGAGGGCTCTATATACAAGTTGGTCGACCCGAATCTCAGAAAAAAGTTAGTCGACCCGTGGAGCAGGTGGTGCCAGGCACTGCCAGGTCGCATAGAAATATTTTTCTGCCTCCCGGTTCGCCGAGACGGATCTAGTTGCTATAAAACAGAGCCCTTGCAACGGTCCGCGGCATGCGACAACCAAGGCTAGGATGGCGACGACGATTTCTTCGGTAGCTGACGAGAGGCAGGGGCCAGGATCAGTGGAGGTGCAAGTGGCTGCGGCCGCCCTCCGGCGGTCGGAGATGTTCCACGTGGTGAAGGAACTGGTCGGCTTCGTCCTTTATATGCACCACCAGATCCCCTCGTAACTCCCTCTCTCTCTCTCTCTCTCTCTCTCTCTCTCTCTCTCTCTCTCTCTCTCTCTCGTATTATGTTTAATTTTGTCCGGTATATGCGGATTTACTGGGATTTGGAGTCAAGTAAAACTATCAGCTTTCGAATTTGCTCTGTTTTGAAGTGGTTTCTACCAATTTTAATAATAGCTCGTGGATCTAGTTTGGCTACGATTTGATTGGATTCTCCAAATCCGTCAATTTGAACTTCCCATTTGTGGGGAGTGAGAAGTCAAGGTTTGGATCAGAATGATTGTACTGGATTCGGGCCATTACTTGGATTTGTACTACCTCTTGAATGATACATCAGTATGAGGGTTTTCTTGCGCTGTTGGGATTTAATTGGATAACCCCATGTTCTAGGGTGATGATTTAACCGGCCTTTAGTTAGGACATTACTTCATTCCTGTTCCGTCAATCCGTTCTTTTATGCGCTTTTAGCTTGTGCATTCGCTGTTAGCTAATGCTGCTTGCTTTTATTACAGGGTGTTATATTAAGTGGGGTTTAGTTAGGGCATTACTTCAGTTCCGTTCCATCAATTCGTTTTGTTCTGATACGTCCTCTTAGCTTGTGCATTAGCTTTTAGCATAATGCTGCTTGTTGTTCTCTTGTGTTAACGGCTGATATGTGGTGCTCTGTTTTTTCATTTTGGATCGTTTGCTTTAATGAGTTTGGCAGCATTTTTCAATTATACTATTACATTTTTACTTGCATTAATAGAAAACCATGATGTCCAAATAGTTGCGATACTGGGGATGGCTTATGGACATGTGAGGTTAAGTTTATCATTCCTGCCAGACTTAGAGCAACTCCACTCGTTCGGCGTTTTCAGGCCCAATTCTGGCGCTTTTTAGCACTGGACGGATGTAACATTCGGCCTGGGAACACCTAGTTTTCCACTCGCGTTCCCAGACCGAGTTCTCGCGTTTGGCCAAAATTTGAACAAACAAGGCGAAATTTAACAAATATAGGCGATTTCATTAAAATATAGGCGAGTTCATACATATTATCTCAAGTTCGGACATATAACCGAATTTTGATTGTAGTAGGCTAAAAAACTTAAAAAAAACATAAAATTAACTACTACGCGATGCCGATTCCGATGTCGCCGGGCGCGCCGTTCACATGCCGAAGTGGTGATAGAAAGACGTGTAGTCGGCGTCCTGTGCGCCGTCGTCGTCGTTGGGCGCTATCGGAGAAAGTGTCCCGCGAAGGAACACGAGGTCCAACAAGCCCTGAGTTCGAGAGGGGGCTGAACATGCGTTCCGAGCTTCTCACGGCGGCGGAGACGACGATGCACGAGCACGATAGAGAGGTTGGCACGGGTTTTTTTCCCAGGTTCGGGACCCTCATGAGAAGGTAAAGCCCCTACTCCTGCTTGGTTGTATTGCTCGCGGTGTCTCGCGAGGTTACAATGGTGGATCAATGTCTAGGGTTACAGATCGCTCGGATCGACCTGTTCTAAGGTAGGAGAAGGTCTCCTTATATAGGGGCCTTGGGTCTCTTCCCCCGTTCACGGGTGGCAAGGGTCATCACATCGCCGCCCACCAAAGTCTCGGTCCACAAGACCGCTTTCCGTGGACTCAGTCCAATGCTTCGGGCTTCCCTCTGATCCTTAGTAAAGCTGAGGTTCCTGGCGCCGTCCTTCACTACCCGACACCTCCCTTGTCCCCTTTGCACCAAAATAGCAAGGGACAACCCTACTGTCGCGGGTGATGTCCATGGTGCTTTTGCACCAAAAGGGGTGGTTTGGCTTCTCTTTACCGATGCGGTCCATGCTGCCCTGGCTTTTCCTCTGGGGCTTTGTATTCTTCTTTCCTGTCGTCGTGAGATTACGAACACGCCCCTAGGGCGTGCTTCAAAGCATCCGAGGCCAGTTGAGGACTCGGGCGAGCCGGAGTCCCACGACGCGTGGTGGTGGTAGGCGGGAGGACCTGGGCGAGACCTCTTGTGGAGGTAGCGGCCTTGGGTTCCCCTCCTGAGGCCGAGGCCGCCTTCACTATGCCTCCGCCTCTAGAGGGTGTCGTGGCTCAGGCATTGGGCCCGCCGGCCGTAGGATCATGGTACCCTGAGTGCCAGGACTCCGACAGTAGCCCTCGGGCGCTTTCCGCGCGTGCGTCCTTTGATGATCGGAGGGACAAGGGCCCCAAACGGTTGGTGGGCCCCGCTGTCCTTCCGGTTAACACGGGTCTATCTTGTGCTCATCTCGGCCATGCACACGGAACGTCCGTCGATCCTCCACCGTTAGTACGGTAGTGATTGTTCCGCCTTGGGAGTTGTTCCCTCGATGTGATGGTGTGTGAGGGAAGCCTGCGGTTGATGCCACGCGTCTGGCGCAACGATGTGACCCATTGTCTTGTTAAATCGGGGCACGGGCACACTGCCTTCCCCTTGACGCTACTTCTCCTCCAACACCTCCTTGTTCCCCAGCACCAAAAACCCCGCTTCTCCCCCTGGCGCCTAAGCGCTTCTCAACCAGTGAGAAGGGAAAATCCGCGATGGTGGACGCAGAGGGGACTCCGCCGGTGAAGCGCGGCCGTGGGCTGCCGCGCATGAGTGGCCGCGGCAGGCGCGGTGGCCGTGGCGGCACCCCGGGCGCTGCTTCCTCGTCGGGAGCGGCCTTGACAAACGAAAGGGTGGTGCCGGCTAGGCGCGGCTGAGGTCGCCCTCGCGGCAGCGGTCCCCCGCCGGTGTCTCAGAGCCTAACCTGCTCCATTCACCGCCTCCCCGCCGATCGCGGCCAAGGCCGAGGATGGACCCGGGCCCGTCCGGGTCACCGACTTCATCCTTATCCTCCGGTGCGACGACTGGTCTATGAGGGTGAAACTTCCCACGCGCTTTGCCCTCGCCGCCTAGGGCGACGTCCAGGAGAGCGTGCGGCTGAAGCACTCTGGTGGCGGCGACGGCTGGAGCGTGACCGTCGAGTCTCCCGCGCTGTGCCTAATGTACTTTACTTCCGGGTGGGAGATTTTCATCCGTGACCACGAGATCGGGCGCGGCTCGGTGCTACGGCTTCAGTACGTTAGTGACAGACTGACAGGGACTTCATTGTGTCGGTGTATGACCCGCCGACGTGCCATGTTGACTACCCCGCCACCTCTGGATCGTCTAGGCGGGGCTTCAAGCGGTGCCGCCGTGCTGCCGAGGGTGCCGCCGGTCCTTTGTAACAGCAGGCATGATGTAGTAGAGTTTTGTAGCCTCTGCCCTTGAAGGCGTTACTATAATGGAACTCGCTTGGCGAGCTTCTTCGTTAATTGCTTTCCTTTCTACGTATCCTGTAGAGGCGTCACCCTGTTATGAGGCCACGTCTGGCGATAGCTAGGGAGCGTGGTGTGTCCCGTTCGTTTGTGCCACGCTGCCCATGTGGCCCGTGAGGCCTTGCCCAACTTCGTCGGGTCATGCCCTTGGTAGCCTCTGGGAAAACCTCTCTACTCCGGGGGCGGAGACGGCGTCACGCGTGGAGTGCCGGTGGTTTCGGGCCTCGTCGAGCGGGAGCTACAACAGTCACGAGGCGCTTGAAGAGGTGACCCTCCTCGCAGGCTATCTCACGCTCCCTACGCTGGGCTTACCCCTCTTTTCGGGCCTTTGGAGGAGGTGTCGATAGGCCTTGTTTGTGTCGCCTCGTAGGCGCCTTCGCGGAAAGGCCTGTAGGGCCGATGCTCGCTCTTTAGACTCCCTCGGGAGGAAATTTGTAGGTATCATGTTGGTGGGGTCCGCCGGGCAGTGACCTTCTAGGCCCGTACTTGCGAGCTCTTAGCGTGGGAGGCTACAAGGCTCGTACACTTCCACGCGGATGGCTCGCTAGCCTGAGGAGGCTTGCAACAGGTGCAGTGTTGCCAGTATGTCGGCGTCAAGCGTATATAGCCCCCTGCGAGCCCGCCTGAAGGGGCATTCTGCTAGCCCCCGTGACAAGGGGCGTCCGGAAGGGCAAGTCGCCTGGCCCACTCTGGAGTTTGGGGCAGGATCGGCACGCGTGCTCGGGTCTCGGCCGTTTGAGAGGCGTTACCCTTACGACTTTTTCTTTGCTAGCGGGTCCTCCGGAGTGTGCAATAGTGGGCCTCGCGCGAATCCCTGCCCCTGGCGGGAAATAGCCTAGCGAGGTGTCTCTCGAGGAGGGATGCGCGTGGCTAGCACTGGCCGCGCGGGCTCTGCGAAAAAGGAAAAGGGAGAGTGCACGGGTAGCTAGAGTTTGGGCTGCCAGAGGGGGTTCCCTTGCGAGCCGTCCTGTAAGCCTCTTGAGGAGAAGACCATAGGGTGAATGCTTATCATGTTGGCCCCTCGAGGAGGTGACCGTGGAGCAAATGCGTGCTGCTTAGATTTCACACGTGTTATTCAAATGTATCAAGCTCCAGGAACCGTGGGTGAGGTGACTTGTTGCCGGAGCTAGTCCTTGGGTTGATTGGTAGTGGTCGCTTGGAGGGGGAGTACCCCTCACGAGCCTCTCGAGAAAATGACCGTAGGGTAAATGCTTATCCCGTTGGTCCCTCGAGGAGGGGACCGTAGGTCTAGCATGATGTTTGGCCGCTGGAGGGGGATACCCTCACGAGCCGCCCCGTAAGCCTCTCGAGGAGAAGACCGTAGGGCAAATGCTTATCCTGTTGGTCCCTCGAAGAGGAGACCGTAGGTCTAGCATGAAGTTTGGCCGCTGGAGAGGGATACCCTCACGAGTCGCCCCGTAAACCTCCCAAGGCGAAGATTGTGGGGCAAAAAAGTGCACTGCTGGGTTCCCTACATGTGTCGCGCGAGGGTTTTCAAGCACCAGGAACCGTGGGTGAGGTGCCTTATCGCCTGAGCTAGTCCGTAAGTTCAAAGCTCGATGCTTTAAGCCCTGGGGTTGACGGGGGGTGACCCGGCGATGGACACCGTGCCTAGCCCCCCACTCGTGTGGCACCTGTTGAGGAACTTCAGTGACGTGTAGCTTTGGAAATGTTTTCCCGAAAGAGAAGCAAACGACAGAACTGGCGCAAGGCGCAAAATCCGAAAAACCTGCCAAATGGGTTCGAGCTTATTACAGCGCCACCGTGATCTGCACGGGGTCTTACGAGGAATAAGGCTGCAAAGGATGAAAGTTTTGAGTGTCACCTTCAAAAAGTTCGGGTAGCCGGTCGTGCTGCATGGAGGGGCTTGTTAGCCCTCTTGACGCTTGGCTCCGTTCAGCGACCCTCAAGCGCTGACGGGGAGGGGGTTGATGTTGTGTGCGCGCTAGGTGCAGTCCACGGGAAAGTCGGGAGCCCCTGGGTCAGTACCACCCTCGGGAGTTTCTCCGACGGTGGTAAGGGTGGGCTGGAGCTATCCCGAGGACTTCCCGTGGCTGCGGGCGGTGGCCGCGACGAGGCCCTCTTCAGGAGGGTACAAGGCGCGGCCGCCCTTTTTGTAAGGGCGTTCTCTTGGGCCATCATCTGCTTCTTCCTTGAGGTGCCCTCGATGTAGTCAAGGGCATCCATGTCCTTTGGGTAGGCGGTGGGCACGGTTTTGTAGGCATGCTCGAGGGGGTGCAAGGCTTCCCTTTCGTCGCAACGGATGGTGATGGCGCCGTTGCCTCCCGACATCTTAATGATGCGTTAGGCGTGGTGGGTGGCTGCCATGAACTTGCCTAGAGCAGGGTAGTCCAGGATGACGTTGTAGGGGAGGCCGATGTGCGCCACGTCGAAGTCGATGAGCTCAGTCCAGTAGTTGTCACGAGACCCAAACATGACGGAGAGGCGCACCTGCCCAATGGTATTGTGGTGCCGCTCGTGACCCCAGAGAACGGCATGGTCGGCATTAGCCGGTCATACGGTACTTGCAGCTTGGCGAATGTTTCTGTGGAGATCACGTTTAGGCCCGTGCCGTCGTCGATGAGCGTCTTGGTAATCGTGATGTTGTTGATGGTGGGGGTGCAGATCATGGGTAGAGTACCCACCGCTTTGGTGGAGACGGGGTTGTAGAAGGATAGAGAGGGAGAGAGATTGGCGGAATATGGTGGATGTATTATTGAGCCTCATGGGCGAGTATATATAGACGTACAGGAGATCATCTTGGAGTGCAAGACAAGTTAGGCTAGAGTCCTAACTATCCTAAACTACCACAATAACCGTGTACGTACAATACTCTAACATCCCCCTGCAGTCGTAGCGGTAGCGTCGTGAACAACTGGAACATCATGGACGGTCAGACTGGAGATAAACTGAAGTATCATCCAGTAGGCTGACATCCCCCCGCAGTCGTAGCGGGAACGACGGTGTCGCGTCGCGGTTGCTTGGACTGTAGAGGAAGCTGGTGTTGCTCAAGCGAGGTGGTAGCCCTTGTGACGATGTCGAGGGAGCCGAGAGCGTGAGGCGGTGCCATGGTCGAGGTAGCCCTGCGATGGGTCGCCGTGGTCGATTTCGTGGTCGGGGATGCCGGTGTCGAGGTAGCCGCACGTGAAGCTGCATGCGCATAGTGTGCAAGGAGGATGACCGAGACGTGTCGAGGCAGTCGTCGAGGGTGTCGATGCCAAAGCCGATGCAGTCTGAGCCGTCGAGGACGTGGTGCGACCATAGTTTTGCCAGAACTAGGCGCACGTCGGGGAAGAACCCACACTCCGGTTTTGCCAGAACCGAGTATGCAAAGAACTCGTCGGTGACGCAGTCGAGGCAGTGGTAGAGGGGTCGATGCCGAAGAAGACGTTGTCGAAGCCGATGAAGACGAGGCGCCGATCCGAGCTTGCCAGACTCGGGAATGCGTCGGGGACGAAGGCACTCCCGGTGTTGCCAGTACCAGGCGTGCGGGGGCAGGGACCATCATGAACTTACCGCCATGTCAGAAAGACTAGCAGAGGAAGCCTCCAGAGCGGTTGCAACGCGCAGAGCGGCGAAGAGAGATGTCGGCGGTGTCCGCGGTTGTCGGAGTAGAGTAGTAGGTGGTGTAGTCGGGGATGAGGCGATGACGCTGGCGGCGAAGTTGTAGTGGACGAAGACGTAGAAGGCGGCGAAACCTGCGGCGACCTGGGTTAGTCATGCTGGATGCCTAGAGTGGCGATGGGGTAGTCGGCGGGACCTGCGATGGCGAGAGGGCGCCCTGCAGGTTACCTTGTGAAGCGCGGCGGCGGTGCTTGAAGTAGGCGAGGAAGACTCGGCGATGTGACGAAGACCATGTGCAGACGGCGGCGATCCGCGCCGTAGGAGATGGCGCGGTGAAAGCCGAGGCTGTCGATGCACGAGGACGGCGAACTAGACTGCGTGCAACCACACTACGACCCTAGGGGGCGGCATAGCTGCAGGGCACAAGTCGGTGCAGCGGCTAGGAGACCACCAGCGACGTATACGCCAAGGAAGGCGCGTTGGAAGCCGGTAGCATGGACCAAAGGCGGCGCCACTGTGGCCCGACGGGGCGACACAGCGGCAGCCCGTAGCTTGATCGGTGGTAGGCGCGTGCTCGGGGACGTGCTTGGCGTAGACAGGCGTGGGATCGGTTGATCAGACTGACGGTGCACCGTATGCGCCATGGCGTGGACGACGTGTATATCGGATTCGATGGCGGCGTTTTCGGTGAAGTCCCGGACGATGACGACGAAGAGGATCCGAGGGGGGCGGCTGCGGTAGCCTTCCAAGGAAGGCGTAGCAGCCGTCTGCGATGCGTGGCAGCCTGCCGTGAGGCCGCGACAGCCTGTCGAGGCAGGCGCAGCAGCGGAGGGGGCAAGCGCACGGACACAATGTAGATCCTCGATGCCGATGGTAGGAGTAGAGGCGTGGCGATGACGACGGCGGTGGACGACTCAATCCGATCTAAGATCGGTAAACCAAAAAAGAAAACCGATCAAGAGATCGGAAAAATACTTACAGGACAGTCAATCACGGATCGGCGGACGAACCCTGCGTACGGGTTGCGCGGCCCCTGGCGGAGATCATGGAGATCGACCTCCCCGGGGCGGCGCGGCGCGGAAGTGTGTTCGGCGGCTAGCGCGGTGCCATGGGGACGACGGCGCTAGGGTTTGGGGGCGGGGGAGCCAGCGGCGCCTGGTAGGAGGGGGCGGCGGCTAGGGTAGGAGAATCGTGGTTAGGCTGATACCATGTAGAAGGATAGAGAGGGAGAGATATTGGCAGAATATGATGGATGTATTATTGAGCCTCATGGGCGAGTATATATAGACGTACAGGGGATCATCTTGGAGTGCAAGACAAGTTAGGCTAGAGTCCTAACTATCCTAAACTACCACAATAACCGTGTACACGTACAATACTCTAACAGGGGTGGTCTTCGGCGTCGAAAGTGATGGCGCACTGCGACCACTTGAGCCTTGGGGACGGTGTTCCAAGCCGAGCGGCGGCGACTTCGCGGGTGAGCTGCTTGAAGTGCATGTTGGACGCAGGCTATGGCGCCCCTCGGCTCCTGGTAGCCCCCCGATGTTCTCCTCGACCTTCTCTGGAGCACGAGAAAGTTGCTGCATGGCATTGGCCTGATAACCCGTGTGGTTTGCGCCTTGGCCACCGTGGTTGTTGTTCCAGCGTCCCCCTCCTTGGTTACCACCGTGGTCATTGCCGCGCTCGCCCCCTCGTCTCCCCTTCGTTTGACTCTTGCATTAGTCTTGAAACTTCTTGAGCTCGTAACAGTCGTTGGTGGGATGCCCATGCTTCTTGTGGAAGACGCAGTACGAGTGGTACTCATGCTCTCCTTCGTTACCCTCGTGACGACTCTTTCGCTCGGGTTCAGCGGTGAGGACGGCGGCAGGCTTTCGCTTGGGATCCTTGCTCGTGCTCTTGGAGACACTTGAGGGCTTGGGCGTGGTCTCTGCCTCGGCAAGGCCGAACATTCTCCCCGCCTCGGCCTTGGCACACTTCTCCGCCATGGCGAACAACTCGGCAGCTGTGGTGAGGTTCTCGTCGCGGATGCCGATCTTTTCCCTCATTCGGACGTCCTTGACTCCCTCGGAGAAGGCGGTAATGACGCTGGAGTCCGAGATCTTAGGGATCTTGTTGCGGATCTAGCTGAACCTCTGCAAGAACTTGAAGAGAGTCTCGCCGGGCTGCTGGCGAACCTGGCAAAGATCGTAGTAGGCGAGCGGGGGCTCGTAGGTCCCCTTGAAGTTGGCGATGCAGAGCGAGCAGAGAGCCGGCCACGAGCTGATGGATTCCTTGGGGAGGTTCATCAGCCAGGTCCGGGCCGCGTTGTCGATGGATAGAAGACAAGTACTCCATGAGGGGGTCCTCTGGGCATCGTAAAGTGTGGGGTGTGAAACGTACGGTCGTCCGGGACGGTGAGCACACTAACGTACCCAGGTTCGAATCCGCCTACGGTGGAAGGATCCTACTCCTGCTAGCAATCCAGTAATACATCAGAGCCGGAAGTACAGATTACAAGAGAGGTTTCGCCTGTGCGAGTTGAGGTTGTGATTGTCGATGCCCTAACCCGGTAGTGGGCCACCCTGGTCAATGAGTCAAAGTGGGTATACTCGGAAAGTATATCCCCAACACGCGTCCTTCAGGCTCAGGGGGAACCAATTCGCCATGATGCGGTCGTCGCCTCTCGCTGCCTCGATGCCCGTGGTGTAGAGCTGCAGAAACTCGCAGGGGTTGGCGGTCCCGTCGTAGCGCGAAGGTATCTCGGTGCGGAACTTGAGCGGACACACCACGCATCGGAGCTCCCTGGTGAAGGCGAGGCAACCATTGCCCCGTACCTCCTTGCCCCTTGCCGCTGGCGAGGGCCGCGCGGTTCTACTGTCCCGCTGTGGCAATCTCCTCGACGATATGGTCCTCTCGCCCGCGAGGGGCGCGGCGACCACAAGGGCGGCCCCGGGAGGCGGCGAGATGATCTGGCAGCTGTGCCCGGCCGAGACGCGTGGTCGCCGATCTTAGGAGCTCCGTCAGAGCTCTAGACCGGAGGCTGGCTCACAGCCCCCGGGTGCCTTGTCCTCAATCTCAGCCCCCAGGCCTAGAGGGGTGAGGGTAGCGATGTCGAGGAGCTCGGCTGGCCGCGAGAGGACGCGGTGCGTGACAACGACGTGTTGTCATGCGAGGAGAGCTGGAGCTCCCGCGACGGGCGGAAAGAGGAGCCATGCTCGTCCTCTGTCCACGAAGTTGGGTCCGTGGTGGTGTGTCGGGGGACATGCTCCGTTTGAGCCCTACCCGCTGCGCGGCGGAGGGCGTGCTCGGCCCATGTCTCGGTGTGAGCTGACATGCCGACGAGGTTGGTGAAGGTCTTGGGAACGCGCCTTAGCCCCCTACCTGGTGCTCCAAATGTCAGAGAAAGTGTCCCGCGAAGGAACAAGGGGTCCAACGAGCACTGAGTTCGAGAGGGGGTTGAACACGCATTCCGAGCTTCTCACGACGGCGGAGACGACGATGCACGAGCACGATAGAGAGGTTGACACGGTTTTTTAACCTAGGTTTAGGACCCTCGTGAGGAGGTATTGCTTGGTTGTATTGCTCGCGGTGTCTCGCGAGGGTAAAATGGTGGATCAATGTCTAGGGTTACAGATCGCTCGGATCGACCTGTTTTAAGGTAGGAGAAGGTCTCCTTATAAAGGGGCCTCTTCCCGGGTTCATGGGCGGGAAGGGTCACCACATCGCCGCCCACCAAAGTCTCGGTCATTGCTTTTCGTGGACTCAGTCCAATGCTTTGGGCTTCCCTCTGATCCTTAGTAAAGCTGAGGTTCCTGGCGCCGTCCTTCACTACCCGACGCCTCCCTTGCCCCCTTTGCACCAAAATGGCAAGGGACAACCCTATTGTCGCGGGTGACGTCCATGGTGCTTTTGCACCAGAAGGGGTGGTTCGGCTTCTCTTTACCGATGTGGTCCACGCTGCCCTGGCTTTTCCTCCGGGGCTTTGTCTTCTTCTTTCCTGTCGTTGTGAGATTGTGAACACGCCCTTGGGGCGCGCTCTGAAGCATCCGAGGCCAGTTGAGGACCTAGGCGAGCCGGAGTCCCATGACGCGTGGTGGTGGTAGGCAGGAGGACCTGGGCGAGACCTCTTGGGGCTCCCCTCTTGAGGCCGCCTTCACTATGCCTCCGCCTCTGGAGGGTGTCGTGGCTTAGGCAGTGGGCCCGCCGGTCGTAGGATCGTGGTACCCTTGAGTGCCAGGACTTCGACAGCTGCAGAGGCCGAGAGCTGCCCTGGCCGGCATCGCCGCAGCGCCACGGCTGCGATGACGGCTCGGCCTCGTCTTCGCCGTCGAGGACGAAGAGTGGCGCGCTGCCGGCGAGCGCCGCGCGTGGCCTGGCGCTCGGCTTGCTCTTGCAGGTGTCGGATGTATTCGGCCTCCTCCTGCTCCCAGTCCGCCCTGGACCAGGCGCATACGTCTGGGGTCGGCATTGGCGGAACGTCGTTTAGCGAACGTTCCATCGCCATTTTGAGGACGAACTCGTCCTCGTCGACAAGGACGGCCCAGTCCGCTGGCTCCGTCTTCGGCGCACGTTGCCTTGGCCTCGTGAGCCGAAGGTGGCCGACTGGCGGCGACGGCGTGCACGGCTCGTTGATGACGATGCCGCATGACCTCGTTCGCGGCGGTGAACGCGCAGGCGACTCCACCTCCCGCTTCACCGGGTGGAGCACCGTGGGATTTATTAGTGATGTGCTCGAGCATGGCCGCCAGCTTTTGCCCTGGTGCGTTCCACCACCGACGCCGTCCCGCGGCATTGTGCCGCTTCGGCGATGGGCCTTCCCCCCTCGTGCGCCGCCAGTTCTTGGTTCTGGCGCTCGGCGAAGTGGTTCTCCTAGTACATGAGATTGTCGGGGGTCCTCGGCAAGCTCCGGATCCTCCATGGCGGCGATGGCCGCCTGGATCTCCTCGACTAGTCCGTCGCCCTCCAGCGGCACGGGCACGCCGCCCGCACTGAGTTTCCATGTCGACGGGCACCGGAAGTCTGGCAGTGCCGGGTAGCCGGCGTCGTAGAGCAGCCGTGCCTCCCACGACTGCAGAGAACGCCGGCCGAAACCGTTCGCCGCCGCCGGGTCGCCGGGGGTAGCGTTCCGCCATTGCTGCCGCCGAGCTGTTCTTCTCGTCGCCGAAGGTGGAGTTTGTGTGTGGGGAATGAGAGGTCAGAGTGTGTGGTCTGGGAGGCGGCAAGGGCGCCGGCATTTATAGCCGAAAGAGGAAAGGGCGGCGAAGGCGGGAGGGGTATAGCGGCGTGGGCGGGAAAAGTGAAAACGGCGGGAAGGTGGGCCAGCGGTGGCGCTCCATTACGGCAACGCGTGGCCGAGGAGACAGGAGGTCGCTGCCCGGCGGTCCGTCGCGGGAGCCGAAGCGACGGGATGAGGATGACTCGGTTCACACGCTGACAGGGCAGGGCCACCGGCGCGGTTTTTTTTTCTGCCGAATTCTCTTTATCCGGCGTTCCGCCCCGGGTTCGGCCTACATGGGCCAAATCCGGCGAAAAGTGGGCGCGCCTGGGAATGCGGCTGGACGAATTTTCGCCTTCCGGATGAAAAAATCGGCCTGGGAAGGCCCTCCTGGGAATGCTCTTAGCATTTATAGACACAGTGTTTGGTGGTGCGTGCTGGGGCCATGTTCATTTCATTATAAAGGCTTGCCGTGAGGATATGGCCTTGGGCTCTTGCTGTGTGATGGTATCCTGTGATGGCGATGACACGCTGTCAGTGATAGGTAGGACATGAGAGGAGATAGGGATACATGGATTATCTTTGCTTGACTCATAATCACAGTGTCAGTCATTATATAGCCAGCTTAAATGTCAAGGGTGGGAAGCAAAAATCTTGGAAAAATCTCTTTAAGGAATCTAAGCATTGTATTTCTATAGAAAATCAGGGTTATTATCAGTAATTTGGTTTGGTTGCACCTCCTAGGGCCAGGCCATCTCCTGGAAGCCCTCTTGCTGTGGCCGTACGGGCCACACATGACATGTGAACCATGTTGCTCTGAATTTGCACTGCCGGAACACTGCCCTTTCCAGTATGCGTTAGTCACCTGTTTCCTATACCTGTACTTGGTTGTTATTCCAATGGTGAACATGAGCTGTTGTCCCAGAATTTTAAGGTTCAAAAAGGCGCTAGGTGTGAATTCCTAGTTTTGCCTCTGCCTAAACGCATGCCTAGGTGCACTTAAGCGCACGTAGCATGATCAAGCGCTAGGCATTCTGCTGTTGCCTCACGCCTAGGCGTGCTTTTTTAACCATGATTTTATGAAAAGTAAATTATAGTTGGTAGCTAGTACTATTAAAGTGTGCATCCCAGAGTCCTGTTTAGCTGGGACTACCATGTCCAGAACGAAGGTCATAATGTTATGCTTTGCGAACACTCAGTGACGATGAAACCTTGAACAATGATAATGTTCTGTTTGTTTAGTTTTTTGTGTGCAACCCTGAATAACTATGAACATCATGTAGTCTGCCTTATATAGTATATCCATTTAGCAGAGTAAACAAGGCATGCCAGTTAATTACATTCTTGTAACAATTGTAGATGGATTTGAAGTCTATTCATTTTTTTTCAGGGTGTTGCAGAATCTTGAAACTGAATTTGCAGGTTTAAAGGAGGAAATGGTATGTTAATCCGGTGAACAGGTTTATTTCGTCATCTTTTTTCTCAACGGGCCTTTTATTAATTTATATGTCCATCTCTAGATGGAAATGGCAGCAGCATCAGCAGAACTGAAACCTTCTGACCAGAGAAAGTACAACACACGAAAAAGAGATGTTAGATGCAGAATCAAGAAGCGGGAGAAGTTAATGGACAGCATATCTGCCTTACTCTCTGCTCTTCAGCAAGCACTTGATGAAGTTCCTAGCATTGAAGGAGTTGCCCTGATCCTGGGGGGGAGTCTTGTTCGACCATTGTATGTCTACGACATTACAGTTACTCATGGTCGATTTGATTCTGGAAGTGCCAAAGAGCATGCCATGACCAAGTTAGCACAGTCGGTTTCTCGAAAGGTGAGGTACCCTTTTATTAGTAGTACATGAATGGTCAATTCCTAGAGATTAGAACAATTACTATTATTTTAGAATGTATTATCCTTTTGCTATTGACATCAGACGGTCAAATAAATAGTTAACCTTGGATTATGTTCTGCTGTTTGACATATGTATGGTGGAATTGTTTTATTCTCTTCACTTATCACCAGTTCCTTCTTTATCCCCACATGAACTTGTATATTTCCAGGCCATCCGAGCTCTTATATCAGGTGGTGCAGGGAGTTTATCTTACACAGGTATTGGTTATTGGGTTATAACATTTTATCTATACTTGTCTTGGGATGCAGTCAACCTTTGGCTTACTGCTTTCCTTTTACTGTTTTGGAAGGCCCTACCAAGTTGTTTCTGCTGGTCAGATGCCCCTGTACATTGAACTTACCCCTGGATTTCGTTCCAAAACGCGATTTCCGTTACAGTAAGAAGGTGTAGGTCCTTTATGAATTATTATGGTTACTCTATTGTTTTCGATGATGAATACATGAACACAAACTTTTACTTGCAGGTTGTACCCCAGCACATGTCTATAAAATGTAATGCATCGGTCTTCCAAAACAATAATAAGCATGTTACATCAATCATGGATGTGTCATGTTGCAGCTCAGAATCTGTTCCTTCCGATGTTATCTGGTAATATTTCTGATCATCTTTCTTTCTGCGGATAATATTTCTGATTATTGTTGCTATTGATCACTATACATATAGTTTCTGCTATGATTTTCCACCCATTTCTGCTAAGATGACTATCTACTCCCTCCGTTTAGAAATATAAGACATTTTAGCTTTGTGAAATAAATGTATCTAGACGGTTTTTAGCGTATAGGTTCACTCCAAAACTCTACGAACCTATAAACTAAAAGACCTCTAGATACAATCGATTCACAAAGCTAAAACGTCTTATATTTTGGAACAGGAACACTAAAAGACATCTATATACATTCGTTTTACAAAACTAAAAACATCTTATATATGAAACGGAGGGAGTACATCGTAAAGTGTTTACCAGATTATGTTACTAAGCGGCATTCATTCCAAGGCATTGCGCCTTGCAGATGTAGCTCCCTTTTTTTTAAGATGAACATTGGGTGAGTTTCTCGAGGTAGCTCCTACTCTCTCCGTTTAGAAATATAAGATGTTTTAGCTTTGTGAATCGATTGTATCTAGACATCTTTTAGTGTATAGGTTCGTAGAGGTTCGGAGTGAACCTGTTGATAGGGCAAAGGTGTCTGATCTTATGGTGATAGTCGATTTGGATGGAGTTCGGACTTGACGATTCGACTACATGTGCGAGCACGAGCGCCAATGCAATCGTTAGGCCAATCTCCTGAAGGTTACCTATCTTGCAGAAGCACGATCAGCCTGACCAGCGAGGATCTTAATTCCTACCTGAAATCGAGAACAAGAGGACTAATATTGCAATTAATTTATTGCAGATAAAGATGAAAGCTTTATTGAAATCGTGGGATCCTGAATAGGTGCGAAGTACAGGAGGTCTTTGTGACACTCAAGCCTTGGCGAAGTTGCAATGATGGCTAACTTTTAGTCTAAATAAAATCCGAGTCTAAAGTGACGGCTATGGGGAGTATTTAAGGAGGAAATGGTGGGGTTTCGGCCAACCATAGGTATGGTGGCCGAATTCAACCCTAAAAGGCCCGTCCTCAATTACGGACTCTAAAAAGTGGCTATTAAAAATCCTGCTAAAATAATATGGGTCTGGCCCAAAATAAAGGTGACGCAGCACCAAATTAAGCTATGGACGAATCTGTGAAGTAAATATTCTTGAATATTTCGTCGAAATTTTCAATCTTCATTATGGTGGTTTCAAAGTTCTGAAATCTCCACTTGTGGCGTCCTCTTCAATCCTCGTATGCTTGCTGCCATCTCTTCAATACTTGTCCCTCTTGTCCATGCTAGATCCATCATTTCTAAGAGTAACAAATACATCTGATTTAGGCAACATCATATTCTCATGGATATGAATAGTTAAGTTCCAAGAAACTTAAGTACCTGATAGTTAAGTTGCTTGGCACGAGCTCGAGTGATGGGTCCTTGTATTTGTGTTGCTGTAGGTACAACGGTTGTACCAATAGATAGGATATTCTCATCACCTGTACACTAAAGAGCGTTAAGATACATTCATCTCACAAAACTAAAATGTCTTATACTCACTCTGTTTCAAAATATAAGATATTTTAGCATGTAGACCCTTTTAGATACACTCCTTTCACAAAGTTAAAACATCTAATATTTTAAAACGGAGGGAGTATTTCTAAACGGAGTGAGTAGTTCCTTTGAGGTTTACCACCCCAGACATCTGGACAGTGAATCTCGCATGTTTGATTTTGAAATTTTGATGTTTTGACCTATGTAATGCTGTTCCGGGGATAGTGCTTTAGCTGCAACGTAACTATTTTTTCTCACACATGTTAACTGAATACGTATTATCTGTTGTAGGTTCCAGTGCAAGCACACGGTAAGAGGTTTACCATGCAAGGCGTCATTAGAAGGGTGATAATCGATGCATGTTCCAATTGAAAAAAATGCTGTAGTGAGGTGAACCCTGGTCTTATTCCGCACGAATGCATCAGCATTCTCAATCTTAACCATGTACTACCCTTTTCCCTGTATTGATTTATACGGGAATGGCTCGTGGACTCGTGGTATACTCAACAGTTCCCTCGAGCTTGCAAGACATTGTTTCGGGTCCCACGGGAATGGCTCGTGGAGCGCCCCTCATGAAAGTTTTTTTTTTTGTTTCGGGTCTACTATGTTAGTTTGCTCGAGCGAATATGATACTCCGTCAGCACTCTTTTTGTTTTTGAATAACGGATTCCGTCAGCACTCTCATCTACGCCCCATTACTGCTGCAGGCTTCTTATTATATCGATGTATTTTTGGCATCTGTTCCCATCTTAGTATAACATAGCATGGGAATTTTATCTTTGGTCATCTGTTCCCATCTCAAAGAAAAAAATATTTTTGGCATCAGAATTAAACAATTCACAAATTCAGGACGGGATGTTTGTTTTTTGTTTGAATTGTTGTGTTGATGATGAGGACATATCCCTACTAGTGATACAAACGCAGCACCCGTGCACTGCTACTCAAAATGTTCAGAAAAATAAGATCTATACTTTAACATGAGATCTACGCTTCAATGCATGATTTTGATGTCGTCTCCATACATTTTAAAATAGATTTTCTTAGGTACTTTCATTTCCATGAACTCTTTCTAATATAAATGAGAATATAATGTCACCTAAATCAGATATAAAGGATAATCAATGGAGCACGCTCATGCATAGAGACGACATCAACCTTTTGAGAATGATGCTACAAGTGAAGGTTTCAGAACTTTGAAGCCACCATAATGAGATGGACGAAACCAAGACATTGTTACTTCATAATTTTGTCCATAGAATCATACGGTGCCGAGTCACCTTATATTTATAGGTCAGACCCATGAAGTTTTTGTCCAAATTAATAGGCTGAATTTTTATAGTCCCTATATGTGGAGGAAACCGACTTAAAGAGGATTTTCGACCTCCTTTCACAAGCTGGCCGCACCCCCCTTCGCCCTCCCATATATATGTCTATTAGGTTATCGTTTGACTCGGATTTTGTTTAGACTAAAAGATAGCCATCATTGTAACTATGCTATTGGTTTGAATGTTGCAAAGACCTCTTGTACTACGCATCTATTTAGAATCCCACCTCTTGAATTAAAGCTTTCATCTTTATTCGCAATATCTTGATTGTAACATTGTCGAGAGCAAAAAAAAGTCTAGAAACGCCTCTAATTTTTTTTTGGCTATACTAGTTTTTGATCTTGGGGATCATTTTTCTCCATCGGCCGTTATAGCAACATTTTTTGGGCGCCTACGCGCTTTCTAGAGCACGGTAGAAATTTTTTAACAAAATATTTCAGGGCTATACTGTTTTTAGACCCCGTGGATCAGTTTGAGACACTCGCCATCATAATGATTTTGGACATCTCGGTTTACTTTTCAGGGCACCACATCATCGCACCATTGCTTGTTGTGCCGTGTCGTGACATCGTTAGTGCTCTAGGCTTGCGTCTATAGTATGGTCTAACCTAGGACCAACATTGCATTGTTTTGATAATTGCTAACCCCCTTGCTAAGCCTTTCGAGAGCTCCATAGATTTCTCCACGTGCGTTGTGTCGACTCCTGATAATCGCTCGGCTCAATCTCGGGAACCACGGATCTTTGTGGTTTGCACACCACCTTTCTCTTGTTTGGTAAGAACTTGTAAGAGCTTTTGTATATTTCTTGACGGATTACGCGTACTTCCACTATATTCCCGTACGTCATAGGCATATACACTTGTTCTTTTGACGACTAACCATGCTAGTATCTGAAGATCAACCTGTTGGCCCGACAAACATGATGAACAAGGAGATGCATTCTCACTTTACCAAGTTGTAGAGTGTGCTCAAGACGTCGATACAAAACTGTCTAACATCGACGCAAATCTCACTGACACTGTCGACAAGATTAAAGGGCTGGAGACATCCTTCAACGAACAATCTCGACACCAATTTATGGGATGTCCTAGCTAGGTTACCTGCACCTGCGAATGCACCTCGACCTCAACAACGTTTACCCGACCACATGGGGCTTGTACGATGCGTTCCACTAGCGGGCCACCATGCCGCAGGTTTGTCTACTCCTACTGCGGCCGCACCACCTCCTGCTGCCACTGCCATAGCTGCTGCACCAACAGCTGCCACCGCTACCACTGCTGAAGCTTTCGGGGAATATGAAGAGGAGGATGGGTATGAATATGAAAACGAGAATGCGTTCGACGAGCATGTTGAACAACCTCCACAACCAGCCGGTCGCCCCCGACATTACTACCGCAACGCTCGACCACCAGTACGTAATGATGATCATGTTGCAAAGTTTAAATTAAATATTCGACCGTTTGGGCTAGATATAATCATGATGCTTATCTTACATGGGAATTGGAAGTATACCAACTTTTTGCATGTTTAAGATATTGTGAGCATATGCATGCTAGTGTTGCTACTTACAAGTTTATAGATTTTGCTTCACTTTGGTGGTCTGAATATTGTTGCTTACATCCTGCTAATATTCCTAATACTTGGACTTCTTTAAAAACTTGTGCTTGATCTTCACGGACCCTTGTGCACTTAGCCATTGGACATGGTAGGGGTGCTTGTGAGGATGGAGGGTAAGGTTGAGCTTCTCACACAACTCGGTGCTAGCAAGGTTGTGGCAACTCCCTCCATCGATCACTTTGATAGATTTTCCATTGATGTTGGCACGGGTTTGGAAGATGTTGGATCGTTGATCATCATGTTCTTGGGCTTGAATAGTCAAAATCCTTATGACGACAAGCGATGGACTTGTGTGTAGCCCGACCTATGGTCGTTACCACATCAAGGTCTCCAACTTATGCCAAGTCATCATGGACTCCAAAGGTGAACCCGTTCCTCTATGCGAGCCCACTTCTTACCCTATCGAATGGTATACTACTTCATACTCCGCCCTATTATCATGATAGGTTCACATCGACAAGTACGGAGCCAAGGGAGGAAGCCCGAGGACTCACGTCCGACAAGACGGAGGCTTGGAAGAGGAGACAGAAGAAGCTCTAGACAAACCGGCACTAGGGCCAGCGAAACAGACGCCACCGCCGAAATTACCGGCGACATCTCCGGCGGACAGAAGCCCCCACCGGATCGTCCGGCGCCCAACCCGGCGGACCGGACCCCGCACCGAAAACATCAATAGAACACCGTTTCGGCAGACGACCGAAAATACCGGTGACCGCCGGAAATACCAGCGCTAGATACGACGCCGCCGGACTTATTGTTGGAAATGCCGTCTGTGTACGGATCTAGGTTTGATGCCCTGGAATATTCCCTTTACTTACCCCTTTGCCTAAACTACCCCCATTCTAGTGGCTGGCCTATAAATATAGCCCCCACTCCTCATGTATCCCTTAGGCATATATGATAGACTAAATACACCCCCTTTGTGGAATCTCTAGTTTTGCCTCATCCCCTTACCCAAGGGGACTGACTATTATCACCACCTCATTGGAGTTTGCATTACGCCTCCCTTGTTATACAAGGCCTACGTTTGCGAGTGCGTGAGCATAGTTATCAAGACCCTCTCCAAGGTGTTCTTCCCTCTCCGCTTAGGATAGAAGGGAGCACGTTGACCGATCTTTCCTTGCGAGGATTCTATCAAACCGGTAGCCACTGGTGGGAGCTGTCGGCCTTGTATCGTGTGAGTTTTGCGTGTGTTCATCGTTTTCTTTGTAAGGTGTGCATCCTCTTTCGCTACCTTCTCCCTTTCCCCTCGCTTTCTCGTCGATTTAACCACGAGATCCGTGAAGATCGGGCCACCCACAATGTTAGCCCTCAATAACTTGCATCATGTTCACACATGAGGAGCTCTTGGTCATCTTCCACACATTGCCTTGTCATTGCCTCTTTGACTCTAGCATCAAATTCTTCCTCACTCAAGTATCCTTCGTCGCCATTGTCATGGATGAATAATACTTTCTTGTTTCCACAATCAACCGACTTGTGTCCTTTGCCTCCACACTTGTAGCACTCGTCGTTGAATGGCGGGGCATCCGTTGTATATTTGCCAGTTGGGGGCGGTTTCCCTTGAGGAAGTGTGGGCTTGAAGGAAGGCTTGGAGGTACTTGAGGAGATTCCATTGAATGTTTTTGGTGTAGGAATTGAATCTTTCTTATAGGTGAAGTACGTCTTGGGCTTGTTGTATTCAATGTTCTCTTGTACTTGACGCTCATCTTTTGTTGCAATGTGCACAAGCTCAACCATGTCATTGTATTTTTGGAACTCAACAATGCGCTTGATTGGATGGTTCAAGCCGATGAGGAAACGTGCCATTGTTTTCTCCTCGCGCTCATCAATGTTGGTGAGGATCACGTTGAGCTCCATTTGCTTGAAGTAATCTTCCATGGTATTTGTTCCTTGACTAAGCAATTGTAGCTTGTTGAAGAGGCCACGCAAGTAGTGCGTAGGTACAAAGCAGGATCTCATATGAGCCTTCATGTCATGCCAAGTTGTGATTGGAGGATCTTATCTTGCGTCATGAGCAACTTGAACTTGTTCGCACCAATGGTTGGCATAATCATCAAACTCAAGTGTAGCCATGGCGACCATCTTCTCATCACTATAGTTGTGCATACGGAAGATCTTGTCGACCTTGAGTGCTCATGAGAGGTATTCTTCAGGATCATTTGAACCGATGAACTTGGGCATCATGAACTTGAGCTTGCCGAAGGTTTCTTCCTCATTGCAGTCATGGTGGCGATGGTTGCCATGATGGTGACGATCTTTATCTTCCATGCAATCATTGCAACGAGCTTAGTGAGCTTGTTGATGTGCTTGCAGATGAGGAGCCTCATTTTGGGGAGGTGGAACTTGGTTCTCGTGACATTGTTGAGGAGATTGCTCTTGCTCTTAGCATAGTTGATGATGAGGTTGAGTCGCTAGGGCCTCATGAGGGTGTTGAGGATGTGGAGCCTCTTGATACGGTTGTTGACGAAGAGGAGCCTCGTTCCTCGGTTGGTGTTGCGGGTTAGGCACTTGGGCCTCACGACGAAGATCATGGTCTTGAGTCTCATGACGTGGTCGCTCAACATGTATAATTTGACGCTCCATGTCTTGATGTGGTGGAGGAGGCGCCTCGTGATGACCATGGTGTCATCGTGGATGTTCATGACAATGATGGCGAGCTTGATCCTCCAAGTTGAAGTCATCACTTATGGTGTCGAGTATGTGTCGTGAGCAATGGCGTTGTACTTGAGGTTGTACTTGAGGTTCCACTTGTGGTTGGTCTTGTTGGATCACTAGTGCCCTTGTGTGATGACGATGTCCTACGCACCTTGCTTGAGGTATTAAGGAGAAATCGCCATCATCGCTTGACGTTGCAGCGTGTCGTGGGGAAGGTACATAGTGTGAAGAGCTTCCATCTTCCACCACGGGGGATTCATTGCATATTGGAGCACTTGGATGAGGATCTTGATGAAGAGGAGAACGGTGAGTAGACGAGCTTGAAGAGCTTGATGCGCATGAACACGGTCTTGTGTTGTTTGTCATTCCGTCGATGAGGAGGTGAAGCTTGTCCTTTGTTTCGGCGACGGAATATTGGAGCGCTTCATTTTGATGGACAAAGTTGTGTTGGATTGCATGCATTTGTCTTTCGAGGACATCGAAGTGTTGTCGATGCTCTTGAACTCATCTTGAGTCTCACCGAATTGTTAATCTTGTCGCATCTCAAGAGCCTCGCAACGTTCACAGAACTCATGGAGAATAATGTAGTGGCTTGCACGCGTCATGTACGACCCTTGATCTTCTTCTTGGGGAGCTGGTTGGCTTGACTCACCATGCCTATCCATCATGCAAAACACACAAGGATTGTATATGTAAGTGTAATATGGTGGGTGTTAGCCTTTTACCTCACCTTGGGGATTGCATCGAACTAGAAACCACAAGAGAGAACTATTAGCTTGCAAAGTGAAATCGCAAAGAAATGTCACACTAAAGAAAGGACTAAGACTCTCAAAAGCTTTTGGTGGAAGGTTAGGGTTGTGGAATGGCAAATAACCAATCAAAATAAAAGGGATAGTCAAAGTGGGTAAAATCCAACAAACTCAAGTCAAAGGTAAAGGTCAACAACTCAAAAGGGTGACGGGAACCTACGACTATGTACACACACGTGGAGATTATTGGGATTGACACGACTATGAAAATGAGCAACAAAATGTCCTAACAAAGACTAAGCTCGGTTGTCATGCCAATGCAAGGAGAGACGGTGGCCCATTTGCAAACAAAAAAATGAGCAATGGATTTATGCACTTGGCTTGGGCGCTCTTCTTTTCTCTCTTGCTTACAAGCTTGAGACTCTCTTTTGCTATGTGATACTATTTTTTCTATGTATCTTTTCTCTTTTTCTTTTGTTCCCTTTTTTGCTCTCCCTTGATGCTACTTAGTCAGTCTTGCTATTGCTCTTGCACTCTCACTCTCCAAGGACAAATGCACAATGCTCAAGAAAACACAAGATGAGCTACTCTCGTGGGATAGGTACACACAAAGGAAGATAGGGTTAACAAGGTGGCGCAAGTTATACCTTCGTTGGTGATGATGAACTTGCGGTCGATGGTCGGGATGATGTTCGTGTGCCGTGGTGTTGATGAGCGCGGATGGTGTTGATGTGGAAGCTTGTTGTTAGTGGAAGACATGCACAAGGACACAAACAGGAGGAAAATTAGCCAATGCGAAATAAGAGGCAAAAAGTCAAAATCAGGCATCAGGGCCAGAGACTCCAGTGTCTATAGGCCAGAAACTCTGGTGTGGTCAGGAGACTCCGGCGTATGCAGGCCGGAAACTCTGGTGTGGGCCGGAGACTCCGGTGCTGTAGGCCAGAAACTCTGGTGTGGGGAAAACAACTCAAACTGCTCATGTTCTTGAGCGGAAATCCATGCCTTGGGGCCTCAAATCCGCGAAAAATTGGCCAAATTGGGATGAAAAAACGCATGATAAAAATGGACCAACACCTAAGACAAGATTTGGTCGGATCAAAACCACAAATAACACTCCAAATCTAGAGATCAATCCAAAGGAAATTTTGGGGCTCTTTTTTGGGGATTTTTGAATTTTTGGTGGATAGAAGAAAATTTTGAGAGGAAATTTGTGAGAAACGAAGTTCTTGATACCAATATGTTGAGGGCAAACCTCGTGGGTGGCCCGATCTTTCACGAATCCCTTGAAATCGAGGCGGAGGAGTGGGGGATGAGGGAGAGGATGAAATCCACGAACTCATGCACGAAGAACAAGATAAACTCACACACACACGAAGACACGATACAAGCCAATAGCTCACGCCAGCAGCTACCGGTCCGGCGCAATCCCTAGGATCGGCATCGGGCGAAGATCTCTCTCTCTCTCTCGAACCGACACGGCGAGTGGGCAGTCTTGGTGAGATCTTGACGTCTTGGTAAAGGGTCTCCGATACCAAGTCCTTGTACAATGAGGGATGCACTGTTATGGGTCTACTTGTGGATTTACCCTTGGAGTGGCCCGATCTTCACGGATTTGAGTCGGGGAGTGAGGGAACACGCGATGAACACGATGAACACAACTCTAATGCAAGGTAAATATACAAACACATGCCAGAACACACCCAATTCGATTTAATCCCGTTGGTTTGAACAACCAATCCAATAGAATCCTCGGCGAGAGACCTTGCGGTAGAATCACCAAAGGAGAGATTGGCAAGCGGATGATAGAATCTAAACCAAGGAGAGAGCAGAAACCAAGTAGAATCCCAAAGGGTAGAGACCAAGCACTACTAGAATCCTTGATAGGGAGAGACCAAACACTTGAGGAGGGTCTTGACGACTTGGATAAGGGCACCGACTCCAAGGCCTTGTACAAATCATAGATCTACTATTAAGAGGGCTTTCCCATCTAGGGTTAGGCACATGCCTTAATTCATCATCATCTCTGCCCAGATCTGAGCCACAAGGGGGTACTTATAGTACTTGGGGTGAAGGGGTAGGTAGGAGGGAATATTCCAGGCATCAAACCCTTCACAGTGCATAGACTGATGTTTCGGCGATAAGTCCAATCGTGCCGGACGCAGAGCCAGAATTTCCGGCGGGCACCGGTTTGTTTCGACGGGCGTCAGACTGCATCTCTGTCTGGCGTTTCGGAGCTCGCCGGTTTGCTTCGGTGGTGACCGGAAATTCCAGCGTGGGCTTCGGTCGACCGGTCTTGGCGCCGGAAGTTCTGGCGTGGATTCTGGCAGCACCGGGCCTGTCGCCGGAATCTTTCTTCCATCTTATTTTCCATGCTTTTTTGCTTGGGGGTCTTGGCTCCGGGTCCATCCTTGTCGTCTCCTCTTAGCATCATGGTCATGGGCCTAGTCATATCATACGCATTTGTCTCAAGTAGGGTCCCATTTGCATAATACCCAAGGAAAGGCGAGGCATGGAAGGAATTCACCTTTGGAGTGATGGTTAGCATGGCATGATGTGGACCAATGGTGAATACCGAGTGTTGGGCTGCATCATCTCCCCCACTAGAAAACGAGTCGACCTTGATGATGTCCTTTCATCATACAAGGAAGGAGGTGTGCACTTGGTCTTGTTCTTGGACACAGACGCATCACCGGTATCGAAACCATTCTCAAACATGTTGAAGAGCTTGTGGTACTTCTTGCCATCATGTTGTGGTTGGAGATCTTGTAGCATGATCCTTGAAGGTGGTGGTCTATCTTGGGTACCTTGCAAAACCAACAACAAAGAGAGAGAATTGTATGATGGATTGTTAGTATGGGTGACACTCAGGTCTCTCTTCTCACATTTGGGGGCTTGCGTCATGGCACTCATGATTTTTCCACTCATTTGGGGCTTTTGGCACTCACTCTCTTGATGTTGGTTCACTCTCTCACCACTCATCTCACAAGGTCCTTAGGTTGCTTTATCTTGTGCACGGATGTCATGTGGGATGTGATAACTTGGCTTGGCATCATGGGTTGGAGCACGAATGTATTGTCGTTCCACTTGAAGGTGTATTGGTTAATGGAACCATGATGTATAGCTCTTCTATCGTATTGCCATGGTCTCCCAAGTAGCATGTGGCACACGGACATTGGCACGACATCACACTCGACGGTGTCTTCATATGGGCCGATTTTGAAGGAGACATTGACCTTTGATGTTATCTTGAGTTCTCCATTGTCATCAAGCCATTGGACATGGTAGGGGTGAGCATTCTCTATGCATTGCAACTTGAGTTTCTCACAAAGCTTCGTACTTGTGAGGTTGTGGAAACTACCTCCATCAATGATAACCTTTATGGACTTGCCATCAATTCCTGCACGAGTTTGGAACATATTGAGGCATTGGTCCTCTCTTGGGATGGAGTTTGTTGTCAAGACTTGAGCAATGACGAGGGAAGGACTTGGATCATGCTCACATATGAGGGTGTCATCCACTTCCATTGCGGCTTCCCTTGCGATCGCTCATTGAGTCAACGCTTCACATTCCTCTTCACTCACAGAGTAGGTTGTGCCATTATCATTCGTAAGTATTACCCTTGTGTTGGTGCACTCATATGACTTGTGACCTTTCACTCCACACTTAAAGCAAGTGACTTGACTATCCGAAGTCGTGTTGGAGGAGGGTGCTATCATGGTCTTTGCTTGCTTGGATGAGCTTGGTTCTTGATTTGTTGGCTTGTTGGGGTCATTTGCATTGATGGACGCAAAGTATGCCTTGGACTTCTCATAAGCATTCTCTTTTTGCAAGTGTCGTTCATCTTTGGTAGCTTGATGGAGGAGCTCGATGAGGTTCTTGTATGGTTGAAAGTCAACAATCTTCCTTATTGGGCGGCTCAAACCATTGAGGAACCTTGCTATGGTTTGATCTTCAAGCTCTCTCATATTAGCTCGCATCATAGTTTTCTCCATTTCCTTGTAGAACTCTTCAATTGACTTGGTGCCTTGCCTCAAATTTTGTAGCTTGTCGAAGAGATCTTGGCAATAGTGCTCGGGGACAAATTTTGTGTACATCACTTCCTCCATCTCTGTCCAAGTGGTGATAGGAGGTTCATCTTGAATCTCGTGATGTTTTTGGAAGTCTTCCCACCAAACATTTGCATAGATCTCAAACTCAAGGGATGCCATTGCAACTTTCTTATCTTCGGAGTAGTTGTGGACTCAGATGATTTTGTCAACTTTGAGCTCCCAATCAATGTATGCATCGACGTCTTCTTCTCCCTTGAACTTGGGCATAATGAACTTGAGCTTGCCAAACTTGGATGCTGAGAGCACCTAGCTCAAATAGTACACCGGCCTTTGCATCGATTTTTCTTCTTCCTCTCATTCAACTACCACCATAGCGCTGACAACTCGGTTTGTCGCGGCAATATATAGCAACCTCGGCTCTTTGGATAGTGGTGATGCTAATACCGGTGTTGAGGTCAACATCTTTTTAAGTTCACAGAATGCGTCATCTTCTTGGGGTGTCCAGATGAATTTATTTCCTTTTTTCATTAATTGGTATAATGATAATGCCTTCTCCCTAGCCGACTAACGAAACAGATTAAAGATGTCAGGCAACTAGTGAACTTCTGGATGTCATTGAGGAATTTTGGTAGTTCCATTCTTTCTATGGCACTAATATTTGTCGAATATGCCTCTATACCTCGGCTAGATACAAGGAAACCAAGTAATTTACCAGCCGGGACACCGAATGTACATTTGGCCAGGTTAAGTTTCATCCTAAATCTTCTCAGGTTTGCAAATGTTTCTCTAATTTCATCCAAAAGAGTATGACTCTCCTTGGTTTTTATGACTACATCACCAACATACATTTGCACATTTTCCCCAATTTGATCATGCAAATATTTTTGCATGCACCTTTGATACGTGGACCCTGCATTTCTTAAGCCGAATAGCATGGTAAGATAGCAATAAGCCCTACACAGGGCAATAAAGGCCGTCTTTATTTGATCTGCCAGGTTCAAGGGTATCTGGTGGAAACCAGAATACACATCTACAAATGATAACAGTTCACAACTAGCTGTGGAGTCGATCACTTGATCGATCCGAGGTAAAGGAAATGGGTCCTTAGGACAAGACTTGTTCAAGTTCGTGTAATCAATACACATACACCATAATGCTATGCCATTAGGGTCGTCTTTCTTCTTCTCGAACAACACTGGATTTGATAACCAGTCTGGATGCAGCACTTCCATGATGAACCCGACTGTTAGCAACCGAGCTATCTCGTCCCCAATAATCTTCCTCCTATCTTCGGCGAAGCGGTAGAGAGGTTTCTTCACCAGTCTTGTGTCCGTCCTGACGTGCAATGAGTTCTCGGCCAACTCCCTCGAAACTCCTAGCAGGTCATGTGTCGACCATGCAAAGATATCCCGATTCTCATGGAGTAAGTTCACGAGCTCACTTTCCTATTTGTCAGTTAGGGCGGCACCAATAGTGACAATATGCTCGGGGAAATCAGAATCAATCTGGATCTTCTTGGTCTCCTTTATCGCTTGGAAAGCCACACTGCCATGCGGGTTACTCATTGCTAGCATACCAAGATGAGCTCACTATGCCAAAGCCACCGGATCATGAATTCGCTTCTTCTCCTAGGCAATGGCCAATGACTCGGCCAATGAGGAGCCAACCGAGGCACACTCCATAGATATCTTGAAATTTCCCGTAACAGTGATGACACCATCCGAACCCGGCATTTTCATCTTCAGGTAGATAATATGAGTGGAGGCCATGAATTTTGCCAATGCCAGCCTACCGAGTAAAGCATGGTTGGAGCTGGTGAGATCAACTACCTCGAATAGCAAATTCTCTGTTTGACAATTTTCCTTGGTGCCGAACAGAACATCAATCCATATCTTGCCCATTGGCTCACATGACACTCCTGGCACAATGTCATGGAATGTATTATTGGCCGTCTCCAGCATATTCTGCTTGATCCCCATCTTATGCATACTATCTCGGTATAATATATTGATACTGCTACCATCATCAATAAGAACCTTGGTGAACTTCACATTTATGTCCGACCGTATGAATGTCGGGTCCAACACCAAATCATATCCTCCTGGATTTGGCATAAGTTTTGGATGATCCTTAACATTCCAAGTGATCTCTTGATCTGACCAATACATGAATCTCGCCACTGCCGGCATAACCGCATTTACTTACATATGTCGCCTCTGCAAGCTCTGCTTATCTGTTTCTTCAGTCACAAAGAACACATAGCTCTCGTGATGCTCCCAATACTCATTTTGCCCCACTGGCCAACATTGCCACTATCATTACCTAGATATTCCACCTGATTCATAGCTTCTCTCCTATCCGAGTTATTATATCTCGCCTGTGCAGTTATTGCTTGAGTGTTTGCTCCCATGAGCGGTGGTGGAGGAGGTGGTAAATTTACCTCTCCTTTCTCATCACACTGGAACCAGCTGCACTGCTGAGTTGTATGATTTTCCGACTTACTCGGGTTCGGAGTATGAAAACTACAAGGCTAATCAAGCATCATTTTGAAAGTGTACTTCAGCCTTCCCTGCCACTACTTCTTTTGCTCTCCCCGTTGCATTTTTCCATCACCTTTTTTACCCCATTGGCTGTTATTATTTTGTCGCTGGCTGATCTTGCGCCACAGCTGCCACTTGGTTGGACCCATACCTATAATCTGGCCTATTATCTCTTCTCTTGCCACGATAATCATTGTGATCATGTCGCCCAGATGACCCAGCTCCATCATGAGCCTGATATTCCCTATTTGACTCAGCCGACATAAGCAGCAGCTGGCTGGGGTCACGTAATGCGTACATATCCGCAATCTTTATTGTCTCTGCGAATATTGCTGGCATATCCCTCTGCAACCTCTGCCAAAGGACACTACCATGTTGGTAGCTCTAGGCAAACCATGTTATGGCTTGCGATTCAACAATCCGTTCATAGGAATTTTGCACTATACTCCATCTCGTCAAGAATTATCTATCAGTTTCATTATCTCTGTCAGCACATGGACAACTTCTAAGGACGATTCAACCTCTTATATGTGCTTGTGAAGTTACTCAGAAAGGCCTCATCAAATTGAAGCCAATAGTTGATAATTCTCTCTAGCAAGTTGTTCAGCCAAACTCTAGTAGGACCTTCCAAGATCTATTGTACATATCTCACTGCCCATCTTCGGTTATCTTGTGTGACATGCACCACTGTGACATAGTCTATCAGCCAATCTTCTGGCTTTGTACTGCCATCATACGTTTCGTGATCCTAGGAAACTAGAAGTTCTGCACTGGAGGTTCTCTCATAATCCGAGGCCCAAAACAACTAGGACCCAGAGGACCTTGCTCTTCAAGGATTTCCGACTAATAAATTCTATCCAGCTTATACCGAGCATCATTTGGCGGTAAATGACGATTCCCTAGCCGAGACCCAAGTGGATTCTCAAGCCTTTGGTGTTCATATCTCGGGTATCCGGCATTTACCATAGCCGAGTTACCATCATTGTAACGGTTCACCCTCGGGCCAGCACCTTGACATTGATATGCTTGCCCGACACTCTGTTGCTGCCGAGGGAGAACGAGTGTTAGCTTCTGAGATGGTTGTCCACTGCCTTCCGAGTTATGGACGTGCTGGTTTTGATTGTTCTGGTCAGCATTGCCGTTCCCTACATTTCCTTGACTGACATTTCCCTGGTCAGAATTTCCTTGGCCGACATTTCCATGGCCGACATTTCCTTGTCCTGTTTTGCCTTGCTCAACAATTTGTTTTCCGGCAAAGGCCGGATCATATGCTAGCAACTACTTGTTCTTCTTGCTGGAGTTGACACTCCCCTCACGCCTCGCACCATGGTGGGAGTTGCCGCTTGGCCGATAGACTTGCTAGGAGCACCCCCAGCTGAGTAAACGACCTAGGAACCTCTTGCGCCACCTGGGTTTGCCTTGCGGTATGCCTCATTCTACCAGTTAGCTTTGCACACTAACTCATTTACTCTCTCTTGCTCCTTACGCCAGGCTTCACCAGTCAATCTAGAAACCTCGGCTGCTGCCTCTGCAGCCCTAAGGTTCTTGGCTGGGTACTATATTTTGGCCTACCAGCTGACAGACTAACCGACGTAGCAGATTTTGTTTTACCATCCCTAGCTATCTCAGCATTGAGGTTCTTACCCCGATTACACACACCTTCTGTGCGAGCAAGATCAAATCCGTGGTCTCTGTTATACTCACGAAGGGTGATGTCCAACTCTTTTCGGGCACGGGTTGCCTGGACTGCCTCCTTGAGAAGTTTCTGGCGAAGCTCATCCAGCTAGGCCTATGCCTGAGCCAGATCTGCTACAGGAGCAACTGGCACTGCCAGCTTCTCGATGGTTGCCTTTAGAGGGTTCAGCCTTCCTGGCACGCTACTGCCGGCTATTTTTTTGGCTTTTATAGCGGAGGAAACCTCGACCTAGGGGCCTTGGGAGTAGTGTCTACCTCTTCAACAATGGCTTTGTCGGCATTGGTTTCTGGTACGGTCATCATCACCTCTACGCAGCTAGCGGGGCGATCGGTACACCGTCTATGAGGTGCACAAAGAGAAGGTGGATCTGCAGCGACAACCACACTATACGGGTACTTGCACGTGATGTCGACAACAACATAGACTTGGTGAACCTTATACCATAGCTTCTCCTATCATGGGGTCGCTCTTGGATACCCTCGATGGGACTTGATTTGCCCTGCTAACGGTTTCCATGCTGACAATGGTCTCGTCCGGAATATCCTTGATGGGACTAATCCCCTTAATCCACGGGCATGCCTACAGAGGAACCATATGTCGGTCAACCTTATACCATAGCTTGACCCCACCGAGGGTCATCCAACATACTTGCATACATATATTATTGTTTGGGGTTAAATATCGATTCATCTAATAAATAAATATGGAATATATGGGAGTGCTATTTGTATATATTGTCCTGGTTCCATTTAATATTATGTTTCCCACTAATGCCATGTTTTGTCATGCTAACAACATTTAATTTTGGGGTACCTAAATAACTTGAATCTTCTGTTTAATTGTCGAATTCCGATTCCACTTAATATTGCTAAGTTGCATTGCACCTTGCCATACCATGCATCATATCATAAACATGTCAGATCTTCTACCATAGTATTAAATATTGAACCTGCTGTTTCTTGCTAGTGCTTTGCTTCTTTCCAGATTAGGACATTGAGCTATTGTGAGATTAGACAAGTTAGATCTTCAGCTATGGTTCCCAAGTGAGCTTTCTCCCCCTGCTAGCTAGTTTTTGCTTTATGGATTTACTTATCTCTATTGCCATCCGTGTTGTGATGCTTTAGTTTCTGTACCATTTATATTCCATGTAGCCTATATTGTCTTGGTCACTTCCTATTGCTTGCTGCTTGGTAGATAGTTGGCCTTGCGAGTCATAGTTGCTTGCTCATGTGTTTGTTCGAGTTGTCGAGTTCCACAGTTGTTGGGAGGTTGCCACATGCTTAATGTTGGATATAATCATGGTTCTAATTACAACTTGATAATTAAAATGTTGGAAATAGATATAACTAATAAAGATGCACCGGTGGGCAATAGTTGAGATCTGGCTTTTATCCCGCCCACTTGTGTCCACCTAAGACACGAGTACTTGATGCATGTTCCTTGACTATTACACCATCCACATGTGGGAGACTTTATGGATCCCCCTTCACCCGATCTTGATTCACATCTTATTTATTGGGGCCACAAATTAGTTTAGGGCTTTACTACTATCATGTACTTATGCCATGCTTTACTGCTTTATTTACTAGTATAGCTCAAGGATCAGTTTACTATTGTATTGTTTTGGAAAGCGGAATGTTTTTGTGGTATCGACAAGCCCAGTCACACTTTTTGGTTCCCAGTCATTTATAGCCTTTGACGCAAAACCTGGGTCTATTTCGGAGCCCGTCCGACTTTGTTGCGGGTAGCTTAGTGGGGTGCCCCTAAAATCATTTTTGAATCTTGCAAAAGCTTTGTCGTGTTGCCTCGTTGATTTTCATTAGGTTTTTCCCAAGGTTGATCGTGCGTGTGTTGCTATTTGTGCACCCCTACAGGGTAAATTTTTTCAAAAAGATATGTCCGCGGTTATGGACTACTTGGAGCATAGGGTCTTGACCATAGATAACTCAAACTAAAGTAGTACTATAAATTTGACTTTGGCATGACTAGTAATCAACTGCACTACAATGGAATGGATAACTAAAAGTGCCAACAACTGGTGGTATTGGAATTTCATATGCTATCTATATGTAACTAGTAAGTGTTGCAACTTCAATTAAATGCTTAAATAAAACTGCCAACTGTGTGAGTTCCTCGGAAGGACTTCCTCGTTTGTTCTTGAGGGGGAAACTCCATGATGGGTATGTTTGGCGTTAGTATCAGGTTGGATCCGAATAGGTATCTCTTCTATCTCTGATAGCCGATAGCTTTATCGAGTCTCTATAGGTTGTTTACTGCATGCTTTCCCGCCGCTTCAGTCCACCATACCCATGTAGGCGAGAGCCACCAAATTCTAAGACTCTCCATGTACTGGCCTCAGTACTGACCGCTCCCTTTTTCCTTTGCCCTTTGTCGGCACCCCTTTTGCTTTGACATGTATGAGTTTGACGATGTTAGCAAGGTTACCCTTCTGGCTTGGCCTGGGCAGGGTTATGGACGTCATAGGTTATTCTCCAGGACTCTCAGTCCCATTTGCATCTTGTCCGTACTTGGATGTTGTATCTTTTTCAATATGGTTTGGATCTTTGTAATGTATATTTGTATTCTTGACTCGATGAGTCATTGTTGTATATATATGTTCTTATGGGTTCCATCGTGGACTATTGTGTAATGGAATTACTTCGTTTCCACCCACACACAAGTGCTTGGTGGGCATCATCGAATTGTTTTGGTGCGGGTTTGGCGGGGATTGCTGAAATCTGCATAGGGTTGATTCGAGGGTGTTACCCTATAGAGGAGAAAGAACGCAAGACCCCTGGTGCGGAGGTAATCCCTGACCCCCCATTGGGTACCAGGTGACGTTTGTTGCTTTCATACTGTGGGGACTTTCTCTTCCTCCCCACGACTTTGTGCGTGGATTTCTTTTCCTCTACGGTATCCAACTGCACGAGTTGAGCCCCAATTCTATTCTTCACATCGCTTACTTCATTACCCTCTGCGAATGCTGGCTCAGGATTGAGCCACACTTTGGGCTCTTCAAAAAATTGTATGGGGTGAAGAGGCAGTCGGGTGCTGGTGGGGTAGTTTATGAGGTTGGCGGGTGCGGCATTTCCATTCGCCCCAATCAACAATACTTATCCTTCAAGATCATGGATTCCGCACATGGTTGGAGGGCCAAGTGGTTATATATTCACGATCAAAAGGCGACAAATCAGAAGTACGGTCTTGCCCCTTTTGACGTGAGTGCTGAAACAAAGAGGAAGTTGTCTTGGACGAATGAGGTGCCTGTGGGTGAGGCGAATGAAGTCGAGGCACTGATGACCGGGTGAAGAAGTTGCAGCTTGTCCATGGCCAGGAGGTTACTGGCATCGACATCTTGTGGACCTTCTTGCAACGTCGGGTGTATCCATTGCAGGCCAGGGCGCACCCGATGTTCCTTTATGCTGGTCAGTCAGACTTGACCCACACCTTAGAGGAGAATTTGTCGTCCGCGAAGCTGGAGAGAAAAGATTAAATCTTTGACTAGCCTTACTGTCGATGATGTTGTTCCTAAGGAGATGTTGACTGTTTCGTTTGATGCTACCAGGAAAGTGCCGAATGTAATGTTCAGGTTGAGATGGCTTCTTTTCGCGTATGTAGCATGAACTTTTGTAGTGATATTGCCCTCTTTGACAGGATCTAAAAGTGAAATGCATGATGCTTCCCCTTCCAAAGGTTTGGGAGGTGGTAGAGGGCGCGGAGCTGGACGATTCAGAGTCCAGTTTTCCAGTTGTGCAATATGAGGAAGTGGCCAAGTCCAGTGATGATTGTACCCGAAATAGGGATCAAAGTGAGGATTCAGATGACTCCTCCCCCGAGACGCCCAAAGAGCCTGCTCCTGATCGGACGCAGCTGGGCCTATTCCTGTTGTGCCCATATGAACCACACCGCTTGCTCTGCTGGCTAAGAAATAGAAGAAGGAAGTGTTTGATCTTGGCTCCTTCATCTCGTAAGTACTCTTTGCTTCTTTTGTGTTGTTGAATGTTATCATACGTAGTTGAAGAACTGTTTGTGTGGTGAATTGCTAAGGAGTCCACTCCGAAAGAAATCACTCGAGAGAGGGTTGATGAGGGAGTCATCGACTCGAAAGACACGAGTGTCGAAGCGGCCGCTGCATCCCCTAAGGCAATCAGTGCCGCCAATGGTAGTTCTTTGAGTTCCTCAAAGATAGGCGAGCGCAGAATGGCGATCACTCGGACTACAGCTCAAGACCCACCGGAGTCTTTCGAGTGGTCATGTAAGTTTTCTGTACTATGTTACACTTTGGGTTTCAGCCAGGGGAGCCCCCGAGATCTTGTTTTGTAACTCAAATGGTTGTGCAGCTGTATGTTCATAGCATGATGCAGATGGGCCAGCAATACGTGCAGTTGGGGGACGATTTCAAGAAGCTTCGAGGTAAGTTGATATTTTCTTGTTTTTTTGCTTGGTCATTGCGTGTGTTAGTTGATGGTCACTGTGCTATTGTTTGCCAGAGGAGAACAATCAGACCCTGCATCACCTTGAGGCACTAGTGAAGAGTATCAACAGTGTCGAGACAAAAGAAAAGAATGATGTCGAGGCCTTCGAACACTTGGAGTTGGAGTGGAAGAAGCATGAGGAACACCTTGTTGCGGCTATGACGAGGCGAGAGAAGCCTTTGAGCGATCAGCTGCCCAGGATTTGTGCGGTAAGCGCCTAGCATAGATTTGACCTGATCCTACTGTTGGTCACACATTTTGATTTCTCTGGTGTTATGTGCATCTGCAGATGCTGTTGGTGTTGGGTTTGACCGTTAGGCTATTGAGCATGAAGTTCCTTTAGCTAACACGGTGGCAACGATCAAGGACTGCATCACATATGCCAAGGAGGTGCTCGGCAAGGCCAAGGCTACACTTAGTCGTTTCCATCAGGAGATGTACCTGAAAGCCACCACCATCTACAATGTTGCTAGCCTCGCGGATGCCTTCTTGGGGAGTGCGGCCAAGGAGTACAAGCAAGTGTAGAAGGGTGCGGGTGCCTCCCTAGAACTCGCCATGACGCAGGTATGTGGCTCAAACCTAGACATCAACAAGGCGACCTCCTCGAGGTCGGTGACAACTGACGACAATGAGGTATATTTTGGTACTTTTGTTAAACACTGAAAGAGATATGGCCTTCGGCTGATCGAATTGCTTGCCAAATATTCTGAAGAGCAGAAATGACTGGCTATGGCAAAAGCTGCCACGGACCCCATGAAGATACGGCTGCACATATAGTTTAGTTCTTTTCACCATAGTGCTTTTGTAATCTGAACTTTCGGCTGTGCTTTCATGCCTCTTGACATTGAAAAATGCCAATTGCAGCCTTTATGTCATTTGGATGACTAGAAATTTTGTTGTTTTGTTGTTAGAATGTCGTCCTTGCTCCCTTGCTGTGCAGGTGGAAGTTGATGTGTCTTCGAGTTCTTCCGTGCCCGATGATGCTTCGACTCGAACACAGTCAGCCAGCAGAATTACCAATCTATCTCTAAATATGAGACTGCGATCAGGTGAAGAGCCCGGAGAAGAGAAACTTGGCCCTTAAGGGCCTACTGGACATTTGGAAGTCCGGGGAAGAGAGGGCCGTGAATCGCAAGGAGTATCTATTAGGATAACTAGAGTATCTCAACGAGTATCTAAAGTGTAAGTACTCAAAGATTTTCCCGATTCCTTTGTTTTCTTCTTGTTTTGATGCTTCATTCTTCCTTGCTATTGTAGTTGTCCTCCGCTATGTTATCAACTCTAGACTAAACTCCCTGAGGGAGGAGGACCTGGAAGTTTGCCGGTCCTTTTGGACTGATAGGAATATGGCATACGTGTTGGCTAAACTTCATGAGGGGGTTCACCGTGTTGTGAAGTGCGTGAAGGGCGCACGAAAGATATTGGATGTGGTGTGCAATGTTATGTTTCCGCTCAATCCTGGGCCCATGAGCCTAATGGGTCTGATGGGGCGATTTTGTGATTGCAGCCTAATTGTTGCCTTTGTGCACGCCCAAATAGTTGCGGATGTGTAGATGGTGCTCATGTTTGTTTGGATTCATCATCCGCAGATAGACGTATGATCCATCACAGAAGATCTTCCTCCAACACCGGATGGATCCTTTGGGAGCTGGTGCCACATTTCGAAGTTGTTGTGGTCCAGCTGTATGTATAGCTTGTCACATTGATAGGAGTGAGTAGTTGTTTCTTTAGTAGCAATAGGGTCACCCGCATGTATAGCAAGTGCGTTGGGTGTTGTAATTTTTGCACCAAGCGAGTTTAATTGTAAACTTGTAGGTATTGGCATGTTGGCCTATGTAAAGTGTATTGGCCAGTTGGCCGGTTGTAAAGTTCGTTATTCATTCGAAGTTTGTGCGATGTGCCGAGGTACTTAGGAATCGAGGGTTCGGTAGCCGAGTAGGTCCAACTACTATGGTCTCTGCTGATGTCGGTGAGTAAAGTTAGTTGATAGTATGTCAAAATGTGTTGAGGGGGCGTAGCCCCCAAGTGCTGTAATGTGTAGGAGGAAGAGGAGCTGATCATCTCTAAGTAGAGGGAACTGTCTTTATTGATTGTAGGTAGAAGGTACAAGCATGTGGATAAGTAGCCTCAATGAAAACTAAATGCGACTAGGTGCAGAAGCGGCACAACTATGCAACGTTCTAGGGATTGGAGTATGTGACTCCAGTTTCCACTTCCTTGAGGCAATAGGCGCCACCTGGTATCACCTCGATGATGATGAAGGGTCCTTCTCAAGGGGATTCGAGCTTGAGGTGTCCTTTCTGCTTGAGCCGTAGCACGAGGTCTCGTTCAGAGAACAACCTGGGTCGTAGTTGATGACTGTGGTAGTTGCGGCGCCCTTGTTGATACACAACGCTCGTGTGGTAGCGATGTCGTGGGGCTCATGAAGGAGGTCGATGTCGTCTTCAAGGGCGAGTGTTGATTTAGCTTCATTGTAAGCCACGATCTGGGGGCGCTGTAGCGCACCTCGGCTGACAGTGCTGCTTTAGCACCATGCACCAGGAAGAAAGGTGTGTAGCCGGTAGCTTTGTTTGGTGTTATTCGGAGGCTCCATAGGATCGAGGGTAGATCATCAGGCCATGCTCCGGCCGCTCTTTCGGTAGGTCAAAGGAGCCTCTTCTTGATGCCATTGCAGACGAGGCCGTTGGCCTTTTCGACTTGGCCGTTGGTTTGCGGGTGCGCCACAGAGGTATAGCTAGTGTTGATGCCCATATTCTCCCAGAAGCCTTGGAATTCATTCGAGGTGAAGTTTGAGCCATTGTCAGTGATGATGCTTTGCGGCACCCTGAACCTATACACGATGGACTCGAAGAACGTGACGGCGGTGGAGCTGGTTTGGTTGGTGACGAGTGTAGCTTCTATCCACTTGGTGAACTTGTCGACTGTGACGTGGAGGAAGATGTGTCCTCTAGGGAAAGATTTCTGCAGCTTGCCCACCATGTCAAGTGCCCATTGTGCGAAGGGCTAGGCTAGTGGTATTGGACGTAGCTCGGATCCTAGTGCATGTGATGTTTCCGCAAATCTTGGGTAGGCGTTGCACTTTTTGACGAGGTCCTTTGCATCTTGCATTGCTGTTGGCCAGTAGAAGCCCGTTCGTAAGGCCTTGGCGATGAGTGAGTGGCTGCCAGTGTGATGTCCGCTGTGCCTTCGTGTATGTCGAGGAGGATGCCCTTGTTGTTAGTGTTGGTGACACATCGTTGGAGGACACCAGCGATGCTTCATTTGTAGAGCTCACCGTTGATGATGGTGAAGGCTTTCGAGTGACAGGTGATATGTGATACGCTAGTCAGGTCATCCAACAGCTCCTTGCATAGTAGGTACGTGATGTATGGTTGAGTCCATGAGGGGTCATTGAGCATGACTTCCATGGGAACTTCGGGTGAGGGCTATCCTTTTGCTTCGGCTGTTGCCGTGTCATTGTCAGGTGGCGTAGCCCCGAGTGAGTTGTAGATTCATGCACGCTGGCAAGTGACTTGGTCTTGATTAACCACTCGCATATTTTCTCCAAGACGACACAAGGCGGTATGGGTGTGTAGGTGGCCCTGGTGTTGGCCAACTTGTCGGCCTCTTCATTACTCTCATGGTCGATGTGCCACTATCAGACCAAGGGCATAGGGGGTACCCCGATTCGTGGAAGGCTGGGCTGCGGCTCGAGCTAGCGAGACATCTCATGAGGGTGCCTGCAGACCTTCCAAAGGTATAGCTGTCGGGGTCCTGGCAACCAAGGTGCCACGCCCTGTTGGCCGACGGGCCCATCCCCTAAGAAGCGGCGCCCTCCGGAGGCTGTGACATTGGAAGTGAGCCTAGGGGTAGTCACTCCTAGGCCTCAAGCCTCGTCTTCACCTGACCCCGTTTCACGAGGCCATCCCTAGGGAGGGGAGCACCACAAGGTTCTTTAGCCCACCACGCCCCTCGGATACCCCGGCGCGTGCCTCAGGGGCACGATTGTAATCACACATCAAAGGTGGCAAGGACAATGCAACCCGATAAGCACGCTCCATCCCAGCTGGACCATGAACCCCCAGACTACCTCAGTAAAGAGGAGCCGATCTAGCCCCTTTGGTGTTAAAGCAGGATGTACGACCTCAGCAGTGGCAGCTCTCCCCTGTGCCGATTTGGTGCAAGGGAGGAGATCGACGGTGTCATGGTGTGACAAGCGACGTCAACTGAGTCAGCTTTATGAGAAGGTTGGGAGCCTCTAGGTCACAGGACTGAGTCCATGGAAAGTAGTCTTGTAGACCAGGACTTTAGAAGGTGGTAGTGTGGTGACCCATCCCTCCCACGAGTGGGGGGAAGAGGCCCCATGCTGCTATATAAGGAGGCCTTCTCCTACCTTAGATGGGATATATCCTAGCTATCTCAAACCCTAGATATCCATCCAACATTGTACCCTTGCGAGACACTGCTAGCAATACAACAAAGGAGTAGGGGTTTTACCTCCACACGAGGGTCTTGAACCTGGGTAAAAAACCCGTGTCACTCTCTATCATGATGGTACTCCACCGTCACCGCCGTCGTTGAGAAGAGAGCGTGTGTTCAGCCCCCTCACAAACTTAGGGCTTGTTGGACCCCTTGTTACTTCATGGGACACATTATCCGACATTTGGCGCGCCAGGTAGGGGGCTGAGGCGCGTTTCCAAGACCTTCACCAACCTTGTTGGCATGTCAGCTCGCAACGAGACACAAGCCGAGTGTGCCCTCTGCTGCAGGGTGAGCAAGACTCTAACAGAGCCCGCCCCTGATGCACCACCATGGAGAAAAATCCATGGACGAAGGATGAGAAGGTCTCCTCCTTCTGCCCGTTGTGGGAGCTCCAGCTCTCGCGCATCAACACAACGCTCTAGCGCACCACGTCCTCTTGCAGCCAGACTGATCGGCTTATGCTGGAGGTCGCCAAGCGCATGGTGTAGGAGCTGCTATACCACCCGCTGGTAGAGCCTCGCCAGGAGAAGTGGTGTAAGCGCCTCGCCGAGATCCTCCACATCGCCACACTCACCCCCACGGGGCTGGGGGCTCAAGCTAAGGATAAGGTGCCAAGGGCTACAGCGACGACACTCCCAAGCTCAGCGACGCTGCTCCCTGGCCCAGCAATAGTTGCCAGATCATCTCGCCTCTCGGGGCCACTCACACGGTCACCGTGCCCCCATGGGCAAGAGGAGCACATCGTCGAGGATATTTCCACGGTGGGCTAGCAGAATCGTGCGACCCTCGCCAACGACAAGGAGGTGCAGGGCAATGGATGTCTTGCCTTCACCAGGGAACTCCAACGTGTGGTGTGGCCGCACAAGTTCCACCAGGATATACCATCAAGCTACGACGGAACCTCCAACCCATGCGAGTTCCTACAACTCTACACCACGGGCATCGAGGCAGCAGGAGGCGACGACCGCGTCATGGTGAACTGGTTCCTGATGACTGCAAGTGCATAGATCGTTTGTAGCTAGTTTCGAAATAAAGATATCGATCCCATAGGGAGCAGGAGTCTGAAGTCTATTAACTCTTGAATTAAATACTACAATAGAAATGCTAAATAAAGTTCTAAGTGACAAGATAAAATGCGAGTATTGCGTAAAAAGGTGTTTTGGGGGGTTTTTGGTATAAGAGCAACAATAAGTAAAGTAAAACAACTGAACACATAAAGTAAGTATCGCGTATGTAAGAGATATTGAAACTGCATAGGGGAAAATGCGTTCTCCGGGAGTAGTGGATACACCACTAGCATTATAAAGAACTAAAGTAAAGATTATTATCATGAACATTCTCAACTATGTATGTGTGGGAGGAACTCCGTATTTGGACAAATAGGCAGCAACTACTGCTCACATCATCCTCATAACCATAGTAGTCAGCAATCGACATCAATCGAATTACTGCGCTATTAAGGGACTTAATCCCATAGGATGTATCCCATGGCATGGATAGTGTTCTGTGAGTTTCCTCGGTTCCCAAGTTGATAAGTAAGGAGTGCCATTAGCTTTATAGTCACTGTAAGTGCTAACACACCTCCGTCTACCAATAAGAAGTTCCCTCCATCAAGTCCCCATAAGAGGCAAATATTGAGAGGTCGACTTCTCCCAACATCAAGATGAAGACAATCTAACACATGGTCACAACGATGAATATCATAATAAACTTTATCTTATTTCAATATCGTACTAGGGTTTCTCCATATCCCCAAGAACTAAGATCTACTCAGACATGGAGGCAACCAACATCATGGCAATAACAATGGAATCTATCATAGATGAATAGTACTTGTATAAATCCACAACAAGTACGGAAATTACAACAAGATCTAGACAAGATGTAGATGGGATGGATGGAGATGGTGGTGATGCAGCGGTTGATGATGAAGATCGATGCCTTAGCCTCCCGGATCTGCGCAGGGCGAAGATGGATCCCCAGTGGACGAGTTTCCCCTCCAGATGCCTTTTGGAGGTGAGGTTTCGGCGATTTCTGGTTGTTCTGTATGTCACCTCCTTGATCCAGTTGCAAGGGGTGAAACTATTTGAGGAGGTGGTGGCGGCGCCAACTATATGGCGGGAACTATACGGCCGTAAAATTTATTCCCGTTGTATAGTTGGTCGTTAAATCATCTGTATGCCTTGATCGCTTCGAGTTTTCTTCTCGTATTATTAATATTTCCCAAATAAGTGATTTACATTGTTTTTGACTCCTTTTCTCCTCAGTACAACTGCTCCAAGAATTGTGTCCATTGCATCCATCATCTGTCCTAATCCTGGTGAAAACAGACATAAAATGTGCGCACGAACACCGTAAAATACCAAGATCCTACATCTACAATGCAAAATAATAATATAAAACATGATGAAATATGCACTCATCAGTTCCCCCTGAGCCTGAAGGATGCGACCCGGACCTGGCTGATGAACCTCCTAGAGGAATCCATCGGCTCATGGTTGGCCCTCTGCTTGCTCTTCATCGCCAACTTCAAAGGGACTTACGAGCGCCCGCTCGCCTACTATGACCTTCGCCAGGTATGCTAGAAGCCTTGCGATACCCTCTTGAAGTTCCTATAGAGGTTCAGCCAGGTCTATAACAAGATTCCCAAGATCTCAGACTCGAATGTCATCACCGCCTTCTCTGAGGGAGTCAAGGATGTCCAGATGAGGGAAAAGATCGGCATCCAGCGTGAAAACCTCACCACGGCCACTGAGTTTTTCATCATGGCAGAGAGTGCGCCAAGGCCGAGGCGGGTCGAATATTTTGCCATGCTGAGGTGGATACTGCGCCAAAATCCTCAATTTCCTCCAAGAGCAAGAGCAAAGATCCCAAGCGAAAGCCCACTGCCATCACCGTTGCTGAACCAGAGAGGAAGAGTCCTCACGAGGGAGACGTAGAAGGGAAGCGTGAAGACCCCTCATACTGTGTCTTCCACAAGAAGCATGGGCATCCCACCGATGGCTATTATGAGATCAAGAGGCTCCACGAGGGTGGTGAACACGACAATGCCCGCGGTGGCAACCAAGGAGGAGGACACTAGAATGGCAACCACAGTGGCCAGGGTACCCACCAAATGGGTTGCCAAGTGAACACCGTGCAGCAACATCATCATGCCTCAGAGAAGGGCCAGGTCGAGGGAAGCACCGGGGGCTACCAAGAGCCGAAGGGTGCCATGGCTTGTATCCTCAGCGGCTTCTAGGCCCTAGTGTCCAATAGGCACTTCAAGCAGCTCACCCGCGAAGTTGCCGTGACTCGGCCTGGGACCCCCACCCCGATGTTCTAGAGGGCACAGTGCGCCATCACTTTCGACGCCAGAGACCACCCCGTCTCCACCAAGTCTGTGCGAACTCTACCCATGATTTGCACCCCCACCATCAACAACATCGCAGTCGCCAAGATGCTCATAGACGGTGGTGCCAGCTTGAATGTGATCTCCACTAAGACGTTTGCCAAGCTACAGGTTCCATACGACCGAATGATGTGAACCATGTTGTTCTTCGGGGTCACTAACAGTACCACCATACCCATTGGGCAGGTGCACCTCTCTGTCACGTTCGGGTCTCGTGACAACTACCGATCTGAGCTCATCGACTTCGACGTGGCACACATCAGCCTCCCCTACAACATCATCCTGGGCTACCCTGCTCTGGCTAAGTTCATGTCAGCCACCCACCATGCCTACAACATCGTCAAGATGCCAAGAGGAAATGATGAGGTCATCACCATCCGCTGTGATGAAAGGGAGGCCCTGCGCTCCCCCGAGCATGCCTACAAAACCACGACCACTACCTACCCTGAGGATGTGGATGCCCTTGACTACATCAGGGCCACCACAAGGAAGAAGCAAATGATGGACCAAGAGAACGCCATGGCGAAAAGGGCGGCGGCTTCCTTGTACCCCTATGGCGAGGGCCTCGGCGCACCCGCACCCGCAGCCATGGGAAGACCCCAGGGCAGCCCCAGCTCACCCTACCCAGCGCTAGGGAGACCCGTGAGGGTGGCATGGACCCGGGGGATCCCGACTTCCCTGTGGATTGTACCCAGTGTACATACGACATCAGCAACCTCCTCGACAATTCTTAAGGGCCATGGGCCTAGGGATGGAGCCATACATCAGGAAGGCAAACAAGCCTCTCCAAGCAACATGCCTAGCTGCCCAGATTTTTTGAAGGTGACTCTCGAAACTCTCATCCTCTGCAGCCTTATCTCTTGTAAGACCCCGTGCAGATCATGGCGGCATTGTAATAAGCTTGGACCTCTCTAGCGGTTTTCTTAGATTTTGTGCCTGGTGCTAATTCTGCTATTTGCTTCTCTTTCAAGAAAACATTTTTGAAAAGCGGTGCATGGTTGATGTTCCCCTACATATGCCACGTGAGGGGGGGGAGGGGGGGGGTGGGCACAGTGTCCACCACTGGGCCACTCTTCGTCAACCCTAGGGCCTAAAGTGTTAAGCTCTGAATTTACGGACTAGCTCCGACGGTAAGTCACATCACCCATGGTTCCTGGTGCTTGAGACCCCCCATGCGACACATGTATGGAACCTCAACAACACACATTTTTCCATACGGACTTCTCCTCGAGAGGCTTACGGGGCGGCTCGTGAGGGAACTCCCCTACAGTGGCCAAATTTCATGCAATACCTATGGTCTCATCCTCGAGGGACCAACAAGATAAGCATTTGCCCTACGGTCTTATCCTCGAGAGGCTTAGGGGGCGGCTCGTGAGGGAACTTCCCTCCAACAGCCAAATTTCATGCTAGACCTACGGACTCCTCCTTGAGGGGCCAACAGGATAAGAATCCCCCCTATGGGGTCTTCTCCCCAAGAGGCTTACAGGGTGGCTCATGAGGGAACTCCCCTCCAGTGGCCAAATTTCGTGCTATACCTACGGTCTCCTCCTCGAGGGACCAACGGGATAATAATTTTCCCTACAATCTTCTCCTTCAGAGGCTTACGGGGCGGCTCATGAGGGAACTCCCCTCCAGCGGCCAAATTTCATGCTATACCTATGGTCTGCTCCTTGAGGGACCAACATGATAAGTATTTTCCCTACGATCTTCTCCTCGAGAGGCTTACAAGGTGGATCATGAGGGAACTCCCCTCCAATGGCCAAATTTCATGCTAGACCTATGGTCTCCTCCTCAAGGGACCAATAGGATAAGCATTTGCCCAATGGTCTTCTCCTCGAGAGGCTTACAGGGTGGCTCGTGAGGGAACTCCCCCTCCAGTGGCCTAAACTTTAGCTACACGTGCGTTCGCCTCTTTTTCCATGGAGTCTATGTGGACAGTACCAGCCATGCGTTTCCCTCTTCGGGAGACGCCTCACGAAAACACTACATGCCAAGCGAGAAAGGATTTGCACAAGGCCCACAAGTACGCACTCTAGAAGACCCACTCAGGGGAAGGACTCGGGAGGTCAGCGTCTCTCAACGGCCGAGACCTGAGCACACGCGACAATTCTCTTCCGGGTTCTGGAGCGAGTAAGGCGACTCGCCCTTATGAACACCTTTATCATGGGGGCTGCAGGAATTTCCCTTCAAGGGGGCTCGCAGGGGGCTATTTGTGCTTAACCCCGATGCGCAAGAAACGCCGCACCTACCACCAGGAAGCCCCCTCAAGCCGGGGAGCCACCCGTGCGAAAGTGTATGAGCCCCATGGTCTTCCCCACTATGAGCTCGTAGTATGGGCCTGGAGGGTCGCCGTCCACTAGGAGGATCCTACCTGTGTGGTACCTGCCTATTTCCTCCCAAGGGAGCCTACAAAATGAGCGTAAACCCTACGGTCCTCTCCATGAGAGAGCATACAGGGCAGGACACGCGAGGCCTATGGCCACCTCCCCTAGAGGCTCAAAGGGATATGTGAGCCCCACATATGGGGAGCATGAGATAGCCTACGAGTGAGGCCGTCTCCTCAAGCGGATCAAGCATGGCACGCTACCGTAACCCCCATGCGATGGGGTCCGGAGCCACCAGCACTCCTCCGCGTGCGATGCCATATTTCCCTCCCTAGCGGAGAGTGTTTCCCTCAAGCTACCAAGGGCATGGCCCGACGAAGACAGTCAAGGCCCCACGGAGCACATCGACCGTGCAACTCAAGCAGGCGGCACATGCCGTGCTCCCTAGATGTCGCCGGGCATAGACTCATACCAGGATGATGCCTCTACTAGATACACAGAAAGGAAAGCAGTTAACATAAGGGTCCACTAAAGGATGCTCATTACAGTCATGGTTACGAGGAAAAAGGCTAACAAACATTGTGGCATCAAACCTACACCAGCAAAGGATTTGTGGCCCCGTTGGCACTACAACGGTCCTAGTATAAGCCCCAATCTGACCTATCTGAGGTGGCACGGATAATCGATGCGTCTGTCGGAGAAAGTGTCCCATGAAGGAACAAAGGGTTCCAACAAGCCCTGAGTTTGAGAGGGGGATGAACACGCATTCCGAGCTACTTACCAGCGGCAGACATGGGGACGCACGAGCATGATAGAGAGGTTGACACAAGGTTTTTTTACCCAGGTTCGGGCCTCTCGTGAGGAGGTAAATCCCCAACTCCTGCTTGGTTGTATTGCCCGTGGTGTCTCGTGAGGGTACAATGGTGTTTCAATATCTAGAGTGAGAGATCACTAGGTTGACCCCTTCTAAGGCAGGAGAAGGTCTCCTTATATAGGGGCACCGTGCCTCTTCCCCTGTTCATGGGTGGGAAGGGTCACCACATCGCCGTCCCTCAAAAATCTGGTCTACAAGGCCACTTTCCGTAGACTCGGTCCAATGCCTCTGTCCACTCTTTGGTCCTTCGTAAATAATAGGTTCTAGGAACTGTCCTTCACTACCCGACGCCTCCCTTCTCCCCTTAGAACCAAAGAGGCAAGGGACATCCACACTGGCGCCGATGATGTCCATGGTGCCTTTGCACCAAAGGGGGAGGTATGGCTCCTCTTTACCGACGCGGTCCACACGGTCCTGGCTTCTCCCATAGGGTTTTTTTCCTTTTCTTCCCCATCACCACGTGATTAGGAACACGCCCCTGGGGCATGCTCCGAAGCATCCGAGGACCATAAGGGACCCGGGCGAGCTAGAGTCCCACCTCGTGAGGTAGTAGCAGGAGAGAGGACCCGACTGAGGCTTCTATGAGGGTTGCGGCCTCGGGTTTCCCTCCTGAGGCCGCTTCTACCGGGATCCTCCCTTATAGAGGGTGTAGCGGCTCAGGCGATGGGCCCAGTGGCCATAGGATCATGGTACCCCGAATGCCAGGACTTCGATAGTAGCCCTCGGGTGTCAGGGGGATGACCCCCGTGTAGGCCAAGCCAGGCTCAACTGGCCAGCTCTAGGGAGACCTGGCCGGATGGCTACAAGACAAAGAACCACATTCGGGTGGGACGCTTGTCATGGTGGTGTCACGGCAGATGCCATGGATAGGCTAAAGGTGGGGACAAGATGCACTAGAGGAATCCAGGGAGGGATAGTGTGGTGATTCCACACACAGATGTGTTGTATTCAATATCTTTCCAAGAGTTACAAGTTCTCCTTGAGATGTATTGGGGAGAGGAGGAAGAAGGAACTCTCTTACTCTCTCCACTAGCTAGCCCTCAGGAATATATTAGAGAATAACCAAGTAAAGCTCAACCAACTAGAGATCAACCCCTTCTACAGATGCCCTAGCCCTCCTTATATAGGGGTGGCTAGGTCTCCAATTAGGGCATACGTGGAGGCATATTCCAGGGAATATGCCTCTTCCCAAAATAGCAAACCGACCGGGTCACTTTTCTCCTTCGTAAGCCATGCAGAGGCTACGTGAGCCTCTGTGGTGCCAGCGTCATCCGACACAGGCAACGTCATCCTTGTCGGCCACGCCTTGGTGGTCCTGGCTTCTGTCCGCTTCGCTCACGCTCTGCGTACAGTGGTCACCTTTTGACCAGTGAGATACCTTCCTTCTCTTGCAAGCTTGATATAACCTGGATCGTGCCTGGTTGATCCGACCACACCGGTACCTGCATACAAGTTACATAAATCCTGCCGGCACACGACATAAGTTGGCCGGGACTCAGTTAGGCGGACATCCTTAGGTCCGGGTTACTCCGTGATTCGGCCTGCCTTGAGGTGACTCGGCCAGCACTTGCTTTGACCTTGCCGTACCTCGGCTAACTCGACCATTATACCCTGGCGTGACCGTACCCAGGGGTATCCCCCCAACATTAGTCCCCGAAGCTGGTGCGGTCTTGGCTGCCTCAGCCGCTAAGGCCACAGCAGGTTCAATTTTACTGAGCCTTTTGCTCCCTTTTCCGAGTTACCTCCTATCCCGGATTTCATTGACTATCTTTTCCCTTGGCACATTCCGAGTTTTCACTCGCTGGCCGGGTCACCCTATAGTTATCCGAGTTATTCTTCCTTCTCTCGTATGCTTCCCCACGTGGAGGGTAATCATTATTTTGCCTCATTTTAAGGGCCTGCGCCAGTTACTGCTGCAGTTAATGTCAGGTGTTACTGTTGCACACATCACATCGTGTCTGTCTCCTTGTTAACTGTATCACCATGTCGCGTCATGGGATCTCCTGCGCCCTATGGCCCTTCCTGTGGCTCGTTTCTGATTGGTTGATCCGGTAAATACACGGACACACCGTGTGGCCTCACCGTACCTCACGATCCCACTACCCCGCTGAGGCGTGGTTAAATAGGGGAAGGGAGCACCCCTTGGGACTTTTCCCCATTCTAGCGCCCCTCTGCCTCTTCTTCTTCCTCCCAGCGACAGCGCCGCCGCTGCCGCACCTGCTTAGCAACGCCGCCGCCGCACCGTTCCTCACGCACCAGCATCGTCGCCACTCCTGCGCATCTCCACCGCCACGGGTCCGCGCTAGTCCAAGGCACTGCCCCCCACGGCCGATAGGGTCAGTGAGGACAACGACCTAGACATGACTGAAGAGGAGCTCATCGTCGCGGAACAGGAGATGGAGGAGGATGCGGAGAACACCGAGCGTGGCGCCTGGGCTGGGTCCTGGGTGTGCCAGGATGACCTAGATTGGTTGTACCACACCCAACGCATCCCGGAGGGTGTGGTTGCTCGTCTCGCTGCCGAGGAACTTGCTCCCTCACCTAACCCGGGTGAGTTTGTAGTGTTCCTCTCCCACTTCCAGCGTGGGTTCAGCCTCCCTGTCAGTGACTTTTTCCACGATTGGCTCACCGCACCACCTTCCAGCAAACGCCATCACTTCCCTTTCTTCCTTTGCCTCCACCATAGAGGGCTACGTCAGATTGTGGCCCACTAAGGAGCTCTGGATCCGGTTTTTCGTCCTACGCCGGAATGTGATTCCGAATAAGGAGCTTGACCCGGAGGACAAACAACTCACGCAATTCGGCGCTGCTTCCATTTCTCCTCGGAAACAGTCCGTGTTTCCTCGAGTCACAGGGCTTGATTCTTGCAAGGTCTGGGCCCGAACCTTCTTTTATGTCAGAAATGGCACGACTGAAGATCTGATCCGGCTGCGCCCCTACGTTCCGGGTCCTCCTAATCCGGATCTCTGGGATCAGATCCCCAAGAAACCCACTGTCCTGGCAAACCAAGTCAACAAACGGTTCCAGGAGCTGAAGGATGCTGGGATGCGCAACGAGGATGCGATGATCACTTTCGTCTGCAACCGGATCTCCCCTCTCCAAAAACGCACACATAAACTTTGCCACATGAGCTGGCGCCTTGACCCCAACCGGACTTCCTCATTCGAGTTGAGCAACACCGAGATTTTCCGCCGGGTCAAGGCCCTCTTCACTACTAACAAAAACTTCTCCGCTGATTGGGAGTGGGGGATCGAGCACTTCTGCCGAGATAGGCTTCCTCCCGTGGTAAATCTCGTGATCCACTCTTTTTCCGAGTTATATCATATTTCGGAATTTGTCGTTTGTTTGATTCCTTTGCATTTTCTTCTTAGTTGTATCTTCAGCAAACCCTCGAGGATGGCACCGAGCCTTCTCTTAAGTGGGCGAATGATCGAGATGCCCCGGACAAGGAGGAGCCGGATCAGGAGATGTTCCTGCCGTTCCCCGATGCCACCAAGCGACCCACCGGTAAATTCTCTTCCTTAAGGATTGGCCTGATGATGAAGATGATTCGGACATTGAGGTGATGGAAGCATTTGACGCTGTCCCCCTTTCTTACACCTTTCCGACATCATCTAACCCGGGTGGGCAGATCCACGAAGATCCTCCCTCGCTACGGGCGAGCCTGTCCCGGTCGCGTCAAAGAAAAGGGCGGCCGCATCTGCTTCTTCCTCCGGAACTTCTAAGCCAACCAAGAGGTGAAAGAAGTCTGCAGACAAAGCTGCCACCAAGCCTACGACTAAGGCCATAACCCGGAGGGCTCACAAGCCCAAGGAGCCTTTGACCTCTGATGAGTAAGTCTCTTCTCCCTTATCCAATTTTCTGCTTCGTGTTTTTTCTTCTGTTGTAACTTATTGTTCATCATTTGATTCGGCAGGGCTGCGGTGGAGGTACCTCATAACGGATCCGGTATTTCTTTGCCACTCCGGCATAGCCCCTCTCCCCCTCATGGCGACGATTCTCGCCCGCTGAGCCCCATTCAGGAGGGTTCAGCGACTGCTCCGGGTTCTAGCCTGCCTCGTCCAGAGGAGGGCAACCTCGGTGCAGGGGAAGTGGCTCTGCCGGAGCAGCAGATGCTCCCAGCTCCACCTCGGCTCAGCCGCAACCAGCTACCTCCGAGGTACCAACATCACCCTCGCCGAGACAAACACCAACAGAAGCTCCAGCGCTAGCACCAACAGCAGCAGCGCAAGCATCAGCATCAGCACCAACTCCCTCCGTCTCGTCCGAGTCTACCAAGGCTCGGCGAGAAGACACAACTAGCACCAAGGATAGCACCAAGGCTGTGCCCAAGGGCAAATCTGCAGCACAAACTTCCACCTCTCAGCAGCAGCCCAAAGGCAAAAAGGCTTCTGACGCCGCCAAGGCAACATCAATCGAGGCTGGACAGCGTACACTTGCGTCCATGCTTCCGAAGAAGACACCGCCGAAGAAAGAGACCTCTGCCAGGTCAGCTGATGCGCAACTTGTTTTGCACACTAGCCCTGTTGTTGCCCAGGTTAAAAGGAGGGAATCTCATGCTAAGGGTTTGGTCGCGCCTCACATTCTTAGCGGAGAACGCTATCCTCCGACCTTGATCGAGTTCGTTAATAACTGGAACAAGGTAGAGTTTGTCCATAACGACGATCTCCTGGAGAAATTTGGACCTGTGGAGTTTGCTGCATAGATGAACACCACCGCCAAGGCTATCAACTTTGCGGGCCGGATGATGGAGGTATGCTACCTTGATTTTTCTTTAACATGCACTAGTGCTTAGTCACATAATCATTAGTCCCCGAGCCTCCGGGGGAGTAATTTGTTACTCGGCCGGATGCTCCTTAGAGAATTAGCGTAGCTCCCTAGTAACTTCGAATATGCACACATCTAGAGCCGGGTTAAGTTCCACTTGGCCCAGATCTTGCTCACTTCGAATATGCACAAACCTAGAGCCGGGTTAAATTCTACTTGGCCCGGATCTTGCACACTTCGAATATGCACACACCTAGAGCCGGGTTAAGTTCCACTTAGCCCGGATTTTGTACACTTCGAATATGCACACGCCTAGAGCCGGGTTAAGTTCTACTTGTCCCGGATTTTGTACACTTCGGATATGCACACACCTAGAGCCGGGTTAAGTTCCACTTGGCCCGGATTCTGTACGCTTCGAATATGCACATACCTAGAGCCGGGTTAAGTTCCACTTGGTCCGGATTCTGTACACTTTGAATATGCACACACCTGGAGCCTGGTTAAGTTCCACTTGGCCTGGATTCTGTATGCTTCGAATATGCACACACCTAGAGCCGGGTTAAGTTCCACTTGGCCTGGATCTTGCACACTTCGAATATGCACACACCTAGAGCCGGGTTAAGTTCCACTTGGCCCAGATTCTGTACACTTTGAATATGCACACACCTAGAGCCGGGTTAAGTCCCACTTGGCCTGGATTCTGTACACTTCGAATATGCACACACCTAGAGCTGGGTTAAGTTCCACTTGGCCCGGATTCTGTACACTTCGAATATGCACATGACTAAGCTATCCTTTTGTACTCTTTTCAGGTGACTACCAATCGCCGGAACGCTGAGTGTCAGCGTCTTTTGGACACCCATAAGCTGTTGTGCTCGAAACATACCACGCTTCTCGCCGAATTCGAGAAAAGGGGTAAGTTTTTCCTTGGCATTTTTCCCATTTTTCTTTGTCTTTTCCCGCCGAACTAATCTGTCATTCGGATTGGGCAGCCGGAGTGGAGGCCGAGAACATCCTCATGAGGAAAAACTTGGACCAGATAAAGGGTAAGTCATTTTGCTTAATATTCCTCTGTGCTCTATCTCCTTTTCTTCTTGGCTCGGCAAATATTCATACCTCGGCTTTGCCGGGTCAACAAACTATTTTAGCATCTCTTGAAGATAGTGTGCCCGTGCCTGATATGATGCTGCATTTTCTCGAACAAGCAGGATAGCATCAGGACGAACTGAAGAAGAAGGATGATGAGCTCGCCCTTCTCCAGACCAAGGATGATGAAATTGCCAAACTCAAGGAAGAAATGAAGAAGCTCAAGGCACTCCACAAAACCGAGCTAGATAAAGCTGGCCAAGACTTTACTAAAGAGCGAGAACGCCTCAACCTCCAAATTTCCAAAGATCAAGAACTACTGAAGGAGGCCGACACTAAGCTTGAGTCGGCAAATGCCGAACTTGTGCAACTCCGGAAGAGGCGCGACAACTCCACCAAGGAGCTGACCCGGATCCACAACCATATTTCTCGTAAGCTCTTTTCCTTCAACCGACATTGATCTTTCCAGGTCAACTTCTTTTACTTATTTCACTTGTCTCGTTTTTTAGACAAATTTCTGGAGGGTGATGCCATTGCCGCCACTGCCGTTGCCAAGTTCCGCCAGAAGAGGGGAACCCCAACTGGTTCTGGCGCTGAAAACATTCCTTATGACATGGAGGACCTGCTGGTCAGCTTATCTTCTCGCGTCGAGATCATGAAGAACTATGGCAAGGATATCCTGGATGTAGCAATCCGGATCTTCAATGCCTTTTGGCCCGATGAAGATACTCCAGAGGGGTCCACTGCTCTTATTGCCAAGTTAATGGAGTGCGAGACCCAACTTGAACTTTGGAGGGAATCCGCTGGACGCGCCAGAGCTGAAATCGTCCTCCACTACGTGCTCACATGGTATGAAAAGATAAACCTAAAGCTTCTCGAGCGCATGCGCATCGGATCAAGGTGGTCCATTGACCTGGATCGGATAGCTCAGCGCAAGGCTTGCGCCCATAGCCTCATTCAATATGCCCCCATCCATCAATGGAACAAGGGACCAAGCTTCCTTGGCGCTGTCGACGACGAATATGTCGAAGGTGGTTCGGGTGAGGAGGAAGAGGATGAAGCCTCGGACGTCGAAGAAGATGAAGATGATGCTGAAGCCGAGGTTGGAGTTCCTCTTGCTAGCACTGAGTTACCTCCCCCTGCTGCTCCTTGATCAAACACTTTGCATTTTATCAGATCCCCGGTATGCCGGGTGCAAATGTATTAAGCACACAAATTATGTTTTACTACTAAGTTGTTCGTGCCGGATTAACTTGGGCGTAGTCCCCGAGTTTCATTTTCTTGTTTCTCCAATTTCTTGGCTCGGCTCGTGTCTACCTTGGTTCGGTTTTATGACTTACGAGTCCGAGTTTTAAAAATTGACTTAACAATACTTGGAAACTTTAGGACTAGCTCAAAATAATTCAGCATAGTAAAAATGAGGTAAACATAGAGTTAGTCAAAATAACAAATGTCGGCTCGATTAAGTTCTTTTCCTTAGTCGTTTTTCGTGTGCTACACAATTCCAAACTTGTTCTCTTGCTTGCCATGAAGCCAAATCTTGTTGGACAGCAGCAAATCAAAGAGTTGAGTTTCTGGTGCTCACACACTACTAATCCGGCTTAAGCAGAAGCAACTCAAACCAGACGACATAAAAATAAACAACAAGTACAAAAGACAACGAATATTATTAAGGCAGTCCCCAAGTTACTGCTCGAGGTGCCACGGTTTCATTGATAAACTCATTGCCGGCATACATACCGACGTATGAGAGACTCGGATACACACACTTCTTTGCTAAGTGTAGAAAGGACGAAGTAGAGCTACATTCCATGGACGCTTAGATTCCTCGCCGGACCTGTCCGCCTTGTTCTTCTCCTGTGGTTTTGCATCGATGAGATAATACGAGTCATTGTGCAATGCTTTGCTCACAATGAATGGCGCTTCCCATGGGGGGATAGCTTATGCATGCCAGCAGTATGTTGTACCAACCGGAGTACCAGATCACCTTCCCGAGAGACTCAGGGGTTAACTTTCTGGCTATGATAGCATCAGAGATTTTGCTGATATATGGCGGATCTGGACAATGCCAATTCTCTCGCTTCTTCCAGCAGATCAGCATCATTTTGCCGGGCTTCACGCACTTCGGCTTCTGTGTATTGGGTGACTTTGGGCGAATCATGCTCTATGTCGGCTGTTAATACAGCTTCTGCCCCATATACCAGAAAGAATGGTGTATAGCCTGTTGATCGATTCAGAGTTGTTCTTAAACTCCATAGTACCGCTGGTAATTCTTCTATCTAGCACCCAGATGATCTTTGCAGCGGCTCAATGAGCTGGGGTTTTTTCTCGGATAATACTAATTCATTGGATCTTTCCACTTGTCCATTCGATGCGCGGTGGGCTACCGAGGCAATGTCTAGTCGGATCTTCTTATCTCGGCAGAATCGTGCAAATGCTCCTTCAGCAATTTTTTTGCCATTATCTGTTATGATACTGTGAGGATAGCCATATCTCAGAATAATATCTTTAAGGAATGTTACGGCCGTAGCTCCATCACATTTTCTTATTGGCTTTACTTCAATCCACTTTGTAAACTTGTCCACCATAACCAAGATATGAGTCATATTCCCTCTCGCTGGTTTGAACGGGCCGACCATATCCAAACACCGTACGGCAAATGGCCAGGTAATTGGTATGGTCTTGAGCTCCGACATTGGCATGTGTGTCTTGGTAGCATACCTCTGAAAACCATTGCATTTTCTTACTAGATCCTCTGCTTGTTCCAAGGCACTTGGCAAGTAGAACCCATGTCGGAAAGCTTTTGCCACTAATGCTCTGGAGGAGGCATGATGCCCACATTCCCCTTGATGTATATCTCGGATGATGTCAAGCCCTTCTTCCAGGTCAACACATCGCTGCAGGACATTTGTGACGCTCCTCTTGTATAGCTCGGCATTGATAATTGTGTATGCCTTTGCGCGCCTCTGAACTTGCCTTGAAAGCACTTCATCATCGGGCAAGGATCCATCCTTCAGGAATTGGAATATAGGCAATGCCCAAGCAGGTATGGTTCGCACTAGGAACACATCCTCATCTACTTCCATTTGTTCCACCGGCATAACCTCGGCCAGATCTCGCTGCGCAGTCCCCGGGTTTCCTGAACCACTTCCCACGTCAATGTCCATGGGTACAGCTCCTGACTCCGGATCTGCCGGGATGTAGATTGAGTCGGTTTCTGGGGATGGCCTGATAGATGGTTTTCTAAGGTGTTCCAGTGCTACGCCCGATGGAATTGCTTGTCGGGTTGACCCGAGCTTCGACAATACGTCGGCAGCTTGTTTTCCAGTCGGGGTACATGGTGAAACTCGCATCCCTCAAAATACCCAGATATCTTTTGCACATGGAATCTGTACAATGCCATGTTTGGATCAAGAGCGTCCCACTACCCCGAGACTTGCTGAACTACCAAATCCGAGTCGCCAAAGCATTGGATCCGACGTATCCCAATTTCTTTTGCCACTTTGAGCCCATGCACAAGTGCTTCATATTCGGCGACATTGTTTGATGCTGCGAAGTGGATTTGCAGCACATACTTCAGATGGTCACTCTTTGGCGAGGTAATTACAACTCCGGTGCCTAACCCAGCTTTGGTCTTTGATCCATCAAAGTGCATTCTCCAGTAGTTCGGATCTAGTAACCGTGGTTCGTATTGCATCTCGGCCCAATCCACGAAAAAGTCGGCCACAGCCTGAGACTTGATCGCATCTCTCCTATCGTATTGTGGAGCATAATGGGCTAGCTCAATTGCCCATTTTGCGATTCGGCCGCTTGCATCCTTGTTACTCATTATCTCAGATATGGGGGCTTCACATATCACTTTGATGGGGTGTTCTTCAAAGTAGTGCTTTAGCTTCTTTGTCGACATGTACACACCATATGCCATTTTCTGATAGTGAGGATAGTTTTGATTCGATGCGGATAATACCTTGCTTAGGTAATAGACTGGCCTTTGCACTGACTTACCCTCTTCATCGCGCTCTACCACCACCACTGCACTTACAACTTGGTTGGTTGCGGCTATATAGAGCAACATTGGCTCTTTTGATAGTGGAGAGGCTAACACTAGTGCAGTGGCTAACATTTTATTTAATTGGATGAAGGCTCCATTGGCCTGCGGCGTCCATACGAACTTGTCCGCTTTTTTCATTTGTTGATAGAGAGGCAATGCCTTTTCTCCCATCCGACATACAAACCGACTTAAAGATGCCAGACACCCAGTGAACTTCTGGACATCGTTAAGACAATTCAGCAGTTCCATTCGCTCTATGGCTCGGATTTTCATCGGGTTAACTTCGATACCTCGGCTGGAGACAAGAAATCCAAGTAATTTTCTAGCCAGGACACCGAAGGTACATTTCTCTGGGTTAAGCTTCATCCGGAATCTCCTTAGGTTTGCGAATGTTTGCCTGATATCTTCAAGGAGCGTTTCACTTTCCTTGGTTTTGATAACCACATCATCCACATATACTTGCACATTCCCACCAATTTGATCGTGCAAACATTTTTGCATACACCTTTGGTACGTTGCCCCTGCATTACGTAAGCCAAAATGCATGGTGCGATAGCAATAAGCCCCATACAGGGTGATAAATGCAGTCTTTATTTGATCGCTAGGATTCAGAGGTATCTGGTGGAAACCAGAATATGCATCTATGAATGACAACAGTTCACACCCAGCAGTAGAATCTATGACGTGATCTATCCTTGGCAGTGGAAATGGATCTTTTGGACACGCCTTATTTAGGTTCGTGTAATCGATACACATACGCCAAACCACTGCCACATTCGGATCATCTTTTTTCTTTTCCACAAGCACCAGATTAGATAGCCAATCTGGGTAAAGCACCTCCATGATAAACCCGGCTGCGAGGAGCCGAGCTATCTTATCCCCAATGACTTTTCTCCTATCTTCGGTGAAGCGGCGGAGAGGTTGCTTCACTGGCTTTGCTCCGGGTCTCACATTCAAAGAGTGCTCGGCCAACTCCCTCGGAACACCTTGCAAGTCCTGTGTGGACCAAGCAAAGATATCCCGATTCTCACGGAGGAAGTTGACGCCTTGAGATTCCCTAGCTGGCCCGTCTAGCCGGGTGACCAAGAGAGCCGGCTGGGTGGTCGCCTCTTCTCGGCCGCCTAGGATCCATTGGCCAAGGGTACGGGGGAGGGTGAAGATCCTTGATGAGCGCACCCTTTACCGGACAGGCTGGCACACTGCCCTGCCGGCACTAATAGAAGAGGATGCCAAAGCGCTAAGGCTGGAGGCTAACGAATAAAGCACCGGCTGACGGATAAAGCTCCAGCTGACGGATAAAGCACCAAGCTGATGGATAAAGCACCGAGTGATGCCCAAAGTGGTGGCACTGAGATGCTGTGGCACTGTCCCCACTTGTACTGGAGCTTGACCGGGTCCTGGCCCATCGGCTGGACCCGGTAGCCGACCCGATTTGTAAACCCCAAACCCAAATAGTAAACCCTAGAGCCCACATTGTAACCTACCCTTCCACCAGTATATAAGGAGGGGTAGTGCCAGGGTTCTAGGTAAGGCATTATAAGTTAGAAGTTAGCCAGAATTGACAAGTTGAATAGTTCATCTTCCTCTAGCTCTCGATAGCAGCTAGGGAAACAGCTCAAGGAGCACTTGTACTGAGCATCCGCTCCCCATATAGTAGATCCTTGTAGGAGTAGGAGTGTTACCCCGAGAAGAGGGCTCCGAACCTGGGTACATCGTTGTGTTTGCAGTATCTGTGCCCAACCCGTTGTGATTATCCACCGATAGTATCCTGATTGTCCCCTCTCATGCCATCCCCGATGGCACTGCCATGTTCCACACCACGATAGTTGGCGCCCACCGTGGGGAACAACGCTTTGGCTGGGGTCATCTTTTGCACGGGACTTCCGCTCGTCGCCAGTGAGCGAGTCGCATATGGCCTCGTCCTCACCTTCGGCTCCTTCAACTGCATCCTCGACAAGGCATCCTGCTACAACGGGGAAACCTTCCCAAGTGACGGCCCCGTCATGCACTTCGGCGAGCACCGTGTCTACATCGTCACCGTCGCCGAGGATTTGCCTCGCAAGGTCATCACCGTCTCCGGTGCACCTGCAGGCTTCTCTGCCTCGCTTCTCGCTAGCGATAGCATCGAGGTCATGATGGCCGGCACAGGCGATGGCCGCCGCCCACCTCTGGAGCGTGACGCGGGCGCCAACAACGCCGCACTGCACGAGCAAGGCGCGGACCCCTTGGCGGCCTCCATCTAGAACCTCTGCATCCCCATCGACCCAAAGGTGGACCCAGCGGCTGCCGCAACTGTGCTGGAAGCCACATGCCATAACCTCTTGGAGGAAGCCAGCAAGGTCGCCGCCCGCCAACACCGCCTGGATGCAACCATGCGCGAGTACAACACCGCGCATGGATTCTCCCGCTTAGCCGGTGCCAACTGGCAGGCGCCGCCCCAGGGTCGCAACTTGGGTTCAGAGATGAACCATGCTGCTGACTCGCGTGTCCTCACGGCTCAACCGGTTTATAGTACTCTCGCCAAGAACATGAGGGCCGAGGAAGCTGCCACTGCGGAACATAGCTACCTAGAGGGTGACAAACTGTGTCGCCAGCAGGTGTGGATCTAGCTCCTTGTTGCTATGGCCAACAAGCAATAGGCCGAGGCAGGCACAAGCCTCGGAGGAAACAGCAAGAGCCAACAGCCTCACTAGGTGGGCGATCCGGCTATAGGTGGGAGCAAGGCCTCCTCTCCGAACGCTAGAAAGCAGAACAGCCGTCCATGTGGCAGATCATCCGGCCGTGAGCAAAATCCGTGCGAAGCCATAGCCGTCACCAACAGAAACCGCGATCCGGCCGACGAAGCCGGGAGAACCAACGCGCCACCCAAGTACCGCATTTCAGGACAGCTTGGCCCGCTCGAGCCGGAGGAGCCGCGGGATGCATGCGTGCGGAGCAACCTGTTGGTCCAGTCACGCGCGCTGGAAGAGGAAAGTCCGGCTGGCCCAAGATGTTTCGGACCGTGCATCCAGAACGAACTGTTTCCAAAGGTATTTTCACTCCCAAGGGACACGCCAAAATACAATGGCATGGTCAAGCTGGAGGACTAGCTGGTAGACTACACCATCGCGGTGGGCATCGCAAACGGCAACCGTTGGGTAGCAGTGTGCTACATCCCGCTCATGCTCCTCGATTCAGCCAGGACATGGCTCAACAGTCTCCCCGACAACATCATCAATTCTTGGATCGACTTTGATTAGGCGTTTGTCCGCAACTTTACCGGCATCTACATGTGCTCGGGTCGCACCAGTGAGCTCACCCTTTGCGTTCAAGGCAAGGACGAGACCGAGCGCTCCTACATCACCCGGTAGAGAAGCATGCACAACTCCTGCAAGGGTGTGCACAAGAACCAAGTAGTTGACTTCTTCATCAATGGCTACAGAGACGGCACTATGCTCAAGCACAAGCTTCGTTGGGTGGAGCCCGATACCATGACCAAGACCATGGAGATCACAGACAAATACGCCACCATGGATGCGGCGATGAAAAGGTCCATATGGATGGACGACTAGGGCCAGATCATCATGGAGGTCGCCACGGATTGATGCCAACCGGAAGGGAACAACCACAACTCCAGGCGGCATGACAATCGCCACGGCAAGAGGAAAGACGACCAGCCGGATAACCAATATGGTTCCAGGCAGGTGGCAGCCGTCCAAGAAGACCCGGCTACAGGTGGCAGCTGTAGACAGAAGCAATAAAATCAAATCGACCATCAAATCGATGCTTGATGGGCCATGCAAGTTCCACAGTGGCAGCAAGAAGTCGGCTACACATACAACTCGCTAGTGCACGTAGACTAAAAGGATGGCTGAGGTTTGTGGTTTACCACCGCCACTCTGCCTCCGCCAGCCGGTGGCCAACAGGACAACCGCGAGTGCCAGAACCGCCTGGATGGAGACGGATTAGACTATCCACGCCGGGTAGGGAACTACGATATCTTCACCACCGAGACAGAAACCAAGCATAGCAAGAGGCGCCGTGAAGCGGAGCTGAACGCAATAGTTCCCCCGTCCCTCAGTTCCTGAACTGGTCCAAGAAAGAGGTCAAGTGGAGCTAGAAGGACCAGCCGGACGTGTTGCCACATCCGGGCACATACGCCATGGTCCTGGATCCCATCATCATCTCCAAGAAGCACCCGTGCAGGTTCTTCCGCGTCTTGGTGGACAGGAAGCAACATCAACCTCCTGTACCGCAGCTCCCTAGACCGGCTCGGTATTAATGATTCCCAGCAAGAACCATCTAGCACCTCCTTCCACGGAGCCGTTCTGGGTCCATCACATTCGCCCATCGACAGGATCCGGCTGGACGTCATCTTTGACACTGTTGTGGTATTGCCGACGAGTACACTATGGAGGGGTCCTTACAATGTGTGTTTAGAGACGTGGGGTAAGGCAGAGAGTTGGCGGGTACGAGGTAACACATCTTACCCAGGTTCAAGTCCCACAACATTGGCAGAACTCTACTCCTGCAATAAATCACTCTAATGTAAATACGCTGATTTACAGAGATAGGTTCGCTGTGCGAGGTGTTGCACGTTGTACGTAGCCATCTAAGAGGTTGTGCTCTAAAGGCTCCCACAGGTCCGGCTTATAAAGGCACCAGAACCTAGGGTTTATAGGGAAAGGTCCTTGTCGGACAGGGTAAAGAGTCCTACACTAATACAAACTAGTCTTTCGTGTCTTGCACTCCAAGGCTCCGAGCATGTCGGTGACTCATGCATAGCCTTCCTTTATCCTGCATGGGCCTCCCTTCTAGATCTGTCTAACTGGGCCACCCAACAGGCCATAGGCCTTGCTACCAACTATGGGCCATGTAACTACCTCGGTGAATTACGCTCTTAGTTACGAGCCTGGATGAGCCGAAATGGTTAAAATAGTACGGTGGGGCCAAATGCCACTCACAGGTAGACCTCTCGGCCGTCCTAACCATTTCCAAACATCGGGACAAGAACGAGCGGCGTAATCGGCAGGCGAAGAGATCAACTACATACACAAATGAGTATGTATGCAAGCCACCATACAACAGTCCTCAGAGCCATTCCATCTAAAAGAAATAGAAATATTGCAACGCCATACGGCAAGATCCAAATATCCTAGATAGATATAATAGTTTAGGATATCTCCTCATACATCAAACATCAGAGTATCAGGCGGAAGCGGAAAACAAGATCCGAGTACGGATAAGAAGCAAATCGGCATAAGATGCCCCATAAATAAACACATCCCGCCCACAGATCTCACGGATCCCCGTTCCCAGAATCTCTACACCGAATGATCGTTGCCAACACCGTCCGTCTCCTCCACCAAGTATCCATCTTGCGAGTTCACCTGTTCATCTGAATCAAACAATTTATCGTGTGAGACCCTAGGGGTACTCAGCAAGTCTTTATGCCTCTAAAGGGGACACAACCTGGGGGTGACGCAATTGCAGCAAAAGATAATACCTAACAATTCTATAGATACTCGCTAACCATCCGCCTAACCAAAGATAGACGGATGTTCGTGAATTAATAGCAACAGTTATAACAGTAATATTAACAGATCCATCCTCCTCCTCGCTTACCAACGAGGAAGCGGACGAACAACCCCCCCATCCGTAGGCAGTTTTATTATCCATTCCATGAGTGTTGCACTAATTACTAGTCAGGTACTCAGTCAAATTAAAAGCGGTACTTTAGTTATACTTGTCTATGATCGAGAAACTGTGCTCCAAGTCGTCCATAACCGCGGACACGGCTTTCAGAAAGTTTTACCCTGCAGGGGTGCACAAATAGCAACACACACTCGATCAACCTCGGAAAAACCAAATCAAAACCCAAGGAGGCATTCACGACAAAGCGATCACAGGATTCAGAAATATTTCAGGGGGCCACCCCATTAAGCTACCCGCAACGAACTTGGCCGGCTCCGAGACGGACTCAGGTTTGCGTCAATGGCTGTAAACGACTGGGAACCCGAAAGTGTGACTGGGCTTGTCGATACCGCGAAAACACTCCGCTTACCTAAACAGTACAGGTGCTCCTCGCACAATCTTAAATAAAGCAGTAAAGCATGGCATAAGTACAGGATAGTAATAAAGCCCCAAACTACTTTGTGGCCCCAAGAAATAAGAATGAATCAAGCTCTGGCTCAGGGGGGTCCATAGGCCTCCCGGATGTCGATAGCGCGAATATTCAAGGAACAGGAATCAAGTACTCGGGGTCCTACGGGACACAAGTGAGCATGAAAAACCAAATAGCAGATATTGCTCACCGGTGCCACTTTCATTAGTTCTCCCATTACTACTCAGGTTAAGTTGTTTAGGTACCTCGTTATCCATCAGACACTCACATACCCTACACATGCTGTTCTACGACCCGCATGGCTCAATCAACTCCTGTAGTAATGGCTCATGGGATGGAGGAACAAGCTTCGGTGGGGCTTAAAAGTAAAGGCTATGCAGTACTTGGGATTCAGTTTAATGCAATCGCGACTCAATGATGCAAGAATAAGATAGAGGCAATAGGAACTATATGTATGCAAGCATGTGGTAGTGCTTGCCTGGCAGCTCAGTTGAAGCGAGAGAAGGATCTGGGTAGTGCTCCTGGGTCTCTTGATATATCCCCTGCTCAGCGTCTATTCGAAGAAGAACCAAACAAACAAGGACCAACATAAATAAAGTGCACAAGCATATGAATTAAAATGCGACAAGCAACAATCATGCCATGATGAATGATGCACAATTTGCATGGCAATAAAGTAGCATGGCATGGGTGAGGTGTGGAATACAAGAATAAGGCATTTTATGGAGTTTTAGTCACATTTTATACTCAAATAAGTTGCTGTATACTTTATATTTATATGATGCATGCTGCAATTCAGAACATGGAATGCATAGACAGAAAGGTCTTGTCGAGCTGATCATTTTAGACATATCATTTGTCAAATTTGGAGTTATAAAACAAAAGTCATTAAATAATTAAGAAAAAGGGAATTTTATTGTAATTTTAAACAACTTGAAAAAATTAAAGTGTGCAAACAATATTTTGAATGGCATATTTGAATTCCTCACATTTTTCTGATTTCAAAACATATATTATTTGTATTATTTGGAATAATATTTGAAAAGTTATTTAAAAACAGATTTGAATTTGAATTTAAATCAAATTTGAAAAGTTTAAATTAAAACAGAAAACAGAAATCCTTTTGTCACTCAGCCCAGTCCTAGCCACAGTCACAGACAAGTGGGGCCAAGGCTGACTGGGACACACGCGTCCAGGAATTATCTTTCTCACCACGGCGCTTCCTAGCCACAGAGAGTGACAGATGGGCCCGACAGCGGGAGGCCCACGTGCCAGCGAACGAGCGCGCAGGGACTGCCAGGCGGGGCCGAGCTGGAGCGCGGGCTACGGCCAGAGAAACAGAGGGACTTTTCTGCAAGAACGACGGGGTGGCTGACAGGTGGGGTAGGCTGGTCCGCGGGTTAAGGAATTAAAAAGGTTGGGGGGTTTTCTGAAAATCGGCCACGGCCCCACTGTTCCTCTTCTCTGCGAACGCGCGGACAGATTCGTGCGCGACAGGCGCAGGGCGCGGTGCGCGGGGGTTCGATCCGGGGACCTGGGGCTCGCGCTCGGCGGTGGTAGCCACTGCGGTAGGCTGGGGTTGGTGACAGGAGGGAGTAGAGCGGCTAGGTGAGGTTCTTCGCGATGCGACGACGCAGAGGTCGCACGCGCACGCGACGCGCCGAGAGCGTTTGACAAAAAGATCGGCGGGGCTAAGGCGGTACGGCGAGGCGGAACATGTCAGGGTGAAGGAGGTGCTCACCGGGAGTGGGTCGGTGGGGTCGGATCGTGCCGGAGCGCAGGGAAACGGCGAGGATGCTGACGGCCGGAGTGCTAGGGTTTAGCGTCGGGGCGGCGGTGGTTCCGGCGGTTCCAGCCCTTCTCCTCCTCGACGGCGGGTACAGGGCGAAGCAGAGGGCAGGTCCTCGGTCTCCTCGATCACCAGCACGACGTGCTCAACGGCTGGATCGACGGGGGCGACACGGTGATGGCGGTGGCCGGCGAGAGAGGATGGTGTCGGTGCAGAAGAAGGGAGGAGGGACAGGGCGCCTCGGGGAGATCTGGAGAGGCCAGAGGAGCCATGGGGAAGGAGGAAAAGGAGGGAGAGAGAGGAGGTGCAGCCGTGGCAGGGAGGGTAGATAAGGTGGCTCGGTGCCACCTTTTTCCCTCCTCTTCACGTGCTTGCTCGGGCTGGCCAGGTACGGCATGGCAGGTGGGCCAGGACGTGACCAAAGAGGGCAGGCTCGGACTGGAGGGGCCCTCAGGCAGGGAGAGAGAGAAGAGAGGGAGAGAGAGAGGGGAGGCTCGGTTAGGAGCTAGGTTAGGCATGGGATCGGTTAGGGTTTAGGAGAAGGGTGGGGTGAGGTAGATGGGTGGCTAGGTGGGGCCTGCTGGCAGGGAGAGGCCGAGAGAGAGGGCATGGCAGCTAGGGTTAGCTAGAGAGGGCTCGGGCTAGGGTTTGGTTTAGGGTTGGGGTAGATCATGGTGGTGGTAGGGTTTAGAGATAGAAAAGAGAGAGAGCTAGGGAGAGAGGGTTTGGGCATGAACCAAAAATAAAGGCAAGCAAAAGGGGATATGGGTGATGGAAAGAGGGTGAGGTTGCAAGGTCAAAACAAAGGAATAGGGCCAACATGAGTAGACCCTCAAAGATCCATGCTTCACTTGCAACAACACATGAAAAACCCAAAGGAGAGAAAGATGGTGAGGTTTGCATGGCCCATGCATGGGTATTAAATGCCATGTCTATTATTGTGAAAATAATTGTAAATGACCATGGGCATTTATTAACACATGCATTTCAAACAGGGAATTAAGGCCAAGCCAAAAGAGTGGTGTTGGGGTCCCATGTGGAGTAGATGAAATATGCTCATATTTGAATATAATTGGACATTCTAGTGTGTGTATTCCACTAGGTGTTTATTATCCACAACAATATTCCAACATGAGCAGCTATTCCAAAACAATTCCATGTGGAAGCTAGAATAAGAGTTTCCTTCACCAAACAGGCAAGGTGGTCCCACATATCAAGAGTGTGGAAACAACCTGATGCTAGTGTGGAAGCATGTAGAAATAGAAAAGGATCCATCCCAACCTACATGAGCTAGAGGTAAACCCAAATAAAATGCTAAGCTCACATATATTGGAATGGTAGAATTATGGTGTGGTGACAAGAAAGGTGGTGGAGTTAATAAAAGATATGCCCCCAACTCAACTTGGGCATCAAGCATTTATCAAGAACCAAATACAATATCAAGAGACAAATACAATTAACAATTCATATGAGAGAAGAACCAAACAAAAGGGTTTTATATGATGCTCAAATGCAAGGTGGCATGATGACATGAGCATGATAAAATTATGATGCAACAATTATATATATGAAGTAGCCATTATATTACTAAACCAAGTAGCATTACAATTGTTAGACAATTGGGATGCTACAACTCTCCCCCACTAAACAGGAATCTCGCCCCGAGATTCTAGGAAGAAGAAGGAGACACAAAGAGGGTAGGAAACTTGGCACGGAGCTCATCTTCACGTTCCCAAGTGGCTTCATCAACAGAATGGTGCGACCACTGCACCTTGCAGAACTTGATGGACTTGTTGCGAGTCCTTCTTTCTGCGACTTCAAGGATTTTTCTGGGGTGTTCTTGATAAGACAGGTCTTCTTGGAGATTGATAAGCTCATGGTCCACGGTCCTGCCGGGATCCTTGAAGCACTTCTTGAGTTGAGAGATGTGGAAAACATCATGGACCTTGATTTTTTCCGGGAGCTCAAGAGCATAAGCAACTTCTCCTCTTCTTCCACGAATTTTGAATGGACCGATGTATCTAGGAGCCAGCTTTCCTTTGATACCAAAATGGTGCGTGCCTCTCATGGGAGTGACACGAAGGTAAACGAGATCACCAGGGACATACTCCATGTCCGTGTGCTTTCTGTCATAGTTGCTCTTCTGGCGACTTTGAGCAATCTTCAGATTTTCAAGAATGATGTGAACCTTCTCCTCCGCTTGAGTTACAATGTCGGGGCCAAACAATATTCTTTCACCTGCACCCGACCAACCAATCGGAGTTCTGCATTTGCGGCCATAAAGAGCCTCAAATGGTGCCATCTTTAGACTTTTCTGGAAGCTATTGTTGTAAGAGAATTCAGCATAAGGAAGACATTCTTCCCACTTCATGCCAAAAGAGATGACGCACGCACGGAGCATATCCTCCAGAATCTGATTGATCCTTTCAACTTGTCCTTGCGACTGAGGGTGGTAAGCTGTGCTGAAGTTCAATTTTGTCCCCAAAGCATTTTGGAAACTTTCCCAGAACTTGGAAGTGAAGATGCTTCCACGGTCTGAACTGATCTCAAGAGGAACCCCATACAGAGAGACAATTCTGTTGATATAGAGCTCAGCCAACTGAATTGCAGAAATTGTTTCCTTGACGGGAAAGAAGTGAGCCACTTTAGAAAGCCTGTCAATGATAACAAAGATTGCATTGTTGCCCTTCTGCGACCTTGGAAAGCGAGTGATGAAGTCCATCTCTACTTTCTCCCATTTCCATTCCGGGGGTTTCAATGGCTGTAGAAGACCGGAAGGTTTCTGATGGACAGCTTTAACTCTGCGGCAGACATCACACTCCGAGACATACTTGGCACAATATCGTTTCAATCCCGGCCACCAATATTGTGTTTTCAAGTCCATGTACATCTTTGTGCTGCCAGGGTGGATAGAAAGAACAGAATCATGCGCCTCCTTGAGAACTTGCTCTCTCAAACCCGGGTAGTTCGGAACAAACATCCGGTGTTCAAAGAAAAGCGTGCCTTGGTCATCGACGTGGAAGGACTCATACTTCGGAAGCTGAAGTCTGGAGATGATCTTTTTGGTGTACGGATCACCAAGCTGAAAGGAGCGAACCTTTTCTTCCAAGAGAGGGGTTGCCAGAAGGTTCAGAAGATACCCTTGTTCCACAATTTCAAGGTTGAGCTGACGGAATTCCTCGCACAAGAGAGGCTGTTGTTCTTCCATCATGAGGTTGTTGACATAAGCTTTGCGGCTGAGAGCGTCGGCCATGACATTAGCTTTGCCCGGAGTGTAGTTGATGGTCAAATCAAAATCATTGATTGCTTCAATCCATCTCCTCTGACGAAGGTTGAGATCAGGCTGAGTGAAGATATACTTCAAACTCTTGTGATCAGAAAAGATTTCACAACAGTTGCCAAGCAAGTAGTGCCTCCATACTTTCAAAGCAAAGACAACTGCTGCGAGCTCGAGGTCATGTGTAGGATAGTTGATCTCATGCGTCTTCAACTGTCGAGAGGCATAAGCAACAACTTGCTTTTCTTGCATAAGGACCGCACCCAATCCTTGCAAAGATGCGTCGCAGAATATCTGGAAAGGCTTGGATGTATCCGGAGGAACCAAGACTGGTGTGGAAGTGAGCTTCTCTTTGAGTGTTTCAAAGCTTGCTTGACATGCAGGAGTCCAAAGGTATTTCTTGCCTTTCTTGAGGAGATCGGTAAGAGGCTTCGCTATCTTCGAAAAGTTCTGAACGAAGCGTCGGAAATAACTAGCCAAACCAAGGAAGCTCCGGTCTTCTTTGACATTTACAGGAGGAAGCCAGTCAACAATTGTCTTTACAGTTTCCGGGTTGACGGCAATGCCCTTAGCAGAGATGATGTGACCAAGATAGGTGACTTGAGGCAGCCAAAACTCACATTTGGAGAACTTTGCATACAGGCAGTTCTCACGAAGCTTGTTTAGGACACACCGAAGGTGTTCTTCATGTTCTTCCTTTGACTTAGAATAGAATAGGATGTCATCCAGATAGACCACAATGAACTTATCAAGATACTCCATGAAAACCGAGTTCATAAGCCTCGAGAAGGTGGCAGGTGCGTTGGTGAGACCGAAAGACATGACCGTGTACTCATACAGGCCATAGCGGGTGGTGAAAGCTGTTTTAGGAACATCTTCCTTGCGAATCTTGATTTGGTGATAACCACTTCTCAAGTCAAGCTTAGAGAATACCACAGCTCCAGCTAGCTGATCGAAGAGATCATTAATCCGCGGAAGGGGTTATTTATTCTTGATGGTTTTAGCATTGAGAGCCCGATAGTCAACACAAAGTCTATCAGTCTTGTCTCGCTTCTTCACAAAGATTGTTGGGCTACCCCAAGAAGAAGTACTATGTTGAATGAAGCCCAACTTCTCTTGTTCATCAAGCTGACGTTTGAGTTCAGCCAACTAAGCAGGACCCATTTTATAAGGCCGCTTAGAGATAGGAGCCGTTCCAGGTTCAAGCTCAATTACAAACTCAACCTCACGATCCGGAGGCATACCTGGCAACTCTTCAGGAAAGACATCTGGAAACTCATAGACCATCGGAACACTCTGAATAGCTTCCATAGCATCATCATTCAGAGCCGCCAAAGAGAAAAGCTGGATAGCAGGAGTCAGACTTGGAGAATAGACTATATGGCCTTCAGGAATTTTCAGAGAAACCGAGCGTTCAGCACAATCAATCTTAGCTGCATTTGCTGTCAACCAATCCATGCCCAAGATGACATCAATGTCAGAATTGCCCAGAACAATTAAGGACACCGAGAACGAAGAGCCACCAATCTCAATTTGATTGCCATGGCTGATTTTAGAAGCTGCCATTGTTGCTCCAGGAGAAAGGACCATTAACCGCTTAAGGAGAGGATCCATAGCTAACTCATTCTCATTTGCAAACTTGTGAGAAACAAAAGAATGCGATGCACCAGAATCAAACAAAACTCGTGCAGGGACTGAGTTAACGGAAAGCATACCCATCACAACTCCAGGTGCATGCTCAGCTTGAGCGGCGTTGACACAGTTGGCACGAGCAACAGTAGACCCGGGCTTGGTGTTGATGTTGAGAGCCCGAGGTGGTGGTGTACGAACCAAAGGAGAGCTTGCCGCAGGTCTTGGAGGTGGTGGAGGAAGAGCTTTGTTTTTCATCGGACAGTTCCAGTATTGATGCCCAGTGTTTCCACAAGTGTAACAAGCACCAGGTGGACGTGGAGCAACGTTGACAGGGACTCCGCCAGGTGCTCCAGGGTAGTGGTGGTTGTAGCCCCTGGGAGCAGCAGTGAGGAAGTTTGGTGGCCTTGCCGCGTAGCTTGAAGGTCTTGGTGGAGCCGGGAGCGACGGTGGGGTGTTAGGAACCCAGACACGACGCTTAGAAGGAGTTGACATAGCTGAAGAGCTTGCTGCATCGCGGTTGTGTTTCTTTGACTCCTCATACACTTGCCTACTTGCTTCCTCCTGCAGAGCTGTATGTTGGAGTTCCAGAAAAGATGCTGGCCTTGCATGTGTGATTGCATATTTAATCGATGCATTGAGCCCTTGTCTGAACCTCTTTTGCTTCTTCTTGTCATCAGAGATCTCATCGCCACCATAACGAGAAAGGTTCATGAAGTTTCTGATGTAGCTATTGACATTGTCATTGCCCTGCTTGAGGTTGAGAAACACTTCCTTCATCCTCTCCATGACAATTTCTGACAGATACTGCTCTTTGAAAGCTCCAGTGAACTGTTCCCAAGTGGGCTGAGAACCAGTGTAGTTTGCCTTAAGGTAATTGTCCCACCACAGAGCTGCATCTCCCTTCAGAAGGTGAGTGGCACATTTTACCCATTCTTGCTCAGGAACATCAGCAGTCACCAGTAACCTTGACATCTCACGCAACCAATCATCAGCATCAAGTGGTTGATCGGACACATCAAATTGGCGTGGGTTGAACTTCAGGAAGCTTTTGATGTCTCCTCGCTTGGGAGGTGGAGGTAGCGGAACAAACTCATTCCTCCTGACACTTTCTTCAAAACGCTGCTGGTTCTGCTGCATTGCTGCCAAGGCATTGGCGATGCTTGACAACGCGGCCCCCAGTTCAGGTTGTATGTCCTCCTCAGAACGGCGTGGTGGTGCCATCCTGTGATTGATATAAAACACAAGTCAGTACCATAATGGAGAATAATAATAATCCAAAATAGTACCGAGATGGAATTAACCAAGATTAAAGGATACAATTTACTAAGATGATATTAAAATATCAACAAAGTTCAAAGCACCTAAAAGATATTAAGCATATCGCACACGACTGAAAAGGAGTGTGGTACACAACTATCAAAGAAAAATTTTCCGCAAATTTCGGCATTAAAATACCAATAGATGCGCAAAATCACTTAACGAATCAAGATTAGTGACTCTACCAATTCAATATACAAGAGCGAATGATAAAAGTAGTGGTATGGTCGCCACTCCATCCCGCACTCAAATCATTACTCCGCACATGAATAAGTAGAACACATATCCCAACACCTTCTTCTCAAGATGAACCTAAAGATTAGTAACTACGGAAACGAACACCCCAAACAAGATAACGTCGGATAACAAAGAGTAAGATAGATCGCGGCGGTATACAACGAATCAGATAGATCGCGTCGGTTTGCAAAAACCTGTCGGTATGGAATGTACCAACAGTTGATAACCAAAGGCAGATTGTGATAACAAATTGGATGCAACAGATAGACAAGGAATGACACACGCACACACACACACACTTTCTATGGTACTACGGAAACCCAAAACACGTGAATCCTAGTTTGAATTTTAAGAAGAGGATTGAAAACGTTACACTTCCTTACCAGAAAATGGTGGGTGGTTGGGTAAGAAGAAAAGTGGAAACAGTCCTACTCTCATGTTTGTTTTTCCCTAGTATACATAGCTACCAAAATATTTGCTAGACTGACAACGACCATTTGGCTGAGACCCTGAAGGGCGGGATGGCTCTGATACCAATTGTAACTACCTCGGTGAATTACGCTCTTAGTTACGAGCCTGGATGAGCGGAAATGGTTAAAATAGTACGGTGGGGCCAAATGCCACTCACAGGTAGACCTCTCGGCCGTCCTAACCATTTCCAAACATCAGGACAAGAACGAGCGGCGTAATCGGCAGGCGAAGGGATCAACTACATACACAAATGAGTATGTATGCAAGCCACCATACAACAGTCCTCAGAGCCATTCCATCTAAAAGAAATAGAAATATTGCAACGCCATACGGCAAGATCCAAATATCCTAGATAGATATAATAGTTTAGGATATCTCCTCATACATCAAACATCAGAGTATCAGGCGGAAGAGGAAAACAAGATCCGAGTATGGATAAGAAGCAAATCGGCATAAGATGCCCCATAAATAAACACATCCCGCCCACAGATCTCACGGATCCCCGTTCCCGGAATCTCTACACCGAATGATCGTTGCCAACACCGTCCGTCTCCTCCACCCAGTATCCATCTTGCGAGTTCACCTATTCATCTGAATCAAACAATTTATCGTGTGAGACCCTAGGGGTACTCAGCAAGTCTTTATGCCTCTAAAGGGGACACAACCTAGGGTGACGCAATTGCAGCAAAAGATAATACCTAACAATTCTATAGATACTCGCTAACCATCCGCCTAGCCAAAGATAGACGGATGTCCGTGAATTAATAGCAACAGTTATAACAGTAATATTAACAGATCCATCCTCCTCCTCGCTTACCAACGAGGAAGCGGATGAACAACGCCCCCATCCGTAGGCAGTTTTATTATCCATTCCACGAGTGTTGCACTAATTACTAGTCAGGTACTCAGTCAAATTAAAAGAGGTACTTTAGTTATACTTGTCTATGATCGAGAAACTGTGCTCCAAGTCGTCCATAACCGCGGACACGACTTTCAGAAAGTTTTACCCTGCAGGGGTGCACAAATAGCAACACACACTCGATCAACCTCGGAAAAAACCAAATCAAAACCCAACGAGGCATTCACGACAAAGCGATCACAGGATTCAGAAATATTTCAGGGGTCCACCCCATTAAGCTACCCGCAACGAAGTTGGCCGGCTCCGAGACGGACTCAAGGTTTGCGTCAATGGCTGTAAATGACTGGGAACCCGAAAGTGTGACTGGGCTTGTCGATACCGCGAAAACACTCCGCTTACCTAAACAGTACAGGTGCTCCTCGCACAATCTTAAATAAAGCAGTAAAGCATGGCATAAGTACAGGATAGTAATAAAGCCCCAAACTACTTTGTGGCCCCAAGAAATAAGAATGAATCAAGCTCTGGCTCAGGGGGGTCCATAGGCCTCCCGGATGTGGATAGCGCGAATATTCAAGGAACAGGAATCAAGTACTCGGGGTCCTACGGGACACAAGTGAGCATGAAAAACCAAATAGCAGATATTGCTCACCGGTGCCACTTTCATTAGTTCTCCCATTACTACTCAGGTTAAGTTGTTTAGGTACCTCGTTATCCATCAGACACTCACATACCCTACACATGCTGTTCTACGACCCGCATGGCTCAATCAACTCCTGTAGTAATGGCTCATGGGATGGAGGAACAAGCTTCGGTGGGGCTTAAAAGTAAAGGCTATGCAGTACTTGGGATTCAGTTTAATGCAATCGCGACTCGATGATGCAAGAATAAGATAGAGGCAATAGGAACTATATGTATGCAAGCATGTGGTAGTGCTTGCCTGGCAGCTCAGTTGAAGCGAGAGAAGGATCTGGATAGTGCTCCTAGGTCTCTTGATATATCCCCTGCTCAGCGTCTATTCGAAGAAGAACCAAACAAACAAGGGCCAACATAAATAAAGTGCACAAGCATATGAATTAAAATGCGACAAGCAACAATCATGCCATGATGAATGATGCACAATTTGCATGGAAATAAAGTAGCATGGCATGGGTGAGGTGTGGAATACAAGAATAAGGCATTTTATGGAGTTTTAGTCACATTTTATACTCAAATAAGTTGCTGTATACTTTATATTTATATGATGCATGCTGCAATTCAGAACATGGAATGCATAGACAGAAAGGTCTCATCGAGCTGATCATTTTAGACATATCATTTGTCAAATTTGGAGTTATAAAACAAAAGTCATTAAATAATTAAGAAAAAGGGCATTTTATTGTAATTTTAAACAACTTGAAAAAATTAAAGTGTTCAAACAATATTTTGAATGGCATATTTGAATTCCTCACATTTTTCTGATTTCAAAACATATATTATTTGTATTATTTGGAATAATATTTGAAAAGTTATTTAAAAACAGATTTGAATTTGAATTTAAATCAAATTTGAAAAGTTTAAATTAAAACAGAAAACAGAAATCCTTTTGTCACTCAGCCCAGTCCTAGCCACAGTCACAGACAAGTGGGGCCAAGGCTGACTGGGACACACGCGTCCATGAATTATCTTTCTCACCGCGGCGCTTCCTAGCCATAGAGAGTGACAGATGGGCCCGGCAGCGGGAGGCCCACGTGCCAGCGAACGAGCGCGCAGGGACTGCCAGGCGGGGCCGAGCTGGAGCGTGGGCTACGGCCAGAGAAACAGAGGGACTTTTGTGCAAGAACGACGGGGTGGCTGACAGGTGGGGTAGGCTGGTCCGCGGGTTAAGGAATTAAAAAGGTTGGGGGGTTTTCTGAAAATCGGCCACGGCCCCACTGTTCCTCTTCTCTGCGAACGCGCGGACAGATTCGTGCGCGACAGGCGCAGGGCGCGGCGCGCGGGGGTTCGATCCGGGGACCTGGGGCTCGCGCTCGGCGGCGGTAGCCACTGCGGTAGGCTGGGGTTGGTGACAGGAGGGAGTAGAGCGGCTAGGTGAGCTTCTTCGCGACGCGACGACACAGAGGTCGCACGCGCACGCGACGCGCCGAGAGCGTTTGACAAAAAGATCGGCGGGGCTAAGGCGGTACGGCGAGGCGGAACATGTCAGGGTGAAGGAGGTGCTCACTGGGAGTGGGTCGGTGGGGTCGGATCGTGCCGGAGCGCAGGGAAACGGCGAGGATGCTGACGGCCGGAGTGCTAGGGTTTGGCGTCGGGGCGGCGGTGGTTCCGGCGGTTCCAGCCCTTCTCCTCCTCGACGGCGGGTACAGGGCGAAGCAGAGGGCAGGTCCTCGGTCTCCTCGATCACCACCACGACGTGCTCAACGGCTGGATCGACGGGGGCGACACGGTGCTGGCGGTGGCCAACGAGAGAGGGTGGCGTCGGTGCAGAAGAAGGGAGGTGGGACAGGGCGCCTCGGGGAGATCTGGAGAGGCCAGAGGAGCCATGGGGAAGGAGGGAGAGAGAGGAGGTGCAGCCGTGGTAGGGAGGGTAGATAAGGTGGCTCGGTGCCACCTTTTTCCCTCCTCTTCACGTGCTTGCTCGGGCTGGCCAGGTAGGGCATGGCAGGTGGGCCAGGACGTGACCAAAGAGGGCAGGGTCGGACTGGAGGGGCCCTCAGACAGGGAGAGAGAGAAGAGAGGGAGAGAGAGAGGGGAGGCTCGGTTAGGAGCTAGGTTAGGCATGGGCTCGTTTAGGGTTTACGAGAAGGGTGGGGTGAGGTAGATGGGTGGCTAGGTGGGGCCTGCTGGCAGGGAGAGGCCGAGAGAGAGGGCATGGCAGCTAGGGTTAGCTAGAGAGGGCTGTAACACCCTCGAATCGGCCCTATGCAAGTTTTAGCGCTTCCCGCCAAACCCGCATAGAAACGATTCAAGGACGCCCACCGGGCACTTTCGTGCGGGTGGAAAACGAAGTAATAACATTACACAACAGTCCTCGATGGGACCCACAGAACAGATATATATACAACAGCGACTCACTGAGTTAAGAATACAGATATAATATACAAAGATCCAAAACACCTTGAAAATGATAGAGCGTCCGACTACGGACAAGATGCAAATGGGGCTAAGAGCCCTGAAGAATAACCAACGGCGTCCATAACCCTGCCCAGGCCAAGCCGGAAGGGTAACCCTGCTAACGACGTCGAAACCTGCTAAAACGAAAGGGGTGCCGACAAAGGGCAAAGGAAAAAGAGGAGCGTCAGTACTGAGGCCAGTACACGGCGAGGCTAGAATTCGGCGGTCCTCGCCTACATAGGTATGGTGGACTGAAGCGGCAACGCAGCATGCACTAGAACAACCTATAGAGACTCGATACAACTGTCGGCTATCAGAGAGGGATAAGAAAGACCTATTCGTAACCAACCTGATGCTACCACCAAACATACCCATCCTGGTGTTTCCCCCTCGAGACAAAACGAGGAAGTCAACCGAGGAACTCACACCGTTGGCAGTTTAATTTATTCAGTTATCGTTGCGTCAATTACTAGTCAGGTATAGATAGCATGAGTCATCCTGATAGAATAAGCAGTGGGCAGTTTTAGTTAACCATTCCGTTGTAGTTGCAACACTTACTAGTCAGATGCAATTAGCATGAGATATCCCAAAACCCAGCAGTTGTTGGTACTTTTATTTAGCCATTCCGTTGTAGTGGAGCTGATTACTAGTCATACCGGATACAAGTCAATTTATAACAGTAAGCTTTAGTTATAGTTGTCTATGATCGAGAACTGTGCTCCAAGTCGTCCATAACCACGGACACGGCTTTTCGAAAAGATTTAACCCTGCAGGGGTGCACCAAAGTATCCACACGCACTTCGACCCTTTTTGCCAGATCAATTAACATACACCCATCGGTATGTCGGCGGGGCCTAAGTCATGACGTTTCCCAGACCCAAAGCAAGTACATGGGGGCCACCCCACTAAGTCTACCCGCAACAAAGTCGGCCGGTCTCCGAGACAGACTCAGGGTTTGGGTGGACGGCTGTAAACGACTAGGAACCCGAAAAGATGATTGGGCTTGTCGATACAGCGAAAACGTGTCCCGATCCTAAACAGTACAGGTGCAGTACATTGCACAATTTAAATAAAGCAGTAAAGCATGGCATAAGTACAGAATAGTAAATAAAACCTCAAACTAGTTGTGGTCCCCAGTACAATACTTTGAAATCAGGTACTAATCGATGGGGTGCCCACACATCCCACATGTGGTTAGCGCGCTCGATCTCGGAACAGGTGTCAAGAACTCGGGGTCCTACGGGACACCAGTGAGCGGTCGGAAACCAAATATTGTCTATCACCCACCGGTGCCTCTGCATTACCTACTTCAATTTTAGTTATTAAACAGTAATTAAAGTCTTGATCAACTCCAACATTAAACATGCGGCAACACTCCAACAACTGTGGTACTGGATGAGACGCAACAACACTAGAGCAAGCGACTACGACGCGCAAGTCCAACTATCTACCAACAACAGGTAATAGGATGTGTCCAAGGCAATATAAGGCTGCAATGGATATCACGGGTACGAAAACTATAGCATCGCAACACAGATAGCAATAGATCAACAGGAGGAAATAAAGACTATAAAAGTAAGATAGGTAGAAAGGGGGAGGTGCTCGCCTGAAAACATTGCCGAAGGTTCATCCGAAGATCGGGTCGACACTCGCATCAACTCAATGGCCTAGTCCGTGAAGAAGCAAAACACTAGCACAAACACCGGATGCACTATTTAATACTATGACAGAAGATCGGGCATGATGCATGTATGATGCATGACATGGCAAGATGCGATGCAACTAGGCAATGTTAAGCGGAACCGGGGTCCCGACATTTATTTAGAAGGTTCATGTTGTTTAGATACCCTGCAATTTAAATGTTGGATTAGCAAGACAAAACATGGCTTCGATTCGCTATGCCAATTTAAATGGAGTCCGGAATAAGATAAAGATATCCCTCATATCGTCTCCATATTTAATTATGAGGTGAATCGGCATAATGCCCCCAAACCACAGGCAGCCATGCAAGCATGAACAATTTAATATGCGACAGACGATAATGTCATATTATAAAAATAATGGGGGTCTCGGATAGGGAATCACATTAGGGTTCGGCGAACTTGGGCTCCGAGGGGTTCGGGGTCGGTCTCAGGGTCCGGATCTGGGGTTCGGTCTCGGCGGGATCGGTCTCGGATAACGGAAGGAGATCTTGGCGCATCCGAGAAGAAGAACTTGGTTGGCGTCGGGCACATCGGATTCGCCCTTGTCAGGGTCGATCTTGTCGTCGCGAAGATCTTGTCGGGTCGCATCTCGGGTCGGTCTTGGCGTCCGGGGGGGGGGAGTACTTGTCGTTCCCGTGACGATCTTGGCGTTCTTTCGGTTCGGGTAGCAGATCTCGGTGTTCCGTGACGAAGGTCTTGATGGTTCCGTCTTTGTTTGTCGATGTCGGACTTGGGTGGATCGGGTACCGGGGTCTCGGTGGGATCGGTCTTCGGTTCCAGGAAGGAGTTCTTGGTGCTCCGAGAGGGAGTTCTTGGAGTTCGATATGGAGATCTTATTGGCCCATGTCGGTGATCATTGGGTAGCGCCAGTTTCACTTGTCAAAACCGGAGCCGAAAGGGTCATGGCCTAGAGCAGCAACACCACATTAGCACAGCATGAGGCCGATCCAGGAGAGCTATGCCGACAACGATACATCAGACCACCAAAACACATGCTTAGATCAACAGGACAAAAAGAAAAACGAGGACATGTGCACTACCCCTGTCCGGTGTGGACAAAGGCTCGAACACCTTGTGAGACGGGAAACAACAGGAGGCTGGCGAGCTGGCTCGGGTGGCCTCCGACCTTGACGTCCTTGGAAGGCCATGGCAGAGACGGCGATGTTGACGTGACGGAGCAGAGGCCGGCAGGGGCGCCGGGCCGAAGCAGGAGGAGGAAGGCTAGGCGGCGCAGGGCGTGGCCGACCGCGGCAGGGGGTCGCGCGACCCTGGCGACAGGAGGAGCTCCGGGCGGGGGTGGGGGCGGACACGGGCGAGCGAGCGCAGGGAGACGGCGGTTCCGGCGCAGATGGCGAGGCGGCCAGGGCGGTCAAGGTCGCTGGGGCGACATCGGCCGGACGCGGGGCAGGCGAGCTCGGCGCGAGGAGGAGGTGGGGCAGGGCGGTTGGAGCTTGCGGGGAAGAGGGCGGCGGAGGGAGGCCAGAGAGGCGGAGGCAGACGCGACACGTCGCGCCGGCGAGGGAAGAGGAGGCCGCGGGGAGCTTGGCGATGGGGCCGGCAGGCGGCTCGCCGGAGGGGCGCGGCCAGACGCGACGGCAGCGGGACGGAGGCGAGGAAGGAGGCGACCGGCGGCGCTGCGAAGGAGAGAGGGCACCGGGGCCACAGCGGGGCTCTGCAGGCGGAGCGCCGGTGAGGCGCAGGGCCGGGGATCCGAGGAGGCGGCCGGCGAGCAGAGAGAGACCGGGCGGCGGATGCGCTGGGGAAGAGGCGCCCGGGTACGACGGGGCGGCATCCGGAGGCGGGGACTACCCGCGGGGAAGCGCGGCGGCGACCGACGGTCTCCATGGAGGCAGAGGCGGCGGGGAAAACTAGCAGAGGGAGGTGGCCTTCGTGAGGAAGGAGGGAGCGGGATGCGGTGGATGCTTGCAGGCGGAAACACGTGGAGAGGATGCAAGGGAGGGGGTGGGCCCAGGAGGAAAGAGAGAGATGGTCCGCGGGGTAGGGCCTAGATCGATCGGGAGGTGGGGTTTTGAGCGGGACGGCGGGTGTGGGTCGGGGGGTTGGACCAGGTGGGTTTGGGGCGCGTGCGGGACGGCCAGGTGGTTGGCATGGGCGGGAAAAGGGAGTGGGGACAGGCGGCATGGGGTGGCGTGCCCAGGAGGGCGGGAGCGGCAGGTGGGTGGAGCACGGCGGGAGTTCCAGGGGAACCAGGTGGCGCGTGGGGGTTGGCTGGAGGAGTGGCCAGGGTGAGGTGGCGCAACGGGATAGGTTGGGGTGAGGTGGAGGGGGGGCTGGGTAGATAGGTTAGGGTAGTCAAAGGTTTAGGGTGGCTCTGGTTTTTGTACTGGGGGTGGCCGACTGGGTCGGATCGGCCCGGTACGGCTGCCCCCTAAAAAGAATATAAAATTTTATGTATTGTTTAAAAGACTTGTGCAATTTATTTTTAGACAAACAAAATATCCGGAAGGGTCCGGGGATTATTTTGAAATAGAGAGGGATCTTTGTAGAAAGCAAAAGTAGGTTTGAACAAAATAGTTTTAGTCAATGAGATGCATGATGATGTCATGATGATGCAATGCACAAAAACAACGCGATTTTCTAGTAGTGGTTTTGCGGGATGCCACAATTCGACACCACTAACAATGGATCTCGCCCTCGAGATCCGCCTCATGGTACCGGGTAGAAGGGCGGCGGTCTGAATCTTCTCGCATCCTGTAGATCCTCGCGACACCACTAACAAGAGGTCATTGTCCGTGATCGTCGAGAGAACACTCCGGGAACAAAAGGTCGAAGGTAGAGGTATCAACAAATAAAGCCACCTCTAGCTACGATAGAAAGAGAAAACCGATGCACTCTCATCCAATTCAATGTACAAAAGCGAATAGAAGGGGTAGTCGGCATGGGGGCCAATCCATCACGCACCCAAACTATTACTCTGCACAATCAGTAGAAAAGCGTGCAACCATTCTCGGAATCAGACTGAAGATCTCGACAACCGAGGTTCAGAAACAAAGGAGTGATGCATGCCCTGCACCGGATCTGGTGTAGGTGATGTCGTCGCGTCAGAAAACACCGGAAGGCACGAGAAGGAACAAAGAGAAGTCCACCAGTCGAAGGATTCCTCGGATAGCATGAAGACCAGATGTAGCAACACCGTTACCAAAGGAGGAAGCGAAACCCTGAAGGTACTATGGAATCCAACCACGAGAAATCCTGGACTCGAAGAGAGAGAAGAGAGAGGATTCAAAATGCGTAGAGGTAAGAGGAGAATAGCAGAGGGGTAAGGAGTAAAAGCAGACCTAATCAGATCTATCCAACCGATTTTGCAAAAATAGTTTTGACACTCTACTTCGGCCGTTAGCTAGGTTATCCTACAGGCTGGACTTGTGGGGTATCGCAACTGCTGAGCTCTGATACCACTCTGTAACACCCTCGAATCGGCCCTATGCAAGTTTTAGCGCTTCCCGCCAAACCCGCATAGAAACGATTCAAGGACGCCCACCGGGCACTTTCGTGCGGGTGGAAAACGAAGTAATAACATTACACAACAGTCCTCGATGGGACCCACAGAACAGATATATATATACAACAACGACTCACTGAGTCAAGAATACAGATATAATATACAAAGATCCAAAACACCTTGAAAATGATAGAGCGTCCGACTACGGACAAGATGCAAATGGGGCTAAGAGCCCTGAAGAATAACCAATGGCGTCCATAACCCTGCCCAGGCCAAGCCGGAAGGGTAACCCTGCTAACGACGTCGAAACCTGCTAAAACGAAAGGGGTGTCGACAAAGGGCAAAGGAAAAAGAGGAGCGTCAGTACTGAGGCCAGTACACGGCGAGGCTAGAATTCGGCGGTCCTCGCCTACATAAGTATGGTGGACTGAAGCGGCAGCGCAGCATGCACTAGAACAACCTATAGAGACTCGATACAACTGTCGGCTATCAGAGAGGGATAAGAAAGACCTATTCGTAACCAACCTGATGCTACCACCAAACATACCCATCCTGGTGTTTCCCCCTCGAGACCAAACGAGGAAGTCAACCGAGGAACTCACACCGTTGGCAGTTTTATTTATTCAGTTATCGTTGCATCAATTACTAGTCAGGTATAGATAGCATGAGTTATCCTGATAGAATAAGCAGTGGGCAGTTTTAGTTAACCATTCCGTTGTAGTTGCAACACTTACTAGTCAGATGCAATTGGCATGAGATATCCCAAAACCCAGCAGTTGTTGGTACTTTTATTTAGCCATTCCGTTGTAGTGGAGCTGATTACTAGTCATACCGGATACAAGTCAATTTATAACAGTAAGCTTTAGTTATAGTTGTCTATGATCGAGAACTATGCTCCAAGTCGTCCATAACCGCGGACACGGCTTTTCGAAAATATTTAACCCTGCAGGGGTGCACCAAAGTATCCACACGCACTTCGACCCTTTTTGCCAGATCAATTAACATACACCCATCGGTATGTCGGCGGGGCCTAAGTCATGACGTTTCCCAGACCCAAAGCAAGTACATGGGGGCCACCCCACTAAGTCTACCCGCAACAAAGTCGGCCGGTCTCCGAGACAGACTCAGGGTTTGGGTGGACGGCTGTAAACGACTGGGAACCCGAAAAGATGATTGGGCTTGTCGATACAGCGAAAACGTGTCCCGATCCTAAACAGTACAGGTGCAGTACATTGCACAATTTAAATAAAGCAGTAAAGCATGGCATAAGTACAGAATAGTAAATAAAACCTCAAACTAGTTGTGGTCCCCAGTACAATACTTTGAAATCAGGTACTAATCGATGGGGTGCCCACACATCCCACATGTGGTTAGCACGCTCGATCTCGGAACAGGTGTCAAGAACTCGGGGTCCTACGGGACACCAGTGAGTGGTCGGAAACCAAATATTGTCTATCACCCACCGGTGCCTCTGCATTACCTACTTCAATTTTAGTTATTAAACAGTAATTAAAGTCTTGATCAACTCCAACATTAAACATGCGGCAACACTCCAACAACTGTGGTACTGGATGAGACGCAACAACACTAGAGCAAGCGACTACGACGCGCAAGTCCAACTATCTACCAACAACAGGTAATAGGATGTGTCCAAGGCAATATAAGGCTGCAATGGATATCACGGGTACGAAAACTATAGCATCGCAACACAGATAGCAATAGATCAACAGGAGGAAATAAAGACTATAAAAGTAAGATAGGTAGAAAGGGGGAGGTGCTCGCCTGAAAACATTGCCGAAGGTTCATCCGAAGATCGGGTCGACACTCGCATCAACTCAACGGCCTAGTCCGTGAAGAAGCAAAACACTAGCACAAACACCGGATGCACTATTTAATACTATGACAGAAGATCGGGCATGATGCATGTATGATGCATGACATGGCAAGATGCGATGCAACTAGGCAATGTTAAGCGGAACCGGGGTCCCGACATTTATTTAGAAGGTTCATGTTGTTTAGATACCCTGCAATTTAAATGTTGGATTAGCAAGACAAAACATGGCTTCGGTTCGCTATGCCAATTTAAATGGAGTCCGGAATAAGATAAAGATATCCCTCATATCGTCTCCATATTTAATTATGAGGTGAATCGGCATAATGCCCCCAAACCACAGGCAGCCATGCAAGCATGAACAATTTAATATGCGACAGACGATAATGTCATATTATAAAAATAATGGGGGTCTCGGATAGGGAATCACATTAGGGTTCGGCGAACTTGGGCTCCGAGGGGTTCGGGGTCGGTCTCAGGGTCCGGATCTGGGGTTCGGTCTCGGCAGGATCGGTCTCGGATAACGGAAGGAGAGCTTGGAGCATCCGAGAAGAAGAACTTGGTTGGCGTCGGGCACATCGGATTCGCCCTGGTCAGGGTCGATCTTGTCGTCGCGAAGATCTTGTCGGGTCGCATCTCGGGTCGGTCTTGGCGTCCGGGGGGGGGAGTACTTGTCGTTCCCGTGAAGATCTTGGCATTCTATCGGTTCGGGTAGCAGATCTCGGTGTTCCGTGATGAAGGTCTTGATGGTTCCGTCTTCGTTTGTTGATGTCGGACTTGGGTGGATCGGGTACCGGGGTCTCGGTGGGATCGGTCTTCGGTTCCAGGAAGGAGTTCTTGGTGCTCCGAGAGGGAGTTCTTGGAGTTCGATATGGAGATCTTATTGGCCCATGTCGGTGATCATTGGGTAGCGCCAGTTTCACTTGTCAAAACCGGAGCCGAAAGGGTCATGGCCGAGAGCAGCAACACCACATTAGCACAGCATAAGGCCGATCCAGGAGAGCTATGCCGACAACGATACATCAGACCACCAAAACACATGCTTAGATCAACAGGACAACAAGAAAAACGAGGACATGTGCACTACCCCTGTCCGGTGTGGACAAAGGCTCGAACACCTTGTGAGACGGGAAACAACAGGAGGCTGGCGAGCTGGCTCGGGTGGCCTCCGACCTTGACGTCCTTGGAAGGCCATGGAAGAGACGGCGATGTTGACGTGACGGAGCAGAGGCCGGCAGGGGCGCCGGTCCGAAGCAGGAGGAGGAAGGCTAGGCCGCGCGAGGCGTGGCCGACCGCGGCAGGGGGTCGCGCGACCCTGGCGACAGGAGGAGCTCCGGGCGGGGGTGGGGGCGGACACGGGCGAGCGAGCGCAGGGAGACGGCGGTTCCGGCGCAGATGGCGAGGCGGCCAGGGCGGTCAAGGTCGCTGGGGCGACATCGGCCGGACGCGGGGCAGGCGAGCTCGGCGCGAGGAGGAGGTGGGGCAGGGCGGTTGGAGCTTGCAGGGAAGAGGGCGGCGGAGGGAGGCCAGAGAGGCGGAGGCAGACGCGACACGTCGCGCCAGCGAGGGAAGAGGAGGCCGCGGGGAGCTTGGCGATGGGGCCGGCAGGCGGCTCGCCGGAGGGGCGCGACCAGACGCGACGGCAGCGGGACGGAGGCGAGGAAGGAGGCGACCGACGGTGCTGGGAAGGAGAGAGGGCACCGCGGCCACGGCGGGGCTCTGCAGGCGGAGCGCCGGCGAGGCGCAGGGCCGGGGATCCGAGGAGGCGGCCGGCGAGCAGAGAGAGACCGGGCGGCGGATGCGCTGGGGAAGAGGCGCCCGAGTACGACGGGGCGGCATCCGGAGGCGGGGACTACCCGCGGGGAAGCGCGGCGGCGACCGACGGTCTCCCTGGAGGCAGAGGCGGCGGGGAAAACTAGCAGAGGGAGGTGGCCTTCGCGAGGAAGGAGGGAGCGGGATGCGGTGGATGCTTGCGGGCGGAAACGCGTGGAGAGGATGCAAGGGAGGGGGTGGGCCCAGGAGGGAAGAGAGAGATGGTCCGCGGGGTAGGGCCTAGATCGATCGGGAGGTGGGGTTCTGAGCGGGACGGCGGGTGTGGGTCGGGGGGTTGGACCAGGTGGGTTTGGGGCGCGTGCGGGGCGGCCAGGTGGTTGGCATGGGCGGGAAAAGGGAGTGGGGACAGGCGGCATGGGGTGGCGTGCCCAGGAGGGCGGGAGCGGCAGGTGGGGTGGAGCACGGCGGGAGTTCCAGGGGAACCAGGTGGCGCGTGGGGGTTGGCTGGAGGAGTGGCCAGGGTGAGGTGGCGCAACGGGATAGGTTGGGGTGAGGTGGAGGGGGCTGTGTAGATAGGTTAGGGTAGGAAAAGGTTTAGGGTGGCTCTGGTTTTTGTACTGGGGGTGGCCGACTGGGTCGGATCGGCCCGGTACGGCTGCCCCTAAAAATAATATAAAATTTTATGTATTGTTTAAAAGACTTGTGCAATTTATTTTGAGACAAACAAAATATCCGGAAGGGTCCGGGGATTATTTTGAAATAGAGAGGGATCTTTGTAGAAAGCAAAAGTAGGTTTGAACAAAATAGTTTTAGTCAATGAGATGCATGATGATGTCATGATGATGCAATGCACAAAAACAACGCGATTTTCTAGTAGTGGTTTTGCGGGATGCCACAAGGGCTCAGGCTAGGGTTTGGTTTAGGGTTGGGGTAGATCATGGTGGTGGTAGGGTTTAGAGATAGAAAAGAGAGAGAGCTAGGGAGAGAGGGTTTGGGCATGAACCAAAAATAAAGGCAAGCAAAAGGGGATATGGGTGATGGAAAGAGGGTGAGGTTGCAAGGTCAAAACAAAGGAATAGGGCCAAGATGAGTAGACCCTCAAAGATCCATGCTTCACTTGCAACAACACATGAAAAACCCAAAGGAGAGAAAGATGGTGAGGTTTGCATGGCCCATGCATGGGTATTAAATGCCATGTCTATTATTGTGAAAACAATTGTAAATGACCATGGGCATTTATTAACACATGCATTTCCAACAAGAAATTAAGGCCAAGCCAAAAGAGTGGTGTTGGGGTCCCATGTGGAGTAGATGAAATATGCTCATATTTGAATATAATTGGACATTCTAGTGTGTGTATTCCACTAGGTGTTTATTATCCACAACAATATTCCAACATGAGCAGCTATTCCAAAACAATTCCATGTGGAAGCTAGAATAAGAGTTTCCTTCACCAAACAGGCAAGGTGGTCCCACATATCAAGAGTGTGGAAACAACCTGATGCTAGTGTGGAAGCATGTAGAAATAGAAAAGGATCCATCCCAACCTACATGAGCTAGAGGTAAACCCAAATAAAATGCTAAGCTCACATATATTGGAATGGTAGAATTATGGTGTGGTGACAAGAAAGGTGGTGGAGTTAATAAAAGATATGCCCCCAACTCAACTTGGGCATCAAGCATTTATCAAGAACCAAATACAATATCAAGAGACAAATACAATTAACAATGCATATGAGAGAAGAACCAAACAAAAGGGTTTTATATGATGCTCAAATGCAAGGTGGCATGATGACATGAGCATGATATAATTATGATGCAACAATTATATATATGAAGTAGCCATTATATTACTAAACCAAGTAGCATTACAATTGTTAGACAATTGGGATGCTACAGGCCACCCGGGTTAGCCGGATTGGTGACATGCTATGAGGATACCCATTTAGCATATCCCCAACAGTAGCCCCTGGAGGACTTTGAAATCTTGAGCCGGTTTGCCCATTGATCTATGAATACTCTGTCTAGGTGATATCGGCAATTCGTCAAGCAATATCTCAAAGGTCTCCCAGATAACCCTGCAATCCTCTCTGGCTTCACAATGTAGCCAGAGATTCCATGAGTCTTGGTTTCCAGAGCCGGACAATCTCCGCATTCAATGGAATCTTCAGACGTGACACTTCACTTCAACTGTCAGGAGGATGACGTAGGGTGCAGCCTATGCTACCTTAAAACTCACAAAGAACAGAGAATTAATCATCATCTATTTTCACGTGCGCGAATTCCGACACGGCAAAGCGGCAAAGACGGAGGACGTGGATAAATTACTGCGCACGTTCGTATCCATGTCGGCAATGCTCCATCCATTAGATACCTTAGCACTAATCTTGATGCAGGGTCTATATATTTTCACCGCGGTCAGTTTATTTTATTTTTACCTGCATTCGCTTCCTCGTCTTCATCTTCCTCCAGCCGCGCGACCGCTCGAGCTCCTCTTTGAAAACCCTAGGCAGAGACCTCTTCTTATCCTCCCACTCCCTCATAACAATGGCCTCCAGCAGCTCCATTCATTCGATGGAGGCAACCCCCGAGGCTATTCTAGAGCCATCCCATGGAGTAACTGTCCTGCCGGAGGGGGTGGTTGTCCCTGTCATCGCCATGGTGGAAACCACCAGCGATGTCCAAGAACAAGTGGAGCCAGAAGCTGCTGAAGAAGACAATGACTCCCACAACGTGGTGTGGAGGGGCTCTGACCTCTCCACCGAAGATCTTCAGGAACTGGTCACCGAGGGGTATCTCCCCATGGCGAAGGAGTTGGTTTGGCGGGCAGCACCGGCCGACGAGGTGGTTCCTTATCCCCAAGCTGGAGAGAAGGTGTACCTCAAGGCCCAGCTAGTACGAGGCGTAAGCCTGCCAGTCTCCAACTTCTTCTTGGACATTCTCTAGCACTTCCGGGTACTTCCCCACAATCTCTCTCCCAACAGCATCTTAGTCCTTAGCACCTTTGTAGCTCTGTGCAAAGGATTCCTAGGCATCAAACCTATGTTAGATCTATTCGTGTACTTTTTTACCGTCAAGAGAGAGTCTGTAGAGTCCAAGGACAAATTGTAGATTTGTGGAACCATTAGCTTCAAGATCCGTCCTTGCCGGCGCTTCCCCGACATCGTAGGGCATGAGTCATGCAAGATTTGGCAGTGCACGTACTTCTACGGCCTAGATATTCCTTTGCCTGACCGCCTTGATACTTATCCCGACTTTGTCGATGGAGCCGCCGCCGAGGTGCCCGCATGGCAGACCCCAGCCTCCCTTCCCTCCGATGACGAGGCAAACCTCGCCGTAAGGCAGATTGAATGTCTCGTAGATGGAGGTCTGATGGGCTTGGACCTGGCCATGTGCTGGTTTGTTAGGCAGATCCAGCCTCTGCAGCATTGCGCCTAGTTGATGTGCAAGTACACTCAAGACATGAGGGATCCCTTGACAATTTCGTGGGATAACTTCTCCACTGACTCCGTCAAACTCCGTCTTAAGAACATTGTCAAGGTGAAGGACAGGAAGCGCGGCTTCAAGATCACCTATGACATGTTCGATTGCGACACATGCCTAGATGTAGCTTTTGTTTCCTTTGTTGCTCGTTATATACTCTAAGGTTTTTCCGACTTGAAGGTGTCAGTCTAACACTCCTCTGTATCCCATCTAGCGACCTTGGCGGCGGATCAGATGGCCACCCAGGTCTAAGATCCCAAGCTGAAGGATATCCAAGTGGTGTTCGACGACGACGGCCCCAAGGATCAGCCAGCTCTGGCAGCGCGAAAGCGGAAGAGCTCCACCTCTAACACTACTGCCAAGGCCAAGAAGAAGAAGAGATCGGAGAGTGGAGTCTCTAGACGATCCACCGCCAGCTTAGAGGCGAAGAAGAAGATGTCCACCGGAATTTCTCTCACCAAGGCTCTTGCCGTGGAGTAAGTGTTTTCATTCTCCGGCTTGTACTTTTCATCTCATACCTTTTTTCAACTCTTGTGCTTATACTTCGCACGTTTCAGGAGGAAAGTCGGTGTTAGTTTGAAGCAATCCTCCAAAGATGCTGGAGGGTCAAAAAATATTTGTGACATGCAGACCAGAGATGTGGCCGCCAAGCCCTCTCTCGCTACTGCTCCCCTACTCCTGCCGCCAAGCCATTTGCTGGCCCTACTGGACATTCGTCCCCCGTCATCCCTGAGATCTCCGCCATGGAGACAGATGTCAATCCAATCCTTGATATCTCAGGCTCTATCGAGGCAGACATTGCTCCCAGCGGCCAAGCAACGCAGGAGAGCACTTCCTCCAAAGTGGCTGAAGCTCCGTCTAAGGATGCCACTAAGAAAGGGAAGTAGGTGGTGGAAGAGGCGGAGGCAGAAGCAACGGTCAAGGCGGGAGCCTCTATCCATCATCTGTTCTGAAAACTCAACAGACGGCTAGGGCATCATCCATGCCTCAGGCTTCAACATCTCCTTTGGCTACGACTCCTCCGACGTTGTGCCTAGATGACCTTATTGCACAGGCGAATGCCATGTATAACAATGCCGACATCTTCCACACCGCATATGCCAATCTAGCCAGCAATCTCAAGCTTATTGCCATTGTAAGTCTTTTGAACTTCACTTTGTTTATTTTGCATAGTATATCCCTCTGTAGCCCTAGAGCTCTTAGGCGGATAAACAAAGGTTATTGGCCTGAGTGCTCCAAAGAACTTTTAAGAGTAGAACTTGATAGTGTTGTTGGGGATATACTTTCCGGGTATCCTCACAGTTCCTCACTGACCAGGGTGGCCCACTTAGGGTTAGAGCTTTGCTTCACGGGCGGCCCAGTCAGGGAGAAGAAATGGAGTCCAATCCGGCTACGGGAAGTCCCAGAAGACTTACCAACTTAGGCCCATAGTGTTACTTGTAGTTCAAGATGTACTCTGTAACCGACTCTTAGTCGTAGCCGAATAGATATCTCCTGTAAACCCTAGGCCGGATATCTATATAAGCCATCCTAGGGAGAGCCTTTAGGGCACCCTTAATAGTCTACAATCTCAACTCGCATAGGTGAACCCTTGTAACCCATATTCCGGCTCTGCCGTATTACTGGATTGCTAGCAGGAGTAGGATCTGTCCAAAGCCGGCGGATTTGAACCTGGGTAAACTTGTGTGCTCACCGTCCTGGAACACCGTACGTCTCACACCCCTCTCTTCCGCATGCCTCGAGGACCCCCTCATGGCGTACTTGTCATCAATCCGACGATAGTTGGCTCCCACCGTGGGGCAAGTGAGCTTTGGATCTGCGTTCCGAGCAGAATCTGCAAGAAACGGAATCGGCGAGACTATCGCCGTCAGTCGCATCCTCTGCGCCAACGACGTCCCTCTCATCGTTCTCTACGAGACCTGGATTCCGGCTAGGGAGGCTGTGACTGCCTACACCATCATGTCTTTCGGCGAGATCGATGTTTCATCAGCTTTGCTGAACCTATCCCACCCACCCTAGCGGTGATGATAGAGGCAGAGGAAATTTCTGGATCCCCTTTGTCCGCGGAGGCGGTAGAGTTCCGGATCTGAGAAAACCCTAATCCCACCCAGCCCGCACTAGTTGCGGAGATAGTGGAGAAATCCGAGCTTGAAGCAGACCTAGCGGTCCAATTCAAATCTAGAGTGGATCTCCTTGAAGAGACTGAATCCCAGATCGACCCACCCGCTGAAGTCAAAATCCAGGAGGAACATATCAACGACACTGATTCGGCTCTGATGACGCCAGGACAGACATGCCTTTCTTGAGGTACACGCTACGACGTATGATAATGCAAAACTCAAGTGTAGATGCAATTCTCGAGACCATCAAAAATTTTGACGAAGCCGATCGCAAGAGCCGCAGGTACCTCAGGAAGAACGCGTTGCACTTCGTCGGATATGTGGGATCCAGATCTGGCTCTGCCGATGCAGGAGACAATACCGACTGTGTGCTGGAGGCGATTGGAACAAACGCCGACGTACCCGCATCCTCGGATGAATCGATGATGTCGGCAGATTTCCGAAAGTTCTCCGCGGAATATGAAGAGGAGTATAACTCCAAAGCTGCAGAGGAAGGAGAAGCCATATATGAAGGATCGGGGGAATACTCTCCCAAAGCGCAGGATGACATGGAAATCAGAGATAATCCCGAGATCTAGAGGTCCGAAAGTACCGATCAGAGCTTGACTCCGGGAAATGGACCCAAAGCCGTCTTTGCTACCGGTGCTACCAAGAAGGCAAAGAAGAAGAACAAGAAGAACAAGACCCTGGCAAAAGACTCTCCGATAGAGTGGGTGATTGCCGAGGAATACGAGGAAGACTCGGATGGAGCGCTTATCCCAGACGAGCCCAAAAAAGAAGAACCGATGGATGGACACGTGATCACTGAAGGTGCGCGTAAATTCATCGATGCTGCATTAACCACACCTATTCCTACAGCTGCAGAACTTAATGCTGAAGAACTGGACGAGAGGGCGCAGGCCCTAGAAGCGCGTCGTCAAGTACTCCTCGATGAAGCAAAAAACATTGAGGAGGATAAGAAACGCATAGCATCTGCGGAGAAGTACAACTCCAGGAAATACCAGAAGACCAGGAAGCATCATACTAATGACAACCAATTCCCGCAGATTCACGCCATCCTTTTTGGAGAAGAGATGGGGAAGCCTCAGAAAGATAGCAAAGAGGATTGGGTGTATCCAACCCCAGTACAGAATACCGTGGCGGCCCGAGAAATTATATCGGCTAATCCAGGCCCGAAGGAGATCCGGTTGGGCATCAAATTACTCAACAAGGGACTGGAGCAGCAAAAGGTCGCCATGTCCGGAAGTTAAAAGCTGGTCTCTGATTCCGACCAGTGTCGTACAGACCTGGCATGGGCTGACGTAAGACCCTAGCGTGTTCTGGAGTAACACCACCATTCCGATCGCTGGGAGGACAATTACTCAAGAACCGGATCTTCGGGACAGCACCACAAAGCTGCCCGTGACTGGCGTAACGTTAACCCAGTTGCAGAGCAAGAGGCAATTGCTGCACTAAATCCGAGGAACTCGCCCCGGCGAGAGTCGAAAGACCACATGGACGATGATAAAGAGAAACGTCGGGAGGAGGATCGACAAAGAATGCCACCTCCTAGACGTGAAAGCCGTCCGGACGACGGACGAAGGAACGACGGATACCGTGCCGAGACAAGCTGGCAGGGGGCTCGCCACAACGAAGATCCTCCCCGGAACCGGAATAATGATGTTCCGGATGGAGGCCGGCGATCAGCCAAAAATAACCCAGCTGCTCCACCCTCTCTGCCAAGTAGCCATCACAACGGCCCCCAGGGAGGCAATGGAGGGCATCGTGGTGGAGGAGTTGGTGGCAGAAGCTGAAGTCCGGCTCCAAGGCACCACAGCCACAGCCGACACTCGGGAAGATCTCTATCCAATAATGACGCAAGGCACATGATCAACTCCAACATAGAGGTGTGGCGCTACAAAAATGATGATATCTACATGGGCCCAAAGTGCTTCGGACCATGCATCAGAGCTACAAGATTCCCGGAAGGATTTGCTATCTCACGACATATCCAAGCCTACGACAGCATTGCTTGGCCAGATACCTGGTTATAGGATTTCTTCCAAGCTTGTTGCATTGCCAAAGGCGGAAACAGCCTGGTCGCAACCTGATATCTCCCACTCATGTTGCGGAAGACGACAAGATCATGGCTCAATGAACTTCCGGAGAACACCATCCATAACTGGTATGACATGCAAAGTGCATTCTTTCGGAATTTTGAAGGCACATATCGGAGGCCCTATACGGTCAGAGACCTACAGCGTTGCACCCAGAAAGCCGGAGAAACTTGCCGGGATTACCTCGGACGATGGATCGACACCAAGAACTCCTGTGAAGGAGTAAATGATCAAACTACGATTGAAGCTTTCATTGCAGGTCTCCCAATTGGTTTACTACGTCATCGCTTGAAGTGTGACAAAGTTACTGACTTGGGAGAGATGATAGAAACAGCGAGCAAGTATGCAGACGCTAACGACGACATAGAGGGATTACTCAATGCCCTAGCTGTGCCACAGTCGACAAAACAACCAAAGAAACAAGCTCAAAAGCGCAAAAATACCTCGGAAGAGAAACCTAACATGGAAACGGCAGTGGTCGCTGCTACTTTCGGATCTGGAAGACGAGGAGGACGCGGCGGAGGCCGCGGGCGTGGCCGTGGGACTTCGAGAGTTCAAGGTAGAGGAGACCAACAAACAGGCAAAACCTACACTTGGGCCGACATTGCCAATAACCCATGTGTGGATCACTTAGACGCCAATGGGGGCTCGTACCACACCAATGCCAAGTGTCGTTTCAATGACGACACTAAAAGAGATGATACCGCTGGCTACAAAGCTAAGCAGAAGAAGGGAAAGAAGAATCCCAAAAAAGACAAAGAGATCAAGGAAGATTCCGACATGGAGGAAGCCGATGCTTCAAATCCCAAGCCGAAAGGGAAGAATAAATTTCCAACCAAGAAAGACACTTATGTCACCTTCCTCGGATCTCAACCAACAAAGGTCAAGAAAGCAGTTCTGCATGAGCTCAATGCAACAGTTCTGTCTGTCCCCCAATTCTTGGACTGGTCGGAAGTGGCAATCACATTTGACCGCGCGGATCATCCGCCTAAGTTGCACAGGCGAGGAAAATACGCCTTAATCGTCAATCCACTTATTGACGATTATGGTTTCTCCAAGACTCTCATGGATGGTGGCAGTAGTATTAATATTCTGTATGTCGAAATGCTACGCCGGATGAAGATCTCGGAGACCTAGCTGAATCACAGCTCTGTGATCTTTCACGGGGTTGTCCCAGGGAGACAAGCAAATTCCCTGGGAGAAATCACTTTGGATGTTACCTTTGGAACCCCAAAGAACTATCGGACATAGGCACTTTCCTTCGAATTGGTCCCGTTCAAGAGCGCGTACCACGCTATATTCGGACGTCTGGCTTACTGGACTTTTATGGCTCGTCCGTGTTACATTTACAATATGATGAAAATTCCAGGTCCCAACGGCGTAATCACCATTAGGGGAGACCCGAAGAAAGCGCGAGAGTGCAAGGATGGAAATGCCGCCTTTGCCGAAGCCATGCTACACTCCTAGGAGTACCAGGAGATCAAGAAGAGCATAGATCCGTCCGAGATGCCCGCAACGAAGAAAGAGGTGACAAAGCTGAATCCAGAGTTCAAGGCATCAGAAGAGACAAAGAAGACACCGTTGAAGGATGATGACCCCTCCAAGGTGACCCAGATAGGTGTAGGCCTAGATAGCACATAGGAAAGCGCGCTCGTGAAGTTCCTCAAAGCAAATCAAGACATCTTCGCATGGCAGCCATCTGACATGACCGGAGTACCTAGGGAACTTGCCGAGCACTCTTTAAATGTAAACCCGAATGCTAAACCCGTCAAACAGTCCTTACGATGTTTCAGCGATGAAAAGCGTAAGGCCATAGCTAAGGAACTAGCGCGGCTCGAGTTAGACGGATTCATAGAAGAGGTCATCCACACTGAGTGGTCGGCCAATCCTGTAATGGTCCCTAAAAAGGACACCACTGATTTAAGGATGTGTGTTGATTATACTGCCTTGAACAAGGCTTGTCCAAAAGATCCGTCCGCTCTGCCTAGGATTGATCAAGTTATCGATTCTACGGCAGGCTCGGAACTCCTCTGTTTTCTCGACGCATATTCCGGTTATCATCAAATCCGGATGAAGGAAACTGACAAAGTCAAAACTTCATTCATAACCCCCTTCGGAACCTTCTGTTTTGTTACGATGCCTTTTGGGCTAAAGAACGCAGGAGCTACCTACCAGCGCACGATGCAGCATTGCCTCCACGACCAACTTGGACACAATGTACATGCATACGTGGATGATATTGCGGTGATGTCTAAAAAGAAGGTAACACTGATTTCCGACTTGTAGGAAACGTTTGCCAATCTACGAAAATACAACATCATGCTTAATCCGAAGAAATGCTTCTTTGGAATCCCAGCCGAAAAATTGTTAGGTTTCATCGTGTCTCAAAGAGGCATAGAGGTGACCGGGACAAAATCAAGGCTATACTCAATATTTCCAGGCCAACTCGCTTGAAGGACGTACAAAGAATATCTGGTTGCATCGCTGCAGTTAGTCGGTTTGTAAGCCGGCTCGGTGAAAGAGCCGCACCATTATACAAACTCTTGAAAAAGATCAAGGATTTTGTGTGGACCGACAAAGCTGAAGCTGCACTACAAGACCTGAAGAAAGTACTCTCATCCGCTCCTATCCTTGCTGCATCGGAACCACAGGAACTGATGTTGCTTTATCTTGCTGCGACAAACAAAGTCGTTAGTATCGTCATGGTGGTGGAGAGATCGGAGGAAAATCAGGAACACTTGGTGCAGCGTCCGACTTACTTTGTCAGTGAGGTCCTGACAGAATCAAAATAGCGGTATCCGCACTATCAAAAGCTGGATTACAGTGTTTTTCTAGCATCTCGTAAGCTATGACACTATTTTCAGGAGCATCCAATTTCCATGGTGAGCACAGCTCCCATGAGGTATATAATCAACAATAGTGACGCCACAGGACGCGTCGCCAAATGGGGAATAGAGCTTTCAGCTTTCGATATTGAGTATAAACCCCGGACAACAATCAAATCCCAAATCCTTACCGACTTTATTGCTGATTGGATAGAGACGAAGGAGAATATGACCCTCCCTGAGTCGGAACATTGGACCCTATACTTTGATGGGTCTAAAGCTCGTGGGGGCTCGGGGGCTGGCGTGGTGCTCCAATCACCCCAAGGAGATAAACTTCTATACGTGTTGCAGATCCGCTTCACAGCGACAAACAATATTGCCGAGTATGAAGCACTACTACACAGAATCCGAATTGCTAAGGATATCGGCATCTGACGTTTGATGTGTTATGGAGATTTGGATCTTGTTGCTCAACAAGTGTAGGATATTTATAATGCAAATAAACACATGGCATCATATAAAGCTGTCGTGGATGATTTATCTAAATCGTTCGAAGGGTTTGAGGTTCAACACATCCCTCAAGCAGAAAATGAGGAAGCAGATGCACTATCTCGGATAGGGTCTGCATGGAAAGAGGTCCCGGATGGCGTTTTTTTAGAACACCTCAAAGTTCCCTCAATAAAGGGAGTGGATGAGGAATATCCGACCAAATCCGACTCACCTGTAATAGCAGTCCTGGCTGTAATTCCTAGATGGACCCAATCCTACCTTGATTATTTGGTAGATGGCAAATTACCCGAAGATGAGGTTCTGAGCCGGCAGATCATCCGACAAGCGAAAGCCTATACTATAGTTAAAGGTGAGATCTATAAGCGGAGTGTTTCTGGGGTTTTTCAGCACTGCGTATCTCCAGAAGAAGGAGTGGAGATCCTAAGAGAAATCCAAGAAGGCGAGTGTGGTCACCATGCCGCAGCCAAATCTTTAGTGGCAAAAGCTTTCAGACATGGTTTTTCTGGCTTACAGCTCAGGCAGATGCCGAACGATTAGTCAAGACGTGCAAAGGCTGCCAAAAGTACGCCAAACAAGCTCACGTTCTAGCTGATCAGTTGCGAACAATACCTATAACATGGCCTTTCGCGGTCTGGGGGCTTGACATGGTAGGACCGTTTAAACGGGCTCCAAGTGGATTTACTCACCTCTTAGTGATGGTGGATAAATTCACCAAATGGATTGAGGCTAAGCCCGTCACTAGTTGTGATGGAGCAACAACCAAAAGGTTTGTCGAGGATGTTATAATCTGGTATGGTTATCCGCATAGTATTATCACGAACAACAGGAGTAATTTCTCTATGGGAGAATTGGCCGAATTCTGCAATGAACAAAATGTCCAGCTTGACATTGCGTCAGTCGCTCATCCACAGGCTAACGGACAAGTCGAAAGGGAAAATGGTTTAATCCTACAAGGCCTAAAACCGAGACTCGAAGCACCACTACGACGTGTTGCGGGGGCTTGGGCAGAGTAATTACCCTCTGTAATATGGAGTTTACGAACAACTCCGAACAGGTCAACCAGATACACACCTTTTTTCTTGGTCTATGGCGCAGAAGCAGTTCTTCCTAGTGATCAGATTCACACGTCCCCTAGAGTGGCTGCATATATCAAAGAAGATGCCGAGATTTCTCGATAAAATGATCTCAACTTAGTCGAAGAAGTTCGCGTCATTGCTGAAATAAGGTCAACAGCCTATCAGCAGAAGTTATGCAAGTATCATAGCCAGAGAGTCAGAAACAGATCTTTCAATAAAGGTGATTTGGCTCTCCGGCTTGTGCAGCAAAGAAAGCACAAACTTTCCCCAGTATGGGAAGGGCCCTTTTTAGTTAGTCGAGTATTGCACAATGGTTCGTACTACTTAACTGACATGAGGCCAGTCAAAAAAAAAACCTACTACTAAGAAGAGAAAAAGAGCCGGAGGCAGTACAAATCTGGATGAGTTAGACAGACCATGGAATATTGCTCAGCTACGTCCCTTTTATTCTTAATTTATCCTTGTTTGTAATCATACATATGTACATGCTCTGTGAGAAATAAAAGTTTTGGTTGCCTCAAGTATTTTCTGAGAAGTTTTTACCATCTTATTTCCGAATGATCATGTCATAGTCGAAAATCCCAGAATACTTGAAAGTACTTTATGCTCATGTTTGTTCTGGTTTAGATTTCCGATTCTAAAAAATGTTACCTTCGGGTATAACTCTAAAGTTTCTAGTCTATACTTTGGTTATTTGTCTGACTGCCGGATGCGGGTATTTTCCGAGTAGTGAATTGTTGGTACTGGAAGCCGGCTTTGTTTCCGAGTTTAAACTGGTTTAGCAATTGAGCTCCGTTGCTTGGCAAAGTTTCTGTGCAGAAGGTTTAACTGTCTCACGAAAGGAACGAGGCGGAAAGCCAGATAAACGATAAGTATAGACGAAAAAGTATAAGTGCTTATGTAAACATTTCAGGCACACAAAAAATTTAAAGCCAAAAGTGCTGAATAGATTAAAATCTTAGCACTAGCAAAATTATAGTACTGCATATTTACAGACCCATAACGTTTCTCGGAATAATACATTTGGTTCTGGTAATCTATGGTGTAGGAGAAAAGGTAGGCGCTGCCAGCTCGCTGGATACATCGGCCTCGGTTTGATAACGCTCCGAGATGTTCAGATCCGATACGGTCTGTTCATCGTCAGAAACTTCAGCTGCTTCTTCCGAAGGCGGGGGCGGTGTATCCACGCGAGTGAAGTAGGGAGTGTCGTAGCTGGTTAAGTTAGCCACACGACACCCATATCCGGCACAGGAGTCCATGATGGCATTGATATCTTGCTCCTGGCCATCTTCATCCACCTTGTAGTACCCTCTGGTCACTTGCCATATCTCCATGTTTCCATGGTGTCTCATGACCATGGTGAGAGCGTTCTGCGCCACGGATCGTGTGTAGGACATGTTCCAGTCCCGGACGAGCTGCGGCATCTCCTTCGCCTTGTCTCGCACCTGAAAGTCCGACATGCTGTGCATGTCCGGAACCCTGAGAGCTTCGCCAATGTCCTCGATGGATTGGCGGAAGTCATGAAGTAAATCAGCGACTTGCGCAAGTCGGTGGGTGCGAGGCTCGGTGGAAGCAGAGTCCGTCAAGTTAAGAGGACCTATATATATAATACAAAAATGGTTAAGAAAAAATCCGACATCGAAAGAGTCGAAGAATATAGACAAGTCAGAAAGATGGAAACATACCGAAGATGATGTCGTCAACTTTGGTATTCTCTTCTCGAAGACTCCGGAGTTCAGCCCGGAGCGCCTCGGAAAGGTCCTTCTCTCTGCATTGCTCGTTGTTGAGATCCGAGATTCTCTGATCTTGATCTGCAATCTTACGATCACGCTCATCAGTATCCATGGAGGATGATTCAAGAACTTGAGCGATGCTCTTCTCATGATCCGCCTTGAGCTTATCCAGCTCTTGGCAAAGTTCTTTGTTCTCCACCACCAAGGTTTTGAGGTTCTCGGCCTCTTCAATCATAGCGCAGGACTGTTTTACCAGTGCTATAAGTCAAAAGGAACAACAGTTCAACAAAAATATTCGACTATGAAAACACAAGACAATGTTTGAGTCTCGGAATGTTTACCTTCGGCCTCATCCTTGGAGACCTTCAGCTCAGCATTTTCAAGTCGGAGAGCCCTTATCTCTCTCCGCTTGTTGTAGATGTTCTTCAACAAATCCTGGTTATATGAATTAACTTTCTGTAAGTCAGAATACCCAGAGTCAGAAGTCTACTGAAGACTCGGGCTAATATTGTTACTAATATCAGCACGAGCCTTGGGGGCTACACTAGTTCATTCTTTGGCATCCTAAGGAAGCATAAACCCGGATTGTATATCCTACTTCATGCTTGGGGGCTAGAGGATATGATATAAAGTAACATAAAGAAAATCATGAGTTGGAATTCCGACTTACATGATGTTCATGTGTGAGCTTTCTCAGACACATGTTCACCTCGATGGTAACCTTCTCGGTGAGGGTGAGTGGAATAACCGGAGGTGGTGGAAGCACACCAGCTCTAAGTCCCTCGTCGCGAAGGCAGACTTGTTCAAGAAGGTCGGAGTATTTGATGTCCTCCGCCTCTTGTGCTTCTTCTTCGGCAGAGAGATTTCGGCTCTCCAGGCATTGCCGGGCCAGAAGCTAGATTTCTTCTACAGATTTCTGAGACATGCCAAATTTGGCAAGTCCCAGATTATTCAGGAGGTTTTCAGCAATGGTCTCTGCCGAGGGATCATTACCCGAAGAGGGTTCACCCTTATCTAAACCTGAGCCACCCGTGGTGGCGTCAGTTTGTGACTCAAGGGTCACTGGCCCCATAGGAGGAGCCGGATCTTCTGTGACAACCGGCGAAGGAATGATCACCGGTGTTGCAGAGGGTTGTGGGGCAGGAGTCGGAGGAGCCATGACAGGAGAAGCTATAGTCAGCTTCGTCTACCTCAAGGGCTTCGAAGAAGTTCCCTTCCCCTTACCCTTGATTAGTTGCTTAGCCCTGAGAATGGAATAGAACAAAAAACATTACATCTCAGAAGCAAAATTCGAGTAAGGTACAAAGGCGGAAGTTGTGTTGAAAGTTACCTCTTCACGACTAGCACCTCCTTTGTGCCAACGGCCACTGTCGGAGCTTTGCGCTTCCTGGGCACAACGTCCGGCAGTGGGACCAGTTCCGCCTCCTGAGAAAACTCTGGAGGATATCCCTCGAGTGGAGCAAATTCCGACTCGGGGAGGTCGGCATGCTAAAAAGAAGAAAACATCTCAGTATTGCGAAATAACTTAAAGGGTGAAACACATAAAGGGGTTTATTATTGAAGCTTACCGGAACTACAGGGTCTTCCGCTGTATGCATATCCAGAGACAAGTTCGAAATCTTTCTTTCAATCAGCTCCTTGATCAGTCATTTGATCTGTCTTATGTAATCCTGTGGCTTTAAAGCCTTAGGACTGATGCAGAGGGAATCATTCTTTGACGCCGTGATGGAGTGCATCAGACGGTCGCCGTGGTATTGGAGAGGCTGAATCCGGTGTGCGACCCAACATTGGACCAGGTCGGATCCTTTCAAGCCCTTGTGTTTTATCAGATATTCGATCCGCCCCTTAGCGAGGATCAGATCGTCACTGAGAGCCAGAGGGGCCTCGTCCCAAGACGGTTGGGCCGTGGCGGCTCCGTCGATGAAAGCCGGCAAAGCAGTAGCTTTGCTAGGAGCAGGAATATCCTTATGATAGAAGAAAGTGGCCGACCATTGTTTGACCGACACACTGGCAGAAATGCGAGGATAACTACGCTCGCATCTAATAGAAAGGCTAATAGTGCCAGTAATGTAAGGATTACCGGCAGTGATGGAGTTTCTACGAACATGGAAGTAGAAACGAAACAAAGTGAGACTCAGCCTAATGCCGAGATACCCCTCGCACAGAGCTGCGTAAGAACTCATCTCTAAGATGGAGTTCGGGGGAAGATGGTGGAGCTGTACACCGTAATGATCAATCACCTTGGAAAAGAATTCCAAGGGAGGGAAAGACAAACCTCTATCGAGGTGGGTGCCGAAGTGGACCCTCTCGCCGGCATGCGGGTGGGGGATGGTTTCACCGAAACCGCTCCGCTAGTCGCCGGCGTGGAGGAGACCTTCATTCTCCACGCCTTGGAGTTTCTCGTTGTCGAGGAGGCACGGGATCCAAACTCCCCGGTTGCTCTCCTTCTCTGCCGCAGCCGTCGCCACCGCCGCTGCCGCTGCCAAGCCGGAAGAGGAAGAGGAAGCCATTTCTCCGGTGCACCGATGACCTTGGATGGGCGGCGCTAGGAAATCTGGGAGGAGGGAGAGCTCTGTGAGCTGGGGAGATGTGGAGGAGAAGAAACGACAAGTGGAACATGTGAAGAGGGGAGAAGGAAAATCCTCACCCCTTATAACCACCTACCTGCGCCAAGATTCATGCAAACGACACTGTGTAAACACCACGCGTCGTGGAAGGAACTAGGAAGGACCCACATGATGATTACGTCGCCTCGATCTCTGTGTATGCATTGAAACGGCGCCTCCGTTCCGCGAACGGCGGACCCATGAACGTTCGTGCTGACAGGATGTTTGTCAGATGACGTGACTTCCCCATGACGAGTGTCAGATGACGTCAGAGACCAAGTTCCGTCTTAAGTTTGAAAATCAAGATGGAAAGTCCAAGTAACATATTGATAGGTCCGACTTATTTTGAGACCCGGATCGTATTTTTTGTTGTGAAGTTTCAGGAACCCTTCAAGATTCTGCAAGCCGAATATCAAGCTAGACGATGATGAATTCGACTTTGGATCTTGGAGACTTCCGGGGGCTGCTGTTGGGGATATACTTTTCGGGTATCCTCACAGTTCCTCACTGACCAGGGTGGCCCACTTCGGGTTAGTGCTTTGCTTCACGAGAGACCCAGTCTGGGAGAAGAAATGGAGTCCAATCCGGCTACGGGAAGGCCTAGAAGACTTACCGACTTAGGCCCATAGTGTTACTTGTAGTTCAAGATGTACTCTGTAATCGACTCTTAGTCATAGCGGGATAGATCTCTCCTGTAAACCCTAGGCCGGATATCTATATAAGTTGTCCTAAGGAGAGCCTTTAGGGCACCCCCAATAGTCTACAATCTCAACTCGCACAGGCGAACCCTTGTAACCCATATTCCGGCTCTGCCGTATTACTGGATTGCTAGCAGGAGTAGGATCCGTCCAAAGCCGGCGGATTCGAACCTGGGTAAACTTGTGTGCTCACCGTCCTGGAACACCGTACGTCTCACACCCTTCTCTTTCGCACGCCTCGAGGACCCCCTCATGGCGTACTTGTCATCAATCCAACGACAAGTGTAACCCCCGAGCATCTAGATGGAAACTTAGAAGAATTCCGGCTAGATGCTCTAAGAGTAGCGTACTTGTTGATTAAAATCTTGTGTTGTAGCACCCAAGCGTGTAGTTGAAACCATATAGTTCCGACTAGATGCTCTAGAGAAACTAAGCATGCTTGTTTGTTTGCATAATGAGAATAGATGGAGGATCACGACCAATGAGAGGTTTGCTGCTTTGCGGAAGGAGATGGACCTTGAATAGGGTAAAACAACCTTCCTAAAGCAACAGATCAAAAATAGCCAGAGTCCGTTTCCTCATGGATTCATTTCTGCCGTCTTCTCATAGTACTTTCTGATTTCCGTCTTCCAGAAGCCATTGCCAAGGCCAAGAGCATCGTCGAGCAATCCAAGCATATTCAGGAGCTCCACGATGAGAACAAAATCTTGAAGAAAGACCTGGCCGATGCCGTCAAGGTCCATGAGGAGGCGATGAAGGTGTTGCAAGAATCTGCTGACGCCGAGATGCAACGCCCAAAGGACGAAATTGCACAACTCAAGGAGCTGAACCAAGATGCCAAAGAGTAGAATGCGAGGAACCTTGAGGTGTACAAGATAGTCTAGAAGGAGAGAGATGCCTTGGTGGAGACATGCAAGCAAGCGGAGACGAGCATCTTCGGTAACTTTTCTCCATCTTGGTGAATTCTGTACTTTGGATAACCATTTGATTTGTTTGTACTCATGGTCCTTGTATCTTGTGCAAACCATAGCTCCCATTGGCTTGGACAACTTGGGTGCAGGTGCTCCAGACCCCAAGGAACGCATGATTCTTGCCGGCAACTTCGTCAGCACCGCCATTGCCTAGGCCAAGGAGATAGCCCAGCCTCTAGGGATTAACATCAAGGCGGCAGACTCCACAGCCAAGTACATGGAAATTCTGCGCCGAGCCCCCAAGAAGGTCAAGGACTAGAAGGCCTCTTGCGTCCGGGATGGTGCTAGGATGTCCCTGTCTTTGGTCAAGGCACATTACAACAACATCGACATCGACCTGGTGACCTCTGGCTTTCCCAAGCTAGATGAGGAAGGGAAGGAAATCGATAGTGATGCTATTTGGAATTCCCTCTCCGGCTTTGACACCAGGATTGCCAGAATGGTCAATGCAGATGTCTTTGTGCATGCCTAGATCCTTGACAAAGACATGGCCTCGTCTGAGTATAGCCCATCTCCCTCCAACTTTGATGAGTTCTCCCGGCCTGGCTCTCCTGATGATGCCACCATGAAGCCCCCTGCAGTAGAGCCATGCAAAAAATTGTTTGTATTAAATGTATCTCTGTGAAGTGTATGCGGAAAAACTTATGTGTTGCTAAGGCGGAAAAACTCGTACTCAAGTTTCCCGCTACTTATCTATTTCCTATATGTGTATATTTTTTAAGCAAGTGCTGGCTTATCCATTATTCTGGTTTGTATGCTTGACCTTTTGTGAGACGGAAGACTCGCAACATAGAACTATGCCCTCAGGTGATGATGCTTAATAGCACCGTCAAGAACCTAAGAGCAAAATTGCCGGCTTTGAGTGCTAAGAAGTCACTACTCCGGAATCCACATAAAAACTTCAGAAAATGTGTAGACCAGAAAACTTAAGCTAACGCCCATAGGAGGAATTTTTACAAGTGCAAATGCAAACTTGCACATAAAGAGTTTATATGATCCAAAAATGAACAACTAAAGGAGGTAAAAGACTCAAATAATATGAGTGAACCAAATGCTTTATTTCATTGATCATATAAGAAACTTATTACATAATATAAATGTGCTAAGTGTAAAAGGGACGTAGTTGTGCTATGTTCCATGTCCGATCTGTCTCCGGATAATCATCATCAGAGTGACGTTGCTTACGCTTGCAGTTTTTTGGCCTATCTTTCAACTCGCAAATATCGACGAGGTAATAGGAACCATTTAGCAATGCTTTGCTTATGACGAACGGTCCTTCCCAAGGCAGGGATAGTTTGTGTGATTTCTCCTGCTTGAGTCTAAGCACCAGATCCCCTTCTTTAAATGAGTGATGCTTTACACGACGACTGTGGTAGCCACACAGTTTCTGTTGGTAGAAGGCAGATCTCTGGCATGCCAGCACGTGCTCTTCTTCAAGTAGGTCCATAGATAGGCGTCTGGATTCTTCAGCGTCATCCTCCTCGTAGGTGGTGACTCTTGGTGCATAGTGGAGGATGTTGGATGGAAGGACAGCTTCCGCTCCATAAAGTATGAAGAAAGGGGTTAATCCGGTGGATCTGTTGGGTGTTGTTCGTAAACTCCACAAGACAGATGGTAATTCCTCCGCCCAGGCTCCAACTGCTCTATGTAGTGGTGCCTCTAAGCGTGGCTTGATTCCGTGCAGAATTAGTATATTGGCCCTTTCAACTTGCCCATTTGACTGTGTGTGTGCCATAGATGCTAGGTCAAGGCGGATGCCTTTTTCATGAAAGTACTCCTCAACTTCTCTGAGAGACAAATTTCTGCCATTGTCAGTGATGATGCTGTGTGGGAGACCAAATCTCACCACTAGACCCCGGACAAATTTTAGGGCTGTTGCCCCATCAAGCTTTCTAATGGGTTTAGCTTCAATCCATTTTGTGAACTTATCCACTGCTACTAGCAAGTGTGTAAATCCATAGGGTGCTGTCTGCAAAGGTCCCACCATGTCCAGCCCCCAGACTACAAACGGCCAAGTTATTTGTATTGTTCGTAATTCTTTAGCTGGGACACTTGGTTGTCTTGCATAGAACTGACACACAAGGCATGTTTGTACCAACTTGTCGGCGTCCTCCTTGGCAGTTAGCTAGTAGAATCCTTGTCGGAAGGCCTAGGCCACCAACGATCGGGGAGCGACATGATGCCCACAATCTCCGAGATGTATTTTCTAAGGATTTCAATACCTTGTTACTAGGAGACGCATCGAAGGAAAACTCCTGTGGTACTTCTTTTGTATAGCTAGCCGTCAATGATAACGTAGCCTTTTGCTCTGCGTACTATTTGCCATCTTTCGACTTCGTCGGTGGGCAAAATTCCGTCCTGAAGATAGTCCATGAACGGTTTCGTCCAAGCCGGAGAGGTCACTATTACTGTATTAACAAATGAATCCACTCTATCCGGGTTGTCGGGGTTCACTCCCTTCACGGATGGGTTCCATAAATGTTCCAGGAAAACCACCTGACGGAATTGGTCGACGAGCTGATCGAAGCTTTGACAGCAGATCTGCCGCCTCATTCTCCTCCCTTTTGACATACTTGACTTCGTAGCCATCAAAGCACTTGGCTATTTCGTCTACTTCATCTCAATATGCTGCCATCATAGGGTTCCGCGTGTTCCAGGTGTCAGCTACTTGCTGGGCAACCAAGTCGGAATCTCCACAGCAAACTATGCGCTTGATGCCAATATCTTTAGCCATGCGTAGTCCATGAATGAGGGCCTCATACTCCGCCATGTTGTTGGTAGCATTGAAGTGAATATGTAGGACGTATTGGAACTTTTCTCCTATTGGTGATTTCAATAATACACCAGCCCCCGAGCCTTTGATAGCTTTGATCCGTCAAAATACACGACCCAATATTCTGGCTCTGGCACAGGAGTGTCTTCTGGCAGTTCTGTCGAATCTGCGATAAAATCCGCCAATGCTTGTGATTTGATAGTGTCGCATCTCTTGTAAGTGATTTCAAAGGCGGCAAGTTCAATGCCCCACTTTTCCACTCTTCTTGTAGCATCGCTGTTGTTGATGATGTCGGCCAGTGGAGCTTTGCTTACCACTGTGATAGGGTGCTCTTGGAAATAATGCCTTAGCTTGCGCGAAGCAAGGAAAATTCCATAAGCTATCTTCTGGTAGTGCGGGTAACGCTATTTGGATTCCGTCAAGACCTTGCTTACATAGTAAACCGGTTGCTGAACTCCGTATTCGTGCGTTGGCTCCGTACTCGGTTGGTTGCCGCCATGTATACTAACATAGGCTCCCTTGACACCGGTGCTGCAAGTATTGGCGGGTTGGAGAGTATTCTCTTCAACTCCTGAAGTGCTGTCAGCTTCATCTGTCCATGTGAATTTGTCCGCCTTTCTTGATCAACTTGTAGAGTGGCATAGCCTTCTCATCAAGTCGACTGATGAACCGGCTTACTACAGCTACGCAGTCTATGAGCCTTTGTATGTCCTTCAGGCATGTCAGACGTTTTATGTCGAGGATGGCCTTGATTTTCCCCGGGTTCACCTCGATTCCATGATGCGAAACGATGAAACCCAACAGTTTGCCGGAAGGTAACCCGAAGATGCACTTCTTGGAGTTCAGCATCATGTTGTATTTCTGGAGATTGTCAAAGGTTTCCTGCAACTCAGTGATATGATCATTTGATTTCTTTGACATTACCGCGATGTTGTCCATGTAAGCGTGTATGTTGCGACCTATTTGATCGTGCAGGCAACATTGCATTGTCTGCTGGTAAGTAGCACCAGCGTTTTCAACCCAAAGGGCATCATGACGTAGTAATATGTGCCGTAGGGTGTGGTGAACAAAGTGGCCAGTTGTTCCGACTTTTGCATCCAGATTTGGTGGTAACCTGAGTAAGCATCGAGAAAACACAGAAGTTCCAAGCCAGCCGGTGAGTCAATGACTTGGTCAATGCGAGGAAAAGCAAACAGATCCTTCGGACACGCTTTGTTCAAGCCGGTGTAATCAACACACATTCTTAATTCAGTGGTTCCCTTTTGGGGGACAAGTACAGGATTTGCCACCCATCAGGTGTGAATAACTTCTCGGATAAATCCAGGATTAAGTAACCTAGCTATTTATTTGCCTATATCCCTTTGTCTTTCATCACCAAAGCGTCATAGAGGTTGCTTCACCGGTTTGGCATTGGGATCAATATTCAAGTTGTGCTCGGCAAGTTCCCTAGGTACACCTTTCATGTAGGCAGGTTGTCAGGCAAAGATGTCCCTATTCTCACGGAGGAACTTGACAAGCGCGCTTTCCTATTTGGGATCTAGGTCCGTGCCAATGGCGGAGGTCTTGGAGGAGTATCCTTCAACAAACTCCACCTCCTTGGTCTTGATGGAGGCCTTGAATGCGGGTTCGGCAGCAGTGATCTGTTTCTTTGAAGCCGTCATCTCCGAGGCATTGACCTGGTTCTGGATCTCCTTGAACTCCTCACCATAGAGAACTGCTTCGGCGAAGGCAGCCTCACTGAGCTTGCACTCCCGTGCCTTGGTGAAGCTTCCATCAACGGTGATGATGTCGTTTGATCCAGGTATCTTGATCTTGTTGTAGACAAAGCATGGCCTTGCGAGGAAGGAGTGGAAGATGTCACGTCCAAAGATGATGTGGTACACGCTCTTGAAAGGCACCATTTCAAAGGGAATGCATTCTTGGCGGTAATTATTAACATGTCCAAAAGCGACCAGAAGGGTGATGCAGCCTAGGCAATTTGCTTGTCGGCCGAGGACAACCCCATGGAACACCGTGTTGCTCTTCCTAAGCTGGGTCTCTGTCAAGTTCATCTTGTGCAGTGTATCGAGGTACATGATGTTGATGCTGCTTCCACTATCCACGAGGCACCTGGTGAACTCTGTGCTGTCAATCAAAGGGTTGTTGACCATGGCATACTGGTTATCTGTTGGGATAAGGTCTGGGTGATCCTTCCTATCCCATGTAATCAGAATTTCCAACCACCAGACGTACTGAGGAACCGGAGGGATGGTGGCCATTAGTATCCTTAGAGAGGTTTTCTTGGCCCGGGCGGTGGGAGTGCCAAGGAAGGTGTGGTAGACTAGAGCCTTCTTTTCGAAGGGATTTTTCCCTTTACCCTCTCCTTGTCGGAAGATTTGGGTTCCACATCTTCATCCATATCATTTGACTCCTTGTACTCCTCCTCCTTCTTGCCTTTGCCCTTTCCATGGGGTCTGTTCTTCTAACTTTGCTTGTAGCCAGACTCAGGGTCTTCCTTGAGGTCGTTGACAAATTTGCATTGGCGGTTGGTGTGGGTGGCTTTGCTATTTGCGTCCAGGTGGATGAAACACGGCATATCATGGTACTCTTTGTATGTTTGGGGAACACGGGGCACTGCGGGTGTAGGATCACTCCTTTGCTAGCCACTGTTAGCCCCCCGGCCATGTCCACGCTGTACGCCTCTGCCTCTGCTAGTGAACGTTGCGGCGACCATGTCAGCTGCTTGTTTTTCTTCAGGCGGATTTTTCCGCTTGTTATTGTTGTTTTTTTTGGCCTGGGTAGGGATCGCTATTGCCGGCAATGATCCGCGCATGTCGTCGTCAGCAGCGGCGAACTCGCTAGCCATGACGATCATTGCGTTGAGGTTGAGCTCATTGTTGTCTTGCTTGCGCTTCAACGTATGATAGAGCAAAGTTCCCTTTTCCAGACCGTCAATGAAGGCGGCCATAGCGATCTGTTCTTGCACCTCTGCGTAGGATTTTTTCATATCCAGCTAGCGAGAGAGGTAGGCATGAGAGGTTTCATCCTTTTCTTGCACACACCACTATAGGTCTCCGACAGTGCAGGGACGTTTGTACGTACCCTCGAAATTCTTGGTGAACGCTTCATGCATGTCCAACCAATTGCATCTTGATTTGTCCGGCAAGTCGTCGATCCATTGCCTAGCGGTGTCGGTCAGCATGGGTGGGAGGTACTTGGTGGCGACATTGGGATTTCCCCTATGATGTGAATCGCTTTGCTGTAGTCCTACAACCATGTTGCTGGCCTGGCGGTGCCATCGTAGGGCTTGATGGTCTTGTCAATTTGGAGACCCTTGGGGTAGGTTGTGGCCCGTATTACCGGTCCAAAACAACGTGGCCCAAGGTATGGAAGTTCCCGAGCTTCTTGGAACTTGTCCAGCTATGTGCATGCGTCATACGGCTCTGGCTGCTTCCCTTTTCCATCATGGGGAGGGGAGTTGTGGCACGATCTATGATATCCACTGTGCCCTCCGCCATGATGGATGCTAGGTTGTGACGGTGGTGGAGAAGGCGGTGGGTTAGCCTTATTGATGTGTCCCTCCTGCGACCCCTCACGCTTGTCGCGGTTGCTTGTCGGACTTGGCGTCTCCTTGTGGGACCTGCTCCTATGTCCTTCAATGCCGTTGCGCTCTCCGACATGCCAGGGCTGCTCACCCTAGTTGCGTATAACGATGCCGGCCTGGGGACATCCTGGCGGTGGCATGCTTGTACGGTGGCGCGGCTGTGGTTCCTCATGACGCCGAGATGGCAATTGAGGTGGCGACCAACGAGGACAAGCCTTTTCTCCGTGATCAGAGGATATGGGGATAGCGTCAGTCCTGTTGCGTGCCTCCCTCCGTCTTTGCTCTGTGGAGCCTCTGTGGGATCCCTCGTCACGGGGATTTTTGGCCTTCTGCGACTATTCAGGGTTGACTGGCAAAGCTCCGGGTTGGACTCAAGCCTTTGTGAGGTAGCCTTTTCCTGTTGCTTGGATGCCTTAGCGACAAGTTCGTACACCTGAGCAACTGCTTCTAGTGACCTGTCCTATTCTAGGAGGGTCTTGGCGATGGCGATGTTGAGGGCGGGAGTTGGCATGAGTTGTCTCCCCTTTGAATCGATGTATGGGGTGGCTTTTGTCGGCTTGGACCCGTCATATCCCAACCTATGCCGAACGCCGGGGTCTTCGACAATGTGAGCTGGCACTTTCTTTGCCTTTTGCTTCAACAACAATTGCTTGTACTCGGCCTCCATAGCTCTTGCCACGTTAATGGATTGCTACGCCTTGGCCATGTCTTCGTCCATCTTAGCGCCCTGCTCCGCAATGTAGTTGTCCTCCGCTAAGATTGCCGCGCACTTCTCATCAAGTTTCGTAATGCTCCGGATATCAGCGACGGTGATAGGCTCAACGAGTAGTGCACCGTAAATTGCCTTGTGGGCGGGAGTAACCAATGGGTTGCCAGCTGCATACGTTGATGGTGGCATTGGTGGCTGATTTGACTGTCGGGCAGTACTGGGGGCTGTGGTGAGTTCCTGTGCCGGTTGCGGGCGGATAACCGGAGGAGGCAAGGCCTTGGCCAGAGCTGGGGGCTCGACGGATTTCTTGGCTGCTGCTGCTCTGGTAACCGCTGGCGTGGGCGGAGCTCTCTCATGTTCCGGTTCCTGTCTGTCTTCTTCCATCACGCTCCCAATGGTGACTAGCACCTAGTTGGAAGCGTTGGTCTTCTTGGTGCATTCCTCCTTCTCGATCTCCTGCTCGATCTCCCTCATAACAACATCGTATTCCTCCGAGTTAGCGTCCGAGCTGCCGCCATCCATATTTATGTCAGCGTATAGCGCGTCAAGGACGGAGTCAGAGTTGGCTTAGGTGTTGTCGACGGCGGATGTTGAGGGTGATTGAGGCGAACCGTTGTTGTTGTTTCCTCCGGCTTCTGGCCCAGGCATAGCTTGCGTGTTTTCCTCAGCGTCCGCGTATTCGTTAATGGTGTCGACCATCTCACCAAGTCTGAGAGGACCCGCGGCCTGCCGACTTCGGAGGGTATGCCGGAGGAGTGTTCCGGGTGTGAGCCCTTCCACAAAGTGGTACACGAGCTCGTCGGCGCGGTCACCCTCTAGGGTTTCCCTCACCCTCATCCATCTGTCGAGGTATTCGCAGGGAGTTTCTCCGTCCCTTTGAACGCATCTAGCCAGATCGAAGACGATGACTACACCGACAAAGTGCAACCTACGCATCTCTAACGCACGGGGAAGCCAAGCGGATTTGTGGGGTCCTTCCACCTTTATATCCTGCACATGGGCGGTTTGGGTGGCCCTTGAATTTTCCTGATCTAAGCCACCATACTCCAAGGAGAGATATGTCCCAGATCCTTCCACGAATGTGTCCTGCTCATAGGTGGTCCGTACGGGGCTTGACGAGTTTCCGACTTCCTAGGAGTTAGGAACCGAGTCGGTTTCACCGATGAAGATGTGGATGTCTCCAAAGGGGATGACAGAGCAGCGCGTAGGGTTCGTCTTTGCCAGAACACATAACTCATCTGGGGGGACGATTGGGACGTTGTCAGAGAAGAGAACTCGTCTGATGGCTACGGTGTTGCCGATTCCCGTGAAGAGATTGGACCTCGCCCGGTGTAGAGCTCGAAGCGCCTCTTGCCCCACGGTGGGCGCCAACTGTTGTGGTATGGAGGGGTCCTCATAGTGCGTGTTTAGAGACGTGGGGTAAGGAAGAGAGTTGGCGGGTACGAGGTAACACCGCTTATCCAGGTTCAAGTCCCACAACAGTGGCGGAACTCTACTCCTTCTATAAATCACTATAATGGCAATACGCTGAGGTATAGAGATAGGTTCGCTGTGCGAGGTGTTGCACGTTGTACGTAGCAATCTAAGAGGTTGTGCCCTAAAGGCTCCCACATGTTTGGCTTATAAGGCACCAGAACCTAGGGTTTACAGGGAAAGGTCCTTGCCGGACAAGGTAAAGAGTCCTACACTAATACGAACTAGTATTTCGTGTCTTGCACTCCAAGGCTCCAAGCATGTCGGTGACTCATGCATAGCCTTCCTTTATCTGACATGGTCCTCCCTTCTGGATCCATCTAACTGGGCCTCCCAGCAAGCCATAGGCCTTTTTGGTTAGCCGGGTTAGTGACATGCTATGAGGATACCCATTTAGCATATCCCTAACAGACAGGGAAGTCAATTTCTGCCACGAGCCTATCTGGTTCGAGGTGGTCAACCTCAATAGTGCTTACCATGCCATCCTGGGATGCCCCACTCTCACCAAGTTCATGGGGGTGCCGCACTACTCGTACCTCAAGATGAAGCTCCCCGGCCAAAGGGAGTAATCACAGTCGCAGGTGAGTACAAGTGGTCGGTGGAATATGCCACTGAGGGCTCCAAGATCGCCGAGGCCATTATCATCACGGAGGAGAAGCGTGTGATCATGCAGAACGTGGCGGCCCTGCAGGCACACATGTCGGCTGGCGAGCCAAAGCCAGCTAGAGAGGTGCATTTCATGCCATCAAAGGGCACCAAGAAGATCCTTCTCAATGAGGCCGAACCGGACAAGTTCGTCCTAGTCAGAGACGGCCTTGATAGCAAATAGGAAAGCGCGCTCATCGACTTCCTCCATGAGAATTGGGATATCTTCGCATGTTCCCCCAAGGACATGCCTGTTGTTCGGAGGGAGCTTGTCGAGCACTCTTTATATGTTAGGCCGGATGCAAAGTCGGTAAAGTAATCACTACGCTGCTTCACCGAAGAGAAGAGAAGAACCATTGGTGAAGAAATCACCCGGCTGCTCGCAGCCGGATTCATCATGGAGGTTTTCCAGCAGGAATGGCTGGCAAACCCAGTGCTGGTGCTGAAAAAGAACAAAACCCGGCGCGTGTGTGTTGACTACACCAGCCTCAACAAGGCATGCCCCAAAGATCCATTCGTCCTGCCAAGGATAGACCAAGTGATCTACTTCACAGCCGGCTGCGAACTATTGTCTTTTCTGGATGCATGTTCCGGCTACCACCAGATCTGGCTAAACCCCACTGATCAAATAAAGACAACATTCATCACTTCATATGTGGCTTACTGCTACACCACCATGCTATTTGGACTAAAAAATGCAGGCGCCACGCCTACGTCGATGACGTGGTGGTCAAGACAAAGGAGAAGCATACGCTTCTCGAAGACCTGAAGGAGACATTCGCCAACCTTCACCGATTCCAGATGAAGCTGAACACGGAGAAGTGTGTATTCGGCATCCCAGCCAGCCAGCTCCTCGGCTTCCTCGTCTTAGAATGTGGAATCGAGGCCAACCCGGAGAAGATTGGCGCAATCGAGCGCATGTAGCCGCCGCAGATTCTGCACGACGTGCAGAAGTTCATTGGGTGCCTAGCCTCCCTTAGCCGGTTCGTCAGTCGACTGGGCAAGAAGGCACCCCCCTGTACTAGCTCATGAAGAAAACAGACAAGTTCGTCTGGACGACATAGGCAGACGAGGCCTTCTGTGATCTCAAGCGCATGCTATCCTCTCCGCCAATACTAGTGGCCCCCTCCGCAAAGGAGCCAATGCTGATGTACATTGTAGCTACCAACCGGGTCGCCAGCGTCGTGCTGGTGGTTGAAAGTTCAAAAGAAGGGAAGGCTCAGCCGGTTCAGCGCCCGGTGTACTACCTAAGTGAGGTACTCTCACTGTCAAAGCAGAACTACGCTCACTATCAGAAGTTGGCGTATGGCGTGTACATGGACGCCAAGAAATTGAAGCACTACTTCCAAAAGCACTCCATTCGGGTAGTTGCGTTAGCCCCCCTATCAGAGATCATTGGCAATAAGGACGCCACAGGCCGAGTGGCGAAATGGGCAATAGAGCTCGTCGTGCAATGCATCCGGTACGAGCAAAGAACGGCGATCAAGTCTCAGGCCCTAGCGGCCTTCCTTGTCGATTGGGTAGAGACACAATACCTACCTGCATGCCCGGACTCCATGCACTAGAAGAGAACCTTCGACGGCTGCAAGATTATGGGGGACTCGGAGCTGGGGTCGTCATCACCTCTCCAAAGGGAGACCGGCTGGAGTACATGCTGCAGATCCACTTCCGCGCATCCAACAACATCACCGAGTACAAAGCGCTTGTCCATGGCCTCAAGATGGCAAAAGAGATCGGCATCAGGCGCATCCTCTGCTTTGGCGACTCAGACTTGGTGGTGCAACAAGTATCATGCGATTGGGACGCCAAGGACGCAAACATGGCACTATACCACTTCTTCGTACAATAGCTATGCGCCTGCTTCGAAGGATGCGAGTTTCATCACGTGCCCCGAGTAAACAATGAAGCTGCGGACACACTCGTCTGCGTCGGGTCAATAAGAGCAGCAATTCCTCCTGGGGTCGCCCTCGAACACTTGCAAAAGCCTCCATCATGCCATCTCCAGAATCTGACTCTATCATGCTGGATGTGGACCCGACAACTAGCGGCTCCAAGCAACCTGAAGTTGCGGCCAAGGTCGTGGGGACTGCCATGCCGCACCCAGAGACTGTCGTGCTGCACTCGGGGACTGCCGCACCGCACCCGGGGACTTCCGTACCGCACCCGGGGACTACCGCGCCATACCCAGGGACTGCCGCACCGCACCCGGGGACTACCACACCGCACCCGGGGACTGCCGCCTCCATCCCGGGGACTGCCGGGCCAAAATCCGCGACAATCCCAGTTGGCTCTAGCAGCACGGGGTCTGCTGGCTCCAAAATCCCACCCGACAAGCCACCTGACGAGCCTAAGCCGATCGGGAGCAAGGAAGTCAAGCTGATCATGCAGAACGTCTGCACCATCTGGGAGACACCTCCATGGGGCAAGACGTTCATGAACTTCCTAGTTAAAGGGGAGATGCCCGATGAAGAGGTTGAGGCAAGGCAATTGAAGCGCATGGCAAGCGCATACACCATCATCAACAATGAGCTCTACAAGCGCAGCGTCGGGGGAATATACCAGCGCTACGTAAGCCAAGAAGAAGGAATCTGGCTGCTGGTGGATATCCACCAAGGCAAATGCGGTCACCACACATCGTCACAATCCATAGTGGCAAAGGCATTCCACCACGGGTTTTACTGGCCCACGGCGTTGGAGGATGCCAAGCAGCTGGTGAAGGCATGCAATGGGTTCTAGTGATTCGCCCAGTAGAAACACACTCCATCGTCGCCGCTCAAGACAATCCCTATCACTTGTCCATTTGCCGTCTGGGGCTTGGACATGGTAGGCCCCTTCAAAACAGTGTGATCCGGCATGACACACTTGTTGGTGGCCATGGGCAAGTTCACCAAGTGGATCAAGGCAAAGCCAATCAAGAAGCTGGATGAACCTACAGTGGTCAAGTTCTTCACCAACATCATCACACATTTCGGCTACCCCAACAACATCATCACTGACAATGGCACGAACTTCACCAAAGGTGCCTTCGCGTGTTTTTGTGGTGACAAAGGCATCCGCCTGGACCTGGCCTCCATCACGCACCGCCAATCCAATGGGCAGTGTGAGTGAGCAAATGGTATGGTCCTAGCCGGAATCAAACCAATGCTGATCGAGCCGCTAATGAGGACTCCCGAATGCTGGATAAAGGAGCTGCCGGTGATGTCGTGGAGCCTGCGCACAATGCCAAACCGCTCCACCGGTTACACGCCATTCTTCCTCGTCTACGGAGCAGAGGCAGTCCTGCCAACTGACATCGAGTTTGACGCACCGCGCCAACTACCGTATACCGAGAAGCAGGCCAAGGAAGAATGGAAGAAATCGTTGATCTCCTTGAAGAGGCACGAGAGCTGGCCCTGTCCAGGTCCGCTATCTGCCAGCAGAACCTACGGCGCTACCACGCCAGCTGGATCCGTAACGTCTCGTTCCAAGAGGGAGACCTAGTCTTGCGGCTGGTACAAGACACCAAGGGGATGCACAAGCTAACTCCACCTTGGGAAGGGCCATTCATCATCAGCCGGGTGTTACAGAACAACTCATACTACCTGATCGACGCTCGTCAGCCGACGAACAACAAGATGGACCGTTCCGGCGAAGAAACTGAACGCCCGTGGAACACGAACCTACTTTTCCCATTCTACACATGAGTAAAGGGAAAATGTATCTTACCTTTATGTAATGAACAAGTTGAGGAGCCTCAACACAGTCTCAGGGACTCCATAATCATTTGGCATTTTCTGCTGCATACCTTGAAGTTTTCCGGCTGCATTATTTTTTAACCCTAGACCCGACAGTCTTTCTTGGGGACTCGCCTGATGGCCTAGACGGCCGTGCATTCTAGGAGACGAAGTATTGTACGTGGTTCCAAGAGATTCCTCTTTGATTCCAACTACAGACCGCAAGCCGGCTAACAGACACGGCAAGAGCAGAAAACTCGAAGACCCATACAAGAAAACTCCTAAGGAAAACAAAATGTCTGGACGTTCTAGTTGCGCTTGCTCACTCAAAGCCGATAGCCAAAATCCGAAGTATTGTGTAGTACGCTAACTAAGAAAACCATTGCTTCTGGCTAACAGCTGACAAGGGCACAACTTCAATGGCCAATGCTTGCTAAGAAAAAGACTAAGCTATCAGTTTTGCATGAAATAGCAAAGTTTTCAACCAAATGAGAACAACTACAAACTATATTTACCCTATGCATGTCTAACGCACAAACCACTTCTTGTGTTTTCATCTTTGCATGAGCCAAAGTACCAGAGCTGGAGGCTAGCCACCTCCCAGACAATAGAAGAGTAGACAAGGAGCTTTGACCTGGTAGGATTCTCCAGCCGGCCCAAACCTCAAGGACTACACCCTATGGGTGTGCTTGCACGCCCCCACGCAAAAAACCTGCAATAAGCAACAGTATAAAGGAGCTTCGACCTGGCTAGATTATCCAGCTGGCTCGAACCTCGGGGACTACACCCTGTGGGTGCGCTCGCGTGCCCCCACACAGAAGCAAGCACACAGCAAGTGCAACACATAGAAAAGTGCACGCACAAAAGGCACAAGACAATATCGCAAAGGAAGACGAAGCTCCTGATAGAGATCACTATAGAACAAAAGACAAGTTGTTCACATCAACAGACGAAAAGACAAGTTTTCACCAAATACAAATACTCCTGGCATCCCGGGGATTAAGCTTGAGGATCTGCAGAAGGATAAGTGGCATCCACTAGAGCATGGCTGCTAGAGGTGGCATCGGCAGAGGCCCGGCCTGTCGCAGCCGAGGTGTCGGTGTTGGCTAGATCCGCTAGTGGGCTGAAGTTATACCCCTCCGTGCTGGCTGGGTCGGTAATGTCCCCGTCCAGCTTGACGAAGCTTCCAATCTTGATGCCACAGGAGCGGATGTAAGGAACTTCAGCGTGAAGCTGGTCGTAGCTGGTCCCCTGACGAAACCCTCTGGAGAGACTCCACAGGTCCATGTAGGGGGTACCAGGACTTCAGCAGTGCCAGGACCATATCCGTGCCGCCACGAGCTGCCTAGTCCCGTGCCACATCCATCAGGTCAGGGCAGCGAGGAGCTTCTTCGCCAAGGCCTCCATTGTATCCGGTGGAGTGGTGCCCAGCCAGACATACTCGTAGACGTCAAGGGCAACATCCCATAGCTTCTTGCCCTCCTTGCACGCGACGGCCACCAACTCCTCCGGACAGAGGTCACGTCCGACATTCGCCTTGGGGACGCAGGCCAGGGCCTAGTCAATCACCCTAGGGTACTAGGCTACACCCGGGAAAGAGATGGCTGTAAAAAACCAGCTGCAGAACAAGACGAGCAAGCTCACTGAAGGAAGAACCACTTACTGACAATGATTTTGGCGATCTAGCACAACTCCACCAGTGCCGTGTTCTCCTTGACCTGGCCGGTCTTCAGCACCTCTTCCTGCTAGGCATGAAGTTTTTCAAGATACTTCAGCACCTCAGTTCGGGTGTCAGCAACCTTCTTGACCTGGCTGGCCTTGATCTCCATCTGCTTCTAATGCTCCACCAGCTGACCGATCTGGGCTTGGCTAGTCTGGTTGGATTCCTCTAGCCAGGTCACCTCCACCTTCAGCCTCTCCACCTCTCGGTCCCTGTCTACTAGTAGAGCTGCATGAGTGTACCCAATGGTCAACAAGAAACACAAAAATCCACGTAACTAGGAGGACATGGTAGAGCAAGCAATCTTATGCCCTAGGTCCTGCGAGGTCTTGGCAGCTTCAACAAAAGCTTTCTGCAAGGAAGGCACAATGAAAAAGAGAACAAAGAGAATAACAACAAAGAAGGGCAGCGAAAACGGGGGAGAAGATATTTACCTCAAGGGATGCTTGATACATTGCAAATCTATCTATAATTTTTGTTGTTCCATGCTTGGTTTTATCTACTTTCTTATGTTTTGTTCCAACTTTGGAGTACTTTTCATATGATTTCTTGGACTAACCTATTAACAAGAGCCACAGTGCTAGTTGCCTGTTTTCTGCTATTTTTGGTTCCAGGAAGTCAAAAAATGAATATTCTCGGAATTGGACGGGACAAAAGCCAAAGTTACTATTTTCTCGGAAGACTCACGGAGCCAGAAGGAGAGTCGGAGAGGGGCCATAGGGTGGCCACACCCCCCGGGCGCGGGTACCCCCAGGCCGCGCCAAGGCATGGTGTGGGCCCCCCTGGCTGGCCACCGACCTTGCCTCCTTAGCCTATATATTCCTCCCGAGGTAGAAACCCTAGATCGTCAATCAGAAGTCCACAAAAAGTTCCGCAGCGCCGCCGCCACCGAAGGGGAGATTCAGGGGACAGAAAGTCTCTGTTCTGGCATCCTCCCGGGATGGGGAAGTGCCCCCAGAGCCATCTCCATCGATCTCCACCACCATCTCTATCACCGTTGCTGATTCCCATGATGAGGAGGGAGTAGTTCTCTCTCGAGGCTAAGGGTTCTACCGGTAGCTATGTGTTCATCTCTCTCTCTATGCATGATCTTATTGAGATCATGAGCTTGTAATCTATAGATCTACCTTGCTACTCAAGTGCTTTAATAGATCTCTGCTCTCCCCATGTGTGTGAAAGTGACAGCGTGCACACCATGATGGCACTTAGGCTAGAGATTACAAATACTTGTTATGAGTTATATTTGGAGTTGGATATCTTTATGAAATTGTGGTGTTTGTTGGACTCATCTAGTGCTCAAGGTGACAGTGTGGGGTTTTCTAGATGGGAAAGATGAACTTTGAGGTGTGCTATTATAGCGCTACCAATGATTAGAGTGTCCAACCGGAGAGTAGTTAAGAGTAGTATCATAAAGAGAAGATATTTATATGAGAGTGTTCACTAGTGAAAGTATGATCCATAGGCCTTGTTTCTAAGCATTGATACACCATTTGCAATTAGATATGTTACATGTTTGCTTGCTTCCTTCTTTATTTCAGTTTGCCTTTAGTCTTTTCCCACGTCAACCACACGGTAGCAAGCTATTTTCTGGCACCGTTACCACTTATAATTATCTATACCACTTGTATTTCACTATCTCTTTGCCGAACTAGTGCACCTATACACCTGACAAGTGTATTGGGTGTGTTGGGGACACAAGAGACTTCTTGTATCTTGATTGTAGGGTTGCTTGAGAGGGGATACTTTTGACCACTTCCTCCTTGAGTTCGATAAACCTTGGGTGATCCACTTAAGGGAAAACTTGCTGCTGTTCTACAAACCTCTGCACTTGGAGACCCAACAACTGTCTACAAGAATAGAAATGCGTAGACATCAATGCCCCCAGCGCCTTGGCCTCGCTAAGCCCCTGTCACCTCCACCAGGTGGCTGGACTAAGACAGAGTCCAGCGGTGGCACAACCAGAGCCGCCCGCCAGCCGGTAAGGTAGAGGTCATCATCGCTCGCGGAGGCCACGCGCGACGCCTCCGGAGCTGCAGCACCTGAGCCGGGGGCCACCTCCCATCCGCCGTCTTCAACCACTGGCTGCACGGGAGCTTCCCGCGCCGACTCCACGGGCTCCTCCACCGGATAGGCGATAGATCCCCTCGGACCCGGGCTTGGGGCCGAGAACAACTCGGCGATCCTGGAGGCGGCAGAGGCCCGGTGTAGGGTCATGGGCACAGTCGGTGCCACTGTCTTCACCGCATCCGCAGCAGCCTCAGCCGGCTTGGCAGCAGAAGCTACAGCCTTGGCTAGCTTGGTAGCAGAAGCCGTAGCCACAGCTGGCTTGGCAGCAGAGACTACAGCCGATGCAGTGGGCCCCTCAGCTCCATATGGGTGAGGGTCGGACACGGTGGCGATGGTCGCGGAGCCGGCCAAGGACATCGCCTCACTACACGAAAGACGAGAAGAACATAATGATTAAAGCGCATGCCAATAGCCACCCAAAGAAAAGGGAGAAAGGGCACGTACCCGGTGAAGCTTGGCATGGTAGTCACGGCCCTCGGCCGGTGAGCCCTCTTCGAACCCCCCGGCTAGGGCGATGCTGGTTGAGGCAGCCCATTTCCCCTAGCCCGAGAGGCGGCATCCTCGCTAGGTCCACATCCACACCGTGTGCGGCTACTCGAGGGTGCATGTAGAACATCAAGCATAAGTCCAAAGGACAACAAAACTAACAAAGACTAGAAGTGCATCCTCACCGGCTGGGAACTCGGAGCCCTCGCTGGCCTGGGTGGGGAAGCGCTCCGGCTCCTGCGAAGGGAACTTCGTTGGCTTGAAGTCGGCCGTGAAGGAGGGAAGCTCATTGTCCCCCATGCCATTATCCGCTAGTTGTGCCGTAAAAAGCTACTCAACAAGGGGAAAATAAGATGCAGGAAGAGATCCCTGGGGACAGGTTCACCTAGAGGAAAAGAGGAAAGGAGGCTAACCTTCGGTGGCAGCCGATCGCGGTGGTATGGCCGACATGAGAAGGTCCAGTCCTCCACCAGCGTCTCCTTCGAGATGGTGGCGAGCCACTCTCGAAGGGCCCCATATAGTACCTCCAACTAAGACACCCGCGTAGGATATAGGACACCAGATAGGTGGCACATCTTGTGCGATCGCTGCTGTAGCGGAATCACGTGGCTCGTCGTCCAGGACAACATGATGTCCTGGGCGGTAAGCCACTCTTTCTCCACCAGCAGCCCCACGTGGGCGGCCATCCGCTCCATGTCGGCTTGGGCGCCTAGATTCTGGACGCTCCACGCCTTCCGGGTGGAGGGGACGTTGGCGAACACTGGCACCTTGATGCAGTCAACCTTAGTGTGGTTGCGCACGTAGAAGTACGAGCACTGCCACAACTTGACGGTGTCAGGCATCTCGAACGGCGGAATCACTGATGACGGTCACGGGTAGATGGCGCAGCAGCCGGTCTTTGTCAGGGGGCCGCCCTTCCTCACCACCTGGACCTTGAAGTTGAAAAACTTCAAGAAGTTTGCTGCGTCTGGGCAAACCCCGAAGAAGGCTTCGTAGCAGGCCGCATAGTGTGTCAGCTGCGCGATGGCGTTGGCCCCCAAGTGGTGGAGCTGGAGGTCAAAGGACACAAGAAGGTCGAGGACAAACCTGTTTAGCGTTAGGACAAGTCCACGAGAGAAGTGGGCGAGGAAGACGACGGCTTCCCCAGGCAGGGGGTTAGGCACCCGCTCCCCCTCTAGCGCGAGGCGATGCCTCACCAGATGCTCCGACGGAATGAATTTTCCCCACTGGTACTTCTTGACAAACTCGTCGGTGACATATGATCCACACCATCCCCTGGCCTGCTCTGGCAGCATATTGGCGGGCGTGGCGGTCGCACTGGAGAATCGAGGTCCCATCGTCGCAAAAGACAGGCAGCAACGCCGATGACCAAAAAACGGCAGCACAAGGAAGAAGCCAGGAGGTAGAAGCAATGGGCGTAGGAAGAAGATGAAGTGGGAAAAGAACTCTCCCTTGCGCCCCTAATTATCGAGGCAAAGCAACTGTTCCCCCTGCGCTCCCCTCCACCATGTGGCAAAGAACCACTCCACTCCCCCCCACGACGTTTCAGTTCTGGATCGCGTGCGCCAGAGTAAGTCCCACAGAAGATCCTGCAGGCGTTACCGCGAAGGCCAAGCGCGCGCACTATCCCCAAGAAACCGCTATGATGAAGGCATGTGAGCAGTTACCAAAACTGCCACGACAGGCCAGGAGGTCAATCTGACGCGATGCATGCTAGAGGGGGCAGGTGTGACCAACACAAGCACTGACGTCATCGACATGGCAATTCACCTACCCCACCGGTTGTAGTAGCCGAAAGATTCAATCGCCGCTCACACCCTATGGGTGGGCCACCGGACCTGCAGCCAGTAAACTCTAGCCAGGGACAACACGCATCTCGAGCCAGAAAATGACAAGCACTACAAAACAGTTTGTGATACAGTCTTCATCAGTAATCATTCCATGCTCAGCCAATGAGCATGCAAGAACTTCTCCGCAGAGCAAAGTCCCAACATGCTCGGGGACTAGTGTCGGGGGGATGACCCCCGGGTAGGCAAAGCCAAGATCAACTGGTTGGCTCTAGGGAGACCTGACCGGATGGTCGCAAGACAAAGAACAACAGCCGGGTGGGACGCTCCACCCAGTCCAGCTCGAGATTCCCCGACTAGCCCGTCTAGCCGGGTGACCAGGAGAGCTGGCTAGGTGGTCGCCTCTACCCGACCACCTCGGATCCGTTGGCCGAGGGTAAGGGGAGGGTGACACTCCTTGCTAAGCGCACCCTTGACCGAACCGGCTGGCACGCCACCCTGCTGGCACTACCAGATGAGGATGCCAAAGTGCCTAGGCTGGAGGATGACGATAAAGTACTAGCTGACTGATAAAGCTCCGGCTGACGGATAAAGCACCAAGGTGATGGATAACGCACCGGGTGACGCCCAAAGTGGCGACGCTGAGACACTGTGGTGTTGTCCCCACCTATACTGGAGCTTGACCAGGTCCTGGCCCACCGGCTAGACCCGGTAGCCGGCCCGCTTTGTAAACCCGAAGCCCAAACAGTAAACCCTAGAGCCCACATTGTAACCTACCCTTCCACCAGTATATAAGGAGGGGTAGTGCCAGGGTTCTAGGTAAGGCATTACAAGTTAGAAGTTAGCTAGAATCAACAAGTTGAGTAGTTCATCTTCCTCTAGCTCTCGATAGCAGCTAGGGAAATATCTCAAGGGGCACTTGTACTGCGCATCCGCTCCCCATATAGTAGATCCTTGCAGGAGTGGGAGTGTTACCTCGAGAAGAGGGCTCCGAACCTAGGTACATCGCTGTGTTTGCAGTATATGTGCCCAACCCATTGCGAATAACCACTGATAGCATCCTGATTGTCCCATCTCATGTCATCCTCGATGGCACTGCCATGTTCCACACCATGACACCGGGTGATGTCGGGCGCATGTCTCCTCGAGGACATGAAGGGGCAAGGGCCTAATGGGCGATGGGTCCATCCACCGCACTGGTTGACACGAAACTGCTCTGGTGCGCATCTCCATCGTGCACTCCAAATGGTAGTGTCTTGGTGGCTGTGGGATGCATCCAAATCCGCTCTGTCTCGGGAACCGCTCCCCACAATTTGATGGCTCATGGAACGGACTGGCAGTTGATGCCATGTGCTTGAGGTGTCGTGTCATCTTGGCGCAGCTTAAATGTTGACACTGCAGAGCTGCCTTCTCTCCGACGCCACCTCCTCATCCCCTTTCTTCCTTCCTCCCATGCTCCGGAAAACCCCAAAAATCCATGGCCTTCTCCATGGATTCCAATTGACCCACAGTCGCCGAGAAGGGCAAAGGGGTGATGCTAGAGGCTGACATAGCTCCACCGGCAAAGCGCGGGCGGGGGCGTCCCCATGGAAGCTGCCGCACGGGGTGCGTGGTGCAGGGGTCACGACACCAGTCCAACTGTTGACTCATCTTCCGGTGTCTCCAAAGCGGTTGGCGGATACACATCAGCAAAGCGCAGCCGGACCTTCCCCACGGGAGTGCCCGGTGACAACGAGGAGGGTGCGGCGGAGGACGAGGCGGTGGCCTCAAGCCTGCAGCATTCCCCTTACCTCCCCCTTCTATGGTCGTGATCAAAATCGAGGATGGCGCTGAGCCCGAGCGCGTCATCGATTTTGTCCTCGTCCTTTGGGACGTCGACTGGGACATGAGGGTGAGGCTGCCATGCGCTTCGCCGTCAGATTCTCAGGCGACATGCCCGACAACATGCAGATGAAGCATTCTGCCGGCAACGATATCTAGAGTGTGGCCGTTGATGCCCCTAGCTTGAGGAGATGTACTTCACCACCGGCTAGGAGTGCTTCATGTGGCTCCGTGTTGTGGTTCCGCCACCTGGGTGAGGAGGTATTCTCGGTGTCGGTGTTTGATCTGCAGCTGTGCTGCATAGACTAACCCCTCCACCTCTATAGCATGTAGGTGGCTCTCCGGACATCGTTGGGGACACACCGCCGAGGGTATCACACGCATTACGTGAGGGTCGCCATGCTGTAGAGCTCCTAGCCTTTTGTTTTTGCAAGTGTGATTGTAATGAACATTGTTTAGCGAGTCTTCATGTTTATCGCCTTCTTTTCATGCATGCGCAACCAGTGACATTAGTCTGGCACGAGGACGCTCCTAGCGACAGCAAGGGAGTAATGTGTGTGTCGCTTGTTTAGGGTTGCGCAATCCACGAGGTCCGCCAGGGCCTGCCTGACCCCGCCAGGCTATCCCCTGGGTAGCCTCTAGAGGAAAGGCCTCTGGGAGGGTGGTTCCGTAGCCAGGGAGGCTTTCTGTTTAGGGTTGCGCATTCTACGAGGTTCGACGTCTTTGATTCGTCAAAGCCGGGCACATGCAACCCCTAGCGATCCCTCCCTAATAGGTGTCCTACCATCCCCCGTGGCAACGTAGCCTGTGAGTGCAAGCCATGTCGCTTAATCTGGCGCTTGGAGGGGGTTTGATGGGCGTGCTCCAACCTTCGGCCGTGGAGGGGCGTTAGCCTTGCGAGCTTTTCCCCTAGTGGGTCCTTCGGATGCGTGATAGTGTGTCTCGCGTGAGTCCTTGTCCCTGGCGGAAAATATCATCGCAAGGTAGCTCCCGAGGAAGTCCGCGTGTGGCGGGCACCGGCCGCGTAGGCTCCGTGATCCAAGGGAAAGGGAGAGTGCACTGGTAGCTGGATTTTGGGATCCTGGAGAGGGGTTCCCCGTCCTGTAGGCCTCTCGAGGAGAAGACCGAAGTGAGCGCTTACCCAGTTGGTCCCTCGAAGAGGTGTCCGTGAGTCACCTTAACCAATTTTCTGTTGTTGTAGGGGAGCTCCCTCACGGGCCATTCTATAAGCCTCTCGAGGATTTTTACCGTAGGGAAAATGAGCGCTACTTAGATCTCATATATGTGCTATGTAAAGTAGCAAGCTCCAGGCACCGTGGGTGGGGTGTCTTGTCGCTGGAGCTAGTCCGTAAGTTCAAAGATCGACACATTAGGCCCTAGGGTTGATTGGTAGTGGCCGCTTGGAGGGGAGTACCCCCACGATCCACCCCATGAGTTTCTCGAGGAGAAGACCATAGGGAAAATATGTACTAATGTGATCCCACACACACACGTTACACAAGATTATCAAGCACCAGGGGCCATGGGTGAGGTGACTTGTCGTTAGAGCTTGTCCGTAAGTTGAGAGATGACTTTAGGCCCTAGGGGTGAGGTGAATTTAGGCCCTGGGGTTGATTGCAACTGGCCTCTGGAGGGGGTACCCTCATGAGCCACCTCGTAAGCCTCTCGAGGAGAAGACCGCAGGTAAAAAAGTATGCTTTTGAGGCTCCCTACATGTGTCGCACGAGGGTTTCAAGCACCAGGAACCATGGGTGAGGTGACTTATCGCTGAATCTAGTCCAAAAGTTCAGAGCTCGACACTTTATACCCTGGATTGACGGGAGGTGGCCTGGCGGTACACACCGTGCCTAGCCCCCCACTCGTGTGGCAATGCTTATCCTATTGGTCCCTCGAGGAGGAGGCTCTAGAGGTTTGGCCACTGGAGGGGATTACCCTCACGAGGTGCCCCGTAAGCCTCTCGAGGAGAAGACTGTAGGGCAAAAACTTACGCTATTGAGGGTACCTACATGTGTCGTGTGAGGGTTTCAAGCACTAGGAACCGTGGGTGGGGTGAATTATCGCCAGAGCTAGTCCGAAAGTTTAGAGCTCAACACTTTAGGCCCTGGCTTGATGGGAGGTGGCCCGGTAGTAGACAGCGTGCCTAGCCCCGCACTAGCGTGGCACCTATCGAGGAATCTCAGCCATGCATAGCTTTTCGAAAATGTTTTATGAAAGAGAAAGAAACGTCAGAGTTGGTGCAAGGCGCAAAATCCGAAAAACCATCAAATAGGTCCCATCTTATTGCAATGTCGCCGTGATCCGCACGTGGTACTACGAGGAATAGGGATGCAAAGTGTTGGGCCCCTAGATTAATTCTCCGAGAATCCTTGTTATGCACACCACTATGATCCAATGATCAGTTAGTCGTGGCACATAAACGACAAGTATCAAAGTAAACATCCAATACTTAAGTGGATAAAAGTCATACCTTAATTCCATTATGGCTACATCAGTCAACATCAGTGGAACTTCATGAAGCATAGATCTCGAACCATGCCTTAACCTACTGGCAACTGACTGGGAGAACATCCTAGCTCGCATAGTCGTCAAAGTCACCTTCTTCTTCACCTTACTTCCCGAATATGACCAAGTTAATAGCCAGGGACAATGCGAGTGAGTACTTTGAATGTACTCGCAAATTACCTTAAGAGAATAACAATAAATGGATATGCAATATGGTTGTGGTAGTAGGAGGGCTCCATGAGAGGTTATTTTCTAAAATAGTTTCTCTTGTAGATATAGCATCTACATATCTTTGTTGAAAACTTTTGTAAAACATTTTCAATGTCTTTTGAAAAGTTTTAGGAAGAACTAGGATTGGGTCACCCATTTGTTCTTCCTTTCGGTCATCCCCTGTCCAAACTCCTTTCCTTCCTTTCCGACCATCCCATGCTCAAAACATTTCCAAAGCCTTTGCTTTTCTGAAATCCTTTTTGAAATCAAAACCAACACCACTCTATAGCAACCTTCCCAACCGTCCATGACCGTGGACACGGCTATTCGAATCGATTTACACCATCTGGATACACTGCCCTAATCACCTACAAATCATGGGTCGAGTAACCGATCAAGACTCTCAGGATGCCACCCTAGCATAGACCCTACCTTATGAGTTGTTCCTCTCAACGCTGATACGTCTGGGCCAAAGACAAACTGGAGCGCATATGACTCCTCGAGAGTGGGCACTTTTGATGAGAGGTTCATAGTATCGGCTAGTCGCTCACATGGGCAATCCTACCTCCTCCAGGTGACTGTCTAACAGTTGACCCTTTCTATAAAGGAAGCCCATAATTAGATGGAGCTGATCCCTTAGAAGTAGTTGTGAGAATTCCCACACTAGAGTAGCAAATTTCAAGCCCAGCCCTGTCCCATTCCAGAGTAATGTGGTTGCACATGTTAATTATTCTGTCAAAACTACAAAGAAACTGGTGCGTTTTTGTAAACCTTTTTCCTCCATCTTTCCTTCAGCATTTTTGTAAAACAAAACCTTTTTCCTTTCTCAATCTTCTCTTGGTAGGTCAGTCCTCACCAAGGTTTTATCATAAAACATTTTGTAAAATTTTCCGGGGTCTTCCCATCCTCTAGTTTTGCTTTGGCTAAAACAGGGTCTCTAAGGGGTATGGTGATATACACCATCTACCATACTAGGGAAAAGTAGGTGTCATCAAGGGGGGTGTACTTAATAGTACAAAAGTGTAATGGTTTGGATGAGCTAAGCCACTACCAGATATAGATCATCTTATAATAAAGCAATTCAGTCTTCATAAATAGTTGGTAAAACATGCATAAGTAAAATAGTAGGAGAAGGATTATGAGCAAGAAGGTGGCTTGCCTGTGATCAGCAATATGGCAGTATATGTCCCTCGACTTCGTATGAGGATACCATAATAATTCAAAAATAACCAATTCTTCTAGCCGCCGATATAATCACAACTATCGTCGTCAAATATAGCACATGCAAGCCAACAAAGCCACAATCAACACCAGGCATACAAGCATCATTAAATAAAGCAAACAAAAATTCAACACATTATTCACTTCAATAGGTTTTGATAAATTGAGTTTGTTGTAGTTGGAAATAATGGAAAGGCATTTGTGGAACCTCTTTTCTGTTTTAATAGTCAAATACCACCTAATAAGGGGTTTTGAACTAGGGCTTCGGTCTGTGTGATATTATTGTGAAAAAATGAGATCATCAGGTAGGTGTTGAAATAACAAGGTCAACAAAAGTGGTTTCATGATTTTATCACTTTTCTTTATTTATATATGAATTTTTGTAGGCAAATATATCCTAGTTTAGGTAAATAATTCACCAGAAAAGATCTATAGCTCCAATTAATTTGTGCTCGGAGGTTATTGTACATCTTTGAGATTGTGATTTTTGAGAGTTTGAATCACTTCAAAATAGTTACCATAATGCCCTTGGGAAATTCGAAAAGTCAGTTCTGCAAGAAGTTTGTCTTTTTCACTAGATTTAATCTACAGAATATTTTGTTGTGAAACCAAGGAAACATGGTAGGTACTATAGATACCTTTATGTAGAAATTGTATTCACCCTTTTTGGAGTTGTACAAATCCTATAATGATTTATCTACTGAAATAACCCTAGGCAGAGAGGTTTAATTCATCATAAATCAATAGAGGCTCAATAAATAGTGAGCTCCTAGGGTTTGTTAGGTACTGATGTACCACATCACTAAGGGTTGGAATCAACTCAAACCATTTTATAGTTTGTCTTAGGGAATTTTCTAAAGATAGAAAATAATTGTTTTTATTATTTTTACAGAAGTAGAAAGGTAGTTCACCTTGGCATGGGACCAAGTCCATAGGTTAGGTATTTTAATTAACATCTACAAGAAGTTGAGTTCACCCCATTTGGGTTTACCAAACCCCTTGGAATTACTATTTAGTGAAAAGGACATATGTTAGTAGAATAATACCCAAACAATATCTACTTGGCACTTTGTTTAACTTTTGGTTCTGCATGTCAGCAAAATCAGTAGGGAACCTGGAAAAAATAATATCTAGGACTTTCTGGCTTTTTTCCCATTTTATTTTGAATTAAACAAAACTATACATTTTCTGGAGCTAGGAGGGAACTAAAAAGAGAAAGGCAAAGGGGGAACAAGGGGCCATATCTAACCCGGCATGGCAACACGGCCATGGGCCAGCCCATCAAGCTCCCCAGGGCGTGGGGGAATCTCCTTTCGAAACGCCCAAGTGGGGCCCGCTAGTCAGCGGGTGCGGTGCTCGAAACGGTATGGGGCGCCGTCGACCGCCGTATGACGTGGCGATCGACAGTCCACGCTTGTCTTCTTCCTAGCGCCTAGAGGGCACCTGGAGGAACCCTAGGATGGTTGGGGAGGCTGGCAAGCTCCACTAGGGGCTTCCCCCAACAATGCGAGGCAACTAAGAGGTGCAGCATGCCCAGGTGATCTCAATGAGGGGTGGAAATGGCGGATCTTGTGCAGGGAGTCGTCTGGTGCACCTGTGGCCGCGGTGCCTTCTCGGGAGCTCAACGGTGGCGACGGTTGGGGAGGTCCTGGGAAAGAAAAAGGGTGAGGTTAGATGCAGGAGGTAGATGAGAGGTTAGGATGATGACATGCAGCAAGAGATAAGCAGAGGAGTGTTGTCGAATTGATGACAAGTATGCCATGAGGGGGTCCTCGAGGCGTGCGGAAGAGAGGGGTGTGAGACGTATGGTGTTCTGGGATGCTGAGCACACAAGTTTACCCAGGTTCGAATCCGCCGACTTTGGACGGATCCTACTCCTGCTAGCAATCCAGTAATACGGCAGAGCCAGAATATGGGTTACAAGGGTTTCGCCTATGCGAGTTGAGATTATAGACTATTGTGGGGTGCCCTAAAGACTGGTCCCTAGGACGGCTTATATAGATATCCAGCCTAGGGCTTACAGGAGAGACCTATCCGGCTACGACTAAGAGTCGGTTATAGAGTACATCTTGAACTACAAGTAACACTTCAGGCCTATGTCGGTAAGTCTTCTAAGCCTTCTCGTAGCCGGACTGGACTCCGTCTCTTCTCCCTGACTGGTCCGCCTGTGAAGCAAAGCTCTAACCCAAAGTGGGCCACCCTGGTCAGTGAGGCACAGTGAGGATACCCGGAAAGTATATCCCAAATAGCAGCCCCCGGAAGCCTCCAAGATCTAGAGTCGGATTTCATCATCATCTGGCTTGATCCATCTTGGACTTGTAGAACCTTGAAGGGTTCCTGAAACTTCAAAAGAAAGGATAGGATCCGGGTCTCAAAAATAAGCTGGACCTATGAGTACATCATTCGGGTTTCTAGCTTGAAATTCAAGGTCAAATCACGTCACTAACAGACATTCCTGTCAGCACGACCGTTTGTGGGTCCGCCTTTCATGGAACCGAGGCGTTGTTTTAATGCGTGCGCGGAGATCGAGGCGGCAAAATCCCCGAGGAGTTTACCCAGCTCCTTCCATGATGTGTGGCATGATTATTGTTCATATTGCACGAATCTTAGCACAGCTGAAGGATATAAGGGGTCAAGATCTCTTCCTTCTTCCTCACCAGCGCCAGTGCTTTCTCCTTCCTCTCGATGCTTCTTGTGAAAAAGCTCTTTTGCCTCCCCCAAAACATACAGCACCACCCCTCCTAGGTCACCACCACCCAGGAAAATGACTGGATCTTCATCCTCCGGCACGACAGCGACAGCGGTGACGACTCCTGCGATGGAGAAGGAGAAGTTCCGCAGGGTCTGGATCCCATGTGTCCTTGATGACGACAAGCTCCACGTCGTTAAGAAGGAAGGCCTCCTCCGTGCCGGTGACTGGTGGAGCGGTTTTGGTCAAACCATGCCCACCCCAACGCCGCCGAGCGAGTGCACTTCGGCACCCACCTCGACAGAGGTTTTAGTTTTCCTCCCTCGGATTTCTTTTCTGAGGTTATATATCACTACAGAGTGCAACTCCACCATCTCCCCCAAACTCACTTTTAGAAATGAGCACTTATGCATCTTTGTGTGAGGGGTATCTCGGTATTAGGCCAAGTATTATTCTTTTCCGGTACTATTTCCATACCCGGAGAAATTCCATCACTGCCTGTAATCCTTACATTACCGGAACTCTTAGCTTTTCTATTAGGAGAGAGCGAGTTTATCCTAGGATTAAAGCTAGCGAGTCGGTGAAGTAGTGGCCATCCACGTTCTTTTACCATAAGGACAGACCGGCTCTCAGCAAAGCAACTGCTTTGCGGCTTTCGTTGACAGCGCAACCATGCCCCAAGAGTCCTGGGACACAGAGGCTCCAGCTCTCACTGACTATTTCCTTCTTGCCAAGAGACAGATCAAATATTTTATGAACCACAAGGGACTGAAAGGATCTGACTTGATCCACTGCTGGCTGGCGCGCCGGATCCAGCCTCTCCAACACCATGCTGATCGGCTTATGCATTCAGTCACTAAGAGCAAGGCAGACTCTCTCTAGATCTGCTCCAGGTCTTATTCGGAAAAGGACTATGAGTCCCAGATCAAATGGTTTATTAGGGAGAAGACTGAGAGGAAGATTCCAGATCTTGCCTTGGATATGCATACGGCTGATGATCATGTGAGACCAGTAAGTTTCTAGTAGTTTACTTGAATATGTGCTCATCTATATTTTGTTATATCTTTTTGCAATACTGAGGTAATCTTTCTTTCAGCTTGCTGACATCCCCGATTCGGATCTTTCTCCTCTTGAGGGATATCCTCTTGAGATCTCTCAGGATGATGGAAAGCTTGTTCCATTGCCGGAGACACTTACCCGAAAGCGTAAGACTCCGACTGTTTCTATTGGCACAAAGGAAGTGCCCATTGTGAAGAGGTAATCTTTCCTCACAAGGTCTTTGTATTTTATCTCTCTTTCTTTATGAAGCATAACAATCTTATTCTATCAGTTTTTTAGAGCTAAATAACTCATCAAGGGCAAGGGGAAAGGCTCCTTGTCAAAGCCCCTGCGCCAGTCAAAGTTAAATTTGACTTCTCCTACCGCAGCGCCTCCGACTCCTGCCCCAAAGCCTTCTACAACACTAGAGGTTACTCCATCTCTAAGTGTTGCAGAATATCCGACTTAGCATTCTGAGCCATCTATCCTTGGATCACAGACTAACATCACCATGAGTGACTCGGCAGCTGATAAGGGTGAACCCACAAAGGGTAATGATCCCTCGACGGAGGTTTTCGCGGATAACCTACTCAGCAATTCGGGTATTGCCAAACTTGGCATTACTCGGAAGACTGTCGAAGAGATTCAGAAACTGGCTCAGCAATGCTTGGAGAATCGGAACATCACCACCGAAGAAGAGACGCAAGAAGCCGAGGACGTCAAGTTCTCCGACCTTCTTGACCAAGTTCGTCTTCATGACGAGAAGCTGAAGGCCGGCGTGGCTCCGCCACCACCAATAATCCCGCCGACTCTCAGTGAGAAAGTTACTACTAAGGTGAACATGAGTCTAAGAAAGCTTACTCATGAACAATATGTAAGTCAGAATTCCAACTCACACTTTTACTTTATTTCATATCATATCCTCTAGCCCCCAAGCATGAAATTGGATAGAAAATTCAGATTTATGCTTTCATAGGATACCAAAGAATGAACTAGTGTAGCCCCCAAGGCTAGTGCTGATATTAGTTAAAATATTAGCCCGAGTCTTTAGTAGACTTCTAACTCTGGGTATTATTCTGACTGACAGAAAGTTAATGCTTATAACCAGGAATTATTAAAGAATATTTGCAATAAGTGGAGAGAGATCCGAGCTCTCTGTCTTGAAAATGCTCAACTGAAGATTTCCAAGGATGAGGCCAAAGGTAACCATTTCATTCCTTATCCTTGTTCTTTTTTACATTCATAGCCTAATTTCTTATTCGACTGTTTTCTTTTGCTTACAGAACTGGTCAAACAGTCATGTAAAATGATTGAAGAGGCCTAGAATTTTGAAACCCTGGAGGTGGAAAACACCGACTTATGGCGGGAGCTGGATGAACTTAAGACGGATCATGAGCGCAGCATTGCCAGTGTTCTTGAGTCATCTAATATGGTCACCGAAGAGCGTGATCAAAAGATCGCAATCCAGGATAAGAAAATCTCGGAACTTAGTGATGAGTTGGCCAGGGAGAAGGACATCACCCAGGCACTCTAGGATGAACTCCAGAGTCTTAGGGCGAAGAAAACCAAAGTTGATGAAGTCATCTTCTGTATTTTTCCTGTCTTCTGACCTTTCATTCTTCCGACTCTAGTAGGTCGAATATATTTTTTGACCTTTGCTTTCTATACTCAGGCCCTCTGAATTTGCTGGATTCCTCCTCCACCGATTCTCGCACCAGCCAGCTTACCAAAGTCGGCGAGTTGCTTCACAATTTCCGCAAGTCACTAGAGGATATTGGTGAAGCTCTTAAAGTTCCGGACATGAACAAAATGTCCGCCTTTGAGGTGCAAGATAAGGAAAAGGAGATGCCCCAGCTAATCCAGGACTGGAACATGTCCTATGCGCGAATCGCAACACATAATGCCCTCACCATGGTTATGAGCCATCATGGAAGCATGGAGATCTGGCAAGTAACTAGGGGTTATTCAACTGTGGATGAAGACGGCAAGGAGCAGAATATCAAGGCCATCATGGACTCCTGCATCGGTTATGGATGCCACGAAACTGATTTGACCAGCTACGATACTCCTTTCTTCACTCGCATGGAAACGCCTCCTCTGGCTGCCGAAGAAACAACTGAACTTTCCGATGATGAGCAAACAGAATCCGATTTGCCTGTCTCGGAAAGATATCAAGGCGAAGGCGATGTCTCCAGTGAGTTGGCAGCTCCTACCTCTCCTCCTGCATCGTAGAGTACCAGAAAAAACAATGTGTTATTCTGAAACAATCGGATTGTAATAAGTAGTGTAATATTTTTGCTAGTGCTAATATTTGCAAGAACTGATGCTTTTGACTTACTTTTTAGCACTTTGGCTTTATTTTGTTGTGCCTGAAATTTTACATAAGCAGTTTTTGTTTGTTGTCTATACTTATCGCTTTTTCTTGCTTTCCGCCTCGTCCCTTTCGTGAGCCAGCAAACCTTTAACACAGAAACTTTGCTGAGCAACAGAGCTCAACTGCTAATCCAGTTTAAACTCAGAAACAAAGTCGGCTTCCAGTACCAACAATTCACTACTCGGAAAATGCCCGCATCTGGCAATCAGATAAAGAACCAAAGTATAGACTAGAAAACTTAGACTTATGCCCGAAGGTAGCATTTTTTAGTATCAGAAATCTAACCAGAACAAACATGAGCATAAAGTACTTTCAAGTATTTTAGGATTTTCGACTATGACATGATCATTCGGAAATAAGATGGCAATATAAAACTTCTCAGAAAATATTGAGGCAACCAACACTTTATTTCTCATTGAACATGTACACATATATGACTACAAAGAAAGAAATTTTAAGAATAAAAGGGACGTAGCTGAGCAATATTCCACGGTCTATCTAATTCTTCTAGGTCTGTACTGCCTCCAGCTTGCTTTCTCTTCTTAGTAGCATGTCTTTCTTTGATTGGCCACATATCAGTTAGATAGTAAGAACCATTGTCCGATACTCGGCTAACCAAAAATAGCCCTTCCCATACTGGGAAAAGTTTCTGCTTTCTTTTCTACATAAGCCGGAGAACCAAATCGCCTTTATTGAAAGACCAGTTTCTGACTCTCTGGCTATGATACTTGCATAACTTCTGTTGATAGGTTGTTGATCTCTGCTCAGGAATGACACGAACTTCTTCGATTAAATCGAGATCAATTTGTCGAGAAATTTTGGCATCCTCTTCGATATACGAAGCAACTCGGGGAGAAGTATGAATTAAATTGCTTGGAAGAACTACTTCTGCACCATAGACCAAGAAGAAAGGTGTGTATCTAGTGGACCTGTTCGGAGTTGTTCTCAAGCTCCATATCACAGAAGGTAATTCATCTACCCAAGTCCCGCAAGCACGATGAAGTGGTGCTTCGAGTCTTGGTTTGAGGCCTTGTAGGATTAAACCATTTGCTCTTTCAACTTGTCCATTAGCTTGTGGATGTGCGACTGATGCAATGTCAAGCCGGATATTTTGTTCATCGCAGAATTCGGCAAGTTCTCCCATAGAAAAATTGCTCCCCTTGTCCGTGATAATACTATGCGGATAGCCGTACCGGATTATAACATCCTCGACAAATCTTCTGGCTGTTGCTCCATCACAACTTGTGATGGATTAGCCTCAATCGATTTTGTGAACTTATCCACCATCACTAAGAGGTGAGTAAATCCACTTGGAGACCATTTAAACGGTCCTACTATGTCAAGCCCCCATACCGCAAAAGGCCATGTTATAGGTATTGTTCGCAGCTAATCAGCCGGACATGAGCTTGTTTGGTGTACTTTTGGCAGACTTTGCATGTCTTTACCAACCGTTCGACATCTGCCTTGGCTGTAAGCCAAAAATATCCATGTCTAAAAGCTTTTTCCACTAAATATTTGGCTGTAGCGTGATGACCGCATTCGCCTTCATGGATTTATCTTAGGATTTCCACTCCTTCTTCCGGAGATACACGGCGCTGAAAGACACCAGATAATCACCACTTATTATTGTATAGGTTTTTGCTCGTCGGACGATCTGCCGGCTCAGAACCTCGTCTTCTGGTAATTTTCCGTCTACCAAGGAATCAAGGTAGGGTTGAGTCCAGCTAGGAATTACAGCCAGAACTGCCACTAAAGGTGAGTTGGATTTGGTCGGATATTCCTCATCAACTTCTGTAATAGAGGGAACTTTGAGGTGCTCTAAAAAATCACCATCCGGACCTTTTTCCGTGTAGAGCCTATTCGAGATAATGCATCTTGACGAGGGTTTAACTCATCAATGCCCATTGTTATGGACTTTGGTTTTGGAGAAGGAGGGAGCGCTGGAAGCATAAATCGGCTAGCAAACAAGCACACAGGGATGCAAGGTTTACCCAGGTTCAGGCCTTGTAGAGGTCCCTACTCCTGCTTTTCTGCTCTTGGAATTAATGAAGGAATCGAAGATTACAGGGGTGCGCAGATGCAATCTGGCGAGAGTTGTGGAAACTAGGGTTGCGTGTGTGTCCTCCTCGCCGCCCCTCCTAGCCTTTATATAGATAAGCCAGGTCTCGGGTAGCAGGTCGAGTCGGTTACAGTTTAGGGTTTGCCCTTCAAACTTTCTATCTTTAGACTTCTTCTTGTTTCGCAAGTTATCGAGAGTCTGTAGGCCACTCGAAGTATTCATTGGGCCATGGCAACGCCGTGGGCTTCCACCGTATCTGGACCGTATATACCAGACTCAAGTACTTGTAGGGTATACCCATGTCAGTAGCCCCCGAGTGTCCGGTGGAATCACAGATTCGATTAGGGACTTTACGAAGCCTTTTGAGTGCATGACTGAGTACTTTTTCGAGTGTTCTGTTTATGTCATAGGGATTATTGATATGCATGCCTGATTTAACCGATGTATCAGGATGAATTAACTACCTTAGGGTAAAACAACGCAATCTACTCGAACTCGAGTCCCTGGACTCGAATTCGGAAAAGTGCTGGTGTAATTCGACTCAAGCCATGGAGGTATTACAGGACACGTATTCCAGTATAAGGGTGTGAGCACTCGACGCGTTTGTCAAGGCATGTTCATCATACTTGTAGGCACGAATATATTTCTGGTAGTGTGCAGCAAATGCATTGCCAGGCCTTATTCAGGTCTTATCTTCACGCTGCAAGCGCGACATCCGAAATTTGTCATCGTGGAGATGATTCGGGTGACCCAGGAGACGTAGTCTCTTTGTAGGGAAAACATGAGGCGGTGTCGCCATATACTTCGAGTGTACGATGTACAAATAATCATAGGGTGCGCGACCAGTGCTCCCTATGGGAGTAGCCCCCGAGTGCCTGGTTGAGTCGAAGACTCAAGCAGGGACTAAAGAACTTATGCAACTACTATCGTCTTTTGTTTGCTTGTTTCAGTCGAATTGATTTCCGGTGCTCCCTATGGGAGTAACCCATGATCCATAGTCGAATGGTAGATTCGAGTGGTTAGGTATGCTTTGAATGTCCATATTCCTGCAGAAAAGAAAATCGTAGGGTGTGTGACCAGCGCTCCCTATGGGAGTAGCCCCCGAGTGCTTGGTGGAGTCGAAGACTCGAGCAAGGACTAAAGTAGTCGAAGTATTCTAGTGCTCAATCTTTGATGACATTAGTGCTGACGATGGGATGACCTCAGTTGCCCGCGTGAGCGGCTTTGACGGAACATGACGAGCGGTGGGTCCCATTTTCTGACCCTGACTTGACCGAGCGTGCGTAATCTTTCGTTTTAACTGCGCCTCCTCGATTTCCACGCATAATGGAGGTAGTGGGGGACGGTTCGTGCTTCAGGCCCTCCACGTGTCGGTCACGATGTGCGCCACGTGTCTGATAGGGTTTCTGCTGGCCGTTGGATTACATCTGCCAAGGGGTTAAGTAGCAGCGCAGCTGTGGTAATTTCTCATCTGCTCTTTCTCTGCTTTGTGCCTCCATTGCCATTGCTGCTGTTCTCTGCCTCCGAGAGTTCGTTCCGTTCGCGGCGCTGGACCAACTCCGTGTTTTTCCGAGTTATTTTTTTCGCTCTCATTGCCACCGCAAGATGGGGAAGAAGAAGGGAGGCGCTGTCGCTGAGTCCGCTGCCGCCAGTGCTGCTGCCAAGAAGAAGAGTGGCTCCGCCATTGTGGGCACCAGAACCGCCGTTGCTGGGTAGAAGAAGGGCGCGGGCACTCGCGTCCATCATAAAGTAGTCCGAGCTCCATCTTCTGCGCCAAGATGGAGTTCTGTCCTCCGCGGTTGGTGACTCGTGAGTCCAAGGTGGTGAGGTAACGCCTTGTCCTCCTACTGGTTTTCGGGTGATGTTCCTAGCATTCATCATCCACAGTCTGTCTCTGCCCCTGCATCCTTTCTTCAGGGGGCTCCTTTGTTTCTATGGGCTCCAGCTGCACCAGTTGTCCCCCAACTCTATTCTCCACATCGCCTGCTATTACACTTTGTGAATGCTGGCTCGGAGTCGAGCCACACTTTGGTCTCTTCAAACGGCTCTTCAAGCTGAAGTGCCAGTAGGCATCTGGCTCCGTAGTCTACGATGTAGGAGGCTGCGGTATCCATGTCGACTCCTCCGTCACGTACTTCAATATCAAGCTCATGGCGTCCGTCCAAGGGTGGAGGGACAAGTGGTTGTACATCCGCGACCAGAAGGCCGACAGAGACCACTTCGGACTCGTGCCTTTTGATCCCGCGGCGCCGTGCAGGAGGAGGTGTTCTTGGAAGAACATGGTGATGCCCGGCGAGTCTGAAGAGACAGATGTGTTGTACGAGCATGTCTGCGACCTCGAGAGTCGCATGGGTAAAGAAGAGGGAGGTTGCACCCTCATTCGTACATGGTTGCGCCGTCGCATCCAGCCTCTGCAGGCCAGAGTCCACCCTATGTTCCAATGGGCTGGTGCGGACGATGTCACTCGCGTATCTGCCGATGGCATTTTCGCGAGTGAAGTGGATAAGAGGGTGTGACTGCTGACCAAGTACACTGCCAAGGATGTACTCCCTAGTGAACCAGTTGTACCTCCATTCGATGCTTCTAATCTTCCTCCCGAGGTATGGTTGTGCTATGAAGTAGCTTTATTTGTCGAGTGCTTCATTTTCTTGACGTGTGCTGACTTGTTTTATGTATGCAGGATTGGAAGGTGTCTCCTAGTTTGCCCCCTCTTCCTGAGGGGGTTATTCCTCACGAAGTAGATGAGGAGGACGAGTCGGAGTCGACCGTCCCATTTGAAGAGGAGGAGGAAGCCCCTGAGTCCAGTAGTCCGGACACTCGCAAGCGTTCGCGCAGCAAAGATTCGGATGCGTCGTCTCCTTCGACTCCAGGAGGCCCAGCGTTTGGTGCGGAGTCGCCGATTCCTGCTATTCCTATGAGTTCCATGGCGCCATCTGCCCGCAAGAAGATGAGGCTACCGAAGGAGTCGTCAGAGTCGGAGGAACATACCTTCGATTTTGATAAGTTTGACTCGTAAGTATACAATTCTGATCTAGATTCTTTTTGGAGTTGCGTTTCCTGATGTTGATTTTGTTCCGTAGTCAACCGGCGTCGTCATCTTCTGGCGACATCCAATTTTTGAAAGAATCTAGAGTCGCAGACTCCAAGGCCAAGGAAGTGGCTGAGTGGACTCCTTCCCCTCCATTGGCGGGCCACTTCGGGCACAATTCATCAAGTTCTCCACACGCCGTGGAGCATCAAATGGTTGTCCGGACGACTGCGCGGCAATCAACTTTAGAGTCTCTAGAGGATCATGTATGTGTTATGTTGCTGTTACTTGCAGTCGAATTAATCATCCATGCTATCTACTGATCTTTTGCTTTTCTCCTGTTGCAGCTTATTGTGAAGGAAGCTGCTCGCCTGGCGGAGCAAGTACTTGCAATGGGTCGACAGCACGTGTTGCTGGACAATCGCCATCGCGTGGTTGAAAGATAGTATCTTCTGCTTCTTCTTCTTCATCCTTGTGATATTTTTATATACTCGACCGACGGTCTATCTTGTGTGTTTTGCAGCTGAGCATAACGTGCTTCTTCGCGAAGCCGCTTCCCTTGAAAAGACACTCGCCGCGGCGGTGAAGAGTCGTGATGAGGCAGTCGTGGCGCTTGATGAGTCGCGGAAACGCGAAGAGGATTTTCGCGTCTCCATCGTTGCTAGGGAGAAGTTGTTCGAAGAACAGCTCTTCTCGATTGCCAAGGCTCTGTCAGGTATTCTTTCGTCTAGATTTCCATTATTTCCATTCTTTTCGGCTTTGCTATTGTGTTGTATTTTTGCTAACACTTTGCTCTGTGTAGATGCTGGTGGTCTGAGCTTCGACGCCTAGGCGCTTCGTCGTGATGATGCCTTGGCAGGCGCCGTCGCGGCAGTCGAAGACCATAGTCCTTCCATTCAGGGAATGCTGACCAAAGCTAAGGGTGTACTGAGTCGCCTTCGTGAGGAGCTGGCGCCCAAAGCTGAGCTGATCGAGAACGTAGATGACCTGGTGGAGTCCCTTGCTGGAGGTATTCCCGCAGTCTTCAAGAAGTCGCTTCATTTGGCTGGCACTTCCATGTCACTCACGATGATTCAAGACCGTGGCGTGGAGATGGATCCCGCTGTAGTCTCGAAGGCGATGCCTGTCAGCGCAGATGGTCAACTGGTAGTTTTTGCTCCTTTTGCAACTGCCTGTGGCAAGACGGGCCACAACTCATCAACATAGTTGCGAAGTACTCTGAGGAGCTGCAGCGAGCCAAGAAGGCGGCGAAGGCTATGGCGTCAGGGGCCGGCGGGAAGTCTGTGGCATCTGATACTGCCACAGACTCGATGAGGCCCCCAAAGCCGAAGTCCAAGTCGAAGAAGCCAGCTACTCCACAGTAGTGATATCTGTAATAGTTGATAGTGCGACTCCTTTTTGTTGAAAACATGCCGCTTGCTAAGCGTCCCTGTTGACACTTTTGATATGTTTGGATGTACTTTGATTTTTTTGTCCATGTGTTGCATGGTCCCTTATTGTCTCTTGCTTGGCTTGTGGTAGGGTACATCAAGTGGTCTGTCGAGTGATCCTCGGTATCCGCCATCCACTGGTGATACCCCAGCATAGTCGCACTCAAGGGTGGATGAGTTGTCCCTGCTTTCGCGACTGCGCGATCACGTTAAGCAGCTGGAACGCGAACTGCCTGTCCTCTGCGGTAACGCAGATGTATGGAAGTCGAGGGCGGAGAAGGCCACTGCCCGAGAGCAATATCTGCTAGGGGAGGTGGCGCAGCTGGGCGACCAATTCAAGTGTTAGCTTTCTGCTTCTTTATCTTTTCTTGTAGCCACTCGCGGTAGTTCATTGTCTTCATACTTTTGCCTTTGCTTGGTATACTTGTCAGCACGCGTCATCCAAAGGATGAGAAGGACAGGATCACCATTCGCATGAATGACCTGACCCAAGAGCAGCTTCAGGAGAGTGGGTACTTCTAGGTGGATCATGATCGCACAATCGCACTGGCGACCTTGCGGGATCGTGCCTCGTGAGTTCTTCATTTCTTGAAGAAATCGCAATCATGCTTAAAGAATATCTATCAGATGATGTTTCCACTAGACGTCGTTCCCTCGAGCCTGCTGGCTCTCCTTGCTGAATTTCAAGACTTAAGTGGAGTCTGCGAGTGTGTGCGGCAACAATTAGTGGCTGGTGCCAAGGCTGCTTTGTCACTGGTGCGATTGCATAGGCCTGATGTTGATGTTGCAGTTGTTGCTGCTGGTCCACCGACTCCGCCGGTAGGTTCGACCTGGGATATGGTTCCTCATTATCAGGCGGTGGATCTCCCAGCGGAGGAAATTATCGAATTCTTCGAGGAGCAGACAAACGTTCTTCTGTTGCAACAATAGTTTATCTTGTATCCTTCACATAGGTATACCAGTGTTGTAAAGTTCATATAGATATCCTGTGTATAATTGATTAATATTGATGTGAAAAGAGCTTGTTAGCTCGTATGTTTTGCGAGTGTGTTGCACTATGCGATTCCCTTTCGTTAGCCTGACTTGTGTTTTAGCTTAGCACCTTGCTAACCTGTCAGGTGCGTTGCAGCTAGGTTGGTGTTTGTCAAGGGTTCGATTAATGCATCAGCTACTTAGAATATCATGATTGGTTCGTAGAACAGATGTGTAAAGGGTGGCGCATCCCATGAGTATATAGATGGCGAAAAATAATAGGAAAACGCAGAGTTTGGGGCACTTAGCTTTATTTATTCATAGAACAGTATCAGGTACAATGTGTGGCTAAGTAGCCTTGGCTGAATAACCTTATTTGTAATGAAAGAAATAAAAGACGACTAAGGGTAGAAGCGCCGCATCTGCGCGATGTTCCATGGGTTGGATTACGTGACTCCTGTCTCGAAATCTTTGAGGCGATAGGCGCCACCTGGGATTACTTCTGTAATCACGTATGGTCCTTCCCAAGGGGACTCGAGCTTGAGATGCCCTTGCTATTTCAGTCGCAGGACCAGGTCTCCTTCGACGAAGGACCTAGGGCGTAGCCTTCTGCTGTGGTAATTGTGCAAGTTGTGTTGGTAGATCGTCGATCTTTCTACTGCGATTTCCCATGCCTCATCAAGGAGGTCGACGGAGTCTTCGAGTGCAAGAGTTGACTCCTGCTCGCTATAAGCGACCACTCGCGATGCTTTGTATCGTACCTCTACGGGTAGCACCGCTTCAGCACCATGCACCATGAAGAACAGGGTGTACCCTGTGGCATTGTTTGGGGTTATGCGTAGGCTCCAGAGTACCGATTGCAGATCATCTGGCCAGCATCCTGCGGCTTGTTCGAGTGGCCTAAGGAGTCGCTTCTTGATTCCGCCACAGACATGCCCGTTGGCTTTTTCAACTTGACCGTTGGTCTGCGGATGAGCTAGGGAGGCATAGCTTACGTTGATTCCCAGGTTTTCGCAGAAACCCTAGAACTCCTTAGAGGTGAAGTTTGTTCCATTGTCTGTAATGATGCTGTGTGGCACTCCGAAGCGATAGACAATGGCTCGAAGAACTTGATTACGCTGGCTCCTGACTGGTTAGTCACCGGCATAGCCTCTATCCACTTGGTGAATTTTTCGACTACGACCAAGAGGTAGACATAGCCTCCTCGCGAGGACTTTGGGAGCTTGCCGACCATGTCGAGTCCCCATTGCGCGAAGGGTCAGGCCAATGGTATTGGCTGGAGCTTCGCGCCAGGTGCATGTGGTTTATCCGCGAATCGCTAGCAAACGTTGCTTTTTTGGACGATGTCCTTGGCGTCACGCATGGACATAGGCCAGTAGAATCCAGCTCGTAGAGCTTTGGCGACGAGGGCGTGACTGCCGGCGTGATGCCCGCAAGTCCCCTCATGGATGTTGAGGAGAACGGCCCTTCCATCAGCATTGGAGACACATTATTGGAGTACTCCTGTGATGCTGCGCTTGTATAGTTCGCCGTTGATGACGGTGAATGCCTTGGATCGGCCGTGCGATTTGTTGCATGTCAGTCGGGTCGTCCGGCAGCCTCTTGCTGAGAAGGTTTGTGATGTAGGGTTGAGTCCAAGAGGGTTCGATCATCATGATCGCCATTGGTCCTTCGAGTCCCATGTCGATCTCCAGGTTGTCGAGTGCCATTGGCTCATTGGGTGGCATAGCCCCCGAGTCCGTTGTTGCGCTTGTTTTCTTCTCTGCGGCCTTTGGTTTGATGGAGCCTTCGCAGATGCGCTCGAGAAATACCCCAGGTGGTATGTGGGCGCAGGTAGAGCCAATGTTGGCAAGTGCATCCACCTCTTCATTGCTTTCATGGCCTACGTGCTGCAGCTCACAGCCATAAAAATCCCCTTCGAGTGTGTCGTAGAGGTCGCGGTAGGCGATCATATTGCCGTTCAGTGCATCACACTCGTGCATTGTTTGGTTGACGACCAGCTTGGAGTCACCGTAGATGATGAGCCTTTTGGCACCACAGGCTTTTGCCATCCGCATCCCGTGTAGCAGGGCCTCGTATTCAGCTTCATTGTTGGAGGTGGTGAACTGCATTCGCAAAATATATTTTAGCTTGTCTCCCTGGGGCGATGTCAGTATGACACTTGCGCCGGCTCTGTCCTTTCGCTTGGATCCGTCGAAGTGCATTGTCTAGAGGTAGGATATATCTGGTTTTTTAGGGAGCTGAATCTCCATCCATTGCACAAGGAAGTCAGGGAAAACTTGTGACTTGATCGCGTCACGCTTTTCATATGTAATGTCTCATGGAGATAGCTCGATTCCCCAAAGCTCAACTCGTCCGGTGGCGTCGGGGTTTTTGAGGATGTGTCCAAGCGGGGCGTCATTGACCACCACGATTGGGTGCTCCTGGAAGTAGTGGCGCAGTCACCTGGTTATCATGAAGATGCCATATGCTAGCTTATGGTAGTGCAGGTACCATTGCTTTGTTGGCATGAGTACCTCGCTGAGGTAGTAGACTGGGCGTTGTACCCCGTGGACCTAGTTTTCCTCGGCTCGTTCCACCATGAGTACTATACTGACCACCTGTTTGGTGGCGGAGATGTATAGCAACAGTGGTTCCCTCTCGTGTGGGGTCACCAGTACGGGTGAGGTAGATAGTAGAGTCCTGAGGTCTTCGAATGCTTCCTATGCCTCCTTGGTCCACTTGAACTTGTCAGCTTTGCGGAGAAGTTGGTAGAAGGGTAGTGCCTTTTCGCCCATTCGACTGATGAATCGACTGAGCGCCGCAATTCTGCCAGCCAGCTGCTGGACACCTCTTACGTTCTTTGGCTTCTCCATGGCCAGTATGGCTTTTATTTTATTCGGGTTCGCCTCAATCCCTCTCGCGGAGATGAGATACCCGAGTAGTTGCCCAGATGGTACGCCGAAGGCGCATTTGTCCGGATTGAGCTTGATCCAGTAGCGGTCGAGGTTGGTGAAGGTTTTGCGTAAATCGTCGATTAGCGAGGCTTCCTCTTTGGTCTTGATTATGATGTCGTCAACATAGACTTGGATGTTGCAACCAAGTTGGTTCTTGAGGCAAGCCTGCATGCACCGCTGATAGGTTGCTCCTGCGTTTTTTAGCCCGAAGGGCATTGTGTTGTAGCAGAACACACCAAAAGGCATTGTAAACGCCATTTTCTCTTGATCTTCCTCCTTCATTCGAATCTGATTATAGCCTGAGTAGGCGTCGAGGAAGCAGAGGCGCTCACATCCCACGGTGGAGTCGATGATCTGGTCGATTCATGGCAACGGGAAGTGGTCCTTTGGGCAATGCTTATTCAGGAAGGTGAAATCCACACATATCCGTAGGATATCCGTGTCCTTTTTGGGTACCTGCACCGTATTGGTGAGCCAAGTACTTTCCTTGATCTCGCGTATAAATTTGGCGTCGAGGAGTCTATTGATCTCCATTTCTACTGCTTTTGCTCTTGGCTCAGACAGTCGCCAAATTGTTTGTTTGACTGGCCTTGCGTCTGGGTTGACATTGAGTGCGTGCTCGGCGAATTCCCTAGGAACCCCTGGCATGTCAGCTGGACACCAGCTCTCGGAGGAATTCGATGAGCGCGAGTTCCTATGCGGGACTCAAGTTGTTGGCGATGAGGGCTGTCTTGGCCGGGTCCGATGGGTGGACCTGAACTTTCTTCGTCTGCACCGACGAGTCGAAGGACAGGTCGGGTGAACTTGGCCGGCTAAGGGGAGGCAGACTATTGTCTGTCGATTCCTTCAATCTTGCGAGTTCTTCCTGCATGCCAAAGGACTAGGAAATTCTGTTGAATTCCCTGTCGCAACTGTCGGACCTCTCGAAGCTCCCATTGATTGTGATGATGCCATTAGGACCTGGCATTTTCATCTGCAGGTAGGCGTAGTGTGGTACTTCCATGAACCTAGGGAATGCGACGCGTCCGAGGATGCAGTGGTATTGTGAGGGCTAGTCGACGACTTCGAAGTCGATGCATTCACGTCGAAAGTTTTTTGGTGTGCCAAAAATGATGTCGAGGTTGATTTTGCCTAGGGGATATATGCCCTTGTCTGGGACGATGCCGTGGAATGTCGTGTCCGAGACTTCTAGGCAGGTCAGAGGGATCCTCATTGCTTGCAAGGTACTTGCGAACATAAGGTTAATGGCACTTCCACCATCCATGAAGACGTGACTCATGTCGAAGCCTCCGATCTGTGCCTCGAGTACGAGGGGACAGTGGCCTGGGCGGGGTACTTGGCGCGGGTGGTCGTGCTTGTCGAAGGTGATGCATGAGTCCCTTCCGCTGAGGTACTCAGTGGTGGATGGTGGTGAGTTTCTCGCCAATTTTACTTGGCGAGTGATGGCCTTCTGCACCCGATTCGAGGGGCGTCCTTTTTGGATCATCATGTTGCCCACAACCCGTGGGTATGGCTCGCCGCCTTGATCGTGGACCGGTGCGGCCGCGGGTGGTGGTACTCCAGGTGGTGGAGGAGCTCCATGTGCTACAGCGCCTGGGGCGACTCCGTAGCCTCTGTTGACTGCATCGCGATTCATCCGCACCAAACCCTCGTGGAGCTTGAGGAACTCATGGCAGTCCTTGAGAAGGTGGCTGGATTTCTTCTTGCCATCGTGCTTGTCGATGTAGAAGTGCATGTTGCACGGCCCGGATAGTTTGTCCTCGATTGTTGTCACGGGTGCCTCTTCGTGAGTGTACCGTTGCCATATCTGCATGGTTTCCCCGGAGTCGCGATGTCCACCGCTGTGATAGCCGCGGTTGCAGTTGTCGTCGCGCCTATCGGTGTAGCCGGCTACGACCATGTTGACATCGTCGCGGTCATCGTAGATGCGCATTCAATCTTTGCTTCGGCGATCATGTCTGCGCTCGAGCTCTGCTTCATCGTCGGAGTGAACGCGGTTTTTCACCGTGTCTTCTCCATCTGCCCACCGATTCGCGATGTCCATCAGGTGGTCAATGGTTTTGGGCTTCGAGCGGGCCAGCTCCTCCCTGCGTGCTATGCGGCGAATGCCGCTGTTGAATGCGTCTATTGCTCGGTCCTCCGAGATATTTTCTGTGGAGTTCTTGATGATGGACCACCTCTAGATGTACGAGCATAGCGATTTGCTCGACCTTTGCTGGCAGCACCTTAGTTCTTCGATTGACGCGGGCCTTTTGTAGGTGCCCTTAAAGTTGCACACAAAGCTGTAGACCAGATCATCCCAACTGCGAATGGATCCGTGCGGGAGGTTATTGTGCCATGCTCGGGCGGTGCCCTACAGCTGTAGCTACAGACGTTGCATGGCCGTACTTTGACTCCCACCATGGAGCCTGACGAAGGAGATGTGGTCCTCCAACCAGATTTTTGGGTCCTGTAGGCCGTCAAATTTTGGGTTCTCTGATGGGAGCTTGAACCCCTTGGGCATTCGCTTTTGTCTAATGGCCCTGCTGAAGCATCTGGCGCCACAGAGCTCCGCGTCTTCGTCCTCTGAGTCAATCAATCGGGCACGTCGTGCCCTTGACTTGTCGATTTTGTGCTGTGTGATGTCATCACACACATCGTAGTCGTGGTCGTGCCGCCATGAGCGGCGACATCAAGACAGATCGTGACTGTCGTCGCTGGACGAAGGTGAGGAATAGAGTTTTGCCAGAGCCTTGTTTTTCTTCGGCTCCGGCATCGGCTCTTTGTAGAGAGCGGCCTCGATTAGCCCCAAGCCTGCGATCGTAGACAAGTGCATGGCGGCTCAGGGATCTCCATCCGGTGGCTAGTTGTTGAGTAGGTACATGGTGGCCGCTGTCACCGCTGCTTGCGGCGTCTTCGGGACCATGTTGCCCCGTGTGTCGACTGTCATAGAGCTGAAGTTGAGGACTTCGGTGAGGTGGGCCATTCGAGATCATCTCTTGTTGGCCACGTACTCGTTGCCTTTGGAGGAGGATCCTCCGTGGGAGGAGAGCCTGACCCTTCGAAGGCTCGACTCGTCCGCCACCTTTTTACGCGCTTCGAGTTGCGCGATCATTTGTCGCTGGCGTCTGTACTCCTCCTTTAGTAGCCAATGGTAGCCCATCAGCATCTCTTACGACGTGCCTAGAGGCAGAGGATTGCCTCGCAGAGCCTCTCGGTAGTCGGCCCACTCGAGATCGTTAAGCTTGATCATGACACGTTCGCCAGTGTGTTCGTTCACCATGGTTGGAGGTTTGACTGCCCCTCCATTGTTGACGGGTGCGCCATTGCCACCATCGGCGGGGCCGCCATTGGGTGGTCCGCCGTTAGATATGCCACCGTTAGGCGGATCGGTGCCAGATCCATAGCCACCATTTTCGCGATTAGCGGTGGAGTCGCCAGTGTTGATGATGGCGCACAAGAAGTGCCTAGGGAAGCTGTTGCTCCCACAACTTTCGGATCCGGAGCCGTAAACTCCATCTTCCGTTGCTAGGCCACCCAGATCGGATCTGCGACTGTTGTCGCTATCCGTGCTCTCAGCTGTTGCTGAGGTGTTGATCTTGTTGAGGGCGCCGATTGGTGGTGGGAACCACGATGCTGGAGCAATCACGGATGCCGTTGGCTGGTCAGGCATGCGAAGCGTGCCTATCTGACCAACTTCGAAGCGGAAGCTCCCTATTGCCAGGCTGATTTTATCGCCCATGGACTTGAAAGCCGGGCAAGTGGCTGGCGTGTGGACGGTGAAGTCGAACATGCCAAAGAGCTGGCGGATCTCCACTGTTGCAGAGTTGTAGATCACGGTTGATGAGGCCGAAGAAGCTGCAACATCAGCACTCCCAATTCCCACAGATGGCGCCAATTGACGAGGGTTTAACTCATCAATGCCCATTGTTATGGACTTGGGTTTTGGAGAAGGAGGGAGCGCTAGAAGCATCAATCGGCTAGCAAACAAGCACACAGGGACGCAAGGTTTACCCAGGTTCAGGCCTCGTAGAGATCCCTACTCCTGCTTGTATGCTCTTGGAATTAACGAAGGAATCGAAGATTACAGGGGCGTGTAGATGCAATCTGGCGAGAGTTGTGGAAACTACGGTTGCGTGTGTGCCCTCCTCACTGCCCCCTCCTAGCCTTTATATAGATAGGCCAGGTCTTGGGTAGTAGGTCGAGTCAGTTACAGTTTAGGGTTTGCCCTTCAAGCTTTCTATCTTTAGACTTCTTCTTGTTTCGCAAGTTATCGAGAGTCTGTAGGCCACTCGAAGTCTTCATTGGGCCGTGGCAACACCGTGGGATTCCATAGTATCTGGACCGTATATACCAAACTCAAGTACCTGGAGGGTATACCATGTCACATCTGCTTCCTCATTTTTTGTTTGAGGGATGTGTTGAACTTCAAACCCTTCGAACAATTTAGATGGTTCATTCACGATAGCCCTATATGCTGCCGTGTGTTTATTTTTATTACAGATATCTGACACTTGTTGACCAACAAGTTCCAAATCTCCATAACACATAAGTCATCGGATGCCGATATCCTTAACAATCCGGATTCCATGCAGTAGTGTTTCATATTTGGCAATGTTTTTTCTTGCCGTGAAGTGGATCTACAACACATAAAAAGATTATCTCCTTGGGGTGATTTGAGCACCATGCCAGCCCCCGAGTCCCCGAGCGCCTTAGACTCATCAAAATGCAAGGTCCAGTATTCCGACTCTGGGAGGGTCATATTTTCCATTGTCTCAGTCCAATCAGCGAGGATTTGGGATTTAATTGTTGTACGAGGTTTGTACTCAATGTTGAAAGGTGAAAGCTCTATTCCGCATTTTGCGACATGTCCTATGGAGTCGCTGTTGTTGATTATGTCTCTCATGGGAGTTGTGCTCACCAAGGTAATTTTATGCTCCTAAAAATAATGTTGTAGCATCCTAGATGCGAAGAACACACCGTAAGCTAGCTTTTGATAGTGAGAATACCGCTGTTTTGATTCGGTTAGAACTTCACTGAGGTAGTAAGTCGGACGCTACACCAAGTGTTCTTGTTTTTCCTCTGGTCTTTCCACCACCATGACGACACTAACGACCTTATTTGTTGCAGCGAGATAGAGCAACATTGATTTGCGAGGTTCTGGTGCTGCAAGGATAGGAGCAGACGAGAGTACCGCTTTCAGGTCTTGTAGTGCAACTTCAGCTTCATCAGTCCAACAACTTTTTGGTTTTTTCAGGAGCTTGTAGAGTGGTGCGGCTCTTTCATCAAGCCGGCATACAAACCGACTAACTGCAGCAATGCAAACAGTTAGTCTTTGAACGTCCTTTAGGCGAGTCGGCCTAGAAATATTCAGTATAGCCTTAATTTTGTCTCGGTTCACCTCTATGCCTCTTTGAGGCATGATGAAACCTAACAATATTCCAGCTGGTATCCCAAAGAAACACTTCTTCGGGTTAAGCATTATGTTGTACTTGCGTAGATTGGCGAACGTTTCCTCCATGTCGGAAATTAGGGTTTCCTTTTGTTTGGACATCACCGCTATGTCATCCACATATGCATGTACATTGCATCCAATTTGATCATCTAGGCAACACTGCAAAGTGCGCTGGTACATAGCTCCTGCGTTCTTGATCCCAAAGGGCATTGTAACAAAACTGAAGGTTTCGAAGGGGGTTATGAATGAAGTTTTCACTTTGTCTGATTCGTTCATCCAGATTTGGTTCCGTGAAAGATCACAGAGCTATGATTCAGCTGAGTTTCCGAGATCCTCATCCGGCGCAGCGTTTCGATGTAGAGGATGTTGATGTTGCTGCCACCGTCCATGAGGGTCTTGGAGAAATCATAGCTGTCAATTAGTGGATTGATGACTAATGCATACTTTCCTTGCTTGTGCAACTTAGGCGGATGATCAGAGCGGTCAAAGGTGATTGTCACTTTCGAGCAATCCAAGAATTGAGGGACAGCCGGAACAGTTGCGTTGAGTTCATACAAAACTGCCTTCTTGACGTTAGCTGGTTGAGACCCAAGGAAAGTGACATAAGTTTCTTTCTTCATTGGGAAGTTCTTCTTTCCATCCCACTTGAGATTTGAAGGACCTGCTTCCTCCATGTCGAAATCTTCCTTGGTCTCCTTTTCTTTTTTGAGATTCTTCTTTCCCTTCTTTCGCTTGGCCCTATAGACAGCGGATTCATATTTCTTGATGTCATCATTGAAACGACACTCGGTGTTTGTGTGGGACGAGCCCCTGTTGGTAAAAAATGATGCACACACGGATTGTTGGCAATGTCGGCCCAAGAGTAGGTTTTGCCAGGATGTTGGTCTCCTCTACCTTGGACTCTTGATGTCCCACGACCGCGTCCGCGGCCGCCTCCGCGCCCTCCTCCTCCTCCAGACCCAAAAGTAGCAGTGACAACTGTTGTTTCCGTGTTGGGCTTTTCTTCCGAGGTGTTCTTGCGCTTCTGAGCTTGTTGCTTCGGCTATTTTGCCGACAGTGGTACAGCCAGGACGTTCAGTAGTCCTTCTGCGTCATCGTTGGCGTCTGCATATTTGCTCGCCGTCTCTATCATCTCTCCTAGATCAGTGACCCCATCGCACTTCAAGCGGTCACATAGTAAACCAATTGAGAGTCCTGCAATGAAAGCTTCAATCATAGTTTGATCATTTACTGCTTCGCAGGAGTTCTTGGGTGTCGATCCATCATCCAAGATAATCTTGGGAAGTTTCTCCCGCTTTCTGGGTGCAACACTGTAGGTATCCTACTATACAGGGCCTCCAATATATGCCTTCAAAATTCTGAAAGAACACACTTTACATGTCATACTAGTTATGTATGGTGTTTTCTAGAAGTTCATTGAGCCAGGATCATGCCATCTTCCTCAGCATGAGTGGGAGATACTGGGTCACGACCAATCTATTTCCGCTTTTGGCGATGCAGCAAGCCTAGAAAAAATCCTGAAGCCAATTCTCTGGCTGGGTCACACTGTCGTAGGCTTGGATGTGTCTTGAGATAGCAAATACTCTGGGAAGTGTGTTTGTTGAATGCACGGTCTGAAGCATTTTGGACCCACATAAATATCATCGATCTCGTAGCGCCACACCTCTATGTTAGAGTTGATCCTGTGTCTCGCGTCACTTGGTGACAGAGAACGCCATCTTGGTTGTTTGCTGTGGTTGCGGTGCCTTGGAGCCAGACTTCTGCTTCTGCCACCACCTCCTCCGCCACGACGCCCTCCTTGGCCTCCTCAAGAGCTGGTATGATGGCTGCTTGGCAAAGAGGGTGGTGCAAGTGGGTTGTTTCTGGCTGAGTGCTAGCCTCCATCCGGAGCGTCATTATTCCGGTTCCGGGGAGGGTCTTGATTACGACGAGCCCCCTGCCGTCTTGACTTGGCACGGTGTATGACGTTCCTTCGTCCATCGTTCCCCCCATTGTGGTAAGGTCCAGCCAGACGGCTTGTATGTCTAGGAGGTGGCATCCTATGTCGGTCCTCCTCCCGACGTTGCTCTTTTTGGTCTTCCCTGCGATTATTCGACTCTCGCAAGGGAGGGTATCTCGGAATCAGTGCCACAACTGCGTCTCGCTCTGTGGTTGGAGCAACATTACTCAAAAGATCCAGTTCTTGAGTAGTTGTCTTCCTGACGGTCGGGACGGTGATGCTGTGCTGGGTCCCATTGGGGCCTAATCTCATCCCAAGTCGGATCCGTGCGACATTGCTCGGATTTGGAGACCAGTTTTCCGCTTCCACATTTCACGACCTTCTTTTGCTCCAGACCCTTGGTAAGTAGCTTTATTCCCATCCGAACTTGATCTAGGTTTGGATTATTCGCTAGGATATATCTAGCTACAACAGTGTTTTCCACTGGCATTCCATACACAAGATCTCCCTTGATATCCAATCGAGGTTCTCTTTTGATGGTGTTATCTCCCTCGAAGAGGGTCTTGTGGACTTCCAGATTTTTGTTAGCCTGCACAGGGCTGTTCCGGGTCTTCCGATGTTGCAGGGAGTTGAATTGACCCGCAGATGCAATGCACTTCTTCTCTTCCATCAGGTTGTTAGCCTCATCCAGGAGTACTTGCTGCCGCGCTTCTAGGGCTTGGGCCCTATCTTCCAATTCTGTAGGTGTAAGCTCTGCAGCAGTAGAGATTGATGTAGTAAACGCATCTTCGATGAGTTTACGGTAACCAACGGTAACCATGTATCCATCCACCGGAGTTTCCTTTGGCTCGTCTGGGATTAGGGATCCATCCGAGTCTTCTTCGTATTCTTTGGCAACTACTTCCTCAGCAGGAGGATCTTTTGCCGAGGTTTCTTCTTGTTCCTCTTCTTTGCCTTCTTGGCAGCGCCGGTAGCAAAGACGACTTTGGGTCCGTTTCCCAGAGTCAAGCTCTGATCGGTACTTTCGGGCATCTGGACATCGGGATTATCTCCGAGATCCATGTCATTTTACGCTTTAGGATAATTTTCTCCGGATCCTTTGTCCATGGCTTCTCCTTGTTCTGTAGCTTTGGAGTTGTACTCCTCTTCATATTCCGCGGAGAACTTTCGGAAATCCACCAACGTCATCAAATCATCTGAAGATGCCAGTAAGTCGGTGTTTATTCTGATCGCCTCCAGCACTGAGTCTTCATTGTCTCCATCATCGGTAGAGTCGGATCCGGATCCAACATATCCGAAGAAGTGTGACGCGTGCATCCTAAGGTAGTTGCGGATTTCTTCATGGGCTTCCTCGAAATGTCTGATGGTCTCGAAAATTTCATTCACGCTGGCATCTTGTAGCATCATACGCCTCAACATGTGCCTCAGGTAGGGCTGATCCGTTCTGGCGTTGGCAGAGACGGACCCAGAATTGTTGTCTTGCTCCTCCTGGATTTCGACCTCGACGGGGAGATCGATCTGGGATTCGGCCTCCCTAGGGAGATCCACTCCAGATTCGACTTGCTCCACAAGATCTGCTTCAGGCTTAGCTTTCTCCACTATCTCCGTGTTAGGTGCGGGCTAGGTGGGATTAGGGTTTAACGAGATCCGGAACTCTGTCGCCTCCGTGGACAAAGTGGACCTAGAAACTTCTTCTGCCTCTATCATCACCACTAGGGTGGTGGGGTAGGTTCAGCGAAACCAATGTAAACATCGATATCACCAAAATACATGATGGTGTAGGCAGTCATGGCCTCCCTAGACGGAATCCAGGTCTCATCGAGAACAATGAGAGGGATGTCGCTGGCATAGAGGACGCGACCGACGGTGATTGTCTCGCCGATTCCGATTCTTGCAGATTTCGCTTGGAACGCAGATCAGAAGCTGACTTGCCCCACGGTGGGCACCAACTATCGTTGGATTAATGACAAGTAAGCCATGAGGGGGTCCTCGAGGCATGCGGAAGAGAGGGGTGTGACATGTACGGTGTTCCAGGACAGTGAGCACACAAGTTTACCCAGGTTCAAATCCGCGGCCTTTGGATGTATCCTACTCCTTCTAACAATCCAGTAATATGGCAGAGCCGGAATATGGGTTACAAGGGTTTCGCTTGTGCGAGTTGAGATTATAGACTATTGTGGGGTGCCCTAACGGCTGGTCCCTAGGATGACTTATACCGATATCTGGCCTAGGGTTTACAGGAGAGACCTATCCGGCTACGACTAAGAGTTGGTTATAGAGTACATCTTGAACTTGAAGTAACACTACATGCCTACGTCGGTAAGTCTTCTAGGCCTTCCCGTAGCCAGACTGGACTCCGTCTCTTCTCCCTGACTGGGTTGCCCGTGAAGCAAAGCTCTAACCCAAAGTGGGCCACCCTGGTCAGTGAGGCACAGTAAGGATACCCAAAAAGTATATCCCCAACAAGGAGCACGCACAAAGCTCAGATCTTGGACATGGTCGAGAAGAGGAGTTCCTTCTCTCAAAGGGCGAGACAGGAGCGGGGGTCTGTGAGGGTTATGCAGAGGAGCCAGTGGAGAGGAAAAATAGATGAAATGAAGCAGTAGGCGAGGGAGGGGTGGTTCCAGGCCCCTTTAACCCGAGGAGTTGGGTGCATGGTGCACCAAGTGCACTCATGGCTTGGGCTGTGTCCACAGCCTTCTCATTGGCTACCAGGGGTGGTGGAGAGAGTTGAGGTGGGGCTTAGGTAGTGTAGGAGGGTAGATAGGGATAGAGGGAGTATTGCAATGCAAGGTTTGGTGGTTGTCACATGCACTTGGCCAAGATTAATAAATGGAGAGGAAAAAGGAGTAGGGCTAGCTAGGGTTTCTTTCAGGTGGGGTAAAGGGAGTGCTGAAGCTCTGGGCCGATCAGAGAGAAGGAAGGGTAGCTATTGTGCAAGCTTTTAATGGGTGTGGCATTATATGCTTGTTTCTCTCGCTCTCTCTATACTTCCATACAAGCATAACAGACAAGGAGGCTGTGTTATAGTATTATGCTATAGTATAGCACGACAAGAAGAGGTTGTGGTTGCTGTGGAGAAGTGCTTGCCAAGTTTGAAGGGGTTTGGAGGTGGTTTTATTCAGGATGTTGATCATACTCCATTATTGTCCATAATGATGATTAGGGATAAACTCTTGTTTTTGATGTGGACAAGATGATTCAATGATGCTGGTGGATGGATGGGATCAAAATACACCTCCCAGAATTGTTTGGGATTTATTTGATCATTTTTTATACTTTTTATATCAATTCTTTAGAAACTATTGAATCTATTTTATGGATTTTATTTGATATTTTTGAATTAGGAAAGGTGGGTTTTTTATTTGAGATGGTCCCAAATATGATTTGACACTTTGGAGAATTTTCCTAGAATTTATTGAGAAGGAAAAGTATTTTTAAACCATTATTTCTCATTTCTGCCATTTAAGCAAATATGCAAAAATAATTATTAGAACTCTTCAAAAATATTTATTTTTGAAACGGGTGGATAGGGTATGATAAATAGGCCTCAAAGGTGTGTAAATTTATACAAGTGTTTTGGACATATACAAACTTCTCTTTATAGGAGTTTTAGAGTTTTTGTTAGATAAAAAAATTAATTTTTTGGGCCAAAACAATTATGAAAAACATTTGACAAATTTCTATCTTCAAGGTAGGTGATTTCAAAATGTTGTGTCTACCCTGTTCAATATTGGGTGTTGAGAATTACACTTGATTTTGGAAGAACATGGAGTTGATGATCTTGGGCAAAGTTATTTTTATACCATAAAAACTTAGTTGGATCTTGGAGATCAGTGCTCCCCTTAGGTCATGGGATAGATGGATAGATAAAAAAAGTTATGTAGATCACCATGGTACAAAGGGTTGAGGTTGATCATGATTGAGCTCTCCAAGGATTAATGCGGAACTTTGAATAAAATAAGGGTGCCAAAGCAGATTATCAAATAGCCTCTAAAACCATGTGGGTTTTAGAAGAACAAAGCTCCAATTGAAACAAGTGAAGTAGGGATGGATATAACTTCATGTTTATAGAACAACCATGCAAAGAGTTGGTCCAAATAATATAGTATGAAGATGTGAGCTTCTATCAAACTAGGCATGTTGGTAAGGTTTGCAAATAATATTATTTTCTTACCTTCAAAACCATTAAGAACAAGTGGGTTAGCGGATGATCTAGACAAGGGAAATAGTGGGCTTTGGTAGTCTTTAAAATGGGTTACCATATGGTTCAAGTGCATTTACAAAAATGCACAAGGGTTGGGAAATAGAGAGGCCAAAAGTTGTGATATTGATAACAGTTTCCCAGACTTAGCCATTTTTGGCAGTTTTAGGGTTTTTGACTAGATTATGGGAGTTAGTGTTTTTGATGTGTTGCAAGGGTCCAAGGCATGATCAAGTGAATGATGTTTAAGTGTATATTGAGTAGAAAGGCTCCATGCTTGGAGTTAGTCTTCATTGACTTGGTAGCTTCTAGAAGAGATGATATCATAAGTGGTCTGGTTAGGGTTTTAGATGATCACCTAGTGGCTAGGGATCAGATCTAGCTTTGGAAACTTGGTTAAGGTTTGTATTATTAAATTATCTTGATCCTAGAGGATGAGCTCCTAGGGTAGCTCATACTACTTCCTAAGCAAACAACACATACATTAGATCAAGGCAGTTCATCTTAGCAAACAATTCAATCTACTAATAGGGTTATCATCAAGCCTAGCTTGAGATAAGGATGGGTATTTTGAAAAGGATGGAGTTTTGAATAAGGTAAGGTTCTTGGTACATCTACTAAGATTAGAGTTCAAAAGTTTTGTAAAAGGTTTTATAGAAACCTAGAGGTAATAGTAGTTGAGAGTTTTGTCTTGAAATCATAGGGAGATTATATCATATAGATCTCCATAATTTTGTCAATATAAGCTACAAAAATGTTTAGGGTTGCAAGGCATCTTGGCTCATGTTTTTGAAATGCTAGAACATTTGAGAATATGTAAAATAAGCCAAGATAGTTTTTGTGAAGTAGCTTTTGTCAACTGAGGGTGAGATAAGGAGTATACCATCTAATATGAAGTCAGATGCCTAATCACTAACAAGCAGGCAAGCAAACACTGCATCACATAATAAGAAAAAGTTTTCATTCCCCCTGATTTTTTGCATTCTAGACAACTAATTAGGGTTGATGAAATTGGGATGTTACACAAAGCATGAGAGCTTAGAGTGTCACCTTCAAAAAAGTCGTGTAACCGGCCACCCTAAATGGGGGGCTGGTTAGCCTTCCTGACAGCCGGTTCCCCTTTCTGTCCTTTAAGCACTTGCGGCGAAGGGGTTGTCGTTGTGCGCACGCAGTGGGAAGTTGGAAGCCCTCGCATCCGCGTCACCCGCGTGAGCTTCTATGACACTGGCGAGGGTGGGGTGGGGCTGTCCTGGGGACCTCTCGTGGCTATGGGAAGCGTCCGCAACATTACCCTCGTCAAGAGCGTACAATGCAGCGACCGCCCTCTTCGCCATGGCATTCTCTAAGGCTGCCATCTTCTTCTTCCTTGAGGTGCCCCTGCTGTAGTCAAGGGCGTCCATGTCCTCCGGGTAGGCCGTGGCCGCGGTTTTGTAGGCATGCTCGAGAGATCTTAAGGCTTCCCTTTCATCACACCAAATGGTGATTACCCCGCCATTGCCTCCCGGCATCTTGACGACATTGTAGGCATAGTGAGTGGCCTCCATGAACTTGGCTAGAGTGGGGTAGTCCAGGATGACATTGTAGGGGAGGCTGATGTGCGCCATGTCGAAGTCGATGAGCCCAGTCCGGTAGTTGTCACGAGGCCCGAACATGACAGAGAGGCGCACCTGATTGATGGGTATGGTAGTGCTGTTAGTGACCCCTGAGAAAGGCATGGTTGGCATCAGCTGGTCATATAACACCTGCAGCTTGGCAAATGTAAGGGTGGAGATCATGTCCAGTCCGGCACCGCCATTGATGAGCGTCTTGCCGACTGCGATGTTGTTGATGGTGGGAGTGCAGATCATGGGTAGAGCTCCCACGGCCTTGGTGGAGACATGATGGTCCTCGATGTCAAAAGTGATAGCGCACTGCGACCACTTGAGCCTTGGGGACGGGGTCCTGGGTCGATCGGTGGCAACCTCACGGGCGAGCTATTTGAAGGGCCTAAAGGACGTCGAGGCCTAGGAGCCACTGAGGATGCAGGCTATAGCGCCCCTCGGCTCCTGATAGCCCCCGGTGTTCTCCTCGACCTTCTCTGAGGCACGGGGAAGCTCCTGCATGGTGTTAGCCTGATGACCCGCATGGCGTGCGCCTTGACCACCGTGGTTGTTGTCCCAGCGTCCCCCTCCTCGATTGCCACTGTGGTCATTGTCACGCTCGCCTTCCCGTCTCCTTTTCCTCTGACTGTTGCACTGGCCGTGAAGCTTCTTAAGCTCGTAACAGTCATCTGTGGGATGCCCATGATTCTTGTGGAACACATAGTACGAGCGGTCATCGTGCTCCCCTTCACCACTGCCCTCGCAAGGACTCTTCCGCTCAGGGTCGGCAACAAAGGAAGGAAGCGGGCTTCTGCTTGGGATCCTTGGTCGTGCTCTTGGATGTGCTTCAGGGTTTGGGAGTTCCCTCTACCTTGGCAAGGCTGAACATACGCCCTGCCTCGTCCATGGCGCACTTCTTCGCCATGACGAGTAACTCAGAAGCCGTGCTGAAGTTCTCCCCACGGGTGCCAATCTTTTCCCTCATGCGAACGTCCTTGACACCCTCGGAGAAAGCGGTAATGACATTGGAGTCCGAGATCTTGGGAATTTTGTTGCGAATCTGACTAAATCTCTAGAAGAACTTGAAGAGGGTCTCGTCGAGATGCTGACGAACCTTGCGAAGGTCGTAATAGGCTAGCGGGCGCTCGTAGGTCCCCTTGAAGTTAGCGATGAAGAGTGAGCAGAAGGCCGACCACGAGCCGATGGATTCCTCGAGGAGGTTCAGTAGCCAAGTTCAGGCCACGTCCTTGAGGCTCAGGGGGAACCAGTTTGCCATGACACGTTCTTCGCCTCCTGCCACCTCGCTGCCCGTGGTGTAGAGCTGCAAGAAGTCGTAGGGGTTTGCGATTCCGTCGTAGCGCTAAGGTATTTTGGGGTGGAACTTGTGCGGCCACACCACGTGTTGGAGCTCCCTAGTAAAGGAGAGGCAACCATTGCCCTGTACTCCATTGCCGCTAGCAAGGGCGGCACAATTCTGTTGTCCCGCTGCAGCAATCTCCTTGACGATGCGGTCCTCTCGCCCGAAAGGGGGCGTGGCAACCACAAGGGTGGCTGCTGGAGGAGGGAGATGATTTGGCAGTTGTGGCCCGGTTGCGACGTGGCGTCACCAACCATGGGAGCCCCGTCAGAGCCTCGGGACGAAGGCTGGCTCACAGCCCTCGGCACCTTGTTCTCAACCTCAGCCCCTGATCCTTGGGGGCAAGGGTGGCGATGTCGAGGAGCTCAACAAGTCACTCAGACCAGGTTCCGCGGGCGGCTGGTGGAGCAGCTCCTTCACCATGAGCTTGGTGGCCTTCGGCATGGGTCAGTCTAGCTGGCCGCGAGAGGACGCAGTGCGAGAGAGCAACATGTTGCCATGCAAGGAGAGCTGGAGCTCCCGTGAGAGGCAGAAGGAGGAGCCCTGCTCGTCCTCCATCCACAAAGTTGGCTCCGTGGAGGTGCGTCAGGGGTCGGGCTCCGTCCGAGCTCGGCTTGCCGTGAGGCGGAGGGCGCACTTGGACCGGGTCTCAGTGCGAGCCAACATGCTGACGGGGTAGGACAAGGCCTTGGAAATGTGCCTCAGCCCCCTACCTGGCACGCAAAATGTCGGAGAAAGTGTCGTGTGAAGGAACAAAGGGGTCCAACAAGCCCTGAGTTTGAGAGGGGCTGAACACGCGTTCCGAGCTTCTCAATAGTGGCAGAGATGGTGATGCACGAGTATGACAGAGAAGTTGACACAAGGCTTTTTTACCCAGGTTCGAGACCCTCGTGAGGAGCTAAAGCCCCTACTCCTGCTTGGTTGTATTCCTCGTAGTGTCTTGCGAGGGTACAATGGTGTATCAATGTATAGGATTACAGATCGTTGGGATCGACCCCTTCTAAGGTAGGAGAAGGTTTCCTTATATAGGGGTCTCGGGCCTCTTACCCCCGTTCATGGGTGGGAAGGGTCACCACATCACCATCCCTCGAAAACCCGGTCTACAAGGACACTTTCCGTAGACTCGGTCCAATGCCTTTGGCCTCTCTTCGGTTCTTCATAAAGCAAAGGTTCCCGGAGCCGTCCTTGCTACCTACGCCTCCCTTGTCCACTTAGCACCAAAGCAGCAAGCGACAGCCACACTAGCGTCGATGACGTCCATGGTACCTTTGCACTAGAAGGGGGTGGTCTGGCTCCTCTTTACTGACATGATCCACGCGGTCCTGGCTTCTCCCATAGGGATTTTTCCTTTTCTTCCCCATCGCCACGTGATTAGGAACGTGCCCCTAGGGCACGTTCTGAAGCATCCGAGGCCCGTAAGGGACCTAGGCGAGCTGGAGTCCCACCTCGCGAGGTGGTAGTAGGAGGGAGGACCCGGGTGAGGCTTCTGTGAGGGTGGCGGCCTCGGGTTTCCGTCCTGAGGACGCTTCTACCGGGCTCCTCCCTTATATATATGGTGTCACGGATTAGGAGGTGGTCCCAGTGGTTGTAGGGTTGTGGTACCTTGAGTGCCAGGACTCGGACATCGGCACATCAAGGGGTCGAATACCGACACGGAGAAGCTTCCGCTGGTGTAGTGGAACCGCAGCATAGACGAACTCTGGATGCGGTGCTCATTGAGGAAGCGATTCCAACCATCGGTACATCTTGCCCCATGAAAGGGTATCGACACTCACCTCTCTCCTCTCATGGCCGCCAGAGTGACGCAGCAGTACCTCCTCAACGAGGTAACCCGCGGTCCCAAGAGAAAATCACGGGGGAAGCCTCACCCTAGCGAACCAATCTAGGCTCGCAGCATTAACTGTTGGCTTCCTCCCACGCACCATCACATTGTGGGAACAACTTCCAAGGGGGAGGCGTTACCAAAACCAACAACGGAGGATCGAAAGCCATTTCGTGTGCATAGTTGGGATATGCGGAGGGATAGACCCGCATTGACCAGGAGGGCACTACGGCCCGATGACCGTTTTGGGCCCTTGCCCCTCCATGTCCACCAAGGGACTCGCGCATAGCAAGCGCCCGGGGGCTACTGTCGGGGTCCTAGAAACCGGCGTGCCATGCCCCATTGGCTGACGGGCCCACCACCTGAGCAGCCGTGCCCTTCGGAGGCCGTGACACTAGAAGTGATGCCTTGGGAGAGGGGTGCCTGGGGGTAGTCACTCGTAGGCCTCAAGCCTCGTCTTTAACCAACCCTGCTTCACGAGGCCATCCCTCGAGAGGGGAGCACTTCAAGGTTCTTTTGCCCTCCACGTGCCTTGAATACCTCGGCACGTGCCTCGGCGGCACGATTCTAATCACACAACAAAGGTGGAAAGGACAACGCAAGCCGACAAGCATGCTCCACCCCAGCTAGATCGTGGACCCCCCGGACCGCCTTGGAAAAGAGGAGCCGGTCTGGCCCCTTCGGTGTTAAAGCCGGATGGATGACCTCAACAGTGGCAGTTCTCCCGTTTGCCATTGTGGTGCAAGGAAGGAGACTGGCAGCATCATGCAGTGACAAGCAGCATCGATGGAGTCAGCTTTATGAGAAGGTGAGGAGCCTCCAGGACGTAGGACTGAGTCCACAAAAAGTAGTCTTGTAGACCGAGACTTCAGAAGGCGGCAGTGTGGTGACCCTTCGCGCCCACGAGCGGGGGGAAGATGCCTAACGCCGCTATATAAGGAGTACTTCTCCCACCTTAGAAGGGATCGATCCTAGCAATCTCAAACTCTATATATCCATCCAACATTGTACCCTCGCGAGACACCGCGAGAAATACAACAAAGCAGGAGTAGGGATTTTGCCTCCTCACGAGGGTCCCAAACCTGGGTAAAAAAACCGTGTCACTCGTAGTCGTCCTAGTACTGCACCGTCGCCATCGTCGTTGAGAAGCTTAAAGCGTGTGTTCAGCCCCTCATGAACTCATGGCTTGTTGGCTCCCTTGTGCCTTCATGGGACACATTCTCCGACAACGGTGCAGGGACACTTGCCAAGGGCCCTCTTGAAGGGAATGCTTACTCAGGATTCCCCTCCACAGGTGTGATGGGTTCGATTGGGCCCACCAGGGGCAAAGCGTTACTTACATGCATCCCCGAAAGAAGACGACAACCCTAGCGGCAGCATTGGATGTCGACCTAGTACAGCCACAATGGCCGCGCTTTGGCTAAAACGGAGCTGACAAAGCCCTGATAACAAGAGACGTGTCCCCCCATTTTGGTGCAAGGAGCCAGAGGATAGTGCACCCCCGTGAAGTATGTCATCCGTGACCGCAGCCCCGCCGAAGACTAGCGTTGCCCGGGAGCGTAGGCCTAGTGCACATAAAGTAGTCTTGTAGACCATGGCCCCTTTGGGTGGTAGTGTGGTAGCCCTTCCCGCCCAAAGATTGGGGGAAGAGGCTCGATGTCGCTATAAAAGGAGGGCGACCCCAACCTTAGAAGGGGATCGATCCTTGCAATCACAAATCCCTAAGTTACACCCACCATTGTACCCTCGTGAAGAATCATAGGCAATATAACAAAAGCAGGAGTAGGGACTTTACCTCCTCAAGAGGGTCCTGAACCTGGGTAAAAAAACCTGTGTCACTCTCTGTCATGTGCGAGCTCCGCCACAGTCCTTGTTGTCCCAGAAGTCCTAAACGCTCGTTCAGCGCCCTCACGAACCTAGGGCACGTCGAACCCCTCGTTCCTTTGTAGGATGCAAAGTTCTGACATTTGGCATGCCAGGTAGGGGATGAGACATGTTTTGGAGATCTCCACCACTTACATCGCATGGCGGATCAGGCTGGGATGTGTGCTGAGCTGAGAGGAAATTCGTGCCACCCCATGGCGTTGGGGGCTGCACTACTCGAGGCTAGAAGGCTACTCCAGGGAAAGCTAAGAGGGGTGCATGGCACGCCTGCCTCGCAGAGCTCCTAGACGGCCAGAACCCTATGCCCACACCTGTGGATGGGGGCATTGACCCTCAAGCATCACACATGGGCCCTAGAGGAGTGCGTAGGCAGGCGTCCCGTGGTTTCATGGGTCATTTCTTGCATACTCAGCGTGTCGCAAGCACCTGCCTCCGGGTGGCACTTCAAGGAGCTCTCTCGCAAGATTGCGGAAGCAAGACCCGGGGCCACCACCTTGCAGCTTAGATGGTCATGACATCTGGTTTCCTTTAGCGCGGAGGACCACCCAGTCTTGACCCGAGTAGTAGCGATCATACCAGTGGTGTGCACTCTCGCCATCAACAGCATCACAGTCCCCAAGACACTCGTCGACGGCGGTGCTAGGCTGAACGTGCTCTTAGAGGAGGCGTTCACGAAGATGCAGATCTCGCGCTCCCGGCTGATGCTCGTGCTACCTTTTTCTTGGGTAACGGAAGGCACCACCGTGCCCATCGGGAAGGTTTGGCTCCCGGTCACATACGGGACGCGCGAGAATTACCACACCAAGCTGATCATCTTCAATGTCGCCCGCGTTAGTCTGCCGTACAACATCATCCTAGGCTACCCAACCCTAGCGAGGTGCATGCCGGTCACACACCACGCCTACAACCTCCTCAAGATGCCGCGTGACAATGGGAGAACCCTCACCTTCTAGTGCAACGAGGGGGAGGCTATGCGCTCCATAGAGCAGGCCTACAGAGGCATTGCAGCCACCTGCCCTGAGGAGTAAAGAGATGCCGAGGATGACGAATCCACCATGAAGAAGAGGCGGGCCATCACCCTAGAGAGTGCATGAGTCGAAGAAGCTGTCCCAGCAGGCCTCGGCGAGTTAGAGGTCGATTGCTCTACCGAGACAGCCGGAAAGCGGAAGCCCCTAGTCACTTAGGATCCGCCGCCATGAATAAGGTCCATTGGGACCCCAGTCGCCTAGGGGCTACCATCACCATAGGGCCCCTCCTCTCGATAGAGCAGGCAGGCGCGCTGGTGGGTTTCCTATGGGCAAATGCATACATGTTTTCCTGGACGCCGCCGAACATGACACGGGTACCCAGGGAAGTGATCGAGCACCACCTGTCAGTATGCCCTACGGCATGTCTCGTGAAGCAGAATGTACACTGCCAATCCTCTGAGAAGAAGCAATTCATCGTGGAGGATATGGAGAAGCTCATCAAGGCCAACCTCGTCCAAGAGGTCGTCCATGCTAACTGATCGTCGAACCTGGTGGTGATCCCAAAGGTCAAGGGCGGAGGAAGGTTATGCATCGACTTCATCAACGTTAACAAGGCCTGCCCCAAGGACCCCTATCAGCTGCCTAGGATCGATCAGATAGTGGACTCCACTGCGGGCTACGACCTCCTAAGCTTCCTAGACGCCTTCTCGGGCTACCATCAGGTCTGAATGGCAAAGGAGGATGAATATAAGACTGCCTTCATCATGCCTTGAGGGGTATTCTGCTACACGTGCATGTTATTCGGCCTCAAAAACACAGGCGCGAACTTCCAACAACTTATGTGCATCGCCATGGGGTTTGTAGATGGCCAAAAATGTGGGACAAGGACACACTCGTGCCTGATCTCGAGCAAACTTTCTCCAACCCGTGCAAGGTCAACATCAATCTCAACCCAGCAAAGTGAGTGTTTGGTGTCTCATCTAGCAAACTCTCGGGCTTCCTGGTGTCACATCGTGGCATCGAGGCGAACCATGAAAAAATCAGGGCCATTGAGGAGATGCGACCTCCCTAACGGCTCAAGGACATGCAGCGCCTGGCAGGTTGCATGGCGGCTCTAGGGAGATTCATCTCCAAGCTCGGAGCAAAGGCCCTTCCTTTCTTCAAAATCATGAAGTGGTCGAGTACAATATAGTTGACATGGGTATACCCTGCAGGTACTCGAGTCTTGTATATATGGTCCAGATACGGTGGAAGCCGACGATGTTGCCACAGCACAATGAAGACTTCGAGTGGCCTACGGACTATCGATAACTTGCGAGACAAGAAGAAGTCTAAAGATAGAAAGTTTGAAGGGCAAACCCTTAACTGTAACCGACTCGACCTACTACCCGAGACCTGGCCTATCTATATAAAGGCCAGGAGGGGCGAGGAGAAGGACACACACGCAAGCCTAGTTTCCACAACTTTTGCCATATTGCATCTGCGTGCCCCTGTAATCTTCGATTCCTTCGTTAATTCCAAGAGCAGACAAGCAGGAGTAGGGACCTCTACGAGGACTGAACCTGGGTAAACCTTGCGTCCATGTGTGCTTGTTTTCTAGCCGATTGATGCTTCCAGCGCTCCCTCCTTCTCCAAAACCCAAGTCCATAACAATGGGCATTGACGAGTTAAACCCTCATCAATTGGCGCCGTCTGTGGGAATGGGAGTGCTGATGTTGCTGCTTCTTTGGCCTCATCAACCGTGATCTACAACTCCGCAACAGCAGAGATCTGCTAGCTCTTCGGCAAGTTCGACTTCACAGTCCACATGCCAGCCATTCTCCCGGCTTTCGAGTCCGTGGGCGATGGAATTAGCTTAGCTATCGGGAGCTTACGCTTCGAAGTTGGTCAGATGGGCACGCTTCGCATGCCTGACCAGCCAACGGCATCCACGATTGTTCTAGCATCGTGGTTACCACCACCAATCGGCGCCCTCAGCAAGCTCAACACCTCAGCAACAACTGAGAGCACGGATAGCGACAACAGTCGCGAATCTGATCTAGGTGGCCTAGCAACAGAAGATGGAGTTTACAGCTCTAGATCCGAAAGTTGCGGGAGCAACAGCTTCCCCAGCCACTTCATGTGCGCCGTCATCAACACTGGCGATCCCACCGCTAATCGCGAAAATGGTGGCAATGGATCTAGCACCGATCCACCTAACGGTGGCACACCTAACGGCGGACCACCCAATGGTGACCCCGCCAATGGCGGCAATGGCGCACCCGTCAACAATGGAGGAGCAGTCGAACCTCCAACCATAGTGAACGAACACACTGGAGAATGTGTCATGATTAGGCTCAACGATGTCAAGTGGGCCTGTAGCCAAGAGGCTCTAGAAGGCAATCCTCTGCCTCCAGGCATGTCGCAAGAGATGCTGATGGGCTACCATTGGCTACTAAAGGAGGAGTATAGACGCCAGCTACAAACGATCCCGCAACTCGAAGCGTGCAAAAAGGCGGCGGACGAGTCGAGCCTTCGAAGGGCCGGGCTCTCCTCCCATGGAGGATCCTCCTCCAAAGGCAATGAATATGTGGCCAACAAGAGACGATCTCGAATGGCCCACCTCACCGAGCAGGAGCGCATAGAAGCTGCGAAAGTCCTCGACTTCAGCTCTATGACAGTCGACACTCGGGGCAACATGGTCCCAAAGACGCCGCAAGCAGCGGTGACAGTGGCCACCATGTACCTACTCAACAACCAGCCGCCGGCTGGAGATCCTCGAGCCGCCATGCACCGATCTACGATCGCAGGCTTGGGGCTAATCAAGGCCGCTCTCGACAAAGAGCCGACGCTGGAGCCGAAGAAAAACAAGGCTCTGGCACAACTCTATTCCTCACCTTTGTCTAGCAACGACAATCACGATCTATCTCAAGGTTGCCGCTCACGGCGGCACGACCACGACTACGATGCGCGTGATGACATCACGCAACGCAAAATCGACAAGTCGGCACGACGTGCCCGATCGACTGACTCAAAGGACGAAGACATGGAGCTCTGTGGCACCAGATGCTTCAGTAGGTCCATCAGACAAAAATGAATGCCCAAGGGGTTCAAGCTCCCATCGGAGAAACCAAAATTTGACGGCCTGCAGGACCCGAAAATCTGGTTGGAGGACCACATCTCCTCCGTTAGGCTCCATGGTGGGAGTCGAAGTACGACCATGCAATGCCTGCAGCTACAGCTGCAGGGCGCCGCCCAACCATGGCACAACAACATCTCGCGCGGATCCATTCGTAGTTGGGATGAGCTGGTCTACAGCTTTGTGCGCAACTTTAAGGGTACCTACAAAAGGCCCTTATCAATCGAAGAACTAAGGTGCTGCCAGCAAAGGTCGGGTGAATCGCTATGCTCGTACATCCAGAGGTGGTCCATCATCAAGAACTCCACGGAAAATATCTCGGAGGACCGAGCAATAGACGCATTCAACAGCGGCGTTCGCTGCATAGAGCTCAAGGAGGAGCTAACCCGCTCGAATCCCAAAACCATTGACCACCTGATGGAAATCGCGAATCGGTGGGCAGATGGAGAAGACAAGGTGAAAAACCGCGTTCACTCTGACAACGAAGCAGAGCTCGAGCACAGACATGATCACCAAAGCAAACATCGAATGCGCATCTACGATGACCGCGACGATGTCAACATGGTCGCAGTCGGCTACGCCGATAGGCGCGACGACAACTGCAACAGCGGCTATCGCAGTGGTGGACACAGCGACTCCGGAAAAACCACGCAGGTAAGGCAGCACCACACTCGCGAAGAGGCACCCGTGACAACAATCGAGGATAAAATGTCCGGGTTGTGCAACGTGCACTTCTACATCGACAAGCACGACGGCAAGAAGAAATCCAGCCACCTTCTCATGGACTACCGCGAGTTCCTCAAGCTCCACGAGGGTTTGGCTCGGATGAACCGCGACACAGTCAACAGGGGCTACGGAGTCGCCCCAGGCGCTGTAGCACATGGAGCTCGTCCACCACCACCTGGAGTGCCACCACCCGCGGCCGCACCGGTCCACGATCAAGGCGGCGAGCCATTCCCACGGGTTGTCGGCAACATGATGATCCAAAAGGGACGCCCCTCGAATCGGGTGCAGAAGGCCATCACTCGCCAAGTCAACTTGGCAAAAAACTAACCACCATCCACTACTGAGTACCTCAGCGGAAGCGACTCCTGCATCACCTTCGACAAGCGCGACCACCCGCTCCAAGTACCTCGCCTAGGCCACTGTCCCCTCGTACTCGAGGCACAGATCAGAGGCTTTGACAGGAGTCGCGCCTTCATGGACGGTGGAAGCGGCATCAACCTCATGTTCGCAAGTACCTTGCGAGCGATGAGGATCCCTCTGACCTGCTTAGAGGTCTCAGACATGACATTCCATGGCATCGTACCAAGCAATGGCATATATCCCCTGGGCAAAATCAACCTCGACGGCATCTTCAGTATGCCGAAAAACTTTAGACGTGAACGCATTGACTTCGAAGTTGTCGACTGGCCCTCACAGTACCACTGCATCCTCGGACGTGTCGCGTTCGCTAGGTTCATGGCAGTACCACACTACGCCTACCTATAGATGAAAATGTAAGGTCTAAACGGTGTCATCACAATCAACAGGAGTTTCGAGAGGTCCGACAGTTGCGACAGGGAATTCAACAGAATTTCCCAGTCCTTCGGCATGCAGGAAGAACTCGCAAGATTGAAGGAGTCGATAGACAACAGTCTTCCTCCTCTGAGCCGGCCAAGTTCACCCGACCTGTCCTTCGACTCGTCGGTGCACACGAAGAAAGTTCAGGTCCACCCATCGGACCCGGCCAAGACGTCCCTCATCGCCAACAACTTGAGTCCCACATAGGAACTCGCGCTCGTCGAATTCCTCCATGAGCACTGGGAAATCTTCGTCTGGTGTCCAGCGGACATGCCAGGGGTTCCCGGGGAATTTGCTGAGCACGCACTCAATGTCAACCCAGACGCAAGGCCAGTCAAGCGAAAAATTCGGCGACTGTTTGAGCCAAGAGCAAAAGCGGTCGGCATGGAGATCAACAGACTCCTCGATGCCAAATTCATACGCGAGATCAAGGAAAGCACTTGGCTCGCCAATACGGTGCTAGTACCCAAAAAGGACACGGATATCCTACAGATGTGCGTGGATTTCACCTCTCTGAATAAGCATTGCCCAAAGGAGCACTTTCTGCTACCGTGAATCACCCAGATCATCGACTCCGCCGCGGGATGTGAGCGTCTCTGTTTCCTCGATGCCTACTCTGGCTATAATCAAATTCGAATGAAGGAGGAAGATCAACAGAAAATACCGTTTACAACGCCTTTTGGTGTGTTTTGCTACAACACAATGCCCTTCGGGCTAAAAAACGCACGAGCAACTTATCAGCGGTGCATGCAGGCTTGCCTCAAGAACCAACTTGGTCGCAACATCCAAGTCTATGTTGATGACATCGTCATCAAGACCAAAGAGGAAGCCTCGCTAATCGACGATTTACGCGAAACCTTCGCCAACCTCGAACGCTACCAGATCAAGCTCAATACGGACAAATGTGCCTTCGGCGTACCATCTGGGCAACTACTCGGGTATCTCATCTTCGTGAGAGGGATCGAGGCGAAACCGAAGAAAATAAAAGCCATACTGGCCATGGAGAAGCCGAAGAACGTAAGAGGTGTCCAGCAGCTGGCTGGGCTTTTGCGGCGCTCAGTCGATTCATCAGTCGAATGGGTGAAAAGGCACTATCCTTCTACCAACTTCTCCGCAAAGCTGACAAGTTCGAGTGGACCAAGGAGGCACAGGAAGCATTCGAAGACCTCAAGCGTCTACTGTCTACCTCACCCGTACTAGTGACCCCACGCGAGAGGGAACCACTGTTGCTATACATCCCCGCCACCAACCAGGTGGTCAGCACAGTGCCCGTGGTGGAACGAGCCGAGGAAAACAAAGTCCACGGGGTACAGCACCCAGTATACTACCTTAGCGAGGTACTCATGCCAACGAAGCAGCAGTACCCGCACTACCAGAAGCTGGCATATGGCATCTTCATGACAGCCAGGTGACTGCGCCACTACTTCTAGGAGCACCCAATCGTGGTGGTCAACGATGCCCCGCTTGGACACATCCTCAACAACCCCGACGCCACCGGACGAGTCGCGCTTTAGCGAATCGAGCTTTCTCCACGAGACATTACATATAAAAAGTGCGACGCGATCAAGTCGCAAGTTCTTCCTGACTTCTTCGTGCACTGGATGGAGAAGTAGCTCCCTGAAAAACCAGATATGTCTTACCTCTGGACAATGCACTTTGACGGATCCAAGCGAAAGGACAGAGCTGGCGCAGGTGTCATACTGACATCGCCCCAGGGAGACAAGCTGAAATATATTCTACGAATGCAGTTCACCGCCTCCAACAATGAAGCTGAATACGAGGCCTTGTTGCACGAGATGCGGATGAAAAAAGCCTGCTTCACCACGGAGAAGCTTGTTATTTAAATACCAGAAATGATATAGAAAGAAAATGCACCAGACAAATAGCATGCATATCAAAGAGAATTGGTTTAAAGACGTGAAGTATCACACGTGGTGTATAAATTATATAAGAGATCACATATGAGAGAGTAAGATTGGCTCTTAACTATCCACATTGTTGTCCCGATTAATAAAGATAGTATATACTAAAACAACATAGCAACATCTTTCGCAGGAAAATAATCATGAAAAGCTATCCGAAGTTCTAACTGAAGAACATGCAAAAGCTTCTCAATTGACGAAGCTATTCAATTTATCATTTAGTTTTTCTGTACTTATTCACTGAATCAAAATTCATGAGGTTTATTGCACCAATGCGTTCACAATCTCAACCCTCCATGCAAGTAAAAAAATATGGTGCACTACTGAACATCTAGTACAATAGCATGGTAGAGTGTCCTCTCCTCCAATTGGGGAAGCTTGCCCATATACCATTTGAGTACTGAGGAGGTCATTTGGTTATTTTATTCTGTTGAAAGTGAAGCACGGGAATAGGACATATTTGCAATATTGCAAGCCAGATAGAACCTCCGTTTGACCTTAACTTATATATATTGCAATATTTGCAATATTGCACCATGGTGTCCCAGTTATTTTACCTATATATATATAAACCCTATTAAGCATTTAGGGTGCAGAATAGTTATTTTGTACCCCACATATTTTTATGTTCTCACAAAGAGAAATTTATGTTTTGTATACTAATAATTATGTTCATGTTCATAAAAAACGTAAAAAAATCGACATAAAAATACGATTTATAAGTCATTATAGTTAAAAAACATAGAAAATACGTATTTTACGTCGTATTTTTATATGGCATGTAAACTAAATTTTTTATGACATGTCTAAATTTTCTTATGTTCTTCTCAACTTCCGAGATCAGAGAAAATTTACGTGACGTAAAAATAATATACGGTTTGGAAGATAGAGGGTAGGTGTAGAATAACTATTCTACACCCTGGGGTCAAATAGCGCCACTATATATATATATGTGGGGGGGGTGTCCAGACACTATACGTGATACAGGTATTTTCCCTTTGAACCACACATACCTAAGGGTATACGTACCTAAGTTATATATACCTAGGTATCACGTACCTAAGATATACATACCTAAGTTATATATACCTAACGTATTATATACGTAAGATGTACGTACGCAGAATACGTGTATATATATACAACTTAGGTATGTGATACCTTAGATATATATAACTTGGATACAACATCCGCTCTCCCTCACATCGCCTCCCTCCTGGCGACCGAGGGGGCTTACCCCTTACGGCGCCGCCACCTCCTCTCTCCCTGCCTTCCCTCCTCGTCGCCCTCGGAGGCCTGCCGGCCTAAGAGCATGGCGCCGGTGATGGGAGCGGCCGGGATCCGGCCTCCCGGCCCCAGCGTTGTGGAAGGGAGGGATTCCCCGGCGTTGGATGGGGCCTGCGTATGGTGTTGGTGCCATGGCTTCTCTTGGCGAGGTGGAGGGCGGCAGTTGGGGTGGAGCGGCAGATCCGGTTGGCGGCGCGGTGGTCTAGCGGCCCATCTGGTCCGATCTGGGACGGTGGGTTGTTGTTCGGTGCTCGCTCATGTAGTCTCTATCTGCGGTGTTATCTCTTTGTCGAGCTAGTGGTCATGGTGGCCTGGGTCACCATGGATCTGTCGTTCTTTTCTGGTGGATCGTGGTGGCCGGTGAAGACCGATGGTGTGGGGCTTCTGGTCTGGCTTTGAATAAAGGGGGTTGGTCCTAGGATCCCTCTCGCGCTAGGACAAAGATCTACCTGCTCCATGACTTCATCGATCTGGTCGGAATGTTGTGTTCCGGAAGATTCTGCTGGTGAACTCCAATGGACGATATGCCGGAGTTTGCCAGATTGGATGGATCTGGTCACGCACAACCATGTATTTATCTGACCGTTTGGTTTCAGAGGGAGGCTGTGAAGCTTGACAGACTATTGCCATCAAGGACATGCCATTAGTCCCATGGTGAAGTCAGTCGTGGAGAATGACATGAAAGCCAAGGTCTGAAGAATGGTAATGGTGGTGTTAAGACTGTTTGCGATGATGTTTTGGCTTGGTGTTCTAGGTCTTGGAGCAGCAACATTGGAAGCTGGGGGCAACGGTATAGGAGATTTCCAGAGCTCAAGCTGTAGGGTGAAAATCCAAGGTCTGGCCTTAATTGGTTGTGCCTGGTAATGACCTTATTGAAGGCTTTGTTTTGTCAGCGCGAACTTTCTCTAGGGTGAAAACCTATGATCGATGATCAGGGCGATAACGGCGCTACTGCACTGTTTCCTTCTTGGAGGCGTCGCTTTTAGAGAGGATGGATTTCTGGTGCTGCCCTTGTAACATCCCAAAAATATTAATTAAGCTTATCAAGCTCTAATCACCCAAGTTTAGGGTTAACAAAAACTTTTATTATTAAATTTGATATGAGTGCATGTGTGTTTTGCATTAGTGTATGAATGCTTGAAATTGTCATGTTTGATTGCTACAAATGATAAGGATTAGTTTAAAAAGGTTTACAACATCATCTAGATCTTTTCCAAGCAAAATCAAATGAAAATAAAATCAAATATAAGTCATAGGACCAAATGGTCATTTTGGCCAAACTTATCCACTAGACCACTTTGAGTGTTTCTAGTAAAGAATTTCTAACAGAAACAATTCCCTTTCTTTTCACCCCTTGCTAGACCAACTTCAAGTGAATCCAAGCAAACTTTACAAAAGGATAGAAACTATTTTTAAACCCCTTTGAGAGACATTTCAAAATTGAATCAAGTTCATATGTATAGATCACCACTTTTCAAAAACCACTCAAATCAATTCCCCTTGACATATCCCAGCAACCATAGACTACTAAGCAACTAACAAGATCACTCACCAAAAATCATCCAAAAATTTGAAAGATGAACTCATGTGGCCATTTGGTCGAACACCTGGCAGGCACAGTACAATCTCAACAACTATACACTATTTGGAGCTATCAATTGCTCATCTTCTGTACTGCAATCAACTCCAATACTTGTCCATGATCATTCCTAGTCCTTTGCCATGCAAAGGAGAGCCTCATTCCTAGTGTTGCACTAGTGGCATGATCGTCCCGAGCTGGTCATGCCGGTCGAGCACGAACCACTCGCTGCACGCCGCGCCGCCCATGCCCACGACCCCTAGTAGCTAGCAGTGACCTCACCGCCACCCCTGTCCACCCCTTGACCAACGGCGGGGCGAGAAGGAGCCAGACCAGCCGCACCCATTTGATCCCTAGCCATGCGGAGAGCACGACGGAGCGTCGCAGCTGCCTCGCACGCACATGCCGCGCCTTGCTCTCTCCGCTCGTACCCGCGATCGTCGTAGCACCAATGACTGCCCAGACATGACCGTTCACCGCCGCGAGCCCCGTGACCACCTTACCAAGTGACAAACGCCTGCATACCTGAACAGAGCGCTGACATCGCCCGACCGATGGAGACCGCCCCTTGCCATGCCATCACTCGCGTGACGACCGCCATAGTCCACTGTAGCGACCCATGCCCCCCCGCCGTGACGAACACGACCTGTAGCAACGTTGCTAGAGGAGCCCGACCATGCCGCCCTGCCCCTGCCCTTGCGGTATAAATAGAGGCCACCCCATCCCTCAATCTCCACACCATTCCACTCCTATCTCCCTCAGAAACCTCCCAGACCTTTCCCCAGAGCAAGGCGAGCACCACGACGCCGGAATTTGGCCAGAGTCCGCCGTTGCAGTCCGCCGCTGAAGTCGTTGATTGCGGCCACCCCAGGAGCTGTTGTGACCACGCCTCGAACCGCCGTTGTCGACAACCCCATCCTCCCCCATCACCGACCCTACTTGCAACCCCGGTAAGTCCCCAGCGACCCCCACCGTCGCGTTAGGGTTAGACTCTCTCCGGAGCCCTTCGACGTAGACGATGGACCTCACCCGTTAGATCCTGCTCTAATCATAAGGCCCGGATTGCTAGATACCGTTTCGGTTTAGTTAAGTCACTGACGCGTGGGACCGTCCTGTCAGCAGCCTGCTACGCCAGCGCAGTGCAGTTGGGCCGACCCATGTCGTTTCCTGCGCAGAGCCCGTTGATTCAAATAAGATTTTTCCAATTTAGTTGAAACCAGATTGTGTTAGTAGATTCAAAATTCAATTCAAAGAGATTCACTAAACCAAAATGCAGGATTCCAATTTTGTTGGAAAGGTATTGAAATTATCTAATCACTTCCGTTGGATTCAAACCATTTAGAATTATAGATAACCTATACCAAAAATAACAATACAGAGACTTTTGACCCTTCAAATATTTTTATAAAATAAACTATAAACCCTTTTGAGATGATTCCACCTCTCAAAAATCACATTTGCCATGCTCTACATGAATATGTAAAAAGATTTGGTTTTACAAATATGAAACATGGCTTAGTATTAAAAGAGTGCTATATAGGCATTTCTAGTCAATTTATTATTATTAAATAGTAATGTTAAATCTTGTAATATATGATCACCATTTTAAATCACATTCCTAAGTATTGGAATAGATGGTGATGACATGTGTCAACATGATCCACTATTTTAATTGGAGAATATTAAATCTTAAGGAATTAAAATGAGTAGAAATTACTTTTCTAAAAATAAGAAGATTAAGAAAATGTGAATATTCCATATGATGAATGAGATGATGCTAGATCATCTAATATGAGCCCTTGTGTGATAAATAGAAGTAGTGAAGTGTTGTTTGGTGATTGTGTCCATTGAATGTATTTATAGACGCTAGTACCGACCCGAATTACAACGAGGAGGAGTACTTCGAGGAAGAGGAGGAGAACTTCAACGACTGCAACAACTGCACTGCTCAAGGCAAGCCCACTATGTGTTGGGGGGATACCCCCGGGTAGGGTCACTCCGGGGTATAAGGGCCGAGTTAGCCGAGGTTCGGCAAGGTCAAAGCGGATGCTGGCCGGGTCACCTCAAGGCAGGCCGGATCACGAAGTAACCCGGACCAGGGGGGTCGCCTAACATTGTCTCATCCGACTTAAGGAGTAAGTCGGAAGTGCTTGTCTAACTTATATGCAGGAATAGGTGTGGCCGGATCTACTATGATCCGGATCCTCGATTAGCTTCTGGGAGAAGGAAGGAATCTCTCTGGTCAAAAAGAAGGTCCGGTACGCACTGCATGAGCGGAGAAAGCAAGGGCAGAACCACTGGGTCATGGCCGACAAGGGTGAAGACGCCCATGTCAACTGACGCGGGCGCCGCAGAGGCTTACATCGCTAAAGCATGTGTGACGCGGGGAAAAAGCACCCCGGTCGGGTTACCACTTTGGGAGGGGCATATTCTTAGGAATATGCCTCCACGTATGCCCTAGGCAGGGACCAAACTTCCTCTATATAAGGGGGGCTAGGTTTCTGGTAGAGGGGGTGGGTTGAGCTCTAGTTGGTTTGGTGATTCCATAGTCACTAGTTGAGTTCTTTGAGGCCATAGTGCTAGTTGATTTAGGGTTCTAGGGAAAAATAGTAGGCAAGAGTAAGAGAGCTCCTTCTTCCTCCTCTCGCCAATACAGCTCAAGGAGCACTTGTAATCTTGGAGATATAGCAATACAAACTTCTGTGTTGAGAATCACTCCACTATCCCTCCCTAGATTCCCCTAGCGTGTATTAGTCCCCACCTTTAGCCTATCCATGGGGATTTCTCCGGAAAACTATCTGTCTGTGGGGTTGCCGAAGTATAGTACCTAGGCGAAGAACCTCAGAGCAGCAGATGCGGCTGCGTCCAAGTTAGAGGGTCTGACGGGTGAGGCCCGTCAAAGACAACAAGATAGGGTTAACGAGCTGGCTCGGATCGCGAATAGACAGAACGAAGAGCTGCTGAGAGCTAACCCGGAGAGAGCTAGAGCTTCCAAAATCGTCCATTTGGTGATGGGTAACCCGGATAAATCCGCTGGAGCCGCATCATCGCCTCATGGTGGTCCAAGGAGAGAAGAGGTAGTAACCTCGGCCAGACGGAACAAACAGATTGTCCCGTACGACCCGACGCATGCGGGAAAAGAAAAAGAAATGCGGAAAAATGATGATCGATGGAGTGTGAGCTGAGGTGAAGTTGGCCGAGGTAATCACGACCAAGGCAATGCCGGTCAAGGGAACGCTTCCAACGGCAATGCCGGACAGCGAAACTCCGCAGGAGCAGGACAACCGCAGCAGCGGAATATACCAAGGCAAGAGCAAAGCACCGGTCGAGGTATGCAGCAGAAAGGTGCGCAACAAGAGCAAAACCGATACAACGACGGTGATTCGGAGATGGTGAACGCAGGGTACCCCAGACTGGACTATCATGTGATAGGGTCAAGATTGGGAAGCAGGGACTTGACGCCGGATGACGCCAGGTTAAAACTGAATCGCCTGTATAGGTCGGAACAGATCGAATGTCAGGGTCCCCCGGGTCCAGCGTGCTTTGGACCCCGGATCATGAAAGAGCCACCGGTACCCAACTTCCAGCTGCCCAGAGGCACGAAGACGTATGACGGCAGTACCAAGCCGGAGGATTGGCTGATAAACTATGCTACGGCTGTGAAAATTGCCACAGGCAACTTGAGATGGGCTGTACGATACGTACCCCAGATGTTGGAAGGTCCGGCCAGAGTATGGTTGAATAATTTACCACCCGGAAACATCAACTGCTGGATAGATTTTGAAGAAATGTTTATCAGCAACTTCTCAAGTACATATCAGAGGCCGAATAGACCGCAGACCCTAGCAATGTGCAAGCAAAGACCTAACGAGACGGATCGTGAATTCTTGACCCGGTGGTGTACCGTGAGAAACTCGTGTGAGGGTGTCATAGAGTCACAGGCCATAGCGTGGTTTACGCAAGGGTGCAGATATGGCAGCGAGCTGTGGATGAAGTTGCAAAGGAAAATGCCAATTACGCTGGCAGAGATGATCCGGATTGCTGATTCGTATGCTTTGGGCGATCCGACTCAACCTAGGCTCGCGTTAAATGAGTCAAATGAGGAATACTATCAGAGGGATGGAGCTGGGTCATCCCGGAGGAACGGTTACAGAGGAAAAAGGAGAGATGATAGAACGGATCATCGCTACAGTTCGCAACAAGTTGTAGCTGTGAATCAAGATCAACCCAGAGCAGGTAGCAACCAACGCTAGAGAACGGGAGGGCAATGGACTCCAAGAAATGATGGTAAGAAAACATGGACTCAAGAGCAAAAGAAACAGTGGCAGGAAAAGAAAGACCGTCCGAGGTATACCTATGAGTCGATGTTGGACCAGCCGTGTAAGTTTCACACGCCAAATCCGAATAGCCCGGCGGGTCACACAACGAGGCAATGTGAGTGGATGCGTCAGATAGAACAAGGTGGTTCGGGGAATGCTCAGGCACCCCGGAATAATCAACCTCGGCAGGAGTTACCTTGGCAGCAATTGCTCTCCGGGGCGAACACGCAACAACTAATGTTGCCCCCCTCCGCCGAGGTATGACAACAATGAGAGAAGGGATGCGGTGCATCAGGTGGAAAATCAGCAACAACCGGATCAGAGGTACCCCGGAAACGAGGGAAGGAATGAGTACAGGGAACATCACCAGAGTTATTGTGTGTTCACGACTGAGGAAACAGATAGAAAGAGCTTGCAGCGCCGACATATGGAGGTCAATGCGGTCATGCTAGCAGTGACGAGGTACATGCCTTGGTCGGACCAGGAAATCGCCTGGAACATCAAAGATCATCCTAACTTATGCCGAGTCCAGGTTCGTATGCGCTAGTGCTAGATCCGACATTCATTGGACCGAATATCAATGTGAGGTTCTCCAAGGTACTAATTGATAATGGCAGTAGCATTAACATAATGTATGCGGATACGATGCGCAAGTTGGGCATCTCGGAGAACATGCTCCAGGATACGAGAACAACTTTCCATGGCATTGTACCAGGCATTTCTTGTGAGCCCATAGGCAAAGTCCGGGTCGACGTGCTATTCGGCACAAGGGATAACTGCCGAACTAAAAATCTGGAGTTTGAGGTGGTGAACTTGGAAAGTGCATATCACGCGTTACTCGGAAGACCAGCATTGAACAAGTTCATGGCAAGCTGCCACATCAGTTATCTGAAGATGAAGTTGTCCGGGCCAAATGGAGTGATTACCATTGCTGGAGATTTCCGACGTTCCATTGAGTGTGCTTCAGTCGGGTCTAACCTAGCCGAGTCACTCGTGATTGCGCAAGAGAAAAGAAAAATCCAAGAGGTGGCAGCATTAGCTCAGTCCGCGCAGCAATATATGTCGGCATTAAGTAACCCGCATGGCAGTGTTTCATTTCAAGCCACAAAGGACACCAAGAAGGTTCCAGTTGATAACATGTTCCCGGAGCGCACCGTAACAATTGGTGCCGGGTTAACTGACAAATAGGAAAGCGAGCTCATCAGCTTCTTCCGTGAGAATCGGGATATTTTTGCTTGGTCTACACAGGACTTGCAAGGTGTTCCGAGGGAGTTGGCCGAGCACTCTTTGAACGTAAGACCCGGTGCAAGGCCGGTGAAGCAACCTCTCCGCCGCTTCGCCGAGGATAGGAGAAAAGTCATTGGAGACGAGATAGCTCGATTGCTAGCAGCAGGATTTATCATGGAGGTGCTGTATCCGGATTGGCTCTCTAATCCGGTGCTGGTAGAAAAGAAGAAGGACGATCCGAACGTGGCAGTGGTTTGGCGTATGTGTATCGATTACACGAACCTGAAGAAGGCGTGTCCAAAAGATCCATTTCCACTGCCGAGGATAGATCAGGTCATAGACTCGACCGCGGGATGTGAATTGTTGTCATTCATTGATGCATATTCTGGCTTCCACCAGATACCTCTGAACCCGGATGATCAAATAAATACTGCGTTTATTACCCCGTACGGGGCCTACTGCTATCGCACTATGCCGTTCGGTTTACGTAATGCAGGTGCAAAGTACCAAAGATGTATGCAAAAATGTTTGCACGACCAAATAGGTCAAAACGTACAAGTATACGTGGATGATGTGGTTATCAAGACCAAGGAAAGCACAACGCTCCTTGACGACATAAGGCAAACATTCGCGAACTTGAGAAGGTTCCGGATGAAGCTTAACCCGGAAAAATGTACCTTCGGTATCCCGGATGGAAAATTACTCGGATTTCTCGTCTCCAGCCGAGGTATCGAAGTTAATCCAACTAAGATCCGAGCCATCGAACGAATGGAGCTGCCGAAGTGTCTTAACGACGTCCAGAAGTTCACTGGATGCCTGGCATCGTTGAGTCGGTTTGTATGTCGGTTGGGAGAAAAGGCACTGCCTCTCTACCAACTGATGAAAAAGTCGGATAAATTCGTTTGGACGCCACAGGCCGATGAAGCCTTTTCCCACTTAAAAAAGATGTTGGCCACTGCACCAGTGTTAGCCTCTCCACTATCAAAGGAGCCAATGTTGCTCTACATAGCCGCAACCAATCGGGTTGTAAGTGTAGTGATTGTAGTGGAGCGCAATTAAGAGGGTAAGTCGGTGCAGAGGCCAGTATATTACTTGAGCGAGGTATTGTCTGCCTCAAAACAGAACTACCCGCACTTTCAAAAGGTGGCATACGGTGTCTATATGGCGGCAAAGAAGTTAAAGCATTACTTTGAGGAGCACCCCATCAAAGTAATATGTGAAGCTCCCATATCCGAGATAATGGGTAACAAGGATGCGAGTGGCAGAATTGCAAAATGGGCAATTGAGCTAGCCCCTTATGCGCCCCAATACGACAGAAGGGAAGCGATCAAGTCCCAGGCTGTGGCGGACTTTTTTGTGGATTGGGCCGAGGTACAATACGAACCACCGCCACCAGATCCGAACTACTGGAGGATGCACTTTGACGGGTCGAAAACCAAAACTGGATTAGGCGCCGGGGTTGTGCTTACCTTGCCAAAGAAGGACCAGCTAAAGTACGTATTGCAGATCCATTTCGCGGCATCGAACAATATCGCTGAGTATGAGGCTCTTGTGCATGGGCTCAAAGTGGCAAAGGAGATTGGCATATGTCGGATAATATGCTTTGGCGACTCGGATCAAGTGGTGTAGCAGGTTTCCGGAGTGTGGGACACCCTGGATCCAAACATGGCACTATACAAATTTCACGTGCAGAAGATATCTGGTTACTTCGAGGGGTGTGAATTTCACCATGTACCCCGAGTGGAAAACGAGGCTGCCAACATGTTGTCGAAGATCGGATCGACCAGAAAGGCAATTCCACCGGGTGTAGCATTGGAACACCTCAGAAAACCATCTATCAGGCCGTCCCTAGGAACCGACTCGATCTATGTCCCGGAAAATACGGAATCCGGAGCTGAGCCCATGGACATTGACACGGGAGGTAGTACGCGAGACCCAGGGACTGCATCAGCAAACCCGGGGACTGCCTCGGCAAACCCGGGGACTGCCTCGGCAAACCCGGGGATTACCTCACTAGACCCAGGGACTGCTCAGCGTGATCCGGCTGAAGTTATGCCGGTGGATCAGATGGAAATTGATGAGGACGTATTCCCTCCACGAGCGATACCAGCTTGGGCACTGCCTATATTCCAATTTCTGAAAGACGTAACGTTACCCGCTGAGGAGGTGTTGGCCAGGCAAACTCAGAGGAGAGCAAAGGCATACACGATCATCAATTCCGAGATGTACAAACGGAGTGTAACCAACGCCCTCCAGTGATGTGTTGACCCAGAAGAAGGACTTGACATCCTCCGAGATATACACCAAGGAGAATGCGGGCATCATGCCTCATCCCGAGCCTTGGTGGCAAAGGCGTTCCGGCATGGATTCTACTGGCCAAGTTCCTTAGAACAAGCAGAAGATCTGGTGAGAAAATGCAATGGTTGTCAAAGGTACGCCACCAAGAAACATATGCCTATGTCGGAACTCAAGACCATACCAATTACGTGGCCATTTGTTGTATGGTGCTTGGATATGGTTGGCCCGTTCAAACCAGCAAGAGGAAACATGACACACATTTTGGTCATGGTGGACAAGTTTACAAAATGGATTGAAGTGAAACCTATAAGAAAATGTGATGGAGCTACGGCCGTGACATTTCTCAAAGACATCATCTTGAGATACGGTTATCCACACAGTATTATAACTGATAATGGCACAAATTTTGCTGAAGGAGCGTTTGCGCGATTCTGCCGAGATAAGAAGATCCGACTCGATGTCGCCTCGGTAGCCCACCCTGCATCGAACGGACAAGTGGAAAGATCCAACGGATTAGTATTATCCGGGATAAAACCCCGGCTCATTGAGCCGCTGCAAAGATCAGCGGGGTGCTAGATAGAAGAACTACCAGCGGTACTGTGGAGTTTAAGAACAACTCTGAATCGATCAACAGGCTATACGCCATTTTTTCTGGTGTATGGGGCGGAAGCTGTATTACCAGCCGACATAGAGCATGATTCGCCTAGGGTCACCCAATACACAGAAGCCGAAGTGCAAGAAGCCCGGCAAAATGATGTTGATTTGCTGGAAGAAGCGAGAGAACTGGCACTGTCCAGATCCGCCATATATCAGCAAAATCTCCGACGCTATCATAGCCGGAAAGTGTGCCCCTGAGTCTTTCGGGAAGGCGATCTGGTGCTCCGGTTGGTACAACGTACTACTGGCATGCATAAATTATCCCCACCATGGGAAGGGCCATTCATTGTGAGCAAAGCATTGAACAATGATTCTTACTATCTTATGGATGCAAAGCCACAGGAAAAGAACAACGCGGACAGGTCCGGAGAGGAATCTAAGCGACCGTGGAATGTAGCACTACTTCGTCCCTTCTACACTTAGAAAAGAAGTGTATGTATCCGAGTCGTCTCATATGTCGGTATGTATGTCGGCAATGAGCTTATCAATGAAATAGCAGCGCCTCGAGCAGTAACTCGGGGACTGCCTTAATAATGTTTGTTGTTACTTCTTATGCGGTAGCTGGAATAAGTTGTTCTACTTAACCCGGATTAGTAATGTGTGAGCACCAAAAACCCAACTCTTCGACTTGCTGCTCTCCAACAAGAATTGGCTTCATGGCAAGCAAGAGAACAAGTTTGGAATTGCGTAGCACATGAAAAACGACTAAGGAAACGAGTTTATTCGAGCTAACGTTTGGTTTTCGGACTAACCCTGTATTTATTTTCAAGTTATTATGCTGAATTATTTTGAGCTAAGCCTAAAGGTTTCTAAGTATTGTTAAAACAATTTTTGAAGCTCAGGTTCGTAAGTCGTAAAACCAAATCAAGGTAGACACGGACTGTAGCATCCCAATTGTCTAACAATTGCAATGCTACTAGCCTAGTCTATATAATGCTACTTCAAATATATAATTGTTGCATCATCATTATATCATGCTCATGTCATCATGCCACCTTGCATTTGAGCATCATATAAAACCCTTTCTCATTTGGTTCTTATCTCATATGCATTATTAATTGTATTTGCCTCTTGATATTGTATTTGGCTCTTGATATATTGTTCCAATGCCCAAGTTGAGTTGGGGGCATATCTCTTATTAACTCCACCACCTTTTTCTTTCACCACCTTATAATTCCACCATCCAACTAAATATGAGCTTGACACTTATTGGTTTTACCTCTAGCTCATGTGGGTTGGGATGGATCCAATTCTTGTCCACATGCTCTCATCTTAGCATCATGTTGTTTTCACATCATTGATATACGAGAGCCACTTGTCCACCTTTGGATGCCTTGTGAGTGGAACCCTTTTTCCTAGCTTCCATATGGATTATTATGGATTTATGCTCATGTGGGAATATTTTTGGGACTAGTAATCATCTAGTGGAACATACACACTAGCATGTCCCATTTTATTTCAAACATGGCCATATCCAACTACTCCACATGGGGCATCCTTTCATTTCTTTTGCTTGGCTTTTATTCCAATCTTGGGAATGCATAATATTAATGCCATGTAATAATATTGTTTTCACAAGAACCCACATGGCAATAAATATTTTGCATGGGCCATGCAAGTACCCCTTTAGCTTGTCATTTGGATTTTATTTGATCTTTGAGTGGATCATCCCTCTCTCTCTACCTCTATCTTTTCTTTTGGCTTGATCTATCTTGACCTTGCTTAAAACCCTAACCCTCATCCATCCCTCTCTTTTCATTGTCTAGTTCTTGCTTGCTCTTTGCTTGATCTTGCTTGAGCTTGACAAAACAACAAACCTCACCACCATCTCTCTCTCATCTTTCCCCTCTCTCTCTAAACCCTAAGCTAAACCTAAACCATACCCCCTAGTCCCCTACCACACCTTCCCTCTCTCGGCCTCCCTCTATCTCTCACCTAGCTGGCCCCACCATGCCACCTAGCTACCCCACCGGCCACCCTCTCTCCCTGGCCACCCACCCCTGCCCTAGCTACCCTCTAACCGAGCCTAGCTCCAAACCTAAACCTACCCGAGCCTCACCTCTCTCTCCCTAGCTCTCTCTCTGCCCTAGGGGCCCCTCTAGCCCGAGCCTGCCCCTGCCTCCTTGGCATCACCCTGGCCCCCCTGGAAGCCTCCCACCTGCCCTGTACCTGCCCCTGCCCGCGCCTGCACGTGAGAGGAGGAGGAAAGGTGGCACCGAGCCACCTTTATCCATCTACCCCGCGCCCACGGCACCACCTCCCTCCCCCGTCCCTATCTACTCCGTCCCGACGCTCCTCTGCTCGCCCAGATCCGCCCCATAGCCTCCCCTCTCTCCCTCTTTCTCCACCGCCACCGTCTACCCCTCCAAACGCCGGTCAACGTCGGCCTCTACTCCGTCCCGACGCTCCAGCCGTTCCACACGTCGTGGAGGTGGTCTGGAAGACCCGTAGCCGTCCCCTGCTTCGCCCTGGACGCGCCGACACGGAGGAGGAGCCCTAGGCCAAGTTGCACACCGTCGCCCCGACGCAAACCCTAGCCGCCAGTACGTCTGCTTCCCCGCCGATCGCCAGCGTCCCAAGCCGTCCGACGCCGCCAGCACCCTCTCGGTGAGCCCCTGTTCCTCCCTGACATGGTCCCCTTCGCCGTGCCGCCTTAGATTCGCCGGACCAACCGCCGAGCACCCTCTGTGCGCCGGCGTCGTGATCTTTCTCCTCGCCGTAGCATCGCGTAAGCCCCATCTAGGCTCCGTCCGCTTCCCTGCCACCTAGCCCAAGCCTACCGCAGCGGTCACCGCCGCCGAGCGCGAGCCCCAGATCGCGGGTTCGATTCCCCCTTGCGCCGCGTCGCTCTGTCGAGCACCGATCCGTCGACAGAGCAGAGAAGAGAAACAGTAGCGCTGCTTGTTTTGCACCTACCCCCCTGTTCTTTTCTCTCCGCAACCCACGCTCCCTCTAGGCCCACCAGACAGCCACCGTGGCCATCTTCCCGAAAACCCCCTGCCTTTTCGTAACCATCAACCCGCGCTCCAGCCCAACCCCACCTGTCAGCGCCTGCCCCGCTCACTTCTGTCGCGTGGACCCCGTGGCCGCTAGCCCCACCTGCCAGCCTCTGTGTCTGGCAGCAGCTGCGGTGTAAAAAGTTTTTCTACGCGCGTGGACGCCCAGTCAGCCTGGCCCCACCTGTAAGCGCCTGTGGCTAAGTTAGGCTGGGTATAAAAAGTTTCTGTCTGTTTCTGTTAAATTCAAATCTTTTCCAAATTATTTCAAATTCAAAATTTAAATTATGTTTTTAAATAACTTTTAACATACAAATCCAATTAATACAAATAATATATGTTTTCAAATCATAAAAATATGAGGAATTCAAATATGGCCATCAAAATATATTTTGAACATTTAAAATTCCAAGTTTATTTAAATTACAATAAATGCCCCTTTTCGTTAATAAATTAATAACTTTTGATTTATAACTCCAAATTTAACAAATGATATGTCTAAAATGATTAGCTCGACGAGACCTTTCTGTTTATGCATTCCATGGTTTTATTTGAAGCATGCATCATATAAATATAAAGTATACAGCAACTAATATGAAGTTAAAATGTGGTTAAAACTCAATAAAATGATTTAATCTTGTATTCCACACCTCACCCATGTCGTGCTACTTTATTGCCATGCAAATTGTGCATCATTCATCATGGCATGATTGTTTGCTTGTCGCATTTAATTCATATGCTTGCGCACTTTATTTATGTTGGCCCTTGTTTGTTTGGTTCTTCTTCGAATAGACGCTGAGCAGGGGATATATCAAGAGAACCAGGAGCACTACCCAGATCCATCCTTTGCTTCAACTGAGCTGCCAGGCAAGCACTACCACATGCTTGCATACATACAGTACCTATTGCCTCTATCTTATTCTTGCATCATTGATTCGCGATTGCATTAAATTGAATCCCAAGTATTGCATAGCCTTTACTTTTCAACCCCACCGAAGCTTGTTCCTCCATCCCATGAGCCATTACTACAGGAGTTGTTTGAGCCATGCGAGTCGTAGAACAGCATGTGTAGGGTATGTGAGTGTCTGATGGATAACGAGGTGCCTATACAACTTAACCTGAGTAGTAATGGGACAACTAATGAAAGTGGCATCGGTGAGCCATATTCGCTATTTGGTTTTTCAGGCTCACTTGTGTCCCGTAAGACCCCGAGTACTTGATTCCTGTTCCAAGATTATTCGCGCTATCCACATCCGGGAGGCCTTATGGACCCCCCTGAGCCAGAGCTTGATTCATTCTTATTTCTTGGGGCCACAAACTAGTTTGAGGTTTTATTTACTATCCTGTACTTATGCCATCCTTTACTGCTTTATTTAAATTGTGCGAGGTACTGCACACTGTACTGTTTAGGAAAGCGGAGTGTTTTCGCGGTGTCGACAAGCCCAGTCACATTTTCGGGTTCCCAGTCGTTCACAGCCATTGACGCAAACCTTGAGTCCGTCCCGAAGTCAGCTAACTTCGTTGCGGGTAGCTCAATGGGGTGGCCCCCTGAAATATTTCTGAATCCTGTAATTGCTTTGTCGTGACTGCCTCGTTGGGTTTTGATTTGGTTTTTCTGAGGCATATCGAGTGTGTGTTGCTATTTGTGCACCCCTGCAGGGTAAAACTTTCTGAAAGCCGTGTCCGCGGTTATGGACGACTTGGAGCACAGTTTCTCGATCATAGACAAGCATAACCAAAGTACCGCTTTTAATTTGACTAGACTAGGTACCTGACTAGTAAATAGTGCAACACTCACGGAATGGATAATAAAACTGCCAACGGATGGGGGGGTTGTTCGTCCGCTTCCTCGTCGGTAAGCGAGGAGGAGGATGGATCTGTTAAGATTACCATTATAACTGTTATAACTGTTGTTATTAATTCACGGACATCCGTCTATCTCTGGTTAGGCGGATGGTTAGCGAGTATCTATAGAATTGCTAGGGTTTATCTTTTGCTGCAATTGCGTCACCCCAGGTTGTGTCCCCTTTAGAGGCATAAAGACTTGCTGAGTACCCCTAGGGTCTCACACGATAAATTGTTTGATTCAGATGAACAGGTACCCTCACAAGATGGATACTGGGTGGAAGATACGGACGATGTGGGCAACGATCATTCGGTGTAGAGATTCCGGGAACGGGGATCCGTGAGATCTGTGGGCGGGATCTGCTTATTTATGGGGCATCTTATGCCGATTTGCTTCTTATCCGTACTCGGATTTTGTCTTCCGCTTCCGCTTGATACTCTGTTGATTGATGTATGAGGAGATATCCTAAACTATTATATCTATCTAGGATATTTGGATCTTGCCGTATGGCGTTGCTATATTTCCTTTCTTTTTAGATGGAATGGCTCTGATGTACTATTGTATGGTGGCTTGCATACATACTCATTTGTGTATGTAGTTGATCCCTTCGCCTGCCGATTACGCCGCCCGTTCTTGTCCCGATGTTTGGAAATGGTTGGGACGGCCGAAAGGTCTACCTGTGAGCGGCATTTGGGCCCCACCGTACTATTTCAACCATTTCTGATCATCTAGGCTTGTACCAGGAGCGTAATTCACCGAGGTAGTTACAATTGGTATCAGAGCCATCCCGACCTTCAGGGTCTCAGCCAAATGGTCGTTGTCTGTCTAGCAAAATATTTTGGTAGTTATGTATACTAGGGAAAAACAAAACGCGAGAGTAGGACTGCTTCCACTTTTCTTCTTACCCACCCACCACCCTTTTCTGGTAAGGAAGTGTAACGTTTTCAATCCACTTCTTAAAATTCAAAATAGGATTCGCGTGTTCTGGGTTTCCGTAGTACCATAGAAAGTGTGTGTGTGTGTGTGTGTGTGTGTGTGTAATTCCTTGTCTATCTGTTGCATCCTTTTGTTATCACAATCTGCCTTTGGTTATCAACTGTTGGTACATTCCATACCGACAGGCTCTTGCAAATCGACGAGATCTATCTGATTCGTTGTATACCGGCGCGATCTATCTGACTCCTTGTTAACCGGTGCCATCTTCTTAAGGGCGTTCTTCCTTCTAGCAACTCCACCTTCCGTGCAAAATCACTTATCAGGTAGAGAGGTAGAGTCGCTAATCTTGTTTCGTTATCTGATTTTGCGCATCTATTGGTATTTTAATGCCGAGAATTGCGGAAAATTTTTCTTTGATACATCTGTGTTTCCACACTCCTTTCCAGTCGTGTGTGAAACATTATCTATCTCCCTTTTATCAGCATGTCCATGCTAACTCATTCTTTTGTCACCGGCGCTTAATCCTGGAGTTTCTTTTCATCTCCAATTCTCTGGGGCTAATTACATAACCTGTGTCGATCCGATGCTAGTGATTGTAATTTGGTTCTCGGCATAGCTATATTCCACTCATGATAAGTGTCGATTGGAATATGGACAATGCTATCAACGCAGGTACACCGTGATCATATCTATGCATATTCAAGCATCTTTGGCAATCCGGAGCTTCTCAAGGCACTACGGCGGTCTATCATCTGTCCATCATGCTGCACATCTTTTTGAACTCCATATCTGCACATCTTTTTCGTCTCTGATAGCTCATACCATAAGCAAAGCTATATCATCGGTTCTTATCCAAGATCTCTTTATCTTTGTAACCGGTGTTCCGATCGACAATGTGAACCAGGTGACATCTCTTCTTCTTCCGAAGGACCAGATAATCTATTCTGCCAGTGCATCTTCTTCAACACGAACCCGTGCTCTTAATGTTGATCTTTCAAAAGAGCGTTGAGTTCAGAAACTGTTTCGAGCATTTGTTCGTTTCTCCCGCCTCTTGAACTTGATATTCTGGGAATATCCTGTTAATCCATGGTGGTATATGTTGATAATATGCTTGCCTATTCCATATCAATGGAAGGACATGGAAGATCATCTGTGTCTCTTTCTCTCAAGCTTCGTGAGCACTGCCTGTGTGCAAAGTTCTCCAAGCGTCAATTCTGGCTTCTTGAAGTCACCTATCTTGGCCACGTCCTTCTGCTAAATACATTGCTTCAATTCTGGAATTGGCAAGTCCATTGTTAATTCCATCCTCCATCTTCAACCAATCCGGAGTTGTTCTTTGTTGGCAAGTTATCATCGTCGTTCCGCCGAAGGTTTTCCTCAAGACCGCTAAATCTCTCTCAATCATTTCAAGAAGAACATGGAGTTCCTTTCACCTCAGTCTCGTCAAGTGATCTCTTGAAACCCTCTCGTTCTATCATCTATGCTCAATCCACCGGAGGCCATGAAGACTTTTCAGATCTTTCGTAATCCTTAGGTGCAAGTGGTGCTATCTTTTTCTTTAACTGTGGAATCTTGCAGTTGTCTCCGTGATCTTCCTTCATATCTTTCCGGTGGCTTGGTACTTCCGATATGACGACAACATCGTCACCCTTATCTATCTTGAATCCGGCGAACCGTTTGCATCTATCCTTGTTTTCTAACGAAGTTCCATGAGCTCTTCTTATCAATACCTTCAGTCTGTTTCGGTAGTTGGGTTGCATGGTTTTCTTATTCATGTGCGGAGTAATGCTTTGAGTGCGGGATGGAGTAGCTACCATACCACTACTCTTATCATTCGCTCTTGTACATTGAATTGGTGAATTATGTGATTTCACTCATTCCACGGAAGTTAGAAGTGGCCTTTATCCCTCGATACTTTAACTTCCGTCCTTGTTTTTCCGGAGTGCTCTCTCGAAGAAAGTAATCAATAATCTCTTGTTGGTGATCTCATCTTTTCCTACACGGAGCAAAATCTTCAATTATCTGGTGGAAACAAACGCAAACTCTTTTCGGTCCTCGTCTTTCTACCGGTGCTCGACATCCCCAAACAAGATGAAAGGAAACCCTATCTCTCTTTGTTTCATCAATTCTTTTTCTGTGGTAAAGCCAATTATGGTTGATGCCATCAGCCGCAAATCTATTGCATTAGCCTCAAGGCTAAAGAAAGCAATAAGTATCTCTACAATAAATTCCAGATCCTCTATGTTCTTTGCTTCTCAGCATTCCACCATGATCTAGTTTCACGTCCATCTCTGGAAGTTATATCCGCGCACCTCAATTGCGTGATCCTTTGGTTCTTACCGGCGCAACAAGAATCTAATCCGACGATGTCTATCTAAATCTTTCTGTTGATATCAAGGGACTCTATTGTTTGAAGGCAATATTATTTCCGTACTTCATTTCTTCAATCCGAGAGAAGATATGATGCTATTGTCATAGTGGTTCAAACCTCTCCAATCAAGCTCTTCTCTTCCGGCGAGATAAAGATCCATCCTCTCTAGTATCAGAAAATCTTCAATCTTAACGGTGTGTCTATCTTGATCCATGATACATCATCTTCTCCTCTCTTTCACAAGTGGTTCTATTCTTTTATCCTTCAATCCATCCAAACCTTTGTGTCTCTAGCAAAACGCAAGACTCGCAACAAGTCTAGCAAGTTTTGCAAGGTGTAGTGGTCGCACCATTCCGTTCGTCATCATCTTGGGAACGCAAGGGTCACCTTCGTTCGAACACCCGCTCTTCTTGTGTTGTTTTCTTTTTCCTAGGAATCTCGGGGCGAGATTCTTGTTTAGTGGGGGAGAGTTGTAGCATCCCAATTGTCTAACAATTGCAATGCTACTAGCCTAGTCTATATAATGCTACTTCAAATATATAATTGTTGCATCATCATTATATCATGCTCATGTCATCATGCCACCTTGCATTTGAGCATCATATAAAACCCTTTCTCATTTGGTTCTTATCTCATATGCATTATTAATTGTATTTGCCTCTTGATATTGTATTTGGCTCTTGATATATTGTTCCAATGCCCAAGTTGAGTTGGGGGCATATCTCTTATTAACTCCACCACCTTTTTCTTTCACCACCTTATAATTCCACCATCCAACTAAATATGAGCTTGGCACTTATTGGTTTTACCTCTAGCTCATGTGGGTTGGGATGGATCCAATTCTTGTCCACATGCTCTCATCTTAGCATCATGTTGTTTTCACATCATTGATATATGAGAGCCACTTGTCCACCTTTGCATGCCTTGTGAGTGGAACCCTTTTTCCTAGCTTCCATATGGATTATTATGGATTTATGCTCATGTGGGAATATTTTTGGGACTAGTAATCATCTAGTGGAACATACACACTAGCATGTCCCATTTTATTTCAAACATGGCCATATCCAACTACTCCACATGGGGCATCCTTTCATTTCTTTTGCTTGGCTTTTATTCCAATCTTGGGAATGCATAATATTAATGCCATGTAATAATATTGTTTTCACAAGAACCCACATGGCAATAAATATTTTGCATGGGCCATGCAAGTACCCCTTTAGCTTGTCATTTGGATTTTATTTGATCTTTGAGTGGATCATCCCTTACTCTCTACCTCTATCTTTTCTTTTGGCTTGATCTATCTTGACCTTGCTTAAAACCCTAACCCTCATCCATCCCTCTCTTTTCATTGTCTAGTTCTTGCTTGCTCTTTGCTTGATCTTGCTTGAGCTTGACAAAACAACAAACCTCACCCCCATCTCTCTCTCATCTTTCCCCTCTCCCTCTAAACCCTAAGCTAAACCTAAACCATACCCCCTAGTCCCCTACCACACCTTCCCTCTCTCGGCCTCCCTCTATCTCTCACCTAGCTACCCCACCGGCCACCCTCTCTCCCTGGCCACCCACCCCTGCCCTAGCTACCCTCTAATCGAGCCTAGCTCCAAACCTAAACCTACCCGAGCCTCACCTCTCTCTCCCTAGCTCTCTCTCTCTGCCCTAGGGGCCCCTCTAGCCCGAGCCTGCCCCTGCCTCCTTGGCATCACCCTGGCCCCCCTGGAAGCCTCCCACCTGCCCTGTACCTGCCCCTGCCCGCGCCTGCACGTGAGAGGAGGAGGAAAGGTGGCACCGAGCCACCTTTATCCATCTACCCCGCGCCCACGGCACCACCTCCCTCCCCCGTCCCTATCTACTCCGTCCCGATGCTCCTCTGCTCGCCCAGATCCGCCCCATAGCCTCCCCTCTCTCCCTCTTTCTCCACCGCCACCGTCTACCCCCCCAAACGCCGGTAAACGTCGGCCTCTACTACGTCCCGACGCTCCAGCCGTTCCACACGTCGTGGAGGTGGTCTGGAAGACCCGTAGCCGTCCCCCGCTTCGCCCTGGACGCGTCGACGCGGAGGAGGAGCCCCAGGCCAAGCTGCACACCGTCGCCCCGACGCAAACCCTAGCTGCTAGTACGTCTGCTTCCCCGCCGATCGCTAGCGTCCCAAGCCGTCCGATGCCGCCAGCACCCTCTCGGTGATCCCCTGTTCCTCCCTGACATGGTCCCCTTCGCCGTGCCGCCTTAGATTCGCCGGACCAACCGCCGAGCACCCTCTGTGTGCCGGCGTCGCGATCTTTCTCCTCGCCGTAGCATCGCATAAGCCCCATCTAGGCTCCGTCCGCTTCCCTGCCACCTAGCCCAAGCCTACCGCAGCGGTCAGCACCGCCGAGCGCGAGCCCCAGGTCGCGGGTTCGATTCCCCTTGCGCCGCGTCGCTCTGTCGAGCACCGATCCGTCGACAGAGCAGAGAAGAGAAACAGTAGCGCTGCTCGGTTTGCACCTACCCCCCTGTTCTTTTCTCTCCGCAACCCGCGCTCCCTCTAGGCCCACCAGACAGCCACCGTGGCCATCTTCCCGAAAACCCCCTGAATTTTCGTAACCATCAACCCGCGCTCCAGCCCAACCCCACCTGTCAGCGCCTGCCCCGCTCACTTCTGTCGCGTGGACCCCGTGGCCGCTAGCCCCACCTGTCGGCCTCTGTGTCTGGCAGCAGCTGCGGTGTAAAAAGTTTTTCTGCGCGCGTGGACGCCCAGTCAGCCTGGCCCCACCTGTAAGCGCCTGTGGCTAAGTTAGGCTGGGTATAAAAAGTTTCTGTCTGTTTCTGTTAAATTCAAATCTTTTCCAAATTATTTCAAATTCAAAATTTAAATTCTGTTTTTAAATAACTTTTAACATACAAATCCAATTAATACAAATAATATATGTTTTCAAATCAGAAAAATATGAGGAATTCAAATATGGCCTTCAAAATATATTTTGAACATTTAAAATTCCAAGTTTATTTAAATTACAATAAATGCCCCTTTTCGTTAATAAATTAATAACTTTTGATTTATAACTCCAAATTTAACAAATGATATGTCTAAAATGATTAGCTCGACGAGACCTTTCTGTTTATGCATTCCATGGTTTGATTTGAAGCATGCATCATATAAATATAAAGTATACAGCAACTAATATGAAGTTAAAATGTGGTTAAAACTCAATAAAATGATTTAATCTTGTATTCCACACCTCACCCATGCCGTGCTACTTTATTGCCATGCAAATTGTGCATCATTCATCATGGCATGATTGTTTGCTTGTCGCATTTAATTCATATGCTTGCGCACTTTATTTATGTTGGCCCTTGTTTGTTTGGTTCTTCTTCGAATAGACGCTGAGCAGGGGATATATCAAGAGAACCAGGAGCACTACCCAGATCCATCCTTTGCTTCAACTGAGCTGCCAGGCAAGCACTACCACATGCTTGCATACATACAGTACCTATTGCCTCTATCTTATTCTTGCATCATTGAGTCGCGATTGCATTAAATTGAATCCCAAGTATTGCATAGCCTTTACTTTTAAACCCCACCGAAGCTTGTTCCTCCATCCCATGAGCCATTACTACAAGAGTTGTTTGAGCCATGCGAGTCGTAGAACAGCATGTGTAGGGTATGTGAGTGTCTAATGGATAACGAGGTGCCTATACAACTTAACCTGAGTAGTAATGGGACAACTAATGAAAGTGGCATCGGTGAGCCATATTCGCTATTTGGTTTCTCAGGCTCACTTGTGTCCCGTAAGACCCCGAGTACTTGATTCCTGTTCCAAGATTATTCGCGCTATCCACATCCGGGAGGCCTTATGGACCCCCCTGAGCCAGAGCTTGATTCATTCTTATTTCTTGGGGCCACAAACTAGTTTGAGGTTTTATTTACTATCCTGTACTTATGCCATGCTTTACTGCTTTATTTAAATTGTGCGAGGTACTGCACACTATACTGTTTAGGAAAGCGGAGTGTTTTCGCGGTGTCGACAAGCCCAGTCACATTTTCGGGTTCCCAGTCGTTCACAGCCATTGACGCAAACCTTGAGTCCGTCCCGAAGTCAGCTAACTTCGTTGCGGGTAGCTCAATGGGGTGGCCCCCTGAAATATTTCTGAATCCTGTAATTGCTTTGTCGTGACTGCCTCGTTGGGTTCTGATTTGGTTTTTCCGAGGCATATCGAGTGTGTGTTGCTATTTGTGCACCCCTGCAGGGTAAAACTTTCTGAAAGCCGTGTCCGTGGTTATGGACGACTTGGAGCACAGTTTCTCGATCATAGACAAGCATAACCAAAGTACCGCTTTTAATTTGACTAGACTAGGTACCTGACTAGTAAATAGTGCAACACTCACGGAATGGATAATAAAACTGCCAACGGATGGGGGGGTTGTTCGTCCGCTTCCTCGTCGGTAAGCGAGGAGGAGGATGGATCTGTTAAGATTACCATTATAACTGTTATAACTGTTGTTATTAATTCACGGACATCCGTCTATCTCTGGTTAGGCGGATGGTTAGCGAGTATCCATAGAATTGCTAGGGTTTATCTTTTGCTGCAATTGCGTCACCCCAGGTTGTGTCCCCTTTAGAGGCATAAAGACTTGCTGAGTACCCCTAGGGTCTCACACGATAAATTGTTTGATTCAGATGAACAGGTACCCTCACAAGATGGATACTGGGTGGAAGAGACGGACGATGTGGGCAACGATCATTCGGTGTAGAGATTCCGGGAATGGGGATCAGTGAGATCTGTGGGCGGGATCTGCTTATTTATGGGGCATCTTATGCCGATTTGCTTCTTATCCGTACTCGGATTTTGTCTTCCGCTTCCGCTTGATACTCTGTTGATTGATGTATGAGGAGATATCCTAAACTATTATATCTATCTAGGATATTTGGATCTTGCCGTATGGCGTTGCTATATTTCCTTTCTTTTTAGATGGAATGGCTCTGATGTACTATTGTATGGTGGCTTGCATACATACTCATTTGTGTATGTAGTTGATCCCTTCGCCTGCCGATTACGCCGCCCGTTCTTGTCCCGATGTTTGGAAATGGTTGGGACGGCCGAATGGTCTACCTGTGAGCGGCATTTGGGCCCCACCGTACTATTTCAACCATTTCTGATCATCTAGGCTTGTACCAGGAGCATAATTCACCGAGGTAGTTACACGGACCAAGCCAGAGAATTGGACGAACAAGAAAATGAAACTCGGGGACTGCGCCCAAGTTAATCCGGCATAGAAATGTAGTAGAAAAATATCACATATCCAGCATACAATTGCACCTGGCATACCGGGGATCTGATAAATTTTCAAGTTTTTTGGAACTAAGGAGCAGCAGGAGGAGGAAGTTCGGCGTCGTCGTTGCTGTCTTCAATATCTGAAGCATCATCTTCTCCGCCCTCATCCGACCCATCTTCAACATTCTCATTGTGCTCGTCCCCAGCGTATTCTAGGAAGCTCGGTCCTTCAACCCAGTCATGAATAGGAGAATATTCGACGAGGCTGTAGGCGCAAGCCTGGCGCTGAACTACCCACTCCGGATCATCGGTCCATCTGGATCCGGTGCGCCGGCGTGTAAGGAGGCTGAGGTCGATCTTCTCGTACCATGTGAGAATATGGTGAAGGATGGTATCGGTTGTGGCACGCCCAGCGGACTCTCTCCAGAGGTCAAGCTGGGTCTCAATCTTCATTAACTTCTTGACGAGAATCGCGATGGTCTCCGGGCTACTCTCTCCGGGCCAGAACATATTGAAAATGCGAACTGCAACGTCGAGGATATCCTTGCCATAATTCTTGATGGTTTCCACGCGAGCTGACAAGCTGACCAATAGGTCCTCCATGTCTAAGGGAATGCTCTCACTGTCAGGAACAACGGGAGTACCCCTCTCTCGGCGAAATTTGGCAACAGCAGCGCTTGCAATAGAAGTACCCTCTGGAAAGTGGTCTAGAAACAAGGCAAAGGAAGAAGGTAAAGAAAAGACATATGAGGTAACCCGGAGAATTATGTCGGATAAGGGAAAGGAACTTACGAGAAATATGGCTATGGATCCGGGTTAACTCCTTGATGCAGTCATCGCGTCTTTTGGGAAGTTGCTCAAGCTCAGTGTTTGCCGACCCAAGCTGGAGGTCGGATTCTCTGAGTAGGTCCTGGTCCTTGGAGATCTGGAGAGCAAGGCGCTCACGCTCTTCTGTGAAGTTCTGGCCAACCTTTTGGAGCTCGGTTTGGTCCTGGGCCTTCATCTTCTCCATCTCAGCCTTGAGCTTGGCAATCTCGTCGTCCTTATTCCGGAGGAGAGTGAGCTCATCATCCTTTTTCTTCAGCTCGGCTTGATGCTGCCCTGCTTGTTCGAGAAAATGCAGCATCATATCAGGCACGGGCACACTATCCTCAAGCGATGCTGAAATAGTATGTTGACCCGGCAGAGCCGAGGAGTGAATGTTTGCCGAGCCAAGAAGAAGAAATGGAAAACACTACGAGGTCGAACAAAAGAGGACATACCCCGGATTTCCTCCAAGTTCTTCCGCATGATCTTGTTCTCAGCCTCCACCCCAGCTGCAGAAACCGAATGAGGAGATTAGTTCGGCGGAAGAAAGTGAAGAAAAAAGGAGAGGTGCTGAGGGAGAAAATTACCCCTCTTTTCATGTTCTGCACCAAGTGCAACATGTTTTGCGCGTAGCATCTTGTGGGTATCCAGCAGGCATTGTAATTCAGCGCTCCGGCGATTGGTGGTTACCTGAAAAAAGTACAGAAGTGTAAAATTAGCTTGGTACATATTCGAGGTGTACAAGATCCAGGCCAAGTGGAACTTAACCCGACTCTAGGTGTGTGCATATTCGAAGTGTACAAGATCCGGGCCAAGTGGAACTTAACTCGGCTCTAGGTGTGTGCATATTTGAAGTGTACAAGATCCGGGCCAAGTGGAACTTAACCCGGCTCTAGGTGTGTGCATATTTGAAGTGTACAAGATCCGGGCCAAGTGGAACTTAACCCGGCTCTAGGTGTGTGCATATTCGAAGTGTACAAGATCCGGGCCAAGTGGAACTTAACCCGGCTCTAGGTGTATGCATATTCGAAGTGCACAAGATCCGGGCCAAGTGGAACTTAACCCGGCTCTAGGTGTGTGCATATTTGAAGTGTACAAGATCCGGGCCAAGTGAAACTTAACCCGGCTCTAGGTGTGTGTAGATTCGAAGTTTACATGCAGCTACGTTAGTTTTCTAATGAGCATCCGGACGAGTAACAAGCTACTCCACCGGAGGCTCGGGGACTAATGGTTATTATCTACAGCATGTAAAGGAGAAACGACATACCTCCATCATTCGCCTCGCGAGGTTAATTGCCTTAGCGGCGGTATTCATCTGGGCCGAAAATTCTGCGGGACCAAACTTTTCCGGGATATCGTTGTTGTGGACGAACTCCGCCTTGTTCCAGTTCATGACGAACTCGATAAGGCTCGGAGGGTACTGCTCGCCGGTGGGTATATGGGGTGCCACCAAGCCCTTCGCGTGAGCTTCTTTCCTCTCAACTAGGGCAAGAGCTGGGCTGGTATGCAGAACCATCTGCTGTGCATCAGTTGGCTCGGCAGGAATATCCCTCGCTGCTGGAGTTTTCTTGGGAAGCATTGATGCTAGGGTTCGTTGCCCAGCCTCGACAGATGCAAACTTGGTGGCATCCGGAGCCTTTTTGCCCTTAGCTTGCTGGGAAGAAGTAACTGCGGTGGATTTCCCCTTAGAGGCTGCTGGAGTAGTTCCTCGCCGAGGCTGAGACGACTCGGATGAGGCGGAAGAACTTGGCACTGGAGCTCTTGTAGCTGGACTTGGAGATGTGGTTGGTCTTCTTGGTGCTGGAACAGATGCTGGAGCCAGTTCGGTCGCTGATACTAGAACTGCTGCTGGTGCTGGTGTTGAGATAGACTCGGTGGTTGCTGGTTGCGGTGATGCCGAAGTGATGGACTCCGTCGCCTCGGCTGGACAGACCCCTCCCGCTCCGAGGTCGCGTTCCTCTCGATGAGGTACTGTGGAACCCGGAGCAGCCGTGGAACCTTCTGGAATAGGGCTCAGCGGGCGTGACTCGTCGTCACGAGGAGGAGAAGGGTCAGACCAAAGGGGTGAAGAGAGGCTTGATCCGCTCTGAGGGACCTCCACCGGAGGCCTGAAAAAGAGAATAATGTCAGAAGAGAAATTACCACGATGCAAAGAAAAGTGAGTTACGCAACAAAAAATGACTTACGCATCCGAGGTTTCGGCCTCCTTGGGTTTCCGAGCCCTCCGTGCCGGGGCTTTGCCTGCCTGCTTGGAGGCAGTCTTGTCTCCGGCCTTCTTTTGCCTTTTTGTGGGCTGAGAAGGTTCAGAGGAAGAACTTGATGCGGCTCCGCGCTTCTTCTTCGACGCCACCGAAACCGGCTCGCCCGTAGCAAGTGGAGGATCCTCGTGGATATGCCCACCGGGGTTAGCTGATGCCGAAAAGGCAAAAGAAAGAGGGACAGCCTCAATAGGTTCAATCACGTCGACATCCGAGTCATCCTCATCATCGGGCCAATCTCTAAGAGAAGAGAATTTACCGCTGGGTCGTTTGGTAGCATCGGTCATAGGGAGGAACATCTCCTGGTCCGGCTCCTCCTCATCCGGGATTTCTCGGTCCAGCGCCCACTTAAGGGTCGGGTCCGTACCATCCTCGAGAGTTTGCTGAAAGAACAGCTGAGAAAAAGCACGAAGAACAGAGTCAAAAATACAACAAAAACCGACACATACTTGATCCGAAATAAGTTTGCCCCGCGAAGCTTACCGCGGGAGGGAGCTTGTCACGACAGTAGTGCTCAATTCCCCACGTCCATTCGGCCGAGAAATCCTTGTGGGTGGTGAAAAGAGCCTTAACCCGGCGAAAAATCTCCGTGTTGCTCAGCTCGAAGGAGGAGGTCCGGTTGGGGTCGCGGCCGAAACTCATGTGGCACAACTTGTGGGTGCGCTTCTGGAGGGGAGAGATTCGGTTGCGCACGAACGTGATCATGGCATCCTCGTTGCGCAATCCGAGTTTCTTCAGCTCCGCGAACCTCTTGTTAACTTGGTTGGCCAGAGCTGTAGGCTTCTTGGGGACCTCCTCCCAGAATTCCGTGTCAGGTGGACCTGGAGCATAGGGCAGCAACCGAATCAAATCTTCAGTACCCTCATTCCGGACGTAGAAGAAGGTCCGGGCCCATCCTTTGCAGGAGTCAAGCCCGGTAACCCGGGGAAAGATGGAAAGTCTCCAGGGCAAGATGGAGGCAGCTCCGAATTGGGTGAGCTGCTTATCCTTCGACTCTACTTGGATATTGGGGATGACGTTGCGACGAAGGCCGAAAAACTGGATCCACAGCTCCTTCGTGGGCCATATTCCGGTGTAGCCTTCGATCGTAGAAGCAAAGGCGGAGAGAGAGGTGATAGCGTTGGCTGGGAGATGGTGCGGCTACAAGTGGTAGGTCCTAACCCAATACCGGAAGAAATCGCTCACCGGCAGACCAAATCCCCGTTGGAAGTGGGACAGGAATACGACGAACTCACCCGGATTGGGTGAGGGGGCCAGTTCGGCGGAGGGGAGACGAGCGGCGACGCTGGCAGGAATGCGTCTGGTCCGGTAGAGCCAGTCGAGGTCATCTTGACAGACCCATGATCCGGCCCACGCGCCGCGGTCCGCCGCGGCGGCGTCCTCCTCCATCTCCTGCTCGGCGACGACGAGCTCCTCCTCCGTCATCTCGTATTCGCTATCCTCGCTGGAGCTAGCGGCGCGGAGATCTGAGGCCTAGATTGACGTGGACCCGTGGCGAAGAAGCTATGCAGCGGTGGCTGCGATGCAGAGGCACGGGGAAGGTGCAACGGTGGCTCTGCTGCTAGAAGCACTGGCGGCGGCGCGGTCGCTAGGAAGACGAAGGAGAAAGGCAATGGGCAGAGGGGCGCAGAAGTGGAAAATGCTAAGGGGTGCGCCCCTTCGCTACTTAACCGCCCCCTGAGATGGGTGAGTGGGATCGCGCTGCGCCAACAAGCCACACGGTGTGGCCGTGTATCACCTGCATCAGCCAATCGGAGAAAAGCCACACAGGGGGCCATAGAGTAGAAGCAATCCCATGACGCGACGCGCTGATGCGGTAAACGAGGAGGCAGGCATTACGTGACCCACGCACAGTGATAACTGACAATTACTGCGGCGGTTACTATGTAGGCCCTTAAAATAAGACGAGGTAATGATTATCCTCCACGTGGGTTGGCGTATGAGAGAAGGAAACGGGGCCCGGATCAAACCATGATAACCATGGGATCCGAGCCAAAGTGGTAACCTGGCCGGCAAGTGAAAACTTGGAACGTGCAAAGGGAACGTAAATCCATATAATCCGAGATAAGGAGCTAACCCGGAATTAAACGTCCAAGGCTCGAACATAAATGAACCTGATGTGGCCTTAGCGGCCAAGGCAGCTAAGACCGCACCAGCTTCGGGGACTAATGTTGGGGGGATACCCCCGGGTCGGGTCACTCCGGGGTATAAGGGCCGAGTTAGACGAGGTTCGGCAAGGTCAAAGCGGATGCTGGCCGGGTCACCTCAAGGCAGGCCGGATCACGGAGTAACCCGGACCAGGGGGGTCGCCTAACATTGTCTCATCCGACTTAAGGAGTAAGTCAGAAGTGCTTGTCTAACTTATATGCAGGAACAGGTGTGGCCGGATCTACTATGATCCGGGTCCTCGATTAGCTTCTGGGAGAAGGAAGGAATCTCTTTGGTCAAAAAGAATGTCTGGTACGCACTGCATGAGCGGAGAAAGCAAGGGCAGGACCACCGGGTCATGGCCGACAAGGGTGACGACGCTCATGTCGGCTGACGCGGGCGCCGCAGAGGCTTACGTCGCTAAAGCATGTGTGACGCGGGGGAAAAGCATCCCGGTCGGGTTACCACTTTGGGAGGGGGCATATTCTTAGGAATATGCCTCCACGTATGCCCTAGGTAGGGACCGAACTTCCTCTATATAAAGGGGGCTATGTTTCTGGTAGAGGGGGTGGGTTGAGCTCTAGTTGGTTTGGTGATTCCATAGTCACTAGTTGAGTTCTTTGAGGCCATAGTGCTAGTTGATTTAGGGTTCTAGGGAAAAATAGTAGGCAAGAGTAAGAGAGCTCCTTCTTCCTCCTCTCGCCAATATAGCTCAAGGAGCACTTGTAATCTTGGAGATATAGCAATACAAACTTCTGTGTGGAGAATCACTCCACTATCCCTCCCTGGATTTCCCTAGTGTGTATTAGTCCCCACCTTTAGCCTATCCATGGCATCTGTCGTGACACCACCACGACACTATGCAAGCTATCCATGCAAGTTTAGCTATGCAAGCTAACTTGTACAGATACCCTATACACACCTTTGAGATACAAATTTACCAATTCCCAGTTTTACTCAAAGCTTTACTTTCCCCTTTACTATTGTTCTTACCTAGTTAATGAATTGTGATTTGTAGAAATTAGGTTCGATACTATCAAGATCATAGGATTAGTCTTGGATACTTATACCTTATTAGTACCCCAATAGATATACCCTCAATACTAGTGGCTACTGCTAAGCATAAAATTGGATCACTTTAGATGGGAATACTTGGTAAAAATGATTATAAAAACCTTGGAATAAAGATTCATTCTATTGAAATGTTTTGACATGTGTTGTGAAGCACAATGGTTTGATGATGAAACTATTAAGGCATGAGCCTTGACTTTAATAAAAACTGATGGTTGGGTTCGGATGCGATACCATTCCAATTTTACCGTACAACCACAATACCTGAGTTGGGTAGGGCTTGACTGGAAGTTTATATGTCTTAGTATGGGTTCTCTTGCGGAAGAGGTTGAGCTGAGACTACCTCGTGATGAATGTCCACCTATGTAGTACCCAAGATGATAGATGGTCATGGTTAGGAGGCCAAACTCATAGGGGAGGTGGCTATACTAGGGTGTGTAATTGAAAGGTTAAGATTGATTATCCGCATACCAAGTATGATAATTCAGGGTTATCCCTGACGAATGTATCGAATTTTGTGGTGAAAGTGTACAACCTCTGCAGAGTGTCAAACTATTCGAATAGTCGCGTTCGTAGTTATGAACAGTTGGAGTGGCCATACTGTTCCGTTGTCGGATGTGAAATCTCAATTTCCACTTAGGTGATGTAGAGAATTAAATTAGGTCTTTATCCTTGAAGCTTTATGAAATAAACCTGACTTTTTGGAAACAAACCTAGAGCGTATGAATCCTACTAGTTTTACCTTTACTTATACTAGTGTTAGTTTGTGAGTACTCATGGTTTTGTCCCTGGCTATTTCCATGGCCAGACTATGATGAGAATTACCCAGAAGATGGATAGCAGGAGGTCTATGACAACTAGGATCATCTCCCATCGTCAGCATTGCCTGTGATCATGAAGATGAAGCCCCGCTACGTTTAATTTCCGCTGCTTTGATTATATTAAGACTGGATCATGAGATCCTTTATTTGTAAGACCTTTAATATGGTTTGTAATGGATGATATACTGTGGTATCACTTTTGTTATGTCTCGCAAAAATGGTAATTCTGGGATTGCGATGTACGGCATAACAGGCATCTGGACTTAAAAATCCGGGTGTTGACAGCCTTGGTCATGTTTGGTCGCTGTTGTAGGGCATAGATCACTAAAGTGGGACTTTTTTTCTATAATTGTTCTTTCTTTGTTGGCTGTGTGCATCCGTAATACTATTAGGATAATGCGTTGTTGCAGAGGCTGGGTGTAATTGATATCTCACGATATTAATATATGCTCCTTTCCAAAAAAATATAACTTGGATAGATATATCTTAGGTATGTAAGTTTTATGTAGGTAAAATTTAGGTACGTACACCATGGGTATGTACGAATACAGGTATGGTGCCCGGGCACCATGGTGTCTCATATAGGCTTCTTATGTTTCACACTATCTAGGCAGTATCTGCCATACGAAGAGTATGTATGGATAGTATGAAGTATTATGAGACTATTTGATATATACTACTTTTGAGGTAGTATGTATAAGTTTTCACATACTCTTCTTTTACTTACAAATATGAAGGTATTTCGGATATATAGTACAAACTATAGCTATATTTGAATTTTTTTCGCGTAACTTGATTTAAAGTATCTTAGATATAGTATATGAACATACTCAAATAGATAAAGTATCACGTAGACTTCCATACGATGGTATATTAGACGTGAGTGTAACTACACCTAGGTGTAAGAAGGATTTTTTCGAATAAGAAGGATTTTTTCTATAGGAAAAATCTTTCTTAATCCTGGGTGTAGTTACACTCACGCCTCATATACTCCATAGTAAGTATATATGATACATTATAAGTTGGAGTATGTTCATATACTATATTTAAAATACTTTCAATCAAGTTACGCGATTTTTTTACAGATTTACCCGTTGTTTAAACTATATATTCAAAATATCTTCATATTTATACGCAAAAAAAGTATTGAAAAAATCATACATACTACTAAAAAAGTAGTATTATACTACCTAATTAATATTACATACTTCATACTACGCGTACATATCTCCGGTATGGTAGATACTGCCTAGATAGTATGAAACACACGTGGGTGTAACTAAACCCAAGTATAGTATGAATATGTCCTATACATAATACTAATTAGTTAGTATACGTATTAGTTTTTCGCAGGTAATTCACAAACATCTCAGTTGCGCTCGCATGGAAAAAATTCAGGAACGATATCGTGGGAAGTTCATGTAGTCCGGAATAAGTTTATGCGTGCTTCTGCGAAATGTTCAGGTAATGCGCGGGCATCTTAGCTACGCTATGTAGTCCGGAACAAGTTTAGGTGCGCTTCTGCGGAAAGTTCAGATAATGCGCGGACATCTCAGCTGCGCTCGCAGGGAAAAAGTTCAGACGCGATATCGCGGACAGTTCATATAGTCCGGAATAAGATCAGGCATGTTTCTACATAAAGTTCATGAAATCGTAGACATTTTAACAACGTTTATAAGGAGCAAACAGTAATTTCACAATTACACATAAACTATAAAGAATTACAAAAAATGATCTGAATGAATAACATGTGTCTACTCCATATCTTTCCAATGACATATCATTTGCATCAATTCGATCTACGGTTGAAAAAAATCAACAAAATGGCATCCGTCCGTGTTTTGAATACTTCTGAAATTCTGTATTTTCAAAATTCTTTAAAAACTATGATGAATTTGGAAAAACTTACAACACAAAAAAGTTGGGAAATTACAATATATATCCAATGTCGTATTATTTGCATCATTCCGACAAACGGTTGAAAAATAACGTCATAAATTCGATTACAACGCATTTGAACACGATTCAGTATTTTCAAAATTAAATTTAAACCGTAGTGGATTTGGAAAAACTTATAATACGAAAAAGTTGCGCAATTTCTGTAGCTTTCCAACAGTATATTATTTGTACAATTCCAAAAAACAGTTAAAAAACTCTAAAAAAAATTAGTATAGATCAAACATGCTACAACGAGGATAGTTCCTGAGCGATACAGAGACAAGTTCAGCCGCTATATTCTAGTAAGTTTATGATCGATTATAGATTATTAATCTACAACCAATTATAGAATAGCCGAGCTATATATATATATATATATATCACATCATCGGACTACACTGGCTTTCGGATGTAATATAATTTAGTTGTATGATCTTCAATCCTTATCTAGCCTTAGAAAGGTCATTACAGCTAAGACAGTTGCATGCTGCTCCAAGATATGTTGTGCTCCACTGGCTTCACAGAGAAAAAAAGTTGTAGTGTCTACAGCAGATTTCTAATGTATATTGTCAACTAAAAGTTTCTTGTAGCCATGGCAACAACTTACCACATGCTTTCTAAAAACAATATAAATACCTTATCCCGCCTTTCAAGAACAGGTTACATGGTTTATAGGCTTTTAATATGAAGAGGTCATTTGCAAGCAATAGTGTAAGTAATTACTCCAAAATCTCAATATAGTTATTAACTTGTTCTATAAAAATAAATTATTGATTAAAAGCCAAATAGGCTAGACTAAATTGTATGTATGCATGTCAAGATCAGTGACGCATGGAGGCCTTTAGCTAGATTACCAGCTACGGTATGTAATGCAGCAGAATAATAACATTTCTCTTGAACCTACCAAGTATTTTAAAATGTTTGTTAATATTTTTTCTTCATCTTTGGATGTCCGTTCCAAACAGATACACAGGTGCTCTATTTTGTATGATTCAGTGACATGTTTTCTTTCTTCCTAGAGAAAAAGTAGTTCTCATATTTGATGCTAAGAAATTTTTAATCAGCACACCGCTATAAGTCCTCTGAAGCATTAATAATCAATAAGCATTTATATATGTATATATGCGTAAAAGCTACACCAGAAATAACACTGAATTTTTAAAAGACTCAGATAAACCTAACAATCAAGTAGCCTTTCACAATACCTAGCTCATGACAATTCAAGGCATGACACATATAGTGGTAGCAACCAAAGAATAACGACTGCTTTTAATCCATCTATTATTAGTCAACATATAGCAGGTAATGTAGAGGCCGGTTTTAGAACGCTAGCATGTCGCAAGCAAAGGAAAATAATGTATTAAACCAATAGTTATCATTTGAAGTACATCACACAAAGTAACAGCCCACCAGCCACATGTACATTTTAATTGCCAGAACTCACAACAATGAACGTTAATGTATATGCTAACCTGCCAGAAATATAGAACCTTTCCAGCAAAAGAAGGAAAATAAGGAAAGTGGCCCTTCTGAACTGGAAGAGAAACTGAGTTTCACAGCACAATTATATAACACTAGTCATTAACCTGTGCGCCTGCACGGGTTAGTATCTAAAGCACGCATACTGGTATTTTATATTGCATTGTTCGTCTTAGTTCTTTATTTAATAGAAACTACTCACTAACCGAATAAGGTACAAATGAAGATAGAGTATGATTACTTATACATCACATCATTCTTATGAAGTGCTAAAAGAAACAACGAAGAAAAGGTTGTTGAAAGAGTCAAAAAAGTTTTGTTGAAAGTCACCAAGTTGCATATATACCTTCAACTATTGGTGTCTTATTATTTTCCCTCACCTCCAGGTGCAGACCTCCATGAGAACTCATATAGTTAACTTGCATCTTAATTTTGAAGTAGATTCCCTAGTTTTATGTATGATAAGTGAGTGGAGTCTTGCAAATAGTAACTAAGATGCACCCAAAATATCTTTTTTAGCAAGTCTTGACGAGGACATCCCTACAATTACACCTACCCCAATGACTACTGAAGATGCTACAACTGTTGCAAGAAAGGATCAGTCCAATGAGATTAGAATTGGACCTATTACAAGAGCTCGTGCTAAGCTACTTGAACAACAGGTGAATTTACTCTTAAACGAATCTGGTACTTTGATTGATGAGAACTTTATACTGCCTAAGTCTATGCATTTATGTATGATCAGGTTCGTTGGAGAAACAAGCATGGCGCGAGGAGGAGAAGGGCTACAAGAGAAGCCCAACATGATGATCGCCCAAGGATACGCGAGGGAGGAGCGGGAGGAAGGCGCAATACAAGCAAGGGAGATCATCGAAGAGAAGGAACGTTCAATTCGGACAGACAGAAGTCCTGAAATTCAAACGGACGTGGATTCCTCATACGAAATCCAAATCAAGTAAGCATTTGTTGGATAAATATTTCCAAGATCTTTCCAATGAGTACTTCCACGTCTAAAAGGACCCGGATAATCTGGCCCCCACACCCCGGATAATTCGGCCCTGCTTTGGAGATTCTGCAAAGGACTTCGTGCGCGACGTTTAGTACCGGCGCAGATATTTGACCGGACTTTTCCCCCGGAAAATCCGGCCCCCGAATAATCCGGCCCTCTTAGACCGGATAATCCGGCCCAAAAAGTTCCCATCAGATCCAGACGGATCTGACTGTATCAGACATGTTTTCGTTTCGCGTTTTTCGGACGTTCCGGCGACCATATAAGCCTGGGAACGCCCTCTAGTGTAGGTTAGACCACGTTAAAACTATTTTGGAGTTGTTTCTTTCATAGAACCTCTGGAATTACCCTGTGATCGATTTTACCAACTATAATTGAGTGTGATCTGTTGTTCCATCGGGAATTAGTAGATTGCAAACTACCGTTCGTGGTCGACGGCTGCGTGTGCAAGAGCGTGGTGTTGTGAATATCCTACAAGGTTCGAGAGTTGTTGCATTGGCATCAAGGATCGAGCGGGAGATTTCATAGCTACAGGCTAGTTATCTATCATCCACCATCATCATCGCCATCCGCTTACTGAGAAGATCGGGCCACCCCATATCATCTTGGTATCAGATTTCCAGTGTTGCCTCGGTAAGCATCCACAAATCCATCCATAGATTAGAGAGTGTTTTTTGTCCTATACAGAAAAAGCCTTACAGAAAAGATTTTCCATAGACTAGATTGCATCGTTTTCGAGTTTTAGTTGCTAATTGTATCTTCTCGTAGATCCGATCTGCAGGTTTTTCCTCATAGGAGTCTAGTTGTTCGTTTGTGTCTAGGTTTAGGGTTTGATCTTGTTTTCCGCCGTGTCAACCATCACCGTGTTCCGCAAGTTTCTCTTTGTTTGTCTGAGTTCATATAGCGTACCTTTGTTTGCATACCATAGACACAGCCTATCTACAGCATCCGTGCCTAGGAACGTACCCACGAGACTAGTTGCTTTGCTCCGACAGGCTGCTCATTAGGGTTTGAAGTGCAAATTTTTCGTCCAGGTATACCGGATTATCCGGCCCTCGACAAAACCGGAATATCCAGCCCCTAATTGCTCAGAATTGTTGCATCACGTATTGCATTGTGTCAGATAGTTGAAAAATCAAAAAAAAAGAGAAAAAAGTTGTTAAAAAAAAGAGAAAAGAAAAGAGATACAAAAGTAAACAACAAAAGGGAGATATCAAGGTTGATTGGAGGACTAGTTTTATAATAGCACTAGTAGATTGAGCAATCTTGTGCCTGTTCTATTTGAGCTATTACTAGCGTCTCTCTTGTGCATTGCAATATTCCTTTTCATAAGTTGCTTTGCCACGTTTATCTCTACCGTGTGTGTTTCTTGGGTTTTTGTACGATCAACACTAGGACTTGTTTGCGGTGTAGATAGGATACCATACCTATAGCTCCACCATAAATAACATGTGTGTCCTGTGATCATTCTCTATACCTTTGATATTCACTTCATCACATCAGTGCATCTGTCTTTGATTTCGTTTGGTAGAGCATCTCTATTCACTTTGGAACGGTAAGATCTCCTTTCTTATTAGTTGTGAGTGAGTTGTGAGAGTTTCCACCATACAGATTTTGATTTTTGCACTAACCTACTAATCATGTCTTCTAGTGATGTTGATGTTGTGTTGCAGAAAAAGAAGGATGAGGAGCTTGTCAATTAGCGTGAATATGAGACTTTGAAATCCCACTTGACACGTGTGTTTACTAACACGACAGATGCCATTGACAAGAATCTCCAAGATATGAATATGAGATTGAATCAGCATGTTGGGACAGTTGATACTATCCAAACGCAAGTGGCTACGCTCAATGTCAATGTCACCATTTTGCAGCGTTCCATTGAGGGTTTGACAGCCGCCTTACATAGAAGGGAAGATCCTCAACATGATGATGCCTTTGATGATTTTGATGAGGGTAGCGTTGTGGATGCTGCTCCACATGTTGGCAGGGGACGTGCTATTCCCCCTGTCCATGCACCTGCTCATGGCCGTGGGTTTGCCCCTCTTGGGCGTGCTCAACGTGTGCCCAACCAAGCTGCTGATGATGGTTTGGGAAAGCCAAAATTCTCGATTCCCAAGTTTGATGGTTCCATTGATCCTAAAGATTACCTCACATGGGAGTGGAAGATTGAGAAACTCTGGCGCTTATTTGACTATCGAGAAGATAAGAAGGTCAAGCTTGCAGCATCTGAATTTGATGGTTATGCTTTGCGTTGGTGGGATGCTCTTGTGCAGCATAGAAGGCAGGACAATGAACTTCCTGTGATGGATTGGCGCGAGATGAAGCAAATCATGAAGGCTCGTTTCGTACCAACCAACTACTTGCAATCAGTTTTTGATAAATTGACGCAACTGAAGCAAGGCGCCATGACAGTTGATGAGTACTACATGGAGATGGAGATGTTGATGCAACGTGCTAGAATTTGTGAGTCCATTGAGATGACCATGCAGCGATTTCTAAACAATTTGAAGTTACTGATCAAGAGCACTGTTCGTCATCACAAGTATGAGACCATGAATGAGTTGTTGCATCATGCTAGAGAGGCCGAATCCCAGTTGGCAGAAGAGGCGAAGTCACGTGCTCGTTTTCCATCCTCCAGCAGATTTTTGGCCAGGTCTACACCTCCTACAGTCACGCCACCAGCTGCTGCTCCTTTTACACCATCGGCCAAGCCAGCAAGTACACCTTCATTTGGTTCTAATGCTCGAAAACCCGCTGCTCCTACTGCTAGCTTAGGTTCCAACATGTCTACTGCACGTACTCGTGATGTGGTGTGCCATACTTGTGGAGGTAGAGGACACTACAAGAAGGATTGTCCAAACAGCAAGGTTATGTTTGTTAATGAACAAGGCAAAGTAGAGAGTGGAGATGAAGCTTCTGATGATGATATTGATGACGGCGAGGATGGTGCTAATGCATATGCTGAGCATGCACCCACTATTGTCGTATCTTCACCTGTACTCAGTGTGCAACCGGTTGAGGAATCCCAGCGTTGGAACTTGTTCCAAACAAAAGCTCTAGTTGGACCAAACAAAGCTTGCAAGGTAATTATTGATGGAGGTAGCTGCAGAAATCTTGCAAGTAAGGAACTATGTGCCAAACTGAATTTGACATACTTACCTCATCCCAAGCCATACTACATACAATGGTTGAGCAACAATGGTGAGATGAAGGTAAATCATATGGTACATGTGAATTTTCATATAGGGCCATACAAAGATTCTATTCATTTTGATGTGGTTCCTATGATTGTTTGTCACCTACTATTGGGTTGGCCTTGGCTCTATGATCTCCATGTGCAACACAATGGCCGAGCCAATACATATCACTTGGAATTCAAAGGGAAGAAGATTACTATGCAGCCAATGACACCACAAGATATTGTGAATGATTCTCGCCAGAAAATAGAGCTGAATTTGAAGGAAGAACCTACAACTCGGCGAGATTGTGTGACAGCTATTCCTGATGTAATTGAGCCTAAATTGAGTGATATAACGAAAAGTGAGAGAGTGCCTGGTTTATTGATATTAGCCACTAAGGAAGATATGAGAGAATTTCGTGAGGATCCTACAACCATGCTGTTGGAGATATGCCCAAGAGGCAATAATAAAAGTGGTTATTATTATATCTTTGTGTTTATGATGAATGTTTACTTCCCATGCTATAATTGTATTATTAGGAAACACTAATACTTGTGTGTTTTGTAAACATAAAAGTGTCCCTAGTAAGCCTCTTGTTGAACTAGCTTGTTGATTGATTGATGATCATGGTTTCCTGATCATAGACATTGGATGTGATTAATAACAAGGTTATATCATTAGGAGAATGATGTGATGGACACACACCCATAGTAAGCGTAGCATAAGATCAAGTCATTAAGTTCGTATTGCTGTAAGCTTTGAAATACATAGTAACCTAATCCTTCGACCATGAGGTTATGTTAATCACCATCACCGGATGGGTACTTTGATGACATCAAACGCCGCTTCGTAACTAGGCGGTTATAAAGGTGTCATTTGGTATTCTGAAAGTATGTGTTGAAGCGCATAGACCAAGATTGGGATTTCTCCATCCATATGACGGATAGATATACTCTGGGCCCTCTCGGTGGAATGTCATCTAGATAGCTTGCAAGCATGTGACTGGGTCACAAGGGATGACATAACATGGAACGAGTAAAGAGTACTTATCAGTAACGAGGAAGAACTAGGTATGAAGATACCGACGATCAAACCTCGGATAAGTAGAATATCGTGTGACAAAGGGAATTGGTTTCGTATGTTAAATGGTTCTATCGATCACGAAGTAATCGTTGAGTATGTGGGAGCAGTTATGGATCTCCAGATCCCGCTGATGGTTATTGATCGGAGAGGTGTCTTCATCATGTCTGCATATTCACAAACCGTATGGTGACACACTTAAGGTTCGAAGTTGTTTTAAGTAGATATGGAATTTGCGTTGGAGACCGAATGTTGTTCGGAGTCTCGGAATGGATCCGGGACATCACGAGGAGATCCGGAATGGTCCGGAGAATAAGATTCATATATTGGGGATCATTTTCTAAGTTGGGAAATGTTCCGGAGTGTTTGTATGGAGATTCTAGAAGGTTTCGGAATGTTCTGGAAGGTTCTAGAGGATTTCTTGGAGTTTACTTGAAAACCAAGAAAGGGATCAAGGGAGTCCAAGTGGGGCAATACACGGATTCGTGGGGGAGGAGGACTCCTCCCCCCAACCCGCCGGCCCAAGGAGGAGGGGAGTCCTACTAGGACTCCCCCTCCCCAGGCGGGACTCCCTCCTTTAAATAGAAGGGAGGGGGCGCCCCCAATTGCCTCTCTCTCATAACAACCAATCTCAGCCGCCTCTCTCCTCCACCTTTCTTCTGCACAGGCATAGGCAAAGCCCTGCAGAATTCTCATCTCCACCACCACCACCCCGTCATGCTGCTGGGATTCCGTGGAGAAGATCTACTACCTCCGCTGCTCGCTGGAACAGGGAGAGGAAGGTCTGCTTCGACTCCGCACGTGTGACCGTCTGCGGAAGCGCTGCCGGAACGTGGCGCCGGAAGGATCGTCCACACGATCTTGAGATCGGCAAGTGATCGACTACATCATCCACGAGATCTAATCTCGTAACGCTTTTGGTTCTACGAGGGTTAGTACCGATCTATCTCGTTGCTCATGTCTAATAGTTTAGATCTTGGCTTTTATCTAGATTAGATCTGGGTTTTGTTCGTTCTTGCGGTAGAAATTTTTTGTTTTCCATGCTACGAACCCATCACATGCCACATGTGCTCATGTATAAGGGCGATGTATTGGTTTCTAACGACATGACCCCTGTTTTGCTTGGTGTCTCTTCTGTTTTGCAGGACTTTGGGGATGTGTTTCCAGAAGATGTACCCGTAGGCTTACCTCCATTGCGTGGTATAGAACATCAAGTGGACCTGATTCCTGGCGCCACACTTCCCAACCGTGCATCCTACAGGACTAATCCCGAAGAAACTAAGGAAATTCAGAAGCAAGTACAAGCGTTGCTGGATAAATGGTACATTCGTGTTTCTCTTAGCCCTTGTGCTGTTCCTGTTATTTTAGTTCCTAAGAAAGATGGTACATGGCGCATGTGTGTAGATTGTAGAGCGATTAATAACATCACTATTCTATATCGTTATCCTATTCCACGCTTAGAGGATATGCTAGATGAATTGAGTGGTGCTGCTGTTTTTCTCTAAAATTGACTTGCATAGTGGTTATCATTAAATTAGGATGAAAGAAGGGGATGAACTGCTTTCAAAACAAAATTTGGCTTGTATGAGTGGCTAGTCATGCCGTTTGGTCTTACTAATGCACCTAGTATATTTATGCGATTAATGAATCATGTTTTGAGAGATTTTATTGGTCGTTTTGTGGTTGTTTACTTTGATGATATACTTATATACAGCCACAATGAAACTGAACATTGCACTCATATTCGACAAGTGTTGCTTGATAATAAATTGTATGCTAATCTTGAGAAGTGCACATTTGCAAAAGATAAGGTCATATTCCTAGGATTTGTTGTATCTAAGCATGGAGTAGAAGTAGATCAATCTAAAATTGAAATCAATTCAGAATTGGCCTATTCCCATGAATGTAAGTCAAGTGCGTAGTTTCCACGGTTTAGCTGGTTTCTATAGGCACTTTGTGAAAGATTTTAGCACCATTGCTGCACCTTTGAATGATTTGACAAAGAAAGGTGTTCCTTTTCTATGGGGCACGGCCCAAGACATTGCATTTGATACATTGAAACGTTTGCTTACTTCTGCACCATTACTTGCATTACCTGATTTTTCGAAGCAATTTGAAGTTGAATGTGATGCTAGTGGTATAGGCATAGGTGGCGTTTTGATGCAAGAGGGTCGGCCTATAGCTTATTTTTCTGAGAAATTGACTGGTGCTCGTTTCAATTATTCTATCTATGATAAAGAATTGTATGCACTTGTTAGAGTACTTGAGGTTTGGCAACATTATTTGTGGCCAAAGGAATTCATCATACATTCTAATCATGAAGCATTGAAATACTTGAAAGCTCAATCAAACTTGCATAGAAGATTAGCTAAATGGGTTGAGTTCATTGAGTCTTTTCCTTACATCATTAACTATAAGAAGGGAAAAGAGAATGTTGTTGCTGATGCTCTATCTAGGAAGAACATGCTATTAACCAATCTTGATGTTAAAATTCCTGGATTAGAAGCTATTTGTGCACTTTATGCAACTGACCATGATTTTGCTGAACCATATCGTTTGTGTGCTCTTAGAAACGCATGGGATAGGTATCATATACATGATGGCTATTTGTTTCGAGCTAACAAACTATGTATTCCAGAATCGTTGTTGCGTTTGTTCTTAGTGCAGGAATCACATGCTGGTGGTTTAATGGGTCACTTTTGGCGTGAAAAGACGTTGCTCATGCTTGCTGATCACTTTTATTGGCCCAAGATGAGGCGTGATGTGTACAAATTTGTGAGCCGATGTATTACATGCCACAAGTCGAAATCTAAGCTGAAGCCTCATGGTTTGTATACACCTCTCTCTGTACCTACTACTCCATGGGAAGACATTAGTATGGATTTTGTGCTAGGTCTACCTAAAACTCAGAGAGGTCATGATTCTATATTTGTGGTAGTGGATAGGTTCTCTAAGATGGCTCATTTTATTGCCTGCCACAAAATCGACGATGCGTCGCATGTTGCTAACCTGTTTTTCAGGGACATCGTGAGATTACATGGAGTACCAAAAACGATTGTTTATGACCTTATGGGAGAAGCTAGGAACGAAGCTGCTGTTCAGTACTATATGTCATCCCCAAACAGATGGTCAAACGGAGGTGGTGAATCGAACATTGTCACAGCTGCTAAGGATCATGATTAAAAAGAATCTGCGGGAGTGGGAAGAGTTTTTGCCACATGTTGAGTTTGCTTACAACAGGGCGGTGCATTCAACTACTCAGCTTTGTCCTTTTGAGGTGGTGTATGGTTTCAAGCCATTGACGCCACTTGATATGTTGCCTCTTCCATTACATGAGAGAGTTGATATGGAGGCATCAAAATGTGCTGATTATGTGAAGAAAATACATGAGAAGACTCGAGAGGCTATTGAGAAGAAAGCCAAGAACATTGCTGCTGCAAGGAATCAAGCAAGGAAAGAAGTGTTGTTCGAGCCTGGAGATATGGTTTGGGTGCATCTACGCAAGGATAGGTTTCCACTACTTCGAAAGTCAAAATTGAAGCCACGTGGTGCTGGTCCTTACAAGGTGTTAGCCAAGATTAATGATAACGCCTACTCGGTTGATATACCTATTGAGGAGTTTGGTGGAGTTAGCAACATCTTCAACGTTGCTGATTTGTCACCATATGCTAGAGAAGACCTTGGAGCGTCGAGGTCGACGCCTTTGGAAGGGAGAGGGAGATGATGAGGACATCCCTACAATTACACCTACCCCAATGACTACTGAAGATGCTACAACTGTTACAACAAAGGATCAGTCCAATGAGATTAGAATTGGACCTATTACAAGAGCTCGTGCTAAGCTACTTGAACAACAGGTGAATTTACTCCTAAATGAATCTGGTACTTTGATTGATGAGAACTTTATACTACCTAAGTCTATGCATTTATGTATGATCAGGTTCGTTGGAGAAACAAGCATGGCGTGAGGAGGAGAAGGGCTACAAGAGAAGCCCAACATGATGATCGCCCAAGGATGCGCGAGGGAGGAGCGGGAGGAAGACGCAATACAAGCAAGGAAGATCATCGAAGAGAAGAACGTTCAATTCGGATAGACAGAAGTCCTGAAATTTAAACGGACGTGGATTCCTCATACGAACTCCAAATCAAGCAAATAAGCACTTGTGGGATAGATATTTACAAGATCTTTCCAATGAGTACTTCCACGTCTAAAAGACCTCGGATAATCTGGCCCCCACACCCCGGATAATCCGGCCCTGCTTTGGAGATTCTGCAAAGGACTTCGTGCGTGACGTTCAGTACCGGGGCGGATATTTGACCGGACTTTTCCCCCGGAAAATCCGGCCCTCTTAGACCGGATAATCCGGCCTAAAAAGTTCCCATCAGATCCGGACGGATCTGACTGTATCAGACACGTTTTCGTTTCGCGTTTTTCGGACGTTCCGACGGCCATATAAGCCTGGGAACGCCCACTAGTTTAGGTTAGACCACGTTAAAACTATTTTGGAGTTGTTTCTTTCATAGAACCTCTGGAATTACCCTGTGATCGATTTTACCAACTATAATTGAGTATGATCTATTATTCCATCGGAAATTAGTAGATTGCAAACTACCGTTCGTGGTCGACGGTGCGTGCGCAAGAGCGTGGTGTTGTGAATATCCTACAAGGTTTGAAAGTTGTTGCATTGGCATCAGGGATCGAGCGGAAGAGTTCATAGCTACAGGCTAGTTATCTATCATCCACCATCATCACCGCCATCCTCTTACTGAGAAGATCGGGCCACCCCATATCAAGTCTTAATGGTAGCTTCTGTAATTAGTCAATGGTTAAATTGCTTCAAGATTTATCTCAAGTCATCAAGCATGTCGAATTTACAATTCCAATAATATCGTAGGACAAATGAGCTCTGAGAGCAACCTCAAAAAGAATTATGATGTTTATCCTTTTATTTCATCTCTAAAAGTGCATTGCACAGATCACGTTCTTGTCTTGATATAGAGTATAAAAAATGAAATAGTGGAATCTTACACAAATCATGAATACATATTTACTTCTTGTTTGATATTATCTCTGCAAACCTGCTCATGTTGGCAAGCTAACCTTGAAAAACAGAGAATGTGTACAACTCAGTACATAAGAAAAAGCTATAAACACATACAAAATGCAGAACATGAATAATAATTTAGTTTAGTCATAGCATACTTTGTTGCTGAAGGAAGTACGATTTGTTGAATGAATGTACCTGCTATTTGTTTTCCACCTAACAATAGCCAATGGTTTCATAAGAGGACAACTGACAATCGATTATATAAATAGAAACCTTGAAGTGTGATTTATCCCTATACATTGAATGGCAGCAACACATTGCTCACTCATACTTGCATGCTCAGTGTAACGGATAAACGATAGGAACACTACCCAATATAATATTTTCACCTTAACTTTTAAATAACTCTGTTATTTTCTCAGGGTGATAAAAAGCCATATAAGGTAATTATCTTCTTATCTCACGTTTGTAAGTTCCTTTCTGGAAAAAATGAGAAATATCATCAATTTTCATTTCTCAGTTTAATGTGTAGAATCATACAATATCATTTGGAAAAAATACCTACCTTTTCAAATCAATACAATATGTAGAAATAAAAGAATCGCTTAACCAAATGGTGTGAATCTGAAGCATTGTAGACAAATCAGGAAAGAGACAGGGATACTTGTCACTTCATCAGACTGTCGGCATACCAGAGCATAGGGCGCCAAGCGATGCTGCGGCAGATGACTCAGTGAGCATTGCCATAGGACATTGGGCGACGATGTGCCTAGTCAGAGGGAGAGAAGGAGATGCAACACCAGGGAAGCTCACAAACGTATCATAAAAATGTATTAAGATGATCATACTAGCTTAAAGATGATGAGCAAATGCTGAACACTCAGAAAACACAGTCATCACACTGTGAGAGAATAACTTCCGCAAAAAAACTACGACATTGCAGTTTAAATATACAATTAGTCGCCTTTCGTTAACTCCTCATATTTCTCTGCTAATAATATTACATGCAAAAACTATTTATATTCATGTTGTTTGTTTAGATTAAGTTTATTTACTACCTACAAGTCACAGAAGACCTTTGTATTATAACTATTAGAAAGTAAGATATCTCCCTACATCATCTCTGTTATACTAGACCATAAATGCGCGCGTTGCTGCGCCCGTCCATCTTAGCAACTATATAGATGTCTAAAAAAATCGTGATAATCGAAATAGCTATATAGGATTTCAGAGTCAAACATATTCAAGACATAATTTATCGAGAGGATTAACAACATGATGGTATCAACAATATTTCAGGGTCACTAATAGTATTTTTTTGGAAAGGTCCAACCTTAGTTGACATTTCATTGATTTAAGCAGGGGAACACTTATAGATAGGCCTGGACACAATCTAACGTGCCAGGCAACCGGAAAAACAAGAAAAAGGAAAATAAAAAGGATTCAAAAACTGAAAGACCGCACGAAAAACTCATGGCGGTTCGAATAGAAGCTTGAATAGTGCATATATTAAAGATCCACCCTTGGTCAGGAAGCATGCCTCCTCAGGACCATATTGAAGTGCAGTAGTGTGCCGAACAAATTGTTTGATCACACAGCTAGCTGTCAAAATATATTTGATACCGTGACTTGTGCATTTGCTCGCAACAGGAAAGCCGGTATCCCAACAACCTTATCAAAATTGTATCTGAGGTCGACCATGACGCCGAAGATGATAAGCTGGTTTCGTTGTTCACCTGTTGTCCAGATAAGAAAATGCTTTAGCAATACATATGACTGAAAGACAGAGTACCTCAAAATCAAGAATTGTTGAATAACCTGCTACAGATCAACCATGAACATAGAGTGTAGCATAGCATATCAAACATATATATGACGAAAGCAAAGGAAAAACCTATAAATGTCGTGGGGGTTCCATTTGAGTGTTCTCATGGAACATATTTTGATACCAAATAGGAAGACATGTGATAGATCAAAGACAGGAATATGGAAAGAGGGATAAAGCTTATCTGGCAGTAAGCCATTCCCACAAATGGTGGTGAAGCACACCAGGGTGTCCACCCGACCAGCCCCAACATATGGAACGATTACCTCCAGGCTATAGTGTGCACGCAAGTTCCTAAATCCTGATCTTGAAATATAAACAGCAAAACCCAGAACTATGGGAAATGAACGCAGAGAGGAGTCAAATCCGGATGAAAAAATACACGAGGACACACCTATATAGAGGAGTTCAGCAACGAAAGGAGGCCAAGGGGGAGTAACGCATCCCCACTACCCGGGGGAAACGACAGAGCTAACTTGCAATTTCCGCCGCCACCAGCCACGTACCATTAAGACAGTAACGGAAGGGGATGATGGCCGATTTGCATCTCCTGATTCCGTCGCCACCGGATCTCGCCATGTATTTGGTCGCTATGGACAGAGAAGCTATCAGGAGGCCAACTTGGGCCGGATACCACCTCGCAATGTACATGCGAGATACCAACTGGGCCATCGTAGCGGTTAACAATTTCAGAGCCCAATTAACGACAGAACGCGTTGATCCGTCTTCAGAGTAGCAGCCCGTTAACTTTGTCCTGAATTGGATGCTCGGGCTGGTGCATTGAAAAGGCTACAAGACTAGTGATCAGGACCGCAAACTCTTGGATCGGATGTCATCGGACGGCTAAAGGCCTCAAATCACTGTGGAGGCTCATAGCAGGTTGAGTTTTACTGTTTCTTAATATCATCAAATGACATAAAGTGTTTTTGCACCCTTTCAAAGTCTCAACATACAAAGGTAGAAAAGGATAGTGTTGCAAGTGGCATCAACCTAAAAACAGGGATGACATAAATTGTATTGGAGGCAATGTAGCCACATGTTGATAATGAATGATTGTTTCAGCACACCTGGATCAAGCGTACAAAAACACTCCAGACAATTTGTTCATGCAAATCATCAAACTCTTGCATGCGTCCATAATGGAACCATAGTGAGAGGACATTTACTGTCATGATCACTTTTGGTGTTCGTTAACAACTAGTAGACCTTTTTACAGTTTGCTATTGTCTACAGGTTGATATTTTACAAAGTGAAGAGGACCATTGGCTTACGGAACATTCCCTGCATTATTACTTGTTTCTTGGGATTTCTAGACCGGAGTCTCCGGTCTACCATGACCGAAGTCTCCGGTGTGGTCCGGAGTTTCCCCAGGAGTCTCCGAAGGGGGCTTCTGTTTTCCTGCCTAGGTCAGCCAGAGAGGTGGTCCGGATCTTGGTCTGGAGGTAGGTCTGGAGTCTCCGGTCATTGCCCCAGGCCGGAGTCTCCGGTGTAGAGGGACCGGAGTATCCGGTCCACTTGGCTCCCAAGTGGGCTGGGTCATTCTATTTGTCGGTCCGGAGGCTGGTCCAGAGATTGACCGGAGTCTCCGGTGTAGACCAGACTCTCCGGTGTGAAGACCGGAGTATCTGGTCTGTTTCTTCTCCAACGGTCAGAAAACGGTTCCCTGGTGCGAGGGGCTATAAATAGCGGACCTTATCCCCTTCCTCCAGTCGCTCGTCCACCTCAAGAACATCATGTCCATTTGAGCCACCAAATCAACAAGATGTCTTCATCCAACCATCCAAAGTCTTTGGTCTTTGGAGAATCGAAGGAGGAGGCCTTGATCTACAGCTTCACCAAGAGAGATCTTCATTTCCCCCTCATTCACTTGAGGGCCCCCATGCTCTAGTGTTTCATTGAAAACCCTAGGTTTTGATTTGGTTCTTACAAGCTTGTCTTTGATTGTTTGACAGCTTGCTTGTATTTGGGAGCCTCCAATTAAGTTGTGGATGTGTGCCCCAAACTCATTGTAAAGGTGCCGGCTTCCACCTCGAAGGTTGCCGTATAGTGGAAGAGGTGAATCGAACCCCTTGGGGTGAGGTTCATCGGAGAACAAGGGAGGCCTCTCGTGGCGTTATTGGTTTGATACCACCCCCTCTCCAAACGTACACGTACTTCCCCTCAAAAGGAAGGAACTACGGGAAACAAATCCTTGTGTCTCCGAGCGCTCCACTTTGGTTACCTCTATCCTTTACCACACTTTACTTATCTAGTTCTTGCTTAGTTCTTGTGCTAGGTTGACATATAGGTTAATTCACCTTAGTTGCATAATCTAGAGAATTTACCTTTTGTGTCAAACCCTCATTTGATAAGGAGCAAAATTTGGAGTAGCACCTATTCACCCCCTCTCTAGGTGCCCATACGATCTTTTCAATTGGTATCAGAGCCTCGCCTTTTTATTCGGGCTTAACCGCCTAAGAGATTATGGGCAACCTAGAGGAGGGAGAAAGTGAGGCTAGCCATTCCGTGACCATGGTAGATCTCAAGAAGTTGGAAACAAGCTTGAGCTCTACCTTGGGCAACGAAATCCAACAGTTGCGTCAACTCGTTGAGCAACTTGTTAAGGATAAGCAAACCTCACCTCCTCCCTCTCCAGAGGAAACACCACCAAACCCAAAGGCTAATGCTCCGGCTAAGCCTTTGGAGGAAGTGGTGGGGAATGAACATAATTCCACTAACTCCACCACCAAAAAGGGTGATGGGAAGGAAGAGTTCCATACGGTTCCCGGATGGTACTCTCCCGACCCTCCTATCCCTCATCCACATATAAATAATAGAGGAGACTCACCTAAGTTAGCTGCACATACTTTTGCTCAATGGCAAGTGTTAATGAAATATCATGTGCGCAGCTCTTGCATTGATTTGTGGAATATTATTGAAGGACTCAAGATTGAGGATCCAACCAACTTGACGAGAAGAGAAGTGGTCAATAGACAACTCAATGCGACTGCCTTGCACATGATCCAACTTGGGGTGGGGCCAAAGGATTTTCCCCACATTGAGCACTACACCACCACCAAGGAAGCTTGGGATGCTCTCGTTGACTTGTTTGTTGGCAATGAGAGTATGAGGAGAAATAGATATGATGCCTTAAGCAATGAGGCCGAAGGTTTCTTTATGAAGGATGGTGAGGATCATGAAGACATGTATCAAAGACTCAAATCCACAGCCACCGCTTTCACGAATGTTGGCGCCTCTCACATTGATGATGCTTGGATCAAGAGGAACTATGTGAGTGCACTCATGCCTTTCGAGCCTACTGACTTGAAGAGTCTCCAAGGTAGAAACAACTACCATCTCATGACCTCCAATGAAGTGATGCAAGAGATGGCCGCCTTCAAGGTTGCTGCCAAGAATGCCAAAGACGCCCGTGCTCATGCCATTGGAATGAGTAGTGGTGTCAACCTTGCCTTGAAGGCCAAGGTTGTGGAGTATGATGAAGATGAAGGAAGTGATAAGGGACCATCAATGAGCCACCCTGAAGATGTCAAGATTGCTCATGGTGAATACATGGCCTTCTATGCATGAAACTTTTGGAAAGATCTTGCCAAGGCCAAGATGGAAATGCAACAAAGAAGCAACCCTAATGGGAGAAGAGACAACGGGTCAAAGTTGAGAACTTGTTTCAATTGTGGTGACCGCTATCATTTCGTTGTAGCTTGTCCCTATGAGAAAAGAGAAGATCATGGTGGTAAACTTGTGTTGAAGAAGACCTCCAAAAGTCCCTACAAAAACCCTTCATCAAAAGGAACTCAACCAACAAGAAGCCGGGAGAAATTTTCTTGATCACACATGAAGAGTTCTCCTCCGATGATGATGATGAAGAGGAAGAAGAGGATACGCCAAGTGGTGTGGAGGCTCTTGCCACTACCTCTACTCCTTCATTCTCACTCTTCGACTCTCCAAATGAGAATATATCCAACAAGAATGTCACTTGCCTTATGGCAAGAGGAACGGAGGTATTATCATCATCACACTCCACTTCCTTAATCAATGATGATTTTGATGATGAGTTATCTCTTGAGGTCAAAAAGGAATTAGTTGCTTTTGATGTGTTCATGAATAACTTGCAAGGGGAACACAAGAAACATGTTGTGGGCCTCCTAAATCAACTTTCACACACACAAGAACTTCTAGATGAGAGATGCCAATTAGGAAGAGAGCACATGATTGAGGTAGAAGCTCTTAATAATGCTCTAGAAGAAGAACAAGAAACTAGAATATCTCTTGAAACTAAACTAGAGGGACTTGATGAAGCTAATGATCTCATTATTAATAAACTCATCAAGGAACATGATCATGCTATTGCTAAATACAAAAAGGCTAAAAATGATAATATTGAGTTTGATGTTGTTCATGAAAAACTTGTCGAGGACTTTAGGACACTTGAAAAGGCTCACAAGGCCTTGGAAAGTGAACTCTTGTCACTCACAAAGTCTCGTGAAAAGCTTCAAACTCAATTGATCAATACTCCCTCACCTAGTACATTCATTCCTTCTAGTTGTACAAATACTCTTGAAGAACATGCTAGGTTGAAGGGGGAGCTAGCTAAGACCTCCTTTCCCAAAGGAAACAAGTCTATTGATGACCTCTTAAACAAGAAAAGGTCAAATGGTGAAAAAGGGGGCATTGGCTTTGTCTCTAAAGCCAAGAAGAAAAATAACAACAAGAAGAAGAAGGCCAAGCCCACCTAAGAAAATAACAAGGTCATTGTGGGAAGTAGACCACAAGTGGCAAAACTATGTCTCATGATGATTTTGCGGGTAGTGCTAACCCTCACTATGTCTTAATGCGTGATTATTATGGTGATTATATTGCATGGTCTATTTGGGTTCCCAAGACCCTTGTTGCTAACAAAAGAGGACCCATTAAAAATGGGTACCTAAAAACTAGTTTGATCTTTTGTAGACCTATGGTTCTAGAGGGTAAAAATGGGTGCTTGATAGTGGATGCACAAGTCATATGACCGGAAGCGCGTCTAGTGTCAAGGAGTTGAGACCAAATGTTGATCAGATATCTGTGACATATGCCGACAAATCAAAGTCTAAGGTAATGGGTTTCGGCAAAGTTGTGGTTGCACACGATATCACTCTCGTGGACGTCATGCTTGTTGAGACCCTTGGCTATAATTTACTTTCAGTCCATGCTCTAGGAAAGATGGGTTTTGCCGTTTTTATTGATGTTGATATTGTGATCCTCTTGTGGAGCAAGTTTCTAAAGGTTGCTTTTGTTGGGTACGTCGAAGATGACTTGTATGTGGTGGACTTCTCCGGGAAAACCACTACAAGTCCAATGTGCTTATTCGGAAAGGCCGACGTGGGTTGGCTATGGCATCGCCGCCTAGCCCATGTCAACATGAGAACTTTGCAAAGCCTCCACAAGGATGGTCATATTGTTGGACTAAAAGAAAATGTTTTCTTTGCCAAAGATCGTGTTTGCAGGGCATGTGTTGAAGGAAAAAATGCATGATTCTCCCCACAAGCCAAAGAACTACATCAAGTCCAAGAGGATCTTGGAGATCCTCCATGTGGATCTCTTTGGTCCCCCATCTCATGCAAGCCTTGGTGGGAAGAAATATTGTCTGGTGATTGTTGATGACTACTCAAGATACACTTGGGTATATTTCTTCAAGCTAAAAAGTGAGACCCAAGAGAACTTCATTCACTTCATCAACATGGCTCAACGCCAACACAATGTCCCTGTATTGATAATAAGAAGTGACAACGGTACCAAATTCAAGAACTACACATTTAATGGATTTCTTAGTGATGAGGGAATAAAACATCAATATTCCACTGCATATACCCTCAAGTGGAGCCCTCATCTTCACAACATCAACAAGCTCCTATCGAGGGGAACAATGACCAATGTCAAGAACTAGCTGTGGACCCTCAACCTACTGATTAGGAAGATGCCTCCATCCAAGAAGTGATTGAGTCTCCGTTTGCTAGGATGTCCAGTGGTGCTAAGCCATTACACAAGCAAGATCTGTACAAACTGCCATAAGAACAGCTGAATACATGGCCAGTCGTGGGCTTGATCAAGACCAAGGTCAATCTTTGCCTCCTTTAGGAGAGAATATTTCCAATGATGATCAAGGTCAAGTTATTGGTCAAGACAAGGACAAAAATGATGAAGTGATCCCCCAATAAACAACAAGGAGATCGAAACTCGCCGCCAAGCTAGAATGGATAGAATATTGGAATTAAGAGACCACACTCTTGAGAATGTGGTAGGAGATCTAAGAAGAGGGATATCTACTCGAGCTCAACTGAAGAACTTTGGTGAGCACCAAGCACACATTTCCATGGTGGAACCAAAGAAAGTATGGGAAGCTCTTGAAGATTCGGATTGGTTGGATGCAATGCACAAAGAGCTCAACAACTTTGAGAGTAACAAAGTATGGAAGTTAGTGGAAAAGCCAAAAGATTGCCGCAATGTTATAGGCACCAAGTGGATTTTCAAGAACAAGCAAGATGAGCATGTAATTGTGATAAGGAACAAGGCAATATTGGTTGCACAAGGGTTATCTCAAATTGAAGGCATTGATTATGGAGAGACTTATGCACCCGTGGCTCGCCTTGAGTCCATCCATATCCTTCTTGCTTATGCGGCACATCATAAATTTAAACTATAACAAATGGATGTAGAAAGTGCATTTCTTAATGGTCCATTACATGAATTGGTATATGTGAAACAACCCCCGGGATTTGAGGATCCCAACTTTCCAAACCACGTCTACAAACTCGATAAGGCACTCTATGGGCTCAAGCAAGCCCCACGCACGTGGTATGAGCACCTTAGAGAGTTGTTGTTAGATCGTGGGTTTGAGGTTGGGAAAATCAATCCCACTCTTTTTACCAAGAGGGTTAATGGGGAACTTTTTTGTATGCCAAATTTATGTAGATGATATTATCTTTGGCTCATATAACAAAGCTTTTAATGATGAATTCTCAAAGCTTATGACTGACAGGTTCATGATGTCTATGATGGGAGAATTGAGAGTATTTCTTGGTTTTGAGATCAAGCAAGTGAGAGGAGGTACATTATTCAACCAAGCCAAGTATACTCAAGATATGCTCAAAAGATTCAACATGAAAGACCTAAATGGAGCTCCCACTCCCATGGCAACAAATACTCATCTTGAACTAAACCCAAATGGTAAAGATGTGGATCAAAAGGTGTACCGGTCCATGATTGGCTCTTTGCTTTACCTTTGTGCATATAGACCCGATATTGTGTTGAGTGTAGGAGTGTGTGCAAGATATCAAGCGGCACCTAAAGAGAGCCATTTGATGGCAGTCAAGAGAATCTTTTGATATTTGGTTCATACCCCAAACTATGGTATTTGGTATCCTAGGGGCTCAACTTTATCTCTTTGTGGGTACACGGATTCTGTAGCACCCTGATAAAATCACTACTAGAAAATCGCATGTTATTTTTATTTTTTGCATCATCATGACCACATGCTTATGTCATCATGCCACATTGCATTTGAGCATCGTCATCATCATGCATGTTTTTGTCTAAAACTATTTTCAAAAAGTCTGGTTTTATTTTCTAAACGCCCCATCTTTATTTCAAATTAAAACCCCGGCCTTTTTCTGAATATTTTGTTTTATCTAAAAACTGTTTGCGAAAGGTTTTATAAAATAAACATAAAACAAATATTTTATTAGGGGAGGCAGCCGGCTAGGCCCAAAAGTCCCAGCCAGCCACCTACTAACCAGCAGCAACCAAACCCTAATCTCCAACCACTATCCACCCTCTCCCTCTCTCCACCCCGCCGCCACAGGCACTCCCCCCACACCACCTGGTCGTCGTCTGGCCCCACCTCCTCCTCTCTCCCGCCCAGCCACCAACTGCCACACCTCCCCTGCACGCTTCCCATGCCTCCTGCCCGACCCACTTACCAACCCCACCCCGCCCTGCCGCCTTTCCCTCCTCGCACCATGCCACCCTGGCTGACCGACTGTCCCCCACCTGGACGCGCTCCGCCACGCAACCTCGATCCCCACTACCGACAACTCCGGCCCCACCTACCCCTCTCTCTATTCCCCGACCCAGTCAACACGCAAGCCCCGCACGCACCCGTCCCTCCCCACGTCTCCTCTCCCTCGCGGAAAACCGTATCCGGCCGCCACCGCGAGCGGGTCCCGGTCGCGCCACCGTCTCCTCGGCCTCGCTTCCCCGGCCTGCTCCCTCGCGTCGCCGGCCGCTTCCCCTCGCCGTGGGATCCCTCCTCCACGACCTCCGGCCTCCGCCTCGCTACTACAGAGCCGCTCCTTCCCCTCCTACCAAGCTCCACGCCGCCCTTCGCCGGCCTCCGCTCCGTCCGCCAGCCCGCGAGCTCGCCAGCGTGTCGCCGCCTCTCCGGTCTCCCCTGACCCGAGCTCGCCCGTCACCCTCCTATTCTCTAGTGCCTTCGGCGAGCCGCCTTTCGCCGGTCCCGCTCAATCTCTGCCGCCTCTCCCGCGTGGGCCCGTCACCAACTGCCTCTCTGCAGCTGTCGCCGCCTGTTGCTGTCCGAGGGCCGCCACCGGCGTTGGCCTCCTCGGCCCGCGCGGCTCCACCAGTACCCATCTCCGGCGCTCCCGTGCCACGCACCGTTGGTCTCGAGTGCCGCCTCCACCCTCCAGGTCGCCACGTCCTCCTCTCGGCCCCGTGGTTGCCTCCAGGGCCAACCGCCTGCGCGTGAGCTCGCACCTGCTCCGAACCGCAGCCACATGCCGCCAAGGCCTCATCGGCACCATCACTACAACCCCAGCGACCGAGGCCGCCTCTCTATGAGTCACCACCCCGTCGTCTACTGTCGTCGCTTGGGCCGCGACCCCGATCCCTGCACTGCACTGCCACCTCTCTGCAATGTGCAGCGTCGTCAGGCCCCTGGACACGTCTCCAAGCCCCTATTGGAGCCATCACAAGTTTAATTCCAAGCCCCAGATGACCACCATATCCTTGTGTTGGTGCTCGTTGGTGCTTCTCCAAGACTCGTTTGTGTGCATATGCGTATACCCATGTGTTTGTGTTGTTGGGCCTTCGATGCACTTAGTGTTTCCCGTCCAAACCCCTTTGTCCAAGATGGCCACGACAAGATCTACATCAAGCTATGTACTCGTGAGGTGGCAGGATACAACATGATCTTCTCGTCGGTTCGGTACATCGGAAGAATGGGCATGGCGACCCTCGTTAGACCTTCGACATGACCTTCCTCGGCAGGCACGACCACCGGACAAGGACTACCGACGAGAACCCAACGCCACGCTGAGAACGCCTTGCCGGAGCCGGAAGACCACCGGTACCCAACCCATCCAAGTTCGCCATTGCCGCCAAGGTCGCCACCGGAACACCAAGTTCTTCATCCCGAACGCCAAGACCGACCCGATACGCGGACCCGACAAGATCTTCGCGACGACAAGATCGACACCGACCAGGGCGAATTCGATGCGCCCCCGACGCCAAACCAAGTCCTTCTTCCCGGGACGCTGAGCTCTCCTTTTGTTGTCCGAGAACGATCCCGTCGATCCGAACCCTAGATCCGGACCCTGAGACCGGACCCCGAACCCCCGGAACCAAGATCTGCCGAACCCAGATGTGAGACCCTAAACCTCTATTTTTATAATATGACTTATATCTGTCGCATATTAAATTGTTTATGCATGCATACCTGTCTGTGGTTTGGGGGCATTATTCCCATTCACCTCATAATTAAATATGGAGTCATATACGGGCTTTTCTAGTCTTATATTGGCTCCATTTAAATTTGCGTAGCGAACCGATGCCATGTTTTGCCTTGTTAAGACAACATTTAATTGCGGGGTACCTAAATAACTTGAACCTTCTAATTAATTATCGGGAACCCGGTTCCACTTAATACTGCCTAATTGCACCGCATCTGTGCCATGTCATGCATCATATCATAATCATGCCGGATCTTCTGCCGTAATATTAAATATTGCATTTGGTGTTTCTTCTAGTGTTTGCTTCTTCGCGGATTAGGCCGATGAGTGGATGCGAGTGTCGACAAGTTCTCAGGATATGAATCTCCGGCACTGTTTCCTAGGCGAGCATCTCCCCCTTTCTACCTATTTTGCTTTTATAGTCTTTATTTTCCTCCTGTTGATCTATTGCTATCCGTGTTGCGATGCTTTAGTTTCCGTGCACCAGTTATACTCCTCACAGCCTCTATATTGCCATGGACACATCCTATTGCCTGTTGTTTGATATATAGTCAGCCTTGCGAGTCATAGTTTCTTGCTTATGTGTTGCTTCGCGTCGTTGTCGTTTCACCGTTGACGGCAAGTTGACACATGATAAATGGTGGAGATACTTAATGGTGGAGATGATCATGACTTTAAATACAACTATTAAATTGCTGGGATAACTAATGAAAGAGGCACCGGTGGGCAATATATGCTATTTGGTTTTTATGTCCACTTGTGTCCCGTAGGCCCCGAGTACCTGATACCTGTTCCTTGACTATTCGCACTATCCACATACGGGAGACTCTATGAATCCCCCTTAGCCAGAGCTTGATTCATTTCTTATTTCTTGGGCCACAAAGTAGTTTGGGGCTTTATTACTACCCTGTACTTATGCCATGCTTTACTGCTTTATTTACGGTTGTGCGTGGAGCACCTGTACTGTTTTGGATCGCGGCACGATTTCGCGGTATCGACAAGCCCAGTCACACTTTCGGGTTCCCAGTCGTTTACATCCGTTCTCGCAAACCCTGGGTCCGTAGCCGGCCAACTTCCTTGCGGGTAGCTTAGTGGGGTGGCCCCCTGAAATATTTTATGAATCCTGTGATTGCTTTATCGTGAAAGCCTCGTTGGGTTTTGATTTGATTTTTCCGAGGTTGATCGTGTGTGTTGCTATTTGTGCACCCCTACAGGGTAAATCTTTATGAAAGCCGTGTACGCGGTTATGGATGACTTGGAGCACAGTATCTCGATCGTAGACAAGCATAACTAAAGTAGTGTTATAAATTTGACTTAATATGTGACTAGTAATTCAGCTTCACTACAATGGAATGGATAATAAAAATGCTAACAACTGGTGGATCTGTGGTGATCTGTGTCATACTATACCTGCCTAGTAAGTCTTACAACTCCAATGGAATGTGATAAAAGTGTCAACAACTGCTGGGTTTTGGGATTCCTCAGGACAATTATATCTGACTAGTAAATGTTCCAACTACAACGGAATGCTAACTAAAACTACCCACTACTTATGCTATCAGGATGACTCATGCTATATATCTGACTAGTAAATGCTACAACTAAAATGGAATGAATAAAACTGCCAACTGTGTGAGTTCCTTGGCCCGACTTCCTCGTTTGGTCTCGAGGGGGAAATACCAGGATGGGTATGTTTGGTGTTAGCTTCAGGTAGGATCCGAATAGGTCTTTCTTACCCCTCTCTAATAGCCGCCAGTGATACCGAGTCTCTATAGGTTGTTTAGTGCCGCTGCACTGATGCTTCAGCCCACCATACCTATGTAGGCGAGAGCCGCCGAATTCTAGCCTCGCCATGTACTGGCCTTAGTACTGATGCTCCTCTTTTTTCCTTTGCCCTTTGCCGGCACCCCTTTTGTTTTAGAAGGTTTGAGATCGACGTCGTTAGAAGGGTTACCCTTCCGGCTTGTCCTGGGCAGGGTTATGGACGCCATTGGTTATTCTTCAGGGCTCTTAGCCCAATTTGCATCTTGTCCGTACTCGGACGCTGTATCGATTTCAAGGTGATTTGGATCTTTGTATTTGTATATCTGTATTCTTGACTCATGGAGTCGTGTTGTATATATATCTGTTCTGTGGGTCCCATCGAGGACTATTGTGTAATGGTATTACTTCGTATTCCACCCGCACGAAAGTGCCTGGTGGGCGTCCTTGAATCGTTTCTATGCGATTTGGCGGGAAGCGCTAAAACTTGCATAGGGCCGATTCGAGGGTGCTACAGATTCTGATTGGGCTGGTCACAAGGATGATAGAAAATCGACCTCTAGGGCTTGCCAATTCCTTGGGAGGTCCTTGGTGTGTTGGTCTTCTAAGAAGCAAAACTGTATATCTCTTTCCACCACCGAAGCCGAGTATGTGGCTGCTGCTAGTGCTTGTACACAATTTCTATGGATGAGGCAAACTTTAAAGGAATACGGTGTCCATTGTGACAAAGTGCCTCTTCTATGTGACAATGAAAGTGCTATCAAGATTGCATATAACCCAGTGGACCATACAAGAACAAAACATATTGAGATTCGTCACCACTTCATTAGAGATCATGTTGCCCGAGGTGATATTGAGCTATCATATGTGTCCATCAAAGACCAACTTGCAGACATTATCACGAAGCCACTTGATGAAGCAAGGTTTTGTTATTTGAGGAATGAACTAAATATCATGGATTCTAGGAGCTTGACTTGATCACCTTGCATACTAACCTATGTCTTGACCCATATTTGGTGTAGGTGCAGGCATGGAGATAGGTGGAGTGCGGTTCTAATTCATTGGACTATCCCTCCCCCCATAATGCCAACATTAAGAAATTCAATTCTCTTAATATCATTTAGTGATATGTGAGCGTCATTGTGGAGTAGTGGCTATGAACCCAAGGATAATTCTTCGCGGTGTCATGCCACAAACTCCTACATGGTGGCTTCGGCCACCACCCTCTTCTCATTTGAAGAGTTGGTTCTTAGTTCGGATTTACTTGGTGCATTGATGAACATTTGAATAGATTTCCGTGGTTTTCTTGACTTTTCACAGTATGTCATCTTAACCCAAGCCCTCCCTCTATCCTGAAAACTCTCTCTATCTAATATATGTCCCCATACACATACCTTGGAGTGTTTGGTCGAGGAGGACCAGAGTCTCCGGTATGTTCACACCGGAGTCTCCATTGTAGACGGTTTTTGTCCACTTAAAGGGAGGACGGGGTGAACTGAAACAACAATTTCATTAATCCACCCCCGTCCTTCCCTCTCTACCCCGTCGCCTCCTCTCCCAAATCTCCTCCCCGGAGGTCAAGCAGCCCCCGGGATCCACCGTGCCGCCGGCCAATCATCTCCTTTCCACCATTGGGTGATTCCCACCAGTGGAATCCATCCGATGGATAGATCTGGTACCTCTCCTCCTTTTTCTCATCTAGGGTTCTTCCCTTGCTTTGTTTTTGTGTATTGGTACTAGTTTTGGCCATGGGAATCCCTTGTTTGTGTGCACTTGAGTACTTTACCCTTGTTACCCTGCCCGATATGTTGGATTCAACACCATTGGAGCCTTCCTGATCTTCCCCCGAGTCTCCTGACTAGAGACTCCAGCCAACGGGCCGGAGACTCCGGTCTGAGCCAGACACTCCGATGTGGACCATAGAGACTCCGGTGTGGTTTGAATCTGACATATTTTGCAAGGTCTCAAGGGTTCTGTGCTGCCTCCTTGGGACATATATACTTACCCTCATGCTATCTCCCTCGCTGCTTTTCACAGGTTCTGGCTCTCGTTGTCCTCCTCGCACCAAGGCCAAGATGAAGAGAGGGGATCCTCGCTATGATGAGTCTGAGGGTCAGTACATTGTGCCCCCATCCAACCGTAGACAGCAGGCCCGTGATGCAGCCTATATGCGGCGGGAGCAGGACAGGGTTGAGGAAGAGAACCGTGCCAAGAGGGCAAAATACGACAATCTTCAGTCTTTGGCCTGCATGTCTAAGCAGGAGTACCGTGAGCTGCGGAAGACTAATTTCTATGCCTTGCCTCACACTAGTGATGACCCCTGCTATTGGAGGAAGGAGCAAGTTGTCTTCATGAAAGACATTTACAGTGTGCTCAAGAGATCTCCTGTGTGCCCCCAGAAGTACTTGAGTGTCGAGCAGATGAGGAAGATCCCCTACTTCTCTAATGCACTATGGATTAGTGAGAAGTTGGGGTTGTTCAACTTGATGGAGCTCCGTGAAGACTACAACATCACCCTTGTGCAGCAGTTCTATGCCACTGTTGTGTTTGGGACTAACCAAGCCAGGACTATGACTTGGATGACTGGCAACCACCGCTGTTCTGCAACTTTCCATGACTTTGCTGAGGCCATCTTCAAGACATTTCAGGGTGTGTCCACTCATGTTGGAGCACGCATGCACTCAGCAGATCTTGGGATGAACAAGAACAAGCTTGCCCCTTTATATGGTACTGAGGGTGTTGTGGGGGGGGGGATCCAAGGGACTCAAGCCCCTCTACAATATGATGTTGAGAATCTTCCGCTAGACCATTTCCCCTAGTGCTAGGAATGATGATGCCATCAGATGTGGTTTGGTCAACTTGCTGTATCATACCCACAGGATTTACATGGTTGGCCCCGATGCTGATGCTAATCCTATTGATGTGATGTATTACATATTTGAGGAGATGTATCATGCCATATTATACAAGAAGGCCCCTCCATATGCACCCCTGGTCATGAGACTCATCAACACTCAGGAACATGGCTCTCTGCTTGCTATGCCTCCCAACCTCACCAAGCACACTCTCATACCTCTGCAGCAGAAAGGGGAAATGGGGGCTCCTCCTAGACGCTCCCATGCACATGTGGAGGAGGAGATCTCAGAGACCGAAAGGGCCCCCTCTGCTCCTAGGGCTTGGAGGAAGAATGCTTCCAATGCACCTCTTCCTCCCATGACACGTGACTATGTACATGAGAAGGTCAAGAAGGCCTCATTCTGGGAGAGGACCCTGTGTTGCATGAATGTGGACATCCGCAAGCAACAGCATGCTTCCTACAAGAGCAACCGTCGCATCGAGAAAGTACTCAAGGAGATCAAGGCTCAGGGTATTCCCATCCTGGTATTCCCCCTGGTATTCCCCCTTGAGACCAAACGAGGAAGTCAAACCGAGGAACTCACACGGTTGGCAATTTTATTCAATCCATTATAGTTGCAACACTTACTAGTCAGATATAGCTAGCATGAGACCTCCCAAAACCAGCAGTTGTTGGCACTTTTATTTACTCATTCCGTTGTAGTGAATCTGATTACTAGACATGTCAAAGTCATTTTTATAGCACTACTTTAGTTATAGTTGTCTATGATCGAGATATTGTGCTCCAAGTCGTCCATAACCGTGGACACGACTTTCAGAAAGATTTACCCTGCAGGGGTGCACAAATAGCAACACACACACGGTCAACCTCGGAAAAACCAAATCAAAACCCAACGAGCCTTTCACGACAAAACAATCACAGGATTCATAAAATATTTCAGGGGCCACCCCATTAAGCTACCGCAACGAAGTTGGCCGGCTCCAAGACGGACCCAAAGTTTGCGCCAATGGCTGTAAATGACTGGGAACCCGAAAGTGTGTCTGGGGTTGTCGATACCGCGAAAACACTCCGTAATTCCTAAACAGTATAGGTGCTCCACGCACAATCGTAAACAAAGCAGTAAAGCATGGCATATGTGCATGATAGTAATAAAGCCCCAAACTAGTTTGTGGCCCCAAGAAATAAGAAATAAATCAAGCTCTGGTTAAGGGGGATCCATAGGGTCTCCCGGATGTGGATAGTGCGAATAATCAAGGAACAGGTATCAAGTACTCGGGGCCTACGGGACACAAGTGGACATGAAAAACCAAATAGCATATATTGCCCACCGGTGCCTCTTTCATTAGTTATCCCAGCAATTTATTACTTGTATTTAAAGTCATGATCCTCTCCACCGTAAAGCATATGACAACATTCCAACAACTATGTGGTACTTCACGACACGGGATCGCACCTGAGCAAGCGACTACGACTCGCAAGACCATCTATCTACCAAACAACAGGTAATAGGAGGTGTCCAAGGCAATATAAAGGTTGCAGGGAATATATCTGGTACGGAACACTAAAGCATCGTGACACGGATAACAATAGATCAACAGGAGTAAATAAAGACTATAAATGCAAAATAGGTAGAAAGGGGGACAATGCTCGCCTGGGAAACACTGTCGAAGATTCACCAGAGATCGGGTCGACACTCGCATAAACCCATCGGCCTAATCCGTGAAGAAGCGAAACACTAGAAGAAACACCAGATGCACTATTTAATACTACGGCAGAAGATCGGGCATGACGCAGGTATGGTGCATGACATGGCAAAGATGCGATGCAATTAGGAAATATTAAGTTGAACCGGGATCCCGACAGTTAATTAGAAGGTTCGAGTTATTTAGCTACCCCGCAATTTAAATGTTGTATTAACAAGGCAAAACATGGCATCGGTTCGCTACACAAATTTAAATGGATCCAATATAAGACTAGAAAAGCCCGCATATGGACTCCATATTTAATTTAGGTGAGTTGTCTAAATAGCCCCAAACAACCATAATATGTATGCGAATATGAATGATTTAATATGCAACAAGTATGTATGACATTTATAAAATAAGGATAGATAGGGGTCACACATTGGTGTTCGACGATCTTGGTTCGAGGTGGTTCGGGTTTGGTCCCAAGGTGCGGGGATGGGGCTTCGGACATATGCTCCGTGTAGAAGAGCATGGCGTTCCGCGTCAAAGGCCTTGAAGTTCCACCTTATTCATCGATGGCGGACTTGGGATCGGTGCCGGGGTCCTCGGGGGTGCCATCATAGCCAAACTTGTCGATGCGGATCTTTGTTTATGGTGCTGCCTCAAAGAGGATGTCAAGTACAGAGGTACAAACACAGGGAAGACAAACCGACCAAGCCCAAGAGCAACCGTGTCGCAATATCAGTGAAACAGATCTTCAACAACAGTACCCTGCACGAAAAAACAAAGGCAGGGAATCTGCTCCTGGTAGGAGTTGTAGACACCAAAGGGTGGGCGAGCTCGAGCGGGGGTCGATGGAGCACATGCGGCAGGGCGAGGCGCTTCTGTGGAGGACTGCTACCGGTGTCTGGCAGCGTTGCAGGAAGAAGGCCGAGCAGATGGGCGCCCGCGGCGGTGCGGATCAAGGAGAGAAGGGATAGGGTGGAGCTGGCAGCGTCGAGCGGCGTCCGAAACAGTGTCGAAGATTCACCAGAGATCGGGTCGACACTCGCATAAACCCATCGGCCTAATCCGTGAAGAAGCGAAACACTAGAAGAAACACCGGATGCACTATTTAATACTACGGCTGAAGATCGGGCATGACGCAGGTATGGTGCATGACATGGCAAAGATGCGATGCAATTAGGCAATATTAAGCGTAACCGGGGTCCCGACAGTTAATTAGAAGGTTCGAGTTATTTAGCTACCCCGCAATTTAAATGTTGTATTAACAAGGCAAAACATGGCATCGGTTTGCTACGCAAATTTAAATGGAGCCAATATAAGACTAGAAAAGCCTGCATATGGACTCCATATTTAATTTAGGTGAATTGTCGAAATATCCCCAAACAACCATAATATGTATGCGAATATGAATGATTTAATATGCAACAAGTATGTATGACATTTATAAAATAAGGATAGATAGGGGTCACACATTGGTGTTCGGCGATCTTAGTTTGAGGTGGTTCGGGTTTGGTCCCAAGGTGTGGGGATGGGGCTTCAGACATATGCTCCGTGTAGAATAGCATGGCGTTCCGCGTCGAAGGCTTTGAAGTTCCACCTTATTCATCGATGGCGGACTTGGGATCGGTGCCGGGGTCCTCGGGGGGGGTGCCGTCATAGCCAAACTTGTCGATGCAGATCTTTGTTTATGGCGCTGCCTCGAAGAGGATGTCGAGTACAGAGGTACCACCACAAGGAAGACAAACCGACCAAGCCCAAGAGCAAACGTGTCGCAATATCGATGCCTCCAAACAGATCTTCAACAACAGTGCCCTGCACGACAAAACAAAGGCAGGGAATCTGCTCCTGGTAGGAGTTGTAGACACCAAAGGGTGGGCGAGCTCGAGCGGGGGTCGATGGAGCACATGCGGCAGGGCGAGGCGCTTCTGTGGAGGACTGCTACCGGTGTCTGGCAGCGCTGCAGGAAGAAGGCCGAGCAGATGGGCGCCCGCGGCGGTGCGGATCAAGGAGAGAAGGGACGGGGTGGAGCTGGCAGCGTCGGGCGGCGTCCGAAACAGTGTCGAAGATTCACCATAGATCGGGTCGACACTCGCATAAACCCATCGGCCTAATACGTGAAGAAGCGAAACACTAGAAGAAACACCGGATGCACTATTTAATACTACGGCTGAAGATCGGGCATGACGCAGGTATGGTGCATGACATGGCAAAGATGCGATGCAATTAGGCAATATTAAGCGTAACCGGGGTCCCGACAGTTAATTAGAAGGTTCGAGTTATTTAGCTACCCCGCAATTTAAATGTTGTATTAACAAGGCAAAACATGGCATCGGTTTGCTACGCAAATTTAAATGGAGCCAATATAAGACTAGAAAAGCCTGCATATGGACTCCATATTTAATTTAGGTGAATTGTCGAAATATCCCCAAACAACCATAATATGTATGCGAATATGAATGATTTAATATGCAACAAGTATGTATGACATTTATAAAATAAGGATAGATAGGGGTCACACATTGGTGTTCGGCGATCTTAGTTTGAGGTGGTTCGGGTTTGGTCCCAAGGTGTGGGGATGGGGCTTCAGACATATGCTCCGTGTAGAATAGCATGGCGTTCCGCGTCGAAGGCTTTGAAGTTCCACCTTATTCATCGATGGCGGACTTGGGATCGGTGCCGGGGTCCTCGGGGGGGGTGCCGTCATAGCCAAACTTGTCGATGCAGATCTTTGTTTATGGCGCTGCCTCGAAGAGGATGTCGAGTACAGAGGTACCACCACAAGGAAGACAAACCGACCAAGCCCAAGAGCAAACGTGTCGCAATATCGATGCCTCCAAACAGATCTTCAACAACAGTGCCCTGCACGACAAAACAAAGGCAGGGAATCTGCTCCTGGTAGGAGTTGTAGACACCAAAGGGTGGGCGAGCTCGAGCGGGGGTCGATGGAGCACATGCGGCAGGGCGAGGCGCTTCTGTGGAGGACTGCTACCGGTGTCTGGCAGTGCTGCAGGAAGAAGGCCGAGCAGATGGGCGCCCGCGGCGGTGCGGATCAAGGAGAGAAGGGACGGGGTGGAGCTGGCAGCGTCGGGCGGCGTCCGAAACAGTGTCGAAGATTCACCATAGATCGGGTCGACACTCGCATAAACCCATCGGCCTAATCCGTGAAGAAGCGAAACACTAGAAGAAACACCGGATGCACTATTTAATACTACGGCTGAAGATCGGGCATGACGCAGGTATGGTGCATGACATGGCAAAGATGCGATGCAATTAGGCAATATTAAGCGTAACCGGGGTCCCGACAGTTAATTAGAAGGTTCGAGTTATTTAGCTACCCCGCAATTTAAATGTTGTATTAACAAGGCAAAACATGGCATCGGTTCGCTACATAAATTTAAATGGAGCCAATATAAGACTAGAAAAGCCCGCATATGGACTCCATATTTAATTTAGGTGAATTGTCTAAATATCCCCAAACAACCATAATATGTACGCGAATATGAATGATTTAATATGCAACAAGTATGTATGACATTTATAAAATAAGGATAGATAGGGGTCACACATTGGTGTTCGGCGATCTTAGTTCGAGGTGGTTCGGGTTTGGTCCCAAGGTGCGGGGATGGGGCTTCAGAAATATGCTCCGTGTAGAAGAGCATGGCGTTCCGCGTCGAAGGCCTTGAAGTTCCACCTTATTCATCGATGGCGGACTTGGGATCGGTGCCGGGGTCCTCGGGGGGGTGCCATCATAGCCAAACTTGTCGATGCAGATCTTTGTTTATGGTGCTGCCTCGAAGAGGATGTCGAGTACAGAGGTACCAACACAAGGAAGACAAACCGACCAAGCCCAAGAGCAAACGTGTCGCAATATCGATGCCTCCAAACAGATCTTCAACAACAGTGCCCTGCACGACAAAACAAAGGCAGGGAAGCTGCTCCTGGTAGGAGTTGCAGACACCAAAGTGTGGGAGAGCTCAAGCGGGGGTCGACGGAGCACTTGCGGCAGGGCGAGGCGCTTCTGCGTAGGACTGCTACCGGCGTCCGGCAGCACTGCAGGAAGAAGGCCGAGCAGATGGGCGCCCGCAGCGGTGCGGATCAAGGAGAGAAGGGCCGGGGTGGAGCTGGCAGCATCGGGCGGCGTCCGAAACAGATAAGGAGCCACAGTGAAGGCCTCTCACGGCCGGCGGAGCAGAGGGGCTGGGGTTGACACGAACGGGGTCTAGAGCTCGGCGACGGTGCAGGGACGGCGTGGGGATCTGCTGGCGGCGACCTGAGCAGGAAGAGGGGCCGCGGGGAGGCAAGCTTGTAGGGAGCGGGGCCGGCGCTTCGATGGCCGGGCTCGAGGTAGGCGACGCTGGGCTCGACGCTGGCCGTGGAGGGGAAGAGGCACCACGGGGCACGCAGGCTCGAGCGGTGACGAGGGGGGCGCCGGAGCAGGGCTTGGCCACTGCCCGGGGCGAGCGACGCTAGGGCACGTCCTGGCAGTGGAGGACGGGGAGCTCGCTGGCAGGAGCGGGCGTGAGGAAGCCGGGCCAGCGGTGGCGCAGGGAAACGAGAGGGCGGAGCTCTGCGAGAGATCGAGGAAGGCGCCTCGCATGAGTGGACGCGGTCGTGGTGGGGCCAAGCATGGTGGGATCTGGGGCAGGGTTGGTGGCGACTGGGTCGTGCGGAAGCGGTCTCGGGAGCGTGTCGGTGGGGTGGTTGCTAGCGAAGCTGGGGCGTGCAGGGTTACGTGTACTGCGCAAGTTTGTGCGACGCGTGGTGGAGCGTGGAAGGAGCGACGGCGGCGGGATCAAAGCTGGCGCAGCGGCGGCTGGGTAGGACTAGGATTTGGTTGGCGGGGTAGTAGGCTGCTGGCTGCTAGGCTTTGGGCCTGGCGGCTGGCAGCCTCCCCTAAATATTTTTGTTTCAAAGTTTTATTTAAAAAAAAACTTTTAAAATTTGTTTTTAGACAATCAAAATATCTAGGTAGACTTAGAGTTTTAATTTGAATTAAAGGAGGAGACATTTAGAAAACAAAGATAGGCTTTTTGAAAATAGTTTTAGGCAAACATATGCATTATGATACGATGATCAAATGCAATGTGGCATGATGACATGAGCATGCAGTCATGATGATGCACAAAACAAAACACAACGATTTTCTAGTAGTGGTTTTAGCAGGGTGCTACATGTAGGCAGACACATCCGCGGCGTTTTCCTCATCAGTCTTGTCATAAGGTCTCTTGGGAAGAGCTGGCGGGATGTCCACTATCTTCTCCGTACTACCTTTCTTCTGAGTGGGGCGTGGGAGAGCAGCGACTTTCTGTTTTTTTGGCGATGGGGGAGGCGGAGATCGAGTATTGCGCGGAGGCGGAGGCGGAGGCGGAGGCGAAGAACGAGTATTGCACGAAGGCGGAGGTGGAGGCGGAGATCGAGTTGATGTACTCGCACCGCGGCAATCGATATCCCTCCTATCGAGGGGTTGACTTGGAGGTGGTTGACGATCATCAAGGTGGGGTGGACTTGGATTCCTCGGAGTCAGTGGCCTTGGCACCGAGCCTGGAAATTTGATGTAGTTCTTCTTCCATAGAATGATGTGGCACTTGACATCTCCCAATTTCCTAAGGCCTTGAGGTGTAGCAATGTCAATCTCTAGGTCCGCAAAATCCTCCACTAGGTCGTCCACCAAGACACGACCATAGCCTGGTGGAATCGGAACTGAATGGTGGAGTGCTCTAGGTAGAGAAGGTAAAGCAGTGCCGATCGCCACCTTGAAGGACAGGTTGTTAATTGGCTGATGTAGCTCATATTGTGTCATCTCTCTCACATGATCCATGGGGTAGCAAGACGCCGGTGCATTATCCAGCAGTGCTTGATCATCAGGCCAGACCACTATGGAAGCCACACTGCTTCCCCGCTGGTTATGATCCATTGCAGGGTAATCATCATGCGGCTGATAGGAACTTTGGCTAATTGCTTCCTCCATCTTCATCATCCCACCTAGGTCCTCTTCTATCTTCCCGATCCGGTGTGCCTCCCGGTCCTTCTTTCTCTTACGGCTTCTATAACTGTTATCATACTCAGGAAACCCTTTGTTCCATGTAACACCGGTGCCTTTGCCTCGTATTCGTTCACCTTTTTTAGGATTCCCGAGGGTGCGTGTCAGCTCGTTGTTCTCTCTGTCAGGCCGGAACAATCCCGCTTGAGCATTGGCCATTGCTTGAACAAGTGCTTTGGTGGGTGTTAGAATTTTTTCTTTAAAAACTATAGCCCCTATTTCTGGGTTCAACATCCCCCGTTCTCGTACCACCGGGGCTTTGACCTCTCGGGCCATCCATCTGTACCGGGAATGATACCTCTAGTCCTCATGTCGGCCTCCATATTTTTCCACTTAGGGACGACATTCTTGTAGCCACCTGTCCCCATTTCATAGTGGTATTTCTTTTTGGTAGCATTTATCGCATTCTTTTCCGACTTTGCCTTGGCTACAGAAGATAGCTTGTATTTTACCAAATCGGGCCACTGTTCTCTCAACTTCTTGTATTCTTCTTTGAAGTCTGGAATTTTCTTTTTCGCGACAAACTTCACGTATAAATTTTCTTGTGGTTCCGGAACAGTTCGGCTATCTTCATTAGAGCCCACTCCTTGACTTTCGCTCTTCTTTCAAGCCCACTTGACCTTGGGGTAGTACCATCTGCCTTGAATTCTTCATACTTTAGAAGTAGTATGAAATGTGCTATGAGCTTCTTCACCATCGGTGACATAACTAGTGAATTCTTCACCTTTTTTCTTTGACTTATTCCATTTTTGAATGGTGATCGGGAGGTTATCCCTAACAATCACCCTGCATTGATTTACAAATATCTCCGCATGCTTTTCTGAAGCAATTGGTTGTCAATTATCATCTATTACATCAATGATGAACCTTTGATTACCATCCAAGTTTTTGGTCGGGCCTCGTTTCATTCTACCTGTTGATTCCCTCGATCCGGTGGGCTAAAAGAGGAAGAGAGAGTGATTAATATATATATCCAGATCAATTAATGCATCTAGCCACAAGAAGCTTAATATATATACCTCGTCCTTTGTTATCGAGGGGCCATAATTGTTGTTTGTTTGCCCTTGATCCATCTAGTCTTGCCCTTCATCCATCTGGCGCTGCTCTAGTCCATCGGTGACCCTTTTTTAGTACATTACAATATAAGTGCATTGGTTATTTACTATACAAAATTTATTACTACTATACATAATTTATTACTACTATACAAAACAAATATTACTACTACATAAAAAATATTACTACTCTAAAAACCAACAAATATATTAGTACTATAGAAAGAAACAAATATTACTACAAATAGAAAATAAATATTAATTACTACAATATTAATTACTATAATATTAATTACTACAATAGAAAATAAATATAAATGCAAAATATTACTAGAAAAAAACATTACTACTCTAGAAAGAAATATATCTACTCTAACAATAATACTAGCTACTAAACAAAATATTACTACTCTAGCAATATATATTACTACTAAACAAAATAAAATGGAAAAATCTACTAACTACTAGCTATTCGGGGGCGGCGAGGTCGATAAGGGGCGGCGCGAGAGGTCGACAAAGAGGAGCGTTAAGCGGGAGGTCAATCGGCGGCGACGGTACGTGCGAGGACGAGGCGGCGCGCGCGGCGCGAGGTGGCAGAACAGAGAGGCGGCGGCGCGGCGAGGCGACACGGAATCCGGCCACACCTCCCCTACGTGGCTGTTCCGCGTCATCTTCGTCATCGATTCGAGTGTGTGCTTTGTCTAGGGCAGGGAAGGGTGGGCGCGCACGAATATATAGGGACGGCCATCTAGTCCCGGTCCGTGTTACAAGCCGGGACCTCTAGTCCCGAACGGTGAAACGACCTGGGACTAAAGCCCCCCATCTAGTCCCGGGTGCAGCCCCGACCCGGTACTAGAGGGTTTTTTCGGTCACTAAACTTTTCGCGCGCGAGTCCCCCTCTAGTCCCCGGTGTAGTCACGACCCGAGACTAGAGGTGTTTTTGTAAATTTTCTTATTTTTTAGTTTTTATATGTCAAATCAATTAGAAAACTTTGAAAATTCATAGCTCCTACTGTATAAATCGAAATAATACATATAATATGTCTATTATTATCAGAAAAATATAAGGAATCTGAATATATCATCCATACATTGTTTTTATATGTCAAATCAATTAGAAAACTTTGAAAATTCATAGCTCCTATTGTATAAATCAAAATAATACAAATTATATGTCTATTATTATCAGAAAAATATAAAGAATTTGAATATATCATTGATACATCTGTTGCATCATGTGTTAATTGTGCCATTTTCAAATCAAAATGCATTCACTATGTTTTTTTCATATTTTTTAATTTGACAAAACTATCAACATGAAAAATGTTTGAATTTGAATAACTAATCCAAAAATATTTTTTGTTTTCTAAAATAGAGGTTTTTTTGCTAATTTACTATTTTTTAGTTTATAGAACTCAAATGAGTTAGAAAACTTTGGATATTCATAGCTCCTATTATATAAATCCAAATAATACAAATAACATGTCAAGTATTATCATAAAAATATAAGGAATCTGACTATATCATCCATACATTTGAATTTGAATAACTAATCCAAAAATATTTTGTGTTCTAATAGCTACTCCAGGGGCCTTTAGTCCTGGTTGGAGGCAATAACCGGGACTAAAGATATTTCCCGTTATTCATAGAGCCATCAAACCATGTGCCATGCTTTCCCGCCATTTCTCTTCACTTCCCGCCATATTTTCCCGCCCTTTCACTCTGTATCTAGGCCGACCGCCATGGCCATCCACACACATCCACACCTTTTCCTCTCACAACAATGGATGCCACATACTGGGCAATGTTGACCCTCGAGGAGACCGAGGCACTGTGTGCCTCTAGCTATCCATGCCCGACGGGCTACCAGCTGCCCGTTGATTGGATGTTGAGCGGTGGAGGGGTTCCTGTCCCTCCTGGGCCACAAGGTTCCGCACATCAGGCGGCCATCACGAACCACTTCTACCTCGAGCTCATGGCGGAGCAGTGGATGGATCTCCATTGGGATCCCGATAACTATGACACCTGGAATGCCTTCTTTGCTAACCGACAAGAAAGAGGGCTCGCCAGGTACGAGGGTGACGACCCTCCCCCGGTGAACTACAACGAATACGGCTACCGCCTGTGGTGGGCGAACCGAACTATCGTTGGCATGGGGCTCTACATCGTGCTAGGAGATCATCCTCGCCTGCGGTGCCCGCACCCGCCGCCAAGCCATAAGAATGGTGTCGCTGGTGAAGGCTGCAGGCGTAGCAGTGTCGTCATCCGGGAGCCCACTCCCCCACGTGTCGTGAATCCGAGGCCGGAGTCACAGGTTCCCCCGAAATATGCTATGGCTAGGCCTAGGATCTAGCTACTTGCGCCTAGCGACGACGACGATGACAAAGATGAAGACGACCCTAAAGCTGTGTATTATAGGGCTAGACATGAGTATGACTAAAGGGGGCCTTTAATCCTGATTCTGTAGTCCCGATTTTTTAATATTAATAAATGTCTTGAGTGTTAGTCCTAGTTTGTGGCCAGACCGGGACTAAAGGGGGGCCTTTAGTCCCGATTCCGTAGTCCCAGTTAGGAAACCGAGACTAATGGATCGTTTCCTACTAGTGCTGGTCTCTGTACAACTTTCCTAGACTATGAAGATGTTGTTATATTCTTGTGCTGGGGAGCTAACTAATTTCACATATTAGGGAGTGCATCTATGGCCAGCTTGTTGGAGATGCCGGAGGACTAGGCTCCGGCGGCATCTCCCTCAAGCTGGTCGTAGTGTTGTCCCTACTCTTTGACACCATCTTGTTTGCAGTTGATAACTTCACAAGGATGCCTATTTATAGATTAAGCAACACAACATAGTGTCGACACTCACTGGCATAGTGTCGCCACCCACCGAAATAGTGTCACCACCCATGTTTAGTCCCGGTTGGTGTCTTCAACCGAGACTAAAGATGAACCTTTAATCCCGGTTGGAGACACCATCCGGGGCTAAACATATTTCCTACCATGTTTAGTCCCTCCGCTTCCTGCCATGTTTTCCTGCCCTTTGCCTCCATATATAGGACGACCTCATGACCACCACACAACCACACATTCCCTGCCTCCTACTTTATTAGGACGCCTATTTATAGTGTCGCCACCCATGTTTAGTCCTGGTTGGTGTCTCCAATCGGGACTAAAGATGAACCTTTAGTCCCGGTTGGTGACACCATCCGGGGCTAAACATATTTCCTACCATGTTTAGTCCCTCCGCTTCCGGCCATGTTTTCCCGACCTTTCCCTCTATATATAGACCGACCTCATGACCACCATACAACCACACATTCCCGCAGGCTACTTTATTAGGATGCCTATTTATAGTGTCACCACCCATGTTTAGTCCCGGTTGGTGTCTCCACCCGGGACTAAAGATTCGGTTAGTGTCTCCAACTGGGACTAAAGATGAATCTTTAGTCCCGGTTGGAGACATCGACCGGGACTAAACCTATTTCCTACCTTGTTTAGTCCCTCCGCTTCCTACCATGTTTTCCTTCCCTTTCCATCCACTTTCCGCCATTTTTTCCCGCCCTTTCCCTCTATATATGTTGGGTTCGCAGCATAGAAAACAAAAAATTCCTACGATGGGAACTATTAGACGCCAAGATCTATCTACTAGATACAAGCAATGGGTGGATATACATCCATAGAGAACATACCCTCGAAGAACAACAAAGCTTTTTTAATGAGATGGAACTCGTGGATGATGTAGTCGAACGCTTGCCGATCTCAAGATGGTGTGGAAGTCCTAGCGCCGCAAATCAACAGCGCATCCATCCTTGCACACACGTTCAGGCCACCAAACAACCTCCACCTCCTCTCTCCAGCGATGCAGTGGAAGCAGCAACTCCTTCCATACAAAATGCCACCGGGAACATGTATCTCGCTAACCCGAGACCATGGAGGAACAATTCTAGAGGGGGAGAGAGATCCTTCATGAGGAGGTGTTAGTGAGAAGGAGTGAGAGGGGGGCCTTTTATAGGAGGAGGAGTGGTGCCCCTCCCCATGGACGGCGCCCCATGGGGGTGCCCCTTCACCTCCCTCATTCATGTTGTGGTAACCCCTCCACATAAATATGCCCCTTCACATTCTCTATTAAAGTCTCCACTTTAAATGCATTGAATTTCTCCAAATTTAATGCTCTCTCATTTAATAAAACTCTTTTATTAATTTTATTCAGAATCTTGTTAATTACTTTAATTAACCAACATTCATATAAACCCCCTGCAACATTTCAATATCACATGCAGAACCAGTTTCTTCAATTTCACCCGAAAAAATTCCGGTGTCCATTGAAATAATTCGAGCGCTTTACAATTCTTTCGTCCAGAAAATATTTTCTCCAAATGGTGTTTGGCAACCCTTAAGTGTTTCACCCTACGGTTCGCGAATAATGCAAACATGATCGACACCCCTCTCAGATCAATAATCAGAAGCGGGACCTGGAGAACCATACTGACTCCCACACATTCAACGATGACTTATGTGATGAAGAGAATCTTTTAACGATAGTAACTAAATCCCTTTGTCTTACGATACATTACATGTCCGAGATTCGATCGTCAGTTTCTCAATACTTAGTTTGATCTTGTTACCGACATGCACACTTTTATTGTTCCCGTGATATAACATTCTAGTGATCATATCACTTGCTTGGAAGCTATCTTAATGTGATATCACAGAAAGGTCCCAGAGTATATCTATCCGTCATCGAGATTGAAAAATTCCACTCTTGATCCATGATCCTCAACATAACACCTTCGGAATACCTGAACCCATCTTTATAGTCAACCTGTTACGGTGTGATGTTTGATGTTATCAAAGTATTCTTTCGGTGTTAGCAATTAACATGATCTCATGGTCTAAGGATAAAGATTACTTCGTATGATGCTATAGAAATATAAACATAATGACTTTTATTGTAATGTTATACTTCGGATGAATGTTCATCACATAATTGACCAATGCTGTGACCTCGTTATTAACAACATCCAATGTCCATTATCAGGAAACCTTGATCATCTTGTTAATCAACGAGCTAGTTTATATGAGAGGCATTACTAGGAACCTTGTATTTTGTTTATTAAACATACATGTATTAACGTTTCCAATTAATACAATTATAGCATGTAAAATAAACTTTTATCATAAACATGGAATAAGATAATAACAACTTTATTATTGCCTCTCGGGCATATTCCCTTCAATATATGGGCCGACCTCATGACCACCACACAACCACACATTCCCCGCACATCCACACTTTAGGATGCCCCCGCGTCCTCATCCACAACTCGGCGGCAACGACGGACTACTGGGCTCCGCTGGGGCCGGGGATATCCGAGCCTGGGCTCCACCGGCTGGCACTGGGAGGTGCTACCTTCCGGGACGCGTAGCTTGGGGAGGAATCCAGGTCCCGTCATCGACCCAGAGATTCTTTGGTGGTGGTCCACTAGCGGTGTAGAGGGAGCCATCCGTCGAGGAGGTGGTACAAAATCGTGTCAGGGAGGAGGACGAGCACATCCGTCGCTATATGTATATTTAAGAGGTCAGGTACTCCAATACCTGGCGGGTTCTTCGGGGATCTCACCCGAGCTATTATCCTGTGATGGTTCCTTCTCTTTGGGTGATCACCTCCCGTGCCTCAGGACCCGGGAGTCGACGTCTAGCTTGATTGATAAAGATGTATTAGTTTTCATATCCAGATTAGTAGATCAGTTAAATGAAGAGATTGTATTGGAAACTATTCAGAATGCTCGGTAATAATACATTACATAAAAGTTTTCTTCTGAGTTTTTAGAACACAGTTACATAATTTTCTAAATACATTATTACACATCATTTCTTCGTGTGTGTCCCTTGTTGATTGTGCCGTAACCATGGAGCATCTTTTTTAATCAACAGGGTTGTTGGATCAGTGTTCACTGTGAAGGCCGGAATTTCATGAAACTTATCATAATCTTCTGACATGTCTGTCTTTTCCTCCACTCCCACAATGTTTCTTTTCCCTGAAAGAACTATGTGGCGCTTTGGCTCATCGTCTGATGTATTCTTTTGCTTATCTTTTCTTTTTCTCAGTTTGGTAGACATGTCCTTCACATGGAAAACCTGAGCCACATCATTGGCTAGGACAAATGGTTCATCTAAGTATGCAAGATTGCTGAGATCCACTGTGGTCATTCCGTACTGCTCATGTACCTTTACGCTGCCTCCTATCATCTTGACCCATTTGCACCGAAACAAGGGGACCTTAAAAGTGGGTCCATAGTCAAGTTCCCATATCTCCTCTATGTAACCATAATATGTGGTCTTTGACCCATTGTCATTTGTTGCATCAAAGCGGACACCACTATTTTGGTTGGTGCTCTTTTTATCTTGGGCGATTGTGTAAAATGTATTACCATTTATCGTGTAACCTTGGAAAGTCGATATAGTCGAAGATGGTGACCTGGACGACAAGTACATCTCATCTCCAAGAGTGTTGTTTTTATGAGATGTTGCAACCAACTGCCAAAAGTCTTCATGTGTTAATATCTAATCCAGTCGTCATGCTTCCCAGGGTTGTTGGAGCATAAACTTTTCTTATGTTCCTCGATATACGGAGCCGCCAAGATGGAATTCTATAGAACTGTGTAATGTGCTTCAGCGTAAGAATGCCTATTCCTACATATTATTGATTTACCTCCTAGAGTGCCTTTTCCACTCAATCTGCCCTCATGCCGCGATTGAGGAATACCAATTGCCTTAAGATCAGGAACAAAGTCAACACAAAACTCAATGACCTCCTCTGTTCCATAGCCCTTGGAGATGCTTCCTTCTGGCCTAGCATGGTTACAAACATATTTCTTTCAGACTCCCATGAACCTCTCAAGGGGAACATATTGTGTAGAAATACAGGACCGAGAATGGAAATCTCTTCGACTAGGTGAACCAGGAGGTGCGTCATAATATTGAAGAAGGATGGTGGGAACACCAACTCGAAACTGACAAGACATTGGACCACATCATTCTGTACCCATGGTAGATCTTCAGGATTGATTATCTTCTAATAGATTGCATTGAGGAATGCACATAGCTTCACAATGGGAACTTGAACATAATCTGGTAGAAGCCCCCTCAATGCAATCAGAAGCATTTGTGTCATAATCACGTGGCAGTCACGAGACTTTAGGTTTTGGAAAATTTTATCTGCCATATTTATTATTCCCTTTATATTCGATGAGAAGCCAGACGGGACCTTGATACTACTCAAGCACTCAAAAATATTTCCGTCTCTTGTTTGGTAAGAGCATAGCTGACATGACCTTAAAACCATTATGGATGCAGGCCTTTTGGGTCTTTCACACGTTTCTGGTCCTAACGTGCTTCCGGTGTATCTTTTATCACGTCCAATAGGGTAGCTCTTTGTCACATGCATCACGTCGCTTGAAGAGCGAACCTCTAGGAATTTCCAATAGGGTAGCTCCCAAAATATAGATTTCTTCTTCCACATGGGTGCGTGTCCGTCAGCGTCCTTCGGAACAGATTGTCCGCCAGGACCCTTTCCAAAGGTTACTATTTGATCCAAATCCTTGACCATCTCCAATACATCATCACCAGTATGTTCCTTAGCCTTCGGCTGGTCACATGCCTGACCATTGAAATGCTTGCTTCTCTTTCTTAAGGGATGATTGGCGAAAAGGAATCAACGATGCCCCGGGTACACATTCTTCTTACAATGTTCCAAATATATACTTTTAGTCTCATCTAAACAGTGCGTGCATGTATTGTATCCCTTGTTTGTCTGTCCTGGAAGGTTACTAAGAGCGAGCCAATCATTGCTTGTTATGAAAAGAAACCCTCGTAGGTCCAATTCCTCCTGCTTGGGCTCATCCCACACACGTACACCAGGTTTGTGCTAGAACTGTAAAAGTTCTTCAACTAATGTCCTTAGGTACACATCAATGTCGTTGTCGGGTTGCTTTGGGCCTTATATCAGCACTGGCATCATAATGAACTTCCACTTCATGCACAACCAAGGAGGAAGGTTATAGATACACAGAGTCATGGGCCAGGTGCTATGACTGGAGCTCTGCTCTCCAAAAGGATTTATGCCATCTGTACTTAGACCAAATCTTAAGTTCCTTGCGTCATCTGCAAAGTCCGGGTAGTCTCTATCGATATTTCTCCACTGCGACCCATCATTGGGGTGTCTCAACATCCCGTCTGAATTGTGTTCCTCTTTGTGCCATCGCAACAACTTGGCATGCTCTTTGTTCCCGAACAAACGTTTCAACCATGGTATTATAGGAGCATACCACATCACCTTGGCAGGAACCCTCTTCCGGGGGGGCTCGCCCTCAACATCAACAAGGTCATCTCGTCTGATCTTATACCGCAATGCAGTGCATACCGGGCATGCATCCAAATTCTCGTACTCCTCACCGCAGTAGAGGATGCAGTCATTAATGCATACATGTATCTTCTGAACTTCTAAACCTAGAGGGAAAATAACCTTCTTTGCTTCGTATGTACTGGCGGGCAATATGTTATCCTTTGGAAGCATATTCTTCATCATTTTCATTAAATTTTCAAATCCGGAGTCAGATAGACCACACACTGCCTTCCATCGCAGCAATTCCAGTGTACTACCTAGCTTTTTCAGACCATTTTTGCAATTTGGGTAAAACAACTTTTTGTGATGCTCTAACATGTGATCGAACTTCTCCCTCTCCTTTTCATTTTCACAGTTTCCCCATGCATCAGCAATCGTCCGACCAAGATCATCAGCGGGCTCATAATGTGCCTCTTCTTCAGCCTCCCCTTCGGCTTCCCCTATGGAAGTATCACCGTATTCAGGGAACCTATGATAGTTGTCATTGTCCTCTTCTTCTTCATTGTCTTCCATTATAACCCCTCTCTCTTCGTGCTTGGTCCAACAATTATAACTGGGCATGAAACCATACTTCAACATGTGGTTGTGAAGGGTTTTTAAGTGAGAGTAATCCTTTTGATTCTTACCGACACTACATGGACAAAACAAAAAACCATTTCGCTTGTTTGCATCAGCCACACTGAGGAATTCATGCACGCTATTAATAAACTCGCCAGAGCGTCGGTCAGTAGCGTGCATCCATTCTCGGACCATCTGTGTTAATACAAGTTATAATGTGAGCTTCTAGAGTATTAAATTTGAACTCTGAAAATTTTACATGCATGTATTTTTGAATTGGACAAATAATTAACATGAAAAAGTGAAGTTTTTAATTATTGATCTAGCAGTGAAAACCATATTCCATTATGATCTCGAAAACTCTAAAGTTACACATTTTAATTTTTAGTAACTTTTCTACTACAATCAAAATTTGCCTAAAATTAAAATCCCCTCTACTTCTAGAGCATGAAATCCCTCTCTACTTCTAGAGTATTGAGCTAAACTATAACAATAAGAGATGAAAAAATAAAGTTATCAACCTTTTAATAAAACCTTGGATTTAGGGGTTGCCACCAAATCTTGGAGAAAAAAATGGGCATGAACTCGGCTTGCTCTTGGGGAGTGTAAAAAATGGCCATGGCTCGGGCATGGACCACGCCGAGTTATATATAGGAAAATAAACAATCCTGGTTCATATTACAAACTAGGACTAGTGATAAACCTCTAGTCCCAGTTTATTATACGAACCGGGACTAAATGTTCCCGAATCATGCAGCTGGCTGCCGCGAGGCCTCTAGTTACGGTCCGTATCACGAACCGGGACTAGAGGTCCGGAACAACCCGGGACTAGGACTTGCCAGGGCTCCTAGCCGTTGGAGCCGGTACGAACCGGGACTAGTGCTCACACTAGTCCCGGCCCTTAACAAATCGGGACTAGTGCCAGAATTTGGACCGAACGGAAGCCCTATTTTCTACTAGTGTTACAAGAAAGAAGTGGCTAGAAATATGAGATATTGATATATACTACATACATCCAACACCAATCTTCCACAAAAGCGACAACTACCTGAACACATTTTGACAACTAAATGTAGCAGAGGAATTATTAAGAAGTCAAGAGGAGAGAGAAAGCAAGAAGTACCTGGTAGATTGTAGAGAAGGAATATGAAGAAGTTTGCTTATCCAACTATTTGCTTATAGGTGCCTCTTGCTTATACTGCAGGCATCATTCAAGCATCAATACTCCTGAAACATAATATTCTATGAAATAAAATCCTTTCACCTGGTGATACCAAACCAACTGTTGTACATATATCTGCAAAACAGTCACCAAACAGTTAATCTTGGAGATCGGAGATGGTTGTAACAAAGTAAAATCATGTATAACGTTTGAGGCTAGGCATATCAACTTGTAGGTCCAGCCTGAAAAATGATTGCACAACAAATTAAATTGCATATGCCCGATAGATTAAAAAATGCGAGTGCACATATAGCAGGGAGAAGGGAGAAGCAATGCAATTACTTACCCCATATCAAAAATCTAGAAACAGTGATCCGACAAAACGTCAATCGATGCATGGCTCATAGGCACGTATTGCTAATTATGCCGCATCTTCTCTTGACTTCTCTAGACTCTAGTAACAAACTAATAGCCCCTTCCTATAATATTTTTACTTACCTTAATCTGAATAGATCTATTGATGTACTATACATTTCTTGCCGCTACTCAGAGGATGAGAACAACATATCTGTGTCGCGGCCGAGGGAGGGTCCCTTTTCAACGCTGGAGTGTAGACCTGCACGAATTTGACGATGGAAATGACATAATACTCAGCCATCATGCAGGAGAAACCATCAACAGGGAAACACCACTTCTTCACCGGGTGATTACAGATTTTTTTTCTCGTTGAGGAGTCACATCTCAGCAGGTTCGGTGGAGGACGGTGGAATAAGGGATACTTAATCTAATGGCTACAGATGAATCTAAGTTTGATCGTACGGATTATATTAGCTAATCTCTAGGATTAATATGGAGGCTTCTATGGTTCCCCCAATTAGTAAATATAAGATAGTAAATTTTTGTGTAAACTTACAACCTATATAATTAGTCCTATATTATATTTGAATGAGAATATGAACATTGCGTTCTTCACTAAGTTGTTTCAGTTAACAGATTTCCGCTCCTCTCCTCTAGTGAAGAAAGAAAAATGAAATTTCAGGATGTCAGGACTCAAGACATCACTTGAGCCATGCATCAACTTCTACTACGTGTTGTCTTGTCAATAGTAATGCGCCAATTCAAATAAAATGCATCCAAAATTCTGTTACGCCGGAAATTCAAAAACATTAGATTCATCCATTTATTTCTTCTTTTATTTTAGTTAATTATATGCTAATATGGACTCTCTTTTACCTAAAATTGCAAATTTCACCTTAAAGAACTTTCCTATGGTATTGCTCATATCATTTTCTTATATGGGATATATATGGAATATTCACATTCGTAGTAGGAATAATACAAAAAGGGAATGTTTAGTACAACACCATGTTGTGACAAGGAGCATCTAGCTCATTTGCACCTCAAGTTGAAACAATAATTATTTTGGAGAGACACTAATAGAAAATAAGAGCCATAGGATTACGCGCAACCTTTCAACCAGGTTGAAATCCTCTTTGTCCACGATTCGGCCGACACATCCTCCTCGATCGAACTTTTAAATGACCACAAAAAGCACCAAAGCTTGCAGGTAAGAAAAAATTAGTTCAGAAATCACATGAACAAATAGAGTAAGCAACCAAAAATCATATCCTCTATAATATTTGACTGCATCAACAACTAGTGTCCTAGCATAAATATATGAGCCCCTCTCTCACAACAAAGTACTAAACATAATAGTGCAAACAGATCAAGGGATCTAACACAGGGTTATACCTAACTACTTTCTTCAACAATGATGCCCCATGAGTGTGATGGCAGCAGCTGAACATCAAGAGCCAACCACCGCAATAATCCCTCCTCTTTCATCAGGAAGAGTTCTTTTCCCTTGACAATGAGCTGTTCTTTTAGAACTAATGCGAGAAGCATCCAACAGATGATTTTTTTGCAGTCAGTAACCAAAATGTAGGCCTCTGTAGCCTGATCTCTACATGGCTACATTTGGAGAAGGAGCTAAAATACTCAAGAATAATATAGGTACCTACTCGCGACTTGATGTCAAGATTCCAACAACGATTGTTACGCCATTCTCATTGTGGCCATACCTATCGGAAGTACATGCTTGGGGAGTGACATAGGTATGATTACCTTGGTGCTTATGTTTTGTTACCCTGTATAAAGGCTCACGGCCCACAAACACTCAAAGATGAAGGCCTAAGAAGAATCCGATATAAGCCTTAGTTGTATTAGATAAAGAAATAGGAACCAATGTTGTGTTGGTGTTGTAATCATAAATATATTACCTATCTGTATACGGCTTTGGTACCTAGCCTATTATATATAGGCTGGGAGAAGCCAATGGAGAGGTACCTAAATACTCCCAAGCAATCTATAATAGTATTGTCCATCGATAATCAGGCGACTTTGACTCCCTTGTTTATCTGACATCCAACGAAATCCCCAGCGTTCTCTTTTCTGCAAAACCCTAAGTCCATAACTATAGACATTGCCGAGGTTACCCCTTGTGAATTGGCACCGTCTGTGGGAAACCTGAATGCTAGAGTCATTGTGAGATCCGGCACATGGCTTAATAGGATTGATAGGATACTCATATAAACAAGTTGCAACTTCTTTTCCGAAAGCTCATTCGAAAAGAACTCTAAGGTTAAGCGTGCTTGGCCTAGAGCAATTCTAGGATGGGTGACCGACCGGGAAGTGGGTAACCGGGTGCGCATGAGTGAGGACAAAGTGCGCAGAAAAGACTAGTGTTGGTCTGTGGGGCCAGTCTAGATATCCTATTAAGCTGCCAGGAGTGACACCCCCCTGGGCCCAGGAGTGGACGGGGTGTTACAATCATGGATTCAGTGGACCCCTTTCATCAAGCAGCAATCCAACGGAAGCGGCTCCACCCCGCTGTAACACCCTTGAATTGGACCTATGCAATTTTTCGCGATCCCCGCCAAACCCGCATAGAAACGATTCAAAGATTCCCACCAGGCACTTGCGTACGGGTGGAAAACAAAGTAATACCATTACACAATAGTTCACGATGGAACCCACAGAAACATATATATATACAACAATGACTCCATGAGTCAAGAATACAGATATACAATACAAAGATGCAAACGGGGCTAAGAGCCGTGATGAATAACCAATGGCGTCCATAACCCTGCCCAGGCCAAGCCGAAAGGGTAACCCTGCTAACGACGTCGAACTTATACCTGTTAAAAGAAGGGGTGCCGACAAAGGGCAAAGAAAAAAGGGAGTGGTCAGTACTGAGGCCAGTACATTGTGAGTCTACAATTCGGCGGCTCTCGCCTACATAGGTATGTTGGACTAAAGCGGAAGCGAAGCATGCACTAAACAACCTATAGAGACTCGATACATCTGTCGGCTATTAGAGAGAGGTAAGAAAGACCTATGCGGGACCAACCTGATACTAACACCAATCATACCCATCCTAATATTTCCCCCTCGAGACCAAACGAGGAAGTCAAACTGAGGAACTCATACAGTTGGCAGTTTTATTCATTCTATTATAGTTGCAGCACTTACTAGTCAGATATAGATAGCATGAGTCATCCTGAGACCATAAGCAGGGAGCAGTTTTAGTTAACCATTCCGTTGGAGTTACAATACTTACTAGTCAGATACCATACGCATGAGACATCCCAAATTCAGCAGTTGTTGGCACTTTTATTTACTCATTCCATTATAGTGAAACAGATTACTAGACATGTTAAAGTCAAATTTATAGCACTACTTTAGTTATGGTTATCTATGATCGAGATACCGTGCTCCAAGTCATCCATAACCGCGGACACGGCTTTCAGGAAGATTTACCCTCCAGGGGTGCAAAAATAGAAACACACGCACGATCAACCTCGGAAAAACCAAATAAAAACCCAACGAGGCTTTCACGAAAAAACAATCACAAGATTCATAAAATATTTCAGGGGGCCACCCCATTAATCTACCCGCAACAAAGTTGGTCGGCTTCGAGATGGACCCAAGGTTTGTGTAGACGGCTATAAATGACTAGGAACCCGAAAATGTGACTGGGCTTATCGATACCACGGAAACGTGTCACAAGTACTAAACAGTACAGACGCTCCACGCGCAATCATAAATAAAGCAATAAAGCATGGCATAAGTACAAGATAGTAATAAAGCCCCAAACTAGTTTTTGGCCCCAACAAATAAAAAATGAATCTAGATCTGGCTAAGGGGATTCATGGTCCCACATACGGATAGTGCGATAGTCAAGGAACAAGTATGAAGTACTCGGGGCATACGGGACACAAGTGAGCGGTTAAAAACCAAATATTACCTATTGCCCACCGGTTCCTTTGCATTATTTATAACTATTCCCAGCATTTTAATATCAAGTTGTAATTAAAGTCATGATCATCTACAACATGGAGCATATGGCAACCTTCCAACAACTGTGGTGCTCTACAACTCGGACCAACACCTGAGCAGGACACTACGACTGGCAAGGCCGACTGACTATCAATCAACATACAATAGGATGTGTCTAAGGCAATATAGGCTACAGGGGATATGAATGGTACATGGAAACTAAAGCATCACAACACGGATAGCAATAGATCAACAAGAGGAAGTAAATACTATAAACGCAAAATAGGTAGAAAGGGGGAGAATGATCGCCTGGAAACACTGCCGAAGGTACATTATCCGAAGGACTTGTCGATACTCTCATCAACTCAACGGCCTAATCCGCGAAGAAGCAAAGCACTAAAAGAAACACCGGATGCACTATTTAATACTACGACAGTAGCTTAGGCATGATGCATGTATGATATATGACATGGCAAAGGTGCAATGCAATTAGGTCATATTAAGAACCGGGGTCTCGACAATTAAATAGAAGGTTCAAGTTATTTAGGTGCCCCGCAATTTAAATGTTGTATTAACAAGGCAAAACATGGCACTGGTTTGCTACACAAATTTAAATATAGCCAATATTAGACTAGAATAACCCGCATATGACCTCCATATTTATTTATTAGGTGAACCGACAAAATACCCCCAAATGAAAAGTATGAATGCAATCATGAACAATTTAAGATGCACAAGTTTATTACATTTTATAAAATAGGGCTCGGAAAAGGGGATCACACATCGGATCGAGGATCTTGGTGTTCACCGAGGGTCGATGGGGTTTGGGTCCAGCGAGATCGGTCTCGAATGGTGGGAGGAAGAGCTTCGGGTCATCGGGTCCATGAAGAAGATCATGACGTCTGGGAAGGCGAACTTTGGGTATCGTGGTTCGGTGGTCTCGGTGCTCCGTATCGAAGGCCTCGGGGTCCGGATCCGGTGGAAGTTCTTGTGGACGGAACATTACAATGATGGTCTTGGATCGCGCGGAGGAAGCACTTAACGTGTACTCACATCAGCAGGGATTTGTAGCTGCCTGTGCCAACAACTCAACATGTTCCCACCACCTCAAGAGGACTTCACCAAACACCAGGAGCACACGCGAGGCAAGCACTTGGACAGAGCCAAAGAAGGAAAGGAGTCGCCTGAACGACGAGCTTGACAGTAGTGACGGGCTTGGCAGACGCGGCCGCAAGGTGCAGGACATAGGAGAGGGGTGGCATGGCCGGTGACGAGCTCGAGGACAGGGGGCTCGCGTGGCTAGAGATACGATGGGAGGCGGACGAGAGGGGCGGCGAGGAGGTGTGACAGGGCGAGCTCAGGGTTAACGTTGGCGACGTCGTCGCTGTAAGGGCCCGCTCGTGGCCGGCTAGCGGGATGGGACGGCGGAGGAGAGTGCCGGGGCGCCGAGGCGGGGCTTGCTGATGATGGCGAGAGGTGCTCGGGCTCAGGGAAGATGGGGACCGTGCCTCTTGAAGGCGAGCAGAGGTCGAGGCGGGCGGCGCTTGGCGGCGGGAGCCTGATACCTTCGATCCGGATTACGGATGTAGTATAGCTTCTTTTTCCCTAGTATACCTAGGCTATTGAATCCTCGAGAAGCGAATGCATAGTGAAGTTACTTTAACAGACCTTCGGTAGTTTTAGAATTCCTTTTGTGTTTTTACTGGACCAGTAGCTTACGTCTTTTTATTGTTGTCGATGATGGAGAGAGAGGGCCTAGGGCATTCGGTTTCACCTGTAGCTATGCAAAACATCTGATGGAAATAAAAGATAGAAATAAAGTATGTGTGTACTTGTGAGAGAAAGATAAATTATATGTGGGAAGTGCATCCATAATTGCTATTGCCTCCACAACCGCTTATAGCAATAACCTACTAGTCTCATCCATAGAAGAAAGAGAACTAATGATGTGCATAGTGATGTCACCGTTAATCCTAAGCAAATCCCTCACATACAACTGTACTACCCCTTCTGTCACTGGGGTTCCCAACCTACAAATCAGTCATCACTCATACTCTCTATACCTGGCTCAACCCTCGGGGTCTTGGATACCTGACAAGTCCTTAGATTGAGGCAAGAGAGGATACAATAATCATCATGTCATACAAACTAATACACGATCCCATCTATGATAAATCACATGCACAATTGCTACATGGCTAGGCTAAAGCCCTTAGCCCAAGGAGAATTACTCACACATAGAGATGAGATCAACAATCACAAACATTGTAATGAAAATCATAAGATTGATAGCAATAGTCTTACAATGTCGCCAATCAAAGAAGAGATCTACTATTACAAGTGGTGGAATATGGCTATGGAGATGGAGAAGGTTTGGAGAACCGGAGGCGGCTAGAGATCTGTGTCAGAGACTTTTTGGCGAGGTCTGGCTTGTTTTCTCGTTGCCCGAGGCTTCTTTATATAGGGGTCCCTTCACGAAAGTTGTTCTATTTGACCTAACGGTGGCAGCGCCAACTACATGACCGGAGCTATACGATCGGAATTTTTGCTCCGGCCGTATAGTTGGTCGTTAAATCATTTGCCTTCGTTGTTCGGCTCCTGGTTTCTTCTGGTTGTTGGAAATCTCGTATCTTTGACTTTAATGTAGTTATTCACTCCTTTAAACGACATTATATGTGTAGGAAAAATACAAAAGGAAAGGATTGCATACCCCTCTGAATATTAGCATTAGTGGCAGGGTTTAGAGAGATATTTCACCAAGAATATGATTAATATCCAGTTTAAATGTGGACATAGATGGCTATATTTCAGAGCCATCAACCTCCCCAAGCTTAAACTTGATCGTCCCGAGCAAGAAAACCAAAATCAAAAAAGTAAATCAGCATTTAAACTGAAATAACGAGATGGTGATCTTACTCATGATTAATAGTCTCATGCTTCCTCCACTTCATAAATCTGAAAAACTTCAGCATAGATAGAGTAATGGCAAGCATATCATACGGGTCTCATGCATCCTTATAGTGTTGCAAAATTATTGTAAACATGGATGATTTAAATGAGTAAACTTTATTCCATGTCAAGTAATCAACTCATAGGCTTGCCTTTGAATAATAAAGTATAATCATGTAAATTAAGAGTGTGAGAGTTGTCATGAAAAGCACATATACTAGAGTATCTCAATTATCCCACATCAGTGAATAAATACTTTGCAAGCACTACTTTTCTATTCATTGTCCTTCAAGAATTTCAGTTTTTTAAGTAATTGAGAGCATGCCAAAGATTTTTATTAGTTTACCGGGCTGTGATGGACACTCGTGGCATCACAAAGGGTTTTGTTCCTTTTGCATAATGATACTCATAATAGCCAGAGGAGTAATTCCATCATGATTATAACTACCCGGGAGTTCCAAGAATCTTACCCACTATAGCATTGCTGCTACAAGTGTTTAATCAACTCATAGCAGAAATCTAGGACTTTCCTCCATGAAGATTGTTCGTAGGCCAACGGAGTTGTTGGCATCCCATGAAGTTTGACACGCGTAAAGCTGTATCATTCTTATGATTAACAATTCAAACTTTGGCATGCTCACAAAAACCGCTAAACATTAATTCAATCGAACAAATCCTTTTAAAGAGATCTATCAAGTCAATTAACATTTTCATTGGTGTTGAGTGTCTCTAGAAATAAACCTTCAAGACTAAGCACTACAACACCCAAGCCTTCAATTATGAGACTTTTTCTTATTACAATTGTTTAGCAATTTTAGGCAAGACTTGGTTAATCACGAGAGCTGGAACAAAATGAGCCCAATTAAATACCCATGCAAATGACAATCTTTAAACGATACAAAGACTCACTCCACCAATATAATATCTCAACATTTACTACTAACTAGCATGGGTTTCTCAAACTTCAAATGTGGGGAGTCATAAGGCATACCTCTCATGTTTGGTTCCACTTCTCTCTTCCCTTTTTTATTTGTTTCTTGGAAACTCGAAGTCGATCACTCTCCTGCAAATATATGAAGACCTCGAGGCGGAAAGAAAAGAGAGAGGGAAAATAAGGGAAAATGGAGAAATCTTTTTGTGATTTTAAGAGAGGGAAATTAAAGAATAGAAAATTGGCGGCAAAGTTCGGCTAGAAAATCTCGAAAGCAAATAAAGAACTTAGAAAATAAAGTGTTGGGGAAACCAACACAAGTGCTTATAAAATCAAATAAAAGTGCAACCTAAAAATAAATAAAAGATAATAAATGCCAAATAAAGATACATGAGGAAACTTCCCCAAGCTTAGGCTTTTGCAAGCCCTTCAAATCATTGTGGTGGCGGGAAAAAGTCATTACTCCAGTTCGCAAATTGAGTTGAGAGGTTACTTATTGATTCTTGGAGGTTCAAAGAGAGGTTGTGCATCCTCTCCAAAATCCCTCCAAGTCCTTGGAAATCTTGGTATGTGGCGAACTGGGTTTGTGGCTGCTCCTCTTAATAAGGAACTTCTTGCTCGTCCTCTTGGTCCTCATCCTCTTCAGGAATCTCTTCCTCGGGTTGGTGTTGCTCAACCTGCGAATCATATAGCAAACGTCCTTCCTCGATAGAGAAAAGACTATTAGGCATAGGAGCGGGGTAGATACGCCTAGCTCCAGCAATATGCAGGTAATAAACACCACCTCTCCTAGTGAGCATTCCATAGGCCCTCAAGGTGGAGAAACCAACACATGTATCACCTAGTACGGGTTGCAACTCACCTAGATCGATGTCTAGGGCAGCGGCAAGCACGGTGATGACGCCTCCTTCTGTGATTGGCCATTGGCTTTGGGAGGCTTGGTTCTCCAGGTAGCGCACAAGGATGGCGCCCAAGTTGAGTGACAGGTTGCAATTGATGTAAGCAGCCTTTGCGAGGACTAGGATGTCCTCCTCGTTGAGTCTCGTGAACTCATTACGTGCCTGCAAGGTGTTAGCAATAACATAGAACAAATAGCGAATTGCAGGATGTTGAATATTCTTCCCCTTGTTCACTCTACTAGTGAAGATCATTCCATTATAGTATTCATCGGGGGAAGAACTTAAGCCAGTAAAGGATGCGCATAAAGCACGAACATCATTGTTTGGAAAATTAAAGCATGCACACCATTCGTCTAATGTTAAAGTGTAGTTGTTGTTCATCAGACAGAAAGAAATAGTATCCTCTCCTTGCCATAGTTTAACGGTGCTTTGCAACAAACTTAGGAATTCAATGGTTAAGTGGCGATAAGTAGGTACTACACAAAGTTTTGCAGGCCAGCTCTATTGCAAAGTAAATTAAAGTCATTAGAAATACCGAGTTGGTTCAATATGATGGGGGCAAGCCCAATTGGTGGCCTTCACTTCGCGGTTCTTGATCCTGTTGAAGCGATCACGATGGGCCTCATCCCTGAACCGTATCCCCATGCGTTCCTGAGCGGCAGCCCGAGAAGCGCTAGCGGTGGCACGATGTAGCATCCCAATTGTCTAACAATTGCAATGCTACTATCCTAGTCTATATATATGCTACCTTCCTACATATAATTGTTGCATCATAATTATATCATGCTCATGTCATAATTACTATGATGTCATCATGCCATCATAGTTTTGCGCATTTATTGTTATTTTAATGCCGAAAAATGCGGAATTTTTTTCTTTGATACATCTGTGTTTCCACACTCCTCTTTAGTCGTGTGTGAAACATTATCTATCTTCCTTTTATCGGCATGTCCATGCTAACTCATCCTTTTGTCACAGGCGCTTAATCCTGGAGTTTTACTTCATCATCAATTCTTCTGGGCTAAGTACATAACATGTGTCGATCCGATTCTTGTGATTATAATTTGGTTCTCGACATAGCTATATGACACTTATCATGAGTGGAGTATGGTTAATGCTATCTATTTTCATCCTCCAAATGGTGGTGGTTATCTCCTGTGATTTGAGTTACACCGTGATCATATCTATGCATATTCAAGTACCTTTGGTAATCCGGAGTTTTCTCAAGCCACTACGATGGTTTATCATCTGTTTATCATGCTTCACATCTTTTTGGAACTCCATATCTGCAAAATTCTCTTTGATACGAGGGAATTGCATCTTTTCGCCTCTGATAGCTTTTCTTAAGGTATGAGCTATCATCGTTTCTCTATCCAAGATCTCTTTATCTTTGTAACCGGCGATCCAATCGACAATGTGAACCAAGTGGCATTTCTTGTTCTCTTCCGAAGGACCAGATAATCTATTATGCCAATGCATCTCTTTCAACACGAATCCTTGCTCTTAATGTTGATCTTTCTAAGAACGTTGACCTCAGAGAGTGTTTCGAGCATCTGTTCGTTTCTCTCACCTTTTAACTCGGTATTCTGGGAATATCTTGTTAATACATGGTGGTATATGTTGATAATATGCTTGCCTATTCTATATCAATGGAAGGACATGGAAGATCATCTGTGTCTTTTTCTCTCAAACTTCGTGAACACTGCCTGTGTGCAAAGTTCTCAAAGTGTAAATCCTAGCTTCTTGAAGTCACATATCTCGACCATGTCCTTTTGCTGAATACATCGCTTCAATTATGGAATCAGCAAGCCCATTGTTAATTCCATCCTCCACCTTCAATCAAACCCGGAATCTTTCCTTGTTGGTGAGTTATCATCATCGTTCCGCTGAAGATTTCCTCAAGACTGCTAAATCTCTCTCAATCATTTCAAGAAGAACATGGAGTTCTTTTCACCTCTGTCTCGTCAAGTAATATTTTGAAACCCTCTCGTTCCATCTCCTATCCCCAATCCACTGAAGGTCGCGAAGACTTTTCAGATCTTTTGTAATCCTTCTGTTCAAGTTGGTGCTATCTTTTTCTTTATCTGTTGAATCTTGCAGCCGTTCTCCATAATCTCTCTTCATATTTTTTTCTGGTGGGTTAGACCTTCCGACATGACGACAACATCATCATCCTTATCTATCTGGGATCTGGCGAATCATTTGCATCATATCTTTGTTTTCTTACGGAGTTCCATGAGTTCTTTTTGTCAAGATCTTCAGTCTGACTTTGGGAGTTGGGTTACATGACTTTCTTATCCATGTACGGATTAATGCTTTGAGTGCGGCATGGAGTAGCTACCATACCACTACTCTTATCATTCGCACTTGTACATTGGATGGGCGGATTAATGCAATTTCACTCATTCCACGGAAGTTAGAAGTGGCCTTTATTCCTCGATACTTTTACTTCCGTCCTTGTTTTTCCGGAGTGCTCTCTCGAAGAAAGTAATCAATAATCTCTTGTTGGTGATCTTGTCTTTTTCTATACGGAGCAAAATCTTTAATTATCTGGTGGAAGCAAATGCAATATCTTCTCAGTTCCCCTTCATTCTACTAGTGTTCGACATCGTCAAACAAGATGAGTGGAGTATATCGTTGAGCTTCATTTGTCAATTCTTACTCTTGGTAAAGCCAATCAAGGTTGATGCCATCAATCACAAAATCTTTTCCACATTCCACTTCTTCTCAAGTTTCCACCATAAGCTAGCATCACCTCCTTCTCTTGCAGATATATCCGCGCACCTCAATTGAGTGATCCTTGGTTCTCACCGGTGCAACAAGAAGATAATCTGAAATCCTTCCGTTGTTATCAAGGAACTCTATTGTTTGGAAGCAATATTGTTTCTCCAAGCTTCAATTACTAAATATTTGGGATGATAAAATGCTATTTTGATAGTGGTTGATAACTTCTCCAAAGTAGATCTTTTCTTCCAGCGAGACAAAGAATCATCCTCACTTGCAGCTTCCGATCTTTAATCCTAACGATGTGTCTTTTCTTTCTTCATGATACATCGTTCTTCCTTATTCTCTCAACATGTGTTTCTATTCTTATCGTGTTTATTGAGCAAACTAGAGCTATGTTCATCCTATCCTTCTTGTCTCACGGCAATCCTTGATCTCTTATAAACCTTTGTTTCTCAAGCAAAATGCAAGACTCGCAACAAGTCTAGCGAGTATTGCAAGGTGGAATGGTCGCACCATTACGTTGTTCATCAACTTGGGAACGTGAGGGTCACCTTCGTTCCGAACACCCGCCTCTCCTTGTGTTGGCTTCTTTTTCCTAGGAATCTTGGGGCGAGATTCATGTTTAGTGGGGGAGAGTTGTAGCATCCCAATTGTCTAACAATTGCAATGCTACTATCCTAGTCTATATATATGCTACCTTCCTACATATAATTGTTGCATTATAATTATATCATGCTCATGTCATCATGCCACCTTGCATCTGAGCATCATATAAAACCCTTTTCATTTGGTTCTTAGCTCATATGCATTTATTAATTGTATTTGCCTCTTGATACATTGTATTTGGTTCTTGATAAATGCTTGATGCCCAAGTTGAGTTGGGGCATATCTTTTATTAACTCCACCACCTTTCTTGTCACCACCCCATAATTCCACTATCCAAACTATATGTGGGCATTTGCACTTCCCTTTGGATCTTGTCTAGGTCACATATATTTAAGATGGATCCACTTCTACTTACACATATTCTCATATATGCATCATGTTGTTTTCACAATATGGATATGTGGAGAGCCACATGGCCACCTTTGCATGCCATGTGAGTATGATCTTTCTTGCCTCTCTCATATGGTTTCTAGTTGGATATATGAGCATATGTGGACATAGATGGGATCATATAATTATCTAGTGGGATACACACACTAGCATTTTCCCATTATATTCATTCATGCTTAATTCATCAAATCTTGGACCTATGGGTTAATTCCAACCATGTGTTCATTCCTTGTGCATGTGTCTTATGTGTGGGTACCATTATTTCATGTCACATGGAATATAAACCGCACCTCCCCATCCAACTCTAGCTCTTCTATTTTGTTGTTTTTATTTAACCACTTCAAACTTTTTGCTTGGGCTTTATTCAAATTTGAGTGCATGTGACTAAGTGGGGTCATTTGAGCTTGTATTTGTTTTCACAAATATAGTGTGGCCTAGCTAAGGATCATGCATAAGCCGTGCAAAACAACCTCTCACCTACCCTTTTATCTTTTGGAGTTCTTTTCGGTATGCATGGGTTTTGAATTCAACAACCTTGACCCAAAACCCTTATCTCTTTCTCCCTCATCTCTAGCTAGCTAAGACTAGCTAAATCTCTCAACCCTAGTGCCTTTCCCTTTTCTTGCCAATTTTGAGGTCGGCAACTTGAAGCTTGCATGTGTGTCATATTTCATGGCACATGCAATTTCAGCACATCTACTTCTACCCTCTCTCTCTCCCTCCCTACAAAAATCTAGCTAAACTCTTACCTCTCCTTATCCATCCATCTAGCTAATCTTTCTAGTTGCATGTGTTTCACCCCTTTTTCTAACTAGCCATATGGATCATCTACCCTCTCTTTTCCCTAATCTAAAACTAGCTATCTAATCTCTCTCTCATAGTCTAGCTAAGCTAACCTAGCTAGATATTTTTCTACCCGTGGCCACCATATGCACCAGGCATATCTACACTACCTAGCCCTACCAAGCTGGCTGCTTGTCCCCTTCGACCAACACCCAAGCCGGCCTTCTACCTGGTCCGGGTGCACCGCCTCACCCGCCTGCGTTGATGCCAGCAGCAGACGTGCCCCAGCCTGCACTGCCTCGCCAGCCGTGCGCCTCTCCTCTCTCTCCCTCCCAGTCTGAACCCGTCTACAGCTGCACGCTGAGCCTTACCCTGTATCTCTCCCTCCTTCTCGATCACGTGCACGTTGCCTCTCCCGTTCATTGCTCCCTCCTGTCACTTTTTGGCAAAGCCACCACCCCACGTGATCCTCCCTTACCCATCGAGCCGCCAGAGCAAAGCCTCTCCACCCAACCCTTTCTTCCCCAGATCCCCTCCATCGCCTTCTCCACCACGTCGGGTAGTCCTAGCCGCCGTCGTCCATGGCTACCCTGCCGCCGCCAGTTCCACGTGCACCTCACCCCGCCCCTGGTTCAAGTCACCCGGCCGGTGTCCGTGAGACAGGAGCGGCGCCAAGTTGTTTTCCTCTCCGGTGCAGGACGTGAAGCCGACGCCGCCAAGGACGCCAAGGTCGTGCCCAAGACGCCCACCGCGCACGCCGTCTCTCGCCATGATCTCCTTCCTCACCTCACCGCTGTCGACTTCACCCCGAGGCCGGTCGCTGCAAACCCCGGTGAGCCACGCCACCTGAAGTCCCCCTCGCTACCTCCTTCCACGCGCACGCTCGCGCGTCAGCCGCGGCCGCGCGCACGGCGCAGGCAGCAGTTGCGTCCACATTGGTTCAGCCCAGACCCTGTTTTCCGCCCCTATTTCTCGTCGTGCCCCGCACACTCTAGACCGCCTCTGGTGATGCCACCTATATGAAAGATGAAGCCCTTGATCCCCTCTACACTTTCGCTCTTTGTGGTATCGCCAAATTCGTTTTGGATCGATCGCAATCCTCTCGCGAAGATCGATCTAGCTAGCTCTTGTTTTGGATCGAGTTTTCAGATTCGTTGGCCTTTTGCATAAAACCCCCTCCAGTTCTGGGTCGAGCACGCGCAGGTCCCTCCCCGGCCAGCTATCGCAACCCCGTTGGTCTGCGCGTTAGGTGGACCCACAGCCCCTGGCCCACATGTCGGTGCCTATGGGTACATTGCCCCGGTGTGGGAAAGGTCCCACGCGGCCGCTGCATCAGCTGCCGCTGACTCAGCGCTGGCCCACACGTCAGCGGCTAGGGTCAGCAAGGCCTCGGTGTAAAAAGTCTGTGAACTTTTTCCCATAGTAAAAATAATTCCAGAAATTGTTTAATCTGTTTTAAATCCAGAAATAAATAACTTTTTATTGATAAATCCAAATAATACAAATAATATATGTTTTTGAATTAGAAAAATGCGAGGAATTCAAATCTGCCCTCCAAAATAATGTTTGGATATTTTAAATTTTCGAAATTGTTTAATTGCAATAAAATACCTTTTCTTAATTAACTAATAACTTTAATTCTATAACTCCAAATTTGACAAATAATATGTCTAAATCGATCAGCGCGACGAGCCCGTTCTATCTATGCATTCCATGTTCTGAATTGCAGCATGCATAATATAAATATTAAGTGGACAGCAAGTGTTATGAGAGCAAAACATGACTAAAACTTAATAAAACGCTTTATTCTTGTACCCCACACCTCACCCATGCCATGCTACATTATTGCTATGTAAATTGTGCATCATTCATCATGGCATGCTTCTTTGCTTGTCGCATTTAATTTATATGCTTTTGCACTTTATTTATGTTGACCCTTGTTTGTTTGGTTCTTCTTTCGAATAGACGCCGAGTAGGGGAAATATCAGAAATCCCAGGAGTACTACCCAGATCCGTCTCTCGCTTCAACTGAGCTGCCAGGCAAGCACTACCACATGCTTGCATACATATAGTACCTATTGCCTCTATCTTAATTTTGCATCATTGAGTCGCGATTGCATTAAATTGAATCCGAAGTACTGCATAGCCTTTACTTTTAAACCCCACCAAAGCTTGTCCCTCCATCCTATGAGCCATTACTACAGGAGTTGTTTGAGCCATGCGAGTCGTAGAACAGCATGTGTAGGGTATGTGAGAGTCTGATGGATATCGAGGTACATAAACAACTTAACCTGAGTAGTAATGGGATAACTAATGAAAGAGGCACCGGTGAGCAATATCTGTCATTTGGTTTTTCATGCTCACTTGTGTCCCTTAGGACCCCGAGTACTTGATTCCTGTTCCTTGACTATTCGCACTATCCACATCCGGGAGGCCTTATGGACCCTCCTGAGCCAGAGCTTGATTCATTTCTATTTCTTGGGGACACAAAGTAGTTTGGGGCTTTATTACTATCCTGTACTTATGCCATGCTTTACTGTTTTATTTAAGATTGTGCGAGGAGCACCTGTACTGTTTAGGTAAGCGGAGTCTTTTCGCGGTATCGACAAGCCCAGTCACACTTTCGGGTTCCCAGTCGTTTACAGCCATTGGCGCAAACCTTGGGTCTGTCTCGGAGTCGGCCAACTTCGTTGCGGGTAGCTTAATGGGGTGGCCCCCTGAAATATTTTATGAATCCTGTGATCGCTTTGTCGTGAATGCCTCGTTGGGTTTTAAGTTGGTTTTTCCGAGGTTGATCGAGTGTGTGTTGCTATTTGTGCACCCCTGCAGGGTAAATCTTTCTGAAAGTTGTGTCTGCGGTTATGGACGACTTGGAGCACGGTTTCTCGATCATAGACAAGTATAACTAAAGTACCGCTTTTAATTTGACTAAATACCTGACTAGTAAATAGTGTAATACTCATGGAATGGTTAATAAAATTGCCAACGGATGGGTTGTTCGTCCGCTTTCTCGTTGGTAAGCGAGAAGGAGGATGGATCTGTTACTTTATACTGTTATAACCATTGTTTCTAATTAACGGACATCCGTCTATCATTCGTTAGGTGGATGGTTAGCGAGTACCTATAGACTTGTTAGTTATTATCTTTTGCTGCAATTGCGTCACCCCAGGTATATGTCCCCTTTAGAGGCATAAAGACTTGCTGAGTACCCCTAGGGTCTCACACGATAAATTGTTTGATTCAGATGAACAGGTGTATTCAAAAGATGGATACTGGGTGGAGGAGACAGATGATGTTGGCAACGATCACGCGGTGTAGAGATTCTGGGGATGGGGATCCGCAAGATCTGTGGACGGGATGTGCTTACTTATGTGGCATCTTATGCCGATTTGCTTCTTGTCCGTACTCGGGTCTTGTTTCTCGCTTCTGCTTGATACTCTGATGTTTGATGTATGAGGAGCTATCCTACACTATTATCTCTATCTAGGATATTTGGATCTTGACGTATGGCGTTGCAATATTTCTATTTCTTTTAGATGGTATGGCTCTGAGAACTGTTGTAAGGTAGCTTGCATACATACTCACTTGTGTATGTATTTGATCTCTTCGCCTGTTGCCTACGCCGCTCGCTCTTGCCCTGATGTCTTGGAAGTGGTTAGGACGGCCGATGGGTCTACACGTGGGTGGCCCCTAGGCCCCCGCTGTACTATTTTAACCACTTTTGGTTCATCCAGGCTTGAACTAAGAGCGTAGGGTCCGAGGTTGTTACACACGAGCACGAGTTTGGCTCCTTGTGTTCACCATCTAAAACATTGAAGAAAGGCAAACATAAAACTTTTTGATCCAACAATAGTAAGTGCATCATATTCCTCATCATATCACACTAAAGAATTCTCCTCAAAATAATAATCTAGGCAAGAAAACCATGGAAATTGGTTCATAGTAGGTCTCACCCTAGATTGACAATGACAATAGATCGAAGATGAATTTGTAAAAAGTAATTAGAGGATCGAAGGAGAAACATACCGTAGATCACTTGTGTGCATGGAAATCGAATGAAATTGAGTAGAGATGGAGATCCCTTGAGATTTTGAGAGAGTTTGGAGGTAGAAGAAATAAAAATGATTGAAGTTTTGGAGCTGGGAGTACCTTCCTGTGCGATTTTGTGCTCGAACGCAACTATACGGGCGCAACTATACGGGTGGAACATGTGTTCTCGTCGTATAGTTGGCATTCTATCAAAATATTAGGGTTTCCCCTGGCGGCGCATCTATACGGACGCAAATATACGGGCGGAACAATATGTTCCGGCCGTATAGTTGGTCGTTAAACTGTTTGTCCCTGTGAAAGAAAATTTGCAAAGGCATCGATATCTATACGACCGGAACTATACGACCATAATTTTTTTATTCCTACCATATAGTTGGTCGTTAAACTCTTAGTACATATGAAAATAAATTGTACAGAGGCATTGATATCTATACGACCGGAACTATATGGACGGAATTTTTATTCCCTCCGTATAGTTAGTCGTTAAACTATCAGTACATATTGCAATTTTTTTTCGATGGCAAAGATATCTATACGACCGAAACTATATGGCCAGAATTTTTATTCCCGTCATATAGTTGGTCGTTAAACTCTCTGTATGCATCAAAATTTTTCTATTTCTTTGTACTGTAACTTAGTGACATACCTTGTTTTTGATAGAAAATAGACAGTAAATATTGTCGACCAACAATAGCATGAATAAAGTAGAATTTTGAGTACTACCAAACTTCTTATCATCGAATGGAGTTTTCTAGCAATCTTTATTGAACATGAACTTAAACTAAAACTAAAATCTTAACTCAAACCTTTATTTAACATGGGTTGCCTCCCATGGAGCGCTCTTTTATGGTCAATAGCTTGACCTTAGTGATACTCACTTGGGCCAGATGAGTGGAACACCAACTCGAAAGTAATTGGCCTTCAAAGTGATGGCCTCCTTCTCGTCATGTTTGGCTTTCTTCTTCCTGGGGAAATGGATAACAAAAGGATCCCGTGAAGGCAATTGCAACTTCATGTTCCCTTCATGAAGGTTAATTAAAGCCTTTATAGTTCTTAAGAAAGGATGACCTAGTATTATAGTTACAACAGTATCTTTAGGCATGTCAACAACAACGAATTCAATTAGAGCAGGATAGCCTTTGATGTAAACTAAAGTGTTCTCCTAAATTCCTACTGCTTGTTTGTAGGTAGAATCTGCTAGATGCAATTTTAGTTTAGTAATTTCAAAGGATCCAAGATTTAACTTGTTAAAAAGACTCATTAGAATTGTTGAGACACTTGCACCTAGATCACAAAGTGCAACTATCTCATTGGTTCCAATCTTTATCTTAATAGTAGGCTCAAATATGTCATCTAGTTTAACAGGTCACTTTTTAGCGATTTTCTTGAATTCCTCTTCAAGATCGCGTACCTTAATTGCTACTTGATCAAAAAAGTGTTGATACATGGCTTCATCGTTACCATCACTTACCGGAATTTTGATGTTGATCCTCTTTACGAGGTCTTCGATGGTGTAGCTTAGTGAAGGGGCATTACTATAATCAAGTTCTTCAGGCTCCTCCCTTTGGATCCCCATCATTTTGAGTTCTTCAACAGGATTGGGCTCAGCTTTACCTGCAAATTTAGCTAGAATGAGAGTTTGATTCTCGGTTATCTTACCTAGCTGTGCCTCAACGATCCTTGTCCTTTCTTGAAGCTCCTGCAAATAATTTCTCAAACTAACAGCTTGGTTAGATAACTTACCAAGCATAGCATCATGGTTCTCCATAATTTTTACTAGAATATTATTTTGTTCATTTTGTGAGTCTATAAAAGACTTAACGTTTCTTGGAGACTACCATTACTAGTTCCCATATTATTATTAGAGTTACTTGCAGGACTAGCATAATGTTTCTGAAAATAAGGATTGTAACTCTTCTTCCAAGCAGGGTTGTAATCATTACGAGCTACGAAGTCTATTTCTTCTATGTTTCTTTCGGGAGTGGCTCTTACCTGAGTTTCCTTACCTTTGACGGCTAGTATGAGCTCATCCAACTTAGCATTGAGATCTTCGTTCTCTTGTGGTGAGACAGAGTTCACCTTCTTCGTGTTTGATCTTTCCATATGCCATTGGGCATGGTTGTCTTGCATATTGTCTAGCAACTGCTTTGCTTCGGTAATATGTTTACCCATAAATGTTCCTCGAGCTGCAGTATCAAGCATAGACTTAGACACAGGATTAAGAGCGTTGTAAAATAAATGGAGGATTAACCAATCTTCCATCCTATGACTAGGACAGTTTCTTAGGCATTCTTTCATCCTCTCCCATGCAAGCGCTAGTGGCTCACACTCTTCCTATTTAAAGCCAGAAATATTAGATCGAAGTTGCATAGTCTTTGCAGGTGGGAAAAATTTAGTCATAAACAAAGAAGAACATCCCACCCATGATGAAATAGTATTTTTAGGCAAAGATAGCAACCATTCTTTAGATCTCCATCTTAGAGAGAAAGGAAATAGACACATTTGACCGCATGAGGGTCAACGTATTTTATACGCATCATATCACATATTTCAGTGAAAGTGTTCAAGTGCATACCCGCGTCTTCAAAAGTAGAGCCTCCAAATTGATTCTGTTGAACCAAACTTAAGTAATGGGGCTTAATTTCATAGTCATCAGCAGCGATTGCTGGCTAAGTAATAGGAGTACACAAATAATCATTATTGGGAGTAGCAAACTCCCAAAGCTTCTTTTTAGCCATACTTACTATGTTTTTGGGTTTTCTTAGATTAGAAATTATAACAGTAAAAACAAGAATTTAAAGACTAACTATTTTTTTGGTTTATCAAATAAATACTAAAAGAAAACTAACAAAATTAAAAACAAGAATTAAAACTAGCAAGGTTCCTAATAACCTCACCAGGATAGCTATTGCTTCCCCGGCAACGGCGCTAGAAAAAGGGTTGATACCTTCGATCCGGATTATGGATGTAGTATGGCTTATTTTTCCCTAGTAGACCTAGGTTATCGAATCCTTGGGAAGCGAATGCATAGTGAAGTTACTTTAACGGACCTTCGGGAGTTTTAGAATTCCTTTTGTGTTTTTATCGGACCAGTAGCTTGCCTATTTTTGTTGTTGTCGATCATGGAGAGAGAGGGCCTAGGGAGTTCGGTTTCACCTGTAGCTATGCAAAACATTTGATGGAAATAAAAGATAGAAATTAAGTATACGTGTACTTGTTAGAGCAAGATAAATTATATGTGGGCAGTGCATCCATAATCGCTATTGCCTTCGCAACCGCTTATAGCAATAACCTACTAGTCTCATCCATAGAAGAAAGAGAACTAATGATATGCATAGTGATGTCACCGTTAATCCCAAGCAAATCCCTCACATACAGCCGTACTACCCCTTCTATCACTGGGGTTCCTAACCTATAGATCAGTCATCACTCATACTCCCTATACCTAGCTCAACCCTCAGGGTCTTGGGTACCTGACAAGTCCTTAGATTGAGGCAAGAGAGGATACAAAAATCATCATGTCATACAAACTAATACACGATCCCATCTATGATAAATCACATGCACAATTACTACATGGCTAGGCCGAAGCCCTTAGCCCAAGGAGAATTACTCACACATAGAGATGAGATCAAAAATCACAAAGATTGTAATGAAAATCATAAGATTGATAGCAATAGTCTTACAATGTCGCCAATCGGAGAAGAGATCTACTATTACAAGTGGTGGAATATGGCTATGGAGATGGAGAAGGGTTTGGAAATCTAGAGGTGGCTGGAGATCGGTGGCTGAGACTTTTTGCGATGTCTGGCTTGTTTTCTCGTCGCCCGAGGCTTCTTTATATTGGGGTCCCTTCAAAAAAGTTGTTCTGTTTGACCTAACGGTGGCGACGCCAACTATACGACCGGAGCTATACGGTCGAAATTTTTGCTCTAGCCGTGTAGTTGGTCATTAAAGTGTCTGCCTCTGTTGTTCGGCTTCTGGTTTCTTCTGGTTGTTGGAAATCTCGTATCTTTGACTTTAATGTAGTGATTCCCTCCTTTAAATGACATTATCTGTGCAGGAAAAATACAAAAAGAAAGGATTACATACCCCTCTGAATATTAGCATTAGTGGTAGGGTTTAGAGAGATATTTCATCAAGAATATGATTAATATCCAGTTTAAATATGGATGTAGATGGCTATATTTCAGAGCCATCAGAGCCTCGTGTAGCGGCAGGGCCAAAGGAGGCCAGTGACAGTGGAGTGGAGCACTAGTGCAGGTGGCGGCACGTGCCCGCATGTCTCGATGGTGGCGAGCGGTGGGGTCGGCTCGAGGAGATCGACGGGGATTGGCCCCTGTTAGTGCTAGAGGAGGAAGAACACGAGCGAGGAGGAGGATGGTGGCATGCGGGGAGTGGGGACTTCGATCGGAGGTGGATTGTGGGGTGGGTCCACGCGATGTCCAGTGTGGGTTTCGATCGTGAGGGCGAGCGGGCGTGCAATGCGGGGTAGGCAGCGGGCACTGCAGCGGGATGCATGCGCTGGGGTGGGATGCGGGACTAGGGCGGGCTAGCATGACCGTGTACCGTGGGCAGCGCGCGATGCGTGATCGCGAGGGGGGGAGTGGTACGGGTCAAGGGTGGACTGGTTGTAGTCCTGGGGTTGGCAGCATCATAGGAGTGGAGGGTGTGGGTCTTGGTAGAGGCTAGGGTTTCCGTGGGGTGGTAGTTGGCTGGCTGCTACGCTTTTGGGCCTGGCGGCTGGCTGACTCCCCCACTAAAACTTTTTATTTACTTATATTTTTAAAACACGTATAAAGAGATTTTTAGATAAACCAAAGATCTGAAAAAGACCGGGTTTTGATTTGAAATAAAGACGGGGGATATTTAGAAAACAAAGATAGGCTTTTAGAAAATAGTTTTAGACTAACATATGCATGCAAACATGAAGATGTTCAAATGCAATGTGGCATAATGACATGATCATGCAGTCATGATGATGCACAGAGACAAAACACAACGATTTTCTAGTAGTGATTTTAGCAGGATGCTACACCCGCCCACCCCTATTTCAGTATCCACCGACTTCAATGGCGGATCCAAACTCACCATCGGTAGTTTCCACTTTCAAGTGGAGGATCCCGAAGAATCACTCCTCTCGGCTCCAAGAGGACCGTCGATCGAAAAATCCGTGCCTACGACGATGCTTGCATCATCTGTCAGATCATACGCATAAGCTATACTCCAGACAGAGAAAGATGAAGGAAACAATGAAAACACGACAGATCTAGGGGATCTTGACTGTCTTCATGACGGCCTTTCCCTCGGGTTAGGATATCAGTTAACTCCACCACATGGATCAAACCCGGTAAACAGAGAACCCTAAAAAAGTGGCGAAAGCATCAACTTCGGAATCAGGATGGACGAAATCTATCCAGATCAGGAACCGCTGGACTTCACCGATCCCCAAATAGTGTCTCCCTTCGACTCAACGATGCCATCAGTAGTCCATATATAACGCGCCACCAAGTATGCGTGATCATCAGGGAATCTTTAACACAACACGACCCTAATGGTAACCCTATTCTTAACCCCGATGATATTCTGTGAGATGACAATGCAGGAAATCATAGCAACGAAGGAAATCACAAAAATTAAGGAGACCCTATGAACAACCGCAAAATCCCAGGAGGAGGAGAACCACACAGAGGCGAGAGGCAAACTCTCGGACTACCAACCGAAGCATGGCAAAAAGAAAGGGAAGCAATTTCGGGTGCATTTCCAATGACAGCTGAGGCCACACACGAAGATCTACTATCCTACCAATATTTGCTTCATCACAAGAAAAGGGATCTCCTAAGGATGCACAGGCAACTCGACGAAACAAAAAGGCTAGACCACGAATCTAGCCTACGGCGGGCGCAACTAAGCTCTTCTCGAGGATCAGGAAGAATAACTGGGGGAGCACCGCCAAGAAGGGGAACATCACGGCTATAGAACACCCCCGAAGCTGAAAGAAACGAATTGACCCGAGATCTCGATCTGTCGTTTATGTCAGTAGATACAACAGGACACATCAAAGCAAAAACAACCCAAGCTACAATCGTCCCTGCACAAACGTATCTACTTACAAGTCAATCAATAAGCGATGATCCCGGTGCGGATCTCCATCGCTCTGCTCTAATGAACCTCATCATGGTGGGAGCATCTCTTGCACAAGAAAAATAGGGAATCACACATCAACCAGACAGATCCCCACGATGTCGCAGCAGCCCTCGGCAGGTGGGGCACACATGATGATCTCGGTCACCACATCGGGTGCACTTCTCAGGTTCTGAGCCGTGAAATAGTGCAAGAAACGACCCCACACAACACAAACGATAGATTAAGGGATGAGAGCCACAACCGAAGATACTACAAGAGTGATAGTGAAGATGACTATGAGTTATGCGGAGCCAGCTGCTTTACCCAGCGGGTTCGTAAGATCCCAGTACCCAAGGATTTTAAACTTCCGCATGACCGCCAGAAGTACGATGGACTCTAGGAACCTAAAGCTTGGTCAGCAGATTATTTGGCCACCGTCCAGTTACAGGGTGGCTCCACGACCACTGCAATGCAGAGCCTGCAGGTACAATTAACCGACACCGCATGATCATGGCTCAGACAACTACCCAAAGATTCCATTGTTGGCGCGTGGTTGATGTGGGAGCTTCTTCTTCTTCAGTCCCCGGCAACGGCACCAGAAAATAGCTTGATGTCTACGCACTTCTATTCTTGTAGATAGTTGTTGGGCCTCCAAGTGCAGAGGTTTGTAGAACAGCAGCAAGTTTTCCCTTAAGTGGATCACCCAAGGTTTATCGAACTCAGGTAGGAAGTGGTCAAAAGTATCCCTTCTCAAGCAACCCTACCATCAAGATACAAGAAGTCTCTTGTGTCCCCAACACACCCAATACACTTGTCAGGTGTATAGGTGCTCTAGTTCAGTGAAGAGATAGTGAAATACAAGTGGTATGGATAATTATAAGTGGTAACGGTGATAGAAAATAGCTTGATGGTGTGGAAGAGACTAAAGGCAAACTGAAATAAAGATGGAAGCAAGCAAACATGTAACAAATCTAATTGCAAATGGTGTTTCAATGTTTAGAAACAAGGCCTAGGGATCATACTTTCACTAGTGAACAATCTCAATAAATATATTCTCTTCATGATACTACCCTGAACTACTTTTCAGTTGGACACTCTAATCCATGGTAGGGCTATAACAACACACCTCAAAGTTCATCTTTCCCATCTAGAAAACCCCACACTATCACGTTGAGTACTAGATGGTTCGAACAAACAACACAATTTCATAAAGACATCCAACTCCAAATATAACTCATAACAAGTATTTGTAATCTCTATCCTAAGTGCCACCAAGGTGTGCACACTGTCAACTTCACACACATGGGGAGAGCAAAGATATATTAAAGCACTTGAGTAGCAAGGTAGATCTATAGATTACAAGCTCATGATCTCAATAAGATCATGCATAGAGAGAGAGATGAACACATAGCTACCGGTAGAACCCTTAGCCTCGAGAGAGAACTACTCCCTCCTCATCATGGAAATCAGCAACGGTGACGGAGATGGCAGTGGAGATCGATGGAGATGGCTCCGGGGGCACTTTCCTATCCCGACAGGGTGCCGAAACAGAGACTTTCTGTCCCCCGAATCTCCCCTTCGGTGGCGGCGGCGCTGCGGAACTTTTCGTGGATTTCTGATTGACGACTTAGGGTTTATGCATCGGGAGGCTCTTATAGGTGAGAGGGGATACCGAGGGGGTGCCGGAGGGGCCCACACCACCCCCTGGCGTGGCCTGGCCTAGCCCGCGCAACCAGGTGATGTGGCCACCCTCTGGCCCTTCTCCGTCTCGTATTCTGGCTCTAAGTGTCTTCCGGTAAAATATCGACTTTGCCTTTTGTCCGGTCCAATTCCGAGAATATTGATTTTCTGACTTTCCTAGAACCAAAAACAGCAGAAAATATGCAACTGGCACTGTGGCACTTGTTAATAGGTTAGGCCAATAAAGTGTATAGAAAGTACTCCAAAGTTGGAACACAACACAAGAAAATAGATAAAACCAAGCATGGAACATCAAAAATTATGGATATGTTAGCAACGTATCAAGTAGGTAAGTGATAAAAAGAAAGAATAATTTTTGAGGTGACATGCACCATCATAAACTTGGATCATAGTATCATAGTGACATCCCCAAGCTTAACTCCTGCTCGTCCTCGAGTATTTGTAAAACATTCAAAGCTGGGATCATAGTACTTCAATCATAACATGAAAGACAAAGTTCTAGCAATAAGACAAAGAAACTATGTTGCAACATGAAAAGCCACAAACAAAAGATTCATGAATAACAATGCTTTGCAAGACGTTTGTTTGTTTCACATAAAGAAAACATAGCATAGTGGCATTCAGCTTGTCCCTCATAGAGTAGCAAACATAAATGTTGGAGATATGCCCAAGAGGCAATAATAAAAGTGGTTATTATTATATCTTTGTGTTTATGATGAATGTTTACATCCCATGCTATAATTGTATTATAAGGAAACACTAATACATGTGTGTTTTGTAAACATAAAAGAGTCCCTAGTAAGCCTCTTGTGGAACTAGCTTGTTGATTAATTGATGATCATGGTTTCCTGATCATGGACATTGGATGTCATTAATAACAAGGTTATATCATTAGGAGAATGATATGATGGACACACACCCATAGTAAGCGTAGCATAAGATCAAGTCATTTAGTTTGTATTGCTATAAGCTTTCAAATGCATAGTAACCTAATCCTTCGACCATGAGGTTATGTTAATCACCATCACCGGATGGGTACTTTGATGACATCAAACACCGCTTCGTAACTGGGTGGTTATAAAGGTGTCATTGGGTATTCTGAAAGTATGTGTTGAAGCGCATGGACCAAGATTGGGATTTATCCATCCATATGACGGATAGATATGCTCTGGGCCCTCTCGGTGGAATGACATCTAGTTAGCTTGCAAGCATGTGACTAGGTCACAAGGGATGACATAACATGGAACGAGTAAAGAGTACTTATCAGTAACGAGGTAGAACTAGGTATGGAGATACTGATCAAACCTCGGATAAGTAGAATATCACGTGACAAAGGGAATTGGTTTCGTATGTTAATGGTTCTATCGATCACGAAGTAATCGTTTAGTATGTGGGAGCCATTATGGATCTCCAGATCCTGCTGATGGTTATTGATCGGAGAGGTGTCTTCATCATGTCTGCATATTCACGAACCGTAGGGTGACACACTTAAGGTTCGAAGTTGTTTTAAGTAGATATGGAATGTGCGTTGGAAACCGAATGTTGTTTGGAGTCTCGGATTGGATCCGGGACATCACGAGAAGATCCAGAATTGTCCGGAGAATGAGATTCATATATTGGGGATCATTTTCTAAGTTAGGAAATGTTCTAGAGTATTTGTATGAGGATTCTAGAAGGTTTCGGAATGTTCCGGAAGGTTCTAGGAGATTTCTTGGAGTTTGCTTGAAAACCAAGAAAGGATCAAGGAGTCCTTGTGGGGCAAGACAAGGAGTCGTGGGGGAGGAGGACTCCTCCCCCCCTCCCAATCCGCCGGCCAAGGAAGGGAGGGGAGTCCTACTAGGACTCCCCCTCCCATGGCGCCTCCCTCCTTTAAATAGAGGGGTGGGGGCGCCACCCCCTTGCCCCTCCACTCCAAACCCTGGCCGCCGCCTCTCTCCTCCTCCTTTCCTTTGCTCAGGCTTAGGCGAAGCCCTGCAGAATTCTCTACTCCACCACCACCACCTCACCGTCGTGCTGCTGGGATTCCGTGGAGAAGATCTACTACCTCCGCTGCCGGCTGGAACGGGGAGAGGAAGGTCTGCTTCGACTCCGCACGTGTGACTGACTGCGGAAGCGCTGCCGGAACGCGGCGCCGGAAGGATCGTCCACACGATCTTGAGATCGGCAAGTGGTCGACTACATCAACCACGAGATCCAATCTCGTAACGCTTTCGGATCTACGAGGGTTAGTACAGATCTATCTCGTTGCACATGTCTAATAGATTAGATCTTGGATTTTATCTAGATTAGATCTGGGTTTTTTTCGTTCTTGCGGTAGAATTTTATTGTTTTCCATGCTACGAACCCATCAATAAATGCATAGGACACCTTCAAAGTTCATAAGAATGACTAGATACAAATAGTTTAAAACAAGTAATATCAAAGTTATGGATCAATCAACAAGTCTTGGGACAATGCACATAAAACTAAGAATGGCCACTATGCTCTCAAAGTAGGTGCATAAAGATAGAAGGTGGAGACTCAACATAAAAGTAAAAGAAAGGCCTTCATAGAAGGAAGTAGGGATTCAAGTCTCATAAATAGCTTCCAAAAATTATGGTACTTATAGCTTTCAGCTCTCATTGCCCCTATCATAAGCATCTTGAAGGTGATTAAGGTTAAAGTGACACAACTAAGAGGATATGCTTGACAAGTTATAAACCGAAATCTCATGCCCCTTACTTATGAAGACCGAACCTCATGCTACTCAACTTTAGTCACAAGTAAGCTCTTGTCATTGTAAGTACATATGTATCATAAAGAACCGCCAACGGGGTACCCCTTGCACATGATACAGGAGCTATCCCATAATCAAAATGACAAGGAAAGCCGACAATGAGCATCTTAGCGATCTTTTTATTTGCTATTTGCATAGGTTTTTATTGAGGATTCTTCATAGAATGCTCATTATGGTGATGCTGCAAGTTTCCACCATGATTAGGCATGGCTTAGGCCAGCGGCCCAGGCGTTCCTCTAACACACATACAAACTCCATGATCTTACAAGTTCCACTTTTATTTCACACTGCAGGGATCTATAAGCAAAAGAACATGATATCAACGAGGTACAAAGTACAAGTGCAATGTTGAAAGCGTTCCCCATGATACATGGTTCTGCAAACTTCAACTTATAAAGCGTAAGCATATACGCAATAAAGAAGGACCCAATGGTTCAGGTTTATTAAATGCAAAAATTAAAGTGTGCCATCAAGTTTGTGAGAGCTTTAATCACTAGTTTTCTCATAACAAGTTTAATTTGGAAGGTAAAGAAAAACATGAATATACTTGGAATAGCATAAGCTAGTAGGTAGGTATGGTGTACTCTTTGGAATAACTTGGTTTAGGGAGTTGGATGCATGAGTGGAACTCATACTTGGTTGCGGAGGCTAGCAAAAGACTGGGAGCGACAAACTAAGAGAGCAATAATGGCCATAATCATGCAGAGCGACAAAACATCATTGATCAAAGCATAAAGTGATACTACAAGTTGATAACTAAAGGATCATCAAGGCTTATGGTGACTTAGGATAGTCATAATATGTTGTGAGCATGCGCCAAGTCAACCCAAATAAAGCATCAAAGGAGAATACCACAATACTATGCTTTAATATGCTAAAACAACGCATGATTCTTCCAAGGCACATTAAGCAATCTCAATTGTTTATAACATGTCATGCTACAGCAAAGAATACTAAGCATAAAGCCAAAACAATATCAATCATGGCATGACAAAGCATAGGCCATAGTCAAAAACAAGCTCTCTTTACCACTTAAGCATGAACTTTCCTACTCTTTTCCAAACCAAACCAAACTATTTGAAAACCAATGCATGACAGAGGGGGTCCAACCAATTTATTCAAGAAAACTAAGCAAACCAAGCAAACAAAAACTAAAAACAAAAAAAAGACGCTCCAAGAACAACACAACTGTGCATGAAACAATAAAAACGAAGTGTTTGGAAGAAACCTGGGATTTTTATTGATGAAGAGGGGGATGCCTTGGGCATTGATGCGCTCGACTTTTGACGTAGAGCTCGTTGGGAACCCCAAGAGGAAGGTACGATGGATATAGCAGCAAGTTTTCCCTCAGTTATGAAACCAAGGTTTAATCGAACCAGTAGGAGCAAGGAAACACCCCAAAGGTGTTACTAGCTGAGCTTTGGCAGGGCGCACTACCGGTGCTAGTAGCAACGTGGAGACCTGCACAACACAACCACAGAACTTTGTACCCAACTAGCGATGAGGTTGTCAATCTCACCGTGTTTTGTGGAAAACAAAGGATTAAACGTATCGAATGGAAAGAAGTAAAAGTTTGCAGAAAGTAAACACAAAGCAGTAAAAGATTGTAGATTGTATGTAAAGTAAAAGGACCGGGATCCATAGTTCACTAGAGGTGGCTCTCCTTAGATAGATAACATGCTGGGTGAACAAATTACAGCGGGACAATTGACAAACACCGAGAAAGCAATACATGCATATACTAATCATCTTGACTCCTCTTAGACTTGATTGGGCATTACAACATAATACATAGACCGCCATCCAACTGCATCTATGACTAATAATCCACCTTCAGGTTATCATTCGAACCCCCTCCAGTATTAAGTTGCAAACAACAGATTATTGCTTTACGAACTGCGTGTAAAGTAAACAATACGATTGTTCTATGAACAAAGGATTGTTGTTTTCTCCCTACTAGCAACATCACATCTAGTACCTTAGATTTCTGTCACTTCCCCGGATTACCAGAGGCATGAACCCACTATCGAGCATAAATACTAACTCTTGGAGTTGCTAGCATCTACTTGGCCAAGATAGCTACTAACAACGGAAAGCATCCAAGATCTCAAATAACAAAGACATGATAGAATCAATAATCAATCTGAAATAGCATCTCAATATCCATCGGATCCCCGCAAACACAACATGTATGAATTACAAATAGATGATCTTGATCATGCACGGAGCTCACAAGATCTAAACATGAAAGCACAAAGGAGGAGAAACCAGCCATCCAGCTACTACATGGATCCGTAGTCCAAGGATGAACTACTCACGCATCACACCGGAGGCTTGCATGGTGATGAAGAAGGGCTCCAGGGTGAATTCCCCTCTCCGGCAGGGTGCCGGGAAGAGCTTCAGATCCCTCCCGATCTAGGGATGGAGATGACGGTGGCGACAGACTCTTTCGTGGATTTCTGATCGGGCCCTTAGGGTTTTCGTCCCGAGGGCAACTTATAGGCGGAAGGAGAGGCCGAGGGGGTGCCGGGAGCGGCCACACCACCCCCTGGCACGGGCCAGGCCTGGCTGCGCGGCCAGGTGGTGTGGTGGCTCCCTGGCCCTTCTCCGTCTCGTATTCTGGCACTTGATCCCTTCCGGAAAAATAGGCACTTTGGCTTTTGTCCGGTCCAATTCCGAGAATATTCATTTTCTGACTTTCCTGGAACCAAAAATAGCAGAAAACAGGCAGCTGGCACTGTGGCTCTTGTTAATAGGTTAGTCCAAGAAATCATATGAAAAGTACTCCAAAGTTGGAACAAAACACAAGAAACTGGATAAAACCAAGCATGGAACATCAAAAATTATAGATACATTTGCAATGTATCAACATCCCCAAGCTTAACTCCTGCTCGTCCTCGAGTAGGTAAGTGATAAAAAGAAATAATTTTGGAGGTGACATGCACCATCAAAGACTTGATCTAAGTATTTAAAAAACATTCAAAGTTGGGATCATAGTACTTCAATCATAACATGAACGACAAAGTTCTAACAATAAGCAAATAAACTATGATGCAACATGAAAAGGCACAAACAAAATTTTCATGAATAACATGCTTTGCAAGACGTTTGTTTGTTTCACATAAAGAAAAGATAGCATAATAGTATTCAGCTTGTCCCTCAATAGAGTAGCAAATATAAATGCATAGGACACCTTCAAAGTTCATAAGAGTGACTAGATACAATAGTTTAAAACAAGCAATATCAAGGTATGCATCAATCAACTTGTCTTGGGACAATGCACATAGAACTAAGAATGGCCACTATGCTCTCAAAGTAGGTGCATAAAGATAGAGGGTGGAGACTCAATATAATGGTGGAATAAATGCCTTTTGTAAAAGGAAGTAGGGATTCAAGTCTCATAAAGAGCTTCCAAAAATTATGGTACTTAATAGCTTTCAGCTCTCATTGCCCCTATCATAAGCATCTTGAAGTGATTAAGGTTAAAGTGAACAAACTGTGGTGTACATGCTTGACGAAGTATAAGTCAGAAATCTCATGTCCCTTGTATACGAGGGCCGCTCCTCATGCTACTCAAGTTTAGTCACCGGTAAGTTCTTTTCATTGTAAGTACATGTGTATCATTGACAACCGCCAACAGGGTACCCCTTGCCCGATGATACAGAAGAATCCCCATATCAAAATGACAAGGCAAGTAGACAACGAGCATCTCAGCATTCTTCTTATTTACCATGGGAATATGGTGCTTTTTTCTCTCTTTCCTCTTTTCATAGTATCTCTTTTTTCTTTTCTTTTCTCTCTTTTTACAATATAGGACTCTTTTTTTATAAGAATGCTTCATAGACAGCTCATTATGGTTATGCTGCAGGTTTCCACCATGTCAGGATGGATTAGACCAGCGGCCCAGGCGTTTCTCTAACACATATACATAACTCCATGGACTTACAAGCTCCCCTTTCATTTCACACCGACGACATCCATATACAAAAGAGCATGATATCAACTAGGTACAAGTACCATGTGCAATGTTGAAAGCGTTCCCCATGAAAGCATGGTTCTGCTAATTCCCAACAAATAAGTGCAAGCATATAAAACATACAAGACACAGTGGTTCAAGTTTATTAAAGGCAAGTAAAGTAAGGTGTGCCATCAAGTTGAGAGCTTTAATCACTAGTTTTCTCATAACAAGAGGAAGGTAAACAAAAGCATGAATATACTTGGAATAGCATAAGCTAGTAGGTAGGTATGGTGGACTCTTTGGAATAACTTGGTTTAGGGAGTTGGATGCATGAGTGGAACTCATACTTGGCTGTGGAGGCTAGCAAAAGACTGGGAGCGACAAACTAAGAGAGCAATAATGGTCATAATCATGCAAAGCGACAAAACATCATTGATCAAAGCATAAAGTGATACTACAAGTTGAAAACTAACGAATCATAAAGGCTATGGTGACTTGTGATAGTCATAACATGGTGTGAGCATGTGCCAAGTCAACCCAAATAAGGCATCAAAGGAGAATACCACTCTACTATGCTTTAATATGCTAAAACAATGCATGATTCATCCAAGGCACATTAAGAAATCTCAATTGTTTATAACAAGTCATGCTACAGCAAAGAATACTAAGCATAAATCCAAAACAATATCAAGCATGGCATGACAAAGCATAGGCCATAGTCAAAAACGAGCTCTTTTTACCACATACGTATGAACTTTCCTACTATTTTCCAAACCAAACCAAATTATTCGCAAACCAAAGTGTGAAAGAGGGGGTCCAACCAACTTATTCAGAAAACTAAGAAAACCAAGCAAACTAAAAACCAAAACAAAAACTAAAAAGAAGACGCTCCAAGAAAAACACAACTGTGCATGAAACAATAAAAATGAAGTGTTTGGAAGAAACCTGGAATTTTTATTGATGAAGAAGGGAGATGCCTTGGGCATCCCCAAGCTTTGACGCTTGTACTTCTTGGATATTTCTTGGGGTGACACGCGTGGCATCCCCAAGCTTGATCTTTAGTCCATCCTTTATCTCATTACTCGTTCCTTCCATACACCTGAAATTTTTCCTTCATACAAAACTTCGCACGATCTCATTAGCAACATTAGTGCACTTAAAATAAATAAGTCTCAAGGTTCAGTTCTAACACCAAATAAACTTCCATTAGAACACTAGCTACTGCATCACTTCTCTCAAAAAGCTCAATTCTCCAAAGGAACTCAAGAAGGAACTAACAAGAAGCAAATGCAGAAAATGGCAGAAATCTGTTAAAACAGACCAGCAGGTAAATACGAATTTTTTCGAAGACCTTCTGTTGCTCAAATCAAAAAGTGTTGAACTAACTAAAGTTATATAACACCTGGGGCAGAAGCACAACAAATTACAGCTCAATCCGACATATAGAGCTCTCTCAGGAATCTTTACGGTGAAGAACAAAAATCTGTTTCGGGACAGCAATTTTCCCAATCATTACTTCTGTCTCATTAGAGGTTACTCTTGGCACAAAAAGCAAATAAAAAGTATAAGGAGAGGTTATTACAGAGGTAATAACTTCCAAGACTCATCTAAAACTCTTGGGTTATCTCCCAACAAGTACTTTTCTTTAACGCCTTTAAGTTAGGCATGCAAATTTGAGAAGATGCTCTTATAGGAAATATGAATTGAAGTAAAAGAGAGCATCAAGAAGAAAATTCAAAACACATTTAAGTCTAACCCACTTCCTATGCATAGGAATCTTGTATCCAAATAAATGCACAAAGAACAAAGTGACAGGCATAGGAAGATAAAACAAAAGTAACTTCAAAACTTTTAGCACATAGAGAGGTGTTTCATTACCATAAAAACTTCTACAACCATATTTTCCTCTCTCATAATAATTTTCAGTAGCCTCATGAATAAACTCAACAATATAACTATCACATAAGGCATGCTTTTCATGATCTAAAAGCACTAGAGCTTTATTATAAACATTTTCAAAAGCATCCTCGGGAACATAACATTCACCCTCCTTTGATAAGCATGGGGGACAATCAAATAATGTAAGGGATAAAGAGTTACTCTCATTAGAAGGTAGGCATGGGTAGATCCATTCTTCCTCCTTTTGTCCATCACTCTCCTCCTCTTTTTCATCTAATGAGCTTTCAGGTTCAGCAATTTCTTCTTCCATGGAGGTTCTAGCAGGCGGTGGTTCATCTATTACCTTAGCAGTCATAAAACTGTTCCCAAATAGGAAACTGAGTGAGCTATCCATAATGAAATAGTGATTGGAGCAGAGCTAGTCATAAGGGCAACTTAAGAAAGGAACTAATTTTTTTGTGTTTTTTGATAAAGAAAGCAAACTAGTAAAACTATTTTTTTTTGTGTTTTTGAAGAACAAAACAAGCAAACAAAGCAAAAAGAAACTAAGCAAAACAAAAACAACAAAGTAAAGAGATTGGTTATGAGGGACTCCCCTTGTGAAGATGTCCTTGACTCCCCGGCAACGGCGCCAGAAAATCTTGATGGCATGTAGTTGACGTGGGAGTTTCTTCTTCTTCATTCCCCGGCAACGGCGCCAGAAAATCTTGATGCACTCGACTTTCGACGTAGAGCTCGTTGGGAACCCCAAGAGGAAGGTACGATGAATATAGCAGCAAGTTTTCCCTCAGTTATGAAACCAAGGTTTAATCGAACCAGTAGGAGCAAGGAAACACCCCAAATGTGTTACTAGCTGAGCTTTGGCAGGGCGCACTACCGGTGCTAGTAGCAACGTGGAGACCTGCACAACACAACCACAAAACTTTGTCCCCAACTTGCGATGAGGTTGTCAATCTCACCGTGTTTTGCGGAAAACAAAGGATTAAACGTATCGAATGGAAAGAAGTAAAAGTTTGCAGAAAGTAAACACAAAGTAATAAAAGATTGTAGATTGTATGTAAAGTAAAAGGACCAGGATCCATAGTTCACTAGAGGTGGCTCTCCTTAGATAGATAACATGTTGGGTGAACAAATTACAACGGGGCAATTGACAAACACCGAGAAAGCAATACATGCATATACTAATCATCTTGACTCCTCAGAGACTTGATTGGGCATTACAACATAATACATAGACCGCCATCCAACTGCATCTATGACTAATAATCCACCTTCAGGTTACCATCTGAACTCCCTCCAGTATTAAGTTGCAAGCAACAAATTATTGCTTTACGAACTACGTGTAAAGTAAACAATACAATTGTTCTATGAACAAAGGATTGTTGTTTTCTCCCTAGTAGCAACAACACATCTAGTACCTTAGAGATTTCTGTCACTTCCCCAAATTACTAGAGGCATGAACCCACTATCGAGCATAAATACTAACTCTTGGAGTTGCTAGCATCTACTTGGCCAAGATAGCTACTAACAACGGAAAGCATGCAAGATCTCAAATAACAAAGACATGATAGAATCAATAATCAATCTGAAATAGCATCTCAATATCCATCGGATCCCCGCAAACACAACATGTATGAATTACAAATAGATGATCTTGATCATGAACGGAGCTCACAAGATCTAAACATGAGAGCACAAAGGAGGAGAAACCAGCCATCTAGCTACTACATGGATCCGTAGTCTAAGGATGAACTACTCATGCATCACACCGGAGGCTTGCATGGTGATGAAGAAGGCCTCCAGGGTGAATTCCCCTCTCCGGCAGGGTGCCGGGAAGAGCTTCAGATCCCTCTCGATCTAGGGATGGAGATGACGGCGGATACAGACTCTTTCATGGATTTTTGATCGGGTCCTTAGGGTTTTCATCCCGAGGGCAACTTATAGGCGTAAGGAGACGCCGGGCGGGTGCCGGGAGCGGCCACACCACCCCCTGGCGCGGGCCAGACCTGGCCGCGCGGCCAGGTGGTGTGGTGGCTCCCTGGCCCTTCTCCGTCTCGTATTCTGGCACTTGATCCCTTCCGGAAAAATAGGCACTTTGGCTTTTGTCCCGTCCAATTCCGAGAATATTCATTTTCTAACTTTCCTGGAACCAAAAACAGTAGAAAATAGGCAGCTGGCACTGTGTCTCTTGTTAATAGGTTAGTGCAAGAAATCATATGAAAAGTACTCCAAAGTTGGAACAAAACACAAGAAAGTGGATAAAACCAAGCATGGAACATCAAAAATTATAGATACATTTGCAATGTATCAGACATCCCCAAGCTTTGACGCTTTTACTTCTTGGATATTTCTTGGGGTGACACATGGCATCCCCAAGCTTGAGCTTTAGTCCATTCTTCATCTCATTACTCATTCCTTCCATACACCTGAATTTTTTTCCTTCATACAAAACTTCACGCAATCTTCATTAGCAACATTAGTGTACTCAAGATGATAAGTCTTTTGGTTCAGTTTCAACACAAGTAAAACTTCCATTAAAATAAAATCTACTCTAGCACTTCCTTTAAAAAGTTCAAATGATCAAAGAGAACTCAAAGAGAAAGAGATTAAGAGGCAAATGCAAATAATGGCAGAAATCTGTCAAAACAGACCAGCAGGTAAAGACGAATTTTTTCGAAGACCTTCTGTTGCTCAAATCAAAAAGTGTTGAACTAACGAAAGTTAGATAACAACCTAGGGCAGAAGCACAAAAATTCACGCCTCAAAACGGCGTATAGAGATTTTACAGGAATGTTTACAATGAAGCACAAAAATCTGTTTCGGGACAACAACTTTCCCAAGCATTACTTCTCTCTCATTAGAGGTTATTCTTGGCACAAAAAGCAAATAAAAAGGATAAGGAGCGGTTATTACTGAGGTAATAACTTCCAAGACTCATCTAAAAACTTTTGGGTTATCTCCCAATAAGTACTTTTCTTTAACGCCTTTAAGTTAGGCATGATAGTTTGAGAACATGCTCACATAAAAAATATGAATTGAAGTAAAAGAGAGCATCAAGAAGAAAATTCAAAGCATATTTAAGTCTAACCCACTTCCTATGCATAGGAATCTTGTAAAGAAACAAGTCATGAAAGCACAAAGAAACAAGCATAGGAAAGCAAAACAAGTGCAATTTCAAGACTTTCAACATAAAGAGGGGAAACTTAATATTGTTGAGATACATAAAACCATGTTTCCCTCTATCATAATAACTTTCAGTAGCAACATGAATAAAATTAACAATATAACTATCACATAAAACATTCTTATCATCAACCACATGCATAAAATAATTATTACTGTCCCTATAAGAATAGTCATTCTTATTAATTGTAGTGGGAGCTAATTTAACAAAATAGCTATCATTATTATTCTCATCACCATAATCATCAAATATAGGAGGCATATTGTAATCATAATTACTTTTTTCCTCAATAGTAGGTGGACTAAAAATATCATATTCATCATTGTAATCATCATATATTGGAGGCATAGTATCATCAAAGTAAATTTTCTCCTCCATGCTTGGGGGACTAAAAAGATCATTCTCATCAAAACCATCTTCCCCAAGCTTAGACTTTTCCATAGCATTAGCAATTATGGTGTCCAAAGAATTCATACTAACAACATTGCTATTAGCATGCAAATAAAGTTCCATAGGTTTTTTAATTTTCTCTTCAAACACTCCATGTCCTAACTTAAGATAAATACTATAAAGCTCTCTAATTTTTTTGTTGTTTTCCATTAATCCTAACTAGTGAAAACAAGAAACAAAAAGACAAAATTGCAGAATCTAAAGGAAATAACTTCGAGCACTCACACCGGAAGATGGGAGTACCTTTTAACTTACCTCCCCGGCAACGGCGCCAGAAAATACTTGCTGGCGCGTGGTTGACGTGGGAGCTTCTTCTTCTTCAGTCCCCGGCAACAGCGCCATAAAATAGCTTGATGTCTACGCACTTCTATTCTTGTAGACAGTTGTTGGGCCTCCAAGTGCAGAGGTTTGTAGAACAGCAGCAAGTTTTCCCTTAAGTGGATCACCCAAGGTTTATCGAATTCAGGGAGAAAGTGGTCAAAGGTATCCCCTCTCAAGCAACCCTGCAATCAAGATACAAGAAGTCTCTTGTGTCCCCAACACACCCAATACACTTGTCAGGTGTATAGGTGCACTAGTTCGGCGAAGAGATAGTGAAATATAAGTGGTATGGATAATTATAAGTGGTAACGGTGATAGAAAATAGCTTGATGGCATGGAAGAGACTAAAGGCAAACTGAAATAAAGATGGAAGCAAGCAAACATATAACAGATCTAATTGCAAACGGTGTTTCAATATTTAGAAACAAGGCCTAGGGATCATACTTTCACTAGTGAACACTCTCAATAAATATATTCTCTTCATGATACTACCCTGAACTACTCTTCAGTTGGACACTCTAATCCATGGTAGGGCTATAACAGCACACCTCAAAGTTCATCTTTCCCATCTAGAAAACCCCACACTGTCACCTTGAGTACTAGATGGTTCGAACAAACACCACAATTTCATAAAGACATCCAACTCCAAATATAACTCATAACAAGTATTTGTAATCTCTAGCCTAAGTGCCACCATGGTGTGCACATTGTCAACTTCACACACATGGGGAGAGCAGAGATCTATTAAAGCACTTGAGTAGCAAGGTAGATCTATAGATTACAAGCTCATGATCTCAATAAGATCATGCATAGAGAGAGATGAACACATAGCTACCGGTAGAACCCTTAGCCTCGAGAGAGAACTACTCCCTTCTCATCATGGAAATCAGAAATGGTGATGGAGATGGCGGTGGAGATCGATGGAGATGGCTCTGGGGGCACTTCTCCGTCCCGGCAGGGTGCCGGAACAGAGACTTTCTGTCCCCCGAATCTCCTCTTCGGTGGCTGCGGTGCTGCGGAACTTTTCTTGGATTTCTGATTGACGACTTAGGGTTTATGCATCGGGAGGCTCTTATAGGTGAGAGGGGAGACCGAGGGGGTGCCAGAGGGGCCCACACCACCCCCTGGCGCGGCCTGGCCTGGACCGCGCCACCAGGTGGTGTGGCCACCCTCTGGCCCTTCTTCGTCTCGTATTCTGGCTCCAAGTGTCTTCCGGAAAAATATCGACTTTGGCTTTTGTCCGGTCCAATTCCGAAAATATTGATTTTCTGACTTTCCTGGAACCAAAAACAGCAGAAAACAGGCAATTGGCACTGTGGCACTTGTTAATAGGTTAGTCCAAGAAAGTGTATAGAAAGTACTCCAAAGTTGGAACAAAACACAAGAAAGTAGATAAACCAAGCATGGAACATCAAAAATTATGGATACATTAGCAACGTATCATCCATCAGCAGCTGGAACGACCTTGAAGATAAATTCATCCAACATTTTCACTCCACATTCAAACAACCCGTATCTCTGGAGAAATTGCGGGCGTGCAAACAGAAACCTAGAGAATCAATAAGAGCCTTAATTCAACAATGGAATATCATCAAGAACTCAGAAGAGGCCATACCTGACGAAATGGCAATTGACGCCTTCAATGACGGCCTCCACCGTCAAGAATTCATTTAAGAACTAAGACGGGTCAAGCCCAAAACAATTTCATAGCTGATGGATATAGCAAATCACTGGGCTGACGGAGAGGACGCAGTATACAATAAGCGAACACGTTCACCCGAAGAAGATAGGGACAGACGCAAGAGTGATAGAAGACGAATGAACAACGAAGAACACGGGGGACCAAGCTATGTTGCATCTAGTTTCTCGGGAGAGGATAACCACAGAAATGATATTTACAACGGCGGGCACCACAACAACAAGGACGACGTCAGAGGAAGCCAATCAACACAGCGATATTAGCCAAGAGCTCGATACCCACTAATGTCCATAATGCAAATGCTGGAGGGACCCTACAATATGCACTTTTATGTCGACTCAATGGGAAAAAGTCAATCAATCATCTCATGAAGGATTGCAGAATGTTTCTAAAAATGAAAGAGCTATGCAATGCAAAGGCAACTGAAGCAGCAAGCCGAGGATACACCACTATGCCCGGTACGTTAGCCATCAGCGCACCACCACCACCGGTACACCCGCCAGCAGGGCAGCCGCAAAATACAAAAAATAAACAAAATGAATACCCTAGGTCGAAGGGAGCAATGTCAATGATTCATAAAGGATGCCCATCCAATAGGATCTAGAAGATGATTACAAGACAAGTCCACATGGCAGAGATGCTGCCACCAGCCACACTCGAGTATCTCCACTAGTCAGAACAGGAAATCACATTTAGCAGAGCTGATCATCCACTTCAAGTACCATGACCGGGCCATTCAACCTTGATAGTAGAAGCACAAGTTGGTCGATTTGAAATGAGTAAAGTCTTCATGTATGCGGGAAGCAACATCAACTTGATTTACACCAAAACACTAAGTGTGATGAATTGCTCTTTAGTAAATCTAGCACCGACAGAAATGTCCTTCCACGACATAGTACTAGGTAAGGCCAAAATTCCTTTAGGTAAAATATCTCTTGACGTTGTTTTTGGATCCAAGGAAAAATTCAAGCGAGAAAAGCTCGAGTTCGAAGTCATGGAATGATCATCACAGTATCACGCGATCCTGGGTCGCCCAACTTTTGCACGATTCATGGCAGTACAACATTATGCGTACTTGGTTATGAAAATGCCAGCCCCAAAGGGAGTCATAATAGTAAAGGGCAACTTCACATGATCCGACAATTGCGACCGAGAGTTCAACAAAATCTGTGAATCATTCGGGATGGTGATTGAGTTCGAGCAGCTAAAAATGTTGGCAACCGCAGAACCTCTGGCAGTAGCGTGTGTCAATCTCGATCAGGCTTTTGACACCACGAAAGATACAAAGTAAGTACATATCCACCCTACCGAACTGAAAAATACGACCTTTGTGGCCTCCAATCTTGGTCCTAAATAGGAAAGCGCGCTCATCGAGTTCCTCTGTGAGCACTGGGAGATTTTCATATGGTTACCTTCTAACATGCCGGGAATTCCCTAGGAACTCACTAAGTCAATCCAATATCCTCAATAATACAGAAGCAACCGGACACATCTCTCTATGGGGAATTGAGCCTTCCCCTCGAGCCCCTCGAGATATCACGTACGAGAAGCGCAAAGCAATTAAATCACAGGTTTTGCCTGATTTTATTACTGAATGGACTGAATTATAGTGTGCGGGGCCACCAGACCTTTCTAGCGCATGGACAATGTATTTTGACGCATCAAAAAGAACAGAAGGAGCAGGGGCAAGAGTCATATTAGTATCACCACTAGGCGATAAAATGCGATACATACTTCGGATGAGCTTCGCAAATGCGTCCAATAATGAAGATGAGTATGAGGCCTTGTTGCACGGTATGCTTATGGCTAAAGCTTGAAGTGCAATTCACCTCAAGATATTCGGTGACTCCAATCTTGTGGCACAAAAAGCAATGAACAAGTGCGATGCTATCAGCAACAACATGATTGCCTACCGTGATCTTTACAACATTATGGAAGCCCAATTTAATGGATGTGAAGTATCACACATAGGAAGGGCAAGCAATGAGGAAGCCAACAATCTGGTAAACATCGGGTCCTTATGCCTACCAATTCCACCCATTTTTTTGGGAAGAAATAACGGAACACTCTATTAAGGCCAAGAGAGTTTCTGAGATCATAGAACCCAAGGCAGGGAAAAATATCAAGCCACGAAAGGACTCAGGGGCTGCACTAGCAAGCAAAGATATAGAGGAAATCCTCGAAGAAGAGCCAGAAGTCGATGAAGTCATGATAATAGAGCCTACATGGATGCAGCCATACATAGCATATATGACTCGGGAAAAACTCCCCGAAGACGCGACGGAAGCTTGACAAATCACTCTAAGATCAAAAACCTTTAGAATCATCAAGAGAGAATTATATAAAATAAGTATTTCGGGTGTGCTACAGTGATGTGTCACACATGAGGAAGGAAAAATTATACTCAAGAACATACATGAAGGAGTGTGTGGTCATCACGCTAGCAGCTGGGCAATTGCTGCCAAAGCATTCAAGGCAAGATTCTACTAGTTCACAACAGTACAAGATGCAAAGGATATAGTCAAAACATGTGAGGCATGTCAGCGATTCACAACAAAACTCGGCGCACCTGCTGCCGAGTTAAATCCCATACCTCTTGCATGGACCTTCGCTCAGTGGGGACTTGATATAGTGGGTAAACTTCACAAATCATCTCCAGGAGGCCATGTCTTTCTGCTAGTAGCAGCCGACAAATTCACTAAATGGATTGAAGAAATGCCTGTTATCAACCATGATGGAACTTTGGCTGTGAATTTTATCAAGTCTATAGTGTTTCGATTTGGCATGCCAAACAGCATCATCACCGACAATGGAACTAATTTTACTTCCATTGAGTTCAAGGAATACTGTGAAGAGATGGGTATAAAAGTAAGTTATGCCTCAGTTGCTCACCCACAAACTAATGGGCAAGTGGAAAAAGCCAATGGCCTCGTAACTGCTGGCCCAAAGAAAATATTACTAGCACCACTTGAAAAAGAAAAATGAGCATGGGTTGATGAGTTACCATTTGTTTTGTGGAGTTTTCATACTACTCCAAATAATGCGACATAAGAAACACCCTTCTTTCTGGTCCACGACGTTGAAGCTGTCCTTCCAGTCGAAGTATCTCATGAGTCTCCACGGGTCACTCAATATGACGAAGAAACATCAAGGGAAGCACTTGAAGACGATGTTGATGCACTGGATGAAGCCCGCGATATTGAATTACAAAGGGCCACTATATATCCAGAAAACTTGCACAACTATCACAGCCAACGGTTGCATCCTAGGTCTTTCGTTGTAGGAGACCTAGTTCTTTGCCTCAAGCAAGATGGACATCGTAAATTGGAGTCACCATGGGAAGGGCCTTACATCGTTATAGAAGTTATCCATGGAGGAGCTTATCAACTTCAAGACAAGAAGACATGAGTCAAATACTCAAATTCATAGAACATCGCACAACTACGGCATTTTACGCTTAGAATTTATGTTTCCTCACAGCTTAAATTACTATGAGGCTTACGACCCGGCTTCTTAGCCAAAATATTATTCAATAAAGTCCAATACCTAGGCGTACCTACAAAACCATGTAGCTTCGGCTTCAGATTATAAATAAAAGATAAGTTCTCCGTACTCTGACTTCTTTATTGTTTTCTTGACCCACACAAACAAGGGTATTTTATAAAGACATTTAAAAAATTTGCGAACATTGCTCTGATGAAGCTAACAAAAATTATGAGCCTATGTCTAGATACAGGCATCCGAACATAGCCTCGGGGGTTACTCCCATTAGGAGCGCAAGCGCACCCGATACAAAATTATATTATGCATATAAGGTCAAACAATTGAGACCTAGGGAAATATCAAAAAGCCTGTGAGTTTTACTTCAGTGTAATCTCAAAAGGTTACTCCGTCGGGAGATTTTGTAAAAACCATCCGACAAAACAAAAAGCTGATAAACTTTAGCAATTCCAACAGCCAAATAAGACAGTCGATAAAAAATATAGAAAACTCTCGGGTCACATCCAACATGATAAATCTCCAAATACCGTTTCCATGACATGAAGATAAAACCCCGGGATTTGTCCTGTGTGGCCTGGTAACCGCACAAGAATATGCTCTGCCAGTAAAATATCCATATCGATGATATGATGAAAAATCCTGACGGACGCATTGGGTACCCGGTATTATAGAACTGGAATTCAATATTCGATAAGACCTCAAACGACTCGAATTGAGTTATGCCAGTAAAAATTCTGAGTTTAAGCCTGGGGACTTGAATTTGATGTAGGTCTACAGTGTTTTTGCCTAGGAGCAATTAACTGATTTCCGATCCATCGGATGCATCATGCCTATTGTACCAAATCCCTACAGTGCTAAAAAATAAAGATATTTCATTGTGAATACTAAAAACATATTTGATAGATTTAGGTAAAGTCTCGGGGCCTACTGACATATGTATGATTATCTGGGTGCTTATGTTTTGTCACCCTGTATAAGGGCTCACGGCCCATGAAGACTCAAAGATGAAGGCCCAAGAAGCATCTGATGGAAGCCTTAGTTGTATTAGATAAAGAAATAGGAATCAACGTTGTGTTGGTATTGTAATCATAAATATGTAACCTATCTGTATATGGCTTTGGGACCTGGCCTATTATATATAGGCTGGGAGAAGCCAACGGAGAGGTACCAAAAAACTCCCAAGAAATCTATAATAGTATTGTCCATCGATAATCAGACGACTTTGACTCCCTTATTTACCTAACATCCAATGAAATCCCCATCATTCCCTTTTCTGCAAAACCCTAAGTCCATAACTATAAACATTGCCGATATTACCCCTCGTCAGGGAGAATGAACATCACAAAAGCAACAACATTAATTAATAGCTAGCTCGTGATGGCTTCCAATACCACCACCACCATAGTATGTGCGTTATGGAGGCACAAATCTGGTGGTGACCATCTAGGTGAGAGTGTTTTGAGAACTTAATGTTGACCACCAATATGTACTGCAATTTTTGAATTCCTACAAATCTGAAGTGGTAAATTTATTTTCAAAACAAATTCACATATACCATTTCCAAGTTCTAATAATAGTCATATTAGAAGCAATTTTTTGGAAGGTTTACTCTAGCTACCATTGCCAATACAAACAAAGAGCAGTGTTGTGAACAAAATGGCATGAAACAAATCCACTTAAGAAGGTTCTTGTGCAATAATAACATATACTACCAGACAATACATCACTTCCCATGACTGTAAGTTACTAAATTAACTAAAAAACAAACAATAGTTTTCAACCAAGAATTAACAAATTATAGGAATAATTCAGTTCACAACTATAATATGATGCATTAAGAAAATAACACCGCGCCACAAAAGCTAAGATTTTCTAGAGTAGAAAATTCTAAGGCCCAAATTACAGGACTAGATTTAGTGGCATACTAATAACAAGTCAACATAAACTATTTGCAAGATGGATAGATACATGTATAGATCCTAGTCACGCTGAATTGTGCCATCACCAACCATCTTAAAAACAAGAGAACATAGAGAACCTGCTATGGCAACAGCTGCACCTGTGGCATCGTGAAGGAGATGGCAACAGCGAGGAGACTGCATGAATGGAGAGGGAAGGAAGGAACAACCATAATGGCTAGTGGGTAGGGGTGGAGGTGGTTACCGACGGTGGCATGCGATACACTGCTACAGGCAGTGGCATCGAGATGAGTGTAAACTTGGTCAGGGATAAAGGGCTCGAGAAGGGGGGGTTCAGGAAGGGCCTTGCTGGAAACAGCTGCAACCAAAATGGGCGGCAAGGACAGCGGCCATTAGTAAAGAGGGACTGGTCTGCATATAGAGCGACCATTATACCAACATCATACACAATCATGTCGTTTTCGTTGCCACACTCCCAATCGCTTGTCATTGTTTCCACCATAAACACTACATCAGTGTTGATCTGAATCCAATCGAACATATAAATATCTTATACTAAACCTTAGTACAAAGAAGTGGAAAATGATCTATGATCGTTATTCATCCCAACACACAAAATAATTTCCAAACAAATGTATTGTTGTTAAAGGACTTTTCGAGGCAAATCCACATGTATCATTCCCAGATGTCCTCTCTAAGAATTTTCTATGATATTAGAAGTCAAAATCCTAAGAATTTCAGTATTTTAAAAATGTACTATTTCCTCTCACTTTAGTACATGACACAAATCTCCTCAAGGAAAAACATCCCTACATCAGTATTACTATTCTAAAACTTGTGTAATTCTCTTAAAACGGAGTATAGATCTCTCCAAAAGATGACAATTTATAGAACTGCTAACTTGCCATAAGAGTCTATTTGGAAGATTCGTAGTTTTATTGGTAGCACATATACAACTTTAGTTCAATTGAATGCACATCTAGAAGCTTCTACTTGACGGCGGCACTACCACAAATTTGTTCTAAAGAAAACTTAACTTGCTGATCAACTAAGCACATTTTCACAGTGCTGTTCTTAGATAATATATAAACAGAGGTACAACAAAATTTTGGTCTTCTCTAATATCTCTATGGACCAAAAGTATTCAAAATCCATTGTACTACTTTGTTCTATATATCCATGCCCGCTTTGAGTGCTAATAAAACATCGGAGACGCCTTTAAGCTTATATAGGCTTAGTGTAGTCTTCGGACCATAGAAGACACTGCATCTCCGTGATTGTCGCATGCATTTTGCATCTGTACTTCCGTACCATGCGAAGAGTTCTTGAAATATAGGAACCGTTAAATTAATTTCGATCGTCAAGCATGTTCAGTGGTAAAACTACAGGACAGAGTAAATACCTTGACTGGAATAATGGGTTCATGGAACTCGCTCGTACTGCCCTGGTCCATGGCCTCCTGGATCCTGGGCTCATGGTCTTCGTATATGTTCCCATGCGAGGTATCATGGTCGACCCTAAACTGCAGTCAGGGCGGAGCATGGATCTATGGCTTCCGCGCTTGGTCTAGATCCCGTGAGGCGCAGCCAAGATCAGGGAGGAAATGCTCGGTCATCATGGACCATCTCCTACGACGGACGGTCGTGGTCGAGCTCCTGCGGCAGCCTACTTGTGGGTCCCACCCTGCTTCTCCTTGTCTCCTCTCGACTCGCACGTGGCCCGTCCATCTCTCCCCCCATGGAAATCACCACCATGCAGACCACCACCATAAACCCTAGGCTCCGCGGCCCCAAGAAAGCAGCCGAAACGAAGAGCACCAGTCTCCCCGCGCCGCCATGGGAAGCATGGACGAGAACAATCCGAGGCCAGCTTAATTTAAGAAGTGAAATCGCCATCCCCATTGGGACAACGCCCCTCAAAGACCTCCCCCCACACCTACCTACATGTACGCCAATAATGAAGCATCAGGGTGTCCCCTCCATTGCGTTGCTGGAGCGGTGGATAGAGGGACAGATAACCAACGGGTACGCCGTCTAGGGGGGAGGGGGCCTCCATCGCCTCTCTGGTCGCCACTTTCACTGGAGATAAGAAAGGGAGAGAGCGAACGCGGAGGTTTTTTTCCACCGATGATTGTTCTTTTCTCACAATAAGTAAACTACTCAACCCCTGCATCGTGGGACCAATGAGCGTGGGGGCCCTTTCACAAATCACAGGAGAGAGAGACCTTGCTATAAGACAGAACTTTTTATCAGCCCGAATTGACGGCTATGACCGCTCCAATCCGAGTTCCAACGGCCAGAAAACGGTCACGCGGGGAGGCCCTCACCAGGCGAGTCTGTAACCAGGCTTAAGCCATAAGATAATATTATAGTGGACTCTCCCTGTTGTCTTTGTCAAAGAATGGTTTTGTTAGACTATTATGGGGATAATTTTGACTTGAATTTCAGAGGGCTGTCAAGAATATCCTAATGCTGCAATGCACATGTCATACCTCGAGGCATTTTTGTTTGGATAGGTAGAACAATATTTTTTTACTAAAGGATAGTCTTTTTTATAGGTTGCTTGACATCTATGAAGGCATTTATTCAGCACGGGCAGAGGGTGAGCTAGAAGTGGAAGAAGTCTTATATTGGTAAATGTTTACAGGTCACTACACATGCTGCTTGAGTACAACACCAATAGGGCTAAGCCGGCAAGAGTGCGGACTGTGCGCTCCCACAGGGCCCCAAATTTTAGGGGGCCCACGTCCTAACTATTCATAGCAAGAAGGAGCTGTTTGCCTGTACTCCCTTCAATTCATAAATTAATATTTTGAGATTTATCTAGATTTAAATATATCTAGTCATATTTTGCTAGATACCTCTGAATATAAATAAATCTAAGAACATTGATTTGGTGATCTGAGGGACATGAGTTTTCTAGTATGATTATGGGGGCAAGATGACAAACAGTTAAGCTGCTTCTTAGCGGTCTGCAACTAGGCCTCCTGCTTAGTGTTGTATGCATTGACTTTTTTGGTCGGCATGGGTCCGTACATTTTTTCCGTTCGATAGCTACCAAGAAAATGAGTGGGATGGGACTGGTGGGGTGATGGATCATAGCCAAAGGCTCATAATGTAACGCATCAGCACATGCTTCTTCTCGGTTGCATGCTTATTCATCTAAGGATGAGGCGTTAATTTCTTGGATTATTTGCTCAGGCGGAACTTTAAGCATAAATCACATTCTCCATCTAGTTCTCCTACATACGTTGTGCATCGCTCTCCCTTCACAAGAGGTATAGACGATCCATTGATGACTCTCAATGGCAACAACAAGAGACGAGCGGCAGAGTTCTTGTGAAGAGATCACACCGCATCCACGGCCAGTCTACCACCGCTATATCACAGTTCCAACACTAACATATATCGCAAGGATCTGTCCTCGATCGTCACTATAACAGTTCGACCAAACCAGAACACAACACGAGGTGAGTTCCACGGTCTGTCACCATATACATTATAATTGATGGTTAGTGTTACAATTGCGACAAGAAGATAACGAAGAACGAAAACAAAAAACACAGTAAGGGGACACAGATTTAACGTGGAAAAACCTCTCCAACAAAGAGAGGAAAAAACCACGGGCGCCAGCCAGCGAAACTTCACTATATCGAGGAGTGTTTACAAACGCCGAGGATTTCACAGATGCAACTCATTTCAACCGGCGGCTTACAAGGGGTTTACACTCGGCCCAAGCCTCCGGCGACGGGCCTCGCTCCACTCGTCAGAAGTTGGCCTATACTTTGTAGAATTTGGATCAACATATAACAAACTCCACCTTGAGACAAATTCCTCCTTGTAGTATCAACAGCAAAGCAACCATCTCCCTGAACAAACAAAGCAAATACTTTCGGTGCCAATAGCCACTTGGGCTAATCAGTTAAACCAACTAAGTTCGAGCAAAACTCAAACTTAGCAACAGGAACAGGTTTAGTCATCATATCAGCAGGATTATCATGAGTGCTGATCTTGCATACCTTTAATTTACCTTGAGCAACAATGTCTCTAACAAAATGGTACTTGACATCAATGTGCTTAGTTCTCTCATGGAACATCTGATCTTTTGTAAGGTATATGGCACTTTGACTGTCACAAAACAAAGTAATGCAAGAATCATCTCCACAAAGTTCAGCAAACAAACCTTTCAACCAAACAGATTCTTTGCAAGCTTCAGCAATAGCCATGTATTCAGCTTCAGTAGTAGATTGTGCAACAACAGCCTGCAATGTAGCCTTCCAGCTAATAGCACAACCACCAATATTAAACACATAACCTGTGAAGGATCTTCTCTTATCCAAATCGGCAGCAAAATCTGAATCCACATAGCCAACGAGTCCCTCACCGGTCCTGCCAAACTTCAAACAAGCATTGGAAGTGCCAAGAAGGTACCTGAAAACCCACTGAACAGCCTTCCAATGTTCTTTACCAGGATTAGCCATGTATCTACTTATCAAACTCATAGCATATGATAAATCAGGACGAGAACAAACCATGGCATACATTAAAGAACCAACAGCACTAGAATATGGCACCTTTGACATGTACTCAAACTCTTCATCAGTAGTAGGACATTGAGAAACTGACAATTTAAAATGAGGAGCAATAGGAGTACTAACTGACTTGGCACCATCCATATTAAAACGATGAAGAACTTTCTTAATGTAACTTTGCTGACTAAGAAATAACAAACCAGATTTTCTATCTCGGGTAATCTCCATACCTAAGATCTTCTTAGCAGCACCAAGATCCTTCATCTCAAACTCACTACTTAGGTGTGCCTTCAAAGTAGTGATTTCTTTCATGCCCTTGGCAACAATTAACATATCATCAACATATAGCAGCAAGTATATGGGTGACCCATTAACAAACTTGATATAAACACAACTATCATATTTAGATCTCTCAAAACCATGTGAGATCATAAATGAATCAAACCTTTTATACCACTGTCTTGGAGATTGCTTTAAGCCATAAAGAGACTTCTTTAATTTGCACACAAAATCCTCTTTACCAGGCACTATGAACCCTTCTGGTTGGTCCATGTATATTTCCTCATCAAGCTCTCCATGCAGAAAAGCAGTCTTGACATCTAACTGCTCAAGCTTAAGATCATGCATAGCCACAATACCAAAGAAAGTACGAATGGAACTATGCTTCACAACTGGAGAGAACACATCATTGTAATCAATACCTGGAATCTGGCTGAACCCTTTTGCTACTAACCTTGCCTTGTACCTTGAAGGCTCTTTGGGAGATAGACCTTCCTTTTTCTTGAAGATCCACTTGCAGCGGACCGCCTTCTTTTGTTTAGGCAAGCGCACAACATCCCATGTGCCATTTTTCTCAAGCGATTGCATCTCTTCTTGCATAGCAGAAACCCACTTCTCGCGGTCAACGGATGCAATGGCTTCATTATATGTAGCAGGTTCAGAATCGTTCTCCACCTATTCAGCACAACTCAAAGCATAATGTACAAGATTACACTCTTCAATTAAACGAGGACGAGGACCACAGTTACGCCTCGGTCTATCAGCAGCAATGGACTCATGTGGCTGCTGCAAAACAGTAGGTGAGTACTGAACAACAATATCATCAATGTTTTCCTCATGTGTATCTTCAACGATAGCATCATTATCAACAGTTTTCTGCAGGTTCTCCACCTGCACATTAACTCTCTCCTCTCCAACAGCAACAGGAGAGGTATCTGATGGCAAGCTATCATGATACATAACGGACTCATTGAAAGCAACGTTTCTACTTAGCAAAATCTTTTTAGTTTCAGGATTCCATAGTTTATATGCTTTAACTCCTGAACCATAACCAAGGAATATGCACTTAACAGCCCTAGGCTCTAACTTTCCATTATCAACATGAGCATACGCAGTGCAGCCAAAAACTCTCAACTGTGAATAATCAGCAGGCGAACCTGACCATACCTCAATGGGAGTTTTCTTCTCAAGTGGAATAGAAGGTGACCTGTTGATGAGGTAACACGCTGTGTTGGCTGCTTCAGCCCAGAAACGCCTATGCATACCTGCATTAGACAACATACAACGAGCCCTCGAGATGATGGTTCTGTTCATGCGCTCAGCCACGCCATTCTGCTGAGGAGTATATGGGATGGTGTGATGCCTGATCATACCATCGTTACTGCAAAACTCCTCAAACTAATTAGAACAGAATTCCATACCATTATCAGTACGTAGTACCTTTACCTTCTTCTCAGTTTGCTTTTCAACCATAACTTTCCACTTCTTAAAAGCATCAAAAACATCAGATTTATGCTTCAGAAAATAAGGCCACACTTTTCTTGAGTAATCATCAATAATAGTAAGCATGTAATTAGCACCACCAATAGAAGTCTTACGGGACGGACCCCATACATCAGCATGCACATAATCTAATATGCCTTTGGTGGTATGAACGGAAGCATTGAATTTAACTCTTTTATGCTTACCAAAGATGCAGTGCTCATAGAACTCAAACTTACTCATGTTGCAACCATCAGTCAGCTCTCTCTTGACCAACTCTGCCATGCCTTGTTCGCTCATATGCCCAAGACGCATATGCCACAGATGTGTTTTACCACAATCATCAGAATCATTAGAAGTAACAGCAGCAGCAATATCAGGCAAAGTGCTACCTCTAAGAACATATAATTTTGCAAAATTCATATCACCTATCATGTGAATAAGAGAACCTTTTGATACCTTCAGAACTCGATGCCCACCGGCATACTTGTATCCATCAACGTCCATGGTACTCAGGGAGATCAAATTTCTGGCCATGCTTGGTATGTGCTTCACCTCACTCAACGTGCGTGTCATGCCATCATGTGTCCTGATCTTAACAGATCCAACACCAACAATATGGCATGGGTTGTCATTCCCCACACGCACAAAATCTCCAGTCTGCATAGACTCATATGAACTGAACCAATCTTTGTTACAGCAAATATGAAACGAACATGGAGAATCAAGTATCCATTCATCATCACGAGAAGCACAAGCAGCAAAAACAACTAAGCATTCACCATCAGAACTATCAGAAACAACAGCAGCCTTACCCGAACCTTCAGACCTATCTTTCGGTTGGTAAGTTCCGTTTCTTTTCTCCTTATTCTGCAACTTCCAACAATCATCAATAACATGATTAGATTTCTTACAATACCTGCAGAATTTATCCTTTCCCTTGGATTTTGAACGACTTTTACCGTCCTTGCTCTTATCTCTGTTGCCATAGTTGTTGTATCTCTGCTCGGTCCTGCCACGAACCTGCAGAGCCTCAGCCTTAGATGACGTCCCATCTGACCCTACCATAGTTTTCATCTTTTCCCTCTGTTTGAGGGCGTCATGTACTTCGACAAGGGTTAGTTCATCACGGCTCAGCAATATTGTATCACGAAAATGTGTATAGGAACTAGGCAACGAGCATAAGAGTAGAAGAGCTAAATCCTCATCATCATATTTTACCTCCATAGACTGCAAGTCTGAAACAATCTCTTTAAAAACAGATATGTGATTCATTACCGATCCACCTTATTGCAGCCTGTGCGAGAACAACTTCATCTTCACGTTCATCTTACTGGTTAGATCCTTTGACACACAGATCGTTTCCAGTTTTTTCCATAGGGCGGCAGCAGATTTCATCTCCAGTACTTCCTGTAAAATATTATTGGATAGATGAAGTTGAATCAAAGACAAAGCCTTACGGTCCTTCCGCTTCTCTTCGGCGGACCAGGTCTTAGCATCCTTTTCATCGAATCCATCCAGCGCTTCATCCAGATCAGAAGTTTGGGCGAGAATCGCCCGCATCTTCACCTGCCACAAGGAGAATCTTGTGGTGTAGTCCAGCTGTGGTAGATCGAACTTCAATGACGACATGTCGCAAACCCTAGATTAGAACCTGGGGCTCTGATACCACTTGTTACAATTGCGACAAGAAGATAACGAAGAACGAAAACGAAAAACACAGCAAGGGGACACAAATTTAACGTGGAAAAACCTCTCCAACAAAGAGAGAAAAAAACCACGGGCGCCAGCCAGCGAAACTTCACTATATCGAGGAGTGTTTACAAACGCCGGGGATTTCACAGATGCAACTCATCCCAACCAGCGGCTTACAAGGGGTTTATATATCGGTGGAAACCTAGGTCTTTGACGATCCGTACCGTACCGCGGGGGGCTGTCGCCCCCCGCACCCTACTTTGTAGAATTTGGATCAACATATAACCGTTACACTCGGCCCAAGCCTCCGGCGATGGGCCTCGCTCCACTCGTCAGAAGTTGGCCTATACTTTGTAGAATTTGGATCAACATATAATAGTTAGTTCATTTTTTTAATCAGATAAGAGCCCATTTTAAAGTTTTGCATAGTGCCTCTGATTTTGCTGGCTCGGCCCTGTACACCAAGCCAGACTAGGGTTTGCTCTTCTGGGAAAAGAGTAATTCAGCAAATTCTAATCCCAGCATTTTACAAGGAGACTGACTTGATATGCCTTTAATTAATCCAAGAGGAGTCAGACCACTCGAGGCTTCTTTTTATCTTGGCTTTTAGGTTACTAAGAACAAAACCATGTATATAGGCCTCCTAGTTGTTCGGGCTTAATTGAATTTTATGATAGTATATTAGACTCCGTAATTAGTACGTTTAAGCTAAAATCCATTCCAACAATTGTTCTTTTGATTCTGGTGCATCGTATTTATTCATTTATATAAGGTATTTATGGATAGAGGCAAGATACCTACACGATCTTATTAATACTCCTATTAGAGTAAGCGACACTGGAGGAGAAATAGTAACAAATTTGGATGTCGTGGGTTGGACCTAAGGATGGGGGTACGCACATTTCCCACTACCCCAATTGTTTGGAATCATAAGACTTAGACATAATCTTGGGCATGGATTGGACAACCGCATACAAAGGTATTATAGATTTGTACTAAATAAATCATTGCGCTCACAACTATAAAATTCATTTTAAGTCAACCATTAAACTATACGAAGGGAGCCACTAGCCTAATTGTTTGAAATCATAAGGCTTAGACATAATCTTGGGCATGGATTTGGGGGCGACCGCATATGAAGGTATTATAGATTGTGCAAAATAAACCATTGCGCTCACAACTCCAGAAAAGAAGTGAATCCATTTTAAGTCAACCTTTAAACTTAAGGTAGCTAAGGTGAAGTCTCGTAAGGGGGTTCGCATAAAGGATGTGTGTAACACCCCGTCCACTCCTGGGCCCGAGGGGTGTCACTCCTGGCAGCTTAATAGGATATCTAGACTGGCCCCACAGATCAACACTAGTCTTTTCTGCGCACTTTGTCCTCACTCGTGCGCACCCAGTTACCCACTTCCCGATCGGTCACCCATCCTAGAATTTCTCTAGGCCAAGCACGCTTAACCTTAGAGTTTTTTTTTGAATGAGCTTTCGGAAAAGAAGTTGCAACTTATTGATATGAGTATCCTATCAATCCTATTAAGCCATGTGCCGGATCTCACATACACCCACCCTTTAGAAGATCGATGCCCTCATCGATCAAGCACACCCTAGGAACGTTCCCTCTTGGCACGCGTCTGTGCGTCCAGTGCCGGCACATGTGCCATGCCGTGTCCACTCCGGGCCACACGCGCCATGCTCCACATGTCCCGCCACTGACCCGCACACACCCGTGTAATCGCAAGGGTCGCCTCTGATACCACTTTTAACACCCCGTCCACTCCTGGGCCCAGGGGGTGTCACTCCTGGCAGCTTAATAGGATATCTAGAGTGACCCCACAGACCAACACTAGTCTTTTCTGCGTACTTTGTCCTCACTCGTGCGCACCCGGTTACCCACTTCCCGGTGGGTCACCCATCCTAAAATTTCTCTAGGCCAAGCATGCTTAACCTTAGAGTTCTTTTCGAATGAGCTTCCGGAAAAGAAGTTGCAACTTGTTGATATGAGTATCCTATCAATCCTATTAAGCCATGTGCCGGATCTCACAATGTGTTTATGGTGAAAGAGTATCCAGAGTTACCACGAATGTTGCCAAACCCTGACCGAGACATTGATTTTCCCATTGATTCAGTGCACGGTACTGGACCAATAGCCGAAAGATTGTACAAGATGGAAGAGTATCCAAATGTTTTCCTAGAGGAGTTACGAGGAATGTCGCCTGATCGAGACAATGAGTTTCCTATTGATTTAGTACTCGGGATAGCCAAGAGACCATACAAGATGGAGGTTAATGAGTGAAAATAGCTTAAGGAGAAGCTTAGGGAGCAATTGGATAAAGGATTCATTCAACCAAGTTCATCATGTTGGGAAGCACCCGTTTTATATAGAGAAGAAGGATAAAACCAAGAGGTTATTTGTGGACTACTGCTTGTTGAATGAAGTGTAAATTAAGAACAAGTATCATGTGTCCAATATCAACTACTTGTTTGACCAACTGAAGGAAGAAAGTGTGTTCTCTAAGATTGATTTTTCGATTAGGATACTTTTAGCAGAAGATTCGAGGACAATGCATACCCAAGACCTCTTTCACCACCAGATATGGCATGTATAATTACATTGTGATGTCATTTGATTTGTCCAATGCTCTAGCATATTTTATGACTATGATGATGAACAAGATATTCATGGATACTTGGGAAAAATTGGGGCAAGTTTACAATAATGTTCATTGATGATATATTAATAAACTCCAAGGATGAGAAGGAGCATGAGAAGCATCCATGCTTGATTATGGATAAGCTGAGCGAACACAAGTTATATGCCAAATTCAAACAAGTGTGAGTGGTTAAATAAAGTGGGATTTCTTGGACACATAGTGTCTACAAAAGGAGTTTTCATGGATCCAAGTAAAGTAGCATATGTGATAGAATGGGAGTCACGAAAGAACATAGGTGATAGAATAGGACTTGTGGGATATTATTAGAGGTTCATTAGAACTTTTTCAAGATACCTAAACAACTATTGAAGAAGTAAAACAAGCTTATTTGGACCGATACGTGTGAAGATAGCTTCCAAGAGTTGAAGCAACGTCAGTAACCGCACCAATTATGTGTGTGCCATATATCAAGGAATATTTACAAAATTATTATGACTCTTCCTATCAAAGAATTGGTAGTCTGATGTTGCAAGAACCAAGGGTAGTATCTTATACTCACGTCAACTGAAAAATCATGAAAGAAATTATCCTACACATGACATAGAATTAGCATTAGTTGTGCATGCGCTTAAGGTATGTGTATATTGTCTCAAGGGAAAATATTGTGATGTATTCACTGTAACATACCACCTTTGTGTGTAATATAATAAAAAAACATGTTTGGATCATTATATGCATGCATTTCACTTGCACATCAGTTGTGGAATTAAGGAAGAAAATCAAAACCCTAACCCTATTATTTTCCACTATCTAAGTATTTCTCTAAAATGGTTTGATTTGAAAACCCCAAAATGTTTTAGCCTTGATTGGAAAGAAGGCTCGAGGATGTGCTGGAAAATGATTTTTAGCTTGTTTTGGTTTTTGAATTGATTCAAAATGGTACCAAAGTTTGAATTTTCAAACTAAAGAGGGGGAGAAAAAAATAAAATGGTTTTCTGGAAAAAAGAGAGCAAACCCTCGCTACCTGGGCCCTCTCTCTCTTACCCCTTGGTTTCCAGTAGTCCGGCAGTAGCCCACCCCGGCCCAAGCGTAGCCTAGTGCCAGCCCATACCGCTTCGAGGTCATCTATCCATGTTGTCTTCATCAACGACGAGCAAAGAAGCTCTTTGTCCCTAGCAATGTCGTATGCCGCCGTGCACTCCAAGATTCATGTCGCCGCCTATTGCCTATAAAGCACCACTACCCTTCCTCCTTCTTCCTCTCGCCATGGACGGGGAACCCTAGCTTTGGATCATCTCACTCCCGCCATCTCCGACCGCCCCAAGCAGAACCGAGACGGCCGTTCACTTCACCATGTCCTCCTTGATCTTCCTAGCCAAGCCACACAAGCCAGTTCACCCCTAGTTGACTGAATTGGCCCCTCCTCCCAGCTACTAGTAGCTTTTGCTCGCCGTCGACTCTGACCTCGCCTAACCTCGTCGTCAAGCCATACGTGCTCCTGGTGAGCTTCTCATTCACGTGGTACCTTTCATTCCTCCGATTGCATGTTGTATCTACGAAGCCACAAGAGCCCGACCGCGCAACCGTATTAGCTCACCGCTGACCATCCTCTAGTGACCAAAACCTATCGGGGCTAGCACCAATTGATTCCTCACATCTATGTGGTTCTAAAGAGCCCAGCCGTGTTTACTAGGGTGCTCTAGATCGTCGATGGCGACCACCAACTAGTAGTGGTGCCATGTGATGTGGCGGTGATGTCACCCTGAGAGTGATGTCGTGCTAACATCATGGTGACATCATGTTTTGCTAATGTCACCCTGGCGTCATAATCTATTTTATTTTCTGTTTTTTAATAAATAGAATGACAGGTGGGGTCACCTTTCATCATTTTATTAATTTCAGAAATGATTAAAATGGCTAAAAATTGTATAAACTTTGGAAATTAATATCTAATTCATTTTAAATAAGAAGAATGTGTGTAATATATCAAAATTCTCAAAACATGATCTCTACCCTTTACAAATGTAAGCATACATGTTCATACAACTTGTAAATCTATGTTATCTAGAGGAACACTAACACCCCTAAGTACCATGGGTTCGATGGAATTCCATGCTCAAGGCACTCTAAACTCATTTAAATCGATGTTGCACCTAGGGTTACTTTGATACATGCAATCTGTCATATCATTCAGATTGTTTAAGCATTGCAGATGCCATGTGTTGAATGTTGCTATTCTTTTCTGGTGTTGGTTCTTCGCGACAGGAACCAAGCCTGAGCCTGAAGTCAACACCACCGAAGAGTAGTATCGGTCCACTAAAGGACAAGTGTCATAGATTGTCCCTGTAGGGTACCTCTTGAAATAGGATGGAATCGAACACTAGGGCTAAACACGATCTACCCAAGTATTCCCAAATCCTGGCGAGGAAACAACAGAGAAAACACGATGGAGGGACACAGAGAGTTACCTAGGTTCAAGCCACCGTGCGGTGTAAAACCCTATTCCTGCTTGTCTGGATTGCTTGCACTAATTGGCGAGGTTTATAGTATAAGGTGTTGATCATGCAATCAGATCTAGGGTTTCCAGAGGAGGAAGAAGCTCATGTTCTCGGGTGCCTCTGCCCCTTTTATAGGCACCTCTGTCGGGAAGGGTTCCCACATGGCCATCAAGGTGGGTGCAGGGAGGGAATAACTATCTTCTTGCGTAGACCCGGGTCTACCGCTAGGCACCGTGAGCATCTTGTTCTCTGCCTCCTACACACTCCTCTGACAAAATGTAGAGGGGTGGTCCCTATCGTGTGCAGGTCCTATCGGCCACTCCTGGATGGAGGAAGGAGTAGATCCTTTCCTTGGGTAGGAGGTAAGTTAGCGGCCCACTTCTGCATCTGCCCCAAAATGATAGCGCTGTTGCTGAAGTGTGCTTCATGTGATTCCTCCATAGGGTGCCTTCCCCTCTCTAGGGGCCCTCTCCTGGAGAGTTCTTGGGGAGATTGCATGGTGCACTTCTCCTTGAAGAGATCTTCCTTGCGGAGAGGCCCAATAGCAGGTGGGCCGTGGTACCCTGGCAGCCACTGGCCTAATAGTAGCTCTCAGACTCCTTGGCCGCGCAACGACTGGAGGATGAAGGCATAGGGGCCCAGAAGATGCTGGGCCTTGACGAGCCTACACGACGCAACAAGCATCCGAGGTGGTTAACAAGCTTGTGGCGGTGGATGGTAGCAAGCTTCATGTGACCGTGTTCCCATTTTTCCTTCATACCTTTTATGGGGGCTGATTTCCCCTTCTCTAATTTACTCCTTGCCCTTCTGGACCATTACCAGATCCACATGTTGCACTTGCAACCTAACTCCATCACTATTATTGTTGTCTTCACCTACTTCTGCGAGGCATTCCGAGGTGTTAACCCCTCGGTCCAATGGTGTCATCTCCCACCAGCGGAGATCGAGTAGAGGCTCGCTTAGCCTCCCCTCGCGCCTCGTCAATAGCCAGCGTTAGGTCAGAATTAATGCCATGGGAAGCTAGCCTCGCAGTGGATGCGCATGCCCGGAAGATGGCTCGGGCTGCTGAATCTGGGCAGGTAAGTGGATGAGGGGCCGGTGCTGAAATGAAGCGTGATGAGGGGTCAGCCCTTGACGTGGGTGCCGAAGAGCTTGCCGAAGAGGTGGCACCCCGGGCATCGAGTCCCAATGCCGCGGATGCCTCCTTAGGCCCCCATATCTAGTGATCGAGCCGACGTCAGCGAGGAATACATGTGAGCTTCTGCTGCTAGAGCAGAATCATGGATCCTCTAGAAGCCCCCTGTATCACACGATGGTGGACAAGGAGGCCTGGATCTTGGAGAAAAGAGGTCCTATCCCACGCACAGACCCTGCCTCTGTCGCCATCCACACCGTAAGTGCGAGCCTTGCTGAACTAATCATGGTGTGGTTAGGACGAAGGATGAGTTGGAGGATGACCATGCTCAACTTGCTAGAGCCTAGTACTCACTCTACGACACGTTTGTCAGTAATCACAAAGCTGAATAGGTTGCTCGCTCCTATCGGGTGAAAATCGAGGTTGCTCTTGATGAAGCTTGCAGGCAGGCCTCAAGGCTCGAGGAGCAAGAGGGCACCCTTGCTTCCCACGAGAAGGAGGCCCTGGCCCCTTGCGAGAAGTTGAAGTCTTGGCAGGAGGTGCTGCTTCAGCGGGAGCAAAAGATCATCGCCGATCAGCAGGCCCTCCTCGGATGGGAGAAAACCGCCGCATCCCTTGCTTCTCATCTTGAGGCTAGGTAGAAAGAGCTAGGCGCCGAGCGTGGGCGAGTTGAAAAGTTGAAGAGCCAACTATCCAAGAGCCAATGGGAGGGCAAATAGCTGCATGACTAACTCAACACGCAGGAGGGCCGCCACCTTGAGGAACGAAAAATTTCTGAGGCGATGGAGAAGAGGCTAGGAGCCAAGCTCTGGTCCACCCAGGAAGACCTTGAGCAGAACGCAGTAGTTAGGGACCAAATAGTTGTGGAGTTGGACCAACTCCAAGCTGAGGTAGACAACACAGTTGAGGATGAGTGTTGTTAGCTGCCGAGCCTCGCAGGTAGAAGCATCTTCAGTAAACTTCTTCACCTCGCTCTTGGGCTAGATATAGCCGAGGTTCTCAGACCCGTTGATCCTAGCGTGCCTGACGCCCAAGTTGCCAAGGTTCAGGAACTCGTGGATTCCCTAACGCAAAAATTTCAGTGTGAGGCGGCGGATGACGAGGCCACCATCTCTCTTTCCACAAACAACTCGCCTTCGAATGACGTGGAGCGACCCGCTTGCCTGCAGGGGATCCTAGCCTCGTAGAGGATTGGTATTTGTGTGCAAGGCCCAGTAAGGCACCATCTATAACATGTTATGTAAGCAGTAGACATATGTTTGTTAAAGTATTGACCATGTGGGAAGGTTAGCGTAAAGCATGTATGTCTTGTATGAACGATTCATGCGTCTAGATTTCGGCTTTGAACCCCCTGCCCCCACCAGGCACGGTATAAAGGCGAATGTTCGTTTGCGGTACCAAACTTCCCGGGCGAGTGCACTGCGGTACCCGAGTTGACATCAATCGCGCGGAGGGGCCGTATTAGAATCGCCAACTATCTAGAGGGCCAAATGGGGGTGAATACAAATCTAACAGCCAAACGGTCGTTTGAACCAGACGAAAAACGGTTGAACTCAAATACCGCTGCAGGTCAACTCTTCTTGGCCCGCCTTGTCAGTATTCCCCGTTATCTTTTGCGGTCATGGACTAGCTTACCCCTGCATGGACCAGATCCCTGAGGGGACCAGATCTATTTCTTTGCTCTGCTCTAGTCTTCTCCCCTCCCCATAACATTTGCTCAGCTCCGACTGCTCGTCCCAGATCGGAGCTCGCACTTGCTCTAATTTGCATCCCCGCCATGTCCGGTCAACATCCCATGCCTCTAATCGAAGCTCGCAGCCGTCGCCGTCGCATCATCCGCCATATCGGAGCTTCATGTCGCCGGACTAATATCTTGCCTCTGTCTAGTCCTTCTCGCATGGCGGAGCGCGTCCCGTCAGGCGATCCAGGCCGGCGACCGGCCTGGGGAAGTTGCGTGCTGCCGCGCACCCCAGGCATAGTAGCCATGGCACATCAGTTCGACGACCACACTCTCATGGCCACCGTGCTAGGCGTCCGTCCCACCGTGTCGCCGGCAGAGTTGCTGTCGACTTTCAGGTCTTGTTTTGGGATCAGACGAAATGAGGTCAAGATTGAGGTATGCGCGTCACCATTCGATTTTTTCGTCCGGTTCGAGCACATCTCAGACACCGAGCGTGTTCTGCATTCTTCTCGTTCTTTCGAGTGCTGCGGGAGAAAATGAGCTTCATGTGTTGGCATCGCGCCTATGGGTGGGACGATCGCTTGGGGCAGCTTCGTTTCTTCTCCAAACTCGGCTTTGACGGCCTCCCATTGGATGCTTGGGAGCCGGAGGCCCTCAAGCAGGTCGTTAGTAGCCTTGGCGGTGAACTGGTGGAAATCTTGCCACGGAGCGATAGATGAGTCATCGAGGTAAAGGCGTGGCTAAAAGATCCTGGCTCCGTTCCTAAGATGTACGAGGTGTAGATTCCAAGCAGGGCAGGGCGACAGCTTTGCTGGAAGCACCCGGTCATCATCCACCTGGAGGAGGTTCTGGAATCGATACATGGCATTCAGGGCCCTGAAGAGGCTTCCAGATAGCGTCCTCATCGCCTGCAGTGTTGGCCTAGAAGGATCGATGGCACAGGACCACCACCGTTTCGCGATAGCGCACATAGTTTCAGTGGGGGAACCGGGCTTGGACGAGCTGGTGGTTCTGATTTCCCTTGAGTGAAGACAGAGCTCAAGTGAATTGCCGTGGTATGTGTGGCTAATGAATTTGTAGTATGGAGAGCATAGAAGGAAGTTAACACCGACTAAAAATGTCTAATAGTTTGAATCGATGTAGTACGTGTGTGTAATAGGTTGAAGTAGTATGTGTGTGTAATAGTTTGAATCGATGTAGTATGTGTAGTGTGTGTGTAATAGTTTGAATCGATGTAATTGAACACCATGATTTATAATTTTTGTGAATAACCAAGGACAACCTCATGAAAAGAGGGTGGTCTGGCAATGAGCAATGTCAATTCTGTGGATGCCAGAAAAATGTAGTCCATCTCCTCTTCAAGTACAAGGTAGCTACATTTGTAACACGTTGAACTGCAGGACCATTTTGTAGACAACACAAGACAAAGGAAAAATGGTTTACAACACAGACATCAGACGCAAAATCTATAGTCTGGGATAAAAAAATGTCAGTTAACTGGATTTAACCACGACTAGTAATTGAAGGAAATAGATACTTGATAGTATTTGCTTACAACAGTAGTACTTCCATACAAAAGGGTCTTATACCTGCACAAAAGTGGCTAAACTTCCTGCTAGTTTATAGAACAATTCGTCAGCATTTCATCTACAAAAGCCATTCTTCAGTCTGAACTTAACTATTCTACACTGAAGAAACTACAGATCTCCACAAGAAAAGTTGGCAGGCCAATTGCCTTGAGAGGACATAAGTTCTTTGATCATTTAACCCAAACTAATATATTGCCTTCCCGCCAAACTAGAAGAAATCTGCATCGTTCATGCACGAGCGATTTGCATACGCCAGTCCCGGTTCAGTTGGACCATCCGCGCCACCGCAACGATTTCTTTAAAACTGAAATTCGACATCTCCTTCTTGGGATCGCAGGTCTGTGTGAACTCGAACCTGAATTCCGGGGCTGAGCTAATTCCCACCGTCGGCTCCGGCTATCGAACAATCTAGCATGTTGAGTGTAGATGCTTGGTTGCCGCCACGGTACAGCCTCCGACGGTGCGTAGGATGGAGCGTCTTTGCCGCAGACGGCGTGCTCCCAGCCTCCCCCATTGCGGTAAGGTAGTCCGTGCCGAAGCGTGGATGCGAGAGTTCCTAGACCTTGGCGCCTACCTGTTCGAGGGTGTGTACCCTCGGCGGGATGCTCTCATGAACGATTTGATACGTACCTTGTTCCCACTGCCTAGAGCATGACGTAATGCCGCCGCGTGATTTTTCCACATCACTCTCTTGGCCCTGCTTGCCGCATCTGGCGCCGATGATGTCGCCGTCGCCGCCGCGGCCGATTTGGAACATTCGGGGAAATCATCTGCTTGGCAGGGCAATGGGAGACCGGCCTTGAAGTAGAGCTTCATGGCCTGCCTTAGAGGTGCTAAATACCCCAGTTTCGATGGCTGTCACGGCGGCGGCGGCTGCTTAGGCGGGGCCATGTTACCCTAGTTGGTGCGGCGCGGTGGAGCTGCACAAGGTGAACTATGGTTTGTCGAAGAAGGGGATTGAAAGACTGACAGTAGGTTTGGACTACGGGCACGCGTGAAAATAACCATCTCCCATTTCTTTAGAGGTTAATAATTCGACACTCATTGCATTAACCGCTCAATCTTTATTTCCCTTCTCAGCATAAGAGTGCGAATGTATTAAAAAGATCGGTCGTGGATATCCACCTCATCGGGCAATGTACCATGACAGGTAGGAGACCGGGTTTCATTTTAGAAATGTTAACGACTGTGCCCTTATGTTTATACAATATTATTTCTATGCCACCATGTACCGTCGATTGTAGCAACACCATTAGAAATAGGGGATGACGATGTGGCATGTTTTTTTTAAAGGGCATCAGAAACAGGGGATGCTGACCTGGCATGTTTTCTGACTGGCGGGCCCGCCTCCTCCACCTTCGACAGCACGCATCCCAGGTTCGAGGGCTAGTGCCTCCCACCAACACATTATTGTGCAATTTTCCATGTGGAACCTGAATTCCAGTGCTGAGTTGATGCCCATGTCGAACACAGAGAATTCTGAAAGAAGCTACTAAAAATAAATACTTTGAACTCTGAAAGTACTAAAATTAAATACATTACAATTTTGTTTGAAAGGTAATACGCATACTCCTGATCGAAATAATATAAATACAGTACAAATTTCTACTTCGAAAAATAGACCTGAAAATGCTAGCAAATAACCTAGGATGAATATAGGATTCATTCTCCCCTATATATTTCGTCGTCGGTGGCTCCCGCGTGCTGCAGCACATATTCAGAGAACTCTCTCCGTCTACAATGTGCTGCTAGTATCTCGTCCAGAGGGTAAGGCCTTGGTGTATGTTCCAGACTTAAACTATGCATTACCATTGTTGGTTCCTCTTCCCAGGCTTGAACCTCATGATCGTATAGTCTGATATAATTCCTGTAGTATATGCAACCGGGTATGACTGTGGGGTGTAACCTGGTGTCAATGGAGATAGCCCGATTGTAATCAACAAAGAGGGCACGACTTCCAATGTCACCGACGGCCTCGAGAGAGCGGTTCTCCGTGTCCACCCGGTACAACACCGGTTGCCCTTTGGTGAAATCCCCGTTCAACACAAGAAGCAGATCACCATCTGACTCCACAAGGTATAATTTGTAAGTTCCGCGTACATGTTCAAAGACTGGGGATGAAATTACTTTGGCCATCGTGATAGTGCTCGCGCGTTGCTCTAACTGGATGTTGGTTGACAAGATTTCTCCATTCTCAAGTAATGCATATACTTCCCCTCAGAATGTCATCATGCAGTCCAGAAGCGTATCAGGAGGTGGCGAATACAATCCTTCTCCAAATGATTCATTGATTTGCCCCATTGGGGTGCTCTCATCGGCCCATGCAATATGATCTGGATAATTAGTGCAAAGGAACACCATCATCAGGGACTTCGTCACGACGACAGATTGCAGAAGATCAGATGGTATGTGTGCTTGAAGCTCAGTGTTAGACTTATGAGTGATTGGGTTCAGAAGCTGAATCTGGTACGGCTCCACCCTCTGAGCAAGCACGATGATGCTACGAGAAACACCGATGAAGTAGAATCTTTTGGAAGAAGAGGGCATTAGTTAGCACTAATATGTTTACAATGGAAAATACCAATAAATATCGGATGTGAATGTGAACCTGCGATGGACGTCCATTAGATTTGTCCCGAAGCAACGACCAGTGGCGAGGTTAAGGAAGGTGAAGTCACCAACGTTTGAAAGTGTGTGATCTATCATGACCAGTTGTTGAGATGGAATTCGGTGCAAACTTCCCGACAAGCAACATAGGTGTCGACGTACTCCTCTTTCTCCAGCAAGTAGTTCGCGATCTTGCGAAGTGGGTCGGCCGGGAGATCGGACCAGTTCCTCTTTATCCGGCTACTGGCCATGGCTTACGTGCTGGAATGTTTTGATCGAGGAAGAAAGAAGAACTACCACTGCGAGGAGAAGAAGAAGAGGAGAACTGACGAGGGAGACGGAGCGGAATTGCCACTGCGAGGAGACGAGGAGACGAGGGAGAAGAAGCAGAACTCCCACTTCAAGTTTGGATCAACAGGCTTTTTTTGGGAAGTAGCATGTGAACCAGCCATGCACTGCATGTAAGTTTTGATCAAACAGACTAACATGTGGGACCTGCTAAAAAATTCCGTGAAGTGCTACCGTGCATAGTGCGCTGACAAGTGGCATGTTTTCTGACTGGCGGGCCCGCCTCCTCCACCTCTGACGGCGCATGTCCCAGGTTGGAGGGCTGGTTCCGCCCACCAACACATTATTGTGCAATTTTCCATGCTTTATCGCAACCAGCTCCGCTCCTCTGCTCCTGCCGCCGCCACTCCGCTTAGTCGTGCACCACTCTCGTCGTCCCCTTGGGTCATCGTCCTCCTGCCCTCCCCTCCCTGCCATCCCCTCACGTCCCTTCCCCTCCCCTCCCTGCCCTGTCCCCTTGCCGTCGTCCACCGCCCAGGCGCGTCTGGAAACGAAAACCAAGAGGGGACCAACGACGCTAGTGATCCGGATCCCTCTCGGAGATGGATCCTGCGAGGCTTGAGAACACGAAGATGGGTTCTGCGCGGCTGGATATCACGAAATCTCCTTCAATTCTGGAGAGCACAGAGGACAACGAAACAAGGGAAGAGGAAGCGGGGTGCAGAGCTTTGGAGGTATGGAGCCCGGAGAAGGTGCCGTTCGTCCAGAGTGAAGGGTAAGAACTGTGATTCCTTTTCTGCATACCCCAATTAGCGTTTCTAGTCCCATGGTGATGGCAAGGATATGGGTTGGTAACCGCAAGACGTCTGTACAGCTTGTCCTTGAGCATGATGCTTTGAGAAGTGAGCATGAAGGCACTAAAATGTGTGGCGGTGCGGATGATGATGAGAAAGAATATCCAGACATGGCTGCTGACCCTGATAGGATGGAGAGTAGGGAATATTTGGTTGATTCGAATTTTGGGCCTGACTATGGGACTGATGAGGAAGAGGAATGTGAAGATGTGGAAATGGGATGTAGATATGACGACAAAGACGAGGACATGCCAGTGATACACTTTGACAGGGACAATCCTACAATTGATGAGGGGACTGTCTTTGATAATGTGGAGGACTGCAGATATGTAGTTGCAACCTATGCAATCAGAGTTGGGTTCGAATTTATCATTGAAAAGAGCGACCAAAAGAGATTTAGGGTGCACTGTAGGGAAAGTAATGTGTGTAAATGGATACTACATGCATCTCCAATGCGGGGTGGACACCCATTTCAGGTTGCAATAGCTACATTTAGTTTCAGTCTTTCTCATATTTATTCTGCTGATAACTAGCTCTGAATTATTTGGATTCTTATCGAATGCAGATCAAAGTAAACACAAAGAAACACAACTGCCCTAATACTTCTTTAAGTGATAAAATTAGACCGGTGACTACCAAGTGGATTGCTACTACTGTACTTGACTGGGTGAGGCAAGATCATAACATTGGACCTACTGAACTCAGAGCAAAGATTAGCAAAAAATTTAACGTTATGATTCCTTACCACAGAGTCTTTGATGGGAAGGAGATGGCTCTAGACTTCATTCAAGGCAAGTGGAATGACAATTTTCATATGTTGTATAGTTTCAAAACTCAGGTAGAGAAAACATCACCTGGTAGTGTTGTTGACATCGATTACGAGGTTGTGAAAGGAAGAGAAAAGGTCTCGAGGGGGGTCAGGTATAAGCAGGCAGATAAGATATGCTTCAGGAGATGTTTTGTCTGCCTGAAGGCATGCTAGAAGGGGTTCCTAGACGGCTGCAGGCCATACTTGGCAATAGGTGCAACTTCTTTAACAGGGAAGTTTAGGGGACATGTTGCTTCTGCTTGTGCTTTGGACACGCATAATTGGCTTCTACCCGTAGCTTATGCTGTTCTTGAGGGTGAATCAAATGAAAGTTGTACATGGTTCATGCAGAGACTACATGAAGTAATTGGTCACCCCGAAGGCTTGGTGATACACACCAGTGCATGCGAGGGTCTTGAGAATGCTGTTGATGCTGTGTTTCCTGGGGTTGAGCATAGGGAATGCATGTGGCACCTCGCTACTAACTTCACGAAGAAGTTCAAAGGAAAGATCTTTGAAGAGGACTTGTGGCGATAAGCATACACATACACCCCAAGCACACATGCTACTTACTTGCAGAACATGTATGTAGTGCCAAAGGTGAAAAATACCTTGAAGAACATCACACCAAGCTATGGGCTAGAAGCAAGTTTCGTGAGTTAAGCAAGGTGGATTTTGTTTGCAATAATTTGGCAGAGAGTTTCAATGATAAGATTTCTGTAACATCCCAATTTCAGCAACCCTGACTAGTTGTGCAGAATGCAAAAATCAGGGGGAACAAAAACTTTTTCTTGTTAAGTGTTGCAGTGTTTGCTTGTTGATTGTCTATGCTTATGCTTCTGATTGTATAGCTTATGATATACTCCTTACCTGAACATCAGTTGTCAAAAAGCTATTTAACAAAACTATCCTGGCTCATTTTACATATACTCAAATGTTCTGGCATTTCAAAACATGATCCAAGATGCTTATGTAACCAAAACTATTTTAGTAGCTCCTATTGACAAAACTACGGAGAGAGATATAATATAATCTCCATATGTTTTCAAGACAGAACCTTCAACTACTCCTACCTCTAGGATTCTCAAAACCTTGTATAAAACTTTTGAATTATACTCTTGGTAGGGATACCAAGGACTCTTACCTTACTCAAACTCCAACCTTTCAAAATTCCCCATCCTTACCTCAAGCTTAGCTTGATGGTAACTCTAGTAGTAGTTGATTTGTTAGTAAGATGAGTTGCCTACATCTGCTGTTTGACTTGATTGCTTAGAAGTAGTATGAGGTACTCTAGGAGCTCATCCACTAGGATCAAGATACTCTAAAATCACCAAACCCTAAGCAAGAATCTAAGCTGGATCTAATCTCTAGATACTAGGTGATCATCTAAAACCCTTAACCAGATCAGCTCTGAAGTGATCTAATTCTAGAAGCTTCCAAGTCAATGAAGACCAATATCAAGCAAGGATCCTTCCTACTCAATCTACACTTCAACATCATCCACTTTATGATGATTTGGTACCTTTCATCCCATCAAAATCATCACCACCCACATTCTAGTCAAAAACCCTAAATCTGCCAAATTTGGCTAAGTCTGGAATCTGTTTCAACATCACCTTTTTGAATGTCTCCTTTCCTCAACCCTTGTGCATTTTTGAAAATGCATTTGAACCATATCGTTAACCATCCTAAGTACTAACAGGGCCCACTCTTTCCCTTGGTTAGATCATCCTCCAACCCACTTGTTCTTGATGGTTTTGCATGCAAGAAATTAACATCTCCTTCAAATCTAGTCAACATGCATACTTTGATAGAAGCTCACACCACCATCCCACCTTCTATGGACCAACTCTTTGCATGGTTGTGTTCTACTCATCTAGGTCTATCAACATCTACTTCACTTGTTCCAAGTGGATCTTTGTGCTCCTTAAACCCACATGGTTTATAAGGCATCATGACTCATCTGGTATGGCAGCCTTATTTTCAACAAAGTTTGCCAGCACTTCCAGACAACCTCAAATGTAACCAATCCAAACTCCTTCTTCCATGATCATCTATATGACTTGGTCTAACTATCCATCTATCCCTTGCATCAAGGTGAGCTCTGAGCTCCAAGATCCAACAAGGTTTTGGTGGTATAAAAATAACATCACCCTAGATCCACAACTCCTTGTTCTCTATCTAATTCAAGTTGGATTTCCAATTCCCAAGGTTGAAATGCTTGGATTTCCAATTCCCAAGTTGGATTTCCAATTCCCAAAGTTGGATTTCCAATTCCCAGGGCAGAAACGGAATAGTAACTGCTTTAAATACTTTTAAGCCACAATAAACCTTGGGAATATTCCCCCAAGTGTGTATTCAGATTTAGAATCATCTCACATCAAAAACCAACTATGTCCAATATAAATTTATCAAATGAGCTTATATAACCCATTTCTGTACTTTTTGAATAAATGAATTTAAGTGGAAGAACCTCTCCAACAAAGAGAGAAAAAAACCACGGGCGCCAGCCAGCGAAACTTCACTATATCGAGGAGTGTTTACAAACGCCGGAGATTTCACAGATGCAACTCATCCCAACCAGCGGCTTACAAGGGGTTTATATATCGGTGGAAACCTAGGTCTTTGACGATCCGTACCGTACCGCGGTGGGCAGTCGCCCCCCGCACCCTACTTTGTAGAATTTGGATCAACATATAACCGTTACACTCGGCCCAAGCCTCCGGCGATGGGCCTCGCTCCACTCGTCAGAAGTTGGCCTATACTTTGTAGAATTTGGATCAACATATAACAGTTAGTTCATTTTTTTAATCAGACAAGGGCCCATTTTAAAGTTTTGCATAGTGCCTCTGATTTTGCTGGCTCGGCCCTGTACACCAAGCCAGACTAGGGTTTGCTCTTCTGGGTAAAGAGTAATTCAGCAAATTCTAATCCCAGCATTTTACAAGGAGACTGACTTGATATGCCTTTAATTAATCCAAGAGGAGTCAGACCACTCGAGGCTTCTTTTTATCTTGGCTTTTAGGTTACTAAGAACAAAACCATGTATATAGGCCCTCCTAGTTGTTCGGGCTTAATTGAATTTTATGATAGTATATTAGACTCCGTAATTAGTACATTTAAGCTAAAATCCATTCCAACAATTGTTCTTTTGATTCTGGTGCATCGTATTTATTCATTTATATAAGGTATTTATGGATAGAGGCAAGATACCTACACGATCTTATTAATACTCCTATTAGAGTAAGCGACACTGGAGGAGAAATAGTAACAAATTTGGATGTCGTGGGTTGGACCTAAGGATGGGGGTACGCACATTTCCCACTACCCCAATTGTTTGGAATCATAAGACTTAGACATAATCTTGGGCATGGTTTGGACAACCGCATACGAAGGTATTATAGATTTGTACTAAATAAATCATTGCGCTCACAACTATAAAATTCATTTTAAGTCAACCATTAAACTATACGAAGGGAGCCACTAGCCTAATTGTTTGAAATCATAAGGCTTAGACATAATCTTGGGCATGGATTTGGGGGCGACCGCATATGAAGGTATTATAGATTGTGCAAAATAAACCATTGCGCTCACAACTCCAGAAAAGAAGTGAATCCATTTTAAGTCAACCTTTAAACTTAAGGTAGCTAAGGTGAAGTCTCGTAAGGGGGTTCGCATAAAGGATGTGTGTAACACCCCGTCCACTCCTGGGCCCGAGGGGTGTCACTCCTGGCAGCTTAATAGGATATCTAGACTGGCCCCACAGATCAACACTAGTCTTTTCTGCGCACTTTGTCCTCACTCGTGCGCACCCAGTTACCCACTTCCCGATCGGTCACCCATCCTAGAATTTCTCTAGGCCAAGCACGCTTAACCTTAGAGTTTTTTTTGAATGAGCTTTTGGAAAAGAAGTTGCAACTTATTGATATGAGTATCCTATCAATCCTATTAAGCCATGTGCCGGATCTCACATACACCCACCCTTTAGAAGATCGATGCCCTCATCGATCAAGCACACCCTAGGAACGTTCCCTCTTGGCACGCGTCTGTGCGTCCAGTGCCGGCACATGTGCCATGCCGTGTCCACTCCGGGCCACACGCGCCATGCTCCACATGTCCCGCCACTGACCCGCACACACCCGTGTAATCGCAAGGGTCGCCTCTGATACCACTTTTAACACCCCGTCCATTCCTGGGCCCAGGGGGTGTCACTCCTGGCAGCTTAATAGGATATCTAGAGTGATCCCACAGACCAACACTAGTCTTTTCTGCGTACTTTGTCCTCACTCGTGCGCACCCGGTTACCCACTTCCCGGTGGGTCACCCATCCTAGAATTTCTCTAGGCCAAGCATGCTTAACCTTAGAGTTCTTTTCGAATGAGCTTCCGGAAAAGAAGTTGCAACTTGTTGATATGAGTATCCTATCAATCCTATTAAGCCATGTGCCGGATCTCACAATGTGTCTATGGTGAAAGAGTATCTAGGGTTACCACGAATGTTGCCAAACCCTGACCGAGACATTGATTTTCCCATTGATTCAGTGCACGGTACTGGACCAATAGCCGAAAGACTGTACAAGATGGAAGAGTATCCAGATGTTTTCCTAGAGGAGTTACGAGGAATGTCGCCTGATCGAGACAATGAGTTTCCTATTGATTTAGTACTCGGGATAGCCAAGAGACCATACAAGATGGAGGTTAATGAGTGAAAATAGCTTAAGGAGAAGCTTAGGGAGCAATTGGATAAAGGATTCATTCAACCAAGTTCATCATGTTGGGAAGCACCCGTTTTATATAGAGAAGAAGGATAAAACCAAGAGGTTATTTGTGGACTACTGCTTGTTGAATGAAGTGTAAATTAAGAACAAGTATCATGTGTCCAATATCAACTACTTGTTTGACCAACTGAAGGAAGAAAGTGTGTTCTCTAAGATTGATTTTTCGATTAGGATACTTTTAGCAGAAGATTCGAGGACAATGCATACCCAAGACCGCTTTCACCACCGGATATGGCATGTATAATTACATTGTGATGTCATTTGATTTGTCCAATGCTCTAGCATATTTTATGACTATGATGATGAACAAGATATTCATGGATACTTGGGAAAAATTGGGGCAAGTTTACAATAATGTTCATTGATGATATATTAATAAACTCCAAGGATGAGAAGGAGCATGAGAAGCATCAATGCTTGATTATGGATAAGCTGAGCGAACACAAGTTATATGCCAAATTCAAACAAGTGTGAGTGGTTAAATAAAGTGGGATTTCTTGGAAACATAGTGTCTACAAAAGGATTTTTCATGGATCCAAGTAAAGTAGCATATGTGATAGAATGGGAGTCACGAAAGAACATAGGTGATAGAATAGGACTTGTGGGATATTATTAGAGGTTCATTAGAACTTTTTCAAGATACCTAAACAACTATTGAAGAAGTAAAACAAGATTATTTGGACCGATACGTGTGAAGATAGCTTCCAAGAGTTGAAGCAACGTCAGTAACCGCACCAATTATGTGTGTGCCATATATCAAGGAATATTTCCAAAATTTTTGTGACTCTTCCTATCAAAGAATTGGTAGTCTGATGTTGCAAGAACCAAGGGTAGTATCTTATACTCACGTCAACTGAAAAATTATGAAAGAAATTATCCTACACATGACATAGAATTAGCATTAGTTGTGCATGCGCTTAAGGTATGTGTATATTGTCTCAAGGGAAAATATTGTGATGTATTCACTGTAACATACCACCTTTGTGTGTAATATAATAAAAAAACATGTTTGGATCATTATATGCATGCATTTCACTTGTACATCAGTTGTGGAATTAAGGAAGAAAATCAAAACCCTAACCCTATTATTTTCCACTATCTAAGTATTTCTCTAAAAATGGTTTGATTTGAAAACCCCAAAATGTTTTAGCCTTGATTGTAAAGAAGGCTCAAGGATGTGCTGGAAAATGATTTTTAGCTTGTTTTGGTTTTTGAATTGATTCAAAATGGTACCAAAGTTTGAATTTTCAAACTAAAGAGGGGGAGAAAAAAATAAAATGGTTTTCTCGAAAAAAGAGAGCAAACCCTCGCTACCTGGGCCCTCTCTCTCTTACCCCTTGGTTTCCAGTAGTCCGGCAGTAGCCCACCCCGGCCCAAGCGTAGCCTAGTGCCAGCCCATACCGCTTCGAGGTCATCTATCCATGTTGTCTTCATCAACGACGAGCAAAGAAGATCTTTGTCCCTAGCAATGTCGTATGCCGCCGTGCACTCCAAGATTCATGTCGCCGCCTATTGCCTATAAAGCACCACTACCCTTCCTCCTTCTTCCTCTCGCCATGGACGGGGAACCCTAGCTTTGGATCATCTCACTCCCGCCATCTCCGACCGCCCCAAGCAGAACCGAGACCGCCGTTCACTCCACCATGTCCTCCTTGATCTTCCTAGCCAAGCCACACAAGCCAGTTCACCCCTAGTTGACTGAATTGGCCCCTCCTCCCAGCTACTAGTAGCTTTTGCTCGCCGTCGACTCTGACCTCGCCTAACCTCGTCGTCAAGCCATACGTGCTCCTGGTGAGCTTCTCATTCACGTGGTACCTTTCATTCCTCCGATTGCATGTTGTATCTACGAAGCCACAAGAGCCCGACCGCGCAACCGTATTAGCTCACCGCTGACCATCCTCTAGTGACCAAAACCTATCGGGGCTAGCACCAATTGATTCCTCACATCTATGTGGTTCTAAAGAGCCCAGCCGTGTTTACTGGGGTGCTCTAGATCGTCGATGGCGACCACCAACTAGTAGTGGTGCCATGTGATGTGGCGGTGATGTCACCCTGAGAGTGATGTCGTGCTAACATCATGGTGACATCATGTTTTGCTAATGTCACCCTGGCGTCATAATCTATTTTATTTTCTGTTTTTTAATAAATAGAATGACAGGTGGGGTAACCTTTCATCATTTTATTAATTTCAGAAATGATTAAAATGGCTAAAAATTGTATAAACTTTGGAAATTAATATCTAATTCATTTTAAATAAGAAGAATGTGTGTAATATATCAAAATGCTCAAAACATGATCTCTACCCTTTACAAATGTAAGCATACATGTTCATACAACTTGTAAATCTATGTTATCTAGAGGAACACTAACACCCCTAAGTACCATGGGTTCGATGGAATTCCATGCTCAAGGCACTCTAAACTCATTTAAATCGATGTTGCACCTAGGGTTACTTTGATACATGCAATCTGTCATATCATTCAGATTGTTTAAGCATTGCAGATGCCATGTGTTGAATGTTGCTATTCTTTTCCGGTGTTGGTTCTTCGCGACAGGAACCAAGCCTGAGCCTGAAGTCAACACCACCGAAGAGTAGTATTGGTCCACTAAAGGACAAGTGTCATAGATTGTCCCTGTAGGGTACCTCTTGAAGTAGGATGGAATCGAACACTAGGGATAAACACGATCTACCCAAGTATTCCCAAATCCTGGCGAGGAAACAACAGAGAAAACACGATGGAGGGACACAGAGAGTTACCTAGGTTCAAGCCACCGTGCGGTGTAAAACCCTATTCCTGCTTGTCTGGATTGCTTGCACTAATTGGCGAGGTTTATAGTATAAGGTGTTGATCATGCGATCAGATCTAGGGTTTCCAGAGGAGGAAGAAGCTCATGTTCTCGGGTGCCTCTGCCCCTTTTATAGGCACCTCTGTCGGGAAGGGTTCCCACATGGCCATCAAGGTGGGTGCAGGGAGGGAATAACTATCTTCTTGCGTAGACCCGGGTCTACCGCTAGGCGCCGTGAGTATCTTGTTCTCTGCCTCCTACACACTCCTCTGACAAAATGTAGAGGGGTGGTCCCTATCGTGTGCAGGTCCTATCGGACACTCCTGGATGGAGGAAGGAGTAGATCCTTTCCTTGGGTAGGAGGTAAGTTAGCGGCCCACTTCTGCATCTGCCCCAAAATGATAGCGCTGTTGCTGAAGTGTGCTTCATGTGATTCCTTCATAGGGTGCCTTCCCCTCTCTAGGGGCCCTCTCCTGGAGAGTTCTTGGGGAGATTGCATGGTGCACTTCTCCTTGAAGAGATCTTCCTTGCGGAGAGGCCCAATAGTAGGTGGGCCGTGGTACCCTGGCAGCCACTGGCCTAATAGTAGCCCTCAGACTCCTTGGCCGTGCAACGACTGGAGGATGAAGGCATAGGGGCCCAGAAGATGCTGGGCCTTGACGAGCCTACACGACGCAACAAGCATCCGAGGTGGTTAACAAGCTTGTGGCGGTGGATGGTAGCAAGCTTCATGTGACCGTGTTCCCATTTTTCCTTCATACCTTTTATGGGGGATGATTTCCCCTTCTCTAATTTACTCCTTGCCCTTCTGGACCATTACCAGATCCACATGTTGCACTTGCAACCTAACTCCATCACTATTATTGTTGTCTTCACCTACTTCTGCGAGGCATTCCGAGGTGTTAACCCCTCGGTCCAATGGTGTCATCTCCCACCAGCGGAGATCGAGTAGAGGCTCGCTTAGCCTCCCCTCGCGCCTCGTCAATAGCCAGCGTTAGGTCGGAATTAATGCCATGGGAAGCTAGCCTCGCAGTGGATGCGCATGCCCGGAAGATGGCTCGGGCTGCTGAATCTGGGCAGGTAAGTGGATGAGGGGCCGGTGCTGAAATGAAGCGTGATGAGGGGTCAGCCCTTGACGTGGGTGCCGAAGAGCTTGCCGAAGAGGTGGCACCACGGGCATCGAGTCCCAATGCCGCGGATGCCTCCCTAGGCCCCCATATCTAGTGATCAAGCCGACGTCAGCGAGGAATACATGTTAAATTCTGCTGCTAGAGCAGAATCATGGATCCTCTAGAAGCCCCCTGTATCACACGATGGTGGACAAGGAGGCCTGGATCTTGGAGAAAAGAGGTCCTATCCCACGCACAGACCCTGCCTCTGTCGCCATCCACACCGTAAGTGCGAGCCTTGCTGAACTAATCATGGTGTGGTTAGGACGAAGGATGAGTTGGAGGATGACCATGCTCAACTTGCTAGAGCCTAGTACTCACTCTACGACACGTTTGTCAGTAATCACAAAGCTGAATAGGCTGCTCGCTCCTATCGGGTGAAAATCGAGGTTGCTCTTGATGAATCTTGCAGGCAGGCCTCAAGGCTCGAGGAGCAAGAGGGCACCCTTGCTTCCCACGAGATGGAGGCCCTGGCCCCTTGCGGGAAGTTGAAGTCTTGGCAGGAGGTGCTGCTTTAGCGGGAGCAAAAGATCATCGCCGATCAGCAGGCCCTCCTCGGATGGGAGAAAACCGCCGCATCCCTTGCTTCTCATCTTGAGGCTAGGTAGAAAGAGCTAGGCGCCGAGCGTGGGCGAGTTGAAAAGTTGAAGATCCAACTATCCAAGAGCCAATGGGAGGGCAAATAGCTGCGTGACTAACTCAACACGCAGGCGGGCCGCCACCTTGAGGAACGAAAAATTTCTGAGGCGATGGAGAAGAGGCTAGGAGCCAAGCTCTGGTCCACCCAGGAAGACCTTGAGCAGAACGCAGTAGTTAGGGACCAAACAGTTGTGGAGTTGGACCAACTCCAAGCTGAGGTAGACAACACAGTTGAGGATGAGTGTTGTTAGCTGCCGAGCCTCGCAGGTAGAAGCATCTTCAGTAAACTTCTTCACCTCGCTCTTGGGCTAGATATAGCCGAGGTTCTCAGACCCGTTGATCCTAGCGTGCCTGACGCCCAAGTTGCCAAGGTTCAGGAACTCGTGGATTCCCTAACGCAAAAATTTCTGTGTGAGGCGGCGGATGACGAGGCCACCATCTCTCTTTCCACAAACAACTCGCCTTCGAATGACGTGGAGCGACCCGCTTGCCTGCAGGGGATCCTAGCCTCGTAGAGGATTGGTATTTGTGTGCAGGGCCCAGTAAGGCACCATCTATAACATGTTATGTAAGCAGTAGACATATGTTTGTTAAAGTATTGACCATGTGGGAAGGTTAGCGTAAAGCATGTATGTCTTGTATGAACGATTCATGCGTCTAGATTTCGGCTTTGAACCCCCTGCCCCCACCAGGCACGGTATAAAGGCGAATGTTCGTTTGCGGTACCAAACTTCCCGGGCGAGTGCACTGCGGTACCCGAGTTGACATCAATCGCGCGGAGGGGCCGTATTAGAATCGCCAACTATCTAGAGGGCCAAATGGGGGTGAATACAAATCTAACAGCCAAACGGTCGTTTGAACCAGATGAAAAACGGTTGAACTCAAATACCGCTGCTAGGTCAACTCTTCTTGGCCCGCCTTGTCAGTATTCCCCGTTATCTTTTGCGGTCGTGGACTAGCTTACCCCTGCATGGACCAGATCCCTGAGTGGACCAGATCTATTTCTTTGCTCTGCTCTAGTCTTCTCCCCTCCCCATAACATTTGCTCAGCTCCGACTGCTCGTCCCAGATTGGAGCTCGCACTTGCTCTAATTTGCATCCCCGCCATGTCCGGTCAACCTCCCATGCCTCTAATCGAAGCTCGCAGCCGTCGCCGTCGCATCATCCGCCATATCGGAGCTTCATGTCCCCGGACTAATATCTCGCCTCTGTCTAGTCCTTCTCGCACGGCGGAGCGCGTCCCGTCAGGCGATCCAGGCCGGCGACCGGCCTGGGGAAGTTGCGTGCTGCCGCGCACCCCAGACATAGTAGCCATGGCACATCAGTTCGACGACCACACTCTCATGGCCACCGTGCTAGGCGTCCGTCCCACCGTGTCGCCGGCAGAGTTGCTGTCGACTTTCAGGTCTCGTTTTGGGATCAGACGAAATGAGGTCAAGATTGAGGTATGCGCGTCACCATTCGATTTTTTCGTCCGGTTCGAGCACAGCTCAGACACCGAGCGTGTTCTGCATTCTTCCCGTTCTTTCGAGTGCTGCGGGAGAAAATGAGCTTCATGTGTTGGCATCGCGCCTGTGGGTGGGACGATCGCTTGGGGCAGCTTCGTTTCTTCTCCAAACTCGGCTTTGACGGCCTCCCATTGGATGCTTGGGAGCCAGAGGCCCTCAAGCAGGTCGTTAGTAGCCTTGGCGGTGAACTGGTGGAAATCTTGCCACGGAGCGATAGATGAGTCATCGAGGTAAAGGCGTGGCTAAAAGATCCTGGCTCCATTCCTAAGATGTACGAGGTGCAGATTCCAAGCAGGGCAGGGCGACAGCTTTGCTGGAAGCACCCGGTCATCATCCACCTGGAGGAGGTTCTGGAATCGATACATGGCATTCAGGGCCCTGAAGAGGCTTCCAGAAAGCGTCCTCGTCGCCTGCAGTGTTGGCCTAGAAGGATCGATGGCACAGGACCACCACCGTTTCGCGATAGCGCACACAGTTTCAGTGGGGGAACCGGGCTTGGATGAGCTGGTGGTTCTGATTTCCCTTGAGTGAAGACAGAGCTCAAGTGAATTGCCGTGGTATGTGTGGCTATTGAATTTGTAGTATGGAGAGCATAGAAGGAAGTTAACACCGACTAAAAATATCTAATAGTTTGAATCGATGTAGTACGTGTGTGTAATAGGTTGAAGTAGTATGTGTGTGTAATAGTTTGAATCGATGTAGTATGTGTAGTGTGTGTGTAATAGTTTGAATCGATGTAATTGAAAACCATGCTTTATAATTTTTGTGAATAACCAAGGACAACCTCATGAAAAGAGGGTGGTCTGGCAATGAGCAATGTCAATTCTGTGGATGCCAGGAAAATGTAGTCCATCTCCTCTTCAAGTACAAGGTAGCTATATTTGTAACACGTTGAACTGCAGGACCATTTTGTAGACAACACAAGACAAAGGAAAAATGGTTTACAACACAGACATCAGACGCAAAATCTATAGTCTGGGATAAAAAAATGTCAGTTAACTAGATTTAACCACGACTAGTAATTGAAGGAAATAGATACTTGATAGTATTTGCTTACAACAGTAGTACTTCCATACAAAAGGGTCTTATACCTGCACAAAAGTGGCTAAACTTCCTGCTAGTTTATAGAACAATTCGTCAGCATTTCATCTACAAAAGCCATTCTTCAGTCTGAACTTAACTATTCTACACTGAAGAAACTACAGATCTCCACAAGAAAAGTTGGCAGGCCAATTGCCTTGAGAGGACATAAGTTCTTTGATCATTTAATCCAAACTAATATATTGCCTTCCCGCCAAACTAGAAGAAATCTGCATCGTTCATGCACGAGCGATTTGCATACGCCAGTCCCGGTTCAGTTGGACCATCCGCGCCACCGCAACGATTTCTTTGAAACTGAAATTCGACATCTCCTTCTTGGGATCGCAGGTCTGTGTGAACTCGAACCTGAATTCCAGGGCTGAGCTGATGCCCACCGTCGGCTCCGGCTATCGAACAATCTAGCATGTTGAGTGTAGATGCTTGGTTGCCGCCACGGTACAGCCTCCGATGGTGCGTAGGATGGAGCGTCTTTGCCGCAGACGGCATGCTCCCAGCCTTCCCCATTGCGGTAAGGTAGTCCGTGCCGAAGCGTGGATGCGAGAGTTCCTAGACCTTGGCGCTGCCCTGATCGAGGGTGTGTACCCTCGGCGGGATGCTCTCATGAACAATTTGATACGTACCTTGTTCCCACTGCCTAGAGCATGACGTAATGCCGCCGCGTGATTTTTCCACATCACTCTCTTGGCCCTGCTTGCCGCATCTGGCGCCGATGATGTCGCCGTCGCCGCCGCGGCCGATTTGGAACATTCGTGGAAATCATCCGCTTGGCAGGGCAATGGGAGACCGGCCTTGAAGTAGAGCTTCATGGCCTGCCTTAGAGGTGCTAAATACCCCAGTTTCGATGGCTGTCACGGCGGCGGCGGCTGCTTAGGCGGGGCCATGTTACCCTAGTTGGTGCGGCGCGGAGGAGCTGCGCAAGGTGAACTGTGGTTTATCGAAGAAGGGGAGTGAAAGACTGACAGTAGGTTTGGACTACGGGCACGCGTGAAAATAACCATCTCCCATTTCCTTAGAGGTTAATAATTCGACACTCATTGCATTAACCGCTCAATCTTTATTTCCCTTCTCAGCATAAGAGTGCGAATGTATTAAAAAGATCGGTCGTGGATATCCACCTCATCGGGCAATGTACCATGACAGGTAGGAGACCGGGTTTCATTTTAGAAATGTTAATGACTGTGCCCTTATGTTTATATAATATTATTTCTATGCCACCATGTACCGTCGATTGTAGCAACACCATTAGAAATAGGGGATGACGATGTGGCATGTTTTTTTTAAAGGGCATCAGAAACAGGGGATGCTGACGTGGCATGTTTTCTGACTGGCGGGCCCGCCTCCTCCACCTTCGACAGCACGCATCCCAGGTTCGAGGGCTAGTGTATCCCACCAACACATTATTGTGCAATTTTCCATGTGGAACCTGAATTCCGGTGCTGAGCTGATGCCCATGTCGAACACAGAGAATTCTGAAAGAAGCTACTAAAAATAAATACTTTGAACTCTGAAAGTACTAAAATTAAATACATTACAATTTTGTTTGAAAGGTAATACGCATACTCCTGATCGAAATAATATAAATACAGTACAAATTTCTACTTCGAAAAATAGACCTGAAAATGCTAGCAAATAACCTAGGATGAATATAGGATTCATTCTCCCCTATATATTTCATCGTCGGTGGCTCCCGCGTGCTGCAACACATATTCAGAGAACTCTCTCCGTCTACAATGTGCTGCTAGTATCTCGTCCAGAGGGTAAGGCCTTGGTGTATGTTCCAGACTTAAACTATGCATTACCATTGTTGGTTCCTCTTCCCAGGCTTGAACCTCATGATCGTATAGTCTGATATAATTCATGTAGTATATGCAACCGGGTATGACTGTGGGGTGTAACCTGGTGTCAATGGAGATAGACCGATTGTAATCAACAAAGAGGGCACGACTTCCAATGTCACCGACGGCCTCGAGAGAGCGGTTCTCCGTGTCCACCCGGTACAACACCGATTGCCCTTTGGTGAAATCCCCGTTCAACACAAGAAGCAGATCACCATCTGACTCCACAAGGTATAATTTGTAAGTTCCGCGTACATGTTCAAAGACTGGGGCTGAAATTACTTTGGCCATCGTGATAGTGCTCGCGCGTTGCTCTAACTGATGTTGGTTGACAAGATTTCTCCATTCTCAAGTAATGCATATACTTCCCCTCGGAATGTCATCATGCAGTCCAGAAGCGTATCAGGAGGTGGCGAATACAATCCTTCTCCAAATGATTCATTGATTTGCCCCGTTGGGGTGCTCTCATCGGCCCATGCAATATGATCTGGATAATTAGTGCAAAGGAACACCATCATCAGGGACTTCGTCACGACGACAGATTGCAGAAGATCAGATGGTATGTGTGCTTGAAACTCAGTGTTAGACTTATGAGTGATTGGGTTCAGAAGCTGAATCTGGTACGGCTCCACCCTCTGAGCAAGCACGATGATGCTACGAGAAACACCGATGAAGTAGAATCTTTTGGAAGAAGAGGGCATCAGTTAGCACTAATATGTTTACAATGGAAAATACCAATAAATATCGGATGTGAATGTGAACCTGCGATGGACGTCCATTAGATTTGTCCCGAAGCAACGACTAGTGGCGAGGTTAAGGAAGGTGAAGTCACCAATGTTTGAAAGTGTGTGATCTATCATGATCCAGTTGTTGAGATGGAATTCGGTGCAAACTTCCCGACAAGCAACATAGGTGTCGACGTACTCCTCTTTCTCCAGCAAGTAGCTCGCGATCTTGCGAAGTGGGTCGGCCGGGAGATCGGACCAGTTCCTCTTTATCCGGCTACTGGCCATGGCTTACGTGCTGGAATGTTTTGATCGAGGAAGAAAGAAGAACTACCGCTGCGAGGAGAAGAAGAAGAGGAGAACTGACGAGGGAGACGGAGCGGAATTGCCACTGCGAGGAGACGAGGAGACGAGGGAGAAGAAGCAGAACTGCCACTTCAAGTTTGGATCAACGGGCTTTTTTTGGGAAGTAGCATGTGAACCAGCCATGCACTGCATGTAAGTTTTGATCAAACAGACTAACATGTGGGACCTGCTAAAAAATTCCGTGAAGTGCTACCGTGCATAGTGCGCTGACAAGTGGCATGTTTTCTGACTGGCGGGCCCGCCTCCTCCACCTCTGACGGCGCATGTCCCAGGTTGGAGGGCTGGTTCCGCCCACCAACACATTATTGTGCAATTTTCCATGCTTTATCGCAACCAGCTCCGCTCCTCTGCTCCTGCCGCCGCCACTCCGCTTAGTCGTGCACCACTCTCGTCGTCCCCTTGGGTCATCGTCCTCCTGCCCTCCCCTCCCTGCCATCCCCTCACGTCCCTTCCCCTCCCCTCCCTGTCCTGTCCCCTTGCCGTCGTCCACCGCCCAGGCGCGTTTGGAAATGAAAACCAAGAGGGGACCAACGACGCTAGTGATCCGGATCCCTCTCGGAGATGGATCCTGCGAGGCTTGAGAACACGAAGATGGGTTCTGCGTGGCTGGATATCACGAAATCTCCTTCAATTCTAGAGAGCACAGAGGACAACGAAATAGGGGAAGAGGAAGCGGGGTGCAGAGCTTTGGAGGTATGGAGCCCGGAGAAGGTGCCGTTCGTCCAGAGTGAAGGGTAAGAACTGTGATTCCTTTTCTGCATACCCCAATTAGCGTTTCTAGTCCCATGGTGATGGCAAGGATATGTGTTGGTAACCGCAAGACGTCTGTACAGCTTGTCCTTGAGCATGATGCTTTGAGAAGTGAGCATGAAGGCACTGAAATGTGTGGCGGTGCGGATGATGATGAGAAAGAATATCCAGACATGGCTGCTGGCCCTGATAGGATGGAGAGTAGGGAATATTTGGTTGATTCGAACTTTGGGCCTAACTATGGGACTGATGAGGAAGAGGAATGTGAAGATGTGGAAATGGGATGTAGATATGACGACAAAGACGAGGACATGCCAGTGATACACTTTGACAGGGACAATCCTACAATTGATGAGGGGACTGTCTTTGATAATGTGGAGGACTGCAGATATGTAGTTGCAACCTATGCAATCAGAGTTGGGTTCGAATTTATCATTGAAAAGAGCGACCAAAAGAGATTTAGGGTGCACTGTAGGGAAAGTAATGTGTGTAAATGGAGATTACATGCATCTCCAATGCGGGGTGGACACCCATTTCAGGTTGCAATAGCTACATTTAGTTTCAGTCTTTCTCATATTTATTCTGCTGATAACTAGCTCTGAATTATTTGGATTCTTATCGAATGCAGATCAAAGTAAACACAAAGAAACACAACTGCCCTAATACTTCTTTAAGTGATAAAATTAGACCGGTGACTACCAAGTGGATTGCTACTACTGTACTTGACTGGGTGAGGCAAGATCATAACATTGGACCTACTGAACTCAGAGCAAAGATTAGCAAAAATTTTAACGTTATGATTCCTTACCACAGAGTCTTTGATGGGAAGGAGATGGCTCTAGACTTCATTCAAGGCAAGTGGAATGACAATTTTCATATGTTGTATAGTTTCAAAGCTCAGGTAGAGAAAACATCACCTGGTAGTGTTGTTGACATCGATTACGAGGTTGTGAAAGGAAGAGAAAAGGTCTCGAGGGGGGTCAGGTATAAGCAGGCAGATAAGATATGCTTCAGGAGATGTTTTGTCTGCCTGAAGGCATGCTAGAAGGGGTTCCTAGACGGCTGCAGGCCATACTTGGCAATAGGTGCAACTTCTTTAACAGGGAAGTTTAGGGGACATGTTGCTTCTGCTTGTGCTTTGGACACGCATAATTGGCTTCTACCCGTAACTTATGTTGTTCTTGAGGGTGAATCAAATGAAAGTTGGACATGGTTCATGCAGAGACTACATGAAGTAATTGGTCACCCCGAAGGCTTGGTGATACACACCAGTGCATGCGAGGGTCTTGAGAATGCTGTTGATGCTGTGTTTCCTGGGTTTGAGCATAGGGAATGCATGTGGCACCTCGCTACTAACTTCACGAAGAAGTTCAAAGGAAAGATCTTTGAAGAGGACTTGTGGCGATAAGCATACACATACACCCCAAGCACACATGCTACTTACTTGCAGAACATGTATGTAGTGCCAAAGGTGAAAAATACCTTGAAGAACATCACACCAAGCTATGGGCTAGAAGCAAGTTTCGTGAGTTAAGCAAGGTGGATTTTGTTTGCAATAATTTGGCAGAGAGTTTCAATGATAAGATTTCTGTAACATCCCAATTTCAGCAACCCTGACTAGTTGTCCAGAATGCAAAAATCAGGGGGAACAAAAACTTTTTCTTGTTAAGTGTTGCAGTGTTTGCTTGTTGATTGTCTATGCTTATGCTTCTGATTGTATAGCTTATGATATACTCCTTACCTGAACATCAGTTGTCAAAAAGCTATTTAACAAAACTATCCTGGCTCATTTTACATATACTCAAATGTTCTGGCATTTCAAAACATGATCCAAGATGCTTATGTAACCAAAACTATTTTAGTAGCTCCTATTGACAAAACTACGGAGAGAGATATAATATAATCTCCATATGTTTTCAAGACAGAACCTTCAACTACTCCTACCTCTAGGATTCTCAAAACCTTGTATAAAACTTTTGAATTATACTCTTGGTAGGGATACCAAGGACTCTTACCTTACTCAAACTCCAACCTTTCAAAATTCCCCATCCTTACCTCAAGCTTAGCTTGATGGTAACTCTAGTAGTAGTTGATTTGTTAGTAAGATGAGTTGCCTACATCTGCTGTTTGACTTGATTGCTTAGAAGTAGTATGAGGTACTCTAGGAGCTCATCCACTAGGATCAAGATACTCTAAAATCACCAAACCCTAAGCAAGAATCTAAGCTGGATCTAATCTCTAGATACTTGGTGATCATCTAAAACCCTTAACCAGATCAGCTCTGAAGTGATCTAATTCTAGAAGCTTCCAAGTCAATGAAGACCAATATCAAGCAAGGATCCTTCCTACTCAATCTACACTTCAACATCATCCACTTTATGATGATTTGGTACCTTTCATCCCATCAAAATCATCACCACCCACATTCTAGTCAAAAACCCTAAATCTGCCAAATTTGGCTAAGTCTGGAATCTGTTTCAACATCACCTTTTTGAATGTCTCCTTTCCTCAACCCTTGTGCATTTTTGAAAATGCATTTGAACCATATCGTTAACCATCCTAAGTACTAACAGGGCCCACTCTTTCCCTTGGTTAGATCATCCTCCAACCCACTTGTTCTTGATGGTTTTGCATGCAAGAAATTAACATCTCCTTCAAATCTAGTCAACATGCATACTTTGATAGAAGCTCACACCACCATCCCACCTTCTATGGACCAACTCTTTGCATGGTTGTGTTCTACTCATCTAGGTCTATCAACATCTACTTCACTTGTTCCAAGTGGATCTTTGTGCTCCTTAAACCCACATGGTTTATAAGGCATCATGACTCATCTGGTATGGCAGCCTTATTTTCAACAAAGTTTGCCAGCACTTCCAGACAACCTCAAATGTAACCAATCCAAACTCCTTCTTCCATTATCATCTATATGACTTGGTCTAACTATCCATCTATCCCTTGCATCAAGGTGAGCTCTGAGCTCCAAGATCCAACAAGGTTTTGGTGGTATAAAAATAACATCACCCTAGATCCACAACTCCTTGTTCTCTATCTAATTCAAGTTGGATTTCCAATTCCCAAGGTTGAAATGCTTGGATTTCCAATTCCCAAGTTGGATTTCCAATTCCCAAAGTTGGATTTCCAATTCCCAAGGCAGAAACGAAATAGTAACTGCTTTAAATACTTTTAAGCCACAATAAACCTTGGGAAAATTCCCCCAAGTGTGTATTCAGATTTAGAATCATCTCACATCAAAAACCAACTATGTCCAATATAAATTTATCAAATGAGCTTATATAACCCATTTCTGTACTTTTTGAATAAATGAATTTAAGTGGACTAAAACTCATTTGAAAAATCTCAAATAATTCCTGGAGGTGTATCTTGACCTCATCTACCCACCAGTACCATTTCCCCATCTTGTCCAATGCAAGTTTTTAGACTTTCTTCATAGCCATCTATTTGATCAATTTTGCCAAGTTAGCAAACCCTCAAATCAAAAACCCACCAAACCTACAACAACTTGGTCAAACAAACTTGCACATCACACCTCTCCTCCCTCTAGTCGAAATACACTATAGCACCCCTCCCCCTTGTCTCTTGTGCTTGGCAAGGTAGTAGAGAGAGAGTGAGAAAGGAGAGACAAGCCTCTTGTGGTATTGGTATTCTTGGTTATCTAAAGAAGAAGTCCAGGGACATATTGCCATATTACTGATCTCAGGCAAGCCACCTTCTTGCTCATAAGCCTTGTCCTACTATTTACTTATGCATGTTTTATCTACTGTTTATGAAAACTGCACTGTTTTACTATATGTTGATGTATATATGGTAGTGGTTTGGCTTTTACGAACTATTACACTTTTGTACTATTAAGTACAACCCCCTTGATGACACCTACTTATCCCTAGTATGGTAGATGGTGTAATACACCATACCTTTGGAGACCCTATTTTAGCCAAAGAAAAGCTAGTGGATGGGAGGACCCCGGAAAAAGTTTTACCAAATGTTTTATGATAAAACCTTGGTGAGGTGGGACATCCCAAGAGATGTTGAGAAAGAAAAAGGTTTTGTTTTACTAAATGCTGAAGGAAAGATGGAGGAAAAAGGTTTACAAAAACGCACACGGTTCTTTGCAGTTTTGCTAGAACAATTAACCCTGTGCAACCACATTACTCTGGAATGGGACAGAGCTGGATTTGATGTTTGTCTATTCTGGTATAAGCTTCCTCGCAACTACTACAGGGGATCGTGATCCTCGGAGGCTGGGCCTTCTCCCCTAAAGGTCCATGTGGGACATCGACCTAGAGAAGGAACGAACTGTCTGCTGGCAGCCAGGCGTTACTATGAGCCCCTCATTGAAAGCGCCCACTCTATGAAGTGTAAAATGCGCTCCGGTTGGTCCTCGGTACCCGATGTCCTGGTTTTGAGGGGAGTAACACTCATAGGGTAGGCACTTATATTGGAGTGGGCATCCGGAGAGTCTTGATTGGTTACTCAACCCACGATCGGTGTAGATCAGGGTAGTGTACCGGATGGTGTGGGTAAAGTGTGCAACCTCTGCAGAGTGTAAATCTATTCGAATAGCCGTGTCCGTGGTCATGGATAGTTAGGAAGGTTGCTGTAGAGCTGTGCTGGTTTTGATTTCAAAAAGGATTTCGGTAAAGCAATGGCTCTAGAAATGTGTTGACCATGGGATGGTCGTAAAGGAGAAAGGTTTTGACCATGGGATGGTTGGAAGGAGGAGAAAGGAGTTTGGTCGTGGGACGACCTGAAGACGGGAGCAAATGGGTACCCCAATCCTAGTGTTTCCAAAACTTTTCAAAAAGGTTTCCAAAATGTTTTACAAAAGTTTTCAACAAAGATATGTAGATGCTATATCTACAATAGAAACTAATTGAGAAAAGAACCTCTCTAGGAGCCCTCCTACTACCATAGCCATAATGCGTATCCTCTTGTTATTATCGTTATCTTAAGGTGGTTTGCGAGTACATTCAAAGTACTCACTGGCATTTTCCCTGGCTATTAACTTGGTCAGATATCAAGAAGAGGATGAAGTTGATGGCTATGTGAGCTAGGACGTCCTCCCAGTCAGTTGCCTGTAGGTTGAGGCATGATTGGGCTCTGCGCGTGATGATGTTTCGCTACTGAAGATGGTATAGCCATAACGTCATTTATGTAAGTCTTGTAATTCGGTATATCTCGGATGTTGTAATGATATTTGTCGGTTATGTTCCACGGCTCACTGATCATGGGAGCGTGGATATATACATAACAGGGATTTCTCGGATGATTAATCCGGGGGCCCCATAGTTTCGTGCATGAAGACACCTGGAATTGTTATTTTGTTGGATGCAATAAGATAGTGCATAATGGTGAAGATAGATTTAAGGCAAAGAATTTGTGCAAGAAAATTTTTAGGCCATAAAATAGTTCCAAAGCTGGTTATGTTACTGAATGCAAGAACCAGGGCAATGAGAACGTTAAAGACGAGGATGGTCAGAAGTTCCAGAACATTGGCTGAGGTTTATATAGAATACAAGCGTGGAAGTGAACGGAGGTACACTGTAGACATTGGAAACAAGACTTATTCATGCAGGTAGTGGCAGATTACTGGTCTGCCATATCACCATGCAATTTACTTCATCTTAAAGCTTAGAGGCAGCAGAGATGAAATAGAGAACTATGTCGACAACTATTTCTCTGTGGACAAGTTTGCTGCAACTTATGTAGAAAATATACCACCTATGGCCGATGAAAATGGTTGGGAGATTGTCGATCCAGGGTTCAAACTTCAACCACCAGTTCTTAGGAGGCCACCTAGGAGGCCTAGAAAGCTAAGGATCGAAGCCTCCACCGATAAAGGTTCAATGCTGGGAGCTAGGAAAAGAAAATGCAAACGTTGTGGCGGATTCGGCCATATCAAAAGGTTGTGCAAAAACCCAGTTACACATGATATTGTCCCTGTTCACACCCCGGTGGCAGAAAATGAGGCTTCTCAGCCAGAACTGGAGGAAGAGCAGCGCGAAGACGGTGATGAGCACTCGAAGGAAAACGTACGTAAGCAGCCAATTTATGAAGAAGTGGAGGTGCCGACGAGAAAAGGGTGTGCAAAGAAACAAAAGGGTAAGTGGAACAGGGAGGAAAGGGCAAATAATGGAGGTGTATTAGAATATGAAGAAGTTGTAGGGGTGATTGAGGATGTTCTTGAGGATTTTTCGGCTAACTGTAGGAGAAATAATAAATCCCTGCCAATTTCATCTTTGTACGATTCTCCGGATGAAAGGTAAGCTTAAAAATTGTTTTATTTGCCATTTTATCATTTTTTTATCCTCATCAACTGATGCTTAATGCAGCGTGGGCTAGCAGACTAATAAGAGGAGCAGAAAGATGCGGGCACAGTAACGTCGTATGTTGAATTATATCATTGAAACTAAACTAGTCGTGTCGTCTTTATTTATATCTGGCACGTACAACGTGTCTATGATGGGGTCATGTGGACCAGATTACAATTTTTTAAATATTATTACATTAATTTTTTACCTGCGTTTGGACGCGGCTACTAGTTCCCATCTCCCTTGCATTCCCATCTCCTCTGGCGCACTCCAGAATTATGGTTGTGCCATCAAGTAGCAGAGTCAGCGTATTGTCCCATCAAATGTGAACGCAATGACTTTGTTTGTTCAGAATTTGACGACTTTTGATTAGTTTGAAAGACAGAGAAACCTAAAACATGTATCTAGACATGTTTTGGGTATAGACACATTTATTAAATATCTAAAAAAACTAAGTCTGTTATATCTGGACAGGAGTAGTACACTATTACAACACGCTCGATCCCTTCTCCTCTGTCACACTCCAAATTATGGCTGTGCCATCAAGTGCTAGGAGCAGAGTCAGCGTATTGTCCCATCAGATATGCCTGGAACGCGTGAACTTTATTTTCAGGATCGGACGAGTTTTGATCGACTAGTTTCAAAGACAAAGACAACTAAAACATGGCCAACATATATAGATTATGACGATAATCGACCCTGACTCAAGTGACCCAGATCCAAAGAGGGCATTAAGATACCGTACATAGATTTAATTTATGCTTAAGTGGCCCTAATCGACTATGATGCTCCCGCAGTCTCCATCATTGACGATGTTGTCCGCGTCGCCGCCAGCCTCCTCCGTGTCGGAATTGATGCCGATGTTCCCGGCAGCGTTCCTCCTCCTCGTGGATTCTTCACGGCGCGCTGCATCGATAACGGTGGAGGTCGTATGCCCAGGCACTGCCCAGAAATGCTGCCTCCCTTCAGGGTTGCGCAGATCCGGGTGGATCTCCCGCCGGTGGGTTCCACACAGATCAATCAACGCAACCCACTCCTTCTTGAACATCTTTCGCTAGTACGTGCTCGTGCGCGAGTACCGTGCCATTGCCCTCTTCCGCTCCGACAGCTGGAGGTGGCGCTCCTCGATCTTCCTCGCCAACACGCTGTTGCGCAAGAGCGACACGACAGGAGCACCGACGTAGCTGAGCTCGAAGCCGGCCGGAAGCCTCGCGAATGGCGGCACGAGTATGTCGTAGTGGGCGAACATCTGAGCCTCGTGCAAGCTGAGTTTGGGCCTCTCCCTCTCCATGGCGATGAAGGAACATGACCTGAGATTCGTCCCCGAGGTTAAGAGCATAAGGGCAAGGACGTAGGACCAGCGTCGTTGCCACTGCCAATCAGTTCGCAAAATAGACTTCTCGCGGATTTCCCTCGCAAAGGTCATCCTTATCGTCCACGCACCCCGATCCAACGACGGCTAACAATCAGGGATCAGGTCTTCTAGAATCCCAGAGCGGTTGCTGGTTTGGTCTGCGTCCCGATTGTTTGTGGCCAATGGCTGTAGTTGAAAAAATACACATTTCAATGACACTAGTGGATCCATATGTGGTCTCTAAAGAGAACACACATGCAATGACTCTAGCTGTGGTTAATGAGAAGAACACACATGCAATGACACTACTGGATCCATATGTGGTATGTTAAAAGAACACACATGCAATGACTCTGGTTGTCGTTAGTAAAAAGAGCACACATGCAATGACACTGGTGGATCTATGTGTGGTATCTGAAGAGAACACACACGCAATGACACTGGTGGATCCATATGTGGTATGTGAAAAGAATAGTCATGAAATGACTCCAGTTGTTGTTAGTAAAAAGAACGCACATGCAATGACACTGGTGGATCCATGTGTGGTCTCTAAAGAGAACACACATGCAATGACTCTGGCTATTGTTAGTAAAAAGAGCACACATGCAATGACACTAGTGGATCCATAGGTGGATTGTGAAAAGAACACACATGCAATGACTCTAATTGTTGTTAGTAAAAAGAACACACATGCAATGACACTGGTGGATCCATGTGTGATCTCTAGAGAGAACACACATTTCAATGACACTGGTGGATCGATATGTGGTATGTGAAAAGAATAGTCATGAAATGGCTCCAGTTGTTGTTAGCAAAAAGAGCACACATGCAAATACACTGGTGGATCCATGTGTGGTCTCTGAAGAGAACACACATGCAATGACACTGGTGGATCCATGTGTGGTCTCTGAAAAGAGAACACACATGCAATGAATCTAGTTGTGGTTAATGAGAAGAACACACATGCAATGACACTGGTTGTTGTTAGTAAAAAGAGCACGCATGCAATGACACTGGTGGATCCATGTGTGGTCTCTGAAGAGAACACACATTTCAATGACACTGGTGGATCCATATGTGGTATGTGAAAAGAATAGTCACGAAATGACTCCAGTTGTTGTTAGTAATAAGAACACACATGCAATGACACTGGTGGATCCATGTGTGCTCTCTGAAGAGAACACACATGCAATGACTCTAGCTGTGGTTAATGAGAAGAACACACATGCAATGACACTGGTGGATCCATAGGTGGATTGTGAAAAGAACACACATGCAATGACTCTAGTTGTTGTTAGCAAAAAGAACACACATGCAATGACACTGGTCGATCGATGTGTGGTCTCTGAAGAGAACACACATTTCAATGACATTGGTGGATCCATATGTGGTATGCTAAAAGAATAGTTATGAAATGACTCAAGTTGTTGTTAGTAAAAAGAGCACACATGCAATGACACTTGTGGATCCATGTGTGGTCTTTGAAGAGAACACACATGCAATGACTCTAGTTGTGGTTAATGAGAAGAACATACATGCAGTGACACTGGTGGATCCACAATGACTCCACTTGTTGTTAGTAAAAAGAACACACATGCAATAACACTGATGGATCCATGTGTGGTCTCTAAAGAGAACACACATATCAGTGACACTGGTGGATCCATATGTGGTATGTGGAAAGAGCACACATGCAATGACTCCAGTTGTTGTTAGTAAAAAGAACACACATGCAATTACACTGTGGATCCATGTGTGGTCTCTAAAGAGAACACACATGCAATGACTCTGGTTGTTGTTAGTAAAAAGAGCACACATGCGATGACACTGGTGGATCCATGTATGGTCTCTGAAGAGAACACTCATGCAATGACATTGGTGGATCCATAGGTGGATTGTGAAAAGAATAGTCATGAAATGACTCCAGTTGTTGTTAGTAAAAAGAACACACATGCAATGACAATGGTGGATCCATGTGTGGTATCTAAAGAGAACACACATGCAATGATTCTAGCTGTGGTTAATGAGAAGAATACACATGCAATGACACTGGTGGATCCATAGGTGGATTGTGGAAAGAACACACATGCAATGACTCTGGTTGTTGTTAGTAAAAAACACACATGCAATGACACTGGTGGATCCATGTGTGGTGTCTGAAGAGAACACACATTTCAATGACACTGGTGGATCCATATGTGGTATGTGAAAAGTATAGTCACGAAATGACTCTAGTTGTTGTTAGTAAAAAGATCACACATGAAATTACACTAGTGGATCCACGTGTTGTCTCTGAAGAGAGCACACATGCAATGAATCTAGCTATGGTTAATGAGAAGAACACACATGCAACGACACTGGTTTTTGTTAGTAAAAAGAGCACACATGCAATGACAATAGTGGATCCATGTGTGGTCTCTAAAGAGAACACACATTTCAATTACACTAGTGGATCCATATGTGATATGTGAAAAGAACACACATGCAATGACTCCAGTTGTTGTTAGTAAAAAGAACACACGTGCAATGACACTGGTGGATCCATGTGTGGTCTCTGAAGAGAACACACATGCGATGACTCTAGCTGTGGTTAATGAGAAGAACACACATGCAATGACACTGGTGGATCCATAGGTGGATTGTGAAAAGAACACACATGCAATGACTCTGGTTGTTGTTAGTAAAAAGAACACACATGCAATAATACTTGTGGATCCATGTGTGGTCTCTGAAGAGAACAGACATTTCAATGACACTGGTGGATCCATATGTGGTATGTGAAAATAATAGTCATGAAATGACTCCAGTTGTTGTTAGTAAAAAGAGCACACATGCAATTACACTAGTGGATCCATATGTGGTCTCTGAAGAGAACACACATGCAATGAATCTAGTTGTGGTGAATGAAAAGAACACACATGCAACGACACTGGTTTTTGTTAGTAAAAAGAGCACACATGCAATGACAATGGTGGATCCATGTGTGGTCACTGAAGAGAACACACATTTCAATGACGCTGGTGGATGCATATGTGGTATGTGAAAAGAACACACATGCAATGACTCTAGTTGTTGTTAGGAAAAAGAACACGCATGCAATGACAGTGGTGGATCCATGTGTAGTCTCTAAAGAGAACACACATTTCAATGAAACTGGTGGATCCACATGTGGTATGTGAACATAATAGTCATGAAATGACTCCCGTTGTTGTTAGTAAAAAGAACACACATGCAATGACACTGGTGGATCCCTGTGTGGTCTCTGAAGAGAACACACATGCGATGACTCTAGCTATGGTTAATGAGAAGAACACACATGCAATGGCACTGGTGGATCCATAGGTGGATTGTGAAATAAACACACATGACATTACTCAAGTTGTTGTTAGTAAAAGGAACACACATGCAATGACACTGGTGGATCCATGTGTGGTCTCTGAAGAGAACACACATTTCAATGACACTGGTGGATCCATATGTGGTATGTGAAAAGAACACACATGAAATGACTCTAGTTGTTGTTAGTAAAAAGAACACACATGCAATGACACTGGTGTATCCATGTGTGGTCTCTGAAGAGAACACACATTTCAATGACACTGGTGGATCCATATGTGGTATGTGAAAGAATAGTCATGAAATGACTCCAGTTGTTGTTAGTAAAAAGAACACACATGCAATGACACTGGGGGGATCCATGTGTGCTCTCTGAAGAGAACACACATGCAATGACTCTAGCTGTGGTTAATGAGAAGAACACACATGCAATGACACTGGTTGTTGTTAGTAAAAAGAGCACACATGCAATGACACTGGTGGATCCATGTGTGGTCTCTGAAGAGAACACAAATTTCAATGACACTAGTGGATCCATATGTGGTATGTGAAAATAATAGTCATGAAATGACTCTAGTTGTTGTTAGTAAAAAGAACACACATGCAATGACACTGGTGGATCCATGTGTGGTCTTTGAAGAGAACACACATGCCATGACTCTAGCTGTGATAATGAGAAGAACACACATGCAATGACACTGGCTGTTGTTAGTAAAAAGAGCACACATGCAATGACACTGGTGGATCCATGTGTGGTCTCTGAAGAGAACATACATTTCAATGACACTAGTGGATCCATATGTGGTATGTAAAAAGAAGAGTCATGAAATGACTCCAGTTGTTGTTAGTAAAAAGAACACACATGCAATAACACTGGTGGATCCATGTGTGGTCTCTAAAGAGAACACACATTTCAATGACACTGGTGGATCCATATGTGGTATGTGGAAAGAACACACATGCAATGACTCCAGTTGTTGTTAGTAAACAGAACACACATGCAATTACACTGTGGATCCATGTGTGGTCTCTAAAGAGAACACACATGCAATGACTCTGGTTGTTGTTAGTAAAAAGAGCACACATGCAATGACACTGGTTGATCCATGTATGGTCTCTGAAGAGAACACTCATGCAATGACATTGGTGGATCCATAGGTGGATTGTGAAAAGAATAGTCATGAAATGACTCCAGATGTTTTTAGTAAAAATAACACACATGCAATGACAATGGTGGATTCATGTGTTGTATCTAAAGAGAACACACATGCAATGACTCTATCTGTGGTTAATGAGAAGAATACACATGCAATGACACTGGTGGATCCATAAGTGGATTGTGGAAAGAACACACATGCAATGACTCTGGTTGTTGTTAGTAAAAAAAACACATGCAATGACACTGGTGGATCCATATGTGGTGTCTGAAGAGAACACACATTTCAATGACACTGGTGGATCCATGTGTGGTATGTGAAAAGAATAGTCACGAAATGACTCTAGTTGTTGTTAGTAAAAAGAGCACACATGAAATTACACTAGTGGATCCACGTGTTGTCTCTGAAGAGAGCACACATGCAATGAATCTAGCTGTGGTTAATGAGAAGAACACACATGCAACGACACTGGTTTTTGTTAGTAAAAAGAGCACACATGCAATGACAATAGTGGATCCATGTGTGGTCTCTAAAGAGAACACATATTTCAATTACACTAGTGGATCCATATGTGATATGTGAAAAGAACACACATGCAATGACTACAGTTGTTGTTAGTAAAAAGAACACACATGCAATGACACTGGTGGATCCATGTGTGGTCTCTGAAGAGAACACAGATGCGATGACTCTAGCTGTGGTTAATGAGAAGAACACACATGCAATGACATTGGTGGATCCATAGGTGGATTGTGAAAAGAACACACATGCAATGACTCTGGTTGTTGTTAGTAAAAAGAACACACATGCAATAAGACTTGTGGATCCATGTGTGGTCTCTGAAGAGAACAGACATTTCAGTGACACTGGTGGATCCATATGTGGTATGTGAAAGTAATTGTCATGAAATGACTCCAGTTGTTGTTAGTAAAAAGAGCACACATGCAATTACACTAGTGGATCCATGTGTGGTCTCTGAAGAGAACACACATACAATGAATCTAGTTGTGGTTAATGAAAGGAACACACATGCAACGACACTGGTTTTTGTTAGTAAAAAGAGCACACATGCAATGACAATGGTGGATCCATGTGTGGTCACTAAAGAGAACACACATTTCAATGACACTGGTGGATGCATATGTGGTATGTGAAAAGAACACACATGAAATGACTCTAGTTGTTGTTAGTAAAAAGAACACACATGCAATGACACTGGTGGATCCATGTGTGGTCTCTGAAGAGAATACACATTTCAATGACACTGGTGGATCCATATGTGGTATGTGAAAAGAACACACATGCAATGACTCCAGTTGTTGTAAGTATAACAAACACACATGCGATGACACTGGTGGATTCATGTGTGGTCTCTGAAGAGAACACACATGCAATGAATCTAGCTGTGGTTAATGAGAAGAACACACATTTCAATGACATAGGTGGATCCATATGTGGTATGTGAAAATAACACACATGCAATGACTCTAGTTGTTGTTAGTAAAAATAACACACATGCTATGACACTGGTGGATCCATGTGTGGTCTCTAAAGAGAACACACATTTCAATGACTCTAGCTGTGGTTAATGAGAAGAACACACATTTCAATGACACTGGTGGATCCATATGTGGTATGTGAAGAGAACACACATGCAATGACTCTGGTTGTTGTTAGTAAAAAGAACAGACATGCAATGACACTGGTGGATCCGTGTGTGGTATCTTAAGAGAACACACATGTAATGACTCTGGTTGTTGTTAGTAAAAAGAGCACACATTCAATGACACTGGTTGTTGTTATTAAAAAGAGCACACATGCAATGACACTAGTGGATCCATGTGTGGTCTCTAAAGAGAACACACATGCAATGACTCTAGCTGTGGTTAATGAGAAGAACAGACATTTCAATGACACTGGTGGATCCATATGTGGTATGTGAAAAGAATAGTTATGAAATGACTACAGTTGTTGTTAGTAAAAAGAACACACATGCAATGACACTGGTGGATCCATGTGTGGTCTCTGAAGAGAACACACATGTAATGACTCTAGGTGTGGTTACTGAAGAGAACACACATTTCAATGACACGGGTGGATCCATATGTGGTATGTGAAAAGAATAGTCATGAAATGATTCTAGTTGTTGTTAGTAAAAAGAACAAACATGCAATGACACTGGTGGATCCACGTGTGGTCTCTGAAGAGAACACACATGCAGTGACTCTAGGTGTGGTTAATGAAAAGAACACACATGCATTAACACTGGTGGATTCATAGGTGGATTGTGAAAGGAACACACATGCAATGACTCTGGTTGTTGTTAGTAAAAAGAACACACGTGCAATGACACTAGTGGATCCATGTGTGGTCTATCAAGAGAACAGACATTTCAATGACACTGGTGGATCCATATGTGGTATATGAAAAGAATAGTCATGAAATGACTGTAGTTGTTGTTAGTAAAAATAACATACATGCAATTACACTGGTGGATCCATGTGTGGTCTCTGAAGAGAACACACATGCTATTACTCTAGCTATGGTTAATGAGAAGAACACACATTTAAATGACACTGGTGGATCCGTATGTGGTTTGTGAAAAGAATAGTCATGAAATGACTCCAGTTGTTGTTAGTAAAAACAAGAAACATGCAATGACACTGGTGGATCGATGTGTGGTCTCTTAAGAGAACACACGTTTCAATGACTCTGATTGTTGTTAGTAAAAAGAGCACAGATGCAATGACACTGGTTGTTGTTAGTAAAAAGAGCACGAATGCAATGACACTGGTGGATCCATGTGTGATCATTGAAGAGAACACACATTTCAATGACACTGGTGGATCCATATGTGGTATGTGAAAAGAACACACATGCAATGACTCTAGTTGTTGTTACTAAAAAGAGCACACATGCAATGACACTGGTGCATCCATGTGTGGTCTCTGAAGAGAACACAGATGCAATGACTCTAGCTATGGTTAATGAAGAGAACACATATTTCAATGACACTGGTGGATCCATATGTGGTATGTGAAAAGAACACACATGAAATAACTCCAGTTGTTCTTAGTAAAAGGAACACACATGCAACGACACTGGTGGATCCATGTGTGCTCTCTGAAGAGAAGACACATGCAATGAATCTAGCTGTGGTTAATGAAGAGAACACACATTTCAATGACACTGGTGGATCCATATGTGGTATGTGAAAAGAACACACATGACATAACTCCAGTTGTTGTTAGTAAAAGGAACACACATGCAATGTCACTGGTGGATCCATCTGTGGTCTCTGAAGAGAACACACATTTCAATGACACTAGTGGATCCATATGTGGTATGTGAAAAGAACACACATGCAGTGACTCTAGTTGTTGTTAGTAAAAAGAACACACATGCAAATACACTGGTGGATCCATGTGTGGTCTCTGAACAGAACACACATGCAATGACTCTAGCTGTGGTTAATGACAAGAACACACATGCAATGACACTGGTGGATCCATAGGTGGATTGTGAAAAGGACACACATGCAATGACGGTGGTTGTTGTTAGTAAAAAGAACACACATGCAATGACACTGGTGGATCCATGTGTGGTCTCTGAAGAGAACAGACATTTTAATGACACTGGTGGATCCATATGTGGTATGTGAAAATAATAGTCATGAAATGAGTCCAATTGTTGTTAGTAAAAAGAGCACACATGCAATTACACTGGTGGATCCATGTGTAGTCTCTGAAGAGAACACATATGCAATGAATCTAGCTGTGGTTAATGAGAAGAACACACATGCAATGACACTAGTTGCTGTTAGTAAAAAGAGCACACATGCAATGACACTGGTTGTTATTAGTAAAAAGAGCACACATGCAATGACACTGGTGGATCCATGTGTGGTTACTGAAGAGAACACACATTTCAATGACACTGGTGGATCCATATGTGGTATGTGAAAAGAACACACATGAAATGACTCCAGTTGTTGTTAGTAAAAAGAACACACATGCAATGACACTGGTGGATCCATGTGTGGTCTCTAAAGAGAATACACATTTCAATGACACTAGTGGATCCATATGTGGTATGTGAAAAGAACACACATGCAATGACTCCAAATGTTGTTAGTAAAAAGAACACACATGCAATGACACTGGTGGATCCATGTGTGGTCTCTGAAGAGAACACACATGCAATGACTCTAGCTGGGGTTAATGAGAAGAACACACATTTCAATGACACATGTGTATCCATATGTGGTATGTGAAAAAAACAGACATGCAATGATTCTAGTTGTTGTTAGTAAAAAGAACGCACATGCAATGACACTGGTGGATCCATGTGTGGTCTCTAAAGTGTACACACCTGCAATGACTCTAGTTGTGGTTAATGAGAAGAATACACATGCAATGACACTGGTGGATCCATAGGTGGATTGTGGAAACAACACACATGCAATGACTCTGGTTGTTGTTAGTAAAAAGAACACACATGCAATGACACTGGTGGATCCATGTGTGGTGTCTGAAGAGAAGACACATTTCAATGACTCTGGTTGTTGTTAGTAAAAAGAGCACACATGTAATGACACTGGTTGTTGTTAGTAAAAAGAGCACACATTCAATGACACTAGTGGATCCATGTGTGGTCTCTGAAGAGAACACACATGCAATGACTCTAGCTGTGGTTAATGAGAAGAACAGACATTTCAATGACACTGGTGGATCCATATGTGGTATGTGATAAGAATAGTCATGAAATGACTCTAGTTGTTGTTAGTAAAAAGAACACATATGAAATGACACTGGTGGATCCACGTGTGGTCTCTGAAGAGAACACACATGCAATGACTCTAGTTGTGGCTAATGAGAAGAACGCACATGCATTGACATTGGTGGATCCATAGGTGGATTGTGAAAAGAGCACACATGCAATGACTCTGGTTGTTGTTAGTAAAAAGAACACACATGCGATGACACTAGTGGATCCATGTGTGGTCTCTGAAGAGAACATACATTTCAATGACACTAGTGGATCCATATATGGTATATGAAAAGAATACTCATGAAATGACTCTAGTTGTTGTTAGTAAAAAGAGCAGACATGCAATTACACTGGTGGATCCATGTGTGGTCTCTGAAGGAACACACATGCAATGAATCTAGTTGTGGTTAATGAGAAGAACACACATGCAATGACACTGGTTGTTGTTAGTAAAATGAGCACACATGCAATGACACTGGTGGATCCATGTGTGGTCTCTTAAGAGAACACACATTTCAATGACACTGGTGGATCCATATGAGGTGTGTGAAAATAACACACACATAATGACTCCAGTTGTTGTTAGTAAAAAGAACACACATGCAATGACACTGGTGCATCCATGTGTGGTTTCTGAAGAGAACACACATGAAATGACTCTAGCTATGGTTATTGAAGATAACACACATTTCGATGACACTTGTGGATCCATATGTGGTGTGTGAAAAGAACACACATGCAATGACTCTAGTTGTTGTTTGTAAAAAGAACACACATGCAATGACACTGGTGGATCCCTGTGTGGTCTCTGAAGAGAACACACATGCAATGACTTTAGCCGTGGTTACTGAAGAGAACACACATTTCAATGACACTGGTGGATCCATATGTGGTATGTGAAAAGAACACACATGACATAACTCCAGTTGTTGTTAGTAAAAGGAACACACATGCAATGACACTGGTGGATCCATGTGTGGTCTCTGAAGAGAACACACATTTCAATGACACTGGTGGATCCATATGTGGTATGTGAAAAGAACACACATGAAATGACTCTAGTTGTTGTTAGTAAAAATAACACACATGCAATGACACTGGTGGATCCATGTGTGGTCTCTGAAGAGAACACACATTTCAATGACACTGGTGGATCCATATGTGGTATGTGAAAGAATAGTCATGAAATGGCTCCAGTTGTTGTTAGTAAAAAGAACACACATGCAATGACACTGGGGGGATCCATGTGTGCTCTCTGAAGAGAACACGCATGCAATGACTCTAGCTGTGGTTAATGAGAAGAACACACATGCAATGACACTGGTTGTTGTTAGTAAAAAGAGCACACATGCAATGGCACTGGTGGATCCATGTGTGGTCTCTGAAGAGAACACAAATTTCAATGACACTGGTGGATCCATATGTGGTATGTGAAAATAATAGTCATGAAATGACTCTAGTTGTTGTTAGTAAAAAGAACACACATGCAATGACACTGGTGGATCCATATGTGGTCTTTGAAGAGAACACACATGCAATGACTCTAGCTGTGATAATGAGAAGAACACACATGCAATGACACTGCTTGTTGTTAGTAAAAAGAGCACACATGCAATGACACTGGTGGATCCATGTGTGGTCTCTGAAGAGAACACTCATTTCAATGACACTGGTGGATCCATATGTGGTATGTCAAAAGAACACACATGCAATGACTAAAGTTGTTGTTAGTAAAAAGAACACACATGCAATGAAACTAGTGGATCCATGTGTGGTCTCTGAAGAGAACACACATGCAATGACTCTAGTTGTGGTTAATGAGAAGAACACACATTTCAATGACATAGGTGGATCCATATGTGGTATGTGAAAAGAACACACATGCAATGACTCTAGTTGTTGTTAGTAAAAAGCACACACATGCAATAACACTGGTGGATCCATGTGTGGTCTCTGAAGAGAACACACATGCAAGGACTCTAGCTGTGGTTCATGAGAAAAACACAGATGTAATGACACTGGTTGTTGTTAGTAAAAAGAGCACACATGCAATGACACTGGTGGATCCATGTGTGGTATGTGAAGAGGATACACATTTCAATGACAATGGTGGATCCATATGTGGTATGTGAAAAGAAGAGTCATGAAATGACTCCAGTTGTTGTTAGTAAAAATAAAACACATGCAATGACACTAGTGGATCCATGTGTGGTCTTTGAAGAGAACATACATGCAATGACTCTAGCTGTGGTTAATGAGAAGATCACGCATGCAATGACACTGGTTGTTGTTAGTAAAAAGAGCACACATGCAATGACACTAGTGGATCCATGTGTGGTCTCTAAAGAGAACACACATTTCAACGACACTGGTGGATCCATATGTGGTATGTGAAAACAACACACATACAATGACTCCAGTTGTTGTTAGTAAAAAGAACACACATGCATTGACACTGGTGGATCCATCTGAGGTCTCTAAAGAGAACACACATGCAATGACTCTAGCTGTGGTTAATGAGAAGAACACACATTTCAATGACACTGGTGGATCCATATGTGGTATGTGAAAATAATAGTCATGAAATGGCTCCAGTTGTTGTTAGTAAAAAGACCACACATGCAATGACACTGGTGGATCCATGTGTGGTCTCTGAAGAGAACACACATTTCAATGACTCTACTTGTTGTTAGTAAAAAGAGCACACATGCAATGACACTGGTTGTTGTTAGTAAAAAGTGCACACATGCAATGACACTGGTGGATCCATGTGTGGTCTCTGAAGAGAACACACATTTCAATGACACTGGCAGATCCATATGTGGTGTGTGAAAAGAACACACATGCAATGACTCCAGTTGTTGTTAGTAAAAAGAACACACATGCAATGACACTGGTGGATCCATGTGTGGTATCTAAAGAGAACACACATGCAATGACTCTAGCTGTGGTTACTGAAGAGAACACACATTTCAATGACACTAGTGGATCCATGAGTGGTCTCAGAAGAGAACACACATTTCAATGACACTGATAGATCCATATGTGGTATGTGCAAACAAATATTCATGAAATGACTCTAGTTGTTGTTAGTAAAAATAACACGCATGCAATGCCACTGGTGGATCCATGTGTGCTCTCTGAAGAGAACACACATGCAATGACTTTAGTTGTGGTTAATGAGAAGAACACACATGCAATGACACTGGTTGTTGTTAGTAAAAAGAGCACACATGCAAGGACACTGGTGGATCCATGTGTGGTCTCTGACGAGAACATACATTTCAATGACACTAGTGGATCCATATGTGGTATGTAAAAAGAATACTCATGAAATGACTCCAGTTGTTGTTAGTAAAAAGAACACACATGCAATGACACTGGTGGATCTATGTGTGGTCTCAAAAGAGAACACACATTTCAATGACTCTGGTTGTTGTTAGTAAAAAGATCACACATACAATGACATTGGTTATTGTTAGTAAAAAGAGCACACATGCAATGACACTGGTGGATCCATGTGTGGTCTTTGAAGAGAACACACATTTCAATGAGACTGGTGGATCCATATGTGGTGTGTGAAAAGAACACACATGCAATGACTCCAGTTGTTGTTAGTAAAAAGAACACACATGCAATGACACTGGTGGATCCATGTGTGGTATCTGAAGAGAACACACATGCAATGACTCTAGATGTGGTTACTGAAGAGAACACACATTTCAATGACACTAGTGGATCCATGTGTGGTCTTTGAAGAGAACACACATTTCAATGACACTAGTGGATCCCTATGTGGTATGTGCAAATAATAGTCATGAAATGACTCCCGTTGTTGTTAGTAAAAACAACACACATGCAATGACACTGGTGGATCCATGTGTGGTCTCTGAAGAGAACACATATTTCAATGACTCTGGTTGTTGTTAGTAAAAAGAGCACACATGCAATGACACTGGTTGTTGTTAGTAAAAAGAGCACACATGCAATGACACTGGTGGATCAATGTGTGGTCACTGAAGAGAACACACATTTCAATGACACTGGTTGATCCATATGTGGTGTGTGAAACGAACACACATGCAATGGCTCCAGTTGTTGTTAGTAAAAAGAACACACATGCAGTGACATTGGTGGATCCATGTGTGGTCTCTAAAGAGAACACACATGCAATGACTCTAGCTGTGGTTACTGAAGAGAACACACATTTCAGTGACACTGGTGGATCCAGATGTGGTATGTGAAAAGAACACACATGAAATGACTCCAGTTGTTGTTAGTAAAAAGAACACACATGCAATGACACTGCTGGATATATGTGTGGTCTCTGAAGAGAACACACATTTCAATGACACTATGTAAGATCCCTCCTTAATAAAGGAAAAGATCCCTGTGATTGCAATGCTAGTCCCTGGATCAATGCTAGCATCCACAGTTTAAGACGAAGTACGCAGATACAAAGGTCGTTTTATTACAGTCATTCCAGAGATAAAACATAGTCTTTTACAACTCATGGCCAAAGGCCTAATACAAGAGTTTATGGAATAAGTAAATAAACATAAGTCTTCATCTTCATGTGCCACAGGCAAGCATGTTGAGTGTAGACTCATGACTCCTATTCATCATCAGAGTAACCTGCAACATCATAAGTTACAGCCACAGAGGGTCAATACTTTGGAATTGTATTGGCAAGTGATACCTTAGTATATTTTAAGTGGACTATAATACTATATGCATTTGGCTGGTGGAGCTTAGGCTTGCATTGCTCAAAATAGATTTTTCCTTATCTTTTGAAAATACTAAATTTTGTTTTGACAAAAACCAACAAGGCATCTACCAATCAAGACTGAAGATCCTCTCAAGGAATCTACCTATCAAAGATTGAATATCCTTACTTGGCAAAATACCCAAGGCATCTACCAATCAAGACTGAAGATCCACTCAGGGCATCTACCAATCAAAGACTGAAGATCCTTTTAACCCTTGTTCACCCACAAGTTTTATTTAGAAATTGGAGTGAGGAGATTCTTGAAGTTTCCATGTCTTGATGCTCAAATTGTCCTTTACCAGGGACATGGCTAAGTACTTAGGTTTTACACTCTGCAGAGGTGGTGCACTTTCCCCACAAGACTTGGTTTCCCAAGACAAGATCCTTCAGTAGCCTTTCCTTAATCAAATGGACGCGCTCCAACCTATCATCCCTTCTACCACCCACTGTCCAAGAGACTAAGTTCTAGCATCCTAAGATCATGGCAGAGCCCATAATGCCAAGTGGTTGCACTTGAAGCTTCTCAACATTTGACATCTCAAATCTCTTTGTTTCCTGGGTGGCCATCCACAAGTGAGATACACAAGCCAAGTCATGGCCTTGTGAACCACTCAACATAATCCATTCCTTCCATTCCACCCAGGTGATTCATTAATTTAGTTGTTTTTGTTAAATAAAACACAAGACCTCAGACTTAGAATATTTTTCCATAGTGTGAATATATAAACCACCCTTGTTTTCTAGTAGCTAGGCTAAGCATGATAGTAATAGGAATCTTGACTTAGGTAATTTTCACTAAGGTTTCACCTAATAGGTTTTCCCAAAGCATAGCTTGTACTTAGCAAATAACCATGCAAGTCCTATACTTATAAAAATATTACTAATGCATAAATAAAATATAGGAATGGAATATTCATGATGATATCACTTGCCTTGGTAGTGTGGAGAGTAGCACTCGTCACAATCACAATCACTAGCAAAATCTACACACAAAGTTATAGCACACAATTACACACAAATATATACAAACAAGAAATAATATGAATGCATGCATGCATGCATCTACCAAATGGTGATTTTTTGAAAACTCAACCAAGCAAGTGTATGAATACAGAAACTTAGCAAGTCACTAGTTTACCAACTAAACAAAATCTAACTCTAAACAAAGTACTAAACCAAATCTATACTTAAAAAGGCCTCAAACAAGTCTCTGCAATTTAAGCACATCTAATGGTTACTATTTGCTAAACAAATTGGATAGGCAGAAAGGTCTTGAATTACTAAATCCAACGGTATAAAATTTGTAAAAATCTAACGTGGCAATCAAAAGTTATGAGCATTTGAATTTGGAACAAATTTCTGGTTTTAAATCTATTATCTAACCTAGCCACGCGTCATGATCTTATTCGCCCGTACCGTTTCGCACTGGATCGAGCTCCACAGCCGTAGGATCTAAATGAAATCTGGCGGCTCAGATCGCGTACCGCTTCGGGGTTAAGTGGATCTATCCTAGCGCTACGATACAGATCTAACGGCTGCTATTGCCCTGGCCAAGAACTGGCGGCGGAGCGGTGGCTACCGGCGGCGGAACTGTCGGTCGACGACGGAGGCGGCGCTACAGGGGGTAAGTGAGAACGAGGAGTAGCTCACCGGGCTCAGGGGGTCACGGTGAAGCTCGTCGTACTCGCGGTTGGTCAAGGGGCGCTCGGGCACGGTTGCGATTGCTCGCCGGAGTGGAGGACGGCGTCGGTGCGTCGGGTGGTCGTCGTGGACGTCGCTGTGAACCACCCCAAGGCAAGGCGAGGACACGGTTAGATCCACAGAGTCAAGGCAGAGTCGTGTGCGTGAACTAGAAGACGCGGGGCGGTCAGGGCTTACCACTAGAGCTCGCCGGAGTTCGTACAGAAGACGGTGGCGGCCAGTCAACGATGCTGCCGGAGCTACGGTTCATGCGAGGGCAAACGAAATGTGTTAAAAGAAGCGCAGAGGCTCACTGAACTAGTTTGCAAGAACGAGAGGCAGAGGGGAGCTCAGAACTCACTGGAATTTGCCGGCGCAGTCGTCGGAGACGGCGGGGCTATAGAGAGTAATGCTCGCAGCCTGGTGGCGCTCTGGGTTCGGGGTTTGAGGGAGAAGAGAGAGGGGGCAGAGGGGGTTCTTATAGCCTGGTCACGAGCGAGAATTACTCGGCCAATAAATCAAATTGATGCCGCGAATTAAACACAGAAACGCCCGCGTTGATTTGGGGATGAACGGGTCGTGCGGGTGGAGACGACGCTGACGTGGAGAAGGCCCGCTTGTCAGCGAAACGTGCGAGGTGTAGGTGGGGTCTGCCTGTCAGCGGCTCAGCGCGTGCGCTTGCGCGTGAGAGAAGAATAAGGAGATCCCGGGTGGGCTTGCTGGGCTCGATTTGCTGCTGGGCCAGATTCTGGCCGCGCGGCCTTTTTCCTTTGAGGAGTCCTTTTCTTTTTCTAAATTCATTTTCTGGTATGAATTTTGATATGAATTCAAATCCTTTTGAATTCAAACTGCTTTGGGAATTTTTGCAGGGTTTTGTGGGTTCAAAAATAGTCATTTAACTAAGTGGTTACCTTGCAAGGCTTGGTCAAGCTTGGGTTTCAGAATAAACAGAGATTTGCTCTAGTTTGCAAATATTTGGAATAGGGTTTAGAAAATATTTCTAAATTGGAATTTTGGGTTTAAATGCTACTCCTAAACTTTCCAACCATGGAGGCAAGCAAACAAGATCATGGACAATCAAATCTCAAAGGGTGATGGCCAATTGAGATAAATTGCCCACATGAAATCATAGCCAAAGTTTGTGCTTCTAAATGATTTTGAGAAAACCCTAAATGGATGAATGATGCAAAGATGATATGAATGAGTTTTGAAACATGATTTTTAGGGATGTTACAATCTAACCCCCTTAAGATGAATCTCGCCCTCGAGATTCGGATTGGCTATCAAATAGGTGTGGGTGGTCTTTCCGAAGATCATCTTCTCTTTCCCATGTTGCTTCGTCTTCGGAATGATGATTCCATTGTACTTTGCAAAACTTGATAGTCTTTGTCCTTGTGACTCTTTCTGTGGTTTCAAGAATCTTGACAGGCTTCTCTTCATAGGTAAGATCACTTTCTAGTTGAACTTCCCCCAAGGGTATGGTATCCTTCAAAGATGTTTCTTCCATTTCTGGGTGACATTTCTTAAGTTGGCTCACATGAAAAACATTATGGACTGCTGATAAAGATGCTGGAAGTTCGATTTCATACGCAACTTCTCCCTTGCAACTTAAAATATTGAATGGTCCAACATATCTTGGTGCTAACTTTCCTTTGACTCCAAATCTTTTCACTCCACGAAGTGGTGATACTCTAAGATAAGCTCTATCCCCAACTTCGTAGGTGATTTCCCTACGCTTAGCATCTGCGTAGCTTTTCTGTCGAGACTGTGCTATCTTCAACCTGTCCCTAACCAATTTGACCTTTTCTTCGGCGTCTTTGATAAGATCTGGTCCAAACAAACTTCTTTCTCCCACACCATTCCATAGCAATGGGGTGGTACACTTCCTTCCGTATAGAAACTCAAATGGTGCCATCCCGATACTAGATTGGTGACTGTTGTTGTAAGAGAACTCTGCGTAAGGCAGACTTTCATCCCAACTTGCTCCATAGTCTAGGGCACATGCCCTCAACATGTCTTCAAGAATTTGATTAGTCCTTTCTGTTTGTCCATCAGTTTCAGGATGAAAAGCAGTGCTGAATTCCAACCTCGTTCCTAAAGATTCATGAAGCTGTCTCCAAAAATGAGAAGTGAACTGAGTTCCTCTATCAGATACAATACTCTTTGGCACACCGTGAAGGCATACAATTCTGCTCATGTAGATTTTGGCTAACTTTGCACTGGTATAAGTTGTCTTTACAGGTATAAAATGAGCCACTTTAGTTAGGCGATCCACTACTACTCATATGGAATCATACCCTGACCTGGTCCTTGGTAATCCGGTAATGAAATCCATACCAATATTTTCCCACTTCCATTCAGGAATAGGCATTGGTTGAAGCAAACCTGCTGGTTTCTGATGCTCCGCTTTCACTCTACTACACACATCACACAAAGCAATGTGTTCGGCGATGTCCCTTTTGAGATTGTTCCACCAAAATCTTTCTTTCATATCCATGTACATTTTGGTGTTTCCCGGGTGAATAGAATACGGAGAGTTATGGGCTTCTTGTAGAATCAGTTTCCGCATTTCCGGATCTTGTGGAACACAAATACGTTTCCCGTGCCATAAAGCACCTTGTTCGTCCCTGTGGAAACTTTTAGCTTTCCCTTGGCTAATCTTTTCCTTAATCTCTTCGATTTCTTTATCCGCCTTTTGGGCTTCCTTAATCTTATCCAACAGAGTGGGTTGAACATCCAAAGACATGAGATGTCCTTCTGGCACAATCTCCAACCTGAGTTCCTTGAATTGCTTACACAAGTCATCTGGCAATTCACCTTTGGTAAGGCCATTTACAAACGCCTTACGACTTAGAGCATCTGCTACTACATTTGCTTTACCGGGGTGGTATTGCAAACTCAAGTCGTAATCCTTGATAAGTTCTAGCCATATCCTTTGTCTCATATTGATTTCCTTCTGGGTGAAGATATACTTCAAACTCTTATGATCGGTGAATACTTCACAGCGTTTTCCCAAAAGGTAGTGTCTCCATGTTTTGAGTGCTTGGACAACAGCGGCTAACTCTAAATCATGAGTAAGATAATTTACTTCATGAGTTTTGAGTTGTCTCGAGGCATAAGCCACAACCTTTCCGCCTTGCATAAGTACGGCTCCTAATCCTTGATGCGAAGCATCACAATACACTTGGAAATCCTTTTCCAAATCTGGTAGGCACAGAACTGGTGCTGACACAAGTCTCTTCTTTAACTCTTGAAAGCTGAGTTCACATCCTTCAGACCAAGAAAATTTCTTATCTTTCTTTAACAATTCTGTCATTGGTTTAGCAACCTTTGAAAAAATTTCAATGAATCTTCTGTAGTAACCTGCTAAACCAAGGAAACTACGAACCTCTTTTACGTTCTTAGGAGATTCCCATTCTGTCACGGCTGAAACTTTAGCAGGATCAACTGCTACACCATCCTTTGTCATAATATGACCAAGAAATCCAACTTCCTCTAACCAAAACTCACACTTGCTGAACTTGGCATAAAGTTTATGTTCCCTTAGTTTCTCAAGTATTAAGCGTAGATGTCTTTCATGCTCTTCCTTGCTCTTGGAGTAGACTAAGATGTCATCTATGAAAACGACAACGAACTTGTCGAGAAATTCCATGAACACTTTGTTCATCATATTCATGAAGTATGCTGGAGCGTTGGTCAATCCAAAAGGCATCACAGTGTACTCATACAATCCATACCTTGTGGTGAAGGCTGTTTTAGGTATGTCTTGCTCTCTTATCTTGAGTTGAAAATAGCCTGACCGAAGATCAATCTTCGAGAACACACAAGCTCCTTCTAGCTGATCAAACAAGTCATTGATTCTTGGCAACGGATATTTGTTCTTGATGGTTACCTTGTTGAGAGAACGGTAATCTATGCATAATCTTTGAGTTCTATCTCTCTTTTCTACGAACAAAACTGGAGCTCCCCAAGATGAAGAACTTGGCTGGATGAATCCTTTCTGCAATTGTTCTCCAAGTTGTTTCTTGAGTTCCTTAAGTTCGTCAACTGACATTTTATAAGGCCTCTTTGCTCTTGGTCCAGAACCTGGTACCAAATCTATTATAAACTCCACATCTCTATCTGGTGGCATTCCTGGTAACTCTTCCGGAAACACATCCGGATATTCACACACAATTGGCACCGTGTCCATGCTAACCCCCTTAAGAGAATTCAACTTACTCCCTTTAGATTTAAAATTGGACTTGAATATTATCCTCTTACCTTCAGGGGTTGTGAGTGAAATTGTGCGATTTGCACAATCTAGTACTCCCTCATACTTAGCCATCCAATCCATTCCCAAAATTACATCCAATCCTTGGGAATTTAGGATTATTAGGTTTACTGGAAACTTATGTTTTCCGATCTCTATGACTAGATCCCGGCATCCAAGACTCACTATCATATCTCCTCCCGGAGAGCTAACTTTTATCGAGCACCCAATGTTTTCAGATGCAAACCCGTTTCTATCAACAAATGCTTTTGATATGAATGAATGAGATGCACCAGTATCAAAGAGTACAAATGCTGAGATGGTATTGAGTCTGAACTTACCAGAAACAGCATCAGGCTCTTCATAGACCTCCTCCACCTTGATGTGGTTAACTTGTCCTTTCTGAAAAGGATTGGGCTTGTTAGGTCCTTCAACTTTCTTTTCAGGGCACTCATTAGCATAATGCCCCAGCTTCTTGCATTTATAGCATTCAACCTGACTGATGTCCGTCTTAGACTGGTTCCTACTTCCACTTCCACTGTGGTGGCTCTTATGTCCGCTCTTGTGATTCTTGTATTTATCATTTTCATGACTGCGATGATGTTTGTTGTCATGACGGTTGTGGTTGTGGTGCTTATTAAACTTCCCATGCTTGTGAGATCCTGAGCTGACACTATCATCATGGTGAGATCGTTTATGAGACGATCCCGAGCTGTGCTTGTCGGAGTGTTTCCTCTTCCTACTCTCGACTTGCTTCATTTTATTCTCCACAATAACAGCCTTGTCACACAGCGACTGATAAGTTGGAACATATGCCACAGACAGTTGCAGACTCAGTTCATCATTCAAACCTTCCAGAAACTTTTCGTTCCTTTTGGCATCCGTGTCAACCTCATCCAGTGCATAGCGCGCCAGATTGTTGAACTCTTCAATATATTCAGCCACGCTGTGGTTGCGCTGCTTCAGGTTGTGAAACTCCTTCTTTTTCAGGCTCATCATTCCTGGAGAGATATGAGTAGTGCGGAAGCCATCTTCAAAGATAGCCCAAGTCACCTCATCAATAGGCGTGGTAATCTGGAAGTTGTCCCACCATGCTGCGGCTGGTCCTTCCAACAGATGTGCCGCGAACCTGACTTTTTCGGCATCCGTGCAGCCCACGGTTACTAAGTCCTTGTTCACAAAACGTAGCCAATCATTGGCCACCATGGGATCAGTCGTTCCTGAAAACTTAGCTGGCCTTAGACGCAGAAATCTGGTGAGCATATCAAAACCTGGAGGGTTGTTGTTGTTATTGTTGTTATTGTTGTTGTTGTTATTGGGGTTGTTGTTGTTCTGGTTCTGGATGAACGTCGTCATCATTTGCATAAGCTGTGTTTGCGCATTCATCATTTGTTGCATTTCCGGGGTAATGTTGGGGTTGGGGTTGGTGTTTGCGCGACGGGGAGGCATCTGTGGTTTAATCATATAGAGATAAGAATGAGATACCCTTACATGATTTATTCACAATACATTACTCAACCAAACACATAGCAATCAACACCAAGATATAAACTCGACAACAAGATAACAAAAGTCTCAAAGCAAATACACACAAGTGGCAAGCCATCCACATGTCGGATGGTCCAATAATAAGTTCACAAATAACAAGTGCGGTAAATAAAGATAACTGAGTAGTCAAATCTACTCGTCAGCCTCAATCTCCTCCTCGACAAAGGTAAGACCTGCGTTCTCCATTGCGGTCTTGTTCTCCTCGATGGTAGTGGTCAAAGAGTCGATCTTGGCTTTGAGAGCCCTCTTCTGGGAACGAAGCCTCTCAATCACTGTCTGCTGCTGCTCTAACTCGAAGTCCTTGGACTGCAGTTCCTCGGTCATATCACGAATCCTCTTGTTCCTATCCTGGACACGCTTCTCTTGACTCTTGAACTTACGGTCTTGGGTCTCGAACTTTGCCTCCATCTCCTTGACTATCTCGTCCTGCTGCGCGAAGAGCTTGTCCTTCTCGCGAAGCTGCACCTGGAGCTCGTCATTACTAAGCATGACGTTGGTCCTATCAGTATCCACGTGCCTAATAAGAGTCTCTAAGTCCTGGAGGTACAGGCGTATCGGCTCTGCTATGACCCTCGAATCGTCCTCAAAGTCAATGGACTCTCCGTCATCATCACGCCTTCCGAAAGCGTGAAAGTGAGTGCCTCTAACCTGTCGGGAGTGACGACCTAACACTCGTCCAATCAGATCCTGCATGACAACCTCCATGCCTCTTTCCCTGTCATCGTGCATAAGCTTGAAGACGATGGCCTCCCTAGTAGGCTCTGACTGGCGTCCTGGCTGGTTCACCTTGAAGCCCCAAAGGTCCTTCCTCTCAAACTTGGTGAGTGGGTGCACCATAATGATAGGAAGAGGGAGATCGAGTAAAGTAGTAAGCTCTACAATACGAGGACCAAAACGGGTAGCCTGGAACTCCTCAACAGTGCTGATGGCAATAGGCATCTATTTATAAGATTGAAAGTTAGAACAACACAAATTTAAATTAAACAAGACAAACATTCAAGCATAACCATGGAACACAAAAATCACACAAGTCATGCATACATAAATCCATTACATCAACCAAGGTTCAAACTTTTAAGGTATCATTTTGGAAAATAAGGTGATAGGTGGTGGTCCAACTAACGAAGTGCGCTTACAATCCTATCTCATTGGATCTGGTGGCTAACACAATGTTCCTAGTGGCAATCACCCTATCTTGTTCACATGCTTCTATCACTAAGTCTATAATATCTCCTCTTAAGGATTGGTTGGTGACTTCCAACTCTTGGGTATGTTCCTTCTCTTTCTCTAAGTCTTTTTGGAGGTTGAGCATCTTGCACTTGACTCTAGAACTTAGTTCTTTGATAGTCTTCCAAGCTGCTTCTTTTGCTGACTCAAAGAATGTGGTGTGCATAAAAGTGTTGGTGTACATGCAAAAGCCCTTTTCTTTGTGGTTGTCTTCCTTGTTTTTGTACAAGTGAAGTTGCACCCACCAATACTCCACTCCTTCCTCCATCACTGGAAAGCCCTTGTACACAGCTGCACCATGTGCTCCCATTGTCCCCATGAGGTCCTTGAGAATCTTGGGAAACTCAGTCTCACATTCCAAGGTCATGGTCATGAGTGGTCCTTTCTTCACGGCTTCGTTGATGGAGTTCATCTACAAATAGAGATGAGAATGAGAAGATTAGAAAAGTTTACGAGAAGAATAGACAAGTGTAGAAGAAGTTAAATTTTTTTCCTTAGTGGTTTCCAATCCTAGGGTCATAATCCTACAGGCAACACAGTGCTCTGATACCATCTGTAAGATCCCTCCTTAATAAAGGAAAAGATCCCTGTGATTGCAATGCTAGTCCCTGGATCAATGCTAGCATCCACAGTTTAAGACGAAGTACGCAGATACAAAGGTCATTTTATTACAGTCATTCCAGAGATAAAACATAGTCTTTTACAACTCATGGCCAAAGGCCTAATACAAGAGTTTATGGAATAAGTAAATAAACATAAGTCTTCATCTTCATGTGCCACAGGCAAGCATGTTGAGTGTAGACTCATGACTCCTATTCATCATCAGAGTAACCTGCAACATCATAAGTTACAGCCACAGAGGGTCAATACTTTGGAATAGTATTGGCAAGTGATACCTTAGTATATTTTAAGTGGACTATAATACTATATGCATTTGGCTGGTGGAGCTTAGGCTTGAATTGCTCAAAATATATTTTTCCTTATCTTTTGAAAATACTAAATTTTGTTTTGACAAAAACCAATAAGGCATCTACCAATCAAGACTGAAGATCCTCTCAAGGCATCTACCAATCAAAGATTGAAGATCCTTACTTGGCAAAATACCCAAGGCATCTACCAATCAAGACTGAAGATCCACTCAGGGCATCTACCAATCAAAGACTGAAGATCCTTTTAACCCTTGTTCACCCACAAGTTTTATTTAGAAATTGGAGTGAGGAGATTCTTGAAGTTTCCATGTCTTGATGCTCAAATTGTCCTTTACCAGGGACATGGCTAAGTACTTAGGTTTTACACTCTGCAGAGGTGGTGCACTTTCCCCACAAGACTTGGTTTCCCAAGACAAGATCCTTCAGTAGCCTTTCCTTAATCAAATGGACGCGCTCCAACCTATCATCCCTTCTACCACCCACTGTCCAAGAGACTAAGTTCTAGCATCCTAAGATCATGGCAGAGCCCATAATGCCAAGTGGTTGCACTTGAAGCTTCTCAACATTTGACATCTCAAATCTCTTTGTTTCCTGGGTGGCCATCCACAAGTGAGATACACAAGCCAAGTCATGGCCTTGTGAACCACTCAACATAATCCATTCCTTCCATTCCACCCAGGTGATTCATTAATTTAGTTGTTTTTGTTAAATAAAACACAAGACCTCAGACTTAGAATATTTTTCCATAGTGTGAATATATAAACCACCCTTGTTTTCTAGTAGCTAGGCTAAGCATGATAGTAATAGGAATCTTGACTTAGGTAATTTTCACTAAGGTTTCACCTAATAGGTTTTCCCAAAGCATAGCTTGTACTTAGCAAATAACCATGCAAGTCCTATACTTATAAAAATATTACTAATGCATAAATAAAATATAGGAATGGAATATTCATGATGATATCACTTGCCTTGGTAGTGTGGAGAGTAGCACTCGTCACAATCACAATCACTAGCAAAATCTACACACAAAGTTATAGCACACAATTACACACAAATATATACAAACAAGAAATAATATGAATGCATGCATGCATGCATCTACCAAATGGTGATTTTTTGAAAACTCAACCAAGCAAGTGTATGAATACAGAAACTTAGCAAGTCACTAGTTTACCAACTAAACAAAATCTAACTCTAAACAAAGTACTAAACCAAATCTATACTTAAAAAGGCCTCAAACAAGTCTCTGCAATTTAAGCACATCTAATGGTTACTATTTGCTAAACAAATTGGATAGGCAGAAAGGTCTTGAATTACTGAATCCAACGGTATAAAATTTGTAAAAATCTAACGTGGCAATCAAAAGTTATGAGCATTTGAATTTGGAACAAATTTCTGGTTTTAAATCTATTTTCAGATCTAACCTAGCCACGCGTCATGATCTTATTCACCCGTACCGTTTCGCACTGGATCGAGCTCCACAGCCGTAGGATCTAAATGAAATCTGGCGGCTCAGATCGCGTACCGCTTCGGGGTTAAGTGGATCTATCCTAGCGCTACGATACAGATCTAACGGCTGCTATTGCCCTGGCCAAGAACTGGCGGCGGAGCGGTGGCTACCGGCGGCGGAACTGTCGGTCGACGACGGAGGCGGCGCTACAGGGGGTAAGTGAGAACGAGGAGTAGCTCACCGGGCTCAGGGGGTCACGGTGAAGCTCGTCGTACTCGCGATTGGTCAAGGGGCGCTCGGGCACGGTTGTGATTGCTCGCCAGAGTGGAGGACGGCGTCGGTGCGTCGGGTGGTCGTCGTGGACGTCGCTGTGAACCACCCCAAGGCAAGGCGAGGACACGGTTAGATCCACAGAGTCAAGGCAGAGTCATGTGCGTGAACTAGAAGACGCGGGGCGGTCGGGGCTTACCACTAGAGCTCGCCAGAGTTCGTACAGAAGACGGTGGCGGCCAGTCGACTATGTTGCCGGAGCTACGGTTCATGCGAGGGCAAACGAAATGTGTTAAAAGAAGCGCAGAGGCTCACTGAACTAGTTTGCAAGAACGAGAGGCAGAGGGGAGCTCAGAACTCACCGGAATTCGCCGGCGCAGTCGTCGGAGACGGCGGGGCTACAGAGAGTAATGCTCGCAGCCTGGTGGCGCTCTGGGTTCGGGGTTTGAGGGAGAAGAGAGAGGGGGCAGAGGGGGTTCTTATAGCCTGGTCACGAGCGAGAATTACTCGGCCAATAAATCAAATTGACGCCGCGAATTAAACACAGAAACACCCGCGTTGATTTGGGGATGAACGGGTCGTGCGGGTGGAGACGACGCTGACGTGGAGAAGGCCCGCTTGTTAGCGAAACGTGCGAGGTGTAGGTGGGGTCTGCCTGTCAGCGGCTCAGCGTGTGCGCTTGCGCGTGAGAGAAGAATAAGGAGATCCCGGGTAGGCTTGCTGGGCTCGATTTGCTGCTGGGCCAGATTCTGGCCGCGCGGCCTTTTTCCTTTGAGGAGTCCTTTTCTTTTTCTAAATTCATTTTCTGGTATGAATTTTGATATGAATTCAAATCCTTTTGAATTCAAACTGCTTTGGGAATTTTTGCAGGGTTTTGTGGGTTCAAAAACAGTCATTTAACTAAGTGGTTACCTTGCAAGGCTTGGTCAAGCTTGGGTTTCAGAATAAACAGAGATTTGCTCTAGTTTGCAAATATTTGGAATAGGGTTTAGAAAATATTTCTAAATTGGAATTTTGGGTTTAAATGCTACTCCTAAACTTTCCAACCATGGAGGCAAGCAAACAAGATCATGGACAATCAAATCTCAAAGGGTGATGGCCAATTGAGATAAATTGCCCACATGAAATCATAGCCAAAGTTTGTGCTTCTAAATGATTTTGAGAAAAACCCTAAATGGATGAATGATGCAAAGATCATATGAATGAGTTTTGAAACATGATTTTTAGGGATGTTACAATCTAACCCCCTTAAGATGAATCTCGCCCTCGAGATTCGGATTGGCTAGCAAATAGGTGTGGGTGGTCTTTCCGAAGATCATCTTCTCTTTCCCATGTTGCTTCTTCTTCGGAATGATGATTCCATTGTACTTTGCAAAACTTGATAGTCTTTGTCCTTGTGACTCTTTCTGTGGTTTCAAGAATCTTGACAGGCTTCTCTTCATAGGTAAGATCACTTCCTAGTTGAACTTCCCCCAAGGGTATGGTATCCTTCAAAGATGTTTCTTCCATTTCTGGGTGACATTTCTTAAGTTGGCTCACATGAAAAACATTATGGACTGCTGATAAAGATGCTGGAAGTTCGATTTCATACGCAACTTCTCCCTTGCAACTTAAAATATTGAATGGTCCAACATATCTTGGTGCTAACTTTCCTTTGACTCCAAATCTTTTCACTCCACGAAGTGGTGATACTCTAAGATAAGCTCTATCCCCAACTTCGTAGGTGATTTCCCTACGCTTAGCATCTGCGTAGCTTTTCTGTCGAGACTGTGCTATCTTCAACCTGTCCCTAACCAATTTGACCTTTTCTTCGGCGTCTTTGATAAGATCTGGTCCAAACAAACTTCTTTCTCCCACACCATTCCATAGCAATGGGGTGGTACACTTCCTTCCGTATAGAAACTCAAATGGTGCCATCCCGATACTAGATTGGTGACTGTTGTTGTAAGAGAACTCTGCGTAAGGCAGACTTTCATCCCAACTTGCTCCATAGTCTAGGGCACATGCCCTCAACATGTCTTCAAGAATTTGATTAGTCCTTTCTGTTTGTCCATCAGTTTCAGGATGAAAAGCAGTGCTGAATTCCAACCTCGTTCCTAAAGATTCATGAAGCTGTCTCCAAAAATGAGAAGTGAACTGAGTTCCTCTATCAGATACAATACTCTTTGGCACACCGTGAAGGCATACAATTCTGCTCATGTAGATTTTGGCTAACTTTGCACTGGTATAAGTTGTCTTTACGGGTATAAAATGACTCCAGTTGTTGTTAGTAAAAAGAACACACATGCAATGACACTGGTGGATCCATGTGTGGTCTCTAAAGAGAACACACATGCAGTGACTCTAGCTGGGGTTAATGAGAAGAACACACATTTCAATGACACTAGTGGATCCATATGTGGTATGTGAAAAGAACACACATGCAATGACTCTAGTTGTTGTTAGTAAAAAGAACACACATGCGATGACACTAGTGGATCCATGTGTGGTCTCTGAAGAGAACACACATTTCAATGACACTGGTGGATCCATATGTGGTATGTGAAAAGAACACACATGCAATGACTCCAGTTGTTGTTAGTAAAAAGAACACACATGCAATGACACTGGTTGATCCATGTGTGGTCTCTTCAAAGACCACACATGCAATGACTCTAGCTGTGGTTAATGAGAAGAACACACATTTCAATGACACAGGTGGATTCATATGTGGTATGTGAAAAGAACACACATGCATTGACTCTAGTTGTTGTTAGTAAAAAGAACACACATGCAATAAAACTGGTGGATCCATGTGTGGTCTTTGAAGAGAACACACATTTCAATGACACTAGTGGATCCATATGTGGTATGTGAAAAGAACACACATGCAATGACTCCAGTTGTTGTTAGTAAAAAGAACACACATGCAATGACACTTGTGGATCCATGTGTGGTCTCTCAAGAGAACACACATGCAATGACTCTAACTGTGGTTAATGAGAAGAACACACATTTCAATGACATAGGTGGATCCATATGTGGTATGTGTAAAGAACACACATGAAATGACTGTAGTTGTTGTTAGTAAAAAGAACACACATGAAATGACTGTAGTTTTTGTTAGTAAAAAGAACACACATGCAATGACACTGGTGTATCCAGGTGTGGTCTCTAAAGAGAACACACATTTCAAAGACACGGGTGGATCCACATGTGGTATTTGAAAATAATAGTCAATAAATGACTCTAGTTGTTGTTAGTAAAAGGAACACACATGCAATGACACTGGTGGATCCATGTGTGGTCTTTGAAGAGAACACACATGCAATGACTCTGGTTGTTGTTAGTAAAAAGAGAACACATGCAATGACACTGTTGGATCCATAGGTGGATTGTGAAAAGAACACTCATGCAATGACTCAGGTTGTTGTTTGTAAAAAGAACACACATGCAATAAAACTGGTGGATCCATGTGTGGTCTTTGAAGAGAACACACATTTCAATGACACTAGTGGATCCACATGTGGTATGTGAAAAGAATAGTCATGAAATGACTCTAGTTGTTGTTAGTAAAAAGAACACACATGCAATGACACTGGTGGATCCATGTGTGGAGACCACATATGCAATGACTCTAGCTGTGGTTAATGAGAAGAACACACATGCAATGACACTGGTTGTTATTAGTAAATAGAGCACACATGCAATGACACTATTGGATCCATGTGTGGTCTCTGAAGAGAACACACATTTCAATGACACTATGGATCCATATATGGTATGTGAAAAGAATAGTCATGAAATGACTCCAGTTGTTGTTTGTAAAAAGAACACACATGCAATGACACTGGTGGATCCATGTGTGGTCTCTAAAGAGAACACACATGCAGTGACTCTAGCTGGGGTTAATGAGAAGAACACACATTTCAATGACACTGGTGGATCCATATGTGGTATGTGAAAAGAACACACATGCAATGACTCTAGTTTTTGTTAGTAAAAAGAACACACATGCGATGGCACTAGTGGATCCATGTGTGGTCTCTGAAGAGAACACACATTTCAATGACACTGGTGGATCCATATGTGGTATGTGAAAAGAACACACATGCAATGCCTCCAGTTGTTGTTAGTAAAAAGAACACACATGCAATGGCACTGGTGGTTCCATGTGTGGTCTCTGAAGAGAACACACATGCAATGACTCTAGCTGTCGTTAATGAGAAGAACGCACATTTCAATGACACTGGTGGATCCATATGTGGTATGTGAAAAGAATAGTCATGAAATGACTCTAGTTGTTGTTAGTAAAAAGAACACACATGCAATGACACTGGTGGATCCATGTGTGGTCTCTGAAGAGAACACACATGCAATGACACTGGTGGATCCATATGTGGTATGTGAAAAGAACACACATGCAATGACTCAAGTTGTTGTTAGTAAAAAGAACACACATGCAATGGCACTTGTGGATCCATGTGTGGTCTCTGAAGAGAACACACATGCAATGACTCTAACTGTGGTTAATAAGAAGAACACAAATTTCAATGACACAGGTGGATCCATATGTGGTATGTGTAAAGAACACACATGCATTGACTCTAGTTGTTGTTAGTAAAAAGAACACACATGCAATAAAACTGGTGGATCCATGTGTGGTCTTTGAAGAGAACACACATTTCAATGACACTAGTGGATCCATATGTGGTATGTGAAAAGAACACACATGCAATGACTCCAGTTGTTGTTCGTAAAAAGAACACACATGCAATGACACTTGTGGATCCATGTGTGGTCTCTCAAGAGAACACACATGCAATGACTCTAACTGTGGTTAATGAGAAGAACACACATTTCAATGACATAGGTGGATCCATATGTGGTATGTGTAAAGAACACACATGAAATGACTGTAGTTGTTGTTAGTAAAAAAACACACATGCAATGACACTGCTGGATCCATGTGTGGTCTCTGAAGAGAACACACATTTCAAAGACACGGGTGGATCCACATGTGGTATTTGAAAATAATAGTCAAGAAATGACTCTAGTTGTTGTTTGTAAAAATAACACACATGCAATGACACTGGTGGATCCATGTGTGGTCTTTGAAGAGAACACACATGCAATGACTCTGGTTGTTGTTAGTAAAAAGAGCAGACATGCAATGACACTGTTGGATCCATAGGTGGATTGTGAAAAGAACACACATGCAATGACTCTGGTTGTTGTTAGTAAAAAGAACACACATGCAATGACACTGGTGGATCCATGTGTCGTCTCTGAAGAGAACACACATTTCAAAGACATGGGTGGATCCACATGTGGTATTTGAAAATAATAGTCAAGAAATGACTCTAGTTGTTGTTAGTAAAAAGAACACACATGCAATGACACTGGTGGATCCATGTGTGGTCTTTGAAGAGAACACACATGCAATGACTCTGGTTGTTGTTAGTAAAAAGGGCACACATGCAATGACACTGTTGGATCCATAGGTGGATTGTGAAATGAACACACATTTCAATGACACTGGTGGATCCACATGTGGTATGTGAAAAGAATAGTCATGAAATGAGTCCAATTGTTGTTAGTAAGAAGAACACACATGCAATGACACTAGTGGATCCATGTGTGGTCTCTGAAGAGAACACACATGCAATGACTCTAGTTGTGGTTAATGAGAAGACCACACATGCAATGACACTGGTTGTCGTTAGTAAAAAGAGCACACATGCAATGACACTGGTGGATCCATGTGTGGTCTCTAACGAGAAAACACATGCAATGACTCTAGCTAGGGTTAATGAGAAGAACACACATTTCAATGACACTGGTGGATCCATATGTGGTATGTGAAAAGAACACACATGGAATGACTCTAGTTGTTGTTAGTGAAAAGAACACACATGCAATGACTCTAGTTGTTGTTAGTAAAAAGAACACACATGCAATGACACTAGTGGATCCATGTGTGGTCTCTGAAGAGAACACACATTTCAATGAGACTGGTGGATCCATATGTGGTATGTGAAAATAACACACATGCAATGACTCTAGTTGTTGTTAGTAAAAAGAACACACATGCAATGACACTGGTGGATCCATGTGTGGTCTCTGAAGAGAACACACATTTCAATGAGACTGGTGGATCCATATGTGGTATGTGAAAAGAACACACATGCAATGACTCTAGTTGTTGTTAGTAAAAAGAACACACATGCGATGGCACTAGTATATCCATGTGTGGTCTCTGAAGAGAACACACATTTCAATGACACTGGTGGATCCATATGTCGTATGTGTAAAGAACACACATTAAATGACTGTAGTTGTTGTTAGTAAAAAGAATACACATGCAATGACACTGGTGGATCCAGGTGTGGTCTCTGAAGAGAACACACATTTCAAAGACACGGGTGGATCCACATGTGGTATTTGAAAATAATAGTCAAGAAATGACTCTAGTTATTGTTAGTAAAAGGAACACACATGCAATGACACTGGTGGATCCATGTGTGATCTTTGAAGAGAACACACATGCAATGACTCTGGTTGTTGTTAGTAAAAAGAGCACACATGCAATGACACTGTTGGATCCATAGGTGGATTGTGAAAAGAACACACATGCAATGACTCAGGTTGTTGTTAGTAAAAAGAACACACATGCAATAAAACTGGTGGATCCATGTGTGGTCTTTGAAGAGAACACACATTTCAATGACACTAGTGGATCCACATGTGGTATGTGAAAATAATAGTCATGAAATGACTCTAGTTGTTGTTAGTAAAAAGAACACACATGCAATGACACTGGTGGATCCATGTGTGGAGACCAAACATGCAATGACTCTAGCTGTGGTTAATGAGAAGAACACACATGCAATGACACTGGTTGTTATTAGTAAATAGAGCACACATGCAATGACACTATTGGATCCATGTGTGGTCTCTGAAGAGAACACACATTTCAATGACACTATGGATCCATATATGGTATGTGAAAAGAATAGTCATGAAATGACTCCAGTTGTTGTTTGTAAAAAGAACACACATGCAATGACACTGGTGGATCCATGTGTGGTCTCTAAAGAGAACACACATGCAGTGACTCTAGCTGGGGTTAATGAGAAGAACACACATTTCAATGACACTGGTGGATCCATATGTGGTATGTGAAAAGAACACACATCCAATGACTCTAGTTGTTGTTAGTAAAAAGAACACACATGCGATGGCACTAGTGGATCCATGTGAGGTCTTTGAAGAGAACACACATTTCAATGACACTGGTGGATCCATATGTGGTATGTGAAAAGAACACACATGCAATGCCTCCAGTTGTTGTTAGTAAAAAGAACACACATGCAATGGCACTGGTGGTTCCATGTGTGGTCTCTGAAGTGAACACACATGCAATGACTCTAGCTGTCGTTAATGAGAAGAACGCACATTTCAATGACACTGGTGGATCCATATGTGGTATGTGAAAAGAATAGTCATGTAATGACTCTAGTTGTTGTTAGTAAAAAGAACACACATGCAATGACACTGGTGGATCCATGTGTGGTCGCTGAAGAGAACACACATTTCAAAGACACGGGTGGATCCACATGTGGTATTTGAAAATAATAGTCAAGAAATGACTCTAGTTGTTGTTAGTAAAAGGAACACACATGCAATGACACTGGTGGATCCATGTGTGGTATTTGAAGAGAACACACATGCAATGACTCTGGTTGTTGTTAGTAAAAAGTGCACACATGCAATGACACTGTTGGATCCATAGGTGGATTGTGAAAAGAACACACATGCAATGACTCTGGTTGTTGTTAGTAAAAAGAACACACATGCAATAAAACTGGTGGATCCATGTGTGGTCTTTGAAGAGAACACACATTTCAATGACACTAGTGGATCCACATGTGGTATGTGAAAAGAATAGTCATGAAATGACTCCAGTTGTTGTTAGTAAAGAGAACACACATGCAATGAGACTGGTGGATCCATGTGTGGAGACCACACATGCAATGACTCTAGCTGTGGTTAATGAGAAGAACACACATGCAATGACACTGGTTGTTGTTAGTAAATAGACACACATGCAATGACACTATTGGATCCATGTGTGGTCTCTGAAGATAACACACATTTCAATGACACTATGGATCCATATATGGTATGTGAAAAGAATAGTCATGAAATGACTCCAGTTGTTGTTAGTAAAAAGAACACACATGCAATGACACTGGTGGATCCATGTGTGGTCTCTAAAGAGAACACACATGCAGTGACTCTAGTTGGGGTTAATGAGAAGAACACACATTTCAATGACACTGGTGGATCCATATGTGGTATGTGAAAAGATCACACATGCAATGACTCTAGTTGTTGTTAGTAAAAAGAACACACATGCGATGGCACTAGTGGATCCATGTGTGGTCTCTGAAGAGAACACACATTTCAAGGACACTATGGATCCATATATGGTATGTGAAAAGAATAGTCATGAAATGACTCCAGTTGATGTTAGTAAAAAGAACACACATGCAATGACACTGGTGGATCCATGTGTGGTCTCTAAAGAGAACACACATGCACTGACTCTAGCTGGGGTTAATGAGAAGAACACACATTTCAATGACACTGGTGGATCCATATGTGGTATGTGAAAAGAACACACATGCAATGACTCTAGTTGTTGTTAGTAAAAAGAACACACATGCGATGGCACTAGTGGATCCATGTGTGGTCTCTGAAGAGAACACACATTTCAATGACACTGGTGGATCCATATGTGGTATGTGAAAAGAACACACATGCAATGACTCCAGTTGTTGTTAGTAAAAAGAACACACATGCAATGACACTGGTGGATCCATGTGTGGTCTCTTCAAAGACCACACATGCAATGACTCTAGCTGTGGTTAATGAGAAGAACACACATTTCAATGACATAGGTGGATTCATATGTGGTATGTGAAAAGAACACACATGCATTGACTCTAGTTGTTGTTAGTAAAAAGAACACACATGCAATAAAACTGGTGGATCCATGTGTGGTCTTTGAAGAGAACACACATTTCAATGACACTAGTGAATCCATATGTGGTATGTGAAAAGAACACACATGCAATGACTCCAGTTGTTGTTAGTAAAAAGAACACACATGCAATGACACTTGTGGATCCATGTGTGGTCTCTCAAGAGAACACACATGCAATGACTCTAACTGTGGTTAATGAGAAGAACACACATTTCAATGACATAGTTGGATCCATATGTGGTATGTGTAAAGAACACACATGAAATGTCTGTAGTTGTTGTTAGTAAAAAAACACACATGCAATGACACTGGTGGATCCAGGTGTGGTCTCTGAAGAGAACACACATTTCAAAGACACGGGTGGATCCACATGTGGTATTTGAAAATAATAGTCAAGAAATGACTCTAGTTGTTGTTAGTAAAAGGAACACACATGCAATGACACTGGTGGATCCATGTGTGATCTTTGAAGAGAACACACATGCAATGACTATGGTTGTTGTTAGTAAAAAGAGCACACATGCAATGACACTGTTGGATCCATAGGTGGATTGTGAAAAGAACACACATGCAATGACTCTGGTTGTTGTTAGTAAAAAGAACACACATGCAATAAAACTGGTGGATCCATGTGTGGTCTTTGAAGAGAACACACATTTCAATGACACTAGTGGATCCACATGTGGTATGTGAAAAGAATAGTCATGAAATGACTCCAGTTGTTGTTAGTAAAGAGAACACACATGCAATGACACTGGTGGATCCATGTGTGGAGACCACACATGCAATGACTCTAGCTATGGTTAATGAGAAGAACACACATGCAATGACACTGGTTGTTGTTAGTAAATAGAGCACACATGCAATGACACTATTGGATCCATGTGTGGTCTCTGAAGATAACACACATTTCAATGACACTATGGATCCATATATGGTATGTGAAAAGAATAGTCATGAAATGACTCCAGTTGTTGTTAGTAAAAAGAACACACATGCAATGACACTGGTGGATCCATGTGTGGTCTCTAAAGAGAACACACATGCAGTGACTCTAGCTGGGGTTAATGAGAAGAACACACATTTCAATGACACTGGTGGATCCATATGTGGTATGTGAAAAGATCACACATGCAATGACTCTAGTTGTTGTTAGTAAAAAGAACACACATGCGATGGCACTAGTGGATCCATGTGTGGTCTCTGAAGAGAACACACATTTCAAGGACACTATGGATCCATATATGGTATGTGAAAAGAATAGTCATGAAATGACTCCAGTTGATGTTAGTAAAAAGAACACACATGCAATGACACTGGTCGATCCATGTGTGGTCTCTAAAGAGAACACACATGCACTGACTCTAGCTGGGGTTAATGAGAAGAACACACATTTCAATGACACTGGTGGATCCATATGTGGTATGTGAAAAGAACACACATGCAATGACTCTAGTTGTTGTTAGTAAAAAGAACACACATGCGATGGCACTAGTGGATCCATGTGTGGTCTCTGAAGAGAACACACATTTCAATGACACTGGTGGATCCATATGTGGTATGTGAAAAGAACACACATGCAATGACTCCAGTTGTTGTTAGTAAAAAGAACACACATGCAATGACACTGGTGGATCCATGTGTGGTCTCTTCAAAGACCACACATGCAATGACTCTAGCTGTGGTTAATGAGAAGAACACACATTTCAATGACATAGGTGGATTCATATGTGGTATGTGAAAAGAACACACATGCATTGACTCTAGTTGTTGTTAGTAAAAAGAACACACATGCAATAAAACTGGTGGATCCATGTGTGGTCTTTGAAGAGAACACACATTTCAATGACACTAGTGGATCCATATGTGGTATGTGAAAAGAACACACATGCAGTTACTCCAGTTGTTGTTAGTAAAAAGAACACACATGCAATGACACTTGTGGATCCATGTGTGGTCTCTCAAGAGAACACACATGCAATGACTCTAACTGTGGTTAATGAGAAGAACACACATTTCAATGACATAGGTGGATCCATATGTGGTATGTGTAAAGAACACACATGAAATGACTGTAGTTGTTGTTAGTAAAAAAACACACATGCAATGACACTGGTGGATCCAGGTGTGGTCTCTGAAGAGAACACACATTTCAAAGACACGGGTGGATCCACATGTGGTATTTGAAAATAATAGTCAAGAAATGACTCTAGTTGTTGTTAGTAAAAGGAACACACATGCAATGACACTGGTGGATCCATGTGTGATCTTTGAAGAGAACACACATGCAATGACTCTGGTTGTTGTTAGTAAAAAGAGCACACATGCAATGACACTGTTGGATCCATAGGTGGATTGTGAAAAGAACACACATGCAATGACTCAGGTTGTTGTTAGTAAAAAGAACACACATGCAATAAAACTGGTGGATCCATGTGTGGTCTTTGAAGAGAACACACATTTCAATGACACTAGTGGATCCACATGTGGTATGTGAAAAGAATAGTCATTAAATGACTCTAGTTGTTGTTAGTAAAAAGAACACACATGCAATGACACTGGTGGATCCATGTGTGGAGACCAAACATGCAATGAATCTAGCTGTGGTTAATGAGAAGAACACACATGCAATGACACTGGTTGTTATTAGTAAATAGAGCACACATGCAATGACACTATTGGATCCGTGTGTGGTCTCTGAAGAGAACACACATTTCAATGACACTATGGATCCATATATGGTATGTGAAAAGAATAGTAATGAAATGACTCCAGTTGTTGTTTGTAAAAAGAACACACATGCAATGACACTGGTGGATCCATGTGTGGTCTCTAAAGAGAACACACATGCAGTGACTCTAGCTGGGGTTAATGAGAAGAACACACATTTCAATGACACTGGTGGATCCATATGTGGTATGTGAAAAGAACACACATGCAATGACTCTAGTTGTTGTTAGTAAAAAGAACACACATGCGATGGCACTAGTGGATCCATGTGTGGTCTCTGAAGAGAACACACATTTCAATGACACTGGTGGATCCATATGTGGTATGTGAAAAGAACACACATGCAATGCCTCCAGTTGTTGTTAGTAAAAAGAACACACATGCAATGGCACTGGTGGTTCCATGTGTGGTCTCTGAAGTGAACACACATGCAATGACTCTAGCTGTCGTTAATGAGAAGAACGCACATTTCAATGACACTGGTGGATCCATATGTGGTATGTGAAAAGAATAGTCATGAAATGACTCTAGTTGTTGTTAGTAAAAAGAACACACATGCAATGACACTGGTGGATCCATGTGTGGTCTCTGAAGAGAACACACATGCAATGACACTGGTGGATCCATATGTGGTATGTGAAAAGAACACACATGCAATGACTCCAGTTGTTGTTAGTAAAAAGAACACACATGCAATGACACTGGTGGATCCATGTGTGGTCTCTTCAAAGACCACACATGCAATGACTCTAGCTGTGGTTAATGAGAAGAACACACATTTCAATGACATAGGTGGATTCATATGTGGTATGTGAAAAGAACACACATGCATTGACTCTAGTTGTTGTTAGTAAAAAGAACACACATGCAATAAAACTGGTGGATCCATGTGTGGTATTTGAAGAGAACACACATTTCAATGACACTAGTGGATCCATATGTGGTATGTGAAAAGAACACACATGCAATGACTCCAGTTGTTGTTAGTAAAAAGAACACACATGCAATGACACTTGTGGATCCATGTGTGGTCTCTCAAGAGAACACACATGCAATGACTCTAACTGTGGTTAATGAGAAGAACACACATTTCAATGACATAGGTGGATCCATATGTGGTATGTGTAAAGAACACACATGAAATGACTGTAGTTGTTGTTAGTAAAAAAACACACATGCAATGACACTGGTGGATCCAGGTGTGGTCTCTGAAGAGAACACACATTTCAAAGACACGGGTGGATCCACATGTGGTATTTGAAATTAATAGTCAAGAAATGACTCTAGTTGTTGTTAGTAAAAGGAACACACATGCAATGACACTGGTGGATCCATGTGTGATCTTTGAAGAGCACACACATGCAATGACTCTGGTTGTTGTTAGTAAAAAGAGCACACATGCAATGACACTGTTGGATCCATAGGTGGATTGTGAAAAGAACACACATGCAATGACTCAGGTTGTTGTTAGTAAAAAGAACAAACATGCAATAAAACTGGTGGATCCATGTGTGGTCTTTGAAGAGAACACACTTTTCAATGACACTAGTGGATCCACATGTGGTATGTGAAAAGAATAGTCATGAAATGACTCTAGTTGTTGTTAGTAAAAAGAACACACATGCAATGACACTGGTGGATCCATGTGTGGAGACCAAACATGCAATGACTCTAGCTGTGGTTAATGAGAAGAACACACATGCAATGACACTGGTTGTTATTAGTAAATTGAGCACACATGCAATGACACTATTGGATCCTTGTGTGGTCTCTGAAGAGAACACACATTTCAATGACACTATGGATCCATATATGGTATGTGAAAAGAATAGTCATGAAATGACTCCAGTTGTTGTTTGTAAAAATAACACACATGCAATGACACTGGTGGATCCATGTGTGGTCTCTAAAGAGAACACACATGCAGTGACTCTAGCTGGGGTTAATGAGAAGAACACACATTTCAATGACACTGGTGGATCCATATGTGGTATGTGAAAAGAACACACATGCAATGACTCTAGTTGTTGTTAGTAAAAAGAACACACATGCGATGGCACTAGTGGATCCATGTGTGGTCTCTGAAGAGAACACACATTTCAATGACACTGGTGGATCCATATGTGGTATGTGAAAAGAACACACATGCAATGCCTCCAGTTGTTGTTAGTAAAAAGAACACACATGCAATGGCACTGGTGGTTCCATGTGTGGTCTCTGAAGTGAACACACATGCAATGACTCTAGCTGTCGTTAATGAGAAGAACGCACATTTCAATGACACTGGTGGATCCATATGTGGTATGTGAAAAGAATAGTCATGAAATGACTCTAGTTGTTGTTAGTAAAAAGAACACACATACAATGACACTGGTGGATCCATGTGTGGTCTCTGAAGAGAACACACATGCAATGACACTGGTGGATCCATATGTGGTATGTGAAAAGAACACACATGCAATGACTCAAGTTGTTGTTAGTAAAAAGAACACACATGCAATGGCACTTGTGGATCCATGTGTGGTCTCTGAAGAGAACACACATGCAATGACTCTAACTGTGGTTAATGAGAAGAACACAAATTTCAATGACACAGGTGGATCCATATGTGGTATGTGTAAAGAACACACATGAAATGACGGTAGTTGTTGTTAGTAAAAAGAACACACATGCAATGAAACTGGTGGATCCATGTGTGGTCTCTGAAGAGAACACACATTTCAAAGACACGGGTGGATCCACATGTGGTATTTGAAAATAATAGTCAAGAAATGACTCTAGTTGTTGTTAGTAAAAAGAACACACATGCAATGACACTGGTGGATCCATGTGTGGTCTTTCAAGAGAACACACATGCAATGACTCTGGTTGTTGTTAGTAAAAGGAGCACACATGCAATGACACTGTTGGATCCATAGGTGGATTGTGAAAAGAACACACATGCAATGACTCAGGTTGTTGTTAGTAAAAAGAACACACATGCAATAAAACTGGTGGATCCATGTGTGGTCTTTGAAGAGAACACACATTTCAATGACACTAGTGGATCCACATGTGGTATGTGAAAAGAATTGTCATGAAATGACTCTAGTTGTTGCTAGTCAAAAGAACACACATGCAATGACACTGGTGGATCCATGTGTGGAGACCACACATGCAATGACTCTAGCTGTGGTTAGTGAGAAGAACACACATGCAATGACACTGGTTGTTGTTAGTAAAAAGAGCACATATGCAATGACACTGTTGGATCCATGTGTGGTCTCTGAAGATAACACACATTTCAATGACACTATGGATCCATATGTGGTATGTGAAAAGAACACACATGCAATGACTCTAGTTGTTGTTAGTAAAAAGAACACACATGCAATAACACTGGTGGATCCATGTGTGGTCTCTGAAGAGAACACACATTTCAATGACACCGATGGATCCATATGTGGTATGTGAAAAGAATAGTCATGAAATGACTCTAGTTGTTGTTAGTAAAAAGAAGACACATGCAATGACACTGGTGGATCCATGTGTGCTCTGCAATGACTCTAGCTATGGTTCATGAGAAAAACACACATGTAATGACACTGGTTGTTGTTAGTAAAAAGAGCACACATGCAATGACACTGGTGGATCCATGTGTGGTATCTGAAGAGGATACACATTTCAATGACACTGGTGGATCCATATGTGGTATGTGAAAAGAAGAGTCATGAAATGACTCCAGTTGTTGTTAGTAAAAAGAAAACACATGCAATGACACTAGTGGATCCATGTGTGGTATTGGAAGAGAACATACATGCAATGACTCTAGCTGTGGTTAATGAGAAGATCACACATGCAATGACACTGGTTGTTGTTAGTAAAAAGAGCACACATGCAATGACACTACTGGATCCATGTGTGGTATCTAAAGATAACACACATTTCAACGACACTGGTGGATCCATATGTGGTATGTGAAAACAACACACATACAATGACTCCAGTTGTTGTTAGTAAAAAGAACACACATGCAATAAAACTGGTGGATCCATGTGTGGTCTTTGAAGAGAACACACATTTCAATGACACTAGTGGATCCACATGTGGTATGTGAAAAGAATTGTCATGAAATGACTCTAGTTGTTGTTAGTAAAAAGAACACACATGCAATGACACTGGTGGATCCATGTGTGGAGACCACACATGCAATGACTCTAGCTGTGGTTAATGAGAAGAACACACATGCAATGACACTGGTTGTTGTTAGTAAAAAGAGCACATATGCAATGACACTGTTGGATCCATGTGTGGTCTCTGAAGATAACACACATTTCAATGACACTATGGATCCATATGTGGTATGTGAAAAGAACACACATGCAATGACTCTAGTTGTTGTTAGTAAAAAGAACACACATGCAATAACACTGGTGGATCCATGTGTGGTCTCTGAAGAGAACACACATTTCAATGACACCGATGGATCCATATGTGGTATGTGAAAAGAATAGTCATGAAATGACTCTAGTTGTTGTTAGTAAAAAGAAGACACATGCAATGACACTGGTGGATCCATGTGTGCTCTGTGAAGAGAACACACATGCAATGACTCTAACTGTGGTTAATGAGAAGAACACACATTTCAATGACATAGGTGGATCCATATGTGGTATGTGTAAAGAACACACATGAAATGACTGTAGTTGTTGTTAGTAAAAAAACACACATGCAATGACACTGGTGGATCCAGGTGTGGTCTCTGAAGAGAACACACATTTCAAAGACACGGGTGGATCCACATGTGGTATTTGAAAATAATAGTCAAGAAATGACTCTAGTTGTTGTTAGTAAAAGGAACACACATGCAATGACACTGGTGGATCCATGTGTGATCTTTGAAGAGAACACACATGCAATGACTCTGGTTGTTGTTAGTAAAAAGAGCACACATGCAATGACACTGTTGGATCCATAGGTGGATTGTGAAAAGAACACACATGCAATGACTCAGGTTGTTGTTAGTAAAAAGAACAAACATGCAATAAAACTGGTGGATCCATGTGTGGTCTTTGAAGAGAACACACTTTTCAATGACACTAGTGGATCCACATGTGGTATGTGAAAAGAATAGTCATGAAATGACTCTAGTTGTTGTTAGTAAAAAGAACACACATGCAATGACACTGGTGGATCCATGTGTGGAGACCAAACATGCAATGACTCTAGCTGTGGTTAATGAGAAGAACACACATGCAATGACACTGGTTGTTATTAGTAAATTGAGCACACATGCAATGACACTATTGGATCCTTGTGTGGTCTCTGAAGAGAACACACATTTCAATGACACTATGGATCCATATATGGTATGTGAAAAGAATAGTCATGAAATGACTCCAGTTGTTGTTTGTAAAAATAACACACATGCAATGACACTGGTGGATCCATGTGTGGTCTCTAAAGAGAACACACATGCAGTGACTCTAGCTGGGGTTAATGAGAAGAACACACATTTCAATGACACTGGTGGATCCATATGTGGTATGTGAAAAGAACACACATGCAATGACTCTAGTTGTTGTTAGTAAAAAGAACACACATGCGATGGCACTAGTGGATCCATGTGTGGTCTCTGAAGAGAACACACATTTCAATGACACTGGTGGATCCATATGTGGTATGTGAAAAGAACACACATGCAATGCCTCCAGTTGTTGTTAGTAAAAAGAACACACATGCAATGGCACTGGTGGTTCCATGTGTGGTCTCTGAAGTGAACACACATGCAATGACTCTAGCTGTCGTTAATGAGAAGAACGCACATTTCAATGACACTGGTGGATCCATATGTGGTATGTGAAAAGAATAGTCATGAAATGACTCTAGTTGTTGTTAGTAAAAAGAACACACATACAATGACACTGGTGGATCCATGTGTGGTCTCTGAAGAGAACACACATGCAATGACACTGGTGGATCCATATGTGGTATGTGAAAAGAACACACATGCAATGACTCAAGTTGTTGTTAGTAAAAAGAACACACATGCAATGGCACTTGTGGATCCATGTGTGGTCTCTGAAGAGAACACACATGCAATGACTCTAACTGTGGTTAATGAGAAGAACACAAATTTCAATGACACAGGTGGATCCATATGTGGTATGTGTAAAGAACACACATGAAATGACGGTAGTTGTTGTTAGTAAAAAGAACACACATGCAATGAAACTGGTGGATCCATGTGTGGTCTCTGAAGAGAACACACATTTCAAAGACACGGGTGGATCCACATGTGGTATTTGAAAATAATAGTCAAGAAATGACTCTAGTTGTTGTTAGTAAAAAGAACACACATGCAATGACACTGGTGGATCCATGTGTGGTCTTTCAAGAGAACACACATGCAATGACTCTGGTTGTTGTTAGTAAAAGGAGCACACATGCAATGACACTGTTGGATCCATAGGTGGATTGTGAAAAGAACACACATGCAATGACTCAGGTTGTTGTTAGTAAAAAGAACACACATGCAATAAAACTGGTGGATCCATGTGTGGTCTTTGAAGAGAACACACATTTCAATGACACTAGTGGATCCACATGTGGTATGTGAAAAGAATTGTCATGAAATGACTCTAGTTGTTGCTAGTCAAAAGAACACACATGCAATGACACTGGTGGATCCATGTGTGGAGACCACACATGCAATGACTCTAGCTGTGGTTAGTGAGAAGAACACACATGCAATGACACTGGTTGTTGTTAGTAAAAAGAGCACATATGCAATGACACTGTTGGATCCATGTGTGGTCTCTGAAGATAACACACATTTCAATGACACTATGGATCCATATGTGGTATGTGAAAAGAACACACATGCAATGACTCTAGTTGTTGTTAGTAAAAAGAACACACATGCAATAACACTGGTGGATCCATGTGTGGTCTCTGAAGAGAACACACATTTCAATGACACCGATGGATCCATATGTGGTATGTGAAAAGAATAGTCATGAAATGACTCTAGTTGTTGTTAGTAAAAAGAAGACACATGCAATGACACTGGTGGATCCATGTGTGCTCTGTGAAGAGAACACACATGCAATGACTCTAGCTATGGTTCATGAGAAAAACACACATGTAATGACACTGGTTGTTGTTAGTAAAAAGAGCACACATGCAATGACACTGGTGGATCCATGTGTGGTATCTGAAGAGGATACACATTTCAATGACACTGGTGGATCCATATGTGGTATGTGAAAAGAAGAGTCATGAAATGACTCCAGTTGTTGTTAGTAAAAAGAAAACACATGCAATGACACTAGTGGATCCATGTGTGGTATTTGAAGAGAACATACATGCAATGACTCTAGCTGTGGTTAATGAGAAGATCACACATGCAATGACACTGGTTGTTGTTAGTAAAAAGAGCACACATGCAATGACACTACTGGATCCATGTGTGGTATCTAAAGATAACACACATTTCAACGACACTGGTGGATCCATATGTGGTATGTGAAAACAACACACATACAATGACTCCAGTTGTTGTTAGTAAAAAGAACACACATGCAATAAAACTGGTGGATCCATGTGTGGTCTTTGAAGAGAACACACATTTCAATGACACTAGTGGATCCACATGTGGTATGTGAAAAGAATTGTCATGAAATGACTCTAGTTGTTGTTAGTCAAAAGAACACACATGCAATGACACTGGTGGATCCATGTGTGGAGACCACACATGCAATGACTCTAGCTGTGGTTAATGAGAAGAACACACATGCAATGACACTGGTTGTTGTTAGTAAAAAGAGCACATATGCAATGACACTGTTGGATCCATGTGTGGTCTCTGAAGATAACACACATTTCAATGACACTATGGATCCATATGTGGTATGTGAAAAGAACACACATGCAATGACTCTAGTTGTTGTTAGTAAAAAGAACACACATGCAATAACACTGGTGGATCCATGTGTGGTCTCTGAAGAGAACACACATTTCAATGACACCGATGGATCCATATGTGGTATGTGAAAAGAATAGTCATGAAATGACTCTAGTTGTTGTTAGTAAAAAGAAGACACATGCAATGACACTGGTGGATCCATGTGTGCTCTGTGAAGAGAACACACATGCAATGACTCTAGCTATGGTTCATGAGAAAAACACACATGTAATGACACTGGTTGTTGTTAGTAAAAAGAGCACACATGCAATGACACTGGTGGATCCATGTGTGGTATCTGAAGAGGATACACATTTCAATGACACTGGTGGATCCATATGTGGTATGTGAAAAGAAGAGTCATGAAATGACTCCAGTTGTTGTTAGTAAAAAGAAAACACATGCAATGACACTAGTGGATCCATGTGTGGTATTTGAAGAGAACATACATGCAATGACTCTAGCTGTGGTTAATGAGAAGATCACACATGCAATGACACTGGTTGTTGTTAGTAAAAAGAGCACACATGCAATGACACTAGTGGATCCATGTGTGGTATCTAAAGATAACACACATTTCAACGACACTGGTGGATCCATATGTGGTATGTGAAAACAACACACATACAATGACTCCAGTTGTTGTTAGTAAAAAGAACACACATGCAATGACACTAGTGGATCCATGTGAGGTCTCTAAAGAGAACACACATGCAATGACTCTAGCTGTGGTTAATGAGAAGAACACACATTTCAATGACACTGGTGGATCCATATGTGGTATGTGAAAATAATAGTCAAGAAATGGCTCCAGTTGTTGTTAGTAAAAAGAACACACATGCAATGACACTGGTGGATCCATGTGTGGTCTCTGAAGAGAACACACATTTCAATGACTTTAGTTGTTGTTAGTAAAAAGAGCACACATGCAATGACACTGGTTGTTGTTAGTAAAAAGTGTACACATGCAATGACACTGGTGGATCCATGTGTGGTCTCTGAAGAGAACACACATTTCAATGACACTGGCAGATCCATATGTGGTGTGTGAAAAGAACACACATGCAATGACTCTAGTTGTTGTTAGTAAAAAGAACACACATGCAATAACACTGGTGGATCCATGTGTGGTATCTAAAGAGAACACACATGCAATGACTCTAGCTGTGGTTACTGAAGAGAACACACATTTCAATGACACTAGTGGATCCATGTGTGGTCTCAGAAGAGAACACACATTTCAATGACACTGATAGATCCATATGTGGTATGTGCAAAGAATAGTCATGAAATGACTCAAGTTGTTGTGAGTAAAAATAACACGCATGCAATGCCACTGGTGGATCCATGTGTGCTCTCTGAAGAGAACACACATGCAATGACTCTAGTTGTGGTTAATGAGAAGAACACACATGCAATGACACTGGTTGTTGTTAGTAAAAAGAGCACACATGCAAGGACACTGGTGGATCCATGTGTGGTCTCTAACGAGAACATACATTTCAATGACACTGGTGGATCCATATGTGGTATGTAAAAAGAATAGTCATGAAATGACTCCAGTTGTTGTTAGTAAAAAGAACACACATGCAATGACACTGGTGGATCTATGTGTGGTCTCAAAAGAGAACACACATTTCAATGACTCTGCTTGTTGTTAGTAAAAAGATCACACATACAATGACATTGGTTATTGTTAGTAAAAAGAGCACACATGCAATGACACTGGTGGATTCATGTGTGGTCTTTGAAGAGAACACACATTTCAATGAGACTGGTGGATCCATATGTGGTGTGTGAAAAGAACACACATGCAATGACTCCAGTTGTTGTTAGTAAAAAGAACACACATGCAATGACACTGGTGGATCCATGTGTGGTATCTGAAGAGAACACACATGCAATGACTCTAGCTGTGGTTACTGAAGAGAACACACATTTCAATGACACTAGTGGATCCATGTGTGGTCTCTGAAGAGAACACACATTTCAATGACACTAATGGATCCATATGTGGTATGTGAAAAGAATAGTCATGAAATGACTCTAGTTGTTGTTAGTAAAAAGAACACACATGCAATGACACTGGTGGATCCATGTGTGGTCTCTAAAGAGAACACACATTTCAATGACTCTGGTTGTTGTTAGTAAAAAGAGCACACATGCAATGACACTGGTTGTTGTTAATAAAAAGAGCACACATGAAATAACACTGGTGGATCCATGTGTGATCTTTGAAGAGAATACACATTTCAATGACACTGGTGGAACCATATCTAGTATGTGAAAAGAACACACAGGCAATGACTCCAGTTGTTGTTAGTAAAAAGAACACACATGCAATGACACTGGTGCATCCATGTGTGGTTTCTAAAGAGAACACACCTGCAATGACTCTAGCTGTGGTTAATGAGAAGAACACACATTTCAATGACACTAGTGGATCCCTATGTGGTATGTGACAATAATAGTCATGAAATGACTCCCGTTGTTGTTACTAAAAACAACACACATGCAATGACACTGGTGGATCCATGTGTGGTCTCTGAAGAGAACACATATTTCAATGACTCTGGTTGTTGTTAGTAAAAAGAGCACACATGCAATGACACTGGTTGTTGTTAGTAAAAAGAGCACACATGCAATGACACTGGTGGATCAATGTGTGGTCTCTGAAGAGAACACACATTTCAATGACACTGGTTGATCCATATGTGGTGTGTGAAACGAACACACATGCAATGGCTCCAGTTGTTGTTAGTAAAAAGAACACACATGCAATGACATTGGTGGATCCATGTGTGGTCTCTAAAGAGAACACACATGCAATGACTCTAGCTGTGGTTACTGAAGAGAACACACATTTCAGTGACACTGATGGATCCATATGTGGTATGTGAAAAGAACACACATGAAATGACTCCAGTTGTTGTTAGTAAAAAGAACACACATGCAATGACACTGCTGGATATATGTGTGGTCTCTGAAGAGAACACACATTTCAATGACACTAGTGGATCCACATGTGGTATGTGAAAAGAATAGTCATGAAATGACTGTAGTTGTTGTTAGTAAAAAGAACACACATGCAATGACACTGGTGGATCCATGTGTGGAGACCACACATGCAATGACTCTAGTTGTGGTTAATGAGAAGAACACACATGCAATGACACTGGTTGTTGTTAGTAAAAAGAGCACACATGCAATGACACTGTTGGATCCATGTGTGGTCTCTGAAGAGAACACACATTTCAATGACACTATGGATCCATATATGGTATGTGAAAAGAATAGTCATGAAATGACTCCAGTTGTTGTTAGTAAAAAGAACACACATGCAATGACATTGGTGGATCCATGTGTGGTCTCTAAAGAGAACACACATGCAGTGACTCTAGCTAGGGTTAATGAGAAGAACACACATTTCAATGACACTGGTGGATCCATATGTGGTATGTGAAAAGAACACACATGCAATGACTCTCGTTGTTGTTAGTAAAAAGAACACACATGCGATGGCACTAGTGGATCCATGTGTGGTCTCTGAAGAGAACACACATTTCAATGACACTGGTGGATCCATATGTGGTATGTGAAAAGAACACACATGCAATGACTCCAGTTGTTGTTAGTAAAAAGAACACACATGCAATGATACTGGTGGATCCATGTGTGGTCTCTTCAAAGACCACACATGCAATGACTCTAGCTGTGGTTAATGAGAAGAACACACATTTCAATGACACAGGTGGATCCATATGTGGTATGTGAAAAGAACACACATGCATTGACTCTAGTTATTGTTAGTAAAAAGAACACACATGCAATAAAACTGGTGGATCCATGTGTGGTCTTTGAAGAGAACACACATTTCAATGACACTAGTGGATCCATATGTGGTATGTGAAAAGAACACACATGCAATGACTCCAGTTGTTGTTAGTAAAAAGAACACACATGCAATGACACTTGTGGATCCATGTGTGGTCTCTGAAGAGAACACACATGCAATGAATCTAACTGTGGTTAATGAGAAGAACACACATTTCAATGACACAGCTGGATCCATATGTCGTATGTGTAAAGAACACACATTAAATGACTGTAGTTGTTGTTAGTAAAAAGAACACACATGCAATGACACTGGTGGATCCATGTGTGGTCTCTGAAGAGAACACACATTTCAAAGACACGGGTGGATCCACATGTGGTATTTGAAAATAATAGTCAAGAAATGACTCTAGTTGTTGTTAGTAAAAGGAACACACATGCAATGACACTGGTGGATCCATGTGTGGTATTTGAAGAGAACACACATGCAATGACTCTGGTTGTTGTTAGTAAAAAGAGCACACATGCAATCACACTGTTGGATCCATAGGTGGATTGTGAAAAGAACAAACATGCAATGACTCTGGTTGTTGTTAGTAAAAAGAACACACATGCAATAAAACTGGTGGATCCATGTGTGGTCTTTGAAGAGAACACACATTTCAATGACACTAGTGGATCCACATGTGGTATGTGAAAAGAATAGTCATGAAATGACTCCAGTTGTTGTTAGTAAAGAGAACACATATGCAATGACACTGGTGGATCCATGTGTGGAGACCACACATGCAATCACTCTAGCTGTGGTTAATGAGAAGAACACACATGCAATGACACTGGTTGTTGTTAGTAAATAGAGCACACATGCAATGACACTATTGGATCCATGTGTGGTCTCTGAAGAGAACACACATTTAATGACACTATGGATCCATATATGGTATGTGAAAAGAATAGTCATGAAATGACTCCAGTTGTAGTTAGTAAAAAGAACACACATGCAATGCCACTGGTGGATCCATGTGTGGTCTCTAAAGAGAACAAACATGCAGTGACTCTAGCTGGGGTTAATGAGAAGAACACACATTTCAATGACACTGGTGGATCCATATGTGGTATGTGAAAAGAACACACATGCAATGACTCTAGTTGTTGTTAGTAAAAAGAACACACATGCGATGGCACTAGTGGATCCATGTGTGGTCTCTGAAGAGAACACACATTTCAATGACACTATGGATCCATATATGGTATGTGAAAAGAATAGTCATGAAATGACTCCAGTTGTTGTTAGTAAAAAGAACACACATGCAATGACACTGGTGGATCCATGTGTGGTCTCTAAAGTGAACACACATGCAGTGACTCTAGCTGGGGTTAATGAGAAGAACACACATTTCAATGACACTGGTGGATCCATATGAGGTATGTGAAAAAAACACACATGCAATGACTCTAGTTGTTGTTAGTAAAAAGAACACACATGCGATGGCACTAGTGGATCCATGTGTGGTCTCTGAAGAGAACACACATTTCAATGACACTGGTGGATCCATATGTGGTATGTGAAAAGAACACACATGCAATGACTGCAGTTGTTGTTAGTAAAAAGAACACACATGCAATGACACTGGTGGATCCATGTGTGGTCTCTTCAAAGACCACACATGCAATGACTCTAGCTGTGGTTAATGAGAAGAACACACATTTCAATGACAGAGGTGGATTCATATGTGGTATGTGAAAAGAACACACATGCATTGACTCTAGTTGTTGTTAGTAAAAAGAACACACATGCAATAAAACTGGTGGATCCATGTGTGGTCTTTGGAGAGAACACACATTTCAATGACACTAGTGGATCCATATGTGGTATGTGAAAAGAACACACATGCAATGACTCCAGTTGTTGTTAGTAAAAAGAACACACATGCAATGACACTTGTGGATCCATGTGTGGTCTCTCAAGAGAACACACATGCAATGACTCTAACTGTGGTTAATGATAAGAACACACATTTCAATGACATAGGTGGATCCATATGTGGTATGTGTAAAGAACACACATGAAATGACTGTAGTTGTTGTTAGTAAAAAGAACACACATGCAATGACACTGGTGGATCCAGGTGTGGTCTCTGAAGAGAACACACATTTCAAAGACACGGGTGGATTCACATGTGGTATTTGAAAATAATAGTCAAGAAATGACTCTAGTTGTTGTTAGTAAAAGGAACACACATGCAATGACACTGGTGGATCCATGTGTGGTCTTTGAAGAGAACACACATGCAATGACTCTGGTTGTGAGTAAAAAGAGCAAACATGCAATGACACTGTTGGATCCATAGGTGGATTGTGAAAAGAACACACATGCAATGACTCAGGTTGTTGTTAGTAAAAAGAACACACATGCAATAAAACTGGTGGATCCATGTGTGGTCTTTGAAGAGAACACACATTTCAATGACACTAGTGGATCCACATGTGGTATGTGAAAAGAATAGTCATGAAATGACTCTAGTTGTTGTTAGTAAAAAGAACACACATGCAATGACACTGGTGGATCCATGTGTGGAGACCACACATGCAATGACTCTAGCTGTGGTTAATGAGAAGAACACACATGCAATGACACTGGTTGTTATTAGTAAATAGAGCACACATGCAATGACACTATTGGATCCATGTGTGGTCTCTGAAGAGAACACACATTTCAATGACACTATGGATCCATATATGGTATGTGAAAAGAATAGTCATGAAATGACTCCAGTTGTTGTTTGTAAAAAGAACACACATGCAATGACACTGGTGGATCCATGTGTGGTCTCTAAAGAGAACACACATGGAGTGACTCTAGCTGGGGTTAATGAGAAGAACACACATTTCAATGACACTGGTGGATCCATATGTGGTATGTGAAAAGAACACACATGCAATGACTCTAGTTGTTGTTAGTAAAAAGAACACACATGCGATGGAACTAGTGGATCCATGTGTGGTCTCTGAAGAGAACACACATTTCAATGACACTGGTGGATCCATATGTGGTATGTGAAAAGAACACACATGCAATGCCTCCAGTTGTTGTTAGTAAAAAGAACACACATCCAATGGCACTGGTGGTTCCATGTGTGGTCTCTGAAGAGAACACACATGCAATGACTCTAGCTGTCGTTAATGAGAAGAACGCACATTTCAATGACACTGGTGGATCCATATGTGGTATGTGAAAAGAATAGTCATGAAATGACTCTAGTTGTTGTTAGTAAAAAGAACACACATACAATGACACTGGTGGATCCATGTGTGGTCTCTGAAGAGAACACACATGCAATGACACTGGTGGATCCATATGTGGTATGTGAAAAGAACACTCATGCAATGACTCAAGTTGTTGTTAGTAAAAAGAACACACATGCAATGGCACTTGTGGATCCATGTGTGGTCTCTGTAGAGAACACACATGCAATGACTCTAACTGTGGTTAATGAGAAGAACACAAATTTCAATGACACAGGTGGATCCATATGTGGTATGTGTAAAGAACACACGTGAAATGACTGTAGTTGTTGTTAGTAAAAAGAACACACATGCAATGACACTGGTGGATCCATGTGTGGTCTCTGAAGAGAACACACATTTCAAAGACACGGGTGGATCCACATGTGGTATTTGAAAATAATAGTCAAGAAATGACTCTAGTTGTTGTTAGTAAAAAGAACACACATGCAATGACACTGGTGGATCCATGTGTGGTCTTTGAAGAGAACACACATGCAATGACTCTGGTTGTTGTTAGTAAAAGGAGAACACATGCAATGACACTGTTGGATCCATAGGTGGATTATGAAAAGAACACACATGCAATGACTCTGGTTGTTGTTAGTAAAAAGAACACACATGCAATAAAACTGGTGGATCCATGTGTGGTCTTTGAAGAGAACACGCATTTCAATGACACTAGTGGATCCACATGTGGTATGTGAAAATAATAGTCATGAAATGACTCTAGTTGTTGTTAGTAAAAAGAACACACATGCAATGACACTGGTGGATCCATGTGTGGAGACCACACATGCTATGACTCTAGCTGTGGTTAATGAGAAGAACACACATGCAATGACACTGGTTGTTGTTAGTAAAAAGAGCACATATGCAATGACACTGTTGGATCCATGTGTGGTCTCTGAAGATAACACACATTTCAATGACACTATGGATCCATATATGGTATGTGAAAATAATAGTCATGAAATAACTCAGCTGTTGTTAGTAAAAAGAACACACATGCAATGACACTGGTGGATCCATGTGTGGTCTCTAAAGAGAACACACATGCAATGACTCTAGCTGGGGTTAATGAGGAGAACACACATTTCAATGACACTGGTGGATCCATATGTGGTATGTGAAAAGAACACACATGCAATGACTCTAGTTTTTGTTAGTAAAAAGAACACACATGCGATGGCACTAGTGGATCCATGTGTGGTCTCTGAAGAGAACACACATTTCAATGACACTGGTGGATCCATATGTGGTATGTGAAAAGAACACACATGCAATGACTCTAGTTGTTGTTAGTAAAAAGAACACACATGCAATGACACTGGTGGATCCATGTGTGGTCTCTAAAGAGAACACACATGCAATGACTCTAGTTGGGGTTAATGAGAAGAACACACATTTCAATGACACTGGTGGATCCATATGTGGTATGTGAAAAGAACACACATGCAATGACTCTAGTTGTTGTTAGTAAAAAGAACACACATGCGATGCCACTAGTGGATCCATGTGTGGTCTCTGAAGAGAACACACATTTCAATGACACTGGTGGATCCACATGTGGTATTTGAAAATAACACACATGCAATGACTCTAGTTGTTGTTAGTAAAAAGAACACACATGCAATGACACTGGTGGATCCATGTGTGGTCTTTGAAGAGAACACACATGCAATGACTCTGGTTGTTAGTAAAAAGAGCACACATGCAATGACACTATTGGATCCATAGGTGGATTGTGAAAAGAACACACATGCAATGACTCTGGTTGTTGTTAGTAAAAAGAACACACATGCAATGACACTGGTGGATCCATGTGTGGTCTCTGAAGAGAACACACATTTCAATGACACTGGTGGATACACATGTGGTATGTGAAAAGAATAGTCATGAAATGACTCTAGTTGTTGTTAGTAAAAATAACACACATGTAATGACACTGGTGGATCCATGTGTGGAGACCACGCATGAAATGACTCTAGCAGTGGTTAATGAGAAGAACACACATGCAATGACACTGGTTGTTGTTAGTAAAAAGAGCACACATGCAATGACACTGTTGGATCCTTGTGTGATCTCTGAATATAACACACATTTCAATGACACTATGGATCCATATATGGTATGTGAAAAGAATAGTCATGAAATGACTCCAGTTGTTGTTAGTAAAAAGAGCACACATGCAATGACTCTAGCTAGGGTTAATGAGAAGAACACACATTTCAATGACACTGGTGGATCCATATGTGGTATGTGAAAAGAACACACATGCAATGACTCTAGTTGTTGTTAGTAAAAAGAACACACATGCGATGGCACTAGTGGATCCATGTGTGGTCTCTGAAGAGAACAGACATTTCAATGACACTGGTGGATCCATATGTGGTATGTGAAAAGAACACACATGCAATGACTCCAGTTGTTGTTAGTAAAAAGAACACACATGCAATGACACTAGCGGATCCATGTGTGGTCTCTGAAGAGAACACACATGCAATGACTCTAGCTGTCGTTAATGAGAAGAACGCACATTTCAATGACACTGGTGGATCCATATGTGGTATGTGGAAAGAATAGTCATGAAATGACTCCAGTTGTTGTTAGTAAAAAGACACACATGCAATGACACTGGTGGATCCATGTGTGGTCTCTAAAGAGAACAAACATGCAATGACACTGGTGGATCCATATGTGGTATGTGAAAAGAACACACATGCAATGACTCCAGTTGTTGTTAGTAAAAAGAACACACATGCAATGACACTTGTGGATCCATGTGTGGTCTCTGTAGAGAACACACATGCAATGACTCTAACTGTGGTTAATGAGAAGAACACACATTTCAATGACACAGGTGGATCCATATGTGGTATGTGTAAAGAACACACATGAAATGACTGTAGTTGTTGTTAGTAAAAAGAACACACATGCAATGACACTGCTGGATCCATGTGTGGTCTCTGAAGAGAACACACATTTCAAAGACACGGGGGGATCCACATGTGGTATTTGAAAATAATAGTCAAGAAATGACTCTAGTTGTTGTTTGTAAAAATAACACACATGCAATGACATTGGTGGATCCATGTGTGGTCTTTGAAGAGAACACACATGCAATGACTCTGGTTGTTGTTAGTAAAAAGAGCACACATGCAATCACACTGTTGGATCCATAGGTGGATTGTGAAAAGAACAAACATGCAATGACTCTGGTTGTTGTTTGTAAAAATAACACACATGCAATGACATTGGTGGATCCATGTGTGGTCTTTGAAGAGAACACACATGCAATGACTCTGGTTGTTGTTAGTAAAAAGAGCACACATGCAATGACACTGTTGGATCCATAGGTGGATTGTGAAAAGAACACACATGCAATGACTCTGGTTGTTGTTAGTAAAAAGAACACACATGCAATGACACTGGTGGATCCATGTGTGGTCTCTAAAGAGAACACACATTTCAAAGACATGGGTGGATCCACATGTGGTATTTGAAAATAATAGTCAAGAAATGACTCTAGTTGTTGTTAGTAAAAAGAACACACATGCAATGACACTGGTGGATCCATGTGTGGTTTTTGAAGAGAACACACATGCAATGACTCTGGTTGTTGTTAGTAAAAAGGGCACACATGCAATGACACTGTTGGATCCATAGGTGGATTGTGAAAAGAACACACATTTCAATGACACTGGTGGATCCACATGTGGTATGTGAAAAGAATAGTCATGAAATGAGTCCAATTGTTGTTAGTAAGAAGAACACACATGCAATGACACTGGTGGATCCATGTGTGGTCTCTGAAGAGAACACACATGCAATGACTCTAGTTGTGGTTAATGAGAAGACCACACATGCAATGACACTGGTTGTCGTTAGTAAAAAGAGCACACATGCAATGACACTGGTGGATCCATGTGTGGTCTCTAACGAGAAAACACATGCAATGACTCTAGCTAGGGTTAATGAGAAGAACACACATTTCAATGACACTGGTGGATCCATATGTGGTATGTGAAAAGAACACACATGGAATGACTCTAGTTGTTGTTAGTAAAAAGAACACACATGCAATGACTCTAGTTGTTGTTACTAAAAGGAACACACATGCAATGACACTAGTGGATCCATGTGTGATCTCTGAAGAGAACACACATTTCAATGACACGGGTGGATCCATATGTGGTATGTGAAAAGAACACACATGAAATGACTCTAGTTGTTGTTAGTAAAAAGAACACACATGCAATGACACTGGTGGATCCATGTGTGGTCTCTGAAGAGAACACACATTTCAATGACATTGGTGGATCCATATGTGGTATGTGAAAGAATAGTCATGAAATGAGTCCAGTTGTTGTTAGTAAAAAGAACACACATGCAATGACACTAGGGGGATCCATGTGTGCTCTTTGAAGAGAACACACATGCAATGACTCTAGCTGTGGTTAATGAGAAGAACACACATGCAATGACACTGGTTGTTGTTAGTAAAAAGAGCACACATGCAATGACACTGGTGGATCCATGTGTAGCATCCCAATTGTCTAACAATTGTAATGCTACTTGGTCTAGTAATATAATGGCTACTTCATATATATAATTGTTGCATCATAATTATATCATGCTCATGTCATCATGCCACCTTGCATTTGAGCATCATATAAAACCCTTTTGTTTTGGTTCTTCTCTCATATGCATTGTTAATTGTATTTGTCTCTTGATATTGTATTTGGTTCTTGATAAATGCTTGATGCCCAAGTTGAGTTGGGGGCATATTTTTTTATTCCACTCCACTACCCTTTCTTTTCACCACCTTACAATTCCACCATCCCATTATCCATGAGCTTGTAATTATTTTTCTTTTGGTATTTAATCTAGCTCATGGGAGATAGGGTGGATCCAATTCTACAAATTATTTTGCTTGGCCTTATTCCACTCTTGGGAATGCATGAGAATAATGCCATGTTAATATTATTGTTTTCACAAGAATAAACATGGCATTAATTATTTTGCATGGGCCATGCAAGCACCACCACATTCTAGTCCTTTGGTTTTTATATGAATTATTGAGTGGTGTATATCTCCTGGAGCTCTCCCTTCTCTCCCAAATCTTTCACCATGTTTGGGTTATTTCTTTTGGGCCTAGTGCTCATCAAGTTTTTCTCACATGTGTATGCCATGCATGACCATGTAAAATCCTTTCCATCTCCATCTTTTGGTTTTTGAGTGAAGCACCTCTATCCCTTTTCTACCACTCCTTTTTGTTTGTTTTTGTTTGAGCTTGCTAAAACCTTACACCAATTCCACCTATTCTTGTTTGATCTAGCTAGATACATGCAAGTATCTAAACCCTAAACCCCCTACCTCATCTCTCCTCTCTCTAACCTAGCTAACCCAAACCCTAAACCTAACCCCTCATCTAACCCTAGTTACACCCTACCTCACCCTCTCCTCTCACCATGCCGAGCCTCCCCTTGATGGCCCCACCTGGCCACCCTCTCCCTGGCCCACACCCCAGCCACCCCTCTCTATAACCCTAAGCAAAAACCCTAACCCGAGGCCACCCAACCCTAACCGAGCCACCCATCCCTCCAACCCTAGCTCCATGCCACCCTCCTCTCTCTCTCTAGCTCTCTCCCTGCCACAGCAGCCCCACCCGAGCCTACCCTCCTTGGCCTCGCCCTGACCCCACCTGGCAGCCCCCATCTACCCCTCCCTCTTCCCCTGCCGTCCAGCCGAGCACGTGCTCGAGGGGGAAAAGGTGGCACCGAAGCCACCCTCATCTACCCCCTGCCACGGCTGCTCCTCCTTCCTCCATCCTTTTCCCCCTTCCACACGGCTCTCCTCTGCCTCCCAGATCCACCCCAGGGCCTTGCCCTCTTCCCTCTCTTATCCACCGCCACCATCTACCCCATCGCCGGCCACCGTCGGCCTCCACCTCCCCTTCTCTTACCAGCCGGTGGCGTGACGATCACGGGTGTCGAGGAAGACCATGTGGCTCCCCTACTTCACCTCGTACGCGCCAGCGAGGAGGAGAAGGACCCCAGGCTTGCCAGGACCGAGACGCCCCGACGAAACCCTAGCCGCGGGAGCGTCTGCATCGCCGTCGATCCACCGCGTCCCAGCCCGATCCGTCCGCACCAACAACCCCGTGGTGAGCCCACGATCCTCCCTGACACCTCCGTCCTCGCCGTGGCTCCCTGTTCTCGCCGGACCAACCGTCGAGCGCTCTCGGTGCGTCGCGTGCGTGTGCGTCCTCTGCGTCGTCGCGTCGCGAAGAGCCTCATCTAGCCGCCCATCCCCCTCCTAGCAACCCCCCTCACCTACCGCACTGGCTCGCACCCCCAGTGCGCACCCGCATGTCCCCGGATCGAATCCCCACTCCGCGCGGTCGATCACCGATCCGTCCGCGGCCACAGAGAAGATCTACAGGGGCCTATGGTAGTTTTACGAATAGCCCCCTTCTTTTTTTTCGCCTCAACCCGCGGTACCTCGTGGCCCACCAGTCAGCCGCCCGGTCAATCTTGCAAGAAAACCCCCCAGCTCTCCGCCCCTCAACCCGCACTCCCCTCTGCGCCACGTGGCTGTGACCGTTTCCCCCGCTGGAAAGTGGACCTGCGAGCCCGCTGACCCCACTTGTCTGTCTCTGAGGCTGGCCACTCCCCGGTGAGAAAAGCTTTTCCGCGCGCGTGTCGCCCAGTCAGCACCTGGCCCCACTTGTCTGTGTCTTTGGCTAGGTTTGTCTGAGTAACAAAAGTTTCTGTTCTTTTCTGTTTTAATTTAAACTTTTCAAATTTGTTTTAAATTCAAATTCAAATCTGTTTTAAAATAACTTTTAATTTTCAAAACCAAATAATACAAATCATATATGTTTTGAAATCAGAAAAATGTGAGGAATTCAAATATGCCCTCCAAAATATATTTTGAACACTTTAAATTTCGAGTTGAATAAAATTACAACAAAATGCCCTTTTCTTAATTAATTAATAACTTTTGTTCTATAACTCCAAATTTCACAAATAATATGTCTAAAACGATCAGATCGACGAGACCTTTCTGTTTATGCTTTCCTTGTTCTGAATTGCAGCATGCATCATATAAATATGAAGTATACAGCAACTTATTTGAGTATAAAATATGATTAAAACTCAATAAAAGGCTTTATTCTTGTATTCCACACCTCACCCATGCCATGCTACTTCATTGCCATGCAAATTGTGCATCATTCATCATGGAATGATTGTTTGTTTGTCGCATTTTATTCATATGCTTGTGCACTTTATTTATGTTGGCCCTTGTTTGTTTGGTTCTTCTTCGAATAGACGCTGAGCAGGGGATATATCAAGAAACCCAGGAGCACTACCCAGATCCTTCTCTCGCTTCAACTGAGCTGCCAGGCAAGCACTACCACATGCTTGCATACATACAATACCTATTGCCTCTATCTTATTCTTGCATCATTGAGTCGCGATTGCATTAAATTGAATCCCAAGTACTGCATAGCCTTTACTTTTAAAACCCCACTGAAGCTAGTTCCTCCATCCCATGAGCCATTACTACAGGAGTTGTTTGGGCCATGCGAGTCGTAGAACAGCATGTGTAGGGTATGTGAGTGTCTGATGGATAACGAGGTACCTATACAACTTAACCTAAGTAGTAATGGGATAACTAATGAAAGTGGCACCGGTGAGAATTATCTGCTATTTGGTTTTTCATGCTCACTTGTGTCCCGTAGGACCCCGAGTACTTGATTCATGTTCCTTGAATATTCGCGCTATCCACATCCGGGAGGCTTATGAACCCCCCTGATCCAGAGCTTGATTCATTCTTATTTCTTGGGGCCACAATTAGTTTGGGGCTTTATTACTATCCTGTACTTATGCCATGCTTTACTGCTTTAATTACGATTGTGCGCGGAGCACCTGTACTGTTTAGGTTCGTGACACGTTTTTGCTGTATCGACAAGCCCAGTCACACTTTCGGGTTCCCAGTCGTTTACAGCCGTCCACACAAACCTTGAGTCCGTCTCGGAGCCGGCCAACTTCGTCGCGGGTAGCTTAATGGGGTGGCCCCCTAAAATATTTCTGAATCCTGTGATCGCTTTGTCGTGACTGCCTCGTTGGGTTTTGATTTGGTTTTTCCGAGGTTGATCGAGTGTGTGTTGCTATTTGTGCAGCCCTGTAGGGTAAAACTTTCTGAAAGCCGTGTCCGCGGCTATGGACGACTTGGAGCACAGTTTCTCGATCATAGACAAGTATAACTAAAGTACCGCTTTCAATCTGACTAAGGACCTGACTAGTAAATAGTGCAACACTCATGGAATGGATAATAAAACTGCCAACGGATGGGGGGGATGTTCGTCCGCTTCCTCGTTGGTAAGCGAGGAGGAGGATGGATCTGTTAACATTACTGTTATAACTGTTGTTATTAATTCACGAACATCCGTCTATCTTTGGTTAGGCGGGTGGTTACCGAGTATCTATAGAACTGTTAGGGATTATCTTTTGCTGAAATTGCATCACCCCAGGTTGTGTCCCCTTTAGAGGCATAAAGACTTGCTGAGTACCCCTAGGGTCTCACATGATAAATTGTTTGATTCAGATGAACAGGTAAACTCGCAAGATGGATACTGGGTGGAGGAGACGGACGATGTTGGCAATGATCACTCGGTGTAGAGATTCCGAGAACGGGGATCCGTGAGATCTGTGGGCGGTATGTGTTTATTTATGGGGCATCTTATGCCGATTTGCTTCTTATCCGTACTCGGATCTTGTTTTCCGCTTCCGCCTGATACTCTGATGTTTGATGTATGAGGAGATATTTGGATCTTGCCGTATGGCGTTGCAATATTTCTATTTCTTTTAGATGGAATGGCTCTGAGACTGTTGTATGGTGGCTTGCATACATACTCATTTGTGTATGTAGTTGATCCCTTCGCCTGCCGATTACGCCGCTCGTTCTTGTCCCGATGTTTGGAAATGGTTAGGACGGCCGAAAGGCCTACCTATGAGTGGCATTTGGCCCCACCGTACTATTTTAACCATTTCCGCTCATCCAGGCTTGTAACTAAGAGCTTCACCGAGGTAGTTACACCATGTGTGGTCTCTGAAGAGAACACAAATTTCAATGACACTGGTGGATCCATATGTGGTATGTGAAAATAATAGTCATGAAATGACTCTAGTTGTTGTTAGTAAAAAGAACACACATGCAATGACACTGGTGGATCCATGTGTGGTCTTTGAAGAGAACACACATGCAATGACTCTAGCTGTGATAATGAGATGAACATACATGCAATGACACTGGTGAATCTATGTGTGGTCTCAAAAGAGAACACACATTTCAATGACTCTGGTTGTTGTTAGTAAAAAGAGCACACATGCAATGACATTGGTTATTGTTAGTAAAAAGAGCACACATGCAATGACACTAGTGGATCCATGTGTGGTCTTTGAAGAGAACACACATTTCAATGACACTGGTGGATCCATATGTGGTGTGTGAAAAGAACACACATGCAATGACTCCAGTTGTTGTTAGTAAAAAGAACACACATGCAATGACACTGGTGGATCCATGTGTGGTATCTGAAGAGAACGCACATGCAATGACTCTAGCTGTGGTTACTGAAGAGAACACACATTTCAATGACACTAGTGGATCCATGTGTGGTCTCTGAAGAGAACACACATTTCAATGACACTGATGGATCCATATGTGGTATGTGAAAAGAATAGTCATGAAATGACTCTAGTTGTTGTTAGTAAAAAGAACACACATGCAATGACACTGGTGGATCCATGTGTGGTCTTTGAAGAGAACACACATTTCAATGACTCTGGTTGTTGTTAGTAAAAAGAGCACACATGCAATGACACTGGTTGTTGTTAATAAAAAGAGCACACATGAAATAACACTGGTGGACCATGTGTGGTCTGTGAAGAGAACACACATTTCAATGACACAGGTGGAACCATATCTGGTATGTGAAAAGAACACACAGGCAATGACTCCAGTTGTTGTTAGTAAAAAGAACACACATGCAATGACACTAGTGCATCCATGTGTGGTTTCTAAAGAGAACACACATGCAATGACTCTAGCTGTGGTTAATGAGAAGAACACACATTTCAATGACACTAGTGGAACCCTATGTGGTATGTGACAATAATAGTCATGAAATGACTCCCGTTGTTGTTAGTAAAAACAGCACACATGCAATGACACTGGTGGATCCATGTGTGGTCTCTGAAGAGAACACATATTTCAATGACTCTGGTTGTTGTTAGTAAAAAGAGCACACATGCAATGAGACTGGTTGTTGTTAGTAAAAAGAGCACACATGCAATGACACTGGTGGATCAATGTGTGGTCTCTGAAGAGAACACACATTTCAATGACACTGGTTGATCCATATGTGGTGTGTGAAAAGAACACACATGCAATGGCTCTAGTTGTTGTTAGTAAAAAGAACACACATGCAATGACATTGGTGGATCCATGTGTGGTCTCTAAAGAGAACACACATGCAATGACTCTAGTTGTGGTTACTGAAGAGAACACACATTTCAATGACACTGGTGGATCCATATGTGGTATGTGAAAAGAACACACATGAAATGACTCCAGTTCTTGTTAGTAAAAAGAACACATATGCAATGCCACTGCTGGATATATGTGTGGTCTCTGAAGAGAACACACAATTCAATGACACTAGTGGATCCATATGTGGTATGTGAAAAAAAACACATGCAATGACTCCAGTTGTTGTTAGTAAAAAGAACACACATGCAATGACACTGGTGGATCCATGTGTGGTATCTTCAAAGACCACACATGCAATGACTCTAGCTGTGGTTAATGAGAAGAACACACATTTCAATGACACAGGTGGATCCATATGTGGTATGTGAAAAGAACACACGTGCATTGACTCTAGTTGTTGTTAGTAAAAAGAACACACATGCAATAAAACTGGTGGATCCATGTGTGGTCTTTGAAGAGAACACACATTTCAATGACACTAGTGGATCCACATGTGGTATGTGAAAAGAATAGTCATGAAATGACTCTTGTTGTTGTTAGTAAAAAGAACACACATGCAATGACACTGGTGGATCCATGTGTGGAGACCACACATGCAATGACTCTAGTTGTGGGTAATGAGAAGAACACACATGCAATGACACTGGTTGTTGTTAGTAAAAAGAGCACACATGCAATGACACTGTTGGATCCATGTGTGGTCTCTGAAGAGAACACACATTTCAATGACACTATGGATCCATATATGGTATGTGAAAAGAATAGTCATGAAATGACTCCAGTTGTTGTTAGTAAAAAGAACACACATGCAATGACACTGGTGGATCCATGTGTGGTCTCTAAAGAGAACACACATGCAGTGACTCTAGCTGGGGTTAATGAGAAGAACACACATTTCAATGACACTGGTGGATCCATATGTGGTATGTGAAAAGAACACACATGCAATGACTCTCGTTGTTGTTAGTAAAAAGAACACAGATGCGATGGAACTAGTGGATCCATGTGTGGTCTCTGAAGAGAACACACATTTCAATGACACTAGTGGATCCATATGTGGTATGTGAAAAGAACACACATGCAATGACTCCAGTTGTTGTTAGTAAAAAGAACACACATGCAATTACACTGGTGGATCCATGTGTGGTCTCTTCAAAGACCACACATGCAATGACTCTAGCTGTGGTTAATGAGAAGAACACACATTTCAATGACACAGGTGGATCCATATGTGGTATGTGAAAAGAACACACACGCATTGACTCTAGTTATTGTTAGTAAAAAGAACACACATGCAATAAAACTGGTGGATCCATGTGTGGTCTTTGAAGAGAACACACATTTCAATGACACTAGTGGATCCATATGTGGTATGTGAAAAGAACACACATGCAATGACTCCAGTTGTTGTTAGTAAAAAGAACACACATGCAATGACACTTGTGGATCCATGTGTGGTCTCTGAAGAGAACACACATGCAATGACTCTAACTGTGGTTAATGAGAAGAACACACATTTCAATGACACAGGTGGATCCATATGTCGTATGTGTAAAGAACACACATGAAATGACTGTAGTTGTTGTTTGTAAAAAGAACACACATGCAATGACACTGGTGGATCCATGTGTGGTCTCTGAAGAGAACACACATTTCAAAGACACGGGTGGATCCACATGTGGTATTTGAAAATAATAGTCAAGAAATGACTCTAGTTGTTGTTAGTAAAAGGAACACACATGCAATGACACTGGTGGATCCATGTGTGGTATTTGAAGAGAACACACATGCAATGACTCTGGTTGTTGATAGTAAAAAGAGCACACATGCAATGACACTGTTGGATCCATAGGTGGATTGTGAAAAGAACACACATGCAATGACTCCGGTTGTTGTTAGTAAAAAGAACACACATGCAATAAAACTGGTGGATCCATGTGTGGTCTTTGAAGAGAACACACATTTCAATGACACTAGTGGATCCACATGTGCTATGTGAAAAGAATAGTCATGACATGACTCTAGTTGTTGTTAGTAAAAAGAACACACATGCAATGACACTGGTGGATCCATGTGTGGAGACCACACATGCAATGACTCTAGCTATGGTTAATGAGAAGAACACACATGCAATGACACTGGTTGTTGTTAGTAAATAGAGCACACATGCAATGACACTATTGGATCCATGTGTGGTCTCTGAAGAGAACACACATTTCAATGACACTATGGATCCATATATGGTATGTGAAAAGAATAGTCATGAAATGACTCTAGTTGTTGTTAGTAAAAAGAACACACATGCAATGACACTGGTGGATCCATGTGTGGTCTCTAAAGAGAACACACATGCAGTGACTCTAGTTGGGGTTAATGAGAAGAACACACATTTCAATGACACTGGTGGATCCATATGTGGTATGTGAAAATAACACACATGCAATGACTCTAGTTGTTGTTAGTAAAAAGAACACACATGCGATGGCACTAGTGGATCCATGTGTGGGCTCTGAAGAGAACACACATTTCAATGACACTATGGATCCATATATGGTATGTGAAAAGAATAGTCATGAAATGACTCCAGTTGCTGTTAGTAAAAAGAACACATATGCAATGACACTGGTGGATCCATGTGTGGTCTCTAAAGAGAACACACATGCAGTGACTCTAGCTGGGGTTAATGAGAAGAACACACATTTCAATGACACTGGTGGATCCATATGTGGTATGTGAAAAGAACACACATGCAATGACTCTAGTTGTTGTTAGTAAAAAGAACACACATGCGATGGCACTAGTGGATCCATGTGTGGTATCTGAAGAGAACACACATTTCAATGACACTGGTGGATCCATATGTGGTATGTGAAAAGAACACACATGCAATGACTCCAGTTGTTGTTAGTAAAAAGAACACACATGCAATGACACTGGTGGATCCATGTGTGGTCTCTTCAAAGACCACACATGCAATGACTCTAGCTGTCGTTAATGAGAAGAACACACATTTCAATGACACAGGTGAATTCATATGTGGTATGTGAAAAGAACACACATGCATTGACTCTAGTTGTTGTTACTAAAAAGAACACACATGCAATAAAACTGGTGGATCCATGTGTGGTCTTTGAAGAGAACACACATTTCAATGACACTAGTGGATCCATATGTGGTATGCGAAAAGAACACACATGCAATGACTCCAGTTGTTGTTAGTAAAAAGAACAGACATGCAATGACACTTGTGGATCCATGTGTGGTCTCTGAAGAGAACACACATGCAATGACTCTAACTGTGGTTAATGAGAAGAACACACATTTCAATGACATAGGTGGATCCATATGTGGTATGTGTAAAGAACACACATGAAATGACTGTAGTTGTTGTTAGTAAAAAGAACACACATGCAATGACACTGGTGGATCCATGTGTGGTATCTGAAGAGAACACACATTTCAAAGACACGGGTGGATCCACATGTGGTATTTGAAAATAATAGTCAAGAAATGACTCTAGTTGTTGTTAGTAAAAGGAACACACATGCAATGACACTGGTGGATCCATGTGTGGTCTTTGAAGAGAACACACATACAATGACTCTGGTTGTTGTTAGTAAAAAGAGCACACATGCAATGACACTGTTGGATCCATAGGTGGATTGTGAAAAGAACACACATGCAATGACTCAGGTTGTTGTTAGTAAAAAGAACACACATGCAATAAAACTGGTGGATCCATGTGTGGTCTTTGAAGAGAACACACATTTCAATGACACTAGTGGATCCACATGTGGTATGTGAAAAGAATAGTCATGAAATGACTCTAGTTGTTGTTAGTAAAAAGAACACACATGCAATGACACTGGTGGATCCATGTGTGGAGACCACACATGCAATGACTCTAGCTGTGGTTAATGATAAGAACACACATGCAATGACACTGGTTGTTGTTAGTAAATAGAGCACACATGTAATGACACTATTGGATCCATGTGTGGTCTCTGAAGAGAACACACATTTCAATGACACTATGGATCCATATATGGTATGTGAAAAGAATAGTCATGAAATGACTCCAGTTGTTGTTTGTAAAAAGAACACACATGCAATGACACTGGTGGATCCATGTGTGGTCTCTAAAGAGAACACACATGCAGTGACTCTAGCTGGGGTTAATGAGAAGAACACACATTTCAATGACACTGGTGGATCCATATGTGGTATGTGAAAAGAACACACATGCAATGACTCTAGTTGTTGTTAGTAAAAAGAACACACATGCGATGGCACTAGTGGATCCATGTGTGGTATCTGAAGAGAACACACATTTCAATGACACTGGTGGATCCATATGTGGTATGTGAAAAGAACACAGATGCAATGACTCCAGTTGTTGTTAGTAAAAAGAACACACATGCAATGGCACTGGTGGATCCATGTGTGGTCTCTGAAGGGAACACACATGCAATGACTCTAGCTGTCGTTAATGAGAAGAACGCACATTTCAATGACACTGGTGGATCCATATGTGGTATGTGAAAAGAGTAGTCATGAAATGACAATAGTTGTTGTTAGTAAAAAGAACACACATGCAATGACACTGGTGGATCCATGTGTGGTCTCTGAAGAGGACACACATGCAATGACACTGGTGGATCCATATGTGGTATGTGAAAAGAACACACATGCAATGACTCAAGTTAGTGTTAGTAAAAAGAACACACATGCAATGTAATTTGTGGATCCATGTGTGGTCTCTGAAGAGAACACACATGCAATGACTCTAACTGTGGTTAATGAGAAGAACACAAATTTCAATGACACAGGTGGATCCATATGTGGTATGTGTAAAGAACACACATGAAATGACTATAGTTGTTGTTCGTAAAAAGAACACACATGCAATGACACTGGTGGATCCATGTGTGGTCTCTGAAGAGAACACACATCTCAAAGACACGGGTGGATCCACATGTGGTATTTGAAAATAATAGTCAAGAAATGACTCTAGTTGTTGTTAGTAAAAAGAACACTCATGCAATGACACTGGTAGATCCATGTGTGGTCTTTGAAGAGAACACACATGCAATGACTCTGGTCGTTATTAGTAAAAAGAGAACACATGCAATGACACTGTTGGATCCATAGGTGGATTGTGAAAAGAACACACATGCAATGACTGTGGTTGTTGTTAGTAAAAAGAACACACATACAATAAAACTGGTGGATCCATGTGTGGTCTTTGAAGAGAACACACATTTCAATGACACTAGTGGATCCACATGTGGTATGTGAAAAGAATAGTCATGAAATGACTCTAGTTGTTGTTAGTAAAAAGAACACACATGCAATGACACTGGTGGATCCATGTGTGGAGACCACACATGCAATGACTCTAGCTGTGGTTAATGAGAAGAACACACATGCAATGACACGGGTTGTTGTTAGTAAAAAGAGCACACATGCAATGACACTGTTGGATCCATGTGTGGTCTCTGAAGAGAACACACATTTCAATGACACTATGGATCCATATATGGTATGTGAAAAGAATAGTCATGAAATGACTCCAGTTGTTGTTAGTAAAAAGACCACACATGCAATGACACTGGTGGATCCATGTGTGGTCTCTAAAGAGAACACACATGCAGTGACTCTAGCTGGGGTTAATGAGAAGAACACACATTTCAATGACACTGGTGGATCCATATGTGGTATGTGAAAAGAACACACATGCAATGACTCTAGTTGTTGTTAGTAAAAAGAACACACATGCGATGGCACTAGTGGATCCATGTGTGGTCTCTGAAGAGAACACACATTTCAATGACACTGGTGGATCCATATGTGGTATGTGAAAAGAACACACATGCAATGACTCCAGTTCTTGTTAGTAAAAAGAACACACATGCAATGACACTGGTGGATCAATGTGTGGTCTCTGAAGAGAACACTCATGCAATGACTCTAGCTGTCGTTAATGAGAAGAACGCACATTTCAATGACACTGGTTCATCCATATGTGGTATGTGAAAAGAATAGTCATGAAATGACTCCAGTTGTTGTTAGTAAAAAGAACACACATGCAATGACACTGGTGGATCCATGTGTGGTCTCTGAAGAGAACACACATGCAATGACACTGGTGGATCCATATGTGGTATGTGAAAAGAACACACATGCAATGACTCCAGTTGTTGTTAGTAAAAAGAACACACATGCAATGACACTTGTGGATCCATGTGTGGTCTCTGAAGAGAACACACATGCAATGACTCTAACTGTGGTTAATGAGAAGAACACAAATTTCAATGACACAGGGGGATCCATATGTGGTATGTGTAAAGAACACACATGAAATGACTGTAGTTGTTGTTAGTAAAAAGAACACACATGCAATGACACTGGTGGATCCATGTGTGGTATCTAAAGAGAACACACATTTCAAAGACACGGGTGGATCCACATGTGGTATTTGAAAATAATAGTCAAGAAATGACTCTAGTTGTTGTTTGTAAAAATAACACACATGCAATGACACTGGTGGATCCATGTGTGGTCTTTGAAGAGAACACACATGCAATGACTCTGGTTGTTGTTAGTAAAAAGAGCACACATGCAATGACACTGTTGGATCCATAGGTGGATTGTGAAAAGAACACACATGCAATGACTCTCGTTGTTGTTAGTAAAAAGAACACACATGCAATAAAACTGGTGGATCCATCTGTGGTCTCTGAAGAGAACACACATTTCAAAGACACGGGTGGATCCACATGTGGTATTTGAAAATAATAGTCAAGAAATGACTCTGTTTGTTGTTAATAAAAAGAACACACATGCAATGACACTGGTGGATCCATGTGTGGTCTTTGAAGAGAACACACATGCAATGACTCTGGTTGTTGTCAGTAAAAAGAGCACACATGCAATGACACTGTTGGATCCATAGGTGGATTGTGAAAAGAACACACATTTTAATGACACTGGTGGATCCACATGTGGTATGTGAAAAGAACACACATGCAATGACTCTAGTTGTTGTTAGTAAAAAGAACACACATGCGATGGCACTAGTGGATCCATGTGTGGTATCTGAAGAGAACACACATTTCAATGACACTGGTGGATCCATATGTGGTATGTGAAAAGAACACACATCCAATGACTCCAGTTGTTGTTAGTAAAAAGAACACACATGCAATGACACTGGTGGATCAATGTGTGGTCTCTGAAGAGAACACACATGCAATGACTCTAGCTGTCGTTAATGAGAAGAACGCACATTTCAATGACACTGGTGGATCCATATGTGGTATGTGAAAAGAGTAGTCATGAAATGACTCCAGTTGTTGTTAGTAAAAAGAACACACATGCAATGACACTGGTGGATCCATGTGTGGTCTCTGAAGAGAACACACATGCAATGACACTGGTGGATCCATATGTGGTATGTGAAAAGAACACACATGCGATGACTCCAGTTGTTGTTAGTAAAAAGAACACACATGCAATGACACTTGTGGATCCATGTGTGGTCTCTGAAGAGAACACACATGCAATGACTCTAACTGTGGTTAATGAGAAGAACACAAATTTCAATGACACAGGTGGATCCATATGTGGTATGTGTAAAGAACACACATGAAATGACTGTAGTTGTTGTTAGTAAAAAGAACACACATGCAATGACACTGGTGGATCCATGTGTGGTCTCTGAAGAGAACACACATTTCAAAGACACGGGTGGATCCACATGTGGTATTTGAAAATAATAGTCAAGAAATGACTCTAGTTGTTGTTTGTAAAAATAACACACATGCAATGACACTGGTGGATCCATGTGTGGTCTTTGAAGAGAACACACATGCAATGACTCTGGTTGTTCTTAGTAAAAAGAGCACACATGCAATGACACTGTTGGATCCATAGGTGGATTGTGAAAAGAACACATGCAATGACTCTGGTTGTTGTTAGTAAAAAGAACACACATGCAATAAAACTGGTGGATCCATGTGTGGTCTCTGAAGAGAACACACATTTCAAAGACACGGGTGGATCCACATGTGGTATTTGAAAATAATAGTCAAGAAATGAATCTAGTTGTTGTTAATAAAAAGAACACACATGCAATGACACTGGTGGATCCATGTGTGGTCTTTGAAGAGAACACACATGCAATGACTCTGGTTGTTCTTAGTAAAAAGAGCACACATGCAATGACACTGTTGGATCCATAGGTGGATTGTGAAAAGAACACACATTTTAATGACACTTGTGGATCCACATGTGGTATGTGAAAAGAATAGTCATGAAATGAGTCCAATTGTTGTTAGTAAGAAGAACACACATGCAATGACACTGCTGGATCTATGTGTGGTCTCTGAAGAGAACACACATTTCAATGACACTAGTGGATCCATATGTGGTATGTGAAAAAAACACATGCAATGACTCCAGTTGTTGTTAGTAAAAAGAACACACATGCAATGACACTGGTGGATCCATGTGTGGTCTCTTCAAAGACCACACATGCAATGACTCTAACTGTGGTTAATGAGAAGAACACACATTTCAATGACACAGGTGGATCCATATGTGGTATGTGAAAAGAACACACATGCATTGACTCTAGTTGTTGTTAGTAAAAAGAACACACATGCAATAAAACTGGTGGATCCATGTGTGGTCTTTGAAGAGAACACACATTTAAATGACACTAGTGGATCCACATGTGGTATGTGAAAATAATAGTCATGAAATGACTCTAGTTGTTGTTAGTAAAAATAACACACATGCAATGAGACTGGTGGATCCATGTGTGGAGACCACACATGCAATGACTCTAGCTGTGGTTAATGAGAAGAACACACATGCAATGACACGGGTTGTTGTTAGTAAAAAGAGCACACATGCAATGACACTGTTGGATCCATGTGTGGTCTCTGAAGAGAACACACATTTCAATGACACTATGGATCCATATGTGGTATGTGAAAAGAATAGTCATGAAATGACTCCAGTTGTTGTTAGTAAAAAGACCACACATGCAATGACACTGGTGGATCCATGTGTGGTCTCTAAAGAGAACACACATGCAGTGACTCTAGTTGGGGTTAATGAGAAGAACACACATTTCAATGACACTGGTGGATCCATATGTGGTATGTGAAAAGAACACACATGCACTGACTCTAGTTGTTGTTAGTAAAAAGAACACACATGCGATGGCACTAGTGGATCCATGTGTGGTCTCTGAAGAGAACACACATTTCAATGACACTGGTGGATCCATATGTGGTATGTGAAAAGAACACACATGCAATGACTCCAGTTGTTGTTAGTAAAAAGAACACACATGCAATGACACTGGTGGATCAATGTGTGGTCTCTGAAGAGAACACTCATGCAATGACTCTAGCTGTCGTTAATGAGAAGAACGCACATTTCAATGACACTGGTGGATCCATATGTGGTATGTGAAAAGAATAGTCATGAAATGACTCCAGTTGTTGTTAGTAAAAAGAACACACATGCAATGACACTGGTGGATCCATGTGTGGTCTCTGAAGAGAACACACATGCAATGACACTGGTGGATCCATATGTGGTATGTGAAAAGAACACACATGCAATGACTCCAGTTGTTGTTAGTAAAAAGAACACACATGCAATGACACTTGTGGATCCATGTGTGGTCTCTGAAGAGAACACACATGCAATGACTCTAACTGTGGTTAATGAGAAGAACACAAATTTCAATGACACAGGTGGATCCATATGTGGTATGTGTAAAGAACACACATGAAATGACTGTAGTTGTTGTTAGTAAAAGAACACACATGCAATGACACTTGTGGATCCATGTGTGGTGTCTGAAGAGAACACACATTTCAAAGACACGGGTGGATCCACATGTGGTATTTGAAAATAATAGTCAAGAAATGACTCTAGTTGTTGTTTGTAAAAATAACACACATGCAATGACACTGGTGGATCCATGTGTGGTCTTTGAAGAGAACACACATGCAATGACTCTGGTTGTTGTTAGTAAAAAGAGCACACATGCAATGACACTGTTGGATCCATAGGTGGATTGTGAAAAGAACACACATGCAATGACTCTGGTTGTTGTTAGTAAAAAGAACACACATGCAATAAAACTGGTGGATCCATGTGTGGTCTCTGAAGAGAACACACATTTCAAAGACACGGGTGGATCCACATGTGGTATTTGAAAATAATAGTCAAGAAATGACTCTGTTTGTTGTTAATAAAAAGAACACACATGCAATGACACTGGTGGATCCATGTGTGGTCTTTGAAGAGAACACACATGCAATGACTCTGGTTGTTGTTAGTAAAAAGAGCACACATGCAATGACACTGTTGGATCCATAGGTGGATTGTGAAAAGAACACACATTTTAATGACACTGGTGGATCCACATGTGGTATGTGAAAAGAATAGTCATGAAATGAGTCCAATTGTTGTTAGTAAGAAGAACACACATGCAATGACACTGGTGGATCCATGTGTGGTCTCTGAAGAGAACACACATGCAATGAATCTAGTTGTGGTTAATGAGAAAACCACACATGCAATGACACTGGTTGTCGTTAGTAAAAAGAGCACACATGCAATGACACTGGTGGATCCATGTGTGGTCTCTAACGAGAAAACACATGCAATGACTCTAGCTAGGGTTAATGAGAAGAACACACATTTCAATGACACTGGTGGATCCATATGTGGTATGTGAAAAGAACACACAAGGAATGACTCTAGTTGTTGTTAGTGAAAAGAACACACATGCAATGACTCTAGTTGTTGTTAGTAAAAAGAACACACATGCAATGACACTAGTGGATCCATGTGTGGTCTCTGAAGAGAACACACATTTCAATGAGACTGGTGGATCCATATGTGGTATGTGAAAATAACACACATGCAATGACTCTAGTTGTTGTTAGTAAAAAGAACACACATGCAATGACACTGGTGGATCCATGTGTGGTCTCTGAAGAGAACACACATTTCAACGAGACTGGTGGATCCATATGTGGTATGTGAAAAGAACACACATGCAATGACTCTAGTTGTTGTTAGTAAAAAGAACACACATGCGATGGCACTAGTAGATCCATGTGTGGTCTCTGAAGAGAACACACATTTCAATGACACTGGTGGATCCATATGTGGTATGTGAAAAGAACACACATGCAATGACTCCAGCGGTTGTTAGTAAAAAGAACACACATGCAATGACACTGGTGGATCCATGTGTGGTCTCTAAAGAGAACACTCATGCAATGACTCTAGCTGTCGTTAATGAGAAGAACGCACATTTCAATGACACTGGTGGATCCATATGTGGTATGTGAAAAGAATAGTCATGAAATGACTCCAGTTGTTAGTAAAAAGAACACACATGCAATGACACTGGTGGATCCATGTGTCGTCTCTGAAGAGAACACACATGCAATGACACTGGTGGATCCATATGTGGTATATGAAAAGAACACACATGCAATGACTCCAGTTGTTGTTAGTAAAAAGAACACACATGCAATGACACTTGTGGATCCATGTGTGGTCTCTGAAGAGAACACACATGCAATGACTCTAACTGTGGTTAATGAGAAGAACACACATTTCAATGACACAGGTGGATCCATATGTGGTATGTGTAAAGAACACACATGAAATGACTGTAGTTGTTGTTACTAAAAAGAACACACATGCAATGACACTGGTGGATCCATGTGTAGTCTCTGAAGAGAACACACATTTCAAAGACACGGGTAGATCCACATATGGTATTTGAAAATAATAGTCAAGAAATGACTCTAGTTGTTGTTAGTAAAAAGAACACACATGCAATGACACTGGTGGATCCATGTGTGGTCTTTGAAGAGAACACACATGCAATGACTCTAGATGTCGTTAATGAGAAGAACGCACATTTCAATGACACTGGTGGATCCATATGTGGTATGTGAAAAGAATAGTCATGAAATGACTCCAGTTGTTGTTAGTAAAAAGAACACACATGCAATGACACTGGTGGATCCATGTGTGGTCTCTGAAGAGAACACACATTTCAATGACACTGGTGGATCCATATGTGGTATGTGAAAAGAACACACATGCAATGACTCCAGTTGTTGTTAGTAAAAAGAACACACATGCAATGACACTTGTGGATCCATGTGTGGTCTCTGAAGAGAACACACATGCAATGACTCTAGCTGTGGTTAATGAGAAGAACACACATTTCAATGAAACAGTTGGATCCATATGTGGTATGTGTAAAGAACACACATGAAATGACTGTAGTTTTTGTTAGTAAAAAGAACACACATGCAATGACACTGGTGGATCCATGTGTGGTCTCTGAAGAGAACACACATTTCAAAGATACGGGTGGATCCACATGTGGTATTTGAAAATAATAGTCAAGAAATGACTCTAGTTATTATTAGTAAAAAGAACACACATGCAATGACACTGGTGGATCCATGTGTGTTCTTTGAAGAGAACACACATGCAATGACTCTGGTTGTTGTTAGTAAAAAGAGCACACATGCAATGACACTGTTGGATCCATAGGTGGATTGTGAAAAGAACACACATGCAATGACTCTGGTTGTTGTTAGTAAAAAGAACAGACATGCAATGACACTGGTGGATCCATGTGTGGTCTCTGAAGAGAACACACATTTCAATGACACTGGTGGATCCACATGTGGAATGTGAAAATAATAGTCATGAAATGACTCCAGTTGTTGTTAGTAAAAATAACACACATGAAATGACACTGGTGGATCCAAGTGTGGAGACCACACATGCAATGACTCTAGCTGTGGTTAATGAGAAGAACACACATGCAATCACACTGGTTGTTGTTACTAAAAAGAGCACACATGCAATGACACTATTGGATCCATGTGTGGTCTCTGAAGAGAACACACATTTCAATGACACTATGGATCCATATGTGGTATGTGAAAAGAATAGTCATGAAATGACTCCAGTTGTTGTTAGTAAAAACAACACACATGCAATGACACTGGTGGATCCATGTGTGGTCTCTAATGAGAAAACACATGCAATGACTCTAGCTAGGGTTAATGAGAAGAACACACATTTCAATGACACTGGTGGATCCATATGTGGTATGTGAAAAGAACACACATGCACTGACTCTAGTTGTTGTTAGTAAAAAGAACACACATGCGATGGCACTAGTGGATCCATGTGTGGTCTCTGAAGAGAACACACATTTCAATGACACTATGGATCAATATATGGTATGTGAAAAGAATAGTCATGAAATGACTCCAGTTGTTGTTAGTAAAAAGACCACACATGCAATGACACTGGTGGATCCATGTGTGGTCTCTAAAGAGAACACACATGCAGTGACTCTAGCTGGGGTTAATGAGAAGAACACACATTTCAATGACACTGGTGGATCCATATGTGGTATGTGAAAAGAACACACATGCAATGACTCTAGTTGTTGTTAGTAAAAAGAACACACATGCGATGGCACTAGTGGATCCATGTGTGGTCTCTGAAGAGAACACACATTTCAATGACACTGGTGGATCCATATGTGGTATGTGAAAAGAACACACATGCAATGACTCCAGTTCTTGTTAGTAAAAAGAACACACATGCAATGACACTGGTGGATCAATGTGTGGTCTCTGAAGAGAACACTCATGCAATGACTCTAGCTGTCGTTAATGAGAAGAACGCACATTTCAATGACACTGGTTCATCCATATGTGGTATGTGAAAAGAATAGTCATGAAATGACTCCAGTTGTTGTTAGTAAAAAGAACACACATGCAATGACACTGGTGGATCCATGTGTGGTCTCTGAAGAGAACACACATGCAATGACACTGGTGGATCCATATGTGGTATGTGAAAAGAACACACATGCAATGACTCCAGTTGTTGTTAGTAAAAAGAACACACATGCAATGACACTTGTGGATCCATGTGTGGTCTCTGAAGAGAACACACATGCAATGACTCTAACTGTGGTTAATGAGAAGAACACAAATTTCAATGACACAGGGGGATCCATATGTGGTATGTGTAAAGAACACACATGAAATGACTGTAGTTGTTGTTAGTAAAAAGAACACACATGCAATGACACTGGTGGATCCATGTGTGGTATCTAAAGAGAACACACATTTCAAAGACACGGGTGGATCCACATGTGGTATTTGAAAATAATAGTCAAGAAATGACTCTAGTTGTTGTTTGTAAAAATAACACACATGCAATGACACTGGTGGATCCATGTGTGGTCTTTGAAGAGAACACACATGCAATGACTCTGGTTGTTGTTAGTAAAAAGAGCACACATGCAATGACACTGTTGGATCCATAGGTGGATTGTGAAAAGAACACACATGCAATGACTCTCGTTGTTGTTAGTAAAAAGAACACACATGCAATAAAACTGGTGGATCCATCTGTGGTCTCTGAAGAGAACACACATTTCAAAGACACGGGTGGATCCACATGTGGTATTTGAAAATAATAGTCAAGAAATGACTCTGTTTGTTGTTAATAAAAAGAACACACATGCAATGACACTGGTGGATCCATGTGTGGTCTTTGAAGAGAACACACATGCAATGACTCTGGTTGTTGTCAGTAAAAAGAGCACACATGCAATGACACTGTTGGATCCATAGGTGGATTGTGAAAAGAACACACATTTTAATGACACTGGTGGATCCACATGTGGTATGTGAAAAGAACACACATGCAATGACTCTAGTTGTTGTTAGTAAAAAGAACACACATGCGATGGCACTAGTGGATCCATGTGTGGTATCTGAAGAGAACACACATTTCAATGACACTGGTGGATCCATATGTGGTATGTGAAAAGAACACACATCCAATGACTCCAGTTGTTGTTAGTAAAAAGAACACACATGCAATGACACTGGTGGATCAATGTGTGGTCTCTGAAGAGAACACACATGCAATGACTCTAGCTGTCGTTAATGAGAAGAACGCACATTTCAATGACACTGGTGGATCCATATGTGGTATGTGAAAAGAGTAGTCATGAAATGACTCCAGTTGTTGTTAGTAAAAAGAACACACATGCAATGACACTGGTGGATCCATGTGTGGTCTCTGAAGAGAACACACATGCAATGACACTGGTGGATCCATATGTGGTATGTGAAAAGAACACACATGCGATGACTCCAGTTGTTGTTAGTAAAAAGAACACACATGCAATGACACTTGTGGATCCATGTGTGGTCTCTGAAGAGAACACACATGCAATGACTCTAACTGTGGTTAATGAGAAGAACACAAATTTCAATGACACAGGTGGATCCATATGTGGTATGTGTAAAGAACACACATGAAATGACTGTAGTTGTTGTTAGTAAAAAGAACACACATGCAATGACACTGGTGGATCCATGTGTGGTCTCTGAAGAGAACACACATTTCAAAGACACGGGTGGATCCACATGTGGTATTTGAAAATAATAGTCAAGAAATGACTCTAGTTGTTGTTTGTAAAAATAACACACATGCAATGACACTGGTGGATCCATGTGTGGTCTTTGAAGAGAACACACATGCAATGACTCTGGTTGTTCTTAGTAAAAAGAGCACACATGCAATGACACTCTTGGATCCATAGGTGGATTGTGAAAAGAACACACATGCAATGACTCTCGTTGTTGTTAGTAAAAAGAACACACATGCAATAAAACTGGTGGATCCATCTGTGGTCTCTGAAGAGAACACACATTTCAAAGACACGGGTGGATCCACATGTGGTATTTGAAAATAATAGTCAAGAAATGACTCTGTTTGTTGTTAATAAAAAGAACACACATGCAATGACACTGGTGGATCCATGTGTGGTCTTTGAAGAGAACACACATGCAATGACTCTGGTTGTTGTCAGTAAAAAGAGCACACATGCAATGACACTGTTGGATCCATAGGTGGATTGTGAAAAGAACACACATTTTAATGACACTGGTGGATCCACATGTGGTATGTGAAAAGAACACACATGCAATGACTCTAGTTGTTGTTAGTAAAAAGAACACACATGCGATGGCACTAGTGGATCCATGTGTGGTATCTGAAGAGAACACACATTTCAATGACACTGGTGGATCCATATGTGGTATGTGAAAAGAACACACATCCAATGACTCCAGTTGTTGTTAGTAAAAAGAACACACATGCAATGACACTGGTGGATCAATGTGTGGTCTCTGAAGAGAACACACATGCAATGACTCTAGCTGTCGTTAATGAGAAGAACGCACATTTCAATGACACTGGTGGATCCATATGTGGTATGTGAAAAGAGTAGTCATGAAATGACTCCAGTTGTTGTTAGTAAAAAGAACACACATGCAATGACACTGGTGGATCCATGTGTGGTCTCTGAAGAGAACACACATGCAATGACACTGGTGGATCCATATGTGGTATGTGAAAAGAACACACATGCGATGACTCCAGTTGTTGTTAGTAAAAAGAACACACATGCAATGACACTTGTGGATCCATGTGTGGTCTCTGAAGAGAACACACATGCAATGACTCTAACTGTGGTTAATGAGAAGAACACAAATTTCAATGACACAGGTGGATCCATATGTGGTATGTGTAAAGAACACACATGAAATGACTGTAGTTGTTGTTAGTAAAAAGAACACACATGCAATGACACTGGTGGATCCATGTGTGGTCTCTGAAGAGAACACACATTTCAAAGACACGGGTGGATCCACATGTGGTATTTGAAAATAATAGTCAAGAAATGACTCTAGTTGTTGTTTGTAAAAATAACACACATGCAATGACACTGGTGGATCCATGTGTGGTCTTTGAAGAGAACACACATGCAATGACTCTGGTTGTTCTTAGTAAAAAGAGCACACATGCAATGACACTGTTGGATCCATAGGTGGATTGTGAAAAGAACACATGCAATGACTCTGGTTGTTGTTAGTAAAAAGAACACACATGCAATAAAACTGGTGGATCCATGTGTGGTCTCTGAAGAGAACACACATTTCAAAGACACGGGTGGATCCACATGTGGTATTTGAAAATAATAGTCAAGAAATGAATCTAGTTGTTGTTAATAAAAAGAACACACATGCAATGACACTGGTGGATCCATGTGTGGTCTTTGAAGAGAACACACATGCAATGACTCTGGTTGTTCTTAGTAAAAAGAGCACACATGCAATGACACTGTTGGATCCATAGGTGGATTGTGAAAAGAACACACATTTTAATGACACTTGTGGATCCACATGTGGTATGTGAAAAGAATAGTCATGAAATGAGTCCAATTGTTGTTAGTAAGAAGAACACACATGCAATGACACTGCTGGATCTATGTGTGGTCTCTGAAGAGAACACACATTTCAATGACACTAGTGGATCCATATGTGGTATGTGAAAAAAACACATGCAATGACTCCAGTTGTTGTTAGTAAAAAGAACACACATGCAATGACACTGGTGGATCCATGTGTGGTCTCTTCAAAGACCACACATGCAATGACTCTAACTGTGGTTAATGAGAAGAACACACATTTCAATGACACAGGTGGATCCATATGTGGTATGTGAAAAGAACACACATGCATTGACTCTAGTTGTTGTTAGTAAAAAGAACACACATGCAATAAAACTGGTGGATCCATGTGTGGTCTTTGAAGAGAACACACATTTAAATGACACTAGTGGATCCACATGTGGTATGTGAAAATAATAGTCATGAAATGACTCTAGTTGTTGTTAGTAAAAATAACACACATGCAATGAGACTGGTGGATCCATGTGTGGAGACCACACATGCAATGACTCTAGCTGTGGTTAATGAGAAGAACACACATGCAATGACACGGGTTGTTGTTAGTAAAAAGAGCACACATGCAATGACACTGTTGGATCCATGTGTGGTCTCTAAAGAGAACACACATTTCAATGACACTATGGATCCATATGTGGTATGTGAAAAGAATAGTCATGAAATGACTCCAGTTGTTGTTAGTAAAAAGACCACACATGCAATGACACTGGTGGATCCATGTGTGGTCTCTAAAGAGAACACACATGCAGTGACTCTAGTTGGGGTTAATGAGAAGAACACACATTTCAATGACACTGGTGGATCCATATGTGGTATGTGAAAAGAACACACATGAACTGACTCTAGTTGTTGTTAGTAAAAAGAACACACATGCGATGGCACTAGTGGATCCATGTGTGGTCTCTGAAGAGAACACACATTTCAATGACACTGGTGGATCCATATGTGGTATGTGAAAAGAACACACATGCAATGACTCCAGTTGTTGTTAGTAAAAAGAACACACATGCAATGACACTGGTGGATCAATGTGTGGTCTCTGAAGAGAACACTCATGCAATGACTCTAGCTGTCGTTAATGAGAAGAACGCACATTTCAATGACACTGGTGGATCCATATGTGGTATGTGAAAAGAATAGTCATGAAATGACTCCAGTTGTTGTTAGTAAAAAGAACACACATGCAATGACACTGGTGGATCCATGTGTGGTCTCTGAAGAGAACACACATGCAATGACACTGGTGGATCCATATGTGGTATGTGAAAAGAACACACATGCAATGACTCCAGTTGTTGTTAGTAAAAAGAACACACATGCAATGACACTTGTGGATCCATGTGTGGTCTCTGAAGAGAACACACATGCAATGACTCTAACTGTGGTTAATGAGAAGAACACATATTTCAATGACACAGGTGGATCCATATGTGGTATGTGTAAAGAACACACATGAAATGACTGTAGTTGTTGTTAGTAAAAGAACACACATGCAATGACACTTGTGGATCCATGTGTGGTGTCTGAAGAGAACACACATTTCAAAGACACGGGTGGATCCACATGTGGTATTTGAAAATAATAGTCAAGAAATGACTCTAGTTGTTGTTTGTAAAAATAACACACATGCAATGACACTGGTGGATCCATGTGTGGTCTTTGAAGAGAACACACATGCAATGACTCTGGTTGTTGTTAGTAAAAAGAGCACACATGCAATGACACTGTTGGATCCATAGGTGGATTGTGAAAAGAACACACATGCAATGACTCTGGTTGTTGTTAGTAAAAAGAACACACATGCAATAAAACTGGTGGATCCATGTGTGGTCTCTGAAGAGAACACACATTTCAAAGACACGGGTGGATCCACATGTGGTATTTGAAAATAATAGTCAAGAAATGACTCTGTTTGTTGTTAATAAAAAGAACACACATGCAATGACACTGGTGGATCCATGTGTGGTCTTTGAAGAGAACACACATGCAATGACTCTGGTTGTTGTTAGTAAAAAGAGCACACATGCAATGACACTGTTGGATCCATAGGTGGATTGTGAAAAGAACACACATTTTAATGACACTGGTGGATCCACATGTGGTATGTGAAAAGAATAGTCATGAAATGAGTCCAATTGTTGTTAGTAAGAAGAACACACATGCAATGACACTGGTGGATCCATGTGTGGTCTCTGAAGAGAACACACATGCAATGACTCTAGTTGTGGTTAATGAGAAAACCACACATGCAATGACACTGGTTGTCGTTAGTAAAAAGAGCACACATGCAATGACACTGGTGGATCCATGTGTGGTCTCTAACGAGAAAACACATGCAATGACTCTAGCTAGGGTTAATGAGAAGAACACACATTTCAATGACACTGGTGGATCCATATGTGGTATGTGAAAAGAACACACATGGAATGACTCTAGTTGTTGTTAGTGAAAAGAACACACATGCAATGACTCTAGTTGTTGTTAGTAAAAAGAACACACATGCAATGACACTAGTGGATCCATGTGTGGTCTCTGAAGAGAACACACATTTCAATGAGACTGGTGGATCCATATGTGGTATGTGAAAATAACACACATGCAATGACTCTAGTTGTTGTTAGTAAAAAGAACACACATGCAATGACACTGGTGGATCCATGTGTGGTCTCTGAAGAGAACACACATTTCAATGAGACTGGTGGATCCATATGTGGTATGTGAAAAGAACACACATGCAATGACTCTAGTTGTTGTTAGTAAAAAGAACACACATGCGATGGCACTAGTAGATCCATGTGTGGTCTCTGAAGAGAACACACATTTCAATGACACTGGTGGATCCATATGTGGTATGTGAAAAGAACACACATGCAATGACTCCAGCGGTTGTTAGTAAAAAGAACACACATGCAATGACACTGGTGGATCCATGTGTGGTCTCTAAAGAGAACACTCATGCAATGACTCTAGCTGTCGTTAATGAGAAGAACGCACATTTCAATGACACTGGTGGATCCATATGTGGTATGTGAAAAGAATAGTCATGAAATGACTCCAGTTGTTAGTAAAAAGAACACACATGCAATGACACTGGTGGATCCATGTGTGGTCTCTGAAGAGAACACACATGCAATGACACTGGTGGATCCATATGTGGTATATGAAAAGAACACACATGCAATGACTCCAGTTGTTGTTAGTAAAAAGAACACACATGCAATGACACTTGTGGATCCATGTGTGGTCTCTGAAGAGAACACACATGCAATGACTCTAACTGTGGTTAATGAGAAGAACACACATTTCAATGACACAGGTGGATCCATATGTGGTATGTGTAAAGAACACACATGAAATGACTGTAGTTGTTGTTACTAAAAAGAACACACATGCAATGACACTGGTGGATCCATGTGTAGTCTCTGAAGAGAACACACATTTCAAAGACACGGGTAGATCCACATATGGTATTTGAAAATAATAGTCAAGAAATGACTCTAGTTGTTGTTAGTAAAAAGAACACACATGCAATGACACTGGTGGATCCATGTGTGGTCTTTGAAGAGAACACACATGCAATGACTCTAGATGTCGTTAATGAGAAGAACGCACATTTCAATGACACTGGTGGATCCATATGTGGTATGTGAAAAGAATAGTCATGAAATGACTCCAGTTGTTGTTAGTAAAAAGAACACACATGCAATGACACTGGTGGATCCATGTGTGGTCTCTGAAGAGAACACACATTTCAATGACACTGGTGGATCCATATGTGGTATGTGAAAAGAACACACATGCAATGACTCCAGTTGTTGTTAGTAAAAAGAACACACATGCAATGACACTTGTGGATCCATGTGTGGTCTCTGAAGAGAACACACATGCAATGACTCTAGCTGTGGTTAATGAGAAGAACACACATTTCAATGAAACAGTTGGATCCATATGTGGTATGTGTAAAGAACACACATGAAATGACTGTAGTTTTTGTTAGTAAAGAGAAACACACATGCAATGACACTGGTGGATCCATGTGTGGTCTCTGAAGAGAACACACATTTCAAAGATACGGGTGGATCCACATGTGGTATTTGAAAATAATAGTCAAGAAATGACTCTAGTTATTGTTAGTAAAAAGAACACACATGCAATGACACTGGTGGATCCATGTGTGTTCTTTGAAGAGAACACACATGCAATGACTCTGGTTGTTGTTAGTAAAAAGAGCACACATGCAATGACACTGTTGGATCCATAGGTGGATTGTGAAAAGAACACACATGCAATGACTCTGGTTGTTGTTAGTAAAAAGAACAGACATGCAATGACACTGGTGGATCCATGTGTGGTCTCTGAAGAGAACACACATTTCAATGACACTGGTGGATCCACATGTGGAATGTGAAAATAATAGTCATGAAATGACTCCAGTTGTTGTTAGTAAAAATAACACACATGAAATGACACTAGTGGATCCAAGTGTGGAGACCACACATGCAATGACTCTAGCTGTGGTTAATGAGAAGAACACACATGCAATCACACTGGTTGTTGTTACTAAAAAGAGCACACATGCAATGACACTATTGGATCCATGTGTGGTCTCTGAAGAGAACACACATTTCAATGACACTATGGATCCATATGTGGTATGTGAAAAGAATAGTCATGAAATGACTCCAGTTGTTGTTAGTAAAAACAACACACATGCAATGACACTGGTGGATCCATGTGTGGTCTCTAATGAGAAAACACATGCAATGACTCTAGCTAGGGTTAATGAGAAGAACACACATTTCAATGACACTGGTGGATCCATATGTGGTATGTGAAAAGAACACACATGGAATGACTCTAGTTGTTGTTAGTAAAAAGAACACACATGCAATGACTCTAGTTGTTGTTAGTAAAAAGAACACACATGCAATGACACTGCTGGATCTATGTGTGGTCTCTGAAGAGAACACACATTTCAATGACACTATTGGATCCATATGTGCTATGTGAAAAAAAACACATGCAATGACTCCAGTTGTTGTTAGTAAAAAGAACACACATGCCATGACACTGGTGGATCCATGTGTGGTCTCTGAAGAGAACACACATTTCAGTGACACTGGTGGATCCATATGTGGTATGTGAAAAGAACACACATGCAATGACTCCAGTTGTTGTTAGTAAAAAGAACACACATGCAATGACACTGGTGGATCCATGTGTGGTCTCTAAAGAGAACACTCATGCAATGACTCTAGCTGTCGTTAATGAGAAGAACGCACATTTCAATGACACTGGTGGATCCATATGTGGTATGTGAAAAGAATAGTCATGAAATGACTCCAGTTGTTAGTAAAAAGAACACACATGCAATGACACTGGTGGATCCATGTGTGGTCTCTGAAGAGAACACACATGCAATGACACTGGTGGATCCATATGTGGTATATGAAAAGAACACACATGCAATGACTCCAGTTGTTGTTAGTAAAAAGAACACACATGCAATGACACTTGTGGATCCATGTGTGGTCTCTGAAGAGAACACACATGCAATGACTCTAACTGTGGTTAATGAGAAGAACACACATTTCAATGACACAGGTGGATCCATATGTGGTATGTGTAAAGAACACACATGAAATGACTGTAGTTGTTGTTAGTAAAAAGAACACACATGCAATGACACTGGTGGATCCATGTGTAGTCTCTGAAGAGAACACACATTTCAAAGACACGGGTAGATCCACATATGGTATTTGAAAATAATAGTCAAGAAATGACTCTAGTTGTTGTTAGTAAAAAGAACACACATGCAATGACACTGGTGGATCCATGTGTGGTCTTTGAAGAGAACACACATGCAATGACTCTAGATGTCGTTAATGAGAAGAACGCACATTTCAATGACACTGGTGGATCCATATGTGGTATGTGAAAAGAATAGTCATGAAATGACTCCAGTTGTTGTTAGTAAAAAGAACACACATGCAATGACACTGGTGGATCCATGTGTGGTCTCTGAAGAGAACACACATTTCAATGACACTGGTGGATCCATATGTGGTATGTGAAAAGAACACACATGCAATGACTCCAGTTGTTGTTAGTAAAAAGAACACACATGCAATGACACTTGTGGATCCATGTGTGGTCTCTGAAGAGAACACACATGCAATGACTCTAGCTGTGGTTAATGAGAAGAACACACATTTCAATGAAACAGTTGGATCCATATGTGGTATGTGTAAAGAACACACATGAAATGACTGTAGTTTTTGTTAGTAAAAAGAACACACATGCAATGACACTGGTGGATCCATGTGTGGTCTCTGAAGAGAACACACATTTCAAAGATACGGGTGGATCCACATGTGGTATTTGAAAATAATAGTAAAGAAATGACTCTAGTTATTGTTAGTAAAAAGAACACACATGCAATGACACTGGTGGATCCATGTGTGGTCTTTGAAGAGAACACACATGCAATGACTCTGGTTGTTGTTAGTAAAAAGAACAGACATGCAATGACACTGGTGGATCCATGTGTGGTCTCTGAAGAGAACACACATTTCAATGACACTGGTGGATCCACATGTGGAATGTGAAAATAATAGTCATGAAATGACTCCAGTTGTTGTTAGTAAAAATAACACACATGAAATGACACTGGTGGATCCAAGTGTGGAGACCACACATCCAATGACTCTAGCTGTGGTTAATGAGAAGAACACACATGCAATGACACTGGTTGTTGTTAGTAAAAAGAGCACACATGCAATGACACTGTTGGATCCATAGGTGGATTGTGAAAAGAACACACATGCAATGACTCTGGTTGTTGTTAGTAAAAAGAACAGACATGCAATGACACTGGTGGATCCATGTGTGGTCTCTGAAGAGAACACACATTTCAATGACACTGGTGGATCCACATGTGGAATGTGAAAATAATAGTCATGAAATGACTCCAGTTGTTGTTAGTAAAAATAACACACATGAAATGACACTGGTGGATCCAAGTATGGAGACCACACATGCAATGACTCTAGCTGTGGTTAATGAGAAGAACACACATGCAATGACACTGGTTGTTGTTACTAAAAAGAGCACACATGCAATGACACTATTGGATCCATGTGTGGTCTCTGAAGAGAACACACATTTCAATGACACTATGGATCCATATGTGGTATGTGAAAAGAATAGTCATGAAATGACTCCAGTTGTTGTTAGTAAAAACAACACACATGCAATGACACTGGTGGATCCATGTGTGGTCTCTAATGAGAAAACACATGCAATGACTCTAGCTAGGGTTAATGAGAAGAACACACATTTCAATGACATTGGTGGATCCATATGTGGTATGTGAAAAGAACACACATGAAGTGACTCTAGGTGGGGTTAATGAGAAGAACACACATTTCAATGACACTGGTGGATCCATATGTGGTATGTGAAAAGAACACACATGCAATGACTCTAGTTGTTGTTAGTAAAAAGAACACACATGCGATGGCACTAGTGGATCCATGTGTGGTCTCTGAAGAGAACACACATTTCAATGACACTGGTGGATCCATATGTGGTATGTGAAAAGAACACACATGCAATGACTCCAGTTGTTGTTAGTAAAAATAACACACATGCAATGACACTGGTGGATCAATGTGTGGTCTCTGAAGAGAACACTCATGCAATGACTCTAGATGTCGTTAATGAGAAGAACGCACATTTCAATGACACTGGTGGATCCATATGTGGTATGTGAAAAGAATAGTCATGAAATGACTCCAATTGTTGTTAGTAAAAAGAACACACATGCAATGACACTGGTGGATCCATGTGTGGTCTCTGAAGAGAACACACATGCAATGACACTGGTGGATCCATATGTGGTATGTGAAAAGAACACACATGCAATGACTCCAGTTGTTGTTAGTAAAAAGAACACACATGCAATGACACTTGTGGATCCATGTGTGGTCTCTAAGAGAACACACATGCAATGTCTCTAACTGTGGTTAATGAGAAGAACACAAATTTCAATGACACAGGTGGATCCATATGTGGTATGTGTAAAGAACACACATGAAATGACTGTAGTTGTTGTTAGTAAAAAGAACACACATGCAATGACACTGGTGGATCCATGTGTGGTCTCTGAAGAGAACACACATTTCAAAGACACGGGTGGATCCACATGTGGTATTTGAAAATAATAGTCAAGAAATGACTCTAGTTGTTGTTTGTAAAAATAACACACATGCTATGACACTAGTGGATCCATGTGTGGTCTTTGAAGAGAACACACATGCAATGACTCTGGTTGTTGTTAGTAAAAAGAGCACACATGCAATGACACTGTTGGATCCATGTGTGGTCTCTAAAGAGAACACACATGCAATGACACTGGTGGATCCATGTGTGGTATTTGAAGAGAACACACATGCAATCACTCTGGTTGTTGTTAGTAAAAAGAGCACACATGCAATGACACTATTGGATCCATAGGTGGATTGTGAAAAGAACACACATGCAATGACTCTGGTTGTTGTTAGTAAAAAGAACACACATGCAATAAAACTGGTGGATCCATGTGTGGTCTCTGAAGAGAACACACATTTCAAAGACACGGGTGGATCCACATATGGTATTTGAAAATAATAGTCAAGAAATGACTCTAGTTGTTGTTAATAAAAAGAACACACATGCAATGACACTGGTGGATCCATGTGTGGTCTTTGAAGAGAACACACATGCAATGACTCTGGTTGTTGTTAGTAAAAAGAGCACACATGCAATGACACTGTTGGATCCATAGGTGGATTGTGAAAAGAACACACATTTTAATGACACTGGTGGATCCACATGTGGTATGTGAAAAGAATAGTTATGAAATGAGTCCAATTGTTGTTAGTAAGAAGAACACACATGCAATGACACTGCTGGATCTATGTGTGGTCTCTGAAGAGAACACACATTTCAATGACACTAGTGGATCCATCTGTGGTATGTGAAAAAAAACACATGCAATGACTCCAGTTGTTGTTAGTAAAAAGAACACACATGCAATGACACTGGTGGATCCATGTGTGGTCTCTTCAAAGACCACACATGCAATGACTCTAGCTGTGGTTAATGAGAAGAACACACATTTCAATGACACAGGTGGATCCATATGTGGTATGTGAAAAGAACACACATGCATTGACTCTAGTTGTTGTTAGTAAAAAGAACACACATGCAATAAAACTGGTGGATCCATGTGTGGTCTTTGAAGAGAACACACATTTAAATGACACTAGTGGATCCACATGTGGTATGTGAAAAGAATAGTCATGAAATGACTCTAGTTGTTGTTAGTAAAAAGAACACACATGCAATGACACTGGTGGATCCATGTGTGGAGACCACACATGCAATGACTCTAGCTGTGGTTAATGAGAAGAACACACATGCAATGACACGGGTTGTTGTTAGTAAAAAGAGCACACATGCAATGACACTGTTGGATCCATGTGTGGTCTCTGAAGAGAACACACATTTCAATGACACTATGGATCCATATATGGTATGTGAAAAGAATAGTCATGAAATGACTCCAGTTGTTGTTAGTAAAAAGACCACACATGCAATGACACTGGTGGATCCATGTGTGGTCTCTAAAGAGAACACACATGCAGTGACTCTAGCTGGGGTTAATGAGAAGAAAAAACATTTCAATGACACTGGTGGATCCATATGTGGTATGTGAAAAGAACACACATGCAATGACTCTAGTTGTTGTTAGTAAAAAGAACACACATGCGATGGCACTAGTGGATCCATGTGTGGTCTCTGAAGAGAACACACATTTCAATGACACTGGTGGATCCATATGTGGTATGTGAAAAGAACACACATGCAATGACTCCAGTTGTTGTTAGTAAAAAGAACACACATGCAATGACAGTGGTGGATCAATGTGTGGTCTCTGAAGAGAACACTCATGCAATGACTCTAGCTGTCGTTAATGAGAAGAACGCACATTTCAATGACACTGGTGGATCCATATGTGGTATGTGAAAAGAATAGTCATGAAATGACTCCAGTTGTTGTTAGTAAAAAGAACACACATGCAATGACACTGGTGGATCCATGTGTGGTCTCTGAAGAGAACACACATGCAATGACACTGGTGGATCCACATGTGGTATGTGAAAAGAACACACATGCAATGACTCCAGTTGTTGTTAGTAAAAAGAACACACATGCAATGACACTTGTGAATCCATGTGTGGTCTCTGAAGAGAACACACATGCAATGACTCTAACTGTGGTTAATGAGAAGAACACAAATTTCAATGACACAGGTGGATCCATATGTGGTATGTGTAAAGAACACACATGAAATGACTGTAGTTGTTGTTAGTAAAAAGAACACACATGCAATGACACTGCTGGATCCATGTGTGGTCTCTAAAGAGAACACACATTTCAAAGACACGGGTGGATCCACATGTGGTATTTGAAAATAATAGTCAAGAAATGACTCTAGGTGTTGTTTGTAAAAATAACACACATGCAATGACACTGGTGGATCCATGTGTGGTCTTTGAAGAGAACACACATGTAATGACTCTGGTTGTTGTTAGTAAAAAGAGCACACATGCAATGACACTGTTGGATCCATAGGTGGATTGTGAAAAGAACACACATGCAAGGACTCTGGTTGTTGTTAGTAAAAAGAACACACATGCAATAAAACTTGTGGATCCATGTGTGGTCTCTGAAGAGAACACACATTTCAAAGACACGGGTGGATCCATATGTGGTATTTGAAAATAATAGTCAAGAAATGACTCTAGTTGTTGTTAATAAAAAGAACACACATGCAATGACACTGGTGGATCCATGTCTGGTCTTTGAAGAGAACACACATGCAATGACTCTGGTTGTTGTTAGTAAAAAGAGCACACATGCAATGACACTGTTGGATCCATAGGTGGATTGTGAAAAGAACACACATTTTAATGACACTAGTGGATCCACATGTGGTATGTGAAAAGAATAGTCATGAAATGAGTCCAATTGTTGTTAGTAAGAAGAACACACATGCAATGACACTGGTGGATCCATGTGTGGTCTCTGAAGAGAACACACAAGCAATGACTCTAGTTGTGGTTAATGAGAAGACCACACATGCAATGACACTGGTTTTCGTTAGTAAAAAGAGCACACATGCAATGACACTGGTGGATCCATGTGTGGTCTCTAACGAGAAAACACATGCAATGACTCTAGCTAGGGTTAATGAGAAGAACACACATTTCAATGACACTGGTGGATCCATATGTGGTATGTGAAAAGAACACACATGGAATGACTCTAGTTGTTGTTAGTAAAAAGAACACACATGCAATGACGCTAGTTGTTGTTAGTAAAAAGAATACACATGCAATGACACTGGTGGATCCATGTGTGGTCTCTGAAGAGAACACACATTTCAATGAGACTGGTGGATCCATATGTGGTATGTAAAAATAACACACATGCAATGACTCCAATTGTTGTTAGTAAAAAGAACACACATGCAATGACACTGGTGGATCCATGTGTGGTCTTTGAAGAGAACACACATGCAATGGCTCTAGCTGTGGTTGATGAGAAGAACACACATTTCAATGACACTGGTGGATCCATATGTGGTATGTGAAAAGAACACACAAGCAATAACTCTAGTTGTTGTTAGTAAAAAGAAGACACATGCAATGACACTGGTGGATCCATGTGTGGTCTCTAAAGAGAACACACATTTCAATGAAACTGGTGGATCCACATGTGGTATGTGAAAATAATAGTCATGAAATGACTCCTGTTGTTGTTAGTAAAAAGAACACACATGCAATGACATCGGTGAATCCATGTGTGTTCTCTGAAGAGATCACACATTTCAATGACACTGTGGATCCATATATGGTATGTGAAAAAGAATAGTCATGAAATGACTCTAGTTGTTGTTAGTAAAAAGAACACACATGCAATGACACTGGTGGATCCATGTGTGGTCTCTAAAGAGAACACACATGCAATGACTCTAGCTGGGGTTAATGAGAAGAACACACAGTTCAATGACACTGGTGGATCCATATGTGGTATGTGAAAAGAACACACATCCAATGACTCTAGTTGTTGTTAGTAAAAAGAACACACATGCGATGGCACTAGTGGATCCATGTGTGGTCTCTGAAGAGAACACACATTTCAATGATACTGGTGGATCCATATGTGGTATGTGAAAAGAACACACATGCAATGACTCCAGTTGTTGTTAGTAAAAAGAACACACATGCAATGACACTGGTGGATCCATGTGTGGTCTCTGAAGAGAACACACATGCAATGACTCTAGCTGTCGTTAATGAGAAGAGCGCACATTTCAATGACACTGGTGGAACCATTTGTGGTATGTGAAAAGAATAGTCATGAAATGACTCCAATTGTTGTTAGTAAAAAGAACACACATGCAATGACACTGGTGGATCCATGTGTGGTCTCTTAAGAGAACACACATGCAATGTCACTGGTGGATCCATATGTGGTATGTGAAAAGAACACACATGCAATGATTCCAGATGTTGTTAGTAAAAAGAACTCACATGCAATGACACTTGTGGATCCATGTGTGGTCTCTGAAGAGAACACACATGCAATGACTCTAATTTTGGTTAATGAGAAGAACACACATTTCAATGACACAGGTGGATCCATATGTGGTATGAGAAGAACACACATGAAATGACTGTAGTTGTTGTTAGTAAAAAGAACACACATGCAATGACACTGATGGATCCATGCGTGGTTTCTGAAGAGAACACACATTTCAATGACACTGTTGGATCGACATGTGGTATGTGAAAAGAATAGTCATGAAATGACTCCAGTTGTTGTTAGTAAAACTAACACACATGAAATGACAAGGGTGGATCCATGTGTGGAGACCACACATGCAATGACTCTAGCTGTGGTTAATGAGAAGAACACACATGCAATGACACTGGTTGTTGTTAGTAAAAAGAGCACACATGCAATGACACTATTGGATCCATGTGTGGTCTCTGAAGAGAACACACATTTCAATGACACTATGGATCCATATGTGGTATGTGAAAAGAATAGTCATGAAATGACTCCAGTTGTTTTTAGTAAAAACAACACACATGCAATGACACTGGTGGATCCATGTGTGGTCTCGAAAGAGAAAACACATGCACTGACCCTAGCTAGGGTTAATGAGAAGAACACACATTTCAATGACACTGGTGGATCCATATGTGGTATGTGAAAAGAACACAGATGGAATGATTCAAGTTGTTGTTAGTAAAAAGAACACACATGCAATGACTCTAGTTATTGTTAGTGAAAAGAACACACATGCAATGACACTGGTGGATCCATGTGTGGTCTCTGAAGAGAACACACATTTCAATGAGACTGGTGGATCCCTATGTGGTATGTGAAAATAACACACATGCAATGACTCCAATTGTTGTTAGTAAAAAGAACACACATGCAATGACACTGGTGGATCCATGTGTGGTCTTTGAAGAGACCACACATGCAATGACTCTAGCTGTGGTTAATAAGAACAACACACATTTCAATGACACTGGTGGATCCATATGTGGTATGTGAAAAGAACACACATGCAATAACTCTAGTTGTTGTTACTAAAAAGAACACACATGCAATGACACTGGTGGATCCATGTGTGGTCTCTAAAGAGAACACACATTTCAATGAAACTGGTGGATCCACATGTGGTATGTGAAAATAATAGTCATGAAATGACTCCCGTTGTTGTTAGTAAAAAGAACACACATGCAATGACACTGGTGGATCCATGTGTGCAGACCACACATGCAATGACTCTAGCTGTGGTTAATGAGAAGAACACACATGAAATGACACTGGTTGTTTTTAGTAAAAATAGCACACATGCAATGACACTGTTGGATCCATGTGTGGTCTCTGAAGAGAACACACATTTCAATGACACTATGGATCCATATATGGTATGTGAAAAAGAATAGTCATGAAATGACTCCAGTTGTTGTTAGTAAAAAGAACACACATGCAATGACACTGGTGGATCCATGTGTGTTCTCTAAAGAGAACACACATGCAATGACTCTAGCTTGGGTTAATGAGAAGAAGACACATTTCAATGACACTGGTGGATCCATATGTGGTATGTGAAAAGAACACACATGCAATGACTCTAGTTGTTGTTAGTAAAAAGAACACACATGCGATGGCACTAGTGGATCCATGTGTGGTCTCTGAAGAGAACACACATTTCAATGACACTGGTGGATCCATATGTGGTATGTGAAAATAACACACATGCAAGGACTCCAATTGTTGTTAGTAAAAAGAACACACATGCAATAACACAGGTGGATCCATGTGTGGTCTTTGAAGAGAACACACATGCAATGACTCTAGCTGTGGTTAATGAGAAGAACACACATTTCAATGACATTGGTGGATCCATATGTGGTATGTGAAAAGAACACACATGCAATAACTGTAGTTGTTGTTAGTAAAAATAACACACATGCAATGACACTGGTGGATCCATGTGTGGTCTCTAAAGAGAACACACATTTCAATGAAACTGGTGGATCCACATGTGGTATGTGAAAATAATAGTCTTGAAATGACTCCCGTTGTTGTTAGTGAAAAGAACACACATGCAATGACACTGGTGGATCCATGTGTGGTCTCTGAAGAGAACACACATGCAATGACTCTAGCCCTGGTTAATGAGAAGAACACACATGCAATGACACTAGTTGTTGTTAGTAAAAAGGGCACACATGCAATGACACTAGTGGATCCATGTGTGGTATCCGAAGTGAACACACATTTCAATGACACTGGTGGATCCATATGTGGTATGTGAAAAGAATAGTCATGAAATGACTCTAGTTGTTGTTATTAAAAAGAATACACATGCAATCACACTAGTGGATCCATGTGTGGTCTCAGAAGAGAACACACATGCAATGACTCTAGCTATGGTTAATGAGAAGAACACACATTTCAATGACACTGGTGGATCCATATGTGGTATGTGAAAAGAACACACATGCAATGACTCCTGTTGTTGTTACTAAAAAGAACACTCATGCAATGACACTGGTGGATCCATGTGTGGTCTCTAAAGAGAACACACATTTCAATGAAACTGGTGGATCCACATGTGGTATGTGAAAATAATAGTCATGAAATGACTCCCGTTGTTGTTAGTAAAAAGAACACACATGCAATGACACTGGTGGATCCATGTGTGGTCTCTGAAGAGAACACACATGTAATTACTCTAGCTGTGGTTAATGAGAAGAACACACATTTCAATGACACTCGTGGATCCATGTGTGGTATGTGAAAAGAATAGTCATGAAATGACTCCAGTTGTTGTTAGTAAAAAGAACACACATGCAATGACAGTGGTGGATCCATGTGTGGTCTCTGAAGAGAACACAGATGCAATGACACTTGTGGATCCATATGTGGTATGTGAAAAGAACACACATGCAATGACTCTAGTTGTTGTTAGTTAAATGAACACACATGCAATGACACTGGTGGATCCATGTGTGGTCTCTGAAGAGAACACACATTTCAATGACACTGGTGGATCCATATCTGGTATGTGAAAAGAACACACATGCAATGACTCCAGTTGTTGTTAGAAAAAAAGAACACACATGAAATGACACTGGTGGATCCATGTGTGGTCTCTGAAGAGAACACACATGCAATGAATCTAGTTATGGTTAATGAGAAGAACACACATTTCAATGACACAGGTGGATCCATATGTGGTATGTGAAAAGAACACACATGCAATAACTCTAGTTGTTGTTAGTAAAAAGTACACACATGCAATTACACTGGTGGATCCATGTGTGGTCTCCGAAGAGAACACACATTTCAATGACACTGGTGGATCCATATGTGGTATGTGAAAATAACACACATGCAATGACTCCAATTGTTGTTAGTAAAAAGAACACACATGCAATGACACTGATGGATCCATGTGTGGTCTATGAAGAGAACACACATGCAATGACTCTAGGTGTGGTTAATGAGAAAAACTCACATTTCAATGACACTGGTGGATCCATATGTGGTATGTGAAAAGAATAGTCATGAAATGACTATAGTTGTTGTTAGTAAAGAGAACACACATGCAATGCCACTGGTGGATCGATAGGTGGATTGTGAAAAGAACACACATGCAATGACTCTTGGTGTTGTTAGTAAAAGAACACACATGCAATGACATTGGTGGATCCATGTGTGGTCTCTAAAGAGAACGCACATTTCAATGACACTGGTGGATCGACATGTGGTATGTGAAAAGAATAGTCATGAAATGACTCCAGTTGTTGTTAGTAAGAATAACACACATGCAATGATACTGGTGGATCCATGTGTGGTCTCTGAAGAGAACACACGTGCAATGGCTCTAGCTATGGTTAATGAGAAGAACACACATTTCAATGACACTGGTGGATCCATACGTGGTATCTGAAAAGATTAGTCATGAAATGACTCGAGTTGTTGTGAGTAAAAAGAACACACATGAAATGACACTGGTGAATCCATGTGTCGTCTCTAAAGAGAATACACATTTCAATGAAACTGGTGGATCCACATGTGGTATGTGAAAATAATAGTCATGAAATGACTCCCGGTGTTGTTAGTAAAAAGAAAACAAATGCAATGACACTAGTGTTGGAGATATGCCCTAGAGGCAATAATAAATATAGTTATTATTATATCTTTGTGTTTATGATAAATGTTTATATTCATGCTATAATAGTATTAACAAGGAAACATTAATACTTGTGTGAATTGTAAACTTAAATTGAAGTCCCTAGTATAGCCTCTATACTTCACTAGCTTGTTGGTTAATAGATGATTGTGGTTTCCCTATCATGAACATTGAGATGTTATTAACAACAAGATCATATCGTTAGGAGAATGATATGGTGGACATACTCCTATAGATAAGCGTAGCATAAAGATCAAGTCATTTCAATAGTTCAATTGCTATATGCTTTCTGATACATAGTAACCTAATTCCTTCGACCATGAGATCATGCATATCACCTTTGCCGGATGGATGCTTTGATGTCATCAAACACCACACCGTAACAGGGTGGCTATAAAGGTGGCATTGAGTGTTCGGAAAGTATTGGTTGAGACACATGGATCAAGAGTGGGATTTGTCCATCCATATGACGGATAGATATTCTCTGGGCCCTCTCGGTGAAATGTCATCCAATTAGCTTGCAAGCATGTGACTAGGTCACAAGGGATCACATATCACGGGAACGAGAAAAGAGTACTTATCAGTAACGAGGTTGAACTAGGTATGTAGAGATACCGACGATCATAACCTCGGATAAGTAACATATCGTGAGACAAAGGGAAATTGGTATCGTATGTAAGTGGTTCATTCGATCGCAATGTAATCGTAGAAATATGTGGGAGCCATATGAATTTCCAGATTCCTCTATTGGTTATTGTTCGGAGAAGTGTCTCGATCATGTCCGCATAATTCACGAACCGTAGGGAGACACACTTAAGGATTCGACGTTGTTTGAGTAGTTATGGTATTATGAGAAAGAGACCGAATGTTGTTCGGAGTCTCGGATGGGATCCGGGATATCACGAGGTGATCCGGAATGGTCCGGAGAATAAGATTCATATAAGGAAAGTACCGTTTCGGAGTTGGGGAATGGTTCCGGTGTTTTCATCGGGAACATTCTAGAAAGTCCCGGAATGTCCGGCACTCCGGAGGGGGAAAGGGTACATGAATGTGTCATTGCATGTTGGAATGATTGCATCATGTACTAAGTGTTCTCGCTGTCCGAAATAAAGGGTTAATTCAAATCCTAATTGGAAAAGTCAAACTGCCAGTTTTCGGTCAAACTGCCAGTTTTCGGAAAGAGGAGAAAGAGGAGGAGAGGTGGAGGCCGAGTTGGAGGAGGGTTCCTCCCCTTGGCCGGCGCACCTCCCAAGGCCGAGTTGGGGAGGAACTCCTCCCCTTGGCCGGCCAGCCCCTCCCACCTATATAAGGAGGGGCAGGGCTCCCTCCTAGAACACACAAGTTTCCTATCCTCTAAACTAAACCCTAGATCTAGACCCCGGTTTAGAGCTATTCAGTTTAGAGCCTTCTAATTGGTTTAGAGCCCTCTAATTGGTGTGTCTAATTACTAGACCACTAATAGCCTCTCTCATAAACTCCACCATACTCGCACCGGCTTAAGGCGAAGCCCTGCGGGATCTCCCCTCTACTTCCGGTACCACGCCGTCGTGCTGCCAGAATCGCGAGGAGAGTGCTACAACCTCCGCTGCCTGCTGGAACAAGGGAGAGGAAGGTCTTCGTCGAGTACCGAACGTGTGACCGACTGCGGGAGCGCTGCGGGAACGTGGCGCCGGAAGGATCGTCTACGCGATCTTGAGATCGGAAAGAGTACGACTACATCACCCACGAGAATCTGCTCTCGTTAACCGCTTTGGAATCTTCGAGGGTTAGCTATTCCATCGACTCGTTGCTACAATCTAGTAGATAGATCTTGGCTTGTTTGTTTGTATGCGATAGAAAATTTTTGTTTTCCATGCTACGAACCCCAACAGTGGTATCAGAGCCGTGTCTATATGTAGATCTGTTGCACGAGTAGAACACAATGGTCATTGTGGGCGTTGATGCTTTTATTGTAGATTGCTTTGCGTGTACTTTGCATCTTGCGGTATGTTGGGATGAAGCGGCCCGGGCTAACCTTACATGACATCGTTCATGAGACTTGCTCCACGCTTGACATGCAACTCGTATTGCATAAGTGGCTTTGCGGGTGCCTGTTTCTCCTAGCATAGTAAAGATCCAATTTACAACGGGTAATCAACAATGCTAGTATCAATGTTGTGGTTCTTGTTCGTAGGTTAGAACGACACTTATGGAAAGCCCCAAACCACGTAAAACATGCAAAGAAAGTAGAAGCGTCTAACTTTGTTTTGCAGGGGTGTGCAGTGATGTGATATGGCCATGATTGTGATTATATTTGATGTATGCAATGTTCCTTATTGTAAGTTGGCAACCGGCAGGAGCCATATGGTTGTCTTTAATTTCTGTTAAGACCTGCGTGTCTATTCAAAATAGTTGTAATAGTTGAAGCTGGTGGACGACAACCATGAAGAAGCGTCATTGACCTTGATGCTATACCGGTGATGATGGAGATCATGTTCGTGCTTGAAGATGGAGATCGGAAGCACAAAGAAGAAAGGCCATATCATATCACATATTATGAATTGCATGTGATGTTAATCCTTTATGCATCTTGTATTGCTTAGTAGACGACGGTAGCATTATAAGATGATCCCTCATGCACAAAATTTCAAGTTCTAAAGTGTTCACCCTTAGTATGCACCGTTGCCAAAGCTTGTTGCTTCGAAGCACCACGTGATGATCGGGTGTCTTTGATTCCGCGGGTGAATACAACGTAAGCAAGCCAGATTTGCTTATGCGGTAGCTAAGGTTTGATCTTGACGAGCCTAGCATGTACAGACATGGCCTCAGGAACACGGATCACCGAAAGGTAAAGCATGAGTCATATAGTAGATATGATGAACATGTCGATTGTTCGCCATTGAAACTATATCAACTCTCGTGATGATCGGAGTTGATGTAGTGGATTTGGTTCGTGTGATCACTAAAACAATGTGAGGGATGTTGTTTTGAGTGGGAGTTCACCTAGATTAATTTAATTATTAATTAGAACTCAATTTATCATAAACTAAATCAAAGTGAATTTGCATAGTTGTTGTAGTCATTGGCATCCGTTTACCACCTTGCGCTTAGTTATAATTGAGATGATAGAACTATAGAATTCTGGTTAGTTACTTTACGAACTGGTATCGTATTGTTTTGAAGTGTTAATCTAAAGTTTAAAAGTCCTATTGCAAACTTTCAGTAAGTTCCGGTTACTCCATGAAGTTTAATAATTGGTATTAAATCAAGAGTAACAATTCCAAGTGTTAGTATATAAAGTATCATGTTTGTCTCCATGATTCTTGATATTTAAAGGATTGTCTTAATATCAAGGTTATCTAGGATCTGAAAGAGTTGTTTCAGAAACCATGATGTGTGGAAGATATTGTGATATCTGAAACAAAGTTTTGGTTGCAACATGATAGAGTATAATATGGCAAAAGTCATGTTCTCATATTTGATGAGAATTTGCAAAAGGTTGGAGACACTAGTTATCCTAATCCTCCAAAAGGTTTTGGAGAGCAACATTATACTCGCGATTCACCGTTATAAGCTAAAAGTAGCTTGGTCATGGACGATTCCATGATAAAGGTGAATATTTGATGTAGGTAAAATGTTTACTACACCAATAGATTACTAAAGAAAGGAATTTGAAAGAACACCAAACATTTGATGATGGTGATCTACTTCAAAGTGCAAATCCAAAGACATTGGTATTTAATTATACACGCTTTGGACTATGTGTCATATGTATGACTCCACTATTAATGTTGATAGATTCTTTCAAACAGAAAAGGAAATACTGAAAGAGAATCTCAGAAATATATGGCAGAAAAGAAAAGACTAGAATTGTTCAGTTTAAGTATATAGATGATATACATGTTATGGCTATATTCTTTGCTCATTAAACAATGTGGTTCTTAAGTATTTTATACTGAATTTGTTGGTATGAATCGTCATACGAAACAACACAATTCATGAACTACAATGGCCTAAGTAACTAGCAAAAGAATATGTGATGATGTTCATCAAGAACAAATAAAGGGTTATTGTGTTGCTCGTTAAACATCAAAGCTTGCCTTCAAGATTTGTTTCATCAGGTATTATGAGAACAACAGGGTTGTTCAAATAATTGCCGTAATCCATAAAAGATGGATGATTTACAAATCTCGTTGGAGAAATCACATCCATAAAACTAGTGCTAAAAAAAAATGTCGAAAGACAAATTGATTGAAAGATCACTTAGGAAGTGACATCGCAGTTTAAATTATATTGGAAAGAAAACATGAAGAAACTCCATGTGGATGGAATTTTGGAGTCTTTTGATTTTTGATCAAATGACGTTTGTGAAACTTTCCTAGAGAATAATTAAAACTTCGTTCATAGGCCAAAAGGGAACGAAAGACTAGCTTATTGGAACTTGTGCATATTGTTGTACGAACTCCATTATGTGTAGTCAAGAGCGATGGATTTCAACTTCATATGCTTTCTCCGAAAATTTGAGTGAATATATGAATATTTACTTAATAAGGATGAAGTATGAAATATTTGAAAAATTCAAAGATTTCAAGATGAAGTGCAAAATCATTGTAACAAGAATATAAATAGTTTATGATAAGATCATAAAGGAAGATATTTGAGTTACAAGTTTAGCATAATACCTAAGATTTAAGGAATCGTTCCGTGGATTTGCATTTCCCGAAACACCATAAGAGTATGGAGCGTTCGAGATATGTAATTAAAACCTTGTTTGACATGGTAAGATCAAAAGGTGTAATTCATAAAACTGCCATTATATTTTAAAAGATTAAAAGCTTTAGAGACTACCGTTTTCCACTGAAAAGAGCTCCATCATAATCCGCTGAAATGACACCATATAAAGTTATGGTTTGGGATAAAACCCAAGTGGTCCTTTCTTAAACATTGGTATGCTATGCATTAAAGATGTTTGCAACCAAAGTCGGATAAATCTGTCTTTGTATTACTGTTAAGTATTCCTCCATAAACACCGGAGACAAAAGTGTTTGTCGCTTAGAACGTCAAGTTTCTTTGAGAAGGAATTTTTCGTGAAAAGTTAAGTGGGAGGACAATAGAACTTTGATAGGGTTAAAAGAACCTTAGCTATATGATCAGAGTTGCGCAGCACCGAAAAGTGTTCCGGAGGCAGCAACTAATGCTCATGGCTCATGTACCTCAAAAGGATGTGGTCATTGAGATCTAAGTTCCTATTGAAACAAGTAGGTCGAGTAAACAATCAAATACTAAGATTTGAGGGTTGAATCATTATTTGAGAATAATGAACGGACTACATGCAAAGAAGCGATGATGGGCCCTGACTCCGTCAAATGGCTTGAAGCCATAAAATCCGTGATAATTCCATACACGAGAAATCAAGTTTTGAACTTGAAGGTCCCTCGAGAAAGGTGTAAGACCTTACAGTTGTGTTTGGATCTATAAAGAAGTAGACATGGATGTTTCACATCTATGAAATAGTCGACATGTTGGGAAAGAGTTCACAACAATGTTCAAAGATTGACTATGACAAGATTTGATCTTTCATAGCGATATTTAGTCTATACGGATTAATATAGCAACCACTACATATAATTTTGTTATGTGGTAGTTGAATAAACAAAACAAGTTCTTCTAATAGAATTGTTACCTAGGACGTGTGCATGACATGGTCCAAAGGGTTTTGTTAATTCAAAGGATGCTGAATGCATATGCAAACTTCAATGGTTGAAGTAAGCATAGCGGAGTTGGAATCTTCACTATGATGAAACTGTTAAAAGAGTTTAATTTCATCGGAGACAATGAAGATGCTTGCATTTGCAAAAAAAAATTAAGTGGGAGCGCTAAAAACATATTTCTAATACATTATGTGGAGGACATATTGTTGATTAGAAATGATGTATCTTTTATTGACACATATTAAGAATTTCATCCTGATGAAAGACTTAGGCAAAACCCAAATATTTGGCATCAATAGATGCTAATATGGTTGTGCCAGAAGTACATAAACGAGATATTGAATGAGTTCAATATAGAAACTACAAGAAAAGGTTCTTGTCGCACAGAAAGGATTGAAAGAGTTCAATGTTGATGATATATTCAAGTGTATTGACATTTGGTAAGTGAAACAAAGATTCAAGTATAGATTGATACTTGATATATGAAATCGCAAAGAGTGTTTATATCAATCATACTGTGGTATGTACAAATCCAGATATGTCCTATGCTCTAAAAGTTATGAGCATATACCAGAATGATTCATAAGATGATCATTGGACGATAGTAAGGATATTCTTATGATCTTTTTGGAAGAACTAAGAGTATATTATTTGTAGAAGTGACAAATAGATGGTTAGTTCATTGTAAAAGTACTACATTGATACTAGTTTTGTCACAGAGTACAAATTAAGTTTATCTCAATCTAAATTAAGGGTGGCACAATATAATGGAAAGTGAGTTCCATAATGGATTTGGATGAGTTCCAAAGTTAAGACATTGTGACAGATACTGCAACAAAAGGCTAAGTGTATGACTGCTATGTTAGCAGCAAAAGAGGGCATTTGTGTCAAGTAGTTTGTTATCAAACTAGGTGTAGTTCACAGCGGGATAATACTATGAAGATATATTGTGCGACAATATTATCAACATGTTTTAACCCCAAAGAACTAAAGGTCACACCGAAAGACCAAATTATACAAAGCCATCTCATTAGAGAATGAGTGATGCGTAGAGACGCAAAGACATGCAATTACACACGGACCTGGAAGTGTCAGATCCGGAGATCAGTTGACCACTAGCAATCGTGTACATGCAACACCGGAAAGCCATAGGTGTTGAATACACAAAGGTTTGAAACTAGATTATTGACTCTAGTGCAAGTGGGAGACTGTTGGAGATATGCCCTAGAGGCAATAATAAATATAGTTATTATTATATCTTTGTGTTTATGATAAATGTTTATATTCATGCTATAATAGTATTAACAAGGAAACATTAATACTTGTGTGAATTGTAAACTTAAATTGAAGTCCCTAGTATAGCCTCTATACTTCACTAGCTTGTTGGTTAATAGATGATTGTGGTTTCCCTATCATGAACATTGAGATGTTATTAACAACAAGATCATATCGTTAGGAGAATGATATGGTGGACATACTCCTATAGATAAGCGTAGCATAAAGATCAAGTCATTTCAATAGTTCAATTGCTATATGCTTTCTGATACATAGTAACCTAATTCCTTCGACCATGAGATCATGCATATCACCTTTGCCGGATGGATGCTTTGATGTCATCAAACACCACACCGTAACAGGGTGGCTATAAAGGTGGCATTGAGTGTTCGGAAAGTATTGGTTGAGACACATGGATCAAGAGTGGGATTTGTCCATCCATATGACGGATAGATATTCTCTGGGCCCTCTCGGTGAAATGTCATCCAATTAGCTTGCAAGCATGTGACTAGGTCACAAGGGATCACATATCACGGGAACGAGAAAAGAGTACTTATCAGTAACGAGGTTGAACTAGGTATGTAGAGATACCGACGATCATAACCTCGGATAAGTAACATATCGTGAGACAAAGGGAAATTGGTATCGTATGTAAGTGGTTCATTCGATCGCAATGTAATCGTAGAAATATGTGGGAGCCATATGAATTTCCAGATTCCTCTATTGGTTATTGTTCGGAGAAGTGTCTCGATCATGTCCGCATAATTCACGAACCGTAGGGAGACACACTTAAGGATTCGACGTTGTTTGAGTAGTTATGGTATTATGAGAAAGAGACCGAATGTTGTTCGGAGTCTCGGATGGGATCCGGGATATCACGAGGTGATCCGGAATGGTCCGGAGAATAAGATTCATATAAGGAAAGTACCGTTTCGGAGTTGGGGAATGGTTCCGGTGTTTTCATCGGGAACATTCTAGAAAGTCCCGGAATGTCCGGCACTCCGGAGGGGGAAAGGGTACATGAATGTGTCATTGCATGTTGGAATGATTGCATCATGTACTAAGTGTTCTCGCTGTCCGAAATAAAGGGTTAATTCAAATCCTAATTGGAAAAGTCAAACTGCCAGTTTTCGGTCAAACTGCCAGTTTTCGGAAAGAGGAGAAAGAGGAGGAGAGGTGGAGGCCGAGTTGGAGGAGGGTTCCTCCCCTTGGCCGGCGCACCTCCCAAGGCCGAGTTGGGGAGGAACTCCTCCCCTTGGCCGGCCAGCCCCTCCCACCTATATAAGGAGGGGCAGGGCTCCCTCCTAGAACACACAAGTTTCCTATCCTCTAAACTAAACCCTAGATCTAGACCCCGGTTTAGAGCTATTCAGTTTAGAGCCTTCTAATTGGTTTAGAGCCCTCTAATTGGTGTGTCTAATTACTAGACCACTAATAGCCTCTCTCATAAACTCCACCATACTCGCACCGGCTTAAGGCGAAGCCCTGCGGGATCTCCCCTCTACTTCCGGTACCACGCCGTCGTGCTGCCAGAATCGCGAGGAGAGTGCTACAACCTCCGCTGCCTGCTGGAACAAGGGAGAGGAAGGTCTTCGTCGAGTACCGAACGTGTGACCGACTGCGGGAGCGCTGCGGGAACGTGGCGCCGGAAGGATCGTCTACGCGATCTTGAGATCGGAAAGAGTACGACTACATCACCCACGAGAATCTGCTCTCGTTAACCGCTTTGGAATCTTCGAGGGTTAGCTATTCCATCGACTCGTTGCTACAATCTAGTAGATAGATCTTGGCTTGTTTGTTTGTATGCGATAGAAAATTTTTGTTTTCCATGCTACGAACCCCAACAACTAGTGGATCCATGTGTGGTCTCTGAAGAGAACACACATGCAATGACTCTAGCTGTGGTTAATGAGAAGAACACACATGCAATGGCACTGGTTCTTGTTAGTAAAAAGGGCACACATGCAATGACACTTGTGGACCCATGTGTGGTCTCTGAAGTGAACACACATTTCAATGACACTCGTGGATCCATATATGGTATGTGAAAAGAATAGTCATGAAATGACTCTAGTTGTTGTTAGTAAAAAGAACACACATGCAATGACACTAGTGGATCCATGTGTGGTCTCTGAAGAGAACACACATGCAATGACTCTAGCTATGGTTAATGAGAAGAACACACATTTCAATGACACTGGTGGATCCATATGTGGTATGTGAAAAGAACACACATGCAATGACTCCAGTTGTTGTTACTAAAAAGAACACACATGCAATGACACTATTGGATCCATGTGTGGTCTCTAAAGAGAACACACATGCAATAAAACTGGTGGATACATATGTGGTATGTGAAAAGAACACACATGCAATGACTCTAGTTGTTGTTAGTAAAAAGAACACACATGCAATGACACTGGTGGATCCATGTGTGGTCTCTGAGGAGAACACACATGCAATGACTCTAGCTGTGGTTAATGAGAAGAACACACATTTCAATGACACTCGTGGATCCATATGTGGTATGTGAAAAGAATAGTCATGAAATGACTCTAGTTGTTGTTAGTAAAAAGAACACAAATGCAATGACACTGGTGGATCCATGTGTGGTCTCTGAAGAGAACACACATTTCAATGACACTAGTGGATCCATATGTGGTATGTGAAAGAATAGTCATGAAATGACTCCAGTTGTTGTTAGTAAAAAGAACACACGTGCAATGACACTGGGGGGATCCATGTGTCCTCTTTGAAGAGAACACACATGCAATGACTCTAGCTGTGCTTAATGAGAAGAACACACATGCAATGACACTGGTTGTTGTTAGTAAAAAGAGCACACATGCAATGACACTGGTGGATCCATGTGTGGTCTCTGAAGAGAACACAAATTTCAATGACACTAGTGGATCCATATGTGGTATGTGAAAATAATAATCATGAAATGACTCTACTTGTTGTTAGTAAAAAGAACACACATGCAATGACACTGGTGGATCCATGTGTGGTCTTTGAAGAGAACACACATGCAATGACTCTGGTTGTTGTTAGTAAAAAGAGCACACATGTAATGACACTGTTGGATCCATAGGTGGATTGTGAAAAGAACACACATTTCAATGACACTGGTGGATCCACATGTGGTATGTGAAAAGAATAGTCATGAAATGAGTCCAATTGTTGTTAGTAAGAAGAACACACATGCAATGACACTGGTGGATCCATGTGTGGTCTCTGAAGAGAACACACATGCAATGACTCTAGTTGTGGTTAATGAGAAGACCACACATGCAATGACACTGGTTGTCGTTAGTAAAAAGAGCACACATGCAATGACACTGGTGGATCCATGTGTGGTCTCTAACGAGAAAACACATGCAATGACTCTAGCTAGGGTTAATGAGAAGAACACACATTTCAATGACACTGGTGGATCCATATGTGGTATGTGAAAAGAACACACATGGAATGACTCTACTTGTTGTTAGTAAAAAGAACACACATGCAATGACTCTAGTTGTTGTTACTAAAAAGAACACACATGCAATGACACTGGTGGATCCATGTGTGGTCTCTGAAGAGAACACACATTTCAATGAGACCGGTGGATCCATATGTGGTATGTGAAAATAACACACATGCAATGACTCCAATTGTTGTTAGTAAAAAGAACACACATGCAATGACACTGGTGGATCCATGTGTGGTCTTTGAAGAGAACACACATGCAATGGCTCTAGCTGTGGTTAATGAGAAGAACACACATTTCAATGACACTGGTGGATCCATATGTGGTATGTGAAAAGAACACACATGCAATAACTCTAGTTGTTGTTAGTAAAAAGAACACACATGCAATGACACTGGTGGATCCATGTGTGGTCTCTAAAGAGAACACACATTTCAATGAAACTGGTGGATCCACATGTGGTATGTGAAAATAATAGTCATGAAATGACTCCCGTTGTTGTTATAAAAATAACACACATGCAATGACATTGGTGGATCCATGTGTGTTCTCTGAAGAGAACACACATTTCAATGACACTATGGATCCATATATGGTATGTGAAAAAGAATAGTCATGAAATGACTCTAGTTGTTGTTAGTAAAAAGAACACACATGGAATGACACTGGTGGATCCATGTGTGGTCTCTAAAGAGAACACACATGCAATGACTCTAGCTATGGTTAATGAGAAGAACACACATTTCAATGACACTAGTGGATCCATATGTGGTATGTGAAAAGAACACACATGCAATGAATCCAGTTGTTGTTACTAAAAAGAACACTCATCCAATGACACTGGTGGATCCATGTGTGGTCTTTGAAGACAACACACATGCAATGACACTGGTGGATCTATATGTGGTATGTGAAAAGAACACACATGCAATGACTCGAGTTGTTGTTAGTAAAAAGAACACACATGCAATGACACTGGTGGATCCATGTGTGGTCTCTGAAGAGAACACACATGCAATTACTCTAGCTGTGGTTAATGAGAAGAACACACATTTCAATGACACTCGTGGATCCATGTGTGGTATGTGAAAAGAATAGTCATGAAATGACTCCAGTTGTTGTTAGTCAAAAGAACACACATGCAATGACACTGGTGGATCCATGTGTGGTCTCTGAAGAGAACACAGATGCAATGACACTGGTGGATCCATATGTGGTATGTGAAAAGAACACACATGCAATGACTCTAGTTGTTGTTAGTAAAAAGAACACACATGCAATGACACTGGTGGATCCATGTGTGGTCTCTGAAGAGAACACACATGCAATGACTCTAATTTTGGTTAATGAGAAGAACACACATTTCAATGACACAGGTGGATCCATATGTGGTATGAGAAGAACACACATGCAATGACACTGGTGGATCCATGTGTGGTCTTTGAAGAGAACACACATGCAATGACTCTGGTTGTTGTTAGTAAAAAGAACACACATGCAATGACACTGATGGATCAATGTGTGGTTTCTGAAGAGAACACACATTTCAATGACACTGTTGGATCGACATGTGGTATGTGAAAAGAATAGTCATGAAATGACTCCAGTTGTTGTTAGTAAAACTAACACACATGAAATGACAAGGGTGGATCCATGTGTGGAGACCACACATGCAATGACTCTAGCTGTGGTTAATGAGAAGAACACACATGCAATGACATTGGTTGTTGTTAGTAAAAAGAGCACACATGCAATGACACTGTTGGATCCATGTGTGGTCTCTGAAGAGAACACACATTACAATGACACTATGGATCCATATGTGGTATGTGAAAAGAATAGTCATGAAATGACTCCAGTTGTTGTTAGTAAAAACAACACACATGCAATGACACTGGTGGATCCATGTGTGGTCTCTAAAGAGAAAACACATGCACTTACTCTAGCTAGGGTTAATGAGAAGAACACACATTTCAATGACACTGGTGGATCCATATGTGGTATGTGAAAAGAATGGTCATGAAATGACTATAGTTGTTGTTAGTAAAGAGAACACACATGCAATGACACTGGTGGATCGATAGGTGGATTGTGAAAAGAACACACATGCAATGACTCTTGGTGTTGTTAGTAAAAGAACACACCTGCAATGACATTGGTGGATCCATGTGTGGTCTCTAAAGAGAACACACATTTCAATGACACTGGTGGATCGACATGTGGTATGTGAAAAGAATAGTCATGAAATGACTCCAGTTGTTGTTAGTAAGAATTACACACATGCAATGATACTGGTGGATCCATGTGTGGTCTCTGAAGAGAACACACGTGCAATGGCTCTAGCTATGGTTAATGAGAAGAACACACATTTCAATGACACTGGTGGATCCATACGTGGTATCTGAAAAGATTAGTCATGAAATGACTCGAGTTGTTGTGAGTAAAAAGAACACACATGAAATGACACTGGTGAATCCATGTGTCGTCTCTAAAGAGAACACACATTTCAATGAAACTGGTGGATCCACATGTGGTATGTGAAAATAATAGTCATGAAATGACTCCCGGTGTTGTTAGTAAAAAGAAAACAAATGCAATGACACTAGTGGATCCATGTGTGGTCTCTGAAGAGAACACACATGCAATGACTCTAGCTGTGGTTAATGAGAAGAACACACATGCAATGGCACTGGTTCTTGTTAGTAAAAAGGGCACACATGCAATGACACTTGTGGACCCATGTGTGGTCTCTGAAGTGAACACACATTTCAATGACACTGGTGGATCCATATGTGGTGTGTGAAAAGAATAGTCATGAAATGATTCTAGTTGTTGTTAGTAAAAAGAATACACATGCAATGACACTAGTGGATCCATGTGTGGTCTCTGAAGAGAACACACATGCAATGACTCTATCTATGGTTAATGAGAAGAACACACATTTCAATGACACTGGTGGATCCATATGTGGTATGTGAAAAGAACACACATGCAATGACTCCAGTTGTTGTTACTAAAAAGAACACACATGCAATGACACTATTGGATCCATGTGTGGTCACTGAAGAGAACACACATGCAATGAAACTGGTGGATACATATGTGGTATGTGAAAAGAACACACATGCAATGACTCCAGTTGTTGTTAGTAAAAAGAACACACATGCAATGACACTGGTAGATCCATGTGTGGTCTCTGAAGAGAACACACATGCAATGACTCTAGCTGTGGTTAATGAGAAGAACACACATTTCAATAACACTCGTGGATCCATATGTGGTATGTGAAAAGAATAGTCATGAAATGACTCCAGTTGTTGTTAGTAAAAAGAACACAAATGCAATGACACTGGTGGATCCATGTGTGGTCTCTGAAGAGAACACACATTTCAATGACACTGGTGGATCCATATGTGGTATGTGAAAGAATAGTCATGAAATGACTCCAGTTGTTGTTAGTAAAAAGAACACACGTGCAATGACACTGGGGGGATCCATGTGTGCTCTCTGAAGAGAACACACATGCAATGACTCTAGCTGGGGTTAATGAGAAGAACACACATGCAATGACACTGGTTGTTGTTAGTAAAAAGAGCACACAAGCAATGACACTGGTGGATCCATGTGTGGTCTCTGAAGAGAACACAAATTTCAATGACACTAGTGGATCCATATGTGGTATGTGAAAATAATAGTCATGAAATGACTCTAGTTGTTGTTAGTAAAAAGAACACACATGCAATGACACTGGTGGATCCATGTGTGGTCTTTGAAGAGAACACACATGCAATGAATCTGGTTGTTGTTTGTAAAAAGAGCACACATGCAATGACACTGTTGGATCCATAGGTGGATTGTGAAAAGAACACACATTTCAATGACACTGGTGGATCCACGTGTGGTATGTGAAAAGAATAGTCATGAAATGAGTCCAATTGTTGTTAGTAAGAAGAACACACATGCAATGACACTGGTGGATCCATGTGTGGTCTCTGAAGAGAACACACATGCAATGACTCTAGTTGTGGTTAATGAGAAGACCACACATGCAATGACACTGGTTGTCGTTAGTAAAAAGAGCACACATGCAATGACACTGGTGGATCCATGTGTGGTCTCTAACGAGAAAACACATGCAATGACTCTAGCTAGGGTTAATGAGAAGAACACACATTTCAATGACACTGGTGGATCCATATGTGGTATGTGAAAAGAACACACTTGGAATGACTCTAGTTGTTGTTAGTAAAAAGAACACACATGCAATGACTCTAGTTATTGTTAGTAAAAAGAACACACATGCAATGACACTGGTGGATCCATGTGTGGTCTCTGAAGAGAACACACATTTCAATGAGACTGGTGGATCCATATGTGGTATGTGAAAATAACACACATGCAATGACTCCAATTGTTGTTAGTAAAAAGAACACACATGCAATGACACTGGTGGATCCATGTGTGGTCTTTGAAGAGAACACACATGCAATGGCTCTAGCTGTGGTTAATGAGAAGAACACACATTTCAATGACACTGGTGGATCCATATGTGGTATTTGAAAAGAACACACATGCAATAACTCTAGTTGTTGTTAGTAAAAAGAACACACATGCAATGACACTGGTGGATCCATGTGTGGTCTCTAAAGAGAACCCACATTTCAATGAAACTGGTGGATCCACATGTGGTATGTGAAAATAATAGTCATGAAATGACTCCCGTTGTTGTTAGTAAAAAGAACACACATGCAATGACATTGGTGGATCCATGTGTGTTCTCTGAAGAGAACACACATTTCAATGACACTATGGATCCATATATGGTATGTGAAAAAGAATAGTCATGAAATCACTCTAGTTGTTGTTAGTAAAAAGAACACACATGCAATGACACTGGTGGATCCATGTGTGGTCTCTAAAGAGAACACACATGCAATGACTCTAGCTGGGGTTAATGAGAAGAACACACAGTTCAATGACACTGGTGGATACATATATGGTATGTGAAAATAACACACATCCAATGACTCTAGTTGTTGTTAGTAAAAAGAACACACATGCGATGGCACTAGTGGATCCATGTGTGGTCTCTGAAGAGAACACACTTTTCAATGACACTGGTGGATCCATATGTGGTATGTGAAAAGAACACACATGCAATGACTCCAGTTGTTGTTAGTAAAAAGAACACACATGCAATGACACTGGTGGATCCATGTGTGGTCTCTGAAGAGAACACACATGCAATGACTCTAGCTGTCGTTAATGAGAAGAACACACATTTCAATGACACTGGTGGAACCATTTGTGGTATGTGAAAAGAATAGTCATGAAATGACTCCAATTGTTGTTAGTCAAAAGAACACACATGCAATGACACTGGTGGATCAATGTGTGGTCTCTTAAGAGAACACACATGCAATGACACTGGTGGATCCATATGTGGTATGTGAAAAGAACACACATGCAATGATTCCAGATGTTGTTAGTAAAAAGAACACACATGCAATGACACTTGTGGATCCATGTGTGGTCTCTGAAGAGAACACACATGTAATGACTCTAATTTTGGTTAATGAGAAGAACACACATTTCAATGACACAGGTGGATCCATATGTGGTATGAGAAGACCACACATGAAATGACTGTAGTTGTTGTTAGTAAAAAGAACACACATGCAATGACACTGGTGGATCCATGTGTGGTCTTTGAAGAGAACACACATGCAATGACTCTGGTTGTTGTTAGTAAAAAGAACACACATGCAATGACACTGATGGATCCATGTGTGGTTTCTGAAGAGAACACACATTTCAATGACACTGTTGGATCGACATGTGGTATGTGAAAAGAATAGTCATGAAATGACTCCAGTTGTTGTTAGTAAAACTAACACACATGAAATGACAAGGGTGGATCCATGTGTGGAGACCACACATGCAATGACTCTAGCTGTGGTTAATGAGAAGAACACACATGCAATGACATTGGTTGTTGTTAGTAAAAAGAGCACACATGCAATGACACTGTTGGATCCATGTGTGGTCTCTGAAGAGAACACACATTTCAATGACACTATGGATCCATATATGGTATGTGAAAAAGAATAGTCATGAAATGACTCTAGTTGTTGTTAGTAAAAAGAACACACATGCAATGACACTGGTGGATCCATGTGTGGTCTCTAAAGAGAACACACATGCAATGACTCTAGCTGGGGTTAATGAGAAGAACACACAGTTCAATGACACTGGTGGATCCATATGTGGTATGTGAAAAGAACACACATCCAATGACTCTAGTTGTTGTTAGTAAAAAGAACACACATGCGATGGCACTAGTGGATCCATGTGTGGTCTCTGAAGAGAACACACTTTTAAATGACACTGGTGGATCCATATGTGGTATGTGAAAAGAACACACATGCAATGACTCCAGTTGTTGTTAGTAAAAAGAACACACATGCAATGACACTGGTGGATCCATGTGTGGTCTCTGAAGAGAACACACATGCAATGACTCTAGCTGTCGTTAATGAGACGAACGCATATTTCAATGACACTGGTTGAACCATTTGTGGTATGTGAAAAGAATAGTCATGAAATGACTCCAATTGTTGTTAGTCAAAAGAACACACATGCAATGACACTGGTGGATCCATGTGTGGTCTCTTAAGAGAACACACATGCAATGACACTGGTGGATCCATATGTGCTATGTGAAAAGAACACACATGCAATGATTCCAGATGTTGTTTGTAAAAAGAACACACATGCAATGACACTTGTGGATCCATGTGTGGTCTCTGAAGAGAACACACATGCAATGACTCTAATTTTGGTTAATGAGAAGAACACACATTTCAATGACACAGGTGGATCCATATGTGGTATGAGAAGAACACACATGAAATGACTGTAGTTGTTGTTAGTAAAAAGAACACACATGCAATGACACTGGTGGATCCATGTGTGGTCTTTGAAGAGAACACACATGCAATGACTCTGGTTGTTGTTAGTAAAAAGAACACACATGCAATGACACTGATGGATCCATGTGTGGTTTCTGAAGAGAACACACATTTCAATGACACTGTTGGATCGACATGTGGTATGTGAAAATAATAGTCATGAAATGACTCCAGTTGTTGTTAGTAAAACTAACACACATGAAATGACAAGGGTGGATCCATGTGTGGAGACCACACATGCAATGACTCTAGCTGTGGTTAATGAGAGGAACACACATGCAATGACATTGGTTGTTGTTAGTAAAAAGAGCACACATGCAATGACACTGTTGGATCCATGTGTGGTCTCTGAAGAGAACACACATTTCAATGACACTATGGATCCATATGTGGTATGTGAAAAGAATAGTCATGAAATGACTCCAGTTGTTGTTAGTAAAAACAACACACATGCAATGACACTGGTGGATCCATGTGTGGTCTCGAAAGAGAAAACACATGCACTGACTCTAGCTAGGGTTAATGAGAAGAACACACATTTCAATGACACTGGTGGATCCATATGTGGTATGTGAAAAGAACACATATGGAATGATTCTAGTTGTTGTTAGTAAAAAGAACACACATGCAATGACTCTAGTTGTTGTTAGTAAGAAGAACACACATGCAATGACACTGGTGGATCCATGTGTGGTCTCTGAAGAGAACACACATTTCAATGATACTGGTGGATCCATATGTGGTATGTGAAAATAACACACATGTAATGACTCCAATTGTTGTTAGTAAAAAGAACACACATGCAATGACACTGGTGGATCCATGTGTGGTCTTTCAAGAGACCACACATGCAATGACTCTAGCTGTGGTTAATAAGAACAGCACACATTTCAATGACACTGGTGGATCCATATGTGGTATGTGAAAAGAACACACATGCAATAACTCTAGTTGTTGTCACTAAAAAGAATACACATGCAATGACACTGGTGGATCCATGTGTGGTCTCTAAAGAGAACACACATTTCAATGAAACTGGTGGATCCACATGTGGTATGTGAAAATAATAGTCATGAAATGACTCCCGTTGTTGTTAGTAAAAAGAACACACATGCAATGACACTGGTGGATCCATGTGTGCAGACCACACATGCAATGACTCTAGCTGTGGTTAATGAGAAGAACACACATGCAATGACACTGGTTGTTGTTAGTAAAAAGAGCACACATGCAATGACATTGTTGGATCCATGTGTGGTCTCTGAAGAGAACACACATTTCAATGACACTATGGATCCATATATGGTATGTGAAAAAGAATAGTCATGAAATGACTCCAGTTGTTGTTAGTAAAAAGAACACACATGCAATGACACTGGTGGATCCATGTGTGGTCTCTAAAGAGAACACACATGCAATGACTCTAGCTGGGGTTAATGAGAAGAAGACACATTTCAATGACACTGGTGGATCCATATGTGGTATGTGAAAAGAACACACATGCAATGACTCTAGTTGTTGTTAGTAAAAAGAACAACTATGCGATGGCACTAGTGGATCCATGTGTGGTCTCTGAAGAGAACACACATTTCAATGACACTGGTGGATCCATATGTGGTATGTGAAAATAACACACATGCAAGGACTCCAATTGTTGTTAGTAAAAAGAACACACATGCAATAACACTGGTGGATCCATGTGTGGTCTTTGAAGAGAACACACATGCAATGACTCTAGCTGTGGTTAATGAGAAGAACACACATTTCAATGACATTGGTGGATCCATATGTGGTATGTGAAAAGAACACACATGCAATAACTCTAGTTGTTGTTAGTAAAAATAACACACATGCAATGACACTGGTGGATCCATGTGTGGTCTCTAAAGAGAACACACATTTCAATGAAACTGGTGGATCCACATGTGGTATGTGAAAATAATAGTCATGAAATGACTCCCGTTGTTGTTAGTGAAAAGAACACACATGCAATGACACTGGTGGATCCATGTGTGGTCTCTGAAGAGAACGCACATGCAATGACTCTAGCTCTGGTTAATGAGAAGAACACACATGCAATGACACTGGTTGTTGTTAGTAAAAAGGGCACACATGCAATGACACTAGTGGATCCATGTGTGGTATCCGAAGTGAACACACATTTCAATGACACTGGTGGATCCATATGTGGTATGTGAAAAGAATAGTCATGAAATGACTCTAGTTGTTGTTATTAAAAAGAATACACATGCAATCACACTAGTGGATCCATGTGTCGTCTCAGAAGAGAACACACATGCAATGACTCTAGCTATGGTTAATGAGAAGAACACACATTTCAATGACACTGGTGGATCCATATGTGGTATGTGAAAAGAACACACATGCAATGACTCCAGTTGTTGTTACTAAAAAGAACTCTCATGCAATGACACTGGTGGATCCATGTGTGGTCTCTAAAGACAACACACATGCAATTACTCTAGCTGTGGTTAATGAGAAGAACACACATTTCAATGACACTCGTGGATCCATGTGTGGTATGTGAAAAGAATAGTCATGAAATGACTCCAGTTGTTGTTAGTAAAAAGAACACACATGCAATGACAGTGGTGGATCCATGTGTGGTCTCTGAAGAGAACACACATGCAATGACACTGGTGGATCCATATGTGGTATGTGAAAAGAACACACATGCAATGACTCTAGTTGTTGTTAGTAAAATGAACACACATGCAATGACACTGGTGGATCCATGTGTGGTCTCTAAAGAGAACACACATTTCAATGACACTGGTGGATCCATATCTGGTATGTGAAAAGAACACACATGCAATGACTCCAGTTGTTGTTAGAAAAAAAGAACACACATGAAATGACACTGGTGGATCCATGTGTGGTCTCTGAAGAGAACACACATGCAATGAATCTAGTTATGGTTAATAAGAAGAACACACATTTCAATGACACAGGTGGATCCATATGTGGTATGTGAAAAGAACACACATGCAATAACTCTAGTTGTTGTTAGTAAAAAGTACACACATGCAATTACACTGGTGGATCCATGTGTGGTCTCCGAAGAGAACACACATTTCAATGACACTGGTGGATCCATATGTGGTATGTGAAAATAACACACATGCAATGACTCCAATTGTTGTTAGTAAAAAGAACACACATGCAATGACACTGATGGATCGATGTGTGGTATGTGAAAAGAATAGTCATGAAATGACTCCAGTTGTTGTTAGTAAGAAGAACACACATGCAATGATACTGGTGGATCCATGTGTGGTCTCTGAAGAGAACACACGTGCAATGACTCTAGCTATGATTAATGAGAAGAACACACATTTCAATGACACTGGTGGATCCATACGTGGTATCTGAAAAGATTAGTCATGAAATGACTCGAGTTGTTGTGAGTAAAAATAACACACATGAAATGACACTGGTGAATCCATGTGTCGTCTCTAAAGAGAACACACATTTCAATGAAACTGGTGGATCCACATGTGGTATGTGAAAATAATAGTCATGAAATTACTCCCGATGTTGTTAGTAAAAAGAAAACAAATGCAATGACACTAGTGGATCCATGTGTGGTCTCTGAAGAGAACACACATGCAATGACTCTAGCTGTGGTTAATGAGAAGAACACACATGCAATGGCACTAGTTCTTGTTAGTAAAAAGGGCACACATGCAATGACACTTGTGGATCCATGTGTGGTCTCTGAAGTGAAAACACATTTCAATGACACTGGTGGATCCATATGTGGTATGTGAAAAGAATAGTCATGAAATGACTCTAGTTGTTGTTAGTAAAACGAACACACATGCAATGACACTAGTGGATCCATGTGTGGTCTCTGAAGAGAACACACATGCAATGACTCTAGCTATGGTTAATGAGAAGAACACACATTTCAATAACACTGGTGGATCCATATGTGGTATGTGAAAAGAACACACATGCAATGACTCCAGTTGTTGTTACTAAAAAGAACACACATGCAATGACACTATTGGATCCATGTGTGGTCTCTGAAGAGAACACACATGCAATGAAACTGGTGGATACATATGTGGTATGTGAAAAGAACACACATGCAATGACTCCAGTTGTTGTTAGTAAAAAGAACACACATGCAATGACACTTGTGGATCCATGTGTGGTCTCTGAAGAGAACACACATGCAATGACTCTAGCTGTGGTTAATGAGAAGAACACACATTTCAATGACACTCATGGATCCATATGTGGTATGTGAAAAGAATAGTCATGAAATGACTCCAGTTGTTGTTAGTAAAAAGAACACAAATGCAATGACACTGGTGGATCCATGTGCGGTCTCTAAAGAGAACACACATGCAATGACACTAGTGGATCCATATGTGGTATGTGAAAAGAACACACATGCAATGACTCTAGTTGTTGTTAGTAAAAAGAACACACATGCAATGACACTGGTGGATCCATGTGTGGTCATTGAAGAGAACACACATTTCAATGACACTGGTGGATCCATATGTGGTGTGTGAAAAGAATACACATGCAATGACTCCAGTTGTTGCTGGTAAAAAGAACACACATGCAATGACACTGGTGGATCCATGTGTGGTATCTAAAGAGAACACACATGCAATAACTCTAGCTGTGGTTACTGAAGAGAACACACATTTCAATGACACTAGTGGATTCGTGTGTGGTCTCTGAAGAGAACACACATTTCAATGACACTAATGGATCCATATGTGGTATGTGAAAAGAATAGTCATGAAATGACTCCAATTGTTGTTAGTAAAAAGAACACACATGCAATGACACTGATGGATCCATGTGTGGTCTATGAAGAGAACACACATGCAATGACTCTAGGTGTGGTTAATGAGAAAAACTCACATTTCAATGACACTGGTGGATCCATATGTGGTATGTGAAAAGAATAGTCATGAAATGACTATAGTTGTTGTTAGTAAAGAGAACACACATGCAATGACACTGGTGGATCGATAGGTGGATTGTGAAAAGAACACACATGCAATGACTCTTGTTGTTGTTAGTAAAAGAACACACATGCAATGACATTGGTGGATCCATGTGTGGTCTCTAAAGAGAACACACATTTCAATGACACTGGTGGATCGACATGTGGTATGTGAAAAGAATAGTCATGAAATGACTCTAGTTGTTGTTAGTAAGAAGAACACACATGCAATGATACTGGTGGATCCATGTGTGGTCTCTGAAGAGAACACACGTGCAATGACTCTAGCTATGGTTAATGAGAAGAACACACATATCAATGACACTGGTGGATCCTTACGTGGTATCTGAAAAGATTAGTCATGAAATGACTCGAGTTGTTGTGAGTAAAAAGAACACACATGAAATGACACTGGTGAATCCATGTGTTGTCTCTAAAGAGAACACACATTTCAATGAAACTGGTGGATCCACATGTGGTATGTGAAAATAATAGTCATGAAATGACTCCCGGTGTTGTTAGTAAAAAGAAAACACATGCAATGACACTAGTGGATCCATGTGTGGTCTCTGAAGAGAACACACATGCAATGACTCTAGCTGTGGTTAATGAGAAGAACACACATGCAATGGCACTGGTTCTTGTTAGTAAAAAGGGCACACATGCAATGAAACTTGTGGATCCATGTGTGGTCTCTGAAGTGAACACACATTTCAATGACACTGGTGGATCCATATGTGGTGTGTGAAAAGAATAGTCATGAAATGACTCTAGTTGTTGTTAGTAAAAAGAATACACATGCAATGACACTAGTGGATCCATGTGTGGTCTCTGAAGAGAACACACATGCAATGACTCTAGCTATGGTTAATGAGAAGAACACACATTTCAATGACACTGGTGGATCCATATGTGGTATGTGAAAAGAACACACATGCAATGACTCCAGTTGTTGTTAGTAAAAAGAACACACATGCAATGACACTGGTGGATCCATGTGTGGTCTCTGAAGAGAACACACATGCAATGACTCTAGCTGTGGTTAATGAGAAGAACACACATTTCAATGACACTCGTGGATCCATATGTGGTATGTGAAAAGAATAGTCATGAAATGACTCCAGTTGTTGTTAGTAAAAAGAACAGAAATGCAATGACACTGGTGGATCCATGTGCGGTCTCTGAAGAGAACACACATGCAATGACACTAGTGGATCCATATGTGGTATGTGAAAAGAACACACATGCAATGACTCTAGTTATTGTTAGTAAAAAGAACACACATGCAATGACACTGGTGGATCCATGTGTGGTCATTGAAGAGAACACACATTTCAATGACACTGGTGGATCCATATGTGGTGTGTGAAAAGAATACACATGCAATGACTCCAGTTGTTGTTAGTAAAAAGAACACACATGCAATGACACTGGTGGATCCATGTGTGGTATCTAAAGAGAACACACATGCAATGACTCTAGCTGTGGTTACTGAAGAGAACACACATTTCAATGACACTAGTGGATCCGTGTGTGGTCTCTGAAGAGAACACACATTTCAATGACAGTGATGGATCCATATGTGGTATGTGAAAAGAATAGTCATGAAATGACTCTAGTTGTTGTTAGTAAAAAGAACACACATGCAATGACACAGGTGGATCCATGTGCGGTCTCTGAAGAGAACACACATGCAATGACACTGGTGGATCTGTAGGGGTTCGTAGCATGGAAAACAAAAATTTTCTATCGCATACAAACAAACAAGCCAAGATCTATCTATTAGATTGTAGCAACGAGTCGATGGAATAACTCACCCTCGAAGATTCCAAAGTGTTTAACGAGAGCAGATTCTCGTGGGTGATGTAGTCGTACTCTTTCCGATCTCAAGATCGCGTAGACGATCCTTCCGGCGCCGCGTTCCCGCAGCGCTCCCGCAGTCGGTCACACGTTCGGTACTCGACGAAGACCTTCCTCTCCCTTGTTCCAGCAGGCAGCGGAGGTTGTAGCACTCTCCTCGCGATTCCGGCAGCACAACGGCGTGGTACCGGAGGTAGAGGGGAAATCCCGCAGGGCTTCGCCTTAAGCCGGTGCGAGTATGGTGGAGCTTATGAGAGAGGCTATTAGTGGTCTAGTAATTAGACACACCAATTAGAGGGCTCTAAACCAATTAGAAGGCTCTAAACCGAATAGCTCTAAACCGGGGTCTAGATCTAGGGTTTAGTTTAGAGGATAGGAAACTTGTGTGTGTAGGAGGGGAGCCCTGCCCCTCCTTATATAGGTGGGAGGGTGTGGGCGCGCCAGGGGAGGGAGGGAGTCCCTCCCCAACTCGGCCTAGGCTGGCCGCCGGCTTGGAGGAGAGAAACTCCTCCTCCAAGTCGACTCCAACTCCTCTTGCTTGTTTCCCACAGTTTCTTGTTTTTGGCAGTTTGACTTTCAAACTGGACATTTGACTTTTCTGTTTTAGGATTCAATTTAATCCTATATTTGGGACAGCAAGAACACTTAGTACATGATGCAATCATTCCAATATGTAATGACACATTCATGTACCCCTTCCCCCCCGGAGTGCCGGACAATCCGGAACCTTCTAGAATATCCCCGATGAAAACACCGGAATCATTCCCGAACTCCGAAACGGGACTTTCCTTATATGAATCTTATTCTCCGGACCATTCCGGATCACCTCGTGATATCCCGGATCCCATCCGAGACTCCGAACAACATTCGGTCTCTTTCTCATAATACCATAACTACTCAAACAATGTCGAATCCTTAAGTGTGTCTCCCTACGGTTCGTGAATTATGCGGACATGATCGAGACACTTCTCCGAACAATAACCAATAGAGGAATCTGGAAATTCATATGGCTCCCACATATTTCTACGATTACTTTGCGATCGAATGAACCACTTACATACGATACCAATTTCCCTTTGTCTCACGATATGTTACTTATCCGAGGTTATGATCGTCGGTATCTCTGCATACCTAGTTCATCCTCGTTACTGATAAGTACTCTTTTCTCGTTCCCGTGATATGTGATCCCTTGTGACCAAGTCACATGCTTGCAAGCTAATTGGATGACATTCCACCGAGAGGGCCCAGAATATATCTATCCGTCATGTGGATGGACAAATCCCACTCTTGATCCATGTGTTTCAACCAATACTTTCCGAACACTCAATGCCACCTTTATAGCCACCCTGTTACGGTGTGGTGTTTAATGACATCAAAGCATCCATCCAGTAAAGGTGATATGCATGATCTCATGGTCGAAGGAATTAGGTTACTATGTATCAGAAAGCATATAGCAATTGAACTATTGAAATGACTTGATCTTTATGCTACGCTTGTCTATAGGAGTATGTCCACCATATCATTCTCCTAACGATATGATCTTGTTGTTGACAACATCTCAATGTTCATGACAAAGAAACCACATCATCAATCAACCAACAAGCTAGTGAAGTATAGAGGCTATACTAGGGACTTCAAATTAAGTTTACAAATCACACAAGTATTAATGGTTTCCTTGTTAATACTATTATAGCATGAATGCAAACATTTATCATAAACACAAAGATATATAATAATAACTATATTTATTATTGCCTCTAGGGCATATCTCCAACAGTCTCCCACTTGCACTAGAGTCATCTAATCTAGATTACATGGTAATATACCGAACACCCATGGCAGTTTGGTGTTGGTCATGTTTTGCCCTCGGGAGAGGTTTAGTCAACGGATCCGCCACATTCAGATCTGTGTGTACTTTGCAAATCTTTATATCCCCATCCTGGATATGTTCTCGAATAGCGTGAAAACGTAGCTTGATATGCTTCAGCTTCTTGTGTGACCTTGGTTCTTGCGCATTGGCTATGGCGCCCATGTTATCACAGTAGATAGACATTGGGTCCAGCGCACTAGGAACCACACCCAGCTCTGTAATGAACTCTTTCATCCATATCGCTTCTTGTGAAGCCTCCGAAGCAGCCATGTATTCCGATTCAGTTGAAGATCTCGCCCCAACGCTTTGCTTTGCACTCCTCCAGCTAACTGCTGCACCATTCAAAATAAATACGTATCCAGATTGTGATTTAGAATCATCCGGATCGGTGTTCCAACTAGCATCGGTGTAACCATTAACAACGAGCTGTTCATCACCTCCATAAGAAAGAACCATATCCTTAGTTCTTCTCAAGTACTTAAGGATGTTTTTGACCGCTGTCCAATGATCCACTCCTGGATCACTTTGATATCTGCTAGTTAAACTAACAGCATATGCGATGTCGGGTCTAGTACATAGCATGGCATACATTAGAGATCCTATGGCTGAGGCATAGGGAGTCTTACTCATCCTTTCTCTATCTTCTGCCGATGTCGGACTTTGAGTTTTACTCAAGTTCGTATTGGGCAACATGGGCAAGAACCCTTTCTTGCTTTCTTCCATTCCAAACTTCTTTAGAACTTTGTCCAAATATGTACTCTGTGACAATGATATTTGGCGTTTCGATCTATCTCTATAAATCTTTATGCCTAATATGTAAGCTGCTTCGCCAAGATCTTTCATTGAAAAACTATTATTCAAATATTCCTTGACACTATTAAGAAGGTCTACATCATTCCCAATCAACAATATGTCATCCACATACAGTATTAAGAATGCTACAGAGCTCCCACTCACTTTCTTGTAAATACAAGCTTCTCCATAAGTTTGTATAAAACCAAAACTTTTGATTACCTTATCAAAACGTTGATTCCAACTTCGGGATGCTTGCTTCAATCCATAGATGGACCGTTGAAGCTTGCATACCTTGTTAGCATCTTTAGGATCGACAAAACCTTTGGGTTGTATCATATACAACTCTTCATCAATGTCTCCATTGAGGAATGCTGTTTTGACATCCATCTGCCATATCTCATAATCATAATATGCAGCGATTGCTAACATTATCCTCACAGACTTTAGCTTCGCTACCGGTGAGAAAGTCTCATCGTAGTCAACTCCTTGAATTTGTCGAAACCCTTTTGCGACAAGTCGAGCTTTATAGACAGTAACATTACCATCAGCATCTGTTTTCTTCTTGAAAATCCATTTGTTCTCGACAGCCTTCCGGCCATCCGGTAAGTCCACCAAAGTCCATACTTGGTTTTCGTACATGGATCCAATCTCGGATTTCATGGCTTCTTGCCATTTATTGGAATCTGGGCTTATCATCGCTTCCTCATATGTCTCGGGGTCATCGGTGTTGTCCACCAACATGACATTCATAACGGAATCATACCAATCTGGAGTGGTACGAGTTCTCGTTGACCTCCGAGGCTCTGTAGCAACTTTAACCGAAGTTTCATGATCACTATCATTAGCTTCCTCTCTTATTGGTGCAGGCACCACAGGAACTTCTTCCGGTGCTGCGCTACTCGCAATTTCGAGAGAAGGTTCGACAACCTCGTCGAGTTCTACTTTCCTTCCAGTCACTTCTTTCGAGAGAAATTCCTTCTCTAGAAAGGATCCACTCTTGGCAACGAAGATTTTGCCTTCGGATATATGATAGAAGGTATACCCAATAGTTTCCTTCGGGTATCCTATGAAGACGCATTTTTCCGCTTTGGGTTCAAGCTTGTCCGGCTGTAACTTCTTTACATAGGCTTCGCATCCCCAAACTTTAAGGAACGACAATTTAGGTTTCTTCCCAAACCATAATTCATACGGTGTCGTTTCAACGGATTTAGATGGTGCCCTATTTAAAGTGAATGCGGCTGTTTCTAATGCATAACCCCAAAATGATAGCGGTAAATCTGTAAGTGACATCATAGAACGAACCATATCTAAGAGAGTTCGATTACGACGTTCAGACACACCATTACGCTGTGGTGTTCCCGGCGGTGTCAATTGTGAAAGTATTCCGCATTTCTTCAAATGCTCGCCAAACTCGTAACTTAGATATTCACCTCCACGATCAGAACGTAGAAATTTAATCTTCTTGTTACGTTGATTCTCTACCTCACTTTGAAACTCCTTAAACTTCTCGAAAGTTTCGGACTTATGTTTCATGAAATAGATATACCCATATCTACTCAAGTCATCCGTGAAGGTAAGAACATAACGATAACCACTGCGCGATGCTACACTCATTGGACCACACACATCGGTATGTATGATTTCCAGTAAGTCCGTAGCTCGCTCCATTATACCAGAAAATGGAGTCTTAGTCATTTTACCCATCAGACATGCTTCGCATCTTTCAAGTGATTCAAAATCAAGTGATTCAAGAAGTCCATCGGAATGGAGTTTCTTCATACGTTTCACTCCAATGTGACCAAGACGACAGTGCCACATATAGGTCAAATTATCGCTTGATTTCAAACGTTTAGCCTCAATGTTATTAATATGTGTATTTCTACTATCGAGATTCAATATGAATAGACCATCTATCAAAGGTGCATGTGCATAAAACACATTACTCATATAAATCGAACAACCATTATTCTCGGATTTAAACAAGTAACTGTCTCGCAATAAACAAGATCCTGATATAATGTTCATGCTTAATGCAGGCACCAAATAACAATTATTTAAGTATAAAACTAATCCCGATGGTAGATGAAGAGGTAGCGTGCCGACCGCGATCACATCAACCTTTGATCCGTTTCCTACGCGCATCGTCACCTCGTTCTTCACTAGCTTCCGTTTATTCTGCAGCTCCTGTTTCGAGTTACAAATATGAGCAACCGAACCAGTATCAAATACCCAGGCACTACTACGAGTACTAGTGAGATACACATCAATAACATGTATATCAGATATACCTTTCTTCTTGATGTTGCCGTTCTTCAAATCCGCCAAGTACCTTGGGCAATTCCGCTTCCAGTGACCTTCTCCCTTGCAGTAAAAGCACTCAGTTTCAGGTTTAGGTCCAGCCTTGGTCTTCTTCGTCGGCGTGGTAACTTTCTTACCACCCTTCTTGAAGTGTCCCTTTTGCTTAGACTTGCCTTTCTTGAATTTGGTGGTCTTATTGACCATCAACACTTGGTGCTCTTTCTTGATCTCCACTTCTGCAGATTTTAACATAGCAAATAGTTCTGGCAACTCTTTGTTCATGTTCTGCATGTTGTAGTTCATCACAAAGTTCTTGTAACTTGGTGGTAGTGATTGGAGGATGCGGTAAACTCCCAAAGTATTAGGAATCACTATACCCAAACTTTGAAGTTTATTTGCGTGCCCAGACATCTTAAGCACATGCTCACTGACGGAGCTACCCTCTTCCATCTTGCAGTTAAAGAACTTTTCAGAAGCTTCATAACTTTCAATTGCCGCATGAGTCTCAAAGATTAATTTGAGATCCTCGACAATATCATATGGATCTGACTCTTCAAACCTTTTCTGAAGCTCCGATTCTAAACCATACAAGATAGCACACTGAACTATGGAGTACTGATTCTTCCGAGCAAGGTAAACATTCTTTACTTCATCGGTAGCATCAGCTGCAGGTGGGTCACCTAGCGGTGCATCCAGCACATAGGTCAAATTACCAGCTGTGAGGACAATCCTCAAATTGCGGAACCAATCCGCGAAGTTGCTTCCATTGTTTTTCAACTTTTCTTTCTCTAGGAACGCATTAAAATTGATGGTAGGGGCTGCCATTGATCTACAACATATTTGCAATAGTTTAGACTAAGTTTATGACAAATTGAGTTCAAATTAATTAATGAAATTAAACTAGGTGAACTCCCACTCAAAACAACATCCCTCACATTGTTTTAGTGATCACACGAACCAAATCCACTACATCAACACCGATCATCACGAGAGCTGATATAGTTTTAATGGCGAACAATCATCATGTTCATCATATCTACTATATGATTCATGCTTTGCCTTTCGGCGATCCGTGTTCCTGAGGCCATGTCTGTACATGCTAGGCTCGTCAAGATCAAACCTTAGCTTCCGCATAAGCAAATCTGGCTTGCTTACGTTGTATTCACCCGCGGAATCAAAGACACCCGATCATCACGTGGTGCTTCGAAGCAGCAAGCTTTGGCAACGGTGCATACTAAGGGTGAACACTTTAGAACTTGAAATTTATGTGCATGAGGGATCATCTTATAATGCTACCGTCGTCTACTAAGCAATACAAGATGCATAAAGGATTAACATCACATGCAATTCATAATATGTGATATGATATGGCCTTTCTTCTTTGTGCTTCCGATCTCCATCTTCAAGCACGAATATGATCTCCATCATCACCGGCATAGCATCAAGGTCAATGACGCTTCTCCATGGTTGTCGTCCACCAGCTTCAACTATTACAACTATTTTGAATAGACACGCAGGTCTTAACAGAAATTAAAGACAACCATATGGCTCCTGCCGGTTGCCAACTTACAATAAGGAACATTGCATACATCAAATATAATCACAATCATGGCCATATCACATCACTGCACACCCCTGCAAAACAAAGTTAGACGCTTCTACTTTCTTTGCATATTTTACGTGGTTTGGGGCTTTCCATAAGTGTCGTTCTAACTTACGAACAAGAACCACAACATTGATACTAGCATTGTTGATCACCCGTTGTAAATTGGATCTTTACTATGCTAGGAGAAACAGGCACCCGCAAAGCCACTTATGCAAAACGAGTTGCATGTCAAGCGTGGAGCAAGTCTCATGAACGATGTCATGTAAGGTTAGCCCGGGCCGCTTCATCCCAACATACCGCAAGATGCAAAGTACACAAAAAGCAATCTACAATAAAAGCATCAACGCCCACAATGACCATTGTGTTCTACTCGTGCAACAGATCTACATATAGACACGGCTCTGATACCACTGTAGGGGTTCGTAGCATGGAAAACAAAAATTTTCTATCGCATACAAACAAACAAGCCAAGATCTATCTATTAGATTGTAGCAACGAGTCGATGGAATAACTCACCCTCGAAGATTCCAAAGTGTTTAACGAGAGCAGATTCTCGTGGGTGATGTAGTCGTACTCTTTCCGATCTCAAGATCGCGTAGACGATCCTTCCGGCGCCGCGTTCCCGCAGCGCTCCCGCAGTCGGTCACACGTTCGGTACTCGACGAAGACCTTCCTCTCCCTTGTTCCAGCAGGCAGCGGAGGTTGTAGCACTCTCCTCGCGATTCCGGCAGCACAACGGCGTGGTACCGGAGGTAGAGGGGAAATCCCGCAGGGCTTCGCCTTAAGCCGGTGCGAGTATGGTGGAGCTTATGAGAGAGGCTATTAGTGGTCTAGTAATTAGACACACCAATTAGAGGGCTCTAAACCAATTAGAAGGCTCTAAACCGAATAGCTCTAAACCGGGGTCTAGATCTAGGGTTTAGTTTAGAGGATAGGAAACTTGTGTGTGTAGGAGGGGAGCCCTGCCCCTCCTTATATAGGTGGGAGGGTGTGGGCGCGCCAGGGGAGGGAGGGAGTCCCTCCCCAACTCGGCCTAGGCTGGCCGCCGGCTTGGAGGAGAGAAACTCCTCCTCCAAGTCGACTCCAACTCCTCTTGCTTGTTTCCCACAGTTTCTTGTTTTTGGCAGTTTGACTTTCAAACTGGACATTTGACTTTTCTGTTTTAGGATTCAATTTAATCCTATATTTGGGACAGCAAGAACACTTAGTACATGATGCAATCATTCCAATATGTAATGACACATTCATGTACCCCTTCCCCCCCGGAGTGCCGGACAATCCGGAACCTTCTAGAATATCCCCGATGAAAACACCGGAATCATTCCCGAACTCCGAAACGGGACTTTCCTTATATGAATCTTATTCTCCGGACCATTCCGGATCACCTCGTGATATCCCGGATCCCATCCGAGACTCCGAACAACATTCGGTCTCTTTCTCATAATACCATAACTACTCAAACAATGTCGAATCCTTAAGTGTGTCTCCCTACGGTTCGTGAATTATGCGGACATGATCGAGACACTTCTCCGAACAATAACCAATAGAGGAATCTGGAAATTCATATGGCTCCCACATATTTCTACGATTACTTTGCGATCGAATGAACCACTTACATACGATACCAATTTCCCTTTGTCTCACGATATGTTACTTATCCGAGGTTATGATCGTCGGTATCTCTGCATACCTAGTTCATCCTCGTTACTGATAAGTACTCTTTTCTCGTTCCCGTGATATGTGATCCCTTGTGACCAAGTCACATGCTTGCAAGCTAATTGGATGACATTCCACCGAGAGGGCCCAGAATATATCTATCCGTCATGTGGATGGACAAATCCCACTCTTGATCCATGTGTTTCAACCAATACTTTCCGAACACTCAATGCCACCTTTATAGCCACCCTGTTACGGTGTGGTGTTTAATGACATCAAAGCATCCATCCAGTAAAGGTGATATGCATGATCTCATGGTCGAAGGAATTAGGTTACTATGTATCAGAAAGCATATAGCAATTGAACTATTGAAATGACTTGATCTTTATGCTACGCTTGTCTATAGGAGTATGTCCACCATATCATTCTCCTAACGATATGATCTTGTTGTTGACAACATCTCAATGTTCATGACAAAGAAACCACATCATCAATCAACCAACAAGCTAGTGAAGTATAGAGGCTATACTAGGGACTTCAAATTAAGTTTACAAATCACACAAGTATTAATGGTTTCCTTGTTAATACTATTATAGCATGAATGCAAACATTTATCATAAACACAAAGATATATAATAATAACTATATTTATTATTGCCTCTAGGGCATATCTCCAACAGGATCCATATGTGGTATGTGAAAAGAACACACATGCAATGACTCTAGTTGTTGTTAGTAAAAACAACACACATGCAATGACACTGGTGGATCCATGTGTGGTCTCTGAAGAGAACACACATTTCAATGACACTGGTGGATCCATATCTGGTATGTGAAAAGAACACACATGCAATGACTCCGGTTGTTGTTAGTAAAAAGAACACACATGCAATGACACTGGTGGATCCATGTGTGGTCTCTGAAGAGAACACACATGCAATGAATCTAACTATGGTTAATGAGAAGAACACACATTTCAATGACACAGGTGGATCCATATGTGGTATGTGAAAAGAACACACAGGCAATAACTCTAGTTGTTGTTAGTAAAAAGAACACACATGCAATTACACTGGTGGATCCATGTGTGGTCTCTGAATAGAACACACATTTCAATGACAATGGTGGATCCATATGTGGTATGTGAAAATAACACACATGAAATGACTCCAATTGTTGTTAGTAAAAAGAACACACATACAATGACACTGATGGATACATGTGTGGTCTTTGAAGAGAACACACATGCAATGACTCTAGGTGTGGTAATGAGAAAAACTCACATTTCAATGACACTGGTGGATCCATATGTGGTATGTGAAAAGAATAGTCATGAAATGACTCTAGTTGTTGTTAGTAAAAAGAACACACATGCAATGGCACTGGTGGATCCATGTGTGTTCTCTGAAGAGAACACACATGCAATGACACTGGTGGATCGATAGGTGGATTGTGAAAAGAACACACATGCAATGACTCTTGTTGTTGTTAGTAAAAAGAACACACATGCAATGACACTGGTGGATCCATGTGTGGTCTCTGAAGAGAACACACATTTCAATGACACTGGTGGATCCACATGTGGTATGTGAAAAGAATATTCATGAAATGACTCCAGTTGTTGTTAGTAAGAAGAACACACATGCAATGACACTGGTGGATCCATGTGTGGTCTCCGAAGAGAACACACATGCAATGACTCTAGTTGTGGTTAATGAGAAGAACACACATGCAATGACACTGGTTGTCGTTAGTAAAAAGAGCACACATGCAATGACACTGGTGGATCCATGTGTGGTCTCTGAAGAGAACACACATTTCAATGACACTGGTGGATCCACATGTGGTATGTGAAAAGAATAGTCATGAAATGACTCCAGTTGTTGTTAGTAAAAAGAACACACATGCAATGACAGTGGTGGATCCATGTGTGGTCTCTGAAGAGAACACACATGCAATGACTCTAGCTGTTGTTAATAAGAAGAACACACATTTCAATGACACTGGTGGATCCATATGTGGTATGTGAAAAGATTAGTCATGAAATGACTCCAGTTGTTGTGAGTAAAAAGAACACACATGAAATGACACTGGTGAATCCATGTGTGGTCTCTAAAGAGAACACACATTTCAATGAAACTGGTGGATCCACATGTTGTATGTGAAAAGAATATTCATGAAATGACTCTAGTTGTTGTTAGTAAAAAGAACACACATGCAATGACTCTAGCTATGGTTAATGAGAAGAACACACATGCAATGGCACTGGTTGTTGTTAGTAAAAAGGGCACACATGCAATGACACTAGTGGATCCATGTGTGGTCTCTGAAGTGAACACACATTTCAATGACACTGGTGGATCCATATGTGGTATGTGAAAAGAATAGTCATGAAATGACTCCAGTTGTTGTTAGTAAAAAGAACACACATGCAATGACTCTGGTGGATCCATGTGTGGTCTCTGAAGAGAACACACATGCAATGACACTGGTGGCTCCATGTGTGGTCTCTGAAGAGAACACACATGCAATGACTCTAGCTATGGTTAATGAGAAGAACACACATTTCAATGACACTGGTGGATCTATATGTGGTATGTGAAAAGAACACACATGCAATGACTCCAGTTGTTGTTACTAAAAAGAACACACATGCAATGACACTGCTGGATCCATGTGTGGTCTCTGAAGAGAACACACATGCAATGACACTAGTGGATACATATGTGGTATGTGAAAAGAACACACATGCAATGACTCCAGTTGTTGTTAGTAAAAAGAACACACATGCAATGACACTTGTGGATCCATGTGTGGTCTCTGAAGAGAACACACATGCAATGACTCTAGCTGTGGTTAATGAGAAGAACACACATTTCAATGACACTCGTGGATCCATATGTGGTATGTGAAAAGAATAGTCATGAAATGACTCCAGTTGTTGTTAGTAAAAAGAACACACATGCAATGACACTAGTGGATCCATATGTGGTATGTCAAAAGAACACACATGCAATGACTCTAGTTGTTAGTAAAAAGAACACACATGCAATGACACTGGTGGATCCATGTGTGGTCTTTGAAGAGAACACACATTTCAATGACACTGGTGGATCCATATGTGGTGTGTGAAAAGAATACACATGCAATGACTCAAGTTGTTGTTAGTAAAAAGAACACACATGCAATGACACTGGTGGATCCATGTGTGGTATCTAAAGAGAACACACATGCAATGACTCTAGCTGTGGTTACTGAAGATAACACACATTTCAATGACACTAGTGGATCCATGTGTGGTCTCTGAAGAGAACACACATTTCAATGACACTCGTGGATCCATATGTGGTATGTGAAAAGAATAGTCATGAAATGACTCCAGTTGTTGTTAGTAAAAAGAACACACATGAAATGACACTGGTGGATCCATGTGTGGTCTCTGAAGAGAACACACATGCAATGACTCTAGCTGTTGTTAATAAGAAGAACACACATTTCAATGACACTGGTGGATCCATATGTGGTATGTGAAAAGATTAGTCATGAAATGACTCTAGTTGTTGTGAGTAAAAAGAACACACATGAAATGACACTGGTGAATCCATGTGTGGTCTCTAAAGAGAACACACATTTCAATGAAACTGGTGGATCCACATGTTGTATGTGAAAAGAATAGTCATGAAATGACTCTAGTTGTTGTTAGTAAAAAGAACACACATGCAATGACTCTAGCTGTGGTTAATGAGAAGAACACACATGCAATGGCACTGGTTGTTGTTAGTAAAAAGTGCACACATGCAATGACACTGGTGGATCCATGTGTGGTCTCTGAAGTGAACACACATTTCAATGACACTGGTGGATCCATATGTGGTATGTGAAAAGAATAGTCATGAAATGACTCCAGTTGTTGTTAGTAAAAAGAACACACATGCAATGACTCTAGCTATGGTTAATGAGAAGAACACACATTTCAATGACACTGGTGGATCCATATGTGGTATGTGAAAAGAACACACATGCAATGACTCCAGTTGTTGTTACTAAAAAGAACACACATGCAATGACACTGCGGGATCCATGTGTGGTCTCTGAAGAGAACACACATGCAATGACACTAGTGGATACATATGTGGTATGTGAAAAGAACACACATGCAATGACTCCAGTTGTTGTTAGTAAAAATAACACACATGCAATGACACTGGTGGATCCATGTGTGGTCTCTGAAGAGAAAACACATGCAATGACTCTAGCTCTGGTTAATGAGAAGAACACACATTTCAATGACACTCGTGGATCCATATGTGGTATGTGAAAAGAATAGTCATGAAATGACTGCAGTTGTTGTTAGTAAAAAGAACATAAATGCAATGACACTGGTGGATCCATGTGCGGTCTTTGAAGAGAACACACATACAATGACACTGGTGGATCCATATGTGGTATGTGAAAAGAACACACATGCAATGACTCTAGTTGTTGTTAGTAAAAAGAACACACATGCAATGACACTGGTGGATCCATGTGTGGTCTCTAAAGAGAACACACATTTCAATGACACTGGTGGATCCATATCTGGCACGTGAAAAGAACACACATGCACTGACTCCAGTTGTTGTTAGTAAAAAGAACACACATGCAATGACACTGGTGGATCCATGTGTGGTCTCTGAAGAGAACACACATACAATGACTCTAGATATGGTTAATGAGAAGAACACACATTTCAATGACACAGGTGGATCCATATGTGGTATGTGAAAAGAACACACATGCAATAACTCTAGTTGTTGTTAGTAAAAAGAACACACATGCAATGACACTGGTGGAGCCATGTGTGGTCTCTGAAGAGAACACACATTTCAATGACACTAGTGGATCCATATCTGGTATGTGAAAATAACACACATGCAATCACTCCAATTGTTGTTAGTAAAAAGAACACACATGCAATGACACTGGTGGATCCATGTGTGGTCTTTGAAGAGAACACACATGCAATGACTCTAGGTGTGGTTAATGAGAACAACACACATTTCAATGACACTGGTGGATCCATATGTGGTATGTGAAAAGAATAGTCATGAAATGACTCCAATTGTTGTTAGTAGAAAGAACACACATGCAATGACACTGGTGGATCCATGTGTGGTCTCTGAAGAGAACACACATGCAATGACACTGGTGGATCCATAGGTGGATTGTGAAAAGAACACACATGCAATGACTCTTATTGTTGTTAGTAAAAAGAACACACATGCAATGATACTGGTGGATCCATGTGTGGTCTCTGAAGAGAACACACATTTCAATGACACTGGTGGATCCACATGTGGTATGTGAAAAGAATAGTCATGAAATGAGTAAAATTGTTGTTAGTAAGAAGAACAGACATGCAATGACACTAGTGGATCCATGTGTGGTCTCTGAAGAGAACATACATGCAATGACTCTAGCTGTGGTTAATGAGAAGAACACACATTTCAATGACACTCGTGGATCCATATGTGGTATGTGAAAAGAATAGTCATGAAATGACTCCAGTTGTTGTTAGTAAAAAGAACACACATGCAATGACACTAGTGGATCCATATGTGGTATGTCAAAAGAACACACATGCAATGACTCTAGTTGTTAGTAAAAAGAACACACATGCAATGACACTGGTGGATCCATGTGTGGTATTTGAAGAGAACACACATTTCAATGACACTGGTGGATCCATATGTGGTGTGTGAAAAGAATACACATGCAATGACTCCAGTTGTTGTTAGTAAAAAGAACACACATGCAATGACACTGGTGGATCCATGTGTGGTATCTAAAGAGAACACACATGCAATGACTCTAGCTGTGGTTACTGAAGATAACACACATTTCAATGACACTAGTGGATCCATGTGTGGTCTCTAAAGAGAACACACATTTCAATGACACTGATGGATCCATATGTGGTATGTGAAAAGAATAGTCATGAAATGACTCCAGTTGTTGTTAGTAAAAAGAACACACATGCAATGACATTGGTGGATCCATGTGTGGTCTCTGAAGAGAACACACATGCACTGACTCTAGCTGTTGTTAATAAGAAGAACACACATTTCAATGACACTGGTGGATCCATATGTGGTAGGTGAAAAGATTAGTCATGAAATGACTCTAGTTGTTGTGAGTAAAAAGAACACACATGAAATGACACTGATGAATCCATGTGTGGTCTCTAAAGAGAACACACATTTCAATGAAACTGGTGGATCCACATGTTGTATGTGAAAAGAATAGTCATGAAATGACTCTAGTTGTTGTTAGTAAAAAGAACACACATGCAATGACTCTAGCTGTGGTTAATGAGAAGAACACACATGCAATGGCACTGGTTGTTGTTAGTAAAAAGTGCACACATGCAATGACACTGGTGGATCCATGTGTGGTCTCTGAAGTGAACACACATTTCAATGACACTGGTGGATCCATATGTGGTATGTGAAAAGAATAGTCATGAAATGACTCCAGTTGTTGTTAGTAAAAAGAACACACATGCAATGACTCTAGCTATGGTTAATGAGAAGAACACACATTTCAATGACACTGGTGGATCCATATGTGGTATGTGAAAAGAACACACATGCAATGACTCCAGTTGTTGTTACTAAAAAGAACACACATGCAATGACACTGCTGGATCCATGTGTGGTCTCTGAAGAGAACACACATGCAATGACACTAGTGGATACATATGTGGTATGTGAAAAGAACACACATGCAATGACTCCAGTTGTTGTTAGTAAAAATAACACACATGCAAGGACACTGGTGGATCCATGTGTGGTCTCTGAAGAGAACACACATGCAATGACTCTAGCTCTGGTTAATGAGAAGAACACACATTTCAATGACACTCGTGGATCCATATGTGGTATGTTAAAAGAATAGTCATGAAATGACTGCAGTTGTTGTTAGTAAAAAGAACATAAATGCAATGACACTGGTGGATCCATGTGCGGTCTCTGAAGAGAACACACATACAATGACACTGGTGGATCCATATGTGGTATGTGAAAAGAACACACATGCAATGACTCTAGTTGTTGTTAGTAAAAAGAACACACATGCAATGACACTGGTGGATCCATGTGTGGTCTCTAAAGAGAACACACATTTCAATGACACTGGTGGATCCATATCTGGCACGTGAAAAGAACACACATGCAATGACTCCAGTTGTTGTTAGTAAAAAGAACACACATGCAATGACACTGGTGGATCCATGTGTGGTCTCTGAAGAGAACACACATACAATGACTCTAGCTATGGTTAATGAGAAGAACACACATTTCAATGACATAGGTGGATCCATATGTGGTATGTGAAAAGAACACACATGCGATAACTCTAGTTGTTGTTAGTAAAAAGAACACACATGCAATGACACTGGTGGAGCCATGTGTGGTCTCTGAAGAGAACACACATTTCAATGACACTAGTGGATCCATATCTGGTATGTGAAAATAACACACATGCAATGACTCCAATTGTTGTTAGTAAAAAGAACACACATGCAATGACACTGGTGGATCCATGTGTGGTCTTTGAAGAGAACACACATGCAATGACTCTAGGTGTGGTTAATGAGAACAACACACATTTCAATGACACTGGTGGATCCATATGTGGTATGTGAAAAGAATAGTCATGAAATGACTCCAATTGTTGTTAGTAGAAAGAACACACATGCAATGACACTGGTGGATCCATGTGTGGTCTCTGAAGAGAACACACATGCAATGACACTGGTGGATCCATAGGTGGATTGTGAAAAGAACACACATGCAATGACTCTTATTGTTGTTAGTAAAAAGAACACACATGCAATGATACTGGTGGATCCATGTGTGGTCTCTGAAGAGAACACACATTTCAATGACACTGGTGGATCCACATGTGGTATGTGAAAAGAATAGTCATGAAATGAGTAAAATTGTTGTTAGTAAGAAGAACAGACATGCAATGACACTAGTGGATCCATGTGTGGTCTCTGAAGAGAACATACATGCAATGACTCTAGCTGTGGTTAATGAGAAGAACACACATTTCAATGACACTCGTGGATCCATATGTGGTATGTGAAAAGAATAGTCATGAAATGACTCCAGTTGTTGTTAGTAAAAAGAACGCACATGCAATGACACTAGTGGATCCATATGTGGTATGTCAAAAGAACACACATGCAATGACTCTAGTTGTTAGTAAAAAGAACACACATGCAATGACACTGGTGGATCCATGTGTGGTATTTGAAGAGAACACACATTTCAATGACACTGGTGGATCCATATGTGGTGTGTGAAAAGAATACACATGCAATGACTCCAGTTGTTGTTAGTAAAAAGAACACACATGCAATGACACTGGTGGATCCATGTGTGGTATCTAAAGAGAACACACATGCAATGACTCTAGCTGTGGTTACTGAAGATAACACACATTTCAATGACACTAGTGGATCCATGTGTGGTCTCTAAAGAGAACACACATTTCAATGACACTGATGGATCCATATGTGGTATGTGAAAAGAATAGTCATGAAATGACTCTAGTTGTTGTTAGTAAAAAGAACACACATGCAATGACACAGGTGGATCCATGTGCGGTCTCTGAAGAGAACACACATGCAATGACACTGGTGGATCCATATGTGGTATGTGAAAAGAACACACATGCAATGACTCTAGTTGTTGTTAGTAAAAAGAACACACATGCAATGACACTGGTGGATCCATGTGTGGTCTCTGAAGAGAACACACATGCAATGACTCTAGCTATGGTTAATGAGAAGAACACACATTTCAATGACACTGGTGGATCCATATGTGGTATGTGAAAAGAACACACATGCAATGACTCCAGTTGTTGTTACTAAAAAGAACACACATGCAATGACACTGCTGGATCCATGTGTGGTCTCTGAAGAGAACACACATGCAATGACACTAGTGGATGCATATGTGGTATGTGAAAAGAACACACATGCAATGACTCTAGTTGTTGTTAGTAAAAAGAACACACATGCAATGACACTGGTGGATCCATGTGTGGTCTCTGAAGAGAACACACATGCAATGACTCTAGCTCTGGTTAATGAGAAGAACACACATTTCAATGACACTCGTGGATCCATATGTGGTATGTGAAAAGAATAGTCATGAAATGACTGCAGTTGTTGTTAGTAAAAAGAACATAAATGCAATGACACTGGTGGATCCATGTGCGGTCTCTGAAGAGAACACACATACAATGACACTGGTGGATCCATATGTGGTATGTGAAAAGAACACACATGCAATGACTCTAGTTGTTGTTAGTAAAAAGAACACACATGCAATGACACTGGTGGATCCATGTGTGGTCTCTGAAGAGAACACACATTTCAATGACACTGGTGGATCCATATCTGGCATGTGAAAAGAACACACATGCAATGACTCCAGTTGTTGTTAGTAAAAAGAACACACATGCAATGACACTGGTGGATCCATGTGTGGTCTCTGAAGAGAACACACATATAATGACTCTAGCTATGGTTAATGAGAAGAACACACATTTCAATGACACAGGTGGATCCATATGTGGTATGTGAAAAGAACACACATGCAATAACTCTAGTTGTTGTTAGTAAAAAGAACACACATGCAATGACACTGGTGGAGCCATGTGTGGTCTCTAAAGAGAACACACATTTCAATGACACTGGTGGATCCATATCTGGTATGTGAAAATAACACACATGCAATGACTCCAATTGTTGTTAGTAAAAAGAACACACATGCAATGACACTGGTGGATCCATGTGTGGTCTTTGAAGAGAACACACATGCAATGACTCTAGGTGTGGTTAATGAGAACAACACACATTTCAATGACACTGGTGGATCCATATGTGGTATGTGAAAAGAATAGTCATGAAATGACTCCAATTGTTGTTAGTAGAAAGAACACACATGCAATGACACTGGTGGATCCATGTGTGGTCTCTGAAGAGAACACACATGCAATGACACTGGTGGATCCATAGGTGGATTGTGAAAAGAACACACATGCAATGACTCTTATTGTTGTTAGTAAAAAGAACACACATGCAATGATACTGGTGGATCCATGTGTGGTCTCTGAAGAGAACACACATTTCAATGACACTGGTGGATCCACAGGTGGTATGTGAAAAGAATAGTCATGAAATGAGTAAAATTGTTGTTAGTAAGAAGAACAGACATGCAATGACACTAGTGGATCCATGTGTGGTCTCTGAAGAGAACACACATGCAATGACTCTAGCTGTGGTTAATGAGAAGAACACACATTTCAATGACACTCGTGGATCCATATGTGGTATGTGAAAAGAATAGTCATGAAATGACTCTAGTTGTTGTTAGTAAAAAGAACACACATGCAATGACACTAGTGGATCCATATGTGGTATGTCAAAAGAACACACATGCAATGACTCTAGTTGTTAGTAAAAAGAACACACATGCAATGACACTGGTGGATCCATGTGTGGTCTTTGAAGATAACACACATTTCAATGACACTGGTGGATCCATATGTGGTGTGTGAAAAGAATACACATGCAATGACTCCAGTTGTTGTTAGTAAAAAGAACACACATGCAATGACACTGGTGGATCCATGTGTGGTATCTAAAGAGAACACACATGCAATGACTCTAGCTGTGGTTACTGAAGATAACACACATTTCAATGACACTAGTGGATCCATGTGTGGTCTCTGAAGAGAACACACATTTCAATGACACTGATGGATCCATATGTGGTATGTGAAAAGAATAGTCATGAAATGACTCTAGTTGTTGTTAGTAAAAAGAACACACATGCAATGACACAGGTGGATCCATGTGCGGTCTCTGAAGAGAACACACATGCAATGACACTGGTGGATCCATATGTGGTATGTGAAACGAACACACATGCAATGACTCCAGTTGTTGTTAGTAAAAAGAACACACATCCAATGACACTAGTGGATCCATGTGCAATGAATCTAACTATGGTTAATGAGAAGAACACACATTTCAATGACACAGGTGGATCCATATGTGGTATGTGAAAAGAACACACATGCAATAACTCTAGTTGTTGTTAGTAAAAAGAACACACATGCAATTACACTGGTGCATCCATGTGTGGTCTCTGAAGAGAACACACATTTCAATGACACTGGTGGATCCATATGTGGTATGTGAAAATAACACACATGCAATGACTCCAATTGTTGTTATTAAAAAGAACACACATGCAATGACACTGGTGGATCCATGTGTGGTCTCTGAAGAGAACACACATACAATGACTCTAGCTATGGTTAATGAGAAAAACTCACATTTCAATGACACTGGTAGATCCATATGTGGTATGTGAAAAGAATAGTCATGAAATGACTCTAGTTGTTGTTAGTAAAAAGAACACACATGCAATGACACTGGTGGATTGATAGGTGGATTGTGAAAAGAACACACATGCAATGACTCTTGTTGTTGTTAGTAAAAAGAACACACATGCAATGACACTGGTGGATCCATGTGTGGTCTCTGAAGAGAACACACATTTCAATGACACTGGTGGATCCACATGTGGTATTTGAAAAGAATATTCTTGAAATGACTCCAGTTGTTGTTAGTAAGAAGAACACACATGCAATGACATGGGTGGATCCATGTGTGGTCTCCGAAGAGAACACACATGCAATGACTCTAGTTGTGGTTAATGAGAAGAACACACATGCAATCACACTGGTTGTCGTTAGTAAAAAGAGCACACATGCAATGACACTGGTGGATCCATGTGTGGTCTCTGAAGAGAACACACATTTCAATGACACTCGTGGATCCATATGTGGTATGTGAAAAGAATAGTCATGAAATGACTCCAGTTGTTGTTAGTAAAAAGAACACACATGCAATGACATTGGTGGATCCATGTGTGGTCTCTGAAGAGAACACACATGCAATGACTCTAGCTGTTGTTAATAAGAAGAACACACATTTCAATGACACTGGTGGATCCATATGTGGTATGTGAAAAGATTAGTCATGAAATGACTCTAGTTGTTGTGAGTAAAAAGAACACACATGAAATGACACTGGTGAATCCATGTGTGGTCTCTAAAGAGAACACACATTTCAATGAAACTGGTGGATCCACATGTTGTATGTGAAAATAATAGTCATGAAATGACTCTAGTTGTTGTTAGTAAAAAGAACACACATGCAATGACTCTAGCTGTGGTTAATGAGAAGAACACACATGCAATGGCACTGGTTGTTGTTAGTAAAAAGGGCACACATGCAATGACACTGGTGGATCCATGTGTGGTCTCTGAAGTGAACACACATTTCAATGACACTGGTGGATCCATATGTGGTATGTGAAAAGAATCGTCATGAAATGACTCCAGTTGTTGTTAGTAAAAAGAACACACATGCAATGACACTGGTGGCTCCATGTGTGGTCTCTGAAGAGAACACACATGCAATGACTCTAGCTATGGTTAATGAGAAGAACACACATTTCAATGACACAGGTGGATCTATATGTGGTATGTGAAAAGAACACACAAGCAATGACTCCAGTTGTTGTTACTAAAAAGAACACACATGCAATGACACTGCTGGATCCATGTGTGGTCTCTGAAGAGAACACACATGCAATGACACTAGTGGATACATATGTGGTATGTGAAAAGAATACACATGCAATGACTCCAGTTGTTGTTAGTAAAAAGAACACACATGCAATGACACTGGTGGATCCATGTGTGGTCTCTGAAGAGAACACACATGCAATGCCTCTAGCTGTGGTTAATGAGAAGAACACACATTTCAATGACACTCGTGGATCCATATGTGGTATGTGAAAAGAATAGTCATGAAATGACTCCAGTTGTTGTTAGTAAAAAGAACATAAATGCAATGACACTGGTGGATCCATGTGCGGTCTCTGAAGAGAACACACATGCAATGACACTGGTGGATCCATATGTGGTATGTGAAAAGAACACACATGCAATGACTCTAGTTGTTGTTAGTAAAAAGAACACACATGCAATGACACTGGTGGATCCATGTGTGGTCTCTGAAGAGAACACACATTTCAATGACACCGGTGGATTCATATTTGGCATGTGAAAAGAACACACATGCAATAACTCTAGTTGTTGTTAGTAAAATGAACACACATGCAATGACACTGGTGGATCCATGTGTGGTCTCTGAAGAGAACACACATACAATGACTCTAGCTATGGTTAATGAGAAGTACACACATTTCAATGACACAGGTGGATCCATATGTGGTATGTGAAAAGAACACACATGCAATAACTCTAGTTGTTGTTAGTAAAAAGAACACACATGCAATGACACTGGTGGAGCCATGTGTGGTCTCTAAAGAGAACACACATTTCAATAACACTGGTGGATCCATATCTGGTATGTGAAAATAACACACATGCAATGACTCCAATTGTTGTTAGTAAAAAGAACACACATGCAATGACACTGGTGGATCCATGTGTGGTCTTTGAAGAGAACACACATGCAATGACTCGAGGTGTGGTTAATGAGAACAACACACATTTCAATGACACTGGTGGATCCATAGGTGGTATGTGAAAAGAATAGTCATGAAATGACTCCAATTGTTGTTAGTAGAAAGAACACACATGCAATGACACTGTTGGATCCATGTGTGGTCTCTGAAGAGAACACACATGCAATGACACTGGTGGATCCATGTGTGGTCTCTGAAGAGAACACACATGCAATGACACTAGTGGATCCATAGGTGGATTGTGAAAAGAACACACATGCAATGACTCTTATTGTTGTTAGTAAAAAGAACACACATGCAATGACACTGGTGGATCCATGTGTGGTCTCTGAAGAGAACACACATTTCAATAACACTTGTGGATCCACATGTGGTATGTGAAAAGAATAGTCATGAAATGAGTAAAATTGTTGTTAGTAAGAAGAACACACATGCAATGACACTGGTGGATCCATGTGTGGTCTCTGAAGAGAACACACATGCAATGACTCAGCTTTGGTTATTAGAAGACCACACAGGCAATGACACTAGTGGATCCATGTGTGGTCTGTGAAGAGAACGCACATTTCAATGACACTGGTGGATCCATATGTCGTATGTGAAAAGAATAATCATGAAATGACTCTAGTTGTTGTTAGTAAAAAGAACACACATGCAATGACACTGGTGGATCCATGTGTGGTCTCTTAAGAGAACACACATGCAATGACTCTAGCTGTGGTTAATGAGAAGAACGCACATTTCAATGACACTGGTGGATCCATATGTGGTATGTGAAAAGAATAGTCATGAAATGACTCCAGTTGTTGTGAGTAAAAAGAACACACATGAAATGACACTGGTGAATCCATGTGTGGTCTCTAAAAAGAACACACATGGAATGACACTGGTGGATCCATATGTGGTATGTGAAAAGAACACACATGCAATGACTCCAGGTATTGTTAGTAAAAAGAACACACATGCAATGACACTGGTGGATCCCTGTGTGGTTTGTGAAGATAACACCCATGCAATGACCCTGGTGGATCCATATGTGGTATGTGAAAAGAACACACATGCAATGACTCCAGTTGTTGTTAGTAAAAAGAACACTCATGCGATGACACTGGTGGATCCATGTCTGGTCTCTGAAGAGAACACACATGCAATGACACTGGTGGATACATATGTGGTATGTGAAAAGAACACACATGCAATGATTCCAGTTGTTGGAAGTAAAAAGAACACACATGCAATGACATTGGTGGATCCATGTGTGGTCTCTAAAGAGAACACACATGCAATGACTCTAGCTGTGGTTAATGAGAAGAACGCACATTTCAATGACACTCGTGGATCCATATGTGGTATGTGAAAAGAATAGTCATGAAATGACTCCAGTTGTTGTTAGTAAAAAGAACACAAATGCAATGACATTGGTGGATCCATGTGTGGTCTCTGAAGAGAACACACATGCCATGATACTGGTGGATCCATATGTGGTATGTGAAAAGAACACACATGCAATGACTCTAGTTGTTGTTAGTAAAAAGAACACACATGCAATGACACTGGTGGATCCATGTGTGGTCTCGGAAGAGAACACACATTTTAATGACACTGGTGGATCCATATCTGGTATGTGAAAAGAACACACAAGCAATGACTCTAGTTTTTGTTAGTAAAAAGAACACACATGCAATGACTCTAGCTATGGTTAATGAGAAGAACACACATTTCAATGACATAGGTGGATCCATATGTGGTATGTGAAAAGAACACACATGCAATAACTCTAGTTGTTGTTAGTAAAAAGAACACACATGCAATGACACTGGTGGATCCATGTGTGGTCTCTGAAGAGAACACACATGCAATGACACTGGTGGATCCATAGGTGGATTGTGAAAAGAACACACATGCAATGACTCTTATTGTTGTTAGTAAATAGAACACACATGCAATGACACTGGTGGATCCATGTGTGGTCTCTGAAGAGAACACACATTTCAATGACACTGCTGGATCCACATGTGGTATGTGAAAAGAATAGTCATGAAATGAGTAAAATTGTTGTTAGTAAGAAGAACACACATGCAATGACACTGGAGGATCCATGTGTGGTCTCTGAAGAGAACACACATGCAATGACTCAGCTGTGGTTAATGAGAAGACCACACATGCAATGACACTGGTTGTCGTTAGTAAAAAGAGCACACATGCAATGACACTGGTGGATCCATGTGTGGTCTGTGAAGAGAACGCACATTTCAATGACACTGGTGGATCCATATGTGGTATGTGAAAAGAATAATCATGAAATGACTCTAGTTGTTGTTAGTAAAAAGAACACACATGCAATGACACTAGTGGATCCATGTGTGGTCTCTGAAGAGAACACACATGCAATGACTCTAGCTATGGTTAATGAGAAGAACGCACATTTCAATGACCCTGGTGGATCCATATGTGGTATGTGAAAAGAATAGTCATGAAATGACTCCAGTTGTTGTGAGTAAAAAGAACACACATGAAATGACACTGGTGAATCCATGTGTGGTCTTTGAAAAGAACACACATGGAATGACACTGGTGGATACATATGTGGTATGTGAAAAGAACGCACATGCAATGACTCCAGGTATTGTTAGTAAAAAGAACACACATGCAATGACACTGGTGGATCCCTGTGTGGTCTGTGAAGAGAACACCCATGCAATGACACTGGTGGATCCATATGTGGTATGTGAAAAGAACACACATGCTATGACTCCAGTTGTTGTTAGTAAAAAGAACACTCATGCGATGACACTGGTGGATCCATGTCTGGTCTCTGAAGAGAACACACATGCAATGACACTGGTGGATACATATGTGGTATGTGAAAAGAACACACATGCAATGACTCCAATTGTTGTTAGTAAAAAGAACACACATGCAATGACATTGGTGGATCCATGTGTGGTCTCTGAAGAGAACACACAAGCAATGACTCTAGCTGTGGTTAAGGAGAAGAACACACATTTCAATGACACTCGTGGATCCATCTATGGCATGTGAAAAGAATAGTCATGAAATGACTCCAGTTGTTGTTAGTAAAAAGAACACAAATGCAATGACATTGGTGGATCCATGTGCGGTCTCTGAAGAAAACACACAAGCAATGATACTGGTGGATCCATATGTGGTATGTGAAAAGAACACACATGCAATGACTCTAGTTGTTGTTAGTAAAAATAACACACATGCAATGACACTGGTGGATCCGTGTGTGGTCTCGGAAGAGAACACACATTTTAATGACACTGGTGGATCCATATCTGGTATGTGAAAATAACACACATGCAATGACTCTAGTTGTTGTTAGTAAAAAGAACACACATGCAATGACACTGGTGGATCCATGTGTGGTCTCTGAAGAGAACACACATGCAATGACTCTAGCTATGGTTAATGAGAAGAACACACATTTCAATGACATAGGTGGATCCATATGTGGTATGTGAAAAGAACACACATGCAATAACTCTAGTTGTTGTTAGTAAAAAGAACACACATGCAATGACACTGGTGGATCCATGTGTGGTCTCTGAAGAGAACACACATTTCAATGACACTGGTGGATCCATATCTGGTATGTGAAAATAACACACATGCAATGACTCCAATTGTTGTTAGTAAAAAGAACCCACATGCAATGACACTGGTGGATCCATGTGTGGTCTTTGAAGAGAACACACATGCAATGACTCTAGGTGGGGTTAATGAGAACAACACACATTTCAATGACACTGGTGGATCCATATGTGGTATGTGAAAAGAATAGTCATGAAATGACTCCAATTGTTGTTAGTAATAAGAACACACATGCAATGACACTGGTGGATCCATAGGTGGATTGTGAAAAGAACACACATGCAATGACTCTTGTTGTTGTTAGTAAAAAGAACACACATGCAATGACACTGGTGGATCCATGTGTGGTCTCTGAAGAGAACACACATTTCAATGACACTGGTGGATCCACATGTGGTATGTGAAAAGAATAGTCATGAAATGAGTCCAATTGTTGTTAGTAAGAAGAACACACAAGCAATAACAGTGGTCGATCCATGTGTGGTCTCTGAAGAGAACACACATGCAATGACTCTAGCTGTGGTTCATGAGAAGACCACATGCAATGACACTGGTTGTCGTTAGTAAAAAGAGCACACATGCAATGACACTGGTGGATCCATGTGTGGTCTCTGAAGAGAACACACATTTCAATGACACTGGTGGATCCATATGTGGTATGTGAAAAGAATAGTCATGAAATGACTCCAGTTGTTGTAAGTAAAAAGAACACACATGCAATGACACTGGTGGATCCATGTGTGGTCTCTGAAGAGAACACAAATGCAATGACTCTAGCTGTGGTTAATGAGAAGAACGCACATTTCAATGACACTGGTGGATCCATATGTGGTATGTGAAAAGAATAGTCATGAAATGACTCCAGTTGTTGTGAGTAAAAAGAACACACATGAAATGACACTAGTGAATCCATGTGTGGTCTCTGAAAAGAACACACATGGAATGACACTAGTGTGTCCATATGTGGTATGTGAAAAGAACACACATGCAATGACTCCAGTTGTTGTTAGTAAAAAGAACACACATGCCATGACACTGGTGGATCCATGTGTGGTCTGTGAAGAGAACACACATGCAATGACACTGGTGGATCCATATGTGGTATGTGAAAAGAACACACATGCAATGACTCCAGTTTTTGTTAGTAAAAAGAACACTCATGCGATGACATTGGTGGATCCATGTGTGGTCTCTGAAGAGAACACACATTTCAATGACACTGGTGGATCCATATGTGGTATGTGAAAAGAACACACATGCAATGACTCCATTTATCGTTAGTAAAAAGAACACACATGCAATGACACCGGTGGATCCATGTGTGGTCTCTGAAGAGAACACACATGCAATGAATGTAGCTGTGGTTAATGAGAAGAAAACACATTTCGATGACATAGGTGGATCCATATGTGGTATGGGAAAAGAACACACATGCAATGACTCTAATTGTTGTTAGTAAAAAGAACACACATGCAATGAAATTGGTGAATCCATGTAAGAGAACACACATTTCAATGACACTGGTGGATCCATATGTGGTATGTGAAAAGAACACACATGCAATGACTCTAGTTGTTGTTAGTAAAAAGAACACACATGCAATGACACTGTGGGATCCATGAGTGGTCTTTGAAGAGAACACACATGCAATGAATCTAGGTGTGGTTAATGAGAAGAGCACACACTTCAATGACACTGGTGGATCCATATGTGGTATGTGAAAACAATAGTCATGAAATGACTCTAGTTGTTGTTAGTAAAAAGAACACACGTGCAATGACACTGGTGGATCCATGTGTGGTCTCTGAAGAGAACACACATTTCAATGACACTGGTGGATCCATAATTGGTATGTGAAAATAACACACATGCAATGACTCCAGTTGTTGTTAGTAAAAAGAACACACATGCAATGACACTGGTGGATCCATGTGTGGTCTCTGAAGAGAACACACATGCAATGACTCTAGCTATGGTTAATGAGAAGAACACACATGCAATGACACTGGTGGATCCATAGGTGGATTGTGAAAAGAATACACATGCAATGACTCGAGTTGTTGTTAGTAAAAAGAACACACATGCAATGCCACTTTTGGATCCATGTGTGGTCTCTGAAGAGAACACACATTTCAATGACACTGGTGGATCCATATCTGGTATGTGAAAAGAACACACATGCAATGACTCTATCTATGGTTAATGAGAAGAACACACATGCAATGACACTGGTTGTTGTTAGTAAAAAGGGCACACATGCAATGACACTGGTGGATCCATGTGTGGTCTCTGAAGAGAAAACACATTTCAATAACACTGGTGGATCCATATGTGGTATGTGAAAAGAAGTCATGAAATGACTCCAGTTGTTGTTAATATAAAGAACACACATGCAATGACACTGGTGGATCCATGTGTTCTCTCTGAAGAGAACACACATGCAATGACTCTAGCTATGGTTAATGAGAAGAACACACATGCACTAACACTGGTGGATCCATAGGTGGATTGTGAAAAGAACACACATGCAATGACTCGAGTTGTTGTTAGTAAAGAGAACACACATGAAATGACACTGGTGGATCCATATGTGGTCTCCAAAGAGAACACACATTTCAATGACACTGGTGGATCCATAGGTGGTACGTGAAAAGAACACACATGCAATGACTCCAGTTGTTGTTAGTAAAAAGAACACACATGCAATTACATTGGTGGATCCATGTGTGGTCTCTAATGAGAAAACACATGCAATGACTCTAGCTGTGGTTAATGAGAAGAACACACATGCAATGACTCTGGTGGTTCCATAGGTGGATTGTGAAAAGAACACACATGCAATGACTCTTGTTGTTGTTAGTAAAAAGAACACACATGCAATGACACTAGTGGATCCATGTGTGGTCTCTAAAGAGAACAGACATTTCAATGACATTGGTGGATCCATATGTGGTATGTGAAAAGAATAGTCATTAAATGACTCCAGTTGTTGTTAGTAAAAAGAGCAATGCAATTACACTGGTGGATCCATGTGTGGTCTCTAAAGAGAACACACATGCAATGAATCTAGCTGTGGTTAATGAGAAGAACACACATGCAATGACACTAGTTGTTGCTAGTAAAAAGAGCACACATGCAATGACACTGGTGGATCCATGTGTGGTCTCTAAAGAAAACACACATTTCAATGACACTGGTGGATCCATATGTGGTGTGTGAAAAGAACACAAATGCAATGACTCCAGTTGTTGTTAGTAAAAAGAACACACATGCAATGACACTGGTGGATCCATGTGTGGTCTATAAAGAGAACACACATGTAATGACTCTAGCTGTGGTTATTGAAGAGAACACACATTTCAATGACACAGGTGGATCCATATGTGGTATGTGAAAAGAACACACAAGCAATGACTCTAGTTGTTGTTAGTAAAAAGAACACACCTGCAATGACACTGGTGGATCCATGTGTGGTCTCTGAAGAGAACACACATTTCAAGGACACAGGTGGATCCATATGTGGTATGTGACAAGAATAGTCATGAAATGACTCCAGTTGTTGTTAGTAAAAAGAACACGCATGCAATGACACTGGTGGATCCATGTGTGGTCTCTGAAGAGAACACACATCCAATGACTCTAGTTGTTGTTAGTAAAAAGAGTACACATGCAATGACACTGGTGGATCCCCGTGTGGTCTCTGAAGAGAACACACATGCAATGAAACTGGTGGATTCATAGGTGGATTGTGAAAAGAACACACATGAAATGACTCTAGTTGTTGTTAATAAAAAGAACACACATGCAATGACACTGGTGGATCCATGTGTTGTCTCTGAAGAGAACACACATTTCAATGACACTGGTGGATCCATAGGTGGATTGTGAAAAGGACACAGATGCAATGACTCTGGTTGTTGTTAGTAAAAAGAACACACATGCAATGACACTGGTGGATCCTTGTGTGGTCTCCCAAGAGAACACACATTTCAATGACACTGGTGGATCCATATGTGCTATGTTTAAAGAATAGTCATGAAATGACTCCAGTTGTTGTTAGTAAAAAGGGCACACGTGCAATTACACTGGTGGATCCATGTGTGGTCTCTGAAGAGAACACACATGCAATGACTCTAGCTGTGGTTAATGAGAAGAACACACATGCAATGATACTGGTGGATCCATGTGTGGTCTTTGAAGATAACACACATTTCAATGACTCTGGTGGTATGTGAAAAGAACACACATGCAATGACACTGGTGGATCCATGTGTGGTCTCTGAAGAGATCACACATTAGAATGACACTGGTGGATCCATATGTGGTATATGAAAAAAACAGTCATGAAATAACTCTAGTTATGGTTAGTAAAAATAGCACAAATGCAATTACACTGGTGGATCCATAGGTTGTCTCTGAAGAGAACACACATGCAATGACACTGGTGGATCCATATGTGGTATGTGAAAAGAACACACATGCAATGACTCTGGTTGTTGTTAGTAAAAAGAAGACACATGCAATGACACTGGTGGATCCATGTGTGGTCTCTGAAGAGAACACATTTTTCAATGACACTGGTGGATCCATATGTGGTATGTGAAAAGAACAGTCATGAAATGACTCCAATTGTGGTTAATGAAAGAATACACATTTCAATGACAATGGTGGTTCCATATGTGGTCTGTGAAAGGAACACACATGCAATGACTCTAGCTATGGTTAATGAGAAGAACACACATGCAATGACACTGGTGGATCCATAAGTGGATTGTGAAAAGAGATTTGCCCTCTCTCTCGGTCACAAATCTCACAAAAGCCCAAACGTGTGGAGATCCCAAACATGTGCTCACTCTGGGTGCTACGCCCTGATTGGCTGACGCAGATGTCATGTGTATCGTCTCCACCAACCATTGATCCTATGTGATCCAATGGGCAGGATAACCCCTCCCTTCTCCACTTTTTTTATGCATGGTTAATCTGTGCCACCGATACTTTACCTCCATAAACAAGTGAAAATCCATCTATCTAACTAAAATAAATAAAATAAATGATCATATTTTGAAGAAGCCATCATCTTCATCTTCCGGTTCATCCTCGTATTTGTCAATGCCATGGTCCCTGCCATCACCGCCATCGATGTCCTCCTCTGACGACTCGACACTGCCCCTTCCTCGAATAAGCGCGTTATCTACTCGTCGGAGTCCTCCTCCTCCTCTTCGTAGTCCCATGGGTCCACGTCACTCTCCTCCGCTTCTGCCTCCAACTGATCGATGAACGCCTCCTTGTTGGCCGAGTCGGACTCATCCAAATAGCTATCTCCTCTTTTCTTCCTGGTCTTCTTCTCGTTCCTCTTCTTGTCCATACTCGCTGGTGCAACACGCGCCCCTGTCCTGGATGCTGCTTTGTGCTCGTCCGATGCTGCAGGTACCCCACGCTCCTCCTGCCTGGCCGGTACGAGCTTCGACATTGCGGTGTCCTCGAGTGCCGATGTCGATGGATCCTGGCGCGGTCGGACATGGCGTGCTGCCTTAGCAGGCGACTCGCGAGCGCGAATGATGTAGTGAAGAGTCGGGGACGCAGGACGGTCAGTGGACGGCTTGGACCTGCCATTGCCACGGCGAGGGGGCATCATGCTCGAGGTAGTTGCTCTGAATGGTCGATGGCGGGTACACATAGTAGGGTGCCGATCTGATCAAGGATGAGCAGCGGTTTCGTGCGTCGTGTCCACACATGCATTTGTCGATTATAAAAAAAGAAGTATCTTGTGTACTGAACATAATTTGATCACAACAAAAGTGGCACAACGTATTCTAGACTCATAAATATCATGTGCATGCCTGTCGACGTGGAGTTCGACGGAGTTCGACGTGCCGACGTGATCGTGCATCAGTTGCGCGCGTCATTGCCCCATCAACACATGACACACGCACGCGGGATGTGCGGGCCAGTCCCGTGATGACCACCTGGCTCGCACTCCCCTTATTATATACTGGATTTTGGGCAGCGCCGAAGACCATTGAAGTGTCCATCACAATAAAGACAAGTCCCATCGATTCCCTACCCCTGCCTTCCTGGCTTCTTTGAGAAGGTTGACCGTACACAGTGGTCTTGTATAATAGTACTAGTACTACTGGACCACGGCATGTACTGTTTGACTCTTATTCAGCTACTACTAGTACACACTAATCACTATCTCCTTCCTCCTGCCGCCGCCACCCTCACCCTGCAAGCCATGTCTCCACTGAGGAGGGGGAGATGCCGGTCGACGATCCTCGCGGAGAAAAGGGAGAGAAATCGCCGCGAGGCACTTATTGCTCTACCAGCCGCTCAAGCCCACCCTCTCATCGAGGCCCAATCTCCCCCGACAATGGCGCCGATGTTTTAGCAGGCGAGGGCTCCTCCCGGTACGGTCTTCTTGTTCTACTTCTTCTCCATATCACTCTCCATCATGATCTTATTCAGCTTCTTCTAGTTTTTCTTCTTCTTCTTGCTCTTCCTCTTCTACGTATTACAGGCCGACCGTGGAGCCCGAATCCACCATGACAGAGGCGTTGCAGGACTCGTTCGGCCCAGTTCCATGTATCAACGAGGTAGAAAATCTCCACAATGTTATTTCTCCGAGTTGTGATGTGGATTTCTTAGATCCTGTTTGCCCCGCATTGGTTTTTCTTCTTCTTTTGCGAGTTGTATTAGTTGTCATGAATATGACTGGATCTCTTGGTCTTTCCTTAATACCGCTATTCATAGATTCACTATGGATTTTTTGTGATTAGGATTAGTTTATCGTGGTCATGAATAGATCTCTAGGTCCATTTTTTAACACTGCGGTCAATAGATTCAACGGAGATTTTTTTTGATTTGTATTAGTATTCACGTGGAACCTGGAGTGTAATTATAGAATTCCTATTTCAATTAACATGAACGATGCAGCGATCGAAGGCCGAGTACCGTGACAAGGTGGCCGCGATCAGTTCCAAGATTGTCAACCAACATGAGCTTGCACGCTCCCTCACCCAAGCTAATGAGAGCCTACGCAAGCAATTATCTGTGCAAAAGGAGATCTCGCTAGATTTTGCACGTGACGTTGTGAGGCTGCAGAAAGTCGACCGTAACTTGAACAGGCAAGAACATGCCATCAAGATAATCAACAAGCTCATGGAGGAGAAGAATAATCTCGTGGAAAGGTGCATTCTCCTGCAGGACGAAGTCACCGAGGCACTCAGAGGACGCGTCGAGGAAACCAAGGCTACCATCCGAGCCTACCATGATAGGAACCGTTGCCTGGATGCAGTGAAGGAGATGAAGGAGGACATGAGCAGAGGGATCACCATACTTGAGGGTGTTCGGAAAGAGAAAGAGGAGATAAGGCTTGTCTAGACGCGTATCGGAGCAATGCCCAAGTCTGATTCCCGTTAGCGGGGACACGAATATCAGTTCGTCCTCCACTCCTTTTGTAATGTTTAGGGTTCAGGGAGCAATGCCCAAGTTTGCTTCCCATTATAGGGTGCAATAAGAATCCTAGGGTAACTCCTTATCTATCTGGACATGTGTTGGTGTTCATGTTCATGAATGGACACCATGTGCTCTTTCCATTATGTATCTGGACATGGGTTTCTGCATTATAAGTTTGCCACTCTCCCACTACTATTTGGTGATATTGGGAAAAATCCACAGCACACTAAACTGCAGATAAATCTTATTTGTCTTTGAAATTGAAATTATGACAGTGCCACTAGTCGATTCATAAAATGTTTATTAGTCCTAGATTGCTTCTTCTTTGAAATTACGATAGTGCCACTAGTCGATTCGGTTAATTATGGAAACTAACCAGCTTGTCCTAGTGAACTGAACAAACCATACTATGTATTTTTGTTGCTGGGAAAGAGGCAAAAGATCGACCAGGACCTGGCGACCTGGCTAAATGACACGATAGCAATCCAAAGGGAGAAGCAGAATTCCCAGAAACTGTCCTTTGACCACCTGTGTGCTGAATGCGCGGTCCTTTCTGACAAGTGCTAGAAACTGAAGGAGTTAAATGCCGGCTGGGGGAAGCTACACAGTGAAGGTCGCACCTCGGCTAGGAAGCAGACGGAGATCATGAAAGGGATCTTGAAGGAAAATTGTATGGCTACAGACCAACTTCTCCAATCCGTGACGGAGCGCTGGAACCTACAGCTGAAGCACGACATAGTACTGAAGGAGCTGGCCGATCTTAGGGAGGAAAACAGGCAGCTCCAGGACAGGCTCGCTTGAAAATAACATATGTATATTTAGTGCTGAACTGCCTAGTTTATCCTCTGAATTGGTGATTTTGTAAGTGTGAACTTAACTCTATGCACGATATTGTGTTTGTCTGAAATTAGTTTGCTTGAGGATTGAGTTTGGCTTAGTTAAGAAAGCGCAACTGCAAGTCTTACAGTTAACTAGTTTCAGGCATCAACACAACATAAATTATTCATCTCGAATTTCCTTTATCCTCTATATTCTGTCCTTGTTCACCCTCGCGCGCCTTCTTCGGTTCCTTCAATAGACCGCAATGCAGTACTCTAGCTTCTTCTTGTCTTCCCTGAGCTAATCCCTCTCCTTTTCTGCATTATGAATCAACAACCTGTGATTATCCTGAAGCTTCTTTGCAGTTCCAACAACCAAGCTCCCATCGATTCCGTCCGTTAGCTCTGACTGCAAATTCTCGATTTCTTGTTCCAGCTCCTTATTTCGTACCGATAGCTTGTAATTTTTTTCAGCTGCATCACTTACATCAGTAAATCTCCTCGACCTTTCCAACTCATATATCTCCCATAACTATGTCAAACATTTCTTAAGTGCATCTGGCCACTCAATATCCACCCACTCTACTGCTTTACACAACGGGCCAACCTAAAAACACACACACTATAGTGTTATGAACATGAACGATACATTTTACTTCATGTCACAATTGCACATAATGTAAACAAACCTGATTTGTACAGCCCAAAAACCTTCTCCCGGTGTTACTGCCTTCGAATGCAACATATCTCCTCAGTTTTAGCCCATGGTCACATGGCACTTCTCCATCAAGATCTAGGCCCTCCCATTCGGAGTCGTAGATCATCGGTGGTACCTATAGGTAAACGCAAAGCTGAAATCGAACATGATTGCATGCACATATGGAGCTCAGATCGAGAGATTTACCATTGCCTAACCCTAGCCCAAGAAAACATAGGAACTCACATCATGGAAGGAATACTCGATGTCGGAGAGAAGGCTATTGCTGCTCGACTGGTCGTCCTCGCCATTTAAGGACAACATGGCAAATGCGTCGTCGCAGGCGACAGCGTTGGCGAGAGAGAGAGAGAGATTAGGAGGGAGAGAGAGAGAGAGAAGCCCTTCTACCACTGCAACAATGACTAAATTGGCATGTTACAATAGTAAATGGATACCATGCCCTTTCCCTGGATTACTGTCTCCTGCCTAATATGGATTCTCTTCATACATTCTTATTTCAAATATTAAACCTGTACTCCCTCCATCCCAATTTCATTGCCTAATGAAAAACATACCAGTATATTACATCATCTAAAGAAACAAATCCATGTCAACTACAAGGTACTTATGCATCACTTCTTTAGTCATGGTTTCACAAAACATTAAATTACAATCTCTCAACAAACATAATCACATCATGGTTTCACAAAACATCACATTACAATCTCTCAACAAACATAATCACAGAAACAAGTATATTACATCAACTCAAGAAACAAAATCATGTCGACTACAAGGTACTTACGCATCACTTGTCCTGTCATGGTTTCGAAAAACATTACATTACAATCTCTCAACAAACAAAATAACAGAAACAAGTACAGTACATCATCTCAAGACACATAATTATGTCAACTACAATGTATTTATGCATCACTTGCCTAGTCATGGTTTCACAAAACATTACATTACAATGTCCCAACAAACATAATAACAGAAAAAAGTACGGTACATCATCTTAAGAAACATAATCATGTGAACTACAATGTACTTATGTCTTATTACAACAACGATGGTTTTAGTGAGTGACATGTCCGAAAATCTCAACAGCTCGCACAACATTATATCGCAATCTCTCAACAAACATAATCATAGAAACATGCTCTAAATACTACAACAGTCAATATTACAAATACAGGCAGGGGAACCCCACGGTCCATATGACAAGCCTAGGGTAGAAACTCTCATCAGATATCATCAACGTCGACCACCTCATTCTGTTCAGCCACTATAGGGGCATCTACATCCACTATAACCTGTTCAACAACATTAGAAATGGTACCAAGGAAGAACACCTTCCCGTGTTGCTTCTTTTGTTGCATAATCTGCATAAGATCTTTAGTATCCAAAACATCTATGAATTGCTGCTACTTATGATGCCACCACCAGATTTTTGCCATCTCCTTAGGGCCAATACTGATTTCCTTACCGATCATCTCTCTCATTTCATCAAGAGTTATGTTTTTGGAATCGACAGTGATCTCCACAGTACATGACGAAACTGGCTTATTAACTCCCTCATCAAGTTTTGCCATGTATGAATCCACCTCTATGCATATACTGAACTTATCTAGATCAGCATCTATTGGTCCGTATTCTATAGGAGTAGAAGCTCTAGCAGCAAGATCTCCAGCATCTGCATACATATCATCAATCATCGCTTCAACTTTCACCTTACGACCAGCTGCACAACACTTCCAAACCATCTGAAGCTCATGGGAGTGCTCAATTTGCTGATAGGTATCATTCCTGTTGCGCCACACCAATTTTTTCCTCTGTCTAGAACCCAAGGGAATTCTAGCGGCAAGCATATCTACCAGCTGCAAAACAGACACAACCTCTTTGCAATTCACAAGCAGATGCACATCTTGCCCGAACACAACCCTCTCGCAACCAAAATCAAGTTTTGCAGTGTACTGCCGAACATGAACTGTGAACTCATATAGGTCCCTTGTATCAAAGATGTGCCTAATTTGATTAACAGGGGAACTTTTCAGTTCATTCGATTCTATCATGCCGTAACTAATCTACTTGCAAGATAAGGCACTTATAAGAAAAATTCACCTCTCACTCTTCTCCCGGGTTTTTTCTTCGAGATCTAGGTGCCGCACCCGCCCACCAGAGACGAACAATCCACCGCTGGCCTTACTTTTCTCTTCAACCCGCTGCTCGTAGGTACCTTGGGAGCAGAATCATTGCTGGCCTCCTCGCTAACCGGGGCTGAAGACCTCGCTGCTGCTTCGTGTTGAGTCCCAGACTTGGGCCCAGACGGACCCAAATCAGTCGGCGACGTAGCTACAACCATCACCTTGCAAGACATGCTGGGCCGCCGCCGTCGGATTCAGTGTCGGGGGAGGGATAAAAGGTCCTCCGCCGCCGACATATTTAGCGTCGGGGAAGGGAAGAAAAGGGACCGCCACCACCGCAGCAAGATTCAGTGTCGAGAGTTAGGAAAGTACAGAAACGGATTTGCCCCTACGACACGTGCAGGGTCGCTAAGAAGAGTGACTGGTGAAGAAGGGGCACATCAGGAACTAGTGTAACGGAATATCCTGACTTAACGGGCGCGATTTGAAAATATTGGGTTTGGCCCTCATTCACTCGAAACACCCCTCTCAGCAATTGGCGCCCCAACATTTCGAATCACGGTGATTAAAATCAACTTGGGTACCGTGTTGCCTGGGCGCCCCAACTTTCGGGCCGCAAAATTAAATTATCGGTATAAAGGGCGCAATGCGGTGGCATAAGGTAGTGGTTACTTAGCTCAGCTGAGGAGCGACCCTCCTAGTTGTTCCTTAACGACGGTTCTGAAGAAAATCCAGTAATAAACAGGCGCCAAAGCCTTGTGGGCCTTGGCGAGGATACCGTGTGATGCCTTGCGAGATTCATGTACTGATGGCCTCCCCCGGGAATGCCTCATGTTCTATTTTGCTAACAGAGGTGAACCCCCAATGAGGGTACCTTGTGGGTCTCCATGAGGTCCTCGAATGAGGCCATACATGATGGAGTGTCTTGTGAGACCTATGCGAGGACACCCCATGGCGCCTCGACAAGGACACCTCGTGGCGCTTTGCGATGCTCATCTCATGATGGCCTCCCCGGAAGTAAACCTCTTGTGATACTAACTTAGGCGAGGCACCCCGTGGTGCCTCGGCGAGACGCCGCATGGTGCCATGGGGAGCACATCTCGTCATGACCCCAAGAGGATTTGCTTTTGTTCATTTTGGCTAACATAGGTATGTATGCGACAACGAGCACACCGTGCGGTCCTCGGGTGGGATCTCTTGTGAGATCCCCGACTATCTCCTTCTAGAGTAGGTCCGCTCTCGTGCCCTACTATGCGGCATCCCGTGCCAGTAGGTTATGTGCGGGGTGTTAGGATGCATTGTTGTGGTTCTGGTATGCGGGTTACATGAGGACCTTAAGAACCAAGGACATTGCCGAGGTGACGCATGCGGGGTGATCAGTCCCACGAGTCATAGCTCAAGTCAACATGGGCTCTAGCGGTGGGGTGAGCCCAAGCGCGTGCACTGTGCCTAGCCCCCACTTGTGTGATTTGCAGTAGAGACACCATAAACGCATACAACACGGAGCACTACTTACCAGAGTAAGAGGACTTTATTTTCTCATACGAAGATGTTCAGTAAAATTGCACACTAGCATGGGAAGAGACTTCTAGTGGTAAGCACGAACTTCACTGTGAGTGTACTGCAGCATGGTTTTCGTGGCAAGATTTTTCCTTGGTGGCATGGAGGGTTTGATAGCTCCCAAGCCATGTGCCACAGAGCTATTTGCCTTGGGATTTTTGTATTCCACTCTTGATGGCGTACCCGATTATGAGTGACGTCTTCCTGGTGGTTGACGGTGGATGGCTCGGGGCAGTGTCATTTTCTTGTTTGAGTACGTGATAGTGTATCCCTCACAAGGTACTGGCGCCTATGTTTTACATGGCAGCTAGCGTGCGTTGGGTTCAAGTTTTGGGGTCGGTGATATGTGTGATCACCTGGATTATTGTGGTTTGGAAAATAACACATGCAATGAAACTCCAATGTGTGTCAAACCATGGTCAGAAAGCCCTAGAACATGCTGTACTGCAACATTGCAATGCAATGGAGCACCAGTGTGATAGAGGTTGCGTTACCACACCCACTTGAGTGTGTGTGGTCATGTGGATCATTGTGGTTTGGAAAACAACACATGCAATGACACTCTAATATGTCTCAAACCATGGTCAGAAAGCCCTAGAACATGCTGGAGTGCAACATTGGAATGCGATGGAGAGCAGTAGAGGGACAGAGGTTGCATCACCACACCCACTTGAGTGTCTGTGGTCATGTGGATATTATGGTTCGGAAGAGAACACATGCAATGACACTCCAATATGTGTCAAACCATGGTCAGAAATCCCTAAAAATTGTTGGAGTGCAACATTGGAATGCGATGCAGCACCAGTGTGTCAGAGGTTGGATCACCACACCCACTTCAGCGTGTGTGTGGTCATGTGGATCATTGTGGTTTGGAAAAGAACACATGCAATCACACTCCAATATGTGTCAAACCATAGTCAAAAAGCCGTAGAACATGCTAGAGTGCAACATTGTAATGCAATGGAGCACTAGTGTGAGAGAGGTTACATCACCACACCCACTCGAGTGTGTGTGGTCATGTGGATCATTGTGGTTTGCAAAAGAACACATGCGATGACACTCCAATATGTGTCAAACTACGTTCAGAAAGCCCTAGAACATGCTATAGTGCAACATTGGAATGCGATGGAGCATCAGTATGACAGTGGTTGCATCATCAAACCAACTTGAGTGTGTGTGGTCATGTGGATCATTGTGGTTCAGAAAGGAACATATGTAGTGGCACTCCAATACATGTCAAACCATTGTCAGAAAGCACTAGAAAATGCTGGAGAGCAACATTGGAATGTGATGGAGCACTAGTGTGACAAAGATTGCATCACCACACCCACTTGAGTGTGTGTGGTCATTTGGATTATTGTGATTCGGAAAATAACACATGCAATATCACTCCAATATGTGTCAAACCATGGTCAGAAAGCACTAGAACATGCTGGATTGCAACATTAGAATGCGAGGGAGCACCAATATGATAGAGGTTGCATCACCACAGCCACTTGAGTTTGCGTGGTCATGCAGATCATTGTGGTTTGGAAAATAACACATGCAAAACACTCCAATATGTATCAAACCATGGTCAGAAATCCCTAGAACATACGGGAGTGCAAAATTGTTATGCAATGGACCACTAGTGTGGCAAAGGTTGCATCACCACACCCACTTGGGTGTGTGTGGTCATGTGGATCATTGTGGTTTGGAAGATAACACATGCAATGACACTCCAACATGTGTCAAACCATGGTCAGAAAGCCCTAGAACATGCTCGAGTGCAACATTGTAATGCGATGGAGCACAGTGTGACAGAGTTTGAATCACAATAGCCACTTGTGTGTGTTTGTGTGGTCATGTGGATCATCATGGTTTGGAAAAGAACAGATGCAATGAGACTCCAATATGTGTCAAATCATAGTCAGAAAGCCCTAAAACATGCTGGAGCGCAACATTGGAATGCGACGGAGAGTAGCAGAGTCACAAAGGTTGCATCACCACACCCACTTGAGTATATGTGGTCATGTGGATCATTATGGTTCGGAAGAGAACACATGCAATGACACTCCAATATGTGTCAAACCATGGTCATAAATCCCTAAAAAATGTTGGATTGCAACATTGGAATGCGATGGAGCACCAGTGTGACAGAGGTAGCATCACCACAACCATTTCAGCATGTGTGTGGTAATGTCGATCATTGTGGTTTGGAAAAGAACACATGCAATAACACTCCAGTATGTGTAAAACCATGGTCAAAAATCCCTAGAACACGTTGGAGTGCAACATTGGAATGCAATGGAGCACTAGTGTGACAGAGGTTACATCACCACACCCACTTGAGTGTGTGGTCATGTGGATCATTGCTGTTTGCAAAAGAACTCATGCGGTGACACTGCAATATGTGTCAAACCATGTTTAGAAAGCCCTAGAACATGCTGTAGTGCAACATTGGAATGCGATGGAGCACCAGTATGACAGTGGTTGCATCACGAAACCAACTTGAGTGTGTGTGGTAATGTGGATCATTGTGGTTCAGAAAAGAACATATGTAGTAACACTCCAATACGTGTCAAACCATTGTCCGAAAGCACTACAAAATCCTGGAGAGCAACATTGGAATGCGATGGAGCACTAGCGTGACAAAGGTTGCATCACCACACCCACTTGAGTGTGTGTGGTCATGTGGATTATTGTGATTCAAAAAATAACACATGCAATATCACTCCAATATGTGTCAAACCATAGTCAAAAAGCACTAGAACATGTTGTAGTGCAACATTGGAATGCGATGGAGCACCAGTGTGACAGAGGTTGCATCACCACACCCACTTGAGTGTGTGTGGTCATGCGGATCATTGTTGTTTGGAAAAGAACACATGCAATGACACTCCAATATGTGTCAAACCATAGTCATAAAGCCCTAGAACATACTAGAGTGCAACATTGGAATGCAATGGAGCACCAGTGTGGCAGAGGTTGCATCACCACAACTAGTTGAGTGTGTGTGGTCATGTGGATCATTGTGGTTTGGAAAAGAACACATGCAATGACACTCCAACATATGTCAAACCATGGTCAGAAAGCCCTAGAACATGCTCGAGTGCAACATTGGAATGCAATGGAGCACCAGTTTGACAGAGGTTGCATCACAATACCCACTTGAGTGTGTGTGAGGTCATGTGGATCATTGTGGTTTGGAAAAGAACTCATGCAATGACACTCCAATATGTGTCAAACCATGGTCAGAAATCCCTAGAACATGCTGGAGTGCAACATTGGAATGTGATGGAGAGCACTAGAGTGACACAGGTTGCATCACCACACCCACTTGAGTGTCTTTCATCATGTGGATCATTATGGTTCAGAAGAGAACACATGCAATGACACTCCAATATATTTCAAACCATGGTCACAAAGACCTAGAGAATGCTGGAGTGCAACATTGGTATGCGATGGAGCACCAGAGTGATAGAGGTTGCATCACCACACCCACTTGAGTATCTGTGGTCATGTGGATCATTGTGGTTTGGAAAAGAACACATGCAATGACACTCCAGTATGTGTGAAACCATGGTGAAAAAGCCCTAGAACATGCTGGAGTGCAACATTGGAATGCAATGGAGCACTAGTGTGACAGAGGTTACATCACCACACCCACTTGAGTGTGTGTGGTCATGTGGATCATTGTGGTTTGCAAAAGAACACATGCGGTGACACTCCAATATGTGTCAAACCATGTTCAGAAATCCCTAGAACATGTTGTAGTGCAATATTGGAATGCGATGGAGCACCAGTATGACAGTGGTTCCATCACCAAACCAACTTGAGTGTGTGTGGTCATGTGGATCATTGTGGTTCGGAAAAGAAGAAATGTAGTGACACTTTAATACGTGTCAAACCGTTGTCAGAAAGCACTAGAAAATGCTGGAGAGCAACATTGGAATGCGATGGAGCACTAGTGTGACAAAGGTTGCATCACCACACGCACTTGAGTGTGTGTGGTCATGTGGATTATTGTGATTCGGAAAATAACACAAGCAATATCACTCCAATATATGTCAAACCATTGTCAGAAAGCACTAGAACATGCTAGAGTGCAACATTGGAATGCGATGGAGCACCAGTGTGACAGAGGTTGCATCACCACACCCACTTGAGTGTGTGTGGTCATGTGGATCATTGTGGTTTGGAAAAGAACACATGCAATGACACTCCAACATATGTCAAACCATGGTCAGAAAGCCCTAGAACATGCTCGAGAGCAATAATGGAATGCGATGGAGCACAAGTTTGATAGAGGTTGCATCACAATACCCACTAGAGTGTGTGTGTGGTCATGCGGATCATTGTGGTTTGGAAAAGAACACATGCAATGCCACTGCAATATGTGTTAAACCATGGTCAGAAAGCCCTAGAACATGCTGGAGTGCAACATTGGAATGCAATGGAGAGCACCAGAGTGACAGAGGTTACATCAGCACACCCACTTGAGCGTGTGTGTGGTCATGTGGATCATTGTGGTGTGGAAAAGAACACATGCAATGCCACTCCACTATGTGTCAAACCATGGTCAGAAAGCCATAGAACATGCTGGATTGCAACATTGCAATGCAATGGAGCACCAATGTGACAGAGGTTGCATCACCACACCCACTTGAGCGTGTGTGTGGTCATGTGGATCATTGTGGTTTGGAAAAGAACACATGTAATGCCACTCCACTATGTGTCAAACCATGGTCAGAAAGCCCAAGAACATGCTGGACTGCAACATTACAATGTAATGGAGCACCAGTCTGATAGTGGTTGCATCACCACACCCACTTTTGTGTGTGTGGTCATGTGGATCATTGTGGTTTGGAAAATAACACATGCAATGACACTCCAATATGTGTCAAACATGGTCATAAAGCCCTAGAACATTGTGGAGTGCAACATTGGAATGCGATGGAGCACAGGTGTGACAAAGGTTGCATCACCACACCCACTTGAGTGTGTGAGGTCATGTGGATCATTATTGTTCGGAAGAGAACACATGCAATAACACACCAATATGTGTCAAACCATGGTCAGAAAGCCCTAGAACATGTTGGAGTGCAACATTGGAATGCAATGGAGCAACAGAGTGACTGAGGTTGCATCACCACACCCACTTAAGTGTGTGAGGTCATGTGTATCATTATTGTTCAGAAGCGAACACATGCAATGACACTCAATTATGTGTCAAACCATGGTCAGAAATCCCTAGAACATACTGTAGTGCAACATTGGAATGCAATGGAGCACTAGTGTGCCAGAGGTTGCATCACCACACCCACCTGAGTGTGTGTGGTCATGTGGATCATTGTGGTTTGGAAAAGAACACATGCAATGACACTCCAACATGTTTCAAACCATGGTCAGAAAGCCCTAGAACAAGCTCGAGAGCAACATTGGAATGCGATGGAGCACCAGTGTGATAGAGGTTGCATCACAATACCCACTAGAGAGTGTGTGTGTGGTCATGTGGATCATTGTGGTTTGGAAAAGAACACATGAAATGCCACTCCACTATGTGTCAAACCATGGTCAGAAAGCCCTAGAATATGCTGGATTGCAACATTGCAATGCAATGGAGCACCAGTGTGACAGATGTTGCATCACCACACCCACTTGAGCGTGTGTGTGGTCATGTGGTTCATTGTGGTGTGGAAAAGAAAACATTCAATGCCACTCCAATATGTGTGAAACCATGGTCAGAAAGCCCTGGAAAATGCTTGGGTGCAACATTGGAATGTGATAGAGCACCAATGTGACAGAGGTTGCATCACCACACCCACTTGAGCGTGTGTGTGGTCATGTGGATCATTGTGGTTTGGAAAAGAACACATGCAATGCCACTCCACTATGTGTCAAACCATGGTCAGCAAGCCCTAGAACATGCTAGATTGCAAGATTGCAATGCAATGGAGCACCAGTGTGACAGAGGTTGCATCACCACACCCACTTGAGCGTGTGTGTGGTCATGTGGATCATTGTGGTTTGGAAAAGAACACATGCAATGCCACTCCAATATGTTTCAAACCATGGTCAGAAAGCCCAAGAACATGCTGGACTGCAACATTACAATGTAATGGAGCACCAGTCTGATAGTGGTTGCATCACCACACCCACTTTTGTGTGTGTGGTCATGTGGATCATTGTGGTTTGGAAAATAACACATGCAATGACACTCCAATATATGTCAAACATGGTCATAAAGCCCTAGAACATTGTGGAGTGCAACATTGGAATGCGATGGAGCACAAGTGTGACAAAGGTTACATCACCACACCCACTTGAGTGTGTGAGGTCATGTGGATCATTATTGTTCGGAAGAGAACACATGCAATAACACTCCAATATGTGTCAAACCATGGTCAGAAAGCCCTAGAACATGTTGGAGTGCAACATTGGAATGTAATGGAGCAACAGAGTGACTGAAGTTGCATCACCACACCCACTTAAGTGTGTGAGGTCATGTGGATCATTATGGTTCGGAAGAGAACACATGCAATGACACTCCAATATGTGTCAAACCATGGTCATAAATCCCTAGAACATACTGGAGTGCAACATTGGAATGCAATGGAGCACTAGTGTGGCAGAGGTTGCATCACCACAGCCACCTAAGTGTGTGTCGTCATGTGGATCATTGTGGTTTGGAAAAGAACACATGCAATGACACTCCAACATGTGTCAAACCATGGTCAGAAAGCCCTAGAACATGCTCGAGAGCAACATTGGAATGCGATGGAGCACCAGTGTGATAGAGGTTGCATCACAATACCCACTAGAGTGTGTGTGTGTGGTCATGTGGATCATTGTGGTTTGGAAAAGAACACATGAAATGCCACTCCACTATGTGTCAAACCATGGTCACAAAGACCTAGAACATGTTGGATTGCAACATTGCAATGCAATGGAGCACCAGTGTGACAGATGTTGCATCACCACACCCACTTGAGCGTGTGTGTGGTCATGTGGTTCATTGTGGTGTGGAAAAGAAAACATGCAATGCCACTCCAATATGTGTGAAACCATGGTCAGAAAGCCCTGGAAAATGCTTGGGTGCAACATTGGAATGTGATAGAGCACCAATGTGACAGAGGTTGCATCACCACACCCACTTGAGCGTGTGTGTGGTCATGTGGATCATTGTGGTTTGGAAAAGAACACATGCAATGCCACTCCACTATGTGTCAAACCATGGTCAGAAAGTCCTAGAACATGCTAGATTGCAAGATTGCAATGCAATGGAGCACCAGTGTGACAGAGGTTGCGTCACCACACCCACTTGAGCGTGTGTGTGGTCATGTGGATCATTGTGGTTTGGAAAAGAACACATGCAATGCCACTCCAATATGTTTCAAACCATGGTCAGAAAGCCCAAGAAAATGCTAGACTGCAACATTACAATGTAATGGAGCACCAGTCTGATAGTGGTTGCATCACCACACCCACTTTTGTGTGTGTGGTCATGTGGATCATTGTGGTTTGGAAAATAACGCATGCAATGACACTCCAATATATGTCAAACATGGTCATAAAGCCCTAGAACATTGTGGAGTGCAACATTTGAATGCGATGGAGCACAAGTGTGACAAAGGTTACATCACCACACCCACTTGAGTGTGTGAGGTCATGTGGATCATTATTGTTCGGAAGAGAACACATGCAATAACACTCCAATATGTGTCAAACCATGGTCAGAAAGCCGTAGAACATGTTGCAGTGCAACATTGGAATGCAATGGAGCAACAGAGTGACTGAAGTTGCATCACCACACCCACTTAAGTGTGTGAGGTCATGTGGATCATTATGGTTCGGAAGAGAACACATGCAATGACACTCCAATATGTGTCAAACCATGGTCAGAAATCCCTAGAACATACTATAGTGCAACATTGGAATGCAATGGAGCACTAGTGTGGCAGAGGTTGCATCACCACACCCACCTAAGTGTGTGTCGTCATGTGGATCATTGTGGTTTGGAAAAGAACACATGCAATGCCACTCCAACATGTGTCAAACCATGGTCAGAAAGCCCTAGAACATGCTCGAGAGCAACATTGGAATGCGATGGAGCACCAGTGTGATAGAGGTTGCATCACAATACCCACTAGAGTGTGTGTGTGTGGTCATGTGGATCATTGTGGTTTGGAAAAGAACACATGAAATGCCACTCCACTATGTGTCAAACCATGGTCACAAAGACCTAGAACATGTTGGATTGCAACATTGCAATGCAATGGAGCACCAGTGTGACAGATGTTGCATCACCACACCCACTTGAGCGTGTGTGTGGTCATGTGGATCATTGTGGTGTGGAAACGAAAACATGTAATGCCACTCCAATATGTGTCAAACCATGGTCAGAAAGCCCTGGAAAATGCTAGAGTGCAACATTGGAATGTGATAGAGCACCAATGTGACAGAGGTTGCATCACCACACCCACTTGAGCGTGTGTGTGGTCATGTGGATCATTGTGGTTTGGAAAAGAACACATGCAATGCCACTCCACTATGTGTCAAACCATGGTCAGAAAGCCCTAGAACATGCTGGATTGCAACATTGCAATGCAATGGAGCACTAGTGTGACAGAGGTTGCATCACCACACCCACTTGAGCGTGTGTGTGGTCATGTGGATCATTGTGGTTTGGAAAAGAACACATGCAATGCCACTCCAATATGTGTCAAACCATGGTCAGAAAGCCCAACAACATGCTGGACTGCAACATTACAATGTAATGGAGCACCAGTCTGATATTGGTTGCATCACCACACCCACTTTTGTGTGTGTGGTCATGTGGATCATTGTGGTTTGGAAAATAACACATGCAATGACACTCCAATATGTGTCAAACATGGTCATAAAGCCCTAGAACATTGTGGAGTGCAACATTGGAATGCGATGGAGCACAAGTGTGATAAAGGTTGCATCACCACACCCACTTGAGTGTGTGAGGTGATGTGGATCATTATTGTTCGGAAGAGAACACATGCAATAACACTCCAATATGTGTCAAACCATGGTCAGAAAGCCCTAGAACATGTTGGAGTGCAACATTGGAATGCAATGTTGCAACAGAGTGACTGAGGTTGCATCACCACACCCACTTAAGTGTGTGAGGTCATGTGGATCATTATGGTTCGTAAGAGAACACATGCAATGACACTCCAATATGTGTCAAACCATGGTCAGAAAGCCCTAAAACATACTGGAGTGCAACATTGGAATGCAATGGAGCACTAGTGTGGCAGAGGTTGCATCACCACAGCCACTTGAGTGTGTGTGGTCATGTGGATCATTGTGGTTTGGAAAAGAACACATGCAATGACACTCCAACATATGCCAAACCATGGTCAGAAAGCCCTAGAACATGCTCGAGAGCAACAATGGAATGCGATGGAGCACAAGTTTGATAGAGGTTGCATCACAATACCCACTAGAGTGTGTGTGTGGTCATGTGGATCATTGTGGTTTGGAAAAGAACACATGCAATGCCACTGCAATATGTGTTAAACCATGGTCAGAAAGCCCTAGAACATGCTGTTGTGCAACATTGGAATGCAATGGAGAGCACCAGAGTGACATAGGTTACATCAGCACACCCACTTGAGCGTGTGTGTGGTCATGTGGATCATTGTGGTGTGGAAAAGAAAACATGTAATGCCACTCCAATATGTGTCAAACCATGGTCAGAAAGCCCTGGAAAATGCTAGAGTGCAACATTGGAATGTGATAGAGCACCAATGTGACAGAGGTTGCATCACCACACCCACTTGAGCGTGTGTGTGGTCATGTGGATCATTGTGGTTTGGAAAATAACACATGCAATGCCACTCCACTATGTGTCAAACCATGGTCAGAAAGCCATAGAACATGCTGGATTGCAACATTGCAATGCAATGGAGCACCAGTGTGACAGAGGTTGCATCACCACACCCACTTGAGTGTGTGTGTGGTCATGTGGATCATTGTGGTTTGGAAAAGAACACATGCAATGCCACTCCAATATGTGTCAAACCATGGTCAGAAAGCCCAAGAACATGCTGGACTGCAACATTACAATGTAATGGAGCACCAGTCTGATAGTGGTTGCATCACCACACCCACTTTTGTGTGTGTGGTCATGTGGATCATTGTGGTTTGGAAAATAACACATGCAATGACACTCCAATATGTGTCAAACATGGTCATAAAGCCCTAGAACATTGTGGAGTGCAACATTGGAATGCGATGGAGCACAAGTGTGACAAAGGTTGCATCACCACACCCACTTGAGTGTGTGAGGTGATGTGGATCATTATTGTTCGGAAGAGAACACATGCAATAACACTCCAATATGTGTCAAACCATGGTCAGAAAGCCCTAGAACATGTTGGAGTGCAACATTGGAATGCAATGGAGCAACAGAGTGACTGAGGTTGCATCACCACACCCACTTAAGTGTGTGAGGTCATGTGTATCATTATTGTTCAGAAGAGAACACATGCAATGACACTCAATTATGTGTCAAACCATGGTCAGAAATCCCTAGAACATACTGGAGTGCAACATTGGAATGCAATGGAGCACTAGTGTGCCAGAGGTTGCATCACCACACCCACCTGAGTGTGTGTGGTCATGTGGATCATTGTGGTTTGGAAAAGAACACATGCAATGACACTCCAACATGTGTCAAACCATGGTCAGAAAGCCCTAGAACATGCTCGAGAGCAATATTGGAATGCGATGGAGCACCAGTGTGATAGAGGTTGCATCACAATACCCACTAGAGTGTGTGTGTGTGGTCATGTGGATCATTGTGGTTTGGAAAAGAACACATGAAATGCCACTCCACTATGTGTCAAACCATGGTCAGAAAGCCCTAGAACATGCTGGATTGCAACATTGCAATGCAATGGAGCACCAGTGTGACAGATGTTGCATCACCACACCCACTTGAGCGTGTGTGTGGTCATGTGGTTCATTGTGGTGTGGAAAAGAAAACATGCACTGCCACTCCAATATGTGTGAAACCATGGTCAGAAAGCCCTGGAAAATGCTTGGGTGCAACATTGGAATGTGATAGAGCACCAATGTGACAGAGGTTGCATCACCACACCCACTTGAGCGTGTGTGTGGTCATGTGGATCATTGTGGTTTGGAAAAGAACACATGCAATGCCACTCCACTATGTGTCAAACCATGGTCAGGAAGCCCTAGAACATGCTATATTGCAAGATTGCAATGCAATGGAGCACTAGTGTGACAGAGGTTGCATCACCACACCCACTTGAGCGTGTGTGTGGTCATGTGGATCATTGTGGTTTGGAAAAGAACACATGCAATGCCACTCCAATATGTGTCAAACCATGGTCAGAAAGCCCAAGAACATGCTGGACTGCAACATTACAATGTAATGGAGCACCAGTCTGATAGTGGTTGCATCACCACACCCACTTTTGTGTGTGTGGTCATGTGGATCATTGTGGTTTGGAAAATAACACATGCAATGACACTCCAATATATGTCACACATGGTCATAAAGCCCTAGAACATTGTGGAGTGCAACATTGGAATGCGATGGAGCACAAGTGTGACAAAGGTTTCATCACCACACCCACTTGAGTGTGTGAGGTCATGTGGATCATTATTGTTCGGAAGAGAACACATGCAATAACACTCCAATATGTGTCAAACCATGGTCAGAAAGCCCTAGAACATGTTGGAGTGCAACATTGGAATGCAATGGAGCAACAGAGTGACTGAAGTTGCATCACCACACCCACTTAAGTGTGTGAGGTCATGTGGATCATTATGGTTCGGAAGAGAACACATGCAATGACACTCCAATATGTGTCAAACCATGGTCAGAAATCCCTAGAACATACTGGAGTGCAACATTGGAATGCAATGGAGCACTAGTGTGGCAGAGGTTGCATCACCACACCCACCTAAGTGTGTGTCGTCATGTGGATCATTGTGGTTTGGAAAAGAACACATGCAATGACACTCCAACATGTGTCAAACCATGGTCAGAAAGCCCTAGAACATGCTCGAGAGCAACATTGGAATGCGATGGAGCACCAGTGTGATAGAGGTTGCATCACAATACCCACTAGAGTGTGTGTGTGTGGTCATGTGGATCATTGTGGTTTGGAAAAGAACACATGAAATGCCACTCCACTATGTGTCAAACCATGGTCACAAAGATCTAGAACATGTTGGATTGCAACATTGCAATGCAATGGAGCACCAGTGTGACAGATGTTGCATCACCACACCCACTTGAGCGTGTGTGTGGTCATGTGGATCATTGTGGTGTGGAAACGAAAACATGTAATGCCACTCCAATATGTGTTAAACCATGGTCAGAAAGCCCTGGAAAATGCTAGAGTGCAACATTGGAATGTGATAGAGCACCAATGTGACAGAGGTTGCATCACCACACCCACTTGAGCGTGTGTGTGGTCATGTGGATCATTGTGGTTTGGAAAAGAACACATGCAATGCCACTCCACTATGTGTCAAACCATGGTCAGAAAGCCCTAGAACATGCTGGATTGCAAGATTGCAATGCAATGGAGCACTAGTGTGACAGAGGTTGCATCACCACACCCACTTGAGCGTGTGTGTGGTCATGTGGATCATTGTGGTTTGGAAAAGAACACATGCAATGCCACTCCAATATGTGTCAAACCATGGTCAGAAAGCCCAAGAACATGCTGGACTGCAACATTACAATGTAATGGAGCACCAGTCTGATAGTGGTTGCATCACCACACCCACTTTTGTGTGTGTGGTCATGTGGATCATTGTGGTTTGGAAAATAACACATGCAATGACACTCCAATATATGTCACACATGGTCATAAAGCCCTAGAACATTGTGGAGTGCAACATTGGAATGCGACGGAGCACAAGTGTGACAAAGGTTACATCACCACACCCACTTGAGTGTGTGAGGTCATGTGGATCATTATTGTTCGGAAGAGAACACATGCAATAACACTCCAATATGTGTCAAACCATGGTCAGAAAGCCCTAGAACATGTTGGAGTGCAACATTGGAATGCAATGGAGCAACAGAGTGACTGAAGTTGCATCACCACACCCACTTAAGTGTGTGAGGTCATGTGGATCATTATGGTTCGGAAGAGAACACATGCAATGACACTCCAATATGTGTCAAACCATGGTCAGAAATCCCTAGAACATACTGGAGTGCAACATTGGAATGCAATGGAGCACTAGTGTGGCAGAGGTTGCATCACCACACCCACCTAAGTGTGTGTCGTCATGTGGATCATTGTGGTTTGGAAAAGAACACATGCAATGACACTCCAACATGTGTCAAACCATGGTCAGAAAGCCCTAGAACATGCTCGAGAGCAACATTGGAATGCGATGGAGCACCAGTGTGATAGAGGTTGCATCACAATACCCACTAGAGTGTGTGTGTGTGGTCATGTGGATCATTGTGGTTTGGAAAAGAACACATGAAATTCCACTCCACTATGTGTCAAACCATGGTCACAAAGACCTAGAACATGTTGGATTGCAACATTGCAATGCAATGGAGCACCAGTGTGACAGATGTTGCATCACCACACCCACTTGAGCGTGTGTGTGGTCATGTGGATCATTGTGGTGTGGAAACGAAAACATGTAATGCCACTCCAATATGTGTCAAACCATGGTCAGAAAGCCCTGGAAAATGCTAGAGTGCAACATTGGAATGTGATAGAGCACCAATGTGACAGAGGTTGCATCACCACACCCACTTGAGCGTGTGTGTGGTCATGTGGATCATTGTGGTTTGGAAAAGAACACATGCAATGCCACTCCACTATGTGTCAAACCATGGTCAGAAAGCCATAGAACATGCTGGAATGCAACATTGCAATGCAATGGAGCACCAGTGTGACAGAGGTTGCATCACCACACCCACTTGAGCGTGTGTGTGGTCATGTGGATCATTGTGGTTTGGAAAAGAACACATGCAATGCCACTCCAATATTGGTCAAACCATGGTCAGAAAGGCCAAGAACATGCTGGACTGCAACATTACAATGTAATGGAGCACCAGTCTGATAGTGGTTGCATCACCACACCCACTTTTGTGTGTGTGGTCATGTGGATCATTGTGGTTTGGAAAATAACACATGCAATGACACTCCAATATGTGTCAAACATGGTCATAAAGCCCTAGAACATTGTGGAGTGCAACATTGGAATGCTATGGAGCACAAGTGTGACAAAGGTTGCATCACCACACCCACTTGAGTGTGTGAGGTGATGTGGATCATTATTGTTCGGAAGAGAACACATGCAATAACACTCCAATATGTGTCAAACCATGGTCAGAAAGCCCTAGAACATGTTGGAGTGCAACATTGGAATGCAATGTTGCAACAGAGTGACTGAGGTTGCATCACCACACCCACTTAAGTGTGTGAGGTCATGTGGATCATTATGGTTCGTAAGAGAACACACGCAATGGCACTCCAATATGTGTCAAACCATGGTCAGAAAGCCCTAGAACATACTGGAGTGCAACATTGGAATGCAATGGAGCACTAGTGTGGCAGAGGTTGCATCACCACAGCCACTTGAGTGTGTGTGGTCATGTGGATCATTGTGGTTTGGAAAAGAACACATGCAATGACACTCCAACATGTGTCAAACCATGGTCAGAAAGCCCTAGAACATGCTCGAGAGAAACATTGGAATGCGATGGAGCACCAGTGTGATAGAGGTTGCATCACAATACCCACTAGAGTGTGTGTGTGTGGTCATGTGGATCATTGTGGTTTGGAAAAGAACACATGAAATGCCACTCCACTATGTGTCAAACCATGGTCACAAAGACCTAGAACATGTTGGATTGCAACATTGCAATGCAATGGAGCACCAGTGTGACAGATGTTGCATCACCACACCCACTTGAGCGTGTGTGTGGTCATGTGGATCATTGTGGTGTGGAAACGAAAACATGTAATGCCACTAATATGTGTCAAACCATGGTCAGAAAGCCCTGGAAAATGCTAGAGTGCAACATTGGAATGTGATAGAGCACCAATGTGACAGAGGTTGCATCACCACACCCACTTGAGCGTGTGTGTGGTCATGTGGATCATTGTGGTTTGGAAAAGAACACATGCAATGCCACTCCACTATGTGTCAAACCATGGTCAGAAAGCCCTAGAACATGCTGGATTGCAACATTGCAATGCAATGGAGCACCAGTGTGACAGAGGTTGCATCACCACACCCACTTGAGCGTGTGTGTGGTCATGTGGATCATTGTGGTTTGGAAAAGAACACATGCAATGCCACTCCAATATGTGTCAAACCATGGTCAGAAAGACCAAGAACATGCTGGACTGCAACATTACAATGTAATGGAGCACCAGTCTGATAGTGGTTGCATCACCACACCCACTTTTGTGTGTGTGGTCATGTGGATCATTGTGGTTTGGAAAATAACACATGCAATGACACTCCAATATGTGTCAAACATGGTCATAAAGCCCTAGAACATTGTGGAGTGCAACATTGGAATGCTATGGAGCACAAGTGTGACAAAGGTTGCATCACCACACCCACTTGAGTGTGTGAGGTGATGTGGATCATTATTGTTCGGAAGAGAACACATGCAATAACACTCCAATATGTGTCAAACCATGGTCAGAAAGCCCTAGAACATGTTGGAGTGCAACATTGGAATGCAATGTTGCAACAGAGTGACTGAGGTTGCATCACCACACCCACTTAAGTGTGTGAGGTCATGTGGATCATTATGGTTCGTAAGAGAACACACGCAATGGCACTCCAATATGTGTCAAACCATGGTCAGAAAGCCCTAGAACATACTGGAGTGCAACATTGGAATGCAATGGAGCACTAGTGTGGCAGAGGTTGCATCACCACAGCCACTTGAGTGTGTGTGGTCATGTGGATCATTGTGGTTTGGAAAAGAACACATGCAATGACACTCCAACATGTGTCAAACCATGGTCAGAAAGCCCTAGAACATGCTCGAGAGCAACATTGGAATGCGATGGAGCACCAGTGTGATAGAGGTTGCATCACAATACCCACTAGAGTGTGTGTGTATGGTCATGTGGATCATTGTGGTTTGGAAAAGAACACATGAAATGCCACTCCACTATGTGTCAAACCATGGTCACAAAGACCTAGAACATGTTGGATTGCAACATTGCAATGCAATGGAGCACCAGTGTGACAGATGTTGCATCACCACACCCACTTGAGCGTGTGTGTGGTCATGTGGATCATTGTGGTGTGGAAACGAAAACATGTAATGCCACTCCAATATGTGTCAAACCATGGTCAGAAAGCCCTGGAAAATGCTAGAGTGCAACATTGGAATGTGATAGAGCACCAATATGACAGAGGTTGCATCACCACACCCACTTGAGCGTGTGTGTGGTCATGTGGATCATTGTGGTTTGGAAAAGAACACATGCAATGCCACTCCACTATGTGTCAAACCATGGTCAGAAAGCCCTAGAACATGCTGGATTGCAACATTGCAATGCAATGGAGCACCAGTGTGACAGAGGTTGCATCACCACACCCACTTGAGCGTGTGTGTGGTCATGTGGATCATTGTGGTTTGGAAAAGAACACATGCAATGCCACTCCAATATGTGTCAAACCATGGTCAGAAAGACCAAGAACATGCTGGACTGCAACATTACAATGTAATGGAGCACCAGTCTGATAGTGGTTGCATCACCACACCCACTTTTGTGTGTGTGGTCATGTGGATCATTGTGGTTTGGAAAATAACACATGCAATGACACTCCAATATGTGTCAAACATGGTCATAAAGCCCTAGAACATTGTGGAGTGCAACATTGGAATGCGATGGAGCACAAGTGTGACAAAGGTTGCATCACCACACCCACTTGAGTGTGTGAGGTGATGTGGATCATTATTGTTCGGAAGAGAACACATGCAATAACACTCCAATATGTGTCAAACCATGGTCAGAAAGCCCTAGAACATGTTGGAGTGCAACATTGGAATGCAATGTTGCAACAGAGTGACTGAGGTTGCATCACCACACCCACTTAAGTGTGTGAGGTCATGTGGATCATTATGGTTCGTAAGAGAACACATGCAATGACACTCCAATATGTGTCAAACCATGGTCAGAAAGCCCTAGAACATACTGGAGTGCAACATTGGAATGCAATGGAGCACTAGTGTGGCAGAGGTTGCATCACCACAGCCACTTGAGTGTGTGTGGTCATGTGGATCATTGTGGTTTGGAAAAGAACACATGCAATGACACTCCAACATGTGTCAAACCATGGTCAGAAAGCCCTAGAACATGCTCGAGAGCAACAATGGAATGCGATGGAGCACAAGTTTGATAGAGGTTGCATCACAATACCCACTAGAGTGTGTGTGTGGTCATGCGGATCATTGTGGTTTGGAAAAGAGCACATGCAATGCCACTGCAATATGTGTTAAACCATGGTCAGAAAGCCCTAGAACATGCTGGAGTGCAACATTGGAATGCAATGGAGAGCACCAGAGTGACAGAGGTTACATCAGCACACCCACTTGAGCGTGTGTGTGGTCATGTGGATCATTGTGGTGTGGAAAAGAAAACATGTAATGCCACTCCAATATGTGTCAAACCATGGTCAGAAAGCCCTGGAAAATGCTAGAGTGCAACATTGGAATGTGAGAGAGCACCAATGTGACAGAGGTTGCATCACCACACCCACTTGAGCGTGTGTGTGGTCATGTGGATCATTGTGGTTTGGAAAAGAACACATGCAATGCCACTCCACTATGTGTCAAACCATGGTCAGAAAGCCATAGAACATGCTGGATTGCAACATTGCAATGCAATGGAGCACCAGTGTGACAGAGGTTGCATCACCACACCCACTTGAGCGTGTGTGTGGTCATGTGGATCATTTTTGTTTTGGAAAAGAACACATGCAATGCCACTCCAATATGTGTCAAACCATGGTCAGAAAGCCCAAGAACATACTGGACTGCAACATTACAATGTAATGGAGCACCAGTCTGATAGTGGTTGCATCACCACACCCACTTTTGTGTGTGTGGTCATGTGGATCATTGTGGTTTGGAAAATAACACATGCAATGACACTCCAATATGTGTCAAACATGGTCATAAAGCCCTAGAACATTGTGGAGTGCAACATTGGAATGCGATGGAGCACAAGTGTGACAAAGGTTGCATCACCACACCCACTTGAGTGTGTGAGGTGATGTGGATCATTATTGTTCGGAAGAGAACACATGCAATGACACTCCAATATGTGTCAAACCATGGTCAGAAAGCCCTAGAACATGTTGGAGTGCAACATTGGAATGCAATGTTGCAACAGAGTGACTGAGGTTGCATCACCACACCCACTTAAGTGTGTGAGGTCATGTGTATCATTATTGTTCAGAAGAGAACACATGCAATGACACTCAATTATGTGTCAAAGCATGGTCAGAAATCCCTAGAACATACTGGAGTGCAACATTGGAATGCAATGGAGCACTAGTGTGCCAGAGGTTGCATCACCACACCCTCCTGAGTGTGTGTGGTCATGTGGATCATTGTGGTTTGGAAAAGAACACATGCAATGACACTCCAACATGTGTCAAACCATGGTCAGAAAGCCCTAGAACATGCTCGAGAGCAACATTGGAATGCGATGGAGCACCAGTGTGATAGAGGTTGCATCACAATACCCACTAGAGTGTGTGTGTGTGGTCATGTGGACCATTGTGGTTTGGAAAAGAACACATGAAATGCCACTCCAATATGTGTCAAACCATGGTCAGAAAGACCTAGAACATGCTGGACTGCAATATTACAATGTAATGGAGCACCAGTCTGATAGTGGTTGCGTCACCACACCCACTTTTGTGTGTGTGGTCATGTGGATCATTGTGGTTTGGAAAATAACACATGCACTGACACTCCAATATATGTCACACATGGTCATAAAGCCCTAGAACATTGTGGAGTGCAACATTGGAATGCGATGGAGCACAAGTGTGACAAAGGTTACATCACCACACCCACTTGAGTGTGTGAGGTCATGTGGATCATTATTGTTCGGAAGAGAACACATGCAATAACACTCCAATATGTGTCAAACCATGGTCAGAAAGCCCTAGAACATGTTGGAGTGCAACATTGGAATGCAATGGAGCAACAGAGTGACTGAAGTTGCATCACCACACCCACTTAAGTGTGTGAGGTCATGTGGATCATTATGGTTCGGAAGAGAACACATGCAACGACACTCCAATATGTGTCAAACCATGGTCAGAAATCCCTAGAACATACTGGAGTGCAACATTGGAATGCAATGGAGCACTAGTGTGGCAGAGGTTGCATCACCACACCCACCTAAGTGTGTGTCGTCATGTGGATCATTGTGGTTGGGAAAAGAACACATGCAATGACACTCCAACATGTGTCAAACCATGGTCAGAAAGCCCTAGAACATGCTCGAGAGCAACATTGGAATGCGATGGAGCACCAGTGTGATAGAGGTTGCATCACAATACTCACTAGAGTGTGTGTGTGTGGTCATGTGGATCATTGTGGTTTGGAAAAGAACACATGAAATGCCACTCCACTATGTGTCAAACCATGGTCACAAAGACCTAGAACATGTTGGATTGCAACATTGCAATGCAATGGAGCACCAGTGTGACAGATGTTGCATCACCACACCCACTTGAGCGTGTGTGTGGTCATGTGGATCATTGTGGTGTGGAAACGAAAACATGTAATGACACTCCAATATGTGTCAAACCATGGTCAGAAAGCCCTGGAAAATGCTAGAGTGCAACATTGGAATGTGATAGAGCACCAATGTGACAGAGGTTGCATCACCACACCCACTTGAGCGTGTGTGTGGTCATGTGGATCATTGTGGTTTGGAAAAGAACACATGCAATGCCACTCCACTATGTGTCAAACCATGGTCAGAAAGACCTAGAACATGCTGGATTGCAACATTGCAATGCAATGGAGCACCAGTGTGACAGAGGTTGCATCACCACACCCACTTGAGCGTGTGTGTAGTCATGTGGATCATTGTGGTTTGGAAAAGAACACATGCAATGCCACTCCAATATGTGTCAAACCATGGTCAGAAAGCCCAAGAACATGCTGGACTGCAACATTACAATGTAATGGAGCACCAGTATAATAGTGGTTGCATCACCACACCCACTTTTGTGTGTGTGGTCATGTGGATCATTGTGGTTTGGAAAATAACACATGCAATGACACTCCAATATGTGTCAAACATGGTCATAAAGCCCTAGAACATTATGGAGTGCAACATTGGAATGCGATGGAGAACAAGTGTGACAAAGGTTACATCACCACACCCACTTGAGTGTGTGAGGTCATGTGGATCATTATTGTTCGGAAGAGAACACATGCAATAACACTCCAATATGTGTCAAACCATGGTCAGAAAGCCCTAGAACATGTTGGAGTGCAACATTGGAATGCAATGTTGCAACAGAGTGACTGAAGTTGCATCACCACACCCACTTAAGTGTGTGAGGTCATGTGGATCATTATGGTTCGGAAGAGAACACATGCAATGACACTCCAATATGTGTCAAACCATGGTCAGAAATCCCTAGAACATACTGGAGTGCAACATTGGAATGCAATGGAGCACTAGTGTGGCAGAGGTTGCATCACCACAGCCACTTGAGTGTGTGTGGTCATGTGGATCATTGTGGTTTGGAAAAGAACACATGCAATGACACTCCAACATATGTCAAACCATGGTCAGAAAGCCCTAGAACATGCTCGAGAGCAACAATGGAATGCGATGGAGCACAAGTTTGATAGAGGTTGCATCACAATACCCACTAGAGTGTGTGTGTGGTCATGCGGATCATTGTGGTTTGGAAAAGAACACATGCAATGCCACTGCAATATGTGTTAAACCATGGACAGAAAGCCCTAGAACATGCTGGAGTGCAACATTGGAATGCAATGGAGAGCACCAGAGTGACAGAGGTTACATCAGCACACCCACTTGAGCGTGTGTGTGGTCATGTGGATCATTGTGGTGTGGAAAAGAAAACATGTAATGCCACTCCAATATGTGTCAAACCATGGTCAGAAAGCCCTGGAAAATGCTAGAGTGCAACATTGGAATGTGATAGAGCACCAATGTGACAGAGGTTGCATCACCACACCCACTTGAGCGTGTGTGTGGTCATGTGGATCATTGTGGTTTGGAAAAGAACACATGCAATGCCACTCCACTATGTGTCAAACCATGGTCAGAAAGCCATAGAACATGCTGGATTGCAACATTGCAATGCAATGGAGCACCAGTGTGACAGAGGTTGCATCACCACACCCACTTGAGCGTGTGTGTGGTCATGTGGATCATTGTGATTTGGAAAAGAACACATGCAATGCCACTCCAATATGTGTCAAACCATGGTCAGAAAGCCCAAGAACATGCTGGACTGCAACATTACAATGTAATGGAGCACCAGTCTGATAGTGGTTGCATCACCACACCCACTTTTGTGTGTGTGGTCATGTGGATCATTGTGGTTTGGAAAATAACACATGCAATGACACTCCAATATGTGTCAAACATGGTCATAAGGCCCTAGAACATTGTGGAGTGCAACATTGGAATGCGATGGAGCACAAGTGTGACAAAGGTTGCATCACCACACCCACTTGAGTGTGTGAGGTGATGTGGATCATTATTGTTCGGAAGAGAACACATGCAATGACACTCCAATATGTGTCAAACCATGGTCAGAAAGCCCTAGAACATGTTGGACTGCAACATTGGAATGCAATGGAGCAATAGAGTGACTGAGGTTGCATCACCACACCGACTTAAGTGTGTGAGGTAATGTGTATCATTATTGTTCAGAAGAGAACACATGCAATGACACCCAATTATGTGTCAAACCATGGTCAGAAATCCCTAGAACATACTGGAGTGCAACATTGGAATGCAATGGAGCACTAGTGTGCCAGAGGTTGCATCACCACACCCACCTGAGTGTGTGTGGTCATGTGGATCATTGTGGTTTGGAAAAGAACACATGCAATGACACTCCAACATGTGTCAAACCATGGTCAGAAAGCCCTAGAACATGCTCGAGAGCAACATTGGAATGCGATGGAGCACCAGTGTGATAGAGGTTGCATCACAATACCCACTAGAGTGTGTGTGTGTGGTCATGTGGATCATTGTGGTTTGGAAAAGAACACATGAAATGCCACTCCACTATGTGTCAAACCATGGTCAGAAAGCCCTAGAACATGCTGGATTGCAACATTGCAATGCAATGGAGCACCAGTGTGACAGATGTTGCATCACCACACCCACTTGAGCGTGTGTGTGGTCATGTGGATCATTGTGGTTTGGAAAAGAACACATGCAATGCCACTCCAATATGTGTCAAACCATGGTCAGAAAGCCCTGGAAAATGCTAGAGTGCAACATTGGAATGTGAGAGAGCACCAATGTGACAGAGGTTGCATCACCACACCCACTTGAGCGTGTGTGTGGTCATGTGGATCATTGTGGTTTGGAAAAGAACACATGCAATGCCACTCCACTATGTGTCAAACCATGGTCAGAAAGCCATAGAACATGCTGGATTGCAACATTGCAATGCAATGGAGCACCAGTGTGACAGAGGTTGCATCACCACACCCACTTGAGCGTGTGTGTGGTCATGTGGATCATTGTGGTTTGGAAAAGAACACATGCAATGCCACTCCAATATGTGTCAAACCATGGTCAGAAAGCCCAAGAACATGCTGGACTGCAACATTACAATGTAATGGAGCACCAGTCTGATAGTGGTTGCATCACCACACCCACTTTTGTGTGTGTGGTCATGTGGATCATTGTGGTTTGGAAAATAACACATGCAATGACACTCCAATATGTGTCAAACATGGTCATAAAGCCCTAGAACATTGTGGAGTGCAACATTGGAATGCGATGGAGCACAAGTGTGACAAAGGTTGCATCACCACACCCACTTGAGTGTGTGAGGTGATGTGGATCATTATTGTTCGGAAGAGAACACATGCAATAACACTCCAATATGTGTCAAACCATGGTCAGAAAGCCCTAGAACATGTTGGAGTGCAACATTGGAATGCAATGTTGCAATAGAGTGACTGAGGTTGCATCACCACACCCACTTAAGTGTGTGAGGTCATGTGGATCATTATGGTTCGTAAGAGAACACATGCAATGACACTCCAATATGTGTCAAACCATGGTCAGAAAGCCCTAGAACATACTGGAGTGCAACATTGGAATGCAATGGAGCACTAGTGTGGCAGAGGTTGCATCACCACAGCCACTTGAGTGTGTGTGGTCATGTGGATCATTGTGGTTTGGAAAAGAACACATGCAATGACACTCCAACATATGTCAAACCATGGTCAAAAAGCCCTAGAACATGCTCGAGAGCAACAATGGAATGCGATGGAGCACAAGTTTGATAGAGGTTGCATCACAATACCCACTAGAGTGTGTGTGTGGTCATGCGGATCATTGTGGTTTGGAAAAGAACACATGCAATGCCACTGCAATATGTGTTAAACCATGGTCAGAAAGCCCTAGAACATGCTGGAGTGCAACATTGGAATGCAATGGAGAGCACCAGAGTGACAGAGGTTACATCAGCACACCCACTTGAGCGTGTGTGTGGTCATGTGGATCATTGTGGTGTGGAAAAGAAAACATGTAATGCCACTCCAATATGTGTCAAACCATGGTTAGAAAGCCATGGAAAATGCTAGAGTGCAACATTGGAATGTGATAGAGCACGAATGTGACAGAGGTTGCATCACCACACCCACTTGAGCGTGTGTGTGGTCATGTGGATCATTGTGGTTTGGAAAAGAATACATGCAATGCCACTCCACTATGTGTCAAACCATGGTCAGAAAGCCATAGAACATGCTGGATTGCAACATTGCAATGCAATGGAGCACCAGTGTGACAGAGGTTGCATCACCACACCCACTTGAGCGTATGTGTGGTCATGTGGATCATTGTGGTTTGGAAAAGAACACATGCAATGCCACTCCACTATATGTCAAACCATGGTCAGAAAGCCCTAGAACATGCTGGATTGCAACATTGCAATGCAATGGAGCACCAGTGTGACAGAGGTTGCATCACCACACCCACTTGAGCGTGTGTGTGGTCATGTGGATCATTGTGGTTTGGAAAAGAACACATGCAATGCCACTCCAATATGTGTCAAACCATGGTCAGAAAGCCCAAGAACATGCTGGACTGCAACATTACAATGTAATGGAGCACCAGTCTGATAGTGGTTGCATCACCACACCCACTTTTGTGTGTGTGGTCATGTGGATCATTGTGGTTTGGAAAATAACACATGCAATGACACTCCAATATGTGTCAAACATGGTCATAAAGCCCTAGAACATTGTGGAGTGCAACATTGGAATGCGATGGAGCACAAGTGTGACAAAGGTTGCATCACCACACCCACTTGAGTGTGTGAGGTGATGTGGATCATTATTGTTCGGAAGAGAACACATGCAATAACACTCAAATATGTGTCAAACCATGGTCAGAAAGCCCTAGAACATGTTGGAGTGCAACATTGGAATGCAATGGAGCAACAGAGTGACTGAGGTTGCATCACCACACCCACTTAAGTGTGTGAGGTCATGTGTATCATTATTGTTCAGAAGAGAACACATGCAATGACACTCAATTATGTGTCAAACCATGGTCAGAAATCCCTAGAACATACTGGAGTGCAACATTGGAATGCAATGGAGCACTAGTGTGCCAGAGGTTGCATCACCACACCCACCTGAGTGTGTGTGGTCATGTGGATCATTGTGGTTTGGAAAAGAACACATGCAATGACACTCCAACATGTGTCAAACCATGGTCAGAAAGCCCTAGAACATGCTCGAGAGCAACATTGGAATGCGATGGAGCACCAGTGTGATAGAGGTTGCATCACAATACCCACTAGAGTGTGTGTGTGTGGTCATGTGGATCATTGTGGTTTGGAAAAGAACACATGAAATGCCACTCCACTATGTGTCAAACCATGGTCAGAAAGCCCTAGAACATGCTGGATTGCAACATTGCAATGCAATCGAGCACCAGTGTGACAGATGTTGCATCACCACACCCACTTGAGCGTGTGTGTGGTCATGTGGTTCATTGTGGTGTGGAAAAGAAAACATGCAATGCCACTCCAATATGTGTGAAACCATGGTCAGAAAGCCCTGGAAAATGCTTGGGTGCAACATTGGAATGTGATAGAGCACCAATGTGACAGAGGTTGCATCACCACACCCACTTGAGCGTGTGTGTGGTCATGTGGATCATTGTGGTTTGGAAAAGAACACATGCAATGCCACTCCACTATGTGTCAAACCATGGTCAGCAAGCCCTAGAACATGCTAGATTGCAAGATTGCAATGCAATGGAGCACTAGTATGACAGAGGTTGCATCACCACACCCACTTGAGCGTGTGTGTGGTCATGTGGATCATTGTGGTTTGGAAAAGAACACATGCAATGCCACTCCAATATGTGTCAAACCATGGTCAGAAAGCCCAAGAACATGCTGGACTGCAACATTACAATGTAATGGAGCACCAGTCTGATAGTGGTTGCATCACCACACCCACTTTTGTGTGTGTGGTCATGTGGATCATTGTGGTTTGGAAAATAACACATGCAATGACACTCCAATATATGTCAAACATGGTCATAAAGCCCTAGAACATTGTGGAGTGCAACATTGGAATGCGATGGAGCACAAGTGTGACAAAGGTTACATCACCACACCCACTTGAGTGTGTGAGGTCATGTGGATCATTATTGTTCGGAAGAGAACACATGCAATAACACTCCAATATGTGTCAAACCATGGTCAGAAAGCCCTAGAACATGTTGGAGTGCAACATTGGAATGCAATGGAGCAACAGAGTGACTGAAGTTGCATCACCACACCCACTTAAGTGTGTGAGGTCATGTGGATCATTATGGTTTGGAAGAGAACACATGCAATGACACTCCAATATGTGTCAAACCATGGTCAGAAATCCCTAGAACATACTGGAGTGCAACATTGGAATGCAATGGAGCACTAGTGTGGCAGAGGTTGCATCACCACACCCACCTAAGTGTGTGTCGTCATGTGGATCATTGTGGTTTGGAAAAGAACACATGCAATGACACTCCAACATGTGTCAAACCATGGTCAGAAAGCCCTAGAACATGCTCGAGAGCAACATTGGAATGCGATGGAGCACCAGTGTGATAGAGGTTGCATCACAATACCCACTAGAGTGTGTGTGTGTGTGGTCATGTGGATCATTGTGGTTTGGAAAAGAACACATGAAATGCCACTCCACTATGTGTCAAACCATGGTCAGAAAGCCCTAGAACATGTTGGATTGCAACATTGCAATGCAATGGAGCACCAGTGTGACAGATGTTGCATCACCACACCCACTTGAGCGTGTGTGTGGTCATGTGGATCATTGTGGTGTGGAAAACAAAACATGTAATGCCACTCGAATATGTGTCAAACCATGGTCAGAAAGCCCTAGAAAATGCTAGAGTGCAACATTGGAATGTGATAGAGCACCAATGTGACAGAGGTTGCATCACCACACCCACTTGAGCGTGTGTGTGGTCATGTGGATCATTGTGGTTTGGAAAAGAACACATGCAATGCCACTCCACTATGTGTCAAACCATGGTTAGAAAGCCCTAGAACATGCTGGATTGCAACATTGCAATGCAATGGAGCACCAGTGTGACAGAGGTTGCATCACCACACCCACTTGAGCGTGTGTGTGGTCATGTGGATCATTGTGGTTTGGAAAAGAACACATGCAATGCCACTCCAATATGTGTCAAACCATGGTCAGAAAGCCCAAGAACATGCTGGACTGCAACATTACAATGTAATGGAGCACCAGTCTGATAGTGGTTGCATCACCACACCCACTTTTGTGTGTGTGGTCATGTGGATCATTGTGGTTTGGAAAATAACACATGAAATGACACTCCAATATGTGTCAAACATGGTCATAAAGCCCTAGAACATTGTGGAGTGCAACATTGGAATGCGATGGAGCACAAGTGTGACAAAGGTTGCATCACCACACCCACTTGAGTGTGTGAGGTGATGTGGATCATTATTGTTCGGAAGAGAACACATGCAATAACACTCCAATATGTGTCAAACCATGGTCAGAAAGCCCTAGAACATGTTGGAGTGCAACATTGGAATGCAATGTTGCAACAGAGTGACTGAGGTTGCATCACCACACCCACTTAAGTGTGTGAGGTCATGTGGATCATTATGGTTCGTAAGAGAACACATGCAATGACACTCCAATATGTGTCAAACCATGGTCAGAAATCCCTAGAACATACTGGAGTGCAACATTGGAATGCAATGGAGCACTAGTGTGGCAGAGGTTGCATCAACACACCCACCTGAGTGTGTGTGGTCATGTGGATCATTGTGGTTTGGAAAAGGGCACATGCAATGACACTCCAACATGTGTCAAACCATGGTCAGAAAGCCCTAGAACATGCTCGAGAGCAACATTGGAATGCGATGGAGCACTAGTGTGATAGAGGTTGCATCACAATACCCACTAGAGTGTGTGTGTGGTCATGTGGATCATTGTGGTTTGGAAAAGAACACATGAAATGCCACTCCACTATGTGTCAAACCATGGTCAGAAAGCCCTAGAACATGTTGGATTGCAACATTGCAATGCAATGGAGCACCAGTGTGACAGATGTTGCATCACCACACCCACTTGAGCGTGTGTGTGGTCATGTGGATCATTGTGGTATGGAAAAGAAAACATGCAATGCCACTCCAATATGTGTCAAACCATGGTCAGAAAGCCCAAGAACATGCTGGACTGCAACATTACAATGTAATGGAGCACCAGTCTGATAGTGGTTGCATCACCACACCCACTTGAGTGTGTGAGGTCATGTGGATCATTATTGTTCGAAAGAGAACACATGCAATAACACTCCAATATGTGTCAAACCATGGTCAGAAAGCCGTAGAACATGTTGGAGTGCAACATTGGAATGCAATGGAGCAACAGAGTGACTGAGGTTGCATCACAATACCCACTAGAGTGTGTGTGTGTGGTCATGTGGATCATTGTGGTTTGGAAAAGAACACATGAAATACCACTCCACTATGTGTCAAACCATGGTCAGAAAGCCCTAGAACATGTTGGATTGCCACATTGCAATGCAATGGAGCACCAGTGTGACAGATGTTGCATCACCACACCCACTTGAGCATGTGTGTGGTAATGTGGACCATTGTGGTGTGGAAAAGAAAACATGTAATGCCACTCCAATATGTGTCAAACCATGGTCAGAAAGCCCTGGAAAATGCTAGAGTGCAACATTGGAATGTGATAGAGCACCAATGTGACAGAGGTTGCATCACCACACCCACTTGAGCGTGTGTGTGGTCATGTGGATCATTGTGGTTTGGAAAAGAACACATGCAATGCCACTCCACTATGTGTCAAACCATGGTCAGAAAGCCCTAGAACATGCTGGATTGCAACATTGCAATGCAATGGAGCACCAGTGTGACAGAGGTTGCATCACCACACCCACTTGAGCGTGTCTGTGGTCATGTGGATCATTGTGGTTTGGAAAAGAACACATGCAATGCCACTCCAATATGTGTCAAACCATGGTCAGAAAGCCAAAGAAAATGCTGGACTACAACATTACAATGTAATGGAGCACCAGTCTGATAGTGGTTGCATCACCACACCCACTTTTGAGTGTGTGGTCATGTGGATCATTGTGGTTTGGAAAATAACACATGCAATGACACTCCCATATATGTCAAACATGGTCATAAAGCCCTAGAACATTGTGGAGTGCAACATTGGAATGCGATGGAGCACAAGTGTGACAAAGGTTACATCACCACACCCACTTGATTGTGTGAGGTCATGTGGATCATTATTGTTCGGAAGAGAACACATGCAATAACACTCCAATATGTGTCAAACCATGGTCAGAAAGCCCTAGAACATGTTGGAGTGCAACATTGGAATGCAATGGAGCAACAGAGTGACTGAAGTTGCATCACCACACCCACTTAAGTGTGTGAGGTCATGTGGATCATTATGGTTCGGAAGAGAACACATGCAATGACACTCCAATATGTGTCAAACTATGGTCAGAAATCCCTAGAACATACTGGAGTGCAACATTGGAATGCAATGGAGCACTAGTGTGGCAGAGGTTGCATCAACACACCCACCTGAGTGTGTGTGGTCATGTGGATCATTGTGGTTTGGAAAAGAACACATGCAATGACACTCCAACATGTGTCAAACCATGGTCAGAAAGCCCTAGAACATGCTCGAGAGCAACATTGGAATGCGATGGAGCACTAGTGTGATAGAGGTTGCATCACAATACCCACTAGAGTGTGTGTGTGTGGTCATGTGGATCATTGTGGTTTGGAAAAGAACACATGAAATGCCACTCCACTATGTGTCAAACCATGGTCAGAAAGCCCTAGAACATGCTGGATTGCAACATTGCAATGCGATGGAGCACCACTGTGACAGATGTTGCATCACCACACCCACTTGAGCGTGTGTGTGGTCATGTGGATCATTGTGGTGTGGAAAAGAAAACATGCAATGCCACTCCAATATGTGTCAAACCATGGTCAGAACGCCCTGGAAAATGCTAGAGTGCAACATTGGAATGTGATAGAGCACCAATGTGACAGAGGTTGCATCACCACACCCACTTGAGCGTGTGTGTGGTCATGTGGATCATTGTGGTTTGGAAAAGAACACATGCAATGCCACTCCACTATGTGTCAAACCATGGTCAGAAAGCCCTAGAACATGCTGGATTGCAACATTTCAATGCAATGGAGCACCAGTGTGACAGAAGTTGCATCACCACACCCACTTGAGCGTGTGTGTGGTCATGTGGATCATTGTGGTTTGGAAAAGAACACATGCAATGCCACTCCAATATGTGTCAAACCATGGTTAGAAAGCCCAAAAACATGCTGGACTGCAACATTACAATGTAATGGAGCACCAGTCTGATAGTGGTTGCATCACCACACCCACTTTCGTGTGTGTGGTCATGTGGATCATTGTGGTTTGGAAAATAACACATGCAATGACACTCCAATGTGTCAAACATGGTCATAAAGCCCTAGAAGATTGTGGAGTGCAACATTGGAATGCGATGGAGCACAAGTGTGACAAAGGTTGCATCACCACACCCACTTGAGTGTGTGAGGTCATGTGGATCATTATTGTTCGGAAGAGAACACATGCAATAACACTCCAATATGTGTCAAACCATGGTCAGAAAGCCCTAGAACATGTTGGAGTGCAACATTGGAATGCAATGGAGCAACAGAGTGACTGAGGTTGCATCACCACACCCACTTAAGTGTGTGAGGTCATGTGGATCATTATGGTTCGGAAGAGAACACATGCAATGACACTCCAATATGTGTCAAACCATTGTCAGAAATCCCTAGAACATACTGGAGTGCAATATTGGAATGCAATGGAGCACTAGTGTGGCAGAGGTTGCATCACCACACCCACCTGAGTGTGTGTGGTCATGTGGATCATTGTGGTTTGGAAAAGAACACATGCAATGACACTCCACTATGTGTAAAACCATGGTCAGAAAGCCCTAGAACATGCTGGATTGCAACATTGCAATGCAATGGAGCACCAGTGTGACAGATGTTGCATCACCACACCCACTTGAGTGTGTGTGTGGTCATGTGGATAATTGTGGTGTGGAAAAGAAAACATGCAATGCCACTCTAATATGTGTCAAACCATGGTCAGAAAGCCCTGGAAAATGCTAGAGTGCAACATTGGAATGTGATAGAGCACCAATGTGACAGAGGTTGCATCACCACACCCACTTGAGCGTGTGTGTGGTCATGTGGATAATTCTGATTTGGAAAAGAACACATGCAATGCCACTCCACTATGTGTCAAACCATGGTCAGAAAGCCCTAGAACATGCTGGATTGCAACATTGCAATGCAATGGAGCACCAGCGTGACAGAGGTTGCATCACCACACCCACTTGAGCATGTGTGTGGTCATGTGGATCATTGTGGTTTGGAAAAGAACACATGAATGCCACTCCAATATGTGTCAAACCATGGTCAGAAAGCCCAAGAACATGCTGGACTGCAACATTACAATGTAATGGAGCACCAGTCTGATAGTGGTTGCATCACCACACCAACTTTTGTGTGTGTGGTCATGTGGATCATTGTGGTTTGGAAAATAACACATGCAATGACACTCCAATATGTGTCAAACATGGTCATAAAGCCCTAGAACATTGTGGAGTGCAACATTGGAATGCGATGGAGCACAGGTGTGACAAAGGTTGCATCACCACACCCACTTGAGTGTGTGAGGTCATGTGGATCATTATTGTTCGAAAGAGAACACATGCAATAACACTCCAATATGTGTCAAACCATGGTCAGAAAGCCCTAGAACATGTTGGAGTGCAACATTGGAATAAAATGGAGCAATAGAGTGACTGAGGTTGCATCACCACACCCACTTAAGTGTGTGAGGTCATGTGGATCATTATGGTTCGGAAGAGAACACATGCAATGACACTCCAATATGTGTCAAACCATGGTCAGAAATCCCTAGAACATACTGGAGTGCAACATTGGAATGCAATGGAGCACTAGTGTGGCAGAGGTTGCATCAACACACCCACCTGAGTGTGTGTGGTCATGTGGATCAGTGTGGTTTGGAAAAGAACACATGCAATGACACTCCAACATGTGTCAAACCATGGTTAGAAAGCCCTAGAACATGCTCGAGAGCAACATTGGAATGCGATGGAGCACTAGTGTGACAAAGGTTGCATCGCCACACCCACTTGATTGTGTGAGGTCATGTGGATCATTATTGTTTGGAAGAGAACGCATGCAATAACACTCCAATATGTGTCAAACCATGGTCAGAAAGCCCTAGAACAAGTTGGCGTGCAACATTGGAATGCAATGGAGCACCACAGTGACTGAGGTTGCATCACCACAACCACTTGAGTGTGTGAGGTCATGTGGATAATTATGGTTCGGAAGATAACACTTGCAATGACAGTCCAATATGTGTCAAACCATGGTCAGAAAGCCCTAGAACATGCTAGAGTGCAACACTGGAATGAAATGGAGCACAAGAGCGCAGAGGTTGCTGATACGTCCAAAATGTATCTACTTGCCGAACACTTTTTCTATCGTTTCTCCTCTAAACTTGTGTGATTTGGATGCAACTAACGCGGTCTGACACTGTTTTCAGCAGAATTGCCTTGGTGTCTACTTTTTGTGCAGAAAATCAACGATCAGGAAACATTCGAGAGCCAGAATACGAGAAAGAGAGGGCTGGTCCCAAGTCCCACCACCTGGCCGCCCTAGGCACCCTCTCGGTCCCCCTCTTCGCCTATAAGAAGCCTTCTGACCTAAAAACTCTAGGGGTTCGACGTTTTTATAGAAGGAGTTCCGCTCCGCCGTCACCACCAGATTCCACGAAACAGCACCAGAAACTCCGTTCTGGCACCCTGCCGGGACGGGGAATTGGAGGAGATCATCGCCATCATCATCACCATAGCTTCTACATCGACCATCCATATTTCCCCCATCTATGAGTGAGTAATACCCCGCTGTAGGCTATGGGGATGGTAGGGATTGGATGAGATCGTTCATGTAATGGCATCAGATTGTTAGGGCATGGTGCCTAGTATCTTATATTAGTACTTTATGACTTTGTTGCGACTTGTTATGCTTAATGCTTGTCACTAGGGCCCGAGCGCCATGATTTCAGATCTGAACATGTTATTGATTCATTATGATAGTATTGTTTATGGTCTTATCTGCAAGTTGTATACGCACGTTGTTGTCCGAAACCAATGGCCCCGAAGTGACAGAAATCGGGATATCCGGGAATGGCTTTGATGTGAGGATCACATGTGTTCACGGAGTGTTAGTGCTTTGCTCCGGTGCTCTACAATTGATAAAATACTTTCGGAGAGTAAAACTTATTTAATTTGAAATGGTAGTTTTAGTAAGTATAACTTAAAATGGTTAGACTTATGTTAACTTCAATTAAACATTATTTGAACTTGTTCTTACATTTTTAGACTTTAAACAAGTAATGCTAAAGGTAATAGTAAGTATTTATACATTTTTAATGAATTAAAATAAAATTGGTTAATATAAGATTTGTTACACCTTTATCTTTTATTTTACTTCAAAAGTGATAGTTGACATTTTTAATGTGTAGAATTTATTTTTGTGATCATTTTGTATATTAGAAGTATTTTTGTGATTTTTAAATAATAAGATATGATATTTATAAGTTTAATCACTTTATAAAAATAAATAAATAATAAAAATTAGATAAATGTTACATAATTGAAACAAGTTTGTAAATAAAGATTTTGTTTTTATAAGAATTTTGGTATATTATTTATATTTGTCTCCTTTACCAATATTAAAATATGAATTTTCAAAGTAATATTACTTATAAAATATTTATTAAATTATAATTATTTAAATAGTTAACACAACAATATTTGTGAATAAAGTTGAATTATAGATTTTATTTTTCTTAACATTTTGATATATAACATGTATTTTTATGAATTATAAAACAAAAGATATAGAATTAACAAGATTTAATCATTTTATTAAATTTCTGGAGTTATATTTATATTAAACTGATTTGGTTTTATTTATTTACTAAACAGAGAATACTTTTTATACTAGAACTAACCCTAGACACAGTCACAGACATGTGGGCCTATGGCCACGTCACCTGATACGCGGGACAAAAGACTTTTTACACCTAACTTGTTCTACCTTGGAGCCACTGACTAGTGGGACTATTGCCACGTCGGTGCCATGCAGGCGAAGACTGGTCGAACTAGCAGAGGTGGCAGAGGATGACGTGGGCGTGGCGTCACTATGACGTAAGCGCCTTGCCACCGCCAGATCGAGGTCGCCGGCGGCGAACTACGTCATATTAGCTCGTGTGGTTTGCTATGTTGAAAAGAGGAGAACGAGGCGAATCTAATGGTACTAGCTAAGCTTGTTTTTGGTCACCGGAACCTCATCAGCGACGAGCTCCCGCGGTGTTGTGGAAATGGCCACGGCAGTCGCTGCCATAGGCATCGATTGAGTGTTTCGTGAGGAAGAGTTGGCGGCCATCTGCGGTGCGAGATGGGGGCAGATGCACAAGGGTTTACCCAGGTTCGGCCCCCCGGAGGGTAAAGACCTACTCGTGCAAGGTTAGATTATGAGAGAGCGAGTTACAAGGGTGGCGAGCTCGGCGGCTTGGCAGCGAGTTGCTTGAGGGGGTGTATGATGGAACGTGAGTCTCTACGATACCCTAGGGAGGTTTATATATGAAGCACCTCCCCGGGTTTACAAGTTGTCCCCGAACAAGATAAGGATCCAGGAGCTTTTGACCTAATCTGACTGGGCTTCTGCTACGCTCCAGGGCTTCCAGTCGCCAGTCGATGGGCCTCTTCTTTCCTCAGAGTCCAGTCGTTGTCCTTCAGGCGTACTCGCGGGCCTTCCGGCCCACTCGAAACCTACTACTGAGCATACCCCCTTTGGCATATCCCCATCAGTAGTCCTCGAGGCCATCGTTGGTGTAGGCGCAGGCATTCTTTGGTGCTTGAAGTAGGCGAGCCCGATTTGGGCACCCAGTCGAATCGGCGGTGGACTCTATTAATGCCGAAGAGAATTTCTCCACAGCTCCACTCGTCACTTTAATGAACATCATTGCTGCCCAGCGTCATTTTGGCGAGGAGAGAGATTAGCGGGTGGCGAGTGGATCATCGGAGTTGGACCGTCAACCTTAGTCAAATTATCCGTTGGATTTTCCAACGGTAACTATGGCGCAATTACCATGGGTAACGGCTATCCCGATTTTGGCGAGTGACCTTTCCCATTTAAGGGGAGTGATGGATCAGCTTCGTGATCCTGCTTCGCATTCTTCGTCCTTTCTCATTTGCTCTTCCTCTCTGCTGACCCCCGACCTATTCTCCTCACATCGCGCGATTCCACTTTTCACTCAATGGCGCCTCCCAAAGGCTCGTGGGGAAAAACCAAGTGCACCACAACCCAGCTGAAATCCTTCGAGGACGCCGGGGTGCTCCGCAAGGGGAATTGGCGAGTTCCCCCCTCTTCCGAGACCGAGCCGAAACCGCGGCCCGGCGAGTTCATATGCTTCATCAGCCATCTCGAGAGGGGCTTAGGGTTCCCCACTTCGCTCTCCTTCCGCCGCTTTTGCGCGTACTACGCGATCAAGCCCTCAGATCTTGGTCCGCATAGCATCGAGCAGCTGGCGATCTTCGTCGCGTTCTGCGAGTGCTACCTTGGTTATAGGCCATACTCCTCGCTGTGGCTGGAGCACTTCCACGGCCGCATCGGGCGCGAGGCGTCCAACGGCTTGATGCTGGCCGCATGCGGGGTCACCTTCCAGCTGAAGCCGAAGGCCAACTTCATCAAGCTCCTCCTACCGAAGAAGGCCACCAACAAGTGGAAGAAAAGCTGGTTCTATGTCAAGGAAGCTACCCCCTCCGGCGAGGTCTCCCTTCCTAAATTCGTCGCCGAGAGGAGCGAGCCCCACCGACTGGCGCCAAAGAAGCTCCCTAAAGATCAGCGGATGGCTGTCGCGGAAATGATGGATCAGATCCAGAAGCTGAAGGACCAGGAGTTGATTCCGATCAACCTCTACAATTGCTGGCTCGGGCGGCGCCTGGTTCCGCTGGCGGCTCGTCCACACTGGATGTACGAGTACTGCGGGAAGCTTGATCCATCTCGCACCAGCAAGGAGTCGTGGGAGGCTGAAGATTACAAGGCCGCCCTGAAGAAGATCACCGACGCGGGGTTCATGGGTGCGGCGGTCGGAGTCGCCCCATATACTCCCGTGAAGAACGAAGCCCCTACAGTAAGTATTCTTTCCAATCGCTCCGTTCGTATTCCAATTTCGTTCTTTTTGCTTGTCGCGTTTTTGACTCGTAGTGGTTCTCAGCTTTTTCAGGTATTGGAGGGTTGGCTCCCTCCGCTCGATGAAGAAGTCCCCCAGGAGCTGGAGGAAGATTCCAAGGGGGATCCTTCCGATAGCGATGGGGAAGACGCAGAGGTCGCGCCCCCAGCGCCTATGGCTTGCAAGACCCGAATGTAGAAACAGCGAGAGATCAAAGCGAGCCGTAGCCTGGATGAGTTCGAAGAAGGCGACGAGGTCGCCCAGGAGCAGACTTCCCGGCGCACCGCTACGCCTTCGAAGCCCCCATGCCGGCCCAAGTCGCCGGCAAAAAGGCCTGCATCACCTGTCAGGTCGTTAGTGGTGTTCGGGTCGGACGACGACTCCGACGGCGAAGGGTCTCCTGAAGTCTCGCACAAGGTCCCGAGGGCCGCGATCCCGACGAAGGGGTTGGAGGGCGAGGACATGGAGGTGGTGGTAGAGGCGCCCCTGGCTTCGATCGCACTGTCGACCTCGGGGGTCCCAAGCCAAGAAGCCACCGACGTGGTGCCGCCCAAGTCGCCGCTGCCGTCGAAGGCAGCGGCGTCGGAGCCAGAGATCCCGGCGATTGCGGCTTCGTCGTCAAGGAAGCCTTCGGTTTCGTGGGCTTCAGACGTATTTGAGTGGGGGCTCAGTCGCAAGCTGGGTCCCGAGTTGGACAAGCCTGCCCCTATAAGTACCGGTCTTCGTGTTCTTCCAGTCGCCAAGTAAGTTATACTTCCTTGTCCCAATTTTCTTTGCACCTTTCGTGTCGTGGTTGTGCTGATTAGAAGGGCTCGTGCAGGTCGGGGGCTAAGAAGATTGGTCGCCCTTCGGTGGCCAAGATTCCCCCGGCCACTTTCGTGGGAGAAGGTGATCTCCCCAGGAAGAGGAAGGCCTCCGAGGATGTCGCGTCTGCTGAAGTCGCGAAGAAATAGAAGGGCGGCACCGACTCCGCGGCGACCGGGGGAAGCTCCGCGGAACCAGTCGCTGCGCCACTCGTCGAAGAGGGGGCGGCGACGCGGTCAGAGCCAGCGCCAGCTGCATCCGCGCCGGAGGTGCCGGTCCCGGCGGCCAGCGCCCCTGCCAGGGCGTCGGTGACGTTCCCTCGCTTTATGGCGAGGGGGTTTCCAGGCGGTGCGGATGCGCAATCTCCACATATCCCGGAAATCGCGGACGCGGAGATTGAGGCCCGCCGCGGGCGCACCTCCTTCACAGTCCCATTGACTGACGCTGCTGAACTTCACAAGATGCTCGGCGCTGCTATTCAGGTATGTCCAGTCCCTGAATTCCTAGTCGCTAAATTTCAGCGGCTGGGAATTGTCTTTATCTTCCTATATTCCCCAGTCCCCGAGTTCCTAGTCGCTGAATTTCAGCGGCTGGGAACTGGTCTTAATTTTTTCTTCCTGCTCCAGTCCCCGAGTTCCTAGTCGCTGAGTTTCGGTGGCTGGGAACTGGTTTTAGTTTTTTCTTCCTGCTCCAGTCCCTGAGTTCCTAGTCGCTGAGTTTCGGCGGCTGGGAACTGGTTTTAGTTTTTTCTTCCTTCTCTAGTCCCCGAGTTCCTGGTCGCTGAATTTCAGCGTCTAGGAACTGGTATTTCTTTTCCTCTCGATGCTTAGCTGGTCTTGTTGTTTTGCAGGGGTTGCAGCGGGAGTCGACTGATCGGCAGGCTGCGCGAAAGCGCCTGGAGCGTGACTTGCGCGAGGCGCAAGAGGTGAACCCGCGGCTTCAGGAGAGGATCGGTGAGTGTTTGGTGTTGTTCTTCTTTGCTTGTTGTGAGCTGGTTTTATGCAGTACTCTGACATCTCCACTTGCAGACAGTTTCCCGGCTGAGGTCTCCAAAGCGCGTGAGGGGTATCTCCCACTCTCCGAACTGGACGCGGCGAATGAGCGAGTGGCCTCCTTGGTCAAGGAGTTGGAGGATGCTAAGGCAGCCTCGATTTCTTTGGAAGAGCGGGCGAAGGCTGCCGTCGCTGCCGCTGAGGAGGAACGCAAGGCCGCGGACTCCATCATCGTGGGACTGCATAACGACCAGGCCGCCTTGGAGAAGCACGTCAAGGAGAATTGCCGCAAGCTTATTGGTGAGTTTCTGACATTGGCTTAGCCTTTTGTCGGGTCCCCGCTTTGGGGGTTTCATTGTTTCACTGACATCTAACTTTGCAGCTGTGGTAGGCCAAAGCGACCCGGTGGTGCAGACTTATACTGCCTCGCAGTGCGTAACTGTCTTGGTGAATGCGGCCACGGCCTCGGCGTTGTGTGTCCAAGCGGCTCTTCAGGGCATGTCTCCCACCGAAGTCATCCCTGGGAGGCTCAGGTAGGTGTGGCGCTATCTGGAGGAGGTGCCCGCGGTTGTGGATGACGCGCTCGGCGTTCAGACGCGGGGCTACCATGGCGTTGAGCTTGGGTCTCGCGCATTTCCCCGACGACTTTGATCTTGAAGATGTCACGAGTGGCTATCCCTCGGTGACTGGCACGGTGGAGATGTCGGAGGTGCTGAAGCTGACCACGAAGGCCACTCCTTATGCCGACCGTGTCTTGGCGATGGGGGATCTGCTGCCGTACCAGGAGATGGTGTTGGCGCCTGACGACCCTGAGCCGGAGCACCGCGACATGAAGTCGGAGCAGCCCTTCCAGTCGTCATTGGCGAAGTTGCTGACCACGTACCCGACGAACCCATGGCAGCCCTTTGTGCGCGTCAAGGGTGGTGGCGCTTCTTCTTCGTCTGGGCCTGTAGAGTGAGCAAATGTAAAAGTTGTAATAGATGCCAAGTGTAAAATGTTTGTATGATTTTTGTAATCCGTGTCATAGGGACTTAGTCGACTTGTGTTATTATTAAGGAAGTGTTTTGTTCATCAATTTGAGCAAGTCCCGAGCGCGTCCGCCCTTTAATGGGGTATAACTCAAATGTGTATTTCTATGTGTTTGCTTTGTTTTCGCGTTTGTTTTTGTCCCTCGCGTCTCCTGAGCGGCTTGTTTGTGAACGAGTACCCGAGCGTTGTGCTAGACCGTATTGGTCGTGATCCTGTTGCAGGTTATGAATGCGTTTTTTGTGACGCGTCTCCTCCCTGGCCCGGAGAGCCAGTCGCTTGGCGAGCCCTAGGCAGCTCTCTTACTAGGTGTGTTCCCGAGCCGCGTGGGGTCTCCATTTTGCGGAGTCTTCGTGCGTGGTACTTAACGGTTCGAGTCGCTTTGCGCGAGGGTGGGAGGGACAGATCGCTGTGAGAAGCGTGTATTGGATGTCTTGGCCCGGCGGGCCAGTCGGGCTAGGCGACTCCAATGGCGGCTCCGGGTTGGCGTTTTTCGTGGACGACCCAAGGCCCGAATTTTTCTGGTGCCCTTGTGCCGCACTACTTGGCCGTGCCGGTCGCTCGACCAGAGGTTGACTTCCGTAAGTAGCATATTGCTAGCATGTACGAGTGCGAGTGGCACAAGAATATGGCGAGTGGACACAATTTGTGCGATCCGAATGAATTTCATTATATATGCCGATGGAGTACAGTGTGAGGTTCTAAGTATAGAACTTTTTGAGGAGGTTTACATTCCATGGCCTCCCGACCTCCAATTGGCCGTCACCCCGTATGTCGATGAGGTAGTAGGCATTGTTGCCAAGGACTCGGCCTATGGCGAATGGGCCCTCCCATGGGGGGATAGCTTGTGCATGCCCTTCTTGTCTTGGACCAGTCGTAGGACCAGGTCGCCTTCCTGGAAGGTGCGAGTTTGCCCTCGGCGGCTATGATAGCGGCGAAGTCCTTGCTGCTATATGGTGATGCGGGAGCGAGCTAGGTCACGTGCTTCATCGAGTTGATCGACGCTGTCTTGGCGGGCGGTTTCGTTGGCCGCCTCGACGTAGTTGGCGACTCGAGGGGAGTCGTGCTCCATGTCTGTTGGCATTATGGCCTCGACACCGTACACCATGAAGAAAGGCGTGAACCCGATTGATCGGTTGATGGAGGTGCGGACCCCCCATATCACAGAGGGGAGCTCGTCGACCCAGCATCCTGGGGTGCGCTCGAGGGGAACCTATAGTCGCGGCTTGAGACCGTGGAGGACGCTCTGGTTGGCGCGCTCTGCTTGGCCATTTGATTCCGGGTGGGCGACTGATGCGAGGTCGAGTCGTATGCCGTTCTCCTCACAGAATTCCGCCATGGCCCCCTAGGCAAAGTTGGTGCCATTGTCTGTGATGATGCTATGTGGGTAGCCGTACCGGTAGATGAGTTCACGGAGGAACTTGGTAGCCGTCTTGCCGTCGCACTTCTTGATCGGCTTGGCCTCCACCCATTTGGTGAACTTGTTGACTGCGACCAGGAGGTGAGTGAAGCCCGATGGGGCCTTCTTGAACGGGCCGACCATGTCAATGCCCCATACGGCGAATGGCCACGTGATGGGGATTGTCTTGAGCACCAAACCAGGAAGGTGTGTCTGGTTGGCATACTTCTGGCATCCGACGCATCTTTGGACAACGTCGGTGGCGTCGGCGTGTGCGGTGAGCCAGTAGAAACCGTGCCGCATGGCCTTGGCTACTAGCGACTTGGCGCCAGCGTGATGGCCACAGTCGCCGGCGTGGATGTCCTGGAGGATCTTGCGGCCTTCCTCTGGCTGTACGCAGCGCTGGAACACGTCGGTCACGCTGCGCTAGTGGAGCTCTCCGTTGATGATGACGGAGGATTTGCAGTGGCGTACGATCATTCGCGCCTCTATCTTGCTGCTCGGTAGGAGTTTGTGTTCCAGGAAGGCGACGTATGGCGCTGTCCAGTCGCTAGGTTCCATAACCATGGCGACTAAGGCTAGTTCTGGTTGTAGTGGGATCCCGACGTCGATCTCCTTCGGTGGGCTGACGGAGGGCTTGTGGATGATGTCGAGGAAGACGCCTACTGGTGGCGCCTGTCGAGCCGACCCGATGCGGGAAAGGGCGTCCACCTCCTTGTTTTTACGCCTGTCGAAGTGTCCTCCCAGTTGGTCGACGGCCTGGGGAAACAGCGTCGCATGTCCCGGCCATTTGGCCGGCGACTAGGTCTGAGTCGCCGTTGCATCGTAGGCGATTGATGTTCATCTCCATGGCGGCTCTCATGCCGTGGAGGAGGGCCTCATATTCCGCCATGTTGTTGGTGCAGGGTTTGAAGTTGAGGTGGAGTACGTAGCGGAGCTTGTCTCCTTTGGGGGAGGTCAGTATGACCCCAGCCCCCGCGCCGTCGGCGTTCTTGGATCCGTCGAAGTGGAGCGTCCAGTAGTGGAGGTATGGGAGCTTCTCTGGCTGCTGTGCCTCTTCCCAGCCAGCGAGAAAATCGGCCAGGGCTTGCGACTTGATCTCTTTTCGGGGTTCGTATTTGATGTTGTGGACGCCGATCTCGACGTCCCACTTGGCGACTCGCCCAGCCGCATCGCGATTGCGTATGATGTCTTGCAGGGGCGCGGAGGATACCACCGTGATTGGGTGCTCCTGGAAGTAGTGCGAGAGTCGCCACTGTGCTCGGAATACCGCGTACACCAGTTTTTGGTATTGCGGGTAGCGCTGTCATGAGTGTGTTAAGACTTCGCTGATGTAGTATACTGGGCGCTATATGGGGCGCTCCTTGCCCTCTTCTGGTCGTTCGACGACCATCACGGCGCTGATGACCTGATTGGAGGCCGCGACATAGACGAGCATTGGCTCTCTGTCGAGTGGCGCGACGAGTAGTGGTGCCGCGAGTAACACTTCTTTGAGTGCTTTTAGTGTGTTGTCGGCCTCTGCGTCCCATTGGAACATTGGGTTATTGCGCATCTGGCAGTATAGGGGCATTGCCTTCTCGCCTAGTCGGGGGATGAAGCGACTGAGAGACGCGACTCGCCCTACCAACTTTTGGACGTCGCGCAGGCACTCGGGTTTCCCGATTCACGCGATGGTGTCGATCTTGGTGGGGTTGGCCTCAATGCCTCGCTTGGAGACTACGTACCCCAGAAGTTGTCCGGTGGGTACGCCGAAGGTGCATTTTCCGGGGTTCAGTTTGATGTTGTACCTCCGCAGATTTGTGAAGGTTTCTGCTAGGTCAGTGAGCAGATCGTCCTGGCGGGTGGATTTTACCACCACGTCGTCGATGTAGACGTGCATGTTGCAGCCAATTTGGCTCGCTAGACACTCCTGCATGCACCTCTGATATGTGGCGCCTGCGTTCTTGAGGCCAAATGTCATGGCCATGTAGCAGAACGCGCTGAATGGCGTGATGAACGCCGTCTTCTCCTCGTCTTCAACCGCGATCTTGATCTTGTTGTAACCAGAGTAAGCATTGAGGAAACACAGTGACTCCGATCCGGCGGTCGAGTCGATGATCTGATCGATGCGCGGTAGGATGAACTCCTACTTCGGGCAGGCACTGTTGAGGTTGGTGTAGTCTATACACATTCTCCATGTGTTGTTCTTTTTGAGGACCAGGACTGGGTTTGCCAGCCACTTGGAGTACTTAATTGGCCAGATGAAGCCTGCGGCTAGCAGGCGCTAGACCTCCTCGGCTATTGCTCGATGGCGCTCTTCGTTGAAGGGCCGTAGCGACTGTTTTACTGGTCGCACTTTCGGGTCGGCATTGAGTTTGTGCTCAGCGAGTTCCCTCGGGACACCTGGCATGTCAGATGGCTTCCATGCAAAGATGTCGCGGTTCTCATGGAGGAACCCGATGAGCGCGCTTTCCTATGCGAGGCTCATATGCGCCCCAATGGTGACCGTCTGGCTGGAGTCGCCTGGGACGAGCTCGACGCTGCGGGTGTGCGTGGTCGCCACGAACGTGGAGTTCACGGCGATTGGTTTCTTCAGGATGGTAGGATCGTCCTTGTTGCTGTTGCCCGCATATTTCGCGAGCTCCTCCGCGTGGTCAGTCTCCACGGTGATGACGGTGTCGGCGAGCTCGGCGCCTTTTTCCTCACATTCCACAGCCATATCGGGGTCGCCGTGGACGGTGATGATGCCGCTCGGCCCGGGGAGCTTCATCATGTTGTAGGCATAGTGTGGGGTCGCCATGAACTTTGCGAATGCCTGGCGACCCAAGACGCAGTGGTAGATACTGCGGAAGTTTACTAGCTCGAAGACGATCCTCTCCGTGCGGTAGTTTGCCGGGGTGCCGAAGGTGACTGGCAGCGTCACCTTCCCGATCGGGTATGCCTTCTGACCGGGGACGATGCCGTGGAAGGTCGTCAGTGTTGGCTCGATGGCTATTTCTGGGAGCTAGAGCCTTTTGAAGGTGTCGAGGTACAGGATGTTAATGGAGCTCCCACCGTCCATCAGTGTCTTGGGCAGCCAGTAGTCGGCCACCTTTGGCCTGACCACCAGGGTGACTCGCCCTGGATACTCAATTCTTGGCGCGTGGTCCTAGCGACTCTAGGTGATGCTCTGTTCAGACCAGTTTAGGAAGCGGGGATGTCGACTTGCGTCACCGCATTGACGGCTACCGCGCGGGCGAGTACCTTCTTCTCACGCTTGGTGCCGAGCCCGATGAAGGTATGTAGCGACCCGACAGCGGTTCCGAAGCCGCCGCCGTTCCTGTTGTCCCGCGGTTGGTTGTTGTTGGGGTCCTCCCTTGCACGTCTTACCTTCTCGATCTCTTTGAGAGAGTGGCAGTCGGCGGTGGTGTGGGTGGCTGGTATTCCCTTCCTGCTGTGGTAGATGCAGGGCTGATTAAGCAGGGCGACAAGGTCGAATTTCGGCCTTGTCGCGTTGTTGGCGCGGTAGTTCCCGCTGTCGTAGTAGTTTCCTCTGTCGTAGAGGTAGTTCTTGGAGTCGCGTTGGCCGTAGCCGGCGTTGACGACGAAGTCGACTCGCCCGTCGGTCCGGCGCTTGCCCGTGATGCGGGTGTTGTAATCTAACTGCCTTCGCCGCGGTTGGCAAGGGTGTGTCGCAGGTCGTAGGGCTGGCGCGACCGCCACGCCTGATTGTGGATGATGTGCGTTTGGGCGTCGAGTGGTTGCCCGTTTGCAGCGACAGTGTTGTTCGCAGGTCGTGGCTCATTGGTCGACAACGCGGGGTTGGCGGCCCGCGGTTGGTTTGCCAGGGGTTGGGGTGGTGGGCAAACTATCGCGTTGGCCACGGTTGGGTGGCCGCTTGATGCCGCCCTGCTTGCTGACGAGTGGGAACACATCCGTCCACGCGGATCGACTCCCGCGGCTTGTTGCTCGACGTCCCTGACAAGTAGGGACTTGGCGTACTGGATCTGTAGTGCGCCGTCGCCTTGGACATCGAGGTTGGTGATCACGGTGTCGGCCGCGACGACGTTGTCCATCGGGGTGGAGTACAGTGGTAGCCTGTTGGCGTCCCGAGCTTGAGGCGAGATGATGATCCGTGGTTGGTGAGGTGGGGGCGCATGACCCATGGGTGGTGGAGGGGCCCCATTCGCCGGTGCTCTAGGTGGTGGTATTGGGGGGTTGCCTCCTCCTGGCGGCGCGTTCTTGCTGTGTTCGCGCTCAGCGGCGTGTGTAGGGTTGCCCTCGTCGTTGAAGTTCAGGACGCGGCCCTGAACATCGGGGTTCAGGCAGGTCCTTCGCCGTCTCTCGTTCGAGGCGGTATTTCTCGCGCTCGGCGAGTTCGTTGCGCTGCGCCTCCTGGAGCCGCAGGCGGGCTTGTTCCACCTCCGTGGTCGTTGCGGTCAGCGGAATCGGCGTGGAGAACGTATCTGGCGGGGCGGCCGTGCTACCCGCCATGTAAATCATGTTGAAGCGATTGGATCTGGCGGGAAGATCCTCGGGGGATTCCGAGCCAGAGTCGGAGTCGAAGATCCCTAGTATGGAGGGATCCTCTAGGGATCTTCGAAATCTTCAGGGTTGGAGACTCGCGTGATGGAGTCCTCCCGTGACGCGGCGATGATGGATCCGTTGGCCGATGCAGGGGTCGTAGAGTCGGCGTCGTCGTTGGTGGCGACGTTGGTCTCGACTGCGTCGCTAGCGGCCGAGTCGTACTCGGTGACGAGTCCTCTGATGGAGCGGACCTGCTCCTCCGAAAGCAGATCGCCGTGTGGACGCGATCCGCCGACGATCATGGTTGCGGCTGGGTCGACCACGCCGGTAAAGCCAACGAAGAGGTTGATGGAGCCGACCGGCATCACTGCGGCGTGTGTGACCGGGCACGACGCCGAGATGTAGCTGTTGGGCGGGATCTGCATGATCCCTCCGAAGGCGATCATGCGGCCGGTGGCGAACGGCCGCTCGATCGACGAGTAGGGTCTCACCGCAGAACTCAGGCCAGTCCTGCTATGCCCCACGGTGGGCGCCACTGTCGTGGAAATGGCCACGGCAGTCGCTGCCATAGGCAGCGATTGAGAGTTTCGTGAGGAAGAATTGGCGGCCATCTGCGGTGCGAGATGGGGGTAGATACATAAGGGTTTACCCAGGTTCGGCCCCCCGGAGGGTAAAGACCTACTCCTGCTAGGTTAGATTATGAGAGAGCGAGTTACAGGAGTCGCTTGAGGGGGTGTATGATGGAACGTGAGTCTCTATGATACCCTAGGGAGGTTTATATATGAAGAACCTCCCCGGGTTTACTAGTTGTCCTCGAACAAGATAAGGATCCGGGAGCTTTTGACCTAATCCGACTGGGCTTCTGCTACGCTCCTGGGCTTCCAGTCGCCAGTCGATGGTCCTCTTCTTTCCTCAGAGTCCAGTCGCTGTCCTTCAGGCGTACTCGCGGGCCTTCCGGCCCACTCAAAACCTACTGCTGAGCATACCCCCTTTGGCATATCCCCATCACGCGGCGGTTCGGTCGGGTCTCCCACAGGCAGAATCGGCGAATCGGTGAGCACCACACGAACGAGAAACTCACTGGGAACGCAATGATCGCCAGTGACTAACCTCGGAGCGATGCTTCAATTGGCTTGACTGCAGGTTCCTCGGCTTCCGTGGACTAGCTAAGAAGAACAAGAAGGATACGACGAGCACGGGAGTGCCCTTCGTTGGACTTAGGGTGGTCGGAGACGGCGAGAACAATAAGCTCCGGCGAGGTAGGGTTCCGGGTTCTTTCGGTGGAGAGGGTAAGAGAGGGAGCGATTGCGAGAGGGAGTGGATGAGGATGAGCGAGGGCATCGGCGTGGCCTCCTTATCCTCCCCGAGCAACGACAGCGTGGATCTCGACGCCGGCGAGCGGTGGCACTCGCGCCACGCAGCTGCTTCGGCGGCTGCGTGAGGTAGACGACGACAATAGAGTGGACAAAACGTTATCTAGGCCTAGGCCGGTGCTGGGCTGAGAAAAGTGAGCGAATTGTTCCGGAGGCGCACGTGGGCGGCAGCTAACGCAGAGACGACCTGGGCCGCAGGCCAATACTGCTGCGTAGTTCTTTTCCTTTTCTATTTTGATTTTCTGTTTTCATACCCCATTTTTATTTCAAATTCCAACTCTTTTAAGCATTGAAATTTTTATACAATATTTCAAATATTTTTAGAGGACCTGATATTAGTTGATTTCCTAATCTTGTTAGTGTGTTACAATTTCCAATTAAATATATAATCTTGTTTATTAAACAAAGTAATTAGGGTTTAGGGTTTTGTTTCTCACATGCAAATCTTATAGAAATGTTCTTGTTTTCACCATGGTAAGGGTGATGGTTTAGGATGGCTAATGATATCAATAGAATTCTATTCTAGCTTAGACTCAAATAAAGCTTAATGGAATAAACCTTTTAATGAATTAAATCTAAGGGTTCATAGACTGGTGGTTTAAATTTTATGGTTCTCCAAAACTTGGAAATTTTCCTATTGAAGTTCTACTTGCTTAGTAGTGTTTATAATTATCATAAAGCATTTTGGTTAATTCTTATACATCGATAACAACAATGAATATACTCATCAACATATAGTAATCATGGCTTCTGAGAGGATTTAATAACTCATATTCAATTATAGATATGGACAAGGCTTCTCAAACACTCACTTGGTTCTCCAATTACCTCTTGGAAACTTTAGTTGTCCAAGAGGTATTGTTCAATAGTTACCTAGGAATAGGAAATGGTTTCACTATCCATTTGATTCTAGGGTCTGGAATAATACAGTAGCCATGGGTCTTGTCATGGCTTGATATATTCTTGATTAAGGTTTCTAAAGAATCCTTAACTTAATACCTCACCAAGGTTATCGTTAGATAAGGAATTCCTTTCCTCAATATACTCCATATATCGTTCTTATCTTATTCACAAAGATCACATCATCCTGAATAAGACAATCATCTGACTCCACCATATCCATCATCATATGATGACATGGTCACGCCACTTCAACATTACTCCATTCTTACTCCTAGTGTATAACTCCTCTTAATTAACCACCATTGATGCACCTATCAATGTAGCTACTACTAACTCCATCTATTAAGTTCCTTAACTTCATCTTCCAGCTACTTCCAAGGTTTGAAAGACTACAATCCTTATTATACATACTAAGGATATCAATCCTTTGCAATAGGTATAGTACTACTCCCATAATACCAGTTGTCCTTATATTAACTTGGTTAAGCTACTATGCCTCTAACTACTCCATACAACTCATCAAATGCTTCACCATGCTCTAGCTTGACTTCTAATGATCAAGCTAGATGATTCAGCTTACTAGGGCTTGCCTAACTTGGTATATTCATAACTCTTCTTCAAAACCTAATCATCTATTCTCAAGTGACTTGAGAATAATGACCACCATCCTTTGATCATACAAAGCTTAGGCTTCTAATTGTCTGATCAAGATCTATACTCAACTAAGTGGTAAACTTGTATTAGTCTCTCTATAGACTTATCTTGTTAAGCAAGCTTATTCTAAGTCTATATCCACTTGTCCTAACAAGATTGTTATCTAATGTACTAACACTACTAGCTTTCTCATAGCTCCTCAATTACAGGACTTGGTCAAATAGGATTATCATCTATTAACATGACTCTAAGGGTATGTGATGGACGGTCTTGGCTTGACTTCCATTTCTACTCTATTTGTAATAAGAGTCAATGTTTAAGAACTTCCATGATGCCCATGGTAGGAATAATTAATGCAATAAATGCATAGGACACCTTCAAAGTTCATAAGAGTGACTAGATACAATAGTTTAAAACAAGCAATAACAAGTTATGCATCAATCAACTAGTCTTGGGACAATGCACATAGAACTAAGAATGGCCACTATGCTCTCAAAATAAGTGCATAAAGATAGAAGGTGGAGACTCAATATAATGGTGGAAGAAAGGCCTTTGTAAAAGGAAGTAGGGATTCAAGTCTCATAAAGAGCTTCCAAAAATTATGGTACTTATAGCTTTCAGCTCTCATTGCCCCTATCATAAGCATCTTTAAGGTGATTAAGGTTAAAGTGACACAACTAAGAGGATATGCTTGACAAGTTATAAACCGAAATCTCATGCCCCTTACTTACGAAGACCGGTCCTCATGCTACTCAACTTTAGTCACGAGTAAGCTCTTGTCATTGTAAGTATATGTGTATCATTAAGAACCGCCAATGGGGTACCCCTGGCACATGATATGGGAGCTTTCCCATAATCAAAATGACAAGGCAAGCAGACAATGAGCATCTCAACGATCTTTTTATTAGCTATTTGCATAGGTTTTTATTGAGGATGCTTCATAGAGTGCTCATTATGGTGATGCTGCAAGTTTCCACCATGATTAGGCATGGCTTAGGCTAGCGGCCCAAGCGTTTCTCTAACACGCATACAAACTCCATGATCTTACAAGTTACACTTTTATTTCACACCGCCGGGATCCATAAGCAAAAGAACATGATATCAACGGGGTACAAAGTACAAGTGCAATGTTGAAAGCGTTCCCCATGAAACATGGTTCTGCTAATTTCAAGCGGGCTAGCTAACACAGAGATGACCTGGGCCGCAGACCAATACTGTTGCGCAGTTCTTTTCCTTTTCTATTTTGATTTTTTGTTTTCATACCCCATTTTTATTTCAAATTCCAACTCTTTTAAGCATTGAAATTTTAATACAATATTTCAAATACTTTTATAGGACCTGATATTAGTTGATTTCCTAATCTTGTTCGTGTGTTACAATTTCCACTTAAATATATAATCTTGTTTATTAAACAAAGTAATTAGGGTTTAGGGTTTTGTTTCTCACATGCAAATCTTATATAAATTTTATTGTTTTCACCATGGTAAGGGTTATGGTTTAGGATGGCTAATGATATCAATAGAATTCTATTCTAGCTTAGACTCAAATAAAGCTTAATGGAATAAACCTTTTAATGAATTAAATCTTAGGGTTCATAGATTGGTGGTTTAAATTTTATGGTTCTCCAAAACTTGGAAATTTTCCTATTGAAGTTCTACTTGCTTAGTAGTGTTTATAATTATCATAAAACATTTTGGCTAATTCTTCTACATGGATAACAACAATGAAGATACTCATCTACATATAGTTATCATGGCTTCTAAGAGGATTTAATAACTCATATTCAATTATAGATATGGACAAGGCTTCTCAAACACTCACTTGGTTCTCTAATTACCACTTGGAAACTTTAGTTGTCCAAGAGGTATTGTTCAATAGTTACCTAGGAATAGGAAATGGTTTCACTATCCATTTGATTCTAGGGTCTAGAATAAGACAGTAGCCATGGGTCTTGTCATGGCTTGATATATTCTTGATTAAGGTTTCTAAAGAATCCTTACCTTAATACCTCACCAAGCTTATCGTTAGATAAGGAATTCCGTTTGTAAATATACTCCATATATCTTTCTTATCTTATTCACAAAGATCACGTCTTCCTGAATAAGACAATCATCTGATTCCACCATATCCATCATCATAAGATGACATGGTCATGCCACTTCAATATTACTCCATTCTTACTCCTAGTATATAACTCCTCTTAATTAACCACCGTTGTTGCACCTATCAATGTAGCTACTACTAACTCCATCTATTAACTTCCTTAACTTCATATTGCAACTACTTCCAAGGTTTCCAAGACTACAATCCTGACTATACATACTAAGGATATCAATCCTTTGCAATAGGTATAATACTACTCCCATAATACCAGTTGTCCTTGTATTAACTTGGTTAAGCTACTATGCCTCTAACTACTCCATACAACTCATCAAATGCTTCACCATGCTCTAGCTTGACTTCTAATGATCAAGCTAGATGATTCAGCTTACTAGGACTTGCCTAACTTGGTATATTCATAACTCTTCTTCAACACCTAATCATCTATTCTCAAGTGACTTGAGAATAATGACCACCATCCTTTGATCATACAAAGCTTAGGCTTCTAATTGTCTGATCAAGATCTATACTCAACTAAGTGGTAAACTTGTATTAGTCTCTCTATAGACTTATCTTATTAAGCAAGCTTATTCTAAGTCTATATCCACTTGTCCTAACAAGATTGTTATCTAATGTACTAACACTACTAGCTTTCTCATAGCTCCTCAATTACTAGATACTTACTTAAGGTATTTGGAAGGTCAGCACAATAAGTCAAAGGCTATCAGTCAATAAGTTCTAGGTCAAGAATTGATCACTCAATAGTGATGGTCCATTGACACTAGGACTTGGTCAAATAGGAGTATCATCTATTAACATGACACTAAGGGTATGTGATGGATGGTCTTGGCTTGACTTCCATTTCTACTCTATTTGTAATAAGAGTCAATGTTTAAGAACTACCATGATACCCATGGTAGGAATAATTAATGCAATCAAGTGTTTCCAGATTTAGTTATAGAATTTCTTTTACTTAAGTTATATGCTTAACTTAGTATTCAGGGTTTGTGGTAGATAATACCTTGATATCATCTTTAGAACATTAAGTACTCATCTTTGAGTTGTGGTATGGAATACCATGTAATGATCTCTAGAAGATCTAGTACTCCTTATTAAGTAGTGTGTTGTGACTTAGTTTTATTACATTTGATCTACCCTTATCAAATTATATTACCCAAAGATAAGGTTTTAGCAAAGTTCATATTGAAACTTATCGCAGTCAACTTGATGATCTACTTCAGTTCCACCAAGTTAAGAGAAGCTTCAATGACTTTGACAAGTTTTATTTAAAAGCGCGAAAATTACCCAGATTTTCTATGCATGAATGCAATGCACACACCTGTGTTCAGCTTATTTCTAATCTCTAATGCTGGGATGTTACAATGACACTCCAATATGTGTAAAACCATGGTCAAAAGCCCTAGAACATGCTGGAGTGGAACATTGGAATGCGATGGAACAGCTGTGTGACACCACACCCACTTGAGTGTGCGAGGTCATGTGGATCATTATGGGACGGAAGAGAACACATGCAATGACACTCCAATATGTGTCAAAGCATGGTCAGAAAGCCCTAGAACATGTTGGAGTGCAACATTGGAATGCAATGGATATCTAGAGTGATAGAGGTTGCATCACCACACCCACTTGAGTGTGTGAGGTCATGTGGATGATTATGGTTATGAAGAGACCACATGCAATGACACTCCAATATGTGTCAAACCATGGTCAGAAAGCCCTAGAACATGCTGGAGTGCAACATTGGAATGCAATGGAGCACTAGAGTGAAAGAGGTTTCATCACCACACCCACTTGAGTGTGTGAGGTCATGTGGATCATTATGGCTCGGAAGAGAACACATGCAATGACACTCCAATATGTGTCAAACCATGGTCAGAAAGCCATAGAACACGCTGGAGTGCAACATTGGAATGCAATGGAGCACCGGTGTGATAGAAGTTGCATCACCACACCCACTTGAGTGTCTATGGTCATGTTGATCATTACGGTTCGGAAGAGAACACATGCAAGGACACTCCAATTTGTGTCAAACCATGGTCAGAAATCCCTACAACATGTTGGAGTGTAACATTAGAATGTGATGGAGCACCAGTGTGACAGAAGTTGCATCACCACACCCACTTGAGTTTGTGTGTGGTCATTTGCAGCATAGTGCTTTGGAAAAGAACACATGCAATGACACTCCAATATGTGCCAAGCCATGGTCAGAAATCCCTAGAACATGCTGGAGTGCAACATTGGAATGCGATGGAGCACTAGTGTGATAGAGGTTGCATCACCACACCTAGTAGAGTGTGTGTGGTGATGTGGATCATTGTGGTTTGGAAAAGAACACATTCAATGATACTCTAATATGTGTCAATCCATGGTCCAAAAGCCATAAAACATGCTGGAGTGCAACATTGGAATGCAATGGAGAACCAACGTTACAGAGGTTTCATCAGCACATCCACTTTAGTGTGTGTGTGGTCATGTGGATCATTGTGGTTTTGAAAAGAACACATGCAATGATACTCCAATATGTGTCAAACGATGCTTGGAAAGCCCTGGAACATGTTGGAGTGCAACATTGGAATGCGATGGAGCACTAGTGTGACAGAGGTTGCATCACAACATCCACTTGAGAGAGTGTGTGGTCATGTGGACCATTGTGGTTTGCAAAATAACACATGGAATGACACTCCAATATGTGTAAAACCATGGCCAGAAAGCCCTAGAACATGCTGGAGTGCAACATTGGAATGCGATGGAGCACCACTGTGACAGAGCTTGCATCACCACACCCACTTGAGTGTGTGTGGTCATGTGGATCATTGTGGTTTGGAAAAGAACACATACAATGACACTGCAATATGTGTCAAACCATGGTCAAAAAGCTGTAGAACATGCTGGAGTGCAAAATTGGAATGCAATGGATCACCAGCGTGACAGAAGTTGCATCACCACACCCACTTTAGTGTCTGTGGTCATGTGGATCATTATGGTTCGGAAGAGAACACATGCAATGACACTCCAAAATGTGTTAAACCATGGTCAGAAATACCAACAACATGCTAGAGTGCGAGATTGGAATGCGATGGAGCACAAGTGTGATAGAGGTTGCATCACATTACCCACTTGAGCGTGTGTGTGGTCATGTGTATCATTATGGTTTTGAAGAGAACACATGAAGTGACACTCCAATATGTGTCAAACCATGCTCATAAATCCCTAGAACATGCTGGAGTGCAACTTTGGAATGTGATGGATAGCACCGGAGTGATAGAGGTTGCATCACCACACCCACTTGAGTGTTTGTGGTCATGTGGATCATTATGGTTCGGAAGTGAACACATGCAATGACACTCCAATATGTGTCAAACCATGGTAAGAAAGACCTAGAGAAAGCTGGAGTGCAACATTAGAATGCGAAGGAGCACCAGAGTGACTGAGAATGCATCACCACACCCACTTGAGTGTATGTGGTCGTGTGGATCATTATGGTTCAGAAGAGAACACATGCAATGAAACTCCAATATGTGTTAAAGCATGACAAGAAAGCCCTGGAAAATGCTAGAATGCAACACTGGAATGCGATAGAGAACCAATGTGACAGAGGTTGCATCACCACACCCACTTCATCGTGTGTGTGTGGTCATGTGGATCATTGTGGTTTTGAAATGAACACATGAAATGACACTCTAGCATGTGTTAAACCATGGTCAGAAAGCCCTGGAACATGTTGGAGTGCAACATTGGAATGCAATGGAGCACCAGAGTGATACAGGTTGCATCACCACACCAATTTGAGTGTGTGAGGTCATGTGGATCATTATGGTTCGGAAGAGAACACGTGCAATGACACACCAATATGTGTCAAACCATGGTCAGAAAGCCCTAGAACATGCTGGAGTGCAACATTGAAATGCAATGGAGCACGAGAGTGACAGAGGTTGCATCACCACACCCACTTGAGTGTGTGTGGTCATGTGGATCATTGTGGTTTGGAAAAGAACACATGCAATGACACTCAAATATGTGTCAAACCATGGTTAGAAAGCCCTAGAACACGCTGGAGTGCAACATTGGAATGCGATGGAGCACTAGTGTGACAAAGGTTGCATCACAACACCCACTTGAGCGAGTGTATGGTCATGTGGATCATTGTGGTTTGGAAAACAACACATGCAATGACACTCCAATATGTGTCAAACCATGCTCAGAAAGCCGTAGAACATGCTTGAGTGCAACATTGGAATGCGATGGAGCACCACCGTGACAGAGGTTGCATCACCACACACACTTGAGTGTGTGGTCATGTGGATCATTGTGGTTTGGAAAAGAACACATCCAATGACACTCCAATATGTGTCAAACCATTGTCAGAAAGCACTAGAAAATGCTAGAGAGCAACATTGGAATGCGATGGAGCACCAGTGTGACAGAGGTTGCATCACAATATCCACTTGAGTGTGTGTTTGGTCATGTGGATCATTGTGGTTCTGAAAAGAACACATGCAATGACACTCCAATATGTGTCAAACCATGGTCAGAAAGCCTTAGAACATGCTGGAGTGGAACATTGGAATGCAATGGAGCACCAAAGTGACAGAGGTTACATCACCACACCCACTTGAGTGTGTGTGGTCATGTGGATCATTGTGGTTTGCACAAGAACACATGGAATGACACTCCAATATATGTCAAACCATGGTCAGTAAGCCCTAGAACATGTTGGAGTGCAACATTCGAATGCGATGGAGCACCACTGTGACAGATGTTGAACCACCACACCCACTTGAGTGTGTGTGGTCATGTGGATCATTGTGGTTTGGAAAAGAACACATGCAATGACACTCTAATATGTGTCAAACCATGGTCAAGAGCCCTAGAACATGCTGGAGTGCAACATTGGAATGTGATGGAGAGCACCGGAGTGATAGAGGTTGCATCACCACACCGACTTGAGTGTTTGCGGTCACGTGAATCATTATGGTTCGGAAGTGAACAAATGAAATGACACTCCAGTATATGCCAAACCATGGTCAGAAAGACCTAGAGAATGCTGGAGTGCAACATTGGAATGCAATGGAGCACTAGAGTGACAGAGGTTGCACCACCACACCCACTTGAGTATGTGTGGTCATGTGGATCATTGTGGTTTGGAAAAGAACACATGCAATGACACTCAAATATGTGTCAAACCATGGTTAGAAAGCCCTAGAAGATGCTGTAGTGCAACATTGGAATGCTATGGAGCACTAGTGTGACAAAGGTTGCATCACAACACCCACTTGAGCGACTATGTGGTCATGTGGATCATTGTGGTTTGGAAAGGAACAGATGCAATGACACTCCAATATGTGACAAACCATGGTCAGAAAGCCGTAGAACATCCTGGAGTGCAACATTGGAATGCGCTGGAGCACCACTGTGACAGAGGTTGCATCACCAGACACACTTGAGTGTGTGTGGTCATGTGGATCATTGTTTTTTGGAAAAGAACAGATCCAATGACACTCCAATATGTGTCAAACGATTGTTAGAAAGCACTTGAAAATGCTGGAGAGCGACATTGGGATGCGATGGAGCACCAGTGTGACAGAGATTGTATCACCACACCCACTTGAGCGTGTGTGTGGTCATGTGGATCATTGTGGTCTGGAAAAGAACCCATGCCATGACACTCCAGTATGTGTCAAACCATGGTCAGAAAGCCCTACAACATGCTGGACTGCAACATTACAATGCAATGGAGCACCAGTATGATAGATGTTGCATCACCACACCCACTTGAGTTTGTTTGGTCATGTGGATCATTGTGGTTTGGAAAAGAACACATGCAATGCCACTCCAATATGTCTGAAACCATGGTCAGAAAGCCCTAGAACATGCTCGAGTGCAACATTGGAATGCGATGGAGAACCAGCGTGATGGAGGTTGCATTACCACACCCACTTGAGTTTGTGTGGTCATGTGGATCATTATGATTTGGAAAAGAACACATGGAGTGAGACTCCAATATGTGTTAAACCATTGGCAGAAAGAACTAGAAAATGCTGGAGAGCAACATTGGAATGCGATGGAGCACCAGTCTGACAGAGGTTGCATCACCACACCCAATTGGGTGTGTGTGCTCATGTGGATCATTGTGGTTTGGAAACGAACACATGCAATGACACTCCAACATGTGTCAAACCATGGTCAGAAAGTCCTAGAACATGCTCGAGTTCAACATTGGAATGCAATGGAGCCCTAGTGTTATAGAGGTTGCGTCACAACTTCCACTTGAGTGTGTGTTTGGTCATTTTGATCATTGTGGTTTTGAAAAGAACACATGCAATGACACTCCAATATGTTTCAAACCATGGTTCAAAGCCCTAGAACATGCTGCAGTGCAACATTGGAATGTGATAGAGGTTGCATCACCACACCCACTTGAGTGTTTGTGGTCATGTGGATCATTATGGTTCAGAAGTGAACACATGAAATGACACTCCAATATGTGGCAAACCATGGTCAGAAAGACATAGAGAATGCTGGAGTGCAACATTGGAATGCAGTGGAGCACGAGAGTGATAGAGGTTGCATCACCACACCCACATGAGTGTATGTGGTCGTGTGGATAATTGTGGTTTGGAAAAGAACACATGCAATGACACTCAAATATGTGTCAAACCATGGTTAGAAAACCCTAGAACACGCTCGAGTGCAACATTGGAATGCGATGGAGCACTGGTGTGACAAAGGTTGCATCACAACACCCACTTTAGCGACTTTGTGGTCATGTGGATAATTGTGGTTTGGAAAAGAACAGATGCAATGACAGTCCAATATGTGACAAACCATGCTCAGAAAGCCGTAGAACATCCTGGAGTGCAACATTGGAATGCAATGGAGCACCACCGTGATAGAGGTTGCATCACCACAGATTGTGTTTTGGAAAAGAACACATCCAATGACACTCCAATATGTGTCAAACCATTGTCAGAAAGCACTAGAAAATGCTGGAGAGCGACATTGGAATGCGATGGAGCACCAGTGTGACAGAGGTTGCATCACCACACCCACTTGAGCGTGTGTGTGGTCATGTGGATCATTGTGGTCTTGAAAAGAACACATGCAATGACACTCCAGTATGTGTCACACCATGGTCAGAAAGTCCTAGAACATGCTGGATTGCAACATTGGAATGCAATGGAGCACCAGTGTGATAGAGGTTGCATCACCACACCCACTTGAGTGTCTGTGGTCATCTAGATTATTCTGGTTTGGAAAAGAACACATGCAATAACACTCCAATATGTGTCAAACCATGGTCAGAAAGACCTACAACATGCTGGACTGCAACATTACAATGCAATGGAGCAGCAGTATGATAGATGTTGCATCACCACAACCACTTGAGTTTGTTTGGTCATGTGGATCATTATGGTTTGGAAAAGAACACATGCAGTGACACTCCAATAGGTGTCAAACCATTGTCAAAAATCTCTAGAAAATGCTGGAGAGAAACATTGGAATGCGATGGAGCACCAATGTGACAGAGGTTGCATCACCAGACCCACTTGAGTGTGTGTGCTCATGGGATCATTGTGGTTTGGAAAATAACACATGCAATGACACTCCAACACGTGTCAAACTAGGGCAAGAAAGCCCTAGAACATGCTCGAGTGCAACATTGGAATGCGATGGAGAAGTAGTGTGACACAGGTTGCATCACAACATCCACTTGAGTGTGTGTTTGGTCATGTGGATCATTGTGGTTTTGAAAAGAACACATGCAAGGACACTCCAATATGTGTCAAACCATGGTCAAAAGCACTAGAACATGCTGGAGTGCAACATTGGAATACGATGGAACACCTGTGTGACAAAGGTTGCATCACCACACCCACTTGAGTTTGTTTGGTTACGTGGATCATTGTGGTTTGGAAAAGAACACATGTAGTGACACTCCAATATGTGTCAAACCATTGTCAAATATCTCTAGAAAATGCTGGAGAGCAACATTGGAATGCGATGGAGCAGTAGTGTGACTGAGGTTGCATCACCACACCCACTTGAGTCTGTGTTTGGCCATGTGGATCATTGTGGTTTTGAAAAGAACACATGCAATGACACTCCAATATGTGTCAAACCATTGTCAGAAAGCACTAGGAAATGCTGGAGAGCGACATTGGAATGCGATGGAGCACCAGTGTGACAGAGGTTGCATCACCACACCCACTTGAGCGTGTGTGTGGTCATGTGGATCATTGTGGTCATGAAAAGAACACATGCAATGACACTTCAGTATGTGTCAAACCATGGTCAGAAAGCCCTAGAACATGCTGGATTGCAACATTGGAATGTAATGGAGCACTAGTGTGATAGAGGTTGCATCACCACACCCACTTGAGTGTCTGTGGTCATCTGGATTATTCTGGTTTGGAAAAGAACACATGCAATAACACTCCAATATGTGTCAAACCATGGTCAGAATGCCCTACAACATGCTGGACTACAACATTATAATGCAATGGAGCACCAGTATGATATATGTTGCATCACCACAACCACTTGAGTTTGTTTGGTCATGGGGATAATTATGGTTTGGAAAAGAACACATGCAGTGACACTCCAATAGGTGTCAAACCGTTGTCAAAAATCTCTAGAAAATGCTGGAGAGAAACATTGGAATGCGATGGAGCACCAGTGTGACAGGGGTTGCATCACCAGACCCACTTGAGTGTGTGTGCTCATGGGATCATTGTGGTTTGGAAAATAACACATGCAATGACACTCCAACACGTGTCAAACCAGCGCAAGAAATCCCTAGAACATGCTCGAGTGCAACATTGGAATGCGATGGAGAAGTAGGGTGACACAGGTTGCATCACAACATCCACTTGAGTGTGTGTTTGGTCATGTGGATCATTGTGGTTTTGAAAAGAACACATGCAAGGACACTCCAATATGTGTCAAACCATGGTCAAAAGCACTAGAACATGCTGGAGTGCAACATTGGAATGCGATGGAACACCTGTGTGACAAAGGTTGCATCACCACACCCACTTGAGTGTGCGAGGTCATGTGGATCATTATGGCTCGGAAGAGAACACATGGAATGACACTCCAATATGTGTCAAACCATGGTTAGAAAGCCCTAGAACATGTTGGAGTGCAACATTGGAATGCGATGGAGCTCAAGTGTGACAGAGGTTGCATCACCACACCCACTTGAGTGTGTGTGCTCATGTGCATCATTGTGGTTTGGAAAAGAACACATGCAATGACACTCCAACATGTGTTAAACCATGGTCAGAAAGTCCTAGAACATGCTCGAGTGCAACATTGGAATGCGATGGAGCACTAGTGTGACAGAGGTTGCATCACAACATCCACTTGAGTGTGTGTTTGGTCATGTGGATCATTGTGCTTTTGAAAAGAACAGATGCAATGACACTCCAATATGTGTCAAACCATGGTCAAAAGCCGTAGAATATGCTAGAGTGCAACATTGGAATGTGATGGAGAGCACCAGAGTGATAGAGGTTGCATCACCACACCCACTTGAGTGTTTGTGGTCATGTGGATCATTATGGTTCGGAAGTGAACACATGAAATGACACTCCAATATGTGTCAAACCATGGTCAGAAAGACCTAGAGAATGTTGGAGTGCAACATTGGAATGCGATGGAGCACCTGTGTGATAGAGGTTGCATCACCACACCCACTTGAGCGTGTGTGGATCATTGTGGTCTGGAAAAGAACACATGCAATGACACTCCAGTATGTGTCAAACCATGATCAGAAAGCCCTAGAACATGCTGGATTGCAACGTTGGAATGCAATGGAGCACCTGTGTGACAGAGGTTGCATCACCACACCCACTTGAGTGTGTGTGGTCATCTGGATTATTCTGGTTTGGAAAAGAACACATGCAATCACACTCCAATATTTTTCAAACCATGGTCAGAAAGCCCTACAACATGTTGGACTGCAACATTACAATGCAATGGAGCACCAGTATGATAGATGTTGCATCACCACACCCACTTGAGTTTGTTTGGTTATGTGGATCATTATGGTTTGGAAAGAACACATGTAGTGACACTCCAATATGTGTCAAACCATTGTCAAAAATCTCTAGATAATGTTGGAGAGCAACATTGGAATGTGATGGAGCAGTAGTGTGACTGAGGTTGCATCACCACACCCACTTGAGTGTGTGTTTGGCCATGTGGATCATTGTGGTTTTGAAAAGAACACATGAAATGACACTCCAATATGTGTCAAACCATGGTCAAAAGCCCTAGAACATGCTGGAGTGCAACATTGGAATGCGATGGAGAGCACCGGTGTGACAGAGGTTGCATAACCACACCCACTTGAGTGTGTGAGGTCATGTGGATCATTAAGGTTCGGAAGAGAACACATGCAATGACACTCCAATATGTGTCAAACCATGGTCAGAAAGCCCTAGAACATGCTGGAGTGCAACATTGGAATGCAATGGAGCACTAGAGTGACAGAGGTTTCATCACCACACCCACTTGAGTGTGTGAGGTCATGTGGATCATTATGGCTCAGAAGAAAACACATGCAATGACACTCCCATATGTGTCAAACCATGGTCAGAAAGCCGTGGAACAGGCTGGAGTGCAACATTGGAATGTAATGGACCACCGGTGTGATAGAAGTTGCATCACCACACCCACTTGGGTGTCTGTGGTCATGTGGATAATTATGATACCGAAGAGAACACATGCAATGACACTCCAATATGTGTCAAACCATGGTCAGAAATCCCTACAGCTTGCTGGAGTGCAACATTAGAATGTGATGGAGCACTAGTGTGACAGAGCTTGCATCACCACACCCACTTGAGTGTGTGTGTGGTCATTTGGATCATTGTGCTTTGGAAAATAACACATGTAATGAAACTCCAATATCTGCCAAACCATGGACAGAAAGACTTAGTACATGCTGGAGTGCAACATTGGAATGTGATGGAGCACTAGTGTGATAGAGGTTGCATCACCACACCCAATAGAGTGTGTTGTCATGTGGATCATTGTGGTTTGGAAAAGAACACATTCAATGATACTCCAATATGTGTCAATCCACGGTCTAAAAGCCCTAAAACATGCTGCAGTGCAACATTGGAATGCGATGGAGAACCAATGTGACAGAGGTTGCATCACCACACCCACTAAAGTGTGTGTGTGGTCATGTGGATAATTGTGGTTTTGAAAAGAACACATGCAATGATACTCTAGTATGTGTCAAACCATGCTTGGAAAGCCCTAGAACATGCTGGAGTGTAACATTTGAATGCGGTGGAGCACTAGTGTGACAGAGGTTACATCACAACACCCACTTGAGAGAGTGTGTGGTCACGTGGATCATTGTGGTTTGAAAAAAAACCACTCCAATATGTGTCAAACCATGATCAGAAAGCCCTAGAACATGCTGGAGTGCAACATTGGAATGTGATGGAGCACCAGTTTGACAGAGGTTGCATCACCATGCCCAATTGAATGTGTGTGGTCATGTGGATCACTGTGGTTTGGAAAAGAACACATTCAATGATACTCCAATATGTGTCAAACCATGGTCAGAATGATCTAAAACATGCTGGAGTGCAACATTGGAATGCGATGGAGAACTAGAGTGATAGAGGTTGCATCACCACACCCACTTGAGTGTGTGTGGTCATGTGGATGATTGAGGTTTGGAAAAGAACAAATGCAATGAAACTAAAATATGTGTCAAACCATGGTCAAAAAGCCCTAGAACATGCTGGATTGCAACATTGGAATGCGATGGAGCACTAGTGTGACAGAGGTTGCATCACAGCATCCACTTGAGAGAGTGTGTGGTCATGTGGACCATTGTTGTTTGCAAAAGAATGCATGGAATGACACTCCAATATGTGTCCAACCATGGTCAGAAAGCCCTAGAACATGCTAGAGTGCAACATTGGAATGCGATGGAGCACCACTTTGACAGAGGTTGCATCACCACACCCACTTGAGTGTGTGTGGTCATGTGGATAATTGTGGTTTGGAAAAGAAAACATGCAATGACACTCCAATATGTGTCAAACCATGGTCAGAAAGCCGTAGAACATGCTAGAGTGCAATACTGGAATGCAATGGATCACCAGCGTGACAGATGTTGCATCACCACACCCACTTGACTGTCCGTGGTCACGTGGATCATTATGGTTCGAAAGAGAACACATGCAATGAAAATCCATTATGTATTAAACCATGGTAAGAAATCCCTACAACATGCTGGAGTGGAAGATTCGAATGCGATGGAGCACTAGTGTGACAGAGGTTACATCACCACACCCACTTGAGTGTGTGTGTGGTCATTTGGATCATTGTGCTTGGGAAAAGAACATATGCAATGACACACCAATATGTCTCAAACCATGGTCAGAAAGCCCTAGAACATGCTGGAGTGCAACATTGGAATGCAATGGATCACCGGTGTGATAAAGGTTGCATCACCACACCCACTTGAGTGTGTGTGGTCATGTGGATCATTGTGGTTTGGAAAAGAACACATTAAATGATACTCCAATATGTGTCAATCCATGGTCAGAAAGCCCAAAAACATGTTGGAGTGGAACATTGGAATGCGACGGAGAACCAATGTGACAACGGTTGCATCACCACACCCACTTGAGTGTGTGTGGTCATGTGGATCATTGTTGTTTGGAAAATAACAAATGCAATGATACTCCAATATGTGTCAAAGCATGCTCGAAAAGCCCTAGAACATGCTGGAGTGCATCATTGGAATGCGATGGAGCACTAGTGTGACAGAGGTTACATCACAACACCCACTTGAGCGAGTGTGTGGTCATGTGGATCATTGTGGTTTGGAAAAGAACACATGCAATGACACTCCAATATGTGTCAAACCATGGTCAGAAAGCCTTAGAACATGCTGGAGTGCAACATTGGAATGTGATGGAGCACGAGTGTGACAGAGGTTGCATCACCACGCGCAATTCAATGTGTGTGTGGTGATGTGGATCATTGTGGTTTGGAAAAGAACACATTCAATGATACTACAATATGTGTCAAACCATGGTCAGAAAGCCCTAAAACATGCTAGAGTGCAACATTGGAATGCGATGGAGAACCAGTGTGACAGAGGTTGCATCACCACACTTGAGTGTGTGGTCATGTGGATGATTGTGGTTTGGAAAAGAACACATGCAATGGCACTAAAATATGTGTCAAACCATGGTCAGAAAGCCCTAGAACATGCTGGAGTGCAACATTGGAATGCGATGGAGCACTAGTGTGACAGAGGTTGCATCACAACATCCACTTGACCTAGTGTGTGGTCCTGTGGATCATTGTGGTTTGCAAAAGAACACATGGAATGACACTCCAATATTTGTCAAACCATGGTCAGTAAGCCCTAGAACATGCTAGAGTGCAACATTGGAATGCGATGGAGAACCACTGAGACAGAGGTTGCATCACCACACCCACTTGAGTGTGTGTGGTCTTGTGGATAATTGTGGTTTGGAAAAGAACACATGCAATGACATTCGAATATGTGTCAAACCATGGTCAGAAAGCCGTAGAACATGTTGGAGTGCAACATTGGAATGCAATAGATCACTAGTGTGATAGAAGTTGCATCACCACACCCACTTGAGTGTCTCTAGTCATGTGGATCATTATGGTTCGGAAGAGAACAAATGCAATGACACTCCAATATGTGTTAAACCATGGTCAGAAATCCCTACAACATGCTGGAGTGCAACATTGGAATGCGATGGAGCACCAGTGTGACAGAGGTTGCATCACCGCACCCAGTTGAGTGTGTGTGTGGTCATTTGGATCATTGTGCTTTGGAAAAACACATGTAATGACTCTCCAATATGTGTCAAACCATGGTCAGAAAACCCTAGATCATGCTGGAGTGCAACATTGGAATGGGATGGAGAACCAATGTGACAGAGGTTACATCACAACACCCACTTGAGGGAGTGTGTGGTCATGTGGATCATTGTGGTTTGGAAAAGAACACATACCATGACACTCCAATATGTGTCAAACCATGGTCAGAAAGCCCTAGAACATGCTGGAGTGCAACATTGGAATGCAATGGAGCATTACTGTGACAGAGGTTGCATCACCACGCCCAATTGAGTGTGTGTGTTCATGTGGATCATTGTGGTTTAGAAAAGACAACATTCAATGATACTCCAATATGTGTCAAACCATGGTTAGAAAGCCCTAAAACATGCTGGAGTGCAGCATTCAAATGCGATGGAGAACCAGTGTGCCAGAGGTTGCATCACCACACCCACTTGAGTGTGTGTGGTCATGTGGATGATTGTCGTTTGGAAAAGAACATCTGCAATGACACTAAAATATGTGTCAAACCATGGTCAGAAAGCCCTAGAACATGGTGGAGTGCAACATTGGAATGCGATGGAGCACTAGTGTGACAGAGGTTGCATCAAAATGTCCACTTGAGCGAGTGCGTGGTCATGTGGATCATTGCGGTTTGGAATAGAACACATGGAATGACACTCCAACATGTGTCAAACCATGGTCTGAAAGCCCTAGAACATGCTGGAGTGTAACATTCGAATGCGATGGACCACCACTGTGACAGATGTTGCATCACCACACCCACTTGAGTGTGTGTGGTCATGTGGATCATTGTGGTTTGGAAAAGAACACATCCAATGACACTCCAATATGTGTCAAACCATGGTGAGAAAGTCGTAGAACATGGTGGAGTGCAACATTGGAAAGCGATGGAGCACTAGTGTGATAGAGGTTGCATCACCACATGCACTTGAGTATTTGTGGTCATGTGGATCATTATGGTTTGGAAGAGAACACATGCAATGACACTCCAATATGTGTTAAACCATGGTCACAAATCCCTACAACATGATGGAGTGCAACATTGGAATGCGATGGAGCACCAGTGTGATAGAGGTTGCATCACCACGCCCAATTGAGTGTGTGTGGTCATGTGGATCATTGTGGTTTGGAAAACAACACATTCAATGATACTCCAATATGTGTCAAACCATGGTTAGAAAGACCTAAAACATGCTGGAGTGCATCATTGGAATGCGATGGAGAACGAGTGTTAAAGAGGTTGCGTCACCACACCCACTTGAGTATGTGTGATCATGTGCATGATTGTGGTCTAGAAAAGAACATATGCAATGAAACTCAAATATGTGTCAAACCATGGTCAGAAAGCTCTAGAACAAGCTGGAGTGTAACATTGGATTGTGATGGAGCACTGGTGTGACATAGGTTGCATCACAACATCCACTTGAGCGACTGTGTGGTCATGTGGATCATTGTGGTTTGGAAAAGAACACATGAAATGACACTCCAATATGTGTTAAACTATGGACATAAAGCCCTAGAACATGCTGGAGTGCAACATTGGAATGCGATGGAGCACCACTGTGACAGAGGTTGCATCACCACACCCACTTGAGTGTGTGTGGCCATGTGGATCATTGTACTTTGGAAAAGAACACATGCAATGACACTCCAATATGTGTTAGACCATGGTCAGAAAGCCCTAGAACATGCTGGAGTGCAACATTGGAATGCAATGGATCACCAGTGTGACAGAAGTTGCATCACCACACCCACTTGAGTGTGTGTGTGGTCATTTGGATCATTGTGCTTTGGAAAATAACACATGTAATGCAACTCCAATATGTGTCAAACCATGTTCAGAAAGCCCTAGAACATGCCGGAGTGCAACATTGGAATGCGATGGAGCCCTAGTGTGACAGAGATTGCATCAGCACACCCAATTGAGTGTGTGTGCTCATGTGGATCATTCTAGTTTGGAAAAGAAGACATGCAATGATACTCCAAGATGTGTCAAACCATGGTCAGAAAGCCCTAAAACATGCTGGAGTGCAACATTGGAATGCGATGGAGAACCAATGTGACAGAGGTTGCATCACCACACCCACTTGAGTGTGTGTGGTCATGTGGATCCTTGTGGTTTGGAAAAGAACACATGCAATGATACTCCAAAATGTGTCAAACCGTGCTCAGAAATCCCTAGAACATGGTGAAGTGCGACAATGGAATGCGATGGAGAACTAGTGTGACAGAGGTTTTATCACAACACCCACTTGAGCGTGTGTGTGATCATGTGGATCATTGTGGTTTGGTAAAGAACACATGCAATGACACTCCAATATGTCTCAAACCATGGTCAGAAATCTCTGCAACATGCTGGAGGCAACATTGGAATGTGATGGAGCACCAGTGTGACATAGGTTGCATCAACACACCCACTTGATTGTGTGTGTGGTCATTTGGATCATTGTGCTTTGGAAAATAACACATGTAATGACACTCCAATATGTGTCAAACCATGTTCCGAAAGCCCTAGAACATGCTGGAGTGCAACATTGGAATGCGATGGAGCCCTATTGTGACAGAGGTTGCATCACCACACCCAATTGAGTGTGTGTGCTCATGTGGATCATTCTAGTTTGGAAAAGAACACATGCAATGATACTCCAAGATGTGTCAAACCATGGTCAAAAATCCCTAAAACATGCTGGAGTGCAACATTGGAATGCGATGGAGAACCAATGTGACAGAGGTTGCATCACCACACCAACTAGTGTGTGTGTGGTCATGTGGATCATTGTGGTTTGGTAAAGAACACATGCAATGACACTCCAATATGTGTCAAACCATGGTCAGAGAGCCCTAGAACATGCTGGAGTGCAACATTGGAATGCGATGGAGCACCACTATGACAGAGGTTGCATCACCAGACCCACTTGAGTGTGTGTGGTCATGTGGATGATTGTGGTTCGAAAACGAACACATTCAATGACACTCAAATATGTGTCAAACCATGGTCAGAAAGCCCTAGAACATGCTGGAGTGCAACATTGGAATGCGATGGAGCACTAGTGTGATAGAGGTTGCATCACAACATACACTTGATTGAGTCTGTGGTCATGTGGATCATTGTGGTTTGGAAAAGAACACATGGAATGACACTCCAATATGTGCAGACCATGGTCAGAAAGCCCTAGAACATGCGGGAGTGCAACATTGGAATGCGATGGAGCACCACTCGGACAGAGGTTGCATCACCACACCCACTTGAGTGTGTGTGCTCATGTGGATCATTCTAGTTTGGAAAAGAACACATGCAATGATACTCCAAGATGTGTCAAACCATGGTCAAAAATCCCTAAAACATGCTGGAGTGCAACATTGGAATGCGATGGAGAACCAATGTGACAGAGGTTGCATCACCACACCAACTAGTGTGTGTGTGGTCATGTGGATCATTCTGGTTTGGTAAAGAACACATGCAATGACACTCCAAGATGTGTCAAACCATGGTCAGAGAGCCCTAGAACATGCTGGAGTGCAACATTGGAATGCGATGGAGCACCACTATGACAGAGGTTGCATCACCAGACCCACTTGAGTGTGTGTGGTCATGTGGATGATTGTGGTTCGAAAACGAACACATGCAATGCACTCAAATATGTGTCAAACCATGGTCAGAAAGCCCTAGAACATGCTGGAGTGCAACATTGGAATGCGATGGAGCACTAGTGTGATAGAGGTTGCATCACAACATACACTTGATTGAGTCTGTCGTCATGTGGATCATTGTGGTTTGGAAAAGAACACATGGAATGACACTCCAATATGTGCAGACCATGGTCAGAAAGCCCTAGAACATGCGGGAGTGCAACATTGGAATGCGATGGAGCACCACTCGGACAGAGGTTGCATCACCACACCCACTTGAGTGTGTCTGGTCATGTGGATGATTGTGGTTTGGAAAATAACACATGCAATGACACTCAAATATTTGTAAAACCATGGTCAGAATGCACTAGAACATGCTGGAGTGCAACATTGGAATGCGACGGAACACTAGTGTGACCGAGGTTGCATTAAAACATCCACTTGAGCGAGTGTGTGGTCATGTGGATCACTATGATTTGGAAAAGAACACATGGAATGACACTCCAATATGTGTTAAACTATGGACATAAAGCCCTAGAACATGCTGGAGTGCAACATTGGAATGCGATGGAGCACGACTGTGATAGAGGTTGCATCACCACACCCACTTGATTGTGTGTGGTCATGCGGATCATTGTGGTTTCGAAAAGAACACATGCAATGAAACTCTAATATGTGTCAAACCATGGTCAGAAAGCCCTAGAACATGATGGAGTGCAAAATTGGAATGCAATGGATCACAAGTGTGACAGAAGTTGCATCACCACACCCACTTGATTGTCTTTGGTCATGTGGATCATTATGGTTCTGAAGATAACACATGCACTGACACTCCAATATCTGTCAAACCATGGTCAGAAATCCCTATAACATGCTAGAGTGCAACATTGGAATGCGATGGAGCACCAGTGTGATAGAGGTTACATCACCACACCCACTTGAGTGTGTGTGTGGTTATTTGGATCATTGTGCTTTGGAAAAGAATACATGCAATGACACTCCAATATGTGTCAAACCATGGTCAAAAATCCTAGAACATGCTGGAGTGCAACATTGGAATGCGATGGAGCACTAGTGTGATAGAGATTGCATCACAACACCCACTTGAGCGAGTGTGTGGTCAGGTGGATCATTGTGATTTGAAAAAGAACACATGGAATGACACTCCAATATGTGTCAAACCATGGTTAAAAGCCCTAGAAGATGCTAAAATGCAACATGGGAATGAGATGGAGTACCAATATGATAGAGGTTGCATCACGACACCCAATTGAGTGTGTGTGGTCATGTGGATCATTGTGGTTTGAAAAATAACACACTCAATGATACTCCAATCTGTGTCAAACCATGGTTAGAAAGCCCTAAAACATGTTGGAGTGCAACATTGGAATGTGATGGAGAATCAGTGTGACAGAGGTTGCGTCACCAAACCCACTTGAGTGTGTGTGGTCATGTGGATGATTGTGGTTTGGAAAACAACACATGTAATGACACTCAAATATGTGTCAAACCATGGTCAGAAAGACCTAGAACATGCTAGAGTGCAACATTGGAATGCGATGGAGCACTAGTGTGACATAGGTTGCATCATAACATCCACTTGAGCGAGTGTGTGGTCATGTGGATCATTGTGAATTGGAAAACAACATATGGAATGACACTCCAATATGTGTCAAACCATTGTTAAAAAGCCCTAGAACATGCTGGAGTGCAACATTGGAATGTGATGGAGCACCACTATGACAGAGGTTGCATCACCACACCCACTTGAGTGTGTGTGGTCATGTGGATAACTGTGCTTTGGAAAATAACACATGAAATGACACTCCAATATGTGTTAAACCATGGTCAGAAAGCCCTAGAACATGCTGGAGTGCAACATTGGAATGCAATGGATCATCAGTGTGACAGAAGTTGCATCACCACACCCACTTGAGTGTCTGTGGTCATGTGGATCATTATGGTTTGGAAGAGAACACATGCAATGACACTCCAATATGTGTCATACCATGGTCAGAAATCCCTACGACATGCTAGAGGCAACATTGGAATGTGATGGAGCACTAGTTTGACATAGGTTGCATCACCACACCCACTTGAGTGTGTGTGTGGTCATTTGGATCATTGTGCTTTGGAAAATAACACATGTAATGACACTCCAATATGTGTCAATCCATGTTCAGAAAGCCCAAGAACATCCTAGAGTGCAACATTGGAATGCGATGGAGCCCTAGTGTGACAGAGGTTGCATCACCACACCCAATTGAGTGTGTGTGGTCATGTGGATCATTCTAGTGTGGAAAAGAACACATTCAACGATACTCCAAGATGTGTCCAACCATGGTCAGAAAGCCCTAAAACATGCTGGAGTGCAACATTGGAATGCGATGGTGAACCAATGTGACAGAGGTTGCATCACCACACCCACTTGAGTGTGTGTGGTCATGTTGATCCTTCTGGTTTGGAAAAGAACACATGCAATGATACTCCAATATGTGTCAAACCATGCTCAGAAAATCCCTAGAACATGATGAAGTGCAACATTGGAATGCGATGGAGAACTAGTGTGACAGAGGTTGCATCAGAACACCCACTTGAGCGTGTGTGTGGTCATGTGGATCATTGTGGTTTGGAAAAGAACACATGGAATGACACTCCAATATGTGCAGACCATGGTCAGAAAGCCCTAGAACATGCGGGAGTGCAACATTGGAATGCGATGGAGCACCACTCGGACAGAGGTTGCATCACCACACCCACTTGAGTGTGTGTGCTCATGTGGATCATTCTAGTTTGGAAAAGAACACATGCAATGATACTCCAAGATGTGTCAAACCATGGTCAAAAATCCCTAAAACATGCTGGAGTGCAACATTGGAATGCGATGGAGAACCAATGTGACAGAGGTTGCATCACCACACCAACTAGTGTGTGTGTGGTCATGTGGATCATTCTGGTTTGGTAAAGAACACATGCAATGACACTCCAAGATGTGTCAAACCATGGTCAGAGAGCCCTAGAACATGCTGGAGTGCAACATTGGAATGCGATGGAGCACCACTATGACAGAGGTTGCATCACCAGACCCACTTGAGTGTGTGTGGTCATGTGGATGATTGTGGTTCGAAAACGAACACATGCAATGACACTCAAATATGTGTCAAACCATGGTCAGAAAGCCCTAGAACATGCTGGAGTGCAACATTGGAATGCGATGGAGCACTAGTGTGGTAGAGGTTGCATCACAACATACACTTGATTGAGTCTGTCGTCATGTGGATCATTGTGGTTTGGAAAAGAACACATGGAATGACACTCCAATATGTGCAGACCATGGTCAGAAAGCCCTAGAACATGCGGGAGTGCAACATTGGAATGCGATGGAGCACCACTCGGACAGAGGTTGCATCACCACACCCACTTGAGTGTGTCTGGTCATGTGGATGATTGTGGTTTGGAAAATAACACATGCAATGACACTCAAATATTTGTAAAACCATGGTCAGAATGCACTAGAACATGCTGGAGTGCAACATTGGAATGCGACGGAGCACTAGTGTGACCGAGGTTGCATTAAAACATCCACTTGAGCGAGTGTGTGGTCATGTGGATCAATGTGATTTGGAAAAGAACACATGGAATGACACTCCAATATGTGTTAAACTATGGACATAAAGCCCTAGAACATGCTGGAGTGCAACATTGGAATGCGATGGAGCACGACTGTGATAGAGGTTGCATCACCACACCCACTTGATTGTGTGTGGTCATGCGGATCATTGTGGTTTCGAAAAGAACACATGCAATGAAACTCTAATATGTGTCAAACCATGGTCAGAAAGCCCTAGAACATGATGGAGTGCAAAATTGGAATGCAATGGATCACAAGTGTGACAGAAGTTGCATCACCACACCCACTTGATTGTCTTTGGTCATGTGGATCATTATGGTTCTGAAGATAACACATGCACTGACACTCCAATATCTGTCAAACCATGGTCAGAAATCCCAATAACATGCTAGAGTGCAACATTGGAATGCGATGGAGCACCAGTGTGATAGAGGTTACATCACCACACCCACTTGAGTGTGTGTGTGGTTATTTGGATCATTGTGCTTTGGAAAAGAATACATGCAATGACACTCCAATATGTGTCAAACCATGGTCAAAAATCCTAGAACATGCTGGAGTGCAACATTGGAATGCGATGGAGCACTAGTGTGACAGAGATTGCATCACAACACCCACTTGAGCGAGTGTGTGGTCAGGTGGATCATTGTGATTTGAAAAAGAACACATGGAATGACACTCCAATATGTGTCAAACCATGGTTAAAAGCCCTAGAAGATGCTAAAATGCAACATGGGAATGAGATGGAGTACCAATATGATAGAGGTTGCATCACGACACCCAATTGAGTGTGTGTGGTCATGTGGATCATTGTGGTTTGGAAAATAACACACTCAATGATACTCCAATCTGTGTCAAACCATGGTTAGAAAGCCCTAAAACATGTTGGAGTGCAACATTGGAATGTGATGGAGAATCAGTGTGACAGAGGTTGCGTCACCAAACCCACTTGAGTGTGTGTGGTCATGTGGATGATTGTGGTTTGGAAAACAACACATGTAATGACACTCAAATATGTGTCAAACCATGGTCAGAAAGACCTAGAACATGCTAGAGTGCAACATTGGAATGCGATGGAGCACAAGTGTGACATAGGTTGCATCATAACATCCACTTGAGCGAGTGTGTGGTCATGTGGATCATTGTGAATTGGAAAACAACACATGGAATGACACTCCAATATGTGTCAAACCATTGTTAAAAAGCCCTAGAACATGCTGGAGTGCAACATTGGAATGTGATGGAGCACCACTATGACAGTGGTTGCATCACCACACCCACTTGAGTGTGTGTGGTCATGTGGATAACTGTGCTTTGGAAAATAACACATGAAATGACACTCCAATATGTGTTAAACCATGGTCAGAAAGCCCTAGAACATGCTGAAGTGCAACATTGGAATGCAATGGATCATCAGTGTGACAGAAGTTGCATCACCACACCCACTTGAGTGTCTGTGGTCATGTGGATCATTATGGTTTGGAAGAGAACACATGCAATGACACTCCAATATGTGTCATACCATGGTCAGAAATCCCTACGACATGCTAGAGGCAACATTGGAATGTGATGGAGCACTAGTTTGACATAGGTTGCATCACCACACCCACTTGAGTGTGTGTGTGGTCATTTCGATCATTGTGCTTTGGAAAATAACACATGTAATGACACTCCAATATGTGTCAATCCATGTTCAGAAAGCCCAAGAACATGCTAGAGTGCAACATTGGAATGCGATGGAGCCCTAGTGTGACAGAGGTTGCATCACCACACCCAATTGAGTGTGTGTGGTCATGTGGATCATTCTAGTGTGGAAAAGAACACATTCAACGATACTCCAAGATGTGTCCAACCATGGTCAGAAAGCCCTAAAACATGCTGGAGTGCAACATTGGAATGCGATGGTGAACCAATGTGACAGAGGTTGCATCACCACACCCACTTGAGTGTGTGTGGTCATGTTGATCCTTCTTGTTTGGAAAAGAACACATGCAATGATACTCCAATATGTGTCAAACCATGCTCAGAAATCCCTAGAACATGATGAAGTGCAACATTGGAATGCGATGGAGAACTAGTGTGACAGAGGTTACATCACAACACCCACTTGAGCGTGTGTGTGGTCATGTGGATCATTGTGGTTTGGAAAAGAACACATGGAATGACACTCCAATATGTGCAGACCATGGTCAGAAAGCCCTAGAACATGCGGGAGTGCAACATTGGAATGCGATGGAGCACCACTCGGACAGAGGTTGCATCACCACACCCACTTGAGTGTGTGTGCTCATGTGGATCATTCTAGTTTGGAAAAGAACACATGCAATGATACTCCAAGATGTGTCAAACCATGGTCAAAAATCCCTAAAACATGCTGGAGTGCAACATTGGAATGCGATGGAGAACCAATGTGACAGAGGTTGCATCACCACACCAACTAGTGTGTGTGTGGTCATGTGGATCATTCTGGGTTGGTAAAGAACACATGCAATGACACTCCAAGATGTGTCAAACCATGGTCAGAGAGCCCTAGAACATGCTGGAGTGCAACATTGGAATGCGATGGAGCACCACTATGACAGAGGTTGCATCACCAGACCCACTTGAGTGTGTGTGGTCATGTGGATGATTGTGGTTCGAAAACGAACACATGCAATGACACTCAAATATGTGTCAAACCATGGTCAGAAAGCCCTAGAACATGCTGGAGTGCAACATTGGAATGCGATGGAGCACTAGTGTGATAGAGGTTGCATCACAACATACACTTGATTGAGTCTGTCGTCATGTGGATCATTGTGGTTTGGAAAGGAACACATGGAATGACACTCCAATATGTGCAGACCATGGTCAGAAAGCCCTAGAACATGCGGGAGTGCAACATTGGAATGCGATGGAGCACCACTCGGACAGAGGTTGCATCACCACACCCACTTGAGTGTGTCTGGTCATGTGGATGATTGTGGTTTGGAAAATAACACATGCAATGACACTCAAATATTTGTAAAACCATGGTCAGAATGCACTAGAACATGCTGGAGTGCAACATTGGAATGCGACGGAGCACTAGTGTGACCGAGGTTGCATTAAAACATCCACTTGAGCGAGTGTGTGGTCATGTGGATCACTGTGATTTGGAAAAGAACACATGGAATGACACTCCAATATGTGTTAAACTATGGACATAAAGCCCTAGAACATGCTGGAGTGCAACATTGGAATGCGATGGAGCACGACTGTGATAGAGGTTGCATCACCACACCCACTTGATTGTGTGTGGTCATGCGGATCATTGTGGTTTCGAAAAGAACACATGCAATGAAACTCTAATATGTGTCAAACCATGGTCAGAAAGCCCTAGAACATGATGGAGTGCAAAATTGGAATGCAATGGATCACAAGTGTGACAGAAGTTGCATCACCACACCCACTTGATTGTCTTTGGTCATGTGGATCATTATGGTTCTGAAGATAACACATGCACTGACACTCCAATATCTGTCAAACCATGGTCAGAAATCGCTATAACATGCTAGAGTGCAACATTGGAATGCGATGGAGCACCAGTGTGATAGAGGTTACATCACCACACCCACTTGAGTGTGTGTGTGGTTATTTGGATCATTGTGCTTTGGAAAAGAATACATGCAATGACACTCCAATATGTGTCAAACCATGGTCAAAAATCCTAGAACATGCTGGAGTGCAACATTGGAATGCGATGGAGCACTAGAGTGACAGAGATTGCATCACAACACCCACTTGAGCGAGTGTGTGGTCAGGTGGATCATTGTGATTTGAAAAAGAACACATGGAATGACACTCCAATATGTGTCAAACCATGGTTAAAAGCCCTAGAAGATGCTAAAATGCAACATGGGAATGAGATGGAGTACCAATATGATAGAGGTTGCATCACGACACCCAATTGAGTGTGTGTGGTCATGTGGATCATTGTGGTTTGGAAAATAACACACTCAATGATACTCCAATCTATGTCAAACCATGGTTAGAAAGCCCTAAAACATGTTGGAGTGCAACATTGGAATGTGATGGAGAATCAGTGTGACAGAGGTTGCGTCACCAAACCCACTTGAGTGTGTGTGGTCATGTGGATGATTGTGGTTTGGAAAACAACACATGTAATGACACTCAAATATGTGTCAAACCATGGTCAGAAAGACCTAGAACATGCTAGAGTGCAACATTGGAATGCGATGGAGCACTAGTGTGACATAGGTTGCATCATAACATCCACTTGAGCGAGTGTGTGGTCATGTGGATCATTGTGAATTGGAAAACAACACATGGAATGACACTCCAATATGTGTCAAACCATTGTTAAAAAGCCCTAGAACATGCTGGAGTGCAACATTGGAATGCGATGGAGCACCACTATGACAGAGGTTGCATCACCACACCCACTTGAGTGTGTGTGGTCATGTGGATAACTGTGCTTTGGAAAATAACACATGAAATGACACTCCAATATGTGTTAAACCATGGTCAGAAAGCCCTAGAACATGCTGGAGTGCAACATTGGAATGCAATGGATCATCAGTGTGACAGAAGTTGCATCACCACACCCACTTGAGTGTCTGTGGTCATGTGGATCATTATGGTTTGGAAGAGAACACATGCAATGACACTCCAATATGTGTCATACCATGGTCAGAAATCCCTACGACATGCTAGAGGCAACATTGGAATGTGATGGAGCACTAGTTTGACATAGGTTGCATCACCACACCCACTTGAGTGTGTGTGTGGTCATTTGGATCATTGTGCTTTGGAAAATAACACATGTAATGACACTCCAATATGTGTCAATCCATGTTCAGAAAGCCCAAGAACATGCTAGAGTGCAACATTGGAATGCGATGGAGCCCTAGTTTGACAGAGGTTGCATCACCACACCCAATTGAGTGTGTGTGGTCATGTGGATCATTCTAGTGTGGAAAAGAACACATTCAACGATACTCCAAGATGTGTCCAACCATGGTCAGAAAGCCCTAAAACATGCTGGAGTGCAACATTGGAATGCGATGGTGAACCAATGTGACAGAGGTTGCATCACCACACCCACTTGAGTGTGTGTGGTCATGTTGATACTTCTGGTTTGGAAAAGAACACATGCAATGATACTCCAATATGTGTCAAACCATGCTCAGAAATCCCTAGAACATGATGAAGTGCAACATTGGAATGCGATGGAGAACTAGTGTGACAGAGGTTGCATCACAACACCCACTTGAGCGTGTGTGTGGTCATGTGGATCATTGTGGTTTGGAAAAGAACACATGGAATGACACTCCAATATGTGCAGACCATGGTCAGAAAGCCCTAGAACATGCGGGAGTGCAACATTGGAATGCGATGGAGCACCACTCGGACAGAGGTTGCATCACCACACCCACTTGAGTGTGTGTGCTCATGTGGATCATTCTAGTTTGGAAAAGAACACATGCAATGATACTCCAAGATGTGTCAAACCATGGTCAAAAATCCCTAAAACATGCTGGAGTGCAACATTGGAATGCGATGGAGAACCAATGTGACAGAGGTTGCATCACCACACCAACTAGTGTGTGTGTGGTCATGTGGATCATTCTGGTTTGGTAAAGAACACATGCAATGACACTCCAAGATGTGTCAAACCATGGTCAGAGAGCCCTAGAACATGCCGGAGTGCAACATTGGAATGCGATGGAGCACCACTATGACAGAGGTTGCATCACCAGACCCACTTGAGTGTGTGTGGTCATGTGGATGATTGTGGTTCGAAAACGAACACATGCAATGACACTCAAATGTGTGTCAAACCATGGTCAGAAAGCCCTAGAACATGCTGGAGTGCAACATTGGAATGCGATGGAGCACTAGTGTGATAGAGGTTGCATCACAACATACACTTGATTGAGTCTGTCGTCATGTGGATCATTGTGGTTTGGAAAAGAACACATGGAATGACACTCCAATATGTGCAGACCATGGTCAGAAAGCCCTAGAACATGCGGGAGTGCAACATTGGAATGCGATGGAGCACCACTCGGACAGAGGTTGCATCACCACACCCACTTGAGTGTGTCTGGTCATGTGGATGATTGTGGTTTGGAAAATAACACATGCAATGACACTCAAATATTTGTAAAACCATGGTCAGAATGCACTAGAACATGCTGGAGTGCAACATTGGAATGCGACGGAGCACTAGTGTGACCGAGGTTGCATTAAAACATCCACTTGAGCGAGTGTGTGGTCATGTGGATCATTGTGATTTGGAAAAGAACACATGGAATGACACTCCAATATGTGTTAAACTATGGACATAAAGCCCTAGAACATGCTGGAGTGCAACATTGGAATGCGATGGAGCACGACTGTGATAGAGGTTGCATCACCACACCCACTTGATTGTGTGTGGTCATGCGGATCATTGTGGTTTCGAAAAGAACACATGCAATGAAACTCTAATATGTGTCAAACCATGGTCAGAAAGCCCTAGAACATGATGGAGTGCAAAATTGGAATGCAATGGATCACAAGTGTGACAGAAGTTGCATCACCACACCCACTTGATTGTCTTTGGTCATGTGGATCATTATGGTTCTGAAGATAACACATGCACTGACACTCCAATATCTGTCAAACCATGGTCAGAAATCCCTATAACATGCTAGAGTGCAACATTGGAATGCGATGGAGCACCAGTGTGATAGAGGTTACATCACCACACCCACTTGAGTGTGTGTGTGGTTATTTGGATCATTGTGCTTTGGAAAAGAATACATGCAATGACACTCCAATATGTGTCAAACCATGGTCAAAAATCCTAGAACATGCTGGAGTGCAACATTGGAATGCGATGGAGCACTAGAGTGACAGAGATTGCATCACAACACCCACTTGAGCGAGTGTGTGGTCAGGTGGATCATTGTGATTTGAAAAAGAACACATGGAATGACACTCCAATATGTGTCAAACCATGGTTAAAAGCCCTAGAAGATGCTAAAATGCAACATGGGAATGAGATGGAGTACCAATATGATAGAGGTTGCATCACGACACCCAATTGAGTGTGTGTGGTCATGTGGATCATTGTGGTTTGGAAAATAACACACTCAATGATACTCCAATCTGTGTCAAACCATGGTTAGAAAGCCCTAAAACATGTTGGAGTGCAACATTGGAATGTGATGGAGAATCAGTGTGACAGAGGTTGCGTCACCAAACCCACTTGAGTGTGTGTGGTCATGTGGATGATTGTGGTTTGGAAAACAACACATGTAATGACACTCAAATATGTGTCAAACCATGGTCAGAAAGACCTAGAACATGCTAGAGTGCAACATTGGAATGCGATGGAGCACTAGTGTGACATAGGTTGCATCATAACATCCACTTGAGCGAGTGTGTGGTCATGTGGATCATTGTGAATTGGAAAACAACACATGGAATGACACTCCAATATGTGTCAAACCATTGTTAAAAAGCCCTAGAACATGCTGGAGTGCAACATTGGAATGTGATGGAGCACCACTATGACAGAGGTTGCATCACCACACCCACTTGAGTGTGTGTGGTCATGTGGATAACTGTTCTTTGGAAAATAACACATGAAATGACACTCCAATATGTGTTAAACCATGGTCAGAAAGCCCTAGAACATGCTGGAGTGCAACATTGGAATGCAATGGATCATCAGTGTGACAGAAGTTGCATCACCACACCCACTTGAGTGACTGTGGTCATGTGGATCATTATGGTTTGGAAGAGAACACATGCAATGACACTCCAATATGTGTCATACCATGGTCAGAAATCCCTACGACATGCTAGAGGCAACATTGGAATGTGATAGAGCACTAGTTTGACATAGGTTGCATCACCACACCCACTTGAGTGTGTGTGTGGTCATTTGGATCATTGTGCTTTGGAAAATAACACATGTAATGACACTCCAATATGTGTCAATCCATGTTCAGAAAGCCCAAGAACATGCTAGAGTGCAACATTGGAATGCGATGGAGCCCTAGTGTGACAGAGGTTGCATCACCACACCCAATTGAGTGTCTGTGGTCATGTGGATCATTCTAGTGTGGAAAAGAACACATTCAACGATACTCCAAGATGTGTCCAACCATGGTCATAAAGCCCTAAAACATGCTGGAGTGCAACATTGGAATGCGATGGTGAACCAATGTGACAGAGGTTGCATCACCACACCCACTTGAGTGTGTGTGGTCATGTTGATCCTTCTGGTTTGGAAAAGAACACATGCAATGATACTCCAATATGTGTCAAACCATGCTCAGAAATCCCTAGAACATGATGAAGTGCAACATTGGAATGCGATGGAGAACTACTGTGACAGAGGTTGCATCACAACACCCACTTGAGCATGTGTGTGGTCATGTGGATCATTGTGGTTTGGTAAAGAACACATGCAATGACACTCCAATATGTATCAAACCATGGTCAGAAATCCCTAGAACATGCTGGAGTGCAACATGGGAATGCGATGGAGCACCACTAAGAAAGAGGTTGCATCACCACACCCACTTGAGTGTGTGTGGTCATGTGGATGATTGTGGTTCGAAAACGAACACATGCAATGACACTCAAATATTTGACAAACTATCGTCAGAAAGCCCTAGAACATGCTGGAATGTAACATTGGAATGCGATGCAGCACTAGTGTGATAGAGGTTGCATCACAACATACACTTGATTGAGTGTGTGGTCATGTGGATCATTGTGGTTTGGAAAAGAACACATGCAATGACACTCTAATATGTGTCAAACCATGGTCAGAAAGTCCTAGAACATGCTGGAGTGCAACATTGGAATGCGATGGAGAACCAATGTGACAGAGGTTGCATCACCACACCCACTTGAGTGTGTGTGGTCATGTGGATGATTGTGGTTCGAAAACGAACACATGCAATGACACTCAAATATTTGACAAACCATGGTCAGAAAGACCTAGAACATGCTGGAATGTAACATTGGAATGCGATGGAGCACTAGTGTGATAGATCTTGCATCACAACATACACTTGATTGAGTGTGTGGTCATGTGGATCATTGTGGTTTGGAAAAGAACACATGCAATGACACTCTAATATGTGTCAAACCATGGTCAGAAAGTCCTAGAACATGCTGGAGTGCAACATTGGAATGCGATGGAGAACCAATGTGACAGAGGTTGCATCACCACACCCACTTGAGTGTGTGTGGTCATGTGGATCCTTGTGGTTTGGAAAAGAACACATGCAATGATACTCCAATATGTGTTAAACCATGCTCAGAAATCCCTAGAACATGGTGCAGTGCAACATTGGAATGCGATGGAGAACTAGTGTGACAGAGGTTGTACCACAACACCCACTTGAGTGTGTGTGTGGTCATGTGGATCATTGTGGTTTGGTAAAGAACACATGCAATGACAGTCCAATATGTGTCAAACCATGGTCAGAGAGCCCTAGAACATGCTGGAGTGCAACATTGGAATGCGATGGAGCACCACTATGACAGAGGTTGCATCACCACACCCACTTGAGTGTGTGTGGTCATGTGGATGATTGTGGTTCGAAAACGAACACATGCAATGACACACAAATATGTGTCAAACCATGGTCAGAAAGCCCTAGAACATGCTGGAGTGCAACATTGGAATGCGATGGAGCACTAGTGTGACAGAGGTTGCATCACAACATACACTTGATTGAGTTTGTGGTCATGTGGATGATTGTGGTTTGGAAAAGAACACATGGAATGACACTCCAATATGTGTCAGACCATGATCAGAAAGCCCTAGAACATGCGGGAGTGCAACATTGGAATGCGATGGAGCACCACTGGGACAGAGGTTGCATCACCACACCCACTTGAGTGTGTCTGGTCATGTGGATGATTGTGGTTTGGAAAAGAACACATGCAATGACACTCAAATATTTGTAAAACCATGGTCAGAATGCACTAGAACATGCTGGAGTGCAACATTGGAATGCGACGGAGCACTAGTGTGACCAAGATTGCATTAAAACATCCACTTGAGCGAGTGTGTGGTCATGTGGACCATTGTGGTTTGGAAAAGAACACATGGAATGACACTCCAATATGTGTTAAACTATGGACAGAAAGCCCTAGAACATGCTGGAGTGCAACATTGGAATGCGATGGAGCACGACTGTGATAGAGGTTGCATCACCACGCCCACTTGATTGTGTGTGGTCATGCGGATCATTGTGGTTTCAAAAAGAACACATGCAATGAAACTCTAATATGTGTCAAACCATGGTCAGAAAGCCCTAGAACATGATGGAGTGCAAAATTGGAATGCAATGGATCACAAGTGTGACAGAAGTTGCATCACCACACCCACTTGAGTGTCTTTGGTCATGTGGATCATTATGGTTCGGAAGATAACACATGCACTGACACTCCAATATCTGTCAAACCATGGTCAGAAATCCCGATAACATGCTAGGGTGCAACATTGGAATGCGATGGAGCACCAGTGTGATAGAGGTTACATCACCACACCCACTTGAGTGTGTGTGTGGTCATTTGGATCATTGTGCTTTGGAAAAGACCACATGCAATGACACTCCAATATGTGTCGAACCATGGTCAGAAATCCTGGAACATGCTGGAGTGTAACATTGGAATGCGGTGGAGCACTACTGTGACAGAGATTGCATCACAACACCCACTTGAGCGAGTGTGTGGTCATGTGGATCATTGTGATTTGAAAAAGAACACATGGAATGACACTCCAATATGTGTCAAACCATGGTTAAAAGCCCTAGAAGATGCTAAAATGCAACATGGGAATGAGATGGAGCACCAATATGATAGAGGTTGCATCACGACACCCAATTGAGTGTGTGTGGTCATGTGGATCATTGTGGTTTGGAAAATAACACATTCAATGATACTCCAATCTGTGTCAACCCAAGGTTAGAAAGCCCTAAAACATGCTGGAGTGCAACATTGGAATGCGATGGAGAATCAGTGTGACAGAGGTTGCGTCACCAAACCCACTTGAGTGTGTGTGGTCATGTGGATGATTGTGGTTTGGAAAACAACACATCTAATGACACTCAAATATGTGTCAAACCATGGTCAGAAAGACCTAGAACATGCTAGAGTGCAACATTGGAATGCGATGGAGCACTAGTGTGACATAGGTTGCATCATAACATCCACTTGAGCGAGTGTGTGGTCATGTGGATCATTGTGAATTGGAAAACAACACATGGAATGACACTCCAATATGTGTCAAACCATGGTTAGAAAGCCCTAGAACATGCTGGAGTGCAACATTGGAATGCGATGGAGCACCACTATGACAGAGGTTGCATCACCACACCCACTTGAGTGTGTGTGCTCATGTGGATAACTGTGCTTTGGAAAACAACACATGAAATGACACTCCAATATGTGTTAAACCATGGTCAGAAAGCCCAAGAACATGCTGGAGTGCAACATTGGAATGCAATGGATCACCAATGTGACAGAAGTTGCATCACCACACCCACTTGAGTGTCTGTGGTCATGTGGATCATTATGGTTTGGAAGATAACAAATGCAATGACACTCCAACATGTGTCAAACCATGGTCAGAAATCCCTACAACATGCTAGAGGCAACATTGGAATGTGATGGAGCACTAGTTTGACATAGGTTGCATCACCACACCCACTTGAGTGTGTGTGTGGTCATTTGGATCATTGTGCTTTGGAATATAACACATGTAATGACACTCCAATATGTGTCAATCCATGTTCAGAAAGCCCAAGAACATGCTGGAGTGCAACATTGGAATGCGATGGAGCCCTAGTGTGACAGAGGTTGCATCACCACACCCAATTGAGTGTGTGTGGTCATGTGGATCCTTCCAGTTTGGAAGAGAACACATTCAATGATAGTCCAAGATGTGTCCAACCATGGTCAGAAAGCCCTAAAACATGCTGGAGTGCAACATTGGAATGCGATGGTGAACCAATGTGACAGAGGTTGCATCACCACACCCACTTGAGTGTGTGTGGTCATGTTGATCCTTGTGGTTTGGAAAAGAACACATGCAATGATACTCCAATATGTGTCAAACCATGTTCAGAAATCCCTAGAACATGATGAAGTGCAACATTGGAATGCGATGGAGAACTAGTGTGACAGAGGTTGCATCACAACACTCACTTGAGCTTGTGTGTGGTCATGTGGATCATTGTGGTTTGGTAAATAGCACATGCAATGACACTCCAATATGTATCAAACCATGGTCAGAAAGCCCTAGAACATGCTGGAGTGCAACATGGGAATGCGATGGAGCACCACTATGACAGAGGTTGCATCACCACACCCACTTGAGTGTGTGTGGTCATGTGGATGATTGTGGTTCAAAAACGAACACATGCAATGACACTCAAATATTTGACAACCATGGTCAGAAAGCCCTAGAACATGCTGGAATGTAACATTGGAATGCGATGGAGCACTAGTGTGATAGAGGTTGCATCACAACATACACTTGATTGAGTGTGTGGTCATGTGGATCATTGTGGTTTGGAAAAGAACACATGCAATGACACTCTAATATGTGTCAAACCATGGTCAGAAAGTCCTAGAACATGCTGGAGTGCAACACTGGAATGCGATGGAGCACCAGTGTGACAGAGGTTTCACCACCACACCCACTTGAGTGTGTGTGTCGTCATTTTGATCATTGTGCTTTGGAAAAGAACAGATGCAATGACACTCCAATATGTGTCAAACCATGGTCAGAAAGCCCTAGAACATGCTGGAGTGCAACATTGGAATGTGATGGAGCTCTAGTGTGAAAGAGGTTGCATCACCACACCCAATTGAGTGTGTGTGGTCATGTGGATCATTGTGATTTGGAAAAGACCACATTCAATGATACTCCAATATGTGTCAAACCATGGTCAGAATGCCCTAAAACATGGTGGAGTGCAACATTGGAATGCGATGGAGAACTAATGTGATAGAGGTTGCATCACCACACCCACTTGAGTGTGTTTGGTCATGTAAATGATTGTGGTTTGGAAAAGAACACATGCAATGACACTCAACTATGTGTCAAACCATGGTCAGAAAGCCCTAGAACATGCTGGAGTGCAACATTGGAATGCGATGGAGCACTAGTGTGACAGAGGTTGCATCACAACATCCACTTGAGCGAGTGTGTGGTCATATGGATCATTGTGGTTTTGAAAATAACACATGAAATGACACTTCAATATGTGTCAAACCATGGTCAGAAAGCCCTAGAACATGCTAGAGTGCAACATTGGAACGCGATGGAGCACCACTATGACAGAGGTTGTATCACCACACCCACTTGAGTGTGTGTGGTCATGTGGATCATTGTGGTTTGGAAAAGAACACATGTAATGAAACTCCAATATGTGTCAAACCATGGCAGAAAGCCCTGGAATATGCTGGAGTGCTACATTGGAATGCAATGGATCACCAGTGTGACAGAAGTTGCATCACCATACCCACTTGAGTGTCTGTGGTCATGTGGATCATTATGGTTTGGAAGAGAACACATGCAATGACACTCAATATGTGTGAAACCATGGTCAGAAATCCCTACAACATGCTGGAGTGCAACATTGTAATGCGATGGAGCACAAGTGTGGCATAGGTTGCATCACCACACCAACTTGAGTGTGTGTGTGGTCATTTGGATCATTGTGCTTTGGAAATAACACATGTAATGACACTCCAATATGTGTCAAACCATGGCCAAAAAGTCCTAGAACATGCTGGAGTGCAACATTGGAATGCAATAGTGCACTAATGTGACAGAGGTTGCATCACAACACCCACTTGAGCGAGTGTGTGGTCATGTGGAACATTGTGGTTTGGAAACGAGCACATGCATTGACACTCCAATATGTGACAAACCATGGTCGGAAACCCCTAGAACATGCTGGAGTGCAACATTGGAATGCGATGGAGCACCAGTGTGACAGAGGTTGCGTCACCACACCCAATTGAGCGAGTGTGTGGCCATGTGGATCATTGTGTTTTGGAAAAGAACACATTCAATAATGCTCCAATATGTGTTAAACCATGGTCAGAAAGCCCTAGAACATGCTGGAGTGCAACATTCGAATGCGATGGTGCACCACTATGACAGAGGCTGCATCAACACACCCACTTGACTGTGTCTGGTCATGTGGATCATTGCGGTATTGAAAAGAACACATGAAATGACCCTCCAATATTGTCAAACCATGGTCAGAAATCCATAGCACATGATGGAGTGCAACATTGGAACACAATGGATCACTAGTGTGATAGAAGTTGCATCACCACACCCACTTGATATTCTATGGCCATGTGGATAATTATGGTTCGGAAGACAACACATGCAATGACACTCCAATATGTGTCAAACCATGGTTCGAAATCCCTACAACATGCTAGAGTGCAACATTGGAAAACGATGGAGCACTAGTGTGATAGAGGTTGCATCACAACATCCACTTGAGTGAGTGTGTGGTCATGTGGATCATTGTGGTTTGGAAAAGAATGGCACTCCAATATGTGTCAAACAATGGTTAGAAAGCCCTAGAACATGCGGGAGTGCAACATTGGAATGCGATGGAGCACCACTGTGACAGATGTTGCATCACCACACACACTTGATTGTGTGTGGTCATGTGGATCATTGTGGTTTGGAAAAGAACACATGCAATGACACTCCAATATGTGTCAAACCATGATCAGTAAGTCCTAGAACATGCTGGAATGCAAAATTGGAATGCAATGGATGACTAGTGTGATGGAAGTTGCATCACCACACCCACTTGAGTGTCTGTGGCCATGTGGATCATTATGGTTCAGAAGAGAACACATGCAATGACACTCCAATATGTGTCAAACCATGGTCAGAAATCCCTACAACATGTTGGAGTGCAACATTGGAATGCGATGGAGCACCAGTGTGACAGAGGTTGCATCACCACACCCACTCGAGTGTGTGTGTGGTCATTTTGATCATTGTGCTTTGGAAAAGAACACATGCAATGACACTCCAATATGTGTCAAACCATGGTCAGAAAGCCCTAGAACATGTTGGAGTGCAACATTGGAATGTGATGGAGCTCTAGTGTGAAAGAGGTTGCATCACCACACCCAATTGAGTGTGTGTGGTCATGTGGATCATTGTGGTTTGGAAAAGAACACATTCAATGATACTCCAACATGTGTCAATCCATGGTCAGAAAACCCTAAAACATGCTGGAGTGCAACATTGGAATGCGATGGCGAACCCATGTGACAGAGGTTGCATCACCACGCCCACTTGAGTGTGTGTGGTCATGTGGATCTTTGTGGTTTGGAAAACAACACATGCAATGATACTCCAATATGTGTCAAACCATGCTCAGAAATCCCTAGAACATTATGAAGTGCAACATTGGAATGCGATGGAGAACTAGTGTGACAGAGGTTGCATCACAACACCCACTTGAGCGTGTGTGTGGTCATGTGGATCATTGTGGTTTGGTAAAGAACACATGCAATGACACTCCAATATGTATCAAACCATGGTCAGAACGCCCTAGAACATGCTGAAGTGCAACATTGGAATGCGATGGAGCACCACTATGACAGAGGTTGCATCACCACACCCACTTGAGTGTGTGTGGTCATGTGGATGATTGTGGTTCGAAAACGAACACATGCAATGACACTCAAATATTTGAAAAACCATGGTCAGAAAGCCCTAGAACATGCTGGAGTGCAACATTGGAATGCGATGGAGCGCTAGTGTGACAGAGGTTGCATCACAACATACACTTGATTGAGTGTGTGGTCCTGTGGATCATTGTGGTTTGGAAAAGAACACATGGAATGACACTCCAATATGTGTCAGACGATGGTCAGAAATCCCTAGAACATGCAGGAGTGCAACATTGGAATGGGATGGAGCACCACTGTGATAGAGGTTGCATCACCACACAAACTTGATTGTGTGTGGTCATGTGGATCTTTGTGGTTTGGAAAAGAACACATGCAATGACACTCTAATATGTGTCAAACCATTGTCAGAGAGTCCTAGAACATGCTAGAGTGCAACATTGGAATGCAATGGACCACCAGTGTGACAAAAGTTGCATCACCACAAGCACTTGAGTGTCTGTGGCCATGTTGATCATTATGGTTCGGAAGAGAACACATGCAATGACACTAAAATATGTGTCAAACCATGGTTAGAAATCCCTACAACATGCTGGAGTGCAACATTGGAATGCGATGGAGCACCACTGTGACAGAGGTTGCATCACCACACCCACTTGAGTGTGTGTGTGGTCATTTGGATCATTGTGCTTTGGAATATAACACATGTAATGACACTCCAATATGTGTCAATCCATGTTCAGAAAGCCCAAGAACATGCTGGAGTGCAACATTGGAATGCGATGGAGCCCTAGTGTGACAGAGGTTGCATCACCACACCCAATTGAGTGTGTGTGGTCATGTGGATCCTTCCAGTTTGGAAGAGAACACATTCAATGATAGTCCAAGATGTGTCCAACCATGGTCAGAAAGCCCTAAAACATGCTGGAGTGCAACATTGGAATGCGATGGTGAACCAATGTGACAGAGGTTGCATCACCACACCCACTTGAGTGTGTGTGGTCATGTTGATCCTTGTGGTTTGGAAAAGAACACATGCAATGATACTCCAATATGTGTCAAACCATGTTCAGAAATCCCTAGAACATGATGAAGTGCAACATTGGAATGCGATGGAGAACTAGTGTGACAGAGGTTGCATCACAACACTCACTTGAGCTTGTGTGTGGTCATGTGGATCATTGTGGTTTGGTAAATAGCACATGCAATGACACTCCAATATGTATCAAACCATGGTCAGAAAGCCCTAGAACATGCTGGAGTGCAACATGGGAATGCGATGGAGCACCACTATGACAGAGGTTGCATCACCACACCCACTTGAGTGTGTGTGGTCATGTGGATGATTGTGGTTCAAAAACGAACACATGCAATGACACTCAAATATTTGACAACCATGGTCAGAAAGCCCTAGAACATGCTGGAATGTAACATTGGAATGCGATGGAGCACTAGTGTGATAGAGGTTGCATCACAACATACACTTGATTGAGTGTGTGGTCATGTGGATCATTGTGGTTTGGAAAAGAACACATGCAATGACACTCTAATATGTGTCAAACCATGGTCAGAAAGTCCTAGAACATGCTGGAGTGCAACACTGGAATGCGATGGAGCACCAGTGTGACAGAGGTTTCACCACCACACCCACTTGAGTGTGTGTGTCGTCATTTTGATCATTGTGCTTTGGAAAAGAACAGATGCAATGACACTCCAATATGTGTCAAACCATGGTCAGAAAGCCCTAGAACATGCTGGAGTGCAACATTGGAATGTGATGGAGCTCTAGTGTGAAAGAGGTTGCATCACCACACCCAATTGAGTGTGTGTGGTCATGTGGATCATTGTGATTTGGAAAAGACCACATTCAATGATACTCCAATATGTGTCAAACCATGGTCAGAATGCCCTAAAACATGGTGGAGTGCAACATTGGAATGCGATGGAGAACTAATGTGATAGAGGTTGCATCACCACACCCACTTGAGTGTGTTTGGTCATGTAAATGATTGTGGTTTGGAAAAGAACACATGCAATGACACTCAACTATGTGTCAAACCATGGTCAGAAAGCCCTAGAACATGCTGGAGTGCAACATTGGAATGCGATGGAGCACTAGTGTGACAGAGGTTGCATCACAACATCCACTTGAGCGAGTGTGTGGTCATATGGATCATTGTGGTTTTGAAAATAACACATGAAATGACACTTCAATATGTGTCAAACCATGGTCAGAAAGCCCTAGAACATGCTAGAGTGCAACATTGGAACGCGATGGAGCACCACTATGACAGAGGTTGTATCACCACACCCACTTGAGTGTGTGTGGTCATGTGGATCATTGTGGTTTGGAAAAGAACACATGTAATGAAACTCCAATATGTGTCAAACCATGGCAGAAAGCCCTGGAATATGCTGGAGTGCTACATTGGAATGCAATGGATCACCAGTGTGACAGAAGTTGCATCACCATACCCACTTGAGTGTCTGTGGTCATGTGGATCATTATGGTTTGGAAGAGAACACATGCAATGACACTCAATATGTGTGAAACCATGGTCAGAAATCCCTACAACATGCTGGAGTGCAACATTGTAATGCGATGGAGCACAAGTGTGGCATAGGTTGCATCACCACACCAACTTGAGTGTGTGTGTGGTCATTTGGATCATTGTGCTTTGGAAATAACACATGTAATGACACTCCAATATGTGTCAAACCATGGCCAAAAAGTCCTAGAACATGCTGGAGTGCAACATTGGAATGCAATAGTGCACTAATGTGACAGAGGTTGCATCACAACACCCACTTGAGCGAGTGTGTGGTCATGTGGAACATTGTGGTTTGGAAACGAGCACATGCATTGACACTCCAATATGTGACAAACCATGGTCGGAAACCCCTAGAACATGCTGGAGTGCAACATTGGAATGCGATGGAGCACCAGTGTGACAGAGGTTGCGTCACCACACCCAATTGAGCGAGTGTGTGGCCATGTGGATCATTGTGTTTTGGAAAAGAACACATTCAATAATGCTCCAATATGTGTTAAACCATGGTCAGAAAGCCCTAGAACATGCTGGAGTGCAACATTCGAATGCGATGGTGCACCACTATGACAGAGGCTGCATCAACACACCCACTTGACTGTGTCTGGTCATGTGGATCATTGCGGTATTGAAAAGAACACATGAAATGACCCTCCAATATTGTCAAACCATGGTCAGAAATCCATAGCACATGATGGAGTGCAACATTGGAACACAATGGATCACTAGTGTGATAGAAGTTGCATCACCACACCCACTTGATATTCTATGGCCATGTGGATAATTATGGTTCGGAAGACAACACATGCAATGACACTCCAATATGTGTCAAACCATGGTTCGAAATCCCTACAACATGCTAGAGTGCAACATTGGAAAACGATGGAGCACTAGTGTGATAGAGGTTGCATCACAACATCCACTTGAGTGAGTGTGTGGTCATGTGGATCATTGTGGTTTGGAAAAGAATGGCACTCCAATATGTGTCAAACAATGGTTAGAAAGCCCTAGAACATGCGGGAGTGCAACATTGGAATGCGATGGAGCACCACTGTGACAGATGTTGCATCACCACACACACTTGATTGTGTGTGGTCATGTGGATCATTGTGGTTTGGAAAAGAACACATGCAATGACACTCCAATATGTGTCAAACCATGGTCAGTAAGTCCTAGAACATGCTGGAATGCAAAATTGGAATGCAATGGATGACTAGTGTGATGGAAGTTGCATCACCACACCCACTTGAGTGTCTGTGGCCATGTGGATCATTATGGTTCAGAAGAGAACACATGCAATGACACTCCAATATGTGTCAAACCATGGTCAGAAATCCCTACAACATGTTGGAGTGCAACATTGGAATGCGATGGAGCACCAGTGTGACAGAGGTTGCATCACCACACCCACTCGAGTGTGTGTGTGGTCATTTTGATCATTGTGCTTTGGAAAAGAACACATGCAATGACACTCCAATATGTGTCAAACCATGGTCAGAAAGCCCTAGAACATGTTGGAGTGCAACATTGGAATGTGATGGAGCTCTAGTGTGAAAGAGGTTGCATCACCACACCCAATTGAGTGTGTGTGGTCATGTGGATCATTGTGGTTTGGAAAAGAACACATTCAATGATACTCCAACATGTGTCAATCCATGGTCAGAAAACCCTAAAACATGCTGGAGTGCAACATTGGAATGCGATGGCGAACCCATGTGACAGAGGTTGCATCACCACGCCCACTTGAGTGTGTGTGGTCATGTGGATCTTTGTGGTTTGGAAAACAACACATGCAATGATACTCCAATATGTGTCAAACCATGCTCAGAAATCCCTAGAACATGATGAAGTGCAACATTGGAATGCGATGGAGAACTAGTGTGACAGAGGTTGCATCACAACACCCACTTGAGCGTGTGTGTGGTCATGTGGATCATTGTGGTTTGGTAAAGAACACATGCAATGACACTCCAATATGTATCAAACCATGGTCAGAACGCCCTAGAACATGCTGAAGTGCAACATTGGAATGCGATGGAGCACCACTATGACAGAGGTTGCATCACCACACCCACTTGAGTGTGTGTGGTCATGTGGATGATTGTGGTTCGAAAACGAACACATGCAATGACACTCAAATATTTGAAAAACCATGGTCAGAAAGCCCTAGAACATGCTGGAGTGCAACATTGGAATGCGATGGAGCGCTAGTGTGACAGAGGTTGCATCACAACATACACTTGATTGAGTGTGTGGTCCTGTGGATCATTGTGGTTTGGAAAAGAACACATGGAATGACACTCCAATATGTGTCAGACCATGGTCAGAAATCCCTAGAACATGCAGGAGTGCAACATTGGAATGTGATGGAGCACCACTGTGATAGAGGTTGCATCACCACACAAACTTGATTGTGTGTGGTCATGTGGATCTTTGTGGTTTGGAAAAGAACACATGCAATGACACTCTAATATGTGTCAAACCATTGTCAGAAAGTCCTAGAACATGCTAGAGTGCAACATTGGAATGCAATGGACCACCAGTGTGAGAAAAGTTGCATCACCACAAGCACTTGAGTGTCTGTGGCCATGTTGATCATTATGGTTCGGAAGAGAACACATGCAATGACACTAAAATATGTGTCAAACCATGGTTAGAAATCCCTACAACATGCTGGAGTGCAACATTGGAATGCGATGGAGCACCACTGTGACAGAGGTTGCACCACCACACCCACTTGAGTGTGTGTGTGGTCATTTTGATCATTGTGCTTTGGAAAAGAACACATGCAATGACACTCCAATATGTGTCAAACCATGGTCAGAAAGCCCTAGAACATGCTGGAGTGCAACATTGGAATGTGATGGAGCTCTAGTGTGAAAGAGGTTGGATCACCACACCCAATTGAGTGTGTGTGGTCATGTGGATCATTGTGGTTTGGAAAAGACCACATTCAATGATACTCCAATATGTGTCAAACCATGGTCAGAAATCCCTAAAACATGGTGGAGTGCAACACTGGAATGTGATGGAGAACTAATGTGATAGAGGTTGCATCACCACACCCACTTGAGTGTTTGTCGTCTTGTGGATCACTGTGGTTTGGAAAAGAACACATGCAATGATACTCCAATATGTGTCAAACCATGCTTAGAAAGCCCTAGAACATGCTGGAGTGCAACACTGGAATGCGATGGAGCACTAGTGTGACAGAGATTGCATCACAACACCCACTTAAGCGAGTGTGTGGTCATGTGGATCATTGTTATTTGAAAAAGAACACATGCAATGACACTCCAATATGTGTCAAACCATGGTTAAAAAGCCCTAGAACATGCTGGAGTCCAACATTGGAATGCGATGGAGCACTATTATGATAGAGGTTGCATCACCACACCCAATTGATTGTGTGTGTTCATGTGGATCATTGTTGTTTGGAAAATAACACATTCAATGATACTACAATATGTGTCAAACCATGGTCAGAAAGCCCTAAAATATGCTAGAGTGCAACATTGGAATGCGATGGAGAACCAGTGTGACAGAGGTTGCATCACCACACCCACTTGAGTCTCTGTGGTAATGTAGATGATTATGGTTTGGAAAAGAACACATGCAATGACACTCAACTATGTGTCAAATCATGGTCAGAAAGCCCTAGAACATGCTGGAGTGCAACATTGGAATGCGAAGGAGCACTAGTGTGACAGAGGTTGCATCACAACATCCACTTGAGCGAGTGTGTGGTCATATGGATCATTGTGGTTTTGAAAATAACACATGAAATGACCCTTCAATATGTGTCAAACCATGGTCAGAAAACCCTATAACATGTTGGAGTGCAACATTGGAACGCGATGGAGCACCACTATGACAGAGGTTGCATCACCACACCCACTTGAGTGTGTGTGGTCATGTGGATAATTGTGGTTTGGAAAAGAACACATGTAATGAAACTCCAATATGTGTCAAACCATGGCAGAAAGCCCTGGAACATGCTGGAGTGCAACATTGGAATGCAATGGATCACCAGTGTGACAGAAGTTGCATCACCATACCCACTTGAGTGTCTGTGGTCATGTGGATTATTATGGTTTGGAAGAGAACACATGCAAAGACACTCCAATATGTGTGAAACCATGGTCAGAAATCCCTACAACATGCTGGAGTGCAACATTGGAATGCGATGGAGCACAAGTGTGGCATAGGTTGCATCACCACACCAACTTGAGTGTGTGTGTGGTCATTTGGATCATTGTGCTTTGGAAATAACACATGTAATGACACTCCAATATGTGTCAAACCATGGCCAAAAAGTCCTAGAACATGTTGGAGTGCAACATTGGAATGCAATAGTGCACTAATGTGACAGAGGTTGCATCACAACACCCACTTGAGCGAGTGTGTGGTCATGTGGAACATTGTGGTTTGGAAACGAACGCATGCAATGACACTCGAATATGTGACAAACCATGGTCAGAAATGCCTAGAACATGCTGGAGTGCAACATTGGAATGGGATGGAGCACTAGTGTGACAGAGGTTGCATCACCACACCCAATTGAGCGAGTGCGTGGCCATGTGGATCATTGTGGTTTGGAAAAGAACACATTCAATAACGCTCCAATATGTGTTAAACCATGGTCAGAAAGCCCTAGAACATGCTGGAGTGCAACATTGGAATGCGATGGAGCACCACTATGACAGAGGTTGCATCACCACACCCACTTGAGTGTGTGTGGTCATGTGGATCATTGCGGTATTGAAAAGAACACATGAAATGACACTCCAATATTGTGAAACCATGGTCAGAAATCCATAGGACATGATGGAGTGCAACATTGGAACACAATGGATCACTAGTGTGATAGAAGTTGCATCACCACACCCACTTGATACTCTGTGGCCATGTGGATAATTATGGTTCAGAAGAGAACACATGCAATGACACTCCAATATGTGTCAAACCATGGTTCGAAATCCCTACAACATGCTAGAGTGCAACATTGGAAAGCGATGGAGCACTAGTGTGAAAGAGGTTGCATCACAACATCCACTTGAGTGAGTGTGTGGTCATGTGGATCATTGTGGTTTGGAAAAGAACACATGGAATGGCACTCCAATATGTGTCAAACAATGGTCAGAAATCCCTACAACATGTTGGAGTGCAACATTGGAATGCGATGGAGCACCAGTGTGACAGAGGTTGCATCACCACACCCACTCGAGTGTGTGTGTGGTCATTTTGATCATTGGGGTTTGGAAAAGAACACATGCAATGACACTGCAATATGTGTCAAACCATGGTCAGTAAGTCCTAGAACATGCTGGAATGCAAAATTGGAATGCAATGGATGACTAGTGTGACGGAAGTTGCATCACCACACCCACTTGAGTGTCTGTGGCCATGTGGATCATTATGGTTCAGAAGAGAACACATGCAATGACACTCCAATATGTGTCAAACCATGGTCAGAAATCCCTACAACATGTTGGAGTGAAATATTGGAACGCGATGGAGCACCAGGGTGACAGAGGTTGCATCACCACACCCACTCGAGTGTGTGTGTGGTCATTTTGATCATTGTGCTTTGGAAAAGAACACATGCAATGACACTCCAATATTTGTCAAACCTTGGTCAGAAAGCCCTAGAACATGTTGGAGTGCAACATTGGAATGTGATGGAGCTCTAGTGTGAAAGAGGTTGCATCACGACACCCAATTGAGTGTGTGTGGTCATGTGGATCATTGTGGTTTGGAAAAGAACACATTCAATGATACTCCAATATGTGTCAAACCATGGTCAGAAAGCCCTAAAACATGGTGGAGTGCAACATTGGAATGTGATGGAGAACCAATGTGATAGAGGTTGCATCACCACACCCACTTGAGTGTGTGTCGTCATGTGGATCATTGTTATTTGAAAAAGAACACATGCAATGACACTCCAATATGTGTCAAACCATGGTTAAAAAGCCCTAGAACATGCTGGAGTCCAACATTGGAATGCGATGGAGCACTAGTGTGATAGAGGTTGCATCACCACACCCAATTGATTGTGTGTGTTCATGTGGATCATTGTTGTTTGGAAAATAACACATTCAATGATACTACAATATGTGCCAAACCATGGTCAGAAAGCCCTAAAATATGCTGGAGTGCAACATTGGAATGCGATGGAGAACCAGTGTGACAGAGGTTGCATCACCACACCCACTTGAGTCTGTGTGGTCATGTAGATGATTGTGGTTTGGAAAAGAACACATGCAATGACACTCAACTATGTGTCAAATCATGGTCAGAAAGCCCTAGAACATGCTGGAGTGCAACATTGGAATGCGATGGAGCACTAGTGTGACAGAGGTTGCATCACAACATCCACTTGAGCGAGTGTGTGGTCATATGGATCATTGTGGTTTTGAAAATAACACATGAAATGACCCTTCAATATGTGTCAAACCATGGTCAGAAAACCCTAGAACATGCTGGAGTGCAACATTGGAACGCGATGGAGCACCACTATGACAGAGGTTGCATCACCACACCCACTTGAGTGTGTGTGGTCATGTGGATAATTGTGGTTTGGAAAAGAACACATGTAATGAAACTCCAATATGTTTCAAACCATGGCAGAAAGCCCTGGAACATGCTGGAGTGCAACATTGGAATGAAATGGATCACCAGTGTGACAGAAGTTGCATCACCATACCCACTAGAGTGTGTGGTCATGTGGATCATTATGGTTTGGAAGAGAACACATGCAATGACACTCCAATATGTGTGAAACCATGGTCAGAAATCCCTAGAACATGATGAAGTGCAACATTGGAATGCGATGGAGAACTAGTGTGACAGAGGTTGCATCACAACACCCACTTGAGCGTGTGTGTAGTCATGTGGATCATTGTGGTTTGGTAAAGAACACATGCAATGACACTCCAATATGTATCAAACCATGGTCAGAACGCCCTAGAACATGCTGGAGTGCAACATTGGAATGCGATGGAGCACCACTATGACAGAGGTTGCATCACCACACCCACTTGAGTGTGTGTGGTCATGTGGATGATTGTGGTTCGAAAACGAACACATGCAATGACACTCAAATATTTGAAAAACCATGGTCAGAAAGCCCTAGAACATGCTGGAGTGCAACATTGGAATGCGATGGAGCGCTAGTGTGACAGAGGTTGCATCACAACATACACTTGATTGAGTGTGTGGTCCTGTGGATCATTGTGGTTTGGAAAAGAACACATGGAATGACACTCCAATATGTGTCAGACCATGGTCAGAAAGCCCTAGAACATGCAGGAGTGCAACATTGGAATGCGATGGAGCACCACTGTGATAGAGGTTGCATCACCACACAAACTTGATTGTGTGTGGTCATGTGGTTCTTTGTGGTTTGGAAAAGAACACATGCAATGACACTCTAATATGTGTCAAACCATGGTCAGAAAGTCCTAGAACATGCTAGAGTGCAACATTGGAATGCAATGGATCACCAGTGTGACAAAAGTTGCATCACCACACGCACTTGAGTGTCTGTGGCCATGTTGATCATTATGGTTCGGAAGAGAACACATGCAATGACACTCAAATATGTGTCAAACCATGGTTAGAAATCCCTACAACATGCTGGAGTGCAACATTGGAATGCGATGGAGCACTAGTGTGACAGAGGTTGCACCACCACACCCACTTGAGTGTGTGTGTGGTCATTTTGATCATTGTGCTTTGGAAAAGAACACACGCAATGACACTCCAATATGTGTCAAACTGTAACACCCTCAGAATCGGCCCTGTGCAAGTTTCAGCGATTCCCGCCAAACCCGCATAGAAACGATTCAAAGGTGCCCACCAGGCACTTTCGTGCGGGTGGAAAACGAAGTAATACCATTACACAATAGTACATGATGGACCCCACAGAACAGATATATATACAACACGTGAGCCAAGAATACAGATATAACATACAAAGATCCAAATCACCTTGAAAACGATACAGCGTCCGAGTACGGACAAGATGCAAATTGAGCTAAGAGCCCTGAAGAATAACCAATGGCGTCCATAACCCTGCCCAGGCCAAGCCGGAAGGGTACCCTGCTAACGACGTCGATCTCAAAACCTGCTTAAACAAGAGGGGTGCCGACAAAGGGCAAAGGAAAAAGAGAGCGGTCAGTACTGAGGCCAGTACACGGTGAGACTAGAATTCGGCGGTCCTCGCCTACATAGGTATGGTGGACTGAGCGGCAGCGCGGCATGCACTAAACAACCTATAGAGACTCGAGAGAACTGTCGGCTATCAGAGAGGGACAAGAAAGACCTATTCGGAACCAACCTGATTCTACCACCAAACATACCCATCCTGGTATTTCCCCCTCGAGACCAAACGAGGAAGTCCACCGAGGAACTCACACAGTTGGCAGTTTTATTCATTCCATTATAGTTGCGGCAATTACTAGTCCAATATAGATAGCATGAGTCATCCTGATATAATAAGCAGTGGGCACTTTTAGTTAACCATTCCGTTGTAGTTGCAACACTTACTAGTCAGATACAATTAACATGAGATATCCCAAACCTAGCAGTTGTTGGCACTTTTATTTAGCCATTCCGTTGTAGTGGAGCTGATTACTAGTCATATCGGATACAAGTCAATTTATAACAGTAAACTTTAGTTATAGTTGTCTATGATCGAGAACTGTGCTCCAAGTCATCCATAACCGCGGACACGGCTTTTCGAAAAGATTTAACCCTGCAGGGGTGCACCAAAGTATCCACACGCACTTCGACCCTTTTTGCCAGATCAGTTAACATACACCCATCGGTATGTCGGTGGGGCCTAAGTCATGACGTTTCCTAGACCCAAAGCAAGTACATGGGGGCCACCCCACTAAGCTACCCACAACGAAGTTGGCCGGCTCCGAAACGGACCCAGGGTTTGCGTCAGTGGCTGTAAACGACTGGGAACCCGAAAGTGTGACTGGGCTTGTCGATACCGTGAAAACACTCTGCGTACCTAAACAGTATAGGTGCAGTACCTCGCACAATTTTAAATAAAGCAGTAAAGCATGGCATAAGTACAGGATAGTAAATAAAACCTCAAACTAGTTTGTGGCCCCCAGTACAGTACTTTGAAATCAGGTACTAATCGATGGGGGTGCCCACACACCCCACCTGTGGTTAGCGCGCTCGATCTCGGAACAGGTGTCAAGAACTCGGGGTCCTACGGGACACAAGTGGACGGTTAACAACCAAATAACATCTATTGCCCACCTGTGCCTCTGCATTATTTACCTACTTCAATTTTAGTTATTAAACAATAATTAAAGCCATGATCATCTCCAACATTAAACATGCGGCAAAACTCCAACAACTGTGGTACTTGACGACACGCAACAGCACTTGAGCAAGCGACTACGACGCGCAAGTACAACTATCTACCAAACCACAGGTAATAGGATGTGTCCAAGGCAATATAAGGCTGCAAGGGATATCACGGGCACGAAAACTAGAGCATCGCAACACAGATAGCAATAGATCAAAAGGAGGGAATAAATACTATAAAAGTAAGATAGGTAGAAAGGGGGAGATGCTCGCCTGAAAAACATTGTCGAAGGTTCATCCGAAGAATTGGGCGTCACTCGCATCAACTCATCGGCCTAGTCCGTGAAGAAGCAAAGCACTAGAAGAAAAACCGGATGCACTATTTAATACTATGGCAAAAGATCGGGCATGATGCATGTATGATGTATGACATGGCAAGATGCGAGGCAATTCGGTCATATTAAGAGGAACCGGGGTCCCGACAATTATTTAATAGGTTCAAGTTGTTTAGATACCCCGCAATTTAAATGTTGTATTAACAAGACAAAACATGGCATCGGTTTGCTACAAAAATTTAAATGGGGCCAATATAAGACTAGATTTGCCCGCATATGGACCCCATATTTAATTTTTAGGTGAATCGGCATAAGGCCCCCAAACCACACACATGTATGCGACATGAATGATTTAATGCAACAAGTTTATATGCAACAAGTAAAATGTCATATATTATAAAAAAATAGGGGGTATCGGATAGGGAATCACATTAGGGTTCGCCGAACTTGGGCTCCGAGGGGTTCGGGGTCAGTCTCAGGGTTCGACGGGAGAACGGCTTGATGAGATCGGTCTCGGACAACGGAAGTCGATCTTGTCGCATCCGAGAAGAAGAACTTGGTTGGCGTCGGAGGCACATCGGATCCGCCCTGGTCGGTGCCGATCTTGTCGTCACGAAGATCTTGTCGGGTCCTCGTATCCGGTCAGTCTTGGCGTTCGGGAAGAAGAACTTGGCGTGCGACGTCGTCGGTATCGGTGCGGGAAGGAGGACTTGTCGTTCCGTGTCGGTGACCTGGGCATCCGGGTTCTCCGCGAACTTGGCGTCCGGTAAGGAGTACTTGTCGCACCGGGGTCTCGGTGTCCTCGGATCCGAGAGGAAGAACTTGGCGTGTCGGGTTCGGTCTTGCGGAGAAGATCTTGAGGTTCCCGGTTTTCTTGCCGGCGACGAACTTGAATTAGGCCCAAAGTCCTTGTGCGGATCTGCGGGTCTTCGTCTCGGGTCGATCTCGATATCTCGAACACATCCGCAAGTTGCGGCGGATGCTCTGAAATAACCGAGAGCAACGCCACTTATCCTCCAACCACACTAGAATAACACCACCATTGTCATTCCCATCGCATACACGCGGTACTTCCTAGACACGATGTCATTCATTCTTCTTCAACAGCACACACCACCACATCCTCGCTGCAGCACTTGGGGAGCTAAACGGCGCCGACTCGAGGGCACGTAGGCGCGCGGCGGCAGGGACTTGCGGGCGCGACCGCAACGAGGAAGCCGGGCTGGCGGCAGACCTGAGGGAGGAGGGGCCGCGGGGAGGGTGAGGTCGAGCTCCTGCGGCGGCGCGCAGGCCGGGTTGCAGAGGGCGGAGGCGGCAGAGGAGGCGCTGGCCGGCGGTAGGGACTTGAACGGCGGAGGGGGGGTGCAGGTGGGGCCGGCCAGAGGCGGGGTCGGCGCGTGACCAGGCGAGGCAGAGGCGCGGGTGGCCAGAGGGAGAGCAGGACCGCGGCCGGAGGAGAGGAGGTCCAGGGGCGGCGCCGCGGCTCAGGCTCGCAGAGGCGCGGGCGGTGACGGCCACGGGAAGGCGCAGCGAGGCCGTCGGGGAACGCCGGAGGCGCGAAGTCGTTGGCGAGCCCGGCGGCGGGGTCGGCTCGGGCGACGGCGAGGAGCTGGAGGGCGAGAGGGGGGAGAGAGGGGTCGCTGGCGGCGGCGGTTTTTCTGCGGGGTCTGGGGCGAGCGAGGAAGGAGGAGGGGAACGGAGCTCTGCAGGCGGCGGCGCTCGGGAACTTGCGGGATCGAGGGAGGTGAGGGAGGAGCAGGGTGCGAGGGAGGTGGGGATCGGGGCGGGGTGGAGGTTGCGGGAGGGAGCGGGGCAGGTCGCGGTCATGGTGGGTCCAGCGGGAGGCAGTGGCGGGGCCAGGTGTGGGGAAACGGGCAGGTGGAGGTGGGGCGTGGGTGGCCGGCAGGTGGGGCCTGGCCCGCCTAGGGCTGCGCGCCCAGGTGCGCGGGAGGCGGGAAAAAGCGGCCAGGCTGGCCAGGGAAGGGGCGGCCGGCTGAGGTGGCGGGCTGGGATTGGATGGGGGAAGGGAGTGGCGAGGTGGCGGCAGGCTATTGGGTGGGGTGATGTGGAGGCTGGGTGGGTAGATTAGGTTTGGGTAGGAAAAGATTTTGGGTAGGCTGGTTTTTGTACTGGGGGTGGCCGACTGGGTCGGATCGGTCCGGTACGGCTGCCCACTAAAAATAATTAAACATTTTATTTATTTAAAACGGGGCTTTTGCAAACCGTGGGTAGACAAAACGCAATAATCCGAAGACCCAGGTTTTGGATTTGAAATAACGGCGGGGTATTTAGAAAACAAAATATGTTTTTCGAAAAATAGTTTCAGACAAACAAATGCATGATGATGACGATGCTCAAATGCAATGTGGCATGATGACATGAGCATGCGATCATGACGATGCAATGCACAAAAACAACGCGATTTTCTAGTAGTGGTTTTTGCGGGGCGCCACACAAACCATGGTCAGAAAGCCCTAGAACATGCTGGAGTGCAACATTGGAATGTGATGGAGCTCCAGTGTGAAAGAGGTTGCATCACCACACCCAATTGAGTGTGTGTGGTCATGTGGATCATTGTGGTTTGGAAAAGACCATATTCAATGATCCTCCAATATGTGTCAAACCATGGTCAGAAATCCCTAAAACATGGTGGAGTGCAACACTGGAATGTGATGGAGAACTAATGTGATAGAGGTTGCATCACCACACCCACTTGAGTGTTTGTCGTCTTGTGGATCACTGTGGTTTGGAAAAGAACACATGCAATGATACTCCAATATGTGTCAAACCATGCTTAGAAAGCCCTAGAACACGCTGGAGTGCAACACTGGAATGCGATGGAGCAATAGTGTGACAGAGATTGCATCACAACACCCACTTAAGCGAGTGTGTGGTCATGTGGATCATTGTTATTTGAAAAAGAACACATGCAATGACACTCCAATATGTGTCAAACCATGGTTAAAAAGCCCTAGAACATGCTGGAGACCAACATTGGAATGCGATGGAGCACTAGTGTGATAGAGGTTGCATCACCACACCCAATTGATTGTGTGTGTTCATGTGGATCATTGTTGTTTGGAAAATAACACATTCAATGATACTACAATATGTGTCAAACCATGGTCAGAAAGCCCTAAAATATGCCAGAGTGCAACATTGGAATGCGATGGAGAACCAGTGTGACAGAGGTTGCATCACCACACCCACTTGAGTCTGTGTGGTCATGTAGATGATTGTGGTTTGGAAAAGAACACATGCAATGACACTCAACTATGTGTCAAATCATGGTCAGAAAGCCCTAGAACATGCTAGAGTGCAACATTGGAATGCGATGGAGCACTAGTGTGACAGAGGTTGCATCACAACATCCACTTGAGCGAGTGTGTGGTCATATGGATCATTGTGGTTTTGAAAATAACACATGAAATGACCCTTCAATATGTGTCAAACCATGGTCAGAAAACCCTAGAACATGCTGGAGTGCAACATTTGAACGCGATGGAGCACCACTATGACAGAGGTTGCATCACCACACCCACTTGAGTGTGTGTGTTCATGTGGATAATTGTGGTTTGGAAAAGAACACATGTAATGAAACTCCAATATGTGTCAAACCATGGCAGAAAGCCCTGGAACATGCTGGAGTGCAACATTGGAATGCAATGGATCACCAGTGTGACAGAAGTTGCATCACCATACCCACTTGAGTGTCTGTGGTCATGTGGATTATTATGGTTTGGAAGAGAACACATGCAATGACACTCCAATATGTGTGAAACCATGGTCAGAAATCCCTACAACATGCTGGAGTGCAACATTGGAATGCGATGGAGCACAAGTGTGGCATAGGTTGCATCACCACACCAACTTGAGTGTGTGTGTGGTCATTTGGATCATTGTGCTTTGGAAATAACACATGTAATGATACTCCAATATGTGTCAAACCATGGCCAAAAAGTCCTAGAACATGTTGGAGTGCAACATTGGATTGCAATAGTGCACTAATGTGACAGAGGTTGCATCACAACACCCACTTGAGCGAGTGTGTGGTCATGTGGAACATTGTGGTTTGGAAACGAACACATGCAATGACACTCCAATATATGACAAACCATGGTCAGAAATGCCTAGAACATGCTGGAGTGCAACATTGGAATGCGATGGATCACCAGTGTGACAGAAGTTGCATCACCATACCCACTTGAGTGTCTGTGGTCATGTGGATTATTAAGGTTTGGAAGAGAACACATGCAAAGACACTCCAATATGTGTGAAACCATGGTCAGAAATCCCTACAACATGCTGGAGTGCAACATTGGAATGCGATGGAGCACAAGTGTGGCATAGGTTGCATCACCACACCAACTTGAGTGTGTGTGTGGTCATTTGGATCATTGTGCTTTGGAAATAACACATGTAATGACACTCCAATATGTGTCAAACCATGGCCAAAAAGTCCTAGAACATGTTGGAGTGCAACATTGGAATGCAATAGTGCACTAATGTGACAGAGGTTGCATCACAACACCCACTTGAGCGAGTGTGTGGTCATGTGGAACATTGTGGTTTGGAAACGAACGCATGCAATGACACTCGAATATGTGACAAACCATGGTCAGAAATGCCTAGAACATGCTGGAGTGCAACATTGGAATGCGATGGAGCACTAGTGTGACAGAGGTTGCATCACCACACCCAATTGAGCGAGTGCGTGGCCATGTGGATCATTGTGGTTTGGAAAAGAACACATTAGATAACGCTCCAATATGTGTTAAACCATGGTCAGAAAGCCCTAGAACATGCTGGAGTGCAACATTGGAATGCGATGGAGCACCACTATGACAGAGGTTGCATCACCACACCCACTTGAGTGTGTGTGGTCATGTGGATCATTGCGGTATTGAAAAGAACACATGAAATGACACTCCAATATTGTGAAACCATGGTCAGAAATCCATAGGACATGATGGAGTGCAACATTGGAACACAATGGATCACTAGTGTGATAGAAGTTGCATCACCACACCCACTTGATACTCTGTGGCCATGTGGATAATTATGGTTCAGAAGAGAACACCTGCAATGACACTCCAATATGTGTCAAACCATGGTTCGAAATCCCTACAACATGCTAGAGTGCAACATTGGAAAGCGATGGAGCACTAGTGTGAAAGAGGTTGCATCACAACATCCATTTGAGTGAGTGTGTGGTCATGTGGATCATTGTGGTTTGGAAAAGAACACATGGAGTGGCACTCCAATATGTGTCAAACAATGGTCAGAAATCCCTACAACATGTTGGAGTGCAACATTGGAATGCGATGGAGCACCAGTGTGACAGAGGTTGCATAACCACACCCACTCGAGTGTGTGTGTGGTCATTTTGATCATTGTGGTTTGGAAAAGAACACATGCAATGACACTCCAATATGTGTCAAACCATGGTCAGTAAGTCCTAGAACATGCTGGAATGCAAAATTGGAATGCAATGGATGACTAGTGTGACGGAAGTTGCATCACCACACCCACTTCCCGGTTTTCTTGCCGGCGACGAACTTGAATTAGGCCCAAAGTCCTTGTGCGGATCTGCGGGTCTTCGTCTCAGGTCGATCTCGATATCTCGAACACATCCGCAAGTTGTGGCGGATGCTCTGAAATAACCGAGAGCAACGCCACTTATCCTCCAACCACACTAGAATAACACCACCATTGTCATTCCCATCGCATACACGCGGTACTTCCTAGACACGATGTCATTCATTCTTCTTCAACAGCACACACCACCACATCCTCGCTGCAGCACTTGGGGAGCTAAACGGCGCCGACTCGAGGGCACGTAGGCGCGCGGCGGCAGGGACTTGCGGGCGCGACCGCAACGAGGAAGCCGGGCTGGCGGCAGACCTGAGGGAGGAGGGGCCGCGGGGAGGGTGAGGTCGAGCTCCTGCGGCGGCGCGCAGGCCGGGTTGCAGAGGGCGGAGGCGGCAGAGGAGGCGCTGGCCGGCGGTAGGGACTTGAACGGCGGAGGGGGGGTGCAGGTGGGGCCGGCCAGAGGCGGGGTCGGCGCGTGACCAGGCGAGGCAGAGGCGCGGGTGGCCAGAGGGAGAGCAGGACCGCGGCCGGAGGAGAGGAGGTCCAGGGGCGGCGCCGCGGCTCAGGCTCGCAGAGGCGCGGGCGGTGACGGCCACGGGAAGGCGCAGCGAGGCCGTCGGGGAACGCCGGAGGCGCGAAGTCGTTGGCGAGCCCGGCGGCGGGGTCGGCTCGGGCGACGGCGAGGAGCTGGAGGGCGAGAGGGGGGAGAGAGGGGTCGCTGGCGGCGGCGGTTTTTCTGCGGGGTCTGGGGCGAGCGAGGAAGGAGGAGGGGAACGGAGCTCTGCAGGCGGCGGCGCTCGGGAACTTGCGGGATCGAGGGAGGTGAGGGAGGAGCAGGGTGCGAGGGAGGTGGGGATCGGGGCGGGGTGGAGGTTGCGGGAGGGAGCGGGGCAGGTCGCGGTCATGGTGGGTCCAGCGGGAGGCAGTGGCGGGGCCAGGTGTGGGGAAACGGGCAGGTGGAGGTGGGGCGTGGGTGGCCGGCAGGTGGGGCCTGGCCCGCCTAGGGCTGCGCGCCCAGGTGCGCGGGAGGCGGGAAAAAGCGGCCAGGCTGGCCAGGGAAGGGGCGGCCGGCTGAGGTGGCGGGCTGGGATTGGATGGGGGAAGGGAGTGGCGAGGTGGCGGCAGGCTATTGGGTGGGGTGATGTGGAGGCTGGGTGGGTAGATTAGGTTTGGGTAGGAAAAGATTTTGGGTAGGCTGGTTTTTGTACTGGGGGTGGCCGACTGGGTCGGATCGGTCCGGTACGGCTGCCCACTAAAAATAATTAAACATTTTATTTATTTAAAACGGGGCTTTTGCAAACCGTGGGTAGACAAAACGCAATAATCCGAAGACCCAGGTTTTGGATTTGAAATAACGGCGGGGTATTTAGAAAACAAAATATGTTTTTCGAAAAATAGTTTCAGACAAACAAATGCATGATGATGACGATGCTCAAATGCAATGTGGCATGATGACATGAGCATGCGATCATGACGATGCAATGCACAAAAACAACGCGATTTTCTAGTAGTGGTTTTTGCGGGGCGCCACACAAACCATGGTCAGAAAGCCCTAGAACATGCTGGAGTGCAACATTGGAATGTGATGGAGCTCCAGTGTGAAAGAGGTTGCATCACCACACCCAATTGAGTGTGTGTGGTCATGTGGATCATTGTGGTTTGGAAAAGACCATATTCAATGATCCTCCAATATGTGTCAAACCATGGTCAGAAATCCCTAAAACATGGTGGAGTGCAACACTGGAATGTGATGGAGAACTAATGTGATAGAGGTTGCATCACCACACCCACTTGAGTGTTTGTCGTCTTGTGGATCACTGTGGTTTGGAAAAGAACACATGCAATGATACTCCAATATGTGTCAAACCATGCTTAGAAAGCCCTAGAACACGCTGGAGTGCAACACTGGAATGCGATGGAGCAATAGTGTGACAGAGATTGCATCACAACACCCACTTAAGCGAGTGTGTGGTCATGTGGATCATTGTTATTTGAAAAAGAACACATGCAATGACACTCCAATATGTGTCAAACCATGGTTAAAAAGCCCTAGAACATGCTGGAGACCAACATTGGAATGCGATGGAGCACTAGTGTGATAGAGGTTGCATCACCACACCCAATTGATTGTGTGTGTTCATGTGGATCATTGTTGTTTGGAAAATAACACATTCAATGATACTACAATATGTGTCAAACCATGGTCAGAAAGCCCTAAAATATGCCAGAGTGCAACATTGGAATGCGATGGAGAACCAGTGTGACAGAGGTTGCATCACCACACCCACTTGAGTCTGTGTGGTCATGTAGATGATTGTGGTTTGGAAAAGAACACATGCAATGACACTCAACTATGTGTCAAATCATGGTCAGAAAGCCCTAGAACATGCTAGAGTGCAACATTGGAATGCGATGGAGCACTAGTGTGACAGAGGTTGCATCACAACATCCACTTGAGCGAGTGTGTGGTCATATGGATCATTGTGGTTTTGAAAATAACACATGAAATGACCCTTCAATATGTGTCAAACCATGGTCAGAAAACCCTAGAACATGCTGGAGTGCAACATTTGAACGCGATGGAGCACCACTATGACAGAGGTTGCATCACCACACCCACTTGAGTGTGTGTGTTCATGTGGATAATTGTGGTTTGGAAAAGAACACATGTAATGAAACTCCAATATGTGTCAAACCATGGCAGAAAGCCCTGGAACATGCTGGAGTGCAACATTGGAATGCAATGGATCACCAGTGTGACAGAAGTTGCATCACCATACCCACTTGAGTGTCTGTGGTCATGTGGATTATTATGGTTTGGAAGAGAACACATGCAATGACACTCCAATATGTGTGAAACCATGGTCAGAAATCCCTACAACATGCTGGAGTGCAACATTGGAATGCGATGGAGCACAAGTGTGGCATAGGTTGCATCACCACACCAACTTGAGTGTGTGTGTGGTCATTTGGATCATTGTGCTTTGGAAATAACACATGTAATGATACTCCAATATGTGTCAAACCATGGCCAAAAAGTCCTAGAACATGTTGGAGTGCAACATTGGATTGCAATAGTGCACTAATGTGACAGAGGTTGCATCACAACACCCACTTGAGCGAGTGTGTGGTCATGTGGAACATTGTGGTTTGGAAACGAACACATGCAATGACACTCCAATATATGACAAACCATGGTCAGAAATGCCTAGAACATGCTGGAGTGCAACATTGGAATGCGATGGATCACCAGTGTGACAGAAGTTGCATCACCATACCCACTTGAGTGTCTGTGGTCATGTGGATTATTAAGGTTTGGAAGAGAACACATGCAAAGACACTCCAATATGTGTGAAACCATGGTCAGAAATCCCTACAACATGCTGGAGTGCAACATTGGAATGCGATGGAGCACAAGTGTGGCATAGGTTGCATCACCACACCAACTTGAGTGTGTGTGTGGTCATTTGGATCATTGTGCTTTGGAAATAACACATGTAATGACACTCCAATATGTGTCAAACCATGGCCAAAAAGTCATAGAACATGTTGGAGTGCAACATTGGAATGCAATAGTGCACTAATGTGACAGAGGTTGCATCACAACACCCACTTGAGCGAGTGTGTGGTCATGTGGAACATTGTGGTTTGGAAACGAACGCATGCAATGACACTCGAATATGTGACAAACCATGGTCAGAAATGCCTAGAACATGCTGGAGTGCAACATTGGAATGCGATGGAGCACTAGTGTGACAGAGGTTGCATCACCACACCCAATTGAGCGAGTGCGTGGCCATGTGGATCATTGTGGTTTGGAAAAGAACACATTAGATAACGCTCCAATATGTGTTAAACCATGGTCAGAAAGCCCTAGAACATGCTGGAGTGCAACATTGGAATGCGATGGAGCACCACTATGACAGAGGTTGCATCACCACACCCACTTGAGTGTGTGTGGTCATGTGGATCATTGCGGTATTGAAAAGAACACATGAAATGACACTCCAATATTGTGAAACCATGGTCAGAAATCCATAGGACATGATGGAGTGCAACATTGGAACACAATGGATCACTAGTGTGATAGAAGTTGCATCACCACACCCACTTGATACTCTGTGGCCATGTGGATAATTATGGTTCAGAAGAGAACACATGCAATGACACTCCAATATGTGTCAAACCATGGTTCGAAATCCCTACAACATGCTAGAGTGCAACATTGGAAAGCGATGGAGCACTAGTGTGAAAGAGGTTGCATCACAACATCCATTTGAGTGAGTGTGTGGTCATGTGGATCATTGTGGTTTGGAAAAGAACACATGGAGTGGCACTCCAATATGTGTCAAACAATGGTCAGAAATCCCTACAACATGTTGGAGTGCAACATTGGAATGCGATGGAGCACCAGTGTGACAGAGGTTGCATAACCACACCCACTCGAGTGTGTGTGTGGTCATTTTGATCATTGTGGTTTGGAAAAGAACACATGCAATGACACTCCAATATGTGTCAAACCATGGTCAGTAAGTCCTAGAACATGCTGGAATGCAAAATTGGAATGCAATGGATGACTAGTGTGACGGAAGTTGCATCACCACACCCACTTGAGTGTCTGTGGCCATGTGGATCATTATGGTTCAGAAGAGAACACATGCAATGACACTCCAATATCTGTCAAACCATGGTCAGAAATCCCTACAACATGTTGGAGTGCAATATTGGAACGCGATGGAGCACCAGGGTGACCGAGGTTGCATCACCACACCCACTCGAGTGTGTGTGTGTGGTCATTTTGATCATTGTGCTTTGGAAAAGAACACATGCAATGACACTCCAATATTTTTCAAACCTTGGTCAGAAAGCCCTAGAACATGTTGGAGTGCAACATTGGAATGTGATGGAGCTCTAGTGTGAAAGATGTTGCATCACGACACCCAATTGAGTGTGTGTGGTCATGTGGATCATTGTGGTTTGGAAAAGAACACATTCAATGATACTCCAATATGTGTCAAACCATGGTCAGAAAGCCCTAAAACATGGTGGAGTGCAACATTGGAATGTGATGGAGAACCAATGTGATAGAGGTTGCACCACCACACCCACTTGAGTGTGTGTCGTCATGTGGATCATTGTTATTTGAAAAAGAACACATGCAATGACACTCCAATATGTGTCAAACCATGGTTAAAAAGCCCTAGAACATGCTGGAGTCCAACATTGGAATGCGATGGAGCACTAGTGTGATAGAGGTTGCATCACCACACCCAATTGATTGTGTGTGTTCATGTGGATCATTGTTGTTTGGAAAATAACACATTCAATGATACTACAATATGTGTCAAACCATGGTCAGAAAACCCTAAAATATGCTGGAGTGCAACATTGGAATGCGATGGAGAACCAGTGTGACAGAGGTTGCATCACCACACCCACTTGAGTCTGTGTGGTCATGTAGATGATTGTGGTTTGGAAAAGAACACATGCAATGACACTCAACTATGTGTCAAATCATGGTCAGAAAGCCCTAGAACATGCTGGAGTGCAACATTGGAATGCGATGGAGCACTAGTGTGACAGAGGTTGCATCACAACATCCACTTGAGCGAGTGTGTGGTCATATGGATCATTGTGGTTTTGAAAATAACACAGGAAATGACCCTTCAATATTTTTCAAACCATGGTCAGAAAACCCTAGAACATGCTGGAGTGCAACATTGGAACGCGATGGAGCACCACTATGACAGAGGTTGCATCACCACACCAACTTGAGTGTGTGTGGTCATGTGGATAATTGTGGTTTGGAAAAGAACACATGTAATGAAACTCCAATATGTGTCAAACCATGGCAGAAAGCCCTGGAACATGCTAGAGTGCAACATTGGAATGCAATGGATCACCAGTGTGATAGAAGTTGCATCACCATACCAACTAGAGTGTGTGGTCATGTGGATCATTATGGTTTGGAAGAGAACACATGCAATGACACTCCAATATGTGTGAAACGATGGTCAGAAATCCCTACAACATTCTGGAGTGCAACATTGGAATGCGATGGAGCACAAGTGTGGCATAGGTTGCATCACCACACCAACTTGAGTGTGTGTGTGGTCATTTGGATCATAGTGCTTTGGAAATAACACATGTAATGACACTCCAATATGTGTCAAACCATGGCCAAAAAGTCCTAGAACATGTTGGAGTGCAACATTGGAATGCAATAGTGCACTAATGTGACAGAGGTTGCATCACAACACCCACTTGAGCGAGTGTGTGGTCATGTGGAACATTGTGGTTCGGAAACGAACACATGCAATGACACTCCAATATGTGACAAACCATGGTCAGAAATCCCTAGAACATGCTGGAGTGCAACATTGGAATGTGATGGAGCACCAGTGTGACAGAGGTTGCATCACCACACCCAATTGAGCGAGTGCGTGGCCATGTGGATCATTGTGGTTTGGAACAGAACACATTCAATAACGCTGCAATATGTGTTAAACCATGGTCAGAAAGCCCTAGAACATGCTGGAGTACAACATTGGAATGCGATGGAGCACCACTATGACAGAGGTTGCATCACCACACCCACTTGAGTGTGTGTGGTCATGTGGATCATTGCGGTATTGAAAAGAACACATGAAATGACAATCCAATATAGTGAAACCATGGTCAGAAATCCATAGGACATGATGGAGTGCAACATTGGAACACAATGGATCACTAGTGTGATAGAAGTTGCATCACCACACCCACTTGATACTCTGTGGCCATGTGGATAATTATGGTTCAGAAGAGAACACATGCAATGACACTCCAATATGTGTCAAACCATGGTTCGAAATCCCTACAACATGCTAGAGTGCAACATTGGAATGTGATGGAGCACTAGTGTGACAGAGGTTGCATCACAACATCCACTTGAGTGAGTGTGTGGTCATGTGGATCATTGTGGTTTGGAAAAGAACACATGGAATGGCACTCCAATATGTGTCAAACAATGGTCAGAAATCCATACAACATGTTGGAGTGCAACATTGGTATGCGATGGAGCGCCAGTGTGACAGAGGTTGCATCACCACACCCAATCGAGTGTGTGTGTGGTCATTTTGATAATTGTGGTTTGGAAAAAAACACATGCAATGACACTCCAATATGTGTCAAACCATGGTCAGTAAGTCCTAGAACATGCAGGAATGCAAAATTGGAATGCAATGGATGACTAGTGTGACGGAAGTTGCATCACCACACCCAATTGAGTGTCCGTGGCCATGTGGATCATTATGGTTCAGAAGAGAACACATGCAATGACACTCCAATATGTGTCAAACCATGGTCAGAAATCCCTACAACATGTTGGAGTGCAACATTGGAACGCGATGGAGCACCAGGGTGACAGAGGTTGCATCACCACACCCACTCGAGTGTGTGTGTGGTCATTTTGATCATTGTGCTTTGGAAAAGAACACATGCAATGACACTCCAATATGTGTCAAACCATGGTTAGAAAGCCCTAGAACATGTTGGAGTGCAACATTGGAATGTGATGGAGCTCTAGTGTGAAAGAGGTTGCATCACGACACCCAATTGAGTGTGTGTGGTCATGTGGATCATTGTGGTTTGGAAAAGAACACATTCAATGATACTCCAATATGTGTCAAACCATGGTCAGAAAGCCCTAAAACATGGTGGAATGCAACATTGGAATGTGATGGAGAACCAATGTGATAGAGGTTGCATCACCACACCCACTTGAGTGTGTGTCATCATGTGGACCATTGTGGTTTGGAAAAGAACACATGCAATGATACTCCAATATGTGTCAAACAATGCTTAGAAAGCCCTATAACATGCTGGAGTGCGACACTGGAATCCGATGGAGAACTAGTGTGATAGAGATTGCATCAGAACACCCACTTAAGCAAGTGTGTGGACATGTGGATCATTGTTATTTTAAAAAGAACACATGCAATGACACTACAATATGTGTCAAACCATGGTTAAAAAGCCCTAGAACATGCTGGAGTTCAACATTGGAATGCGATGGAGCACTAGTGTGACAAAGGTTGCATCACCACACTCAATTGATTGTGTGTGGTCAAGTGGATCATTCTTGTTTGGAAAATAACACATTCAATGATACTCCAATATGTGTCAAACCATGGTCAGAAAGCCCTAAAATATGCTGGAGTGCAACATTGGAATGCGATGGAGAACCAGTGTGACAGAGGTTGCATCACAACACCCACTTGAGTGTGTGTGGTCATGTAGATGATTGTGGTTTGGAAAAGAACACATGCAATGACACTCAACTATGTGTCAAACCATGGTCAGAAAACCCTAGAACATGCTGGAGTGCAACATTGGAATGCGATGGAGCACTAGTGTGATAGAGGTTGCATCACAACATCCACTTGAGCGAGTGTGTGGTGATATGGATCATTGTGGTTTGGAAAAGAACACATGGAATAACACTCCAATATGTGTCAAACCGTGGTTAGAAAGCCCTAGAGCATGCTGGAGTTCAACATTGGAACACGATGGAGCACCACTATGACAGAGGTTGCATCACCACACCCACTTGAGTGTGTGTGGTCATGTGGATTATGTGGTTTGGAAAAGAACACATGCAATGAAACTCCAATATGTGTCAAACCATGGCACAAAGCCGTGGAACATGCTGGAGTGCAACATTGGAATGCAATGGATCACCAGTATGACAGAAGTTGCATCACCACACCCACTTGAGTGTCTGTGGTCATGTGGATCATTATGGTTTGGAAGAGAACACATGCAATTACACTCCAATAAGTGTCAAACTATGGTCAGAAATCCCTACAACATGCTGGAGTGCAACATTGGAATGCTATGGAGCACAAGTGTGGCATAGGTTGCATCACCACACCAACTTGACTGTGTGTGTGGTCATTTGGTTCATTGTGCTTTGGAACTAACACATATAATGACACTCCAATATGTGTCAAACCATGGCCAGAAAGCCATCGAACATGCTGGAGTGCAACATTGGAATGCAATGGTGCACTAATGTGACAGAGGTTGCATCACAACACTCACTTGAGCGAGTGTGTGGTCATGTGGAACATTGTGGTTTGGAAACTAACACATGCAATGACACTCCAATATGTGGCAAACCATGGACAGAAATCCCTAGAACATGCTGGAGTGCAACATTGGAATGCGATGGAGCACCAGCGTGACAGAGGTTGCATCACCACACCCAATTGAGAGAGTGTGTGGCCATGTGGATCATTGTGGATTGGAAAAGAACACATTCAATAATGCTCCAATATGTGTTAAACCATGGCCAGAAAGCCCTAGAACATGCTGGAGTGCAACATTGGAATGCGATGGAGCACCACTATGCCAAAGGTTGGATCACCACACCCACTTGAGTGTGTGTGGTCATGTGGATCATTGTGATATTGAAAAGAACACATGAAAACACTCCAATATTGTCAAACCATGGTCAGAAATCCCTAGCACATGCTGGAGTGCAACATTGGAACGCAATGGATCACCAGTGTGATAGAAGTTACATCACCACACCCACTTGATTATCTATGGCCATGTGGATAATTATGGTTCAGAAGAGAACACATGCAATGACACTTCAATATGTGTCAAACCATGGTTATAAATCCCTACAACATGCTATAGTGGAACATTGGAAAGCGATGGAGCACTGGTGTGACAGAGGTTGCATCACAACATCCACTTGAGTGAGTGTGTGGTCATGTGGATCATTGTGGTTTGGAAAAGAACACATGGAATGACAATCCAATATGTGTCAAACCATGGTCAGAAAGCCCTAGAACATGAGGGAGTGCAACATTGGAATGCGATGGAGCACTAATGTGACAGAGTATGCATCACAACACCCATTTGAGCGAGTGTGTTGTCATGTGGATCATTGTGGTTTGGAAAAGAATGATGACCCACAAATATAGGGGGTGTATCATAGTATTTTCGGGGGAAGTGAAACCTAATTTCGGCACAAGGGGAGCCAAAGAATATTAATAAGCCTTAACAACTGAGTTGTCAATTTAGCTGCACCTAGAAACAATCTTGCTCACAACAGTTTATCAGTAGCAATAGTTTTGTAGTAGGAATAGTAAAGTAGGAGAAGTAGTAAAGTAAAGACAGTAGTAACAATAGCAGTAAACAGTAGGATTCGAGTGCGGTAGGCATAGGGATGGATGGACGGGCGTTGCATGGACAAGACAATTCACATAGCAATCAGAACATAGGGCAATTGCAGATAAATAAGATAAAGCATCCAAGTACTAAATAATCCTAGGCATGTGTTCCATATATAGTCATACGTGCTCGCAATGAGAACTTGCACAACATCTTTTTTCCTGCCAGCCCGTTTGCAGCGGGGCCTCCAGGGAACTACTGGCAATTAAGGTGCTCCTTTTAATAGAGCACCGGAGCAAAGCATTAACACTCCGTGAACACATGTGATCCTCACATCAAAGCCATTCCCTCCAGTTATCCCGATTTCTGTCACTTCAGGGCCATTGGTTCCGGACAACAACGTGTGTATACAACTTGTAGATAAGACCATAAACAATACTATCATAATGAATCAATAACATGTTTAGATCTGAAATCATGGCACTCGGGCCCTAGTGACAAGCATTAAGCATAACAAGTCGCAACAAAGTCATAAAGCACTAATAAAAGATAATAGGCACCAAGCCCTAACAATATGATGCCATAACATGAACGATCTCATCCGATCCCTACCATCCCCATAGCCTACAGCGGGGGATTACTCACTCATAGATGGGGGAAACATGGATGGTCGATGGAGAAGCGATGGTGATGATGATGGTGATGATCTCCTTCAATTCCCTGTCCCGGCAGGGTGCCAGAACGGAGTTTCTGGTGCTGTTTCGTGGAATCTGGTGGTGGCAGCGGAGCAGAACTCCTTCTGGAAAAACATCGAACCCTCCGGAGTTTTTAGGTCAGAAGGCAACTTATAGGCGAAGAGGGAGACCGAGGGGGAGTCTGGGGCGGCCAGACCACCCCCTGGCGCGGCCTGAACTAGCCCGCGCGGCCAAGTGGTGTGGCCTGGGCCCAGCCCCCCTCCGTCTCGTATTCTGGCTCTAGGAGTCTTCTGGTGAAATAGGATTTTTGGCATATTTTCCGGGATTTTTCCTAAAAGTTGATTTTCTGCACAAAAAGTAGACACCAAGGAAATTCTGCTGAAAACAGCGTTAGTCCGCGTTAGTTGCATCCAAATCACACAAGTTTAGAGGAGAAACAATAGCAAAAGTGTTCGGGAAAGTAGATACATTTTGGACGTATGTAACACCCTCGAATCGGCCCTATGCAAGTTTGAGCGCTTCCCGCCAAACCCACATAGAAACGATTCAAGGACGCCCACCAGGCACTTTCGTGCGGATGGAAAAACGAAGTAATACCATTACACAACAGTCCTTGATGGGACCCACAGAACAGATATATATATAACACGACTCCAAGAGTAAGGAATAAAGATATACAATACAAAGATCCAAATCACCTTGAAAACAATAAAGCATCTGAGTACAGACAAGATGCAAATTGGGCTAAGATCCCTGTAGAATAACCAATGGCGTCCATAACCCTGCCCAGGCCAAGCCGGAAGGGTAACCCTGCTAACGACGTCGATCTCAAACCTGCTAAAACAAAAGGGGTGCCGACAAAGGGCAAAGGGAAAAGAGGAGCATCAGTACTGAGGCCAGTACACGGCGAGGCTAGAATTCGGCGACTCTCGCGTACATAGGTATGGTGGACTGAAGCGGCAGCGCAGCATCACTAAACAACCTATAGAGACTCAGTAAAACTGGCGGCTATTAGAGAGGGGAAAGAAAGACCTATCTGGATCCAACCTGATAGTAACACCAAACATACCCATCCTGGTATTCCCCCTCAAGACCAAACGAGGAAGTCAAACCGAGGAACTCAAACAGTGGGCAGTTTTATTCATTCGATTACAGTTGAAGCACTTACTAGTCAGATATAGATAGCATGAGTCATCCTGGTAGCATAAGTAGTGGGCATTTTTAATCACCATGCTATTGTAGTTGGAACATTTAGTAGTCAGATATAATTATCCTAAGGAATTCCCAAAACCCAGCAATTGTTGGCACTTTTATCACATTCCATTGGAGTTGCAATACTTACTAGGCTGGTACAACATGTCACAAAACAACCCCAGATCCACCAGTTGTTGGCATTTTAAAATCCATTCCGTGATAGTTGAATCTGATTACTACTCATATATTAAGTCAAGTTTATAGCACTACTTTAGTTATGCTTGTCTATGATTGAGATACTATGCTCCAAGTCGTCCATAACCGCGGACACGGCTTTCAGAAAGATTTACCCTGCAGGGGTGCACAAATAGCAACACACACACGATCAACCTCGGAAAAACCAACTCAAAAACCAACGAGGCTTTCACGACAAAGCAATCACAGGATTCATAAAATATTTCAGGGGGCCACCCCATTAAGCTATCCGCAATTAAGTTGGCCGGCTCCGAGACGGACCCAAGGTTTGCGCCAATGGTTGTAAACGACTGGGAACCAGAAAGTGTGACTGGGCTTGTTGATACTGCAAAAACACTCAGCAATCCTAAACAGTACAGGTTCTCCACGCACAATCTTAAATAAAGCAGTAAAGCATGGCATAAGTACATGATAGTAATAAAGCCTCAAACTAGTTTGTGGCCCCATGAAATAAGAAATGAATCAAGATCTGGCTAAGGGGGATTTATAGACTCTCCCGTATGTGGATAGTGCGAATAGTCAAGGAACATGTATCAAGTACTCGGGGCCTACGGGACACAAGTGGACATGAAAAACCAAATAGCATATATTGCCCACAGGTGCCTCTTTCATTAGTTATCCCAGCAATTTAATAGTTGTATTTAAGGTCATGATCACCTCCACCAAAAACATCTGCCAGCATTCCAACAACTATGGTACTTGACATCACGAGATCGCACCTGAGGAAGCAACTACGAGTCGCAAGGCCAGCTATCTACCAAACACAGGTAATAGGAGGTGTCCAAGGCAATATAGAGGCTACGGAAACTAAAGCATCATGACACGGATAGCAATCGATCAACAGGAGGAAATAAAGACTATAAATGCAAAATAGGTAGAAAGGGGGAGAATGCTCGCCTGGGAAACACTGCCGAAGGTTCATATCCGGAGAACTTGTCGTTACTCGCATCAACTCATCGGCCTAATCCGCAAAGAAGCAAACAGTAGAAGAAAACCCCGGATGCAATATTTAATACTACGGCAGAAGATCTGGCATGCTTATGATATGATGCATGGCATGGCATAGATGCGGTGCAATTAGGCAATATTAAGCGGAACCAGGGTTCCGACAATTAATTAGAAGGTTCAAGTTATTTAGATACCCCGCAATTTAAATGTTGTATTAAACATGGGAAACATGGCATTGGTTCGCCACACAGATTTAAATGGAGTCCGGAATAAGACTAGAATAGCCCACATATAGCCTCGATATTTAATTTAGGTGAATCGACTATTTAACCCAAACCCCAGATGACATGTATGCAAGCATGCTGATTTAATGATGCGACAGGCATATGTCCTATTATAAAATAGAGGCTTATGGTCACACATCTGGGTTCGGAAGATCTTGGTGCCAGGGGTTCGGGGTTCGACAGCGTTCGACGGGGATCGGTCTCGGCGGGAACGTTCTCGGACAACGGAGTAGATCTTGTCGCATCCGTGGTCTTCGGGTCCGTGTAAATGGTCATGGCGTTCAAGGTGGAGAACTCGGCATTCCGTGTAGGCCATCTTGGCGGTCTTCGGGTTCGGGTCTTGGCGTCTAAGAGGAAGTACTTGGTGGTTCCGAGAAGGAGGTCTTGTCGCATCCGTGGATCGGTCCTCGGGGTCGAAGAACTTGGCGCGCCAGGGTTCGGTCTTCGGATCTTGGTCGGGTCGCCGGTAGATCTTGGTGTCTAGGGATTCTCCACTTTCGGGGGTCTCGATGCTCCGTGTCAAAGGCCTCGGAATTCCCAAATCGGTCGTCGTTGACGGACTTGGCACCATCTTCGCACAATCGACTGCCGTTGCAGCTTCGCATCGGATGTATGAGTACCCAAAACACCAGACAAGCAGAAGTAGCAGCGACAGATGCACGAGCAGGTGCGTGCATACACACATGGAAGGCAACAAGGTTCCTGGATGTGCCACAGAACACGAGACATGAGATAAACCATAGGAGGTTTTGGGGCAGTGCCTCGAGTAGGAGGCGACGAACTTGGCGTGGACAAAGGAGTATTCTCCCCATCGGGGCCTTGGAGTTACAAGCGGCAGGGATAGAGAGGCGCCACGACATTGCTCGAGGGGATGACGTCCGAGGAGGCTCGGCGCGCGAGAGGGAAGGGCTTGAGGTGACGGCGTCCCGAGGCCGTGCGATGATGAGGACATGCGTGTGTCACGCGCAAGACAGCGGGGTCGACGGGGGCGAGGTCGATACGACGGGCGTGGTGGTGGTGGGCTCTGCAGAGAGCAGCGGCAGGAGGAGCGCCGGGCGGGGAACGACACCGCTCGGGGAAGGGGAGCAGCCTGGCGTGGCTCCGGTGGGCGGTGGCACGAGGCTCGGCTCCACGGGACGGCGAGGTTCTGTGGCCACCGGAGCAGCGCGGCAGAGGGCGAGGCCGGGGAGGGCTCGGGACGCGACCGGAGAGGAGCTCGGGGCGGTGGGGGACGAGAAGGTCGGGGAGGAGCTCGGTAGTCGGGCGGTCGACGGAGGGGAGGGCATGGCCGTTCTTGAGGGAGGCGGCGGCCGATGGCCGACGGGGAGGCGGGGCGACGGCAAGGCCCGACGGAGGAGGACAACCCGGGGAAGGGGCAGGGCGCGCTGCTAGCGGAGGAGGCAGCGGGGATGCGGGCTCGGGCGACCGCGCAAGGAGAGGGAGGCGTGGGTCACGGGGGTCGAGGAGAGGCGGGGTTGGTGGGAAGGGTGAGGGGATCGAGGCCAGGGTGTGGGGTGGTGTCGGCAGTGGGGCTGCAGGGTGGGGCCAGGTGAGGAGTGGGTGGACAGGTGCGGGCGGGAGATGGTGGTGGGGACTAGGTGGCAGGGAGAGAAGGGGTGAGGTGGCAGAGATGGAAGTTTGGGCAGGTGTGGGGCCAGCTACATGCGTGGTGGCGATAGGGTGGCGTGGTGCATGCGGGCTGTGTGCACAGCGCGCGCGCGCGTTTCTGTTCCAGGCGGCGGCGGCAGGAGGGAGCTTAGGGTGCGGCTGGGTGTGGGTTTGTGGTAGGATAAGGGTTAGGGTTTGTCTGGGTATTTTAGACTAGGGTTTGGAGGTGGCCGATCGGGCTTTCGGGCCTGGCGGGCTGCCTCCTAAAAACAACTTAAATATTTATTTATTTAAAACGGGGCTTTTGAAATCCGTCTTTAGACGAAACAAAATATTCCAAAGACCCGAGGTTTTAATTTGAAATAAAGACGAGGCGTTTAGAAAAAAAAACCAGGCTTTTCGAAAATAGTTTTTAAACAAACCATGCATGATGATGACGATGCCGAAATGCAATGTGGCATGATGACACGAGCATGCGGTCATGATGATGCAATGCACAAAAACACAGCAATTTTCTAGTAGTGGTTTTAGCGGGGCGCGACAATTCGACACCACTAATAATGGATCTCGCCCTCGAGATCCGCCTCAAGGTACGGGGAAGAAGGTCGGTGATCTGAATCTTCTCGCTTCGTGTAGATCCTCGCGACACCACTAACAAGAGGTCGTTGTCCGTGATCGTCGAGAGAACACTCCGGGAACAAAGGGCGAAGGTAGAGGTATCAACAAATAAAGCCACCTCTAGTTTCCGTGGATGGAGTAAAATTGCTGGATCCACCGATCCTATGTACAAGAGCGAATGATAAGAGTAGTCGGATGGTGATCAGTCCATCGCGCAGCCAAACCATTACTCTGCACACGAATAGGAGAATTATGCAACCAACTCTCGGAATCAGACTGAAGATCTCGACAAGCGAGGTTTGGAAACAAGGAGGGATGCAGACTCTACATCAGATCTGTCATAGATGTTGTCGTCGCGTCAGAAAACACCGGAAGGCACGAGAAGGAACAAAGAGAAGTCCAATAGATGAAGGATTCCTCAGATAGCATGAAGACCGGATGTAGAAACACTATTGCCAAAGGGGGAAGCGAAACCCTGAAGGTACGACGGAAAACCCAACAACGAGAAATCCTGGACTCGAAGAAAAGACAAGAGAGCAGATTCAAAACACGCAGAGGTAAGAGGAGAATAGCAGAGGGATAAGGAGTAAAAGCAGACCTAATCAGATATATCCAACCGGTTTTGCAAAATAGTTTTGACACTCTACTTCGGTCGTTAGCTAGGTTATCCTATAGGCTAGACTTGTGGGGTATCGCAACTACTGAGCTCTGATACCACTCTGTAACACCCTCGAATCGGCCCTATGCAAGTTTTAGCGCTTCCCGCCAAACCCGCATACAAACGATTCAAGGACGCCCACCAGGCACTTTCGTGCGGGTGGAAAAACGAAGTAATACCATTACACAACAGTCCTCTATGGGACCCACAGAACAGATATATATATAACACGACTCCAAGAGTCAGGAATACAGATATACAATACAAAGATCCAAATCACCTTGAAAACGATACAGCATCTGAGTACGGACAAGATGCAAATTGGGGTAAGATCCCTATAGAATAACCAATGGCGTCCATAACCCTGCCCAGGCCAAGCCGGAAGGGTAACCCTGCTAACGACGTCGATCTCAAACCTGCTAAAACAAAAGGGGTGCCGACAACGGGCAAAGGGAAAAGAGGAGCATCAGTACTGAGGCCAGTACACAACGAGGCTAGAATTCGGCGGCTCTCGCGTACATAGGTATGGTGGACTGAAGCGGCAGCGCAGCAGCACTAAACAACCTATAGAGACTCAGTAAAACTGGCGGCTATTAGAGGGGGGAAAGAAAGACCTATCCGGATCCAACCTGATAGTAACACCAAACATACCCATCCTGGTATTCCCCCTCAAGACCAAACGAGGAAGTCAAACCGAGGAACTCACATAGTGGGCAGTTTTATTCATTCGATTACAGTTGAAGCACTTACTAGTCAGATATAGATAGCATGAGTCATCCTGGTAGCATAAGTAGTGGGCATTTTTAATCACCATGCCGTTGTAGTTGGAACATTTAGTAGTCAGATATAATTATCCTAAGGAATTCCCAAAACCCAGCAATTGTTGGCACTTTTATCACATTCCATTGGAGTTGGAATACTTACTAGGCTGGTACAACATGTCACAAAACAACCCCAGATCAACCAGTTGTTGGCATTTTAAAATCCATTCCGTGATAGTTGAATCTGATTATTAGTCATATATTAAGTCAAGTTTATAGCACTACTTTAGTTATGCTTGTCTATGATTGGGATACTGTGCTCCAAGTCGTCCATAATCGCGGACACGGCTTTCAGAAAGATTTACCGTGCAGGGGTGCACAAATAGCAACACACACACGATCAACCTCGGAAAAACCAACTCAAAAACCAACGAGGCTTTCACGACAAAGCAATCACAGGATTCATAAAATATTTCAGGGGGCCACCCCATTAAACTACCCGCAATGAAGTTGGCCGGCTCTGAGATGGACCCAAGGTTTGCGCCAATGGTTGTAAACGACTGGGAACCCAAAAGTGTGACTGGGCTTGTCGATACTACAAAAACACTCAGCAATCCTAAACAGTACAGCTTCTCCACGCACAATCTTAAATAAAGCAGTAAAGCATGGCATAAGTACAGGATAGTAATAAAGCCTCAAACTAGTTTGTGGCCCCAAGAAATAAGAAATGAATCAAGATCTGGCTAAGGGGGATTCATAGACTCTCCCGTATGTGGATAGTGCGAATAGTCAAGGAACAGGTATCAAGTACTCGGGGCCTACAGGACACAACTGGACAGGAAAAACCAAATAGCATATATTGCCCACCGGTGCCTCTTTCATTAGTTATCCCAGCAATTTAATAGTTGTATTTAAGGTCATGATCACCTCCACCAAAAACATCTTCCAGCATTCCAACAACTGGTACTTGACATCAAGAGATCACACCTGAGCAAGCAACTACGACTCACAAGGCCAGCTATCTACCAAACACAGGTAATAGGAGGTGTTCAAGGCAATATAGAGGCTGCACAGGATATAATTGGTGTATGGAAACTAAAGCATCGCGACACGGATAGCAATAGATCAATAGGAGGAAATAAAGACTATAAATGCAAAATAGGTAGAAAGGGGGAGAATGCTTGCCTGGGAAACACTGCCGAAGGTTCATATCCGGAGAACTTGTCGTTACTCGCATCAACTCATCGGCCTAATCCGCGAAGAAGCAAACACTAGAAGAAAACTCCGGATGCAATATTTAATACTACGGCAGAAGATCCGGCATGCTTATGATATGATGCATGGCATGGCACAGATGCGGTGCAATTAGGCAATATTAAGCGGAACCGGGGTTCCGACAATTAATTAGAAGGTTCAAGTTATTTAGCTACCCCGCAATTTAAATGTTGTATTAACCTGGCAAAACATGGCATTGGTTCACTACACAGATTTAAATGGAGTCCGGAATAAGACTAGAATAACCCACATATAGCCGCCATATTTAATTTAGGTGAATCGACTATTTAACCCAACCCCCCAGATGACATGTATGCAAGCATGCTGATTTAATGATGCGATAGGCATATGTCCTATTATAAAAATAGAGGCTTAGGGTCACACATCTGGGTTCGGAAGATCTTGGTGCCAGGGGTTCAGGGTTCGACGGGGATCGGTCTCGGCGGGAACGTTCTCGGACAACTGAGTAGATCTTGTCGCCTCCGTGGTCTTTGGGTCCATGTAGATGGTCATGGCGTTCAAGGTGGAGAACTCGGCGTTCCGTGTAGGCGATCTTGGCGGTCTTCGGGTTCGGGTCTTGGCTTCTGAGAGGAAGTACTTGGTGGTTCTGAGAAGGAGGTCTTGTCGCATCCGTGGATCGGACCTCGGGGTCGAAGAACTTGGCGCGCCAGGGTTCGGTCTTCGGATCTTGGTCGGGTCACCGGTAGATCTTGGTGTCTAGGGATTCTCCGGTTCCGGGGGTCTCGATGCTCCGTGTCAAAGGCCTCGGAATTCCCAAATCGGTCGTCGTTGACGGACTTGGCACCATCTTCGCACAATCGACTGCCGTTGCAGCTTCGCATCGGATGCATGAGTACCCAAAACACCAGACAAGCAGAAGTAGCAGCGACAGATGCACGAGCAGGTGCGCGCATACACACATGGAAGGCAACAAGGTTCCTGGATGTGCCACAGAACACGAGACATGAGATAAACCGTAGGAGGTTTTGGGGCAGTGCCTCGAGTCGCAGGCGACGAACTTGGCGTGGACAAAGGAGTATTCTCCCCATCGGGGCCTTGGAGTTACAAGCGGCAGGGACAGAGAGGCGCCATGACATGGCTCGAGGGGATGACGTCCGAGGAGGCTCGGCGCGCGAGAGGGAAGGGCTTGAGGTGACGGCGTCCCGAGGCCGTGCGATGATGAGGACATGCGTGTGTCACGCGCAAGACAGCGGGGTCGACGGGGGCGAGGTCGATGCGACGGGCGTGGTGGTGGTGGGCTCTACAGAGAGCACCGGCAGGAGGAGCGCCGGGCAGGGAACGGCGCCGCTCGGGGAAGGGGAGCAGCCTGGCGTGGCTCCAGCGGGCAGCGGCACGGGGCTCGGCTCCACGGGACGGCGAGGTTCTGCGGCCACCGGAGCAGCGCGGAAGAGGGCAAGGCCGGGGAGGGATCGGGACGCGTCCGAAGAGGAGCTCGGGGCGGCGGGGGACTAGCAGGTCGGGGAGGAGCTCGGTGGTCTAGCGGTCGACGGAGGGGAGGGCGTGACCGGTCTTGAGGGAGGCGGTGGCCGGTGGCCGATGGGGAGGCAGGGCGACGGCGAGGCCCGACGGAGGAGGAGAAGCGGGGAAGGGGCAGGGCGTGCTGCTAGCGGAGGAGGCGGCGGGAATGCGGGCTCGGGCGACCGCGCGAGGAGAGGGAGGCGCGGGTCACGGGGGTTGAGGAGAGGCGGGGTTGGTGGGAAGGGTGAGGGGATCGAGGCCAGGGTGTGGGGTGGTGTCAGCAGCGGGGCTGCAGGGTGGGGCCAGGTGAGGAGTGAGTGGACAGGTGCGGGCGGGAGATGGTGGTGGGGACTAGGTGGAAGGGAGAGAAAGGTTTAGGTTGCAGGGGTGGAAGTTTGGGCAGGTGTGGGGCCCGGTGGGGCCAGCTGCATGCATGGTGGCGATGGGGTGGCGTGGTGCATGCGGGCTGTGTGCACAGCGCGCACGCGTTTCTGTTCCAGGCGGCGGCGGCAGGAGGGAGCTTAGGGTGCGGCTGGGTGTGGGTTTGTGGTAGGATAAGGGTTAGCGTTTGTCTGGGTATTTTAGACTAGGGTTTGGAGGTGGCTTATCGGGCTTTCGGGCCTGGCAGGCTGCCTCCTAAAAACAACTTAAATATTTATTTATTTAAAACAGGGCTTTTGAAATCCGTCTTTAGAAGAAACAAAATATTCCGAAGACCCGGGGTTTTAATTTGAAATAAAGACGGGGCATTTAGAAAACAAAACCACGCTTTTCGAAAATAGTTTTTAAACAAACTATGCATGATGATGACGATGCTCAAATGCAATGTGGCATGATGACATGAGCATGCGGTCATGATGATGCAATGCACAAAAACACAGCGATTTTCTAGTAGTGGTTTTAGCGGGGCGCCACAATTCGACACCACTAACAATGGATTTCGCCCTCGAGATCCGCCTCACGGTACGGGGAAGAAGGTCGGTGATCTGAATCTTCTCGCTTCGTGTAGATCCTCGCGACACCACTAAACAAGAGGTCGTTGTCCGTGATCGTCAAGAGAACACTCCGGGAACAAAGGGCGAAGGTAGAGGTATCAACAAATAAAGCCACCTCTAGTTTCCGTGGACGGAGTAAAATTGCTGGATCCACCGATTCTATGTACAAGAGCGAATGATAAGAGTAGTCGGATGGTGATCAGTCCATCGCGCACCCAAACCATTACTCTGCACACGAATAGGAGAATTATGCAACCAACTCTCGGAATCAGACTGAAGATCTCGACAAGCGAGGTTTGGAAACAAGGAGGGATGCAGACTCTGCATCGGATCTGGCATAGATGTTGTCGTCGCGTCAGAAAACACCAGAAGGCACGAGAAGGAACAAAGAGAAGTCCAATAGATGAAGGATTCCTCAGATAGCATGAAGACCGGATGTAGAAACACTATTGCCAAAGGGGGAAGCGAAACCCTGAAGGTACGACAAGAGAAATCCTGGACTCGAAGAAAAGACAAGACAACAGATTCAAAACACGCAGAGGTAAGAGGAGAATAGCAGAGGGATAAGGAGTAAAAGCAGACCTAATCAGATATATCCAACCGATTTTGCAAAGTAGTTTTGACACTCTACTTCGGTCGTTAGCTAGGTTATCCTACAGGCTAGACTTGTGGGGTATCGCAACTACTGAGCTCTGATACCACTCTGTAACACCCTCGAATCGGCCCTATGCAAGTTTTAGCGCTTACCGCCAAACTCGCATAGAAACGATTCAAGGACGCCCACCAGGCACTTTCGTGCGGCTGGAAAAACGAAGTAATACCATTACATAACAGTCCTCGATGGGACCCACAGAACAGATATATATATAACACGACTCCAAGAGTCAGGAATACAAATATACAATACAAAGATCCAAATCACCTTGAAAACAATACAGCGTCCGAGTACGGACAAGATGCAAATTGGGCTAAGAGCCCTGTAGAATAACCAAAGGCATCCATAACCCTGCCCAGGCCAAGCCGGAAGGGTAACCCTGCTAACGACGTCGATCTCAAACCTGCTAAAACAAAAGGGGTGTCGACAAAGGGCAAAGTGAAAAGAGGAGCGTCAGTACTGAGGCTAGTACACAGCGAGGCTAGAATTCGGCGGCTCTCGCCTACATAGGTATGGTGGACTGAAGTGGCAGCGCAGCAGCACTAAACAACCTATAGAGACTCAGTAAAACTGGCGGCTATTAGAGAGGGGAAAGAAAGACCTATCCGGATCCAACCTGATAGTAACACCAAACATACCCATCTTGGTATTCCCCCTCAAGACCAAACGAGGAAGTCAAACCGAGGAACTCACACAGTTGGCAGTTTTATTCATTCGATTATAGTTGAAGCACTTACTAGTCAGATATAGATAGCATAAGTAGTGGGCAGTTTTAATCACCATTCCGTTGTAGTTGGAACATTTACTATTCAGATATAATTGTCCTAGGGAATTCCCAAAACCCAGCAATTGTTGGCACTTTTATCACATTCCATTGGAGTTGCAATACTTACTTGGCAGGTACAGCATGTCACAAAATAACCCCAGATCCACCAGTTGTTGGCATTTTAAAATCCATTTCGTGATAGTTCAATCTGATTACTAGTCATATATTAAGTCAAGTTTATAGCACTACTTTAGTTATGCTTGTCTATGATCGAGATACTGTGCTCCAAGTCGTCCATAACCGCGGACACGGCTTTCAGAAAGATTTACCCTACAGGGGTGCACAAATAGCAACACACACACGATCAACCTCGGAAAAACCAACTCAAAACCCAACGAGGCTTTCACGACAAAGCAATCACAGGATTCATAAAATATTTCAGGGGGCCACCCCATTAAGCTACCCGCAACAAAGTTGGCCGACTCCGACACGGACCCAAGGTTTGCGCCAATGGTTGTAAACGACTGGGAACCCAAAAGTGTGACTGGGCTTGTCGATACCGCGAAACACTCCGCAATCCTAAACAGTACAGGTGCTCCACGCACAATCTTAAATAAAGCCGTAAAGCATGGCATAAGTACAGGATAGTAATAAAGCCTCAAACTAGTTTGTGGCCCCATGAAATAAGAAATGAATCAAGCTCTGGCTAAGGGGGATTCATAGACTCTCCCGTATGTGGATAGTGCGAATAGTCAAGGAACAGGTATCAAGTACTCGGGGCCTACGGGACACAAGTGGACATGAAAAACCAAATAGCATATATTGCCCACCGGTGCCTCTTTCATTAGTTATCCCAGCAATTTAATAGTTGTATTTAAGGTCATGATCACCTCCACCAAAAACATCTGCCAGCATTCCAACAACTATGGTACTTGACATCATGAGATCGCACCTGAGCAAGCAATTACGACTCGCAAGGCCAGCTATCTACCAAACACAGGTAATAGGAGGTGTCCAAGGCAATATAGAGGCTGCACGGGATATAACTGGTGTACGGAAACTAAAGCTTCACGACACGGATAGAAATCGATCAACAGGAGGAAATAAAGACTATAAATGCAAAATAGGTAGAAAGGGGGAGAATGCTCGCCTGGGAAACACTGCCGAAGGTTCATATCCGGAGAACTTGTCGTTACTCGCATCAACTCATTGGCCTAATCCGCGAAGAAGCAAACAGTAGAAGAAAACCCCGGATGCAATATTTAATACTACGGCAGAAGATCTGGCATGCTTATGATATGATGCATGGCATGGCACAGATGCAGTGCAATTAGGCAATATTAAGCGGAACCAGGGTTCCGACAATTAATTAGAAGGTTCAAGTTATTTAGCTACCCCGCAATTTAAATGTTGTATTAACCTGGCAAAACATGGCATTGGTTCGCCACACAGATTTAAATGGAGTCCGGAATAAGACTAGAATAGCCCACATATAGCCTCCATATTTAATTTAGGTGAATCGACTATTTAACCCAGCCCCCCAGATGACATGTATGCAAGCATGCTGATTTAATGATGCGACAGGCATATGTCCTATTATAAAAATAGAGGCTTAGGGTCACACATCTGGGTTCGGAAGATCTTGGTGCCAGGGGTTCGGGGTTCGACAGCGTTCGACGGGGATCGTTCTCGGCGGGAACGTTCTCGAACAACGGAGTAGATCTTGTCGCATCCGTGGTCTTCGGGTCCGTGTAAATGGTCATGGCGTTCAAGGTGGAGAACTCGGCATTCCGTGTAGGCGATCTTGGCGGTCTTCGGGTTCGGGTCTTGGCATCTGAGAGGAAGTACTTGGTGGTTCCGAGAAGGAGGTCTTGTCGCATCCGTGGATCGGTCCTCGGGGTCGAAGAACTTGGCGCGCCAGGATTTGGTCTTCGGATCTTGGTCGGGTCGCCCGTAGTTCTTGGTGTCCAGGGATTCTCCGGTTCCGGGGGTCTCGATGCTCCGTGTCAAAGGCCTTGGAATTCCCAAATCGGTCGTCGTTGACGGACTTGGCACCATCTTCGCACAATTGACTGCCGTTGCAGCTTCACATCGGAAGCATGAGTACCCAAAACACCAGACAAGCAGAAGTAGCAGCGACAGATGCACAAGCAGGTGCGCGCATACACACATGGAAGGCAACAAGGTTCCTGGATGTGCCATAGAACACGAGACATGAGATAAACCGTAGGAGGTTTTGGGGCAGTGCCTCGAGTAGGAGGCGACGAACTTGCCGTGGACAAAGGAGTATTCTCCCCATCGGGGCCTTGGAGTTACAAGCGGCAGGGACAGAGAGGCTCCACGACATGGCTCGAGGGATGACGTCCGACGAGGCTCGGCGCGCGAGAGCACAGGGCTTGACGTGACAACGTTCCGAGGCCGTGCGACGACGAGGACGTGCGTGTGTCACGCGCAAGACAGCGGGGTCGACGGGGGTGAGGTCGATGTGACGGGCGTGGTGGTGGTGGGCTCGGCAGAGAGCAGCGGCAGGAGGAGCGCCGGGTGGGGAACGACGCCGCTCGGGGAAGGGGAGTAGCCCGGCGTGGCTCCGGCGGGCAGCGGCGCGGGGCTCGGCTCCATGGGACGACGAGGTTCTATGGCCGCCGGCGCAGCGTGGCAGAGGGTGAGGCCGGGGAGGGCTCGGGATGCGACCGGAGAGGAGCTCGGGGCGGCGGGGGACGAGCAGGTCGGGGAGGAGCTCGGTGGTCGGGCGGTCGAGGGAGGGCAGGTCATGGCCGGTCTTGAGGGAGGCGGCGGCCGGTGGCCGACAGGGAGGCAGGGCGACGGCAAGGCCTGACGGAGGAGGGGAAGCGGGGAAGGGGCAGGGCGCGCCGCCAGCGGAGGAGGCGGCGGGGATACGGGATCGGGCGACCGCGCGAGGAGAGGGAGGCGCGGGTCACGGGGGTCGAGGAGAGGCGGGGTTGGTGGCAAGGGTGAGGGGATCGAGGCCAGGGTGTGGGGTGGTGTCGGCAGCAGGGCTGCAGGGTGGGGCCAGGTGAGGAGTGGGTGGACATGTGCGGGCGGGAGATGGTGGTGGGGACAAGGTGGAAGGGAGAGAAGGGGTGAGGTGGCAAGGGTGGAAGTTTGGGCAGGTGTGGGGCCCTGTGGGGCCAGCTGCATGCGTGGTGGCGATGTGGTGGCGTGGTGCATGCGGGTTGTGTGCACAACTCGCGCGTTTGCGTGCCAGGCGGCGGCGGCAGGAGGGAGCTTAGGGTGCGGCTGGGTGTGGGTTTGGGGTAGGATAAGGGTTAGGGTTTGTCTGGGTATTTTAGACTAGGGTTTGGAGGTGGCCGATCGGTCTTTCAGGCCTGGCGGGCTGCCTCCTAAAAACAACTTAAATATTTATTTATATAAAACGGGGCTTTTGAAATCTGTCTTTAGACGAAACAAAATATTCCGAAGACCCGGGGTTTTAATTTGAAATAAAGACGGGGCGTTTAGAAAACAAAACCAGGCTTTTCGAAAATAGTTTTTAAACAAACCATGCATGATGATGACGATGCTCAAATGCAATGTGGCATGATGACATGAGCATGCGGTCATGATGATGCAATGCACAAAAACACAGCGATTTTCTAGTAGTGGTTTTAGCGGGGCAACACAACTTATCAACTCCCCCCAAGCTTAGCTTATTGCTTGTCCTCAAGCAATTTAGTTGAAAACTGAGTGCGATAAAAGAACTTTCACGAACACATTTGCTTTATATGATGTATATATTCTCAGCATGTGATCAACTACTTAGACAATTCATAATAAAGATTATGCTACTGAGTCTACTTAATAGTCATTGCAAGCTATGAAGAGATTCCAACTCAAAAATAATAAGTAGCACGAAGCATAAACATAAGCAACATTACAATGCTCATAAAAAGGTATGATAGAGTGGTATCTCGCTTGCCTTTGATTATGAATGTCAAGGCACCTCTGAAGTTCAAGTGATGACTAGAAGTAAAGATATCAAAGATACAAGCATCAAAGTCATAACACAAATAATCAAGTAATGAGACAAGCACAAGGAATGACAACTATGCTCTCAAGAAGGTGCTCAAGGAATGTATGGAGACTCAACAAGTAAAGGAAAAGGTTTTGAATAATTTGAAAGGCTTCCAAATGCTGAAAGTATGGTACTCATTAGCTTTGAGCTCTCATTGCCCCTATCATAAGCATCTTTAATGTGGTTAAGTTGAAAGTGAGGTCCAATCTGAGTTATATGCTTGACAAACTATAAACCAAAATTCCCATGTCCCTTGAGTACGAGGGCCGCTCCTCATGCTACTCAACTTTAGTTACCGGTAAGTTCTTGTCATCGTAAATATGTGCGTATCATAGAGAACTGCCAACGGGGTACCCCTTGCCCGATGATATGGAAGAATCCCTATATCAGAGTGACAAGGCAAGCAGACAATGAGTATCTCAGCAATCTTCTTATTTACCACGGGAAAATGGTGCTTTTTTCTCTCTTTCCTCTTTTCATAAATCTCTTTTTTTTCTTTTTCTCAATAGCTATCTCTCTTTTTTTATAAGAAGAATGCTTCATAGATATCATTATGGTTACGCTGCAGGTTTCCACCATGTCAGCATGGATTAGACCGACGACATACATAACTCCATGGACTTACAAGCTCCCCTTTTATTTCACACCGACGACATCCACAAACAAAAGAGCATGGTATCAACTAGGTATATATTTACAAGTGTTGAAAGCATTCCCTGTGATAGCACGGTTCTGCTAATCCCCAGCCTATAATTTGCAAGCATATAACTTTCATGGACAATCACAATGGTTCAGGTTTATTATGTGTAGAAAATAAAGTGTGCCATCAAGTTCATGAGAGCTTTACTAACTAACTTACTCATAACAAGCAAACATTTTATTTGGAAGAAAACAAGGCATATTGAATGTGCACGGAAGTAGCAAATGATGCTAATAGGTAGATATGGTGGACACTTTGGAAATATTTGGTTTAGGGAGTTGGAAACTTGAGTAAAACTCAGTGTAAGTGAAGGATAGCAATAGTAAGGGAGCGACAAACGAGAGAGCAATAGCTGTCATAATCATGCTTGCAACAAAACAGGACTAATCATGGCATGAAAGTGATTCAAGATCCTCAAGGAAAAATAATTCATCAAGGCTTAACTGATTATTACAGTCATATGCATGCATGAGCATGTGCCAAGTCAATTCAAATGAAATATTCAGAGGAGGATACCACGGTGTCATACCAAGTTATGAATAGAATAATGCAAGCAAACATTCATAAGACATGCTACAAACTATTAGCAAGCTGGAACTAATAGTATGAAAGAAAGAACTACTAAGCATCCAAAGATAACATACACCCTCCACGAAAGACTAAGCATGCCCACCGTGATGAGTATATGTACAAAAATGAAAACAAATAGAGTTCGTTACCAGCCTCTTACCACGCCTCAAGTTGTCATTAATCCTCATTATTGCTCTTCACTTGCGTGGCTTGAATAATAATATGAAACCAATATCCACTGAGGACTGCTGAACCCTGCAACAAACTCACAAAGCCAAATAAGAACGACAAATATTTTTGTTGTTTTCGATTTTTCACAAGAACCAAAAGGAAAAACAAGCAAAGGAAAATCTTTTTGGGTTTTTTGAAAAGTTCAAACAAAGGAAAATGGGACACAGAAACCAAGGCAAAAAGAAGAAGCAAACCAAGGAGAAACAACAGAAATATTTTTGGTCTTTTTGTGTTTTAGAAAGCAAAAGCAAAGAAAGAACAAAAAACTAAAAAGATAACAAAACATGAATATACAAAGTACCGACGCAACATAATATGGAGATGAGTGCGATGTCGACGTACCTCCCCCAAGCTTAGGATTTTGGCCTAAGTGGGTAACAATGCCAAGCCAGTCAGGATGAAGTGTCACCGTGGTACGACGAGGAGGTACCCTCGTCCTAGTGCGAGCTCGAGTACGTCCCTCCGTAGTGTGCGGGGTAATCATAGGAGGGTACATCCTCCTGGTGCTGCTCGTGGAAGCCCAGCAAGCGAAGCTGCTCGTCCACCTCCTCCTTGGAGCGTGACCATGGTCTCCTGTGAACACTAAACAAAGAAGGCTGTGGCAAAGGGATCTCCCTTTCATCCCCATTAGTGAAAAGCATCCTATATACTAGACTGTCCAAGTCAGAAGTAGCAGTGAAAAAGTGATGGGTTTTCATAGCAACAAGGTCAAGCCTCTGTGGTGCCAGTACAGTATCATTGGGGTCCACTAAAATGCCTAATGCATTGACCATACGCGAGGAAATGATGCCCCCATAGATAGGCCCCCTAGCAGCTAGGCGGCGAGCAATAAGCGAGCCAAGATTGTACCGAGTATCATTGTTAAGCGCAAACGCAAGGAATGCTAAATGATATTTGGAGATATTACTTGTGTTCTCCCTACCCAGTACGCTAGTAGCAAGATAATATGCAAAGTATTTAAGAGCAGGGAGTTGGATATTTCTTATCTTTCCGCGTTGCGCCACGCGGTCATCATCATTGGTCACCCCTCGGTAAAGCTCCAGCAAATCAGCGGGTCGCCCTTGAATTTTCTTCACGGTCCCTGTCATGCTTACACCTACAATACTGCAAAATCTCTCCAAAGGCATGGTGAAGGGCAGATTATAAATTTTGAAAGAGACAGTCGACTGGTAGGATGTGTTAGTAAACGTGAAGCTCTCAACAAAAGTTTTAGTGAGCATAGCGTATTGCTCACTCTCATCTTGCATATATGAGGTCAAACCAACCCTCTCAATCAGTAGCAAGAAATCATCAAGAATACCTGCAACTTCTAAGAAAGTAAAACAAGGAAAAGTAGATGGGTGAGCATCCCCATCATCCCTTTCATTACCAATACGAGTCGCAATGAGATCTTCGTTGTATATGGCCTAAATTGAGAGGCTGGTCTTGAGGGCCTCGACCTCCTAGTTGCATCAGTCTCAAATATCTCTCCAAAGGTATGGTTGTGCATACTTGGTATTCTGAAATTTAAAAACCTATTAAACAAGTGATTGCAAAGTAAATATAATGAAGGATTCTACTCATAGGGACTTGTAAGAGTCCTAAACATGCATCAAAACTATATCTCTAAGCATCAAACAAGCTTACAAGCTCTCATAACATGTCACCTACAGCAGCAAAATACTCAATATATAATCCACTAAACACAAATCTACTTGGACAAGGGGAGGAGTCACATTCCAAGGAACAAATGCTCCAAATTTCAGCAAGAAAGATGGGCTGAGCAAGGAGATCGCAAAAATCGAGAGCAAGCACAGCAAGAACGTGATTTTGAGCAATGGACTAGAGCTTGCTCGGGAGAGAGAAGAAAGTGGTAGGTGAGAGAGTTTGACCAGGGCATGGCGCCAACCAGGGCAGGCCGCGCCACCAGGTGGTGTGCCTGCCTGGTGGGTCCCCCTGGTACCTCCCAGGCACTCCTCTGCCCCTTTTTTCACATAAAAATTTAATATGAATTTTCTGGAATTTTTCGAGACACTTTATTTTTGGGCAATTTTCAGGAATAGAAGAATGATTTTCTGACAGACAATTTTTTTTGGAAAAAGATGCAAGGACAAAACAAAGCTAGAACTACAGAAGTTCTAAGACACTCTAACATGCAAGCAAGTAACAACAAATAAAACTAAACGAAAACAAAAACTAAAATGGATAGAATAGAAGTACATGGAGATAATCATAGTAAAAACGTTGTTTGTTCAACGAAATCCTTTTGTTAACAAGGTTGATCAGGTCCTGTTACCAAAACAATTCCATATGAGACAAAACTTTGTATTCCAGTAATGATTACGTTACCTCAATCTTGATAACAATGATCCCAATCATAATAGTTTCAAAATTTTCTCTTGGTATGGGACAATATATTTCTCCAACTTGAATGCCCTCAACATGTTCAATTGAATTCAAACCATAAGTCCTTTCAATCTTCTTGGGGAAATAGACAATATGTTCCTTGTCATTCACATTGAAAGTCACCTTTCCTTGATTACAATTAATAACAGCTCCTGCAGTATTAAGAAAAGGTCTCCCAAGAATAATAGACATATTATCATCTTCAGGCATTTCAAGCACAACAAAATCAGTTAATATCAAGCAATTATGCGCCACTTGAACAGGTACATCCTCACATATACAAACATGAATAGTGGTAGATTTATCAGCCATTTGCAAAGATATATCAGTTGGTATTAATTTTTCTAGTTGAAGCCTCTTATAGAGAGAGAAATGCATAACACTAACTCCAGCTCCCAAATCACACAAAGCAGTTCTAACATAACTATTCTTAATAGAGCAAGGGATAGCTGGAATCCTAGGGTCTCCAAGTTTCTTAGGAACCTTACCATTGAAGGAATAATTAGCAAGCAAAGTAGAAGTTTCTTCATTAGGGATCTTCCTTTTATTCGAGACAATATCCTTCATATACTTTGAGTAAGGAGGCAACTTAATAGCATCAGTCAAAGGAATTTGCAGGAATAAAGGTTTCATCCTCTCACAAAACTTATTATAGTGTTCATCCTCCTTTGACTTGTGTTTCTTATCAGGGAAAGGCATAGGTTTTTGGACCCAAGGTTCTCTTTCACTACCATGTTTCTTAGAAATAAAATCTTCTTTAGTGTATTTAGTATTCTTAGTGTGGTTTTCAGGTTCTTCTTCAACTTTTTCTTCATTAGGAACTTCATTTTCTTCATTACCACCTTCAGTTTCAGCATCAGAGATAGATATACTATTAGGATCTATAGCAGGTTCAGAGGGTTCTACAATAGTTTTATGTTTCTTCTTCCTTTTCTTACAAGTAGAACCACTATTTTCAGCTTGTTGAGAATCCTGTTCAATTCTTTTGCGATGCCCCTCGGGATATAGAGGATCCTGGGTAGCAGCACCACTTCTAGTTCTAATTTCATAAGCATGTTTTTCTTTAGCAGCATTAACTAGCAAGTCTTTTTGCATTTTAACGAGTTGATCTATTTGAGTTTGAACCATTTGAAAGTGTTTAACAATCATTTTAACATTATTAGATGTTCTTTCCACAATATCTTTCAACTCAACAATAGCTCTAGTGTTTTCCATTAGATGATTTTGCACCCTCTTATTAAAATTATCTTGCTTAACAATAAAGATATCGAATTCTTCTAAGCATTCATCTGGAGGTTTAGAGTAAGGGATCACCTTCATCAAAGTGTTGGAGAGAGTGTACCTCAATAGTGGATGAGTAGGGGATAGGCTTACATAATTCTTCTATAGAAGGTAAATTCTTGACATCTGCAGCTTTAATTCCCTTCTCCTTAAGACATTTCTTAGCTTCCTTCATCACTTCATCATTTAATTCAATAATTCCCCTCTTCTTAGATAATGGTGTAGACGCTGGAATAGTTGGTTCAGGTATGATTACTTCAGGTATAGCTGGTTCAGGAGGAGTCAATCTTCATAGTTCTTGCTTATTTTAGCCATTAATTCCTCATCTTCCTTGGGAGTCATGTTCCTAAAAACACAATCAGCACAACTATCTAGGTATGTCCTAGATTCCTCGGTTAGTCCATTATAAAATATATCAAGAAGCTCATTCTTAGGTAATGGACTTCCAGCCTGTGCATGAATCAAAGCACAAAACCTTGCCCAAGATTCGGGCAATATCTCTCTTTCTCCCTGTTTAAAATCAAAAAGTTCCTACAAAATATCATGTCTAGCACTAGGAGGAAAATATTTATGCAGGAAAGTACTAATCAAGCAATCAGGGCTATCAATAGATCTAGGAGGTAAAATACTAAACCTAGTTTTAGCTTCTCCTTTCAGTGAAAAGGGGAAAATCTTAGCAACAAAGTAAGTACGGATCTTAATATCATCAGAAAACAAGCCACTCATGGTATAAAGTTCATTCATATGTGCTACCGCACTTTCATTCTTAGTCCCACAAAAAGGTTCTTTCTCAACAATAGCTATGTAAGATAGATCGAGAGAGAAATCATAATATTTATCTGTAATGTTTATGGGAGAAGCAGCAAACTTAGCAACAGGAGACACTTTGGGTCTAATAGTACGCCTCTCAAGGAGACTTTTAGTAGCGCTCCTATCATGGGTGTTTTTACATTCTCTAATAAATTCATCCGTCATCTTCAATATCATAACTCTCACTAGACTAAGGTGAACTAACAGGTGTGGTAGTGTCTTCATTAGGAGTTTCAGTATTTCCAGCTATAGTTCTAGCAATCGTAGCATCTAGGAAAGGACCTAATGAACCACTCTTATCAAGCACAGTAGAAGCAGCATCATAAGCATCAGAAGTTTCAGATTCAGCAGTAGTAGCAGTGTGTGTAACATGTGTATGTGGTGGTGTAACGAGCTTACTTATAACAGATGGTGAATCAAGAGAAGCAGAGGTGTTCAGAACCGTACCTCTTCTTGTAGTGGATGGTAAAATAGGAAACTTTCCATCACGAGACTTACCCATGATGGATGGATAACAACGAACAATAGAGAATCCAAGTTAACTTGATAAATAAAGCTATGCTCCTCGGCAACGACGCCAGAAAATAGTCTTGATGACCCACAAGTATAGGGGGTGTATCGCAGTATTTTCGAGGGAAGTGAAACCCAATTTATTGATTCGACGCAAGGGGAGCCAAAGAATATTTATAAGCCTTAACAACTGAGTTGTCAATTCAGCTGCACCTGGAAACAATCTTGAACACAACAGTTTATCAGTAGCAACGGTTTTGTAGTAGGAATAGTAAAGTAGCAGCAGTAGTAAAGTAAAGACAGTAGTAACAATAGCGGTAAACACTAGGATTCGAGTGTGGTAGGCATAGGGATGGATGACGGGCGTTGCATGGACAAGACAATTCACATAGCAATCAGAACATAGGGAAATTGCAGATAAATAAGATAAAGCATCCAAGTACTAAATAATCCTAGGTATGTGTTCCATATATAGTCATATGTGCTCGCAATGAGAACTTGCACAACATCTTTTGTCCTGCCAGCCCGTTTGCAGTGGGGCCTCAAGGGAACTACTGGCAATTAAGGTGCTCCTTTTAATAGAGCACCGGAGCAAAGCATTAACACTCCGTGAACACATGTGATCCTCACATCAAAGCCATTCCCTCCGGTTATCCCGATTTCTATCACTTCGGGGCCATTGGTTCCGGACAACAATGTGTGTATACAACTTGTAGATAAACCATAAACAATACTATCATAATGAATCAATAACATGTTCAGATCTGAAATTATGGCACTCGGGCTCTAGTGACAAGCATTAAGCATAACAAGTCGCAACAAAGTCATAAAGCACTAATAAAAGATACTAGGCACCAAGCCCTAACAATCTGATGCCATTACATGAACGATATCATCCAATCCCTACCATCCCCATAGCCTACAGCGGGGGATTACTCACTCATAGATGGGGGAAACATGGATGGTCGATGGAGAAGCGATGGTGATGATGATGGCGATGATCTCCTCCAATTCCCCGTCCCGGCAGGGTGCCAGAATGGAGTTTCTGGTGCTGTTTTGTGGAATCTGGTGGTGGCGGCGGAGCAGAACTCCTTCTGGAAAAACGTCGAACCCCCCAGAGTTTTCAGGTCAGAAGGCAACTTATAGGCGAAGAGGGAGACCGAGGGGGAGTCTGGGGCGGCTAGACCACCCCCTGGCGCGGCCTAGGCTAGCCCGCACGGCCAGGTGGTGTAGCCTGGGCCTAGCCCCCCTCCGTCTCGTCTTCTGGCTCTAGGAGTCTTCTGGTGAAATAGGATTTTTGGCATATTTTCCGGGATTTTTCCTGAAAGTTGATTTTCTGCAACAAAAGTAGACACCAAGGCAATTTTGCTAAAAACAGCGTCAGTCCATGTTAGTTGCATCCAAATCACACAAGTTTAGAGGAGAAACAATAGCAAAAGTGTTCGGGAAAGTAGATACGATTTGGACGTATCAAAGAACACATGCAATGACACTCGAATATGTGTCAAACCATGGTCAGTAAGTCCTAGAACATGCTGGAATGCAAAATTGGAATGCAATGGATCACCAGTGTGACGGAAGTTGCATCACCACACCCACTTGAGTGTTTGTGGCCATGTGGATCATTATGGTTCGGAAGAGAACACATGCAATTACACTCCAATATGTGTCAAACCATGGTCAGAAATCCCTACAATATGCTAGAGTGCAATATTGGAATGCGATGGAGAACCTGCGTGATAAAGGTTGCATCACCACACCCACTTGAGTGTGTGTGTGGTCATTTTGATCATTGTGCTTTGGAAAAGAACACATGCAATGGCACTCCAATATGTGTCAAACCATGGTCAGAAAGACCTAGAACATCCTGGAGTGCAACAATGGAATGCGATGGAGCTCCAGTGTGATAGAGGTTGCCTCACCACACCCAATTGAGTTTGTGTGGTCATGTGGATCATTGTGGTTTGGAAAAGAACACATTCAATGACACTCCAATATGTGTTAAACCATTGTCAGAAATCCCTAAAACATGGTGGAGTGCAACATTGGAATGTGATGGAGAACCAATGTGATAGAGGTTGCATCACCACACCCACTTGAGTGTGTGTCATCATGTGGATCATTGTGGTTTGGAAAAGAGCACATGCAATGATACTCAAATATGTGTCAAACCATGCTTAGAAATCCCTAGAACATGCTTGAGTGCAACATTGGAATGCGATGGAGCACTAGTGTGATAGAGATTGCATCACAACACCCACTTAAGCGAGTGTGTGGTTATGTGGATCATTGTTATTTGAAAAAGAACACATGCAATGACACTCCAATATGTGTTAAACCATGGTTAAAAAGCCCTAGAACATGTTGGAGTCGAACATTCAAATGCGATGGAGCACTAGTGTGACAAAGGTTGCATCACCACACCCAATTGAGTGTGTGTAGTCATGTGGATCATTGTTGTTTTGAAAATAACACATTCAATGATACTCCCATATGTGTCAAACCATGGTCAGAATGCCCTAAAACGTGCTGGAGTGCAACATTGGAACGCGATGGAGAACCAGTGTGACAAAGGTTGCATCACCACACACACTCACCCACTTGAGTGTGTGTGGTCATGTGGATGATTGTGGTTTGGAAAAGAACACAAGCAATGACACTCAACTATGCGTCAAAGCATGGTTAGAAAGCCCTAGAACATGCTGGAGTGCAACATTGGAATGCGATGGAGAACTAGTGTGACAGAGGTTGCATCACAACATCCACTTGAGCGAGTGTGTGGTCATATGGATCATTGTGGTTTGTTAAAGAACACAATGAATGACACTCCAATATGTGTCAAACCATGGTTAGAAAGCCCTAGAACATGCTGGAAAGCAACATTGGAACGCGGTGGAGCACCACTATGACAGAGGTTGCATGACCACACCCACTTGAGTGTGTGTGGTCATGTGGATCATTGTGGTTTGGAAAAGAACACATGCAATGACACTCCAATATGTGACAAACCATGGTCAGAAATCCCTAGAACATGCTGGAGTGCAACATTGGAATGCGATGGAGCACCAGTGTGCCAGAGGTTGCATCACCACACCCAATTGAGCGAGTGTGTGGCCATGTGGATCATTGTGGTTTGGAACTGAACACATTCAATGACACTCCAGTCCGTGTCAAACCATGGTCATAAAGCCCTATAATATGCTGGAGTGCAACATTAGAATGCGATGGAGCACCACTATGACAGAGGTTGCATCACCACACCCACTTGAGTGTGTGTGGTCATGTGGATCATTGTGGTATTGAAAATAACACATGAAATAACACTCCAATATTGTCAAACCATGGTCAGAAATCCCTAGCATATGCTAGAGTGCAACATTGGAACGCAATGGATCACTAGTGTGATAGAAGTTGCATCACCACACCCACTTGATTGTCTGTGGTCATGTGGATCATTATGGTTCGGAAGAGAACACATGCAATGACACTCCAATATGTGTCAAACCATGGTTAGAAATCCCTACAACATGGTGGAGTGCAACATTGGAATGCGATGGAGCACCAGTGTGACAGAGGTTGCATCACCACACCCACTTGGGTGTGTGTGTGCTCATTTGGATAATTGTGCTTTGGAAAAGAACACATGCAATGACACTCCAATGTTTGTCAAACCATGGTCAGAAAGCCCTAGAACATGCTGGAGTGCAACATTGGATGCGATGGAGCACTAGTGTGTCAGAGGTTGCATCACCACACCCAATTGAGTGTGTGTGGTCATGTGGATCGTTGTGGTTTGGCAAAGAACCCATTCAAGGAAAATCCAATATGTGTCAAACCATGGTTAGAAAGCCCTAGAACATTGTGAAGTGCAATAGTGGAATGTGATGGACCACTAGTGTGATAAAGGTTGCATCACCACACCTACTTGAGTGCGTGTGGTCATGTGGATCATTGTGGTTTGGAAAAAACATGCAATGGTACTCCAATATGTGTCAAACCATGCTCAAAAAGCCCTAGAACATGCTGGAGTGCAACATACGAATGCGATGGAGCACTAGTGTGATTGAGGTTGCATCAGCACACCCACCTGAGTGTGTGTTGTCATGTGGATCATTGTGGTTTGTAAATGTACACATGCAATGACACTCCAATATGTGTCAAACCATGGTCAGAAAGAAATAGGACATGCTGAAGTGCAACATTGGAATGCAATGGAGCACTAGTGTAATAGAGGTTGCATCACCACACCCACTTGAGTGTGCGTGGTCATGCGGATCATTGTGTTTGGAAAAGAACACATGCAATGACACTCCAATATTTGTCAAACCATGCTTAGAAACCCTAGAACATGCTGGAGTGCAACATTGGAATGCGATGGAGCACTAGTGTGACAGAGATTGCATCACAACACCCACTTGAGCGAGTGTGTGGTCATGTGGATCATTGTGATTTCAAAGAGAACACATCCAATGACACTCCAATATGTGTCAAACCATGGTTTAAAAGCCCTAGAACATGCTGGAGTGCAACATTGGAATGCGATGGAGCACCAGTGTGACAGAGGTTGCATAACCACACCCACTTGAGTGTGTGTGTGGTCATGTGGATCATTGTGATTTCAAAAAGAACACATGCAGTGACACTCCAAAATGTGTCAAACCATGGTTAAAAAGCCCTAGAACATGCTAGAGTGCATCATTGGAATGCGATAGAGCACTAGTGTGACAGGGGTTGCATCACCACACCCACTTGAGTGTGTGTGGTCATGTGGATCATTATGGTTTGGAAAATAACACATTCAATGATACTCCAATATGTGTCAAACCATGGTCAGAAAGCCCTAAAACATGCTGGAGTGCAACATTGGAATGCGATGAACAACCAGTGTGACAGAGGTTGCATCACCACACCCACTTGAGTGTGTGTGCTCATGTGCATGATTGTGGTTTGGAAAAGAACACATGCAATGACACTTAAATATGTGGCAAACCATGGTCAGAAAGCCCTACAACATGCTGGAGTGCAACATTGGAATGCGATGTAGCACTAGTGTGACAGAGGTTGCATCACAACACCCACTTGAGCGAGTGTGTGGTCATGTGGATCATTGTGATTTGAAAAAGAACACATGCAATGATACTCCAATATGTGTTAGTCCATGGTTAAAAAGCCCTAGAACATGTTAGAGTGCAACATTGGAATGCGATGGAGCACCAGTGTGACATAGCTTGCATCACCACACCCACTTGAGTGTGTGTGTGCTCAATTGGATAATTGTGCTTTGGAAAAGATAACATGCAATGACACTCCAATATGTGTCAAACCATGGTCAGAAAGCCCTTGAACATGCTGGAGTGCAACATTGGAATGCGATGGAGCACCATTATGACAGAGGTTGCATCACCACACCCACTTGAGTGTGTGTGGTCATGTCAACCATTGTGGTATTGAAAAGAACACATGAAATGACACTACAATATTGTCAAACCATGGTCAGAAATCCCTAGCACATGCTGGAGTGCAACATTGGAACGCAATGGATCACCAGTGTGATAGAAGTTGCATCACCACACCCACTTGATTGTCTGTGGTCATGTGGAACATTATAGTTCGGAATAGAACACATGCAATGACACTCCAATATGTGACAAACCATGGTTAGAAATCCATACAACATGCTGGAGTGTAACATTGGAATGCGATGGAGCCCAAGTGTGACGGAGGTTGCATCACCACACCCACTTGAGTGTGTGTGTGGTCATTTGGATAATTGTGCTTTGGAAAAGAACACATCCAATGACACTCCAATATCTGTCAAACCATAGTTAGAAAGCCATAGAACATGTTGGAGTGCAACATTGGAATGCGATGGAGCACTAGTGTGACAGAGGTTGCATCACCACACCCAATTTAGTGTGTGTGGTCATGTGGATCATTGTGGTTTGGCAAAGAACCCATTCAATGAAAATCCAATATGTGTCAAACCATGGTCACAAAGCCATAAAACATGCTGGAGTGCAACATTGGAATGCGATGGAGAACCAATGTGAGAGAGGTTGCATCCCCACACCCACTTGAGTGTGTGTGCTCATGTGCATGATTGTGGTTTCGAAAAGAACACATGCAATGACACTTAAATATGTGTCAAACCATGGTCAGAAAGCCCTACAACATGCTGGAGTGCAACATTGGAATGCGATGTAGCACTAGTGTGACAGAGGTTGCATCACAACATCCACTTGAGCGAGTGTGTGGTCATGTGGATCAATGTGGTATGGAAAAGAACACATGGAATGACACTCCAATATATGTGAAACCATGGTCAGAAAGCCCTCGAACATGCTGGAGTGCAACATTGGAACGCGATGAAGCACCACTATTAGAGAGGTTGCATCACCACACCCACTTGAGTGTGTGTGGTCATGTGGATCATTGTGGTTTGGAAAAGAGCACATGCAATGACTCTCCAATATGTGTCAAACCATGGTCAGAAATCCCTACAACATGCTGGAGTGCAACATTGGAATGTGATGGAGCACCAGTGTGGGGCATGTTCATCTGCGGTACCAAAGTTCGCAGGCCAGCGCACCATGGTACCTAAGTTGCTTGAAATTGCCGCATTTCAAAATGTTGGGCTGCCAACTACCGAGAGGGGCCACTTCGATGCAAACTCATCTCACCTCTGCCAAATTCAAACATTCCGGGAAACTACCCCGTGAAGTAGACTGTCGGGACCCTCATGTTGGTCATATGTCCGTGACGCGAGCACCAACGTGGCAACCTCTTAGGAAAATCGAGGAACTAAGTGGATTGGATGCATTGACCAATTTCACAAGTCCATTCCCACCTTTCCCCTAGCACCGGCGGCGTCGGAATCCACCCTCCAGGCAGGACGATCCCTTCGGACATTTGACTTCCGACGCCAAGTTGCTACGCCTAGTTGCTGATCTCGAGCTCCAATGGCACATGCCGTAGCCTCCGTTGCGAGGCTATAGCCTGCGTCCGCCACTGACGAGCCGAGCAGCTCGGAGGATGGTAGATCCTACTACCAAGGAAGAAGAAGTTCTGTCTACAAGTGGGTGAGCTACCTTTCTCTTTGCTATTTGCACTAATTATAACTGCTAGCTTGCTACTGAACCTAAAATTGTTTGTTAGCCCAACACTGACAAACATATTTTGTCCATAGTTTTCTATCAAGTGGGATCTCCACGGACCACCATTACCTGGTTACGGTAGTCCTCTTCAGGTACGACTCTAAGGGAAAGTGGTATGGACACCATTGTATCATGACGGAAGAAGCGCCTGCGCAGATCTGCACTATATCTGGTATGGTTGCTGCTCTGCATAATCATGATGAATTATGGCTGAAGCAGACTGCAAAGTTCAGCTTCATGGATGAATGTGGCATCATGGTTCCTCTAATGTGTGACAGTCAGCTAATTGGGTTGATGAAAAGGTATGCTTCGGCTTGGATGTTTGAGCTGTATTGTGATGTACTTGATGTGGAAGCTGCTGCAACTGGGAGCTACCCTTCTATTCTTGGACAGGGTGGTTGCTCGAACCCAATTAGCTCCTGGTAAGCAAAAGTCTCTTGGGGTTCGCATGTTTGTGCTGAATTGTAATTTTTGTTTTATTTACTATGTAGATATTGGGTAGTTATGCAACAGTCTTATTTCTTTGATAGGAAGCGCCGCAAGGTTAGAAACATGACTATCGGGTCAGTCATTTTTCTGCCCAAAGAAATAAATAACGAGTGGAAAGATGATGGTAGACACGATTCTGGTGCCCATTGTCCCGGCGATGCAGAGTACGTGAAGATAAGAAAATTGGCACTGAGGAAGAGGAAGAAGGCAGGAAATGAAGAAGCCAATGGACATGAAGGCTTGGCACCCAGGCTGCGAAAGAAGGCTGCTGGCAATGAAGATGCATAGTAATGTGTTGAACTTGAACCTATATATGTAATTCGGTTAAATTCTAGAGCTCTATGTGTGGAACTTTGCTGGGCAAAACAATCTACCCACGTTCTCTGAGTAAAATGTACCGCGACTTAGGGTTTGGAAACGCCCGAGTCAGTAGTTGAATCCGAAATTGTGATTGTGCCACTACTATCTGAAAACACGCAGCACCGGTTCCATGATTGCTGAGGGGCAGGAGGTCTCCAAATATGACGGAATGTAAGTGGCACAGAAATAAATTGTTTAAGATGTTACACTCCATGAAGGAGCAACTTATTTCAGCTGTTGCACACAATGACATGGCAACATAAACAGCAATGGCAACCGATAATGCCCAGATGAGGAGGAAATAGGTACCACTTTCTGGCCTAATCATGAGGCCGTCTATCTCACCGCCTCTCTGCTCCTGCATCCCCTGCATCTGGCGAAGCTCCCGGATCTCCAGTAACCGGGTGTACGTGCTTCCACTTTATAAATTATGGTTGTGCCATTTGCATGCGGCACAATCCACGTAGATTATGTTTAAACAAACCACCAAAGTTAGAATACACTAGTAGAAAAAGGGTCTTTGCTCCACGATCACGTTCCCAATCCAGGACAGAGATCTAAATCGAGGCAGAAATTGATCTAAATCAAAAATTCTTCCACAAATTAATCGAGACAGAGATCTAAATTGAGGCATTTCATTAATTCAACCACAAATTCTTATAAACACATGTGCAATTTCACATCCTACATTAATTCAACCACTAGTCAACAATTTCACTTCCGCTGTCGTTGTCCTCCGAGCCGCCGGCTTCCTCGTCGTCGTCGGACGGAACCTCCACGATTTCCGCATTGTTCGCGAGACGGAGCACCTCTTCGCGGCGAGCGGCGGTCATGACGCTGTACTTGGTCCTTCCAGCGATGGACCAGAACCTCTCCCGCCCTTCTTGGTTGCGGAGATCCCGGTGCACCACGCGCTCGTAAACGATGCGGTTGCCAATCTTGGCTTTCCGCTCCTTATTGAATAGCTCCGGCCAGTACGGGCTGGCCACCGTGTACCGGGGCAGCGCCCTCTTCCATGCGGGCATCTGGCGGCGGCGCGCCATGATTTCGCTCTCCATCTCGGCTCCACCGGGGACAAGGAGCGGAGCCACCGGCACCCCCGCATAGCTGATGCGCCATCCATGGGGCACCGTCGCGGCTGGCGGCGTGAGGATGTCGAAGTGCGCAAACATCACCGCCTTGTAGAAGTTCTGCGCGGGCATCTCCATGGCGGCGCAATGGAGATTGGAGAGGGAGCGAAGGGATGGACGACGAAGCGATGGTGCAATGGAGATTGGAGAGGGAGAGGGGATGGACGATGAAGTGACGCGCTGTGGCACCTCCTATTTGTTCACGAGGACGACGAAGCAACGGGCAGAATATCCAAGGGGCAGTGGTCAGAAAAAGGGAAGTAATGCAGGGTTAAGACAAATTAACGGGCGGCCAATTTTTTTCCTCCTAGGACTCTAGGGCCAATAGTTCAGACCGCTAGGTCAATAGGTACAACTATTACAACTTAAAAAGGCACGGAGCTCAATCTAAATAGAACTAGTTATCACACATCTCCTTGATCTTCCTAATCTTAGCCCGATGCGCATCTTCTTACGAGAGCAAGGATCGAATCGTCTGCTCCTTCCTTTTAGAATCTTCCTTGCACAGCTTCAATTGTTTCTCTGCATTTTTCCTCAGGCACTTGTCAATACTCTTAGTTGTGAACTACAGGACTTTGGCCTAGTGAAGATCATTCCTTGCTTGAGTCAGTTCTTGCTCTGCTTTAGCCTTCAGGGCCAACGCCGTGTCCCTCTCCTTCTCGACTTTGCTAACCTTGTCTTGCACCCACCTGAGATCTCGCTTATGCTTGGTCGTGTCAACTGGTTCCCATAGCTTCATCTCAACACTGTCAAGAAGTGAGCTGAATATGGATCTTTCAACTCAATAGTCATTTCCCATAGTTTGTCTAGTGTTTTCTGCATCGATTTGGGCCACTCTGGATCTACCCATTTGACAACACCGCAACTTCCGCCTTGTATCATTGCACGATGTCCTTGACACCATATAAACCTCCTGACTATGTTTCGTCCTTCGAACGCTACAAATTTAGCGGGCATATATCCATGTTTACATAGCAGAGGAATGTCTTCATCCGCTAAACCATGATAGTCGGAGTCATACATCATCTGGTTGGCCTAACACATCATACGCGCATGAGTAAACAGAGTAAATCTAGCTCAAATAATAGATAACTGGCCATAGATGATAGAGATAGAGATGAGACGACTCACATTGAAATCACCATCCCTATCGTCACGACGCGTTTCCTCGCCGTCTCCCCTTGAACCCATGGCGAGAGGGGGGGAAGGGGGGTGGCTGCCGGAGAGGGGATTGGGAAGGAGGCGTCGTCGGCTTGCGGCTACGGCAGGATGGGAGTGAAGTGGGGAAGTGGCTTTGAGGGGAAGGAAGAGAAGTAAGGGGAGGAAGAGAAGTAATGGGGACGTGACACTGGGATATGGCCCACTGAACTCGTGAGTCGTGACACTCGCAACAGTGGAGCACCTGGTGTTGCCAATTTGTGCAGAGCAAGCGTGGCCAATCATGCCGCAGAACAGCCTACTCGCGGATCGCTCTCACGAAGACCATCCCAATTGTCCAAGCGCCCCGATCGAACGGTATGTAACAATTGTCAAGCAGAACAACTGTGTTAGGGCGTGCCTTCTAGAAGACTCGGTGTAACAGCCACCCATTGGTTGTCTAAGGTTAGGGCTCTCCTAAGGTTAGGATCCATATGTGGTTTATGAAAAGAACACACATCCAATGACACTGGTGGATCCTTATGTGGTTTGTGAGAAGAACACACATGCAATCACACTAGGTGGATCCACATGTGGTTTATGAGAGGAACACACATGCAATGACACTAGTGAGAAGAACATACATGTAATAATAGTTCGGGCCGTGTAATGACTCTAGCTGTGGTTCATGAAAAGAGCAGACATGCAATGACACTGGCGGATCCATGTGTGGTTTGTGAGAAGAACATACATGCAATGACTCTGGCTGTGGTTCATGAAAAGAACAGGCATGCAATGACACCGGTGGAACCTTGTGTGGTTTTGAGAAGAACAGACATGCAATGACTCTAGCTGTGGTTCATGAAAAGAACAGACATGCAATGACACTGGTGGATCCATGTGTGGTTTGTGAGAAGAACAGACATGCAATGACTCTAGATGTGGTTCATGAGAAGAACACACATGCAATGACATTGGTGGATCCATGTGTGGTTTGTGAGAAGAACACACATGCAATGACAGTGGGTGTTGTTCATGAAAAGAACACACATCCAATGACACTGGTGGATCCTTATGTGGTTTGTGAAAAGAACAGACATGCAATCACACTGGGTGGATCCATGTGTGGTTCATGAGAAGAACACACATGCAATGACACTGGTGGGTCCATGTGTGGTTTGTGAGAAGAACACACATGCAATGACACTGGGTGTGGTTCATGAAAAGAACACACATCCAATGACTCTAGCCGTGGTTCATGAGAAGAACACACATCCAATGACACTGGTGTATCCTTATGTGGTTTGTGAGAATAACAGACATGCAATGACTCTAGTTGTGGTTCATGAGAAGAACACACATGCAATGAAACTGGTGTATCCTTATGTGGTTTGTGAGAAGAACACACATGCAATGACTCTAGCAGTGGTTTGTGAAAAGAACGCACATGCAATGGCTCTAGGTGTGGTTCGTGAGAAGAACACACATGCAATGACACTGGTGGATCCATGTGTGGTTTGTGAGAGGAACAGACATGCAATGACACTAGGTGTGGTTCATGAAAAGAACACACATCCAATGACACTGGTGGATCCTTATGTGGTTTGTGAGAAGAACACACATGCAATTACTCTGGTGGATCCTTATGTGGTTTGTGAGAATAACAGACATGGAATGACTCTGGATGTGGTTCATGAGAATAAAACACATGCAATGACACTGGTGTATCCTTATGTGGTTTGTGAGAAGAACACACATGCAATGACTCTAGTTGTGGTTCATGAAAAGAACACACATCCAATGACTCTAGCCGTGGTTCATGAGAAGAACACACATGCAATGACACTAGTGGATCCATGTGTGCTTTGTGAGAGGAACAGACATGCTATGGCACTGGGTGTGGTTCATGAAAAGAAAACACATCCAATGACACTAGTGGATCCTTATGTGGTTTTGTGAAAAGAACACACATCCAATGACACTGGTGGATCCTTATGTGGTTTGTGAGAAGAACACACATGCAATCACACTAGGTGGATCCATATGTGGTTTATGAGAGGAACACACAGGCAATCACACTAGTGAGAAGAACATACATGTAATAATAGTTCAGACCTTGTAATGACTCTAGCTGTGGTTCATGAAAATAGCAGACACGCAATGACACTGGTGGATCCATGTGTGGTTTGTGAGAAGAACAGACATGCAATGACTCTGGTTGTGGTTCATGAAAAGAACAGACATGAAATGACACCGGTGGAACCTTGTGTGGTTTGTGAGAAGAACATACATGCAATGACTCTAGCTGTGGTTCATGAAAAGAACAGACATGCAATGACACTGGTGTATCCTTATGTGGTTTGTGAGAATAACAGACATGCAATGACTCTAGTTGTGGTTCATGAGAAGAACACACATGAAATGAAACTGGTGTATCCTTATGTGGTTTGTGAGAAGAACACACATGCAATGACTCTAGCAGTGGTTTGTGAAAAGAACACACATGCAATGACTCTAGGTGTGGTTCATGAGAAGAACAACCATGCAGTGACACTGGTGGATCCACGTGTGGTTTGTGAGAGGAACAGACATGCAATGACACTGGGTGTGGTTCATGAAAAGAACACACATCCAATGACACTCGTAGATCCTTACGTGGTTTGTGAGAAGAACACACATGCAATGACTCTGGTGGATCCTTATGTGGTTTGTGAGAATAACAGACATGCAATAACTCTAGATGTGGTTCATGAGAATAAAACACATGCAATGACACTGGTGTATCCTTATGTGGTTTTTGATAAGAACACACATGCAATGACTCTAGCTGTGGTTCATGAAAAGAGCAGACATGCAATGACACTGGTGGATCCATGTGTGGTTTGTGAGAAGAACATACATGCAATAACTCTGGCTGTGGTTCATGAAAAGAACAGGCATGCAATGACACCGGTGGAACCTTGTGTGGTTTTTGAGAAGAACAGACATGCAATGACTCTAGCTGTGGTTCATGAAAATAACAGATATGCAATGACACTAGTGGATCCATGTGTGGTTTGTGAGAAGAACAGACATGCAATGACTCTAGATGTGGTTCATGAGAAGAACACACATGCAATGACATTGGTGGATCCATCTGTGGTTTGTGAGATGAACACACATGCAATGACAGTGGGTGTTGTTCATGAAAAGAACACACATCCAATGACACTGGTGGATCCTTATGTGGTTTGTGAAAAGAACAGACATGCAATCACACTGGGTGGATCCATGTGTGGTTCATGAGAAGAACACACATGCAATGACACTGGTGGGTCCATGTGTGGTTTGTGAGAAGAACACACATGCAATGACACTGTCTGTGGTTCATGAAAAGAACACACATCCAACGACTCTAGCCGTGGTTCATGAGAAGAACACACATCCAATGACACTGGTGTATCCTTATGTGGTTTGTGAGAATAACAGACATGCAATGACTCTAGTTGTGGTTCATGAGAAGAACACACATGCAATGAAACTGGTGTATGCTTATGTGGTTTGTGAGAAGAACACACATGCAATGACTCTAGCAGTGGTTTGTGAAAAGAACACACATGCAATGACTCTAGGTGTGGTTCGTGAGAAGAACACACATGCCATGACACTGGTGGATCCATGTGTGGTTTGTGAGAGGAACAGACATGCAATGACACTAGGTGTGGTTCATGAAAAGAACACACATCCAATGACACTGGTGGATCCTTATGTGGTTTGTGAGAAGAACACACATGCAATTACTCTGGTGGATCCTTATGTGGTTTGTGAGAATAACATACATGGAATGACTCTAGATGTGGTTCATGAGAATAAAACACATGCAATGACACTGGTGTATCCTTATGCGGTTTGTGAGAAGAACACACATGCAATGACTCTAGTTGTGGTTCATGAGAAGAACACACATCCAATGACTCTAGCCGTGGTTCATGAGAAGAACACACATGCAATGACACTGGTGGATCCATCTGTGCTTTGTGAGAGGAACATACATGCTATGGCACTGGGTGTGGTTCATGAAAAGAAAACACATCCAATGACACTATTGGATCCTTATGTGGTTTGTGAAAAGAACACACATCCATTGACACTGGTGGATCCTTATGTGGTTTGTGAGAAGAACACACATGCAATCACACTAGGTGGATCCATATGTGGTTTATGAGAGGAACACACAGGCAATGACACTAGTGAGAAGAACATACATGTAATAATAGTTCAGACCTTGTAATGACTCTAGTTGTGGTTCATGAAAAGAGCAGACAAGCAATGACACTGGTGGATCCATGTGTGGTTTGTGAGAAGAACAGACATGCAATGACTCTGGCTGTGGTTCATGAAAAGAACAGACATGCAATGACACCGGTGGAACCTTGTGTGGTTTGTGAGAAGAACATACATGCAATGACTCTAGCTGTGGTTCATGAAAAGAAAAGACATGCAATGACACTGGTGTATCCTTATGTGGTTTGTGAGAATAACAGACATGCAATGACTCTAGTTGTGGTTCATGAGAAGAACACACATGCAATGAAACTGGTGTATCCTTATGTGGTTTGTGAGAAGAACACACATGCAATGACTCTAGCAGTGGTTTGTGAAAAGAACACACATGCAATGACTCTTGGTGTGGTTCATGAGAAGAACACACATGCAATGACACTGGTGGATCCATGTGTGGTTTGTGAGAGGAACAGACATGCAATGACACTGGGTGTGGTTCATGAAAAGAACACACATCCAATGACACTCGTAGATCCTTATGTGGTTTGTGAGAAGAACACACATGCAATGACTCTGGTGGATCCTTATGTGGTTTGTGAGAATAACAGACATGCAATGACTCTAGATGTGGTTCATGAGAATAAAACACATGCAATGACACTGGTGTATCCTTATGTGGTTTTTGATAAGAACACACATGCAATGACTCTAGCTTATGTTCATGAAAAGAGCAGACATGCAATGACACTGGTGGGTCCATGTGTGGTTTGTGAGAAGAACATACATGCAATAACTCTGGCTGTGGTTCATGAAAAGAACAGTAATGCAATGACGCCGGTGGAACCTTGTGTGGTTTTTGAGAAAAACAGACATGCAATGACTCTAGCTATGGTTCATGAAAATAACAGACATGCAATGACACTGGTGGATCCATGTGTGGTTTGTGAGAAGAATAGACATGCAATGACTCTGGATGTGGTTCATGAGAAGAACACACATGCAATGACATTGGTGGATCCACGTGTGGTTTGTGAGAAGAACACACATGCAATGACAGTGGGTGTTGTTCATGAAAAGAACACACATCCAATGACACTGGTGGATCCTTATGTGGTTTGTGAAAAGAACATACATGCAATCACACTGGGTGGATCCATGTGTGGTTCATGAGAAGAACACACATGCAATGACACTGGTGGATCCATGTGTGGTTTGTGAGAAGAACACACATGCAATGACACTATCTGTGGTTCATGAAAAGAACACACATGCAATGACTCTAGCCGTGGTTCATGAGAAGAACACACATCCAATGACAATGGTGTATCCTTATGTGGTTTGTGAGAATAACAGACATGCAATGACTCTAGTTGTGGTTCATGATAAGAACACACATGCAATGAAACTGGTGTATCCTTATGTGGTTTGTGAGAAGAACACACATGCAATGACTCTAGCAGTGGTTTGTGAAAAGAACACACATGCAATGACTCTAGGTGTGGTTCGTGAGAAGAACACACATGCAATGACACTGGTGGATCCATGTGTGGTTTGTGAGAGGAACAGACATGCAATGACACTAGGTGTGGTTCATGAAAAGAACACAAATCCAATGACACTGGTGGATCCTTATGTGGTTTGTGAGAAGAACACACATGCAATTACTCTGGTGGATCCTTATGTGGTTTGTGAGAATAACAGACATGGAATGACTCTAGATGTGGTTCATGAGAATAAAACACATGCAATGACACTGGTGTATCCTTATGTGGTTTGTGAGAAGAACACACATGCAATGACTCTAGTTGTGGTTCATGAGAAGAACACACATCCAATGACTCTAGCCGTGGTTCATGAGAAGAACACACATGCAATGACACTGGTGGATCCATGTGTGCTTTGTGAGAGGAACAGACATGCTATGGCACTGGGTGTGGTTCATGAAAAGAAAACACATCCAATGACACTGGTGGATCCTTATGTGGTTTGTGAAAAGAACACACATCCAATGACACTGGTGGATCCTTATGTGGTTTGTGAGAAGAACACACATGCAATCACACTAGGTGGATCCATATATGGTTTATGAGAGGAACACACAGGCAATGACACTAGTGAGAAGAACATACATGTAATAATAGTTCAGACCTTGTAATGACTCTAGCTGTGGTTCATGAAAAGAGCAGACAAGCAATGACACTGGTGGATCCATGTGTGGTTTGTGAGAAGAACAGACATGCAATGACTCTGGCTGTGGTTCATGAAAAGAACAGACATGCAATGACACCGGTGGAACCTTGTGTGGTTTGTGAGAAGAACATACATGCAATGACTCTAGCTGTGGTTCATGAAAAGAAAAGACATGCAATGACACTGGTGTATCCTTATGTGGTTTGTGAGAATAACAGACATGCAATGACTCTAGTTGTGGTTCATGAGAAGAACACACATGCAATGAAACTGGTGTATCCTTATGTGGTTTGTGAGAAGAACACACATGCAATGACTCTAGCAGTGGTTTGTGAAAAGAACACACATGCAATGACTCTAGGTGTGGTTCATGAGAAGAACACACATGCAATGACACTGGTGGATCCATGTGTGGTTTGTGAGAGGAACAGACATGCAATGACACTGGGTGTGGTTCATGAAAAGAACACACATCCAATGACACTCGCAGATCCTTATGTGGTTTGTGAGAAGAACACACATGCAATGACTCTGGTGGATCCTTATGTGGTTTGTGAGAATAACAGACATGCAATGACTCTAGATGTGGTTCATGAGAATAAAACACATGCAATGACACTGGTGTATCCTTATGTGGTTTTTGATAAGAACACACATGCAATGACTCTAGCTTATGTTCATGAAAAGAGCAGACATGCAATGACACTGGTGGATCCATGTGTGGTTTGTGAGAAGAACATACATGCAATAACTCTGGCTGTGGTTCATGAAAAGAACAGGCATGCAATGACGCCGGTGGAACCTTGTGTGGTTTTTGAGAAGAACAGACATGCAATGACTCTAGCTATGGTTCATGAAAATAACAGACATGCAATGACACTGGTGGATCCATGTGTGGTTTGTGAGAAGAATAGACATGCAATGACTCTATATGTGGTTCATGAGAAGAACACACATGCAATGACATTGGTGGATCCACGTGTGGTTTGTGAGAAGAACACACATGCAATGACAGTGGGTGTTGTTCATGAAAAGAACACACATCCAATGACACTGGTGGATCCTTATGTGGTTTGTGAAAAGAACATACATGCAATCACACTGGGTGGATCCATGTGTGGTTCATGAGAAGAACACACATGCAATGACACTGGTGGATCCATGTGTGGTTTGTGAGAAGAACACACATGCAATGACACTATCTGTGGTTCATGAAAAGAACACACATGCAATGACTCTAGCTATGGTTCATGAGAAGAACACACATCCAATGACACTGGTGTATCCTTATGTGGTTTGTGAGAATAATAAACATGCAATGACTCTAGTTGTGGTTCATGAGAAGAACACACATGCAATGAAACTGGTGTATCCTTATGTGGTTTGTGAGAAGAACACACATGCAATGACTCTAGCAGTGGTTTGTGAAAAGAACACACATGCAATGACTCTAGGTGTGGTTCGTGAGAACAACACACATGCAATGACACTGGTGGATCCATGTGTGGTTTGTGAGAGGAACAGACATGCAATGACACTAGGTGTGGTTCATGAAAAGAACACACATCCAATGACACTGGTGGATCCTTATGTGGTTTGTGAGAAGAACACACATGCAATTACTCTGGTGGATCCTTATGTGGTTTGTGAGAATAACAGACATGGAATGACTCTAGATGTGGTTCATGAGAATAAAACACATGCAATGACACTGGTGTATCCTTATGTGGTTTGTGAGAAGAACACACATGCAATGACTCTAGTTGTGGTTCATGAGAAGAACACACATCCAATGACTCTAGCCGTGGTTCATGAGAAGAACACACATGCAATGACACTGGTGGATCCATGTGTGCTTTGTGAGAGGAACAGACATGCTATGGCACTGGGTGTGGTTCATGAAAAGAAAACACATCCAATGACACTGGTGGATCCTTATGTGGTTTGTGAAAAGAACACACATCCAATGACACTGGTGGATCCTTATGTGGTTTGTGAGAAGAACACACATGCAATCACACTAGGTGGATCCATATGTGGTTTATGAGAGGAACACACAGGCAATGACACTAGTGAGAAGAACATACATGTAATAATAGGTCAGACCTTGTAATGACTCTAGCTGTGGTTCATGAAAAGAGCAGACAAGCAATGACACTGGTGGATCCATGTGTGGTTTGTGAGAAGAACAGACATGCAATGACTCTGGCTGTGGTTCATGAAAAGAACAGACATGCAATGACACCGGTGGAACCTTGTGTGGTTTGTGAGAAGAACATACATGCAATGACTCTAGCTGTGGTTCATGAAAAGAAAAGACATGCAATGACACTGGTGTATCCTTATGTGGTTTGTGAGAATAACAGACATGCAATGACTCTAGTTGTGGTTCATGAGAAGAACACACATGCAATGAAACTGGTGTATCCTTATGTGGTTTGTGAGAAGAACACACATGCAATGACTCTAGCAGTGGTTTGTGAAAAGAACACACATGCAATGACTCTAGGTGTGGTTCATGAGAAGAACACACATGCAATGACACTGGTGGATCCATGTGTGGTTTGTGAGAGGAACAGACATGCAATGACACTGGGTGTGGTTCATGAAAAGAACACACATCCAATGACACTCGTAGATCCTTATGTGGTTTGTGAGAAGAACACACATGCAATGACTCTGGTGGATCCTTATGTGGTTTGTGAGAATAACAGACATGCAATGACTCTAGATGTGGTTCATGAGAATAAAACACATGCAATGACACTGGTGTATCCTTATGTGGTTTTTGATAAGAACACACATGCAATGACTCTAGCTTATGTTCATGAAAAGAGCAGACATGCAATGACACTGGTGGATCCATGTGTGGTTTGTGAGAAGAACATACATGCAATAACTCTGGCTGTGGTTCATGAAAAGAACAGGCATGCAATGACGCCGGTGGAACCTTGTGTGGTTTTTGAGAAGAACAGACATGCAATGACTCTAGTTGTGGTTCATGAAAATAATAGACATGCAATGACACTGGTGGATCCATGTGTGGTTTGTGAGAAGAATAGACATGCAATGACTCTATATGTGGTTCATGAGAAGAACACACATGCAATGACATTGGTGGATCCACGTGTGGTTTGTGAGAAGAACACACATGCAATGACAGTGGGTGTTGTTCATGAAAAGAACACACATCCAATGACACTGGTGGATCCTTATGTGGTTTGTGAAAAGAACATACATGCAATCACACTGGGTGGATCCATGTGTGGTTCATGAGAAGAACACACATGCAATGACACTGGTGGATCCATGTGTGGTTTGTGAGAAGAACACACATGCAATGACACTATATGTGGTTCATGAAAAGAACACACATGCAATGACTCTAGCCGTGGTTCATGAGAAGAACACACATCCAATGACACTGGTGTATCCTTATGTGGTTTGTGAGAATAACAGACATGCAATGACTCTAGTTGTGGTTCATGAGAAGAACACACATGCAATGAAACTGGTGTATCCTTATGTGGTTTGTGAGAAGAACACACATGCAATGACTCTAGCAGTGGTTTGTGAAAAGAACACACATGCAATGACTCTAGGTGTGGTTCGTGAGAAGAACACACATGCAATGACACTGGTGGATCCATGTGTGGTTTGTGAGAGGAACAGACATGCAATGACACTAGGTGTGGTTCATGAAAAGAACACAAATCCAATGACACTGGTGGATCCTTATGTGGTTTGTGAGAAGAACACACATGCAATTACTCTGGTGGATCCTTATGTGGTTTGTGAGAATAACAGACATGGAATTACTCTAGATGTGGTTCATGAGAATAAAACACATGCAATGACACTGGTGTATCCTTATGTGGTTTGTGAGAAGAACACACATGCAATGACTCTAGTTGTGGTTCATGAGAAGAACACACATCCAATGACTCTAGCCGTGGTTCATGAGAAGAACACACATGCAATGACACTGGTGGATCCGTGTGTGCTTTGTGAGAGGAACAGACATGCTATGGCACTGGGTGTGGTTCATGAAAAGAAAACACATCCAATGACACTGGTGGATCCTTATGTGGTTTGTGAAAAGAACACACATCCAATGACACTGGTGGATCCTTATGTGGTTTGTGAGAAGAACACACATGCAATCACACTAGGTGGATCCATATGTGGTTTATGAGAGGAACACACAGGCAATGACACTAGTGAGAAGAACATACATGTAATAATAGTTCAGACCTTGTAATGACTCTAGCTGTGGTTCATGAAAAGAGCAGACAAGCAATGACACTGGTGGATCCATGTGTGGTTTGTGAGAAGAACAGACATGCAATGACTCTGGCTGTGGTTCATGAAAAGAACAGACATGCAATGACACCGGTGGAACCTTGTGTGGTTTGTGAGAAGAACATACATGCAATGACTCTAGCTGTGGTTCATGAAAAGAAAAGACATGCAATGACACTGGTGTATCCTTATGTGGTTTGTGAGAATAACAGACATGCAATGACTCTAGTTGTGGTTCATGAGAAGAACACACATGCAATGAAACTGGTGTATCCTTATGTGGTTTGTGAGAAGAACACACATGCAATGACTCTAGCAGTGGTTTGTGAAAAGAACACACATGCAATGACTCTAGGTGTGGTTCATGAGAAGAACACACATGCAATGACACTGGTGGATCCATGTGTGGTTTGTGAGAGGAACAGACATGCAATGACACTGGGTGTGGTTCATGAAAAGAGCACACATCCAATGACACTCGTAGATCCTTATGTGGTTTGTGAGAAGAACACACATGCAATGACTCTGGTGGATCCCTATGTGGTTTGTGAGAATAACAGACATGCAATGACTCTAGATGTGGTTCATGAGAATAAAACACATGCAATGACACTGGTGTATCCTTATGTGGTTTTTGATAAGAACACACATGCAATGACTCTAGCTTATGTTCATGAAAAGAGCAGACATGCAATGACACTGGTGGATCCATGTGTGGTTTGTGAGAAGAACATACATGCAATAACTCTGGCTGTGGTTCATGAAAAGAACAGGCATGCAATGACGCCGGTGGAACCTTGTGTGGTTTTTGAGAAGAACAGACATGCAATGACTCTAGCTATGGTTCATGAAAATAACAGACATGCAATGACACTGGTGGATCCATGTGTGGTTTGTGAGAAGAATAGACATGCAATGACTCTATATGTGGTTCATGAGAAGAACACACATGCAATGACATTGGTGGATCCACGTGTGGTTTGTGAGAAGAACACACATGCAATGACAGTGGGTGTTGTTCATGAAAAGAACACACATCCAATGACACTGGTGGATCCTTATGTGGTTTGTGAAAAGAACATACATGCAATCACACTGGGTGGATCCATGTGTGGTTCATGAGAAGAACACACATGCAATGACACTGGTGGATCCATGTGTGGTTTGTGAGAAGAACACACATGCAATGACACTATCTGTGGTTCATGAAAAGAACACACATGCAATGACTCTAGCTGTGGTTCATGAGAAGAACACACATCCAATGACACTGGTGTATCCTTATGTGGTTTGTGAGAATAATAAACATGCAATGACTCTAGTTGTGGTTCATGAGAAGAACACACATGCAATGAAACTAGTGTATCCTTATGTGGTTTGTGAGAAGAACACACATGCAATGACTCTAGCAGTGGTTTGTGAAAAGAACACACATGCAATGACTCTAGGTGTGGTTCGTGAGAACAACACACATGCAATGACACTGGTGGATCCATGTGTGGTTTGTGAGAGGAACAGACATGCAATGACACTAGGTGTGGTTCATGAAAAGAACACACATCCAATGACACTGGTGGATCCTTATGTGGTTTGTGAGAAGAACACACATGCAATTACTCTGGTGGATCCTTATGTGGTTTGTGAGAATAACAGACATGGAATGACTCTAGATGTGGTTCATGAGAATAAAACACATGCAATGACACTGGTGTATCCTTATGTGGTTTGTGAGAAGAACACACATGCAATGACTCTAGTTGTGGTTCATGAGAAGAACACACATCCAATGACTCTAGCTGTGGTTCATGAGAAGAACACACATGCAATGACACTGGTGGATCCATGTGTGCTTTGTGAGAGGAACAGACATGCTATGGCACTGGGTGTGGTTCATGAAAAGAAAACACATCCAATGACACTGGTGGATCCTTATGTGGTTTGTGAAAAGAACACACATCCAATGACACTGGTGGATCCTTATGTGGTTTGTGAGAAGAACACACATGCAATCACACTAGATGGATCCATATGTGGTTTATGAGAGGAACACACAGGCAATGACACTAGTGAGAAGAACATACATGTAATAATAGTTCAGACCTTGTAATGACTCTAGCTGTGGTTCATGAAAAGAGCAGACAAGCAATGACACTGGTGGATCCATGTGTGGTTTGTGAGAAGAACAGACATGCAATGACTCTGGCTGTGGTTCATGAAAAGAACAGACATGCAATGACACCGGTGGAACCTTGTGTGGTTGGTGAGAAGAACATACATGCAATGACTCTAGCTGTGGTTCATGAAAAGAAAAGACATGCAATGACACTGGTGTATCCTTATGTGGTTTGTGAGAATAACAGACATGCAATGACTCTAGTTGTGGTTCATGAGAAGAACACACATGCAATGAAACTGGTGTATCCTTATGTGGTTTGTGAGAAGAACACACATGCAATGACTCTAGCAGTGGTTTGTGAAAAGAACACACATGCAATGACTCTAGGTGTGGTTCATGAGAAGAACACACATGCAATGACACTGGTGGATCCATGTGTGGTTTGTGAGAGGAACAGACATGCAATGACACTGGGTGTGGTTCATGAAAAGAACACACATCCAATGACACTCGTAGATCCTTATGTGGTTTGTGAGAAGAACACACATGCAATGACTCTGGTGGATCCTTATGTGGTTTGTGAGAATAACAGACATGCAATGACTCTAGATGTGGTTCATGAGAATAAAACACATGCAATGACACTGGTGTATCCTTATGTGGTTTTTGATAAGAACACACATGCAATGACTCTAGCTTATGTTCATGAAAAGAGCAGACATGCAATGACACTGGTGGATCCATGTGTGGTTTGTGAGAAGAACATACATGCAATAACTCTGGCTGTGGTTCATGAAAAGAACAGGCATGCAATGACGCCGGTGGAACCTTGTGTGGTTTTTGAGAAGAACAGACATGCAATGACTCTAGTTGTGGTTCATGAAAATAATAGACATGCAATGACACTGGTGGATCCATGTGTGGTTTGTGAGAAGAATAGACATGCAATGACTCTAGATGTGGTTCATGAGAAGAACACACATGCAATGACATTGGTGGATCCATGTGTGGTTTGTGAGAAGAACACACATGCAATGACAGTGGGTGTTGTTCATGAAAAGAACACACATCCAATGACACTGGTGGATCCTTATGTGGTTTGTGAAAAGAACATACATGCAATCACACTGGGTGGATCCATGTGTGGTTCATGAGAAGAACACACATGCAATGACACTGGTGGATCCATGTGTGGTTTGTGAGAAGAACACACATGCAATGACACTATCTGTGGTTCATGAAAAGAACACACATGCAATGACTCTAGCCGTGGTTTGTGAGAAGAACACACATCCAATGACACTGGTGTATCCTTATGTGGTTTGTGAGAATAACAGACATGCAATGACTCTAGTTGTGGTTCATGAGAAGAACACACATGCAATGAAACTGGTGTATCCTTATGTGGTTTGTGAGAAGAACACACATGCAATGACTCTAGCAGTGGTTTGTGAAAAGAACACACATGCAATGACTCTAGGTGTGGTTCGTGAGAAGAACACACATGCAATGACACTGGTGGATCCATGTGTGGTTTGTGAGAGGAACAGACATGCAATGACACTAGGTGTGGTTCATGAAAAGAACACACATCCAATGACACTGGTGGATCCTTATGTGGTTTGTGAGAAGAACACACATGCAATTACTCTGGTGGATCCTTATGTGGTTTGTGAGAATAACAGACATGGAATGACTCTAGATGTGGTTCATGAGAATAAAACACATGCAATGACACTGGTGTATCCTTATGTGGTTTGTGAGAAGAACACACATGCAATGACTCTAGTTGTGGTTCATGAGAAGAACACACATCCAATGACTCTAGCCGTGGTTCATGAGAAGAACACACATGCAATGACACTGGTGGATCCATGTGTGCTTTGTGAGAGGAACAGACATGCTATGGCACTGGGTGTGGTTCATGAAAAGAAAACACATCCAATGACACTGGTGGATCCTTATGTGGTTTGTGAAAAGAACACACATCCAATGACACTGGTGGATCCTTATGTGGTTTGTGAGAAGAACACACATGCAATCACACCGGTGATATGTGGTTGGTGAAAAGAACACACATGTAATGACACTAGTGGATCCATATGTGGTTTGTGAAAAGAACAAACATGCAATCACACTAGGTGGATCCATGTGTGGTTCATGAGAAGAGCACACATGCAATGACACTGGTGATGTGTGGTTTGTGAAAAGAACAGACATGCAATGACTCTAACTGTGGTTAATGAAAAGAGCAGACATGCAATGATCCTGGTGGATCCATGTGTGGTTTCTGAGAAGAACACACATCCAATGACTCTAGCTTGGTTCATGAGAAGAACACACATGCAATGACACTAGTGGATACATGTATGGTTTGTGAGAATAATGTGGGGCCCCCGGGTTAATCCTCCAAGAATCCCTGTTATGCATACAACCACGATCCCAATCATTTAGTCGTGGAACATAACCGACAAGTATCAAAGTAAACATCCAAAACATAATGAATACATGTCATACCTTATTTGCCAGTATGGCTACATCAATCAACATCACCGGAACTTCATTAAGCGTAGAGCCCGAGCCATGCCTTAACCTACAGGCAACTGACTGGGAGAACGTCCTAGCTCGCATAGTCGTCAAAGTCACCTTCTTCTTGATATCTGACCAAGTTAATAGCCAGGGACAATGCCAATGAGTACTTTGAATGTACTCACAAACCACCTTAAGATAACAATAATACCAAGAGCATATGCATTATGGCTGTGGTAGTAGGAGGGTTCCAAGAGAGGTTCTTTTCTCAATTAGTTTCTCTTGTAGATATAACATCTATATATCTTTGTTGAAAACCTTTGTAAACATTTTGGAAACCTTTTTGAAAAGTTTTGGAAAACATCAGGACTGGGTCACCCATTTGTTCCCGTCTTTAGGTCGTCCCACGACCAAACTCCTTTCTCCTCCTTCCGACCATCCCATGGTCAAAACCTTTCTCCTTTACGACCATCCCATGGTCAAAACATTTCCAAAGACATTTCTTTTCCAAAATCCTTTCTGAAAAGAAAACCAGCACCGCTCTACAGAAGTTTGTCCAACCTGTCCATAACTGTGGACACGTCTATTCGAATAGATTTACACTCTGCAGAGGTTGTACACTTTACCCACATCATCCGGGTACACTACCCTGATCAACACCGATCGTGGGTCGAGTAACCGATCAAGACTCTCCGGATGCCCACTTCTAACTACCTCGGTGAATTACGCTCTTAGTTACAAGCCTGGATGAGCGGAAATGGTTAAAATAGTACGGTGGGGCCAAATGCCACTCACAGGTAGACCTTTCGGCCGTCCTAACCATTTCCGAACATCGGGACAAGAATGAGCGGCGTAATCGGCAGGCGAAGGGATCAACTACATACACAAATGAGTATGTATGCAAGCCACATACAACAGTCCTCAGAGCCATTCCATCTAAAAGAAATAGAAATATTGCAACGCCATACGGCAAGATCCAAATGTCCTAGATAGATATAATAGTTTAGGATATCTCCTCATACATCAAACATCAGAGTATCAGGCGGAAGCGGACAACAAGATCTGAGTACGGATAAGAAGCAAATCGGCATAAGATGCCCCATAAATAAACACATCCCGCCCACAGATCTCACGGATCCCCGTTCTCGGAATCTCTACACCAAGTGGTCGTTGCCAACATCATCTGTCTCTTCCACCCAGTATCCATCTTGCGTGTACACCTGTTCATCTGAATCAAACAATTTATCGTGTGAGACCCTAGGGGTACTCAGCAAGTCTTTATGCCTCTAAAGGGGACACAACCTGGGGTGATGCAATTGCAGCAAAAGATAATCCCTAACAATTCTATAGATACTCCTAACCATCTGCCTAACCGAAGATAGACGGATGTCCGTGAATTAATAACAACAGTTATAACAGTAATATTAACAGATCCATCCTCCTCCTCGCTTACCAACGAGGAAGCGGACGAACAGCCCCCATCCGTTGGCAGTTTTATTATCCATTCCATGAGTGTTGCACTATTTACTAGTCAGGTACTTAGTCAAATTAAAAGCGGTACTTTAGTTATACTTGTCTATGATCGAGAAACTGTGCTCCAAGTCGTCCATAACTGCGGACACGGCTTTCAGAAAGATTTACCCTGCAGGGGTGCACAAATAGCAACACACACTCGATCAACCTCGGAAAAACCAAATCAAAACCCAACGAGGCATTCACGACAAAGCGATCACGGGATTCAGAAATGTTTCAGGGGGCCACCCCACTAAGCTACCCGCAACAAAGTTGGCCGGCTCCGGAACGGACCCAGGGTTTGTGTGGACGGCGGTAAACGACTGGGAACCCGAAAATGTGACTGGGCTTGTCGATATAGCGAAAACGTGTCACGGTCCTAAATAGTACAGGTACTCCACTCACAATCTTAAATAAAGCAGTAAATCATGGCATAAGTAGAGGATAGTAATAAAGCCCCAAACTACTTTGTGGCCCCAAGAAATAAGAATGAATCAAGCTCTGGCTCAGGGGGGTCCATAAGGCCTCCCGGATGTGGATAGTGTGAATAGTTAAGGAACAGGAATCAAGTACTCGGGGTCCTACGGGACACAAGTGAGCATGAAGAACCAAATAGCAGATATTGCTCACCGGTGCCACTTTCATTAGTTATCCCATTACTACTCAGGTTAAGTTGTTTAGGTATCTCGTTATCCATCAGACACTCACATACCCTACACATACTGTTCTACGACCCGCATGGCTCAGACAACTCCTGTAGTAATGGCTCCTGGGATGGAGGAACAAGCTTCGGTGGGGTTTAAAAGTAAAGGCTATGCAGTACTTGGGATTCAGTTTAATGCAACCGCGACTCAATGATGCAAGAATAAGATAGAGGCAATAGGTACTATATGTATGCAAGCATGTGGTAGTGCTTGCCTGGCAGCTCAGTTGAAGCGAGGGAAGGATCTGGGTAGTGCTTCTGGGATTCCTGATATATCCCCTGCTCAGCGTCTATTCGAAGAAGAACCAAACAAACAAGGGCCAACATAAATAGAGTGCACAAGCATATGAATTATAATGCGTCAAGCAAACAATCATGCCATGATGAATGATGCACAATTTGCATGGCAATAATGTAGCATGGCTTGGGTGAGGTGTGGGGTACAAGAATAAAGCATTTTATTGAGTTTTAGTCCCATTTTATACTCAAATAAGTTGCTGTATACTTTATATTTATATGATGCGTGCTGCCATTCAGAACATGGAATGTATAGATAGAACGGGCTCGTCGCGCTGATCGATTTAGACATATTATTTGTCAAAATTGGAGTGATAAAACAAAAGTTATTAATTAATTAAGGAAAAGGGCATTTTATTGTAATTTTAATCACTTCGAAATTTTAAAGTGCTCAATTAATATTTTGAATAGCTTATTTCAATTCCTCACATTTTTCTGATTCCAAAACATATATTATTTGTATTATAAGGATTTGTATTTTCAAAGTTATTTAAATCTAATTTGAATTTGAATTTAAATCAATTTGGGAAAAGGTTTAATTAAAACAGGAAAAACTTTTCTTACTCAGCCCGTCCCAGCCATAGCCACTGACGGGTGGGGCCAAACAGAATGGGGCCACGCGCGCAGAAAATCCTTTTTCTACTGCGGCTCTGGCTAGTCCACGCGGTTGACAAGCGGGCCCTGCGAATACGGCCCACATGCCAGGGGTGGGGACTGCAGCGACTGACAGGTGGGGGCTAGGGCTGGAGCGCGGGTTAGATGCACAAACATGAGGGGCGTTTTGCAAAAAGGAGAAGGAGGCTGGCAGGTGGGACCTCTAGGAGCGCGGGTTGCAGGAGTCAAAAGGTAGGGGGGGTAAGCGTAAAGTGTTGTCGCGTGCACTGTTTCTCTTCCTCTCTTCTCTGACGAAACTGACGGCGGCAGTGCACGCGGCGCGGGGGATTTGATCCCGCGACCTGGGGTTCGCACGCAGGGAGGCGGTACCAGTGCGGTGGCTAGAGGAGCTGACAGGAGGGGGGATGGGGCCTAGGTGAGGTTCTAGGTGGCGTGGGAAACTGGAAGACACCGGCGAGCTCGGCGCACTTACAGCGTTCGACGAAAAGAACGACGGTGCTAGACGGTGACAATGAAGCGGAGGATGTCAGGGCGGTCGAGGGACTCACCGCGGGTGGGTTGGTGTGGTCGGATCAGGCCGGAGCACAGAGGATCGACGACGAGGCTGGCGGCCGGAGTTCTAGGGTTTAGCGTTGGGTGGCGGCGGTACCGGTGGTTCTGGGGCTCCTCCTTCGCGTCGACGTGTCCAGGGCGAAGTAGTGAGGTCTTCTCGGTCACCCAGGCCACCTCCACGACGTGCTCACCGGCTGGAGCGACGGGGGCGACACGGTGCTGGCGGCGAACGGCGGCAGGTCTTGGCGACAAAGAGGAAGAAGGAGTAGAGGAGGGCTGGCTCAGGGCAGATCTGGGAGCTGCCAGGAGGCGTATGGAGGAGGGTAAAGCGAGAGGGAGAGAGAGGGAGGCAGCCGTGGCACGGGGGAATAAAGGTGGCTCGGTTGTCACCTTTTTCTCCCTCCTCATGTGCTGGCTCGGGCTGGGGGAAGGTAGGGCACGGCGGGGGAGGCTGCAGGTGGACCAGGGTGAGGGGGAGGCGCAGCAGCTGGGGCCAGCATGGCAGGTAGAAGAAGAGAGAGGGGAGGGGGTGGCTCGGCTAGGTAGATGGGGTAGTCTTGGGTTAGGGTTTTGTTTAGGGTTAGAGAGAGGGGTGGCTGGGGTGTGGGCCAGGGAGAGAGAGGAGGTCAGGTGGCCCTCATGGTAGAGAGAGAGAAAGAGAGAGAGAGGTGAGGTGAGAGAGGGAGATGGTGTAACCACATGAGCATGAGCAAGCATGAAGGGTAAGAGATGGTCATGGGGATGGTCTTGTAAGATCATGCATGGCACTACACAAGAGAGGTGGATGAGGTTTGATGGCACAAGGCGAGAAACAAAGTAAGGTAGAAAGGATTGAGAGAAAGAGAGAGATGAGAAGATGATCCACTCAAAATCAAATAAAACCAAAGGAGGACAAAAGATGGTGATGGTTGCATGGCCCATGCAAGTATTTTATGCCATGTGTTAATCTTGTGAAAACAAAATAAAATCTCATGGCATATATTTATGTGCATCCTCCAAAGATGGAGTAAGGGCAAGCTAAGGATTTATAGAATTATATCCACCCAACCCACATGAGCTAGATTAAATATCAAAAGAAAAAGAATTACAAGCTCATGGGTTATTGGAATGGTGGAAGTATAAGGTGGTGACAAGGAAAGGTGATGGAGTTGAATAAAAGATATGCCCCCAACTCAACTTGGGCATTTAAACAATATATCAATAACCAAATACAATATCAAGAGGCAAATATAATTTACAATGCATATGAGAGAAGAACCAAAACAAAAAGGGTTTTATATGATGCTCAAATGCAAGGTGGCATGATGACATGAGCATGATATAATTATGATGCAACAATTATATATAGGAAGTAGCATTTATATAGACTAGGCTAGTAGCATTGCAATTGTTAGACAATTGGGATGATACACCACTCCAATATAAGTGCCTACCCTATGAGTGTTACTCCCCTCAAAACCGGGACGTCGGGTACCGAGGACCAACCGGAGCGCATTTTACACTGCGCACAGTGGGCGCTTTCAATGGGGGGCTCATAGTAACGCCTGGCTGTCCACAAATAGTTCATTCCTTCTCTAGGTCGATGTCCCACATGGACCTTTATGGGAGAAGGCCCAGCCTCTGGGGATCGCTATCCCCTATAGTAGTTGCGAGGTAGCTTATACCAGAATAGACAAACATCAAATCTAGCCCTATCCCATTCCAGAGTAATGTGGTTGCACAAGGTTACGTTGTTATAGCTAAACTGCAAAGAACCGAGTGCGTTTTCGTAAACCTTTTTCCTCCGGTTTTCCTCCAGCATTTTGTAAAACAAAACCTTTTTCTTTCTCAACATATCTTGGGAGGTCCCACCTCACCAAGGTTTTATCATAAAACATTTGGTAAAACTTTTTCCGGGGTCTTCCCATCCTCTAGCTTTGTTGTGGCTAAAACAGGGTCTCTAGAGGGTTATGGTGATATACACCATCTATTCTACTAGGGACAAGTAGGTTTCACCAAGGGGGTTGTACTTAATAGTACAAAAGTGTAATAGTTCGGAGGAGCCAAACCACTACCATATATACATCAACATATAGTAAAACAATGTAGTTTTAATAAACAGTAGATAAAACATGCGTAAGTAAAATAGTAGGACGAGGGTTATGAGCAAGAAGGTGGCTTGCCTGATGACCAACAATATGGCAATATTTCCCTCGACTTCTGATACATTGCAAATGTATCTATAGTTTTTGATGCTTCATGCTTGGTTTTATCCACTTTCTTGTGTTTTGTCCACACTTTGGAGTACTTTTCATATGATTTCTTGGACTAACGTATTAACAAGAGCCACAGTGCCAGCTGCCTATTTTCTGCTGTTTTTGGTTCCAGGAAAGTCAGAAAATGAATATTCTTGGAATTGGACGGGACAAAAGCCAAAGTGCCTATTTTTTCAGAAGACTCCAGGAGCCAGAATACGAGAATGAGGAGGGCCAGGGGCTGGCCACACCCCCTAGGCGCGGGCTAGGCCTGGCCGCGCCAGGGCATGGTGTGGTGGCCCCAGGCACCCCCTCGGCCTCTCTCTTCGAGTATAAGGAGCCTTCTGACCTAAAAACTTTGGGGGTTTCGACGTTTTTCCAGAAGGAGTTATGCTCCACCACCACCACCAGATTCCATGAAACAGCACCAGAAACTCCGTTCTGGCACCCTGCCGGGACGGGGAATTGGAGGAGATCATCGCCATCATCACCATCGCTTCTCCATCGACCATCCATGTTTCCTCTATCTATGAGTGAGTAATCCCCCGCTGTAGGCTATGGGGATGGTAGGGATTGGATGAGATCGTTCATGTAATGGCATCAGATTGTTAGGGCATGGTGCCTAGTATCTTTTATTAGTGCTTTATGACTTTGTTGCGACTTGTTGTGCTTAATGCTTGTCACTAGGGGCCGAGTGCCATGATTTCAGATCTGAACATGTTATTGATTCATTATAATAGTATTGTTTTTGGTCTTATCTGCAAGTTCTATACACACGTTGTTGTCCGGAACCTATGGCCCCGAAGTGACAGAAATCGGGATAACCGGAAGGGAATGGCTTTGATGTGAGGATCACATGTGTTCATGGAGTGTTAATGCTTTGCTCCGGTGCTCTATTAAATGGAGCACCTTAATTGCCAGTAGTTCCCTAGAGGCCCCGCTGCAAACGGGCTGGCAGGACAAGAGGTGTTGTGCAAGTTCTCATTGCGAGCACGTATGACTATATATGGAACACATGCCTAGGATTGTCTAGTACTTGGATGCTTTATCTTATTTATCTGCAATTGCCCTATGTTCTGATTGCTATGTGAATTTTCTTGTCCATGCAACGCCCGTCCATCCATCCCTATTCCTACCGCACTCGAATCCCACTGTTTACTGCTTTTGTTACTACTGTCTTTGCTTTACTACTCCTGTTACTTTACTATTCCTACTACAAAACTGTTGCTACTAATAAACTGCTGTGAGCAAGATTGTTTCCAAGTGAAGATGAATTTACAACTTAGTTGTTAAGGCTTATAAATATTCTTTGGCTCCCCTTGTGTCGAATCAATAAATTGGGTTTCACTTCCCTCGAAAATACTGCGATACACCCCCTATACTTGTGGGTCATCAAGACTATTTTCTGGCGCCGTTGCCGGGGAGCATAGCTTTATTTATCAATTCCACTTGGAATCACTATTGTTCAAGCTAAGTTTATTTTCTCCTTGTTTTCTTGTTTCTTTATCAAAAATACAAAAAAAGTAGTTCCTACTCTAGTTGTTATTTTTGTTGGTCTGTTATTGTCTTTCCTTATCATGCTTGTTGTCAATGGTTGGTTTCTTTGAAACTGAAGCTTATTGGCAAGGTGGGTTCACGGAAGATCAAAAATATTATTATAAGGAACACCGCTTGTCACAAAAAGGGAAACACTTATGGGAACAAATTGATAGATTGTATACCATTGCTCGAAACGTGTGCTCTACTTATAATGTTACTTATTGTTGTGATGAATCTTGTTGCAGAAAGAGGTATAAATACCTCCCTTTTCAATGTGAGTGTAATGATAATGATACCATATCTTCCTATGCTAAAGGAATTTATGACTTTTATGATGTGGAAGAAATTGAAGAATTTATTGCTTGGAAAGGTGCTTTTGAACTTTCTAGTTTGCTTGAAAATATTGATGATTCACCTTACAAATATGAGGTTTATGGTATACTTAAATTTTGCTTTGATAATTACAAGGATGAAAATGGCTATATTCTTGAATATTTTAATAGATGCTTTCCACAAATGGAAGAGACTAATGCCTTGCAGGATACTATGGATGAAGAAATTGATGAACCTGAAATCTCATTAGATGAAAAAAAGGAGGAGAGTGATGAACAAAAGGAGGAAGAATGGATTAGCTACCCATTCCTACCTTCTAATGAGAGTAACTCTTTATCCCTTACATTATTTGATTGTCCCCCATGCTTACTAAAGGAGAATGAATGTTATGTTCCTGAGGTTTCTTTTGAAAATGTTTATAATAAAGCTCTAGTGCTTGTAGATCATGAAGAGCATGCTTTATGTGATAGTTATATTGTTGAGTTTATTCATGAGGCTACTGAAAATTATTATGAGATAGGAAAATATGGTTGTAGATGTTTTCATGGTATTGAAACACCTCTCTATGTGCTGAAAGTTTTGAAGTTACTCTTGTTTTATCTTCCTATGCTTGTCACTTTTTTCTTTGTGAATTTATTTCCATACAGGGTTAGACTTAAATGTGTTTTGAATTTTCTTCTTAATGCTCTATTTTACTTCAACTCATATTTCTTATGAGAGCATCCTCTCAAACTTTTATGCCTGAAGATGATAATATGTCTACTATTTTTGGGAGACCTTTTCTTAAATACTACAGGAGCTGTTATTAATTGTAATCAAGGGAAGGTGACCTTCAATGTCAATGACAAGGAACATACTATCTATTTCCCCAATAAGATTGATAGACTTATGATTTTGAATTCAATTGAACATGTTGAGGGCATTCAAGTTGGAGAAATATATTGTCCCATACCAAGAGAAAAATTTGAAACTATTATGATTGGGACTATTGCTATCAAGGTTGAGGTAACATAATCATTAGTGGAATACAAAGTTTTCTCTCATATGGAATTGTTTTGGTAGCAAGACCTGATCAACCTTGTTAAAAAAACGATTTCATTGAACAAAACAATGTTTTCACCATGATTATCTCCGCTTACGTCTATTCTATCCATTTTAGTTTTTGCTTTTGCCTAACTTAAAGGCGTTAAAGAAAAGTACTTATTGGGAGATAACCCAAATGTTTTACATGAGTCTTGGAAGTTATTACTTTAGAAATAACCGCTCTGTATCCTTTTTATTTGCTTTTTGTGCCAAGAGTAACCTCTAATGAGAGAGAAGTAATGATTGGGAAAGTTGCTGTCCCGAAACAGATTTCTATGCTTCACCGTAAAAATTCATGTAAAATGTCTGAACGTCTTTTTGAGGCGTGAATTTTTGGGCTTCTGCCCCATGTTGTTATCTAACTTTCGTTAGCTCAACACGTTTTGATTTGAGCAACAGAAGGTCTTCGAAAAAAATCGTCTTTACCTGCTGGTCTGTTTTGACAGATTTCTGTCATTTTCTGCATTTGCTTCTTGTTGGTTCCTTTTTGAGTTCTTTTGGGGAATTGAGCTTTTTGAGGGAAGTGCTACAGTATCTAGTGTTCTAATGGAAGTTTATTTGGTGCTAGAACTGAACCTTAAGACTTATTTATCTTGAGTGCACTAATGTTGCTAATAAAGATTGTGTGAAGTTTTGTATGAAGGAAAAATTTCAGGTGTATGGAACGAATGAGTAATGAGATGAAGGATGGACTAAAGATCAAGCTTGGGGATGCCACGCATGTCACCCAAGAAATATCCAAGAATTACAAGCGTCAAAGCTTGGGGATGCCCAAGGCATCCCCTTCTTCATCAATAAAAATCCCAGGTTCCTTCCAAACACTTCATTTTTATTGTTTCATGCACAGTTGTGTTGTTCTTGGAGCGTCTTCTTTTTCATTTTCGTTTTGGTTTTTAGTTTGCGTGGTTTGCTTAGTTTGCTGAATAAATTGGTTGGACCCCCTCTTTCATGCATTGGTGTTCAAATAGTTTGGTTTGGTTTGGTTTGGAAAAGAGTAGGAAAGCTCATGTTTAAGTGGTAAAGAGAGCTTGTTTTTAACTGTGGCCTATGCTCTGTCATGCCATGCTTGATATTGTTTTGGATTTATGCTTAGTATTCTTTGTTGTAGCATGACTTGTTATAAAAAATTGAGATTGCTTAATGTGCCTTGGATGAATCATGCGTTGTTTTAGCATATTAAAGCATAGTATTATGGTATTCTCCTTTGATGCTCTATTTGGGTTGACTTGGCACATGCTCACACCATGTTATGACTATCTCAAGTCACCATAAGCCTTTATGATCCTTTAGTTTTCAACTTGTAGTATCACTTTATGCTTTGATCAATGATGTTTTGTCGCTCTGCATGATTATGGCCATTATTGCTCTCTCGTTTGTCTCTCACTTACTATTGCTAGCCTTCACTTACATTGAGTATGTTTTACTCAAGTTTCCAACTCCCTAAACCAAATATTGCCAAAGTGTCCACCATACCTACCTATTAGCATCATTTGCTACTTCCGTGCATATTCAATATGCCTTGTTTTCTTCCGAATAAAATGTTTGCTTGTTATGAGAAAGTTAGTTAGTAAAGCTCTCACAAACTTGATGGCACACTTTATTTTCTTGCATTTAATAAACCTGAACCATTGCGTCCTTCTTTGTTGCATATATGCTTGCGCTTTATAAGTTGAAGTTAGCAGAACCATGTTTCATGGGGAACGTTTTCAACATTTCATTGGTACTTAGTACCTCGTTGATATAATGTTCTTTTACTTATGGATCCCGGCGGTGTGAAATAAAAGTGGAACTTGTAAGATCATGGAGTTTTTATGTATGTTAGAGAAACGCCTAGGCCGCTAGCCTAAGCCATGCCTAATCATGGTGGAAACTTGCAGCATAACCGTAATGAGTATTCTATGAAGCATCCTCAATAAAAAACTATGCACATAGTAAATAAAAAGATCATTGAGATGCTCATTGTCTGCTTGCCTTGTTATTTTGATTATGGGATAGCTCCCGTGTCATGTGCAAGGGGTACCCCGTTGGCGGTTCTCTATGATACGTATATACTTACAATGAAAAGAGCTTACTTGTGACTGAAGTTGAGTATTATGAGGATTGATCTTCATAAATAAGGGGCATGAGGCTTCGATTTATAACTTGTCAAGGATATCCTCTTAGTTGTGTTACTTTAACCTTAACCATTTAAAGATGCTTATGATAGGGGCAATGAGAGCTCAAAGCTAATGAGTACCATACTTTCAGCATTTGGAAGCCTTTCAAACTATTCAAAACCTTTTCATTTCCTTGTTGAGTCTCCACACATTCTATGAGCACTTTCTTGAGAGCATAGTGGTCATTCTTAGTTCTATGTGCATTGTCCCAAGACTTGTTGATTGATGCATACCTTGATATTGCTTGTTTTAAACTATTTGTATCTAGTCACTCTTGTAAACTTTGAAGGTGTCCTATGCATTAATGTTTGCTACTCTATGAGGGACAAGCTGAATGCCACTATGCTATGTTTTCTTTATGTGAAACAAACAAACGTCTTGCAAAGCATTGTTATTCATGAATCTTTTGTTTGTGCCTTTTCATGTTGCATCATAGTCTCTTTGTCTTATTGCTAGAACTTTGTATTTCATGTTATGATTGAAGTACTATGATCCCAGCTTTGAATGTTTTACAAATATTTTGATCAAGTCTTTGATGGTGCATGTCACCTCAAAAATTATTCTTTCTTTTTATCACTTACCTACTCGAGGACGAGCAGGAGTAAAGCTTGGGTATGTTGATACATTGCAAATGTATTTATAATTTTTGATGCTCCATGCTTGGTTTTATCCACTTTCTTGTGTTTTGTCCACACTTTGGAGTACTTTTCATATGATTTCTTGGACTAACCTATTAACAAGAGCCACAATGCTAGCTGCCTGTTTTCTGCTGTTTTTGGTTCCAGGAAAGTCAGAAAATGAATATTCTCGGAATTGGACGGGACAAAAGCCAAAGTGCCTATTTTTCCAGAAGACTCTAGGAGCCAGAATACGATACGGAGGAGGGCCAGGGGCTGGCCAAACCCCCCCAGGCGCGGGCTGGGCCTGGCCACGCCAGGGCATGGTGTGGTGGCCCCAGGCACCCCCTCGGCCCGTCTCTTCACCTATAAGGAGCCTTCTGACCTAAAAACTTCGGGGGGTTCGACGTTTTTCTAGAAGGAGTTTCGCTCCGCCGCCACCACCAGATTCCACAAAACAGCACCAGAAACTCCGTTCTGGCACCCTGCCAGGAAGGGGAATTTGAGGAGATCATCGCCATCATCATCACCATCGCTTCTCCATCGACCATCCATGTTTCCCCCATCTATGAGTGAGTAATCCCCCGCTGTAGGCTATGGGGATGGTAGGGATTGGATGAGATCGCACATGTAATGGCTTCAGATTGTTAGTGCATGGTGCCTAGTATCTTTTATTAGTGCTTTATGACTTTGCTGCGACTTGTTGTGCTTAATGCTTGTCACTAGGGCCTGAGTGCCATGATTTCAGATCTGAACATGTTATTGATTCATTATGATAGTATTGTTTTTGGTCTTATCTGCAAGTTCTATACACACGTTGTTGTCCGGAACCTATGGCCCCGAAGTGACAGAAATCGGGATAACCGGAAGGGAATGGCTTTGATGTGAGGATCACATGTGTTCATGGAGTGTTAATGCTTTGCTCCGGTGCTCTATTAAATGGAGCACCTTAATTTCCAGTAGTTCCCTAGAGGCCCCGCTGCAAACGGGCTGGCAGGACAAAAGATGTTGTGCAAGTTCTCATTGCGAGCACATATGACTATATATGGAACACATGCCTAGGATTGTCTAGTACTTGGATGCTTTATCTTATTTATCTGCAATTGCCCTATGTTCTGATTGCTATGTGAATTGTCTTGTCCATGCAATGCCCGTCCATCCATCCCTATGCCTACCGCACTCGAATCCCACTGTTTACTGCTTTTGTTACTACTGTCTTTGCTTTACTACTGCTGTTACTTTACTATTCCTACTACAAAACTATTGGTACTGATAAACTGCTGTGAGCAAGATTGTTTCCAGGTGCAGCTGAATTGACAAATCAGTTGTTAAGGCTTATAAATATTCTTTGGATCCCCTTGTGTCGAATCAATAAATTGGGTTTCACTTCCCTCGAAAATACTGCAATACACCCCCTATACTTGTGGGTCATCAACTTCTTCTTAGAATAACCAATAATACCAAGTATAATAACCAACTTTTCTGGTCTCCAATATAATCGCATGTATCATTGATAGGGAACACATGCAAACAAGCAAAAGGGCACAATCAATAAAAGGCCTACAATCAACAAGACAATACATCAAACTAGCATACACAAATTATTCAAAACAGTAGGTTTTGATAGATTGAGTTTGTTGCAATTGGAAGAAAATGGAAAGGCATTTGTGGAACTTGTTTAATGATTTAGTTGCCAAATACCACCTAATAAAGGGGTTTTGAACTTAGGGTTGGGTCTGTATGATATCTGTTGGGTCGACAACATAGAAAACAAAAATATTCCTACGATGAGAACTATACGCCAAGATCTATCTACTAGGTACAGAGCAACGGGTGGACATACATCCATCGAGAACTTACCCTCGAAGACAACGAGTTTTGTTAACGAGTAGGAACTCGTGGTTGATGTAGTCGTACACTTGCCGATCTCAAGACCGTGTGGAAGTTCGAGCGCCGCAAATCAGCAGCGCATCCGTCCTCGCACACACGTTCAAGCCCACCGGACAAGCTCCACCTCCTTGCTCCAGCGATCCAGCGGAAGCAGCAACTCCTTCCAGACGAAATGCCACCGGGAACATGTATCTCGCTAATCCGAGACCATGGGGGAATAATTCTAGAGGGGGAGAGAGATCCTTCACGAGGAGGTGTGAGGAAGAAGGGGTGTGAGGGGGGCCTTTTATAGGAGGAGGGGGGGTTCCCCTACCCATGGCCGGCGCCCAAGGGGTGACCCCTCACCTCCTCATTCATGTGGTGGTAACTCCCTCCACATAAATTTGCCCCTTGACATTCTCTTTTAAAGTCCCTACTTTAAATGCATTAAATTTTTCCAAATTTAATGCTCTCTCATTTAATAAAACTATTTTATTAATTTTATTCATAATTTTTTTAATTACTTTAATTGACAAACATTCACATAAAACCCCCTGCAACATTTTAATATTACATGCAGAACCAATTTTAGCAATTTCACCCAAAACAGTTTCTGTGTCTATTGAAATAATTCCAGTGCTTTCTCAAATCTTTATCTAAAACATATTTGCTCCAAATGGTGTCGGTATCCCTTAAGTGTGTCACCCTACGGTTTGCGAATAATGTAGACATGATCGAGACCCCTCTTAGATCAATAATCAGAAGCGGGACCTGGATATCCATACTGACTCCTACACATTCAACGATGACTTCTGTGATCGTGAGAACCTTTAACGCTAGTAACTAAAATCCCTTTGTCTCATGATATAATACACGTCCAAGATTCGATCATCGGTATCCAAATACCTTGTTTGTTCTTGTTACCGACATGCACTCTTTTCTCGTTCCCGTGATATAACATTCTAGTGGTCACATCACTTGCTTGCAAGCTACCTTAATGTGATATCACCGAGAGGGCCTAGAGTATATCTATCCGTCATCGGGATTGAAAAATTCCACTCTTGATCCATGAGCCTCAACATAACACATTCGTAGTACTGAACCCACCTTTATAGTCACCCTGTTACGGTGTGACGTTTGGTGTTATCAAGATACTCTTCTAGTATTAGCAATTAACATGATCTCATGGTCTAAGGACTAAGATTACTTCGTATTATGTTATAGCAATATAAACATAATGACTTTGATCGTAATGCTATACTTCGGATGAATGTTCATCACATCATTCCACCAATGTTGTGACCTCGTTATTAACAACGTCCAATGTCCATGATCAGGAAACCTTGATCATCTTGTTAATCAACGAGCTAGTTTATATGAGAGGCATTACTAGGAACTTTGTATTTTGTTTATTAAACACACATGTATTAATGTTTCCAATTAATACAATTATAGCATGCAAAATAAACATTTATCATAAACATGGAATAAGATAATAACCACTTTATTATTGCCTCTCGGGCATATTCCCTTTAGTCTCCAACTTGCACTAGAGTCAATAATTTAGTTTGAAAAACTTTGCGTATTGAACACCTATGGCTTTCTGGTGTTGCATATACGCGATTGCTAGGGGTTAACATAATCTCCAGATCTGGCACTTTCAGGTCCGTGTGTATTTGCATGTCTTTGCGTCTCTACGCATCACTCATTCTCAAATGAGATGGCATTGTATAAATTTGGTCCTTTGGTGAGACCTTTAGTTCGTTCGGGTTAAAATATGTTAATATTATTTTCATACAATATATCTTCATAGTATTAGCCCACTTTGAACCACACCTAGTTTGATAACAAACTACTTAACACAAATTCCCTCCTTTGCTGCTACTATAGCAGTCATATACTTAGCCTTTTGTTGTAGTATCCGTCACAATGTCTCAACTTTGGAACTCAACCAAATCCATCATGGAACATCCTTTCCATTACATTGTGCCACCCATAGTCTAAATTGAGATAAATTTAATTTGTATCTTGTGACAAAACTAGTATGAATGTAACACTTTACAATGAACTCCTTTTAACTATTTGTCACTTATACATGATATATTCTTAGTTCTTCCAAAGCTCATATGAATATCTTTACTATTGTCCAATGATCATCTTATGAATCATTCTGGTACGTGCTCATAACATTTAGAGCATAGGACATTCTGGATATATACATATCACGGTATAATCGATCAAAATCTTCATGTGATTTTACTCACCAAGTGTTGAAACACTTGAATCTTGATACAATCCTTTCCATGCAGCAAGAACCTTTCTTGTTGTTTCCATATTGAACCTTTTCAATATCTCATATATGTATGTCTGGCACAACCATATTAGCGCCTCAATCTATCCATATAGATATTGATGCCTAATATTCTGGTTTTGCCCAAGTCTTTCATCAAAATATTATTTTAATGAAATTCTTAACTTGTGTCAATACAAGATACATCATTTCCAATCAAAAATATGTCCTCTACATAATGTATTAGAAAGTCTTAGCGCTCCCACTTAATTTTTCGCGAAAAATTCCTTCTCAAGAAACTTGACATTCCAAGTAATAAACCCTTTTGTCCTCGGTGTTATGGAGAAATTCCCAAAAAATTCTTTGGGATAACCTACAAAGACGTGCTTATCCGACTTTGGTTGTAAACATTTTACTTATGCATAGCATACCAAAATATAAGAAAAGACAATTCGGGTTTTATCCCAAACCATAACTTATATGATGTCATTTCAACGGATCACGATGGTGCTCTTTTCAGTGTAAAAGCGGTAGTCTCTAAAGCTTCAATCCTTAAAACATAATAGCAGTTTTATAAATGATACCTTTGATCTTACCATGTCAAACATGGTTTGATTTCATCTCTCGAATATGCCATACTCCTATGGTTTATCGGGAAAACACAAATCATCGAACAATTCCTCAAATCTTAGGTGTTTTGCTAAACATGTAACTCAAATATCTTCCTTTATGATCGAATCATAAACTCTTTATTTTCTTGTTACAATGATTTTTCACTTCATCTTGAAAGTCTTTGAACAATTTTCAAATGTTTCATACTTCTTCCTTATTAAGTAAATATATAGATATATTCACTCAAATTTCTGGAGAAAGCATATAAAGCAAAAAGATCAATCGCATATGGCTACATATAATGGACTATATACATCAACATGCACAATTTCCAATAAGCTAGTCATCCGTTCCTCTTTGGCCTATGAACGGAGTTTCAATTATCTCGAGGAAAGTCTCACAAGCATCAATTGATCAAAATCAAAGACTCCAAAAATCCATCAACATGGATTTTCTTCATGTTTTCTTTCCAATATAATTTAAACAGCGATGTCACTTCATAAGTGATCTTTCAATCATTTTTCTTGTGACATTTTAGGAATAGTGTTCATGGATGTGATTTCTCCCACTAGACTTGTAAAAGTTCATCCATCTTTTATGGAATATGGTAATTATTTGAACAACCATTGTTCTCATAATACTAGAACAAAATAACAATTATTAGAACAAATCTTGAAGACTAGGTTTGACGTCAACGAAAAGCACAATAACACTTTATTTGTTTTCGATGATCATCATCACTTATTCTCTTGCTAGTTACTTAGGCCATTTCAGTTCATGAATTGCATTGTCATGTATGACACTTCATACCAACCAATTTGGTATCCAATACCGGTATCCAATACCTCAGAACCACATTGTTTAACAAGCAAGGCATATAGCCATAACATGTATATCTTCTATATACCTAGTTGGACATCTCCGACCTTTTATTTTCTGCCAAATATTTTATAGATTCTCTTTCAACAATTCCTTTTCTTTTAAAACAATCTATCAACATCAATAGTGGTGTCATTCACATGACACATAGTACAAAGCGTGTATAGTCAAATGCTAATACCTTTGTACTTGCACTTTGAAGTGGATCACCATCATCAAATGTTTGGTGTTCTATAAAAAATCCATTCTTTAGTAATCTATCAATGTAGTAAACATTTTACTTACATATTCTATTCATCCTTATCATGGCAACTTTCATGATCAAGCTACTATAGCTTGTAAGGAAGAATCGCGAGTATAATGTTAGTTCCCAAAACCTTTTTGGGAGATCCGGATGCTTAGAATCTCCATCCTTCACAAATTCTAATACAATATGAGAACATGTAGTTTGCTAAATTATACTCTATCATAATGCAACCAAAAACATTGTTTCAGATATCACAATATCTTTCACACATGATGGTTTCTGAAACAATTTTCAGCTCCTATATAATCTTGATATTAAAACAACTTTTGAATATCAATAATCATGGAGGCAAACATGATATTTAGATACTAACATTGGAATTCTTACTCTTGATTTAATACTACTTATTAAACTTCATGGAGTAAATAGAGTTTGCTGAAAGTTTGCAATAGGACTTATAAACTTTAAATTGACATTCAAAACAATACGATACCAGTTCGTAAAGTAAATATCCAGAATTCTATAGTTCTATTATCTCAATTAAAACTAAGCATAAGGTAGTGAACAGATGCCAATGACTACAACAATTATGCAAATTCACTTTGATTTAGTTTATGATAAATTGAGTTCGACTAATCCAAATTAGAAATGAACTCCCACTCAAAAACGACATCCCTCGTGCCTTTTTGGTGATTACATGAACCAAATCCACTACACCAAGTCCGATCATCACGTGAGTTGATGTAGCTTCAAAGGCGAGCATCTATACGGGCATCATATCAACTATATGACTCATGCTTAACCTTTTGGTCCGTGTTCCGAGGCCATGTCTGTACATGCTAGGCTCGCCAAGTAAGAACCTTAGTATTCACGTGTGTAAAACTGCCTTACACCCATTCCCACGAAAGCGTAGATTCGAGTACACCCGATCATCACGTGATGTCTCGAAACACGATCCACAGAATGGTGCATACTTAAGGAAGAACATATTTTTTATCTTGATATCTAAATGAGGGATCATCTTACAATGCTACAAAAAGCACCAAACTAGCAGTATAAGATGCTAACATCTAATGTGTAAAGTGAGATGATATGGTCCATGCATTTGATCTCTATCATTCCTTTGTGTGTAAGGCCAAGGTCTATGGAACTTACACGTTGAATCTGTTGTAAGAGTATCTATCATATATCTACTTACAATAATACCATATCAAGACACTAGCCCAGCAACGATCTAAACTAGACGCCTCTAATTTATCAATTGCAGGTTTTACGTAGCTTAGGGATTTCGGAGATAGAACCGTTCTAACCTTCGAACATGAACCACAACAAGGATAACCAAGTTATTAGCAACTCGTTGTAAATAAGATATTGATTATATTAGGAGAGACAGACACCCGCCAGCCACTTATGCAAAACAAGTTGCATGTCAGTCGTGGAACCGGTCTCATGTACGATGACATGTAAGGTTGGTCCGGGCCTCTTCTTCCCACTATGCCACCAATATCCAAAATACATGAAATATGCAATGACATGATCATCATCGCCCACATATAAACATATGTGTACTACCCGTGCAAAGCACCTACGCATAGATCAAGGTCTGATACTACTGTTGGGTCCGCAGCATAGAAAACAAAAAATTTCCTATGATAAGAACTATACGCCAAGATCTATCTACTAGGTATAGAGCAACGGGTGGACATACATCCATCAAGAACTTACCCTCGAAGACAACGAGTTTTGTTAAAGAGTAGGAACTCGTGTTTGATGTAGTCGTACACTTGCCGATCTCAAGATCGTGTGGAAGTCCGAGCGCCGCAAATCAGCAGGGCATCTGTCCTCGCACACACGTTCAAGCCACTAGACAACATCCACCTCCTTGATCCAGCGATCCAGCGTAAGCAGCAACTCCTTCCAGACGAAATGCCACCGGGAACATGTATCTCGTTAATCCGAGACCATGGGGGAATAATTCTAGAGGGGAGAGAGATCCTTCACGAGGAGGTGTGAGGAAGAAGGGGTGTGAGGGGGGCCTTTTATAGGAGGAGGGGGTGCCCCTCCCCATGGCCGCGCCCAAGGGGTGACCCCTCACCTCCTCATTCATGTGGTGGTAACTCCCTCCACATAAATTTGCCCCTTCACATTCTCTTTTAAAGTCCCCACTTTAAATGCATTAAATTTCTCCAAATTTAATGCTCTCTCATTTAATAAAACTATTTTACTAATTTTATTCAGAATTTTGTTAATTACTTTAATTAACAAACATTCACATAAAACCCCCTGCAACATTTCAATATTACATGTAGAACCAATTTCAGCAATTTCACCCGAAACAGTTCGGTGTCTATTGAAATAATTCCAACGCTTTCTTAAATCTTTATTTGAAAAATATTAGCTCCAAATGGTGTCGGTATCCCATAAGTGTGTCACCCTACGGTTCGCGAATAATCCTAACATGATCGACACCCCTCTCAGATCAATAATCAGAAGCGGGACCTAGAGATGCATACTGACTCCTACACATTCAACGATGACTTCTGTGATCGTGTGAACCTTTAACGCTAGTAACTAAAATCCCTTTGTCTCATGATATAATACATGTTCGAGATTCGATCATCGGTATCCAAATACCTAGTTTGATCTCGTTACCGACATGCACTCTTTTCTCGTTCCCGTGATATAATATTCTAGTGATCACATCACTTGCTTGCAAGCTATCTTAATGTGATATCACCGAGAGGGCCCAGAGTATATCTATCCATCATCGGGATTGACATATTCCACTCTTGATCCATGAGCCTCAACATAACACCTTCGTAGTACTGAACCCACGTTTATAGTCACCCTATTACGGTGTGACGTTTGGTGTTAGCAAGATACTCTTCTCGTGTTAGCAATTAACATGATCTCATGGTCTAAGGACTAATATTACTTCATATGATGTTATAGAAATATAAACATAATGACTTTGATCGTAATGCTATACTTCGGATGAATGTTCATCACATCATTCCACCAATGTTGTGACCTCGTTATTAACAACATCCAATGTCCATGATCAGGAAACCTTGATCATCTTGTTAATCAACGAGCTAGTTTATATGAGAGGCATTACTAGGAACTTTGTATATTGTTTATTAAACACACATGTATTAATGTTTCCAATTAATATAATTATAGCATGCAAAATTAACATTTATCATAAACATGGAATAAGATAATAACCACTTTATTATTGCCTCTCGGGCATATTACCTTCAATATCAATGTACAAAAATGATATCAACATGTAGGTAGAGGAAAAGCAAGACCAACAAAAGTGGTTTCACTATTTTATCAATCTCCCTTGATTTAATAAGCATTTTCTAGTGATTAAAACTCTAGTTTTAGGAAATAATTCACCAGAAAAGTTCTGGAACTCCAAAAATTATTTCCTGGGATGGTTCAGTAGGGTTTTATGTACTGATCGAGATAGAGTTTGAATCATGTAAAAATATTTAAGATAATGCACTCAGGTAATTCCCAAAGGCAGTTCTAGAGGGTTTTGGTCTTTTTCACCAGATTAAATCTACAGAAGATTTTGAGTTGACCCCATGGGCACATGATAGGTATTTAGAATACCTTTTTGAATAAATTGGAATCGACCTTTTTGGAGTTGTAGAGTTACTGAGGTGATTTTATTAGTGAATTAACTAAGCCCCGAACAGATTAATTCATGTTAAATCCATAGGGGCTTAGAAAATTATGGGCTCATGGGGTTTGAGAGATACTGGTATGCAGGTTTATAGGGAGTTGGAATTAGGTCAATACCTATTTTGGTTTGGCCTAGGGAATTTTCTAAATGCAGAAACTAATAGTTTTTGTTATTTTTACTCTAGACAAACTACTGCTCACCTTGGCATAAGGCATATGCTAGTTGATAGGTACAGAAATTAACTCCCAGGAGAACTTTGATTCACCCAAAATGGTTATGTACAACTCCCTGAGGAATTTATTTAGTGATAAGGATACCTTTTTGTAGATTAAGTGCCAGTAAATAATAAAAATTGTTTTTGGCATGTGACCAGTTCTGCATGTTGCATAACATACTAAGGTACTTGTTAGAAATGGTTATCTGGGCAAAAAGTGTATTTTCCATTTTTATTTTGATTTAAACCAAACTGGAATTTTTCAGATCTGGAAAATATATACAAAAAGAAAAAGGGTAGGGGCTACCTTGCTAGGATCTGGTTTTAAATGGGCTGGCCGGAGGGGATTCGGCCCACAGCGGGAGAGCCAGCGCGCGGGCGTGGTGCGTTTGAACCTGACAGGGCTGGCCCGCCGGTCAGCGACTCGACAGGGCAAAGGGGTATCGGGCGTGCACGGCCGTCCGATTAAAGGAGATCTGATGGCACCACGTCGTCGTCCTCGGCGGAAAGAGCCTAGCAGCGGCGGAACCCTACGGTGGTCGGGGGAGCTCGGGGGTGCTCACCTGGGGGCGGGGAGGATCCGGGGATGGTCCAGGGCGAAGCGGCGCTCGGCAGCGGTCCCGGTGATGGGCGGCAACGATGGTTTTGGCCCTAGGACCAGCCTCGTGCAAGGGCGACCGAGGAGGAACCTCGCCGAAGTTTGACCGTGAAGACGGTAGAGATGGTCCTGGGCCAAAATAAGAACAGGATTAGATAGAGGAGTAGGAGGGGAGCTCGGGAGGATAACATGCAGAGGAGGAGAGGCGCTGGGGAGGAGCCTTTGCTCGGTTTCGTGGGAAAGGCCGAGAAGGCTTCCTCTTCTCTTCTAGGTCGATGCAGAGCAGTAGGGGAGAAAGGGGGAGCTTAGGGTGGTAGTTGGGGTGGGGATGGAGCAAATGAATGGCCAGGGGGCGTGCTGGGGGTGGCCTCTGGCCTTTATACCGAGGGGGAGAGATACATGGTGGAAATGTCCACTTTGGGCATGGAGAGGAGGTAGGGCTGTCTTGTGATTGGCCTAGAGGGGCTATGGACATGGGTGAGAGAGCGATCTAGTCGTGCTGGAGATCAGAGAGGGAGGGAGTGGCAGCTGCTACATTTAATTGGCCCCATTTGCTTATCTATGTCTCTCTCTTTCTCACTTCCAAGCATAAGAGGACAAGGGGAGGTGGTGCTACAGTACATGAACAGTGTTTTCGACCAGAGGGAGAGGGGTGCTCCTGTGGAGGCTTCTTGGGGAAGATTTGATGGAGTTTGAGTGGGGTTTTGGTACTAAAAGGTTGAATGTTCAATTCAGCCATAAGGGATGATCAAGGTTTATTTCTTGATTTTTGATCTTGACCAGCAGAGATAAGGATGCTGGTAGATGGGTAAGGTTAATATGCCTCTCTGAGATTTATTTGAGATTTTTCAGAGAATTCTAGATGGACTTTATAAAAATTATTCATATAGTGCAGAAATGGTTTTTAGGAAGTTATTGGATATTTTTGAATTGGAAAGGTGGAGTTTTTGATGTGAGATGGTCCCAAGGGTGAATACACACTTAGGGGAATTTTCTCAAGGTTTATTGGAAGATAAAAGTATTTAAAACAATTATTATTCCAATTGATCCATTTGAGAAAATGTGCAAAAAGAAATAATAAAGCTTTCATTTTTGAAGTGGGAAGATGGGGTATGATATGTGGACCCCAATTGAGCCAAAAGTTGGGGAAGTGGTTTGGCAAAAACCAAACTTTCCTTTATGGAAGAAATTTGGGGATTTTACCCCTTAAATGAATTAAATTGTTTTTGAGCCATAATAATTATGGATAATATTTTATAAATCTTAAGGATCAAGGTAGATTATGTAGAAAAGGTGTAGCAAGCATTTGCAACCTTGTGAATTGGAAATCCAACATGAATTAGATGGAAAACAAGGAGTGGTGGATCTAGGGTGATGTTATTTTTATACAACCAAAACCTTTTTATATCTTGGAGCTCAGAGCTCACCTTGATGCAAGGGATAGATGGATAGTTATACCAAGTCATATAGATGATCATGGCAGAAGGAGTTTGGCTTCGTTACATCTGAGGTGGTCTGGAAGTGATGGCAAACTTTGTTGAAAATAAGGCTGCCATACCAGATGAGTCATGATGCCCTATAGACCATGTGGGTTTAAGAATCACAAAGATCCACTTGGAACAAGTGACATAGATGTTGATAGACCTATGTGAGTAGAAAACAGCCATGCAAAGAGTTGGTCCATAGTAGGTGGGATAGTGGTGTGAGCTTCTATCAAAGTAGGTATGTTGACTAGATTTGCAGGAATAGTTATTTTCTAACCATCAAGAACAAGTGGGTTGGAGGATGATCTAACCAAGGAAAGAGTGGGACTTGGTAGTCCTTAGGATGGTTAACAAGATGGTTCGAATGCATTTCCATAAATGCACAAGGGTTGAGAAAAGGAGGCATTCAAAAAGGTGATGTTGGAAATAGTTTTCCAGACTTAGCCAAATTTGGCAGATTTAGGGTTTTTGACTAGAATGTGGGTGGTAATGATTTTGATGGGTTGCAAGGTACCCAAGCATCATCAAGTGGATGATGTTGAAGTGTAGATTGAGTATGAAGGATCCTTGCTTGATACTGGTCTTCATTGACTTGGAAACTTCTATAATGGATCACTTCAGAATTGATCTGGTTAAGGGTTTTAGATGATCACCTGGTGGCTAGGGATTAGATCCAGATTGTATTCTTGCTTAGGGTTGGGTGATTTTAATGTATCTTTATCCTAGTGGATGAGCTCCTAGAGTAGCTCATACTACTTCTAAGCAATCAAGTCAAACAACAGATCAAGGCAACTCATCTTACCAACAAATCAACTACTACTAGGGTTACCATCAAGCTTAGCTTGAGGTGAGGATGGGAAATTTTGAAAGGTTGGAGTTTGAGTAACGTAAGAGTCCTTGGTATCTCTACCAAGAGTAGAATTCAAAAGCTTTAAAAGAAGGTTTTGGGAAATCTAGGGATAAGAATAGTTGAAGGTTCTGTCTATAAAACATAACGAGATTATATTGTATATCTCTCCATAGTTTTGTCAATAGAAGCTACTAAAATAGTTTTGGTTACATAAGCATCTTTGCTTAGGTTTTGAATTGCCAGAACATTTGAGAAGAAGTAAATTGAGCCAGGATAGTTTTTTTTAGGGAGAGCCAGGATAGTTTTGTTCAATAGCTTTCTGACAACTGATGTTGTGGTAAGGAGTATATCATAAGCTATACAATCAGAAGAATGAGCACAGACAATCAGAAAGAAAACACTGCAAAAGTTAACAAGAAAAAGTTTTTGTTCCCCCTGATTTTTGCATTCTGGACAACTAATTAGGGTTGCTAAAATTGGGATGTTCCAGACCTTTCCCCTTAACAGAATCTCGTCCCAAGATTCAGGAGAGTAGGGTTTGGGGATTTTGAGTCGGGTTGATACTAGGTGTCTTACGCGTACTATCCTACGGACTCCATCTTTGAAAGTGACTACTCTGTCGATGAACTTGAGCTTCAGTCTTCTAGGATGCACGGAGAGTTGAGTAGAGTCTAATCCCGATTGCGATGGATGGCCTTCTTTTCCTTCCGGATTCTATATCTCGAGGGCTTAGACTGGGCATACTATCTCGATGCTGAGCTTCACGGGGTACTCATCGAAGGATAGATTCTATGGCTTGGTGTACCTTTCGCAGAGGGTCCACGGCTCTTCTTTAGGGGCGTAGCATATCCTAATTAAAGATTTTACGGTCGATACTCCCGGGTTTGCTTCTAGTGAAGGGGTTACTCTATTTTGGTGGGAAAGACGCAGTCTTTCCCCCTTAGGATTAAACTGGGGTAGATTGGAGAGTTGACATAGTCCTTCCTTATTGGAGTCGTAGATTGATGTTTCGAAGACTGTCGTCACTCTTCCTCCGGGAGTTGGAAGCTTCCGATGACATCTGTGAAGCTAGGTCCTATGGGGCTTATGTACTACAATTATTCGTACTTAGCCGATCGGACTAGTTGGAGTCTCACGTACTCTAAGCAATTGGAACTGAATGGTTGGCGATCTTAGGGTCCTTCAGGTATGTCTTCAGCTGAAGAAGCGAGGGGATTTCGTAAAATCTTCAATTATTTTCGCTTCTGATGTCTCACAGGTTGTTGTTTGGAGGGGAGGTGTCCAATTCTGGAGGTCTTCTGGAGTATCCGCTGGTAGACAGTCTTCTGAGGATTGAGTGGAAAGACGCAGTCTTTCCACCTTAGAGCTTCACTAGGGTGTTTTAGGAGTGGTGCTGATCCCTCGTTTTGAAACACTGGCGTGATGCTATGGGGGGCTGTATCTCCTTGGGTCTTGGTGTGAGGTCCTTGTCTTCAGGGAACTGAGTATTCGGGCCTTCTGGGGAGGAACTTCCAGTTGGTTGGCAGAGGGATCTATTACTAGTTAGCCTCTGGGGTTGTGGGAAGTTCTAATATACCAAAGGTTAGCGGAGTCAGGTTTTCACTTCTTGTCTTGGTTGACTTATCGGGTGGTTTCTTGTGGGTACTGAAGATCCTTCGGTGATTGACTTCCGGCTTCAACGGGATTCTTTCTGTAGTAGACTGAGGAACAAGGGAGTATGGTGCTATTGATGAGTCTTGCGAGGGGAGTTTGACGAGGTATGTCGTCCTGCGGAGGTGAAATCTTCGAGTTGATTCTGACTTGACGATGTTGAACTCCTGGTTCTTGTGATGCTTTTCCTCTCGTATACTCTCGAGGTTAGTCTGGGTCTCATTACCGACCTCTAACACAAGGGTTTCCTGAGTTACTAGGTGGGTTATCGCTCCTCGAGTCACATTTTTAAGGAGGTCAAAGCAAACCAGAGCATACAAACAAGGCGAACAGAGCGAGGGGCTCGCAATGTCCTCGGCAGACAACACACATCAAGCAACACTTAGGCAAGCAAACACGGTCAACGCTAGGGACCAAGGAGTTAACTACTCGCGATGTAGGGGAATCCTATTCTTAGGACAATTGACCCTAGGTAATCGTCTTTCTTCAGGTCGGAGTCACTATCTCGCAGATGAAGTCTTCGTCGTATCTTGGACGTTTCTTGATAGTGCAACACCCGATTTCTTCTGATTGTGAGGATTCCGCTGATAGAGCGATATTGTAGTCTCCTTGTGTTTGCTGGTAGTTGCTTGTCTTCATCTTGTTCTCATTGTCCTCACCGGGTTCTAGACCCTAGTTATTTAAAATCCGTAGGTTTGAAGTTTGGACGAGGGATAGAGGAAACCACTTTCGAAAGCATTTACTTAGGGTAAGAGAAGAAGTAGAACTTTTTGAAACTCATTGGGAAACTAGTTTTCGAAAGACGGGGTTTTCAAAATAAGGTTCCTGTCTAACGACCATTCTAGCTAAGGTTCTCCTACAGTCAGGATGGTTCTGATACCAAGTCTATGGGGCCCCCGGATTAATCCTCTGAGAATCCTTGTTATGCATACAACCACGATCCCATGATCAATTAGTCGTGGCACATAACCGACAAGTATCAAAGTAAACATCCAAAACATAACGAATACATGTCATACCTTATTTGCCAGTATGGCTACATCAATCGACATCAGCGGAACTTCATTAAGCATAGAGCCCGAGCCATGCCTTAACCTACAGGCAACTGAGTGGGAGAACGTCCTAGCTCGCATAGTCATCAACATCACCTTCTATTTGATATCTGACCAAGTTAATAGCCAGGGACAATGCCAGTGAGTACTTTGAATGTACTCACAAACCACCTTAAGATAACAGTAATACCATCAGGATATGCATTATGGCTGTGGTAGTAGGAGGGATCCGAGAGATGTTCTTTTCTCAATTAGTTTCTCTTGTAGATATAGCATCTACATATCTTTGTTGAAAACCTTTGTAAACATTTTGGAAACCTTTTTGAAAAGTTTTGGAAAACATCAGGACTGGGTCACCCATTTGTTCCCGTCTTTAGGTCGTCCCACGACCAAACTCCTTTCTCCTCCTTCCGACCATCCCATGGTCAAAACCTTTCTCCTTTACGACCATCCCATGGTCAAAACATTTCCAAAGCCATTTCTTTTCCAAAATCCTTTCTAAAAACAAAACCAGCACCGCTCTACAGAATTTTGTCCAACCTGTCCATAACCGCGGACACGGCTATTTGAATAGATTTACACTCTGCAGAGGTTGTACACTTTACCCACATCATCCGGGTACACTACCCTGATCTACACCGATCATGGGTCGAGTAACTGATCAAGACTCTCCGAATGCCCACTCCAATATAAGTTCCTACCCTATGAGTGTTACTCCCCTCAAAATCGGGACGTCGGGTACCGAGGACCAACCGGAGCGCATTTTACATTGCGCACAGAGGGCGCTTTCAATGAGGGGCTCATAGTAATGCCTGGCTGTCCGCAAACAGTTTGTTCCTTCTCTAGGTCGATGTCCCACATGGACCTTTATGGGAGAAGGCCTAGCCTCCAGGGATCGCGATCCCCTATAGTAGTTGCAAGGCAGCTGATACCAGAATAGACAAACATCAAATCCAGCCCTGTCCCATTCCAGAGTAATGTGGTTGCACAAGGTTAAGTTGTTATAGCTAAACTGCAAAGAACCAGGTGCGTTTTTGTAAACCTTTTTCCTCCGGTTTTCCTCTAGCATTTTGTAAAACAAAACCTTTTTCTTTCTCAACATCTCTTGGGAGGTCCCACCTCACCAAGGTTTTATCATAAAACATTTGGTAAAATTTTTTTCGGGGTCTTCCCATCCTATAGCTTTGCTTTGGCTAAAACAGGGTCTCTAGAGGGTTATGGTGATATACACCATCTATTCTACTAGGGAAAAGTAGGTGTCACCAAGGGGGTTGTACTTAATAGTACAAAAGTGTAATAGTTCGGAGGATCCAAACCACTACCATATATACATCAACATATAGTAAAACAATGCAGTTTTAATAAACAGTAGATAAAACATACGTAAGTAAAACAGTAGGACGAGGCTTATGAGCAAGAAGGTGGCTTTCCTGATGACCAGCAATATGGCAATATGTCCCTGGACTTCTTCTTAGAATAACCAATAATACCAAGTATAATAACCAACTTATTCTGGTCTCCAATATAATCGCATCTATCATCGATAGGGAACACATGCAAACAAGCAAAAGGGCACAATCAATACAAGGCCTACAATCAACAAGACAATACAGCAAACTAACATACATACATTATTCAAAACAGTAGGTTTTGATAGATTGAGTTTGTTGCAATTGGAAGAAAATGGAAAGGCATTTGTGGAACTTGTTTAATGATTTAGTTGCCAAATACCACCTAATAAAGGGGTTTTGAACTCGGGCTTGGGTCTGTATGATATCAATGTACAAAAATGATATCAACATGTAGGTAGAGGAAAAACAGGACCAACAAAAGTGGTTTCACTATTTTATCAATCTCCCTTGATTTAATAAGCATTTTCTAGTGATTAAAACTCTAGTTTTAGGAAATAATTCACCATAACAGTTATGGAGCTCCAAAACTTATTTCCTTGGATGGTTCAGTAGGTTTTTATGTACTGATCCAAATAGAGTTGGAATCATGTCAAAATATTTAACATAATGCCCTCAGGAAATTCCCAAAGGCAGTTTTGGAGGGTTTTGGTCTTTTTCACCAGATTAAATCTACATAAGCTTTTTAGTTGATTCCATGGTCACATGGTAGGTATTTATAATACCTTTCTGAAGAAATTGGAATCAACCTTTTTGGAGTTGTAGAGTTACTGAGGTGATTTTATTAGTGAATTAACTATGCCCAGAACAGATTAATTCATGATAAATCCACAGGGGCTTAGAAAATTATGGGCTCCTGGGGTTTGATAGATATTGGTATTCAGGTTTATAGGGATTTGGAATTAGGTTAATACCAACTTTGGTTTCGCCTAGGACATTTTCTAAATGCAGAAACTAATAGTTTTGTTATTTTTACTCTAGACAAACTACTGTTCACCTTGGCATAAGGCATATGCTAGTTGATAGGTATAGAAATTAACTCCCAGGAGAACTTTGATTCACCCCAAATGGATATGTACAACTCCGTGAGGAATTTATTTAGTGATAAGGATACCTTTTTGTAGATTAAGTTCCAGTAAATAATAAAAATTGTTTTTGGCATGTGACCAGTTCTGCAAGTTGCATAACATAGTAAGGTACTTGTTAGAAATGGTGATCTCGGCAAAAAGTGTATTTTCCATTTTTATTTTGGTTTAAACCAAACCAGAAATTTTCAGATCTGGAAAATATATACAAAAAGAAAAAGGGTAGGGCCTACTGGGCTAGGACCTGGGTTTAAATGGGCCAGCCGGAGTGGACCTGCGTTTGAACCTGACAGGGTTGGCCCGCCGGTCAGCGACTCGACGGGGCAAAGGGATATCGGGCGCGCGCCGCCGTCCAATTAAAGGAGATCCGACAACGCCACTTCGTCATCCTCGGCAGAAAGAGCCTAGCGGCGGCAGAACCCTAGGGTGGTCGGGGGAGCTCGGGGGTGCTCACCTGGGGTTGGGGAGGAGCCGGGGATGGTCTAGGGCGAAGCGGCGCTCGGCGGCGGTCCCGGTGATGGGCGGTAGCAATGGTTTTGGCCCTGGGACAAGCCTCGTGCAAGGGAAACCAAGGGGGAACCTCGCCGGAGCTTGACTGTGGAGACGGTAGAGATGGTCCTGGGCCAAAATAAGAACAGGATTAGATAGAGGAGGAGGAGGGGAGCTCAGGAGCATAACATGCAGAGGGGGAGAGGCAGTGGGGAGGAGCCTTTGCTCGATTTTGTGGGGAAGGCCGAGAAGGCTTCCTCTTCTCTTCTAGGTCGATGCAGAGCAGTAGGGGAGAAAGGGGGAGCTCAGGGAGGTAGTTGGGGTGGGGATGGAGCAAATGAATGGCCAGGGGGCATGCTGGGGGTGGCATCTGGCCTTTATACCGAGGGGGAGGGATACATGGTGGAAATGTCCACTTTGGGCATGGAGAGGAGGCAGGGCCGGCTTGTGATTGGCCTAGAGTGGCGGTGGAGAGGGGTGAGAGAGGGATCTGGTCGTGCTGGAGCTCAGAGAGGGAGGGAGTGGCAGCTGCTGCAATTAATTGGCCCCATTTGCTTATCTCTCTCTCTCTTTCTCACTTCCAAGCATAAGAGGACAAGGGGGAGGTGGTGCTATAGTACATGAATAGTGTTTTCGACCAGAGGGAGAGGGGTGGTGCTGTGGAGGCTTGTTGGGGAAGATTGGATGGAGTTTGAGTGGGGTTTTGGTAGTAAAAGGTTGAATGTTCAATTCATCCATAAGGGATGATCAAGGTTTATTTCTTGATTTTTCCTCTTGAGGAGCAGAGATAAGGATGCTGGAAGATGGGTAAGGTTAATATGCCTCTCTGAGATTTATTTGAGATTTTTCAGAGAATTCTAGACGCACTTTATAACAATTATTCAAATAGTGTAGAAATGGTTTTTAGGAAGTTATTGGATATTTTTGAATTGGACAGGTGGAGTTTTTGATGTGATATGGTCCCAAGGGTGAATACACAATTAGGGAATTTTCCCAAGATTTATTGGAAGATAAAAGTATTTAAAACAATTATTATTCCAATTCATCCATTTGAGAAAATGGGCAAAAAGAAATAATAATGTTCTTCAAAAATATTAATTTTTGAAGTGGGAAGATGGGGTATGATATGTGGACCTCAGCTGAGCCAAAAGTTGGGGAAGTGTTTTGGCAAAAACCGAACTTTCCTTTATGGAAGAAGTTTTGGGGATTTTGCCCCTTAAATGAATTAAATTGTTTTTGAGCCATAATAATTATGGATAATATTTTATAAATCTTTATGATCAAGTTATATGATGTAGACAAGGTGTAGCAAGCCTTTGCAACCTTGGGAATTGGAAATCCAACTTGAATTAGATGGAAAACAAGGAGTTGTGGATCTAGGGTGATGGTATATTTATACCACCAAAACCTTGTTCGATCTTGGACCTCAGAGCTCACCTTGATGCAAGGGATAGATGGATAGTTATACCAATTCATATAGATGATCATGGAATAAGGATTTTGGCTTGGTTACATATGAGGTGATCTGGAAGTGATGGCAAATTTTGTTGAAAATAAGGCTTCCATACCAGATGAGTCATGATGCCCTATAAACCATGTGGGTTTAAAAAGCACAAAGATCCACTTGGAACAAGTGAAGTAGATGTTGATAGACCTATATGAGTATAACACAGTCATTCAAAGAGTTGGTCCATACCAGGTGGGATAGTGGTGTGAGCTTCTATCAAAGTAGGTATGTTGACTAGATTTGCAGGAATAGTTATTTTCTTGCCTGCAAAACCATCAAGAACAAGTGGGTTGGAGGATGATCTAACCAAGGGCAAGAGTGGGACTTGGTAGTCCTTAGGATGGTTAACAAGATGGTTCGAATGAATTTCCAGAAATGCACAAGGGTTGAGAAAAGGAGGCATTCAAAAAGGTGATGTTGGAAATAGTTTTCCAGACAGCCAAATTTGGCAGATTTAGGGTTTTTGACTAGAATGTGGGTGGTGATGATTTTGATGGGTTGCAAGGTACCCAAGAATCATCAAGTGGATGATGTTGAAGTGTAGATTGAGTAGGAAGGATCCTTGCTTGATACTGGTCTTCATTGGCTTGGAAACTTCTAGAATGGATCACTGCAAAATTGATCTGGTTAAGGGTTTTAGATGATCACCTGGTGGCTAGGGATTAGATCCAGATTGTATTCTTGCTTAGGGTTTGGTGATTTTAAAGTATCTTGATCCTAGTGGATGAGATCCTAGAGTAGCTCATACTACTTCTAAGCAATCAAGTCAAACAACAGATCAAGGCAACTCATCTTACCAACAAATCAACTAGTACTAGGGTTACCATCATGCTTAGCTTGAGGTGAGGATGGGCAATTTTGAAAGGTTGGAGTTTGAGTAAGGTAAGAGTCCTTGGTATCTCTACCAAGAGTAGAATTCAAAAGCTTTAAAAGGAGGTTTTGGGAAACCTAGGGATAAGAATAGTTGAAGGTTCTGTCTATAAAACATAACGAGATTATATTGTATATCTCTCCATAGTTTTGTCAATAGAAGCTACTAAAATAGTTTTGGTTACATAAGGATCTTGGCTCAGGTTTTGAATTTCCAGAACATTTGAGAATAAGTAAATTGAGCCAGGATAGTTTTGTTCAATAGCTTTTTGACAACTGATGTTGAGGTAAGGAGTATATCATAAGCTATACACTCAGAAGAATGAGCACAGACAATCAGCAAGCAAACATTGCAACACTTAACAAGAAAAAGTTTTTGTTCCCCCTGATTTTTGCATTCTGGACAACTAATCAGGGTTGCTGAAATTGGGATGTTACAAAGAACACACATGCAATGACACTGGGTGTGGTTCATGAAAAGAACACACATCCAATGACACTGGTGGATCCATATGTACACTGTGAGAGGAACACACATGCAATGACACTGGGTGTGGTTCATGAGAAAAACACACATGCAATGACACTGGTGTATCCTTATGTGGTTTATGAGAATAACAGACATGCAATGACTCTAGTTGTGGTTCATGAGAAGAACACACATGCAATGAAACTGGTGGATCCATGTGTGGTTTATGAGAGGAACAGACATGCAATGACACTGGGTGTGGTTCATGAAAAGAACACACATGCAATGACACCCTGGTGGATCCATTTGTGGTTTGTGAAAAGAACAGACATGCAATCAAACTTGGTGGATCCATGTGTGGTTTATGAGAAGAACACACATGCAATGACACTAGTGGATCCATGTGTGGTTTGTGAGAAGAACACACATCCAATGACAGCGGGTGTGGTTCATGAAAAGAACACACATCCAATGACACTGGTGGATCCTTATGTGGTTTGTGAGAAGAACATATATGCAATGATTCTAGATGTGGTTCATGAGAAGAACACACATGCAATGAAACTAGTGTATCCTTTTGTGGTTTGTGAGAAGAACACACATGCAATGACTCTAGCTATGGTTCATGAAAAGAACACACATCCAATGACTCAAGCTGTGGTTCATGAGAAGAACACACATGCAATGACACTGGTGGATCCATGTGTGGTTTATGAGAGGAACAAACATGCAATGACACTAGGTGTGGTTCATGAAAAGAACACACATCCAATGACACTGGTGGATCCTTATGTGGTTTGTGAGAAGAACACACATGCAATGACACAGTGGATCCATATGTGGTTTGTGAAAAGAACACACATGCAATGACTCTAACTGTGGTTAATGAAAAGAGCAGACATGCAATGACACTGGTGGATCCATGTGTGGTTTATGAGAGTACCACACATCCAATGACACCAGGTGTTGTTCATGAAAAGAACACACATGCAATGACACTGGTGTATCCTTATGTGGTTTGTGAGAAGAACATGCATGCAATGACTCTAGCTGTGGTTCATGAGAATAACACACATCCAATGACACTGGTGTATCCCTATGTGGTTTGTGAGAAGAACACACATGCAATGACTCTAGTTGTGGTTTGTTAAAAGAACACACATGCAATGACTTTAACTATGGTTAATGAAAATAGCATACATGCAATTACACTGGTGGATCCATGTGTGGTTTGTGACAAGAACACACATGCAATGACACTGGCTGTGGTTCATGAAAAGAACAGACATGCAATGATACCGGTGGATCCATGTGTGGTTCGTGAGAAGAACACACATGCAATGACACTGGGTGTTGTTCATGAAAAGAATACACATCCAATGATACTTGTGGATACTTATGTTGTTTGTGAGAAGAACAGACATGCAATGACTCTGGCTATGGTTCATGAGAAGAACACACATGCAATGACACTCGTGGATCCCTGTGTGGTTTGTGAGAAGAACACACATCCAATGACACTGGGTGTGGTTCATGAAATGAACACACATGCAATGACACTGGTGTATCCTTATGTGGTTTGTGTGAATAATAGACATGCAATGACTCTAGCTGTGGTTCATGAGAGGAACACACATGCAATGACACTGGTGTATCCTTATGTGGTTCGTGAGAATAACACACATGCAATGACTCTAGAAGTGGTTTGTTAAAAGAACACATGCAATGACTCTAGCTGTGGTTCATGAGAAGAACACACATGCAATGACACTGCTGGATCCATGTGTGGTTTGTGAGAGGAAAAAACATGCAATGACACTGGGTGTGATTCATGAAAAGAACACACATCCAATGACACCGGTGGATCCTTATGTGGTTTGTGAGAATAACACACATGCAATGACACTGGTGGATCCATGTGTGGTTTATGAGAGGAACACACATCCAATGACACTGGGTGTGGTTCATGAAGAGAAAACACATGCAATGAGACTGGTGTATCATTATGTGGTTTGTGAGAAGAACACACATGCAATGACTCTAGTTGTGGTTCATGAGAAGAAGACACATGCAATGAAACTGGTGGATCCATGTGTGGTTTATGAGAGGAACATACATGGAATGACACTGGGTGTGGTTCATGAAAAGAACACAAATGCAATGACACCCTGGTGGATCCATTTGTGGTTTGTGAAAAGAATAGACATGCAATCAAACTTGGTGGATCCATGTGTGGTTTATGATAAGAACACACATGCAATGACACTAGTGGATCCATGTGTGGTTTGTGAGAAGAACACACATCCAATGACAGTGGGTGTGGTTCATGAAAAGAACACACATCCAATGACACTGGTGGATCCTTATGTGGTTTGTGAGAACAACATATATGCAATGATTCTAGATGTGGTTCATGAGAAGAACACACATGCAATGAAACTAGTGTATCCTTTTGTGGTTTGTGAGAAGAACACACATGCAATGACTCTAGCTATGGTTCATGAAAAGAACACACATCCAATGACTCAAGGTGTGGTTCATGAGAAGAACACACATGCAATGACACTGGTGGATCCATGTGTGGTTTATGAGAGGAACAATAATGCAATGACACTGGGTGTGGTTCATGAAAAGAACACACATCCAATGACACTGGTGGATCCTTATGTGGTTTATGAGAAGAACACACATGCAATGACACTGTGGATCCATATGTGGTTTGTGAAAAGAACACACATGCAATGACTCTAACTGTGGTTAATGAAAAGAGCAGACATGCAATGACACTTGTGGATCCATGTGTGGTTTATGAGAGGACCACACATCCAATGACACCAGGTGTTGTTCATGAAAAGAACACACATGCAATGACACTGGTGTATCCTTATGTGGTTTGTGGGAAGAACATGCATGCAATGACTCTAGCTGTGGTTCATGAGAATAACACACATCTAATGACACTGGTGTATCCTTATGTGGTTTGTGAGAAGAACACACATGCAATGACTCTAGTTGTGGTTTGTGAAAAGAACACACATGCAATGAGTTTAACTATGGTTAATGAAAATAGCATACATGCAATGACACTGGTGGATCCATGTGTGGTTTGTGAGAAGAATACACATGCAATGACACTGGCTGTGGTTCATGAAAAGAACAGACATGCAATGATACCGGTGGATCCATGTGTGGTTCGTGAGAAGAACACACATGCAATGACACTGGGTGTTGTTCATGAAAAGAATACACATCCAATGATACTTGTGGATCCTTATGTCGTTTGTGAGAAGAACACACATGCAATGACTCTGGCTATGGTTAATGAGAAGAACACACATGCAATGACACTGGTGGATCCATGTGTGGTTTGTGAGAAGAACACACATCCAATGACACTGGGTGTGGTTCATGAAATGAACACACATGCAATGACACTAGTGTATCCTTATGTGGTTTGTGAGAATAATAGACATGCAATGACTCTAGCTGTGGTTCATGAGAAGAACACACATGCAATGACACTGGTGTATCCTTATGTGGTTCGTGAGAATAACACACATGCAATGAATCTAGAAGTGGTTTGTTAAAAGAACACATGCAATGACTCTAGCTGTGGTTCATGAGAAGAACACACATGCAATGACACTGTTGGATCCATGTGTGGTTTGTGAGAGAAAAACATGCAATGACACTGGGTGTGGTTCATGAAAAGAACACACATCCAATGACACTGGTGGATCCTTATGTGGTTTGTGAGAATAACACACATGCAATGACACTGGTGGATCCATGTGTGGTTTATGAGAGGAACACACATCCAATGACACTGGGTGTGGTTCATGAAGAGAAAACACATGCAATGACACTGGTGTATCATTATGTGGTTTGTGAGAAGAACACACATGCAATGACTCTAGCTGTGGTCCATGAAAAGAACACACATCCAATGACTCTGGTCGTGGTTCATGATAAGAACACACATGCAATGACACTAGTGGATCCATGTGTGGTCTGTGAGAGGAACAGACATGCAACGACACTGGGTGTGGTTCATGAAAAGAACACACATCCAATGACACTGGTGGATCCTTGTGTGGTTTGTGAGAAGAACACACATGCAATGACACAGTGGATCCATATGTGGTTTGTGAAAAGAACTCAGATACAATGACTCCAACTATGGTTAATGAAAAGAGCAGACATGCAATGACACTGGTGGATCCATGTGTGGTTTATGAGAGGAACACACTTCCAATGACACTGGGTGTGGTTCATGAAAAGAACACACATGCAATGACACTTGTGTATCCTTATGTGGTTTGTGAGAAGAACATATATGCAATGACTCTAGCTGTGGTTCATGAGAAGAACACACATCCAATGACACTGGTGTATCCTTACGTGGTTTATGAGAAGAACACACATGCAATGACTCTAGTTGTGGTTTGTGAAAAGAACACACATGCAATGACTCTAACTGTGGTTAATGAAAAGAGCAGACATGCAATGACACTGGTGGATCCATGTGTGGTTTATGAGAATAACACACATGCAATGACACTGGCTGTGGTTCTTGAAAAGAATAGACATGCAATGATACCGGTGGATCCATGTGTGGTTTGTGAGAAGAACACACATGCAATGACACTTGGTGTGGTTCATGAAAAGAATACACATCCAATGACACTAGTGGATCCATATGTGGTTTGTGAGAAGAGTAGACATGCAATGACTCTAGCTGTGGTTCATGAAAAGAACACACATCCAATGACTCTAGCTGTGGTTCATGAGAAGAACACACATGCAATGACACTGGTGGATCCATGTGTACACTTTGAGTGGAACACACATGCAATGACACTAGGTGTGGTTCATGAGAAGAACACACATGCAATGACACTGGTGTATCCTTATGTGGTTTGTGAGAATAACATACATGCAATGACTCTAGCTGTGGTTCATGAGAAGAACACACATGCAATGACACTAGTGGATCCATGTGTGGTTTATGAGTGGAAGAGACATGCAATGACACTGGGTGTGGTTCATGAAAATAACACACATGCAATGACACTGGTGGATCCATATGTGGTTTGTGAAAAGAACAGACATGCAATCACACTTGGTGGATCCATGTGTGGTTCATGAGAAGAACACACATGCAATGACACTGGTGGATCCATGTGTGGTTTGTGAGAAGAACACACATCCAATGACACTGTGTGGTTCATGAAAAGAACACACATCCAATGACACTGGTGGATCCTTATGTGGTTTGTGAGAAGAACATACATGCAATGACTATAGATGTGGTTCATGACAAGAACACACATGCAATGACATTGGTGTATCCTTATGTGGTTTGTGAGAAGAACACACATGCAATGACTCTTTCTATGGTTCATGTAAATAACACAAATCCAATGAATCTAGCTATGGTTTATGAGAAGAACACACATGCAATGACACTAGTGGATACATGTGTGGTTTGTGAGTGGAACAGACATGCAATGACACTAGGTGTGGTTCATAAAAAGAACACACATCCAATGACACTGGTGGATCCTTATGTGGTTTGTGAGAAGAACACACATGCAATGACACAATGGATCCATATGTGGTTATTAAAAGGAACACAGATGCAATGACTCTAACTTTGGTTAATGAAAAGAGCAAACATGCAATGACACTGGTGGATCCATGTGTGGTTTATGAGAGGAACACAGATCCAATGACACTGGGAGTGGTTCATGAAAAGAACACATATGCAATGACACTGGTGTATCCTTATGTGGTTTATGAGAAGAACAGACATGCAATGACTCTAGCTGTGGTTCATGAGAAGAACACACATCCAATGACACTGGTGTATCCTTATATGGTTAGGGAGAATAACACAAATGCAATGACTCTAGCTATGGTTTGTGAAAAGAACACACATGCAATGACTCTAACTGTGGTTAATGAAAAGAGCAGACATGCAATGACACTGTTGGATCCATGTGTGGTTTGTGAGAAGAACACACATGCAATGACACTGACTATGGTTCATGAAAAGAATAGACATGCAATGATACCGGTGGATCCATGTGTGCTTTGTGATAAGAACACACATCCAATGACTCTAGTTGTGGTTCATGAGAAGAACACACATGCAATGACACTGGTGGATCCATGTGTGCATTGTGTGAGGAACAAACATGCAATGACACTGGGTGTGGTTCATGAAAAGAACACACATGCAATGACACTGGTGGATCCATGTGTGGTTTGTGAGAAGAACACACATCCAATGACACTGGGTGTGGTTCATGAAATGAACACACATGCAATGACACTAGTGTATCCTTATGTGGTTTGTGAGTCTAACATACATGCAATGACTCTAGCTGTGGTTCATGAGAAGAACACACGTGCAATGACACTGGTGGATCCATGTGTGGTTTATGAGTGGAACAGACATGCAATGACACTGGGTGTGGTTCATGAAAATAACACACATGCAATGACTCTAGCTGTGGTTCATGAGAAGAACACACATGCAATGACACTGGTGGATCCATCTGTGATTTATGAGAGGAACAGACATGCAATGACACTGGGTGTGGTTCATGAAAAGAACACACATCCAATGACACTGGTGGATCCTTATGTGGTTTGTGAGGAGAACACACATGCAATGTCTCTAGCTGTGGTTTGTGAAAAGAACACACATGCCATGACTCTAAATGTGGTTAATGAAAAGAACAGACATGCAATGACACTGGTGGATCCATGTGTGGTTTGTGATAAGAACAGACATGCAATGACTCTAGCTGTGGTTCATGAAAAGAACAGACATGCAATGATACCGGTGGATCCATGTGTGCTTTGTGAGAAGAACACACATGCAATGACACTGGTTGTGGTTCATGAAAAGGATACACATCCAATGACTCTGGTGGATCCTTATGTGGTTTGTGAGAAGAAAAGACATGCAATGAATCTGGCTACGGTTCATGAGAAGAACACAAATGCAATGACACTGGTGGATCCATGTGTGGTTTGTGAGAAGAACACACATCCAATGACACTGGGTGTGGTTCATGAAAAGAACACACATGCAATGACACTGGTGTATCCTTATGTGGTTTGTGAGAATAACAGACATGCAATGACTCTAGCTGTGGTTCATGAGGAGAACACACATCCAATGACACTGGTGTATCCTTATGTGGTTTCTGAGAAGAAAACACATGCAATGACTCTAGCAGTGGTTTGTGAAAAGAACACACATGCAATGACCCTAGCTGCAGTTCATGAGAAGAACGCACATGCAATGACACTGGTGGATCCATGTGTGATTTGCGAGAGGAACAAACATGCAATGACACTGGGTGTGGTTCATGAAAAGAACACACATCCAATGACACTAGTGGATCATTATGTGGTTTGTGAGAAGAACACACATGCAATGTCTCTAGCTGTGGTTTGTTAAAAGAACACACATGCAATGACTCTAACTGTGGTTAATGAAAAGAACAGACATGCAATGACACTAGTGTATCCTTATGTGGTTTGTGAGAATAACAGACATGCAATGACTCAAGCTATGGTTCATGAGAAGAACACACACGCAATGACACTGGTGGATCCATGTGTGGTTTATGGGAGGAATAGTTATGCAATGACACTGGGTGTCGTTCATGAAAAGAACACACATGCAATGACACTGTTGGATCCATATGTGGTTTGTGACAAGAAAAGACATGCAATCACACTTGGTGGATCCATGTGTGGTTCATGAGAAGAACACATATGCAATGACACTAGTAAATCCATGTGTTGTTTGTGAGAAGAACACACATCCCATGACACTAGGTGTGGTTCATGAAAATCACAAACATCCAATGACACTGGTGGATCCTTATGTGGTTTGTGAGAAGAACATACATGCAATGACTCTAGATGTGGTTCGTGAGAAGAACACACATGCAATGACACTGGTGTATCCTTATGTGGTTTGTGAGAAGAACACACATGCAATGACTCTAGCTGTGGTTCATGAAAATAACACACATCCAATGACTCTAGTTGTGGTTCATGAGAAGAACACACATTTTCAATGACACTAGTGGATCCATGTGTGGTTTGTGAGAGGAACAGACATGCAATGACACTGGGTGTGGTTCATAAAAAGAACACACATCTAATGACACTGGTGAATCCTTATGTGGTTTGTGAGAATAACACACATGCAATGACATAATGGATCCATATGTGGTTTGTGAAAAGAACACAGATGCAATCACACTAACTTTGGTTAATGAAAAGAGCAGACATGCGATGACACTGGTGGATCCATGTGTGGTTTATGAGAGGAACACACATCCAATGACATTGGGTGTGGTTCATGAAAGGAACACACATGCAATGACACTAGTGTATCCTTATGTGGTTTATGAGAAGAACATACATGCAATGACTCTAGCTGTGGTTCATGAGAAGAACACACATCCAATGACACTGGTGTATCCTTATATGGTTTTTGAGAAGAATACACATGCAATGAATCTAGCTATGGTTTGTGAAAAGAACACACATGCAATGACTCTAACTGTGGTTAATGAAAAGAGCAGACATGCAATGACACTGGTGGATCCATGTGTGGTTTGTGAGAACACACATGCAATGACACTGGTAGTAGTTCATGAAAAGAGAAGACATGCAATGATACCGATGGATCCATGTGCAGTTTGTGAGAAGAACACACATGAAATGACATTGGGTGTGGTTCATGAAAAAAATACACATCCAATGGCTCTGGTGGATCCTTATGTGGTTTGTGAGAAGAACATATATGCAATGAATCTGGCTGTGGTTCATGAGAAGAACACACATGCAATGACACTGGTGGATCCATGTGTGGTTTGTGAGAAGAACACACATCCAATGACACTAGGTGTGGTTCATGAAAAGAACACACATGCAATGACACTGGTGTATCCTTATGTGGTTTGTGACAATTACAGACATGCAATGAATCTAGTTGTGGTTCATGAGGAGAACACACATGCAATGACACTGGTGTATCCTTATGTGGTTTGTGAGAATAAAACACATCCAATGATTCTAGAAGTGGTTTGTGAAAAGAACACACATGCAATGACTCTAGCTGTGGTTCATGAGAAGAACACACATGCAATGACACTGGTGGATCCATGTGTGATTTGTGAGAGGAACATACATGCAATGACACTTGCTGTGGTTCATGAAAAGAACACACATCCAATGACACTGGTGGATCCTTATGTGGTTTGTGAGAAGAACACACATGCAATGTCTCTAGCTGTGGTTTGTCAGAAGAACATACATGCAATGAATCTGGCTATGGTTCATGAGAAGAACACACATGCAATGACACTGGTGGATCCATGTGTGGTTTGTGAGAAGAACACACATCCAATGACACTGGGTGTGGTTCATGAAAAGAACACACATGCAATGACACTGGTGTATCCTTATGTGGTTTGTGAGAATAACAGACATGCAATGACTCTAGCTGTGGTTCATGAGGAGAACACACATGCAATGACACTGGTGTATCCTTATGTGGTTTGTGAGAAGAAAACACATGCAATGACTCTAGCAGTGGTTTGTGAAAAGAACACACATGCAATGACTCTAGCTGTGGTTCATGAGAAGAACACACATGCAATGACACTAGTGGATCCATGTGTGATTTGTGAGAGGAACAGACATTCAATGACACTGGGTGTGGTTCATGAAAAGAACACACATCCAATGACACTGGTGGATCCTTATGTGGTTTGTGAGAAGAACACACATGCAATGTCTCTAGCTGTGGTTTGTGAAAAGAACACACATGCAATGACTCTAACTGTGGTTAATGAAAAGAGCAGACATGCAATGACACTGGTGGATCCATGTGTGGTGTGTGAGAAGAACACACATGCAACGACACTGGCTGTGGTTCATGAAAAGAACAGACATGCAATGATATCAGTGGATCCATGTGTGGCTTGTGAGAAGAACACACATGCAATGACACTGCGTGTGGTTCATGTAAAAGAATACACATCCAATGACACTAGTGGATCCTTATGTGGTTTGTGATAAGAACAGACATGCAATGACTCTGGGCGTGGTTCATCAAAACAACACACATGCAATGACACTGGTGGATCCATGTCTGGTCCGTGAGAGGAACACACATGCAATCACACTAGGTGTCGTTCATGAAAAGAAAACACATGCAATGTCACTGGTGTATCCTTACGTGGTTCGTGAGAATAACAGACATGCAATGACTCTAGATGTGGTTCATGAGAAGAACACACATGCAATGACACTTGTGGATCCATGTGTGGTTTATGAGAAGAACACACATGCAATGACACTAGGTATGGTTCATGGAAAGAACAGACATGCAATGACACTGGTGGATCCATAAGTGGTTTGTGAGAAGAACATACATGCAATGACTCTAGCTGTGATTCACGAAAAGAACGCACATCCAATGACTCTAGATGTGGTTCATGAGAAGAACACACAGGCAATGACACTGGTGGATCCATGTGTGGTTTGTGAGAAGAACAGACATGCAATGACTCTAGACGTGGTTCATGAGAAGAACACACATGCAATGACACTGGTGTATCCTTGTGTGGTTTGTGAGAAGAACACACATGCAATGATTCTAACTATGGTTTATGAAAATATCACACATCCAATGACTCTAGTTGTGGTTCATGAGAAGAACACACATGCAATGACACTGGTGGATCCATGTGTGCATTGTGTGAGGAACAAACATGCAATGACACTGGGTGTGGTTCATGAAAAGAACACACATGCAATGACACTGGTGGATCCATGTGTGGTCTCTGAAGATAAGACACATTTCAATGACACTGGTGGATCCATATGTGGTATGTGAAAAGAACACACATGCAATGACTCCAGTTGTTGTTAGTAAAAGGAACACACATGCAATGACACTGGTGGATCCATGTGTGGTCTCTGAAGAGAACACACATGCAATGACTCTAGCTATGGTTAATGAGAAGAACACACATTTCAATGACACAGGTGGATCCATATGTGGTTTGTGAGTAGAACAGACATGCAATCACTCTGGGTGTGGTTCATGAGAAGAACACACATGCAATGACACTGGTGGATCCTTGTATGGTCCGTGAGAGGAACACACCTGTAATGACACCGGGTGTGGTTCATGGAAAGAAAACACATGCAATGACACAGTTGTATCCTTATCTGGTTTGTGAGAATAACAAACTTGCATTGACTCTAGATGTGGTTCATGAGAAGAACACACATGCAATGACACTGGTGGATCCATGTGTGGTTTATGAAAAGAACATACATGCAAAGACACTGGGTGTGGTTCATGAAAAGAACAGAAAAGCAATGACACTGGTTGATCCATATGTGGTTTGTCAAAAGAACAGACATGAAATCACTCTTGCTGTGGTTCATGAAAAGAACACACATCCAATGGCTCTAGCCGTGGTTCATGAGAAGAACACACATGCAATGACACTGGTGGATCCATGTGTGGTTTGTGACAAGAACGGACATGCAATGACTCTAGATGTAGTTCATGAGAAGAACACACATGCAATGACACTGGTGTATCCTTATGTGGTTTGTGAGAAGAACACACATGCAATGACTCTAGCTGTGGTTAATGAAAAGAACACACATCCAATGACACTAGTGGATCCATATGTGGTTTGTGGAAAGAATAGACATGTAATGACTCTAGCTATGGTTCATGAAAAGAACACACATGCAATGACATTGGTGGATCCATGTGTGGTTTGTGAGAAGAAATCCAATGACACTGGGTGTGGTTCATGAAAAGAACACACATCCAATGACACTGGTGGATCCTTATGTGGTTTGTGAGAAGAACACACATGCAATGACTCTGGGTGTGGTTCATGAAAAGAACACACATGCAATGACACTAGTGTATCCTTATGTGGTTTGTGAGAATAACAGACATGCAATGACTCTAGCTGTGGTTCATGAGGAGAACACACATGCAATGACACTGGTGTATCCTTATGTGGTTTGTGAGAAGAAAACACATGCAATGACTCTAGAAGTGGTTTGTGAAAAGAACACACATGCAATGACTCTAGCTCTGGTTCATGAGAAGAACACACATGCAATGACACTGGTGGATCCATGTGTGATTTGTGAGAGGAACAGACATGCAATGACACTAGGTGTGGTTCATGAAAAGAACACACATCCAATGACACTGGTGGATCCTTATGTGGTTTGTGAGAAGCACACACATGCAATGTCTCTAGCTGTGGTTTGTGAGAAGAACATACATGCAATGAATCTGGTTATGGTTCATGAGAAGAACACACATGCAATGACACTGGTGGCTCCATGTGTGGTTTGTGAGAAGAACACACATCCAATGACACTGTGTGTGGTTCATGAAAAGAACACACATGCAATGACACTGGTGTATCCTTATGTGGTTTGTGAGAATAACAAACATGCAATGACTCTAGCTGTGGTTCATGATGAGAACACACATGCAATGACACTGGTGTATCCTTATGTGGTGTGTGAGAAGAAAACACATGCAATGACTCTAGCAGTGGTTTGTGAAAAGAACACACATGCAATGACTGTAGCTGTGGTTCATGAGAAGAACACACATGAAATGACACTGGTGGATCCATGTGTGATTTGTGAGAGGAACAGACATGCAATGACACTGGGTGTGGTTCATGAAAAGAACACACATCCAATGACACTGGTGGATCCTTATGTGGTTTGTGAGAAGAACACACATGCAATGTCTCTAGCTGTGGTTTGTGAAAAGAACACACATGCAATGACTCTAACTGTGGTTAATGAAAAGAGCAGACATGCAATGACACTAGTGGATCCATGTGTGGTTTGTGAGAAGAACACACATGCAACGACACTGGCTGTGGTTCATGAAAAGAACAGACATGCAATGATACCGGTGGATCCATGTGTGGCTTGTGAGAAGAACACACATCCAATGACACTGGTGGATCCTTATGTGGTTTGTGAGAAGAACAGACATGCAATGACTCTGGGCGTGGTTCATCAAAAGAACACACATGCAATGACACTGGTGGATCCAAGTTTTGTCCGTGAGAGGAACACACATGCAATCACACTGGGTTTCGTTCATGAAAAGAAAACACATGCAATGACAATGGTGTATCCTTATGTGGTTTGTGAGAATAACAGACATGCAATGACTCTAGATGTGGTTCATGAGAAGAACACACATGCAATGACACTTGTGGATCCATGTGTGGTTTATGAGAAGAACACACATGCAATGACACTAGGTATGGTTCATGAAAAGAACAGACATGCAATGACACTGGTGGATCCATATGTGGTTTGTGACAAGAACATACATGCAATGTCTCTAGCTATGATTCACGAAAAGAACGCATATCCAGTGACTCTAGATGTGGTTCATGAGAAGAAAACACAGGCAATGACACTGGTGGATCGATGTGTGGTTTGTGAGAAGAACAGACATGCAATGAATCTAGATGTGGTTCATGAAAAGAACACACATGCAATGACTCTAGCTGTGGTTCATGAGAAGAACACACATGCAATGACACTGGTGGATCCATGTGTGATTTGCGAGAGGAACAGACATGCAATGACACTAGGTGTGGTTCCTGAAAAGAACACACATCCAATGACACTGGTGGATCCTTATGTGGTTTGTGAGAAGCACACACATGCAATGTCTCTAGCTGTGGTTTGTGAGAAGAACATACATGCAATGAATCTGGCTGTGGTTCATGAGAAGAACACACATGCAATGACACTGGTGGCTCCATGTGTGGTTTGTGAGAAGAACACACATCCAATGACACTGGGTGTGGTTCATGAAAAGAACACACATGCAATGACACTGGTGTATCCTTATGTGGTTTGTGAGAATAACAAACATGCAATGACTCTAGCTGTGGTTCATGAGGAGAACACACATGCAATGACACTGGTGTATCCTTATGTGGTGTGTGAGAAGAAAACACATGCAATGACTCTAGCAGTGGTTTGTGAAAAGAACACACATGCAATGACTCTAGTTGTGGTTCATGACAAGAACACACATGCAATGACACTGGTGGATCCATGTGTGATTTGTGAGAGGAACAGACATGCAATGACACTGGGTGTGGTTCATGAATTAACACACATCCAATGACACTGGTGGATCCTTATGTGGTTTGTGAGAAGAACACACATGCAATGTCTCTAGCTGTGGTTTGTGAAAAGAACACACATGCAATGACTCTAACTGTGGTTAATGAAAAGAGCAGACATGCAATGACACTAGTGGATCCATGTGTGGTTTGTGAGAAGAACACACATGCAACAACACTGGCTGTGGTTCATGAAAAGAACAGACATGCAATGATACCGGTGGATCCATGTGTGGCTTGTGAGAAGAACACACATGCAATGACACTGGTTGTGGTTCATGTAAAAGAATACACATCCAATGACACTGGTGGATCCTTATGTGGTTTGTGAGAAGAACAGACATGCAATGACTCTGGGCGTGGTTCATCAAAAGAACACACATGCAATGACACTGGTGGATCCAAGTTTTGTCCGTGAGAGGAACACACATGCAATCACACTGGGTGTCGTTCATGAAAAGAAAACACATGCAATGGCACTGGTGTATCCTTATGTGGTTTGTGAGAATAACAGACATGCAATGACTCTAGATGTGGTTCATGAGAAGAACACACATGCAATGACACTTGTGGATCCATGTGTGGTTTATGAGAAGAACACACATGCAATGACACTAGGTATGGTTCATGAAAAGAACAGACATGCAATGACACTGGTGGATCCATATGTGGTTTGTGAGAAGAACATACATGCATTGTCTCTAGCTGTGATTCACGAAAAGAATGCACATCCAATGACTCTAGATGTGATTCATGAGAAGAAAACACAGGCAATGACACTGGTGTATCAATGTGTGGTTTGTGAGAAGAACAGACATGCAATGACTCTAGATGTGGTTCATGAGAAGAACACACATGCAATGACACTAGTGTATCCTTGTGTGGTTTGTGAGAAGAACACACATGCAATGATTCTAGCTATGGTTTATGAAAATATCACACATCCAATGACTCTAGTTGTGGTTCATGAGAAGAACACACATGTAATGACACTGGTGGATCCATGTGTGCATTGTGAGAGGAACAAACATGCAATGACACTGGCTGTGGTTCATGAAAAGAACACACATGCAATGACACTGGTGGATCCATGTGTGGTCTCTGAAGATAAGACACATTTCAATGACACTGGTGGATCCATATGTGGTATGTGAAAAGAACACACATGCAATGACTCCAGTTGTTGTTAGTAAAAAGAACACACATGCAATGACACTGGTGGATCCATGTGTGGTCTCTGAAGAGAACACACATGCAATGACTCTAGCTATGGTTAATGAGAAGAACACACATTTCAATGACACAGGTGGATCCATATGTGGTTTGTGAGTAGAACAGACATGCAATCACTCTGGGTGTGGTTCATGAGAAGAACACACATGCAATGACACTGGTGGATCCTTGTATGGTCCGTGAGAGGAACACACCTGCAATGACACCAGGTGTGGTTCATGGAAAGAAAACACATGCAATGACACAGTTGTATCCTTATCTGGTTTGTGAGAATAACAAACTTGCAATGACTCTAGATGTGGTTCATGAGAAGAACACACATGCAATGACACTGGTGGATCCATGTGTGGTTTATGAAAAGAACATACATGCAAAGACACTGGGTGTGGTTCATAAAAAGAACAGAAAAGCAATGACACTGGTTGATCCATATGTGGTTTGTCAAAAGAACAGACATGCAATCACTCTTGCTGTGGTTCATGAAAAGAACACACATCCAATGACTCTAGCCGTGGTTCATGAGAAGAACACACATGCAATGACACTGGTGGATCCATGTGTGGTTTGTGAGAAGAACGGACATGCAATGACTCTAGATGTAGTTCATGAGAAGAACACACATGCAATGACACTGGTGTATCCTTATGTGGTTTGTGAGAAGAACACACATGCAATGACTCTAGCTGTGGTTAATGAAAAGAACACACATCCAATGGCACTAGTGGATCCATATGTGGTTTGTGGAAAGAATAGACATGTAATGACTCTAGCTATGGTTCATGAAAAGAACACACATGCAATGACACTCGTGGATCCATGTGTGGTTTGTGAGAAGAACTCCAATGACACTGGGTGTGGTTCATGAAAAGAACACACATCCAATGACACTGGTGGATCCTTATGTGGTTTGTGAGAAGAACACACATGCAATGACTCTGGGTGTGGTTCATGAAAAGAACACACATGCAATGACACTGGTGTATCCTTATGTGGTTTGTGAGAATAACAAATTTGCAATGACTCTAGCTGTGGTTCATGAGGAGAACACACATGCAATGACACTGGTGTATCCTTATGTGGTTTGTGAGAAGAAAACACATGCAATGACTCTAGAAGTGGTTTGTGAAAAGAACACACATGCAATGACTCTAGCTGTTTGTCATGAGAAGAACACACATGCAATGACACTGGTGGATCCATGTGTGATTTGTGATAGGAACAGACATGCAATGACATTGGGTGTGGTTCATGAAAAGAACACACATCCAATGACACTGGTGGATCCTTATGTGGTTTGTGAGAAGCACACACATGCAATGTCTCTAGCTGTGGTTTGTGAGAAGAACATACATGCAATGAATCTGGCTGTGGTTCATGAGAAGAACACACATGCAATGAAACTGGTGTCTCCATGTGTGGTTTGTGAGAAGAACACACATCCAATGACACTGGGTGTGGTTCATGAAAAGAACACGCATGCAATGACACTGGTGTATCCTTATGTGGTTTGTGAGAATAACAAACATGCAATGACTCTAGCTGTGGTTCATGAGGAGAACACACATGCAATGACACTGGTGTATCCTTATGTTGTTTGTGAGAAGAAAACACATGCAATGACTCTAACAGTGGTTTGTGAAAAGAACACACATGCAATGACTCTAACAGTGGTTCATGAGAAGAACACACATGCAATGACACTAGTGGATCCATGTGTGATTTGTGAGAGGAACAGACATGCAATGACACTGGGTGTGGTTCATGAAAAGAACACACATCCAATGACACTGGTGGATCCTTATGTCGTTTGTGAGAAGAACACACATGCAATGTCTCTAGCCGTGGTTTGTGAAAAGAACACACATGCAATGACTCTAACTGTGGTTAATGAAAAGAGCAGACTTGCAATGACACTGGTGGATCCATGTGTGGTTTGTGAGAAGAACACACATGTAACGACACTGGCTGTGGTTCTTGAAAAGAACAGACATGCAATGATACCGGTGGATCCATGTGTGGCTTGTGAGAAGAACACACATGCAATGACACTGGGTGTGGTTCATGTAAAAGAATACACATCCAATGACACTGGTGGATCCTTATGTGGTTTGTGAGAATAACAGACATGCAATGACTCTGGGTGTGGTTCATCAAAATAACACACATGCAATGACACTGGTGGATCCAAGTTTGGTCCGTGAGAGGAACACACATGCAATCACACTAGGTGTCGTTCATGAAAAGAAAACACATGCAATAACACTGGTGTATCCTTATGTGGTTTGTGAGAATAACAGACATGCAATGACTCTAGATGTGGTTCATGAGAAGAACACACATGCAATGACACTTGTGGATGCATGTGTGGTTTATGAGAAGAACACACATACAATGACACTAGGTATGGTTCATGAAAAGAACAGACATGCAATGACACTGGTGGATCCATATGTGGTTTGTGAGAAGAACATACATGCAATGACTCTAGCTGTGATTCATGAAAAGAACGCACATCCAATGACTCTAGATATGGTTCATGAGAAGAACACACAGGCAATGACACTGGTGGATCCAGGTGTGGTTTGTGAGAAGAACAGACATGTAATGACTCTAGATGTGGTTCATGAGAAGAACACACATGCAATGACACTGGTGTATCCTTGTGTGGTTTGTGAGAAGAACACACATGCAATGATTTTAGCTATGGTTTATGAAAATATTACACATCCAATGACTCTAGTTGTGGTTCATGAGAAGAACACACATGCAATGACACTGGTGGATCCATGTGTGCATTGTGAGAGGAACAAACATGCAATGACACTGGGTGTGGTTCGTGAAAAGAACACACATGCAATGACACTGGTGGATCCATGTGTGGTCTCTGAAGATAAGACACATTTCAATGACACTGGTGGATCCATATGTGGTATGTGAAAAGAACACACATGCAATGACTCCAGTTGTTGTTAGTAAAAAGAACACACATGCAATGACAGTGGTGGATCCATGTGTGGTCTCTGAAGAGAACACACATGCAATGACACTAGCTATTGTTAATGAGAAGAACACACATTTCAATGACACAGGTGGATCCATATGTGGTTTGTGAGCAGAACAGACATGCAATGTCTCTGGGTGTGGTTAATGAGAAGAACACCCATGCAATGACACTGGTGGATCCTTGTATGGTCTGTGAGAGCAACACACATGCAATGACACTGGGTGTGGTTCATGGAAAGAACACACATCCAATGACACTAGTGGATCCAGATGTGGTTTGTGGAAAGAACAGACATGTAATGACTCTAGCTATGGTTCATGAAAAGAACACACATGCAATGACACTGGTGGATCCATGTGTGGTTTGTGAGAAGAACTCCAATGACACTGGGTGTGGTTCATGAAAAGAACACACATCCAATGACACTGGTGGATCCTTATGTGGTTTGTGAGAAGAACACACATGCAATGACTCTGGCTGTGGTTCATGAAAAGAACAGACATGCAATGACACTGGTGGATCCTTATGTGGTTTGTCAGAATAACACACATCCAATGACACTGGTGGATCAACATGTTGTTTATGAAAAGAACACACATGCAATGACACCAGTGGATCCATGTGGTTTATGACAATAACACACATGCAATGAACTCTAGTGGGTCCATGTGGTTTATGAGAAGAACACACGTCCAATGAACTCTAGTGGATTTATCTTGGCATAATTTGATGTATGCCATGATGTATTTCATTGTACAAGACACTCACTTTCCATTTTTATACTACTCAGTTTTGCCCTTGGTTTTTTTATACTACTCAGTTTTGCCCCTTCTCTCTATCTTCCGTAGAAGCCCAAACCCGTGCTCACCCTGTCTGCTACTCCCTGATTGGTTGTTACAGTTGTCACGCGGATCATGCGCACCAACCATTGATTCTGTGTGATCCTACAATGATCGTTGCACACGTCGTGCCCTTCACAATACAGCGTGAGACAGCATGAACATCTCCCTCAGTGAGACTTCTACAAGTGCGGTCATGTCATGTTTAATAAAGTCTGAAAAGCCTGCTACTACTACGCCACAACCCATGGAAAACGTGGTCGAGCGGTCATGTCATGTTTAATAAAGTCTGAAAAGCCTGCTACTACTACGCCACAACACATGCGTTATCAAGTGCACGGTTGTCGATGGACAGCTGCAATTTATTGCCACTTGATTTTAATAAAACATATCCCATTTTTACGCAGCGTCTCTCAATCTCACTTCCAACTGGGCCACACCGTAAGAAGCTTACACGCGCTAGCCGGAGGCCGAAGAGCGGAGCTCGACGAGACCTAATGTCTCCGGCTTCATCGAGTCACTCGCAGCCATCAACACATCCCTCTACCCGATCTAGCACAACCCCACAAATCTCGCCGTACAGCCACCTACGTTCCCCTCTATATTTCCACTTTTAACTATCGCTAATTTTAGGGACGTGTCAAACTTCGTTCATATAAATTGTGTGTGCGCCCTTTGCATGCGGCTCAATACAGAACTGCCATGCATGGATCAGGAAAAAATGTGACGTACCGTGCGCATGTCACGGTGCACGGTGCAGTGGACTGCGTGGCGCGTTGCACGGTGGTGCAACGAAACGTGCCTTGCTTCCATCCACCTTAACTATAGAGCCCCTCTGTGCACACCCACTCTCACTCACCCCACGCAACCCTCTCCACTGTCCCACCAGCATCTGCAAACTCCCGAGAATACCCCGTCTGTGCCGGTGATGGCGGACGAGGATACGGTGGCCATCGTCGCCTCCGAGGCCACCGGCTCCTCGTCGGTCTGACTCGACGCGTTGAAAGCAGCCACCGTCCCTGTCCAGGCCCTAGTCAAGCCATCGATGGCAGCCGCCATTCCTGTCTAGGCCCATGTCCCCGCTACCGACGTAGCCACCGACGAGGCCCCCGTCTCCTTGCCGGTCCCCCTCGACGCATTAAAAGCAACCATCGTCCTCGTCCAGGCCCCAGTCGAGGCATCAATGGTAGCCGACATTCCCGTCCAGGCCCCCGTACCCGCTACCGATGGTGCCGCCGAAGAGGAGCCCCCCGTCGGCGAGGAGGCACCCACCGGTCACAAGCAGATCAAGCACTTCTTGGGCTCCTACGATATAGATAAGTACATCGCTCTGCTGAAACCCTACGACACCGGCATCGACGACCCATGGTTAGAGGTAACTAGTGTTTGCTCCCCTCCCCTGGTTCTTCTACCGTTCCCATCGTTGGATGCTATACCTTGGTTTATTAGGATTCACTTCTTCACATTTCGATTGCTCGATCTTCTTACATCATCTACTCCCCCATTTTCCTTTTCTTCCAATCGGTTTCCGGCAGCGACGTCTACAGCGATGACAAGTCCATGCACACCAAGACTCGTCAGGTGCTGAGGAGGTTGCGGGCCGTCCAGTACGATGCCTTCTTCAGGGGCGGCCCCTGGCGCTGCCCCTTCTGCTGGGTGAGTCTCATCGGCACTGAGTTCAACTCCTTACTAAAGCATGCAGAGGCCCCAGGCTCTAGCATCCACAAAGGCAGCGAGCGCGAGACCATGAACATCAACCCCTACATCACTGAACACCGGGCTCTCGGCATTCACCTCTGAAACCTCCAGCGGGTGCAAAGAGGGTCGCATGCCTCCAATCAGGCCCAAGGCCCCCAAGATCAAGGGACTGGGTAGCAAGAAGTGGAGGAAGCGCAGGATGGAGGAGGCGCATGAAGGACGGGTTGGATGTGTCCTTGAATGTATCTGCTGCGGCAGCGGCTGCTGCTGCTAAACAGCTTCTTTTGATTTTCTATATTTTGCTTCCATCCTATTTCTGGTTGAATGCATTGAACCTCGTTAAGCAACCTACTTTCTATCGCTATATCCTATTTAGATGCGCACAACTATATCTACATTTTTTTTGTTTTCTGAATGAATGTATACTACCTTGTGGGGTTTGCTGCTCTAGATTTGCTACCTCATCGGAGGCAAAAAGAGGTCCAAAAGGGAACGAATTATTGAAGAGAGAATCTTCTCTAGATTTTCTACCAATTTGGGCAAAATGAAACATATCTGTTTAGCAAGAGAGGAAAAGGGCACTCTTTCAAACTGCCAGTTAACGAGCTACCATCTTGACGAGGCCCCATCTTGACGTCTCCCTCTACAAGAAGGAACATGATGTCATCTAAGGAAAAAGTTGTCGATTGGTCATGTCACGTTTAATCTAGTCTACAAAGGCTACTACTGCTACTACAACACATGCACAGGGCAACAGGGTCATCGAGTGCACGGTTGTCGACGGGACATTTCAATTTATTGCCACTTGATTTTAATAAGATATATCCCATTTTTACGCAGTGCTCTCAATCCCACTTCCAACTGGGCCCTACCGCTAGTAACTTCCATGAGTCAAGGGCCCCCCTTGAGTAGATCTAACGTTGCTAGAAATTGGTTCCGCGCCACTTGCATATAGTGGAATCGAGGTCTGCCATGAGCGTGTTTTCAATGCAGCTCTAAAGTGGAGATCGTGGCTGTTTCAAAAAAAGGGAACCCAAAAAAAGAAGGTGGAGATCATGGTATCCCCCCGCCCCCCGTCCACCACACGTGTCCACTCGAGGACTATGAACGGTTCGGTGTTTATAACCCCCCTCGACCTTCTTCTTCCATGTGCTCGTGTCATTTTCCCCCAGTCTGTCTAGTTCCAACACCCAAATCTGCACCTACCGCGCGGGCTGAAGCTCCCTCACTTTCACTACCTCCTTCCCTTAGTGTGCCATGAAGCATACGTGTGGAGACGAGCCGGAGGTGAAGCCAGTTGAAGGCGCAGCAGTAGATGGCTCGGTCGTTGCCAAGCAGGCGGAGGCATCTTCTCCGGGCACGAACGCTGCTCGTCATCACATCGTCGAGGGAGCGAGCTCATCCGTCCAGCCAGTAGCCGTCTCCACCGAGTAGCAGGTGGCCGACAACGTCATGTCCGACAATGTCGTGGTGCTAGCGGCAGATCTGGATGGGGCCAGGCAGCAGGCGGAGGCAATCCGGTGCTCTACATCAACGACCCCATCACCATACAAGAAATCTTCGACACAATCATGGAGAATGACGATTTTGAGGAGGAGGTCCCTGATGAGGAGTCTGAGGTACTACATTGCTAGCTTCTCTAGTCGCATCCGCAGATTTCACTATTCATTCATAGGATTTGCTCAATCGTGTACATATTCTTTTGCTCTTGAAGTAGGGTAGTATATATATGGTTCGATTGGTCGATTGATGCATTTTCTATCTAGTCACAAAACCTCAATCCATCTAGTCACAAAACCCAATCTGCTCATCTGCCATCTAGTTGAGTTTGCTAGTTGAGTGTTGATTTCGATACATAGCATGCCTATAACATTACATTTCTATTCCATACTGAGCCTAATGATTCAATTTTGCCCCAAAATAGTGCAAGGGCATCTGATGGTGTCGTTTTCTTAAGGATGGTTAGTGAACCTGAGGCAGCAATGCACATAAACAATATAGGTTGTGCTATTGGTATTTTGGTTCTTTGACTCCATCGCTGAAAAAAATGAGGCCCTAATTTTTTTTCTCATATGGAACCTATGTATATAATCTTTATACTATTTATGATCTATGAATGCGTTGTATGATGCATATGTATATCCCTGAATATTGTTTTGTACGATTACATTTCAATTTCTTATTGTTGCCAATGATTCAAATTTTCCCCAAAGAGAGGAAGACACATTGGTGTCATATTTTTTCAGGGATGAGTTAGCAAACCTGGGGCCATATACACGATCAATATAAGTTGTGCAATTGTTACTTGGTTTGCTTACGCCATCCCTGTAGAAACTTATGAGGCCGCAATCTTTATTCTACATTCATAGAACTATGATATTTGAATTATCTATTCCATGCATTCAGAGTGTATAAGAATTACATTTTAGTTTGTCACTGAGGCCGATGATTGAAATTTTCCCCAAAAGAGTTCAAGGGGAGACACGTATGATGATGTCGTGTTTTAGGGATGGGTTGGTGAACCTGAGGCAGCAGTGCACACAAACAATATAGGTTGTGTTATTGGTACTTTGGTTCTCCAACTCCATCTTTGAAACAAATTATGAGGCCCTTGATTTATTCTCATACGGAACTACATATATGATCCTTGATTTGTTTCTGATCTTTTAATGATTGGTATGATGCATATGTATATGAATGGTTTTGATCATAAGTATTTTTAACATGTACCTGAAGATTAATTGTTTGTTTTTTATTTATAATTACAATATTTAGGTATGTTTTTGTACTTGACTATGTATATCCCTGAATATTGTTTTGTACGATTACATTTCAATTTCTTATTGTGGCCAATGATTCAAATTTGCCCCAAAGAGAGGCAGACACATCAGTGTCAGATTTTTTTAGGGACGAGTTAGCGAACCTGGGGCCATGTACAAGATCAATATAAGTTGTGAAATTGTTACTTGGTTCGCTTACGCCATCCCTATAGAAACGTATGAGGCCGCAATCTTTATTCTACATTCATAGAACTATGATATTTGAATTATCTATTCCACGCATTCATAGTGTATAAGAATTATATTTCAGTTTGTCACCGAGGCCGATGATTGAAATTTGCCCCAAAAGAGTTCAAGGGGAGACACATATGATGGTGTCGTGTTTAAGGATGGGTTGGTGAACCTGAGGCAACAATCCACACAAACAATATAGGTTGTGCTGTTGGTACTTTGGTTAGCCAACTCCATCTCTGAAACAAATTATGAGGCCCTAGATTTATTCTCATATGGAACTACATATATAATCCTTAAATTGTTTCTGATCTTTTAATGATTGGTATGATGCATATGTATATGAATGGTTTTGATCATAAGTATTTTTAACATGTACCTGAAGATCAATTGTTTGGTTTTTTATTTATAATTACAATATTTAGGCTTGTTTTTGTACCTGACTATGTATATCCCTGAATATTGTTTTGTACGATTACATTTCAATTTCTTATTGTGGCCAATGATTCAAATTTGTCCTAAAAGAGAGGCGGACACATTGGTGTCAGATTTTTTCAGTGACGAGTTAGTGAATCTGGGGTGATGTACAAGAATAATATAGGTTGTGCAATTGTTACTTGGTTCACTCACACCGTCCCTGAAGAAACTTATGAGGCCACAATCTTTATTCTACATACATTCTGATGCAATTATTTCTCATTGTGTTGAGATGAAATGATATATGAACCGATCAAACAAATGCTGAGATGCTTTATCTTTGATATCCACAGAATTATTGTCTTACATATACATGTTGTCAATTCTTGAGTTGTAATACAATTCAATCATATGTATGAGTTCTAAGTTATGTTCTAAAAAATCAATAGGACGATGATGATGAAGTGGACGATAGCAAGGTATTCAGGGACAACAAGAGCCTCTACGTGCCGACGTGGTTACGGTGTGGGATAATCCGTTTCCACCGTAGGGGGAGACTATTTTGCCCATTCTGTGGCAGAGCAATCAACATGGACCTAGACAGCATGATCCAGCACGCGGTGGGCATTGGCAGAGGTGGAGGCAGAAGCCATAGGCTGATTACCTTGGCGCAGCACGTAGCCTTTGGCAAATTTCTCCCGGAAGTACGTCAGGACTGGCATGTATCCCATCTACTAGGCTGTCGCTGCCTTTGCTGATATGCCCCTGCCCTGCTAGGCGTGTCCCGGCCTCCTGCTACCGCCTCTGCTGGCATGTATCCCATCTACTGGCATGTAAGACAATATATCCGTGGTGTCTTTGGTGAACCTTCTATATTAATCTACTCCTTTATATGGAGTGCCTTAAAATTTCTAATGTTCAATTATATTACTGATCATGCTCATGCACACTAAAAAATATTTCTAGTGCTCGATTATATTATAATTGTCAAGGAATACATCAACAAGTTAAATTGGTCAAAAATTTGTATTGAAGTAACTAAATGATCTCACATCGGCGGTGGATGTTGGCAGAAGCCGAAGGCATCAACCAAAGACCTTGGAGGGGCACGCAGTCTTCAGCAAATTCCTTGCATGTTCAACAACGGGTTGCCACTGCCCAGCTCCGAATTCGCTTACAGGTCCAACATGACAGAACTTGAGCTACCACAGAGACCTCGGCATAGGTGGCAAAATTGGTGCGGGTGCAACCAGAGCGACGGCGAGCTCGGATTCTAGAGGAGGAAAACAGAACCGAGCATGGTCGACACAGTGATAGATCTCACCGGGAACCAATTCTAGTCCCCGCACCATGCCATGGGTGCGTCCATGGTGAGGGAGAGCTCCGACTCGGGATGGGGAGGAGAGCGGGGCCGAGCAGGTTTATCACGTCCCAACTCTGCGCCATGGCCGCGACCATAGATTGCCTCTCCGGTGAAGAACAAGACGCGTAATGTATGCAGGCGCCAACGCTGCAAGCCTACATGTTGGAGAGATGGGCCGATCAGGTTCGTCCACGTCCCAGCTCCGCGCCATGGCTATGATGCCCCACAGATTGCCGCTCCGGGGAAGAAGAAGACGAGTAATGGACGCAGGCGCCAACGCTGCAAGCCTAATTAACACCTAAGCGACATAACGGCGAGAACTAACAGGGGGGCCCAACTTGATGGCCGTTAGCCTGATTTTTTGTATTGAAACGTCAAGTTGAATTCGTGCCGAAGAATACCCTCTGAGTATTTGGCACACCAACTGTAGTCATCGTGGCTAATTTCAGGGAACTTGGGTACCGTGTTGCCTGGGCGCCCCAACTTTCGGGCCGAAAAATGATATTCTCACTAGTGTGACATAGGTTGCATCACAACACCCACTTGAGCGATTGTGTGGTCATGTGGATCATTGTGGTTTGGAAAACAACACATGCAATGACACTACAATATGTGACAAACCATGGTCAGAAATCCCTAGAACATGCTGGAGTTCAACAATGGAATGCGATGGAGCACCTGTGTGACAGAGGTTGCATCACCACACCCAATTGAGCGAGTGTGTGGTCATGTGGATCATTGTGGTTTGGAAAAGAACACATTCATCGACACTCCAATATGTGTCAAACCATGGTCAGAAAGCCCTAGAACACGCTGGAGTGCAACATTGGAATGCGATGGAGCACCACTGTGACAGAGGTTCCATCACCACACCCACTTGAGTGTGTGTGGTCATGTGGATCATTGTGGTATTGAAAAGGACACATGCAATGACACTCCAATATTGTCAAACCATGGTCAGAAATCCCTAGCACATGCTGGAGTGCAACATTGGAATGCAATGGATCACTAGTGTGACAGAGGTTGCATCACCCCACCCACTAGAGTGTGTGTGGTCATGTGTATCATTGTGGTTTGGAAAAGAACACAAACAATGATAATCCAATATGTGTCAAACCATGGTCAGAAAGCCCTAAAACATGCTGGAGTGCAACATTGGAATGCGATGGAGAACCAATGTGAGAGAGGTTGCATCACCACACCCACTTGAGTGTGTGTGGTCATGTGGATCATTGTGGTTTGGAAAAGAACACATGCAATGGTACTCCAATATGTGTCAAACCATTCTCAGAAAGCCCTAGAACATGCTGGAGTGCAACATTAGAATGCGATGGAGCACTAGTGTGACTGAGGTTGCATCACCACACCCACTTGACTGTGTGTGTGGTCATGTGGATCATTGTGGTTCGTAAATGAACACATGCAATGAAACTCCAATATGTGTCAAACCATGGCCAGAAAGAACTAGAACATGCTGGAGTGCAACATTGGAATGAAATGGAGCACTAGTGTGACAGAGGTTGCATCACCACACCCACTTGAGTTTGTGTGGTCATGTGGATCATTGTGTTTGGAAAAGAACACATGCAATGACACTCGAATATGTGTTAAACCATGGTCCAAAAGCCCTAGGACATGCTGGAGTGCAACATTGGAATGCGATGGAGCACCACTATGACAGAGGTTGAATCACCACACCCACTTGAGTGTGTGTGGTCATGTGGATCATTGTGGTTTGCAAAAAACACATTCAATGACACTCCAATATGTGTCAAACGATGGTCAGAATGCCCTAAAACATGCTAGAGTGCAACATTGGAATGCGATGGAGCAGTAGTGTGACAGAGGTGGCATCACCACACCCACTTGAGTGTGTGTGGTCCTGTGGATCATTGTGGTTTGGAAACGAACACATGCAATGACACTACAATATGTGTCAAACAATGGTCAGAAAGCCCTAGAATATGCTAGAGGGCAACATTGGAATGCCATGGAGCACCAGCGTGACAGAGGTTGCATCACCACATCCACATGAGTGTCTTTGTGGTCACGTGGATCATTGTGGTTTGGAAAAGAACACATGCAATGACAGTCCAATATGTGTCAAACCATGGCCAAAAAGCCCTAGAACATGCGGGAGTGCAACATTGGAATGCGATGGAGCACCAGTGTGATAGAGGTTGCATCACCACACCCACTTGAGTGTGTGTGGCCATGTGGATCATTGTGGTTTGGAAAAGAACACATGAAATGATACTCAAATATGTGTCAAACCATAGACAAAAAGCCCTAGAATATGCTGGAGTGCAACATTGGAATGCGATGGAGCACTAGTGTGACAAAGGTTGCATCACAACACCCACTTGAGCGAGTGGGTAGTCATGTCGATCATTGTGGTTTGGAAAAGAGAACATGCAATGACACTCCAATATGTGTCAAACCATGGTCAGAGAGCCCTAGAACATGTTGGAGTGCAACATTGGAACAATGGAGCACCATTGTGACAGAGGTTTCATCACCACACCCACTTGAGTGTGCATGGTCATGTGGATCATTGTGGTTTGGAAAATAACACATCCAATGACACTCCAATATGTGTCAAACCATGGTCATAAATCCCTAGAACATGCTAGAGTGCAACCTTGGAATGCAATGGAGCACTAGTGTGACAGAGGTTGCATCACCACACCCACTTGACTGTGTGTGGCCATGTGATCATTGTGGTATGGAAAAGAACACATGCAATGACACTCCAATATGTGTCAAACCATGGTCAGAAAGAACTAGAACATGCTGGAGTACAACATTGGACTGCAATGGAGCACTAGTGTGATAGAGGTTGTATCACCAGACCCACTTGAGTGTGAGTGGTCACGTGGAGCATTGTGTTTGGAAAAGAACACATGCAATGACACTCCAATATGTCTCAAACCATGGTCAGAAAGCGCTAGAACATGATAGAGTGCAACATTGGAATGCCATGGAGAACTAGTGTGACAGAGGTTGCATCACCATGCCCACTGGAGTGTCTGTGTGGTCATGTGTATCATTGTAATTTGGAAAAGAACACATGCAATTTCACTCCAATATGTGTCTACCCATGGTCAGAAAGCCCTAGAACATGCTAGAGTGCAACATTAGAATGCGATGGAGCACCAATGTGATAGAGTTTGCATCACCACACCCACTAGAGTGTGTGTGGTTGTGTGGATCATTGTGGTTTGGAAAATAACACATGCAATTACACTCCAATATGTGTCAAACCATGGTCAGAAATCCCTAGAACATGCTGGAGTGCAACATTGGAATACGATGGAGCACTAGTGTGACACAGGTTGCATCACCACACCCACATGAGCGTGTGTGTGGTCATTTGGATCATTGTGTTTGGAAAGGAAAATATGAAATGACACTCCAATATGTGTCAAACCATGTTCAGAAACCCCTAGAACATGATGTAGTGCAACACTGGAATGAGATGGAGCAGCAGTGCGACACAGGTTGCATTACCACACCCACTTGAGTGTGTGTGGTCATGTGGATCATTGTGGTTTAGAAAAAATACATTCAATGACACTCCAATATGCTTCAAACCATGATCAGAAATTCCTAGAACATGCTGGAGTGCAACATTGGAATGCAATGGAGCACCAATGTGACACAGGTTGCATCACCACACCCACTTGAGTGTGTGTGGTTATGTGGATTATTGTGGTTTGGAAAAGAACACATGAATGATACTCCAATATGTGTCAAACCATGGTAAGAAAGAACTAGAACATGCTAGAGTGCAACATTAGAATGCAATGGAGCACCAATGTGATATAGGTTGTATCACCACACCCACTTGAGTGTGGGTGGTCACGTGGAGCATTGTGTTTGGAAACTAACACATGAAATGACACTCCAATATGTGTCAAACCATGGTCATAAACCCCTAGAACATGATGGAGTGCAACATTGGAATGCCATGGAGCACTAGTGTGACAGAGGTTGCATCACCATGCCCACTTGAGTATCTGTGTTGTCATGTGGATCATTGTGGTTTGGAAAAGAACACATGTAATGACACTCCAATATGTGTCAAACCATGGTCAGAAATCCCTAGAACATGCTGGAGTGCAACATTGGAATGCCATGGAGCACCAGCGTGATAGGGGTTGCATCACCACATCCACTTGAGTGTCGTTGTGGTCATGTGGATAATTGTGGTTTGGAAAAGAACACATGCAATGACAATCCAATATGTGTGAAACCATGGCCAGAAAGCCCCAGAACATGCTGGAGTGCAACATTGGAATGCGATGGAGAACCAGTGTGATAGAGGTTGCATCACCACACCCACTTGAGTGTGTGTGGTCATGTGGATAATTGTGGTTTGGAAAAGAACGCATGCAATGACACTCAAATTTGTGTTAAACAATGGTCAGAAAGCCCTAGAATATGCTGGAGTGCAACTTTGGAATGAGATGGAGCACTAGTGTGATAGAGGTTGCATAACAACACCCACTTCAGCTAGTGTGTGGTCATGTGGATAATTGTGGTTTGGAAAAGAACACATGCAATGACACTCCAATATGTGTCAAACCATGGTCAGAAAGCCCTAGGACATGCTGGAGTGCAACATTGGAATGCAATGGAGCACCACTGTGACAGAGGTTGCATCACCACACCCACTTGAGTGTGTGTGGCCATGTGATCATTGTTGTTTGGAAAACAACACATGCAATGACACTCCAATATGTGTCAAACCATGGTCAGAAAGAACTAGAACATGCTGGAGTGCAACATTGGAATGCAATGGAGCACTAGTGTGATAGAGGTTGCATCACAACACCCACTTGAGCGAGTGTGTGCTCATGTGGATCGTTGTGGTTTGGAAAAGAACACATGCAATGACACTCCAATATGTCTCAAACCATATTCAGAAATCCCTAAAACATGCTGGACAACAAAATTATAATGCGATGGAGCACTAGTGGGACCGAGGTTGCATCAGCACACCCACTTGATTGTGTGTGTGGTCATTTGGATCATTGTAGTTTGGAAAAGAACACATGCAATGACACTCCAATATGTGTCAAACCATGGTCAGAAAGCCCTAGAATATGCTGGAGTGCAACTTTGGAATGAGATGGAGCACTAGTGTGATAGAGGTTACATCACCACACCCACTTGAGTGTCAGTGGTCATGTGGATCATTGTGTTTGGAAAAGAACGCATGTAATGACACTCCAATATGTGTCAAACCATGGTCAGAAAGACCTAGAACATGCAGGAGTGCAACATTGGAATAGGATGGAGCACCAGCGTGACAGAGGTTGCATCACCACAACCACTGTAGTGTGTCTGTTCATGTGGATCATTGTGGTTTGGAAAATAACACATTCAATGGAACTCCAATATGTGTGAAACCATGGTCAGAATGCCCTAGAACATGCTGGAGTGCAACATTAGTATGCGATGGAGCACTATTGTGACAGAGGTTGCATCACCACACCCACTTGAGTGTGAGTGGTCATGTGGATCATTGTGGTTTGGAAAAGAACGCATGCAATGACACTCCAATATGTGGCAAACCATGGTCAGAAAGCCCTAGAATATGCTGGAGTGCAACATTGGAATGCAATGGAGCACTAGTGTGACAGAGTCTGCATCACAACACCCATTTGAGCGAGTGTGTGGTCATGTGGATCATTGTGGTTTGGAAAAGAACACATGCAATGACACTCCAATATGTATCAAACCATGGTCAGAAAGCCCTAGAACATGCTGGAGTGCAACATTGGAATGCGATGGAGCACTAATGTGACAGAGTATGCATCACAACACCCATTTGAGCGAGTGTGTTGTCATGTGGATCATTGTGGTTTGGAAAAGAACACATGCAATGACACTCCAATATGTGTCAAACCATGGTCAGAAAGCCCTAGAACAAGCTGGATTGCAACATTGGAATGCCACAGAGCACCAGTGTGATAGAGGTTGCATCACCATGCCCACTTAAGTGTCTGTGTGGTCATGTGGATAATTGTGGTTTGGAAAAGAATACATGCAATGACACTCCAATATGTGTCAAACAAAGGTTAGAAAGCCCTAGAAGATGCTGGAGTGCAACATTGGAATGTGATGGAGCACTAGTGTGACAGAGGTTGCATCACAACACCCACTTGAGCGAGTGTGTGGTCATGTGGATCATTGTTGTTTGGAAAAGAACACATGTAATGACAGTCCAATATGTGTTAAACCATGGTCAGAAAGCCCTAGAACATGCTGCATTGCAACATTGGAATGCCATGGAGCACCAGCGTGACAGAGGTTGCATCACCATGCCCACTTGAGTGTCTGTGTGGTCATGTGGATAATTGTGGTTTGGAAAAGAACACATGAAATGACACTCCAATATGTGTCAAAGAAAGCCCTAGAATATGCTGGAGTGCAACATTGGAATGTGATGGAGCACTAGTGTGATAGAGGTTGCATCACCACACCCACTTGAGTGTGTGTGGTCATGTGAATCATTGTGGTTTTGATAAGAACACATGCAATGACACTCCAATATGTGTCAAACCATGGTCAGAAAGCCCTAGAACATGCTGGAGTGGAACATTTGAAGACCATGGAGCACTAGTGTGATGGAACTTGCATCACCACACCCACTTCAGTGTGTGTGGTCATGTGGATCATTGTGGTTTGGAAAATAACACATGCAATCACACTCCGATATGTGTCAAACCATGGTTAGAAATCCCTACAACATGATGGAGCACAACATTATAATGCGATGGAGCACCAGTGTGACAGTGGTTGCATCACCACACCCAATTGGGTGTGTGTGTGGTCATTTGGATCATTATGGTTTGGAAAAGAACAGATGCAATGACACTCCAATATGTGTCAAACCATGGTTAGAAAGCCCTAGAACATGTTGGAGTGCAAGATTGGAATGCGATGAAGCACTAGTGTGATAGGGGTTGCATCACCACAACCACTTGAGTGTGTGTGGTCATTTTAATCATTGTGGTTTCGATAAGAACACATGCAATGACACTCCTATATGTGTCAAACCATGGTCACAAAGCCCTAGAACATGCTGGAGGGCAACATTGGAAGGCCATGGAGCACTAGTATGACTGAAGTTGCATAACCATGCCCACTTGAGTGTCTGTGTGTTCATGTGGATCATTGTGGTTTGGAAAAGAACACATGCAATGACACTCCAATATGTGCCAAACCAAGGTCAGAAAGCCCTAGAATATGCTGGAGTGCAACATTGGAATGCGATGGAGCACTAGCGTGACAGAGTATGCATCACAACACCCACTTGAGCGAGTGTGTGGTCATGTGGATCATTGTGGTTTGGAAAAGAACAGGTGCAATGACACTCCAATATGTGTAAAACCGTGGTTAGAAAGCCCTAGAACATGTTGGATTGCAATATTGGAATGCCATGGAGCACCAGTGTGACAGAGTTTGCATCACCATGCCCAATTGAGTGTATGTGTGGTCATGTGGATAATTGTGGTTTTGAAAAGAACAGATGCAATGACACTCCAATATGTGTCAAACAAAGGTTAGAAAGCCCTAGAATATGCTGGAGTGCAACACTGGAATGTGATGGAGCACTAGCGTGACAGAGGTTGCATCACAACACTCACTTGAGCGAGTGTGTGGTCATGTGGATCATTGTGGTTTGGAAAAGAACACATGCAATGACACTCCAATATGTGTCAAACCAAGGTCAGAAAGCCCTAGAACATGCTGGAGTGCAACATTGGAATGCGATGGAGCACTAGTGTGATAGAGGTTGCATCACCACACCCACTTGAGTGTGTGTGGTCATGTGGATCATTGTGGTTTTGAAAAGAACACATGCAATGACACTCCAATATGTGTCAAACCATGGTCAGAAATCCCTACAACATGCTGGAGCACAACATTATAATGCGATGGAGCACTGGTGTGACAGTGGTTGCATCACCACACCCACTTGAGTATGTGTGTGGTAATTTGGAACATTGTGGTTTGGAAAAGAACAGATGCAATGACACTCCAATTTGTGTCAAACCATGGTCAGAAATCAATTCAACAAGCTGGAGCACAACATTATAATGAGAAGGAGCATCAGTCTGATAGTTGTTGCATCACCACACACACTTGAGTATGTGTGTGGTCATTTGGATCATTGTGGTTTGGAAAAGAACAGATGGAATGACACTCCAATATGTGTCAAACCATGGTGAGAAAGCCCTAAAACATGCTGGAGTGCAACATTGGAATGCGATGGAGCACTAGTGTGATAGAGGTTGCATCACCACACCCAATTTAGTGTTTATGGTCATGTGAATCATTGTGGTTTTGATAAGAACACATGCAATGACACTCCAATATGTGTCAAACTATGGTCATAAAGCCCTAGAACATACTGGAGTGCAACATTGGAAGGTCATGGAGCACAAGTATGACAGAAGTTGCATCACCACACCCACTTGAGTGTGTGTGGTCATGTGGATCATTGTTGTTTGGAAAAGAACACATGCAATGACACTCCAATATGTGTCAAACCATGGACAGAAATCCCTACAACATGCTGGAGCACAATATTATAATGCGATGGAGCACCAGTGTGACACTGGTTGAATCACCACACCCACTTGAGTGTGTGTGTGGTCATTTGGATCATTGTGTTTTGGAAAAAACAGATGCAATGACACTCCAATATGTGTCAATCCATGGTCAGAAAGCCCTAGAACATGCTGGAGTGCAACATTGGAATGCGATGGAGCACTAGTGTGATAGAGGTTGCATCACCACACCCACTTGAGTGTGTGTGATCATGTGAATCATTGTGATTTCGATAAGAACACATGCAATGACACACCAATATGTGTCAAACCATGGTCGGAAAGCCCTAGAACATGATGGACTACAACATTGGAAGGCCATGGAGCACCAGTGTGACAGAAGTTGCATCACCATGCCCACTTGAGTGTCTGTCTGTTCATGTAGATCATTGTGGTTTGTAAAAGAACACATGCAATGACACTCCAATATGTGGCAAACCAAGGTCAGAAAGCCCTAGAACATGCTGTAGTGCAACATTGGAATGCGATGGAGCAGTAGTGTGATAGAGGTTGCATCATGTGGATCATTTTGGTTTAGAAAAGAACACATGCAATGACACTCCAATATGTGTCAAACCATGTCCATAAATACCTACATCACGCTGGACCGCAAAATTATAATGTGATGGAGCACCAGTGGGACCGAGGTTGCATCACCACACCAACTTGAGTGTGTGTGTGTGTGGTCATTTGGATCATTGTGGTTTCGAAAAGAACACATGTAATGACACTCCAATATGTGTCAAACCATGGTCAGAAAGCCCTTGAACATGCTGGAGTGCAACATTGGAATGCGATAGAGCACTAGTGTGACAAAGGTTTTATCACCACACCCACTTGAGTGTGAGTGGTCATGTGGATCATTGTGGTTTGGAAAAGAACGCGTGCAATGACACTCCAATATGTGTCAAACCAAGGTCAGAAAGCCCTAGAATATGCTGGAGTGCAACATTGGAATGCGATGGAGCACTAGTGTGACAGAGTATGCATCACAACACCCACTTGAGCGAGTGTGTGGTCATGTGGATCATTGTGGTTTGGAAAAGAACAGATGCAATGACACTCCAATATGTGTCAAACCATGGTCAGAAAGCCCTAGAACAAGCTGGATTGCAGCATTGGAATGCCATGGAGCACCAGTGTGACAGACTTTGCATCACCATGCCCACTTTAGTGTATGTGTGGTCATGTGGATAATTGTGGTTTGGAAAAGAACACATGCAATGACACTCTAATATGTGTCAAACAAAGGTCAAAAAGCCCTAGAATATGCCGGAGTGCAACATTCGAATGTAATGGAGCACTAGCGCGACAGAGGTTGGATCACAACACCCACTTGAGCGAGTGTGTGGTGATGTGGATCATTGTGGTTTGGAAAAGAACTCATGCAATGACACTCCAATATTTGTCAAACCAAGGTCAGAAAGCCCTAGAACATGCTGGAGTGCAACATTGGAATGCGATGGAGCACTAGTGTGATAGAGGTTGCATCACCACACCCACTTGAGTGTGTGTGGTCATGTGGATCATTGTGGTTTTGAAAAGAACACATGAAATGACACTCCAATATGTGCCAAACCATGGTCAGAAATCCCTACAACATGCTGGAGCACAACATTATAACGCGATGTAGCACCAGTGTGACAGTGGTTGGATCACCACACCCACTTGAGTATGTGTGTGGTCATTTGGATCATTGTGGTTTCGAAATAACAGATGCAATGACACTCAAATATGTGTGAAACCATGGTTAGAAAGCCCTAGAACATGCTGTAGTGCAACATTGGAATGCGATGGAGCACTAGTGTGATAGAGGTTGCATCACCACACCCACTTGAGTGTGTGTGGTCATATGAATCATAGTGGTTTCGATAAGAACACATGCAATGACACTCCAATATGTGTCGAACCATGGTCAAAATCCCTAGAACATGCTGGAGTGCAACATTGGAAGGCCATCGAGCACCAGTGTGACAGAAGTTGCATCACCACACCCACTTGAGTGTGTATGGTCATGTGGATCATTGTGGTTTGGAAAAGAACACATGCAATGACACTCCAATATGTGTCAAACCATGGTCAGAAATCCCTACAACATGCAATGACACTCCAAAATATGCGCCACAGAAGTCCCCTTTTCATGCGCCACAGATAGGTTGTTTCCTAGTAATGGTTGCATCACCACACCCAATTGAGTGTGTGTGTGGTCATTTGGATCATTGTGGTTTGGAAAAGAATAGATGCAATGACACTCCAATATGTGTCAAACCATGGTCAGAAATCCCTACAACATGCTGGAGCACAACATTATAATGCGATGGAGCACTAGTGTGATAGTGGTTGCATCACCACACCCACTTGAGTATGTGTGTGGTCATTTGGATCATTGTGGTTTGGAAAAGAACACATGCAATGACACTCCAATATGTTTCAAACCATGGTCAGAAAGCCCTAGAACATGCTGGAGTGCAACATTGGAAGGCCATGGAGCACCAGTGTGACAGAAGTTGCATCACCATGCCCACTTGAGTGTCTCTGTGTTCATGTGGATCATTGTGGTTTGGAAAAGAACACATGAATGACACTCCAATATGTGTCAAACCAAGGTCAGAAAGCCCTAGAACATGCTCAACATTGGAATGCGATGGAGCAGTAGTGTGAAAGAGGTTGCATCACCATATACACTTGAGTGTGTGTGGTCATGTGGATCATTTTGGTTTGGAAAACAACACATGCAATGACACTCCAATATGTGTCAAACCATGGTCAGATATCCCTACAACATTCTGGAGCACAACATTATAATGCGATGGAGCACTAGTGTGATAGTGGTTGCATCACCACACCCAATTGAGTGTGTATGTGGTCATTTGGATTATTGTGGTTTGGAAAAGAACAGATGCAATGACACTCCAATATGTGTCAAACCATGGCCAGAAAGCCCTAGAATATGCTGGAGTGCAACATTGGAATGCGATGGAGCACTAGTGTGATAGAGGTTGCATAACCACGCCCACTTGAGTGTGTGTGGTCATGTTAATCATTGTGGTTTCGATAAGAACACATGCAATGACACTCCAATATGTGTCAAACCATGGTCAGAAAGCCATAGAACATGCTGGAGTGCAACATTGGATTGCGATGGAGCACCAGTGTGACAGAGGTTGCATCACCACACCCACTTGAGTGTGTGTGGTCATGTGGATCATTGTGGTCTAGAAAATAACACATTCAATGGAACTCCAATATGTGTCAAACCATGGTCAGAAATCCCTACAACATGCTGGAGTGCAACATTGGAATGCGATGGAGAACTAGTGTGATAGAGGTTTCATCGCCACACCCACTTGAGTGTGAGTGGTCATATGGATCATTTTTGTTTGGAAAAGAACACATGCAATGACACTCCAATATGTGTCAAACCATGTTCAGAAATCCCTTCAAAATGTTGGACCACAAAATTATAATGCGAAGAAGCACTAGTGGGACCGAGGTTGCATCACCACACCCACTTGAGTGTGTGTGTGTGGTCATTTGGATCATTGTGGTTTGGACAGGAACACATATAATGACACTCCAATATGTGTCAAACCATGGTCAGAAAGCCCTAGAACATGCTGGAGTGTAACATTGGAATGCGATGGAGCACCAGTGTGACAGAGATTGCATCACCACACCCACTTGAGTGTGTGTGGTCATGTGGATTATTGTGGTTTAGAAAATAACACATTCAATGGAACTCCAATATGTGTCAAACCATGGTCAGAAAGCCCAAGAACATGCTGGAGTGGAACATTGGAATGCGATGGAGAATTAGTGTGATAGAGGTTGCATCGCCACACCCACTTGAGTGTGAGTGGTCATGTGGATCATTGTGGTTACGAAAAGAACGCATGCAATGACACTCCAATATGTGTCAAACCATGGCCAGAAATCCCTCGAATATGCTGGAGTGCCACATTGGAATGCGATGGAGCACTAGTGTGAGAGAGGTTGGATCACAACACCCACTTGAGCGAGCGTGTGGTCATGTGGATCATTGTGGTTTGGAAAAAAACACATGCAACGACACTCCAATATGTGTCAAACCATGGTCAGATAGCCCTAGAACATGCTGGATTGCAACATTGGAATGCCATGGAGCACTAGTGGGATAGAGGTTGCATCACCATGACCACTTGAGTGTCTGTGTGGTCATGTGGATAATTGTGGTTTGGAAAGAACGCATGCAATGACACTCCAATATGTGTCAAACCAAGGTTAGAAAGCCCTAGAATGTGTTGGAGTGCAACATTGGAATGCGATGGAGCACTAGTGTGATAGAGGTTGCATCACAACACCCACTTGAGCGAGTGTGTGGTCATGTGGATCATTGTGGTTTGGAAAAGAACACATGCAATGACACTCCAATATGTGTGAAACCATCGTCAGATAGCCCTAGAACATGCTGGATTACAACATTATAACACCATGGAGCACTAGTGGGACAGAGGTTGCATCACCATGCCCACTTGAGTGTCTGTGTGGTCATGTGGATAATTGTGGTTTGGAAAAGAACACATGCAATGACACTCCAATATGTGTCAAACCAAGGTCAGAAAGCCCTAGAATATGCTGGCGTGCAACATTGGAATGCGATGGAGCACTAGTGTGACAGAGGTTGCATCACAACACCCACATGAGCGACTGTGTGGTTATGTGGATCATTGTGGTTTGGAGAAGAACACATGCAATGACACTCCAATATGTGTCAAACCATGGTCAGAAATCGCTATAACATGCTGGAGCACAACATTATAATGCGATGGAGCACCAGTGTGATATTTGTTACATCACCACACCCACTTGAGTGTGTGTGTGGTCATTTGGATCATTGTCGTTTGGAAAAGAACAGATGCAATGACACTCCAATATGTGTCAAACGATGGTCAAAAAGCCCTAGAACATGCTAGAATGCAACATTGGAATGTGATGGAGCACTAGTGTGATAGAGGTTGCATTACCACACCCACTTGAGTGTGTGTGGTCATGTGAATCATTGTGGTTTTGATAAGAACACATGCAATGACCCTCCAATATGTGTCAAACAATGGTCAGAAAGCCCTAGAACATGCTGGAGTGCAACATTGGAAGGCCATGGAGCACCAGTGTGACAGAAGTTGCATCACCATGCCCACTTGACTGTCTATGTGTTCATGTGGATCATTGTGGTTTGGAAAAGAACACTTGCAATGACACTCCAATATGTGTCAAACCAAGGTCAAAAGGCCCTAGAACATGCTCAACATTGGAATGCGATGGAGCACCAATGTGATAGAGGTTGCATCACCACACCACTTGAGTCTGTGTGTGGTCATTTGGATGATTGTGGTTTGGAAAAGAACAAATGCAATGATACTCCAATATGTGTCAAACCATGGTCAGAAAGCCCTAGAACATGCTAGAGTGCAACATTGGAATGCGATGGAGCACTAGTGTGACAGAGGTTGCATCACCACACCCACTTGACTGTGTGTGGTCATATGGCTCATTGTGGTTTGGAAAGAACACATTCAATGGAACTCCAATTTGTGTCAAACTATGGTTAGAAAACCCTAGAACATGCTAGAGTGCAGCATTGGAATGCGATGGAGCACTAGTGTGATAGAGGTTGCATCACCACACCCACTTGAATGTGTGTGTGGTCATTTGGATCATTGTGGTTTGGAAATCAACAAATGCAATGACACTCCAATATGTGTCAAATCATGGTCAGAAAGCCATAGAACATGTTGGAGTGCAACATTGGAATGCGATGGAGCACCAGTGTGATAGAGGTTGCATCACCACACCCACTTGAGTGTGAGTGGTAATGTGAATCATTCTGGTTTCGATAAGAACAGATGCAATGACACTCCAATATGTGTTAAACCATGGTCAGAAAGCCCTAGAACATGCTGGAGTGCAACATTGGAAGGCCATGGAGCACTAGTGTGACAGAAGTTGCATCACCACACCCACTTGAGTGTGAGTGGTCATGTGGATCATTCTGGTTAGGAAAAGAACGCATGCAATGACACTCCAATATGTGTCAAACCATGGTCAGAAAGCCCTAGAATATAATGGAGTGCAACATTGGAATGCAATGGAGCACTAGTGTGAGAGAGGTTGCATCACAACACCCACTTGAGCGAGTGTGTGGTCATGTGGATCACTGTGGTTTGGGAAAGAGCACATGCAATGACACTCCAATATGTGTCAAGCCATGGTTAGATAGCCCTAGAACATGCTGGATTGCAACATTGGAATGCCATGGAGCACCAGTGGGACAGAGATTGCATGACTATGCCCACATGAGTGTCTGTGTGGTCATGTGGATAATTGTGGTTTGGAAAAGAACACATGCAATGACACTCCAATATGCGTCAAACCAAGGCAGAAAGCCCTAGAATATGCTGGAGTGCAACATTGGAATGTGATGGAGCACTAGTGTAACACAGGTTGCATCACAACTCCCACTTGAGCGAGTGCGTGGTCATGTGGATCATTGTGGTTTGGAAAAGAACACATGCAATGACACTCCAATATGTCTCAAACCATGGTCAGAAATCGCTATAACATGCTGGAGCACAACATTATAATGCGATGGAGCACCAGTGTGATAGTGGTTGCATCACCATACCAACGTGAGTGTGTGTGGTCATTTGGATCATTGTGGTTTGGAAAAGAATAGATGCAATGACACTCCAATATGTGTCAAACCATGGTCAAAAAGCCCTAGAACCTGCTGGAGTGCAACATTGGAGTGCGATGGAGCACTAGTGTTATAGAGGTTGCATCGCCACACCGACTTGAGTGTGTGTGGTCATGTGAATCATTGTGGTTTCGATAAGAACACTTGTAATGACACTCCAATATGTATCAAACCATGGTCAGAAAGCCCTAGAACATGCTGGAGTGCAACATTGGAAGGCCATGGAGCACCAGTGTGACAGAAGTTGCATCACCATGCCCATTTGAGTGTCTGTGTGTTCATGTGGATCATTGTGGTTTGGAAAAGAACACATGCAATGACACTCCAATATGTGTCAAACCAAGGTCAGAAAGCGTTAGAACATGCTCAACATTGGAATACGATGGAGCACGAATGTGATAGAGGTTGCATCACCACACCCACTTGAGTGTATGTGTGGTCATTTGGATCATTGTGGTTTGGAAAAGAACACATGCAATGACACTCCAATATGTGTCAAACCATGGTCAGAAAGCCCTAGAACATGCTGGAGTGCAACATTGGAATGTGATGGAGCACCGGTGTGACAGAGGTTGCATCACCACACCCACTTGAGTGTGTGTGGTCACGTGGCTCATTGTGGTTTGGAAAAGAACAGATTCAATGGAACTCCAATATGTGTCAAACTATGGTCAGAAAGCCCTAGAACATGCTAGAGTGCAACATTGGAATGCGATGGAGCACTAGTGTGATAGAGGTTGCATCACCACACCCACTTGAGTGTGTATGGTCACGCGGATCATTGTGGTTTTGAAAAGAATACATGCAATGACACTCCAATATGTGTCAAACCATGGTTAGAAATCCCTAGAACATGCTGGAGCACAATATTATAATGCGATGGAGCACCAGTGTGATAGTGGTTGCATCACCACATGTTGGGGATATACTTTCCGGGTATCCTCACTGTACCTCGCTGACCAGGGTGGCCCACTTCGGGTTAGAGCTTTGCTTCATGGGCGGCCCAGTCAGGGAGAAGAGACGGAGTCCAGTCCGGCTACGGGAAGGCCCATAGTGTTACTTGTAGTTCAAGATATACTGTGTAACCGAATCTTAGTCGTAGCCGTATAGATCTCTCCTGTAAACCCTTGGCCGGATATCTATATAAAGCCGTCCTAGGGAGAGCCTTTAGGGCACCCTCAATAGTCTACAATCTCAACTCACACAGGCGAACCCTTGTAACCCATAATCCGGCTCTGCCATATTACTGGATTGCTAGCAGGAGTAGGATCTGTCCAAAGCCGGCGGATTCGAACTTGGGTAAACTTGAGTGCTCACCGTCCCGGAACACCGTACATCTCACACCCCTCTCTTCCACACGCCTTGAGGACCCCTCATGGTGTACTTGTCATCAATCCGATGATAGTTGGTGCCCACCGTGGGGCAAGTAAGCTTAGGATCTACGTTCCAAGCGCAATCTGCATGAATCGGAATCAGCATGACTATCACCGCCGGTCGCATCCTCTACGCCGGCGACGTCCCTCTCATCGTTCTCGACGAGACCTGGATTCCGGCTAGGGAGGCCGTGACTGCTTACACCATTATGTCTTTCGGCAAGATCGATGTGTACATCGGATTCGTTGAACCTATCCCACCCACCCCAACGGTGATGATAGAGGCAGGAGAAATTTCTGGGTCCCCTTTGTCCGTGGAGGCGAAAGAGTTCCGGATCTCAGAAAACCCTAATCCCACCCAGCCTCCTCCCATTGCGGAGATAGTGGAGAAATCTGAGCTTGAAGCAGACCTTGTGGTTCAAGTCGAGTATGGAGTGGATCTCCCTAGCTAGGCCGAATCCCAGATCGATCCACCCGCTGAAGTTGAAATCCAGGAGGATCACAACAACAACCTTGGTTCCGACTCTACCAACGCCGGAACAGATCAAACGTTCCTGAGGCACACGTTGAGGCACATGATGATGCAAGACGCAAGCGTGGATGAGGTTCTCGAAACCATCAAGATCTTCGAGGAAGCCCACGAGGAAAGCCGCAACTACCTAAGGACCCACACATTGCACTTCGTCGGATACGTTGGTTCCAGATCCGGCTCTGCCGATGCTGGAGACAACACTGACTCAGTGTTGGAGGCGATCAGAACAAACATAAACTTACCCGCATCCTCGGATGACTCGATGACGTCGGTGGATTTCTGAAAGTTCTCTGCGGAATATGAAGAGGAGTACATCTCCAAAGCCGCAAAAGAAGGAGAAGCCATGGATGAAGGATCCAGGGAAAACTCTCCCAAAGCGCAGGATGACATGGATATCAGAGATAATCCCGAGGTCTAGATGTCCGAAAGTACCGATCAGAGCTTCACTCCGAGAAACGGACCTAAAGCCGTATTTGCTACCGGCACTACCAAGAAGGCAAAGAAGAAGAACAAGAAGAACAAGACCCCGACCAAAGATCTTCGACCAGAGGAAGTGATTGCAGAGGAATATGAGGAAGACTCAGATGGAGTACTTATCCCAGACGAGCCCAAAGAAGAATCGGTGGATGGACATGTGGTCACCACAGGTGCGCGTAAACTCATCGATGCTGCGTTAACTACACCTATTCCTACAACTGCAGAACCTACTGCTGAAGAACTAGATGAAAGGGCCCAAGCCCTAGAAGCGCGTCGCCAAGTACTCCTGGATGAAGCTAAAAACATCGAGGAAGAAAAGAAACGCATGGGCAAGGCGGAGAAGCTTATCTCTCTACAACATCAGAAGAACCAGAAACAACATACACATGACAATCAATTTCCGGAAACACGTAAGGTTCTCTTTGAGGGAGATTCGGGGATGCCTCGGCTTGACAGCAAGAGAGATCTGGTGACCCAACACTAGTGCAAAACACTACCGCTGCTCAAGACATCCTGGCAAATAATCCAGGCCCAGAACAACTTCGATTGGGCATTAAGCTACTCACCAAGGGTCTGGAGCAGCAGAAGGCCGCAAAATCCAAAAGAGGAAAACTGGTCTCCCAATCCGACAAATGTCGCACGGATCCGGCCTAGAATGACATAAGACCCCAACGTGTTCCGGAACAGCTTCACCGTTTCGACCGTCAGGAAGACAACTACTCAAGAACCGGATCTTCAGGACAGCATGACATAACTGCACGTGACTAGCGCAATGTTGCTCGAGCTGCTGAGAAAGAGGCAATTACTGCACTGTATCCGAAGAATCCTCCCTGGCGAGAGTCAAACGATCGTAGGGAAGAAGACAAAGAGAAACATCGGGAGGATGACCGTCAAAGAATGCCACCTCCTAGACATACAAGCCATCCGGCTGAGCCCCGCCATGGTGGGAGTGACGGACGAAGGAACGACGGACACCATGCCGAGTCAAGCCTGCAGGGGGCTCGTCGTAATGAAGACCCTCTCTGGAACCGTAATAATGACGCTGCGGACGGAGGCCGGCGATCAGCCGGAAACAATCTAGTTGCTCCACCCTCTCCACCAAGCATCCATCACAATGGCTCCCAAGGAGGCCAAGGAGGGCGTCGTGGCGTAGGAGGTGGTGGAAGAAGCCGAAGTTCGGCTCCAAGGCACCACAGCCATAGCCGTTAATCAGGGCGATCTCTGTCCCCAAGTGACGCGAGGCCCATGATTAATTCCAACATAGAGGCGCGGCGCTATGAAAACAATGATATATACGTGGGCCCAAAATGCTTTAGACCACACATAAGAGCAACAAAATTCTCGGAAGGATTTGCTATCTCAAGGCACATCCAGGATTGGCCAGATACTTGGCTCCAGGATTTCTTCTAGGCTTGCTGTATCGCCAAAGGCGGAAACAGCTTGGTCGTGACCCGATATCTCCCACTCATGTCGCGGAAGACGGCACGATCATGGCTCAATGAACTTCTGGAGAACACCATCCACAACTGGTATGACATGCAAAGCGCGTTCTTTCGGAATTTCGAAGGAACATATCGGAGGCCTTGTACGGTAGGAGACCTACAACATTGCACCCAGAAAGACGGAGAAACTTGCCGAGATTATCTCGGATGATGGATCGACACCAAGAACTCCTGTGAGGGAGTAAATCACCAAACTGCGATTGAAGCTTTCATCGCAGGACTTCCAATTGGTTTACTACGTCATCGCTTGAAGTGTGACAAGGTCACTGATTTGGGAGAGATGATAGAAACAACGAGCAAGTATGCAGATGCTGACGACAACGCAAAGGGATTACTTAATGCCCCAGATGTGCCACAGTCGGCAAAACAACCAAAGAAGCAAGCTCAGAAGCACAAGAACACCTCGAAAGAAAAGCCCAATGCGGAAACGGCAGTGGTCACTGCTACTTTCAGGTATGAAGGACGAGGAGGGCGCGGCAGAGGCCGTGGACGCGGTCGTGGGACATCAAGAGTCTAGGGTAGAGGAGACCAGCAACCTGGCAAAACCTACTCTTGGGCCGACATTGCCAATAACTCGTGTGTGCATCACTTAGATGCCAATGGGGGCTCGTCCCACACAAACGCCGAGTGTCGTTTTAATGACGACTTCAAGAAAGACGATACTACTGGCTATAGGGCTAAGCGGAAGAAGGGAAAGAAGAATCCCGAAAAATATAAAGAGACCAAGGAAGATTCCGACATGGAGGAAGCCGATGCTTCAAATCTCATGCCGGAGGGAAAGAAAAACTTACCTACAAAGAAGGACACTTACGTCACCTTCCTCGGATCTCAACCAGCTAATGTCAAGAAAGCAGTTCTACATGAGCTCAACGCGACTGTTCTGGCTATCCCCCAATTCTTGGACTGGTCGGAAGTGGCAATAACCTTTGACCGTGCTGATCATCCACCTAAGTTGCATAGGCGAGGAAAATACGCCTTAGTCGTCAATCCACTTATTGATGGCTATGGTTTCTCCAAGACCCTCATGGACAGCGGATGAAGCTCTCGGAGACCCAGCTGAATTACAGCTCTATGATCTTTCACGGAGTTGTCCCAGGAAGAAAAGCAAATTCCCTGGGAGAAATCACTTTGGATGTGACCTTTGGAACTCCAAAGAACTATCAGATAGAAGCACTTTCCTTCGAAGTGGTCCCGTTCAAGAGCGCGTACCACGCTATATTCGGACCTCCGGCTTACTGGGCTTTTATGGCTCATCCGTGTTACATTTACAATATGGTGAAAATTCTAGGTCCCAACGGCCTGATCACCATCAGGGGAGACCCAAAAAGCGCGGGAGTGCGAGGACGGAAATGCCGCCTTTGTTGAAGCCGTGCTACATGCCCAGCAGTACCAGGAGATCAAGAAGACCATAGATCCGTCCGAGATGCCCGCGACAAATAAGGAGGTGACAAAGCTGAATCCGGAGTTCAAGGCATCGGAAGAGATGAAGAAGACGCTGTTGAAGGATGACGACTCCTCCAAGGTGACCCAGATAGGCGTAGGCCTAGATAGCGCATAGGAAAGAGCACTTGTCAAGTTCCTCCAAGCAAATCAAGATATCTTCGCATGGCAGCCATCTGACATGATCGGAGTACCTAGGGAACTTGCCGGGCACTCTCTAAATGTACACCCGAACGCGAAACCCGTCAAACAGTCCCTACGATGTTTTGGCGATGAAAAGCGTAAGGCAATAGCTAAGGAACTAGCCCAGCTCGAGTTAGCCGGATTCATAGAAGAGGTCATCCACACTGAGTGGTTGGCCAATCCTGTAATGGTACCTAAAAAGGACACCACTGATTTAAGGATGTGTGTTGATTATACTGCCTTGAACAAGGCTTGTCCCAAAGATCCGTTCGCTCTGCCTAGGATTGATCAAGTTATCGATTCTATGGCAGGCTCGGAGCTCCTATGTTTTCTCGACACATATTCCGGTTATCACCAAATCGGGAAGAAGGAATCTGACAAAGTCAAAACTTCATTCATAACACCCTTCGGAACCTTCTGTTTCGTTACAATACCCTTTGGGCTCAAAAATGCAGGATCTACGTACCAACGCACTATGCAGTATTGCCTCCATGATCAAATCGGACACAATGTACATGCATATGTGGACGATATTGCAGTGATGTCCAAAAAGAAGGAAACCTTGATTTCCGACTTGGAGGAAACGTTCGCCAATCTACGAAAATACAACATAATGCTTAACCCGAAGAAATGTTTCTTTGGGATCCCAGCCGGAAAATTGTTAGGTTTTATCGTGTCTCAAAGAGGCATAGAGGTAAACCGGGACAAAATCAAGGCTATACTCAATATTTCTAGGCCAACTCGCCTGAAGGTTGTTCAAAGACTAACTTGTTGCATTGCCACAGTCAGTCGGTTTGTAAGCCGGCTCGGTGAAAGAGCCACACCACTATACAAGCTCCTGAAAAAGACCAAGAAATTCGTTTGGACCGACGAAGCTGAAGCTGCATTACAAGACCTGAAAGCAGTACACTCATCTGCTCCCATCCTTGCAGCACCGGAACCAGAGGAACCGATGTTGCTTTATCTCACGGCGACAAACAATGTCGCCAGTATCGTCATGGTGGTGGAGAGACCGGAGGAAAATCGGGAACACCTGGTGCAACATCCTACTTACTATCTCAACGAGGTCTTAACTGAATCAAAGCAGCGATATCCACACTATCAAAAGCTGGCTTATGGTGTGTTCTTAGGATCTCGTAAGTTGAGGCATTATTTTCAGGAACATCCAATTACCGTGGTGAGCATATCTCCCATGAGAGATATAATCAACAATAGTGATGCCACAGGACGCGTCGCCAAATGGGGCATAGAGCTTTCAGCTTTCGACATTGAGTACAAACCTTGTACAATAATCAAATCCCAAATCATCGCTGACTTTGTCGCTGATTGGACAGAGACAATGGAGAATATGACCCTACCAGAGTTGGAATACTAGACCTTGCATTTTGACGGGTCTAAAGTTCTCGGGGGCTCGGGGGCTAGCGTGGTGCTCAAATCACCCCAAGGAGATAAACTTTTCTATGTATTGTAGATACACTTCACGGCGACAAATAACATTGCCGAGTATGAAGCATTACTACATGGAATCCGGATTGCTAAGGACATCGGCATCTGACGTTTAATGTGTTATGGAGATTCGGATCTTGTTTCCCAACAAGTGTCGGATATCTGTAAGGAAAAAAAGCACATGGCGGCATATAGGGCTATCATGAATGAACTATCTAAATCGTTTGAAGGGTTTGAAGTTCAACACATCCCTCGAACAGAAAATGAGAAAGCAGATGCACTATCTCGAATAGGCTCTGCCCGGAAAAAGGTCCCGGATGGCGCTTTTTTAGAGCGCCTCAAAGTTTCCTCTATAAAAGGAGTGGTCAAGGAATATCCGACCAAATCCGACTCACCTTTAGTAGTAGTTCTGGCTGTGATTCCCAGCTAGACTCAACCCTACCTTGACTACTTGGTAGATGGAAAATTACCCGAAGACGAAGTGCTGAGCTGGCAGATCGTCCGACGAGCAAAAGCCTACACTATAATTAGTGATGAGCTCTATAAGCGGAGTGTATCTGGGGTTTTTCAGCACTGTGTATCTCCGGAATAAGGAGTGGAAATATTACGAGAGATCCACGAAGGCTAGTGTGGTCACCACGCTGCAGCCAAATCTCTAGTGGCAAAAGCTTTCCGACACGGTTTTTTCTAGCTTACAGCCAAGGTAGATGCTGAACGGGTGGTTAAGATGTGCAAGGGCTGCCAAAAATACGCCAAACAAGCTCACCTTTCGGCTGATCAGCTGCGAACAATACCTATAACATGGCCTTTGGCGGTCTGGGGGCTTGACATGGTAGGACCGTTTAAACGGGCTCCGAGTGGATTTACTCACCAAATGGATTGAGGCTAAACCCATCACTAGTTGTGATGGAGCAACAGCCAGAAGATTTGTCGAGGATGTCATAATCCGAGACGGTTATCCGCATAGCATTATCACGGACAACGGGAGTAACTTCTCTATGGGAGAACTTGCTGAATTCTGCAATGAACAATATATGTGGCTTAACATTGCGTCAGGCGCACATCCACAGGATAATGGACAAGTCAAAAGGGCAAATGGTTTAATCCTACAAGGCCTAAAACCAAGACTCGAAGCACCACTACAACGTGCTGCGGGGGCTTGGACAGAGGAATTACCTTCTGTAATATGGATTTTGCGAACAACTCCAAATAGATCAACCGGATACACACATTTCTTCTTGGTCTATGGCGCAGAAGCCGTTCTTCCTAGTGATTTGATTCGCACGTCTCCTAGAGTGGCCGCATATAATGAAGAGGATGCCGAAATTTCTCGACAAAATGATCTCGAATTAGTCGAAGAAGTTCGCGTCGTTGCTGAGATGAGATCAACAGCCTATCAGCAGAAGTTACGCAAGTATCATAGCCAGAGAGTCATAAACGGGTCTTTTAATCAAGGCAATTTGGTTCCCCGACTTTTGCAGCAAAGAAAGCACAAACTTTCCCCAATAGGGGAAGGGCCATTTTTAGTTAGTCGAGTATTGCACAATGGTTCATACTACCAAACTGATATCCGGCCAGTCAAAGAAAGACCTGCTACTAAGAAAAGAAAGAGAGCTAGAGGTAGTACAAACCTGGATGAATTAGACAAACCATGGAATATTTCTCAGCTACATCCCTTTTATTCTTAGTTTATTTTTCTTTGTAATCATATATGTGTACATGTTCAATGAGAAATAAAGTTTTTACCATCTTATTTCCGAATGACCATGTCACAGTCGAAAATCCCAGAATACTTGAAAGTACTTTATGCTCATGTTTGTTTTGGTTTAGATTTCTGATTCTAAAATTGCTACCTTCGGGTATAAAGTTAAATTTTATAGTCTGTTCTTCGGTTATTTGTCCGATTACCAGATGCGGGCATTTTCCGAGTAGTGAGGTACTAGAAGCCGGCTTTGTTTTCGAGTTTAAACTGGTTTAGCAGTTGAGCTCCGTTGCTCGGCAAAGTTTTCGTGCTAAATGTTGGCCGGCTCATGAAAGGGATGAGGCGGAAAGCCAGATAAACGATAAGTGCAGACAGAAAATACAAGTGCTTATGCAAAAATCTTAGGCACATAACATTAAAGCCAAAAGTGCTGAATAGATAAAATAAAGCTTAGCACTAGCAATACTACTTATTTACAGACCCAAATTGTTTTCAAAATAACACATTGTTCTTTCTGATAACCTATGATGTAGGGGGAGAGGTAGGAGCTACCAGCTCACTGGATACATCAGCTTCGCTTTGATAACGTTCCGAGATGTTCTAATCTAATATGGTTTGATCATCGTCGGAAACTTCTGCTGTTTCTTCGGAAGGCGGGGGTGGTGTGTCCACGCGGGTGAAGAAAGGAGTGTCATAGCTGGTCAAGTCAGCTACGTGGCACCCATATCCGGCACAGGAGTCCATGATAGCCTTGATGTCTTGCTCCTGTCCATCTTCATCCACTTTGCAGTACCCTCTGGTTACTTGCTAGATTTCCATGTTTCCATGGTGGCTCATAACCATGGTGAGAGTGTTCTACGCTGCGGTTCGCGCGTAGGACATGTTCTAGTCCTGGACAAGCTGTGGCATATCCTTGGCCTTATCTCGCACTTCAAAGCCGAACATGCTATCCATATCCGGAACCTTGAGAACTTTGCCAATATCTTTGAGGGATTGGCGGAAGTCATGCAGCAAATCACCAACTTGGGTAAGCCGGCTGGTGCGAGATTCGGAAGAGGCTAAGTCCAGTAAGTTCAGAGGACCTGCGCATGTAATGCAAAGGGGTTAATCAAATAGATCCGGACTCCAAAGAGTCGAAAGATGCAGATAAGTCAGAAAAAGGGAAACATACCAAATATGACATCATCGACTTCGGCCTTCTCTTCCTGAAGACTCTGGAGTTCAGCCTTAGTGCCTCGGCGATGTCCCTCTCTCTGAACAAATCATTGCTGAGATCCGAGATTTTCTTATCTTGGAGCGTAATCTTACGATCACGCTCCTCGGTGGCCATGGAGGAGGATTCGAGAATTTGAGAAATGCTCTTCTCATGATCCACCTTAAGCTTATCCAGCTCTTGGCGGAGATCCTTGTTTTCCACCACCAGGGTTTTAAGATTCTCGGCATCTTCAATCATAGCATAGGAGTGCTTTACCAGTGCTGTAGTTAAAAGAACAAAAGTTGAACAAAAAATTCGACTATGAAATACAAAGACAAGGTTTGAGTTCTGGAATGTTTACTTCAACCTCATCCTTCGAAACTTTCAATTGAGCATTTTCAAGTCGGAGAGCTTTGATTTGTTTCCGTTTGTTGCAAACATTCCTCAATAAATCCTAGTTACAGGAATATACTTTTTGTAAGTCAGAATACCTAGAGTCAGAAGTCTACTAAAGACTTGGGCTAATATTTTTACTAATATGAGCACGAGCCTTGGGGGCTACACTAGTTCATTCTTTGGCATCCTAAGGAAGCATCAGACCAGATTTGACTGTCCAGCTTCATGCTTGGGGGCTAGAGGATATGATATGAAATAAGAAAAAACGAGAGTTGGAATTCCGTCTTAAATATTGCTCACGAGCAAGTTTGTTCAAGCTCGCGTTCACTTTGATGGTAACCTTCTTGGCGAGGGTTAGGGGGACCACTGGCGTAGTTGGAAGCTCGATGGTCCTCATCTTCTTATCGCGAAGACGGACTTGTTCAAGAAGATTAGAGTGCTTGATGCCCTCTACTTCTCGTGCTTCTTCTTCGGCAGAGATAGTCTGGCTCTCTAGGCATTGCCGGACCAGCCGTTGGATCTGCTCTGCAGATTTCCGAGATAAGCCAAATTTGGCAAGTCTCGGATTGCTCAGGAGATTGTCGGCGAAGATCTCTGACGAGGGATCATTACCCGAAGAGGGTTCACCCTTATCAAAACTTGAGTCACCCATGGTGACGTTAATCTGTGATCCGAGGATCACTGGCTCTGCTGGTTGAGCCGAATATTCTACAACGGTCGGAGATGGAGTAATCTCCGACGCTGCAGAAGGCTGAGGGTCAGGAGTTGGAGGAGCTACGGCAGGAGAAACCAAGTTTAGTTTCAACTAGCGTAGAGGTTTCGAGGTAACCCCTTTCCCTTTGCCCTTGTTGAGATATTTAGCTCTCAGAAGGTAATAGAACATGGAACATTACATCTCGGAAAGAATTAAGACTTATAATACAAAGACCTTGTGAGGAAAGATTACCTCTTCACAACGGGCACTTCCTTTGTGCCAATGTCCACTGTCGGAGCTTTGCGCTTCCGAGGAACAACATCTGGCAGTGCAACCAATTCTCCCTCATCCTGAGAAAACTTCAGAGGATATCCCTCGATAGGAGCAAACTCTAACTCGGGGAGGTCGGCAAGCTGAAAATAAGAAGTATCTCAGTATTGCGAAATAATATAAAGATGAGAACATAAAATGAGTTGCTGCTGAAGCTTACCAGCACAAAGGGATTTTCCGCTGTATGCATGTCCAGGGATAGCTCCGGAATATTCCTCTCAATCTGCTCCCTTATCAGCCATTTGATCTGGCACACATAATCTTTTGCCGTGTAGGCTTTGGGGCTGATGTGGAGGGAATACTTCTTCAACGACGTGATGGAGTGCATCAGTCGATCTCCATGATGTTGAAGAGGCTGGATCCGGCATGCCACCCATCAGTGAACTAAGTCGGACCCTCTCAGGCCCTTGTGTTTCATCAAATACTCGATCCGCCTCTTGGCGAGAAGTAGATCTTCACTGAGAGCAGGAGCGACCTCATCCCAAGATTCTTGGGGCGTGGCGGCTCTATCGATGAAAGCCAGCAAAGCAGTAGCTTTGCCGGGAGCGGGAATATCCTTGTGATAGAAAAAAGTGGATGGCCATTGCTTGACCGACTCACTGGACATAATCCGAGGATAGACGCGCTCTCGCCTAACCGAAAAACTAATAGTACTAGTAATATAAGGATTACCAGCAGTAATAGAATTTCTCCAGACATGGAAATAATATCGAAAGAGAGTAAGGCTCGGCCTAATGCCGAGATACCCCTCGCACAAAGATGCATACGTGCTCATCTCTAAGATGCAGTTCATGGGGACATGAACTCCGTAATGATCTATGACCTCGGAAAAGAAATATGAGGGAGGAAAGCTCAGACCTCTGTCACGATGAGTGCCGAAGTGCACTCGCTTGTCGTTGTGAGGGTTGGGGATGGTTTCGCCGAAGCCGCTCCGCCAGTCGCTGGCACGGAGGAGCCCTTCTTCTTCCACTACATGGAGCTTGGCGTCGTCGAGGACGCACGAGATCCAAACCCCGTGATTGCTCTCCTTCTCCATTGCTACTGCTGTCGCCACCATGCCGGAAGATGATACAAAAGCCATTTTTCCGATGCGCTGGTGACCTTGGATGGGCGGCGCTAGAGATTTCTGGGGAGTGGGGGAGCTCTGGGTTCGTGGGAGGTGTAGGGGAGAAGGAAACGGCGCAAAGTGCTGGTGAAAGGAGATGAGGAATAGGATCCTCACCACTTATATCCATCGGCCATGTCAAGATTCGTGTAAACGCTACAGTAAAATGTGCCACACTTCATGGAAAGAACTGGGAAACCCCCTGCACGATGATTACGTCGCCTCGATCTCCACGCACACATTGAAACGGCGCATCGATTCTGCGAAAGGCGGACCCACCAATGGTCGTGCTGACAGGAAATGTCTGTCAGTGACGTGACTTGACCATGACTGGTGTCAGATGACGTCAGAGACTCGGTTTCAGCTTAGTTTGTATTTCGAGATGGAAATCCGAATAAACGTATTCATAGGTCCGACTCATTTTTTGAGACCCGGATCGTATCTTTTCTTTTGAAGTTTCAAGAACCCTTCAGGATTCTGCAAGCCGAAGATCAAGCTAGATGATGATGAATCCGACTTTGGATCTTGGAGGCCTCCAGGGGCTACTGTTGTGGATATACTTTCCGGTATCCTCCCTATACCTCACTGACCAGGGTGGCCCACTTCGGGTTAGAGCTTTGCTTCACGGGCGACCCAGTCAGGGAGAAGAGACGGAGTCCAGTCCGGCTACGGGAAGGCCCAGAAGACTTACCGACATAGGCCCATAGTGTTACTTGTAGTTCAAGACATACTCTGTAAATGACACTTAGTCGTAGCCGGATAGATCTCTCATGTAAACCCTAGGTCGGATATCTATATAAGCCGACCTAGGGAGAGCCTTTAGGGCACCCTCACAATAGTCTACAATCTCAACTCGCACAGGCAAAACCCTTGTAACCCATATACCGGCACTGCCGTATTATTGGATTGCTAGCAGGTGTAAGATCCGTCCAAAGCCGGCAGATTCGAGCCTAGGTAAACTTACCGTCCCAGAACACCGTACGTCTCACACGCTTCTCTTCCACACGCCTCGAGGACCCCCTCATGGCGTACTTGTCATCAATCCGACGAGACCACACCCACTTGAGTATGTGTGTGGTCATTTGGATCATTGTGGTTTGGAAAAGAACAGATGCAATGACACTCCAATATGTGTCAAACCATGGTCAGAAAGCCCTAGAACATGCTGGAGTGCAACATTGGAATGCGATGGAGCACTTGTGTGATAGAGGTTGCATCACCACACCCACTTGAGTGTGTGTGGTCATGTGAATCATTGTGGTTTCAATAAGAACACATGCAATGACCCTCCAATATGTGTCAAACCATGGTCAGAAAGCCCTAGAACATGCTGGTGTGCAACATTGGAAGGCCATGGAGCACCGGTGTGACATAAGTTGCACCACCATGCCCACTTGAGTGTGGTCATGTGTATCATCGTCGTTTGGAAAAGAACACATGCAATGATACTCCAATATGTGTCAAACCAAGGTCAAAAATCCCTAGAACATGCTCAACATTGGAATGCGATGGAGTAGTAGTGTGGTAGATGTTGCATCACCACAGACACTTGAGTGTGTGTGGTCGTGTGGATCATTTTGGTTTGGAAAAGAACATAAGCAATGACACTCCAATATGTGTCAAACCATGTTTAGAAATCAAAACAACATGCTGGACCGCAAAATTATAATGCGATGGAGCACCAGTGTGACCGAGGTTGCATCACCAGACCCACTTGAGTGTGTGTGTGGACATTTGTATCATTGTTTTCTGGAAAAGAACACATGCAATGACACTCCAGTATGTGTCAAACCATGGTCAGAAACCCCTAGAACATGCTAGAGTGCAAAATTGGAATGCGATGGAGCACCAGTGTGACAAACTTTGCATCACCACACCCACTTGAGTGTGTATGGTCATGTGGATCATTGTGGTTTGGAAAAGAACACATTCAATGGAACTCCAACATGTGTCAAACAATGGTAAGAAAGCCCTAGAACATGCTGGGGTGCAACATTGGAATGCGATGGAGCACTAGTGTGATAGAGGTTGCATCACCACACCCACTTGAGTGTGAGTTGTCATGTGGATCATTGTGGTTTGGAAAAGAACGCATGCAATGACACTCCAATATGTGTCAAACCATGGTCAGAAAGCCCTAGAATATGCTGGAGTGCAACATTGGAATGCGATGGAGCACTAGTGTGACAGAGGTTTCATCACAACACCCACTTGAGCGAGTGTGTAGTCATGTGGATCATTGTGGTTTGGAAAAGAACACATGCAATGACACTCCAATATGTGTCAAACCATGGTCAGAAAGCCCTAGAACATGCTGGATTGCAACATTGGAATGCCATGGAGCACCAGTGTGACAGAGGTTGCATCACCATGCCCACTTGAGTGTCTATGTGGTCATGTGGATAATTGTGGTTTGGAAAAGAACACATGCAATGACACTCCAATATGTGTCAAACCAAGGTCAGAAATCCTTAGAATATGCTGGAGTGCGACATTGGAATTCGATGGAGCACTAGTGTGACAGAGGTTGCATCACAACACCCACGTGAGCGAGTGTGTGGTCATGTGGATCATTGTGGTTTGGAAAAGAACACATGCAATGACACTCCAATATGTGTCAAACCATGGTCCGAAAGCCCTAGAACATGTTTGAGTGCAACATTGGAATGCCATGGAGCACCAGTGTGAAAGAGGTTGGATCACCATGCCCACTTGAGTGTATGTGTGGTCATGTGGATAATTGTGGTTTGGAAAATAACACATGCAGTAAAACTCCAATATGTGTCAAACCAAGGTCAGAAATCCCTAGAACAAGTTGGACCGTAGCATTGGAATGTAATGGAGCACTGCTTACTCAAGATGTTGAGCTCGTTGGGGAACCCCAAGAGGAAGGTATGATGAGTATAGCAACAAGTTTTCCCTCAGTTATGAAACCAAGGTTATTGAACCAGTAGGAGAAAGGAAACACCTCCAAGGTCTTGTTTTCAACTTGGGATCCTACACAACACAATCACAGAACTTTTCCCCCTACTCAGTGAGGTTGTCCATCTCACCGGTTTTGCTAAAAACAAAGGATTAAACGTATTGTGTGGAAGATAGTAATTGATTTGGAAGAAAGTAAACAGAAAACAGTAAACAGTAGATTGTAGATTGATGGTAAAAGAAAGGACCAGGGTCCATAGTTCACTAGTGGTGATTCTCCTTAAGATAGATGACATGTTGAGTGAACAAATTACAGCGGGGCAATTGACAAACATAGAGAAAGCATACATGCATATACTAATCATATTGACTCCTATGAGATTTGATTGGGCATTACAACATTATACATAGACCGTAATCCAACTGCATCTATGACTAATAATCCACCTTCAGGTTATCATTCGAACCCCCTCCTATATTAAGTTGCAAGAAACAGATAATTGCATTAAGCATTGTGTGTAAAGTAAACACTACAATTGTTCTATGAACAAAGGATTGCTATTTTCTCCCTAGTAGCAACATCACATCTAGTACCTTAGAGAGTTCTGTCACTTCCCTAGATTAATAGAGGCATGAACCCACTATCGAGCATAAATACTCCCTCTTGGAGTTGCTAGCATCTACTCGGCCAAGATAGATACTAACAACGGAGAGCATGCAGGATCACAAATAACAAAGACATGATAGAATCAATAATCAATCTGAAATAGCATCTCAATATCCATCGGATCCCAACAAACACAACATGTATGATTACAAATAGATGATCTTGATCATGAATGGAGCTCACAAGATTTAAACATGGTAGGACAAAGGAGAAGAACCAACCATCTAGCTACTACATGGACCCATAGTCTAGGGATGAACTACTCACGCATCACACCGGAGGGTGTCATGGTGATGAAGAGGGCCTCCAGGGTGAATTCTCCCCTCTGGCAGGGTGCCGGGAAGAGCTTCATATCCCTCCTGATCTAGGGATGGAGATGGCGGCGGCTATAGATTCTTTCATGGAATTTTGATCCGGTCCCTAGGGTTTCTGTATGAGAGGTGATATATAGGCGAAAGGAGAGGCCAAGGGGTGCCCTAGGTGGCCACACCACCCCCTGGCGCGGGCCAGGCCTGGCCCCGCGGCCAGGTGGTGTGGCCGGCCCATGGCCCCTCTCTGTCTCGTCTTCTGGCTCCGTGTCCCCCTCGGTGAAATATTGACTTTGGCTTCTGTACCATCGAATTCTGAGAATATTCATTTTCCGACTTTCCTGGAACCAAAAACAGCAGAAAAAAGGCAGCTGGCACTATGGCATCTTGTTAATAGGTTAGTCCAAGAAATTTTATAAAAATACTCCAAAGTGTGGACAAAACATAAGAAAGTAGATATAAAACAAGTATGGAGCATCAAAAATTATAGATACATTAGCAACGTATCAACATCACCGAGCTTAACTCCTGCTCATCGTCGAGTAGGTAAGTGATAAAAAGAAAGAATAATTTTTTAGGTGACATGCACCATCATAAACTTGATCAAAGTATTTGTAGAACATTGATAGCTCGTATCATAGTACTTTAACATAGCATGAAAGATATAGTTCTAACAATAAGACATAGCAACTATGATGTAACATGAAAATGCACAAACAAAAGATTCATGAATAAAAATGCTTTGTAAGACGTTTGTCTGTTTCACATAAAGAAAACATAATAAGAATGGTATTCCGTAGGTCCCTCATAGTGTAGGAAAACATAAATGCATAGGAAACCTTCAAAGTTCATAAGGGTGACTAGATACAAATAGTTTAAGAACAAGCAATATCAAAGTTATGCATCAATCAATAAGTCTTGGGACAATGCACATTAAACTAAGAATGGCCACTATGCTCTATCAATAGGTGCATAAAGATAGAAGATGGAGACTCAACATAAAAGTAAAAGAAAGGCCTTCATAGAAGGAAGCAGGGATTCAAGTCTCATAAAGAGCTTCCAAAAATGATGGTACTTATTAGCTTTCAGCTCTCATTGCCCCTATCATAAGAATCTTGAAGTGATTAAGGTTAAAGTGAACAACCTATGGAGTATATGCTTGACAAAGTATAAGTTGGCAATCTCATGTCCCTTGAATACGAGAGCCGCTCCTCATGCTACTCAAGTTTAGTTACCGGTAAGTTCTTGTCATAGTAAGTACATGTGTATCATAGAGAACCGCCAACGTGGTACCCCTTTCCCGATGATACGGAAGAATCCCCATATCAAAATGACAAGGCAAGCAGACAATAAGCATCTTAACAATCTTCTTATTTACCATGGGAAAATGGTGCTTTTTTTCTCTCTTTCCTCTTTTCTCATCTCTTTTTTTCTTTTCTCAATCTCTATGTCTTTTTTTATAAGAAGAATGCTTCATAGATTGCTCATTATGGTTACGCTGCAGGTTTCCACCATGATTAGGCATGGATTAGACCAGCGGCCCAGGCATTTCTCTAACACACATACATAACTCCATGGACTTACAAGCTCCCCTTTCATTTCACAACGACGACATCCATAGACAAAAGAGCATGATATCAATTGGGTACAATGTACAAGTGCAATGTTGAAAGCGTTCCCAATGACAGGATGGTTCTGCTAATTCCCAACGTATAAGTGCAAGCATATACAACATAGATGACACAATGGTTCAAGTTTATTAGGGGCATGAAAAGTAAAGTGTGCCATCAAGTCCGAGAGAGCTTTAATCACTAATTTTCACACAACAAGTTTAATTCGGAAGGTAGATAAAAACATGAATATACTTGGAATAGCAAATGCTAATAGGTAGGTATGGTGGACTCTTTGGAATAACTTGGTTTTATTTGGAGTTCGATGCATGAGTGGAACTCACACTTGGTTATGAAGGCTAGCAAAAGACTAGGAGGGACCAACTAAGAGAGCAATAATGGCCATAATCATGCAAAGCGACAAAACATTATTAATTAAAGCATAAAGTGATATTACAAGTCGAAACCTAAAGGATCATAGAGGCTATGGTGACTTGGTGTAGTCTTAACATGGTGTGAGCATGCGCCAAGTTAACCCAAATAAAGCATCAAAGGAGAATACCACAGTACTATGCTTTAATATGCTACAACAACGCATGATTCTTTCAAGGCACATTAAGCAATCTTGATTGTTTATAACATGTCATGCTACAACAAAAATCACTAAACATAAAGCCAAAACAATATCAAACATGACATGACAAAGCATAGGCCACAATCTTATTTGAAAACTAATATATGAATGAGGGGGTCCAAGCAATTTATTCAAGCAAACTAAGCAAACCAATAAAATGAAAACAAAAAACAAAAACAAATAAGCTCCAAGAACAACACAACAATGCATGAAACAGTAAAAATGAAGTGTTTGGAAAAACCTGAAATTTTTATTGATGAAGAAGGGGATGCCTTGGGAATCCCCAAGCTTTGACGCTTGTACTTCTTGGATATTTATTTGGGTGACACGGGTGGCATCCCCAAGCTTGATCTGTAGTCCATTCTTCATCTCATTACATCATTCTTTCCTTACACCTGAAATTTTTCCTTCATACAAAACTTCACACAATCTTCATTAGCAACATTAGTGTACTCAAGATAATAAGTCTTTGGGTTCAGTTCCAACACAAGTAAAACTTCCATTAAAACACAAGCTACTGTAGCACTTCCCTCAAAAAACTCAATTCCCCAAAAAGAACCCAAAACGAATCAACAAGAAGAAAATGCAAATAATGGCAGAAATCTGCCAAAACAGACCAATAGGTAAAATCCATTTTTTTCAAAGACCTTATGTTGTTTAAATCGAAATGTGTTGAACTAGCGAAAGTTGGATAACAACCTGGGGCAGAAGCACAACAAATTACAACTCAAACCGACACACAGAGATGTTTCGCAAAGTTTTACAGCGAAGCACAAAAATTGGTTTCGGGACAACAACTTTCCCAAGCATTACTTCTCTCTCATTAGAGGTTACTCTTGGCACAAAACCACACAAATATGATAATGAGAGGTTATTACTGAAGCAATAAATTCCAAGACTTAACTAAAACTTTTGGGTTATCTCCCAATAAGTATTTTTCTTTAATGCCTTTAAGTTAGGCATAAGAAGCAAGAAAAGAATCAAGTATTCTCAAATGAAGAAGCATTAAGACCAAATTTCTTGCCCTTACCTCTCCTACTTTTATTCTTATACTTGGGGAACATATGATTGTTCGGTGGGGAAGCAAAGTGCATGATGCCCTTTTCCACATCTATTGTTGCTCCAAGGAGTTTAAGTAGGGATCTTCCAAGTGTGATTTGTCATTTTCCAACACATTCAATAACAAGATAATCAGTAGACACCACTTTCCCTAGAATCTTTGTAAACACTCCTTCAGCTATTCCAATGGGTAATATTGTGGCATTATTAGAAAGAGATATTGCTTCTCCCCCTTCAGAAAGACCCCAAAGGCTCAAAGATTCATAGATATCTTTAGGCATAAGACAGAATTCAGACATGATATCACAGCGTGCATGAAAAGTTTCATTATTTATAATTTTTTTACTATAGGAAGCCATTTTGAGGGTTCAGAATTTATTGGAACATAATCATGATGCTCTCTAAGCACGTTATAGCATTCTTTTAAACTAGTAGTGCGGGTCTCAAGAGTGTTCAATCTAGCAAATATGTTTATAAAGGAAAAATCAGATTTGGTAGGCATGTTATATGTTAAGACCAACTTCCTTATGGCATTAAAAGCTTCATCCTCATTGCATTGGAGGAAATCTCCTCCCACTACAGCATCAAAAGAATATCTATAGCAAAGAGCGGTTCCAAAGTAAAAAATGCTAAGAAACAAGCTTCGAGTCCTTTTAGGTTCAGTTTTTTCATGCAAAATCAGAGATTCTAGACAAAGCTTCTTTGAAACTCTCTTGAATTCCTTCTTTGAAAGTAAAAATCATTTCCTCAGGTGACATAGTGATTGGAGCAATGCTAGACATAATGAAAACTTAAGGTAGGAACTAATAATAATTTTTTGTGTTTTTAATATAGAAAGCAAACTAGTACAACTATTTTTTTGTGTTTTTGATAAAGAAACAAGCAAACAAAGCAGAAATAAACTAAGAAAAATGAAAATAACAAAGTAAAGAGATTGGTTATGAGGGACTCCCCTTGTGAAGATGTCCTTGACTCCCCGCAACGGCGCCAGAAAAAGTCATGCTTACTCAATATGTTGAGCTCGTTGGGGAACCCCAAGAGGAAGGTATGATGAGTATAGCAACACGTTTTCCCTCAGTTATGAAACCAAGGTTATCGATCCAGTAGGAGCAAGAAAACACCTCCAAGGTGTTGTGTCCAACTTGAAATCCTGCACAACACAATCACAGAGCTTTGCCCCCAACTCAGTGATGTTGTCAATCTCATCGGTTTTGCTGAAAACAAAGGATTAAACGTATTGTGTGGAAGATAGTAATTGCTTTGCAGAAAGTAAACAGAAAACAGTAAGCAATAGATTGTAGATTGATGGTAAAAGAAAGGACCAGGGTCCATAGTTCACTAGTGGTGATTCTCCTTAAGATAGATGACATGTAGGGTGAACAAATTACAGCGGGGTAATTGAGAAACATCGAGAAAGCATACACACATATACTAATCATCTTGACTCCTATGAGATTTGATTGGGAATTACAACATTATACATAGACCGTAATCCAACTGCATCTATGACTAATAATCCACCTTCAGGTTATCATCCGACCCCCCTCCAGTATTAAGTTGCAAGCAACAGATAATTGCATTAAGCATTGTGTGTAAAGTAAACAATACAATTGTTCTATGAACAAAGGATTGTTGTTTTCTCCCTAGTAGCAACAACACATCTCGTACCTTAGAGATTTATATCACTTCCCTAGATTACTAGAGGCATGAACCCACTATCGAGCATATATACTCCCTCTTAGAGTTGTTAGCATCTACTCGGCCAAGATAGCTACTAACAACGGAGATCATGCAAGATCACAAACAACAAAGACATGATAGAATCAATAATCAATCTGAAATAGCATCTCAATATCCATCAGATCCTTCAAACACAACATGTATGATTACAAATAGATGATCTTGATCATGAACGGAGCTCACAAGATCTAAACATGGTAGCACAAAGGATAAGAACCAGCCATCTAGCTACTACATGGGCCCATAGTCCAGGGATGAACTACTCACACATCACACCGGAGGCAGTCATGGTGAGGAAAAAGGCCTCCAGGCTGAATTTTCCTCTCCGGTAAGAGCTTCAGATCCCTCCCGATCTAGGGATGGAGATGGTGGCGGCTACAGACTCCTTTGTGGAATTTTTATCGGGTCCATAGGGTTTCTGTATCGAAGGCAATATATAGGCGAAAGGGGAGGCCGTGGGGGTGCCCAAGGCGGCCACACCACCACCTAGACACACGGCCAAGCCAGGCCGTGCGGCCAGGTGGTGTGTCCAGCCCCTGGCCCCGCTCCGTCTCGTATTCTGGCTTTGGCTTTTGTCCCATCCAATTCTGAGAATATTCATTTTCTGACTTTCCTGGAACCAAAAACAGCAGAAAACAGGCAGCTGGCACTGTGTCATATTGTTAATAGGTTAGTCCAAGAAAGTGTATAAAAATACTCCAAAGTGTGGACAAAACATAAAAGAGTAGATATAAAACAAGCATGGAACTTCAAAAATTATAGATACGTTAGCAACGTATCATGCACTACAGTCATAGAGGTTCCATCACCACACCCACTTGAGTGTGTATGGTCATGTGGATCATTCTGGTTTGGAAAAGAACACATGCAATGACATCCAATATGTGTCAAACCATGGTTAGAAAGAACTAGAACATGCTGGAGTCCAACATTGGAATGCGATGGAGCACTAGTGTGATAGAGTTTGCATCACCACACCCACGTGAGTGTGTGTGGTCATGTGAATTATTGTGGTTTAGAAAAGAACACACGCAATGACACTCCAATATGTGTCAAACCATGGTCAGAAAGCCCTAGAACATGCTGGAGTGCAACATTGGAATGACATGGAGCACCTGTGTGATAGAGGTTGCATCACCACACCCACTTGGGTGTTCGTATGTTCATGTGGATCATTGTGGTTTGTAAAAGAACACATGCAATCACACTCCAATATGTGTCAAACCATGGTCAGAAAGGCCTAGAACATGCTAGAGTGCAACAATGGAATGCGATGGAGCACCAGTGTGACAGAGGTTGCATCACCACACCCACTTGAGTGTGTGTGGTCATGTGGATCATTGTGGTTTGGAAAAGAACACATTCAATGGAACTCTAATATGTGTCAAACCATGGTCAGAAATCCCTAGAACATGCTAGAGCGCAACATTATAATGTGATGGAGCACCAGTTTGATAGAGGTTGCATCACCACATACACTTGAGTGTTTGTGGTCATTTGGATCATAGTTGTTTCGAAAAGAACGCATGCAATGACACTCCAATATGTGTCAAACCATGGTCAGAAAGAACTAGAACATGCTGGAGTGCAACATTGCAATGCGTTGGAGCACCAGTGTGACAGAGGTTGCATCACCACACCCACTTTAGTGTGTGTGAACATGTGAATCATTGTGGATTGGAAAAGAACCTATGCAATGACATTCCAATATGTGTCAAACCACGGTCAGAAAGCCCTAGAACATGCTAGAGTGCAACATTGGAATGCCATGGGGCACCAGTGTGACAGAGGTTATATCACCACACCCAGTTGAGTGTCTTTGTGGTCATGTGGATTATTGTGGTTTGGAAAAGAACACATTTAATGACACTCCAATTAATATGTGTCAAACCATGGTCAGAAAGCCCTAGACCATGCTGGAGTGCAACATTGGAATGGGATGGAGCACCAATGTTATAGAGGTTTCATAACCATACCCACAAGTGTGTGTGGTCATGTGGATCATTGTGGTTTGGAAAAGATCAGATGCAATGGAACTCCAATATGTGTCAAACCATGGTCAGAAATCCCTAGAACATGCTGGAGCGCAACATTATAATGTGATGGAGCACCAGAGTGATAGAGGTTGCATCACCACACCCACTTGAGTGTTTGTGGTCATTTGGATCATAGTTGTTTCGAAAAGAACACATGCAATGACACTCCAATATCTGTCAAACCATGGTCAGAAAGAACTAGAACATGCTGGAGAGCAACATTGGAATGGGATGGAGCACCAGTGTGACAGAGGTTGCATCACCACAAACACTTCAGTGTGTGTGGTCATGTGAATCATTGTGGTTTGGAAAAGAACACATGCAATGACACTCCAATATGTGTGAAACCACGGTCAGAAAGCCCTAGAACATGCTAGAGTGCAACATTGGAATGCCATGGGGCACTAGTGTGACAGAGGTTGCTTCACCACACCCACTTGAGTGTCTTTATGGTCATGTGGATCATTGTGGTTTGGAAAAGAACACATTCAATGACACTCCAATTAATATGTATCAAACCATGGTCAGAAAGCCCTAGACAATGCTGGAGTGCAACATTGGAATGTGATGGAGCACCAATGTTATAGAGGTTGCATAACCACACCCACTTGAGTGTTTGTGGTCATGTGGATAACTGTGGTTTGGAAAAGAACACATGCAATGACACTCCAATATGTGTCAAACCATGGTCAGAAATCCATAGAACACGTTGGACCGCAACATTGGAATGCGATGGAGCACCGGTGTGACAGCGGTTGCATTACCACACCCACTTGAGAGAGTGTGTGGTCATTTGGATCATTGTGGTTTAGAAAAGAACACATGCAATGACACTCCAATATTCGTCAAACCATGGTCAGAAAGCCCTAGAACATGCGGGAGTGCAACATTGGGATGCGATAGAGCACTAGTGTGATAGAGGTTGCATCACCTCGACCACTTGAGCGAGTGTGTGGTCACGTGGAGCATTGTGTTTGGAAAATAACACATGCAATGACACTCCAATATGTGTCAAACCATGGTCAGAAAGCCCTAGAACATGCTAAAGTGCAACATTGAAATGCCATGGAGCACTAGTGTGACAGAGGTTGCATCACCATGCCCACTTGAGTGTCTGTGTGGTTATGTGGATCATTGTGGTTTGGAAAAGAACACATGCAATGACACTGCAATATGTGTCAAACCATGGTCAGAAAGTCCTAGAACATGCTGGAGTGCAACATTAGAATGCCAAGGAGCACGAGTGTGACAGAGGTTGCATCACCATGCCCACTTGAGTGTTCGTGTGGTCATGTGGATATTTGTGGTTTGGAAAAGAACACATGCAATGACACTCCAATATGTATCAAACCAAGGTCAGAAAGCCCTAGAATATGATAGAGTGCACCATTGGAATGCGATGGAGCACCAGTGTGACAAAGGTTGCATCACCACACCCACTTGAGTGTGTGGTCATTTGGATCATTGGGGTTTGGAAAAGAACACATTCAATGGAACTCCAATGTGTGTGAAACCATGGTCAGAAAGCCTAGAACATGCTAGAGTGCAACATTGGAATGTGATGGAGCACTAGTATGACAGAGGTTGCATCACCTCACCCACTTGAGTGTGAGTGGTCATGTGGATCATTGTGGTTTGGAAAATAACACATGCAATGTTACTCCAATATGTGTCAAACCATGGTCAGAAAGACCTAGAATATGCTGGAGTGCAACATTGGAATGCGATGCAGCACTAGTGTGACAGAGGTTGCATCACAACACCCACTTGAGCGATTGTATGGTCATGTGGATCATTGTGGTTTACAAAAATAACACATGCAATTACACTCCAATATGTGTCAAACCATGGCCAGAAATCCCTAGAACATGCTAGAGTGCAACATTAGAATGCGATGGAGCACCAGTGTGATAGAGGTTGCATCACCACACCCACTTGAGTGTGTGGGGTCATGTGGATCATTGTGGTTTGGAAAAGAACACATTCAATGACACTCAAATATGTGTTAAAAAATTCTCAGAAAGCCCTAGAATATGCTGGAGTGCAACATTAGAATGGGATGGAGCACTAGTGTGAGAGAGGGTGCATCACAACACCCAGTTGAGCGAGTGTGTGGTCATGTGGATATTTGTGGTTTTGAAAAGAACACATGCAATGACACTCCAATATGTGTCAAACCATGGTCAGAAAGAACTAGAACATGCTGGACTGCAACATTGGAATGCAATCTAGCACCACTATGACAGAGGTTGCATCACCATGCCCACTAGAACATGCTGGAGTGCAACATTGCAATGCAATGGAGCACCAGTGTGATAGAGGTTGCATCACCACACCCACTTGAGTGTGTGTGGTCATGTCGATCATTGTGGTTTGGAAAAGAACACATGCAATGACACTCAAATATGTGTTAAAAAATTCTCAGAAAGCCCTAGAATATGCTGGAGTGCAATATTAGAATGGGATGGAGCACTAGTGTGAGAGAGGGTGCATCACAACACCCACTTGAGAGAGTGTGTGGTCATGTGGATCATTGTGGTTTTGAAAAGAACACAATGAATGACACTCCAATATGTGTCAAACCATGGTCAGAAAGAACTAGAACATGCTGGAGTGCAACATTGGAATGCAATCTAGCACCACTGTGACAGAGGTTGCATCACCATGCCCACTAGAGTGTCCGTGTGGTCATGTGGATAATTGTCGTTTGGAAAAGAACACATGGAATGACACTCCAATATGTGTCCAACCAAGGTTAGAAAACCCTAGAATATGCTAGAGTGCAACATTGGAAGGTGATGGAGCACCAGTGTGATAGAGGTTGCATCACCACACCCACTTGAGTGTTTGTCATCATGTGGATCACTGTGGTTTGGAAAACAACACATGCAATCACACTCCAATATGTTTCAAACCATGGTTAGAAAGAACAAGAACATGCTAGAGTGCAAAATTGGAGTGCGATGGAGCACTAGTGTGATAGAGGTTGCATAACCACACCCACTTGAGTGTGTTTGGTCATGTGAATCATTGTGGTTTGGAAAATAACACATGCAATGACACTCCAATATGTGTCAAACCATGGTCGGAAAGCCCTAGAACATGCTGGAGTGCAACAATGGAATGCGATGGAACACCAATGTGATAGAGGTTGCATCACCACACCCACTTGAGTTTGAGTGGTCATGTGGATCATTGTGGTTTCGAAAATAACACATGCAATGACACTCCAATATGTGTCAAACCATGGTCAGAGAGACCTAGAATATGCTGGAGTGCAACATTGGAATGCGATGGAGCACTAGTGTGACAGAGGTTGCATCACAACACCCACTTGAGCGATTGTATGGTCATGTGGATCATTGTGGTTTACAAAAAGAACACATGCAATTACACTCCAATATGTCTCAAACCATGGCCAGAAAGCCCTAGAACATGCTAGAGTGCAACATTAGAATGCGATGGAGCACCAGTGTGATAGAGGTTGCATCACCACACCCACTTGAATGTGTGAGGTCATGTGGATCATTGTGGTTTGGAAAAGAACTCATGCAATGACACTCAAATATGTGTTAAAAAATTCTGAGAAAGCCCTAGAATATGCTGGAGTGCAACATTAGAATGGGATGGAGCACTAGTGTGAGAGAGGGTGCATCACAACACCCACTTGAGCGAGTGTGTGGTCATGTGGATCATTGTAGTTTTGAAAAGAACACATGCAATGACACTCCAATATGTGTCAAACCATGGTCAGAAAGAACTAGAACATGCTGGAGTGCAACATTGGAATGCATTCTCGCACCACTATGACAGAGGTTGCATCATCATGCCCACTAGAGTGTCCGTGTGGTCATGTGGATAATTGTCGTTTGGAAAAGAACACATGGAATGACACTCCAATATGTGTCCAACCAAGGTTAGAAAGCCCTAGAATATGCCAGAGTGCAACATTGAAAGGTGATGGAGCACCAGTGTGATAGAGGTTGCATCACCACACCCACTTGAGTGTTTGTCGTCATGTGGATCACCGTGTTTGGAAAACAACACATGCAATGACACTCCAATATGTTTCAAACCATGGTTAGAAAGAACTAGAACATGCTAGAGTGCAACATTGGAATGCGATGGAGCACTAGTGTGATAGAGGTTGCATCTCCACACCCACTTGAGTGTGTTTGGTCATGTGAATCATTGTTGTTTGGAAAATAACACTTGCAATGACACTCCAATATGTGTCAAACCATGGTCGGAAAGCCCTAGAACATGCTGGAGTGCAACAATGGAATGCGATGGAACACCAATGTGACAGAGGTTGCATTACCACACCCACTTGAGTGTGAGTGGTCATGTGGATCATTGTGGTTTGGAAAATGACACATGCAATGACACTCCAATATGTGTCAAACCATGGTCAGAAAGACCTAGAATATGCTGGAGTGCAACACTGGAATGCGATGGAGAACTAGTGTAACAGAGGTTGCATCACACCACCCACTTGAGCGATTGTATGGTCATGTGGATCATTGTGGTTTACAAAAAGAACACATGCGATTACACTCCAATATGTGTCAAACCATGGCCAGAAAGCCCTAGAACATGCTAGAGTGCAACATTAGAATGCGATGGAGCACCAGTGTGATAGAGGTTGCATCACCACACCCACTTGAGTGTGTGTGGTCATGTGGATCATTGTGGTTTGGAAAAGAACACATGCAATGACACTCAAATATGTGTTAAAAAATTCTCAAAAAGCCCTAGAATATGCTGGAGTGCAACATTAGAATGGGATGGAGCACTAGTGTGAGAGAGGGTGCATCACAACACCCACTTGAGCGAGTGTGTGGTCATGTGGATCATTGTGGTTTTGAAAAGAACACATGCAATGACACTCCAATATGTGTCAAACCATGGTCAGAAAGAACTAGAACATGCTGGAGTGCAACATTGCAATGCAATCTAGCACCACTATGACAGAGGTTGCATCACCATGCCCACTAGAGTGTCCGTGTGGTCATGTGGATAATTGTCGTTTGGAAAAGAACACATGGAATGATACTCCAATATGTGTCCAACCAAGGTTAGAAAGCCCTAGAATATGCTAGAGTGCAACATTGGAAGGTGATGGAGCACCAGTGTGATAGAGGTTGCATCACCACACCCACTTGAGTGTTTGTCGTCATGTGGATCACTATGGTTTGGAAAACAACACATGCAATGACACTCCAATATGTTTCAAACCATGGTTAGAAAGAACTAGAACATGGTGGAGTGCAACATTGGAATGCGATGGAGCACTAGTGTGATAGAGGTTGCATCACCACACCCACTTGAGTGTGTTTGGTCATGTGAATCATTGTGGTTTGGAAAATAACACATGCAATGACACTCCAATATGTTTCAAACCATGGTCGGAAAGCCCTAGAACATGCTGGAGTGCAACAATGGAATGCGATCGAACACCAATGTGATAGAGGTTGAAACACCACACCAACTTGAGTGTGTGTCATCATGTGGATCATTGTGGTTTGGAAAAGAACACATGCAATGATACTCCAATATGTGTCAAACCATGGTCAGAAAGAACTAACACATGCTGGAGTGCAACAATGGAATGCAATTTATCACCGATGTGACAGAGGTTGCATCACAACACCCACTTGAGCGATTATATGGTCATGTGGATCATTGTGGTTTACAAAAAGAACACATGCAATTACACTCCAGTATGTCTCAAACCATGGCCAGAAAGCCCTAGAACATGCTAGAGTGCAACATTAGAATGCGATGGAGCACCAGTGTGATAGAGGTTGCATCACCACACCCACTTGAGTGTGTGTGGTCATGTGGATCATTGTGGTTTGGAAAAGAACACATGCAATGACACTCTAATATGTGTCAAACCATGGTCAAGAGCCCTAGAACATGCTGGAGTGCAACATTGGAATGTGATGGAGAGCACCGGAGTGATAGAGGTTGCATCACCACACCGACTTGGGTGTTTGCGGTCACGTGAATCATTATGGTTCGGAAGTGAACAAATGAAATGACACTCCAGTATATGCCAAAACATGGTCAGAAAGACCTAGAGAATGCTGGAGTGCAACATTAGAATGCGATGGAGCACCAGTGTGATAGAGGTTGCATCACCACACCCACTTGAGTGTGTGGGGTCATGTGGATCATTGTGGTTTGGAAAAGAACACATTCAATGACACTCAAATATGTGTTAAAAAATTCTCAGAAAGCCCTAGAATATGCTAGAGTGCAACATTAGAATGGGATGGAGCACTAGTGTGAGAGAGGGTGCATCACAACACCCAGTTGAGCGAGTGTGTGGTCATGTGGATATTTGTGGTTTTGAAAAGAACACATGCAATGACACTCCAATATGTGTCAAACCATGGTCAGAAAGAACTAGAACATGCTGGACTGCAACATTGGAATGCAATCTAGCACCACTATGACAGAGGTTGCATCACCATGCCCACTAGAACATGCTGGAGTGCAACATTGCAATGCAATGGAGCACCAGTGTGATAGAGGTTGCATCACCACACCCACTTGAGTGTGTGTGGTCATGTCGATCATTGTGGTTTGGAAAAGAACACATGCAATGACACTCAAATATGTGTTAAAAAATTCTCAGAAAGCCCTAGAATATGCTGGAGTGCAATATTAGAATGGGATGGAGCACTAGTGTGAGAGAGGGTGCATCACAACACCCACTTGAGAGAGTGTGTGGTCCTGTGGATCATTGTGGTTTTGAAAAGAACACAATGAATGACACTCCAATATGTGTCAAACCATGGTCAGAAAGAACTAGAACATGCTGGAGTGCAACATTGGAATGCAATCTAGCACCACTGTGACAGAGGTTGCATCACCATGCCCACTAGAGTGTCCGTGTGGTCATGTGGATAATTGTCGTTTGGAAAAGAACACATGGAATGACACTCCAATATGTGTCCAACCAAGGTTAGAAAACCCTAGAATATGCTAGAGTGCAACATTGGAAGGTGATGGAGCACCAGTGTGATAGAGGTTGCATCACCACACCCACTTGAGTGTTTGTCATCATGTGGATCACTGTGGTTTGGAAAACAACACATGCAATCACACTCCAATATGTTTCAAACCATGGTTAGAAAGAACAAGAACATGCTAGAGTGCAAAATTGGAGTGCGATGGAGCACTAGTGTGATAGAGGTTGCATAACCACACCCACTTGAGTGTGTTTGGTCATGTGAATCATTGTGGTTTGGAAAATAACACATGCAATGACACTCCAATATGTGTCAAACCATGGTCGGAAAGCCCTAGAACATGCTGGAGTGCAACAATGGAATGCGATGGAACACCAATGTGATAGAGGTTGCATCACCACACCCACTTGAGTTTGAGTGGTCATGTGGATCATTGTGGTTTCGAAAATAACACATGCAATGACACTCCAATATGTGTCAAACCATGGTCAGAGAGACCTAGAATATGCTGGAGTGCAACATTGGAATGCGATGGAGCACTAGTGTGACAGAGGTTGCATCACAACACCCACTTGAGCGATTGTATGGTCATGTGGATCATTGTGGTTTACAAAAAGAACACATGCAATTACACTCCAATATGTCTCAAACCATGGCCAGAAAGCCCTAGAACATGCTAGAGTGCAACATTAGAATGCGATGGAGCACCAGTGTGATAGAGGTTGCATCACCACACCCACTTGAATGTGTGAGGTCATGTGGATCATTGTGGTTTGGAAAAGAACTCATGCAATGACACTCAAATATGTGTTAAAAAATTCTGAGAAAGCCCTAGAATATGCTGGAGTGCAACATTAGAATGGGATGGAGCACTAGTGTGAGAGAGGGTGCATCACAACACCCACTTGAGCGAGTGTGTGGTCATGTGGATCATTGTAGTTTTGAAAAGAACACATGCAATGACACTCCAATATGTCTCAAACCATGGTCAGAAAGAACTAGAACATGCTGGAGTGCAACATTGGAATGCATTCTAGCACCACTATGACAGAGGTTGCATCATCATGCCCACTAGAGTGTCCGTGTGGTCATGTGGATAATTGTCGTTTGGAAAAGAACACATGGAATGACACTCCAATATGTGTCCAACCAAGGTTAGAAAGCCCTAGAATATGCCAGAGTGCAACATTGAAAGGTGATGGAGCACCAGTGTGATAGAGGTTGCATCACCACACCCACTTGAGTGTTTGTCGTCATGTGGATCACCGTGTTTGGAAAACAACACATGCAATGACACTCCAATATGTTTCAAACCATGGTTAGAAAGAACTAGAACATGCTAGAGTGCAACATTGGAATGCGATGGAGCACTAGTGTGATAGAGGTTGCATCTCCACACCCACTTGAGTGTGTTTGGTCATGTGAATCATTGTTGTTTGGAAAATAACACTTGCAATGACACTCCAATATGTGTCAAACCATGGTCGGAAAGCCCTAGAACATGCTGGAGTGCAACAATGGAATGCGATGGAACACCAATGTGACAGAGGTTGCATTACCACACCCACTTGAGTGTGAGTGGTCATGTGGATCATTGTGGTTTGGAAAATGACACATGCAATGACACTCCAATATGTGTCAAACCATGGTCAGAAAGACCTAGAATATGCTGGAGTGCAACACTGGAATGCGATGGAGAACTAGTGTAACAGAGGTTGCATCACACCACCCACTTGAGCGATTGTATGGTCATGTGGATCATTGTGGTTTACAAAAAGAACACATGCGATTACACTCCAATATGTGTCAAACCATGGCCAGAAAGCCCTAGAACATGCTAGAGTGCAACATTAGAATGCGATGGAGCACCAGTGTGATAGAGGTTGCATCACCACACCCACTTGAGTGTGTGTGGTCATGTGGATCATTGTGGTTTGGAAAAGAACACATGCAATGACACTCAAATATGTGTTAAAAAATTCTCAAAAAGCCCTAGAATATGCTGGAGTGCAACATTAGAATGGGATGGAGCACTAGTGTGAGAGAGGGTGCATCACAACACCCACTTGAGCGAGTGTGTGGTCATGTGGATCATTGTGGTTTTGAAAAGAACACATGCAATGACACTCCAATATGTGTCAAACCATGGTCAGAAAGAACTAGAACATGCTGGAGTGCAACATTGCAATGCAATCTAGCACCACTATGACAGAGGTTGCATCACCATGCCCACTAGAGTGTCCGTGTGGTCATGTGGATAATTGTCGTTTGGAAAAGAACACATGGAATGACACTCCAATATGTGTCCAACCAAGGTTAGAAAGCCCTAGAATATGCTAGAGTGCAACATTGGAAGGTGATGGAGCACCAGTGTGATAGAGGTTGCATCACCACACCCACTTGAGTGTTTGTCGTCATGTGGATCACTATGGTTTGGAAAACAACACATGCAATGACACTCCAATATGTTTCAAACCATGGTTAGAAAGAACTAGAACATGGTGGAGTGCAACATTGGAATGCGATGGAGCACTAGTGTGATAGAGGTTGCATCACCACACCCACTTGAGTGTGTTTGGTCATGTGAATCATTGTGGTTTGGAAAATAACACATGCAATGACACTCCAATATGTTTCAAACCATGGTCGGAAAGCCCTAGAACATGCTGGAGTGCAACAATGGAATGCGATCGAACACCAATGTGATAGAGGTTGAAACACCACACCCACTTGAGTGTGTGTCATCATGTGGATCATTGTGGTTTGGAAAAGAACACATGCAATGATACTCCAATATGTGTCAAACCATGGTCAGAAAGAACTAACACATGCTGGAGTGCAACAATGGAATGCAATCTATCACCGATGTGACAGAGGTTGCATCACAACACCCACTTGAGCGATTATATGGTCATGTGGATCATTGTGGTTTACAAAAAGAACACATGCAATTACACTCCAATATGTCTCAAACCATGGCCAGAAAGCCCTAGAACATGCTAGAGTGCAACATTAGAATGCGATGGAGCACCAGTGTGATAGAGGTTGCATCACCACACCCACTTGAGTGTGTGTGGTCATGTGGATCATTGTGGTTTGGAAAAGAACACATACAATGACACTCAAATATGTGTTAAAAAATTCTCAGAAAGCCCTAGAATATGCTGGAGTGCAACATTAGAATGGGATGGAGCACTAGTGTGAGAGAGGGTGCATCACAACACCCACTTGAGCGAGTGTGTGGTCATGTGGATCATTGTGGTTTTGAAAAGAACACATGCAATGATACTCCAATATGTGTCAAACCATGGTCAGAAAGAACTAGAACATGCTGGAGTGCAACATTGTAATGCAATCTAGCACCACTATGACAGAGGTTGCATCACCATGCCCACTAGAGTGTCCATGTGGTCATGTGGATAATTGTCGTTTGGAAAAGAACACATGGAATGACACTCCAATATGTGCCCAACCAAGGTTAGAAAGCTCGAGAATATGCTAGAGTGCAACATTGGAAGGTGATGGAGCACCAGTGTGATAGAGGTTGCATCACCACACCCACTTGAGTGTTTGTCGTCATGTGGATCACTATGGTTTGGAAAACAACACGTACAATGACACTCCAATATGTTCCAAACCATCATTAGAAAGAACTAGAACATGCTGGAGTGCAACATTGGAATGCGATGGAGCACTAGTGTGATAGAGGTTGCATCACCACACCCACTTGAGTGTGTTTGGTCATGTGAATCATTGTGGGTTGGAAAATAACACATGCAATGACACTCCAATATGTGTCAAACCATGGTCGGAAAGCCCTAGAACATGCTGGAGTGCAACAATGGAATGCGATGGAACACTAATGTGATAGAGGTTGCAACACCACACCCACTTGAGTGTGTGTCGTCATGTGGATCATTGTGGTTTGGAAAAGAACACATGCAATGATACTCCAATATGTATCAAACCATGGTCAGAAAGAACTAGCACATCCTGGAGTGCAACAATGGAATGCAATCTAGCACCGATGTGACAGAGGTTGCATCACCATGCCGAATTGAGTGTGCGTGGTCATGTGGATCATTGTGGTTTGGAAAAGAACACAACCAATGACACTCCAATATGTGTTAAACCATGGTCCGAAAGCCCTAGAACATGCTGGAGTGCAACTTTGTAATGTGAAGGAGCACCAATGTGATAGAGGTTGCATCACCACACCCACTTGATTGTGTGTGGTCATGTCGATCATTGTAGTTTGGAAAAGAACACATGCAAGTACACTCCAATATGTGTCAAACCATGGTCAGAAAGCCCTAGAACATGATGGAGTGCAACATTGGAATGCGATGGAGCACCAGTGTGACAGAGGTTGCATCACCACACCCACTTGAGTGAGTGTGGTCATGTGGATCATTGTGGTTACAACACATGCAATGACACTCCAGTATGTGTCAAACCATGGTCAGAAAGAACTAGAATATGCTGGAGTGCAACATTGGAATGCAATCTAGCACCACTGTGATAGAGGTTGCATCACCATGCCGACTTGAGTGTGCGTGCTCATGTGGATCATTGTGGTTTGGAAAAGAACACATGCAATGATACTCCAATATGTGTCAAACCATGGTCAGAAATCCCTAGAACATGCTGGAGTGCAACATTGGAATGCCATGGAGCACCAGTGTGATAGAGGTTGCATCACCACACCCACTTGAGTGTGTGTGTGGTCATTTGGATCACTGTTGTTTGGAAAAGGACACATGCAAGTACACTCCAATATGTGTCAAACCATGGTTAGAAAGCCCTAGAACATGCTGGAGTGCAACATTGGAATGCGATGGAGCATCAGTGTGACAGAGGTTTCACCACATCGCCCACTTGAGCGAGTGTGTGGTCATGTGGATCATTGTGGTTTGGAAAACAACATATGCAATGACACTCCAGTATGTGTCAAACCACGGTGAGAAAGCCCTAGAACATGCTGGAGTGCAACATTGGAATGCCATGGAGCACTAGCGTGACAGAGGTTGCATCACCACACCTACATGAGTGACTTTGTGGTCATGTCGATCATTGTGGTTTGGAAAAGAATAGATGCAATGACACTCCAATATCTGTTAAACCATGGTCAGAAAGCAATAGAACATGCTGGAGTGCAACATTGGAATGCGATGGAGAACTAGTGTGATAGAGGTTGCATCACACAACTCACTTGAGTGTGTGCGGTCATGTGGATCTATGTGGTTTGGAAAAGAACACATGCAATGACACTCAAATATGTCTCAAACCATGGTCAGAAAGCCATATAATATGCTGGAGTGCAACATTGGAATGCGATGGAGCACTAGTGTGACAGAGGTTGCGTCACAACACCCACTTGAGCGAGTGTGTGGTCATGTGGATCATTGTTGTTTGGAAAATAACACATGCAATGACACTCCAATATGTGTCAAACCATGGTCAGAAAGCCCTAGAACATGCTAGAGTGCAACATTAGAATGCGATGGAGCACCACTGTGACAGACGTTGGATCACCACACCCACTTGAGTGTGCGTGGTCATGTCGACCATTGTGGTTTGGAAAAGAACACATGCAATGACACTCCAATATGTGTCAAACCATGGTCAGAAATCCCTAAAACAGGCTAGAGTGCAACATTGGAATGTCATGGAGCACCAGTGTGACAAAGGTTGCATCAACGCACCCACTTGAGTGCCTTTGTGGTCAAGTGGATCATTGTGGTTTAGAAACGGACACATGCAATGGCACTCCATTATTTCTCAAACCATGGCCAGAATGCCCTAGAACATGCTAGAGTGCAACATTGGAATGCGATGGAGCACTAGCGTGATAGAGGTTGCCTCACCACACCCACTTGAGTGTGTATGGTCATGTCAATCATTGTGGTTTGGAAAAGAACAGATGCAATGACACTCCAATATGTATCAAACCATTGTCAGAAAGCCCTAGAACATGCTGGAGTGCAACATTGGAATGCAATGGAGAACTAGTGTGATAGAGGTTGCATCACCACACTCACTTGAGTGTGTGTGGTCATGTGGATCATTGTGGTTTGGAAAAGAACACATGCAATGACACTCAAATATGTCTCAAACCATGGTCAGAAAGCCCTATAATATGCTGGAGTGCAACATTGGAATCCGATGGAGCACTAGTGTGACAGAGGTTGCGTCACAACACCCACTTGAGCGAGTGTGTGGTCATGTGGATCATTCTTGTTTGGAAAATAACACATGCAATGACACTCTAATATGTGTCAAACCATGGTCAAAAAGCCCTAGTACATGCTAGAGTGCAACATTAGAATGCGATGGAGCACCACTGTGACAGGCGTTGGATCACGACACCCACTTGAGTGTGCATGTTCATGTGGACCATTGTGGTTTGGAAAATAAGACATGCAATGACACTCCAATATGTGTCAAACCATGGTCAGAAATCCCTAAAACATGCTAGAGTGCAACATTGGAATGCCATGGAGCACCAGTTTAACAGAGGTTGCATCACCACACCCACTTGAGTGCCTTTGTGGTCAAGTGGATCATTGTGGTTTAGAATCGAACACATGCAATGACACTCCAATATGTGTCAAACCATGGCCAGAATGCCCTAGAACATGCTAGAGTGCAACATTGGAATGCGATGGAGCACTAGTGTGATAGAGGTTGCATCACCACACCCACTTGAGTCTGTGTGGTCATGTGGATCGTTGTGGTTTGGAAAAGAACACATGCAATGACACTCAAATATATGTTAAACAATGGTCAAAAAGCCCTAGAATATGCTGGAGTGCAACATTGGAATATGATGGAGCACTAGTGTGAGAGAGGTTGCATCACAACACCCACTTGAGCGAGTGTGTGGTCATGTGGATCGTTGTGGTTTGGAAAAGAACACATGCCATGACACTCCAATATGTGTCAAACCATGGTTAGAAAGACCTAGAACATGTTGGAGTGCAACATTGCAATGCAATGGAGCACCACTGTGATAGATCTTGCATCACCACGCCCACTTGAGTGTGCGTGGTCATGTGGATCATTGTGGTTTGGCAAAGAACACATCCAATGACACTCCAATATGTGTCAAACCATGGTCAGAAAGCCCTAGACCATGCTGGAGTGCAACATTGGAATGCAGTGGAGCACCAGTGTGACAGAGGTTGCATCACCACACACACTTGAGTGTGTGTGGTCATGAGGATCATTGTGGTTTGGAAAAGAACACATGCAATGACGCTGCAATATGTGTCCAACCATGGTCAGAAAGCCCTAGGACATGCTGGAGTGCAACATTGGAATGCGATGGAGCACCAATGTGATAGAGGTTGCATCTGTGGTCATGTGGATCATTGTGGTTTGGAAAACAACACATGCAGTGACACTCCAATATGTGTCAAACCAGGGTCAGAAATCCTTAGAACATGCTGCAACGTAACATGGGAATGCGATGGAGCACCAGTGTGACAGAGGTTGCATGACCACACCCACTTGAGTGTGTGTGGTCATGTGGATCATTGTGGTTTGGAAAAGAACACATGCAATGATACTCCAATATGTGTCAAACCATGGTCAGAAATCCCTAGAACATGCTGGAGTGCAACATTGGAATGCGATGGAGCACCAGTGTGATAGAGGTTGCATCACCACACCCACTTGAGTGTGTGTGTGGTCATTTGGATCACTGTTGTTTGGAAAAGGACACATGCAAGTACACTCCAATATGTGTCAAACCATGGTTAGAAAGCCCTAGAACATGCTGGAGTGCAACATTGGAATGCGATGGAGCATCAGTGTGACAGAGGTTTCATCACATCGCCCACTTGAGCGAGTGTGTGGTCATGTGGATCATTGTGGTTTGGAAAACAACATATGCAATGACACTCCAGTATGTGTCAAACCACAGTGAGAAAGCCCTAGAACATGCTGGAGTGCAACATTGGAATGCCATGGAGCACTAGCGTGACAGAGGTTGCATCACCACACCTACATGAGTGACTTTGTGGTCATGTCGATCATTGTGGTTTGGAAAAGAACAGATGCAATGACACTCCAATATCTGTTAAACCATGGTCAGAAAGCAATAGAACATGCTGGAGTGCAACATTGGAATGCGATGGAGAACTAGTGTGATAGAGGTTGCATCACACAACTCACTTGAGTGTGTGTGGTCATGTGGATCTATGTGGTTTGGAAAAGAACACATGCAATGACACTCAAATATGTCTCAAACCATGGTCAGAAAGCCATATAATATGCTGGAGTGCAACCTTGGAATGCGATGGAGCACTAGTGTGACAGAGGTTGCGTCACAACACCCACTTGAGCGAGTGTGTGGTCATGTGGATCATTGTTGTTTGGAAAATAACACATGCAATGACACTCCAATATGTGTCAAACCATGGTCAGAAAGCCCTAGAACATGCTAGAGTGCAACATTAGAATGCGATGGAGCACCACTGTGACAGACGTTGGATCACCACACCCACTTGAGTGTGCGTGGTCATGTGGACCATTGTGGTTTGGAAAAGAACACATAAAATGACACTCCAATATGTGTCAAACCATGGTCAGAAATCCCTAAAACATGCTAGAGTGCAACATTGGAATGTCATGGAGCACCAGTGTGACAGAGGTTGCATCAACACACCCACTTGAGTGCCTTTGTGGTCAAGTGGATCATTGTGGTTTAGAAACGGACACATGCAATGGCACTCCATTATTTCTCAAACCATGGCCAGAATGCCCTAGAACATGCTAGAGTGCAACATTGGAATGCGATGGAGCACTAGCGTGATAGAGGTTGCCTCACCACACCCACTTGAGTGTGTATGGTCATGTCAATCATTGTGGTTTGGAAAAGAACAGATGCAATGACACTCCAATATGTATCAAACCATTGTCAGAAAGCCCTAGAACATGCTGGAGTGCAACATTGGAATGCAATGGAGAACTAGTGTGATAGAGGTTGCATCACCACACTCACTTGAGTGTGTGTGGTCATGTGGATCATTGTGGTTTGGAAAAGAACACATGCAATGACACTCAAATATGTCTCAAACCATGGTCAGAAAGCCCTATAATATGCTGGAGTGCAACATTGGAATCCGATGGAGCACTAGTGTGACAGAGGTTGCGTCACAACACCCACTTGAGCGAGTGTGTGGTCATGTGGATCATTGTTGTTTGGAAAACAACACATGCAATGACACTCCAATATGTGTCAAACCATGGTCAAAAAGCCCTAGGACATGCTAGAGTGCAACATTAGAATGCGATGGAGCACCACTGTGACAGGCGTTGGATCACGACACCCACTTGAGTGTGCATGTTCGTGTGGACCATTGTGGTTTGGAAAAGAAGACATGCAATGACACTCCAATATGTGTCAAACCATGGTCAGAAATCCCTAAAACATGCTAGAGTGCAACATTGGAATGCCATGGAGCACCAGTTTAACAGAGGTTGCATCACCACACCCACTTGAGTGCCTTTGTGGTCAAGTGGATCATTGTGGTTTAGAATCGAACACATGCAATGACACTCCAATATGTGTCAAACCATGGCCAGAATGCCCTAGAACATGCTAGAGTGCAACATTGGAATGCGATGGAGCACTAGTGTAATAGAGGTTGCATCACCACACCCACTTGAGTGTGTGTGGTCATGTGGATCGTTGTGGTTTGGAAAAGAACACATGCAATGACACTCAAATATATGTTAAACAATGGTCAAAAAGCCCTAGAATATGCTAGAGTGCAACATTGGAATGTGATGGAGCACTAGTGTGAGAGAGGTTGCATCACAACACCCACTTGAGCGAGTGTGTGGTCATGTGGATCGTAGTGGTTTGGAAAAGAACACATGCAATGACACTCCAATATGTGTCAAACCATGGTTAGAAAGACCTAGAACATGTTGGAGTGCAACATTGCAATGCAATGGAGCACCACTGTGATAGATCTTGCATCACCACGCCCACTTGAGTGTGCGTGGTCATGTGGATCATTGTGGTTTGGCAAAGAACACATCCAATGACACTCCAATATGTGTCAAACCATGGTCAGAAAGCCCTAGACCATGCTGGAGTGCAACATTGGAATGCAATGGAGCACCAGTGTGACAGAGGTTGCATCACCACACACACTTGATTGTGTGTGGTCATGAGGATCATTGTGGTTTGGAAAAGAACACATGCAATGACGCTGCAATATGTGTCCAACCATGGTCAGAAAGCCCTAGGACATGCTGGAGTGCAACATTGGAATGCGATGGAGCACCAATGTGATAGAGGTTGCATCTATGGTCATGTGGATCATTGTGGTTTGGAAAACAACACATGCAGTGACACTCCAATATGTGTCAAACCAGGTTCAGAAATCCTTAGAACATGCTGCAGCGTAACATAGGAATGCGATGGAGCACCAGTGTGACAGAGGTTGCATGACCACACCCACTTGAGTGTGTGTGGTCATGTGGATCATTGTGCTTTGGAAAAGAACACATTCAATGGAACTCCAATATGTGTCAAACCATGGTCAGAAAGCCCTAGAACATGCTGGAGTGCAACATTGGAATGTGATGGAGCACTAGTGTGACAGAGGTCGCACCACCACACCCACTTGAGTATGCGTGGTCATGTGGATCATTGTGGTTTGGAAAATAACACTTGCAATGACACTCCAATATGTGTCACACCATGGTCAAAAAGCCCTAGAATATGCTAGAGTGCAACATTGGAATGCGATGGAGCACTAGTGTGACAGAGGTTGCATCACCATGCCGACTGATGGCCCAAAATATATCGAGCTCGTTGGGGAACCCCAAGAGGAAGGTATGATGAGCACATCAGCAAGTTTTCCCTCAGTACGAAACCAAGGTTATCAATCCATTAGGAGCAAGGAAACACCCCAAAGGTGTTGCTAGCTGAGCCTTCGCAGGGCGCACTATCGGTGCTAGTAGCAACGTGGAGACCTGCACAACACAACCACAGAACTTTGCCCCCAACTTGCGATGAGGTTGTCAATCTCACCGGTTTTGCTTAAAACAAAGGATTAAACGTATCGAATGGAAGGAAGTAATAGTTTGCAGAAAGTAAACACAAAGCAGTAAACAGTTGATTGTAGATTGAAAGTAAAAGAAAGGACCGGGGTCCATAGTTCACTAGAGGTGGCTCTCCTTAAGATAGATAACATGTCGGGTGAACAAATTGCAGCGGGGCAATTGACAAACATCGAGAAAGCATACAAGCATATATTACTCATCTTGACCGCTTTGATATTCGATTGGGCATGACAACATTATACATAGACCGCCATCCAACTGCATCTATGACTAATAATCCACCTTCAGGTTATCATCCAAACCCCCTCTAGTATTAAGTTGCAAGCAACGGATAATTGGATTACGCATTGCGTGTAAAGTAAACAATACGATTGTTCTATGAACAAAGGATTGTTGTTTTCTCCCTAGTAGCAACAACATATCTAGTACCTTAGAGATTTCTGTCACTTCCATAGATTACCAGAGGCATGAACCCACTATCGAGCATAAATACTAACTCTTGTAGTTGCTAGCATCTACTTGGCTAAGATAGCTACTAACAACGGAAAGCATGCAAGATCACAAATAACAAAGCCATGATAGAATCAATAATAAATCTAAAATAGCATCACAATATCCATCGGATCCCCGCAAACACAACATGCAGAATTACAAATATATGATCTTGATCATGAACGGATCTCACAAGATCTAAACATGATAGCACAAAGGAGGAGAACTAGCCATCTAGCTACTACATGGACCCGTAGTCCAGAGATGAACTACTCACGCATCACACCGGAGGCTTGCATGGTGATGAAGAAGGCCTCCAGGGTGAATTCCCCTCTCCGGCAGGGTGCCGGGAAGAGCTTCAGATCCCTCCCGATCTAGGGATGGAGATGACGGCGGCTACAGACTCTTTCGTGGAATTTTGATCGGGTACTTAGGGTTTCCGTATCAGAGGCAATATATAGGCGGAAGGAGAGGCCGAGGGGGTGCCTGGGCTGGCCACACCACCCCCTGGCGCGGGCCAGGCCTGGCCACGCGGCCAGGTGGTGTGGCCGCCCTCTGGCCCTTCTCCGTCTCGTATTATGGCTCCAAGTGTCCCCCGGTAAAAAAATGACTTTGGCTTTTGTCCTGTCCAATTCCGAGAATATTCATTGTCTGACTTTCCTGGAACCAAAAACAGCAGAAAACAGACAGCTGGCACTGTGGCTCTTGTTAATAGGTTAGTCCATGAAATCATATGAAAAGTACTCCAAAGTGTGGACAAAACATAAGAAAGTAGATAAAACCAAGCATGGAACATCAAAAATTATAGATACATTTTCAATGTATCAACATCCCCAAGCTTAACTCTAACTCGTCCTCGAGTAGGTAAGTGATAAAAAGAAAGAATGATTTTGTAGGTGACATGCACCATCATAAACTTGATCAAACTATTTGTAAAAAATTCAAAGCTGGGATCATAGTACTTCAATCATAACATGAAAGACAAAGTTCTAGCAATAAGACAAAGAAACTATGATGCAACATGAAAAAGGCACAAACAAAATATTCATGAATAACAATGCTTTGCAAGACGTTTGTTTGTTTCACATAAAGAAAACATAGCATAATAGTATTCAGCTTGTCCCTCATAGAGTAGAAAACATAAATGCATAGGACACCTTCAAAGTTTATAAGAGTGACTAGATACAAATAGTTTAAAACAAGCAATATCAAAGTTATGCATCAATCAACAAGTCTTGGGACAATGCACATAGAACTAAGAATGGCCACTATGCTCTCAAAGTAGGTACATAAAGATAGAAGCTAGAGACTCAATATATAAGTGGAAGAAAGGCCTTCATAGAAGGAAGTAGCGATTCAAGTCTCGTAAAGAGCTTCCAAAAATTATGGTACTTAATAGCTTTCAGCTCTCATTGCCCCTATCATAAGCATCTTGAAGTGATTAAGGTTAAAGTGAACAAACTATGGTGTATATGCTTGACGAAGTATAAGTTAGGAATCTCATGTCCCTTGAATACTAGGGCCGCTCCTCATGCTACTCAAGTTTAGTCACCGGTAAGTTCTTGTCATCATAAGTACATGTGTATCATAGAGAACTGCCAATGGGGTACCCCTTGCCCAATGATACAGAAGAATCCCCATATCAAAATGACAAGGCAAGCAGAAATGAGCATCTCAACAATCTTCTTATTTACCATGGGAATATTGTGATTTTTTATCTCTTTCCTCTTTTCATGATCTCTTTTTTTCTTTTTCTCTTTTTTTCTCAATATAGGACTCTTTTTTTATAAGAAGAATGCTTCATAGACAGCTCATTATGGTTACGCTGCAGGTTTCTACCATGTCAGCATGGATTAGACCAGCGGCCCAGGCATTTCTCTAACACATATATATAACTCCATGGACTTACAAGATCCTCTTTCATTTCACACCGACGACATCCATAGACAAAAGAGCATGATATCAACTAGGTACAAAGTACCAGTGCAATGTTGAAAGCGTTCCCCATGACAACATGGTTTTGTTAATCCCCAACAAGTAAGTGCAAGCATATACAACATAGACGACACAATGGTTCAAGTTTATTAAGGGCAAGAAAAGTAAAGTGTGCCATCAAGTTCGTGAGAGCTTTAATCACTAGTTTTCTCATAACAAGTTTAATTTGGAAGGTAAACAAAAACATGAATATACTTGGAATAGCATATGCTAATAGGTATGTATGGTGGACTCTTTGGAATAACTTGGTTTAGGGAGTTAGATGCATGAGTGGAACTCATACTTGGTTGAGGAGGCTAGCAAAAGACTGGGAGCGACAAACTAAGAGAGCAATAATGGCCATAATCATGCAGAGCGACAAAACATCATTGATCAAAGCATAAAGTGATACTACAAGTTGAAAACTACAAGATCATAAAGGCTATGGTTACTTGGGATAGTCATAACATGGTGTGAGCATGTGCCAAGTCAACCCAAATAAAGCATCAAAGGAGAATACCACAATACTATGCTTTAATATGCTAAAACAACGCATGATTCATCCAAGGCACATTAAGAAATCTCAATTGTTTATAACAAGTCATGCTACAGCAAAGAGTACTAAGCATAAAGCCAAAACAATATCTAGCATGGAATGACAAAGCATAGGCCACAGTCGAAAACAAGCTCTCTTTACCACTTAAGCATGAACTTTCCTACTCTTTTCCAAACCAAACCAAACTATTTGAAAACCAATGTATGAAAGAGGGGTCCAACCAATTTATTCAACAAACTAAGCAAACCAAGCAAACTAAAAAACCAAAACAAAAAATAAAAAGAAGACGCTCCAAGAACAGCACAACTCTGCATGAAACAATAAAAATGAAGTGTTTGGATGAAACCTGGGATTTTTATTGATGAAGAGGGGGATGCCTTGGGCATACCCAAGCTTTGACGCTTTTACTTCTTGGATATTTCTTGGGGCGACACGCGTGGCATCCCCAAGCTTGAGCTTTAGTCCATCCTTCATCTCATTACTCATTCCTTCCATACACCTGAAATTTTTCGTTCATACAAAACTTCACACAATATTTATTAGCAACATTAGTGCACTCAAGATAATAGGTCTTTAGGTTCAGTTCCAACACCAATAAAACTTCCATTAAAACACAATCTAATGTAGAACTTCCCTCAAAAAGCTCAATTCCCCAAAAGAACTCAAAAAGGAACCAACAAGAAGCAAATGCAGAAAATGGCAGAAATCTGTCAAAACAGACCAGCAGGTAAAGACGATTTTTTTTCGAAGACCTTCTGTTGCTCAAATCAAAAAGTGTTGAACTAACAAAAGTTAGATAACAACCTAGGGCAGAAATACAAATTTCACGCCTCAAAAGTACGTACAGATATTTTACATGGATTTTTATGGTGAAGCACATAAATCTGTTTCGGGACAACAACTTTCCCAATCATTACTTCTCTCTCATTAGAGGTTACTCTTGGCACAAAAAGAAAATAAAAAGGATAAGGAGCGGTTATTACTAAAGTAATAACTTCCAAGACTCATCTAAAACTTTTGGGTTATCTCCTAATAAGTACTTTTCTTTAACGCCTTTAAGTTAGGCATGATAGTTTGAGAAGATGCTCACATAAGAAATATGAATTGAAGTAAAAGAGAGCATCAAGAATCAAATTCAAAACACATTTAATTCTAACCCACTTCCTATGCATAGGAATCTTATATGCAAATAAACTAACAAAGAACAAAGTGACATGCATAGGAAGATAAAACCAGAGTAACTTCAAAACTTTCAGCAAATAGAGAGGTGTTTCAGTACCATGAAAACTTTTACAACCATATTTTCCTCTCTCATAATAATTTTCAGTACCCTCATGAATAAACTCAACAATATAACTATCACATAAAGCATGCTTTTCATGATCTACAAACACTAGAGCTTTATTATAAACATTTTCAAAAGAATCCTCAGGATCATAACATTCATCCTCCTTTAGTAAGCATGGGGGACAATCAGATATTGTAAGGGGTAAAGAGTTACCCTCATTAGATGGTCGGAATGGGTAGATCCATTCTTGATCCTCTTGATCATCACTCTCGTCCTCTTTTTCATCCAATGAGCTTCTAGTTTCAGAAATTTATTCTTCCATAAGCTCCTGAAGGCATTAGTCTCTTCCGCTGGTGGAGAGCATCTATTAAGATATTCAAGAATATATCCATTTTATTCTTTGTAATTATCAAAGCAAAATTGAAGTATATCATAAACCTCATATTTATAAGGTGCATCATCAGTGTTTTCAAGCAAACTAGCAAGTTCAAATGCACCCTTCCAAGCAATAAATTCTTCAATTTGTTCCACATCATAAAAGTCATAATTTCCTTTAACATAAGAAGATATGGTAGCATTATCATTATACTCATATTGAAAAGGAAGGTGTTTATACCTCCTACAGCAACAAGATTTATCAACGCAATAAGTAACATTATAAGTAGAGCACATGTTTCTAGCAATGGTATTCAATTTATCAATTTGTTCCCATAAGAGTTTCCCTTTTTGTGACAAGCGGTGTTCCTTATAATAATATTTTTGTTCCTCTATGAACCCACCTTGCCAATTAGATTCAGTTTCAAAGAAACCAACCATTGATAGTAAGCATGATAAAGCAAGACAATAATAGACCAACGAAAATACCAACTATAGTAGGAACTAATTTTTTTGTGTTTTTGATAAAGAAAAAAGCAAACAAAGCAAAAGTAAACAAAGCAAAACAAAAATAACAAAGTAAAGAGATTGGTTATGAGGGACTCCCCTTGTGAAGATGTCCTTGACTCCCCGGCAACGGCACCAGAAAATATGCTTGATGGCCCAAAATATATCGAGCTCATTGGGGAACCCCAAGAGGAAGGTATGATGAGCACATCAACAAGTTTTCCCTCAGTACGAAACCAAGGTTATCAATCCAGTAGGAGCAAGGAAACACCCCAAAGGTGTTGCGAGCTGAGCCTTGGCAGGGCGCACTACCGGTGCTAGTAGCAACGTGGAGACCTGCACAACACAACCACAGAACTTTGCACCCAACTTGCGATGAGGTTGTCAATCTCACCGGTTTTGATGAAAACAAAGGATTAGACGTATCGAATGGAAGGAAGTAATAGTTTGCAGAAAGTAAACACAAAGCAGTAAACAGTTGATTGTAGATTGAAACTAAAACACAAAGCAGTAACCGGGATCCATAGTTCACTAGAGGTGGCTCTCCTAAAGATAGATAACATGCTGGGTGAACAAATTACAACGGGGCAATTGACAAACATCGATAAAGCATACAAGCATATACTACCCATCATGACTCCTTTGAGATTTGATTGGGCATTACAACATTATACATAGACCACCATCCAACTGCATCTATGACTAATAATCCACCTTCAGGTTATCATCCGAACCCCCTCCAGTATTAAGTTGCAAGCAACGGATAATTGCATTACGCATTGCGTGTAAAGTAAACAATATGATTGTTATATGAACAAAGGATTGTTGTTTTCTCCCTACTAGCAATAGCACATCTAGTACCTTAGAGATTTCTTTCACTTCCCCAGATTACCAGAGGCATGAACCCGCTATCGAGCATAAATACAAACTCTTGGAGTAGTTACATCTACTTGGCCAAGATAGCTATTAACAACAAAAAGCATGCAAGATCACAAATAACAAAAACATGATAGAATCAATAATCAATCTGAAATAGCATATCAATATCCATCGGATCCCCGCAAACACAACATGTAGAATTACAAATAGATGATCTTGATCATGAATGGAGCTCACAAGATCTAAACATGATAGAACAAAGGAGGAGAACCAGCCATCTAGCTACTACATGGACCCATAGTCCAGAGATGAACTACTCACGCATCACACCGGAAGCTTGCATGGTGATGAAGAAGGCCTCCAGGGTGAATTCCCCACTCCGGCAGGGTGCCGAGAAGAGCTTCAGATCCCTCCTGATCTAGGGATGGAGATGACGGTGGCTACAGACTGTTTCATGGAATTTTGATCGGGTACTTAGGGTTTCCGTATCATAGGCAATATATAGGCGGAAGGAGAGGCTGAGGGGGTGCCTGGGCTAGCCACACCACCCCCTGGCACGGGCCAGGCCTGGCCGCATGGCCAGGTGGTGTGGCCGCCCTCTGGCCCTTCTCCGTCTCGTATTCTGGCTCTAGGTGTCCCCCGGTAAAATAATGACTTTGGCTTTTGTCCCATCCAATTCCGAGAATATTCATTTTCCGACTTTCTTGGAACCAAAAACAGCACAAAACAGGCAGCTGGCACTATGGCTCTTGTTAATAGGTTAGTCCAAGAAATCATATGAAAAGTACTCCAAAGTGTGGACAAAACATAAGAAAGTAGACAAAACCAAGCATGGAACATCAAAAATTGTAGATACATTTGCAATGTATCACCGACTTGACTGTGCGTGGTCATGTGGATCATTGTGGTTTGGAAAAGAACACAACCAATGACTCTCCAATATGTGTCAAACCATGGTCATAAAGCCCTAGAACATGCTAGAGTGCAACATTGGAATGCAATGGAGCACCAGTGTGACAGAGGTTGTATCACCACACCCACTTGAGTGTGTGTGGTCATGTGGATCATTGTGGTTTGGAAAAGAACACATGCAATGGCACTCCAATATGTGTTAAACCATGGTCAGAAAGAACTAGAACATGCTGGAGTGCAATATTGGAATGCAACAGAGCACAAGTGTGATAGAGGTTGCATCACCACATGCACTTTAGTGTGTGTGGTCACGTGGAGCATTGTGTTTGGAAAAGAACACATGCAATCGCACTCCAGTAGTGTCAAACCATGGTCAACAATAACTAGAAAATGCTGGAGTGCAACATTGGAATGCAATGGACCACAAGTGTGACAGAGGTTGCATCAGCACACGCACTTGAGTGTGTGTGGTCATGTGGATCATTGTGGTTTGGAAAAGAACACATGCAATGACACTACAATATGTGTCAAACCATGGTCAGAAAGCCCTAGAACATGCTGGAGTGCAACATTGGAATGCCATGGAGCACTAGTGTGACAGTGGTTGCATCACCACACCCACTTGAGTGTCTTTGTGGTCACGTGGATCATTGTGGTTTAGAAAAGAACACATGCAGTGACACTCCAATATGTGTCAAACCATGGTCAGAAAGCCCTAGAACATGCTGGAGTGCAACATTGGAATGTGATGGAGCACTAGTGTGACAGAGGTTTCATTACCACACCCACTTGAGTGTGTGTGGTCATGTGGATCATTGTGGTTTGGAAAGGAACACATGCAATGATACTCAAATATGTGTTAAACAATGGTCAGAAAGCCCTAGAATATGCTGGAGTGCAACATTGTAATGGGATGGAGCACTAGTGTGAGAGAGGTTGCATCACAACACCCACTTGAGCGAGTGTGTGATCATGTGGATCATTGTGGTTTGGAAAATAACACATGTAATGAAACTCCAATATGTGTCAAACCATGGTCTGAAAGCCTATAACATGTTGGAGTGCAACATTGGAATGCAATAGAGCACCACAGTGATAGAGGTTGCATCACCACGCCCACTTGAGTGTGCGTGGTCATGTGGATCATTATGGTTTGGAAAAGAACACATCCAATGACACTCCAATATGTATCAAACCATGGTCATAAAGCCCTAGAACATGCTGGAGTGCAACATTGGAATGCAATGGAGCACTAGTGTGACACAGGTTGCAGCACCATACCCACTTGAGTGTGTGTGGTCATGTGGATCATTGTGGTTTGGAAAAGAACACATGAAATGTTACTCCAATATGTGTCAAACCATGGTCAGAAAGAACTAGAACATGCTGGAGTGCAATATTGGAATGCAATGGAGCACTAGTGTGATAGAGGTTGCATAACCCCACCCACTTGATTGTGTGTGGTCATGTGAATCATTGTGGTTTGAAAAATAACACATGCAATGACACTCCAATATGTGTCAAACCATGGTTAGAAAGCCCTTGAACATGCTAGAGTGCACCGTTGGAATGCGATGGAGCACTAGTGTGATAGAGGTTGCATTAGCACACCCACTTGAGTGTGTGTGGTCATGTGGATCATTGTGGTTTGGAAAAGAACACATGCAATGACACGCCAATATGTGTCAAACCATGGTCAGAAATCCATAGAACATGCTGGAGCGCAACATTCGAAGCACCAGTGTGATAGAGGTTGCATCACACCACCCACTTGAGTATGTGTGGTCATGTGGATCATTGTCCTTTGGAAAAGAACACATTCAATGGAACTCCAATATGTGTAAAAGCATGGTCAGAAAGCCCTAGAACATGCTGGAGTGCAACATTGGAATGTGATGGAGCACTAGTGTGACAGAGGTTGCATCACCACACCCACTTGAGTGTGAGTGGTCATGTGGATCATTGTTGTTTGGAAAATAACACATGCAATGACACTCCAATATGTGTCAAACCATGGTCAGAAAGACCTAGACTATACTGGAGTGCAACATTGGAGTGCGATGGAGCACTAGTGTGATAGAGGTTGCATCACAACACCCACTTGAGAGATTGTATTTTGATGGGGATCATTGTGGTTTGGAAAAGAACACAACCAATGACTCTCCAATATGTGTCAAACCATGATCAGAAAGCCCTAGAACATGCTGGAGTGCAACATTGGTATCCAATGGAGCACCAGTGTGACAGATGTAGCATCACCACACCCACTTGAGTGTGTGTGGTCATGTGGAGCATTGTGTTTGGAAAAGATCACATGCAATGACACTCCAATATGTGTCAAACCATAGTCAGAAAGCCCTAGAACACGATGGAGTGCAACATTGGAATGCCATGGAGCACCAGTGTGACAGAGGTTACACCACCATGCCCACTTGAGTGTCTGTGTGGTTATGTGGATCATTGTGGTTTGGAAAATAACACATGCAATGACACTCCAATCTGCGTCAAACCATGGTCAGAAATCCCTAGAACATGTCGGAGTGCAACATTGGAATGCCATGGAGCACGAGTGTGACAGAGGTTGCATCACCATGCCTACTTAAGTGTCTGTGTGGTCATGTGGATAATTGTGGTTTGGAAAAGAACACATGCAATGACACTCCAATATGTGTCAAACCAAGGTCAGAAACCCCTAGAATATGCTAGAGTGCATCATTGGAATGCCATGGAGCACCAGCGTGACAGAGGTTGCATCACCATGCCCACTTGAGTGTCTGTATGGTTATGTGGATCATTGTGGTTTGGAAAAGAACACATTCAATGGAACTCCAATATGTGTCAAACCATGGTCAGAAAGAACTAGAACATGCTGGAGTGCAACATTGGAATGCAATGGAGCACTAGTGTGATAGAGGTTGCATCACCACACCCACTTGATTGTGTGTGGTCATTTGAATCATTGTGGTTTGGTAAAGAACACATGCAATGACACTCCAATATGAGTCCAACCAAGATCAGAAAGCCCTTGAGCATGCTAGAGTGCAACGTTGGAATGCGATGGAGCACCAGTGTGATAGAGGTTGCATTACCACACCCACTTGAGTGTGTGTGGTCATGTGGATCATTGTGGTTTCGAAAAGAACACATCCAATGACACTCCAATATGTGTCAAACCATGGTCAGAAATCCATAGAACATGCTGGAGCGCAACATTGGAAGCACCAGTGTGATAGAGGTTGCATCACCACACCCACTTGAGTGTGTGTGGTCATGGGGATCATTGTGCTTTGGAAAAGAACACATTCAATGGAACTCCAATATGTGTCAAACCATGGTCAGAAAGCCCTAGAACATGTTGGAGTGCAACATTGTAATGTGATGGAGCACTAGTGTGACAGAGGTTGCATCACCACACCCACTTGAGTGTGAGTGGTCATGTGGATCATTGTGGTTTGGAAAATAATACATGCAATGACACTCCAATATGTGTTAAACCATGGTCAGAAAGCCCTAGAACATGCTGGAGTGCAACATTGGAATGCCATGGAGCACGAGTGTGACAGAGGTTGCATCACCATGCCCACTTAAGTGTCCGTGTGGTCATGTGGATAATTGTGGTTTGGAAAAGAACACATGCAATGACACTCCAATATGTGTCAAACCAAGGTCAGAAACCCCTAGAATATGCTACAGTGCAACATTGGAATGCGATGGAGCACCAGTGTGACAAAGGTTGCATCACCACACCCACTTGAGTGTGTGTGGTCATGTGGATCATTGTGGTTTAGAAAAGAACACATTCAATGGAACTCCAATATATGTCAAACCATGGTCAGAAAGAACTAGAACATGCTGGAGTGCAACATTGGAATGCAATGGAGCACAAGTGTGATAGAGGTTGCATCACCACACCCACTTGATTGTGTGTGGTCATGTGAATCGTTGTGGTTTGGAAAAGAACACATGCAATGACACTCCAATATGTGTCAAACCATGGTTAGAAAGCCCTTGAACATGCTAGAGTGCAATGTTGGAATGCGATGCAGCACCAGTGTGATAGAGGTTGCATGACCACACCCACTTGAGTGTGTGTGGTCATGTGGATCATTGTGGTTTGGAAAAGAACACATGCAATGACACTCCAATATGTGTCAAACCATGGTCAGAAATCCATAGAACATGCTGGAGCGCAACATTCGAAGCACCAGTGTGATAGAGGTTGCATCACACCACCCACTTGAGTGTGTGTGGTCATGTGGATCATTGTCCTTTGGAAAAGAACACATTCAATGGAACTCCAATATGTGTAAAAGCATGGTCAGAAAGCCCTAGAACATGCTGGAGTGCAACATTGGAATGTGATGGAGCACTAGTGTGACAGAGGTTGCATCACCACACCCACTTGAGTGTGAGTGGTCATGTGGATCATTGTTGTTTGGAAAATAACACATGCAATGACACTCCAATATGTGTCAAACCATGGTCAGAAAGACCTAGACTATACTGGAGTGCAACATTGGAGTGCGATGGAGCACTAGTGTGATAGAGGTTGCATCACAACACCCACTTGAGAGATTGTATTATGATGGGGATCATTGTGGTTTGGAAAAGAACACAACCAATGACTCTCCAATATGTGTCAAACCATGATCAGAAAGCCCTAGAACATGCTGGAGTGCAACATTGGTATCCAATGGAGCACCAGTGTGACAGATGTAGCATCACCACACCCACTTGAGTGTGTGTGGTCATGTGGAGCATTGTGTTTGGAAAAGATCACATGCAATGACACTCCAATATGTGTCAAACCATAGTCAGAAAGCCCTAGAACACGATGGAGTGCAACATTGGAATGCCATGGAGCACCAGTGTGACAGAGGTTACACCACCATGCCCACTTGAGTGCCTGTGTGGTTATGTGGATCATTGTGGTTTGGAAAATAACACATGCAATGACACTCCAATCTGCGTCAAACCATGGTCAGAAATCCCTAGAACATGTCGGAGTGCAACATTGGAATGCCATGGAGCACGAGTGTGACAGAGGTTGCATCACCATGCCTACTTAACTGTCTGTGTGGTCATGTGGATAATTGTGGTTTGGAAAAGAACACATGCAATGACACTCCAATATGTGTCAAACCAAGGTCAGAAACCCCTAGAATATGCTAGAGTGCATCATTGGAATGCCATGGAGCACCAGCGTGACAGAGGTTGCATCACCATGCCCACTTGAGTGTCTGTATGGTTATGTGGATCATTGTGGTTTGGAAAAGAACACATTCGATGGAACTCCAATATGTGTCAAACCATGGTCAGAAAGAACTAGAACATGCTGGAGTGCAACATTGGAATGCAATGGAGCACTAGTGTGATAGAGGTTGCATCACCACACCCACTTGATTGTGTGTGGTCATTTGAATCATTGTGGTTTGGTAAAGAACACATGCAATGACACTCCAATATGAGTCCAACCAAGATCAGAAAGCCCTTGAGCATGCTAGAGTGCAACGTTGGAATGCGATGGAGCACCAGTGTGATAGAGGTTGCATTACCACACCCACTTGAGTGTGTGTGGTCATGTGGATCATTGTGGTTTCGAAAAGAACACATCCAATGACACTCCAATATGTGTCAAACCATGGTCAGAAATCCATAGAACATGCTGGAGCGCAACATTGGAAGCACCAGTGTGATAGAGGTTGCATCACCACACCCACTTGAGTGTGTGTGGTCATGGGGATCATTGTGCTTTGGAAAAGAACACATTCAATGGAACTCCAATATGTGTCAAACCATGGTCAGAAAGCCCTAGAACATGTTGGAGTGCAACATTGTAATGTGATGGAGCACTAGTGTGACAGAGGTTGCATCACCACACCCACTTGAGTGTGAGTGGTCATGTGTATCATTGTGGTTTGGAAAATAATACATGCAATGACACTCCAATATGTGTTAAACCATGGTCAGAAAGCCCTAGAACATGCTGGAGTGCAACATTGGAATGCCATGGAGCACGAGTGTGACAGAGGTTGCATCACCATGCCCACTTAAGTGTCCGTGTGGTCATGTGGATAATTGTGGTTTGGAAAAGAACACATGCAATGACACTCCAATATGTGTCAAACCAAGGTCAGAAACCCCTAGAATATGCTACAGTGCAACATTGGAATGCGATGGAGCACCAGTGTGACAAAGGTTGCATCACCACACCCACTTGAGTGTGTGTGGTCATGTGGACCATTGTGGTTTAGAAAAGAACACATTCAATGGAACTCCAATATATGTCAAACCATGGTCAGAAAGAACTAGAACATGCTGGAGTGCAACATTGGAATGCAATGGAGCACAAGTGTGATAGAGGTTGCATCACCACACCCACTTGATTGTGTGTGGTCATGTGAATCGTTGTGGTTTGGAAAAGAACACATGCAATGACACTCCAATATGTGTCAAACCATGGTTAGAAAGCCCTTGAACATGCTAGAGTGCAATGTTGGAATGCGATGCAGCACCAGTGTGATAGAGGTTGCATGACCACACCCACTTGAGTGTGTGTGGTCATGTGGATCATTGTGGTTTGGAAAAGAACACATGCAATGACACTCCAATATGTGTCAAACCATGGTCAGAAATCCATAGAACATGCTGGAGCGCAACATTCGAAGCACCAGTGTGATAGAGGTTGCATCACACCACCCACTTGAGTGTGTGTGGTCATGTGGATCATTGTCCTTTGGAAAAGAACACATTCAATGGAACTCCAATATGTGTAAAAGCATGGTCAGAAAGCCCTAGAACATGCTGGAGTGCAACATTGGAATGTGATGGAGCACTAGTGTGACAGAGGTTGCATCACCACACCCACTTGAGTGTGAGTGGTCATGTGGATCATTGTTGTTTGGAAAATAACACATGCAATGACACTCCAATATGTGTCAAACCATGGTCAGAAAGACCTAGACTATACTGGAGTGCAACATTGGAGTGCGATGGAGCACTAGTGTGATAGAGGTTGCATCACAACACCCACTTGAGAGATTGTATTATGATGGGGATCATTGTGGTTTGGAAAAGAACACAACCAATGACTCTCCAATATGTGTCAAACCATGGTCAGAAAGCCCTAGAACATGCTGGAGTGCAACATTGGTATCCAATGGAGCACCAGTGTGACAGATGTAGCATCACCACACCCACTTGAGTGTGTGTGGTCATGTGGAGCATTGTGTTTGGAAAAGATCACATGCAATGACACTCCAATATGTGTCAAACCATAGTCAGAAAGCCCTAGAACACGATGGAGTGCAACATTGGAATGCCATGGAGCACCAGTGTGACAGAGGTTACACCACCATGCCCACTTGAGTGCCTGTGTGGTTATGTGGATCATTGTGGTTTGGAAAATAACACATGCAATGACACTCCAATCTGCGTCAAACCATGGTCAGAAATCCCTAGAACATGTCGGAGTGCAACATTGGAATGCCATGGAGCACGAGTGTGACAGAGGTTGCATCACCATGCCTACTTAACTGTCTGTGTGGTCATGTGGATAATTGTGGTTTGGAAAAGAACACATGCAATGACACTCCAATATGTGTCAAACCATGGTCAGAAATCCATAGAACATGCTGGAGCGCAACATTGGAAGCACCAGTGTGATAGAGGTTGCATCACCACACCCACTTGAGTGTGTGTGGTCATGGGGATCATTGTGCTTTGGAAAAGAACACATTCAATGGAACTCCAATATGTGTCAAACCATGGTCAGAAAGCCCTAGAACATGTTGGAGTGCAACATTGTAATGTGATGGAGCACTAGTGTGACAGAGGTTGCATCACCACACCCACTTGAGTGTGAGTGGTCATGTGTATCATTGTGGTTTGGAAAATAATACATGCAATGACACTCCAATATGTGTTAAACCATGGTCAGAAAGCCCTAGAACATGCTGGAGTGCAACATTGGAATGCCATGGAGCACGAGTGTGACAGAGGTTGCATCACCATGCCCACTTAAGTGTCCGTGTGGTCATGTGGATAATTGTGGTTTGGAAAAGAACACATGCAATGACACTCCAATATGTGTCAAACCAAGGTCAGAAACCCCTAGAATATGCTACAGTGCAACATTGGAATGCGATGGAGCACCAGTGTGACAAAGGTTGCATCACCACACCCACTTGAGTGTGTGTGGTCATGTGGACCATTGTGGTTTAGAAAAGAACACATTCAATGGAACTCCAATATATGTCAAACCATGGTCAGAAAGAACTAGAACATGCTGGAGTGCAACATTGGAATGCAATGGAGCACAAGTGTGATAGAGGTTGCATCACCACACCCACTTGATTGTGTGTGGTCATGTGAATCGTTGTGGTTTGGAAAAGAACACATGCAATGACACTCCAATATGTGTCAAACCATGGTTAGAAAGCCCTTGAACATGCTAGAGTGCAATGTTGGAATGCGATGCAGCACCAGTGTGATAGAGGTTGCATGACCACACCCACTTGAGTGTGTGTGGTCATGTGGATCATTGTGGTTTGGAAAAGAACACATGCAATGACACTCCAATATGTGTCAAACCATGGTCAGAAATCCATAGAACATGCTGGAGCGCAACATTCGAAGCACCAGTGTGATAGAGGTTGCATCACACCACCCACTTGAGTGTGTGTGGTCATGTGGATCATTGTCCTTTGGAAAAGAACACATTCAATGGAACTCCAATATGTGTAAAAGCATGGTCAGAAAGCCCTAGAACATGCTGGAGTGCAACATTGGAATGTGATGGAGCACTAGTGTGACAGAGGTTGCATCACCACACCCACTTGAGTGTGAGTGGTCATGTGGATCATTGTTGTTTGGAAAATAACACATGCAATGACACTCCAATATGTGTCAAACCATGGTCAGAAAGACCTAGACTATACTGGAGTGCAACATTGGAGTGCGATGGAGCACTAGTGTGATAGAGGTTGCATCACAACACCCACTTGAGAGATTGTATTATGATGGGGATCATTGTGGTTTGGAAAAGAACACAACCAATGACTCTCCAATATGTGTCAAACCATGGTCAGAAAGCCCTAGAACATGCTGGAGTGCAACATTGGTATTCAATGGAGCACCAGTGTGACAGATGTAGCATCACCACACCCACTTGAGTGTGTGTGGTCATGTGGAGCATTGTGTTTGGAAAAGATCACATGCAATGACACTCCAATATGTGTCAAACCATAGTCAGAAAGCCCTAGAACATGATGGAGTGCAACATTGGAATGCCATGGAGCACCAGTGTGACAGAGGTTACACCACCATGCCCACTTGAGTGTCTGTGTGGTTATGTGGATCATTGTGGTTTGGAAAATAACACATGCAATGACACTCCAATCTGCGTCAAACCATGGTCAGAAATCCCTAGAACATGTCGGAGTGCAACATTGGAATGCCATGGAGCACGAGTGTGATAGAGGTTGCATCACCATGCCTACTTAAGTGTCCGTGTGGTCATGTGGATAATTGTGGTTTGGAAAAGAACACATGCAATGACACTCCAATATGTGTCAAACCAAGGTCAGAAACCCCTAGAATATGCTAGAGTGCATCATTGGAATGCCATGGAGCACCAGCGTGACAGAGGTTGCATCACCATGCCCACTTGAGTGTCTGTATGGTTATGTGGATCATTGTGGTTTGGAAAAGAACACATTCAATGGAACTCCAGTATGTGTCAAACCATGGTCAGAAAGAACTAGAACATGCTGGAGTGCAACATTGGAATGCAATGGAGCACTAGTGTGATAGAGGTTGCATCACCACACCCACTTGATTGTGTGTGGTCATTTGAATCATTGTGGTTTGGAAAAGAACACATGCAATGACACTCCAATATGAGTCCAACCAAGATCAGAAAGCCCTTGAGCATGCTAGAGTGCAACGTTGGAATGCGATGGAGCACCAGTGTGATAGAGGTTGCATTACCACACCCACTTGAGTGTGTGTGGTCATGTGGATCATTGTGGTTTCGAAAAGAACACATGCAATGACACTCCGATATGTGTCAAACCATGGTCAGAAATCCATAGAACATGCTGGAGCGCAACATTGGAAGCACCAGTGTGATAGAGGTTGCATCACCACACCCACTTGAGTGTGTGTGGTCATGGGGATCATTGTGCTTTGGAAAAGAACACATTCAATGGAACTCCAATATGTGTCAAACCATGGTCAGAAAGCGCTAGAACATGTTGGAGTGCAACATTGTAATGTGATGGAGCACTAGTGTGACAGAGGTTGCATCACCACACCCACTTGAGTGTGAGTGGTCATGTGGATCATTGTGGTTTGGAAAATAATACATGCAATGACACTCCAATATGTGTTAAACCATGGTCAGAAAGCCCTAGAACATGCTGGAGTGCAACATTGGAATGCCATGGAGCACCAGTGTGATAGAGGTTGCATGACCACACCCACTTGAGTGTGTGTGGTCATGTGGATCATTGTGGTTTGGAAAAGAACACATGCAATGACACTCCAATATGTGTCAAACCATGGTCAGAAATCCATAGAACATGCTGGAGCGCAAAATTGGAAGCACCAGCGTGATAGAGGTTGCATCACCACACCCACTTGAGTGTGTGTGGTCATGTGGATCATTGTGCTTTGGAAAATAAAACATTCAATGAAACTCCAATATGTGTCAAACCATGGTCAGAAAGCCCTAGAACATGCTGGAGTGCAACATTGGAATGTGATGGAGCACTAGTGTGACAGTGGTTGCATCACTACACCCACTTGAGTTTGAGTGGTCATGTGGATCATTGTGGTTTGGAAAATAACACATGCAATGACACTCTAATATGTGTCAAACCATGGTCAGAAAGACCTAGACTATGCTGGAGTGCAACATTGGAGTGCGATGGAGCACTAGTGTGACAGAGGTTGCATCACAACACCCACTTGAGCGATTGTATTGTGATGGGGATCATTGTGGTTTGGAAAATAACACAGCCAATGACTCTCCAATATGTGTCAAACCATGGTCAGAAAGCCCTAGAACATGCTGGAGTGCAACATTGGAATGCAATGGAGCACCAGTGTGATAGATGTTGCATTACCACACCCACTTGAGTGTGTGTGGTCATGTGGAGCATTGTGTTTGGAAAATAACACATGCAATGACACTCCAATATGTGTCAAACCATAGTCAGAAAGCCCTAGAACATGCTGGAGTGCAACATTGGAATGCCATGGAGCACCAGTGTGACAGAGGTTACATCAACATGCCCACTTGAGTGTCTGTATGGTTATGTGGATCATTGTGGTTTGGAAAATAATACATGCAATGACACTCCAATATGTGTTAAACCATGGTCAGAAAGCCCTAGAACATGCTGGAGTGCAACATTGGAATGCCATGGAGCACGAGTGTGACAGAGGTTGCATCACCATGCCCACTTAAGTGTCCGTGTGGTCATGTGGATAATTGTGGTTTGGAAAAGAACACATGCAATGACACTCCAATATGTGTCCAACCAAGGTCAGAAACCCCTAGAATATGCTAGAGTGCAACATTGGAATGCGATGGAGCACCAGTGTGACAAAGGTTGCATCACCACACCCACTTGAGTGTGTGTGGTCATGTGGATCATTGTGGTTTAGAAAAGAACACATTCAATGGAACTCCAATATATGTCAAACCATGGTCAGAAAGAACTAGAACATGCTGGAGTGCAACATTGGAATGCAATGGAGCACAAGTGTGATAGAGGTTGCATCACCACACCCACTTGATTGTGTGTGGTCATGTGAATCGTTGTGGTTTGGAAAAGAACACATGCAATGACACTCCAATATGTGTCAAACCATGGTTAGAAAGCCCTTGAACATGCTAGAGTGCAATGTTGGAATGCGATGCAGCACCAGTGTGATAGAGGTTGCATGACCACACCCACTTGAGTGTGTGTGGTCATGTGGATCATTGTGGTTTGGAAAATAACACATGCAATGACACTCCAATATGTGTCAAACCATGGTCAGAAATCCATAGAACATGCTGGAGCGCAAAATTGGAAGCACCAGCGTGATAGAGGTTGCATCACCACACCCACTTGAGTGTGTGTGGTCATGTGGATCATTGTGCTTTGGAAAATAAAACATTCAATGAAACTCCAATATGTGTCAAACCATGGTCAGAAAGCCCTAGAACATGCTGGAGTGCAACATTGGAGTGTGATGGAGCACTATTGTGACAGAGGTTGCATCACTACACCCACTTGAGTTTGAGTGGTCATGTGGATCATTGTGGTTTGGAAAATAACACATGCAATGACACTCCAATATGTGTCAAACCATGGTCAGAAAGACCTAGACTATGCTGGAGTGCAACATTGGAGTGCGATGGAGCACTAGTGTGACAGAGGTTGCATCACAACACCCACTTGAGCGATTGTATTGTGATGGGGATCATTGTGGTTTGGAAAATAACACAGCCAATGACTCTCCAATATGTGTCAAACCATGGTCAGAAAGCCCTAGAACATGCTGGAGTGCAACATTGGAATGCAATGGAGCACCAGTGTGATAGATGTTGCATTACCACACCCACTTGAGTGTGTGTGGTCATGTGGAGCATTGTGTTTGGAAAATAACACATGCAATGACACTCCAATATGTGTCAAACCATAGTCAGAAAGCCCTAGAACATGCTGGAGTGCAACATTGGAATGCCATGGAGCACCAGTGTGACAGAGGTTACATCAACATGCCCACTTGAGTGTCTGTATGGTTATGTGGATCATTGTGGTTTGGAAAATAATACATGCAATGACACTCCAATATGTGTTAAACCATGGTCAGAAAGCCCTAGAACATGCTGGAGTGCAACATTGGAATGCCATGGAGCACGAGTGTGACAGAGGTTGCATCACCATGCCCACTTAAGTGTCCGTGTGGTCATGTGGATAATTGTGGTTTGGAAAAGAACACATGCAATGACACTCCAATATGTGTCCAACCAAGGTCAGAAACCCCTAGAATATGCTAGAGTGCAACATTGGAATGCGATGGAGCACCAGTGTGACAAAGGTTGCATCACCACACCCACTTGAGTGTGTGTGGTCATGTGGATCATTGTGGTTTAGAAAAGAACACATTCAATGGAACTCCAATATATGTCAAACCATGGTCAGAAAGAACTAGAACATGCTGGAGTGCAACATTGGAATGCAATGGAGCACAAGTGTGATAGAGGTTGCATCACCACACCCACTTGATTGTGTGTGGTCATGTGAATCGTTGTGGTTTGGAAAAGAACACATGCAATGACACTCCAATATGTGTCAAACCATGGTTAGAAAGCCCTTGAACATGCTAGAGTGCAATGTTGGAATGCGATGCAGCACCAGTGTGATAGAGGTTGCATGACCACACCCACTTGAGTGTGTGTGGTCATGTGGATCATTGTGGTTTGGAAAATAACACATGCAATGACACTCCAATATGTGTCAAACCATGGTCAGAAATCCATAGAACATGCTGGAGCGCAAAATTGGAAGCACCAGCGTGATAGAGGTTGCATCACCACACCCACTTGAGTGTGTGTGGTCATGTGGATCATTGTGCTTTGGAAAATAAAACATTCAATGAAACTCCAATATGTGTCAAACCATGGTCAGAAAGCCCTAGAACATGCTGGAGTGCAACATTGGAGTGTGATGGAGCACTATTGTGACAGAGGTTGCATCACTACACCCACTTGAGTTTGAGTGGTCATGTGGATCATTGTGGTTTGGAAAATAACACATGCAATGACACTCCAATATGTGTCAAACCATGGTCAGAAAGACCTAGACTATGCTGGAGTGCAACATTGGAGTGCGATGGAGCACTAGTGTGACAGAGGTTGCATCACAACACCCACTTGAGCGATTGTATTGTGATGGGGATCATTGTGGTTTGGAAAATAACACAACCAATGACTCTCCAATATGTGTCAAACCATGGTCAGAAAGCCCTAGAACATGCTGGAGTGCAACATTGGAATGCCATGGAGCAGCAGTGTGATAGAGGTAGCATCACCATGCCCACTTGAGTGTCTATGTGGTTATGTGGATCAATGTGGTTTGGAAAATAACACATGCAATGACACTCCAATGTGTGTCAAACCATAGTCAAAAAGCCCTAGAACATGCTAGAGTGCAACATTGGAATGCCATGGAGCACGAGTGTGACAGAGGTTGCATCACCATGCCCACTTAAGTGTCCGTTTGGTCATGTGGATAATTGTGGTTTGAAAAAGAACACATGCAATGCCACTCCAATATGTGTCAAACCAAGGTCAGTAACCCCTAGAATATGCTAGAGTGGAACATTGGAATGCGATGGAGCACCAGTGTGACAGAGGTTGCATCACCACACCCACTTGAGTGTGTGTGGTCATGTGGATCATTGTGGTTTGGAAAAGAACACATTCAATGGAACTCCAATATGTGTCAAACCATGGTCAGAAAGCCCTAGAACATGCTGGAGTGCAACGTTGGAATGTGATGGAGCACTTGTGTGACAGAGGTTGCATCACCACACCCACTTGAGTGTGAGTTGTCATGTGGATCATTGTGGTTTGTAAAATAGCACATGCAATGACACTCCAATATTTGTCAAACCATTGTCAGAAAGACCTAGAATATGCTGGAGTGCACCATTGGAAATCGATGGAGCACTAGTCTGACAGAGGTTGCATCACAACACCCACTTGAGCGATTGTATGGACATGTGGATCATTGTGGTTTAGAAAAGAACGCATGCAATTACACTCCAATATGTGTCAAACCATGGCCAGAAAGCCCTAGAACATGCTAGAGTGCAACATTAGAATGCGATTTAGCACTAGTGTGATAGCGGTTGCATCACCACACCCACTTGAGTGTGTGTGGTCATGTGGATCATTGTGGTTTGGAAAAAAACACATGCAATGACACTCAAATATGTGTTAAACAATGGTCAGAAAGCCCTAAAAATGCTGGAGTGCAACATTACAATGGGATGGAGCACTAGTGTGAGAGAGGTTGCATCACAACACCCACTTGAGCGAGTGTGTGGTCATGTGGATCATTGTGGTTTGGAAAAGAACACATGCAATGACACTCAAATATGTGTGAAACCATGGTCAGAAAGAACTAGAACATGCTAGAGTGCAACAATGGAATGCAATCTAGCACCACTGTGACAGAGGTTGCATCACCATGCCCACTTGAGTTTCCATGTGGTCATGTCGATAATTGTTGTTTGGAAAAGAACACATGCAATGACACTCCAATATGTGTCATACCAAGGTTAGAAAGCCCTAGAATATGCTCGAGTGCAACATTGGAAGGCGATGGAGCACTAGTGTGACAGAGGTTGCATCACCACACCCACTTGAGTGTTTGTGGTCATGTGGATCATTGTGGTTTTGAAAACAACACATGCAATGACACTCCAATATGTGTCAAACCATGGTCAGAAAGAACTAGAACATGCTGGAGTGCAACATTGGAATGCGATGGAGCACTAGTGTGATAGACGTTACATCACCACACCCACTTGAGTGTGTGTGGTCATGTGAATCATTGTGGTTTGGAAAATAACACATGCAATGACACTCCAATATGTGTCAAACCATGGTCAGAAAGACCTAGACTATACTGGAGTGCAACATTGGAGTGCGATGGAGCACTAGTGTGATAGAGGTTGCATCACAACACCCACTTGAGAGATTGTATTATGATGGGGATCATTGTGGTTTGGAAAAGAACACAACCAATGACTCTCCAATATGTGTCAAACCATGGTCAGAAAGCCCTAGAACATGCTGGAGTGCAACATTGGTATTCAATGGAGCACCAGTGTGACAGATGTAGCATCACCACACCCACTTGAGTGTGTGTGGTCATGTGGAGCATTGTGTTTGGAAAAGATCACATGCAATGACACTCCAATATGTGTCAAACCATAGTCAGAAAGCCCTAGAACATGATGGAGTGCAACATTGGAATGCCATGGAGCACCAGTGTGACAGAGGTTACACCACCATGCCCACTTGAGTGTCTGTGTGGTTATGTGGATCATTGTGGTTTGGAAAATAACACATGCAATGACACTCCAATCTGCGTCAAACCATGGTCAGAAATCCCTAGAACATGTCGGAGTGCAACATTGGAATGCCATGGAGCACGAGTGTGATAGAGGTTGCATCACCATGCCTACTTAAGTGTCCGTGTGGTCATGTGGATAATTGTGGTTTGGAAAAGAACACATGCAATGACACTCCAATATGTGTCAAACCAAGGTCAGAAACCCCTAGAATATGCTAGAGTGCATCATTGGAATGCCATGGAGCACCAGCGTGACAGAGGTTGCATCACCATGCCCACTTGAGTGTCTGTATGGTTATGTGGATCATTGTGGTTTGGAAAAGAACACATTCAATGGAACTCCAGTATGTGTCAAACCATGGTCAGAAAGAACTAGAACATGCTGGAGTGCAACATTGGAATGCAATGGAGCACTAGTGTGATAGAGGTTGCATCACCACACCCACTTGATTGTGTGTGGTCATTTGAATCATTGTGGTTTGGAAAAGAACACATGCAATGACACTCCAATATGAGTCCAACCAAGATCAGAAAGCCCTTGAGCATGCTAGAGTGCAACGTTGGAATGCGATGGAGCACCAGTGTGATAGAGGTTGCATTACCACACCCACTTGAGTGTGTGTGGTCATGTGGATCATTGTGGTTTCGAAAAGAACACATGCAATGACACTCCGATATGTGTCAAACCATGGTCAGAAATCCATAGAACATGCTGGAGCGCAACATTGGAAGCACCAGTGTGATAGAGGTTGCATCACCACACCCACTTGAGTGTGTGTGGTCATGGGGATCATTGTGCTTTGGAAAAGAACACATTCAATGGAACTCCAATATGTGTCAAACCATGGTCAGAAAGCGCTAGAACATGTTGGAGTGCAACATTGTAATGTGATGGAGCACTAGTGTGACAGAGGTTGCATCACCACACCCACTTGAGTGTGAGTGGTCATGTGGATCATTGTGGTTTGGAAAATAATACATGCAATGACACTCCAATATGTGTTAAACCATGGTCAGAAAGCCCTAGAACATGCTGGAGTGCAACATTGGAATGCCATGGAGCACCAGTGTGATAGAGGTTGCATGACCACACCCACTTGAGTGTGTGTGGTCATGTGGATCATTGTGGTTTGGAAAAGAACACATGCAATGACACTCCAATATGTGTCAAACCATGGTCAGAAATCCATAGAACATGCTGGAGCGCAAAATTGGAAGCACCAGCGTGATAGAGGTTGCATCACCACACCCACTTGAGTGTGTGTGGTCATGTGGATCATTGTGCTTTGGAAAATAAAACATTCAATGAAACTCCAATATGTGTCAAACCATGGTCAGAAAGCCCTAGAACATGCTGGAGTGCAACATTGGAATGTGATGGAGCACTAGTGTGACAGTGGTTGCATCACTACACCCACTTGAGTTTGAGTGGTCATGTGGATCATTGTGGTTTGGAAAATAACACATGCAATGACACTCCAATATGTGTCAAACCATGGTCAGAAAGACCTAGACTATGCTGGAGTGCAACATTGGAGTGCGATGGAGCACTAGTGTGACAGAGGTTGCATCACAACACCCACTTGAGCGATTGTATTGTGATGGGGATCATTGTGGTTTGGAAAATAACACAGCCAATGACTCTCCAATATGTGTCAAACCATGGTCAGAAAGCCCTAGAACATGCTGGAGTGCAACATTGGAATGCAATGGAGCACCAGTGTGATAGATGTTGCATTACCACACCCACTTGAGTGTGTGTGGTCATGTGGAGCATTGTGTTTGGAAAATAACACATGCAATGACACTCCAATATGTGTCAAACCATAGTCAGAAAGCCCTAGAACATGCTGGAGTGCAACATTGGAATGCCATGGAGCACCAGTGTGACAGAGGTTACATCAACATGCCCACTTGAGTGTCTGTATGGTTATGTGGATCATTGTGGTTTGGAAAATAATACATGCAATGACACTCCAATATGTGTTAAACCATGGTCAGAAAGCCCTAGAACATGCTGGAGTGCAACATTGGAATGCCATGGAGCACGAGTGTGACAGAGGTTGCATCACCATGCCCACTTAAGTGTCCGTGTGGTCATGTGGATAATTGTGGTTTGGAAAAGAACACATGCAATGACACTCCAATATGTGTCCAACCAAGGTCAGAAACCCCTAGAATATGCTAGAGTGCAACATTGGAATGCGATGGAGCACCAGTGTGACAAAGGTTGCATCACCACACCCACTTGAGTGTGTGTGGTCATGTGGATCATTGTGGTTTAGAAAAGAACACATTCAATGGAACTCCAATATATGTCAAACCATGGTCAGAAAGAACTAGAACATGCTGGAGTGCAACATTGGAATGCAATGGAGCACAAGTGTGATAGAGGTTGCATCACCACACCCACTTGATTGTGTGTGGTCATGTGAATCGTTGTGGTTTGGAAAAGAACACATGCAATGACACTCCAATATGTGTCAAACCATGGTTAGAAAGCCCTTGAACATGCTAGAGTGCAATGTTGGAATGCGATGCAGCACCAGTGTGATAGAGGTTGCATGACCACACCCACTTGAGTGTGTGTGGTCATGTGGATCATTGTGGTTTGGAAAATAACACATGCAATGACACTCCAATATGTGTCAAACCATGGTCAGAAATCCATAGAACATGCTGGAGCGCAAAATTGGAAGCACCAGCGTGATAGAGGTTGCATCACCACACCCACTTGAGTGTGTGTGGTCATGTGGATCATTGTGCTTTGGAAAATAAAACATTCAATGAAACTCCAATATGTGTCAAACCATGGTCAGAAAGCCCTAGAACATGCTGGAGTGCAACATTGGAGTGTGATGGAGCACTATTGTGACAGAGGTTGCATCACTACACCCACTTGAGTTTGAGTGGTCATGTGGATCATTGTGGTTTGGAAAATAACACATGCAATGACACTCCAATATGTGTCAAACCATGGTCAGAAAGACCTAGACTATGCTGGAGTGCAACATTGGAGTGCGATGGAGCACTAGTGTGACAGAGGTTGCATCACAACACCCACTTGAGCGATTGTATTGTGATGGGGATCATTGTGGTTTGGAAAATAACACAGCCAATGACTCTCCAATATGTGTCAAACCATGGTCAGAAAGCCCTAGAACATGCTGGAGTGCAACATTGGAATGCAATGGAGCACCAGTGTGATAGATGTTGCATTACCACACCCACTTGAGTGTGTGTGGTCATGTGGAGCATTGTGTTTGGAAAATAACACATGCAATGACACTCCAATATGTGTCAAACCATAGTCAGAAAGCCCTAGAACATGCTGGAGTGCAACATTGGAATGCCATGGAGCACCAGTGTGACAGAGGTTACATCAACATGCCCACTTGAGTGTCTGTATGGTTATGTGGATCATTGTGGTTTGGAAAATAATACATGCAATGACACTCCAATATGTGTTAAACCATGGTCAGAAAGCCCTAGAACATGCTGGAGTGCAACATTGGAATGCCATGGAGCACGAGTGTGACAGAGGTTGCATCACCATGCCCACTTAAGTGTCCGTGTGGTCATGTGGATAATTGTGGTTTGGAAAAGAACACATGCAATGACACTCCAATATGTGTCCAACCAAGGTCAGAAACCCCTAGAATATGCTAGAGTGCAACATTGGAATGCGATGGAGCACCAGTGTGACAAAGGTTGCATCACCACACCCACTTGAGTGTGTGTGGTCATGTGGATCATTGTGGTTTAGAAAAGAACACATTCAATGGAACTCCCATATATGTCAAACCATGGTCAGAAAGAACTAGAACATGCTGGAGTGCAACATTGGAATGCAATGGAGCACAAGTGTGATAGAGGTTGCATCACCACACCCACTTGATTGTGTGTGGTCATGTGAATCGTTGTGGTTTGGAAAAGAACACATGCAATGACACTCCAATATGTGTCAAACCATGGTTAGAAAGCCCTTGAACATGCTAGAGTGCAATGTTGGAATGCGATGCAGCACCAGTGTGATAGAGGTTGCATGACCACACCCACTTGAGTGTGTGTGGTCATGTGGATCATTGTGGTTTGGAAAATAACACATGCAATGACACTCCAATATGTGTCAAACCATGGTCAGAAATCCATAGAACATGCTGGAGCGCAAAATTGGAAGCACCAGCGTGATAGAGGTTGCATCACCACACCCACTTGAGTGTGTGTGGTCATGTGGATCATTGTGCTTTGGAAAATAAAACATTCAATGAAACTCCAATATGTGTCAAACCATGGTCAGAAAGCCCTAGAACATGCTGGAGTGCAACATTGGAGTGTGATGGAGCACTATTGTGACAGAGGTTGCATCACTACACCCACTTGAGTTTGAGTGGTCATGTGGATCATTGTGGTTTGGAAAATAACACATGCAATGACACTCCAATATGTGTCAAACCATGGTCAGAAAGACCTAGACTATGCTGGAGTGCAACATTGGAGTGCGATGGAGCACTAGTGTGACAGAGGTTGCATCACAACACCCACTTGAGCGATTGTATTGTGATGGGGATCATTGTGGTTTGGAAAATAACACAACCAATGACTCTCCAATATGTGTCAAACCATGGTCAGAAAGCCCTAGAACATGCTGGAGTGCAACATTGGAATGCCATGGAGCAGCAGTGTGATAGAGGTAGCATCACCATGCCCACTTGAGTGTCTATGTGGTTATGTGGATCAATGTGGTTTGGAAAATAACACATGCAATGACACTCCAATGTGTGTCAAACCATAGTCAAAAAGCCCTAGAACATGCTAGAGTGCAACATTGGAATGCCATGGAGCACGAGTGTGACAGAGGTTGCATCACCATGCCCACTTAAGTGTCCGTTTGGTCATGTGGATAATTGTGGTTTGAAAAAGAACACATGCAATGCCACTCCAATATGTGTCAAACCAAGGTCAGTAACCCCTAGAATATGCTAGAGTGGAACATTGGAATGCGATGGAGCACCAGTGTGACAGAGGTTGCATCACCACACCCACTTGAGTGTGTGTGGTCATGTGGATCATTGTGGTTTGGAAAAGAACACATTCAATGGAACTCCAATATGTGTCAAACCATGGTCAGAAAGCCCTAGAACATGCTGGAGTGCAACGTTGGAATGTGATGGAGCACTTGTGTGACAGAGGTTGCATCACCACACCCACTTGAGTGTGAGTTGTCATGTGGATCATTGTGGTTTGTAAAATAGCACATGCAATGACACTCCAATATTTGTCAAACCATTGTCAGAAAGACCTAGAATATGCTGGAGTGCACCATTGGAAATCGATGGAGCACTAGTCTGACAGAGGTTGCATCACAACACCCACTTGAGCGATTGTATGGACATGTGGATCATTGTGGTTTAGAAAAGAACGCATGCAATTACACTCCAATATGTGTCAAACCATGGCCAGAAAGCCCTAGAACATGCTAGAGTGCAACATTAGAATGCGATTTAGCACTAGTGTGATAGCGGTTGCATCACCACACCCACTTGAGTGTGTGTGGTCATGTGGATCATTGTGGTTTGGAAAAAAACACATGCAATGACACTCAAATATGTGTTAAACAATGGTCAGAAAGCCCTAAAAATGCTGGAGTGCAACATTACAATGGGATGGAGCACTAGTGTGAGAGAGGTTGCATCACAACACCCACTTGAGCGAGTGTGTGGTCATGTGGATCATTGTGGTTTGGAAAAGAACACATGCAATGACACTCAAATATGTGTGAAACCATGGTCAGAAAGAACTAGAACATGCTAGAGTGCAACAATGGAATGCAATCTAGCACCACTGTGACAGAGGTTGCATCACCATGCCCACTTGAGTTTCCATGTGGTCATGTCGATAATTGTTGTTTGGAAAAGAACACATGCAATGACACTCCAATATGTGTCATACCAAGGTTAGAAAGCCCTAGAATATGCTCGAGTGCAACATTGGAAGGCGATGGAGCACTAGTGTGACAGAGGTTGCATCACCACACCCACTTGAGTGTTTGTGGTCATGTGGATCATTGTGGTTTTGAAAACAACACATGCAATGACACTCCAATATGTGTCAAACCATGGTCAGAAAGAACTAGAACATGCTGGAGTGCAACATTGGAATGCGATGGAGCACTAGTGTGATAGACGTTACATCACCACACCCACTTGAGTGTGTGTGGTCATGTGAATCATTGTGGTTTGGAAAATAACACATGCAATGACACTCCAATATGTGTCAAACCATGGTCGGAAAACCCTAGAACATGCTGGAGTGCAACATTGGAATGCGATGGAACACCAATGTGATAGAGATTGCATCACCACACCCACTTGACTGTGTGTGGTCATGTGGACCATTGTGGTTTGGAAAAGAACACATGCAATGATACTCCAAAATGTGTCAAACCATGGTTAGAAAGAATTAGAACATGCTGGAGTGCAACATTGGAATGCAATCTAGCACCACTGTGACAGAGGTTGCATCACCATGCCGAATTCAGTGTGCGTGGTAATGTGGATCATTGTGGTTTGGAAAAGAACACATCCAGTGAAACTCCAATATGTGTTAAACCTTGGTCCAAAAGCCCTAGAACATGCTGGAGTGCAACATTGTAATGTGATGGAGCACCAATGTGATAGAGGTTGCATCACCACACCCACTAGATTGTGTGTGGTCATGTGGATCATTGTGGTTTGGCAAAGAACACATCCAATGACACTCCAATATGTGTCAAACCTAGGTCAGAAAGCCCAAGAACATGCTGGAGTGCAACATTGGAATGCAATGGAGCACTAGTGTGACAGAGGTTGCATCACCACACACACTTGAGCGATTGTATTGATGTGGATCATTGTGGTTTGGAAAAGAACACATGCAATGACACTCCAATCTGTGTCGAACCATGGTCAGAAAGCCCTAGGACATGCTGGAGTGCAACATTGGAATGCGATGGAGCACCAATGTGATAGAGGTTGCATTTGTGGTCATATAGATCATTGTGGTGTAGAAAAGAAAACATGCAATGACACTCCAATATGTATCAAACCAGGGTCAGAAATCCCTAGAACATGCTGGAGCGCAACATTAGAATGCGATGGAGCACCAGTGTGTCAGAGGTTGCATCATCGCACCCAGGTGTGTGTGTTCCTGGTCTTTTGAATCATTGTGGTTTGGAAAAGAACACACGCAAGTACACTCCAATATGTGTCAAATCATGGCCAGAAAGCCCTAGAACATGCTAGATTGCAACATTGGAATGCGACGGAGCACTAGTGTGACAGAGGTTGCATCACCACACCCAAGTGAGTGTGTGTGGTCATGTGGATCATTGTGGTTTGGAAAAGAACACATTAAATGGAACTCCAATATGCGTCAAACCATTGTCGAAAAGCCCTAGAACATGCTGGAGTGTAACATTGGAATGCGATGTAGCACTAGTGTGACACATGTTGCATCACCACACCCACTTGAGTGTGAGTGGTCATGTGGATCATTGTGGTTTGGAAAAAACACATGCAACGACACTCCAATATGGGTCAAACCATGCTCAAAAAGCCTTAGAAGATGCTGTAGTGCAACATTGGAATGCGATAGAGCACTAGTGTGACAGAGGTTGCATCATATCACACACTTGAGCGAGTGTGTGGTCATGTGGATCATTGTGGTTTGGAAAAACACATGCAATGACACTCCAATATGTGTCAAACCATGGTGAGAAAGCCCTAAAACATGCTGGAGTGCAGCATTGGAATGCCATGGAGCACCACTGTGATAGAGGTTGCATCACCACACCTACTTGAGTGTCTTTGTGATCATGTGGATCATTGTGGTTTGGAAAACAACAGATGCAATGACACTCCAATATGTCTCAAACCATGGTCAGAAAGCCCTAGAACATGCTGGAGTGCAAATTGGAATGCGATGGAGCACTAGTGTGATAGGGGTTGCATCAACACACCCACTTGAGTGTGTTTGGTCATGTGAATCATTGTGGTTTGGAAAATAACACATGCAATGACACTCAAATATGTCTCAAACCATGGTCAGAAAGCCCTAGAATATGCTGGAGTGCAACATTGGAATGCGATGGAGCCCTAGTGTGACAGAGGTTGCATCACAAAACCCACTTGAGCGAGTGTCTGGTCATGTGGATCATTGTTGTTTGGAAAGTAACACATGCAATGACACTCCAATATGTGTCAAACCATGGTCAGAAAGCCCTAGAACATGCTAGAGTGCAACATTAGAATGCGATGGAGCACCATTGTGACAGATGTTGCGTCACCACACCCACTTGAGTGTGCGTGGTCATGTGGATCATTGTGGTTTGGAAAAGAACACATGCAATGACACTCCAATATGTGTCAAACCATGCTTAGAAAGCCGTAGAACATGCTAGAGTGCAACATTGGAATACAATGGAGCACTAGTGTGGCAGAGTTTGCATCACAACACCCACTTGAGTGAGTCTATGGTCATGTGGATTATTGTGGTTTGGAAAAGAACACATGCAATGACACTCCAATATGTGTCAAACCATGGTCAGAAAGCCCTAGAACATGTTGGAGTGCAACATTGGAATGCGATGGGGCATCAGTGTGATAGAGGTTGCATCACCACACCCAATTGAGAGTGTGTGGTCATGTGGATCATTGTGGTTTGGAAAAGAACACATCCAATGACAATCCAATATGTGTGAAGACACGGTCAGAGAGCCCTAGAAAATTCTGGAGTGCAACATTGGAATGCAATGGAGCACTAGTGTGACAGAGGTTGCATCACCACACACACTTGAGTGTGAGTGGTCATGTGGATCATTGTGGTGTGGAAAAGAACAGATGCAATGCCACTCCAATATGTGTCAAACCATGCTCAGAAAGCCCTAGAACATGCTGGAGTGCAACATTGGAATACGATGGAGCACTAGTGTGACAAAGGTTGCATCACAACACCCACTTGAGTGAGTCTGTGGTCATGTGGATTATTGTGGTTTGGAAAAGAACACATGCAATGTCACTCCAATATGTGTCAAACCATGGTCAGAAAGACCTAGAACATGCTGGAGTGCAACATTGGAATGCCATGGAGCACTAGTGTGACGGTGGTTGCATAACCACACCCACTTGAGTGTCTTTGTGGGCAGGTGGATCATTGTTGTTAGGAAAAGAACACATGCAATGACACTCCAATATGTGTCAAACCATGGTCAGAAAGCCCTAGAACCTGTGCTGGAGTGCAACATTGCAATGCGATGGAGCACTATTGTGATAGAGGTTGCATCACCACACACAATTGAGTGTGTGTGATCATGTGGATCCTTGTGGTTTGGAAAAGAACACATGCAATGACACTCAAATATGTGTCAAACCATGGTCAGAAAAGACTAGAACATGCTGGAGTGCAACATTGGAATGCCATAGAGCACCAGTGTGACAGAGGTTGCATCACCATGCCCCTTGAGTGTCTTGTGGTCATGTGGATCATTGTGGTTTGGAATAGAACACATGCAATGCCACTCAAATATGTGTCAAACCATGGTCAGAAAGCCCTAGAACATGCTGGAGTACAACATTGAAATGCCATGGAGCACTAGTGTGACAGAGGTTGCATCACCACACCCACTTGAGTGACTTTGTGGTCATGTGGATCATTGTGGTTTGGAAATTAACACATGCAATGACACTCCAATATGTGTCAAACCATGGCCAGAAAGCCCTAGAACATGCTGGAGTGCAACATTGGAATGGGATGGAGCATCAGTGTGATAGAGGTTGCATCACCACACCCACTTGAGTGTGTGTGGTCATGTGGATCATTGTGGTTTGGAAAAGAACACATGCAATGCCACTTCAATATGTGACAAACCAAGGTCAGAAAGCCCTAGAACATGCTGAAGTACAACATTGGAATGCGATGGAGCACCAGTGTGGTAGAAGTTGCATCACCACACCCACTTGAGTGTGTGTGGTCATGTGGATCATTGTGGTTTGGAAAAGAACACATGCAATGACACTCCAATATGTGTAAAACTATGGTCAGAAATTCCTAGAACATGCTGGAGTGCAACATTGGAATGTGATGGAGCACTAGTGTGACAGAGGTTTCATTACCACACCCACTTGAGTGTGAGTGGTCATGTGGATCATTGTGGTTTGGAAAAGAACACATGCAATGACACTTAAATATGTGTCAAACCATGCTCAGAAATCCCCAAAACATGCTGGAGTGCAACATTGGAATGTGATGGAGCACTAGTGTAACAGAGGTTGCATCACAACACCCACATGAGTGAGTCTGTGGTCATGTGGATCATTGTGGTTTGGAAAAGAACACATGCAATGACACTCCAATATGTGTCAAACCATGGTTAGAAAGCCCTGGAACATGCTGGAGTGCAACATTGGAATGTCATGGAGCACCAGTGTGACAGAGGTTGCATCACCACACCCACTTGAGTGTCTTTGTGGTCATGTGGATCATTGTAGTTTGGAAAAGAACACATGCAATGACACTACATTATGTGTCAAACCATGGTTAGAAATCCCTAGAACATGCTGGAGTGCAACATTGGAATGCGATGGAGCACCAGCGTGATAGAGGTTGCAGCACCACACCCACTTGGGTGTGTCTTGTCATGTGGATGATTGTGGTTTGGAAAAGAACACATGCAATGCGACATTTGAATGCGATGGAGCACTAGTGTGACAGAGGTTGCATCACAACACCCACTTGAGAGAGTGTGTGGTCATGTGGATCATTGTGGTTTGAAAAAGAACAGATGCAATGAGACTCCAATAAATGTCAAACCATGGTCAGAAAGCCCTAGAACATGCCAGAGTGCAACATTGGAATGCCATGGAGCACTAGTGTGACCGAGGTTGCATCACCACACCCACTCGAGTGTCTTTGTGGTTATGTGGATTGTCATGGTGGTGGCATGGTAGATGCCATGGATAGGCTAAAGATGGGGCCAATGTGCACTAGAGGAATCCAAGAGGGATAGCGTGGTGATTCCACACACATATGTTTGTATTTTCACTCTATCAATGGTGGATTACAAGGGATCCTTGAGTTGTTTGTGAATAGGAGACTAGTTCTCTTACCCCCCACTACAATCCTCCAGGGTTCCTCCTAGACAGAATAATCGATCCGCCTCTAAGGAGGCCCTGGTCCTCCTTATATAGGGGAAACCAGGTTATAAAGATAGGGCATACGTGGAGGCATGTTACCCGAATATGACCTTTGGTTAAAGCTAGATGCCTCTTTGTTCACTTTAACGACTAGTCTGGACTATGGACGTAACCCTCTATGAGCTCCTCGTCTTTTGGCGTCACTAGACACGGACTACGTCAGCCAACACTTCCCTGTGTCACCTTTGCCAGCCACGCCCCGCTGGTCCTTCCCTCTGCTCGCTCTGCTCACTACTTACTAAATATGTTGAGCTTGTTGGGGAACCCCAAGAGGAAGGTATGATGAGTACAGCAACATGTTTTCCCTCATTTATGAAACCAAGGTTATCGAACCAGTAGGAGCAAGGAAACACCTCCAATGTGTTGTTTCCAACTTGGAATCCTGCACAACACAATCACTAGACTTTGCCCCCAACTTACAGTGAGGTTGTCAATCTCACCGGTTTTGCTGAAAACAAAGGATTAAACACATTGTGTGGAAGATAGTAATTGCTTGTAGAAAGTAAACAGAAAAAAGTAAACAACTTTATAGATTGATGGTAAAAGAAAGGACCGGGGTCCATTGTTTACTAGTGGTGATTCTCCTTAAGATAGATGACATGTTGGGTGAAGAAATTACAGCAGGGAAATTGACAAACATCGATAAAGCATACATGCATATACTAATCATCTTGACTCATATGAGATTTGATTGGGCATTACAACATTATACATAGACCGTAATCCAACTACATCTATGACTAATAATCCACCTTCAGGTTATCATCTGAACCCCCTCTAGTATTAAGTTGCAAGCAATAGATAATTGCATTAAGCAAAGTGTGTAAAGTAAACAATATGATTGTTCAATGAACAAAGGATTGCTATTTTCTCCCTAGTAGCAACAGCACATCTAGTACCTTAGAGATTTCTGTCACTTCCCTAGATTCCTAGAGGCATGAACCCATTATCAAGCATAAATACTCCCACTTGGAGTTGCTAGCATCTACTCGGCCAAGATAGCTACTAACAACAGAGAGCATGCAAGATCACAAATAACAAAGACATGATAGAATAAATAATCAATCTTAAATAGCATCTCAATATCCATCGGATCCCTGCTAACACAACATGTATGATTACAAATAGATGATCATGATCATGAACAGAGCTCACAAGATCTAAACATGGTAGCACAAAGGAGAAGAACCAACCATCTAACTACTACATGGACCCATAGTCCAGGGATGAACTACTCACGCATCATACCGGAGGCAGGCATGGTATGAAGAAGGCCTCTAGGGTGAATTCTCCCCTCCGGCAGGGTGCCGGGAGGAGCTTTAGATCCCTCCCGATCTAGGGATGGAGATGGCAGCCGCTACAGACTCTTTCGTGGAAGTTTGATCGGGTCCTGCGGGTTTCTATATCAGAGACTTCTTATAGGATAAAGGGGAGACAGAGGGGGTGCCTAAGGCGGCTGCACCCCCCAGGCATGGGCTTGGCCTGGCCACGTGGCCTGCGGGTGTGGCCCCCTTGAGGCCCTTCTCTGTCTCGTCTTCTGGCTCCGCGTTCCCCTTCGTGAAATATTGACTTTGGCTTTTGTCCCGTCCAATTCCGAGAATATTCATTTTCTGGTTTTCCTGGAACCAAAAACAACAGAAAACAGGCAATTGGCACTGTGGCATCTTGTTAATAGGTTAGTCCCAGAAAGTGTATAAAAATACTCCAAAGTGTGGACAAAACATAATAAAGTAGATATAAAACAAGCATGGAACATCAAAAATTATAGATACATTAGCAACATATCAACATCCCCAAGCTTAACTCCTACTCGTCCTCGAGTAGGTAAGTGATAAAAAGAAAGAATAATTTTTGAGGTGTCATGCACCATCATAATCTTGATCAGAGTATTTGTAAAACATTGATAGCTGGGATCATAGTACTTTAACATGGCATGAAAGATATAGTTCTAACAATAATACATAGCAACTAAGTTGTAGAATGAAAAGGTACAAACAAAAGATTCATGAATAACAATGCTTTGCAAGACGTTTGTTTGTTTCACATAAAGAAACATAATGAGAATGGCATTCAGGTTGTCCCTCATAGTGTAGCAAAACATAAATGCATTGGACACCTTCAAAGTTCATAAGGGTGACTAGATACAAATAGTTTAAGAACAAGCAATCTCAAAGTTATGAATCAATCAACAAGTTTTGGGACAATGCACATTAAACTAAGAATGGCAACTATGCTCTCTCAATAGGTGCATAAAGATAGAAGATGGATACTCAACATAAAAGTAAAAGAAAGGCCTTCATAGAAGGAAGCAGGGATTCAAGTCTCATAAAGAGCTTCCAAAAATTATGGTACTTATTAGCTTTCAGCTCTCATTGCCCCTATCATAAGCATCTTCAATTGATTAAGGTTAAAGTGACACAACTAAGAGGATATGCTTGACAAGTTATAAGTTGAAATCTCATGCCCCTTGCTTACGAGTACCGAACCTCATGCTACTCATCTTCGGTCACAAGTAAGCTCTTGTCATTGTAAGTACATATGTAGCATAGAGAACCGCCAATGGGTACCCTTGCCCCATGACACAGGAGCTATCCATATCAAAATGACAAGGCAACAGAGAATGAGCATCTCAGCGATCTTTTTATTTGCTATTTGCATAGGTTTTTATTGAGGATGCTTCATAGAGTGCTCATTATGGTTATGCTACAAGTTTCCACCATGATTAGGCATGGCTTAGGCTAGCGGCCCAGGCATTTCTCTAACACACATACAAACTCCATGATCTTACAAGTGCCCCTTTTATTTCACACCACCGGGATCCATAAGCAAAAGGATCATGATATCAACAGAATAATAAGTGCAATGTTGAAAGCGTTCCCCATGATACATGGTTCTGCTAACTTCAACTTATAAAGCACAAGCATATATGCAACAAAGATGGAAACAATGGTTCAAGATTATTGAGTGCAAGAAAGTAAAGTGTGCCATCAAGTTTGTGAGAGCTTTAATCACTAATTTTCACATAACAAGTTTAATTCGGAAGGTAGATAAAACCATGAATATACTTGTAGTATCAAATGCTAATAGGTAGGTATGGTGGACTATTTGGAATAACTTTGGTTTTATTTGTATTTGGATGCATGATGGGACTCATACTTGGTATGGAGGCTAGCAAAAGACTGGGATCGACCAACTAAGAGAGCAATAATGGCCATAATCATGCAAAGTGACAAAACATCATTAATTAAAGCATAAAGTGATATTACAAGTCGAAAACTAAATGATCATAGAGGCTATGGTGACTTGGGATAGTCTTAACATGGTGTGAGCATGCGCCAAGTCAACCCAAATAAATCATGAAAGGAGAATACCACAATATTATGCTTTAATATGCTAAAAGAACGCATGATTCTTTAAAGGCACATTAAGAAATATCAATTATTTGTAACATGTCATGCTACAGCAAAAATCACTAAGCATAAAGCCAAAACAATATCAAGCATGACATGACAAAGTATAGGCCACAGTCAAAAACAAGCTCCTTTTTACCACTTAAGCATGAACTTTTCCTACTCTCTTCCAATCCAAACCAACTTATATGAAAACTAATGTATGAATGAGGGGGTCCAACCAATTTATTCAAGCAAACTAAGAAAATGAAAACCAAAAACAAAAACGAAGATGCTCCAAGAACAACACAACTATGCATGAAACAATAAAAATGAAGTGTTTGGAAGAAACCTGAGATTTTTATTGATGAAGAAGGCGATGCCTTTGGTATCCCCAAGATTTGACGCTTGTACTTATTTGATATTTCTTGGGGTGACACGGGTGGCATCCCCAATCTTGAGCTTTAGTCCATTCATCATCTCATTACATCATTCTTTTCGTACACCTCAAAATTTTCCTCATACAAAACTTCACACAATCTTCATTAGCAACACTAGTGTACTCAAGATAATAAGTCTTTTGGTTCAGTCTCAACACAAGTAAAACTTCCATTAAAACACAAGCTACTATAGCACTTCCTTTAAAAAGTTCAAATGATCAAAGAGAACTCAAAGAGAAAGAGAATAAGAGGCAAATGCAAATAATGGCAGAAATCTGTCAAAACAGACCTGCAGGTAAAAACCAATTTTTTCTAAGGCCTTCTGTTGCTCAAATCGAAAAGTGTTGAACTAACAAAAGTTGGATAACAACCTGGGGCAGAAGAAAAAAATTACAGCTCAAACCGATGTACAGAGATTTTCACGAATTTTTACAGCAAAGCACACAAAATTGTTTCGGGACATCAACTTTCCCAAGCATTACTTCTCTCTCATGAGAGGTTATTCTTGGCACAAAAAGCAAATAAAAAGGATAAGGAGAGGTCATTATAGAGGTAATAACTTCCACGACTCAAGAAAACTATTGGGTTATCTGCAAAGAAGTACTTTTCTTTAACGCCTTTAAGTTAGGCATGATAGTTTGAGAAGATGCTCACATAGGAAATATGAATTGAAGTAAAAGAGAGCATCAAGAAGCAAAGTTAAAACACATTTAAGTCTAACCCACTTCCTATGCATAGGAATCTTGTATGCAAATAAATTCACAAAGAACAAAGTGACAGGCATAGGAAGATAAAACAAGAGTAACTTCAAAATTTTCAGCACATAGAGAGGTGTTGCAGTACCATGAAAACTTCTACAACCATATTTTTCTCTCTCATAATAATTTTCAATAGCCTCATGAATAAACTCAACAATATAACTATCACATAAAGCATGCTTTTCATGATCTACAAACACATATTTTTTATCAAGCTCAAAAATAACGGGATTAAAACCTTCAAACCCACTTTTAACAATTTTATAACAAGGTGACTGATCATTCTCAAGAGGTATGGGGTTAAAAGATAAGTTCAAGACCCCTCCAATCTCATTTTTAATAGTAGTACAATTATTATTATCAACCAATATAGGACCATCATCTAGAGCTTTATCATAAACATTTTCTCAGCAACGCTCTTTAGTACCATGCATTTCGAAGTTACGCACTAATAAAGGATTATCATAGATAACATGAGCATAATTATTATCACAAGTTTTACCCATAGTAGATTTTTCAAAAGAATCCATAGGAACATAACATTCATCCTCCTTTGATAAGCATGAGGGACAATCAAATAATGTAAGGGATAAAGAGTTACTCTCATTAGAAGGTAGGCATGGGTAGCTAATCCATTCTTCCTCCTTTTGTCCATCACCCTCCTCCTGTTTTTGATCTAATGAGCTTTCAGGTTCAGCAATTTCTTCTTCCATAGGCTCCTAAAGTAGAAGCATGGAACATAAAAAAATTATAGATACGTTAGCAACATATCACTCATGCTAAAGTAGACAGAGGCCACCTTTTGACCAGCGAGAGATTTCTTCCTTCTCTTAGAAGCCAAGTGGTAGCCCGGCTAACGCTTGGTTAACCCGGCTACGAGGGTACCTACATATATGGTAAATCAAGTACAACTTACATACATTTAATGTCGGTTAGGTTAGTGTTAAGTGAATACCCGCCAAGTCGGGTTATCCCGTAAGTTGGCTTGCCTTGAGGAGAACCGGCCAGCACTTGCTTTGACCGTGCCGTACCTTGGCTAACTCGGACTTTATACCCTAGCGTGACCCTACCCGAGGGTATCCCCCTAACATTAGTCCCCGAAGCTGGTGCAATCTTAGCAAGTTCAGCCGATAAGGCCACAACAGGTTCCAATTATCAAGATCTGTACTTTCTTTGCCGAGTTATTCTATAACCCGGTCTCATTGGTTTGACATTCCCTTGACTCAATCTGAGTTACTCCTTGTTGGCCGGGTCACTTTCCACATATCCGAGTTATATTTCCTTCTCTCATACATTTCCCCACGTCCTACGTGGAGGGTAATCATCACTTTGCCTCATTTTAAGGGTCGCACCAGTTTACTGCGCTAGTTACTATAATTGATTGTTAGGAATAACTGTTGTGTGTGTCACATCATGGAAGCCCCTCATTAACTGTATCATAACATCGCGTCATGGGATCCCCTATTCCTTGTGGTCCTTGGTGTGGCACGATGCTGATTGGTCGGTCTAGAAAATACACGGGCACATCGTGTGGTTGTGTCGCCGCGCTCGATCCCACTACGTGGCTCTGAGGTGCGGTTAAATAGGGGGCATGGGTGGCTCTTGGGGAAGTTCCCCCACTTTGCACGCGCCCCTGCCCTCCTTTCTTCTCCACAACGACACCGACGCCACCGCTGTGTCTGCTTGAGCACAGCACCACCACTGTCGCGTCTCCCTGCTCCTTCACAACCACGCCACCGCTTCTGCTTAGCCTTTCCATCACGGGGCCCTACAGCTCCAAGTTCCCCACCGCTGACTATTCCTTCTCTAATTACATCCTCGAAGAGCTTGATCTAGCCATGACAGAGGAGCAGGCCAGCATTGTTGCTCAAGTGGAGGAGGAAGATGAGGCTCATGATCGCGGCGCCTGGGCGGGCGCGTTCGGTTGCCAGGACGATATTGATTGGTTGTATGCGACCCGTCGAATCCCTGCGGGTATCACCTGCCGAGGAGATAGCTCCCTCTCAAAATCCCGGCGAGTTCTCCCTATTGCTCTCCCACTTCCAGCGCGGCTTTAGTTTGCCTATGAGTGATTTCTTCCATGATTTCATCTCCAATTATCAATTTCATCCTCACCAACTTCCTGCCAATGCAATACATCTCTTTCCTCTTTCCCCTTCGTCAGTGAGTGTACATCAGCCTCTGGCCTACCAAAGAACTTTCGATCAAGTTCTTTGGTCTCAAGAAAAATGTTGTCCCAGATAAACATCTCGCTCCTGCCGATAAACACCTGACCCAGTGCGGTGGAGTTTCAATATCTCCTCACAAGAATTTGCCTTTCCCCGGGTTACTAGCCTTGAATCTTGCAAAGGCTGGGCCTAGACCTTCTTCTATGCCTAGAACAACTCGGATGAAGATCTGATCTGGTTGCTCCCCTTCAAGATGGCTTTCCTGGATACCTCCTTGTGGGAGAAGATCCCTAACCGACCTACTACACTGGCAAACCAGGTAGATCGCTGGATCAAGGAGCTTGTCGGGTTGCAGCTGCGTAGCAAGGACATTATGATCACCTTTGTTCGCAGCCAGGTCTCCCCCTTCAGAAGAGCTCCCACAAGATCTTCCATTTGAGTGGCCCCCTTGACCCCAACCAGACCTCCTCCTTTGAGCTTAACAACTCTGAGGTGTTCCGCCGGGTTAAGACCATATTTAAGGTAGAGATCGAGTTCTCCGAGGCGTGGAAGTGGGGGCTTTCGCCCTTCCCCGGGCCAACTTGCCTCCTAAGGTATACTCCTCTCCTGGCATTCTTTTCCAAGTCTTGTGGTATGTCGGATATCATCCTAACTTAACCATTAGTAATTTTGCTCTCAGCTGTTTCAACAACAGACAGTTGAGGACGGCAAGGAGTCGGCCCTTAAATGGGTGGCAGACCGCGCAGAGCCGGACGAGGAGGATCCTGACTCAGAGAGGTTGTTGCCTATGCTGTACAGCACCAAGCGGACATCTGGTAAGGCCTCTTATTTAAAGGATTGGCCAGATGACGATGACTCGAATGTTGAGGTTATGGAGGTACTTGATCCAGTGCCCATCTCTTACATGTTTCCGGTTACCTCTGAATCTTCAGGTAACCCGGTCGGTCAGGTCGACGAGGTTCCTCCCCTTGCCATGGATGATCTGGCTTCTGCCCCCTCCTAGAAGCATCTGGCTACATCAGCCATAGCTTCGGAGGTGCCCCCACCCAAGAAGAGGTAGAAGAAATCCGGGGTCAAGGGTCTGGCCAAGCCCGTGGTCAAGAGCACTGTCCGGAGAACGCCTAAACCCCGGCAGCCCCCAACCTCGGATGAGTAAGTCACTTTTCTTTCTTTGTTCATTTATGGGTCTTGCCGCTTTTGCTTTTGCCTTTTACTTGCCTTTCTTTCTCCCTTTGATTTGTTGCTTTATGTTTGTGCAGTGCTCCCATGGTCATTCCCCAGAGTGGCCCCAGCATTGCCTCTCCAATCCGGAGCAGCCCATCTCCCCCCGCGATGACGATGCTCGTCCGCTGAGTCCTATCCATGAGGATTCCGCGACAGCGCCATATTAGAGCTCACCTCACCATGAGGGGGGCAACATCGACGCGGTGGGTAGTGGAGCTGCCGGGGATATGACTATGTCGGACACACCTAGTTCTCCGGATCCGCCGGAATCTTCTACATCCGAGGTGCTAGCTTCATCGGCACCACCCTAGACAACTTCCTCTTCTATTCCAGTTTCTCCTATACCAGCAGTACCAGCATCAACAGCACCAGCAACACCAGCATCACCTGTACCAGCACCAACAACACCAGCAGCAACACTAGCAACAACATCATCAACACAGCAGCAACAACATTAGCCACAAAAAAGCTAGCCACCAAGAAGAAATTCCAGGCTGCTTCTTCCCGATCCACTATGTCTATCAAAGACATTTTTCAGCCAGCCTCCCAAGCTCAATCCGGGGCGGCAGTCTCGGCTCTTCTGTAACAACCAAAATCATCTGGCAAAAGCAAGAAGGTCAGGGAGCAAGCCAAGGATTCAACTTCTGGCCCTCCTGCTGCCGGATCTGAGAGCAGCAAGCAACTGACCTTGCATACTAGTCCAGTTGTTGCTCAGTCCGTGAGGCCTGAGGCCCATGCCAAGGGCCTGGTGACGACCTAGTCAGCCAGCGGGGAGAGTTACAGCCCGGTGCTCATTGAGTACGTCAATAATTGGAATGACGCCGAATTTGTCAACCCGCAGGACGATCTGCCGGAGAAGTTTGGTCTAACGGAGTTTAGCGCTTAGATGAACTCTGCTACCAAGGCCATCTCCCATGCCGACCGGTTGATGGAGGTAATCCATTTTCTGCTATGCCTTTTATCTACTCAAACACTTATAGATATACCCACTAGTCCCCGAGCCTCCGAGGGAGTAATTTATTACTCGGTTGGATGCTCCTAGAGAATTAGCGTAAGTGCTTAGTATTTTCAAATATGCACACACTTAGAGACGGGTTAGGTTCCACTTGGCCCGGATCTTATAGACTTTGAATATCCACACACCTAGAGCCGGGTTAAGTTCCACTTGGCCCGGATCTTGTAGACTTCGAATATCCACACACCTAGAGCCATGTTAAGTTCCAGTTGGCCCGGATCTTGTAGACTTTGAATATCCACACACCTAGAGCCGGGTTAAGTTCCACTTGGCCCGGATCTTGTAGACTTCGCAGATCCACACACCTAGAGCCGGGTTAAGTTCCACTTGGCCAGGATTTTGTAGACTTCGAATATGCACACACCTAGAGCCGGGTTAAGTTCCACTTGGCCCAGATCTTGTAGACTTCGAATATCCACACACCAAGAGTCGGGTTAAGTTCCACTTGGCCTAGATCTTATAGACTTCAAATATCCTTCTACCTATTTCTGCTCTAACATTGGCTTGTTTCAGGTCACCACCAACCGCAGAACTACTGAGTTCCAGCACATGCTGGACTCATACAAAGATCTTCGTGCTAGATACGGTAAGTTGTTGGTTGATCACCAGAAGAAACATAGACCTCTTTGCTTAAGACCTTCGCATTTTCGTTTCTTCGAGTTACTTGCTGTCCGTATTAAATTATTATCCAGATTGCATAGCCGAGGCCGAGGCTGAGAATGTTATTATGCGCAAGTATTTGGCTAAGATCCAAGGTAACCTATCTTGTTCCCTTAGCCCTTGCATGCTCTTTTCTTGACTCGACAGATATTGATACCTCAGCTCTGTCAGGTCAACTCACTATTGTAGTTACACTTGAAGATAGCGTGCCCATCCCTGACATGATACTTCACTTTCTCGAGCAAACACGGAAGCACCAGGCCGAGCTGAAGAAGAAGGATGATGAAATTGCTCAACTGCGCCTCAAGGACATGGAGATTACTCGGCTAAGCACCAAAATCCTAAAGCTGAATGATCTGCATAAATCCGAGTTGGACAAGGCCGACCAGGAGTTCTCCGAGGAGAAAGAGCGCCTGAAAACCCACATCTCTAAGGACAATGAATTGCTGCAGGAAACCGACATAAAACTTAAGTCGGTGACCTCCGAATACGAGAACCTCCAGGCCAGAAATGCAGATGTGCATAACGAGCTAACTCGGATTCTCAGCCACATCACTCGTGAGTAGTTTTCCTTCCTCTGACGTTTGTTTCTCCGGGTCTTGTGCTTTTCCTTATTGATACTTTCCGTTTTGCTCACAGGCAAGTTCCCAGAAAGTGACTCTCTTGCTTCTGCTGCCGTGGCTACGTCTTGCCTACGACGGGGTATTCCAATTGGTCTTGCTGCTGGGTCTATTCCTTACGACATGGAGGATCTATTGGTGAGCCTCGCTGCCCGCATTGAAATTATGAAGAACTATGGTGCAAACATTATCTCGGTAGCAGTTCGGATGTTCAACGCCCTATGGCACTGCTTTTATAGCAAAACAGATGGAGTGTGAGACCCAGGTGCACGTGTGGCAGGAATCTGCTGCACGACGCTGAATTTCGTTCTCTCTTGGTATGAAGAGCTAGACCTTGGCTTGCTTGATCGCCTGCGCACTAGATCTAAATGGTCCAATGATGCAAAGTGCATCGCTCAACGCAAGGCCTATGCCAACAAGCTTATCCAATATGCCTTCTGCCATAGCTAGAGCGAGGGTCCAAGCTACCTCGATGCAGTTGATGAAGACTATGTTTCTGAGGGTGCTGAAGGTGAAGAGGACGAGGAGGAATCCTCCAAGCTTGGCGATGATGCTAAAGACCTGGAGGATGAAGAGGCTAACCCCGAAGATGAGGCCTGGAGTAGTTCCCCGCCTACTGATGCCGAAGTACCTCCTCCCTCAACCGATGATTCGGCTCTAGCTGCTGCTCTCTGAGCTTATAAACACTTGATGATATTCGTCAGATCCCCGGTATGCCGGGTGGAATTGTATCTATGCAAAATGGTTTGTTCTTCTACAATCAGTTTCATTTTGCCACTAAGTTTTTAATGCCGGATTAGCGTGGGCGAAGTCCCCGAGTTTCCTTTTCTTGTTCCTCCAATTTTATGACTCGGCTCGCGTCTACCTTGATTTGGTTTTTGACTTACGAGTCTGAGGTTCAAAAAATTGACTTAACGATACTTGAAACTTTGAGATTAGCTCAAAATAATGCGACATAATATAGATAAAGTAAATACAGGGTTAGTCCGAATAACGAATGTTGGCTTGATTACTTTCCTTTCCTTAGTCGTTTTTCATGTGCTTTGCGATTCCAAACTTGTTCTCTTTCTTGCCATGAAGCCAATTCTGGTTGGACAATAACAAAGTCGAAGAGTTAGGTTTCTGGTGCTTTCACACTACTAATCCGTATAAGGTATAAGCAACTTAAGCCAGCTGACATATAAAAAATAAATAGAAGAAAGACAATTATCGAGGTAGTTCCCGTGTTTCTGCTAGGGGTGCCGAAGTTTCATTAATAAGTTCATTGCCGACATACATACCGACATATGAGTAACTCAGATACATTTACCTCTTTGTCAGGTGTAAAATGGACAAAGTAGAGCTACATTCCACGGATGTTTAGATTCCTCTCTAGACATGTCCGCCTTGTTCTTCTCCTGTGGTTATGCATCAATAAGATAATAGGAATCATTGTGCAGAGCTTTGCTTACAATGAAAGGTCCTTCCCATGGAGGGGATAGCTTATGCATGCTAGCAGTGCATTGCACCAGCTGAAGTACGAGGTCACCTTCCCGGAAGACTCGGGGGTTTACTTTCCGGCTATTGGAAGCGTCGGAGGATTTGCTGATATATGGCGGATCTGGACAAGGCCAGTTCTCTCGCTTCTTCCAGCAGATCAACATCATTTTACCATGCTTCATGCATTTCTGCTTCTGTGTATTGGGTGACTCTTGGCGAATCATGCTCTATATCGGTTGGTAGTACATCTTCTGCCCCATATACCAGAAAAATGGCGTATATCCCATTGATCGATTTAGAGTTGTTCTTAAATTCCACAGTATTGCTGGTAGTTCTTCTATCCAGAACCCCGCTGATATTTGCAGTGGCTCAATGAGCCAGGGTTTCATCCTAGACAATACTAGTCTGTTGGATCTTTCCATTTGCCCGTTCGATGTAGGGTGGGCTACAGAGGCAACATCTAGCAGGATCTTGTTTTCTCGGCAGAACCTTGCAAATGCTCCTTTCGCAAAATTTGTGCCATTATCAGTTATGATACTATGATGATAACCATATCTCGAGATTATATCTTGGAGGAATGTTACTGTTGTTGCCCCATCACATTTCCTGATTGGCTTAACTTCAATCCATTTGGTAAACTTGTCCACCATGACCAAGATGTGAGTCATACCTCCCCTTTGCCGACTTAAATGGTTCGACGATATCTAGGCACCACATAGCAAATGGCCAGGTAATGGGGATGGTTTTGAGTTCCAACATTAGCATATGGGTTTTTGTGGCGTATCTCTGACATCCATTGCATTTTCTCACCAGATGCTCTGCTTGTTCCAGGTCACTTGGCCAATAAAATCCATGTCAGAAAGCTTTTTCCACTAATGCTCTGGAGGATGCATGATGACCACATTCCCCTTGATGGATATCTCGGAGTATGTCAAGCCCTTCTTGTGGGTCTATGCATCGTTGCAGCACAGTGGTTACACTTCTTTTGTATATCTCGGCGTTTATGATAGTGTATGTCTTTGCTCTTCTATAGACTTGCCTTGATAGTACTCATCATCTGGAAAAGTTCCCTCCTTTAGGAATTCAAATATCGGCTTTACCCATTCAGGTATAGCTCAGATGGGGAAAGGCTCCTTGTCAGCTTCCATCGCATCTAGTGACATAACTCCATCTGGACTAAGCTGAACAGTCCCCGGGTTACGCGAGGCAGTCCCCGTGTTTGCTGAAGTAGTCCCCGGGTTTGCTGATGTGCTTCCCCAGTCTATTTCCATAGGCGTAGCTTCTGATCCGGATAGGGCCGGGATATAAATTGATTCGGATTCTGGTGATGGTGTAATAGATGGTTTTCTCAGATGTTCCAATGCGATGCCTGGCGGGATTGGCTGCCGAGATGACCCCAACTTGGATAATACATCAGCTGCCTCATTTTCAATCCGAGGTACGTGATGGAATTCACACCTCTCAAAGAAACCACTTATCTTCTGGACGTAAAATCTGTAAAGTGCCATGTTTGCGTCCAGAACATCCCAGTTGCCAGACACTTGCTGTAACACCAAATCCGAATCACCGAAACACAATATCCGACGTATGCCTACCTCCTTTGCTACTTTGAGTCCATGCACAAGTGATTCATACTCGGTGACATTGTTTGACGCGCTAAAATGGATCTAGAGGACATATTTCAACTTGTCTTTCTTGGGCGAGATAAGCACTACCCTAGCTCCTAGTCCTCCCTTTAGCTTTGATCTGTCAAAGTGCATTCGCCAATAATTTGATTCTGGCAGAGGTGGTTCGTATTGCATTTCAGCCTAAACCACAAAGAAATCCGCCACTGCTTGTGACTTGATTGCATCCCTTCTATCAAATTGTGGTGCGTACGCACCGCTAATTCAATTGCCCATTTTTCAATTCGGCCGCTAGCATCCCATAATTTTGGATATGGGTGCTTCACACAACACCTTGATGGGATGTTCCTCAATGTAGTGTTTGAGTTTCTTAGCCGACATATATACACCATTCGCCATCTTCTGATATTGAGGGTAATTCTGTTTTGAAGCAGACAGTACCTCGCTCAAATAATACACCAACCTTTACACCAACTTTCCTTCCTCATCGCGTTCCACTACTATTACTGCACTTACGACTCGGTTGGTCGCGGCTATATAGAGCAACATTGGCTCCTTGGGTAGTGGCACAGCTAGTATTGGTGCGGAGGACAACATATTTTTTAACTCTCGGAACACGCTATCAGCTTGCGGTGTACATATAAATTTATCTGCATCTTTCATTAACTAGTAGAGGGGCAATGCCTTCTCTCCCAGCCGACTTACAAACTGACTCAACGATGCCAGACAACCAGTGAACTTCTGCACATCGTTAAGGCACTTCGGTAGTTCCATTTTCTCTATTGCTCAGATTTTCGTGGGGTTAATTTCAATACCTCGGCTGGAAACAAGGAAACAGAGTAATTTTCCTGCCGGCACACCGAAGGTACATTTTTCTGGGTTAAGCTTCATTCGGAACCTTCTTAGGTTCACGAACATTTGTCAGATATCCTCAAGGAGCATTTTTCTTTCCTTGTTTTTTATCACCACATCGTCCACATAAACTTGCACATTCCGACCTATTTGATCATGTAAACATTTATGCATGCATCGTTGGTACATTGCTCCTGCTTGTCTATGCTTATGCCTCTGAATGTGCAACAGATGATATACTCCTTACCTCAACCCTAGTAGACAAAAGCAATTTTACAAAACCTATCTTGGCTTATGTTTCATAATCTCAAATATTCTGGCATTTCAAAAACCTGAGCCAAGATGCCTTGCAACCCTAAAACCTTTTTAGTAGCTTCCATTGTCAAAATTATGGAGATATATAAGATATAATATCCTTATGTTTTCAAGACAGAACCTTCAAAATACACTTACCTCTAGGTTTTCCAAAACCTTTTTATAAATATTTTGAACTCTACTCTTGGTAGATGTACCAAGGACCTAACCTTGTTCAAACTCCAACCTATTCAAAATACCCATCCTTACCTCAAGCTAGGCTTGGTGGTAACTCTAGTAATATCCTGAGTTACTTGTTAAAGATGAATTGCCTTGATCTGCTATCTGATGATTTGCCTTGTTCTACTGTTTGACTTGGTTGCTTAGGGATAGTATGAGCGACTCTAGGGCTGATCATCTAGCATCTAGGTAATTCAAGAGTGGAAACCCAAAGAAAGTTAAACAAGCTAGATCTAATCTATAGCCACTAGGTGATCATGTAAAACCCTTAACCGGATCACTTCTGTAGTTATTCATTCTAGAAGTTTCCAAGTCAATGAAGAGCAATATCAAGCATGGATCTATTATACTTAATCTACACTTCAACATCATACACTTTATGATTCTTTGATACCTCGCAACCCATCAAAAACATCCCCACTCATATTCTAGTCAAAAACCCTAAATCTGCCAAATTTGACTAAGTCTGGAAGGTGTTTCAACTCACTTCTTTTAATGCCTCTCTTTCTCAACCCTTATGAAAATTTGGTAATACACTTGAACCATCTTTTACACCATCATAAGGACTACAAAGTCCCACTCTTTCCCTTGGCTAGACCATCCTCCAACCCACTTGTTCCTGATGGTTTTGCAGGCAAGAAAATAATGAATTCTGCAAATCTTATCAACTAGCCTACTTTGGAAGAAGCTCACACCTTCTTCCTACCTTCTTTGGACCAACTATTTGTATGATTGTAATATAAATCACTTGGTCTATCCATCCGTATATTCCATGCCCCAAGGGGAGATCTAATCTCCAAGATCCAACAAGATTTTGCACGCAATAAAACAACCTTGCCCAAGATCCTTTATACCTTGTTTTCTTCCCCAAATCAAGTTGAATTTCCAAAACACAAGGTTGCATACGGTAGATACAACATGTGGACATAATCTACCTTGAATATAAAAATTTATCAAACATTATCCATAATTATTATGGCCCAAAAACAATTAAATCCTTTCTTTTACAAAAATCTCAAAACTACCTCAATAAAGGAAAGATCGCTTTTCTCCAAAACACAGCCCCAACTTAAGGCACGTATAAGGCCTATTTATCATACCCTATCCTCCCACTTCAGAAATAAATATTTTTGAAGAGTATTAATAATTCTTTTTGCCCATTTTCTCAAATGGTAGAAACAAGAAAATAAATATATTAAATAGTTATACTATTCAATAAATCTTGGAAAAATTCTCCAATGTTTGTATTCATAATTGGGACCATCTCAAATCAAAAACTCACCTTGTCCAATTTAAAAATATGAAATCAACTTCTAAATACCACTTTAGCACTTTTTGAACCATTGGTATAATGAGCATCCCTTATACTCAGAAAATTCCAAGAAAATTTCCAGAGAGGTATCTTGACCTCATCTATCTACTAGAACTCTTGGCCCTTCTCACCCAAGTCATATTGTTGGGTTTTCTTTATAAGCATCCTCATGGTCAAATTTGGCAAACTAACCAAATAATTGAGATAGAACAAAACAAATCTCATCAAATCTTGTAAACCGCTCCTCCACGACAATCACACCACCCTTGGTCGAGATACATTGTAGCAGATTCCCTCCCCTTGTCCCTTGCTCTTGGAAAGAGAGAAAGAGATAGATGTCATATCTTCCATATCTTGGTAATTTATTGCCCAACAACCCCCACTTCTCCCATGCCCCTCTCTGGTCGTTCCCAGGCCCCACACACCACCCAACACCACCCCTCTTGGCCAATCCCCTGCCAGCATCCTCCCCCAAGCCCTCCATGGTCTTGGTCCACCATGAATCCCACTCCCCCGGATTAAATACCACGAGGACACCCCAGCGCCTCCCTTTGCCCTCATTTGCTCCCTCCCATTCCCCCTCACCTCCCTAGAGATGCCTCTCCCTCTCCCTGTCCTATCATGCCCGAGAGAGAGAGTAGAGCAAGCTTCAGACTTGCCCCACAACCAAGCGTAGCTCCCTCCCCTCTGCCTCTCCTCCCCTGCATTTCCCTGAAATGGAACACCCACACACTCCTGCCTCCAATCCCCTCATTTTTTCTGTCCCAGGAACAGCTCCCCCGGTGGCTCCACCAAGCTCCGACGAGGTTCCTCTCGGTCGTCCTCATGCAAGCGCTTTTCTGTCACCGAAACCGTCGATGCCAACCCTCCCCGAGCTCGTCGTCATCGACTGCGTCACCCGAGACCCTCTCATGCGCCTCCTGAACCTCCTAGTAAGCTCCCCATCCTTCTCCAGCATGCCGCTAGGGTTTCTTCTCAGCACTGCCAGCGAGGGAAGGACGACGATGTCCTAGCCCTTGATCCACTTCTAATCGGAGGGCTGAGGTTGCTCCTTACCCCTTCACGCCCCCCCTGCTGACAATTGGGCCCCGCTCGGTGGTTTTAGAATGCTCCTCCCATGCCCCGGCGCGTGATGCTGGGCCGGCCTGTGAGCACTGCTGTGGGATCTAGTCTAATTCGGCCCAGTAGCTCCTTTCCCTTTTTCTTTTTTTATTATATATACATTTCTAGATCTGTTCAAAGGACGTTTAGTTTAAATTGGAATAAAAAATGGAAAACACCCAATTCTGTCCAGATCTAAATTTCCATGTATTACCACATGTTTTGTGCAGCATGCAGAGCAAGAATCTTGCCAACATAAATTTTCATTATATATTGGCTATAAAACTTCTAATAAATATCTAAATCAGAAGATAAATTCCCTAAGGAGATCTACACCTCCAAAAATGGTAAACCCAACTTCCTCTCGAAGATATTGGGAATGGCTATCCACTGGTATTAATATCCCATCAAGGGGAGCTATATTTCCACTATAGCAAAAACGACAAAATCCACCCAAATCTTACTTTAGAAAATTCCTTAAGCCACACTATAATATGTTTTGAGTTGATTCCAACTCTCTGCGATGTGGTACACTAAAGTCTATCAATATCCAGGAGATAAAATTTTATTGAGGCTCTGTTTAATTTTGGTGAATTAATCATCTCTCCCTACGGTTGTTCAAGTAGCAACATCACTACAAAAGTTTTACAAATCCAAATTGGGTGATTCCAATTCCTACAGAAAGATACTTCAAATACCCATCATGTGTATGTTGAAGAATATCAAAATCATCTATAGATTTAATCTGGTCAGAAAGACAATTTAACCATCATGTGGATTTTCCTGAGGGCATTCTGCTAATTATTTTGAGATGAATCCAACTCGCAAAAATCTTAAACACCAAAGTCTATCAAAACCTCTGAGGAAAATTTTATATGAGCTCCATATCTTTTCTGGTGATTTATTCACCTAAACTAGAGGCTTTTTCACTAGAAAAATCATAACTAAATATAGGAAATTGATAAAATCATGAAAACACTTTTGTTGGCCTTGTTATTCCAATATCTATCTGATTATATCATTAATGCACTTTGATATCACCCAAACCCAAGCCTTAGTCAAAACCCCTTCATTAGGTGGTATTTGACAAATAAATCACAAAGGCAAAAGCACAAAGGCAAGTAAAGTATTTCCAAAGGCTATAATCTCAACCTATCAAAACCTACTAAATTGACTAATGTGTGGTATGTTTGTTTGTTGTATGGTATTGGTGATTGTATGCCCTATGTTGATTGTGCCCTTTGTTTGCTTGCATGTGATCTATAACGATGATAGATGTGATTATATTGGAGACCAGAAGAAGATGATTATTATATTTGGTTATCATGGTATTCTAAGAAGAAGTCCAGGGACATATATTTCCAGCTTACTGATCTCAGGCAAGCCACCTTTTTGCTCATAAGACTTGTCCTACTATCTTACTTATGCATGTTTTATCTACTATTTATGAAACTGCATTGTTTAATATATGTTGAGCTATATCTGGTAGTGGATTGGCTCCTCCAAACAATTACACTTTTGTACTATTAAGTACCACCCCCTTGACAACACCTACTTGTCCCTAGAATGGTAGATGATGTATAACACCATACCCCTTTGGAGACCCCATTTTAGCCGAAGAAAAACTAGAGGATGGGAAGACCCGCGAAAAAGTGTTACAAAATGTTTATGGCAAAACCTTGGTGAGGTTTGACCTACCAAGAGAAGTTTGAGAAAATAAAAAGGTTTTTGTTTTACAAAAATGCTAAAGGAAAGATGGAGGAAAAAGGTTTACAAAAATGCACCCGGTTCTTTGCAGTTTTGCTAGAACAATTAACCCGTGCAACCACATTACTCTGGAATGGGACAGGGCTGGGATTGATGTTTGTTTACTCTGGTATAAGCTGCCTACAACTACTACAGGGGATTTAAAAATCCTGGAGGGTGGGCCTTCTCCTATAAAGCTCCATGTGAGACAACGACCTGGAGAAGGAACGAAGGGTCTACGAGCTTCCACGCGTTACTATGAACCCCTCATTGAAAGCGCACACTTTGTGTAGTGCAAAAATCACTCCGGTTTGCTTGGGAACTATATAGGGCGTCCTGGTGTTGAGGGAAAACAACACTCATAGGGTAGGCACTTATATTGGAGTGGGCATCCAGAGATTCTTGATCGGTTACTCGACCCACGATCGGTGTAGATCAGGGTAGGGTACCCAGATGGTGTGGGTAAAGTGTACAACCTCTGCAGAGTTTAAATCTATTCGAATAGCCGTGTCCACGGTCATGGATGGTTGGGAAGGTTTTTGTAGAGTGGTGCTGGTTTTGTTTTCAAAAAGGATTTCGAAAAAGCAATGGCTTTGGAAATGATTTGACCATGGGATTGTCGGAAAGGATACATGTTTTAACCAGGGGATGGTCGGAAAGGAAGGAGAGGAGTATGGTCATGGGATGACCGGAAGGAAGAAACGAATGGGTGACCTAATCCTAGTGTTTTCCAACCCTTTTTTTCAAAAAGGTTTCAAAAATGTTTTAGAAAAGTTTTCAACAAAGATATGTAGATGCTATATCTACAAGAGAAACTGTCTGAGAAAAGAACCTCTCTTGGAGCCCTCCTACTACCACAGCCATACTGCATATCCTGTTGTTGTTATTACTTTTATCTTAAGGTGGTTTGCAAGTACATTCAAAGTACTCACTGTCATTGTCCCTGGCTATTAACCTGGTCATATATCAAGAAGAAGATGAAGTTGACGACTATGCGATCTAGGACGTTCTCCCAGTCAGTTGCCTATAGGTTAAGGCATGGCTCGGGCTCCATGCTCGATGAAGTTCTGTTGATAATGTTAATGTAGCCATAATGGAAAATTAAGGTATGACTTGTATACGTGTAATTAATGGATGTTTACTTTGATGCTTGTCGGTTATGTGCCACGACAAACTGATCATGGGATCGTGGTGTATTCATAACATGGACTCTCGGAGGATTAATCTGGGGGCCTCACAGACTTGGTATTAGAGCCATCCCGACTGTAAGAGAACCTTAGTTAGCATGGTCGTTAGACAGGAAAACTATTTTGGAAACACCAACTTTCAAAAACTAATTTCTCAAAAGCTTTTCGAAATGTTCTATTCCTTATATTCTTATAATTTAAAGGATTTAAAAAATGGTTTCTTCTAACACTCGTCTGAATTTCAACCATACGGATTTAAGACAAATAAGACTCATGAACCTGGTGAAGACATTGCTAATGAGACCAAGAGAAGCAACTACCAGCAAACACAAGGAGACTATAAGATTTCCCTACAAGCGGAATCCCCATAACCAGAAGAAATCAAGTACGTCACTATCGAGAAGCTTCTGATGACACGGCGAAGGCTTCATTCCCAAGGTTGTGACCCAGATCTCAGTAACGTCATATCTAGGATAAATAACCCTAAGATCAGGATTCCCCTATCTCACGAGTAGTTAACTCCTTTGTCCCCCTAGTTGGTCGTGTTTCCTTTCCTAAGTGCATCACATGTTGCTCAATGTGTATTATTTTCCACGTACATTGCGATCTCCTCGCTCTGTTCGCCTTGTATGTTTGTGCTAGTTTGCTTTGACCTCCGTAAAATGTGACTCGAGGATCAATAACCCACCTAGTAACACAAGAAAAACCCCTAGGTTAGTCGTCAATAACCAGAACCCATACTAACCTCGAGAGATATGAGAGGAAAAGCATCACCAGAAACCCAAGTTTGACGTCGTAAAGTTAGCACAACTCGAAGATTCCTCCTCAGCAGGATGGCCTACTTCATCACACTCAACTCTCAAGACTTGTTGACAACATAACCCTCCAGTACTCATCTTCCAGCTATAACAAGAACCTAGTTGAATCTGGAAGTCTACCACCCAAGGATCCACATGATCCACAAGAAGCCACAGGATGGGATAACAAAGACAAGAAGTGAAGACCTGACTCTACTGACCTTCGGTATATTAGAGATTCCGATCACCTCAGGATACTAACTATTTTAGTCAACCCTACCCAAATTAACGGGAAGTTCCTCCCTAGAAGCTAGAATACCTTTAACTCCTAAAGACCCAGATGCGTGAAGACAACTCCCCTGAAGTTGGATGTCTCTACTTTGATTGAAGACTAGCAAGAAGCATCATTAACTGCTAACCTGCCTAGAGCTAACTCCATTAAGATTTATTAGGAAACCGTCCCGACCAGGGTTGAGCATTAGGATGTCACTCCAAGACCTGAACTTAAAACCCACATAAATACAACCATCTTTACCATCACGCCAGCACTTCAAGATGGAAGGTCTTCACCATTCTCGAAAGACCTTAGTGAATCTCTAAGGTGGAAAGACTACGTCTTTCCAACTCAAATCCCGAAGACTGTCTACCAAAAGATACTCCAGAAAAAGTACTAGATCTGACGTCTTCCGCCAAGCATCAATTCCTGAGTCACCAGATGAGGAAATCACTGAAGATTTACGAAGCCCCTCTGCTACTTCAGCTGAAGATCAGCCTAAAGGACCGCAGATTCACTAACCCCGTTTGTTGTAAACTGTTTGGACAATCCACTAATGCAACTACTCCAATAGGCTAAGTATGAATAAAAGTAGTACATAAGCCTCATAACACCTAGTTTGCGGACGTCATCGGAAGGTTTCAACTCTGGGCAGAAGATTGCGATATCCACCTAACATCATCTGACGACTCCAAGAAGGAAGGACTGCTTTAACTCCAAGCCACCCTAGTTTAACCCTAATGGGGAAAGACTATGTATTTCCCACAAAGTAGAATAACCCTCTACAAGAAGCATTCTCAGCAGTTAGACCCAAAGACGTAAACTAGGATACGATAATCCCTTAAGAGAGATGTCGTAAATCCTTACAGAAGGAAGATCACTCCTCACAATCTCGATTGAGGCCGCTCAACACTTGTGCATCCAAGACGATTGAAGTTCAACCTCACCGACGTAGTGACCTTGTTCAAAGACAAAGCCAACAAGTTAGTACGCGAGAAACACATGGTACTAACTCCAACACAAATCCCCTAACCTTAATCTCCCGAATATCAGGACGAGATTCTTTTAAGGGGGAAAGGTCTATAACATCCCAATTTCAGCAACCCTAATTAGTTGTCCAGAATGAAAAAATCAGGGGGAACAAAAACTTTTTCTTGTTGATTGATGCAATGTTTCTTGATTGCTTCTCTATGCTTATGCCTTTGAATGTGCAACAGATGATATACTCCTTACCTCAACCCAGTTGACAAAAGCTATTTAACAAAAACTTTCTTGGCTTATGTTTCATATTCTCAAATGTTCTGTCATTTCAAAAACCTGAGCCAAGATACCTTGCAACCCTAAAACCTTTTTAGTAGCTTCCATTGTCAAAATTATGGAGATCTATAAGATATAATCTCCTTATGTTTTCAAGACAGAACCTTCAAAATACTCTTACCTCTAGGTTTTCCAAAACCTTTTTATAAATCTTTTGAACTCTACTCATGGTAGATGGACCTTACCTTGTTCAAACTCCAACCTATTCAAAATACCCATCCTTACCTCAAGATAGGCTTGGTGGTAATAGCTTGAGTTACTAGTTAAAGATGAATTGCCTTGATCTACTATTTGATGATTTGCCTTGTTCTACTGTTTGACTTGTTTGCTTAGGGGTATCATGAGCTACTCTAGGGCTCATCATATAGCATCTAGGTAATCTAAGAGTGGCAACCCTAAGAAAGTTAAACAAGCTAGATCTAATCTATAGCCACTAGGTGATTATGTAAAACCCTTAACTGGATCACTTCTGTAGTTATTCATTCTAGAAGTTTCTAAGTCAATGAAGAGAAATATCAAGCATGGGTCTATTCTATTTAATCTACACGTCAACATCATCCACTTTATGATGCTTTTATACCTTGCAATCCATCAAAACATCCCCACTCATATTCTGGTCAAAAACCCTAAATCTGCCAAATTTGACTAAGTCTGGAAGGTGTTTCAACATCACTTCTTTTACTTCCTCTCTTTCTCAACCCTTGTGAAAATTTGGTAATACACTTGAACCATCTTTTACACCATAATAAGGACTACAAAGGCCCACTCTTTCCGTTGGCTAGACCATCCTCTAACCCACTTGTTCTTGATGGATTTGCAGGCAAGAAAATAATGAATTCTGCAAATCTTATCAACTAGCCTACTTTGGAAGAAGCTCACACCTTCATCCTACCTTCTTTGGACCAACTATTTGTATGATTGTAATATACATCACTTAGTCTATCCATCTGTATATTCCATGCCCTAAGGGGAGATCTGATCTCCAAGATCCAACAAGATTTTGCAGGCAATCAAATAACCTTGCCCAAGATCCTTTATACCTTGTTTTCTTCCCCAAATCAAGTTGAATTTCCAAAACCCAGGGTTGCATACGGTAGATACAACATGTGGACATAATCTACCTTGAATATAAAAATTTATCAAACATTATCCATAATTATTATGGCCCAAAAACAATTAAATTCTTTCTTTTACAAAAATTTCAAAACTACCTCAATAAAGGAAAGGTCGCTTTTCTCCAAAACACAGCCCCAACTTAAGGCACATTTGAGGCCTATTTATCATACCCTATCATCCCACTTCAGAAATAAATATTTTTGAAGAGTTTTAATAATTCTTTTTGCCCATTTTCTCAAATGGCAAAAACAAGAAAATAAATATATTAAGTAGTTATACTATTCAATAAATATTGGAAAATTCTCCAATGTTTGTATTTATAATTGGGACCATCTCAAATCAAAAACTCACCTTCTCCAATTCAAAAATATTAAATCAACTTCTAAATACAACTTCAGAAGTTTTTGAACCATTGGTATAATGAGCATCCCTTATACTCAGAAAATTCCAAGAAAATTTCCAGAGAGGTATCTTGACCTCATCTATCTACTAGAACTCTTGGCCCTTCTCACCCAAGTCATATTGTTGGGTTTTCTTTATAAGCATCCTCATGGTCAAATTTGGCAAACTAACCAAATAATTGAGCTAGAACAAAACAAATCTCATCAAACCTTGTAAACCGCTCCTCCACAGAAATCACACCACCCCTGGTCGAGATACACTATAGCAGCTGCCCTCCCCTTGTCCCTTGCTCTTGTAAAGAGAGAAAGAGATAGATGGCATATCTTACATATCTTGGTAATTTATTGCCCGACAATCCCCACTTCTCCCCACACACCACCCAGCACCACCCCTCTTGGCTAATCCCCTGCCAGCATCCTCCCCAAGCCCTCCATGGTCTTGGTCCGCCATGAATCCCACTCCCCCGGGTTAAATACCCCCCAGTACACCCCCAGCGCCTCCCTTTGCCCTCATTTGCTCCCACCCACACCCCCTCACCTCCCTAGAGCTTCCTCTCCCTCTCCCCTGTCCTATCATGTCCGAGAGAGAGAAGAGCAAGCTTCGGCCCTGCCCCAAAACTGAGCGTAGCTCCCGCCCCTCTGTCTCTCCTCCCCTGCATGTCCCTGAAATGGAACACCCACACACTCCTACCTCTAATCCCCTCCTTTTTTTGTCCCATGAACATCTCCCTCGGTGGTGCCATCAAGCTGTGACGAGGTTCCTCTCGGTCGTCCTCACGCGAGCACTTTTCCTTCACCGAACCCGTCGATTCTGAGCCTCCCCGAGCTCATCGTCATCGATGTAACTACCTCGGACACTACGCTCTAAGTTGCATGCCTGGATGAGCGAAAGTGGTTAAAATAGTACGGTGGGGGCCCATGGGCCACCCACAGGTAGACCCGTCGGCCGTCCTAACCACTTTCAGAACATCGGGACAAGAACGAGCGGCGTAGTCGGCAGGCGAAGGGATCAACTACATACACAAGTGAGTATGTATGCAAGCCACCATACAACTGTTCTCAGAGCCATGCCATCTAAAAGAAATAGAAATATTGCAACGCCATACGGCAAGATCCAAATATCCTAGATAGAGATAATAGTTTAGGATAGCTCCTCATACATCAAACATCAGAGTATCAGGCGGAAGCGGAAAACAAGATCCGAGTACGGATAAGAAGAAAATCGGCATAAGATGCCACATAAATAAACACATCCCGCCCACAGATCTCGCGAATCCCCATCCCCGAAATCTCTACACCGAGTGATCGTTGCCAACATCATCTGTCTCCTCCACCCAGTATCCATCTTGCGCATACACCTGTTCATCTGAATCAAACAAATTATCGTGTGAGACCCTAGGGGTACTAAGCAAGTCTTTATGCCTCTAAAGGGGACATATACCTGGGGTGACGCAATTGCAGCAAAAGATAATAACTATCAAGTCTATAGATACTTGCTAACCATCCGCCTAACCAATGATAGACAGATGTCCATTAATTAGTAACAACAGTTATAACAGTATAATTAACAGATCCATCCTCCTTCTCGCTTACCAACGAGAAAGCGGACGAACAACCCATCCGTTGGCAGTTTTATTAACCATTCCATGAGTATTGCACTACTTACTAGGCAGTTATTTAGTCAAATTAAAAGCGGTACTTTAGTTATACTTGTCTATGATCGAGAAACTGTGCTCCAAGTCGTCCATAACCGCGGACACGGCTTTCAGAAAGATTTACCCTGTAGGGGTGCAAAAATAGCAACACACACTCAATCAACCTCGGAAAAACTAAATCAAAACCCAACGAGGCATTCACGACAAAGCGATCACAGGATTCAGAAATATTTCAGGGGGCCACCCCAATAAGCTACCCGCAACGAAGTTGGCCGGCTCCGAGACGGACCCAGGGTTTGCGACAATGGCTGTAAACGACTGGGAACCCGAAAATGTGACTGGGCTTGTCGATACCGCGAAAACATTCCGCATTCTTAAACAGTACAGGTGCTCCTCGCACAATCTTAAATAAAGCAGTAAAGCATGGCATAAGTACAGGATAGTAATAAAGCCCCAAACTACTTTGTGGCCCCAAGAAATAGAAATGAATCAAGCTCTGGCTCAGGTGGGTCCATGGCCTCCCGGATGTGGATAGTGCAAATAGTCAAGGAACAGGAATCAAGTACTTGGGGTCCTACGAGACATAAGTGAGCATGAAAAACCAAATAACAGATATTGCTCACCGGCGCCTATTTCATTAGTTATCCCATTACTACTCAGGTTAATTTGTTTAGGTACCTCGTTATCCATCAGACACTCACACACCCTACACATGTTGTTCTACGGCTCGCATGGCTCAAACAACTCCTGTAGTAATGGCTCATGGGATGGAGGAACAAGCTTCGGTGGGGTTTAAAAGTAAAGGCTATGCAGTACTTGGGATTCAATTTAATGCAATCTCGACTCAATGATGCAAGAATAAGATAGAGGCAATAGGTACTATATGTATGCAAGCATGTGGTAGTGCTTGCCTGGCGGCTCAGTTGAAGCGGGAGACGGATCTGGGTAGTACTCCTGGGATTCCTGGTATTTTCCCTGCTCGGCGTCTATTCGAAGAAGAACCAAACAAACAAGGGCCAACATAAATAAAGTGCACAAGCATATGAATTAAAATGCTACAAGCAAACAAGCATTCCTTGATGAATGATGCACAATTTACATGGCAATAATGTAGCATGGCATGGGTGAGGTGTGGGGTACAAGAATAAAGCATTTTATTGAGTTTTAGTCATGTTTTACTCTCAAATAAGTTGTTGTATACTTTATATTTATATGATGCATGCTGCAATTCAGAACATGGAATGCATAGTTGAAACGGGATCGTCGCGCTGATCTATTTAGACATATTATTTGTCGAATTTGGAGTTATAGTTTTAAAGTTATTAATTATTTAAGAAAAGGCATTTTTATTGCATTTAAACAGTTTCGAAAATTTAATTTGCCCAAACGATATTTTGAATGGTATATTTGAATTCCTCACATTTTTCTGATTCCAAAACATATATTATATGTGTTATTTGGAATTATAATTCAAAAGTTATTAAAAACAGATTTAAATTTGAATTTAAACATTTCTGGAAAACATTTTATTTAAACAGAAAACACCCAGACTTTTTATACACAGAGGCACTTAGCCCAAGCGGCTGACAAGCGGGCCCAAGCTGATCTGGCGCAACTGCGTGCGCCAGGACTTTTCTCACCGCGGAAGGGTTAGCCATGGTGCCTGACAAGTGGGTCCGACGGTAAAATGGTCCCACGCGTCAGAGGCAGAGAGGGGGCTTCCCACGCGGTGCAGTGGGGGACTGCGGCTTGAGATTTAGGAAAACTCAGGTCCCTTTCTGTGAAAATGCCACTGCGGCTGACAGGTGGGGCTCAATGGATTGCGGGTTGAAGAAAAAAGGTTTGGGTGGGTATTTGCAAAGTGCGCACAGGCACTGTTTTTCTTCTCTGACAAAACTGACGAACAGACGCGCGGACGGACACGCGGCGCGACGGGGGATCGAACCCGCGACCGATCACGCCCGCGTAGAGGGGCGGAACCACGGCGGCTATGTGAGGATGCTGTTAGGAAACGCAGGCGCGGCTAGGTAAGGAATAAGTGGCGAGAGGACGGTCCTCGACGACAGCGAGCGCGATGCGTAGAAGGCGCTCGTCCGGTGGCTCAACACGTACGGGAAGCAAAACTCCAGGGGAGGATGTCAGGGAGGTACGGTGGCTCACCACGGTGGCGCGGGTGGTGGTGGCTCGGCCGGAGAAGCAGCGAATCGTCGGTGACGCAGGGTGTCTCCTCGTCGCTGTCGTGCACAAGAGCGACGCCGGGGACCTCGCCTCGTTCTTCCTCAACACCCAAACGCCATGCCCGCCGCCTCGATCTGCTGGTGGACGCCGAAGCCGACGGTGGTGGCCGGAGTTGGAAGGGGAGGGTAGCTGGGGGTAGAGCTGCGGCGCAGAGGCCCGGGGTAGATCTGGGGCACGGCAGAGGAGACGTGGGGGAGTAGATATGGATGGGAGAGGAGAGGGGGTGCCATGGGGCTCGGTGGAGAAAAAGGTGGCTTCGACCACCTTTTCCTTCCTCTCCCTCACGTGCTCGACGGGGGAAGGGCCAGGGCAGGGGCATGTGCAGCTGCAGATAGGGCCCAGGGAAGGACAGGGAGGGGACTGGCTCGGGTGGCCCTTGTGGCAAATATAGAGATAAAATGGAGAGGGGGATGCTCGGGTAGGGTTAGGTTAGAGGGGGTGGTTCGTCTTAGAGTAGGGAGAGGGGAGGCTCGGCCTGGTGGGGCTCTTGTGCAGCGAGAGAAAGAGAGGGGCCGAGAGGGAAGGCTCGGGTAGATGGCGTCGAGCTGGGGTTGGGGTAGCGCGGGTTAGGGCTAGAAGGAGTGGATGGGGTATATGGGGGTAGATCATGGGGTGGTAGTGTGGTGAAGGTTAAGGTAAGAGGTGGAGAAAAAGTTTTAACTAGATCATGCAAGGGGTAAGGAGATGGGGAGAGGGTGTAACTAGGGTTTTAGCTAGGGTAAAGAGAGGGAAAAGGACTAGGTATGGTAGATAGAATTAGGATTTGTATTTTGAATAGATAGGGATTTGAATATTTGAACTGATCCAAAAGGGCACGATTCAACAATTCAAAACTCTATCTATTCAAAGACAAGAGATCGAGAAGATGGTCGCATGCATGGGGGTGTGGAGGTTTTAGCGATGAGGTAGGATGAGGTTAGAGGGTGGTCCCAAAAATTAAAAGAAGAGAGGGAGAGAAAACAAGTTGGACCATGGTAAAATACCCATGCCCCACTCAAGCCAAAAATAGAACCAAAGAAAAATGGAAAAGAAGGTTATCTTGCATGGCCCATGCATGTGTAATAAATGCCATGTTTATTCTTGTAAAAACAATAACAAAGTCCCATGACATTTATTCATATGCATTCCCTAATATGGAGTAAGGGCCAAGCAAAAAGGAATTAAAAGTAGGTTCCATGTGGAGTAGATGGAGGTGATCATATTTGAATATAATTTGGGACATGATAGTGTGTGTGTTCCACTAGGTGCATAATATCCCCAATAATATTCCAACATGAGCAAATATTCCAATACAATCCATATGGAAGCTAGAAAGAGGGATGCCACTCACATAGCATGCGAAAGTGGCTCCACATATCAATAATGTGAAAACAACATGATGCTAGTGTGAGAGCATGTGGAAAATAGAAGTGGATCCATCTCAACCCACATGAGCTAGAGGTAAACCAAATAAGATGCAAAGCTCACATATAGTTGGATGGTGGAATTATGCGGTGGGGACAAAGAAAGGTGGTGGAGTTAATAAAAGACATGCCCCCGACTCAACTTGGGCATCAAGCATTTATCAAGATCCAAATACAATATATCAAGAGGCAAATACAATTAATAATGCATATGGGATAAGAACCAAATGAAAAGGGTTTTATATGATGCTCAAATGCAATGTGGAATGATGACATGAGCATGATATAATTATGATGCAACAATTATAAGTAGGAAGTAGCAATTATATTACTAGAGCATGTAGCATTACATATGTTAGACAAATGGGATGCTACAATCGACTGCGTCGCCCCAGGCCCTCTCCTCTGGCTCCCGAATCTCCTGGTGAGCTCCCCATCCTCCTCCAGCGCGCCGCCGGCGAGGGAAGGATGACGATGTCCTAGCCCTCCATCCACTTCTAATCAGAGGGCTGAGGTTGCTCTTTACCCCTTCACCCCCCCCCCCCCCGCGCTGACAATTGGGCCCGCCCGACGGTTTTTGAATGCTCCTCCCGCGCCCCGGCACCGTGATGCTGGGCCGGCCCATGAGCACTGCCCATGGAATCTGCTCTAATTCGGCCCAGTAGCTCCTTTCTCTTTTTCTTTTTTATTATATATACATTTCCATATCTGTTCAAAGGACATTTAGTTTAAATCAGAATAAAAAATGGAAAGCACCCAGTTCTTTCCAGATCTAAATTTCCAGGTATTACCACATGTTTTGCGCAGCATGTAGAGCAAGAATCTTGCCAAAATAAATTTTCATTATGGTTTTGCTATAAAACTCCTAAGCAGTATCTAAATTAGAAGATAAATTCCCTAAGGAGATCTACACCTCCAAAAAGGGTAAGCCCAAGTTCCTCTTGAAGATATTGGGAATGGCTATCTAGTGGTATTAATATCCCATCAAGGGGATCTATATTTCCGCTATAGCAAAAATGACAAAATCCACCCAAATCTTACTTTAGAAAATTCCTTAACCCACACTATAATATGTTTTGAGTTGATTCCAACTCTCTGTGATGTGGTACACTAAAGTCTATCAAAATCCAGGAGATCAAATTTTATTGAGGCTCTGTTCAAATTTGGTGAATTAATCATCTCTGCCTAGGGTAGTTCAAGTAGAAACATCACTACAGAAGTTTTACAAATCCAAATTGGGTGATTCCAATTCCTACAGAAAGATACTTCAAATACCCATCATGTTTCTTTGTAAGCATATCAAAATCATCTATAGATTTAATCTGGTGAAAAAGACAATCTAACTGCAGAACTGACTTTGGGATTTTCCCAAGGGCATTCTGGTAATTATTTTGAGATAAATCCAACTCTCAAAAATCATAAACAACAAAGTCTATCAATACCTTTAAGGAAAAAATTGATATGATCTCCAGATCTTTTCTGGTGATTTATTCACCTAAACTAAAGGCTTTTTCACTAGAAAATTCATAACTAAATATAGGAAATTGATAAAATCGTGAAACCACTTTTGTTGGCCTTATTATTCCAATACCTATCTGATTATATCATTGTTGCACTTTGATATCATCCAAACCCAAGCCTTAGTTAAAACCCCTTCATTAGGTGGTATTTGACAAATAAATCATAAAGGCAAAACCACAAAGGCAAAACCACAAAGGCAAGTAAACTATTTCCAAAGGCTATAATCTCAATCTATGAAAACCTACTGAATTGAATAATGTGTGGTATGTTTGTTTGCTATATGGTATTGGTGATTGTATGCCCTGTGTTGATTGTGCCCTTTGTTTTCTTGCATGTGATCTATAACGATGATATATGCGATTATATTGGAGACCAGAAGAAGATGATTATTATATTTGGTTATCATGGTATTCTAAGAAGAAGTCCAGGGACATATATTGCCAGATTACTGATCTCAGGCAAGCCCCCTTTTTTCTCATAAGACTTGTCCTACTATCTTACTTATGAATGTTTTATCTACTATTTATGAAACTGCATTGTTTAATATATGTTGAGCTATATCTGGTAGTGGATTGGCTCCTCCAAACCATTACACTTTTGTACTATTAAGTACCACCCCCTTGACGACACCTACTTGTCCCTAGAATGGTAGATGGTGTATAACACCATACCCCTTTAGAGACCACATTTTAACCGAAGAAAAACTAGAGGATGGGAAGACCCGCGAAAAAGTGTTACAAAATGTGTATGGCAAAACCTTGGTGAGGTCTGACCTACCAAGATAAGTTTGAGAAAAGAAAAAGGGTTTTGTTTTACAAAAAAATGTTGAAGGAAAGATGGAGGAAAAAGGTCTACAAAAAATGCACCTGGTCCTTTGCAGTTTTGCTAGAACAATTAACTCGTGCAACCACATTACTCTGGAATGGGACAAGGCTAGGATTGATGTTTGTTTACTCTGGTATAAGCTGCCTACAACTACTAAAAGGGATTTAAAAATACTGGAGGGTGGGCCTTCTCCTGTAAAGGTCCATGTGAGACATCGACCTAGAGAAGGAACGAACGGTCTACGGGCCTCCACGCGTTACTATGAGCCCCTCATTGAAAGCGCACACTTTGTGTAGTGCAAAAAGCGCTCTGGTTGGCTTGGGAACTATATGGGGCGTCCCGGTTTTGAGGGGAAACAACACTCATAGGGTAGGTATTTATATTCGAGTGGGCATCCGGAGAGTCTTGATCGGTTACTCGACCCACGATCGGTGTAGATCAGGGTAGGGTACCCGGATGGTGTGGGTAAAGTGTACAACCTCTACAGAGTGTAAATCTATTCGAATAGCCGTGTGCACAGTCATGGACGGTTGGGAAGGTTGTTGTAGAGTGGTGCTGGTTTTGTTTTCAAAAAGGATTTCGGAAAAGCAATGGCTTTGTAAATGATTTGACCATGGGATGGTCGGAAAGGATACATGTTTTAACCAGGGGATGGTCGGAAAGGAAGGATAGGAGTATGGTCATGGGATGACCGGAAGGAAGAAACGAATGGGTGACCCAATCCTAGTGTTTTCCAACCCTTTTTTTCAAAAAGGTTACAAAAATGTTTTAGAAAAGTTTTCAACAAAGATATGTAGATGTTATATCTACAAGAGAAACTATTTGAGAAAAGAACCTCTCTTGGAGCCCTCCTACTACCACAGCCATACTGCATATCCTGTTGTTGTTATTACTTTTATCTTAAGGTGGTTTGCAAGTACATTCAAAGTACTCACTGTCATTGTCCCTGGCTATTAACCTGGTCAGATATCAAGAAGAATATGAAGTTGACGACTATGCGAGCTAGGACGTTCTCCCAGTCAGTTTCCTGTAGGTTAAGGCATGGCTCGAGCTCCATGCTCGATGAAGTTCTGCTGATAATGTTGATGTAGCCATAATGGCAAATTAAGGTATGACTTGTATACGTGTAATTAATGGATGTTTACTTTGATGCTTGTCGGTTATGTGCCACGACAAACTGATAATGGGATCGTGGTGTATGCATAACTGGGACTCTCGGAGGATTAATCCGGGGACCTCACACCCGGCACCAATAATTACGGTGCACTCGGAAAACTGATCATCAACATGCACTTTCTTTGTGTCATTCGTCGCTTGAAATGAAACACTCTCATGCGGGTTACTCAGAGCCGGCTTATGCTTCTGCGCGGATTGAGCCAATGCAGCCACCTCCATGATTTTCCTCTTCTCCCGAGCGATCACAAGTGATTTGGCCAGGTTAGATCCGGCGGAAGCACATTCGATAAAATGCCTAAAGTCCCCAGCTATGGTAATCACCCCGTTGGTCCGGGTAGCTTCATCTTCAGGTAATTGATATGAGTACTTGCAATAAATTTGCTTAGAGCATGCCTGACGAGTAACGCATGATATGCGTTCTCCAAGTTCACCACCTCAAACTCCAAGTTCTCAGTTTGGCAATTGTCCCTGTACCGAACAACACATCAACCCGGACCTTACCAATTGGCTCGAAGGAAATACCCGGCACGATGCCATGAAACGTGGTCCTTGTTGCCTGTAGCATATTCTCTGATATCCCCAACTTGTGCATCATATCCTTGTACATTATGTTAATGCTACTGCCATTATCTATTAGTACCTTGGAAAACCTCACATTGATATTCGGACCAATGAACGTCGGATCTAGTACCAGCACGTAGGTCCCTGGACTTGGCACAAGCTTTGGATGATCCTTGATGCTCCAAGTAATCTCCTGATCCGACCAGGGCATATACCTCACTATGGCTGGCATTACCGCATTTACCTCCATATGTCAGCGCTGCAAACTCTTTTTGTCAGTCTCTTCTATGGTAAACACATAGTAACTCTAATGATGTTCTCTATACTTGTTTCTTCCCTCATTGCCATGATACCCTTGGTCTTGTTGTTGATGGTTATTCACTTGATGTACAACATCTGTCCTTTCCTGATTCTCATACCTCGGTGGAGGTGGAGGCAACATCAGCTGCTGTCCATTTCCCCTAGTGAGCAATTGCTGCTGGGGTACTTCATTGCGAGGTCCGTCATGACGAGGTGAATCATGCCGAGATGCCTGAGCATTCCCCGAACTACCTTGTTCTAACTTCCTCATCCATTCACATTGTCGGGTCGTATGGTTCGCCGGACTATTTGGACTTGGCGTATGGAACTTGCATGGCTGATCCAGCATAGACTCGAATGTATACCTCGGACGGTCCTTTCTTTCCTGCCACTGTTTCTTCTGTTCTGAGGTCCAAGGCTTCTTAACCTTGCTCTTTTGTTGCCACTGTTATCCTCCAGTTTTCTGGCACTGGCTGGTGCCGGCATTGGGATAATCTCGGTGCACAACGGCTACTTGTTGCGATCTGTACCGGTAATCCAGACGATCATCTCTTCTCCTACCTCGGAAATCATTCCTCCTGGATGATCCGGAACCATCTCTGCTGTAATACTCCTCGTTGGACTCGCTTGACATTATCCTGGGTTGCGTTGGGTCTCCCAAGGCATATGAATATGCGATATGTATCGTCTCAGCCAGGGTGGTTGGTATATCTCGCTGTAACCTTTGCCACAACATCCTCCCATACCTACATCCCTGGGCGAACCACGCTATAGCTTGTGATTCAATTACCCCTTCACATGAATTGCGCACGTTGCATCATCGAGTCAGAAAATCTTGGTCCGGCTCATTGGTCTTTTCCTGCATAGTGCCAAAGTTTGTGGCTTGTTTGGCCTCTTATAGGTGCTTGAGAAGTTGCTGACGAACAACTCCTCGAAATCCATCCCAAGTTGATGCTTCCCGGTGGCAAGTTGTTCAGCCAAACCATTGTAGGTCCTTCCAACATCTGGAGCGCATATCTCACAGCCCATCTCAAATTTCCATTTGCAACTTTAACCGCAGTTGCATAGTAAATGAGCCAGTCCTATGGCTTTGTGCTGCCATCGTATATGTTTGTTCCTCCGGCCAACTGAAAATTTGGCACAGGTGGTTCTCTCATGAACCGAGGACCAAAGCATGCCGGACCCGGGGGACCTTGTAGCTCGATCATCTCCGACCTGTAAAGTCGGTCCAGCTTCAGCCTTGCGTCATCCGGCTGCAGGTTCTTGCTTCCCAATCTCGATCCAATCACATGGTGCTATGGTCTCTGGAATCCGTCATCTACTATTGCCAAATAACCATCATTGTATATGTCCTAATTCGGACGAACCATTTGCAATTGCATTGCTTGGCCTGCACTTCTCTCCTGCCGAGGTGCATATTGCTGTTGATATTGTCGAGGCGCATTTTGCCCTGTTTCCGCCAGATTACGCTGACCAGCATTGCCGTTGACAACGTTCCTCTGACCGGCATTGCCTTGGTCACGGTTACCTCGGCCCGCTTCACCTCATCTAGCACTGTGGCGATCCTCATCAACGTGTACTACTTTTCCTTTCCTTCTCATTACCGGGTCATACGGGACCATCTGTTTATCTCGTCTCCCCGAGGTTACCACTTCCTGTCTCCTAGGGCCGTGACCTAGGGACGACGTTGTTCCTGCAGATTTGGTCGGGTTGTTCCTTGCTGAATAAACCACATGTGATGCTCCGGGCTGCACCGGATTTGCTTTGGTCATCTCTTCGTTCTGCTGACATGCTACTTTCAAGAAATGGTTAACTCTCTCATATTGCCTTTCTCTGGCCTCTCCGGTTAAGCCTTCTAACTCGGACGTGGCCATGTTGGCAGCCCTGAGGTTCTTTGCCGGGGTACTATACCTTTCCAACCCTCATGTGACTATGGTCGCTGTCTGACCCAGCCTAGGCACATATTCCTTGTCGATCTTAGTAATTAGGTTTCTACCTCAGATTTTCAGCCCATCTATGCGGTTTGCCTTTGCATACTCCCGCACTGTGATGTTTAGTGACTGCTGCAACTCAGCTATTTTTTTTGCACCAGCTAGCAACTTTTGCCTAGTTTCCTCTAACTCGGCATTTGCCTGAGCTGGATCCACTACTGGCGCTATGGATGCTGCTAAGCTATCTATTGCTTACTGCAATACATTCTCTGGCCTCTCTAGTGGAGGAAACCTAGACCTTGCCTGCTTTGGTGTTGCCTCCGTCTCTAGCGCCGGATCCTTGCTTGCTCCTGCGTCGGGTGCTATCATCATGACCTCAACGCTGCATGCGGGGCAAGTGATACGCATGTCGCGAGTTACGCTGAGAGGTGGTTCGCCTCCCTCGACGATGTCTCGCGGGTGAACGCAAGACTCATCGATGCCCACATAAATATTGTGCGTGCCAAGATTGATGAAGAGGCCGTTGCACGGAGGAGGGTTCCTGCGAAAGCTCCCCGCGTTGTTGCTGACCTAGTCTAGTGCTCCAAAGCACTGAACGAGCCCGGAGATGACGCGCTCGCCGGTGCCAAAGATGTTTCCCGCCCAGATTTTTACCCCCGCTAGCACCGCTAGCCCCAAAGTGGGTGCCAACTATCGTGGTGGTGGCACGGTAGGTGCCATGGATAGGATAAAGATGGGGCCAATGAGCACTAGAGGAATCCAGGGCGGGATAGTGTGGTGATTCCACACACAGATGTTTGTATTTTCACTCTATCAATGGTGGATTACAAGGGCTCCTTGAGTTGTTTGTGAGAAGGAGACTAGTTCTCTTACCCCCCACTACAATGCTCCAGAGTTCCTCCTAGACAGAATGATCGATCCCCCTCTAAGGAGGCCCTGGTCCTCCTTATATAGGGGAAACCAGGTTACAAAGTTAGGAAATACGTGGAGACATATTCCCCAAATATGCCCTTTGGTTAAAGCTAGATTCCTCTTTGTTCACTTTAATGGCTAGTCCGGACTATGGACGTAATCCTCTGTGAGCTCATCGTCTTTTGGTGTCACCAGACACGGACTACGTCAGCCGACACTGCCCGCGTCACCTTTGTCGGCCACGTCCCGTTGGTCCTTCCCTCTGCTCCCTTTGCTCACGCTACACTGGACCGAGGCCACCTTTTGACCAGCGCGAGATTCCTTCCTTCTCTCGGAAGACAAGTGGTAGCCTGGATAATGCTTCGTTAACCCGGCTACGAGGGTACCTGCATATACGGCAAATCAAGTACATCCGCCATAAATTTAACATCGACCGGGTTAGTGTTAGGTGAATACCCGCCAGGCCGGGTTATCTGATAAGTCGGCCTGCCTTGAAGAGACCCGGCCAGCACTTGCTTTGACTGTGCCGTACCTCGGCTAACTCGGCCTTTTATGCCCTAGCATGACCCTACCCGGGGTAATCCCCCAACATGGATCATTGTGGTTTGGAAAAGAACACATGCAATGACACTCCAATATGTGTCAAACCATGGTCAGAAAGACCTAGAACATGCTAGAGTGCAACATTGGAATGTGATGGAGCACTAGTGTGATAGAGGTTGCATCACCACACCCACTTGAGTGTGTGCGGTCATGTGGATCATTGTGGTTTGGAAAAGAACACATGCAATGCCACTCAAATATGTGTCATACCATGGTCAGAAAGCCCTAGAGTACGTTGGAGTGCAACATTGGAATGCGATGGAGCACTAGTGTGACACATGTTGCATCACAACACCAACTTGAGCAGGTGTGTGCTCATGTGGATCATTCTGGTTTGGAAAATAACACATGCAATGACACTCCAATATGTGTCAAACCATGGTCAGAAAGCCCTAGAACATGCTAGAGTGCAACACTGGAATGCGATGGAGTACCACTGTGATAGAAGTTGCATCCCCACACCCACTTGAGTGTGCATGGTCATGTGGATCATTCTGGTTTGGAAAAGAACACATCCAATGACACTCCAATATGTGTCAAACCATGGTCAGAAAGACCTAGAACATGCTGGAGTGCAACATTGGAATGCATTGGAGCACCAGTGTGACAAAGGTTGCATCACCACACCCATTTGAGTGTGTGTGGTCATGTGGATCATTGTGTCTTGTCAAATAGTATATGCAATACCACTCCAATACATGTCAAACCATGGTTAGAAACAAGTAGAACATGCTGGAGTGCAACATTGGAATGCAATGGAGCCCTAGTGTGATGAGGACATCCCTACAATGACACCTACCCCAATTACTACTGATGATGTTCCAGCTACTACAAAGAAAGATCAATCCAATGAGATAAGGATTGGACCAATTACAAGAGCTCGTGCTAAGCTGCTAGAACAACATGTGAACTTGTATCTTAGTGAACCTGGTGTTTTAGTTAATGAGAATTTTATACTACCTAAGTCTTTGAATTATTGTATGATCAGGTACTTAGGAGAAGAAGGCGTAGAACGGAGCGAGGAACTAATGGAACATGGCGTGTTGATCAATGAAGAATGCGCGAGGGAGGAGAGGGAGGAAGCGCAAGGAGCTGTCCAAGACGAAGATCAACAAGTGGAGCAAGTTCTCTACCGCGGCAGAGAAAAGCACAAGTTTTTTGCCACGGCAGGCTGCCGCGGCAGGAAAACTGGCTCAAACGCTGCCATGGCAGACTGCCACGACAGAGAAACCGAGTGAAACTCTGCCACGGCAGAGTCATGAGGCCGAACCCTCTATGGGTCGGTTTGTATCTTAGTTGGGTGGGACCAACTCTGATCCCACCTTAGCCGCCGGACCCCCAGACTCATAAATAGATGGGACGCACTAGTTTTAGGGTTTAGACCATGTTAAAATTATTTTGGAGTTGTTTCTTTCATAGAACCTCTGGAATTAATTGTGATCAAATTCTACCAACTGCAATTGAGTATGATCTGTTGTTCCATTGGGAATTCGTAGATTGCAAGCTACCGTTCATGGTCGACGGCTACGTGTGCTAGTGCGGTGTTGTGAATGTCCTACAAGGTTCGAGAGCTGTTGCATTGGCATTAGGGATCGAGCGGGAGAGATCATAGCTACACATTAGTTAACTATCATCCACCATCAGCATCGATAAGTGCTTCCTGAGAAGATCGGGCCACCCCATATCATCTTGGTATCAGATATCCTTGTTGCCTCGATATGCAATCCACAATCCATCCATAGATTAGTTTGTGTTTTTCGTCCTATACAAAAAAGCCCCACAAAAAGAGTTTCCATAACCTAGATTACATCGTATTCGAGTAATAGTTGCTGGTAATATTCATCTGTTAGTTTAGATCTAGATTTGTTCCATCATTTTACTTCTAGTCTATGTCGAATCCACCATCTTTTCTGCCGCCTCCCAAAGATCCGATCCTAGATAAGGAGTCCTTGTGTCTTACTCTAGGTCTAGTCGGTTTGCATAAATTTTAAAAAAAAGTTGCTACCGATTCTGCCGCGGCACGGAAACGAGCTGTTTTCCTGCCGCGAGTCCTGCCGCGACACGGTCTCCTGCCGCGGCACGATTTTCTCTGCCACGGGCGCCTGCTCTGCTCCCTCTCCACCACGACACAATTCTGCGTGTTTTCTCTGTCGCGTGCCACCTGATCTGCCGTCACTCTACCACGACATGCTTTTTGCGTGTTTCTCTGCTGCGGTACAGGAAATTTTCTGCCACGTCACGATTTTGAGTTGATTATCTGCCACGACACCATAATTGCAAAGTGTGACAAAAATTGCACTTTTCCTTAAACTTAGCCACAACCACTCTATTACATAGGTGTAGGAACTTGACTATTGAGACTAGTTTCCACTCCTACAGGCTGCTCTTAGGATTTTGGTGTTGTACTTTGTAATTTGGCTGTGTGTGATATATATAAAAAAAAGAGAAAAAGCAAAATAGAAATAAAACGCAGAAGAAGCTATACAAAAGAAAAAGAGAAAAAGAGAATTTGAGCAAGAGTCCTAGTCATATCTTTGTGCACCAGTAGATTCAGCAATCTTGTGCCTGTTTACTTTGAGCTTTGCTAGTGTCTCTCGAGAGTAGTGCAACACTCTTCATAGTTGCATTGCCATGTTTTTCTCTACGTGTGTGTTTCTTGAGTTTTTGTACGATCAGCACTAGGACTCGTCTGCGGTGTAGATAGGATACCATACCTATAGCTCCACCATAAATAACCTATGTGCCCTGCGATCATTCTCTATACCTTTGATATTCACTTCATCACATCAGTGCATAAGTCTTTGATTTCGTTTGGTAAAGCATCTCTATTCACTTTGGAACGGTAAGATCTACTTTCTTTTCAGTTGTAAGTGAGTTGTGAGAGTTTTCCACCATACAGATTTTGATTTTTGCACTAACCTACTAATCACGTCTTTGAGTCATGATGAAGTTGTGTCACAGAAAAAGCATCTTGAGGAGCTTCTTAATTGGCGTGAGTCTGTTGATGGGAATATCTAGGACATGCAAGATGTAGTGGATCAGAATACTATCGCCATCAATAATATTCAGACTCAAGTGACAGCAATTAATATCAATATTTCCACCTTGCAACATTTTATTGAGACTCTTACTGCGACAATTCAGCAAGGACACGCACACCAACATGATGATGCGTTTGAGGATCTTGATGAGGGTAGTGCGGTTGATGCTGCCCCACGTCATGGCAGGGGACGTGCCATTCCCCCTGCACCTGCTGCTGCTCCTCTTTATGGCCGTGGTTATGCTCCTTTGGGACGTGATGAGCGTGTTCTGAATCAAGCTGATGATGGCTTGGGCAAGCCCAAGTTTTCAATTCCCTCTTTCAATGGCTCACTTGATCCTGAGGATTATCTTACTTGGGAGTTGAAAATTTAGAAGCTCTGGCATTTGTTTGATTATCTAGAAAATAAGAAGGTCAAGCTTGCAGTGTTAGAATTTGATGGATATGCTTTGCATTGGTGGGATGCTATTGTGCAGAATAGACGGAATGACAATCAACTTTCTGTGATGGATTGGCGTGAGATGAAGAGCATTATGAAAGATCGTTTTGTCCCCACCAATTACTTGCGATCAGTTTTCGACAAGCTTACAGAGTTGAGGCAAGGAACAATGACAGTTGATGAGTACTACATGGAGATGGAGATGCTTATGCAACGTGCTAACATTCATGAATCCCGTGAGATGACAATGCAGCATTTCCTCGACAATTTGAAGCTTCACATCAAGAGCATTGTGCGTTATCACAAGTATGAGACAATGAACGATCTGCTGCACCATGCTAGAGAGGCCGAGTCACAACTAGCTGAGGAGGCGAAGTCACGTGCCCGTTTTCCATCTTCCAGTCGTTTTGTGGCCAGATCTACACCGCCACCTATGGCGCCACTTGCACTTGCTGCTAGTCATCCTACACCATTAGCCAAACTAGCACATACGTCTTCATTTGGTTCCAATGCTCGAAAGCCCGCTGCTCCTGCTGCTAGTTCGGGTTCCAATATGTCAACTGCGTGTACTCGCGATGTGGTGTGCCATACTTGTGGAGGTAGAGGACACTACAAGAAGGATTGTCCAAACAACAAGGTGATTTTTGTTAATGAACAAGGTGAAGTAGAGAGTTGAGATGAAGCTGATGACGATGATGCTTATGATGGCGAGGATGGTGCCGATGCTTATGCTGAGCGTGCACCAACTATTTTCGTATCTTCATGTATACTTAGTGTGCAACCTATTGATGACTCTCAGTGTTGCAACTTGTTCCAAACAAAAGCTTTAGTTGGACCTAATAAAGCTTGCAAGGTCATTATTGATGGAGGTAGCTGCAGAAATCTTGCAAGTAAGGAGTTATGTGCCAAGCTGAATTTGACATATTAGCCTCATCCCAAGCCATACTACATACAATGGTTGAGCAACAATGGTGAGATGAAGGTAAATCATATGGTACGTGTAAATTTTCAAATAGGGCCATACAAAGATTCTATTGACTTTGATGTGGTTCCTATGACTGTTTGCCATCTTCTATTGGGTCGTCCTTGGCTTTATGATCACCATGTGCAACACAATGGCCGAGCCAATACATATCATTTGGAATTCAAAGGAAATAAGATTACTATGCAGCCAATGACACCACAAGACATTGTGAATGATTCTCGCCAGAAGATAGAAGTGAATTTGAAGGAAGATCTTGTATTTCGGCGAGATTGTGTGACAGCTATTCCTGATGTATTCGAGCCTAAATTGAGAGATATAACAAAAAGTGAGAGAGTGCCTAATCTTTTAATATTAGCCACCAAGGAAGATATGAGAGAATTTCGTGAGGATCCTACAGCCATGCCAATTGTGCTCATGTATAAGGGCGAGGTATTGGTTTCTAACGACATGACCCCTATTTCTCTTGGTGTCTGTTTTATTTTGCAGGATATTGGGGATGTGTTCCCGGAAGATGTACCCGCAGGCTTACCTCCATTGTGTGGTATTGAACACCAAATTGACTTGATCCCTGGCGCCACACTCCCCAATCGTGCACCCTACAGGACGAATCCCGAAGAAACTAAGGAGATACAGAAACAAGTACAAGCGTTGCCAGATAAAGGGTACATTCATGTCTCTCTTAGACCTTGTGTTGTTCCTGTTATTTTAGTGCCTAAGAAAGATGGTACATGGCGCATGTGTGTAGATTGTAGAGCGATTAATAACATCACTATTCGATATCGTCATCTTATACCACGCTTAGAGGATATGCTAGATGAATTGAGTGGTGCTGCTATTTTCTCTAAGATTGACTTGCGTAGTGGTTATCATCAATTTGGGATTAAAGAAGGGGATGAGTGGAAAACTTCTTTCAAAACGAAATTTGGTTTGTATGAGTGGTTAGTGATGTCATTTGGTCTTACTAATGCACCTAGTACTTTCGTGCGATTAATGAATCATGTTTTGAGAGATTTTATTGGTCGTTTTGTGGTTGTTTATTTTGATGATATACTTATCTATAGACACAACGAAACTGAACATTATAATCATATCCAACAAGTTTTGCAAGTGTTGCGTGATAATAAACTGTATGCTAATCTTGAGAAGTGCACATTTGAAAAAGATATGGTCATATTTCCGGGATTTGTTGTATCTAAGAATGGGGTAGAGGTAGATCAATCTAAAATTGAATTAATTCAGAATTGTCCTACTCCCGTGAATGTAAGTCAAGTGCGTAGTTTCCATGGCTTAGCTGGTTTCTATAGCCGCTTTGTGAAAATTTTAGCACCATTGCTGCACCATTGAATGATTTGACAATGAAAGGTGTTCCTTTTATATGGGGCGCGGCCGAAGATATTGCTTTTGATACATTAAAACGTTTTCTTACTTCTGCACCATTACTTGCATTACCTGATTTTTTTAAGCAATTTGAAGTTGAATGTGATGCTAGTGGTATAGGCATTGATGGCTTTTTGATGCAAGAGGATCTCCTATAGCATATTTTTCTGAGAAACTTACTGGTTCTCGCTTGAATTATCCTATCTATGATAAAGAATTGTATGCACTTGTTAGAGTACTTGAAGTTTGGTACCATTATTTGGGGCCAAAATAATTTATCATACATTCTGATCATGAAGCATTGAAATATTTGAAAGCTCAATCAAACTTGCATAGAAGATTAGCCAAATGGGTTGAGTTTATTTAGTCTTTTCCCTACATCATTAAGTATAAGAAGGGAAAAGAGAATGTTGTTATTGATGCTTTTTCTAGGTAGAACATGCTATTAACCAATATTGATGTTAAAATTCCTAGATTAGAAGCTATTTGTGCACTTTATGCAACTGACCATGATTTTGCTGAACCATATCATTTGTGTGCTCTTAGAAATGCATGGGATAAGTATCATATACATGATGGATATTTGTTTCGAGGTAACAAACTATGTATTCCCGAATCGTCATTGCGATTGTTCTTAGTGCAGGAATCACATGCTAGTGGTTTGATGGGTCAGTTTGGGCGTGAGAAGACATTGCTCATGCTTGCTGATCATTTTTATTAGCCCAAGATGAGGTGTGATGTGTACATATTTGTGAGCCGATGTATTACATGCCACAAGTCAAAATCCAAGCTGAAGCCTCACGATTTGTATACACCTCTCTCTGCACCTACTACTCCATGGGAAGACATTAGTATGGATTTTGTGCTAGGTCTACCTAAAACTCAGAGAGGTCATGATTCTATATTTGTGGTAGTGGATAGGTTCTCTAAGATGGCTCATTTTATTGCCTACAACAAAAGCGACGATACGTTGCATGTTGCTAACCTGTTTTTCATGGATATCGTGAGATTACATGGAGTACCTAAGACGATTGTTTCTGACCATGGTGCGAAGTTCATGAGCTACTTTTGGAAGACCTTATGGGGGAAGCTAGGAACGAAGCTGCTATTCAGTACTAAATGTCATCCCCAAACAGATGGTCAAAAAGAGATGGTGAATCGAACATTGTTATAGCTGCTAAGGACTATGATAAAGAAGAATCTGCGGGAGTGGGAAGAATGTTTGCCACATGTTGAGTTTGCATACAACAGGGTTGTGCATTCCACTACTCAGCTTTGTCCATTTGAGGTGGTGTATGGTTTCAAGCCATTGATGCCACTTGATATGTTGTCTTTGCCATTACATGAGAGAGTTGATATGGAGGCATCAAAACATGCTTATTATGTGAATAAAATTCATGAGAAAACTCGAGAGGCTATTAAAAAGAAAGGCAAGAACATTGCTACTGCAAGGAATCAAGCAAGGAAGGAAGCGTTGTTCAAGCCTGGAGACATGGTTTGGGTGCATCTGTGCAAGGATAGATCTCCACTACTTCGCAATTCCAAGTTGAAGCGACGTGGTGTTGGTCCTTACAAGGTATTAGCCAAAATTAATGATAATGCCTACTCGGTTGATATACCAATTGAGGAGTTTGGTGGAGTTAGCAACAACTTCAACGTTCCTGATTTGTCACCATATGCTGGAGAAGACCTTGGAGGGTCGAGGTCGACGCCTTTTGAAGGGGGGGAGATTATGAGGACATCCCTACAATGACACCTACCCCAATTACTACTGATGATGTTCCAGCTACTGCAAAGAAAGATCAATCCAATGAGATAAGGATTGGACCAATTACAAGAGCTCGTGCTAAGCTACTAGAACAACAGGTGAACTTGTTTCTTAATGAACTTGGTGTTTTAGTTAATGAGAATTTTATACTACCTAAGTCTTTGAATTATTGTATGATTAGGTACTTGGGAGAAGAAGGCGTAGCATGGAGCGAGGAACTAATGGAACATGGCGTGTTGATCAATGAAGAATGCGCGAGCGAAGAGAGGGAGGAAGCGCAAGGAACTGTCCAAGACGAAGATCAACCAGTGGAGCAAGTTCTCTGCCGCGGCAGAGAAAAGCACAAGTTTTCTGCCACGGCAGGCTACCGTGGCAGGAAAACCGACTCAAACTCTGCCACGACAGGCTGCCGCGACAGAGAAACCGAGTGAAGCTCTACCATGGCAGAGTCATGAGGCCGAACACTCTATGGGTCGGTTTGTATCTTAGTTGGGTGGGACCAACTCGGATCCCACCTTAGCCGCCGCGCCCCCAGACTCATAAATAGATGGGGTGCACTAGTTTTAGGGATTAGACCATGTTAAAATTATTTTGGAGTTGTTTCTTTCATAGAACCTCTGGAATTACTTGTGATCGAATTCTACCAACTGCAGTTGAGTGTGATTTGTTGTTCCATTAGGAATTAGTAGATTGCAAACTACCGTTCATGGTCGACGGCTACGTGCGCAAGAGTGTGGTGTTGTGAATATCCTACACGGTTCGAGAGCTGTTGCATTGGCATCACGGATCAAACGGGAGAGATCATAGCTACACATTAGTTATCTATCATGCACCATCATCATTGAGAAGTGCTTGCTGAGAAGATCGGGCCACCCCATATCACAGTGTGACAGAGGTTGCATCACCACACCCACTTGAGTGTGTGTGGTCATGTGGATCATTGTGTTTGGAAAAGAACATATGCAATGACACTCCAATATGTGCCAAACCATGGTCAGAAAGCCCTAGAACATGCTGGAGTGCAACATTGGAATATCATGGAGCACCAGTGTGATAGAGGTTGCATCACAACGCCAACTTGAGTGTCTGTGTGGGCATGTGGATCATTGTGGTTTGGAAAAGAACACATGCAATGACACTCCAATATGTGTCAAATCATGCTCAAAAAGCCCTAGAATATGCTAGAGTGCAACATTGGAATGCGATGGAGCACCAGTGTGATACATTGCAAATGTATCTATAATTTTTGATGTTCCATGCTTAGTTTTATCCACTTTATTGTGTTTTGTTCCAACTTTGGAGTACTTTTCATATGATTTCTTGGACTAACCTATTAACAAGAGCCACAGTGCCAGCTGCATGTTTTGTGCTATTTTTGGTCCCAGGAAAGTCAGAAAATGAATAATCTCGGAATTAGACGGGGCAAAAGCCAAAGTGCCTATTTTCCGGAAGTCATCAGATGCCAGAGTACGAGACGGAGAGGGGCCAGGGGGCCACCACACCACCTGGCCCACGCCAGGGGGTGGTGTGGCCACCCCTGACACCCCCTCGGCCTCCCGTTCCGCCTATATATTGCCCTCGGGATGAAAACCCTAGGTACCCGATCAAATATCCACGAAAGAGTCTGTAGCCGCCGTCATCTCCATCCCTAGATCGGGTAGGATCTGAAGCTCTTCCTAGCACCTTGCCGGAGAGGGGCATTCACCCTGGAGGCCTTCTTCATCACCATGCAAGCCTCCGGTGTGATGCGTGAGTAATTCATCCTTGGACTACGGATCCATGTAGTATCTAGATGGCTGGTTCTCCTCCTTTGTGTTTTCATGTTTAGATCTTGTGAGCTCTGTTCATGATCAAGATCATCTATTTGTAATTCTGCATGTTGTGTTTGCGAGGATCCGATGGATATTGAGATGCTATTTTAGTTTGATTATTGATTCTATCAGGTCTTTGTTATATGTGATCTTGCATGCTTTCCGTTGTTAGTAGCTATCTTGGCCAAGTAGATGCTAGCAACTCCAAGAGTTAGTATTTATGCTCGATAGTGGGTTCATGCCTCTGGTAATCTGGGGAAGTGATAGAAATCTCTAAGGTACTAGATGTGTTGTTGTTACTAGGGAGAAAACAACAATCCTTTGTTCATAGAACAATCTTATTGTTTACTTTGCACACAATTCGTAAAGCAATATTCTGTTGCTTGCAACTTAATACTGGAGGGGGTTCGGATGATAACCTGAAGGTGGATTATTAGTCATAGATGCAGTTGTATGGCGGTCTATGTATAACGTTGTAGTGCCTAATCAAGTTCCAAAGGAGTCAAGATGATTAGTATATGCATGTATTGCTTTCTCGATGTTTGTCAATTGCCTCGCTGTAATTTGTTCACCCAGCATGTTATTTATCTAAGGGGAGCCACCTCTAGTGAACTATGGATCCCGGTCCTTTTCTTTACATACAATCTATAAACTTTTATTGCTTTGTGCTTACTTTCTGCAAACAAATACTTCTTTCCATTCGATATGTTTAATCATTTGTTTTCCGCAAAACACGGTGAGATTGACAACCTCATCGCAAGTTGGGGACAAAGTTCTGTGGTTGTGTTGTGCAGGTCTCCATGTTGCTACTAGGACCGGTAGTGCGCCCTGCCAAGGCTTAGCTAGCAACACCTTTGGGTTGTTTCCTTGCTCCTATTTGTTCGATTAAACCTTGGTTTCATAACTGAGGGAAACTTGCTGTTGTGCTCATCATACCTTCCTCTTGGGGTTCCAACAAGCTCTACATCAACACCGCTCCAGCATTTTTCTGGCGCCATACATAGAGCCATCAAGCCATTTTCTGGCGCCATTGCCGGGGAGTCAAGGACATCTTCACAAGGGGAGTCCCTCATAACCAATCTCTTTACTTTATTATTTTTGTTTTGCTTAGTTTCTTTTTTCTTTGTTTGCTTGTTTCTTTATCAAAAACACAAAAATATTAGTTTACTAGTTTGCTTTCTTATTCAAAAACACAAAAAAATTAGTTCTACTAGTTTGCTTTCTTATTTGAAAACCCAAAAAAATGACTACTCTTGAAAACACTAAGTTGTGTGACTTCACTAGCACCAACAACAATGATTTTATGAGCACACCTATTGCTCCACCTGTGCCTAAAGATACTTTCTTTGAGATAAAATCTGCTTTGCTCAATCTTGTTATGAGAGAACAATTTTCTGGTATTGGTAATGAAGATGCTGCTTCCCATCTAAATAACTTTGTTGAACTTTGTGAGATGCAAAAGCATAGGGATGTAGATGGTGATATTATTAATCTGAAATTGTTTCCTTTCTCTTTGAGAGGAAAAGCTAAAGAATGGTTGAATTCCTTAACTAGGAATAGTATTGATTCTTGGACTAAGTGCAAAGATGCTTTCATTGGAAAGTACTATCCTCCTGCTAAGATTATATCTATGAGAAGTGAAATAATGAAGTTCAAAAAACTTGATAATGAACATGTTGCTCAAGCTTGGGAAAGAATGAAATCTTTGGTAAAGAATTGTCCCACTCATGGACTGACTACTTGGATGATCATCCAAACTTTTTATGCAGGATTGAACTATTCTTCAAGGAACCTATTGGATTCAGCTGCTGGAGGTACCTTTATGACCATCACTTTGGGTGCTGCAACAAAACTTCTGGACAATATGATGGTTAATTATTCTGAATGGCATACTGAGAGAGCTCCACAAGGTAAGAAGGTAAATTCTGTTGAGGAAACCTCCTCCTTAAGTGATAAGATTGATATTATTATGTCTATGCTTGTTAATGGGAAAGCCCATATTGATCCAAATAATGTTCCTTTGGCTTCTTTGGTTGCTCAAGAAGAGCAAGTTGATGTGAACTTCATAAGAAACAACAACTTTGGCAATAATGCTTATAGGAGTAATTTTGGTAACAACAATTATAAGCCATATCCTCCCAACAATGGTAATGCTTATGGAAATTCTTACAACAATAATAGGAGTGCTCCCTCTGAACTTGAAGTTATGCTTAAAGAGTTTATTAGTAAACAAACTGCTTTCAATAAACCTATTGAGGAAAAACTCTCTAATGCTGAAAGAAATATAGCATGTTTGTTTGAATCTCAATCTTCTCTAAATAAAATGGCTGCTAAACCTGAAACTAATGATAATCCCTTTGCAGCTACTAATGCTATACAAGTAAGAATTGATGAAAATGTTAGACTATTAGCTGAATTACATGCTAAGTGGGAAAGAGAAGATGAATTTGCTAGAAACATTAGTGTTTCTACTATCACCACCACTAGTGTTGAGGCTAGTAATAGTTCTACTACTCTAGATGATAAATTTGATTTTGATCTTGATGGTTGCAATATCTCTCAAGTTATTAAGTTCCTACAAAAGCTTGCTAAAAGTCCTAATGCTAGTGCTATGAACATGGCTTTTACAAAACACATTACTGATGCTCTCGTAAAGATTAAAGAAGCAAAGATGAAACATAAAGCTTCTATTCCTATAAAACAAGAAGATGGTTGGGAACCCATCATTAATATGAAAGTGAATGACTTTGATTTCAAAGCTTTATGTGATCTTGATAGTAGTGTTTCTATTATGCCTAGAAGGATTTATGATATGCTTGATTTGCCTCCACTTGAAGATTGTTATTTGAATGTCCCACTTGATGATAATGCTAAAAAGAAACTCATGGGGAGTCTTAATGATGTTCTTATTATGGTTAACAATGCCTATGTTCCCATTGATTTCTATGTTTTGGATGTTGAATGCAATGCTTCTTGTCCTATTACTTTGGGAAGACCTTTTCTTAGAACTGTTGGTGCCATCATTGATATGAAAGAAGGCACCATTAAATATCAACTCCCATTCAAGAAAGGTATAGAACACTTCCCTAAGAAGATAGAGAAGATTTCTTTTGCTTCTCCTATGAAAACAAAATTTGTTCTTAATGCTCCTTCATTTGAGAACACTTGATTCTTTTTCTTGCTTCTTATGCCTAACTTAAAGGCGTTATAGAAAAGTACTTATTGGGAGATAACCCAAAAGTTTTAGATGAGTCTTGGAAGTTATTACTTCAGTAATAACCTCTCCTTATCATTTTTATTTGCTTTTTGTGCCAAGAGTAACCTCTAATGAGAGAGAAGTAATGATTGGCAAAGTTGCTGTCCCGAAACAGATTTCTGTGCTTCACCATAAACATTCGTGTAAAATCTCTGAACATCTTTTTGAGGCGTGAATTTTTGTGCTTCTGCCCCAGGTTGTTATCTAACTTTCGTTAGTTCCACACTTTTTGATTTGAGAAACAGAAGGTCTTCGAAAAAATTCGTCTTTACCTGCTGGTCTGTTTTGACAGATTTCTGCCATTTTCTGTAGTTGCTTCTTGTTGGTTCCTTTTTGAGTTCTTTTGGGGAATTGAGCTATTTGAGGGAAGTGCTATAGTACCTAGTGTTCTAATGGAAGCTTATTTGGTGTTAGAACTGAACCTTAATACTTATTTATCTTGAGTACACTAATGTTGCTAATAAAGATTGTGTGACGTTTTGTATGAAGAAAAAATTTCAGGTGTATGGAAGGAATGAGTAACGAGATGAAGGATGGACTAAAGCTCAAGCTTGGGGATGCCACGCATGTCACCCCAAGAAATTTCAAAGAAGTACAAGCGTCAAAGCTTGGGGATGCCCAAGGCATCCCCTTCTTCATCAATAAAAATCCCAGGTTTCTTCCAAATGCTTCATTTTTATTGCTTCATGCACAGTTGTGTTGTTCTTGGAGCGTCTTTTTTTTGTTTTCGTTTTGGTTTTTTGTTTGATTCGTTGTCTTAGTTTTGTGAATAAATTGGTTGGACCCCCTCTTTCATACTTTGGTTTGCAAATAGTTTGTTTTGGATTGGAAAAGTGTAGGAAAGTTCATGCTTATGTGGTAAAAAGAGCTTGTTTTTGACTGTGGCCTATGCTTTGTCATGCCATGCTTGATATTGTTTTGGCTTTATGCTTAGTATTATTTGCTGTAGCATGACTTGTTATAAACAATTGAGATTGCTTAATGTGCCTTGGATGAATCATGCGTTGTTTTAGCATATTAAAGCATAGTATAGTGGTATTCTCCTTTGATGCTTTATTTGGGTTGACTTGGCGCATGCTTACACCATGTTATGACTATCTCAAGTCACCATAGCCTTTATGATCCTTTAGTTTTCAACTTTTAGTATCACTTTATGCTTTGATCAATGATGTTTTGTCACTCTGCATGATTATGGCCATTATTGCCCTCTTAGTTTGTCGCTCCCAGTCTTTTGCTAGCCTCCACAACCAAGTATGAGTTCCACTCATGCATCCAACTCCCTAAACCAAGTTATTCCAAAGAGTCCACCATACCTACCTACTAGCTTATGCTATTCCAAGTATATTCATGCTTTTGTTTACCGTCCAAATTAAACTTGTTATGAGAAAACTAGTGATTAAATCTCTCATGGACTTGATGGCACACTTTACTTTTCTTGCCCTTAATAAACTTGAACCATTGTGTCCTCTATGTTGTATATGCTTGCACTTATTTGTTGGGGATTAGCAGAACCATACTTTCATGGGGAACTCTTTCAACATTGCACTTGGTACTTGTACTTAGTTGATATCATGCTCTTTTGTATATGGATGTCGTCGGTGTGAAATGAAAGGGGAGCTTGTAAGTCCATGGGGTTATGTATATATGTTAGAGAAACGCCTGGGCCACTGGTCTAATCCATGCTGACATGGTGGAAACTTGCAGCATAACCATAATGAGCTGTCTATGAAGCATTCTTCTTATAAAAAAAGGAGTCCTATATTGAGAAAAAAGAGAAAAGAGAAAAAAAAGAGATATTATGAAAAGAGGAAAGAGAGAAAAAAGCACCATATTCCCATGCTAAATAAGAAGATTGCTGAGATGCTCGTTGTCTACTTGCCTTGTCAATTTGATATGGGGATTCTTCTGTATCATCGGGCAAGGGGTACCCCGTTGGCGGTTCTCTATGATACACATGTACTTACGATGACAAGAACTTACCGATGACTAAACTTGAGTAGCATAAGGAGCGACCCTCGTATACAAGGGACATGAGATTTCTGACTTATACTTTGTCAAGCATGTACACCATAGTTTGTTCACTTTAACCTTAATCACATCAAGATGCTTATGATAGGGGCAATGAGAGATGAAAGCTATAAGTACCATAATTTTTGGAAGCTCTTTACGAGACATGAATCCCTACTTCCTTTTATAAAAATGCCTTTCATCCACCATTATATTGAGTCTCCACCTTCTACCTTTATGCACCTACTTTGAGAGCATAGTGGCCATTCTTAGTTCTATGTGCATTGTCCCAAGACTAGTTGATTGATGCATAACTTGATATTGCTTGTTTTAAACTATTTGTATCTAGTCACTCTTATGAACTTTGAAGGTGTACTATGCATTTATGTTTGCTACTCTATTGAGGGACAAGCTGAATACTATTATGCTATGTTTTCTTTATGTCAAACAAGCAAACGTCTTGCAAAGCATTGTTATTCATGAATCTTTTGTTTGTGCCTTTTCATGTTGCATCATAGTTTCTTTGTCTTATTGCTAGAACTTTGTCTTTCAGGCTATGATTGAAGTACTATGATCCCAGCTTTGAATGTTTTACAAATACTTTGATCAAGTCTTTGATGGTGCATGTCACCTCAAAAATTATTCTTTATTTTTATCACTTACCTACTCGAGGACGAGCAGGAGTTAAACTTGGGGATGTTGATGCATTGCAAATGTATCTATAATTTTTGATGTTCCATGCTTAGTTTTATCCACTTTCTTGTGTTTTGTTCCAACTTTGGAGTACTTTTCATATGATTTCTTGGACTAACCTATTAACAAGAGCCATAGTGCCAGTTGCCTGTTTTCTACTGTTTTTGGTCCGAGGAAAGTCAGAAAATGAATATTCTCAGAATTGGACGAGACAAAAGCCAAAGTGCCTATTTTTCCGGAACTCATCAGATGCCAGAGTACGAGACGGAGCGGGGCCAGGGGGCCACAACACCACCTGGTAGTGCGGCCCAGCCTGGCCCGCGCAAGGGGGTGGTGTGGCTGCCCCTGGCACCCCCTCGGCCTTCCCTTCCGCCTATATATTGCCCTCGGGACGAAAACCCTAGGTACCAGATCAAAAATCCACGAAAGAGTCTGTAGCCGCCGTCATCTCCATCCCTAGATCAGGAGGGATCTGAAGCTCTTCCCGGCACCCTGCTAGAGAGGGGAATTCACCCTGGCGGCCTTCTTCTTCACCATGCAAGCCTCCGGTGTGATGTGTGAGTAGTTCATCCTTGGACTACGGATCCATGTAGTAGCTAGATGGGTAGTTCTCCTCCTTTGTGCTTTCATGTTTAGATCTTGTGAGCTCCGTTCATGATCAAGATCATCTATTTGTAATTCTCCATGTTGTGTTTGCGGGGATCCGATGGATATTGATATGCTATTTCAGTTTGATTATTGATTCTATCATGTATTTGTTATTTGTGATCTTGCATGCTTTCCGTTGTTCGTAGCTATCTTGGCCAAGTAGATGCTAGCAACTCCAAGAGTTAGTATTTATGCTCGATAGTGGGTTCATGCCTCTGGTAATCTGGGGAAGTGACAGAAATCTCTAAGGTACTAGATGTGTTGTTGCTACTAGGGAGAAAACAACAATCCTTTGTTCATAGAACAATCGTATTGTTTACTTTACACGCAGTTCGTAAAGCAATAATCTGTTGCTTGCAACTTAATACTGGAGGGGGTTCGGATGATAACCTGAAGGTGGATTATTAGTCATAGATGCAGTTGGATGGCGGTCTATGTATAATGTTATATTGCCCAATCAAGTTCCAAAGGAGTCAAGATGATTAGTATATGCATGTATTACTTTCTCGATGTTTGTCAATTGCCTCGCTTTAATTTGTTCACCCAGCATGTTATCTATCTAAGGAGAGCCACCTCTAGTGAACTATGGATCCCGGTCCTTTTCTTTACATACAATCTATAAATTTTTATTGCTTTATGTTTACTTTCTGCAAACTATTACTTCTTTCCATTCGATATGGTAAATCCTTTGTTTTCCGCAAAACACGGTGAGATTTGACAACCTCATCGCAAGTTGGGGACAAAGTTCTGTGGTTGTGTTGTGCAGGTCTCCACGTTGCTGCTAGCACCGGTAGTGCGCCCTGCCAAGGCGCAGCTAGCAACACCTTTGGGGTGTTTCCATGCTCCTACTGGTTCGATTAAACCTTAGTTTCATAACTGAGGGAAACTTGCTGCTGTGCTCATCATACCTTCCTCTTGGGGTTCCCAACGAGCTCTACATCAACACCGCTCCAGCATTTTTCTGGCGCCATACACAGAGCCATCACAGTGTGACAGAGGTTGCATCACAACACCCACTTTAGCGAGTGTGTGGTCATGTGGATCATTGTGGTTTGGAAAAGAACACATGCAATTACACTCCAATATGTGCCAAACCATGGTCAGAAAGCCGTAGGACATGCTGGAGTGTAACATTGGAATGCCATGGAGCACCAGTGTGACAGAGGATGCATCACCGCACCCACCTTAGTTTCTTTGTGGTCATGTTGATCATTGTGGTTTGGAAAAGAACACATGCAATGGCACTCCATTGTGTGAAACCATGGTGAAAAAGCCCTAGAACATGCTGGAGTGCAACATTGGAATGCGACGGAGCACCAGTGTGATAGAGGTTGCATACTACACCCACTTAAGTGTGTGTGGTCATGTGGATCATTGTGGTTTGGAAAAGAACATATGTAATGACACTCAAATACGTTTCAAACCATGGTTCGAAAGCCCTATAATATGTAGGAGTGCAACATTCGAATACGATGGAGCACTAGTGTAAAAGAGGTTGCATCACAACACCCATTTGAGAGAGTGGGTGGTCATGTGGATCATTGTGGTTTGGAAAAGAACAGATGCAATAACACTTCAATATGTGTCAAACCATGGTCAGAAAGCCCTAAAACATGCTGGAATGCAACATTGGAATGCCATGGAGCACCAGTATGACAGATTTTGCATCACCTCAACCACTTGAGTGGTTGTGGTCATGTGGATCATTGTGGTTTGTCAAAGAGCACATGCAATGACACTCCAATATGTGTCAAACCATGGTCAGAGAGAACTAGAACATGCTAGACTCCAACATTGGAATGCAATGGAGCACCAGTGTGACATGTTGCATCACCACACCCACTTGAGTGTGTGTGGTCATTTGGATCATTCTGTTTGGAAAAGAACACATGCAACAACACTCCAATATGCGTCAATCCATGGTCAGAATACCCTAGAACATGCTAGGGTGCAACATTGGAATGCCATGGAGCACCAGCGTGATAGAGGTTGCATCACCACGCCCACTTGAGTGTCTCTGTGGTCATGTGGATCATTGTGGTTTGGAAAAGAACACATGCGACGACACTCTAATATGTGTCAAACCATGGTCGGAAATCCCTAGCACATGTTGGAGTGCAACAGTGGAATGCGTTGGAGAACGAGTGTGATAGAGGTTGCATCACCACACCCACTTGAGTGTGTGTGGTCATGTGGATCATTGTGGTTTGGAAAAGAACAAATGCAATGACACTCAAATATGTGTCAAACTATGGTCAGAAAGCCCTAGAACATGATGGAGTGCAACATTGGAATGCTATGGAGCACTAGTGTGACAGAGGTTGCATCACAAGACCCACTTGAGCGAGTGTGTGGTCATGTGGATCATTGTGGTTTGGAAAAAAACACATGCGCTGACACTCCAATATGTGTCAAACCATGGTTCGAAAGCCCTAGAACATGGTGGAGGGAAACATTGGAATATGATGGACCACCAGTGTGATATATTTTGCATCACCACACCCAATTGAGTGTTTGTGCTCATGTGGATCATCGTGGTTTGGAAAAGAACAGATGCAATGACACTCCAATATGTGTCAAACCATGGTCAAAAATCCCTAGAACATGTTGGAGTGCAACATTTCGATAGAGCACTAGTGTGACAGATGTTGCATCACCACACCCACTTGAGTGTGTGTGGTCATTTCAATCATTGTGGTTTGGAAAAGAACACATGCAATGACACTCCAATATGTGTCAAACCATGGTCAGAAAGCCCTAGAACATGCTGGAGTGCAAAATTGGAATGCGATGGAGCACCACAGTGAAGAGGTTGCATCACCACACCCACTTTAGTGTGTGTAGTCATGTGGATAATTGTGGTTTGGAAAAGAACACCTGCATTGACACTCTAATATGTGTCAAACCATGGTCAAAAATCCCTAGAACATGCTGGAGTGCAACATTGGAATGCGATGGAGCACTAGTGTGATAGAGGTTGCATCACAACACCCAATTGAGTGAGTGTGTGGTCATGTGGATCATTGTGGTTTGGAAAAGAACACATGCAATGACAGTCCAATATGTGGAAAACCATGGTCAAAAATCACTAGAACATGCTAGAGTGCAACATTATAATGCGATGGAGCACCACTATGACAGAGGTAGCATCACCACACCCACTTGAGTGTGTGTGGTCATGTGGATCATTGTTGTTTGGAAAAGAACACATGCAATGACACTCCAATATGTGTCAAACCATGGCCAGAAATAACTAGAACATGATGGAGTGCAACATTGGAATACAGTGGAGCACTAGTGTGATAGAGGTTGCATCACCATACCCACTTGAGTGTGTGTGGTCATGTGGATCATTATGTTTTGAAAAGAACACATACAATGACACTCCAATATGTGTTAAGCCATGGTCAGAAAGCCCTATAACATGCTAGAGTGCAACATTGGAAGGCCATGGAGCACTAGTGTGACAAAGGATGCATCACCACGCCCACTTGAGTGTCTGTCTGGTCATGTGGATCATTGTGGTTTGGAAAATATCACATGCAATGACACTCCAATATGTGTCAAACCATGGTTAGAAAGCCCTAGAACTTTCTGTAGTGCAAAATTTGACTGCAATGGAGCACCAGTGTGATAGAGGTTGCATCACCATAGCCATATGAGTGTGTGTGGTCATGTGGATCATTGTGGTTTGGAAAATAACACATGCACTGATACTCCAATATGTGTCAAACCATGGTCAGAAAGCCCTAGAACATGGTGGAGTGCAACATTGGAATGTGATGGAGCACCAGGGTGATATATTTTGCATCACCACACCCAATTGAGTGTTTGTGTTCATGTGGATCATCATGGTTTGGAAAAGATCACATGCAATGACACTTCAATATGTGTCAAACCATGGTCAGAAATCCCTAGAATATGTTGGAGTGCAACATTGGAATGCGATAGAGCACCAGTGTGATAGAGGTTGCATCACCACACCAACTTAAGTGTGTGTGGTCATTTGGATCATTGTGGTTTGGAAAAGAACACATGCAATGACACTGCAATATGTGTCAAACCATGGTCAGAAAGCCCTAGAACATACTGGAGTGCAAAATTGGAATGCGATGGAGCACTAGTGTGACAGAGGTTGCATAACCACACCCACTTGAATGCGTGTGGTCATGTGGATCATTGTGGTTTGGAAAATAAGACATTCAATGACACTCCAATATGTGTCAATCCATGCTCAGAAAGCCCTAGAACATGCTGGAGTGCAACATTGGAATGCGATGGAGCACCAGTATGTGTCAAACCATGGTCCGAAATCCCTAGAACATGTTGGAGTGCAACATTGGAATGCGATAGAGCACCAGTGTGATAGAGGTCGCATCACCACACCCTCTTGAGTGTGTGTGGTCATTTGGATCATTGTGGTTTGGAAAAGAACACATGCAATGACACTCCAATATGTGTCAAACCATGGTCAGAAAGCCCTAAAACATGCTGGAGTGCAAAATTGGAATGTGATGGAGCACTAGTGTGATAGAGGTTGCATCACAACACCCAATTGAGTGAGTGTGTTGTCATGTGGATCAATGTGGTTTGGAAAAGAACACATGCAATGACACTCCAATATGTGTCAAACCATGGTCAAAAAGCCCTAGAGCATGTTAGAGTGCAACATTAGAATGCGATGTAGCACCACTATGATAGAGGTAGCATCACCACACCCACTTGAGTTTGTGTGCTCATGTGGATCATTATGGTTTGGAAAACAACACATGCAATGACACTCCAAAATGTGTCAAACCATGGTCAAAAAGAACTAGAACATGCAGGAGTGCAATATTGGAATACGGTGGAGCACTAGTGTGATAGATGTTGCATCACCACACACACTTGAGTGTGTGTGGTCATGTGGATCATCGTGTTTGGAAAAGAACACATGAAATGACACTCCAATATGTGTTAAGCCATGGTTAGAAAGCCCTAGAACATGCTGGAGTGCAACATTGGAAGTCCATGGAGTAGCAGTGTGACAAAGGATGCATCACCACGCCCACTTGAGTGTCTGTCTGGTCATGTGGATCATTGTGGTTTGGAAAATATCACATGCAATGACACTCCAATATGTATCAAACCATGGTCAGATAGCCATAGAACATGCTGTAGTACAAAATTTGAATGCAATGGAGCACCAGTGTGATAGAGGTTGCATCACCATAGCCATTTGAGTGTGTGTGGTCATGTGGATCTTTGTGGTTTGGAAAATAACACATGCGATGACACTCCAATTTGTGTCAAACCATTGTTAGAAATCCCTAGAACAAGCTGGAATGCAACATTGGAATGCAATGGAGAACCAGTCACTACTAGGGAAAAGCCTACTGGAGGCGCATATGAATAGCCATTAGAGTCGCATTATGGATGCGACTCGAGCGCCGCGACTCAAGTATTTGTTAGGAGGCGCATATTGATATGCGCCTCGCATATATAGGTTGTAGGAGGCGCATCTCATATGCGACTCTAGTATGTATTAGATATGCGCCTCCCATACATTTACATATGCGCCTCTAATATGGTCACAGATGCGACTCAAATATCAATTTTGAATTTTAATTTTTATAGAACCATAATACAGTCCAGAATACATAGTATACAGGTAGTATACAGTCAATAACAGTATAACAACACATAATTTGCAGAAAGTTGCATCACACATCAACACTACTACAAGTACATCACTAATACAATTATATCACACATCAACTTGAATTAATCTGCGACATACGAGAGTTCACACATCAACTAACTAGAGCATACATCACACACACAACACCAAGTTCACATCTCTCGGGGTACCGATCGAGTACAAGTTCACAATCGCATTACAACTACATGCACGGTAGAGCTCTGTAGCTAGGTGAAGTAGAGCACACAACCTACTACAATGAAGATCAAGGTGCTGATCACGATGAAGTTCCTCCACTTCTTCCTCCCGTGCTTCCTCCACTTCTCTTCCGCCACCTTTGTACTAATGTAGCCTTTGTAGTTGTTCCTCGAGAATTCATTCACTTGCTTCTGGCAGTCTCTCCACTCCTCGTACACACCTGGAACCTTGCCGACATACACGACATAGCACTTCTTCGCCATCTCCTATACATAAGATAGATGATATTATCTATGTCAGTGGAAAGCAATAGTAGTTCACAAGATAAGATCATGCATATATATATGGGTGCAACAAGATGTAAGAAATCATGTTCTAATCATCGGCATTTTGAATAAAGACAAAAAAAGCAAACCAAGAATGACTTGCATTAGTGCCTCATACTTAGGTTGGGCATGGAAATAACAATGCTCGTTGTTTGATCTCGTGCGGCAAGTAGAGTTTATGCCCAAATTACTAGTCTACTTTGCACATGAGATCAAACAATAGCATAGTCATATACATGACGCCACAACACGTTCTAATCATCGGCATTTCGAAGAAAGAAAAAAAAAGCAAACCACGAATGGCTTGCATTAGTGCCTCATACTTAGGTTGGGCATGAAAATAACAATGCTCGTTGTTTGATCTTGTCCGGCAAAAGTAGAGTATATGCCCAAATTACTAGTCTACTTGGCACACGAGATCAAACAGCGCCATAGTCATACACATGACGCCACAACACGTTCTAATCATCGGCATTTCGAAGAAAGACCCAAAAAAAGCAAACCAAGAATGACTTGGATTCGTGCCTCATACTATTCGTATCGCCAAAGACAAAAGAAGAGAAATACTTCCACGATTCATATAGCATGGGCATGATATGTCAAGTGGCAAAGCAAGGAAAGGATTTGGTCTCCACTGCAATGACTCATTTCGAGGTTGGTGTGTCTAAAGGAGTCGTTGCAGTGGACCCATAACCGTTTCCTTGGCTTGCCACTTAACATATTATGTCTTATGTATATGAATCTCGAAAATATCTGTCCTCTTTCGACCTTGGGGCGACGAGATAAAATAGTTTATCATTTCATTGTATCGCCGAAAGGAAATAAATCATTCCACGATTCATATAACAATGTCGCTAATGCTATATGAATAGTGAAGTAATGTCTTTCCTTTCGACTTTAGGGCTACAATGAGATATTTGAAACTACATAATTCACCATTTCATTTAATTCATGCTATCTAATATATTCGTATCGCCAAAGACAAAAGAAGAGAAATACTTCCACGATTCATATAGCATGGTCATGATATGTCTAGCGGCAAAGCAAGGAAAGGATTCGGTCTCCACGATAATGAGTCATTTCCAGTTTCGTGTGTCTAAAGGACTGATTGTCGTGGACCTAGAATCCTTTCATTGGCTTGCCGCTAAACATATTATGTCTTATGTATATGAATATCGAAAATATTTGTCCTCTTTCAACTTTTGGGCTACGAGATGAAATAGTTTATCATTTCATTGTATCGCCAAAGATAAAAGGAAAGAAATCATTCTACAATTCATATAACAATGTCGCCAATGCTATACGAATAGTGAAGTAATGTCTTTCCTTTTGACTTTGGGGCTACAATGAGATATTTGAAATACAGAAAAAGCAAACCAAGAAGTAGGGCGGCAATAACGAATGAGAAGCAACATATGACCAAGCACTAAAATAATTCATAACACAAATAACTAGCATCGCTCACAATCAAGTTCAACGGTTTAACATACTCTAGAGGTTGCTAGGCAAGTTAACATAGGGACGATAAAGTTTACAACACAAGTTTGGAACTAACAGCTAGCTAAGCAAACATCAAGACTTCTTCGGCTGATGAGTCGGCACGGGGATATTCACGAAGCCCCATTTAGCTCCTTTCGCTAACGTCATGAACGTCCTACCGTCACCCTGCTTCGTTACGTGTTCATCTATGTCCTTGTTGCGTGTTGGAGTGCCGTCGTAGAAGAGGCCCCCGGATTTTGTGACTTGTTGGTAAATGATTGTCGAGATCTCCTCCTGGATATCAAAGAAATCCATCCTGAGGTTGCGATACTGTATATGTTGAAGATCTTCAGCCCACCTTCAGATGTCAGATGGCAGCGCGCCGTTATGCTGGTCCCGTAAGAATGCCTTCATGTGGTGTAGGGCATAGAAGGCATCCTTCCCGCTGTCAGGCACCATCTTAACGCAGGGGAACTCTGTTTTGAGGCCAAACATGTGCATGCCATGCCTCCGAACTATCCTGCTAGGGATGATGCGTCCCACTGCGATGTATCCATTGAGAGACTCATCAAGAACTCTCTTGATAGTGGAGTAGTATTTCCTCATCGAACTACCCGAGTCGAGATACAAGGTGTTTGATTGTTGCACATTCAAGGATATGAGCATGCAGCCTTGGCGACCATTCTCCAACTCTGGATGGTAGGGAATGAGAATAACATCCTTGCCCGGGTTTGTTTGCAGGAAGTATGAGAGGTAGTCGGCCGCCATTTGGACGCCCTCTTGTGTTCTTAAGAAGGTGTCACGCATGAAGTAGGGATCCACTATCGCGATGCCCGGGGTCCCGTCTCGAATGATCTGCATGGCCATATTGAGCGAGAACAGCTGGACCAGGGTATCGTGCAGTCGAAATCCTTGCAACATGTCGAAGAGGTCAGTATGACGCACGTAGAAAATATCCCCGGGGGCTACTGCGATGAAGCCCGAAACATTTGGCACCTTAGCCTTGTAAACCAGGTATGACTAATCACCCTCTCGAATGCGGCGCTCCTCAACAAATAGAGAGCCATGATGAATACTACTCATATGCGATAATGCGACCGCGAGCATAGATTCATTGAGCATTCGTGTACCTGCCTCGTGGACCAGCTTCCTGGGATTTTATGTAGGGCCGTCATGAGCCCGGACAACAGGCTTTAGTTTCTGGATCGCACCCATAGGCTTGCTTTTGCGATCCTTCCTGCCCTTTACGGCTTTAGTATTGGCCGCCGCTATCACCTCACTGGCCGCCTATAGAGGGTGTTGGGGCTGATCATAGGACGATCTGGTAGCCGAGGCTCGATGAATGCAGCGGGTGGCGGCTTCTCCTGACTAGATGGGAAGAGACGCAGTTGGCAAGTGGGTTTCGCCGAGGGTCCAGGTGCTGGTTGGGGCTCGTCAGCTGTCTGCGTGAACACCTGGCCTCCCTGTTGCTCATGGTCATCACCAAACCTTGTGTTCAAGAACTAGTCGCCGAAGTTTTCATCAAATTCATCATCGTCGTTGGAAGGATTCTGTGCCATCTCGATGTCTTCATGATGTGTTGGTTGTGCTGCCTCTAGGGTGGTGCCCCGACACTCCCTCCCCAAACGGATCGGGCTCTTTGGCCATATGAAAATGTAGTTGAAGCCGGTACTCAGGACTGCCGGCTCATCACTATCCCATCCATGAGGTTGAGAGGGAGGTTCCAGGCCCTCGTAGCCCAGAAGCACCATACTGTATTTGACCCTATGCATGACGGGTGCCATTGGTTTGCTGTGGAAGATGCGGTTCGCCGGTTGAACGATATAACCCTTCGCAACATCCTTTAACTCGTCGTTCACCCAGTGCATTAGAGTGCAAGGAGTGTCTTCCTGCGAAAGATATGTATAGGCCATCCGTCAATAAAACAGGGAGAGAAGGGAGATGAAGTCATCGGTTGAGCCTCCCAACTCTCGCTTTAATTAGTTACCTTGAGGGCGTCGAGCTCGCCCAATGTCGAGGCACCACCATCGACGACGAGCGCGCAAGTGGCGGAGTGGCTGCTTGCTGGCAAGGTGCGGGTCGGGGCCTTCGCCGCACCAGACAAGGTAAGCTCCAGACCTTTGGGCCCCGCCGGAGGAGTCACCAACACCTCCGGTGCCACGTTGTCAGATTGGGCGCTGACGATGTTGGGAACCGGGCACGTCCCCTATTTACCACTCTTCTTCCAATTGGCATACTGTTCGAAGTAGGTGGGAAGGATGGTGTTGAGATTCTCGTCCACTTGTGTCTGGACTTGTGATTGGAATTGTGTCTGGACTGCCGTCACATCCTCCTTCACTATATCTTGGAGAAGCTGCGGAAACTTCTCCACTTGTTCCTGTTGGGTCCGCAGCATAGAAAACAAAAATTTTCCTACGGTGTGAACTACACGCCAAGATCTATCTACTAGGTACAAAGCAACGGGTGGACATACATCCAAAGAGAAATTACCCTCGTAGACAACGAGCTTTGTTAACGAGTAGGAACTCGTGGTTGATGTAGTCGTACACTTGCCGATCTCAAGATCGTGATGAAGTCCAGCAGGTCCGGCTCCAGCACGTCCATCAGATCCAGCTCCAGCACCACCAAGTCCAGCACCGCAAAGCAGCGGTGCATCCGTGATCGCACACACGTCCGGTACCCCGACAACCTCCGTCCCTCGCTCCAGCAAAGCAGCGGAAGCAGCAACTCCTTTCCAGATAAAGCCACCGGGAACATGTATCTCGCTAATCCGAGACCATGGGGAAATAATACTAGAGGGGGAGAGAGATCCTTCACAAGGAGGTGTGAGTGAGAAGTGAGGAGAGGGGGGGCCTTTTATAGGAGGAGGGGAGGGTACCCCTCCCATGGACGGCGCCCCATGGAGGTGACCCTTCACCTCCCCCATTCATGTGGTGGTAACCCCCTCCACATAAATTTGCCTCTTCACATTCTCTATTAAAGTCTCCACTTTAAATGCATTAAATTTCTCTATCTCATTTAATAAAACTCTTTTATTATTTTTATTCAGAATTTTGTTAATTACTTTAATTAACAAACATTAACATAAAACCCCCTGCAACATTTCAATATTACATGCAAAACCAATTTCAGCATTTTCACCCGAAACAGTTTCGGTGTCTATTGAAATAATTCCAGCGCTTTCTTAAATCTTTATCTGAAACATATTTGCTCCAAATGGTGTCGGTATCCCTTAAGTGTGTCACCCTTCGGTTCGCAAATAATGTAGACATGATCGAGACCCCTCTCCGATCAATAATCAGCAGCGGGACCTGGAGATCCATACTGACTCCTACACATTCAACGATGACTTCTGTGATCGTGAGAACCTTTAACGCTTGTAACTAAATCCCTTTGTCTCTCGATATATTACATGTCCGAGATTCGATCATCGGTATCTCCATACCTAGTTTGATCTCGTTACCGACATGCACTCTTTTCTCGTTCCCGTGATATAACATTCTAGTGATCACATCACTTGCTTGCAAGCTATTTCAATGTGATATCACCGAGAGGGCCCAGAGTATATCTATCTGTCATCGGGATGGACAAATCCCACTCTTGATCCATGAGCCTCAACATAATACCTTTGTAGCACTGAACACACCTTTATAGTCACCCTGTTACGGTGTGACGTTTGATGTTATCAAGATACTCTTCCGGTGTTAGCAATTAACATGATCTCATGGTCTAAGGATAAAGATTACTTCGTATGATGTTATAGCAATATAAACATAATGACTTTGATCGTAATGCTATACTTCGGATGAATGTTCATCACATCATTCCACCAATGGTGTGACCTTGTTATTAACAACATCCAATGTCCATGATCAGGAAACCTTGATCATCTTGTTAATCAACAAGCTAGTCTATAAGAGAGGCATAACTAGGAACCCTTTTTGTTTATTAAACACACATGTATTGATGTTTCCGATCAATACAATTCTAGCATGTAAAATAAACATTTATCATAAACATGGAATAAGATAATAACAACTTTATTATTGCCTCTTGGGCATATTCCCTTCAGTCTCCCACTTGCACTAGAGTTAATAATCTAGTTTGAAAAACTTTGCGTATTGAACACCTATGGCTTTCTGGTGTTGCATATATGCAATTGCTAGTGGTTAACATAATCTCCGGATCTGACAGTTTCAGGTCCGTGTGTATTTGCATGTCTCTGCGTCTCTACGCATCACTCATTCTCAAATGAGATGGCATTGTATAGATTTGGTCCTTTGGTGAGACCTTTAGTTTGTTTGGCTCAAAATATGTTGATATTATTGTCACACAATATATCTTCATAGTATTAGCCCACTTTGAACCACACCTAGTTTGATAACAAACTACTTAACACAAATGCCCTCCTATGCTGCTACTATAGCAGTCATATACTTAGCCTTTTGTTGTAGTATCCGTCACAATATCTCAACTTTGGAACTCATCCAAATCCATCATGGAACATCCTTTCCATTATATTGTGCCACCCATAGTCTAAATTGAGATAAATTTAATTTGTATCTTGTGACAAAACTAGTATCAATGTAACACTTTACAATGAACTACCTTTAACTATTTGTCACTTATACTTATATATTCTTAGTTCTTCCAAAGCTCATAAGAATATCTTTACTATTGTCCAATGATCATCTTATGAATTATTCTGGTATATGCTCATAACATTTAGAGCATAGGACATTCTGGATATATACATATCATAGTATAATCGATCAAAATCTTCATGTGATTTTACTCACCAAGTGTTGAAACACTTGAATTTTGATACAATCCTTTCCATGCAGCAAGAACCTTTCTTGTTGTTTCCATATTGAACCCTTTCAATATATCATATTGAACCCTTTCAATATCTTATATATGTATGTCTGGCACAACCATATTAGTGCCTTAATCTATCCATATAGATATTGATGCCTAATATTCTGGGTTTGCCCAAGTCTTTCATCGAAATCTTATTTTAATGAAATCCTTAACTTGTGTCAATTCAAGATACATCATTTCCAATCAACAATATGTCCTCTACATAATGTATTAGAAATATGTCTCAGCGCTCCCACTTAATTTCTTGCAAATGCAAGCATCTTTTCATCATCTCCAATGAATTTAAACTCTTTTAACAGTTTCATCATGCTGAAGATTCCAACTCCGCTATGCTCACTTCAACTATTGAAGTTTACATGCCCTTTTAGCACCCTTTGAATTAACAAAACCCTTCGGACCATGTCATGTACATGTCCTAGGTTACCGCTCTATTAGAAGAACCTTGTTTTGTTTATTCAACTACCATATACCAAATTATATGTAGTGGTTGCTACATTAATCCGTCAAGACTATATATAGTTATGAAAGATCATATCTTGTCATAGTCAACTCCTTGAACATTGCCGTAAACTTCTTTCCGACATGTCGACTATTTCATAGATGTCAAACATCCATGTCTATTTCTTTATAGATCCAAACACGACCGATAGTCTTCACGCCTTTCCGGAGGGTCTTCCAAGTTCAGAAACTTGGTTTCTCGTGTATGGATACCATCACGGATTCTATGACTTCTAGTCATTTTATGGAGTCAGGGCCCATCATCGCTTCTTTGCATGTAGTCGTTTCATCATTGTCAAAACAATAACGACTTGCTTATCAAATCTTACTATTTGATTCTTACCGACCCACACGGTTTTATAGGAACTCTAATCTCCGAGATCACACCTTTTGTAATCACGAGAGCCATGAGCATTGTGGCTGCCACCGGGACACTTTCCGGCGCTGCGCTACTTAGCACATATAGCTAAGGTTCAACAACATTATCAAAGTTCTATTGTCCTCCCACTTAACATTTCACGAAAAGTTCCTTCTCAAGAAACTTGACGTTCCAAACGACAAACTCTTTTGTCCTTGGTGTTATGGAGAAATTCCCAACAAATTCTTTGGGATAACCTACAAAGACGTGCTTATCCGACTTTGGTTGTAAACATTTTACTTATGCATAGCATACCAAAATTTAAGAAAAGACAATTCCGGTTTTATCCCAAACAATAACTCATATGGTGTCATTTCAACGGATCACGATGGTGCTCTTTTCAGTGTAAAAGCGGTAGTCTCTAAAGCGTCAATCTTTAAAACATAATGGAAGTTTTATAAATGACACCCTTGATCCTACCATGTCAAACATGGTTTGATTTTATCTCTCGAATATGCCATACTCCTATGGTTAATCGGGAAACACAAATCATGGAACAATTCCTCAAGTCTTAGGTGTTTTTGCTAAACATGTAACTCAAATATCTTCCTTTATGACGAATCATAAACTCTTTATTTTCTTGTTACAATGATTTTCCACTTCATCTTGAAAGTCTTTGAACAATTTTCAAATGTTGCATACTTCTTCCTTGTTAAGTAAATATACAGATATATTCACACAAATTTTCGGAGAAAGCATATGAAGCAAAAAGATCCATCGCATATGGCTACACATAATGCACTATGCACATCAGCATGCACAATTTCCAATAAGCTAGTCATCCGTTCCTCTCTGGCCTACGAACGGAGTTTCAATTATCTCGAGGAAAGTCTCACATGCGTCAATTGATCAAAATCAAAGACTCCAAAAATCCATCAACATGGAGTTTCTTCATGTTTTCTTTCAAATATAATTTAAACAGCGATGTCACTTCATAAGTGATCTTTCAATCATTTGTCTTGCGACATTTTAGCAATAGTGTTTATGGATGTGATTTCTCCAACTAGACTTGTAAAAGTTCATCCATCCTTTATGGAATATGGTAATTATTTGAACAACCATTGTTCACATAATACCGGAACAAAATAACAATTATTTAAACAAATCTTGAAGGCTTGGTTTGATCACAACGAAAAATACAATAACACTTTATTTGTTTTCGATGAACATCATCACTCATTCTCTTGCTGGTTACTTAGGCAATTGTAGTTCATGAATTGCGTTCTCCTGTATGACACTTCATACCAACCAATTCGGTATCCAATACCTAAGAACCACATTGTTTAACAAGCAAGGAATATAGCCATAACATGTATATCTTCTATATACCCAAGTTGGACATCTCCAACCTTTTATTTTCTGCCAAATATTTTCTAGATTCTCTTTCAGCAATTCCTTTTTCTTTTAAAAGAATCTATCAACATCAATAGTGGTGTCATCAACATGACACATGGTACAAAGCGTATATAGTCAACTACTAATACCTTTGGACTTGCACTTTGAAGTGGATCACCATCATCAAATGTTTGGTGTTCTTTCAAAAATCCATCCTTTAGTAATCTATTAGTGTAGTAACCATTTTACTTACATCTTCTATTCATCCTTATCATGACAACTTTCATGATCAAGCTACTATAGCCTATAAGGAAGAATCGCGAGTATAATATCAGTTCCCAAAACTCTTTTGGTAGATTCGGATGCCTAGCATCTCCATCCTTCACAAATTCTCATACAATATGAGAACATGTATTTTGCTAAATTATACTCTATCATAATGCAACCAAAAACATTGTTTCAGATATCACAATATCTTTTAGACATGATGGTTTCTGAAACAATTTCCAGCTCCAATATAATCTTGATATTAAAACAACTTTTTGAATATCAATAATCATGGAGGCAAACATGATACTTTAGATACTAACATTGGAATTCTTACTCTTGATTTAATTCTACTTATTAAACCTCATGGAGTAAATAGAGTTTGCTGAAAGTTTGCAATAGGACTTATAAACTTTAAATTGACATTCAAAACAATATGATACCAGTTCGTAAAGTAAATATCCAGAATTCTATAGTTCTATTATCTCAATTAAAAACTAAGCATAAGGTAGAAAACGAATGCCAATGACTACAACAAACTATGCAAATTCACTTTGATTTAATTTATGACAAATTGAGTTCAACTAATCCAAACTAGAAATGAACTCCCACTCAAAAACGACATCCCTCGTGCCTTTTTGGTGATTACATGAACCATATCCACTACACCAAGTCCGATCATCACGTGAGTCGGTGTAGCTTCAAAGGCGAGCATCAATATGGTCATCACATCAACTATATGACTCATGCTTAACCTTTCGGTCCGTGTTCCGAGGCCATGTCTGTACATGCTAGGCTCGCCAAGTAAGAACCTTAGTATTCGCGTGTGTAAAACTGTCTTACACCCGTTGCATGGAAGCGTAGAGTTGAGAACACCCGATGATCACGTGATGTCTCGAAACACGATCCATAGAACGGTGCATACTTAAGGAAGAACACATTTTATCTTGATATTTAAATGAGGGATCATCTTACAATGCTACAGAAAATGCCAAACTAGCAGTATAAGAGGCTAACATCTAATGTGTAAAGTGAGATGATATGGTCTATGCATTTGATCTCTATCATTTGCATCGTGGTATGATCTCTATCATTCCTTTGTGTGTAAGGCCAAGGTCTATGGAACTTACACATTGAGTGTGTTGTAAGAGTATCTATCATACATCTACTTACAACAATACCATATCAATACACTAGCCCAGCAACGATCTAAACTAGACGCCTCTAATTTATCAATTGCAAGTTTTACGTGGCTTAGGGCTTTCGGAGATAGAATCGTTCTTACCTACGAACATGAACCACAACGAGGATAACCAAATTATTAGCAACTCGTTGTAAATCAGACTATAGTAGGAGAGACAAACACCCGCCAGCCACTTATGCAAAACAAGTTGCATGTCAGTCGTGGAACCGGTCTCATGTACGATGACATGTAAGGTTGGTCCGGGCCGCTTCATCCTACTATGCCACCAATATCCAAAATACATAGAAGATGCAATAACATGATCATCATCGCCCACATATCAACATATGTGTACTACCCGTGCTAAGCACCTACACATAGATCAGGCTCTGATACCACTGTTGGGTCCGCAGCATAGAAAACAAAAAATTTCCTACGGTGTGAACTACACGCCAAGATCTATCTATTAGGTACAAAGCAACAGGTGGACATACATCCAAAGAGAACTTACCCTCGTAGACAACGAGCTTTGTTAACGAGTAGGAACTCATGGTTGATGTAGTCGTACCCTTGCCGATCTCAAGATCGTGATGAAGTCCAGCAGGTCCGGCTCCAGCACGTCCATCAGATCCAGCTCCAGCACCACCAAGTCCAGCACCGCAAAGCAGAGGTGCATCCGTGATCGCACACACGTCCGGCACCTCGACAACCTCCGTCCCTCGCTCCAGCAAAGCAGCAGAAGCAGCAACTTCTTTCCAGATAAAGCCACCAGGAACATGTATCTCGCTAATCCGAGACCATGGGGAAATAATACTAGAGGGGGAGAGAGATCCTTCACAAGGAGGTGTGAGTGAGAAGTGAGGAGAAGGGGGGGGACTTTTATAGGAGGAGGGGAGGGTACCCCTCCCATGGCCGGCGCCCCATGGAGGTGACCCTTCACCTCCCCCATTCATGTGGTGGTAACCCCCTCCACATAAATTTGCCTCTTCACATTCTCTATTAAAGTCTTCACTTTAAATGCATTAAATTTCTCCAAATTTAATGCTCTCTCATTTAATAGAACTCTTTTATTATTTTTATTCAGAATTTTGTTAATTACTTCAATTAACAAACATTCACATAAAACCCCCTACAACATTTCAATATTACATGCAAAACCAATTTCAGCATTTTCACCCAAAACAGTTTCGGTGTCTATTGAAATAATTCTAGCGCTTTCTTAAATCTTTATCTGAAACATATTTGCTCCAAATGGTGTCGGTATCCCTTAAGTGTGTCACCCTTCGGTTCGCGAATAATGCAGACATGATCGAGACCCCTCTCCGATCAATAATCAGCAGCGGGACCTGGAGATCCATACTAACTCCTACACATTCAACGATGACTTCTGTGATCGTGAGAACCTTTAACGCTTGTAACTAAATCCCTTTGTCTCTCGATATATTACATGTCCGAGATTCGATCATCGGTATCTCCATACCTAGTTTGATCTCGTTACCGACATGCACTCTTTTCTTGTTCCCGTGATATAACATTCTAGTGATCACATCACTTGCTTGCAAGCTATTTCAATGAGATATCACCGAGAGGGCCCAGAGTATATCTATCCGTCATCGGGAATCGCAGATCTACAACCACCTTAGCCGATATGGTGGGTACTAATGTTCATCTTGTACAACTCCTTGGAGTACTTACTCTTGGCCTTTCCCACGGCAGATTCACATCTAGCCTTGAACACCTTGAAGTCTTCTTCCGTGACCAGAGGCTCCTTCTTGATGACCTCGTAACTTAGATTTTTCTTGTAAATGAGCCTCTTCACCCGCGCCTTCCAATTCAACAAGGCCTTGGTCATCGTCTTGAGGGCGAACTTGTTTATCGGATTCCCATTGAGATTGTCATTGTTGTATTTGTTGTCCTCATCACCCGGGAACGCGTACCTTGCGTGCAGGTTCCTGAAGAGCTGATGGCGGTAATGCTTGTTCTCACAGGCCTTTAGGTTCTCGGTGTTGATCGTGATGGTGTTCCGGAGGATTGCAGAGAGCTGTAGTGAGTACGACGCGACAAATTCCTCCAGCTCCAAAGGCACCCATTTAGCGCTGACGCTTGTGAAGATGGACCTTTTGAGGCCGACCGTGATCGGTGTCCGGTCCTTCCGGGGCTTCTTCGGTTGGCGGCTACCGTCTGTGGCTTCACCACCGCTAGCATTGGCAGTGGCATCCTCGCCATCGGCATCATCCCCCATCTCCCCATCGAATGATGTATCCTCGTTCTCCATCTCCTCTACCTCCCGCGGCATGAATTCCGGGTCCATATGTTATTCCATCTCATCCAAATGCTCCCAATAGGCCTTCTTTCTAGAAGTGCCCGCCTTGGCGTCGTGTTGTGCACTATCCAACATATCTAAACACGAAAAGAAAATGGAACTAATAAACACTAGAATTTAAAAAAAATTGGGCATGACCTTTGCTAATTTTATAGACCTAGGAGTGCTAGAAATTCGCCGAAACGGAAATGAATCAACATTCTGGCGAAACATTGGCATCTCAAAAAGAAAAAACCCACACAAAAAATGGCCTAAATAGGCACAAACACAACCAGCAACTTGCTGCTAGCATACACAACCACATTCACAATATGAACATGTACATATTATATGAAGCTAGCAGTACAAGAAGAAGATGTACAAATTATACAAAGCTAGCAGTACAAGAAGATGTACAGATTATATGAAGCTGTACAGATTATATGAAATCAAGTACAACAACTATTACCATCTATTACTAAGCATCATAGGTTAGGGACATATAACCATGAACCTTTGTTAGTAAATCATCAAAATGCATGAAGTTCTATTCAAAACATCTCACAACAGTAGAAGCCACTGTACCATATCATTTTAACATTGTCAGTTTAACACTATTAGTAAGCAGAAAATATGTTCATATAATTTTAAAACTATCAGTTTAACACTGCATTAACACTGTCAGTTTAACACTAAAATGAATCATTAGAACCTAGCTGAATGTTCAATAGAACAACCTGAACCATATGACCTAGCTATTGAACACTAAGTTACTACTACTATCTACTTCTATTTAGTAATCTACTACTATCTACAAACACATGAACCCTAGATAATCCTATCTACTAACAATAACAACATCAAGTCGAACCCTAGCTAATCCTATCTACTAACCCTAGCTTCTCTGTATATGAAATCGAGTCACCTTCTCCTCCTCCTCAAATATATTTTAGAAAGTATGCATATGACATATTCCACAAGCCAACTTTAAGCCAAACAAAACCAAGTAATTCTAAAAATTTCACAACATCAAAGAGGCGTCCTTAAAAAAGTAACTTAACGGATATAGATTAGCAACTCCACATTCTAGCCATCTTTTGTAGGGGCATACTAAAAGATGAGGAAGCACAGATATATCAAAGAAAAAGTTCGCAACAGATAGAGATTAGCAACTCCACTAGTGTCATGTGGATCATTGTGTCTTGGAAAAGAACACATCCAATGATACTCCAATATGTGTCAAACCATGGTCAGAAAGCCCTAGAGTCCATGTACTGCTAAATATTGGAAAATATGGTCATGTTTGAACATTTGTATGTTTATTGGAGTGCTAGCTCAAATTTGAATATTTTTGTTTTTTGTGAAATTTGAAATGATACCAGTGCATTGATTAGAGAAAGAATGATGTGAATGTGTAATTGTGTGTTTGCTTTATAGTTCGATCATTTCCCAACTGCACGTGTACCGAAGTGGGATTAAACGAACAACTGAAATGCTCAAATAAATTATGGGGAAAGGATTGGTATGGATTAGTGAGGTTTGGGTGACAGGACTGGATCAACCAGATCCAAGTCTGGATCACTTCCACGCCTGGATTAAAACCCACAAAAACAAACAAGGCCTAAACAAAATAACATGATATCAACTGAATAATTAGTGCAATGTGGAAAGCGTTCCCCATGGTAACATGGTTTTGCTAATTCACAACTTATAAAGTGCAAGCATATAAGCAACATAGATGGACACAATGGTTCAAGTTTATTAAGTGCAAGAAAATAAAGTGTGCCATCAAGTTTGTGAGAGCTTTAATCACTAATTTTCACATAACAAAAGTTTAATTTGGAAGGTAGATAAAAACATGAATATACTTGGAATGGTGTAACATGTAACATCCCAATTTCAGCAACCCTGATTAGTTGTCCAGAATGCAAAAATCAGGGGGAACAAAAACTTTTTCTCGTTTAGTGATGTAGTGTTTGCCTGTTGTTTGACTGTGTTTATGCTTATGATTGTGTATTAGAAGATATACTCCTTACCTCAACATCAGTTGTCAAAAAGCTATTTAACAAAACTATCCTGGCTCATTTTATATAGTCTCAAATATTCTGGCATTTCAAAGCATGGGCCAAGATGCTTATGTAACCAAAACCATTTTAGTAGCCTCTATTGACAAAACTATGGAGAGCTATAATCTCCTTATGTTTTCAAGAGAGAACCTTCAAACTATTGTTATCTCTAGGTTTCCCAAAACCTCCTTTTAAAGCTTTTGAATTATACTCTTGGTAGAGATACCAAGGACTCTCTTCTTATTCAAACCCCAACCGTTCAAAATTTCCCATCCTTACCTCAAGCTAAGCTTGATGGTAACCCTAGTAGTAGTTGATTTGTTTGTAAGATGAGTTTCCTTGATCTGCTGTTTGACTTGATTGCTTAGAAGTAGTATGAGCTACTCTAGGAGCTCATCCGCTAGGATCAAGATACTTTAAATTCACCACACCCTAAGCAAGAATACAAAGCAGGATCTAATCTCTAGATACTAGGTGATCATCTAAAACCCTTAACTAGATCAATTCTGAAGATATCCCTTCTAGAAGTTTCCAAGTCAATGAAGACCACTATCAAGCATGGATCCTTTCTACTCAATCTACACTTCAACATAATCCACTTGATGATGCTTGGGTACCTTGCAACCGATCAAAAACATCCCCTCTCATGCTCTAGTCATCCCCACTATCAAGTATGGAAAACTATTTCCAACATCACCTTTTTGAATGTGTCCCTTTCTCAACCCTTGTGCATTTTTGAAAATGCATCTGAACCATCTTGTTAACCATCCTAAGGAATACCAAGGCCCACTCTTGCCCTTGGTTTCATCATCCTCCAACCCACTTGTTCCTGATAGTTTTGCAGGCAAGAAAATAACTATACCTGCCAATCTAGTCAACTTGCCTACTTTGACAAAAGCTCACACCACCATCCAACCTTCTATGGACCAACTCTTTGCATGGTTGTGTTCCACTCATATAGGTCTATCAATAACTACTTCACTTGTTCCAAGTGGAGATCTGTGCTTCTTTAACCCATAAGGTTTTGAACGCTAGTTGATAATCTGCTTTGGCAGGCTTATTTTATTCAAAGTTTGAAAGCGTGTCTTAGTGAGCTAAAGATGGATCAAGCTCAAACCTATACACCATCGTGATCTACATCACTTGGTCTATCCATCCATTTATCCCATGCCCCAAGGGGAGATCTGAGCTCCAAGATCCAACAAGGTTTTGGTGGCATGAAAACAATCTTACCCAAGATCCTTAAATCTCTAGTTTTCACCAAAATCAACTTGGATTCTCCAATCCCAAGGTTGCAAATGATTGTTACACCTTTTCTACATATACCTTGATCATCACGATTTATCAAATTTTATCCATAATTATTATGGCTCCAAATCTAATAAATCTCTTTAATAGACAAATCCTCTAAAACTTCCTCCATAAAGGAAAGTTTGGTTTTTGCCAAAACACTTCCCCAACTTTTGGCTCAATTGAGATCCATATATCATACTCTATCCTCCCACCTCAAAAATAAATATTTTGGAAGACTTTTATTATTTCTTTTTGCCTATTCTCTTAAATGGCAGAAATGGAATAATACTAGTTTTAAATACTTTTTAGCCACATTAAATCTTGGGAAATTCTCCTAAGGGTGTATTCACATTTGGAACCACCTCACATCAAAACCCAACAAGGTCCAATGTAAAAATATCAAATGAGCTCCAATACTTCACTTCTGCCCTTTTTGAATAAATGGATTCAAGTGGACTTCTAATCTTCTGAAAAATCCCAAATAATTACAGAGCATGTATCTTGATCACACCTATCTACCAGCACCCTTGTTCCAGCATGCCCGGATCAAACCCCTAAACTTGCTTCACAATCACTTCTTTAGCCAATATTTGTGTTTTTGCAAACTCAATCTTCTAAACCAACCCAACCACCACCAAACTGGTCAACCAAGCTTGCACAACACATCTCCCACTCCCCTGGTCGAGAGTACTGTAGCACTGCCCTCTTGGGTCCCATGTTCTTGTGAAGAGTGAGAGAGAGGAAGATATTACACTTATTGCAAACCTTGGTATTAAAGTCAGTAGCAAGCTCCACCACTCCCTCCCTATCTCCCTGCTCGACTCAGAGACCCACCACACTCCCTCCACCGCCCAGATCGACCAACCCCTCGCCAACACCTCCCTCACATGTACAAAATGGACATCGCATACCCTCCTCTCCCTTCCCCATTTAAATAGGCCAGAGGCCACCCCGCATCCCCTTCCTGGCTCATTTGCCCCCTCTCCACCTCACTCACCTCCCCTGCACTCCCCTCCCTCTCCCTGCCCTGTACTGCTCGAGGAAGAGAGAGAGAGGCACTTCGGCCTCCTCCAAGAACTCGAGCATAGCTCCTCCCTCTCCTTATCTCACCCTCTGCATGTCACTCTATCATGTTCCCCTACCTCCTTTGACTTCCCCCATGTTTTTGTTTGGCCCAGGATGGCCCCTAGAAGCATCTCCGACGAGGCCCGCCGCATGCGTCGCCGTGGCTCCCGCGCGAGCGTCATTCCGGCGTCAAACTCGCCACTGCCGCCCCTTCCTGGACTCGCCCCGGAGTCCTCCGTCGCCCAGCACCCTCCCCGGCACCTCCCAAGCCCTCTGGTAAGTTCCCCTGCCGCCGCCCGAGCCAGCTAGGGTTTCCCCTGCGTCACGCGTCACCAGAGGTGGAAGATGAACCCTGGCCGTTAATCGCAACTTGATCCGACGGTCCACGACGGCGCTTACCCCTTCGCCCCTCCACCCTCACTGACCGCTGGGCCCCGGCCGTCAGTGGTTTGAACCACCGTCTCGTGCTCTGCCTCGCCCGAATTAGGCTGAAAGTCCCTCTCCCGGCCCAATTCCCTCGAAGATCTAGCCGATGTCCCTCCCCTGCCCTTTTCTTTTTATTTCAAACCCTAGATCTGTTTATTAGGCAGTTTGGTTTAATTACCAAATAAAATGAAAACTGCCTTGTTTTGCCCAGATAAAAATATATACATGTACACATGTTTTGTCCAGCATGCAGAACCAACCTAGGCCCAAATTAATTTCTATAATTTTCTAGCAATTAATCCCCTAAAAGTTATCTTTTGCACTAAAGAAATTTCTCTGGTGTTGTACATACCCATTTAGGGTGAATCAAAGTTCTCCAAGAAGGAAATTGCTATACCAATCAAATAGCATAGGACTCATGCCAAGGTGAATAGTAATTTTTCTATAGTAAAAATAACAAGAACTGTTAGTTTCTGCCTTAGATAAATTCTCCAGGTCAAACCAACAGAGGTATTGACCTTATTCCAATTCCCTGTGAGGTAGTCTCAGTAGAAAAATCACTAAGGGAGTTTCACAACTCCAAAAAGAGTGAATCCAATTCCTACAGAAGGGTATTCAAATGACCTCCCATGTGGCATTGGTTTCCTATCAAAAGCTACTGTAGATTAAATCTGGTGAAAAAGACAGGTTGTATACAGAACTGCCTTTGGGAATTTCCCGAGGGCATTCTGATAAATATTTTGGCATGATTTCAACTCTTAGTGAACAAGTACATCAATCCCTACCTGGTGATTTATTTCCTAAAACTAGAGATTTTATCACTAGAATATTCCTAAGAAATTATAGAAAAGTGATAAAATAGTGAAACCACTTTTGTTGGTTTCATTTTATCGACACCTATCTGTTGGTATCATTTGTACACAATGGTATCATACTGAATAGGTCATTGGTCCAAAACCCCCTCTTAGGTAGTTCCTCGATAATAAACCCTAAGGAGTGTTCATTCCCTTCTCCAAGGCCATCTCAATCTCCTAAATCCAATCCTCTCAAAACCTACTGAATTGAGTAATGTGTGGTATGTTTGTCTGTTGTATGGTATTGATGCTTGTATTGCTTTATGTTGATTGTGCCCTTGTTTGTTTGCATGTGCTTTCTGGACGACGATAGTTGCAATGAAATCGGAGAGTAGGAGAAGTGGTAATTATGTTTGGTATTATTGGGTATTCTAAGAAGATGTCCAGGGACATATTGCCATATTGCTGATCGTCAGGAAAACCACCTTCTTGCTCATAAGCCTTGTCCTACTATTTTACTTATGCATGTTTTATCTATTGTTTATCAAAACTGCATTGTTTACTATATATTGATGTATATATTGTAGTGGTTTGGCTCCTCCGAAATATTACACTTTGGTACTACTAAGTACAACCCCCTTGACGATACCTACTTGTCCCTAGTATGGTAGATGGTGTAGTACACCATACCCCTTTTTGGAGACCCTGTTTTAGCCAAAGCAAAGCTAGAGGATGGGAAGACCCTGGAAAAAGTTTTACCAAATGTTTTATGATAAAACCTTGGTGAGGTGGGACCTCCCAAGAGATGTTGAGAAATAAAAAGGTTTTGTTTTAGAAAATGTTGAAGGAATGATGGAGGAAAAAGGTTTACAAAAACGCACCCGGTTCTTTGCAGTTTTGCTAGAACAATTAACCCTGTGCAACCACATTACTCTGGAATGGGACAGAGCTGGATTTGATGTTTGGATATTCTTGTATAAGCCGCCTCACAACTACTACAGGGATCACGATCCCCGGAGGCTGGGCCTTCTCCCTTAAAGGTCCATGTGGGACATCGACCTGGAGAAGGAACGAACTATCTGCTGGCAGCCAGGTGTTACTATGAGCCCCTCATTGAAAGCGCCCACTGTGTAAAGTGTAAAATGCGCTCTGGTTGTTCCTCGGTACCCGACGTCCCGGTTTTGAGGGGAGTAACACTCATAGGGTAGGCACTTATATTGGAGTGGGCATCTGGAGAGTCTTGATCGGTTACTCGACCCACGATCGGTGTAGATCAGGGTAGTGTACCCGGATGGTGTGGGTAAAGTGTGCAACCTCTGCAGAGTGTAAATCTATTCGAATAGCCCTGTCCGCGGTCATGGACGGTTGGGAAGGTTGCTGTAGAGCGGTGCTGGTTTTGTTTTCAAAAAGGATTTTAGAAAGGAAATGGCTTCATGAATGTTTTGACCATGGGATGGTCATAAAGGAGAAAGGTTTTGACCATGGGATGGTCGGAAGGAGGAGAAAGGAGTTCTGTCGTGGGACGACCTGAAGACGGGAACAAATGGGTAACCCAATCCTAGTGTTTACAAAACTTTTAGAAAGGTTTCCAAAATCGTTTACAAAAGTTCTCAACAAAGATATGCAGCTGCTATATCTACAAGAGAAACTAATTGAGAAAAGAACCACTCTTGGAGCCCTCCTACTACCACAGTCATGTTGCATATCCTCTTGTTATTATTATTTTCTTGAGGTGGTTTGCGAGTACATTCAAAGTGCTCACTGGCATTGTCCCGGGATATTAACTTGGTCAGATATCAAGAAGAGGTGAAGTGGATGACTATGCGAGCTAGGACGTTCTCCTAGTCAGTTGCTTGTAGGTTAAGGCATGGCTCGGCTCTACGCTTGATGAAGATCCGCTGATGTTGATCGATGTAGCCATAATGGCAAATAAGGTATGATAGGTATTCATTATGTATTGGATGTTACTTCGATACTTGTCAGTTATGTGCCACGACTAACTGATCATGGGATCGTGGTTGTATGCATAACATGGATTCTCGGTGGATTACACCAGGGGCCCCACAGACTTGGTATCAGGGCCATCCTGACTGTAGGAGAACCTTAGTTAGCATGGTCGTTAGACGGGAACCTTATTTTGAAAACCCCGTCTTTAGAAAACTAGTTTCTCAATGAGTTTCAAAAAGTTCTACTTCTTCTCTTACTCTAAGTAAATGCTTTCGAAAATGGTTTACTCCAACTCTCGTCCAAACTTCAAACCTACGGATTTTAAATAACTAGGATCTAGAACCCGGTGAAGACAATGAGAACAAGATGAAGACAAGCAACTACCAGCAAACACAAGGAGACTACAATATTGCTCTACCAGTGGAATCCTCATAATCAGAAGACATCAGGTGTTGCACTATCAAGAAGCGTCCAAGATACGACGAAGGATTTATCGGCAAGATAGTGACTCCGACCTGAAGAAAGACGGTATCTAGGCTCAGTAGTCCTAAGAATACGATTCCCCTACATAGCGAGTAGTTAACTCCTTGGTCCCTAGCGTTGACTGTGTTTGCTTGCCTAAGTGCATCCTATGTTGCTTGATGTGTGATGTTTGCCGAGGACATTGCGATTCTCTCGCTCTGTTCGCCTTGTTTGCAATGTTCTGGTTTGCTTTGATCTCCTTAAACATGTGACTCGAGGAGCGATAACCCACCTAGTAACTCAGGAAACCCCTGTGTTAGATGTCGGTAATGATACCAAGACTAACCTCGAGAGTATATGAGAGTAAAGGCATCGCAAGGACCAGGAGTTCGACATCGTCAAGTCAGAATCAACTCGGACATTTCACCTCAACAGGACGGCATACCTCGTCAAACTCACCTTGCAAGACTCGTCAATAGAACCACACTCCCTTGTTTCTCAGCCTACTACAGCAAGAATCCCATTGAAGTCGGATGTCGATCACCGAAGGATCCTCAATATCCACAGGAAACCACCCAATAAGTCAACCAGGACAAGAAGTGATGACCTAACTACGCTGACCTTCTGTATATTAGAGGTTCTGACCGCCTCAGGAGACTCCCTATTATGTCGAACCTACCCAAACTGATGGGAAGTTCCTCCCTAGAACGTCAGAACTACCCCTGAAGTCAGATGATTAGGAAGTGTGAACCGGGATTCTCGGAGGATTAATTCGGGGCCCCCACATAACACACCATGCATAGGAATTTATAGTGGACTCTTTGGAATAACTTGGTTTTCTTGGAGGTTGGATGCATGAGTATAACTCATACTTGGTCCAAGTGGAGGCTAGCAAAAGACTAGGAGCAACCAACTAAGAGAGAAATAATGGCCATAATCATGCAAAGCGACAAAACATTATTAATTAAAGCATAAAGTGATATTACAAGTCAAAAACTAAATGATCATAGATTCTATGGTGACTGGTTCATAGTCTTAACATGGTGTAAGCATGTGCCAAGTCAACCCAAATAAAGCATCAAAGGAGAATACCACAATATTATGCTTTTGTATGCTAAAACAACGCATGATTCTTCCAAGGCACATTAAGCAATCTCAGTTGTTTGAAACAAGTCATGCTACAACAATAATCACTAAGCATGTGGTCAAAGCAACATCTAGCATGACATGATAAAGTCTAAGTCACAGTCAAAACAAGCTTCCTTTTTGTACCACTATAAGCATGAAACTTCCTACTCTTTTCCAACACCAATCGACTTATTTGAAACAACTCTCAAAGATAATAATCAATAAATACCAGAGACCATGTCTCACCCATCTACAAATAAGAACTAAAAGGTTCTAATCCAAAAGAATAATAAAACTAAAGCCAAAAGGAGTGCTAGCAAAGGAGAACACTCACAGAACAATAAGAGTGAAAACTAGAGTGTTCTAGTCAATGAATAACGGGGTGTGTCTCTCTCCAAAATAAGTGTGTTGCGATCCAACCAACTTATTGCGGAAAAGAAAGCAAAAGAAAACTGAAAACAAAGACGCTCCAAGAACAACACGATTGTGCATGAAACAATAAAAATGAAGTGTTTTGAAAGAAAACCTGAGATTATTGATGAAGAAGGGGATGCCTTGGGCATCCCCAAGCTTTGACACTTGTACTTCTTGAATATTTCTTGGGGTGACACAGGTGGCATCCCCAATCTTGAGGTTTTGTCCATACTTCATCTCATCACATTATTCTTCCCTACACTTGAAAATTTCCTTCATACAGTACTTCACACAATCTTCATTAGCAACATTAGTATATTCAAGATAATAAGTCTTTGGGTTTAGTTTCAACACAAGTAAAACTTTCATTAAAACACATGCTACTATAGAAATTCCTTCTAAAAGCTCAAGTGATCCAAGAGAACTAAAAAAGAAACCGATTGAGAGGCAAATGCAAATAATGGTAGAAATCTGTCAAAACAGACAAGTAGGTAAAGACCGATTTTTTCGAAAATCTTCTGTTGCTCAAATCGAAATGTTTGAAACTAACGAAAGTTGGGTAATAACCTGGGGCATAAGTACAAAAACTTACAGCTCAATCTGACGTACTGAGATTTTCCACGATTTTTTACAGTGACGCACATAAATCTGTTTCGGGACAGCAACTTCCCCATATCTTACTTCCCTCTCATTAGAGGTTATACTTGGCACAAAAACCAAACAAAAAGGATAAGAAGAGGTTATTACAGAGGAAACAACTTGCAAGACTCAACAAAACAAAAATAAACTGAGAGTAAAAATATAATGGGTTGTCTCCCAAAAGCTCTTTCTTTATAGCCATTAAGATATGCATGATAATTTTGATGATGCTCACATAAGAAATATGAATTGAAGTACAAGAGAGCATCAATGTCATGGTGCTGTCACGGCAGATGCCATGGATAGGCTAAAGGTGGAGACTAATTGCACTAGGGGAATCCAGGGAGGGATAGTGTGGTGATTCCACACACAGAAGTTTCGTATTTGTTTCACTTCCAAGGTTACAAGTGCTCCTCGAGCAGTATTGGAGAGAGGAGGAAGAAGGCACTCTCTTACTCTCACCACTAGCTAGCCCTCAGGAACCAAGTAGAAACTAACCAATAGAGATCAGCCCAGTAAAACTCAACCCTTTCTACAGAGGCCCTAGCCCTCCTTATATAGGGGCGGCTAGGTTTCCAACTAGGGCATATGTGGAGGCATATTCCAGGGAATATGCCTCCTACCAAAATAGTAAGCCGATCGGGTCGCTTTTCCCCCGCGTCATCCATGCAAAGGCTACGTGAGCCTCTATGGCGCCTGCGTCAGCCGACATCGGCGTCGTCACCTTTGTCGGCCACGCCTCGGTGGTCCTGCCCCTGTCCGCTTCGCTCATGTTGTGCGTACCGGGGTTACTTTTGACCAGCGAGATACCTTCCTTCTCCTAGAAGCTTGCTATGACCCGGATCGCAGTTGATCCGGTCACACCTGTTCCTGCATACAAGTTAGATTCATCTATCCGACTTACAGCTTAAGTCAGATGAGACTTAGTTAGGTGGACATCCCCTGGTCCGGGTTACCCCGAGATTTGGCCTGCCTTGAGGTAACTCGGCCAGCATTCGCTTTGACCTTGTCGTACCTTGGCTAACTCGGCCTTTATACCCCGGCGTGACCCTACCCGGGGGTATCCCCCCAACATTAGTCCCCGAAGCTGGTGCGGTCTTAGTTGCCTTAGCCGCTAAGGCCACAGCAGGTTCAATTTTACCGAGCTTTATGCTCCTTCTCCGAGTTACCTCTTATCTCGGATCTCATGGGTTTACTTTGCCCTGGCACATTTCAAGTTTTCAGTTGCTGGCCGGGTTACCATAATCTCATACGGGTCATCTTTCCTTCTCGCGTACGCTTCCCCACGCGGAGGCTAATCATTAGGTTGCCTCATTTTAAGGGCCAGCCACAGTAACCTCTACAGTAATTGTCAGTTATCACTTTAGCGCACGTCACGTCTGGCCTGCCTCCTCGTTAACTGCATCAATGCATCGCGTCATGGGATCTTCTACACCCTGTGGTCCTCCTGGTTGGTCCATCTGGTTTATACACGGCCACACCGTGTGGCATATCCGCATAACACGATCCCACTTCCTCCTCGAGGGAGTGGTTAAATAGGGGAGGAGTGCGCCCCTTGGGACTTTTCCCACTTCTGCGCCCCTCTGCCTCTAGTTCTTCTTCTTCGTCTTCTCCCGCGACAACGCCGCCGCCACCGCGTCTGACTAGCAGCGCCACCGCCACACTGCTTCCACACGCACCTGTGTCGCCGCCGCTGCTGCGCACCTCCTCCACCACGGGTCGCTGTCAGTCTAGGCCGCTGCCCCCCACCGCCGCTAGCGCCAGTGAGGGCAACGAACTCGAGATGATAGAAGAAGAGCTCGTCATCGCCGAGCAGGAGATGGAGGAAGACGCCGCGACGGCGGACCGTGGTGCGTGGGCTGGGTCCTGGGTCTGCCAGGATGACCTGGACTGGCTCTACCGCATTAGGCGCATCCCCGCCAGCGTCACCGCACGCCTCGCCTCCGCCGAACTTGCCCCCTCACCCAATCCGGGTGAGTATGTGGTGTTCCTGTCGCATTTCTAGCGGGGGTTCGGTTTACCAGTTAGCGATTTTTTCCATGATTGGTTGAACACCTACGAACTCCATCTGCATCACCTTCCTGCCAATGCCATCACATCTCTCTCTGCTTTCGCCTCCATGATCGAAGGTTATGTCGGGTTGTGGCCCACAAAGGAGCTATGGATCCGGTTCTTTGGCCTTCGTCGGAATGTAATTCGGAACATTCAGCTTGACCCGGAGGACAAGCAGCTTACGTAGTTCGGTGCTGCATCCATTTCTCCCCGGAGGTTATCCGTCTTTCCCCGTGTTACCGGGCTGGACTCCTGCAAGGGATGGGCCCGGACTTTCTTTTATGTTCGGAATGACGGCACCTAAGACCTGATCCGGCTTTGCCCCTATGCTCCGGGTCCTCCTAATCCGGAGTTGTGGGACATTGTCCCCAAGAAGCCCACAGTCTTGGCCAACCAGGTCAACAAAAGGTTCGCGGAGATGAAGGAGCTCGGTTGCGCAACGAGGACGCCATGATCACATTCGTCCGCAACCGGATCTCCCCTCTCCAGAAACACACTCACAAAGTGTGCCACATGAGATGGGGCCGCGAGCCCAACCGGACCTCGTCTTTCGAGCTGAGCAACACAGAAATCTATCACCGGGTCAAGGCCCTCTTCACCACCCATAAGGACTTATCCTCTGAGTGGACGTGGGGAATTGAGCACTATTGCCTGGATAGGCTTCCTACCGTGGTAAGCTTCGTGCCACAAACTTTCTCCGAATTAAATCTTATGTCGGTTGCTGTTGTATTTTTAACTCTGTCGTCTTTTCCTCCCTTAGCAATTCCTTCAGCAATTTATCAAGGATGGCACCGATCCCACCCTCAAATGTGCGCCTGACTGGGAGAGCTCGGACCAGGAAGAACCGGATCAGGAGATGTTCCTTCTAATGGCCGACGCGACCAAGCGACCCACCGGTAAACTCTCTTCCATTAGAGATTGGCTCGGCGATGAAGATGACTCGGATGTTGAGGTGATGGAAGCATTTGAGGCTGTCCCCCTTTCTTATGCTTTTGCGGCATCAGCTAACCCTGGTGGGCAGATCCATGAGGACCCTCCCCTTGCCGTGGGTGATCCTGTTCCGGTTGCGCCGAAGAAGAAAAGGGAAGCCGCATCCACTTCATCCTCCGGACCTTCTCAGCTAGCCAAAAGGCGAAAGAAGTCCGGGGACAAGACTGCCTCCAAGCCTGCAACCAAAGCCCCAGCATGAAGGGCTCGGAAGCCCAAGGAGCCCCTGACCTCGGATGCGTAATTCTCTTTTTCCCTCTGCCATTTACTTGTTCTTGCATTGTTATAGTTTCTCATCTGACACTATTTGATTTGGTAGGGCTGCGGTGGAGGTCCCCCAGAGTGGATCTAGCATCGCTTCGCCGCTCCGACTCAGCCCTTCTCCCCCTCGTGGCGACGATACACGCCCGCTGAGCCCTATTCCGGAGGGTTCAGCGGCTGCTCCGGGTTCCATCCCACCTCTTCAAGAGGGGGGCAACCTCGGAGCAGGGGAGACTGGCCCAGCCGAGGCAGCGGCATCCACTACTTCGGCTCCGCCGCAACCAGCTACTAACGAGTCTACTTCAGTACGTCCTCCGAAGAAGAAAACATCACCAGCACGCCAAGGCCCTCCACCTTGTCTGAGTCTTCTCAGTCTCGGCAAGAATGCACCCAGGCAGCTCCCAAGGGTAAATCTGCTGCAACCACTTCCTCCTCTCAGTAGCCCAAAGGCGAAAAGGCCCCTGACGCCACCAGGGCAGCGTCCGTCGAGGCTGGAAAGCGCACTCTCACGTCCATGCTTTCCAAGAAGCCTCCAGCACCGAAGGACGCCCCTGCCGAGCCAGCTAATGCGCAACAACTTGTTTTGCACACCAGCCCGGCCCTTGCTCAGGTTGAGAGGAGGGAAGCACATGCCAAGGGCTTGGTGGCGCCCCACATGCTCAGCGGCGAACGATATCCTCTGACCTTGATCGAGTTCATGAACAACTGGAACAAGGCGGAGTTCGTCTACAACGATGATCTCCCGGAGAAGTTCGGTCCCGCCAAGTTTTCTGCTCAAATGAACACAGCCGCTAAGGCGATTAACCTTGCGGGTCGGATGATGGAGGTACGTTACTTCACCTTTTCCTTAGCATGCTGTATATATTAGTGACATAACCATTAGTCCGCGAGCCTCCGGGGGAGTAACCTGTTACTCGGCCGGATGCTCCTTAGAAAACTAACGTAGCTCCTTGACAATTTCAAATATGCACACACCTAGAGTCGGGTTAAGTTCCACTTGGCCCAGATCTTGTACACTTTGAATATGCACACACCTAGAGCCGGGTTAAGTTCCACTTAGCCCGGATCTTGTACACTTCGAATATGCACACACCTAGAGCCGGGTTAAGTTCCACTTGGCCCGGATCTTGTACACTTCGAATATGCACACAGCTAGAGCCGGGTTAAGTTCCACTTGGCCCGGATCTTGTACACTTCGAATATGCACACACCTAGAGCCGGGTTAAGTTCCACTTGGCCCGGATCTTGTACACTTCGAATATGCACACACCTAGAGCCCGGTTAAGTTCCACTTGGCCTGGATCTTGTACACTTCGAATATGCACACACCTAGAGCCGGGTTAAGTTCCACTTGGCCCGGATCTTGTACACTTCGAATATGCACACACCTAGAGCCGGGTTAAGTTCCACTTGGCCTAGATCTTGTACACTTCGAATATGCACACACCTAGAGCCGGGTTAAGTTCCACTTGGCCCGGATCTTGTACACTTTGAATATGCACACACCTAGAGCCGGGTTAAGTTCCACTTGGCCCGGATCTTGTACACTTCGAATATGCACAAGGCTTAAGTTATATTTTTGTATTCTTTTCAGGTGACCACCAACCGCTGGAGCGCTGAGTTTCAGCGTCTCCTGGACACTCACAAAATGCTGCTCGCAAAGCATAATGCACATCTCGCTGAGCACGAGAAAATGGGTAAGTTCTCTTCTTCACATTTTTCTGTTTTACTTCATCTTTTTCTGCTGAACTAACCCCTCATTTGGTTTTCGCAACTAGGGTGGAAGCTGAGAATACCATAATGAGGAAGAAGCTTGAGAAGATCAAGGGTAAGTTACTTTTGCGTGACCTTTCTCTGCTTTCTATCTCCTTTTCTCCTTGGCTCGGCAAACATTCATACCTCGGCTTTGCCGGGTTAACAAACTATTTCCGTATCGCTGGAAGATAGTGTGCCCGTGCCTGACATGATGCTGCATTTTCTCGAACAAGCAGGGCAGCATCAGGCCGAGCTCAAGAAGAAAGACGATGAGCTTGCGCTCCTCCGAACCAAGGATGATGAGATTGCCAAGCTAAAGGCAGAAATGAAGAAGCTGAAAGCACAACACCAATCCGAGCTTGAAAAGGCTGGCCAGGACTATACTGAAGAGCGCGAGCGCCTCAATATTCAAATTGCCAAGGACCGAGAACTTCTCCAGGAAGCCGACGTCAAGCTTGAGTCGGCGAACACTGAACTTGTGCAACTCCACAAAAGACGTGATGACTGTACCAGGGAATTGACCCGGATCCACAACCATATTTTACGTAAGTTCCTTTCCCTTATCCGGCATATTTCTCCGGGTTACTTCACATGTCTTTTCATTACCTGCTTCTCTTGTCTCGTTATTAGGCAAATTTCCAGAGGGCACTGCCATTGCGAGCGCCGCTGTTGCTAATTTCCGCCGAGATAGGGATACTCCCGTTGCTCCTGATGGTGAAGAGATTCCCTATGACATTGAGGACCTGTTGGTCAGCCTGTCATCTCGCTTGGAAATCATCAAGAACTATGGCAAGGATCTCCTTGACATTGCAGTCCGAATCATCAACACGTTTTGGCCTGCGAAAGACACTCCGGAGGGGACCGCAGTTCTTGCTGAAAAGTTGATCGAAATCGAGACACAGCTCGACCTTTGGAGAGAGTCTGCTGGACGTGCCGCAGCTGAGACCGTTCTCCACTACGTACTTACGTGGTACGAGAAGATCGACCCCAACCTCTTAGCGCACATGCGCACCGGATCCAAATGGACCAGTGACCCAGAGTAGGTAGCTCGGCGCATGGCTTGCACCCATAGCTTGATCGAATATGCTCCCATTCATGAATGGACTGAGGGACCGAGCTTCCTGGAAGCCGCCGGTGATGAAAACGCTGAAAACATTGAAGATGGCTCGGATGAGGACGAGGAGGGTGACGCCTCGGACATTGAAGACATCGAAGATGACACCAAACTTCCTCCTCCTGCTACTCCTTAAGTGAAAAAACATTAAAGTTTATCAGATCCCCGGTATGCCGGGTGGAATTGTATCCAGTTCACATGTGATATTTTGCTATGAAGTTTTTATGCCGGATTAACTTGGGCGTAGTCCCCGAGTTTCATTTTCTTGTTCGTCCAATCTTCTGGCTCGGTTCGTGTCTACCTTGATTCGGTTTTACGACTCACAAATCCGAGCTTCAAAAATTGTCTTAACAATACTTGGAAACTTTTAGGTTTATCTCAAAATAATTCAACATAATAATTTGAAAGTAAACAGAAGGTTCGTCCGAAAAACCAATGTTGGCTTGATTAAGTTCTTTTCCTTAGTCGTTTTTCATGTGCTACGCAATTCCAAACTTGTTCTCTTGCCTGCCATGAAGCCAATTCTTGTTGGACAGCAGCAAGCCAAAGAGTTGGGTTTTTGGTGCTCACACACTACTAATCCGAGTTAAGTAGAACAACTTACTCTAGTTGACGTATAAATAATAAAATACAACAAATATTATTAAGGTAGTCCCAGAGTTACTGCTCGAGGTGCCCACATTTCATTGATAAGCTCATTGACGGCATACATACCGACATATGAGAAGACTCGGATACATACACTTCTCTTCTAAGTGTAGAAAGGACGAAGTAGAGCTACATTCCATGGACGCTTAGATTCCTCGCCGGACCTGTCTGCCTTGTTCTTTTCCAGTGGCTTTGCATCGATAAGATAATAAGAATCATTGTGCAATGCCTTGCTCACAATGAATGGACCTTCCCATGGGGGGACAACTTATGCATGCCAGCAGTACGTTGTACCAACCGGAGCACCAGATTGCCTTCCCGGAAAACTCGGGGGCTTACTTTCCGGTTATGATAGCATCGGAGATTTTGCTGATATATGGCGGATCTGGACAATGCAAATTTCTCGCTTCTTCCAGCAGATCAACATCATTTTGCCGGGCTTCTTGCACTTTGGCTTCTGTGTATTGGGTGACCCTAGGAGATTCATGCTCTATGTCGGCTGGTAATACAACTTCTGCCCCATATACCAGAAAAAATGGCGTATAGCCTGTTGATCGATTTGGAGTTGTTCTTAAACTCCACAGTACCGCTGGTAGTTCTTTTATCCCCCACCCCGCTGATCTTTGCAGCGGCTCAATGAGCCGGGGTTTTATCCCGGACAGTACTAATCTGTTGGATCCTTCCACTTGTCCGTTCGATGCAGGATGAGCTACCGAGGCAACGTCTAGCCGGATCTTCTTATCCCGTCAGAATCGCGCAAATGCTCCTTCAGCAAAATTTGTGCCATTATCAGTTATGATACTGTGAGGATAACCGTATCTCAAGATGATGTCTTTGAGAAATGTTATGGCCGTAGCTCCATCACACTTTCTTATTGGCTTCACTTTGATCCATTTTGTAAACTTATCCACCATGACCAAAATGTGAGTCATATTCCCCCTTGCTGGTTTGAACGGGCCAACCATATCCAAACACCATACGACAAATGGCCATGTTGATTGGTATGGTCTTGAGTTCCGACATAGGCATATGTGTCTTGGTAGCATACCTCTGACAACCATTGCATTTTCTCACCAGATCTTCTGCTTGTTCTAAGGCACTTGGCCAGTAGAATCCATGCCGGAAAGCTTTTGCCACCAAGGCTCAGGACGAGGCATGATGCCCGCACTCCCCTTGATGTATATCTCGGAGGATGTCAAGCCCTTCTTCCGGGTCAACGCATCGCTGGAGGACATTGGTCACACTCCTTTTGTATAGCTCGGAATTGATGATTGTGTATGCCTTTGCTCTCCTCTGAGTTTGCCTAGATAGCACCTCCTCAGTGGGTAACGTTCCATCTTTCAGGAATTGAAATATAGGCAGTGCCCAAGCTGGTATTGCTCGCACAGGGAGCACATCCTCGTCAATTTCCATCTGATCCACCGGCATAACTTCAACCAGATCATGCTGAGCAGTCCCCGGGTCCTGCGAGGCAGTCCCCGGGTTTCACACACCACCTCCCATGTCAACGTCCATGGGCACAACTCGGGATTCTATATCCTTCGAGACGTAGATTGAGTCGGTTTCTAGAGACGGTTTGATAGATGGTTTTCTAAGGTGCTCTAACGCTACAACCGGTGGAATTGCTTGTTGGGGCGATCCAAGCTCCGACAACATGTCGGCAGCCTCATTTTGCACCCGGGGTACATGACTCAAAATAACCAGATATTTTCTGCACATGGAATCTGTATAATGCCATGTTTGGATCAAGAGCGTCCCACAACCCTGATACTTGCTGAATTACCAAATCTGAGTCGCCAAAACATTGGATCCGACGTATCCCAATTTCTTTTGCCACTTTGAGCCCATGCACAAGTGCTTCATATTCAGCGACATGTTCGAAGCTGCGAAGTGGATCTGTACCACATACTTCAACTGGTCATTCTTTGGCGAAGTAAGCACTACTCCGGCGCCTAACCCGGTTTTTGTTTTTGACCCGTCAAAGTGCATCCTCTAGTAGTTCGGATGTGGTACCAGTGGTTCATATTGTACCTCGGCCTAGTCCACAAAAAAGTCGGCCACAGCCTGAGACTTGATTGCTTCTCTTCTGTCATATTGTGGCGCATAGGGAGCTAGTTCAATTGCCCATTTTGCAATCCTGCCACTTGCATCCTTGTTACTCATTATCTCGGATATGAGAGCTTCACATATTACCTTGATGGGATGCTCCTCAAAATAATGCTTCAACTTCTTAGCTGCCATATAGACACCATATGCCACCTTCTGATAGTGCGGATAATTTTGCTTTGATGCTGACAATACCTTGCTCAGATAATACACTGGCCTTTGCATCGACTTACCCTCTTCGTCGCGCTCTACCACAATCACTTCACTTACAACTCGGTTGGTTGCGGCTATATAGAGCAACATTGGCTCCTTTGATAGTGGAGAGGCTAACATTGGTGCAGTGGCTAACATTTTCTTTAATTGTATAAAGGCTTCATTGGCCTGCGGCGTCCATATGAACATATCCGACTTTTTCATGAGTTGATAGAGAGGCAATGACTTTTCTCCCAATGGACATACAAACCGACTTAACGATGCCAGGCAAGCAGTGAACTTCTGGACATCGTTAAGACACTTCGGCAGTTCCATTCGTACAATGGCCCGGATCTTAGTTGGATTAACTTTGATACCTCGGCTGGATACGAGAAATCCGAGTAATTTTCTAGCCGGGACACCGAAGGTACATTTTTCCGGGTTAAGCTTCATTCGGAACCTTCTTAAATTCGCGAATGTCTACCCGATATCGTCAAGGAGCGTTTTGCTTTCCTTTGTCTTGATAACCACATCATCCACATACACTTGTACATTTTGACCTATTTGGTCGTGCAAACATTTCTGCATACATCTTTGGTATGTTGCCCCTGCATTACGTAAACCAAACGACATGGTGCGATAGTAATAAGCCCCATACGGGGTGATAAATGTAGTATTTATTTGATCATCCGGATTCAGAGGTATCTGGTGGAAACCAGGATATGCATCAATGAATGACAACAGTTCACATCCAGTAGTTGAGTCTATGACGAGTGGAAATGGATCTTTTGGACACGCCTTGTTCAGGTTCGTGTAATCGATACAAATATGCCAAACCACTGCCACGTTCGGATCATCTTTCTTCTTCTCCACCAGCACCAGATTAGATAGCCAATGCGGGTAAAGTACTTCCATGATAAATCCTGCTGCTAGTAACCGAGCTATTTCATCTCCAATGACTTTTCTCCTATCCTCGGCGAAGCGGCAGAGAGGTTGCTTCACCGGCCTTGCTCCGGGTCTCACGTTCAAAGAGTGCTCGGCCAACTCCCTCGGAACACCTTGTAAGTCCTGTGTGGACCAAGCAAAAATATCCCGATTCTCATGGAGGAAGTTGACGAGCTCGCTTTCCTATTTATCATTCAACCCGGCACCAATTGTTACGATGCGCTCTGGGAACATATCATCAATAGGTACTTTCTTGGTATCCTTTGTGGCTTGGAACGAAACGCTGCCATGCGGATTACTCAACGTCGGCATATATTGCTGCGCGGACTGAGCCAGCGCCGCCACCTCCTGGATTTTTCTTTTCTCTTGCGCAATCACGAGTGACTCAGCTAGGTTAGACCTGGCCGACGCACACTCGATGGAACGTCGGAAATCCCCAGCAATGCTAATCACGAGTGACTCGGCTAGGTTAGACCTGGCCGACGCACACTCGATGAAACGTCGGAAATCCCCAGCAATGCTAATCACTCCGTTTGGCCTGGGCAACTTCATCTTCAGATAACTGATGTGGCAGCTTGCCATGAACTTGTTCAATGCTGGTCTTCCGAGTAACGCGTGATACGCACTTTACAAGTTCACCACTTCAAACTCCAAATTCTCAGTTCGGCAGTTATCTCTCGTGCCGAACAATACGTCAACCCGGACCTTGCCTATTGGCTCACAAGAGATGCCTGGCACAATGCCATGGAAAGTTGTCCTTGTAGCTTGGAGCATGTTCTACGAGATACCCAACTTGCGCATTGTATCCGCATACATGATGTTAATGCTACTACCATTGTCAATCAGTACCTTGGAGAACCTCACATTGATATTCGGCCCAATGAATGTTGGATCCAGCACTAACGCATACGAACCTGGACTCGGCATAAGCTTGGGATGATCTTTGATGTTCCAGGTAATTTCCTGGTCCGACCAAGGCATATACCTCGTCACTGCTGGCATTACCGCATTGACCTCGATATGTCGGTGCTGGAAGCTCTTTCTATCGGTTTCCTTAGTGGTAAACACATAGTAACTCTGATGATGCTCCCTGTACTCATTCCTCCCCTCATTTCTGGGGTACCTCTGATCCGGCTGATGCTGGTTTTCTACTTGATGCACTGCATCCCTTCTCTCATGGTTATCATACCTCGGCGGAGGGGGAGGCAACATTAGATGTTGCATGTTCGCTCCGGAGAGTAATTGCTGCTAGGGTAACTCCTGTCGAGGTTGATCATTCTGGGGTGCCTGAGCATTCCCCGAGCCACCTTGTTCTATCTTACGCATCTACTCACATTGCCTTGTTGTATGACCCGCTAGGTTGCTCGGATTTGGCGTGTGAAATTTACACGGCTGATCCAACATTGACTCATAAGTGTACCTCGGACGGTCCTTCTTTTCTTGCCATTGTTTCTTCTGCTCTGGCGTCCAAGTTTTCTTGCCATCATTTCTTGGTGTCCATTGTTGCCCTCCAGTTTTCTGACGTTGATTGCTCCCTGCTCCGGGCTGATCTTGATTCACAGCTGCAACTTGTTGCGAACTATACCGGTTATCCGGTCTATCATCTCTTCTTTTACCTCTGTAATCATTCCTCCGGGATGATCCGACTCCATCTCTCTGGGAGTACTCCTCATTTGACTCGTTTGACACGTGCCTGGTTGAGTCGGATCACCCAAAGCATACGAATCAGCAATCCAGATCATTTCTACCAAAGTGGTTGGAATTTACCTTCGCAACTTCTGCCACACCTCGCTTGCATACCTGCACCCTTGCGCAAACCATGCTATGGCCTGCGACTCTATCACACCCTCACACAAGTTTCTCACGGTACACCACTGGGTTAAAAACTCCCGGTCTGTCTCGTTTGGTCTCTGCTTACACATATCTAGGGTTTGTAGCCTATTTGGCCTCTGATACGTACTTGAGAAATTGCTGATAAACATTTCCTCAAAATCGATCCAGCAGTTAATACTTCCGGGCGGCAAATTGTTTAACCATACCCTTGTTGGCCCCTCCAACATCTAGGGTACGTATCTCACAGCCCATCTCAAGTTGCCTGTCGCAATTTTCACAGTTGTAGCATAGTTTATCAACCAATCCTCCGGCTTAGTACTGTCATCATACGTCTTTGTACCTCTGGGTAACTGGAAGTTAGGTACCGGTGGCTCCTTAATGATCCGGGGTCCAAAACACGCAGGACCCGGAGGACCCTGACTTTCAATCTGCTCCGACCTATACAGTCGATCCAGTTTCAACCTGGCGTCATCAGGCATCAGATCCCTGCTTCCCAATCTCGACCCTATCACATGATAGTCCGGCCTTGGGTATCCTGCATTCACCATTTCCGAATCTCCATCATTATACCGGTCTTGCTCTCGTGGTGCACCTCTCTGTTGCATACCTCGGTCGGCACTTTGCTCTTGCCTTGGTATATTCCGCTGCTTCGGTTGTCCTGCCGAGTTGCGCTGTCCGGCATTGCCATTTACAGCGTTTCCTTGACCGGCATTGCCTTGGTCGCGGTTACCTCGGCCAGCTTCACCTCGGCTCACGCTTCGTCGATCATCGTTTCTCTGTACTTCTTTTGCTTTTTCTGCCCTTGTTGAGTCATACGGAACGATCTGTTTGTTTCTCCTGGCCGAGGTTACTACATCTTCTCTCCTAGGACCACCATGAGGAGACGATGCGGCTCGAGCGGATTTCTCCGGGTTACCCACCGGCGAATGAACGATCTTGGAGGCCCCAGCTCTCTCCGGGTTAGCCCTGAGCAATTCCTCAGTTTGCCTGTTTGTGATCCGAACCAACTCATTGACCCTATCTTGCTGTCTCTGACGGGCTTCACCCGTTAGACCCTCTAACTCGGATGCAGCTACATCCGCTGCCCTGAGGTTTTTTGCCGGGGTACTATACTTCGGTAGCCCCACGCATAAATAGTTCTCTGACTCCTCAATCCTAGTATCACCCTCTTTGTTCATTTCACTCATGCGTTTTCTCCCCTTCACTTTTACAGCATCTACTTTATTTGCCTTTGCATACTCATGCAGCGTCATGTTCAACGATTGCTGAGCCGCAGCTATCTTTTTTGCTCCCTCTAGAATTTTTTGCCTAGTTTCCTCTAGCTCGGCCTGTGCCTGAGCCGGATCTACCACTGCTGCTACCGGGTTTGCCAGGCTATCCATAGCTTCTCTCAGTAAATTATCAGGCCTCTCTAGTGGAGGACCTCTACCTTTCCTCGGTGCCTTAGGTGTTACCTCCGGATCTGGTGCCGGATCCTTCCTTACGCCCGCGCCTGGCGCAGTCATCATCACCTCAGCAAGGTCCGGGGAGCAAGTGATACGCGCCCCGTGAACCACGCTAAGGGGTGGCTCCCATGCCTCGATGACGTGCCGCGGATGAACGCACGACACATCGACAACAACGTAGACTTTGTGCGCACCGAGCTTGACGAAGAGGCCATTGTGCGGAAGTAGGCACGTGCCGAAGCAGCCAGCATTGTCACTGACAAAGTTCAGCGCTCCAAAGCGCTGAACGAGCCCGAAGACGATGCGTTCACCGGTGCCGATGAGGTTTCCCGTCCGGATCTTGACCCTTGCTAGCGCCGCTAGCCCCATGGTGGGCACCAACTGTTGTGGTGGTGTCACGGCAGATGCCATGGATATGCTAAAGGTGGGGACTAATTGCACTAGGGGAATCCAGGGAGGGATTGTGTGGTGATTCCACACACAGAAGTTTCGTATTTGTTTCACTTCCAAGGTTACAAGTTCTCCTCGAGCTGTATTGGAGAGAGGAGGAAGAAGGTACTCTCTTACTCTCACCGCTAGCTAGCCCTCAGGAACCAAGTAGAAACTAGCCAATAGAGATCAACCCAGTAAAACTCAATCCTTTCTACAGAGGCCCTAGCCCTCCTTATATAGGGGCGGCTAGGTCTCCAACTAGGGCATACGTGGAGGCATATTCCAGGGAATATGCCTCCTACCAAAATAGTAAGCCGACCGGGTCGCTTTTCCCTCTGCGGCGCCTGTGTCAGCCGACATTGGCGTCGTCACCTTTGTCGGCCACGCCTCGGTGGTCCTGCCCCTGTCCGCTTCGCTCATGTTGTGCGTACCGGGGTTACTTTTGACCAGCGAGATACCTTCCTTCTCCTAGAAGCTTGCTATGACCCAGATCGCACTTGATCCGGTCACACCTGTTCCTGCATACAAGTTAGATTCATCTATCCGAATTATGGCTTAAGTCGGATGAGACTCAGTTAGGTGGACATCCCCTGGTCCGGGTTACCCCGAGATTCGGCCTGCCTTGAGGTAACTCGGCCAGCATTCGCTTTGACCTTGCCGTACCTCGGCTAACTCGGCCTTTATACCCCGGCATGACCCTACCCGGGGGTATCCCCCCAACAATCAAGAAGCAAATATGGAACAAATTTAAGTCTAACCCACTTGCTATGAAAAATAATCTTGTAAAGAAACAAGTCATGAAAGCACAAATCAACAAGCATAGGAAAGCAAAACAAGTGCAACTTCAAAATTTTCAACATAAAGAGGGGAAACTTAATATTGTTGACATACATAAAACCATGTTTCCCTCTCTCATAGTAACTTAAGTAGCATCATGAATAAAATTAACAATATAAATATGACATAAAACATTCTTATCATGAGCCCCATGCAAAAAATAATTATTACTCTCCCTATAAGCATAGTCATTCTTATTAATCATAGTGGGAGCAAATTCAACAAAATAGCTATCATTATTATTCTCATCACCATAATCATAAAATATAGGAGGCATATTGTAATCATAATTAATTTTCTCCTCAATAGTAGGTGGACTGAAAATATCATATTCATCATTGTAATCATCATATATTGGAGGCATAGTATCATCAAAGTAATTTTTCTCCTCCCTGCTTGGGGGACTAAAAAGATCATTTTCATAAAAACTAGCTTCCCCATGCTTAGACTTTTCCATAGTTGTTCAAAGAATTCATACTAATAACATTGGTATTAGCAAGCAAATAAAGTTCCATAGGTTTTTTAATTTTCTCTTGAAACACTTCATGTCCTAACTCAAGATAAATACTATAAAGCTCTCTATTTTTTGTTGTTCTTTTCCATTAAGCCTGAAAATAAAAACAAGAAAAAAATATATAATTGCAGAATCTAAAGGAAATAACTTCGAGCACTCACGCACCAGCAACAGTACTAGAAGATAGCTTAGTAGCCAGACTTTGTGAGTACCTTTTACCTTACCTCCCTGGCAACAGCGCCAGAAAATAACTTGATGTATACGCACGCTTCTATTCTTGTAGACAGTGTTGGGCCTCCAAGTGCAGAGGTTTGTAGAATGACAACAAGTTTCCCTTAAGTGGATCATCCAAGGTTTATCGAACTCAGGGAGGAAGTGGCCTAAGGTATCCCTCTCAAGCAACCCTGTAATCAAGATACAAGAAGTCTCTTGTGTCCCCAACACACCCAATACACTTGTCAGGTGTATAGGTGCACTAGTTCGGTGAAGAGATAGTGAAATACAAGTAATATGGATGATTATAAGTGGTAATTGCAATCTCAAATAAGAGTGGCAGCAAGCAAACATGTAATAGGACTGGTTTTAAATGGTGTTTCAAAGCTTAGAAACAAGGCCTAGGAATTATACTTTCACTAGTGGACACTCTCATATAAATATCTTCTCTTTATTATGCTAGCCTGAACTACTGTAACATCCCAAATATTTAGTCAATGTTATCAAGATCCAAATCACCCAATTTAGGGTTAACAAAAACTTTTTATTATTAAAAACAATTAGGAATGCATGTGTGTTTGCATTAATATAGAATTGTTTGAAAATGCCATGATTGATTGTTCTAATGGTTGTGAAATGATTCAAAGGTGAATGCCACATCATCTAGATCATTCAAAAACAAAATCCAAAGAAAAAGAAATCAAATAAGAATAAAAAGACCAAATGGTCATTTTTACCATTTTAATCCACTAGGCCACTTTAGGTGTTCCTACAAGTAAATTTCAAACAGAAACATTCTCAACTCTCTTCACCCTTGCTAGTACAAGTAAAGTTCTACCAAGGCCCATTTTAAAATCTTACAGAATCCTTTAACAAGACAATTTAAATGACATTGGAAAATTGAATCCATTACATATGCATAGATCCCACTTTTTAAAAAACCACTCAAAAGAACTCCACATGCAAATCCCAAGAAAACAAAGACTACCAGGCATAAGACCAAGTCACACACCAAAAATATTTTCAAAATTCAAATTTAAAGTTCTTGCGGCCATTGTGTCGAACACCTTGTGATCACTAAATAATATACCTAACTAATATTGTTGATTGATCAAAGCTTTGTCCCCCATTTGACCCTCTCATCTCTCCTCTGTCCTGTAACACCCTCGAATCGGCCCTATGCAAGTTTTAGCCCTTTCCGCCAAACCCGCATAGAAACGATTCAAGGACGCCCACCAGGCACTTTCGTGCGGGTGGAAAACGAAGTAATACCATTACACAACAGTCCTCAAAGGGACCCACAGAACAGATATATATACAACACGACTCCAAGAGTCAAGATTACAGATATACACTACAAAGATCCAAATCACCTTGAAAACGATACAGCGTTCGAGTACGGACAAAATGCAAATGGGGATAAGAGCCCTGAAGAATAACCAATGGAGTCTATAACCCTGCCCAGGCCAAGCCAGAAGGGTAACTCTGCTAACGACGTCGATCTCAACCTGCTAAAACAAAAGGGGTGCCGACAAAAGGGCAAAGGAAAAAGAGGAGCGTCGGTACTAAGGCCGGTACACGGCGAGGCTAGACTTCGGCGGCTCTCGCCTACATAGGTATGGTGGGCTGAAGCGGCAGCGCATCGGCACTAAACAACCTATAGAGACTCGATACAACTGGTGGTTATCAGAGAGGGATAAGAAAGACCTATTCGGATCGAACCTGAAGCTAACACCAAACAAACCCATCCTGGTATTTCCCTCCCTCGAGACCAAACGAGGAAGTTGGACCAAGGAACTCACACAGTTGGCAATTTTACTCATTTTGTTATAGTTGCAGCAGTTACTAATCAGATATAGATAGCATGAGTCATCCTGAAGCATAAGTAGTGGGCAGTTTTAATCACCACTCCGTTATAGTTGGAACATTTACTAATAAGATATAATTGTCCTGAGGAATCCTAAAACCCAGCAATTGTTGGCACTTTTATGACATTCCATTAGAGTTGCAATACTTACTAGGCAGATATAACAAGACACAAGGAACCCCAGCTCCACCAGTTGTTGGCATTTTTAATATCTATTCCAGTGTAGTGAAGTTGATTACTAGTCATATATTGAGTCAAATTTATAGCACTACTTTAGTTATGCTTGTCTATGATCGAGATACTGTGCTCCAAGTCGTCCATAACCGCGGACACGACTTTCAGAAAGTTTTACCCTGCAGGGGTGCACAAATAGCAAAACACACTCGATCAACCTCGGAAAAATCAACTCAAAACCCAACGAGGCTTTCACGACAAAGCGATCACAGGATTCATAAAATATTTCAGGGGGGCACCCCACTAAGCTACCAGCAACGAAGTTGGCCGGCTCCGGAACGTACCCAGGGTTTGCGACGACGGTTGTAAACGACTGGGAACCCGAAAGTGTGACTGGGCTTGTCGATACCGCGAAAATGTGGCGCGATCAAAAACAGTACAGGTGCTCCACACACAATCTTAAATAAAGCAGTAAAGCATGGCATAAGTACAGGATAGTAATAAAGCCCCAAACTACTTTGTGGCCCCAAGAAATAGAAATGAATCGAGCTCTGGCTCAGAGGGGTCCATAAGGCCTCCCGGATATGGATAGTGCAAATAGTCAAGGAACGGGTATCAAGTACTCGGGGTCCTACGGGACACAAGTGAACGTGGAAGAACCAAACAACATCTATTGCCCACCGATGCCTCTGCATTAGTTATAACTAGCATTTTAATAGTTGTATTTAAAGTCATGATCATCTCCACCAGTAAGCATCTCCACCATAAACATCTGCCAACATACCAACAACTGTGGTACTCGACAACACGAGATCGCACCTGAGCAAGCAACTACGACTCGTAAGGCCAGCTATTTACCAAACACCAGGTAATAGGAGGTGTATAAGGCAATATAGAGGCTGCACGGGATATAACTGGTGTACGGAAACTAAAGCATCGCGACACAGATAGCAATAAATCAACAGGAGGAAATAAAAACTATAAATGCAAAATAGGTAGAAAGAGGAAGATGCTCTCATGGGAAAACACTGCCGAAGATATATTCAAAAGACTTGTCGATACTCGCATCCACTCAATGATGTAATCCGCGATGAAGCAAAGCACTAAAAGAAACACCAGATGTACTATTTAATACTACAGCAGAAGATCGAGCATGATGCATGTATGATGTATGACATGGCAAGATACGATGCAACTAGACAATTTTAAGCGAAATCAAAGTCCCGATATTTAATTATATGGTTCAAATTATTTAGGTACCCGCAATTTAAATGTTGTTTACCAGGGTATAAGTGATCTTTACAAAATTAAATGGAACGGATACATATAAAATGACTCCATTACATTTTCCTTATGTCATTTATTAGGTGAATATGCAAACGACTCCCAACCCTCATGATACATGACGCAAACAGATATGAGGAGGTCATATTATTGTTCTTTGTATCTGCATGATCGACTTTAATATTTAGCACTCTCTATTTAGGTTATAGAACAAAAGTTACAAGATATACCAATAAAACAAAAGGGGAAAAATGAAGACAGGGAAGTGGAGGGGGTCTGTACTGTATCTTCGGTTCTAGGCCGGTGGTAGAAAGAGGGCAGCAACAAATAAAAATTGGTGCTCCCAGGGATCGGACGTGGGGAGCCTGGTTTGCTGTGGTGTCTACAGGCTGATGTCTAAGATATGATACAAATTATTTTGAATGATCCAACCGAGCTAGCAAAAATAGTGAAACAGATGAATCAAAATGACTTGTGCAAGACGAGCTAGCTGAAATCCAACTTGTACATGAACGGTGCAGTGCAGCAGAGACGTGCGTGCGTGTGCGACCAAGGAGAAAATAGAAAGGAGTAGCAGCGGCATCAACTGGGAGAGGACGTGCTGCTCGAGTCCACGACGGGCACGCTCGGAAGGTACTGAGACCGGCGTCTTGATGCAGAACAAGAAAGATGAGAGGGGCAAAGAAGCAGACAGTCTCACCGAGAGGTTGATGGCGGCCGGAAGAAGCCGGAGTGGACGAAGATGGCGTGCGCTTGCCGAAACTGAACCTTCCTCCGGTTTTGACAGCGAGAAATGGCCGGACCGGATCAACGATGGCGAGAGATTTAGAAATCTTTTTGAAGCGCCGGTGGAGGGGAATCGAAGAGGGTGCATAGGGCTTGAAGAAGGTGTTGATGGGATTGACTAACTCGTCGGGAAGTGCTCGGGGTCTATGGTGGAATTTGGTGTTTTCTACTGATGTTGCCTGACGAACAGGCACCGTCGATAGTGAAAAAAAATTCAGAGAACGCACACATGCATCCGCTCGGAAAGGAAAATTGGTTGATCTTCCGTTGACGATTCCCACTGTTTCAAGACATAGTTTTGATAAAGGTTGGCGGCGATAGAAAGAGGGAGATGCCAGGAGTACAGGCGCGTGAGAAACGGTGTCAGAAAACAACAGAGAAGGCTGGAGAACTGCCGGGAACAGAGGGTGTAGCTGCAACTGCTGCGCGCTGCTTGCAGTAGAGACAGTGATATAGCATGATCTTTCGAGGAAGATTTCGTCAGCTACAGGAAGCGGATTGGAGTGCCGCGAGTTGTGCTGCGAAGCTCAGAGTGCCCTTTATGCGTGTATTTGTTGTGTGGCACCTAAGGAGTACGGAGGAGGCCGGGGGATTGTCGAGAACAGGGGGTCGGCGGGTGTCGCGCTGGCTGCAGGTGGTGTGCGCGTCGGACGTGCGACGTGCGTGGCGCGTGCGCGGCGGCTGCATCGCGGCCAGGCGATGCAGAGGAAGGGGCGAGACCAGGGAGAGGAGAGGGGATCTCACCATGGCGGGGCTGGGGATGGCTGGCTCGGCCAGACGCGGAAGAGGATGGCGACGAGATGGTGGAGGCCATGGCAATGACGCCCAAGTGTGGCAGCTGCTCCAGGCCTTCTGCACCGCGCTCGAGGTTCGGATAGGCTTCAGCATCTCCTCGTGGTACTCTGGGCATCGTCAAGGTCCTTCTCCGGTGGTAGAACAACAGGATAGAGAGGAAGTAGAGGCCACGACAATGGTGTGGATAGGAAGAAAGAAAGAAAGAAAGAAAAGGGGAAAAGGAGGTCCCGATCTGGTTGGGTTAGGGACATGTTGCTGCTGTTTTATTGGCAAGGTGAGGACCAGAAAAGAGAGGCCAGAGAGAGAAAAGTTGGAGAGGGAGGCTCGGTACAAAAATAAGAGAGATGTGGTGGTTGCTTCGGGTAGATGTTTAGGTTGGGGTTGTAGGTAGCTTGGTCGAATGGCTGGGCTGCCTCCCCTAGATTTTTGGAAAGGTTTTATTTATTTGAATATTTCAATTTGAATAAAATATTTGTAAAATAGTTTAGACAAACAAAATATCTAGGAGTCTGGGTTTTGATTTGAAATAAAGACAGGAATATTTAGATAATAAAGATATGCTTTAGAGAATAGTTTTAGGCAAACCAAGCATGATGTCATGATGATGCTCAAATGCAATGTGGCATGATGACATGAGACTGTGGTCATGGTGATGCACAAAAATAAAAATAACACGCGATTTTCTAGTAGTGGTTTTAGCGGGATGCCACGATTCGACACCACTAACAAGGGATCTCGCCCTCGAGATCCGCCTCGTGGTACCGGGAAGAAGGTCGGCAATCTGAATCTTCTCGCTTCGTGTAGATGCTCGTGACACCACTAACAAGAGGTCGTTGTCCGTGATCGTCAAGAGAACACTTCGGGAAACAAAGGACGAAGGTAAAGGTATCCACAAATAAAGCCACCTCTAACTTCGATAGAAAGAGAGAACCGATGCATTCTCATCCACTTCAATGTACACGAGCAAATAGAGTGAGTAGTCGGCATGGGGGCCAATCCATCACGCACAACCTATTACTCCACACAATCAGTAGAAAAGCATGCAACCTTTCTCGGAATCAGACTGAAGATCTTGACAATCAAGGTTCAGAAACAAAGGAGTGATGCAGACTCTGCATCGGATCTGGCATAGCTGACATCGCCGCGTCGGAAAACACCGGAAGACACAAACAAGGAACAGAGAATGGTACCACAGATAAAGGTTTACTCAGATAGCATGAAGTCCGGAGATAGAAACACCGTTGCCAAAGGAGGAAGCGAAGCCCTGAAGGTACGACAGAAAACCCAACCACGAGAAGTCCTGGACTAGAAGAAGGTAAGAGAACAGATCCAAAACACGCAGAGGTAAGAGGAGAATAGCAGAGGGTAAGGAGTAAAATCAGACCTAATCAGATATATCCCACCGATTTTGTAAAATAGTTTTGACACTCTACATCGGCCGTTAGCTAGGTTATCCTGCAGGATGGACTTGTGGGGTATCGCAACTGCTGAGCTCTGATACCACTCTATAACACCCTCGAATCGGCCCTATGCAAGTTTTATCCCTTTCCGCCAAACTCGTATAGAAACGATTCAAGGACGCCCACCAGGCACTTTCGTGCGGGTGGAAAACGAAGTAATACCATTACACAACAATCCTCGAAGGGACCCACAGAACAAATATATATATAGCACGACTCCAAGAGTCAAGATTACAGATATACACTACAAAGATCCAAATCACCTTGAAAACGATACAGCGTCCGAGTACGGACAAGATGCAAATGGGGCTAACAGCCCTGAAGAATAACCAATGGTGTCCATAACCCTGCCTAGGCCAAGCCGGAAGGGTAACCCTGCTAACGACGTCGATCTCAACCTGCTAAAACAAAAGGGGTGCCAACAAAATGGCAAAGGAAAAAGAGGGGCGTCAGTACTGAGGCCAGTACACGGCGAGGCTAGACTTTGGCGGCTCTCGCCTACATAGGTATGGTGGGCTAAAGCGGCAGCGCAGCGGCAGCGCAGCGGCACTAAACAACCTATAGAGACTCGATACAACTGGTGGTTATCAGAGAGGGATAAAAAGACCTATTCGGATCCAACCTAAAGCTAACACCAAACAAACCCATCCTGGTATTTCCCCCCATCGAGACCAAACGAGGAAGTCGGACCAAGGAACTCACACAGTTGGCAATTTTACTCATTTCGTTATAGTTGCAGCAGTTACTAATCAGATATAGATAGCATGAGTCATCCTGAAGCATAAGTAGTGGGCAGTTTTAATCACCACTGTGTTATAGTTGGAACATTTACTAGTCAGATATAATTGTCCTCAGGAATCCCAAAACCCAGCAATTGTTGACACTTTTATCACATTCCATTGGAGTTGCAATACTTACTAGGCAGATATAATAGGACACAAGGAACCCTAGCTCCACCAGTTGTTGGCATTTTTAATATCCATTCCAGTGTAGTGAAGCTGATTACTAGTCATATATTAAGTCAAATATATAGCACTACTTTAGTTATGCTTGTCTATGATCGAGATACTGTGCTCCAAGTCGTCCATAACCGCGGACACGGCTTTCAGAAAGTTTTACCCTGCAGGGGTGCACAAATAGCAACACACACTCGATCAACCTCGAAAAAACCAACTCAAAACCCAACGAGGCTTTCACGACAAAACGATCACAGGATTCATAAAATATTTCAGGGGGCCACCCCACTAAGCTACCCGCAACGAAGTTGGCCGGCTCCAGAACAGACCCAGGGTTTGCGACGACGGCTGTAAACGACTGGGAACCCGAAAGTCTGATTGGGCTTGTCGATACCGCGAAAACGTGGCGTGATCTAAAACAGTACAGGTGCTCCACGCATAATCTTAAATAAATCAGTAAAGCGTGGCATAAGTACAGGATAGTAATAAAGTCCCAAACTACTTTGTGGCCCCAAGAAATATAAAAGAATCAAGCTCTGGCTCAGGGGGGTCCATAAGGCCTCCCAGATGTGGATAGTGCGAATAGTCAAGGAACAGGTATCAAGTACTCGGGGTCCTACGGGACACAAGTGAGCGTGGAAGAACCAAATAACATCTATTGCCCACCGATGCCTCTATATTAGTTATAACTAGCATTTTAATAGTTGTAGTTAAAGTCATGATCATCTCCACCAGTAAGCATCTCCACCATAAACATCGGCCAGCATACCAACAACTGATGTACTCGACAACACGAGATCGCACCTGAGCAAGCAACTACGACTCGCAAGGCCAGCTATCTACCAAACACTAGGTAATAGGAGGTGTCCAAGGCAATATAGAGGTTGCACGGGATATAACTGGTGTACGGAAACTAAAGCATCGCAACACGGATATAAATAGATCAATAGGAGGAAATAAAAACTATAAATACAAAATAGGTAGAAAGGGGAAGATGCTCGCCTGGGAAAACACTGCCGAAGATATATTCGAAAGACTTGTCGATACTCGCATCCACTCAACGGTGTAATCCGCGAAGAAGCAAAGCACTAAAAGAAACACCGGATGTACTATTTAGTACTACAGCAGAAGATCGAGCATGATGCATGTATAATGTATGACATGGCAAGATACGATGCAACTAGACAATTTTAAGCGAAATCGGAGTCCTGATATTTAATTATATGGTTCAAGTTATTTAGGTACCCCGCAATTTAAATGTTGTTTACCATGGTATAAGTGATCTTCACAAAACTAAATGGAACGGATACATATAAAATGACTCCGTTACATTTTCCTTATGTCATTTATTAGGTGAATATGCAAACGACTCCCAACCCTCATGATACATGATGCAAACAGATATGAGGAGGTCATATTATTGTTCTATGCATCTGCATGATCGACTTTAATATTTAGCACTCTCTATTTAGGTTATAGAACAAAAGTTACAAGATATACCAATAAAACAAAAGGGGAAAATGAAGACAGAGAAGTGGAGGAGGTCTGTACTGTATCTTTGATTCTGGGTCGGTGGTAGGAAGAGGCCAGCAACAAACAAAAATTGGTGCTCCCAGGGATCGGACGTGGGGAACCTGGTTTGCTGTGGTGTCTACAGGCTGATGTCTAAGATAGGATACAAATTATTTTGAATGATCCGACCGAGCTAGCAAATAGTGAAGCAGCTGAATCAAAATGACTTGTGCCAGACGAGCTAGCTGAAATCCAACTTGTACATGAAGGGTGCAGTGCAGCAGAGACGTGCGTGCGTGTGCGACCAAGGAGAAAATAGAAAGGAGTAGCAGCGGCATCAACTAGCAGAGGACGTGCTGCTCGAGTCCACGATGGGCACGCTCGGAAGGTACTAGAGACCAGCGTCTTGATGCAGAACAAGACAGATGAGAGGGGCAAAGAAGGAGACAGTCTCACCGAGAGGTTGATGGCGGCCGGAAGAAGACGGAGTGGACGAAGATGGCGCGCGCTTGCCGAAACTGAACCTTCCTCTGGTTTTGATAGCGAGAAATGGCCGGAACGGATCGATGATGGCGAGAGATTTAGAGATCCTTTTGAAGCGCCGGTGGAGGGGAATCGAAGAGGGTACATAGGGCTTGAAGAAGGTGTTGATGGGATTGACTAACTCGTCGGGAAATGCTCGGGATCTATGGCGGAATTTGGGGTTTTCTACTGATGTTGCCTGACGATCAGGCACCGTCGACAGTGACAAAAATTCAGAGAACACACACATGCATCCGCTCGGACAGGAAAATTGGTTGATCTTCTGTTGACGATTCCCACTGTTTCAAGACATAGTTTTGAGAAAGGTTGGCAGCGATAGAAAGAGGGAGATGCCAGGAGTACAGGCGCGTGAGAAACGGTGTAAGAAAACAACAGAGAAGGCTGGAGAACTGCCGGGAACAGAGGGTGTAGCTGCAACTGCTGCGCGCTGCTTGCAGTAGAGACAGTGATATAGCATGATCTTTCGAGGAAGATTTCGTCGGCTACAGGAAGCGGATTGGAGTGCTGCGAGTTGTGCTGCGAAGCTCAGAGTGCCCTCTATGCGTGTATTTGTTGTGTGGCACCTAAGGAGTACGGAGGAGGCCGGGCGATTGTCGAGAACAGAGGTCGGCGGGTGTCGCGTTGGCTGCAGGTGGTGTGCGCGTCGAGCGTGCGGCGTGCGTGGCGCGTGCGCGGCGGCTGCAGCGCGGCCTGGCGATGCAGAGGAAGGGGCGAGACCAGGGAGAGGAGAGGGGAGCTCACCATGGCGGGGCTGGGGAGTTCAGTACTGCAAGTTCTACCAGTTGGGCAACATAGGCCAACTGATCTTTGAGAGGGATCTTGATGCACTGTCTAAGTACCTTGAGCATCCGCATCCTGAATTCTTTGGAGCCTAACTCAAGAATTTTCCATGAGGAGATTTACAATGGCTGATAGTTGCTGATCATCGCGGCCAGATGGAAGCACCCCTTTCCGAGAAGATTCAATTCACTGTGAGAGAGAACAACTGCCTAGATGGATTAGCCAGGGCTATGCATGAAGCTCTCGCCCGTCTTTGCGGATAGAATGTCAACTTGATCTAGGGAACTCGCTTTGCTCATTATGCAAGGCGTGATTCTATGGGAATGCCACTGGAGATGCCAAGTCACTCGGAGTTGAAGCGCCAAGTGGAGAACCTCGACTTCCTTCTATATGATAGACAGAAGGAATTGGACAATGCTCGAGCCTACGCCAACCACAACCTTGCCATTGCTGCCCAGAAGGCCCAAACTTTCTCACTTCTCGTCAAGGATCGTCAATCACTTAGCCGGCAACGCGAGAAGAATGATCGCACCATTGCTCGTCTTTGCAAGAAGGTAGCCGACCTCGAGAAGACCATGCAGGAGCAAGAAGCTTAGCTTGTAGCAAAAGAAGAAGAAGAGGAAGAAGGTGAAGACATCCAGGGGATATTCACTCATACCTTAGTGATGACAATGACTATCTGGAGGACGATGCCATGGACTTCTACACCGATGATGATGACTCCGACTTCATTGATGATGAGTAGATGCACTAGAGCACTATCGTAGGAGTGAGAAGTATCGGTCCCATTGTATCTTAGCTCACATAATGGTTCTTAAAACCATCTATTTTCCTTTCATGTTGTGGTGTGTGTGTTTGTATCGTGTGCTTTGATTGAATTAATGAATGAGAAGAAGCTAGTTGCAAAACCTGAGTTCAAATTCAAAGTTTGAGCTTTGAAAATAAAACCAATGAACCTTAGAACTTTCCCTCTTACCCCATTATCTATCTCAATCTTCAGATGACTCGTGGAAACCCAGGAGGGAGCAGCTCATCGCAGGACCCGATGTTGCAGATTCTGCAAATGCTAGTTTCCGACCGCGAAGCTAGTAGAGCAGAGCACCAAGCCAATCTAGCCACCCTGCAACAGATCTCCCAGATGGCCCACAATAATCAAGGCCATAGAAATCAGGATCATCATGGATCCAGACTCAAGAACTTCCAGAATACCAATCCCCCTATCTTTAGCAAGTCTGAAGACCCGTTGGATGCTGATGATTGGTTACAGACTATGGAGAATAACCTAGAAGTCGCAGGAGTTGACGCCAACGAGAAAGTTCTGTTTGCCACCCACTATCTGGCAGAAGATGTAAGAGCCTAGTGGAACAGCACCCGTACGATGAACCACGGTCAAGAAATGACGTGGGAAGCTTTCAAGGTCAAGTTCAGCCACACCCATGTGCCGCAGGGTTTAGTCACCAGAATGAGAGATGAATTCAGAGAACTAAAGAAAGGCAGAATGACGGTAGTGGAGTACCGTGAAAGATTTTTGTCCCTCGCCAGGTATGCACCTGATGAGATCAACACTGAAGCCAACAAGAAGGAGAGATTCCTGAATGGACTGCATGATGAGATGCAGACGGTGCTAGTCAACATCCGTTTTGGTGATCTCGAAGAGCTAGTCGACTCTTCCATCCAGATGGAAGGGAAGATCAACCAAGTGAATGACAACCGCAGACGTCGGATGATGCACCAAGTTGGGTCCCACAATACCGAGAAGTATCACCCCAACCCGTCTGCAGGATATGCCCCGCAGATTGATAGACCCCCAATGTCTCGTCCAAGCTACCCTAACCATAGTAGAAGAAATGTGAAGACCAGAGGGAACAACAACAGCAACCGCGGCAACTCCAACAACTTCAACCATGCACCGCCCAAGTTCAACAACAACAACAACCATACTACCCCAAGGACTGGAAGCAATGCCGTTCCTGTTGCAGCCAAAGACAAGTCTCAGATTACTTGTTTTGAGTGTGGTCACTACTCCAATGAGTGTCCCAAGAAGATTGCAGCCCCTGCCCATGTGAATGCCCCAGCTCAAGAGCAGCGCCGTGTTCAGCTCGGAAGAAGATTTGCCCCAGGAAACTCTCTCAACCACAATGGCCGTCTATTCCACATGAACACCGAAGAAGCCCAAGTAGCGCTAGAGGTCGTGCTGGGTATGTTTTCTGTTAACTCGGTATTAGCAAGAGTGTTGTTTGATTCTGGAGCATCGCACTCGTTTGTTACCGAAGAATTTTCATGTACTAGTAAGATTCACCCAACCAACTTGAAGCATGTTATGATAGTTCAAATACCTGGTTCAACCACCAAAGCTAGAAAAATTTGCAAGGCTGTGCCTATTAGAATACATGGGATAGATTTTTATGCCAATCTAATAGTACATGGAACCAAAGGTTTAGAAGTAGTACTAGGAATGGATTGGATGTCGAAACATAAACGATTGATCAACTATGCCAAGAAAGCCATCACCATGACCAGTAGCTCTGGAGTGTCGGTAGAGCATATATCTGAAACCTTGCCCCGTCAGTTCAAATGAAACAAGAGTCTAGCCCTACCCACCATAGACCAAGTCAAAGTAGTCTATGAATACCCCGACGTATTCCCAGATGAATTGCCCGGTATGCCCCCAGATCAGGATATTGAGTTCATTATTGAACTAATTCCTGGAACCGGACCCATAGCTCAGAGACCCTATAGCATGAACCCATCAGAGTTAGTGGAGCTAAAGAAGCAACTGGATGCTATGCTGGTGAAAGGCTTGATTCAACCAAGCGCATCGCCATGGAGATCGCCCGTATTGTTTGTCGACAAGAAAGATGGAGGCAACCATTTGTGCACAGATTACCGGAAGCTGAATGATGTCACCATCAAGAACAAGTACCCACTGCCCAAGATAGAGGATCTATTTGATCAGTTGACTGGTGCCAGAGTGTTCTCTAAGATTGATCTTAGGACTGGTTATCATCAACTCAAGATTCGTGCAACGGATATTCCAAAGACTGCCTTTACCACCAGATATGGATTGTATGAGTATACGGTCATGTCTTTTGGATTAACCAATGCCCCCACTTATTTCATGAATCTCATGAATAAGATTTTTATGAACTTTCTGTATAAGTTTGTCGTAGTGTTTATCGATGATATTCTTATCTACTCCAAGTCAGAAGAAGACGATGAGCAACATCTAAGAATCATCCTTGAAACCCTTAGAGAGCATTAGTTGTATGCCAAGTTCAGCAAATATGAGTTTTGGCTGAAATAAGTAGGATTCCTCGGACATATTGTGTCGGCAGGAGGAGTCGCTGTTGATCCCGCCAAGATCAAAGATGTTGAAGAATGGGAAGCCCCAACCACTCAAACCCAAGTCCGTGCATTCCTTGGATTAGCGGGACATTACTACAAGTTCGTAGAAGGATTTTCGAGCATCGCAAGACCCATGACCCAATTGTTGAAGAAGCACAAGAAGTTTGAATGGATCGACAAATGTGAAGCAAGTTTCCAAGAGCTCAAGAAGAGGTTGATTTCAGCCCCAATATTGATTATGCCAGATACCAAGAAGCCGTTTGATGTGTATTGTGATGCATCCAAGATTGGTCTCGGATGTGTGTTGATGAAAGAAGGCAAAGTCGTAACATATCTGTCCAGACAACTGAAGCAACATGAGCAAAACTACCCCACCCCTGATCTTGAATTAGCAGCTGTAGTTTTAGCCTTGAAGTCATGGCGTCATTACCTTATGGGTAATCGGTGTGAGATTTATTCAGATCACAAGAGCTTGAAGTATATTTTCACTCATAAGTAGCTGAATATGAGGCAAAGGAGATGGATAGAGTTAATCAAGGATTATGACCTTGACATTCACTATCACCCCGGCAAAGCCAATGTGGTAGTGGATGCTCTTAGCAGATTGCCGTGTAGATTAAACACCATGATCAAAGAGAACCAGCCAAGTTTGCATGAAGACTTGGAGCAGTTTAGAACTAAGCTAGTTAGCAAAGGATTTTTAGCTAGCATTGAACTTTAACCCACTTTGATCATTCAGATCAAGGAAGACCAAAAAGGAAATGCAAGTATTGACAGAATCAAACGTCATATTGGTACAGGAAAGTTACCTGGATTCATCGAAGACGAAGAAGGAGTTTTGTGGTACAAAGGATGTATCTGTGTGCCAGCATATTCGGAGCTGAAGAAAGTTATCATGCAAGAAGCTCATGATACTCTTTATTCTATCCACCCCGAGGAACGAAGATGTATCAAGATTTGAAGGAGCAATTTTGGTGGCACAAGATGAAGAGAGAAATCAGAAGCTACATCGCCAAGTGTGATATCTATCAGAGAGTCAAAGCGGAACATCAGAGACCCACAGGATTGTTGCAACCCTTGAAGATTTCAGAATGGAAATGGGATTCCATCAGAATGGACTTTATCACCGGTTTGCCTACTTATAGTAGGGGAAATGACTCAATCTGGGTCATCATGGATAGATTGTCCAAGGTAGCCCATTTTATACCTGTCAAGACAACCTACCAGAGTTCGAAGCTAGCAGAGTTGTACATTGCTAGAATTGTCAGTTTGCATGGAACCCCCAAGACCATAGTGTTGGATCGAGGAACCCAATTTACCTCAAGATTTTGGCAGAAAGTCCAAGAAGGATTAGGAACCAAATTGAATTTTAGCACAGCTTATCACCCGCAGACCGAAGGACAGACTGAAAGAGTCAACCAGATCTTAGAAGACATGTTGAGAGCTTGTGTGTTGGAATATGGATCAAAATGGGAAGATTGTCTACCTTTCGTAGAATTCTCATACAACAACAGTTATCAAGCCAGTTTGCAAATGGCCCCATTTGAGTTCTTATATGGAAGAAAGTGTGGTACCCCTTTGAATTGGTCGCAAGTAGGAGAGAGTCAGATTTTCGGACCCGACATCCTACGAGAAGCCGAAGAGAAGGTTCACAAAGTCCGTGAGCACCTCAAGACCACCCAATCTAGACAAAAGAGTTATGCTGACAAGAGACGTAGAGACCTGACTTTCAATGTCGGAGATTTTGTGTATCACAAAGTTTCTCCATTGAAGGGAACACAATGTTTTAGTCTGAAAGGAAAGTTAGCCCCTAGATATATCGGACCCTTCAAGATTCTGAATCATCGAGGATAAGTATCATATTAGCTGGAACTGCCAAAGGAGATGTTAGCCATCCATAATGTGTTCCATATCTCGTTACTTCGAAAATGCTTAGAAGTGCCGAAGAAGACTGAAGTGTTCAAGAACATCGATCACCGAGCCATTGACATCAACAAGGATCTGACGCATCGTGAAGTGCCCATCCGTATTTTGGAAGAAGCTTTCAGAACCACTAGGACCCGGAGTATCAAATTTCTCAAGATCCAATGGAGCAACCATACCGAAGAAGAAGCCACTTGGGAGCGAGAAGATTACATTAGGACCGAGTTTCGAGATCTCTTTAGTTCCTAGTTTTCTTAAATCTCGGGACGAGATTTTTTTTAAGGGGGGAAGGTTTGTAACATCCCAAATCTTTAATAAATGTTATCAAGATCCAAATCACCCAATTTAGGGTTAACAAAAACTTTTTATTATTAAAAACAATTAGGAATACATGTGTGTTTGCATTAATATAGAATTGTTTGAAAATGCCATGATTGATTGCTCTAATGGTTTTGAAATGATTCAAAGGTGAATGCCACATCATCTAGATCATTCAAAAACAAAATCCAAAGAAAAAGAAATAAATAAGAATAAAAAGACCAAATGGTCATTTTGACCTTTTTAATCCACTAGGCCACTTTTGGTGTTCCTAGAAGTAAATTTCAAACAGAAACATTCTCAACTCTCTTCACCCCTTGCTAGTACAAGTAAAGTTCTACCAAGTCCCATTTTAAAATCTTACAGAAACCTTTAACAAGACAATTTAAATGACATTGGAAAATTGAATCCATTACATATGCATAGATCCCACTTTTTCAAAAACCACTCAAAAAAACTCCACTTGCAAATCCCAAGCAAACAAAGACTACTAGGCATAAGACCAAGTCACACACCAAAAATCTTTTCAAAATTCAAACTTAAAGTTCTTGTGGCCATTGTGTCGAACACCTTGTGATCACCAAATAATCTTCCTAACTAATATTGTTGATTGATCAAATCTTTGTCCCCCATTTGCCCTCTCATCTCTCCTTTGTCCCCACTTATCCTAACCCAGCCCCAAACAACACCCCCTTCACTGTTGCGCCAATACCGCGCCGCCCAAAAATGGTCGTCGTCGGCCGACCATGCCCAAGTCGCAGGAGACCACCCCGCCCTCTTCCGCTGTGCCTAGGAGGTAGGCGTGATCACACCGCCGCCCACTATCCCTGCCCTGAGCCCTGCCAAGCCCTGGACCACCCACAAATCGCCGCACTCTCTGCCTCTCCGCCATGCATAGACCGTGCTAGTGCGCCGCCCCCGACAGCCTCGCACAGACCCCGCCTTGCCCTCATCTCGAACGCACACACCTGCCTTAACACCAGCAAGCCCACGGAAATCCTAGCTCGCCGCCGTTTGACCCGCAACCACCGCACGCTGCGTCGAACGCCGCCTCTGCCGCTCAGAGCACGAGCCACGCCTGACCAATTGCAACCGCCCCTAGTAGTGCCTTTACGCCGTAGAGGACCGCTAGGAGACCACACATCGATCGCCGCTCACAGCCACGCCTCTAGCAGCCCGTAGCCATGTCACCACCGTCGCCTGACCATGCCGTGTTGTCCCGTCGTTGAGCCTATAAAAGGAGGCCACCCCTAGCCTCATTCTGCACACCACTCATCTCCCCTCTCACCACTGAGCCTTCCCTACTTCTCCTCAGAGCCAATCGATCCCGCAGTCGCCGAAATTCCACCGGATCTGGCCGCTACTGGAGGAGAAGGGCCCTGCTGATTGCGACCACCCCAGGAGCCGCCGCGACCACGCCTGGAACCGCCGTCGTCCACCAGTTCGATCGCCCCCATTGCCACGCCTAGATGGAGCCTTGGTAAGCCCCACGTACCCCCACCATGCCGCTAGGGTTAGCTCTTGCCGGCGACCTGTTCGTCGGGGACGACGATCCTCAGCCGTTGATCCACCTTTTAATCGTAGCGCTGAGAGTGCCCCATACTGCTTCGCGTTTGATGTGTCGCTGACGTGCGGGACCAACCTGTTAGTCGACCTCTGCGCCACGGAGCGCCACTGGGCCGGCCCGTTTAGTTTCCCGCGCTAGCCCACAGATTCAAATAGATGTTTTTCTATTTAGACTTAAACTAGATTCTGTCCACTTGTTTAAATTTTTTTTAGAGAGATCCACTTAACCAAAATGCATGATTCAAATTTTGTTAGAAATATAATTAAAATATCTATCCAAGCCCGTTGGATTTAAATCAATTGGAGTTAGAGATCACCTATAGCCAAAAAAACAAGGTAGAGACTGTTATCCATTCAAACATTTTTCAAAAATTAACCATAATAGCTTTTGAGTTTATTCCAACTCTCAAAAATCACATTTGACAATACCTATCTGAATGTGTAATAATATTTAGGTTTTCATGCAGTGACTTTGGACTAGTACCAAAATAATGCTATACAGGCATTTCTAGTCACTTTAAATTATTTAAATAGTAAACTTAAACTTGGGGAAATATGATCCAACATTTAAATCACATTCCCATGCATTAGAATATGTGGTAATGACATGTGTCCACATGATCCCATATTTTAATTGGAGAATATTAAATCTTAATTAATTTCAAAGAGTAGAAATTACCTTTCTCAAATAAAATAAATGAAACTAGTGCATTAAATCTTGTGATGATTGTGATGATACTAGATCATCAAGTGTGCCTTAGTGTGCTAAATAGACTAGTTAAGTATTGTTTGGTGATCGTGTATCCCGTATGTATTTATAGTCGATAGTATCGACCAAGTCTACGAGGAGGAGGAGTTCTACCCCGAAGAAGACGAGGAGAATTTCAACCACTGCACCAATCAAGGAAAGCTATTGTTAGCAAGCTAGAATTATACAAGATGACCTAAGCAAGATGCATTAGGCATGCTTTGGTTATACCTTTTGATTTATACCCATCCCAAGTTTTACTTACAAGTTTTACCTTTCGCTTTACCAAAGTTTCTTTACTTTTAGCAATGCTTTGTGAGATTTTAGAAAGTAGTATAGATAGCATAAAGAGTATAAAACTTGGACTATACTAGATGTCATTCTATGGCATGAGATTGAGATTAGCATCCCACCTTAGTGAACACTCTTAACTTAGTAGTTAGAGCTAAACCAAAATCTTGATCAGTCTAGATGGGAATACTTGGTGAAAATGCTTATGAAAACGTTGGAATGATGAGTCATTCTATTGAGATGTTTTGACATGTCTTGAGAAACACAAATGGTTTATGATGATGAAAATATTGAGGCATGAGCCTTAGCCCTTTATAAAAACTGATGGTTGGGTTCGGATGCGATACCATTCCAATTTTACCATACAACCATAATACCTAAATTGGGTAAGGCTTAGCCGGAAATTTATATGCATTAGTATGGGTTCCCTCGTGGAAGAGGTTTGAGCTGAGGCTACCTCTTGATGTTGTCCACCTATGAAGTGCCCAGGATGGTAGATGGCCATGGCTGGGAGGCCAAGCTCATAGGAGAGTTGCTTATACTAGAGTGTGTAAAGGAAATTTTATGATTGATTATCCGCATACTAATTATAATGATTCAGGGTTATCCCTGACCGATGTATCGAATTTTGTGGTGAAAGTGTACCACCTCTATAGAGTGTCAACGCCGCGTCCGCGGTCATGGACAGTTGGAGTGGCCATATTGTTCCATCGTAAGATATTTTCAAAAGGACTTATGAAATGAATTGTGACATGACTTGACCACAACAGGGTTGTGACTATGAAAACTAAGTTCCCACTTAGGTGATTTAGAAAATTATTTTTATCTTTCTTTGTTTCTGAACTCAGCTTATGTTTCAAACTTAACTTTGCAAATAAACTTAGTACTTAGCATTCCTACTAGAACTACCTTACTTGTTAGTGATAGTTTGCGAGTACTTAAAGAGTACTCATGGCTTTGTCCCTGGCTATTCCCGTGGCTAGACTATGAGGAGGACTATCCGCAAGAAGGACAGCAGGACGGCTACGACAACTAGGATCATCTCCCATCGTCAGCATTGCCTGTCACACTGAAGATGGAGCCCATTGCTACGCTTATTATTCTGCTGCTTGTTTGTATTAAGACTGGATCATGAGATCCTTTATTTGTGTAAAACCTTATTATGGTATGTAATGGATGATGTACTGTGATATCCAATCTATTATGTCTCGCAAAAATGGTAATCCTGGGATTGCGATGTATGGCATAACAGGCATCTGGGATTAAAAATCCGGGTGTTGACAACTACTCTCTGGTTGGACGGTGTAGGGCTATAACAACACTCCTTAAAGTTTGCATTCCCCATCTAGATAACCCCTCACTATCACCTTGAGCGCTAGATGGTTCCAACAAACACCACAATCTCATAGAGACATCCAACTCAAATTATACTCATGATAAGTATTTCTGTAACCTTAGCCAAAGTGCCACACGGTGTGCACACTGTCAACTTCACAAACATGGGGATAAGCAGAGATTAATTAAAGCACTTGAGTAGCAGAATAGATCTATAGATTACAATGCTCATGATCTCAATAAGATCACGCATATAGAGAGATGAACACATAGCTACCCGGTAGAGCCCTTAGCCTCGAGAGAGAAATACTCCCTCCTCATCATGGGAGTTAGCAACGGTGATGGAGATGGCGGTGGAGTCGACAGAGATGGCTCCGAGGGCACTTCCCTGTCCCGGCAGGGTGCCGGAACAGAGACGTCTGTCCCCCGAATCTCCTCTTCGGTGGCGGTGGTGCTGCAGAACCTTTTTGTGGAATTCTGATCTGGTATCTAGGGTTTTCGCCCTGGTGTACTTTTATAGGAGAAGGGGCAAGGTCGGTGGAGCTTTAGGGGGCCCACACCCCCTGGTGGCACGCCCCTTGGCCGCGCGGCCACCAGGTGTGGCCACCCTGGTGCGCCACTTCATCTCCCCTTCGGTCTCCGTATTGCTTCGGGTAAAACATTGACTTTGGCTTTTTTCCCATCCAATTACGAGAATATTTCTTTAGTAGCTTTTCTTAAACCAAAAACAGCAGAAAACAGGCAACTGGCACTGTGGTATCTTGTTAATAGGTTAGTTCCAGAAAATTTATAACAATACCTCAACGTGGGAAGAAAACATAAGAAACTTGATATAAAACAAGCATGGAACATCAAAAATTATAGATACGTTTACAACGTGTCACATGCGGCCAGCCGGACGATGCTGGTAGTGTCCATACGCATAGCGATCTCGTCGAACATGTCGGCGCCGATGTTGCTCCATCCGCCGTACCACTGGTTGGACCCCGAATCCGCCATAGTGTCCCGATGGTTTGGGGGCAAGGAGGATCAATCTATGACTATTGGGAGGTTTTGGAGGAGAGGGGTGGCGGCCTGGAAGGACCGATGCTGCGGGCGATATGGCAAGGAAAATGAGTGAAGCGCGCGTTGGAGACTATACCCAATATTGGCGGAGATGGGGAAGACGGTGTAGCTCTTTGAACTAGGAGTTTTTTGCGTGTTCCTTCATCGGTCTGCTGCTGTAGGGCATAGCTGCATCAAGGAGACTTTAATTATTAGCTAGCTAGTGTAGCACGCCAATGTTGTCTAGTACCATAGCATCGAGGAAACTTTCTAATTAGCTAGCTAGTATAGCATGCCAATGCTGTCTAGTAGAATGCCATATCGTCACAATATGAAATTGTACTACTCCATAAAGTAGTAATAGGTAAAGCCGAGAAAATAATTATATTTTCGAGCCACTTCCATAAAGTATCGGGTGTATATTTGGTTCTTGTACTTGTGCATAGCATTCATTGTGCTAAAGTCTAGTATCAATACAATCTCCTACTTCCTCCGTTTCAAAATATAAGATGGTTTAGCTTTTGTGAAACAAATGTATCTAGACATCTTTTACTACACACTAAAAGTAGTGTGTAGGTTCAGAGTGAACCACACACTAAAAGTCATCTAGATACATTCGTTTCATAGGAGTTAAAACATCTTATATTATGGAACAAAGTGAGTAGATGCTAGAATGGAAAAGAAGATTCGAGGGTTACCAATGTTGGAATTTGCTAGTCTTGATACAACGGTTAATGTTGAAAGATAATTGTACACTATATAGTGGTAAGATAAGATACGATAAATATCTTAAAAATATGGTCTCGTCATATCAGCATAACCAAAGACTAGTGCATGAGGCTAGAATTCTTGAAGCCAAGGTTGTTTTTATAGAGTACGACCTTTACACAAGCATTGAGGTGATTTTTTAAGTGTATGGAATGTGGTCCGTCACATCCTATTGATGCTAAAATTTCCATAATTTCTAAAGGAACTCTAGAATCGGGGGACTAAAGTGCATTATGCTAAAGGTCCAAAAAAATATAGTCAAGTTCATACGAGTAACTAAACATAGTACCGATACAAGGACATGTTTCAAAGGATAGGAGAACAACAAGTTGAATGCTGATGACTTCAGACAACCAAACAAAACAAATAGTTCAACATGGTCGAGACCTATTTCTCTAATTGTATTACCAACTATTACATATGTATTACATCAGTACGTACTGTGGCAACATGTCTTGTTTCTTAGTTAAGCATGAGGCTGGTTCCAATTGACAATGTTCGTGAAGGTTGGTACGAATCAAAGCGGATGCTTCATCGTTCCTTTCTAGAAGAGAGGGTTACTAATTCCCTCAAGGACATTGATTTCAGAAGTAACACCGCAGTCTTTACCACTCAGGCTAAAGCGGCATAATTCAGGCTCCCACTCTTTGGAAAGCCATGCTACAGTTGGTAAGATGTAGACATAGTTGCTTCTCGTCAGATAACCTGAGGTAAGATCTGCACCGCCTATGCGCATGATAATCGGATAATTCACTCGAAGGAAAAGAGAATATGATCCAAGGTCAGCAATCCTTTCCCATGGATTAGCTTGATCAACCTGGCCAGTGTTCATTGAGAATACCAAGGAGCCAAAACCCGGAAGTATAAGTGGAGATAGTGCGACCGCAGTATACAACACGAGGATGAGAAACACCAGTACGATGGCGGCAATGACAAGTAAGACAACTGGGATCATAAGAAGCGCCAAGCGTATATATATGAAGAAGTCTAGAACCATCTGTAGATCTTGCTAACCAGCAAAAACCAAAAAAGTAGTCGTTCTTGTCTCCAGTAGCATTAAGAAATGAATCCACCAACTCATCCGCGGCAGCTGGTCGGACCAAGACCAGCGAAGGACCTTGAAAAAGGTAGCAGAATGTGTTAACTTATGATTCCGGCAGCATGTAATAGTGAATCCTACTGAAAAATTTCCTTCCAATTGAACTGCATGCAAAATCTCGAACATAGGAAAAACAAATATGACCTAGAATAGTACAAAGGAAATAAAGCATTATATAATAGGGAAATTTCCTAGAGAACAGACTCATCTTTTTTTGAACAAGACAGATAATTTTTGGCTTGATTTGTCTAAAAAGGCAAAGAGAATTGACCGGTTCATTTGCAGGGGAACTTGCCGAAAACCCAGGCAAATGCAGAAAACATAGGATAGGAAAGACACAGGATTTACATTTGCATGTGCATTTATACTCCTGTAGGAGTGTGGTGTGTTGGATTAAATTGCATGGCAAAACCATAGAACGGATTCTTTTCAGGAGCTTCAAGTAGATCTTAAATTCATATGAATGAATTAAAAGACATCAGAAAAAATCGACTATGCATAATTCGATCCGATGAATCAAACGAATTCTATAATTAAAATTTCTATGGAAAAACTATGATTTGTACAGTTCATAGAGTATAAAATAACTACTCGTATTTTCATTTAAACAAAACACTCCCTATGTCAATTCAGTACAATAGCTTGGGCACACGATTAATTAAGCCAGTACACTACATATGAAAGAATAGTTACCAGGATGCAGAGGATCCCAAACATGAACATTGCCATAAAAAGTTGTGGCGAACAGTAGTCCGTCGTGGGTAATTCCATAATTGTAACTGCAAGGACTTAGAGTGTGGTTAAGAGGAAGTGGAAGAACTCTCCATACATCATCACCGCCCTGAAGGATGGTAATTCTGACGTTGAAGACTACAACAAGCGATAAATCTTTATATTTCCCAGCAGTTGTGAGAACTTGGCAAATAGCAATTTTCTGCATTACAGCTGGAAGATCATTATCCAACAAGAACATGGTTGGCTGGATGGTTGCTTGGAACGATAATGCTAGGAGAGGAATCTTGCGATGAGTGTACATGTTGCAAAGCTCCAACTTGCCTCTGAAGCGAGCCATGGAAATCCAATCTCCATTGGCGCCTACCCACTGCCTAGCAGTATAGCCTGGTACCATAGCATCAGAGGAGAACCTGTCAAGCGCCGATAGCTTGCACGAGAGGCTATCAATTTTGAAGTAATTCAAGAAATCTAGCAGTACCATCGTCAGGGGAATGAAGAATACATGGGAGGCCAAATGGCATTGAAGCATGCAGAGTTACACTAGCTTTCACAGATTCAAGAAAAAGTTTGGACGAAACGATTAGGCTAGCAGAGGTGATGACGTTGCATTGGGTTATGAGTTCTTCAAAGGGTCCTTCGGTAAACACGTCGTGAAAATCTCAGAATCATGCTCACTGTTCTTTCTCGTTGACGCATTCACAAGGCAGCGTCTGTATTTCATTGATCGGGGTTTCAGAAGAGAGGGGAGTCAACGGTGGCAACTGCCTGAGCAAGATGAGGAAGAGAATACGAAAACGGAATATGGCCGCAGCGGCGGCGCGTGGTACGGAAGGGGAAGACACTGGGAAGAGAAGGGGAAGACGCCTCGGAGGGGGCGGGGCAATAGGCAAGGGGGAAAAGCTGGATTAATCAACACGAGTGTGCACTCCTCATCTGCATTTCAAGGAGACAGTGACCCGCCGACTCCCTACTCCCTAGTACTAGTAGACATCTAGACGGTTGAAGTAGTTAATTTGGAGGAGACTGTCACTGGTCGGACTCCCTAGTACTAGACGCCTAGGGTACGGGTTGTACTGTAATTCAGAAATCCAAGCTCTGTATTTTTATTTTACTTGTATGGACGAGCTCTGTATTTCTTTTTTCATGGAACAAGATCTGTATTAGGTGATGCCCTAAGCTTATGGGTCATCCTTAATCTTTTTGGCTTGTGGACAAGCTCCACTATGCATATGGATAGCTCTTATGCTGTACTTTTTTGCTTATGGTGTTGTTTTTTCACTCATAGTGGTAATGAAGATGTAGGTACATTTTAAAGAAAGGACCAGAAGAAAACAAGGAGACACAACCAGGTCCCACAAAATTACAACAAGCACCCTGCAAGGATTCGTCGAAACGCGGTCCAGTCCCTATAAGAATGAGCTATGTATTCGCTTTGTCAATTATATGCCCATGGAAAGCTAGTTTGGCGAGGAGCTACACTTTTAGTCCCGCTTCTTACATCCAGGGTGCAAATTAGTCTCACATCTTGTAAATGGGCAAAACTAGCCCCACACCTTGCACCACATGCACAGTTTAGTCTATTTCAAACAGATTGGATGGAATTTGAATGAACTGAGCAAATTGGACCATGTTGAGTTGTCCTTACCGGGCGGTTTTGCGGGTTAGTCCATACTAGTAAGTTGCACCTGCCTTGCACGTCAGACTCAGATAATAGAAGTATGACATATCATCACTATAAAATTATAATAGGTAAAGCTCGAAAAAAATAATTGTACTTCTAAGCCATATCCATAAAGTATTGGGTGTATATCTGGTTCTTTTTTTTGAGGTGAAATAGCAGGGAAAGTCCCCACTGCAATTTTTTTATTATAAGGGTATGAGTATGTTACAATGAAAAAATATAGATGAGTCTACTGATCTAAGGTAGATCAAAAAAGATAAAAAATATCATCTCTAAAGAGGGTAAAGGTCTACTCTATCTCTGATCTAGCTGTTGACTCAGCCAGGTTTTGAATTTTTTCTGGTGTTTTCTTTTGACTCTGAATTGTACCCATCTCATCTCTTGATATAAAATTGCCTTCCATCTTTCCAATGTAGGTATTTTATCATTAAAAAATTTCTCACTTCTGCAGATCCAGATACCCCAGGTAGTCAAGACAATTATTTCCATTGCAAAAGGCAGATGCAACTTGTTTTTGATGTATGAAAAAGCCTCCAATCCTGATAAGTTTGTTGTTCTATCTATGCAAATATGATCCCATCATTTCTTTGCAAATGAGCATTCCCAGAATAAATGGTTAACTGATTCTTCCAAGTGGCAATTGAGAATTGCACAATTGTAGTTAGACAGAATAAACTGTTTCCTTTTCAGAAGATTTCTTGTATTCAGTCTTTCCAGAAGAAAAAGCCAAAAGAAGAATTTGTGTTTATTCTGGCAAGAGGGTGTCCAAAGCCAAGAGAAATGAGGTGGTGAAGGGTAGTAACCAATCATGGATGAATAGGCCTTTTTCACTTCATATTTATCTAATCCCCAAATGTAACTCCAATTATCATGGAGATTCTCATGTAAGGTTGGAAGGATTTCCTGGCATATTTCTTCCATGGTTAAAAACTTAGAGTAGGCTTGTTGCGAAAGAGGGAGGTGAAAATTATCCTATAAGAAATCAGCCTGTAAAAATTCTTGAACACTGATATTTGAAGACTTTGCAAAGGACAGCAGATGTGGGAATTTATTCTTAAAGCACTCATCATGCCAAAGATCAGACCAAAAATAAGCAGTTTTCCTAGATTGCAGATTGTAGATTGCACTTAGCCATGGCCTTAAAATTATCAATTAACTGGATATGAGCTTTCCACCAGAAAGATCCTTCCATGCTTCTTCCAGGTAATTTTCCATTCTTATAGTAAGTTTCCCAAATGAGATGAACCCAAGGGATGTCATGGTGATTGTAGAATTTGTCCAGGTTCATTAAAGTAGGCAGTATTTTGAATGTGGAGATTCAGGACTCCAAGTCCCCCTTGATTTTTAGGACGACAAATTTCATCCCAAGACACTAGTGCCCGTCCCTTGGCTTGAACATCTTCAGTCTTTTTTCTCCAAAGACAGTGTCTCATATATTTTATGATTTGATCTTTGATGGTAATTGGCACCTCCAGACAACTCATGAAAAATAGAGGAAGTGAGGATAGTACAGATTTAACCAGTTGCAGTTTTCCTCCATAGTTCAAGAAGTCAGCAATACCACAAAGTCTTCTTTCAACTCTTTGAACAATAGGCAGAAAATGTTCCATGGATGGCTTTGATAAGCTTAGAGGTAATCCAAGATAAGTGAAAGGGAGGCTGCCAGTTTGACAATTGATTGTTAGAGCAAAGTGAATCAACCTATCATTGCATAAATTTATTGGCATCATGCTTGATTTCAAATAGTTGACTTTGAGAGCAGTGGACATTGCAAAAGTTTGAAGAAGGGCTTTCAAGCACAATAATTGAGTAGCATCTGCCTTAAGAACCACCATTGTATCATCAGCATTTTGAATCACAGGAAAGTCATTGTTAGGAGGTCCACCTATTGGGGGGGTCAGAAGTTGCAGGTGCATGGCTTTATTCAGGACAGATTGAAGAAGGTCTGCAGCAAGAACAAAAAGGAGTGGTGAAAGGGGTCTCCTTGTCTCACACCTCTCCTGCAGTAATTTTTTTCCCTGGTACTCCATTTAGTAGAATTTCAGAGGAGCCAGACTCAAAAATCATTTCAATCCATTTGATCCACTTTCTGCCAAATCCTCTAGCCTTGAGGATGTTTATCATGGAAGAATGGTCAATTGTATCAAAAGCCTTTTCAAAGTCTAATTTTAGAATGAGAATTTCCTCTTTTGATTTGTGGCATTGGAAGAGATATTCAAAAGCCCATCCAAGGCAATCCTGAATAGACCTGTTTTTGAGGAAACCATATTGATTTTTATGTACCAAATCCAGAATAACAGTTTGAAGTCTGTTTGCAAGGAGTTTGGTAATGATTTTGAACACACAGTTTAATAATGATATTGGTCTGAAATCAGCAGGGATAGAAGGGTTTGATACTTTAGGAATGAGAGTAATGTAGAAGGAGTTGATACTTTCAAGAGAGACCTTCTCATTGTAGAAATCATGGATGAGTAATTTGATATCATTTACAATGATTGACCAACAGCTTTTGATAAATTCATTGTTAAAACCATCAGGTCCAAGAGACTTGTCATTTGGCAAATCAGATATTACCTCCTCAATTTATTTGTCAAGAAAAGGTCCTTCAAGTGAGATCTTCATCTCATCAGTCATACCATTTCCATAGAAATCTTCAAGATTGAAAAGCATCTCAGTTTTGATCGAAGTACCCATTCTAGCTTTGAAGTCATTCCATAGAATGTCAGCCTTGTCAAAGTGAGTAAAGAATTCTTGCCCACTGTTATTCTTAATCATTGCAATATAGTTGTGTCTATAGCTGATGGTGGCTTTGGAGTGGAAAAACTTTGTGTTTTTATCACCTAATTTCACCCAATTAATTTTTCCTCTTTGTTTCCAATAGGTGTTTTGATTCTGGAGCAGAGAAATTATATGGGATTTCAGAAGGTCCCTGAGGTGCCATTCATTGATGGTTAAATTTCTAGATTCTTCAAGCAAATCCAGGAGGTCAATTGTGTCATTAACGTTCTTTATTTGGTCTTTTAAACATGGTAATTGCTTGGCCCAAATCTTGATACCTCTCCTCACATTTTTCAATTTGGCACAAATCCTTTTTGCCAAGTCATGGTGATCCATTGGTATATTCTAGGAATTTTGCCCAATCTGCTTAAAATCAGAATGATGAAGCCAGTAATTTTCAAATCTAAAAACTTGTGCTGTGGGAATGTTTGTTCCAATTGAAATGACACAAGGTAGGTGATCAGAAGTAGGCTTGGATAGGGGGTAACAAAAGTATATGGGTATTTGAGGGTCTAGGAACTAGATGTAAAACACCAATCCAGCCTTTCTAGAAGGGGGTCTTTCTGCATGTTGCTCCAAGTAAATCTCCTTCCTTTCAGAGGTAATTCAATAAGCCCTAGGTCGTTGATAGCCTCATTAAAAAGCATAGTGTCATTCACACCTCCATTTTTATTCCTGTCAGTAAGTCTTCTGATAAGATTGAAATCTCCTAAGACAAGCCAGTCCATATTATCAGGCATCATGATATTGGAAAACCAGTCCAAAAAATCATTTTTTCTATCAGCTTGACATGGGCCATAGATGTTTGTAAGTGTCCAGGAGTCATTAAAAAACAAGGAGGAGAAAGTGACAGAAGTGGAAAATTCATTTTGGAATGCTCTGGTTCCATTAAACAAAGAACTGTTCCAGATGATGATAATCCCTCGAGAAGCACCAATTGAGGGGAGAAAGTCAAAGCTTTCAAACTTACTTGGACAGAATTTCTTTAAGTAATTCATGTCAAAGGTTTCTCTCTTAGTTTCTTGGAGACAAATGATGTCACATTCAGATTCAATGATTTTGCTTTTTAAAGTCAACCACTTCTTCTCAGAGTTAATGCCTCTGAGATTCCAGTTCAGAATGTTCCATTTTCTGTTGTTATTCATTGATAACCATGAGGAAATAACCTTAGGGTGACACGAGATATGTAGTCACACAAACATACTTAAACTTATCACAAGGTACTGAAGTCATAATCATACATAGGAGCATAATGATTCTAAGAAGCTCATAACAGAATCCAAGAGCAATTGGTCCAGACACAAAATGACAATATTGTGTAGACATAAAGACATCTATTTAGGAGCTTTCTTCTTAGACTGTTGTCCACAGGATTCAGCAGCTCCTCCTTTCTTCTTGCCTGACAGGTTTGTGTCAGAACCATTCTTCTTTGGTCCAGGCTTTCCAGGTGAGTTGTTGGTCAGATCATTGATCCTGCTCTTCTTCAGCAGCCTTTTCTCAAGCTCACCCTCCTTAACCTTGCAAAAAGAATCAGCAAGGTTCTTAACAACTTTATTACTGAGACAAGGTGGAGCAGCATTGCAAGAGAGACAATTAATATCAGAGCAATTCACATGACTTTTGAAACCCCCATTGAGCTCCACAATTCTGGGACTCCTTCTCACCTCAGTGTCCACCATAGGTTCTTTTCCCCTTCTTTTTTTTGATGGAGCATTGGGCACCATCAGGTTTGATGGAGACTCATTCAGGCAATGAGGAGACATCTGTCCAACACATTCATCAGGGATAATGAAAGTAAAGGTACTTTCTTCAGAAATTGGCTCTTTTATAATATCCCAAAGAGGAGAAGTAAGGAAGTGCTTTGCCCAACTGTATTTTTCAGGAGTGAGGAGCGTGAGGGTTATAAAGTTAAACCAACTTACAGGAATATCACATTGCAGTCTGTTTTTGCCAGGTGAAGAATTGTTGATGTGAGGAGCAAAGAATCTGTCCCAGAGTTCTGGTCCTTGCTTGGAGAAGGACGGTTTAACAGTCAGCACATTAGAGGTATTGACAAAATGAGTGAAAGCCATCCCCACTTGCAAATGAGCCTCATTGGGAGAGAGAAGGTTAGTGTCCTCAATCATCCAATCATCCTGCTGATAACCCTCATTAGCATGTTGGCCCTCCTCCTCATCATCCTGGTAATTCTTGAGGATGTTGAGCAGTCCATCACCCTTTCCCACATCTTGGGTAATTTCAGCAGTCTGTTGCTCCACCTCAATATCATCATCCCCATGGACAAAAGCATTGTCATTGTCAGAGGAAACATTGACAGCAGGAATGGAACCAGTAACAACACTGTCAGCCTCCTGAGGTGGCAAATCCAAGTTATCAATAGGCATGTCCACTCCCTCTGCAAAAACTAGCCCTTGAACAGGTGCGTTCCATTGGCCCCAACCAGCATTGTCCTGTTGAGGGGCAGGATCAACCCACTGGTCCCATCCACCAATGTCACCTTCAGGCTGTGGAGGAGGTGGTGAAGGAGGAGGACCAAAAATGGGTCCCAAAACAGGCAGAGGATGAGGGTCAGCATCATAATAAGGTAGTGGGTCCTCATCAGGTGGGCCCCCACCCAGGAGGTTACTGTTTAAAAGTTCCACAGAGAAAGTCCATGATTCAGTTTCCACAAGGTCCCCAATGGTGAATCTAACACTTTTAGGCACATCCAAAAGGTTAGTGACTCTGAGCTTAGCAATGATTCTACCTTTGTGCTCAGGGTCCCTTTCCCAAAGCAACACCTTTCCAATATCAGAAAATACTGCATTTAGATCATCAATATGCCAATGATCAAGAGGAGGGCCCAGAAGCATGACCCAACATACATTGTTAAACTGAGTTCTACGCCAGTTAATTCCTTCATTGTGCCTGGCAAACAAGATTGCAACATCTTGGAAAGGGATTGGACCAGCAGCTGTTAAACGGTCACGGTCACTGACATTGTTAAATTGAACATATGCAGAGCCAAAAGGACGGTCTTGGATTTCATGGAAATCAACACGAGCCTCATTGAAAAAGAAATATTGCAACACATCTCTGATATTTTTGAAAGGAATTGGACCAGGGGGGAGGGGATGAATGTTCGCAATAGCATACTGTTCATGAGCCCTTGGACAACGAGGAACCACCACCCTCTTGACATAATTCCTACCAGCCACCTGCAAAATCTAAAAGCCATGGGGTAGGAAAGGCTGCGGGTCCAGCGGAATGTTTGCCATTATGGCAACGGTTGTCACCGGCGATGAGCGGAGCAAGGTAGTTGGGGTTTCTGCAGGCGTGGGAGTTGAGGGAGGCAGGGGGTTCGGGATTTTTCTTTTTTTGGGCACGGGCAAAATCCTTAAGACAATAAAACACCCTGGGCCACGACACTTGCAGCGAGACATGGGCCTTGAACAAATTAAGGTAGGATTTGTCGGGCCAAGGACGTGAAGGGAAAGTAGGGAATTTCAAAAAAGGCAAAAGATCAGGCAGATTAAATGAGGACGATTTGCTGTCTGCGGGAGATTTCACATCCTCAATAACTCTCCCATTAACCACAATTTCCGCAAACAACGTGCCAGGTTTATTTCGCATAATATCACCCATGATTTGACCGTTATTTCATGGGGCCTTTGACGAGGAAATCAGTGATCCAATACAGTCAAACACCAAAGAAAAAAAATTCTTTTTGTACAAAACAAAAGTCCAGTCCTTGTCCAATTCTTTGTAATATTCTTTCTCCTCAAATCTCCAATTCGGACCTCCTTCACCCCAAAGGTTGATCTTCAAGACAAAATCATTTGAGAAAGTACTTGAATTATAGATTTCAAAACCCACAGCACGTGAAGCGACTGAAAATCGAAATGTTCTGTCTTGGAGGATTTTGACTTTAAATTTTGAAGCTAGTCCACCAAAACAAGCTTGAAGTGCAATGCCAATATTATGAATATCAATTTTAAAGTTGGCATGACCAAAAGATCCAACCAGAAAAAAAGGTCTTCTTTGGAAACCCCCTGAGAAATTGATGTGGTGACCAATTTTTTTGAAAATAATCATCTCAAAAATTCTCCCTTTAGAGAAATCCAATGAAATGCACTTGTTGATCTTGTCCGATGAAACTTGAGCCTTGTCGGAATTAAGGTCTTCAAGGATTTGAGCACCCACAACAAATTTTTTAACCACAAGATCTAAAGTCACTCCCGAGAAGATCTTCTCATTTTGAAGAAGGAACCTAGCATTAATCACCACCTTATCTTGATTAAGCAACACAACCCGCTTAGCAAGAGAATAAAGGACCAAAAATCCAGGGGCCTTGTCCGAATCATCAGAAGGCAAGGAAGAACAAGTAACGTGCCACATAAGTTTCAAATCTTCAACTTTGTCAACCTCGGCAGAAGAAATCCCAAGAAAACTAGGAGAGGAGGTCGATAAATTATTGATTCTAGCAAGATGAGAGGGGAACCTCACCACCGATCCAATCGAGAGCACCTCCCCATTTTCCATACATTTAACCTCCAGAGGAAAACCATTGGCATTGAGAATGACCAGCCAGCGTTTAGCGAGAGAATCAAAGATCCAAGAAGGAACTTACCATCGGTGGAACTTCCCGAGTAGGTGATCTTCCAATCCCCACCAGAAGAATCTAGAATAGAGGAACCCATGGTATGGTGTGCGACGGCGCCGGAGAGGCGCCGGCGAGAGCCGGTGGAAGGGGCCTCAGAGAGACATGCCTCAGAAATCGTGCGGTTTCGGCTACTAGACCGTCACAATCCTACTAAGGTCATTTTCTTCAGTCAATTCGATGTATTGAATGTATAATCTTGCATTTGACATGAGTGTGGTATCGTATATCTGGTTCTTATGCTTTATATAATGTAGATTTCAACCTTTATTAGCTACTTTGGTAACATGTGTTTGAGGCTTGTGCATAAATTTCATTGTGCTAAACACTATCAAAAGAATCTTCTAGATCTTATAATGGAAAAGAAGATACAACCTCTAGCAATGTTGGGATTTGACAATCTTGATTCAACGACCAGTGTTCAAAGTTATTCGTACACTATATAGTTGTAAGATGGAAGATAAGATAAGAAAATGAGGCAAGGGTAATTTATGGGCCCACGCAGGGCATCGTTGTTTACCGAAAAGCCCATGTGCTGAAGCTAAAATCTTGGGAATTTGACATGATATGCGAACATCATATGTCCATGTGCTCATCCAACGTACATTGCAATGATCAAGTTGAATCGTCACATATATAACAATTGATGCATATGGATTATGAAGTGTATAAGAAAAGAATCAAATTTGGTTAGATTTTAGCTAACTTGAAACTAGCGATGAAATATTGAGTGAAATGCACACATATGCAGTTTTAGTTAACTTGATCATTGCAAAGGATAGTGTTCAGCCAAGCCAAAACGACATCAATCTACGCAAAAATTCTACTTGAACTTTCAAAAGATTTAGATTGCTAATAATTGTTGACTTATAAATGATATACAAAGTACGATAATGAAATATACACCAATACTTTATAGATGTTGATTAAATTTATATTTTTTATGCTTTACCTATTATAATTTTATATAGTGATGATATGTCAGACGTCTATTATCTCAGTCTCACATGCAGGACACGTGCAACTTACTAGTATGAAGTACGAGAACCAAATATACACCCATTCTCTATAGATGTTGGTCAAATTTATATTTTTCTGCTTTACCTATTATAATTTTTTATAGTGATAATATGTCAGACGTCTATTATCAGAGTTTCACGTGCAGGACATGTACAACTTACTAGTATAATACGAAGGCGAGGGAAGCAGGATTTTTTTGGGATTGCTGAACCTTCTCTTTCCTCTTCCTATAGCTAGTTTTTAGCAGTCCAAAATAGCAATGATGTTGGAGGTGATCTCATGGATAAGGGAATCCGCAATGTGCAAAAAATCACACCTTAAGGCCTATGTGGCATTTCCTAAAGTTCATCTTATAATTGTGGAGAAAATAAACATGTCTTTAAGCCTTGTAGACTGAGGCCATCCGTAATGTATCTTATTTTATCTTACCACTATATAGTGTACGAATAACTTTTACTATTGACCATTGGATCAAGACTCACTGATCCCAACATTTCCAGCTGTTGTATCTTCTATTCAATTCTAGCATCTAAAAGATTCTATTGATAGTCTTTATCATAATGAATGCTATGCACAAACCTCAAAACACACTTCTCTATCATTCTAGAATCTCCTCCCTCGTTTCTTTGGACCATGTTACCAAAATTTTCAAGTTTTAGATAGCTAATTGATGGCCTGCAAGTGCATAGGTTTGTCAGAGAATGTTTTCACGGAAGTATTAATACCAGTTTTTATATTGATCCCAATGAGGAGCCTAGGAAAGTGTTTTTTGTGGTGTTTCTGTCGCACCCAAGGTGTCACAAGTCTTGAGTTAATTGACTACAAATGTTGACGATGGAAGTGGTTAATAAAATATAGATAAACTTGCTTAGGAAATAAGTAAATTGCATAAAAGTAAAGATGCAGAAGATATATGTAGATCCTGCAGATGAGAAGTTAGGCGCGGAGGGAATCAGTCCATGGTAAGTGTAAAGGTGCCAAATGGAGTAAGAGACATAAGTGATAATGATAATTCTTATTTATAAGTGAGTAGGCAAGCAACCCATATACCAACTAGGAGTCCTCATGGATAATTCTTCCTAATCTCAATGATCCATCTGCCTATTACCACGGCCATGGCCAGCACATTAATTAAGGTATTTCAACCGGATCAAGGCTTTAACCTTGATGGTTCCTTGTTGTCCTCGAGTAGTGGTAGCTCTTCTTTGATATCGGCTGTGCCACTCAGGGGTCACCAAATTACTAGCATACAAGTTTATACCTATGAGATCTTTGGATCATGTTACCTGGGACCTTAAATTATATAACAAGCATTAGGAACACATAGATATTCATTCTCACTATTTAAATAAGCTTTGCAACAAACACAAATGAATGGAAATAAAATAGGCACATCACATCTCACCAATCCCCTAAATCTCCAACGCCTATGGAGATTTACTCCGACATAAGAGGTAAACAGATCAAAGGCATAATTGAATTGCAAATAGAAATCATCTCAAAGTTATTGTAGCAAACCACGATAGCGATTTAAAGATCCAAAATACAATCCAAGGGTAGATCAAGGTATCAAACCCTAATATTACAAGTGCCAATCTCTCTCTTTCTCTCTCTCTAAGTAATGATGGGATGAAGGTGGAATGTGTGGTTTCGAGGTTGTAGATGGTCGGAGAACGAGGGGAAGTTCTTCTCCTGTTTTAGATATGATCTCTCCCTCCAGATGTCTTGCAGCGGCTATAACTTCTGTTTTGTGGTTCTTCTCGTCTCTCCCCTTTTACGAAAGGTGCTTGTATTGATGTAGGGAAGGCGTTAGTAGGTAGTACGGGCGGGCGGTACAGGCGCTCCCCAACCATACCATTGTTCGTTATGCGTGCTGACGCCTCCAATGAAAATGTCTTCAATTGGGGATTTTCTTATTCTGGTGTAATTAGCCTATAAATGCTATTAGATCTTCAATAAATGTTCATTGCCTGAAAACTATCACAAGAAAACAAATATTCGCTAATTTCGACATTAACGTTAGTGAAAAGGGCAATCTTCAGGGAAATTTGGCAATAAACAAGAGGAAAACCAATAGTAAAAAGTGATGAAATTTGGAGCTATCAACATCCCCAAGCTTAGCGGTTACTCGCCCTCGAGTGACAAAGCTATAATGAGTAATAGGGGAAAATTTGAATCAAGATAAAGACTTACAAGTTCGAGGTTGTACCATATTCCATCATCTCAAATCCTGCAACCTTCAACATGAGCACGATATATCCGAACAGTAGCACTTAAGATTGATCCCTAAACGCAAGTAATTTCCTAGTGTTTGCACTCGTTTTGCGCTCGTAGCTAACCAAGACAAATAGAGAGACACTTGGAAAAGTCTACTTGGAGGATTATTAATCATCATCAAAGAGGCACTATATCAAGTCAAGGAATTATCAAGCTTAATAGTCGATTATTCTAGTGTTTAGAGGAGACTCGGAGACTGATATATGGAGGATGTAACTATGAGTCCTTTAATATGACCTCAAATATAAAAGTGCCAAACACAAAAGTTGTGCGCCTCAGTGAAACAAGCAACTTTGGTTTTTGAATCATTTCAATCCGAGTTAGTATGCAAAATTGAGAGTCAAAATACTGACAGAAGCCGAATTAGCACGAACGGGAGACGGGGTCGCCCGATCACAGACCATATCTCACCTTAGACGAGAGCAATGGACTCGGGCGACCCAAAAAAACTCCTAATTCGGTCAAGCTGCTTACGACTTAATTTAAGCAGTCAAGATCAACTCGGATGGAAAAGTATAAAACATGGGAGTCAACTTCTTTTGAGCAAGTATGTGGCCTCCAGATTTAAGATACGATCGAATTGAGTTAAATTCGTTTAGTCTAAATCCGAGTTTGATATGAAAATAAGGGGAAAAGTCCATCAAGATCAAATCCGATGAAAAGGTAGACAACATAAAAGCTGTTCATTGTTTCGAGGCGCACAACTTTTCTTTTTACGACATTTTGATCCGAACTCATTTACTATCTTAAAAGTGGTCCTGAAGGTACTAACAAGTTTTTGACCGAACAGTTACGCAAATTTTGGATTTGCTTGTTTGAGTTGGACCCCAACTAGGGTTTTGACATGGATCCAACCTTCTTTCTTGCACAGAAAGTCCAGCCACTCCTTATATACACGAGGGGTGACGGATGATTAAACCAACACCAATCGAACAAACAAATCTACTACTTTTCTGTGTTCATCTACTTTTATCCCTCTCCTTTGTATCTTTCTTCTCGTTCATCCGCAGTTCTTCAGTGCAGGAGGGCTGCGAATCCTAGCGGCTCTAGGGGTGGTCAGGCCGACCTAGGGCATCCCATGCCGCCGCGCCGCCCTGACGTGGTCCCTCCTGGGCGAGCGGGGTTTCGGGTCTTCAAATGCGCTCGCCGGACTATCTTGCGTACTGCAATTCTGGCGAGCCTCCCTCGGCGCATGCTGCCGCACATCGCGCTTGGCACTAAGGGTACACGGTGACGTGTTCGTGTGCCAACACACTTTTTGGCAACTCCGCTGACAAAGATTCAAACGGTCTCCAGCCCGTTCTTGCTACGAATAGGCTGCAATCTACAAGTGGTATCATGAACCCTCAATCTTCCTACCTAGATGCATATTACTCTTATGTTAATGTTGCTATATCTTTTGATATGTGTACTGTATCGGCTAGCCCTAGTTTTTTACTATATGCCAAAGCCGATGCATAATAATCTACATGCTTCAACTTATCTTAGTAACTTGCAACATGTAAATTCGAATTCTCATGCATCGGCAACCCTAGAAATTCATATGCTGATGAATAACATGACGAATTATGTTAATCCATATGGAACACGCGATGTTAGAAATTTCAATAGCATGCAACCAAGTGCTTCATCTTCATATTCATCGACAAATAAGTTGCAATCTCTAGGTTTAGCTTCAAACATGTCGATGGATAGGGAAATTGGATATGCTAGAACTAGTTATTGGCCTAATTACTCTCAATCATCATATGCTACACCTTATGTTTCAGCACCGTATGTAACTGATGATATTCATAATTTGGCTTCACACCTTTATGGTTATAGACGAATAAGTGGAAACTCAATAGAAGCTAATGTGCCTTCATCTAGTACTATAGCACATGGTATGTCCTCCGCACAATTGCAAAGTTTCGGTGACACCTCATTGCCGAAAGATACAAAAAGCATTGGGGGCATTCTTATGCAGGAACAAATGACTTGAACGAATAACTTGTGGCTGAGTTCAAGAAGCTTAATTCTCTTCACCTAGAACTAGAAGAGAGGCCCCACAATCTTGCTACAATACAAGCTTATGAGGCATACAACAAGAAGCATGAAGAGGAGTGTAAGGAAAACAAGATCAGGTTTTCCCCTTCTCAATTGCTAAGTTTCAGTGATACTATGTTGCCAAAAGAGACTAAAAGCATCGGGGAGAAATCATGTGCAGCGGAGGTTAATACCAATAATGTCATTACATTTGATGATTTATCGGAGGAACATCTTTAGTTATTTGAGACACTCAAGAAGAAGCATGATGAGGAGTTTGATGCACTTGAAAGGAAGATGAAAGAAGATCATGAAGCATATAATAAAAAACTTGAAGAAGAAGAACTGCAATAGTTTCTTGCAAGTCTTGAAAAGGATCATCAAGACAATACTACTCAAGTTGAAGGAATTCATTCATCTCCTCCACACAGCAATCAAGTTGAACCCACTGCTACATCAAGGAAAAAAGAAGAATCTTTGCAATATGACAAAGCCCATGAAGGTGAGAATGATTCTGCTAGGATAGTTAATTCGGTTAATGAAAAATCTAAATCAGAAAATACATATGCCGAATCTACCAAATTAGAAGAAGCATGCTTCGTTGAACAAGAGCCTGGCAAGCTTAGCAAAACAGTCATGCTTGACTTTTTTGGATGTAAGGGAGCTTACGTGTTGCCCTGTGAGTTCTATTCCAAAGAAATTGATGATCATCAAGAACTAGAAAATATAGCCGAATAATGTTTGGTTGACAAAGAAAATCAAAGTGAAGAGGCACAAAGCCCTGAAAAGGAATAAGAAAAGGCGTTGGAGAATTATCTAGAGGCCACGCAATATATTGTTCAGGTCATGCAACTATCATCATCCCCCAATGTCTTCAAAGAGGTACATCTAGCAAATAATTTACTTATATTCCGATTTGGTCAAAACTTTATTATTGATACATCTGTTAGCAAAATTCTCATAAGCTATGAAAGACCAGTAGAGAGAGGTAATTTATTTGTTAGTAATATAATTATCATAGAACCTATCGGTCAACATGTTGTACCCTTTAGAGAGACCGATATTAACAGATTATTATAGCTAAAGCTTTCCACATGGTTTCATCTGGATTTTATATGTACATGGGTAGCTTTGTTTATTTCATACTTGGCTAAGATTTTGTCTCAAGTGAGACATATGTGTTTTAATCTTTTTAGTTTCAGAAACATAAAGTCAAGGTTATTGTCTCTTGAGAAAGCCGATGCTAGTGTAACTGTGCATTCAAAGATATCGGAAAAGAAGTGCAGAAAAGAACACATAGCCAAACTAGGTGATGTAAAATCTAAACCATTCGGTTGCTCAATTCCAAAGACATTCTCACAACAAATCGGTTAGAAGATAAAATGTGTACCTATAGTTTGAGAATGTGTGATCATATATTTGACATGTTTCTGAAAATTGATTATATTAGAATTCTTGATCACAATGTGCAACCATCATTACAAGGATGAATGTATTGCAAGTTGCATGATTCGTTCAAGCATAGTATAGAGGATTGCAACATGTTCCATCAAATAGTACAATCGGATGTTAATAAAGGACGATTGAAATTTGTTGAAACACAAACTGATGACCGATCTATTTCGATTGGTCTTGATGGCCAAAATATATTGCATTAGCTACCTCTAGTCGATTCGTGTAATGATGAGAAGGTACACAAGGAAGATGATGGGATCAAGCTCTCAAGTAAAGAGATTATTGAAGAGCATATTGCAAATGTTCTTGAAGGTGAGAGTTCCATTGAAGCTATGATGAAGACATCAAACACCGGGTGAAACAACAAAAATCGAAGATCGATGCATGCAAAACTCAAAAATTCAAAGGCCGCAATGAGCATAAGTGTAGCAAACCAAAAGTCACTTTCACACAGCTGCTAGAAAAATATAAAAAAGAGAGTGAAGCAAAAAAGTTCTTATCGGCCAAGTAGTGCAAAAGAATCAAGATCACCCCAAGGGAAAATTCTAACGACAGGGATTGGTGAAAGGAGAAATTAAATGCATCAAATTCATATCCTCCTTTGGGCCACCAATACCAAGTTCATGGATACCTCCCTATGCTAATTTTTATTCATATCCATCATGGGAAAGGTATGATTCACGGGCATGTTATGCATCTAATTCTAGATCATCTCACGCAAATTATGCAGATCCAAGAAGATCAATTGATCAACAATCACATATCAAAGACCGTTTCAATCAAAAAGAATCGGTCCGGAGTTCATGGGTAAAGAAAGAAGTGATCAAGAAAGTTTACCGAGTCAAAAAGGATGGACGCAACTGTGTTGTTTCATATTCGACTCAAAATAATGAGAAGCCAGCTGAATTGATGTTGGCTACTAAGGGCAAGGAAGTGAAGCGAGTAACTTTCAAAGACCTAGTTTTTGAATCCGAACTAGCAAAATTGAAGGTGCCCATGATTAAGAAAGGGAGGCCATTGTGTGAAACAAAACCACAGCCAAGGTGGCCACTCAGCTTATCAAATTGGCAAGAGAAGAAGCTATATCGGCTTACGGCCGAGGAGCTGAAGAAAAGAAACATGGCGTGGGTTCCCAAAGGAAACCCTCAAGGCAAGGAAGATGTGCAAGATCTTGGCATAAGAAGGGTAGAAAGAGTGGAGAACAAAAATAATAAACTCAACAAGCAATCATGCCAAAGGATTCGGTATCAATATCACAAACTTCGGCCAGCACATCATCCATATTATTCTACTACACCATTAATGCCTATGCCATGGAATTCATCTCTAGGTATGATTGGTTACCCACCATGGTTTTATTTTGATCCCTGGATGCATCATAATTCTGTACATCATGAAAGGGTATTGCCAGATCATTATTCGTTTGATTAGTTGCAATTTTGTTGCAAATCCAAGAGGCCAAATGCTTGAAATTCATAATCAGATTTGTTGTTTTGTTTACTTCGGGTATACATACTTTACTGGATGGATTATGCATGTCCATTGGGGAAAAGATATATGGCTAATATTTATTCTATCACCCTGAGATCATTATCCAATCATGGCCGATGTGGTTTTGTAACATCGTCCTTAGTTCTATTGGAGATCGAGATAAGGTATGCATTGATTAGCAATTGTTCTTATGATTATGTGTTTATAATTTGGCTTATAAATCTTTGAAATGTATGAACGGCCAAATTGTCTTTAGTTTCATTATTTGGTGTAGATGATGAGCATGATATTGATATTAACCTTGTCTCTCTAGTACCATGGAGATTATATTTTGAGTGTTCAGTTTTAAAAGCAATAACCACCACATTGGTATTGTTTATTTATCTCCTTATGCTACTACTTTATGAAGTCTCGTGCTGCTTAGAGTATCTTGCACAAACCATATAGCCGAATATGAAGCCTTGATGTTTGTGCTAGAGCTTTTCATGGCTATAGGTGCTACACATATTGATGCTTCTAGTGATTCATTGTGAGTAGTGCAACAATGTCCATGGTTTACCAAAGTTTCGACGAATCACTTGTTATTTATCTTGATACATGTATAGATGTAACTTTCATCTTGGATTGATTTATCATTGCTCATATATCTAGACATGAAAAGTGAAGTGCAAATGAGTTGGCTCAACGCATCCGGCTACCATATTATTCACAATATATTTCATATTCTACCTGAGCCAATGCTTTGTTTTGCCAACATAGGTAAGGCCAGATTGGAGACTACCGCTTCGGCCACTAATGAAAGATCTAGTGCAGGTGAAGATGAAGAATAGAGAAAGCCCATTGTTAATTCCATAAAAATCTGAACAAAAGGGTGAACATGACAGTTCAGTTGCTTTTCAAATGCTCATTAATAGGTAATGATCTTTATTGCCGAACAATTGGCGATATTCTTCTTGAGAAATATGAATGAAGACCTGGTCGATATCATTGTGGGAGTTGTTCATGAAGGAAATTATGATATTCATCAACTTCAGGATGAGCATATATGGCCGATATAGAGTTATCGCCCTAAGACAACCAATGGTTGATGGAGTGTTGACATCGTCCTTAGATTAAAAGTGGAGCAATTTATTTTCTGGCACGCAAGCTCTGTCAGAAAACAGGAGGGCATGTGTTGGCACTCGTTTTGGGCTCGTAGCTAACCAAGACAAATGGAGAGACACTTGGAAAAGTCTAATTGGAGGATTATTAATCATCATCAAAGAGGCACCGTATCAAGACAAGGAATTATCAGGATTAATAGACGATTATTCTAGTGTTCAGAGAAGACTCAGAGACTGATATATGGAGGCTTTAACTATGATTCCTTTAAGATGACCTCAAATAAAAAAGTGTCAAACATGAAAGTTGTGCGTATCATCAAAAAAGCATCTTTGGTTTTTGAATCATTTCAATCCGAGTTAGTATGCAAAATTGAGAGTCACAATACTGATAGAGGCCGAATTAGCACAGACGGGAGAGGGGGTCGCCAGACCACAGACCATGTCTCACCTTAGGCGAGAGCAATAGACCCGGGCGACCCAAAAAACCTCCTAATTAGGTCAATCTTCTTACGACTTAATTTAAGCGGTTAAGATCAACTCGGATGGAAAAGTGCAAAACATGATAGTTCTTCATTTTTTCGAGGTGAACAACTTTGCTTTTAGAGTCAACTTCTTTTGAAAAAGTATGTGGCCTCCAGATATAAGATACAGCCGAATTGAGTTAAATTCGTTCGGTCTAAATCCGAGTTTGATACGAAAATAAGGGGAAAGTCTATCAAGATCAAATCAGATGAAAAAGTGGCCAATATCAAAGTTATTCGTGGTTTCGGGTGCACAACTTTGATTTTTACGACATTTTGATCCGAACTCGTTTACTATCTTAAAAGTGGTCCTAAAGGTACTGACAAGTTTTTGACCGAACAGTTACGCAAATTTCGGGTTTGCTTGTTCGAGTTGGACCCCAACTAGGGTTTTGGACATGGATCCAACCTTCTTTCTTGCACGAAAAGTCCAGCCGCTCCTTATATACACGAAAGGTGACGGCCAACTGAACCAACACCAATCGAACAAACAAATCTACTACTTTTCCGTGTTTATCTACTTTTATCCCTCTCCTTTGTATCTTTCTTCTCATTCATCCGCAGTTCTTCAATACCGGAGGGCTAGGAATCCTCGAGGCTCTAGGGGCGGTCAGGCTGACCTAGGGCATCCCATGCCGCCACACCGCCCTGACGGGGTCCCTCCTGGGCGAGCAGGGTTTCGGGTCTTCAACAGCGCTCGTCGGACTGTCTTGCGTACTGTGCTTCCGGCGAGCCTCCCTCGACGCGTGTTGTCGCGCATCGTGCTTGGCACCGAGGGTACACGGTGACGTATTTGTGTGCGAACAACTAGCTAATAGTTCTTGTACCTCATTGATGTCTATGCACTTCTATTCTTGTAGACAGTTGTTGGGCCTCCAAGTGCAGAGGTTTGTAGAACAACAACAAGTTTCCCTTAAGTGGATTACCCAAGGTTTATCGAACTCAGGGAGGATGTGGTCAAAGGTATCCCTCTCAAGCAACCCTGCAATTAAGATACAAGAAGTCTCTTGTGTCCCCAACACACCCAATACACTTGTCAGGTGTATAGGTGCACTAGTTCGGCGAAGAGATAGTGAAATACAAGTGGTATGGATATAAGACAACGGTACCATAAAAGAGCTTGACGGGAGGAAAAGACTAAAGGCAAAAAGATGGAAGCAAGCAAACATGTAACAGATCTAGTTGCAAACGGTGTTTCAATGTTTAGAAACAAGGCATAGGGATCATACTTGCACTAATGGACACTCTCATATAAATATCTTCTCTTTATGATGCTACCCTGAACTACTCTCCGGTTGGACGATGTAGAGCGATAACAACACACTTTAAAGTCCACATTCCCCATCTAGATAACCCCTCACTGTCACCTTGAGCGCTAGATGGTTCCAACAAACAACACAATTTCATAGAGACATCCAACTCAAAATATAACTCATAACAAGTATTTGTAATCTCTAGCCTAAGTGCCACCATGGTGTGCACACTATCACTTTCACACATGTGGGGAGAGCTAAAAATTTATTAAAGCACTTGAGTAGCAAGGTATATCTACTTGATTACAAAGCTCATGATCACAATATGACCATGCATAGAGAGAGAGATGAACACATAGCTACCGGTAGAACCCTTAGCCTCGAGTAAGAACTACTCCCTCATCATCATGGGAATCAGCAATGTCGAAGGAGATGGCTCCGGGGCACTTCCACGTCCCGGCAGGGTGCCGGAACAGAGACTTTCTTTCCCCTGAATCTCCCCTTTGGTGGCAGCGGCGCTGCGCAGGTTTTCGTGGCTTTGTCCTCGATTATTTAGGGGTTTCTCATCGGGAGGCTTCTTATAGGATAAGGGGTGATGTCAGAGGGTGGACCAGGGGCCCACACCACCTGGTGGCGCGGCCAGGGGCCCCGCCACACCACATGGTGTGGCCAGCCCCTGGCCCCTCTTCGTCTCATCGTCTGGCTCCGTGAGTCTTCCGATAAAATATCGACTTTCGCTTTTGTCCGGTCCAATTTCGAGAATATTCATTTCCTGGCTTTTCTAGAACCAAAAACAGAAGAAAACTAGCAACTGGCACTGTGCATATTGTTAATAGGTTAGTTCCAGAAAATGTGTAAAAGTACTCCAAAGTGTGGAAAAAACATAGGACAAATGATATAAAACAAGCATGGAGCATCAAAAATTATAGTTACGTCTGCAATGTATCAACATCCCAAAGCTTAACTCCTGCTCGTCCTCGAGTAGGTAAGTGACAAAAAAGAAAATAATTTTTGAGGTGACATGCACCATCACAATCTTGATCAAGGTATTTGCAAGCATTGAAAGTTGGGATCAAAGAGCTTTAACATAGCATGAAAGGTATAGTTCTAACAATAAGACATAGCAACTATGTTGTGACATGAAAAGGTACAAACAAAAGATTCATGAATAACAATGCTTTGAAAGACATTTGTTTGTTTCACATATATAAAACATAATGAGAATAGTATTCATCTTGTCCCTCATAGTGTAGCAAAACATAAATGCATAGGGCACCTTCAAAGTTCATAAGGGTGACTAGATACAAATAGTTTAAGAACAAGCAATATCAAAGTTATGAATCAATCAACAAGTCTTGGGACAATGCACATTAATCTAAGAATGGCCACTATGAACTCTTAATAGGTGCATAAAGATAGAGATGGAGACTCAACATAAAAGTAAAAGAATGGCCTTCATAGAAGGAAGCAGGGATTCAAGTCTCATAAAGAGCTTCCAATTATGGTACTTATTAGCTTTCAGCTCTCATTGCCCCTATCATAAGCATCTTGAAGTGATTAAGGTTAAAGTTAACAAACTATGGAGTATATTCTTGACAAAGTATAAGTTGGCAATCTCATGTCCCTTGAATACGAGGGCCGCTCCTCATGCTACTCAAGTTTAGTTACCAGTAAGTTCTTGTCATAGTAAGTACATGTGTATCTTAGAAAACCGCCAACGGGGTACCCCTTGCCCGATGATACGTAAGAATCTCCATATAAAAATGACAAGGCAAGCAAACAATAAGCATCTCAGCATCTTCTTATTTACCATGGGGAAATGGTGCTTTTTTCTCTCTTTCCTCTTTTCTCGTCTTTTTTTCCCTTTTTCCCAATATCTATCTCTTTTTATAAGAAGAATGCTTCATAGATTGCTCATTATGGTTACGCTTCAGGTTTCCACCATGATTAGGCATAGATTAGACCAGCCGCCCATGCGTTTCTCTAACACACATACATAACTCCATGGACTTACAAGCTCCCCTTTCATTTCACACTGACGACATCCATAAACAAAAGAGCATGATATCAACTGGGTACAATGTACAAGTGCAATGTTGAAAGTGTTCCCCATGACAGCATGGTTCTGCTAATCCCAATGTTAAGTGCAATCATATATAACATAGATGACACAATGGTTCAAGATTACTAGGGGCAAGAAAAGTAAAGTGTGCCATCCAGTTCGTGAGAGCTTTAATCACTAATTTTCACATAACAAGTTTAATTCGGAAGGTAGATAAAAACATGAATATACTTGGAATAGCAAATGCTAATAGGTAGGTATGGTGGACTCTTTGGAATAACTAGGTTTTATTTGGAGTTGGATGCATGAGTGGAACTCCTACTTGGTATGGAGGCTAGCAAAAGAATGGGAGCGACCAAATAAGAGAGCAATAATGGCCATAATCATGCAAAGCGACAAAACATCATTAATTAAAGCATAAAGTGATATTACAAGTGGAAAACTAAAGGATCATAGAGGCTATGGTGAGTTGGTATAGTCTTAACATGGTGTGAGCATGCGCCAAGTCAACCCAAATAAAGCATCAAAGGAGAATACCACAATACTATGCTTTAATATGCTAAAGGAACGCATGATTCTTTCAAGGCACATTAAGAAATCTCAATTGTTTATAACATGTCATGCTACAGCAAAAATTACTAAGCATAAAGCAAAAACAATATCAAGCATGGCATGATAAAGTCTAAGTCACAGTCAAAAACAAACTCTTTTTATACCACTTAAGCCTGAACTTTTCCTACTCTTTTCCAATCCAAACCAACTTATTTGAAAACTAATGTATGAATGAGGGGTCCAACAAATTTATTCAACCAAACTAAGCAAATGAAAGCCAAAAAAAACAAATACGCTCCAAGAACAACACAACTATGCATGAAACAATAAAAATGAAGTGTTTGGATGAAACATGAATTTTTTATTAATGAAGAAGGGGATGCCTTGGGCATCCCCAAGCTTTGACGCTTGTACTTCTTGACTATTTCTTGGGGTGACATGGGTGGAATCCCCAAGCTTGAGCTTTTGTCCATACTTCATCTTATCATATTACCCTTCCCTACACTTTAAAATTTCCTTCATACAAAACTTCACACAATCTTAATTAGCAACATTAGTGTACTCAAGATAATAAGTCTTTTGGTTCAATTTCAACACAAGTAAAACTTTCATTAAAACAAAAGCTATTGTATCACTTTTTTTAAAAAGTTCAAGAATTTTGCCAAGAACTCAAAGAGAAAGAGATTTAAGAGGCAAATGCAAATAATGGCAGAAATCTGTCAAAACATACCTGCACGTAAAAACCAATTATTTCGAAGACCTTCTGTTGCTCAAATCGGAAAGTGTTGAACTAACGAAAGTTTGGTAACAACCTGGGGCAGAAGCATAAAATATTACAGCTCAAACCGACGTACAGAGATTTTTCACAGTGAAGCACAAAAATCTGTTTCAGGACAGCAACTTTCCCAAGCATTACTTCTCTCTCCTTAGAGGTTACTCTTCGCACAAAAACAAAAAAATGATTAGGAGAGTTCATTAAAGAGGTAATAACTTCCAAGACTCAAGAAAACTATTGGGTTATCTCCCAAGAAGTACTTTTATTTAACACCTTTAAGTTAGGCATGATAGTTTGAGAAGATGCTCACATAAGAAATATGAATTGAAGTAAAAGAGAGCATCAAGAAGAAAATTCAAAGCACATTTAAGTCTAACCCACTTCCTATGCATAGGAATCTTGTAAAGAAACAAGTCATGAAAGCACAAAGAAACAAGCATAGGAAAGCAAAACAAGTGCAACTTCAAAATTTTCAACATAAAGAGGGGAAACTTAATATTGTTGAAATAAATAAAACCATGTTTCCCTATCTCATAATAACTTTCAGTAGCATCATGAATAAAGTTAACAATATAAGTATCACATAAAACATTCTTATCATGAGCCACATGCATAAATAATTATTACTCTCCATATAAGCATAGTCATTCTTATTAATCATAGTGGGAGCAAATTCAGCAAAATAGCTATCATTATTATTCCCATCACCATAATCATCAAATATAGGAGGCATATTGTAAACATAATTAATTTTCTCCTCAGTAGTAGGTGGAATGAAAATATCATATTCATCATTGCAATCATCATATATTGGAGGTACAGTATCATTATAACCAATAGAATAGTTATCTTCCAAAGTGTGTTCATTTGTAAACATATCAGCATTGGAAGGAACATGGATAGCACTAATAGTACAACAATTATTAATCTCATCATTATCAGAATTGGTACCAAATAGATTTTCAATATCAAAAGAAATGTGTTTTTCCCAATCATGATCACTACTATAGGTAGCAGGCATAGGAACATCATCGAGTTCAGACTCATCAAAAACTATAATAGGAGCAACATGCTTAGGGGAAAATATCGTTTCCTCTCTCCTTTTATTCCTCCTTTTCTTCTTTTTCTTCTTATCTTTAGGAGGGAGAGGCTTGAAAGGAAGCTTCTCCATATACCCTGGTTTATTGTTAGAGACAATGGAAGAAACTTTGGAGGATTCCTTCTTTTCATTAATAAGATCAAAACACATATTAATCCTGTCATATTTTGGTAAAACCTCATCTTTTATAATATTTTGTATGTATGTATTTGTGTGGCAATTATCAACACAATAAAGATGACAACCATGCAGGACACTATTCATATCAAAAGCACCCATATCTACCAAAGAGGTTTTTCTTGATAACTCTTCACACCCCAAAAATAATGTAAGTTCATCATGCTGATTAGGAGTGATCATGTCATCACAATACAAACTTGCAGTACTCATTGGAATATAAGGGCTATTATTATGGCCTGAGCATTGAAAATTGAAATGACCCACTTCAAAGCAAAGTTCACAAATAAAAGGATAGAGGGCACAAACTTTTTTACCAAGATCATTTAGAGCCCTATACCACGTTCTAGTTTTTTCATTCCTGTGGGTGATACAATATTCTTATTCAATTTGATTATTCTCAGAAGGTCTATGTATTCCACAAAATAATTAACATGCTTATAAGAAATAGGACTTTTAGAGGTTTGAGCATGTTTATTGCTATCATTAATAACAATTTCATTTCCCATGAAAGTGTCTTTAAAAGGCTCATCATACATGTCCCATTTTTCTTTAGGAACATTAATATGAGAAGCAAAGGCTCTAAAAAAATCAATAAGTATTTGAGTATCAAGACCATATTTAGCACTAAGCTCTTGAAAATCAGTAGTTTTAGTGAAAGACTTAATGCAATCATACTCATAGTTTATACCTGGTTCTTTACCTTTGTCGTTATCCCAATCTTCGGTATTGCTTTGAATTGTTTCAAGAAGATCCCACTTAGCTTTGACCTCCTTACTTGTGAAGGATCCCTCTAAACAAGTATCTAGATAGTCCTTGTAATGTCCTGAAAGCCTTGCATAGAAATTATTAATAACAATATTATTAGGGAGCTCATGAATGGGACATTTGAGCATTAGTGACTTCAATCTCCCCATGCTTGGGAAATACTTTCTCCATCATGTGGATAAAAATTATAAATGTAATTCCTATCTTTATGAATTTCATGAGGAGGATAAAATTTAGAGTAAAAGAGAGGTTCAAGTTCCTTCCACTACAAATGATGAGGATCATCTAGTAGCTCATACCACTCCCTTGCTTTGCCCTTAAGTGAAAAAGGGAATAGCTTCCTCTTAACTTGGTTCATTGAAATACCTGCACACTTGAACAACTAGCATAATTTATGTATAAAGAGTAAATGATCACCAAGATGGACAGTTCCATCTCCAAAATAACAGTTATTCAAAACACATTCAACAATTTTTATAGGTATTTTAAAAGGGATGCCTTCAGTATATGGATTTAAAATATCACAAGTATCATTAGAATTACCACATATGGGAGATAAAGTATCATTAGAGCAAATTTTCTTCTTTAAAGCTGGGAACTAAAAAGATCATTTTCATAAAAACTAACTTCCCTAAGCTTAGAAATTTCCATAACATTAGTAAAAAAGGTGTTCAAAAGATTCATACTAATAACATTGCTATTAGCATGCAAAGAAAGTTCCATGGGTTTTTTAATTTTGTTTTTAGACAATTCATGTTCTACCTTAGGAAAAATACTAAAAAGCTCTCTAATTTTTGTTGTTGTTTTCCATTAAGCCTAACTAGTGAAAATAAAAACAAGAAACAAAAAGATTTAATTATAGAATCTAAAGGAAATAACTTCGAGCACTCACACACCAGCAACCGCACTAGAAGATAGCTTAGTAGCCAGAGGATGTGAGTACCTTTTAAATTACCTCCCCGGCAACAACGCCTAAAAATAGCTTGATGTCTACGCACTTCTATTATTGTAGACAATTGTTGGGCCTCCAAGTGCAGAGGTTTGTAGAACAGCAGCAAGTTTCCCTTAAGTGGATTACCCAAGGTTTATCGAACTTAGAGAGGAAGTGGTCAAAGGTATCCCTCTCAAGCAACCCTGTAATCAAGATACAAGAAGTCTCTTGTGTCCCCAACACACCCAATACACTTGTCAGGTGTATAGGTGCACTAGTTTGGCGAAGAGATAGTGAAATAAAAGTGGAATGGATATAAGACAATGGTGCCAGAAAAGAGCTTGACGGGAGGAAAATACTAAAGGAAAAAAGATGGAAGCAACCAAACATGTAACAGATCTAGTTGCAAACGGTGTTTCAATGTTTAGAAACAAGGCCTAGGGATCATACTGTCACTAGTGGAAACTCTCATATAAATATCTTCTCTTTATGATGCTACCCTGAAATACTCTCCGGTTGGACGATGTAGGGCTATAATAGCACACTTTAAAGTTCACATTCCCCATATAGATAACCCCTCACTGTCACCTTGAGCGCTAGATGGTTCCAACAAACACCAGAATCTCATAGAGACATCCAACTCAAAATATAACTCATAACAAGTATTTGTAATCTCTAGCCTAAGTGCCACCATGGTGTGCACGCTATCACTTTCACACATGTGGGGAGAGAAAGGTAGATCTACTTTTTTAAAAAGCTCATGATCACAATATGATCATGCATAAAGAGAGAGATGAACACATAGCTACCGGTAGAACCCTTAGCCTCGAGGAAGAACTACTCCCTCATCATCATGGGAATCAGCAACGGTGATGGAGATGGTGGTGGAGTCGATGGAAATGGCTCCAGGAGCATTTCCCCATCCCTGCAGGGTGCTGGAACAGAGACTTTCTGTCCCCCGAATCTCCCCTTCGGTGGCGGCGGCACTGCGGAGGTTTTCATGGCTTTCTTCTGGATTATTTAGGGTTTTCTCATCGGGAGGCTTCTTATAGGCGAAGGGGCCATGTCAGAGGGTGGACCATGGGCCCACACCACCTACTGGTGCGGCTAGGGGGACCCGCGCAACCACATGGTGTGGCCAGCCCCTGGCCCCTCTCCGTCTGGTCTTCTGGATCCGTGAGTCTTCCAATAAAATATAGACTTTTGCTTTTGTCCGCTCCAATTTCTAGAATATTCATTCTTTGGATTTTCTGGAATCAAAAAAAGAAGAAAATAGGCAACTGGCACTGTGGCATCTTGTTAATAGGTTAGTTCCAGAAAATGTGTAAAAGTACCCCAAAGTGTGGACAAAACATAGGACAATTGATATGAAACAAGCATGGAGCATCAAAAATTATAGATACGTTTGCAACATATCACTCATCTTTTCCTTACTTATCAAGAACTCTAATTGCACATTTTAGGTAGTGAGGTGATGCCAAGAATCAGAAGGTATCGAAAGTATTTCAGCTCATATTTTGACAATGGATCTTTTCTTTTTCTTTCTCAAGGATTAACAAATATTTCTTTATAAAATCCTACACAACATATTGGTAGTACTAATAGTTTTTCCCATATAGCGACACGTATGCCACTCATGCCATCAACTCATAGCTGAAATCCTGGGTTATAGCATAGATCGTTTAAAAGCTAGCGGAGTTGTTGTCATCACAAAGGTGTGTATTTGAAACAAAGTACTTTTGCTCTTCTCTTATCTTTTTCTTTTCTCTCGTATTTTTTGAGCCAAGCAATACAAATTTTGGCATATCCCTCTCCTACTCCAAAAAGTTCGTTCCATCAAGTAATTCTTTTTCATAAGGTATCATCAAGTCAACGATCACTATGTGGGGTTGAGAACTACTAATGTTAAATCCTTAAGACAAAAACATGGCACCAAAGTTGTCATTGACACTTTCTCTTATCCTAAAAGGTTTGGACTAAAATCCCAAGAGTTGTTTTTCAAACTGATTTAATTGTCAAAAGTCTTAACCAAAGAGGTGACAAAAGCCTATGAACTCAAGCTCTAAAAGATAACAAACTAAGCATGGAATCATAATCAAGTGCAACTGAATGGACATAAATTGTTCATGAATAAGCTTACATGAAGAGAGAAAATAAGAATGTGTTACCTCCTCTTACGCGTTCATCTTTTACTTGAGTCAACTATTTGCGTTCGTCCATAACTTGATCACTAGAAGTGAGTAACCTGCAAAAATAATCAACAAGAGCCGAGAGGAATTTGCACAAAATAATGCTAGAGAATAGTGTAATATTTTTGGGTTTTCTTTTATCGAATGCAAAACTGAAAGGACATGCATTGAAACAAAAGCAAATAAATAAAAAGAAGAAAGAAAAATATGAATGCATAAAGGTGGAAGGATTTTAACCTCCCCAAGCTTGGGCCTTTGCCTAACTAGAATCAGTTGTCGTTGCCGTCAGGTGGCGGCTGTTGATATGGGAAGTTCAGGTAGCGGTTTGGAAAATCGGTCATAACAGATGTGAAAACTTGAGTGAGATTGACAATGTGGGCATTCACATCATACAACGTGTTCTCTATGTTGTCAATGCGATGCACCACCTGGTCAAAATCGCTCCTAGGGACATAGTTGAATCCCGGCTGTGGTGGAGACATGCCTTGCTGCTGATGCTGGGGGTGAGGCTACTGGTGGTGGTGTTGCTGGCCGAAATTGTCCCATCCTGCGCCATGCCAGCCTCCTCCTTCTTCATCTTGCTGCTGTTGGCCAGCTGCAGCGTCTTCCCAATTGGGATGGGCACCTGGTGGCGCAGTCCTTTCAGGGAGGATTAGTGCCTGCTGGAACTCATCCTCAGTAAGGACCCAACTCTGTTTACCTGGCAACCCAAAACCTTGGACAAAAGGAAGCAAGATTTGGTGGAGATCACTGTTAGGAACAAAATAAAACTCGTAAGCACAGAGGGAATGCTCTGGCCTATAGGCACCCATGAACTTGGTGCTAGCCATATGTATGTCATCCAGGTCCTTGCTGCCAGGTACATATCTTTCATGTGGTAGGACAAATTCGTTTGCGTAGGCTATCTGTGTGATCAACCCACCACAACGAATGTCCCCCGCGGAAGCAGAAATCTGGTGGCGAAAGTGTTGGATGAGCAAAGCTCCCAAGTTTACCTTGGGATCCATCTCTATATGCAAGGCCATATGGATTACACTCATTTTGAGGCCTGTCATTGCCCCAACATCTCCTTTCCAAATAAAGAATTAACAAGGACGGTATGAAAATAGCATACAATAAGATTCTAGATAGTGGAGCTCTTCGTACACTAATAATGGTTGTCCCTGTGGACAGAAATCTTCCCCCAAGACTGCATTGCCTCCATATACACATTGTCACTGATATCGATTTCTCCCTCATGGGAGAATCTGAAACTATCACAAAATTCATATAAGGTCAACTTGTGGAGTTGCCCATTGACCACAAAACTTACAGTGCAATTTCGCTCCTAGGTCTCCAGATCGTCCTAGAATGATGAAATAAACTCAAACATGGATAGCTTGTAGGTGTCGATGGAGAGGTAGGAGAAGTCGACCATTCCAGCTTGCATAGTCATCTGCTCGAACTCCTCCAAGAGACCCTAGTAGGAGAGGAACTGACGGTCTACCCACTTGGTGGGTAAAACCTTGCGGTTGCCCACCCTCTCGTAGTCTCGGCTCATGGTAGCCCTCAAGCTATCCACCTGCGAGCGTCTCTTCTTCAAACCCGGTGGCTTGGCAGAGCCCGAAGGGCCTGCCATACCCGAGCCCTAGCCCGAGTGGAATATCCTTCCAATGTTATGCATTGTGCTACAATTTTTTGAAGAAAACTATAGGCATCAGGTTTCTATCACATATACGAACGATTATAGGTAGAAGTTACAAATCTTAACATGAGAAATCAATAATAATCTCAGAATATGATGAACTCATCTAAATATCCAATGTGATGAATTCAAACATGGATTTCAGAAAATAGAGTGTGGATCGGACGAGAAACTTACCGATGTGAAGATTCCCCAGCTCAAAAACACGAAAACAATGAAGAACCAATGATTTGAGAGGCTAGGGTTTGAGGTGGAAAGAGAAAGAACAAGGAAGAAAGAGGAATAAGAAGAAGGGAGGCTGGCTGCAAGCTAGCCGCCGTCTGTCTTTACCTAGCGACGCACGCGGTACGGGCGGGTGGTACAGGCGCAACCCGCCCGTACAGGTGGTCATCACCGTCAGATAAACATTAGGGTTCGAGATCAAACATGGTCGACCTGGTACAGGCGTGCGGTACGGTTGTACACCGGCGGTACCTGTGGTCATTATCTATTCGGAGACCTAGGTCAATTTCGTCGATATGTGGTACGGGCGCGCGGTACGGTCATACCCGGCCGTACCACTCGTTGTTACCGGCTCTATCTCCGTTGTAGGTTTTGTAGAGATTTGGTACGGGCACGCGGTATGGTCGTCCCCCGGCCGTACCAGTGCTCGTTACCTGTGCTGAACCCACTATTTTTTCTTTGTTTTTCCCTTGCTTCGCAACTTCATTAAGGTAAATTCTCTGAACAAACTAAAAACTCAAAATAAACTTATTAAACGATATGGATAGCAAAGTAGTACATGCAAAAAATGAAAACTTTAACGATTTATTAAGAATGGGTTAACTCCCATTGAGTGTTCTAATTTTAGAGATTTGACTAATCAAACTCCATATCATCGGCGTTCATCTCAAGCGGTGCTTTTTCTTTAGCCTTTGCTGCTTGATCACGCTTAGGTGGTGGAATGTATTTTCCATTGTGCTCTTGTCTCTTAGGAAAGTATCTAACAATCTGTTCATCATATATATTGAAGATAATCCTATCACTAGAACAATCTACTTTAGCTCTAGGTTTACTAATAAAAGGTCTTCCAATAATGATAGATAGTTTATCATCTTTAGGGACAATAAGAATAGTGAAATCAGTTGGAATCACATGATGATCTATTCTAAGTAAAACATCTTCGATCATTCCCATAGGTTGTTTAGTTGTCTTATCCGCCATTTGCAGTGTTATTGAAGTAGGAGAATATTCTCTAAGATTCAATTTCTTAAATAGAGAATAAGGCATAACACTAACCCCTGCTCCAAAATCAAAAAGAGAATTGAATATATTAGTTTTCACTGTTGCACAGGATATGGTAGGTATGCCTGGATCCCCAAGCTTAGCAGGAAGTTTATCACCATAGCTTGTCATTATGGCTACAGTCTTGGTTACTTTCTTCTTTCTATTAAGTATATATCGCATAATTTTTTTATAAGTAGGAACTTGAATAGCATCAGTTAAAGGAAGTTCTAAATGCAAACTACTTAGTGCCTCAGCAAAAGAATCATAAATATCCTTATCTGGTTCATAATGAGCTCGGTTAGGGTAAGGAATTTTCCTTTTGGTAGGTATTACCTTTTCTTTTACCTTTGTCACTGGTTTAGTGCTCTTTTTATGTTTTCTTGCAGTTGATTTTTTCTTAATGGCACGTTCTTCACGCAGGACATCAACTTGCTCTTCTTGCTCCTTTCTGAGATCGGCTTCTTCCCTTGAATGGATGGTCTTAGTGTCTGAATCATATGATTTGTGCTTATCCCCCACTTCCTAATGGCCCAAGATATCTCGAGCCCGTTGGGGAACCCCAAGAGGAAGGTATGATGAGCACAGCAGCAAGTTTTCTCTCAGTTATGAAACCAAGGTTTAATCAAACCAGTAGGAGCAAGAAAACACCCAAAAGGTGTTGCTAGCTGAACTTTGGCAGGGCGCACTACCGGTGCCAGCAGCAACGTGGAGACTTGCACAACACAACCACAGAACTTTGCCCCCAACTCGCGATGAGGTTGTCAATCTCACCGGTTTTGCTAACAATAAAGGACTAAACATATCGAGTGTAAGAAAGTAAACAGAAAACAGTAAACAGTTGAAGATTGATGATAAAAGAAAGGACCGGGGTCCATAGTTTGCTAGAGGTGGCTCTCCTTAAGATAGATAACATGTTGGGTGAACAAATTACAGCGGGGCAATTGACAAACATCGAGAAAGCAATACATGCATATACTACTCATCTTGACTCCTTTGAGACTTGATTGGGAATTACAACATTATACATAGACCATAATCCAACTGCATCTATGACTAATAATCCACCTTCAGGTTATCATCTGAACCCCCTCTACTATTAAGTTGCAAGCAACAGATAATTACATTACGCATTACATGTAAAGTAAACAATACGATTGTTCTATGAACAAAGGATTGTTGTTTTTTTCCATAGTAGCAACAACACATCTAGTACCTTAGAGATTTCTGTCACTTCCCCAGATTACTAGCGGCATGAACCCACTATCGAGCATAAATACTAACTCTTGGAGTTGCTAGCATCTACTTGGCCAAGATAGCTACTAACAACGGAAAGCATGCAAGATCACAAATAACAAAGACATGATAAAATCAATAATCAATCTGAAATAGCATCTCGATATCCATCAGATCCCCGCAAAGACAACATGTAGGAATTACAAATAGATGATCTTGCTCATGAACGGAGCTCACAAGATCTAAACATGATAGCACAAAGGAGGAGAACCAGCCATCTAGCTACTACATGGACCCATAGTCCAGAGATGAACTACTCACACATCACACCGGAGGCTTGCATGGTGATGAAGAAGGCCTCCAAGGTGAATTCCCCTATCCGACAAGGTGCCAGGAAGAGCTTCAGATCCCTCTCAATCTAGGGATGGAGATGACGGTGGCTACAGACTCTTCCGTGGAATTTTGATCGAGTACTTAGGGTTTTTGTATCGGAGGCATCTTATAAGCGAAAGGAGAGGCCGAGGGGGTGCCTGGGCTGGCCGCACCACATCCTGGCGCGGGCCAGGCCTAGCCACGCGGCCAGGTGGTGTGGCCGCCCTCTGGCCCCTCTCCGTCTCGTATTCTGGCTCCGGGTGTCCCTCGATGAAAAACTGACTTTGGCTTTTGTCCCGTCCAATTCCGAGAATATTCATTTTCTGACTTTCCTGGAAACAAAAACAGTAGAAAACAAGCAGCTGGCACTTTTGCTCTTGTTAATAGGTTAGTCCAAGAAAGTGTATAGAAAGTACTCCAAAGTGTGGACAACACATAAGAAAGTAGATAAAACCAAGCATGGAACATCAAAAAATATGGATAGGTTTGCAACGTATCAACATCCCCAAGCTTAACTCCTGCTCGTCCTCGAGTAGGTAAGTGATAAAACGAAAGAATAATTTTTGAGGTGACATGCACCATCATAAACTTGATCAAAGTATTTGTAAAACATTGATAGCTGGGATCATAGTACTTCAATCATAACATGAAAGACAAAGTTCTCACAATAAGACAAAGCAACTATGTTGCAACATGAAAAGGCACAAACAAAAGATTCATGAATAACAATGCTTCGCAAGACGTTTGTTTGTTTCACATAAAGAAAACATAGCATAGTAGCATTCAGCTTTTCCCTCATAGAGTAGCAAACATAAATGCATAGACACCTTCAAAGTTCATAAGAGTGACTAGATACAAATAGTTCAAAACAAGCAATATCAAAGCTATGCATCAATCAACAAGTCTTGGGACAATGCACATAGAACTAAGAATGGCCACTATGCTCTCAAAGTAGGTGCATAGAGATAGAATGTGGGACTCAACATAAAAGTAAAAGAGAGGCCTTCATAGAAGGAAGTAGGGATTCAAGTTTCATAAAGAGCTTCCAAAAATTATGGTACTTATTAGCTTTCAGCTCTCATTGCCCCAATCATAAGCATCTTGAAGGTGATTAAGGTTAAAGTGACACAAATAAGAGGATATGCTTGACAAGTTATAAGCTGAAATCTCATGCCCCTTACTTACGAAGACCGAACCTCATGCTACTCAACTTTAGTCACAAGTAAGCTCTTGTCATTGTAAGTACATATGTATCATAGAGAACCGCCAACGGGGTACCCCTTGCACATGATACAAGAGCTATCCCATAATCAAAATGACAAGGCAAGCAGACAATGAGCATCTCAGCGATCTTTTTATTTGCTATTTGCATAGGTTTTTATTGAGGATGCTTCATAGAGTGCTCATTATGGTTATGCTGCAAGTTTCCACCATGATTAGGCATGGCTTAAGCTAGCGGCCCAGGCGTTTCTCTAACACAAATACAAACTCCATGATCTTACAAGTTCCCCTTTTATTTCACACCGCAGAGATCCATAAGCAAAAGAACATGATATCAACGGGGTACAAAGTACAAGTGCAATGTTGATAGCGTTCCCCATGATACATGGTTCTGCTAACTTCAACTTATAAAGCGCGAGCATATACGCAACAAAGATGGACGCAATGGTTCAAGTTTATTAAGGGCAAGAAAAGTAAAGTGAGCCATCAAGTTCGTGAGAGCTTTAATCACTAGTTTTCTCATAACAAGTTTAATTCGGAAGGTAGAAAAAAACATGAATATACTTGGAATAGAAAATGCTAATAGGTAGGTATGGTGGACTCTTTGGAATAACTTGGTTTTAGGAGTTGTATGCATGAGTGGAACTCATACTTGGTTATGGAGGCTAGCAAAAGATTGGGAGCGACCAACTAAGAGAGCAATAATGGCCATAATCATGCAGAGCGAGAAAACATCATTAATCAAAGCATAAAGTGATATTACAAGTCGAAAACTAAAGGACCATAAAGGCTATGGTGACTTGGGATAGTCATAACATGGTGTGAGCATGCGCCAAGTCAACCCAAATAAAGCATCAAAGGAGAATACCACAATACTATGCTTTAATATGCTAAAACAACGCATAATTCTTCCAAGGCACATTAAGCAATCTCAATTTTTTATAACATGTCAGGCTACAACAAAGATCACTAAGCATAAAGCCAAAGCAATATCAAGCATGGCATGACAAAGCATAGGCCACAGTCAAAAACAAGCTCTCTTTACCACTTAAGCATGAACTTATCCTACTCTTTTCCAATCCAAACCAAACTATTTGAAAAATAATGCATGAAAGAGGGGGTCCAACCAATTTATTCAGCAAACTAAGAAAACCAAGCAAAGGAAAACAAAAAAAACGAAAAAGAAGATGTTCCAAGAAGAACACAACTGTGCATGAAACAATAAAAATGAAGTGTTTGGAAGAAACCTGAGATTTTTATTGATGAAGAAGGGGATGCCTTGGGCATCCCCAAGCTTTGACGGTTGTACCTCTTGAATATTTCTTGGGGTGACACGGGGTGGCATCCCCAAGATTGAGCTTTAGTCCATTCTTCATCTCATTACATCACTCTCTCCATACACCTAAAATTTTTCCTTCATAAAAAACTTCACACAATCTTTATTAGCAACATTAGTGCACTCAAGATAATAAGTCTTTAGGTTCAGTTTCAACACCAATACACTAAAACACAAGCTACTGAAGCACTTCTCTCAAAAAGCTCAATTCCCCAAAAGAACTCAAAAAGGAACCAACAAGAAGCAAATGCAAATAATGGCCGAAATCTGTCAAAACAGACCATCAGGTAAAGACGATTTTTTTCGAAGACCTTCTGTTGCTCAAATCAGAAAGTGTTGAACTAACGAAAGTTATATAACAACCTGGGGCAGAAGCACAAAAATTCACGCCTCAAAAGGACATATAGATATTTTACACGAATGTTTACAGTGAAGCACAGAAATCTATTTCGGGACAGCAACTTTCCAATCATTAGTTCTCTCTCATTAGAGGTTACTCTTGGCACAAAAAGCAAATAAAAAGGATAAGGAGCAGTTATTATTGAAGTAATAACTTCCAATACTCATATAAAACTTTGGGTTATCTCCCAATAAGTACTTTTCTTTAATGCCTTTAAGTTAGTCATAAGAAGCAAGAAAAAGGATCAAGTGTTCTCAAATGAAGAAGCATTAAAACCAAATTTCTTGCCCTTACCTCTCTTACTTTTATTCTGAACTTTGGGGAACATATGATTGCTTGGTGGAGAAGAAAAGTGCATGGTGCCCTTTTCCACATCTATTATTGCCCCAAGGAGTTTCAATAGGGATCTTCCAAGTGTGGTTTGTCCTTTTCCTACACATTCAATAACAAGATAATTTGTAGAAACCATTTTCCCTTGGATCTTTGTAAACACTCCTTCAGCTATTCCAATGGGTAATATGGTGGTATTATTAGCAAGAAATATTTCTTCTCCTCCTTCAGAAAGCCCCCAAAGATTCAAAGATTCATAGATATCTTTGGGCGTAAGAAAAAATTCCGACATGCTATCACAGCGAGCATGAAAAGTTTCATTATTTATAGCAATCTTTACCGTGTGAAGCCATTTTGAGGGTTCAAAATTTGTTGGAACATAGTTATGATGCTCTCTAAGTGTATTATAGCAATCTTTCAAACTAGCAGTGCTGGTCTCAAGTGTATTCAATCTAGCAAATATGTTTATGAAGGAAGAATCAGATTTGCTAGGCAAGTTGTAAGTAAAGACCAACTTCTTTATGGCATTAACAACATCATCCTCATTGCATTGGAGGAAATCTCCTCCCACTACAGCATCCAAAGCATATCTATAGCAAAGAGCGATTCCAAGGTAAAAACTGCTAAGGAACAAGCTTTGAGTCATTTTAGGTTCAGTTTTTTCATGTAGATCAGAGTTTCTAGACCAAGCTTCTTTGAAACTTTCTTCAATTCCTTGTTTGAAAGTGAAAATCATTTCCACAGGTGACATAGTGATTGGAGAAAGGCTAGACATAATGGCAACTTAAGATAGGAACTAATTTTTAATAAAGGAAGCAAACTTCTAAACCTAATTTTGTGTGTGTTTTTGATAAAGAAACAAGCAAACAAAGAAACAGTAAACTAAGCACAACAAAAATAACAAAGTAATGAGATTTGTTATGAGGGACTCCCCTTGTTAAGATGTCCTTGACTCCCCGGCAACGGTGCCAGAAAAAAGCTTGATGGCCCAAGTTATCTCGAGCCTGTTGGGGAACCCCAAGAGGAAGGTATGATGAGCACAGCAACAAGTTTTCCCTTAGTTATGAAACTAGGGTTTAATCAAACCAGTAGGAGCAAGGAAACACCCCAAAGGTATTGCTAGATGAACTTTGGCTGGGCGCACTACCGGTGCCAGTAGCAACATGGAGACCTGCACAACACAACCACAGAACTTTGCCCCCAACTCGCGATGCGGTTGTCAATCTCACCGGTTTTGGTGACAACAAAGGATTAAACGTATCGAGTGGAAGAAAGTAATAGTTTGCAGAAAGTAAACAGAAAATCGTAAACAGTTGAAGATTGATGATAAAAGAAAGGACCAGCGTCCATAGTTCACTAGAGGTGGCTCTCCTCAAGATAGATAACATGTTGGGTGAACAAATTACAGCGGGGCAATTGACAAACATCGAGAAAGCAATACATGCATATACTACTCATCTTGACTCCTTTGAGACATGATTGGGAATTACAACATTATACATATACCGTAATCCAACTGCATCTATAACTAATAATCCACCTTCAGATTATCATCCAAACCCCCTCCAGTATTAAGTTGCAAGCAACGGATAATTACATTATGCATTGCGTGTAAAGTAAACAATACGATTGTTGTATGAACAAAGGATTGTTGTTTTCTCCCTAGTAGCAACAACACATCTAGTACCTTAGAGATTTCCGTCACTTCCCCAGATTACTAGAGGCATGAACCCACTATCGAGCATAAATACTAACTCTTGGAGTTGCTAGCATCTACTTGGCTAAGATAGCTACTAACAACGGAAAGCATGCAAGATCACAAATAACAAAGACATGATAGAATCAATAATGAATCTGAAATAACATCTCAATATCCATCGGATCCCCGCAAACACAACATGTAGGAATTACAAATAGATGATCTTGATCATGAATGGAGCTCACAAGATCTAAACATGATAGAACAAAGGAGGAGAACCAGCCATCTAGCTACTACATGGACCCATAGTCCAGAGATAAACTACTCACGCATCACACCAGAGGCTTGCATGGCGATGAAGAAGGCCTCCAGGGTGAATTCCCTTCTCCGGCAGGGTGCCAGGAAGAGCTTCAGATCCCTCCCGATCTATGGATGGAGATGACAGCGTCTACAGACTCTTTCGTGGAATTTTGATCAGGTACTTAGGGTTTTTGTATCGGAGGCATCTTATAGGCGAAAGGAGAGGCCGAGGGGGTGTCTGGGCTGGCCACACCACCCCCTGGCACGGGATAGGCCTGGCCGCGCGGCCAGGTGGTGTGGCTGCCCTCTGGCCCCTCTCCGTATCGTATTCTGGCTCCGGGTGTCCCTCTGTGAAAAACTGGCTTTTGTCCTGTCCAATTCCGAGAATATTCATTTTCTGACTTACCTAGAACCAAAAACAGCAGAAAACAGACAATTGGCACTGTGGCTCTTGTTAATAGGTTAGTCCAAGAAAGTGTATAGAAAGTACTCCAAAGTGTGCACAAAACATAAGAAAGTAGATAAAACCAAGCATGGAACATCAAAAATTATGGATACGTTTGCAACATATCATTTCCTCTTCTTCTTGAGTGATGGGAGATTTATTTTCCCTTTTCTAGGCTTAATAATCAATATCATCCTGGGGGTCTACTAGGTCATCATGTCCTTGACTCATGTCCAGAATCTCTCTTGCTTTTCAAGCTTGCTCTTCTTGATACCAAGGTGGCCCTTGTGGTTCCTGAGTTTCTGTACCACGCCTAATAACAATGTTAGTAGAAACAGTATTGAAATTTCCTTGGTTCAAAATCAATGTTTGTGTTTCATTTATCTGCTCACACTAGGTTTTAACCATACTTAGATATCTATATAAATGTTTCGCTGCTTGACCCAAGTCATTAAAAACTTCTGTGAGATCCATTATATTCTTTTCTTGTGTCATTAGATGTTTATATTTTTTCTCGCGGAATTGATTTTGTTTATATTTAAACTTTTGCATTACAAGATTTAAATCATCTTCTATTACATAAGTTTGAAGAATGTCAACTTTGTTTTCTCTTCCAAGTTCTGAAGCTATACCTTTTCTTCCATGGACTTTTTGGCTTCGGATATAAGATCTTGTGGTATGTGAATCGTACCTTTTTGTGGTACAATACCCTCAACTGGATTATATTGTTTGTCATTAAAGGATCTTACCACAAAAAGCTTAACATTCTGATAGTGTCAAGTTGCATATTGCTCCTCCTGCAGATAGATCAATCATATCTTTTGTTTTGTCATTAAGCCCATTATAAAAATATTAGATAACTAGACTCTCGTGAAAACCATGATTTGGGACTTTCATAATCATTGCATAATATCTATTCCATGCTTGATAAAAGGTTTCTCCTATTGTTTGCAAAAAGTTTGTTATGCTTTGTTTGATCTGCATGATTGTAGTAAATGAACAATATTTATGCCTGAATCCTCGGATGCAATCCTCCCAGATTTTTGTAGTATGATTAGGTAGTCATTGTAAGCAAGCTAAAGCATTATCTTTTCAAGACCAACGAAAAAGTTTAAGAAGTACAAACTCTATGGGCAGACTTTCTAGTTTAAGAGTGACTCAAAGGTTGTATACCTTTGTTAAGTGGTCACTAGGGTCTTCATGTTCTTTTCCGGCGAAAGAAATTTCTTTCATCATATATATTAGCTCATGATATATTTCAAATTCCTGGCCTTCTAGTTCAGGATAAAGAATAGGCATTTTCCTCAAGTGCCTAGATGGATTCCTGTACTCTCCCAAAGGTAGCTCAAGTTCAGATCCTCGGGTGATGGTCAAATCAGCCATCAACGAAATCAAGTTGTTCATGTCTACAATACACGAATTAGTAAATCTTTCAATAAATTCTAATCTTCTCTCGATCAGAACATGATTGATATATGGAGGTAAATAGGTTTTTCCTGATCGAGTGGTACCTCTATCTTCAACGGAGACCATGAATGGTATCAACGGTTGCTATTTGTCAAGAAACAACACTTAGTGCTTAGTTCCCCGGCAACAACGCCATAAAATATCTTGATGGCCTGCAAGTGCACAAGTTCGTCATAGAATGTTTTCACGGAAGTATTAATTCCAGTTTTTATATCGATCCCAATAAGGTGCCTAGGAAAGTCTTTTATGCGATGTTTCTGTCGCACCCAAGGTGTCACAAGTCTAGAGTGAATTAACTACAAATGTTGATGATGGAAGTGGTTAATAAAAGATAGAGGAAGTTTCTTAGGAAATAAGTAAATTGCATAAAAGTAAAGATGCGGAAGATGTATGTAGGTCCTGCAGATGAGAAGTTAGGCGCGGAGAGAATCAGTTCATGGTGAGTGTAAAGGAGCCAAATGGAGTAAGCGGAATAAGTGATAATGATAATTATTATTTATAAGTGAGTCGGCAATCAAACCATATACCAACTATGAGTCCTCATGGCCAATTCTTCCTAATCTCAATGATCCATCTGCCTGTTACCACGACCATGGTCAGCGCATTAATTAAGGTCTTTCAACCGGATCAAGGCTTTAATATTGATGGTTCCTTGTTGTCCTAGAGTAGTGCTAGCTATTCTTTGATATCGGCCATGTCACTAGGGGATCGCAGAATTACTAGCATACAAGTTCATACCTATGAGATCTTTGGATCATGTTACCTAGGCCCTTAAATTAGATAACAAGCATTAGGCACACATAGATATTCATTCTCACTATTTAAATACGCTTTGCAACAATCACAAATGAATGGAAATAAAATAGGCACATCACATCTCACCAATCCCCTACATCTCCCACACTTATGGAGATTTACTTAGACATAAGAGGTAAACAAATCAAAGGCATAATTGAGTTGCAAATATAAATCATCTCAAAGTTATTGTAGCAAACTACAATAGCGATTTAAAGATCCAAAATACAAACCAAGGGTAGATCAAAGTATCAAACCCTAATCTTACAAGTGCCAATCTCTCTCTCTCTCTCTCTCTCTAAGTAATGATGGGATGAAGGTCGAATGTGTGGTTTTGATGTTGCAGATCGTCGGAGAATGAGGGGTAGTTCTTCTCCTCTTTTAGATCCGATCTCTCCCTCCAGATGTCTTGCCGCGGCTGTAACTTCTATTATGTGGTTCTTCTCGTCTCTCCCCTTTTATGAAAGTTGCTTGTATTGATATAGGGAAGGTGCTAGTAGGTAGTATAGGTGGGCGGTACGGTCGCGCCCTGACCGTACCGTTGGTCGTTATGCGTGCTGACGCCTCCAATGAAAATGGCTTCAATTGGGGATATGCTTATTCTTGTGTAATTATCCCATAAATGTTATTAGATCTTCAATTAATGTTTATTGCCTGAAAACTATCACAAGAAAACAAAGATTCGCTAATTTTAGTGAAAAGGGCAATCTTTAGGGAAATCTGGCAATAAACAAGAGGAAAATCAATGGTAAAAAGTGATAAAATTTGGAGCTATCACTAATAATGGTTGACTTCTACATGATATACAAAGTACGAGAACCAAATATACACCCATACTTTATCGATGTTGATCAAATTTATAATTTCTTCTTCTTTACCAATTATCATTTTATAAAGTGATGATATGTCAAACGCCTATTATTTGAGTCTCGCGTGCATGGCACGTGTAACTTACTAGTATAAAGTTGCACATGCCTTACACACATGAGAATCGGATAATAGAAGTAGGACAAAATATTTTTTATATAAAATTATAATAGGTGAAATAATTGTAATTTTGACCCACGTCCATAAAGCATCAGGTGCATATTTGGTTCATCTACTTTGTATCATGTACTCCCTCCATTCTAAATATAAGATGTTTTAGCTTTTCTAAAAGGAATGCATCTAGATGCATTTTAGTGTGTAGGTTCCGAGTGAACCTACACATTAAAAGGTGTCTATATACACTCGTTTCACAAAAGATAAAACATTTTATATTTCAGAATAGAGGGAGTAGAGACCAACCTACTATCTACCAAATACTCGACATTCTCTATAGAAATGACTAAGAAGATTTTAGAATTATCATTAGTATCTTCAAGATGATAAAATGGAAAAGAATATTCGATGGCTCGCAATGTTTGGACACATGAGTCTTGATCCAATAGTCAATATTCAAAGTTATTCGTACACTATATAGAGCTAATATAAGATAACATAAACAATAGTATCTTCTATATGATGCTATAGAATGGAAAAGAAGATGCAATTAATGTTTGGATTTACGAGCCCTTGATCCATCCAACGGTGAATGTTGTTTAATTTATTTGTACACTATGTAGTCTTAAGATAAGATAAGAAAGACTATCAAAATTATCTTCTATATGATAGAATGGAAAGAACAGGATCCAACGTCTAACAATGTTGAGATTCACGAGTCTTGATCCGACGGTCAATACTAAAAGTTATTTATACACCATATAGTGGTAAGATAAGATAAGAACTAATATCAATAGTACCTTGATGTAATTAGGGTGCTTCATGCTAAATGTATGGACCTCGGTGTAATTTTTCCCTTTTAGTTTCATGATGTAAAATGTACTCCCACCATCTTTGTAAAATTCGAAGCTACAAGTAAGAGGTAAAATTTGAATGTATTTAAGCTTAGTTGTCAATGTGTATGAAAATTCTTGAATTTCAAGACGAACGACCAAGGTCATGGCCATATCTACATCATACTTTATGTTGATGATGATCCCATATCGAAGAATTTGCATGCCGCCAAATTATCCCATATTTTGAAAAAGGGAGTAGTATGAAGAGTATGGCTCGATCAGCTCCTCTATCAAGAAGGAGTCGAACCTGACTACTTTCCTTACTTAATTTTAGGGTGCTTCATGCTAAATGTATGGACCTCGGTGTAATTTTACCTTTTTTGGTTATTGATGTAAAATGTACTACCACCGTCATCCATATAAAATTCGAACCTAAAAGTAAGCACAATATATTGCTATTAAAATTTTCCAAAAACCTTTTGAAACTAACCAGGAATTTAGTACATCGATAACCACCGAAAGTTCTGGAAACTAACCAGGAATTTAGTACCTTCCATGAAACAATGGTAAACATGAGTAGTCCGTACTTTAATTTTTATGCCCACCCTTGGATTTTAACGCTCACCTTCTTGGTACTTCGGGGCAGATTCCTCGTTAGAAAGAAAAATAAAAAGTTCCTAGTGATCGGAATTATTTTGCGCATAAATATTTTGGATCTAAATCTCCTAGACCCAATTTTCAGAAAAAATGACTATTGTACAAAACTTGAGTAGTCCATAATTCTACTGAACCAGGGGCACCAGAAAATTAACCCGAAAGCTGCCAAAGAAAAAACGGAGGAAAAAACAAAGACCAAGAAGAGATTATTAGAGAATATAAACGGGAGGCAGCGCAAGAGCAGCGAAGAAGTTGAAGGCAGTGCAATGTCACAGTAAAGCTAGTTTGACGGGTTTCTGACACAAGTTACAGGTACCTACTACTAGTAGCATTGTACTACAAGTAGTACTACTATGTTTTCTCTCTCCTTCGTTGTCTCTCACCATCCATCCTCTCTCTCCCCTCCTGTGTAGTGCCCCGCGCACATGGGCCGGCTGATCTCTCCCTCGTCCCACTGCGTGGCGCCGCACATGTGTGCCTTGGTATGGCCGCGTTGTGTGTGTGGGTGGCCTGTTTTTTCCTTTTTTGTTGACAAGAGTCTCTAGTGTGTTGGTCAGCTGCCTTGGTGTGCATATATAGGAAGAGGACATCGCATATTTCACAATGTCCAGCTCAATGTGTTGGTTTTGAACAGTAGCCAGAGCGAATTCCACCATACTTAGAACCATCATGTCACACCCCTCCCCAAAAGAAATCCATAGCATCGTAGGCTATATTCTCAATATGTGTATATAGTTATTATTTATAGACTTAATGTATGCCTTTTTCCTCTATGAAGACTGTTGGTTAATAAAAACATAATGTTTGTTAAACCCACATGTGATATGTCCATGTAAATGACACAGTGACAGTAACCATGGAGCATCATCATACATATTCCCTTCTCCTTTTTTGCGAAAAGGATCCTGGGATTAAAAGAAACATCGAACGATACAAAGAACCTCAACAAAAAATAAAATTATATCTAAATCCTTGAGATTCCCTTCGTCTTCAACCTCAATTGCCAGCGCCATGAGGAGCAATGGTACCTGCCAGATTCACATGTTTTTTTGCAAAGCTGTCGAGGATATCCCTGCGATGGAGGATGGCGGTCGTGCGGGTGTTGTTCACGCCCGACGTGCCCTAGAATACACACTGCTCAAGGAGGCTGATGAAGAGGTCTAGCTCATCAGGATGGGTAATATGTTGCCCGATAACAACTACCTCCATGTAGACATCTGCCGGTGTGGAGGGCAAAGCCTCGGAAAGTTGCAGGGCCATCAGTGCGCGGAACAGATTGTCTCTAGAGAGACTAGCCAGGGATGCGGTGAGCGCGGCAACAACCTGGGGCGGAACACCTGTACCAAAATTTGGGGCTAAAAATTAGTTATAGGTAGGCTAGATGAATGAATTCCATAGAAGAAAATGATATCGCTCCTGGTAGCATGCATTGTGGCAAATGTAATTGTTGGGTATGTGTCATGGCGCGTGGCCAGAAGGCTGGCAGTGAGGTCGTCCACCATGCATGTGACAATGCTGAAGCTGGTGAGGAAAGAGTCCACCGTCTTCTTGAGCCAGGCTACGAAGATGGCGTCAGAATGGGTGCGTGCCATGGCGCGTGCCAGCATGACACGGAGGCGCTGCAAAGAGTCAACCTAGGGGTGGGCGCCCCTGGCTTTCTCTATCAGACAGATGGCGCTCGCCCGCACAACCTCCATCTTTCCTTCTCTCTCTCTCTCTCTAGATATCGCTCTGCGGTAGACTCCACCACTACTCGATGTAGGTATTTTGTACTCTTGCTTTTCGAAGTGTAGTATATATACTACTAGTAGTAGTACTCATACAAGAAATCAACGGTAGAAAGCTACTACCACTGGTATAGTTGACCTTTAAGTATTAAGTGCCTACCTAACCAAGCCTGCATGTTTATCTTGGTAATTGTGCGACCTCTCCCTTAGCCAATGTAGCATGCATGCTTACATGGAATACTAGTACTGCCTATTCAAAAAAACATTTACTAGCTAGTAGTAGTATACTCCCTCTGTTTGCGATTGTTTTGTCGTTGCCAAGACATGGCCTTGAAAATCGGTGAGAAATTCTTGGGAACGTTATTAGAGCTGGCCTCTTAATTGCACCATAGTTCTCTCCCTATTGGTTTATTTTTTTCCTTTGCGCTCTACCGCATGCAGAGAGAAAACGTAGATGCCAGAAATTAGGGGCTGCAATAACTAGGGCGCTAGAAATTACTCCCCCCATCTCATTGCATTTTACTACTCCCCATATTATGTATCTCGTGTCAGGAACCCATCACAACTTTTCTTTGATATCGCATCGCCTGTGCACCTCGCTCCTACAGGTTCGTCTTTCAGTCGACATAGCAAATGATTAAATGTGAACTAAGTGACATACCGAATGATTAAATGGGACCCCTCTAGCTATTCATAGTGGGAGTAACTTGGGTAGTAACATAGTCCTACATGTATTGCCAACTAAGCATTTAGATGGCATGGCATGCAATTAAATGATGAGAGAGAACCTTGTGGTAACTAGCTATGTTACCATAACATCACACATTTCAAGACAAAATGAGTCTACATTGCAATAAATGAGCCTTTGCATGATACCACACCTATGTTATTTTCCACTATGGAGTAGTAACTTAGACTATGCATGTTACTACTCTAAGTTACTCCCCACTATGACCAGCCTAATCGACTATCTCGCTTCCACTGTCCTCCACACCGCCATCCTCTGCCTCCTCCTCGTTGCTACGGCTATCAGAAATCTCGATGATTCCGGCGTGGTTCGCCTCCCTCATGAAATCATCCTGGAGTGCATAGTTGATGGTGGTGTTGATGGTGCACCCAAGTACCTCCCAGAATTGCGCCCTAGCTTCGGCGTTGCGGTTGTCGGGGTGGACCTCCTGCTGGTGTTCGAGGCAGATGGCAAGCGTCGCCCTACGCTCGAGCTTGAATAGCCTATGCCAATAGGAGATCGCAACCGTGTATCGGGGCATTTCTTGTTTCCAGTCCAGTAGTTCGAGGCGGCGATCTTTGATTTGACGATACATCTCGGCGCCGCACGGAACCGGCACCACCAGTAGCCCGAAGTGGCTGAGCTTGAAGCCTGCCAGAATTATCGCGCGAGGTGGTGCAAGGATACCATGGTGGGCTAACATCGACAACTCGTAGTAATTCAGATTGGGTCTGGCCATGGCTGCGACAATGGTGGAAATGTGTGATGGGACAGAGGAGAGGGATACTGGGGGTGGAAACGGCCGGCGGCGGCGGATCGGGGATGGGGAAACTTCCCTCCCGCCAACAGACACGCCAGGATGCGGTACAAACCCTCGGTGCGGTATATATGCGGCACAAAAGCATCGGTTCGCGGGAAACCATAATTTTTTTGAATGCGGTATGGTTTAGGGTATCTGGAATGACCAATTTTCCCGCCTTGTTCCGCAAACGGGAAGTTATTTTGCGGGACACAAAGATATGCAGTATCTACTAGAGATGCTCTAACAAAGTTAAAATAAAATGCCACCGCCCCAATTATTACACAGAGTGGACAGTGGACCATGTGGTTTCTTTATAATTCCCATGTTTTTAGTACTAGGATTTTTCAAGCTTCCTAGCTAACTTCGAACACTTTAGTGACTCTTTGCTGATTTAATGAAAAAAAGAAAGGATTTATGCATGATGACCTACCATGTCACGTGCACTACATGCCATGAAAATGGTCATAATGGAAAGTACTCCCTCCGTTCAGAAATATAGGACATTTTAGCTCTGTGAAATGAATGTATCTATACGCCTTTTAGTGTATAGGTTCACTCCGAACCTCTATGAACCTATACACTAAAAGACGTCTAGATACATTGGATTCACAAAACTAAAAAGGCTTATAACAGAGGAAGTAATACGCGTAAGAGGATGCCAAATAAAAGTATTTAGTCTGTTATAATTTCTTTATTTTATTTCCATGTCTTGAAAACATTATCAAATTTGTATGCATGAAGTGGATTCTTAGCACGAAGATAGTTGCATTTCTCAAAACTCGCGCTGGTTCTTGGTATATTGACACCGTTGGTACCTTCAGACGACATTTGAAAAATTCAAGAGCAAGCCTATCACGCTTACTTGTAGTTCATATCTCACCTAATTTCGTTAAAGTGGGCAAAATTAGCTACGAAGCTTGAAAAATTCTAGAACTAGGGAATAGTAAGAAAGGCATTGTCCACTTTTTCTAACTAGTAAGTTGCACGTGCGTTGCACACGTGATGACAATCATATAATAGAACTATGACATATCATTTATTTTATAGAATCATAATAGGAAAAGATCAAAAACAATTATAATTTTGAGTCAAGTCCTTAAAGTATCGGGTGTATATTTGGTTCTTGTCCTTTGTATCGTGTACTATAGAAATCAGCCTATTAGCTACGTAATACTCAACATGCTCAAGAGAAATGATGAAGAATATTCTAGAATTATTGATAAGTGTGTTTTGAGGTTTGTACTAAAGACTATCCTTAGAATCTTCTACTAGATGCTAGAATGGATATAAAGATCCAATGGTTTGCAATGCTAGGATTTGCCAGTCTTGATGCAACTGCCAAAGTTCAAATTATTTGTACACTATATAGTGGTTAGAGTATTATATAATAGGTAAATAACAATAACTATAAATTTTATCGACATCTATAAAGTGTCGGTCTATATTTGGTTCTTGTACTTTGTATCACGTAGAAGTAAACATTTATTAGCTATTCCTAATACTTGAAAATTGTGGTAACATGGTCTAGAGAAATGATGGAGAGATTCTAGAATGATGGAGATGTGTGTTTTGACGTTTCTTCATAGCATTCACTTTGATAAAGACTATCATTAGTATCTTCTAGATGCTAGAATGGAAAATAAGATCCAATGGCTAGTAATGTCCGGAATCACGAGTCTTGGTCTAATGGTCAATATTCAAAGTTATTCGTACACTATATAGTGGTAATAAATGTGGGGTGGTGGAACTTTTTCAAGTAGGGTGGGCCTAGACGGAGCCAGATACATTAGTTCACAACTTAACATGGTCAGTGCAAGTGCATGTTACATCATGGACCTCAAAAAGAAAATTACATCCAAGTCTATATATTTCTGACCGTTGGATCAAAACTCACGAATCCCAACATTTCTAGCTGTTGGATCTTCTTTTCCATTCTAGCATCAAGAAGATTCTATTGATAGTCTTCATCACAATGGATTCTATGCACAAAACTCGAAACACACTTCTCCATCATTCTAGAATCTTCTCCCTCATTTCTCTAGACCATGTTACTAAAATTTTCAAGTTTTAGATAGCTAATAATCGTTCACTTCTACATGATATACAAGTACAAGAACCAAATAAACACCCATACTTTATAGATGTTGATCAAATTTATATTTTTCTACTTTACCTATTATAATTTTATATAGTGATGATATGTCAGAAGTCTATTATCTGAGCCTCACGTGCAGGGTACGTGCAATTTACTAGTAATACAAAGAGCCCTGAAAATAAGCATGGAAAAGCCGTTGGGTCTGGCTCCCATTCTCCACCCACTAGCCGAGGTATACTCTTCATACGGAGTACTATAACACTTGTACTTGCTTAACAAAGGAAATCAACGTGGTGCTAACTTTAGCCAGATCTTGTTGATGAAGTGCAACGAATGTGATGGGATGTATCTTATCTTATCTTACCACTATATAATGTAGGAATAACTTTGAACATTGACCATTATATCAAGACAAGCAAATCCAAATATTGCTAGATGTTGGATCTTTTTTTCCATTCTAGCATCCACAATATTCTATTGATAGTCTTTAGCACAATAAATGCTGCTAGTGTTTAATAAAGTGTGGCAACCCAAACTATGGCAAAAAACCAAACACATACCAAATTGCCAAACTTATGTATGTTATCTTATCTTACCACTATATAGTGCACAAATAACTTTGAACATTGACCATTAGATCAAGACAAGCAAATCCAAATATTGCTAGATGTTGGATCTTTTTTCCATTCTAGCACCCAGAAAATTCTATTGATAGTCTTTAGCAGAATAAACGCTGTTAGTGTTTAATAATGTGTGGCAAGCCAAGCTATGGAAAAAACCAAACACATACCAAATTGCCAAATATTGGCTTGGAAAATTTTGGCTAGGAACCAAACACTTCCAAAGTACTATAAGCAAATATACACCCATATACTTCATAGACGATGTAGATCAAAATTATAATTTATTGAGCTTTACCTATCATATAATCTTACAACTATATATTATACAAATGAATAGCTTTGAACTTTGGTTGTTGGATCAAGACTGGCAAATCTGAACATTACAAACCGTTGGATCTTCAATCCGTTCTAGCATCTAGAAGAAGATTCTATTGGTAGTCTTTAGCACAATGAATGCTATGCGCAGAAGCCTCAAAACACTTCTTTATCATTCTAGAATCTTTCAGACATTTCTATAGACCATGTTACCAAAATTTGAAGTATTAGGTATAGCTGACAAACATTGACTTCTATTTTGACTTCAACATGATACAAAGTACAAGAACCAAATATACACCCATACTTTATAGATGTCCATCAAATTTAAAGTTTTTGAGCTTAAACTATTATATAATCTTATCTTACCACTATATAGTGTACAAATAACTTTGAACTTTGACCGTTGGATAAAAACTGGCAAATCTGAACACTGCTAAATATAATTAAGTTGGATCTTCAATCCATTCTAGCATCTAGAAGATACTATTGATGTTCTTCAGCACACTGAATGTTATGCACAAACTTCAAAACACACTTCTCGGTAATTCTAGAATCATCTTCATCATTTCTCTAGAGCATGTCGAGTACTAGGTAACTAATAGTAGGTTGATTTCTACATGATACAATGTACAAAGAACCAAATACACACCTGGTACTTTATGTACGTAGCTCTTAATTATAATAGGTAAAGCACAAAAATTTATAAATTTGATCAACATATATATATAACTAGTAAATTGCACGTGTCCTGCACGTGAGACTCAGATAATAGACGTCAGACATATCATCACTATATAAAATTATAATACAGGTAAAGCAAAAAAATATAAATTTGATCAACATCTATAAAGTATGTGTGTATATTTGGTTCTTGTAATTTGAACAGTAAATCATGTAAAAGTCAGCGATTATTAGGTATCTAAAACTTGAAAATTTTGGTAACATGGTCTAGAGAAACAAGGGAGAAGATTCTAGAATGCTGGAGAAGTGTGTTTTGAGTTCTGTGCATAGAATTAATTGTGATGAAGACCATCAATAGAATCTTCTAGATGCTAGAATGGAAAAGATGATCCAATGGCTAGAAATGTTGGGATTCGCGAGTCTTGATCCAATGGTCAATATTCAAAGTTATTCGTACACTATATAGTGGTAAGATAAGATAAGAAGTATGCGTGTATATTTGGTTCTTGGACTTTGTATCATCATGTAGAAGTCAAAGATTATTAGCTACCTAACACTTGAAATTTTGGTAACATGGTCAAGAGAAATGAGGGAGAAGATTCTTGTATGATGGATAAGTGTGTCTTGAGGTTTGTGCATAGCATTCATTGTGCTAAAGACTATCAATATAATCTTCTAGATGTTAGGGGCTTGTTTGATTCGTAGGATAGGAAAAGAATAGGAATAGGAAAAACATAGGATTACAATGTCATGCACACTTTAATCCTATAGGAACCCATATATATGCAAGAAAATTTGTTTGATTCCATCGAAGGAAAAAAGGATTCTAAGAAAGAGGTTTGGGCGTGGATGTTAGATTTCCTATGCAACCTAGTGCAAAGGATTCCCTAGGAAAATTTCATATAGGAATCAATAATCATACAAATCAAACAACCATTATAGAAAAAGTTCTTGTGGGATTTAATCCTATAAATTTCCCATGTAAATCCTTTGAATCAAACATGCCCTTAAATGTAAAAGAATATCCAACGGCTGGATATGTTGGGATTCGCGAGTCTTGATCCAATGGTCAACATTCAAAGTTATTTGTACACTATAAAGTGGTAAGATAATGGAAAGATGAGATAGTGGTAAGATATACTACTCTTGTTGCTCCATGTCACACCCTGAGAAGAAGAAGCACACACACACACATACACAAACAGAGACTCACAAAGATTTGCTCTTGAAGTTATACTATGAAATTATTTTGAAGGTGTATATTGTGGGTTAATATCTTGAAAATCGCCGAGATTTCTGAACGACTCAATATCTTTATATATATGAATTTGCATGCTGGCAACTCTTACATAGATTAAAAAAAGAATATAAAGAAAAATGAATAAATGAAAAGGGTTTGCATGACATCCTCTCGTTTGTAGTACCAGCCATGAAAAATTGGTAAACATGAGATTTGAAACATTCTAAAAAGCCGTAGTCACATTAGATGTGGCTCGAAGACTCGAGGGTTTCTCGAGCCGAACGACCAATTAGGTCATGGCCATCTCTACATCATAGTTCATGATAATGTTCCCATATTTGGTAGATTGGTGTGTCTAATGACCCACTAGTATAGGGGGTGTATCACAGTATTTTCAATAAGTAAGAGTGTCGAACCCAATGAGGAGCAGAAGCTGCTGGCGAATGGCTAGGAGCAGGAATTCTCTGTAAATACTTAGCAAACTGATTTTTAGGGGTTTTTGATAATGTAGGTAAATAAAGTACGAGTAAATAAAAGACAATAAGAATAAATGCAGCAAGTGGCCCGATCCTTTCTTTAGCAAAGGACAAGCTGTTCTATTACTTAAGATGACCAAACGTTCTCGAGGACACATGGGAATATCGTCAAGTTCTTTCGCATCATATAGTTGATTAATATTCTTTATTTGCTAAGTGTTGTGTGGGTGAACCTGTGCTAATGTACCGACCTTCCTAGGACTAATACATACTTGTGATTATACCCCTTGCAAGCATCCGCAAGTACAAGAAAGTAATTAAGGTAGAAACCTAACCATAACTTTAAACTCTAAGACCCTGACGTCCCTTGTGCAATGGTTTCCTAACAGGGGTTCAGGTTTCTGTCACTCCGGCAACCCCTACGATTAGTAGCCAAATACACAATGCATTCACCTATGCCCATATAGGTGAAGTTTCATGTAGTCGATGTTCACATGACACCACTAGAAGAAGTACACTACAACTTAAATATCAAACTATTGAATCTTTCTCAACACAATTCCACTACTAACAACATGACTTCTCCCATGTCCTCAAGAACAAAACGAACTACTCACAAGACATCATATGGATCATGATCAGAGATGATATAATGATATGTAACAATATGAACATAAACAATAATTCAATGGTTCACTCAATAGCATCAACTACAAGGAGTAATTAACACCGGGAAAGTTTCCCCTAAGAACTATGCAAGATTAAACCCAATTGTTACAGCGGTATGAGGTGGTGATGATGGTGTTGGTGGAGATGATGGTGGTGATGATGATGATGATCATGATCCCGATGAAGTCCAGCTTGATGGTGATGTTGATGGCGACGATCACCCCTCTCCGAGAAGGAATTCCCCCGCCAGAATTCTGTCTGCCGGAGAGATCTTTCTCTCTCGGTGTTTTCCGCCCGCAAAGGTGGCAGAATCTTTCTGTGGTTGCTCCCCGAGTCTTAGGGTTTCGGGAGGATAATATACGCCAAAGGGGAGAGGCTAGAGTGGACCAGGGCGGCCACACCACCTGGTGGCGTGGCCTGGGGTGGCCCACGCCAGGGGTGGTGTGGGCCCCCTGTGGCCCATCTCCACTTCCCCTTCTGGCTTTCTTCGTCTTCTGGAAAAATAGGATTTCCATGTATTTTCCTGGATTTTCTGATCTTCGCGGATTTTGCCTCCAAATAACACCTTTTCCATCAGAATCCTGACTGCATCGGTCCATGCTCCAAAAGTCATCAACCATGCAAAAACAGATGAAATAACATAAGTATCATCTCTTAATATGAAATATATCAATGAATAACAATAAATTATGATATAGAATAGTGATGCAAATTGGATGTATCAGTGTCTTGCCAGGGTATCAATAATGTTGTGGTGGGAGTTTCCAACTAGTATAAGGAAAAACATGTTCAAATTTCTGAGTGTATCTTTTGGGTCCATGTTGTAAAAGTGTAGGTCCAAGATGTATTTTGGTTTTCTTTTGGGACCACTATGTAATTTTTATGCTGACCCTTGGATTTTAACGAGCACCTTCTTGGTATTCGGGGCAGATTCCTCGTTAGAAAGAAAAGGAAAAAGTTCCCAGTGACCAGAATTATTCTGCGCACGAATATTTTGGTCTGAATGCCCTAAAACCAATTTTCAAAAAAAATGACTATTATGCAAAACTTGAGAAGGCCGTACTTTTACTGAACCAGGGGCACCAGAAAATTAACCCGAAAGCTGCCAAATAAATAAATAGAGGAAAAAACAAAGAGCGAGAAGAGATTATTAGAGGATATAACCAGGAGGAAGCCTGAGAGCAGCTGTAGCACCCCAGGAAAACCACTACTAGAAAATCACGTGTTGTTTTCATTTTATGCATCATCATGAATGCATGCTCATGTCATCATGCCACATTGCATTTGAGCATCTTCATGTCTACATGCATAAGTTTACCTAAAACCATTTTCTAAAAACCTATCTTTGATTTCTAAATATCCTTCATCTTTATTTCTAATCAAAACCCTAGGTCCGTCTGGATCTTGTGTTTGTCTAAACCTATTTTCTAAAATCCTATCTTTGTTTTCTAAATATCCACCACCTTTATTTCAAATAAAAAACCCTGATCTCTTTGGGATCTTTTATTTGTCTAAAAATTCATTACAAAAGTCTTTTAAAATTAAAATAATTAAATAATCAAACTAAAAATGTGTTTATCGGGGGAGCCTGTCCAGCCCGCAGGCAAGACCGCCTACTACCCCAGTAGATCGAACCCTAAAAGATCTAGACCAATACCTAACCTAACCCTAGACAACCCGAACCAACACCACACACCCAAACCGACCCGGTGCCACCCTGCCACACCTAACCTAACCCATCCCGCACGCTAGAGCCACACGCAAGCGCGCTACACGAACCGTACCCGTAGACAGCGAGCGAGCAACCCACCCAACCCCTCGTCCACCCCGACCTCACATGCTGCCGACAACACCCGACCCCACCCCCTCGTGCGACACTCCTCGGATTCCACCGTGATCCCCGCGCAGCCCGACCCCACTTCTCTGCATCGCGACGTGACCCCCGCATCTCTCAACTCCTTCCTCGCTCAACCAGCCCCGCTTCCAAGCCGATCCCCTTTGTCGCTCGCTTATGCCGCCAGGGCCGCCTCACACCTCACGCACGTGCGACCTTGCTCCTAAGCCGCCGCTGCTTCGCTTGGACCAGTTGCTGCCGCTGGCGCGGATCCTGTCTGCAGCGCGCGTGGTCGCAGCTTCTTCCTCCGCCCGCCAGCCCCACCTTGCACCGTTCCGCGTGGAGGCACCGCCGCGGCGATCCCGCAGCAGCGCCACCTATGCTCGTCCTTGCCGTCCAACAACCCCGAGAGAAACAGCCACCACCAATGTCTTCTCCCAACGACACCTCAATCTACCCCACGTGGACCCAGTCAGACCCCCGCTTCCGTGCCTCCTTGCCGCCAGGAGCAGCTGCCCTCCTCTCCACCAGGATCCCCTCTGCTGTAGGGACACAAGCGCGCTGCCTCTCTGCCTCGTCACCAACCCTGCGTCCCCACGAACCTCTGCCGTGCGTGGGCCCACCTCCGTTCTCGTCTCCAACGCCCTCTCCTCTGTCGGCCGCGTCTCCACCACGGACGGCCTCTCGCGCGCATCACCCCTATGAGCTCCTTCCTGCGAGAGCGCTGCCCCTTCCATTGTTTTCCTGGTCGTAAGGTGTTTGGGTTAATGCCCGAACGGGACATGGCCTTCCTCGTGTTGTGCTTTTGTTCCCTTCCGTGTGGTGTGTGCTTGATACCGTGTGTTTGTGATGTGGCCCGGTAAAGACTAAAGGAAGCCTCTCGAAGCCGACAAGACCGTCACCAAGATCTTCCGAAGTACATGTGTCCCCGAGATGGCATCGAGAACTACCAACAGCTACAAACCCGCCATCGGTAGCAAGTCCGAATCGAGAGCGGCGAAGCCGATCCGAAGACCCAGTACCCGAAGGCCTTTGACACGTAACGCCAAGTTTTCCTTCTCGGAACGCGATGACCTTCATCATGGAACCCGAAGACACGATCTCGGAGTCCAAAATTGGGTCTGATCCCTTGAGACCCCAAGATCTTCGAAGCTTAATGTGTGTCCCTAATCCGAGCCCCTATTTATGAATGCCATCTATATAAATTGTTGCATATTAAATTGTTCAGACTTGCATGCATATTGTGGGTGTTTGGGGCTACTTCGATGATTCACCTAAATTAAATATGGAGATCATATGCGGGATTTTCTAGTCTTATATTGACTCCATTTAAATTTTTGTAGAGGACCGATGCCATGTTTTGCCTTGTTCATACAATATTTAAATTGCGGGGTATCTAAATAACATGAACCTATTAATTAATTATTGGGACCCCTGTTCCACTTAATATTGCCTAGTTGCATCGCATCTTTTCCATGTCATGCATCTTGCCCGATCTTTTGCCATAGTAATAAATAGTGCATCCGGTGTTTCTTTTAGTGTTTTGCTTGTTCACGGATTAGGCTGTTGAGTTGATGCGAGTATCGAAAAGTTCTTCGGATAATGTCTCTTCGGCAGTGTTCCCCAGGCGAGCATTCTCCCCCTTTCTACCTATTTTGCATTTATAGTCTCTATTTCCTTCTGTTGATCTATTGTTATCCGTGTTGTGATGATTTAGTTTCCGTGCACCATTTATACTCCTTGCAGCCTCTATATTTCCTTGGACATATCCTATTGCCTGTTATTTGATAGATAGTCGGCCTTGCGAGTCGTAGTTGCTTGCTCAGGTGCTGCTTCGTATCGTTGTCATTCCACCATTGTTGAAGGTTGGCACATTCTTAATGTTGGAGATGATCATGGCTTCAATTACAACTTGATAATTAAAATGCTGGAAATAGATATAACTAATGCAGAGGCACCAGTGGGCAATAGCTAATATTTGGTTTTTAACCGCTCAGTTGTGTCCTGTAGGCCCCGAGTACTTGATACCTGTTCGTTGACTATCATACTATCCGCATGTGGGACCATGAATCCCCTTACCCAGAGCTTGATTCATTTCTTATTTCTTGGGGCCACAAAGTAGTTTGGGGCTTTATTACTATCCTATACTTATGACATGCTTTACTGCTTTATTTATGATTGTGCGTGGAGTGCCTGTGCTATTTTGGATCGCGGCACGATTTCGCGGTATCGACAAGCCTAGTCACACTTTCGGGTTCCTAGTCGTTTACAGCCGTTCTCGCAAACCCTAGGTCCGTTCCGGAGCTGGCCAACTTCGTTGCGGGTAGCTTAGTGGGGTGGCCCCCTAAAATATTTTATGTATCCTGTGATTGCTTTGTCGTGAAAGCCTCTTTGGGTTTTTATTTGGTTTTTCCGAGGTTGATCGTGCGTGTGTTGCTATTTGTGCACCCCTGTAGGGTAAATCCTTTTGAAAGCCGTGTCCGCGGTTATGGACGACTTGGAGCACAGTATCTCGATCATAGACAAGCATAACTAAAGTAGTTTGCTATAAATTTGACTTTTACATGTCTAATAATCAGTTTCACTACAACAGAATGAGTAAATAAAAGTGCCAACAACTGGTGGTATTGGGGTGCATCATGTCATGTTATACCTGCCTAGTAAGCATTGCAACTGCAACGGAACGGTTAACTAAAACTTCCCACTACTTATGCTATCAGCATGACTCCTGCTATCTATATCTGACTAGTTAATGCAGCAACTATAATGGAATGAATAAAACTTCCAACTGTGTGATTTCCTCGGTTTGACTTTCTCATTTGGTGTCGGGGGGGGGGGGGGAATACTAGGATGGGTATGATTGGTGTTAGTATTAGGTTGGTTTCAAATAGGTCTTTCTTATCCCTCTCTAATAGATGATAGTTGTATCGAGTCTCTATAGGTTGTGTAGTGCATGCTTTGCTGCCGCTCCAGTCCACCATACCTATGTAGGCGAGAGCCGCCGAATTCTAGACTCTCCGTGTACTGGCCTCAGTACTGACCACTCCCTTTTTCCTTTGCCTTTGTCAGCACCCCTTTTGTTTAACAGGTATATGTTCGACCTTGTTAGTAGGGTTACCCTTCCGGCTTGGCCTGGGCAGGGTTATGGATGCCATTGGTTATTCTTCAGGGCTCTTAACCATGTTTGCATCTTGTCCGTACTCGGACGTTGTATCGTTTTCAAGGTGATTTGGATCTATATAATGTATATCTGTATTCTTGACTCGTTGAGTCGTTGTTGTATATATATATATGTTTCTACGGGTTTCGTCATGAACTATTGTGTAATGATATTACATTGTTTTCCAGCCGCACGCAAGTGCCTGGTGGCCATCTTTGAATCATTTGTATGCGGGTTTGGCGCGAATCGCTAAAACTTGCATAGGGTCGATTCGAGGGTGTTACATCAACGAAGGAGTTGAAGGCGGTGCGATATCAGAGTAAAGCTAGTTTGACGGGTTTCTGACACGAGGTAAAGGTACCTACTACTAGTAGTACTACTATGTTTTCTCTCTCCTTCGCTGTCTCTCACCATCCATCCTCTCTCTCCCCACCTGTGCAGTGCCCCGCGCGCACCGACCGGTTGATCTTTCCCTCGTCCCACTGCATGGCACCGCGCACGTGTGCCTTGGTACGACCATGATGTGTGTATGTGGGGGTGGTCTGTTTGTTCCTTTTTTCTTGACAAGAGTCTTTAGCATGTTGGTCAACTGCCTTGGTGTGCATATATAGGAAGAGGACATTGCATATTTCACAATGTCTTGCTCCATGTGTTGCACAAACCACCACTTGGACAGTTTTTGTACTTTTTATTGTGTAGAAATCAACCTATTAGCTACCTAGTACTCCACATGCTCTAAAGACATGATGAAGAAGATGCTAGAATTATCGAGAAGTGTGTTTTGAGGTTTGTGCATAGTGTCCATTATGCTAAAGAGACCAGTAAGTTGCACGTGAGGCTAAGATAGTAGATGTATGACATATCATCACTATACTAGTAGTAAAAGGCACGTGCCACACACATATATACTGTATAAAATGTGATTTAACAAACATTAAGTCAATAGTCTGGTTAGAGGAAAAATGCACACATTAAGTATACTATGTAGTAAATTGCACGTGTCCTGCATGTGAGACTCAGATAATAGACGTTTGACATATCATCACTATATAAACCTAATACAAGGCACGTGCCACACACATATATACTGTATGAAATGTGATTTAAAAAACATTAAGTTGTTAATAACCAATAGTCTTGTTAGAGAAAAAATGCATGCATTAAGTCTATTAATAATAACTATCTACACATATTGAGAATACAATCTATTGTGCTATGACATTTTGGGTGTGGTGACATGATGGTTCTAGAACATGGTGGAGTTTGCTCTAGGTACTATTCAACATGAATCCCGCTGCTCTGAACCATCGGATCTAACATCCCAACGGTCACGATTGGTGCTATGGATCCAATTCAAAACTGCTCCATTATCTCTACTATAATAATGGAGCAGTTTTGAATTGGATACATAGCACCAATCCTGACCGTTGGGCTATAAGATCCAATGGTTCAGAGTAGCTTGATTCGTGTTGAAGAGTACCTAGAGTAAACTCCACCATGTTCTAGAACCATCATACTTTAAGTCTTGTTAGAGAAAAAAATGTATACATTAAGTCTATTAATAATAACTATCTACACATATTGAGAATACAACCTAGTGTGCTATGAAATTTTGGGGGTGGTTATATCATGGTTCTAGAATATGGTGGAGTTTGCTCTATGTACTATTCAACACGAATCCATCTACTCTTAACCATTGGATCTAATAGCCCAATGGTCAGGATTGGTGCTATTGATCCTGTTCTAAACTTCTCCATTATAGTAGTAGAGATATAGTGTACGAATAACTTTGAATATTGACTGTTATATCAAGATTCGCGAATCCCAACATTTCCAGCTATTGGATCTTATTTTCCATTATTCTACCATCTAGAAGATTCTATTGATAGTCTTCATCACAATGAATGCTATGCACAAAACTCAAAACACACTTCTCCATCATTCTAGAATCTTCTCCCTCATTTTTGTATACCATGTTACCAAAATTTTAAAGTTTTAGATATCTAATAATTGTTGACTTCTACATGATATACAAAGTATAAGAACCAAATATATACAAACATAATTTATAGAGGTTGATCAAATTTATATTTTTTCTGCTTTACCTATTATAATCTTACCACTATATAGTGTATGAATAACTTTGAATATTAACCATTGGATCAAGACTCGCGAATCCCAACATTTCCGGCCGTTGGAACTTCTTTTCCATTCTAGCATCTAGAAGATTCTATTTTTTTTGAACGGTCTAGAAGATTCTATTGATAGTCTTCATCACAATGAATGCTATGCAAAAAACTCAAAACACACTTCTCAATCATTCTAGAATCTTCTCCCTCATTTCTCTAGACCGTGTTACCAAAAATTTCATGTTTTAGATCTCCACTACTATAATGGAGAAGTTTTGAATTGGATCCATAACACCAATCCTGACCATTGGGCTGTTAGATCCAATGGTTCGGAGTAGCTGGATTCGTGTTGCATAGTGCCTAGAGAAAACTCCACCATGTTCTAGAACCATCATTTCACGACCCCCAAAATTTCATAGCACATTAGGTTGTATTCTCAATATGTGTATATAGTTATTATTAATAGACTTAATTTATGCATTTTTTCTCTAATGTATGAAATGTGATTTAACAAACATTAAGTTGTTATTAACCAATAGTCTTGTTTAGAGAAAAATGCATACATTAAGTCTACTAATAATAACTATCTACACATATTGAGAATACAGCCTAATGTGCTATGAAATTTTGGGGGTGGTGACATGATGGTTCTAGAACATGGTGGAGTTTGCTCTAGGTACATACTATTCAACACGAATCTAGATGCTCTGAACCATTGGATCTAACAGCCCAACGTCCAGGATTGGTGCTATGGATCCAATTCAAACTGCTCCATTATAGTAGTAGAGAGAATACATCCTACTGTGCTATGAAATTTTGGGGTGGTGACATGATGGTTCTAGAACATGCATGGTGGAGTTTGCTCTAGGTACTATTCAACACGAATCTAGCTTCTGTGAACCATTGGATCTAATATCCCAATGGTCACGATTGGTGCTATGGATCCAATTCAAAACTTCTCCATTGTAGTAGTAGTGATTATAATAGGTAAAGCAGAAAAAATATATATTTGATCAACATCTATAAAGTATGGGTGTATATTTGGTTCTAGTACTATGTATAGTATATCATTTAGAAGTCAACGATTATTATCTATCTAAAACTTGAAAATTTTAGTAACATGGTCTAGAGAAATGAGGGAGAAGATTCTAGAATGTTAGAGAAGTGTGTTTTGAGTTTTGCGCATAGCATCCATTGTGATGAAGACTATCAATAGAATCTTCTAGATGCTAGAATGGAAAAGAAGATCCAACAGCTGGAACTGTTGGGATTCGCGAGTCTTGATCCCACGGTCAATATTCAAAGTTTTTTTTACACTATGTAGTGGTAATATAAGATAATAATTAATAATAACTATCTACACATATTGAAATTACAACCTACTGTGCTATGAAATTTTGGGGGTGGTGACATGATGGTTCTAGAACATGGTGGAGTTTTCTCTAGGTAATACTACACAAATCTAGCTACTCGGAACCATTGGATCTACTAGCCCAATGGTTATGATTGGTGTTATGGATCCTATTCAAAATTGTTCCATTATAGTATGCGTAAAGCACAAAAATTTACAAATTTTATCAACATTTATAACGTATGGGTGTATATTTGGTTCTTGTAATTCGTATCATCATATAGAAGTCAACAGTTATTAGCTATCTATAACTTGAAAATTTTGGTAACATGGTCTAGAGAAACGAGAGAGAATATTCTAGAATGATGGAGAAGTGTGTTTTGAGTTTTGTGCATAGCATTCATTGTGATGAAGACTATCTACACATATTGAGAATACAGCCTACTATGCTATGAAAATTTGGGGGTGGTGACATGATCATTCTAGAACATGGTGGAGTTTGCTCTATAGGTACTATTCAACATGAATCCAGCTGCTCTGAACCATTGGATCTAACAGCCCAATGGTCTATATGAAATGTGATTTAACAAATATTAATTTCTTACTAACCAATAGTTTTGTTAGAGAAAATGCATACTTTAAGTCTAATAATAATATCTATCTACACATATTGAGAATATAGCCTACTGTGCTATGAAATTTTGGGGGTGGTGACATGATGGTTCTAGAAAATGGTGGAGTTTTCTCTAGTTTCTATTCAACACGAATCAAGCTGCCCTGAACCATTGGATCTAACAGCCCAACGACTAGGATTGGTGCTATGGATCAAATTCAAAACTGCTCCACTATAGTAGTAGAGAAAATACAACCTACTACACTATGGAATTTTGGGGGTGGTGACATGATGGTTCTAGAACATGCTGGAGTTTTCTCTAGGTACTTTTCAACACGAATACAGCTGCTCTGAACCATTGGATCTAATAGCCAATGGTCAGGATTGGTACTATGGATCCAATTCAAAACTGCTCTATTTTTACCACTATTTAGTGTACGAATAACTTAGAATATTGACCGTTCGATCAAGACTTGTGAATCCCAACATTTCTAGCCACTGGATCTTCTTTTCCATTCTAGCATCTAGAAGATTCTATTTTTTTGAACAGTCTAGAAGATTCTATTGATAGTCTTTATCACAATGAATGCTATGCACAAAACTCAAAACACACTTCTCCATCATTCTAGAATCTTCTCCCTCGTTTCTATATACCATGTGTTACCAAAAATTCATGTTTTAGTAGATAGGTAATAATCGTTCACTTCTACATCATTTTACCACTATATAGTGTACGAACAACTTCAAATATTGACCGATAGATTAAGACTCGTGAATCCTAACATTTCCAGCCGTTGGATCTTCTTTTCTATTCTAGTATCTTGAAGATTCTATTGATAGTCCTCATCACAATGAATGCTATGCACAAAACTCAAAACACACTTTTCCATCATTCTAGAATCTTATCCCTCATTTCTCTAGACCATGTTACCAAAATTTTAAAGTTTTAGATAGCTAAGAATCGTTGACTTCTACATGATATACAAAGTACAAGAACGAAATATACACCCATACTTTATAGATGTTGATTAGATTTATATTTTTTCTACTTTACCTATTATAATTTTATATAGTGATAATATGTCAGACGTGTATTATCTCAATCTCACGTGCATGCACGTGCAACTTACTAGTATACAAATTACATGAACCAAATATACACCCATTTTTTTTATAGATGTTGATCAAATTTATATTTTTTCACCTTTACGTATTATAAGTTTTTATAGTGATGATATATCACACGTATTATCTGAGTCTCACGTGCACGGTATGTGTACTAGTAAGTTGCACCTGCCATGCACATGAGACTCAGATAATAGACGTCTAGCATATCATCACTATATAATATTATAATAGGTAAAGTAGAAAAATTATAAATTTGATCAACATCTATAAACTACTAGTAAATTTCACGTACCATGCACGTGAGACTCAGATAATAGACGTCTGATATATCATCACTATATAAAATTATAATAGGTAAAGCAGAAAAAATATAAATTTGATCAACATCTATAAAGTATGGGTGTATATTTGGTTCTTGTACTTTATTTATCATGTAGAAGTCAATGATTATTAGCTATCTAAAAGTTCAAATTTTTGGTAACATGGTCTAGAGAAACGAGGGAGAAGATACTAGAATGAAGAAGAAGTGTGTTTTGATTTTTGTGCATAGCATTCATTGTGATGAAGACTATCAATAGAATCTTCTAGATGCTAGAATGGAAAAGAAGACCAACAGCTAGAAATGTTGGGATTCACGAGTCTTGATCCAATGGTCAATATTCAAATTTATTCATACACTATATAGTGGTAATATAAGATGGGGGTATATTTGGTTCTTGTACTTTGTATATTATGTAGAATTCAATGATTATTAACTATCTAAAACTTGAATTTTTTGATAACATGGTCTAGAGAAACGAGGGAGAAGATTCTAGAATGATGGAGAAGTATGTTTTGAGGTTTGTGCATAAAATTTATTGTGATGAAGACTATCAATAGAATCTTCTAGATGCTAGAATGGAAAAGAAGACCCAATGGCTGGAAATATTGGTTTTCGTGAGTCTTGATCCAATGGTCAACATTCAAAGTTATTCATACACTATATAGTGTTGTAAGACTAGTAAACAATAGTATCTTCTAGAGATGATGCTAGAATGGAAAAGAAGATCCAACAACTGTCAAGGGATTCACGATTTTTGATCCAACCGATCAATATTTAAAGTTATTTGCAAACTATATAGTGGTATGATTTTGTTATATAATAGGTCAAGCTAGATCACAAAAATTAAATTTGATTGACATTATCTATAAAGTATGGGTATATATTTAGTTCTTGTACTTTGTATCATGTAGAAGTAAACGTTTATTAGCTATATACCTATTACTTGAAAATTTTGGTAACATATGGTCTTGAGAAATATCTGAGAAGATTATTCTGCTCCCTCCGATCCAAATCATTGATCTCATATTTGTCTAGATTCGGTTGTATCTAGTCATGTTTTAGTGCTAGTTACATCCGAATCTGGACAAATCTAAGAACAATAATTTGGATCGAAGGGAGTAGAATGATGAAGTAGTCTTTTTTGAGGCTTATGCATTGCGTTCATTGTGCTAAAGACGTACTATCCATAATATATTCTAGTAGAAATGCTAGCTAGTAGAATGGAAAAGAAGATCCAATGACTAACAATGTTGGGATTCGCGAGTCTCCTCTCTCCTCTTGCTCGCCACGCTCTCCTCTCTGAGATGGCCCGATGTCGCGATCATCGTTGCGCTCGATTCTGGCCGCTTCGGGCTGCCTCGACCGCCACCACAGTGTTATTCGATGTGGACGACGATGCTGTGCTTCTCTATGCAATTCGATTCAAGTCTCACGTCTTCTGCTGGCCGTGCCGACCTCGCCCTGTGGCTACGGTTTGGGCCCGCCGCGCTCCGATGCTCCCTCGACGATGATGTACTACTCATGGCGCTGCCCTTGCATGGACGCCACCGCCATGGGCTAGCACTAGTTGCAGCGCCCCCTTCGGGGTGCTCCCCGTGCTGCCACACCTCACCGTCGCCGGCCTCCTCCTCTGCTTCCTCTTCAATATATTAAAGAGGAGCTCGAGTAAGTTCACCTCTCTTACCCCTCTATCTCTCTACTTCTCTCTGTTGCATGCCATGCAATTTCTACCCTACATTCCCCATTAGGGTTCTTCCCTAATTTCTAGGGTTCATTCCCCCTAAAGTGATGTTTAGTTGGTTCATAGGATTAATTTGCCTATGTTAATACCTTGATGATGAACTATTGTTGGTGTAGTGTCACACCCTGTCGATCAAGCCTGCTACTCTATTCTATGTCAGTTAGTACTTTGTTGCTTGTATTCAGTTATCTTGTTCTCTGTCAGTTAGCACTCTGTTGCTTATATTCAGTTATTTTGGTCTCTGTCAGTTAGCACTCTATTGATGCATGATTTGTTTAATATGGAAGCCTAGATGGGTATTGTGACTGTGTATTCACTCCTATGGAGTTGAGTTGGGATGCTTTCTTTACTGATGCTTGGTTAATTTCTTGCTTGTGAAGCACTGATTAGATTAGTCTCAAGATTCAATCCTGGTACTGTGTAAAACTAAGATTACTAGTGGTTAGTATCTTTTATATGATGAATAAAGAGTTGACTTACAAATGGATGATTCCTATTATCTTATAGGAACATGATTTAATGTTTTAAGAGTCTATGCTTGAGCTTGTACTCAAGCAAAGAGAATGAGTATGCTAGGTATAGAGGTGCTACCCTCTGGGGATGTGCCTTGTACCAGCAGCTGTGATTTATATTTATCTTGTTAAAACTAGGTAATAGGGTTGACGATGCTGGTCTGAAACCCTTTGTGTAAGAGCACAGGTTCCATGCTAACTGCCTATTATCTGTTGCTTAATATTTCCATATCTATCATTCACTTGCATGAAAATAAATGTGTAAGATGGAAAATGATTAGATTTAGATGTTGGGATATAGCCTGGTAGCCTTGTCTTGATGTTTCCTTTTACTTCTGGCTTGTGGTAGGCCTGGATTTGTTTCTTCCTTCCTCTTTGGCCTTGGCTTGCTCCTCCTGGTGTTGCTACTCCTGTGTGACCTTGTTGTCCACCTAGATCCTCCCCCTCCTAAAGTCACCATCATTGCTGGTGATCTCCTGGATTTTCTATGGTGGAAAGTGAATGATATGGTGGTGTGGTTTACAAGAACTAGTGTTGTTCTTGAGTAGGTTGGTGACAAACTATGACTGAGCTTGGTGAAATAAATAGCAAAGCTTGCTTTGTGCTACTATGATTTAGACTACCTCCCTATTCTCTATTGCTGACACCTCAATGCATGCATTTAGGTGTGTGAGATGCTTAACTGTTTGTTTCCTATGGATGAGATCAAGTGATTTTGGTTTAAGCTGTCCCATCCTTTTACTATTCCTTGTCCTGGTGAAACTTGCCCCTTTCTGCCTATGATGTTTTACTAAGGCCTTAATTGTGAAAAGAACAGATTCTGCACTTGATGGTTTTGTCCTTTATTTAAATGATGTGGCTCAGTGATGTTAAGAAAACAGTGCATTACACTGTTAAAAACCGAGAGCAATCTAACAATAACCCCTCTTTGTCTATTTTAGTTTCTGTCTTATTTGCAGGTACAAGACAAGTGAAGAATAAGAAGATTAGAATAGGATTTAGTTTATGATGTAAATTTTGTAATCTTACTTTCAGTTGTACAATCACTGTAATATTATGTATGTAATAAAAATATTATTTTATTTGTACTTGTGTAATATTTATTTATTCATTTGTTTACTATAAAGACAATGTAACATAGTTGGTCTTAAATAATAAAAGTAATGTTTTTCCTTTACTTGCAACTTTGTACATTTCTTTTATTCCCTTATTATAAAGCCAATGTACTGATTATATTTTTATTTCTTTTTGTAATTTGAGACTTGTAATTATTATATCTTATTCATAAATAAGAATTCTATTCTTATGTAAAGTATATAAATTATTTATTCATAATTGTATTTAAATTATAAGATGATATGGTTATCCATAATAGAAATTTTATTTTGTTTTACATTCATTAATTATTTCCTATCTCAATATGTGAATTTTCTAAATCCTTTTGAATTCCACTTTGAAATTCAAATACATGTTTGGGTTATGTTTCCCCTCCAAACACAAAGATACTCTAGAGGTCATGTCGAAATCTGTCGCACTTTCCCGGATGTTTCCATCGGAGGAAGACAGATCTCAATCCATCTATAACTTCTTTAACTTTGCACAAAAATTCCCTGGATTTTCTTATGCATGAATGCAATGCACAAACTCTTTCCTATAGCCCTAAATGATGGGGCATTACATTTCTAACCATTGTTTGACACATATTGGAGTGTCATTGCATGTTTTGTTTTCCATACCACAATAATCCACAGGACCACACACAATCAAGTGGGTGTGGTGATGCAACCTCTGCCACATTGGTGCTCAATCGCATTCCAATATTGCACTCCAGCATGTTCTAGTGCTTTTCGACCATGTTTTGACACATATTGGAGTGTCATTGCATGTGTTATTTCCCAAACCACAATGATCCACATGACCACACACTCGCTCAAGTGGGTGTGGTGATGCAACCTCTATCACACTAGTGCTCCATCGCAATCCAATGTTGCAATCCAGCATGTGTTAGTGCTTTCTGACCATGGTTTGACACATATTGGAGTGTCATTGCATGTGCTCTTTTCCAAACCACAATGATACACATGACCACACACACTCAATTGGGTGTGGTGATGCAACCTCTGCCACACTGGTGCTCCATTGCATTCCAATGTTGCACTCTAGCATGTTCTAGGGCTCTCTGACCCTGGTTTGACACATATTGGAGTCTCAATGCATGTGTTCTTTTCCAAACCACAAGGATCCACATGACCACACAAACTCAAGTGGGTGTGGTGATGCAATCTTTGTCACACTAGTGATCCATTGCATTCCAATATTGCACTCCAACATGATCTAGGGCTTTTTGACTATGGTTTGACACATATTGGAGTGTCATTGCATGTGTTCTTTTCCAAACCACAATGCTCCACATGACCACACACACTCAGGTAGGTATGGTGATGCAACCTCTGTCACACTAGTGCTCCATTGCATTCCAATGTTGCACTCCAACATATTCTAGGGCTTTCTAACCATGGTTTGACACATATTGGAGTGTCGTTGCATGTGTTCTTTTCCAAACCACAACTATCCACATGATCACACACACTCAAGTGGGTGTGGTGATGCAACCTCTGTCACACTGGTGTTCCATTGCAATGCAATGTTGCACTATAGCATGTTCTAGGGCTTTTTAACCATGGTGTTACACATATTGGAGTGTCATTGCATGTGTTCTTTTCCAAACCACAATAATCTAGATGACCACACACACTCAAGTGGGTGTGGTGATGCAACCTCTGTCACACTAGTGCTCCATTGCATTCCAATGTTGCACTCCAGCATGTTATAGGGCTCTCTCCCCATGGTTTGACACATATTGAAGTGTCATTACAATTGTTCTTTACCAAACAACAATGATCCACATGACCACAAGCACTCAAGTCGGTGTGGTGATGCAACCTCTGTCACACTGGTGCTCCATCGCATTCCAATGTTGCGCTCCAGCATGTTCTAGTGCTCTCTGACCATGGTTTGACACATATTGGAGTTTCATTGCATGTGTTATTTTCCAAACAACAATGATCCAGATGACCACACACACTCAAGTAGGTGTGGTGATGCAACCTCTGTCACACTAGTTCTCCATTGGATTCCAATGTTGCACTCCAGCATTTTCTACGGCTTTCTCACCATGGTTTGACACATACTGGAGTGTCATTGCATTTGTTCTTTTCCAAACCAGAATGATCCACATGACCACACACACTCAAGTGGGTGTGGTGATCAAACCTTTGTCACACTAGTGCTCCATTGCATTCCAATGTTGCACTCCAGCATGTTCAAGGTCATTTTGACCATGGTTTGACACATATTGGAGTGTCATGGCATGTTCTCTTTTCGAAACCACAATGATCCACATGACCAGACACACTCAAGTTGGTGTGGTGATGCAACCTCTTTCACACTTGTGCTCTATTGCATTCCAATGTTGCACTCCGGCCTATTCTAGGGCTTTCTGACCATGGTTTGACAAATATTGGAGTGTTATTGCATGTGTTATTTTCCAAACCACGATGATCCACATGACCACACACACTCAAGTGGGTGTGGTGATCCAACCTTTGTCCCACCTGTGCTCCATTGCATTCCAATGTTGCACTCCAGCACGTTCAAGGTCATTCTGATCATGGTTTGACACATATTGGAGTTTCATTGCTTGTGTTCTTTTCAAAACCATAATGATCCACATGACCACACACACTCTAGTGGCTGTGGTGATGCAACCTCTGTCACACTGGTGCTCCATCGCATTCTAATGTTGTACTCCAACATTTTCTTGTGCTTTCTGACCATGGTTTGACACATATTGGAGTGTCATTGCATGTGTTCTTTTCCAAACCATAATGATCCACATGACCACATATAATCAAGAGGACGTGGTGATGTAACCTCTATCACACTAGTGCCCCATTGCATTCCGATGTTGCACCCTAGCATGTTCTAGGGATTTTTGACCATGGTTAGACACATATTGGAGTGTAATTGCATGTTTTCTTTTCCAAACCACAATGATCCACATGACACACACTCAAGTGGGTGTGGTGATGCGACCTCTATCACACTAGTGCTCCATCGCATTCGAATGTTGTGCTCCAGCCTGTTCTAGTGCTTTGTGACCATGGTTTGACACATATTGGAGTGTCATTTCATGTGTTCTTTTCCGAACCACAATGATCAACATGACCAAAGACACTCACGTGGGTGTGGTGATGCAACCTCTGTCACACTGGTGATCCATCACATTCCAATGTTTCACTCCAATATTTTCTACTGCTTTCTGACCATGGTTTGACACATATTGGATGTCTTTGCATGAGCTCTTTTCAAACCCACAGTGATCCACATAACCAGACACACTCAAGTTGGTGTGGTGATACAACCTTTATCACACTAGTGGTGCATTGCATTCCAATGTTGTACTCCAAGATGTTCTAGGGCTTTCTGACCATGGTTTAACACATCTTGGAGTGCCATTGCATGTGTTCTTTTCCAAACCACAATGATCCACATGACCACGCACACTAAGGTGGATGTGGTGATGCAACCTTTTTCACACTAGTGCTCCATTGCATTCTAATATTGCACTCCAGCATATTATAGGGCTTTGTGACCATGGTTTGACACATATTGGAGTGTCCTTGCATGTGTTCTTTTCTAAACCACAATGATCCACATGACCACACACACTCAAGTGTGTGTGGTGATGCATCCTCTGTCACACTTGAGCTCCATTGCATTCCAATGTTGCACTCCAGCATGTTCTAGGGCTTTCTGACCCTGGTTTGACACATATTGGAGTGTCATTGGATGTGTTCTTTTCGAAACCACAATGATCCACATGACCACACACACTCAAGTGGGTGTGGTGATGCAACCTTTGTCACACTACTGCTCCATTGCATTTCAATGTCTCACTATAGCATGTTGTAGGGCTTTCTGACCATGGTTTGCCACATATTGGAGTGTCCTTTCATGTATTCTTTTCCAAACCACAATGATCCACATGACCATAGACACTCAAGTGGGTTTGGTGATGCAACCTTTGTCGCACTGGTGCTCCATTGCATTCTAGTGTTGCACTCCAGCATGTTCAAGGTCATTTTCACCATGGTTTGACACATATTCCAGTTTCATTGCATGTGTTATTTTACCAACCACAATGATCCACATGACCACACACACTCAAGTGGGTGTGGTGATGCAACCTCTGCCACATTGGTGCTCAATCGCATTCCAATATTGCACTCCAGCATGTTCTAGTGCTTTTCGACCATGTTTTGACACATATTGGAGTGTCATTGCATGTGTTATTTCCCAAACCACAATGATCCACATTACCACACACTCGCTCAAGTGGGTGTGGTGATGCAACCTCTGTCACACTAGTGCTCCATCGCAATCCAATGTTGCAATCCAGCATGTGTTAGTGCTTTCTGACCATGGTTTGACACATATTGGAGTGTCATTGCATGTGCTCTTTTCCAAACCACAATGATACACATGACCATACACACTCAATTGGGTGTGGTGATGCAACCTCTTCCACACTGGTGCTCCATTGCATTCCAATGTTGCACTCTAGCATGTTCTAGGGCTCTCTGACCCTGGTTTGACACATATTGGAGTCTCATTGCATGTGTTCTTTTCCAAACCACAAGGATCCACATGACCACACAAACTCAAGTGGGTGTGGTGATGCAATCTTTGTCACACTAGTGCTCCATTGCATTCCAATATTGCACTCCAGCATGATCTAGGGCTTTTTGACTATGGTTTGACACATATTGCAGTGTCATTGCATGTGTTCTTTTCCAAACCACAATGCTCCACATGACCACACACACTCAGGTAGGTATGGTGATGCAACCTCTGTCACACTAGTGCTCCATTGCATTCCAATGTTGCACTCCAACATATTCTAGGGCTTTCTAACCATGGTTTGACACATATTGGAGTGTCGTTGCATGTGTTCTTTTCCAAACCACAACTATCCACATGATCACACACACTCAAGTGGGTGTGGTGATGCAACCTCTGTCACACTAGTGCTCCATTGCAATGCAATGTTGCACTATAGCATGTTCTAGGTCTTTGTAACCATGGTGTTACACATATTGGAGTGTCATTGCATGTGTTCTTTTCCAAACCACAATAATCTAGATGACCACACACACTCAAGTGGGTGTGGTGATGCCACCTCTGTCACACTAGTGCTCCATTGCATTCCAATGTTGCACTCCAGCATGTTATAGGGCTCTCTCGCCATGGTTTGACACATATTGGAGTGTCATTACAATTGTTCTTTACCAAACCACAATGATCCACATGACCACAAGCACTCAAGTCGGTGTGTTGATGCAACTTCTGTCACACTGGTGCTCCATCGCATTCCAATGTTGCGCTCCAGCATGTTCTAGTGCTCTCTGACCATGGTTTGACACATATTGGAGTTTCATTGCATGTGTTCTTTTCCAAACAACAATGATCCAGATAACCAAACACACTCAAGTAGGTGTGGTGATGCAACCTCTGTCACACTAGTTCTCCATTGGATTCCAATGTTGCACTCTAGCATTTTCTAGGGCTTTCTCACCATGGTTTGACACATACTGGAGTGTCATTGCATTTGTTCTTTTCCAAACCAGAATGATCCACATGACCACACACACTCATGTGGGTGTGGTGATCCAACCTTTGTCACAATAGTGCTCCATTGCATTCCAATGTTGCACTCCAGCATGTTCAAGGTCATTTTGACCATGGTTTGACACATATTGGAGTGTCATGGCATGTTCTCTTTTCGAAACCACAATGATCCACATGACCAGACACACTCAAGTTGGTGTGGTGATGCAACCTCTTTCACACTTGTGCTCTATTGCATTCCAATGTTGCACTCCGGCCTATTCTAGGGCTTTCTGACCATGGTTTGACAAATATTGGAGTGTCATTGCATGTGTTATTTTCCAAACCACGATGATCCACATGACCACACACACTCAAGTGGGTGTGGTGATCCAACCTTTGTCACACTAGTGCTCCATTGCATTCCAATGTTGCATCCAGCACGTTCAAGGTCATTCTGACCATGGTTTGACACATATTGGAGTTTCATTGCTTGTGTTCTTTTCAAAACCATAATGATCCACATGACCACACAGACTCTAGTGGCTGTGGTGATGCAACCTCTGTCACACTGGTGCTCCATCGCATTCTAATGTTGTACTCCAACATTTTCTTGTGCTTTCTGACCATGGTTTGACACATATTGGAGTGTCATTGCATGTGTTCTTTTCCAAACCAGAATGATCCACATGACCACATATAATCAAGAGGACGTGGTGATGTAACCTCTATCACACTAGTGCCCCATTGCATTCCGATGTTGCACTCTAGCATGTTCTAGGGCTTTTTGACCATGGTTAGACACATATTGGAGTGTAATTGCATGTTTTCTTTTCCAAACCACAATGATCCACATGACACACACTCAAGTGGGTGTGGTGATGCAACCTCTATCACACTAGTGCTCCATCGCATTCGAATGTTGTGCTCCAGCCTGTTCTAGTGCTTTGTGACCATGGTTTGACACATATTGGAGTGTCATTTCATGTGTTCTTTTCCGAACCACAATGATCAACATGACCAAAGACACTCACGTGGGTGTGGTGATGCAACCTCTGTCACACTGGTGATCCATCACATTCCAATGTTACACTCCAATATTTTCTACTGCTTTCTGACCATGGTTTGACACATATTGGATGTCTTTGCATGAGCTCTTTTCAAACCCACAGTGATCCACATAACCAGACACACTCAAGTTGGTGTGGTGATACAACCTCTATCACACTAGTGGTGCATTGCATTCCAATGTTGTACTCCAAGATGTTCTAGGGCTTTCTGACCATGGTTTAACACATCTTGGAGTGCCATTGCATGTGTTCTTTTCCAAACCACAATGATCCACATGACCACGCACACTAAGGTGGATGTGGTGATGCAACCTTTGTCACACTAGTGCTCCATTACATTCTAATATTGCACTCCAGCATATTCTAGGGCTTTGTGACCATGGTTTGACACATATTGGAGTGTCCTTGCATGTGTTCTTTTCTAAACCACAATGATCCACATGACCACACACACTCAAGTGTGTGTGGTGATGCATCCTCTGTGACACTTGAGCTCCATTGCATTCCAATGTTGCACTCCAGCATGTTCTAGGGCTTTCTGACCATGGTTTGACACATATTGGAGTGTCATTGGATGTGTTCTTTTCGGAACCACAATGATCCACATGACCACACACACTCAAGTGGGTGTGGTGATGCAACCTTTGTCACACTACTGCTCCATTGCATTTCAATGTCTCACTATAGCATGTTGTAGGGCTTTCTGACCATGGTTTGCCACATATTGGAGTGTCCTTTCATGTATTCTTTTCCAAACCACAATGATCCACATGACCATAGACACTCAAGTGGGTTTGGTGATGCAACCTTTGTCGCACTGGTGCTCCATTGCATTCTAGTGTTGCACTCCAGCATGTTCAAGGTCATTCTGACCATGGTTTGACACATATTCCAGTTTCATTGCATGTGTTATTTTACCAACCACAATGATCCACATGACCACACACACTCAAGTAGGTTTGGTGATGCAACCTCTCTCACTCTTGTGCTCCATTGCATTAAATGTTCCACTCGAGCATGTTCTAGGGCTTCCTGACCATGGTTTAACAGATATTGGCGTGTTATTGCATGTGTTCTTCTCCGAACCATAATGATCCACATGACCATAGACATTCTATGGGCGTGGTGATGCAACCTCTATCACACTGGTGCTCCACCACATTCCAATGTTGCACTCCAGCATTTTCTAATGCTTTCTGACCATGGTTTGACACATATTGGAGTGTCATTGCATGTGTTCTTTTCCAAACCATAATGATCCACATGACCACATACACTCAAGTGGGTATGGTGATGTAACCTCTATCACACTGGTGCTCCATTGCATTCCGATGTTGCACTCCAGCATAATCTAGGGATTTCTGACCATGGTTAGACACATATTGGAGTGTCATTGCATGTTTTCTTTCCAACCCACAATGATCCACATGACCACACACACTCAAGTGGGTGTGGTGATACAACCTCTATCACACCGGTGCTCCATCGCATTCCAGTGTTGCGCTCTAGCATGTTCTAGTGCTTTCTGACCATGGTTTGACACATATTGGAGTGTCATTCCATGTGTTCTTTTCCAAACCACAACGATGCACATGACCATAGACACTCAAGTGGGTGTGGTTATGCAACCTCTGTCACACTGGTGCTCCATCAAATTCCAATGTTGCACTCCAACATTTTCTAGTGCTTTCTGACCATGGTTTGACACATATTGGAGTGTCATTGCATGTGAGCTTTTCAAAACCACAATGATCCAAATGACCAGACACACTCAACTGGGTATGGTGATGCAACCTCTATCACACTGGTGCTCCATCGCATTCCAATGTTGCACTCGAGCATGTTCTAGGGCTTTCTGACCATGGTTTCACACATATTGGAGTGTCATTACATGTGTTCTTTTCCAAACCACAATGATCGACATGACCACGCACACCCAAGTGTGGGTGTGGTGATGCAACCTTTTTCACACTGGTGCTCCATTGCGTTCCAATATTGCACTCCATCATGTTCTAGGGCTTTTCTAACCATAGTTTGACACATATTGGAGTGTCATTGGAGGTGTTCTTTTCCAAACCACAACGATCCACATGACCACACATTCTCAAGTGGGTGTGGTGATACAACCTCTATCACACTAGTGCTCCATTGCATTCCAATGTTGCACTCTAGCATGTTCTATGGCTCCTGACCATGGTTTGACACATATTGGAGTGTCATTTCATGTGTCCTTTTCCGAACCACAATGATCCACATGACCAGAGACACTCTAGTGGGCGTGGTGATGCAACCTCTGTCACACTGGTGCTCCACTACATTCCAATGTTACACTCCAGCATTTTTGCGTGCTTCCTGACCATGGTTTGACACATATTGGAGTGTCATTGCATGTGTTATTTTCCAAACCATAATGATCCACATGACCACACATACTCAAGTGGGTGTGCTGATGCAACCACTATCACACTGGTGCTCTATCGCATTCCAATGTTGCGCTCTAGCATGTTATAGTGCTTTCTGATCATGGTTTGACACATACTGGAGTGTCATTGCACGTGTTCTTCTCCGAACCACAATGATCCACATGACCATAGCCACTCAAGTGGCTGTGGTGATGCAACCTCTATCACACTGGTGCTCCATCGCATTTTAATGTTGCACTCCAACATTTCTTGTGCTTTCTGACCATGGTTTGACACATATTGGAGTGTCATTGCATGTGTTCTTTTCCAAACCTGATGAGGATATATACAGGGATTACAATGATTCTGACTGCTTGAACTGGAAGGAAATATTGAGTCAAATCAATAATGACTATTAGGTGACTACATTCCTAGTTGGATAAGATACTTTGATTTATAAGAAGTTTATACTACCTAAATCATGGTGTTATTGTTTGACTAGATTTAATATCCTTCGGACTAGCGCTAGCGGAAAGGAGAGGGAGGAAGGCGAGGAGTCCGACGTGATGATCATCCAAGGATGCGCGAGGGAGGAGCGCGAGGCAGGCGCAATACAAGCAAGGGAGATCATCGAAGAGAAGGAACGTTCAATTCGGACAAATAGAAGTCCTGAAATTGAAACGGTCGTGGATTCCTCATACGAACTCGAAATCAAGCAAATAAGCACTTGTTCGATAGATAATTCCAAGATCTTTCCAATGAGTACTTCCACGTCTAAAAGACCTTGGATAATCCAGCCCCCACACCCCGGATAATCCGACCCTGTTTTTTTGGAGATTATGCTAAGGACTTCGTGCGCGACTCTCTGTACGGCCCCGGATAATCTGGCCCACTTAGACCAGATAATCTGGCCCAAAAAGTTCCCATCAGATCCGGACAGATCTGGCTGTGTCAGACACGTTTTCGTTTCGTGTTTTGCGGACATTTCAGCGGCCATATAAGCCTGGCAACACCCTCTAGATTAGGTTAGGCCACGTTAAAACTATTTTGGAGTTGTTTCTATCTAGAACCTCTGGAATTACCTTGTGATCGAATTATAATACTTCAATTGAGTGTGATCTGTTGATCCATCAGGAATTAGTAGATTGCAAACTACCGTTCGTGGTCGACGGCTACATGCACAAGAGTGTGGTGTTGTGAATATCCTACAGGGTTCGAGAGCTGTTGCATTGGCATCAGGGTTCGAGCGGGAGAGTTCATAGCAACAGTTATCTATCATCCACCATCATCACCGCCATTCGCTTACTGAGAAGATCGGGCCACCCCATATCATCTTGGTAACAGAGCGCTGGGTTTACTCGGTGAGCCATATCATCTTGGTGTCAGATTTCCTCGTTGCCTCGGTAAGCTTCCACAAATCCATCCATAGATTAGTTCGTGGTTTTCGTCCTATACAGAAAAATCCCCACAAAAAGAGTTGCCATATCCTTGGTTACATTGTATTTGAGTAATAGTTGTTGGTCGTGTTCCTCTATTATTGTAGATCTAGATTTGTTCTAGTTGCCATATCGTAGATTTGTTTTTGCTTTCTAGTTATTCTAGTCGAGTTCTCCACCATTGTTTCTGCCACCACCAGGTCAGATCCGATCTAAGCTAAGAGTCCTGGTTATTTACTCTTGGCTGAGTCAGAATAAAAAAAATCTTACCAAATCTGCCGTGGCACAGAAACCACCCTTTTTTCTGCCGTGGCTAGGATTCTGCCGTGAGGTATAGATTCTCTGCCAGGGCACATATTTTCCCCAATTTTATGCCACGACAGCCATATAAAAAAATTGTGAAATTGTGCAATTTTCCAAACCTTAGCTACAGCCATTCTATTTCATAAGTGTAGGAACTTTCCCATTGAGACTAGTTTCCGCTCTTACAGGCTGCTCATAGGGTTTTGGTGTTGTGCTTTGTAAATTGGCCGTGTGTGATATATATTTAAAAAAAGAGCAAGATCATATAGCAAAAGAAAGAAAAGCAAAAAAGAGAAAGAAGCTATACAAAAGAAAAAGAAAATGAAAAGGAGAAATTGAGCAAGAGGCCTAGTGATAACTTTGTGCACCGGTAGATTGAGCAATTTTGTGCCAGTTTACTTTGAGCTTTGTTAGTGTCTCTCAGCGTAGTGCAACATCCTTCATAGTTGCATTGCCACATGTATCTCCACGTGTGTGTTTCTTGGATTTTTGTACGATCAGCACTAGGACTTGTTTGCGGTGTACTTAGGATACCATACCTAGAGCTCCACCATAAATAACCTGTGTGCCTGTGATCTTTCTCTATACCTTTGATATTCACTTCATCACCTTAGTGCATAAGTCTTTGACTACGTTTGGTAAAGCATCTCTATTCACTTTGGAATGGTAAGATCTCCTTTGTTGTCAGTTGTGAGTGAGTTATGAGTGTTTCCACCAAACAGATTTTGATTTTTGCACTAACCTACTAATCATGTCTTTGAGTGATGATGATGTTGTGTCACAGCAAAAGAAGGATAAGGAGCTTGCTAATTGGCGTGAGTCCATTGATGGGAATATCAAGGACATACAAGAGATAGTGGATCAGAATACTGGCGCAGTCACTAATCTTCAAACTCAAGTGACATCACTCAATGTAAATGTCACCACCTTGCAGCATTCGATTAAGGCTCTTACAGCGGCAATTTAACAAAGACATGAATATCAACCTCAGTCATGTACACGTATTAAGAAATTTCAGGAGATTAGGCATCAAAACCTATGTGCACCTGTAACCACCAACATAAAACCACATGTTGATCCTGTCGTCGAAGAACCGAGAGTGAGAGTTGATGAGACAGATGAGGTTTCTACTAATGTAATCATCTCTACTCCTGGTATTGTTTCTTGTGCTATGCAGGTTGCTTTTGAAGAAAGGGAGCCATCTATTTTACAACCTGCATCATCGGATTGTGCACTATCACTTGTGGAGGATGTAACGGTATCTACTAGATGTGAAGAGAACACTATTGATATAGGTACTAATTTGGAGCTACAAACAACAAGCGCAACATATTATGAGTCTATTCCTTTGTTGATGCCTCCTTGTGATTTGCCTTGCACTTATCTTTCAACACCATGTGATAGTTTACCAAATTCAAATTTTGATCATGTGGTCCTGATTACACATAAAGAAATACTTGCTTGAATACCACCTACTGATATTGTGTATTCCATCATGCTAAATGAACCTATGAGTATGAGTTGAGCTATGGGCAATATTTCTGAAATTTCATGTCTAAATTCTAGCACATATTCTCCTTGTTTCACGTTCAATCTAATTGGTGAATATAGCATGGATGAAAATTTTCTTGTGGATCACATATGCATTACTTGTGATAGAATCGCTGAACTGAAACAAGCTGTTTTCAGCCATATATGCAATGTGTCACAAAATGTTTGCTATGGGACAATAGTTCATGTTCGAGATATTATGGAAATACATTATGGTCTAGTTGATATATTCCAACCAACACAAGTAATTTTACCTATGTTGGGTTGTTCTAATCTTGCTAGAATAGAACCCAAGTTTTCATATTCATTGTGTTTGTCCCAAAAGTCTTTGTCTAGTTATGTTACTACTTTAAACTTCCTTGATATTTGCAAATTGAGTAGCATCTTACATACTAGACAACATGATCATGTTAATAATAATCAAAGTAGCGCAGTTGAAGCATGGCATGAATCAATTTGGTTTTCACACATATTGAATTGGTTTGATCTTGTTCACAAATTTCATCATAGGTATTCTTTGAGAAAACTGAATTTAATATTGAAGAACAAGACTATCTACTTAGTTGTTTTCACCATGATCATGATTTGTCGTGGTGTGGAACACGGCAGTACCATCGGGGATGGATTGAGAGGGACAATCAGGATGCTATCGGTGGCTACTCGCAACGGGTTGGGCACAGATACTACAAACAAAGTGATGTACCCAGGTTTGGAGCCCTCTTGGCGAGGTAAAGCTCCTACTCCTGCAAGGATCTACTATCGAAGGGGGGCGAATGCCCAATACAGATGCTCCTTGAGATGTTTCCTTAGCTACTCCTTGCTAGAAGGAGAAGAAGGAGTTATTTAACTTGTCCAATGTGGAGAACTTCAATCTTGTAATTGTCTACCTAGAACCCTGGCACTACCTCCCCTTATATACTGGTTGAGGAGGCAGTTTACAAGATGGGTTCTAGGGTTTACTGTTTGGATCTGGGCCTTACAAAATGGGCCGGCTGGACAGGGACAAACGATAGGCCTAGATCCAGTCAAGCCTCCAGTACAGGGAAGGACCACACTACAGTGTCCAGCGCCCCTGCTTTATTAGTCAGCCGGCTCTAATGCGTAAGCCGGAGCTTTCCTCGTCAGCCCTTGGTTGGCTCGTCAGCCTCCAGCTTGGGCACAGTTGTTCGGTAGCGCCGGCTAGGCTAGCCATCCTATCCGGTCAAAGGTGCGCTCAACGGGGAGCGTCATTCCCACCGTACTACCGCCAGCGGATCCAAGGCGGCCGACTAGGATCAGCCTCCCAGCCTGTTTTTCTGGCTACCCGGCTAGACGGGCCAGCCGTGGAAACTTGGATGTGGACCGGGTGGGGGATTCCACCCGGCTATGGTTCCTTGGTCTGGGTCCAGACATCGTGATCTCCTTGGAGCCGCCCGGTTGGTCCCATCTTGGCCTACCCGGGGTTTATCCCCTGACACTAGTCCCTGAGCGCGTTAGGACTTGGCCTCATGGAGAAGTTCTTGTGTGCTCATTTGAAATGATTGATGTTGTAGGTGCTTTGTCGTTTTCCTTTGTCTTGTACCGGCTTGAGATTCTTCGCTGTTTCTCGGCTGGGGTTTACCGTCTGCGGGGCCGATGCCCCCACCCACAGGGTGTGAGCGGTGATCCTCTTGACCGGCTGCCGCACCCAGCCAAGAGGGATCGCCAATTTGCTGTTGTTGTTGCTTGCATCAGCCACACCTGCCACTTCTGGCACGCGTCGCGTCAGTTTGACTTCTTAGTCTGCCACGGCAGTTTTTTGGTAACTGCACGCACGCCTTCATCATTGCGGTTTCTTCGAGATCGTGGGCGCGGTTTGCCTCCCGCAGTAACCCCTACATGATCTTCTGTGCACGTGACGCTAGCGCACGCGATCAGCCCCGAACCATCGTGGAGAAGTGGGGCAGTTGCCTACCAAGTGGAACGCGGAGGGAGGGCACCTAGCGCGCTCGATAAATAGGGACGCCAAGGAGCGGGTTTTTTTTACTTCGTCTTCATGTGCCTGCCGCCCCTACTCTCCTTCGCGCTCTAGCCCTCCACTGCTCCTCTGCGCCACTGCTTCTTGGTCACCGGCGTCGTTCCTTTGCTTCCGTGACAACGGGCCCCCACGCTTCAATCACGTCCACCTTCCCGAACAATGTGCTGCTCGACGTTGTCGACGGGTGGTGTGGCTCGTATGTCACCGAGGAGTTGGTGAGGAAGTATCAGCGGGGGAGGTTCCTGCTGTCGGAGTGGTTGGTGAAGCACCGCCTTGCGCCGGAGGGCGAGCGGGTGCCCAACCCTCAGCCTGGCGAGACCGTCGTCTTCCTCGCCACTTTGCTCACGGCCTGGGCAGCCGCTGAGCCGGTTCGTCCTAGAGCTGCTTGTCTCCTTCAACCTTCAGCTCCACCATCTCGAAGCCAACACCATGGCGATGATGTCGCATCACGCGGCCTGCTGCGAGGCATACCTCGGCGTCCGCCCCGATACCGCGAACTTCTTGAAGTTTTTTCACTTCAAGGATCAGGTGGTTTGCAAGGGAGACCCACTGACAGAGACGGGCTGCTGCGCCATCTACCCGCGACCGTCAGCGGTGATGCCGCGCTTGGAGCTTCCGGACACCGTCAAGCTCTGGCAGCGCTCGTACTTCTACGTGCGCAACACACCGAGGTGGACTGGATCAAGATTCCGGTCTTCGCGAATGTCCCTTCCACCCAGACGGCCTGGAGCATCCAGCACTTGGGCGCCCAAGGCGATATCGACCGGATGGCCGCCCGGCTGGCGGTCCTGTTGGAGAAGGAGCGGCTCATCGGGCAGGACATTTTGCTGTCCTAGATGGCGAGTCTTGTGCTACCGCTACAGCACCGGTCGCACAAGATGTGCCACCTCTCCGGCCATCTGGACCCCACCCGGGTGTCCCGGCTGGACGTGCTGTACGCGGCCCTCCGTGAGTGGCTTGCCACCATATCCAAGGAGGCGCTGGAGGAGGACTGGGAGTTCTCCTGCCGGATGCACCACCGCGGCCGGCTCCCGCCAAAGGTGTGCCTTTTTCTCCTCTTTTCCTAGTGGATTTTCCCGAGGGATTCCTGTTTCGTGCCTCTTATCTTCCCTTGTTGACTATCTTTTTGCAGCGGAGCTAACGGAGGACGACATGGGAGACACTGAGCTCCCCAACTTTGCAGCGGACCACAAGCCCGCCAAGGCTTCACCAGTGGAGCCGGAGCGGTTCCCCATGCGGGACGGTGAGGGCTGCGAGTTCCCACCCGGTGAGAGTTTCTTCCTCGTCCTTTCCTGTTGTGCTCTAGACGCCAACCTGATGTTTTGCTTGTGTTCGAATCAGCCGTGCATGGCGAGGATGTGGATCTTGCCGATGCCTCCACGCCCAGGGCCAGGGGGAAACGTGTCGGCCCGAAGAGCACTACGCCGACTGGAGGTGGCACCAAGAAGAGTCGTCGCCCCAGACCTGCGGCCACCATGCCGAGCGTCGCCGAGTAGGTGCTTATTGACTCCCGATACTTGCGTTGATTGGCTCACGCTTGCTTTGTTCACCCTTGACTTTCTCTTAGCGAGGCGATGGCCTTGCCCGGCTCCGCAACCGGCGCCATTGGGTCCGCCCCTCGCCTCCCAGGGAGGGAAGTGCGCTGGCTACGGTGACCGAGGGCGTGCTGGCTCCGGCCCCCGAGGAGGCATCTGCTCCGCCAGCTGGGGCCGGTGCGGATGCGACAAAGGTGGTGCCGCCGTCTACGCCCGCGAGTCTTCACCGGGCCAGGGCCGTCTCTCGACTTGCCGAGGGTCTTCTTCTTGGGCGCACCGGCACGGCCGCGCCTCCCTGTAGCTCGACGTTGGCCGCTGACTCTAGCGCCTACCGGGTGGAGGGGCTGGTGGAGGTGCCACAGCCAGAGGTCCCTGTCTAGCAGGCGGGTGGGCCCTCCGCGGCTCCGGTGAGCGACGATGACCTTCAGGTCACCGGCTGGACGCCGGCTCGGGCTGCACTGCCGCTAGACGCCGCCCTAGCGCAGTTATCGGGGGCGGCGCCCTTGGCCATTGGCCAGGCCCACCAGCTAGTGGAGGCGCTGGAGCAAGGGCTTGGCCACGCCAAGGCACTGGGGGCCTCCGTCGAGGTATGCGTACTGTTGCCAATCTTGATGTTTGTTCACGGTCTCACACGACGGCTCGTTCTTACTTTGCTTTTTACAAAGAGGGCTCTCGTCGATGCCACCAAGACCTCGCGCGACCTGGGCCGTAAGATTGATTGCTCCGCCATATCTTCTCGATTGCGGAATTTCTCGCGCTTCTTGTTGAATATTGGTTACCCTCCTGCAGAAGATGGAGATCAAGGCTGGCCAGGCCAAGAAGGTGGCGGACACCCGGACTGAGGCGCTGAAGAATCTGGAGGTGCTCTATGCCACCTAGGAAGATGCCCTCAAATCTTCAAAGGCCAGGGAGGCGGCGACGCTGGGAGAGCTCTGCCAGATCGTGGAGAGCATTGTCCGTAAGTGTTCTTAATCTCAGCTGGTATCGCGGTTTTATCTTCTGCAGCCCACATTGACCATTGTCTCTTTTCCAGGGTGCAGCTCAGAATCCTGAGTCAACTGATCAGACGCTGGCCCTCATCCCTGAGATGGATCCAGAGCGGGATCTCCACCTGGGAGAGCTGGTGGCGGTCGTGAGCGAGGAGGCGAACCGGCTTCGTGCCGCTGCTCTCGAGGTTCACGACTACCTCTAGCCCGACACCGTCCTGCCGGCCACCATTGATGCTCTGGCCGAGAAGCTGTCTGGCACTCTAGATCTTATGGATGTGGCTCGGGAATGTGAGGCTCGTGCGGTGCAGAGATGGTGTTGGCGCTGTTGAAGTCCCGGTACCCAGATGTGGATATGTGTAGCCTTTCTCACGTATTTCTCCAAGGCACCAGCTATGACTAGCTTCGCGCCGAGGTTCCTGATATCCGCTCTTATGGCGTGAAGATCGGGAGCTTCGTCTAGCTGGACCGTGACTTCAGTGACCCGGTTGGCACAGAGGCGTATCACCACGACCCGGTTGTGTTGCCCACTGAAGCCCCGGCTGCACCCCAAACCGCCTCGACCGACGTTGCCTCCAGCAGCCAAGCCCCAGCCAGTGCCTCCGGCCCCTCTACCAGCTAGTTAAACCTGATCCCTGGTATGGTGGGAGTATTTGTCGATAAAGAACCTGTCTTTTCTTTGTGGTGTCGAACAATCGTCTTTGCTCTTGTTACTGAACTCTCGTGGGAGCATCGCCTCCCTGTTGAACAATCGTCTTAGTTCTTTGTTGCACTTTCTGTTTTGCATTTGTTGCATGCTTGTTTCTATGTGGGGGCGTGTAAGCGCACCCAGTGTAGGCCGCGAGGTTCGGGCCGGGTGGAGGATATAGCCGGGTCAAAGCTCCTTTATGTTGTTATCTTTTTGCAGGTTTCTGTGTGGGGGCATGCAAGCGCACCCACAAGGTGTAGTCCCCGAGGTTCAGGTCGGCTGGAGTATACAGTCGGGTCGAATCTCCTTGACCTACTCTGCTGCCGCCTAGAAGCTACTATCCTCCGGCTTGGGTGTTTGTCGTGGAACTTTGGCTCATGCAAACATAGAAACAAACAACGTGTTTGCCTGGTTAAACAGACGCAAGGTAAACTGTAATCTTAGATTTACTAGTTTTGAAGTTTTGATGTTTCATGCAAATCCAATGGCTTTGCCCTTTTCTCAGTGAGCATTGGCCAGTTTTGATGTTGTTCCCTTGCTGGCTTCTAGCCGGAGTCGAAGGGGTAGCTTGGTAGGCATATTGCACGATACTTTGGGTTTGGGTCATTGGCCTTGGGCGAGCGAGCGCAGTAGGGACGTCTAGACGTCTTTGTTTTCCTCATGGTTTTTTTGTGTAGGGGCCTTCGAGCATTATGCTATTCCTGAATCTGTCAGCCGGCTTGTGGTCTGCAGCCGGAAACAAAGAGGAAACCCTAGGAACCGCGTACAATACTTTTCCATGTGGATCGCGTGGCCATCTGGGTCAACCGGCGAGTCCTCGAGATGGATCGCCGGCTCCGGGGCTAGAGCAATGCAGCCAGAAAACCAAATTGTGAAGCATGACTTGATAATTTATTGTGGAGTCCCCGAGACTATGTCGAGGCTCCCATGCTTGTCGATTACATAAAGGTAAGATACATACACTTTTTGTTCAAGTGTAAAAGGGGTGAAGCAGGCTCTCGTTCCATGGGCATTCAATTTCTTTGCCTGAGTGATCCATCTTCTTCTTTTCCGGCTAGCGGGCGTTGATGAGGTAGTATGAGTTGCTATGTAGGGCCCGGCTGATGATGAATGGGCCTTCCCAAGGCGGAGATAGCTTGTGCATCCCCTTGGTGTCTTGTACTAGCCTTAGCACTAGGTCGCCCTCGCGGAACGAGACGCTGCGGATCCGGCTGGTGTGGTAACGGCGCAAGTTTTGCTGGTAGATGGCGGATCTGGACAAGGCCAGCTCGCGTGCTTCTTCAAGGAGATCCATGCTGGCTTCATATGCTTCTTTGGCTTGCTGCTCTGTGTAAAGTAGTTTGCGGGGTGCGTCGAACTCGATGTTTGTGGACAAAACCTCCTCCACCCTGTAGACGAGAAAGAAAGGAGTGTAGCCGGTGGACCGGTTTGGCGTGGTGCAAAGGCTCCAAAGCACAGCTAGCAGCTCCTCAATCAGCAGTCGAGGGATCGCATCAGTGCCTTGATCAGCCGAGGCTTGATTCCGGCTAGGACTAGGCCATTTGCTCATTTGCACTGTCCATTGGATTTGGATTGAGCCACATATGCCAGGTCCAGGCGAATGCCCTTGTCCCCGAAGAACCGTGCGAAAGCTCCCTTGGCGAAATTTGTGTCGTTGTCGGTTATGATGCTATTGGGGTAGCCAAAGCGTGTGATTATGTCTGTGAAGAACTTGACCACCATTGGTCCATCCAGCTTCTTTATTGGTTTTGCCTCTATACACTTGGTGAATTTGTCCATTGCCACTAGCAAGTGAGTCATGGCGGATCTAGCCATTTTAAAAGGGCCGACCATGTCGAGCCCCTAGATGGCAAATGGCCAGGTGATGGGAATTGTCTTGAGTGCTGCAGACGGAGTGTGCTTCTGCTGACTAAACCTCTGACAACCGTTGCATGCTTTGACGATTTGCTCGGCGTCTTCCAGTGCCGTGGGCTAGTAGAACCCATGGAGGAATGTCTTTGCCACTATGGCTCGTGATGACGCGTGGTGGCCACACTCACCCTAGTGAATGTCCGTCAGCAACCGGTTTCCTTCTTCCCGGCTCACGCACCGCTGATAAATGCCCCCACACTGCGCTTGTAGAGCTGGTTGTTGATGATGGTGTATGTGTTGGCTCTGCGCTTCACATGCCTTGCTTCTACCTCCTCTTCGGGCAGTTCTCCTCTTGCTAGGAATTTTATGAATGGCTTGGCCCATGTAGGGGTTTCCCGGATGGCGTATACCGCCTACATGAGCAGATTCACCTCTGTGCGGATGGCCGGGCCGGATCCGTCTAGTGGTCGACCCAGCGAAGCAGCGGAGCTGGAAGCCTCCAGGCTGGACGTGGTAGTCCCTGGGTGGGGTAAAGTAGTCCCCGAGTGTAGTGTAGCAGTCCCCGGGTGCAGTGGATCAGTTTCTGGGTGCGCTGGAGCAGTCCCCGGGTGTGGTGGAGCAGTTCCCGGACATGGAGGAGTCACGGAGGTCTTGGAGCCGACAGTCCCCTGGTCCGCATCCAATATTATCGAGTTGGATTCAAGAGACGACGTGATTGATGGCTTGCGCAGGTGCTCGAGGGAGACTCTACGCGGAATTGCTTGTCTTGTTGACACGATGCGGGCGAGCGTGTCCATGGCCTCGTTGTTTACCCTGGGAACATGGTGAAACTCGCACCCTTCGAAACAGGCGCACAACTGCGGCACGAATAAACGATATAGAGCCATGTTTGGGTCCCTGGTGTCCCAGTCACCCGACACTTGCTGTACCACTAGATCGGAGTCACCGAAGCATAGGATGCGTCGGATGCCTATTTCTTTTGCCATCTTGAGGCCATGGACGAGCGCCTCGTATTCCACGACATTGTTGGACGCACGGAAATGGATCTGTAGCACATATTCCAGCCGGTCTCCTTTGGGAGAGGTGATGACCACTCCGGCTCCGAGCCCTGCGTACATCATGGAGCCGTCGAAATGCAACTTCCAATGCATCGAGTCAGAGCAAGGCGGCAGGTACTACGTCTCTACCCAATCAACAAGGAAATCCGCCAGGTCCTGAGACTTGATCGCCGTTCTTGCCTCGTATTGAATGTTATGGGCGACGAGCTCTATGGCCCATTTCGCCACCCGGCATGTGCCATCTCTATTCCCGATGATCTCTAAAAGTGGCGCGAGCGCCACCACCCGGATGGAGTGCTCCTGGAAGTAGCATACACTAGCTTCTGGTAGTGAGGGTAATTCTGCTTCAAGAGCGAGAGTACCTCACTCAAGTAGTACACCGGTCGTTGCACCGGCCGCGCTTTTCCTTCTTTTGGCCTCTCCACTACTAGCACCACACTCACGACCTGGTTGGTTGCTGCGATGTACATCATCATGGGCTCCTTTGCTGCTAGTGCTGCCAGAATGGGTGGTGAGGTGAGCATGTGCGTGAGGTCACCGAAAGCTTCGTCCGCTTGCGATGTCCAGAAAAATTTGTTCGTCTTCTTCATGAGTTGGTACAGCGGGAGTGCTTTTTCGCCCAGCCAGCCGATGAACCGGTTGAGGGAGGCCAGGCATCCGATGAACTTCTGGACATCTCGTAAGTTCTTGGGCAGCTGCATGCGCTCGATTGTGCCGATCTTCTCTGGGTTCACCTCGATTCCTTGCTCTGATACGAGAAAATCGAGGAGCTGACCAGCTGGGACGCCGAACACACATTTCTCTGGGTTCAGCTTCATCTGGAACTAGCGGAGGTTGGTGAATGTTTCCTTTATATCTTCAAGGAGTGTTTGGTGCTCCTTGGTCTTGACTACCACATCATCCACGTAGGCGTGCATGTTTCTGCCAATCTGAGTCTGCAAGCATTTCTGCATGCAGCGTTGGTATGTTGCTTCAGCGTTATTTACCCCGAACGGCATAGTGGTGTAGCAGTAGGATCTGTAGGGCGTGATGAATGATGTCTTTATTTGATCATCGGGGTTTAGCTGGATCTGGTGGTAGCCAGAGTATGTGTCCAGAAATGACAACAGCTCACAGTCGGCCGTGGAATTGATCACTTGGTCTATCCTTGGCGAATGGATCTTTGGGGCATGCTTTGTTTATACTGGTGTAGTCAACACACATGCGCCAAGTCTTGTTCTTCTTTAGCACGAGTACGGGGTTTTCCAGCCATTCCGGGTGGAAAACCTCCATGATGAATCTGGCTGCGATTAGCCGGGTGATCTCCTCACCAATGGTTCTTCTTTTTTCTTCTACGAAGCGGCGTAGTGACTGTTTTTTTTGAAACCTTTACCGTAGGGAAAGCCCCTATGGTGTGATTTTATATATTACTGAAAAATAATCCTTCTATGTACAAAGTCTAAAGGGGGAGAAAACATCAGGGGTAAGAAATGTCTATGGTAAGTAAAACAAGGGAGAACACAAATTACACAAAGTGGGAAAAGATCCATTCTACAAGTGTTTGCACCAGGGTCGACTTCACCCTATATTTATGCAAGAGAAGATCACTTTGGAACCCCATCTTCCACTGATTAAAACTCACTGGCTGACCTCTGAATATGTCATCATTTCTAACCTTCCATATTTTCCAGGTGGCGCACGCCACCACTTCCATAAAACATGGTCCCGAGAAGTAATTTCTCGCAGATACAAAGATTTCAGCAAATGTACCCAAATTATTCCAATGAATATCTAGGAAGTCCCAACACTGATTTGCAAACATACATTCAAAGAATAGATGACCTCTGGTCTCCCTACGTGTATCGCTGCAAAGGATGCATTCAGGCCCTGCTTCCACTTTCCAATTTTTACATAGCATCAGATCCTTTGGGTTGAGCCTATCCATCATGAGAAGCTAGCAGAACACTTTAATTTTTGGCAAAGATTTTGAATCCCAAATAGCATTAAGGGCCGCATCTTACGGTAGTTGTCCAAACAAAAAATTATAATACTTCGAAGGTGTATAGCTATCACCCCAAACAAACACTCTTCGATCCGGCAAATTAGGTGAAAGGGTTATCCCCTGAATGAGCTGTGTAATTTGTCCCAACTCCTCAAAAGCTTCTACTGACAAGGGAAGAGCAAAGCAGGAAGCCAGATCTTCCACCTGAGCCAAAGCCACTACACAAAGGTCTTCATTGGGAGCAAAAGAGTGCTCGGTGAGCTCCCTTGGAACCCTCAGAACACCTGACCCAGATCCCCTGAATTATCCGGCAAAGTAGTGACTGGTTGACTGGCTTTGCGTCCGGCCTAACATGTAAAGATTGCTCGGTGAGCTCCCTCGGAACACCTAGCATGTCCTTGGGGGACCATGCGAAGATATCTGGATTCTCATGGAGGAAGTCGACGAGCGCGCATTCCTATTTGTTGTCGAGGCCGTCTCCGACCAGGACGAACTTGTCCGGCTCGGCCTCGTTCAACAAGATCTTTCTCGTGCCCTTGGATGGCTTGAACTGCGCTTCTCCGACCGGCTTGGGCTTGCCAGCCTGCATGTCCTTCTATAGGGCCGCCACGTTCTGCATCATTATGCGCTTCCGATATCTTGGACCCGTCCGTGGCACACTCCACAGACCGTCTATAGCAACCAGCCAGGGTGATGATGCCCTTGGGTCCTGGTAGCTTCATCTTGAGGTACGTGTAATGCGGTACCGCCATGAACTTGGTGAGCGTCGGGCACCCTAGGATTGTGTGGTACGCGTTACAGAGGTTTACCACCTCGAACCAGATGGGCTCGTGGTGGAAGTTATCCTCCGTGCCAAAGATCACGTCCACCTGGATCTTTCCGATGGGCAAGTGCAACGGGCCCGGGACGGCTCTGTGGAAGGAGGTGCTTAACGGCTCCAGCTGCGACTCGCTGATACCGAGCCGGTCTAGCGAGCTACGGTACAGGAGGTTGATGCTGCTCCCTCCGTCTACGAGGATGCGAGAGAACCTACAGGAATGCTTCTGGGAGACAATGATAGGATCCAAAACCATCGTGTAGGTGCCTGGCTGAGGCAGCTCAGCTGGCTGGTCCTTCCGGCTCCATGCAACTTCTTGCTCCGACCAGTTTAGGTACTGGGGAACGGGAGGAATGATTGCGTTCACTTCCGCCTCGCGATGCCTCTTGGTGTGCTTGGTCTCCAGCTCCGTTGTGAATATGTGGTAGTTTCCCACCTGTCGGGGGTAGTTGTTATCATCATCTTCCCTTTGGCGCTGGTTATTGCGATCGCCTGGCAGCCCACTGGCTGGAGGAGGCGGTGCCTGTGCAGCCGGTGTACCAGCGATCTCTACCATCTTCTTCTTATAGGTGCACTGGCGTGTGGTATGCGTAGTCGGTTTGTTGCCTCCGCTATGGAACTTGCATGGCCCATCAAGCATCGACTCGATGGTGTACTTGGGCCTCAGAGGCTTGTCATCGGGCTTCTGTCTCCGGCTTCCGCCTGCAGCCGGATCCTCCTGCACTGCCGCTACCTGCCTGGAACCATAATGGTTATCCGGCTGGTCATCCTTTCTCTTTCCGTGGCGGTTGTCATGCCGCCTAGAATTGTGGCCATTTCCTTCTGGCTGGCGACGATCTACGGCGATGTAAACGATTATTTGCCCTTGGTCATCCACCCGAACAGATCTTTTCATTGCCGCGTCGGTTGTGGTGTACTTGTCTGCGATGGCCATGGTCTACGCCATGGTTGTGGGATCCACCCGGCGGAGCTTGTGTTTGAGCATGGTGCCGACTCTTCAGCCATTGATAAAGAAGTCCACCGCCTGGTGCTCTCATACCCCCTCGCAGGAGTTGTGCATGCTCGTCCATCGGGTGATGTAGGAGCGGTCTGATTCATCCGGACCCTGTATGCGAAGAGAGAGCTCGTCAGGTCAGCCTGGGCGCTTGTAGGTACCGGTGAAGTTGCGGACGAACGCCTTCTCGAAATCGATCCACGCATTGATGCTGTTGTCGGGGAGGCTATTGAGCCACGTCCTGGCAGAGTCAAGGAGCATGAGAGGGGCGTAGCGTACTACCACCCGGCGGTTGCCGTTTGCGATTCCCACAGCGGTGGTGTAGTCCACCAACCAGTCCTCCGGCTTGACCGAGCCATTGTATTTTGGCATATCCCTTGGGAGCGAAAATCCCTTTGGAAATGGCTCGTTCCAGATGCGCGGTCTAAAACATCTTGGCCCGGCTGGACTTTCTTCTTCTAGCACGCGTAACTGGACTAGTAGGTCGATTCGTGCGCACGCGTCTTGCTGTTCCTCCGGCTCGAGCAGTCCCAGCCGACCGGATAGGCGGGACTTGGGTAGAGCTTGGTCTTTTCCGGCTTCATCAGCCGGCTCGCGGTTTTTGCTAGTAACAGCTGCCGCGTCAGGGGCATTGTGCCCACGGCCTGTAGATCCACCGCGTGGGTGGTTGCTCGGCCTTGCTCCGTTTGGGGAAGATGCCTTGCTGTCGCCTGCAGCCGGATCCACCATCCGGCGAGCCGGTTGGGTTCTGATGTTGCTGGCCATGCCGAGTTCTGCCTCAGCTTGCTATTTGTTTGCCACGACCACGAGGAGCTGGACACGTGCCTGCTAACGGAGCAGCTCCTCGCCCTCCAAGTGGCTTAGCTCTACAACTGCTGCCTCCGCGGCCCTTATGTTTTTGGCGGGGGTGTTGTAGACTGGTTGTACCTCAGGTGTACGCAGATCAACAGCGCCATCCATCTCCGAGCCGAGGCTTCGGCCTTATGGCTGGGCCAGGCGGCTGGCGCCGGGCAAGCGGTCGAAGCCATGCATGATGTTGTACTCGCGCATGGTCGTGTTCATCCGCCACTAGGCGGCTGCCACCTTGCCAGCTTCTTCTAGAAGATTCGGGCGAGTATCCTTTAGGGCTGCCACAGCTGCAGCTTGGTCTACCTTGATCGGGGTGATGGGGTTGCGGAGGTGTTCGATGGACGAGTTGAGTAGGTCCTGGTTCGGGAGGCGTGAGTTGGTGGCGCGGCCGTCCATGTTGCGCTCCAGAGGCGGGTGACGGTTCTCCACCGAGCCTGCCATCATGACCTCGACGCTGCCGCTGGCAACACGTGAAGCGGAGAAACTAGGGGCGCGCCAGAGATGGTGACGACCTCACGAGGGAAAGCCTCAACAACGGTGGTGATGTAGACGCGGTGTTCGCCGAAGTGCATGATGGAGCCTCCGCTTGGGAAAAACCCCCCCAGCGAAACAGGATGCATTGTTAAGGACGCAGTCAATGGAGCAGAAAGTGAGGACGACACCAGAGGCGACTCGCTCACCGGCGACGAGTGGATGTCCCATGCGAAAGATGAACCTACCTGAAGCGCTGTGCCCCATGGTGGGCTCCAACTGTCATGGTGTGGAACACAACAGTACCATCGAGGATGGCTTGAGGGGGACAATCAGGATGCTATCGGTGGTTACTCGCAATGGTTTGGGCACAGATACTGCAAACACAGGGATGTACCCAGGTTCGGAGCCCTCTTGGCGAGGTAAAGCTCCTACTCCTGCAAGGATCTACTATCGAAGGGGGGCGAATGCCCAATACAGACGCTCCTTGAGCTGTTTCCTTAGCTACTCCTTGCTAGAAGGAGCAGAAGGAGCTACTTAACTTGTCCAATGTGGAGAACTTCTAACTTGTAATTGTCGACCTAGAACCCTGGCACTACCTCCCCTTATATACTGTTTGAAGAGGCAGTTTACAAGATGGGTTCTAGGGTTTACTGTTTGGATCTGGGACTTACAAAGTGGGCCGCCTGGACAGGGCCAAACTGTAGGCCTGGGTCCAGTCAAGCCTCCAGTACAAGGAAGGACCACGATACAGTGTCCAACGCCCTAGCTTTACTCGTCAGCCGGCTCTTTATGCGTAAGCCGGAGCTTTCCTTGTCAGCCCTTGCTTTGCTCGTCAGCCTCCAGCTTTGGCACAGTTGTCCGGTAGAGCCGGCCAGGCTAGCCATCATGTCCGTTCAAAGGTGCTATCAGCGGGGAGCGTCATTCCCACCGTACTACCGCTAGCGGATCCGAGGCGGCTGGCTAGGATCAGCCTCCCAGCCGGTTTTTCTGGCTACCCGGCTAGACAGGCCAGCCAGGGAAACTTGGATGTGGAACGGGTGGGGGATTCCACCTGGCTGTGGTTCCTTGGTCTGGGTCTAGACGGCGTGATCTCCTTGGAGCCGGCCGGCTAGTCCTGTCTTGGCCTACCCGGGGGTTATCCCTCCGACATGATTATTTGTACTTCACTTATACCTGCAATTTAAGTTGCTTGATGTATACTGGACATACTTTTCATGTGAACAACAATAATACAACATGTTATATATACATATGCTTTGCGTACATGTTATTCTTTTTGGTTCTTCCACTTTCAGCTTACCCAAAGCTGTGGACAGCTTTTCATGAAGAAAGGGAGGATGATGAGGATATATACAGGGATTACAATGATTCTAACTACTTGAACTAGAAGGAAATATTGAGTCAAATCAATAATGACTATTAGGTGACTGCATTCCTAGTTGGACAAGATACTTTGATTTATAAGAACTTTATACTACCTAAATCATGGTGTTATTGTTTGACTAGATTTAATATCCTTCGGACTAGCGCTAGCGGGAAGGAGAGGGAGGAAGGCAAGGAGTCCGACGTGATGATCATCCAAGGACACGCGAGGGAGGAGAGGGAGGCAGGCGCAATACAAGCAAGGGATATCATCAAAGAGAAGGAACGTTCAATTCGGACAGACAGACGTCCTAAAATTGAAACGAACGTGGATTCCTCATACGAACACCAAATCAAGAAAATAAGCACTTGTTGGATAAATAATTCCAAGATCTTTCCAATGAGTACTTCCACGTCTAAAAGACCCTGGATAATCTGGGCCCCACACCTCGGATAATCCGGACCTATTTTTTTGGAGATTCTGCTAAGGACTTCGTGCGCGATTTTATATACGGCCCCAGATAATCTGGCCCACTTAGACCGGATAATCCGGCCGAAAAAGTTCCCATTAGATCCGGACAGATATGACTGTGTCAGACACGTTTTCGTTTCGTGTTTTTCGGACGTTTCAGCGGCCATATAAGCCTGGAAACACCCTCTAGTTTAGGTTAGGCCACGTTAAAACTATTTTGGAGTTATTTCTATCTAGAACCTCTGGAATTACCTTGTGATCGAATTATAATACTTCAATTGAGTGTGATCTGTTGATCCATCAGGAATTAGTAGATTGCAAACTACCGTTCGTGGTCGACGGCTACGTGCACAAGAGTGTGGTGTTGTGAATATCCTACAGGGTTCGAGAGCTGTTGCATTGGCATCAGGGTTCGAGCGGGAGAGTTCATAGGTACAACCTAGTTATCTATCATCCACCATCATCACCGCCATCCGCTTAATGAGAAGATCGGGCCACCCCATATCAAAACCATAATGATCCACATGACCACATACAATCAAGAGGGCGTGGTGATGTAACCTTTGTCACATTGGTGCTCCATTGCATTCTGATGTTGCACTCCAGCATGTTCTAGGGCTTTTTAACCATGGTTATACACATATTGAAGTGTCATTGCATGTTTTCTTTTCCAAACCACAATGATCCACATGACCACACACACTCAAGTGTGTGTGGTGATGCGACTTTATCACACTGGTGCTCCATCGCATTCCAATGTTGCACTCCAGCATGTTCTAGTGCTTTCTGGCCATGATTTGACACATATTGGAGTGTCATTGCATGTGTTCTTTTCCGAACCGCAATGATCCACATGACCACAGACACTCAAGTGGGTGTGGTGATGCAACCTCTGTCACACTAGTCCTCCATCACATTCCAAGGTTGCACTCCAACATTTTCTAGTGCTTTCTGACCATGGTTTGACACATATTGGAGTGTATTGGCATGAGCTCTTTTCGAAACCACAATGATCCAGATGACCAAACACACTCAAGTTGGTGTGGTGATACAACGTCTATCACACTAGTGATGCATTGCATTCCAATGATGCACTCTAGGATGTTCTAGTGCTTTCTGACCTTGGTTTGACACATATTGGAGTGTCATTTGATGTGTTCTTTTCCAAACCACAATGATCCACATGACCACACACAGTCAAGTGGATGTGGTGATGCAACCTTTGTCACACTGGTGCTCCATTGCATTCTAATAATATTGCACTCCACCATGTTCTAGGGCTTTGTGACCATGGTTTGACACATATTGGAGTGTCCTTGCATGTGTTCTTTTCCAAACCACAATGATCCACATGACAACACACACTCAAGTGGGTGTGGTGATGCAACCTCTGTCACACTGGAGCTCCATTACATTCCAATGTTGCACTCCAGTATGTCCTAGGTCTTTCTGACCATGGTTTGACACATATTGGAGTGTCATTGCATGCGTTGTTTTCGAAACCACAATGATCCACATGACCACACACACTCAAGTGGGTGTGGTGATGCAACCTTTGCCACATTGGTGCTCCATTGCACTCCGATGTTGCGCTCCAGCATGTTCTAGTGCATTCTGACCATGATTTGACACATATTGGAGTGTCATTGCATGTGTTCTTTTCCGAACCACAATGATCCACATGACCACAGACACTCAAGTGGGTGTGGTGATGCAACCTCTGTCACACTAGTGGTCCATCACATTCCAAGGTTGCACTCCAACATTTTCTAGTGCTTTCTGACCATGGTTTGACACATATTGGAGTGTCGTTGAATGAGCTCTTTTCGAAACCACAATGATCCACATGACCAAACACACTCAAGTTGGTGTGCTGATACAACGTCTATCACACTACTGATGCATTGCATTCCAATGTTGCACTCCAGGATGTTCTAGTGCTTTCTGACCATGGTTTGACACATATTGGAGTGTCATTTGATGTGTTCTTTTCCAAACACACTGAAGTGGATGTCGTGATGCAATCTTTGTCACACTGGTGCTCCATTGCATTCTAATAATATTGCACTCCACCATGTTCTAGGGCTTTGTGACCATGTTTTGACACATATTGGAGTGTCCTTGCATGTGTTATTTTCCAAAACACAATGATCCACATGACCACACACACTCAAGTGGGTATGGTGATGCAACCTTTGTCACACTGGTGCTCCATTGCATTTTAATGTCTCACTCCAGCATGTTCTAGGGCTTGCTGACCATGGTTTGCCGCATATTGGAGTGTCATGTCATGTGTTCTTTTCCAAACCATAATGATCCACGTGACCACAGACACTCAAGTGGGTGTGGTGATGCAACCTTTGTCATGCTGGTGCTCCATTGCATTCCAATGTTGCACTCCAACATTTTCACGTTCACTATGACCATGGTTTGACATATATTGGAGTTTCATCGCATGTGTTATTTTCCAAACCACAATGATCCACATGACCACACACACTCAAGTAGGTGTGGTGATGCAACCTATGTCACTCTGGTGCTCCATTGCATTAAATGATGCACTCTAGCATGTTCTAGGGCTTCCTGACCATGGTTTAACACATATTGGAGTGTTATTGCATGTGTTCTTTTTCGAACCACAACGATCCACATGACCATAAACACTGTAGTGGGCGTGGTGATGCAACCTATGTCACACTGGTTCTCCACCGCATTCCAATGTTGTACTCCAGCATTTTCTAGTGCTTTCTGACCATGGTTTGACACATATTGGAGTGTCATTGCATGTGTTTTTTCCAAACCATAATGATCTACATGACCACATACACTCAAGTGGGTATGGTGTTTTAACCTTTGTCACACTGGTGCTCCTTCGCATTCCAATGTTGCGCTCCAGGATGTTCTATTACTTTCTGACCATGGTTTGACACATATTGAAGTGTCATTGCATGTTTTCTTTTCCAAACCACAATGATCCACATGACCACACACACTCAAGTGGGTGTGGTGATGTGACCTTTATCACACTGGTGCTCCATCGCATTCTAATGTTGCGCTCCAGCATGTTCTAGTGCTTTCTGACCATGATTTGACACATATTGGAGTGTCATTGCATGTGTTCTTTTCTGAACCACGATGATCCACATGACCACAAACACTCAAGTGAGTGTGGTGATGCAACCTCTATCACACTAGTGCTCCATCACATTCCAAGGTTGCACTCCAACATTTTCTAGTGCTTTCTGACCATGGTTTGACACATATTGGTGTGTCGTTGCATGAGCTCTTTTCGAAACCACAATGATCCACATGACCAAACAACCTCAAGTTGGTGTGGTGATACAACGTCTATCACACTAGTGATGCATTCCATTCCAATGTTGCACTCCAAGATGTTCTAGTGCTTTCTGAGCATGGGTTAACACCTATTGGAGTGTCATTTGATGTGTTCTTTTCCAAACCACAATGATCCACATGACCACACACACTCAAGGGGATGTGGTGATGCAACCTTTGTCACACTGGTGCTCCGTTGCATTCTAATAATATTGCACTCCACCATGTTCTAGGGCTTTGTGACCATGGTTTGACACATATTGGAGTGTCCTTGCATGTGTTCTTTTCCAAACCACAATGATCCACATGACCACACACACTCAAGTGGGTGTGGTGATGCAACCTCTGTCACACTAGAGTTCCATTGCATTCCAATGTTGCACACCACTATGTTCTGGGTCTTTTTGACCATGGTTTGACAAATATTGGAGTGTCATTGGATGTGTTCTTTTTGAAACCACAATGATTCACATGACCACACACACTCAAGTGGGTGTGGTGATGCAACCTTTGTCACACTAGTGCTCCATTGCATTTCAATGTCTAACTCGAGCATGTTCTAGGGCTTTCTGACCATGGTTTGCCACATATTGGAGTGTCATGTCATGTGTTTTTTCCAAACCATAATGATCCACGTGACCACAGACACTCCAGTGGGTGTGGTGATGCAACCTTTTTAACGCTGATGCTCCATTGCATTCTAATGTTGCACACTCCAACATGTTCAAGGCCACTATGACCATGGTTTGACACATATTGGAGTTTCATCACATGTGTTATTTTCCAAACCATAATGATCCACATGACCACACACACTCAAGTGGGTGTGGTGATGCAACCTATGTCAATCTGGTGCTCGATTGCATTAAATGTTGCACACTAGGATGTTCTAGGGCTTCCTGACCATGGTTTAACACATGTTGGAGTGTTATTGCATGTGTTTTTTCCGAACCACAATGATCCACATGACCACAAACACTCTAGTGGGCATGTTGATGCAACCTCTGTCACACTGGTTCTCCACCGCATTCCAATGTTGCACTCCAGCATTTTCTAGTGCTTTCTGACCATGGTTTGACACATATTGGAGTGTCATTGCATGTGTTCTTTTCCAAACCATAATGATTCACATCACCACATACAATCAAGTGGGTATGGTGATGTAACCTCTCTCACACTGGTGCTCCATCGCATTCCAATGTTGCACTCCAGCATGTTCTAGTGCCTTCTGACCATGGGTTGACACATATTGGAGTGTCATTGCATGTCTTATTTTCCGAAACACAGTGATCCACATGACTATAGACACTCAAGTGTGTGTGGTGATGCAACCTCTGTCACACTGGTGCTCCATCACATTCCAATGTTGGACTCCAAGATTTCTAGTGCTTTCTGGCCATGGTTTGACACATATTGGAGTGTCATTGCATGTGCTATTTTCGACACCACAATGATCAAAATGACCACACACACTCAAGTGGGTGTGATGATGCAACCTTTTTAACACTAGTGCTCCATTGCATTCCAATGGTGCACTCCAGCATGTTCAAGGTCATTCTAACCATGGTTTGACACATATTGGACTTTCATTCCATGTGTTATTTTCCAAACCACAATGATCCACATGACCATACACATTGAAGTGGGTGTGGTGATGCAACCTCTATCACTCTTGTGCTCCATTGCATTCCAATGTTGCACTCCAACATGTTCTAGGGCTTTCAGACCATGGTTTGACACATATTGGAGTGTCATTGCATGTGTTCTTTTCTGAACCACAATGATCCACATGACCACAGACACTCAAGTGGGTGTGGTGATACGACCTTTATCACACTGGTGCTCCATCGCATTCCAATGTTCGCTCCAACATGTTCTAGTGCTTTCTGACCATGATTTGACACATATTGGAGTGTCATTGCATGTGTTCTTTTCCGAACCACAATGATCCACATGACCACAGACACTCAAGTGGGTGTGGTGATGCAACCTCTATCACACTGGTGCTCCATCACATTCCAATATTGCACTCCAACATTTTCTAGTGCTTTGTGACCATGGTTTGACACATATTGGAGTGTGATTGCATGAGCTCTTTTCTAAACCACAATGATCCACATGACCAGACACACTCAAGTTGCTGTGGTGATACAACCTCTATCACTCTAGTGTTGCATTTCATTCCAATATTGCACTCCAGGATGTTCTAGGGCTTTTTGACCATGGTTTGACACATATTGGAGTCTCATTAGATGTCTTCTTTTCCAAACCACAATGATCCACATGACCACGCACACTCAAGTGGATGTGGTGATGCAACCTTTGTCACACTGGTGCTCCATTGCATTCTAATAATATTGCACTCCACCATGTTCTAGGGCTTTATTACCATGGTTTGACACATATTGGAGTGTCCTTGCATGTGCTGTTTTCCAAACCACAATGATCCACATGACCACACACACTCAAGTGGGTGTGGTGATGCAACCTCTATCACACTGGAGCTCCATTGCATTCCAATGTTGCACTCCAGCATGTTCTAGGTCTTTCTAACCATGGTTTGACACATATTGGATTGTCATTGCATGCGTTCTTTTCGAAACAATAATGACCCACATGACCACACGCACACAAGTGGGTGTGGTGATGCAACCTATGTCCCACTGCGCTCCATTGCATTTCAAGGTCTCACTCCAGCATGTTCTACGGCTTTCTGACCATGGTTTGCCACATATTGGAGTGTCCTGTCATGTGTTCTTTTCCAAACCACAATGATCCACATGACAAAAGACACTCAAGTGGGTGTGGTGATGCATCCTTTGTCACGCTGGTGCTCCATTGCATTCCAATGTTGTAGTCCAACATGTTCAAGGTCATTATGACCATGGTTTGACACATATTGGAGTTTCATCGCATGTGTTATTTTCCAAACCATAATGATCCACATGACCACACACACACTCAAGTGGGTGTGGTGATGCAACCTATGTCACTCTAGTGTTCCATTGCATTAAATGTTGCACTCCAGCATGTTCTAGGGCTTCCTGACCATGGTTTAACACATATTGGAGTGTTATTGCATGTGTTATTTTCCGAACCACAATGATCCAGCATGTGGTCATGGTTCTAGTGGTTTCTGACCATGGTTTGCCACCATAGTTTGACACATATTGGAGTGTCATTGCATGTGCTCTTTTCGAAACCACAATGATACACATGACCAAACACACTCAAGTTCGTGCGGTGATGCAACCTCTGTCACACTGGTGCTCCATTGCATTCCAATGTTGCACTCCAGCATGTTCTAGGGCTTTCTAACCATGGTTTGACACATATTGGAGTGTCATTGCATGTGTTCTTTTTGAAACCACAATGATCCACATGACCACACACACTCAAGTGGGTGTGGTGATGTGACCTTTATCACACTGGTGCTCCATCGCATTCTAATGTTGCGCTCCAGCATGTTCTAGTGCTTTCTGACCATGATTTGACACATATTGGAGTGTCATTGCATGTGTTCTTTTCTGAACCACGATGATCCACATGACCACAGACACTCAAGTGAGTGTGGTGATGCAACCTCTATCACACTAGTGCTCCATCACATTCCAAGGTTGCACTCCAACATTTTCTAGTGCTTTCTGACCATGGTTTGACACATATTGGTGTGTCGTTGCATGAGCTCTTTTCGAAACCACAATGATCCACATGACCAAACAACCTCAAGTTGGTGTGGTGATACAACGTCTATCACACTAGTGATGCATTCCATTCCAATGTTGCACTCCAAGATGTTCTAGTGCTTTCTGAGCATGGGTTAACACCTATTGGAGTGTCATTTGATGTGTTCTTTTCCAAACCACAATGATCCACATGACCACACACACTCAAGGGGATGTGGTGATGCAACCTGTGTCACACTGGTGCTCCGTTGCATTCTAATAATATTGCACTCCACCATGTTCTAGGGCTTTGTGACCATGGTTTGACACATATTGGAGTGTCCTTGCATGTGTTCTTTTCCAAACCACAATGATCCACATGACCACACACACTCAAGTGGGTGTGGTGATGCAACCTCTGTCACACTAGAGTTCCATTGCATTCCAATGTTGCACACCACTATGTTCTGGGTCTTTTTGACCATGGTTTGACACATATTGGAGTGTCATTGGATGTGTTCTTTTTGAAACCACAATGATTCACATGACCACACACACTCAAGTGGGTGTGGTGATGCAACCTTTGTCACACTAGTGCTCCATTGCATTTCAATGTCTAACTCGAGCATGTTCTAGGGCTTTCTGACCATGGTTTGCCACATATTGGAGTGCATGTCATGTGTTTTTTTCCAAACCATAATGATCCACGTGACCACAGACACTCCAGTGGGTGTGGTGATGCAACCTTTTTAACGCTGATGCTCCATTGCATTCTAATGTTGCACACTCCAACATGTTCAAGGTCACTATGACCATGGTTTGACACATATTGGAGTTTCATCACATGTGTTATTTTCCAAACCATAATGATCCACATGACCACACACACTCAAGTGGGTGTGGTGATGCAACCTATGTCAATCTGGTGCTCGATTGCATTAAATGTTGCACACTAGGATGTTCTAGGGCTTCCTGACCATGGTTTAACACATGTTGGAGTGTTATTGCATGTGTTTTTTCCGAACCACAATGATCCACATGACCACAAACACTCTAGTGGGCATGTTGATGCAACCTCTGTCACACTGGTTCTCCACCGCATTCCAATGTTGCACTCCAGCATTTTCTAGTGCTTTCTGACCATGGTTTGACACATATTGGAGTGTCATTGCATGTGTTCTTTTCCAAACCATAATGATTCACATCACCACATACAATCAAGTGGGTATGGTGATGTAACCTCTCTCACACTGGTGCTCCATCGCATTCCAATGTTGCACTCCAGCATGTTCTAGTGCCTTCTGACCATGGGTTGACACATATTGGAGTGTCATTGCATGTCTTATTTTCCGAAACACAGTGATCCACATGACTATAGACACTCAAGTGTGTGTGGTGATGCAACCTCTGTCACACTGGTGCTCCATCACATTCCAATGTTGGACTCCAAGATTTCTAGTGCTTTCTGGCCATGGTTTGACACATATTGGAGTGTCATTGCATGTGCTATTTTCGAAACCACAATGATCAAAATGACCACACACACTCAAGTGGGTGTGATGATGCAACCTTTTTAACACTAGTGCTCCATTGCATTCCAATGGTGCACTCCAGCATGTTCAAGGTCATTCTAACCATGGTTTGACACATATTGGACTTTCATTCCATGTGTTATTTTCCAAACCACAATGATCCACATGACCATACACACTGAAGTGGGTGTGGTGATGCAACCTCTATCACTCTTGTGCTCCATTGCATTCCAATGTTGCACTCCAACATGTTCTAGGGCTTTCAGACCATGGTTTGACACATATTGGAGTGTCATTGCATGTGTTCTTTTCTGAACCACAATGATCCACATGACCACAGACACTCAAGTGGGTGTGGTGATACGACCTTTATCACACTGGTGCTCCATCGCATTCCAATGTTCGCTCCAACATGTTCTAGTGCTTTCTGACCATGATTTGACACATATTGGAGTGTCATTGCATGTGTTCTTTTCCGAACCACAATGATCCACATGACCACAGACACTCAAGTGGGTGTGGTGATGCAACCTCTATCACACTGGTGCTCCATCACATTCCAATATTGCACTCCAACATTTTCTAGTGCTTTGTGACCATGGTTTGACACATATTGGAGTGTGATTGCATGAGCTCTTTTCTAAACCACAATGATCCACATGACCAGACACACTCAAGTTGCTGTGGTGATACAACCTCTATCACTCTAGTGTTGCATTTCATTCCAATATTGCACTCCAGGATGTTCTAGGGCTTTTTGACCATGGTTTGACACATATTGGAGTCTCATTAGATGTCTTCTTTTCCAAACCACAATGATCCACATGACCACGCACACTCAAGTGGATGTGGTGATGCAACCTTTGTCACACTGGTGCTCCATTGCATTCTAATAATATTGCACTCCACCATGTTCTAGGGCTTTATTACCATGGTTTGACACATATTGGAGTGTCCTTGCATGTGCTGTTTTCCAAACCACAATGATCCACATGACCACACACACTCAAGTGGGTGTGGTGATGCAACCTCTATCACACTGGAGCTCCATTGCATTCCAATGTTGCACTCCAGCATGTTCTAGGTCTTTCTAACCATGGTTTGACACATATTGGATTGTCATTGCATGCGTTCTTTTCGAAACAATAATGACCCACATGACCACACGCACACAAGTGGGTGTGGTGATGCAACCTATGTCCCACTGCGCTCCATTGCATTTCAAGGTCTCACTCCAGCATGTTCTACGGCTTTCTGACCATGGTTTGCCACATATTGGAGTGTCCTGTCATGTGTTCTTTTCCAAACCACAATGATCCACATGACAAAAGACACTCAAGTGGGTGTGGTGATGCATCCTTTGTCACGCTGGTGCTCCATTGCATTCCAATGTTGCAGTCCAACATGTTCAAGGTCATTATGACCATGGTTTGACACATATTGGAGTTTCATCGCATGTGTTATTTTCCAAACCATAATGATCCACATGACCACACACACACTCAAGTGGGTGTGGTGATGCAACCTATGTCACTCTAGTGTTCCATTGCATTAAATGTTGCACTCCAGCATGTTCTAGGGCTTCCTGACCATGGTTTAACACATATTGGAGTGTTATTGCATGTGTTATTTTCCGAACCACAATGATCCAGCATGTGGTCATGGTTCTAGTGGTTTCTGACCATGGTTTGCCACCATAGTTTGACACATATTGGAGTGTCATTGCATGTGCTCTTTTCGAAACCACAATGATACACATGACCAAACACACTCAAGTTCGTGCGGTGATGCAACCTCTGTCACACTGGTGCTCCATTGCATTCCAATGTTGCACTCCAGCATGTTCTAGGGCTTTCTAACCATGGTTTGACACATATTGGAGTGTCATTGCATGTGTTCTTTTTGAAACCACAATGATCCACATGACCACACACACAAGTGGGTGTGGTGATCCATCCTTTGTCACACTGGTGTTCCATTGCATTCCAATGTTGCACTCCAGCATGTTCAAGGTCATTCTGACCATGGTTTGACACATATTGGAGTTTCATTGCATGTGTTCTTTTCCAAACCACAGTGATCCACATGACCACACACACTCAAGTTGGTGTGGTGATGCAACCTTTGTCACTCTGGTGCTCCATTGCATTCTAATGTTGCACTCCAGCATTTTCTAGGGCTTTCTGACCATGGTTTGACACATATTGGAGTGTCATTGCATGTGTTCTTTTCTAAAACACAATGATCCACATGACCACAGACACTCTAGTGGGCGTGGTGATGCAACCTTTGTCACACTGGTGCTCCATCGCATTCCAATGATGCACTCCAATATTTTCTAGTGCTTTCTGACCATGGTTTGACACATATTGGAGTGTCATTGCATGTGTTCTTTTCCAAACCATAATGATCCAGATGACCACATAAACTCAAGTGGGCATGGTGATGTAACCTCTGTCACATTGGTGCTCCATTACATTACAATGTTGCACTCCAGCATGTTCAAGGGCTTTCTAACCAAGGTTTGACACATATTGGAGTTTCATTGCATGTGTTATTCTCCAAACCACAATGATCAACATGACCACACACACTCAAGTGGGTGTCGTGATGCATCCTCTGTCACTCTAGTGCTCCATCGCATTCCAATGTTGCACTCCAGCATGTTCTGGGGCTTTCTGACCATGGTTTGACACATATTGGAGTGTCATTGCATGTGTTCTTTTCTGAACCACAATGATCCACATGACCACAGACACTCAAGTGGGTGTGGTGATACGACCTTTATCACACTGGTGCTCCATCGCGTTCCAATGTTCGCTCCAGCATGTTCTACTGCTATGTGAGATCCAGGCACATGGCTTAATAGGATTGATAGGATACTCATATCAACAAGTTGCAACTTCTTTTCTAGAAGCTCATTCGAAAAGAACTCTAAGGTTAAGCGTGCTTGTCCTAGAGCAATTCTAGGATGGGTGATCGACCGGGAAGTGGGTAACCGGGTGCGCACGAGTGAGGACAAAGTGCGCAGAAAAGACTAGTGTTGGTCTGTGGGGCCAGTCTAGATATCCTATTAAGCTGCCAGGAGTGACACCCCCCGGGCCCAGGAGTGGACAGGGTGTTACAAGTGGTATCAGAGCCGACCCTTGCGATTACACGGGTGTGTGCGGGTCAGTGGCGGGACATGTGGAGCATGACGCGTGTGGCCCAGAGTGGACACGGCATGGCACATGTGCCGGCACTGGACGCACAGACGCGTGCCAAGAGGGAACGTTCCTGGAGTGTGCTTGATCGATGAGGGCATCGATCTTCTAAAGGGTGGGTTTATGTGAGATCTAGGCACATGGCTTAATAGGATTGATAGGATACTCATATCAACAAGTTGCAACTTCTTTTCCAGAAGCTCATTCGAAAAGAACTCTAAGGTTAAGCGTGCTTGGCCTAGAGCAATTCTAGGATGGGTGACCGATCGGGAAGTGGGTAACCGGGTGCGCACGAGTGAGGACAAAGTGCGCAGAAACGACTAGTGTTGGTCTGTGGGGCCAGTCTAGATATCCTATTAAGCTGCCAGGAGTGACACCCCTCGGGCCCAGGAGTGGACGGGGTGTTACTTTTCTGACCATGATTTGACACATATTGGAGTGTCATTGCATGTGTTCTTTTCCAACCCATAATGATCCACATGACCACAGACACTCAATTGGGCATGGTGATGCAACCTCTATCACACTGGTGCTCCATTGCATTACAATGTTGGACTCCAGCATTTCCTAGGGCATTCTGACCATGGTTTGATACATATTGGAGTGTCATTGCATGTTTTATTTTCCAAACCACAATGATCCACATAACCACACACACTCAAGTGGGTGTGGTGATGCAACCTCTATCACACTAGTGCTCCATCGCATTCCAATGTTGCACTCCAGCATGTTCTATTGCTTTCTGACCATGGTTCGACATATATTGGAGTGTCATTGCATGTGCCATTTTCGAAACCACAATGATCCAGAAGCCGGTGGTCATGCGGCCGGTGGCGATCATGCAGCCGGTGGCGATCTAGAAACCAGAATGATCCAGAAACCACAATGGCGATCATGCGGCCAGTGACGATCGGCGGTCGATCAGCGAGTAGGATCTCGCCGCAGAACTCAGGCTAGTCCGACTAGGCCCCACGATGGGCGCCACTATCATGGACATGGCCACAGCAGTCGCTGCAGTAGGCAGCGATTGATAAAATCGTGGGAGAGAGTTGGCGACCATCTGCATTTGCGAGATGGGGGCGGAAGCACATGGGTTTACCCAGGTTCGGCCCCCCGGAGAGTAAAGACCTACTCCTGCTAGATTAGATTGATGGAGAGCGAGTTACAGGGGTGGCGATCTTGGCATCTAAGTAGCGAGTCGCTCGAAGGGGTGTATGATGGAACGTAAGTCCTCAGAGTATCCTAGGGAGGTTTATATAGGAGGCACCTCGCTAGGGTTTATAGTTTACAACCGAACAAGGTATGGATTCGGAGGCGTTGACCTAATATGACCTAGCTTCAAGTACGCTTCTGGGCCTCCAGTCTCCAATCACTAGGCCTTTTCCTCAGTCGCCTTCCAGTCGCTGTCCTGCAGGCCCATTCGCTAAACCTTTGACTCAGCCGGAACGTCCTGCTAGGCATACCCCATTAGGAATATCCCCATCAGTAGTCCCCGAGGACATCGTTGATTCAAACGCAGGTGTTCAATTGGCAGTCGGAGTAGGCGAGTCCAATTTGGATGCCCAGTCAAATCAATGATGGGCTCTGCCGAAACCAAGAAAATTCTCCACCGGGTTTCCAGTCGTTGTTTTGGCGAATGCAATCGCTGCCAGGTCGCTGCCCCGCCAACTGGATAGGGCACAGTTGCAGGCGAGTCGAGTGAAGGAGTTGGACCGTCAACTTGGTCAAACTATCCGTTGGATAGTCCAACGGTAACTTCGGCGCAATTACCGTGGGTAACGGCTACCCCGAGATTGGCGGGTAGCACTCCTTTATAAGGAGAGTGACAGATTAGTCCTGTAGATCCTTCCTCGCATTCTTCATCATCGCGCATCCATTCCTTCTGTCTTCCCTCGATCCAGACTCTCCAGACCAAGCGATCCGGCTTTCTTCCTGATGGCGCCTCCGAAAGGTTCGTGGGGAAAATCCAAATGCACCGTGGCGCAGCTCAGGCCCTTTGAGGACGTCGGGGTCCTCTGTAAGGGGAATTGGCCAATCCCCGCGTCTTCTGAGATCGAGCCGAAGCCACGTGCTAGCGAGTTCATCAGCTTCCCAAGCCATTTGGAGAGGGGCTTGGGGTTCCCTACTTCGTTGTTCTTTCGGCGGTTCTGCGCATATTATGTGATCAAGCCGTCGGATCTTAGCCCGCACAGCATTGAGCAGCTGGCGATCTTCGTCACCTTCTGCGAATGCTACCTCGGCTGCAGACCATACTTCGTGTTGTGCCTGGAGCTGTTCCATGGCCGCATCAGGCGCGAAGGGTCTGCCGGCCCAATCTTGGCGGCCGGAGGCATCACCTTTCAGCTGAAGCCGAAGGTCAATTTTTTTCAAGCTCATGCTGCCGAAGAAGGCCGCGAGCAAATGGAATAAGAGCTGGTTCTACGTGAAGGAGTCCACCCCCTCCGGCGAAGTGGCGTTGCCGGAATTCGTTGTGGAGAGAAGCGAGCCCTGTCGGTTGGCAACGGACAGGCTCCCCGATGATGAAAGGATGGCCATCGCGGAAATGATGGACCAGATCCAGAAGCTGAAGGACTAAGGGCTGTCCTCGATCAAGTTGTACAACTGCTGGCTCGAACGGCGCCTGGTTCCATTGGCGGCCTGGCTGCACCGGATGTACGAGTACAACGGGAAGAACGATCCTTCCCGGACCAGCAAGGAGTCGTGGGATGCTGAAGACTATAAGGCCGCTTTGAAGAAGATTACTGATGAGGAATTTACAACCACGTCGGCCGGGCTTGCCCCGTACGTTCCTGTGAAGAACGAATCTCCCATGGTAAGTCTTTTTCTCCGAATTTATCTTCAGTCGTGATTCCCGTGGTGCAATTTGCAGCCGCATCGTCTGAAACTTGTTCATGTCCACCCTCAGTTGTTCCAGGTTCTGGAAGGCTGGCTCCCCCCACTCGACAAAGAGGTCCCCCAAGAGTTCGAGGAGGATGGGATGGAAGTTCCTCCCCCAGTGCCCGTGGCCTGCAAGACTCACATGCAGAAGCATCATGAGTTCGAGGCGAGCTGTAGTCTTGAAGAGCGCGAAGAAGACGACGAGATCTTGCAAGAGCACAGTTCTCGGCGAACAACCACGCAGGTGAAGCCCACGCGTAAACCGAAGTCGCCAGCGTCACCATCCAGGTCGGCGGTGGTGTTCGAGTCGGATGACGAATCCGACGATGACGCGACCAAGACCTCACGCAAGATCCCGGAGGGTGCGATTCTGATGATGGGATCGGAGGCCGAGGACACCGAAGCGGCGGTGGAAGTTCCACTTGCAATGATCGCGCCAACAACTTCGGTGGCACCAAAGCAGGAGGTAGCTGAAGCTGCAGCGTTGAAGTGGTCACAACCTTCGGGGACGGCCGCGTCTTCTGAGCCGGAGATTCCTGCGACCGCGGCTTCATCATCGAAGAGGCCCGCAGTGTCGTGGGCTTCGGATGTCTTCGAGAAAGGCCTCATGCGCAAGCTAGGCCTGGAGCTAGATAAGCCCGCCCACATCAGCACGGGGTTGCGTGTTCTTCCAGTCACCAAGTAAGTCTCGGGTTTCCTTTCCAATTCTTGGACGACTTTTTGTATGATTTCTTTGCTGACTTTGGAGGTTTTTGTAGGTCCGGTTCTAAGAAGATAGGTCGCCCTTCGGTAGATAAAATTCTGTCGACCGTCAGCTCGGGGGAAGGCGATCTCCCCAGGAAGAGGAAGCCTGTTGTGGAGGCTGCGCCTGCTGAAGACGCGAAGAAGCAAAAGGGTGAGCCCGACGAGACTGCAGCAAAAGATAGCGCCAGAGAGAGTGACTCTACCACCGGCAGTGAGGAGGTGGAAGCCACTCAATCGGAGCAAGCTGAGGGGGCTCCAATGGCAGTACGGCTGGCTCCAGCAACCAGTGCCTCGGCGAGGGCGTCCGCATCGTTCCCGCGCTTCATGGCGAGGGGTTTTCCGATCGTGGCGGAAACCCAATCTCCGCATATTCCGGAGATCGTCAACAAGGACGTCGGACCTCGACGCGTGCGTACCTCCTTCATGGTCCCTTCAACGGATGGCAGAGAACTTCACAATATGCTTGGCGCCGCCATTCAGGTATGTCCAGTCCCCGAGTGTCTAGTCGCTGAATTTCAGCGGCTAGGCACTGAGTTTCTTGTAGTCGCCAGTCCCCGAGTGTCTAGTCACTGAATTTCAGTGGCTAGGCACAGAGTTTCTTCTAGTCGCCAGTCCCCGAGTGTCTAGTCACTGAATTTCAGCGGCTGGACACTGAATTTGTGTTTTTGTAGTTGCTAATTTACCGTTCTGCTTGTAGGGCTTGCAGAGGGAGTCGGCTGATTGGCAGGCTGCAAAAGAGCGTCTGGAGCGTGATCTGCGCGTAGCGCAGGAGGCAAACCGGCAACTCCAGGAGACCTCCAGTGAGTACTTGTTTTACTTGGCGATTGCGAGCTGCTGATGTTGACGAAATGCTGATTGTTGTTTCTGTTCTATTCATATGGTCTTCCGGCCGCCATTGCTAAACCCCGAGAATGGTATGTTCCAGCTACCAAACTGGACATGGCGAATGGACGTATCAACTCGGTGGTGAAGGAATTGGAGGAGGCGAAAGCGGCCGTGATCTCTTCTGAGCATAGGGCAAAGGATGCAGTCTGCGCGGCTAAGGAGGAGCGGAAGGCTGCGGACTCCATCATCCTTGGGCTGCAGAGCCATCTCGCTGCCTTGGAGAAGCACGTCACCGAGCACTACCAGAAGCTCCTTGGTGAGTCGTTGATCTTCTTTTTGACATGCGCGGTGAGTCCCCGAGTGGGTGAATTCGTGGTGGCACTAACGTCTGACGTTGCAGCTGTGATAGGTCAAAGCGATCTGGTGGTGCAAACTTTCAACGCTTCGCAATGTGTGACTGCGGTGGTGAACGTGGCCAGCGCCTCGGTGTTGTGTGTCCAGGCGGTTCTCCAAGGAATTTCCCCCACCGAGGTTATACTTCGGGGACTGACTAAAGTATGGCGCTACCTGGAGGAGGTACTCGGCGTTGTAGAGTGGATGGCATGTTCGGCTTTCAGGCGCGGGGCCACCACGGCAGTGAGCCTGGGGCTCGCGCACCTCCCCGATGACTTCGACCTCAACAACGTCACCAGCGGCTACCCTTCGGCCACTAGCACAGTGGAGATGTTGGATGTGTTGAGGCTGACCGCCAAGGCTACCCCCTTTGCTGACCGGGTGCTGGTGATGAGGGACCTACTGCCGTACCAGGAGACGGTGGTGGTGCCAGGCGACCCCGAGCCGGAACATCGCGACCTGAAGTCGGAACAACCCTTCCGGTCAGCGATGTCGAAGTCGCTGACGACCTACCCGACGAACCCATGGCAGCCATTCGTCCGTGTCAAGAGTGGTGGCGATGCTTCCTCATCAGGGCCTGCAAAATAGATAGCTTCTCTAGGAAGTTTGTAAGATATGCCAAGTGGTGACTTTTGTAATATGAACAATATTTGTGTATGGGAGTAAGAGGAGTCAGTCGACTCGCAATGCAAGTTTAATTATGTGGTGTGTTTAACTTTTGTTTGAGCGAGTCCCCGAGCGCGTCCGCCCTTTAGTGGGGTATAACTCGTTTGTGTACATATGTTTTTGCTTTGGATTTTTCTGTTGGTTGTCCCTCGCGAGTCCGAAGGGGCGGGTCCCCGAGTGCGAGTGGGGTTGTTTTAGGCGAGTCCCCGAGCATGTGCCTATTATGGGTTGTTGGTGCGTTGTTTGTAACACGTCTCTCACCTGGCTCGGAGAGCCAGTCGCGTGGTGAGTCCAAGGCAGCTCTCTTACTTGGTGTGTTCCCGAGCCGCGTGAGGGTTTCTGTTTGCGAAGTCCCCGTGTGTGGTACTTAACCGCGAGTCTCTTTGCTCGAGGATGGGGAGGACAGGTTGCTACGGGAAGCGTATGTCGGTCGCCTTGGCCCGGTGGGCCAGTCGAGCGAGGCGAGTCTGGTTTGGCGTGTTCGTGGACGACACAAAGCCCGATTATCTTTGGTGCCTTTGGGTCGCACTACTTAGCCGTGCCGGTCGCTCGACCAAGGGTTGACTTCCGTAGGTAGCGTATTGCTTAATGTGCGAGTGCGAGTGGCACAAGAGTATGGCGAGTGCGAGTGGACACAATTTGTGCGATCCGAATGAATCTCATTATATATCATCTGGGTACAAGTTTCAGTTCTATGTATAGAACTTTCGGAGAAGGTTTACATTCCATGGCCTCCCGACCTCAAGCTGGCCATTGCCTCGTATGTCGATGAGGTAGTAGGCATCTTTGCCGAGGATGCATCCTATGGAGAATGGCCCCTCCCATGGAGGGGAGATCTTGTGCATTCCTTTCTTGTCCTAGGCCAATCATAGGACCAAGTCGCCCTCCTGGAAAGTGCGGGTCCGGACTCGGCGGCTGTCGTAGCGGTGGAGTCCCTGCTAGTAGATGGCGGTGCGGGAGCGAGCCAGGTCGCGTGCCTCGTTGAGATGGTCGATGCTGTCTTGGCAGGCGGTCTCGTTTGTTGCCTCGACGTAGTTGGCGACTCGAGGTGAATCATGCTCTAGGTCGGTCGGCATCACGGCTTCGGTATCGTATACCATAAAGAAGGGCGTGAACCCCGTGGAGCGGTTGATAGAGGTGCGGATCCCCCATATTATGGAGGGGAGATCTTCAACCCAACATCCTAGGGTTCGCTCGAGGGGCACTTGGAGTCGTTGCTTGATTCTGTGGAGGACGCTCTGATTGGCGCGTTCTGCTTGGCCATTTGACTTCGGGTGGGCGACTGAGGCGAGGTCGAGTCGTATGTTATGCTCTTCGCAGAATTCTACCATGGCGCCCTTGGCGAAGTTGGTGCCGTTGTCTGTTATGATGTTGTGCGTGTAGCCGTACCGATAGATGAGCTCGCGGAGGAACTTAGTGGCTGTCTTGCCGTCACACTTTTTGATCGGCTTGGCTACGACCCATTTGGTGAATTTGTCGACCGCTACCAGGAGGTGGGTGAAGCCGGATGGGGACTTGTTGAACATGCCGACCATGTCCATGACACATAGGGTGAATGGCCAGGTGATGGGGATGGTCTTGAGTGCCGAACTAGGAAGATGCGTCTAGATGGCGTACTTCTGGCACCTGGCGTATCGTTGGACGATGTCGGTGGCGTCGGCGTGTGCGGTGAGCCAGTAGAAACCGTGCCACATGGTCTTGGTGACCAGCGACTTGGCGCCAGCGTGATGGCCGCAGTCACCGACGTGGATGTCCTGGAGGATCTTGCGTCCTTCTTCTAGCTATACGCAGCGCTAGAACACGCCGGTCACGCTGCGTTTATGGAGCTCGCCATTGATGATGACAAAGGACTTGCATCAGCGCATGATCATTCGCGCTTCCGCCTCATTGCTTGGGAGGATCTTGTGCTCGAGGAAGGCGACATATGGTGTCATCCAGTTGCTGGGCTCCACGATCATGGCGACTAGGGCCTGCTAAGTTTGTAGTGGTATCCCGACATCGATCTCCTTCGGCGGGGAGACCGAAGGCTTGTGGATGATGTCGAGGAAGACGCCTGCGGGTGGTGTTTGCCGAGCTGACCCGATGCGGGAGAGGGCGTCTGCTTCCTTGTTCTTTCGCCTATCGATCCACTCGACTGAGTAACCATCGAAGTGTCCTCCCATTTGGTCTACCGCTTGGCGGTATGCTATCATTGTCAGGGAGACGGCATCGCAGGTCCTGGCAAATTGGCTAGCGACTAGATCGGAGTCGCCGTAGCACCATAAGCGGTTGATGTTCATCTCCTTGCTGGCCCGCATGCCGTGAAGGAGGGCCTCATACTCTCCCATGTTGTTGGTGCAGGGCTTGAAGTTGAGGTGGAGCACGTAGCGGAGCTTGTCTATCTTGGGGGAGGTGAGTATGACCCCGGCCCCGACGCCGTCGGTGTTCTTGGACCCGTCGAAGTGGAGCGACCAGTAGTGGAGGTATGGGAGCTTCTTCAGCTGTTTTGCTTCTTCCTAGTCTGCGAGGAAATCAGCCAGGGCTTGCGACTTGATCGCTTTGCGGGGCTCGTACTTCATGTTGTGGACACCGATTTCGACGGCCCACTTGGCGACTCGCCCAGTTGCCTCACGATTGCATATTATGTCCTGTAGTGGCGCGGAGGAGACGACCGTTATTGGGTGTTCCTGAAAGTAGTGTGGGAGTCGCCGTTGAGCTCGGAATACCGCGTATACCAATTTCTGGTACCGCGGTTAGCACTATCTTGAGTCCGTCAGGACTTCGCTGATGTAGTAGACAGGGAGCTGCAAGGGGCGCTCCTTGCCCTCCTCTGGCCGTTCGACAACCATCACTGCGCTGACGACTCAAGTGGAGGCCACCACATAGTCGAGCATTTCTCTTTGTCGATTGGGGTGGCGAGGAGTGGAGCCCCGAGCAGCACTTCTTTGAGTGCTTTGAGTGTGTTGTCCGCCTTCACGTCCCATTGGAACGTGGGGTTCTTGCGCATCAGGCGGTAGAGTGGCATCGCCTTCACATCGAACCGGGGAATGAAGCGACTGAGAGCCACGAGTTGCCTGGCAAACTTCTGGACGTCACGTAGGCACTCGGGTTTTCTGAGTCGCGCGATGGTGTCGATCTTGGTGGGGTTGGCCTTGATGCCTCGTTTGGAGACCACATACCACAGGAGCTTTCCGGTGGGGACGTCGAACGTGCATTTCCCTGGGTTGAGCATGATGTTATACCTCCGCAGGTTTGCGAAGGTTTCGGCTAGGTCGGAGAGCAGGTCGTCCTAGCGGGTGAACTTTACCACCATGTAGTCGATGTACACGTGTATGTTGCGGCCAATTTGGCTCCCGAGGCACTCTTGCATGCACCTTTGGTAGGTTGCGCCGGCGTTCTTGAGGCAAAACGTCATGGCCGTGTAGCAGAAGGCGCCGAATGGCGTGATGAACACCGTCATCTCCTCATCCTCAACTGCCATTTTGATCTGGTTGTAGCCAGAATATGCGTCGAGGAAGCATAGCGACTCCAATTGGCGGTTGAGTCGATGATCTGATCGATGCGCAGTAGGACGAACTCCTCCTTCGGGCAGGCGCTGTTGAGGTTGGTGTAATCGATACACATTTGTCATGTGGTGTTCTTTTTCAGTACCAGGACTGGGTTTGCTAGCCACTTGGAGTATTTGATCGGCCGAATGAAGCCTGCGGCTAGCTGGCGCTGTACTTGTTCAGCGATTACTCGGCAGCACTCTTCATTGAAGGGCCGCAGCGACTGCTTTACTGGTTATACTTTGGGGTCGGCGTTGAGTTTGTGCTCAGCGAGTTCCCTCGGGACATGGGGCATGTCGGATGGTTTCCATGCGAAGATGTCGCGATTCTCACGGAGGAACTCGATGAGCAGGCTTTCCTATGCGGGGCTCATGTGCGCCCCGATGGTGACCATCTGGCTGGAATCGCCCGGGACGAGCTCGACGGTGCGGGTGTGTGTGGTTGCCTCGAACGTGGAGCTCACGGTGGTTGGTTTCTTCAGGATGGTGGGGTCGTCCTTGTTGATGTTGCACGCATATTTCACGAGTTCCTCCGCGTGGTCCGTTTCCATGGCGATGACGGCGTCGGCGAACTCAACGCCTTTGTCTTTGTATTCCACGGCCATATCGGGGTCGCCGTGGACGGTGACGATGCCGCTTGGCCCTGGAAGCCTCATCATGTTGTAGGCGTAGTGGGGGGCCACCATGAATTTGGCGAACGTTTGTCGTCCTAGGACGCAGTGGGAGGGGCTGCGGAAGTTCCCCAGTCTGAGCTCGATCCGCTCGGTGTGGTAGTTTGTTGGTGTGCCGAAGGTGACTGGCAGAGTTATTTTTCTGATGGGGTACGCCTTCCGACCAGGGACGATGTCGTGGAAGGTTGTCAGGGTCGGCTTGATTGCTAATTCTGGGAGCTGGAGCCTCTTGAACGTGTCCAGGTACATGATATTGATGGAGCTCCCGCCGTCCATCAGTGTCCTGGGCAGCTAGTAGTCGACCACTTTGGGCCTAACCACCAGGGCGACTTGCCCTGGGTACTCGATCTTTGGTGCGTGGTCCTAGCAACTCTAGGTGATGCTTTGATCATACCAGTTGAGGAAGCGGGGAATATCGACCTGCTTCACCGCATTGACGACAACTGCACGGGCAAGCACCTTCCTCTCGCGCTTGGTGCCGAGCCTGGTGCCCGCCTTTCTTTTTTGATCTCCTTGAGGGAGTGGCAGTCGGCGGTAGTGTGGGTGGCGGGCTTTCCCTTCCTGCTGTGGTAGACACAGGCTTGGTTGAGCAGGGCGGCGGGGTCGAATTTTGGCCTTGCCGCGTTGTTGGCGCGGTTATTTATGCTGTCATGGTAGCTTCCTCTATCGCGGTGTAAGTTCTTTGCGTCGCGTTGACCGTAGCAAGCATTGGCGACGAAGTCGACTCGTCCATCAGCACGGCGCTTGCCGGTGATGCGAGTGTTGTTGTAGCACATGTCGCGTTGCCGCCCGCTGTCATGGGTGCTGACGCGACGTCTTCCTCCTGACTCATCGTCAGAGTCCTGGTTGGGGTGCTCTTCCGTGTAGCGCTTGGAGATCTCGAGGAGGTCGGGGATGTTGTCGAGCATCCGGTAGACCCTCTTGATCTTGGCAACCAGGGGTTTGTACCAGCACGCGTTCTTGAAGAAGTGTATCACCGTGTCCGGGTGGATGCCGGAGGCGTTGATCCATAGCTACTGCCACCTTTGGATCCAGTGGCGGGTCGATTCGCGTTGTCCCTGGATGCATCGTTCTAGGTCCTCGATGGTGGTGGCACGGGTGTAGGAGCCCTCAAAGTGCCTGACAAAGGCGTCCCGCATCTCCTCCCACGAGTCGATGCTATCGACGGGGAGGGTGTTGATCCATTGTCGGGTCGCACCCTCCATCATCAGGGGGAGGTAGCTAGTGGCTAGCAGGTCGGTGTGGCTGGCGATTCCCATTGCCATGAGGTATGTGTCCAGCCAGACAGCTGGATCATACGGTGGACCGTACTTTTCGATTTCCTTGGGCACCTTGAAGTTGGCAGGGTACTTCTCGCCTCGGATCATAGGTCCGAAGCACTGGAGACCGACTCGGCTGAGCGAGCCCCTGGGTTCAGGGTCGCCGCGGTTGGAGAGGGTGTGCCTCAAGTCGTTGGGCTTGCGCACCTGCCAAGCCTGGTTATTGACGATGTGCGTTCGGGCATCGATGGGTTGCCCATTGGCGGCGACCGTGTTGTTCACCGGTCGCGGCTTGTTGATGGAGAGCGCGGGGTTGGCAGCCTGTGGCTGGTTCGCTAGGGGCTGTGGTGGTGGGCAGGTCACGGTGTTGGCAACGGTTGGGTGACCGCTTGAGGCCGTGATGATCCACAAGTATAGGGGGTGTATCGCAGTATTTTTGATAAGTAAGAGTGTCGAACCCAACGAGGAGCAGAAGGTGCTGGCTAGTGGTATGGATCAGGAATTCTCTACAAATACTTAGCAAACTGATTTTTAGGGTTTTTTGATAAAGCAAGTAAATAAAGTACGAGTAAAATAAAAGACAATAAGAATAAATGCAGCAAGTGGCCCAATCCTTTATTCAGCATAGGAAAAGCCGGTTGTATTACTTAGGATGACCAAATGTTCTCGAGGACACACAGGAAGACTGTCAAGTGCTTTCTCTTCATATAGTTGATTAATCTTCTTTAGCTTGCTAAGTGTTGTGTGGGTGAACCTGTGCTAATGTACTGACCTTCCTAGGACTAATACATACTTGTGATTATACCCCTTGCAAACATCCGTAAGTACAAGAAAGTAATTAAGGTAGAAACCTAACCACAGCTTTAAACTCTAAGACCCTTACGTTCCTTGTGCAATGGTTTCCTGATGGGGGTTTAGGTTTCTGTCACTCCGGCAACCCCTACGATTAGTAGCCAAATACACAATGCATTCCCCTAGGCCCATATAGGTGAAGTGTCATGTAGTTGACATTCACATGACACCACTAGAAGAAGTACACCACAACTTAAATATAAAACTATTGAATCTTTCTCAACAGAATTCCACTACTAACATTATGACTTCTCCCATGTCCTCGAGAACAAAACAAACTACTCACAAGGCATCATATGGATCATGATCAGAGATGGAATAATGATGTATAACAATCTAAACATAAACAATAATTCAACGGTTCACTCAATAGCATCAACTACAAAGAGTAATCAACACCGGAAAAGTTTCCCCTAAGAACTATGCAAGATTCAACCCAATTGTTACAGCAACTAGATGATACCCCGCACGTTGTTGCGGAACCTTTTCAAAGGATATATAAAAGGAACTACAAAAATGAAACTTCTAATGCAAGGAAATGTAAGAGTGCTATATGAATTTATATATGAAAACAATAGAAGATAAAGCATGTAACAAAGGTGTATAAAATTTGATTAACTTTTTGGCATTAGTTATTTAAGAACTTTAGTGATCAACAAAATTCCATTTCGTAGAATGTTGAGAAACATTTAATTATAATTATAGGTGTATATTCTCCAAGCGTCTAAAGTATACCGTCCATGACATACTGTACAATGAAACATATGGATGGTTACACTTATTATAAATAATTCATTACTCTGGATAACAAATTTGGAGTCAATAAAGCCACGTACTAAACATTGAACATACACATAAAATTTTGGATGGAGATTATTGGCACATGTTGCTAATTTAAGTTAACTCAACTATACATCCAAACAAAATATTACTGAATAACATGCAAGAAATTTTTGTCCGTGTGCTCATCAAGAATTGTTTAACCTATTCTATTGTATTATCAATCTGGTCACACCATCCTCCCCAAAATGTTATGCTATAGAAGGAAGAGACATTCACATAAGAACCAGTATCAGTGGGAGCCTGTGTAACAGTGTAAGGACAACATGAGTTATTAATTGTGCTCTGAATTATCACACTGGATCAAATCTCTAATGCCCATCCATAATCCCCAATCTAAGCCTCGTATAACTGATAGCTGTCACGATATGCCTGTCTTATGATCGGAAACTCAATTCCTCTTGCCCTTACATAACTTTATTACAGAAATAGTGGCAGCTATTCTTTCACAAATGTGGTTACAGTAAATGTCAGCAAAACTGTGGAGAGAAAATGCATGTACAACAAACAAATCCAACATGAGTCGGGAAGGGGTTTGCCAGTTCAGATGCTTGCATGAAGATTTCTTCTTTGACCCAACGTGGATGAAGGTCAGATTGGGTGCACATGGACATATATTGATTGATGGATAAGGAATCTATTGATACATCGTACTGATATTTAATCAACCCATGTTTCCTGTTTGCATCCATAAGCTGTGTACGTTTGAGCCTGCACATGAGGTAGAAGATAGGTATATTTCAATGATTAGATTAAGAAGTGACAGGGCGTAAACTAAATTTTGGAACTGGGGATCAGACAGGGAGAGTACGTACCAACTCTTGATGTTTGTTTCAGAGTTTGAGCGGAAGGAATCTATCTATACAAAAAAGAAGTACCAGATTATTGCCAGGGGCACGACCTATCTGAAAAATAATACTCTCAAGAAACAATAATCTGATGATTGGCAATCATGTAGGTCCCTTTCCACTGGCCAATGAAATCTTATAAAATCAAGTACTCCCTCCGTCTAGAAAATAGCTGAAGGTTGAAAAGATTCGAGAGATAACTAATCAGTCATAAGAACGGATAACTCGCCGGTCATCAAATTTGATCTAGGTCGCCTGCCGCGTGGGCGTTAATCTAAACAACAACGCCCTGCCTAGTTGTGGTGTTGAGGATGTCTGGAGTGGATCGATTCGTAGAAAGACCAGTCTATATAAAAGGTAGGGACGACTGCTTGGCTGCATCCATCGGTTTCTTCTACACTATTACCTTTTCTTCCGTATTTTTTGTATTTATTGCACAGGATCGTGGGGTAGGAAAATAGGGAAAGTTCTCCTATGAAGATGGTTTCTTGATGGTGGAGGTCTCCTCCCAGGCGTTGTTGCTGGTTATAAATGAAAGCGATGAAGTAGGGGTGCATGTGATGCGTGTAATTGCATTGTGGGAAGAGGAACTGAGGAGCCATATATAGATAGTAGTAGTTTTTATTCCTTGTAAACGCCATAGGCAGTTGACTTTCATGATAAAAATTTGGTGCTAACATGGTAGTGGATCTCCGAGTGACATGGACCAATTATAGGCTTGATGATGTGGCATAGCTGCATGTTGAGAGAAATATGATAGTGGGGATGATCTTCTTAGTTATATAGGATATGGAGATGGTGATGAGGGTGCTGATGGTGATGATGGTGGTGGTGATGATGATGATGATGATGATCCCGATGAAGTCCAGCTTAATGGTGGTGTTGATGGCAACAATCTCCCCTCTCTGGGAAGGAATTCCCCCGGCAGAAATCTGTTTGCCGGAGAGATCTTTCTCTCTTTATGTTTTCTGCCCCGCGGAGGCGGCGCAATCTTTCTGTGGTCGCTCCCCCAGTATTACGGTTTCGGGAGGATTATATGCGCCAGAGGGGAGAATTGGAGTTGGGCCAGGGCGGCCACACCACCTAGTGGCGCGACCTAGGGTGGCCCGCGCCAGGGGGTGGTGTGGGCCCCCTATGGCCCATCTCCACTCCTCCTTCTGACAGCCTTCGTCTTCTGGAAAAATAGGATTTTCCGTATATTTTTCCGGATTTTTTAATCTTCACGAATTTTGCCTCCAAACAGCACCTTTTCCATCAGAATCCTCACTGCAGTGGTCCATGTTCCAAAAGTCATCAACCATGCAAAAACAGGTGAACTTACATAAGTATCATCTCTTAATATGAAATATATCAATGAATAACAGTAAATTATGATATAGAATAGTGATGCAAAATGGACATATCAGGCCGCCCTGCTTGCTGAGGAGCGGGAATACATCCGCCCCCGTGGGTCGACTCCCGCGGCTGGCTGATCGACGGCCCTAGCGAGTAGGGCCTTGGCGTATTGGATCTGCAGCGCGCCTTCTCCCTAGACGTCGAGGTTGGCGACTGCGGCATCGGCCAAGACGACGTTGTCCATCGGGGTGGAGTACAGTGGGAGTCTGTTGGCATCGCGGGCCTATGACGAGATTATGATCCGCGACTGGTCTGGCAGGGGTGTGCGACCAATGGGTGATGGCGGGACCCTAGTCGCCGGTGCGCCTGGTGGTGGTCGATTGCTGCCACCTGGTGGCGCGTTCTCGCAGTACTCGCTCTGAGCCACACGTGCAGGGTCGCTCTCGTTGTTGAAGTTTAGGACGTGGCCCTAGACGTTGGAGTTCAGGCAGGTCCTGATGCGGCGCTAGTGGTAGAGTGACAGCTCCTGCGCCATTGCCCGCCCGAGGCGGAATTTCTCACGCTTGGCTAGCTCCTTGCACTGCGCCTCGTCCAGTCGCTGGTGGGCTTCCTCCACCCCCGTGGCCGTCGCGGTTGGAGGGTTTGGTGTGGAGAATGGATCTGGTAGGGTGACCGTGCTGCCCGCCATGTAAATTGCGTTGAAGCGATTGGATCTGGCGCGGAAGTCCTCGGGGGACTCCGAGCCGGAGTCGGAATCGAACATCCCAAGGATTGAGAAGTCCTCGAAGTCCTCAGGGTTGGAGACCCGCGTGATGGAGTCCTCCCACGATGCTGCGGTGATGGATCCGTCAACCGAGGCAGGGGTGGCGGAGTCGGTGTCGTCGTGTAGGGCCGTGTCGTACTCGGAGGCGAGGCTCCTGATGGATCATAAATCCTCCTCCGAGAGCAGGTCGTGGCGTGGCGGTGATCCGCCGACGATCACCGTCATCGCCGGGTCGACTGCGCCGGTGAAGCCGACGAACAGGTTGATGGAGCCAACCGGCAATATCGCGTTGTGGGTGATCAGGCGTGAGGCCAGGATGTAGCTGTTGGGTAGGATCTGTAAGATCCCGTCGATGCCGATCATGCGGCCGGTGGCGATCGGCCGGTCGATCAGCGAGTAGGACCTCACTGCAGAACTCAGGCTAGTCTGGCAAGGCCCCACGGTGGGTGCCAGTGTCGTGGAAATGGCCACGGCAGTTGCTGCAGTAGGCAGCGATTGATAGAATCGGGGGAGAGATCTGACGACCATCTGCGGTGCGAGATGGGGGCAGATGCACATAGGTTTACCCAGGTTCCCCCCCCCCCCCGAAGAGTAAGGACCTACTCCTGCTAGATTAGATTGATGGAGAGCAAGTTACAAGGGTGGCGAGCTCGGCGTCTAAGCAGCGAGTCGCTCGAAGGGGTGTATGATGGAACGTAAGTCCTCTGAGTACCCTAGGGAGGTTTATATAGGAGGCACCTCGCTAGGGTTTACAGTTTACAACCGAACAAGGTATGGAGTCGAAGGCGTTGACCTAATCCGACTGGGCTTTGAGTACGCTTCTGGGCCTCCAGTATCCAATCGCCGGGCCTTTTCCTCAGTCGCCTTCCAGTCGCCGTCCTGCATGCCCATTCGCTAAACCTTTGACTTAGTTGGAACGTCCTGCTGGGCATACCCCATTTGGCATATCCGCATCAATGTTCTAGGGCTTTCTGACCATGGTTTGACACATATTGGAGTGTCATTGCATGTGTTCTTTTCGAAACCACAATGACCAACATTACCACACACACACAAGTTGGTGTGGTTATACAACTATTGTCACACTGGTTCTCCATTACATTTCAATGTCTCACTCCAGCATTTTCTAGAGCTTTCTAACCAATGGTTTGACACATATTGGAGTGTCAATGCATGTGTTCTTTTCCAAACCAGAATGATCCACATGACCACACACACTCAAGTGGGTGTGGTGATGCAACCTCTATCACAATGGTGCTCCTTTGCATTCCATTGTTGCCCTCCAACATGTTCTAGGGCTTTCTGACCATGGTTAACACATATTGGAGTGTCATTGCAAGTGTTCTTTTCCAAACCACGATGATCCACATTACCACACACACTCAAGTGTGTGTGGTGATGCAACCTCCGTCACGCTGGTGCTCCATCGCATTCCAATGTTGAACTCCAGCATATTCTAGGGACCATGGTTTGACACATATTGGAGTGTCAATGCATGTGTTCTTTTCCAAACACAATGGTCCACATGACCACACGCACTCAAGTCGGTGTGGTGATGCAACCTCTGTCACAGTAGTACTCCATTGCATTATAATGTTGCACTCCAGCATGTTCTAGGGCTTTCAGACCATGGGTTACCATATATTGGAGTGTCATTGCATCTGTTCTATTCCAAACAACAAACATCCATATGACGACACACACTTAAGTGGGTGTGGTGGTGCAACCTCTGTCACACTAGTGTTCCATTGCATTCTAATATTGCACTCCAGCATGTTCAAGGGCATTCTGACCATGGTTTGACACATATTGGAGTTTCATTGCATGTGTTCTTTTCCAAACCACAATGATCCACGTGACCACACACACTCAAGTGGGTGTGGTGATGCAGACTATGTCACTCTGGTGCTCCATTGCATTCCAATGTTGCAATCCAACATGTTCTAGGGCTTTCTAACCATGGTTTGACACATATTGGAGTGTCCTTGCATGTGTTGTTTTCCAAACCACAATGATCCACATGACCACACACACTCAAATGGGTGTGGTGATGCAACCTTTGTCACACTAGTGCTCCATTGCATTCCAATGTTGCACTCCAGCTTGTTCTAGGGCTTTTTGACAACGGTTTGACACATATTGGATTGTCATTGATCTGTTGTTTTCTAAACCATAATGATCCACATTACCGCACACACTCAAGTGGGTGTGGTGATGCAACCATTGTCACACTGGTGCTCCATTGCGTTTCGATGTCTCAATCCAGCATGTTCTAGGGCTTTCTAACCATGGTTTGACACATATTGGAGTGTCATTGCATGTGTTCTTTACCAAACCTGAATGATCCACATGACCACACACACTCAAGTGGTGTGGTGATGCAACCTCTATCACACTGGTGCTCCTTTGCATTCCATTGTTGCCTTCCAGCATGTTCTATGGCTTTCTGACCATTGTTTGACACATATTGGAGTGTCATTGCAGGTGTTCTTTTTCAAACCACAATGATCCACATTACCACACACTCAAGTGTGTGTGGTGATTCTACCTCCATCACGCTGGTGCTCCATCGCATTCTAATGTTGCATTCCAACATGTTCTAGGGCTTTCTGACCATGGTTTGACACATACTAGAGTGTCATTGCATGTGTTCTTTTCCAAACCACAATGATCCACATGACCACAGACACTCAAGTGGGTGTGGTGATGCAACATCTGTCAGACTCGTGCTCCATTGCGTTCCAATATTGCACTCCAGCATGTTCAAGGGCATTCTAACCATGGTTTGACACATATTGGAGTTTCATTGCATGTGTTCTTTTCCTAACCACAATGATCCACATGACCACACACACTCAAGTGGGTGTGGTGATGCAGACTTTGTCACTCTGGTGCTCCATTGCATTCCAATGTTGCACTCCAGCATGTTCTAGGGCTTTCTGACCATGGTTTGACACATATTTGAGTGTCATTGCATGTGTTCTTTTCCGGATCACAATGATCCACATGACCATAGACACTCGAGTCGGCATGGTGATGCAACCTCTGTCACCCTGGCTCTCCATCGCATTCCAATGTTGCACTCCAACATTTTCTAGTGCTTTCGGACCATGGTTTGACACATATTGTAGTGTCATTGCATGTGTTCTTTTCCAAACCAAAATGATCCACATGACCACTGATGACTGCAAGTGCACAAATCGTTTGTAGCTAGTTTTGAAATAAAGATATCGATCCCACATAGAGCAGGAGTCTGAAGTCTAATAACTCTTGAATAAATATTATGATAGAAATGTTAGATTATGTTCTAAGTGACAAGGTAAAATGCGAACATTGTGAAAAAAAAGGTGTTTTTGGGTTTTTGTATAAGAGCAATAGTAAAGTAAAGTAAAATAACTTAATACAGAAATTAATTATCACGTATGTAAGAGAGATTGGAACTGCAATAGGGAAAATGCATTCTCAGGGAGTACCAGATACACCACTAGTATTATAAGGATCTAAGATAAAGATTATGATCATGCACATTCTCAACTATGTATGTGTGGGAGGAACTCCGTATTTGGACAATTAGGAAGCAACCGCTGCTCTCATCATCCTCATAACCACAGCAGTCAGCAATCAACATCAATTGAATTACTGGGCTATTAAGGTACGTAATCCCGTTAGACGTATCCTATGGCATGGATAGTGTTCCTCGGTTTCCCAAGTTGATACGTAAGGGGTGCCAACAGCTTTATAGTCACTGTAAGTGCTAGAACACCTCTGTCTACCAACTAGTTGTTCCCTCCATCAAGTCCCCATGAGAGGCAAATATTGAGAGATCGACTTCTCTCAACATCAATATGTAGAAAATCTAACACATGGTCACAGCAATGAATATCATAATAGACTTTATCTTATTTCACTCTGATACTAGGGTTTCTCCATCTCCCCAAGAACTAGAGATCTACTCAGACATGGAGGCAATCAACATCATGGCAATGGTAATAGAAACAATCATAGATGAATAGTACTTGTATAAATCCACAAAGAGTACGGGAATTACAACAAGATCTAGACATGATGTAGATGGGATGGATGGAGATGGTGACGATGCAGAGGTGGATGATGAAGATCGATGCCTTAGCCTCCCGGATCTACACAGTCAAAGATGGATCCCTGGTGGATGAGTTCTCCCTCTAGATGCCTTCCGGAGGTGAGGTTTCTATGATTTCTGGGTGTTCTGTAAGTCGTCTCCCCGAACCAGTTGCACGGGGTGAAACTATTTTAGGAGGCAGAGGCGGTGCCAACTATACGGCCAAAGTTATACAGCCAGAAAATTTGCTCTCGCTGTATAGTTGGTCGTTGAAGCTTCTGCCTCCCTTGTTTGCTTCTGGTTTTCTTCTAGGATTATTAATATTTCCCAAATAAGCGATTTATGTTGTTTTTGACTCCTTTTCTCTATAGTACAACTATTCCAAGAATTGTATCCATTGGATCCATCATCTTCCCTGATCCTGGTGAAAAAGACATAAAATGTGCGCGCGAGCACCATAAAATACCAAGATCCTACATCTACAATGCAAAATAATTTATAACATGATTCAAATATGCACTCATCAACTTCCCCAAGCTTAGACTCTTGCTCATCCCGATCAAGTTTTAGCTTAATGGATGTGATCCTCATATTCATGAAGCTGATTCGATTAGAATAAATGAGGCAGTTGCTGCATGTGTTTATCATATACGATACATAGGAATAAGCTTTTGAATAGTACCTTACTCGAACCATCTGAATAGTATTAGCAGGCTTCCACAACTTAGTGATTAACAGTTCATAAAAGATGAATCTCAACATAATGTAAAAGTATCTGGTTCAAACGAATGAGATAACGAGCTAGTCCCAAGTGTTTTAGGATCAGCGTATTCACTTGGGATTCCAAATCTCAAAAAGTATCTCTTTTTCATACTACAATACAGTGGTATATGCCTATTTGCTCTTTGCACACTCGCTCTTTTTCTTCTTTCTTTTTCTTTTGTTTTGCATATATGATCACACTTTTGTTTTAGGTGTTGTGCAAAGGAGCTAGCCATATATTCCACATTATGTAGGAATTCAAAGTTCAACGATCTCAATTATCAAATTCCAACTGTATATATGAAGCATTCCTATGACTTGGAAATTCTACCTCCACTTGTTCTCACTCTATTTTGATAGAACTTTCATTTTCTTTTGTTCAAGGTTTCTTTTTTAACTTAACTGCATAGATAAAAAAAATTCTCTGTAAGTCAAACCGTAGACTTACAATATATTCACCAAATTATCTTTGTGTGTTCCATTAATACCAATGGTGTGGAAGACTCCTATTGCTATCATCAAGAGCAAGTAAAATCATACTCAAGCAATTCATATATCATTAGAGAAAGCACAAACTCAATATTGCTCCATATATAATAATAAACTCGGAATTTCATTAAAGGGATTGACTATTCCTGAAGGGAATTCTAATGATGCAAACTTTATGGCTAGTTTGACTAAAGCAAAAATAAAAAAACTTATAGGATAGATTAGAAGGTCTTAAAGATGTCCCCAGCTTAGAATCAAGCCAGGTGCAATCAAATAATCCCAAGGGGTTATTTGATACCGTGATTGTTGTAGATCACTATGGTGTCATGGCATGTAACATCACGGTGTGTAGCTTCTTGTTGGTCTCCTCCAGAGCAGTTATGCGGCTGTAGCACCTACATAGATCAGATTGCAGAGTGTCCACTCTATCTTCAAGCTTAGTCACCAATGGAAGGAGGTCTTCCTTCTTCTCCATCTCACTAAGACGGTGACGGACTTCAACGCGATGGAGTAGCTCCTACTTCTCATATATCTCCAGTGCCCTCACGTGATCCTTTTTCCTAGGGACAACTTCTTCTTCCTTGTCCATAATTGAGGCTTTACCTTCATACTCGCAAGAAACACCAAATTGTCGTCCAAGAAAAGAACCTTAACAAAACAGGGCAAAAATTACGGATTTGTTAGAGTCGTGCCACGTAACGACCAACTATGCGGGCGCGACCCGTATAGGTCCGGCCGTATAGTTGGTTCCGGGCAGATATTTCTAAATATCTCGATTCCTGGTCGATTAAATCACAACTCGAAACCAACAATAAGTTTTTTTAGATGAATAAACGAAAAGACAAACGTAAAGTGATTGAGAGTTTAACGACCAACTATACGACCGTAATTTTGGCTCCCGTCGTATAGTTGCGACCATAGAGATACAAACACCAAAAATAAAAAGTGTCTGAGATTTTAACGACCAACTATATGGTTGGAATTTTGGCTCCGGTCATATAGTTGCAATAGTATAGATACAGACACGAAAAATCAAAACCATCTGAGAGTTTAACGACCAACTATACGGCCGGAATTTTGGCTCCGGTTGTATAGTTGTGACCGTATAGGCTCAGATAACAAAAAAAAATTCACAAAGATGATACAGCGAGTTTAACGACCAACTATACGGTGGGAGCTCCCTCTCCGGTCGTATAGTTCCGCCCGTATAGTTGGTAAAACCCCCCAAAAATTTTAGAAAAACACAATTAATTCAAAGGCAGAATTATTAGGAGTAAAATTTGTGAAAACAAATCACTTATTTCGGTAAGAACACTTACCTTGCACTTACAATTTGCTTATTCGGGGATGAGAAAGTTCCTCCAACAACAAAGACTTCTTCTCCCTTGAAGGAATTGACCTTAATTCATTGAATAATTCTCATAAACGAAAATCACCAAGACTAAAGTTCCTCTCAATAAGATTGGTGTCTTGCTAGGCAATCATGGACACTGCATCTAACCATTTTGTTTCTTGCCTCTACATAATCTGCAACTCAAATTCTTGAAGTAATAGAATCCAACGGATCAGTCTTGGCTTATGTTATTTTCCAAACACAATGATCTACAAGACCACACACACTCAAGTGGGTGTGGTGATGCAACCTCTGCCACACTAGTGCTCAATTGCATTCCAATGTTGCACTCTAGCATGTTCTAGGGCTTTCTGACCATGGTTTGACACATATTGGACTGTCATTGCATGTGTTCTTTTCCAAGCCACAAAAATCTAGATGACCATACTGACTCAAGTGGATTTGGTGATGCAACCTCTGCCACACTGGTGCTCCATTGCATTCCAATGTTGCGCTCCCGCATCTTAAAGGGCTTTCTGACCATGGTTTGACACATACTGGAGTGTCATTGCATTTGTTCTTTCCCAAACCACAATGATCCACATGACCACAGACACTCAAGTGGGTGTGGTGATGCAACCTCTGTCACACTGGTGCTCCATTGCATAATGTTGCACTCCAGCATGTTCAAGGGCATTCTGACTATGGTTTGACACATATTGGAGTTTCATTGCATGTGTTCTTTTCCAAACCACAATGATCCACATGACACACACCACTCAAGTGGGTGTGGTGCTGCAACCTCTGTCACTCTGGTGCTCCGTTGCAATCCAATGTTGCACTCCAGCATGTCTAGGGCTTTCTGACCATGGTTTGACACATATTGGAGTGTCATTGCATGTGTTCTTTTCTGAACCACAATGATCCACATGACCATAGACACTCTAGTGGGCGTGGTGATGCAACCTCTGTCCCTCTGGTGCTCCATCGCATTCCAATGTTGCACTCCAACATTTTCTAGTGCTTTCTTACCATGGTTTGACACATATTGGAGTGTCATCGTGTGTGTTTTTATGCAAACCATAATGATCCACATGTCCACATACACTCAAGTGGGCATGGTGACGCAACCTCTATCACACTGGTGCTCTATTGCATTCTGATGTTGCACTCCAACATGTTTTAGGGTTTTCTGGGCATGGTTTGACACTTATTGGAGTGTCATTGCATGTTTTCTTTTCCAAACCATAAAGATCCACATGACCACACACACTCAAGTGGGTGTGGTGATGCAACCTCGGTCACACTGGTGCTCCATTACATTCCAATGTTGCACTCCAACATTTTATATTGCTTTCTGACCATCGTTTAACACATATTGGAGTGTCATTGCATGTGCTCTTTTTGAAACATCAATGATCCACATGACCACACACACTCAAGTTGGTGTGGTGATGCAACCTCTATCACACTTGTGCTCCATTGCATTCCAATGTTGCACTCCAGCATGTTCTAGGGCTTTCTGACTATGGTTTGACACATATTGGAGTGTCATTGCATGTGTTCTTTTCTGAACCACAATGATCCACACGACCATAGATGCTTAAGTGGGTGTAGTAATGCAACCTCTGTAACACTGGTGCTCCATCGCATTCCAATGTTGCACACCAACATTTTATAGTGCTTTCCGACCATCGTTTAACACATAGTGGAGTGTCATTGCATGTGCCCTTTTTGAATCCACAATGATCCACTTGAGCACACACACTCAAGTGGGTGTGGTGATATAACCTCTATCACACTAGTGCTCCATTGCATTCCAATGTTACACTTCGGTATGTTGTATGGATTTCTGACCATGGTTTGGCACATATTGGAGTGTCATTGCAAGCGTTCTTTTCCAAACCACAATGATCCACATGACCACTCACACTCAAGTGGTTGTGGTGATGCAACCTCCGTCACACTGGTGCTCCATTGAATTTCAATGTTCCACTCCGGCATGTTGTAGGGCTTTCTGACCATGGTTTGACACATATTGGAGTGTCATTGCATCTGTTACTTTCCAAACACAATGATCCATATGACAACACACACTCAAGTGGGTGTGGTGATGCAACCTCTACCACACTAGTGCTCCATTGCATTGCAATGTTGCAATCTAGAATGTTCTAGGGCTTTCTGACCATGGTTTGACACATATTGGAGGGTCATTGCATGTGTTCTTTTCCAAACCACAAAAATCTAGATGACCATACAGACTCAAGTGGATGTGGTGATGCAACCTCTATCACACTGGTGCTCCATTGCATTCCAATGTTGAACTCTATCATGTTCTAGGGCTTTCTGACCATGGTTTGACACATATTGGAGTGTCATTGCATGTGTTCTTTTCCAAACCACAATGATCCACATGACCATACACACTCAAGTGGGTGTGGTGATGCAACCTCTGTCACACTTGTGCTGCATTACATTCCAATGTTGCACTCCAGCATGTTCTAGGGCTTTCTGACCATGGTTTGACACATAGTGGAGTGTCATTGCATGTGTTCTTTTTGAAACCACAATGATCCACTTGACCACACACACTCAAGTGGGTGTGGTGATGCAACCTCTGTCACGCTAGTGCTCCATTGCATTCCAATGTTGCACTTCGGTATGTTATAGGGCTTTCTGACCATGGTTTGGCACATATTGGAGTGTCATTGCAAGCGTTCTTTTCCAAACCACAATGATCCACATGACCACACACACTCAAGTGGTTGTGGTGATGCAACCTCCGTCACACTAGTGCTCCATTGAATTTCAATGTTGCACCCCGGCATGTTGTAGGGATTTCTGACCATGATTTGACACATATTGGAGTGTCATTGCATCTATTATTGTCCAAACACAGTGATCCACATGACCACACACTCAAGTGGGTGTGTTGATGCAACCTCTACCACACTAGTGCTCCATTGCATTGCAATGTTGGACTCTAGAATATTCTAGGGCTTTCTGACCATGGTTTGTCACATATTGGAGTGTCATTGCATGTGTTCTTTTCCAAACCACAAAAATCTAGATGACCATACAGACTCAAGTGCATGTGGTGATGCAACCTCTGTCACACTGGTGCTCCATTGCATTCTAATGTTTCACTCCCGCATCTTCTAGGGCTTTCTGACCATGGTTTGACACATACTGGAGTGTCATTGCATTTGTTCTTTTCCAAACCACAATGATCCACATGCCCACAGACACTTAAGTGCGTGTTGTGAGGCAACCTCTGTCACACTAGTGCTCCATTGCAAAATGTTGCACTCCAGCATGGTCAAGGGCATTCTTACTACGGTTTGATACATATTGGAGTTTAATTGCATGTGTTGTTTTCGAAACAACAATGATCCACATGACCACACACACTCAAGTGGGTGTGGTGATGCAAGCTCAGTCACTCTAGTGCTCCATTGCATTCCAATGTTGCACTCCCGCATGTCTAGGGCTTTCTGACCATGGTTTGACACATATTGGAGTGTCATTGCCTGTGTTCTTTTCCGAACCATAATGATCCACATGACCATAGACACTCTAGTGGGCTTGGTGATGCAACCTCTGTCACGCTGGTGCTCCATCGCATTCCAACATTTTCTAGTGCTTTTTGCCATGGTGTGACACATATTGGAGTGTCATTGCATGTGTTGTTTTCCAAACCATAATGATCAACATGACCACACACACTCATGTGGGTATGGTGATGCATCTTCTGTCACAATAGTGCTCCATTGCATTACAATGTTGCACTCCAGCATGTTCTAGGGCTTTCTGACCATGGTTTGACAGATATTGGAGTGTCATTGCATGTGTTATTTTCTGAACCACAATGATCCACATGACCACAAACACTCAAGTGGGTGTGGTGATGCAATCTCTATCACACTAGTGCTCCATTGCATTCCAATGTTGCACTCCAACATTTTATATTGCTTTCTGACCATCATTTAGCACATATTGGAGTGTCATTGCATGTGCTCTTTTTGAAACCACAATGATCCACATGACCACACACACTCAAGTTGGTGTGGTGATGCAACCTCTGTCACACGAGTGCTACATTACATTCCAATGTTGAACTCCAGCATGTTCTAGGGCTTTGTGACCATGGTTTGACACATATTGGAGTGTCATTGCATGTGTTATTTTCCAAACCAGAATGATCCACATGACCATACGCACTCAAGTGGGTGTGGTGATGCAACCTCTGTCACACTTGTTGTTGGGGATATACTTTCCGGGTATCCTCACTATGCCTCACTGACCAGGGTGGCCCACTACGAGTTAGAGCTTTGCTTCACGGGTGGCCAAGTCAGGGAGAAGAGACGGAGTCCAATCCGGCTACGGGAAGGCCCAGAAGACTTACGGACAAATACCCATAGTTTTACTTGTAGTTCAAGATGTACTTTGTAATCGACTCTTAGTCGTAGCAGGATGGATCTCTCCTATAAACCCTAGGACGGATATCTATATAAGCCGTCCTAGGGAAAGCCTTTAGGGCACCCTCAAAATAGTCTACAATCTCAACTCGCACAGGCGAAACCCTTGTAACCCATATTCCGGCTCTACCATATTACTGGATTACTAGCAGGAGTAGGATCCGTCCAAAGCCGGCGGATTCGAACCTGGGTAAACTTGTGTGCTAACCGTCCCAGAACACCGTACGTCTCACACCCCTCTCTTCCACACACCTCGAGGTCCCCCTCATGGCGTACCAGTCATCAATCCGACGATAGTTGGCGCCCACCGTGGGGCGAGTGAGCTTCGGATCTGCGTTCCGAGCGGAATTTGCAAGAATCAGAATCAGCGAGACTATCATCATCGGTCGCATCCTCTACCCTAGTGACGTCCCTCTCATCGTTCCGGACGAGACCTAGATTCCGGCTAGGGAGATCGTGACTACCTATACCATCATGTCTTTCGGCAAGATCGATGTGTACATCGGATTCGCTGAACCTGTCCTACCCACCCCAGCGGTGATGATAGAGGAAGAAGAAATTTCTAGGTCCCCTTTGTCCGTGGAGGCGGCAGAGTTCTGGATATTAGAAAACCCTAATCCCACCCAGCTCGCACCCGTTGCGGAGATAGTGGAGAAATCGGAGCCTGAAGCAGATCTTCCGTTTCAGGTCGAATCTGGAGTGGATCTCCCTAGCAAGGTCGAATCCCAGATCGATCCACCTGCTGAGGTCGAAATCCAGGAGGATCACAACAACATCCTTGTTTCCGGCCCTGCCAACGCTGGAATAGATCAACCGTTCCTGAGGCATACGTTGAGCCGCATGATGCTGCAAGGCGCAAACGTGGATGTTCTCGAAACCATCAAGATCTCCGAGGAAGCCCATGAGGAGAGCGGCAACTACCTTAGGACCCACACATCACACTTCGTCGGATATGTTGGATCCGGATCCGGCTCTGCCGATGCTGGAGATAACACTGACTCAGTGCTGGAGGTGATCGGAACAAACACCGACTTACCGGCATCCTCGGATGACTCGATGACGTCAACGGATATCCAAAAGTTCTCCGCGGAATACGAAGAGGAGTATAACTCCAAAGCTACAGAAGAAGGAGAAGCCATGGACGAAGGATCCGGAGAAAACTCTCCCAAAGCACAGGATGACATGGATATCGGAGATAATCCCGAGGTCCAGATGTCCGAAAGTACCGATCAAAGCTTGACTCCAGGAAATGGACCCAAAGTCGTCTTTGCTACCGGCGCCACCAAGAAGGCAAAGAAGAGGAACAAGAAGAACAATACCCCGACAAAGGAACTTCCAATAGAGGAGGTAGTTACCGAGAAATACGAGGAAGACTCAGATGGAGAACTTATCCCAGACGAGCCCAAAGAAGAATCGATGGATGGATACATGGTCACCGCAGGTGCCCGTAAGGTCATCGACGTTGCATTAACCACACCTATCCCTATTACGGCAGAACTAACTGCTGCGGAATTGGACGAAAGGGCCAAGCCCTAGAAACGAGTCGCCAAGTACTCCTGGATGAAGCTAAAAACATCGAGCAAGAGAATAAGTGCATGGCCAAGGCGGATAATCTCATCTCTCAGAGGGCCGGAAACGACATACACATGACAATCAATTTCTGGAAGTACGTTAGGTTCTCTTTGAGGGAGATCCGGAGATGCCTCAACTCAATAGCAAGGGAGATCTGGTGTATCCAAAACCAGTGCAAAACACTACCGCTGCTCGACACATCCTGGCAAATAATCCAGGCCCGGAACAGGTTCGATTGGGCATCAAGCTACTCACCAAGGGTCTGGAACATCAGAAGGCCGCGAAATCCGGAAGAAGAAAACTGGTCTCTCAATCCGAGCAATGTCGTATGGATCCGGCCTACAACGATATAAGACCCCAACGGGCTCCGGAACAGCATCACCATTCCGACCGTTGGGAAGACAACCACTCAAGAACCGGATCGTCAGGACAACATCACAGAGTTGCACGCGACTGGCGCAACGTTGCTCCAGCCGCTGAGCAAGAGGCGATCGCTGCCCTGTATCCGAGAAATCCTCCCCGATGAGAGTCGAACGATCACAGGGAATAAGACAAAGAGAAGCGTCGGGAGGAGGACCGACAAAGAATGCCACCTCCTAGACATACAAGCTGTCCGGCTGAACCCCACCGCAATGGGAATGATGGACGAAGGAACGACGGACACCGTGCCGAGTCAAGCCGGTAGGGGGCTCATCATAATGAAGACCCTCCCTGGAGCCGAAATAATGATGTTCCGGATGGAGGCCGGTGATCAGCCGGAAACAATCTAGCTGCTCCACCCTCTCCACCAAGTAGCCATCACAACGACTCCCAAGGAGGCCAAGGAGGGCGTCGTGGCGGAGGAGGTGGTGGCAGGAGCCGAAGTCCGGCTCCAAGGCACCGCAGCCATAGCTGTCAATCAGGACGATCTTTGTCCCCAAGTGATACAAGACACATGATTAATTCCAACATAGAGGCACGTCTCTACGAAAACGATGATATATACGTGGGCCCAAAATGCTTCGGACCACACATAAGAGCAACAAAATTCTCGGAAGGATTCGCTATCTCAAGACACATCCAACCCTATGACGGTGTAGCTTGGCCAGATACGTGGCTCCAGGACTTTTTCCAAGCTTGCTGCATCGCCAAAGGCGAAAACAGCCAGGTCGCAACCCGATATCTCCCACTCCTGTTGCGGAAGACGGCAAGATCATGGCTCAATGAACTTCCGGAGTACACCATCCACAACTGGTATGACATGCAAAGCGCATTCTTTCGAAATTTCGAAGGCTCATATCGGAGGCCCTGTACGGTAGGAGACCTACAACGTTGCACCCAGGAAGCCGGAGAAACTTGCCGAGATTGTCTCGTACAATGGATCAACAATAAGAACTCCTATGAAGGGGTAAATGACCAAACTGCGATTGAAGCTTTCATTGCAGAACTCCCAATTGGTTTACTACGTCGTCGCTTCAAGTGCGACAAGGTAACTGATTTGGGAGAGATGATAGAAACATTTAGCAAGTATGCAGATGCTGACGACGATGCAGAGGGATTACTGAACGCCCTAGCTGTGCCACGGTCGGCAAAATAACCAAAGCAGCAAGCTCAGAAGCGCAAGAATACCTCGGAAGAAAAACCCAACGCGGAAACAGTAGTGGTCACTGCTACTTTCGGGTCTGGAGGACGAGGAGGGCGCGGTGGTGGCCGCGGACGCGGTCGTGGGACATCAAGGGTCCAGGATAGAGGAGACCAGCAACCTGGCAAAACCTACTCCTAGGCCGACATTGCCAATAACCCATCTGTGCATCACTTAGATACCAATGGGGGCTCGTCTCACACAAACGCCGATTGTCGTCTTAATGACGACATCAAGAAAGATGATATTGCTGGCTATAGGGCTAAGCGGAAGAAGGGAAATAAGAATCCCGAAAAAGATAAAGAGACCAAGGAAGATTCTGACATGGAGGAAGCTGATGCTTCAAATCCCAAGCTGGAGGGAAAGAAAAACTTCCTGACAAAGAATGACACTTGCGTCACCTTCCTTGGATCTCAACCAGCTAAGGTCAAGAAAGCAGTTCTGCATGAGCTCAACGCGACTATTCCGGCTGTCCCCCAATTCTTGGACTGGTCGGAAGTGGCAATCACCTTTGACCGCGTTGATCATCCGCCTAAGTTGCACAGGCGAGTAAAATACGCCTTAGTCGTCAATCCACTTATTGATGGCTATGATTTCTCCAAGACTCTCATGGACGGCGGCAGCAGCATTAACATCCTGTATGTCGAAATGCTACGCCGGATGAAAATCTCGGAGACCTAGCTGAACTATAGCTCTGTGATCTTTCACGGAGTTGTCCCAGGAAGACAAGCAAATTCCCTAGGAGAAAACACTTTGGATGTGACCTTTGGAACTCCAAAGAACTATCGAACGGAAGCACTTTCTTTTGATGTGGTCCCGTTCAAGAGCGCATACCATGCTATATTCGGACGTCCGGCTTACTGGAGTTTTATGGCTCGTCCGTGTTACATTTACAATATGATGAAAATTCCAGGTCCCAACAGCGTGATCACTATCATGGGAGACCCGACGAAGGCACAAGAGTGCGAGGACGGAAATGTCGCCTTTGCTGAAGCCATGTTGCATGCCCAGGAGTACTAGGAGATCAAGAAGACCATCGATCCGTCTGAGATGCCCGCAACGAAGAAGGAGGTGACGAAGCCAAATTCGGAGTTCAAGGCATCGAAAGTGACGAAGAAGACGCCATTGAAGGATGATGACCCCTCCAAGGTGACCCAGATAGGTGTAGGCCTAAATAGCGCATAGGAATGTCAAGTTCCTCCAAGCAAATCAAGATATCTTCGCATGGCAACAATCTGACATGACCGGAGTACCTAGGGAACTTTCCGAGCACTCTCTAAATGTACACCCGAACGCTAAACCCGTCAAACAGTCCCTACAACATTTTGGCAATGAAAAGCGTAAGGCAATAACAAAGGAACTAGCCCGGCTCGAGTTAGAAAGATTCATAGAAGAGGTCATCCACACTAAATGGTCGACCAATCCTGTAATGGTCCCTAAAAAGGACACCACTGATTTAAGGATGTGTGTTGATTATACTGCCTTGAACAAGGCTTGTCCCAAAGATCCGTTCGCTTTGCCTAGGATTGATCAAGTTATTGATTCTACGGCAGGCTCGGAACTCCTATGTTTTCTCGACGCATATTCCGGTTATCACCAAATCCGGAAGAAGGAATCTGACAAAGTCAAAACTTCATTCATAACCCCCTTCAGAACCTTCTGTTTTGTTATGATGCCCTTTGGGATGAAGAATGCAGGAGCTACGTACCAGCGCACGATGCAGCGTTGCCTCCACGACCAAATCGGATGCAATGTACATGCATATGTGGACGACATTGCGGCGATGTCCAAAAAGAAGGAAACCTTGATTTCTGACTTGGAGGAAACGTTTGCCAATATACGAAAATATAACATAATGCTTAACCCGAAGAAGTGTTTCTTTGGAATACCAGCCGGAAAATTGTTAGGTTTTATTGTGTCTCAAAGAGGCATAGAGGTAAACCAGGACAAGATTAAGGTTATACTCAATATTTCCAGGGCAACTCGCCTGAAGGATATTCAAAGACTAACTGGTTGCATTGTTGTAGTCAGTCGGTTTGTAAGCCGGCTCGGTGAAAGTGCCGCACCATTATACAAACTCCTGAAAAAGACCAAAAAAATCGTTTGGACCGACGAAGCTGAAGCTGCACTACAAGACCTGAAAGCAGTACTCTCATCTGCTCCCATCCTTGCTGCACCGGAACCACAGGAATCAATGTTACTCTATCTCGCTGCGACAAACAAGGTCGTCAATATCGTTATGGTAGTGGAGAGACCGGAGGAAAATCAGGAACACCTGGTGCAGCGTTCGACTTACTATCTCAGCAAGGTATTAGCTGAATCAAAGGAGGGATATCCGCACTATCAAAAGCTGGCTTACGGTGTGTTCTTAGCATCTCATAAGTTACGGCATTATTTTCAAGAACATCCAATTACTGTGGTGAGCACAGCTCCCATGAGAGACTGTGGTGAGCACAGCTCCAATTTCAGGAAAATCAACAACAACGATGCCATAGGACGCGTTGCAAAATGGGGCATAGAGCTTTCAGCTTTCGACATTGATTACAAACCTCGTAGAATAATCAAATCCCAAATCCTCGCTGACTTTGTCACTGATTGGAGAAAGACAACGGAGAACATGACCCTGCCAGAGTCAGAATATTGGACCTTACATTTTCATGGGTCTGAAGTGCTCGAGGGCTCAAGGGCTAGCGTGGTGCTCAAATCACCCCAAGGAGATAAACTTTTCTATGTACTTCAGATCAACTTCACGACGACGAATAACATTGCCGAGTATGAAGCACTACTGCATGGAATCCGGATTGCTAAATACATCGGCATCTGACATTTAATGTGTTATGGAGATTCGGATCTTGTTGCTCAACAAGTGTCGGATATCTGTAATGCGAATAAACGCATGGCAGCATATAGAGCTGTCGTGGATGAACTATCTAAATCGTTTGAAGGGTTTGAAGTTCAACACATCCCTAGAACAGAAAATGAGGAAACAGATGCACTATCTCGAATAGGCTCTGCCCAGAAAAAGGTTCCGGATGGCGCTTTTTTAGAGCACCTAAAAGTTCCCTCTATAAAAGGAGTGGACAAGGAATATCCGACCAAATCCCACTCACCTTTAGTAGCAGTTTTGGCTGTGATTCCCAGCTGGACTCAACCCTACCTTGATTACTTGGTAGATGGAAAATTACCCGAAGACAAAGTTCTGAGCCGGCAGATCGTCCGACGAGCAAAAGCCTACACTATAATTAGTGGTGAGCTCTATAAGCGGAGTGCATCTGGGGTTTTTTAGCGCTGTGTATCTTCCGAAGAAGGAGTGGAAATCTTACGAGAGATTCACGAAGGCGAGTGTGGTCACCACGCTACAGCCAAATATCTAGTGGCAAAAGCTTTCTGAAACGGTTTTTTCTGGCTTACAGCCAAGGCAGATGCCGAACGGCTGGTCAAGACGTGCAAAGGCTGCCAAAAGTACACCAAGCAAGCTCACATTCTGGCTGATCAGCTGCGAACAATACCTATAAACGGGCTCCAAGTGGATTTACTCATCTCTTAGTGATGGTGAATAAATTCACAAACTGGATTGAGGCTAAACCCGTCACTAGTTGTGGTGGAGCAACAGCCAAAAGATTTGTCGGGGATGTCATAATCCGATACGGTTATCCACATAGCATTATCACGGACAACGGGAGTAATTTATCTATGAGAGATCTTGCCGAATTCTACAATGGAAAAAATATCTGGCTTGACATTGCATTAGTCGCACATCCACAAGCTAATGAACAAGGAAAAAGAGCAAATGGTTTAATCCTACAAGGCCTAAAACCAAGACTTGAAGCACCACTACGACGTCCTGCGGGGGCTTGGGCAGAGGAATTACCTTCTGTAATATGGAGTTTACGAACAACTCCAAACAAGTCAACCGGATACACAACTTTCTTCTTGGTCTATGGCGCAGAAGCAGTTCTTCCTAGTGATTTGATTCACACTTCTACTAGAGTTGCCGCGTATATTGAAGAGGATGCCAAAATTTCTCGACAAAATGATATCGACTTAGTCGAAGAAGTGCACGTCGTTGCTGAGATGAGATCAACAGCCTATCAGCAAAATTTACGCAAGTATCATAGCTAGAGAGTCAGAAACCGGTCTTTCAATAAGGGCGATTTGGTTCTCCGGCTTGTGCAGCAAAGAAAGCACAAACTTTCCCCAATATGGGAAGGGCCATTTTTAGTTAGTTAAGTAATGCACAATGGTTCTTAATACCTAACTAATATGCGGCCAGTCAAAGAAAGACCTGCTACTAAGAAAAGAAAGAGAGCTGGAGGCAGTTTAGACCCAGATGAATTAGACATACCATGGAATATTGCTCAGCTGTCCCTTTTATTCTTAGTTTATTTTTCGTTGTAATCATATATGTGTACATGTTTAATGAGAAATAAAGTGTTGGTTGCCGAAAAAAAATTCGGAGAAGTTTTGTACCATCTTATTTCCAAATGACCATGTCATAGTCGAAAATCCCAGAATACTTGGAAGTACTTTATGCTCATGTTTGTTCTGGTCTAGATTTCTGATTCTAAAATTGCTACCTTCAGGTATAAATCTAAATCTTATAGTCTGTACTTTGGTTATTTGTCTGATTGCCGGATGAGGGCATTTTTCGAGTAGTGAATTCTTGGTACTGGAAGACGGCTTTGTTTTCGAGTTTAAACTGGTTTAGCAATTAAGCTCCTTTGCTCAGCAAAGTTTCTGTGCTAAAGGTTGGCTGTCTCATGAAAGGGACGAGGCGGAAAGCCAGATAAACGATAAGTACAGACAAAAAACATAAGTGCTTATGAAAATATTTCAGGCACGAAAATTATAAAGCCAAAAGGGCTAAATAGATATATTTAAACTTAGCACTAGCAAAAAGTATCATACTACTTATTTACAACCCGGATTGTTTTCAAAATAATACAATGTTTGTTCTGATGATCTATGATGCCGGGGAAGAAGGAGCTGCCGGCTCACTAGAAACATCAGCCTCGCTTCGATATTTTTCCAAGACGTTCAAATCAGAGAAGGTTTGTTCGTCGTCGGAAGCTTCACCGGTTTATTTGACAGGCGGAGGCGGCGTCTGCACACGAGTCAAGAAGGGAGTATCGTAGCTGGTCAAGTCAGCTACGTGCCACCCGTATCTGGCGCAAGAGTCCATGATGGCTTTGATGTCCTGCTTCTGACCGTCTTCGTCCACAATAGAATACCCTCTGGTCACTTGCCAGATCTCCATGCTTACATGGTGGCTCATGACCATGGTGAGAGCGTTCTGCGCTACGGTTCGCGCGTAGGACATGTTCTAGTCCTGGATGAGCTGGGGCATCTCCTTGGCCTTATCTCGCACTTCAATGCCGGACATGCTATGCATGTACGAAATCTTGAGAACTTCGCCAATATCCTCGATGGATTGGCGGAAGTCATGCAACAAATCGCCGACTTGAGTAAGCCGGCTGGTGCGAGATTCAGCAGAGGCTGAGTCCAATAAGTTTAGAGGACCTGCGCATGTAATGCAAAGGGGTTAATCAAATAAATCCAGACTCCAAAGAGTCAGAAGATGTGGACAAGTCAGAAACAAGGAAACATACCAAATATGACATCGTCGACTTTGGTCTTATCCTCCCGAAGACTCTGGAGTTCAGCCCGGAGTGCCTCGGCAATATCCCTCTCTCTGAACAAGTCATTGCTGAGATCCGAGATTTTCTTATCCTAGAGCACAATGTTACGATCACGCTCCTCGGTATCCATGGAGGAGGACTCGAGAACTTGAGCAATGCTCTTCTCATGATTCGCCTTAATCTTATTCAGCTCTTGGCGGAGGTCCTTGTTTTCCACCTCTAGGGTTTTCAGATTCTCGGCCTCCTCGATCATAGCACAGGATTGTTTCACCAGTGCTGAAGTCAAAAGAACAGAAGTTGAGCAAAAGTTCGACTATGAAATAAAAGGCAACGTTTGAGATCTGGAATGTTTACCTTCAGCCTCATCCCTGGATACTTTCAGTTGAGCATTTTCAAGTCAGAGAGCTCTGATCTCTCTCCGCTTGTTACAGATATTCTTCAATAAATCCTGATTATATGAATTAACTTTCTGTAAGTCAAAATACCCAGAGTCAGAAGTCTACTAAAGACTCGGGCTAATATTTTTGTCTAATATCAGCACGAGCCTTGAGGGCTACACTAGTTCATTCTTTGGCATCCTAAGGAAGCATAAATCCGGATTGTCTATCCAACTTCATGCTTGGGGGCTAGAGGATATGATATGGAATAAAGTAAAACGTGAGTTGGAATTCCGACTTACATGTTGTTCATTAGTGAGTTTGCTCAGGCTCATGTTCACTTCAGTGGTAACCTTCTCGACGAGAGTTAGGGGGATCACTGGTGCAGTCAGAAGCTCGCTGGTCCTCAGCTTCTCCTCGTGAAGATGAACTTGTTCAAGAAGTTGAGAGTACTTGATGTCCTCTACTTCTTGTGATTCTTCTTCAGCAGAGATAGTCCGGCTTTCTAGGCATTGCCGGGCCAGCCGTTGGATCTCCTCCACAGATTTCCGAGAAAGTCCAAACTTGGCAAGACCCGGATTGCTGAGGAGATTATCAGCAAAGACCTTTGCCGAGGGATCATTACTCGAAGAGGGTTCACCCTTATCAAAACCTGAGTCACCCATGGTGACGTCAGTCTGTGATCCGAGGATCACTGGCTCTTCTGATTGAGTCGGATCTTTTGCAACAGTCCGCAGAAGGCTGAGGGGCAGGTGTTGGAGGATCTACGGCAGGAGAAACCAAGTTCAGCTTCAACTGGCATAGAGGCTTCGAGGCAACCCCTTTCCCTTTGCCCTAGGTGAGCTGTTTAGCTCTGAGAAGGTAATAGAACAGAAAACATTACATCTTGGAAAGAATTAAAACATATAGTACAAAGACCTTGTGAGGAAAGATTACCTCTTCACAACAGGCACTTCCTTTGTGCCAATAGACACTATCGGAGCTTTGCGCTTCCGAGGAATAACATTCGGCAGTGGAACCAACTCTCCCTCATCCTGAGAAAACTCAGGAGGATATCCCTCGACCGGAGCAAGCTCCGGGGAGGTCGGCAAGCTGAAAAGAAGAGATATCTTAGTATTGCAAATTAATATAAAGATGAGGACATAATACAAGTTGTTGCTGGAAGCTTACCGGCACTACAGGATCTTCCGATGTATGCATGTGCAAGGACAGCTCCAGAATCTTCCTCTCAATCTGCTCCCTTATCAGCCACTTGATTTGGCATACATAATCGGAGGGAATCTTTCTTAGACGACGTGATGGAGTGCATCCATCGATCTCCATGATGTTGAAGAGGCTGGATCTGGCGTGCCACCCAGCAGTGAACTAAATCGGACCCTTTTAGTCCCTTGTGCTTCATCAAATACTCGATCCGCCTCTTGGCAAGAAGCAAATCGTCACTGAGAGTCGGCGCATCTACATCCCAGGACTCTTAGGGCGTGGCGGCACCATCGACGAAAGTCGACAAATATCCTTATGATAGAAAAAAGTGGACGGCCATTGCTTGACAAACTCACTAGCCATAATCCGAGGATGGACGCGCTCTTGGCTAACCGAAAAACTAATAATATCGGTAATATAAGGATTACCGGCAGTGATGGAATTTCTCCGGACATGAAAGTAATACAGAAAAGAATAAGGCTCGGCCTAATGCCGAGATACCCCTCACACAAAGATGCGTCTGCCCTCATCTCTAAGAGAGAGTTTGGGGGGAGATGATGGAGTTGAACTCCGTAGTGAACTATAACCTCAGAGAAGAAATATGAGGGAGGAAAGCTCAATCCTCTGTCAAGGTGAGTGCCGAAGTGAACCCGCTCACCGTCGCGAGGGTTGGGGACGGTTTCGCCAAAGCCGCTCCGCCAGTCGCCGGTGCGGAGGAGCCCTTCTTCTTCCATGACATGGAGCTTCTCGTTGTCAAGGACGCACGAGATCCATACCCCACGATTGCTCTCCTTCTCTGTCGCGGCTACCGTCGCCGCCGTACCGGAGGATGATGCTGAAGCCATTTTTTGTGCGCCGGTGACCTTGGATGGGCGGCACTGGAGGTTTTCTAGGGAGCAGAGGAGCACTAGGTTCGTGGGGATGCGTAGGGGGAAGGTAACGATGCATGTTCTGGTGAAGAAGATGGGGAAAGAGATCCTCACCACTTATATCCTCCAGCCGCATCAAGATTCGTGTAAACGCTAAAGTGAACGTGCCATGCATCGTAGAAGGAACTAGGAAACCCCCTCGTGGTGATTACGCCGCCTCGATCTCCATGCACGCATTGAAACGGCACCTCGGTTCGACGAAATGTGGACCCACCAACGGTCGTGCTGACAGGAAATGTCTGTCAGTGACGTGACTTGACTATGACTAGTGTCAGGTTACGTTAGAGACCAAGTTCCGGCTTAGTTTGACTTTCGAGCTGGAAACACGAATAAAATAATCATAGGTCCGACTCATTTGAGACTCGGATCTACTCCTTTCTTTTTTGATGTTTCAGGAACCCTTCACGATTCTGCAAGCCGAAGATCAAGCTAGACGATGATGAAATCCGACTTTGGGTCATGGAGGCTTCCGGGGGATGCTGTTAGGGATATACTTTCCGGGTATCCTTGTTGTGTCTCACTGACCAGGGTGTCCCACTTCGGGTTAGAGCTTTGCTTCACGGTCGGCCTAGTCAGGGAGAAGAGACAGAGTCGAATCCGGCTATGGGAAGGCCTAAAAGACATGCCGACATAGGCCCATAGTGTTACTTGTAGTTCAAGATGTACTTTGTAACCGACTCTTAGTCGTAGCCAGATGGATCTCTCCTGTAAACCCTAGGCTAGATATCTATATAAGCCGTCCTACAGAAATCCTTTAGGGCACCCTCACAATAGTCTACAATCTCAACTCGCACAAGAGAAACCCATATAACCCATATTTTGGCTCTGCCGTATTACTGGATTACTAGCAGGAGTAGGATCCGTCCAAAGCCGGCGGATTCGATCCTGGGTAAACTTGTGTTCTCACCGTCCCGGAACACCATACGTCTCACACCCCTCTCTTCCACACGCCTCGAGGACCCCCTCGTGCCGTACCAGTCATCAATCTGACAACACTTGTGCTGCATTGCATTCCAATGTTGCACTCCAGCATGTTATAGGGCTTTCTAACCATGGTTTGACACATATTGGAGTGTCATTGCATGTGTTATTTTCCAAACTACAATGATCCAGTTGACCACACACACTCAATTGGTGTGGTGATGCAATCTCTATCACGCTAGTGCTCCATTGCATTCCAATGTTTCACTCCAGCATGTCCTAGGGCATTATAACCCTAGTTTGACACATATTGGAGTGTCATTGCATGTGTTCTTTTCGAAACCACAATGATCAACATGAACACACACACTCAAGTGGTTGTGGTGATGCAACCTCTATCACACTGGTGCTCCATTGCATTTCAGTGTCTCACTCCAACATGTTCTAGGGCTTTCTAAGCATGGTTTGACACATATTGGAGTGTCATTGCATGTCTTATTTTCCAAACCACAATGATCCACATGACCACCCACACTCAAGTGGGTGTGGTGATACAGACTCTGTCACTCTAGTGCTCCATTGCATTCCGATATTTCAATCCAACATGTTCTAGGGCTTTCTAACTGAGAATATCATTTTGCGTCCCGAGAGCTAGGGCGCCCAGGCAACGCGGTACCCAAGTTGCCTGTAATCAGCCACGATGACTACAGTTGGCATGCCAAATACTCAGGGGGTCTTTTTCGGCATGAATTCAACTTTATGTTTGAATAGAAAATATCAGGCTAACGGCCGTCAAGTTAGGGCCCCCCTGTCAGTTCTCGTCGTTATGTCTCTCCTGTCGCTTAGGCGTCAATTAGGCTTGCAACATTGGCGCCTGCATCCATTACGCGTCTTCTTCTTCCCGGAGCGGCAATCTGTGGTCGCGGCCATGACGCGGAGCTGGGATTTGATGAAACTGCTCGGCTCCGCTCTCCTGCCCATCCTAAGTTGGAGCTCGCCCTCACCATGGATGCACCCATGGCACAGCTCGGGGACGAGAATTGCTTCCCTGTGAGATCTATCACTATGTCGACCATGCCCGGTCCTATTTTCCTCCTCCAGAATCCGAGCTCTCCTGCCCATCCTAAGTCAGAGCTCGCCCTCACCGTGGTTGAACCTGTAAGTAATTTGCTAAACACTGTGTGTCGTGCCAAGGTCTTTGGCTAATGCATTCGTCTTCTGCCAACGGCCACCACCGACATGAGATCATTTAGTTACTTCGATACGAAATTTCGACCAATTTAACTTGTTGATGTATTCCTTGACAATTATAATATAATCGAGCACTAGAAATATTTTGTAGTGTGCATGAGCATGATCAATAATATAATTGAACACTAGAAATTTTAAGGCACTCCATATAAAGGAGTAGATTAATATATATATATATATATATATATAGAAGGTTCACCACAAACACCACGCGGATATATTATCTTATATGCCACACACAGGTAATAATAATTAACTTAGACAAAATAAAAGCAGGGGCGGCAGCAGGAGGCCGGGAAACGGAGACGCCTAGCAGGGCAGGGGCATATCAGTAGGAGGCCGGGACAGCCTAGTCGATGGGATACAGGCCAGTCCTGACAAAATCCCGGAGCAATTTGCCGAAGGCTGCATGCCGCGCCAAGGTAATCGGCCTATGCCTTCTTCCTCCACCTCTGGCAACACCCACCACGTGCTGGATAATGCTATCGAGGTCCACGTTAACTGCTCTGCCACAGAATGGGCAAAACAGTCTCCCCGTATGGTAGAAACGGATTATCCCACACCATAACCGCCTCAGCACGTAGCGGTTCTTCTCACAAACCACATAAGGATGCACCAGTGTCATTGGATGTGTGTTCTTTTCATGAACCACAACCAAATTCATTGCATTTATAGTCTTCTCACAAACCACATAAGGATACACCAGTGTCATTAGATGTGTGTTCTTTTCATGAACCACACCCAGTGTCATTGCATGTGTGTTCTTCTTACAAACCACACAGGGATCCACCAGTGTCATTGCATGTGTGTTCTTTTCATGAACCACACCCAGTGTCATTGCATGTGTGTTCTTCGCACAAACCACACATGGATCCACCAGTATCATTGCATGTGTGTTCTTTTTGTGAACCACAGCCAGAGTATTTGCATGTGTGTTCTTCTCAAAAACCACACATGGATACACAAGTGCCGTTGGATGTGTGTTCTTTTCATGAACCATAGCCAGAATCATTGCATGTCTATTCTTCTCACAAACCACATAAGGATACAATAGTGTATTTGGATGTGTGATCTTTTCATGAACCACACCCAGTGTCATTGCATGTGTGTTCTTCTCGCAAACCACACATGGATCCACCAGTGTCATTACATGTCTGTTCTTTTCACAAACCACAGCTAGAGTCATTGCATGTCTATTCTTTTCGCAAACCACATATGGATCCACCAGTGTCACTGGATGTGTGTTATTGTCACAAACCACAACTAGAGTCATTACATGTCTATTCTTTTCACAAACCACAGCTAGAGTCATGGCATGTCTTTTCATTCCACAGACCACATATGGATCCACCAGTGTCATTGGATGAGTGTTCTTTTCATGACCCACACCTAGTGTCATTGCATGTGTGTTCTTCTCACAAAACACACATGGATCCACCAGTGTCATTGCATGTCTGCTCTTTTCATTAACCACACCAAGTGTCATTGGATGTCTGTTCTTCTCACAGACTACACATGGATACACCAGAGTCATTGCATGTGTGTTCTTTTCATTAACAACACCTAGTGACATGGGTATACCCTACAGGTACTCGAGTTTGGTATATACGGTCCAGATACGGTGGAAGCCCACGGTGTTGCCACGGCCCAATGAAGACTTCGAGTGGTCCACGGACTCTTGATGACTTGCGAGACAAGAAGAAGTTTAAAGATAGAAATTTTAAAGGGAAAACCCTAATCTGTAACCGACTCGACCTGCTACTTGGGACCTGGCCTATCTATATAAAGGCTAAGGGGGTGGCGAGGAGGACACATGCAACCCTAGTTTCCACAACTCTCGCCAGATTGCATCTGCACGCCCCTGTAATCTTCGATTCCTTTGTTAATTCCAAGAGCAGACAAGCAGGAGAAGGGACCTCTACGAGGCCTAAACCTAGGTAAACCTTGAGTCCTTGTGTGCTTGCTTGCTAGCCGATTGATGCTTTCAGCGCTCCCTCCTTCTCCAAAACCCAAGTCCATAACAATGGGCATTGACGAGTTAAACCCTCGTCAATTGGCGCCGTCTGTGGGAATTGGGAGTGCAGATGTTGCGGCTTCTTCGGCCTCATCAACCGTGATCTACAACTCCGCAACATCTGAGATTCGCCGGCTCTTCGGTGCGTTCGACTACACCGTCCACACGCCCGCCACTCGCCCGGCTTTCGAGTCCGTGGGCGATGGAATCAGCCTGGCGATCGGGAGCTTCCGCTTCCAAGTTCGTCAGATGGGCATGCTTCGCATGCCTGACCAGCCAACGGCATACGCGATTGCTCCAGCATCGTGGTTCCCGCCACCAATCGGCGCCCTCAGCGAGCTCAACACCTCAGCAACAGCTGAGAGCACGGACATTGACATTAGTCGCGGATCCGATCTAGGTGGCCTAGCAATGGAAGATGGGGTTTACGGCTCTGGATCCGAAAGTTGCGGAAGCAACAGCTTCCCCAACCACTTCATGTGCGCCGTCATCAATGTCGGCGAAACCAGCGCCAATCGCGACAACGGTGGCAACGGCCCTAATCCACCCAACGGTGGCATACCTAACGGCGGACCACCCAATGGCAGCCCCGCATATGGTGGCAATGGCGCACCCGTCAACAATGGAGGGGCAGTCGAACCTCCAACCATGGTGAACGAACACACTGGTGAACGTGTCGTGATCAAGCTCAACGATCTTGAGTGGGCTCGTTGTCGAGAAGCCCTGCGAGGCAATCCCCTACCTCCCGGCACACCGCAAGATCTGCTGATGGGCTATCATTGGCTACTAAAGGAGGAGTATAGACGCCAATTACAAACAATTGCGCAACTCGAAGCGTGTAAAAAGGCGGCGGACGAGTCAAGTCTTCGACGAGCTGGGCTGTCCTCCCACGGAGGATCCTCCTCCGTGGGCAACGAGTATGTGGCCAACAAGAGGCGATCTCGAATGGCCCACCTCACTGAACAGGAGCGCATAGAAGCTGCAAAAGTCCTCGACTTCAGCTCTATGATAGTCGACACACGGGGCAACGTGGTCCCAAAGACGCCACAAGCTGTGGTGATAGCGACCACCATGTACCTCCTCAACAACCAGCCGCCGACTGGAGATCCTCGAGCCGCCATGCACCGATCTATGATCGCGGACTTGGGGTTAATCGAGGCCTCTCTCGACAAAGAACCAACGCCGGACCGAAGAAAAGCAATGCTCTGGCAAAACGCTATTCCTCACCCTCATCCAGCGACAACAATCACAATCTGTCTTGACGATGCCGCTCATGATGACACGACCACAACTACGATGCGCGTGATGACATCACGCAGCGCAAAATTGACAAGTCAAGGGAACGACGTGCCCGATCGACTGACTCAGAGGACGAAGACGTAGAGCTCTGTGGTGCCATATGCTTCAACAGGGCTATCAGGCAGAAGCAAATGCCCAAAGGGTTCAAGCTCCCATAGGAGAACCCAAAATTTGACAGCCTGCAGGACCCGAAAGTCTGGTTGGAGGACCACATCTCCTCCGTTAGGCTCCACGGCGGGAGTCGAAGCACGGCCATGCAATGCCTACAGCTACAGCTGCAGGGCGCCGCCCGAGCATGGCTCAACATCCTCCCACGCGGATCCATTCGCAGCTGGGAAGAGTTGGTCTACAGCTTCATGCGCAACTTCAAGGGCACCTACAAAAGTCCCACGTCAATCAAAGAACTGAGGTACTTCTAGCAAAGGTCAGGCGAATCTCTATGCTCGTACATCTAGAGGTGGTCCATCACGAAGAACTCCGTAGAAAATATCTCGGAGGATCACGCAATCGACGCATTCAACGGCGGCATTCACTACATAGAGCTCAGGGAGGAGATGGGCCGCTTGAAGCCCAAAACAATTGACCACCTGATGGAAATCGCGAATCGGTGGGCAGATGGAGAAGACTCGGTGGAAGCAGCATTAACCTCATGTTCGCAAGTACCTTGCGAGCGATGAGGATCCCTCTGACCTGCCTAGAGGTCTCGGACACGACATTCCACGTCATCGTCCTAGGCAAGGGCATATATCCCTTGGGCAAAATCAACCTCGGCGTCCTCTTCGGCATGCCGAAAAACTTTCGACGCGAACGCATCGACTTCGAAGTCATCGACTGGCCCTCATAGTACCACTGCATCCTCGGATGCATCGTGTTTGCCAGGTTCATGGCAGTACCGCACTACGCCTACCTGCAGATGAAAATTTCAGGCCCAAACGGCGTCATCACAATCAACGGGAGCTTTGAGAGGTCCGACAACTGCGACAGGGAATTCAACAGAATTTCCCAGTCCTTCGGCATGCAGGTAGAACTCGCAAGATTCAAGGAGTCGACAGACAACAATCTGCCTCCCCTGAGCCGGCCAAGTTCACCCAACCTGTCCTTCGACTCGTCGGTGCACACGAAGAAAGTTCAGGTCCACCCATCGGACCCGGCCAAGACGACCCTCATCGCCAACAACTTGACTCCTGCATAGGAACTCGTGCTCATCGAATTCCTCCGTGAGCACTGGGAAATCTACGCCTAGTGTCCAGCGGACATGCCAGGGGTCCCCAGGGAATTTGCCAAGCACGCACTCAATGTTAACCCAGATGCAAGGCCAGTCAAACAAACAATTCGATGACTGTCTGAACCAAAAGCAAAAGCAGTCGGAATGGAGATCAGCAGACTCCTCAATGCCAAATTCATACGCGAGATCAAGGAAAGTACCTGGCTCGCTAACACGGTGCTCGTACCCAAAAAGGACACGGATATCCTACGGATGTGCGTGGATTTCACCTCCCTGAATAAGCACTGCCCAAAGGATCACTTCCCGCTGCCACGAATCGACCAGATCATCGACTCCACTGTGGGATGTGAGCGTCTCTACTTCCTCGACACCTACTCAGGCTATAATCAGATTCGAACGAAGGAGGAAGATCAAGAGAAAAAGGCGTTTACAACGCCTTTTAGTGTGTTCTGCTACAACACAATGCGCTTCGGGCTAAAAACGCAGGAGCCACCTATCATCAGTGCATGCAGGCTTGCCTCAAGAACCAACTTGGTCGCAACATCCTAGTCTATGTTGACGACATCGTAATCAAAACCAAAGAGGAAGCCTTGCTAATCGATGATTTACGCGAACCCTTCGCCAACCTCGACCGCTACCAGATCAAGCTCAATCCGGACAAATTCGCCTTCGGCGTACCGTCTAGGAAACTACTCGGGTATCTCATCTCCGCAAGAGGGATCTAGGCAAACCCAAAGAAAATAAAAGCCATACTGGCCATGGAGAAGAAGAAAAATGTAAGAGGAGTCCACCAGCTGGCTGGGAAAATTGCGGTGCTCAGTCGATTCATCAGTCGAATGGGCGAAAAGGCACTACCCTTCTACCAACTTCTCTGCAAAACTGACAAGTTCGAGTGGACCAATGAGGCACAGGAAGCATTCGAAGACCTCAAGCATCTAGTATCTACCTCACCAGTACTGGTGACCCCACGCGAAAGAGAACCACTATTGCTATACATCTCCGCCACCAACCAGGTGGTCAGCACGGAGCTCGTGGTGGAGTGAGCCGAGGAAAACAAGGTCCACGGGGTGCAGCGCCCAGTCTACTACCTCAACGAGGTGCTCACGCCAACAAAACAGCGGTACCGGCACTACCAGAAGCTGGCATACGGCGTCTTCATGACAGCCATGTGACTACGCCACTACTTCTAGGAGCACCCAATCGTGGTGGTCAACGACGCCCCGCTTGGGCACATCCTCAACAACCCCAACGTCACCGGACGAGTCGCGCTTTGGGGAATCGAGTTGTCGCCACGAGACATTACATATGAAAAGCGCGACGCGATCAAGTCGCAAGTTCTCCCTGATTTCCTCGTGCACTAGATGGAGAATCAGCTCCCCGAAAAACCAGATATGTCTTACCTCTGGACAATCCACTTCGACGGATCCAATCGAAAGGACGGAGCTAGCGCAGGTGTCATACTGACATAGCCCCGAGGAGACAAGCTGAAATATATTCTGCGAATGAAGTTCATCGCCTCCAACAACGAAGCTGAATACGAGGCCGTACTGCACGGGATGCGGATGGCGAAATCCTGCGGCGCTAAAAGGCTCATCATCTACGGCGACTCCAAACTGGTCGATAACCAAACGATGCACGAGTGCGATGCACTGAACGACAATATGATTGCCTATCATTTCCTCTACAACACACTCGAAGGGGACTTCGACGGTTGTGAGCTATGGCATGTAGGCCGCGAAAGCAATGAAGAGGCGGATGCACTCGCCAATATTGGCTCCACCTGCGCCCCCATACCACCTGGGGTATTTCTCGAGCGTATTTGCGAACGCTCCATCAAGCCAAAGGCCACAGAGAAGAAAGCAAGCGCAACAACAGACTCGGGGGCTACACCGCCCAATGAGCCAATGGCACTCGACGACCTGGAGCTCGACACAGGACTCGAGGCACCAAAGGGGGTCATGCTGATTGAGCCATCTTGGACTCAACCGTACATCACATATCTTCTCAGCAAGAGGCTACCGGACAACCCGACTGATGCACGATACATAGCACGGCGATCCAAGGCATTCGCCGTCATCAATGGTGAACTACAAGCGCAGCATCATAGGAGTACTGTAACGGTGCATCTCCAACACGGACGGAAGGGCCGTCCTCCTCGACATACACGAAGGGACTTCCGGGCACCATGCCGGTAGTCGCGCCCTCGTCGCCAAAGCTCTACGAGCTAGATCCTACTAGCCCACGGCCATGCACGATGCCAAGGACATCGTCCAAAGATGCAACGCTTGTCAGCGATTCGCGGACAAACCGCACGCACCTGGCGCGGAACTCCGACCAATACCACTGGCTTGGCCCTTTGCGCAATGGGGACTCGACATGGCGAACAAACTCCCAAAGTCCTCACGAGGAGGCTACGTCTACCTCTTGGTCGCAGTCGACAAATTCACCAAGTGGATAGAGGCCATGCCGGTGACAAACCAGTCAGGAGCTAGTGTAGTCAAATTCTTTGAGTCCATTGTATATCGCTTCGGAGTGCCACACAACATCAACACGGACAATGGAACATACTTCACCTCTAAGGAGTTTCAGGATTTCTGTGAAAACCTGGGAATCAATGTAAACTATGCCTCCGTAGCTCATCCACAGACCAACAGTCAAGTCAAAAAGGCCAATGGGCTCGTCTGTGGCGGAATCAAGAAGTGACTCCTTCGGCCACTCGAGCAAGCCACCGGATGCTGGCCAGATGAATTGCAGTCCATACTTTGGAGCCTGTGCACAACCCCAAACAGCGCCACGGGATACACCCCGTTCTTCATGGTGCATGGAGCTGTAGCAGTACTACCCACAGAAGTACGCTTTAAAGCCCCACGAGTAGTCGCGTATAGCGAGCAGGAGTCAACACTTGCACTCGAAGACTCCACCGATCTCCTTGACGAGGCACGGGAAATCGTAGCAGAAAGATCGACAGTCTACTAGCAGAACCTGCGCAACTACCACAACAGAAGGCTACGACCCATATCCTTCGTCGAAGGAGACCTGGTCCTGCGACTGGAGCAGCAAGGGCACCTCAAGCTCGAGTCCCATTGGGAAGGACCATACATGATTACAGAAGTAATCCAGGTGGCGCCTATTGCCTCAAATATTATAGACAGGAGTAGCATACTCCAACCCCTGGAATGTCGCGCAGCTATGGAGCTTCTACCCTTAGTCGTCTTTTCTTCCTTACATTACAAATAAGGCTATTCAGCCAAGGCTACTTAGCCACACATTGTACCTCGTACCGATTCTGCGAATAAATAAAGCTAAGTGCCCTGAAAATCTGTATTCTTCAAGCCATTATATCACTCGGGGGTTGCGCCACCCTTTACACAACTGTTCTACTAACGAATCGTGATATCCCGAATAGCTGACGCAATAATTGAACCATTGACAAACACCAACCCAGCTGCAACGCACCTGGCAGGTTGGCAAGGTGCTGAGATAAACATACGTCAGGCTAACGAAAACGAATCGCACAGTGCAACGCACTCGCAAAACATACGATCTAGCAAGCTCTTTACATATCAATATTAATCAAGTATATACAGCATACATACGAACTTTACAACACTGATATACCTATGTGCAGGATACAAGCTAAACTATTGTTACAACAGAAGAACATTTGTCTGCTCCTCGAAGGAGTCGACAATTTCCTCCGCTGGGCGATCCACCGCCTGGTACTGAGGAACCATATTCCAGGTCGAACCTGCCGGTGGAGTCGGCGGACCAGCAGCAACAACTGCAACATCAACATTAGGCCTATGCAGTCACACCAACGACAACGCAGCCTTGGCACCACCAACTAACTATTGCCGCACACACTCGCGGACTGCAGTCAAGTCTTGAAATTTAGCAAGGAGAGCCAGCAGGCTCGAGGGAACAACGTCCAGCAGAAACATCGCCTGATGGATATTCCTTAAGCATGATTGTGATTTCTTCAGAAAATGAAGCACTCGCGAGGCACGATCCTGTAGGGTCGCAAGTGCGATTGCGTGGTCATGATCCACCCAGAAATACCCACTTGCCTGAAGCTATTCTTGGGTCAGGTCGTTCATGCGAATGGTGATCCTGTCCTTCTCATCCTACGCATGATGCGCGCTGACAACTATACCAAGCAAGAGGCAAAAGTATGAAGACAACGAACTACCGCAATTGACTATAAGAAAAGATAAGGAGGCAGAAAGCTAACACATGAACTGGTCACCTAGCTCCGCGACCTCCCCTAGAAGATATTGCTCTCGGGCGGTGGCCTTCTCCGCCCTCGACTTCCATACATCCGCGTTACCGCGGAGGACGGGCAGTTCGTGTTCTAGCTGCTTAACGCGATCGCGTAGTCGAGAAAGCAGGGACATCTCATCCACCCCTGAGTGCGACTGCGCTAAGGTATCACCAGCGGATGGCGGATCCCGAGGCTCACTCGAAGGACCACTCGATGTGCCCTATCACAAGCCAATCAAGAGATAATAAGAAGACTAAGAAACACATGGACAAAAACTCAAGTGCATTCAAACATAACAAAGTATCAACAGAGACACCCGCCAGTGGCATGTTCTAGACAAAAGGGGTCGAGCTATTAAGTATTAAAAATATAACTACTTAGAAGAATCTTGCTTCTTCGACTTGGATTTCGGCTTCGGAGGCTTCATCGAGTCCGTGGCAGTATCAGACGCCACAGACTTCCTGCCGGCCCCTGACGCCGCAGCCTTCGCCGCGTTCTTGGCTCGGTGCAGCTCCTTAGAATACTTGGCGACTGTGTTGATGAGTTGCGGCCCGTACTTTCCACAGACAGTTGCAAAGGGAGCAAAAACTACCTATTGCCCATCTGCGCCGACGGGCATCGCCTTGGAGACTACAGCTGGATCCATCTCCACTCCATGGGCTTGCACCATGGTGAGTGTCATGGTGGCGCCGACCGCGCGGTGCGATTTCCTGAAATCCGAGGGGATTCCTCCAGCGAGGGACTCCACCAGGTCATCCAAGTTCTCAATCAGCTCAGCCTTGGGCGCCAGCTCCTCGCGGATGTGACTGAGAACGCCCTTAGCTTTGGTCAGCGTTCCCTGAATGGACATGATGCGGTCTTCGACTGCCGCGACAGCACCTTCCAAGGCATCATCACGACGAAGCGCTTGGGCGTCAAAGCTCAAACCGCCAGCATCTACACAGAGCAAAGCGTCAGCACAACAGCAAGACATTGAAGAAAGAATTAGTCAGACACAAAAGGAAAAATACCTGAAAGAGACTTGAAAATCGAGAAGAGCTGTTCTTTGAACAACTTCTCCCTCGCAACGATGGAGGCGCACAAATCCTCTTCGTGTTTCCACGATTCATCAAGCACTGCGACTGCCTCATCGCGACTCTTCACCGCCGCGGCGAGCGTCTTTTCAAGAGAAGCGGCTTCGTGAAGAAGCACGTTATGCGCAGTTCCAAAACATACAAAGATAGACCGTCAGTCGAGTATATAAAAATATCACAAGGATGAAGAAGAGGAAGCAAAAAAAAATACTAACTTTCAACCACACGATGGAGATTGTCCAGCAATGCGTGTTGTCGACCCATTACAAGTACTTGCTCCGCCAGGCGAGCAACTTCCTTCACAACAAGCTACAACAGGAGAAAAAACAAAAAGATCAGCAGATAGCATGGATGACTAATTCGACTGCATGTAAAAACAACACCACACATACGAGCTCCTCCAGAGACTCCGAAGTTGATTGCCACGCAGTCGTCCGGACAACCATCTGGTGCTCCACAGCGTGTGGAGAACTTGATGAATTGTGCCCGGGCTGGGCCGCCAACGGAGGAGAAGGAGTTTGCTTAGCCACTTCCTTGGCCTTGGAGTCCACGACTCCAGATTCCTTCAAAAATTGGACGTCGCCAGAAGATGACGACGCCGGTTGACTACAGAACAAAACCAACATCAGGAAATGCAACTCCAAAAAGAACCAAGATGAGAATTGTTTACTTACTAGTCAAACTTGTCAAAATCAAAAGTTTGGTCCTCCGACTCCGACAACTCCATCCATAGCCGCATCTTCTTGCGAGCAGATGGTGCCATGGAACTCACAGGAATAGCAGGAATTGGCGACTCCGCACCAATACCTGGACCTTCTGGAGTCGAAGGATACGACGCATCCGAATCTTTGCTGCGCACGCTTGTGAGTGTTTGGACTACTGGACTCGGGGGCTTCCTCCTCCTCTTCAAATGGGACGGTCGATTCCGACTCGTCCTCTTCATCTACTTCGCGAGGAATAACCCCCTCAGTAAGAGGGGGCAAACTAGGAGACACCTTCCAATCCTGCATACAGAAAGCAAGTCAGTACACGTCAAGAAAATCAGAAGCATTCGACAAATAAACTTGGACTAACCTATTAACAATATGGCACAGTGCCAGTTTCCTGTTTTCTGCTGTTTTTGGTTCCAGGAAAGTTAGAAAATGATCATTCTCGGAATTGGACCGGACGAAAGCCAAAGTTGTTATTTTCCCAGAAGACTCACGGAGCCAGAAGGAGAGTCGGAGAGGGGCCACAGGGTGGCCACAACCCCCTGGCACGAGCAACCCTAGGTCGTGCTAGGGCATGGTGTGGGCCCCTTGGACGGCCACCAACCTTGCCCTTTCGCCTATATATTCCTCCAGATGCAAAAACCCTAGATCATTAATCAGAAATCCACGAAAAGTTTCGCAGCACCGCCGCCACCGAAGCGGAGATTCGGGGGTCAGAAAGTCTCTGTTCTGGCACCCTACCAGGACGGGGAAGTGCCCCCGGAGCCATATCCATCGATCTCTATCACCATTGCTGATTCCCATGATGAGGAGGGAGTAGTTCTCTCTCGAGGCTAAGGGTTCTACCGGTAGCTATGTGTTCATCTCTCTCTCTATGCATGATCTTATTGAGATCATGAGCTTGTAATCTATAGATCTACCTTGCTACTCAAGTGCTTTAATCGATCTCTTCTCTCCCCATGTGTGTGAAAGTGACAGCATGCACACCATGATGGCACTTAGACTAGAGATTACAAATACTTGATATGAGTTATATTTGGAGTTGGATCCTTCTATGAAATTGTGGTGTTTGTTGGAACCATCTAGAGCTCAAGGTGACAGTGTGGGGTTTTCTAGATGGGAAAAGCTTACTTTGAGGTGTGCTATTATACCCCTACCAATGATTAGAGTGTCCAACCGGTGAGTAGTTCAGATTAGTATCATAAAGAAGAATATATTTATATGAGAGTGTTCACTAGTGAAAGTATGATCCCTAGGCCTTGTTTCTAAGCACTGAGACACCGTTTGCTATTAGATCTATTACATGTTTGCTTGCTTCCTTCTTTATTTCAGTTTGCCTTTAGTCTTTTCCCACGTCAACCACATGCCATCAAGCTACTTTCTGGCACCGTTACCACTTATAATTATCTATACCACTTGTATTTCACTATCTATTCGCCGAACTAGTGCACCTATACACCTGACAAGTGTATTGGGTGTGTTGGGGGCACAAGAGACTTCTTGTATCTTGATTGCAGGGTTGCTTGAGAGGGGATACCTTTGACCACTTCCTCCCTGAGTTCGATAAACCTTGGGTGATCCACTTAAGGGAAAACTTGTTGTTGTTCTACAAACCTTTGCACTTGGAGGCCCAACAATTATCTACAAGAATAGAAGTGCGGCCTTTCTTCTTGGCAGCAGCAATGGCGGCGGCGGACTCAGCGGCAACGCCTCCTTTCTTCTTCCCCATCTTGCGATGGCGATGCAAGCAGAGGAAATAACTCGGAAACACACGGAGTTGGTCCAGTGTCGTGAAACGGGACGAACTCTAAGAGGCAGAGAGCAGCAGGAATAACGATGGAGGCACCAAGCAGCGAAAGAGCAGATGGGAAATTACCGTAGCTACGCTGCTACTTAACCCCCTAGCGGATGCAATCCAATGACCAGCAGAAACCCTATTGGACACGTGGCGCACATCGTGATCAACACGTGGAGATACTAAAACACGAACCGTCCCCCACTACCTCCATTACGCACGGAAATCGAGGAAGCGCAGTTAAAATGAAAGCTTACGCACGCCCGGTCAAGTCAGGGTCAGAAAATGGAACCCACCGCTCGTCACGTCACGTCAAAGCCGCTCACGCGGGCAACTGAGGTCATCACATCATCAGCACTGATGTCATCAAACTGAACACTAGAAGACTTCGACTACTTTAGTCCTTGCTCGAGTCTTCGACTCCACCAAGCACTAGAGGGCTACTCCCATAGGGAGCACTGGTCGCGCACCCTACGATTTTTTTTTATGAAGGAATATGGACATTCAAGACTTACCCAACCACACAACGATGGATCATGGGTTACTCCCATAGGGAGCGCTGGAAACAAATTTGACTGAAACAAGTAAACAAAAGAAGACAGCAGTCATGAAAGTTCTTTAGTCCCTGCGTGAGTCTTCGACTCAACCAGGAACTCAGGGGCTACTCCCATAGGTAGCGTTGGTCGCGCACCCTACGATCATTTGTACATTTGTACATTCTCATATTTTTCCCTACAAAGAGATTGTGTCTCCTGGGTCACCCGAATCATCTCCGCGATGACAAAAAATTTGGATGTCGCGCTTGCAGCATGAAGATAAGACCTGAATAAGGCCTAACAATGAATTTCCTGTGCACTACCAGAAATATATCCGTGCCTGCTGTTGGTGATATACTTTCCGGGTATCCTCATAGTTCCTCACTGACCAGGGTGGCCCACTTCGGGTTAGAGCTTTGCTTCACGGGCGGCCCAGTCAGGGAGAGAAGACGGAGTCCCATCCGGCTACGGGAAGGCCCAGAAGACTTACCGACTTAGGCCCATAGTGTTACTTGTAGTTCAAGATGTACTCTGTAACCGACTCTTAGTAGTAGCCGGGTAGATCTCTCCTGTAAACACTAGGTCAGATATCTATATAAGTCGTCCTAGGGAGAGCCTTTAGGGTAACACCACAATAGTCTACAATCTCAACTCGCACAGGCGAAACCCGTGTAACCCATATTCCGGCTTTGCCGTATTACTGGATTGCTAGCAGGAGTAGGGTCTGTCCAAAGCCGGGCGGATTCGAACCTGGGTAAACTTGTGTGCTCACCGTCCCAGAACACCATACGTCTCACACCCCTCTCTTCCGCACGCCTCGAGGACCCCCTCATGGCGTACTTGTCATCAATCCGATGACAGTTGGCGGCCACCATGGGGCAACTGAGCTTCGGATCTGTGTTCCAAGCGGAATCTGCAAGAATCGGAATCGGCGAGACTATCGCCGTCGGTCGCATCCTCTACGCCAGCGACGTCCCTGTCATCGTTCTCTATGAGACGTGGATTCCGGCTAGGGAGTCCGTGACTGCCTACACAATCATGTCTTTTGGCGACATCTATGTTTACATCAGTTTTGCTGAACCTGCCCCACCCACCCCAGCGGTGATGATAGAGGCAGAAGAATCTTCTCGGTCCCCTTTGTCCGCGGAGGCTGCAGAGTTCCGGATCTCAGAAAACCCTAAACCCACCCAGCCCGCACCAGTTACAGAGATAGTGGAGAAATCCGAGCCTGAGGAAGACCTAGCGGTCCAAGTCGGAGCTAGAGTGGATCCCCTTGGAGAAGCCAGATCCCAAATCGACCCACCCGCGGAAGTCAAAATACAGGAGGAGCATATCAACGACACCGATTCCGGCTCCGATGACGCCAGGACAGACAGGCCTTTCCTGAGGTACACACTGCGACGTATGATAATGCAAGATGCAAGCGCAGATGCAATTCTCGAGACCATCAAAAGTTTCGACAGGGATGATCGCGAGAGCCGCAGGTACCTTAGGAAGCACGCGTCGCACTTTGTCGGGTATGTAGGATCCTGATCCGGCTCTGCCAATGCTGGAGAAAACACTGACTCTATGCTAGAGGCAATTGGAACAAACGCCGACGTACCCGCATCCTCGGATGAGTCGATGACGTCGGCAGATTTCCGAAAGTTCTCCACGGAATATGAAGAGGAGTATAACTCCAAAGCTGCAGAGGAAGGAGAAGCCATGGATGAAGGATCCGGGGAGCACTCTCCCAAATCGCAGGACGACATGGAAGTCGGAGACAATCCTGAATTCCAGATGTCCGAAAGTACTGATCAGAGCTTGACTCCAGGAAACAGACCCAAAGCCGTCTTTGCTACCGGTGCTGCCAAGAAGGTAAAGAAGAGGAACAAGAAGAACAAGACCCCGGCAAAAGACCCTCTGATAGAGGAGGTGATTGCTGTGGAATATGAGGAAGACTCGGATGGAGCACTTATCCCAGAAGAGCCGAAAAAAGAAGAATCGGTGGATGGACACGTGATCACTGAAGGTGCGCGTAAACTCATCGATGCTGCATTGACCACACCTATCCCTACAGCTGCAGAACTCACTGCTGAAGAGCTGGACGAAAGAGCCCAGGCCCTAGAAGTGCGTCGTTATCAACTCCTGGATGAAGCTAAAAACATCGAGGGAGAAAAGAAACGTATGGCAACTAAGGATTACATGTCTCAGTTGCATCAGAAAACCTGGAAACGTTACACAGGTGACGGTTAATTTCCGGAAGTAAACAGGGTCCTCTTTGAAGGAGATCCAGGGATGCCTCGTCTCGACAGTAATGGAGATCTGGTGTACCCAACACCGGTACAGAACACTATCGCAGCTCGAGATATCCTGTCAAACAAATCAGGCCCAGAACAGGTTCGATTGGGAATCAGGCTACTAACCAAGGGTCTTGAGCAACAGATCGCTGCGAAATCCGAAAGTGGAAAACTGGTCTCCAAATCCAAGCAATGTCACACGGACTCAGCCTGGAATGATATAAGACCCCAGCATGTTCCGGAGCAGTGTCATCGCGCGGAGCACCAGGAAGACAATTATTCGAGAACCGGATCGTCAGGACAGCACCGCAGAACTACACTTGACTGGAGAAATGTTGCCCCAGCAGCCGAAAAGAGGCCATTGCTGGACTGTATCTGAAGAATCCTCCCTGACGAGAGTCGAACGATCGAAGGGGAGAAGATAAAGAGAAACATCAGGAGGAGGATCGTCAAAAAATGCCACCTCCTAGACATATACGCCATTCGGCCGAGCCTCACCGTAGTGGGAACAACGGACGAAGGAACGACGGAAACAATGCCGGTACAAGCAGGCAGGGGGCTCGTCGTAGTGAAGACCCTCCCCGGAACCGGAATAATGATGCTCCGGACGGAGTCCGGCGATCAGCCGGAAACAACCCAGCTGCCCTACCCTCTCCACCAAGTAGTCATCACAACGGCTCTCAAGGGGGATAGGGAGGACGACGTGGCGGAGGAGGTGGTGGCAGAAGCCGAAGTCCGGCTCCAAGGCACCACAGCCACAGCCGACATTCAGCATGATCTCTATCCCCGAACGACGCAAGGCATAGAATCAAATCCAACATAGAGGCGCGGCGCTACGAAAACGATGATATCTACGTGGGCCCAAAGTGCTTCGGACCATGCATCAGAGCTACAAGATTCCCGGAAGGATTTGCTATCTCAAGACATATCCAAGCCTACGACGGCATTGCTCGACCAGATACCTGGATACAGGACTTCTTCCAAGCATGCTGCATCGCCAAAGGCAGAAACAGCCTGGTGGCAACCCGATATCTCCCACTCATGTTGCGGAAGACGGCACGATCATGGCTTAATGAACTTCCAGAGAACACCATCCACAACTGGTATGGCATGCAAAGTGCGTTCTTTCAGAATTTCCAAGGCACATACCGGAGGCCCTGTACGGTTGGAGACCTACAGCGTTGCACCCAGAAGGCCGGAGAAACTTGCCGGGATTACCTCGGATGATGGATCGACACCAAGAACTCCTATGAAGGAGTAAACGATCAAACTGCGATGGTACAGTGTAACCGCCACGCGTCGTGGAAGGAACTGGGAAGGACCCACGCGATGATTACGTCGCCTCGATCTCCGCACACGTATTGAAACGGCGCCTCGGTTCCACGAACTGCGAACCCACCAACGGTCATACTGACAGGATGTCTATCAGATGATGTGACCTGACAATGACTTATGTCAGGTGGCGTTAGAGACCAAATTCCGGCTTAGTTTGAAATCAAGATGGAAAATCCGAGTAACCTGTTGATAGGTCCGACTTATTTTTAAGACCCGGATTGTATTTTTTGTTGTGGAGTTTCAGGAACCCTTCAAGATTCTGCAAGCCGAGGATCAAGCTAGACGAAGATAAATCCGACTATGGATCTTGGAGACTTCCGGGGGCTGCTGTTGGGGACATACTTTCCGGGTATCCTCACAGTTCCTCACTTACCAGGGTGGCCCACTTCGGGTTAGAGCTTTGCTTCATGGGCGGCCCAGTCAGGGAGAGAAGACGGAGTCCAATCTGGCTACGAGAAGGCCCAGAATACTTACCGACTTAGGCCCATAGTGTTACTTGTAGTTCAAGATGTACTCTGTAACCGACTCTTAGTCGTAGCCGGATAGATCTCTCCTGTAAACCCTAGGTCGGATATCTATATAAGCCGTCCTAGGGAGAGCCTTTAGGGTAACACCACAATAGTCTACAATCTCAACTCGCATAGGCGAAACCCTTGTAACCCATATTCCGGCTCTGCCGTATTACTAGATTGCTAGCAGGAGTAGGGTCTGTCCAAAGCCGGCGGATTCGAACCTGGGTAAACTTGTGTGCTCACCGTCCCGGAACATCGTACGTCTCACACCCCTCTCTTCCGCATGCCTCGAGGACCCCCTCAACGACACCTACAGGTACGATGAACATGCCTTGACAGACGCGTCGAGTGCTCACACCTTATACTATATTTCGACTCCCGTAAGACCTCCGTGGCTTGAGTCGAATTACACCAGCACTTTTCCGAATTCGAGTCCGGGGACTCGAGTTCGAGTAGATTGCGTTGTTTTTCCATAAGGCAGTTAACTGATATTGATGCATTGGTTAAATCAGGAACGCATATCAACAATCCCTATGATATAAACAAAATACTTTGTCATGCACTCGAAAGGCTTCATAAAGTCCCCAGTCGAACCTGCGATTCCACTGGACACTCGGGGGCGACTGACATGCGTATACCCTGCAGGTACTGAAGTTTGGTATATACGGTCTAGATACGGTGGAAGCCCTAGTTTCCACAACTCTCGCTAGATTGCATTTGCGCGCCCCTGTAATCTTTGATTCTTTCGTTAATTCCAAGAGCACACAAGCAGGAGTAGGGACCTCTACGAGGCCTGAACCTGGGTAAACCTTATGCCCCTGTGTGCTTGTTTGCTAGCCGATTGATTCTTCCAGCGCTCCCTCCTTCTCCAAAATCAAAGTCCATAACAATGAGAACTGACGAGTTAAACCCTCGTCACCTAGTGTCATTGGATGTCTGTTCTCACAAACCACACGTGGATCCACCAGAGTCATTGCATGTGCGTTATTTTCACAAACCACAAAAGGATACACCAGTGTCATTGGATGTGTGTTCTTTTCATGAACCACAGCCAAAGTCATTGCATGTCTGTTCTTCTCACAAACCACATAAGGATACACCAGTGTCATTGGATGTGTGTTCTTTTCATGAACCACACCTAGTGTCATTGCATGTGTGTTCTTCTCACAAACCACACATGGATCCACCAGTGTCATTGCATGTGTGTTCTTTTCATGAACCACAGCCAGAGTAATTGCATGTGTGTTCTTCTCAAAAACCACACATGGATCCACCAGTGTCATTGCATGTCTGTTATTTTCATGAACCATAGCCAGAGTCATTGCATGTCTGTTCTTCTCACAAACCACATAAGGATACACCAGTGTCATTGGATGTGTGTTCTTTTCATGAACCACACCCTGTGTCATTGCATGTGTGTTCTTCTCACAAACCACACATGGATCCACTAGTGTCATTGCATGTCTGTTCTTTTCACAAACCACAACTAGAGTCATTGCATGTTTGTTCTTTCCACAAACCACATATGGATCCACCAGTGTCACTGGATGTGTGTTCTTTTCACAAACCACGACTAGAGTCATTGCATGTCTGTTCTTTTCACAAACCACAGCTAGACTCATTGCATGTTTGTTCTTTCCACAAACCACATATGGATCCACCAGTGTCATTGGATGAGTGTTCTTTTCACGAACCACACCCAGTGTCATTGGATGTGTGTTCTTCTCACAAACCACACATGCATCCAGCAGTGTCATTGCATGTCTGCTCTTTTCATTAACCACACCCAGTGTCATTGCATGTGTGTTCTTCTCACAAAACACACATGGATCCACCAGAGTCATTGCATGTGTGCTCTTTTCACAAACCACATAAGGATACACCAGTGTCATTGGATGTGTGTTCTTTTCATGAACCACAACCAGAGTCATTGCATGTCTATTCTTCTCACAAACCACATAAGGATACACCAGTGTATTTGGATGTGTGTTCTTTTCATGAACCACACCCAGTGTCATTGCATGTGTGTTCTTCTCACAAACCACATAAGGATACATTAGCGTCATTGGATGTGTGTTCTTTTCATGAACCACACCCAGTGTCATTGCATGTGTGTTCTTCTCACAAACCACATATGGATCCACCAGTGTCATTGCATGTATGTTCTTTTCACAAACCACAGCTAGAGTCATTGCATATGTGTTCTTTCCACAAAACACATATGGATCCATCAGTGTCACTGGATGTGTGTTCTTTTCACAAACCACAACTACAGTCATTGCATGTCTGTTCTTTTCACAAACCACAACTAGAGTCATTGCATGTCTGTTCTTTCCGCAAACGACATATGGATCCACCAGTGTGATTGGATGAGTGTTTATAACACCCTCTCCTGATAAGGATGAGTTCATGTGTATAGTGTTAATCCCTGGATCGGTTCACTAGCACACAGAGTACAAAAATGATACCAAATACAATTGTGCATCATAAATATGACGAATATGATCCACAATTTACATTACATTATTCAAGAACACAGCAGAAACAAATATAAGGTAGGTCTACATCCTTCAAACGTGCCACAGTCGAACAATTGTTGAGTGGAGTCTCGCGACCTATGAACGATCACTCAGAATAAGAATAACCTACAACATGAAAGGTTGCAGCCACGAATGGTCAATACTTTTAATGTATTGGCAAGTACGACTAGTATGTGGATGTATAATGGAACCTATCAATTACATGCATATTTGGCTAAGTGGAGTTCAGGCTCATTTGCATAAAGCAATATAACTTTTCCCTACTTTTGAAATACTTTTATTTCTTTAAAACAATTCTTCTAAGGACATACTAGCATAAACCCATGTAGAAACAAGACAGTTTAGCTTCGTATGCTCCTAAACCCATGTTCACCCATCAAGTTTTAATAATTGAGAAATTGGGATGAGTGAGATCTTCCAAATAGTTCCAGGCCTAGTTGCTCATAGTTGTCCATAACTGGGACACGACTAAGTATTTGATGGCTCTGTGTATGGCGCCCAGAAAAGTGCTGGTGTGATGTTGATGTAGAGCTAGTTGGGAACCCCAAGAGGAAGGTATGATGAGCACAGCAGCAAGTTTCCCTCAGTATGAAACCAAGGTTTAATCGAACCAGTAGGAGCAAGGAAACACCCAAAAGGTGTTACTAGCTGAGCCTTGGCAGGGCGCACTACTGGTGGTAGTAGCAACGTGGAGACCTGCACAACACAACCACAGAACTTTGTCCCCAACTTGCGATGAGGTTGTCAATCTCACCGTGTTTTGCGTAAAACAAAGGATTAAACGTATCGAATGAAAAAAGTAATAGTTTGCAGAAAGTAAACACAAAACAGTAAAGGATTGTAGATTGTATGTAAAGAAAAGGACCAGGATCCATAGTTCACTAGAGGTGGCTCTCCTTAGATAGATAACATGTTGGGTGAACAAATTACAGCGGGGCAATACATGCATATACTAATCATCTTGACTCCTTTGGAACTTGATTGGGCATTACAACATTATACATAGACCGCCATCCAACTGCATCTATGACTGATAATTCACCTTCAGGTTATCATTCGAACCCCCTCCAGTATTAAGTTGCAAGCAACATATTATTGCTTTAAGAATTGCATGTAAAGTAAACAATATGATTGTTCCATGAACAAAGGATTGATGTTTTCTCCCTAGTAGTGTTGGGGATATACTTTCCACGTATCCTCACAGTTCCTCACTGACCAGGGTGGCCCACTTCGGGTTAGCGCTTTGATTCACGGGTGGCCTAGTCAGGGAGAGAAGACGGAGTCCAATCCAGCTACGGGAAGGCCCAGAAGAATTACCGACTTAGGCCCATAGTGTTAATTGTAGTTCCAGATGTACTCTGTAACCGACTCTTAGTCGTAGCCGAATATATCTCTCCTGGAAACCCTAGGTTGGATATCTATATAAGCCGTCCTAGGGAGAGCCTTTAGGGTAACACCACAATAGTCTACAATCTCAACTCGCATAGGCGAAACCCTTGTAACCCATATTCCGGCTCTGCCGTATTACTGGATTGCTAGCAGGAGTAGGGTCCGTCCAAAGCCGACGGATTCGAACCTGGGTAAACTTGTGTGCTCACCGTCCCGGAACACCGTACGTCTCACACCCCTCTCTTCCGCACGCCTCGAGGACCCCCTCATGGCGTACTTGTCATCAATCCGACGACATTTGGCGCCCACCGTGGGGTAAGTGAGCTTCGGATCTGTGTTCCGAGCGGAATCTGCAAGAATCAGAATCGGCGAGACTATCGCCGTTGGTTGCATCCTCTATGCCAGCGACGTCCCTCTCATCATTCTCGACGAGACATGGATTCCGGCTAGGGAGGCCGTGACTGCCTACACAATCATGTCTTTTGGTGAGATCGATGTTTACATCGGTTTTGCTGAACCTGGCCCACCCACCCTAGCGGTCATGATAGAGGCAGAAGAATCTTCTGGGTCCCCTTTGTCCACGGAGGCGGCAGAGTTCTGGATCTCAGAAAACCCTAAACCCACCCAGCCCGCACTAGTTGTGGAGATAGTGGAGAAATCCGAGACCGAGGAAGACCTAGCGGCCCAAGTCGAAGCTGGAGTGGATCCCCTTGGAGAAGCCGGATCCCAGATCGACCCACCCGCGGAAGTCAAAATCCAGGAGGAGCATATCAACGACACTGATTCCGGCTCCGATGACGCCAGGACAGACAAGCCTTTCCTGAGGTACACACTGCGACGTATGATAATGCAAGATGCAAGCGCAGATGTAATTCTCGAGACCATCAAAAGTTTCGACAGGGCTGATCACGGGATCCACAGGTACCTCAAGAAGCACGTGTCGCACTTCGTCGGGTATGTAGGATCCGGATCCGGCTCTTCAGATGCTAGAGAAAACACCGACTCTATGCTGGAGGCAATAGGAACAAACGCCGACATATCCGCATCCTCGGATGAGTCGATGACGTCGGCGAATTTCCGAAAGTTCTCCACAGAATATGAAGAGGAGTATAACTCCAAAGCTGCAGAGGAAGGAGAAGCCATAGATGAAGGATCTGGGGAGCACTATCCCAAATCGCAGGATGACATGGAAGTCGGAGACAATCCCGAAGTCCAGATGTCTGAAAGTACCGATCATAGCTTGACTCCTGGAAATGGACCCAAAGCCGTCTTTGCTACCAGTGCTGCCAAGAAGGCAAAGAAGAGGAACAAGAAGAACAAGACCCCGGCAAAAGACCCTCTGATAGAGGAGGTGATTGCCGAGGAATATGAGGAATACTCGGATGGAGCACTTATCCTAGACGAGCCGCAAAAAGAAGAATCGGTGGCTAGACACGTGATCACTGAAGGTGCGTGTAAACTCATCGATGCTGCATTGACCACACATATCCCTACAACTGTAGAACTCACTGCTGAAGAGCTGGACGAAAGGGACCAGGCCCTAGAAGCGCGTCGTCAACAACTCCTGGATGAAGCTAAAAACATCGAGGGAGAAAAGAAACGCATGGAAACTAAGGATTACATGTCTCAGTTGCATCAGAAAACCCGGAAACGTTACACAGGTGATGGTAAATTTCAGGAAGTAAACAGGGTCCTCTTTGAAGGAGATCTAGGGATGCCTCGTCTCGACAGTAAAGGAGATCTCGTGTACCCAACACCAGTACAGAATACTATTGCAGCTCGAGATATCCTGTCGAACAACCCAGGCCCAGAACAGGTTCGATTGGGCATCAAGCTACTCACCAAGGGTCTGGAGAAACAGATGGCTACGAAATCCGGAAGTGGAAAACTAGTCTCCAAATCCGACCAATGTCACACGGACTCGGCCTGGAATGATATAAGACCCCAGCACGTTCCAGAGCAGCGTCATCGCCCCGAGCACCGGGAAGACAATTATTCGAGAACCGGATCGTTAGGATAGCACCGCAGAACTGTCGCGTGACTGGAGCAATGTCGCCCCAGCAGCCGAAAAAGAGGCCATTGCTGCACTGTATCCGAAGAATCCTCCTCGACGAGAGTCGAACGATCGAAGGGGACAAGATAAAGAGAAACGTCGGGAGGAGGATCGTCAAAAAATGCCACCTCCTAGACATACAAGCCGTCCGGCCGAGCCTCATCATAGTGGGAACAACAGACGAAGGAACGACGGAAACCATGACGGTACAAGCAGGCAGGGGGCTCGTTGTAGTGAAGACCCTCCCCGGAACCGGAATAATGATGCTCCGGACGGAGGCCGGCGATCAGTCGGAAATAACCCAGCTGCCCCACCCTCTCCACCAAGTAGTCATCACAACGGCTCTCAAGGGGGACAGGGAGGACGACGTGGCGGAGGAGGTGGTGGTAGAAGCCGAAGTCCGGCTCCAAGGCACCGCAACCACATCCGACATTCGGGACGATCTCTATCCCCGAACGATGCAAGGCATATAATCAACTCCAACATAGAGGCGTGGCACTACGAAAACGATGATATCTACGTGGGCCCAAAGTGCTTCGGACCACACATCAGAGCTACAAGATTCCCGGAAGGATTTGCTATCTCAAGACATATCCAAGCCTACGACGGCATTGCTCGGCCAGATACCTGGCTACAGAACTTCTTCCAAGCTTGTTGCATCGCCAAAGGCGGAAACAACCTGGTCGCAACCCGATATCTCCCACTCATGTTGCGGAAGACGGCACGATCATGGCTTAATGACGTTCCGGAGAACACTATCCACAACTGGTATGACATGCGAAGTGTGTTCTTTCGGAATTTCGAAGGCACATACCGGAGGCCCTGTACGGTCAGAGACCTATAGCGTTGCACCTAGAAGGCCGGAGAAACTTCCGGGATTACCTCGGACGATGGATCGATACCAAGAACTCCTGTGAAGGAGTAAACGATCAAACTGCGATTGAAGCTTTCACTTGGCCTACTGCTCCATCGCTTGAAGTGTGACAAAGTCACTGATCTAGGAGAGATGATAGAAACAGCGAGCAAGTATGCAGATGCCGACAATGATGCAGAGGGATTACTCAATGCCCTAGTTGTGCCACAGTCGGCAAAACAACCAAAGCAACAAGCTTAGAAGCGTAAAAATACCTCGGAAGAAAGACTCACCGCGGAAACGGCAGTGGTCACTGCTACTTTCGGGTCTGGGGGACGAGGAGGACGCGGTGGAGGCTGCGGGCATGGGCGTGGAACTTTGAGAGTCCAAGGTAGAGGAGACCAACAACCAGGCAAAACCTACTCTTGGGACGACATAGCCAACAACCCATGTGTGCATCACCTAGACGCCAATGGGGGCTCATCCCACACCAATGCTGAATGTCGTTTCAATGACGACATCAAAAGAAATGACACCGCGGGCTACAAAGCTAAGCGGAAGAAGGGAAAGAAGAATCCCGAAAAAGAAAAAGAGACCAAGGAAGATTCCGACATGGAGGAAGCTGATGCTTCAAATCCCAAGCCAGAAGGGAAGAAAATTTTCCCACCAAGAAGGACACTTATGTCACTTTCCTCGGATCTCAACCAGCAAAAGTCAAGAAAGCAGTTCTACACGAGCTCAACCCAACAGTTCCGGCTGTCCCCCAATACCTGGGCTGGTCGGAAGTGGCAATCACATTTGACCGCGCTAATCATCCGCCTAAGTTGTACAGGCGAGGAAAATATGCCTTAATCGTCAATCCACTTATTGACGGTTATGGTTTCTCCAAGACCCTCATGGACGGTGGTAGCAGTATCAATATTCTCTATGTCGAAACGCTACGCCGGATGAAGATCTCGGAAACCCAGCTGAACCATAGATCTGTGATCTTTCATGGGGTTGTCCCAGGAAGACAAGCTAATTCCCTAGGAGAGATTACTTTGGATGTTACCGTTGGAACTCCAAAGAATTATCGGACAGAAGCACTTTCCTTCGAAGTGGTCCCGTTCAAGAGCGCGTACCATGCCATATTCGGACGTCCGGCTTACTGGGCTTTTATGGCTCGCCCGTGTTACATTTACAATATGATGAAAATTCCAGGTCCCAACGACGTGATCACAATCAGAGGAGACCCGAAGAAAGCGCGAGAGTGCGAGGATCGAAATGCCGCCTTTGCCGAAGCCGTGTTGCACGCCCAGGAGTACCAGGAGATCAAGAAGAGGATAGATCCGTCCGAGATGCCCGCAACGAAGAAGGAGGTGACAAAGCCAAACCCGGAGTTCAAGGCATCAGAAGAGACGAAGAAGACGTCGTTGAAGGATGATGACCCCTCCATGGTGACCCAGATAGGCGTAGGCCTAGGTAGCGCATAGGAAAGCGCGCTCGTCAAGTTCCTCCAAGAAAATCAAGATATCTTCCCATGGCAGCCATCTGACATGACCGGAGTACCTAGGGAACTTGTCGAGCACTCTCTAAATGTAAACCCGAACGCTAAACCCGTCAAACAGTCCTTACGACGTTTCGGCGATGAAAAGCGTAAGGCAATAGCTAAGGAACTAGCACGGCTCGAGTTAGCCGGATTCATAGAAGAGGTCATCCACACTAAGTGGTCGTCCAATCCTGTAATGGTCCCTAAAAAGGACACCACTGATTTAAGGATGTGTGTTGATTATACTGCCTTAAACAAGGCTTGTCCAAAAGATCCGTTCGCTCTGCCTAGAATTGGTCAAGTTATCGATTCTACGGCACGCTCCTAACTTCTCTGTTTTCTCGACTTATATTCCGGCTATCACCAAATCCGGATGAAGGAATCTGACAAAGTCAAAACTTCGTTCATAACCCCCTTCGAAACTTTCTGTTTTGTTACGATGCCCTTTGGGCTGAAGAACGCAGGAGCTACGTACCAGCGCACGATGTAGCGTTGTCTCCATGACCAACTCAGACGCAATGTACATGCATACGTGGATGATATCATAGTGATGTCCAAAAGGAAGGAAATGCTGATTTCTGACTTGGAGGAAACATTTGCGAATCTACGAAAATACAACATCATGCTTAACCCGAAGAAATGTTTCTTTGGAATACCAGCCGGAAAATTGTTAGGTTTCATCTTGTCTTAAAGAGGCATAGAGGTGAACCGGGACAAAATCAAGGCTATACTCAATATTTTCAGGCCAACTCGCCTGAAGGACGTACAAAGATTAACTGGTTGCATCGCTGCGGTTAGTCGATTTGTAAGCCGGTTGGTGAAAGAGCCGCACCATTATACAAACTCCTGAAAAAGACCAAAGGTTTTGTTTGGAATGATGAAGCTGAAGCTGTACTACAAGACCTGAAGAAAGTACTCTCATCTGCTCCTATCCTTGCAGCGTCAGAACCACAAGAACCGATGTTGCTTTATCTTGTTGCGACAAATAAGGTCATTAGTATCGTCATGGTGGTGGAGAGACCAGAGGAAAATCAGGAGCACCTGTTGCAACGTCCGACTTACTTTGTCAGTGAAGTCCTGACAGAGTCAAAACAGTGGTATCCGCACTATCAAAAGTTGGCTTACGGTGTTTTTCTAGCATCTCGTAAGTTACGACACTATTTTCAGGAGCATCCAATTATCGTGGTGAGCATAGCTCCCATGAGAGATATAATCAACAACAGTGACGCCACAGGACGTGTCGCCAAATGGGGCATAGAGCTTTCAGCTTTTGATATTGAGTATAAACCTCGGACATCAATCAAATCCCAGATCCTTGTTGACTTTGTCGCTGATTGGACAGAGACGAAGGAAAACATGATCCACCCTGAGTCGGAATATTGGACCCTCTATTTTGATGTGTCTAAGGCTCGCGGGGGCTCGGGGGATGGCGTGGTGCTCAAATCACCCCAAGGAGATAAACTTCTATACGTGTTGCAGATCCACTTGACAGCGACAAATAATATTGCCAAGTATGAAGCACTACTACATGGAATCCGGATTGCTAAGGATATTGGCATCCGATGTTTGATGTGTTATGCAGATTCGGATATTGTTGCTCAACAAGTGTCGGATATTTGTAATGCAAATAAACACATGGCAGTGTACAAAGCTATCGTGGATGATCTATCTAAATCGTTCGAAGGGTTTGAAGTTCAACACATCCCTCGAGCAGAAAATGAGGAAGCAGACGCACTATCTCGGATAGGTTCTGCGCGGAAAGAGGTCCCGGATGGCGCTTTTTTAGAGCACCTCAAAGTTCCCTCAATAAAGGGAGTAGATGAGGAATATCTGACCAAATCCGACTCACCTTTGATAGCAGTTCTGGCTGTAATTCCCAGCTAGACTCAACCCTACCTCGATTATTTGGTAGATGGCAAATTACCCGAAGATGAGGTTCTGAGCCGGCAGATTATCCAACGAGCGAAAGCCTACACTATAGTTAAAGGTGAGCTCTATAAGCAGAGTATCTCTGGGGTTTTCAGCGTTGTGTGTCTCCGGAAGAAGGAGTGGAAATCCACGAAGGCGAGTGTGGACACCACGCTGCAACCAAATCTTTAGTGGCAAAAGCTTTTAGACACGGATTTTTCTTGCTTACAACTCAGGAAGATGCCGAACGATTAGTCAAGACGTGCAAAGGCTGCCAAAAGTATGCCAAACAAGCTCATGTTCCAGCTGATCAGTTGCGAACAATACCTATAACATGACCCTTTGCGGTCTGGGGGCTTGAGATGGTAGGACCATTTAAACGATCTCCAAGTGGATTTACTCATCTCTTAGTGATGGTGGATAAATTCACCAAATGGATTGAGGCTAAACCTGTCACTAGTTGTGATGGAGCAACAACTAAAAGATTTGTTGAGGTGTTATAATCCTGTATGGTTATCCACATAGCATTATCACGGACAACAGGAGTAACTTTTCTATGGGAGAATCGGCCGAATTCTGCAACGAACAAAATATCCGTCTTGACATTGCATCAGTCGCACATCCACAGGCTAACGGACAAGTTGAAAGAGCAAAATGGTTTAATCCTACAAGGCCTAAAACCGAGACTCGAGGCACCACTACAACGTGCAGCGGGGGCTTGGGTAGAGGAATTACCCTATGTAATATGGAGTTTACGAACGACTCCTAATAGGTCAACCAGATACACACCTTTCTTCTTGGTCTATGGTGCAGAAGCAGTTCTTCCTAGTGATTTAATCACACTTCTCCTAGAGTGGCCGCGTATATCGAAGAGGATGCCGAGATTTATCGACAAAATGATCTCGACTTAGTCGAAGAAGTTCACGTCGTTGCTAAAATGAGATCAACAGCCTATCACCAGAAGTTACGCAAGTATCATAGCCAGAGAGTCAAAAACAGATCTTTCAATAAAGGCGATTTGGTTCTCCATCTTGTGCAACAAAGAAAGCACAAACTTTCCCCAGTATGGGAAGGGCCCATTTTAGTTAGTCGAGTATTGCACAATGGTTCATATTACTTAACTGACATGAGGCCAGTCAAAGAAAGACCTGCTACTAAGAAGAGAAAGAGAGCTGGAGGCAGTACAAATCCGGATGAGTTAGACAGACCGTGGAATATTGCTCAGCTACGTCCCTTTTATTCTTAGTTTATCTTTCGTTGTAATCATATATATGTACATGTTCTGTGAGAAATAAAAGTTTTGGTTGCCTCAATTTTTTCTGAGAAGTTTTTACCATCTTATTTTCGAATGATCATGTCATAGTCGAAAATCCCAGAATGCTTGAAAGTATTTTATGCTCATGTTCGTTCTGGTTTATATTTCTGATTCTAAAACTGCTACCCTCGGGTATAACTCTAAAGTTTCTAGTCTTTACTTTGGTTATTTGTTTGATTACTGAATGCGGGCATTTTCCGAGTAGTGAATTGTTGGTACTAGAAGCCTGCTTTGTTTTCGAGTTTAAACTGGTTTAGCAACTGAGCTCCATTGCTCGGCAAAGTTTCTGGCAGAAGGTTTAGCCAGCTCACGAAAGGGACGAGGCGGAAAGCCAAATAAATGATAAGTATAGACGAAAAAATACAAGTGCTTATGTAAACATTTCAGGCACATAAATATTTAAAGCCAAAAGTGATGAATAGATCAAAAGCTTAGCACTAGCAAAATTATAGTACTACATAATTACAGACCCATCGTGTTTTTCAGAATAATACAAATATTTCTGGTAATCTATCATGCAAAAGAGGAAGGAGCTGCCGGCTCGCTGGATACACCGCCTTGGTATCGTTCCGAGATGTCGACATCCGAAACGGTGTGGTCATCATCGGAAACTTCTGCTGATTCTTCTGGAGGCGGAGGTGGAGTGTCCACGCGGGTGAAGAAAGGAGTTTCGTAGCTGGTCAAATCATCCACGTGACACCCATATCCGGCACAGGAGTGCATGATGTCTTGAAGGTCCTGCTCCTGGCCGTCTTCATCTACTTTGCAGTACCCTCTAGTCACTTGCGCCGCAGTCCGTGCGTAGGACATATTCCAATCCTGGACAAGTTGTTGCATCTCCTTTGCCTTGTCTCGCACCTGAAAATATGACATGTTATGCATGTCCGGAATCTTGAGAGATTCGCCAATGTCCTCAAGGGATTGGAAGAAGTCATGAAGCAGGTCACCGACTTGGGTAAGCCGGTGGGTGCAGGGCTCGACGGAGGAAGAGTCCGTCAAGTTCAGACGAGCTATACACAAAAACAAATTAAGAAAATCCGACATTGAGAGAAGTCGAAGAAAGCAAAAAAGTCAGACAGATGGAACGTACCGAAAATGACGTCGTCAATTTTGGTCTTCTCTTCCCGAAGACTCTGGAGTTCAGCCCGGAGCGCCTCAGAAAGGTCCCTCTCTCTGCTAAGCTCATTATTGAGGTCCGAGATTTTTTGAACTTGAGCAGCGATCTTGCGATCACGCTCATCAGTAGCCATGGAGGAGGATCCAAGGATTTGAGCGATGCATTTTTCATGATCCTTGTTCTCCACCACCAAAGTCTTGAGGTTCTCGGCCTCTTCAATCATGGCACAGGATTGTTTCACTAGTGCTATAAGTCAAAAAGAACAACAATTCAGCAAAAAAAATCGACTATGAAAACGCAAAGACAAAGTTTGAATCTCAGAATGTTTACCTTCGGCCACATCCTTGGCAACTTTAATCTCAACATTTTTAAGTCGGAGCGCCTTGATCTCTCTCCGCTTATCACAGACATTTTCAACAAATCCTGGTTATAGGAACATACTTTCTGTAAGTCAGAATACCCAAAGTCAGAAAGCTACTAAAGACTCGGGCTAATATTTTTACTAATATCAGCACGACCCTTGGGGGCTACACAAGTTCAATCTTTGGCATCCTAATGAAGCATAAACCCGGATTATTTATCCTACTTCATGCTTGGGGGCTAGAGGATATGGTATGAAATAAAGGAAAAAACAAGAGTTAGAATTCTGACTTACATATTGTTCACGAGTAAGTTTGTCCAAACTCGCGTTCACTTCAACTGCAACCTTCTCAGCGAGAGTTAGAGGGATCACTAGGGTTGTTGGAAGCTCACCGGTTCGTATCCTCTCGTTGCAAAGACGCACTTGTTCAATAAGGTCAGAGTGCTTGATGTCCTCTTCCTCTTGTGCTTCTTCTTCGGCAGATAAGTTTCTTTTCTCCAGGAATTGCCTGGCCAGCCGCTGGATCTCTTCAGCAGATTTCCGGGATAGGCCAAACTTGGCAAGTCCCGGATTGCAGATAAGGTTTTCAGCAAAGGTTTCTGCCGAGGGATCATTACCCAAGGAGGGTTCACCCTTATCTAAACCTGACTCACCCATGGTGACGTCAGTTTGTGATTCAAGGATCACAGGCTCCGATGAAGGAGTCGGATCTTCTGCGGCATCCGGGGAAGGAGTAATCACCGGTGTTGTGGAAGGTTGGGGGGCAGGAATCTGAGGAGCCACGGCAGGAGAAGCTATGGTAAGCTTCATCTATCGCAGGGGCTTCAGAGAAGTTCCCTTCCCCTTGCCCTTGATGAGTTGTTTAGCTCTGAGAATGTGATAAAGTCAGAAACATTACATCTCAGAAGAGAATTTGAATAAAGTACAAAGGCGGAAGTTGTGATTGAAAGTTACATCTTCACGACGGGCACCTCCTTTGTGCTAACAGCCACTATCGGAGCTTTGCGCTTCTTGAGCGCAGCATCCGGCAATGGGACCACCTCTATCTCCTGAGAATACTCCGGAGGATATCCTTCGAGCGGAGCAAATTCCGACTCGGGGAGGTCAGCAAGCTAAAAAGAAGAAAACATATCAGTATTGCAATGTAAATCAAAGATTGAAACACATAAAAAGGTGTACTGATAGAAGCTTACTAGCACTACGGGGTTTTCCGCCGTATGCATATCCAGAGAAACGTCCGGGATCCTCCTCTCGATCAGCTCCCTGATCAGCCACTTGATCCGGCTTATATAGCCCTGTGTGGTGTATGCTTTGGGGCTGATGCAGAGGGAGTCTTTTTTGGACGACGTGCTGGAGTGCATCAGTCGGTTTCCGTGGTACTGAAGGGGCTGGATCCTGCGTGAGACCCAGCATTGGACCAAGTCGGATCACTTTTCCTTTGTGTTTGATCAAGTATTCGATCCGCCTCTTAGCGAGGATCAGATCGTTAGTGAGAGCCGGAGGAGCCTCGTCCCAAGACGGTTGGGCCGTGGCAGCTCCGTCGATGAAAGCCGGCAAAGTAGTGGCTTTGCCGGGAGCCGGAATATCCTTATGACAAAAGAATGTGGCTGGCCATTGCTTGACCGAGTCACTAGCTAGGATTTTGGGATATGCGCGCTCGCATCTAAGTGAAAAACTAATAGTACCGGTGATGTAAGGAACACCGGCAGTGATAGAGTTTCTCCGGACATGAAAATAGTACCGGAATAAGGTCAAACTCGGCCTAATGCCGAGAAATCTCTCACACAAAGAAGCGTAAGCGCTCATCTCTAGTAGAGAGTTGGGAGGAAGATGGTGGAGTTGGACACCATAATGGTCAATCACCTCAGAGAAGAACTCCGAGGGAGGAAACGACAAACCTCTGTTGAGGTGGGTGCCGAAGTGGACCCGCTCGTCGGCGTGCGTGTTGGGGATGGTTTCCTCGTAGCCGTTCGGCCAGTCGCCGGCGCGGAGGAGCCCTTCTGTCTCCACGTTCTGGAGCTTCTCATCGTCGAGTACGCAGGGGATCCAGACCCCACGGAAACTTTCCTTCTCCGCCGCCGCTTCTGTTGCCGCCGTCGCCACTGCTGCCGCCAAGCCGGAAGAGGAAGAAGAAGCCATTTCTCTGGCGAGCAGATGACCTAGGATGGGCGGAGCTGGTAGTTTTGGGGGGAAGGTAGAGGAGCTCTATGCGCACGGGGGAGATTGGGAGGAGAGGAAAAGGCAAAGGACAGGTGAAGAGAAGAGGAGAAGAATCCTAACCCCTTATATCCACCTAACCGTGCCAAGATTCGTGCAAATGCTATAGTGTAACCGCCACGCGTCGTGGAAGGAACTGGGAAGGACCCACGTGATGATTACATCGCCTCGATCTCCGCGCACGCATTGAAATGGCGCCTCGGTTCTGCGAACTGCGGACCCACAAACGGTCGTGCTGACAGGATGTCTATCAGATGACATGACCGGACCATGACTTATGTCAGGTGGCGTTAGAGACCAAATTCCGGCTTAGTTTGAAATCAAGATGGAAAATCCTAGTAACCGATTGATAGGTCCGACTTATTTTTAAGACCCGGATCATATTTTTTGTTGTGAAGTTTCAGGAACCCTTCCAGATTCTGCAAGCCGAGGATCAAGCTAGACGAAGATAAATCCGACTTTGGATCTTGGAGACTTCCGGGGGCTGCTGTTGGGGATATACTTTCCGGGTATCCTCACAGTTCCTCACTGACCAGGGTGGCCCACTTCCGGTTAGAGCTTTGCTTCACGGGCGGCCCAGTCAAGGAGAGAAGACGGAGTCCAATCCGGCTACGGGAAGGCCCAGAAGACTTACCAACTTAGGCCCATAGTGTTACTTATAGTTCAAGATGTACTCTGTAACTGACTCTTAGTCGTAGCCAGATAGATCTCTCCTGTAAACCCTAGGTCGGATATCTATATAAGCCGTCCTAGGGAGAGCCTTTAGGGTAACACCACAATAGTCTACAATCTCAACTCGCACAGGCGAAACCCTTGTAACCCATATTCCGGCTCTACCGTATTACTGGATTGCTAGCAGTAGTAGGGTCCGTCCAAAGCCGGCGGATTCGAACCTGGGTAAACTTGTGTGCTCACCATCTCGGAACACCGTACGTCTCACACCCCTCTCTTCCGCACGCCTCGAGGACCCCCTCATGGCATACTTGTCATCAATCCGATGACAAGTAGCAACAACACATCTAGTACCTTAGAGATTTCTGTCACTTCCCCAGATTACCAGAGGCATGAACCCACTATCGAGCATAAATACTATCTCTTGGAGTTGCTAGCATCTACTTGGCCAAGATAGCTACTCCCTCCGGTCCATATTACTTGTCAATGAAATGGATGTATCTAGACATGTTTTAGTGCTAGATACATCCACTTTAACGACAAGTAATATGGATCGGAGAGAGTACTAAAAACGGAAAGCATGCAAGATCACAAATAAAAAAGACATGATAGAATCAATAATCAATCTTAAATAGCATCTCAATATCCATCGGATCCCCACAAACACAACATGCAGAATTAGAAATAGATGATCTTGATCATCAACGGAGCTCACAAGATCTAGACATGAAAGCACAAAGGAGGAGAACCAGCCATCTAGCTACTACATGGATCCGTAGTCCAAGGATGAACTACTCACGCATCACACTGGAGGCTTGCATGGTGATGAAGAAGGCCTCCAGGGTGAATTCCCCTCTCTGGCAGGGTGCCGGGAAGAGCTTCAGATCCCTCCCGATCTAGGGATGGAGATGACGGCGGCTACAGACTCTTCCGTGGATTTTTGATCGGGTCCTTAGGGGTTACGTCCCGAGGGCATCTTATAGTCGGAAGGGAAGACCGAGGGGGTGCCGGGAGCGGCCACACCACCCCTGGCACGGGCCAGGCCTGGCCATGTGGCCAGGTGGTGTGGTGGCCCCCTGGACCCTCTCCGTCTCGTATTCTGGCACTTGATGACTTCCGGAAAAATAGGCACTTTGGCTTTTGTCCCGTCCAATTCCAAGAATATTCAGTTTCTAACTTTCCTGGAACCAAAAACAGCAGAAAACAGGCAGTTGGCACTGTGGCTCTTGTTAATAGGTTAGTCCAAGAAATCATATGAAAAGTACTCCAAAGTTGGAACAAAACACAAGAAAGTGGATAAAACCAAGAATGGAACATCAAAAATTATAGATACATTTGCAATGTATCAACATCCCCAAGCTTAACTCCTGCTCATCCTCGAGTAGGTAAGTGATAAAAAGAAAGAATAATTTTTGAGGTGACATGCACCATCAAAGACTTAATCAAAGTATTTGCAAATCATTCAAATCTGGGATCATAGTACTTCAATCATAACATGAAAGACAAAGTTCTAGCAATAAGCAAAGAAACTATGATGCAACATGAAAAGGCACAAACAAAAGATTCATGAATAACAATGCTTTGCAAGACGTTTGTTTGTTTCACATAAAGAAAACATAGCATAATAGTATTCAGCTTGTCCCTCAATAGAGTAGCAAATATAAATGCATAGGACACCTTCAAAGTTCATAAGAGTGACTAGATACAAATAGTTTAAAACAAGCAATATCAAAGTATGCATCAGTCAACTAGTCTTGGGACAATGCACATAGAACTAAGAATGGCCACTATGCTCTCAAAGTAGGTGCATAAAGATAGGAGGTCGATTCTCAATATAATGGTGGAAGAAAGGCCTTTGTAAAAGGAAGTAGGGATTCAAGTCTCATAAAGAGCTTCCAAAAATTATGGTACTTAGAGCTTTCAGCTCTCATTGCCCTATCATAAGCATCTTTAAGGTGATTAAGGTTAAAGTGACACAACTAAGAGGATATGTTTGACAAGTTATAAACCGAAATCTCATGCCCCTTACTTACAAAGACCGATCCTCATGCTACTCAACTTCAGTCACGAGTAAGCTCTTGTCATTATAAGTATATGTGTCTCATTAAGAACCACCAATGGGGTACCCCTTGCACATGATACGGGAGCTTTCCCATAATCAAAATGACAAGGCAAGCAGACAATGAGCATCTCAGCGATCTTTTTATTTGCTATTTGCATAGGTTTTTATTGAGGATGCTTCATAGAGTGCTCATTATGGTGATGCTGCAAGTTTCCACCATGATTAGGCATGGCTTAGTCTAGCGGCCTAGGCATTTCTCTAACACACATACAAACTCCATGATCTTACAAGTTCCACTTTTATTTCACACCGCTGGGATCCGTAAGCAAAAGAACATGATATCAACGGGGTACAAAGTACAAGTGAAATGTTGAAAGCGTTCCCCATGAAACATGGTTCTACTAATTTCAACTTATAAAGCGCAAGCATATACGCAACAAAGAAGGACCCAATGGTTCAAGTTTATTAGATGCAAAAAAGTAAAGTGTGTCATCAAGTTCGTTAGAGCTTTAATCACTAGTTTTCTCATAACAAGTTTAATTTGGAAGGTAAACAAAAACATGAATATACTTGGAATAGCATAAGCTAGTAGGTAGGTATGGTGGACTCTTTGGAATAACTTGGTTTAGGGAGTTGGATCCATGAGTGGAACTCATACTTGGTTGTGGAGGCTAGCAAAAGACTGGGAGCGACAAACTAAGAGAGCAATAATGGCCATAATCATGCAGAGCGACAAAACATCATTGATCAAAGCATAAAGTGATGCTACAAGTTGAAAACTAATGGATCATAAAGGCTATGGTGACTTGAGATAGTCATAACATGGTGTGAGCATGCGCCAAGTCAACCCAAATAAAGCATCAAAGGAGAATACCACTATACTATGCTTTAATATGCTAAAACAACGCATGATTCATCCAAGGCACATTAAGAAATCTCAATTGTTTATAACAAGTCATTCTACAGGAAAGAATACTAAGAATAAAGCCAAAACAATATCAAGCATGGCATGACAAAGCATAGGCCACAGTCAAAAACGAGCTCTTTTTACCACATAAGTATGAACTTCCCTACTCTTTTCCAAACCAAACCAAACTATTTGCAAACAAATGTATGAAAGAGGGGGTCCAACCAATTTATTCAGAAAACTAAGAAAATAAAAGCAAACGAAAAACCAAAACGAAAATGAAAAAGAAGACGCTCCAAGAACAACACAACTGTACATGAAACAATAAAAATGAAGCGTTTGGAAAAAACCTGGGATTTTTATTGATGAAGAAGGGGGATGCCTTGGGCATCCCCAAGATTTGACGCTTGTACTTCTTGGATATTTCTTGGGGTGACCCGTGTGGCATCCCCAAGCTTGATCTTTTGTCCATCCTTCATCTCATTACTCATTCCTTCCATACACCTGAAATTTTTCCTTCATACAAAACTTCACACAATCTTTATTAGCAACATTAGTGCACTCAAGATAAATAAGTATTAAGGTTCAGTTCTACACCAAATAAACTTCCATTAGAACACTAGATACTGTAGCACTTCCCTAAAAAATCTCAATTCCCCAAAAGAACTCAAAAAGGAACCAACAAGAAGCAAATGCAGAAAATGGCAGAAATCTGTCAAAACAGACCAGCAGGTAAAGACGAATTTTTTAGAAGACCTTCGGTTCCTCAATTCAAAAAGTGTTGAACTAACGAAAGTTAGATAACAACCTGGGGAAGAATCACAAAAATTCACGCCTCAAAAAGACGTTCAGAGATTTTACACAAATATTTACGGTGAAGCACAGAAATCTGTTTCGGGACAGCAACTTTCTCAATCATTACTTCTCTCTCATTAGAGGTTACTCTTGGCACAAAAAGCAAATAAAAACAATAAGGAGCGGTTATTACTGAAGTAATAACTTCCAAGACTCATCTAAAACTTTTGGGTTATCTCCCAATAAGTACTTTTCTTTAACGCCTTTAAGTTAGGCATAAGAAGCAAAAAAAAAGGATCAAGTGTTCTCAAATGAAGAAGCATTAAAACCAAATTTCTTGCCCTTAACTCTCTTACTTTTATCCTTAACCTTGGGGAAAATATGATTGTTTGGTGGAGAAGAAAGGTGCATGGTCCCCTTTCCCACATCTATTATTGCTCCAAGGAGTTCTAATAGGGACCTTCCAAATGTAATTTGTCCTTTTCCTGCACATTCAATAACAAGATAATCAGTAGAAATCATTTTCCCAAGGATCTTTGTAAACACTCCTTCAGCTATTCCAAGAGGTAATATGGTAGCATTGTTAGCAAGAGATATTTATTTTCCTCCTTCAGTAAGCCTCCAAGTATTCATAGATTTATAAATATCTTTGGGCATAAGATAAAACTCAGACATGATATCACAGCGGGCTTGAAAAGTTTCAGTGTTTATCTCAATCTTTACTGTAGGGAGCCACTTTGATGGTTCAGAATTTATTGGAACATAATTGTGATGCTCCCTAAGCGTATTATAGCAACTTTCTAAGCTAGTAGTGCTAGTCTCAAGAGTGTTCAACCTAGCAAATATTTTTGCGAAAGAAATATTAGTTTGGCTAGGAATGTTGTAAGTGAGGATCAATTTCTTTATAGCATTAATAGCATCATCCTCATTACATTGGAGGAAATCTCGTCCCACAACAGCATCTAAAGCATATCTATAGCAAAGAGCAATCCCAAGGTAAAAAATGCTAAGGAACAAGCTTTGAGTCATTTTAGGCTCAGTTTTTTCATGTAGATCAGAGATTCTAGACCAAGCTTCCTCAAAACTTTCCTCAATTCCTTGTTTAAAAGTGAAAATTATTTCCTTGGGTGACATAGTGATTGGAGAAAGGCTAGACATAGTGGCAACTTAAGAAAGGAACTAATTTTTTTTGTGTTTTCAAATAAGAAAGCAAACTAGTGAAACTAATTTTTTGTGTGTTTTTTATAACAAAACAAGCAAACAAAGCAAAAAGAAACTAAGAAAAACAAAAACAACAAAGTAAAGAGATTGGTTATGAGGGACTCCCCTTGACTCCCCGGCAACAGCGCTAGAAAAATGTACTTTGGATGGCGTGTACTTGACGTGGGAGTTTCTTCTACTCCTTCGTTCCCCGGCAACGGCGCCCGAAAAATGCTTGATGGCTCTGTGTATGGCGCCCAGAAAAGTGTTGGTGCGGTGTTGATGTAGAGCTCGTTGGGAACCCCAAGAGGAAGGTATGATGAGCACAGTAGCAAGTTTCCCTCAGTATGAAACCAAGGTTTAATCGAACCAGTAGGAGCAAGGAAACACCCCAAAGGTGTTACTAGCTGAGCCTTGGCCGGGCGCACTACTTGTGCTAGTAGCAACATGGAGACATGCACAACACAACCACAAAACTTTGTCCCAACTTGCGATGAGGTTGTCAATCTCACCGTGTTTTGCGGAAAACAAAGGATTAAACGTATCGAATTGAAAGAAGTAAAAGTTTGCATAAAGTAAACACAAAATAGCAAAGGATGGTAGATTGTATGTAAAGAAAAGGATCGGGATCCATAGTTCACTAGAGGTGGCTCTCCTTAGATAGATAACATGCTGGGTGAACAAATTACAGCGAGGCAATTGACAAACATCGAGAAAGCAATACATGCATATACTAATCATCTTGACTACTTTGGAACTTGATTGGGCATTACAACATTATACATAGACTGCCATCCAACTGCATCTATGACTAATAATCCACCTTCAGGTTATCATTCGAACCCCCTCCAGTATTAAGTTGCAAGCAACAGATTATTGCTTTACAAATTGCGTGTCAAATAAACAATCCATTGTTCTAGAATAAAGGATTGTTGTTTTCTCCCTAGTAGCAACAACACATCTAGTACCTTAGAGATTTCTGTCACTTCCCCATATTACCAGAGGCATGAACCCACTATCGAGCATAAATACTAAATCTTGGAGTTGCTAGCATCTACTTGGCCAAGATAGCTACTAACAACGGAAACCATGCAAGATCACAGATAACAAAGACATGATAGAATCAATAATCAATCTGAAATAGCATCTCAATATCCATCGGATCCCCGCAAACACAGCATGCAGAATTACAAATAGATGATGTTGATCATGAACGGAGCTCACAAGATCTAGACATGAAAGAACAAAGGAGGAGAACCAACCATCTAGCTACTACATGGATATGTAGTCCAAGGATGAACTACTCACGCATCACACCGGAGGCTTGCATAGTGATGAAGAAGGCCTCCAGGGTGAATTCCCCTCTCCGGCAGGGTGCCGGGAAGAGCTTCAGATCCCTCCCGATCTAGGGATGGAGATGACGGCGGCTACAGACTCTTTCGTGGATTTTTTATCGGGTCCTTAGGGTTTACGTCCCGAGGGCATCATATAGTCGGAAGGGGAGACCGAGGGGCTGTCGGGAGCGGCCACACCACCCCTAGCGCGGGCCAGGCCTGGCCGCGCGGCCAAGTGGTGTAGTGGCCCCCTGGCCCCTCTCCGTCTTGTATTCTGGCACTTGATGACTTCCGGAAAAATAGGCACTTTGGCTTTTGTCCCGTCCAATTCCAAGAGTATTCATTTTCTGACTTTCCTAGAACCAAAAATAGCAGAAAACAGGCAGCTCGCATTGTGGCTCTTGTTAATAGGTTAGTCCAAGAAATCATATGAAAAGTACTTCAAAGTTGGAACAAAACACAAGAAAGTGGATAAAACCAAGCATGGAACATCAAAAATTATAGATACATTTGCAATGTATCAGTACTTAGATTTACACTCTCGAGAGGTTCGTACACTTTACCCGCACGACCCAGTCAACCCGCTCGTACCACTACACTCATTTTGTGACATGGCAGGGAGAAAAGCTAGACGAAACCTTTTAGAAGCAGAACCATGAGCCCTCAGGACGGACCCATACTAACCTACATCCCCTACATCTGTTGGTCACATCGGGTCAGGTTCCCACAACCTACTTAGTCAAGACAAATAATGACATGCGGCTGTACTAGAAGCTACTACACAAGAAACCTGTCCAATCTCAGTGTCTTGGGTGCCTTTCTGCATTGAAACCACCAAAAAATATCAATCCCATCACACCCAGGAGGTTCATTGCTTTCTAGTTGTTTTCATTATAGCAAAACACATCTTTCCATAATATAATCAATCATGAATTCCCATTGCGCATCTAATAAGCATGGCTAAGCAACTAAAATACGATGGCTCAAAGTAACTCATGTTATGGAAATATGGCAATCATTCCTGGGTGTCATAGCATAGTATAGCATAGTAGTAAAACAAAAACCTACACATGCATCACTACTAAAACGTAATACATGCATAGGCAAAATAGTAGGACATTTATGATAGCTATACTTTCCTTTGTCGTAGATGTAGTCGTTCAGACAATCCTCACAATAGAAAAGATCACACTCGTCACAATCCAAAACATTGCACTCCTCGCAATCTAGTGTTTCAAGCAAAACACAACAAACACACCATTCAAAACATTACAATTATGCACAATACAATAAAAGATGATGAACAAATGCATGAATGATGATTTGATATGTCACAATGGTTGTATTTAGTTCTCTGAACATTAATATGTCTCATGATGCATAAGGAAAGGCTTTTAATGCAATAAAACAATTATTAATAAAGCTATATTGATTTAATAGGGTTTAACTCACTTTAATTAAAGTTCTGATGCTTCTATCGAATTAAATTGTGATTTAAATAATAACAGATAGGTAATGCAATTTCGAACCAGTAGCAATTTGAATCACCCAAAACGGATATATAGATCTTTTTCTATGATTTAAATACCAATGCAATGCCTTTAGAGCTTTCTGCAATATCATCTGTTAAAAACGTGACAAAGAATTTTGATTATATTTTCTACAGATGGGTTTTACGGAAACAAACCCGTGGCAATTGAATTCACTCAATTTGGACTTCTGGATATTTTCCTATGACTTAAATAGAAACCATAAGTGTTTAAATCATTTAAAATATTTTATTCGTCAAAAATTATATCTAAGACATTATTAATGTCACAATTGTCACAAGGATTCCACTGATACCTTATTTGTATTTTTCGGATATATAAATTATTTGATATGATTTATTTACTCCAAATAATACATTAAACAATTTAAATCATTAAAGTAAATATATACTGTAAAAGTCGGACCTAAAAGCACAATAATATTGTAAGTACTTTTCTGAATCCATAGGTATATTATTTGTCAAAGTTGGACTTATGAATCTTTTTATATGATTTTTACAAAGTTTACCTATTTTGTGTTATTCTAAAATTGGATTTTCGAATTACACAGTCAGCATGCCATGTGGCGGCTTCTTACTGGCCGATACCTCTTCGCTAAAGTGATTCCTGTGCGGCCACAAGATCTGGATCGGACGGTTCCGGACGTGCCGCTCGGCTTGGCCTTCGGCTAGAATGGAGCCTCGATTGGGGCTCGTCTTGGCTCAGCTCTTCTTGATCTGGTCCCTCCAGATGGAGTCAGACGGCGGTCGTTGATGATGGCAAGCCAGCGTCGGTGGTGGTAGACGGCAATGGGGTCCCTGGTGGCGCGCCGTCAGGTGGGGACGTTGGGCGGCGTTCCCATGGTCTCCGGCAACGATGGAGCGGACTACGAGGCATGTATCGGAGTGGAGCTTCTCTTGGTGGCGTCTGTGTCAGTGCTTGCTTCCTAGAACGACGATTGCGGGCGGCCGGAGGAGCTTGGGTCAACTCGTGCTCTGGCGAGCTCGCGTGCTCTCTGTGGTGTTCCTGTGGAAGGGGAGAAGGGGTGAGGTGAAGCGGGCGTTCATGGGGAAGAGAATACAAGATAGAGGATGGCTCAGGGGCGATGGGAGCAAGCTCTACCTGGGATCGATAATGGAGCACGGCGGCGGCGAGATCGGAATCGACCAGGGCAGTGCTAGGGTTCACTAAAAAACATAAAAAAGGGGAAATATGGGCGAGAGATTGAATTTAAAGGGGCGACGGGATTATGAGGCGGGGGCAAAAGAATCGGCCAGATTTGGAGAATTTTGCAGCGACAGTTCGTAATGGGGACGAACTCGTCGGAGGAGAAGACGATAGGGCCCCACCTGTCGGTGGTCTAGCGGTGGCTGACACGCGGGTCCCACGGAAAAAATCAAGGGAAAAGCGTAGCGGGGTGCTGGCGGTCGCGATGGGCTGGCCCGGTGGCCGTGGCTGTTGCGCGCTGTGCAGGGAGAGAGGGAGAGCGGCAGATAGGGTGGGGCGACGGTTGGTAGGTGGGCTGGGCCGGTTTCGCCGGTTGGTTTGATTTTTTTATTCTTTTCCTTTTTCCATTTTCCATTTTATTCTTTCCTCCATATCTTTTTCATATGAACTCCATTTGACCTCAAATTTGTTTCTAAAATTTTGTAATATTCATTTGATCACATTAAGGTAATATTTGGCAATAGTTTATGTTCTAAGTATAATGGATTCTATAAGTCCTATTTCATTTCTTATAGGAATAAATTAGCATTTGCTATTAGGGTTTGGGTTTTCAAATTCAATTCTTGCAAATTTTTGAATGGATGCGATGCAATGCTCATGAATGACATGTAAAAATAATTTTTTTATAGTCCCAATTTCTAAAATCATGGGATGTGACAGTGTTCTTTTAATGAACCACACCTAGTATCATTGCATGTGTGTTCTTCTCAGAAACCACACGTGGATCCACCAGTGTCATTGCATGTCTGCTCTTTTCATTAACCACACCCAGTGTCATTGGATTTTTGTTCTTCTCACAAACCACACATGGATACACCAGAGTCATTGCATGTGTGCTCTTTTCGTAAACCACATAAGGATACACAAGTGTCATTGGATGTGTGTTCTTTTCATGAACCACATCCAGAGTCATTGCATTTCTATTCTTCTCACAAACCACATAAGGATACACAAGTGTCGTTAGATGTGTGTTCTTTTCATGAACCACACCTAGTGTCATTGCATGTGTGTTCTTCTCGCAAACCATAGAGGGATCCACCAGTGTCATTGCATGTGTGTTCTCTTCATGAACCACAGCCAGAGTAATTGCATGTGTGTTCTTCTTAAAAACCACACATGGATACACCGATGTCATTGGATGTGTGTTCTTTTCATGAACCACAGCCATAGTCATTGCATGTCTGTTCTTCTCACAAACCACATAAATATACACTAGTGTCATTGGATGTGTGTTCTTTTCATGAACCACAACAAGTGTCATTGCATGTGTGTTCTTCTCACAAACCACAAATGGATCCACCAGTGTCATTGCATGTCTGTTCTTTTCACAAACCACAGCTAGAGTCATTGCATGTTTGTTCTTTCCACGAACCACATATGGATCCACCAGCGTCACTGGATGTGTGTTCTTTTCACAAACCACAACTAGATTCATTGCATGTCTATTCTTTTCACAAACAACATCTAGAGTCATTGCATGTCTGCTCTTTCCACAAACCACATATGGATCCACTAGTGTCATTGGATAAGTGTTCTTTTCATGAACCACACCTTGTATCATTGCATGTGTGTTCTTCTCACAAACCACACATGGATCCACCAGTGTCATTGCATGTCTGCTCTTTTTCATTAACCACACCCAGTGTCATTGGATGTCTATTCTTCTCACCAACCACACATGGATACACCAGAGTCATTGGATGTGTGCTCTTTTCACAAACCACATAAGGATACACCAGTGTCATTGGATGTGTGTTCTTTTCATGAACCACAGCCAGAGTCATTGCATCTCTGTTCATCTCACAAACCACATAAGGATACACCAGTGTCATTGGATATGTGTTCTTTTCATGAACCACACCTAGTGTCATTGCATGTGTGTTCTTCTCACAAATCAGACATGGATCCACCAGTGTCATTGCATGTGTGTTCTTTTCAGGAACCACAGCCAGAGTATTTGCACGTGTGTTCAACTCAAAAACCACACATGGATACACCAGTGCCATTGGATGTGTGTTCTTTTCATGAACCACAGCTAGAGTCATTGCATGTGTGTTCTTCTCACAAACGACATAATGATACACCAGTGTCATTGGATGTGTGTTCTTTTCATGAACCACACCCAGTGTCATTGCATGCGTGTTATTCTCACAAAACACACATGGATCCACCAGTGTCATTGCATGTCTGTTCTTTTCACAAACCACAGCTAAAGTCATTACATGTTTGTTCTTTCCACAAACCACATATGGATCCACCAGTGTCACTGGATGTGTGTTATTTTCATAAACCACAACTAGAGTCATTACATGTCTGTTCTTTTCACAAACCACGGCTATGCATGTATGTTCTTTCCACAAACCACATATGGATCCACCAGTGTCATTGGATGAGTGTTCTTTTCATGAACCACACCTAGTGTCATTGCATGTATGTTCTTCTCACAAACAACACACGGATCCACTAGTGTCATTGCATGTCTGCTCTTTTCATTAACTGTGGGAGATATGCCCAAGAGGCAATAATAATAGTGGATATTATTATATCTTTGTGTTTATGATGAATGTTTACATCCCATGCTATAATTTTATTATTAGGAAACACTAATACTTGTGTGTTTTGTAAACATAAAAGAGTCCCTAGTAAGCCTCTTGTTGAACTAGCTTGTTGATTGATTGATGATCATGGTTTCTTGATCATAGACGTTGGATGTGATTAATAACTAGGTTATATCATTAGGAGAATGATGTGATGGAAACACACCCATAGTAAGCGTAGCATAAGATCAAGCCATTAAGTTCGTATTGCTGTAAGCTTTGAAATACATAGTAACCTAATCCTTCGACCATGAGGTTATGTTAATCACCATCACCGGATGGGTACTTTGATGACATCAAACGCCGCTTCGTAACTGGGTGGTTATAAAGGTGTCATTGGGTATTCTGAAAGTATGTGTTGAAGCGCATAGACCAAGATTGGGATTTGTCCATCCATATGACAGATAGATATACTTTGGGCCCTCTCGGTGGAATGTCATCTAGATAGCTTGCAAGCATGTGACTGGGTCACAAGGGATGACATAACATGGAACGAGTAAAGAGTACTTATCAGTAACAAGGAACAACTAGGTATGAAGATACCGACGATCAAACCTCGGATAAGTAGAATATCGTGTGACAAAGGGAATTGGTTTCGTATGTTAAATGGTTCTATCGATCACGAAGTAATCGTTGAGTATGTGGGAGCCGTTATGGATCTCCAGATCCCGCTGATGGTTATTGATCGGAGAGGTGTCTTCATCATGTCTGCATATTCACGAACCGTAGGGTGACACACTTAAGGTTCGAAGTTGTTTTAAGTAGATATGGAATTTGCGTTGGAGACCGAATGTTGTTCGGACTCTCGGAATGGATTCGGGACATCACGAGGAGATCCGGAATGGTCCGGAGAATAAGATTCATATATTGGGGATCATTTTCTAAGTTGGGAAATGTTCCGGAGTGTTTGTATGGAGATTCTAGAACATTTCAGAATGTTCTGGAAGGTTCTAGAGGATTTCTTAGAGTTTACTTGAAAACCAAGAAAGGGATCAAGGGAGTCCAAGTGGGGCAATACACGGATTCATGGGGGAGGAGGACTGCTCCCCCCAACCCGCCGGCCCAAGGAGGAGGGGAGTCCTACTAGGACTCCCCCTCCCCAGGCGCGCCTCCCTCCTTTAAATAGAAGGGAGGGGGCGCCCCCTCTTGCCCCTCTCTCATAACAACCAATCTCAGCCGCCTCTCTCCTCCACCTTTCTTCTGCACAGGCATAGGCGAAGCCCTGCAAAATTCTCATCTCCACCACCACCACCACGCCGTCGTGCTACTAGGATTCCGTGGAGAAGATCTACTACCTCCGCTGCTCGCTGGAACAGGGAGAGGAAGGTCTGCTTCGACTCTGCACGTGTGACCGTCTGCGGAGGCGCTGCCGGAACGCGGCGCCGGAAGGATCATCCACACGATCTTGATATCGGCAAGTGATCGACTACATCATCCACGAGATCTAATCTCGTAACTCTTTCGGTTCTACGAGGGTTAGGACCGATCTATCTCGTTGCTCATGTCTAATAGTTTAGATCTTGGCTTTTATCTAGATTAGATCTGGGTTTTGTTCGTTCTTGCGGTAGAAATTTTTTGTTTTTCCATGCTATGAACCCATCAGTGGTATCCGAGCCTTGTCTATGCGTAGATCTGTTGCACGTGTAGAACACAATGAAGTTGTGGGATTTGGTGCTCGTGCCGTCTTTTGCTATGTGTGTACTTTGCATCTTGCGGTATGGTGGGATGAAGCGGCTCGGGCTAACATTACATGTCATCGTACATGAGACTTGCTCCACGCTTGACGTGCAACTTGCTTTGCACAAGTGGCTTTGCGGGTGTCTGTCTCTCCCATCATAGTATAGATCAAATCTACACTTTGCACTTGATAGCACTTGTATCAACGTTGTGGTTCAGTTTCGTAGGTAAGATGCATTCTTAGTCGAAAGCCCCAAGCCACGTAAAACTTGCAAAGAAAATTAGAGGCGTCTAACTTGTTTTTGCAGGGGTTTTGTGATGTGATATGGCCTACATGTGATTGTGATTGTATTTGATGTATGCAATGATCCTTGTTGTAATATGGCAACCGGCAGGAGCCTAATGGTTGTCTTTAATTCTGTTAAGACATGCGTGTCTATTCATCTTGTAATAGCTTTGTTCCAAGTAGTTGTAATAGTTGCTAGTGATGATGGACAACCATGAAGCGGCGCCATGGACCTTGACGCAATGCTGGTGATGATGGAGATCATGTCCGTGCTTTGGAGATGGAGATCGAAGGCATAAGAAGAAAGGGCCATATCATATCACACTAATTATGAATTGCCTGTGATGTTAATCCTTTATGCATCTTGTATTGCTTAGATCGCGACGGTAGCATTATAAGATGATCCCTCTCACTAAATATCAAGTAATAAAGTGTTCGTCCTTAGTTGGCACCATTGCTAAGACTCGTCGTTTCGAAGCATCTCGTGATGATCGGGTGTGATAGACTCTACGTGTGCATACAACGGGTGCAAGCCAGATTTGCACATGCGGAAACTAAGGTTAATCTTGACGAGCCTAGCATGTACAGACATGGTCTCGGAACACGGAATACCGAAAGGTAGAGCATGAGTCATATGATTGATAAGATGAACATGAAGATTGTTCGCCAATGAAGCTACATCATCTCACGTGATAATCGGACTTGGTGTAGTGGATTTGGTTCGTGTAATCACTAAAACAACTCGAGGGATGTTGTTTTGAGTGGGAGTTCACCTAGTTGATTTAAGAATTAAATTTGAACACTATTTATCATAAACTTAGTCTAAACTACTTGCAAATTTGTTGTAGATTATGGCGAACGTTTCCATCAATTTCAATGCGTTCCTGGAGAAAGAAAAACTTAAGAACAATGGAAGCAATTTCACGGACTGGTTCCGTGGACTGAAGATCGTCCTCAGGGCTGGTCAGTTGACCTATGTGCTCGAAGCACCGCTAGGTGACCCACCTGCAGAAGATGCCACCGATGACGTAAAGAATGTTTATGCCACTCGGAAACATCAGTACTCCACAGTTCAGTGTGCCATCCTGTACGGTTTAGAATCGGAGCTTCAAAAGTTAAGGAGCTCAAACTCATTTTTGAGACTCGCGCAGCCATGGAAAGCTATGAAGCTTCCGAGAAGTTCTTTACCTGCAAGATGGAAGAGGGTAGCTCCGTTAGCGAGCACGTGCTCACCATGTCTGGGCACGCAAACAAACTCCGAGAGTTGGGGATACCGATTCCTAATGAATTGGGGATTCACCGTGTCCTCCAATCACTGCCACCAAGTTACAAGAACTTTGTGATGAACTACAATATGCACTGCATGAACAAGACGTTGCCTGAACTATCGTCCATGCTGAAAACTACTGAAGTGGAGATCATGAAGGAGAACCAAGTGTTGATGGTCAATAAGACCACCAATTTCAAGAAACGGGGCAAGCCTACGAACAAGGGCAACTTCAAGAAGGATGGCAAGAAAGTTGCCGCACCTTCTAAGAAGCCCAAGGCTTGTCCTAAACCTGAAACTGAGTGCTTCTACTGCAAGGGTGCTGGTCACTGGAGGCGTAACTGCCCCAAATACCTGGCGGATCTGAAGAACGGCAACTTCAAGAAGAAAGGTATATTCGATATACATGTTATAGATGTGTATCTTACTAGAAATCGTAGTAGTGCCTGGGTATTTGATACTGGTTCGGTTGCTCATATTTGTAACTCGAAACAGGAGCCGCGGAATAAACGAAGACTAGCGAGAGACGAGGTGACGATGCGCGTTGGAAATGGCTCCAAGGTTGATGTGATCGCTGTTGGCACGCTCCCTCTACATCTACCATCGAGATTTGTTTTAAATTTAAATAATTGTTATTTGGTGCCTGCGTTAAGCATGAACATTATATCTGGATCTTGTTTATTGCGAGACGGTTACTCTTTTAAGTCTGAGAATAAAGGTTGTTCGATTTATATGAGTAATATCTTTTATGGTTATGCACCTGAGATGAATGGTTTATTCTTATTGAATCTCGATAGTAGTGATACACATGTTCACAACATAGATGCTAAACGAATAAAATTGAATGATAATTCTACATACATGTGGCACTGTCGTCTTGGTCACATTGGAGTGAAGCGTGTGAAGAAACTCCATTCTGATGGACTTCTTGAATCACTTGATTTTGAATCACTTGAAAGATGTGAAGCATGTCTAATGGGAAAAATGACTAAGACTCCATTCTCTGGTATAATGGAGCGAGCTACAGACTTATTGGAAATAATACATACCGACGTGTGCGGTCCAATGAGTGTAGCATCGCATGGTGGATATCATTATGTTCTCACTTTCACGGATGACTTGAGTAGATATGGGTATGTCTACTTTATGAAACATAAATCCGAAACTTTCGAGAAGTTTAAGGAATTTCAAAGTGAAGTGGAAAATCATCGTAACGAGAAGATTAAGTTTCTGCGTTCTGACCGCGGAGGTGAATATCTGAGTTATGAGTTTGGCATGCATTTAAAGAAATGTGGAATACTTTCACAGTTGACACCGCCGGGAACACCACAGCGTAATGGTGTGTCTGAACGTCGTAATCGAACTCTCTTAGATATGGTTCGGTCTATGATGTCTCTTACAGATTTACCATTATCATTTTGGGGCTATGCATTAGAGACAGCAGCATTCACTTTAAATAGGGCACCATCTAAATCCGTTGAAACGACACCATACGAATTGTGGTTTGGAAAGAAAACTAAGTTGTCGTTCCTTAAAGTTTGGGGTTGCAAAGCATATGTAAAGAAGTTACAGCCTGATAAGCTTGAACCCAAAGCGGAGAAATGCGTCTTCATAGGATACCCTAAAGAAACAATTGGGTATACCTTCTATCATAGATCCGAAGGCAAAGTTTTCGTTGCTAAGAATGGATCCTTTCTGGAGAAGGAATTTCTCTCGAAAGAAGTGACTGGAAGGAAAGTAGAACTCGACGAGGTTATTGAACCTTCTTTCGGAGTTGAGAGTAGCGCAGCACCGGAAGATGTTTCTGTGCCACCTGCACCAACTGGAGAGGAAGCTAATGATGATGATCATGAAACTTCAAACGAAGTTACTACTGAACCTCACAGGTCAACGAGGGTCCGTACCACTCCTGAGTGGTATGACTCTGCCTTGAACGTCATGTTAGTAGACAACACTGATGACCCTGTGACGTATGAAGAAGCTACGGTGAGCCCAGATTCCGACAAATGGCTAGAAGCCACGAAATCCGAAATGGGATCCATGTACGAAAACCAAGTATGGACTTTGGTGGACTTACCGGATGGCCGTAAGGCTGTCGAGAACAAATGGATTTTCAAAAGAAAAACAGATGCTGATGGTAATATTACCGTCTATAAAGCTCGACTTGTCGCGAAAGGGTTTCGACAAATTCAAGGAGTTGACCACGATGAGACTTTCTCACCAGTAGCGAAGCTAAAGTCTGTGAGGATTATGTTAGCAATCGCTGCATATTTCGATTATGAAATTTGGCAGATGGATGTCAAAACGGCATTCCTTAATGGTGACATTGAGGAAGAGTTGTATATGGTACAACCCAAGGGTTTTGTCGATCCTAAAGATGCTGACAAGGTATGCAAACTTCAGCGCTCCATTTATGGACTGAAGCAAGCATCCCGGAGTTGGAATCAACGTTTTGATAAAGTAATCAAAAACTTTGGATTTATACAAACTTATGGAGAAGCTTGTATTTACAAGAAAGTGAGTGGGAGCTTTGTAGCATTCCTAATACTATATGTAGATGACATATTGTTGATTGGGAATGATATAGAACTTCTTAATAGCGTCAAAACCTATTTGAATAATAGTTTTTCGATGAAGGATCTTGGCGAAGCGGCATATATTCTAGGCATCAAGATTTATAGAGATAGATCAAGACACCTAATAGCGCTTTCACAAAGTACATACTTAGACAAAGTTCTAAAGAAGTTTAGAATGGAAGAGAGCAAGAAAGGGTTCGTGCCCATGTTGTCAGGTAAGACCTTGAGTAAAACTCAAAGTCCGGCTACGGCAGAAGATAGAGAAAAGATGAATAGCATTCCCTATGCCTCGGCCATAGGTTCTATCATGTATGCCATGCTGTGTACGAGACTGGATATAGCACATGCTGTTAGTTTGACTAACAGATATCAAAGTGATCCTGGAATGGAACACTGGACAGCGGTCAAGAATATCCTAAAGTACCTGAATAGGACTAAGGATATGGTTCTTTCTTATGGAGGTGATGAACAGCTTGTTGTAAATGGTTACACTGATGCTAGTTGGAACACCGATCCATATGACTCAAAGTCAGAGTCTGGATACATATTTATTTTGAATGGTGCTACAGTGAGCTGGAGGAGTGCCAAGCAGAGCGTTGTGGCGAAATCTTCAACTGAATCGGAATACATAGCTACTTCGGAGGCTGCACAAGAAGCCATATGGATGAAGGAGTTCATTACTGAACTTGGCGTGGTTCCCAGTGCATTGGACCCGATGGCCATCTACTGTGACAACACAGGTGCCATAGCTAATGCACATGAGCCAAGGTCACATAGCAAGCTGAAGCACATCAAGCTACGTTTTCATGCTATTCGCGAGTATGTCCAAGATGGTGACATAAAGATTTGCAAAGTACACACTAATCTGAATGTAGCAGATCCGTTGACTAAACCTCTCCCTACAGCAAAGCATGAACAACACCAGAACGCCATGGGTGTTAGGTATATTACCATGTAATCTAGATTATTGACTCTAGTGCAAGTGGGAGACTGTTGGAGATATGCCCAAGAGGCAATAATAAAAGTGGTTATTATTATATCTTTGTGTTTATGATGAATGTTTACATCCCATGCTATAATTGTATTATTAGGAAACACTAATACTTGTGTGTTTTGTAAACATAAAAGAGTCCCTAGAAAGCCTCTTGTTGAACTAGCTTGTTGATTGATTGATGATCATGGTTTCCTGATCATAGACATTAGATGTGATTAATAACAAGGTTATATCATTAGGAGAATAATGTGATGGACACACACCCATAGTAAGCGTAGCATAAGATCAAGTCATTAAGTTCGTATTGTTGTAAGCTTTGAAATACATAGTAACCTAATCCTTCGACCATGAGGTTATGTTAATCACCATCACCGGATGGGTACTTTGATGACATCAGATGCCGCTTCGTAATTGGGCGGTTATAAAGGTGTCATTGGGTATTCTGAAAGTATGTGTTGAAGCGCATAGACCAAGATTGGGATTTTTCCATCCATATGATGGATAGATATACTCTGGGCCCTCTCGGTGGAATGTCATCTAGATAGCTTGCAAGCATTTGACTGGGTCACAAGGGATGACATAACATGGAACGAGTAAAGAGTACTTATCAGTAACGAAGAAGAACTAGGTATGAAGATACCGACCATCAAACCTCGGATAAGTAGAATATCGTGTGACAAAGGGAATTGGTTTCGTATGTTAAATGGTTCTATCAATCACGAAGTAATCGTTGAGTATGTGGGAGCCGTTATGGATCTCCAGATCCCGCTGATGGTTATTGATCAGAGAGGTGTCTTCATCATGTCTGCATATTCACGAACCGTAGGGTGACACACTTAAGGTTCGAAGTTGTTTTAAGTAGATATGGAATTTGTGTTGGAGATCGAATGTTGTTTGGAGTCTCGAAATGGATCCGGGACATCACGAGGAGATCCAGAATGGTCCAGAGAATAAGATTCATATATTGGGGATCATTTTCTAAGTTGGGAAATGTTCCGGAGTGTTTGTATGGAGATTCTAGATGGTTTCGGAATGTTCTGGAAGGTTCTAGAGGATTTCTTGGAGTTTACTTGAAAACCAAGAAAGGGATCAAGGGAGTCCAAGTGGGGCAATACACGGATTCGTGGGGGAGGAGGACTCCTCCCCCCAACCCGCCGGCCCAAGGAGGAGGGGAGTCCTACTAGGACTCCCCCTCCCCAGGCGCGCCTCCCTCCTTTAAATAGAAGGGAAGGGGTGCCCCCTCTTGCCCCTCTCTCATAACAAACAATCTAAGCCGCCTCTCTCCTCCACCTTTCTTCTGCACAGGCATAGGCGAAGCCCTGCAGAATTCTCATCTCCACCACCACCACCACGCCGTCGTGCTGCTGGGATTCCGTGGAGAAGATCTACTACCTCCGCTGCTCGCTGGAACAGGGAGAGGAAGGTCTGCTTCGACTCTGCACGTGTGACCGTCTGCGGAAGCGCTGCCGGAACGCGGCGCCGGAAGGATCGTCCACATGATCTTGAGATCGCCAAGTGATCGACTACATCATCCACGAGATCTAATCTCGTAACTCTTTCGGTTCTACGAGGGTTAGTACCGATCTATCTCGTTCCTCATGTCTAATAGTTTAGATCTTGGCTTTTATCTAGATTAGATCTGGGTTTTGTTCGTTCTTGCGGTAGAATTTTTTTGTTTTCCATGCTACGAACCCATCATTAACCACACCCAGTGTCATTGGATGTCTGTTCTTCTCAGAAACTACACATGGATACACGAGAGTCATTGCATCTGTGCTCTTTTCATTAACAACACCTAGTGTCATTGGATGTCTGTTCTTCTCACAAACCACACATGGATCAACCAGTTTCATTGCATGTCTTTTCTTTTCACAAACCGCAGCTAGAGTCATTGCATGTCTGTTCTTTCCAGAAACCACATATGGATCCACCAGTGTCACTGCATGTGTGTTCTTTTCACAAACCGCAACTAGAGTCATTGCATGTCTGTTCTTTTCACAAACCACAGCTAGAGTCATTGCATGTCCGTTCTTTCAAGAAACCACATATGGATCCACCAGTGTCATTGGATGAGTTTTCTTTCCATGAACCACACCCAGTGTCATTGCATGTGTGTTCTTCTCACAAACCACACATGGAGCCACCAGTGTCATTACATGTCTGCTCTTTTCATTAACCACACCGAGTGTCATTGGATGTCTGTTCTTTTTGCAAACCACACATGGATCCACCAGTGTCATTTCATGTGTACTCTTTTCACAAACCACATAAGGATACACCAGTGTCATTGCATGTCTGTTCTTTTCACAAACCATAGCTAGAGTCATTGCATGTCTGTTCTTTCTCAAACCACACATGGATCCACTAGAGTCATTGGATGTGTGTTCTTTTCATGAACCACAACCAGTGTCATTGGATGAGTGTTCTTTTCAAACCACACCCAGTGTCATTGCATGCGTGTTCTTCTCACAAACCACACATGGATCCACCAGTGTCATTGCATGTCTGTTCTTTTCATTAACCACACCCAGTGTCATTGCATGTGTATTCTTCTCACAAACCACACATGGATCCACTAGAGTCATAGCATGTGTGCTCTTTTCACAAACAACATAAGGATACACCAGTGTCATTGGATGTGTGTTCTTTTCATGAACCACAACAAGAGTCATTGCATGTCTGTTCTTCTCACAAACCACATAAGGATACACCAGTGTCATTGGATGTGTGTTCTTGTGATCAACCACACCTAGTGTCATTGCATGTGTGTTCTTCTCACAAACCACACATGGATCCACAAGTGCCATTGGATGTGTGTTCTTTTCATGAACCACAGCCAGAGTCATTGCATGTCTGTTCTTCTCACAAACCACATAAGGATACACCAGTGTCATTGGATGTGTGTTCTTTTCACGAATCACACCTAGTGTCATTGCAGGTGTGTTCTTCTCACAAACCACAAATGGATCCACCAGTGTCATTGCATGTCTGTCCTTTTCACAAACCACAGCTAGAGTCATTGCATGTCTGTTCTTTCCACAAACCACATATGGATCCACCAGTGTCACTAGATGTGTGTTCTTTTCACAAACCACAACTAGATTTATTGCATGTTTGTTCTTTTCACAAACCACATCTAGAGTCATTACATGTCTTCTCTTTCCACAAACCACATATGGATCCACCAGTGTCATTGGATAATTGTTCTTTTCATGAACCAAACCCAGTGTCATTGCATGTGTGTTAGTCTCACAAACCAGACATGGATCCACCAGCGTCATTGCATGTCTGCTCTTTTCATTAACCACACCAAGTGTCATTGGATGTCTGTTCTTCTCACAAACCACACATGGATACACCAGAGTCATTGGATGTGTGCTCTTTTCATAAACCACATAAGGATACACCAGTGTCATTGGATGTGTGTTCTTTTCATGACCCATAGACAGAGTCATTGCATGTCTGTTCTTCTAGCAAACCCCATAAGGATACACCAGTGTCACTGGATGTGTGTTCTTTTCATGAACCACACCCAGTGTCATTGCATGTGTGTTCTTCTCACAAACCACACATGGATCCACAAGTGTCATTGCATGTGTGTTCTTTTCATGAACCACAACCAGAGAATTTGCATGTGTGTTCTTCTTAAAAACCACACATGGATACACCAGTGCCATTGGAGGTGTGTTCTTTTCATGAACCACAGCCAGAGTCATTGCATGCCTGTTCTTCTCACAAATCACATAAGGATACACTAGTGTCATTGGATGTGTGATCTTTTCATCACCCACACCTAGTGTCATTGCATGTGTGTTCTTCTCACAAACCACACATGGATCCACCAGTGTCATTGCATGTCTGTTCTTTCCACAAACCACAGCTAGAGTCACTACATGTCTTTTCTTTCCACAAACCACATATGTATCCACCAGTGTCACTGGATGTGTCTTCTTTTCACAAACCACAACTAGAGTCATTGCATGTCTGTTCTTTTCCCAAACCACAGATAGAGTCATTGCATGTCCGTTCTTTCAAGAAACCACATATGGATCCACCAGTGTCATTGGATGAGTGTTCTTTTCATGAACCACACCCAGTGTCATTGCATGTGTGTTCTTCTCACAAACCACACATGGATCCACCAGTGTCATTGCATGTCTGCTATTTTCATTAACCACACACAGTGTCATTGGATGTCTGTTCTTCTCACAAACTACACCTGGATACACCAGAGTCATTGCATGTGTGCTCTTTTCACAAACCACGTAAGAATACACCGGTGCCATTGGATGTGTGTTCTTTTCATGAACCACACCCAGTGTCGTTGCATGTGTGTTCTTCTCATAAACCACACATGGATCCACCAGTGTCATTGCATGTGTGTTCTTTTCATGAACCACAACCAGAGTCATTCATGTGTGTTCTTCTCAAAAACCACACATGGATCCACCAGTGTCATTGCATGTCTGTTCTTTTCATGAACCACAACCAGAGTCATTGCATGTCTGTTCTTCTCACAAACCACATAAGGATACACCAGTGTCATTGGATGTGTGTTATTTTCATGAACCACACCCAGTGTCATTGCATGTGTGTTTTTCTCACAAACCACACATGGATCCACTCGTGTCATTGCATGTATGTCCTTTTCACAAACCACGGCTAGAGTCATTGCATGTCTGTTCTTTCCACAAACCACATATGGATCCACGAGTGTCACTGGATGTGTTTTTTTTCACAAACTACAACTAGAGTCATTGCATGTCTATTCTTTTCACAAACCATAGCTAGAGTGATTGCATGTCTATTCTTTCCACAAACCACATATGGATCCACTAGTGTCATTGGTTGAGTGTTCTTTTCATGAACCACATCCAGTGTCATTGCATGTGTGTTCTTCTCACAAACCACACATGGATCCAGCAGTGTCATTGCATGTCTAATCTTTTCATTAACCACACCCAGTGTCATTGGATGTCTGTTCTTCTCACAAACCACACATGGATACACCAGAGTCATTTCATGTATGCACTTTTCACAAACCACATAAGGATACACAAGTGTCATTGGATGTATGTTATTTTTATGAACCACAACCAGTGTCATTGTGTAGCATCCCGGGAAAACCACTACTAGAAAATCACATGTTGTTTTATTTTTGTGCATCATCATGACCGCATGCTCATGTTATCATGCAACATTGCATTTGAGCATCATCATGTCATCATGCATTTGTTTGCCTAAAACTATTTTCTAAAAGCCTAGTTTTGTTTTCTAATTATCCCCGTCTTAATTTCAAATCAAACTTCAATCTTTTCCGGATCTTTTATTTGTCTAAAAACTATTTAGAAAAGTCATTTAAATTAAAATGGTTAAATGAAATGTTTTATCTGGGGAAGGCAACCCAGCCAACTAGGCCCAAAAGCAAAGTCGGTCGAGCCACCTACAACCCCAGGATCAAACCCTAACCCTAGACCCTCACCAACCCACACCTGGTCCAACCGGACCATCTAACCCAAACCACCTTGCCGCCACCTGAACCTAACCACACTGCCGCATGCAACGCTGCAGTGTGGCACACCCTGACACGTCCGGCCCCACCACCTACCAACCCGCGCGTGCTGCCCTGCCTAATCCCCACCCCACCGACAACTGGCCTGCACGCCGGCCCACCACTAGGCGACCGACCAGCCCATCTTGCTCCACCTACCCGACGCACGCATTTCCCCCAGGCTCCCTCGACCCCGCCGCCACCTCCTCCCTGGCTGTGCCACGCCGCCCTCCCCGGCCGTCGCTGGCCAGCATCTCCGCGTGGCCACCCTTCCACCGTCTCGTGTCCCACGAGCTTCCTCCGCCTCTCCGCCCTCGACCAGCGCGCGCCGCCGCGGCCGCCCGAGCTCGGGCTCCTCATCATCGGCCTGTGCACCCCCTCTGTGACCGGCCGTGCACCTTGCTGGCCCCGTGTCTCCTCTCTCGCATCCGCCTCCGGCCTCCTCGCCCAGTTGGACGCCGTCCTCATTGGTCCCCGCGCTGCCGCCTGAGTCCCTCGGCCTCGAGTCGAGCTCCGTCCACCTCTCCGGTGTGCCATGGCGTCGTTCCCCAGCGCGTCTTTCTCCACCTCGCCGCCCGGCGCGCGTTTGTGCCTCGCCCGTGCCCTGCATCGACCGGACAAGCTCCTGACCATCTCTGTCTTCCCCGCCCCATCCGTCCTCGCCCCATGGCTGCCAGCGAGCATCGCTTCCATCTACGCAGGGCGTGGTCCCGCTGCCTCGAGGTGGCCCCGTCCCCAGCACCGGCCTTGCCACCAGTAGCTGGCCAAGCGATGCCACGATGCTCGCTGCCGTCGAGATTTCTTTGGCTGTCCGTGTGAAGCATTGCTGCTGCTCCCGTACAGTGTTTATGCCCAACATCAAGTGTGCCCTGCTGTTTGTGTTGCTGATGCTTGAGAATAGTCAGCCCCCCCCCCCGCTACAACCTCAAGTGCTACAAGTTGGGCTACTCGGTGTTGTCAGTGTGGATGTCAATCTGGTGATGTTAGGAGCGTTTGTTCGAGACCTCAAGATGGCCAAGATAGATGAGATGAAGACGCGGCTCGGCTACCCCGACTATGTTCGTGTGGCCGTCGAAGTCTGAAACCGAAGAACCAAGAGGTGTCGACGACATGGACCAAACATCGTCTACATTGAACGACAAGTCCTCCTTCTCAAATCCGATGGGCGAGACCCCGAAGACTGATCTCGGAGAGACCGAACCCAAACCCCTCCGAACCAAGATCATCGACCCTAAACGGGCGACCCTAAGCCTCTATTTTTATGTAATATGATATTTGACTTGTTGCATATTAAATTGTTCATGCTTTCATACATCTCATCATGTGGTTTGGGGACATTATGTCGATTCATCTAATAATTAAATATGGCGACTATATGGGCTATTCTAGTCTTATATTGACTCCATTTAAATTTATATAGCAAACCAATGCCATGTTTTGCCTTGTTAACACAACATTTAAATTGTGGGGTACCTAAATAACTTGAACCTTCTAATTAATTGTCGGGACCCTGGTTCCACTTAATATTGCCTAATTGCATCGCATCTTTGCCATGTCATGCACCATACCTGCATCATGCGCAATCTTCTGCCGTAGTATTAAATAGTGCATCCGGTGTTTCTTCTAGTGTTTTGCTTCTTCACGGATTAGGCCGATGGGTTGATGCGAGTGTCGACCCGATCTCTGGTGAATCTTCAATAATGTTTCCCAGGCGAGCATTCTCCCCCTTTTTTCCTATTTTGCATTTATAGTCTTTACTTCCTCCTGTTGATCTATTGCTATCCGTGTTGCAATTCTTTAGTTTCCGTGCACCTTTTATATTCCCTGTAGCCTCTATATTGCCTTGGACACATCCTATTGCCTGTTGTTTGATAGATAGTCGGCCTTGCGAGTCGTACTTGCTTGCTCAGGTGCTGCTTCACGTTGTTGTCGCTCCACCATTGTTGGAAGGTTGGCACATGTTTTATGGTGGAGATAATCATGACTTTAATTTCAACTGATAATTAAAATGCTGGGAATAGATATAACTAATCCAGAGGCATCGGTGGGCAATAGCTAATATTTGGTTCTTCCATGCTCACTTGTGTCCCGTAGGCCCCTAGTACTTGATACGTATTCCTTGACTATTCGCACTATCCACATACGGGAGAGTCTATGAATCCCCCTTAGCTAGAGCTTGATTCATTTCTTATTTCTTGGGGCCACAAACTAGTTTGGGGCTTTATCACTATCCTGTACTTATGCCATGCTTTACTGCTTTATTTACGATTGTGCATGGAGCACCTGTACTATTTTGGATGGGGAGTGTTTTCGCGGTATCGACAAGCCCAGTCACACTTTCGGGTTCCCAGTCGTTTACAGCCATTGACGGAAACCTTGGGTCCGTCGCGGAGCCGGCCAACTTCGTTGCGGTTAGCTTAATGGGGTGGCCCCCTGGAATTTTTTATGAATCCTGTGATTGCTTTGTCGTGAAAGCCTTGTTGGGTTTTCATTTGGTTTTTCCGAGGTTGATCATGTGTGTGTTGCTATTTGTGCACCCCTGCAGGGTAAATCTTTCTGAAAGCCGTGTCCGCGGTTATGGACGACTTGGAGCACAGTATCTCGATCATAGACAAGCATAACTAAAGTAGTGCTGTAAATTTGACTTAATATGTGACATGTAATCAGCTTCACTACAATGGAATGAGTAAATAAAAGTGCCAACAACTGGTGGAACTGGGGTGTACCGTGTCATGTTATACCTGCCTAGTAAGTATCGCAACTCCAATGGAATGAAATAAAAGTGCCAACAACTGTTGGGTTTGGGATGTCACATGCTAATTGTATCTGACTAGTAAGTACTGCAACCACAACTGAATGGTTAATTAAAACTTCCCACTACTTATGCTATCAGGATGACTCATGCTATCTATATCTGATTAGTAAGAGCTTCAACTATAATGAAATGAATAAAATTGCCAAATGTGTGAGTTCCTCGGTTTTGACTTCCTCGTTTGGTATCGAGGGCGAAATGCCAGGATGGGTATGTTTGGTGTTAGTATTAGGTTGGATCCGAATAGGTCTTTCTTATCCCTCTCTAATAGCCGCCAGTTTTTCTGAGTCTCTACAGGTTGTTTAGTGCTGCTGCGCTGCCGCTTCAGTCCACCATACCTATGTAGGCGAGGACCGCCGAATTCTAAACTTGCCGTGTACTGGCCTCGGTACTGACGCTCCTCTTTTTCCTTTGCCCTTTGTCGGCACCCCTTTTGTTTTAACAGGTATAAGTTCGACATCGTTACCAGGGTTACCCTTCTGGCTTGGCCTGGGCAGGGTTATGGACGCCATTGTTATTCTTCAGGGCTTTTAGCCCCATTTGCATCTTATCCGTACTCAGATGTTGTATCGTTTTCAAGGTGATTTGGATCTTTGTATTGTATATCTGTATTCTTGACTCTTTGAGTCGTTGTTGTATATATATGTTCTGTGGGTTCCATCATGGACTAATGTGTAATGGTATTACTTCGTTTTCCACCCGCACGCAAGTGCCTGGTGGGCGTTCTTGAATCGTTTTTATGCGGGTTTGGCGGGAAGCACTAAAACTTGCATAGGGCCGATTCGAGGGTGTTACAAAGTGGTATCAGAGCTCAGCAGTTGCGATACCGCACTGGTCCAGCATGTAGGATAACCTAGCTAACAGACGTTGTAGAGTGTAAAAACTATTTTGCAAAATCGGTTGGATAGATCTGATTAGGTCTATTTTTACTCCTTACCCGTATACTATTCTCCTCTTACCCCTGCGTGTTTTGAATCTACTCTTATCTTTTCTTTGAGTCCAGGAATTCTCGTGGTTGGGGTTCCGTCGTACCTTCAGGGTTTCTCTTCCTCCCTTTTATAACAGTGGAGCTACAATCATCTAATCTGCATCTCGTTTGTTGTACCCTTCATCCAAACTTTTTGGTCCTCGTACTCTTTATCTGTATCTGCACCTTGACAGATATCCGTATCGTTGAAAAACATTATGAGAAGGATGAGCATTGGTGAAGTTGGAGTATACCTTGAGCATGTGTTGTTCATGCCAATGGAACCATCATGAAACCTAATAATTATGTCTTTTCATACGATTTATTTTGTATCTTCCGGTGGTCCCCAGCGCGATGACATCATCTATGAAGAGCATGCATCACTCCTTTGTTTTCCAAATATTGCTTGTGAAGATCTTCAGTCTGAATTCCAAGCGTAGTCGCATGATTCTTCTATTCGTGTACAGAGTAATTCTTTGAGTGCGGGATGGAGTCATGACCATACCACTACTCTTATCATTCGCTTTTGTACCTTGAATGGTGGATCAATACGACTTTGCTCATTCCACGGAAGTTAAAGGTGGCCTTATATTTGAGACCTTTAACTTCGTCCTTTGTTCTCCAGAGTGATCCCTCGACGAACGTGAGCAACGACCCCTTGTTAGTACTGTCGCCGAATTCAAGATGGAGCGGCACCTTTGTTAGTGGTGTCACGAGGATCTACCCGAAGCGAGAAGATTCAGATCATCGGCCTTCTTCCCCGGACCATGAGGCGGATCTCGAGGGCGAGATCCAATGTTAGTGGTGTCGAATTGTAGCATCCCGGGAAAACCACTACTAGAAAATCGCGTGTTGTTTTATTTTTGTGCATCATCATGACCGCATGCTCATGTCATCATGCCACATTGCATTTGAGCATCGTCATGTCATCATACATTTGTTTGCCTAAAACTATTTTCTAAAAGCCTAGTTTTGTTTTCTAAATATCCCCGTCTTAATTTCAAATCAAACTTCGTTCTTTTCCGGATCTTTTATTTGTCTAAAAACTATTTAGAAAAGTCATTTAAATTAAAATGGTTAAATGAAATGTTTTATCTGGGGGAGGCAGCCTAGCCAACTAGGCCCAAAAGCAAAGTCGGTCGAGCCACCTACAATCCCAGGATCAAACCCTAACCCGAGACCCTCACCAACCCACACCTGGTCCAACCGGACCATCTAACCCAAACCACCTCGCCGCCACCTGAACCTAACCACACTGCCACACGCAACGCTGCAGCGATGCAGCGTGGCACACCCCGACACGTCCGGCCCCACCACCTACCAACCCGCGCGTGCTGCCCTGCCTAATCCCCACCCCACCGACAACTGGCCTGCACCCCGGCCCCACCACCAGGCGACCGACCAGCCCGTCCTGCTCCACCTACCCGACGCACGCGTTTCCCCCAGGCTCCCTCGATCCCCGCCGCCACTTCCTCCCTGGCTGTGCCTCGCCGCCCTCCCCGGCCGTCGCGGTCCAGCATCTCTGTGTGGCCACCCTTCCGCCGTCTCTTGTCCCGCGAGCTTCCTCCGCCTCTCCGCCCTCGACCAGCGCGCGCTGCCACGGTCGCCCGAGCTCAGGCTCCTCATCGTTAGCCTGTGCACCCCCTCTGCGACCGGCCGCGCACCTCGCCGGCTCCGTGTCTCCTCTCTTGTGTGCGCCCGCATCCGCCTCCGGCCTCCTCGCCCAGCTGGACGCCGTCCTCGTTGGTCCCCACGCCGTCACCTGAGTCCCTCGGCCTCGAATCGAGCTCCGTCCACCTCTTTGGTGTGCCATGGCATCGTTCCCCTGCGCGTCTTTCTCCACCTCGCTGCCCGGAGTGCGTCTGCGCCTCGCCCGTGCCCTGCATCGACCGGACGAGCTCCTGACCGTCTCGTTCTGCCCTACCCCGTCCGTCCTTGCCTCGTGGCTGCCAACGAGCATCGCTTCCATCTACGCAGCACGTGGTCCCGCTTCCTCGAGGTGGCCCCGTCTCCAGCGCCGGCCCTGCCACCTGAACCTGGCCAAGCGACGCCACGATGCTCGCTGCCATCGAGATTTCTTTGGCTGTCCGCGTGAAGCGCTGCTGCTCCCGTACAGTGTTGATGCCCAGCACCAAGTGTGTCCTGCTGTTTGTGTTGCCGATGCTTGAGAATAGTCAGCCCCCCCTCTACAACCTCAGGTGCTACAAGTTGGGCTACTCAGTGTTGTCAGTGTGGATGTCAATCTGGTGATGTTAGGAGCGTTTGTTCGAGACCTCGAGATGGCCAAGATAGACGAGATGAAGACGCGGCTCGGCTACCCCGACTATGTTCATGTGGTCATCGAAGTCCGAAACCGAAGAACCAAGAGGTGTCAACGACATGGACCGAACATCGTCTACATGGAACGACAAGTCCTCCTTCTCGGATCCGATGGCCGAGACTCCGAAGACCGATCCCAGCGAGACAGAACCCAAACGCCTCCGAACCAAGATCGTCGACCCTTAACGTGCGACCCTAAGCCTCTATTTTTTTGTAATATCATATTTGATTTGTTGCATATTAAATTGTTCATGCTTGCATACATATCATCATGTGGTTTGGGGACATTATGTTGATTCATCTAATAATTAAATATGGAGACTATATGGGCTATTCTAGTCTTATATTGACTCCATTTAAATTTATATAGCGAACCAATGCCATGTTTTGCCTTGTTAACACAACATTTAAATTGTGGGGTACCTAAATAACTTCAACCTTCTAATTAATTGCCGGGACCCTGGTTCCACTTAATATTGCCTAATTGCATTGCATCTTTGCCATGTCATGCACCGTACCTACATCATGCCCAATCTTCTGTCGTAGTATTAAATAGTGCATCCGGTGTTTCTTCTACTGTTTTTCTTCTTCACGGATTAGGCCGATGGGTTGATGCGAGTGTCGACCCGATCTCCGGTGAATCTTCGATAGTGTTTCCCAGGCGAGCATTCTCCCTCTTTCTACCTATTTTGCATTTATACTCTTTACTTCCTCCTGTTGATCTATTGCTATCCGTGTTGCGATGCTTTAGTTTCCGTGCACCTTTTATATTCCCTGTAGCCTCTATATTGCCTTGGACACATCCTATTGCCTGTTGTTTGATAGATAGTCGGTCTTGCGAGTCGTAGTTGCTTGCTGAGGTGCTGCTTCCCGTTGTTGTCACTCCACCGTTGTTGGAAGGTTGGCACATGTTTTATGGTGGAGATGATCATGACTTTAATTTCAACTGATAATTAAAATGCTGGGAATAGATATAACTAATGCAGAGGCATCGGTGGGCAATAGCTAATATTTGGTTCTTTCACGCTCACTTGTGTCCCGTAGGCCCCGAGTACTTGATACCTGTTCCTTGACTATTCGCACTATCCACATACGGGAGAGTCTATGAATCCCCCTTAGCTAGAGCTTGATTCATTTCTTATTTCTTAGGGCCACAAACTAGTTTGGGGCTTTATTACTATCCTGTACTTATGCCATGCTTTACTGCTTTATTTTCGATTGTGCGTTGAGCACCTGTATTGTTTTGGATGCGGAGTGTTTTCATGGCATCGACAAGCCCAGTCACACTTTAGGGTTCCCAGTCGTTTACAGCCATTGACGCAAACCTTGGGTCCGTCTCGGAGCCGGCCAACTTCGTTGCGGGTAGCTTAATGGGGTGGCCCCCTGAAATATTTTATGAATCCTGTGATTGCTTTGTCATGAAAGCCTTGCTGGGTTTTAATTTGGTTTTTCTGAGGTTGATCGTGTGTGTGTTTCTATTTGTGCACCCCTGCAGGGTAAATCTTTCTGAAAGCCGTGTCCGCGGTTATGGACGACTTGGAGCACAGTATCTCGATCATAGACAAGCATAACTAAAGTAGTGCTGTAAATTTGACTTAATATGTGACTAGTAATCAGCTTCACTACAATGGAATGAGTAAATAAAAGTGCCAACAACTGGTGGAACTAGGGTGTACCGTGTCATGTTATACCTTCCTAGTAAGTATCGCAACTCCAATGGAATGAAATAAAAGTGCCAACACTGCTGGGTTTGGGATGTCACATGCTAATTGTATCTGACTAGTAAGTACTGCAACCACAACTGAATGGTTAATTAAAACTGCCCACTACTTATGCTATCAGGATGACTCATGCTATCTATATCTGATTAGTAAGATCTTAAACTATAATGGAATGAATAAAATTGCCAACTGTGTGAGTTCCTTGGTTTTGACTTCCTCGTTTGGTATCGAGGGGGAAATGCTAGGATGGGTATGTTTGGTGTTAGTATCAGGTTGGATCCGAATAGGTCTTTCTTATCCCTCTCTAATAGCCAGCAGTTTTTCTGAGTCTCTATAGGTTGTTTAGTGCTGCTGCGCTGCCGCTTCAGTCCACCATACCTATGTAGGCGAGGACAGCCGAATTCTAGACTCGCCATGTACTGGCCTCAGTACTGACGCTCCTCTTTTTCCTTTGCCCTTTGTCGGCACTCCTTTTGTTTTAACAGGTATAAGTTCGACGTCGTTAGCAGGGTTACCCTTCTGGCTTGGCCTGGGAAGGGTTATGGACGCCATTGGTTATTCTTCAGGGCTCTTAGCCCCATTTGCATCTTATCCGTACTTAGATGTTGTATCGTTTTCAAGGTGATTTGGTTCTTTGTATTCTATATCTGTATTCTTGACTCTTTGAGTCGTTGTTGTATATATATGTTATGTGGGTTCCATCATGGACTAATGTGTAATGGTATTACTTTGTTTTCCACCTGCACGCAAGTGCCTGGTGGGTGTCCTTGTATCGTTTCTATGCGGGTTTGGCGGGAAGCGCTAAAACTTGCATAGGGCCGATTCGAGGGTGTTACACACTGCATGTGTGTTCTTCTCACAAACCACACATGGATCCACCGGTGTCATTGCATGTGTGTTCTTTTCATGAACCACAGCCAGAGTCATTCATATGTGTTCTTCTCAAAAACCACACATGGATCCACCAGTGTCACTGCATGTTTGTTCTTTTCATGAACCACAACTAGAGTCATTGCATGTCTGTTGTTCTCACAAACCACATAAGGATACACTAGTGTGATTGGGTGTATGTTCTTTTCATGAACCATACCCAGTGTCATTGCATGTGTGTTTTTCTCACAAACCACACATGGATCCACTAGTGTCATTGCATGTCTGTTCTTTTCACAAACCATAGCTAGAGTCATTGCATGTCTGTTCTTTCGACAAACCACATATGGATCCACCAGTGTCACTAGATGTGTGTTATTTTCACAAACCACAACTAGAGTCATTGCATGTCTATTCTTTTCACAAACCACAGCTAGAGTCATTGCATGTCTGTTCTTTCCACAAACCACATATGGATCCACCAGTGTCATTGGATGAGTGTTCTTTTCATGAACCACACCCAGTATCATTGCATGTGTGTTCTTCTCACAAACCACACATGGATCCACCAGTGTCATTGCATGTCTACTCTTTTCATTAACCACACCAAGTGTCATTGGATGTCTATTCTTCTCACAAACCACACATGGGTACACCAGAGTCATTGCACGTGTGCTCTTTTCACAAACCACATAAGGATACACCGGTTTCATTGGATGTGTGTTATTTTCATGAACCACGTGCAGTGTCATTGCATGTTTGTTCTTTTCATAAACCACAGCTAGAGTCATTGCACGTCTGTTCTTTCCACAAACCACATATGGATCCACTAGTGTGATTGGATAGTGTTTTTTTCATGAACCACACCCAGTGTCATTGCATGTGTGTTCGTCTCAAAAACCACACATCGATCCACCAGTGTCATTGCATGTCTGCTCTTTTCATTAACCACAGCTAGAGTAATTGCATGTGTGTTCTCAAAAACCACACATGGATACACCAGTGTCATTGCATGTATGTTCTTTTCATAAACCATCGCCAGAGTCATTGCATGTCGGTTCTTCTCACAAACCACATAAGGATACACTAGTGTCATTGGATGTGTGTTCTTTTCATGAACCACAACCAGTGTCATTGCATGTGTGTCCTTCTCATGAACCACAGCCAGAGTAATTGCATGTGTGTTCTTATCAAAAACCACACATGGATCCACCAGTGTCATTGCATGTCTATTCTTTTCGTGAACCACAACCAGAGTCATTGCATATCTGTTCTTCTCACAAACGACATAAGGACACATTAGTGTCATTGGATGTGTGTGCTTTTCATGAACCACACCCAATGTCATTGCATGTGTGTTTTTCTCACAAACCACACATGGATCCACCAGTGTCATTGCATGTCTGTTCTTTTCACAAACCGTAGCTAGAGTCATTTCATTGTCTGTTCTTTCCACAAACCACATATGGATCCACCAGTGTCACAGGATGTGTGTTATTTTCACAAACCACAACTAGAGTCATTGCATGTCTGTTCTTTTCACAAACCACAGCTAGAGTCATTGCATGTCTGTTCTTTCCACAAACCACATATGGATCCACCAGTGTCACTGGATGTATGTTATTTTCACAAACCACAACTAGAGTCATTGCATGTCTGTTCTTTTCACAAACCACAGCTGGAGTCATTGCATGTCTGTCTTTCCACACCCCACAAATAGATCCACCAGTGTCATTGGATGAGTGTTCTTTTCATGAACCACACCTAGTATCATTGCATGTGTGTTCTTCTCACAAACCACACATGGATCCACTAGTGTCATTGCATGTCTTCTCTTTTCATTATCCACACCCAGTGTCATTAGATGTCCGTTCTTCTCACAAACCACACATGGATACACCAGAGTCATTGCATGTGTGCTCTTATCACAAACCACATAAGGATACACCAGTGTCATTGGATGTGTGTTCTTTTCATGAACCACACCCAGTGTCATTGCATGTGTGTTCTTCTCACAAACCACACATGGATCCACCAGTGTCATTGCATTGTGTTCTTTTCATGAACCACAGCTAGAGTCATTCATGTGTGTTCTTCTCAAAAACCACACATGGATCCACCAGTGTCATTGTATGTCTGTTCTTTTCATGAACCACATCCAGAGTCATTGCATGTCTGTTCTTCTCACAAACCACATAAGGATACACCAGTGTCATTGGATGTGTATTCTTTTCATGAACCACACCAAGTGTCATTGCATGTGTGTTTTTCTCACAAACCACACATGGATCCACCAGTGTCATTGCATGTCTGTTCTTTGCACAAACCACAGCTAGAGTCATTGCATTTTTGTTCTTTCCACAAACCACATATGGATCCACCAGTCTCACTGGATGTGTGTTATTTTCACAAACCACAACTAGAGTCATTGCATGTCTATTCTTTTCATAAACCATAGCTAGAGTAATTGCATGTCTGTTCTTTCCACAAACCACATATGGATCCACCAGTGTCATTGGATGAGTGTTCTTTTCATGAACCACACCAAGTGTCATTGCATGTGTGTTCTTCTCACAAACCACAGATGCATCCACCAGTGTCATTGCATGTCTACTCTTTTCATTAACCACACCCAGTGTCATTGGATGTCTGTTCTTCTCACAAACCACACATGGATACACCAGAGTCATTGCAGGTGTGCTCTTTTCACAAACCACATAAGGATACACCAGTGTCATTGGATGTGTGTTATTTTCATGAACCACAACTAGTGTCATTGCATGTGTGTTCTTCTCACAAACCACACATGGATCCACCGGTGTCATTGCATGTGTGTTCTTTTCATGAACCACAGCTAGAGTCATTCATGTGTGTTCTTCTCAAAAACCACACATGGATCCACCAGTGTCATTGCATGTCTATTCTTTTCATGAACCTCATCCAGAGTTATTGCATGTCTATTCTTCTCACAAACCACATAAGGATACACCAGTGTCATTGGATGTGTGTTCTTTTCATGAACCACACCCAGTGTCATTGCATGTGTATTTTTCTCACAAACCACACATGGATCCACCAGTGTCATTGCATGTCTGTTCTTTTCACAAACCACAGCTAGAGTCATTGCATGTCTGTTCTTTCCACAAACCACATATGGATCCACTAGTGTCACTAGATGTGTGTTATTTTCACAAACCACAATTAGAGTCATTGCATGTCTATTCTTTTCACAAACCACAACTAGAGTCATTACATGTCTGTTCTTTTCACAAACCACAGCTAGAGTCATTGCATGTCTATTCTTTCCACAAACCACATATAGATCCACCAGTGTCATTGGATGAGTGTTCTTTTCATGAACCACACCTAGTGTCATTGCATGTGTGTTCTTCTCACAAACCACACATGGATCCACTAGTATCATTGCATGTCTTCTCTTTTCATTAACCACACCCAGTGTCATTGGATGTCCCTTCTTCTCACAAACCACACATGGATACACCAGAGTCATTGCATGTGTGCGCTTTTCACAAACCACATAAGGATACACCAGTGTCATTGGATGTGTGTTCTTTTCATGAACCACACCCAGTGTCATTGCATGTGTGTTCTTCTCACAAACCACACATGGATACAAAAGTGTCATTGCATGTGTGTTCTTTTCATGAACCACAGCCAGAGTCATTCATGTGTGTTCTTCTCAAAAAGCACACATGGATACACCAGTGTCATTGCATGTCTGTTCTTTTCATGAACCACATGTTCTTCTCACAAACCACATAAGGATACACCAGTGTCATTGGATGTGTGTTCTTTTCATGAACCACACCTAGTGTCATTGCATGTGTGTTTTTCTCACAAACCACACATGGATCCACCAGTGTCATTGCATGTCTGTTCTTTGCACAAACCACAGCTAGAGTCATTGCATGTTTGTTCTTTCCACAAACCACATATGGATCCAACAGTGTCACTAGATGTGTGTTATTTTCACAAACCACAAATAGAGTAATTACATGTCTATTCTTTTCACAAACCACAGCTAGAGTCATTGCATGTCTGTTCTTTCCACAAACCACATATGGATCCACCAGTGTCATTGGATGAGTGTTCTTTTCATGAACCACTCCCTGTGTCATTGCATGTGTGTTCTTCTCACAAACCACACATGGATCCACCAGTGTCATTGCATGTCTACTCTTTTCATTAACCACACCAAGTGTCATTGGATGTCTATTCTACTCACAAACGACACATGGGTACACAAGAGTCATTGCATGTGTGCTCTTTTCACAAACCACATAAGGATACACCAGTTTCATTGGATGTGTGTTTTTTTCATGAATCACGCCCTGTGTCATTGCATGTGTGTTCTTCTCACAAACCACACATGGATCCACCGGTGTCATTGCATGTGTGTTCTTTTCATGAACCCTAGCCAGAGTCATTCATGTGTGTTCTTCTCAAAAACTACACATGGATCCACCAGTGTCATTGCATGTCTATTATTTTCATGAACCTCAACTAGAGTCATTGCATGTCTGTTATTCTCACAAACCACATAATGATACACCAATGTCATTGGATGTGTGTTCTTTTCTTGAACAACACCTAGTGTCATTGCATGTGTGTTTTTCTCACAAACCACACATGGCTCCACCAGTGTCATTGCATGTGTGTTCTTCTCACAAACCACAGCTAGAGTCATTGCATGTCTGTTCTTTCCAAAAACCACATATGGATCCACCAGTGTCACTGGATGTGTGTTCTTTTCACAAACGAGAACTAGAGTAATTGCATGTCTGTTCTTTTCATAAACCACAGCTAGAGTCATTGCATGTCTGTTCTTTCCACAAACCACATATGGATCCACTAGTGTGATTGGATGAGTGTTCTTTTCATGAACCACACCCAGTGTCATTGCATGTTTGTTCTTCTCACAAACCACACATGGATCCACCAGTGTCATAGCATGTCTGCTCTTTTCATTAACCACAGCCAGAGTAATTGCATGTGTGTTCTTCTCAAAAACCACACATGGATCCACCAGTGTCATTGCATGTCTCTTATTTTCATAAACCATAGCCAGAGTCATTGGATGTCGGTTCTTCTTCTCACAAACCACATAAGGATACACTAGTGTCATTGGATGTGTGTTCTTTTCATGAACCACACCCAGTGTCATTGCATGTGTGTTCTTCTCATGAACCACAGCCAGAGTAATTGCATCAAAAACCACACATGGATCCAGCAGTGTCATTGCATGTCTGTTCTTTTCATGAACCACACCTAGAGTCATTGCATGTCTGTTCTTTCCACAAACCACATAAGGATACACAAGTGTCATTGGATGTGTGTTCTTTTCATGAACTACACCCAGTGTCATTGCATGTGTGTTCTTCTCACAAACCACACATGGATCCACCAGTGTCATTGCATGTCTATTCTTTTCACAACCCACAGCTAGAGTCATTGCATGTTTGTTCTTTCTACAAACCACATATGGATCCACCAGTGTCACTGGATGTGTGTTATTTTCACAAACCACAACTAGAGTCATTGCATGTCTGTTCTTTTCACAAACGACAGCTAGAGTCATTGCATGTCTGTTCTTTCCACAAACCACATATGGATCCACCAGTGTCACTGGATGTGTGTTCTTTTCACAAACTACAACTAGAGTCATTGCATGTCTGTTATTTTCACAAACCACAGCTAGAGTCATTGCATGTCTGTTCTTTCCGCAAACCACATATGGGTCCACTAGTGTGATTGGATGAGTGTTCTTTTCATGAACCACACCCAGTGTCATTGCATGTGTGTTCTTCTCACAAACCACATAAGGATAAACCAGTGTCATTGGATGTGTGTTCTTTTCAAGAACCACACCCAGTGTCATTGCATGTGTGTTCTTCTCACAAACCACACATGGATCCACCAGTGTCATTGCATGTATGTTCTTTTCACAAACCATAGTTAGAGTCATTGCATGTTTGTTCTTTCCACAAACTACATATGGATCCACCAGTGTCACTAGATGTGTGTTATTTTCACAAACCACAACTAGAGTCATTACATGTCTGTTCTTTTCACAAACCACAGCTAGAGTCAATGCATGTCTGTTCTTTCCACAAACCACATATAGATCCACCAGTGTCATTGGATGAGTGTTCTTTTCATGAACCACACCTAGTGTCATTGCATGTGTGTTCTTCTCACAAACCACACATGGATCCACCAGTGTCATTGCATGTATGTTCTTTTCATGAACCACACCCAGAGTCATTGCATGTCTGTTCTTCTCACAAACCACATAAGGATACACCAGTGTCATTGGATGTGTGTTCTTTTCATGAACCACACCTAGTGTCATTGCATGTCTGTTTTTCTCACAAACCACACATGGATCCACTAGTGTCATTGCATGTCTGTTCTTTGCACAAACCACAGCTAGAGTCATTGCATGTTTGTTCTTTCCACAAACCACATATGGATCCACCAGTGTCACTGGATGTATGTTATTTTCACAAACCACAACTAGAGTCATTGCATGTCTATTCTTTTCACAAACCACAGCTAGAGTCCTTGCATGCCTATTCTTTCCACAAACCACATATGGATCCACTAGTGTGATTGGATGAGTGTTCTTTTCATGAACCACACCCAGTGTCATTGCATGTTTGTTCTTCTCACAAACCACACATGGATCCACCAGTGTCATTGCATGTCTTCTCTTTTCATTAACCACAACCAGAGTAATTGCATGTGTTTTCTTCTCAAAAACCACACATGGATCCACCAGTGTCATTGCATGTCTGTTCGTTTCATAAACCATAGCTAGAGTCATTGCATGTCGGTTATTCTTCTCACAAACCACATAAGCATACACTAGTGTCATTGGATGTGTGTTCGTTTCATGAACCACACCCAGTGTCATTGCATGTGTGTTCTTCTCGTGAACCACAGCCTGAGTAATTGCATGTGTGTTCTTCTCAAAAACCACACATGGATCCACCAGTGTCATTGCATGTTTGTTCTTCTCACAAACCACATAAGGATACACAAGTGTCATTGGATGTGTGTTCTTTTCATGAACCACACCCAGTGCCATTGCATGTGTGTTCTTCTCACAAACCACACATGGATCCAACAGTGTCATTGCATGTCTGTTCTTTTCACAACCCACAGCTAGAGTCATTGCATGTCTGTTCTTTCCACAAACCACATATGCATCCACCAGTGTCACTGGATGTGTGTTATTTTCACAAACCACAACTAGAGTCATTGCATGTCTGTTCTTTTCACAAACGACAGCTAGAGTCATTGCATGTTTGTTCTTTCCACAAACCACATATGGATCCACCAGTGTCACTGGATGTGTGTTCTTTTCACAAACTACAACTAGAGTCATTGCATGTCTGTTCTTTTCACAAACCACAGCTAGAGTCATTGCATGTCTGTTCTTTCCACAAACCACATATGGGTCCACTAGCGTGATTGGATGAGTGTTCTTTTCATGAACCACACCCAGTGTCATTCCATGTGTGTTCTTCTCACAAACCACATAAGGATACACCAGTGTCATTGGATGTGTGTTCTTTTCAAGAACCACACCCAGTGTCATTGCATGTGTGTTCTTCTCACAAACCACACATGGATCCACCAGTGTCATTGCATGTATGTTCTTTTCACAAACCATAGTTAGAGTCATTGCATGTTTCTTCTTTCCACAAACTACATATGGATCCACCAGTGCAACTAGATGTGTGTTATTTTCACAAACCACAACTAGAGTCATTACATGTCTGTTCTTTTCACAAACCACAGCTAGATTCATTGCATGTCTGTTCTTTCCACAAACCACATATAGATCCACCAGTGTCATTGGATGAGTGTTCTTTTCATGAACCACACCTAGTGTCATTGCATGTGTGTTCTTCTCACAAACCACACATGGATCCACTAGTGTCATTGCATGTCTTATCTTTTCATTAACCACACCCAGTGTCATTGGATGTCCGTTCTTCTCACAAACGGAGTCATTGCATGTGTGCTCTTTTCACAAACCACATAAGGATACACGAGTGTCATTGGATGTGTGTTCTTTTCATGAACCACACCCAGTGTCATTGCATGTGTGTTCTTCTTACAAATCACACATGGATCCACCAGTGTCATTGCATGTGTGTTCTTTTCATGAACCACAGCCAGAGTCATTCATGTGTGTTCTTCTCAAAAACCACACATGGATCCACCAGTGTCATTGCATGTCTGTTCTTTTCATGAACTACACCCAGAGTCATTGCATGTCTGTTTTTCTCACAAACCACATAAGGATACACCAGTGTCATTGGATGTGTGTTCTTTTCATCAACCACACCAGTGTCATTGCATGTGTGTTTTTCTCACAATCCACACATGGATCCACCAGTGTCATTGCATGTCCGTTCTTTTCACAAACCACAACTAGAGTCATTGCATGTCTGTTCTTTCCACAAACCACATATGGATCCACCAGTGTCACTAGATGTGTGTTATTTTCACAAACCACAACTAGAGTCATTGCATGTCTATTCTTTTCACAAACCACAGCTAGAGTCATTGCATGTCTGTTCTTTCCACAAACCACATATGGATCCACTAGTGTCATTGGATGAGTGTTCTTTTCATGAACCACACCAAGTGTCATTGCATGTGTGTTCTTCTCACAAACCACACATGGACCCACCAGTGTCATTGCATGTCTACTCTTTTTCATTAACCACACCCAGTGTCATTGGATGTGTGTTCTTCTCACAAACCACACATGGATACACTAGAGTCATTGCATGTCTGCTCTGTTCACAAACCACATAAGGATACACCATTGTCATTGGATGTGTGTTATTTTCATGAACCACGCCCAGTGTGATTGCATGTGTGTTCTTCTCACAAACCACACATGGATCCACCGGTGTCATTGCATGTGTGTTCTTTTCATGAACCACAACCAGAGTCATTCATGTGTGTTCTTCTCAAAAACCACACATGGTTCCACTAGTGTCATTGCATGTCTATTCTTTTCATTAACCTCAACCAGAGTCATTGCATGTTTGTTCTTCTCACAAACCACACAAGGATACACCAGTGTCATTGGATGTGCGTTCTTTTCATTAACCACACCCAGTGTCATTGCATGTGTGTTTTTCTCACAAACCACACATGGCTCCACCAGCGTACTTGCATGTCTGTTCTTTTCATAAAAACCACAGCTAGAGTCATTGCATGTCTGTTCTTTCCACAAACCACATATGGATCCACTAGTGTCACTGGATGTGTGTTCTTTTCACAAACTACAACTAGATTAATTGCATGTCTGTTATTTTCACAAACCACAGCTAGAGTCATTGCATGCCTCTTCTTTCCACCAACCACATATGGATCCACTAGTGTGATTGGATGAGTATTCTTTTCATGAACCACACCCAGTGTCATTGCATATCTGTTCTTCTCACAAACCACACATGGATCCACCAGTGTCATTGCATGTCTGCTCTTTTCACTAACCATAGCCAGAGTAATTGCATGTGTGTTCTTCTCAAAAACGACACATGGATCCACCAGTGTCGTTGCATGTCTGTTCTTTTCATAAACCATAGCCAGAGTCATTGCATGTCTGTTCTTCTCACAAACCACATAAGGATACACTAGTGTCATTGGATGCGTGTTCTTTTCATGAACCACACCCAGTGTCATTGCAAGTGTGTTCTTTTCACAAACCACACATGGATCCACCAGTGTCATTGCAGGTCTATTCTTTTCACAAACCACAGCAGGAGTCATTGCATGTCTGTTCTTTCCACAAACCACATATGGATCCACAAATGTCACTATATGTGTGTTCTTTTCACAAACCACAACTAGAGTCATTGCATGTCTGTTCTTTTCACAAACCACAACTAGAGTCATTGCATGTCTGTTCTTTTCACAAACCACATATGGATCCACCAGTGTCATTGGATGAGTGTTCTTTCCATGAACCACACCCAGTGTCATTGCATGTGTGTTCTTCTCAAAAAACCACACATGGATCTACCACTGTCATTGCATGTCTTCTCTTTTCATTAACCATACCAAGTGTCATTGGATGTATGTTCTTCTCACTAACCACACATGGATACACCAGAGTCATTGCATGTGTGCTCTTTTCACAAACCACATAAGGATACACCAGTGTCATTGGATGTGTGTACTTTTCATGAACCACAGCCAGAGTCATTGCATGTCTGTTCTTCTCACAAAATACATAAGGATACACCGGTGTCATTGTATGTGTGTTCCTTTCGTGAACCACACCCAGTGTCATTGCATGTGTGTTCTTCTCACAAACCACACATGGATCCACCAGTGTCATTGCATGTGTGTTCTTTTCATGCACCACAACTAGAGTAATTGCATGTGTGTTGTTCTCAAAAACTACACATGGATACACCAGTGTCATTGGATGTGTGCTCTTTTCATGAACCACAGCCAGAGTCATTGCATGTCTGTTCTTCTCACAAACCATATAAGGATACACAAGTGTCATTGGATGTGTGTTCTTTTCATGAACCACACCCAGTGTCATTGCATGTGTGTTATTCTCACAAACCACACATGGATCCACCAGTGTCATTGCATGTCTATTCTTTTCACAAACCACAACTAGAGTCATTGCATATCTGTTCTTTCCACAAACCACATATGGATCCACCAGTGTCACTGGATGTGTATTCTTTTCACGAACCACAACTAGAGTCATTGCATGTCTGTTCTTTTCACAAAATACAACTAGAGTCATTGCATGTCTGTTCTTTCCACAAACTACATATGGATCCACCAGTGTCATTGGATGAGTGTTCTTTTCAAGAACCACACCAAGTGTCATTGCATGTGTGTTCTTCTCACAAACCACACATGGATCTACCAGTGTCATTGCATGTGTGCTCTTTTCATTAACCACACCAGGTGTCATTGGATGTCTGTTCTTCTCACAAACCACACATGGATACACCAGAGTCATCGCATGTAAACTCTTTTCACAAACCACATAAGGATACACCAGTGTCATTGGATGTGTGTTCTTTTCATGAACCACAGCTAGAGTCATTGCATGTCTATTCTTCTTACAAACTACATAAGGATACACCGGTGTCATTTGATGTGTGTTCTTTTCATGAACCACACCCAGTGTCATTACATGTGTGTTCTTCTCACAAACGTCACATGGATCCAGGAGTGTCATTGCATGCCTGTTCTTTTCACAAACCACAGCTAGAGTCATTGCATGTCTGTTCTTTCCACAAACCACATATGGATCCGCCAGTGTCACTGGATGTGTGTTCTTTTCACAAACCACAGCTAGAGTCATCGCATGTCTGTTCTTTTCACAAACCACATCTAGAGTCATTGCATGTCTGTTCTTTCCACAAACCACATATGGATCCACAAGTGTCATTGGATAAGTGTTCTTTTCATGAACCACACCCAGTGTCATTGCATGTGTGTTCTTCTCACAAACCACACATGGATCTACCAGTGTCATTGCATGTATGATCTTTTCATTAACCACACCAAGTGTCATTGGATGTCTGTTCATCTCACAAACCACACATGGATACACCAGATTAATTTCATGTGTGCTCTTTTCACAAACCACACAAGGATACACCAGTGTCATTGGACATGTGTTCTTTTCATGAACCACAGCCAGAGTCATTGCATGTCTGTTCTTCTCACAAATCACATAAGGATACACCAGTGTCATTGGATGTGTGATCTTTTCATCAACCACATCTAGTGTCATTGCATGTGTGTTCTTCTCAAAAACCACACATTGATCCACCAGTGTCATTTCATGTGTGTTCTTTTCATGAACCACAACCAGAGTAATTGCATGTGTGTTCTTCTCAAAAACCACACATGGATACACGAGTGTCATTGGATGTGTGTTCTTTTCATGAACCATAGCCAGAGTCATTGCATGTCTGTTCTTGTCACAAACCATATAAGGATACACCGGTGCCATTGGATGTGTGTTCTTTTCATGAACCACACCCAGTGTCATTACATGTGTGTTCTTCTCACAAACCACACATGGATCCACCAGTGTCATTGCATGTCTGTTCTTTTCACAAACCACAGCTAGAGTCATTGCATGTCTGTTCTTTCCACAAACCACATATGGATCCACCAGTGTCACCGGATGTCTGTTCTTTTCACAAACCACAACTAGAGTCGTTGCATGTCTGTTCTATTCACAAACCACAGCTAGAGTCATTGCATGTATGTTCTTTCCACAAACCACATATGGATCCACCGGTGTCATTGGATGAGTGTTCTTTTCATGAACCACACCCAGTGGCATTGCATGTGTGTTCTTCTCACAAATCACACATGGATCCACCAGTGTCATTGCATATCTGCTCTTTTCATTAACCATACCAATGTCATTGGATGTCTGTTCTTCTCACAAACCACACATGGATACACCAGAGTCATTGCATGTGTGCTCTTTTCACAAACCACATAAGGATACACCAGTGTCTTTGGATGTGTGTTCTTTTCATGAACCACAACCAGAGTCATTGCATGTCTGTTCTTCTCACAAACCACATAAGGATACACCAGTGTCATTGGATGTGTGTTCTTTTCATGAACCACACCTAGTGTCATTGTATGTGTGTTCTTCTCACAAACCACACATGGATCCACCAGTGTCATTGCATGTGTGTTCTTTTCATGAACCACAGCCAGAGTAATTGCATGTGTCTTCTTCTCAAAAACCACACATGGATCTACCAGTGTCATTGATGTCTGTTCTTTTCATAAACCATAGCCAGAGTCATTGCATGTCTGTTATTCTCACAAACTACATAAGGATACACTAGTGTCATTGGATGTGTGTTCTTTTCATGAACCACACCTAGTATCATTGCATGTGTTTTCTTCTCACAAACCACACATGGATCCACCAGTGTCATTGCATGTTTATTCTTTTCACAAACCACAACTAGAGTCATTGCATGTCTGTTCTTTCCACAAACCACATATGGATCCACCAGTGTCACTGGATGTGTGTTCTTTTTACAAACCACAACTAGAGTCATTGCATGTCTGTTCTTTTCACAAACCACAAGTAGAGTCATTGCATGTCTGTTCTTTCCACAAACCAGATATGCATCCACAAGTGTCATTGGATGACTGTTCTTTTCATGAACCACACCCAGTGTCATTGCATGTGTGTTCGTCTCACAAACCACACATGGATCTACCCGTGTCATTGCATGTCTGCTCTTTTCATTAACCACAGCAAGTGTCATTGGATGTCTGTTCTTCTCACAAACCACATATGGATACACCAGAGTCATTGCATGTGTGCTCTTTTCACAAACCAAATAAGGATACACCAGTGTTAGTGGATGTGTGTTATTTTCATGAACCATAGGCAGAGTCATTGCATGTCTGTTCTTTCCACAAACATGATATGGATCCACCAGTGTCATTGGATGACTGTTCTATTCATGAACCATGCCCAGTGTCATTGCATGTGTGTTCTTCTCAGAAACCACACATGGATCTACCAGTGTCATTGCATGTCTGCTCTTTTCATTAACAACACCAAGTGTCATTGGATGTATGTTCTTCTCACAAACCACACATGGATACACCAGAGTCATTGCATGTGTGATCTTTTCACAAACCACATAAGGATACACAAGTGTCATTCGATGTGTCTTCTTTTCATGAACCATAGCCAGAGTCATTGCATCTCTATTATTCTCACAAACCACATAAGGATACATCGGTGTCATTGGATGTGTGTTCTTTTCATGAACCACACCTAGTGTCATTGCATGTGTGTTCTTCTCACAAACCACACATGGATCCACTAGTGTCATTGCATGTGTGTTCTTTTCATGAACCACAACCAGAGTAATTGCATGTGTGTTCTTCTCAAAAATCACACATGGATACACCAGTGTCATTGGATGTGTGTTCTTTTCATGAACCAAAGCCAGAGTCATTGCATGTCTGTTCTTCTCACAAACCACATAAGGATACACCAGATCTGTGTTCTTTTCATGAACCACACCCAGTGTCATTGCATGTGTGTTCTTCTCACAAACCACACATGGATCCACTAGTGTCATTGCATGTCTGTTCTTTTCACAAACCAAAGCTAGACTCATTGCATGTCTGTTCTTTCCACAAACCACATATGGATCCAGTAGTGTCACTGGATGTGTGTTATTTTCACAAACCATAACTAGACTCATTGCATGTCTGTTCTTTTCACAAGCCACACATGGATCCACCAGTGTCATTGCATGTCTGTTCTTTTCACAAAGCTAGAGTCATTGCGCGTCTGTTCTTTCCAGAAACCAGATATGGATCCACCAGTGTCACTGGATGTGTGTTCTTTTCACAAACCACAACTAGTCATTGCATGTCTGTTCTTTTCACAAACCACAAGTAGAGTCATTGCATGTCTGTTCTTTCCACAAACCACATAAGGATACACCAGTGTCTTTGGATGTGTGTTCTTTTCATGAACCACAACCAGAGTCATTGCATGTCTGTTCTTCTCACAAACCACATAAGGATACACCAGTGTCATTGGATGTGTGTTCCTTTCATGAACCACACCTAGTGTCATTGTATGTGTGTTATTCTCACAAACCACACATGGATCCACCAGTGTCATTGCATGTGTGTTCTTTTCATGAACCACAGCCAGAGTAATTGCATGTGTCTTCTTCTCAAAAACCACACATGGATCTACCAGTGTCATTGATGTCTGTTCTTTTCATAAACCATAGCCAGAGTCATTGCATGTCTGTTATTCTCACAAACTACATAAGGATACACTAGTGTCATTGGATGTGTGTTCTTTTCATGAACCACACCTAGTATCATTGCATGTGTTTTCTTCTCACAAACCACACATGGATCCACCAGTGTCATTGCATGTTTATTCTTTTCACAAACCACAACTAGAGTCATTGCATGTCTGTTCTTTCCACAAACCACATATGGATACACCAGTGTCACTGGATGTGTGTTCTTTTTACAAACCACAACTAGAGTCATTGCATGTCTGTTCTTTTCACAAACCACAAGTAGAGTCATTGCATGTCTGTTCTTTCCACAAACCAGATATGCATCCACAAGTGTCATTGGATGACTGTTCTTTTCATGAACCACACCCAGTGTCATTGCATGTGTGTTCGTCTCACAAACCACACATGGATCTACCCGTGTCATTGCATGTCTGCTCTTTTCATTAACCACAGCAAGTGTCATTGGATGTCTGTTCTTCTCACAAACCACATATGGATACACCAGAGTCATTGCATGTGTGCTCTTTTCACAAACCAAATAAGGATACACCAGTGTTAGTGGATGTGTGTTATTTTCATGAACCATAGGCAGAGTCATTGCATGTCTGTTCTTTCCACAAACCAGATATGGATCCACCAGTGTCATTGGATGACTGTTCTATTCATGAACCATGCCCAGTGTCATTGCATGTGTGTTCTTCTCAGAAACCACACATGGATCTACCAGTGTCATTGCATGTCTGCTCTTTTCATTAACAACACCAAGTGTCATTGGATGTATGTTCTTCTCACAAACCACACATGGATACACCAGAGTCATTGCATGTGTGATCTTTTCACAAACCACATAAGGATACACAAGTGTCATTCGATGTGTCTTCTTTTCATGAACCATAGCCAGAGTCATTGCATCTCTATTATTCTCACAAACCACATAAGGATACATCGGTGTCATTGGATGTGTGTTCTTTTCATGAACCACACCTAGTGTCATTGCATGTGTGTTCTTCTCACAAACCACACATGGATCCACTAGTGTCATTGCATGTGTGTTCTTTTCATGAACCACAACCAGAGTAATTGCATGTGTGTTCTTCTCAAAAATCACACATGGATACACCAGTGTCATTGGATGTGTGTTCTTTTCATGAACCAAAGCCAGAGTCATTGCATGTATGTTCTTCTCACAAACCACATAAGGATACACCAGATCTGTGTTCTTTTCATGAACCACACCCAGTGTCATTGCATGTGTGTTCTTCTCACAAACCACACATGGATCCACTAGTGTCATTGCATGTCTGTTCTTTTCACAAACCAAAGCTAGACTCATTGCATGTCTGTTCTTTCCACAAACCACATATGGATCCAGTAGTGTCACTGGATGTGTGTTATTTTCACAAACCATAACTAGACTCATTGCATGTCTGTTCTTTTCACAAAGCTAGAGTCATTGCGCGTCTGTTCTTTCCAGAAACCAGATATGGATCCACCAGTGTCACTGGATGTGTGTTCTTTTCACAAACCACAACTAGTCATTGCATGTCTGTTCTTTTCACAAACCACAAGTAGAGTCATTGCATGTCTGTTCTTTCCACAAACCAGATAAGGATCCACCAGTGTCATTGGATGAGTGTTCTTTTGATGAACCACACCCAGTGTCATTGCATGTGTGTTCTTCTCAAAAACCACACATGGATCTACCAGTGTCATTGCATGTCTGCTCTTTTCATTAATCACACCAAGTGTCATTGGATGTATGTTCTTCTCACAAACCACACATGGATACACCAGAGTCATTGCATGTGTGATCTTTTCACAAACCACATAAGGATACACCAGTGTCATTGGATGTGTGTTCTTTTCATGAACCACACCCAGTGTCATTGCATGTGTGTTCTTCTCACAAACCACACATGGATCCACCAGTGTCATTGCATGTCTGCTCTTTTCATTAACCACAGCCAGAGTAATTGCATGTGTCTTCTTCTCAAAAACCACACATCGATCCACTAGTGTCATTGCATGTCTGTTCTTTTCACAAACCATAGCTAGAGTCATTGCATGTGTGTTCTTTCTACAAACCACACATGGATCCACCAGTGTCATTGCATGTCTACTCTTTTCATAAACCACAAGTAGAGTCATTGCATGTCTGTTCTTTCCACAAACCAGATATGGATCCACAAGTGTCATTGGATGAGTGTTCTTTTCATGAACCACACCCAGTGTCATTGCGTGTGTGTTCTTCTCACAAACCACACATGGATCTACCAGTGTCATTGCATGTCTACTCTTTTCATTAACCACACCAAGTGTCATTCGATGTCTGTTCTTCTCATAAACCACACATGGATACACCAGAGTCATTGCATGTGTGCTCTTTTCACAAACCACATAAGGATACACCAGTGTCATTGGATGTGTGTTATTTTCATGAACTATAGCCAGAGTCATTGCATGTCTGTTCTTCTCACAAGCCACATAAGGATACACCCGTGTCATTGGATGTGTGTTCTTTTCATGAACCACACCCAGTGTCATTGCATGTGTGTTCGTCTCACAAACCACACATGGATCCACCAGTGTCATTGCATGTCTGCTCTTTTCATTAACCACAGCCAGAGTAATTGCATGTGTGTTCTTCTCAAAAACCACACATGGATCCACTAGTGTAATTGCATGTCTGTTATTTTCACAAACCAAAGCCAGACTCATTGCATGTCTATTCTTTCCACAAACCACATATGGATCCAGTAGTGTCATTGGACGTGTGTTCTTTTTATGAACCACACCTAGTGTCATTGCATGTATGTTCTTTTCACAAACCACACATGGATCCACCAGTGTCATTGCATGTCTGTTCTTTTCACAAACCACAACTAGAGTCATTACATGTCTGTTCTTTCGACAAACCACATATGGATCCACCAGTGTCACTGGATGTGTGTTCTTTTCACAAACCACAACTAGTCATTGCATGTCTGTTCTTTTCACAAACCACAAGTAGAGTCATTGCATGTCTGTTCTTTTCACAAACCACAAGTAGAGTCATTGCATGTCTGTTCTTTCCACAAACAAGATATGGATCCACCAGTGTCATTGGATGAGTGTTCTTTTCATGAACCAGACCCAGTGTCATTGCATGTGTGTTCTTCTCACAAACCACACATGGATCAACCAGTGTCATTGCATGTCTGCTCTTTTCATTAACCACACCAAGTGTCATTGGATGTATGTTCTTCTCACAAACCACACATGGATACACCAGAGTCATTGCATGTGTGATCTTTTCACAAACCACATAAGGATACACCAGTGTCATTGGATGTGTGTTCTTTTCATGAACCATAGCCAGAGTCATTGCATGTCTATTCTTCTCACAAACCACATAAGGATACACCGGTGTCATTTGATGTGTGTTCTTTTCATGAACCACACCTAGTGTCATTGCATGTGTGTTCTTCTCACAAACCACACATGGATCCACTACTGTCATTGCATGTGTGTTCTTTTCATGAACCACAACCAGAGTAATTGCATGTGTGTTATTCTCAAAAATCACACATGGATACACCAGTGTCATTGGATGTGTGTTCTTTTCATGAACCAAAGCCAGAGTCATTGCATGTCTGTTCTTCTCACAAACCACATAAGGATACACCAGATCTGTGTTCTTTTCATGAACCACACCCAGTGTCATTGCATGTGTGTTCATCTCACAAACCACACATGGATCCACTAGTGTCATTGCATGTCTGTTCTTTTCACAAACCAAAGCTAGACTCAATGCATGTCTATTCTTTCCACAAACCACATATACATCCAGTAGTATCACTGGATGTGTGTTATTTTCACAAACCATAACTAGACTCATTACATGTCTGTTCTTTTCACAAACCACACATGGATCCACCAGTGTCATTGCATGTCTGTTCTTTTCACAAACCATAGCTAGAGTCATTGCATGTCTGTTCTTTCGACAAGACACATATGGATCCACCAGTGTCACTGGATGTGTGTTCTTTTCACAAACCACAACTAGTCATTGCATGTCTGTTCTTTTCACAAACCACAAGTAGAGTCATTGCATGTATGTTCTTTCCAGAAACCAGATATGGATCCACCAGTGTCATTGGATGAGTGTTCTTTTCATGAACCACACCCAGTGTCATTGCATGTGTGTTCTTCTCACAAACCACACATGGATCTACCAGTGTCATTGCATGTCTGCTCTTTTCATTAACCATACCAAGTGTCATTGGATGTATGTTCTTCTCACAAAGCACACATGGATACACCAGAGTCATTGCATGTGTGCTCTTTTCACAAACCACATAAGGATACACCAGTGTCATTGGATGTGTGTTCTTTTCATGAACCATAGCCAGAGTCATTCCATGTTTGTTCTTCTCACGAAGAACATAAGGATACACCGGTGTCATTGGATGTGTGTTCTTTTCATCAACCACAGCTAGTGTCATTGCATGTGTGTTCTTCTCAGAAACCACACATGGATCCACCAGTGTCATTGCATGTGTGTTCTTTTCATGAACCACAACTAGAGTAATTGCATGTGTGTTCTTCTCAAAAATCACACATGGATACACTAATGTCATTGGATGTGTGTTCTTTTCATGAACCAATGCTAGAGTCATTGCATGTATGTTCTTCTCACAAACCACATAAGGATACACCAGTGTCATTGGATCTGTGTTCTTTTCATGAACCACACCCAGTGTCATTGCATGTGTGTTCTTCTCACAAACCACACATGGATCCACCAGTGTCATTGCATGTCTGTGCTTTTCACAAACCAAAGCTAGACTCATTGCATGTCTGTTCTTTCCACAACCACATATGGATCCAGTAGTGTCACTAAATCTGTGTTATTTTCACAAACCACAGCTAGAGTCATTGCATGTCTGTTCTTTCCACAAACCACATATGGGTCCACCAGTTTCACTGGATGTGTGTTCTTTTCACAAACTACAACTAGTCATTGCATGTCTGTTCTTTTCACAAACCACATCTAGAGTCATTGCATGTCTCTTCTTTCCACAAACCACGTATGGATCCACTAGTGTGATTGGATGAGTGTTCTTTTCATGATCCACACCCAGTGTCATTGCATGTGTGTTCGTCTCACAAACCACACATGGATCTACCCGTGTCATTGCATGTCTGCTCTTTTCATTAACCGCAGCAAGTGTCATTGGATGTCTGTTCTTCTCACAAACCACATATGGATACACCAGAGTCATTGCATGTGTGCTCTTTTCACAAACCAAATAAGGATACACCAGTGTTAGTGGATGTGTGTTATTTTCATGAACCATAGGCAGAGTCATTGCATGTCTGTTCTTTCCACAAACCAGATATGGATCCACCAGTGTCATTGGATGACTGTTCTATTCATGAACCATGCCCAGTGTCATTGCATGTGTGTTCTTCTCAGAAACCACACATGGATCTACCAGTGTCATTGCATGTCTGCTCTTTTCATTAACAACACCAAGTGTCATTGGATGTATGTTCTTCTCACAAACCACACATGGATACACCAGAGTCATTGCATGTGTGATCTTTTCACAAACCACATAAGGATACACAAGTGTCATTCGATGTGTCTTCTTTTCATGAACCATAGCCAGAGTCATTGCATCTCTATTATTCTCACAAACCACATAAGGATACATCGGTGTCATTGGATGTGTGTTCTTTTCATGAACCACACCTAGTGTCATTGCATGTGTGTTCTTCTCACAAACCACACATGGATCCACTAGTGTCATTGCATGTGTGTTCTTTTCATGAACCACAACCAGAGTAATTGCATGTGTGTTCTTCTCAAAAATCACACATGGATACACCAGTGTCATTGGATGTGTGTTCTTTTCATGAACCAAAGCCAGAGTCATTGCATGTCTGTTCTTCTCACAAACCACATAAGGATACACCAGATCTGTGTTCTTTTCATGAACCACACCCAGTGTCATTGCATGTGTGTTCTTCTCACAAACCACACATGGATCCACTAGTGTCATTGCATGTCTGTTCTTTTCACAAACCAAAGCTAGACTCATTGCATGTCTGTTCTTTCCACAAACCACATATGGATCCAGTAGTGTCACTGGATGTGTGTTATTTTCACAAACCATAACTAGACTCATTGCATGTCTGTTCTTTTCACAAGCCACACATGGATCCACCAGTGTCATTGCATGTCTGTTCTTTTCACAAAGCTAGAGTCATTGCGCGTCTGTTCTTTCCAGAAACCAGATATGGATCCACCAGTGTCACTGGATGTGTGTTCTTTTCACAAACCACAACTAGTCATTGCATGTCTGTTCTTTTCACAAACCACAAGTAGAGTCATTGCATGTCTGTTCTTTCCACAAACCAGATAAGGATCCACCAGTGTCATTGGATGAGTGTTCTTTTGATGAACCACACCCAGTGTCATTGCATGTGTGTTCTTCTCAAAAACCACACATGGATCTACCAGTGTCATTGCATGTCTGCTCTTTTCATTAATCACACCAAGTGTCATTGGATGTATGTTCTTCTCACAAACCACACATGGATACACCAGAGTCATTGCATGTGTGATCTTTTCACAAACCACATAAGGATACACCAGTGTCATTGGATGTGTGTTCTTTTCATGAACCACACCCAGTGTCATTGCATGTGTGTTCTTCTCACAAACCACACATGGATCCACCAGTGTCATTGCATGTCTGCTCTTTTCATTAACCACAGCCAGAGTAATTGCATGTGTCTTCTTCTCAAAAACCACACATCGATCCACTAGTGTCATTGCATGTCTGTTCTTTTCACAAACCATAGCTAGAGTCATTGCATGTGTGTTCTTTCTACAAACCACACATGGATCCACCAGTGTCATTGCATGTCTACTCTTTTCATAAACCACAAGTAGAGTCATTGCATGTCTGTTCTTTCCACAAACCAGATATGGATCCACAAGTGTCATTGGATGAGTGTTCTTTTCATGAACCACACCCAGTGTCATTGCGTGTGTGTTCTTCTCACAAACCACACATGGATCTACCAGTGTCATTGCATGTCTACTCTTTTCATTAACCACACCAAGTGTCATTCGATGTCTGTTCTTCTCATAAACCACACATGGATACACCAGAGTCATTGCATGTGTGCTCTTTTCACAAACCACATAAGGATACACCAGTGTCATTGGATGTGTGTTATTTTCATGAACTATAGCCAGAGTCATTGCATGTCTGTTCTTCTCACAAGCCACATAAGGATACACCCGTGTCATTGGATGTGTGTTCTTTTCATGAACCACACCCAGTGTCATTGCATGTGTGTTCGTCTCACAAACCACACATGGATCCACCAGTGTCATTGCATGTCTGCTCTTTTCATTAACCACAGCCAGAGTAATTGCATGTGTGTTCTTCTCAAAAACCACACATGGATCCACTAGTGTAATTGCATGTCTGTTATTTTCACAAACCAAAGCCAGACTCATTGCATGTCTATTCTTTCCACAAACCACATATGGATCCAGTAGTGTCATTGGACGTGTGTTCTTTTTATGAACCACACCTAGTGTCATTGCATGTATGTTCTTTTCACAAACCACACATGGATCCACCAGTGTCATTGCATGTCTGTTCTTTTCACAAACCACAACTAGAGTCATTACATGTCTGTTCTTTCGACAAACCACATATGGATCCACCAGTGTCACTGGATGTGTGTTCTTTTCACAAACCACAACTAGTCATTGCATGTCTGTTCTTTTCACAAACCACAAGTAGAGTCATTGCATGTCTGTTCTTTCCACAAACAAGATATGGATCCACCAGTGTCATTGGATGAGTGTTCTTTTCATGAACCAGACCCAGTGTCATTGCATGTGTGTTCTTCTCACAAACCACACATGGATCAACCAGTGTCATTGCATGTCTGCTCTTTTCATTAACCACACCAAGTGTCATTGGATGTATGTTCTTCTCACAAACCACACATGGATACACCAGAGTCATTGCATGTGTGATCTTTTCACAAACCACATAAGGATACACCAGTGTCATTGGATGTGTGTTCTTTTCATGAACCATAGCCAGAGTCATTGCATGTCTATTCTTCTCACAAACCACATAAGGATACACCGGTGTCATTTGATGTGTGTTCTTTTCATGAACCACACCTAGTGTCATTGCATGTGTGTTCTTCTCACAAACCACACATGGATCCACTACTGTCATTGCATGTGTGTTCTTTTCATGAACCACAACCAGAGTAATTGCATGTGTGTTATTCTCAAAAATCACACATGGATACACCAGTGTCATTGGATGTGTGTTCTTTTCATGAACCAAAGCCAGAGTCATTGCATGTCTGTTCTTCTCACAAACCACATAAGGATACACCAGATCTGTGTTCTTTTAATGAACCACACCCAGTGTCATTGCATGTGTGTTCATCTCACAAACCACACATGGATCCACTAGTGTCATTGCATGTCTGTTCTTTTCACAAACCAAAGCTAGACTCAATGCATGTCTATTCTTTCCACAAACCACATATACATCCAGTAGTATCACTGGATGTGTGTTATTTTCACAAACCATAACTAGACTCATTACATGTCTGTTCTTTTCACAAACCACACATGGATCCACCAGTGTCATTGCATGTCTGTTCTTTTCACAAACCATAGCTAGAGTCATTGCATGTCTGTTCTTTCGACAAGACACATATGGATCCACCAGTGTCACTGGATGTGTGTTCTTTTCACAAACCACAACTAGTCATTGCATGTCTGTTCTTTTCACAAACCACAAGTAGAGTCATTGCATGTATGTTCTTTCCAGAAACCAGATATGGATCCACCAGTGTCATTGGATGAGTGTTCTTTTCATGAACCACACCCAGTGTCATTGCATGTGTGTTCTTCTCACAAACCACACATGGATCTACCAGTGTCATTGCATGTCTGCTCTTTTCATTAACCATACCAAGTGTCATTGGATGTATGTTCTTCTCACAAAGCACACATGGATACACCAGAGTCATTGCATGTGTGCTCTTTTCACAAACCACATAAGGATACACCAGTGTCATTGGATGTGTGTTCTTTTCATGAACCATAGCCAGAGTCATTCCATGTTTGTTCTTCTCACGAAGAACATAAGGATACACCGGTGTCATTGGATGTGTGTTCTTTTCATCAACCACAGCTAGTGTCATTGCATGTGTGTTCTTCTCAGAAACCACACATGGATCCACCAGTGTCATTGCATGTGTGTTCTTTTCATGAACCACAACTAGAGTAATTGCATGTGTGTTCTTCTCAAAAATCACACATGGATACACTAATGTCATTGGATGTGTGTTCTTTTCATGAACCAATGCTAGAGTCATTGCATGTATGTTCTTCTCACAAACCACATAAGGATACACCAGTGTCATTGGATCTGTGTTCTTTTCATGAACCACACCCAGTGTCATTGCATGTGTGTTCTTCTCACAAACCACACATGGATCCACCAGTGTCATTGCATGTCTGTGCTTTTCACAAACCAAAGCTAGACTCATTGCATGTCTGTTCTTTCCACAACCACATATGGATCCAGTAGTGTCACTAAATCTGTGTTATTTTCACAAACCACAGCTAGAGTCATTGCATGTCTGTTCTTTCCACAAACCACATATGGGTCCACCAGTTTCACTGGATGTGTGTTCTTTTCACAAACTACAACTAGTCATTGCATGTCTGTTCTTTTCACAAACCACATCTAGAGTCATTGCATGTCTCTTCTTTCCACAAACCACGTATGGATCCACTAGTGTGATTGGATGAGTGTTCTTTTCATGATCCACACCCAGTGTCATTGCATGTGTGTTCTTCTCACAAACCACACATGGATCCACTAGTGTCATTGCATGTCAGCTCTTTTCATTTACCATAGCAAGAGTAATTGCATGTGTGTTCTTCTCAAAAACCACACAAGGATCCACCAGTGTCATTGCATGTCTGTTATTTTCATAAACCATAGCCAGAGTCATTGCATGTCTGTTATTCTCACAAACTACATAAGGATACACTAGTGTCATTGGATGTGTGTTCTTTTCATGAACCAAACCTAGTGTCATTGCATGTGTGTTCTTCTCACAAACCACACATGGATCCACCAGTGTCATTGCATGCCTATTCTTTTCACAAACCACAAGTAGAGTCATTGCATGTCTGTTCTTTCCACAAACCAGATATGGATCCACAAGTGTCATTGGATGAGTGTTCTTTTCATGAAGCACACCCAGTGTCATTGCATGTGTGTTCTTCTCACAAACCACACATGGATCTACCAGTGTCATTGCATGTCTGCTCTTTTCATTAACCACACCAAGTGTCACTGGATGTCTATTCTTCTCACAAACTACACATGGATACACCAGAGTCTTTGCATGTGTGCTCTTTTCAAAAACCACATAAGGATACACCAGTGTCATTGGATGTGTGTTATTTTCATGAACCATAGCCAGAGTCATTGCATGTCTGTTCTTCTCACAAGCCACATAAGGATACACCCATGTCATTGGATGTGTGTTCTTTTCATGAACCACACCTAGTGTCATTGCATGTGTGTTAGTCCCACAAACCACACATCGATCCACCAGTGTCATTGCATGTCTGCTCTTTTCATTAACCACAGCCAGAGTAATTGCATGTGTGTTCTTCTCAAAAACCACACATGGATCCACTTGTGTAATTGCATGTCTGTTCTTTTCATAAACCATTGCCAGAGTCATTGCATGTCTGTTCTTTTCATAAACCATTGCCAGAGTCATTGCATGTCTGTTATTCTCAGAAACTACATAAGGATACACTAGTGTCATTGGATGTGTGTTCTTTTCATGAACCACACCTAGTGTCATTGCATGTGTGTTCTTCTCACAAACCACACATGGATCCACCAGTGTCATTGCATGTCTATTCTTTTCACAAACCACAACTAGAGTCATTACATGTCTGTTCTTTCTACAAACCACATATGGATCCACTAGTGTCACTGGATGTGTGTTCTTTTCACAAACCACAACTAGTCATTGCATGTCTGTTCTTTTCACAAACCACAAGTAGAGTCATTGCATGTCTGTTCTTTCCACAAACCAGATATGCATCCACAAGTGTCATTGGATAAGTGTTCTTTTCATGAACCACACCTAGTGTCATTGCATGTGTGTTCTTCTCACAAACCACACATGGATCTACCAGTGTCATTGCATGTCTGCTCTTTTCATTAAACACACCAAGTGTCATTGGATGTATGTTCTTGTCACAAACCACACATGGATACACCAGAGTCATTGCATGTGTGATATTTTGACAAACCACATAAGGATACACTAGTGTCATTGGATGTGTGTTCTTTTCATGAACCATAGCCAGAGTCATTGCATGTCTATTCTTCTGACAAACCACATAAGGATACATCGGTGTCATTGAATGTGTGTTCTTTTCATGAACCACACCTAGTATTATTGCATGTGTGTTCTTCTCAAAAATCACACATGGATACACCAGTGTCATTAGATGTGTGTTCTTTTCATGAACCAAATCCAGTCATTGTGTGTCTTTTCTTCTCACAAACCACATAAGGATACACCAGATCTGTGTTCTTTTCATGAACCACACCCAGTGTCATTGCATGTGTGTTCTTCCCACAAACCACACATGGATCCACTAGTGTTATTGCATGTCTGTTCTTTTCACAAACCAAAGCTAGACTCATTGCATGTCTGTTCTTTCCACATACCACATATGGATCCAGTAGTGTCACTGGATGTGTGTTATTTTCACAAACCATAAGTAGACTCATTGCATGTCTATTCTTTTCACAAACCACACATGGATCCACCAGTGTCATTGCATGTCTGTTCTTTTAACCAACCACAGCTAGAGTCATTGCATGTCTGTTCTTTCCACAAACCATATATGGATCCACCAGTGTCACTGGATGTGTGTTACTTTCACCAACCACAACTAGTCATTGCATGTCTGTTCTTTTCACAAACCACAAGTAGAGTCATTGCATGTCTGGTCTTTCCACAAACCACACATGGATCCACCAGTGTCATTGCATGTGTGTTCTTTTCATGAACCACAACCAGAGTAATTGCATGTGTGTTCTTCTCACAAATCACACATGGATACACTAGTGTCATTGGATGTGTGTTCTTTTCATGAACCAAAGCTAGAGTCATTGCATGTATGTTCTTCTCACAAACCACATAAGGATACACCAGTGTCATTGGATCTGTGTTCTTTTCATGAACCACACCCAGTGTCATTGCATGTGTGTTCTTCTCACAAACCACACATGGATCCACCAGTGTCATTGCATGTCTGTTCTTTCCACAAACCAAAGCTAGACTCGTTGCATGTCTGTTCTTTCCACAAACCACATATGGATCCAGTAGTGTCACTGAATCTGTGTTATTTTCACAAACCACAGCTAGAGTCATTACATGTCTGTTCTTTCCACAAACCACATATGGATCCAACAGTGTCACTGGATGTTGTTCTTTTCACAAACTACAACTAGTCATTACATGTCTGTTCTTTTCACCAACCAAAGCTAGAGTCATTGCATGTCTGGTCTTTCCACAAACCACGTATGGATCCACTAGTGTGATTGGATGAGTGTTCTTTTCATGAACCACACCTAGTGTCATTGCATGTGTGTTCTTCTCACAAACCACACATGGATCCACTAGAGTCATTGCATGTCAGCTCTTTTCAATAACCATAGCCAGAGTAATTGCATGTGTGTTCTTCTCAAAAACCACACAAGGATCCACCAGTGTCATTGCATGTCTGTTATTTTCATAAACCATAGCCAGAGTCATTGCATGTCTGTTATTCTCACAAACTACATAAGGATACACTAGTGTCATTGGATGTGTGTTCTTTTCATTAACCAAACCTAGTGTCATTGCATGTGTGTTCTTCTCACAAACCACACATGGATCCACCAGTGTCATTGCATGTCTGTTCTTTTCACAAACCACAGCTAGAGTCATTGCATGTCTGTTCTTTCCACAAACCACATATTGATACACCAGTGTCACTGGATGTGTGTTTCTTTTCACAACCACAACTAGAGTCATTGCATGTCTATTCTTTTCACAAACCACAGCTAGAATCATTGCATGTCTATTCTCTCCAAAAACCACATATGGATCCACTAGTGTCATTGGATGAGTGTTATTTTCATGAACCACACCCAGTGTCATTGCATGTGTGTTCTTCTGACAAACCACACATGGCTCCACCAGTGTGATTGCATGTCTGCTCTTTTCATTAACCACACTCAGTGTCATTGGATGTCTGCTCTTCTCACAAACCACACATGGATACACCAGAGTCATTGCTTGTGTGATCTTTTCACAAACCACATAAGGATACACCAGTGTCATTGGATGTGTGTTCTTTTCATGAAACACAACTAGAGTCATTGCATGTCCGTTCTTCTCACAAACCACATAATGATACACCAGTGTCATTGGATGTGTGTTCTTTTCATGAACCACACCTAGTGTCATTGCATGTGTGTTCTTCTCACAAACCACACATGGATCCATGAGTGTCATTGCATGTGCGTTATTTTCATGAACCACAGCCAGAGTATTTGCATGTGTGTTCTTCTAAAAAATGACACATGGATACACCAGTGTCATTGTATGTGTGTTCTTTTCATGAACCATAGCTAGAGTCATTGCATGTATGTTCTTATCACAAACAACATAAGGATACACCAGTGTCATTGGATGTGTGTTCTTTTCATGAACCACACCAAGTGTCATTGCATGTGTGTTCTTCTCACAAACCACACATAGATCCACCTTTGCCATTGCATGTGTGTTCTTTTCACAAACCACAGCTAGATTCATTGCATGTCTATTCTTTCCACAAACCACATATGGATCCACCAGTGTGACTGGATGTGTGTTATTTTCATAAACCACAACTAGACTCATTGCATGTCTGTTCTTTTCACTATCCACAGCTAGAGTCATTGCATGTCTATTCTTTCCACAAACCACATATGGATCCACCAATGTCATTGGATGAGTGTTCTTTTCATTAACCACACCTAGTGTCATTGCATGTGTGTTCTTCTCACAAACCACACATGGATCCACCAGTGTCATCGCATGTCTGCTCTTTTCATTAACCACACCTAGTGTCATTGGATGTCTGTTCTTCTCACAAACTACACATGGATACACCATAGTCACTGCATGTGTGCTCTTTTCATTAACCACACCTAGTGTCATTGGATGGTTGTTCTTCTCACAAACCACACATGGATCCACCAGTATCATTGCATGTCTATTCTTTTCACAAACCACAGCTAGAGTCATTACATGTTTGTTCTTTCACAAACCACACATGGATCCACCAGTGTCATTGCATGTGTGTTATTTTCATGAACCACAGCCAGTGTCATTGGATGCATATTCTTTTCATGAACCACACCCAGTGTGATTGCATGTGTGTTCTTCTCACAAACCACACATGGATCCACCAGTGTCATTGCATGTCTGCAATATTCATTAACCACACCCAGTGTCATGAGATGTGTGTTTTACTCACAAACCACACATGGATCCACCAGTGTCATTGCATGTGTGTTCTTTTCACGAACCGCAGCCAGAGTCATTGCATGTGTGTTCTTCTCAAAAACCACACATGGATCCACCAGTGTCATTGCATGTTTGTTCTTTTCATGAAACACAACCAGAGTCATTGCATGTCTGTTCTTTTCACAGACCACATCTAGAGTCATTGCATGTCTGTTCTTTCCACAAACCACATATGGATCCACTAGTGTCATTGGATGAGTGTTATTTTCATGAACCACACCTAGTGTCATTGCATGTGTGTTCTTCTCTAAAACCACTCATGGATCCACTAGTGTCATTGCATGTATGCTTTTTTCATTAACCACACCCAGTGTCATTGGATGTATGTTCTTCTCACAAACCACACATGGATCCACCAGTGTCATTGCATGTGTGCTGTTTTCATTAACCACAGTTAGAGTCATTGCATGTGTGTTATTTTCACAAACGACATATCACCAGTGTCATTGCATGTGTGTTCTTCTCATAAACCGCATACGGATCCTAACCTTAGGAGAGCCCTAACCTTAGCCCCCCAATGGTGGTCGTTAGACCGAGTCTTATAGAAGGCACGCCCTAACATAGGAGACCCCTAACACTGTTGTTCTGCTTGACGATTGTTACATACCGTTTGATCAGGGCTCTTGGACGATTGGGATGGTCTTCGTGAGAGCGATCCGCGAGTAGGATGTTCTGCGGCATGATTGGCCATGCTTGCTTCCCGCTTGCTCTAGACAAACTAGCAACATCGGGCGCTCCCCTGTTGCGAGTGTCATGACTCACGAGTTCAGTGGGCCATATTCTAGTGTCACGTCCCCATTACTTCTCTTCCTCCTCGTACTTCTCTTCCATCCCCTCGAAGCCACTTTCCCCACTTCACTCCCATCCTGCCGTAGCGGCAAGCCGACAACGCCTCCATCCCAATCCCCTCTCCGGTAGCCACCCCCTCCCCTCTCGCCATGGGTTCAAGGGGATCTGGCGAGGAAACGCACCGTGACGACAGGGACGGTGATTTCGATGTGAGTCGTCTCATCTCTATCTCTATCATCTGTGGCTAGTTATCTATCTTGAGCTAGATTTACTCTGTTTACTCATGCGCGTATGATGTGTTAGGCCAACCAGACGCTGTATGACTCTGACTATCATGGTTTAGCGGATGAAGACAGTCCAATACTATGTCAACATGGATATGTGCCTGCTAAATTTGTAGCGTTCCAAGGACAAAACGCAGGCAGGAGGTTTTTACGGTGTCAAGGACATCGTGCAATGATGAAAGGTGGAATTTGCGGTGTTGTCAAATGGGTAGATCCAGAGAGGCCCAAATCGATGGGAAATGACTGTTGAGTTGAAAGAATCCGTATTCAGCTCACTTCTTGACAGTGTTGAGATGAAGCTATGGGAACCAGATGACACTACCAAGCTTAACCGAGATCTCAAGAGGGTGCAAGACGAGGTTAGCAAAGTCGAGAAGGAGAGGGGCGTGGCATTGGCCATGAAGGCTAAAGAAGAGCAAAAACTGACTCAAGCAAGGAATGATCTTCACCAGGCCAAAGTCCTACAGTTCACAACTATGACTATTGACAAGTGCATGAGGAAAAATGCAGAGAAACAATTGAAGCTATGCAAGGAAGATGCTAAAAGGAAGGAGCAGACGATTCGATCCTTGCTCTCGTAGGAAGATGCGCATCGGGCTAAGATTAGGAAGATCAAGGAGATGTGTGATAACTAGTTCTATTTAGCTTGAGCTTCGTGCCTAGTTGTAATAGTTGTACTTGTTGACCTAGCGGTCTGAACTAGTGGTCCCGGAGTCCTGGGAGGAAAATAAATTGGTCGCCCATTAATCTGTCTTAACCTTGCATTACTTCCTTTTATCTGATCATGGTGGTATTCTGACATTGGTGGTTTGTTTAAACGTAATCTACGTGGATTGTGCTGCATGCAAATGTCACAACCACAATTTATAAAGTGGAAGCACGTACATCCGGTTACTAGAGATCCGGGAGCTTTTTTCCAGATGCAGGGGATGCAGGAGCAGGGAGACGGTGAGATAGACAGGCTCAAGATTAGGCCAGAAAGTGGTACTTATTACCTCCTCATCTGGGCATTATCGGTAGCCATTGCTATTTATGTTGCCACGTCATTGTGTAGCATCTGAAATAAGTTGCTGCTTCGTGGAGTGTTGTAGCTTAAATAATTTATTTCTATGCCACTTACATTCCATCGAATTTGGAGACCTCCTGCCCCTCAGCAATCATGGAACCGGTGCTGCCTGTTTTCAGATAGTAGTGGCACAATCACAATTTCAGATTCAACTACTAACTCGAGCATTTCCAAACCCTAAGTCACAGTACATTTTACTCAGAGAACGTGGGTAGATTGTTTCGCCCAAAAGTGCCTCACACAGAGCTCCAGAATTTAACCGAATTACATATATAGGTTCAAGTTCAACACATTACTATGCATCTTCATTGCCAGCAGCCTGCTTCCGCAGCCTGGGTGCCAAGCCTTCATGTCCACTGGCTTCTTCATTTCCTGCCTTCTTCCTCTTCCTTGGTGCCAATTTTCTTAGCTTCACGTACTCTGCATCGCCAGGACAATCAACACCAGAATCATGTCCAACATCATCTTTCCACTCGTTTTTACCTTCTTCGGGCAGCAAAATGACTGACCCGGCAGTCATGTTTCTAACCTTGCGACGCTTCCTGTCAAAGAAACAATACTATTGCATAACTGCCCAATACCTACAGAGTAAATGAAACAAAAATTACAATTCAGCAAAACATGCGAACCCCAAGAGACTTCTGCTTACCAGGAGCTAATTGGGTTCGAGCAACCACCCTATCCAAGAATAGAAGGCCGACTCCCAGTTGCAGCAGCTTCCACATCCAGTGCATCACACTTCAGCTCAAACATGCAATCCGAAGCATACCTTTTCATTAACCCAATTAGCTGACTTTCACACGTTAGAGGAACCATGATGCCACGTTCATCCATGAAGCTGAACTTTGCAGTCTGCTTCGGCCATAATTCATCAAGATTATGCATAGCAACAACCATACCAGATATAGTGCATATCTGCATAGGCGCTTCTTCCATCGTCATACAATGGTGTCCATACCACTTTCCCTTCACCCTTACTGATTTAGAGTCATACCTGAAGAGGACTACCATAACCAGGTAAGGGTGGTCCGCGGAGATCCCACTTGACAAAAAACTGTGGACAAAATATGTTTGTCAGTGTTGGGCTAACAAACAATGGTAGGTTCAGTAGCCAGCTAGCAGTTATAATTAGTGCGAATAGCAAAGAGAAGGGTAGCTCACCCACATGTAGCCAGAACTTCTTCTTCCTTGGTAGTAGGATCTGCCATCCCCCGAGCAGCTCGGCTTGTCGGCGGCGGTGGCGGGCTAGAGCCTTGCAACGGCGGCTACGACATGCTCCATTGGAGCTCGGGATCAGCGACTAGGCGCAGCAACTTGGCGCCAGAAGTCAAATGTCAAAAGGGAGTGTCCTGCTTGGAGGGTGGATTTCGACGCTGCCGGTGCTAGGGGAAAGGAGGGAATGGATTTGTGAAATTGGTCAACGCATCCAATCCACTTAGTTTCTCGATATGCCTAAGAGGTTGCCGCGTTGGCGCTCGCATCACGGATAGATGACCGACATGTGGGTCCCGACCGTCTACTTCACGGGGCATTTTAACGGAATGTTTGTATTTGGCAGGGGTGAGATGAGTTTGCGTCGAAATGTCCCCTTTGAGTAGTTGGTATCCCAACTTTACGAAACACGGCAATTATAGGAAACTTTACAAAACACGGTATGCACTCGCCCATGAAATTACGGGCCGCAAACAAACAATCCCTTTCTGACCTTAGTTTGACACATATTTGAGTGTCATTGCATGTGTTCTTTTCCAAACCACAATGATCCACATGACCATACACACTCAAGTGGGTGTGGTGATGTAACATCTGTCACACTTGTGCTCCATTGCATTTCAATGTTCCACTCCATCATCTTCTAGGGCTTTCTGACCATGGTTTCACACATACTGGAGTGTCATTGCATTTGTTCTTTTCCAAACCACAATGATCCACATGACCACAGACACTCAAGTGGGTGTGGTGATGCAACCTCTGTCACACTGGTGCTCCATTGCATAATGTTGCACTCCAGCATGTTCAAGGGCATTCTGACTATGATTTGACACATATTGGAGTTTCATTGCATGTGTTGTTTTCCAAACCACAATGATCCACATGACCACACACACTCAAGTGGGTGTGGTGATGCAACCTCTATGACACTAGTGCTCCATTGCACTGCAATGTTGCACTCCAGCATGTTCTAGGGCTTTCTGACCATGGTTTGACACATATTGGAGTGTCATTGCATGTGTTATTTTCCAAACCACAATGATCCACATGACCATAGACACTCTGATGGGCGTGGTGATGCAACCTATGTCACGATGGTGCTCCATCGCATTCCAATTCTACACTCCAACATTTTATAGTGCTTTCTTACCATGGTTTGACACATATTGGAGTTTCATTGCGTGTGTTGTTTTCCAAACCATAATGATCCACATGACCACACACACTCAAGTGGGTGTGGTGATGCAACCTCTGTCACACTAGTGCTCCATTGCAATGTTGCACTCCAGCATGTTCTAGGGCTTTCTGACCATGGTTTGACACATATTGGAGTGTCATTGCATGTGTTATTTTTTGAACCACAATGATCCACATGACCACAGACACTCATGTGGGTGTGGTGATGCAACCTCTATCACACTAGTGCTCCATTGCATTCCAATGTTGCACTCCAACATCTTATATTGGTTTCTGACCATTGTTTAGCACATATTGGAGTGTCATTGCATCTGCTCTTTTTGAAACCATAATGATCCACATGACCACACAGGCTCAAGTTGGTGTGGTGATGCAACCTCTGTCACACTGGTGCACCATTGCATTCCAATGTTGAACTCCGGCTTGTTCTAGGGCTCACTGACCATGGTTTGACACATATTGGAGTGTCATTGCATGTGTTCTTTTCCAAACCAGAATTATCCACATGACCACACACACTCAAGTGGGTGTGGTGATGCAACCTCTGCCACACTAGTGCTCCATTGCATTGCAATGTTGCACTCCAGCATGTTCTAGGGCTTTCTGACCATGGTTTAACACATATTCGAGTGTCATTGCATGTGTTCTTTTCCAAACCACAAAAATCTAGATGACCATATAGACTCAAGTGGATGTGGTGATGCAACCTAAGTCACACTAGTGCTTGATTGCATTCCAATGTTGCACCCCCGCATCTTCTAGGGCTTTCTGACGATGGTTTGACACATACTGGAGTGTCATTGCATTTGTTCTTTTCGAAACCACAATGATCCACATTACCACAGACACTCAAGTGGGTGTGGTGATGCAACCTCTAGCACACTAGTGCTCCATTGCATAATGTTGCACTCCAGCAATTTCAAGGGCATTCTGACTATGGTTTGACACATATTGGAGTTTCATTACATGTGTTCTTTTCCAAATCACAATGATCCACATGACCACACACACTCAAGTGGGTGTGGTGATGCAACCTCTGTCACTATGGTCCTCCATTGCATTCCAATGTTGCACTCCAGCATGTCTAGGGCTTTCTGACCATGGTTTGACACATAATTGAGTGTCATTGCATGTGTTCTTTTCCGAACCACAATGTTCCACATGACCATATACACTCTAGTGGGCATGGTGATGCAACCTCTGTCACGCTGGTGCTCCATCGCATTCCAATGTTACAGTCCAACATTTTGTAGTGCTTTCTTACCATGGTTTAACACATATTGGAGTGTCATTGCATGTGTTATTTTCCAAACCATAATGATCCACATGACCACACACACCCAAGTGGGTGTGGTGATGCAACCTCTGTCACACTAGTGCTCCATTGCATTGCAATGTTGCACTCCAGCATGTTTTAGGGCTTTCTGACCATGGTTTAACACATATTGGAGTGTCATTGCATGTGTTATTTTCTGAACCACAATGATCTACATGACCACAGACACTCAAGTGAGTGTGGTGATGCGACCTCTGTCACACTAGTGCTCCATTGCATTCAAATGTTGCACTCCAACATTTTATATTGCTTTTTGACCATCGTTTAACTCATATTGGAGTGTCATTTCATGTGCTCTTTTTGAAACCACAATGATCCACATGAGCTCCACTGCATTCAAATGTTGAACTCCAGCATGTTCTAGGGCTTTCTGACCATGGTTTGTCACATATTGGAGGGTCATTGCATGTGTTATTTTCCAAACCACAATGATCCACATGACCATACACAGTCAAGTGGGTGTGGTGATGCAACCTCTGTTACACTTGTGCTGCACTGCATTCCAATGTTGCGCTCCAGCATGTTCTAGGGCTTTATGACCATGGTTTGCGACATATTGGTGTGGCATTGCATGTGTTCTTTTCCAAACCACAATGATCCACTTGACCACACACACTCAAGTGGGTGTGGTGATGCAACCTCTGTCACGCTTGTGCTCCATTGCATTCCAATGTTGGACTCCACCATGTCCTAGGGCTTTCTGACCATGGTTTGCCACATATTGGAGTGTCATTGCATGTCTTCTTTTTGAAACCACAATGATCCACATGAACACACACACTCAAGTGGTTGTGGTGATGCAACCTCTATCACACTGGTGCTCCATTGCATTTCAATGTCTCACTCCAGAATGTTCTAGGGCTTTCCGACCATGGTTTGACACATATTGGAGTGTCATTGCATGTCTTCTTTTACAAACCACAATCATCCACATGACCACACACACTGAAGTGGGTGTGGTGATGCAGACTCTATCACTCTAGTGCTCCATTGCATTCCAATGTTGCACTCCAACATGTTCTAGGTCTTTCTGACCATGGTTTGACACATATTTGAGTGTCATTGCATGTGTTATTTTCCAAACCACAAAGATCTACATGACCATACACACTCAAGTGGGTGTGGTGATGCAACCTCTATCACACTTGTGCTCCATTTCATTCCAATGTTGCACTCCAGCATCTTCTAGGGCTTTCTAACCATGGTTTGACACATACTGGAGTGTCATTGCATTTGTTCTTTTCCAAACCACAATGATCCACATGACCAAAGACACTCAAATGGGTGTGATGACGAACCCTCTGTCACACTGGTGCTCCATTGCATAATGTTGCACTCCCGCATGTTCAAGGGCATTATGACTATGGTTTGACACATATTGGAGTTTCATTGCATGTGTTATTTTCCAAATCACAATGATCCACATGACAACACACACTCAAGTGGGTATGGTGATGCAAGCTTGACACTCTGGTTCTCCATTGCATTCTAATGTTGCACTCCCACATGTCTAGGGCTTTCTGACCATGGTTTGACACATATTGGAGTGTCATTGCTTGTGTTCTTTTCCGAACCACAATTATCCACATGACCATAGACACTCTAGTGGGTGTGGTGATGCAACCTCTGTCAGGCTAGTGCTCCATCGCATTCCAATGCTGCACTTTAACATTTCTAGTGCTTTCTTACCATGGTTTGACACATATTTGAGTGTCATTGCATGTGTTGTTTTCAAAACCATAATTATCCACATGACCACACACACTCAAGTGGGTGTGGTGATGCAACCTCTGTCACACTAGTGCTCCATTGCATTGCAATGTTGCACTCTAGCATGTTCTAGTGCTTTCTGACCATGGTTTGACACATATTGCAGTGTCATTGCATGTGTTATTATCTAAACCACAATGATCCACATGACCACAGACACTCAAATGGGTGTGGTGATGCAACCTCTATGACGTTGGTGTTCCATTGCATTCCAATGTTGAACTCCAACATTTTATATTGCTTTCTCACCATTGTTTAACACATATTTGAGCGTCATTGCATGTGCTCTTCTTGAAACCACAATGATCCACATGACCACACACAATCAAGTTTGTGCGGTGATGCAACCTCTATCACACTGGTGCTCGATTGCATTCCAATATTGAACTCCAGCATGTTCTAGGGCTCTCTGACCATGGTTTGACACATATTGGAGTGTCATTGCATGTGTTGTTTTCAAAACCATAATTATCCACATGACCACACACACTCAAGTGGGTGTGGTGATGCAACCTCTGTCACACTAGTGCTCCATTGCATTGCAATGTTGCACTCTAGCATGTTCTAGTGCTTTCTGACCATGGTTTGACACATATTGCAGTGTCATTGCATGTGTTATTATCTAAACCACAATGATCCACATGACCATAGACACTCAAATGGGTGTGGTGATGCAACCTCTATGACGTTGGTGTTCCATTGCATTCCAATGTTGAACTCCAACATTTTATATTGCTTTCTCACCATTGTTTAACACATATTTGAGCGTCATTGCATGTGCTCTTCTTGAAACCACAATGATCCACATGACCACACACAATCAAGTTTGTGCGGTGATGCAACCTCTATCACACTGGTGCTCGATTGCATTCCAATATTGAACTCCAGCATGTTCTAGGGCTCTCTGACCATGGTTTGACACATATTGGAGTGTCATTGCATGTGTTCTTTTCCAAAACCACAATGATCCACATGACCATACACACTCAAGTGGGTGTGGTGATGCAACCTCTGTCACACTAGTGCTCCGTTGCATTCCAATGTTGCACTCCAGCATGTTCTAGGGCTTTCTGACCATGGTTTGACACATATTGGAGTGTCATTGCATGTGTTCTTTTCGTAACCACAATGATCCACATGAACACACACTCAAGTGGTTGTGGTGATGAAACCGCTATCACACTAGTGCTCCATTGCATTTCAATGTCTCACTCCAGAATGTTCTAGGGCTTTTTGACCATGGTTTGACACATATTCGAGTTTTAATGCATGTGTTTTTTTCCAAACCGGAATGATCCACATGACCACACACACTAAAGTGGGTGTGGTGATGCAACCTATGTCACACTGGTGCACAATTTCGTTCCAATGTTGCAGTCCAACATGTTCTAGGGCTTTCTGAACATGGTTTACACATATTGGAGTGTCATTGCAAGTGTTCTTTTCCAAACCACAATGATCCACATGACCACACACACTCAAGTGGGTATGGTGATGCAACCTCTGTCACGATGGTGCTCCATTGCATTCCAATTTTGCACTCTAGCATGTTCTAGGGCTTTCTGACCATGGTTTGACACATATTGGAGTGTCATTGCATGTGTTCTTTTCCAAACACAATGATCCACATGACCACACACACTCAAGTGGGTGAGGTAATGCAACCTCTTTCACACTGGTTCTCCATTGCATTGCAATGTTGCACTCTAGAATGTCTAGGGCATTCTAACCATGCTTTGACATATATTGGAGTTTCATTGGATGTGTTGTTTTCCAAACCACAATGATCCACATGACCACACACACTCAAGTGGGTGTGCTGATGCAACCTCTTTCACACTGGTGCTCCATCGCATTCCAATGTTGCACTCCAGCATGTTCTTTGGCTTTCTGGCCATGGTTTGACACATATTGGAGTATCATTACATGTCTTATTTTCCAAACACAATGATCCACATGACCACACACACTCAAGTGGTGTGGTGATGCAACCTCTATCACACTAGCGCTCCATTGCACTGCAATGTTGCACTCCAGCATGTTCTAGGGCTTTCTAACCATGGTTTGACACATATTGGAGTTTCATTGCTTGTGTTATTTTCCAAACCACAAAAATCCAGATGATCACAAACACTCAAGTGGGTGTGGTGATGCTACCTCTGTCACACTGGTGTTCCATTTCATTCCAATGTTGCACTCCCGCATCTTCTAGGGCTTTCTGACCATTGTTCACACATACTAGAGTGTCGTTGCATTTGTTATTTTCCAAACCATAGTGATACACATGACCACACACAATCAAGTGGTTGTGGTGATGCACCCTCTATCACTCTGGTGCTCCATTGCATTCCAATGTTGTACTCTAGCATGTTCTAGGGCTTTCTGACAATTGAATTACACATATTAGAGTGTCATTGCATGTGTTCTTTTCCAAACCACAATGATCCACTTGACAACACATACTCAACTGGGTGTTGTCATGCAACCTCTATCACGCTAGTGCTCCATTGCATTCCAATGTTGCACTCCAGCATGTCCTAGGGCTTTCTGACCATGGTTTGGCACATATTGGAGTGTCATTGCATGTGTTATTTTCCAAACCACAATGATCCACTTGACCACACACACTCAAGTGGGTGTGGTGATGCAACCTCTGTCACGCTAGTGCTCCATTGCATTCCAATGTTGCACTCCAGCATGTCCTAGGGCTTTTTCACCATGGTTTGACACATATTGGAGTGTCATTGCATGTGTTCTTTTCGAAACCACAATGATCTACATGAACACACACAATCAAGTGGGTGTGGTGATGCAACCTCTGTCACACTAGTGCTCCATTGCATTTCAATGTATCACTCCAGCATGTTTTAGGGTTTTCTGACCATGGTTTGACACATATTGGAGTATCATTGCATGTCTTATTTTCCAAACCACAATGATCCACATGACCACTCACACTCAAGTGGGTGTGGTGATGCAACCCCTATCACACTTGTGCTCCATTGCATTCCAATATTGCACTCCAGCATGTTCTAGGGCTTTCTGACCATGGTTTGACACATATTGGAGTGTCATAGCATGTGTTGTTTTCCAAACCACAATGATCCACTTGACCACACACACTAAAGTGGGTGTGGTGATACAACCTCTGTCACACTAGTGCTCCATTGCATTCCGATGTTGCACTCCAGCATGTTCTAGGGCTTTTTGACCATTGTTTGACACATATTGGAGTGTCATTGCATGTGTTCTTTTCGAAACCACAATCATCCACATGAACACACACACACACACACAAAAGTGGGTGTGGTGATGCAACCTCTATCACACTAGTGCTCCATTGCATTTCAATGTCCCACTCCAGCATATTCTAAGGCTTTCTGACCATGGTTTGACACATATTGGAGTGTCATTGCATTTTTTTTTCCAAACCACAATGATCCACATGACCACACACAATAAGTGGATGTGGTGATGCAACCTCAATCACACTAGTGCTCCTTTGCATTCCAATGTTGCACTCTGGCATGTTGTAGGCCTTTTTGACCATGGTTTGACACATATTGGAGTGTCATTTCAAATGTTCTTTTCCAAACCACAATGATCCACATGACCACGCACACTCAAGTGGGTGTGGTGATGCAACCTCTGTCACACTGGTCATCTATCGCATTCCAATGTTGCACTCCAGCATGTTCTAGGGCTTTTTGACCATGCTTTGACACATATTGGAGTGTCATTGCAAATGTTCTTTTCCAAACACAATGATCCGCATGTCCACACACACTCAAGTGGGTGTGGTGATGCAACCTCTGTCAGACTAGTGCTCCATTGCATTGCAATGTTGCACTCCAGCATGTTTTAGGGCTTTCTGACCATGGTTTGACACATATTGCACTGTCATTGCATGTGTTATTTTCTGAACCACACTGATCCACATGACCACAGACACTCAAATGGGTGTGGTGATAAAACCTCTATGACGCTGGTGCTCCATTGCATTCCAATGTTGCACTCCAACATTTTATATTGCTTTCTAACCATTGTTTAACACAGATTTGAGTGTCATTGCATGTGCTCTTTTTGAAGCCACAAGGATCCACATGACCACACACACTCAAGTTGGCGTGGTGATGCAACCTCTATCACACTGGTGCTCTATTGCATTCCAATAACTCCAACATGTTCTAGGGCTTTCTGACCATGGTTTGACACATATTGGAGTGTCAATGCATGTGTTCTTTTCCAAACCACAATGATACACTTGACCACACACACTCAAGATGGTGTGGTGATGCAACCTCTGTCACGCTAGTTCTCCATCGCATTCCAATGTTGCACTCCAGCATGTCCTAGGGCTTTCTGACCATGGTTTGACACATATTGGAGTGTCATTGCATGTGTCCTTTTTGAAAACAAAATGATCCACATGAACACACACACTCAAGTGCTTGTGGTGATGCAACCTCTATCACACTAGTGCTCCATTGCATTTCAATGTTGCACTCCAGCATGTTCTAGGGCGTTCTGACCATGGTTTGACACATATGGGCGTGTCATTGCATGTGTTATTTTCGAAACCACAATGATCCACATGAAAACACACACTCACGTGGGTGTGGTGATGCAACCTCTGTCACACTAGTTCTCCATTGCATTTCAATGTCTCACTCCAGCATGTTCTAGGGCTTTCTGACCATGGTTTGACACTTATCGGAGTGTCATTGCATGTCTTCTTTTCCAAACCACAATTATCCACATGACCACACACACTCAAGTGGGTGTGGTGATACAACCTTTGCCACACTAGTGCTCCATTGCAGTGCAATGTTGCACTCCATCATGTTCTAGTGCTTTCTGACAATGGTTTGACACATATTCGAGTGTCATTGCATGTGTTCTTTTCCAAACCACAAAAATCTAGATGAGCATACAGACTCAAGTGGATGTGGTGATGCAACCTTTGTCACAATTGTTCTTGATTGCATTCCAATGTTGCATTCCCGCATCTTCTAGGGCTTTCTGACCATGGTTTGACACATACTGGAGTGTCATTGCATTTGTTCTTTTCCAAACCACAATGATCCATATGACCATAGACACTCAAGTGGGTGTGGTGATGCAACCTCTGTCACACTGGTGCTCCATTGCATAATGTTGCACTCCAGCATGTTCAAGGGCATTCTGACTATGGTTTGACACATATTGGAGTTTCATTACATGTGTTCTTTTCCAAACCACAATGATCCACATGACCACACACACTCAAGTGGGTGTGGTGATGCAACCTCTGTCACTGTGGTGCTCCGTTGCATTCCAATGTTGCACTTCAGCATGTCTAGGGCTTTCTGACCATGGTTTGAGACATATTGGAGTGTCACTGCATGTGTTCTTTTCCGAACCACAATGATCCACATGACCATATACAGTCTAGTGGGCATGGTCATGCAACCTCTGTCATGCTGGTGCTCCATGGCATTCCAATGTTGCAGTCCAAATTTTCTATTGCTTTCTTACCATGGTTTGACACATATTGGAGTTTCATTGCATGTGTTGTTTTCCAAACCATAATGATCCACATGACCACACACACTCAAGTGGGTGTGGTGATGCCACCTCTGTCACACTAGTGCTCCATTGCATTGCAATGTTGCACTCCAGCATGTTTTAGGGCTTTCTGACCATGGTTTAACACATATTGGAGTGTCATTGCATGTGTTATTTTCTGAACCACAATGATCCACATGACCACAAACACTAAAGTGGGTGTGGTGATACAACCTATGTCACACTAGTGCTCCATTGCACTTCAATGTTGCACTCCAGCATGTTCTAGGGCTTTCTGACCATGGGTTGACACACATTGGAGTGTCATTGCTGGTGTTCTTTTCCAAACCACAAAAATCCAGATGACCACAAACACTCAAGTGGGTGTGGTGATGCTACCTCTGTCACAGTGGTGTTCCATTTCATTCCAGTGTAGCACTCCCGCATCTTCTAGGGCTTTCTGACCATGGTTTCACACATACTAGAGTGTCATTACATTTGTTATTTTCCAAACCACAATGATCCACTTGACCACACACACTCAAGTGGGTGTGGTTATGCAACCTCTGTCACGCTAGTGCTCCATTGCATTCCAATGTCTCACTCCAGCATGTCCTAGGGCTTTCTGACCATGGTTTGGCACATATTGGAGTGTCATTGCAAGTGTTCTTTTCCAAACCACAATGATCCACTGGACCACACACACTCAAGTGGGTGTGGTGATGCAACCTCTGTCACGCTAGTGCTCCATTGCATTCCAATGTTGCGCTCCAGCATGTCCTAGGGCTTTCTGACCATGGTTTGACACATATTGGAGTGTCATTGCGTGTGTTCTTTTCGAAACCACAATGATCTACATGAACACACACAATCAAGTGGGTGTGGTGATGCAACCTCTGTCACACTAGTGCTCCATTGCAATTCAATGTCTCACTCCAGCATGTTCTACGGTTTTCTGACCATGGTTTGACACATATTGGAGTATCATTCCAGTGTTGCACTCCCACATCTTCTAGGGCTTTCTGACCATGGTTTCACACATACTAGAGTGTCATTGCATTTGTTATTTTCCAAACCACAATGATCCACTTGACCACACACACTCAAGTGGGTGTGGTTATGCAACCTTTGTCACGCTAGTGCTCCATTGCATTCCAATGTCTCACTCCAGCATGTCCTAGGGCTTTCTGACCATGGTTTGGCACATATTGGAGTGACATTGCAAGTGTTCTTTTCCAAACCACAATGATCCACTTGACCACACACACTCAAGTGGGTGTGGTGATGCAACCTCTATCACGCTAGTGCTCCATTGCATTCCAATGTTGCACTCCAGCATGTCTTAGGGCTTTCTGACTATGGTTTTACACATATTGGAGTGTCATTGCATGTGTTCTTTTCGAAACCACAATGATCTACATGAACACACACAATCAAGTGGGTGTGGTGATGCAACCTCTGTCACACTAGTGCTCCATTGCAATTCAATGTCTCACTCCAGCATGTTCTACGGTTTTCTGACCATGGTTTGACACATATTGGAGTGTCATTGCATTTGTTTTTTCCAAACCACAATGATCCACATGACCACACACAATAAGTGGGTGTGGTGATGCAACATGTGTCACACTAGTGCTCCTTTGCATTCCAATGTTGCACTCCGGCATGTTCTAGGGCTTTCTGACCATGGTTTGACACATATTGGAGTGTCATTGCTTGTGTTCTTTTCCAAACCACAAAAATCCAAATGACCACACACACTCAAGTGGGTGTGGTGATGCAACCTCTGTCACACTGGTGTTCCATTTCATTCCAATGTTGCACTCCTTCATCTTCTAGGGCTTTCTGACCATGGTTTCACACATACTAGAGTGTCATTGTATTTGTTAGTTTCCAAACCACAATGATCCACATGACCACACACAATCAAGTGGATGTGGTGATGCAACCTCTGTCACTATGGTGCTCCATTGCACTCCAATATTGCACTCTAGCATGTTCTAGGGCTTTCTGACTATGGTTTGACACATATTGGAGTTTCATTACATGTGTTCTTTTCCAAACCAGAAAAATCTAGATGACCACACACACTCAAGTAGGTGTGGTGATGCAACCTTTGTCACAATAGTTCTCCAATGCATTCCACTGTTGCACTCCAGCATTTTATATTGCTTTGTAAACATGGTTTGACACATATTGGAGTGGCATTGCATGCGTTCTTTTCCAAACCATAATGATCCACATGACAGCATACACTCAAGTGAGCGTGGTGACGTAACCTCTATCACGCTAGTGCTCCATCACATTCCAATGTTGTGCTCTAGCATATTCTAGTGCTTTCTGATCATGGTTTGACACATATTGGACTGTCCTTGCATGTGTTCTTTTCCGAACCACAATGATCCACATGACCATAGACACTCAAGTGGGTGTGGTGATGCAACCTCTGTCACACTGGTGCTCCATCGTATTCCAATGTTGCACTCCAACATTTTCTAGTGCTTTATGAACATGGTTTGACACATATTGGAGTGTCATTGCATGTGCTCTTTTCAAAACCACAATGATCCACATGACCATACATACTCAAGTTGGTGTGGTGATGCATCCTCTATCACACTAGTGCTCCATTGCATTCCAGCGTTGCACTCTAGCATGTTCTAGGGCTTTATGACCATGGATTGACACATATTGGAGTGTGTTTGCATGTATTCTTTTGCAAACCACGATGATCCACATGACCACTCACACTCAAGTGGGTGTGGTGTTGCAACCTCTGTCACGCTAGTGCTCCATTGCATTCCAATGTCTCACTCTAGCATGTCCTAGGGCTTTCTGACCATGGTTTGGCACATATTGGAGTGTCATTGCAAGTGTTCTTTTCCAAACCACAATGATCCACTTGACCACATACACTCAAGTGGGTATGCTGATGCAACCTCTGTCACACTAGTGATCCATTGCATTCCAATCTTGCACTCCAGCATGTTGTTGGGCTTTCTGACCATGGTTTGACACATATTGGAGTGTCGTTGCAAGTGTTCGTTTCCAAACCACAATGATCCACATGACCACAAACACTCAAGTGGGTGTGTGATGCAACCAGTGTCACACTAGTGCTCCATCGCATTCCAATGTTGCACTCCAGCATGTTCTAGTTCTTTTTGACCATGGTTTAACAGATATTGGACTGTCATTGCATTTGTTCTTATCCAAACCACAATGATCCACATGACCACACACACTCAAGTGGGTGGGTGATGAAACCTCATTCACACTGGTGCTCCATTGCATTACAATGTTGCACTCCAGCATGTTCTAGGGCTTTCTGACCATGGTTTGACAGCTATTGGAGTGTCATTGCGAGTGTTTGTTTCCAAACCACAATGATCCACATGACCACACACACTCAAGTGGGTGTGATGATGCAACCACTTTCACACTTGTCCTCCATCGTATTCCAATGTTGCACTCCAGCATGTTCTAAGGCTTCCTGGCCATGGTTTGACACATATTGGAGTGTTATTGCATGTGTTATTTTCCAAACACAATGATCCACATGACCACACAGACTCAAGTGGGTGTGGTGATGGAACCTCTATCACACTAGTGCTCCATTGCACTACAATGTTGCACTCCAGCATGTTCTAGGGCTTTCTGACCATGGTTTGACACATATTGGAGTGTCATTGCTTGTGTTATTTTGCAAACCAGAAAAATCCATATCACCACACACACTCAAGTGGGTGTGGTTATGCAACCTCTATCACACTGGTATTCCATTTCATTCCAATGTTGCACTCCCGCATCTTCTGGGGCTTTCTGACCATGGTTTCACACATACTAGAGTGTCATTGTATTTGTTATTTTCCAAACAACAATGATCCACATGACCACACACAATCAAGTGGCTTTGGTGATGCAACCTCTGTCACTCTGGTGCTCCATTGCATTCCAATGTTGCACTCTAGCATGTTCTAGGGCTTTCTGACCAAGGTTTGACACATATTGGAGTTTCATTGCATGTGTTCTTTTCCAAACCACAAAAATCCAGATGACCAGACACACTCAAGTAGGTGTGGTGATGCAACCTCTGTCACACTAGGTCTCCAATGCATTCTAATGTTGCACTCCAGCATTTTATAGGGCTTTGTAACCATGGTTTGACACATATTGGAGTGTCATTGCATGTTTTGTTTTCCAAACCATAATGATCCACATGACCACACACACTCAAGTGGGTATGGTGATGCAACCTCTATCACACTAGTGCTCCATCGCATTCCAATGTTGCACTCCAGCATGTTATATGGCTTTCTAGCCATGGTTTGACACATATTGGAGTGTCATTGCATGTGTTCTTTTCCTAACCATATTGATCCACATGACCACAGACACTCAAGTGGGTGTGGTGATGCAACCTCTATCACACTAGTTCTCCATTGCACTGCAATGTTGCACTCCAGCATGTTCTAGGGCTTTCTGACCATGGTTTGACACATATTGGAGTGTCATTGCATGTGTTATTTTCCAAACCACAATGATCCACATGACCATACACACTCAAGTGGGTGTGCTGATGCAACCTCTGTCACATTTGTACTCCATTGCATTCCAATGTTGCACTCTAGCATGTTCTAGGTCTTTCTGACCATGGTTTGACACATATTGGAGTGTCATTGCATGTGTTCTTTTCCAAACCACAATGATCCAGTTGACCACACACACTCAAGTGGGTGTGGTGATGCAACCTCTGTCACGCTAGTGCTCCATTACATTCCAATGTTACACTCCAGCGTGTTCTAGGGCTTTCTGACCATGGTTTGACACATGTTGGAGTGTCATTGCATGTGTTCTTTTCGAAACAACAATGATCCACATGAACACACACTCAAGTGGCTGTGGTGATGAAACCTCTATCACACTGGTGCTCCATTGCATTTCAGTGTCTCACTCCAGAATGTTCTAGGGCTTTTTGACCATGGTTTGACACATATTGGAGTGTTAATACATGTGTTCTTTTCCAAACCAGAATAATCCACATGACCACACACACTAAAGTGGGTGTGGTGATGCAACCTATGTCACACTGGTGCACAATTTCGTTCCAATGTTGCACTCCAGCATGTTCTAGGGCTTTATGAACTTGGTTTACACATATTGGAGTGTCATTGCAAGTGTTCTTTTCCAAACCACAGTGATCCACATGACCATACACACTCAAGTGGGTGTGCTGATGCAACCTCTGTCACACTTGTGCTCCATTGCATTCCAATGTTGCACTCTAGCATGTTCTAGGGCTTTCTGACCATGGTTTGACACATATGGGAGTGTCATTGCATGTGTTCTTTTCCAAACCACAATGATCCAGTTGACCACACACTCTCAAGTGGGTGTGGTGATGCAACCTCTGTCACGCTAGTGCTCCATTACATTCCAATGTTACACTCCAGCATGTTCTAGGGCTTTGTGACCATGGTTTGACACATATTGGAGTGTCATTGCATGTGTTCTTTTCAAAACCACAATGATCCACATGAACACACACTCAAATGGCCGTGCTGATGAAACCTCTATCACACTAGTGCTCCATTGCATTTCAATGTCTCACTCCAGAATGTTCTAGGGCTTTTTGACCATGGTTTGACACATATTGGAGTGTTAATACATGTGTTCTTTTCCAAACCAGAATGATCCACATGACCACACACACTGAAGTGGGTCTGGTGATGCAACCTATGTCACACTAGTGCACAATTTCGTTCCAATGTTGCACTCCAGCATGTTCTAGGGCTTTCTGAACATGGTTTACACATATTGGAGTGTCATTGCAAGTGTTCTTTTCCAAACCACAATGATCCACATGACCATACACACTCAAGTGGGTGTGCTGATGCAACCTCTGTCACACTTGTGCTCCATTGCATTCCAATGTTGCACTCTAGCATGTTCTAGGGCTTTCTAACCATGGTTTGACACATATTGGAGTGTCATTGCATGTGTTCTTTTCCAAACCACAATGATCCAGTTGACCACACACACTCAAGTTGGTGTGGTGATGCAACCTCTGTCACGCTAGTGCTCCATTACATTCCAATGTTACACTCCAGCATGTTCTAGGGCTTTGTGACCATGGTTTGACACATATTGGAGTGTCATTGCATGTGTTCTTTTCGAAACAACAATGATCCACATGAACACACACTCCAGTGGCTGTGGTGATGAAACCTCTATCACACTAGTGCTCCATTGCATTTCAATGTCTCACTCCAGAATGTTCTAGGGCTTTTTGACCATGGTTTGACACATATTGGAGTGTTAATGCATGTGTTCTTTTCCAAACCAGAATGATCCACATGACCACACACACTAAAGTGGGTGTGGTGATGCAACCTATGTCACACTGGTGCACAATTTCGTTCCAATATTGCACTCCAGCATGTTCTAGGGCTTTCTGAACATGGTTTACACATATTGGAGTGTCATTGCAAGTGTTCTTTTCCAAACCACAATGATCCACATGACCACACACACTCAAGTGGGTATGGTGATGCAACCTCTGTCACAATGGTGCTCCATTGCATTCCAATTTTGCACTCTAGCATGTTCTAGGGCTTTCTGACCATGGTTTGACACATATTGGAGTGTCATTGCATGTGTTCTTTTCCAAACAAAATGATCCACATGACCACACACACTCCAGTGGGTGAGGTAATGCAACCTCTGTCACGCTGGTTCTCCATTGCATTGCAATGTTGCACTCTAGCATGTTCTAGGGCATTATGACCATGGTTTGGCATATATTGGAGTTTCATTGCATGTGGTTGTTTTCCAAGCCACAATGATCCACATGACCACACACACTCAAGTGGGTGTGCTGATGCAACCTCTTTCACACTAGTTCTACATCGCATTCCAATGTTGCACTGCAGCATGTTATATGGCTTTCTAGCCATGGTTTGACACATATTGGAGTATCATTACATGTGTTATTTTCCAAACACAATGATCCACATGACCACACACACTCAAGTGGGTGTGGTGATGCAACCTCTATCACACTAGTGCTCCATTGCACTGCAATGTTGCACTCCAGCATGTTCTAGGGCTTTCTGACCATGGTTTGACACATATTGGAGTGTCATTGCATGTGTAATTTTCCAAACCACAATGATCCACATGACCATACACACTCAAGTGGGTGTGCTGATGCAACCTCTGTCACACTTGTGCTCCATTGCATTCCAATGTTGCACTCTAGCATGTTCTAGGTCTTTCTGACCATGGTTTCACACATATTGGAGTGTCATTGCATGTGTTCTTTTCCAAACCACAATGATCCACATGAACACACACACACAAAAAAGTGGGTGTGGTGATGCAACCTATATCACACTAGTGCTCTATCGCATTCCAATGTTACACTCCAGCATGTTCTAGGGCTTTTTGACCATGGTTTGACACATATTGGAGTGTCATTGCATGTGTTCTTTTCGAAACGACAATGATCCACATGAACACACACTCAAGTGGCTGTGGTGATGAAACCTCTATCACACTGGTGCTCCATTGCATTTCAATGTCTCACTCCAGAATGTTCTAGGGCTTTTTGACCATGGTTTGACACATATTGGAGTGTTAATACATGTGTTCTTTTCCAAACCAGAATGATCCACATGACCACATGCACTAAAGTGGGTGTGGTGATGCAACCTATGTCAGACTGGTGCACAAATTCGTTCCAATGTTGCACTCCAGCATGTTCTAGGGCTTTCTGAACATGGTTTACACATATTGGAGTGTCATTGCAAGTGTTCTTTTCCAAACCACAATGATCCACATGACCATACACACTCAAGTGGGTGTGCTGATGCAACCTCTGTCACACTTGTGCTCCATTGCATTCCAATGTTGCACTCTAGCATGTTCTAGGGCTTTCTGACCATGCTTTGACACATATTGGAGTGTCATTGCATGTGTTCTTTTCCAAACCACAATGATCCAGTTGACCACACACACTCAAGTGGGTGTGGTGATGCAACCTCTGTCACGCTAGTGCTCCATTACATTCCAATGTTACACTCCAGCATGTTCTAGGGATTTGTGACCATGGTTTGACACATATTGGAGTGTCATTGCATGTGTTCTTTTCGAAACCATAATGATCCACATGAACACACACTCAAGTGGCCGTGCTGATGAAACCTCTATCACACTAGTGCTCCATTGCATTTCAATGTCTCACTCCAGAATGTTCTAGGGCTTTTTGACCATGGTTTGACACATATTGGAGTGTTAATACATGTGTTCTTTTCCAAACCAGAATGATCCACATGACCACACACACTAAAGTGGGTGTGGTGATGCAACCTATGTCACACTGGTGCACAATTTCGTTCCAATGTTGCACTCCAGCATGTTCTAGGGCTTTCTGAACATGGTTTACACATATTGGAGTGTCATTGCAAGTGTTCTTTTCCAAACCACAATGATCCACAGGACCACACACACTCAAGTGGGTGTGCTAATGCAACCTCTGTCACACTTGTGCTCCATTGCATTCCAATGTTGCACTCTAGCATGTTCTAGGGCTTTTTGACCATGGTTTGACACATATTGGAGTGTCATTGCATGTGTTCTTTTCCAAACCACAATGATCGAGTTGACCACACCCACTCAAGTGGGTGTGGTGATGCAACCTCTGTCACGCTAGTGCTCCATTACATTCCAATGTTACACTCCAGCATGTTCTAGGGCTTTGTGACCATGGTTTGACACATATTGGAGTGTCATTGCATGTGTTCTTTTCGAAACAACAATGATCCACATGACCACACACACTCAAGTGGGTGTGCTGATGCAACCTCTTTCACACTGGTGCTCCATCGCATTCCAATGTTGCACTCCAGCATGTTCTATGGCTTTCTGGCCATGGTTTGACACATATTGGAGTATCATTACATGTGTTATTTTCCAAACACAATGATCCACATGACCAAACACACTCAAGTGTGTGTGGTGATGCAAGCTCTATCACACTAGTGCTCCATTGCACTACAATGTTGCACTCCAGCATGTTCTAGGGCTTTCTGACCATGGTTTGACACATATTGGAGTGTCATTGCTTGTGTTCTTTTCCAAACCAGAAAAATCCAGATGACCACTAACACTCAAGTGGGTGCGGTGATGCTACCTCTGTCACACTGGTGTTCCATTTCATTCCATTGTTGCACTCCAACATTTTATATTGCTTTCTAACCATTGTTTAACACAGATTTGAGTGTCATTGCATGTGCTATTTTTGAAGCCACAAGGATCCACATGACCACACACCATCAAGTGGCTGTGGTGATGCACCCTCTGTCACTCTGGTGCTCCATTGCATTCCAATTTTGCTCTCTAGCATGTTCTAGGGCTTTCTGACCATGGTTTGACACATATTAGAGTTTCATCGCATGTGTTCTTTTCCAAACCACAATGATCCACTTGACCACACACACTCAAGTGGGTGTGGTTATGCAACCTCTGTCACGCTAGTGCTCCATTGCATTCTAATGTCTCACTCCAGCATGTCCTAGGGCTTTATGACCATGGTTTGGCACATATTGGAGTGTCGTTGCAAGTGTTCTTTTCCAAACCACAATGATCCACTTGACCACACACACTCGAGTGGGTGTGGTGATGGAACCTCTGTCACGCTAGTGCTCCATTGCATTCCAATGTTGCACTCCAGCATGTCCTAGGGCTTTCTGACCATGGTTTGACACATATTGGAGTGTCATAGCATGTGTTCTTTTCGAAACCACAATGATCTACATGAACACACACAATCAAGTGGGTGTGATGATGCAACCTCTGTCACACTAGTGCTCCATTGCATTTCAATGTCTCACTCCAGCATGTTCTACGGTTTTCTGACCATGCTTTGACACATATTGGAGTATCATTGCATGTCTTATTTTCCAAACCACAATGATCCACATGACCACACACACTCAAGTGGGTGTGGTGATGTAGACTCTGTCACTCTGGTGCTCTACTGCATTCCAATGGTGCACTCCAGCATGTTCTAGGGCTTTCTGACCATGGATTGCGACATATTTGAGTGTCATTGCATGTGTTCTTTTCCAAACCACAATGATCCACATGACCATACATACTCAAGTGGGTGTGGTGATGCAACCTCTATCACACTTGTGCTCCATTGCATTCCAATATTGCACTCCAGCTTGTTCTAGGGCTTTCTGACCATGGTTTGACACATATTGGAATGTCAGAGCATGTGTTGTTTTCCAAACCACAATGATCCACTTGACCACACACACTCAAGTGGGTGTGGTGATGCAACCTCTGTCACACTAGTGCTCCATTGCATTCCAATGTTGTACTCCAGCATGTTCTAGGGCTTTCTGACCATGGTTTGACACATATTGGAGTGTCATTGCATGTGTTCTTTTCGAAACCACAATGATCCACATGAACACACACACACAAAAAAGTGGGTGTGGTGATGCAACCTATATCACACTAGTGCTCTATCGCATTCCAATGTTGCACTCCAGCATGTTCTAGGGCTTTGTGACCATGGTATGACACATATTGGAGTGTCATTGCATGTGTTCTTTTCGAAACCACAATGATCCACAGGAACACACACTCAAGTGGCCGTGCTGATGAAACCTCTATCACACTAGTGCTCCATTGCATTTCAATGTCTCACTCCAGAATGTTCTAGGGGTTTTTGACCATGGTTTGACACATATTGGAGTGTTAATACATGTGTTCTTTTCCAAACCAGAATGATCCACATGACCACACACACTAAAGTGGGTGTGGTGATGCAACCTAAGTCACACTGGTGCACAATTTCGTTCCAATGTTGCAGTCTAGCATGTTCTAGGGCTTTCTGAACATGGTTTACACATATTGGAGTGTCATTGCAAGTGTTCTTTTCCAAACCACAATGATCCACATGACCACACACACTCAAGTGGGTATGGTGATGCAACCTCTGTCACAATGGTGCTCCATTGCATTCCAATTTTGCACTCTAGCATGTTCTAGGGCTTTCTCACCATGGTTTGACACATATTGGAGTGTCATTGCATGTGTTCTTTTCCAAATACAATGATCCACATGACCACACACACTCAAGTGGGTGAGGTAATGCAACCTCTGTCACACTAGTTCTCCATTGCATTGCAATGTTGCACTCTAGCATGTTCTAGGGCATTCTAACCATGGTTTGACATATATTGGAGTTTCATTGCATGTGTTGTTTTCCAAACCACAATGATCCACATGACCACACACACTCAAGTGGGTGTGCTGATGCAACCTCTTTCACACTGGTGCTCCATCGCATTCCAATGTTGCACTCTAGCATGTTCTATGGCTTTCTGGCCATGGTTTGACACATATTGGAATATCATTACATGTGTTATTTTCCAAACACAATGATCCACATGACCAAACACACTCAAGTGTGTGTGGTGATGCAACCTCTATCACACTAGTGCTCCATTGCACTACAATGTTGCACTCCAGCATGTTCTAGGGCTTTCTGACCATGGTTTGACACATATTGGAGTGTCATTGCTTGTGTTCTTTTCCAAACCAGAAAAATCCAGATGACCACTAACACTCAAGTGGGTGTGGTGATGCTACCTCTGTCACACTGGTGTTCCATTTCATTCCAATGTTGCACTCCCGCATCTTCTAGGGCTTTCTGACCATGGTTTCACACATACTAGAGTGTCACTGCATTAGTTATTTTCCAAACCACAATGATCCACATGACCACACACAATCAAGTGGCTGTGGTGATGCACCCTCTGTCACTCTGGTGCTCCATTGCATTCCAATTTTGCACTCTAGCATGTTCTAGGGCTTTCTGACCATGGTTTGACACATATTAGAGTTTCATTGCATGTGTTCTTTTCCAAACCACAATGATCCACTTGACCACACAAACTCAAGTGGGTGTGGTTATGCAACCTCTGTCACGCTAGTGCTCCATTGCATTCTAATGTCTCACTCCAGCATGTCCTAGGGCTTTATGACCATGGTTTGGCACATATTGGAGTGTCATTGCAAGTGTTCTTTTCCAAACCACAATGATCCACTTGACCACACACACTCAAGTGGGTGTGGTGATGGAACCTCTGTCACGCTAGTGCTCCATTGCATTCCAATGTTGCACTCCACCATGTCCTAGGGCTTTCTGACCAAGGTTTGACACATATTGGAGTGTCATAGCATGTGTTCTTTTCGAAACCACAATGATCTACATGAACACACACAATCAAGTGGGTGTGATGATGCAACCTCTGTCACACTAGTGCTCCATTGCATTTCAATGTCTCACTCCAGCATGTTCTACGGTTTTCTGACCATGGTTTGACACATATTGGAGTATCATTGCATGTCTTATTTTCCAAACCACAATGATCCACATGACCACACACACTCAAGTGGGTGTGGTGATTTAGAATCTGTCACTCTGGTGCTCCACTGCATTCCAATGGTGCACTCTAGCATGTTCTAGGGCTTTCTGACCATGGATTGCCACATATTTGAGTGTCATTGCATGTGTTCTTTTCCAAACCACAATGATCCACATGACCATACATACTCAAGTGGGTGTGGTGATGCAACCTCTATCACACTTGTGCCCCATTGCATTCCAATATTGCACTCCAGCTTGTTCTAGGGCTTTCTGACCATGGTTTGACACATATTGGAATGTCAGAGCATGTGTTGTTTTCCAAACCACAATGATCCACTTGACCACACACACTCAAGTGGGTGTGGTGATGCAACCTCTGTCACACTAGTGCTCCATTGCATTCCAATGTTGCACTCCAGCATGTTCTAGGGCTTTCTGACCATGGTTTGACACATATTGGAGTGTCATTGCATGTGTTCTTTTTGAAACCACAATGATCCACATGAACACACACACACACACAAAAAAGTGGGTGTGGTGATGCAACCTATATCACACTAGTGCTCTATCGCATTCCAATGTTGCACTCCAGCATGTTCTAGGGCTTTCTGACCATGGTTTGACACATATTGGAGTGTCATTGCATTTGTTTTTTCCAAATTACAATGATCCACATGACCACACACAGTAAGTGTGTGTGGTGATGCAACCTCTGTCACACTAGTGCTCCTTTGCATTCCAATGTTGCACTCTGGCATGTTCTAGGGCTTTCTGACCATGGTTTGACACATATTGGAGTGTCATTGCTTGTGTTCTTTTCCAAACCACAAAAATCCAGATGACCACACACACTCAAGTGGGTGTGGTGATGCAACCTCTGTCACACTAGTGTTTCATTTCATTCCAATGTTGGACTCCTGCATCTTCTAAGGCTCTGACCATGGTTTCACACATACTAGAGTGTCATTGCATTTGTTAGTTTCCAAACCACAACGATCCACATGACCACACACAATCAAGTGGCTGTGGTGATGCAACCTCTGTCACTCTGGTGCTCCATTGCATTCCAATGTTGCACTCTAGCATGTTCTAGGGCTTTCTGACCATGGTTTGACACATATTGGAGTTTCATTGCATGTGTTCTTTTGCAAACCAGAAAAATCCAGGGTACCACACACACTCAAGTAGGTGTGGTGATGCAACCTATGTCACACTAGTTCTCCAATGCATTCCAATGTTGCACTCCAGCATTCTCTATTTCTTTGTAAACATGGTTTGACACATATTGGAGTGGCATTGCATGTGTTCTTTCCAAACCATAATGATCCACATGACAACATACCATCAAGTGAGCGTGGTGACGTAACCTCTATCACACTAGTGCTCCATTGCATTCCAATGCTGCACTCCAGCTTGTTTTAGGGCTTTTCTGACCATGGTTTGACAGATATTGGAGCGATATTGCATGTTTTCTTTTCCAAACCATAATGATCCACATAACCACACACACTCAAGTAGGTATGGTGATGCAACCTCTATCACACTAGTGCTCCATCACATTCGAATGATGTGCTCTAGCATATTCTAGTGCTTTCTGACCATGGTTTGACACATATTGGAGTGTCATTGCATGTGTTCGTTTCCAAACCACAATGATCCACATGACCATAGACACTCAAGTGGGTGTGGTGATGCACCCTCTGTCACTCTAGTGCTCCATCGCATTCTAATGTTGCACTCCAGCATGTTCTAGTTCTTTTTGACCTTTGTTTGACAGATATTGGAGTGTCATTGCATGTGTTTTTTTTCCAAACGACAATGATCCACATGACCACACACACTCAGGTGGCTGTGGTGATGCACCCTCTGTCAGTCTGGTGCTCCATTGCATTCCAATGTTGCGCTCTAGCATGTTCTAGGGCTTTCTGACCATGGTTTGACACATATTAGAGTGTCATTGCATGTGTTCTTTTCCAAACCACAATGATCCACCTGACCACACACACTTAAGTGGGTGTGGTTATGCAACCTCTGTCACGCTAGTTCTCCATTGCATTCCAATGTCTCACTCCAGCATGTCCTAGGGCTTTCTGACCATGGTTTGGCACATATTGGAGTGTCATTGCATGTGTTCTTTTCCAAACCACAATGATCCACTTGACCACACACACTCAAGTGGGTGTGGTGATGCAACCACTGTCACGCTAGTGCTCCATTGCATTCCAATGTTGCACTCCAGCATGTCCTAGGGCTTTCTGACCATGGTTTGACACATATTGGAGTGTCATTGCATGTGTTCTTTTCAAAACCACAATGACCTACATGAACACACACAATCAAGTGGGTGTGGTGATGCAACCTCTGCCACACTAGTGCTCCATTGCAATTCAATGTCTCACTCCAGCATGTTCTACGGTTTTCTGACCATGGTTTAACACATATTGGAGTATAATTGCATGTCTTATTTTCCAAACCACAATGATCCACATTACCACACACACTCAAGTGGGTGTGGTGATGCAGACTCTGTCACTCTGGTGCTCCACTGCATTCCAATGGTGCACTCCAGCATTTTCTAGGCCTTTCTGACCTTGGATGGCCACATATTTGAGTATCATTGCATGTGTTCTTTTCCAAACCACAATGATCCACATGACCATACACACTCAAGTGGGTGTAGTGATGCAACCTCTATCACACTTGTGCTCCATTGCATTCCAATATTGCACTCCAGCATGTTCTAGAGCGTTCTGACCATGGTTTGACACATATTGGAGTGTCAGAGCATGTGTTGTTTTCCAAACCACAATGATCCACATGACCGCACACACTCAAGTGGGTGTGGTGATGCAACCTCTGTCACACTAGTGCTCCATTGCATTCCAATGTTGCACTCCAACATGTTCTAGGACTTTCTAACCATGGTTTGACACATATTGGAATGTCATTGCATGTGTTCTCTTCGAAACCACAATGATTAACATGAACACACACACACAAAAGTGGGTGTGGTGATGTAAACTCTATCACACTAGTGCTCCATCGCATTCCCATGTTGCACTCCAGCATGTTCTAGGGCTTTCTGACCATGGTTTGACACATATTGGAGTGTCATTGCATTTGTTTTTTCCAAACCACAATTATCCACATGACCACACACAATAAGTGGGTGTGGTGATGCAACATCTGTCACACTAGTGCTCCTTTGCATTCCAATGTTGCACTCCGGCATGTTCTAGGGCTTTCTGACCATGGTTTGACACATATTGGAGTGTCATTGCTTGTATTCTTTTCCAAACCACAAAAATCCAGATGACCACACACACTCAAGTGGGTGTGGTGATGCAACCTCTGTCACACCGGTGTTCTATTTCATTCCAATGTTGCACTCCTGCATCTTCTAGGGCTTTCTGACCATGGTTTCACACATACTAGAGTGTCATTGCATTTGTTACTTTCCAAACCACAATGATCCACATGACCACACACAATCAAGTGGCTGTGGTGGTGCAACCTCTGTCACTATGGTGCTCCATTGCATTCCAATGTTGCACTCTAGCATGTTCTAGGGCTTTCTGACTATGGTTTGACACATATTGGAGTTTCATTGCATGTGTTCTTTTCCAAACCACAAAAATCCAGATGACCACACACACTCAAGTAGGTGTGGTGATGCAACCTTTGTCACACTAGTTCTCCAATGCATTCCAATGTTGCACTCCAGCATTTTCTATTGCTTTGTAAACATGGTTTGACACATATTGGAGTGGCATTGCATGTGTTCTTTTCCAAACCATAATGATCCACATGACAACATACACTCAAGTGAGCGTGGTGACGTAACCTCTATCACACTAGTGCTGCATTGCATTCCAATGTTGCACTCTAGCTTGTTTTAGGGATTTTTGACCATGGTTTGACACATATTGGAGTGTCATTGCATGTTTTCTTTTCCAAACCATAATGATCCACATAACCACAAACACTCAAGTGGGTATGGTGATGCAACCTCTATCACACTAGTGCTCCATCGCATTCCAATGCTGTGCTCTAGCATATTCTAGTGCTTTCTGACCATGGTTTGACACATATTGGAGTGTCATTGCATGTGTTCTTTTCCAAACCACAATGATCCACATGACCATAGACACTCAAGTGGGTGTGGTGATGCAACCTCTGTCGCACTGGTGCTCCATCGTATTCCAACGTTGCACTCCAACATTTTCTAGTGCTTTATGAACATGGTTTGACACATATTGGAGTGTCATTGCATGTGCTCTTTTCGAAACCACAATGATCCACCTGACCATACATACTCAAGTGGGTGTGGTGATGCAACCTCTATCACACTTGTGCTCCATTGCATTCCAATATTGCACTCCAGCTTGTTCTAGGGCTTTCTGACCATGGATTGACACATATTGGAATGTCAGAGCATGTGTTGTTTTCCAAACCACAATGATCCACTTGACCACACACACTCAAGTGGGTGTGGTGATGCAACCTCTGTCACACTAGTGCTCCACTGCATTCCAATGTTGCACTCCAGCATGTTCTAGGCCTTTCTGACCATGGTTTGACACATATTGGAGTGTCATTGCATGTGTTCTTTTCGAAACCACAATGATACACATGACCACACACACAAAAAAGTGGGTGTGGTGATGCAACCTATATCACACTAGTGCTCTATCGCATTCCAATGTTGCACTCCAGCATGTTCTTGGGCTTTCTGACCATGGTTTGACACATATTGGAGTGTCATTGCATTTCTTTTTTCCAAACTACAATGATCCACATGACGACACACAATAAGTGTGTGTGGTGATGCAACCTCTGTCACACTAGTGCTCCTTTGCATTCCAATGTTGCACTCTGGCATGTTCTAGGGCTTTCTGACCATGGTTTGACACATATTGGAGTGTCATTGCTTGTGTTCTTTTCCAAACCACAAAAATCCAGATGACCACACACACTCAAGTGGGTGTGGTGATGCAACCTCTGTCACACTAGTGTTTCATTTCATTCCAATGTTGGACTCCCGCATCTTCTAGGGCTTTCTGACCATGCTTTCACACATACTAGAGTGTCATTGCATTTGTTAGTTTCCAAACCACAACGATCCACATGACCACACACAATCAAGTGGCTGTGGTGATGCAACCTCTGTCACTCTGGTGCTCCATTGCATTCCAATGTTGCATTCTAGCATGTTCTAGGGCTTTCTGACCATGGTTTGACACATATTGGAGTTTCATTGCATGTGTTCTTTTGCAAACCAGAAAAATCCAGGGTACCACACACACTCAAGTAGGTGTGGTGATGCAACCTTTGTCACACTAGTTCTCCAATGCATTCCAATGTTGCACTCCAGCATTTTCTATTTCTTTGTAAACATGGTTTGACACATATTGGAGTGGCATTGCATGTGTTCTTTTCCAAACCATAATGATCCACATGACAACATACACTCAAGTGAGCGTGGTGACGTAACCTCTATCACACTAGTGCTCCATTGCATTCCAATGCTGCACTCCAGCTTGTTTTAGGGCTTTCTGACCATGGTTTGACAGATATTGGAGCGTCATTGCATGTTTTCTTTTCCAAACCATAATGATCCACATAACCACAAACACTCAAGTGGGTATGGTGGTGCAACCTCTATCACACTAGTGCTCCATCGCATTCCAATGTTGTGCTCTAGCATATTCTAGTGCTTTCTGACCATGGTTTGACACATATTGGAGTGTCATTGCATGTGTTCTTTTCCAAACCACAATGATCCACATGACCATAGACACTCAAGTGGGTGTGGTGATGCAACCTCTGTCGCACTGGTGCTCCATCGTATTCCAACGTTGCACTCCAACATTTTCTAGTGCTTTATGAACATGGTTTGACACATATTGGAGTGTCATTGCATGTGCTCTTTTCGAAACCACAATGATCCACCTGACCATACATACTCAACTTGGTGTGGTGATGCAACCTCTATCACACTAGTGCTCCATTGCAATCCAGCGTTGCACTCTGGCATGTTCTAGGGCTTTCTGACCATGGCTTGACACATATTGGAGTGTCATTGCATGTATTCTTTTGCAAACCACGATGATCCACATGACCACTCACACTCAAGTGGGTGTGGTGTTGCAAACTCTTCCTCACTGGTGCTCCATTGCATTCCAATGTTGCAATCGAGCATGTTCTAGGGCTTTCTGACCATGGTTTGACACATATTGCAGCGTCATTGCATGTGTTCTTTTCGAAAACACAATGATCCACATGAACACACACAGTCAAGTGGGTGTGTTGATGCAACCTCTGTAACACTATTGCTCAATTACATTTCAATGTCTCACTCCAGCATGTTCTAGGGATTTCTAACCATGGTTTGACACATATTGGAGTGTCATTGCATGTGTTATTCTCCAAACCACAATGATCCACATGACCACATACACTCAAGTGGGTATGCTGATGGAACCTCTGTCACACTGGTGCTCCATTGCATTCCAATCTTTCACTCCAGCATGTTGTTGGGCTTTCTGACCATGGTTTGACACATATTGGAGTGTCATTGCAAGTGTTCGTTTACAAACCACAATGATCCACATGACCATGAACACTCAAGTGGGTGTGGTGATGCAACCTCTGTCACACTAGTGCTCCATCGCATTCCAATGTTGCACTCCAGCAACTTCTAGTTCTTTTTGACCATGGTTTTACAGATATTGGAGTGTCATTGCATGTGTTCTTTTCCAAACTACAATGATCCACATGACCACACAAACTCAAGTGGGTGTGGTGATGCAGACTCTGTCACACTGGTGCTCCATTGCATTCCAATGTTGCACTCTAGGATGTTCTAGGGATTTCTGACCATGGTTTGACACATACTGGAGTGTCATTACATGTGTTCTTTTCCAAATCATAATGATCCACATGACCACACACACTCAAGTGGGTGTGATGATGCAACCACTTTCACACTTGTGCTCCATCGTATTCCAATGTTGCACTCCAACATGTTCTAGGGCTTCCTAGCCATGGTTTTACACATATTGGAGTGTTATTGCATGTGTTATTTTCCAAACACAATGATCCACATGACCACACACAATCAAGTGGGTGTGGTGATGCAACCTCTATCGCACTAGTGCTCCATTGCACTACAATGTTGCACTCCAGCATGTTCTAGGGCTTTCTGACCATGGTTTTATCACATATTGGAGTGTCATTGCTTGTGTTCTTTTCCAAACTAGAAAAATTCAGATGACCACACACACTCAAGTGGGTGTGGTGATGCAGCCTCTGTCACACTGGTATTCCATTTCATTCCAAAGTTGCACTCCCGCATCTTCTAGGGCTTTCTGACCATGGCTTCACACATACTAGAGTGTCATTGCATTTGTTATTTTCCAAACCACAATGATCCACATGACCACACACAATCAAGTGGCTGTGGTGATGCAACCTCTGTCACTCTGGTGCTCCATTGCATTCCAATGTTGCACTCTACCATGTTCTAGGGCTTTCTGACCAAGGTTTGACACATATTGGAGTTTCATTGCATGTGTTCTTTTCCAAACCACAAAAATCCAGATGACCACACACACTCAAGTAGGTGTGGTGATGCAACCTCTGTCACACTGGTTCTCCAAGGCATTCCAATGTTGCACTCTAGCATTTTATAGGGCTTTGTAACCATGGTTTGACACATATTGGAGTGTCATTGCATGTTTTCTTTTCCAAACCATAATGATCCACATGACCACACACACTCAAGTGGGTATGGTGATGCAACCTCTATCACACTAGTGCTCCATCGCAATCCAATGCTGCGCTCCAACATGTTCTAGTGCTTTCTGACCATGGTTTGACACATATTGGAGTGTCATTGCATGTGTTCTTTTCCGAACCATAATGATCCACATGACCACAGAGACTCAAGTGGGTGTGGTGATGCAACCTCTGTCACACAGGTGCTCCATCGTGTTCCAATGTTGCACTCCAACATTTTCTAGTTCTTTGTGAACATGGTTTGACACATATTTGAGTGTCATTGCATGTGCTTTTTTGAAACCACAATGATCCACATGACCATACATACTCAAGTTGGTGTGGTGATGCAACCTCTGTCACACTGGTGCTCCATTGCATTCCAGCATGTTCTAGGGCTTTCGGACCATGGCTTGACACATATTGGAGTGTCATTGCATGTACTCTTTTGCAAACCACGATGATCCACATGACCACTCACACTCAAGTGGGTGTGGTGTTGCAAACTCTTCCTCACTGGTGCTCCATTGCATTCCAATGTTGCAATCGAGCATGTTCTAGGGCTTTCTGACCATGGTTTGACACATATTGCAGCATCATTGCATGTGTTCTTTTCGAAAACACAATGATCCACATGAACACACACAGTCAAGTGGGTGTGTTGATGCAACCTCTGTAACACTATTGCTCAATTACATTTCAATGTCTCACTCCAGCATGTTTTAGGGATTTCTGACCATGGTTTGACACATATTGGAGTGTCATTGCATGTGTTATTCTCCAAACCACAATGATCCACATGACCACATACACTCAAGTGGGTATGCTGATGCAACCTCTGTCACACTGGTGCTCCATTGCATTCCAATCTTTCACTCCAGCATGTTGTTGGGCTTTCTGACCATGGTTTGACACATATTGGAGTGTCATTGCAAGTGTTCGTTTCCAAACCACAATGATCCACATGACCACGAACACTCAAGTGGGTGTGGTGATGCAACCTCTGTCACACTAGTGCTCCATCGCATTCCAATGTTGCACTCCAGCATCTTCTAGTTCTTTTTGACCATGGCTTGACAGATATTGGAGTGTCATTTCATGTGTTGTTTTCCAAACTACAATGATCCACATGACCACACACACTCAAGTGGGTGTGGTGATGTAGACTCTGTCACACTGGTGCTCCATTGCATTCCAATGTTGCACTCTAGGATGTTCTAGGGATTTCTGACCATGGTTTGACACATATTGGAGTGTCATTGCATGTGCTCTTTTCCAAATCATAATGATCCACATGACCACACACACTCAAGTGGGTGTGATGATGCAACCACTTTCACACTTGTGCTCCATCGTATTCCAATGTTGCACTCCAGCATGTTCTAGGGCTTCCTGGCCATGGTTTAACACATATTGGAGTGTTATTGCATGTGTTATTGTCCAAACCCAATGATCCACATGACCACACACACTGAAGTGGGTGTGGTGATGCAACCTCTATCGCACTAGTGCTCCATTGCACTACAATGTTGCACTCCAGCATGTTCTAGGGCTTTCTGACCATGGTTTGACACATATTGGAGTGTCATTGCTTGTGTTCTTTTCCAAACCAGAAAAATTCAGATGACCACACACACTCAAGTGGGTGTGGTGATGCAACCTCTGTCACACTGGTATTCCATTTCATTCCAATGTTGCACTCCCGCATCTTCTAGGGCTTTCTGACCATGGCTTCACACATACTAGAGTGTCATTGCATTTGTTATTTTCCAAACCACAATGATCCACATGACCACACACAATCAAGTGGCTGTGGTGATGCAACCTCTGTCACTCTGGTGCTCCATTGCATTCCAATGTTGCACTCTAGCATGTTCTAGGGCTTTCTGACCAAGGTTTGACACATATTGGAGTTTCATTGCATGTGTTCTTTTCCAAACCACAAAAATCCAGATGACCACACACACTCAAGTAGGTGTGGTGATGCAACCTCTGTCACACTGGTTCTCGAATGCATTCCAATGTTGCACTCCAGCATTTTATAGGGCTTTGTAACCATGGTTTCACACATATTGGAGTGTCATTGCATGTTTTCTTTTCCAAACAATATTGATCCACATGACCACACACACTCAAGTGGGTATGGTGATGCAACCTCTATCACACTAGTGCTCTATCGCAATCCAATGCTGCGCTCCAACATGTTCTAGTGCTTTCTGACCATGGTTTGACACATATTGGAGTGTCATTGCATGTGTTCTTTTCCGAACCATAATGATCCACATGACCACAGAGACTCAAGTGGGTGTGGTGATGCAACCTCTGTCACACTGGTGCTCCATCGTGTTCCAAAGTTGCACTCCAACATTTTCTAGTTCTTTATGAACATGGTTTGACACATATTTGAGTGTCATTGCATGTGCTTTTTCGAAACCACAATGATCCACATGACCATACATACTCAAGTTGGTGTGGTGATGCAACCTCTGTCACACTGGTGCTCCATTGCATTCCAGCATGTTCTAGGGCTTTCTGACCATGGCTTGACACATATTGGCCTGTCATTGGATGTACTCTTTTGCAAACCACGATGATCCACATGACCACACACACTCAAGTGGGTGTGGTGTTGCAACCTCTTCCACACTGGTGCTCCATTGCATTCCAATGTTGTAATCGAGCATGTTCTAGGGCTTTCAGACCATGGTTTGACACATATTGGAGTGTCATTGCATGTGTTATTTTCCAAACCACAATGATCCACATGACCACACACACTCATGTGGTTGTGCTGATGCAACCTCTATCACACTGGTACTCCATTGCATTCCAATCTTGCACTCCAGCATGTTGTTGGGCATTCTGACCATGGTTTGACACATATTGGAGTGTCATTGCAAGTGTCCGTTTCCAAACCACAATGATCCACATGACCACACACACTCAAGTGGGTGTGCTGATGCAACCTTCGTCACACTAGTGCTCCATCACATTCCAATGTTGCACTCGAGCATGTTCTAGTTCTTTTTGACCATGGTTTGACACATACTGGATTGGCATTGCATGTTTTCTTTTCCAAACCACAATGATCCACATGACCACACAAACTCAAGTGGGTGGGTGATGCAACCTCTATCACACTGGTGCTCCATTGCATTACAATGTTGCACTCCAGCATGTTCTAGGGCTTTCTGACCATGGTTTGACACATACTGGTGCTCCATTGCATTCCAATGTTGCACTCTAGGATGTTCTAGGGATTTCTGACCATGGTTTGACACATATTGGAGTGTCATTGCATGTGTTCTTTTCCAAATCATAATGATCCACATGACCACACACACTCAAGTGGGTGTGATGATGCAACCACTTTCACACTTGTGCTCCATCGTATTCCAATGTTGCACTCCAGCATGTTCTAGGGCTTCCTGGCCATGGTTTAACACGTATTGGAGTGTTATTGCATGTGTTATTGTCCAAACCCAATGATCCACATGACCACACACACTGAAGTGGGTGTGGTGATGCAACCTCTATCGCACTAGTGCTCCATTGCACTACAATGTTGCACTCCAGCATGTTCTAGGGCTTTCTGACCATGGTTTGACACATATTGGAGTGTCATTGCTTGTGTTCTTTTCCAAACCAGAAAAATTCAGATGACCACACACACTCAAGTGGGTGTGGTGATGCAACCTCTGTCACACTGGTGTTCCATTTCATTCCAATGTTGCAGTCCTACATCTTCTAGGGCTTTCTGACCATGGTTTCACACATACTGGAGTGTCATTGCATTTGTTATCTTCCAAACCACAATGATCCACATGACCATAGACACTAGAGTGGGTTTGGTGATGCAACCTCTGTCACACTGGTGCTCCATTGCATTAGAATGTTGTACTCCAGCATGTTCAAGGGAATCTATATGACCACATACACTCAAGTGGGTGTGGTGATGCAACCTCTGTCACTCTGCTGCTCTATTGCATTCCAATGTTGAACTCCAACATGTTCTAGGACTTTCTAACCATGGTTTTACACATATTGGAGTGTCATTGCATGTGTTCTTTTTCGAACCACAATGATCCGCATGAGCATAGACACACTAGTGGGCGTGGTGATGCAACCTCTGTCACGCTGCGGCTCCATCACATTCCAATGTTGCACTCCAACATTTTCTAGTGCTGTTTAACCATGGTTTGACACATATTGGAGTGTCATTGCATGTGTTCTTTTCCAAACCATAAGTGTCCACATGACCACATACACTCAAGTGAGTGTGGTGACATAACCTCTATCACACTAGTTCTCCATTGCATTCCGATGTTGCACACCAACATGTTCTAGGGCTTTCTGACCATGGTTTGACACATATATGAGTGTCATTGCATGTGCTCTTTTCCAAACCACAATTATCTATATGACCACACACACTCAAGTGGGTGTGGTGATGCAACCTCTGTCACTCTGTTGCTCCATTGCATTCCAATGTTGCACTCCAGCAAGTTCTAGGACTTTCTAACCATGGTTTGACACATATTGGAGTGTCATTGCATGCGTTCTTTTTCGAACCACAATCATCCACATGACCACACACACTCAAATGGGTATGGTGATGCAACCTCTATCACACTAAGGCTCCATCGCATTCCAATGTTGCACTTCAGCATGTTGTAGTGCTTTCTGACCATGGTTTGACACATAATGGAGTGTCATTGCATGTGTTCTTTTCCGAACCACAATGATCCACATGACCATACATACTCAAGTTGGTGAGGTGATGCAACCTCTGTCACACTGGTGCTCCAATGCATTGCAATGTTGCACTCTAGCATGTTCCAGAGCTTTCTGAGCATGGTTTGACACATATTGGAGTGTCATTGCATGTATTCTTTTCCAAACCACAATTATCAACATGACCACACACACTGAAGTGGGTGTGGTGATGCAACCACTTCCACACTGGTGCTCCATTGCATTCCAATGTTGCACTCCAACATTTTCTACTGCTTTTTGACCATGGTTTGACACATATTGCAGTGTCATTGCATGTGTTCTTTTCGAAACCACAATGATCCACATGACCATACATACTCAAGTTGGTGTGGTGATGCACCCTCTGTTACACTGGTGCTCCATTGCATTCCAAGGTTGCACTCCAGCATGTTCTAGGGCTTTCTTACCATGGTTTGACACATATTGGAGTGTCATTGCATGTATTCTTTTCCAAACCACAATGATCCACATGACCACACACACTCAAGTGGGTGTGGCGATGTAACATCTTCCAGACTTGTGCTCCATTGCATTCCAATGTTGCAGTCGAGCATGTTCTAGTGCTTTCTGGCCATGGTTTGACACATATTGCAGTGTCATTTGCATGTGTTCTTTTCGAAACCACAATGATCCACATGGACACACACACTCAAGTGGGGGTGGTGATGCAATCTCTGTCACACTAGTTCTCAATTGCATTTCAATGTCTCACTCTAGCATGTTCTAGGGCTTTCGGACCATGGTTTGGCACATATTGGCGTGTCATTGCAAGTGTTCGTTTCCAAACCACAATTATCCACATGACCACACACACTCAAGTGGGTGTGGTCATGCAACCTCCGTCACACTGGTGCTCCATCGCATTCCAATGTTGCACTTCAGCATGTTGTAGTGCTTTCTGACCATGGTTTGACACATAATGGAGTGTCATTGCATGTGTTCTTTTCCGAACCACAATGATCCACATGACCATACATACTCAAGTTGGTGAGGTGATGCAACCTCTGTCACACTGGTGCTCCAATGCATTGCAATGTTGCACTCTAGCATGTTCCAGAGCTTTCTGAGCATGGTTTGACACATATTGGAGTGTCATTGCATGTATTCTTTTCCAAACCACAATTATCAACATGACCACACACACTGAAGTGGGTGTGGTGATGCAACCACTTCCACACTGGTGCTCCATTGCATTCCAATGTTGCACTCCAACATTTTCTACTGCTTTTTGACCATGGTTTGACACATATTGCAGTGTCATTGCATGTGTTCTTTTCGAAACCACAATGATCCACATGACCATACATACTCAAGTTGGTGTGGTGATGCACCCTCTGTTACACTGGTGCTCCATTGCATTCCAAGGTTGCACTCCAGCATGTTCTAGGGCTTTCTTACCATGGTTTGACACATATTGGAGTGTCATTGCATGTATTCTTTTCCAAACCACAATGATCCACATGACCACACACACTCAAGTGGGTGTGGCGATGTAACATCTTCCAGACTTGTGCTCCATTGCATTCCAATGTTGCAGTCGAGCATGTTCTAGTGCTTTCTGGCCATGGTTCTTTTTGACCATGGTTTGACACATATTGGAGTGTCGTTGCATGTGTTCTTTTCGAAACCACAACGATCCACATGACCACACACACTCAAGTGGGTGTGGTGATGCAACCTCTGTCACTCTGTTGCTCCATTGCATTCCAATGTTGCACTCCAGCAAGTTCTAGGACTTTCTAACCATGGTTTGACACATATTGGAGTGTCATTGCATGTGTTCTTTTTCGAACCACAATCATCCACATGACCACACACACTCAAATGGGTATGGTGATGCAACCTCTATCACACTAGGCCTCCATCGCATTCCAATGTTGCACTTCAGCATGTTGTAGTGCTTTCTGACCATGGTTTGACACATATTGGAGTGTCGTTGCATGTGTTCTTTTCGAAACCACAACGATCCACATGACCACACACACTCAAGTGGGTGTGGTGATGCAACCTCTGTCACTCTGTTGCTCCATTGCATTCCAATGTTGCACTCCAGCAAGTTCTAGGACTTTCTAACCATGGTTTGACACATATTGGAGTGTCATTGCATGTGTTCTTTTTCGAACCACAATCATCCACATGACCACACACACTCAAATGGGTATGGTGATGCAACCTCTATCACACTAGGCCTCCATCGCATTCCAATGTTGCACTTCAGCATGTTGTAGTGCTTTCTGACCATGGTTTGACACATAATGGAGTGTAATTGCATGTGTTCTTTTCTGAACCACAATGATCCACATGACCATACATACTCAAGTTCGTGTGGTGATGCAACCTCTGTCACACTGGTGCTCCATTGCATTCCAATGTTGCACTCTAGCATGTTCCAGGGCTTTCTGACCATGGTTTGACACATATTGGAGTGTCATTGCATGTATTATTTTCCAAACCACAATGATCAACATGACCACACACAATCAAGTGGGTGTGGTGATGCAACCTCTTCCACACTGGTGCTCCATTGCATTCCAATGTTGCACTCCAACATTTTCTACTGCTTTTTGACCATGGTTTGACACATATTGTAGTGTCATTGCATGTGTTCTTTTCGAAACAACAATGATCCACATGACCATACATACTCAAGTTGGTGTGGTGATGCACCCTCTGTCACACTGGTGCTCCATTGCATTCCAAGGTTGCACTCCAGCATGTTCTAGGGCTTTCTTACCATGGTTTGACACATATTGGAGTGTCATTGCATGTATTCTTTTCCAAACCACAATGATCCACATGACCACACACACTCAAGTGGGTGTGGCGATGTAACATCTTCCACACTGATGCTCCATTGCATTCCAATGTTGCAGTCGAGCATGTTCTATGGCTTTCTGCCCATGGTTTGACACATATTGCAGTGTCATTTGCCTGTGTTCTTTTCGAAACCACAATGATCCACATGAACACACACACTCAAGTGGGTGTGGTGATGCAATCTCTGTCACACTAGTTCTCAATTGCATTTCAATGTCTCACTCTAGCATGTTCTAGGGCTTTCGGACCATGGTTTGGCACATATTGGAGTGTCATTGCAAGTGTTCGTTTCCAAACCACAATTATCCACATGACCACACACAGTGAAGTGGGTGTGGTCATGCAACCTCCGTCACACTGGTGCTCCACCGCATTCCAATGTTGCACTCCAGCATGTTCTAGTTCTTTTTGACAATGGTTTGACACATATTGGAGTGTCATTGCATGTGTTCTTTTCGAAACCACAATGATCCACATGACCACACACACTCAAGTGGGTCTCGTGATGCAACCTCCATCACACTGGTGCTCCATTGCATTACAATGTTGCACTCCAGTATTTTCTAGGGCTTTCTGCCCATGGTTTGACACATATTGCAGTGTCATTTGGGTGTGTTCTTTTCGAAACCACAATGATCCACATGAACACACACACTCAAGTGGGTGTGGTGATGCAATCTCTGTCACACTAGTTCTCAATTGCATTTCAATGTCTCACTCTAGCATGTTCTAGGGCTTTCGGACCATGGTTTGGCACATATTGGAGTGTCATTGCAAGTGTTCGTTTCCAAACCACAATGATCCACATGACCATACGTACTCAAGTGGGTGTGGTGATGCAACCTCTTTCACACTGGTGCTCCATTACATTCCAATGTTGCACTCCAGCATGTTCTAGGGCTTTCTGACCATGGTTAACACATATTGGAGTGTCATTGCATGTGTTCTTTTCGAAACCACAATGATCCACATGACCATACATACTCAAGTGGGTGTGGTGATGTAACCTCTATCACACTATTGCTCCATTGCATTGCAATGTTGCAATCTAGCATTTTCTAGGGCTTTCTTACCATGGTTTGACACATATTGGAGTGTCATTGCATCTATTCTTTTCCAAACCACATGATCCACATGACCACACACACTCAAGTGGGTGTGGTGATGCAATATCTTCCACACTGGTGCTCCATTGCATTCCAATGTTGCAGTCGAGCATGTTCTAGGGCTTTCTGGCCATGGTTTGACATATATTACAGTGTCATTGCATGTGTTCTTTTCCAAACCACAATGATCCACATGAACTCACACACTCAAGTGGGTGTGGTGATGCAACCTCTATCACACTAGTGCTCAATTGCATTTCAATGTCTCACTCTAGCATGTTCTAGGGCTTTCTGACCATGGTTTGACACATATTGGTGTGTCATTGCAAGTGTTCGTTTCCAAACCACAATGATCCACATGACAACGACACTCATATGGGTGTGGTGATGCAACTTCCGAAACACAAGTGCTCCATCACATTGCAATGTTCCACTCCCGCATGTTCTAGTTCTTTTTGACCATTTTTGACACATATTGGAGTGTCATTGCATGTGTTCTTTTCTAAACCACAATGATACACATGACCACACACAGTCAAGTGGGTGTGGTGATGCAACGTCTATCACACTAGTGCTCCATTGCATTCCAATGTTGCACTCCAGCATGTTCTAGGGCTTTCTAACCATAGTTTGACATATATTAGAGTGTCATTGCAAGTGTTCTTTTCCAAACCACATTGATCCACATGACCACACACACTGAAGTGGCTGTGGTGATGTAACCTCTGTCACACTGGTGCTCCATTGAATTTTAATGTCTCAGTCTAGCATGTTTTAGGGCTTTTTGACCATGGTTTGACACATATTGGAGTGTCATTGCATGTGTTCTTTTCCAAACCACAAAAATCCAGATGAACACACACACTCAAGTGGGTGTGGTTATGCAACCTCTGTCACACTGGTGCTCCATTGCATTCCAATGCTGCACTCCAGCAAGTTCTAGGTCTTTCAAACCATGGTTTAACACATATTGGAGTGTCATTGCAAGTGTTCTTTTCCAAACCACAATAATCCTCATGACCACACAAACTCAAGTGTGTGTTGGTATGCAACATCTATCACACTGGTGCTCATATTGCATTTTAATGTTGCACTCCAGCATGTTCTAGGGCTTTCTGACCATGATTTAACACATATAGGAGTTTCATTGCGTGCGTTCTTTTCCAAACCAAAAAAATCCAGATGACCACCACACGCAAGTGGGTGTGGTGATCTAAACTCTGTCATACTGTTGCTCCATTGCATTCCAGTGTTGCACTCTAGCATGTTCTAGGGCTTTCTGGCCATGGTTTGCCATATATTACAGTGTCATTGTATGTGTTCTTTTCCAAACAACAATGATCCACATGAACTCACACACTCAAGTGGGTGTGGTGATGCAACCTCTGTAAAACTAGTATTGCATTTCAATGTCTCACTCTAGCATGTTCTAGGGCTTTCTGACCATGGTTTGACACATATTGGCGTGTCATTGCAAGTGTTCGTTTCCAAACCACAATGATCCACATGACAACACACACTCAAGTGGGTGTGGTGATGCAACTTCCGTCACACTAGTGCTCCATCACATTGCAATGTTGCACTCCCGCATGTTCTAGTTCTTTTTGACCATTTTTGACACATATTGGAGTGTCATTGCATGTGTTCTTTTCTAAACCACAATGATACACATGACCACACACAGTCAAGTGGGTGTGGTGATGCAACCTCTATCACAATAGTGCTCCATTGCATTACAATGTTGCACACCAGCATGTTCTAGGGCTTTCTGACCATGGTTTGACACATATTGGAGTGTCATTGCATGTTTTCTTTTCCAAAGCTCAATAATCCAGATGACCACACGCACTGAAGTGGGTGTGGTGATGCAACGTCTATCACACTAGTGCTCCATTGCATTCCAACGTTGCACTCCAGCATGTTCTAGGGCTTTCTAACCATAGTTTGGCATATATTAGAGTGTCATTGCAAGTGATCTTTTCCAAACCACATTGATCCACATGACCACACACACTCAAGTGGCTGTGGTGATGTAACCTCTGTCACGCTGGTGCTCCATTGCATTTCAATGTCTCACTCTGGCATGTTTTAGGGCTTTTTGACCATGGTTTGACACATATTGGAGTGTCATTGCATGTGTTCTTTTCCAAACCACAAAAATCCAGATGAACACACACACTCAAGTGGGTGTGGTTATGCAACCTCTGTCACACTGGTGCTCCATTGCATTCCAATGCTGCACTGCAGCAAGTTCTAGGGCTTTCTAACCATGGTTTAACACATATTGGAGTGTCATTGCAAGTGTTCTTTTCCAAACCACAATAATCCTCATGACCACACAAACTCAAGTGTGTGTTGGTATGCAACATCTATCACACTAGTGCTCATATTGCATTTTAATGTTGCACTCCAGCATGTTCTAGGGCTTTCTGACCATGATTTAACACATATAGGAGTTTCATTGCACTCCAGCCGAAGGTAGGATTTTCCTTCCCTTCTCTGGGTGGATTTTTCCCACGGGATCTTTGTTTCGCTTCTCTTATCTTCCCCTGTTGAGTAGCTTTTTCCAGTGCAGCTAGCGGAGGACGGCATGGGGGATGGTGAGCTCTCCTCCTTCTCTGTGGACTACAAGCCCGCGAAGTATCCCTAGACGGAGCCAAACCGGTTCCCCACCCGCGATGACGAGGGCTGCGAGTTCCCACCCGGTGAGAGATTTTTTATTGTCCTTTCCTGCCTTGCTTCCACTTTGTTTAGCCGCAAACTTGATAGTTCCCTTGCATGTTAGAGCAGCCATGCATGGCGAGGATGTGGATCTGGCTGAAGTTGCCACGCCTAGGGTCAAGGGAAGCGGGCCGCCCCGACCAGCGCCACACCGGCTGGAGGTGGCGCCAAGAAGAGCCGCCGCCCCAGAGCCGCAGCCGTCATGCCGAGCATCGCCGATTACGTGCTTCTATACCCCTTGGCTGCATTGGTGGGCTTGCATTTGCTTATTTCGTCCTTGTCTTTCCTATAGTGAGGCGATGGCCTTTCCCGGCTCCACGACCATCGCCACCATGTCCGCCCCTCCACCTACCGGGGCTGAGGGCTCCGGCGCGCTGGCTGCAACCTCCGAGGCTGCACCTGCATGTGTCAACACGGACGCAGCGGACGTGGTGCCGCCGGCTGCGCCCATGACGCTGCACCGGGCTAGCGCCGTCTCCCGGCTCACCGAGGCTCTCCTACCTAGGCACAGTGGTGCGGCGGTGCCTCCCCTTAGCCTGACGGCGGGGGCTGGCTCTGGCGCCTACCGGGTGGAGGAGCCGGTGGAGGTGCCACCGCTAGAGGTCTCCGTGCAGCCGGCGGGGATACCCTCCGTAGGCGCGGGGAGCGACGATGACCTCCAGGTCACCGGCTGGACACTGGCTTGGGTTGCGCCGCCACTAGACCCCGCCTTGGCGCAGCTGTCGGAGGCGACAACCCTGGCTATCGGCCAGGCCCACTATCTGGTTGAGGTGCTAGAGTAGGGGCTTGGCAAGGACAAGGCCTTGGGATCCTCGTTCGAGGTATGTGTCCCTTTGCCAATTTCGCTGTCTTTTGCTGCCCTGCATCTTAGCCGGTTCCTTTGGTTCTCACTTCCCTCTCTTACGCAGAGGGCTCTTGCCGACGCTGCCAAGGCCTCGCAGGATCTAGGTCGTAACATTGATTGCTCTGCCCTGTCCTCCCGATTGCGCGACTTCTCGTGCTTTTTGTTGACCATTGGGTACCCTCTTGTAGCTTTGTTGGCGGACCGGAACCGCGAGGTGGCCAGGCTAAAGGGGAAGGTTGCCCGGCTGGAGGAGTCCAACAAAGCTGGCTAGGACCAGATCGCCTAGATGGCTGCGCATCAGCAGCAGATGGAGGTCAAGGCCAGCCAAGCCAAGAAGGTGGTGGACACCCGGACCGAGGGGCTGAAAAACCAAGGAGATGGCGACATTGGGGGAGCTTTGCCAGATCGCTGAGATGGTCGTCAGTAAGTGTTCTTAAACCAGACCAGCATTGCAATTTGTCTCTCGTGGCCAATGTTGATCGTTTTCTCTTTTCTCGGGTGCAACTCATTATTCTGAGTCGACTGACCAGGCGCTGGCGTGCATCCCTGAGACGGACCCCGGGCGAGATCCCCACTCGGGGGAGCTGGTGGCGGTTGTCAGCGAGGAGGCGAAGCGGCTGCACACCGCTACGCTTGATGTTCACGACTATATCTGGCCTGACACCATCCAGCCGGCCACCTTGGATGCTCTGGCCGAGAAGATCCTGGGCGACCCTGACCTCATGGACGTGGCTCGGGAGTGGGCGGCACGCGGAGGCACGGAGATGGTGCTGGCCCTGCTGAAGTCCTGGTACCCGGACGTGGATCTGAGGAGCCTCTCTTGCGAATTTCGCCAAGGGACCAACTATTAGCAGCTTCGTGCCGAGGTTCCTGATATCCGCTCTTGTGGCGTGAAAGTTGGGAGCTTCGTCCAGCTGGACCGGGATTTCAGTGGCCCGGCTGGCACGGAGCCGTATCACTTCAGTCTGGATGCGGAGTGCACTGAAGCCCTGGCTGCGCCAGAGACTACCTCGGCCGACATCGGCTCCAGCAGCCAAGCCCCAGCAGATGCCTCCGGCCTTCCTGCCAGTCAGCAAGCTTGATCCCCGGTATGCCGGCAGTATTTGTAGGTGAAAAAACTTGTTATTTTGTGTTGGCAAACAACTATCTTGGTCCTGTACTGAATTCTGGTGGGAGCATAACCTCCTTTTGGATATTTCCCCGTGCTTTGTATCTGCACTTTCTATTTTGCATTTGTTGCATGCTTGTTTATGTGTGGGGGCGCGCGAGCGCACCCACAGGGTGTAGTCCCCGTGGTTTGGGCAAGCTGGAGAATACAGTCGGGTCGAAGCTCCTTTATGTTGTTGTCTGTTGCAGGTTTCTGTGTGGGGGCGCATGAGCGCACCCACTGGGTGTAGTCCCCGAGGTTTGAGCCGGCTCGAGGATACAGCTGGGTCAAAGCTCCTTTACCTTCTCTTCTTCCGCCTAGGAAGCGACTAGCCTCCGGCTCAGGAGTTCGTCATGGAACTTTGGCTCATGCAAACATGAAAAAACAAACAAGTTGTTTGCCAGGTTAAAAAGATGCAAATGGAATTGTAATCTGAGGTTCACTAGTCTTGAAATTGTGTTGTTTCACGCGAAGCCGATGACTTTGCCCTATTCTCAGTGAGCATTGGCAAATTTGATGTTGTGCCCTTGCTGGCTGCTAGCCAGAGTCGAAGGGGTATCTTAGTAGACATACTGCACGATACTGCAGGATTGGGTCATTGGCCTTAGGCAAGCGAGCGCAACTGAAACATCCAGACGTCTTTGTTTTCCTCGTGGCTTTTTCATGTAAGGGTCGTCGAGCGTTCTGCTCTTGCTGGATCTATCAGCCGGCTTGCGGTCTACAGCCGGAACCGAAGAGGGAGCTCTTAGAGCCGCGTACAGTACTTTGCCGCATGGATCGCGTGACCGTCTAGGACAATCGGTGAGTCCCCGGTGGAGATTGCCGGCTCCGGGGTTATAATAATGCAGCCAAAAAAGCCAAATTGTGCAGCATGACTTGCTAATTTATTGTGGAGTCCCCAAGACTGCGTCGAGGCTCCCATGCTTGTTTATTACATAAAGGTAAGATACATACACTTCTTGTTCAAGTGTAAAAGGGGCAAAGTAGGTTCGTGTTCCATGGGCGCTCGGTTTCTTCGCCTGAACGGTCCATCCTGTTCTTTTTTGGCTGGCGGGCGTCGATGAGGTAGTATGAGTTGTTTGCAGTGCCCGGCTGATGATGAATGGGCCCTCCCAAGGTGGAGATAACTTGTGTATCCCCTTGGTGTCCTGTACCAGACTTAGTACTAGGTTGCCTTCACGGAACGAGACGCTGTGGATCTGGCTGGCATGGTAACGGCGCAAGTTTTGCTGGTAGATGGCGGATCTAGTCAAGGCAAGCTCACGTGCTTCTTCGAGGAGGTCGACACTTTCCTCATGTGCTTCCTTGGCTTTCTTCTCTATGTAAAGCAGCTTGCGGGGTGCATCGAACTCGATGTCTGTGGGCAAGACCTCCTCCGCCCCGTAGACGAGGAAGAATGGGGTGTAGCCGGTGGACCAGTTTGGCATGGTGCGGAGGCTCCAAAGCACACCCGGTAGATCCTCTATCCAGTAGTCGGGGGATCGCATTAGTGGTTCGATCAGCCGGGGCTTGATTCTGGCTAGGACTAGACCATTTGCTCGCTCGCATTGCCCGTTAGACTAGGGGTGTGCCACAGATGCAAGGTCTTCTCGAATGCCCTTGTCTCTGCAAAAGCGTGCGAAAGCTCCCTCGGCGAAATTCGTGTCGTTGTCTGTTATGATGTTGTTGGGGTAGCCGAAGCGCGTGATTATGTCCGTGAAGAATTTGACCACTGCTGGCCCATCCATCTTCTTTATCGGTTTTGCCTCGATCCAATTGGTGAACTTGTCCACCGCCACCAGCAAGTGCGTCATGCCGGACCAGGCTGTTTTGAACGGGTCGACCATATCGATCCCCCAAACAACGAAGGGCCAAGTGATGGGAGTTGTCCTGAGTGCCGTAGACGGAGTGTGCTTCTGTTGGTTGAACCGCTAGCAACCGTTGCATGCTTTGACTATTTGTTTAGCGTCTTCCAGCGCCTTGGGCCAGTAGAAACCATGGCAAAATGCTTTTGCCACTATTGCTCGTGATGACACGTGGTGGCCGCACTCGCCCTGGTGAATGTCGATCAACAGCCGGATTCCTTCTTCCTGGCTCACGCACCGCCGATAAATGCCCCCAACGCTGCGCTTGTAGAGCTCGCTATTGATGATAGTGTATGCGCTGGCCCTCCACTTCATCTGCCTTGCCTCTACCTCCTCTTCGGGCAGCTCTCCTCTGGCCAGGAAATCCATGAACGGCTTGGACCATGTTGGAGTTTCCCGGATGGCGCATACCGCCTGCATGAGCAGGTTTACCTCTACGCGGATGGCCGGGTTGGGCTCGTCTGGTGGTCGACCCGGTGAAGTAGCAGAGCCAGCAGCCTCCAGGCTGGACGCGACAGTCCCCAAGCATGGTGAAGCAGTCCCTGGGTGAGGTGAAGCAGTCTCTAGGTGTGGTGAAGCCGTTGCGGAGGTCTTGGAGCCGGGAGTGCCCGGGTGCGGTGAAGCCGTCGCAGGTCTTGGAGCCGGAAGTCCCCAGGTTCGCATCCAATATGATGGAGTCAGATTCTGGAGATGGCGTGATTGATGGCTTGCGCAGGTGCTCGGGGGAGACTCCAGCCGGAATTGCCTGTCTTGTTGACCCGATGCAGGCGAGCGTGTCTGTGGCCTCGTTGTTTATTCTGGGGACATGGTGAAACTCGCATCCTTCAAAACAGGCACACAGCTGTTGTACGAAGAAGCAATATAGAGCCATGTTTGCATCCCTGGCGTCCCAATCGCCTGACACTTGCTGCATCACCAACTATGAGTCGCCAAAGCATAGGATGCATCGGATGCCGATCTCTTTTGCCATCTTGATGCCATGGACGGGCAACTCGTATTCGGCGACATTATTGGACGCGTGGAAGTGGATCTATAGCACGTACTCTAGCCGGTCCCTTTGGGGGAGGTGATGACCACTCTGGCTCCGAGCCCTCCATACATCTTGGAGCCATCGAAATGCAGCTACCAATGCGTGGAGTCAGGGCAAGGTGGTAGGTATTGCGTCTCTGCCCAGTCAACAAGGAAATCTGGCAAGGCCTGAGACTTGATCCCTGTTGCCAATGATCTCCGAAAGTGGTGCTAGCACCACCACCCGGATGGAGTGTTCTTGGAAGTAGTGCTTCAACTTCTTGGCGGCCATGTACACGCCATACACCAGCTTCTGGTAATGGGGTAGTTCTTCTTTGAGAGAGAGAGTAACTCACTCAAATAGTACACCGGTCGCTGCACCGGCTGTACCTTTCCTTCTTCCAGCCTCTCCACCACTAGCACCATACTGACGACCCGGTTGGTGGCTGCGATGTACATCAGCATGGGATCCTTTGCTGCTGGTGCTGCCAGTATGGGTGGTGAGGTGAGCATGCACTTGAGGTTGCGGAAAGCTTCATCCGCCTGCGACGTCCATACGAATTTGTCTGTCTTCTTCATGAGCTGGTATAGCGGAAGTGCTTTCTCGCCCAGCCGGCTGATGAATCGACTGAGGGAGGCCAGGAATCCAGTGAACTTCTGGACATCTTGCAAGTTCTTAGGCGGCTGCATGCGCTTGATTGCACCGATCTTCTCCAGGTTCGCCTCGATTCCTCTCTCTGATACGAGAAAACCGAGGAGCTGGCCAGCTAGGACGCCAAACACGCACTTCTCCGGGTTCAGCTTCATCTAGAACCAGCGGAGGTTGGTGAATGTTTCCTTCAGATCTTCAAGGAGTGTCTGGCACTCCTTGGTCTTGACTACCACGTCATCGACGTAGGCGTGTATGTTTCTGCCGATCTGAGTCTGCAGGCACTTCTACATGTAGTGCTGGTATGTTGCCCCATCGTGCTTCAGTCCAAACGACATGGTGGTGTAGCAGTAGGCCCCATAAGGAGTAATGAATGTTGTCTTTATTTGATCAGCGGGGTTCAGCCGGATCTGGTGGTAGCCGGAATACGCATCCAGAAACGACAACAGCTCGCAGTCGGCCGTTGAATCGATCACTTGGTATATCCTTGGCAGGGCGAATGGATCTTTGGGACATGCTTTGTTGAGGCTGGTGTAGTCAACACACATGCACCAAGTTTTGTTCTTCTTCAGCACCAGCACAGGGTTTGCTAGCCATTCCGGGTGGAAAACCTCCATGATGAATCCGGCTGCGAGGAGCCGGGTGATCTCTTCACCTATGGTTCTTCTTTTCTCTTTCACGAAGCAGCATAGTGACTGTTTGACCGGCTTTGCATCCGACCTGACATGTAAAGAGTGCTCGGAGAGCTCCCTCGGAACACCTGGCATGTCCTTGGGGGACCAAGCGAAGTTATCCCGATTCTCACGGAGGAAGTGGATGAGCGCACTTTCCTATTTGCTGTCAAGTTCGTCTCTGACTAGGACGAACTTGTCTGGCTCGGCCTTGTCTAGCAGGATATTTTTGGTGCCCTTAGATGGCTTGAATTGCGCTTCCCCGGTAGGCTTGGGCTCGCCAGCCGGCATGTCCTTCTGCAGGGCCGCCATATTCTGCATGATAATGTGCTTCTCTTCCGCAATGATCATGGCCTCCGCTAGCTTGGACCCGTCTGTGGTGCACTCCACAGACCGCCTGTAGCAGCCAACCACGGTGATGACACCCTTTGGCCCTGGTAGCTTCATCTTGAGATATGCATAATGTGGTACCGCCATGAACTTGGTGAGTGTCGGGCGCTCTAGGATTGTGTGATATGCACTGGAGAGGTTGAACACCTCAAACCAGATGGGCTCGTGGCGGAAGTTATCCTTCATGCCGAAGATGACGTCCAGCCGGATCTTTCCGATGGGCGAATGCAATGGGCTCAGAACGGCCCCGTGGAATGGATGTCTCCATCTGCGACTCGCTGATACCAAGACGGTCTAGCGAGCTATGGTACAGGAGGTTGATGCTACTCCCACCATCTACGAGGACGGGGGAGAATCTGTAGGAATGCTTCTTGGATACAATGATGTGATCCAAGACCATCGTGTAAGTGACTAGGTGAGGCAGCACAGCTGGCCGGTCCTTCCGACTCCATGCAATTTCTTGCTTCGACTAGTTGAGGTACTGGGGGATGGGAGGAACGATCGCATTCACCTCCGCCTTGCGGCGTCTCTTGTGATGCTTGGTCTCCGGATCCGTCATGAAGATGTGGTAGTTTACTACCTGGCGGGGATAGTTGTCATCGTCATTCTCCCTCCGGCACTGGTTATTGCGGTCGCTTGGCGGCCCACTGGCTGGGGGTGGTGGTGCCTGCACAGCCGGCACGCCAGCAATCTCCACCATCTTCTTTGTCCAGGTGCACTAGCGTGTGGCATGTGTAGCCAGTTTGTTGCCTCCGCTGTGGAACTTGCACGGCTCATCAAGCATTGACTCGATGGTGTACTTGGGCCTTGGAGGCCGGTCATCAAGCTTCTATATCTGGCGTCCGCCTGTAGCCAGATCCTCCTGCACTGTCGCCACCTGCCTGGAACCATATTGGTTATCCGGCTGGTTATCCTTTCTCTTGCTGTGTCGGTTGTGATGCCACCTGGAGCTGTGGCCATTCCCCTCCGGTTGGCGCCAATCCACAACGACGTCGACGATTATTTGCCCCTGGTCATCTACCCGGAAAAATCTTTTCATTGCCACGTTGGTGGTGGCGTACTTGTCCGCGATGGCCATGGTCCGCACCATGGTGGTAGGCTCCACCCGATGAAGGTTGTGCTTGAGCATAGTGTCGTCTCTACAGCCGTTGACGAAGAAGTCGACCGCCTGGTGCTCGCGTACCCCCTCGCAGGAGTTGTGCATGCTCGTCCACCGGGTTATGTAGGAGCGATCATGATGAGGACATCCCGACAAAGACACCTACCCCAATTACTACCGATGATGTTCCAGCTACTGCAAAGAAAGATCAATCCAATGAGATAAGGATTGGACCAATTACAGGAGCTCGTGCTAAGCTACTAGAACAACAGGCGAACTTGTTTCTTAATAAACCTGGTGTTTTAGTTAATGAGAATTTTATACTACCTAAGTCTTTGAATTATTGTATGATCAGGTACTTGGGAGAAGAAGGCATAGCACAAAGCGAGGAACTAATGGAACATGGCGTGTTGATCAATGAAGAATGCGTGAGGGAGGAGAGGGAGGAAGCGCAAGGTGCTGTCTAAGACGAAAATCAACAAGTGGAGCAAGTTCTCTTCCGCGGTAGAGAAAAGCACCAGTTTTCTGCCACGACAGGTTGCCACGGCAGGAAAACCGGCTCAAACTCTACCACGACAGGCTGCCATGACAGAGAAACCGAGTGAAACTCTGCCACGGCAGAGTCGTGAGGCTGAACCCTCTATGGGTCGGTTTGTATGTTAGTTGGGTGGGACCAACTCGGATCCCACCTTAGCCGCCACACCCCTAGACTCATAAATATATGGGGCGCACTAGTTTCAGGGTTGAGACCACGTTAAAATTATTTTGAAGTTATTTCTTTCATAGAACATATGGAATTACTTGTGATCGAATTCTACCAACTGCAGTTGAGTGTGATCTGTTGTTCAATTGGGAATTAGTAGATTAGAAACTACCGTTCGTGGTCGACGGCTACGTGCGCAAGAATGTGGTGTTTTGAATATCCTACAAGGTTCAAGAGATGTTGCATTGGCATCAGGGATCCAGCAAGAGAGATCATAGCTTCACATTAGTTATGTATCATCCACCATCATCATCGACAAGTGCTTGCTGAGAAGATCGGGCCACCTAATATCAGATCAGATTTGTCCGGACCCTACACGCAAAAGGCGAGCTCGCCGGGTCGACCTGGACGCTTGTAGGTGCCGGTGATGTTGCGGACGAACGCCTGCTCGAAATCAATCCAAGCGTTGATGCTGTTGTCGGGGAGGCTGTTGAGCCATGTCCTAGCCGAGTCGAGGAGCATGAGGGGTGCATAGCACACAGCTACCTGGCGCTTGCCGTTCACGATGACCATGGTGGTGTAGTCCACCAGCCAGTCCTCCGTCTTGACCGAGCCATTGTACTCTGGCGTATCCCTTAGGAGAGAAAATCCCTTTGGAAATGGTTCATTCCGGATTCGCGGTCCGAAGCACCTTCGACCGGTTGGGCTTTCTTCTTCCAGCGCGCGCGATTGGACCCACTACAAGAAATGGTTGACTAGTGACCTTTTCATAACGACCATGATTTTTTTGGTCATAGATCTATGACCATTTTAAACCTAATGGTCGTATGCCATTTGAGAGGGTACAAACCCTAGAAAACTACGACCTTTATTATCAGGAAGGTCGTAACTTCATTACACCGATTGGTCATAACATGGACAACACCGGCCTACGACCTTAATTTTAGAAAATTGCGACCAATTTAAAAGGTCATTACTACTAATACATCATTTGTTAAAACGATTAGACTACCAACTAACAAGTTTCACCTATGTGTCATGTCCACATGTTAATTTTTATCTACATGTCATACCTACGTGTCAATTTTCGTCCATGTGTCAATCTTTTTTAAACATACCGCTTGCATTTGGAAACACGGGCTGCCAGACGGGACTCTCGCGCGCCACCAGCACGACCTGCGGGCGGGACCCACACGCGCCATGCGCGCTAGAACCACTTGGGCCTACAGGTGGGACACATGTGCGCCACCAACACGACCTGCCAGGGAAGCCTAGAATTAATAACGGCAAAAAATTATGAGCATTAGAGAATGTATACGTAGTTTAAATCGGATCCACTTCCTGCCGATTCGGCAAACATTTGTCTTTTTCACTAGGGGTGGATGAAAAGGTTTTCTAATTGGGACACTATCCATGTAATATGGTCTTATAATTTTGAAAAAATATGGTGGTAGCATTTTGAATTAGCCCTTTGGCGGTTGCTTCACAAAATGCCCCATTTTTGCACTCGGAAAATGAAGATAGCCAATCAGAATAAAGAGACGGACTATCCGAGGATCACCCTATAGAAGTAGATCTCAACCGTCCACATGGATCCATCCAACGACCCAAATTTTTATCTCCCATCAGGTCTCCCGCCTCCCTCCGTGCCCACATTTCAAGATTAAATGACCGAAAAGCCGTATAGTTTCCACGGTAGTAGCAGATAAAAGATAAGGGACAGTTTTGTAAAATCTTACACACCGTGCATTCAGATCGAGATGGACATCCATCCAAACCTAAGCCTCTCCCACCCTGCAGCGCTGTTCCTTCACACCACCCATCCGACGTTGCCGCCACCACAAACCCCTCCGCTCCTCTTCCTTTGTCACCCGTGGCAGCCTCCAAAGCCGGTGGTTCCACCGCGTAGCGGCGTCGGTAGACGGAGAGGTCGGCGACGCAGCAGCCCGTGATTAGGAGGTGTTCGGCGGCCGAAGGGGGATGTCATGGGCGTGTTCACCTTCGTGTGCCACAAGTGTGGTGGCGAGAGGGTTCTGGCTGCCGCCGCAGATGCAAGCCTCCCCATCGTATCTGGACATCAAGATCTACACCTAGGCCATCATCCATTCAACCTCATCGCCGAGAGCCTTCTTGACTAGTGTGTACTACAACCAAACTCCGCCATTGCATCGCCTCCTTCCGAGAAGTGCCTTGATGATACCTCTACTTGTTTCTCTGTGATGCAGATGGCGTACGAGGACGCTTGGAAGGCCAGCCACCTTGACCTTCCGTCGAGGATGCCATCACCAGGTGTGTTCGATCTAGATCCTCTTCTTTATCGCCGCCATCATCGTCGTGTCGTTGTACATGTGTTTAGCGCGTGTTGTTGTCTATCGCGTTTTAGGATCTTCACGTGCCTGAGAGGCCCGTTTTTGCTCGTATCTTGCTCAATTGATCTTCTAGTACCTCTTAGAAAAGAACAGTATGCATCCCTAGATGCCCTATAGTAATTTCTATGGCACAACTATATAAGATAGTTTCCTTGAGTTACTTTCCAACCGGGGTCTCTATGTTGCAAGTGTTAGTGTTATCTCTATAACATTCTTTTTAGTGGACAGAAAAACCTATGTAATGTACCATTTGCTCGGTAAAGGTTATTACAATTTGTTCCATTTGTGCTCAGATGCTAAATTTACTTGTTGCATGCATGAACCTTATCCAACAATTAACTCTTTGACCGTCCTTTAATAAGAACTACATGTTAAATATACTTGTTACATAGAACCAAATGAGAAAAGATATGGTCCTGTACTGTTTATGTTGATTTGTTTGCTAAAATGTAGTCAAATACTGCTGAATTTGTACTGGTGCAGTCTAACTTGTTATCTAGGGTTCAGATTACCTATTCCTTGAATCCATAAGTTCCATATATATCCACTGAAGAAAACATCTGTTATTGTTGCGTCATGCAGGTCGCAGGGCTTGGCGACTCCACCGCCGACATTGATGGTCCCCTGCTCACGCAGATGGAGCATGTCCTCGCCGAGTTTAGATTTCTCCCGAGGCTGGACTTCCTCCATGTCATCCGCGTTGACCTCGCCGTACTGTTGTAAGCTCCTGATCTGAAATTCATCTCCGCGTTACCACTGCAACCACTTCTATGGAAGATTGCACCAGGCAATGAATCCATAGAACCAAAGATGCCATTTCATTTGGATTTGCTGATGAATTCATCTAGCGTGTTAACTAGTTGCCTAGTTGGATGATGTTGTGTGGTGTTGTACCGACTAATCTAAATTGATGTGATAGTACTTCATAGCTTACAATACTTAACATTATAGTTATGCGAACCTCTTGCTGCTTTGTTCACTTTTTACCATAATGCTTACACATATCAAAAAGATGTTTCATATATTTATATTTAATAGTGTTTCTTCTGCTTTGGCAGCCCAAGTAGATGAAAGTTCTTGTTATGTTCACTTCTTACCACAATGCTTAAATATATCAGAAAGCAACTTCATATGGTTATGTTTAATACTGTTTCTACTGCTTTGGCAGCCTAAATAGATGGTTTGAATTCTTAAGGCTAAATGATATGTATCCAGGATCCAATTTGGGTGTTAGACAGTTGCCCTGCTCCTCTCCCTGTTCGTTTGACGTGACCCTTATGGCTCTATTCTAATGGATTCTGTTGTCCTTACAGAAGTGGAGCAAGGGAAGCAAAGGGATAAGGTGAACAACATGGTGCTGTTCGACCATGCCACCTATGACAAACTCATCATCAAGGTGCCCAAGTACAAGCAGATCACCCCCTCCATCCTCTCCAAGCGCCTTAGGGTAACACACATTCTCCTTCCAGGTCTCCTGCTCCCCATTACTTCTAGCAAATTCTGATCCATAGTTGCCATGTGAAGTTTGTATCATCTTGATTCTTGCTAAGCATGAAAATACAGTTGATTCTTGTGATTACTGTAGCTAGCTAATTTCAGAGGAAAGGAAAGCATCAATGATTGTGCACGTTAATTTCCACTTATGGTTGCCAAAGTATGCTACATTTGTATGGGTTGCTCAGAAGCAACTAGATGTTGAATTATGGGTAGTTCTTGAATTATCTGGATCTTGTTCTACACTATGCCATTTTGTTGTTTCCTTCTCTTGGTATAGTGTGATTTGGTCCAAGTCAGTGAATGCACAGAATAAGATTGCACTAATTTTCAAATTGGGGTGAACATAAATTCTGCAGTTGTAAGCGATTTGTATCTGTTTTCAATTGTACTAGAAGTATGACGTTGCTTCATGTTTGCCCCTCCCTTTCTATGTGCTACATTAACTGTATCCATGTTAAAGCAAATGGAAACATGGCTGAGAACTAGTATCGGTGTTGATTTGTCTATGGATCACCTGACTCGAATTTCTCCAATTTCAGGTGCATTGGTCACTGCGGGTGTCCTGATAGCTGGTATGGTCAGCTACTAGGTCAGAAGTTGACGAGGGCTTGTGCGGAGCATGTGCAACCTTGTTTGTTTGTAATTCCCATGCACTGTATGATTATTTTTGTAGGTTTGAGTGGATAGTAAGCTTGTGCTACTGTATGATTCTGTAATATACTGTTGTTGTCCAAATATTATTTGTAATAATCGTAAGAATCATTTGTTGTTTACTGTTAGAACCAAAACCTAACGGTTTATTCGTGAGAAATTCAATCTGACGAGTGGGGACTATATGAAATGTTTACTAGTGGGACCTGTCTGGAATTTATATCTGACATGTAGGACCTGTTGTGAAATTAAATAAAAAAACGAAAATGTTGGGCAAAAGAAAATGCCAGAAATGAAAATATACGGGCTTAAATTTTGGGCTTGGCCCATGAAATAAATGGATAGTAAAGCCAAGTTGAGAAACCAAAAGGCTAGAATAATTCGGCTTGGCCCATGTAAAACACTAAATTGGACTAGGCTGAATTTGTTGCCACGTCAGATTCCACGTCAGATTGGCTTACATGGATAGGCTGGAATGCCATGACCAAATTTATTGGTCATAGACACTATGACCATCTATTTTGGTCATAGTAGTTCATGACGAATTTAAAAAAAGGTCGTGAGTTGTCTATAGTGACCCTCGGTATGTGACCTATTGTTTTTGGTCATACAAAGGTCATAGATGGACTACTATGACCTTCATATGACCAATATTTGGGGTCACCAGTTAGCACATTCCTTGTAGTGACCAGTAGGTCGATGTGTGCGTGGGCGTCTTGCGGTTCCTCCGGCTCGAGCGGTCCTAGCCGGCCAGATAGGCGGGACTTGGGCTGCACTTGGCCTTTTCCGGCATCGTCGGCCGGCTCGCGGTTCTGGCTAGTGACGGCCGCGGCGTTGCGGGCATTGTGCCCACGGCTTGCTGATCCGCCGCGTGGACGGTTGCTTGGCCTCGCACCGTTTGGGGAAGAGGCTTTGCAGGCACCTGCGGGCAGATCCGCCATCTGACGAGCCGGTTGGGTCTTACTGTTGTCGCCCATGCTGAGCTCTGCCTCAACCTGCTGTTTGTTTGCCGTGACCACGAGGAGCTGGACACGTGCTTTCTAACGAAGCAGCTCTTCGCCCTCTAGGTGGCTTAGTTCGGTGACTCTACCGCCTCCGTGGCCCTCATGTTTTTGGCGGGAGTGCTATAGACTGGTTGCACCACAGGTGTACGTGGATCAGCATCACGATCCATCTCCGAACCGAGGTTTCGGCCTTGGCGCTGGACCAGGCGGCTAGCGCCGGGTAAGCGGGCGAAGCCGTGCACAATGTTGTACTCTGTTGGGCGGCTACCACGTTGCCAGCTTCTTCCAGGAGGCTCTGGTGAGTAGCCTCCAGCACTGTCGCTGTTGCTGCTGGATCTGCCTCGATGGGGGTGATGGGGTTGCGGAGGTTCTCGATGGACGCGGTAAGAAGGTCCTGGTTCGTGAGGCGCGAGTTAGTGGCGCGACCATCTCCGTTGCGCTCCAGAGGTGGGCGGCGGTTCTCGCCTGACCCTGCCATCATGACATTGACGCTGCCACTGGCAACACGTGAAGCGGAGAAACCAGGAGGCGCGCCAGAGACGGTGACAACCTCGTGAGGAAAGGCCTCGGCGACGGTGGCAACGTAGACGCGGTGCTCGCCGAAGTGCATGATGGAGCTGCTGCCTGGGAAGGTTCCCCGGTGAAGCAGGATGCATTGTCGAGGACACAATCGAAGGAGCCAAAGGTGGGGACGAGGCTATAGGAGACTCGCTCACCAGCAGTGAGCGGAAGTCCCGTGCGAAAGATGATCCTAGCCGAAGCGCCATGCCCCACGGTGGGCGCCAACTATCATGGTGTGGAACACGGCAATACCATTGGGGATGGCATGAGAGGGGACAATCAGGATGCTATCGGTGGCTACTCGCAATGGGTTGGGCGCATATACTGCAAACACAGTGATGTACCCAATACAAATGCTCCTTGAGCTGTTTTCCTGGCTACTCCTTGCTTGAAGAAGAAGATGAACTACTCAACTTATCCAATCTAGAGAACTTCTAACTTGTAATCGTCTACCTAGAACCCTAGCACTACCTCCCCTTATATACTGGTTGAGGAGGTATTTTACAAGATGGGTTCTAGGTTTACTGTTTGGATTTGGGCTTTACAAAGTGGGTCAGCTGGACGGGCCCGAGCGGTAGGCCTGGGTCCAGTCAAGACTCCAGTATAGGGCAGTACAAATCTACAGGGTCCAACGCCCTAGCTTTACTCGTCAGCCGGCTCTTATCCGTCAACCGGCTCTTTATCCGTAAGCCGGAGCTTTACTCGTTAGCCCTTGCATTGCTCGTCAGCCTCTAACTTTGGCCTAGTTGTCCGGTAGCACCGACCGGGCTAGCCATCCTGTCCGATCAATGGTGCGCTGAGCAAGGAAGGTCACCCCCACCGTATCATGACCAGCGGATCCGAGGCGGCCGGCTAGGAGCGGCCTCCCAGCCGGTTCTTCTGGCTACCCGGCTAGACAGGCCAGCCGGGGAAACTTGGACACGGACCGGGTGGAGAGTTCCACCCGGCTGTGGTTCCTTGTTTTGGGTCCAGACGGCCAGAGCTCTTTGGAGCCAGCCGGTTGGTCCTGTCTTGGCCTACCCGGGGGTCATCCCCCTGAAATTTCCAATACACAATAATCTAGATGACCACACACACTCAAGTGGGTGTGGTGATGCAACCTCTGTCACACCGGTGCTCCGTCGCATTCCAATGTTGCACTCCGGCCTGTTCTAGGGCTTTCTGACCATGGTTTGACACATATTGGAGTGTCATTACAAGTGTTCTATTCCGAACAAAAAAAATCCAGATGACCACACACACTCAAGTGGGTTTGATGGTGCAACCTCTGTCACACTAGTTCTCCATTAGATTCCAATGTTGCACTCCAGTATTTTCTAGGGCTTTCTGACCATGGTTTGAGACATACTTGTATGTCATTGCATTTGTTCTTTTCCTAACCACAATGATCCACATGACCAAAGACACTCAAGTGGGTGTGGTGATGCAGACTCTATCACACTGGTGCTCCATTGTGTTGGGGATATACTTTACGGGTATCCTCATAGTTCCTCACTGACCAGGGTGGGCCACTTCGGGTTAGAGCTTTGCTTCACGGGCGGCCCAGTCAGGGAGAAAGATGGAGTCCAATCCGGCTATGGGAAGGCCTAGAAGACTTACCGACTTAGGCCCATAATGTTACTTGTAGTTCAAGATGTACTCTGTAACTGACTCTTAGTCGTAGCCGGATAGATCTCTCCTGTAAACCCTAGGCCGGCTATCTATATATGCCATCCTAGGGAGAGCCTTAAGGGCAACCCTCAAGTCCCATAGGCGAAACCCTTGTAACCCATATTCCGGCTCTGCCATATTACTGGATTGCTAGAAGGAGTAGGATCCGTCCAAAGCCAGCGGATTCGAACCTGGGTAAACTTGTGTGCTCACCGTCCCGGAACACCGTACATCTCACACCCCTCTCTTCCGGACGCCTCGAGGACCCCCTCATGGCGTACTTGTTATCAATCCGAGGACAGTTGGCACCCACCATGGGGCAAGTGATCTTCGGATCTGCGTTCCGAGCGGAATTTGCAAGAATCGGAATCGCCGAGACTATCGCCGTCGGTCGCATCCTCTACGCCAGCGATGTCCCTCTCATCGTTCTCGAGGAGACTTGGATTCTGGCAAGGGAGACCGTGACTGCCTACACAATCATGTCTTTTGGCGAGATCGATGTTTACATCGGTTTCGCTGAACCTGCCAAACCCACCCTAGCGGTGATGATAGAGGCAGAAGAATTTTCTAGGTCCCCTTTATCCGCGGAGGCGGCAGAGTTCCGGATCTCAGAAAATCCTACTCCCACCCAGCCCACACCAGTTGCGGAGATAGTGGAGAAACCCGAACCTGAAGAAGACCTAGCGGTCAACGTCGAATCTGGAGTGGATCTCCCCGGAGGAGCCAAATACTAGATCAACCCACCCGTGGAAGTCGAAATCCAGGAGGAGCATATCAACGACACTGATTCTGGCTCTGATAATGCCAGAACAGACAGGCCTTTCCTAAGGTACACACTACGACGTATGATACTGCAAGGCAAAAGAGCAGATGCAATCCTCGAGACCATCAAAAGTTTCGATATGGCTGATCGCGAAAGCCGTAGGTACCTCAGGAAGCACGCGTCGCACTTTGTCGGATACGTGGGATCCGGATCCGACTCTGCCGATGCTAGAGAAAACACCGACTCGGTGCTGGAGACAATTGGAACAAACGCCGACGTACCCGCATCCTCGGATGAGTCGATGACGTCAGCAGATTTCCGAAAGTTCTCCGCAGAATATGAAGAGGAGTATAACTCCAAAGCTGAAGAAGAAGGAGAAGCCATAGATGAAGGATCCGGGGAACACTCTCCCAAAACGCAGGATGACATGGACGTCGGAGATAATCCCGAGGTCCAGATGTCCGAAAGTACCGATCAGAGCATGACTCCGGGAAACGGGCCCAAAGCCGTCTTTGCTACCGGCGCTGCCAAGAAGGCAAAGAAGAAGAACAAGAAAAACAAGACCCCGACAAAAGACCCTCTAACAGAGGAGGTGATTGCCGAGGAATACGAAGAAGACTCGGATGGAGCACTTATCCCAGACGAGCTGAAAAAAGAAGCATCGGTGGATGGAAACGTACACTGAAGGTGCGCATAAATTCATTGATGCCGCATTAACCACACCTATCCCTACAGCTGCAGAACTTACTGCAGATGAGCTGGATGAAAGGGCGCAAGCCCTAGAAGCCCGTCGTCAACAACTCCTCGATGAATCCAAAAACATCGAGGTGGAGAAGAAACGCATGTCGAACAAGGAGTACATGTCTCGTCTGCATCAGAAGACACGGAAGCATCACATAGATGACAACCAATTCCCACGTGTTCGTGTCGTCCTTTTTGGAGATGAGATGGGGAAGCCACAGAAAGATAGCAACGGAGATTGGGTATACCCAATGCCTGTACAAAATACCGTGGAAGCCCGAGAAATTCTATCGGCTAACCCAGGACCAGAGGAGATCCGTTTGGGTATCAAGCTACTCAACAAGGGACTGGAGCAGCAAAAGGTCGCCCTGTCCGGAAGTCAAAAACTGGTCTCAGATGCTGACCAATGTCGCACAGATCCGGCATGGGCTGGCGTAAGATCCCATTACGTCCAGGCGCAGTATCATGACCCTGAACGCAGGGAAGACAACTATTCAAGAACCGGATCTTTAGGACAGCATCACAAAACTTCGCGTAACTAGAGCAACGTCGCCCCAACGACCGAGAAAGAAGCCATCGCTGCCTTGAATCCGACAAACCCTCCCCGGCGAGAATCTAAAGATCGAAGGGGAGAAGATAAAGAGAAACGTCGGGAGGAGGACCGTCAGGGAATGCAATATCCTAGACATGAGAACCGTCCGGCTAAGCCTCACCATGGTGGGAACGACGGACGAAGAAACGACGGAAACCATGCCGGTACAAGATGGCAGGGGGCTCGTCGTAGTCAAGCTGCTCCACCCTCTCCACCATACAGTCATCACAACGGCTCCCATGGAGGCCAAGGAGGACGACATGGCGGAGGAGGTGGTGGTAGAAGCTGAAGTCCGGCTCCACGACACCGCAGCCACAACCGACATTCGGGACTATCTCTATCCCCAAACGATGCAAGGCATAGGATCAACTCCAACATAGAGGCTCAGCGCTATGAAAACGATGACGTGTACGTGGGCCCAAAGTGCTTCGGTCCACGCATAAGATCTACAAAATTGCCGGAAGGATTTGCTATCTCAAGACATATCCAAGCCTACGACGGCATTGCTTGGCCAGACACCTGGTTACAGGATTTCTTCCAAGCTTGCTGCATCGCCAAAGGCGGAAACAGCCTGGTCGCAACCCGATATCTCCCACTTATGTTGCGGAAGACGGCACGATCATGGATCAATGAAATTCCGGCAAACACCATCCATAACTGGTATGATTTACAAAGCGCGTTCTTTCGGAATTTCGAAGGCACATATCGGAGGCCCTGTACGGTTGGAGACCTACATCGTTGCACCCAGAAAGCCAGAGAAACTTGCCAGGATTACCTCGGACGATGGATCAACACCAAGAACTCCTGCGAAGGAGTAAATGATCAAACGGCGATTGAAGCTTTCATCGTAGGTCTCCCTATTGGTTTACTACGCCATCGCTTGAAGTGTGACAAGGTTACCGATTTGGGAGAGATGATAGAAATAGCGAGCAAGTATGCAGATGCTGACGACGATACAGAAGGACTCCTCAATGCCCTAGCTGTGCCTCAGTCGGCAAAACAACCAAAGCAACAAGCTCAGAAGCGCAAAAACACCTCGGAAGAAAAACCCAACGCGGAAACAGCGGTAGTCACTACTGTTTCCAGGTCTGGAGGACGAGGAGGACGTGGCGGAGGCCGCGGGCGTGGCCGTGGGACATCAAGGGTCCAAGGTAGAGGAGAACAACAACCAGGCAAAACTTACTCTTGGGCCGACATTGCAAATAACCCATGTGTGCATCACCTAGACGCCAATGGGGGCTCGTCCCACACCAACGTTGAATGTCGTTTCAATGACGACATCAAAAGAGATGACACTGCGGGCTACAAAGCTAAGCGGAAGAAGGGAAAGAAAAATCCCGAAAAAGACAAGGACACCAAGGAAGATTCCGACATGGAGGAAGCTGATGCTTCAAATCCCAAGTCGGAAGGGAAGAAGACTTTTCCCACCAAGAAGGACACTTATGTCACCTTCCTCGGATCGCAACCAGCAAAGCTCAAGAAAGAAGTTCTACATGAGCTCAATGCAACAGTTCCGGCTGTCCCCCAGTATTTGGACTGGTCGGAAGTGGCAATCACGTTTGACCGCGATGATCATCCGCCTAAGTTACACAGGCAAGGAAAATACGCCTTAATCATCAACCCACTTATTGACGGTTATGGTTTCTCGAAGACCCTCATGGACGGTGGTAGCAGCATCAATACTCTCTATGTCGAAACGCTACGCCGGATGAAGATCTCGGAGACCCAGCTAAACCATAGCTCTGTGATTTTTCATGGAGTTGTCCTAGGAAGACAAGCTAATTCCCTGGAAGAGATCACTTTGGATGTTACCTTTGGAACTCCAAAGAATTATCGAACGGAGGCACTTTCCTTCAAAGTGGTCCAGTTCAAGAGCGCATACCATGCAATATTCGGACGTCCGGCTTACTGGGCTTTTATGGCTTGTCCGTGTTACATTTACAATATGATGAAAATTCCAGGTCCCAACGGCGTGATCACCATCAGGGGAGACCCGAAGAAAGCGCGAGAGTGCGAGGATGGAAATGTCGCCTTTGCTGAAGCCGTGCTGCACGCCCAGGAGTACCAGGAGATCAAGAGGAGCATAGATCCGTCCGAGATGCCCGTAACAAAGAAGGAGGTTACCAAGCCAAATCCAGAGTTCAAGGCATCAGAAGAGATGAAGAAAGCACCATTGAAGGATGATGACCCCTCCAAGGTGACCCAGATAGGCGTAGGCCTAGATAGTGCATAGGAAAGCGCGCTCGTTAAGTTCCTCCAAGCAAATCAAGATATCTTCACATGGCAGCCATCTGACATGACCGGAGTACCTAGGGAACTTGCCGAGCACTCTCTAAATGTAAACCCGAATGCTAAAACCGTCAAACAGTCTTTACGACAGTTTGGCGACGAAAAGCGTAAGGCAATAGCTAAGGAACTAGCACGGCTCGAGTTAGCCGGATTCATAGAAGAGGTCATCCACACTGAGTGGTCGGCCAATCCTGTAATGGTCCCTAAAAAGGACACCGCTGATTTAAGGATGTGTGTTGATTATACTGCCTTGAACAAGGCTTATCCAAAATATCCGTTCGCTCTGCCTAGAATTGATCAAGTTATCGATTCTACGACAGGCTCGGAACTCCTCTGTTTTCTCGACGCATATTCCGGTTACCACCAAATCCGGATGAAGGAATCTGACAAAGTCAAAACTTCATTCATAACCCCCTTCGGAACCTTCTGTTTTGTTATGATGCCCTTTGGGCTGAAGAATGCAGGAGCTACGTACCAGCGCACGATGCAGCGTTGCCTCCGCAACCAACTCGGACGCAATGTACATGCATACGTGGATGATATCGCGGTGATGTCCAAAAAGAAGGAAACACTCATTTCTGACTTGGAGGAAACGTTCGCCAATCTACGAAAATACAACATCATGCTTAACCCGAAGAAATGCTTCTTTGGAATACCAGCCGGAAAATTGTTAGGTTTCATCGTGTCTCAAAGAGGCATAGAGGTGAACTGCGACAAAATCAAGGCTATACTCAATATTTCCAGGACAACTCGCCTGAAGGACGTACAAAGATTAACTGGTTGCATTGCTGCGGTCAGTCGATTTGTAAGTCGGCTTGGTGAAAGAGCCGCACCATTATACAAACTCCTGAAGAAGACCAAGGATTTTGTCTGGACTGACGAAGCTGAAGCTACACTACAAGACCTGAAGAAAGTACTCTCATCTGCTCCTATCCTTGCAGCGCCGGAACCTCAGGAACCGATGTTGCTTTATATTGCTGCGACAAATAAGGTCGTTAGTATCGTCATGGTGGTGGAGAGACTAGAGAAATATCAGGAACACTTGGTGCAGCGTCCGACGTACTTCGTCAGCGAGGTCTTAACAGAATCAAAACAGCGATATCCACACTATCAAAAGTTGGCTTACGGTGTTTTCCTAGCATCTCGTAAGTTATGACACTATTTTCAGGAGCACCCAATTACCGTGGTGACCAAAGCTCCCATGAGATACATAATCAACAACAGCGATGCCACAGGACGTGTCACCAAATGGGGCATAGAGCTCTCAGCTTTCGATATTGAGTATAAACCTCGGATAGCAATCAAATCCCAGATCCTTGCTGACTTTGTCGCTGATTGGATAGAGACGAAGGAGAACATGGTCCTCCCTGACTCGGAATACTGGACACTCTTTTTCGATGGGTCTAAGGCTCGAGGGGGCTCGGGGGCTGGCGTGGTGCTCAAATCACCCCAAGGAGATAAACTATTATACGTGTTGCAGATCCACTTCACAGCAACAAACAATATTGCCGAGTATGAAGCACTGCTGCATGGAATCCGGATTGCCAAGGATATTGGCATCCGACGTTTGATGTGTTACGGAGATTCGGATCTTGTTGCTCAGCAGGTCTCGGATATTTGTAATGCAAATAAGCACATGGCAGCATATAAAGCTGTCGTGGATGATCTATCTAAATCGTTCGAAGGGTTTGAAGTTCAACACATCCCTCGAGCAGAAAATGAGGAAGCAGATGCACTATCTCGAATAGGCTCTGCGCGGAAAGAGGTCCTAGATGGCGCATTTTTAGAGCACCTCAAGGTTCCCTTGATAAAGGGAGTAGATGAGGAATATCCGACCAAATCCGAATCACCTTTAATAGCAGTTCTGGCTGTAATTCCTAGCTGGACTCAACCCTACCTCCATTGGTAGATGGCAAATTACCCGAAGACGAGGTGCTGAGCCGGCAGATTATCCGACGAGCAAAAGCCTATACAATTGTTAACGGTGAGCTCCATAAACAGAGTGTTTCTGGGGGTTTTCAGCGCTGTGTATCTCTGGAAGAAGGAGTGGAAATCTTAAGGGAAATCCATGAAGGCGAGTGTGGTCACCACGCTGCAGCCAAATCATTAGTGGCAAAAGCTTTTCGACATGGATTTTTCTGGCTTACAGCTCAGGCAGATGCCGAACGATTAGTCAAGAGATGCAAAGGCTGCCAAAAGTACGCCAAGCAAGCCCATGTTCCGACTGATCAACTGCGAACAATACCTATAACATGGCCTTTTGTGGTCTAGGGGCTCGATATGGTAGGACCCTTTAAACGAGCTCCAACTAGATTTACCCACCTCTTAGTGATGGTGGATAAATTCACCAAGTGGATCGAGGCTAAACCTGTCACTAGTTGTGATGGAGCAACAGCCAAAAGATTTTTCGAGGATGTTATAATCCGGTATGGTTATCCGCATAGCATTATCACGGACAATGGGAGTAACTTTTCTATGGGAGAACTGGCTGAATTCTACAATGAGCAAAATATCCGGCTTGACATTGCGTCAGTCGCACATCCACAGGCTAACGGACAAGTCGAAAGAGCAAATGGTTTAATTCTACAAGGCCTGAAACCAAGACTCGAAGCACCACTACGACGTGCTACGGGGGCTTGGGCAGAGGCAGTTCTTCCTAGTGATTTAATTCATACTTCTTCTAGAGTGGCCGCGTATATCGAAGAGGATGCCGATATTTCTCGACAAAATAATCTCGACTTAGTCGAAGAAGTTCGCGTCGTTGCTGAAATGAGATCTACATCCTATCAGCAGAAGTTACGCAAGTATCATAGCCAGAGAGTCCGAAATAGATCTTTCAATAAAGGTGATTTGGTTCCCCGGCTTGTGCAACAAAGAAAGCACAAACTTTCCCCAGTATGGGAAGGGCCCTTTTTAGTTAGTTGAGTATTGCACAATGGATCGTACTACTTAACTGACATGAGGCCAGTCAAAGAAAGACCTGCTACTAAGAAGAGAAAGAGAGTTGGAGGCAGTACAAATCCGGATGAGTTAGACAGACCATGGAATATTGCTCAGCTACGTCCATTTTATTCTTAGTTTATCCTTCTTTGTAATCATACATATGTACATGTTCTGTGAGAAATAAAAGTTTTGGTTGCCTCAAGTTTTTTCTGAGAAGTTCTTAGACCATATTGTTTCCGAATGATCATGTCATAGTCGAAAATCCCAGAATGCTTGAATGTACTTTATGCTCATGTTCGTTCTGGTCTAGATTTCCGATTCTAAAAACTGCTACCTTCGGGTATAACTCTAAAAATTTCTAATCTTTACTTTGGTTATTTATCTGATTGCCGGATGCGGGCATTTTTCGAGTAGTGAATTGTTGGTAATAGAAGTCGGCTTTGTTTCCGAGTTTAAACTGGTTTAGCAATTGAGCTCCGTTGCTCGGCAAAGTTTGCGGCTGAAGGTTTAGCCGGCTCACGAAAGGGACGAGGCGAAAAGCCAGATAAACGATAAGTCGAGACGAAAAATATAAGTGCTTGTGTAAACATTTCAGGCACGCAAAAATTTCAAAAGTCAAAAGTGCTGAATAGATCAAAAGCTTAGCACTTGCAAAAGATAAATAGTACTTATATTTATAATCGCATCAGTTTTTCCGGAATAATACATGAATTTCTGGTCTATGATGCAGGAGGAGATGAAGGATCTACTGGCTCGCTGGTCACTCCGCCTTGATATCGTTCCGAGATATCCGCATCCGAGTTGGTGCGTCCATCATCGGAAACTTCTTTGGCTTCTTCTGCAGGAGGATGCGGAGTATCCACGTGGGTGAAGAAGGGGATCTCGTAGCTGGTCAGATCAGCTACGTGGCACCCGTATCCGGCGCAGGAGTGCATGATGGCTTGAAGGTCCTGCTCCTGGCCGTCTTCGTCTACCTTGCAGTACCCTTTAGTCACTTGCCATATTTCCATGTTTCCATGGTGGCTCATGACCATGGAGAGAGCGTTCTGCATAGCAGTCCGCGCATAGGACATGTTCCAGTACCGAATAAGCTGCGGCATCTCCTTGGCCCTGTCCCGCACCTCAAAATCCGACATGCTTGGCATGTCCGGAATTCTGAGAGACTCGCCAATGTCCTCAAGGGACTGGCGGTAGTCATGAAGAAGATCACCGAATTGGGTAAGGCGGTGGGTGCGGGGCTCAGACGAGGAAGAGTCCGTCAACTCCAGAGGACCTATACATCAAAATAAAGTTAAGAAAAAACTGACATTGATAAAAGTCAAAGAAAAGATAAAGTTAGAGAGGTGGAACGTACCAAAAATGACGTCGTCAATCTTGGTCTTCTCCTCCCGGAGACTCTGGAGTTCAGTCCAGAGCGCCTGGGATATGTCCTTCTCTCAGCGAAGCTCATTCTTGAGGTCCGAGATTACTTTATCTTGAGCGGCAATCTTGCGATCATGCTCTTCAGTGGCCATGGAGGAGGATTCCAGGACTTGAGCTATGCTCATTTCATGATCTGCCTTGAGCTTATCCAGCTCTTGGCGAAGTCCCTTGTTTTCCACCACCAAGGTTTTGAGGTTCTCAGCCTCTTCAATCATAGCGATGGATTGTTTCACCAATGCTGTAAGACAAAAAGAACAACAGTTCAGAAAAATTCGACATAGAAAAAGCAAAAGACAAGGTTTGAATCTCGAAATGTTTACCTTCGGCTTCATCCTTGGTTACCTTGAGCTCAGCATTTTTAAGCTGGAGAGCTTTGATTTCTCTCCGCTTATCACAGACATTGGTCAATAATTCCTGGTTATAGGAACATACTTTCTGTAAGTCAGAATACCCAAAGTCAGAAAGCTACTTAAGACTTGGGCTAATATTTTTGCTAAATATCAGCACGAGCCTTGGGGGCTACACTAGTCCGTTCTTTGGCATCCTAATGAAAGCATAAACTCGGATTCTATATCCTACTTCATGCTTGGGGGCTAGAGGATATGATATAACATAATGTAAAAACAAGAGTTGGAATTCCGACTTACATATTGCTCGCGGGTGAGTTTGTCTAAACCCGCGTTCACTTCAGCTGCCACCATCTCGGCGAGAGTAAGAGGGATCACTGGGGCTGTTGGAAGCTCGCCAGTCCTAATCCTCTCGTCGCGAAGGCGGACTGGAGCGAGAAGGTCAGAGAACTTGACGTCCTCTGCTTCTTGCGCCTCCTCTTCGGGGGATAGATGTCTTTTGTCCAGGACTTGCCTGGCTAGCCGCTGGATCTCCTCTGCAGATTTCCGGGTCAGGCCAAACTTGGCAAGACCCGGATTGTTGAGGAGGTTTTCGGCGAAGACTTTAGCCGAGGGATCATTACCCGAAGAGGGTTCACCCTTATCTTGACCTGACGCACCCACAGTGGCGTCAGTTTGCGACCCAAGGATCGCAGGCTCCATTTGAGGAGCCGGATCTTCTGCAGCATCCGACAAGATAACCGAAATTGCAGAAGGTTGAGGGGCCGGAGTCGGAGGAGCTATGGCAGGCGAAGCTATGGTAAGCTTCGTCTGGCGTAAGGGCTTCGAAGAAATCCATTCCCCTTGCCCTTGATGATTGATTTTATTCTGAGAAGGTAACATAGTCGGAAACGTTACATCTCGGAAAGAAGTTTAAGTAAAGCACAAATATGGAAAAGTTGTGACGGAAAGGATACCTCTTCACGACAGGCACCTCCTTTGTGCCAACCGCTACTGTCGGAGCTTTGCGCTTCTTGAGCGCAAGATCCGGCAGTGGAACTACTTCCACCTCCTGAGAGAACTCTGGAGGGTATCCTTCGAGTGGAGCAAGTTCCGACTCGGGGATGTCAGCAAGCTGAAAACAAGAAAACATATCAGTATTGCAATGTAACTCGAAGATAGAAAACACACAAAAGATGTGATGATGAAAGCTTACCGGCACCACAGGGTTTTCCTCCGTGTGCATATCCAGAGAAACCTCTGGAATCCGCCTTTCGATCCGCTCCTTGATCAGCCACTTGATTTGGCTTATGTAGCCTTGAGTGGTGTAGGCCTTGGGGCTGATGCGGAGGGAGTCAGTTAGAGAAGACATGACGGAGTGCATCAGTCTATCCCGGTGGTACTAAAGTGGCTGGATCCGGCGTGAGACCCAGCACTGGACCAAGTCGGATCCCTTCAGACCATTGTGCTTGATCAGATATTCGATCCTCCTCTTAGCAAGGATCAGATCATCTGTGAGAGCCGGAGCAGCCTCGTCCCAGGAAGGCTGGGCCATGGCGGCTCCGTCAACAAAACCCAGCAAAGCAGTATCTTTGCCGGGAGGCGGAATATCCCTATGGTAGAAAAGAGTGGCTGACCATTGTTTGACCGAGTCACTGGCAGAAATTTTGGGATATGCCCGGTCTCATCTAAGAGAAAAATTAATGGTGCCGGTGACGTAAGGAACATCGGCAGTGATGGAATTCCTCTGGACATGAAAGTAAAACCGGAAGAGAAGCAAACTCGGCCTAATGCCGAGAAAGCCCTCGGAAAGCGCAGCATATTCGCTCATTTCTAGAAGAGAATTGGGAGGAAGATTGTGGAGTTGAACTCCATAGTGATCTATCACCTCAGAGAAGAACTCCGAGGGAGGAAAAGACAGACCTCGGTCCAGATGAGTGCCGAAGTGGACTCGCTCGCCCTCGTGTGGGTTGGGGACGGTTTTGCCGGAGCCGCTCCGCCAGTCGTCGGCGACGAGCAGCCCCTCCTTCTCCATGTTCTTGAGGCCTGCTTCGTCGAGGGCGCAGGGGATCCAGATTCCCCTGTAGATTTCCTTCTCCGCTGCAGCTTCCGCCTTCGCCGCCGCCGCCGCTGCCGCCAAGCCAGAGGAAGAAGATGATGAAGCCATTTTTCTCCGGTGAGAAAGTGACCTTAAAGGGGCAGCGCTAGGAGTTTCTTTGGGGGAAGGACGAGGAGGCTCTGTGCGCGCAGGAGGATTGGGAAGGAAGGAAATGGCAAAGGACTGGTGGAAAGGAGAAGAAGAAATCTGAACCCCTTATATCCACCTACCTACGCCAAGATTTGTGCAAACGCTACAGTGCAACCGCCACGCGTCATGGAAAGAACTGGGAAGGACCCGCGTGATAATTGTATCGCCTCGATCTCCACACACGCATTAGAGACCAAGTTCCGGCTTAGTTTAAAAACGAGCTGGAAAATCCGAGTAACCAACTGAAAGGTCTGACTTATTTTTAAGACCCGGATCGTATCTTTTGTTGTGAAGTTTCAGGAACCCTTCAAGATTCTGCAAGCCGAAGATCAAGCTAGACGATGATAAATCCGACTATGGATCTTGGAGGCTTCTGGGGTTGCTGTTGGGGATATACTTTCCGGGTATCCTCACAGTTCCTCACTGACCAGGGTGGCCCACTTCGGGTTAGAGCTTTTCTTCACGGGCGACCCAGTCAGGGAGAAAGATGGAGTCCAATCCGGCTACGGGAAGGCCCAGAAGACTTACCGACTTAGGCCCATAATGTTACTTGTAGTTCAAGATGTACTCTTTAACCGACTCTTAGTCGTAGCCGGATAGATATCTCCTGTAAACCCTAGGACGGATATCTATATAAGCATTCCTAGGGAGAGTCTTTAGGGCACCCAATACTTTAGACCCTCAACTCGCACAGGCGAAACCCTTGTAACCCATATTCCGGCTCTGTCGTATTACTGGATTGCTAGCAGGAGTAGGATCCGTCCAAAGCCGACGGATTCGAACCTGGGTAAACTTGTGTGCTCACCATCCCGGAACACCGTACGTCTCACACCCCTCTCTTCCGCATGCCTCGAGGACCCCCTCATGGCGTACTTGTCATCAATCCGACGACACATTGCATTCCAATGTTGCACTCTAGGATGTTCTAGGTCTTTGTGACCATGGTTTGACACAAATTGGAGTGTCATTGCATGTGTTATTATCCAAACCATAATGATCCACATGACCACACACACACTCAAGTGGGTGTGGTCATGCAACCACTTTCACACTGGTGCTCCATTGCATTCCAATGTTGCACTCCAGCATGTTCTAGGGATTTCTGACCATGGTTTAACACATATTGGACTGTCATTGCAAGTGTTCTTTTCCAAACCACAATGATCCTCATGACCACACACACTCAAGTGGGTGTGGTGATGCAACCTCTGTCACACTAGTGCTCATATTGCATTGCAATGTTGCACTCTAGCATATTCTAGGGCTTTCTAACCATGATTTGACACATATTGGACTTTCATTGCATGTGTTCTTTTCCAAACCACAAAAATCTAGATGACCACACAGACTCAAGTGGGTGTGGTGATGTAAACTCTATCATACTGCTGCTCCATTGCATTCCAATATTGCACTCCAGCATGTTCGAGGGCTTTTAGACCATGGTATGACAGATCCTGGAGTGTCATTGCATTTGTTCTATTCCTAACCATAATGATCCACATGACCACAGACAAGTGGGTGTGGTGATGCAACCACTTTCACACTGGTGCTCCATTGCATTCCAATGTTCCACTCCAGCATGTTCTAGGGCTTTCTGACCATGGTTTGACACATATTGGAGTGTCATTGCATGTGTTCTTTTCCAAACCACAATGATCCAGATGACCACACACACACAAGTGGGTGTGGTGATGCAACCTTTGTCACACTTGTGATCCGTTCCTTTTCAATGTTGCAGTCCAGCATGTTCTAGGGCTTTTCTTACCATGGCTTGACACATATTGGAGTGTCATTGCATGTGTTTTTTCCAAACCACAATGATCAACATGCCCACACACACTCAAGTGGATGTTGTGATGCAACCTCTGTCACACTGGTGCTCCATTGCATTCCAATGTTCCACTCAAGCATGTTCTAGGGCATTTTGACCATGGTTTGACACATATTGGAGTGTCATTGCAAGTGTTCTTTTCCAAACCACAATGATCCTCATGACCACACACAGTCAAGTGGGTCTGGTGATGCAACCTCTGTCACACTGGTGCTCATATTGCATTGCAATGTTGCACTCCAACATGTTCTAGGGCTTTCTGACCATGATTTGACACATATTGGACTTTCATTGCATCTGTTCTTTTCCAAACAACAAAAATATAGATGACCACACACACTCAAGTGGGTGTGGTGATGCAAACTCTGTCATACTGCTGCTCCATTGCATTCCAATGTTGCACTCCAGCATGTTCTAGGGCTTTCTGACCATGGTTTGACACATCCTAGAGTGTCATTGCATTTGTTCTTTTCCTAACCATAATGATCCACATGACCACAGACAAGTGGGTGTGGTGATGCAACCACTTTCACACTGGTGCTCCATTGCATTCCAATGTTCCACTCCAGCATGTTCTAGGGCTTTCTGACCATGGTTTGACACATATTGGAGTGTCATTACATGTGTTCTTTTCCAAACCACAATGATCCACATGACCACACACACACAAGTGGGTGTGGTGATGCAACCTCTGTGACACTTGTGATCCGTTCCATTCCAATGTTGCACTCCAGCATGTTCTAGGGCTTTTATGACCATGGTTTGACGCAAATTGGAGTGTAGTTGCATATGTTTATTTCCAAACCACAATGATCCACATGCCCACACACACTCAAGTGGATGTTGCGATGCAACCTCTGTCACACTAGTGCTCCAGTGCATTCCAATCTTGCACTCTAGCATGTTCTAGAGCTTTCTGACCATGGTTTGACACAAATTGGAATGTCATTGCATGTGTTCTTTTGGAAAACACAATGATCCACATGACCACACTCACTCAAGTGGTTGTGGTGATGCAACCTCTATCACACTAGTGCTCCATTGCATTTCAATGTCTCACTCTAGCATGTTCTAGGGCTTTTTGACCATGGTTTGACACATATTGGAGTGTCATTGCATGTGTTCTTTTCCAAACAATAATGATCCACATGACCACACACACATAAGTGGGTGTGGTGATGCAACCTCTGTCACACTTGTGCTCCATTGCATTCCAATGTTGCACTCCCGCATGTTCTAGGGCTTTTCTGACCATGGTTTGACACATATTGGAGTGTCATTGCATGTGTTATTTTCCAAACCACAATGATCCACATGACCACACACACTCAAGTGGCTGTGGTGATGCAGCCTTTATCACACTAGTGCTCCATTGCATTCCAATCTTGCACTCTAGCATGTTCTATGGATTTCTGACCATGGTTTGATACATATTAGAGTGTCATTGCATGTGTTGTTTTTGAAACCACAATGATCCACATGACCACACACACACTCAAGTGGGTGTGGTGATGCAACTTCGGTCACACTGGTGGACAATTTCTTTCCAATGTTGCACTCCAGCATGTTCTAGGGCTTTGTGACCATGGTTTACACGTATTGGAGTGTCATTGCAAGTGGTCTTTTCCAAACAACAATGACCCACATGACACTACACACTCAAGTGGGAGTCGTGATGCAACCTCTGTCAAACTAGTGCTCCATTGCATTCCAATGTTGCACTCCAGCATGTTGTAGGGCTTTGTAACCATGATTTGACATATATTGGACTTTCATTGCATGTGTTCTTTTCCAAACCACAAAAATCTAGATGACCACACAGACTCAAGTGGGTGTGGTGATGTAAACTCTATCATACTGCTGCTCCATTGCATTCCAATATTGCACTCCAGCATGTTCGAGGGCTTTTAGACCATGGTATGACAGATCCTGGAGTGTCATTGCATTTGTTCTATTCCTAACCATAATGATCCACATGACCACAGACAAGTGGGTGTGGTGATGCAACCACTTTCACACTGGTGCTCCATTGCATTCCAATGTTCCACTCCAGCATGTTCTAGGGCTTTCTGACCATGGTTTGACACATATTGGATTGTCATTGCATGTGTTCTTTTCCAAACCACAATGATCCAGATGACCACACACACACAAGTGGGTGTGGTGATGCAACCTTTGTCACACTTGTGATCCGTTCCTTTTCAATGTTGCAGTCCAGCATGTTCTAGGGCTTTTCTTACCATGGCTTGACACATATTGGAGTGTCATTGCATGTGTTTTTTCCAAACCACAATGATCAACATGCCCACACACACTCAAGTGGATGTTGTGATGCAACCTCTGTCACACTGGTGCTCCATTGCATTCCAATGTTCCACTCAAGCATGTTCTAGGGCATTTTGACCATGGTTTGACACATATTGGAGTGTCATTGCAAGTGTTCTTTTCCAAACCACAATGATCCTCATGACCACACACAGTCAAGTGGGTCTGGTGATGCAACCTCTGTCACACTGGTGCTCATATTGCATTGCAATGTTGCACTCCAACATGTTCTAGGGCTTTCTGACCATGATTTGACACATATTGGACTTTCATTGCATCTGTTCTTTTCCAAACAACAAAAATATAGATGACCACACACACTCAAGTGGGTGTGGTGATGCAAACTCTGTCACACTGCTGCTCCATTGCATTCCAATGTTGCACTCCAGCATGTTCTAGGGCTTTCTGACCATGGTTTGACACATCCTAGAGTGTCATTGCATTTGTTCTTTTCCTAACCATAATGATCCACATGACCACAGACAAGTGGGTGTGGTGATGCAACCACTTTCACACTGGTGCTCCATTGCATTCCAATGTTCCACTCCAGCATGTTCTAGGGCTTTCTGACCATGGTTTGACACATATAGGAGTGTCATTACATGTGTTCTTTTCCAAACCACAATGATCCACATGACCACACACACACAAGTGGGTGTGGTGATGCAACCTCTGTGACACTTGTGATCCGTTCCATTCCAATGTTGCACTCCAGCATGTTCTAGGGCTTTTATGACCATGGTTTGACGCAAATTGGAGTGTAGTTGCATATGTTTATTTCCAAACCACAATGATCCACATGCCCACACACACTCAAGTGGATGTTGCGATGCAACCTCTGTCACACTAGTGCTCCAGTGCATTCCAATCTTGCACTCTAGCATGTTCTAGAGCTTTCTGACCATGGTTTGACACAAATTGGAATGTCATTGCATGTGTTCTTTTGGAAAACACAATGATCCACATGACCACACTCACTCAAGTGGTTGTGGTGATGCAACCTCTATCACACTGGTGCTCCATTGCATTGCAATGTCTCACTCTAGCATGTTCTAGGGCTTTTTGACCATGGTTTGACACATATTGGAGTGTCATTGCATGTGTTCTTTTCCAAACAATAATGATCCACATGACCACACACACATAAGTGGGTGTGGTGATGCAACCTCTGTCACACTTGTGCTCCATTGCATTCCAATGTTGCACTCCCGCATGTTCTAGGGCTTTTCTGACCATGGTTTGACACATATTGGAGTGTCATTGCATGTGTTCTTTTCCAAACCACAATGATCCACATGACCACACACACTCAAGTGGCTGTGGTGATGCAGCCTTTATCACACTAGTGCTCCATTGCATTCCAATCTTGCACTCTAGCATGTTCTATGGATTTCTGACCATGGTTTGATACATATTAGAGTGTCATTGCATGTGTTGTTTTTGAAACCACAATGATCCACATGACCACACACACACTCAAGTGGGTGTGGTGATGCAACTTCTGTCACACTGGTGGACAATTTCTTTCCAATGTTGCACTCCAGCATGTTCTAGGGCTTTGTGACCATGGTTTACACATATTGGAGTGTCATTGCAAGTGGTCTTTTCCAAACAACAATGACCCACATGACACTACACACTCAAGTGGGAGTGGTGATGCAACCTCTGTCAAACTAGTGCTCCATTGCATTCCAATGTTGCACTCCAGCATGTTGTAGGGCTTTGTAACCATGGTTTCACACATATTGGAGTGTCATTGCATGTGTTCTTTTCAAAACACAATGATCCACATGACCACACACACTCAAGTGGGTGTGGTGATGCAACCTCTCTCACACTGGTGCTCCATTGCATTGCAATGTTGCACTCTAGCATGTACTAGGACATTCTGACCATGGTTTGACACATATTGGAGTTTCATTGCACGTGTTCTTTTCCAAACCACAAAAATCCAGATGACCACACACACTCAAGTGGGTGTGGTGATGCAACCTCTGTTACACTAGTTCTCCATTCGATTCCAATGTTTAACTCCAACATTTTCTTGGGCTTTCTGACCATGGTTTGACACATACTTGAGTGTCATTGCATTTGTTCTTTTCCTAACCACAATGATCCACATGACCACAGACACTCAAGTGGGTGTGGTGCTGCAGATTCTGTCACAATGGTGCTCCATTGCATTCCAATGTTGCACTCTAGGATGTTCTAGAGATTTGTGACCATGGTTTGACACATATTGGAGTGTCATTGCATGTGTTCTTCTCCAAACCATAATGATCCACATGACCACGCACACTCAAGTGGGTGTGGTCATGCAACCACTTACACACTGGTGCTCCATTGCATTCCAATGTTGCACTCCAACATATTCTAGGGCTTTCTGACCATGGTTTGACACATATTGGAGTGTCATTGCATGTGTTCTCTTCCAAACCACAATGATCCACATGACCACACACACAAGTGGGTGTGGTGATCCAACTTCTGTCACACTGATTATCCATTGCATTCCAATGTTGCACTTCGGCATGTTATAGGGCTTTCTGACCAAGGTTTGACACATATTGGAGTGTCATTGCACGTGCTCTTTCCCAAACCACAATTATCCACATGACCAGACACACTCAAGTGGATGTGGTGATACAACCTCACACTCGTGCTTCATTGCATTCCAATGTTGCACTCCACCATTTTCTAGAGCTTTCTAACCATGGTTTGACACATATTGGAATGTCATTGCATGTGTTCTTTTCGAAACCACAATGATTCACATGACCACACACACTCAAGTGGCTGTGGTGATGCAACCTCGATCATACTGGTGCTCCATCGCATTTCAATGTTTCACTCTAGCATGTTCTCACTACAAGAAAAGTTTCCTTTCACAATGAATTGGTCGTAGAAGGTGCGTCTTCCGCGACAAAATTCTCGGCTCGACCGTGGCCAATGGAAAACTTTTTTTTCCAGTTTTGGGGCCCTCTACTACGACATATCTGCTAAAAACATGGAGGAAGCTCGGCCAGCACATGGAAGAAGCATGATTTTCATTTCCTCGCGCGATGTTGACTCGCCGAAGTCTTTTGAGGCATGTGGGTCCCTGATTTGAACTCGATAACGTAGCTCGAGGCGTCTGCCGTTTAGTCAGGCTGCTAGGTCCCACATGTCAGCCTCTCGTTAGAAGGATCGTGTGTATGATGGAATTTTTTTCCTTCGCTCGCGCTACCCTGTTCTGAAGTTGATAGCGCTGCTCGATGCATCTACCGTCTAATCAACCTCCTAGGACCCACATGTCATCCTCTCATTAGAAGAAACGTGTGTATGATTTAATTTTTTTCCTTTGCTGGCGCTACCCTGTTCCGAGTTGATAGCGCTGCTCGATGCATCTACCGTTTAACCAACCTCCTGAGCCCCACATGTCATCCTCTCATTAGAAGAAACGTGTGTATGATGGATTTTTTTCCCTTCGCTCGCACTACCCTATTCCGAACTTGATAGCGTTGTTTGATGCATCTACCGTTTAATCACGATGTTGGGCCCCACATGTCATCCTCTCGTTAAAAGAAACGTGCGTATGATGGATTTTTTACCCTCTGTAGCGCCTTCAATTTTCCGAACTTGATAGCTTTGCTCGCTGCATCAGCCGTTTATTCAGGCTGGTGGGTCCCTTATGTCAGCGTCACATTAGAAGAATCATGGGTACGATGGAATTTTTTTCTTCTCTAGTGCTACCCTGTTCCGAACTAGATAGCGTTTCTCGACGAATCTACCGTTTGCTCATGCTGCTGGGTCCCCCATTTCAGCCTCTCATTAAAAGAAACGCGTACATGCTGAACTTTTTTCTCGCTCGCCCCTCCCTGTTTCAAACTGGCTACATTGCTCGATGCAGCATCTGTATAAGGTCGCGCTGCTGGGTCCCACATATCAGCCTCTCTGTAAATGAAACGTGCGTATGATGGACTTTTTTTGGCCATGTCCGCTGTTTTGACCTTGGTAACTTGCTGGGTCCCAGATGTTAACCACCTCTGTGCAGGAAATGTGACTATGCTGGGTCCCAGCTAACAGCCTATATTTGAAAGAAACGTGTGTATGTTGGACTATTTTTTCGGGTCCTAGATGTCAGCCTCAGAGTACAAAAAATGCTCATAAAGGCCGAATTAAAAGATTCTAGGCTAAACTCGGGGTGGTTGCCCTATTCGTCATGGCTTATATTCCATGGGCTCACTCCTAAGTTCAATGGGCCATGGTCGGTGGCCACAAGACCATGAAAAGGCCGAATTAGAAGGTATTGGGCTATGCTTGGGGTTGATAGGCTAATTTCATGGGCTATGCTTGGTCCTGCTAGGTCCGACATGTCAGCTTCTCTGTAAGTGAAACGTGTGTATGATGGACTTTTTTCGGTCGCGTCCGCTATTTTCACCATGGCAGCCATGTGTGGTCTTACTGCCGGGGCCCTTATGTGAGCCTCTCTGACATGGTCTAGCTTGTGGGTTCCTGATGCAACCTTATATGTTCTGTCTGGTGGGTCCCTGATGCGAGCCTCTTTGTACAAGTATTTAAACTTTTGTTTTGAACCCACCCTCAAAACAAACCCCAGGGACGTTGCATGCTGGTGGGTCCGTGATGTCAACCTCTCCGTAATGCGATATTGCTAGAAGAAAAAAATGTAAATGCAAGATACGATTCAAACAAAAGACCTTCAAATCAAATAAACGTAAACTGAGTGTGTTGCCAATACAACAAAGATATTTATAGAATAAAGATCATTAAACTTTTATTAGTACTAAAATTTATGTATTAGTCTTCTTAAAAATATTTTGGGTGTCTATGTTTATCTCTTTTAAAATATAAAAGGGCAGTGCTCCTGGCATCTCAATTTATAAAATGCCACATAATGGAGTATTTTCTTAAAAACATGGGTAGGTAGAGTTTTTTTATTTCGAGAGGTGGGAGGAATGCCCAAAAGGCCGAATTAAAAAGAGTTTAGCTATTCTACATAGGCTACTCTACGTGGGTTATACCCCATAGGGCAGGCTCCATGGGCTTCATTCTCAAAATTTAGTGGGATGTGCTCAGCAGTCCCCTAATCCCTAAAAGGCCGAATTAATATGTTCTCGGCTATGCTCCATGGGGTCCTTTCTCAAATTTCACTAGGTTGTGGTTAGCAGTCCCTTGACCCCGAAAAGACCGAATAAAAATGTTCCGGGCTAAAGAGGGGCCGAATGAGCTACTAGATTTCTTCTCCTGGTTAATAAAAATTGCATTGTGATGTGCTCGGCCGGATTCGAAACAAAGACCTCAGAGAGGGAGGGGGAAAGTGACAATTCTTTTTGGCAGCTATTCATGTCAAAATTCAGCAGTAAAGAATAAGGTAGAAACATTATCAACAGATTCGAAGTTCATATTCATGACCACTTGTCCAATTCAGCAGCATTTCAAAAGTGACCAATTCAGCAATAGAGACAATGAAATACAATAGCAGTACAAAGAGAACCAGTTTTTGTTTTAGCTCTAAAAACCTTGTCGCACGATCAGTTTGTCCTTTTCACCAAACACACTTGACCATTGGAGCAAGCAAAACTGACGATCAAGTATGCTTTGAGTACCTTCTTCTCACATCAATGCATGTGTGACCCCCGTATGCAACCCAAAATGCCCAAGTCTCATCTAGATTGTGACACGGCCATGTTTCAAAAGAAAAGCAAGGCTATCTACTGCCCTTGATTTAAACATGTACTAGTACATCAGTATTAGATCCACAAAATGCTTTAGTAATAGTAACGACAGAACATTTGAGAGATTTAGTAGCTTTCTTGCTTGAAATTCAATAGCAGTATAGAGATAATAAGTTCTTGTTCCATCTCAAAAAACCTTGGTGCATGATCAGTTTGCCTTGTTCTCCGAATAGGCTCGATCATAGGATTCTCCCCCGCGATTGATGCATATTGAGTTATGCAGGAGGGTAATATGAGATGGTTCACTTCAGAACATAAAGGAATTGTTTTTCCTCCAGATGATGCCCATCACCTCCCAGCTCCCAGGTGTGGAGGAACTTCAGATTGCACGGGTCCAAAACCCTAGCTCTATTGTCGGGTAATAGTCAGTGATCAGCACATTGTACAAGGGTGACGAGCATGTGTCCGACCAGACGCACATGACGGATCCGCTGATGTCGCCCGACTCGCACAAGTCGAATAGCAGAGCAAACACCGTACCATCGTCCCCTGATCCGATCTTCTCTACTCTCGATGAGCGTGGTGCCAACAATGGCTGAGAGATGTACCTAGAGTTTCTATAGGACGTAAGATTTAAAGGACTAAATTGCATCATGCTAAATATTATAATAAAAAAATGATAAAGTAAACATGAGTAACTTGACTTCGATAAAACATATGTAGTACTCCCTCCGTTTCAAATATAAGATATTTTAGCTTTTGTGAAACGAGTGTATCTAGACCACTTTTAGTATATGGGTTGACTCTGAACTACACACTAAAAAGAGTCTAGATAAACTGGTTTCACAAAAGCTTTCCTGCTTGAAATTCAATAGAAGTATAGAGAGAATCAGTTCTTGTTCTAGCTCAAAAAACAGACTCGATCATTGGAGCAAGCAAAACTGACAATCAAGTGAAAATGCATGTGTGACACCCCATATGCAACCCAAAATGCCCAAGACTCATCTAGATAATTGTGACAATGCTAACTTTCAAAAGAAAAGCAAGACAAACTGTTGCACTTGATCTAAACAAGTAACAGTACATCACTATTAGTTAAACAAAATATTTCAGTAATAGCGATGCCAGAATAAAGGCAAAGCAAGACCATTTTCTGTCCTTAGCCTAAACAAGTACTACCAGTATTGGTATATAGTAGTACAAAATAGTCCGAAGTACAAGAACTAGTTCTATACTAGTACTACTCTACATCCAAAATCCAATCTCCAGTACACGTACGTCCATAGTATGTAGTGTGAGTGGGATAAACAAAATCTGAGGTAGTAGAATGGTCAATTTGGAATTCTACCTCGCGATGGATGCATATTGAGTAATACAAGCCCTGTGTCTGAGAAGTTTGAAGGTACACCACCATGGAATGCTTTTCCTTCTGCATGATGCCAGGCACCACCCTTCTCCCAGCAGTGATGGAATTATGCACTTCACCCTCCCAAAACCAAGCCTCTAGTGACGGGTGATAGACGGTGAACTCCACATTGTACAAGGGAGATGAGCACCCTTCCGGCCTGACACACACGACGGATACGATGATGTCGCCCCACTCGAGCATGTCAAATAGCACAGCGAACACCGTACCATCATCCCTAGTTCTGATGGTCTCTTGTATTGATGAGCGCGGTGCCGACAACGGCTGCGAGATGAACCTGGGATTTCTAAAGGAAGTAAGAATCGGCGGACTAAATAGCAGCATGCTAAATATACATACAAGAAGTTCTCAAGCGCCTGAGATCTAGGCCCTCCTAAGAAAAAATACAGAGCCATGTATCAAGGGAAATGCTAGATCATCTCCAGCGTTTGATCTAAACAAACTTGAACAACAGATCATCATCAGAATCATGATGGTCATATTTGCCATCTCCCACAATGTGGATGCAAAATGAGTAATCCAGTGTGAACCTATCATGTTTCTTAATCAGAAAATTAAGGTACTCTTCAGTAATCCTGACGGAGGCCGGCGACACGCTGCTCTTCGGCTCGAAAAACATGTTATCTTCAGTGAACTCCTCCAGGTCCTCTCCAATCATTGAAGATTTATAAAAGTGCGACTCCACCATGTACTGCAAAAAAAAGCACGCTGCCGATCTGATGCACTTGACGGATACGGCGAGGCCATAGTCGAGCATGTCAAATTGCACGGCGAGCAATGTACCATCGTCCCCAGATAACACGGTCTCTACTCTCCATGAGCCAGTGCCAGCAAAGGCTGAGAGACGTACCTTTGTTCCTCGCTGTAGTGGAAACTCTGCACTTCAATTGAGTGGGCTTTTTCGAGGTGAGCGAGGAGCGCTATGGGCGGGGCGGCGAACTCGCAGCCAGGCTCAGTGCAGTTGCACGGGCCGTGCGGGCACACCATCCTGTGGTTGAGGAAGTCGTGGAAGGCGACCAATATCCCACAACCGACATTGGGGCATCTACTACCTTTTCCGCCAACGACTTGGCGGCGGAACTCCTTGGAGTATGCGGCCAGCCAGACGATGCTGGTAGTGTCCATATGCATAACGATTTATCCGAAGGCGTCGCCGCTGACCATGCTCCAGCCGCCATACTTAATGTTGTGCATCGAATCCGCAATTGCGTCCGGATGGACTGGGGGCGAGGGCGGATTAAAATATGATTATTGGGGTTTCTTGGAGGAGAGTGATGGAGGCATGCAAGAACCGATGCAGCAGGCGAGAAATGGCTGGGAAAATTTAGGAAGTGCGGCGTTCGAGAGGATCCAAAATGCGGCAAGCCAGCGTTAGTGAATGGGGATCGCCGGAGATGGGGAAGATGGGAGGCTCTTTGAACGAGGGGTTTTAATTTTGCGTGTTCCCTCGTCGGTCTTCTGCAGTGGATCGAGGACGCCTGCTGGAGTTATAGCTAGAGTTCTAGACTAGCAAGCTGTCATCTCCTAGCTCAGTATTATACCATCTCGTCACATAGACTATGTTTCAGGAAAGGACGTGAACCCACATTTCTCCCCTCCCTACTAGATAGTGTGCACCGTAGAATCGCTTTTCTATCACGCGAAGGATTTGAACCCACATGCCCAACTCTGATAATTAGGACTACTAAAAAACTATAATAATAGGTGAAGCTCAAAAAATAATTATAATTTTGAGCCACGTCCATAGAATATCCATTGTATATTTGGTTCTTATACTTTGTATCATGTACTCTCTCCGACCCATGTTAGTTGACTAAGATTTTCCTAGATATGAATGTATTAGATATGGGTCAGAGGGAGCAGTAGTAATCAACCTATTAGCTACCTAATAGTACTCTCCATGCTCTAGAGAAATGACGAACAACATTTTAGAATTATTGAGAAGTGTGTTTTGAGGTTTGTGCATATCTTTTAGTGTGCTAAAGGCTATCAATGGTATCTTCTAGATGCTAGAATGGATAGAATTAAGATCCAACGGTACTTTATGGACGTAGCTCCAAATTATAATTATTTTTGGGCTTCACCTATTATAATTTTATATTAACTAGTAAAAGGCACGTGCCACACACGTATATACTGTATGAAATATGATTAACAAACATTAAGTTGTTATAAACCAATAGTCTTGTTTGAGAAAAATGCATACATTAAGTCTATTAATAATAACTATCTACACATATTGAGAATACAACCTACTATGCTATGAAATTTGGAGGGGGGTGGCATGATGGTTCTAGAACATGGTAGAGTTTGCTCTAGGTAGTACCCAAAACGAATCCACCTGCTTTGAACAATTGGATCTAACAGCCCAACGGTCAGGATTGGTACTATAGATCCAATTCAAAACTGCTCCTTTATAGTAGTAGAGAAAAAAATGATATGGCATATACTTCTACTATCTGATTCTTATGTGCAAGGGATGTGCAACTTACTAATAAGATATATAACATGGATATCTTTGAATAGCGATCATTAGATATAGATTGACAGATTCCAACATTCCTAATTGTTGGATCTCTTGCAGATTCAAGAAAGAATCTATCGTACGTACTTGTAGTTCAAATTTGACCTACTTTCTTTAAATCAACATAAAGTTATTTGAGTGCATGGGCGTAGTTAGCTAATATATAGGAAAGCTTGAAACGTCCTAATACTAGGGAATTGTAACAAAACATGTCCGTGTTTTCTAAAAATCGGGTGGTGGCACTTTATTTTTTGATTGGGGTATGTCCTGAAGGAGTGAGATGCTTTAATAATTAACACAGCTAGTGCATGTGTACATGTTACACCAAGGACCTTAAAAAGGTGAAAATTGCATCCAAGTCCATACATTTAACACAAAGGACCCTACAATCAAGCAATTAAAATTAGTAGTCGGGTCCTGCTCCTCCATCACGGAGCTGAGCCATGCTCTTCGTAGTAGTACCAGTAAGTTGCACGTGCCTTGCACGCAAAACTCACATAATATACAGAAGCATGACATGCATTAGTATATAACATTGTAATAGGTAAATCTTGAAATATCTATGAATTTGAGCCACATCGTTTCTAAAGTATGAGTGTATATTTGATTCTTGCACTTTATATCATGTAGAAATAAATGTTTATGAGCTACCTAATAATTGAAAATTTTAGAACCATGGTCTAGAGAAACAATCGAGAAGATTCTAGAATGATGGATAAGTGTGTTTTGATGTTTTTCTACATATATATCTTATCTTATGTTATCTTACCACTATATAGTATACGAATAACTTTGAATATTGACCGTTGGATCAAGACTCGCAAATCCCAATATTTCCAGCCGTTGGATCTTCTTTTCCATTCTAGCATCTAGAAGATTTTCTTGATAGTCTTCATCACAATGAAGGGTATGCACACAACTCCAAACACACTTCTCCATCATTCTATAATCTTCTCCCTCATTTTTCTAGAGCATGTTACTAGAATTTTCTAGTTTTAGATAGCTAATAATCATTGACTTCTAAATGATATATAAAGTACAAGAACCAAATACACCCATACTTTATAGATATTGGTCAAATTTATATTTTTGTATGCTTTACCAATTAAAATTGTATATAGTCATGATATGTCAGACGTCTATTATTCGAGTCTCACGTGTTGATCAAAAGGGACGTCCCACACACATATATACTGTATGAAATGTGATTTAACAAACGTTAAGTTGATATTAACCAATATTCTTGTTAGAGAAAAACTGCATACATTAAGTCTATTAGTAATAACTATCTACCCATATTGAGAATACATCCTAAAGTGCTATGAAATTTTGGGAGTGGTGAAAAGATGGTTCTAGAACATGTTGGAGTTTGCTCTAGGTACTATTCAACACGAATACAGCTGCTCTGAACCATTGGATCTAACAGCCCAACGGTCAGGATTGGTGCGATGGATCCAATTCAAAACTGCTCCATTGTAGTAGTATAGAGAATACAACCTACTATGCTATGATATTTTGGGGGTGGTTACATGATGGTTCTAGATCATGGTGGAGTTTGCTCTAGGTACTATTCAACATGAATCCAGGTACTCTGAACCATTGGATCTAACAGCCCAATGGTCAGGATTAGTGCTAAGGATCCAATTGAAAACTACTCCATTATCTTATCTTATCTTATCTTATCACTATATAGTATACGAATAACTTTGAATGTTGACCGCTGGATCAAGATTTGCGAATCCCAGCATTTCTATCCATTGGATCTTATTTTCCATTCTAGCATCTAGAAGATTCTATTTGTAGTCTTCGGCATAATGAATGCTATGCACAAACCTCAAAACACACTTCTCCATCATACTAGAATCTTCTCATTTTTTTCTCTAGACCATGTTATCAAAAATTCATGTGTTAGGTAGCTAATAATGTTTGACTTCTACTTGACATAAAAAGTACAAGGATACACCCATACTTTATAGATGTTGATCAAATTTATAATTTATTGTGCTTTACCAATTATAATTTTATATAGTGATGATATGTCATACGTCTACTATCTGAGTCTCACGTGCAAGGCACATGCAACTTTCTAGTAATAGTACAGATAGAGATATGATGTTGATATGGTCATCCTTTGAATAACCTTCATTTCCGATGCTTGGAACGGAAGAGAAAAAATCGAAAGTTTGAATTCTACTAATTTTTGCCGCCAATGCCCGGTTCCTTCCTATATACACCAACGCACACGCCGGAGAAACAGCTGAGCCGCCGTACCAAGACACACATGCGTAGCGCTGTGGATGAGGGAGTGCTGAGATGGATGGTGAGGCGACGATGGAGGGCGAAAAAATAAATTTGTTTTGTTTTGAGTGCACATAAGTCCTGAATTTTACTAGAGTGTGTACGCTGTAAAGGCTATAGTACCTCGTGTCAGGAACCCATCATAATTCGGCTCTGACATTGCACCGCCTTCAAGTGCCCTGTCACACTGCCTTCCCGCCCTGCCTCCCTTTTATTCTCCGAGCTCCTCTTGCTCAATTCCTACAGGAATCAATACCACAGGAAAAAAATTAGGGTGTTGTTTGGATGTCACACAGGAAAACCGCATGAATTGTAGACACAAGGATATGAAACATGAGGTTAGACCTCATGTTATTTTTCCTAGAAAATTCCTATGAAATAGCCTATACCATAGGAATTTCAAAGGAATGTTAGATTCCTATTCCTTTGTCCCAGATGAACCCATAGGAATTTTTCCTATAGGAATCCTATCCTTCAAAAATCCTATGATTTTCCTTTGTTCCAAACAGTTATGAAAAGTGAAGCTACGAAAAGTTTAACCAAACTTCTAAAAAAATATCAAGAACTACTGTATGATATTAGTAGATACCATGTGAATATATGTTTCATGAAGTATCAAAGGGTATGTATTTCATATTGTAAATATTAATATATTTTTCGAGAAACTTGGTCAAACTTTGCATTGTTTGACTTTTCAAAAAAAGTAGGCCTTGAGCCTTGGATGCAGGTACTACTAGTGTTTAGTACTCTGTCCCGGAACGTAAATTTTGATATATAGCCATCGTGGGTCCCTTCAGATGGTGTTAGGAAAAATCAAGAGGAATCTACCGTGCTTACTTGTAGTTCAAGTTTGACCTAATTTCTTTAAATCGACATAAAGTTATTTACGTGGGTACGGTTCGCTAGGGAATCTTGAAATGTGCTAAGACTAGGAATTGTAAGAAAACATGGTCCCCACTTTTTCTAAAAACCGGGTGGTGGTTAGGCCTGGAATTATAACTCAAAACTCGCGAGATAAATGAGTGTAACTCGTGACTCGGCTCGACTCGGCTTGAACTCGGTGTCTGACGAGTCGAGCCTAGTTTTAGATTTGAACTCGTTTGTCCACCCAAGCTAAATGAGCTACTCGTTTAGCTCGTTAAACTCTTTCAAATATAGAATTTGAAATTTTCCAGTGATGAGTGTCATACTACAAATGTTTCTTGTACACATAATGGTGTAGAACTACTATATTTTCAATTCGATCTTGCCTTCGTTATATTATGAAAGTATTATCCTTATTCTAGTTCTTAATTAGTAGAATAATTACTAGTTTTTATTATATGTGCTCTTGCTCGTAACTCATAACGTCCTAAACAAGCTACTCATGAGTTTACCGAGTCGAGCCGAGTTTCAAATATGAACTCATTTTGTAAACGAGCCGAGCCTAGCTAGGTCATTAGTTGAACGAGCTTTAGCAAGTCGAGCCGAGATGATTCGGCTCGGCTCGAATTCCAGCCCTAGTGGTGGTACGTTTTTTACTAAGGTATGTCCCGAGGAAGCGAGATTATTCAATTAATTAACACGGTAAGTGGATGTGTACATGTTACACCAAGGACCTGAAAAAACAAAAAATACATCCAAGTCCATACATTTAGCCCAAAGGACACTAAAATCAAATGCTTGAAAATGTTGGTAACATGGTTTATCGAAACGGGGGAAAGATTCTAGAATGATGCAGAAGTGTGTTTTGAGGTTTGTGCATAGTATTTCATTGTGACTAAGATTAATAATAGAACCTTCTTGATGCTAGAATGGAAAAGAAGATCTAACGGCTGGAAATGTTGAGATTCATGAGTCTTGTTCCAACAATTAATATTCAAAGTTTTGTGTACACCATATAGTGTTAACATAGTGGTAATGGTAAGACGAGTACTCTCTTAACAAAAAAACACACTTCTCACTTTCAGCATATCTTGTTGAAGAAGATGCACGAATCTACCAGATGCAGGTACTGTATCATAAAATATATATGATGTCAATATGGTCATGACCTTGGCTATTTAGGTCGAAACCAGGAATGTTCATATACCTTAGGCCAATACACATTGTGAAGCAGCGAGAGCATTTTTGTATTCAAAGGTGTCAAAACACATGTTTCTCATTTTTTTTCTTGGCACTATATAGTGTACGAATAACTTTGAATATTGACCGTGAGATCAAGACATGAATCTCAATATTGTTAGACATTCGATCTTCTTATTTCCATTTTACCATCAAGAAGATACTATTGATAGTGTCTTTCTTTTCTTATCTTACCACTACTAGTAAAAGGCACGTGCCACACACGTATATACTGTATGAAATGTGATCTAACAAACATTAAGTTGTTATTAACCAATAGTCTTGTTAGAGAAAAAATGGATACATTAAGTCTATTAATAATATATCTACACATATTGAGAATACAACCTACTGTTCTATAAAATTTTGGGGGTGGTGACATGATGGTTCTAGAACATGGTGGAGTTTGCTATAGGTACTATTCAACATGAATTGAGCTGCTCTAAACCATTGGATCTAACAGTCTAACAGTTAGGATTGGTGCTATGGATCCAATTCAAAGTAAAACTGCTCCATTGTAGTAGTAGAGATATGATGTCAATATGGTCATGACCTTGGCTGTTCGGGTCAAAGCCAGGAATGTACATACACCGTAGGCCAATACACATTGTGAAGAATCCATAGCATTTTTTTTGTATTCAAAGGTGTCAAAACAAATGTTTCTCTTTTTTTTCTTAGCACTATATAGTGTACGAATAACTTTGAATATTGACCGTTGGATCAAGATGCGAATCCCAACATTGTCAGATGTTGGATCTTCATTTCCATTTTAGCATCGAGAAGATACTATTGATAGTCTTTCTTTTCTTATCTTACCACTATTTTTTATATATAGTGTGCAGACAACTTTGAATATTGACCGCTGATTCATGACCGTTGAATCCCAACATTGCTGCTAGTTATTGGATCCTCTAATCCATTCCATCATCTAGAAGATACTATTGATAGTCTTTGTTATCTTATCTTACCACTATATAATGTACGGATAACTTTGAGTATTAACCTATGGATCAAGACTCGCGAATCACAACAATGCTAGCCGTTGGATCTTCTTTTTCCATTCTACCGGGTGGTGGTACTTTTCACTACTACTATAATGGAGAAGTTTTGAATTGGATCCATAGCACCAATCCTGACTGTTGGGCTGTTAGATCCAATGGTTAAGAGAGCCGGATTCGTGTTGAATAGTACCTAGAGCAAACTCCAACATGTTCTAGAACCATCATTTCACCACCCCAAAAATTTCATAGCACACTAGGATGTATTCTCAATATGGGTAGATAGTTATTACTAATAGACTTAATGTATGCATTTTTTCTATAACAAGAATATTGGTTAAAACAACTTAACGATTGTTAAATCACATTTCATACCACTTTATCATTATCAATTTGTTTTCACCAATCAACTCAGTCATCCACGTAGGGCCCACAGATTGGGGAGGTCACGGTCGCCTTGGACGCACCACAAAATTATGACTATGCCATCAAGTGCAGGAAGTAGAGTCAGCATTCCGTCCAATCGCTTACCCTAGTCATCGTCATCGATATTTGCCACACGCATCGGCTTCATCAGAGACATTGATTGTCCCCTCGCTTCGATAATCTACCACATTAATCTTGGATCACCTCCTTCCTATTTAATCTCTCCCCTTCCCCACACCAAACCATATCTAATCCCCCGCTTCCAACAACCATCTCCGACCTCGTCTGCCATCCATGGCCACCTTCCGGCTATCGCCCGCCGTACTGGAGAGCAAAGACCCTGACATCGCTGTACAGGAGGACAATGCCCTGCGCATTTGGGCTTTCTCCCCGCGGAGAACAAAGTGGTAGCTGGCGTGCGCCTTCCTCGACGCTGGGTACGGTGACCACAAGTACTAGATGTACGGCATCTACGACAATCCGGATGGGACGCTGAAGGTCAAGTTCATCAACTTTAGGGACGTCCGTCTCCTCTACAGCCAGGCCTTCCACTGCGGCTGCGAGATGGTGGCGTTCACCGGCTCCAGCATTTTCACCAACTACTAGAACTAGTTCCCAAACAATGGCAACTTCATCCACAGTGTTCTCTCAGAGCTGCCGATGGCTCCGGAGGTGCCGCCTCATTTTCCAGTGGTGCCACCAATGGCTTAGGAGGTGTCGCCGCCTTCTCCGGAGGTGCCGATGAGTCGGGAGCCGGCTCTGTCGCTGGAGATATCGTTGGTGCCGATGTCACGAGTTGCCGCTGGCATCAGGACTAGGTCCAAGGAGGCGTCGGACATGCACTAGTTCAGCAGCGAGTCCTATATGAAGTTAATGGTTGTCTGAAGTTTCTTCTGGTACTACTCGTAAAAAAAAGTTTCTCTTGGTACTACTCACTGTACCCTATAGTACTAGTAGTAGTACTGCAAATCACGATCTATTGAATATCCTTTCCCCTGGATGTTTGTGAAGGAAGTGAAAATTTCGAAACTGGGAAAGTTTGAATTGCTACTCAATTGTAAGGACCATAATAGTTCCCACCAATGCAGCTGACGAACACGCCACACAAAGATACGAAGCCGCCGAAAAAGACATGGAGCCACCAATGGCAGGTTGTCGATCGACGTGCGTGCGCAGCACCATGTTGTGGACGAGGTAGAGATCAGTCGGCCGGGGTGTGCGGGTGGTGAGGGGGGAGTGAAGGAGAGATAAAACACATTTTGTTTTGCGTGCATATATATTGTGGTCCTGAAATTTACTTTACTCACTGTACCCTGTACCTCGTGTCAGGAACCCATCCCAACTTTGCTCCAACATCGCACCACCTTCAAATCCTCCTCTTCGCAGCTCTCTCGCTGCCTCCTCTATGCTCATAGTCTCTTCTCGCTCATTATTTTTTTAACAGAAAAAGGAAATAAATACTTCTTACTTTCTTTTTAGAAAATAAATTCCTGTCACTTGAAAAATTGAAATTGATTATGTTTAGTTTTTAATATCTTCGATTGTTCTCAAAAGATGGCCAAATTTTTCAGCATGTAAATTCTTGGATATGGGATCATGAGCATAAAGTCTGATGTAGATATATGTCCTTGACCTTGTGGTCGTTCCCCTTGAAATCCATGATTTTTTCATACTCGTTGACAACTATGCTAAATTCATTGAAATTTCACCACTTAATTTTAGGTTAGCATTTTACACGGTCGGTGGGAGTACATTCTACATCAAGGACCTAAAAAAAGGGAATATTACATCGAGATCTACACATTTAGCACAAAGGACCCTAATATTGAGCAAAGAAAATAGTCGGGTTCGGCTCCTTCTCGAGAGAATAGCTGATTGAGCCACACTCTTCATATTTCTTCATCTTCGATTGTTTTCAAAATATGGCCAAATTTTTCGGCATGCAAATTCTTGGATATGGCATCATCAGCATAAAGTCTGATGTAGAGATATGTCCTTGACCTTGTGGTCATTCGCCTTGAAATCCAAGATTTTTTCATACTCATTGACAACTATGCTTAAATTCATTGAAATTCACCACTTACTTTTATGTTAGCATTTTACACGGTTAGTGGGAGTACATTCTACATCAAGGACCTAAAAAAGGAAAATTACATCGAGGTCCACACATTTAGCACAAATGACCCTAAAATTGAGCAAAGAAAATAGGTGGGTTCGGCTCCTTCTCGAGAGAGTAGATGATCGAGCCACACTCTTCATACTACTTCATCTTCGATTGTTTTGAAAATATGGCCAAATTTGTTGGCATGAAAATTCTTGGATATGGGATCATCAACATAAAGTCTGATGTAGAGATATGGCCTTGACCTTTTGGTCGTTCGGCTTGGAATCCAAGATTTTTTCATACTCGTTGACAACTATGCTTAAATTCATTGAAATTCACCACTTACTTTTAGGTTAGCATTTTACACGGTCAGTGGGAGTACATTCTACATCAAGGACCTAAAAAGGGAAAATTACATCGAGGTCCACACATTTAGCACAAATGACCCTAAAATTGAGCAAAGAAAATAGTCGGGTTCGGCTCCTTCTCGAGAGAGTAGCTGATCGAGCCACACTCTTCATACTACTTCATCTTCGATTGCGTTGAAAATATGGCCAAATTTGTTGGCATGCAAATTCTTGGATATGGGATCATCAGCATAAAGTCTGATGTAGAGATATGGCCTTGACCATTTGGTCCTTCAGCTTGAAAATCCAAGGATGTTCATACTCGTTGACAACTATAAGCTGAAATTTGTTTAAATTTCACCACTTACTTTTAGGTTAGAAATTTACACGGTCGGTGGGAGTACATTTTTAACAAGGACCTAAAAAGGGGAAAATTTACATCGAGGTCCATACATTTAGCACAAAGAACCTTAAAAACAAGCAAGCAAAATAGTCGGGTTCGGCTCCTTCTCGAGAGAGTAGCTGATCGAGCCACACTCTTCATACTACTTCATCTTCGATTGTTATCAAAATATGGCCTAATTTGTTGGCATGCAAATTCTTGGATATGGGATCATCATCATAAATTATGGTGTAGATATGGCCTTGACCTTGGTCATTCATCTTGAAATACAAGAATAGTTCATACTCGTTGACAACTAAGCTTAAATTCATTTAAATTTCACCACTTACTTTTAGGTTAGAACTTTACATGGTCGATCGGAGTACATTTTACATCAGGAACCTCAAAAAAACAAAAATTACATCGAGGTCCATACATTTAGCATAAAGGACCCTAAAATGAAAAAATTCTGGTTCAGCTCCTTCTCGAGAGATCAGCTGATCTGAGCGAAACTCTTGATACTACTTCATCTTCGATTGTTTTCAAAACATGGCCAGATCTATTGCCATGCAAATTCTTTGACATGGGATCATCATCATCATATAAAATATGATGTTGATATGGCCTTGACCTTGGTCATCCGTCTTGAAATCCAAGAATGTTCATACTCGTTGATAAGTAAGCTTAAACTCGTCTAAATTTCACCACTTACACTTTTAGACCTAAAAGGGGGAAATTACATCGAGGTCCATACATTGAGCACAAAGGACCCTAAAATTAAGAAAGGAAAATAGTCAGGTTCGGCTCCTTCTCGAGAGAGTAGCTGATCGAGCCATACTCCTCTTCATACTACTTCATCTTTGATTGTGTTCAAAATATTGCCAAATTTGTCAGCATGCAAATTCTTGGATATGGGATCATTAACATAAAGTATGACGTAGGTATGGCCTAGACCTTGGTGGTTCGTCTTGAAATACAAGAATAATGCTTCATACTCGTTGACAACTAAGCTTAAATTTGTTTAAATTTCACCACAATACTTTTAGGTTAGAACTTTACACGGTCGACTGAAGTACATTTTACATCACGGACCTCAAAAAGAAAACATTACATTGAGGTCCCTATACATTTAGCATAAAGGACCCTAAAAGAAAAAAATCTGGTTCAGCTCATTCTCGAGAGATCACCTGATCTGAGCCAAACTCTTAATACTACTTCCTCTTCGATTGTTTTCAAAACATGGCCAAATCTGTTGCCATGCAAATTCTCTAACATGGGATCATCAACATAAAGTATGATGTTGATATGGGATCATCAACATAAATTCGTTTAAATTTCACCATTTACTTTTAGATTACCATTTTACATGGTCGGTGGGAGTACATTTTACATCAAGGACCTAAAAAAGGAAAATTATTACATTGAGGTCCATACATTTAGCACAAAGTAACCTAAAAGGAAAACTTTATAGTTTGGCTCCTTCTCGAGAGATCACCCATAGGCCAATACACAATGTTGATACGGTGATGACCTTGGCTGTTCGGGTCAAAACCAGGAATGTTTGTACACCGTAGGACAATACACATTGTGAAGAAGCGAGAGCATATTTTTGTATTCAAAGGTATCAAAATACATCTTTCTCATTTTTTTCTTAGCATTGTGTATAGTGTACGAATAACTTTGAATATTGACCGTTGGATCAAGACTCGAATCCCAACATTGTGAGATGTTGGATCTTCATTTCCATTTTAGCATCGAGAAGATAATATTGATAGTCTTTCTTTTCTTATCTTACCACTATTATATATAGTGTGCAGACAAAAGTATGAAAATTAATTTATGCAAATTTGTTAAAATTATATGTCTGTATTTTTATAATAAATATATGCATGTACTTGAACTATTACTCACTGACAAAATGTTTTTATTGTCTAGTGTCTAAAAAATTCAACATAGTTGAAAACTGGGGCGTAAGTGTGAGCTGTTTTCTTTTCTACTTTGCTTTGGATCACTTTTGTCCATCAGATGAATATTGGGTGTTAGATATAAGGGGCATGTTGATCTGAGCCCCCCTAGCAGTGGGCACGTGGAGTAGTAGTTGAACAATTTCAGAAAACACTTAGACATTTTACAGCCAAAATACACCCTTCCTAGTGCCAAAAGAGACTGCCTCCGACTACTACTACATTAACTAGTAAACAAGTGGTACTTTTCTACAACTAAAATTAACTAGTAATACATCATTACCATCACATTAGGATCACTTATCCGAAGATTAAGATCAATTCATCATGTCGATGCAAACGCAGAAAGACAACACCTTGATCGTCCTGTACTATCCATCAGCCGTTGTAATGTACCGCGGCGACACCGTGAGGAACGTCAGATCTTCGAAGCCAACACTGTCGGGCGACGCGTAGCTCGTCGACTCAATGATCCCATTAAGGGTGTCCATCGAGAAGTCCGTCGGCGACTACGGTCCAGTCGTGCAAAGCTTCACCCTATATAGGGGCCACGAGCACGAGGCCACCCTGACGCACATCGAGGAAACGACGGCAGCCTGGCCGAGCTTGCCGATGATGAGGCTGAACACGGTAGCGTCATCACCGTAGAAGATGACCATGGATGGCAAAAAGGACGGTAACGACATCGATACTATACACTCCATGGGCTGGCCGTACGATAGCCTATGCACTTGTACCTTGCGGGTGCCGTTGAGGTGCAAAAGGAGCTTGACCAGCGAGGCCGTGAATATGCAACCGACCTCTGTGCAGCCGCACGGGCTATACGGGCACGTGGCCTTGTGGTCATCGAGATCGTGGTAGGCGACCATGGTGAGGTAGCCGTCGTGGGGGCATAGAACAGTTATCGGCGCTAGCTCGTCTTTGTCCATCGCCGGCTAGCTCTTGGTGGAATCCGCTGATGCACCCAGCGTTGGAGCGGTTCCTTGGAAGCTCGGCTCACCGATGTAGTGCCCGCAATCCTGAATTTTTATGCAGCATTGAGTTTTTGTTGAACGTAGGCTGCATAAAGTTGACAGGTGAGAGTAAATCAGGCACTTAATACCCTGTACAGTATTGTACCAGACAAACAGATCCTACTCTCGTGAGTGGTAAGAAGGTCTACGCCTTTTTTTGGAAATGGAAAAGGTCTACAACAAGAGAGAGACAGATAAACCTGGGGCCTGGCGCAAAGTGTACAGTGTTGCGGGGGAGAGAATGAGGACTGCCTGCATGTCTTCAACACCATCTGCATTTTATTCTATCTGCTTGTCTCTTCTGGCTCTTTCTTTCTCTGCATGGCAGACTCGTTTCTCTTCTCCATTTCTTTCTTGTGGTTAAAGTTTGTGCAGATACAGATACAGAGTACTAGTAGTATGTAGTACATTTGAACTAGTACTCTAGTAATACAAAGTATATGTGTTTTTATACTCGAGTTGTACTACCAATACTCCAATAGTAATACAGTACATATGTCTTCTTTTTACTATACTACTACTAGTACTCTAGTAGGTAGGCATCTGCGGGCGGTGGGTGGCAGGCGGCGTTGGCTATTTGCGACTTTTAACTACTCCTAGGGTGGAGGGTGGCGGGTAGCGGTGGCAGTAGGGTTCTAATAGTACGGAGTAGTACTCGAGTACTCCTGCTCACTAATTCCTGGAGTAAGACTTCAGTAGTGTACTGCAGTCCTGTACTGCTTAGATGCAGCTGTCATCATACCACGATTTCTAGGGAGACGCCAGAGACACAGGTGCTCAAATGCACGTCCCAGGTGGACCCTGATGCCTAGCGATTGGATAAAGCCTTGCTTCCTGACCACACAACCAAGGCAATTCATTTCGCTACTCTCTCCTAGTAGTATACTATTTCTCGGTGTGTTTTGAAATTAAGTTCACACCTTGTGATGAGTGACAATTTGGAAATCTTCAACTTCTTGCTAAGAATATGCATGCCTAGAAATTTGACCGCATTTCGAAAAAAACGAAAGATACTATGGTTCACCTCATTTTGAAATTTTGCGTGCATTTCGAAATTAACTTCACAGCTTGCGAAAATATGTTCACTAGACCCACCAGGCAGTCAATGTATCGAGAACGAGTGAGAGTTTGGAATGATTCAACTTATTGCTAAGAATATGCATGCCTAGAAATTTGACCGTGTTTTGAAAACAATCAAAGATGCCATGACACACCGTGTTTCGAAATTTTGGCTGTGTTTCGAAATTAACTTCACAACTTGCGAAAATTTGTTCAGTGGACCCACCACCAGGAAGTCAATGTATGGAGATGAGTGAGAGTTTGGAAAGTTTACCTTCTTTCTAAGAATATGCATGCCTAGAAATTTGACCGTGTTTTTAAAACAATCAAAGAGACTATGACTCACCGTGTTTTAAAACTTTGGCTGTGTTTCAAAATTAACTTCACACCTTAAGATAATCTATTCACTGGACCTACCAGGCAGTCCATGTATTGAAAACGAGTGAGAATTTGGAATGATTCAACTTATTGCTAAGAATATGCATGCCTAGAAATTTGACCGTGTTTTGAAAAAAAATCAAAGTGGCTATGGCTCAACGCGTTTTGAAATTTTGCGTGCGTTTTAAAATTAACTTCACACTTTGTGAAAATCTGTTCACTGGACCCACCAGGCGACAGTCAATGTATCGAGAACGAGTGAGAGTTTGGAAAGATTTAACTTATTGCTAGGAATATGCATGCCTAGAAATTTGACCGTGTTTTGAAAACAATCAAAGTGGCTATGGCTCACCGTGTTTTGAAATTTTGCGTGCGTTTCGAAATTAACTCCACACCTTGCGAAAATCTATTCACTGGACCCTCCAAGCAGTCAATGTATCGAGAACGAGTGAGAGTTTGGAATGATCCAACTTATTGTTAAGAATATGCGTGCCTATAAATTTGACCATGTTTTGAAAATAATCAAAGAGGCTCTGACTCACCGTGTTTCGAAATTTTGGCTGTGTTTCGAAATTAACTTCACACCTTGTGAAAATCTGTTCAGTGGACCCACCAGACAGTCAATGTATCAAGAAAGAGTGAGAGTTTGGCAAGATTCAACTTCTTGCTAAGAATATGCATTCCTAGAAATTGGACCGTGTTTTGAAAACAAACAATGAGAATGACTCACCGTGTTTTGAAATTTTGGCTCTGTTTCGAAATTAACATCACACCTTGCGATAATACTTTCAGTGGACCCACCAGGCAGCAATGTTTCGAGAATGAGTGAGAGTTGTTTGGCAAGATTCAACTTCTTGCAAAGAATATGCATGCCTCGAAAGTGTGACCATGTTTTGAAAACAATCAAAGAGACTATGAATCACCGTGCTTTGAAAGTTTGGCTGTGTTTCAAAATTAACTTCATAGCTTGCGATAATCTGTTCAGTGGACCTACCATGTAGTCAATGTATTGAGAACGAACGAGAGTTTGAAATGATTCAACTTATTGCTAAGAATATGCATGCCTAGAAATTTGACCGTGTTTTGAAAACAATCAAACTGACTATGGCTCACCGCGTTTTGAAATTTTGCATGTGTTTTGAAATTAACTTTACACCTTGCGAAAATCTATTCACTGGACCCACCAGGGAGTCAATGTATCGAGAACGAGTGAGGGTTTGGAATGATTCAACTTATTGCTAAGAATATGCATACCGAGCAATTTGACTTTGTTTTGAAAAAAATCAAAGTGGCTATGGCTCACCGTGTTTTGAAATTTTGCATGCATTGAGAAATTAACTTCACACCTTGTGAAAATCTGTTCACTAGACCCACTAGGCAGTCAATGTATCGAGAACGAGAGAGAGTTTGGAATGATTCAACTTATTGATAAGAATATGCATGCCTAGAAATTTGACCGTGTTTTGAAAACAGTAAAAGAGGCTATGACTCACCGTGTTTCGAAATTTTGGTTGTGTTTCAAAATTAACTTCATACCTTGTGAAAATCTGTTCAGTGGACCCACCAGGCAGTCAATGTATCAAGAACGAGTAAGAGTTTGGCAAGATTCAAATTCTTGTTAAGGATATGCATGCCTAGGAATTTGATCGTGTTTTGAAAAAAAAGACCATGACTCTTCGTGTTTTGAAATTTTGGCGGTGTTTCAAAATTAACTTCACCCCTTGCGATAATCTTTTCAGTGGACCCACCGGGCAATCAATGTATCAAGAACGAGTAAGAGTTGTTTGGCAAGATTTTACTTCTTGCTAAGAATATCCATGCCTCGAAAGATTGACCGTGTTTTGAAAACAATCAAAGAGACTATGACTCACCGTGTTTTAAAACTTTGGCTATGTTTCAAAATTAACTTCACACCTTAAGATAATCTGTTCAGTGGACCTACCAGGCAGTCAATGTATCGAGAACGAGTGCGAGTTTGGAATGATTCAACTTATTGCTAAGAATATGCATGCCTAGAAATTTGACCGTGTTTTGAAAAATAAATCAAAGTGGCTATGGCTCAACACGTTTTGAAATTTTGCGTGCGTTTTGAAATTAACTTCACACTTTGTGGAAATCTGTTCACTGGACCCACCAAGCGACAGTCAATGTATCGAGAACGAGTGAGAGTTTGGAATGATTCAACTTATTGCTAGGAATATGCATGCCTAGAAATTTGACCGTGTTTTGAAAACAATCAAAGTGGCTATGGCTCACCGCGTTTTGAAATTTTGCGTGCGTTTCGAAATTAACTCCACACCTTGCGAAAATCTATTCACTGGACCCTCCGAGCAGTCAATGTATCGAGAACGAGTGAGAGTTTGGAATGATCCAACTTATTGTTAAGAATATGCATGCCTATAAATTTGACCGTGTTTTGAAAACAATCAAAGAGGCTCTGACTCACCGTGTTTCGAAATTTTGGCTGTGTTTCGAAATTAACTTCACACCTTGTGAAAATCTGTTCAGTGGACCCACCAGACAGTCAATGTATCAAGAAAGAGTGAGAGTTTGGCAAGATTCAACTTCTTGCTAAGAATATGCATTCCTAGAAATTGGACCGTGTTTTGAAAACAAACAAAGAGAATGACTCACCGTGTTTTGAAATTTTGGCTCTGTTTCGAAATTAACTTCACACCTTGCGATAATACGTTCAGTGGACCCACCAGGCAACAATATTTCGAGAATGAGTGAGATTTGTTTGGCAAGATTCAACTTCTTGCAAAGAATATGCATGCCTTGAAAGTGTGACCATGTTTTGAAAACAATCAAAGAGACTATGAATCACCGTGTTTTGAAAGTTTGGCTGTGTTTCGAAATTAACTTCATAGCTTGCGATAATCTGTTCAGTGGACCTACCATGCAGTCAATGTATCGAGAACGAACGAGAGTTTGAAATGATTCAACTTATTGCTAAGAATATGCATGCCTAGAAATTTGACCGTGTTTTGAAAATAATCAAACTAACTATGGCTCACCGCGATTTGAAATTTTGCATGAGTTTTGAAATTAATTTCACACCTTGCGAAAATCTATTCACTGGACCCACCAGGGAGTCAATGTATCGAGAACGAGTGAGAGTTTGGAATGATTCAACTTATTGCTAAGAATATGCATACGGAGAAATTTGACTTGGTTTTGAAAACAATCAAAGTGGCTATGGCTCACCGTGTTTTGAAATTTTGCGTGCGTTTAGAAATTAACTTCACACCTTGCGAAAATCTGTTCACTAGACCCACTAGGCAGTCAATGTATCGAGAACGAGAGAGAGTTTGGAATGATTCAACTTATTGATAAGAATATGCATGCCTAGAAATTTGACCGTGTTTTGAAAACAATTAAAGAGGCTATGACTCACCGTGTTTTGAAATTTTGGCTGTGTTTCGAAATTAACTTCATACCTTGTGAAAATCTGTTCAGTCGACCCACCAGGCAGTCAATGTATCAAGAACGAGTAAGAGTTTGGCAAGATTCAAATTCTTCTTAAGGATATGCATGCCTAGGAATTTGATCGTGTTTTCAAAAAAAAAGAGACCATGACTCTTCGTGTTTTGAAATTTTGGCAGTGTTTCGAAATTAACTTCACCCCTTGCGATAATCTTTTCAGTGGACCCACCGGGCAATCAATGTATCGAGAACGAGTAAGAGTTGTTTGGCAAGATTTTACTTCTTGCTAAGAATATCCATGCCTCGAAAGATTGACCGTGTTTTGAAAACAATCAAAGAGACTATGACTCACCGTGTTTCGAAAGTTTGGCTATGTCTCGAAATTGACTTCACACCTTGCGATAATTTGTTCAGTGGACATACCAGGCAGTCAATGTATCGAGAACGAGTGAGAGTTTGGAATGATTCAACTTATTGCTAAGAATATGCATGCCTAGAAATTTGACCGTGTTTTGAAAATAATCAAACTAACTATGGCTCACCGCGATTTGAAATTTTGCATGTGTTTTGAAATTAATTTCACACCTTGCGAAAATCTATTCACTGGACCCACCAGGGAGTCAATGTATCGAGAACGAGTGAGAGTTTGGAATGATTCAACTTATTGCTAAGAATATACATACGGAGAAATTTGACTTGGTTTTGAAAACAATCAAAGTGGCTATGGCTCACCGTGTTTTGAAATTTTGCGTGCGTTTAGATATTAACTTCACACCTTGCGAAAATCTGTTCACTAGACCCACTAGGCAGTCAATGTATCGAGAACGAGAGAGAGTTTGGAATGATTCAACTTATTGATAAGAATATGCATGCCTAGAAATTTGACCGTGTTTTGAAAACAATAAAAGAGGCTATGACTCACCGTGTTTTGAAATTTTGGTTGTGTTTCGAAATTAACTTCATACCTTGTGAAAATCTGTTCAGTCGACCCACCAGGCAGTCAATGTATCAAGAACGAGTAAGAGTTTGGCAAGATTCAAATTATTCTTAAGGATATGCATGCCTAGGAATTTGATCGTGTTTTGAAAAAAAAGAGACCATGACTCTTCGTGTTTTGAAATTTTGGCGGTGTTTCGAAATTAACTTCACCCCTTGCGATAATCTTTTCAGTGGACCCACCGGGCAATCAATGTATCGAGAACGAGTAAGAGTTGTTTGGCAAGATTTTACTTCTTGCTAAGAATATCCATGCCTCGAAAGATTGACCGTGTTTTGAAAACAATCAAAGAGACTATGACTCACCGTGTTTCGAAAGTTTGGCTATGTCTCGAAATTGACTTCACACCATGCGATAATCTGTTCAGTGGACATACCAGGCAGTCAATGTATCGAGAACGAGTGAGAGTTTGGAATGATTCAACTTATTGCTAAGAATATGCATGCCTAGAAATTTGACCGTGTTTTGAAAAAATCAAAGTGGCTATGGCTCACCACGTTTTGAAATTTTGCATGCGTTTTGAAATTAACTTCACACCTTGTGAAAATCTGTTCACTGGACCCACCAGGCCGCAGTCAATGTATCGAGAACGAGTGAGAGTTTGGAAAGATTCAACTTATTGCTAAAAATATGGATGCCTAGAAATTTGACCGTGATTTGAAAGCAATCAAAGTGGCTATGGCTCACCGCATTTTGAAATTTTGTTTGTGTTTCGAAATTAACTCCACACCTTGCGAAAATCTATTCACTGGACCCTCCAGGCAGTCACTGTATCGAGAACGAGTGAGAGTTTGGAATGATCCAACTTATTGCTAAGCATATGCATGCCTAGAAATTTGACCATGTTTTGAAAACAATCAAAGAGGCTCTGACTCGCCGTGTTTCAAAATTTTGGCTATGTTTCAAAATTAACTTCAGACCTTGCGAAAATCTATTCAGTGGACCCACCAGACAGTCAATGTATCAAGAAAGAGTGAGAGTTTGGAAGGATTCAACTTCTTGCTAAGAATATGCATGCCTAGAAATTTGACTGGGTTTTGAAAACAAACAAAGAGACTATGACTCACCGTGTTTTCAAATTCTAGCTGTGTTTCGAAATTAACTTCACACCTTGTGATAATATTTTTCAGTGGACGCACCCAGCAGTCAATGTTTCGAGAACGAGTAAGAGTTGTTTGGCAAGATTGAACTTCTTGATAAGAATATGCATGCCTCGAAAGTGTGACCATGTTTTGAAAACAATCAAAGAGACTATGACTCACCGTGTTTTGAAAGTTTGGCTGTGTTTCGAAATTAACTTCACACCATGCGATAATCTGTTCAGTGGACCTACCAGGCAGTCAATGTATCGAGAACGAATGAGAGTTTGGAATGATTAAACTTATTGCTAAGAATATGCATGCCTAGAAATTTTACCGTGTTTTGAAAACAATCAAAGTGGCTATGGCTCACCGTATTTTGAAATTTTGCGTGCGTTTCGAAATTAACTTCACCCCCTGCGAAAATATGTTCAATGGACCCACCAGGGAGTCAATGAATCGAGAACGAGTGAGAGTTTGGAATAATTCAACTTATTGCTAAGAATATGCATGCCTAGAAATTTGACTTTGTTTTGAAAATAATCAAAGTGGCTATGGCTCATCGTGTTTGGAAATTTTGCGTGCGTTTAGAAATTAACTTCACACCTTGCGAAAATCTGTTGACTGGACCCACTAGGCAGTTAATGTATCGAGAACGAGTACTAGTTTGGAATGCTTCAACTTATTGATAAGAATATGCATGCCAGAAATTTGACCGTGTTTTGAAGACAATAAAAGAGGCTATGGCTCACCGTGTTTCGAAATTTTGGCTGTGTTTCGAAATTAACTTCATACCTTGTGAAAATCTGTTCAGTGGACCCACCAGGCAGTCAATGTATCAAGAACGAGTGAGAGTTTGTCAAGATTCAACTTCTTGTTGAGAATATGCATGCCTAGAAATTTGATCGTCTTTTGAAAACAAACAAAGAGACCATGACTCTTCGTGTTTTGAAATTTTGGCGGTGTTTCAAAATTAACTTCACCCCTTGCGATAATCTTTTCAGTGGACCCACTAGGCAATCAATGTATCCAGAACGAGTAAGAGTTGTTTGGCAAGATTCAACTTCTTGCTAAGAATATGCATGCCTCGAAAGATTGACCGTGTTTTGAAAACAATCAAAGAGACTATGACTCACCGTGTTTTGAAAGTTTGGCTGTGTTTCGAAATTAACTTCACACCTTGGGATAGTCTGTTCAGTGGACCTACCAGGCAGTCAATGTATCGAGAACGAGTGAGAGTTTGGAATGATTCAACTTATTGCTAAGAATATGCATGCCTAGATATTTGACTGTGTTTTGAAAACAATCAAAGTGGCTATGGCTCACCGTGTTTTGAAATTTTGTGTGCTTTTCGAAATTAACTTCACACCTTGCGAAAATCTATTCACTAGACCCACCAGGCAGTCAATGTATCAAGAACGAGTGAGAGTTTGGACTGATTCAACTTATTGCTAAGAATATGCATGCCTAGAAATTCGACCATGTGTTCAAAACAATCAAAGATGCTATGACTCATCGTGTTTAGAAATTCTGGATGTGTTTCGAAATTAACTTCACACCTTGCGAAAATCTGTTCAGTGGACCCACCAGGCAGTCAATGTATCAAGAACGAGTTAGAGTTTGGCAAGATTCAACTTGTTGCTGAGAATATGCATGTCTCGAAATTTGACTGTGTTTTGGAAACAATTCTAGAAAGCAAAATGGATTCATAAACAACCTCACAAATTTCAAATTATAAAAAGCAACACAAAGAGCCCCACAATTTTCAAAATATAAAATGGAAGAGAGAGGAGAGAGGGAAAATCAATATTGTATTTCTTGTGGGTAATCCACAAGCTTGAGGTGCACCATAATGCTGATTTTGTCACAGGTGCCTCGCCGGTGAGCATCGATGGGACCGAGGCTAGCTTGGGCTATGCTTCTGATGTTTGCGTGTCTGCTGGATTCTTCTGGCGTATATAGACCGATGTTTCGTGCTTCCTTGACTTTGCAGGCGATGCAACCTTTTTGGCGTGTTGTGGTGACGACCAGGGGATAGGGGAGAGCACATGGCACGTTAGGCGCAGTTGAATTTTCAAATCAATGTGACATTAATTAATTTCAAATCCATGCCCCGGAAATGCCGTGCAAGGAGATGATTTGCGTGGACTGTACAAAGGTTATTTTTTATCCATGGACTTTGATATACTAATAATCTGTATTTCACTTATAATGATTGATATTGGTAATTAAAGAATACATGTGGGTTCCCAGGCTTCTTCCTTTCAATATTAATTACCTGAATTCACGTGAGTAATTAATGTGGGTTTCTCTGTATTGGCACCCTTCTTTCCTCGAACACATGTAGAAATTAAGGGGAGGAAGTAATTTCACCTTCCTCGGTAATAAAAGAGGTTTTATTGCGTCGCAATGGAAGATGAAATGACAAACGGAGTACTTATGCTAGTACTAGATCGCAAACAGCATTCCAATTTGCACTTGATAATACTAATATTCAATCTCCGAACATTATTATAGAAAGGAAGTAGAGGTTAAATTAAACAAAATTAATCCTAAGACTTCTTCGTCTTCTTGGACCTGGACCCTTCTGCTATCACCTTTGTTCCAGCATCGTCCTTCCGCTTCCCGTGGAATCCCCTAGCTCTCGCCATCTTCTTCTTCTGCTTCAAGCCTCCCGCCTGCTTCTCCTTCCTCTTATCATTGCGGATGAAGGCGGGATCGAGTGCACTCTTCTTGGAGACGAAGTCAAGAAATGGCCATAAATCTTCCGACCCCTGATCCTCCTGCTCGTGCTCCCTCTTCTTCTTGCCGATGGAGGATGGATCAAGATAACTCTTCTTGAAGACGACGTCTCCTTCATAGATGAAAGACCAAGGATCCTCCTCCTCCTCCTCCTCTTTGGTCTCTACGGGCGGCGTCGCCTCCATCAGATGATGGTAAGCAGGGTCCTTATCGGAAAAATTGCCTTCCGGTGTGTCGGAATAGTATGGCCCGTTAGCGGACTCCCCGTCATCACCATGGTACGGACTGATATCCCTATTCTCTCGTGCGTTGGACTCGTCAATGGAGGTGCACTGATCGGAGCAGCTGCGTGCATTTTTGTGTGTGTGGTGGCTTGGCCGGCCTAAAGGGACAGGGAGAGACAGAGAGAGTTATTCGTTGTGTGCGTCGTGCCTGGATGGGATAGGTGGTCGTTGTTAATGGCCCCTTAAAAAGGCTTGCTCGGGACATCCAGGAGTTGCCACGTGCCATGGGAGCAGCATGGCAATTCCCTTCCGTCGTTTTTTATACTCCCTTAAATCGTTTTTTTACAAAAGTTCCCTTCCATCATTGAAACATGATCGAACTGTTGGTAGTCCTTCGCCCTGAGAGCATCAGCAGCGAGGATATTGCAAGTACCACCACATGTTGGGGATGTTTTTGCACATAACAACAACCATAGATCTTTTTTGTGCAAAATACAGACATTTTCTGTAATCGTTGTACATAATACATAACCAGTTAATGACTGTTTTTTGGGAAATGTTTCATAGTTAATTATATAATACAGTACTAAAATATAATTTTTATCCAAATTAATAATAGGTAAAGCTCAAAAAATAATTATAATTTTGAGCCACATCCATAAAGTATCTGGTGTATTTTTGGTTCTTGTTAGTTGTATCATTTAGAAATCAACCTATTAGTAGGTACATAATTCCCGACATGCTCTAGAGAAATGATATATAGATTCTATAATGATGGAAAGTGCATTTTGAGTTTTATGCATAGCGTTCATTGTGCTAAAGACTATATGTAACATCCCAATTTCAGCAACCATGATTAGTTGTCCAGAATGCAAAAATCAGGGGGAACAAAACTTTTTCTTATTCACTGGTGCAGTGTTTTCTTGTTGTTTGTTTGTACTTGTGCATGTGAGAGTATACCATATGATACTCCTTACCTCACCATCAGTTGACAAAATCTATTTAACAAAACTATCCTGGCTTATTTTACATATTCTCAAATGTTCCGGCATTTCAAAAACCTGAGCCAAGATGCTTGTATAACCAAAACTAGTTTAGTAGCTTCCATTGTCAAAACTATGGAGAGCTGTAACCTCCTTATGTTTTCAAGACAGAACCTTCAACTACTCCCACCTCTAGGATCTCCAAAACCTTTTATTAAGCTTTTGAATTCTACTCTTGGTAGAGGTACCAAGGACTCTCATCTTATTCAAAATCCAACCTCTTCAAAATGCCCCAACCTTACCTCAAGCTAGGCTTGATGGTAAGCCTAGTAGTGGATCTGCTTAGTTCATAAGATGAATTGCCTTGATCTGCTGTTTGACATAATATGCTTAGAAGTAGTATGAGCTACCCTAGGAGCTCATCCTATAAGATCAAGAAACCTTAAAATCGCCAAACCCTAACCAAGAATGCAAGATGGATCTGATCTCTAGATACTAGAGGATCATCTAAAACCCTTAACCAGATCAATTCGGCAGTGATCCATTCTAGAAGCTTCCAAGTCAATGGAGACCAATATCAAGCATGAATCCCTTCTACTCCCTCTACACTTTAATATCATCCACTTGATGATGCTTTGGTACCTTGCAAACCCTCCAAAAACATTCCCCCTCATACTCTAGTCAAAATCCTCAATACTGCCAAATTTGACTAAGTCTAGAAATTGTTGCAACCTCACCTTTTTGAATGCCTTCCTTTCTCAAACCATGTGCATTTTTGGAAATGCACCTGAACCATATTGTTAAACATCCTAAGGACTACCAAGTCCCACTCTTTCCCTTGGTTAGATCATCCTCCAACCCACTTGTTCATGATGGTTTTGCAGGCAAGAAAATAACTTTTCCTGCAAATCTGGTTATCATGCCTACTTTGACAGAAGCTCACACCATCATCCAACCTTCTATGGACCAAATATTTGCATGGTTGTGATCTACTCATATAGTTCTATCAAAATATACCTCACTTGATCCAATTGGATCTTTGAGCTTCTTAAACTCTCATGGTTTATAAGGCATCATGACTCATCAAGTATGGCAGCCTTATTTTCAACAAAGTTTGCCATCACTTCCAGAGCACCTCTAATGTAACCAATCCAAACTCCTTCTGACATGATCATATATATGACTTGGTCTAACTATTCATCCATCCCATGCATCAAGGTGAGCTCTGAGCTCCAAGATCTAACAGGGTTTTGGTGGTATAAAAATAATATCACCCTAGATCCACAACTTCTTGTTTTCCATCTAATTCAAGTTGGATTTCCAATTCCAAAGGTTGAAAATGCTTGATAAACCTTTTCTACATCATCTACCTTGATCACCAAGATTTATCAAGTATTATCCATAATTATTATGGTTCCAAATCTAATTAATCTCTTAATAGATAAAATCTCCAAAACATCTTCCATAAAGGAAAGTTTGGCTTTTGCCAAAACACTACCCCAACTATTGGCTCAATTGAGGTCCATATATCATACCCTATCTTCCCATCTCAAAAATAAATATTTTTGTGAAGCTTTATTAATTCTTTTTGCCTATTTTCTTAAATGGCAGAAATGGAATAATAATTGTTTCAAATACTCTTAAGCCACAATAAATCTTGGGAAAATTTCCCTAAGTGAGCAGTCATATTTGGGACCCTCTGACACCAAAAACCAACCTTGTCCAAAGTAAATATATCAAATGAGCTTCTATAAACTACTTCTGTAGTTTTTGAATAAATGAATATAAGTGGACCAAACTTCATCATTTAATTCCCAAATAATTCAAGGATATATACCTTAACCATATCCATCTACTAGTACCATCTCCCCCACTTTTTCCAATATAAATAAGGGAACTCCTTCACAAGCATTCTTGTGATCAAAATTGCAAAACAATCAAAATTTAAACTAAACAAACATCAAATCCTCACCCAAGCTCACAAACACTCCTCCACAACAATATCACTACCTCCTGGTAATGTACCCCTGCAGCAACTTCCCTACCCTTGCCTCCTTATCTCTTGATCAAGTGAGAGAGAGAGAGATGACCCACCTTGGAAAAATACCTTGCAATTAAGAACTGCAGCAACTACCACCCTCCTCTCCACCCAGGGCTCGACCCACAGCCCCACCACTCCCCTCTCCATTGCCCCTGGCAGCCAATGGCATTCCCATTGACTTTCCCTTGCCCTCCTTGGACATGGTCCACCCTACACCAATCCCCTTTGGTTTATAAGCCATAGACCACCCCAGCCCTCCTCCCCTGGCTCATTTCACTCCCCTCCCCTCCACTTACCTCTCTAGAGCTCCTCCCTCCTTTCCCCTTGCTTTGTACTGCCGAGAAGAAGAAGAAGGAGAAGCGTCGGCCTCTCTCAAAAACCGAGCAAGGGTCCATCCCCGTAGCTCCTCTCCTCCTGCATGTCACTCTCCCGGCACCTCCTTTCTCTCCTGCATCTAACCCTCCTCTTTTTTTCAACATGCAGCAACCCCTGGAGGATCTCCGGCGAGCGCCGACGAGCCCCGTTCGGGCACCATCGCGCGAGCTGTTTCCTGGAGGCAAACGCCATCATGCCGCCCATCCCCGAGCTCCCCGTTGTCGATCGCGTCCCCCAGTCGCCTCCACACCATCCCTCGATCCCCCAGGTGAGCTCCCCGTCCCGCGCGACCCTCTGTCAGGGTTTGAGCCCCGCCGCTGCGTCGAGACCTGGGAGACGACACTGAGCCATCGATCTCCCCTCTAATCCGACGGTCGTTGTCGCCGATACCCCTTAGCCACCCCCTGTCGTTGACTGGCGGGCCCTGCCTGGCAGTTTCAAACGAGCCTCCTGCGCGAGACAGCGGCGGGTGGGCCGAATCCCCTCCCCGCGGCCTATTTCCATGCGGAACCAGCCCCGCTACCCCTCTTTGATTTATCATATTCGCCTAGATCCAGATTGTTGCCCTCCAGTTTAAATCAAAATAAAAATGCAAATCTATCCTAGTTGCCAAGATCTAAATTTCTGATAGTCCCTAGATGTTTTCTTAAACACAGAGGCAACACCTGGTCAAAAATAATTTCTATTATTTGTTGGCAATTAATCTGCAATAAGGTGTATTTTACACCAAATAAATTCCTCAGTGACCTACACATCTCCAAATGGGTGAAACTAAGCTCTATTGAAAGTATATTCATAGGTCTTCCATCTGGCATTTATCTCAGGTCTAGGTGAACTAAGGTCACCCTTTAGCAAAAATAACAAAAACAGAGAATATCTGCCTTGGCTAAATTCTCTAGGTCAAACCAAATGAGGTATTGACCTATTTCCAACTCCCATGGATGTGTCATATCAAAATCTACCAAACCCCAGTAGCTCAGGTTTTATTGAGCTCTGGTTGAATTATAGTGAATTAAAATTTTCTGTGTACCCCTTTTTCACTAGATAAATCCCTCCATTAGTTCTGGATATACAAAATGGGTAATTCGAATTTCTACAGAAAGGTATTTCCCATACCTACCATGTAAAAGTGGAATCACACCAAAACCTTCTGTAAACAAAATCTGGTGAAAAAGACAAATACTTTAGATAACTACCTTTGATGATTTATTAAGGACAATTTGTTAATTCTTTTGACAAGATTCCACTTCTACGTGGTTCAGTACATCAAACACTATCTAACCCCCCAAGGAAATAATTTTTGAGCCTCCATATAAATTCTGGTGAATTATTTCCTCAAACTATAATTTATTCCACTATAAAAAGCATAACTAACTCTAGGTAAATGATAATCTAGTGAAACCACTTGTGTTGGTCTTGTTTTGTCCAGGCCTATCTGAGGATATCATTGTTGCACATTGGTATCCTACTGACCTCAAGCCTCCACCCCAATTCCTTGGTATATAACCTAGACAACTATCTTCCAAGGGAAAAACACCTCTATGGCAATCTAGTAATTCCATTACTAGTCCCCAACTTCTTCAAAACCTATCAAATCAAGTGTATGCCTTATGTTTGTTTGCTGTATGGTTTGATGCATGTACTCCTTGTATTGATTGTGGTATTGTTTTCTTGCATGTATACTCGATGAGGCGATAGTGTGATTGTCTAACGACGAGAAGAAAAGGGGACTTCTTATTATTATTTGTTGGGTATTCTTGGTTACCTAAGGAAGTCCAGGGACTTATCGCTGGTCACAGGCAAGCCACCATTCCCGAATTTTGATACTTGTCCTACTCTTTTTAGTAACTATTTTGTACCTCCTTTATAAAGTGCATTATTTATCTGCATGTCTTGTTTTATGAATACTGCGCTAATGACTTGGCTCCTCCAAGTTATGACTTGGTGTCCCTCATGGCACCCACCCTGATGTAAACCTGCCACTTACCCCCTTTAGATCGAGGTTTCTATGATTAGCATCCTACCCCGTTGAGAACCCACGGATTTTTGTTGAATAAATTGTATTGGGAATTTACCCTACTACAAATGTTTCAAAACTGCTTTGAAAAAAAAACCCTTGGGAAGAGGCATCGTTCCAATCGGATGTTTTAACGAAAGAAGTGGTGATGATGAGAAATGACAAAATGGACAAGAGAAAGAGAAGGGATGTTCTACCACTTTACCAGAACAATTTTTATCCGTGCAACCACATTACCCCAGGTGTTGGGGCTTAGCTTGTAGTTTGTCTTCTTTAGCCGAGGCAGCTTGTACAATGCTTATTGGGAGAAATCCCTTGAATTCTGGGCAGGCGCTAACAGATCTACGGATCTGGAGCCTCGAGCTTGCTTCGGCAAAGCGAGCCTGTCTTGGCAAGAGTGTCGGTGCAACAATTGGGTCTCCCGCAAGCTGTATGACTTAGGTGGTACGGAAGGAAGTGGAGTCACCAAGTTAAGGTATACGTCAAGCTGTGGTTTGGGTATACGCGTGTACAGAAGGCAGGACTATGGCTAGGAGCCACATACTCGTTGCCGAGGAGAACAAACCCAAAAGGAAAAGCAGCCTTTGGTAGGGTCGACAAGCGAAAGGTTAGGTTTGATTATCCGAACCCCCATCTACCGTGTGTAGTGGGCCGTGGTTTTATCCCGGCGGATCTATTGATTCTTGTGGGGAAAGTGAACAAACTCTGCAGAGTATAATCTATTCGAATAGCCACGTCCATGGTCAAGGACGGTTGGAAAGGTGATGGCTAGGAGTACCCAAAAAGGTGGTGTTTGGAAAAATGGATGAAAGTATGGAGGTTCCAAGGGAACCTGAGTTTAAAGTTTTGTTCTTACCATCGGTGGTCAAAGAGGTTTAAAAAGGGTTTTTCTCCAAAACTATTTTCAAAAAGGTTTTGAGCAAGGATATGGGGATATCTTGGTTCATAAAATAGAGGCATGTTTCAAAACTCTTTTTCAACAAAGATATGGAGATGCCATAACTGCAAGTGCTAGTCTAGGATTTTCCAAACACAACCCTAGATAGAGCTATCTCGCCACAGCCAGAATTGCATTTCCTTATTTCACTTATCTTGGTGGTTTGCGAGTACATTCAAAAGTACTCATGGCATTGTCCCTGGCTATCTACTTGGCTAGGCTTTCAGAGGTTCGACATCGAAAGATTAAGGGGACGTCCAGCAAGCTAGGCCGTCTTCCCAGTCAGTCGCCTCTAGGTTGAGGCATGATTGTGCCCTGCGTGTGATGAAGCTCCGCTACTAAAAGTTGTGTAGCCGTAATGGCAACTATGTAAGTCTCGTATTCGTTATGTTTTGGATGCTGTAATGATACTTGTCGGTTATGCTCCACGGCTCACTGATCATGGGAACGTGGATATTTACATAACAGGGATTTCTCGGATGATTAAATCTGGGGGACCTCACAGACTTGGTATCAGAGCCATCCTAACTGTAGGAGACCTTAGTTAGCATGGACGTTAGACAGGAAATGACAAACCTATTTTATAAAAGACAAGGGAGAAGAGATGACTATTTGCAAAAGTGCTTATGTCTTTTCCCCTCTATCTTGAAAACTACTTGCATTAATATGATTTTCTAATCTTAAAATCCTGCACACTTGTCACTAACCCAACCCCATCTCAAAAATTGTTGTAGATGGCCTCTTTCCGCTCGGAACGCATCATCATTGGAGATAGCTTCTGGCCTTTTGAAGAGCAGCTTCACAACCTATTGAAGAGATTCAATAGGCCGTCGCCGACGATTGAAGGAACCGAACTTCCTCGCAGTAATACCAATGTGACGCAATGGGTCATCAAGGCCGTAATCCCCTCCCCCGAAGATGACACCGCGCCCACAATCTGCACCTTCCTCGACAACAACTGGGTAGATGGCGTGGTGAGAGCCATACAAGAGATCATGGCACGCCTCTGCAAGATCCACGAAGAGGAGTTGAAGGATACCCCCTACCATCTGTTTGGGAAGCGCGGCCAAGATGGACTTCCTACTAAGTCCTTCCTCACCTGCTGCATCGGGAATCAGTTAGAGAACATGGAATACCTACTCCAACGTTCCCAGGAAGATCTTGACAAGGCTAGGCGAGAGAATCTGCTTCTAAAGATGGATATCAACTTACTCCGTAACCGCGAAAGAAGTCTTAGAGCCACCAATGCCCGCTTGGAGAAGAAGCTGACAATTGAAGTACCCCCAACCCCTGAAGACGAAAACCCCAGGACTGGTGATGAACTCCCCTTCCTCAATGAGTACCACCCTATCATACAGTCACCCGCGCTGGCCGATCCAACATCCATTCCTGCACCTTGGGAAGGTACCACTCTCACCTTCACAGAAGCCGAGCTGAATATCCCACATACCCTAGAGGATCTGCATTAGCTGGAAACCCTCCCTGGAGTCAGCAACGAACCACAGATGCACCCTCCGAGTAATCACCTGCTCTGCTGTACTCGCCCATCTAGCAATAGGGTAGAGTCATGTACCGTCCCCGAACACGTTTTGTAATGCTTAAGTACTTTTAGCACCCTCGGGTGCAGACTGGCTTGTTATGTTCTTCCTTGGATTGCTATGCTTGCTTTGATGTGTTCCCCCGAACGATGGATGGCTGTTGGTACCCCGTTGGATACACCTCGTGAGATCTAGAACCTCGATTACATCTACTTGTTTAGACCAAAATCGCTACCCTACAGTTCTATACCCCAATAATCCCTCTGAGTTGAACCCCGAAAGCTAACCATTTAATATAGCCTACCCCCATATGGTGGCTAGCTACCAACAGGAACTCCCTCAAGATGGCCATGAGGACCGGAAGCTCGAAGAAAGCATGTAGCCGTTGCGGAGAAGAAGGACATCAAGCCCGCAAGTGTTCTGGCCACCGCCCAAACTGTGGGAAACCTCATTCGCCCAGAGTTTTCCCAACTCTGTCTGTCACTTGTTTCCTTTGCGAATGCCAAGACCATGTCCCTATCGACTGCCCAGTATATCTCCTCATTGTCAATGCCCGTCAACTTCCCGGTGTCAGCATAGGAAGGTCATCGATCCAGTTACGCCGAAAGAAAGGTGCCTGTTTCTCGTGTGATCAACCAGGTCACTTCAACCCCGAATGCCCCCAGCGTATACCCGTCAAGGCTTCCGCAAAGGTGAAGCCCGAAGGAACCAAGGTCCCTACCTCCAGAAAAGACGGTCATCCGACCTCTCGCAACCCTGTAACTCAAGACGGAGGAATCAACTCGCATCTACAAGCGACTACACCTCGTTGGGAGTAGAGTCAAAAAAGCCCCTTAACTTTACCCTGGGGATCCCTGAACGACACCTTTTATGCTACCCTCCCTTATGTCGATTGTACATTACCCTAAGAACAATCTTTTGCCACCTTCAACTATTTGAATTAGGGATGTTCCCGGCTGGTAACTCTCCGATCTACCCTAGTTTCATCCTAAGGGGGAAGGACTGCGTCTTTCCCGCAAAATAGAATAACCCTCTGCTAGAAGCAATCCAACAGTTGGACCCAAAGACGTATACTAGGATATGATAATCCCTTATGAGAGACGCCGTTAATCCTTATAGCAGGAAGAGCCCTCCTCGCAATCCTGGTGGAAGCCTGCTCAACGCTCATGTTTTCAAGACGATTGCAGTTCAACCTCACTGTCGAAGTGACCCTGTTCAAAGACAAAGCCAACAAGTTAGTACGCCAGAAACACATAGCACCAACTCCAACACAAATCCCCTAACCTTACTCTCCCGAATCTCGGGACGAGATTCTTTTAAAGGGGAAAGGTCTGTAACATCCCAATGTCAGCAACCATGATTAGTTGTCCAAAATGCAAAAATCGGGGGGAACAAAAACTTTTTCTTGTTCATTGTTGCAGTGTTTGCTTGTTGTTTGTTTGTACTTGTGCATGTGAGAGTATACCATATTATACTCCTTACCTCACCATCAGTTGACAAAAGCTATTTAACAAAACTATCCTGTCTCATTTTACATATTCTCAAATGTTCTGGCATTTCAAAACCTGAGCCAAGATGCTTGTATAACCAAAACTAGTTTAGTAGCTTCCATTGACAAAACTATGGAGAGCTATAACCTCCTTATGTTTTCACGACAGAACCTTCAACTACTCCCACCTCTAGGATCTCCAAAACCTTTTATTAAGCTTTTGAATTCTACTCTTGGTAGAGGTACCAAGGACTCTCATCTTATTCAAAATCCAACCTCTTCAAAATGCCCCAACCTTACCTCTAGCTAGGCTTGATGGTAACCCCAGTAGTGGATCTGCTTAGTTCATAAGATGAATTGCCTTGATCTGCTGTTTGACTTAATTGCTTAGAAGTAGTATGAGCTACCCTAGAAGCTTATCCTATAAGATCAAGAAACCTTAAAATCCCCAAACCCTAAGCAAGAATACAAGGTGGATCTGATCTCTAGATACTAGAGGATCATCTAAAACCCTTAACCAGATCAATTCGGCAGTGATCCATTCTAGAAGCTTCCAAGTCAATGGAGACCAATATCAAGCATGGATCCCTTCTACTCCCTATACACTTCAATATCATCCACTTGATGATGCTTTGGTACCTTGCAAACCCTCCAAAAACATTCCCCCTCATACTCTAGTCAAAATCCTCAAAACTGCCAAATTCTTGCAACCTCCATTGACCAAAATCCACTGGAAATTGTTGCAACCTCACCTTTTTGAATGCCTTCCTTTCTCAAACCATGTGCATTTTTGGAAATTCACCTAAACCATCTTGTTAACCATCCTAAGTACTACCAAGGCCCACTCTTGCCCTTGGTTATATCATCCTCCAACCCACTTGTTCTTGATGGTTTTGCAGGCAAGAAAATAACTTTTCCTGCAAATCTAGTTATCATGCCTACTTTGACAGAAGCTCACACCATCATCCAACCTTCTATGGACCAAATCTTTGCATGGTTGTGATCTGCTCATATAGGTCTATCAACATCTACCTCACTTGATCCAATTGTATCTTTGAGCTTCTTAAACCCACAGGGTTTATAAGGCATCATGACTCATCTGGTATGGCAGCCTTATTTTCAACAAAGTTTGCCATCACTTCCAGACCACCTCTAATGTAACAAATCCAAACTCCTTCTGCCATGATCATATATATGACTTGGTCTAACTATCCATCCATCCCTTGCATAAAGGTGAGCTCTGAGCTCCATGATCTAACAAGGTTTTGGTGGTATAAAAATAACATCACCCTAGATCCACAACTTCTTGTTTTCCATCTAATTCAAGTTGGATTTCCAATTCACAGGGTTGCAAATGCTTGCTAAACCTTGTCTACATCATCTACCTTGATCACAAAGATTTATCAAGTATTATCCATAATTATTATGGCTCCAAATCTAATTAATCTCTTTAATAGACAAAATCTCCCAAACTTCTTCCATAAAGGAAAGTTTGGTTTTTGCCAAAACACTACCCCAAATTCTGGCTCAATTGAGGTCCATATAGCATACCCAGCCTTCCCATCTCAAAAATAAATATTTTTGAGAAGCTTTATTAATTCTTTTTGCCTATTTTCTTAAATGGCAGAAATGGAATAATAATTGTTTCAAATAATTTTAAGCCACAATAAATCTTGGGAAAAATTCCCTAAGTGAGCATTCACATTTGGAACCCTCTCACACCAAAAACGAACCTTGTTCATTGTAAATATATCAAATGAGCTTCTATAAACTACTTCTGCAGTTTTTGAATAAATGAATATAAGTGGACCAAACTTCATCATTTAATTCCCAAATAATTCAAGGATATATACCTTGACCATATCCATCTACCAGTACCATCTCCCCCACTTTTTCCAATATAAATAAGGGAACTCCTTCACAAGCATTCTTGTGATCAAAATTGCAAAACAATCAAAACTTGAACTAAACAAACATCAAATCCTCACCCAAGCTCACCAACACTCCTCCACAACAACATCACTACCTCCTGGTTATGTACCCCTGCAGCAACGTCCCTACCCTTGCCTCCTTAGCTCTTGATCAAGTGAGAGAGAGAGAGAGATGAACCACCTTGGCAAAATATCTTGCAATTAAGAACTGCAGCAGCTACCACCCTCCTCTCCACCCAGGGCTCAACCCACAGCCCCACCACTCCCCTCTCCATCGCCCCAGGCAGCCAATGGAATGCCCATGGACTTTCCCTTTCCCTCCTTGGGCACCTTGGGCATGGTACACCCTACACCAATCCCCTTTGGTTTATAAGCCACAGACCACCCCAGCCCTCCTCCCCTGGCTCACATCACTCCCCTCCCCTCTACTTACCTATCTAGAGGTCCTCCCTCTTTCCCCTTGCTCTGTACTGCCTGGAAGAAGAAGAAGGAGAAGCCTCGGCCTCTCTCATAAACCGAGCAAGGCTCCATCCCCGTAGATCCTCTCCTCCTGCATGTCACTCTCCCAGCACCTCCTTTCTATCATGCATCTAACCCTCCTCTTTTTGTAAACATGCAGTAACCCCTGGAGGATCTCCGACGAGCCTCGACGAGCCCCGTTCTGGCACTGTCGTGTGAGCTGTTTCCCGGAGGCAAACACCACCGTGCCGCCCATCCCCGAGCTCCCCGCCATCGACTGCATCGCCCAGTCGCATCCACACCTTCCCCGAGCCCCTAGGTGAGCTCCCCGTCCCACGCGACCCTCTGTTAGGGTTTGAGCCCTACCGCTGCATCGAGAGCTGGGAGACGACGCTGTGCCGTCGATCTCCCCTCTATTCCGACAGTCGTCGTCGCCCGATACCCCTTCTCCGCCCCCTGTCGCTGACCGGCGGGCCCCGACTGGCAGTTTCAAACGAGCCTCCCGCACGAGCCAGCACCGGGTACGCCGAATCCCCTCCCCGCGGCCCACTACTGTGCGGAACCAGCCCACCCCTCTTTGTTTTATCATTTTCGCCCAGATCCAGATTGTTGCCCTCCAGTTTAAATCAAAATAAAAATGCAAATCTGTCCCAATTGCCAAGATCTAAATTTCTGATAGTCCTCAGATGTTTTCTTAAACACATAGAGGCAACACCTGGTCAAAAATAACTTCTATTATTTGTTGGCAATTAATCTGCAGCAAGGTGTATTTTACACTAAATAAATTCCTCAGTGACCTACACATCTCCAAAATTGGAGGTGGTGGTAGTTCTTCTTCCCCGGTAGAAATCAATATCCAATCTGTGGGTATCTTTAAACAAATTGGATAGAAAGCTAAATACTCTCTTAATTGGAAGTGAACGTGGTTTCACGTATTTCATATTCTGCTTATTAGATCAAGGGTGAAACCAAGCTCTATTGAAAGTATATTCATAGGTCTTCCATCTGGCATTTATCTCAGGTCTAGGTGAACTAAGGTCACCCTTTAGCAAAAATAACAAAAACAGAGAATATGTGCCTTGGGTAAATTCTCTAGGTCAAACCAAATGAGGTATTGACCTATTTCCAACTCCCATGGATGTGTCATATCAAAATCTAGCAAACCACAGCAGCTCCGGTTTTATTGAGCTTTGGTTGAATTATAGTGAATTAAACTTTTCTGTGTACCCCTTTTTAACTAGATAAATCCCTCCAGTAGTTCTGGATATCCAAAATGGGTAATTCCAATTTCTCCAGAAAGGTATTTCCCATACCTACCATGTAAAAGTGGAATCACACCAAAACCTTCTATAAAAGAAATCTGGTGAAAAAGACAAATACTTTACAGAACTGCCGTTGATGATTTATTAAGGACATTCTGTTAATTGTTTTGACAAGTTTCCACCTCTACGTGGTTCAGTACATCAAACACTATCTAACCACCCAAGGAAATAATTTTTGAGCCTCCAGATAAATTCTGGTGAATTATTTCCTCAAACTAGAACTTATTCCACTATAAAAAGCATAGCTAAATCTAGGTAAATGATAATCTAGTGAAACCACTTGTGTTGGTCTTATTTTGTCAAAGCCTATCTGAGGATATCATTGTTGCACATTGTTATCCTACTGACCTCAAGCTTCCACCCCAATTCCTTGGTATATAACCTAGACAACTATCTTCCAAGGGAAAAACACCTCTATGGCAATCTAGTAATTCCATTACTAGTCCCCAACTTCTTCAAAACCTATCAAATCAAGTGTATGCCTTATGTTTGTTTGATGTATGGTTTGATGCCTGTACGCCTTGTATTGATTGTGGTATTGTCTGCTTGCATGTATACTCGATGACGGCGATAGTGTGATTGTCTGACGACGAGAATAAAAGTGGACTTCTTATTATTATTTGTTGGGTATTCTTGGTTATCTAAGGAAGTCCAGGGACTTATCGCTTATCGCAGGCAAGCCACTATTCCCGAATTCTGATACTTGTCCTACTCTTTTTAGTACTTGTTTTGTACCTCCTTTATAAAGTGCATTATTTATCTGCATGTCTTGTTTTATGAATACTGCGCTAATGACTTGGCTCCTCCAAGTTATGACTTGGTGTCCCTCATGGCACCAACCCTGATGTAAACCTACCACTTACCCCCTTTAGATCGAGGTTTTGATGATTAGCATCCTACCCCGTTGAGAACCCATGGATTTTTGTTGAATAAATTGTTTTGGGAATTTACCCTACTACAAATGTTTCAAAACTGCTTTGAAAAAAAACCCTTGGGAAGAGGCATCGTTCCAAGTGGATGCTTTAACGAAAGAAGTGCTGATGATGAGAAATGAAAAAATGGACAAGAGAAAGGAAGGGATGTTCTCCGCCTTTACCAGAACAATTTTTATCCGTGGAACCACATTACCCCAGGTGCTGGGGCTTAGCTCGTAGTTTGTCTTCTTTAGCCGAGGAATCTTGTACAATGCTTATTGGGAGAAATCCCTTGAATTCCGGGAAGGCACTAACATATCTACAGATCTGGAGCCTGTAGCTTGCTTCGGCAAGAGTGAGCCTGTCTTGGCAGGAGTGCCGGTGCAACAATTGGGTCTCTCGTGGACGGTATGACTTAGCTTGTACGGAAGGAAGTGGAGTCACCAAGTTAAGGTATATGTCAAGCTATGGTTTGGGTATACGCATGTACGGAATGCGGGACTATGGCTGGGAGCCACATACTCGTTGCTGGGGAGAACAAACCCAAAAGGAAAAGCAGCCTTTGCTAGGTTCGACAAGCGAAAGGTTAGGTTTGATTATCCGAACCCCCATCTACCGTGTGTAGTGGGCCATGGTTTTATCTCAGCGGATGTATTAATTCTTGTGGGGAAAGTGTGCAAACTCTACAGAGTATAATATATTCGAATAGTCGTGTCCACGGTCAAGGACGGTTGGAAAGGTGATGGCTAGGAGTACCCAAAAAGGTGGTGTTTGGAAAAATGGATGAAAGTATGGAGGTTCTGAGGGAACCTGAGTTTAAAGTTTAGTTCTGACCATAGGTGGTCAAAGAGGTTTAAAAAGGGTTTTTCTCCAAAATTGTTTTCAAAAAGGTTTTCAGCAAGGATATGGGGATATCTTGGTTCATAAAATAGAGGCATGTTTCAAAACTCTTTTTCAACAAAGATATGGAGATGCCATAACTGCAAGTGCTAGTCTAGGCTTTTCCAAACACAACCCTAGATAGAGCTATCTCCCCACAGCCAGCATTTCCTTATTTCACTTATCTTGGTGGTTTGCGAGTACATTCAAAAGTACTCATGGCATTGTCCCTGGCTATCTACTTGGCCAGGCTTGTAGAGGTTCGACATCGGAAGATTAAGGTGACGTCTAGCGAGCTAGGCCGTCTTCCCAGTCAGTCGCCTGTAGGTTGAGGAATGATTGGGCCCTGCGTGTGATGAAGCTCCGCTACTGAAAGTTGTGTAGCCGTAATGGCAACTATGTAAGTCTTGTATTCGTTATGTTTCAGATGTTGTAATGATACTTGTCGGTTATGCTCCACAGCTCACTGATCATGGGAACGTGGATCTTTACATAACAGGGATTTCTCGAATGATAAAACTCGGGGGACCCCACACTATATCAATAGAATCTTCTAAATGTTAGAGTGGAAAGAAAATCCATCGGTAAGAAATGTTGGGATTTCTAATCTTCATCCAACGGTTAAAGTTCAAAGTTATTCGTACACTATATACTGCGTATGATAAGATAACTAAATGTATAACATGTCATTAGAACCTTTGCAGTTTTTGCATAGCGTTCATTGTGCTAAGGACTATCGATAGAATCTTCTACGTTTTTTGAATGGAAAAAAAAGATCCAAGAGTTAACATTGTGGGGATTTGCCAGTCTTGATTCAATTTTCATTGTTCAAAGTTACTCGTACATTATATAGTGGCAAAATTTGCAAGAAGTCACACACTACTTCCTACTAGTAAAAGGCATGTGCCACACTCGTATATACTGTATGAAATGTAACTTAATGAACATTAAGTTGTTATTAACCAATAGTCTTGTCAGAGAAATAAGGCATACATTAAGTATATTAATAATAACTATCTACACATATTGAGAATACAACCTACTGTGCTATGAACTTTTTTTGCGGGGAGGGGGTGACATGATGGTTCTAGAACATGGTGGAGCTCTAGGTACTATTCCTTCAACATGAATCCAGCTGCTCTGAACCTTTGGATCTAAAAAATCAACAGTCAGGATTGCTGCTATGGATCTAATTCAAAACTGCTCCATTATAGTAGTAGAGATAATTTGAAAACATTGGCAATGATGCTATATGTGCATGACCGAACAACTTTCGGATAATCTCAAGGAAAAATAAGGATGCATGTATCAATGAGCGTGAATGTACAATAAGAGTTGTGAGGACAGATTACTTGTGGAGCCTAGCAACCCCACATTTCTTCTTGTTTTTAATGAGCTTACCTCATGGGTGGCTTTGATGTCGTTGCTCTGGTGCACTATATTATTCACGTTAGTGGAATAGTGGGTTCCCAAAATTTCCTTTTAAACATAAGGTTGAACACTCCCAGCCATAGTGATTCAAAATTTATCAATAAAGGGGGTTTATTTATTGGGTGGCCGAGTGGTTGACACCACACGTCATTGTCATGTACTTGCTCTGTTCAGAAATATAAGACGTTTAGCTTTGTGAATGGAATGTATCTAGACACCATTTAGTGTATAGGTTCGTAGATGTTCGGAGTGAGCCTTTACATTAAAAGCCATCTAGACACATTTATTTAACAAAGCTAAAATGTCTTATATTTCAGAACAGAGAGAGTAGACATGATTTTTGCTAGGAAGGGCAAACACTAATGAATGCTTATAGGAAGGCTAGGAAATTGGAAATTGTGTTCCATTGATAATCCTTTGCGCTCCTCTTCCTAGAGTCAAATTTTAGCAATTCAATACAAAAAGGTTCTTGGACATGCTCCAAAGCCCATTTTTTTTTCTTTTTAAATAAGAACAATAGTTATTAGCTCGAATAATTAATTGCGGTCTACGTATGTTGTACTACTGTACTTCATAGAATATGCTATGTGTGCATGACCGAACAACTTTCAAAAAACCTGTAGGAAAGCGTGACAGCATTACTGAATGAGCGCGAAGTAAGGCTGACAATGTGTAGGGTGTGAGTAGGGTAGAACAATATCATACCCACTTCTGTTTATTCAATGGGTAGAAAATTTTGCCCATACCCGTACTCGCGGGTATAAAACTTTACCCATGCCCGTACCCATGAAAAATATCAAAGTTTAGAAGCCACAATATCATACTCTTCTCTAGGTTGCTTGGCCCCATAGGTTGTAACTCTAAAGTTAAGTTTTACTACTATGTCAGTTTAAATGTGTAGGGTATGGGTATATCTACTCATGCCCATACCCATGACTTAACGGGTTAGAGTATGGGTATTACCCATGGGTATAAAATTGTGCCCATAACCTACTAACACAGGCACAGTACCTGCGGGCACTCGTGGGTAAAATTGCCATACTTAGCACGAAGGGACAATAAGAGTTGTGAGAACAAAGTACTTGTAGGGCCTAGCAACTTTCACATTTTTTTATGAGAACACCATCGCTGCTTACCTTATGAATGGTTTGACATCGTCCCTCAGGCGCTAGATTATTCACGTTAGCGAAATAGTGGGTTCCCATATTTTTGTTTAGAATAGAAGTATGAACACTGCCAACCATAATGATTGAAAAGTTATCGATAAAGGGCGATTTATTTTTTAAAGCTCAGGGCGCTTTATTATTACACTCGATTCCCCATACCACCAGCCTACCATTCTACTATTATTAGTTGGACTATGGATAAACAAATTCACTCGAGTTGGTTGGGGCTTTAATCATAATTTTTGTGCTCACTACCTGTCTTGGTGACAACATCTTCATACGCATCATCGTTCATGAATAGATATAATATGGAAATATATCAATGCCATAGTATTTTAGTGCCTACCAAAGTAATACTTCAGTTTTCTCTCTTCTCAGTTTCTTCAAAAAGGGGTCTGGCCTCTTTCTCAATTATTTTAAAAAACATAGTTTTGGAGAATACTTCAGTTTAAACTTGTCACATCCCAAAATTTCATCTAAAATCATCATCATTGCACTCATATCATCATAGCACGTAATTGCATTGCATTTAGAATGTCCTCCAAAAATTTGGTGCAATTTTGAGCCATGAATAAAAAGATATGAATTATTTTGAAAAATAGAACCAAAGAAAATGCTATATTACCTATTAAATCCAAGTAATTACTTTGGATTAAAATAGAAGATAAATATGTTCTGTAATACCCTAAAAACCTAATTTGAGTTTTTACAAATGTTCACAAATTGGTTTTAATCAATTTGAATCCTTAAATCCAAAGTTGTGGAGAAAAGAGAAATAGAAAAAAGAAAAAGATTAAGGGAGAAAAAAAAGGGACAACAGACAGCTTCTGGCCTTTTGGCCCAATCCGGCCCAGCAGCCCACCCGGACTCCCTCTCCCCTTCTCTGTCTTTTCTCACCCCCTCGTTTCTACCCCCTCCCGCTGACAGACCGAACCCACGCCACGTCACCCCGCCACCCCGTCATCTTCAACCCCCGGCGACGAACCGCCCCACCTCCTCTGCCATTTCGAAACGATTCGATTCCGGCCGTTTCTCGTAGTAATTCTCCCCGGTGATTACCCCTACTAAACCTCCTCTCCCCCCCTCATCATTTTCCCCTCAAACACTTCCCCTGGAGAGCCCCTAGGCTCCCCAATTACGAGCTCGAACCGCCACTGTCCGACGCAACTCCAACAGCAATTCTGGTGAACCCAGGCCGCCAGGCGCCCTCCCCTCTGTCCCATATGTTTCGTCATGTCCTAGAACGTGTTTTAACACCGGCTATGTGCTTTCTCTTGCTCCAGGTCGACGACTCGGACCAACTCCGGCGAACTCCCTCTGCCGCCACCGTCAGTCACCTTCTCCGGTAAAGGTAGGGTTCCCGCCACCCCCTTTTGATCTTTACTAGGTCGTGCAGACACTTGCGCACCTCGCTGACCTCTTTTCTAGTTGATTCGAGCCCCAGGTCACGGTCTCCGACACCGAGCCGTGAACTCCACCGTCTGCGCAACTCCGGCGAGGGATCTAGGCCAAGCCCGAGCACCCCCCGCACCGCAGTGACCTCCATCAAGATCGCCACGACCTCCTCAACCTCTGGTACGTGTCCACGGTCTCCCAGCCCTCGTAGAATCACCAGAACCTCATCGGCCGACGCTCTGCCGCCGCGCACAGTTGGTCGGCGCCGCCCATCTCCGGCCAAGTCGCTAAGGACCATTAGATCTTGTATCCGCGGCTAGGATTAGATCACTAAACGAAAGGGTACGGGCTAATCAGATCCGTCCATAGTCACTTAAGATCTGACGGCCCCCAGCGGTCGATCTGGCCGAACCGGTACCAGCCAATAGGATAGCGCCACGTCGCCAGACTATTTCTGTTTAATTAGAAAATAGACAGATTTAGTATTAAACTTAGAAAATCCATAACTTTTGATCCACAAATCAGAAAAATACAAATTTGGTGTCTATGGATTCAGAAAAATAAGACCTTTATTATGGAGGCCTTGTTTCACACTTTTGCCTCTGTAAACTTGGAATTATAGGCAGAACTTTTTAGGAGTATTTTGCTCACAAAAGTTGTTCTATAAATTATTTTGGGGTATTTCTTATGTATTTAGATGAGGTATTTTATCCTCTGTACTGTAGACTCTGTAAATTATAGAATTATGTTCATGTCATTGCATTTTGCATGCATTCATGTTTTTGTAATGTTTTATTGATTGAAATATTGTTGTTGTATTCATCTTGTTTAGATTGTGTGGATTGTGAAGTTTGTTGCTGTGAAGATTGTACCTATTCCCCTAGCTACCAAGGCAAGTGATATTTCATCTCATGTCCTATTATTTTACACTATTGCACTAGTGTTATTTTGTTAGATCTTAGCATGATAGAATTATTCATATGTTACCATACTATGCTATGCTACCCTATAGTGTATATCTTGGTAGTATTCCCTAGTTAAAGACTTTGTATGCTAGAATGCTTAGCTATGCTATTAGAATACGTGGGTGGAATATACACATAAGATAGCATGGAAAGATATTATTTTTGTTTAACTAAGAAAACAACTAATGTTAATGAAACACCTGGGTGGAATGGGGCTTGCTTGGATTATGTTGAGTTGTTACTCAGGGGCCATGTCTATGGTCAGCTAGTGTATCACACTTGTGGATGGCCACCCAGGAACAAAGAGATTGTAGACATTCTTGTCATGAAGCTTCTAGTGCAGCCACATGGCATATGCGCTCTGCCTTGACCGACTAAGTTGCGAGAACTCAGCCAGACGGACAGAGGGTGGTAGTGATGATAGGATGAAACGCGTCCGTGGTGGTCTGAGGGATTGCTTCTGAAAAGTCTCGTCTCGATGCATGTCGAGTCTTGTGGGGAAAGTGCACCACCTCTCGAGAGGGTAAAAACTAAGTACTTAGCCGTGTCCCCGGTTATGGACAACTTATGAGCCTCAAGACAGTGAAGTAGTTCAATAATCTCCTCATCCAAATTTCTCTAAGTTAAAACTTGTGGGTGAACATGGGTAGAGGTTCAGTGATGTCTATCATTGGTACCTTATAGCTGGAATGAAAAACTTCTTCAAAACTATAAGTCAAACTAATTTTAGCAAAGCCATCCAAAACCCCACTTAGCCATATATTCATGTAGTTGTTGGATTATACTAAGTATCTATGGTATCACTTGCCAATACAATTCCAAATGTATTGACCCTTGTGGCTGTAACTTATTATGTTGCAGGATACTCTGATGATGAGTAGGGTTGCGGGTCTACACTCGCCATGCTTGCCTGTGGCACATGAAGACTAAAGACTCTATTATTATTATGCTATGTAATGTGAACTTTAAGTACCTTAGCCTTGGGCTAAGTGAGTTGTAAGAACCATTATATTCCTGGATATGCGATGTAATAATGACCTTTGTTTCTGTGTACTTCATCTTAAACTGTGGGTGCTAGCATTTTTGATCCAGGGACTAGCACTGCAATCATAGGGATCTTACCTTATTATGGTGAGATCTTACAAAACCCCTATTATTTGTTGGAAGAAAACACTAAAAGGTATTCAATAGTTCAGTTTATTCAGAAATCAAAATGTTTTCTAAATAATTTAAAAATAATTTGGTGCCAAACTCGTCCTTAATATCTGAACCGAGCCAATATGGGTCATGGATGATTAATATTTTGATGCCAAATGGCCCAATGGGCCCTTAATTTCTGAACTAAGGCAGTATGGGACATGGATGGTCACCGATATGCCTGTGGGCCTTTGATTCTAGGGAGTACGTCTTACCAATTTACTACTACTTGGACTATACATAAATCTGAATTTAGTTGAGCAGGAAAATCTCCCGCTATCGAATGTTTCAAACATCTTGGAATCCCCCTTCTACCCCTAGTGAAGTTGGTTCATTGGGGCTTCAATCGTAATTTCCCCGTTCAGTACCTCTATACCCTGCCGCTACCACCGACCCCCCTCACTAACACATAATCCTCGCCCAAGCTGCTCTAGCCCTGCGGAAAACCCTAGATCTACCTTCAGCACCTTAGATCTGATTCACCATCGTCCCCGTGCACTGTACCAGATCTGCTTCACCGACCCACTCTCCTGGCGCGCCGAACACATTCCCATAGCCATGAATATGCTTCTTCGCCGCTATCGATCAGCGCTTAGAGGAACCCTTGTTCTGCTTCACCTTCGCCCACAAGCACCGTAATCGCAGCACCCTCGACAACCTCGACGTCACCACCCAGGATTCATATAATGCCTAAACGCCGTTGCGACCGAGGTAACCATATCTCCTTGGGGTTTGGTAAGATAAATATGTAGCAGTTAACTGTATTTTGTATTGGTGCTACTTTTGTAGTAACTTACAAGTACTATACTTATTACCCGTATCTTCCTAAATAATTTCTTTATAGTCAGGTTTAACCGTAAGGCATTCAAGTGCGATTTTGTATTTGAAGGCGAAATATGAGTCAGCCAACATTTAACACATTTGTTTCCATTATCTACTTTAGTAAGTGCCCATATGTGATGCGGTTATAATTTCTCTCTGGCTTGGCGTAGGCTATGGCACTAATTGTTATTTCTTCCTTGATGATTTTGTCCTATGTATGCAGTACGTGTTTACATTCGTTATACTGCTTCCACTAAGATGTCTGTTTCATTTGCTTCTGCTTATCCCACTATTCCTAATTGTTTGATGTTGTTACGTAATGAATAGGTGCAGTTTACACTAGAAATCGTAGAATGAATGGCCCCTATAATCCCGTAAGTATCTATTGCTTTTTGTATCACTCCATGCTAACATCTGTGAGACTGGAACCTTTTTGTGTTCACTATTAGTTCCACCATTATGCAGAGGACCGACACTGAATTATGGAGACCACCAGTCTAATTACTTGATGCAGCGGACATCATCTCTGAACATACTTGTAACCAGATCAGCAACCCTAAGACTCTTCATAGAGCTACTGTAAGTACGCCCCCTTTAATTAAGTCTTAAGTCCCTTGGTGTCATGCCATTGACTCTAGTTGAGTTGTTATTTTTGTTGGAGGCACTAGGGTGATTATAACAAGGCCATAAATGCAACGGAATCCAATATAAAGAACCGCCTACTTCAAATCTCACTCTGGTATCTACACGTGTATGGCTATTTTAATACGAGGCAGATGATAGTACACTTTGTCTTTGGATAGACAATCAAAAAATTTAAACATTCTAACTGTCCGATAGATTGTTTGACCATTTATCTAAAATGATTTGGCTATTCTATTAGAGGCACCCGTCTGCATGAGGTCCTTGTGTTGAGTGCTTACATCGCTATAACAGACCAAATAATCTTTTGAAAATCTTTGAGAATGAACATGGTAGTTTTGTTTCTTTGTATGATGTTGTAACTTATTTTATATTAGTTTCAGCCTTCATCAAGTAGAGCGGTCATTTCACAGGGTAGAAGTGACAGTTGCACACTATCTCATCCCTCTATGAAGTCAACTGTTCTAGTTATTCCAGAAGAAAGAGATGTATGATGCCCTGCCGTTACTAATTGCTTTCTTCCTTTTAGCAAAAGGACTGATTTCAAATTTGTTGGTTTTTGTTTTCCTTGGTAATTATGTCATATGACGTTTCTTTTTGTTTTTGGTTACAAATATAAATATGAAGGCAGAACAGAAAACAACTACCTCAAGTGTAGATCAATTTGGATAGAGCATCAGTGACAGTGCGTATTGCTCACATAGGTAGACAATCTCGACTGCTCCATACATTCCAGTAGAAAGAGTTTTTGGTGCTACACTCGAAGATGCACTTGATGTAGTTGGACAGGAAGCCAACAAAATAGATGCAGTAGTCTCCATAGCAAGGAAGGAGTTATCTGAGTTAAAAAACAGACAAGCTTTGACGGAGAATCTACTTAATAATATCCTCAACAAGTCTCGTGGTATTCCCGCTGTTACATGTGAGGCGGCGCGAGCTCCCTAAAAGGAACTTTTTTGAAACTGAGATTATATTGTATATCAGCTATGTTGTACTCCGATGATGATTTACGAGCTACGGAATTTTTCAGGACTGTAATAATTTACTAATTTTCTAGTTATTAGTTTTTTCCATAGTTCCAGAATTTATTTAGCATTATGGAGAACTTGTGTTCTTTGTTTATCCATGTTTATGTCCTGGCAATGGATCTAAGTTAGATAGGCTTAAACAGTAGCAAGCCCACAATGTTTTATCAGTCCTTTGATGGGCCACCAATCAACAGTGACACGCCTACACCAAGGCCATTATACATAGAATCTGACTGCAAAAGAACAGAATAGTACAAGAACAGAACAGTGAAAGGCCAGAACAATGAAAGGCTAGAACAGTTAAAGGCCGGAAAAGTGAAAGGCCGGAACAGTGAAAGGCCAGAACAACGAAAGGCTGGAACAGTGAAAGGCCAGAACAGTAACAGAACAGAAACAGTAACTAGGCCAGAATATTAGCAGGCCAGAATCTTCAGCCCGTTTATGGGACTGAATAGTAGAAGGCCAGAACATTGAATGTCTAGAACAGTAAAGGCCACAACTGTAGAGGCCCGTAACAGCCCACGATGGGTGCGAGAAAAGTGACAGGCCGACAGAAGGCCTTAACAATAACGGATAGACTTGGCCTAGGCTGAAAATGGGTCGCACAGTACTGGACCAAGGTGGGCCTTCTGTAGGGTGAAACAGTGTCGGTCCTGAAAGTTCACGGGCCGAGGATGATTGCACTAGTGGGCCCATTTCAAACAGTGCAGGACAAAACAGTAATGGGCCATAATCTTATTGGGCTCCCCTTATGGGCCGGCCCACTTAATTATTTGCAGGCCTTGCCTGGCCCGGGCTTCTGCCACGGTTTCTGTGGACGTTAACATCGGTAACTGGGTGTTAACGGTGTTTGCCACATGGCATTTTGCATGACGTCAGCAGTCAACGTCGCTGGCAAACAGATCTATGACAGAACGAGTTTTCGTTGCTAAAGGGTGCGACCCGCCACGGTCAGAAAAAAACCGTGGTAGATTATTTTGTGACGGGGCTTTTACCATGATGGGCATCCATCATAGAAGAATTTTTATCCACGAAAAACGGGCCTTCAACCATGAAAATCGTCCGTTGTAAAAGCCAACTTTTCTTGTAGTGTCTAGGGATTTCTTACCATGGTTTGACACAAATTAGAGTGTCCTTGCATGTGTTCTTTTCCAAACCACAATTATCCACATGACCACACACAGTCAAGTGGGTGTGGTGATGCAACCTCTGTCACACTGGTGCACAATTTCATTCCAATGTTGCACTCCAGCATGTTCTAGGGCTTTCTGACCATGGTTTACACATATTGGAGTGTCATTGTAAGTGTGCTTTTCGAAACCACAATGATTCACATGACCACACAGCCAATTGGGTGTGGTGATGCAACCTCTGTCACGCTGGTGCTCCATTGCATTCCAATGTTACACTCTAGCATGTTGTAGGGCTTTCTAACCATGGTTTAACACATATTGGAGTGTCACTGCATGTGTTCTTTTCCAACCACAATAATCCACATCACCACACACACTCAAGTGGGTGTGGTGATGCAGCCTCTATCACACTAGTGCTCCATTGCATTGTAATATTGCACTCAAGCATGTTATAGGGCTTTCTAACCATGGTTTGACACATACTGGACTTTCATTGAATGTGTTCTTTTCCAAACCACAAAAATACAGATGACCAAATACTCAAGGCGGTGTGGTGATGTAACCTTTGTCACACTGGTGCTCCATTGCATTCCAAAGTTGCACTCCAGCATGTTCTAGGGCTTTCTGACCATGGTTTGACACATACTAGATTGTCACTGCATTTGTTCTTTTTCCTAACCATAATGATCCACATGACCACAAAATCTCAAGTGGGTGTGGTGATGAGACCTCTGTCACACTGGTCTAGGTCTAGGATGTTCTAGGTCTTTCTGATCATGGTTTGACACATATTGGAGTGTCATTGCATGTGCTCTTTTCCGAACCACAATGATCCACACGACAACACACACTCAAGTGTGTGTGGTGATGTAACCTCTATCACTCTGGTGCTCCATTGCATTCCAATGTTGCACTCCAGCATGTTGTAGGGCTTTCTAACCATGGTTTGTAACATATTGGAGTGTCACTTCATGTGCTTTTTTCGAAACCACAATGATCCACATTACCATACATACTCAAGTTGGTGTGGTGATGCAACCTCTATCACACTAGTGCTCCATTGCATTCCAATGTTACACTCTAGCAGGTTCTAGGGCTTTCTGACCATGGTTTGATAAATATTGGAGTGCCATTGCATTTATTCTTTTCCAAACCACAATGATCCACATGACCACACACACTCAAGTGGGTGTGGTGATGCAACCTCTTCCACACTGGTGCTCCATTGCATTCCAATGTTGCACTCTAGCATGTTGTAGGGCTTTCTAACCATGGTTTGACACATATTGGAGTGTCATTGCATGTGTTCTTTTCCAAACACAATAATCGACATGACCACACACACTCAAATGGGTGTGGTAATGCAACCTCTGTCTCACTGGTGCTCCATTGCATTGCAATGTTGCACTCCAGCATGTTCTAGGGCATTCTGACCATGGTTTGACGCATATTGGAGTTTCATTGCATGTCTTCTTTTCCAAACCCAAAAATCTAGATGACACAGACACTCAAGTGGGTGTGGTGATGCAACCTCTGTCACACTAGTCCTCCATTGGATTCCAATATTGCCCTCCATCATTTTCTAGGGCTTTCTGACTATGGTTTGACACATACTCGAGTGTCGTTGCATTTGTTCTTTTCCTAGCCACAATGATCCACATCACCAAAAACACTCAAGTGGGTGTGGTGATGCAGACTCTGTCACACTCATGCTCCATTGCATTCCAATGTTGCACTCTAGGATGTTCTAGGGCTTTGTGACCATTCTTTGACACATATTGGAGTGTCATTGCATGTGTTCTTCTCCAAACCATAATGATCCACGTGACCACACACACTCAAGTGGGTGTGGTGATGCAACCAGTTTCACACTGGTGCTCCATTGCATTCCAGTGTTGCACTCCAACATGTTCTAGGGCGTTCTGACCATGATTTGACACATATTGGAGTGTCATTGCATGTATTCTCTTCCAAACCACAATGATCCACATGACCACACATACACAAGTGGGTGTGGTGATGCAACCTCTCTCATACTAGTGCTCCATTGCATTCCAATGTTGCACTCCAGCATGTTCTATGGCATTCTGATCATGGTTTGACACATATTGAAGTTTCATTGCATGTGTTCTTTTCCAAACCACAAAAATCCAGAAGACCACACACACACAAGTCGGTGTGGTGATGCAACCTCTATCACACTGGTGCTCCATTACATTCCAAAGTTGTACTCCAGCATGTTCTAGGGCTTTCTCACCATGGTTTGACACATACTGGATTGTCATTGCATTTGTTCTTTTTCCTAACCATAATGATCCACATGACCACAAACACTAAAGTGGGTGTGGTGATGACACCTCTGTCACACTAGTGCTCCATTGCATTCCAATGTTACACTCCAGGATGTTCCAGGTCTTTCTGATCATGGTTTGACACATATTGGAGTGTCATTGCATGTGTTCTTTTCTGAACCACAATTATCCACACGACCACGCACACTCAAGTGTATGTGGTGATGTAACCTCTGTCATTCTGGTGCTCCATTGCATTCGAATGTTGCACTCCAGCATGTTGTAGGGTTTTCTAACCATGGTTTGGCACATATTGGTGAGTCACTACATGTGCTTTTTTCGAAGACACAATGATACACATGATCATATATACTCAAGTTGGTGTGGTGATGCAACCACTGTCACACTAGTGCTCCATTGCATTTCAATGTCCCACTCCAGCATGTTCCAGGGCTTTCTGACCATGGTTTGACATAGATGGGAGTGTCATTGCAAGTGTTCTTTTCCAAACCACAATGATCCTCATGACCACACACACTCAAGTGGGTGTGGTGATGCAACCACTGTCACACTGGTGCTCATATTGCATTGTAATGCTGCACTCCATCCTGTTCTAGGGCTTTCTGACCATGAAATGACACATATTGCACTTTCATTGAATGTGTTATTTTCCAAACCACAAAAATCCAGATGACCAAACACTCAAGTGGGTGTGGTGATGCAAACTCTGTCATACTGGTGCTCCATTGTATTCCAATGTTGCACTCCAGCATGTTCTAGGGCTTTCTGACCATGGTTTGACACATCCCGGAGTGTCATTGCATTTGTTCTTTTCCTAACCATAATGATCCAGCTGACCACAGACACTCAAGTAGGTGTGGTGATGCAGACTCTGTCACACAGGTGCTCCATTGCATTCCAATGTTGCACTCTAGTATGTTCTAGGGCTTTCTGACCATGGTTAACACATATTGGAGTGTCATTGCATCTGTTCGTTTCCAGACCACAATGATCCACATGACCACACACACACAAGTGGGTGTGGTGATGCAGCCTCTGTCACACGTGTGATCCATTTAATTCCAATGTCGCACTCCAGCATGTTCTAGGGCTTTTCTGACCATGGTTTGACACATATTGTATTGTGATTGCATGTGTTCTTTTCCAAACCACAATGATCCACATGCCCGCACACACTCAAGTGGATGTGGTGATGCAACCTCTGTCACACTGGTGCTCCATTGCATTCCAATCTTGCACTCCAGCATGTTCTAGGGCTTTCTAACCATAGTTTGACAAATATTGGAGTGTCATTGCATGTGTTCTTTTTGAAACCACAATTATCCACATGACCACACTCACTCAAGTGGTTGTGGTGATGCAACCTCTATCACACTGGTGCTCCATTACATTTCAATGTCTCACTCCAGCATGTTCTAGGGCTTTCTGACCATGGTTTGACACATATTGGAGTGTCATTGCATTTGTTCTTTTCCATACCATAATGATCCACATGACCACACACACACAAGTGGGTGTGGTGATGCAACCTCTGTCACACTGGTGCTCCATTACATTCCAAAGTTGCACTCCAACATGTTCTAGGGCTTTCTGACCATGGTTTGACACATACTGGATTGTCATTGCATTTGTTCTTTTTCCTAACCATAATGATCCACATGACCACAAACACTAAAGTGGGTGTGGTGATGAGACCTCTGTCACACTAGTGCTCCATTGCATTCCAATGTTACACTCCAGGATGTTCCAGGTCTTTCTGATCATGGTTTGACACATATTGCAGTGTCATTGCATGTGTTCTTTTCTGAACCACAATTATCCACACGACCACACACACTCAAGTGTGTGTGGTGATGTAACCTCTGTCACTCTGGTGCTCCATTGCATTCCAATGTTGCACTCCAGCATGTTATAGGGTTTTCTAACCATGGTTTGGCACATACTGGTGTGTCACTGCATGTGCTTTTTTCGAAGCCACAATGATCCACATGACCATATATACTCAAGTTGGTGTGGTGATGCAACCTCTGTCACACTAGTGCTCCATTGCATTTCAATGTCCCACTCCAGCATGTTCCAGGGCTTTCTGACCATGGTTTGACATAGATGGGAGTGTCATTGCAAGTGTTCTTTTCCAAACCACAATGATCCTCATGACCACATACACTCAAGTGGGTGTGGTGATGCAACCTCTGTCACACTGGTGCTCATATTGCATTGCAATGTTGCACTCCATCCTACTCTAGGGCTTTCTGACCATGAAATGACACATATTGGACTTTCATTGAATGTGTTCTTTTCCAAACCGCAAAAATCCAGATGACCAAACACTCAAGTGGGTGTGGTGATGCAAACTCTGTCATACTGGTGCTCCATTCTATTCCAATGTTGCACTCCAGCATGTTCTAGGGCTTTCTGACCATGGTTTGACACATCCTGGAGTGTCAATGCATTTGTTCATTTCCTAACCATAATGATCCACATGACCACAGACACTCAAGTAGGTGTGGTGATGTAGACTCTGTCACACAGGTGCTCCATTGCATTCCAATGTTGTACTCTAGGATGTTCTAGGGCTTTCTGACCATGGTTTAACACATATTGGACTGTCATTGCATCTGTTCGTTTCCAGACCACAATGATCCACATGACCACACACACACAAGTGGGTGTGGTGATGCAGCCTCTGTCACACGTGTGATCCATTTAATTCCAATGTCGCACTCCAGCATGTTCTAGGGCTTTTCTGACCATGGTTTGACACATATTGGAGTGTGATTGCATGTGTTCTTTTCCAAACCACAATGATCCACATGCCCACACACACTCAAGTGGATGTGGTGATGCAACCTCTGTCACACTGGTGCTCCATTGCATTCCAATCTTGCACTCCAACATGTTCTAGGGCTTTCTAACCATAGTTTGACAAATATTGGAGTGTCATTGCATGTGTTCTTTTTGAAACCACAATTATCCACATGACCACACTCACTCAAGTGGTTGTGGTGATGCAACCTCTATCACACTGGTGCTCCATTAAATTTCAATGTCTCACTCCAGCATGTTCTAGGGCTTTCTGACCATGGTTTGACACATATTGGAGTGTAATTGCATGTGTTCTTTTCCAAACCATAATGATCCACATGACCACACACACACAAGTGGGTGTGGTGATGCAACCTCTATCACACTTGTGCTCCATTGCATTCCAAAGTTGGACTCTAGCATGTTCTAGGGCTTTCTGACTATGGTTTGACACATACTAGATTGTCATTGCATTTGTTATTTTTCCTAACCATAATGATCCACGTGACCACAAACACTCAAGTGGGTGTGGTGATGTAACCTCTGTCACTCTGGTGCTCCATTGCAATCCAATGTTGCACTCCAACATGTTGTAGGTCTTTCTGACCATGGTTTGACACATATTGGAGTGTCACTGCATGTGCTTTTTTCGAAACCACAATGATCCACATGACCATACATACTCAAGTTGGTATGGTGATGCATCCCATCTATCTAACATCTGTAATGCTACATGGTCTAATAATAAAATGCTACTTCCTACATATAATTGTTGCATCATAATTATATCATGCTCATGTCATCATGCCACCTTGCATTTGAGCATCATATAAAACCCTTTTCATTTGGTCCTTATTTCATATGCATTATTAATTGTTATTACATGTTGATATATTGTATTTGGTTCTTGATAAATGCTTGATGCCCAAGTTGAGTTGGGGGCATATCTTTTATTAACTCCACCACTTTTTCTGTCACCACCTTATAATTCCACCATCCCAAAATACTTGTGGGCTTTTGCATCTTCTCCTTTGGGTTTTGTCAAGCTCACATATATAAAGATGGATCCCCTTCTATACCACATGCCCCAATGGTGTTTACTATTGTTTTCACAATATAAATGATATGGATCTACATGTGGGGATACTCTAAATGAGTGGGCATATCTAAATATAAATGGGACCATATAATTATCTAGTGGCATACACACACTAGCATTTCCATTATATTTATTCATGCTCATTTCATCAATTCTTGGACATATGGGTTTAATTCCAACCATGTGTTAATTTCTTGTGCATGTATGCTAAGTGTGGTACCATTATTTCATGGCGCATGAAATACAAGGACCATATCCCCATCGTTTTCTAGTTCTTCTATTTGATGTTTCTATTCAACCCCTTCAAACCTTTTTGCTTGGGCTTTATTCAAATTGAGTTCATGGGGCTAAATGGGGTCATTTGAGCTTGTACTTGTTTTCACAAATACAATGTGACCTATCTAAGGTTCATTCATGGGCCATGCAAGAAAACCACCTTGTTTTATCTCTTGATTGCTTTGGGTATATGGGTTATGTGAATTGGGGAGAACCATTTGAATAAATTCCATTTACCCTCCAAGCCATGAACCATCATCTCTCATGTTCTCTTATGTGTGCTTGAGTTTACACTTTACTTGGAAATTCTCCACCTTGTGCCTTGGTCCACAACATCTAAGCTTGCCTTTTCCTTTGCTAACTATCTAATCTCCCTAGTTCTCCTTCCCCCACCCTATCTCTATGTGCTCTATAGATGTGGGAGTTTTCTCTCCACCACCATTCCTTGCCATGACCACCTTTCTCTCAAGCTTGCAAGCAAGATGTTCTTGTCCCCTCTCTTGTTACCCTCCCAGCTCACCACCAACACCGATTCCTACCTACCCCTCTTGCTGAGCCTGGTTCCAACCGGACCCTCTCTAACCCGAGCCACCCCCTAACCTAAACCCTAGCCGAGCCCTTCCCCTCTCTGTCTTATCTCTCGCCACCAAGCAAAGCCCCACCCGAGCCGCGTCGTCCTCTCTGGCCCTAGCTGCAGGCACCCAGGCCCCTCCCGAGCCGTGCCAACATGTGAGCAGAGGGAGAGGAGAAAGGTGCACGACACCTTTACACCACCGAGCCCCATGTGCTATCCCTCTGCCCTTGACCTTATCTACCCCCTCCTCTGCCTTATAGCCTCAGATCTCCACCAGGGCATTGCCCATCGCCGCCTCACCACCTGCCGCTACCCCCCTCTCACTCTTCCATCTCCGTTCGGCCACCGTCGGCATCGGCTCGCCAAAGTAGAAGGAGGAGGCGGGCCTGGCGTTGAGGTGTTGAGGAAGACCGAGGAGACCCTATGGACCGTCCCCGTACATAGCAGCAAGGTGGAGACGGGCCGGTGCTGCTGCAGATCGCTGCCCCGACAAAAACCCTAACTCGTCGGCTGCCAGCTCCCCCAGTGATCCCCTGCTTCCCGGCTCGAACCACCACCTCCAACCCACTCCCGGTGAGAGTCCGCTTCCCCCTGACATCCTCCTGTTGGCCATCGCTTCCTGTACGCGCCTGTCTTTCCGTCGAGCGACCTCTGTGCACGGTGCTCGCGGGTGTTTCTCCACCGTCGCGCCGCGGTAGTGTCTTCTAGACGCGTAGTCGTTACCCAGCATCAAACCAAGCCCGCCCCAGTGGTCGCCACCGCCAGCGCGCGCGCTCCAGATCGCAAGGTCGAATCCCCGCCGTGCTCTGTCCATGCCTTCTTTTTCATCAGACAACAACGAGAGGAACAACAGGGCAGCGGAGTTTCACGCGGCCTTTTTGCTTACCCCCTGCCTTTTGTTTTCCTCAACCCGCGCTCCAGCCCGGACCCACCAGTCAGCCGCTGTTGCACTTTTATAAAAAGGTACTCAGGCTTGTCAGTTCCTCAACCCGCCGTCCCTGTCTCGGCCACGTGGCTGCGCCCTGTTCGCGCGCCCGTGCGAGGCCCCGCGGATCTGCCGGCCCCACCTGTTGGTCTTGGTGGCTAGTCAAACACGCGGTAAGAAAAACCCGAGCCAATCCCGCCGCGTCACCGAGCGCTGAGTCAGTGCAGGCCCCACTTGTCAGTGACGGTGGCTAGTTTCCTCTGAGTGTAAAAAAATCTCGGTTCTTTTATGTTTAATAAAAATCTTTTCTAGAATTTGTTTAAATGATTTTAAATCCAGAAATTAATAAATTTTTATTAATAAATCCAATAATACAAATGATATATGTTTTTGAATCAGAAAAATGTGAGGATTTCAAATCTGCCATCCAATTTAATGTTTGGCCAATTTAAATTTTTGAAATTATTAAATTGCAATAAAAATGCCTTTTCTCAATTAATTAATAACTTTAGTTCTATTACTCCAAATTTGACAAATAATATGTCTAAATCGATTAGCGCGACGAGCCCGTTCTGTTTATGCATTCTGTGATATGAATTGCATCATGCATCATGTCATTATTAAAAATCAGAACTGTTTATGGCAATAAAACTTGACCAAATAATTAATAAAATGATTTATTCTTGTCCCCACGCCTCACCCTTGCCATGCTACATTATTTCCATGTAATTTGTGCATCATTCATCATGGCATGCTTGTTTGCTTGTCGCATTTTATTTATATGCTTGTGCACTTTATTTATGTTGGCCCTTGTTTGGTTGGTTCTTCTTTCGAATAGACACCAAGCAGGGGAAATATCAGGAATCCCAGGAGTACTACCCAGATCCATCTCTTGCTTCAACTGAGCTGCCAGGCAAGCACTACCACATGCTTGCATACATATAGTACCTATTGCCTCTATCTTATTCTTGCATCATTGAGTCGCGATTGCATTAAATTGAATCCCAAGTACTGCATAGCCTTTACTTTTAAACCCAACCGAGCTTGTTCCTCCATTCCATGAGCCATTACTACAGGAGTTGTTTGAGCCATGCGGGTCATAGAACAGCATGTGTAGGGTATGTGAGAGTCTGATGGATAACGAGGTACATAAACAACATAACCTGAGTAGTAATGGGATAACTAATGAAAGAGGCACCGGTGGGCAATATCTGTCATTTGGTTTTTATGTCCACTTGTGTCCTGTAGGACCCCGAGTACTTGATTCATGTTCCTTGACTATTCGCACTATCCACATACGGGAGACTCTATGAATCCCCCTTTGCCAAAGCTTGATTTGTACTTTATTTCTTGGGGCCACAAAGTAGTTTGGGGCTTTATTACTATCCTATACTTATGCCATGTTTTACCGCTTTATTTACGATTGTGCGTGGAGCACCTGTACAGTGTAGGGATCACGGCATGATTTTGCGTATCGACAAGCCCAATCACATTTTCGGGTTCCCAGTCGTTTACGGCCGTTCTCGCAAACCCTAGGTCCGTCTCGGAGCCGGCCAACTTCGTGAAAGCCTCGTTGGGTTTTGATTTGGTTTTTCCGAGGTCGATCGTGTGTGTGTTGCTATTTGTGCACCCATGTAGGGTAAATCTTTCTGAAAGCCGTGTCCCCGGTTATGGACGACTTGGAGCACAGTTTCTCGAACATAGACAAGTATAACTAAAGTACCGTCTTTAACTTGACTAAATACCTGACTAGTAAATGGTGCAATCTGCATGGAATGGTTAATAAAACTGCCAACGGATGGGTTGTTCGTCCGCTTTCTCATTGCTAAGCGAGAAGGAGGATGGATTTGTTACTTTATAGTGTTATAACTATTGTTCCTAATTAATAGACATTCATCTATCATTGGTTAGGTAGATGGTTAGCGAGTATCTATAGACTTGTTAGTTATTATCTTTTGCTGCAATTGCGTCACCCCAGGTTATGCCCCCTTTAGAGGCATAAAGACTTGCTGAGTACCCCTAGGGTCTCACACGATAAATTGTTTGATTCAGATGAACATGTGTATTCGCAAGATGGATACTAGGTGGAGGAGACAGATGATGTTGGCAACGATCACTTGGTGTAGAGATTCCGGGGATGGGGATCCGTGAGATCTGTGGGCGGAATGTGCTTACTTATGTGGCATCTTATGCCGACTTGCTTCTTGTCCGTACTCGGATCTTGTTTCCCGCTTCCGATTGATGTATGAGGAGCTATCCTACACTATTATCTCTATCTAGGATATTTGGATCTTGCCGTATGGAGTTGCAATATTTCTATTTCTTTTAGATGGTATGGCTCTGAGAACTGTTGTAAGGTAGCTTGCATACATACTCACTTGTGTATGTATTTGATCTCTTTGCCTGTTGCCTATGCCGCTCGCTCTTGTCCCGATGTTCTTGGAAGTGGTTAGGGCGGCCGACGGGCCTACACGTGGGTGGCCCCTAGGCCCCCGCTGTACTACCTTAACCACTTTTGGTTCATCCAGGCTTGAACTTAGAGCGTAGGGTCCGAGGTTGTTACAATTGGTATCAGAGCCACCCCGCCCTTCAGGTTCTCAGCCAAATGGTCGTTGTCAGTCTAGCAAATATTTTGGTAGTTATGTATACTAGGGAAAAACAAAACGCGAGAGTAGGACTGGTTCCACTTTTCTTCTTACCCACCCACCCACCCTTTTCTGGTAAGGAAGTGTAACGTTTTCAATCCTCTTCTAAAATTCAAACTAGGATTCACTTGTTCTGGGTTCCGTAGTACCATAGGTTGTGTGTGTGTGTGTAATTCCTTGTCTATCTGTTGCATCCAACTTGTTGTCGCTATCTGCCTTTTGGTTATCAACTGTTGGTACATTCCATATCGACAGGCTTTTGTAAACCGACGCGATCTATCTGATTTGTTGTAAACCGATGCGATCTGTCTTACTCTTTGTTATCCGACGCTATCTTGTTTGGGGTGTTTGTTTCCGTAGTTGCTAATCTTTAGGTTCATCTTGAGAAGGAAGGGACTTGGGATATGTGTTTTACTTATTCATGTGCGGAGTAATGATTTGAGTGTGGGATGGAGTCGCGACCATACCACTACTTTTATCATTCGCTCTTGTATATTGAATTGGTAGAGTTACTAATCTTGATTTGTTAAGTGGTATTGCGCATATAGTGGTATTTTAATGTCGAAAATTGCAGAAATTTTTTCTTTGATAGCTTTGTGTACCACACGCCCTGTTCAGTCGTGTGCGATATGCTTAATATCTTCTAGGTGCTTTGAACTTTGTTGATATTTTAATATCATCTTAGTAATTTGTATCCTTTAATCTTGGAAGTGGTTAGGGCGGCCGACGGGCCTACACGTGGGTGGCCCCTGGGCTCCCGCTGTACTACTTTAACCACTTTTGGTTCATCCAGGCTTGAACTTAGAGCATAGGGTCCGAGGTTGTTACAATTGGTATCAGAGCCATCCCGCCCTTCAGGGTCTCAGCCAAATGGTCTTTGTTAGTCTAGCAGATATTTTGGTAGTTATGTACACTAGGGAAAAACAAAACGCGAGAGTAGGACTGGTTCCACTTTTCTTCTTACCCACCCACCCACCCTTTTTTGCTAAGGAAGTGTAACGTTTTCAATCCTCTTCTAAAATTCAAATTAGGATTCACGTGTTCTGGGTTCCGTAGTACCATAGGTTGTGTGTGTGTGTGTGTAATTCCTTGTCTATCTTTTGCATCCAACTTGTTGTCGCTATCTGCCTTTTGGTTATCAACTGTTGGTACATTCCATATCGATAGGCTTTTGTAAACCGACACGATCTATCTGATTCGTTGTAAACCGATGCGATCTGTCTTACTCTTTGTTATCCGACGCTATCTTGTTTGGGGTGTTTGTTTCTGTAGTTGCTAATCTTTAGGTTCATCTTAAGAAGGAAGGGAGTTGGGATATGTGTTTTACTTATTCATGTGCGGAGTAATGATTTGAGTGCGGGATGGAGTCACGACCATAACACTACTTTTATCATTCTCTCTTGTATATTGAATTGGTAGAGTTACTTATCTTGATTTGTTAAGTGGTTTTGCGCATATAGTGGTATTTTAATGCCGAAAATTGCGGAATTTTTTTCTTTGATAGCTTTGTGTACCACACTCCTTGTTCAGTCGTGTGCGATATGCTTAATATCTTCTAGGTGCTTTGAACTTTGTTGATATTTTAATATCATCTTAGTAATTTGTATCCTTTAATCTTGGTTAATTCCATTTTGGTACTATTTTGGATTATTATTATTCTCCATTATGGTACTGACTTGAGTTTTATATCAATCACAGGATGGCACAACCACGCCGCAATGAGGAGGACATACCACCTAAACTGGGGGTTGCGTTGGCAAGTATTGCTAATGCCTTGGGAGCAATGCAGCAGAACCAGCAACGCTTTGAAGAAAGTGTGAGGAGGAATGAGTTTGTTCCGCTACCTCCACCTCCCAGGCGAGGAGACATCAAGAGCTTTCTGAAGTTTAACCCGCGCCACTTTGAGGTGTCTGATCCGCCATTAAATGCTGATGATTGGCTGCGTGAGATGTCAAGGTTGCTGATGACTGCTGATGTTCCTGAGCAAGAATGGGTAAAATGTGCCACTCACCTTCTGAAGGGAGATGCAACTCTGTGGTGCAAGAATTACCTCAAGGCAAACCACTCTGGTTTTCAACCTACTTGGGAGCAGTTCACTGGGGCTTTCAAAGAGCAATATCTATCAGAAATTTTCATGGAAAGGATGAAGGAAGTGTTTCTCAACCTCAAGCAGGTCAATGACAATGTCAATACCTATATCAGAAACTTCATGAATCTTTCTCGGTATGGTGGCGATGAGATCTCTGATGACAAGAAGAAGCGAAAGAGGTTCAGGCAAGGGCTCAATGCATCTATCAAATATGCAATCACTCATGCAAGGCCGGGGTCTTCTCTAGAACTCCAACATATAGCTCTACAGGAAGAAGCCAGTAGGCAACTGTTCGAGGAGTCCAAGAAACACAGTCGTGACGCAGCAAGCTCTTCAGCTATGACAACTCATTATAAGCACCGCGTGTGGGTTCCTAATACCGCACCGCCGCTCCCGACTCCACCAAGACCTTCAAGCTACGCAGCAAGGCCACCAAACTCCTTCACCGCTGCTCCTAGGGGCTACAACCACAACTACCCTGGAGCGCCTGGCGGAGTCCATGGCTATGCAGCTCCACGTCCACCTGGTGCTTGCTACACTTGTGGGAACACTGGGCATCAACACTGGAGTTGTCCTATGAACAACAAATCTCTTCCTCCACCACCTCCAAGACATGCAGCAAGTTCTTCTATGGTTCGTGCACCTCCACCTCGGTCTCTCAACATCAACACCAAGACCGGGTCCACTGTTGCTCGTGCCAACTGTGTCAATGTCGCTCAAGCTGAGCATGCACCTGGAGTTGTGCTGGGTACGCTTTCTGTTAACTCAGTTTCTGCATGAGTGTTATTCGATACTGGTGCATCGCATTCTTTTGTGTCTCAAAGGTTCTCTCAGCAACAAGGTCTTCCGCTTCAATCCTTGTCCAAGGTTCTTAGGGTGCAATCACCGGGGATAACTATGAAGGCTTCTCAAATAAGCCATGGGAACCAAATAGAAATTGGAAACAAAAATTTTCCAGCATCCCTCATTGAATTGGGCAATTCTGACATTGATGTGATATTGGGCATGGATTGGTTAACAGCAAATGCAGCTGTGATTGATTGTGTTGAACGCTTGGTTTCTCTGAAAATTCCTGAAGACCATATAGTCTATTCTCCAAGTCTGACTCCTGCAATTCAGCTTTTCTCTTTGGTGGCTCTGAGTGATGATGCAATGGATGCTATTCAGAGTGTTCCGGTGGTCTGTGAGTTCCCAGATGTTTTTCCTGAAGAGTTACCAGGTATGCCTCCTGACCGAGAGGTCGAGTTTGTGATTGAGCTTGAACCTGGAACCGCTCCTATCTCCAAGCGGCCTTATAAAATGGGTCCTGCTGAATTGGCTGAACTCAAACGTTAGCTTGATGAACAAGAGAAGTTGGGTTTCATTCAGCACAGCACTTCTTCTTGGGGTAGCCCAACCATCTTTGTGAAGAAGCGAGACCGGACTGATAGACTTCGTGTTGACTATCGGGCTCTCAATTCTAAAACCATCAAGAATAAACATCCCCTTCCGCGGATTAATGATCCCTTCGATCAGCTAGCTGGAGCTGTTGTATTCTCTAAGCTTGACTTGAGAAGTGGATATCATCAAATCAATATTCACAAGGAAGATGTTCCCAAAACAGCTTTCACCATCCGCTATGGCCTGTACGAGTACACAGTCATGTCCTTCGGTCTCACCAACGCACCTGCCACCTTCTCGAGGCTTATGATATCGGTTTTCATGGAGTATCTTGATAAGTTCATTGTGGTCTATCTGGATGACATTCTAGTCTATTCTAAGTCAAAGGAAGAACATGAAGAACACCTTCGGTGTGTCCTAAACAAGCTTCGTGAGAACCGCCTATATGCAAAGTTCTCCAAGTGTGAGTTCTGGCTGCCTGAAGTCACCTATTTGGGTCACGTCATCTCTGCTAAGGGCATTGTCGTCAACCCAGAAACTGTTCGGACAATTGTTGAGTGGCTTCCACCCAAAAATGTCAAAGAAGTCTGGAGTTTCCTTGGTTTAGCTAGTTATTGCCGTCACTTCGTTCAGAATTTCTCGAAGATTGCGAAGCCTCTTACCGATCTCCTCAAGAAAGGCAAGAAATACCTTTGGTCTCCTGCTTGTCAAGCAAGCTTTGAAACCCTCAAAGAGAAGCTCACTTCCACTCCATTCTTGATTCCTCCAGATACATCAAAGCCTTTTTAGATATTCTGTGACGCCTCCTTGCAAGGATTGGGTGCGGTCCTTATGCAAGAAAAACAAGTTGTTGCTTATGCCTCTCGACAGTTGAAGACGCATGAGATCAACTATCCTACACATGACCTCGAACTCGCAGCAGTTGTCTTTGCTTTGAAAGTATGGAGGCACTACTTGCTTGGCAACGATTGTGAGATCTTTTCAGATCACAAGAGTCTGAAGTATATCTTCACACAACCTGATCTCAACCTTCGTCAGAGGAGGTGGATTGAAGCAATTAATGATTTTGATCTGACCATCAACTACACTCCTGGCAAAGCTAATGTCATGGCCGATGCTCTCAGCCGAAAAGCTTATGTCAACAACCTCATGGTGGAAGAACAACAACCTCTCTTGTGCGAGGAATTCCGCCAGCTCAACCTTGAAATTGTGGATCAAGGTTATCTTCTGAATCTTCTAGCAACCCCCCTCTTGGAAGAAAAAGTTCGCTCCATCCAACTTGGTGACCCTTACACTAAAAACATCATCTCTAAGATTCAGCTTCCGAAGTATGAACCTTTCCACCTTGATGACCAAGGCACTCTATTATTTAAGCACCGGATGTTTGTTCCGAAGTATCTGGGTTTGAGAGAGCAAGTTCTCAAAGAAGCTCATGATTCTGTTCTTTCTATCCACCCTGGCAGCACTAAGATGTACATGGACTTGAAAACACAGTATTGGTGGCCTGGGTTGAAACGATATTGTGCCAAGTATGTCTCCGAGTGCGATGTCTGCCGCAGAGTTAAAGCTGTCCATCAGAAACCTTACGGTCTTCTACAGCCATTGAAGCCTCCGGAATGGAAATGGGAGAAAGTAGAGATGGACTTCATAACTGGGTTTCCAAGGTCGCAGAAAGGCAACAATGCAATCTTTGTTGTCATCGATAGGCTTTCTAAAGTGGCTCACTTCTTTCCCGTCAAGGAAACAATTTCTGCAATTCAGTTGGTGAGTTGTATATTAACAGAATTGTCTCTCTGTATGGGGTTCCTCTTGAGATCAGCTCAGACTGTGGAAGCATCTTCACTTCCAAGTTCTGGGGAAGTTTCCAAAATGCTTGGGAACAAAGTTGAACTTCAGCACAACTTGCCACCCTTAGTCACAAGGGCAAGTTGAAAGGATCAATCAGATTCTGGAAGATATGCTCCGTGCTTGCGTCATCTCTTTCGGCATGAAGTGGGAAGAATGCCTTCCTTATGCTGAGTTCTCTTACAACAATAGCTTCCAGAAGAGTCTAAAGATGGCACCATTTGAGGTTCTATATGGCCACAAATGCAGAACTCCGATTGGTTGGTCGGGCGCAGGTGAAAGAACATTGTTTGGCCCCGACATTGTAACTCAAGCGGAGGAGAAGGTTCACATCATTCTCGAAAATCTGAAGGTTGCTCAAAGTCGCCAGAAGAGCAACTATGACAGAAAGCACACGGACATGGAGTATGTCCCTGGTGATCAAGTTTACCTTCGTGTCACTCCCATGAGAGGCACGCACCGGTTTGGTATCAAAGGGAAGTTGGCTCCTAGATACATCGGTCCTTTCAAAATTCGTGGAAGAAGAGGAGAAGTCGCTTATGCTCTTGAGCTCCCTGAAAAACTCAAGGTCCATGATGTTTGCCATATCTCTCAACTCAAGAAGTTCTTCAAGGATCCTGGCAGGACCGTGGACCATGAGCTCATCAATCTCCAAGAAGATCTGTCTTATCAAGAACACCCCACAAAAATCCTAGAAGTCGCAGAAAGAAGGACTCGCAACAACTCTATAAATTCTGCAAGGTGCAGTGGTCGCACCATTCCGTTGATGAAGCCACTTGGGAACGCGAGGATGAGCTCCGTGCCAAGTATCCTACCCTCTTCTTGTCTTCTTCTTCTTCCTAGAATCTCGGGGCGAGATTCCTGTTTAGTGGGGGAGAGTTGTAGCATCCCATCTATCTAACATCGGTAATGCTACATGGTCTAATAATAAAATGCTACTTCCTACATATAATTGTTGCATCATAATTATATCATGCTCATGTCATCATGCCACCTTGCATTTGAGCATCATATAAAACCCTTTTCATTTGGTTATTATTTCATATACATTATTAATTGTATTTGCCTCTTGATATATTGTATTTGGTTCTTGATAAATGCTTGATGCCCAAGTTGAGTTGGGGGCATATCTTTTATTAACTCCACCACTTTTTCTGTCACCACCTTATAATTCCACCACCCCAAAATACTTGTGGGCTTTTGCATCTTCTCCTTTGGGTTTTGTCAAGCGCACATATATAAAGATGGATCCCCTTCTATACCACATGCCCCGATGGTGTTTACTATTGTTTTCACAATATAAACGATATGGATCTACATGTGGGGATACTCTACATCCTCATATGGTTTACTTCTAAATGAGTGGGCATGTCTAAATATAAATGGGACCATATAATTATCTAGTGGCATACACACACTAGCATTTCCATTATATTTATTCATGCTCATTTCATCAATTCTTGGACATATGGGTTTAATTCCAACCATGTGTTCATTTCTTGTGCATGTATGCTAAGTGTGGTACCATTATTTCATGGCGGATGAAATACAAGCCCCACATCCCCATCATTTTCTAGTTCTTCTATTTGATGTTTCTATTGAACCCCTTCAAACCTTTTTGCTTGGGCTTTATTAAAATTGAGTGCATGGGGCTAAATGGGGTCATTTGAGCTTGTACTTGTTTTCACAAATACAATGTGACCTATCTAAGGTTCATGCATGGGCCATGCAAGAAAACCACCCTGTTTTATCTCTTGATTTCTTTGGGTATATGGGTTATGTGAATTGGGGAGAACCATTTGAATAAATTCCATTTACCCTCCAAGCCATGAACCATCATCTCTCATGTTCTCTTATGGGTGCTTGAGTTTACACTTTACTTGGAAATTCTCCACCTTGTGCCTTGCTCCACAACATCTAAGCTTGCCTTTTCCTTTGCTAACTATCTAATCTACCTAGTTATCCTTCCCCCACCCTAGCTCTATGTGCTATATACATGTGGGAGTTTTCCATTCCTTGCCATGACCACCTTTCTCTCAAGCTTGCAAGCAAGATGTTCTTGTCCCCTCTCTTGTTACCCTCCCAGCTCACCACCAGCACTGATTCCTACCTACCCCTCTTGCTGAGCCTGGTTCCAACCGGACCCTCTCTAACCCGAGCCACCCCCTAACCTAAAACCCTAGCCGAGCCCCTCCCCTCTCTGTCTTCTCTCTCGCCACCAAGCAAAGCCCCACCTGAGCCGCGTCGTCCTCTCTGGCCCCAACTGCAGGCACCCTAGCCCCTCCCGAGCCATGCCAGCACGTGAGCAGAGGGAGAGGAGAAAGGTGCACGACACCTTCACACCACCGAGCCCCATGTGCTCTCCCTCTGCCCTCGACCTTATCTACCCCCTCCTCTGCCTTGTAGCCTCAGATCTCCCCCAGGGCATTGCCCATCGCCGCCTCACCACAAGCCGCTACCCCTCTCTCTCTTCCATCTCTGTTCGGCCACCGTCGGCATCGGCTCGCCACAGTAGAAGGAGGAGGTGCATGGCGTTGAGTTGTCGAGGAATACCAAGGAGACCCTCTGGACCGTCCCTGTACATAGCAGTGAGGTGGAGACGGGCCGGTGCTGCTGTAGATCGCTTCCCCAGCGAAAACAATAACCCGACGGCCGCCAGCTCCCCCAGCGATCCCCTGCTTCCCGGCTCGAACCACCACCTCCAACCCACTCCCGGTGAGACTCCGCTTCCCCCTGACATCCTCCCGCTGGCCATCGCTTCCTGTACGCGCCTGTCTTTCTGTCGAGCGCCCTCTGTGCACGGTGCTCGCGGGTGTTTCTCCGCCATCGCCCCGCGGTAGTGTCTTCTGGCCGCGCAGTCGTTACCCAGCATCAAACCAAGCCCGCCCCAGTGGTCGCCGCCGCCTGCGCGCGTGCTCCAGATCGCGAGGTCGAATCACCACCGCGCTCTGTCCGCGCCTTCTTTTTCGTCAGACAACAACGAGAAGAACAACAGGGCAGCGGAGTTTCGCGCGGCCTTTTTGCTTACCCCCCTGCCTTTTGTTTTCCTCAACCCGCGCTCCAGCCCGGACCCACCAGTCAGCCGTTATTGCACTTTTATAAAAAGGTACTCAGGCTTGTCGGTTCCTCAACCCGCCGTCCCTGTCTCGGCCACGTGGCGGCGCCCTGTTCGTGCGCCCGTGCGTGGCCCCGCAGATCTGCTGGCCCCACCTGTCAGTCTCGGTGGCTAGTCAAACGCGCGGTAAGAAAAACCCGAGCCAATACCGCCGCGTCACCGAGCGCCGAGTCAGCGCAGGCCCCACTTGTCAGTGACGGTGGCTAGTTTCCTCTGAGTGTAAAAAAATCTCGGTTCTTTTCTGTTTAATAAAAATCTTTTCTAGAATTTGTTTAAATGATTTTAAATCCAGAAATTAATAACTTTTTATTAATAAATCCAAATAATACAAATGATATATGTTTTTGAATCAGAAAAATGTGAGCATTTCAAATCTGCCATCCAATTTAATGTTTGGCTAATTTAAATTTTCGAAATTGTTAAATTGCAATAAAAACGCCTTTTCTCAATTAATTAATAACTTTAGTTCTATTACTCCAAATTTGACAAATATGTCTAAATCGATCAGCGCGACGAGCCCGTTCTGTTTATGCATTCCATGATATGAATTGCAGCATGCATCATGTCATTATTAAAAATCAGAACTGTTTATGGCAATAAAACTTGACCAAATAATTAATAAAATGATTTATTCTTGTCCCCACACCTCACCCTTGCCATGCTACATTATATCCATGTAATTTGTGCATCATTCATCATGGCATGCTTGTTTGCTTGTCGCATTTTATTTATATGCTTGTGCACTTTATTTATGTTGGCCCTTGTTTGTTTGGTTCTTCTTTCGAATAGACGCCGATTGTTTGTTTGGCACTTTATTTATGTTGGACCTTGTTTGGCCACAAAGTAGTTTGGGGCTTTATTACTATCCTGTACTTATGCCATGTCTTACCTCTTTATTTACGATTGTGCGTGGAGCACCTGTACGGTGTAGGGATCGGCACGATTTCGCTGTATTGACAAGCCCAGTCACATTTTCGAATTCCCAGTGGTTTACAGCCGTTCTCGCAAACCCTGGGTCCGTCTCGGAGCCGGCCAACTTCGTTGCGGGTAGCTTATTAGGGTGGCCCCCTGAAATATTTTATGAATCCTGTGATTGCTTTGTCGTGAAAGCCTCGTTGGGTTTTGATTTGGTTTTTCCGAGGTCGATTGTGTGTGTGTTGCTATTTGTGCACCCCTGCAGGGTAATTCTTTCTGAAAGCCGTGTCCGCAGTTATGGACGACTTGGAGCATAGTTTCTCGATCATAGACAAGTATAACTAAAGTACCGTCTTTAACTTGACTAAATACCTGACTAGTAAATGGTGCAATCTTCATGGAATGGTTAATAAAACTACCAATGGATGGGTTGTCCGTCCGCTTTCTCGTTGGTAAGCGAGAAGGAGGATGGATCTGTTACTTTATACTGTTATAACTGTTGTTCCTAATTAACGGACATCCGTCTATCATTGGTTAGGAAGATGGTTAGCGAGTATCTATTGACTTGTTAGTTATTATCTTTTGCTGCAATTGTGTCACCCTAGGTTATGTCCCCTTTAGAGGCATAAAGACTTGCTGAGTACCCCTAGGGTCTCACACAATAAATTGTTTGATTTAGATGAACAGGTGTATTTGCAAGATGGATACTAGGTGGAGGAGACACATGATGTTGGCAACGATCACTCGATGTAGACATTCCGGTGATGGGGATCCGTGAGATCAGTGGGCGGAATGTGCTTACTTATGTGGCATCTTATGCCGATTTGCTTCTTGTCCGTACTCGGATCTTGTTTCCCGCTTCTGCTTGATACTCTGTTGATTGATGTATGAGGAGCTATCCTACACTATTATCTCTATCTAGGATATTTGGATCTTGCCGTATGGCGTTGCAATATTTCTAATTCTTTTAGATGGTATGGCTCTGAGAACTGTTGTAAGCTAGCTTGCATATATACTCACTTGTGTATGTATTTGATCTCTTCGCCTGTTGCCTACGCCGCTCGCTCTTGTCCTGATGTTCTTGGAAGTGGTTAGGGCGGCCGACGGGCCTACACGTGGGTCGCCCCTGGGCTCCCGCTGTACTACTTTAACCACTTTTGGTTCATCCAGGATTGAACATAGAGCGTAGGGTCCAAGATTGTTACACATTGCATGTGTTCTTTCCAAACCACAATTATCCACATGACCACACACTCAAGTGGATGTGGTGACACAACCTCACACTGGTGCTCCATTGCATTCCAATGTTGCACTCCAGCATGTTCTAGAGCTTTCTAACCATGGTTTGACACATATTGGAGTGTCATTGCATGTGTTCTTTTCGAAACCACAATATTCCACATGACTACACACACTAAAGTGGCTGTGGTGACGTAACCTCTATCACACTGGTGCTGCATTGCATTTCAATGTCTCACTCTAGCATGTTTTAGGGCTTTTTGACCATGGTTTGACACATATTGGAGTGTCATTGCATGCGTTCTTTTCCAAACCACAATGATCCACATGACCACGTAGTCAAGTGGGTGTGGTGATGCAACCTCTATCACACTGGTGCACAATTTCATTCCATTGTTTCACTCCAGCACGTTCTAGGGATTTTTGACCATGGTTTACACATATTGGAGTGTCATTGTAAGTGTTCTTTTCCAAACCACAATGATTCACATGACCATACACACTCAAGTGGGTGTGGTGATGCAACCTCTATCACACTGGTGCTCCATTGCAATCCAATGCTGCACCCCAGCATGTTGTAGGACTTTCTAACCATGGTTTGACACATATTGGAGTGTCATTGCACGTGTTTTTTCCAAACACAATGATCCACATGACCACACACACTCAAATGGGTGTGGTGATGCAACCTCTGTCACACTGGTGGTCCATTGCATTGCAATGTTGCACTCCAGCATGTTCTAGGGCATTCTGACCATGGTTTGGCACATATTGAAGTTTCATTACATGTGTTCTTTTCCAAACCACGAAAATCCAGAAGACCATACACACTCAAGTGGGTGTGGTTATGCAACCTCTATCACACAGGTGCTCCATTGCATTCCAATGTTGCACTCCAGCATGTTCTAGGGCTTTTCTGACCATGGTTTGACATATATTGCAGTATCATTGCGTGTGTTCTTTTGCAACCACAATGATCGACATGGCCACACACACTCAAGTGGGTGTGGTGATGCAACCTCTTTCACACTGGTGCTCCATTGCATTCCAATGTTGCACTCTAGCATGTTCTAGGGCTTTCTGACCATCGTTTGACACATTTTGGAGTGTCTATTTCAAGTGTTGTTTTCAAACCACAATGATCCACATGACCACACACACTCAAGTGGGAGTGGTGATGCCACCTCCGTCACACTAGTGTTCCATCGCATTCCAATGTTGCACTCCAGCATATTCTAGGGCTTTCTGACCATGGTTTGACACATATTGGAGTGTCATTGCATGTGTTCTTTTCCAAACACAATGATCCACATGACCACACACTCGTGTGGGTGTGGTGATGCAACCTCTGTCACACTAGTGCTCCATTGCATAGCAATGTTGCACTCTAGCATGTTCTAGGGCTTTCTGACCATGGTTTGACTCATATTGGAGTGTCTTTGCATGTGGACTTTTCCAAACCACCAAATCCAGATGACCACACACACTCAAGTGGATGTGGTGATGCAACCTCTGTCACACTGGTGCTCCATTGCATTCTAATGATGCACTCCATCATAGTCCAGGGCTTTGTGACCATGGTTTGGCCCATACTGGAGTGTCATTGCATTTGTTCTTTTCCTAACCACAATGATCCACATGACCACAAACACTCAATTGGGTGTGGTGATGCATACTCTGTCACACTGGTGCTCCATTGCATTCCAATGTTGCACTCCAGGATGTTCTAGGGTTTTTGACCATGGTTTGACACATATTGAAGTTTCATTGCATGTGTTCTTTTTGAAACCACAAAAATCCAGAAGACCAGACACACTCAAGTGGGTGTGGTTATGCAACCTCTATCACACTGGTGCTCCATTGCATTCCAATGTTGCACTCCAGCATGTTCTAGGGCTTTCTGACCATGGTTTGACACATACTGGATTGTCATTGCATTTGTTCTTTTCCTAACCACAATGATCCACATGACCACAGACACTCAAGTGGGTGTGGTGATGAGACCTCTGTCACACTGGTGCTCCATTGCATTCCAATGTTGCACTCCAGAATGTTCTAGGTCTTTCTGACCATGGTTTGACACATATTGGAGTGTCAATGCATGTGTTCTTTTCCGGACCACAATGATCCACACGACCACACACACTCAAGTGTGCGTGGTGAGGCAACCTCTGCCACTCTGGTGCTCCATTGCATTCCAATGTTGCAATCCAGCATATTCTAGGACTTTCTGACCATGGTGTCACCCATATTGGAGTATCATTGCAATTGTTATTTTCTGAACCCTAATGATCCACATGACCACATACATTCAAAGTGGTGTCTGTTGTGATGCAACCTTTGTCACACCGGTGCTCCATCGCATTCCAGTGTTGCACTCTAACAATTTCTAGTGCTTTCTAACCATGGTTTGACACATATTGGAGTGTCATCTCTTGTTTCATTTTCCAAACCACAATGATCCACATGACCACACACACTCAAGTGGGTATTGTGATGCAACCTCCATCACACTGGTGCTCCATCGCATTCTAATGTTGCACTCCAGAATGTTCTAGGGCTTTCTGACCATGGTTTGACACATATTGGAGTGTCATTGCATGCGTTCTTTTCCAAACCACAATGATCCAAATGACCACACTCACACTCAAGTAGGTCTGGTGATGCAACATCTTACACACTGGTGCTCCATCGCATTCCAATGTTGCACTCCAGCATATTCTAGGGCTTTCTAACCATGGTTTGACACATATTGGAGTGTCATTGCATGTCTTATTTTCCAAACCACAATGATCCACATGACGACAGACTCAAGTGGGTGTGGTGATGCAACCTTTGTCACACTAGTGCTCCTTGCATTCCAATGTTGCACTCCAGCATGTTCTAGGGCTTTCTAACCATGGTTTGACATATATGGGAGTGTCATTGCATGTGTTCTTTTCCAAACCACAGTGATCAACATGACCACACACTCAAGTGGGTGTGGTGATGCAACCTCTGTCACACTGGTGCTCCATTGCATTCCAATGTTGCACTCTAGCGTGTTCTAGGGCTTTCTGACCATGGTTTGACACATATTGGAGTGTCATTGTATGTGTTCTTTTCCAAACCACAATGATCCATAGGACCACACACACTCAAGTGGGTGTTGTGATGCAACCTCTATCACACTGGTGCTCCATCGCATTCTAATGTTGCGCTCCAGAATTTTCTTGGGCTTTCTGACCATGGTTTGACACATACTGGAGTGTCATTGCATGCATTCTTTTCCAAACCACAATGATCCAAATGACCACACACACACTCAAGTAGGTCTGGTGACGCCACATCTTTCACACTGATGCTCCATCGCATTACAATATGGCACTCCAGCATATTCTAGGGCTTTCTGACCACGGTTTGACATATATTGGAGTGTCATTGCATGTGTTATTCTCCAAACCACAATGATCCACATGACCACACACTCAAGTGGGTGTGGTGATGCAACCTCTGTCACACAGTTGCTCCATTGCATTCCAATGTTGCACTCCAGCATGTTCTAGGGCTTTCGGTCCATGGTTTGACTTATATTGCAATGTCATTGCATGTGTTCTTTTCCAAGCCACAATGACCGACATGACCACACACACTCAAGTGGGTGTGGTGATGCAACCTGTGTCACAGTGGTGCTCCATTGCGTTCCAATGTTGCACTCTAGCATGTTCTAGGGCTTTCTAACAATGGTTTGACACATATTGGAGTGTCTATTTCAAGTGTTCTTTTCAAACCACAATGATCCAGAACCTCATCGGCCGACGCTCCGCCGCCGCGCACAGTTGGTCGACGCCGCCCATCTCCGGCCAAGTCGCTAAGGACCATTAGATCTTGTATCCGCGGCTAGGATTAGATCACTAAACGAAAGGGTACGGGCGAATCAGATCCATCCATAGTCACTTAAGATCTGACGGCCCCCAGCGGTCGATCCGGCCGAACCGGTACCAGCCAATAGGATAGCGCCACGTCGCCAGACTATTTCTGTTTAATTAGAAAATAGACAGATTTAGTATTAAACTTAGAAAATCCATAACTTTTGATCCACAAATCAGAAAAATACAAATTTGGTGTCTATGGATTCAGAAAAATAAGACCTTTATTATGGAGGCCTTGTTTCACACTTTTGCGTCTGTAAACTTGGAATTATAGGGAGAACCTTTTTAGGAGTATTTTGCTCACAAAAATTGTTCTATAAATTATTTTGGGGTATTTCTTATGTATTTAGATGAGGTATTTTACCCTCTGTACTTTAGACTCTGTAAATTATAGAATTATGTTCATGTCATTGCATTTTGCATGCATTCATGTTTTTGTAATGTTTTATTGATTGAAATATTGTTGTTGTATTAATCTTGTTTAGATTGTGTGGATTGTGAAGATTGTTGCTGTGAAGATTGTACCTATTCCCTATAGTGTATTGCACTATTGCACTAGTGATATTTCATCTCATGTCCTATTATTTTACACTATTGCACTAGTGTTATTTTGTTAGATCTTAGCATGATAGAATTATTCATATGTTACCATACTATGCTATGCTACCCTATAGTGTATATCTTGGTAGTATTCCCTAGTTAAAGACTTTGTATGCTAGAATGCTTAGCTATGCTATTAGAATTCATGGGTGGAATATACACATAAGATAGCATGGAAAGATATTATTTTTGTTTAACTAAGAAAACAACTAATGTTAATGAAACACCTGGGTGGAATGGGGCTTGCTTGGATTATGTTGAGTGGTTACTCAGGGGCCATGTCTATGGTCAGCTAGTGTATCACACTTGTGGATGGCCACCCAGGAACAAAGAGATTGGAGACATTCTTATCATGAAGCTTCCAGTGCAGCCACATGTCATATGGGCTCAGCCTTGACCGACTAAGTTGCGAGAACTCAGCCAGACGGACAGAGGGTGGTAGTGATGATAGGATGGAACGCGTCCATGGTGGTCTGAGGGATTGCTTCTGAAAAGTCTCGTCTCGATGCATGTCGAGTCTTGTGGGGAAAGTGCACCACCTCTCGAGAGGGTAAAAACTAAGTACTTAGCCGTGTCCCCGGTTATGGACAACTTCTGAGCCTCAAGACAGTGAAGTAGTTCAATAATCTCCTCATCCAAATTTCTCTAAGTTAAAACTTGTGGGTGAACATGGGTAGAGGTTCAGTGATGTCTATCATTGGTACCTTATAGCTGGAATGAAAAACTTCTTCAAAACTATAAGTCAAACTAATTTTAGCAAAGCCAGCCAAAACCCCACTTAGCCATATATTCATGTAGTTGTTGGATTATACTAAGTATCTATGGTATCACTTGCCAATACAATTCCAAATGTATTGACCCTTGTGGCTGTAACTTATTATGTTGCAGGATACTCTGATGATGAGTAGGGTTGCGGTTCTACACTCGACATGCTTGCCTGTGGAACATGAAGACTAAAGACTCTATTATTATTATGCTATGTAATGTGAACTTTAAGTACCTTAGCCTTGGGCTAAGTGAGTTGTACGAACCATTATATTCCTAGATATTCGATGTAATAATGACCTTTGTTTCTGTGTACTTCATCTTAAACTGTGGGTGCTAGCATTTTCGATCCAGGGAGTAGCACTGCAATCACAGGGATCTTACCTTATTATGGTGAGATCTTACAGATGGTTGCCTGTAGCTTCGTGACCCTAGAATGGATTAGACTAAGGAAAACCCTTAGGAAAAATAACTCTATATTTCAACTTTACACTTGTCTTTTCATCTCGTAAAGCTTTCCCTAATCATCCTTCTCATCTATTTTTGTAGATGTCCACCATCAATGAATCTGTCAAGAAGGGACCACTGATGACTATGATCCTGGAGTGTGAGACAGAATTTCCCAATGTGCTCAAGAACCTCATGCTCGGCTTGGGGATGAATGGTGAAGCCGTGTACAAGGGATTTCCTGTGATAGATGAAGGACAAGAGTATTGGTGGGTGCAACTCCACTTGTACAAGAACAAGGAAGACGATCCCAAGAGTACGGGATTCTGCATGTTCACCACCTCTGAAATGCACCCGTCATTCTTTGACTCTGCAAGGAATGGTGCATGGAAGGCTATTGAGGAACTTGGGGAGTGTCTCAAGTATAGAATGCTCAATACTCAGGAGGATCTCAAGGAGGAGAAGCGTCTTTCCCAAGACTCAAAGGCCGCTGTGAAACGCCTAAGTAAGGATATCATAGGCCTATCTTTGGAGCTATGCGACCAAGACAAGCAGATTGCTACCAAGGATGCCCAGATTGCCACCTTGGTTAAGAAGGAGTGAGATATTAGTTGGACCACCACCCGTGGCATTTTATCACGTTAGTATTTCGACCATACCAACCTATGTGGTATGGCAAAAATAAGTTATGTCTGGAACCTTGAGTGCTTGAGTTGAATTAATGTATTGCTACTTGGAATGTTTTGTTGGTTGAATTCCCACTTATTTTGTGACTTGTATTTTCTTTCTCTATTGTGTTACTAATTTTCTCCATACTATGCAAAAGATGCCGAATTTTGTCTACAGCACGGCCGAGGATTTCAAGGGGACTCGCTTTGGGACTCGTATCTTGGAGCTAGTCCAAGTGCTCACTCTTCCGATCCCCACTATTCAGGGACTTCAGCTGAGGAAGTTTCAGAGGAAGGACTTATGGGGATTCAGAGTTACCCAGCCAGGATGTGAGACAGAGCCCCAAACTGGGGAGATTACCTTCAATGTTCTCCATGATGACATGGAGAGGGGCCTCGACGTCGCTATGCAGGAGCTGTTGGGACGCCTATGTGGACGTCACTCTTCTGAGATCAAGAGCCACTACTTCCACTTCTTTGGGAGGCGCGACGAGGATGGAGAGCCTATTGTGTTGGACAAGGCCACTAAGGAGTCTATCAAGCCCGTGCGTCACTACCTCTAGGACTTAGAGAGCCTTATTAGACACCTTGATACTGATAGGACTAACATGATGCTTAGCAATGATGAACTACGAGTCCAACTCAAGGAGAAGGACAAGGCCTTCCAGGAACAGGAAAATCGAATTAAGGAAATGGAGAAGAAGTTTGAAGACCAAGATAAGAAATTCAAGAGCCAAGAGAAGAGAGTTCAGGAGAAGAACAAGAAGATTAGAGACCTGGAGACCGAGTTAGAGTTGGAGAACATTGAGCTGGAAGCAGATCACGAGGTGATAGAGAGACTACGCACACAGAAGAGAGAGTTACAGACGAAGATCGATGCTCTGACTACCAGCTTGGAGGAATACAAGGCAGGATTCGCATCAGCAGGACTTGCTCTAGTAGAGGAGGAAGTCGACAAGGAGGAGTAGTGATACTGTTCCATCTACCTATCGTTCTATTAATATTGAGTGCATAGGTCATACCGACTTGTGGGTGACTATGCTAGTATGTTATCTTTGCAAACTCTGTTATTGTTGTGATGTTGGAACTTGCATGTGCTTGTTTGTCTGAATTGTTGTTTTATTTGGGTTATCTATCATTACTTACCCTTACTAAACCCACAGATGCCTCCCCGACGCAACAACGAGGATAACAATGACAATGACAATGGAATGCAGCAGATGATGGCTGCACATACCAATTGATGCAAATGATGACTCAATTTATGGCAAACCAGAATCAGAACAACAATAATAATAATAACAACCAGAACAATCCACCACCTCTAGATATGCTGACCAGATTTCTAAGGCTGAGACCTACTAAGTTCTCAGGTACCTCTGACCCCATGGTAGCAAATGATTGGTTACGCTCTGTGAATAAGGACCTAGGCACGGTTGGATGCACGGATGCAGAAAAGGTCAGATTTGCAGCACACTTATTGGAAGGTCATGCAGCTGCTTGGTGGGATAATTTTCAAATTACCCACCATATTGAGGAAGTGACTTGGGAAATGTTTGAAGATGGGTTTCGCACCACTCACATCTCTGCTGGAATAATGGGATTGAAGAAAAAGGAGTTTCATAACCTCAAGCAACGCCACCGCAGTATTTCTGAATACATCGAGGAGTTCAATAATTTGTCACGTTATGCACCCGATGACGTTGACACTGATGCAAAGAGGAAGGAGAAGTTCCTAGATGGGTTAAATGATGAAATTTCTATGCAACTATCTGTTGCATATGTTCCAACTTATCAATCTTTATGTGATAAAGCTACCATCCTGGAAAACAAGATGAAGCTAGTAGAGGGTAGAAAGAGGAAGCATCATTTTGATAAGTTTGGATCAGGATCTCCTCACAAGCACCCTCATGGTGAAGGAAGTGGGAGCTCAGGATTCCACAAGAATGGGAATCATAATAACCATCGTAACAACAACCACCACCATGATGGAAACAATCATCGTGGACATAACAAAAGTGGATTCAGGAACAATCACAATAATCATGGCCATGGGAACCAAAATGGTCAGAACCGTCACAGTCAGCCAACGAAGAAAGACATCAGTTAGGTAGAATGTTTCAAGTGTAAAAAGACAGGACACTATGCTAATGAATGCCCAGAAAAGAAGACTGATGGGGCTAAGCCAAACCCTTTCCAAAAGGGTCATGTCAATCACATTAATGTGGAGGAAATTCAAGAAGGATCTGATGCCGTGATCGGTAAGTTCAATATTAATTCCTTTCCTGCACTTATCCTTTTCGATACTGGCGCATCGCATTCATTCATTTCAAGAGCATTTGTAATCAAAAACGAGCTCTCCACTAAAACTATTGGATGTCCTATAAAGGTAAGTTCTCCGGGTTGAGAAATGATAGTAAATTCAGGGTGCCGACATATCATCCTAGAAATTGGAAAGCACAAGTTCCCGATTAGTTTAATAATCCTAGAGTCCCAAGGATTAGATGTTATATTAGGGATGGACTGGTTGACCCGTTATGAAGGGGTGATTGATTGTGCCAAGCGAACGGTTATGCTCACCACCCCAGAAAAGAAAAGGATCAGGTTCAAGTCTAACTTTGAACCCAAGGGGAGCAAGGTTAATTCTCTTAAGGGGGTTAGCCTAGATAATGTGCCAATAGTGAGGGAATATCCAGATGTGTTCCCCGAGGAATTACCTGGCATGCCACCAGATAGGGACGTGGAATTTCTGATAGACCTGCTACCAGGAACGGGGCCTATAGCAAAGAGACCTTATAAAATGTCGGTGGACGAGTTAAAAGAACTCAAGAAACAGTTGGGATAACAGTTGAAAAAGGGATTTATTCAACCAAGCTTGTCGTCTTGGGGAGCACCAGTCTTGTTTGTTGAGAAGAAGGACCGAAGTCAAAGGCTATGCATAGATTATCGTTCACTCAATGAAGTGACCATAAAGAACAAATATCCCCTGCCTAGAATAAATGATCTCTTCGATCAACTAGAGGGAGCATGTGTGTTCTCTAAAATTGATCTTCGATCAGGATACTTCCAACTAAAGATTAGAGAACATGACATACCGAAGACCGCATTCACCACTAGATACGGGTTGTATGAATATACAGTGATGCCATTTGGATTGACTAATGCACCGGCCTACTTCATGAACATGATGAATAAGGTATTCATGGAATTCCTTGACAAGTTCGTAGTGGTATTCATCGATGATATATTGGTATATTCCAAGAGCAGCAAAGAACATGAAGAACATCTATGCCTGATTCTAGAGAAACTTAGAGAACATAAACTTTATGCCAAGTTCAGCAAATGTGAATTCTGGCTGGATGAAGTGGGATTTCTTGGACACATAGTATCTGGTAATGGTATAGCTGTTGATCCAGCAAAAGTGGCAGCTGTGACAGAATGGGAACCTCCTATATCCGTTAAAGAAATCTGTAGTTTCCTTGGCCTAGCAGGGTACTATCGAAGGTTCATTGAAAATTTCTCTAAGATTGCAAAGCCCATGACTAATCTGCTGAAGAAGGAGAATAAGTTTAATTGGACAGAAACTTGCGAAACCAGCTTTCAGGAATTGAAAAAGAGGCTAGTTTCAGCACCAGTGTTATGTTTGCCAGATCTTGAGAAAGACTTTCAAGTATACTGTGATGCATCTCACCAACGATTAGGAGGTTTGTTGATGCAGGAAGGTAGAGTGGTAGCTTATGCATCAAGACAACTCAAAAATCATGAAGTGAACTACCCTACTCATGATCTAGAGTTGGCATCAGTTGTGCATGCACTAAAAACATGGAGACATTATCTTATGGGAAAACGTTGTGAGATGTTCACTGATCACAAGAGTTTGAAATATATTTTTACACAGAAAGAGCTCAACATGAGGCAAAGAATATGGCTAGAACTTATCAAGGACTATGACTTAAGTTTGCAATACCACCCTAGAAAGGCAAATGTCGTAGCCGATGCATTAAGCTGCAAGGCTCATGTAAATGGCCTCAATAAAGGAGAATTGCCGGAGGAGTTATGTTCCCAATTTAGAGAGCTGAGACTGGAAATAGTTCCTGAAGGGTACCTTGCATCCTTGGAAGTGCAACCCATACTAATGGACAGAATTCAAGAAGCCCAAAAGTTGGACAAAGAAATAGAAGAAATCAAAAGTAAGGTTAGTGAAGGCAAGGCAAAAGGATTCCATGTAGATGATCAAGGAATCTTATGGTACGAAAAACGTGTCTGTGTTCCGCAGGATCTTGAACTTAAGAAGTTGATCTTACAAGAAGCGCACAACTCAATTCAATTCATCCTGGTAATACTAAGATGTATATGGATGTTAAGGAGAGGTTTTGGTGGAACAATTTAAAGAAGGACATAGCAGATCACATTGCCTTGTGCGACGTGTGCAGTCGTGTAAAGGCGGAACATCAGAAAACGGCAGGATTATTACAACCACTGCCCATACCTGATTGGAAATGGGATAAAATTGGTATGGATTTTATCACCGGACTACCCAGGACTAAATCTGGATATGATTCCATATGGGTTATCGTTGACCGCTTGACAAAAGTGGCCCATTTCATACCAGTGAAAACCACTTATACAAGTGCAAAACTAGCCAAGATATACATGAATAGAATTGTATGTTTGCATGGGGTACCTAAAATTATCGTGTCCGACAGAGGAACTCAATTCACTTCGCACTTTTGGCGACAACTTCACGAGTCTTTGGGAACTCGACTGGAGTTCAGCACTGCATTTCATCCACAAACTGATGGACAGACATAAAGGACCAATCAAATATTAGAGGATATGCTGAGAGCATGTGCGTTAGATTATGGATCCAGTTGGGATGAAAGTCTACCGTACGCAGAGTTTTCCTACAATAACAGCTATCAATCAAGCATAGAAATGGCTCCGTTTGAATTTCTTTACGGAAGGAAGTGTACTACACCATTACTATGGAATGGAGTAGGGGAAAGAAATTTGTTCGGGCCAGACCTAATCCAAGAAGCTGAAGAGAAAGTCAAGATGGTGAGAGATAGGCCAAAGGTAGCTCAATCTCGGCAGAAGAGCTATGCTGATCCAAAGCGTAGAGAGGTTACCTATGAGGTTGGTGATAGAGCTTATCTCAGGGTATCACCACTTCGTGGTGTGAAGAGATTTGGAATCAAAGGAAAATTAGCACCACGCTATGTAGGACCTTTCAAAATTTTGAGCCACAAAGGAGAAGTGGCATATGAGATAGAATTACCAGAATCTCTGTCAGCGGTTCATAACGTATTCCATGTTAGTCAGCTGAAAAAGTGTCACCCAGAGATGGAAGAAACTTCGTTGAAAGACACTATACCATTGGAGGAGGTTCAGCTAGATAATGATCTCACTTATGAAGAGAAACCTATTAAGATTCTAGAGACCGCAGAAAGAATTACCCGTACCAAGACCATCAAATTCTGCAAAGTGCAGTGGAACCATCACACTGAATCAGAAGCAACATGGGAGCGAGAGGATGAACTTCGGAGAGATCACCCTCACCTATTTGCTAGCCAACCCGAATCTCGAGGGCGAGATTCATCTTAAGGGGGTTAGATTTGTAACATCCCAAAATTTCATCTAAAATCATCATCATTGCACTCATATCATCATAGCATGTAATTGCATTGCATTTAGAATGTGCTCCAAAAATTTGGTGCAATTTTGAGCCATGAATAAAAAGATATGAATTATTTTGAAAAATAGAACCAAAGAAAATGCTATATTACCTATTAAATCCAAGTAATTACTTTGGATTAAAATAGAAGATAAATATGTTCTATAATACCCTAAAAACCTAATTTGGGTTTTTACAAATGTTCACAAATTGGTTTGAATCAATTTGAATCCTTAGATCCAAAGTTGTGGAGAAAACAGAAATAGAAAATAGAAAAAGATTAAGGGAGAAAAAAAGGGACGACAGACAGCTTCTTGCCTTTTGGCCTAATCCGGCCCAGCAGCCCACCCGGACTCCCTCTCCCCTTCTCTGACTTTTCTCACCCCCTCGTTTCTACCACCTCCCGCTGACAGACCGACCCCACGCCACGTCACCCCGCCACCCCGTCGTCTTCAACCCCCGGCGACGAACCACCCCACCTCCTCTGCCATTTCGAAACGATTCGATTCCGGCCGTTTCTCGTAGTAATTCTCCCTGGTGATTACCCCTACTAAATCCCCTCTCCCTCCTCATCATTTTCCCCTCAAACACTTCCCCCGGAGAGCCCCTAGGCTCCCCAATTACGAGCTCGAATCGCCACTGTCCGACGTAACTCTGGCAGCAATTCCGGTGAACCCAGGCCGCCAGGCGCCCTCCCCTCTGTCCCATATGTTTCGTCATGTCCTAGCGCGTGTTTTAACCCCGGCTATGTGCTTTCTCTTGCTCCAGGTCGATGACTCGGACCAAGTCCGGCGAACTCCCTCTGCTGCCACCGTTAGTCACCTTCTCCGGTAAAGGTAGGGTTCCCGCCACCCCCTTTTGGTCTTTACTAGGTCGTGCAGACATTTGCGCACCTCGCTGACCTCTTTTCTGGTTGATTCGAGCCCCAGGTCACGGTCTTCGACACCGAGCCGTGAACTCCACCGTCTGCGCAACTCCGGCGAGGGATCCAGGCCAAGCCCGAGCACCCCCCGCACCGCAGTGACCTCCATCGAGATCGCCACGACCTCCTAAACCTCTGGTATGTGTCCACGGTCTCCCAGCCCTCGTAGAATCACCAGAACCTCATCGGTCGACGCTCCGCCGCCACGCACAGTTGGTCGGCGCCGCCCATCTCTGGCCAAGTCACTAAGGACCATTAGATCTTGTATCCGCAGCTAGGATTAGATCACTAAACGAAAGGGTACGGGCTAATCAGATCCGTCCGTAGTCACTTAAGATCTGAGGGCCCCCAGCGGTCGATCCGGCCGAACCGGTACCAGCCAATAGGATAGCGCCACGTCGCCAGACTATTTCTGTTTAATTAGAAAATAGACAGATTTAGTATTAAACTTATAAAATCCATAACTTTTGATCCACAAATCAGAAAAATACAAATTTGGTGTCTATGGATTCTGAAAAATAAGACCTTTATTATGGAGGCCTTGTTTCACACTTTTGCCTATGTAAACTTGGAATTACAGGGAGAACCTTTTTAGGAGTATTTTGCTCACAAAAATTGTTCTATAAATTATTTTGGGGTATTTCTTATGTATTTAGATGAGGTATTTTATCCTCTGTACTGTAGACTCTGTAAATTATAGAATTATGTTCATGTCATTGCATTTTGCATGCATTCATGTTTTTGTAATGTTTTATTGATTGAAATATTGTTGTTGTATTAATCTTGTTTAGATTGTGTGGATTGTGAAGTTTGTTGCTGTGAAGATTGTACCTATTCCCCTAGCTACCAAGGAAAGTGATATTTCATATCATGTCCTATTATTTTACACTATTGCACTAGTGTTATTTTGTTAGATCTTAGCATGATAGAATTATTCATATGTTACCATACTATGCTATGCTACCCTATAGTGTATATCTTGGTAGTATTCCCTAGTTAAAGACTTTGTATGCTAGAATGCTTAGCTATGCTATTAGAATTCGTGGGTGGAATATACACATAAGATAGCATGGAAAGATATTATTTTTGTTTAACTAAGAAAACAACTAATGTTAATGAAACACCTGGGTGGAATGGGGCTTGCTTGGATTATGTTGAGTGGTTACTCAGGGGCCATGTCTATGGTCAGCTAGTGTATCACACTTGTGGATGGCCACCCAGGAACAAAGAGATTGGATACATTCTTGTCATGAAGCTTCCAGTGCAGCCACATGGCATATGGGCTCTGCCTTGACCGACTAAGTTGCGAGAACTCAGCCAGACGGACAGAGGGTGGTAGTGATGATAGGATGGAACGCGTCCGTGGTGGTCTGAGGTATTGCTTCTGAAAAGTCTCGTCTCGATGCATGTCGAGTCTTGTGGGGAAAGTGCACCACCTCTCGAGAGGGTAAAAACTAAGTACTTAGCCGTGTCCCCGGTTATGGACAACTTCTGAGCCTCAAGATAGTGAAGTAGTTCAATAATCTCCTCATCCAAATTTCTCTAAGTTAAAACTTATGGGTGAACATGGGTAGAGGTTCAGTGATGTCTATCATTGGTACCTTATAGGTGGAATGAAAAACTTCTTCAAAACTATAAGTCAAACTAATTTTAGCAAAGCCAGCCAAAACCCCACTTAGCCATATATTCATGTAGTTGTTGGATTATACTAAGTATCTATGGTATCACTGGCCAATACAATTCCAAATGTATTGACCCTTATGGCTGTAACTTCTTATGTTGCAGGATACTCTGATGATGAGTAGGGTTGCGGGTCTACACTCGACATGCTTGCCTGTGGCACATGAAGACTAAAGACCCTACTATTATTATGCTATGTAATGTGAACTTTAAGTACCTTAGCCTTGGGATAAGTGAGTTGTAAGAACCATTATATTCCTCGATATGCGATATAATAATGACCTTTGTTTCTGTGTACTTCATCTTAAACTGTGGGTGCTAGCATTTTCGATCCAGGGACTAGCACTTCAATCACAGGGATCTTACCTTATTATGGTGAGATCTTACAAAACCCCTATTATTTGTTGGAAGAAAACACTAAAAGGTATTCAATAGTTCAGTTTATTCAGAAATCAAAATGTTTTCTAAATAATTTAAAAATAATTTGATGCCAAACTCGTCCTTAATATCTAAACCGAGCGAATATGGGTCATGGATGATTAATATTTTGATGCCAAATGGCCAAATGGGCCCTTAATTTCTGAACTAAGGCAGTATGGGCCATGGATGATCACCGATATGCCTGTGGGACTTTGATTCTAGGGAGTATGGCTTACCAATTTATTACTACTTGGACTATACATAAATCTGAATTTAGTCGAGCAGGAAAATCTCCCGCTATCGAATGTTTCAAACATCTTGGAATCCCCCTTCTACCCCTAGTGAAGTTGGTTCATTGGGGCTTCAATCGTAATTTCCCTGTTCAGTACCTCTATACCCCGCCCCTACCACCGACCCCCCTCACCAACACACAATCCTCGCCCCAGCTGCTCTAGCCCTGCGGAAAACCCTAGATCTACCTTCAGCACCTTAGATCTGATTCACCATCGTCGCCATGCACTGTAACAGATCTGCTTCACCGACCAACTCTCCTGGCGTGCCGAACACATTCCCACAGCCATGAATATGCTTCTTCACCGCTATCGATCAGCGCTCAGAGGAACCCTTGTTCTGCTTCACCTTCGCCCACAAGCACCGTAATCGCAGCACCCTCGACAACCTCGACATCACCACCCAGGATCCACATAATGCCTAAACGCCGTTGTGACCGAGGTAACCATATCTCCTTGGGGTTTGGTAAGATAAATATGTAGCATTTAACTGTATTTTGTATTGGTGCTACTTTTGTAGTAACTTACAAGTACTATACTTATTACCCATATCTTCCTAAATAATTTTTTTGTAGTCAGGTTTAACCGTAAGGCATTCAAGTGTGATTTTGTATTTGAAGGTGAAATATGAGTCAGCCAATGTTTAACACATTTTTTCCATTATCTACTTTAGTAAGTGCCCATATGTGATGCGGTTATAATTTCTCTCTGGCTTGGCGTAGGCTATGGCACTAATTGTTATTTCTTCCTTGATGCTTTTGTCCTATGTATGCAGTACGTGTTTACATTCGTTATACTGCTTCCATTAAGATGTATGTTTCATTTGCTTCTGCTTATCCCACTATTCCTAATTGTTTGATGTTGTTACGTAATGAATAGGTGCAGTTTACACTAGAAATCGTAGAATGAAGGGCCCCTATAATCCCGTAAGTATCTATTGCTTTTTGTATCACTCCATGCTAACATCTATGAGACTGGAACCTTTTTGTGTTCACTATTCGTTCCACCATTATGCAGAGGACCGACACTGAATTATGGAGACCACCAGTCCAATTACTTGATGCAGCGGACATCATCGATGAACATACTTGTAACCAGATCAGCAACCCTGAGACTCTACATAGAGCTACTGTAAGGACGCCCCCCCTTTGTTTAAGGCTTAAGCCCCTTGGTGTCATGCCATTGACTCTAGTTGAGTTGTTATTTTTGTTGGAGGCACTAGGGTGATTATAACAAGGCCATAAATGCAACAGAATCCAATATAAAGAACCGCCTACTTCAAATCTCACTCTGGTATCTACACGTGTATGGCTATTTTAATACGAGGCAGATGATAGTACACTTTGTCTTTGGATAGACAATCAAAAAATTTAAACATTCTAACTGTCCGATAGATTGTTTGACCATTTCTCTAAAATGATTTGGCTATTCTATTAGAGGCACCCGTCTGCATGAGGTCCTTGTGTTGAGTGCTTACATCGCTATAACAGACCAAATAATGTTTTGAAAATCTTTGAGAATGAACATGGTAGTTTTGTTTCTTTGTATGATGTTGTAACTTATTTTATATTAGTTTCAGCCTTCATCAAGTAGAGCAGTCATTTCACAGGGTAGAAGTGACAGTTGCACACTACCTCATCCCTCTATGAAGTCAACTATTCCAGTTATTCCAGAAGAAAGAGATGTATGATGCCCTGCCGTTACTAATTGCTTTCTTCCTTTTAGCAAAAGGACTGATTTCAAATTTGTTGGTTTTTGTTTTCCTTGGTAATTATGTCATATGACGTTTCTTTTTGTTTTTGGTTACAAATATAAATATGAAGGCAGAACAGAAAACAACTACCTCAAGTCTATATCAATTTGGACAGAGCATCAGTGACAGTGCGTATTGCTCACATAGGTAGACAATCTCGACTGCTTCATACATTCCAGTAGAAAGAGTTTTTGGTGCTGCACTCCAAGATGCACTTGATGTAGTTGGACAGGAAGCCAACAAAACAGATGCAGTAGTCTCCATAGCAAGGAAGGAGTTATCTGAGTTAAAAAACAGGCAAGCTTTGACGGAGAATCTACTTAATAATATCCTCAACAAGTCTCGTGGTATTCCCGCTGTTACATGTGAGGCGGCGCGAGCTCCCTAAAAGGAAGTTTTTTGAAACTGAGATTATATTGTATATCAGCTATGTTGTACTCCGATGATGATTTACGAGCTACGGAATTTTTCAGGACTGTAATAATTTACTAATTTCCAGTTATTAGTTTTTTCCATAGTTCCAAAATTTATTTAGCATTATAGAGAACTTGTGTTCTTTGTTTATCCATGTTTATGTCCTGGCAATGGATCTAAGTTAGATAGGCTTAAACAGTAGCAAGCCCACAATGTTTTATCAGTCCTTTGATGGGCCACCAACCAACAGTGACACGCCTACACCGAGGCCATTATACATAGAATCTGACCGCAAAAGAACAGAATAGTACAGGAACAAAACAGTGAAAGGCCAGAACAATGAAAGGCTGGAACAGTTAAAGGCCAGAAAAGTGAATGGCCGGAACCGTGAAGGGCGGAACAGTGAAAGGCCAGAACAATGAAAGGCTGGAACAGTGAAAGGCCAGAACAGTAACAGAACGGAAACAGTAACTAGGACAGAATATTAGCAGGCCAGAATCTTCAGCCCGTTTATGGGACTGAATATTAGAAGGCCAGAACATTGAATTTCTAGAACAGTAAAGGCCACAACTGTAGAGGCCCGTAACAGCCCACGATGGGTGCGAGAAAAGTGACAGGCCGACAGAAGGCCTTAACAATAACGGACAGACTTGGCCTAGGCTGAAAATGGGCCGCACAGTACTGGACCAAGGTGGGCCTTCTGTAGGGTGAAACAGTGTCGGTCCTGAAAGTTCACGGGCCGAGGATGACTGCACTAGTGGGCCCATTTCAAACAATGCAGGACAAAACAGTAATGGGCCATAATCTTATTGGGCTCCCCTTATGGGCCGGCCCACTTAATTATTTGCAGGCCATGCCTGGACCTGGCTTCTGCCACGGTTTCTGTGGATGTTAACAGCGGTAACTGGGTGTTAACGGTGTTTGCCACGTGGCATTTTGCATGACGTCAGCAGTCAACGTCGCTGGCGAACAGATCTACGACAGAACGAGTTTTCGTTGCTAAAGGGTGCGACCCGCCACGGTCAGAAAAAAAATCATGGTAGATTATTTTGTGACGGGGCTTTTACCACGATGGGCATCCATCGTAGAAGAATTTTTATCCACGAAAAACGGGCCTTCAACCATGAAAATCGTCCGTTGTAAAAGCCAACTTTTCTTGTAGTGTCTAGGGATTTCTTACCATGGTTTAACACAAATTAGAGTGTCCTTGCATGTGTTCTTTTCCAAACCACAATTATACACATGACCACACACAGTCAAGTGGGTGTGGTGATGCAACCTCTGTCACACTGGTGCACAATTAGGCCAGAATCTTCAGCCTCTTTATGGGACTGAATAGTAGAAGGCCAGAACATTGAATGTCTAGAACAGTAAAGGCCACAACTGTAGAGGCCCGTAACAGCCCACGATGGGTGCGAGAAAAGTGACAGGCCGACAGAAGGCCTTAACAATAACGGACAGACTTAGCCTAGGCTGAAAATGGGCCGCACAGTACTGGACCAAGGTGGGCCTTCTGTAGGGTGAAACACTGTCGGTCCTGAAAGTTCACGGGCCGAGGATGACTGCACTAGTGGGCCCATTTCAAACAGTGCAGGACAAAATAATAATGGGCCATAATCTTATTGGGCTCCCCTTATGGGCCGGCCCACTTAATTATTTGCAGGCCTTGCATGGCCCTGGCTTCTGCCACGGTTTCTGTGGATGTTAACAGCGGTAACTGGGTGTTAACGGTGTTTGCCACGTGGCATTTTGCATGACGTCAGCAGTCAACGTTGCTGGCGAACAGATCTACGACAGAACGAGTTTTCGTTGCTAAAGGGTGCGACCCGCCACGGTCAGAAAAAAAATCGTGGTAGATTATTTTGTGACGGGGCTTTTACCACGATGGGCATCCATCGTAGAAGAATTTTTATCCACGAAAAACGGGCCTTCAACCATGAAAATCGTCCGTTGTAAAAGCCAACTTTTCTTGTAGTGTCTAGGGATTTCTTACCATGGTTTAACACAAATTGGAGTGTCCTTGCATGTGTTCTTTTCCAAACCACAATTATACACATGACCACACACAGTCATGTGAGTGTGGTGATGCAACCTCTGTCACACTGGTGCACAATTTCATTCCAATGTTGTACTCCAGCATGTTCTAGGGCTTTTTGACCATGGTTTACACATATTGGAGTGTCATTGTAAGTGTGCTTTTCTAAACCACAATGATTCACATGACTATACACAGCCAATTGGGTGTGGTGATGCAACCTCTGTCACGCTGGTGCTCCATTGCATTCCAATGTTGCACTCTAGCATGTTGTAGGGCTTTCTAACCATGGTTTGACACATATTGGAGTGTCACTGCATGTGTTCTTTTCCAACCACAATAATCCACATCACCACACACACTCAAGTGGGTGTGGTGATGGAGCCTCTATCACACTAGTGCTCCATTGTATTGCAATGCTGCACTCAAGCATGTTATAGGGCTTTCTAACCATGGTTTGACACATACTGGAGTGTCATGGCATTTTTGCTTTTCCTAACCACAATGATCTGCATGACCACAGACACTCAACTGGGTGTGGTGATGCAACCATCGTTACATTGGTGCTCCATTGCATTCCAATGTTGCACTCTAGGATATTCAAGGTCTTTCTGACCATGGTTTGACAAAAATTGGAGTGTCATTGCATGTGTTCTTTTCCAAACCACAATGATCCACATGACCACGCACAATGATCCACAATGATCCACATGATCCAAATTGGTGTGGTGATGCAACCTTTGTCACTCTAGTGCTCCAATGCATTGCAATGTTGCACTCCAGCATGTTCTAGGGCTTTCAGACCATGGTGTCACACATATTGGAGTGTCATTTCAATTGTTCTTTTCCAAACCACAATGATCCACATGACCACATACACTAAAGTGGGCATGGTGATGCAACCTTTGTCACACTGGTGCTCCATCGCATTCTAATGTTGCACTCTAACATGTTCTAGTGCGTTCTAGTGCGTTCTAACCATGGTTTGGCAAATATTGGAGTGTCATTTCTTGTGTTTTTTTCCAAACCACAAGTATCCATATGACCACACACACACAAGTGGGTGTGGTGACGCAACCTCTGTCACACTCGTGCTCCATCGCATTCTAATGTTGCACTCCAGAATGTTCTAGGGCTTTCTAACCCTGGTTTGACACATATTAGAGTGTCATTGCATGTGTTCTTTTCGAAACCACAATGATCCGCATGACCACACTCACTCAACTGGTTGTGGTGATGCAACCTCTGTCACACTAGTACTCCATTGCATTTCAATGTCTCACTCCAGCATGTTGTAGGGCCTTCTGACCATGGTTTGACACATAGGAGTATCATTGCATGTGTTCTTTTGTAAACCACAATAATCCACATGACCACACACACTCAAGTGGGTGTGGTGATGCAACCTCTATCACACTGGTGCACAATTTCATTCCTATGTTGCACTCCAGCATGTTCTAGGGCTTTCTGACCATGGTTTACACATATTGGAGTGCCATTACATGTGTTCTTTTCCGAACCACAATTATCCACATGACCACACACTCAAGTGGGTGTGGTTATGCAACCTCTGCCACACTGGTGCTCCATTGCATTCCAATGTTTCACTCCAGCATGTTCTAGGGCTTTCTGACCATTGTTTGACACATATTCATATGAGTGTCATTGCATGTGTTCTTTTCCAAACACAATGATCCACATGACCACACACACTCAAATGGGTGTGGTGATGCAACCTCTGTCACTCTGGTACTGCATTGCATTGCAATGTTGCACTCTAGCATGTTCTAGGGCATTTTCATCATGGTTTGACACATATTGAAGTTTCATTACATGTGTTCTTTTCCAAACCACAAAAATCCAGAAGACGGCCCACACTCAAGTCGGTGTGGTGATGCAACCTCTGTCACACTGGTGCTCCATTGCATTCCAAAGTTGCACTCCATCATGTTCTAGGGCTTTCTGACCATGGTTTGACACATACTGGATTGTCATTGCATTTGTTCTATTTCCTAACCATAATGATCCACATGACCACAAACACTCAAGTGGGTGTGGTGATGAGACCTCTGTCACACTGGGGCTCCATTGTATTCCAATGTTACACTCCAGGATGTTCTAGGTCTTTTCTGATCATGGTTTGACACATATTGGAGTGTCATTGCATGTGTTCTTTTCCGAACCACAATGATCCACATGACCACACCAACTTGAGTGTGTGTAGTGATGTAACCTCTATCACTCTGGTGCTCCATTGTATTCCAATGTTGCACTCTAGCATGTTCTAGGGCTTTCTGACCATGGTTTGACACATATTGGAGTGCCATTGCATGTATTCTTTTCCAAACCACAATGATCCACATGACCACACACATTCAAGTGTGTGTGGTTATGCAACCTCTTCCACACTGGTGCTCCTTTGCATTCCAATGTTGCGGTCGAGCATGTTCAAGGGCTTTCTGACCATGGTTTGACACGTATTACAGTGTCATTGCATGTGTTCTTTTCGAAACCACATTGATCCACATGAACACACACACTCAAGTGGGTGTGGTGATGCAACCTCTGTCACACTAGTGCTCAATTGCATTTCAATGTCCCACACCAGCATGTTCTAGGGCTTTCTGACCATGGTTTGTTACGTCCTGGACTGTCATTGCATTTGTTCTTTTCCTAACCATAATGATCCACATAAACAGAGACACTCAAGTGGGTGTGGTGATGCAGACTCTGTCGCACAGGTGCTCCATTGCATTCCAATGTTGCACTCTAGGATGTTCTAGGGCTTTCTGACCATGGTTTAACACATATTGGAGTGTCATTTAATGTGTTCTTTTCCAAACCATAATGATCCACATGACCATAGTCAAGTGGGTGTGGTGATGGAACCACTTTCACACGGGTGCTCCATTGCATTCCAATGTTGCACTCTAGCATGTTCTAGGGCTTTCTGACCATGGTTTGACACATACTGGAGTGTCATTGCTTCTGTTCGTTTTCCAGACCCCAATGATCCACATGACCACACACACACACAAGTGGATGTGGTGATGCAGCCTCTGTCGCACTTGTGATCCATTTAATTCCAATGTCGCACTCCAGCATGTTCTAGGGCTTTTAATACCATGGTTTGACACATATTGGAGTGTCATTGCATGTGTTCTTTTCCAAACCACAATGATCCACATGCTCATACACACTTAAGTGGATGTGGTGATGCACCTCTGTCACACTAGTGCTCCATTGCATTCCAATCTTGCACTCCAGCATGTTCTAGGGCTTTCTGACCATAGTTTGACACATATTGGAGTGTCATTGCATGTGTTCTTTTTGAAACCACAATTATCCACATGACCACACTCACTCAAGTGGTTTATGTGATGCAACCTCTATCACACTAGTGCTCCATTGCATTTCAATGTCTCACTCCAGCATGTTCTAGGGCTTCTGACCATGGTTTGACACATATTGGAGTGTGATTGACACATATTGGAGTGTGATTGACACATATGTCTCACTCCAGCATGTTCTAGGGCTTCTGACCATGGTTTGACACATATGTCTCACTCCATAATGATCCACATGACCACACAAACACAAGTGGGTGTGGTGATGCAACCTCTATCACACTTGTGCTCCATTGCATTCCAAAGTTGCACTTCAGAATGTTCTAGGGCTTTCTGACCATGGTTTGACACATACTGGATTGTAATTGCATTTGTTCTTTTTCCTAACCATAATGATCCACATGACCACAAACATTCAAGTGGATGTGGTGATGAGATCTATATCACACTGGTGCTCCATTACATTCCAATGTTACACTCCAGGATGTTCTAGGTCTTTCTTATCATGGTTTGACACATATTGGAGTGTCATTGCATGTGTTCTTTTCTGAACCACAATGATCCACATGACCACACACACTCAAGTATGTGTGGTGATGTAACCTCTATCACTCTGGTGCTCCATTGCATTCCAATGTTGCACTCCAGCATGTTGTAGGGTTTTCTAACCATAGTTTGACACATATTGGTGTGTCACTGCATGTGCTTTTTTCGAGACCACAATGATCCACCTGACCATACATACTCAAGTTGGTGTGGTGATGCAACCTCTGTCACACTAGTGCTCCATTGCATTCCAATGTCCCACTCCAGCATGTTCTAGGGCTTTCTGACCATGGTTTGACACAGATGGGAGTGTCATTGCAAGTGTTCTTTTCCAAACCACAATGATCCTCATGACCACACACACTCAAGTGGGTGTGGTGATGCAACCTCTGTCACACTGGTGCTCATATTGCATTGCAATGTTGCACTCCATCCTGTTCTAGGGCTTTCTGACCATGAAATGACACATATTGGACTTTCATTGAATGTGTTCTTTTCCAAACCACAAAAATCCAGATGACCAAACACTCAAGTGGGTGGGGTGATGCAAACTCTGTCATACTGGTGCTCCATTGTATTCCAATGTTGCACTCCAGCATGTTCTAGGGCTTTCTGACCATGGTTTGATACATCCTGGAGTGTCATTGCATTTGTTCTTTTCCTAGCCATAATGATCCACCTGACCACAGACACTCAAGTAGGTGTGGTGATGCAGACTCTGTCACACAGGTGCTCCATTGCATTACAATGTGGCACTCTACGATGTTCTAGGGCTTTCTGACCATGGTTAACACATATTGGAGTGTCATTGCATCTGTTCGTTTCCAGACCACAATGATCCACATGACCACACAAATCAGTGGGTGTGGTGATGCAGCCTCTGTCACACGTGTGATCCATTTAATTCCAATGTAGCACTCCAGCATGTTCTAGGGCTTTTCTGACCATGGTTTGACACATATTGGAGTGTGATTGCATGCGTTCTTTTCCAAACCACAATGATCCACATGCCCACACACACTCAACTGGATGTGGTGATGCAACCTCTGTCACACTGGTACTCCATTGCATTCCTATCTTGCACTCCAGCATGTTCTAGGGCTTTCTAACCATAGTTTGACAAATATTGGAGTGTCATTGCATGTGTTCTTTTTGAAACCACAATTATCCACATGACCACACTCACTCAAGTGGTTGTGGTGATGCAACCTCTATCACACTGGTGCTCCATTACATTTCAATGTCTCACTCCAGCATGTTCTAGGGCTTTCTGACCATGGTTTGACACATATTGGAGTATCATTGCATGTGTTCTTTTCCAAACCATAATGATCCACATGACCACACACACACAAGTGGGTGTGGTGATGCAACCTCTGTCACACTGGTGCTCCATTACATTCCAAAGTTGCACTCCAACATGTTCTAGGGCTTTCTGACCATGGTTTGACACATACTGGATTGTCATTGCATTTGTTCTTTTTCCTAACCATAATGATCCACATGACCACAAACACTAAAGTGGGCGTGGTGATGAGACCGCTGTCACACTAGTGCTCCATTGCATTCCAATGTTACACTCCAGGATGTTCCAGGTCTTTCTGATCATGGTTTGACACATATTGGAGTGTCATTGCATGTGTTCTTTTCTGAACCACAATTATCCACACGACCACGCACACTCAAGTGTGTGTGGTGATGTAACCTCTGTCACTTTGGTGCTCCGTTGCATTCCAATGTTGCACTCCAGCATGTTGTAGGGTTTTCTAACCATGGTTTGGCACATATTGGTGTGTCACTGCATGTGCTTTTTTCGAAGCCACAATGATCCACATGACCATACATACTCAAGTTGGTGTGGTGATGCAACCTCTGTCACACTAGTGCTCCATTGCATTTCAATGTCCCACTCCAGCATGTTCCAGGGCTTTTTGACCATGGTTTGACACAGATGGGAGTGTCATTGCAAGTGTTCTTTTCCAAACCACAATGATCCTCATGGCCACACACACTCAAGTGGGTGTGGTGATGCAACCTCTGTCACACTGGTGCTCATATTGCATTGCAATGTTGCACTCCATCCTGTTCTAGGGCTTTCTGACCATGAAATGACACATATTGGACTTTCATTGAATGTGTTCATTTCCAAACCACAAAAATCCAGATGACCAGACACTCAAGTGGGTGTGGTGACGCAAACTCTGTCATACTGGTGCTCCGTTCTATTCGAATGTTGCACTCCAGCATGTTCTAGGGCTTTCTGACCATGGTTTGACACATCCTGGAGTGTCAATGCATTTGTTCTTTTCCTAACCATAATTATCCACATGACCACAAACACTCAAGTAGGTGTGGTGATGTAGACTCTATCACACAGGTGCTCCATTGCATTCCAATGTTGCACTCTAGGATGTTCTAGGGATTTCTGACCATGGTTTAACACATATTTGAGTGTCATTGCATCTGTTTGTTTCCAGACCACAATGATCCACATGACCACACACACACAAGTGGGTGTGGTGATGCAGCCTCTGTCACACGTGTGATCCATTTAATTCCAATGTCGCACTCCAGCATTTTCTAGGGCTTTTCTGACCATGGTTTGACACATATTGGAGTGTGATTGCATGTGTTCTTTTCCAAACCACAATGATCCACATGCCCACACACACTCAAGTGGATGTGGTGATGCAACCTCTGTCACACTGGTGCTCCATTGCATTCCAATCTTGCACTCCAGCATGTTCTAGGGCTTTCTAACCATAGTTTGACAAATATTGGAGTGTCATTGCATGTGTTCTTTTTGAAACCACAATTTTCCACATGACCACACTCACTCAAGTGGTTGTGGTGATGCAACCTCTGTCACACTAGTGCTCCATTGCATTTCAATGTCCCACTCCAGCATGTTCCAGGGCTTTCTGACCATGGTTTGACACAGATGGGAGTGTCATTGCAAGTGTTCTTTTCCAAACCACAATGATACTCATGACCACACACACTCAAGTGGGTGTGGTGATGCAACCTCTGTCACATTGGTGCTCATATTGTATTGCAATGTTGCACTCCATCCTGTTCTAGGTCTTTCTGACCATGAAATGACACATATTGGACTTTCATTGAATGTGTTCTTTTCCAAACCACAAAAATCCAGATGACCAGACACTCAAGTGGGTGTGGTGATGCAAACTCTATCATACTGGTGCTCCGTTCTATTCCAATGTTGCACTCCAGCATGTTCTAGGGCTTTCTGACCATGGTTTGACACATCCTGGAGTGTCAATGCATTTGTTCTTTTCCTAACCATAATGATCCACATGACCACAGACACTCAAGTAGGTGTGGTGATGTAGACTCTATCACACAGGTGCTCCATTGCATTCCAATGTTGCACTCTAGGATGTTCTAGGGATTTCTGACCATGGTTTAACACATATTTGAGTGTCATTGCATATGTTTGTTTATAGACCACAATGATCCACGTGACCACACACACACAAGTGGGTGTGGTGATGCAGCCTCTGTCACACGTGTGATCCATTTAATTCCACTGTCGCACTCCAGCATGTTCTAGGGCTTTTCTGACCATGGTTTGACACATATTGGAGTGTGATTGCATGTGTTCTTTTCCAAACCACAATGATCCACATGCCCACACACACTCAAGTGGATGTGGTGATGCAACCTCTGTCACACTGGTGCTCCATTGCATTCCAATCTTGTACTCCAGCATGTTCTAGGGCTTTCTAACCATAGTTTGACAAATATTGGAGTGTCATTGCATGTGTTCTTTTTGAAACCACAATTATCCACATGACCACACTCACTCAAGTGGTTGTGGTGATGCAACCTCAGTCACACTGGTGCTCCATTACATTTCAATGTCCCACTCCAGCATGTTCCAGGGCTTTCTGACCATGGTTTGACACATATTGGAGTGTCATTGCAAGTGTTCTTTTCCAAACCACAATAATACTCATGACCACACACACTCAAGTGGGTGTGGTGATGCAACCTCTGTCACACTGGTGCTCATATTGCATTGCAATGTTGCACTCCATCCTGTTCTAGGGCTTTCTGACCATGCAATGACACATATTGGACTTTCATTGAATGTGTTCTTTTCCAAACCACAAAAATCCAGATGACCAGACACTCAAGTGGGTGTGGTGATGCAAACTCTGTCATACTGGTGCTCCGTTCTATTACAATGTTGCACTCCAGCATGTTCTAGGGCTTTCTGACCATGGTTTGACACATCCTGGAGTGTCAATGCATTTGTTCTTTTCCTAACCATAATGATCCACATGACCACAGACACTCAAGTAGGTGTGGTGATGTAGACTCTATCACACAGGTGCTCCATTGCATTCCAATATTGCACTCTAGGATGTTCTAGGGATTTCTGACCATGGTTTAACACATATTTGAGTGTCATTGCATCTGTTTGTTTCCAGACCACAATGATCCACATGACCACACACACACAAGTGGGTGTGGTGATGCAGCCTCTGTCACACGTGTGATCCATTTAATTCCAATGTCGCACTCCAGCATGTTCTAGGGCTTTTCTGACCATGGTTTGACACATATTGGAGTGTGATTGCATGTGTTCTTTTCCAAACCACAATGATCCACATGCCCACACACACTCAAGTGGATGTGGTGATGCAACCTCTGTCACACTGGTGCTCCATTGCATTCCAATCTTGCACTCCAGCATGTTCTAGGGCTTTCTAACCATAGTTTGACAAATATTGGAGTGTCATTGCATGTGTTCTTTTTTAAACCACAATTATCCACATGACCACACTCACTCAAGTGGTTGTGGTGATGCAACCTCTCTCACACTGGTGCTCCATTACATTTCAATGTCCCACTCCAGCATGTTCCAGGGCTTTCTGACCATGGTTTGACACATATTGGAGTGTCATTGCAAGTGTTCTTTTCCAAACCACAATGATACTCATGACCACACACACTCAAGTGGGTGTGGTGATGCAACCTCTGTCACACTGATGCTCATATTGCATTGCAATGTTGCACTCCATCCTGTTCTAGGGCTTTCTGACGATGAAATGACACATATTGGACTTTCATTGAATGTGTTCTTTTCCAAACCACAAAAATCCAGATGACCAGACACTCAAGTGGGTGTGGTGATGCAAACTCTATCATACTGGTGCTCCGTTCTATTCCAATGTTGCACTCCAGCATGTTCTAGGGCTTTCTGACCATGGTTTGAAACGTCCTGGAGTGTCAATGCATTTGTTCTTTTCCTAACCATAATGATCCACATGACCACAGACACTCAAGTAGGTGTGGTGATGTAGACTCTATCACACAGGTGCTCCATTGCATTCCAATGTTGCACTCTAGGATGTTCTAGGGATTTCTGACCATGGTTTAACACATATTTGAGTGTCATTGCATCTGTTTGTTTCCAGACCACAATGATCCACATGACCACACACACACAAGTGGGTGTGGTGATGCAGCCTCTATCACACGTGTGATCCATTTAATTCCAATGTCGCACTCCAGCATGTTCTAGGGCTTTTCTGACCATGGTTTGACACATATTGGAGTGTGATTGCATGTGTTCTTTTCCAAACCACAATGATCCACATGCCCACACACACTCAAGTGGATGTGGTGATGCAACCTCTGTCACACTGGTGCTCCATTGCATTCCAATCTTGCACTCCAACATGTTCTAGGGCTTTCTAACCATAGTTTGACAAATATTGGAGTGTCATTGCATGTGTTCTTTTTGAAACCACAATTATCCACATGACCACACTCACTCAAGTGGTTGTGGTGATGCAACCTCTATCACACTGGTGCTCCATTACATTTCAATGTCTCACTCCAGCATGTTCTAGGGCTTTCTGACCATGGTTTGACACATATTGGAGTGTCATTGCATGTGTTCTTTTCCAAACCATAATGATCCACATGACCACACACACACAAGTGGGTGTGGTGATGCAACCTCTATCACACTTGTGCTCCATTGCATTCCAAAGATGGACTCTAGCATGTTCTAGGGCTTTCTGACTATGGTTTGACACATACTAGATTGTCATTGCATTTGTTCTTTTTCCTAACCATAATGATCCACGTGACCACAAACACTCAAGTGGGTGTGGTGATGCAACCTCTGTCACTCTAGTGCTCCATTGCATTCCAATGTTGCACTCCAACATGTTGTAGGGCTTTCTGACCATGGTTTGACACATATTCGAGTGTCACTGCATGTGCTTTTTTCTAAACCACAATGATCCACATGAGAATACATACTCAAGTTGGTGTGGTGATGCATCCCATCTGTCTAACATCTATAATGCTACATGGTCTAATAATAAAATGCTACTTCCTACATATAATTGTTGCATCATAATTATATCATGCTCATGTCATCATGCCACCTTGCATTTGAGCATCATATAAAACCCTTTTCATTTGGTTCTTATTTCATATGCATTATTAATTGTTATTGCCTGTTGATATGTTGTATTTGATTCTTGATAAATGCTTGATGCCCAAGTTGAGTTGGGAGCATATCTTTTATTAACTCCACCACTTTTTCTGTCACCACCTTATAATTCCACCATCCCAAAATACTTGTGGGCTTTTGCATCTTCTCCTTTGGGTTTTGTCAAGCTCACATATATAAAGATGGATCCCCTTCTATACCACATGCCCCAATGGTGTTTACTATTGTTTTCACAATATAAATGATATGGATCTACATGTGGGGATACTCTAAATGAGTGGGCATATCTAAATATAAATGGGACCATATAATTATCTAGTGGCATACACACATTAGCATTTCCATTATATTTATTCATGCTCATTTCATGAATTCTTGGACATATGGGTTTAATTCCAACCATGTGTTAATTTCTTGTGCATGTATGCTAAGTGTGGTACCATTATTTCATGGCGCATGAAATACAAGCCCCACATCCCCATCTTTTTCTAGTTCTTCTATTTGATGTTTCTATTCAACCCCTTCAAACCTTTTTGCTTGGGCTTTATTCAAATTGAGTGCATGGGGCTAAATGGGGTCATTTGAGCTTGTACTTGTTTTCACAAATACAATGTGACCTATCTAAGGTTCATTCATGGGCCATGCAAGAAAACCACCTTGTTTTATCTCTTGATTGCTTTGGGTATATGGGTTATGTGAATTGGGGAGAACCATTTGAATAAATTCCATTTACCCTCCAAGACATGAACCATGATCTCTCATGTTCTCTTATGTGTGCTTGAGTTTACACTTTACTTGGAAATTCTCCACCTTGTGCCTTTCCCCACAACATCTAAGCTTTCCTTTTCCTTTGCTAACTATGTAATCTCCCTAGTTCTCCTCCCCCCACCCTAGCTCTATGTGCTCTATACATGTGGGAGTTTTCTCTCCACCACCATTCCTTGCCATGACCACCTTTCTCTCAAGCTTGCAAGCAAGATGTTCTTGTCCCCTCTCTTGTTACCCTCCCAGCTCACCACCAGCACCGATTCCTACATACCCCTCTTGCTGAGCCTGGTTCCAACCGGACCCTCTCTAACCCGAGCCACCCCCTAACCTAAACCCTAGCCGAGCTCCTCCCCTCTCTGTCTTCTCTCTCGCCACCAAGCAAAGCCCCACCCGAGCCGCGTCGTCCTCTCAGGCCCTAGCTGCAGGCACCCAGGCCCCTCCCAAGCTGTGCCAGCACGTGAGCAGAGGGAGAGGAGAAAGGTGCACGACACCTTTACACCACCGAGCCCCATGTGCTCTCCCTCTGCCCTCGACCTTATCTACCCCCTCCTCTGCCTTGTAGCCTCAGATCTCCACCAGGGCATTGCCCATCGCCGCCTCACCACCTGCTGCTACCCCCCTCTCTCTCTCTTCCATCTCCGTTCGGCCACCGTCGGCATCGGCTCGCCACAGTAGAAGGAGGAGGCGGGCGTGGCGTTGAGGTGTCGAGGAAGACCGAGGAGACCCTATGGACTGTCCCCGTACATAGCAGCGAGGTGGAGACGGGTCGGTGCTGCTGCAGATCGCTGCCCCGACGAAAACCCTAACCCGCCGGCTGCCAGCTCCCCCGGCGATCCCCTGCTTCCTGGCTCGAACCACCACCTCCAACCCACTCCCGGTGAGACTCCGCTTCCCCCTGACATCCTCCCGCTGGCCATCGCTTCCTGTATGCGCTTGTCATTCCATCGAGCGCCCTCTGTGCACGGTGCTCGCGGGTGTTTCTCCACCGTCGCGCCGCAGTAGTGTCTTCTGGACGCGCAGTCGTTACCCAGCATCAAACCAAGCCCACCCCAGTGGTCGCCGCCGCCAGCGCGCGCGCTCCAGATCGCGAGGTCGAATCCCCGCCGCACTCTGTCCGTGCCTTCTTTTTCATCAGACAACAACGAGAAGAACAACAGGGCAGCGGAGTTTCACGCGGCCTTTTTGTTTACCCCCCTGCCTTTTGTTTTCCTCAGCCCGCGCTCCAGCCCGGCCCACTAGTCAGCCGTTGTTGCACTTTTATAAAAAGGTACTCAGGCTTGTCGGTTCCTCAACCCGCCGTCCCTGTCTCGGCCACGTGGCTGCGCCCTGTTCGCGCGCCCGTGCGAGGCCCCGCTGATCTGCCGGCCCCACCTGTTGGTCTTGGTGGCTAGTCAAACGCGCGGTAAGAAAAATCCGAGCCAATCCCGCCGCGTCACCGAGCGCCGAGTCAGCGCAGGCCCCACTTGTTAGTGATGGTGGCTAGTTTCCTCTGAGTGTAAAAAAATCTCGGTTCTTTTCTGTTTAATAAAAATCTTTTCCAGAATTTGTTTAAATGATTTTAAATCCAGAAATTAATAACTTTTTATTAATAAATCCAAATAATACAATTGATATATGTTTTTGAATCAGAAAAATGTGAGCATTTCAAATCTGCCATCCAATTTAATGTTTGGCTAATTTAAATTTTCGAAATTGTTAAATTGCAATAAAAATGCCTTTTCTCAATTAATTAATAACTTTAGTTCTATTACTCCAAATTTGACAAATAATATGTCTAAATCGATCCGCACGACGAGCCCGTTCTGTTAATGCATTCCATGATATGAATTGCAGCATGCATCATGTCATTATTAAAAATCAGAACTGTTTATGGCAATAAAACTTGACCAAATAATTAATAAAATGATTTATTCTTGTCCCCACACCTCACCCTTGCCATGCTACATTATACCCATGTAATTTGTGCATCATTCATCATGGCATGCTTGTTTCCTTGTCGCATTTTATTTATATGCTTGTGCACTTTATTTATGTTGGCCCTTGTTTGTTTGGTTCTTCTTTCGAATAGACACCGAGTAGGGGAAATATCAGGAATCCTAGGAGTACTACCCAGATCCATCTCTTGCTTCAACTGAGCTGCCAGGCAAGCACTACCACATGCTTGCATACATATAGTACCTATTGCCTCTATCTTATTCTTGCATCATTGAGTCGTGATTGCATTAAATTGAATCCCAAGTACTGCATAGCCTTTACTTTTAAACCCCATCGAGCTTGTTCCGCCATCCCATGAGCCATTACTACATGAGTTGTTTGAGCCATGCGGGTCGTAGAACATGATGTGTAAGGTATGTGAGAGTCTGATGGATAACGAGGTACATAAACAACATAACCTGAGTAGTAATGGGATAACTAATGAAAGAGGCACCGGTGGGAAATATCTGTCATTTGGTTTTTATGTCCACTTGTGTACCGTAGGACCCCGAGTACTTGATTCCTGTTCCTTGACTATTCACACTATCCACATACGGGAGACTCTATGAATCCCCCTTTGCTAGAGCTTGATTTGTACTTTATTTCTTGGGGCCACAAAGTAGTTTGGGGCTTTATTACTATCCTGTACTTATGCCATGTCTTACCTCTTTATTTACGATTGTGCGTGGAGCACCTGTACTGTGTAGGGACCGCGGCACGATTTCGCGGTATCGACAAGCCCAGTCACATTTTCGAGTTCCTAGTGGTTTAAAGCCGTTCTCGCAAAATCCTGGGTCCGTCTCGGAGCCGGCCAACTTCGTTGTGGGTAGCTTATTGGGGTGGCCCCCTGAAATATTTTATGAATCCTGTGATTGCTTTGTCGTGAAAGCCTCGTTGGGTTTTGATTTGGTTTTTTCGAGGTCGATCGTGTGTGTGTTGCTATTTGTGCACCCATGTAGGGTAAATCTTTCTGAAAGCCGTGTCCCCGACTTGGAGCACAGTTTCTCGATCATAGACAAGTATAACTAAAGTACCGTCTTTAACTTGACTAAATACCTAACTAGTAAATGGTGCAATATTCATGGAATGGTTAATAAAACTGCCAACGGATGGGTTGTTCGTCTGCTTTCTCATTGCTAAGAGAGAAGGAGGATGGATCTGTTACTTTATACTGTTATAACTGTTGTTCCTAATTAATGAACATTCGTCTATCATTGGTTAGGCGGATGGTTAGCAAGTATCTATAGACTTGTTAGTTATTATCTTTTGCTGCAATTGCATCACCCTAGGTTATGTCCCCTTTAGAGGCATAAAGACTTCTTGAGTACCCCTAGGGTCTCACACGATAAATTGTTTGATTCAGATGAACATGTGTATTCGCAAGATGGATACTGGGTGGAGGAGACAGATGATGTTGGCAACGATCACTTGGTGTAGAGATTCCGGGGATGGGGATCCGTGAGATCTGTGGGCGGAATGTGCTTACTTATGTGGCATCTTATGCCGACTTGCTTCTTGTCCCTACTCGGATCTTGTTTCCTGCTTTCGCTTGATACTCTATTGATTGATGTATGAGGAGCTATCCTACACTATTATCTCTATCTAGGATATTTGGATCTTACCGTATGGAGTTGCAATATTTCTATTTCTTTTAGATGGTATGGCTCTGAGAACTGTTGTAAGGTAGCTTGCATACATACTCACTTGTGTATGTATTTGATCTCTTTGCCTGTTGCCTACACCGCTCGCTCTTGTCCCGATGTTCTTGGAAGTGGTTAGGGCGGCCGACGGGCCTACACGTGGGTGGCCCCTGGGCCCCCGCTGTAGTACTTTAACCACTTTTGGTTCATCCAGGCTTGAACTTAGAGCGTAGGGTCCGAGGTTGTTACAATTGGTATCAGAGCCATCCCACCCTTCAGGGTCTCGGCCAAATGGTCGTTGTCAGTCTAGCAAATATTTTGGTAGTTATGTATACTAGGGAAAAACAAAACGCGAGAGTAGGACTGGTTCCACTTTTCTTCTTACCCACCCACCCACCCTTTTCTGGTAAGGAAGTGTAACGTTTTCAATCCTCTTCTAAAATTCAAACTAGGATTCACGTGTTCTGGGTTCCGTAGTACCATAGGTTGTGTGTGTGTGTAATTCCTTGTCTATCTGTTGCATCCAACTTGTTGTCGCTATCTGCCTTTTGGTTATCAACTGTTGGTACATTCCATATCGACAGGCTTTTGTAAACCGACGCGATCTATCTGATTCGTTGTAAACCGATGCGATCTGTCTTACTCTTTGTTATCCGACGCTATCTTGTTTGGGGTGTTTGTTTCCATAGTTGCTAATCTTTAGGTTCATCTTAAGAAGGAAGGGAGTTGGGATATGTGTTTTACTTATTCATGTGCGGAGTAATGATTTGAGTGCGGGATGGAGTCACGACCATACCACTACTTTTATCATTCGCTCTTGTATATTGAATTGGTAGAGTTACTAATCTTGATTCGTTAAGTGGTTTTGCGCATATAGTGGTATTTTAATGCCGAAAATTGCGGAAATTTTTTCTTTGATAGCTTTCTGTACCACACTCCATGTTCAGTCGTGTGCGATATGCTTAATATCTTCTAGGTGCTTTGAACTTTGTTGATATTTTAATATCATCTTAGTAATTTGTATCCTTTAATCTTGGAAGTGGTTAGGGCGGCCGACGGGCCTACACGTGGGTGGCCCCTGGGCCCCCGCTGTACTACTTTAACCACTTTTGGTTCATCCAGGCTTGAACTTAGAGCATAGGGTCTGAGGTTGTTACAATTGGTACAAGAGCCATCCCGCCCTTCAGGGTCTCAGCCAAATGGTCGTTGTCAGTCTAGCAAATATTTTGGTAGTTATGTATACTAGGGAAAAACAAAACGCGAGAGTAGGACTGGTTCCACTTTTCTTCTTACCCACCCACCCACCCACCCTTTTCTGGTAAGGAAGTGTAACATTTTCAATCCACTTCTAAAATTCAAACTAGGATTCACGTGTTCTGGGTTCCGTAGTACCATAGGTTGTGTGTGTGTGTGTGTAATTCCTTGTCTATCTGTTGCATCCAACTTGTTGTCGCTATCTGCCTTTTGGTTATCAACTGTTGGTACATTCCATATCGACAGGCTTTTGTAAACCGACGCGATCTATTTGATTCGTTGTAAACCGATGCGATCTGTCTTACTCTTTGTTATCCGACGCTATCTTGTTTGGGGTGTTTGTTTCCATCGTTGCTAATCTTTAGGTTCATCTTAAGAAGGAAGGGAGTTGGGATATGTGTTTTACTTATTCATGTGCGGAGTAATGATTTGAGTGCGGGATGGAGTCGCGACCATACCACTACTTTTATCATTCTCTCTTGTATATTGAATTGGTAGAGTTACTAATCTTGATTCGTTAAGTGGTTTTGCGTATATAGTGGTATTTTAATGCCGAAAATTGCGGAAATTTTTTCTTTGAGAGCTTTGTGTACCACACTCCTTGTTCAGTCATGTGCGATATGCTTAATATCTTCTAGGTGCTTTGAACTTTGTTGATATTTTAATATCATCTTAGTAATTTGTATCCTTTAATCTTGGTTAATTCCATTTTGGTATTATTTTGGATTATTATTATTCTCAATTATGGTACTGACTTGAGTTTTATATCAATCACAGGATGGCACCACCACGCCGCAATGAGGAGGACATACCACCTGAACTGGGGGCTGCGTTGGCAAGTATTGCTCATGCCTTGGGAGCAATGCAGCAGAACCGACAACGCTTTGAAGAAAGTGTGAGGAGGAATGAGTTTGTTCCGCTACCTCCACCTCCCAAGCGAGGAGACATCAAGAGCTTTCTGAAGTTTAACCCGCGCCACTTTGAGGTGTCTGATCCGCCACTAGATGCTGATGATTGGCTGCGTGAGATGTCAAGGTTGCTGATGACTGCTGATGTTCCTGAGCAAGAATGGGTAAAATGTGCCACTCACCTTCTGAAGGGAGACGCAGCTCTATGGTGCGAGAATTACCTCAAGGCAAACCACTCTGGTTTTCAACCTACTTGGGAGCAGTTCACTGGGGCTTCAAAGAGCAATATCTGTCAGAAATTTTCATGGAAAGGATGAAGGAAGTGTTTCTCAACCTCAAGCAGGGCAATGACAATGTCAATACTTATATCAGAAACTTCATGAATCTTTCTCGGTATGGTGGCGATGAGATCTCTGATGACAAGAAGAAGCAAAAGAGGTTCAGAAAAGGGCTCAATGCATCTATCAAATATGCAATCACTCATGCAAGGCCGGGGTCTTCTCTAAAACTCCAACATATAGCTCTACAGGAAGAAGCCGGTAGGCAACTGTTCGAGGAGTCCAAGAAACACAGTCGTGACGCAGCAAGCTCTTCAGCTATGACAACTCCTTCTAAGCGCCGCGTGTGGGTTCCTAATACCGCACCGCCACTCCCGGCTCCACCAATACCTTCAAGCTATGCAGCAAGGCCACCAAACTCCTTCACCGCTGCTCCTAGGGGCTACAACCACAACTACCCTGGAGCGCCTGGCGGAGTCCATGGCTACGCAGCTCCACGTCCACCTCGTGCTTGCTACACTTGTGGGAACACTGGGCATCAACACTGGAGTTGTCCTATGAACAACAAAGCTCTTCCTCCACCACCTCCAAGACCTGCAGCAAGTTCTTCTATGGTTCGTGCACCTCCAGCTCGGGCTCTCAACATCAACACCAAGCGCGGGTCCACTGTTGCTCGTGCCAACTGTGTCAACGTCGCTCAAGCTGAGCTTGCACCTGGAATTGTGTTGGGTACTCTGTTAACTCAGTTTCTGCACGAGTGTTATTCGATACTGGTGCATCGCATTCTTTTGTGTCTCAAAGGTTCTCTCAGCAACAAGGTCTTCCGCTTCAATCCTTGTCCAAGGTTCTTAGGGTGCAATCACCGGGGACAACTATGAAGGCTTCTCAAATAAGCCATGGGAACGAAATTGAAATTGGAAACAAAAATTTTCCGGCATACCTCATTGAATTGGGCAATTCTGACATTGATGTTATCTTGGGCATGGATTGGTTAACAGCAAATGCAGCTGTGATTGATTATGCTGAACGCTCGGTTTCTATGAAAATTCCTGAAGACCATATAGTCTATTCTCCAAGTCTGACTCCTGCAATTTAGCTTTTCTCTTTGGCGGCTCTGAGTGATGATGCAATGGATGCTATTCAGAGTGTTCCGGTGGTCTGTGAGTTCCCAGATGTTTTTCCTGAAGAGTTACCAGGTATGCCTCCTGACCGAGAGGTCGAGTTTGTGATTGAGCTTGAACCTAGAACCGCTCCTATCTCCAAGCGGCCTTATAAAATGGGTCCTGCTGAATTGGCTGAACTCAAACGTTAGCTTGATGAACAAGAGAAGTTGGATTTCATTCAGCACAGCACTTCTTCTTGGGGTAGCCCAACCATCTTTGTGAAGAAGCGAGACCGGACTGATAGACTTTGTGTTGACTATCGGGCTCTCAATGCTAAAACCATCAAGAATAATTATCCCCTTCCATGGATTAATGATCTCTTCGATCAGCTAGCTGGAGTTGTGGTATTCTGTAAGCTTGACTTGAGAAGTGGATATCATCAAATCAATATTCGCAAGGAAGATGTTCCCAAAACAGCTTTCACCATCTGCTATGGCCTGTACGAGTACACAGTCATGTCCTTCGGTCTCACCAACACACCTGCCACCTTCTCGAGGCTTATGAACTCGGTTTTCATGGAGTACCTTGATAAGTTCGTTGTGGTCTATCTGGATGACATTCTAGTCTATTCTAAGTCAAAGGAAGAACATGAAGAACACCTTCGGTGTGTCCTAAACAAGCTTCGTGAGAACCGCCTGTATGCAAAGTTCTCCAAGTGTGAGTTCTGGCTGCCTGAAGTCACCTATTTGGGTCACGTCATCTCTGCTAAGGGCATTGTCGTCAACCCAAAAACTGTTCGGACAATTGTTGAGTGGCTTCCACCCAAAAATGTCAAAGAAGTCCGGTGTTTCCTTGGTTTGGCTAGTTATTGTCGTCGCTTCGTTCAGAATTTCTCGAAGATTGCGAAGCCTCTTACCGATCTCCTCAAGAAAGGCAAAAAATACCTTTGGTCTCCTGCTTGTCAAGCAAGCTTTGAAACCCTCAAAGAGAAGCTCACTTCCACACCAGTCTTGATTCCTCCAAATACTTCAAAGCCTTTTTAGATATTTTGTGACGCCTCCTTGCAAGGATTGGGTGCGGTCCTTTTGCAAGAAAAACAAGTTGTTGCTTATGCCTCTCGACAGTTGAAGACGCATGAGATCAACTATCCTACACATGACCTCGAACTCGCAGCAGTTGTCTTTGCTTTGAAAGTATGGAGGCACTACTTGCTTGGCAATGGTTGTGAGATCTTTTCAGATCACAAGAGTCTGAAGTATATCTTCACACAACCTGATCTCAACCTTCGTCAGAGGAGGTGGATTGAAGCAATTAATGATTTTGATCTGACCATCAACTACACTCCTGGCAAAGCTAATGTCATGGCCGATGCTCTCAGCCGAAAAGCTTATGTCAACAACCTCATGGTGGAAGAACAACAACCTCTCTTGTGCGAGGAATTCCGCCAGCTCAACCTTGAAATTGTGGATCAAGGTTATCTTCTGAATCTTCTAGCAACCCCCCTCTTGGAAGAAAAAGTTCGCTCCATCCAACTTGGTGACCCTTACACTAAAAACATATCTCTAAGATTCAGCTTCCGAAGTATGAACCTTTCCACCTTGATGACCAAGGCACTCTATTATTTAAGCACCGGATGTTTGTTCCGAAGTATCTGGGTTTGAGAGAGCAAGTTCTCAAAGAAGCTCATGATTATGTTCTTTCTATCCACCCTGGCAGCACTAAGATGTACATGGACTTGAAAACACAGTATTGGTGGCCTAGGTTGAAACGATATTGTGCCAAGTATGTCTCCGAGTGCGATGTCTGCCGCAGAGTTAAAGCTGTCCATCAAAAACCTTCCGGTCTTCTACAGCCATTGAAGCCTCCGGAATGGAAATGGGAGAAAGTAGAGATGGACTTCATAACTGGGTTTCCAAGGTCGCAGAAAGGCAACAATGCAATCTTTGTTGTCATCGACAGGCTTTCTAAAGTGGCTCACTTCTTTCCCGTCAAGGAAACAATTTCTGCAATTCAGTTGGTGAGCTGTATATTAACAGAATTGTCTCTCTGTATGTGGTTCCTCTTGAGATCAGCTCAGACTGTGGAAGCATCTTCACTTCCAAGTTCTGGGGAAGTTTCCAAAATGCTTGGGAACAAAGTTGAACTTCAGCACAGCTTACCACCCTTAGTCACAAGGGCAAGTTGAAAGGATCAATCAGATTCTGGAAGATATGCTCCGTGCGTGCGTCATCTCTTTCGGCATGAAGTGGGAAGAATGCCTTCCTTATGCTGAGTTCTCTTACAACAATAGCTTCCAGAAGAGTCTAAAGATGGCACCATTTGAGGTTCTCTATGGCCACAAATGCAGAACTCCGATTGGTTGGTCGGGCGCAGGTGAAAGAACATTGTTTGGCACCGACATTGTAACTCAAGCGGAGGAGAAGGTTCACATCATTCTCGAAAATCTGAAGGTTGCTCAAAGTCGCCAGAAGAGCAACTATGACAGAAAGCACACGGACATGGAGTATGTCCCTGGTGATCTCGTTTACCTTCGTGTCACTCCCATGAGAGGCACGCACCGGTTTGGTATCAAAGGGAAGTTGGCTCCTAGATACATCGGTCCTTTCAAAATTCGTGGAAGAAGAGGAGAAGTCGCTTATGCTCTTGAGCTCCCTAAAAAACTCAAGGTCCATGATGTTTGCCATATCTCTCAACTCAAGAAGTTCTTCAAGGATCCTGGCAGGACCGTGGACCATGAGCTCATCAATCTCCAAGAAGATCTGTCTTATCAAGAACACCCCACAAAAATCCTAGAAGTCGCAGAAAGAAGGACTCGCAACAACTCTATAAATTCTGCAAGGTGTAGTGGTCGCACCATTCCGTTGATGAAGCCACTTGGGAACGCGAGGATGAGCTCCGTGCCAAGTATCCTACCCTCTACTTGTCTTCTTCTTCTTCCTAGAATCTCAGGGCGAGATTCCTGTTTAGTGGGGCAGAGTTGTAGCATCCCATCTATCTCACATCTATAATGCTACATGGTCTAATAATAAAATGCTACTTCCTACATATAATTGTTGCATCATAATTATATCATGCTCATGTCATCATGCCACCTTGCATTTGAGCATCATATAAAACCCTTTTCATTTGGTTCTTATTTCATATACATTATTAATTGTATTTACCTCTTGATATATTGTATTTGGTTCCTGATAAATGCTTGATGCCCAAGTTGAGTTGGGGGCATATCTTTTATTAACTCCACCACTTTTTCTGTCACCACCTTATAGTTCCACCACCCCAAAATACTTGTGGGCTTTTGCATCTTCTCCTTTGGGTTTTGTCAAGCTCACATATATAAAGATGGATCCCCTTCTATACCACATGCCCCAATGGTGTTTACTATTGTTTTCACAATATAAATGATATGGATCTACATGTGGGGATACTCTACATCCTCATATGGTTTACTTCTAAATGAGTGGGCATATCTAAATATAAATGGGACCATATAATTATCTAGTGGCATACACACACTAGCATTTCCATTATATTTATTCATGCTCATATCATCAATTCTTGGATATATGGGTTTAATTCCAACCATGTGTTCATTTCTTGTGCATGTATGCTAAGTGTGGTACCATTATTTCATGGCGGATGAAATACAAGCCCCACATCCCCATCATTTTCTAGTTCTTCTATTTGATGGTTCTATTGAACCCCTTCAAACCTTTTTGCTTGGGCTTTATTCAAATTGAGTGCATGGGGCTAAATGGGGTCATTTGACCTTGTACTTGTTTTCACAAATACAATGTGACCTATCTAAGGTTCATGCATGGGCCATGCAAGAAAACCACCTTGTTTTATCTCTTGATTGCTTTGGGTATATGGGTTATGTGAATTGGGGAGAACCATTTGAATAAATTCCATTTACCCTCCAAGCCATGAACCATCACCTCTCATGTTCTCTTATGGGTGCTTGAGTTTACACTTTACTTGGAAATTCTCCACCTTGTGCCTTGCTCCACAACATCTAAGCTTGCCTTTTCCTTTGCTAACTATCTAATCTACCTAGTTATCCTTCCCCCACCCTAGCTCGATGTGCTATATACATGTGGGAGTTTTTTCTGCACCACCATTCCTTGCCATGACCACCTTTCTCTCAAGCTTGCAAGCAAGATGTTCTTGTCCCCTCTCTTGTTACCCTCCCAGCTTACCACCAGCACCGATTCCTACCTACCCCTCTTGCTGAGCCTGGTTCCAACCGGACCCTCTCTAACCCGAGCCACCCCCTAACCTAAAACCCTAGCCGAGCCCCTCTCCTCTCTGTCTTCTCTCTCGCCACCAAGCAAAGCCCCACCTGAGCCGCGTCGTCCTCTCTGGCCCCAGCTGCAGGCACCCTAGCCTCTCCCGAGCCGTGCCAGCACGTGAGCAGAGGGAGAGGAGAAAGGTGCACGACACCTTCACACCACCGAGCCCCATGTGCTCACCCTCTTCCCTCGACCTTATCTACCCCCCTCCTCTGCCTTGTAGCCTCAGATCTCCCCCAGGGCATTGCCCATCGCCGCCTCACCACCAGCCGCTACCCCTCTCTCTCTCTTCCATCTCTGTTCGGCCACCGTCGGCATCGGCTCGCCATAATAGAAGGAGGAGGTGGGCGTGGCGTTGAGTTGTCGAGGAATACCGACGAGACCCTCTGGACCGTCCCTGTACACAACAGCGAGGTGGAGACGGGCCGGTGCTGCTGCAGATCGCTGCCCCGACGAAAACCCTAACCCGACGGCCGCCAGCTCCCCCGGTGATCCCCTGCTTCCTGGCTCGAACCACCACCTCCAACCCACTCCCGGTGAGACTCCGCTTCCCCCTGACATCCTCCCGTTGGCCATCGCTTCCTGTACGCACCTGTCTTTCCGTCGAGCGCCCTCTGTGCATGGTGCTCGCGGGTGTTTCTCCTCCATCGCGCCGCGCCAGTGTCTTCTGGCCGCGCAGTCGTTACCCGGCATCAAACCAAGCCCGCCCCAGTGGTCGCCGCCGCCTGCGCGCGCGCTCCAGATCGCGAGGTCGAATCCCCACCGTGCTCTGTCCGCGCCTTATTTTTCGTTAGACAACAACGAGAAGAACAACAGGGTAGTGGAGTTTCGCGTGGCCTTTTTGTTTACCCCCCTGCCTTTTGTTTTCCTCAACCCGCGCTCCAGCCCGGACCGACCAGTCAGCCGCTGTTGCACTTTTATAAAAAGGTACTCAGGCTTGTCGGTTCCTCAACCCGCCGTCCCTGTCTCGGCCACGTGGCGGTGCCCTGTTCGCGCGCCCGTGCATGGCCCTGCGGATCTGCCGGCCCCACCTGTCGGTCTCGGTGGCTAGTCGAACGCGCGGTAAGAAAAACCCGAGCCAATCCCGCCGCGTCACCGAGCGCCGAGACAGCACAGGCCCCACTTGTCAGTGACGGTGGCTAGTTTCCTCTGAGTGTAAAAAAATCTCGGTTCTTTTCTGTTTAATAAAAATCTTTTCCAGAATTTGTTTAAATGATTTTAAATCCAGAAATTAATAAATTTTTATTAATAAATCCAAATAATAATAATGATATATGTTTTTGAATCAGAAAAATGTGAGCATTTCAAATCTGCCATCCAATTTAATGTTTGGCTAATTTAAATTTTCGAAATTGTTAAATTGCAATAAAAATTCCTTTTCTCAATTAATTAATAACTTTAGTTATGTTACTCCAAATTTGACAAATAATATGTCTAAATCGATCAGCGCGACGAGACCGTTCTGTTTATGCATTCCATGATATGAATTGCAGCATGCATCATGTCATTATTAAAAATCAGAATTGTTTATGGCAATAAAACTTGACCAAATAATTAATAAAATGATTTATTCTTGTCCCCACACCTCACCCTTGCCATGCTACATTATTGCCATGTAATTTGTGCACCATTCATCATGACATGCTTGTTTGCTTGTTGCATTTTATTTATATGCTTGTGCACTTTATTTATGTAGGCCCTTGTTTGTTTGGTTCTTCTTTCGAATAGACGCCGAGTAGGGGAAATATCAGGAATCCCAGGAGTACTACCCAGATCCATCTCTTGCTTAAACTGAGCTGCCAGGCAAGCACTACCACATGCTTGCATACATATAGTACCTATTGCCTCTATCTTATTCTTGCATCATTGAGTCGCGATTGCATTAAATTGAATCCCAAGTACTGCATAGCCTTTACTTTTAAACCCCACCGAGCTTGTTCCTCCATCCCATGAGCCATTACTACAGGAGTTGTTTGAGCCATGCGGGTCGTATAACATCATGTGTAAGGTATGTGAGAGTCTAATGGATAACGAGGTACATAAACAACATAACCTTAGTAGTAATGGGATAACTAATGAAAGAGGCATCGGTGGGCAATATCTGTCATTTGGTTTTTATGTCCACTTGTGTCCCGTAGGACCCCGAGTACTTGATTCCTGTTCCTTGACTATTCACACTATCCACATACGGGAGACTCTATGAATCCCCCTTTGCTAGAGCTTGATTTGTACTTTATTTCTTGGGGCCACAAAGTAGTTTGGGGCTTTATTACTATCCTGTACTTATGCCATGTTTTACCTCTTTATTTACGATTGTGCGTGGAGCACCTGTACTGTGTAGGGACCGCGGCACAATTTCGCTTTATCGACAAGCCCAGGCACATTTTCGAGTTCCCAGTCGTTTACAGCCGTTCTCGCAGACCCTGGGTCCGTCTCGGAGCCGGCCAACTTCGTTGCGGGTAGCTTATTGGGGTGGCCCCCTGAAATATTTTATGAATCCTGTGATTGCTTTGTCGTGAAAGCCTTGTTGGGTTTTGATTTGGTTTTTCCGAGGTCGATCGTGTGTGTGTTGCTATTTGTGCACCCCTGCAGGGTAAATATTTCTGAAAGCCGTGTCCGCGGTTATGGACGACTTGGAGCACAGTTTCTCGATCATAGACAAGTATAACAAAAGTACCGTCTTTAACTTGACTAAATACCTGACTAGTAAATGGTGCAATCTTCTTGGAATGGTTAATAAAACTACCAACGGATGGGTTGTTCGTCTGCTTTCTCGTTGGTAAGCGAGAAGGAGGATGGATCTGTTACTTTATACTGTTATAACTGTTGTTCCTAATTAACAGACATCCGTCTATCATTGGTTAGGCAGATGGTTAGCGAGTATCTATAGACTTGTTAGTTATTATCTTTTGCTGCAATTGCGTCACACCAGGTTATGTCCCCTTTAGAGGCATAAAGACTTGCTGAGTACCCCTAGGGTCTCACACAATAAATTGTTTGATTCAGATGAACAGGTGCATTCGCAAGATGGATACTAGGTGGAGGAGACACATGATGTTGGCAACAATCACTCGGTGTAGACATTCTGGGGATGGGGATCCGTGAGATCAGTGGGCGGAATGTGCTTACTTATGTCGCATCTTATGCCGATTTGCTTCTTGTCCGTACTCGGATCTTGTTTCCCGCTTCCGCTTGATACTCTGTTGATTGATGTATGAGGACCTATCCTACACTATTATCTCTAGCTAGGATATTTGGATCTTGCCGTATGGCGATGCAATATTTCTATTTCTTTTAGATGGTATGGCTCTGAGAACTGTTGTAAGGTAGCTTGCATATATACTCACTTGTGTATGTATTTGATCTCTTCACCTGTTGCCTACGCCGCTCGCTCTTGTCCTGATGTTCTTGGAAGTGGTTAGGGCGGCCGACGGGCCTACACGTGGGTGGCCCCTGGGCCCCCGCTGTACTACTTTAACCACTTTTGGTTCATCCAGGATTGAACATAGAGCGTAGGGTCCAAGGTTGTTACACATTGCATGTGTTCTTTCCAAACCACAATTATCCACATGACCACACACTCAAGTGGATGTGGTGATACAACCTCACACTGGTGCTCCATTGCATTCCAATGTTGCACTCCAGCATGTTCTAGAGCTTTCTAACCATGGTTTGACACATATTGGAGTGTCATTGCATGTGTTCTTTTCGAAACCACAATATTCCACATGACTACACAGACTAAAGTGGCTGTGGTGACGCAATCTCTATCACACTGGTGCTGCATTGCATTTCAATGTCTCACTCTAGCATGTTTTAGGGCTTTTTGACCATGGTTTGACACATATTGGAGTGTCATTGCATGCGTTCTTTTCCAAACCACAATGATCCACATGACCACGTAGTCAAGTGGGTGTGGCGATGCAACCTCTATCACACTGGTACACAATTTCATTCCATTGTTTCACTCCAGCATGTTCTAGGGATTTTTTACCATGGTTTACACATATTGGAGTGTCATTGTAAGTGTTCTTTTCTAAACCACAATGATTCACATGACCATACACACTCAAGTGGGTGTGGTGATGCAACCTCTATCACACTGGTGCTCCATTGCAATCCAATGCTGCACCCCAACATGTTGTAGGACTTTCTAACCATGGTTTGACACATATTGGAGTGTCATTACACGTGTTCTTTTCCAAACACAATGATCCACATGGCCACACATACTCAAATGGGTGTGGTTATGCAACCTCTATCACACTAGTGCTCCATTACATTCCAATGTTGCACTCCAGCATGTTCTAGGGTTTCTGACCATTGTTTGACACATATTCATTGGAGTGTCATTGCATGTGTTCTTTTCCAAACACAATGATCCACATGACAACACAAACTCAAATGGGTGTGGTGATGCAACCTCTGTCACACTTGTGCTCCATTGCAATGCAATGTTGCACTCCAGCATGTTCTAGGGCATTCTGACCATGGTTTGACACATATTGAAGTTTCATTGCATGTGTTCTTTTCTAAATCACAAAAATCCAGAAGACCAGACACACTCAAGTGGGGGTGGTTATGCAACCTCTATCACACTGGTGCTCCATTACATTCCAATGTTGCACTCCAGCATGTTCTAGGGCTTTCTGACCATGGTTTGACACATACTGGATTGTCATTGCATTTGTTCTTTTCCTAACCACAATGATCCACATGACCACAGACACTCAAGTGGGTGTGGTGATGAGACCTCTATCACACAGGTGCTCCATTGCATTCCAATGTTGCACTCCAGAATATTCTAGGTCTTTCTGACCATGGTTTGACACATATTGGAGTGTCAATGCATGTGTTCTTTCCGAACCACAGTGATCCACACGACCACACACACTCAAGTGTGCGTGGTGAGGCAACCTCTGCCACTCTGGTGCTCCATTGCATTCCAATGTTGCACTCCAGCATATTCTAGGACTTTCTGACCTTGGTGTCACCCATATTGGAGTATCATTGCAATTGTTCTTTTCTTAACCATAATGATCCACATGACCACATACATTCAAAGTGGTGTGGTGATGCAACCTTTGTCACACCGGTGCTCCATCGCATTCCAGTGTTACACTCTAACAATTTCTAGTGCTTTGTAACCATGGTTTGACACATATTTGAGTGTCATCTCTTGTTTCATTTTCCAAACCACAATGATCCACATGACCACACACACTCAAGTGGGTATTGTGATGCAACCTCTGTTACACTAGTGCTCCATCGCATTCCAATGTTGCACTCTAGCATGTTCTAGGGCTTCCTGACCATGGTTTGACACATATTAGAGTGTCATTGTATGTGTTCTTTTCCAAACCACAATGATCAATATGACCACACACACTCAAGTGGGTGTATATGCAACCTCTATCACACTGGTGCTCCATCGCATTCTAATGTTGCACTCCAGAATGTTTTAGGGCTTTCTGACCATGGTTTGACACTTATTTGAGTGTCATTGCATGTGTTCTTTTCCAAACCACAATGATCCAAATGACCACACACACACTCAAGTAGGTCTGGTGATGCAACATCTTACACACTGGTGCTCCATAGCATTCCAATGTTGCACTCCAGCATATTCTAGGGCTTTCTGACCATGGTTTGAAATATATGGGAGTGTCATTACATGTGTTCTTTTCCAAACCACAATGATCAACATGACCACACACTCAAGTGGGTGTGGTGATGCAACCTCTGTCACACTGGTGCTCCATTGCATTCCAATGTTGCACTCTAGCATGTTCTAGGGCTTTCTGACCAGGTTTGACACATATTGGAGTGTCATTGTATGTGTTCTTTTCCAAACCACAATGATCCATAGGACCACACACACTCAAGTGGGTGTTGTGATGCAACCTCTGTCACACTGGTGCTCCATCGCATTGTAATGTTACGCTCCAGAATTTTCTTGGGCTTTCTGACCATGGTTTGACACATATTGGAGTGTCATTGCATGCGTTCTTTTCCAAACCACAATGATCCAAATGACCACACACACACTCAATTAGGTCTGGTGACGCCACATCTTTCACACCGATGCTCCATCACATTCCAATATTGCACTCCAGCATATTCTAGGGCTTTCTGACCACGGTTTGACATATATTGGAGTGTCATTGCATGTGTTATTGTCCAAACCACAATGATCCACATGACCACACACTCAAGTGGGTGTGGTGATGCAACCTCTGTCACACTGTTGCTCCATTGCATTCCAATGTTGCACTCCAGCATGTTCTAGGGCTTTATGTCCATGGTTTGACATATATTGCAATGTCATTGCATGTGTTCTTTTCCAAGCCACAATGTCCGACATGACCACACACACTCAAGTGGGTGTGGTGATGCAACCTCTGTCACAGTGATGCTCCATTGCATTCTAATGTTGCACTCCAGGATGTTCTAGGGTTTTTTGACCATGGTTTGACACATATTGGAGTGTCATTGCAAGTGTTCTTTTCGAAACCACAATGATACACATGACCACACACACTCAAGTGGGTGTGGTTATGCAACCTCTATCACACTAGTGATCCATTACATTCCAATGTTGCACTCCAGCATGTTCTAGGGCTTTCTGACCATTGTTTGACACATATTCACTGGAGTGTCATTGCATGTGTTCTTTTCCAAACACAATGATCCACATGACAACACAAACTCAAATGGGTGTGGTGATGCAACCTCTGTCACACTTGTGCTCCATTGCATTGCAATGTTGCACTCCAGCATGTTCTAGGGCATTCTGACCATGGTTTGACACATATTGAAGTTTCATTGCATGTGTTCTTTTCTAAACCACAAAAATCCAGAAGACCAGACACACTCAAGTGGGTGTGGTTATGCAACCTCTATCACACTGGTGCTCCATTGCATTCCAATGTTGCACTCCAGCATGTTCTAGGGCTTTCTGACCATGGTTTGACACATACTGGATTGTCATTGCATTTGTTCTTTTCCTAACCACAATGATCCACATGACCACAGACACTCAAGTGGGTGTGGTGATGAGACCTCTGTCACACTGGTGCTCCATTGCATTCCAATGTTGCACTCCAGAATGTTCTAGGTCTTTCTGACCATGGTTTGACACATATTGGAGTGTCAATGCATGTGTTCTTTTCGGGACCACAATGATTCACAGGACCACACACACTCAAGTGTGCGTGGTGAGGCAACCTCTACCACTCTGGTGCTCCATTGCATTCCAATGTTGCACTCCAGCATATTCTAGGACTTTCTGACCATGGTGTCACCCATATTGGAGTATCATTGCAATTGTTCTTTTGTGAACCATAATGATCCACATGACCACATACATTCAAAGTGGTGTGGTGATGCAACCTTTGTCACACCGGTGCTCCATCGCATTCCAGTCAGCACTCTAACAATTTCTAGTGCTTTCTAACCATGGTGTGACACATATTGGAGTGTCATCTCTTGTTTCATTTTCCAAACCACAATGATCCACATGACCACACACACTCAAGTGAGTATTGTGATGCAACCTCTGTTACACTAGTGCTCCATCGCATTCCAATGTTGCACTCTAGCATGTTCTAGGGCTTCCTGACCATGGTTTGACACATATTAGAGTGTCATTGTATGTGTTCTTTTCCAAACCACAACGATCCATATGACCACACACACTCAAGTGGGTGTTGATGCAACCTCTATCACACTGGTACTCCATCGCATTCTAATGTCACACTCCAGAATGTTCTAGGGCTTTCTTACCATGGTTTGACACATATTGGAGTGACATTGCATGTGTTCTTTTCCAAACCACAATGATCCAAATGACCACACACACACTCAAGTAGGTCTGGTGATGCAACATCTTACACACTGGTGCTCCATCGCATTCCAATGTTGCACTCCAGCATATTCTAGGGCTTTCTAACCATGGTTTGACACATATTGGAGTGTCATTGCATGTGTTATTTTCCAAACCACAATGATCCACATGACGACAAACTCAAGTGGGTGTGGTGATGCAACCTTTGTCACACTGGTGCTCCATTGCATTCCAATGTTGCACTCCAGCATGTTCTAGGGCTTTCTGACCATGGTTTGACATATATGGGAGAGTCATTGCATGTGTTCTTTTCGAAACCACAATGACTAACATGACCACACACTCAAGTGGGTGTGGTGATGCAACCTCTGTCACACTGGTGCTCCATTGCATTCCAATGTTGCACTCTAGCATGTTCTAGGGCTTTCTGACCATGGTTGGACACATATTGGAGTGGCATTGTACGTGTTCTTTTCCAAACCACAATGATCCATAGGACCACACACACTCAAGTGGGTGTTGTGATGCAACCTCTGTCACACTGGTGCTCCATCGCATTCTAATGTTGCGCTCCAGAATTTTCTTGGGCTTTCTGACCATGGTTTAACACATAGTTGAGTGTCATTGCATGCGTTCTTTTCCAAACCACAATGATCCAAATGACCACACACACACTCAAGTAGGTCTGGTGACGCCACATCTTTCACACTGATGCTCCATCGCATTCCAATGTTGCACTCCATCATATTCTAGGGCTTTCTGACCACGGTTTGACATATATTGGAGTGTCATTGCATGTGTTATTTTCCAAACCACAATGATCCACATGACCACGCAATTAAGTGGGTGTGGTGATGCAACCTCTGTCACACTGTTACTCCATTGCATTCCAATGTTGCACTCCAGCATGTTCTAGGGCTTTCTGTCCATGGTTTGACATATATTGCAATGTCATTGCATGTGTTCTTTTCCAAGCCACAATGACCGACATGACCACACACACTCAAGTGGGTGTGGTGATGCAACCTCTGTCACAGTGGTGCTCCATTGCATTCCAGTGTTGCACTCTAGCATGTTCTAGGGCTTTCTAACAATGGTTTGACACATTTTGGAGTGTCTATTTCAAGTGTTCTTTTCAAACCACAATGATCCACATGACCACACACAATCAAGTGGGTGTGGTGATGCCACCTCCGTCACACTGGTGTTCCATCGCATTCCAATGTTGCACCCCAGCACGTTCTAGGGCTTTCTGGCCATGGTTTGACACATATTGGAGTGTCATTGCATGTGTTTTTTTCAGCACACAATGATCCACATGACCACACACTCGTGTGGGTGTGGAAATGCAACCTCTATCACACTAGTGTCCATTGCATTGCAATGTTGCACTATAGCATGTTCTAGGGCTTTCTGACCATGGTTTAACACCTATTGGAGTGTCTTTGCATCTGTTCTTTTCGAAACCACAAATTCCATATGACCACACACACTCAAGTGGGTGTGGTGATGCAACCTCTGTCACACTGGTGCTCCATTGCATTCTAATGTTGCTCTCCATCATAGTCCAGGGCTTTGTGACCATGGTTTGACACATACTGGAGTGTCATTGCATTTGTTCTTTGCCTAACCATAATGATCCACATGACCACAAACACTCAAGTGGATGTGGTGATGCATACTCTGTCACACTGGTGCTCCATTTCATTCCAATGTTGCACTCCAGGATGTTCTAGGGTTTTCTGACCATGGTTTGACACATATTGGAGTGTCATTGCAAGTGTTCTTTTCCAAACCACAATGATCCACATGACCACACACACTCAAGTGTGTGTGATTATGCAACCTCTATCACACTGGTGCTCCATTACATTCCAATGTTGCACTCCAGCATGTTCTAGGGCTTTTTGACCATTGTTTGACACATATTCATTGGAGTGTCATTGCATGTGTTCTTTTCCAAACACAATGATCCACATGACAACACACACTCAAATGGGTGTGGTGATGCAACCTCGGTCACCCTGGTGCTCCATTCCATTGCAATGTTGCACTCCAGCATGTTCTAGGGCATTCTGACCATGGTTTGACACATATTGAAGTTTCATTGCATGTGTTCTTTTCTAGACCACAAAAATCCAGAAGACCACACACACTCAAGTGGGTGTGGTTATGCAACCTCTGTCACACTGGTTCTCCATTGCATTCCAATGTTGCACTCCAACATGTTCTAGGAGTTTCTGACCATGGTTTGACACATACTGGACTGTCATTGCATTTGTTCTTTTCCTAACCACAATGATCCACATGACCACAGACACTCAAGTGGGAGTGGTGATGAGACCTCTATCACACGGGTGCTCTATTGCATTCCAATGTTGCACTCCAGAATGTTCTAGGTCTTTCTGACCATGGTTTGACACATATTGGAGTGTCATTGCATGTGTTCTTTTCCGAACCACAATGATCCACATGACCACACACACTCAAGTGTGTGTGGTGAGGCAACCTCTATCAATCTGGTGCTCCATTGCATTCCAATGTTGCACTCCAGCATGTTCTAGGGCTTTCTGACCATGGTGTCACCCATATTGGAGTATCATTGCAATTGTTCTTTTTCTGAACCACAATGATCCACATGACCACATACATTCAAAGTGGTGTGGTGATGCAAGCTTTGTCACATCGGTGCTCCGTCGGATTCCAATGATGCAAGCTAACAATTCCTAGTGCTTTCTAGCCATGGTTTGACACATATTGGAGTGTCATTTCTTGTTTTATTTTCCAAACACAATGATCCACATAACCACACACACTCAAGTGGGTGTGGTGATGCAACCTCTATTACACTAGTGCTCCATCGCATTCCAATGTTGCACTCTAGCATTTTCTAGGGCTTTCTGACCATTGTTTGACACATATTAGAGTGTCATTGTATGTGTTCTTTTCCAAACCACAATGATCCATATGACCACACACACTCAAGTGGGTGTTGTGATGCAACCTCTATCACACTGGTGCTCCATCGCATTCTAATGTTGCACTCGTGAATGTTCTAAGACTTTCTGACCATGGTTTGACACATATTGGAGTGTCATTGCATGTGTTCTTTTCCAAACCACAATGATTTGAATGACAACACACACACTCAAGTAGGTCTGGTGATGCATCATCTTACACACTGGTGCTGCATCGCATTCCAATGTTGCACTCCAACATATTCTAGGGCTTTCTGACCATGGTTTGACACATATTGGAGTGTCATTACATGTGTTATTTTCCAAACCACAATGATCCAAATGACCACACACAAACTCAAGTGGGTGTGGTGATGCAACCTTTGTCACACTGTTGCTCCATTGCATTCCAATGTTGCACTCCAGCATGTTCTAGGGCTTTCTAACCATGGTTTGACACATATTGGAGTATCATTGCATGTGTTGTTGTCCAAACCACAATGATCCGAATGACCACACACACACTCAAGTAGGTCTGGTGATGCAACATCTTACACACTGGTGCTGGATCGCATTCCAATGTTGCACTCCAACATATTCTAGGTCTTTCTGACCATGGTTTGACACATACTGGAGTGTAATTACATGTGTTCTTTTCCAAACCACAATGATCCACCTGACCACACACTCAAGTGGGTGTGGTGATGCAACCTCTGTCACGCTGGTTCTCCATTTCATTATAATGTTGCACTCCAGCATAGTCCAGGGCTTTGTGACCATGGTTTGACACATACTGGAGTGTCATTGCATTTGTTCTTTGCCTAACCATAATGATCCACATGACCACAAACACTCAAGTGGATGTGGTGATGCATACTCTGTCACACTGGTGCTCCATTTCATTCCAATGTTGCACTCCAGGATGTTCTAGGGTTTTCTGACCATGGTTTGACACATATTGGAGTGTCATTACAAGTGTTGTTTTCCAAACCACAATGATCCACATGACCACACACACTCAAGTGGGTGTGATTATGCAACCTCTATCACACTGGTGCTCCATTACATTCCAATGTTGCACTCCAGAATGTTCTAGGTCTTTCTGACCATGGTTTGACACATATTGGAGTGTCATTGCATGTGTTCTTTTCCGAACCACAATGATCCACATGACCACACACACTTAAGTGTGTGTGGTGAGGCAACCTCTGTCAATCTGGTGCTCCATTGCATTCCAATGTTGCACTCCAGCATGTTCTAGGGCATTCTGACCATGGTTTGACACATATTGAAGTTTCATTGCATGTGTTCTTTTCTAGACTACAAAAATCCAGAAGACCACACACACTCAAGTGGGTGTGGTTATGCAACCTCTGTCACACTGGTTCTCCATTGCATTCCAATGTTGCACTCCAACATGTTCTAGGAGTTTCTGACCATGGTTTGACACATACTGGACTGTCATTGCATTTGTTCTTTTCCTAACCACAATGATCCACATGACCACAGACACTCAAGTGGGAGTGGTGATGAGACCTCTATCACGCGGGTGCTCTATTGCATTCCAATGTTGCACTCCAGAATGTTCTAGGTCTTTCTGACCATGGTTTGACACATATTGGAGTGTCATTGCATGTGTTCTTTTCCGAACCACAATGATCCACATGACCACACACACTCAAGTATGTGTGGTGAGGCAACCTCTATCAATCTGGTGCTCCATTGCATTCCAATGTTGCACTCCAGCATGTTCTAGGGCTTTCTGACCATGGTGTCACCCATATTGGAGTATCATTGCAATTGTTCTTTTCTGAACCACAATGATCCACATGACCACATACATTCAAAGTGGTGTGGTGATGCAAGCTTTGTCACATCGGTGCTCCGTCGCATTCCAATGATGCAAGCTAACAATTTCTAGTGCTTTCTAGCCATGGTTTGACACATATTGGAGTGTCATTTCTTGTTTTATTTTCCAAACCACAATGATCCACATAACCACACACACTCAAGTGGGTGTGGTGATGCAACCTCTATTACACTAGTGCTCCATCGCATTCCAATGTTGCACTCTAGCATTTTCTAGGGCTTTCTGACCATTGTTTGACACATATTAGAGTGTCATTGTATGTGTTCTTTTCCAAACCACAATGATCCATATGACCACACACACTCAAGTGGGTGTTGTGATGCAACCTCTATCACACTGGTGCTCCATCGCATTCTAATGTTGCACTCGTGAATGTTCTAAGGCTTTCTGACCATGGTTTGACACATATTGGAGTGTCATTGCATGTGTTCTTTTCTAGACCACAAAAATCCAGAAGACCACACACACTCAAGTGGGTGTGGTTATGCAACCTCTGTCACACTGGTTCTCCATTGCATTCCAATGTTGCACTCCAACATGTTCTAGGAGTTTCTGACCATGGTTTGACACATACTGGACTGTCATTGCATTTGTTCTTTTCCTAACCACAATGATCCACATGACCACAGACACTCAAGTGGGAGTGGTGATGAGACCTCTATCACACGGGTGCTCTATTGCATTCCAATGTTGCACTCCAGAATGTTCTAGGTCTTTCTGACCATGGTTTGACACATATTGGAGTGTCATTGCATGTGTTCTTTTCCGAACCACAATGATCCACATGACCACACACACTCAAGTGTGTGTGGTGAGGCAACCTCTATCAATCTGGTGCTCCATTGCATTCCAATGTTGCACTCCAGCATGTTCTAGGGCTTTCTGACCATGGTGTCACCCATATTGGAGTATCATTGCAATTGTTCTTTTTCTGAACCACAATGATCCACATGACCACATACATTCAAAGTGGTGTGGTGATGCAAGCTTTGTCACATCGGTGCTCCGTCGCATTCCAATGATGCAAGCTAACAATTCCTAGTGCTTTTTAGCCATGGTTTGACACATATTGGAGTGTCATTTCTTGTTTTATTTTCCAAACACAATGATCCACATAACCACACACACTCAAGTGGGTGTGGTGATGCAACCTCTATTACACTAGTGCTCCATCGCATTCCAATGTTGCACTCTAGCATTTTCTAGGGCTTTCTGACCATTGTTTGACACATATTAGAGTGTCATTGTATGTGTTCTTTTCCAAACCACAATGATCCATATGACCACACACACTCAAGTGGGTGTTGTGATGCAACCTCTATCACACTGGTGCTCCATCGCATTCTAATGTTGCACTCGTGAATGTTCTAAGGCTTTCTGACCATGGTTTGACACATATTGGAGTGTCATTGCATGTGTTCTTTTCCAAACCACAATGATTTGAATGACAACACACACACTCAAGTAGGTCTGGTGATGCATCATCTTACACACTGGTGCTGCATCGCATTCCAATGTTGCACTCCAACATATTCTAGGGCTTTCTGACCATGGTTTGACACATATTGGAGTGTCATTACATGTGTTATTTTCCAAACCACAATGATCCAAATGACCACACACAAACTCAAGTGGGTGTGGTGATGCAACCTTTGTCACACTGTTGCTCCATTGCATTCCAATGTTGCACTCCAGCATGTTCTAGGGCTTTCTAACCATGGTTTGACACATATTGGAGTATCATTGCATGTGTTCTTGTCCAAACCACAATGATCCGAATGACCACACACACACTCAAGTAGGTCTGGTGATGCAACATCTTACACACTGGTGCTGGATCGCATTCCAATGTTGCACTCCAACATATTCTAGGTCTTTCTGACCATGGTTTGACACATACTGGAGTGTAATTACATGTGTTCTTTTCCAAACCACAATGATCCACCTGACCACACACTCAAGTGGGTGTGGTGATGCAACCTCTGTCACGCTGGTTCTCCATTTCATTATAATGTTGCACTCCAGCATAGTCCAGGGCTTTGTGACCATGGTTTGACACATACTGGAGTGTCATTGCATTTGTTCTTTGCCTAACCATAATGATCCACATGACCACAAACACTCAAGTGGATGTGGTGATGCATACTCTGTCACACTGGTGCTCCATTTCATTCCAATGTTGCACTCCAGGATGTTCTAGGGTTTTCTGACCATGGTTTGACACATATTGGAGTGTCATTACAAGTGTTGTTTTCCAAACCACAATGATCCACATGACCACACACACTCAAGTGGGTGTGATTATGCAACCTCTATCACACTGGTGCTCCATTACATTCCAATGTTGCACTCCAGAATGTTCTAGGTCTTTCTGACCATGGTTTGACACATATTGGAGTGTCATTGCATGTGTTCTTTTCCGAACCACAATGATCCACATGACCACACACACTTAAGTGTGTGTGGTGAGGCAACCTCTGTCAATCTGGTGCTCCATTGCATTCCAATGTTGCACTCCAGCATGTTCTAGGGCATTCTGACCATGGTTTGACACATATTGAAGTTTCATTGCATGTGTTCTTTTCTAGACTACAAAAATCCAGAAGACCACACACACTCAAGTGGGTGTGGTTATGCAACCTCTGTCACACTGGTTCTCCATTGCATTCCAATGTTGCACTCCAACATGTTCTAGGAGTTTCTGACCATGGTTTGACACATACTGGACTGTCATTGCATTTGTTCTTTTCCTAACCACAATGATCCACATGACCACAGACACTCAAGTGGGAGTGGTGATGAGACCTCTATCACGCGGGTGCTCTATTGCATTCCAATGTTGCACTCCAGAATGTTCTAGGTCTTTCTGACCATGGTTTGACACATATTGGAGTGTCATTGCATGTGTTCTTTTCCGAACCACAATGATCCACATGACCACACACACTCAAGTGTGTGTGGTGAGGCAACCTCTATCAATCTGGTGCTCCATTGCATTCCAATGTTGCACTCCAGCATGTTCTAGGGCTTTCTGACCATGGTGTCACCCATATTGGAGTATCATTGCAATTGTTCTTTTCTGAACCACAATGATCCACATGACCACATACATTCAAAGTGGTGTGGTGATGCAAGCTTTGTCACATCGGTGCTCCGTCGCATTCCAATGATGCAAGCTAACAATTTCTAGTGCTTTCTAGCCATGGTTTGACACATATTGGAGTGTCATTTCTTGTTTTATTTTCCAAACCACAATGATCCACATAACCACACACACTCAAGTGGGTGTGGTGATGCAACCTCTATTACACTAGTGCTCCATCGCATTCCAATGTTGCACTCTAGCATTTTCTAGGGCTTTCTGACCATTGTTTGACACATATTAGAGTGTCATTGTATGTGTTCTTTTCCAAACCACAATGATCCATATGACCACACACACTCAAGTGGGTGTTGTGATGCAACCTCTATCACACTGGTGCTCCATCGCATTCTAATGTTGCACTCGTGAATGTTCTAAGGCTTTCTGACCATGGTTTGACACATATTGGAGTGTCATTGCATGTGTTCTATTCCAAACCACAATGATCTGAATGACAACACACACACACTCAAGTAGGTCTGGTGATGCAACATCTTACACACTGGTGCTGCATCGCATTCCAATGCTGCACTCCAACATATTCTAGGGCTTTCTGACCATGGTTTGACACATATTGGAGTGTCATTACATATGTTATTTTCCAAACCACAATGATCCAAATGACCACACACAAACTCAAGTGGGTGTGGTGATGCAACCTTTGTCACACTGTTGCTCCATTGCATTCCAATGTTGCACTCCAACATGTTCTAGGGCTTTCTAACCATGGTTTGACACATATTGGAGTATCATTGCATGTGTTCTTGTCCAAACCACAATGATCCGAATGACCACACACACACTCAAGTAGGTCTGGTGATGCAACATCTTACACACTGGTGCTGGATCGCATTCCAATGTTGCACTCCAACATATTCTAGGTCTTTCTGACCATGGTTTGACACATATTGGAGTGTCTATTTCAAGTGTTCTTTTCAAACCACAATGATCCACATGACCACACACACTCAAGTGGGTGTGGTGATGCCACCTCCGTCACACTAATGTTCCATCGCATTCCAATGTTGCACTCCATCATGTTCTAGCGATTTCTGACCATGGTTTGACACATATTGGAGTGTCATTGCATGTGTTCTTTTCCAAACACAATGATCCCCATGACCACACACTCGTGTGGGTGTGGTGATGCAACCTTTGTCACACCATTGCTCCATTGCATTACAATGTGGCACTCTAGCATGTTCTAGGGGTTTCTGACCATGGTTTGACACATATTGGAGTGTCTTTGCATGTGTTCTTTTCCAAACCACAAAATCCAGATGACCACACACACATAAGTGGGTGTGGTGATGCAACCTCTGTCACACTGGTGCTGCATTGCATTGTAATGTTGCACTCCAGCACAGTCCAGGGCTTTGTGACCATGGTTTCACACATACTAGAGTGTCATTGCATTTGTTCTTTTCCTAACCACAATGATCCACATAACCACAAACACTCAAGTGGGTGTGGTGATGCAGACTCTATGACACTGGTGCTCCATTGTATTCCAATGTTGCACTCCAGGATGTTCTAGGGTTTCCTGACCATGGTTTGACACATATTGGAGTGTCATTTCATGTGGTCTTTTCCAAACCACAAAGATCCACATTACCACACACACTCAAGTGGGTGCGGTGATGTAACCACTTTCACACTAGTGCTCCATTGAATTCCAATGTTGCACTCGAGCATGTTCTAGGGCTTTTTAACCATGGTTTGACACATATTGGATGAGTTATTTTCCAAACCACAATTATCCACATGACCAGACACACTCAAGTGGGTGTGGTGATTCAACCGGTTTCACACTAGTGCTCCATTCCATTCCAATAATGCACTCTAGCATGTTCTAGGGCTTTTTGACCATGGTTTGACACATATTGGAGTGTCATTGCATGTGTTCTTTTTGAAACCACAATGATCCACATGAACACACACACTCAATTGGGTGTGGTGATACAACATTTGTCACACTAGTGCTTAATTACATTTCAACGTCTCACTCTAGCATGTTCTAGGGCTTTTTGACCATGGTTTGACACATATTGGAGTGTCATTGCATGTGTTATTCTCCAAACCACAATGATCCACATGACCACACACACTCAAGTGGGTGTGCTGATGCAACCTTTGTCACACCAGTGCTCCATTGCATTCCAATGTTGAACTCCAGCATGTTCTAGGGCTTTCTGACCATGGTTTGACACATATTGGATTGCCCATTGCAAGTGTTTTTTTCCAAACCACAATGATCCACATGACCACACACACTCAAGTGGGTGTGGTGATGCAACCACTATCACACTGGTGCTCCATCGCACTCCAAAGTTGCACTCCAGCATGTTCTAGGGCTTTCTGACCATGGTTTAACACATATTGGAGTGTCACTGCATGTGTTTTTTTCCAAACACAATGATCCACATGACAACATACTCGTGTGGGTGTGGTGATGCAACCTCTGTCACACTAGTGCTCCATTGCATTGCAATGTGGCACTCTACCATGTTCTAGGGCTTTCTGACCATGGTTTGTCACATAATTGAGTGTCTTTGCATGTGTTCTTTTCCAAACCACAAAATCCAGATGACCACACACACTGAAGTGGGTGTGGTCATGCAACCTTTGTCACACTGGTGCTCCATTGCATTCTAATGTTGCACTCCAACATAGTCTAGGGCTTTGTGACCATGGTTTCACACATACTGGAGTGTCATTGCATTTGTTCTTTTCCTAACCACAATGATCCACATGACCAAAAACACTCAAGTGGGTGTCGTGATGCAGACTCTATCAGACTGGTGCTTCATTGCATTCCAATGTTGCACTCCAGGATGTTCTAGGGTTTTCTAACCATGGTTTGACACATATTGTAGTGTCATTGCATGTGTTCTTTTCCAAACCACAAAGATCCACATTACCACACACACTCAAGTGGGTGCGGTGATGTAACCACTTTCACACTAGTCCTCCATTGAATTCTAATGTTGCACTCCGGCATGTACTAGGGCTTTTTGACCATGGTTTGACACATATTGGAGTGTCATTAGATGTGTTATTTTCCAAACCACAATGATCCACATGACCACACACACTCAAGTGGGTGTGTTGATGCAACCGTTGTCACACTGGTGCTCCATTGCATTCCAATAATGCACTCTAGCATGTTCTAGGGCTTTTTGACCATGGTTTGACACATATTGGAGCGTCATTGCATGTGTTCTTTTTAAAACCACAATGATCTGCATGAACACACAAACTCAATTGGGTGTGGTGATGCAACCTTTGTCACACTAGTGCTCAATTGCATTTCAACGTCTCACTCTAGCATGTTCCAGGGCTTTCTAACCATGGTTTAACACATATTGGAGTGTCATTGCATGTGTTATTATCCAAACGACAATGATCCACATGACCACACACACTCAAGTGGGTGTGCTGATGCAACCTTTGTCACGCTGGTGCTCCATTGCATTCCAATGTTGAACTCCAGCATGTTCTAGGGCTTTCTGAGCATGGTTTGACACATATTGCAGTGCCCGTTGCAAGTGTTTTTTCCAGACCACAATGATCCACATGACCACACACACTCAAGTGGGTGTGGTGATGCAATCTCCATCACACCGATGCTCCATCGCATTCCAATGTTACACTACAACATGTTCTAGGGCTTTCTGACCATGGTTTGTCACATATTGGAGTGTCATTGCATGTGTTTTTTTCCAAGCACAATTATTTACATGACCACACACACTCAAGTGGGTGTGGTGATGTAACCTCTATCACACTAGTGCTCCATTTCATTGTAATGTTGCACTCCAGCATGTTCTAGGGCTTTTTGACCATGGTTTGACACATATTGGAGTTTCATTGCATGTGTTATTTTCCAAACCACAAAAATCCAGATGACCATAGACAGTCAAGTGGGTGTGATGCAACGTCTGTGACATAGGTGCTCCATTGCATTCTAATGTTGCACTCCAGCATGTTCTAGGGATTTGTGACCATGGTTTTACACATACTAGAGTGTCATTGCATTTGTTATTTTCCTAACCACAATGATCTACATGACCATAGACACTCAAGTGGGTTTGGTGATGTAGACTCTTTCACACTAATGCTCCATTGCATTCCAATATTGCACTCCAGGATGTTCTAGGGCTTTCTAACCGTCGTTTGACACATATTGGAGTGTCATTGCATGTGTTCTTTTCCAAACCACAATGATCCATATTACCACACACACTCAAGTGTATGTGGTGATGCAACCACTTTCACACTGGTGCTCCATTGCATTCCAATGTTGCACTTGATGACTGCAAGTGCACATATCATTTGTAGCTAGTTTCGAAATATAGATATCGATCCCACAAGGAGCAAGAGTCTGAAGTCTAATAATGCTTGAAATAAATATTGCGATAGAAATGCTAGATAAAGTTCTAAGTAACAAGATAAAATGCGAGTATTGTGTAAAAAGGTGTTTTTTGGGTTTTGGATATAAGAGCAATAATAAAGTAAAGCAAATATCTTAACATAGAAAGTAAGTATAGCGTATGTAATAGAGATTGGAACTGTAGTATGGAAAAAGCGTTCTTAGAGAGTGGCGGATACACCACTAGTATTGTAAAGATCTAAGATAAAGATTATCATCATAAACATTCTCAACTATGTATGGGTGGGAGGAACTCCGTATGTGGACCAATAGGCAACAACGGCTGCTCACATCATCCTCGTAATCAGAACAGTCAGGAATCGACATCAATCGAATTACTGTGCTATTAAGGGACATAATCCCGTAGGACTTATCCCATGGCATGGATAGTGTTCCGTGAGTTTCCTCGATTTCCCAAGTTGATACGTAAGGAGTGCTAACAGCTTTATAGTCACTGTAAGTGCTAGCACACCTCCGTCTACCAACAAGTAGTTCCGTCCCTCAAGTCCCCACGAGAGGCAAATATTGAGAGGTCGACTTATCTCAACATACAGATGTAGAGAATCTAACACATGGTCACAGCGATGAATATCATAATATACTTTATCTTATTTCAATATCATACTAGGGTTTCTCCATCTCCCCAAGAACTAATGATCTACTCAGACATGGAGGAAATCAAGATCATGGCAATAATGGAAACAATCATAGATGAATAGTACTTGTATAAATCCACAACGAGTATAGGAATTACAACAAGATCTAGACAAGAAGTAGATGGGATGGATGGAGATGGTGATAATGCAGTGGTGGATGATGAAGATCGATGCCTTAGCCTCCCGGATCTGCACATGGTGAAGATGGATCCCTTGTGGATGAGTTCACCCTCTAGTTGCCTTCTATAGGTGAGGTTTCTGCGATTTCTGGGTGTTCTGTATGTCGTCTCTCCGAACCAATTGTACGTGGTGAAACTATTTGACGAGGTGGAGGCGGCGCCTACTATACGGTCGGAGCTATACGGGTGGAAGAAATGCTCCCGCCGTATAGTTGGTCGTTGCGCTCTTTGCCTCCTTTGTTCGCTTCTAGTTTTCTTCTGGTATTATTAATATTTCCAAAATAAGTGATTTACGTTGTTTTTTACTCCTTTTCTCCTCAATACAATTTCTTCAATAATTGTATCCATTGGATCCATCATCTGTCATGATCCTAGTGAAAACAGACATAAAATGTGCGTGCGAGCACCGTAAAATACCAAGATCCTACATCTACAGTGCAAAATAATAATGTAAAACATGATGCAAATATGCACTCATCAACTTTCCCAAGATTAGACTCTTGCTCGTCCCGAGCAAGTTTTTAGCTTAATGGATGTGATCCTCATACTCATGAAGCTGAGTCGATAAAATGAATGAGGCAATTGCAGCATGTGTTTATCATGTACGATACAGGGGAATAAGTTCATGAATAGTACCTTAGTCGAACCATCAGAATAGTATTGGACGGCTTCCACATCTTTAGTTATCAATAGTTCATAAAATATGAATCTCAACATAGTGTAAAAGAATCTGGTTCAACCGAATGAGTTAACGAGGTAGTCCCATGTGTTTTAGGGTCAACGTATTCACTTGGGATTCAAAATCTCAAAAGTGTCTCTTTGTCATACTACAATACAGTGGTATATGCCTATTTCCTCTTTGCACATTCACTCTTCTTCTTCTTCTTCTTTCTTTTTTCTTTTCTTTTCCATATATGCTCACACTTTTGTTTTAAGTGTTGTGCAAAGGAGCTAGCCATATATTCCACTTCATGTAGGAATGCAAAGTTCAACGATCTCAATTATCAAATTCCAATTGTATATGAAGCATTCTTATGACTTGAGATTCTACCATGACTTGTTCTCACTCTATTTGGATAACACTTTCATTTTCCTTGGTTCAAGGTTTACTTCTTCAACTTAATTGCTTAGATAATTTTTCTTTGTGAATCAAACCGTAGACTTACAACATATTGACCAAATTATCTTTATGTGTTGCATTAATACCAATGGTGTGGAAGACTCATATTTCTATCATCAAGTGAAAGTAAAATCATACTCAATCCATTCATATATATATAAAGCAAACACAAACACAATATTGCTCCATATATAATAATAAACTCGGAATTTCATAAAAGGGATCGACTATTCCTGAAGGGAATTCTAATGATGCAAACTTTATTTCTAGTTCGAACTAATGCAAAATAATAATAAAAACTTTTAAGACAGATTACAAGATCTTAAAGATTTCCTCAAACTTGGAACCAAGCTAGGCGGGATCAAATAATCCCTTGTGATTATTTCATACCGTGATGGTTGTAGATCACTACGGCACCATGGCATGAAACACCATGGTGTGTAGCTTCTTGTTGGTCTCCTCTAGAGCAGTTATGCGGCTGTAGCACCTGCGCAGATCATATTGCATAGTGTCCACTCTATCTACGAGCTTGGTCACCAAGGGAAGGAGGTCTTCCTTCTTGTCCATCTCATTGAGATGGTGACGGACTTCGACACGATGGAGTAGCTCTTGCTTCTGATATATCTCTAGTGCTCGCACGTGATCCTTGGTCCTAGGGATAGCTTCTTCTTCCTCGTCCATGATTGATGGATCGGGAAGTGGAAACCGTACCTCCACTCTTCTTGAGGTTTTACCTTCATACGAGCACCAATGGTTGGCCTCGAGAGTGGAACCCCCCTTCCCTGCTAGCACCTGCACCAATATAAGATAATTCCTTATGCTTGTGCGGCCTTGGATCTGTGGTGACGAACTTGACCGTCTCCACACGCCCTTTTCCATGTGGCTTGCGATCTCTCTCTCTCGTTGAGCTTTCTTTATTGCCGCCCAATTGATCTCTGGCGGATCGTAGATGTCACGGGGATGTAGACGTCAATTACATCATCATCACCATCGGAATCATTGTTGAAGTAGCTTGGTCCGACGTACTCCTTGTACTTCAGGCTAAACCTCTCCACCTCCTCATCATCGTCCTGCATGGACGGGCTTCTAGAGCGGTCCCTGGAAGGAGAAATGAGCCCCATGGGTTTCCCACGGCCTGGGGAGGGATAGCGCATTGCTAGATTGGTTTCTATAGATTGCGATTAGGGAGAAACACAATGGCAGTCTATAAGAGGGGTCAGAGGTCGGTAAAACTCGCGAGAAACACCAAATTGTCGTCCAAGAAAAGAATCCAAACAGAACAGAAAAAGAAATCACGGATTTGGAAGTAACCTACAGCATAACGACCAACTATACGGGCACGACCCGTTAAGGTCTGGCCGTATAGTTGGTTCCGGGTAGATATTTCCAATTAACTCGAGTTCAGGTCGATTAAATCACGACTCGAAACCGACAAATTTTTTTTTAATGATGAATAAAAGAAAGATCGAACGAAAAAGTGTCTCAGAGTTTAACGAGCAACTATACAGCCGGAATTTTTGCTCCGGTCATATAGTTGCGACCGTATAGTTTCAAAACACCGAAAATCAGAAGTGCCTAGTAATTTAATGACCAACTATACGGCCGGAATTTTTTCTCTGGTCATATAGTTTGCGACCGTATAGATACAGACACCAAAAAACACTATCTGAGAGTTTAACGACCAACTATATGGCCGGAATTTTTTCTCTGGTTTTATAGTTGCGACCGTATAGTTTCAAAACACCGAAAATCAAAAGTGCCTAGGAGTTTAATGACAAACTATACGGCCAGAATTTTTGCTCCGGTCGTATAGTTGCGACCATATAGATACAGACACCAAAAAGCAAAGCTATCTGAGAGTTTAACGACCAACTATATGGCCGAAATTTTTGCTCTGGTCGTATAGTTGTGGCCGTATAGGCTCAGATATCAAAAACAATTTCACGAAAATGATACAAAGAGTTTAACGACCAACTATACGGCGGGAGACCCCCTCTCTGGTCAAATAGCTCCGCCCGTATAGTTGGTAAAACCCCTATAAAACTTCAGAAAAACACAAGGAATTCGAAAACAGAATTTTCAAGAGTAAAAATTGTGAAAATAAATCACTTATTTGAGTAAGAACACTTATCTTTCACTTACCACTTGCTTAATCAGGAATGAAAAGTTCCTCCCACAACAAGGACTCCTTATCTTTTGGAGGAATTGAATTTAGTTCATCAAGTAATTTTCGTAAATGAAAATCACCGGGACTAAAGTTCCTCTCAATAAGACTAGTGCCTTCCTAGGCAAGGATGGACACTGCATCTAACATCTTTATTTCCTGCCTTTGCTTAATTCGCAACTCAAATTCTTGTAGTGAAAGAATCCAACGGATTAGTCTTGGCATATGTTCTTTCCTCTCATGGAGTTCTTTTAAGCCATCACGATCCGTATGAACTCTCACCTTTGCATCAACTATGTAAGAATGAAATTTATCAGAAGAGAAAAATATAGCAAACAGTTCCTTTTCTTCCTTAGGATAATTCTTTTGAGCACCATTAAGAGTTATACTAGCATGATGTATAATATTAAATCTACGACCAATATGTTGTCCAAGAGTTACTCCTACAACATCATCGCTAGCTTCACATATTAAGTCAAAGGTAGTATCCTAGATAGGCGGTTTAATGATGGGAGCTCGGGTTAAAGCATTTTTTAGTTTATCAAAGTCTTCAAGACACTTAACATCAAAATTAAATCTCATTCCCTTTTGCAAGAGGTTAGTCAAAGGTTTTGATATCCCAGAGAAATTTCTAATGAACCTTCTATAAAAACGGACATGACCAAGAAAACTTATTATACGTTTAATATCCCTAGGCGGTGGCATTCTCTCTATTGCTTCAACATTAGCTCTATCAACTTCAATTCCCTTACTTGATACCTTGTGTCTGAGGACTATACCTTCTTTGACCATAAAGTAGCACTTGTCCATTTTTAGAACAAGATTAGTTTCTTCACAACGCTGCAAAACTTTCTTGAGATTATCCAAGCAACTAGTAAATGAAGTTCCATAGACAGAAAAGTCATCCATAAATACTTCCATTATAAGTTCTATGAAATCATCAAAAATAGCAGTCATACATCGTTGAAAAGTAGCTGGAGCATTACATAGACCAAAAGGCATACGCCGGTAAGCATGTAAACCGTAAGGACTTATGAAAGTTGTTTTAAGTTGGTCATCCGGATGAACAGCTATTTGAGAGAAACCAGAGTATCCGTCCAAGTAACAAAAATGAGTATGGTTTGATAACCTTTCTAAAGTTTGATCTATGAACGGTAATGGATAGTGATCTTTCCTAGTTTCTTTATTTAGTTTCCTGAAGTCTATGCACATCCTGTGCCCAGCATTAGTTGTAGTAGGTATTAGTTCATTGTTTTCATTAGGAACAATAGTAAAACCGCCCTTCTTAGGGACACAATGAACAAGACTTACCCAATCACTCTCTTTAACAGGATAAATTATACATGCGTCTAGTAGGCATACAATTTCTTTTCTTACCACTTGTTTCATTTTAGGCTTCAATCTTTTATTAAATTCCGCAACTGGTTTTGCACCTTCTTCCATGAATATTTGATGGATGGCTATCATGGGACTAATGCCCTTCAAGTCATCCATTGAGTACCCAAAGGCTTAGCGATGCTCCTTAAGTATCCTCATGAGTTCTTCTTCTTCTGCTCCTGAAAGTTTAGCACTAATAATAACAGGAAATTTATTGGTATCGTCTAAAAACCTGTATTTGAGATTATCTAGTAGGGCCTTCAACTCTGGGGGTGGTAATTCCTCGCCCCCTCTCTTTTTTGGCTCTTCAAAAGCCTCATTAGTTGGAGGTCCCAAAATAGGAAGTGAATCAAATTCATCTTCTAGTTCTTTTAGGGACTTGTCCTCCATAATTATTTCTTCATAATTCGGATCTTCATTTATTTCTTGTTCTTGATTATCAAAGAAGAGAGCCGCCATTTCCTCAATGGTTCTCTCTTCGTCTTCTTCCTGTATTTTTGGAGGCTTGTCTTTAAATTTGGAAAAATGGAAATTATTTCCTGTTCCCCAAGCTTAAAGAGTCACAATCTCCTTCTTGAAATTAACATAGGCACCTATATCACCCAAAAAGGTTCTTCCAAATATAATAGGGCAAAAAGTTTCAGCTGGTATATCAACAACTACAAAGTTGATAGGAAAGTCTTTGTTGCCAATTGTGACAGTTGCACTGTCAACTACTCCCATTGGAATTCCAAGGGTTTTATTGGCTAACATAATTATCATATCAGTATTCTCAATTGTAGCTGATTCTATTTCTTCTTTTATTGCTAGGTAGAAATCATAATATATAACATTAACTTCGGTGCCAAGATCACATAAACCGTAATGAGAGGTTTCTTTAAATATGCAGGGAAGAATAGGTTTACCCACATCTTTTACCTTTGTTTTACATTTAACCAATATGGAAGTCTCAACATCAAGTTAAACTATGTTATAGTGTGAGCACATAGAGTGTCTTTGTTTTCTTTCAGGTGTTCCGTGACTTCTGGAACGCTTTCCTCTTTCCTCTTTTCCTGTACTGCTTTGACCTGTTCATATTCAAAAATATGCTTTTGTGCAGTGTTAGGGAAATATACTCCATATATTGGTTCTATGGAGGAAATGTTGCTTTATCTTCTCTTTTCTTCTCTAGTTCAGGTGGTGGATCATACTTGACTGGACCCTCCTTTGGAGCTTTAATATGTTATGTAAAAGCTTTAACAACTTGCAACACAAGATCTGAATCCAGATAAATTTCTTTAAATAATTATTTAACATGGCCTTTTTTTATTATAGTAATGAATACAATCATGCTCTGTTTCTACGCCTACTTCACTTCCTAGACCAAAATTCCATGAAACTCTATGATCACGAATTCTATTAAGTAAAGCCCAAGCTTTAGGTATAGGAAGATTCATAAAGGCTCCTTCCACGAAAGGGTCTAGTTCAATTTTATTAGGTTCAATTAAACCACCATAAAATATATGTAGTAAATACCATTCAGGCAAATCATGATGTGGACATAGTCATAGTAAATCTTTAAATCTAATATAAGCTCTTACTAGTCCTTCATTAAAACGATTCTTCCAAGTCAATATAAGACGCCTGATTCCAAAAGATTTTAATAACGGGTAATATTTTGATAGAAATTGACAGGCTAAATTATCCCAAGTAGTAGTGGCTTCAGGGGGTAGATATCTGTACCATGAGAGAGCTGTACTTGTCAAAGTTTGACTAAAAAGTTTAACCCTTACCTCATCAGCAGTATATCCCATCAATAGAAAAGTGCCACATATATCTTTAAAACATGCAATATGCTCATATGGATCAGGATCTTCTTCATCTCCAGTAAATTGCTTCTTATGTAGAATACTAAGTAGTAGAGGATTTATTTCAAACCCCCTTGTCTTCTCATTGGAGTTGTCTCTTTTATAAATATCATAGGGCTTCCCAAAGTGGTTGAGTTGGTTATCACTAGTCATATGCTCAAACTCCATCATGTTAGTTGAAACCTGTAACTTGAAACAAAATTTAGCAACACAAAAATAAATAAGCAAAAACTAAAAGACCTTGAGCGCTTAGCTCCCCGGCAACGATGCCAGAAAATAGCTTGATGACTGCAAGTGCACAGATGGTTTGTAGCTAGTTTCGAAATAAAGATATCGATCCCACATGGAGTAGGAGTCTAAAGTCTAATAATCCTTGAAATAAATATTGCGATAGAAATGCTAGATAAAGTTCTAAGTAACAAGATGAAATGCGAGTATTGTGTAAAAAGGTGTTTTCGGGTTTTGGTATAAGAGCAATAATAAAGTAAAGCAAGTAACTTAATATACAAACTAAGTATCGCGTATGTAAGAGAGATTGGAACTGCAGTAGGGAAAAAGTGTTCTCAAGGAGTGGCGGATACACCACTAGTATTGTAAAGATCTAAGATAAAGATTATCATCATGAACATTCTCAACTATGTATGTGTGAGTGGAACTCCATATGTGGACGAATAGTCAACAATTGCTGCTCACATCATCCTCATAACCACAGCAGTCAGCAATCGATATCAATCGAATTACTTCACTATTAAGGGACGTAATACCGTAGGACGTATCCCATGGCACGGATAGTGTTCCGTGAGTTTCCTCGATTTCCCATGTTGATACGTATGGAGTGCTAACAACTTTATAGTCACTATAAGTGCTAGCACGCCTCCGTCTACCAACAAGTAGTTCCCTCCATCAAGTCCCCACGAGAGGCAAATATTGAGAGGTCGACTTCTCTCAACATCCATATGTAGAGAATCTAACACATGGCCAGAGCGATGAATATCATAATAGACTTTAGCTTATTTCAATCTCATGCTAGGGTTTCTCCATCTCCCCAAGAACTAATGATCTACTCAGACATGCGGGCAATCAACATCATGGCAATGATAATGGAAACAATCATAGATGAATAGTACTTGTATAAATCCACAAGGAGTATTGGAATTACAACAAGATCTAGAGAAGATGTAGATGGGATGGATGGAGATGGTGATGATGCAGCGATGGATGATGAAGATCGATGCCTTAGCCTACCGGATCTGCACAGGGAAAAGATGGATCCCTTGTGGATGAGTTGCCCCTCCAGATTCCTTCCAGAGGTGAGGTTTCTGTTATTTCTAGTTGTTCTGTATGTCATCTCTCTGAACCAATTGCACGGGGTGAAACTATTTGACAAGGCGGAGGCGACACCAACTATACGGTCGGAGCTATATGGACGGAAGAAATGCTCCCGTCGTATAGTTGGTCATTGTGCTCTCAGCCTCCTTTGTTCGCTTATGGTTTTCTTCTGGTATTATCAATATTTCCCAAATAAGCGATTTACGTTGTTTTTCACTCCTTTTCTCCTCTGTACAACTTCTTCAATAATTGTATCCATTGGATCCATCATCTGTCCTGATTCTGGTGAAAAAAGACATAAAATGTGCGCATGAGCACCGTAAAATACAGAGATCCTACATCTACAATGCAAAATAATAATGTAAAACATGATGCAAATATGCAGTCATCAGCACTCCAACATGTTCTAGGGATTTTTGACGATGGTTTGACACATATTGGAGTGTCATTGCATGTGTCCTTTTCCAAACCACAATGATCCACATGACCACACACACTCAAGTCAGTATGGTGATGCAACCTCTGTCACACTGGTGGCCAATTGCATTTCAATTTCTCACTCCAGCATGTTCTAGGGCTTTCTAACAATGGTTTGACACATACTGGAGTGCCATTGCATGTGTTCTTTTCCAATCCACAATGATCCATATGACCACGCAAACTCAAGTGGGTGTGGTTATGCAACATGTGTCACACTGGTGCACAATTGCATTCCAATGTTGCACTCCAGCATGTTCTAGGGCTTTCTGACCATGGTTTGACACATATTGGAGTGTCACTGCAAGTGTTCTTTTCCAAACAACAATGATGCACATGACAACACAGACACTCAAGTGGGTGTGGTGATGCAACCTCTGTCACACTAGTGCTCCATTGCATTCCAATGTTGCACTCCAGCATGTTCTAGGGCTTTCTAACCATGGTTTGACACATATTGGAGTGTCATTGCATGTGTTCTTCTCCAAACACAATGATCCTCATGACAAGTGTGTGTAGTGATGCAACCTCTGTCACACTATTGTTTATATTGCATTGCAATGTTACACTCCAGGATGTTCTAGGGCTTTCTGACAATGATTTGATACATATTGGAGTTACATTGCATGTGTTCTTTTCCAAACAACAAAAATCCAGATGACCACGCACACTCAAGTGGGTGTGGTGATACAACGTCTGTCACACTGGTGCTCCATTGCATTCCAATGTTGCACTCCAACATGTTCTAGGGCTTTCTGACCATGGGTTAACACATACTGGAGTGTCATTGCATTTGTTCTTTTCCTAACCATAATGATCCACATGACCACATACACTCAAGTGGGTGTGGTGATGCAGACTCTGTTACACTGGTGTTCCATTGCATTCTAATGTTGCACTCTAGGATGGTCTAGGGCTTTCTGACCATGGTTTGACACATATTGGAGTGTCATTGCATGTTTTATTTTCAAAACCATAATGATCCATATGAGCACAGACACAAGTGGGTGTGGTGATGCAACCACTTTCACACTAGTGCTCCATTGCATTCCAATGTTGCACTCCAGCATGTTCTAAGGATTTTTGACCATGGTTTGACACATATTGGAGTGTCATTCCATGTGTTATTTTCCAAACCACAATGATCCACATGACCACACACACTCAAGTCGGTGTGGTGATGCAGCCTCTGTCACACTGGTGCTCCATTGCATTTCAATGTCTCACTCCAGCATGTTCTAGGGCTTTCTAACCATGGTTTGACACATATTGGAGTGTCATTGCATGCGTTCTTTTCCAAACCACAATGATCCACATGACCACACACACTCAAGTGGGTGTGGTTATTGATACATCCATTTTGCATCACTATTCTATGTCATAATTCACTGTTATTCACTGATATATTTCATATTAAGAGATGATACTTATGTTATTTTATTTGTTTTTGCATGGTTGATGACTTTTGGAGCATGGACCGCTGCAGTCAGGATTCTGATGGAAAAGGTGCTATTTGGAGGCAAAATTCGCGAATATCAGAAAATCCAGGAAAATATATGGAAAATCCTATTTTTTCGGAAGACGAAGGAAGCCAGAAGAGGGAGTGGAGTTGGGCCACAGGGGGCCCACACCACCCCCTGGCGCGGGCTACCCTAGGCCTGCCACCAGGTGGTGTGGCCGCCCTGGCCCATCTCTGGCTCTCCCCTCTGACGTATATATTCCTCCCAAAACCCTAAGACTCGGGGTGCAACCACAAAAAGATTCCGCCGCCTCTGCGGGGCGGAAACACTGAGAGAGAAAGATCTCTCCGGCAGACAGATTTCTGCCGGGGAATTCCTTCCCGGAGAGGGAGATCATCACCATCAACACCACCATCAAGCTAGACTTCATCGGGATCATCATCATCACCACCATCATCACCATCAGCACCCTCATCACCAGCTCCATATTGCTATAACAATTGGGTTGAATCTTGCATAGTTCTTAGGGGAAACTTTCCTGGTGTTGATTACTCTTTGTAGTTGATGCTATTGAGTGGAACCATTGAATTATACTTTATGTTCAGATTGTTATACATCATTATTCCATCTCTGATCATGATCCATATGATGTCTTGTGAGTAGTTCGTTTTGTTCTTGAGGACATGGGAGAAGTCACGTTGTTATTAGTGGAATTGTGTTGAGAAAGATTCAATAGTTTGATATTTAAGTTGCGGTGTACTTCTTCTAGTGGTGTCATGTGAACGTCGACTACATGACACTTCACCTATATGGGCCTAGGGGAATGCATTGTGTATTTGGATACTAATCGTAGGGGTTGCCGGAGTGATAGAAACCTGAACCCTCGTTAGGAAACCATTGCACAAGGGACATAAGGGTCTTAGAGTTTAAAGTTGTGGTTAGGTTTCTACCTTAATTACTTTCTTGTACTTACGGATGTTCGCAAGGGGTATAATCACAAGTATGTATTAGTCCTAGGAAGGTCGGTACATTAGCACAGGTTCACCCACACAACACTTAGCAAGCTAAAGAAGATTAATCAACTATATGAAGCGAAAGCACTTGATAGTCTTCCCATGTGTCCTCGAGAACGTTTGGTCATCTTAAGTAATACAACCGGCTTGTCCTTTGCTGCATAAAGGATTGGGCCACTTGCTGCATCTGTTCCTACAGTCTTTTATTTACTCGTACTTTGTTTACTTGCTTTATCAAAAACCCCTAAAAATCCGTTTGCTAAGTATTTGCAGAGAATTCCTAATCCATACCACTAGCCAGCACCTTCTGCTCCTCGTTGGGTTCGACACTCTTACTTATCAAAAATACTGCGATACACCCCCTATACTTATGGGTCATCAAGACTATTTTCTGACGCCGTTGACGGGGAGTGAAGTGCTATTGGAGAGTGGAACTGGTAAAGGAAATTTCTACTATGAGTATTGTTTAGTCCTGTTAGTTGCTTTATTTTCGTTATGGATAATCCACTAAGTTTCTTATTTGGTAATGCTACTACCACTGCTAAGGTAGTAGATGAACCACCACCTGCTGAGAATGATGCTTTTAAAATATCTACAAGAATTATTGATCGTGTTATGGATAACTACTATGTTGGGGATGGAACTGTCCATCCCGGTGATCATTTTCTCTTTATAGACGAATTATGCGGGTTGTTCAAGTGTGCAAGTATTACTACAGATCATGTTAAGAAGAAGTTATTCTCATTGTCACTGAAAGGAAGAGATGAGGAATGGTATAAGCTACTGAAGAATGGTCAAGCTCTGGAATGGGAGGAAATAGTACCTCTCTTTTATTCAAAATTTTATCCTCCTAGTGAGATTCATAAAGATCAGAATCAAATATACAACGTTTGCCTCTTGATGGAGAGAGTACAGCTCAAGCTTGGGGGAGATTGAAGTTAGTAATGCTGAAATGTCCCATTCATGAGCTCCGCAATAATATTATTATCAATAACTTTTATGCAAGGCTCCCTCTACATGATAAGGATTTATTGGATGCTTTTTGTGATGGATCATTCACTCGCATGGAAGAAGAAGCTAAATGGGATCTTCTGGACCGTATTCAAGACAATGCTGAAGCATGGGAGAATGACAAAGGTAGAAAGTCATGTATAAATTATGATTATGAATGCATTGAATCTTTTATGGGAACTGATGACTTTCAAAACATTAAAAATGCTTATGGTCTAGACTCTCAAGCTATTGCTTCTTATTTTAAGGCTTTTGCTTCCTATATTGAAGTGCCTAAAAAGAAGTGGAATAAGTATCATGAACCTTATAAAGATGTTTCTAAGAGTGTTCCTGCAAGAAATACTGAAGTTTATACTGCTAATCATGTTTTACATGAACCTTATATTGAGAAAATGCCTTTCCCAGTTAAGATAAAGGAACATTCTATGATAGCTAGTATGGTTAATGTAAGTACAAATAAAGATGTTGAACCTGATAAACAAATGGTTGATGAACCTATTATAGCAAATGTGAAAGACTTTGTTACTAAATATGAAGGAGAGGGACACACTATCCTTTGTAAGGATACCTCTAATATTGTTTCACAAAGTAGTGTTATGAGAGCTAGAATTCCTATGTTTTCTGTTAGAATAAGCGATCATTGCTATGATGGCCCTTGTGACAGTTATATTGTTCAGTTTATGCATGATACTGAAAGTTATTATGAGAGAGGGAAAAGTGTTCTTATGTATCTCAATAATATCAAGTTTCCTCGTTTTATGCTGAAATTTTTTATGTTGCACTTGTTTTGCCTTCTTATGCAAGTAGCCTCTAATTTCAACAACTTGTTTGTTTACAAAATTCCCTTGCATAGGAAGTGGGTTAGACTTAAATGTGTGAATTTTTTCTTCTTAATGCTCTCTTTCACTTCAATTCATATTCCTATGTGAGCATCTCCAAAATTATCATGCCCATCTTAATGGCTATAAAGAAAGACCTTTTTGGGAGACAACCCACTTTATTTTTGCTTTCAGATTGTTTTTGTTTCTTTGAGTCTTGGAAGTTATTACCTCGGTAATAACCTCTCCTTATCCTTTTGTTTGGTTTTTGTGTCAAGATCAACCTCTAATGAGAGAGAAGTAAGATTTGGGGAAGGTGTTGTCCCGAAACAGATTTTTGTGCTTCACCGTAAATATTCGTGAGAGATCTCTGTCTGTCTTATTGAGCTGTAATTTTTTGCGATTCTGCCCCAGGTTGTTATTTAACTTTCGTTAGTTTTGCACTTTTTGATTTGAGCTACAGAAGATTTTCTAAAAAATTGATCTTTACCTGCAGGTCTGTCTTGACAGATTTTGCCACTCTTGCATTTGCTTCTTTAATCGATTTCTTTTTTGAATTCTTTTTGGGTTTTCGGAAGGAGCTGCTACAGTAGCTTATGTTTTGATGGTTTTCAGTTGAAGTTGGACTCAAAAGGTTTTATCACTTAATTTATACTAATATTGCTAATGAGAACTGTGTGAAGTTTTGTGTGAAAGAAATTTCCTGGTAGTGGAGATAATGCTATAATAAGGAAGTGAAAGGTTTTATGACTCAATTAATAAGTATATGAAGATGAAGATATTGATGTTATTCAAGTGGTGACTCTGGAAGAATCTACTAGATACCAAATTCAGAGACCTACAGAGTCTATTTTTAAATAGGTAACAATTCACGCTAGTGCTACATTGCATTCCAATGTTCCACTCTAGGATGGTCTAGGGATTTCTGACCATGGTTTGACACATATTGGAGTGTCATTGCACGTGTTATTTTACAAACCACAATGATCCACATTACCACACACACTCAAGTGGGTGTGGTGATGCAACCACTTTCACACTACTGCTCCATTGCATTCCAATATTGCACTCCAGCATGTTCTAGGGATTTTTGACAATGGTTTGACAGATATTGGAGTGTCATTGCATGTGTTCTTTTCCAAACCACAATGATCCACATGACCACACACACTCAAGTCGGTGTGGTGATGCAACCTCTATCACACTAGTGCTCCATTGCATTTCAATGTCTCACTCCAGTATGTTCTAGGCCTTTCTGACCATGGTTTGACAAATATTGGAGTGTCATTGCATGTGTTATTTTCCAAACCACAATGATCCACATGACCACACACACTCAAGTGGGTGTGGTTATGCAACCTGTGTCACACTGGTGCACAATTGCATTCCAATGTTGCACTCCAGCATGTTCTAGAGCTTTCTGACCATGGTTTGACAAATATTGGAGTGTCATTGCAAGTGTTCTTTTTCAAAACCACAATGATCCACATGAAAACAAACACACTCAAGTGGGTGTGGTGATGCAACCTCTGTCACACTGGTGCTCTATTGCATTCCTATGCTGCACTCCAACATGTTCTAGGGATTCTTAGCCATGGTTTGACACATATTGGAGTGTTATTGCATGTGTTCTTTTCCAAACACAATGATCCGCATGACAACACACACTCAAGTGGGTGTGGTGATGCAACCTCTATCACACTAGTGCTCATATTGCATTGCAATGTTGCACTCCAGGATGTTCTAGGGCTTTCTGACCATGATTTGACACATATTGGAGATTCATTGCATGTGTTCTTTTCCAAACAACAAAAATCCAGATGACCACACACACTCAAGTGGGTGTGGTGATGCAAGGTCTATCAGACTGGTGCTCCATTGCATTCCAATGTTGCACTCCAGCAGGATCTAGGGTTTCTAACCATGGATTAACACATACTGGAGTGTCATTGCATTTGTTCTTTCCCTAACCACAATGATCCAAATGACCAAAAACACTCAAGTGGGTGTGGTGATGCAGACTCTTTCACACTAGTGCTACATTGCATTCCAATGTTGCACTCTAGGATGGTCTAGGGCTTTCTGACCATGGTTTCACACATATTGGACTGTCATTGCATGTGTTCTTTTACAACCATAATGATCCACATTACCACACATACTCAAGTGGGTGCAGTGATGCAACCTCTGTCACACTGGTGCTCCAGTGCATTCCAATGTTGCACTCCAGCATGTTCTAGGGCTTTCTGACCATGGTTTAACACTTCTTGGAGTGTCATTGCTTATGTTCTTCTCCAAACACAGTAATCCACATGACCTCAAACACTCAAGTGGGTGTGGTGATGCAACCTCTGTCACACTCGTGCTCCATTGCATTGCAATGTTGTATTCCAGCATGTTCTAGGGCTTTCTGACCATGGTTTAATCCATATTGGAGTTTCAGTGCATGTGTTCTTGTCCAAACCACAAAAATCCAGATGACCACACACACTCAAGTGGCTGTGGTGATGCAACCTCTGTCACACTGGTGCGCCATTGCATTTCAATGTTTCATTCCACCATGTTCTTGGGCTTTCTAACCATGGTTTGACACATATTGGAGTCTCATTGCAAGTGTTCTTTTCCAGACCACAATGATCCAGATGACCACAAAAACTCAAGTAGGTGTGGTGATGCAACCTCTGTCACACTTGTGCTCCATTGCATTCCAATGTTGCACTCCAGCATGTTCTAGGGCTTTCTGACCATGGTTTGACACATATTGGAGTATCATTGGATGTGTTATTTTCCAAACACAATAATCCACATGACCACAAACATTCAAGTGGGTGTTGTGATGCAACCTCTATCACACTGGTGCTCCATTGCATTGCAATGTTGCACTCCAATATGTTCTAGGGCTTTCTGAACATGGTTTAAACCATATTGGAGTTTCATTGCATGTGTCTTTTCCAAACCACAAGAATCCAAATGACCACACACACTCAAGTGGGTGTGGTGATGCAAACTCTGTCACAATAGTTCTCCATTGCATTCCAATGTTGCTCTCCAGCATGTTCTAGGGCTTTTTGACCATGGTTTGACACATACTGGAACGTCATTGCATTTGTTCTTTTCCTAACCAGAATGATCCACATGACCATAGACACTCAAGTGGGTGTGGTGATGCAACCTCTATCACGCTAGTGCTCCATTGCATTCCAATGTTGTACTCCAGGATATTCTAGATCTTTCTGACCATGGTTTGACACATATTGGAGTGTCATTACATGTGTTCTTTTCCAGACCACTATGATCCACATGACCACACACACTCAATTGGTTGTGGTGATGCAACCTCTGTCACTTCGGTGCTCCATTGCATTCCAATGTTGCACTCCATCATGTTCTAGGGCTCTCTAACCATGGTGTCACACTGATATGGGCATGAAGGAGGAGGTGAAGCCTAATTTTAGGACTCCACCAAGCTAGGTGATGCGGGAGCATCCCATTGATGATTGGCACGCCAGGACAACCTACGATATGTAATGATAAGTCTAAGGTTGTGTCAAATAATGTTGCTATGTTATTGAGTCCGAGTCCAGGTTAGGTTCGAGTCTGTTGTGTGTTCGGTTTGGGTCTATCTAACCGACTAGTTGCAGGCCTCCTATATAATGGAGCCAGCCACCTAGGGTTTAGGGGAGTTCCGTTGTTTAGTCTAGACACTGTATTGTGCTCCACCGTGTATCATCCCTCTGGGGATGGCGATACTGTTTATCAGATTATTGCTACGAAGGTTCTTGTGTTCATCAAGGATTGTCGTGCTCAGGTTTGAGACGTGGTGATTTTCATCATGTTACTTGCTGGATTGATTCCTCTTCTTCAGGGTGCGTTCATCGCGTGATTGGGAGAGTACCATCCGGGTTGATATGTATCATGTGGTATCAGAGATCTTAGTTGATCACGGCGAGTATTTGTTGATTGATCGATTTGCCAAGACACCAGTTCTGTTTGTGTTCGTGTGTTGGAGGTGTGGAGCTTTCCTGCCATCTAAAGCGATCGCTGTGGTGTTTCTTGTGGAGATCGGATCTAATTTACCTTGCCCCTTTTGATTGTTTGGTCTTCAGGTGACAAGGAAACGACATACAAGAGATTCAATTGGATCGGTCCTGCTTCGAGATTGCATCTGATCTATTTTGGAATTCACTCCGGCAAAAGAAGTGTTCACATCGACCGTGATTCCTTGCCGAGGCCAAGGCGACGCTGCCGTGATTCTAGTTGATCGATCCCCAAAGTCCAGGCTTCCAGATCTGATCGGTTCCAGTTTAAAAAAGGCCACCTGCCGTATGAGTCGAGGCCGAGTTTCCTGGGGCGATCTGCTCGCGATCGAGGGAAGTCTCCGCGCGTGAGTCCGCCCATGCTTGGGCCGCTCGATAACAGATCCGATCATGGGTTTAAAAAAAATGCGACAACGCCTGGCATCGTGTACCATCAAATTTGGGATTACTCTGGAATCTTCGCTTGTGCGCGCTTGGTGCCCTTGATCCGTCCGCGCATGGCCTTCTCGTGACGCCTGACGTGCAAGGTCGTGTGGAGCCTGGCAGGTCTGCCCATTCACTCGTGGGAGCGATCTCCGACGTCGCTACACCACAGAGGGCGCGCCGGATCACTTGTCCCACGTGTGTTACCTGGGAGTTTCCTTGTGAAACAGCAAAACTGCACCGCTTTCAATGAATTTCTTGGCCGTGATTCAAACTTTTATCAGAGTTCTGCTAAAATTCAGAGATGGATCTTGAGGGTGATGTTAGTGATTTTTCAGCGCATGACGTCTACAATGATTATCTAGACCTGAAAAATTGTGTGCACTGTGATTCTAGTAAATTGAAGTGGAAGCTCTTACATACTGCAACACAGATAGAGTATAAGTTATGGGAACACACAATGGAGCGTGGTTTTGGCCTATGTAATCTCAAGCCTGATGACACTATGGTTTCGACACTTATAACGAGGCGTGTGGATGCACGAATATGCGTTTGGTGGGGTGCGGAAAGGCATGTGACGGCCATCCCAAGACAAGCTAGTTGAGGGGAATGCAAGACGTATTTACGTGGTACATTTTTGGTACCATCTGAGGCGGGGGACAAGTTGATTGTTCCGGAGGATGAGGTTGTACCATTGAGTGGGCTGAATTTTCAACTCAAGAAAGTACAAGGCGATGCTTGCATGACAGTTGACAAGGGACAGCGTTGGAATTTATTTCAGGCGCAGCGTATGATCAAAGGCAAAGCATGCTAGTTGATTGTTGATGGAGGAAGCTATACTAATGGCATTAGCAAGGCAATGGTGCTAGCGTTGGGATTGTCCACCGATACGTCCATAATGTATCTATAATTTTTGATGGTTTTATGCTAATAATATGCTTTTGACACTCCTTTTTATATAAAGTTTATGATTTATTTGGACTAACCTAGTAATAGTTGCAAAGTGCACAATGATCTTGTTTTATACTTTGATGTGTAGGAATTACCAAGAAAAAACAAGTGGAAACCTTGTTGGAGTCAAATTGGGATTTTTTCAGAAATCTGTCTTAGAACTATTTTTGAAGATGGTCACGTTTCGGATCGAAGATGGTGTCAAACGGAAAACTCTTTAACTACAAAGTTGTTGGAAATTTCGCGACAAACGTTCTAGACATAAAATTTAGCTGATTCCGAGTCTAGACGTGCCTTCTAGCCCTGATTTACTACAGCCCAAGATGGGGTGACGGGAATCTTAGAAGCTATATAATGGGAGGAAACCTAACTCGCCCAGATCATCTCCAGCCACGAATTTGCAGCCACCAAAGCCACGTTTTTTCCTCCCCCATTGATCCCATCTCCATGGGGAGGGATCCCAAAAAGCCATGAAGGAAGGGGGCTACGGGGAGGTGCTCCCCCATGATACCGGCGACGGGGAAGGAGTCCCCCGTGCTGCCGCCGGCGCTGCCGCCGCCTTCTTCACCGTCTTCACCGCCATGTCCATCACCTAATCCTCCTAGTATGAATTGGTTCATCCTCCCACACACCTCTGTACCGTCCTATGTAAACATGGAGTTTGATGCTATAAGTTATAATCTTATGATCTATGTCATGTTTGTGTACTTTCTTTGTTTTTAGATTGAATGGTTGAACGTCTTTGGTTCATTAGAGTTGTATGTTGATATGGTACAGTCCTTTGTTGTCTATTATATTTGTGCGCGCATGTATTAAACATCATAGGGTTTGTAGTAACTGTAAAAGTAAGGGGGAGTTCTGCCAGAGTGACAGAAACCTGAGGATGCGAACCGAAACATTGCACGTATGGGAGTAAGAAGACAATTAAACTTAACGCTATGGTTGGGGAAACCTTAATGCATTGATTAGTACTTACGGATGTTTGCTAACAATCCAATCATATAGTACATGTAATTCCAAGTAGTGAAGCGCATGTATATTTAGCCTCTCCCATATAGAAAACAGCATCAAAGACAATGAACCCGATCTATTCGCTATTTAAACTTTTACAAAGCCACCACAATTACCACCACTATTCCACACTCATGGTTCTGTTAGTTTAGTGTATTTTATTGCTCTAGCAACTAGCTTTACTTTCTTGTTATTTATTATCATGCAAAGCTATCTCTAGTACTTGTATTGTTGCTCTAGTTTTATTTCCTAGATAATGCAAATGTTTAGTGTGTGTAGAGTTGTATCAGTGGTTGATAGAACTTGAGAGAACATTTATCCTACCTTTAGCTACTGCTTGGGTTCGACACTCTTACTTATCGAAAAGGCTGCACACGATCCCCTATACTTGTGGGTTATCAAGACCTTTTCTGGCGCCGTTGCTGGGGAGCAATAGCGTGTGGGTGAATATTCTTGTGTGCACTTGTTTGCTTTATCTCTAAGTAGGTTTTACTTTCAGTTTTAAGTTTTTCTCTATCTTATTATGGATAGGGAATGCGAATTACAAAAAAAATTAGTTGTACATTTTTACCTAAAAACGTTTTTAAAAAGGAAAGTGATTGGACAGATGAGTAATGGTTAAGTGGGGGTCGACCTTAAACACTTGTGTTCATGCCTATGAAACCAAAACAAATCTTTCCATGGAATATTTTCAGTTAAAAACTTGTAGGAATGCATGAAGCCTTGAAAAAGAAAGATATTTCTGGTATTGATCTTAATGCTTATTCATTCGAAAATACTTGAATCTTGCTCCTATGCCTAACTTAAAGGCGTTAAAGAAAAGTACTTATTAAGAGATAATCCAAAAGTTTTAAATGAGTCTTGGAAGTTATTACCTCTGTAATAACCGCTCCTTATCCTTTTTTATTTGCTTTTTGTGCCAAGAGTAACCTCTAATGAGAGAGAAGTAATGCTTGGGAAAGTTGCTGTCCCAAAACAGATTTTTGTTCTTCGCTTTAAAAAATTCATGTAAAATCTCTGTATGACGGTTTGAGCTGTGATTTTTTCTGCTTCTGCCCCTAGTTGTTCTCTAACTTTCTTTAGTTCAACACTTTTTTATTTGAGAAACAGAAGGCCTTCGAAAAAATTGGTTTTTACCTGCTGGTCTGTTTTGATAGATTTATGCCGTTATTTGCATTTGCTTCTTGTTGATTCCTTTTTGGGTTCTCTTTGGGGAATTGAGCTTCTTGAGGGAAGTGCTACAGTAGCTTGTGTTTTAATGGAAGTTTTATTGTTGTTGAAACTGAACCCAAAGACTTATTATCTTGAATACACTAATGTTGCTAATAAAGATTATGTGAAGTTTTGTATGAAGGAAAAATTTCAGGTGTATGGAGAGAATGATGTAATGAGATGAAGAATGGACTAAAGCTCAAGCTTGGGGATGCCACCCGTGTCACCCCAAGAAATATCCAAAAAGTACAAGCGTTAAAGCTTGGGGATGCCAAAGGCATCCTCTTCTTCATCAATAGAAATCTCAGGTTTCTTCCAAACACTTCATTTTTATTGTTTCATACACAGTTGTGTTGTTCTTGGAGCGTCTTTCGTTTTTGTTTGCTTTGTTTTCTTAGTTTTCTTGAATAAATTGGTTGGACCCCCTCTTCCATACATTAGTTTTCAAATAAGTGTGGTTTGGATTGGAAAAGATTAGGAAAAGTTCATGCTTAAGTGGTAAAAGGAGCTCATTTTTGACGATGTCCTATGCTTTGTCATGTCATGTTTGATTTTGTTTTGGCTTTATTCTTAGTGATTTTTGTTGTAGCATGAAATGTTATAAACTGTTGAGATTGCTTAATGTGCCTTGAAAGAATCATGCGTTGTTTTAGCACATTAAAGCATAGTATTGTGGTATTCTCCTTTGATGCTTTATTTGGGCTGACTTGGCGCATGCTCACACCATGTTATGACTATCCCAAGTCACCATAGCCTTTATGATCCTTTAGTTTTCGACTTGTAATATCACTTTATGCTTTAATTAATGATGTTTTGTCGCTTTGCATGATTATGGCCATTATTGCTCTCTTAGTTGGTCGCTCCCAGTCTTTTGCTAGCCTCCATAACCAAGTATGAGTTCCACTCATGCATCTAAGTCCAAATAAAACCAAGTTATTTCAAAGAGTCCACCATACCTACCTATTAGCATTTGCTATTCCAAGTATATTCATGTTTTTATCTACCTTCCGAATTAAACTTGTTATGAGAAAACTAGTGATTAAAGCTCTCACGAACTTGATGGCACACTTTACTTCTCTTGCCCCTAATAACCTTGAACCATTGTGTCATCTATGTTGTATATGCTTGCACTTATATGTTGGGGATTAGCAGAACCATGTTGTCATGGGGAACGCTTTCAACATTGCACTTGTACATTGTACCTAGTTGATATCATGCTCTTTTATCTATGGATGTCATCAGTGTGAAATGAAAGGGGAGATTGTAAGTCCATGGAGTTATGTATGTGTGTTAGAGAAATGCCTGGGCCGCCGGTCTAATCCATGCCTAATCATGGTGGAAACCTGCAGCGTAACCATAATGAGCAATCTATGAAGCATTCTTCTTATAAAAAAGAGATAGAGATTGAAAAAAAGAGAAAAAGAAAAAAAGAGATGAGAAAAGAGGAAAGAGAGAAAAAAGCACCATTTTCCCATGGTAAATAAGAAGATTGTTGAGATGCTTGTTGTATTCTTGCCTTGTCATTTTGATATGGGGATTCTTCCGTATCATCGGGAAAGGGGTACCCCGTTGGTGGTTCTCTATGATACACATGTACTTACTATGACAAGAACTTACAGGTAACTAAACTTTAGTAGCATGAGGAGCGGCCCTCGTATTCAAGGGACATGAGATTTCCAACTTATACTTTGTCAAGCATATACTCCATGGTTTGTTCACTTTAACCGTAATCACCTAAAGATGCTTATGATAGGGGCAATGAGAGCTGAAAGCTAATAAGTACCATAATTTTTGGAAACTCTTTATGAGACTTGAATCCTTGCTTCCTTCTAAGGACTTTTTTTACTTTTATGTTGAGTCTCCATCTTCTATCTTTATGCACGTATTAAGAGAACATAGTGGCAATTCTTAGTTTAATGTGCATTGTTCCAAGACTTGTTGATTGATGCATAACTTTGATATTGCTTGTTCTTAAACTATTTGTATCTAGTCACCCTTATGAACTTTGAAGGCGTCCTATGCATTTATGTTTTCCTACTCTATGAGGGACAAGATGAATACCATTCTCATTATGCTTTCTTTATGTGAAACAAACAAATGTCTTGCAAAGCATTGTTATTTATGAATCTTTTGTTTGTGCCTTTTCATGTTACAACATAGTTGCTATGTCTTATTGTTAGAACTCTAACTTTCATAATTCATGTTTAGAGTACCTTAATCCTAGCTATCAATGCTTTTACAATAATGATGATCAAGATTGTGTTGTCTGCATGTCATCTCAAAACTTATATTGTTTTGATTGTTTACCTACTGGAGGACGAGCAGGAACTAAGCTTGGGGATGTTGATACGTCCATAACGTATCTAATTTTTGATGGTTTTATGCTAATAATATGCTTTTGACACTCCTTTTTGTATAAAGTTTATGATTTATTTGGACTAACCTACTAATAGTTGCAAAAGTGCACAATGTTCTTGTTTTACACTTTGATGTGTAGGAATTACCAAGAATACAAGTGGAAACCTTGTTGGAGTCAAATTGGGATTTTTCCAAAAATCTGTCTCACAACTTTTTTTTGAAGATGGTCACGTTTCGGGTCGAATACGGCATCAAACAAAAAACTCTTCAACTACAAAGTTTTTGTAAATTTCGCGAAAAACGTTCTGGACATAAAATTTAGCTGATTCCGAGTCTGGACAGGCCTTCTAGTCCCGATTTACTGCAGCCCACGATGGGGTGACGGGAATCCGAGAAGCTATATAAAGGGAGGAAACCTAACTCGCCCGGGGCATCTCCACCCATGAATTTGCATCCACCAAAGCCACGTTTTTGCCTCTCCCATGGATCCCATGTCCATGAGGGAGGGCTCCCAAGAAGCCATGAAGGAAGGGGCTAAGGGGCGGTGCTCCCCCATCATACCGGCAGTGGAGAAGGAGTCCCCCACACCGCCGCCGCCTTCTTCACCATCTTCACCATCTTCACTGCCATATCCATCACCTAATCCTCCTAGTATGCATTGGTTAATCCTCCCACACACCTCTGTACCGTCCTATGTAAACATGGTGTTTGATGCTATAAGTTATAATCCTGTGATCTATGCCATGTTTGTGTATTTTCTTTGTTTTTAGATTGAATGGTGGAACGTCTTTGGTTCATTATAGTTGTATGTTGATATGGTACAGTCCTTTGGTGTCCATTATATTTGTGCGCGCATGGATTAAACATCATAGGGTTTGTAGTATGTGTAAAAGGAAGGGAAGTTCTGCCGGAGTGACAGAAACCTGAGGACGCGAACCGGAACATTGCACGTATGGGAGTAAGAGGACCATTAAACTTAAGGCTATGGTTGGGGAAACCTTAATGCATTGATTAGTACTTACGGATGTTTGCTAACAATCCAATCATATAGTACATGTAATTCCTTGTAGTGAAGCGCATGTATATTTAGCCTCTCCCACATAGAAAACTGCATCGAAGACAATGAACCCGATCTATTCGCTATTTAAACTTGTACAAAGCCACCACAGTTACCACCACTATTCCACACTCATGGTTTTGTTAGTTTAGTGTATTTTATTGCTGCAGCAACTAGCTTTACTTTTTGTTATTTATTACCATGCAAAGCTATCTCTAATAATCGTATTGTTGCTCTAGTTTTATTTCCTAGATAATGCAAACGTTTAGTGTGCGTAGAGTTGTATCAGTGCTTGATACAACTTGAAGGTAACTAAGCATGGCGTATTCCTGTACCTAAGCATCTACAATGGTTAAATAGCTGCGGTATGGTGAAGGTAACTCATAAGGTGCGTGCGCCATTTACAATTGATGATTATGTTGATGAGATTGAGTGTGATGTGTTTCCATTGGAGGTATGTGGGTTGTTACTTGGTCGTCCATGGTAGTATGATCACAATGTTACACATGCTGGAAGAGCAAATACATATTATTTTGTGCATGGTGGCAAACATCAGACTTTGAAGCCTATGCATGATGATGACATAAAGTCTGATGTAGAGTTCGTGGTACATAAGGAGAAGGTGTGCAAGGCTAAGCCAAAATCTGGGCTAGCTAAGGTGCAGGATGGAGAGCATGATGCACAGCGCGACAATGTTGATATTGCTTCTACTATGCCTGTAGATTGCAAGCCAGTGGAACTTGTTAGTGACAAGCCAGTTGAAGTGCATCCTCTTATTGCTGAGAGGAAGGATGTTGCAACATGTGTTCCGAAGATTTTTTGTGTTGACACAGGTGTTCATACAGATGATAGTTGTGCTCCTAATGTTCCAGTGCATGTGGTGCAGCGGGGTAACAAGAGCAGTTTTGTTAGCACACCTATGAGGCATTTTGTTGGGAGAACTGTGTGGATTCATAGAGGCAAGGATGGACACGTTCGTCAGTTGTGTGGTCTAGGCATTACTCATCTTATGCCAGGTCGTGCAAAGAAGGTCCATGTTCAGCAACCACGGGTTCCAACAAGAGTTGAGAAGAAGAAGACGGTGGCGCCTAGGTCCAAGCTCGTATGGACACACAAGGAGGTGCAGGTGCCAAGGGCTGTATCAAGTCGAGTAGGACAAGAGGGAGGATGTGCTTAGGAAGGCAAGCGAGACTTGAAGATGGCAATGACGAGTGAAGCTATTTTTCATATCATGCCACCTTTCCGACCCGACCCGCAAGCGTTAGGGACAACGCTTCCTCAAGGGGGGATGATGATATGGGCATGAAGGAGGAGGTGAAGCCTAATTTAGGACTCCACCAAGCTAGGTGATGCGGGTGCATCCCATTCATGATTGGCAAGCCAGGATGACCTACGATATGTAATGATAAGTCTAAGGTTGTGTCAAATATTGTTGCTATGTTATTGAGTCCGAGTCCAGGTTAAGTTCGAGTCCGTTGTGTGTTCGGTTTGGGCCTATCCAACCGACTAGTTGCAGGCCTCCTATATAAAGGAGCCAGCCGCCTAGGGTTTAGGGGAGTTCAGTTGTTTAGGCTAGAAACTATATTGTGCTCCATCGTGTATCATCCCTCCGGGGACGGTGATACCGTTTATCAGATTATTGCTATGGAGGTTCTTGTGTTCATCAACGATTGTCGTGCTCAGGTTTGAGGCGTGGTGATCTTCATCATGTTACTTCTGGATTGATTCCTCTTCTACAGGTTGCATTCATCACGCGATTGGGAGATTACCATCCGGGTTGACTCGTTGTAAAAGATCGGGACAAAACTATAGGATCATCAGCATGATCTGTATCACACACATATTGGAGTGTCATTGCATGTGTTCTTTTCCGAACCACAATGATCCACATGACCACATACACACAAGTGGGCGTGGTGATGCAACCTCTGTCACACTAGTGCTCCATCGCATTCCAATGTTGCACTCTAACATTTTATAGTGCTTTCTAACCATGGTTTGACACATATTGGAGTGTCATTGCTTGTGTTATTTTCCAAACCACATTGATCCACATGACCACACACACTCAAGTGGGTGTGGTGATGCAACCTCTGTCACACTGGTGCTCCATCGCATTCTAATATTGCAGTCTAGAATGTTCTAGGGCTTTCTAACCATGGTTTGACACATATTGGAGTGTCATTTCTTGTGTTCTTTTCCAAACCACAATGTAACATCCCAAAAAAATCCTAATTTTTGGAATGTTAAAAATAAAAAAAATAAGTTGATTGAATTCTTTAACCTTGTTGAAATTTGATTTCAGAAGAAACTTTTAGGACTGTTCAAAGTTTCTTAAGGCACATTAAAAAAACGGATCAGCATGACTATTCAATTGGTTGGGAAATTTTGTACAAATTCAAGGCTTTTAGATTGCATTGCATCATGCATATCATGCAAAACCTTACTCAAAAATCTTTTGTCAAAAACCCCTACTCAAAATCTTGTGCCGAAACCCTAAGTGAAAATCCCTAAGTCAACCCTTGAGGTTTTATTGAAATTGTGTCTTGTATTTCATGGGATAGGATAAATGATTCATAAATGTCCTAAAAATATCTTGGAATAATTCCATATAGATTGAAACCCTAAAATCCTATTTTTTGATTCTTCCAAAAGAGCCATATAATGTAATATATGTATAATGGCAATCTTGTTATTTTGGTTTTGACCAAAACTATGGGATTATAAATATTATTGGGTGTGTTTGATTTTGCAAGAATATATAAATTGGTTTTTCTCCAATTGGAGTTATAAAACAAAAGATATAAAAGAAATACTAAATAGAAAAATAATAAAAGAAAAACAATAAAAATAAACTAGATCTAACCTAGCCGGACCGAATAGCCCGAGACAGGCCCGCCTATTATCTACGATGCGCAGTGATAGTGAGTAGTAGCAGCACATCCCATCTAACCCTATTACTCGCCTGCCCCGTGCAACATGCAGCAGACTGCCGCGCAGCCCGCAACTCGCTCCCTTCTCTCTGTCGTCGACACGTGGGACCTACCGTGCCTTCTTCCACCTCGCACCAGGAGATCGAGACGACCATGGTTCACCAATACCGAACAGAATCCTCCTGATTTCATGCACATGTCTTTCCCCTCTCCAAGATCGTCTGGTTATAAATAGCCCTAGATCCTCTCGTCGTTTTCCCTTGAAAAACCTAGCCCGAAGCCGCCAGGCTACTGCGGAATCAGTCACCGAAGTTCCACCACCGCCACCACCCGAGGAAGCTTCAGATCGAACATGTCACCAAGGTTTCTGAGTACCCCACGCCCCTCTTTCCCCTCATCCTCATCCCCATGGTCTTCTGACTCGCCTCACATTTTCCCCTCTACGCAGAGCATCAGGAACCCAGGAGGAGTCGGAGTCCACTGCTGCCCAAGCCTGTCCAGCAGCACCTCCTTGCCGTCACTGGAAGCTAGTCACCGTGTCGTGACCACCATCAGCCTCCCCGTGCTACTACGCACCTCGTCCACCACTCCACGGAAGCCGAGGACCTAAGGAACGCCTCCACCGTCGCCTCCCGAACTGCGCTGCCGCCCTGCTACCATCGACACCACTACTGGCACGCAATCCTCGATGAGTGCCATACGATCTAATCTGGGTGGACCAGATCTCTTCGAGCTGAGACAAGACGAGCGAGGAGCCGGGAGCTCAAGCCGACACCAAGCCGAAGAGCGAGCACCCCGCCCCACCGTCCGATCAATATCTAGAGGCTGCAGATGATCCACTTAACAAAAGGGGTATGGACCAATCAGATCTTGCCATGTCATCGCCACACTCTGTCTTTTTAGAAAATAGATTAAATAGGGAGAAAAACATATAAACTTGTAAACATCATAGTAAAATATTTACATGTTCAAAAATTGTATAAAATATATCATTGGAAAGATAATTTAACGTTCAACACAACTTTAGGATCATATCTAATTTTTATAGTTTAGTTTGTCTGTATTTATTTAAATTGGTTAAATAGCCTTTTAATGGTATTTAATTTGTAGAACAATAAATACAACTAAGAAAAATACAAATAATATGTTAATAGATTCATAATTTTATGTCCAATACTAATATGTATTTATATATGACTTCTCAAATTTATATTTTAAAGTAATTTAAACTCTCTTAATTGGTAATTAAATCATAGAAAATTATTTATAAATCCAAATTTAGTGAAAACAGTTTATATGGTTTTGTTATGATCACAACTATCTAGTAAAAATTAACACAAAATTATTTTACACTATTTTACCAGATGTTTTTCTAGAAATCCTAAATTGCATTTTTTATAGTAATTATATCATAGAAAAAGATCTATAATTCCTTTTTGCATGATTCCAATTGCTACTGGCTATAAATTGAGTTACCCATCCAGTGGTATTTAATTCAAAATTTAATATTTCGAAAACATCATAATTTGAGTTAAAGTAATTTAAACCCATATTTAACTCAATATAGTTCATTAATAAATTGTTTTATGTATTAAATTCCTTTTCATATGCATCATGTGTTATAATAGTGTTCATAATACTAAATACAACCATTGTGATATATTAAATAGTCATGAATGCATATGATGGCCATTGTTTTGTTCTAGGAATGTTGTATTGTTGCTATGTTTGCTATATTCAAGCGTTAGATTGACCGGAGAGTGCCTTTGCTATGGTGGAATTCAATCATCACACATATTATTAACATAAGGCAAGTTACACCTGTTGTTCATATATTGACTTAGTTTTGAATACTATGCATGTTTTGCTCTTCAAAATAGTAGTATGCATGTGTAGGATTGTTTTGGTAGATCTACTTGGAAATATTTTGCAAGTGCAATGATTTTTGTAGTATGCCATGATAGTTATATACTTAGGATTTTCCTTCCTAGTAGGTTACTCCTGTTTTTGCTAAGTACTGTTTGCTATGCTATATATAAAGTATCGTTGGGGGTTCGAAATACTGAAAGCTTTCTAAGTATAAAAGCTACCTCGAGCGAACCTTTCCTTCTCAAAAAACCCCTTTAAAATAAAAATTAAGTTTTCTTCTGGGCGGAATGGTTGTTGGGTCAACAAGTGGAATCTGGTGGAGGACGGCCGCCTAGGAATTAAAGAAGTCTGCCATGTTTCAAAATTCAGAAGCTTCTAGTGCAACCACAATACATATGGGCTCTGTGTTGGCCTAGTACTTAGTGGGAAACCTCACCTAGGTACCAACATTTAGAGGTTCTTGGCACGGTTGGATCCAGAAGGTAGAGGGGCTACTAAGGGAAAGCCTCGCCATGGTCTTGTCTATAAACGGACTTGATCATGGATTGTGGGTAAAGTGCACAACCTCTCGAGAGTATTGCAATATGATCGATCAGCCGAGTTCATAGAAAATAACACTTTGAGCTTCTGAAGGATGGAGCCTCTGAAGGATTTTCCTCTCTCTTTCCAAACTTAAAGTTTTCTAAGACCCCATAGCATGCGTAATATCGCCAATGGGTGGGATTTTTGGGACATGGTGTGTCATATCCAAGTAACTTGATGCATAATATCCAAGTCTCATTTAGTGTGTAATATCCAAGTGTTAGGTTGATTGGACACTTGCTGTGTAATATCCTCGTGTTCCACACGACCCTATACTACTTAAACAATGTTTACAAAGTAGGGTAAAACTCTCCCTCTTTTCTTCTTACTAAGAGAAAATTGGCTTTATGCAAATGAACCACAAAGCCTACTCTAGCCTTGCATGTAGAGTTAGTCTTGTTCTTTCCTTGGTGTAATTTGCCAATACACTCAAAGTATTGACCAACTCGTTTGGCTGCACATTTCATGTGTAGAATTTGGAGATCATTGAAAGGTGTACTAGGATCGCGGGACTTCACTCAACCTGCCTGTGGCATTGATGGGACTCCAAGTTGTATTATTTCACCTCTGTTGTAACAATGTAAAGTCTGGATTATTCGATTCACATAATAAAGATTTGTGTTTTACATGATATCTCATCGACTGTGAGTGCTAGCTATTGATCCAGGGACTAGCATGTTAATCATAGGGACTTAGGATCTCTATGAATCGGAGGTCACTACAGATGGTATCAGAGCATAAGTTGACTGTAGATCGTGACCCTAGCATCGGAAAACCTTAGGTGTTATATTTTCAAAGTTATTCCAAAAGAAAAACTCGCATACTTCTCATCATCTATCTTTGGAGTTTTAAAATTCTTAAGTCTCTTCTTTTCAACATTAGAGATGCCCATTGCGCACTTCAAGAAGAAACCTCTCTCAAGAACACATTTCGAAAGAAGATCATCTCAATGTTTCACTCAAGTCAGGACTTGAAGACCTCCACAAAAGATGTTCCAAGACTGAACCTATAAGAATTGAAGTGTGAACACCCGGATTTTTAATCCCAGATGCCTATTATGCCATACATCACAATCCCAGGATTACCATTTTTGCGAGACATAACAGATTCGATATCACAATACATCATCCATTATAAACCATAATAAGGTCATACACAAATAAAGGATCTCATGATCCAGTCTTAATACAAACAAGTAGCAGAATAATAAGCGTAGCGGTGGGCTCCATCTTCAGTGTCACAGGCAATGCTGACGATGGGAGATGATCCTAGTTGTCGTAGCCGTCCAGTTGTCCTTCTTCCAGATAGTCCTCCTCATAGTATGGCCACGGGAATAGCCTAGGACAAAGCCATGAGTACTCTTTAAGTACTCGCAAACTATCAGTAACAAGTAAGGTAGTTCTAGTAGGAATGCTAAGCTCTAAGTTTATTTGCAAAGTTAAGTTTGAAACCTAAGCTGAGTTCAGAAACGAAGAAAGATAAAATAAAGTTTGAAATCACCTAAGGGGGAACTTAGTTGTCATAGTCACAACCATTTTGTGGTCAAGTCATGTCACAATTCATTTCATAAGTCATTTTGAAAACATCTGACAATAGAACAGTATGGCCACTCCAACTATCCATAACCGCGGGCGCGGCTGTTCGAATAGTTTGACACTCTGCAGAGGTGGTACAAATTCACCACAAAATTCGATACATCTGTCAGGGATAACCCTGAATCATCATACTTAGTATGCAGATAAATCAAACATAACCTTTCCTTTACACACTCTAGTATAAGTACCTCTCCTATGAGCTTGGCATCACAGCCATGGCCATCTGCCATCCTGGGCACTGCATAGGAGGACAACATTGAGAGGTAGCCTCAGCTCAAACCTCTCCCACGAGGGAACTCATACTAGTGCATATAAACTTCCAGCTAAGCCTTACACAATTCAGGTATTGTGGTTGTCCGGTAAAATTGGAATGGTATTGCATCCGAACCCAACCATCAGTTTTTATAAAGGGCTAAGGCTCATGCCTCAACATTTTCATCATCATAAGCCATTTGTGTTTCTCCACACATGTCAAAACATCTCAATAGAATGACTCATCATTCCAAGGTTTTCATAATCATTTTCACCAAGTATTCCCATCTAAAGTGATCAAGTTTTTGGGTTTAACTCTAATCACTATGTTATGAGTGTTCACTAAGGTGGGATGCTAATCTCAATCTCATGCCATAGAATGATATCTAGTATAGGCCAAGTTTTATACTCTTTATGCTATCTAAACTACTTTCTAAAATCTCACAAAGCATTACTAAAAGTAAAGAAATATTTGGAAAAGTAAAAGGTAAAACTTGTAAGTAAAACTTAGGATGGGTATAAATCAAAAGGTATAACCAAAGCATGCCTAATGCATCTTGCTTAGGTTATCTTGCTTTCAAGGGTTAGCTTGCATTGTTAATGATGGCTTGCAAGTATTATCTTGCTACTAATAGCTTGCCTTGATTGGTGCAGTGGTTGAAATTTTCGTCGTCTTCTCCGGGGTAGAACTCCTCCTCCTCATAGACTTGGTCGATACTATCGTCTATAAATACATACGGAATACACAATCACAAAACAATACTTAACTAGTCTATTTAGCACATTAAGGCACACACTTGACGATCTTGTATCATCACATTCATCCCAAGTTTTAATGAACTAGTTTCATTTATTTCATTTGAGAAAAGTAATTTCTACTCATTGAAATTAACTAATATTTAATATTATCCAATTAAAATATGGGATCATGTAGACACATGTCATCACAACATATTCTAATACATGGGAATGTGATTTAAATGCTGGATCACATTTCAATAAGTTTAAGTTTAATATTTAAAAGATTTAAAGTGACTAGAAATGCCTATATAGCATTATTTTGGTACTAGTCCAAACTCACTGCATGCAAACCTAAATATTATTACATATTCAGATAGGTATTATCAATTTTGATTTTTGAGAGTTGGAATCAACTCAAAAGCTATTATGGTTGATTTTTGACAAATGTTTGAATGTAGAAAAGTATCTGTCTTGTTATTTTTGCTATATGTGATCTATAGATCTAATTGATTTAAATCCAACGGGAATGATAGATATTTGAATTATCTTTCTCACAAAATTTGAATCATTCAATTTGGTTTAGTAGAACTCTCTGAATTGATTTTCAAACAAGTGCACATAAACTAGCTTAAGTCTAAATAGAAAAAACATTATTTGAATTTTAGGGCCAGCGCGGGACGGGCCGGCCCAGTGACACTCCGTGGCACAGAGGACATCTGACAGGGGGTCCCGCATGTCAGCAACACAACTAAACACGAAGCGGTACGGGGCGATGTGGGCTGTGCGATTAGAACCTAGATCAACAGCTCTGGCTCATCGTCGACGATGGACTGGTCGCCGGCGAGACTGAACCCTAGTGGCTCGATGGGGGTCGACTGGGGGCTTACCAGGGCTCCAGCTAACGTGGCGATGGGGGCGATCGAACGAGCGGACGACGGCAGCCTTAGGCGAGGTCGTGGCAGCTCCTGGAGTGGTCGCAATCGACGGGCCCCTTTCTCCTCTGCTGCGGCGACTCCGGTGGAAATTCCGGCAAACGGCTGCTTGAGCGGCTTCGGCGAGAGGTGTGAGGGACTCAGTGGGAGGTGGGGAGTATTGGAGTGTGGAGAAATGGTGCTGGGGAGGCCTCCTTTTATAGCTCAATGAGGAGACCATGGGGTGCGACGGTGAGCTCGTCGGTGACGGTGGTACAGGGCGCTAGAGGTATGGGCGGGGTAGGTGGAAGGTGGCTTGCCTCTTGGCGGTCAGCTACGATGCAATGGCGCAGCTAGGGGCGGTGGTATGTGGTCGAGCGAGGTCGACGCTCTGCGGCATAGGCGGTGCTCGATGCGGCGTGCGGTGGCTGCTGGTCGCGCGGCGGGAAAAGGGCACGTCGTGGAGCATGCTGGGGTTATGGCAGAGCGACATGCGCAAGCTAAGGGCAAGGCGCGGCTTGTGCTGGCCTATCGAGGATGGCGCTCTGGCGTGCTCCGTGCATGGTGCAGAGGCTCGGTGCACGGGAGCTCCTCGGTGGTCCAGTGCTCGGCTGTGTCTGTGGGGTGGACAAGGGGTCGCGGTAGGGTGCGGCGGAGCTAGGGGATTTGCTGGTTTGGCACGGCGCTGTCTCTGGCGTGTTGCCCACGTTTGGCCGGCGACAACCAAGAACGGGCGGCACGGTACTGCTGCTAGTGGCTAAATGGTAGCTCTTTGATGGCTTGGTTGGAACTAGGGGAGACAGGGAAGAGCAGAGGGGGTCGAATGGGGGCCAAAGAGTTGATTAGCAACAGTATTAGTTAGGCCAAATTTTCTCTGCGTGCCAACTGTTCAACAAAATGGCCGCAAGAAAGTTATGTTTGAATTTTGAAAAGATTTTTGGTGGGTGTGTTAGTCATATGCTTGAGCATCTGTGGTTGCTTGGGATTGTCAAGGTGAACTCATTTGAGTGGTTTTTGAAAAAGTGGGATCTATGCATATGAAATGGATTCCATTTTCAAATGCCAGTTAAAATTAGGGTTTAAATGTTTTTGTAAGATTTCAAAGAGGGCCTTGGTAGATCATTACTTGTACTAATAAGGGGTGCAAAGAGTTAGAATTGTTTCTGTTTGAATTTGACTTCTAGGAACACCTAAAGTGACCTTGTGTATTAAAATGGCAAAAGTGACCATTTGCCTTTATTAATTCCATTTGATTTCTTTTTCTTTGGATTTTGTTTTTAAATGATCTATATGATGTGGCATTCATCTTTGAATCATTTTACAACCATTAGAAAAAACAAACATGGCATTTCCAAACAATTCTATATTAATGCAACACACATATGCATTCCTAATTATTTTAATGATAAAAAGTTTTTGTTAACCCTAAATTGGGTGATTTGGATCTTGATACCCTTGATTAAAGTTTTGGGATGTTACAAACCTTCCCCCTTAAACAAAATCTCGTCCCGTGATTGAAGAAAGAAAACTAGGAACTAAAGAGATCTAGAAACTCAGTCCTAATGTAATCTTCTCGCTCCCAAGTGGCCTCTTCTTCGGTATGGTTGCTCCATTGGATCTTCGGAAATTTGATACTCCGGGTCCTGGTGGTTCTGTATGCTTCTTCCAAGATATGGATGGGCACTTCTTGATACGTCAAATCCTTGTTGATATCAACGGCTCGGTGATCGATGTTCTTGAAAACTTCGGTCTTCTCCGGCACTTCTAGGAATTTCCGAAGTAACAAGATATGGAACACATTGTGGATGGTAGACATCTCTTCAGGCAGTTCCAGTTGATACGATACTTCTCCTTGACAATTCAGAATCTTGAAGGGTCCGATAAATCTGGGCGCTAACTTTCCTTTCAGACTAAAACGTTGTGTTCCGTTCAATGGCGAAACTTTGAGATACACAAAATCTCCGACATTTAAAGTCAGGTCTCTACGTCTCTTGTCAGCATAGCTCTTCTGTCTCGATTGGGTGGTCTTGAGGTGCTCACGGACTTTGTGAACCTTCTCTTCGGCTTCTCGTAGGATGTCGGGTCCGAAAATCTGACCCTCCCCTACTTGCGACCAATTCAAAGGGGTACGACACTTTCTTCCATATAAGAACTCAAATGGGGCCATTTGCAAACTGGCTTGTTAAAAATTGTTGTATGAGAATTCTGCGAAAGGCAGACAATCTTCCCATTTTGATCCATACTCTAACACACAAGCTCTCAATATAACTTCTATGATTTGGTTGACTCTTTCAGTCTGTCCATCGGTCTACAGGTGATAAGCTGTGCTGAAATTCAACTTGGTTCCTAATCCTTCTTGGACTTTCTGCCAAAATCTCGAGGTGAATTGGGTTCCTCAATCCGATACTATGGTCTTGGGGGTTCCATGCAGACTAACAATTCTGGCAATGTATAACTCTGCTAGCTTCGAACTCTGATAGGTTGTCTTGATAGGTATAAAATGGGCTACCTTGGACAGTCTATCAACGATGACACAGATAGAGTCATTTCCCCTACTATAAGTAGGCAAACCGGTGATAACGTCCATTCCGACGGAATCCCATTTCCATTCCGGAATCTGCAATGGTTGCAACAGTCCTGCGGGTCTCTGATGTTCCGCTTTCACTCTCTAACAGATGTCACACTTGACGATGTAGCTTCCAAATTCTCTGTTCATCTTGTGCCACCAAAATTGCTCCTTCAAATCTTGATACATCTTTGTTCCTCCGGGGTGGATAGAATAAAGAGTATCATGAGCTTCTTGCATGATAACTTGCTCCAGTTCTGAATCTGCGGGTACACATATACGTCCTTTGTACCACAGAACTCCTTCTTCATCTTCGGTGAATCCAGGTACCTTTCCTGTACCAATACGACGTTTGATTCCGTCGGTACTTTCATTTCCCTTCTGGGCTTCCTTGATTTGACTAATCAAAGTGGGTTGAAGTTCAATGCTAGCTAAAAATCCTTTGCTAACTAGCTCAGTTCTAAACTGCTCCAACTCTTCATGCAAACTTGGTTGCTTCTCCTTGATCATGGGGTTTAACCTACACGGCAATCTGCTAAGAGCATATGCTACCACATTAGCTATGCCGGGGTGATAGTGAATGTCAAGGTCATAATCCTTGATTAACTCTATCCATCTCCTTTGCCTCATATTCAGCTCCTTCTGAGTGAAAATATACTTCAAGCTCTTGTGATCTGAGTAAATCTCACATCGATTACCCATAAGATAATGACGCCATGTCTTCAAGGCCAAAACTACGACTGCTAATTCAATATCATGAGTAGGGTAGTTCTGCTCATGCTACTTCAGTTGTCGAGACAGATACATGATGACTTTGCCTTCTTGCATCAACACACATCCGAGACCAATCTTGGATGCATCACAATACACATCAAGCGGCTTCTTGATATCTGGCATAATAAATATTGGGGCTGAAATCAATCTCTTCTTGAGCTCTTGGAAACTTGCTTCACATTTGTCAGTCCAGTCAAACTTCTTGTCTTTCTTCAACAATTGGATCATTGGTCTTGCGATGCTCGAAAATCCTTCTACGAACTTGCGGTAATATCCTGCTAATCCGAGAAATGCACAGACTTGGGTTTGAGTGGTTGGGGCTTCCCATTCTTCAACATCTTTGATCTTGGCAGGATCAACAGCGACTCCTCCTGCCGACACAATATGTCCGAGGAATCCTACTTCTTTCAGTCAAAACTCATATTTGCTGAACTTGGCATACAACTGATGCTCTCTAAGGGTTTCAAGGATGATTCTCAGATGTTGCTCATGGTCTTCTTCTGATTTGGAGTAGATAAGAATATTGTCAATAAACACAACGACAAACTTATCCAAAAAATTCATAAAGATCTTATTCATGAGATTCATGAAATAAGCAGGAGCATTGGTTAATCCAAAAGACATGACTGTATACTCGTATAACCCATATCTGGTGGTAAAGGCGGTCTTTGGAATATCCGTTGCACGAACCTTAAGTTGATGATAACCAGTCCTAAGATCAATCTTAGAGAATACTCTGGCACAAGTCAACGGATCAAACAGATCCTCTATCTTTGGCAAAGGGTACTTGTTCTTGATGGTGACATCATTCAGCTTCCTGTAATATGTGCACAAACGGTTGCCTCCATCTTTCTTGTCGATGAACAACACGGGCTATCTCCAAGGCGATGCGCTTGGTTGAATCAAGCCTTTCTCCAGCATAGCATCCCGTGGCTTCTTCAGCTCCACTAACTCTGATGGGTTCATGCTATTGGGTCTCTGAGCTATGCGTCCGATTCCAGGGATTAGTTCAATAATGAACTCAATATCCCGATCCGGGGGCATACTAGCAATTCATCTGGGAATACGTCGCGGTATTCACAGACTACTCTGACTTGGTGTATGGTGGGTAGGGCTAGACTCTTGTTGCATTTGAATTGATGGGGCAAGGTTTCAGATATATGCTCTACTGATACTCTAGAGCTACTGGTCGTGGTGATTGATTTGTTGGCACCGTCGATCAATCCTTTATGCTTCGACATCCAATCCATTCCTAGTACTACTTCCAAACCTTTGGTTCCAAGTACTATTAGATTGGCATAAAAATCTATCCCATGTATTCTGATAGGCACAGCCTTGCAAAATTTTCTAGCTTTGGTAGTTGAACCAGGTATTTGAACTATCATAACATGCTTCAAGTTGGTTGGTTGAATCTTACTAGTGCATGAAAATTCTTCGGTGAAAAACGAGTGCGATGCTCCAGAATCAAACAACACTCTTGCTAAAACTGAGTTGACAGAAAACATACCCAGCACGACATCAAGTGCTTCTTGGGCTTCTTCGGCCTTCATGTCGAAGAGACGGCCGTTGCGGTTGTGCGGGTTCCCTTGGGCAAATCTTCTTCTGGGCCAAACACGGCGCTGCTCCTGCGGTGGGGCATTCACATTGGGAGTGGCGACAATCTTCTTGGGACACTCATTGGAGTAGTGACCCTTCACTCCACACTCAAAACAAGTAACCTGAGACTTGTCTTTGGCTGCAACAGGCACATCATTGCTTCCAGTCCTTGGGGCAGTATTGTTGTTGTTGTTGTTGCACTTGCGCGGTGCACGGTTGAAGTTATTGGAGTTACCGGGGTGGTTGTTGTTGTTTCCTCCGGTCTCACATTTCCTCCGCTACGTTTGGGGTAGCTTGGGCGAGACATTTGGGGTCTATTGTTCCGCGGGGCATATCCGGCAGACGGGTTGGGGCGATACTTTTGGGCACTGTGGGACCCAGCTTGGTGCATCATCCAACGTTTGCGATTGTCATTTGCTTGGTTGGTCTTCCCTTCCATCTGAATGGCAGAGTCGACTAGCTCTTCGAGGTCCTCAAAACGGAAGTTGACTAGCACCGTCTGCATCTCATCATGCAGTCCGTTCAGGAATCTCTCCTTCTTCTTGGCTTCAGTGTTGATCTCATCAGGTGCATACCTGGCGAGGGACAAAAACCTGTCACGGTACTCCACTACAGTCATTCTGCCTTGCTTTAGTTCTCTGAATTCATCTCTCATTCTGGTGACTAAACCCTGTGGCACATGGGTGCGGCTGAACTTGACTTTGAAAGCTTCCCACGTCATCACTTGACCGTGGTTCATCATGCGGGTGTTGTTCCACCATGCTCTCTCATCTCCTGCCAGATAGTGGGTGGCAAACAGAACTTTCTCATTGGCATCCACTCCTGTGACTTCTAAGTTATTCTCCATGGTCTATAACCAATCATCAGCATCTAGAGGGTCTTCAGACTTGCTAAAGATTGGGGGATTGGTATTCTAGAAGTTTTTTTAGCTTGGATCCATGATGATCCTGATTTCCATGGCCTTGATTATTGTGGGCCATCTGGGCGATCTGCTACAGGGTAGCTAGATTTGCTTGGCGCTCTGCTCTACTAGCTTCGCGGTCCGCAATTAGTGTCTGCAGAATCTGTAGCATTGTGTCCTGCGATGAGCTACTCCCTCCTTGGTTTCCACGAGTCATCCGAAGATTGAGATAGATAGTGGGGTAAGAGGGAAAGTTCTAAGGTTCATGGTTTTGTTTTCAAAGCTAAAACTTTGAGTTTGACTCAGATTTTGCAACTAACTTCTTTTCACTCATTCAAGCAAAGCACACAATACAAACACACACACCATAACAAAAGGAAAACAGATGGTTTTAAGAACCATTCTGTAAGCTACGATACAATGGGACTGATACAACTCCTGCCTACGATAGTGCTCTAGTGCATCTACTCATAATCGATGAAGTCGGAGTCATCATCATCGGTGTAGAAGTCCATAGCATCATCCTCCAGATAGTCATCATCGTTGCTGAGGTACGAGTGAATATCCCCTGGATGTCTTCACCTTCTTCTTCCTCTTCTTCTTTTGCTGCAAGTTGAGCTTCTTGCTCCTTGATGGTCTTCTCGAGGTCGGCCACCTTCTTGCAAAAACAGTCGATGGTGGGATCCTTCTTTGCGCGTTGACGACGAAGTGATTGACGATCCTTGATGAGCAGTGAAAAAGTATGGGCCTTCTGGGCGGCAATGGCAAGGTTGTGGTTAGCGTACTCTCGAGCATTGTCCAATTCCTTCTGTCTGTCATACAATAGGAAGTCGAGGTTCTCCACTTGGCGCTTCAACTCTGGGTGACTTGGCATCTCCATAGGCACTCCCATAGAATCACTCCTTGCATAGTGAGCAAAGCGAGTTCCCTACATCAAGTTGACATTGTGTGCGCAAAGACGAGCGAGAGCTTCATGCATTGCCCTGGCTAATCCATCTAGCCAGATGTTCTCTCTCACGGTGAATTGAATCTTCTTGGAAAGAGGTGCCTCCATCTTGTCTCAAATATCAACAACTATTAACCATTGTAAATCTCCTCCTGGTGGTCATTGAGTTGAGCTCCAAAGAATTCCGGATGCGGACGCTCAAGGTACTCAGACAGTGCATCAAGATCCCTCTCAAAGATCAGTTGGCCTCTGTTGCCCAATAGGTAGAACTTGTAGTACTGAACTTCCATCTATAAGAATTTAGGATGAGAAAGTTAGTTCGGTGATCAAGTGTGTCCAATTTTATGGAGTAATGTAAGAATTTTTGAGGAACATGAATCGTTTTGAAAGAATCTCAAGGGTAAGAGGGGAAATAGATTTTCACAAATACTCACTTTGGTTTTGAAACTAAGTTTTTGTTCCGATGTCCATTATAACTAGGGTATCCTATGGTCAGGATGGCTCTGATAGCAACTTGTCAACACCCGGATTTTTAATCCCAGATGCCTGTTATGCCATACATCGCAATCCCAGGATTACCATTTTTGCGAGACATAACAGATTGGATATCACAGTACATCATCCATTACAAACCATAATAAGGTCTTACACAAATAAAGGATCTCATGATCTAGTCTTAATACAAACAAGTAGTGGAATAATAAGCGTAGCGGTGGGCTCCATCTTTAGTGTCACAGGCAATGCTGACGATGGGAGATGATCCTAATTGTCGTAGCCGTCCCGTTGTCCTTCTTCCGGGTAGTACTCCTCATAGTCTGGCCACGAGAATATCTAGGGACAAAGCCATGAGTACTCTTTAAGTACTCGCAAACTATCACTAACAAGTAAGGTAGTTCTAGTAGGAATGCTAAGTTCTAAGTTTATTTCCAAAGTTAAGTTTGAAACCTAAGTTGAGTTCAGAAACAAAGAACGATAAAATAAAGTTTGAAATCACCTAAGGGGGAACTTAGTTGTCATAGTCACAACCATGTTGTGGTCAAGTCATGTCACAATTCATTTCATAAGTAATTTTGAAAACATCTGACAACGGAACAGTATAGCCACTCCAACTGTCCATAACCGCGGACGCGGCTATTTGAATGGTTTGACACTCTGCAGAGGTGGTACACTTTCACCACAAAATTCGATACATCTGTCAGGGATAACCCTGAATCATCATACTTAGTATGCAAATAAATCAAACATAACCTTTCCTTTACACACTCTAGTATAAGCACCCCTCCTGTGAGCTTGGCCTCCCAGCCATGGCCATCTGCCATCCTGGGCACTTCACAGGTGGACAACATTGAGAGGTAGCCTCAGCTCAAACCTCCCCCGCGAGGGAACTCACACTAATGCATATAAACTTCTGGCTAATACTTACCCAGTTCAGCTATTGTGGTTGAACGGTAAAATTGGAATGGTATCGCATCCGAACCCATCCATCAGTTTTTATAAAGGGCTAAGGCTCATGCCTCAACATTTTCATCATCATAAACCATTTTTGTTTCTCAACACATGTCAAAACATATCAATTGAATGACTCATCATTCCAAGGTTTTCATAATCATTTTCACCAAGTATTCCCATCTAAAGTGATCAAGTTTTTGGGTTTAACTCTAATCACTAAGTTAAGAGTGTTCACTAAGGTGGGATGCTAATATCAGTATCATGCCATAGAATGACATTTATTGTAGGCCAAGTTTTATACTCTTTATGCTATCTAAACTACTTTCTAAAATCTCACGAAGCATTACTAAAAGTAAAGAAAACTTTGGTAAAGTAAAAGGTAAAACTTGTAAGTAAAACTTGGGATGGGTATAAATCAAAAGGTATAACCAAAGCATGCCTAATGCATCTTTCATAGGTTATCTTGCTTGGAAGGGTTAGCTTGCATTGTTAATGATGGCTTGCAAGTATTAGCTTGCTACTAATAGCTTTCCTTGATTGGTGCAGTGGTTGAAATTCTCCTCGTCTTCTTTGGGGTAGAACTCCTCCTCCTCGTAGACTTGGTCAGTACTATCGTCTATAAATACATACGGAATACACAATCACCAAAAAATATTAACTAGTCTATTTAGCACACTAAGGCACACATTTTATGATCTAGTATCATCACATTCATCCCAGGATTTAATGAACTAGTTCATTTATTTTATTTGAGAAAAGTAATTTCTACTCATTGAAATTAACTAAGATTTAATATTCTCCAATTAAAATATGGGATCATGTGGACACATGTCATCACCATATATTCTAATACATGAGAATGTGATTTAAATGTTGGATCACATTTTAATAAGTTTAAGTTTAATATTTAAAAGATTTAAAGTGACTAGAAATGCCTATATAATATTATTTTGGTACTAGTCCAAAATCACTGCATGCAAACCTAAATATTATTACATATTTAGATAGGTACTATCAATTGTGATTTTTGAGAGTTGGAATCAACTCAAAAGCTATTATGGTTGATTTTTGAAAAATGTTTGAATGTAGAAAAGTCTCTTTCTTGTTTTTTTTGCTATATGTGATCTGTAACTCTAATTGATTTAAATCCAACTTTATTGGATAGATATTTGAATTATCTTTCTAACAAAATTTGAATCATTCAATTTGGTTTAGTATAACTCTCTGAATTGATCAAGTGGACAGAAACTAGATTAAGTCTAAATAGAAAAAACATTATTTGAATTTTAGGCCCAGCGCGGGAAACTAAACGAGCCGGCCCAGTGACACTCCGCGGCAAAGAGGACAACTGACAGGGAGTCCCGCATGTCAACGGCACAACTAAACGTTAAGTGGTAGGGGCGATGTGGACCGTGCGATTAGAACCTAGATCAACGACTCTGGCTCATCGTCGACGACGGACTGGTCGCCGACGAGACTTAACCCTAGTGGCTCGGTGTGGGTCGACTGGGGGCTTACCAGGGCTCCAGCTAACGTGGCGATGGGGGCAATCGAACGAGCGGACGACCACAGACTCAGGCGAGGTCGCGGCGGCTCCTGGGGTGATCGCAATCGACGTGCCCCTTTCTCCTCTACTCCGGCGACTCCGGTGGAAATTCCGGTGAACGGCTGCTTGAGCGGCTTCAGCGAGAGGTGTGAGGGACTCAGTGGGAGGTGGGGAGTGTTGGAGTGTGGAGAAATGGAGCTGGGGAGGGTTCCTTTTATAGCTCGACAAGGAGACCATGCGGTGCGACGTTGAGCTCGTTGGTGATGGTGGTACATGGCGCTAGAGGTATGGGCGGGGTAGGCGGACAGTGGCTTACCTCCTGGCGGTCAGCTACGGCGCAATGGTGCAGCTAGGGGCGGTGGTATGCGGTCGGGCGAGGTCGACGCTCTACACGGCAGAGGCGGTCCTCGACGCGGCGGGAAAAGGGCATGTCCTGGAGCATGCTGGGGTTATGGCGGAGCGGCGCGTGCAAGCTGAGGGCAAGGCGCGGATTATGCTGGCCTATCGGGGACGACGCTCTGGCGTGCTCCGTCCATGGCGCAGAGGCTCAGTGCGCGGGCGCTCCTCGGTGGTCTAGTGCTCGGCTGTGTCCGTAGGGTGGACAGGGGGTCGCGGTAGGGTGCAGCGGAGCTAGGGGATGTGCTGGTTTGGCCCGGAGCTGTCTGATGTCTACGCACTTCTATTCTTGTAGACAGTTGTTGGGCCTCCATGTGCAGAGGTTTGTCGAATAGCATCAAGTTTTCCCTTAAGTGGATCACCCAAGGTTTATCGAACTCAGGGAGGAAGTGGTCAAAGGTATCCCCTCTCAAGCAACCCTGCAATCAAGATACATGAAGTCTCTTGTGTCCCCAACACACCCAATACACTTGTCAGGTGTATAGGTGCACTAGTTCGGCGAAGAGATAGTGAAATACAAGTGGTATGGATATAAGATAACGGTGCTAGAAAATACTTTAATGGCGTGGAAGAGACTAAAGGAAAACTGAAATAAAGATGGAAACAAGCAAACATGTAACAGATCTAGTTGCAGACGGTGTATCAATGCTTAGAAACAAGGCCTAGGGATCATACTTTCACTAGTGAACACTCTCATATAAATATATTATCTTCATGATACTACTCTTAACTACTCTCCGGTTGGACACTCTAATCGATGGTAGGGCTATAACAGCACACCTCAAAGTTCATCTTTCCCATCTAGATAACCACACACTGTCACCTTGAGTACTAGATGGTTCCAACAAACACCACAATTTCATAGAGACATCCAACTCCAAATATAACTCATAACAAGTATTTGTAAACTCTAGCCTAAGTGCCACCATGGTGTGCACGCTGTCACTTTCAGACACATGGGGAGAGCAGAGATCTATTAAAGCACTTGAGTAGCAAGGTAGACCTAATTGATTAGAAGCTCTTGATCTCAATAAGATCATGCATAGAGAGAGAGATGAACACATAGCTACTAGCAGAACCCCTTAGCCTCGAGAGAGGACTACTCCCTCCTCATCATGGGACTCAGCAATGGTGATGGAGATGGTGGTGGAGATCGATGGAGATGGCTCCGGGGGCACTTCCCCGTCCCAGGAGGGTGCCGGAACAGAGACTTTCTATCCCCCGAATCTCCCCTTCGGTGGCGGCGGCGCTGCGGAACTTTTCGTGGATTTCTGATTGACGATTTAGGGTTTTGGTATCGGGAGGCTCTTATAGGCGAAAGAGGCAAGGTCGGTGGCTGGCCAGGGGGCCCAAACCATGCCCTGGCGCGGCCTAGGCAGGCCCGCGCCAAGGGGAGGTGTGGCCACCCTGTGGCCCCCTCCGTCTCGTCTTCTGGCTCCGTGAGTCTTCCGGAAAAATATGAACTTTTTCTTTTGTCCCGTCCAATTCCGAGAATATTCATTTTCTGACTTTCTTGGAACCAAAAACAGCAGAAAACATGCAACTGGCACTGTGGCTCTTGTTAATAGGTTAGTCCAAGAAATCATATGAAAAGTACTCCAAAGTGTGGACAAAACACAAGAAAGTAGATAAAACCAAGCATGGAACATCAAAAATTATAGATACATTTGCAATGTATCACTATCTCTGGCGCGTTGCCCACATTTGGTCGGCGACGACCAAGAACGGGCGGTGCGGTACTACTGATAGGGGCTAAATGGTAGCTCTTTGATGGCTTGGTTGGAACTATGGGAGACAGGGAAGAGCAGAGGGGGTCGAATGGGGGACAAAGAGTTGATTAGCAACAATATTAGTTAGGCCAAATTTTCTCTGCCTACCAACTGTTCGACAAAATGGCCGCAAGAAAGTTTTGTTTGAATTTTGAAAAGATTTTTGGTGGGTGTGTTAGTAATATGCTTGAGCATCTATGGTTTCTTGGGATTGTCAAGGTGAACTCATTTGAGTGGTTTTTGAAAAAGTGGGATCTATGCATATGAAATGGATTCCATTTTCAAATGCCATTTAAAATTAGGGTTTAAATGTTTTTGTAAGATTTCAAAGTGGGCCTTGGTAGATCATTACTTGTACTAACATGGGGTGCAAAGATTTAGAATTGTTTCTGTTTGAATTTGACTTCTAGGAACACCTAAAGTGACCTAGTGAATTAAAATGGCAAAGTGACCATTTGCCTTTATTAATTCCATTTGATTTCTTTTTCTTTTGATTTTGTTTTTAAATTATCTATATGATGTGGCATTCATATATGAATCATTTTACAACCATTAGAACAAACATGGTAGTTCCAAAAAATTCTATATAAATGCAACACACATATGCATTCCTAATTATTTTAATGATAAAAAGTTTTTGTTAACCCTAAATTGGGTGATTTGGATCTTGATAACCTTGATTAAAGTTTTGGGATGTTACATGAAGCCTTCAAAGCTACAAGTACCGAAGACTTCTAAGGGGTTATTAACTAAAGACCTTGAAAGATTGAAGAACGTGAGGACTATCAAGATCACGAAGACTTTTGAAGACTCGAAGGCTCGAAGATTCATGTGACCCCTACTAGGAACCAAACCTGGATAGACTTCGCTACAATCATTAGATGCGATGATTTGTTTGCTATATTTTTTATGGTTTTGCCAACATAGACAAATAAAACCTATTTTAAAAATACAATTTGTTTGTTTGGGTCTCCCATGTCCCTCTTGCTAGACTTTACTCTCCCTACATTAAATCTTGAAGAAGGAAGAATGGAGACAAATCGAAGAACTTGAATGAGGGTGCTAAGGTGAAATTCTACCAAGTGGATCAAAAGAAGAACACTCACTTGGTGGAGGATGAAACAAATCCTTGAAGATAAACAACACACAAGTGCCTAAAGGATTAGAAAAAAACAAGGATAAATGCTTCCCTCCAATGTCGTTCTCTCTCATAGTAATTTCTTGTGTTATAAAAAAATAGTTGAGTGAACTTGGCATGATTTGTTGTTTTGTTTGGTTTATTTATATGGGTAATCTTCTTTTTCCTCTTCTTCTATAATCCATTCATTCATACTCTAAACCTCGATCAACTCGATAGATGGGCCATATCAATAAAGAAGACAAGGAACTCAACTTCTCCAAGCGTATGAGCCACACCGATGCAAAGAAGTGGATGCACAAGATAGAAGGAAGAATGAAGAATGCCAATATTGAAGCTAATAAAATGGTTCATTATGCCACCCAATTCCTAAAGGAGGAAGCTGCAACTTGGTGGGAGATGCAAAACACCATTGATGATCATCAAGGGATGACATCTTGGGAAGAATTTAAAGTGGTTCTACTACAATCTCGTCTCGTCACTCGAAAATCAAAAACCCAAGGAGTTGAAGCCCTAAAACATTCAGCCTGTAGAATTTGTGGGGAAATAGGAAACACCTGCAAGGAGCATCGTGATCAGTGCCCCCACTGTGAAGCAATTCGCCCCTTTGAAGTATGCCCCACCTCTCAAGTTACATGGTTCTTGTGTGAAGGAACCAACCACAACCCCTAGCAATGGCACCTCTACCCGATGGTACAACAAGTGAATCGGCAAGTTAGAGATGGAATGCACCACGACATGTTATGCTTACCAAAGAAGAGGAAGGATCCAAGCAAAGTTGTATGCTTCAAGTGTCACAATCTTGGGCATTATGCAATTGATTGTCCAGAACAGAAGAATGTGGTTCGAAAGGATGAAAACAATGATGGTAATGGTAATAGATGTAGTAGCAACAAGAAGCCCAAGAAGGATCCTAGCCAGGTGACATGCTACAAGTGTGGTGAAACAGGGCATTACACGTCAGATTGTCTTGAGAAAAGGAAGAATGGCGGTGGTAATGGAAAGGAGCCCAATCCGTCCATCAAGCTATGGTGAATTATGTTAGTGTGAGTTAAGATTACAAATCATTATACCCGAAGAACCCAACAAATACAATCTTTTAAGGATCGTAGCACCCCTAGTGTAACCGAACCTATTTCTTTCTAGCCTTCTCGAATCTCGGGACGACATTGTTTTTAAGGGTGGTAGTCTGGAACATCCCAAAAAAATCCTAATTTTTGGAACGTTCAAAATAAAAATAATAAGTTGATTGAATTCTTTAACCTTGTTGAAATTTGATTTGAGAAGAAACTTTTAGGACTGTTCAAAGTTTCCTAAGCCACATTAAAAAATGGATCAGCATGACTATTCAATTGGTTGGAAAGTTTTGTACAAATTCAAGGGTTTTAGATTGCATTGCATCATGCATATCATGCAAAATCCTACTCAAAAAATCTTTTGAGAAAAACCCCTATTCAAAAATCTTGTGTGAAAATCCCTAAGTCAACACTTGAGGTTATTGAAATTGTGTCTTGTATTTTATGGGATAGGATAAATGATTCATAAATGTCCTAAAAAAATCTTGGAATAATTCCATATAGATTGACACCCTAAAATCCTATTTTATGATTCTTCCAAAAGAGTCATATAATGCAACATATGCATAATGGCAATCTTGTTATTTTGGTTTTGACCAAAACTATGAGCTTATAGATATTATTGGGTGTGTTTGATTTTGCAAGAATATATAAATTGGTTTTACTCCAATTGAAGTTATAAAACAAAAGATATAAAAGAAATACTAAATAGAAAAATAATAAAAGTAAAACAATAAAAATAAAGTAGACCTAACCTTGCCGGACCGAACAGCCCGAGCCAGGCCATCCTATTAACTACTGCGCGCAGCGATAGTGAGCAGTAGCAGCGCAACCCATCTAACCCTATTACTCGCCTGCCCCGTGCAGCATGGAGCAGATCACCGTGCAGCCGCAGCCCGCTCCCTTCTCTCTATCGCCAACATGTGGGACCTACCGTGCCTTCTTCCACCTTGCACCAGGAGATCAAGATGACCACGGTTCGTCAATACCGAATGGAATCCTCCTGATTTCACGCAAATTTCCTGCCCCCTTTCCAAGATCGTCTGGTTATAAATAGCCCTATATCCTCTCGTTGTTTTCCCTCGAAAACCCTTGCCCGAAGCCGCCAAGCTACTGTGGAATCGGTCACCGAAGTTCCACCAACGCCACCACCCGAGGAAGCTTCAGATCGAACATGTCATCAAGGTTTCTGAGTACCCTGCGCCCCTGTTTCCCCTCATCCTCATCCCAATGGTCTTATGACTCGCCTCACGTTTTTCCCCTCTATGTTGAGCATCAGGAACCCCAGGAGGAGTTGTTGGAGTCCACTGCTGCCCAAGCCCGTCCAATAGTGCCTCCTCGCTGTCACAGGGAGCTTGTCACCATGTTGTGACCACCATCAGCCTCCCCGTGCTGCTACGCACCTCGTCCACCACTCCATGGAAGCCGAGGACCTCAGGAATGCCTCCACCACTGCCTCTCGAACTGCACCGCCGCCCTGCTACCGTCGACACCGCTGCTGGCTCGCCATCCTCGACGAGTGCCATATGATCTAATATAGGTGGACTAGATCTCTTCGAGCTGAGCCAAGTCGAGTCGGGAACCGGGAGCTCAAGCCGACACCAAGCTGAAGAGCGAGCGCCTGCCCCACCATCCGATCAAGATCTAGAGGCTTTAGATGATCCACTTAACCCAAGGGGTATGGACCAATCAGATCTTGCCACGTCATCAGCACGCTCTATCTTTTTAGAAAATAGATTAAATAGGCGGAAAAACATATAAACTTGTAAAACTCATAGTAAAATATGTACATGTCCAAAAATTGTATAAAATATATTGTTGGAAAAATAATTTAACGTTGAACAGTATTTCCTGATCATATATAATTTTTATAGTATAGTTTGTTTGTATTTATTTAAATTGGTTAAATAAACTTTTAATGGTATTTAATTTGTTTGAACAATAACTACAACTAAGAAAAATACAAATAATATGTCAATAGATTCATAATTTTGTGTCCAATACTAATATGTATTTGACTTGTCGAATTTATATTTTAAACTAATTTAAACTCTCTTAATTGGTAAATAAATCATAAAAAATTATTTATAAATCCAAATTTAGTGAAACTAGTTTATATGGTTTTGTTCTGATCACATCTATCAAGTAAAAATATAAAGATTATTTGACACTATTTTACCAGATGTTTTTGTAGAAATCCTAAATTGTATTTTTATAGTAATTAAATCATAGAAAAAATCTATAATTCCTTTTTGCATGATTCCAATTGCTACTGGCTATAAATTGAATTACCCATCTAGTGGTATATAATTCAAAATTTAATATCACGAAAACATCAGAATTTTAGTTAAATTAATTTAAACCCCTATTTAAATCAATATAGTTCATTAATAAATTTTTTTATGCATTAAATGCCTTTTCATATGCATCATGTGTTATAATAGTATTCATAATGCTAAATACAACCATTGTGATATATTGAATAGTCATGCATGCATATGATGGCCGTTCTTTTGTTCTATGTTTTATTGTTGCTATGTTTGCAATTGTTTTGATTAGAATTACTTTATTCCCGCGTTAGATTGACCAGAGAGTGCGTTTTCTATGGTGGAATTAAATCATCACACATATTATTAACATAAGGCAAGTTACACCTGTTGTTCATATATTGACTTAGTTTTGAATACTATGCATGTTTTGCTCTTCAAAATAGTAGTATGCATGTGTAGGATTGTTTTGGTATATCTACTTGGAAATATTTTGCAAGTGCGATGATTTTTGTAGTATGCCATGATAATTCTTTACTTAGGATTTTCCTTCCTAGTAGGTTACCCATGTTTTTGCTAAGTACTGCTTGCTATGCTATATATATAAAGTATCGTTTGGGGGTTCGAAAGACTAAAAATTTCTAAGTATAAAAGCTCTCTCGAGTGAACCTTTCCTTCTCAAAAACCCCCTTCAAAATAAAAACTAAGTTTTCTTCTAGGCGGAATGGTTGTCGGGTCAACGAGTGGAATTTGGTGGAGGACGGCCGCCCAGGAATCAAAGAAGTCTGCCATGTTTTAGAATTCAGAAGCTTCTAGTGCAACCATAATACATATGGGATCTGTCTTGGCCTAGTACTTAGTGGGAAACCTCACCTGGGTACAAACATTTGGAGGTTCTTGGCACGGTTGGATTTAGAAGGTAGAGGAGCTAATAAGAGAGAGCCTTGCCATGGGCTTGTCTATAAAAGGACTTGATCGTGGATTGTTGGTAAAGTGCACAACCTCTCGAGAGTATTGTAATATGATAGATCAGCTGAGTTCATGGAAAAGAACACTTTGATTATATGAAAGATGGAGCCTCTGAAGGATCTTCCTCTCTCTTTCCAAACTTAAAGTTTTCTAAAACCTCATGGCGTGCGTAATATCGCAAATGGGTGGGACTTTGGGGACTTGGTGTGTCATATCCAAGTAACTTGGTGCGTAATATCCAAGTGTCATTTAGTGTGTAATATCCAAATTTTAGGTTGATTGCACACTTGGTGCGTAATATCCTCGTGTTCCACTTGACCCTATACTACTTAAACAATGTTTACAAAGTAGGTTAAAACTCTCCCTCTTTTCTTCTTACTTGGAGAAAATTGGCTTTATGCAAATGAACTCCAAAGCCTAATATATCCTTGCATGTAGAGTTAGTCTTGTTCTTTCCTTCGTGTAATTTTCCAATACATTCAAAGTATTGACCATCTCGTTTGGCTGCACATTTCATGTGTAGAATTTGGAGATCATTGAAAGGTGCGCTAGGATCGCGGGTCTTCACTCAACCTACCTATGGCATTGATGGGACTCCAAGTTGTATAAGTTAGCTTATGTTGTAATAATGTAAAGTCTGGATTATTCGATTCATGTAATAAATACTTGTGTTTTAAATGATATTTCATCGACTCTAAGTGCTAGCTATTGATCCAGGGACTAGCATGTTAATCATAGGGACTTAGGATCTCTATCAATCCAAGGTCACTACACACAATGATCCAAATGACCACACACACACTCAAGTGGGTGTGGTGATGCAATATCTGTCACACTGGTGCTCCATCGCATTCCAATGTTGCACTCCAACATGTTCTAGGGCTTTTTGACCATGGTTTGACACATATTGGAGTGTCATTGCATGTGTTCTTTTCCAAATCAAAATGATCCACATGACCACACACACTCAAGTGGGTGTGGTGATGCAACCTCTGTCACACTAGTGCTCCATTGCATTCCAATGTTGCACTCAAGCATGTTCTACGGCTTTCTGAGCATGGTTTGACACATATTGGAGTGCCATTACATGTGTTATTTTCCAATACACAATGATCCACATGACCACACACACTCAAGTGGGTGTGGTGATGCAACCTCTATCACATTGGTGCTCCATTGCATTCCAATGTTGCACTCCATCATGTTTTAGGGCTTTGTGACCATGGTTTGACACATATTCGAGTGTCATTGCATGTGTTCTTTTCCAAACCATAATGATCCACATGACCACACACACACTCAAGTGGGTGTGGTGATGCAAGCACTTGTGCTCTATTGCATTGCAATGTTGCACTCCAGCATGTTCTAGGGTTTTCTGACCATGGTTTGACACATATTGGAGTGTGACTTGTCGTCGGATTGATGACAAGTACGCCATGAGGGGGTCCTCGAGGCATGTGGAAGAGAGGGGTGTGAGACGTACGGTATTCCGGGACAATGAGCACACAAGTTTACCCAGGTTCAAATCCGCCGGCTTTGGACGGATCCTACTCCTACTAGCAATCCAGTAATACGGCAGAGGCGGATATGGGTTACAAGGGTTTCACCTGTGTGAGTTGAGATTGTAGACTATTGTGAGGGTGCCCTAAAGGCTCTCCCTAGGACGACTTATATAGATATCGGCCTAGGGTTTACATGAGATATCTTTCCGGCTACGACTAAGAGTCGGTTACAGAGTACATCTTGAACTACAAGTAACACTATGGGCCTATGTCGGTAAGTCTTCTGGGCCTTCCCGCAGCTGGACTGGACTCTGTCTCTTCTCCCTGACTGGGCCGCCCATGAAGAAAAGCTCTAACCCGAAGTGGGCGACCCTGGTCAGTGAGGAACTGTAAGGATACCCAGAAAGTATATCCCCAACAGCAGCCCCTGGAAGCCTCCAAGACCCAAATTCGGGTACATCTTCATCTAGCTTGATCTTCGGCTTGCAGAATCTTGAAGGGTTTTTGAAAATTCAAAACAAAAGATACGATCCGGGTCTCAAAAAGTGAGTCGAACCTACAAATATGTTACTCGTGTTTCTAGCTCAAAATTCAAACTAAGCCGGAACTTGGTCTCTGACGTAATCTGACAACAGTCATGGTCAAGTCACGTCACTAACAGACATTTCCTGTCAGCACAACCATTGGTGGGTCCACCTTTCGCGGAACCGAGGAGCCGTTTCAATGCGTGCGTGGAGATCGAGGTGGCGTAATCATCACGTGGGGGTTTCCCAGTCCTTTCCACGACACGTGGCATATTCACTGTAGTGTTTACACGAATTTTGACACGTCTGGCGGATATAAGTGGTGAGGATTCTTTTTCCTCATCTCCTTCACCAGTTCCTTGTGCTGTTTCCTTCTCCTCTACTCATCCCACGAACTTAGCGCTCCACTGCTCCCCAAAAATCCTCTAGTGCCGCCCATCCAAGGTCACCGGTGCACCGGAAACATGGCTTCTGCATCATCTTCCAGCTCGGCAGCGACGGCAGCGGCAGCGGCAGAGAAGGAGAGCTAGCGCGGGGTTTGTATCCCGTGCGTCCTCGACGATCCCAAGCTCCGTGTCGTTGAGGATGAAGGGCTCCTCCGCTCCGGTGACTGGCAGAGCGGCTTTGGCGAATCCGTCCCCAACCCCCGCGACGATAAGCGAGTGCACTTCGGCACTCACCTTGACAAAGGTCTGAGTTTTCCTCCCTCAGATTTCTTTTCCGAGGTCATTAGTCATTATGGAGTTGATCTCCATCATCTCCCCCCGAACTCCATCTTAGAGATGAGTGAGTATGCCTCTTTGTGCGAGGGGTATCTTGGCATTAGGCCGAGCCTCACTCTCTTCCGGTAATATTTTCATGTCCGGAGAAATTCCATAACTGCTGGTAATCCTTATATTACCGGTACAATTAGTTTTTCGGTTAGGCGAGAGCACGTTTATCCCGGGATCATGGCAAGTGAGTCGGTCGAACAATGGCCATCCACTTTTTTCTATCACAAGGATATCCCCGCTCCTGACAAAGATCATGCTTTGCCGGCTTTCGTCGATGGTGCCGCTACACCCCAAGAATCCTGGGACGAGCTCGCTCCGGCCCCTAGTGACGATCTGCTCCTCGCCAAGGGCCTGAAAGGGTCCGACTTGGTTCAATGCTAGGTGGCACGCCGGATCCAACCCCTTCAACATCATGGAGATCGACTGATGCATTCCATCACGTTGTTAAAGAAGGATTCCCTCCGCATCAGCCCCAAAACCTTAGAGCCAAAAGATTATGTAAGCCCAATCAGATGGCTGATAAGGGAGCGGCCAGAGAGGAAGATTCTGGAGCTGTCCCTGGACATGCATACAGTTGAAGATCCTGTTGTGCCGGTAAGATCCAGCAACAACTCTTTTTATGTGCTCATATTTATGTTATTTTTGCAATACCGAGATACTTTTCCTTTTCAGCTTGCTGACCTCCCCGAGTCAGAGTTCGCTCCTATCGAGGGATATCCTCCTAAGTTTTCTCAGGATGAGGGTGAATTGGTTCCAATGCCGGAAGTCGTTCTTCGGAAACGCAAGGCTCCGACATTGGCCATTGGCACAAAAGAAAAGCGCCCGTTGTGAAGAGGTAATCTTTCCTCATAAGGACTTTGTATTTTGCTCGTATTTTGTTCTGAGATGTAATGTTCTTTGTTCTACTACCTTCTTAGAGATAAACAACTCATCAAGGGCAAGGGGAAGGGAGCTGCCTCGAAACCCCTATGTTAGTCGAAGCTCAAATTGGCTTCTCCTGCCGTGGCTCCTCCGACTCCTGCCCCTCAGCCTTCAGCAGCGCCGGAGATTACTGCATCTCCAACCTTTGTAGAAGATCTGGCTCAATCAACAGAGCCAGTGATCCTTGAATCGCAAACTGATATCACCATGGGTGACTCAGGTTTTGATAAGGGTGAACCCTCTTTAGGTAATGATCCCTCAGCAGAGACCTTCGCCGACAATCTCCTGGAAAATCCAGGACTTGCCTAACTTGGCTTATCTCGGAAGTCTATGGAGGAGATTCAACGGCTAGCCCAGTAATGCCTGGAGAGCCGGACTATCTCTACCAAAGAAGAAGCGCAAGAAGCAGAGGATATCAAGCACTCTGATCTTCTTGAACAAGTTCGTCTTCGCGACGAGAAGATGAGTTCCGGAGAGCTTCCAATTGCGCTAGTGATCCCCCTCACCTTCGCCCGAAAAGGTTGCCACCGAAGTGAATACGAATTTAGACAAACTCATTCGCGAACAATATCTAAGTCAGAATTTCAACTCCCATTTTTCCTTATTTCATATCATATCCTCTAGCCCCCAAGCATGAAACTGGAAAATCAAATCCAGTTTTATGCTTCCTTAGGATGCCAAAGAATGAACTGGTGTACCCCCAAGGCTAGTGGTGATATTAGTAAAAATATTAGCCCGAGTCTTTAGTAGACTTCTGACTCTAGGTATTCTGACGTATAGAAAGTATATTCCTATAACCAAGATTTGTTGAAGAATGTTTGTAACAAGCGGAAAGTAATTAGATCTCTCTGGCTTGAAAATGCACAATAGAAAGTTTCCAGGGATGAGGCCGAAGGTAAACATTCTGAAACTCAAACCTTGTCTTGTATTTCATAGTTGAATTTTTTGTTGAACTATTGTTCTTTTGACTTACAGCACTGGTAAAGCAGTCCTATGCTATGATTGAAGAGGCCGAGAATCTTAAGACCCTGGTGGTGGAAAACAAAGAACTTTGCCAAGAGCTGGATAAGATTAAGGCAGATCATGAGAAGAGCATTGCTCAAATTCTCGAATCCACCTCCATGGCCACCGAGGAGCGTGATCGTAAGATTACGCTTCAAGATAATAAAATATCGGATCTCAGCAATGAGCTGTTCAGAGACAAGGACATTTCCGAGGCACTCCGGGCTGAACTCAAGAGTCTTTGGGAAGAGAAGACCAAAGTCGACGATGTCATCTTTGGTATGTTTCCCTTTTACTGAATTATCTGCATCTTCCGACTCTTTGGAGTCTGGGTTTACTTGACTTACCCTTTGCATTATATGCGCAGGCCCTCTGAACTTGATAGACCCAGCCTCTGCCGAATCTTGCACCAATCGGCTTACCCAAGTCGGTGATTTGCTGCATGACTTCCGCCAATCCCTCGAAGATATTGGCGAAGTTCTCAAGGTTCCGGACATGCATAACATGTCTAGTTTTGAGGTGCGAGACAAGGCCAAGGATATGCCGCAGCTTGTTCAGGACTAGAACATGTCGTACGCACGAACCGCAGTGCAAAACGCTCTCACCATGGTTATGAGCCACCATGGAAACATGGAAATCTGGCAAGTAACCAGAGGGTACTGCAAGGTGGACGAATACGGACAGGAGCAAGACATCAAGGCTATCATGGACTCCTGTGCTGGATACGGGTGCCACGTAGCTGATTTGACCAGCTACAACACTCCCTTCTTCACCCGCGTGGACACGCCGCGTCCGCCTTCCAAAGAAACAACTGAAGTTTCCGATGATGATCAAACCATATCGGATTTGAACATCTGGGAGCGTTATCAAAATGAGGCCGATGTATCCAGTGAGACGGCAGCTCCTACCTCTCCCCCTACATCATAAAGTATCAGAAAGAACAATGTGTTATTCTGAAAACAATTTGGGTCTGTAAATAAGTAGTATAATACTTTTGCTAGTGCTAAGCTTTATTTTATCTATTCAACACTTTTGGCTTTAATATTTTGTGCCTGAAAAGTTTGCATAAGCACTTGTATTTTTTGTCTGCACTTATCGTTTATCTGGATTTCCGCCTCGTCCCTTTCATGAGCCGGCCAACTTTTAGGACGGAAACTTTGCCGAGCAATGGAGCTCAATTGCTAAACTAGTTTAAACTCGGAAACAAAGCCGGCTTCCAGTACCAAAAATTCACTACTCGGAAAATGCCCGCATCCAGCAATCAGACAACTAACCAAAGTATAAACTAGAAATTTTAGTTTTATACTCGAAGGTAGCAATTTTAGAATCCGAAATCTAAACCAGAACAAACATGAGCATAAAGTACTTTCAAGTATTCTGGGATTTTTGACTGTGACATGATCATTCGGAAATAAGATGGTAAAAACTTCTCAGAAAGATTTTGAGGCAACCAAGACTTTATTTCTCAATGAACATGTACACATATACGATCACAAAGAAAAATAAACTAAGAATAAAAGGGACGTAGCTGAGCAATATTCCATGGTTTGTCTAACTCATCCAGATTTGTACTGCCTCCAGCTCTCTTTCTCTTCTTAGTAGCAGGTCTTTCTTTGACTGGCCGCATATCAGTTAGGTAGTATGAACCATTGTGTAATACTCGACTAACTCAAAATGGCCCTTCCCATATTGGGGAAAGTTTGTGCTTTCTCTGCTGCACAAGCCGGAGAACCAAATCACCCTTATTGAAAGACCGGTTTCTGACTCTCTGGCTATGATACTTGCATAAATTCTACAGATAGGCTGTTGATCTCATCTCAGCAATGACGCGAACTTCTTCGACTAAGTCGAGATTATTTTGTAGAGAAATTTCGGCATCGTCTTCAATTTACGCCGCCACTCTAGGAGACGTGTGAATCAAATCACTAGGAAGAACTGCTTCTGCACCATCGACCACGAAGAAAGGTTTGTATCCGGTTGACTGATGGCCCAAATATATCGAGCTCGTTGGGGAACCCCAAGAGGAAGGTATGATAAGCACAACATCAAGTTTTCCCTCAGTAAGAAACCAAGTTTATCAATCTAGTAGGAGCAAGGAAACACCTCAAAGGTGTAGCTAGCTGAACGTTTGCAGGGTGCACTACCGGCGCCAGCAGCAACATGGAGACCTGCACAACACAACCACCGAACTTTGCCCCCAACTTGCGATGAGGTTGTCAATCTCACAGGTTTTGCTGAAAACAAAGGATTAAACATATCGAATGGAAGGAAGTAATAGTTTGCAGAAAGTAAAAACAAAGAAGTAAACAATTTATAGATTGTATGTAAAAGAAAGGACCGGGGTCCATAGTTCACTAGAGGTGGCTCTCCTTAAGATAGATAACATGCTGGGTAAATAAATTACAGTGGGGCAATTGACAAACATCGAGAAAGCAATACATGCATATACTAATCATCTTGACTCCTTTGGAACTTGATTGGGCATTACAACATTATACATAGACCGCCATCCAACTGCATCTATGACTAATAATCCACCTTCAGGTTATCATCTGAATCCCCTCCAGTATTAAGTTGCAAGAAACAAATTATTGCTTTACGAATTGCGTGTAAAGTAAACAATACGATTGTTCTATGAACAAAGGATTGTTGTTTTCTCCCTGGTAGCAATAGCACATCTAGTACCTTAGAGATTTATGTCACTTCCCCAGATTACCAGAGGCATGAACCCACTATCAAGCATAAATACTAACTCTTGGAGTTACTAGCATCTACTTGGCCAAGATAGCTACTAACAGCGGAAAGCATGCAAGATCACAAATAACAAAGACATGATAGAATCAATAATCAATCTGAAATAGAATCTCAATATCCATCGGATCCCCGCAAACACAACATGCAGAATTATAAATAGATGATCTTGATCATGAACAGAGCTCACAAGATCTAGACATGAAAGCACAAAGGAGGAGAACCAGCCATCTAGCTACTACATGGACCCGTAGTCCATAGATGAACTAACGCATCTCACCGGAGGCTTGCATGATGATGAAGAAGGCCTCCAGGGTGAATTCCCCTCTCCGGCAAGGTGCCGGGAAGAGCTTCAGATCCCTCCCGATCTAGGGATGGAGATGACGGCGACTATAGACTCTTTCGTGGATTTTTATCGGGTACTTAGGGTTTTGGTCCCGAGGGTAATATATAGGTGGAAGGAGAGGCCGAGAGGGTGCTGGGGTCGGCCAGACCACCCCCTAGCGCGGGCCAGGCCTGGCCGTGCGGCCAAGTGGTGTGGCCGGCCCCCAGCTCTTCTCCGTCTCGTATTCTGGCATCAGATGTCTTCCGAAAAAATAGGCACTTTGGCTTTTGTCCTGTCCAATTCCGAGAATATTCATTTTTTGACTTTCCTAGAACCAAAAACAGCAGAAAACAGGCAGCTGTCACTGTGGCTCTTGTTAATAGGTTAGTCCAAGAAATCATATGAAAAGTACTCCAAAGTGTGGAAAAAACACAAGAAAGTAGATAAAACCAAGCATGGAACATCAAAAATTATAGATACATTTGCAATGTATCATTGACCTATTTGGAGTTGTTCGTAAACTCCATATTACAGAAGGTAATTCCTCTGCCCAAGCCCCCGCAGCACGTCGTAGTGGTGCTTCGAGTCTTGGTTTTAGGCCTTGTAAGATTAAACCATTTCCTTGTTCGGCTTGTCCATTATCTTGTGGATGTGCGACTGACGCAATGTCAAGCCAGATATTTTGTTCATTGCAGAATCCGGTAGCTCTTCCATAGAAAAGTTACTCCTGTTGTCTGTGATAATGCTATGCAGATAACTGTATCGGATTATAACGTCCTCAACAAATCTTCTGGCTGTTGCTCCATCACAACTAGTGACGGGTTTAGCCTCAATCCATTTGGTGAACTTATCCACCATCACTAAGAGGTGAGTAAATCTACTTGGAGCCCGTTTAAACGGTCCTACCATATCAAGCCCCCAGACCGCAAAAGGCCATGTTATAGGTATTGTTTGTAGCTGATAAGCCGAAACGTGAGCTTGTTTGGCATACTTTTGGCAGCCCTTGCATGTCTTGACCAGCCGTTTGGCATCTGCCTTGGTTGTAAGCCAGAAAAAACCGTGTCGGAAAGCTTTTGCCACTAAAGATTTGGCTGCAGCGTGGTGACCCCACTCGCCTTCTTGGATCTCTCGTAAGATTTCCACTCCTTCTTCCGGAGATACACAGTGCTGAAAGACCCCAAATGCACTCCGCTTATAGATCTCACCACTAATTATAGTATACGCTTTTGCCCATTGGACGATCTGCTGGCTCAGAACTTCATCTTCAGGTAATTTTCCGTCTACCGAGACATCAAGGTAGGGTTGAGTCCAGCTGGGAATCATAGCCAGAACTGCTACTAAAGGTGAGTCGGATTTGGTCGGATATTCCTCGTCTACTCCCTTCATAGAGGGAACTTTGAGGTGCTCTAAAAATGCGCCATCCAGGACCTTTTTTCGGGCAGAGCCTATTCGAGATAGTGCATCTGCTTCCTCCATTTTCTGTTTGAGGGATGTGTTGAACTTCAAACCCTTCAAACGATTTAGATAATTCATCCACGACAGCCCTATATGCTGCCATGTGCTTGTTTGGCTTATAGATATCTGACACTTGTTGTGCAACAAGATCCGAATCTCCATTACACATTAAACGTCGAATGCCGATGTCCTTAGCAATCCGGATTCCATGCAGTTATGCTTCATACTCGGAAATGTTGTTTGTTTCCGTGAACTGTATCTGCAATACATAGAAAAGTTTATCTCCTTGGGGTGACTTGAGCACTACGCCAGCCCCTGAGCGCTTTAGACCCGTCAAAATGCAAGGTCAAGTATTCTGACTCTAGCAGGGTCATATTCTCCGTTGTCTCTGTCCAATCAGCGATAAAGTTAGTGAGGATTTGGGATTTGATTATTGTACGAGGTTTGTACTCAATGTCAAAAGCTGAGAGCTCTATGCCCCATTTGGTGACACGTCCTGTGGCGTCACTATTGTTGATTATATCTCTCATGGGAGCTGTGCTCACCACGGTAATTGGATGTTCCTGAAAATAATGCCGTAACTTACGAGATGCTAAGAACACACCGTAAGCCAGCTTTTGATAATGTGGATACCGCTGTTTTGATTTAGTTAAGACCTCGCTGAGATAATAAGTTAGATGCTGCACCAGGTGTTCCTAATTTTTCTCCGGTCTCTCCACCACCATGACGATACTGACGACCTTGTTTGTCATGCGAGATAGAGCAACACCGGTTCCTGTGGTTCCGGTGCTGCGAGGATGGGAGTAGATGAGCGTACTGCTTTCAGGTCTTGTAGTGCAGCTTCAGCTTCGTCGGTCCAAACGAATTTCTTGGTCTTTTTCAGGAGCTTGTATAGTGGTGTGGCTCTTTCACCGAGCCGGCTTACAAACCGATTGACTGCGGCAATGCAACCATTTAGTCTTTAAACGTCCTTCAGGTGAGTCGGCCTGGAAATATTGAGTATAGCCTTGATTTTGTCTCGGTTTACCTCTATGCCTCTTTGAGAAACGATAAAACCTAAAAAATTTCCGGCTGGCATTCCAAAGAAACATTTCTTCGGGTTAAGCATTGTGTTGTATTTTCGTTGATTGACAAACATTTCCTCCAAGTTGGAAATCAAGGTTTCCTTCTTTTTGGACATCTCCACAATATCGTCCACATATGCATGTACATTGCGTCCGATTTGATCGTGGAGGCAACGCTGCATAGTGTGTTGGTACGTAGCTCCTACGTTCTTGAGCGCAAAGGGCATCGCAACGAAACAGAAGGTTCCGAAGGGGGTTATGAATGAAGTTTTGACTTTGTCAGATTCCTTCATCCCGATTTGGTGATAACCTGAATATGCGTCGAGAAAACATAGGAGTTCCAAGCCTACCGTAGAATCGATAATTTGATTAATCCTAGGCAAAACGAACGGATTTTTGGGACAAGCCTTGTTCAAGGCAGTATAATCAACACACATCCTTAAATCATTGGTGTCCTTTTTAGGGACCATTACAGGATTGGCCGACCACTCAGTGTGGATGACCTCTTCTATGAATCCGGCTAACTCGAGTCGTGCTAGTTCCTTAGCTATGGCCTTACGCTTTGCATCGCCAAAACGTCATAGGGACTGTTTGATAGATTTAGCATTCGGGTGTACATTTAAAGAGTGCTCGGCAAGTTCCCAAGGTACTCTGGTCATGTCAGATGGCTGCCATGCGAAGATGTCTTGATTTGTTTGGAGGAACTTGACGAGCATGCTTTCCTATGCAGTATCTAGGCCTACACCTATCTGGGTCACCTTGGAGGGGTCACCATCCTTCAACAGCGTCTTCTTCGTCTCTTCCGATGCCTTGATCTCTGGATTCGGCTTTTGTTGGGGATATACTTTCCGAGTATCCTCATAGTTCCTCACTGACCAGGGTGGCCCACATCGGGTTAGAGCTTTGCTTCACGGGCAGCCCAGTCGGGGAGAAGATACGTAGTCCAGTCCGGCTATGGGAAGGCCTAGAAGACTTACCGACATAGGACCATAGTGTTACTTGTAGTTCAAGGTGTACTCTGTAACCGACTCTTAGTCGTAGCCGGATAGATCTCTCCTGTAAACCAAGGGTCGGATATCTATATAAGCCGTCCTAGGGAGAGCCTTTAGGGAACCTACCACCTCACAATAGTCTACAATCTCAACTCGCATAGGCGAAACCCTTGTAACCCATATTCCGGCTCTGCCGTATTACTTGATTGCTAGCAGGAGTAGGATCCGTCCAAAGCCGGCGGATTCGAACCTGGGTAAACTTGTGTGCTCACCGTCTCGGAACACCGTACATCTCACACCCCTCTCTTCCACACGCCTCGAGGACCCCCTCATGGCGTACTTGTCATCAATCCGACGACAGTTGGCACCCACCGTGGGGAATGTGAGCTTCGGATCTGCGTTCCGAGTGGAATCTGCAAAAATCAGACTCGGCAAGACTATCACCGTCGGTCTCATCCTCTACACCAGCGATGTCCCTCTCATCGTTCTCGACGAGACCTGGATTCCGGCTAGGGAGGCCGTTGTTGCCTACACCTTCATGTCTTTCGGCGAGATCAATGTATACATCGTATTCGCTGAACCTGCCCAACCCACCCCAGCGGTGATGATAGAGGCAGAAGAAATTTCTGGGTCCCCTTTGTCCATGGAGGCGGCAGAGTTCCGGATCTTAGAAAACTCTAATCCCACCTAGCTCGCACCTGTTGTGGAGATAGTGGAGAAATCCAAGCCTGAAGCAGACCTAACGGTTCAAGTCGAATCTGGAGTGGATCTCCCTGGCGAGGCTGGATCCCAGATCGATTCATCTGCTGAGGTAGAAATCCAGGAGGATCACAACAACAACTTTGGTTCCGGCCCTGCGGACGCCGGAACAGATCAACCGTTCCTGAGGCATACGTTGAGGCGTATGATGATGCAAGACTATCAGGATCTCGAGACTATCAGGATGAGGTTCTCGAGACTATCAGGATCTCGAGGAAGCCCATGAGGAAAGCCGCAACTATCTTAGGACCCACACGTCACACTTCGTCGGATACGTTGGATCCGGATCCGGCTTTGCTGATGCTGGAGAAAACACCAACTCGGTGCTGGATGCAATCAGAATAAACTCCGACTTACCTGCATCCTCGGATGACTCGATGACGTCGGCAGATTTCTGAAAGTTCTCCGTGAAGTTTGAAGAGGAGTATAACTCCATAGCTGCAGAGGAAGGAGAAGCCATGGATGAAGAATCAAGAGAAAACTCTCCCAAAGCGCAGGATGACATGGATATCAGAGATAATCCCGAGGTCCAGAAGTCCGAAAGTACCGATTAGAGCTTGACTCCGGGAAACAGACCCAAAGCCGTCTTTGCTACCGGCGCTGCCAAGAAGGCAAAGAAGAAGAACAAGACCTCGGCAAAAGACACTCCGGCAGAGGAGGTGATTGCCGAGGAATATGAGGAAGACTCGGATGGAGCATTGATCCTAGAAGATCCCAAAGAAGAATCGGTGGATGGACACATGATCACCGAAGGTGCGCGTAAACTCATCGATGCTACATTAACCACACCTATTCCTACAGCTGCAAAACTTACTGCTAAAGAGCTGGACGAAAGGGCCTAGGCCCTAGAAGCGCATCGCCAAGTACTCCTTGATGAAGCTAAAAACCTTGAGGAAGAAAAGAAACATAGCAGCTGCGGAGAAGTACAACTCTCGGCAACATCAGAAGACCAGGATGCGTCATACTCATGACGACCAATTCCCGCAGATCAACAAAGTACACTTTGGAGGAGACCATGGATGCCTCGGCGTGACAGCAACGGAGACTATGTGTATCCAACACCAGTGCAAAACACCATTGCAGCTTAAGAAATCCTAGCAAGTAATCTAGGCGCGGAACAGATTCGATTGGGCATTAAACTACTCGAGAAGGGTCTAGAGCAGCAGAAGGTCGCCCTGTCGAGAGGCGGAAAACTGGTCTCCCAATCTGACCAATGCCACACGGATCCGGCATGGAATGCCGTAAGACCCCAACATGTTCCGGAACAGCATCACCGTTCTGACCGTTGAGAAGACAACTACTCAAGAACCAGATCTTCAGCACAACACCACAAAGCTGCACGTGACTGGCGCAACGTGGCCCCAGATGCGGAGCAAGAGGAAATTGTTGCACTGAATCCGAAGAATCCTCCCCGGCGAGAGTCAAATGATCGCAGGGAAGAAGATAAAGAGAAACGTTGGGAGGAGGACTGATAGAGAATGCCACCTCCTAGACACACAAGCCGTCCGGTTGATGGACGAAGGAACAACGGACACTGTGCTGAGTCAAGCCGGCAGGGGGCTCATCGTAATAAAGATCCTCCTAATGACGCTCCGGATGGAGGCCGGTGATCAGCCGGAAACCATCCAGCTGCTCCACCCTCTCCACCAAGTAGCCATCACAATGGCTCCCAAGGAGGCCAAGGAGGGAGTCGTGGTGGAGGAGGTGGTGGCAGAAGCCAAAGTCCGGCTCCAAGGCACCGCAGCCACAGCCGACATTCGGGACGATCTTTATCCCCAAGTGACGCAAGGCACAGGATTAACTCCAACATAGAGGCGCGGCGCTACGAAAACGATGATATATACGTGGGCCCAAAGTGCTTTGGAGCACGCATAAGAGCTACAAAATTACCGGAAGGATTTGCTATCTCAAGACATATTCAAGCCTACAACAGTATAGCTCGGCCAGATACTCGGCTCCTGGAGTTTTTCTAGGCTTGCTGTATCGCCAAAGGTGGAAACAGCCTGGTCACGACCCGATATCTCCCACTCATGTTGTGGAAGATAGCGCGATCATGGCTCAATGAACTTCCGAAGAACACCATCCACAATTGGTATGATATGCAAAGTGCGTTCTTTCGGAATTTCGAAGGCACATATCGGAGGCCCTGTACGGTAGGAGACCTACAACGTTGCACCCAGAAAGCCGGAGAAACTTGCCGAGATTATCTCGGACGATGGATCGACACCAAGCACTCCTGTGAAGGAGTAAATGACCAAACTGCGATTGAAGCTTTCATTGCAGGACTCCTAATTGGTTTACTACGTCATCGCTTGAAGTGTGACAAGGTCACTGACATGGGAGAAATGATAGAAACATCGAGCAAGTATGCAGGTGCCGATGACGATGTAGAGGGATTACTTAACACCCTAGTAGTACCACAGTCGGCAAAACAACCAAAGCAGCAAGCTCCGAAGCACAAGAACACCTCGGAAGAAAAGCCCAACACTGAAACAGCAGTAGTCATTGCCACTTTCGGGTCTGGAGGACGAGGAGGGTGTGGTGGTGGCCGTGGACGCGGTCGTGGGACATCAAGAGTCCAGGACAGAGGAGTCCAACAACCCGGCAAAACCTACTCCTGGGCCGACATTGCCAATAACCCATGTGTGCATCACTTAGATGCCAATGGGGGCTCGTCCCACACAAATGCCGAGTGTCGTTTCAATGACGACATCAAGAAAGAAGATACCACTGGCTACAGGGCTAAGCGGAAGAAGGGAAAGAAGAATCCCGAAAAAGATTAAGAGACCAAGGATGATTCCGACATGGAGGAAGTTGATGCTTCAAATCCCAAGCCGGAAGGGAAAAAGAATTTCCCGACAAAGAAATACACTTACGTCACCTTCCTCGGATCTCACCAGCTAAGGTCAAGAAAGCAGTTCTACATGAGATCAACACTTACGTCACCAGCTAAGGTCAAGAAATACACTTACGTCACCTTCCTCGGATCTCACCAGCTGTCCCTCAATTTTTGGACTGGTCGGAAGTGGCAATCACCTTTGACCGTGCTGATCATCCGACTAAGTTGCACAGGCGAGGAAAATACGCATCAATCCACTTATTGACGGCTATGGTTTCTCTAAGACTCTCATGGACGGCGGCAGCAGCATCAACATTCTGTATGTCCAAACTCTATGCCGGATGAAGATCTTGGAGACCCAGCTGAACTACAGCTCTGTGATCTTTCACGGAGTTGTCCCAGGAAGACAAGCAAATTCCCTAGGAGAAATCACTTTGGATGTTACCTTTGGAACTCCAAAGAACTACCGGATGGAAGCACTGTCCTTCGAAGCAGTCCTGTTCAAGAGCGGTTACCATGCTATATTCATACGTCCAGCTTACTGGGCTTTTATGGCTTGTCCGTGTTACATTTACAATATGATGAAAATTCCAGGTCCCAACAGCGTGATCACCATCAGGGGAGACCCGAAGAAAGCGCGAGAATGCGAGGATGGAAATGTCGCCTTTGTTGAAGCCGTGCTGCACGCCCAGGTGTACCAGGAGATCAAGAAGACCATAGATCCATCCGAGATGCCCGCGACAAAGAAGGAGGTGACAAAGCCGAATCCAGAGTTCAAGGCATCAGAAGAGACGAAGAAGACACCATTGAAGGATGATGACCCCTCCAAGGTGACCCAGATAGGGGTAGGCCTAGATAGCGCATAGGAAAGCGCGCTCGTCAAGTTCCTCCAAGGAAATCAAGATATCTTCGCATGGGAGCCATCTGACATGACCGAAGTAACTAGGGAACTTTCCGAGCACTCTTTAAATCTACACCTGAACGCTAAACCCGTGAAACAGTCCCTACGATGTTTTGGCAACGAAAAGCATAAGGCAATAGCTAAGGAACTAGCATGGCTCGAGTTAGCCGGTTTCATAGAAGAGGTCATCCACACTGAGTGGTCAGCCAATCCTATAATGGTCCCTAAAAAGGACACCATTGATTTAAGGATGTGTGTTGATTATACTGCCTTGAACAAGGCTTGTCCCAAAGATCCGTTCGCTCTGCCTAGGATTGATCAAGTTATTTATTCTACGGCAGGCTCAGAACTCCTATGTTTTCTCGACGCATATTCCGGTTATCACCAAATTCGGATGAAGGAATCTGACAAAGTCAAAACTTCATTCATAACCCCTTTCGGAACCTTCTATTTTGTTACGATGCCCTTTGGGCTGAAAAACGCAGGAGCTACGTACCAACGCACAATGCAGCGTTGCCTCAACGACCAAATCGGACGCAATGTACATGCATATGTGGATGATATCGCGGCGATGTCCAAAAAGAAGGAAACCCTGATTTCCGACTTGGAGGAAACGTTCGCCAATCTACGAAAATACAACATAATGCTTAACCCGAAGAAATGTTTCTTTGGAATCCCAGCCGGAAAATTGTCGGTGAAAGGCTATACTCAATATTTCCAGGCCAACTCGCCCGAAGGACGTACAAAGACTAACTGGTTGCATTGCCGCCGTCAGTCGGTTTGTAAGCTCGTCGGTGAAAGAGCCGCACCACTATACAAGCTCCTGAAAAAGACTAAGAATTTTGTTTGGACCGGCGAAGCTGAAGCTGCACTACAAGACCTGAAAGCAGTACTCTCATCTGCTCCCATCCTTGCAGCACTGGAACCACAGGAACTGATGTTGCTCTATCTTGCTGTGACAAACAAAGTCGTCAGTATCGTCATGGTGGTGGAGAGACCGGAGGAAAATCAGGAACACTTTGTGCAGCGTCCGACTTACTATCTCATCGAGGTCTTAACGGAATCAAAATAGCGGTATCCACATTATCAAAAGTTGGCTGACGGTGTGTTCTTAACATCTCGTAAGCTACGAAATTATTTTCAGAAACATCCAATTACCATGGGACCACAGCTCCCATGAGAGATATAATCAACAATAGTGACGCCACAGGACGCGTCGCCAAATGGGGCATAGAGCTTTCAGCTTTTGATATTGAGTACAAACCTCGTACAGCAATCAAATCCCAAATCCTCGCTGAATTTGTCGCTGATTGGATAGAGACAACGGAGAGTATGACCCTACTAGAGTCAGAATATCGGACCTTGCATTTTGACGGGTCTAAAGAGCTCGGGGGCTCGGGGGCTGGCGTGGTGCTCAAGTCACCCCAGGGTGATAAATTTTTTTATGTATTGCAGATACACTTCACGGCAACGAACAACATTGCCGAATATGAAGCACTACTGCATGGAATCCGGATTGCTAAGGACATCGGCATCCGACGATTAACGTGTTATGGAGATTCGGATCTTGTTGCTCAACAAGTGTCAGATATGTGTAAGGCAAACAAGCACATGGCGGCATATAGAGCTGTCATGGATGAATTATCTAAATCGTTTGAAGGGTTTGAAGTTCAACACATCCCTCGAACAGAAAATGAGGAAGCAAATGCACTATCTCGAATAGGCTCTGCTCAGAAAAAGGTCCCAGATGGCGCTTTTTTAGAGCACCTCATAGTTCCCTCTATAAAAGGAGTAGATGAGGAATATCTGACCAAATCTGACTCACCTTTAGTAGCAGTTCTGGCTGTGATTCCTAGCTGGACTCAACCCTATCTTAATTTCTTGATACACGGAAAATTACCCGAAGACCAAGTTCTGAGCCAACAGATCGTCCGACGAGCAAAAGCCTATACTATAATTAGTGGTGAGCTCTACCAGCTGAGTGCATATGGGATCTTTCAGTGTTGTGTATCTCTGGAAGAAGGAGTGGAAATCTTACGAGAGATCCACGAAGGCGAGTGTGGTCACCATGCTGCAGCCAAATCTTTAGTGGCAAAAGCTTTCTGACACGGTTTTTTCTGGCTTACAGCCAAGGCAGATGCCGAACGGCTGGTCAAGACGTGCAAGGGCTGCCAAAAATACACCAAACAAGCTCACGTTCCGGCAGATCAGCTACGAACAATACCTATAACATGGCCTTTCGTGGTCTAGGGACATTGTAGGACCGTTTAAACGGGCTCCAAGTGGGTTTACACATCTCTTAGTGATGGTCGATAAATTCACCAAATGGATTGAGGCTAAACCCGACACTAGTTGTGATGGAGCAATAGCCAGAAGATTTGTTGAGGATGTTATAATCCGATACGGTTATCCGCATAGAATTATCATGGACAATGGGAGTAACTTTTCTATGTGTGAGATTGCCGAATTCTGCAATGAACAAAATATCCGGTTTTACGTTGCGTCTGTCGCACATCCACAAGCTAACGAACAAGTCGAAAGAGCAAATGGTTTAATCTTGCAGGGCCTAAAACCGAGACTCGAAGCACTACTAAGACATGCTGTGGGGGCTTGGGCAGAGGAATTACCTTCTGTAATATGGAGTTTGCGAACAACTCCAAACAGGTCAATTGGATACACACCTTTCTTCTTGGTCTATGGCGTAGAAGCAATTCTTCCTAGTGATTTGATTCACACTTCTCCTAGAGTGGCCATGTATATTGAAGAGGATGCCGAAATTTCTCGACAAAATGATCTCGACTTAGTCGAAGAAGTTCAGGTCATTGCTGAGATGAGATCAACAACCTATCAGCAGAAGTTATGCAAGTATCATAGCCAGAGAGTTAGAAACCGGTCTTTCAATAAGGGCGATTTGGTTCTCCGGCTTGCGCAGCATAGAAAGCACAAACTTTCCCTAGTATGGGAAGGGCCATTTTTAGTTAGTCGAATATTGCACAATGGTTCATACTACCTAACTGATATGCGGCTTGTCAAAGAAAGACCTGCTACTAAGAAGAGAAAGAGAGCTAGAAGCAGTACAAATCCGGATGAGTTAGACAGACCATGGAATATTGCTCAACTATGTCCCTTTTATTCTTAGTTTACTTTTCTTTGTAATCATATATGTGTACATGTTCAATGAGAAATAAAGTCTTGGTTGCCTTAAAGTTTTTCTGAGAAGTTTTTTACCATCTTATTTCCGAATGATCATGTCACAGTCGAAAATCCCAGAATGCTTGAAAGTACTTTATGCTCATGTTTGTTCTGGTTTAGATTTCTAATTCTAAAATTGATACCTTTGGGTATAAATCTAAATTTTCTAGTCTATACATTGGTTATTTGTCTGATTGCTGGATGCGGGCATTTTCCGAATAGTGAATTGTTGGTACTGGAAGCCGGCTTTGTTTCCGAGTTTAAACTAGTTTAGCAATTGAGCTCCATTGCTCGACAAAGTTTCCGTGCTAAAACTTGGCCGGTTCACGAAAGGGACAAGGCGGAAAGACAGATAAACAATAAGTGCAGACAAAAAATACAAGTGCTTATGCAAACATTTCAAGCACATAATATCAAAGCCAAAAGTGCTGAATAGATAAATTAAAACTTAGCACTAGAAAAAGTATTGTACTGCTTATTTACAAACCCAAATTGTTTTTCAGAATAACATATTGTTCTTCTGATACTCTATGATGCAGGAGGAGAGGTAGGAGTTGCAGGCTCGCTGGATACATCGGCCTCGGCATGATAACGTTCCGAGATGTTCAAATCCGATATGGTTTGATCATCGTCGGAAACTTCAGCTGTTTCTTCAAAAGGAGGAGGTGGCGTGTCCATGCGGGTGAAGAAGGGAATGTCGTAGCTGGTCAAATCAGCTACGTGTCACCCATATCCGGCGCAGGAGTCCATGATGGCCTTGATGTCTTGCTCTTGTCCGTCTTTGTCCACCTTGCAGCACCCTTTGGTTACTTGCCAGATCTCTTTCCATGGTGTCTCATAACCATGGTGAGAGCGTTTTGCGTTGCGGTTCGTGCGTAGGACATGTTCCAGTCCTGAACAAGCTATGGCATATCCTTAGCCTTGTCTTGCACCTCAAAACCAAACATGCTATGCATATCCGGAACCTTGAGAACTTCGCCAACATCTTCGAGGGATTGGCGGAAGTCATGACGCAAATCACCGACTTGGGTAAGCCGGTGGATGTGAGGCTCGGTAGAGGCGGAGTCTGTCAAGTTTAGAGGACCTGCGCATATAATAAAAGGGTATGTCAAGAAGACCCGGACTCCAAAAAGAGTCGGAAGATGCATATAAGTCAGAAAAAGGGAAAACATACCAAAGATGACATCGTCGACTTTGGCCTTCTCTTCACGAAGACTCTGGAGATCAGCCTGGAGTGCCTCGGAAATGTCCTTTTCTCTGAATAGCTGATTGCTAAGATCCGACATTTTCTTATCTTGAAGCGTAATCTTGCGATCACGCTCGTCAGTGGCCATGGAGGTGGATTCGAGAATTTGAGCAATGCTCTTCTCATGATCTGCCTTAAGCTTATCTAGCTCTTGGCGAAGTTATTTGTTTTCCACCACCAAGGTCTTAAGATTCTCGGCCTCTTCGATCATAGCGCATGACTGTTTTGCCAGTGTTGTAAGTCAAAAGAACAGACAATTCAACAAAAAATTCGACTATGAAATAAAATACGAGGTTTGAGTTTTAGAATGTTTACCTTCGGCCTCATCCTTGGAAACGTTTAGCTGTGCATTTTCAAGCCGGAGAGCTTTGATCTCTTTCCACTTGTTGCAAATATTCTTCAACAAGTCCTGGTTATAGGAATATACTTTCTGTAAGTCAGAATACCCAAAGTCAGAAGTCTACTAAAGACTTGGGCTAATATTTATACTAATATCATCATGAGCCTTGGGGGCTACACTAGTTCATTCTTTGGCATCCCAAGGAAGCATAAAACCTGATTTAATTTTCCAGCTTCATGCCTAGGGGCTAGAGGATATGATATAAAATAAAGAAAATGGGAGTTGGAATTCTGACTTACATATTGTTCGCTAATGAGTTTGTCTAAACTCGAATTCACCTCGGTGGCAACCTTCTCGGTGAAAGTGAGGGGGATCACCGGCGCAGTTGCAAGTGCACCGGACCTTATCTTCTCGTCGCGAAGACGAACTTGTTCAAGAAGATTAGAGTGTTTGATATCCTCTGCTTCTTGCGCTTCTTCTTCGGTAGAGAGAGTCCGCCTCTCGAGGCATTCTCGGGCTAGCCATTGAATCTCCTCCACAGACTTCCGAGTTAGGCCAAGCTTGGCAAGTCCCAGATTGTCTAGGAGATTATCGGCAAACGTCTCTGCCGAGGGATCATTACCCGAAGAGGGTTCACCCTTATCAACACCTGAGTCACTCATGGTGACATTAGTTTGCGATTCAAGGATCGCTGGCTCTAACGGTTGAGCCAGATCTTCTACAACCATCAGAGATGGAATAATCTCCGGCGCTGCAGAAGGTTGAGGGGTAGGAGTCGGAGGAGCGACGGCAGGAGAAGCTAGTTTGAGCTTCGACTAGTGCAGGGGCTTCGCGGCAGTTTCCTTCCCTTTGCCCTTGATGAGTTGCCTAGCTCTGAGAAGATAATAGAATAAAGAGCATTACATCTCAAAAGGAATTACGAGTAAAATACAAAGACCCTGTGAGGAAATATTACCTCTTCACAACGGGCACTTCTTTGGTGCCGATGGCCAATGTTGGAGCCTTGCGTTTCCGAGGAACGACATCCGGCATTGAGACCAATTCACCATCGTCCTGAGAAAACTCAGGAGGATATCCCTCGATAGGAGCGAACTCCGACTCGAGGAGGTAAGCAAGCTAAAAAGGAAAAAGTATCTCAGTATTGCAAAAATAACATAAAGATGAGCACATAAAAAGAGTTACTGCTGAAGTTTACCGGCACAATAGGATCTTCCATTGTATGCATGTCCAGGGATAGCTCCGAAATCTTCCTCTCGATCCGCTCCCTTATCAGCCATTTGACTTGGCAGATATAATCCTTCGGCTTTAAGGTCTTGGAGCTGATGCGGAGGGATTCCTTCTTCGACGACGTGATGGAATGCATCAGTCGATCTCTGTGATGTTGAAGAGGTTGGATCCGGCGTGACACCTAGCATTGAACCAAGTTAGACCCTTTCAGGCCCTTGTGCTTCATCAGATATTCGATCCATCTCTTGGTGAGAAAAATATCGTCACTAAGAGAGGTAGCAACCTCATCCCAAGACTCTTGGGGCGTGGCGGCTCCATCGATGAAAGCCGGCAAAGCAGTATCTTTGCCGGGAGCGGGGATATCCTTGTGGTAGAAACAAGTGGATGGCCATTGTTTGACCGACTCATTTGCCATAATCCAGGGATAAACACGCTCACGCCTAACCGAAAAACTAATGGTACCGGTAATATAAGGATTACCGGCAGTGATGGAGTTTCTCCGAAGATGAAAATAGTACCGGAAAAGAGTAAGGCTCGGCCTAATGCCGAGATACCCCTCGCACAAAGAGGCGTACGCACTCATCTCTAAGATGGAGTTCGAGGGAAGATGGTGGAGATGAACACCATATTGATCTATAACCTCGGAAAAGAAATCCGAGGGAGGAAAGGAAAGACCTCTGTCAAGGTGAGTGCCGAAATGCACTCGCTCGTTGTTGCGAGGGTTGGGGACAGTTTCGCTGACACCGCTCTGCCAGTCGCCGGCGCGAAGGAGCCCTTCATCTTCAACGACCTGGAGTTTGGGAGCGTCCAGGACGCAGGAGATCCAAACTCCACGGTGGCTCTCTTTCTTTGCCGCTGTTGTTGTCGCTGCCGCTGCCGCCGCCGCTGCCAAGTCGGAGGATGATGAGGAAGCCATTATCCCGGTACACCGGTGACCTTGGATGGGCGGTGCTGGAGGTTTTTCTAGAGGCAGAGGAGCGCTAAGTGCGTAGGAGGCGTAGAAGAGAAGGAAACGGCGCTGAGAACTGGTGAGAAGTTAGGGAGAAGAATCCACACCACTTATATCCGCCAGGCGCGTCAAGATTCGTGTAAATGCTACAGTGAACGTGCCACACATCATGGAAAGGACGGGGAAACCTTCGTGCGATGATTATGCCGCCTCGATCTCCACGCACGCATTGAAACAACGCCTCGGTTCCACGAAAGGCGGACCCACCAATGGTCGTGCTCACAGGAAATGTCTGTTAGTGATGTGACTTGACCATGGCTGGTGTCAGGTTACGTCAGAGACCAACTGCTGGCTTAGTTTGAATTTCAAGCTAGAAATCTGAATAAATGTACTGATAGGTCCGACTTATTTTTGAGACCCAGATCGTATCTTTTGTTTTGAAGTTTCAGGAAGCCTTCAAGATCCTGCAAGCCGAAGATCAGGCTAGATGATGATGAATCCGAATTTGGATCTTGGAGGCTTCTGGGGCTGCTGTTGGGGATATACTTTCCGGGTATCCTCACAGTTCCTCACTAACCAGGGAGGCCCACTTCGGGTTAGAGCTTTGCTTCACGGGTGGCCCAGTTGGGGAGAAGATACGGAGTCCATTCCGGCTACGGGAAGGCCCAGAAGACTTACCGACATAGGCCCATAGTGTTACTTGCAGTTCAAGTTGTACTCTGTAACCGACTCTTAGTCGTAGCCGGATAGATCTCTCCTGTAAACCCTAGGCCGGATATCTATATAAGCCGTCCTAGGGAGAGCCTTTAGGGCACCTACCACCTCACAATAGTCTACAATCTCAACTCGCACAGGCGAAACGCTTGTAACCCATATTCTGGCTCTGCTGTATTACTGGATTGCTAGCAGGAGTAGGATCCGTCCAAAGCCGGCGGATTCGAACCTGGGTAAACTTGTGTGCACACTGTCCCGGAACACCATACGTCTCACACCCCTCCCTTCCACATGCCTCGAGGACCCCCTCATGGCGTACTTGTCATTAATCCGATGACAACTTTGTCACCTCCTTCTTTGTCGTGGGCATCTCGGACGGATCTATGGTCTTCTTGATCTCCTGGTACTCCTGGGCGTGTAGCACGGCTTCAGCAAAGGGCGGAATTTCCATCCTCGCACTCTCGTGCTTTCTTCGGGTCTCCCCTGATGGTGATCATGCTGTTGGGACCTAGAATTTTCATCATATTTTAAATGTAACACGGACGAGCCATAAAATCCCAGTAAGCCGGACGTCCGAATATAGCGTGGTACGTGCTCTTAAACAGAACCACTTCGAAGGAAAGTGCTTCCGTCCGGTAGTTCTTTGGAGTTCCAATGGTGACATCCAAAGTGATTTCTCCTAGGGAATTTTCTTGTCTTCCTGGGGCAACTCCGTGAAAGATCACAGAGCTGTGATTCAGCTGGGTCTCCGAGATCTTTATCCGACACAGTGTTTCGACAGACAGAATGTTAATGCTGCTGCCGTCATCCATGAGAGTCTTGGAGAAACCATAGCCGTCAATAAGTGGATTGATGACTAAGGCGTATTTTCCTTGTCTGTGCAACTAAGGCGGATGATCAGCGCGGTCAAAGGTGATTGCCACTTCCGACCAGTGCAAGAATTGAGGGACAGCCGAAACTGTTGCGTTGAGCTCATGTAGAACTACTTTCTTGACCGTAGCTGGTTCAGATCCGAGGAAGGGAAATTCTTTTTCCCTTCCGGCTTGGGATTTGAAGCATCGGCTTCCCCCATGTCGGAATCATCCTTGGTCTCTTTATCTTTTTCAGGATTCTTCTTTCCCTTCTTCCGCTTAGCCCTGTAGCCAGCGGTATCGTCTTTCTTGATGTCGTCATTGAAACAACACTCGGCGTTTGTGTGGGACGAGCCCCCATTGGCGTCTAAGTGATGCACACATGGGTTATTGGCAATGTCGGCCCATGAGTAGGTTTTGCCGGGTCGTTGGTCTCCTCTACCCTGGACTCTTGATGTCCCACGACCGCGTCCACGGCCACCGCTGCACCCTCCTCGTCATCCAGACCCGAAAGTGGCAATGACTACTGCCGTTTCAGTGTTGGGCTTTTCTTCCGAGGTGTTCTTGCGCTTCTGAGTTTGCTGCTTTGGTTGTTTTGCCAACTGTGGCACAACTAGGACGCTAAATAATCCCTCTGCATCATCATCAGCATCTGCATACTTGCTCGTTGTTTCTATCATCTCTCCCAAATCAGTGACCATATCACACTTCAAGCGATGACGTAGTAAACCAATTGGGAGTCCTACAATGAAAGCTTCAATCACAGTTTGGTCATTTACTCCTTCACAGGAGTTCTTGGTGTCGATCCATCATCTGAGATAATCTCGGTAAGTTTCTCCGGCTTTATGGGTGCAACGCTGTAGGTTTCCTACCGTACAAGGCATCTGATATGTTCCTTCGAAATTCTAAAAGAACACACTTTGCATTTCATACCAGTTGTGGATGGTATTCTCCGGAAGTTCATTGAGCCATGATCGTGCCGTCTTCCGCAACATGAGTGGGAGATATCGGGTCGCGACCAGGCTGTTTCCGCCTTTGGCGATACAGCAAGCCTGGAAAAAATCCTAGAGCCACGAATCTGGCCGATCTATACTGTCATAGGCTTGAATGTATCTTGAGATAGCAAATCCTTCCAGGAATTTTGTGGCTCTTATGCATGGTCCGAAGCACTTTGGGCCCACGTATATATCATCATTTTCGTAGCGCCGCGCCTCTATGTTGGAGTTAATCCTGTGCCTTGCATCACTTGGGGATAAAGATCGTCCCAAATGACAGTTGTGGCTGCGGTGCCATGGAGCCGGACTTCGGCTTCTGCCACCACCTCCTCCGCCACGACGCCCTCATTGGCCTCCTTGGGATCCGTTGTGATGGCTACTTGGTGGAGAGGGTGGAGCAGCTGTATTGTTTCTGGCTGATCGCCGGCCTCCGTCTGGAGCATAGTTATTCCGGTTCCAGGGAGTATCTTCATTACGACGAGCCCCCTGCCGGCTTGACTCAGCACGGTGTCCGTCGTTCCTTCGTCCATCAGCCGGACGGCTTGTATGTCTAGGAGGTGGTATTCTTTGACGGTCCTCCTCTCGATGTTTCTTTTTGTCTTCTTCCCTGCAATCGTTCGACTCTCACCGGGGAGGATTCTTCGGATTCAGTGCAGCAATTGCCTCTTGCTCCATAGCTTGGGCAACATTGCGCCAGTCACGTGCAGCTTTGTGATGCTATCCTGAAGATCCAGTTCTTGAGTAGTTGTCTTCCCGACGGTCGGAACGGTGATGCTGTTCCGGAGCACATTGGGGTCTTACGTCATTCTAGGCCGGATCGGTGCAGCATTGGTCAGATTGGGAGACTAGTTTTCCGCTTCCAGACAAGGCGGCCTTCTTCTGCACCAGACCCTTATTGAGTAGTTTAATGCCCAATCGAATCTGCTCTGGGCCTAGATTACTTACTAGGATTTCTTGATCCGCAACGGTGTTTTGCACTGGTGTTGGATACACCTAGTCTCCCTTGCTATCGCGTCGAGGCATCCCATGGTCTCCTCCAAAGTGGACTTTGTGAATTTCCTGGAATTGGTCGTCACGAGTGTGACACTTCCGGGTCTTCTGATGCTGCCGAGATATGTACTTCTCTGCAGTTGCCATGCGTTTCTTTTGTTCCTCAATGTTTTTGACCTCATCGAGGAGTACTTGGCGACGCGCTTCTAGGGCCTGGGCTCTTTCATCTAGCTCTTTAGCAGTAAGTTCTACAGCTTTAGGAATATGTGTGGTTAGTGCAGCATCGATGAATTTACGAGCACCTTCGGTGATCACGTATCCATCCACCGACTCTTCTTTGGGCTCTTCCGGGATAAGTGCTCCATCCGAGTCTTCCTCGTATTCCTCGGCAATTACCTCCTCTGTCGGAGGATCTTTTGTCGGGGTCTTGTTCTTCTTGGTCTTCTTCTTTGCCTTCTTGGCAGCACCGGTAGCAAAGACGGCTTTGGGTCCATTTTCCGGAGTCAAGCTCTGATCGGTACTTTCGGACATCTGGAGCTCGGGATTATCTCCGATCTCCATATCATCCTGCGTTTTGGGAGAGTTTTCCCCAGATCCTTCATCCATGGCTTCTCCTTCTTCTGCAGCTTTGGAGTTATACTCCTCTTCATACTCCACGGAGAACTTTCAGAAATACGCCGACATCATCGAGTCATCCGAGGATGCGGGTAAGTCGGTGTTTGTTCCGATCACCTCCAGCACTAAGTCGGTATTTTCTCCAGCATCGGCAGAGCCGGATCTAGATCCAACGTATCCGACGAAGTGCGACGTGTGGGTCCTGAGGTAGTTACGGCTTTCCTCGTGGGCTTCCTCGAAGATCTTGATGGTTTCGAGAACCTCATCCATGCTTGCGTCTTGCATCATCATGCGCCTCAATGTGTGCCTCAGGAACGGTTGATCTGTTCCGGTGTTGGCGGAACCGGAACCAAGGTTGTTGCTGCGATCCTCTTGGATTTCGACTTCAGCGGGTGGATCGATCTGGGATTTTGCCTCGCTAGCGAGATCCACTCCAGATTCGACTTGAACCACAAGGTCTGCTTCAGGCTCGGACTTCTCCACTATCTCCGCAATGGGTGCGGGCTAGGTGGGATTAGGATTTTTTGAGATCTGGAACTCTGCCGCCTCTACGGACAAAGGGGATCCAGAAATTTGTTCTGCCTCTATCATCACCACTGGTGGGTGGGGCAGTTTCAGCGTATCCGATGTACACATCAATCTCCCCGAAAGACATGATGGTGTAGGCAGTCACAGCCTCCCTTGCCGGAATCCAAGTCTCGTCGAGAATGATGAGAGGGACGTTGCTGGCGTAGAGGATGCGACCGATGGCGATAGTCTCGCCAATTCCAATTCTTGCAGATTCTGCTCGGAACGCAGATCCGAAGCTCACTTGCCCCATGGTGGGCGCCAACTGTCGTCGGATTGATGACAAGTACGCCATGAGGGGGTCCTCGAGGCGTGTGTAAGAGAGGGGTGTGAGACATACGGTATTTCGGGATGGTGAGCACACAAGTTTACCCAGGTTCGAATACGCCAACTTTGGAAGGATCCTACTCCTGCTAGCAATCTAGTAATACGACAGAGCCGGATATGGGTTACAAGGGTTTCGCCTGTGCGAGTTGAGATTGTAGACTATTGTGAGGGTGCCCTAAAGGCTCTCCCTAGGACGGCTTATATAGATATCCGGCCTAGGGTTTATAGGAGAGATCTATCCGACTACGACTAAGAGTTGGTTACAGAGTACATCTTGAACTACAAGTAACACTATGGGCCTATGTCGGTAAGTCTTCTAGGCCTTCCCGTAGCCATACTAGACTCCGTCTCTTCTCCCTGACTGGGCCACCCGTGAAGCAAAGCTCTAACCCGAACTGGGCCACCCTGGTCAGTGAGGAACTGTAAGGATACCCGGAAAGTATATCCCCAACATCACTGCATGTATTTTCTTCTAAACCACAAAAATCTAGATGACCACACACACTCAAGTGGGTGTGGTGACGCAACCTCTTTCACACTATTGCTCCATTATATTCCAATGTTGCACTACGACATGACCTAGGGCATTGCTTTTTCCTAACCAAAATGATCCACATGACCACAGACACTCAAGTGTATATGGTGATGCAACCTCTGTCACATAATTGCTCCATTGCATTCAAATGTTGCACTCCAGGATGTTCTAGGGCTTTCTGACCATGGTTTAACACATATTGGAGTTCTCTGAACCACATGACCACACACACTCAAGTGGGTGTGGTGATGCAACCTCTGTCACACTGGTGCTCCATCATATTCCAATGTTGCACTCCACCATGTTCTAGGGCTTTCTAACCATGGTTTGACACATATTGGAGTGTCATTGAATGTGTTCTTTTCCGAACCACAATGATCCACATGACCACACACACTCAAGTGTGTGTGGTGAGGCAACCTCTGTCAATCTGGTGCTCCATCGAATTCCAATGTTGCACTCCAACATTTTCTAGTGCTTTTTGACCATGGTTTGACACATATTGGAGTGTCATTGCATGTGTTCTTCTCCGAACCACAATGATCCACATGACCATAGACACTCAAGTGGGCGTGGATATGCATCCTCTATCACACTACTGCTCCATCGCATTCCAATGTTGCACTCCAACATTTTCTAGTGCTTTCTGACCATGGTTTGACACATATTGGACTGTCATTGCATGTGTTCTTTTCCAAACGACAATGATCCACATGACCACACACTATAGTGGGTATGGTGATGCAACCACAGTCTTGCTAGTGCTCCATCGCATTCCAATGTTTCACTCCAGCATGTTCTAGAGCTTTCTGACCAGCATTTTCTAGTGCTTTGTGACCATGGTTTGACACATAATGGAGTGTCATTGCATGTGTTTTTTACCGAACCATAATGATCGACATGACCATAGACTATTAAGTGGGTATGGTGATGCAACCTCTATCATACTAGTGCTCCATTGTATTCCAATGTTGCACTCCAGCATATTTTAGAAATTTCTAACCATGGTTGGACACATACTGGAGTGTCATTGCAGGTGTTGTTTTCCAAACCACAATGATCCACTTGACCACAGACACTCAAGTGGGTGTGGTGATGCAAGCTTTATTACACTGGTGCTCCATTGCATTCCAATGTTGCACTCAAGCATGTTCTACGGCTTCCTTACCATGGTTTGACACATATTGGAGTGTCATTGCATGTGTTTTTTCCAAACCACAATGATCCAAATGACCACACACACACTCAAGTGGGTGTGGTGATGCAACCACTGTCACACTGGTGATCCATCACATTCCAATGTTGCACTCCAGCATGTTCTAGGGCTTTGAGACCATGGTTTGACCCATACTGGAGTGTCATTGCATGTGTTTTTTTCCAAACCACAATGATCCACTTGACCACATAGACACTCAAGTGGGCGTCGTGATGCAACCTCTGTCACACTGGTGCTCCATGGCATTCCAATGTTACACTCCAGCATGTTCTAGGGCTTTCTGACCATGGTTTGACACATATTGGAGTGTCATTGCATGTGTTCTTTTCCAAACACAATGATCCACATGACCACACACACTCCAGTGGGTGTGGTGATGTAACCTGTATCACACTAGTGCTCCATAGCATTCTAATGTTGCACTCCAGCATGTTGTAGGGCTTTCTGACCATGGTTTGACACATATTGGAGTGTCATTGGATGTGTTCTTTGACAAACCACAATGATCCACATGACCATACACACTCGAGTGGATGTGGTGATGCAACCTCTATCACAGTGGTGCTCCATCGCATTCCAATGTTGCACTCCAGCATGTTCTATGGCTTTCTGCCCATGATTTGACACATACTGGAGTGTCATTGCATGTGTTCTTTTCCAAACCACAATGATCCACATTACCACAAACTCTCAAGTGGCTGTGGTGATGTAACCTCTATCACACTGGTGCTCCATCACATTCCAATGTTGCACTCCAGCATTTTCTACAGTTTTCTGACCATGGTTTGACACATATTGGACTGTCATTTCATGTGTTTTTTCCAAACCATAATGATCCACATGACCACACACACACTCATGTGGGCGTGGTGATGCAACCTCTGTCACACTAGTGCTCCATTATATTCCATTGTTGCACTACAACATGTTCTAGTTCTTTATGACCATGGTTTGACACATATTGGAGTATCATTGCATGTATTCATTTCCAAACCACAATGATCCACATGACCACACACACTCAACTAGGTGTGGTGATGCAACCTCTGTCACACTGGTGCTCCATTGCATTCCAATGTTGCACTCCAGCATGTTCTAGTACTTTTTGACCATGGTTTAACACATATTGGAGTGTCATGGGATGTGTTCTTTTGCAATCCAAAATGATCCACATGACAACACACACTCAAGTGGGTGTAGTGATGCAACCTCTGTGATAGTGGTTCTCCATCGCATTCCAATGTTGCACCTAGGCATGTTCTAGGGCTTTCGTACCATGGTTTACCAAATATTGGACTTGCATTGCATGTGTTCTTTTCCAAACCACAATGATCCAAATGACCACACACACACACACTCAAGTGGATGTGGTGATGCAACCTCTGTCACATTGGTGCTCCATCACATTCCAATGTTGTAGTCAAACATGTTCTCGAGCTTTTTGATCATGGTTTGACACATATTGGAGTGTCATTGCATGTGTTGTTTTCCAAACCACAATGGTCCACATGACCACACACACTCAAGTGGGTGTGGTGATGCAGCCTCTATCACACTAGTGCTCCATCGCATTCCAATGTTGCACTCCAGCATGTTCTAGGGCTTTCTGGCCCTGGTTTGACAAATATTGGAGTGTCATTGCATGTTTTCTTTTCCAAACCACAATGCACCACATGACTACACATACTCAAGTGTATGTGGTGATGTTACCCTCTATCAAACTGGTGCTCCATAGCATCCTAATGTTGCACTCCAGCATGTTCCAGGGCTTTCTAACCATGGTTTGACACATATTGGAGTGTCATTGCATGTGTTCTTTTCCAAACCACAATGATCCAAATGACCACACACACACTCAAGTGGGTGTGGTGATGCAACCTCTATCACACTGGTGCTCCATCTCATTCCAATGTTGCACTCTTGCATGTTCTAGGGCTTTCTGTCCATGGTTTGACAGATATTGGACTGTCATTGCATGTGTTTTTTTCCAACCCACAATGATCCACATGACCACACAGACACTCAAGTGGGCGTGGTGACGCAACCTCTGTTACACTGGTGCTCCATGGCATTCCAATGTTGCACTCCAGCATGTTCTAGGGTTTTCTGACCATGGTTTGACACATATTGGAGTGTCATTGCATGTGTTCTTTTGCAAACCACAATGATCCAAATGACCACACACACACTCAAGTGGGTGTGGTGATGCAACCTCTATCACACTGGTGCTCCATCTCATTCCAATGTTGCACTCTAGCATGTTCTAGGGCTTTCTGTCCATGGTTTGACAGATATTGGACTGTCATTGCATGTGTTTTTTCCAACCCACAATGATCCATATGAGCACACAGACACTCAAGTGGGTGTGGTGAAGCAACCTCTGTCACATTGGTGCTCCATCGCATTCCAATGTTGCACTCTAGCATGTTCTAGGGCTTTCTGACCATGGTTTACCACATATTGGATTTTCATTGCATGTGTTCTTTTCCAAACCATAATGATCCACATGACCACACACTCACTCAAGTGGGTGTTGTGATACAACCTCTGTAAGACTAGTGCTCCATGGCATTCCAATGTTATACCCCAGCATGTTCTAGGGCTTTCTGACCATGGTTTGACACATATTGGAATGTCATTGAATGCTTTCTTTTCCAAACCACAATGATCCACATGACCACACATTGTCAAGTGGTGTGATGATGCTACCCTCTGTCATGCTGGTGCTCCATATCATTCCAATGTTGCACTCCAGCATGTTCCAGGGCTTTCTGACCATGGTTAGACTCATATTGGAGTGTCATTGCATGTGCTGTTTTCTAAACTACAATGATCCAAATGGCCACACACACACCCAAGTGGGTGTGGTGATGCAACCTCTATCACACTGGTGCTCCATCGCATTCCAATGTTGCACTCCAGCATGTTCTAGGGCTTTCTGATCATGGTTTGACAAATATTGGAGTGTGATTGCATGTGTTTTTTTCCAAACCACAATGATCCACATGACCACACAGACACTCAAGTGGGCGTGGTGATGCAACCTCTATCACACTAGTGCTCCATGGCATTCCAATGTTGCACTCCAGCATGTTCTAGGGCTTTCTGACCCTGGTTTGACACATATTGGAGTGTCATTGCATGTTTTCTTTTCCAAACCACAATGATCCACATGACTACACATACTGAAGTGTGCGTGGTGATGCAACCTCTATCACACTGGTGCTCCATGGCATTCCAATGTTGCACTCCAGCATGTTCTAGGGCTTTCTGACCATGGTTCGACACATATTGGAGTGTCATTGCATGTGTTTTTTTCCAAACCAAAATGATCCACATGACCACACACACTCAGGTGGGTGTGATGAAGCAACCTCTGTCACATTGGTGCTCCATCGCATTCCAATGTTGCACTCCAGCATGTTCTAGGGCTTTCTGTCCATGGTTTACCACATATTGGATTTTCATTGCATGTGCTCTTTTCCAAACCACAATGATCCACACGAGCACACACTCACTCAATTGGGTGTTGTGATGCAACCTCTGTCACACTAATGCTCCATGGAATTCCAATGTTGCACTCCAGCATGTTCTAGGGCTTTTTGACCATGGTTTGACACACTGTTCAAAAAATCGTCCGAATCAGTGATTAATAGGCCAATTAATCGCTAATAGGGACCTAACTGTGTGGATTACCACTAATCTGTTATGTTAATGCTTTATCTCGACTAATAGCTCTGATAGACCGATTACTAGGTATATTCTCGATTAACTACTACACTTGGTGAAAAAAGTTGCAAAAGTTTCAACGCATATCGCCTGTCCAACCGCTAACCCGCCCCAATGAAGTAGGTTTTGCGAAGCTCTCGCTCGATTCCCGCCTCCAAGAGCTCAATTCCCATCGCCAGCAACCAGTAACTTTGGTAGGTGGTGGGAGAAGAGCAACTTCAGAGGTCAGATTAGAAGTGTATGTGTTTTAGTGGGCTTTTGGGCTCTAGATAAGTAGGGTTGGGCATATAAAGGCCCATATACTATTTCTTTCTTATATACACGTGTTTTAGATGCTAATTTGTGTAGGTTGCATCAATTAATAGCCGACCGATTAAATCAGTTAATCATCCGAATTTCGATTACTCGCTACTCCCAAACCGACCAAGCAGTTAACGATTACCGATTTCCTCACCATTGTTTTGACACATATTGGAGTGTCATTGAATGTTTTCCTTTCCAAACCACAATGATCCACATGACCACACATACTCAAGTGGGTGTGGTGATGCTACCCTCTGTCACACTGGTGCTCCATCGCATTCCAATGTTGCACTCCAGCATGTTCTAGGGCTTTCTGACCATGGTTTGATACATCTTGGAGTGTCATTGCATGTGTTCTTTTCCAAACCACAATGATCCACATGACCACGCAGACACTCAAGTGGATGTGGTGATGCAACCTCTGTCACACTAGTGCTCCATGGCATTCCAATGTTGCACTCCAGCATGTTCTAGGGCTTTCTGACCATGGTTTGACACATATTGGAGTGTCATTGCATGTGTTCTTTTCCAAACCAAAATGATCCACATGACCACACACACTCAAGTGGGTCTGGTGAAGCAACTTATGTCACATTGGTGCTCCATCGCATTCCAATGTTGCCTCCAGCATGTTCTAGGGCTTTCTAACCATGGTTTACCATATATTGGATTTTCATTACATGTGTTCTTTTCCAAACCACAATGATCCACACGAGCACACACTCGCTCAAGTGGGTGTTGTGATGTAACCTCTGTCACACTAGTGCTCCATGGCATTTCAATGTTGCACTCCAGCATGTTCTATGGCTTTCTGACCATGGTTTGACACATATTGGAGTGTTATTGCATGTGTCCTTTTCCGAACCACAATGATTCACATGACCACAGACACTCAAGTGGGTGTGGTGATGTAACCTCTGTCACACTAGTACTCCAACGCATTCCAATGTTGCACTCCAACATTTTCTAGTGCTTTCTGGCCATGATTTGACACATATTGGAGTGTCGTTTCATGTATACTTTTCCAAACCACAATGATCCACATGACCACACATACACTCAAGTGGGTGTGGTGATGCAACCTCTCTCACACTAGTGCTCCATCGCATTCCAATGTTGCACTCCAGCATTTTCTAGTGCTTTCTGACCATGGTTTGACACATATTGGAGTGTCATTGACTGTCTTCTTTTCCAAACCACAGTAATCCACATGACCACACACACACTCAAGTGGGTGTGGTGATGCTAGCCCCTGTCACACTGTTTCTCCATAGCATTCCAATGTTGCACTCTAGCATGTTCCAGGGGTTTCTGACCATGGTTTGACACATATTGGAGTGTCATTGTATGTGTTCTTTTCCAAACCACAATGATCCAAATTACCACACACACACACACTAAAGTGGGTGTGGTGATGCAACCTCTGTCACACTGGTGCTCCATCGCATGCCATTGTTGCACTCCAACATGTTCTAGGGCTTTCTGACCATGGTTTAACACATATTGGAGTGTCATTGCATGTGTGTTTTTCCAAACCACAATGATCCACAAGACCACAAAGACACTTAAATTGGCGTGGTGATGCAACCTTTGTAACACTGGTGCTCCATCGCATTCCAATGTTGCACTCCAGCATATTCTAGGGCTTTCTGACCATGGTTTGACACATATTGGAGTGTGATTGCATGTGTTCTTTTCCAAACCAAAATGATACACGTGACCACACACACTCAAGTGCGTGTGGTGATGCAACCTCTATAACACTAGTGCTCCATCACATTCCAATGTTGCACTCCAGCATTTTCTAGTGCTTTCTGACCATGGTTTGACACTTATTGGAGTCTCACTGCGTGTGTTCTTTTCCAAACCACAATGATCCACATGAACACACACACACTCAAGTCGGTGTGGTGATGCAACCTCTATCACACTGGTGCTCCATCGCATTCCAATGTTGCACTCTAGCATGTTCTAGGGCTTTCTGACCATGGTTTCACACATATTGGAGTGTCGTTACATGTGTTCTTTTCCAAAACAAAATGATCCACATGACCACACACACTCAAGTTGGTGTGGCGAAGCAACCTCTGTCACATTGGTGCTCCATCGCATTCCAAAGTTGCACTCCAGCATGTTCTAGGGCTTTCTGACGATGGCTTACCACGTATTGGATTTTCATTACATGTGTTCTTTTACAAACCACAATGATCCACATGACCACACACTCGCTCAAGTGGGTGTTGTGATGTAACGTCTATGACACTACTGCTCCATGGCATTCCAATGTTGCACTCCAGCATGTTCTAGGGCTTTCTAACCATCGTCTGACACATATTGGAGTGTCATTGCATGTGTTATTTTCTGAACCACAATGATCCACTTGACCACATACACTCAAGTGGGCGTGGTGATGTAACCTCTATCACACTAGTACTCCATCGCATTCCAATGATGCACTCAAACATTTTCTAGTGCTTTCTAACCATGGTTTGACACATATTCAAGCGTTATTGCTTGTGTTCTTTTCCAAACCACAATGATCCACATAACCACACACACTAAAGTGGGTCTGGTGATACAACCTCTATTACACTAGTGGTCTATCGCGTTCCAATGTTGCACTACAGCATGTTCTAGGGCTTTCTGACCATGGTTTGACACATATTGGAGTGGCATTGCGTGTGTTCTTTTCAAACCACAATGATCCACATGACCACACATACACTCAAGTGGGCGTGATGATACAACCTCTGTCACACTAGTGCTCCATCGCATTCCAATATTGCACTCAAGCATGTTCTTGGGCTTTCTGACCATGGTTTGAGACATATTGGAGCGTCATTACATGTGTTTTTCCAAACCACAATGATCCACATGACAACACAGACACTCTAGAGGGCATGGTGAAGCAACCTCTATCACATTGTGCTCCATGGCATTCCCAGGTTGCACTCCAGCATGTTCTTGGGCTTTCTGACCATGGTTTGACACATATTGGAGTGTCATTGCATGTGTTCTTTTCCAAACGAAAATGATCCACATGACCACACACACTCAAGTGGGTGTGGTGAAGCAACCTCTGTCACATTGGTGCTCCATCGCATACAAATGTTGCACTCCAGCATGTTCTAGGGCTTTCTGACCATGGTTTACCACATATTGGATTTTAATTACATGTGTTCTTTTCCAAACCACAATGATCCACACCAACACACAATCGCTCAAGTGGGTGTTGTGATGTAACCTCTGTCACACTAGTTCTCCATGGCATTCCAATGTTGCACTCCAGCATGTTCTAGGGCTTTCTGACCATGGTCTGACACATATTGGAGTGTCATTGCATGTGTTCTTTTCCAAACCACAATGATCCACTTGACCACATACACTCAAGTGGGCGTGGTGATGTAACCTCTATCACACTAGTACTCCATCGCATTCAAATGATGCACTCCAACATTTTCTAGTGCTTTCTGACAATGGTTTGACACATATTGGAGCATTATTGCTTGTGTTTTTTGCCAAACCACAATGATCCACATGACCACACACACTCAAGTTGGTGTGGTGATGCAACCTCTATAACACTAGTGCTCCATCGTATTCTAATGTTGCACTCCAGCATTTTCTAGTGATTTTTGACCATGGTTTGACACATATTGGAGTGTCATTGGGCGTGTTCTTTTCCAAACCACAATCATCCACATGACCACACACCCTCAAGTGGGTGTGGTGATGCAACCTCTATCACACTGGTGCTCCATCGCATTCCAATATTGCACTCCAGAATGTTCTAGGGCTTTCTGACCATGGTTTGACACATATTGGAGTGTCATTGCATGTGTTTTTTTCCAAACCACAATGATCCACATGACCACGTAGACACTCAACTGGGCGTGGTGATGCAACCTCTGTAACACTGGTGCTCCATCGCATTCCAATGTTGCACTCCAATATATTCTAGGGCTTTCTGACCATGGTTTGACACATATTGGAGTGTCATTGCATGTGTTCTTTTCCAAACCAAAATTATACACATAACCAACCACACTCAAGTGGGTGTCGTGATGCAACCTCTATAACACTAGTGCTCCCTCGCATTCCAATGTTGCACTCTAGCATTTTCTAGTGCTTTCTGACAATGGTTTGACACATATTGGAGTGTCATTGCGTGTGTTCTTTTCGAAACCACAATGATCCACATGACCACACACACTCAAGTGGGTGAGGTGATGCTACCTGTATCACATTGGTGCTCCATCGCATTCCAATATTGCACTCCAGCATGTTCTACGGCTTTCTGACCATGGTTTGACACATATTGGAGTGTCATTACATGTGTTTTTTCCAAACCACAATGATCCACATGACCACACAGACACTCAACTGGGCGTGGTGATGCAACCTCTGTCATAGTTGTGCTCCATGGCATTCCAATGTTGCACTCCAGCATGTTCTAGGGCATTCTGACCATGGTTTGACACATATTGGAGTGTCATTGCGTGTGTTCTTTTCCAATATGTGTCAACCTCTATAACACTCAAGTGGGTGTGGTGAAGCAACCTCTATCACATTGGTGCTCCATCGCATTCCAATGTTGCACTCCAGCATGTTCTATGGCTTTCTGCCCATGATTTGACACATATTGGAGTGTCATTGCATGTGTTCTTTTGCAAACCACAATGATCCACATTACCACAAACTCTCAAGTGGGCGTGGTGATGTAACCTCTATAACACTGGTGCTCCATCACATTCCAATGTTGCACTCTAGCATTTTCTAGTACTTTCTGACCATGGTTTGAGACATATAGGAGTGTCATTGCGTGAGTTCTTTTCCAAACAACAATCATCCACATGAACAGACACACTCAAGTGGGTGTGGTGATGCAACCTCTGTCACCTTGGTGCTCCATCGCATTCCAATGATGCACTCCAGCATGTTCTAGGGCTTTCTGACCATGGTTTGACACATATTGGAGTGTCATTACATGTGTTTTTTCCAAACCACAATGATCCACATGACCACACAGACACTCAAGTGGGCGTGGTGATGCAACCTCTGTCATAGTTGTGCTCCATGGCATTCCAATGTTGCACTCCAGCATGTTCTAGGGCATTTTGACCATGGTTTGACACATATTGGAGTGTCATTGCATGTGTTCTTTTCCAAACCAAAATGATCCACGTGACTACACACTCTCAAGTTGGTGTGGTGAAGCAACCTCTGTCATATTGGTGCTCCATCGCATTCCAATGTTGCACTCCAGCATGTTCTAGGGCTTTCGAACCATGGTTTGACACATATTGGAGTGTCATTGCATGTGTTTTTTCCAAACCACAATTATCCACATGACCACGTAGACACTCAACTGGGCGTGGTGATGCAACCTCTGTAACACTGGTGCTCCATCGCATTCCAATGTTGCACTCCAATATATTCTAGGGCTTTCTGACCATGGTTTGACACATATTGGAGTGTCATTGCATGTGTTCTTTTCCAAACCAAAATTATACACATAACCAACCACACTCAAGTGGGTGTCGTGATGCAACCTCTATAACACTAGTGCTCCCTCGCATTCCAATGTTGCACTCTAGCATTTTCTAGTGCTTTCTGACCATGGTTTGACACATATTGGAGTATCATTGTGTGTGTTCTTTTCGAAACCACAATGATCCACATGACCACACACACTCAAGTGGGTGAGGTGATGCTACCCTCTGTCACACTAGTGCTCCATAGCATTCCAATGTTGCACTCTCGCATGTTCCAGGGCTTTCTGACCATGGTTTGACACATATTGTAGTGTCATTGTATGTGTTCTTTTCCAAACCACAATGATCCAAATGACCACACACACACACACACAAGTGGGTGTGGTGATGCAACCTCTGTCACACTGGTGCTCCATCGCATTCCAATGTTGCACTCCAACATGTTCTAGGGCTTTCTGACCATGGATTGACACGTATTGGAGTGTCATTGCATGTGTTTTTTCTAAACCACAATGATCCACATGACCACCCAGACACTCAAGTGGGCGTGGTGATGCAACCTCTGTAACACTAGTGCTCCATCGCATTCCAATGTTGCACTCTAGCATATTCTAGGGCTTTCTAACCATGGTTTGACACATATTGGAGTCTCATTGCATGTGTTCTTTTCCAAACCAAAATGATACACATGACCACACACACTCAAGTGGGTGTGGTGATGCAACCTCTATAACACTGGTGCTCCATCACATTCCAATGTTACACTCTAGCATTTTCTAGTGCTTTCTGACCATGGTTTGACACATATAGGAGTGTCATTGCGTGAGTTCTTTTCCAAACCACAATCATCCACATGAACACACACACTCAATTGGGTGTGGTGATGCAACCTCTGTCACCTTGGTGCTCCATCGCATTCCAATGTTGCACTCCAGCATGTTCTAGGGCTTTCTGACCATGGTTTGACACATATTGGAGTGTCACTACATGTGTTTTTTCCAAACCACAATGATCCACATGACCACATAGACACTCAAGTGGGCGTGGTGATGCAACCTCTGTCATAGTTGTGCTCCATGGCATTCCAATGTTGCACTCCAGCATGTTCTAGGGCATTCTGACCATGGTTTGACACATATTGGAGTGTCATTGCATGTGTTCTTTTCCAAACCAAAATGATCCACATGACCACACACTCTCAAGTGGGTGTGGTGAAGCAACCTCTGTCACATTGGTGCTCCATCGCATTCCAATGTTGCACTCCAGCATGTTCTAGGGCTTTCTTACCATGGTTTGCCACATATTGGATTTTCATTACATGTGTTCTTTTCCAAACCACAATGACCCACACGACCACACAATCCCTCAAGTGGGTGTTGTGATGTAACCTCTGTCATACTAGTTCTCCATGGCATTCCAATGTTGCACTCCAGCATGTTCTAGAGCTTTCTGACCATGGTTTGACACATATTGGAGTGTCATTGAATGTGTTCTTTTCCAAACCACAATGATCCAAATGATCACACATACACTCAAGTGGGTGTGGTGATGCAACCTCTGTCACACTGGTGCTCCATCGCATTCCAATGTTGCACTCCAGCATGTTCTAGGGCTTTCTGACCATGGATTGACACATATTGGAGTGTCATTGCATGTGTTATTTTCCAAACCACAATGATCCACATGACCACACACACTAAATTGGGTCTGGTGATACAACCTCTATCACACTAGTGGTCTATCGCATTCCAATGTTGCACTCCAGCATGTTCTAGGGCTTTCTGACCATGGTTTGGCACATATTGGAGTGGCATTGCATGTGTTCTTTTCCAAACCACAATGATCGACATGACCACACATACACTCAAGTGGGCGTGGTGATGCAACCTCTATCACACTGGTGCTCCATGGCATTCCAATGTTGCACTCCAGCATGTTCTAGTTCTTTTTGACCATGTGTTGACACATATTGGAGTGTCGTTGCTTGTGTTCTTTTCGAAACACTATGATCCACATGACCACACACACTCAAGTGGGTATGGTGATGCAACCTCTATCACACTGGTGCTCCATCGCATTCTAATGTTGCACTCCAGCATGTTCTAGGGCTTTCTAACCATGGTTTGACACATATTGGAGTGTCATTGAATGTTTTCTTTTCCAAACCACAATGATCCACATCACTAGTCATACTCAAGTGGGTGTGGTGATGCTACCCTCTATCACACTAGTGCTCCATAGCATTCCAATGTTGCACTCTAGCATGTTCCAGGGCTTTCTGACCATGGTTTGACACATATTAGAGTGTCATTGAATGTGTTCTTTTCCAAACCACAATGATCCAAATGATCACACACACACTCAAGTGGGTGTGGTGATGCAACCTCTGTCACACTGGTGCTCCATCGCATTCCAATGTTGCACTCCAGCATGTTCTAGGGATTTCTGACCATGGATTGACACATATTGGAGTGTCATTGCATGTGTTGTTTTCCAAACCACAATGATCCACACGACCACAAACACACTAAATTCGGTCTGGTGATACAACCTCTATCACACTAGTGGTCTATCGCATTCCAATGTTGCACTCCAGCATGTTCTAGGGCTTTCTGACCATGGTTTGACACATATTGGAGTGTCATTTTATGTGTTCTTTTCCAAACCACAATGATCCAAATGACCACATACACACATAAGTGGGTGTGGTGATGCAACCTCTGTCACACTGGTGCTCCATCGCATTCCAGTGTTGCACTCCAACATGTTCTAGGGCTTTCTGACCATGCTTTGACACATATTGGAGTGTCATTTCATGAGTTTTTTCCAAACCACAATGATCCACATGACCACACAGACACTCAAGTGGGCGTGGTGATGCAACCTCTGTAACACTGGTGCTCCATCGCATTCCAATGTTGCACTCCAACATATTCTAGGGCTTTCTGACCATGGTTTGACACATATTGGAGTGTCATTGCATGTGTTCTTTTCCAAACCAAAATGATACACATGACCACACACACTCAAGTGGGTGTGGTGATGCAACCTCTATAACACTGCTGCTCCATCACATTCCAATGTTGCGCTCCAACATGTTCTAGGGCTTTTTGACCATGGTTTGACACATATTGGAGTGTCATTACATGTGTTTTTTCCAAACCACAATGATCCACATGACCACACAGACACTCAAGTGGGCGTGGTGATGCAACCTCCGTCACACTTGTGCTCCATGGCATTGCAATGTTGCACTCCAGCATGTTCTAGGGCTTTCTGACCATGGTTTGACACATATTGGAGTGTCATTGCATGTGTTCTTTTCCAAACCAAAATGATCCACATGACCACACACACTCAAGTGGGTGTGGTGAAGCAACCTCTGTCACATTGGTGCTCCATCGCATTCCAATGTTGTACTCCAGCATGTTCTAGGGCTTTCTGACCATGGTTTACCACATATTGGATTTTCATTTCATGTGTTCTTTTACAAACCACGCTGATCCATATGACCACACACTCGCTCAAGTGGGTGTTGTCATGTAACACCTGTCACACTAGTGCTCCATGGCATTCCAATGTGGCACTCCAGCATGTTCTAGGGCTTTCTGACCATGGTCTAACACATATTGGAGTGTCGTTGCATGTGTGTTATTTTCCGAACCACAATGATCCACTTGACCACAGACACTCAAGTGGGCGTGGTGATGTAACCTCTGTCACACTAGTGCTCCAACGCATTCCAATGATGCACTCCAAAATTTTCTAGTGCTTTCTGACCATGGTTTGACACATATTGGAGCGTTATTTCTTGTGTTCTTTTCCAAACCACAATGATCCACATGACCACACACACTAAAGTGGGTCTGGTCATACAACCTCTATCACACTAGTGGTATATCGCATTCCAATGTAGTACTCCAGCATGTTCTAGGGCTTTCTGACAATGGTTTGACACATATTGGAGTGGCATTACATGTGTTCTTTTCCAAACCACAATGATCCACATGACCACACATACGCTCAAGTGGGTGTGGTGATGCAACCTCTGTCACACTGGTGCTCCATGGCATTCCAATGTTGCACTCCAGCATGTTTTAGTTTTTTATGACCATGATTTGACACATATTGGAGTGTCGTTGCTTGTGTTCTCTTCCAAACACTATGATCCACATGACCACACACACTCAAGTGGGTGTGGTGATGCAATCTCTATAACACTGGTGCTCCATCAAATTCCAATGTTGCACTCCAGCATTTTCTAGGTCTTTCTGACCGTGGTTTGACACATATTGGAGTGTCATTGCATGTGTTTTTTTCCAAACCACAATGATCCACATGACCACAAACACTCAAGTGGGTGTGGTGATGCAACCTCTATCACACTGGTGCTCCATCGCATTCCAATGTTGCACTCCAACATGTTCTAGGGCTTTCTAACCATGATTTGACACATATTGGAGTGTCATTGAATATTTTCTTTTCCAAACCACAACAATCCACATGACCAGACATACTCAAGTGGGTGTGGTGATGCTACCCTCTGTCACACTAGTGCTCAATAGCATTCCAATGTTGCACTCTAGCATGTTCCAGGGCTTTCTGACCATGGTTTGACACATATTGGAGTGTCAATGAATGTGTTCTTTTCCAAACCACAATGATCCAAATGATCACACACACACACTCAAGTGGGTGTGGTGATGCAACCTCTGTCACACTGGTGCTGCATCGCATTCCAATGTTGCACTCCGGCATGTTCTAGGGCTAGCTGACCATGGATTGACACATATTGGAGTGTCATTGCATGTGTTCTTTTCCAAACCACAATGATCCACATTACCGCACACACTAAATTGGGTCTGGTGATACAACCTCTATCACACTAGTGGTCTATCGCATTCCAATGATGCACTCCAGCATGTTCTAGGGCTTTCTGACCATGGTTTGGCACATATTGGAGTGTCATTGCATGTGTTCTTCTCCAAACCACAATGATCCACATGAACACACACACTCAAGTGGGTGTGGTGATGCAACCTCTGTCACACTGGTGCTCCATCCCATTCCAATGCTGCACTCCAGCATGTTCTAGGGCTTTCTGACCATGGTTTGACACATATTGGAGTGTCATTGCATGTGTTCTTTTCCAAACCACAATGATCCACATGACCACACACACTAAATTGGGTCTGGTGATACAACCTCTATCACACTAGTGGTCTATCGCATTCCAATGTTGCACTCCAGCATGTTCTAGGTGTTTCTGACCATGGTTTGACACATATTGGAGTGGCATTGCATGTGTTCTTTTGCAAACCACAATGATCCACATGACCACACATACACTCAAGTGGGCGTGGTGATGCAACCTCTATCACACTGGTGCTCCATGGCATTCCAATGTTGCACTCCAGCATGTTCTAGTTCATTTTGACCATGTGTTGACACATATTGGAGTGTCGTTGCTTGTGTTCTTTTCGAAACACTATGATCCACATGACCACACACACTCAAGTGGGTGTGGTGATGCAATCTCTATAACACTGGTGCTCCATCGCATTCCGATGTTGCACTCCAGCATTTTCTAGTGCTTTTTGACCGTGGTTTGACACATATTGGAGTGTCATTGCATGTGTTCTTTTCCAAACCACAATGATCCACATGACCACACACAGTCAAGTGGGTGTGGTGATGCAACCTCTATCACACTGGTGCTCCATCGCATTCCAATGTTGCACTCCAGCATGTTCTAGGGCTTTCTAACCATTGTTTGACACATATTGGAGTGTCATTGAATGTTTTCTTTTCCAAACCACAATGATCCACATGAACACACATACTCAAGTAGGTGTGGTGATGCTACCCTCTATCACACTAGTGCTCCATAGCATTCCAATGTTGCACTCTAGCATGTTCCAGGTCTTTCTGACCATGGTTTGACACATATTGGAGTGTCATTGAATGTGTTCTTTTCCAAACCACAATGATCCAAATGATCACACACACACTCAAGTGGGTGTGGTGATGCAACCTCTGTCACACTGGTGCTCCATCGCATTCCAATGTTGCACTCCAGCATGTTCTAGGGCTTTCTGACCATGGTTTGACACATATTGGAGTGGCATTGCATGTGTTCTTTTCCAAACCACAATGATCCACATGACCACACATACACTCAAGTGGGCATGGTGATGCAACCTCTATCACACTAGTGGTCTATCGCATTCCAATGTCGCACTCCAGCATGTTCTAGGGCTTTCTGACCATGGTTTGACACATATTGGAGTGTCATTGCTTGTGTTCTTTTCGAAACACTATGATCCACATGACCACACACACTCAAGTGGGTGTGGTGATGCAATCTCTATAACATTGGTGCTCCATCGCATTCCAATGGTGCACTCCTGGATTTTCTAGTGCTTTCTGGTCGTGGTTTGACACATATTGGAGTGTCATTGCATGTGTTCTTTTCCAAACCACAATTGTAGCACCCCGATAAAACCACTACTAGAAAATCGATTTGTTTTACCTTTGTGCATCATCTTGATAGCATGCTCATGTCATCATGCCACATTGCATCTGAGCATCGTCATGTCATCATGTATTTGTTCGTCTAAAACTATTTTCTAAAAGCCTATCTTGGTTTTCTATTTTCCTTCCTCTTTATTTCAAATGTAAAACCGGGCCCGTCCGGATATTTTGTTCTGTCTAAAATATATTTGCTAAAATATTTTTGTTTTGAAAATGAATAAAAACATATTTTACAAACCTAGGAAGACCGCCACCGGCCAGGCCCAAAGGCCTAGCCAGCAGCAGCCTACTACCCAGATTAACCAAGCCCTAGCTACTAATCGACCCAGCTAACAAACCCTAATCCTAGCCCGCACGCCACACCTACCCAAGACGCCACTCCCTGCCGCTGCGTGCAACACACCCAGCCCCGCGCTGACGCAACCCGTCGCGGACACGCAAGCGTGTGCGCACGTCCTACTGCAGCGATGGAACCCCGCGACACTCCTGTGAGCCGGCCCCACCACTCCCCCGCGATACCCCATCCCCTACCCCACACCTACCCCCAACGTGACCTAGCGCCTATCTCTCGCTTGCGTCCGCCTCCCCATCGTGTGAGCCGCCGCCGCCAGCGGGCTCTGCCCGAGCCCCTCTTCTTCCCCACCTTCCCGCGTGGCTCCGCTGCCTCGAGCCCAACCGTCGCCGCCACGGATGGCCTCCATCTGCACCGCGACGTCGACCCGCCCGAGCTCGCCACCACGACGAACCCTGTCGCCGACCTTCCCTATCCTCGCTGCCCCGAGCCCCGCGTGCGCGACCTCGACGGCCGCATGTCTCCTTCCCCGTGTTCCACGTTGCTCCGCCCTTTTCCCCTAGAGCACCGCCTCAGGGCGACCCTCCTCCGCTTCGGTCGTGCCCCTCTTCGACCGTTCCTGGCATCAGCGACCCGAGCATCGCGTCGGCAGAGCCTTCCCCCTCCTCTGGCGCTGCCCGTGCTATCGGCCGCTTCCCCGTCCTCGCCCAGTTCACCAACCCCGCGGCCCCTTCGTCGTCGTCGACCGCCACCCCTCCGCGCCGGCCCCTGCAGGTCGCCGTCGACCTTGCCTCGCACCGGACGCCATCGCCATGCCCTTCCCCCTCTGGCTCGCTGGTGCCAGAGCCCCTCCTCTCTGCTCCAACTCCTCTGCCCGAGGCGCCGCCCTTGCCCCTTCCGGTCATCCTCTATCGTTGCTCGTTCTGTCCTTCAAGCATGCATCCGCAGCCTCGACCGCCGGCGCCTCGGCCATCGCCTTGAGCCGCTGCAAGCAGCAACGCCCGTCGTGTCATTTCCTCTGCTGCCGATCTCTCCGTTGGCACCAGACTCACAACCTATTGCTATTGTGTTTTGTTTCCGCAGAGTGTTGCTGCTACCGCGAGACGTGTTGCTGCCTGACAACAAATCCGTGTGTGTATGCCCATGTTAATGTGGTGTTTCGGATGCCCATATCGGCTACCTTTGTCAACGATGCCGACAAGATCGTTGATGTTGTGCACACTTTGCTGCCAAGTTCTACCTGCCCGATGACTGAGACCCTGAAGCACACCATTACCGGAAACCAAGTGCTCCGTCACGGACCCAATGGCCGAGACCTCAAAGCCCCGATCCCGAGGACCCGAAGACCGAACCCGAACCACATCGAACCAAGTTCGCCAAACCCTAACGTGATCCCCTTTCTGAGACCCCTATTTTTATAATATATGACATCTATCTTATTGCATATTAAATTGCTCATGCTCGCATACATATTCATTTGTTTGGGGGTATTTAGTCAATTCACCTCATAATTAAATATGGAGTACATATGCGGGCTATTATTGTATTATACCGCCTCCATTTAAATTTGTGTAGAGAACGAATGCCATGTTTTGCCTTGTTAATACAACAGTTAAATTGCGGGGTACCTAAACAACATGAACCCTCTAATTAATTGTCGGGACTCTAGTTCCGCTTAATTTTGCATAGTTGCATCGCATCTTTGCCATGTCATGTATCATACATGCGTCATGCCCGATCTTTTGCCGTAGTATTAAATAGTGTATCCGGTGTTTCTTCTAGAGTTTTGCTTCTTCACGGACTAGGACGATGAGTTGATGCGAGTGTCGATTCAATCTTCGTATGAACCTTCAGCAGTGTTTCCCAGGCGAGCATTCTCCCCCTTTCTACCTATTTTGCTTTTATAGTCTTTATTTCCTCCGGTTGATCTATTGCTATCCGGGTTGCGATGCTTTAGTTTCCGTGCACCATTAATACTCCTTGCAGCCTCTATATTGCCATGAACACATCCTATTGCCTGTTGTTTGATAGATGGTTGGCCTTGCGAGTCATAGTTGCTTGCTTATGTGTTGCTTCGCATTGTTGTCGTTCCACCGTTGATGGCAAATTAGCACATGATAAATGGTGGAGATGCTTAATGGTGGAGATGATCATGACTTTAAATACAACTTAATTAATTGCTGGGAATAGATATAACTAATGCCGAGGCATCGGTGGGCAATAGCAAATATTTGGTTTTTAACTGCTCACTTGTGTCCCGTAGGCCCCGAGTACTTGATACCTGTTCCTTGACTATCGCACTATCTGCATGTGGGACCATGAATCCCCTTAGCCAGAGCTTGATTCATTTCTTATTTCTTGGGGCCACAAAGTAGTTTGGGGCTTTATTACTATCTTGTGCTTATGCCATGCTTTACTGCTTTATTTACGATTGTGCCTGGAGCACCTGTACTGTTTTGGAACGTGGAATGTTTTCGCGGTATCGACAAGACCAGTCACACTTTTGGGTTCCCAGTCGTTTACAGCCATTGACACAAACCTTGGGTCCGTCTCGGTGCCGGCCAACTTCGTTGCGGGTAGCTTAATGGGGTGGCCCCCTGAAATATTTTATGAATCATGTGATTGCTTTGTCGTGAAAGCCTCGTTGGGTTTTGATTTGGTTTTTCCGAGGTTGATCGTGCGTGTGTTGCTATTTGTGCACCCCTCCAGGGTAAATCTTTCTAAAAGCCATGTTCGCGGTTATGGACGACTTGGAGCACAGTATCTCGATCATAGACAAGGATAACTAAAGTAGTGCTATAAATTTTACTTAATATGTGACTAGTAATCAGCTTCACTACAATGGAATGGATAATAAAAGTGCCAAAAACTGGTGGAACTGGGGTGTATCGTATCATGTTATACCTGCCTAGTAAGTATCGCAACTCCAATGGAATGAAATAAAAGTGCCAACAACTGCTGGGTTTTGGGATGACCCATATCTATATCTGACTAGTAAGTGCTACAACTATAATGGAATAAATAAAATTGCCAACTGTGTGAGATCCTCGGTTTGACTTCCTCGTGTGGTCTCGAGGGGGGAAATACCAGGATGGGTATGTTTTGGTGTTACTATCAGGTTGGATCCGGATAGGTCTTTCTTATCCCTCTCTAATAGCCGACAGTTGAATCGAGTCTCTATAGATTGTTTAGTACATGCTTCACTTCCGCTTTAGTCCACCATACCTATGTAGGCGAGAGAAGCCGAATTCTAGCCTCATCGTGTACTGGCCTCAGTACTGACGCTCCTTGTTTTCCCTTCGCCCTTTGTCAGCACCCCTTTTGTTTAGCAGGTACGAGTGCGACGTCGTTAGTAGGGTTACCCTTCCGGCTTGGCCAGGGAAGGGTTATGGACGCTAGTCGTTATTCTTCAGGGCTCTTGGCCCAATTTGCTTCTTATCCGTACTCGTATGTTGTATCATTTTCAAGGTGAATTGGATCTTTGTACTGTATATCTGTATTCTTGACTCAATGAGTCGTTGTTGTATATATATGTGTTGTGGGTTTAATCGTGAACTATTGTGTGATGGTATTACTTTGTTTTCCACCCGCACGCAAGTGCCTGGTGGGCGTCCTTGAATCGTTTCTATGCGGATTTGGTGGGAAGCGCTGGAATCTGTATAGGGCCGATTCAAGGGTGTTACCGAGTGTATCAGAGCTCAGCAGTTGCGATACCCCACTGGTCCAGCCTATAGGATAACCTAGCTAACAGTCGATGTAGAGTGTTACAACTATTTTGCAAAATCGGTTGGATCGATCTGAATAGTTCCGTTTTTACTCCTTACCTCGGTGCTATTCTCCTCTTACCTCTGCGTGTTTTGAATCTTCTCTCTTACCTTCTTCCGGTCTAGGATTTCTCGGGGTTGGGTTTCCGTCGTACCTTCAGGGTTTCTACTCCTTCTTGTTGCAACGGTGTTTCTATATCCGGTCTACATGCTATCTTTGGAATCCTTCATCTGTTGTACTTTATTTGTTCCTTCTTTGTGCCTTACGGTGATTCCAATACGACCTCATAATCTACACCAGATCCGATGAAGATCCTACATCACTCCTTCGTTTCTAAACCTCGCTTGTCGAGATCTTCCGTCTGATTCTGAGAGTTGGTCACATGATTCTTCTATTCATGTACCAAGTAATGCTTTGAGTGCGGGATGGAGTCGCGACCATACCACTACTCTTAGCATTCGCTTTTTTTCATTGAATCGGTGGATCTATGCAATTTACTCCTACATTGAAGTTAGGGGTGGCCGTATCTTTTGATACCTCTATCTTCGTCCTTGTTTCTCCGGAGTATTCTCGACGAGCATGGACAACGACCTCTTGTTGGTGGTGTCGTCGATTTTGACATGAAGAAAGAATCCTTGTTAGTGGTGTTGCGAAGATCTACATGAAGAGAGAAGATTCAGACCATCATCCTTCTCCCCCGTACCATGAGGCGAACCTCGAGGGCGAGATCCATTGTTAGTGGTGTCGAATTGTAGCACCCCGATAAAACCACTACTAGAAAATCGGTGTGTTTTACCTTTGTGCATCATCATGATAGCATGCTCATGTCATCATGCCACATTGCATTTGAGCATCGTCATGTCATCATGTATTTGTTCGTCTAAAACTATTTTCTAAAAGCCTATCTTGGTTTTATATTTGCCTCCCTCTTTATTTCAAATGTAAAACTGGGTCCGTCCGGATATTTTGTTCTGTCTAAAACATATTTGCTAAAATATTTTTGTTTTGAAAATAAATAAAAACATATTTTACAAACCTGGGGAGACTGCCACCGGCCAGGCCCAAAGGCCCAGCCAACAACAGCCTACTACCCAGATTAACCAAGCCCTAGCTACCACTCGACCCAGCTAACAAATCCTAATCCTAGCCCGCACGCCACACTACCCCAGCCACCACTCCATGCCGCTGCGTGCAACACACCCAGCCCCACGCTGACGCAACCCGTCACGGACACGCAAGCATGTGCGCACGTCCCGCTGTAGCGATGGAACCCCTCGACATGCCTGCGAGCCAGCCCCACCACTCCCCCGCGGTACCCCATCCCCTACCCCGCACCTACCCCCAACATGACCCAGCGCCCGTCTCTCACTCGCGTCCGCCTCCCCATCGAGTGAGCCGCTGCCGCCAGCGGGCTCTGCCCGAGCCCCTCCTCTTCCGCGCCTCCCCGCATGGCGCCGCTGCCTCGCGCCTAGCCGTCGCCGCCTAGGACGGCCTTCGTCTGCACCACGACGTCGACCCGCCCGAGCTCACCACCAGCACGAACCCTGTCGCCGACCTTCCCTGTCCTTGCTGCCCCGAGCCCCGCGTGCACGACCTCGACAGCCGCCTGTCTCCTTCCCCGTGTTCCTCGTCGCTCCGCCCTTTTCCCCTGGAGCACCGCCTCAGGCCGACCCTCCTCCGCTTCGGTCGCGCCCCTCTTCGACCGTTCCCGGCATCAGAGACCCGATCATCATCGTTGGCAGAGCTTTCCCCCTCCTTTGGCGCCGCCCGCGCTACCGGCCGCTTCCCTGGCCTCGCCCAGTTCGCCGACCGCGCGGCCCCTTCATCGTCGTCGACTGCCACCCCTCCACGCCGGCCCCTGCAGGTCGCCATCGACCTCGCCTCGCACCGGACGCCATCGCCATGCCCTTCCCCCTCTGGCTCACCGGTGCTAGAGCCCCTCCTCTCTCTTCCAACTCCTCCGCCCGAGGCGCCGCCCTCGCCCCTTCCGGTCGTCCTCTGTCGTCGCTCGTCCTGTCCTACAAGCATGCATCCACGGCCTCGACCGCCGACGCCTCGGCCATCGCCTTGAGCTGCTGCAAGCAGCAGCACCCGTCGTCGTTGTTTCCTCTGCTGCTGCTGATCTCTCCGTTGGCACCAGACTCGCAACCTATTGTTGTTGTGTTTTGTTTCCGCAGAGTGCTGCTGTCACCGCGAGACGTGTTGCTGCCTGACAACAAATCCGTGTGTGTACGCCCATGTTAATGTGGTGTTTTGGATGCCCATATCGGCTACCTTCGTCTCCGATGCCGACAAGATCGTCGATGTTGTGCACACTTCGCTGCCAAGTTCTACCTGCCCGATGACCGAGACCCTAAGGCACACCATCACCGGAAACCAAGTGATCCGTCACGGATCCGATGGCCGAGACCACAAATCCCCGATCCCGAGGACCCGAAGACCGAACCCGAACCACATCGAACCAAGTTCGCCGAACCCTAACGTGATCCCCTTTTTGAGACCCCTATTTTTATAATATATGACATCTATCTTGTTGCATATTAAATTACTCATGCTCGCATACACATTCATTTGTTTGGGGGTATTTAGTCAATTCACCTCATAATTAAATATGGAGTACATATGCGGGCTATTATTGTATTATACCGCCTCCATTTAAATTTGTGTAGAGAATCGATGCCATGTTTTGCCTTGTTAATAAAACAGTTAAATTGCAGGGTACCTAAACAACATGAACCCTCTAATTAATTGTTGGGACTCTAGTTCCGCTTAATTTTGCATAGTTGCATCGCATCTTTGCCATGTTATGCATCATACATGCATCATGCCCGATTTTCTGCCGTAGTATTAAATAGTGTATCCGGTGTTTGTTCTAGTGTTTTTCTTCTTCACGGACTAGGCCGATGAGTTAATGCGAGTGTCGATTTAATCTTCGGATCAACCTTCGCCATGTTTCCCAGGCGAGCATTCTCCCCCTTTCTACCTATTTTGCTTGTATAGTCTTTATTTCCTCCTGTTGATCTATTGCTATTCGGGTTGCGATGCTTTAGTTTCTGTGCACCATTAATACTGCTTGTAGCCTCTATATTGCCATGGACACATCCTATTGCCTGTTGTTTGATAGATATTCGGCCTTGCGAGTCGTAGTTGCTTGCTTATGTGTTGCTTCGCGTTGTTATCGTTCTACCGTTGACGGCAAGTGGGCACATGATAAATGGTGGAGATGCTTAATGGTGGAGATGATCATGACTTTAAATACAACTTAATTAATTGCTGGGAATAGATATAACTAATGCATAGGCATCGGTGGGAAATAGCAAATATTTATTTTTTAACTGCTCACTTGTGTCCCGTAGGCCCCGGGTACTTGATACATGTTCCTTGACTATCGCACTATCCGCATGTGGGACCATGAATCCCCTTAGCCAGAGCTTGATTCATTTCTTATTTCTTGGGGCCACAAAGTAGTTTGGGGCTTTATTACTATCATGTACTTATGCCATGCTTTACTTCTTTATTTACGATTGTGCGTGGAGCACCTATACTATTTTGGAACGTGGAATGTTTTCGCTGCATCGACAAGCCCAGTCACACTTTCGGGTTCCCAGTCATTTACAGCCATTGACACAAACCTTGGGTCCATCTCGGAGCCGGCCAACTTCGTTGCGGGTAGCTTAATGGGGTGGCCCCCTGAAATATTTTATGAATCATGTGATTGCTTTGTCGTGAAAGCCTCGTTGGGTTTTGATTTGGTTTTTCCGAGGTTGATCGTGCGTGTGTTGCTATTTGTGCACCCCTGTAGGGTAAATCTTTCTGAAAGTCGTGTCCGCGGTTATGGACGACTTGGAGCACAGTATCTCGATCATAGACAAGCATAACTAAAGTAGTGCTATAAATTTGACTTAATATGTGACTAGTAATCAGCTTCACTACAATGGAATGGATAATAAAAGTGCCAACAACTGGTGGAACTGGGGTGTATCGTATCATGTTATACCTGCCTAGTAAGTATCGCAACTCTAATGGAATGAAATAAAAGTGCCAACAACTGCTGGGTTTTGGGATGACCCGTGCTATCTATATCTGACTAGTAAGTGCTACAACTATAATGGAATAAATAAAATTGCCAACTGTGTGAGTTCCTCGGTTTGACTTCGTCGTATGGTCTCGAGGAGGGAAATACCAGGATGGGTATGTTTTGGTGTTACTATCAGGTTCGATCCGGATAGGTCTTTCTTATCCCTCTCTAATAGCCGACAGTTGAATCGAGTCTGTATAGATTGTTTAGTGCATGCTTCGCTGCCGCTTCAGTCCACCATACCTATGTAGGCGAGAGCCGCCGAATTCTAGCCTCGCCGTGTACTGGCCTCAGTACTGACGCTCCTCTTTTTCCCTTCGCCCTTTGTCGGCACCCCTTTTGTTTAGCAGGTACGAGTGTGACGTTGTTAACAGGGTTACCCTTCTGGCTTGTCCTTGGCAGGGTTATGGACGCCATTGGTTTTTCTTCAGGGCTCTTAGCCCAATTTGCTTCTTATCCATACTCGGATGTTGTATCGTTTTCAAGGTGAATTGGATCTTTGTACTGTATATCTGTATTCTTGACTCAATGACACGTTGTTGTATATATATGTGTTCTGGGTTCAATCGTGAACTATTGTGTAATGGTATTACTTCGTTTTCCACCCACACGCAAGTGCCTGGTGGGCATCCTTGAATCGTTTCTATGCCCATTAGGCGGGAAGCGCTGGAGTTTGCATAGGGCCGATTCGAGGGTGTTACAACAATGATCCACATGACCACACACACTCAAGTGGGTGTGGTGATGCAACCTCTATCACACTGGTGCTCCATCGCATTCCAATGTTGCACTCTAGCATGTTCTAGGCCTTTCTAACCATGGTTTGACACATATTGGAGTGTCATTGAATGTTTTCTTTTCCAAACCACAATGATCCACATGACCACACATACTCAAGTGGGTGTGGTGATGCTACCCTCTGTCGCACTAGTGCTCCATAGCATTCCAATGTTGCACTCCAGCATGTTCCAGGGCTTTCTGACCATGGTTTGACACATATTGGAGTGTCATTGCATGTTTTCTTTTCCAAACCACAATGATCCAAATGACCACACACACACACTCAAGTGGGTGTGGTGATGCAACCTTTGTCACACTAGTGCTCCATCGCATTCCAATGTTGCACTCCAGCATGTTCTAGGGCTTTCTGACCATGGTTTGACACATATTGGAGTGTCTCTGCATGTGTTCTTTTCCAAACCACAATGATCCACATGACCACACACACTAAAGTGGGTCTGGTGATACAACCTCTATCACACTAGTGGTCTATCGCATTCCAATGTTTCACTCCAGCATGTTCTAGGGCTTTCTGACCATGGTTTGACACATATTTGAGTGGCATTTCATGTGTTCTTTTCCAAACCACAATGATCCACATGACCACACATACACTCAAGTGGGTGTGGTGATGCAACATCTGTCACCCTGGTGCTCCATGGCATTCCAATGTTGCACTCCAGTATGTTCTAGTTCTTTCTGACCATGATTTGACACATATTGGAGTGTCGTTGCTTGTGTTCTTTTCCGAACACTATGATCCACATGACCACACACACTCAAGTGGGTGTGGTGATGCAATCTCTATAACACTGGTGCTCCATCGCATTCCAATGTTGCACTCCAGCATTTTGTAGTGCTTTCTGACCGTAGTTTGACACATATTGGAGTGTCATTGAATGTTTTCTTTTCCAAACCACAATGATCTACATGACCACACATACTCAAGTGGGTGTGGTGATGCTACCCTCTGTCACACTCGTGCTCCATAGCATTCCAATGTTGCACTCCAGCATGTTCTAGGGCTTTCTGACCAAGGTTTGACACATATTGGAGTGTCATTGCATGTGTTCTTTTCCAAACCACAATGATCCAAATGACCACACACACACACTCAAGTGGGTGTGGTGATGCAACCTCGTTCACACTGGTGCTCCATCGCATTCCAATGTTGCACTCCAGCATGTTCTAGGGCTTTCTGACCATGGTTTGACACATATTGGAGTGTCATTGCATGTGTTTTTTTTCCAAACCACAATTATCCACACGACCACACAGACACTCAACTGGGTGTGGTGATGCAACCTCTATAACACTGGTGCTCCATCGCATTCCAATGTTGCACTCCAGCATATTCTAGAGCTTTCTGACCATGGTTTGACACATATTGGAGTGTCATTGCGTGTGTTCTTTTGCAAACCACAATCATCCACATGACCACACACACTCAAGTGGGTGTGGTGATGTAACCTCTGTCACACTGGTGCTCCATCGCATTCCAATATTGCACTCCAGCATGTTGTAGGGCTTTGTGACCATGGTTTGACACATATTGGAGTGTGATTACATGTGTTTTTTCCAAACCACAATTATCCACATGACCACACAGACACTTAAGTGGGCGTGGTGATGCAACCTCTGTCACACTTGTACTCCATAGCATTCCAATGTTGCACTCTGGCATGTTCTTGAGCTTTCTGACCATGGTTTGACACATATTGGAGTGTCATTGCATGTGTTCTTTTCCAAACCAAAATGATCCACATGACCACACACACTCGGGTGGGCGTGGTGAAGCAACCTCTATCACATTGGTGCTCCATCACATTCCAATGTTGCACTCCAGCATGTTTTAGGGCTTTCTGACCATGGTTTACCACATATTGGATTTTCATTACATGTGTTCTTTTCCAAACCACAATGATCCACACGACGACACAATCGCTCAAGTGGGTGTCGTGATGTAACCTCTGTCACACTAGTGCTCCATGGCATTCCAATGTTGCACTCCACCATGTTCTAGGGCTTTCTGACCATGGTTTGACACATATTGGAGTGTCATTGCATGTGTTCTTTTCCGAACCACAATGATCCACTTGACCACATACACTCAAGTGGGCGTGGTGATGTAACCTCTGTCACACTAGTACTCCATCGCATTCCAATGCTGCACTCCAACATTTTCTAGTGCTTTCTAACCATGGTTTGACACATATTGGAGCATTATTGCTTTTGTTCTTTTCCAAACCACAATGATCCACATGACCACACACACTAAACTGGGTCTAGTGATATAACCTCTATCGCACTAGTGGTCTATCGCATTCCAATGTCGCACTCCAGCATGTTCTAGGGCTTTCTGACCATGGTTTGACACATATTGGAGTGGCATTGCATGTGTTCTTTTCCAAATGACAATGATCCACATGACCACACATACTCAAGTGGGTCTGGTGATGCTACCCTCTGTCACACTAGTGCTCCATAGCATTAAAATGTTGCACTCCAGCATGTTCCAGGGCTTTCTGACCATGGTTTGACACATATTGGAGTGTCATCGCATGTGTTCTTTTCCAAACCACAATGATATAAATGACCACACACACACTCAAGCATGTTCCTCTGTCATTGCAACCTCTGTCACACTGGTGCTCCATCGCATTCCAGTGTTGCACTCCACCATGTTCTAGGGCTTTCTGGCCATGGTTTGACACATATTGGAGTGTCATTGCATGTGTTTTTTTTTCAAACCACAATTATCCACATGACCATGTAGACACGCAACTGGGCGTGGTGATGCAACCTTTGTAACACTGGTGCTCCATCGCATTCCAATGTTGCACTCCAACATATTCTAGGGCTTTCTGACCATGGCTTGACACATATTGGAGTGTCATTACATGTGTTCTTTTCCAAACCAAAATGATACACATGACCAAACACACTCAAGTGGGTGCCGTGATGCAACCTCTATAACACTAGTGCTCTGTCGCATTCCAATGTTGCATTCCAGCATTTTCTAGTGCTTTCTGACCATGGTTTGACACATATTGGAGTGTCATTGCGTGTGTTCTTTCCCAAACCACAATGATCCACATGACCACACACACTCAAGTGGGTGTGGTGATGGAACCTCTATCACACTGGTGCTCTATCGCATTCCAATGTTGCACTCCAGCATGTTCTAGGTCTTTCTGACCATGATTTGACACATATTGGAGTGTTATTGAATGTTTTATTTTCCAATCCACAATGATCCACATGACCACACATACTCAAGTGGGTGTGGTGATGCTACCCTCTGTCACACTGGTGCTCCATAGCATTCCAATGTTGCACTCCAGCATGTTCCAGGGCTTTCTGACCATGGTTTGACACATATTGGAGTCTCATTACATGTCTTATTTTCAAAACCACAATGATCCAAATGACCACACGAACTAAAGTGGGTCTGGTGATGCAACCTCTATCACACTAGTGCTCCATCGTAGTCCAATGTTCCACTCCAGCATGTTCTAGGGCTTTCTGACCATGGTTTGACACATATTGGAGTGCCATTACATGTGTTCTTTACCGAACCACAATTATCCACATGACCACACACAATCAAGTCGGTTTGGTGATGCAACGTCTATCACACTGGTGCTCCATGGCTTTCCAATGTTGCACTCCAGCATGTTCTAGGGCTTTCTGACCATGGTTTGACAGATATTGTAGTGTCATTGCATATGTTATTTTGCAAACCACAATCATCCACATGACCACACACACTCAAGTGGGTGTGGTGATGTAACCTCTGTCACATTGGTGCTCCATCGCAATCCAATGTTGCACTCCAACATGTTCTAGGGCTTTCTGACCATGGTTTACCACATATTAGAGTGTCATTACATGTGTTCTTTTCCATACCACAATGATCCACATGACCACACACTCTCTCAAGTGGGTTATTGTGATGCAACCTCTGTCACACTAGTGCTCCATCGCATTCCAATGTTGCACTCCATCATGTTATAGGGCTTTTTGACCATGGTTTGACACATATTGGAGTGTCATTACATGTGTTCTTTTCGGAACCACCATGATCAACATGACCACACACACACAAGTGGGCGTGGTGATGCAACCTCTTTCACACTAGTGCTTCATCGCATTCAAGTGTTGCACTCCAACATTTCCTAGTGCTTTCTGACCATGGTTTGACACATATTGCAGTGTTTCTGCATGTGTTCTTTTCCAAACCACAATGATCCACGTGACCACACACACTAAATTGGGTCTGGTTATGCAACCTCTATCACACTAGTGCTCCATCGCATTCCAATGTTCCACTCCATCATGTTATAGGGCTTTCTGACCATGGTTTGGCACATATTAGAGTGTCATTGCGTGTGTTCTTTTCCAAACCACAATGATCCACATGAACACACACACTCAAGTGGGTGTGGTGATGCAACCTCTATCACACTGGTGCTCCATCGCATTCCAATGTTGGACTCTAGCATGTTCTATGGCTTTCTGACCATGGTTTGACACATATTGGAATGTCAATGCATGTATTTTTCCAAACCACAATTATCCACATGACCACACACACTCAAGTGGGTGTGGTGTTGCAACCTCTGGCATAGTGGTGCTCCATCACATTCCAATGTTGCACTCCATCATGTTCTAGGGCTTTATGACCATGGTTTGACACATATTGGAGTTTTATTGCATGTGTTCTTTTCCAAACCACAATGATCCACATGACCACACACACTGAAGTGGGTGTGGTGATGCAACCTCTATCACATTGGTGCTCCACCGTAATCCAATGTTGCACTCCAGCATGTTCTAGGGCTTTTCTGACGATGGTTTCACACATATTGGACTGTCATTGCATGTGTTCTTTTCCAAACCACAATGATCCACATGACAACACACACTCAACTGGGTGTGGTGATACATCCTCTGTCACACTTCTCCTCCATCGCTTTCCAATGTTGCACTCCGACATGTTCTAGGGCTTTCTGACCATGATTTCACACGTATTTGAGTGTCATCGGATGTGTTCTTTTCCAAACCACAATGATCCACATGACCACACACTCGCTCAAGTGGGTGTTGTGATGCACCCTCTGTCACACTAGTGCTGCATCGCATTCCAATGTTGCACTCCAGCATGTTCTAGGGCTTTCTGAGCATGGTTTGACACATATTGGACAGTCACTGCATGTGTTATTTTGCAAACCACAATGATCCATGTGACCACACACACTCAAGTCGGTGTGGTGATGCAACCTCTATCACAGTGGTGCTCCATCGCAATCCAATGTTGCACTCTAGCATGTTCTAGGGCTTTCTGACCATGGTTTACCACATATTGGAGTGTCATTGCATGTGTTATTTTCCAAACCACAATGATCCACATGACCACACACTCGCTCACGTGGGTGTTGTGATGCAACCTCTGTCACACTAGTGTTCCATCGCATTCCAATGTTGCACTCCAGTATGTTATAGGGCTTTCTGACCATGGTTTGACACATATTGGAGTGTCATTGCATGTGTTCTTTTCCGAACCACAATGATCCACATGACCACAGACACACAAGTGGGCGTGGTGATGCATGCTCTATCACACTGGTGCTCCATCGTATTCCAATGTTCCACTCCAGCATGTTCTAGGGCTTTCTGACCATGGTTTGACACATATTGGAGTGCCATTACAAGTGTTCTTTACCGAACCACAATTATCCACAGACCACACACAGTCAAGTGGGTGTGGTAATGGAACATCTATCACACTCGTGCTCCATTGCTTTCCAATGTTGCACTCCAGCATGTTCTAGGGCTTTCTGACCATGGTTTGACACATGTTGCAGTGTCATTGCATGTGTTATTTTCCAAACCACAATGATCCACATGACTACACCCACTCAAGTGGGTGTGGTGATGCAACCTCTATCACACTGGTGCTCCATCGCATTCCAATGTTGCACTCCAGCATGTTCTAGGGCTTTTTGACCATGGTTTACCACATATTGGAGTGTCATTACATGTGTTCTTTTCCAAACCACAATAATCCACATGACCAAACACACTGAAGTGGGTGTTGTGATGCAACCTCTCTCACACTCGTGCTCCATCGCATTCCAATGTTACACTCCAGCATGTTCTAGGGATTTCTGACCATGGTTTGACACATATTGGAGTGTCATTGCATGTGTTCTTTTCCAAACCACAATGATCCACACGACCACACACACTCAACTGGGCGTGGTGATGCAACCTCTGTCAAACTTCTTTATTGCATTCCAATGTTGCACTCCAGCATGTTCTAGGGCTTTCTGACCATGGTTTGACACATAATAGAGTGTCATTGGATGTGTTCTTTTCCAAGCCACAATGATCCACATGACCAGACACTCGCTCACGTGGGTGTTGTGATGCACCCTCTGTGACACTAGTGCTCCATCAATTCCAATGTTGCACTCTAGCATGTTCTAGGGCTTTCTGACCATTGTTTGACACATATTGGAGTGTCATTGAATGTGTTCTTTTTCAAACTACAATGATCCACGTGACTACACACATTCAAGTCGATGTGGTGTTGCAACCTCTTGGAATTCAATTCGATGTGGTGCTCCATGGCATTCAAATGTTGCACTCCAGCATGTTCTAGGGCTTTCTGACCATGGTTTGACACATATTGGAGTGTCATTGCATGTGTTCTTTTCCAAACAGAATGATCCAAATGACCACACACACTCAAGTGGGTGTGGTGATGCAACCGCTGTCACACTGGTGCTCCTTTGCATTCCAATGTTGCACTCTAGCATGATCTAGGGCTTTCTGACCATGGTTTGACACATATTGTAGTGTCATTGGATGTGTTCTTTTCCAAACCACAATGATCCACATTACCACACACTCACTCAATTGGGTGTTGTGATGCACCCTCTGTCACACTACTGCTCCATTGCATTCCAATGTTGCACTCCAGCATGTTCTAGGGCTTTCTGAGCATGGTTTCACACATATTGGAGTGTCATTGGATGTGTTCTTTTTCAAACTACAATGATCGACGTGACTACACATATTCAAGTCGATGTGGTGATGCAACCTCTTGGAATTCAAGTCGATGTGGTGCTCCATGGCATTCCAATGTTGTACTCCAACATGTTCTAGGGCTTTCTGACCATGGTTTAACACATATTGGAGTGTCATTGCATGTGTTCTTTCCCAAACAGAACGAAAACGCTAGAAAAAGGGCGCCCTCATGGGAGTACGCTCCGTGACGCTACTCGTGGCAGCACATGGATGATTTTGGTGCGTCCCGTCGAGCAGGGGTGTCTTGTTTTCTCGACACGTGTATTTCTTGTAGCGCTTCTGGATGCTTGGGTTTGGGTGTTCGGCGGTTTTGTTCTGTCGTGGGACGTCTCCCGGTGTTTCCATTGTTTTGTCGGTTTTTTTCTCTTTTCCGGTTCGTATGAACTGCGGTTTGCGTTGCTTGCACTACTTGTAGGAGGAGTTCTAGTTAGTCGTGGGACTGGAGGCAGTGCACAATAATCTGTCTTGGCAGTAGCGCAGTGTTATGGTTACTCTTTTTCGGTCCTATTCTTCTCTTTGTCTGTCTTTTTTTTCTCATTTTCGGTAGTTAGTATCTACTTTTATTTTTTTACTTTTATTTAATTTTGTTTGTTTCCTTTTATATACGGGCAATGGAGATTTTGTGGGGTGTAATCGGAGGGGTCCTACTTTGAACTCCTATTTATCTATACTTTGAACAAAGTCTTTTAAGGTTACATTGTGTTACATTTTGCTGGTAGCACAGTGAGGCAGTGCAACGGTTGTAGACTGAGCAGTTCATGGAGTGCCCTGCTCAGCATCTGCTCTGTGCTAGTCCGTGCACTGCTTAGACTAGAAGTTCGAGTGGCTTGCTGGTAGGACATAGAGGCAGTGCATAGCTTGTATCCCGATCAGTGCGTGGCGTGCAGTGCTGCACATCAGGAGGCAATGCAGTAATTACAGGAGGAGTTCGAGTGGCTTGCTTGTAGGACAGGGAGGCAGTTCATCGTTTGTATGTTCAGGAGTGCACGGCGTGCACTGCTGAGCATCTGCGCTTTGCTGGGCAGTGCACTGCTTACAATAGGATTTCCAGTGGCTTGCAGGTAGCACAGGGCCGCAATGCATTGTTTGTATCTTGGGCAGTGCATGGGGTGTAGTGCTAGGCATCTGCGTTGTACAGAGTCGTGCACTGCTTACCGGAGTAGTTCGAGTGGCTAGCTGGTAGCACAGTGAGGCAGTGCAACGGTTGTATACTGAGCTGTTCATGGAGTGCCCTGCTCAGCATCTTCTCTGTTTACACGGCATGCACTGCTGAGCATCTGCGCTTTGCTAGTTCGTGCACTGCTTAGACTAGAAGTTCGTGTGGCTTGCTGGTAGGACATAGGGGCAGTGCATAGCCTGTATCCCGAGCAGTGCGAGGCGCGCAGTGCTGCGCATCAGGAAGAAATGCAGTGCTTACAGGAGGACTTCGAGTGGCTTGCTTGTAGGACAGGGAGGCAGTTCATCGTTTGTATGTTTAGCAGTGCATGGCGTGCACTGCTGAGCATCTGCGCTTTGCTGGGCAGTGCACTGCTTACAGTAGGATTTCGAGTGGCTTGCTGGTAGCACAGGGCCGCAGTGCATTGTTTGTATCTTGGGCAGTGCATGGCGTGTAGTGCTGGGCATCTGCGTTGTACTGAGTCGTGCACTGCTTACAGGAGGCCATGCACTGCTTATCGGAGTAGTTCAAGTGGCTAGCTGGTAGCACAGTGAGGTAGTGCAACAGTTGTATACTGAGCAGTTCATGGAGTGCCCTGCTCAGCATCTACTCTGTGCTAGTCCGTGCACTACTTAGACTAGAAGTTCGAGTGGCTTGTTGGTAGGACATAGAGGCAGTGCATAGCCTGTATCCCGAGCAGTGCGTGGTGTGCAGTGCTGCGCATCAGGAGGCAATGCATTGCTTACAGGAGGAGTTCGAGTGGCTTGCTTGTAGGACAGAGAGGCAGTTCATTGTTTGTATGTTGAGCAGTGCACGGCGTGCACTGCTGAGCATCTGCGCTTTGGTGGGCAGTGCACTGCTTACAGTAGGATTTCGAGTGGCTTGCTGGTAGCACAGGGCCACATTGCATGGCGTGTAGTGCTGGGCATCTGCGTTGTACTGAGTCGTGCACTGCTTACAGGAGGCCATGCACTGCTTACCGGAGTAGTTCGAGTGGCTAGCTGGTAGCACAGTGAGGCAGTGCAATGGTTGTATACTGAGCCGTTCATGGAGTGCCCTACTCAGCATCTGCTCTGTGCTAGTCCGTGCACTGCTTAGACTAGAAGTTCGAGTGGCATGCTGGTAGGACATAGGGGAAGTGCATAGCCTGTATCCCAAGCAGTGTGTGGCGTGCAGTGCTGCGCATCAGGAGGCAATGCAGTGCTTACATGAGGAGTTCGAGTGGCTTGCTTGTAGGACAGGGAGGTAGTTCATCATTTGTATGTTCAGTAGTGCACGGCGTCCACTACTGAGCATCTGCGCTTTGCTAGGCAGTGCACTGCTTACAGTAGGATTTCGAGTGGCTTTCTGGTAGCACAGGGCCGCAGTGCATTGTTTGTATCTTGTGCAGTGCATGGCGTGTAGTGGTGGGCATCTACGTTGTACTGAGTCGTGCACTGCTTACAGGAGGCCATGCACTGCTTACCGGAATAGTTCGAGTGGCTAGCTGGTAGCACAGTGAGGCAGGGCAACGGTTGTATACTGAGCAGTTCATGGAGTGACGTGCTCAGCATCTGCTCTGTGCTAGTCCGTGCACTGCTTAGACTAGAAGTTCGAGTGGCTCGCTGGTAGGACATATGGGCAGTGCATAGCATGTATCCCGAGTAGTGCGAGGCGTGCAGTGTTGCGCATCAGGAGGCAATGCAGTGCTTACAGAAGGAGTTCGAGTGGCTTGCTTGTAGGACAGGGAGGCAGTTCATCATTTGTATGTTCAGCAGTGCATGGCGTGCACTGCTGAGCATCTACGCTTTGCTGGGCAGTGCACTGCTTACAGTAGGATTTCGAGTGGCTTGCTGGTAGCACAGGGCCGCAGTGCATTGTTTGTATCTTGGGCAGTGCATGGCGTGTAGTGTTGGGCATCTGCATTGTACTGAGTCGGGCACTGCTTACAGGAGGCCATGCACTGCTTACCGGAGTAGTTCGAGTGGCTAGCTGGTAGCACAGTGAAAGCAGTGCAACGGTTGTATACTGAGCAGTTGATGGAGTGCCCTGCTCAGCATCTGCTCTGTGCTAGTCCGTGTACTGCTTAGACTAGAAGTTCGAGTGGCTCGCTGGTAGGACATATGGGCAGTGCATAGCCTGTATCCCGAGTAGTGCGTGGCGTGCAGTGCTGCGCATCAGGAGGCAATGCAGTGCTTACAGGAGGAGTTCGAGTGGCTTGCTTGTAGGACAGGGAGGCAGTTCATCGTTTGTATGTTCAGTAGTGCACGGCGTGCACTGCTGAGCATCTACGCTTTGATGCACAGTGCACTGCTTACAGTAGGATTTCGAGTGTCTTGCTGGTAGCACAGGGTCGCAGTGCATTGTTTGTATCTTGGGCAGTGCATGGCGTGTAGTGCTGGGCATCTGCGTTGTACTAAGTCGTGCACTGCTTACAGGAGGCCATGCACTGCTTACCGGAGTAGTTCAAGTGGCTAGCTGGTAGCACAGTGAGGTAGTGCAACAGTTGTATACTGAGCAGTTCATGGAGTGCCCTGCTCAGCATCTACTCTGTGCTAGTCCGTGCACTGCTTAGACTAGAAGTTCGAGTGGCTTGTTGGTAGGACATAGAGGCAGTGCATAGCCTGTATCCCGAGCAGTGCGTGGTGTGCAGTGCTGCGCATCAGGAGGCAATGCATTGCTTACAGGAGGAGTTCGAGTGGCTTGCTTGTAGGACAGAGAGGCAGTTCATTGTTTGTATGCTGAGCAGTGCACGGCGTGCACTGCTGAGCATCTGCGCTTTGGTGGGCAGTGCACTGCTTACAGTAGGATTTCGAGTGGCTTGCTGGTAGCACAGGGCCACATTGCATGGCGTGTATTGCTGGGCATCTGCGTTGTACTGAGTCGTGCACTGCTTACAGGAGGCCATGCACTGCTTACCGGAGTAGTTCGAGTGGCTAGCTGGTAGCACAGTGAGGCAGTGCAATGGTTGTATACTGAGCAGTTCATGGAGTGCCCTACTCAGCATCTGCTCTGTGCTAGTCCGTGCACTGCTTAGACTAGAAGTTCGAGTGGCTTGCTGGTAGGACATAGGGGAAGTGCATAGCCTGTATCCCAAGCAGTGTGTGGCGTGCAGTGCTGCGCATCAGGAGGCAATGCAGTGCTTACATGAGGAGTTCGAGTGGCTTGCTTGTAGGACAGGGAGGTAGTTCATCATTTGTATGTTCAGTAGTGCACGGCGTCCACTACTGAGCATCTGCGCTTTGCTAGGCAGTGCACTGCTTACAGTAGGATTTCGAGTGGCTTGCTGGTAGCACAGGGCCGCAGTGCATTGTTTGTATCTTGTGCAGTGCATGGCGTGTAGTGGTGGGCATCTACGTTGTACTGAGTCGTGCACTGCTTACAGGAGGCCATGCACTGCTTACCGGAATAGTTCGAGTGGCTAGCTAGTAGCACAGTGAGGCAGGGCAACGGTTGTATACTGAGCAGTTCATGGAGTGCCGTGCTCAGCATGTGCTCTGTGCTAGTCCATGCACTGCTTAGACTAGAAGTTCGAGTGGCTCGCTGGTAGGACATATGGGCAGTGCATAGCATGTATCCCGAGTAGTGCGAGGCGTGCAGTGTTGCGCATCAGGAGGCAATGCAGTGCTTACAGGAGGAGTTCGAGTGGCTTGCTTGTAGGACAGGGAGGCAGTTCATCATTTGTATGTTCAGCAGTGCATGGCGTGCACTGCTGAGCATCTACGCTTTGCTGGGCAGTGCACTGCTTACAGTAGGATTTCGAGTGGCTTGCTGGTAGCACAGGGCCGCAGTGCATTGTTTGTATCTTGGGCAGTGCATGGCGTGTAGTGTTGGGCATCTGCATTGTACTGAGTCGGGCACTGCTTACAGGAGGCCATGCACTGCTTACCGGAGTAGTTCGAGTGGCTAGCTGGTAGCACAGTGAAAGCAGTGCAACGGTTGTATACTGAGCAGTTGATGGAGTGCCCTGCTCAGCATCTGCTCTGTGCTAGTCCGTGTACTGCTTAGACTAGAAGTTCGAGTGGCTCGCTGGTAGGACATATGGGCAGTGCATAGCCTGTATCCCGAGTAGTGCGTGGCGTGCAGTGCTGCGCATCAGGAGGCAATGCAGTGCTTACAGGAGGAGTTCGAGTGGCTTGCTTGTAGGACAGGGAGGCAGTTCATCGTTTGTATGTTCAGTAGTGCACGGCGTGCACTGCTGAGCATCTACGCTTTGATGCACAATGCACTGCTTACAGTAGGATTTCGAGTGGCTTGCTGGTAGCACAGGGTCGCAGTGCATTGTTTGTATCTTGTGCAGTGCATGGCGTGTAGTGGTGGGCATCTGCGTTGTACTGAGTCGTGCACTGCTTACAGGAGGCCATGCACTGCTTACCGGAATAGTTCGAGTGGCTAGCTGGTAGCACAATGAGGCAGTGCAACGGTTGTATACTGAGCAGTTCATGGAGTGCCCTACTCAGCATCTGCTCTATGCTAGTCCGTGCACTGCTTAGACTAGAAGTTCGAGTGGCTTGCCGGTAGGACATAGGGGAAGTGCATAGCCTGTATCCCAAGCAGTGCGTGGCGTGCAGTGCTGCGCATCAGGAGGCAATGCAGTGCTTACATGAGGAGTTCGAGTGGCTTGCTTGTAGGACAGGGAGGTGGTTCATCGTTTGTATGTTCAGCAGTGCATGGCGTGCACTACTGAGCATCTACGCTTTGCTGGGCAGTGCACTGCTTACAGTAGGATTTCGAGTGGCTTGCTGGTAGCACAGGGCCACAGTGCATTGTTTGTATCTTGGGCAGTGCATGGCGTGTAGTGTTGGGCATCTGCGTTGTACTGAGTAATGCACTGCTTACATGAGGCCATGCACTGCTTACCGGCGTAGTTCGAGTGGCTAACTGGTAGCACAGTGAGGCAGTGCAACGGTTGTATACTGAGCAGTTCATGGAGTGCCCTACTCAGCATCTGCTCTGTGCTAGTCCGTGCACTGCTTAGACTAGAAGTTCGAGTGGCTTGCTGGTAGGACATAGGGGAAGTGCATAGCCTGTATCCCAAGCAGTGTGTGGCGTGCAGTGCTGCGCATCGGGAGGCAATGCAGTGCTTACATGAGGAGTTCGAGTGGCTTGCTTGTAGGACAGGGAGGTAGTTCATCATTTGTATGTTCAGTAGTGCACGGCGTCCACTACTGAGCATCTGCGCTTTGCTAGGCAGTGCACTGCTTACAGTAGGATTTCGAGTGGCTTGCTGGTAGCACAGGGCCGCAGTGCATTGTTTGTATCTTGTGCAGTGCATGGCGTGTAGTGGTGGGCATCTACGTTGTACTGAGTCGTGCACTGCTTACAGGAGGCCATGCACTGCTTACCGGAATAGTTCGAGTGGCTAGCTGGTAGCACAGTGAGGCAGGGCAACAGTTGTATACTGAGCAGTTCATGGAGTGCCGTGCTCAGCATCTGCTCTGTGCTAGTCCATGCACTGCTTAGACTAGAAGTTCGAGTGGCTCGCTGGTAGGACATATGGGCAGTGCATAGCATGTATCCCGAGTAGTGCGAGGCGTGCAGTGTTGCGCATCAGGAGGCAATGCAGTGCTTACAGGAGGAGTTCGAGTGGCTTGCTTGTAGGACAGGGAGGCAGTTCATCATTTGTATGTTCAGCAGTGCATGGCGTGCACTGTTGAGCATCTACGCTTTGCTGGGCAGTGCACTGCTTACAGTAGGATTTCGAGTGGCTTGCTGGTAGCACAGGGCCGCAGTGCATTGTTTGTATCTTGGGCAGTGCATGGCGTGTAGTGTTGGGCATCTGCATTGTACTGAGTCGGGCACTGCTTACAGGAGGCCATGCACTGCTTACCGGAGTAGTTCGAGTGGCTAGCTGGTAGCACAGTGAAAGCAGTGCAACGGTTGTATACTGAGCAGTTGATGGAGTGCCCTGCTCAGCATCTGCTCTGTGCTAGTCCGTGTACTGCTTAGACTAGAAGTTCGAGTGGCTCGCTGGTAGGACATATGGGCAGTGCATAGCCTGTATCCCGAGTAGTGCGTGGCGTGCAGTGCTGCGCATCAGGAGGCAATGCAGTGCTTACAGGAGGAGTTCGAGTGGCTTGCTTGTAGGACAGGGAGGCAGTTCATCGTTTGTATGTTCAGTAGTGCACGGCATGCACTGCTGAGCATCTACGCTTTGATGCACAGTGCACTGCTTACAGTAGGATTTCGAGTGGCTTGCTGGTAGCACAGGGTCGCAGTGCATTGTTTGTATCTTGTGCAGTGCATGGCGTGTAGTGGTGGGCATCTGCGTTGTACTGAGTCGTGCACTGCTTACAGGAGGCCATGCACTGCTTACCGGAATAGTTCGAGTGGCTAGCTGGTAGCACAATGAGGCAGTGCAACGGTTGTATACTGAGCAGTTCATGGAGTGCCCTACTCAGCATCTGCTCTATGCTAGTCCGTGCACTGCTTAGACTAGAAGTTCGAGTGGCTTGCCGGTAGGACATAGGGGAAGTGCATAGCCTGTATCCCAAGCAGTGCGTGGCGTGCAGTGCTGCGCATCAGGAGGCAATGCAGTGCTTACATGAGGAGTTCGAGTGGCTTGCTTGTAGGACAGGGAGGTGGTTCATCGTTTGTATGTTCAGCAGTGCATGGTGTGCACTACTGAGCATCTACGCTTTGCTGGGCAGTGCACTGCTTACAGTAGGATTTCGAGTGGCTTGCTGGTAGCACAGGGCCACAGTGCATTGTTTGTATCTTGGGCAGTGCATGGCGTGTAGTGTTGGGCATCTGCGTTGTACTGAGTCATGCACTGCTTACATGAGGCCATGCACTGGTTACCGGAGTAGTTCGAGTGGCTAACTGGTAGCACAGTGAGGCAGTGCAACGGTTGTATACTGAGCAGTTCATGGAGTGCCCTACTCAGCATCTGCTCTGTGCTAGTCCGTGCACTGCTTAGACTAGAAGTTCGAGTGGCTTGCTGGTAGGACATAGGGGAAGTGCATAGCCTGTATCCCAAGCAGTGCGTGGCGTGCAGTGCTGCGCATCGGGAGGCAATGCAGTGCTTACATGAGGAGTTCGAGTGGCTTGCTTGTAGGACAGGGAGGTAGTTCATCATTTGTATGTTCAGTAGTGCACGGCGTCCACTACTGAGCATCTGCGCTTTGCTAGGCAGTGCACTGCTTACAGTAGGATTTCGAGTGGCTTGCTGGTAGCACAGGGCCGCAGTGCATTGTTTGTATCTTGTGCAGTGCATGGCGTGTAGTGGTGGGTATCTACGTTGTACTGAGTCGTGCACTGCTTACAGGAGGCCATGCACTGCTTACCGGAATAGTTCGAGTGGCTAGCTGGTAGCACAGTGAGGCAGGGCAACGGTTATATACTGAGCAGTTCATGGAGTGCCGTGCTCAGCATCTGCTCTGTGCTAGTCCGTGCACTGCTTAGACTAGAAGTTCGAGTGGCTCGCTGGTAGGACATATGGGCAGTGCATAGCATGTATCCCGAGTAGTGCGAGGCGTGCAGTGTTGCGCATCAGGAGGCAATGCAGTGCTTACAGGAGGAGTTCGAGTGGCTTGCTTGTTGGACAGGGAGGCAGTTCATCATTTGTATGTTCAGCAGTGCATGGCGTGCACTGCTGAGCATCTACGCTTTGCTGGGCAGTGCACTGCTTACAGTAGGATTTCGAGTGGCTTGCTGGTAGCACAGGGCCGCAGTGCATTGTTTGTATCTTGGGCAGTGCATGGCGTGTAGTGTTGGGCATCTGCATTGTACTGAGTCGGGCACTGCTTACAGGAGGCCATGCACTGCTTACCGGAGTAGTTCGAGTGGCTAGCTGGTAGCACAGTGGAAGCAGTGCAACGGTTGTATACTGAGCAGTTGATGGAGTGCCCTGCTCAGCATCTGCTCTGTGCTAGTCCGTGTACTGCTTAGACTAGAAGTTCGAGTGGCTCGCTGGTAGGACATATGGGCAGTGCATAGCCTGTATCCCGAGTAGTGCGTGGCGTGCAGTGCTGCGCATCAGGAGGCAATGCAGTGCTTACAGGAGGAGTTCGAGTGGCTTGCTTGTAGGACAGGGAAGCAGTTCATCGTTTGTATGCTCAGTAGTGCACGGCGTGCACTGCTGAGCATCTACGCTTTGATGCACAGTGCACTGCTTACAGTAGGATTTCGAGTGGCTTGCTGGTAGCACAGGGTCGCAGTGCATTGTTTGTATCCTGTGCAGTGCATGGCGTGAAGTGGTGGGCATCTGCGTTGTACTGAGTCGTGCACTGCTTACAGGAGGCCATGCACTGCTTACCGGAATAGTTCGAGTGGCTAGCTGGTAGCACAATGAGGCAGTGCAACGGTTGTATACTGAGCAGTTCATGGAGTGCCCTACTCAGCATCTGCTCTATGCTAGTCCGTGCACTGCTTAGACTAGAAGTTCGAGTGGCTTGCCGGTAGGACATAGGGGAAGTGCATAGCCTGTATCCCAAGCAGTGCGTGGCGTGCAGTGCTGCGCATCAGGAGGCAATGCAGTGCTTACATGAGGAGTTCGAGTGGCTTGCTTGTAGGACAGGGAGGTGGTTCATCGTTTGTATGTTCAGCAGTGCATGGCGTGCACTACTGAGCATCTACACTTTGCTGGGCAGTGCACTGCTTACAGTAGGATTTCGAGTGGCTTGCTGGTAGCACAGGGCCACAGTGCATTGTTTGTATCTTGGGCAGTGCATGGCGTGTAGTGTTGGGCATCTGCGTTGTACTGAGTCATGGACTGCTTACATGAGGCCATGCACTGCTTACCGGAGTAGTTCGAGTGGCTAGCTGGTAGCACAATGAGGCAGTGCAACGGTTGTATACTGAGCAGTTCATGGAGTGCCCTACTCAGCATCTGCTCTGTGCTAGTCCGTGCACTGCTTAGACTAGAAGTTCGAGTGGCTTGCTGGTAGGACATAGGGGAAGTGCATAGCCTGTATCCCAAGCAGTGCGTGGCGTGCAGTGCTGCGCATCAGGAGGCAATGCAGTGCTTACATGAGGAGTTCGAGTGGCTTGCTTGTAGGACAGGGAGGTAGTTCATCATTTGTATGTTCAGTAGTGCACGACGTCCACTACTGAGCATCTGCGCTTTGCTAGGCAGTGCACTGCTTACAGTAGGATTTCGAGTGGCTTGCTGGTAGCACAGGGCCGCAGTGCATTGTTTGTATCTTGTGCAGTGCATGGCGTGTAGTGGTGGGCATCTACGTTGTACTGAGTCGTGCACTACTTACAGGAGGCCATGCACTGCTTACCGGAATAGTTCGAGTGGCTAGCTGGTAGCACAGTGAGGCAGGGCAACGGTTGTATACTGAGCAGTTCATGGAGTGCCGTGCTCAGCATCTGCTCTGTGCTAGTCCATGCACTGCTTAGACTAGAAGTTCGAGTGGCTCGCTGGTAGGACATATGGGCAGTGCATAGCATGTATCCCGAGTAGTGCGAGGCGTGCAGTGTTGCGCATCAGGAGGCAATGCAGTGCTTACAGGAGGAGTTCGAGTGGCTTGCTTGTAGGACAGGGAGGCAGTTCATCATTCGTATGTTCAGCAGTGCATGGCGTGCACTGTTGAGCATCTACGCTTTGCTGGGCAGTGCACTGCTTACAGTAGGATTTCGAGTGGCTTGCTGGTAGCACAGGGCCGCAGTGCATTGTTTGTATCTTGGGCAGTGCATGACGTGTAGTGTTGGGCATCTGCATTGTACTGAGTCGGGCACTGCTTACAGGAGGCCATGCACTGCTTACCGGAGTAGTTCGAGTGGCTAGCTGGTAGCACAGTGAAAGCAGTGCAACGGTTGTATACTGAGCAGTTGATGGAGTGCCCTGCTCAGCATCTGCTCTGTGCTAGTCCGTGTATTGCTTAGACTAGAAGTTCGAGTGGCTCGCTGGTAGGACATATGGGCAGTGCATAGCCTGTATCCCGAGTAGTGCGTGGCGTGCAGTGCTGCGCATCAGGAGGCAATGCAGTGCTTACAGGAGGAGTTCGAGTGGCTTGCTTGTAGGACAGGGAGGCAGTTCATCGTTTGTATGTTCAGTAGTGCACGGCGTGCACTGCTGAGCATCTACGCTTTGATGCACAGTGCACTGCTTACAGTAGGATTTCGAGTGGCTTGCTGGTAGCACAGGGTCGCAGTGCATTGTTTGTATCTTGTGCAGTGCATGGCGTGTAGTGGTGGGCATCTGCGTTGTACTGAGTCGTGCACTGCTTACAGGAGGCCATGCACTGCTTACCGGAATAGTTCGAGTGGCTAGCTGGTAGCACAATGAGGCAGTGCAACGGTTGTATACTGAGCAGTTCATGGATTGCCCTACTCAGCATCTGCTCTATGCTAGTCCGTGCACTGCTTAGACTAGAAGTTCGAGTGGCTTGCCGGTAGGACATAGGGGAAGTGCATAGCCTGTATCCCAAGCAGTGCGTGGCGTGCAGTGCTGCGCATCAGGAGGCAATGCAGTGCTTACATGAGGAGTTCGAGTGGCTTGCTTGTAGGACAGGGAGGTGGTTCATCGTTTGTATGTTCAGCAGTGCATGGCTTGCACTACTGAGCATCTACGCTTTGCTGGGCAGTGCACTGCTTACAGTAGGATTTCGAGTGGCTTGCTGGTAGCACAGGGCCACAGTGCATTGTTTGTATCTTGGGCAGTGCATGGCGTGTAGTGTTGGGCATCTGCGTTGTACTGAGTCATGCACTGCTTACATGAGGCCATGCACTGCTTACCGGAGTAGTTCGAGTGGCTAGCTGGTAGCACAGTGAGGCAGTGCAACGGTTGTATACTGAGCAGTTCATGGAGTGCCCTACTCAGCATCTGCTCTGTGCTAGTCCGTGCACTGCTTAGACTAGAAGTTCGAGTGGCTTGCTGGTAGGACATAGGGGAAGTGCATAGCCTGTATCCCAAGCAGTGCGTGGCGTGCAGTGCTGCGCATCAGGAGGCAATGCAGTGCTTACATGAGGAGTTCGAGTGGCTTGCTTGTAGGACAGGGAGGTAGTTCATCATTTGTATGTTCAGTAGTGCACGGCGTCCACTACTGAGCATCTGCGCTTTGCTAGGCAGTGCACTGCTTACAGTAGGATTTCGAGTGGCTTGCTGGTAGCACAGGGCCGCAGTGCATTGTTTGTATCTTGTGCAGTGCATGGCGTGTAGTGGTGGGCATCTACGTTGTACTGAGTCGTGCACTGCTTACAGGAGGCCATGCACTGCTTACCGGAATAGTTCGAGTGGCTAGATATTAGCACAGTGAGGCAGGGCAACGGTTGTATACTGAGCAGTTCATGGAGTGCCGTGCTCAGCATCTGCTCTGTGCTAGTCCATGCACTGCTTAGACTAGAAGTTCGAGTGGCTCGCTGGTAGGACATATGGGCAGTGCATAGCATGTATCCCGAGTAGTGCGAGGCGTGCAGTGTTGCGCATCAGGAGGCAATGCAGTGCTTACAGGAGGAGTTCGAGTGGCTTGCTTGTAGGAAAGGGAGGCAGTTCATCATTCGTATGTTCAGCAGTGCATGGCGTGCACTGTTGAGCATCTACGCTTTGCTGGGCAGTGCACTGCTTACAGTAGGATTTCGAGTGGCTTGCTGGTAGCACAGGGCCGCAGTGCATTGTTTGTATCTTGGGCAGTGCATGACGTGTAGTGTTGGGCATCTGCATTGTACTGAGTCGGGCACTGCTTACAAGAGGCCATGCACTGCTTACCGGAGTAGTTCGAGTGGCTAGCTGGTAGCACAGTGAAAGCAGTGCAACGGTTGTATACTGAGCAGTTGATGGAGTGCCCTGCTCAGCATCTGTTCTGTGCTAGTCCGTGTACTGCTTAGACTAGAAGTTCGAGTGGCTCGCTGGTAGGACATATGGGCAGTGCATAGCCTGTATCCCGAGTAGTGCGTGGCGTGCAGTGCTGCGCATCAGGAGGCAATGCAGTGCTTACAGGAGGAGTTCGAGTGGCTTGCTTGTAGGACAGGGAGGCAGTTCATCGTTTATATGTTCAGTAGTGCACGGCGTGTACTGCTGAGCATCTACGCTTTGATGCACAGTGCACTGCTTACAGTAGGATTTCGAGTGGCTTGCTGGTAGCACAGGGTCGCAGTGCATTGTTTGTATCTTGTGCAGTGCATGGCGTGTAGTGGTGGGCATCTGCGTTGTACTGAGTCGTGCACTGCTTACAGGAGGCCATGCACTGCTTACCGGAATAGTTCGAGTGGCTAGCTGGTAGCACAATGAGGCAGTGCAACGGTTGTATACTGAGCAGTTCATGGATTGCCCTACTCAGCATCTGCTCTATGCTAGTCCGTGCACTGCTTAGACTAGAAGTTCGAGTGGCTTGCCGGTAGGACATAGGGGAAGTGCATAGCCTGTATCCCAAGCAGTGCGTGGCGTGCAGTGCTGCGCATCAGGAGGCAATGCAGTGCTTACATGAGGAGTTCGAGTGGCTTGCTTGTAGGACAGGGAGGTGGTTCATCGTTTGTATGTTCAGCAGTGCATGGCTTGCACTACTGAGCATCTACGCTTTGCTGGGCAGTGCACTGCTTACAGTAGGATTTCGAGTGGCTTGCTGGTAGCACAAGGCCACAGTGCATTGTTTGTATCTTGGGCAGTGCATGGCGTGTAGTGTTGGGCATCTGCGTTGTACTGAGTCATGCACTGCTTACATAAGGCCATGCACTGCTTACCGGAGTAGTTCGAGTGGCTAGCTGGTAGCACAGTGAGGCAGTGCAACGGTTGTATACTGAGCAGTTCATGGAGTGCCCTACTCAGCATCTGCTCTGTGCTAGTCCGTGCACTGCTTAGACTAGAAGTTCGAGTGGCTTGCTGGTAGGACATAGGGGAAGTGCATAGCCTGTATCCCAAGCAGTGCGTGGCGTGCAGTGCTGCGCATCAGGAGGCAATGCAGTGCTTACATGAGGAGTTCGAGTGGCTTGCTTGTAGGACAGGGAGGTAGTTCATCATTTGTATGTTCAGTAGTGCACGGCGTCCACTACTGAGCATCTGCGCTTTGCTAGGCAGTGCACTGCTTACAGTAGGATTTCGAGTGGCTTGCTGGTAGCACAGGGCCGCAGTGCATTGTTTGTATCTTGTGCAGTGCATGGCGTGTAGTGGTGGGCATCTACGTTGTACTGAGTCGTGCACTGCTTACAGGAGGCCATGCACTGCTTACCGGAATAGTTCGAGTGGCTAGCTGGTAGCACAGTGAGGCAGGGCAACGGTTGTATACTGAGCAGTTCATGGAGTGCCGTGCTTAGCATCTGCTCTGTGCTAGTCCATGCACTGCTTAGACTAGAAGTTCGAGTGGCTCGCTGGTAGGACATATGGGCAGTGCATAGCATGTATCCCGAGTAGTGCGAGGCGTGCAGTGTTGCGCATCAGGAGGCAATGCAGTGCTTACAGGAGGAGTTCGAGTGGCTTGCTTGTAGGACAGGGAGGCAGTTCATCATTCGTATGTTCAGCAGTGCATGGCGTGCACTATTGAGCATCTACGCTTTGCTGGGCAGTGCACTGCTTACAGTAGGATTTCGAGTGGCTTGCTGGTAGCACAGGGCCGCAGTGCATTGTTTGTATCTTGGGCAGTGCATGACGTGTAGTGTTGGGCATCTGCATTGTACTGAGTCGGGCACTGCTTACAGGAGGCCATGCACTGCTTACCGGAGTAGTTCGAGTGGCTAGCTGGTAGCACAGTGAAAGCAGTGCAACGGTTGTATACTGAGCAGTTGATGGAGTGCCCTGCTCAGCATCTGCTCTGTGCTAGTCCGTGTACTGCTTAGACTAGAAGTTCGAGTGGCTCGCTGGTAGGACATATGGGCAGTGCATAGCCTGTATCCCGAGTAGTGCGTGGCGTGCAGTGCTGCGCATCAGGAGGCAATGCAGTGCTTACAGGAGGAGTTCGAGTGGCTTGCTTGTAGGACAGGGAGGCAGTTCATCGTTTGTATGTTCAGTAGTGCACGGCGTGCACTGCTGAGCATCTACGCTTTGATGCACAGTGCACTGCTTACAGTAGGATTTCGAGTGGCTTGCTGGTAGCACAGGGTCGTAGTGCATTGTTTGTATCTTGTGCAGTGCATGGCGTGTAGTGGTGGGCATCTGCGTTGTACTGAGTCGTGCACTGCTTACAGGAGGCCATGCACTGCTTACCGGAATAGTTCGAGTGGCTAGCTGGTAGCACAATGAGGCAGTGCAACGTTTGTATACTGAGCAGTTCATGGAGTGCCCTACTCAGCATCTGCTCTATGCTAGTCCGTGCACTGCTTAGACTAGAAGTTCAAGTGGCTTGCCGGTAGGACATAGGGGAAGTGCATAGCCTGTATCCCAAGCAGTGCGTGGCGTGCAGTGCTGCGCATCAGGAGGCAATGCAGTGCTTACATGAGGAGTTCGAGTGGCTTGCTTGTAGGACAGGGAGGTGGTTCATCGTTTGTATGTTCAGCAGTGCATGGAGTGCACTACTGAGCATCTACGCTTTGCTGGGCAGTGCACTGCTTACAGTAGGATTTCGAGTGGCTTGCTGGTAGCACAGGGCCACAGTGCATTGTTTGTATCTTGGGCAGTGCATGGCGTGTAGTGTTGGCCATCTGCGTTGTACTGAGTCATGCACTGCTTACATGAGGCCATGCACTGCTTACCGGAGTAGTTCGAGTGGCTAGCTGGTAGCACAGTGAGGCAGTGCAACGGTTGTATACTGAGCAGTTCATGGAGTGCCCTACTCAGCATCTGCTCTGTGCTAGTCCGTGCACTGCTTAGACTAGAAGTTCGAGTGGCTTGCTGGTAGGACATAGGGGAAGTGCATAGCCTGTATCCCAAGCAGTGCGTGGCGTGCAGTGCTGCGCATCAGGAGGCAATGTAGTGCTTACATGAGGAGTTCGAGTGGCTTGCTTGTAGGACAGGGAGGTAGTTCATCATTTGTATGTTCAGTAGTGCACGGCGTCCACTACTGAGCATCTGCGCTTTGCTAGGCAGTGCACTGCTTACAGTAGGATTTCGAGTGGCTTGCTGGTAGCACAGGGCCGCAGTGCATTGTTTGTATCTTGTGCAGTGCATGGCGTGTAGTGGTGGGCATCTACGTTGTACTGAGTCGTGCACTGCTTACAGGAGGCCATGCACTGCTTACCGGAATAGTTCGAGTGGCTAGCTGGTAGCACAGTGAGGCAGGGCAACGGTTGTATACTGAGCAGTTCATGGAGTGTCGTGCTCAGCATCTGCTCTGTGCTAGTCCATGCACTGCTTAGACTAGAAGTTCGAGTGGCTCGCTGGTAGGACATATGGGCAGTCCATAGCATGTATCCCGAGTAGTGCGAGGCGTGCAGTGTTGCGCATCAGGAGGCAATGCAGTGCTTACAGGAGGAGTTCGAGTGGCTTGCTTGTAGGACAGGGAGGCAGTTCATCATTTGTATGTTCAGTAGTGCATGGCGTGCACTGCTGAGCATCTACGCTTTGCTGTGCAGTGCACTGCTTACAGTAGGATTTCGAGTGGCTTGCTGGTAGCACAGGGCCACAGTGCATTGTTTGTATCTTGGGCAGTGCATGGCGTGTAGTGTTGGGCATCTGCATTGTACTGAGTCGGGCACTGCTTACAGGAGGCCATGCACTGCTTACCGGAGTAGTTCGAGTGGCTAGCTGGTAGCACAGTGAAAGCAGTGCAACGGTTGTATACTGAGCAGTTGATGGAGTGCCCTGCTCAGCATCTGCTCTGTGCTAGTCCGTGTACTGCTTAGACTAGAAGTTCGAGTGGCTCGCTGGTAGGACATATGGGCAGTGCATAGCCTGTATCCCGAGTAGTGCGTGGCGTGCAGTGCTGCGCATCAGGAGGCAATGCAGTGCTTACAGGAGGAGTTCGAGTGGCTTGCTTGTAGGACAGGGAGGCAGTTCATCGTTTGTATGTTCAGCTGTGCACGGCGTGCACTGCTGAGCATCTACGCTTTGATGCACAGTGCACTGCTTACAGTAGGATTTCGAGTGGCTTGCTGGTAGCACAGGGTCGCAGTGCATTGTTTGTATCTTGTGCAGTGCATGGCGTGTAGTGGTGGGCATCTGCGTTGTACTGAGTCGTGCACTGCTTACAGGAGGCCATGCACTTCTTACCGGAATAGTTCGAGTGGCTAGCTGGTAGCACAATGAGGCAGTGCAACGGTTGTATACTGAGCAGTTCATGGAGTGCCCTACTCAGCATCTGCTCTATGCTAGTCCGTGCACTGCTTAGACTAGAAGTTCGAGTGGCTTGCCGGTAGGACATAGGGGAAGTGCATAGCCTGTATCCCAAGCAGTGCGTGGCGTGCAGTGCTGCGCATCAGGAGGCAATGCAGTGCTTACATGAGGAGTTCGAGTGGCTTGCTTGTAGGACAGGGAGGTGGTTCATCGTTTGTATGTTCAGCAGTGCATGGCGTGCACTACTGAGCATCTACGCTTTGCTGGGCAGTGCACTGCTTACAGTAGGATTTCGAGTGGCTTGCTGGTAGCACAGGGCCACAGTGCATTGTTTGTATCTTGGGAAGTGCATGGCGTGTAGTGTTGGGCATCTGCGTTGTACTGAGTAATGCACTGCTTACAGGAGGCCATGCACTGCTTACCGGAGTAGTTCGAGTGGCTAGCTGGTAGCACAGTGAGGCAGTGCAACGGTTGTATACTGAGCAGTTCATGGAGTGCCCTACTCGGCATCTGCTCTGTGCTAGTCCGTGTACTGCTTAGACTAGAAGTTCGAGTGGCTCGCTGGTAGGACATATGGGGAGTGCATAGCCTGTATCCCGAGTAGTGCGTGGCGTGCAGTGCTGCGCATCAGGAGGCAATGCAGTGCTTATAGGTGGAGTTCGAGTGGCTTGCTTGTAGGACAGGGAGGCAGTTCATCGTTTGTATGTTCAGTAGTGCACGGTGTGCACTGCTGAGCATCTACGCTTTGCTGCACAGTGCACTGCTTACAGTAGGATTTCGAGTGGCTTGCTGGTAGCATAGGGTCGCAGTGTATTGTTTGTATCTTGTGCAGTGCATGGCATGTAGTAGTGGGCATCTGCGTTGTACTGAGTCGTGCACTGCTTACAGGAGGCCATGCACTGCTTACCGGAATAGTTCGAGTGGCTAGCTGGTAGCACAATGAGGCAGTGCAACGGTTGTATACTAAGCAGTTCATGGAGTGCCGTGCTCAGCATCTGCTCTGTGCTAGTCCGTGGACTTCTTAGACTAGAAGTTCGAGTGGCTCGCTGGTAGGACATATGGGCAGTGCATAGCCTGTATCCCGAGTAGTGCGAGGCGTGCAGTGCTGCGCATCAGGAGGCAATGCAGTGCTTACAGGAGGAGTTCGAGTGGCTTGCTTGTAGGACAGGGAGGCAGTTCATCGTTTGTATGTTCAGCAGTGCATGGCGTGCACTGCTGACCATCTACGCTTTGCTGGGCAGTGCACTGCTTACTGTAGGATTCCGAGTGGCTTGCTGGTAGCACAGGGCCGCAGTGCATTGTTTGTATCTTGGGCAGTGCATGGCGTGTAGTGTTGGGCATCTGCGTTGTACTGAGTCGTCCACTGCTTACAGGAGGCCATGCACTGCTTACCGGAATAGTTCGAGTGGCTAGCTGGTAGCACAATGAGGCAGTGCAACGGTTGTATACTAAGCAGTTCATGGAGTGCCGTGCTCAGCATCTGCTCTGTGCTAGTCCGTGGACTTCTTAGACTAGAAGTTCGAGTGGCTCGCTGGTAGGACATATGGGCAGTGCATAGCCTGTATCCCGAGTAGTGCGAGGCGTGCAGTGCTGCGCATCAGGAGGCAATGCAGTGCTTACAGGAGGAGTTCGAGTGGCTTGCTTGTAGGACAGGGAGGCAGTTCATCGTTTGTATGTTCAGCAGTGCATGGCGTGCACTGCTGACCATCTACGCTTTGCTGGGCAGTGCACTGCTTACTGTAGGATTCCGAGTGGCTTGCTGGTAGCACAGGGCCGCAGTGCATTGTTTGTATCTTGGGCAGTGCATGGCGTGTAGTGTTGGGCATCTGCGTTGTACTGAGTCGTCCACTGCTTACAGGAGGCCATGCACTGCTTACCGGAGTAGTTCGAGTGGCTAGCTAGTAGCACAGTGAGGCAGTGCAATGGTTGTATACTGAGCAGTTCATGGAGTGCCCTGCTCAGCATCTTCTCTCTGCTAGTCCGTGCACTGCTTACACTAGAAGTTCGAGTTGCTTGCTGGTAGGACATAGAGGCAGTGCATAGCCTGTATCCCGAGCAGTGCTGGCGTGAAGTGCTGCGCATCAGGAGGCATTGCAGTGCTTACAGGAGGAGTTCGAGTGGCTTGCTTGTAGGACAGGGAGGCAGTTCATCGTTTGTATGTTTAGGAGTGCACGGCGTGCACTGCTGAGCATCTGCCTTTGCTGGGCAGTGCACTGCTTACAGTAGGATTTCGAGTGGCTTGCAGGTAGCACAGGGCCGCAGTGCATTGTTTGTATCTTGGGCAGTGCATGGCGTGTAGTGCTGGGCATCTGTGTTGTACTGAGTCGTGCACTGGTTACAGGAGGCCATGCACTTCTTACCGGAGTAGTTCGAGTGGCTAGCTGGTAGCACAGTGAGGCAGTGCAACGGTTGTATACTGAGCAGTTCATGGAGTTCCCTGCTCAGCATCTGCTCTGTGCTAGTCCGTGCACTGCTTAGACTAGAAGTTCGAGTGGCTTGCTGGTAGGACATATGGGCAGTGCATAGCCTGTATCCCGAGCAGTGCGTGGCGTGCAGTACTGCGCATCTAGAGGCAATGCAGTGTTTACATGAGGAGTTCGAGTGGCTTGCTTGTAGGGCAGGGAGGCAGTTCATCGTTTGTATGTTCAGCAGTGCACGGCGTGCATTGCTGAGCATATACACTTTGCTGGGCAGTGCACTGCTTACAGTTGGATTTCGAGTGGCTTGCTGGTACCACAGGGCCGCAGTGCATTGTTTGTATCTTGGGCAGTGCATGGCGTGTAGTGCTGGGCATCTGCGTTGTACTAAATCGTGCACTGCTTACAGGAGGCCATGCACTGCTTACCGGAGTAGTTCGAGTGTCTAGCTGGTAGCACAGTGAGGCCGTGCAACAGTTGTATACATAGCAGTTCATGGAGTGCCGTGCTCAGCATCTGCTCTGTGCTAGTCCGTGCACTGCTTAGACTAGAAGTTCGAGTGGCTCGCTGGTAGGACATATGGGCAGTGCATTGCCTGTATCCCGAGTAGTGCGAGGCGTGCAGTGCTGCACATCAGGAGGCAATGCAGTGCTTACAGGAGGAGTTCGAGTGGCTTGCTTGTAGGACAGGGAGGCAGCTCATCGTTTGTATGTTTAGGAGTGCACGGCGTGCACTGCGGAGCATCTGCGCTTTGCTGGGCAGTGCACTGCTTACAGTAGGATTTCGAGTGGCTTGCAGCTAGCACAGGGTCGCAGTGCATTGTTTGTATCTTGGGCAGTGCAGGGCGTGTAGTGCTAGGCATCTGCGTTGTACTGAGTCGTGCACTGCTTACAGGAGGCCATGCACTGCTTACCGGAGTAGTTCGAGTGGCCAGCTAGTAGCACAGTGAGGTAGTGCAACGATTGTATACTGAGCAGTTCATGGAGTGCCCTGCTCAGCATCTGCTCTGTGCTAGTCCGTGCACTGCTTAGACTAGAAGTTCGAGTGGCTTGTTGGTAGGACATATGGGCAGTGCATAGCCTTTATCCCGAGCAGTGCGTGGCGTGCAGTGCTGCGCATCAGGAGGCAATGCAGTGCTTACAAGAGGAGTTCGAGTGGCTTGCTTGTAGGACAGGGAGGCAGTTCATCGTTTGTATGTTCAGCAGTGCACGGCGTGCACTGCTGAGCATCTACGCTTTGCTGGGCAGTGCACTGCTTACAGTAGGATTTCGAGTGGTTTGCTGGTAGCACAGGGCCGCAGTGCATTGTTTGTATCTTGGGCAGTGCATGGCGTGTAGTGCTGGGCATCTGCGTTGTACTGAGTCGTGCACTGCTCACAGGAGGCCATGCACTACTTACAGGAGGCCATGCACTGTTTATCGGAGTAGTTCGAGTGGCTAGCTGGTAGCACAGTGAGGCAGTGCAATGGTTGTATACTGAGCAGTTCATGGAGTGTCGTGCTCAGCATCTGCTCTATGCTAGTCCGTGCACTGCTTAGACTATAAGTTCGAGTGGCTTGCTGGTAGGACATAGGGGCAGTGCGTAGCCTGTATCCCGAGAAGTGCGTGGGCGTGCAGTGCTGCGCATCAGGAGGCAATGCAGTGCTTACAGAAGGAGTTCGAGTGGCTTGCTTGTAGGACAGGGAGGCAGTTCATCGTTTGTATGTTCAGCAGTGCACGACGTGCACTGCTGAGCATCTACGCTTTGCTGGGCAGTGCACTGCTTACAGTAGGATTTCGAGTGGCTTGCTGGTAGCACAAGGCCGCAGTGCATTGTTTGTATCTTGGGCAATGCATGGTGAGTAGTGCTGGGCATCTGCGTTGTACTGAGTCGTGCACTGCTTACAGGAGACCATGCACTGCTTACCGGAGTAGTTCGAGTAGCTAGCTGGTAGCATAGTGAGGCAGTGCAACGGTTGTATACTGAGCAGTTCATGAAGTGCCCTGGTGAGCATCTGCTCTGTGCTAGTCCGTACACTGCTTAGACTAGAAGTTTGAGTGGCTTGCTGGTAGGACATAGGGGCAGTGCATAGCTTGTATCCCGAGTAGAGCGTTCCATCTAGTGTTGCGCATCAGGAGGCAATGCAGTGCTTACAGGAGGCGTTCGAGTGCCTTGCTTGTAGGACAGTGAGGCAGTCCATCGTTTGTATGTTCAGTACTGCACGGCGTGCACTGCTGAGCATCTGCGCTTTGCTAGGCAGTGCACTGCTTACAGTAGGATTTTGAGTGGCTTGTTGGTAGCACAGGGCTGCAGTGCATTCTTTGTATCTTGGGCAGTGCATGGCGTGTAGTGCTGGGCATCTGCGTTGTACTGAGTCGTGCACTGCTTACAGGAGGCCATGCACTGCTTACCGGAGTAGTTCGAGTGGCTAGCTGGTAGCACAGTGAGGCAGTGCAACGGTTGTATATTGAGCAGTTCATGGAGTGCACTGCTCAGCATCTGCTCTGTGCTAGTCCGTGCACTGCTTAGACTAGAAGTTCGAGTGGCTTGCAAGTAGGACATGGGGGCAGTGCATAGCATGTATCCCGAGCAGTGCGTGGCGTGCAGTGCTGCGCATCAGGAGGCAATGTAGTGCTTACAGGAGTTCGAGTAGCTTGCTTGTAGGACAGGGAGGCAGTTCATCGTTTGTATGTGCACTGCTGAGCATCTGTGCTTTGTTGGGCAGTGCACTGCTGAGCATCGGTGCTTTGCTGGGCAGTGCACTGCTTATAGTACGATTTCGAGTGGCTTGCTGGTAGCACAGGGCCGCAGTGCATTGTTTGTATCTTGGGAAGTGCATGGCGTGTAATACTGGGCATCTGCGTTGTACTGAGTCGTGCACTGCTTACAGGAGGCCATGCACTACTTACCGGAGTAGTTCGAGTGGCTAGCTGGTAGCACAGTGAGGCAGTGCAATGGTTGTATACTGAGCAGTTCATGGAGTGCCCTGCTCAGCATCTGCTCTGTGCTAGTCTGTGCACTGCTTAGACTAGAAGTTCGAGTGGCTTGCTGGTAGGACATAGGGGCAGTGCATAGCCTGTATCCCGAGCAGTGCGTGGCGTGCAGTGCTGCGCATCAGGAGGCAATGTAGTGCTTACAGGAGTTCGAGTAGCTTGCTTGTAGGACAGGGAGGCAGTTCATCGTTTGTATGTTCAGCAGTGCACGGTGTGCACTGCTGAGCATCTGTGCTTTGTTGGGCAGTGCACTGCTTATAGTACGATTTCGAGTGGCTTGCTGGTAGCACAGGGCCGCAGTGCATTGTTTGTATCTTGGGCAGTGCATGGCGTGTAGTGCTGGGCATCTGCATTGTACTGAGTCGTGCACTGCTTACAGGAGGCCATGCACTGCTTACCAGAGTAGTTCGAGTGGCTAGCTGGTAGCATAGTGAGGCAGTGCAACGGTTGTATACTGAGCAGTTCATGGAGTGCCCTGCTCAGCATCTGCTATGTGCTAGTCTGTGCACTACTTAGACTAGAAGTTCGAGTGGCTTGCTGGTAGGACATAGGGGCAGTGCATAGCCTGTATCCCGAGCAGTGCGTGGCGTGCAGTGCTGCGCATCAGGAGGCAATGTAGTGCTTACAGGAGGAGTTCGACTGGCTTGCTTGTAGGACAGGGAGGCAGTTCATCGTTTGTATGTTCATCAGTGCATGGCGTGCACTGCTGAGAATCTGCGCTTTGCTAGGCAGTGCACTGCTTACAGTAGGATTTCGAGTGGCTTGTTGGGAGCACAGGGCCACAGTGCATGGCGTGTAGTGCTAGGCATCTTCGTTGTACTGAGTCGTGCACTGCTTACAGGAGGCCATGCACTGCTTACCGGAGTAGTTCGAGTGGCTAGCTGGTAGCACAGTAAGGCAGTGCAACGGTTGTATACTGAGCAGTTCATGGAGTGCCCTGCTCAGCATCTGCTCTGTGCTAGTCCATGCACTGCTTAGACTAGAAGTTCGAGTGGCTTGCTGGTAGGACATAGGGGCAGTGCATAGCCTGTATCCCGAGCAGTGCGTGGAGTGCAGTGCTGCGCATCAGGAGACAATGCAGTGCTTACAGGAGGAGTTCGAGTGTCTTGCTTGTAGGACAAGGAGGCATTTCATCGTTTGTATGTTCAGCAGTGCACGGTGTGCACTGCTGAGCATCTGCGCTTTGCTGGGCAGTGCATTGCTTATAGTAGGATTTCGATTGGCTTGCTGGTAGCACAGGGCCGCAGTGCATTGTTTGTATCTTGGGCAGTGCATGGCATGTAGTGCTAGGCATCTGCGTTGTACTGAATCGTGCACTGCTTACAGGAGGCCATGCACTGCTTACCAGAGTAATTCGAGTGGCTAGCTGGTAACACAGTGAGGCAGTGCAACAGTTGTATACTGAGCAGTTCATGGATTGCCCTGCTCAGCATCTGCTTTGTGCTAGTCCGTGCACTGCTTAGACTAGAAGTTCGACTGGCTTGCTGGTAGGACATAGGGGCAGTGCATAGCATGTATCCCGAGCAGTGCATGGCGTGCAGTGCTGCGCAACAGGAGGCAATGCAGTGCTTACAAGAGGAGTTCGAGTGGCTTGCTTGTAGGACAGGGAGGCAGTTCATCGTTTGTATGTTCAGCAGTGCAGGGCATGCACTGCTGAGCATCTGCGCTTTGCTGGGCAGTGCACTGCTTACATTAGGATTTCGAGTGGCTTGCTGGTAGCACAGGGCCACAGTGCATTCTTTTTATCTTGGGCAGTACATGGCGTGTAGTGCTGGGCATCTGCATTGTACTGAGTCGTGCACTGCTTACAGGAGGCCATGCACTTCTTACCGGAGTAGTTCGAGTGGCTAGCTGGTAGCACAGTGAGGCAGTGCAACGGTTGTATACTGAGCAGTTCATGGAGTTCCCTGCTCAGAATCTGCTCTGTGCTAGTCCGTGCACTGCTTAGACTAGAAGTTCGAGTGGCTTCCTGGTAGGACATAGGGGCAGTGCATATCCTGTATCCCGAGCAGTGCGTGGCTTGCAGTGCTGCGCATCAGAAGGCAATGCAGTGCTTACAGGAGGAGTTTGAGTGGCTTGCTTGTAGGACAGGGAGGCAGTTCATCGTTTGTATGTTCAGCAGTGCACGGCGTGCACTGCTAAGCATCTGCGCTTTGCTGGGCATTGCACTTCTTACAGTAGGATTTCAAGTGGCTTGCTGGTAGCATAGGGCCGTAGTGCACTGTTTGTATCTTGGGCAGTGCATGGCGTGTAGTGCTGGGCATTTATGTTGTATTGAATCGTTCACTACTTATAGGAGGCCATGCACTGCTTACAGGAGGCCATGCACTGCTTATAGGAGTGCAGTGCATTGGTTGTAGATTGAGTAGTGTATATAGTGCAGTGCTGATCACCTGCGCTTTGCTGGGTCTTGCACTGCTTATTGGATGAGACCGATTTGGCTTGCTCGTAGCATAGGAGGCAGTGCATTTGTTGTATCTTGAGCAGTGCGTAGTATTGAATGTCCAAGATTCACATATGCAATATTTAGAAGATGATTAAAGTGTTCAACTTATTGAGTACATTCATTGACATTACAGTAGCTTGAGTAGTGTGTAGTATTCAATGTCCAAGATCCACATATGCAATATTTAGAAGATGATTAAAGTGTTCAACTTATTGAGTACATCCATTGACATTACAGTAGATTAAAGTGTTCAACTTATTGAGTACATTCATTGACATTACAGTACATTCAACAACACGACGGGTACAATACACTTTAGCACTAGATTAAACAAGAAAAGATGACTATCTAAATAGTGTTTTCCCAAGTTAACCACTAGATGACAATCTCAACAAAGTTGAGACCAAGGTGCTCCTGCATATGCTCTACTTTAATGAGAAGTAGTGATGCCCATCCAACATCAGCAGCAAATGTGAAGTCAGACCATCCTGTGGTGAAGCTAACACATCCATTGTCCCTTTGTACAGTATATGTGCATGCAATATAATTCTCTTCTTCTCCTTCAAGATCATGTCCCTGTCTGTACAGATGTGCTATGCCCTGAGTTGGGTAACTGAAACCATCTACAGCCTCAATTGGCATGAACTTCAATAAAGAAAAAAGTCAGTATTTTAACAAGCATTCTAGATTAACAAGTTCACTAAATTATATGTTTAATCTGAACATAAAATATTATTAAATACATGGAAACTAACCAGTGCATTATGGTCATGGTTATCCATATTCATCATGTACCTAGAAATGCTTTTCATCTTTACTTTCAAAAAACTAACCAGTGCATTATGGTCATGGTTCTGTGACATGAAGATCTTTGAAAATGTCAAACAGGATTGAAGCCATTTGCTGCTCAGTTAGTGCATTTATGTCTGAGAAGATGGTCTTGTGCAAAATGCTTCTGATGGATGTAGGCACATCTCCCACCTCTGATGAATGAGTGGAAATACATGTTGAGTATTAAAGAATGTTATTATGATGAAATAGTAGTAGGACAAGGAAAAACTGTATGTGCAAATTATTTACAGTAAATAAGGGAAATACCAGTTGCTTCATGAATCTTTTTCTCTTCACCATCAGAGTAAACGGTGACATGAAATAAGTTGGTCAAGTTCAAACCAACATCATCAAGTTGGTCGTCATCATATTCAAAATGCACTACATCCCCAAGTGCTATATCTTAAACCCTCATCACGGACTTCCAGTATGGACCACAAATTATTGTCCTAACATTAGACTTTTTGAGGAACAAATCAAAATTATTTAATGCTTCACTATTTGCAACCATCCAATTATTAGGAGTGAAATCATTCAGTCTTTCCCTAAATGAGCATGGCACTACCTGAAGGTAAACAACATGGTTCAGTTCATGTGACTACAAGACAATAAAAGAAACATTACATAAAATGAGAATTTCAAACTTTTTGAATAAAACCTTCGGAAAAATTCTCCTAAATATGTAAAAACTTACCACACCATTGATGGGAAAACCTTGAACAATGTTAACCTGGAAGCTGGTTGCTCTCCTCTGTGCCCTACCACAATTGTTGGTAGGTTGGCCGCACACTGTATAGTCCATTCCAAGAAACACCTGATAATATTAATAATGCATTTAAGGAGTGAACTGTGCATTAACTCCTAATCTAGAAAGTGTCAAACAGGTCATTTATTAGGCATAAATTAGACCATAGTATTACGGGCATAAGATGATAGGAAGAACACATAAAGGATTACAAGGAAACTAAAAAAATAGTTGGAAGTGTGATGCAAAACTCACCGTCAATTTGTACTAAGACAATGGAATGGGGATTACAATAAAAGAACAAATCTTCTTGAAATGAAGAAAGAAATAAGGACTAGAACTCAAATCAATAAAGAAAAGGAAAGGGATACGGAATTATAGGAGAAAACTCGATCGAGAGGGGACGAACTTTTCTGAGAAACTGCTCTGCTCTGAGGAACTGTTCTCGGGAACTGTCCTCGGGAAGTGCTCTGGGCGTGCGTAGTGGGAGAGCGGTGGAGAGAACTGAACAGGGTCCCTTCGGTTTCCCTGCATTTATAAATCAAGCAACTAAAACGGTTATGTGCTAACGCTTTGATGTGATGTTCCCCCGGCCACTATCTGAGGTATCCTATCGTTTACCATCTGAGACTGACAATCCCTCTGTCCCTATGCAATAAAATTGAAAGTCTGACAGACTAACAACAAATCTGAATTTGTACATCCAGGCAGTTCATAGTTGACACTTTCGGCAGTGCATATTATGTTTTTATTTATTTATGGGTAATTGAAATTTTATAGTTCATTTTACTCAAAGTATTATACTTTTTACAAATTTGTACATTGAGTACTGCACAGTTTATCTGTGTGCACTGCCATATTATTAGCTTGTTGAAGTGCCCTAGTATTGTATTACTTAAGTTTCGATTACTGCTCTATTTTTACTGCAGTGTCATGCGTATTGTTGTTCGCAACCTCGGTAAACTTAAGTTTCGATCCGCGTGTGCTATTTCATTCACTGAATTGTTAATTGCGTTTACATTAGGCACAGTATTATAGCTTTGGTCAATCTTTGGTCTTGGATGATGTGTGGGGTGTGTTTTATTGTTGGTAGGTGAAACGACTGTTCAATGTGTATAAGTAAATTATAAATTCAGACGTCGATGCTTAACATTTCGCATTCCAGTCCTAATACCTCTTCTACTAGACGGTTTATTTTTCTCTAGACGGTTCTTCTTCCAGTTCTATTTTCAGTTCTTTCTGCCATGGATCCAATGAGGAAGCCTATGTCTAGAAAGTAGCAGACAGCTGTTACGAAACATTTGGAAGCTGCGGAGCGGAGGAGACGAGGCTCGGAGGTCGCTCCCCTGCTGCCCACCATGGTGGATTCCTTTGACGAAGGTTCGTCGTCCTCTCGATGCAACCGTCGACGAGTCCGGGTTAGTTTTCCTTTTTTTATCTTTTCTTGTATTCATTTCTAAGTTTTCGGATTAGGTTTTTGAAACTCTTGTTGTGTCGTTGACGTTTGGAACTTACATATAGGGCTTACTCCTCTAGTGTTCATGGTTGCTCGCATTTTGCATCTACTCCGTCGCCGTCTGTTCCTGTGGTACATCCGAGCGGGCTAATCAATGTGCGTGTATTTGTATGTTGGCTATTTTTTAGTATGATCGGTTCTATTTATACTAAATCTTGTTGTTGTTTTCTGTGAAAATATTAGGATTCATTGCCATTAGTTATGGGAGTTTCAGATGGCAGTAATCATGTTGATGCAGAATATCAGAGGCTTCGTAAGAAACTTGCTACTAAGAATGCTAAGGTATCAGAATTGTCTGTCAAGCTCTCCGAGAAGGAGGCAGAAAATATGACTATTACTGTAGAGTGTGACCGTCTTCGACACGAGATCATCGGAATGCAGCACGTTATCGAAGATGCTGCTATGATGAAGGTGGAGCTGAACAAGTATAAAGTTGGCGCTGCAGCCTGAGACTTCGAGCAGGATACTCTGATGATGGATATGGCTCAGCTACTAGCTGATAGACAGAAGCTTGATGAGCAATTGGCCGACATGATAGCTAATCGTTTTGAAGACATTGAAACAACAAAAAATACACGTCTTGACAGGCTACATGCAATGCAATCTCTGAAGGACATTCTTGAGCGTCGTCGTAACTGCACAGAGTGCATGGATGACATTCACAAAGAGGTCAAGGAGCTTGATAAGAAACTGTCTAAATAACTTGTGAAACGTCTTCCATGATTTAAATGGTAGCTGAATTTGGCCTATCATGTTGTAAGTGTTTGTAACGGTGTTTGTGAAGAGCACTTGATGAATGTGATGGAGCAAGTTTGTATGTAATTTAGTAAGTACGTACGTGCAAATGTCTGTCTGTCAGTGAATTTTCTATTTGCACTGCTCTGACTAGCTACGGTGCACTGCGGAGTTATTTTCGTGTGTGCTATACAACTTATTTTTTCTACCTTGACCAGACTGGTTGCACTGTCGTATTTACTCATGTACTCATGGTTCTATAGTAGTGCAACGATATCTATTTAGGCAGTTTTTAAATTGATCATCTAGAAGCAGTTTATACTCTGTTGAGTGCGTTGAAAATATAATTTTCACACATAGGGATAGAAGAGTGTTTTTAGTGGTGCATTCACTACCCACGTAATTTAGGTGCACTGCCTCGTACATACGTATATTCTGCCTTGTGCTGATTTTTGACGCTGCCTTCTTTACTTATGTATGCAATTTGTCCATGGTAGTGCAAGGATACCTATGTAAGCAGTTTGTTTAAAGACTACTTAGAGGAAGTTTATACTGGTTGATTATTATCGTCATGTGGAAGTAGTTTATACTTAGTTCAGTGTGATGAAAATATAATTTTTACACATAGCTATGCAATTGTTTTTATCGCTGTATGTGTTTGTGATATGCACTGCTCACATAGATGCCAGTTATTATTTGGTTCATTGTGATGAAATTATATTTTTTACACATAGCTATGCAAGAGTGTATACAGATGCACTAGCCCATGGATGCCGATACACTGCAAGTAGATATTGCACTACCAGCTTAAAATTAGAAATCAAGATATCTATTACAGATTAACAAGAGTGTACTTACACCCATAGATATTGTTATTTTCTTTGCTTCTGTCTAGTTAGATGCAATATGTGCATGCAATCAGGTTTGACGAAATAATATACATGTTTAAGAATCTTCTTCTAATCACTTAATGTAGTTGCAATTTGTGGCATCTCCATGTCTGGGCCCAACTCCCTAAGATCTGCTGGTAGGTTCTTCAGTGCTTGGTTAGATATGTGGAACAACATTGTGTACAGTTGTTCATCTCTGATACTGGAGCTTGTGTCCTGATAAGTATTGTAAAGTCTTGTTAGTTTTCAAGTATATGTAATCAACATTTTTGAAAAATTTCTATCTAACTACTGCTTACAGTTGACGTCTTTCCTTTTTCTACAATTTCGCCATTGTATCTCTACAGGTAATATAATGTTCATAGTCCACATGCGTCTTCATCTTTTTTTTAGTTCTGACGTAGCGTGCTCTTTTGAATGATGCACTCCATCTTGGCAATGTGTCATCTTTGTAAATGCAGTCTAGCACTTGTTCGAACCTGCTTAGCTGTATATTGAAACATTATAGTGACATTGTTAGATAAAAAGGCTAGTGAGTTCTGATATGTTTTTTTTTTAGAAATAACACTCTTACTCTACTAAAAGTTTTCTAGTAATGTCTACATTTTGGTAGGAGTCTTACCATAGTTTGTCCTATGTTATTGTGGTAATCATGCATCTCTGCACTGTTATTGTATGCGAAGGAGTCTATGATCTCAACCTTTGGATTCCGAGCAGTCCCATTTAAGACATAAACTGAAAAATGTTTCTTGCAATGAACCGGTAGTAGTATCTGTGTATGGAAGTAGATATAATACTCAAGTAATTTTTAAACATGTTGTAATTTATAGTTTTATGAGGTGTCTTACTGAATATAGAAATATATGCTTATTTCTAAAATAACTCACCGTGCCTGCTTTGGTAAGGTCGTCTATTCCTATGAGGTAATCAATTGTGCGTGCAATATCTTTAGGTTCGAAATTTTTATTTTTGTCCATAAAATCTAATACTGATGTTACCTGTGTGGGTAGGATTACCCTTTTACCTTCCTAGAAAAAATATTTGAACTCATCATTACTTCTCCATGTGTGGACGACGGCATCTAAAAATTCATTATCTATCCATCCATTCTCTTTGAAACTGTCTGCTAGTTCACGTGTAGTATATGTCAGATTAAAATCTCTTGATTCATTGGATCTAGTTGTCTTGATAAATATGCTCCTGTTGTATTACAAAAAACAGGATTAGTATTACAGGGGTGTTAGTTTAGATTAGATCAAAAAATATCTAGGCTAATTAAAAGAGATCTAGATGTATCAAGTTAAGCTTTACACTTACTCTTTGTAATCTAGTTTTGATGCATATTTGATTAGTTTTTGCCGTACTTTCCTTGTATTCTTTGTTTCTTTAAATTCTGTTGGAATGAAAATAAGTCTTTATTCTGGAATTCGATTTTTCTGTTCTTCCATGGAAACCTTGCACCTTTTTGGATTTCTTCTATACCTTTCTCTCAAGATCTCTTTCTCCTTAGTTTCTTTAAGTTGTATCGTTGATTTGTTTGACATCTTGTTTTCTTTCTCTTGAATTCCTAGCAATATATCTCTCTTCAAATCCTGGAAATCTCTTCTTGTGAATACCTCTTGGTATTCAGAATGGCCTGTAGATGCAGCAAATTTGTAAATACTTGTGTTGCACTTGATAGTAACAAAGTTATGAAACAACATACTGTAGTATGAACAATACTAGTCAAAAAAAACTGTGTAAAGGATTACCTAATATTCTATCATTTAATGTTTCGATGTTTACGTTGAAGATGTTTGATCTCAGCATCCTCATGAGAAGCATTTCCTTGTAACCCGGAATATCTTTTTTTGTGAATTACAGAACATGATCTCTGGTGCAGTTCTTGATCATATAGAGCATGAAGAACCCACAGTCACATCTGCATAACGTTTGTTAGATGGTTAAAAGTTGACAAAGATAAGTAGTTCAATGCAAGACTATATTTTATGTTATGTATGAACATTTACCCGTTATCTTGTAGAGGCATGTGTTCATATACTACCTCAAAATCATCCAGCGTTTGGACTTTTGTTTCTGTTGTTCCAAAACCTTCACTCCACAATGTCTTTATTTTCCTGATCAATTTTGAGCATACTTTTTCAAGATCAATATCCCCTGGCTCTCTCAACGAATCATAAATTCTGAACTTCTTCTCCAAAATATCTACTGTCAATTTGAACTAGTGACCTACTGAACCTGAAGTTCTCTTAGGAGGTCGCTCGAGAAAAGGAAACATTATCTGCATGAGCAATTATTTAAAATTTGTTAACATATTTTTTCTGTTTAAAAAATTAATATACAAGCTTGTATTTTCGTAGTATGGTGTTCTTCAAGTTGTCAAAAAATATACTGTAATGAACATTATTGTTCTACTTACTAGTTCTTATTTGTCTAGACGGTCTGGTGCGTCTGGTTTAAACAAGTCCTCTACCCAACGCATACTTCTTTCATCGTCTTTCACTCCTCTAATGTTAATAAGTTTTTGCTGCAAAACAACTGTTAGTTTGTTTGCTCTTAATATATAAAACCTTTGTTCATTATTTACAGTTGCTTTTTCTATAATACTTACAGTTGCTCTGTAATGAATAATTTTCTTCTTCGACTTGGTTCTCCTAAGTTGTTCTTCAAGATAGGTTAACACAAATTCACCCTCTGTATCGCCTAGCAGTCCTTCGTTTCTGAAAGCACTTGATATGTAATACAGTGGCACCTTCACATTGGTTTTCTCATGCTTCAAGATATACCGAGATCTGCAGAGTGGAGTAATTTTTATTATAACACAGTATGGTTCTGAAAAAATATGCAAAGTGCAAAATGATAATTTTTAAAATAATCTCACTTTAATATAGCTGTATCTTCTTTTGACAGTTTTTTGTCTGTGAACTTGCATATCAGGTTATACAATTTTGTCCATTCTGATTGTATTTGCAGGCTGTCCTTGTTTGCTTGGTCTCCACTATCTGTATTTGTGGAAAGAAAAAACTGTTAGTGTGTGAAAAAATGAAGTGCAGAAAAATTAGTGCAATGACTGATGTTAGGCAGTGCATCAGAATGGTAGTTCGATGACAGTTCATTTACAGTAGTTGAGGCAGTTTACTGGTTCAACTTTCGTGTATGTCAAGTGCAAATGGTAGACTGGCTAGTACTTGTAACCATAATCGTTCATACAAATCTCTTCATGGTCATTACAGCCAGATTTTTTTATATGTTTAGCAAGCTCTATTTTCAAGTGTATCTTTAATTTATTTACACCAGTAGAAACATGGTAAGTTTACAAATGAATCAAATTGTTCAACAAATTAATTTTCATAGAGACCTTCTGTTGTTAGATTGGTACTGACTGGCAGTAAATCTTCTGCTTTGTGTCCAACTTCACTGTCTTTAACTTTGATATTCTATTTTTCTTTATCTTCTGTCTGATGTTCCTCTTGTTTATCCTGTTCCTTCATGTTCTCTATGTCAGATGAGCATATGCTTGTTTCTGCTGCTGCTTCGTCAGAGGGGGTTTGGTTGTTTGTATCTCCTCCTTCGTCCTCCTACAATCAGAAGTTTATATTAGTTCTTTGTTGAATTGTTATGAATGTTATAACCATCATGAGATTTTTCTTTTTGCTTTATATTATAGAAAATTGTCCCCTTTCTACTAAATGAGCGTCTACCTTTACAGATTTGTATTTTGTTATTGTCGATGTTGCATGCTTCTGTCTTTCTACTGCAGTTTCATTATTCGTATCATCTGCCTGATTGTCCAATCCATTTAGAAATAAAAATACAGCACAGTTAAACTAGGAGCAATCATTCTTATTATATCGTGCAATAACTTGCAATAGGTATATAAATTACCTTTGTAGCTTCGATCATTGTGTCTTCTGTTTTTTTAGACGTATCAACACTGCCAGAGTTGTTTTTCTCAGTTTCATTCTGCAGCAATGAACATGATGCAGGATCTTCCATTCTAACAGGTCCTCTTTTTGCTGTTAATCTAACTGCTATATCTTTCGCCGACTCCATGTATAACTTAAGCTTATCCATTGAGTCTAGAATCTCAAGTCATGCTGTCTTGACATCTTGTCTGTAGTTACTGATGAGGCCTAGTTCGTTGTTAGTTTCTAAATTTTGACATATGTTTTTTGGGTTGTATGCAATCTGTCTCAGGAGATCCATTGTTTGCTGCATCTTCTCAACATCTGTCATGATACCTCCGATTGGATTTTGCTGGACAGAAGGTTCTTCCGTTGGAATGTTTGAGTTGTCTCCAACAAGAACTATTGCATACGTGTCCTTCCGGTTCTCATGGTCATTATCCACCACCATATTTGAGGAACTGTTTTTCTTTGTATGAAAACCTTTGTTGTAGTGCTACAGCTCGGAACTACTCTTAACCTATTTCATGTGAAGAGGACAATTTAGATATTTTTATGCTCAATCTTATTATGTTACGGAATTAAATCAGATATGCAATAAGGAAATACAAAGATACATATTACCAGTATGTGTACTTACATGTTTCAATGCTCCGAATTCCTCAATGTTATGTTTCTGTCTGTCCTTCTTCACAATGGATGACAATAATTCATTGTCAAGAACATTCAGCCGTGGTGTTTCAATCGTGTTGATTGAATTCTCACACCTTTTAGTGTCCAGATAGACTATTAAAGGCAGAATTGCGCATCCCTCAGCTCCTTTGGTATTTGTTTTTTTAAAAGGACCCTTACCCTTTTTCTTTTTTCTGTTTTTCTTTTCTGCAAAAAACTTCTGAACTCCTCTCTTCAGTTCATCCACTACTACGCGGCAGATATCCATTTTTTGAAGCTTCTTGTAGTCTACATTGTGTATCATTTCAGCCTCTCGGCCTATCCTTGCGTGTAGAATGGGGCAGACAATACTCTTGAAAATGACCAGAAATATGCATTGCATTGTGAAAGGACTTGTGCTACCATTCTTTATTTGCTTATACAAATAATTAAGTTGAACTTGTTTTGTCGCTGTTATTCCAAGTTCTTTCCTTAGCCATTTTAGAGCTTCTGTGTTACCATCCACTGATGGTAATGGAGCTGCGTCAGGTCCGTCAGGGAAGCCGAACACTGATTTCACAACTTCTGGTGTTATTTCAATGTCCACGCCGGCTCCAAGTTCCATTACCATTGTAACTCTATCAATTTTCTCGTATAACCACAAGATCGTTGGCCGTGACAGGTTTGATGTTACTCTGTAATTAAACAGGAATCCCCACCCAACGTTTGATAGCTCGGTTTTTTGATCTTTTCTAAGGACCACTATAAGCAATTTGTTGAGCTCTTTGAGTGAACACCTTACTGTGTAGTTTGTGCCTGTGTCCTTGCGTAGCTTTTTGTCACCTATTGTCAAGGTTCCTTGAATCATATTCTTGCTCTGATCCTTGCGTTTGCGTTTTCTCCCAGCTTGCTGCATGTAAGATTTTATGCTGTGAGTTCATGCTATGGATTTTCCAAAATGAATTTCACATGGTTAATTTATTTATGTAAATCTTTACTAACCTGATTATCGAATTCTCTTTCATTTTCTTCTGTATCCCCTGCAGCATCATCATCTTCTGTTTCAGGTTGTGTTCCTTCTGGAAGAATAAAGCAGTCTTCATCATCATCGTCACTGCTCTCATCATCATATGTGTTGTTCTCTTGCTCTTTCAGATGTCCTTTTTCTTCCTTTGATATTCTAGATGCTCTCTTCCTTTTTTCCTAAGGGTTATCTTGCTCTTCTGGTACTATTCCTTTCCTCTTCTTCAATCTTCTTGTACTGGACTATAAATCTACTGTGGTACTGCTATCTGGAAGCTGAACACTCAGTGGGATTGGGTCATCCTGGGGTATGTTTTGTTCATTTTTTTCATCGTCCACACTTTATTCAGAGGTTGATGCAAGAGGTAGTTTCTTCTTCACTTTATCCAGGTTCAATTTCCTTTTTTTACTACTTTCTTTTTCTTTTTCTTCTCTTCCTCTTCTGCTAGTTGATCTTCCACTTGCCATTCCTATGTGGGTGTTTCTGTGCAGTCCACACATTGTGATGGTGTTATTGATAGCTGGCTGGTGTGTACCTGACTGCTGTCCTGGTTATCTGGTTTGGGGCAATATTTTTCCTTACTATATGAATAAGAAGCACTAATAATATGTACTTTTACTTTGTTTTACAGCATTACCTTGGGTCAGCAATGACTTTTTTTCGTCAGCATCCGTATTATCAGGTATGCTCTGAAAAGAAGTTGTATTAAATAAATGCTATTTCTATATTTATGTAAGTGATGACTACAAGGTATGTTGTATAATGCTCTATACCTTCCCAGGACTAGGACTTCTGTTGTCCTCCATTTCACCTAATAATTAAATAATATTTTTAGCATAAGACAATTCTTAATAAGTGTGGCAGAAAATTAGTAATTCTTTATGCAATCTTCTAATCCTTAGTAATTATTTTCACTGATTCGATGTTTTAATATATTTGTCTATCCTTTCTATATACGAATTCTATTTCCCTATTTTTCTCAATAACTACTTACAAAAAACAACTGAACATATGTAATCTCTAAACTGTTAGTCACATATGCTTTGTATGGTGATAAGGAACTGAAATGAATGAATTAAAAGTGGAATTAGATAGTATGTACTATAAATTTTACTTTCTGTTACAGATTTGTGAAGAATATAGTGTTAAACCGGAATTATATGATTTTGATTGATATGAATTCGGCGTACCTCTTGTTGTAGGTTCCTACGCTTACTTGTTTCTTGAATAAGAGGAAGCAGGGGACTTTCGCCGCACTCTGTCCTTCCGCCGTTTACCTTTTGTGTGAATGTATCCTCTCTATCGAGATCGCCGGGGAGTTCCATTCCAAATCGGTGCAGGTTGCTGAGGACGAACTTGCTATCGTCGGAGGATTATTTGGTGCGGGCGGTGGTGGGTTGGATTTGAAGGGTTGGACTAGATTCTGTTGTGGTGGGTCGGTGGGGGCGGGGTGATCTGGGGTGGTTGTTGTTGGCGGAGCGTGGTGTGTGCTATTGGTGTTGGGGGTGTGGGAAGGTGGTTGTTTTCACGATTGCCGGTGTTGGGCGGTTTGCTCCTGGTCGACGGCGATGACGGTAGCAGAATGAGTCTGTTTTCCATGGGTTTTGTTTCTTCGGACTACCTTTCTGTGGGTTGGATACTAGAGGGAACACTAAATCGTGTGTGGGGTGGTAGTTTTGGTTGCTCTGCCTTGATTAGAAGCAATGCACTGCCTTGTGTGTACTTAATTTTGATGCCTCGGGTGATCGTGAGTGATCTGCCGTAATTTTATTTGACTAACTGCCTTATTAGATTTCATTGATGCACTGCACCAGCTGTATCTAAGTTGTACGGAGTGTACTGCCTAAGTTGTAATTTGTGCACTGCTTTCTTATTTTGACCAATATATTTTTACTTCTCTTTGCTTGCACACAGTTTGTATTTGATGTAAGTCCTATTTACTTTAGTGTTGGGGGAGCGACATTGTATTCTCTTGGTCGGTGCACTGCCTAAGTTGTACGGGTGCACTGCCTAAGTTCTATTTACTTTAGTTCTGCCATTTGCACTGCCTAGGTTTTTAAGTGTGCACTGCCTAATTTATGCGCAGTTTTGTGTTAACTGCTTCTAGGTTGGTGTAAGCACAGCCATATCCGGTAATGTCAAAACGTGTGTTTTGAAAAGTTTTGCACTGCCGGTCATACAGTTTATGTACTACCCTGTTAATTTTTTTCACTGTGGTTTTCAGCTTTCGAGTTCTCAAGTTTTGATGCACTGCACAGGTTCTGCCATTTGCACTGCCTAGGTGTTAAAGGTGCACTGCCTAATTTGTGCGCAGTTTTGTGTTAACTGCTTCTAGGTTGGAATAAGCACTGTCGTAGCTGGTAAGGTCAGAATGTGTGTTTAGATAAGTTTTGCACTGCCGGTCATACAGTTAATGTACTGCCATGGTAAGTTTTTTTTCACTATGTTTTCGGCTTTCGATTTCCCAGATTTTGATGTACTGCACAAGTTCTGCCATTTGCACTGCCTAGGTTTTAAAGGGTGGACTGCCTAACTTATGCGCAGTTATGTACTGCTGATCATACGGATTATGAGCTGCCTGAATATTTATTTGTTTTTGTCCACTATGTTTTCCGGTTTCCGAGTTTTTATGCGTGGAGTCATACTGACTGATCTGCCTTAACTAGTAAATATGCACTATCATTGAGTGTTCGTGTATGCACTGCATTTTAACTTGTAATTGCATCTTTATTTATTTTTCTATTCTATACAGTTAAATGATGAGAATAACCATCATAATCCTACACAAACTAGAATATTGTATTTAAAATGGATATATGATTTGTTTTACTGGATTAAAACATTCAGAATGCACAGACTATATATAATTACACATTGTTCAAAGTATTACACACACTAGGCAGGGTTTCAAGCTTTATAAAATGACATTGTTCGGAAAACATCAAACGCTAAATCAAATCCACATTTTATATGTGGTTATCAACTAAAATCACCAAACTGATATAATATCGTAGCCATGCTACGAAAGTCTTTAATGAATTCACATTTCCTTCTAGCCATCTTCTTGCTTCTCCGATCTGTCGACGTCTTCTTCTGGACTGATGCCGTATTGCTCCTTCTACCATATCTTCTTGGTATCCTCTGATGGACCTGCTTGTTTATGTCGTTTGTACGGTTTATAACCTCCATGACATCGGATGCAGAGCTTGTCATCCCAGATTGGTTTATCTAAACCGAGGAGATTCCTGATGAATGCTATCCTCTTATACAACTCGTATGTGACATATCCATGTATTGCTGAGTAACGCAGATTCTCTGGCGGCATTGGCTTCCACTCCCATATGTCATGCATGTTTGAGTTACGGGCTAGTATCTTCATCTGAATGTATGACCTATCAATGATTGTTGCTACAAGATTGGACATGCCATCCCTGTGATTATCTCGTGGTACTGACTTGAATATATCCTGTATGTCGACGTGGTGCTCATCAGGGATATCAAATTTCTCTTTCTACATTATCTTTATGTTTGTCCTCTTGTCCACACTAACGAACATGATCTGTTTTTGTTTTAGAAAATCTCGTAGCCCCTGGCATTCCTTAGTGCTCCTAGCGTAATGATACACTAGGACGTGCTCCCTCATGGCGAGTTGTACTACGACGATGGTTTGTTGTTTGCCTCTAGGAGTGTATTCGAGGTCGAATCCTATGTACCTGCTGTTGTCGTCCTGTCAAGTAAAATTTGATCATTTAGTAAGTAGCAGAATCTACTGAAACATGTTTGATTCTTACGGTGTGAAGAATAGGAGTAGGGGAAAATATAGGATCGCATTTTCCATGCCCACTCTAAGGCTCCATTTGGCTTCTTGCCTTTTGTCAAACGAAAATATTCTAAAACCATAGTATATCAATGACAGGCAATCAATACTACAATTTGCACAAAAACATAGTATTTGTAAAAAAAGAGGTCCAGACATCTTTCTTGAAACGTGCAAAAAAACCTCAGTTTTTGCAATACCACAGTTTTGAAACTTTTGTGTTTTACTGTGGCCAAACTCCCAAACTATTGAAAACTACAATATTTTTAGATACTATGTTATCTTCTGAATACTGAGAAAAAATAGCATGTGCCAAACAGGAAAAAATATGTATGGGGTTACATTAATTCGTACTACAAATAGTTTGCTTGATCATAGGAAAAACAATGGATTCTAAAAAAGGATGTATGGGGTAAATGTTTGATTCGAATGAAAACTGGTTCAACGTTATGGTTAGGAAAAGGTACTGCAAAATTTCTGCATAATTGGATCAGTACTAACCTCGTCAAGCCAATCTTGGTACATTGCGAGTATTTTGTCGATAGTGGATTCCTCGTTGGTGTACACCACAGTAAGAATCGTCGTTCCATGTGCAGGAATGTGATGAATCTCCGTTGTCTGAAGCCCGTCATCCATGGGAGGAAGACGTCCGGTACCACGGCTTGAATCTGTTTATTTCTGCAGTAGTTAACAAAGATGGATCTAATAAGAACAAGTATGTGATGGACTACAAAATAATATATAATTATGCGCTAGATAGACACCTTGTTCTTCTAAGTTTCGTCGCTGCAAATGATGAACTGGTGCACCGTTATTGCAACTGACGCCTTTACCGCTTCCATGACTCCTCGTATCCTTATAACCAACCGATCGTGTAAATCGTGCTAGTAGTTATAAAAAAAGGCCCACTACGAAATTGTCCATACAATACCTCAAAACTTCGCAACCATGTAATTGTTCCTTATATACATTAAAGGCCCACTGATATAGTTCACAGGCCCATTGGTAGTTGCAGCATAGCACTGCTTTTGTAAAGTATTATGCACTGTCTCATATTACATAAAAATTCAAAAAACTAGTTAAAAACACTACATTTTAGACCTTAAAAGTACGTAGCCAGAGTTCTGCTTCTTAAACACACGCCTGTTATGCACATGCCCATTTGATTTAGTAACAAACTTAAGGATCCAACAGTTTGTCAGCCGATGGACTTTTAACTAAAAGAGCCCCAGCGTCAGACAAACAACGCAAACACTTCTTTGTTGCTTCCATACACTGTTGATAAGGAGATAGCAATTTTAAAGCAGGTAGCCCACGAAAAGGAGCACTGCCTTTTAACTACTGCATTTCAAACCTGCTATGCACTGCCTTGGTTTGTAAGATCCGGATGTATATTAATAAAGGTCATGCACTGCCTGGTACGATGACTATGGACCGGATTTCTTCCGTGGTTACTGCTGAATCGATGGCATTTTGCGAAATTCAGATAGATTAATAGTCCATCCAAATCAGGAGATATTTTACAAGATTTGAATGACATTTATGGATATATAAAGAAAAACATAAAATATAGCTAGATCCCCTAATCATCTTCGTCGTTGTATATGTGGATGACGTATGATGGACCTGCCTCGTCGTCATTTGCCGCCACCGCTGGAGCCACAGCCGCTTGCGCTACTGCTTCCGTTGCCACGCGTTGGTTCCTCCTCGCATCCGCTGCCTGTCGAAACTGATTGGTCATCTCCAGAACTGCCCCTGTGGAGTGCATGTCTTGTTCTGCAATATAGTGTTGTGCGGTATATGCACTGCCTAGGTGGACTGCATATCGTGTGCTACAAATAATTGCACGGTTATACAACTCACACCAAATCCATAGTGCCTCGCTGCTTGGGTTCTGCGCTATCTTAAATAACGCTGACCGACCAATTTTAATGCGTGCGTAGGCAGTGCAGTGACCGTGGAATGGACTACACCTACCATGCACACCAAGATACACTGCGTCTCTTCGCTATTAGGGAAGGCACTTCTATTGACATCTATATGCACTTCCTGTGGAAATCTTGTGCACTGCATCCGTAGGCAGGAGTGAACCGCCCTTTCTTACAATGTGCACTGCCCCTGTGGAGTGCATGTCTTGTTCTGCAATATAGTGATATGGGGTATATGCACTGCCTAGGTGGACTGCATGTCGTGTGCTACAAATAATTACACGCTTATACAGCTCACACCAAATCCATAATGCCTCGCCGCTTGGGTTCTGCGCAATCTTTAATAACGCTGACCGACCGTTTTTAACACGTGCGCAGGAAGTGCAGTGACCGTGGAATGGACTACACCTACCATGCACACCAAGATACACTGCGTCTCTTCGCTATCCCGTAAGGCACTGCTATTGACATCTATATGCACTGCCTGTGTTGACTGCATGTCGAGTGCTGCCCTGATAAGTTATGGTTGCACTGCCTGTGCGATCTGTGCAGTGTGTTCTTCACCCGCGTTGAACGTATGGTTGTGCAAAGCGTATGCACTGCATCCTTATGCTGGAATACACTGAACCTGCCATGTAGCCGCATATGCACTGCCTGTGGAAATCTTGTGCAGTGCATCCGTAGGCAGGAGTGAACCAGCCTTTCTTACCATATGCACTGCCTCTGTGGAGTGCATGTCGTGTTCTACAATATAGTGTTGTGCGGTATATGGACTTCCTGTGTGGACTGCATGTCATGTGCTACAATACAGTGTTGTGCCAAGTGTGCAAGACTTTCGGTACCTGCGGTGGACACGGACAAACGAACGGATGCACTGCCTGTGGAAATTTTTTGCACTGCTCTTTAAGTCTTTGATATAGTGATGTGTGGACGACGTAAGATAACATGCAACGGCAGGGCATTCACCGTAGTATGTAATCGACTTTCGATGCAAACGGGCATATGCAAAATGTATCCACTACATACATTGTACTGCCCGTATAGTTTAGATTGTACTGCTGAGGGAGCTGTGCAATACAACGTGGTTTGGCAGTGTATCGCCTAGCATAAAGGTCATACACTTATAAATGTAGCATCAGGCGCGTGGTTGCCATTCCCATCCCGACCTAGTCGTCCCCAGCCGCCAGGACTAATAGAGAGAGGTCGCCTCCTATTCCCATCTCCCCTCCCTCTCAATTGCTCCCCTAAAAACCATCGGATCTGAAGGATTTCGCTGTTGTTTAGCTCCCCAATCTCCCTCTCAAGGTATGCTTAACTTATTCCCTCATTTTTATCCTATAAATCTTGCACATTTTAGTCTTGTTTCTTTTGAACCATAGTTCTAGATAAGATGTATTCATATTTTTGGTCGATTCATATTATAAATTGTACAGATAAAAAAATTTCGACAGCGTTTTAGATATTAAGTTTTTGTTCAATTTGTATATATGTGGAGATATTTAGTTTTTTAGTTAGCATTCAATGTGATGATGCAATGAGGATACACTTTTAGGTTGATTATGCTTTTGTACTTTCATTTTCCTATTGATTAGTTACAATATAATTATGAAATGAAGGGTTGGGGTGGTGTGATTTAGCCTTCTGGTATATGAATTTTTTTATTTATTTGTGCTTCCTACTTGGCTCACTAAGTCCGTCCCTAAAATTAATTTATGTTCATTCCAAATATGATGCCCTTTTTTTATCTTAGCTAGATTTATCATAAATTAACGAGTGCTTTTCATTTTTTTAGGACATGGCACTGTGTCAGGTTTGTTTCACAGACTGTAGTGATGAAACAAAATCAGCCTCGCTATTCCTTGTCCGTCTTGTACATGGTCGATTTGAGCGTTTATTGGTATGCATATAATTCTTGCTTTTTAAATTTATTGAATTTTCTTTCTATACAATTGTCATTTATTTAATTATTTTATTCAATTTAGACTATCCCATGCAATATAAGGAGATAATTCAATAGAATAACAAGACAAAGCATTGAGTTTCAAGCTCTTGGGCGAACTTATGTTATGGACGTGCGCAAAGAGCGAGCAATGACTCGCCTTGCAGGTTCTTCATGGAGAAGGTTTATTGCTGAAAACCAAATCGACTCTGGTGTGTATCTGGTATTTTCAATGGGAGCTCCTTGTCCAAGTATCACTGTTATGCTTATGAATGATGAGGGGGATGAGGACAAGGATGATGATACCGAGGATGGCGGGTGTGATGACGAGGATGAGGGCAAAGAGGGTGAGTCTGATGAGGAGGATCGGGAGGATGAGGAGGAAGAAGGACCATTGGATAATACAATTGTTGCTCAGAGATGCAAGCTTACCTGGAGTGAAAAGTGCTATGTTCTCCACATCATTCCTTCAAAAGAATTGTACGTTGGCCTAGCACTTGTTACTCGCTTGACCAGGACGCATGTTTGCCGTCATGATATGGTATGTTATTAGTTATCATTATTTTTCTACTTGCCTTTTCTTTATTGCTTGTTAGTTATTAGATTTCTAACTTCTGCAACTTAATTAGAAACTACCTTCGAGAATGGTTTTATATCTTGAAATTGCCGAAGAAGGCGTGGCTGGAGTACGACTTGGTGCAAAAGGCGTCGTGAGCTTCATTTCATACAAGACAGGGAGTGATGGTCGAATTATCTTCAACACCCCTGAGTGGAAGACCTTTGTTGAACGTCATCATGAATGTCTTGAAGTTGGGCAAGCAATTCTCATCATTGGCAGGACCACTTCAAACCGAAACATTAAGATAATGTTTGGCATTGACATCATCTTATATAATGACTGCAGTTCCTTATGATTGTTTTTTAGTGCAGATGTAAGTTGTGTTGAACCGCTTATTGTTATGAACCGCTTGATGTATGTTTTGAACTGCTTGTTATATGGTAATGCATTTCGTTATTTCTATTGATTTTGTTTGATGTGTTGTGAATATTCAACTGGATGCATCGGAATTCGTTTTAATTGTCAAATTTTACAATTAATTTTTAGGAAATTTTAACTTGTTAATGGGATTTTGCTTATTTATTTACAATTAACTTGCTTGCCTTCGAGATTAAATTAGGAATGTACATATGAAATACAAGTATATATTCATATGATGTAATTACAAACATTACATAATAATGATAAAAAGTAGTTTAATTTATACACACACACACATTAATTACATTGTACTCCTAATATAATATACTAGATCATAACCACTTTTGTGTAACTGAATTATAAGATTGCTAGCAGACCATACTCACATAATCACAGTCTTTAGCTAAATTCAGTCTTCTTCATCGTCGTCACTCTTCGTCCACCATTCATCGTTCTACGTCCACCTGTCGATATCTGCTGCCAGACACATCGTGTATTCGTCGTCTGACTTATTATTGTTATCAGCTGATGGACCTGCCTCCAAAAAATGTTTGTATGATTTATATCCTTTACCTCCTTTACACCCGGTGCACAACCTATCATTGAGAATTTGTCTTCCTAAACTGAGGCAGTAGCTGCTGAATGTTATTCTCTTGTACAACTCGTATTTTACATACCCATCTTTTGCTGAGTAATGCAGATTCTCCATTGGCATTGTCTTCCACTCCCATTTGTTATGCATTTCTGAGTCACTTGCTGCTATCTTCATCTCACTGTATGATGAATCAATGAGTATTACTGCAATACTAGCCATGCGGTACCTGTAATTGTCACCTTGGAATGCATTGAATATTCCATATATGTCTACTTGGTACTCTTCAGAGATGAAAAACTTTTCTTTCATCAACGTCTTTGAATCAGTCCTCTCGTCGACGCTAATGAAGGTGATCTGTTTTTTCTTGAAAAATCACGGAGTGCCTGGCGTAATGATAAACTAGGACGTGCTCTCTCATGGTGAGTTGTACGACGGCGATGGTTTTTTCACTTCCTTGAGCAGTATATTCAATGTCTAGTCCAACATACCTGGTCTTATCCTGGTGTCAAATTAAATGTGATTATTAGTACCAGAGTCTGGTGAAATGAACACTAGAAGGATACAGTTTAGAACTTGTATTATTGATTCTTATGACATGAAAGACGTAGGAGTATTGATAATGTAGGAAAGCATTTCCTATATCCACTCTAATCCTGTAGAGATTCATATGATACACAGTATATTTGTTTCTACCGTTGGAAAATCAAGGGATTCTGATAAAATATGTATGGGTTGATGTTTGATTCGTATCTAAACTAATAAAAAGGACTTGTTAGGAAAAACTAGTTCAAATTAATATGGTAAACTATTTTATACGAATCAAACTACCTTCAATTCATTTGTGTTGTAGTCATGCATAATTCATATGACAATCATTTTAATAGAATCAGACGGTAAGTTGGATGGGTACGAACCTCTTCAAGCCAAGCCTCGTACATGGAGAGGATTGTGTTCAGCATTGATTCCTCGTTGGTGTACTCCATAGTAAGAACTGTCGTTCCGTGAACAGTAATGCTATGAGTCTCTGTGGTCTGAAGCCCGTCGTCCATCATGTCTAGGACGAAGACGTCTGGTACCACGGCTTGAATCTGTTTATTTATGCAGTAGTAAACAAGGATGGATCTAATAAGAACAAGTATGTGATGGACTACAAAATAATATATAATTATGCGCTAGATAGACACCTTGTTCTTCCGAGTTTCGTCGCTGCAAATGATGAACTGGTGCGCCGTTGTTGCAACTTGCGCCTTTACCGCTTCCATGACTCCTCGTATCCTTATAACCAACCGATCGTCCAAATCGTGCTAGTAGTTATGAAAATTAAGGCCCACTACGAAATTGTCCATACGATAAAACTGCTGCTTCCATACAAGAAAGGCCCACTAATACAATTCACATGCCCATTGTTATTTGAAGCATAGCACTCCTTCTTTAAAGGATTATGCACTGCTTTATTTTGTTTTATCCTGATGTACTTTAATGTAGTTCATGTACTACCAGCGATGTTAGTTATGTACTGCCCTGGTTCCCTTTTTATTTATTAATTCTCTGATTCATCTGTTATATTGTGATTGCATAGATGTACGAGTGGTCTATCTTATAGTCTGTAAGAATAATATGTAAAATATTTCAAAACAAAAAAAATATGTAAATGTTCTACATTTTTTGTTAAGTTAAATATTTTTGGTTGTTATATATATAGTGCAATTCTTTTTTTTAAAGCATTGTTCCATTGAAAATCCGGTAGAAAACTGTTCTTTTGAACTACAGTAGATTGTTCTAGAGTTTCATGGCTATTGTGTCTAATGTTTTTATCTTATTTGCAAAACCGGTGTAATGGTATGTATGGTTGTAGTCAATTTATCCTTTTTATACCAGTAACTAACAAGTGATGCCATGATACAAAAAACTTTCCTCTATAACTTTATTATAAGTTGATAAGAATACAAAATCTGCTCTATAATTTCTTACATTTATTATGAGTGAATTTTTAATTCTGAGTCTGTGTGCTACAAAACAATATTTGTATCATGACCTAATCCTGCTGCTTCTCCTGCATAAAATAAAGAAACATTGTTGGCAATCATTTTTTATAACATGTATGTACAGCAAACTATTTGGGCAATCCTAATTGTAATGTTTTAAATATTATGAAATTTAAAACTTGCCTTGGCTCTTGAACTTCTCCAGTCAAATACCATTATAGACGGCCATGTCCTTTTCTGGGGATTTTTTAACTGCTTGTGCCCTCCTTTTTATTATTGTTTCTAGACCGATCACTGTCGAGATCTTCATTTTGAACGGTGCTTTGTCTTGTTCCGACTGTTCTTATCACCGGACTTTTTGTACCGTTAATTTTATATAAATTGAACTATACTGAATTCACAGGGCTGCTTCTTGTTTCTACATTCCTCTCAACTGATGCTTGAGGTCTTTCGTGGCTTGACACGGATGTCTGCACTGGACTGCTCCTTGTAATCACTGTTCTTTCTATTTGTATTTTTGTACTGCACATCCTCTTTTGATTGTTCACTGCTTCTGTCGTTCTGCAGCTTCGTTCTGAATGACCATAACTTGGAGAAACTTTTCCATCATTTCCAATGAGGTTAGCATCTGTCTGAGGGATTTCATACATATTCACAACATTCCATGTGGGATATGGATGAGATCTTTTTTTTCTGATGTCATACTTTTGTCCATCAATCCCTCGTGTACAATTGCTTTCTTCTCTTGGTTTTCGTGTTGTTCCTACTGAACTTCTCCTCTGCTTCTATGGTTTTGATATCATCTGCACCACATGTATCAAGCGTTTTATTTTCACGACTTAACAAATATCATGTCCAATAATTTTCCTATTTTCTAAGTCACCAGCTATAAATTTCATATAATACTTACTCTATCTCAATCAGTTGAGTTGCTATCAGTTGATGTTGCTGATGGAGTTTGTTGATCCTTCTCTTTCCATACTCTTCCTCTTTTCTGTGGAGTCAAATTTTTCTTTAGAAAAAGCAGACAAAATGTTAGTCTTGCGTGGTTACAATCAGGTTCAAGATATGCTGTAATAGGTATCATTGTGAAAAATTAGCTTACTTCATATGTACTAGTGTTGTCAACATAACTGCGTCCACGTTTTGAGTTACTTTTCTGGCTTGTATTTTTCTGAAAAAATATTCGCTTTGGTGGTGTCAGGTCGTCCTGAAGATTATTTGTTAAAATATTAGTTCGACTTAATGTATCGAATATTATTATTTTTCTACAAGATAACTTACACCAGTAGCATCAGTTGTCTTGTAATCACTGCTTGAAGTTGGACTTTTCTCTGTTGTAGCTTTTGATCTTATCTTGCGCTTCTTCTGGATTATTCTGTCCTGCAAACAAAAGTTTATATATAGTTCAATAACCTCAATCTGCAATAGTAAAAACTACACAGAAATAATTTGTCGCTAGGTACAATACTTTGTAAAATATAAGAAAAAATATTCATGTGTATATATAATACCTCTCTCTTCTTAAGCCAGAATTCACATTTAGGTTTTGTGTGCCCTCTCTTTCCGCAGGTACCGCATTTTCTTTTCGTTTGCTCTGAGCCTGGTTTTAGTCTCTATCCTTTTTTTCTACCCTTTATTTTTATGATTGGAGGATCTCTCAACGCAGTACGAATTGTTTCATGTAAGTTATCGATGCCATCTGCCATGCCCTCTGTGTTGCTTTGTTCATCCTGGTATACTGAAGCATTCACCTTCTTCTCAATTTGATCGATGCACTCTACCAGAACTTGGTATGATTTGTCTGTACTAAATGCTTTTGAGCAGATTTTAGCAAAATGAGTCAACTCAATCACATAACGTATTGGACCTGCTGCGTTGCTCTTGTTACCGCCAGGAAGACGAAAAACATAGTTGGATGGCTGATGTGGGTTGCATCTTTTCCATCTAGGGTTCACAAAACTGTCTGGCATCTTATGTACTAAACCAAGACGTACCACAACCCTGAGAACGTGACAACACTGGATTCCATCCCTTGACATTTTTTTGCAGTTGCATGAGAAAATTTTATTATCATAATCCACTTCAACTATAAAAACATTTATGTTGAAATCTGGATGTGTGACATGACTTCTTTTGGTCAGTTCGTATTTCATTCCTATGTCAGTTGTTTCTTCCCTTGTTATTTCGAAAGCTATGTTATCTGCTAGTTGCTTCTGAAACTTGAGAAATATGTTTGTAGTGTAAATGTTTATTGCATCTGTCTCAAGTTCATATCTGCTCCATGTTGGTGTTGTCTTCTCTGAAGTCCTGTTCCTTTTCCTGTCGAGCACACTCAAGCTTTTCTCCTGAATTGCCTCATATGAATCTAGGAATTTCAGTATTGTGTCTGTGTGGTCGACATAGTCTTTCCACATGGAGTTGGTTCTCTCGCTTCTTGTAGTTGATGAGGAAAAGGGATAGAAGCAGTCCATGAAGTAGGCTGGTACCCAGTGATCTCTGATATCCCATAAATCTAGCAGATGCTTGTTGTTTGCAATTCCGTATTTTTCCAATACTTGCCTCCAGCATTTTTCAAACTCTTCTACAGTCAATGAGTTATTTATCACATGTCTTAGTTCTTCCGACAGGCCTTCATTTCTTGCCAAAATGCTAGCAAGCTTTTCTAGCATCTTTTTGATGATGTGCCACAGGCAGAACATGTGGATTGTGTCAAGCAGTATATCCAGTTCATCAATTGCTTTCTTCATTGCTCTGCACTGGTAAGTGATTATGTACTTTGGTGCTTTACCACCCATTTCCAAGACAAAAGTTTTGAACAGCCACTTGAACGTTTCAGCTGATTCGTCTTGCAGGAGACCGATCCCAAACAAAACAGTGTTTCCATGGTTGTTCACGCCAATGATTGGTGCGAAAGGCATGTTGTATACGTTCGTCTGGAACGTTGTGTCGAATGACACGTATTCATCGTATAGTTCGTAGTTCATCCTGCACATTGTGTCTGTCCAGAAGATGCTACGAACGGCGTTTTTGTGGTCAGTGTCGAATTTATATGAGAACCCAGGAACCTTTGATTGAAGACGGGTAAACCTCTTCAAGCATTCCTCTATATCTTTATTTCTGCTATATTTCTTGTCAGCATACTTAAGGTTTGACACGTCTTTGCCGTCGAAACCAACTCCTCTGGTTAGAAGTTTCATTCCACTATATATTTTCATCACTCTCCTCGGTGGAATCTTTCCAAGGTGTAGTATACGAATGAATTCCTTGTCTTGCTGTGTCATTGACTTGTGGCATTTTGAAAACCTGATGAGCCAATCTGTTGGGTGCAAAGGGTGATTGTGGTCCAGTTTTACTGTTTTGTACATCCATCATTTCTCTGTTTTCTTTACCACAATGGATACAGGGCAAGAGCACCTGATAGTAGAACTTGTTTTCCTTTCTTTTACAACTTTGTCACTTATTTGAGCCTGACCTTGTTTTGTGCAAACAAATGTATGTTTAATCATTTCGCTTGTTTTCTTGGAGTTAAGGCTGGTGTGTTTTCTTATAGAAAAACCGGTTTTCCTTGCATACAGTGCAAAGAATTGGAAAGAATTTTCCCTTGACTGAAATTCCATTCCTTCTTCCGGTGTCGTGGCATCACCAATTTCATCCACAGCTGGGTACTCATTCTTAAACATTCTGTCCATTTCTAACTCTTCTTCCGTAAGTTCTTCTGGATTAATCTCTTTTTCAGGAATAGTGTCATCGCACTGGGGCACTGACTGCTCATTGCTCATTGCTTCCGAGTTGGTGTTAGTGCATACTGTTTCTGCCGGTTCCTCTGAACAATTTACATTCTGATGACTTGTATTCTCTTCTCATTGTGTGTTCAGCATGCCGGTTGAATCTCTCTTGCATGCATCTGAACAATTAGGTCTATCAATGCTTCCAGCTTGTGACTCTACTGTACTTGTAGCGATGGTTGCTGGCTGCACTAGAAAACAAATGTTGTCAACTTGTTCACTTGCAACAGTCTGCTCATCTGCAATCTGTTCATGTGTGATCTTCTCTTCTGAATTTTTTATGCTACTCTCGTATCTAGGATATACTGTCTTACTTTCGATTTTTTCTCATCTTTGCTCAGCACTCTCCTATCATGGCTTGAACAATCATGCTTGTTTTGAGTACATTCATTATGATGATTGTTTTTGTTTTGTCTTCTGCAGAGCTACCAGCATACCTTACTAAAGCTTCTCCTTCTGTGCGACTCATTGCCATTCCAACAGCTATTAGGTCGATGTTTACGTGTGTCTGACCATTCTGTATTCAAGTATTCGTGAGGATTCTCTAGCTTGCAGGAGCTGCTTGCACTGTATCTGATCTTTTCTTGTTGTACCTGAACTGAATGTTGGTTACTTCATCTCTGTCCTTTGATGTCCTTGTCTGTGCAGAAGATGCTGCAGTAGTACCACTGTTTTGTTGCATTGAGACCATCACATGAACTTGCACCTGACAAAACAGAAATAGAATAAAATAATTGTTAGCGGTACTCATTCAAAATTATATTATTTTTTAAATTTTTTACTAATTGCAAGAGAAAACTCACCAAACTATTGTCATTGCACTTTGCATCTTTCAATTTACAACTAGTCTTGACTGCGATGTTGCCTTTCACTGAAACACCTGATTCATCTTTGCATCGTAGCTTTGTTATACCACTAGGGTCTCTGGAAATTACTTGTGAAGCAGACATTGTGATGTTAATTTTTTCCAGTTTTGGCTTTAAGTTTGCGCGTGTTGCATTACATCTTCATACAGTTTTTGTTGACGTCGCGACAGCTATTAGTTTCTGCTCACGCTCTTTATCCCACTTATCGTGTAGTGCTCTAAGACGTCTCTACCATGATATACTTAATATGGTAGCACCGTAATTATTCAAGGTCAATCTTTTGATTTTTAAAGCATTTAAATAAAAAATAAATTCATATATTATTCTTAAAAGTATATATACCATCCTGAATTGACGTGTAACACGTTCTGTTACGCCTAGAGCTTGGAATTTCACACCTTTCATCATTTCTATTTCAGCCAATGTACGATCATTCAAATGAGATAATCTGGGTCCCTGCTGAATTTTGCAATTTGGTGTAATGCAGCATATATCGCATGCTCTAGATTTAGTAAAAAAATAACTCACAGATAAAGAATCAACACTCTGCTTGTATATCTGTAACATCAACAATAATAATCTATCTGCTATATAACTTATATAAGTAGTCTTTGATGCAAAAGCATTCAGTTGAAATATGTATGCCGAAATATTTTGAAATTTACTATGGTATTATTTCCTCCTTTTACCTTTTTTGCGACAACCACCAACAACCTTGCTGATTATATACATAATAATAAATAGTATTTGTCAGGAATAGCTGAATTATATTTAGAGCATAGTTTTATTGTACATCGACTGAACTTCTCAATGTATTGTATAATCTCTTGCTATTAAGTACACAGAGTAATACATTATTTTGATAGAAAATTAACGAATTGGTGTAGCCTACAATTGAAGTGATCGATCCACTGTAAAAAAGTTTTTGTGATTACACATAGTGTTATCTGCTGCTCAAACTACATGCGTAGCAAATGGTCATGTAATTTCGTATATAACTATTTCTGCTATATCAAATGTACTACACTATGATGGTTATTAAACTGTTCCCATCACTGTACAAACTAGGATCCGTGCTTTAAAACTATGAAGTTATATCTCCTTTGAATCCCAAGATAAAAATTAGCTACGTTGTTGGCAAAAAAAAATTTCCAAAAAACTGTTGCGTTGTCTCTACAATGTAGCTGCCTGCCATGTCTACCATGTAGAGACGAAGAACAAGCTGAATCGCCTCATCACATATATCCCTAGAATTTCAATCGTTTGAGCAGGTTCGATATCTGGTTACCTGATTTGTGGTGCCAGTGATGACGACATCTCTCTCCATTCTCTTGCCTTGGTGAGATGGAGATATCTTACTACTTATTTTGAAGCGTGGTTGAGACTTTCCTTAGATCGACATGTGGGCGGCGGCGGCGGCTGAGAAAGTTATGGGTTGTTCCAGCATTAGCTGGTTATAATAGTTTGAAGAAGATACGTTTTCCTACCTTCTCTTCCTTCTTTAAACACCAACGACAGTTGAGAAGGTTTTATCTCCCGAAAACAAGTTGTCTGACAGGTGGGTCATAATGCAGTATGAAAATGCATTGCCCCTTTTTCAAGAAGAACGCTTCAGTATTGATAGCGACATATATGCGGGGTCTACTGTCTAACCAGTCCTTCGTCAGGGGAGAGGCAGTACATTTGTGCTGGGTTTCGTGGCTCTGTTTATCCATTTTGCACTGCTCATACACAACTGCGCTGAATGGTAGTGCACTAGCCGTGCAATTCAATCCCACCTGCTATATACACTAAGATGCACTGCTCGTTGATTGCATCGACATACTGCCATTATAATGTCATGCACACGAGATGCACTGCGTTGAAGCTCCGTATGATCTGCCTTAGAAATGCTTTGTAAACTGTTGTGCGCAAAGGTGTAAGATAATATGTGAGGGCAGTGCAGTTAGCATGCAATGTACCCCGGGTGCTACGCACACTCATATGCACTGAAGGTAAACCAAGCATGCACTGTCCACGGAGCGCTTCAGGATACTACTACAATAATAAGGTTAAAAACAGGTATGCACTGCCATCGGTATACGTATGAGCTACCTTCAAAATGCTTCGTAAAGCGTTGTACGCACGGTACAAGACAAGTTTCTATGACCATGCAATGCACCCCACCTGCTATGCATAGTGATGTGCACTGCCTAACGTTATCTATATCGACATAGACTTTTGACACGTGGGGTAGGACCTTTTCGTTTTTCTCCTACAGTGCACTGCTCGGTGAAAGATAATATGAAATGGCAGTGCACTAGCCGTGCAATTCAATCCCACCTGCTATATACACTGAGATGCACTGCTCGTTGATTGCATCGTCATACTGTCATTATAATGCCATGCACACGAGATGCTCTGCGCTGAAGCTCTGTATGATCTGCCTTAGAAATGCTTTGTAAACTGCTGTGCGCAAAGGTGCAAGATAACATGCGAGGGCAGTGCACTTAGCGTGCAATGTATCCCGCGTGCTACGCACACTCATATGCACTGCAGGTAAACCAAGCATGCACTGCCCACGGAGCACCTTCGGGATACTACTACAATAATAAGGTTAAAAACAGGTATGCACTGCCATTGGAATATGTATGAACTGCCTTCAAAATGCTTGATAAAGCGCTGTACGCACAGTACAAGACAAGTTTCTATGGTAGTTCAATGACCATGCAATGCACCCCACCTGCTATGCACAGTGATATGCACTCCCGGTGTACGTAGTATGCACTGCCTAATGTTATCTGTATCGACGTAGACTTTTGACGCGTGGAGTATTGTTTCAATAACAAGGACCTTTTCGTTTTTCTCCTACAGTGCACTGCTCGGTGAAAGATAATATGAAATGGCAGTGCACTGCTTGTAAACATAAAATGCACGGCCTACGAAGTGCTTCAGGATACTAATATAATGTTGGTAAACAAAGTGGAGCTCTAACATGTGCGGTCTTGGTTTATTAATAAGGACCTTATTGTTTCCCAAGAATCACCGGTTGCGGCAGTCGGATATAGCGTTTAACGAACGCTGCTCTCTCCTCGTTCTTCTTTCAGGGTTGTTATTCCACATTTTCAAATCTACTTTTACTGGCAAAGTTCATCTATTCATCTTGCATCCCTCCATGCGTATGTGATTCGTCGTATCCCAGAAGGTTGATTTTCCGTCCAGCTCACTTGTAGATCTCTGTATTATGCATATGTTTAGTTACTTCATATAAATCTTTCCGCGCTCACGATGATAGTGTTTGTTGCTAGCTATATATCACTTGCACATCCATAATTAAGAACGATATAGGACGATTGTTGGTTAAGAACGCTTCAATTTCTGTTTATTATTTCATTTTATGATCATTGTATAGTGTTTGCGAGGTGTTTTTTTTAATTTCAAATTATTTTTTGTACTGGTTCTATCCTGTGTGCTGCGTCAAATGTATAATTTTGAAATCTGACATATATGACTTACTAAAAAAATCTATACCTCGTTAACTGATAACTTTTTTTTACCTTGTCGACAGAAAAAAAATCTCATACAGAAATGGCTGATCATGTTTTCACCACACAGTTATCTCTTCCAAAGTTTATAAAACTTGTGAAAAGGCTGAGTAATGACCAGAAGGTTTTGCTAAGGAGCATACAATTTGATGGTATGCTTGGTATGTGTTGTGAAGAGTTGCTAAGGTCACTAGTTTTGTGGCTTGTTTCTCACTTTAACGTTACTACAAGAAGTTTTGAAATTCCCAACGGATGCGGCTTTGAACTGAAGCCCTTTCACCTCAACAAGATACTTGGCATCCCCTTTGGGGGTAGAACCATAAAGAAGGCGTGTCCGCAATGGATACGCGATATGGTCATAGAATTAACTCATTATGTAGGGCCAACACCAACTATCAGTGAGCTCAAAAGATGATTACTCCTAACCTGGTAGGATCTCAGTTCAAAACATGTTTTGTTCTATTTGCAAACACTGGTATGTTGTGTCCGAGCACATATGATGGAGCCAGTCCGGACTACTTCTCTACAATTGGAGTGTCTAATGAGATTGACTCCTATGACTGGTGTCTTATTGCATTCAACAAGCTTATTGGTTGTATTGACACTTTCCAGAAAAATGGTTTGAAAGGTGCACTTGGTGGTTTCCTTCCAATTATTCCGGTAAGTTACCCACCGTGATAATTATTTTCTATAATATTAGTTGTCAGTAGTTTCTGTGGATTTGTTGTTTTAATATGGTTGTAACAATTTTAATGCAGGTAATGTACTTTGAACTACTGGACACAAATGCTCTGCTTCTAGGCCATGCACTGCCTAGAATATCTTTCTGGTCAACTGAAAATATGGCGTTATATGAGAGTCTTGACCAGATGCCTCATCAACAAAACGTTTATGGTGTTCACAAGGCAAGACTCCCATAGTTATTCATATTATATGCAATTATTATTACGGTCTTGTTGCTTCTTACTCATATTATTGTATTGTATTTTCTGTTTTGTCCATGTTGAATATTTAGTTGAAGGATATAAATGAAACCGTGTTTTCTAATGCTGAGCTGAACGAAGAGATAGTTCAGAATGTTACAACTTTCATTGAAAAGTTTGTAACAGACCCACTTATGCATGCGGAGGTAAGAATTTTTATAATCTTCCCAATTCTTTCATTCGTGATCATGACGAATCTTCTTATGTTTGTGCTCTACATATACATTGCCTACTTGACCTTAAGCATTCATGTTTTTTATTTCTCGACCTTGTTGTAGTAGAGTATTAAATTCTCTCATCGTTTCATTGTGTGATTTTTCTGCCTGCTTTAGCTACTTCCTACTAGGATGAACATTCTTTCTAAAGCTGCATGTTCTACTAGGTTTAATTAGGTAACCATACTACTGGTGTTTGATCATAGTGTTACCTATTCAGTTACCTCAGCAGTTCACTATTATATTTATGATATTAAAAATGGGTGATAGCGATAATGCGTATAATGTGAAAACTTCCAGGCTGCCAGAGAAATTCAGGCCATAGTGACGGACATGTATGCTGGCATGTTGTCTACGATGAATGTCAATATGAAGAGCAATATTAGAAAGATTTCTAGAATATCTATGCTCAATCATGAGAATAGGGGTATGTACTCTACACCTCAAGGGTCACTATGCGCAAGAGAAGATAATGAGCGCGATGTTGAAGACAAAGGCAGTGTGCTAGATAAATCAACATATGGGCTAACATCTGTATGTAGAAGGCTAGCAGAAGACTGTGAGCTGCTTGTCAAGTTAACTTTTGCGGACCAAAATTATGGATCCCCTAAAAATATGAAATATATGCAGGAGTTGGAATCTTGTTGCAAGGCGCTGGTACATATGTTACCGACACGTGATAATTTGTCCAGAATTGAACAATTACCAAAGATGAACTCTGAACCAACAGATTGTAGTGCTACTGATGACGTCCTGCGATCAGATGAAGTGATAATTCCTGTCGCAAATTCAACACAAACCATGCAATCTGTCACAGAATATGTAGGTCAGGGTTCTAGTAACGGGATGATCGCTAAGCCTGCTACAGCTTCAAAATGTGTAGCAACAAGTGCAACTTCGGTCGAAAATCAGCAAGTTCATACAGTTATTGTTCAGGGCAACACCAATACAGTATGTACAGCGACTTCCATTACATGTACTGATAATGAATCCTAGGCAGAGCTTTCGTCAGAAGCAAGGTGTACAGAGGATGCAAGGAATGAGGTGGACACTTCAGATACAGTTCATGTGTCAGAAGCAGCATCTCAATGGAACAGAACTAATGCACAGATTGTCGTGTTGGCTGTTTCCAATGGCGTGTCAAATACATTTAACAATGAAGAAAGATCAAGAATTCAGGTACAAACACGGTGTTTCGATCATAGCCATTTTTTACATTCTGAGTCAGCAACTCATTGCGCACAAGATAATTTTGATGAGAGACTGCCTAGTTCTGTATATACATTTCGTGATGCTCAAAAGATGGGCTTGAACCACCTTAAGGTACAGGTCGATGCAGAAGATGCTCGTTCGGTGCATGCTGCATCGTCTCACATTACTAATCCAGTTACGGTTCCCGTGCCAAAACTGGATATTTGAAATTACGAAAGTTAACTACAAATTTCCAAGCCGCAACATGTCCCTGTGCCTGGTCCGGATGTTTTCAACCACTTGAATGCAAGCCTTTGCATCCCAAGTGCGGAAGTAGGAACAAGTCATCATGCAAGTGATCTAGAAGAAGAGAGGCAGCCTGCTGCGAATTGTACAGATACATTTCAGCTCTTACAGAAGTCCAACTGTCTCCGTGAAAAACGGGTGGTTGCGAGATCACTACAATTTGAGTTTGATCTTGTTTCTGAAGATCGCATTACAAAGAAACAGAAGACAGAAGATAATAGTGATGATTGTTTTTCTTTCTTGGAAGGAAATGATGAATTTTGGACAGAAGTTTCAGATCTGGCTGACCTTACGCAGAGAGCGAAAGAAAAACCTGTTATCACTTCAGCAGCCCAGCATGAAATAGAAGCTAATCCAACACAACTTAACTGTCTGTCAAGTGAAACATACGGACCAGCATCTGCAAATGTGCATTCATCTGGTATTCAGCACGACAGACAAGTCTCTGATAATTATGATTCGTATGGTTCTATATCAATAAGTGGCAGCACGTTAGTGGCAGACATGTCTATGACACTGAAAAATATAAACCTAGGCAATGACAATGGAGATGCGAGAACATTCTCCCATTCTGTGCAGCTTCAGCAGTCTGCCAAAAGTTATACACCAATTAGTGGAGCTTCTGCCACGAAAAATTTCTCTAGAGAAACCAATTCCAGCATAAGAGGTTCAAGTACTGATCATTTATCTGGAGGAATCAATTCCAGCATAAGAGATTCACATACGAATGAAACCACTGATAACAGGAAAAGGTATAATGATACGACAACTCCTAATTTTGCAATTCAGATACCAAGAGTCAGCAGCATAACTCGCAGTGAAAACATCTGTGCTAAACACGCGCAATGTTTGGTCGATACTATTAACAAGTCAAACAGTAGCACAACCTGCCATCCAACTTTTTATTGGAATGCTTGATCAGGAGAGAAATATGTGCAATCGGAGCACGTTGTGCAGCAGGCATCCACACAAGGTCCTAACATGTTGAACAGCAGAAGGTCTACAGAGACAACAAGATCGGATAAGACTATAGAATAGGACAAATCAATGGATGGACGTGGCTTCATAGAGCAGGACGGAGGAAGCGGAACAAACTCAATAACAACATTGCAAGACAATGACTCTGAAAATCTAGGTCATACAAATCACAGACATTTTCATACATCAAGTCAGTATTCAAATTCATGTTCGCGCATACAAATGCAACGGCAGTACGAGGCAACGCATGCTACTACTGGGATGGCAGTATCTAAGAGCCAACTACCAGGAAGTAGTTACTCTGTAAGACTAATGCACCAAGCTTACAGTCCTCGGCGTAACATTGCTAGTTGTCAAATGTACAGCGAAAATACAATATCCTCGAGTATGCCTAGGTCAATTTTGAGAAATACTAGAAACCAACAACCCAGCTACACAAGAAGCTGTCCTGAACGAGAAAACTCTCGAGACCCTAGACTGCAGCATAATAATGTATCATTCCGCATCGCTGGACCATCATTTGAGCAGGAAGCTTGTAGAAGACATGTCTCTTTTGCATCAGCATCCATACCAAGCATTGGATCAGGTATCCAAACAAACAGTGCTGACAATGCTGAAACAAGAACAAGCATTAATCGCCGCTGAATTCCATATCCTGCTGTGAAACAATCAAAAGATGTTGAAGTAGCTTTATTTGAATTCATAGTAGAGACCACTCTGAATCAAAAGGCGAGAAGGTAACATTTTGTCTCGCATACTTTACTATGAAAATATATTTAATTGTTTTCATCGCATTGTAATAATGGAGTATTTCGATTATATTTTTTCTCTATTCTACCAGCGAAAAGGTGGTTCTGTGCAGGAAGAAATGGGCTTGCCAGAGAGTGTTTGGTTTATCAATGCAGGTTTATGGAAGTGTGAATTCACATGTAATGAACTATATGACAATGCTGGTCATGACAGAATAGAAACACAACCTAGATAATAATCAACATAATCATGAATTGTTCCCAACCAGATACATCATGATGCACGAAGATGCGGTAAGCGCAGTTGCAAAGTTTTTTTACTAACACATGTTCTATCTATACATGTTTTCATGTGCGACTGAACACGCATACATCGATACATGAAGACAGAAATTATGATATCTACTAACTGGTTTGTTTTTTCTCTAAAAAATTATGTTATTAGCTTTTGCTCACAAGGCCAGAATTTAATCCAAGATCGTCCAAACGATACTTATCAGAGAATCACACTGGATGGAACCTAGCGAATGTATCAATGGTAATTTTTTAATTTTACTGTCTACGTTATTTTCTAGTGACATTGTTTTTATATCTGCAAGCCAATTGTTTCGTCTCTTTGTTTGTTTAGATCGTCATACCTCTACAGCCAAATGATGTATGGTATGTCGTGATTGCTGACCTTCAAGGTCGTAAATATGATATTGTTTGTTCGAACGTCATGAACGAGACTGTTGAAGAGGAAGCAACCATTGTGATAAACAACTTCAAGTTTGCATTTGAAGAAGCATACAGTTTTTCGTACAGGGTTGAATTTCGAAATATGAGAACCACACCTGTTCAGTGGATATCTGACAATGAAAACCAGTTAAATATCGTTAACACTGCGTGATCCTTGCTTTATTAAAAGTTATATATCAAACAAGCAACTGAAATATGTGTCTGTCTATAAAATGAGCAGGAAAGACAGCGGAGTAGGTTTGCTGATGTTGCTCAAATCTTACGATGGTGTTGTTGACCATTGGTTCCAGTCTGTAAGTATAATTTCGAGGCAGACTTAATTTCGTACTTGCACTAGTATAAAACAACACTAAAATAAAATTTATTTGATATGAACTTTTATTTGTATAGACTGATACTAAAGCCTTGCGAGAACAGCTGACGTTTGACATGGTTTTGTCAAAGTTCAATGAAAAGTACACAAGAAAGATTAAGGAACTTGTCAATCAATACAGATGTATGTACTTCTATAATTGCACCAAAATAATAACTATTTATTTAGTGTCTATCATCATTCAGTGAAGTTTTATTTGTTTTTTGTTTGATTCGCAGGAGTGATGAATATGATGAATAATGCTGCTTTATTCAGAAACAAATTTATCGATGGAATTGTTGGCACTCCAAAAAATAGTCCGAATTCATTGTAATAGGGATTAGTAACATTTAAAATTTTAGACCACTGTCGGATCATTAAATTTATAAATTTGTTTTGACAGCAGTTTACAAAGCATTTTTGGGGCAGTGTATCTCATGTGCATGGCATTATAATGACAGCATCACGAAGTACTTAACGAGCAGTGCATTATTTGTATTCGGGCAGTGCATCTCAGTGTACATAGCAAGTGGGAATGCCCTTTCATATTATCTTGCACCGAGCAGTGCACAGTTTGTGAGAAATAAAAAGTTATTTATTAGCGGAAAAACGTACTAATGCACGCACTATCTATACTATAAATATAGCACTCTCATCTATACTGCACAGCACTTCGTTCAGACGAATAACCAACTAGTATTCATTATTTTCAATTAAAAGCAATATGCAATCACGTAAAAAACGAGCAAATTGGAGCGCTTCAGGATAATACTAAATACAATGCGGTTAAAGACAGGTATGCACTGCCAATGAAGTATATATGAACTGCCTTCAAAATGCTTCATAAAGTTCATAAAGTATATATGAACTGCCTTCAAAATGCTTCATAAAGTGCAAGTCAAGATTTTATGGCAGTTCAATGACCGTTCAATGCAACCCATCTACTATGCGCAGCAAGGTGCACTGCCCGTGTACGTAGTATGCACTCCTGAACGTTATCTGTATCGATGTATACTTCTGACATGTTGGGTCTTGGTTCAACTTTTTCGTTTTTCACCTACTGTGTACTGCTTGGTGAAAGATAATATGAAATGTCAGTGTACTAGACGTGCAGTTCAATACCACCTGCTATATACACTGTGATGCACAGCTCGAATATCAATCATGCACTGTCGCCGGTGTACGTAGTATGCACTACGTAATGTTATCTGTATTGATGTAGATTTTTGACGCGTGGGGTATTGATTCAAAAACGAGGACCTTTTCATTTTTCTCCTACAGTGCACTCCTACAGTGCACTAGCCGTGCAATTCAATCCCACCTGCTATATACACTGAGATGCACTATTCGTTGATTGCATCGTCATACTGTCATTATAATGCCACGCACACGAGATGCACTGTGCCGAAGCTCTGTATAATCTGCCTGAGACATGCTTTGTAAACTGCTGTGCGCAAAGGTGCAAGATAACATGCGAGGGCAGTGTACTTAGCGTGCAATGTACCCCGCGTGCTACGCACACTCATATGCACTGCAGGTAAACCAAGCATGCACTGCCCACGGAGCGCTTCAGGATACTACTACAATAATAAGGTTAAAAACAGATATGCACTGCCATTGGAATATGTATGAACTGCCTTCAAAATGCTTCGTAAAGCGGTGTACGCATGGTGCAAGAAAAGTTTCTATGGCAGTTCAATGACCGTGCAATGCACCTCGCCTGCTATGCACAGCGATGTGCACTGCCGGTGTACGTACTATGCACTGCCTAATGTTATCTGTATTGACGTAGACTTTTGACGCGTGGGGTAGGACCTTTTCGTTTTTCTCCTACAGTGCACTGTTCGGTGAAAGATAATATGAAATGGCAGTGCACTAGGCGTGCAATTCAATCCCACCTGCTATATACACTGAGATGCACTGCTCCTTGATTGCATCGACATACTGTCATTATAATTCCATGCACACGAGATGCACTGCGCTGAAGCTCTGTATGACCTGCCTTATAAATGCTTTGTAAACTGCTGTGCGCAAAGGTGCAAGATAACATCTGAGGGCAGTGCACTTACCATGCAATGTACCCCGCGTGCTATGCACACTCATATGCACTACAGGTAAACCAAGCATGCACTGTCCACGGAGCATCTTCGGGATACTACTACAATAATAAGGTTAAAAATAGGTATGCACTGTCATTGGAATACGTATGAATTGCCTTCAAAATGCTTCGTAAAGCGCTGTACGCACGGTGCAAGACAAGTTTCTATGGCAGTTCAATGACCGTGCAATGCACCCTACCTGCTATGCACAGTGATGTGAACTGCCGGTGTACGTAGTATGCACTGCCTAACGTTATCTGTATCGACGTAGACTTTTGACGCGTGGGGTAGGACCTTTTCGTTTTTCTCCTACAGTGCACTGCTCGGTGAAAGATAATATGAAATGACAGTGCACTAGACGTGCAATTCAATCCCACCTGCTATATACACTGAGATGCACTGCTCTTTGATTGCATCGACATACTGTCATTATAATGTCATGCACACGAGATGCACTACGTTGAAGCTCTATATGATCTGCCTTATAAATGCTTTGTAAACTGTTGTGCGCAAAGGTGCAAGATAACATGCAAGGGCAGTGCACTTAGCGTGCAATGTATCCCGCATGCTATACACACTCATATGCACTGCAGGTAAACCAAGCATGCATTGTCCACGAAGCACCTTCGGGATAACTACTACAATAATAAGGTTAAAAACAGGTATGCACTGCCATTGGAATACGTATGAACTGCCTTCAAAATGCTTCATAAAGCGTTGTACGCACGGTGCAAGATAAGTTTCTATGGCAGTTCAATGACCGTGCAATGCACTCCACCTGCTATGCACAGTGATGTGAACTGCCGGTCTATGTAGTATGCACTGCCTAACGTTATCTGTATCGACATAGACTTTTGACGCGTGGGGTATTGTTTCAATAACGAGGACATTTTCGTTTTTCTCCTACTATGCACTGCTCGAATATCAATCATGCACTACTTGTTGGGTGCATCGTGGTACTGACAGTATAATGTCATACACACTAAGATGCACTTCCCATGAATCATTGTTCTGCCAACTAGTTTACTATTGAATTGCCCTTTTAAAAAAAAGATTTGCACTGCCCTGAAAAAATCTTAATAAAATCAGGAATTACAACAGTTATTATGGATGACAGGAGACACGGTTCTCCTTTATTGTATCTAATTATCCTTCATCTGTTTCCTCTACTATCCATCATTAGAAGAGAAACAACTATTCCGCAGATGGCGGAAAATCTGCAGCAGCAGGAACCGGCGGCGCCGTCCTCTTTCTGAGGTAAGGATTCTCTATAGCAACTTAACAAAACATCCCCATTGATAAGGATTCGACATCATACCTACTACTACTAAGTTGCGAAGAACTTATCGATCTTACTTGGTCCCATCCCCAGAAGAGAAGCAACTCTTCCGCAGATTGCGGAAAATCTGCAGCAGAAGGAAGCGCCGGCGCCGTCCTCTTTCCGAGGTAAGGATTCTCTATAGCAACTTAACAAAACATCCCCATTGATAAGGATTCGAGATCATCCCTGCTACTATTAAGTTGCGAAGAACTTACCGCTCTTACTTGATAGCAAAGATTTCCTTGTAGAATCATTGATTCGTCGTCCATACTATGGAAACCTTGGTATTGAGATCAAGTACACGATAAATTGAAATACTATTATAGTCTAAATTAGTTTTTCAAGTTTGTTTCAGCGAAATATGATTGTAGACAGTATTTATTATAGTATATAGATACATCCAAATTCAAACAGACTTTTGATATCCTTTTTAGGACGGAGGGAATAGGTTAGTAAAATTTAAATATCAAAATCCTAGCTTTCTATATCTAATACTACCTCCGTTTGAAAATATAAGATGTTTTAGCTTTGTGAATAAAGTGTATCTAGACTTCTTTTAGTGTGTAGGTTCATCAAGATGTGGAGTGAACATGGATACTAAAAGGGATCTAGATGCACTCATGTCACAAAGCCAAAACATCTTATATTTTGAAACGGAGGGAGCATTTCGTTACTACATCATATTTTTTCTATGAGAAATCCTGTTGCATAAATCATACGATAGGTAAAAAATATATTTATTATGCACTCGGAGAACATACACAATATTTTTCACAAGTAGAATCAGCTTCAGTAAATTATATTTTACTGTTACTTTAAGTCAATTCCGATATTCAATGAATGATTAGTAATGCGTTCTGGTTAGTTTAATTTTTTTCTCAGTTTTTATTGCATGCATAATTTTATAACTACTTGCACCTGCACCTGTCCTATTCTGCAACTTGATGTTACACTGTACAGCTAGGTGTAGTTATAATTTAAAGTATAAATTAAGCACGTCGAATTGAAGTGCTTCAGGTGGTCGGTTGAAAAATTATAACGTGAAATAAGATTGGTATGTCTCTTCCACCACGGAAAAATGAGCTCTTGCGATGCTAGCGATGGAGAATCTTCCGACGGTATGACACAGACTGACGATGAGTTTGATGTGTCAGAAAATGAACTTAACAGGAAGATTGAGAATTACAAAATAAAGCTGGAGCTGAAAAAGAAGCGCAAAATAGGTTCAAACATCAAAGGCGGTATACGTAAGAAGAAACGAAAGATTGGTGGAGAACAACATGGCAGTCCGAACAACCAGGATAATATTGTCATGGTAAGCTTAGGTAATGTTAATGCATGTCATATTCTTTAATCGAGACTACAGCCTGCACTAAGAAATTTATAAATAAGTTTATCAATATTTGATAGGTTTTTTTTGTAAATTACTAGGATATGTCCAAGAATCAACTGATGGCAATTGAAAAATATACAAGGGACAAGAAGAAGCCCTGTAGTAGGACTGGATCAAATTACACAGTAAGGTACTCTCCCAAAGAGCTCAACAGATTGATTAAACATGATCTGAACGATCTCCAAAAAGCAGACTCGTGAAGATTGGCTGCGGTTTCATCCTGGAATACAAGCTGGATTCAAACATTAGTAGGCCTCTGATTATTAAGCTATACAAGAAGATTGATGTAGAAACTCTGAAAATGGAGTTTGCCGGTGGTAGGACTATAGCTCTGATAGCAGATGCAGTGCATTCTGCCCTTGGTCTACCCAACGGCATTATAATGGCGCCTCGGCCTTCAGAAGCTGGCGATACCTTTGCTTTACTGTGGCTTAAGAAGAAATTGGGTTTGGGAGAGAGGGACACTGCAACGGTGCAACACCTGACCCATCATATCAAAAAGGGTACAACAAACAAGTTTACAATGAAATGCATAATACTTATAGTCTGCACAAAGCTTATATGTCCAGGTTTAAACAACCACATCAGCCGGGAAGTTGGAGTAGTGAAAAGCCTTGATATCGAGAATTTTGGAAAAATGGACTTTTGCCAGCTTGTAATTGACGAGATCAAGAGGGCAGAAATAAAGTTTCATGTTGATGATATGAATCAAAGTGTTGCCGAAGGTTGCACAGTCCTTCCTCTAATAATATACCTGGATTCGCTCAAGTGCAGAAAATCACTTATGACAAAAGAAACACCAAGGATCAAATATCTGGACAAATCAGATCTGCTTGCTGTATTGAAAGCGGATGTCATTAACAAAGAGAGGTGGGGACGACTGAATGTAAGTATTCTACTTGACATCATCTTGTTTCACATAAAGAATCATCTATCAAATGAACTATTTTAAAATTACCTCTTCTGACAGTTATTCACGATCCATGGAAATAATATTTGATTACTGTTTGTAGTGGAAAAGCTGTGACGAAAGAAGCTATTATTTGAAACCTCCGGTGGCAGAAACAACTTGTAACAAGATAACCTCAACCTCTAACAGAGAATTAGAGGGTTCAGGAACAAAGTCCCAGAGGCTAGATCAATGCATGGACAAGTATATAGATATACTTCTAGAGGAGGAAGCAGGTGATGAAATCATAAGTGATGATACAAATGCTGCAACGATATATAAAGAACTTACCATAAAGCACAGGGACCTGAAAAGAAGTAAACTAGAAGCAATGGCTAACTGCTTTCGAGCATCCCATCAGTGTGCAACTGACGTGCTGAGATGTTTTGATAGATGCAAAAATGACCTGAGCAACGTTGCAAACATTTCAGGCACCAGTCGAATCAAGCAATCAAAGCATACAGCCGAGGCAGCAACTCATGACCTTAATGTTGGGAACGAATGCTTTACTACAGGCTAGTCAGCAGCGGTAATAGTGAATAAAATGGATTCAGCTGACAATAACACGCCCTAGAATTTTGACGATAGAGGAATCATGTACATGGACAGAATAAAAAATAAAGAAACACCAAAAGAGGAGCATGGCATTGTCATCGCAAGAGCCTTGGATGAACAGGTTTGTATATCTTAGACGTGTATTTAGCTACTTCGATCAGACGAGCACATACAAATAACAATCTATGAAATAGAAGTGTAACGTAACAACTTGTCCATTTTTTATATTTTTTACTCATATATTTGATGTGTTATTCAGAGTTGTTCTGTGTGCATGGTGACACCGATACCAGTAAACGCATACTACGGGAGAAGGAGAAGACAATTCTAAGCAATTTAAAACTGACCATCAGCCATCAACGACACAGCTTAGCAATGGTATTGTTCTATTCTGTTGATATGCTGCTAATAGCAAAATTACTAGTGGGATTGACAGGAAAACTACTTGTAATAATAATGCAGGAGGAAACTCGTCTAAACAAGTACAAGGATGCAACAAAGACGCTATAGGAGCCGAGAAAGACAGGTTAACCACGTAGTTCAACAACGGTACTGTCATATTATGTCAAGATGCTTGGTTTTTACATTAGACGATGTTTTTTAAATTAATAACATGTAAGAGGAAATAACACAGTTTTTTACAAATATTGCTGCAGGTGTGACCATGTTGTTACCAGAAATTACTCACAAAGAAGGTTCCTCTAACCACGAGGTCGCTGTTGTTGAAAAAGCAATTCAGAAAGGACATCCACATGACACAGCTGATGTAAGAACACAGATTGACAATGCAGACACCTCGTGTATCGGATCAAAATGCCACGGAGAAGATGCAACTAAAACATTTTCGTTGCCAGAGCAAGGATTAAGAACACCTGTTACAAGGAGCAAGGATCTTGGTCATAATTCCCTAGATAATATCAAATCTTACAAGAGGCCTCTACAAAACATCTTAAAACTTAAGTTGCCTGTGTACGTTCCCCCCACATTTAAGTACAAGGGAGACGCCGCAGTTGCTCGTAGACTGGTACTAAGCAAGGATTTTCTGTAGAAGAATGAAGAGTAAGCACCAAACTATGCTTTGTGGTTTCCTTTAGTAAAATATATGTGTATGTTGTCACACAATCATGGATCCCGGTTTTTATATTTGATCATTTTTTCTTTTGTGTATGCAAAATCTCAGGCTGGTTATGGTGAAATATTCGTCAACTCTGGAACAAGGCCTGGAAATACCAAAATATTGGACTGCAGCAAGGCTTGTAGCATGTTTCAATGGAAAAGGCAAGCTTGATGATGACATGATAGACTTCATAATTTCAAGCTGGCGCAGTATCCCGGAGTACAAATGTCTGTTCAGGAATCGAAGGATAGTACTACCACTAGGGGTTGCTTGTTTATGTGACATTAGGACAAAGGAGACTTTCACAAATTCTGCAGGAAAAGATGAAATTTATCAGTTTGAAGCCGTCTCCAGGATTGAACAGTTCAAACTTCTAATTGAAAATGCAGATTTGAGCAAAGCTAAGATGGTACGTTGTTTAATACATAACTCATTAATAACATACAGAAATATTCCATATTTTCATTTAGAACATATAATCAATGTGACTATTTTCCTTGCCCATCACAGATATTTCTGCCTATGTCATTTGACAATCACGTGTCTACTTACATCCTAAACAACTACCCCCAAGGTGGTCGCGTTGAAGTTATTGACACACGTGATTAGAGAACACAGAGAAAAGGATTTTCTAAAACAGCTTACCACAATCAAATTGGGGAAAATTTGGTGTTGTTTTTTTACTTTTATATCTTTATAATACAGATAAAGACAATCTGCATAATTTGAAAAAAATTATGTCACTAACTATGCTCTACCCGAACTCTACCCGAAGAACAAGCTTCCAAAGTGTGGAAATATTGTATCTAGATCAAAACATGTGAAGGTACAAAAAGGATTTGAAGACATGAATGGTTTTTGGATTCTAAAGAGCATTGAGAACTACAACGACATTCAACTTATACATGATCTTAAAGATGTAAGTAATGCCAGTTTTGAATCAATAGTTTTACCAAATACAAATTTTTGATTGACATTAACAATATATCTTGTTGATTCGTTTGAACCATTCGACCAGATGGACGCAAGCTCGGTCATGGAGTAGTATTTGTTCTAGGCACTGTTCTCCGAGGCCAACGAAGCAAAGGATGAACTACCAGAAGAACTGAGAGATTTGGCACCTAAGTCAAGCTGAAAATAAACAACGATGTTGTATACTGTGGCGTTATAAAAAACGATGAATTAATTTGTTTATTATGTAGCAGTAGAGTTGTTGTTTTCCAAGCAGTGCATTTCTCTATGGTAAAGAAAAACAACTTATCCCCGTGTATTACATAGGCACCGCCGTGCCGGATGCAGATATGTATGCACTAGCTGCGCTTCTGTGTTTACAATAAGAGTTTTGTATATAACTAACCTACCTGAGTTCGACATGCAGAACTGATTGTTGTTCAGACCATGAATTAGTAAATGGTTTTCGAAATGAAATTGTTTATAGTAAAAGACATTTGATATTCCGTTTGAATCTTATGGATGAACCACTATTAGATATACTACTTGTTTTGCCGTATGCTTCCTTTTCTTGGCTGTCATGAAGAGCTAGCGCATCACGTTATTCTCCATAAGTTCATCAATCTTTCCCGCCGTCTTTTTTGATTAGTTTATCAATCTTTCCCGCCACTAACATGTATTTATCCCGCCATGCAGGAAATTTAGCAATGCTGTATTTCTATTTATAGCCCTCAACATTGTCCAACTGCAACCTGCAACCACACCTATCCAGAATGTTTCGCCGTCGCCAACAATGCCACCCACCTTTGCCCTTGTCGCCAGACCCAAACGGAGCAAACTCTGCCAGCTGTACACCTTTCAGATCAACCAAGATATGCTACGCGCATAGATCTGAGTTGCCCGCACCAGTAGTACCACAAATGGAGGAGGAGACCCAGGAGGAAGGAGTCGCCGAAGAAGCGGTGGAGCCCGAAGCGGACATAGCACAAAATCAACAAGGACCTCAAGTAGAAGAAGAAGAAGACGATGAGGAAAAGGATCAGGAAGAGCCTGGTTCACAAAATCTAGGTTCAGAAGATGATCCTGGCATGGTTGAACCAACCACAGGAGAAGAACAAGTTGCCGATCAAGAAATTTCTGCAGAAAAGGATCATACAATTTCCTCATAGATTCAACAATGCAAGGAAAAAGAAGTTGTTCAACAATATCCTCTTCTAAGCATAAGTTCGTGGAATATATTAATTAGTATGCTTATTTGCAATACAATATTGTTTCCATGCGTGTGTATATGAATATTACTGCCAGACAAATTTAATCTTACCTTTGTGTTTATCATGTGGCTTGAAATCGTCGAGATAACAATGATATTATTCAAGTATATACATATACACTTCCTTGTAAACATATACGTAAGGATGCTTCTCTATTCGTTCTTTACATTCCTTGTGGCAATTATATCGCACTGCCGAGACTATAGGTGTAGCTAATTGCGCTAAAGCTGAGAAAAGGGTGATTTCTTGACACATAGTGTTATGCTCTTGTCTGCTCTTGTGCGTGTGCACTACCTTGTGAACAAATAATGCACTGTTCTTTACATTGAAGTATGCTTTGTTCTCTAGTCGGTGTTTGCACTGGCTTTCAAAGGTATATTGCACTGCCTGTGCTATGGACGTAGCGATATATGACTTACCTCAGGCAGTGCACAGGATCCATTTTGCGTCGGATGGGCTTCTTAATACATTTTTTTGACGGCAACATGTTACTGCCTCGTCAATTCATAGCGCACTGCCTTTGTATATGTGCACTGCTTCGGACGAATAATTGCACTGCTTATTTTATTTTTTCATAAAGTTGCTTCCTATAGACGTAGCTGACTGTGAACCTAAGCACTGCCTTGTGAACAAATATAAGACTACCTATACTATTGACGTAACCATATATATTACTTTGCTCACGCAGTGCAAAGGGTCTATAATGCATCAAAATAGGTAATTAATAAATTTCTATACTGAAAAATATTACTTCTTTCAAAACACATAATGCACTGCTCTTATAGATGTGCACTGCCTTGTGACGAGCACTGTTATTTTTTGCATTTTATAATGATTTCTTCTCTAATCATTATTTGCACTATCCGTGATTATTACATTCAACTGCCTATAGAAATATAATTGTGCTCACGGAGTGCACAATGTCCATTTTGCTTACGATGAGCTGCTAAAGGGCATTCTTTTCTTCCGCACAATATAACTGCCTTATTAACAGACAATGCACTGCTATTATTATAATACAATGGATTCACTGACCGTGAATGCTTTGTGATACTGCTTTTATAATGCCATGGACAACGAGATGTAGTGCCCGTGAACTATATATGAAGTCCCTTACAAGTGCTTCATAATGCATTGATCATCAAATAAAAAATGAGCTGCCTATGTGCTGTAAGAATGGTGCAAGATAACAATCTTTGGCAGTGCACTCACCTTGCAATACACCCCACCTGTTTTGTGAAACTCCTTTTAAAGAAGTTCAAAGTAGCATTTATTATATGTTATAAATGAAAGTACGGACTTATTAAAAAACTGTCATTATAATGCCATGCACTGAGATGCACTGCTCGTTGATTACATCGTCATACTGTCATTATAAGGCCATGCACTGAGATGCACTGCGCTGAAGCTCTGTATCATCTGCCTTAGAAATGCCTTGTAAACTGCTGTGCGCAAAGGTGCAAGATAACATGTGAGGGCAGTGTACTTAGCGTGCAATGCACCCCGCGTGCTACGCACACTCATATGCACTACAGGTAAACAAAGAATGCACTACCCACGGAGCGCTTCAGGATACTACTACAATAATAAGGTTAAAAACATGCATGCACTGCGATTGGAATACGTATGAACTGTCTTCAAAATGCTTCGTAAAACGCTGTACGCACGGTGCAAGACAAGTTTTTATGGCAATTCAATGACCGTGCAATGCACCCCACCTGCTATGCACAACAATGTGCACTGTCGGTGTACGTAGTATGCACTGCGTAACGTTATCTGCATCGACATAGACTTTTGACGCGTGGGGTAGGACCTTTTCGTTTTTCTCCTACAGTGCACTGCTCGGTGAAAGATAATATGAAATGGCAGTGCATTAGGCGTGCAATTCAATCCCACCTTCTATATACACTGAGATGCACTGCTCGTTGATTGCATCGACATACTGTCATTATAATGTCATGCACACGAGATGCACTGCGTTGAAGCTCTATATCATCTGCCTTATAAATGTTTTGTAAACTGCTGTGTGCAAAGATGCAAGATAACATGCGAGAGCAGTGCACTTAGCGTGCAATACACCCCACGTGCTACGCACACTCATATGCACTACAGGTAAACAAAGCATGCACTGCCCACGGAGCGCTTCAGGATACTACTAAAATAATAAGGTTAAAAACAGGTATGCACTGCCATTGGAATACTTATGAACTGTCTTCCAAATGCTTCGTAAAGCGCTGTACTCACAGTGCAAGACAAGTTTTTATGGAAGTTCAATGACCGTGCAATGCACCCCACCTGCTATGCACAGCGATGTGCACTGCCGGTGTACGTAGTATGCACTGCGTAACGTTATATATATCGACGTAGACTTTTGACGCGTGGGGTATTGTTTCAATAATGAGGAACTTTTCGTTTTTCTCCTACAGTGCACTTCTCGGTGAAAGATATTATAAAATGGCAGTGCACTGCTTGTAAACATAAAATGCATGGCCTACGGAGTGCTTCAGGATACTAATATAATGTTGGTAAACAAAGTGGAGCTCTGACATTTGGAAGGGGTGCTCTACCCCATCGATGCGGTAGAGTAGTGCATCTTCGCATCTAGAGGCAGTGCTCCTTAGTTGGGCTCATATGTAAACTACGTGGCTTCAACACGGTGACGATTAACACGCGTGCATACAGCAATACATCCCAACGGACAGCTATGATTACACTATTACTCTTTTTTCCTCTTCTTCTCTGACACTGCTCCACTTTCTCTCTCTTCCTCCACCCTAACTGCATGGGGGCAAGCAACGGCGGCAACTCCTTGGCAACGAAAAGCTTCACCAGCGCTAAGGACTACTGCTACTCCAGATTCTCGACTGGTGGTACGGTGACAAGACAAGTATCACATATTCTCCATTCTCATTCCAGATTCGGCCTGGTGTTATCCGAAATTCTACGAAGTATTTTCCTCTCATTCTCTATTTAGTTTGGACACGATTTTACGAGCACTAATTGAAGTTTTATTAGGGGGAAAAGTATAGATATAACACGTACCTAAATCGCCCACAGAAGGTTCCTGAAATTTTCATCCCGAGAACACTTATTCATCGATTTCATGGCTGACGAAAATCGGGGCCATGAAGGTTCAATGCAGGTATTTTGATTATTTCTGGTCATAGTTTAGAGTGAAGCATATATTAAAAAATGGCCAGCGCACATGGTTTGAACAATTTTGAGAATAACAAACCACGAGCAAGAAAACCACTAATCAAACTAATCTAATGTTTCTTTCGATTTATTGTTTTTAATGTCCATAGTGAAGTAACATTTTTCTCAACAACATGGTTGAAATTCAAAACAATGACATAGTTTTCAGATAAGAACTGCCAATTATAACTTCAATGAACTGCTCCTCTACCGAGTACACAGGTTAGCGGTTCAAATTTTGGTGGGAAAGTTTGCACCTTTGCTGCACCAATTTAGTAACTGAAATGCACTGCCAGGAATTTTGTTTACCTGTGTTGATTTCGTACTAGTTGATTCTTCTTGATTCATGAGCTCTTTGCTGACTATACATCTCTTGATTTATTCACTTGATTCTAGTAATTTAAATTACGTATGTGTTTAACTGTTGCTCTGTTATTATTATTTTTTAAATAACATCATAGTGTAAAATATAAATTATAATGCATGTTTTAATTATTTCAACATAAACTTCTGCAGTTGATTATTTGTTCATCTCATGGAACACGACGATTAACCAAGAGGAAACACAACAGTATGGATGAAAACATAGAAGCTGGATCTGGTACTCAAGAAAACCCTAATGCTGCTCAAGCTTTCATAGATAAACCTGGTTTCAAGAAGCAAAAACGTGGCACAGTTCACAAAGAACTAGCAGACATGAAGGATGGTGAGATCATAGTGAGAGGGTCACTTTCAGAATTACACAAATTTTTGGAAAACTATGTAACAAATGAACATAAGATTTATTTGAGGAATCATGGCTGTGGTTTCGTAGTTGATTTCAAATTGAACGACAACATTTCCAAGAAGATGATGTTATGGCTATACAGTAAATTCATACCTGGTTCTCTAACAATTGTTCTTGAACAAGGGGAAGAGCTTGAAATAATAAAAGATGTGGTGCAAGCAATTTATGGTTTCCCAAAGATCAATATGTTTGATGCTCCACGACCTTCAAGTGACCACGATACAAAAGCTTTGCGGTGGCTGAAACAGCAACTCGGTTTGAGTGAGTCAGATAACATTATACCGAGTAAGGTATACGATCATGTGAAGAATGGTGGAACATCAGATCTGGCAATAAAGCTCATATTTCTTGTGTTCTTCATCAAGACAACATGCGCAACGAGTAATGCACATATAGGACGGGAGGCTGGTATGGTCATGGATGTCGACATCAAGAAAATTCAACAGATGAACCTCTGTAAAGTTCTCCTTGATGAGCTAAGGAGGGGGCTGAGAAAATACCAAGATAAGAAGGGAAATAAAAACACAGCTAAGGGTCCAGCAGCATTGCATCTGATCTATTATTTGGACACTCGTGCACACAAGAAAGCAAACTTGACTAACCTTGCACCAAGAGTTGGTCACCTCAAATTGGAATATTTGGAGGAAATCAGATCAGATGACTGGAGCAGTGACACTAGAAGCTACGGAATCCTTAGGGTAAGTTGTATTTATTATAAAAATCATGTTTATGTGTTCTTCTTAGAATTTTTGCGGTACGTTTTTAGTCAAATAAATTTAAATTATGTTAATTATCCAAGTCAACAAAAATTAATCACTACGACGAAAAAATATTCCCTAAGGCAACAAAACACCTACGATAAAGAACATACCGTCTGACTGTGCTTATTTAATTATTTATACTGCAGGCAAGAAGTGATTATCAAGTTTCAGACTTAATTAGATGTGTCAACACTACTTGCCTAGCGGTTTCTCAAAGCTCAGATGCTGCCACAGGTTCTGAAACAGCAAATACAAAACATAGATGATGAAGCATCTAACCAAGAGGACATTGGTAAGCTCAATGAGATTGTTCAGTCAAGAAAGGAGGATCTGGAAGTATCTCTGGCTAGATTAAGGATTGTGAAGGTTGACCTCGTGGAAAAGAACAATATTATAGCCAAGGAGAAGGAAATAGCCATATCAAACATCATCATACATAATGCAGAGTATGAACAAGTTCTGGCAAACATGGACCAAATGGAGGAAGTGCACGAGGCAGATAAACCAGAGAAGGTGGTGCTAAAAGAATCTACTGAACCCTCTTCATCTAAACCAGAAGTAGATTCAAGTGAGGAGCACCCCGTCGTACATGCTGAAGACACCGCCAAACCATCATTGAGTACACCTAGCACAGACGTCAATGAACTGATCAATGACCAGACAACGGCATTAAGTAAAGGAGCTACAGAAGTTGTGGACGATGGGAAAATATAATATAGCGACCAGAGAATGAATAATGCTAGTACAACTCAAATTACACATGAGATTGCGGCAAACTACATGCCTTGTTCTGGTACAACAGATACAAATATACATGATACAGATCTGACAGACAACATGGAGGTTGTTAACAACGAGAGACAACTTGAATATGGTAATGATAAAGTTGATGTCTGCGTGCCTCAGTTATGCACAGTTTCAGTTACAACCACAAGGAACCAGGATCATGATGTGGAACACGATGAAACAGGAGTAGAGAAGCAGGCACGACAAGTAGAAGACAAAACCAATATCAACGTTGAATATTCAGTGACAAGTGATCATCTGGAAGAACTGTCGGATGCATCAAATGTTATTGAAACAACTAAAATACCAGTAACTGCAAACACTACGGCGTTTGAAGTTACAACACCTGTTGGGTCTGTCGAGCAAAACACTGAAGATAATTCCACCTCACATGCTGAAGACACCACCATACCATCATCAAGTAAACCTGGCACAGAAGTTGCTGAACTTATCAGTGGGCAGTCAGAAGCACTTGTTGACGAACGAATGAAAGAAGACAGCAACCAGAGAATGAATGATCCCAGTGATACAATAATTAAACCTATTACATTTGTGGGGCAAAAGATTGACGACAACACAGATGGTATTCTGGGTGAGCAGGAAAGACACAATGAAGAAAAATAAGATGACTTATACAGCATGGATAATAATATTATACAAGATGAAGCAATGAGGAATCCTGATGACATACTGCCATATGACAATGAAAAGAATCACACACCTGAACATCAAGCAGAACCAGAAGCATCTTCTTTTGAAAATAACTCAATGCCAGATGAAGAAATGATAATTATCGATGGCATGAAAGATTTCAGCGCCGTTGATAGTATGGATCATTTGAATTGGCAGGGAGTTCAATTTAATGAAACCATGCCATACCAACAGTGTAATATCCCAAAATTTTCCTAATTTTGGGATGTTAAAATTAATAAAATAAGTGGATTGGATTGTTTGACCTTTGTTAAAACTTTTGAATGATTTTTTTGAGGATTTGTTTAAAATTTTCCTAACACGCAACAAAAAGAGTGGATTAACATGACTATCCATTTGGTTGAGAATTTTTTATACAAATCCAAAATATTTATTTTGCATTTTAATCATACCCTTTTGGATTTTGAGACTTTTTGAATATTTCTCAAATGCTCGTTTCATTGTCACTAAGAGAGGAAGTAATATGACATTTCCAAATATTAGAAACGCATTGGAAAATATTCTATTTTGGTACAACTGAAGTTTTACTTTGCATTTTAGAACCTGGGAAAAAAAAGGTTTTTGATTCAAAGAAAATCAAGCGAGAAGATAATATGACTTTCTCACAATATTCAGTACCTATGTTAAAAAGAACAGTAATGAAAAACAAATAGGAAAGTGGGACCGAGACTTACATGCAGCCTAAAAGATGGAGATATACCGATCCCAACTTTTTCCCACATGCACTGGGTAGCCCAATCGAGTCAACGAACCAGACCATCTCTCCCTCTCTGTTCCTTTCATTTTTTTTGTCTGACAATAGGGACTCGCCATCATTTTCTTGCTCTCGTTAGAGTTCCAGACGAACACGATTTTATCCCGAACTGATTCAAATCCCCGCAAAATCCTATCGATTTGTTCGATTTCGTTGCCCCTACTCCAAGCCAACCCCTCTATAAATATTCTCTACCTCTTCTTGTTCGATTTTTGCTGAAACCATAGCCTGAAACCACCGAATCAAGCTCGAACAGATCTCGCCGGAGTGCACCGTCGCTGAAGCTGGAAATCGACGATTACGTCGCCAAGGCAGTCCCATAGCTCTCTGTTCCTTTATACCATGATCTTCTGCTTCCTCTTGACATGATTTCAGAGCCTCACACGCGAGCTCGCCGGAGTTGTCGTCGTCGCCAATAACTCCAGCCGAGTGTAGCAGCTGTTCTGGATCACTCCGACCGCCTCGGCTGAAGCGTACAAAACCATGACCGAGGCTGACAACCACTTAGTGAAGCCCACCGCTCACCATCAGCACCATTGGTAAAAGCCATCGTTGCCTCATGCACTTATATCTCAGTCTGGCGAAGATAAGTAGTTCTTTTAAACAAACAGTCTAGTACTTACTTTCTTCTTTCCTGCATGTGTCTCGATGGTAACAACCCCAGGTACATACACGTGTGCACAATAGCAGATATTATCTGATCAGATCGACGCACGTCTTCAGCTAGCTTAGTTCCATGTCACAATTTTGAAATTTCATATCTTTGGTTCTAAGATCCAATCTCAATGTTTCTCTTTTGTGTTCAATTCACACTAAAATTTTCTATCTGTTGATTTATAGTCGGCAATTTTTAGATATGTTTATTCTGCTCGAATTTAAATTGAAATTTGAATATATTTTTTTTTATTGTAACTTGATATCCACATATCGTTTTTAGGTAATTTCTTTTGCCGATAGATACATGTGACATTCTCTATCAATAGACCATCCAATCTAATATTAACCGAAATAAATATATAATTAGTAAAAATTTGCACGTTTTGTCATATTTTTACATGTTATGTTTTATTTGGCTCTTTATTGCAATGGTTGCTTATTAGTGTTGTTTTTCTACATGTTAGATGCCGTTCGGAGTGCGAGTGAAATTCTACATTGAAGTAATCATATCAAATTTTACTAAGGCAAGTTACACCACTTGTTCATAATTTTGTCCCAGTTTTGATTCTATGCATGTGATCTTCAAAAATTCTGTAGTATGCATGTGTAGGATATTCTAGTAGAATTTTTCCTTAGTATTATTTTGCAAGTGCGATGATTTTGTAGTATGCCATGAGTAGCTCTTTACTTAGGATTTCCATCCTAATAGGTACCCCTGTTTTTGCTAAGTATTGCTTGCTATGCTATATATACAAAGTACCGTTGGGGGGTTCAAAAGACAAAGAATTTTCTAAGTATAAAGGCTCTCTAGAGCAAACTTTTCTTCTCAAATCCACTTCAAAATAAAACTAAGTTTTCTTCTGGGCGGAATGGTTGTCAGGACAACGAGTGAGATTTTGGTGGAGGACGGCCGCCCAGGAATCAAAGAAGTCTGTCATGTTTCAGAATTCAGAAGCTTCTAGTGCAACCACAATACATTATGGGCTCTGTCTTGGCCTAGTACTTAGTGGGAAACCTCACCTGGATACCAACATTTGGAGGATTCTTGGCACGGTTGGATCCGGAAGGTAGAGGGGCTACTAAGGGAAAGCCTCGCCATGGTCTTGTCTGTAAAAGGACTTGATCGTGGATTATGGGTAAAGTGCACAAACTCTCGAGGGTATTGCAATCTGATCGATCAGCCGTGTTCACGGTAACAGAACAACAATGAGCGTCTGAAGGATGGAGCCTCTGAAGGATCTTCCTCTCTCTTTTCTAAAACAAAGTTTTGAAACCCCATGGCGTGCGTAATATCGCTAATGGGTGGGAATTTGGGAACTTGGTGTGTAATATCCAAGTGACGCTTGGTGCGTAATATCCAAGTGTTTGGTTGTTTGGACACTTGGTGCGTAATATCCTCGTGTGCCACTCGACCTTATTTTATGTAAGCAAATGTTTACAAAGTAGGACAATCCTCTCTTCTTCTCACTACTTAAGAAAACTAGCTTTGAGCAAATGAACTCTACAGCCTAAACTAGCCTTGCATGTAGAGATAGTCCTTTCTTTCCTTGGTGTAATTTGCCAATACATTCAAAGTATTGACCCAACTTGTTGGCTGCACGTTTCATGTGCAGAATTTCGGAGATCTTTGAAAGGTGCGCTAGGATCGCGGGTCTTCACTCAACCTGCCTGTGGCATTGATGGGACTCCAAGTTGTATTTATATCGCTTCTATTGTAATAATGTAAACTCTGGATTATTCGATTCATGTAATAAAGACTTGTGTTTTACATGATATTTCATCGACTGTGAGTGCTAGCTATTGATCCAGGGACTAGCATGTTAATCGCAGGGACTTAGGATCCTTACCGATCCGAGGTCACTACAGATGGTATCAGAGCATAAGTTGACTGTAGAACGTGACCCTAGACATGGAAAAACCTTAGGACAAATATTTTCTAAGTTATTTCAGAAAACTCTCATACTTCTCATCATCTACCTTGGGGTTTTAAAATTTCTTAACTCTCTTCTTTTCAACATTAGAAAATGACCACTACACACTTCAAGAAGAAACTTTTCTCAAGATTACCTTTTCAAAGAAGATCATCTCAATGTTTCGATTAAGTTGGTACTTGAAGACCTCCATGAAAGATGTTCCAAGACTGAAGTTATGAGATTAAAGACTTCAAAGGCCTTAAGTCAATGTTATTAACTAAAGAACTCGAAAGATTGAAGATTATGAAGAACATGAAGACTATCAAGAGCACGAATACTTTTGGAGACTCGAAGCCTCGAAGATTCCAAGTGACCTATTAGGAACCAAACCCGAATAAGATTTTCCTAAATATAGATACGACAAATTGTTTGCTATCTTGTATGGTTTATTACCATAGCTAATGAAAACCTATTTTCTAAACAAGATTTCTGGTATGGGTTATTCTTCTTCTTTCCATACTCCATTCGTTCCTACTCTAAACCTTGGTCAACTCGACGGATGGACCATATCAATAAGGAGGACAAGGAACTCAACTCCACCAAGCTTAAGAGCCACGCCGATGCAAAGAAGTGGATGCTCCAGGTTGAAGAAAGAATGAAGGATGCTAACATTGAAGTCAACAGAATGCTTCATTATGCCACCCAATTCCTAAAGGACGACGCTCCAACTTGGTGGGAGATGCAACACACCATTGATGATCATCAAGGGGTGATCTCTTAGGAAGAATTTAAAGTGGTTCTACTTCAATCTCGTCTCGTATACCAAAAATCCAAGAAGTTGAAGTCCCAAAACATTTATCTTGCACGATCTATGGAGAAATAGGGCATATCACCAAGGAGCATCATGATCAGTGCCCCTACTGTGAAGGAAGGCACCCATCAGAAGAATGTCCCACCTCAAGTTACATTCTTCCTGTGCGAAGGGACCAATCACAACCCCGCTCAATGCACCTCTACCCGGTGGTACATCAACTGAATCAACAAGTCAGAGACGGAATGCGCCAAGACCTCATGAAGCTCCGCGAGGACACGACAAATACAAGGGATGGATTCAAGACTCTAGACACCACACCCAAAGTCATCACTTCGCAATACTCGACATATGAAAGGAATGCCCATTTTCCTCAAACTGGCTCAAGGAAACGATCAAGGCTTCCAAATGTTGAGGTAGAGCATGAAGAACCACAAGACGGGATGTCCTTGCCAAAAAGAAGGAAGGATCTAAGCAAAAGTCCTATGCTTCCAGTGTCACAATCCTGGACATTATGCTGATAATTGTCCAAAACATGTGAATGTAGCTGGAAAGGATAAAAATGACGATGGTAATAGCAATAGAAGACCTCTATTAGGAGAACTATCATATTTTGTACTTATTAGATGTTCTTATATTTCTTGTCTATCTTTTCTATAACCTCTTCTTGTTCTAATTGTGGTTGTCCATTCTTATGATACCTATATGAGAGTTATCTAAGTAAAAAAACAAATAGTATGACATAAATAAACATCTCATTAAGTTTGGTTAGGTCTGGACCACCATATTTTATCTATCGCTATCGTGTTAGCATATTGTTTTTACCAACTTATTTGGTATGACAATATAGATTGCTTGCTTGTTTATACTGAACCATATCGTGTGATGCCTTGTTTAGGATCTGTTGTTTTGAAACTCTAAAGTTGCTGGAGTTTTCGTGTGGTTTTTAAAATTATTTTAATGATGTGAATTGATTGAAATTCGTGGGATTACTGCTGCAGTTTTCTGCCTGACCTGTTGTGCCGCGTGATTTTTCATATTTTATTGATAACTCAGATAAATCTCAAAAAATAGGATCTGGAGCGTAATTACCTGTAGTATATGCAAAAAAATTGGCTAAAATTCCTGATGAGTTTAGTTCTGTCAGAAAAATTCGTGAAACCTGCTGTACCGTTTTGACAGTTTTTGTTTGTTGCTTATATGTTGCTATGTTGTACTCTAGTATTGTTCCCAATGCTTTCAAACTATTTTGTGGTTATATACTGCTATATTTAGACCCCTGTAATGTTAGTATACAAGTGTTTGATTGTGTGTTGATCACTTATGATTGTTTGCTTGTTTGTGGCATTGAATGCTTCATATATTTATGGGTAGGATTATTTTCTTAGTCGTTTCTTTCCTATAGAATCTATTCTTCCCTATCTTGAACCCTGGGAGATATAATGATGTGTTAAGTGGAAGGTTTGACCACACAATGCATTTAGGAAAGAGAATGCTTCACCTAATGGAAAAAGGATGTGGAAGTATGAAGTGTTGCACATGATGTTATGTAGTAGATTACCCAACCTGAAAGTTGAAGTATCGATAGCTTAGTTTTAGTAGTAACTTTGTTGATTGAATACATGGGAGTATACATAGAGAACTAGTTCGTGCCTATGGAAACATTCTTCAAGGAAAGTAAGAATGCCCGAGTGATAGAAAAACGTGATTCACCTATCCTCATATAGGGTAATGATTTGGGTGCAGGATGGATTGATCACCATTCCTACTACTCTTATTATTCGCTCTTATACTGTTGGCTTTGCGAATCTTGAGTGCCGTTTTCAACCTTAGCAGAGAGTCGATGTTGAGCCTAAACCCTAAAATGGTATATTGTTACACCCTTCTAAGAGCATCCATTGCTAAGCATAGGATGTACGGTAAGGATGAATCCCAATCGTGAATTATGGGCACCGTGAAGTAAACATTTCCTATTTGCCCACCATGAGAGTTTTGCTAGTTTAAGAAGTGCTTTCTTGGAAACTATCAATCATGATGTTTAGAATGTGCTAGGGACATTATGCCAATAAAAGTCTAAAGGAGAACCAATCTGAGCTAAGTGAATCCTCGAGAAGTGACCTAGTCAATTTTCTTTTAAGGGTGGTAGCATCCTAGTGTAACCAAAAACTATTTCTTTCTGGCCTTCCGAATCTCGAGGACGAGATTCCTTTTAAGGGTGGTAGTCTGTAATATCCCAAAATTTTCCTAATTTTGGGATGTTAAAATTAATAAAATAAGTGGATTGGATTGTTTGACCTTTGTTAAAACTTTTGAATGATTTTTTTAAGGATTTGTTTAAAATTTTCCTAACGCGCAACAAAAAGAGTGGATTAACATGACTATCCATTTGGTTGAGAAATTTTTATACAAATCCAAAATATTTATTTTGCATTTTAATCATACCCTTTTGGATTTTGAGAATTTTTGAATATTTCTCAAATGCTCGGTTTCATTGTCACTAAGAGAGGAAGTAATATGACATTTCCAAATATTAGAAACGCATTGGAAATATTCTATTTTGGTACAACTGAAGTTTTACTTTGCATTTTAGAACCTGGGAAAAAAAAGGTTTTTGATTCAAAGAAAATAAAGCGAGAAGATAATATGACTTTCTCACAATATTTAGTACCTATGTTAAAAAGAACAGTAATGAAAAACAAATAGGAAAGTGGGACCGAGACTTACATGCAGCCTAAAAGATGGAGATATACCGATCCCAACTTTTTCCCACATGTAGCCCAATCGAGTCAACGAACCAGACCATCTGTCCCTCTCCGTTCCTTTCATTTTTTTGTCTGACAATAGGGACCCGCCATCATTTTCTTGCTCTCGTTAGAGTTCCAGACGAACACGATTTTATCCCGAACTGATTCGAATCCCCGCAAAATCCTATCGATTTGTTCGATTTCGTTGCCCCTACTCCAAGCCAACCCCTCTATAAATATTCTCTACCTCTTCTTGTTCGATTTTTACCGAAACCATAGCCCGAAACCACCGAATCAAGCTCGAACAGATCTCGTCGGAGTGCACCGTCGCTGAAGCTGGAAATCGACGATTACGTCGCCAAGGCAGCCCCATAGCTCTCCGTTCCTTTATACCATGATCTTCTGCTTCCTCTTGACATGATTTCCATGCCGCAGGAACATCAGAGCCTCACACGCGAGCTCGCCGGAGTTGTCGTCGTCGCCAATAACTCCAGCCGAGTGTAGCAGCTGTTCTGGATCACTCCGACCGCCTCGGCTGAAGCGTACAAAACCATGATCGAGGCTGACAACCACTTAGTGAAGCCCACCGCTCACCATCAACACCATTGGTAAAAGCCATCGTTGCCTCATGCACTTATATCTCAGTCTGGCGAAGATAAGTAGTTCTTTTAAACAAACAGTCTAGTACTTACTTTCTTCTTTCCTGCATGTGTCTCGATGGTAACAACCCCAAGTACATACACGTGTGCACAATAGCAGATATTATCTGATCAGATCGACGCACGTCTTCAGCTAGCTTAGTTCCATATCACAATTTTGAAATTTCATATCTTTGGTTCTAAGATCCAATCTCAATGTTTCTCTTTTGTGTTCAATTCACACTAAAATTTTCTATCTGTTGATTTATAGTCGGCAATTTTTAGATATGTTTATTCTGCTCGAATTTAAATTGAAATTTGAATATATTTTTTTTATTGTAACTAGATATCCACATATCGTTTTTAGGTAATTTCTTTTGCCGATAGATACATGTGACATTCTCTATCAACAGACCATCCAATCTAATATTAACCGAAATAAATATATAATTAGTAAAAATTTGCACGTTTTGTCATATTTTTACATGTTATGTTTTATTTGGCTCTTTATTGCAATGGTTGCTTATTAGTGTTGTTTTTCTACATGTTAGATGCCGTTCGGAGTGCGAGTGAAATTCTACATTGAAGTAATCATATCAAATTTTACTAAGGCAAGTTACACCACTTGTTCATAATTTTGTCCCAGTTTTGATTCTATGCATGTGATCTTCAAAAATTCTGTAGTATGCATGTGTAGGATATTCTAGTAGAATTTTTCCTTAGTATTATTTTGCAAGTGCGATGATTTTGTAGTATGCCATGAGTAGCTCTTTACTTAGGATTTCCATCTTAATAGGTACCCCTGTTTTTGCTAAGTATTGCTTGCTATGCTATATATACAAAGTACCGTTGGGGGGTTCGAAAGACAAAGAATTTTTCTAAGTATAAAGGCTCTCTAGAGCAAACTTTTCTTCTCAAATCCACTTTAAAATAAAACTAAGTTTTCTTCTGGGCGGAATGGTTGTCGGGACAACGAGTGAGATTTTGGTGGAGGACGGCCGCCCAGGAATCAAAGAAGTCTGCCATGTTTCAGAATTCAGAAGCTTCCAGTACAACCACAATACATTATGGGCTCTGTCTTAGCCTAGTACTTAGTGGGAAACCTCACCTGGGTACCAACATTTGGAGGATTCTTGGCACGGTTGGATCTGGAAGGTAGAGGGGCTACTAAGGGAAAGCCTCGCCATGGTCTTGTCTGTAAAAGGACTTGATCGTGGATTGTGGGTAAAGTGCACAAACTCTCGAGGGTATTGCAATCTGATCGATCAGCCATGTTCACGGTAACAGAACAACAATGAGCGTCTGAAGGATGGAGCCTCTGAAGGATCTTCCTCTCTCTTTTCTAAAACAAAGTTTTGAAACCCCATGGCGTGCGTAATATCGCTAATGGGTAGGAATTTGGGAACTTGGTGTGTAATATCCAAGTGACGCTTGGTGCGTAATATCCAAGTGTTTGGTTGTTTGGACACTTGGTGCGTAATATCCTCGTGTGCCACTCGACCTTATTTTATGTAAGCAAATGTTTACAAAGTAGGACAATCCTCTCTTCTTCTCACTACTTAAGAAAACTAGCTTTGAGCAAATGAACTCTACAGCCTAAACTAGCCTTGCATGTAGAGATAGTCCTTTCTTTCCTTGGTGTAATTTGCCAATACATTCAAAGTATTGACCCAACTTGTTGGCTGCACGTTTCATGTGCAGAATTTCGGAGATCTTTGAAAGGTGCGCTAGGATCGCGGGTCTTCACTCAACCTGCCTGTGGCATTGATGGGACTCCAAGTTGTATTTATATCGCTTCTGTTGTAATAATGTAAACTCTGGATTATTCGATTCATGTAATAAAGACTTGTGTTTTACATGATATTTCATCGACTGTGAGTGCTAGCTATTGATCCAGGGACTAGCATGTTAATCGCAGGGACTTAGGATCCTTACCGATCCGAGGTCACTACAAACAGGTTATCTATCTTTTAGATCTTAACAACGATATTTATTCTTTTTATTTCTACGTATATTTATAAACATTATATTATGCTATCTGATCACTTTTAAATATAGAATTTAACCAGGAAACTTGCATAGACGATGGTAAGAACATAACAAACACAGACCTTGATGCCGAAGTAGATAGTTGGATTACTAACGGCAATGCTTCTACAGATTTACATGGTTGTAATCTCCAAGAAGGTAAGTACAGTTATAGTGAATAGATATTTTGTCAAAAAAAAAGGTTTACCTGTGAATAACTGAAAAAAAACAAACTAAAAAAATTTAATAACTATCTACATTGTTATTACAAATAACCATGATGATATCAATATGTTTCTACTCATGGAACAGGCAAACAGCAGTACGAACAACCTGGTGCTATAGTACCTGTTCGCGATGAGGCGCCTTTCAACCAAGGTAATTTTTACAAACAAAAATAATAATAAGGAAAACATTCTAATCCTATGTAAAGGAAATAACACAGTTTATCACAAAGTTGCAGAGGAGGAAGCACATGAAGACTGGCGGATTACTAGTGAAAAGTTTCACAGTATGATGTTGAGATTCCACACTACAGAAATACCGCAAAGGTAATTTTTTCAAGAAAAAATTAGATATAGTAATCTAACATATATTAGTATTGCTATAATATACTGAAATTTATTATCAAACTAACTTATTCACAATAATTCATGCAGGTCATACATTTTGATAAAGAGAAAAGGAGGAAAGATAGTAACTGCAGGAGAAATTGCAGATTCATTCCGAGATAGAGGAACTATACAAAAAAATGTTCTCGATTTTGCTGTAGATTATCTTGCAATTTCTAAAGCAGAACATGGAACGAAATGTTTTGGTCCTAACATAGGGATAAGCTCACAAAACTAGTATATAATATATAATATTAATAAATATGTTTACATATATTTCAACATAACCTTGTTGTTCATGCAAAAAATAAAAAAATAAACTTTTTTTTCAATTCTTTAAATGATAGTAAACAATATAAGCTTGTTACAGGTATTTTTGACTGTTGATGTCAACCAAATTTCACAAAGGACAAGGAATCTATTTTCGGCTCAAGCAGAAGATACGTTACCCGCATATAATTTCATAAGTTGAATTTTTCCAAACAATAGTGAATAATCTTCAAGTAATATATTTCTGAAATTTTACATTCAATTGTTTACATATTACATAATTAGTAATGATACCTATCGTATTTATAGTTAATGATTACTATACCAGATGCCACGTATGCATATAAGAATCGAGTGAAACATCACTACTTCTTATTTATAATTGATTTCGTATCAAGGAAGATGAGAATACTGGACAAGGAAGAAATCCAGACGATGAGAGTTTGCAAACAATAGCTATCAAAGTCGCAAACAATATTAAAAATTTATGGTTTAATGGGTTCAGTCAAGAGCATCAAGAATTAATGAGCTTCGGCATTGAGTTTGGTGATATGCCAAAACATATCAATGTGTAAGCACTAACTGCTCCCCTTGTTTTTAAATTTAGATATATCAATTTATGTTTTAGAATTAATTGATAATTTATTATTACATTTTATTCAATTCCCAGTGAAGACGGTACCTTCATGATGCTACAAGCGATGGAAACCACAGTAATGGATTCTTACACAGAATTTACAGCAGAAGACATGCTTATTATTCGCAACCTATGGTTCTATAGAATGTTCAACAAAATGGAAAACACCAATATACTGTTGAATGGATTGACTACAAATACCGAAGGTATGTTGCGTTATAATGTAAAAATAATATAATAACAATTAGAAGTTCAATTTATACAATTAGAATCATGATGTATGCAGACTAACAACATGCTTTTGATTTTGTTTTGTAGGAATTCCTGAACTTGATTTGAGTATAGATGCAAAACAAAACACTATCATGCAGTCTCTTGAGTCGGCGGCTAAAGAAACAAAGAGATTGCTGATTGACGAAAGGAGTCTAGTTCGACTCCATTTCATAGACATGGAATTACTCATATTGGCTAAGGACATTGAAAATGAACCCAGTTAGGACAGTGGGAAAAAAAGATCAAGAAGAGCAGAAAGCCAAAAACCTTGGCTATGATATCAACAATGTCTCCAGAAAAGGGTGAAACATCCGGAAGAGTAACCAGAAACAAAAAACCAGGGATGAAACATTTGTGGTGAAAATCTTGCAATCTGAATCTATTATAGCACTACCAGAAGCATTGAGCATGCCATCAAGGCCGGCTCGGCAAGGTCAAAATATCTTTCCAGTTTTCAAGCATGTCCCTTTTAAATACAAGAAGCACACAGCTGTTGCTCGAAAGGCTATCTTGGATGAAAGTTTTCAAGGTAAATATGCTGAGTAAGACATAATATAGAGTTGTGTTTACATACTAATGTTGTTCTAAAAAAATACATATTTCAGATCTTTCATTTAAAACACTCTCGCAAGGGCGCCCTTTTTCTAGTGTTTTCGTTTAAAACATTCACATATAAAAGTAATAGATAGTATGCTAACTTTTCACTGTTCCAAGGATAAAAGCTTAAATGCATCAAGATTTGTTAAATTTTATAATAAAAGGTTAAAAACAATTACAATTTTGGAAAATAAGTATCGGTACTTGCTTTACCATAATAATTTGGAGTAATGACAACATTCTTTTCTGATCTGTTACAGGAAAAACATTATTCAGATTCGAAGAATAGAATCTGGAGTAATGATGGAAGCAGAATGGATAGGCCGAGATCTGAAAAACAATCTTAAACAAGGAGGGATGGCTGACAATCAATTGGTTCAGCATTACATAGACATATTCATGATAAGCAATTCCTGCAAAGGCTTTGTGGATGGAGGCAAAAGATTCATATGCGACCTTGCAGTCTCTACGCTGATGGAATTCGAGAAGGAAAACTGGATCTGCACAGAACAACGTGTGAATCAATTCAAATCATTGATAAAAAAATTTAAACCAGACATGGCAAAACTGGTAAGTTTCTCTAAATTTTCAAAACATCTATTTCGAAGAGGATTATACAATAAATTTCGAGAGCTTACTATTAATGAAATAAACTTTTATGTTAATGGACTTACTGTTATGTATTCGTTGCAGATTGAAATACCTATTGTCTACAGCTCTCACTTTACAGTTTACTCCATCAACATGTATATTAGTGGAGGTCGACTTGACATAATTGACTCAAGGAAATACACCAAGGATTACTTGTTTAAAACAAGAGCAGAATATCACAGCAACGTTGGACCAATCATGGTTAGAACATTACTTTCAAATTAATCTTCCAACTGCACTATTTAGAATACTGATCAGTAAATGTTGCATTTCATGAAAACAGCTTAAAAGAATAGATGAACTTCTTAATGTGGCATATCCTAGTCACAATTGTCCAGAATTCGCAGAGAAGTTCAAGGAAGCAAAGTTTCCTAGGTGTCCAAAGCAAACAGAGAATGAGTGTGCTTACTCGATCCTAAGAAGTATACAGTGGTACAATGGAGACACGATAAAATGCAACCAAGAAGAGGTAAGTCATGTTGTTTATGTTACAATATAATCTGCTTCATATTTTTTCTATTGGCAACATATGTTCAAAACATACCGATTTCCTGATTGTTGAACAGTTCTCCCCTTCCGCAATAAGAGAAGAATTTAACTACAAGATGATATACGGGATAGAAAACGATCTACTTGATGAACTTCCTGAAGAATTGAGAGCATTCAGACCTACAGTCAAAGAGAAGTACATCCCTGACTGAAGATGGTCATTAGATTGATACTTGTAATAATATTAATACATTAGGTTGTTCAGTAAATCTATGTAAATAAAATATTTCTTATATTTAAGATGTTTGTATGTATCAATATGCTAATAATACAGACAACTATTATATGCACTTTGAATGTACATGGACAGACTCTGCGTGTGTATGGCGTATGCACTTCTATTCTATTTTCATAAAAAACATGTGCGCATGGTGTATGGCGTATGCACTGCACTGAACATTCATTACACTGCACCTACAATACAAACACAAACGAACTGCCTGTGAAGGAGGTATGCACTGCCTTACTATGGTCCATAAAATTACTGTGCGTACAGTGCCAGTTAACGTGTCGAGGCAGTACACTGACCGTGCAATGCATTGCTCATCCAATATACATTGAATTGAAACTGTCTATGCACTACGTTATTATGGTCCCCGACTGAAGTTGTTGTGAGAAACGTTTAGCAAAAGGTGCCACGGCAATGCACTGATCATGAACTGCACACTAACTACAATGCACAGTGACACGCAAAGCCTGTGAAACCGATAGTACACTGCGATCCTAATATGCAAAATAAGGTGCCACGGCAGAGCAATAAACGTGCAATGCACTACACCTATAACAAATAGTGATACGAACTGCCTCCAACATAAATATGCACTGAGGTTCTATGCTTCTTAAAGCTGCTTTGCGAATGGAAAAAAAAGGTGCCGCAGCAGTGCAGTGACCGTGCAAAACACTTCAACTGCAGTGCACTACACTTGTACATGCAATACTATGCATATAATAAATAAGTATGCACTGTGTTCCTATGGTTCGTAAAGGTACCGTGCGTATGGTTCAAAATAAGGCGCCAAGGTAAAGCAATAACCCTGCAATGTACACTGCACCTAAAATTTGAAGTACCACGCACTGCTCTTGTAACAAATACTGACACCCACTGCCTCCCAAATAACTATGCACTGTGGTGCTATGCTTCTTAAAGCAGCTTTGTGATCGGTGTAAGATAAGGACCCGCGGTAGTGCACTGACCGTGCAATACACTGCACCTGCAGCGCACTACACCTGTAACTGCAATACACTACACCTGACAAATAAGTATGCACTACGCTCTTATGCTTAGTTAAATTACCGTGAGTATGGAGCAAAATAAGGGGCCAAGGTAGAGACATAACCGTGTATTGAACTGCAACTAAAATTTACAGTACCATGCACTGCTTGTTAATCAGGTACGCACTGCATTGACATCATCGATGAAACTGCTCCGCAAACTGTTCGAAATATTGAAACTGATGTGCACCAGGCGCACTGCATTCCGTCTTTCTGCACTGCCTATCCTATCTACCGATAACTGCATAAAACGAAAGTACACAAAGGGTTTCGTTGAAATAATTAGCATTATAGTATCTTTCTATAAAACGAAGCGACACAACCTATCCATTTAAGTACTCCTTTTCCAAATTCCTCTAAAGCTTGTTCCCGTTTCTGCCGCCGCCAAGAAACCAACTCCTAGCCAAACTTCTGTCGCAGCCTTCAACAAAAGATCATCGATTCACCACTCCCACGTCTTCGGTAAGCAAACAACATCGTTTAATGTTTTAGCAAATCGTTTACATTGTACAAACATTAGCAAAAATGTTTTTGTGCTTATATTCCTCCAGATCTAAATCAATGTACTGAGATTTATACTGTCCAGATTTTCACAAATATGAGTCCATTAGTATGAGTTAAAGATAGAACACAATATATCTATATGATGTTGAACTAACACTAAAGTTCTTATACTTTTTTTAATTGTATGATGAGAATGTTCATTTGTTTAATTTGACAAACATCAATAGTAGTTTAATTACTAGATTAACCCTACTTATTAGTTCTAGTCTAAACAAACCATATCTACAGAATCAGATTATTAAAAGCAGCATAATTACAAAATATAAGAAAAATTCCAGGCACAAATTATAAATTATTTTATATATGTATAGAGATTTAATAACACACAACTATTTTTATTGCAGAAGAAATGGTGCCATGTCAAGTTTGTTTCAGTCACTCTGGTCAAAATTTAGGACATTCAGGCCCGGAATTTATTATTCGTCTCGTAGAAGGCCAGTTCGAGCATTCACTGGTATGTATACACTACGTTTCAATATATATAAATCCATTTCTTAATATTGGTTAACATAATAGTCCTCTCCTTCACTAAATCATTCCACGGACTATACCATGCAATGTAAGGTTGCAATTCAATGACATAACAGAACTTGGAGTGTAATTCAAAGCTCTAGGAAAAACATATTATGTTGAAGTCCACAAACAACGCACAATTACTCGCATTACCGGTCCAGGTTGGACAAGGTTCGTCACAGAGAACAGGATCGGCGCAGGAGCACACCTATTCTTTTCATTGGGAGCTCTAGGTCCAAAGATCACTGTGATATATTTTGATTTTGAAGAAGATAACAGCAGCAGTGATGATGAAAACAGCAATGTCCAAGTGCCTAATTCTACAATTTTTTCCAAGACATGCACCGTTATAGATTCTGAGGAAAATTACTTATTCGATATCTTCCCCTTGGCCAATTCATTTGTAGGGTTGCCATTTGTGACTCGTTTGACAAAAACAAATATTAAACAACACAATATGGTATGTTTCTAAATTTAACATTATTTATTTGTTTATTGATTTCAAATTGGTTTATTACATTCATAATGTTATTCCTACAAAACGTCTTCCTTCTATTGCATCTCAAAAACTACCATTGAAGTTCATTTCTACACTTGGAATTGCTAAAGAAGGTCTTGTTGGAGTACGCTTAGGAGCAAGTAGTAATGTCAACACCATGGCGGACAAAACAACAAAAGATGGCCGCATCTCATTCAACAAATATGCATGGAAGAACTTCATTGAAACTACAAATCTCAGTGTTGGACAAGCAATACTAATTACTGCAAGAAAAAATATTCACAGCTTAACCCTGAAATGATGTTTGTCATGAACATCATTATTCATAGTAGCCAGCCATTAGCAGAGTCGTCGGAATCAAATTCTGATTGATAATTTCCTTATTTCTTATGTCTGTTAAGAATATGTACTTGTTTATCTATTATGTCTATTTAGAATTTGCAATGTACTGAAACGAAAAGTTTGTGTCCTGCTGTTATCTCGTAATACTATTATCGGTGCTTTAACTAAGCACTGACTGTTATAAATTCTATGTGGAATCAAATTAACAGAATATAAACAATAGACATTGTGCTCATAGAGATTTGATTAGTGCAGAATATACATATTTAACATGAACATATTGTAATTACAATGGAAAAATAATATTAGATTAAATAATGATTATCTGCTATAAGTGTGTAGCCATACAATGGAAAAATATATAACTCAAGCGATACATGTACAAACCAAGTTTTCAAAGAACTGCAACATCTGCACTGATAGTGTAGCCCAACAAGGCCCACCAGACGGAAACCCTAGAACAACCAAGGAATTGTATATAAAGACATAGAACGACCACACCTAGTCTCACACAGCTCAGAAGCCGCCACCTTCCATTTTGCAGCATGCTAAGCGGGTCGATGAAAATATACATGCTTATAGATGGAATCATAGGTCCAAGAAATATTACATACACATCAAATTGTTCAGCTACAGGTGAAGCCAACCAGAGAATTACATATAGGAAGGGATCTACCAATTCAATAGCAAATCAATATCCTCAAGTGCATCTGCCATGCCCAAGTCGTTTTACACACCCAATGTACTAATTTATGTATAAGTTTACTATACAATAGCGATATACAGAAGTTAATATGCTATAGATTTATACTAATCTTGGTGTATGAGACAAACACCTAACACTGCTAAAAAATCTAAAAATAGGTACATTATTTCGGTCACACTGTATAAGAAATCCTTTGTACGAGAGGGATATCAGCATGCTTGCAAACCCAGACCTTGAATACCGAGGTGAGAGTTTTACCTAGTAAGAACAAATAACTGAAAACTCAAAAAATATAACTCATATGCTTAAACTAATATATTTGTTTTCTACCTTTGTCTCTACAGGGTGCAGCATATTGCAGCATGTCACAATTTGTTCTACAGTCTGTTGCTGCTGTGATGTTTTGATGCACTGCATAAGATACATTTTTAATTAAGAGTGTCTTATACAGTGTGACCGAAATATCACATGAAGGTGATGACGATTGGACTATATTATGTACAAATCAAGAATAATAGTCTGTAATACATCGACCGCAATAGAAACAACAAACTAATGTGCTGCGACTATGTATTATAACTGCACTACAATTATATTCATATATGCCATGCTCTCTGTAATGCTACGCGCAGCCTAGTTTAATTTCGAAGCACTATAACTGCACTTGTTAGCCTGCGTGCACTACCTTATAAATAAATTACTTGCAGTCATATAGAAAACTGCTTTCGCTTATCCTGCAGGAACACCTCTTTACTTTCGAAGAAGTGCCCTATTTTTCCTAAGTGCACTGCATTACCTAAAAGTTATAGTGCACTACAAGTGTACACTGGTTTAGATAAAAACCACTGAGCTTCTACACTACATGCACTGCCTGAGAAACCAATTAACCATGGTGTTCTACCAACAAAAACAAATATGCAACGACCGTGTAATCTTCCTGCACTGCCATAATTTAAATATATGCACGCTCTGCGAGTTGATCCTGCCAAATTAGTTTACTATGACGCACTGCCATATTTAACCCTCGCGTGCACTGCCCATATAGTCATATAGAAAATTGCTTTCTACATGGATAGACACCTATATACTTTCGAAAAACTGCCCTATATACTCTAAGTGCACTGCCCGTATAGTCATATAGAAAACTGCTTTCTACACGGATACAAACCTATGTACTTTCAAAGAACTTCCCTATTTATCCAGAGTGCACTGCCCTTAATTCGACAATTGAACTGCTCTATGTAATGCTGCAGGTACACTGGTTTCTCTTCGAAGCACTGCGCTTCCTCAGGCACATGCACTGCCTAACCTAGAAACTATACTAGCCCCTAACGAATGCGGGACGACCCCGCACTCTAAGTGCACTGCTCGTATAGTCATATAGAAAACTGCTTTCTACACGGATAAACACCTATGTACTTTCGAAGAACTGCCCTATTTATCCTGCGTGCACTGACCTTATTTCAACAATTGCACTACTCTTTGTAATGCTACAGGTACACTGGTTTCTCTTCGAAGCACTGTGCTTCCTCAGGCACATGCACTGCCTAACCTAGAAACTATACTAGCCCCTAACGAATGCGGGACGACCCTGCACTCTAGGTGCACTGCCCGTATAGTCATATAGAAAACTGCTTTCTACACGGATAGACACCTATGTACTTTCAAAGAACTGCCCTATTTATCCTGCGTGTACTGACCTTATTTCAACAATTGCACTACTCTTTGTAATGCTGCAAGTACACTGGTTTCTCTTCAAAGCACTGCGCTACCTCAGGCACATGCACTGCCTAACCTGGAAACTATACTAGCCCCTAACGAATGCGGGACGACCCTGCACTCTAGGTGCACTGCCCGTATAGTCATATAGAAAACAACTTTCTACACGGATAGACACCTATGTACTTTCGAAGAACTTCCCTATATATCCGGCGTGCAGTGCCCTTAATTCCACAATTGCACTGCTCTTTGTAATGCTGCAGGTACACTTGTTTCTCTTTGAAGCACTGCACTTCCTCAGGCACATGCACTGCCTAACCTAGAAACTATACTAGCCCCTAACGAATGCGGGACGACCCTGCACTCTAAGTGCACCGCCTGTATAGTCATATAGAAAACTGCTTTCTACACGGATACAAACCTATGTACTTTGGAAAAACTGCCCTATTTATCCTGTGTGCACTGCCCCTATTTCGACAATTGAACTGCTCTATGTAATGTTGCAGGTACACTGGTTTCTCTTCGATGCACTGCGCTTCCTCAGGCACATGCACTGCCTAACCTAGAAACTATACTAGCCCCTAACGAATGCGGGACGACCCTGCACTCTAAGTGCACTGCCCATATAGTCATATAGAAAACTGCTTTCTACACGGATAGACACCTATGTACTTTCGAAGAACTGCCCTATTTATCCTGCGTGCACTGACCTTATTTCAACAATTGCACTACTCTTTGTAATGCTGCAGGTACACTGGTTTCTCTTCGAAGCACTGCGCTTCCTCAGGCACATGCACTGCCTAACCTAGAAACTATACTAGCCCCTAACGAATGCGGGACGACCCCGCACTCTAAGTGCACTGCCCGTATAGTCATCTAGAAAACTCCTTTCTACACAGATAGACACCTATGTACTTTCGAAGAACTGCCCTATTTATCCTGCGTTCACTGACCTTATTTCAACAATTGTACTGCTCTATGTAAAGTTGCAGGTACACTGGTTTCTCTTCGATGCACTGCGCTTCCTCAGGCACATGCACTGCCTAACCTAGAAACTATACTAGCCCCTAACGAATTTGGGACGACCCTGCACTCTAGGTGCACTGCCCGTATAGTCATATAGAAAACTGCTTTCTACACGGATAGACACCTATGTACTTTTGAAGAACTGCCCTACTTATCCGGCGTGCACTGCCCTTAATTCCACAATTGCACTGCTCTTTGTAATGCTGCAGGTACACTGGTTTCTCTTCGAAGCACTTCGCTTCCTCAGGCACATGCACTGCCTAACCTAGAAACTATACTAGCCCCTAACGAATGCGGGACGACCCTGCACTCTAAGTGCACTGCCCGTATAGTCATATAGAAAACTGCTTTCTACACGGATACAAACCTATGTACTTTGGCAAAAATGCCCTATTTATCCTGCGTGCACTGCCCCTATTTCGACAATTGAACTGCTCTATGTAATGCTGCAGGTACACTGGTTTCTCTTCGATGCACTGCGCTTCCTTAGGCACATGCACTGCCTAACCTAGAAACTATACTAGCCCCTAAAAAATGCGGGACGACCCCGCACTCTAAGTGCACTACCTGTATAGTCATATAAAAAACTGCTTTCTACACGGATAGACACCTACCTACTTTCGAAGAACTGCCCTATTTATCCGGCGTGTACTGAACTTATTTCAACAATTGCACTGCTCTTTGTAATGCTGTAGGTACACTGGTTTCTCTTCGAAGCACTGCGCTTCCTCAGGCACATGCATTGCCTAACCTAGACACTATACTAGCCCCTAACGAATGCGGGACGAACCTGCACTCTAAGTGCACTGCCCGTATAGTCATATAGAAAACTGCTTTCTACATGGATAGACACCTATGTACTTTCGAAGAACTGCCCTATTTATCCTGCGTGCACTGACCTTATTTCAACAATTGCACTGCTCTTTGTAATGCTACAGGTACACTACACTTCCTCAGGCACATCTCTTTGTAATTAACAATTACAATAGCAGTACTAGGACACCAAATTTAGCATACTGTGCAAGAAGATTACAAAAAAGCAACAAAGTACATAATTGGAGTCCAGAATAAAGTGCTAGAAGATCAAAAGAAGCAACAAAAGGCTTAGTGTGCTCACATTACAAAGAGATATTTAATTTTTATTGCATTTTGGTCAATCAATATAGAGCAGGTGGCCCGGCTTCAGACATTGCAAAAGCACTACGGACAACTAATGGTGTAGATAACTTGGATAAAACAGATACAATCTTCTTCAGCATGTCTGCATAGAACAATCCTACATCAAAGTCAACTGTCATCAGAATATAGCAACCATCAGCTGACATTGTTATAACATGCAACACACCACAAACTAGGAGATTGCAATTCTCACAGATACTACCAAGTCTTTCCTTCCAAAAGCAGTTCTGCATGCAACAGGCAGATCTAACATTGTCTGGATGATCCACTTATTTTGACCATTGTTGTAGTCAAGGAGCCAAGTTGTCAGTATACCATCACTAGAAAAGGCAGCTAGTAAAATGTTTCCTGATCTATCCTCTGAAATACAATAATTCCTCTGATCCTTTGTTGTCAGCCTGACTGATTCAGGGAATTGTATCACAGAAGTGAAATGTGTGGATATGTTGTAACACAGAAGAAGGCCTACAATATATGCCATAAACAGGTCTTTGCCTATCAGGATTCCTTCAGGCTGACTAAGGTAAGTGGTTGGCGTTGGCATAGGAACTGGGTCAAAAATATGCATCTCCCATTGACCATTTTGCTGAATACAGACATGCAAAAATATTCCAGATGTTGTATTAGCAGTAACACCATGATATGAAACCTTGCAAACATTGAATATATTTCTATGAAAGAATGTCATTCCTGATCTAGCATCACTTGGAATCAAGAAGAATTGCCCATATGAATGATCTGTATCACTCTTCGACATTGATGGCATTCGTGTAACAGGTGAGGCAAGGAAAGTGAACAAATCTGGAGACCTGGAAGGATAATTAATATAGTACCCAGGATCTCTAGAACCATGTGGAAAGACCTGAATGAGGACTGCTCCGTTTCAACAGCAGACGAACAATTCCCTTAGAAGATATGTTGAATCTAAGTTCGAACAAATAGCTAGAGATGTTTCATGTTTAGATGAATATTCAAGCTCCTGTAGCCTATTACCAACCTCAGGCATCCAATGATAATCAACAAGAAATTCTAGGCATGATGGTGAATTTTTCTTCATATAACGCGAAAGAAATCCAGGATCTATGAGAGCAGTATACCGGAAAGTGTTAGAAAGTGTATACTTAACGTGTATACTTAGCGTCCGGAGCAGACAACAGCGTACAAAGAGAAAAAACCGGAAAGAGAAAAAAAGGAAAAGAGAAAAAACCGGCGACATGTGCGTGACCAGTTTCCTGGGATGATTCCGCGACGACACGTGTCGGATACCTAGGCCAGGTCGCTCACATGTTTTCACGGCGCGCAGCACGCGCGCGCTAGTCGCTCTCCAAACAGAATGATCCAAATGACCACACACACTCAAGTGGGTGTGGTGATGCAACGGCCGTCACACTGGTGCTCCTTTGCATTGCAATGTTGCACTCCAGCATGATCTAGGGCTTTCTGACCATGCTTTGACACATATTGGAGTGTCAGTGGATGTGTTCTTTTCCAAACCACAATGATCCACATGACCACACACTCACTCAATTGGGTGTTGTGATGCACCCTCTGTCACACTAGTGCTCCATCGCATTACAATGTTGCACTCCAACATGTTCTAGGAATTTCTGAGCATGGTTTGACACATATTGGAGTGTCATTGGATGTGTTCTTTTCCAAACCACAATGATCCACATGACCACACACTCTATCAAGTGGGTGTTGTGATGCACCCTCTATCACACTAGTGCTCCATCACATTCCAATGTTGCACTCCAGCATGTTCTAGGGCTTTCTGAGCATGGTTTGACACATATTGGAGTGTCATTGCATATGTTCATTTCCAAACCACAATGATCCGCGTGACCACACACACTCAAGTCGGTGTCGTGATGCAACCTCTGTCACACTGGTGCTCCATCGCATTCCAATGTTGCACTCCAGCATGTTCTAGGATTTCTGACCATGGTTTGACACATATTGGAGTGTCATTGAATATGTTCTTTTTCAAACCACAGTGATCCACATGACCACACACACTCAAGTGGGCATGGCGATGCAACCTCTGTCACACTGGTGCTCCATGGCATTCCAATGTTGCACTCCAGCATGTTCTAGGGCTTTCTAACCATGGTTTTACACATATTGGAGCGTCATTGCATGTGTTCTTTTCCAAACAGAATGATCCACATGACCACACCCACTCAAGTGGGTGTGGTGATGCAACCTCTGTCACACTAGTGCTCCATTGCATTCCAATGTTGCACTCCAGCATGATCTAGGGCTTTCTGACCATGGTTTAACACATATTGGAGTGTCATTGGATGTGTTCTTTTCCAAACCACAATGATCCACATGACCACACACTCACTCAATTGGGTGTTGTGATGCACCCTCTATCACACTAGTGCTCCATCGCATTCCAGTGTTGCACTCCAGCATGTTCTAGGGATTTCTGAGCATGGTTTGACACATATTGGAGTGTCATTTATTGTGTTCTTTTCCAAACCAAAATGATCCACATGACCACACACTCGCTAAAGTGGGTGTTGTGATGTACCCTCTGTCACACTAGTGCTCCATCGCATTCCAATGTTGCACTCCAGCATGTTATAGGGCTTTTTGAGCATGGTTTAACACATATTGGAGTGCCATTGCAATTTGTTCATTTCCAAACCACAATGATCCTCGTGAGCACACACACTCAAGTCGGTGTCGTGATGCAACCTCTGTCACACTGGTGCTCCATTGCATTCCAATGTTGCACTCCAGCATGTTCTAGGATTTCTGACCATGGTTTGACACATATTGGAGTGTCATTGAATATGTTCTTTTTCAAACCACAGTGATCCACATAACCACGCACACTCAACTGGGCATAGTGATGCAACCTCTGTCACACTGGTGCTCCATGGCATTCCAATGTTGCACTCCAGCATGTTCTAGGCCATTCTGACCATGGTTTGACACATATTGGAGTGTCATTGCATGTGTTATTTTCCAAACCACAATGATCCACATGACCACACACAATCAAGTGGGTGTGGTGATGCAACTTCTATCACACTGGTGCTCCATTGCTTTCCAATATTGCACTCCAGCATGTTCTAGGCCTTTCTGACCATGGTTTGATACATATTGGATTGTCATTTCATATGTTCTTGTCCAAACCACAATAATCCACTTGACCACACACAATCAAGTGGGTGTGGTGATGCAACCCCTGTCACACTAGTGCTCCATTGGATTCCAATGTTGAACTCCAGCATGTTCTGGGACTTTCTGACCATGGTTTGACAAATATTGGAGTGTCATTGCATTTGTTCTTTCCCAAACCACAATGATCCACATGACTACACACACTCAAGTGGGTGTGGGAATGCAACCTCTATCACACTGGTGCTCCATTGCATTCCAATGTTGCACTCTAGCATGTTCTATGGCTTTGTTTGACCATTGTTTGACACATATGGGAGTTTCATTGCATGTGTTCTTTTCCAAACCACAATGATCCACATGACCACACACGCTCAAGTCGGTGTGGTGATGCAATCTCTGTCACACTAGTGTTCCATTGCATTCCAATGTTGCACTCCATAATGTTCTAGGGTTTTTTGACCATGGTTTGACACATATTGGAGTGTCATTGCATGTGTTCCTTTCCAAAACACAATGATCCACCTGACCACACACACTCAAGTGGGTGTGGTGATGCAACCTCTATCACACTGGTGCTCCATTGCATTGCAATGTTCCACTCCAGCATGTCTAGGGCTTTCTGACCATGGTATGACACATATTGGAGTGTCGTTGGATGTGTTCTTTGCCAAACGATATTGATCCACATGACCACAGACACTCAAGTGGGTGTGGCGTAACATCCCAAATTCAAAAACCTTGATTAGATGTCTAGAATGCCAAAATCAGGGGGGAACAAAAACTTTTTCTTGCTAAGTGTTGGAATGTTTGCTTACTTGTTTGCTTCGACTCATGCCCCTGATTGTGTATTAGATGATATACTCCTTACCTCCACACTAGATGACAAAAAATATTTTACAAAGGAAATGTCTGGGATCATCTTTCATGTTCTCCAATGTTTTGGCATTCCAAAACTTGAGCCAGGATGACTTTGACACAACAAAATGTTCTAGTTTCTATTGACAAAACTAGGGAGAACTATATATGATCTCCTTATGTTCTCAAGATAGAACTTTCAAATACTCTTACCTCTAAGTTTTTCCAAAACCTTTCACTAAAACCTTTTCATTCTAGTCAAGTGTACCAAGAGCCCCTTATCTTACTTCAAAACACAACCTCTTCAAAATACCCACCCTTACCTTAGGCTAGGCTTGATGGTAACCTCTGTAGTAGATGAAGGACTTGATAAGATGAATTGTCAAATGATTTGCTTGATCTGATGTTTGACTTGTTTTCTTAGGAACTAGACTGTGGTAGTCTAGGATCTCATCCTATAGGATCAAACTAAATTAATATTACCAAAACCTAAGCAAGATTCCCAAGCTAGATCTGATCTCTAGCCACTAAGTGGTCATCTAAAACCCTTAACCATATCACTTCTTAAACTATCCCTTCTAGAAGCTTCCAAGTCAACGAAGACCCAATCAAAGCATGGATCCCTTATAATAAATCTACACTTCAACATCATCCACTTCATGATGATTTGGAACCTTGCATCATCTCAAAACTATCGCCTCTTATATTCTAGTCTAATACCCTCAAACTGCCAAAAATGGCTGTCTGGAAAACTGTTATCAAGATGCCATCTTTGAGTCTCCCTCATTTCAAATCCTTTCTGCATTTTTTGGAATGAACTTGAACCATCTTGTAGATCTTCATAAGGACTACCGAGGCCCACTCTTTCCCTTGGCTAGAGCATCTTACAAACCACTTATTCCTGATGGTTTTGCAGGCAAGAAAATAATCTCTCATGCAAATCTTATCAACATGCCTACTTTGGCAGAATCTCACATCTTCATACTATCTTCGTTGGACCAACTCTTAGCATGGTTATCCTATATTCATAAAGGTATATCAATCCCCACTTCACTTGTTTCAGTTGGAGCTCTGTGCCTCCAAAACCCACCTGGTTTTGAAGGCTACTTGATTATCTGCTTTGTTAGCCTTTTTTACAACAAAGTTTTCCATTACCTCTATCCCACCTCAAATACAACCAAGCCAAACTCTTTGTATATTGATCATCTACATCACATGGTCTGTACATCCATCCATTCCTTGTACCAAGGTGAGCTCTGAGCTCCCTAATCCAACCAAGTTTAGGTGGTATAAAAATATCAAAACTCTAGATCTTCAAAACCTAGTTTCCTACCATTTTCAAGGTATAATTCTAAAACCCAAGGTTGATTATGATATACACTTCATGTTTACATCATGCACCTTGAATATAATCATTTACAAAATAATTTCCATAATTATTTGGACCCTAAAACAATTTAAATTCCCTCCTTTGCAAAATCCGCAAAACCTTTCCTATAAAGGTAAGTTTGTTTCTCTCCAAACTACCTTGTCAACTCAAGGAACATTTGATGCCTATATATCATATCTATCTTCCCACCTCAAAAAGAAAATATTTTTGAGATGCTTTATTATATCTTGTTGCCCTTTTTCTTAATTGACAAAAACAAGAAATAATTTTTTAAAGATACTTTTCCATCTCAAAAAATTCCAGGAAAATTTTAAATTGAGTGATATGGTATTTTAGACCAGTTCACCTCAAAAACCAACCTTGTCCAAGACAAATTTATGAAACCAGCTTCTGAAAGCGAATTCAGCACCTTTTGAGTAAATAACTTTAAGTGGCCTTTTAACCATTAGAAAAATCTCAAATAATTCCTAGAGAGGTTTCATGACCTCCTCTATATACCAGTACATATGCCTCACCTAGCCTAGACCAATTCCTTAGACTTGTCTCACAATAACCTAGATAAATAATATTTGAAATGTTGCTAATTCAAACTCTCTAGCTAAACACGTTTCCACCAAATTGGTCAACGAAGTTTGCATAGCACACCACTTACCCCTCTGGTCGCAACACTATAACACATGTATTGTTGCACTCCTTTCCTGTTGTCCCTAAGTGTTGGTATGAGCGAAAAACACTACAATGGTCACATATTGCCCCACATTTATTTGTAGCTGCTGCCACTCCTTCCCTCTGCCTACACCACGGCCAGAAACCCCTTCACCAGCCCACAGCTTACCACTCCTTTGTTTTACCCCTCTCCATTGCCCTCCATGGACTTAGTCCATTGCAAACTTCTCTACTCGGTTTATAAGCCCACATGCCACCAAAGCACCCCTCTATTGATCATTTAACCCCCCACCCCTTCTCACTTACCTCCCTAGAGCACCCTCTCCTCCTCCCCTACTCTGTCTTGCCCGAGAAAGGGAGTGAAAGAAGTTTCGGCCATGGCAAGGTTCCGAGCATAGCTCCTCCACCCCATCACTTCTCCCTCTGCATGTTACTCTCCCGAGCTCCCCTGGATCCTCTAGTTTTAACCATAACCTTATCTTTGACATGTAGCACGCCTTGGAGACTTATCCGTCGAGCACACAGCTAGCACCAGCGGACTCACGCGTGAGGACCTTACTGGAGTTAGGAGCCTCGTCGTCGCCCCTTGTTATTCTTCACGTGCCGAGCCGTGTCGATCTGGACCCTCTTCGACGCCTCTCGGGCCCTCTAGTGAGCTCCATGACCTCCCCCGACCCAAAATAGGGTTTCCGCCCCACCTCTTCTATCGTGGGAAGACGACAAGCGATGGCTATGGGCTCCCTTTTCATCGAACGGTCCAGATCTGCTGACCAACGGGTCCCGGTAGTCAGCGGTTTTGAACCGTGGCTCCCGCACGCGCTTTCCCGCAAGTTGGGCCGGCCACCGCCGCTTGGCCCATCTCCCTCTAGATCCTAGCCCACGGGGCAGTTTGCCCTTTTCTTTTATATTCTCCTCTAGATCTGTATATTAGTAGTTTGGTTTAATTCGAAATAAAATTGGAAACCTACCTAAATTGCCAAGATCTAATTTTTCCTTAATGCACGCATGTTTTCCTTAACATACAGTACCCTTTGTTAGCCCAGAATATTTCTAGATTAAATATATTAAATCAACTTCCTACATGCATCCATTTCAACACAAAAAAAATTTCTGTGAGTTTTGGAACTCCAAATGATGTTAACCCTTTTTGTACTAAAAAGTAGTGGTCATACCTTGCATGTCACTTTGACCCCATGTCCTTTTGCTTCCTAGTTTGCCCCTGGTAAAAATAACAAAAGCAAGCAAATTCCGCCTTTAGAAATTTCTACAAGTCCAACCAAAGATAGTATTGACCTGATTCCAACTCTTAGGACTCATAAAGTAACTTACCCTTTAAACCCTAGTAGCCCAAGATTTATCAATCCTAGGTTGGTTTATTGTGAATTAAACTATTCTATGCATGATTCATCACGTCAGTAGTTCTGTATCTCCAAAGATGGTGATTCCAAATTATAAAGAAAGGTATTTCAACTACCTAACATGTGTCCTTGGAATCATATCAAAATTCCATGTTGATTAAATATGGTGAAAAATAAAAATACCTTCTAGAACTGAGTTTGGGAAATTCCTGAGGGCATTCTGGTAAATATTTTGGAATGAGTCCAACTCTCAGTGAATCAGTCCATCAAACCCTACTTAACCATCCAAGGAAATAATGTTTGTTCCAACACTAGAAAATTAATTCCTGAAATTAGAGTTCTTAACACTAGAAAATTCATAGAAAATCAAAGGAAATTGATAAAATAGTGAAGCCACTTTTGTTGGTTTCATTTTATCAATACCAATCTGATGGCATCATTTTTTATCCAATGATATCACACAGAACCTGGACCGAGTTTAAAACCCCTCAATTAAGTAATTTTGGTCACCAAAACCACTAAAGAAAACCCACAAATGCATTTCAAGTCATTCCACTTCCATTGAACCCAACTACTCGAAACCTATTTAATTGTAAACTTGTATTGTTCATTTCTTGCTATAAGTATTGATACTTGTATGCCTTGTTTTGATTGTGGCTTTGCTTGGTTGCATGTATACTCGATGAAGGTGATAGTTACAATTGTTTTGACGACGAGAAGAAGATATCTTATTATTGAAGGGTTCGCAGCATAGAAAACAAAAAAAATCCTACGATGGGAACTATACGCCAAGATATATATACTAGATACAAGCAATGGGTGGATATACATCCATGGAGAACTTACCCTCGAAGACAACAAAGTTTTGTTAACGAGTAGGAACTGGTGGATGATGTAGTCGTTCGCTTGTCGATCTCAAGATCGTGTGGAAGTCCTAGCGCCGCAAACCAGCAGCGCATCCGCACTCGCACACACGTTCAGGCCACCGAACAACCTCCGCCTCCTCGCTCCAGCAATGCAGCGGAAGTAGCAACTCCTTCCAGACAAAATGCCACCGGGAACATGTATCTCGCTAATACGAGACCATGGGGGAATAATACTAGAGGGGGAGAGAGATCCTTCACGAGGAGGTGTGAGGAAGAAGGGTGAGAGGGGTGGCCTTTTATAGTAGGAGGGGGTACCACTCCCCATGGCCGGCGCCCCATAGGGGGTGACCCCTCACCTCCCCCGTTCATGTGGTGGTAACCCCCTCCACATAAATTTGTCCCTTAACATTCCTCTTATTTTAAACGCATTAAATTTATCCAAATTTAATGCTCTCTCATTTAATAAAGCTCTTATATTAATTTTATTCAGAATTTTGTCAATTACTTTAATTAACAAAGATTCACATAACCCCCCCTGCAACATTTCAATATTACATGTAGAACCAATTTCAGCAATTTCACCCGAAACAGTTTTGGTGTCTATTGAAATAATTCCAGCGCTTTGCAATTCATTCGTCTGAAACATATTTACTCCAAATGGTGTTGGTGTTCCTTAAGTGTGTCACCCTACGGTTCGTTACCTGGAGATCTCATCATAAGTTGGACCTGATCAATAATCAAAACCGGGACCTGGAGATCCATACTGACTCCTACACATTCTACGATGACTTCTGCGATCGTGAGAACCTTTAACATTAGTAACTAAATCCCTTTGTCTCGTGATATATTACATGCCCGAGATTCGATCATCGGTATCTGCATACCTAGTTTGATCTCGTTACCGACATGTACTCTTTTCTCGTTCCCGTGATATAACATTCTAGTGATATCATCACTTGCTTGCAAGCTAACCAATGTGATATCACTGAGAGGGCCCAGAGAATATCTATCTGTCATCGGGATGGATAAATCCTCTCTTGATCCATGAGCCTCTACATAACACTTTCGTAGTAATGAACCCACCTTTATAATCACCCTTTCACGGTGTGAAGTTTGATGCTATCAAGATACTCTTCCAGTGTTAGTGATTAACATGATCTCATGGTCTAAGGACTAGGATTACTTCGTTAGATGTTATAGCAATATAAACACAATGACTTTATCGTAATGTTATACTTTGGATGAATGTTCATCACATCATTCCACTAATGTTGTGACCTCGTTATTAACAACATCCAATGTACATGATCAGGAAACCTTGATCATCTTGTTAATCAACAAGCTAGTTTATAAGAGAGGCATAACTAGGAACTTTCCTTTTGTTTATTAAACACACATGTATTAACGTTTCCAAATTAATACAATTATAGCATGCAAAATAAACATCTATCATACACTTGGAATATGTATAATAACAACTTTATTATTGCCTCTCAGGGCATATTCCCTTCAGTCTCCCACTTGCACTAGAGACAATAATCTAGTTACATGGTGATAAATCTAACACCCATGGAGTTCTGGTGTTGATCATGTTTTGCTCTAGGGAGAGTTTTAGTCAACGGATCTGCTACATTGAGATCTGTATGTACTTTACAAATCTTTTTATCTCCATCCTTGACATGCTCACGGATGGAGTGAAACCGGCACTTAATATGCTTGGAATTCTTGTGAGACCTTGGTTCCTTTGCATTGGCTATGGATCCATTGTTGTCACAATAGATCACCATTGGATCCAACGCACTAGGAACCACACCTAGTTCGGTAATGAACTCCTTCATCCAAACTGCTTCCTGTGCTGCTTCTGAAGCAGCAATATATTCCGCCTCCGTTGTTGACCTTGTTACCACGGGTTGTTTGGAGCTCCTCCAACTAACTACTACTCCATTCATGAGAAATACGTATCCGGATTGGACTTAGAGTCATTCGGGTCAGTGTCAAAGCTAGCGTCGACATAACAATTAGCGACCAGCTCTTCTTCACCTCTGTATACAAGAAACCTTTCCTTAGTTCTTCTCAAGTACTTAAGGATATTCTTGACAGCTATCCAGTGTTCCAAACCTGCATCAGATTGGTACCTACTAGTCAAACTAATAACATGTCCCACATCCGATCTTGTACACATCATGGCGTACATTATAAAGCCTATGGCTGAAGCATAGGGGATCTTATCCATTATCTCTCTTTCTTCTGCCGTAGCCGGACTTTGAGTCTTACTCAATGTCTTGCCTTGCAACATAGGTAATAACCCCTTCTTACTTTCATCCATTTTAAACTTCTTTGAAATCTTATCAAGGTATGTACTCTGCGATAGCCCTATTAGGCGTCTCGATCTATCTCTATAGATTTTTATGCCTAATATATATGATGCTTCAAGGTCCATCATAGAAAATTTGTTGTTTAGATAACTTTTAACACTATTTAAAAGATCTATATCATTTCCAATAAATAATATGTCATCCACATATAATATCAGAAATGCCACATTGCTCCCACTCACTTTCTTGTAAATACAAGCCTCTCCATAAGTTTGGACAAATCCAAACTCTTTAATCACCTCATCAAAGCGGAGATTCCAACTCCGTGATGCTTGCTTTAGTCCAAAGATGGATCGCTGAAGCTTGCATACCTTGTTAGCATCCTTAGGATCGACAAACCCTTTGGTTGTATCATATACAACTCTTCTTCAATATTACCATTGAGGAACGCAGTTTTGACATCCATCTGCCATATTTCATAATTGAAATATGCAGCAATAGCTACCATAATCCTAACTAACTTTAGCATCGCTACGGGAGAGAATATCTCATCGTAGTCAACTCCTTGAATTTTTCGAAACCCTTTTGTGACAAGTCAAGCTTTATAGACGGTTACATTACCATCAGCATTAGTTTTTCTTTTGAAAATCCATTTATTCTCAACGGCCTTTCAATCGTGATGTAAGTCCACCAAGGTCCAAACCTGGTTTCCGTACATGGATTCCATCTCAGATTTCATGGCTTCTAGCCATTTGTTGGAATTCGGGCTCATCATCGCTTCTTCATACGTTGCAGGGTCATCTATTTGATCAACCATGAAATTCACAATAGGATACCCGTATAGTTCTAGAGCTTCACGTGTCCTGCTTGACCTGCGAGGTTGGGTAGTGTCCTCTTTCGGAGTTTCATGATCATTATCATTAGCTCCTTCTTCATTTGGTGAAGTCAACTCCGAAATGACTTCCGGTTCTGCGCCACTCGCCATTTCATGAAGAGAAGGTTCAATAACCTCTTCGAGTTCTACCTTTCGACTACTCACACCTTTCGCGAGAAACTCTTTCTCTAGAAAGGATCCATTCTTGGCAACAAAAACCTTGCCCTCGGATCTGTGATAGAAGGAATACCCAATTGTTTCTTTAGGGTATCCTATGAAGACCCATTTTTCTGCTTTGGGTTCGAGTTTATCAGGCCGAAGTTTCTTCACATAAACATCGCATCCTCAAACTTTAAGAAATGACAGCTTAGGTTTGTTTCCAACCCATAATTCATACCATGTCGTTTCAATGGATTTAGACAGTGCCCGATTTAAAGTGAATGTAGAGGTTTCCAGTGCATAACCCCAAAATGACAGTGGCAAGTCAGTCAGAGACATCATAGATCGAACCATATCAAATAGAGTATGATTACGATGTTCCGACACACCATTATGTTGTGGTGTTCTGGCAGGCGTGAGTTGTGAAACTATTCCACAATCTCTCATGTGTGTGCTAAACTCATAACTAAGATACTCTCCTCCACGGTCGGACCGCAGAAATTTGATCTTTCTATTACGATGATTTTCCACTTCATTCTGAAATTCCTTGAACTTTTCAAAGGTTTCAGACTTATGTTTCATCAAATAGATATACCCGTATCTACTCAAATCATCCATGAAAGTAAAAAAAATAACGATATCCACCTCGCGCTCACACACTCATTGGACCACATACATTAGTATGTATGATTTCCAATAAATTTGTCGCCCATTCTATTGAACCAGAAAACGGCGTTCTAGTCATCTTGCCCATAAGGCATGGCTCACATGTATCAAATGATTCAAAATCAAGTGATTCTAAGAGTCCATTGGAATGGAGTTTCTTAATGCGTTTAACGCCAAAATGACCTAGACGGTAGTGCCACTTATATGCATATATATCATCATTAAGTTTAATCCTTTTAGCATCAACATTATGGATATGTGTATGAGTACTATCGAGATTCAACAGAAATAAACCATTCATCACGGGTGCATGACCATACAAGATATTATCCATATAAATCGAACAACCATTTTTTTTCTTATTTAAATGAATAACCGCTTTGCAATAAACATGATCCGGATACAATGTTCATGCTCAGCGCAGGCACCAAATAACAATTATTTATGTTTATCACTAATCCCGATGGCATATGGAGAGGCAACATTCCGACGGAAATCACATCAACTCTTGATCCATTGCCGACACGCATAATGACCTCATACCTTGCTAGCTGTCGCTTGTTCCACAGTCCCTATATCGAGTTACATATATTAGCAACTGATCCGGTATCAAATACCCAGGTGCTACTGCGAGTACTAGTCAAGTACACATCAATAACATGTATATCACATATACCTTTGTTTGCCTTGCTAGCCTTCTTGTCCGCCAAATACTTGGGGCAGTTGCGCTTCCAATGGCCAGTCCCCTTACAATAGTAGCACTCGGTATTAGACTTAGGGCTAGCCCGGGATTTCTTTTCAGGCGCAGCAATAGATTTGCCACCCTTCTTTCCCTTATGTTTACCCTTCTTATCTTTCTTGAAACCGGTGGTCCTATTGACCATCAACACTTGATGTTCTTTCCTAATCTCCACTTCTACAGTCTTAAGAATTGACAGAAGTTCAAGGAGAGTCTTCTTCATGCCCTACATGTTATAGTTCATCACGAAGCTCTTGTAGCTAGGTGGTAGAGATTGGAGAACATGATGTATGCCTAAGTCAATGGGAATCGTTATTCCCAGGGACACGATCTTATCGGCGTACCCAGACATTTTGAGTACGTGCTCACTTACGGAGTTGTTCTCTTTCATCATGCAGCTAAAGAACTTTTCTGAAGCATTATAACTCTCTACGATAGCATGGGTATCGAAAATCATTTTCAATTCACCCATGGTATCAAAGGCATTTGCCATTTTCAAGACGCTTTCGAAGTTCTGGCTCTAGCCCATACAGTATACCGCAATGAACTAAGTTGTGGTCCTCCTGACGAGTCACATAGACATTCTTTTCCTCGTTAGGGGAATCAGGAGCTAGTGGGGGGCCTAGCGGCGCTTCTAGCACATATTGCTTTTGTGCAACAGAGAGGAGAATCCTCAAATTCATGGCCCAGTTGGTGAAGTTGCTACCATTCGCAGCAAGCTTCTCTTACTCCATGATCACATTGAAATTAAAAGCAGGTGGTGCCATCTACAACAGAATTTGTAAAGTTTATTTAGACTAAGTTTATGATAGATTGAGTTCAACTAAACTCCCACTCAAAAATAACATCCCTCGTGTCTTTTTGGTGATAACATGAACCAAATTCACTACACCAAGTCCAATCATCACGTGAGTCTGTGTAGCTTCAAAGGCGAGCATCTATATGGGCATCATAGCAACTATATGACTCATGATTAACCTTTCGTTCCGTGTTCCGGGGCCATGTCTGTACATGCTAGGCTCTCTAAGTAAGAACCTTAGTACTTGCGTGTGTAAAACTGTCTTACACTCATTGTATGAAAGCGCGGAGTCGAGTACACCCGATCATCACGTGATGTCTTGAAACATGATCCATAGAACGGTGCATACTTAAGGAAGAACACATTTTTTCTTGATATTTAAATGAGGGATCATCTTATAATGCTACTAAAACGCCAAGCAAGCAATATAAGATGCAAACATCATATGTGTAAAGTGAAATGATATGGTTCTTTCATTTGATTACTATTATATGCATTGATGGCTCAAAATATATTCGAGCTCGTTGAGGAACCCCAAGAGGAAGGTATGATGAGCACAGCAGCAAGTTTTCCCTCAGTTATGAAACCAAGGTTATCGAACTAGTAGGAGTAAGGAAACACCTCCAAGGTGTTGTTTCCAACTTGGAATCTTGCACAACATAACCATAGAACTTTGCCCCTAACTTACAGTGAGGTTGTCAATCTCACCAGTTTTGCTGAAAACAAAGGATTAAACGTATTGTGTGGAAGATAGTAATAGCTTGCAGAAAGCAGTAAATAGTTGTAGATTGATGGTAAAAGAAAGGACCGGGATCCATAGTTCACTAGAGGTGATTCTCCTTAAGATAGATGACATGTTGGGTGAACAAATTACAACGGGGCAATTGACAAACATCGACAAAGCATACATGCATATACTAATCATGTTGACTCCTATGAGATTTGATTGGGCATTACAACATTATACATAGACCGTAATCCAAATGCATCTATGAATAATAATCCTCTTTCAGGTTATCATCCGAACCCCGTCCAGTATTAAGTTGCAAGAAACAGGTAATTGCATTAAGCAGAGTGTGTAAAGTAAACAATACGATTGTTCTATGAACAAAGGATTGTTGTTTTCTCCCTAGTAGCAACATCACATCTAGTACCTTAGAGATTTATATCACTTCCCCAGATTACTAGAGGCATGAACCCACTATCGAGCATAAATACTCCCTCTTGGAGTTGCTACCATCTACTCGGCCAAGATAGCTACTAACAATGGAGATCATGCAAGATCACAAATCACAAAGACATGATATAATCAATAATCAATCTGAAATAGCATATCAATATACATCGGATCCCCGCAAACACAACATGTAGGATTACAAGTAGATGATCTTGATCATGAACGGAGCTCACAAGATCTAAACATGGTAGCACAAAGGAGGAGAACCAACCATCTAGCTACTACATGGACCTGTAGTCCAGGGATGAACTACTCACGCATCACACCGGAGGCAGGCATGGTGATGAAGAAGGTCTCCAGGGTGATCTCTCCCCTCCGACAGGGTGCCGGGAAGAGCTTCAGATCCCTCCCGATCTAGGGGATGGAGATGACAGCGGCTATAGAATCTTTCGTGGAATTTTGATCGGGTCCCTAGGGTTTCTGCATTGGAGGCTTCTTATAGGCGAAAGGGAGGCCGAGGGGGTGCCCGAGGCGGATGCACCACCCCCAGGCGCGGGCCAGGCCTGGCCGCGTGGCCAGGTGGTGTGGACCCCTCAAGGCACTTCTCCGTCTCGTTTTCTGTCTCCGTATTCCCCTCAGTGAAATATTGACTTTAGCTTTTGTCCCGTCCATTCCGAGAATATTCATTTTTTGGCTTTTCTGGAACAAAAAACAGCAGAAAACAGGCAACTGGCACTGTGGCATCTTGTTAATAGGTTAGTTCTAGAAAATGTGTAAAAATACTCCAAAGTGTGGACAAAACATAAGAAAGTAGATAGTAAACAAGCATGGAACATCAAAAATTATAGATACGTTTGTTACATATCAACATCCCCAAGCTTAACTCCTTCTAGTCCTCGAGTAGGTAAGTGATAAAAAGAAAGAATATTTTTTGAGGTGACATGCACCATCATAATCTTGATCAAGGCATTTGTAGAACATTGATAGCTGGGATCATAGTACTTTAACATAGCATGAAAGATATAGTTCTAACAATAAGACATAGCAACTATGTTGTAGCATGAAAAGGTACAAACAAAAGATTCATGAATAACAATGCTTTGCAAGATGCTTGTTTGTTTCACATAAAGAAAACATAATGAGAATGGTATTCAGCTTGTCCCTCATAGTGTTGCAAAACATAAATGCATAGGACACCTTCGAAGTTCATAAGGATGACTAGATACAAATAGTTTAAGAACAAGAAATATCAAAGTTATGCATCAATCAACAAGTCTTGACACAATGCACATTAAACTAAGAATGGCCACTATGCTCTCTCAATAGGTGCATGAAGATAGAAGATGGAGAATCAACATAAAAGTAAAAGAAAGGCCTTCATAGAAGGAAGCAGGGATTCAAGTCTCATAAAGAGCTTCCAAAAATTATGATACTTATTAGCTTTCAGCTCTCATTGCCCCTATCATAAGCATCTTGATGTGATTAAGGTTAAAGTGAACAAACTATGGAGTATATGCTTGACTAAGTATAAGTTGGCAATCTCATGTCCCTTGAATACGAGGGCCGCTCCTCATGCTACTCAAGTTTAGTTACTGGTAAGTTCTTGTCATAGTAAGTACATGTGTATCATAGAGAACCACCAACGGGGTACCCCTTGCCCGATGATACGGAAGAATCCCCATATCAAAATGACAAGGCAAGCAAACAATAAGCATCTCAGCATCTTCTTATTTACCATGGGAAAATGGTGCTTTTGTCTCTCTTTCCTCTTTTCTCATCTTTTTTTTTCTTGTTTCTCAATCTCTATCTCTTTTTTTATAAGAAGAATGCTTCATAGATTGCTCATTATGGTTACGCTGTAGGTTTCCACCATGATTAGGCATGGATTAGACCAGTCGCCCAGACGTTTCTCTAACACACATACATAACTCCATGGACTTACAAGCTCCCCTTTCATTTCACACCGACGACATCCATAAACAAAAGAGCATGATATCAACTGGGTACAATGTACAAGTACAATGTTTAAAGCGTTCCCCATGACAACATGGTTCTGCTAATCCCCAACGTATAAGTGCAAGCATATACAACAAAGATGACACATTGGTTCAAGTTTATTAGGGGCAATAAAAGTAAAGTGTGCCATCAAGTTCATGAGAGCTTTAATCACTAATTTTCACATAACAAGTTTAATTCGGAAGGTAGATAAAATCATGAATATACTTGGAATAGCAAATGCTAATAGGTAGGTATGGTGGACTCTTTGGAATAACTTGGTTTTATTTGGAGTTGGATGCATGAGTGCAAATCATACTTGGTCATGGAGGCTAGCAAAATACTGGGCGCGACCAACTAAGAGAGCAATAATGGCCATAATCATGCAAAGCGACAAAACATCATTAATTAAAGCATAAAGTGATATTACAAGTCCAAAACTAAAGGATCATAGAGGCTATGGTGACTTGGGATAGTCTTAACATGGTGTGAGCATGCGCCAAGTCAACCCAAATAAAGCATCAAAGGAGAATACCACAATACTATGCTTTAATATGCTTAAAACAACGCATGATTCTTTCAAGGCACATTAAGCAATCTCAATTGTTTATAACATGTCATGCTATAGAAAATATCACTAAGCATAAAGCCAAAACAATATCAAGCATGGCATGACAAAGCATAGGCCACTGTCAAAAACAAGCTCATTTTTACCACTTAAGCATGAACTTTTCCTACTCTTTTCCAATCCAAACCAACTTATTTGAAAACTAATGTATGAATGAGGGGATCCAACCAATTTATTCAAGCGAACTAAGAAAACTAAGCAAACTAAAACCAAAAACGAAAATAAAGATGCTCCAAGAACCAACACAACTGTGCATGAAACAATAAAAATGAAGTGTTTGGAAGAAACCTGAGATTTTTATTGATGAAGAAGGGGATGCCTTGGGCATCCCCAAGATTTGACGCTTGTACTTCCTGGATATTTCTTGGGGTGACACGGGTGGCATTCCCAAGCTTGAGCTTTTGTCCATTCTTCATCTTATTCCATTACTCTTCCCTACACTTAAAAATTTCCTTCATACAAAACTTCACACAATCTTCATTAGCAACATTAGTGTACTCAAGATAATAAGTATTTTGGTTCAGTTTCAACACAAGTAAAACTTCCATAAAAACAAAATCCACTGTAGCACTTCCTTTAAAAAGTTCAAATGATCACACAGAACTCAAATAGAAAGAGATTAAGAGGCAAATGCAAATAATGGCAGAAATTTGTCAAAACAGACCAGCAAGTCAAAACCAATTTTTTTGAAGACCTTCTGTTGCTAAAATCGAAAAGTGTTGAACTAACGAAAGTTGGGTAACAACCTGGGGCAAAAGCACAAAAAATTGCAGCTCAAACCGACGTACAGAGAATTTTCACAAAGTTTTACAGTGAAGCACAAAAATCTGTTTCGGGACAACAACTTTCCCAAGCATTACTTCTTTCTCATTAGAGGTTACTCTTGGCACAAAAACCACAAAAAAATGATAAGGAGAGTTTATTACTGAAGCAATAACTTCCAAGACTCAATAAAAGATTCCTAACAAAATTTGGGTTATCTCCCAATAAGTGCTTTTCTTTAACGCCTTTGAGCTAGCATAAGAATTTCAATGATGCTCACATAAGAAATATGAATTGAAGTAAAAGAGAGAATCAAGAAGCAAATTCAAAACACATTTAAGTCTAAGCCACTTCCTATGCATAGGAATCTTATACGAAAATAAATTCCCAAAGAACAAAGTGAGAAGCATAGGAAGATAAAACGAGAGTAACTTCAAAACTTTCAGCAAATAGAGAGGTGTTTCAGTACCATGAAAACTTTTACAACCATATTTTCCTATCTCATAATAATTTTCAGTAGCCTCATGAATAAACTCAACAATATAACTATCACATAAGGCATGCTTTTAATGATCTACAAACACATAATTTTTATCAAGCTCAAAAATAGTGGGATTAAAACCTTCAGACCCACTTTTAACAATTTTATAACAAGATGACTGATCAATCTCATTTTCAATAGTAGTACAATTAATATTATCAACCAATATAGGACCATCATCTAGAGCTTTATTATAATTTTTTTCAAAAGAATCCATAGGAACATAACATTCATCCTCCTTTGGTAAGTATGGAGGACACTCAAATAATGTAATGGGTAAAGAGTTACTCTCATTAGAAGGTAGGAATGGGTAGATTCTTCTTCCTCCTCTTGATCATCACTCTCCTCCTCTTTTTCATCCAATGAGCTTCTAGTTTCAGCAATTTCTTCTTCCATAGGCTCCTGCAAGGCATTAGTCTTCCGCTGGTGGAGAGCATCTATTAAGATATTCAAGAATATAGCCATTTTCTTCCTTGTAATTATCAAAGCAAAATTTAAGTATATCATAAACCTCATATTTATAAGGTGCATCATCAGTATTTTCAAGCAAATAAGCTAGTTCGAATGCACCCTTCCAAGCAATAAATTCTTCAATTTGTTCTACATCATAAAAGCATAATCTCCCTTAACATAAGAAGATATGGTAACATCATCATTATACTCACACTAAAAAGGGAGGTGTTTATACCTCTTACAGCAACAAGATTTATCAAAGCAATAAGTAACATTATAAGTAGAGCACATGTTTCTAGCAATGGTATACAATTTATCAATTTTCTCCCATAAGTGTTTCCCTTTTTGTGACAAGCGGTGTTCCTCATAATAATATTTTTGTTCTTCCATGAACCCACCTTGCCAATTAGATTTAGTTTCAAAGAAACCAACTATTGATAGAAAGCATGATAAAGCAAGACAATAACAGACCAACGAAAATAACAACTATAGTAGGAGCTAATTTTTTTATATTTTGTAAAAAGAACAAGCAAACAAAGCAGAAATAAACTAAGCAAAACAAAAAAACAAAGTAAAGAGATTGGTTGTAAGGGACTCCCCTTGTGAGGATGTCCTTTACTCCCCGGTAACGGGGCCAGAAAAAGAGCTTGATGGCTCAAAATATATTCGAGCTCGGTGGGGAACCCCAAGAGGAAGGTATGATGAGCACAGCAGTAAGTTTTCTATCAGTTATGAAAACAAGGTTATCGAACCAGTAGGAGCAAGGAAACACCTCCAAGGTGTTGTTTCCAACTTGGAATCCTGCACAACACAACCACAAAACTTTGCCTCCGACTTACAGTGAGGTTGTTAATCTCACCGGTTTTGCTAAAAACAGAGGATTAAACGTATTGTGTGGAAGATAGTAATAGCTTGGAAAAAGTAAACAGAAAGCAATAAATAGTTGTAGATTGATGGTAAAAGAATGGACCGGGGTCCATAGTTCACTAGAGGTGATTCTCCTTAAGATAGATGACATGTTGGGTGAACAAATTACAGCGGGGAAATTGACAAACATCGACAAAGCATACATGCATATACTAATCATCTTGACTCGTATGAGATTTGATTGGGCATTACAACATTATACATAGACCGTAATCCAAATGCATCTATGAATAATAATCCTCTTTCAGGTTATCATCCGAACCCCGTCCAGTATTAAATTGCAAGAAACAGGTAATTGCATTAAGCAGAGTGTGTAAAGTAAACAATACGATTGTTCTATGAACAAAGGATTGTTGTTTTCTCCCTAGTAGCAACATCACATCTAGTACCTTAGAGATTTATATCACTTACCAGATTACTAGAGGCATGAACCCACTATCGAGCATAAATACTCCCTCTTGGAGTTGCTACCATCTACTCGGCCAAGATAGCTACTAACAACGGAGAGCATGCAAGATCACAAATAACAAAGACATGATAGAAGCAATAATAAATCTAAAATAGCATCTCAATATCCATCGGATCCCCGCAAACACAACATGTAGGATTACAAATAGATAATCTTGATCACGAACGGAGCTCACAAGATCTAAACATGGTAGCACAAAAGACGAGAACCAACCATCTAGACACTACATGAACCAGTAGTCCAGGGATGAACTACTCACGCATCACACCGGAGATAGGCATGGTGATGAAGAAGGCCTCCAGGGAGATCTCTCCCCTCCGGCAGGGTGCCGGGAAGAGCTTCAGATCCCTCCCGATCTAGGGATGGAGATGACGGCGGCTACAGACTCTTTCATGGAATTTTGGTCGGGTCCCTAGGGTTTCTGCATTGGAGGCTTCTTATAGGCGAAAGGAGAGGCCGAGGGGGTGCTCGAGGCGGCTGCACCACCCCCAGGCGCGGGCCAGGCCTGGCCGTGCAGCCAGGTGGTGTGGCCCCCTCGAGGCCCTTCTCCGTCTCGTCTTCTGGCTCCGTGTTCCCCTCGGTGAAATATTGACTTTGGCTTTTGTCCCGTCCAATTCCGAGAATATTCATTTTCTGGCTTTTCTGGAACCAAAAACAGAAGAAAACAGGCAACTGGCACTGTGGCATCTTGTTGATAGGTTAGTTCTAGAAAATGTGTAAAAATACTCCAAAGTGTGGACAAAACATAAGAAAGTAGATATTAAACAAGCATGGACAATCAAAAATTATAGATACGTTTGCAACATATCATGCATCGTGGTATGATCTTTATCATTCCTTTTGTAAGGCCAAGGTCTATGGAGCTTACATGTTAGGTGTGTTGTAAGAGTATCAACTGTATATCAACTTACAACATTATCATATCATGACACAAGCCCAGCAACGATCTAAACTAGACACCTCTAATTTATCAATTGCAAGTTTTTACGTGGCTTAGGGCTTTCGAAGATAGAACCGTTCTTACCTACGAACATGCAACCACAATGATGGTAACCAAATTATTAGCAACTCATTGTAAATCAGATATTGACTATAGTAGGAGAGACCGACACCCGCTAGCCACTTATGCAAAACTAGTTGCATGTCAGTCATGGAACCGGTCTCATGTGCGATGACATGTAAGGTTGGTCTGGGCCGCTTCATCCCACTATGCCACCAATATCCAAAGTACATATAAGAAGCAATAACATGATCATCACCGCCCACATACTCTTATGTATTCTACCCGTGCAAAGCACCTATGCATAAATCAGGCTCTGATACCACTGAAGGGTTCGCAGCATAGAAAACAAAAAATTCCTACGATGGGAACTACACGCCAAGATCTATCTACTAGATACAAGAAACGGGTGGATATACATCCATGGAGAACTTACCCTCGAAGACAACAAAGTTTTGTTAACGAGTAGGAACTCGTGGATGATGTAGTTGTTCGCTTGCTGATCTAAAGATCATGCGGAAGTCCTAGCACCACAAACCAGCAGCGCATCCGCACTCGCATACATGTTCAGGACAACGAGCAACCTCCGCCTCCTCGCTCCAGCGATGCAGCGGAAGCAGCAACTCCTTCTAGACGAAATGCCACTGGAAACATGTATCTCGCTAATCTGAGAACATGGGGGAATAATACTAGAGGGGGAGAGAGATCCTTCACGAGGAGGTGTGAGGAAGAAGGGTGAGAGGGGTGGCCTTTTATAGGAGGAGGGTGTACCCCTCCCCATGGCCGGCGCCCATGGGGTGTGACATGGGTATACCCTACAAGTACTCGAGTTTGGTATATATGATCCAAATACGGGAGAAGCCCATGGTGTTGCCAAGACACAATGAAGAATTCGAGTGGCCCACGGACTCTCGATTGCTTGCGAGACAAGAAGAATCTTAAGATAGAAAGTTCAAAGGGAAAACCCTAATCTGTAACCAACTCGACCTGCTATCCGAGACCTAGCCTATCTATATAAAGGCTAGGAGGGGGCGGCGAGGATGAGAATCACCACCCTAGTTTCCACGACTCTCGCTAGATTGCATCTGCGTGCCCCTGTAATCTTCGATTCTTTCGTTAATTCCAAGAGAAGACAAGCAGGAGTAGGGACCTCTACGAGGCCTGAACCTGGGTAAAACGTGCGTCCCTGTGTGCTTGTTTGCTAGCCGATTGATGCCTCCAGCACCCCCTCCTTCTCCAAAACCCAAGTGCATAACAATGGGCATTGAGGAGTTAAACCCTCGTCAATTGGCGCCGTCTGTGGGAACTGGGAGTGCTCATGTCGTGGCTTCTTCGACCCCTTCAACCATAATCTACAACTCTGCCATAGTGGAGATTCGCCAGCTCTTTGGCGCGTTCGACTTCACCGTCCACACGCCGGCCACTCGCCCGGCTTTCGAGTCCATGGGCGATGGAATCAGTCTGGCGATTGGGAGCTTCCCCTTCCAGGTTGGTCAGCTGGGCATGCTTCGCATGCCTAACCAGCCGACGACACCCGCGATTTCTCCAGCATCGTGGTTCCGCCGCTAATCGGCACCCTTAGCGAGCTCAACACCTCAACAGCATATGAGAGTATGGATAGCGACAACAGTCGCGGATCCGATCTGGGTGACCTAGCCATAGAAGATGGAGCCTATGGCTCCGGATCTGAAAGTTGTGGGAGCAACAGCTTCCCCAGCCACTTCATGTGCGTCGTCATCAACACGGGCGACACCACTGCCAATCGCGAAAACACTGGCACCGGATCTGGCACCAGACCGCCCAATGGCAGCACAGCTAATGGTGGCATACTAGTCGTGAACGGCAGCCCCACCAACAGTGGCAACAGCGCCCCCATCAACAACAGAGCTAGTGGAGGACCGATGCTCACGGCGAATGAGAACACCGGCGAGGGCATGTAGATCCACCTTAATGATAATGAGTGGGCCTGTTGTCGTGAAGCTCTACGGGGCAATCCTCTACCCCCTAACACATCGCAGGACATGCTGATGGGCTACCATTGGCTGTTAAAGGAGGAATTCAAGCGCCATCAATAGGTGATCGCGCAACTTGAAGCACGTAGAAAGGCGGCGGATGAGTCGAGTCTTCGATGAGCTAGGCTCTCCTCCCACGGAGGATCCTCCTCCAAAGGCAACGAGTACGTTGCCAGCAAGAGGCGATCTCGACTGGCCCACCTCACCGAGGAAGAAGGCGTAAAGTCCTCGACTTCAGCTCTATGACAGTCGACACGCGGGGAAACATGCTCCCAAAAACGCCGCAAGCTGCGGTAACAACGGCCACCATGTACCTCCTCAACAACCAGCCTCTGGCTGGAGATCCGCGAGCTGCCATGCACCGATCTATGATCACGGGATTGGGACTAATCGAGGCCGCCCTCGACAAAGAACCAACACCGGAGCCGAAGAAAAGTAAGGCTCTGGAAAAGTACTACTTGTACTCCTCTAGTGACGACAGTCACGATCTGTCACGACAACGTCGTGCACGGTGGCATGATCGCGACTACGATGCGCGCGATGACCTGACGCAGCGCAAAGTCGCAAAGATTGGGCAAGACGCGCTCGTTCGACTGACTCAGAAGAAGACGAGACTGTGCTCTACGGCGCCAGATGCTTCAGCAGGGCCATCAGGCAGAAGCGAATGCCTAAGGGGTTCAAACTCCCATTAGAGAACCCAAAATTTGACAGTCTACAGGACCCAAAAATCTGGTTGGAGGACCACATCTCCTCCGTCAGACAACATTGAGGGAGTCGAAGCACGGCCATGCAATGCCTGCAGCTACAGCTGCAGGGCGTCGCTCGCGCATGGCTCAACAACCTCTCGCGCGGATCCATTTGCAGCTAGGAAGAGTTGGTCTACAGCTTCGTGCTCAAGGGCACTTACAAAAGGCCTGCATCAATCAAAGAACTGAGAAGCTTCCACCAAAGATTGGGCGAATCGCTATGCTCGTACATCCAGAGGTGGTCCATCATCAAGAACTCCGTAGAAAACATCTCGGAGGACCACGCAATCGACGTGTTCAATGGTGGCGTTCGCCGTATAGAGCTCAGGGAGGAGTTGGGCCGCTCGAAGCCCAAAACGATTGACCACCTGATAGAAATCACGAATCCGTGGGCTGACGGAGAAGACTCAGTGAAAAACCGCACCTACTCCGATGACGATGACGACCTCGGACGCAAACGTGACCGCCGAGGCAAACATCAGATGCGTGTCTACGATGACTGCGACAAGGTCAATATGGTCACAGCTGGCTACGCTGACAAACGCGACGACAACCAACAGCGGAAAAAACATGCAGGTGTGGCAGCACCGCACTCGCGAAGAAGTACCTGCAACATCTATCGAGGACAAACTCCACCTTCTCAAGGACTACGACAAGTTCCTCAAACTCCACGAGGGCCTGGCCCGGATGAATCGCGACGCGGTCAACAGGGGCTATGGAGCCGCCCCAGGCGTTGTGGCACATGGAGCTCCTCCACCACAGCCCAAACCACCACCACCTGCAGTCGCGCCGGTCCAGCATCACAGAGGCGAGCCATACCCACGAGCCGTGGGTAACATGGGGATGATCCAAAAAGGACGTCCCTCAAATCGAGTGCAGAAGGCCATCACTCGCCAAGTCAACATGGCGATAAATTCTCCACCTTCCACCACTGAGTACCTTAGTGGAAGTGACTCTTGCATCACCTTCGACAGGCGTGACCAGCCGTGCCAAGTTCCTCATCCAGGCCATTGTCCCCTCGTACTCGAGGCACAGATTGAGGTTTTCGACATGAGTCACGTCTTCATGGACGGCAGCAGCAGCATTAACCTCATGTTCGCGAGTACCTTGCGTGCGATGAGGATCCCTCTGGCATGTTGGAAGTTTCAGACACGACGTTCCACGACATCATCCTAGGGAAAGGCATATATCCCCTAGGCAAAATCAACCTCGACGTCATCTTCGGCATGCTGCAAAACTTTTGGCGAGAGCGCATTGACTTTGAAGTCGTCGACTGACCTTCACAATACCACTGCATCCTCAGACGCGGCGCGTTCACAAGGTTCATGGCAGTGCCGCACTACGCCCACCTGCAGATGAAAATGCCAGGTCCAAACAGCGTAATCACAATCAATGGCAACTTCGAGAGGTCCGACAGCTGCGACAGGGAATTCAATAGAATCTCCCAGTCCTTCGGCATGAAGGAGGAACTCGCAAGATTAAAAGGAGTGACAGACAACAGTCTGCCTCCCCTGAGGAGGCCAAGTTCACCCGACCTGTCCTTCGACTCGTCGGTGCACACGAAGAAAGTCCAGGTCGACCCAACGGACCCGAACAAGACGACCCTCATCGCCAACAACTTGAGTTCCGCATAGAAACTCGCGCTCGTCGAATTCTTTTGTTAGCACTGGGAGATCTTCGCCTGGTGTCCAGCAGACATGCCAGGAGTTCCCAAGGAATTTGCCGAGCACTCACTCAACGTGAATCCAGACACAAGGACAGTCAAGCAGACAATCTGGCGACTGTCTGAACCAAGGGCAAAAGCAGTCGGAATGGAGATCAACAGACTCCTCGACACGAAATTCATACGCGGGATCAAGGAGAGCACTTGGCTTGCTAACACAGTGCTTGTGCCTAAAAACACATGGATATCCTGCGGATGTGCATGGACTTCACCTCCTTGAATAAGCACTGCCCAAAGGATCAATTCCCGTTGCCGCGAATCGACCAAATCATCGATTCCACCGCGGGATGTGAGCGTCTCTGCTTCCTCAACGCCTACTCAGGCTATAATCAGATTTGAATGAAGGAGGAGGATCAGGAGAAAACGGCGTTGGCGACGCCCTTTGGTGTGTTCTGCTATAGCACGATGCCCTTCGAGCTAAAAAACGCAGGAGCCACCTATCAGTGATGCATGCAGGCTTGCCTCAAGAATCAACTTGGTCGCAAAATCCAAGTCTACATTGAGGACATCGTCATCAAAACCAAAGAGGAAGCCTCGCTAATCGACGATCTACAAAAGACCTTCGCCAACCTCGACCGCTACCGGATCAAGCTCAATCCGGACAAATGCGCCTTCGCCATGCCATCTGGGCAGTTACTCGGGTATCTCATCTCCACGAGAGGGATCAAAGCAAACCCGAAGAAAATAAAGGCCATACTAGCCATGCAGAAGCCGAAGAAACATGAGAGGCGTCCAATAGTTGGCTGGGCGAATCGCGGCGCTCAGTCGATTCATCAATCGAATGGGCGAAAAGGCACTACCCTTCTACCAACTTCTCCGCAAAGATGACAAGTTCGAGTGGACAAACGAGGTGCAAGAAGCATTCGAGGACCTCAAACGTTTACTATCCACCTCGCCAGTACTGGTGACTCCACGTGAAAAAGAGCCGCTGTTGCTCTACATCTCCACCACCCACCATGTGGTCATCACGGTGTTTGTGGTGGAACAAGCCGAAGAAAACAAGGTCCACGGGGTCCAGTGCCCAGTCTACAACCTCAGCGAGGTGCTCACGCCAAGAAAACAGTGGTACCCGCACTACCAGAAGCTGGCGTATGGCGTCTTCATGACAGCCAGGCGACTGTGCCACTACTTCCAGGAGCACTCAATCATGGTGGTAAACGAGGCCCCGCTCGGGGACATACTCAATAACCCTGATGCCACCGGACGAGTCACGCTCTAGGGAATCGAACTGTCTCCATGAGACATCACATACGAAAAGCGCGACGCGATCAAGTCGCAAGTTCTCCCTGATTTCCTCGTGCACTAGATGGAGAACCAGCTCCCCGACAAGCCAGATATGTCCTACCTCTGGAAAATGCACTTCGACGGATCTAAGAGAAAGGACGGAGCTGGCGCAAGTGTCATACTGACATCGCCCTAGGGAGACAAGCTGAAATACATTCTGCGAATTTAGTTCACTGCCTCCAACAATGAAGCCGAGTACGAGGCTCTAATCCATGGGATGCGGATGGCGAAGGCCTGTGGTGCCAAAAGGCTCATCATCTACGGCGACTCCAAACTGGTGGTCAACCAAACGATGCACGAGTGTGACGCACTGGGCGACAACATGATCGCCTATCGCGACCTCTACGACACACTCGAAGGCGACTTCGACGACTATGAGATGCGACATGTGGGACGCGAAAGCAATGAAGAGGCGGATCTACTCGCCAATATTGGCTCCACCAGCACCCCCATACCACCTAGGGTATTTCTCGAGCGCATCTGCGAAAGCTCCATCAAGCCAAAGGCTCTAGAGAAGAACAACGCGTCAACGGACTCGGGGGCTACGCCACCCAACGAGCCAATAACACTCGACGACCTAGAGGTCGACATAGGACTCGGAGGACCAATGAGCATCATGATGATAGAGCCATCTTGGACACAACCCTACATTACATACCTACTCAGGAAGAGGCTGCCAGATGACTCGACTGATGCACGGTAGATCGCACGGCGATCCAAGGCATTCGCCCTCATCAACGGCGAACTATACAAGCGCAGCATCACAGGAGTGCTCTAATGGTGCGTCTCCAACGGGGACGGAAGGGACATCCTCCTCGACATCCACAAAGGCACCTGCGGGCACCATGCTGGCAGTCGCGCCCTTGTTGCCAAAGCTCTACGAGATGGATTCTACTGGCCCACGGCCATGTGCGATGCCAAGGACATCGTCCAGCGCTGCAACGCTGCAACGCTTGCCAATGATTCGCGGATAAATCTCATGCACCTGATGCGGAACTCCGGCCAATACCATTGGCTTGGCCCTTCGTGCATTGGGGACTCGACATGGTCGGCAAGCTCCCGAAATCCTCGCCAGGAGGTTACATCTACCTCTTGGTCGCAGTCGACAAGTTCACCAAATGGATCGAGGCCATGCCGGTGACAAATCAATCAGGGGCCAGCGCTGTCAAGTTCTTCGAGTACATTGTCTACCTCTTTGGAGTGCCACCCAGCATCATCACAGACAATGGGACGAACTTCACCTCTAAGGAGTTCCAGGAATTCTGCGAAAACCTTGGAATCAACATAAGCTATGCCTCGGTGGCTCACCCGCAGACCAACGGGAAAGTCGAAAAGGCCAACGGCCTCATCTATGGCGGAATCAAGAAACGACTCCTCTGGCCACTCGAACAAGCCGTCAGATGCTAGCCAGACGAGCTGCAATCCGTACTCTGGAGCTTGTGCACAACCCCAAACAGTGCCACGGGATACACCCCGTTCTTCATGGTGCACGGTGCTGAAGCGGTGTTACCCGCAGAAGTACGCTACAAAGCCCCGTGAGTGGTCGCTTACAGCGAGCAGGAGTCAACTCTTGCACTTGAAGACTCCGTCGACCTCCTTGACGAGGCACAGGAAATTGCAGCGGAGAGATCGACGATCTACCAGCAAAGCCTCCACAACTACCACAGTAGAAGGCTACGCCCCAGATCCTTCGTCGAAGGAGACCTGGTCCTGCGACTGAAGCAGCAATGGCATCTCAAGCTCGAGTCCCCTTGGGAGGGACCTTACGTGATTACAGAAGTAATCCCAGGTGGTGCCTATCGCCTTAAAGATTTCGAGACAGGTGTCGCATACTCCAACCCGTGGAACGTTGCGCAGCTACGTCGCTTCTACCCCTAGTCGTACTATTTCAGCCAGGCTACTTAGCCACACATTGTACCTCGTACTATTCTACGAATAAATAAAGCTAAGTGCCCCAAAACTCTGTGTTTTTCCTTATTTTTTGCAATTTTATCACTCGGGGGCTGCGCCACCCTTTACACTTTCATTCCACGAACAAATCGCAGTTTCCTGAGTAGCTGACACAACATCAATCGAACCCTTGATAAAACACCAACCCAGTTGCAACGCACCTGACAGGTTGGCAAGGTGCTGAGATAAAACACAAGTCAGGCTAACGAAAAGGGACTGTAGAGTACAACACACTCGCAAAATATAGAAGCTAGCATGCTCTTCACATATCAATGGGTATTAATTACATCCAACATATCCATACGAACTTTACAACACGTGTACAATTATGTGCATTATACAAGTCATGCTACTGCTGCAACAGAAGAGCGTTTGTTTGTTCCTCGAAGAAGTCGACAATTTCTTCTGTTGGGCGATCAACCGCTTGGTAGTGCAGAACCATGTCCCAGGTCATACCTTCCGGTGGAGGCGGTAGCCCAGCGGCAACAGCTGCAACATCTACATCCGGCCTATGCATTCGCACCAGCGACAACGCAACCTTAGCACCAGCTACTAACTGCTGTCGCATGCACTCGCGAACCGCACTGAAATCTTGGAACTTCGCTAGAAGAGCCAATAGGCTTGAAGGGACGGCGTCCAGCGGAAACAACATTTGATAAATATGCCTAAGGCATGACTGCGCCTTCTTCAAAAAATGAAGTACTCGAGAAGCACGATCCTATAGGGTCACAAGAGCGATCGCACGATCGTGGTCCACCCAAAAGTACCCACTCGCCTGCAGTTGCTCTTGGGCCAGGTCATTCATTCGAATGGCAATCCGGTCCTTCTCATCCTGTGGATGACGAGCACTGACAACTACACCAAGCAAAAAGGGTAAAGTATGAAGACAAGGCATCGCCACGACTGACTAAAAGAAAAGATGAGAGGGTAGAAAGCTAACATTTGAACTACTCACTCAGCTGCACCATCTCCTCCAAGAGATCATGGGCGGTGGCCTTCTCCGCCTTCGACTTCCATACATCTGCGCTACCGCGGAGGATGGGCAAATCACGCTCCAATTTCTTAACCCGATCACGCAATCGCGAAAGCAACAACAACTCCTACACCTTTGAGCGCGGCTGCGCCAAGGTTTCATCGGTGGGCGGAGGATCATGAGGACCACTCGAAGTACCCTATCACAAACCAAGCAAGAGCAAATAAGGGACCAAGAATACATTAATAAAAGGCATAAACGCATTCAAGCACAACAAAGTCTCGACAGGGACACTCCCACAAAAGCATTGTTCCAACACAAAAGGCTAAACACTACAACCATTACACATGCAGACTAAGGAGCATTTTGTTTCTTCAACTTGGACTTTGGCTTCGGGGGCTTCATCGCATCCGTGGTAGTCTCCGACGCCACAGACATGCTGGTGGTAGCCCCAGATGCCGTGGCCTTCGCCGCCTTCGCTCTCCGCCGCTCCTTGGAATACTTGGCGAGCGTCTCGATAAGTTGAGGACCATATTTTGCGCAGCTACGAGGAAAGGGAGCAAACACTACCGGCTGGCCTCCGGCGTCGACATGCATCGCCTTGGAAATAGCGACGGGGTCCATCTCCACGCCATGGGCTTGCACCATCGTGAGTGCCATGGTGGCGCCGATGGAACGCTGCGAGTTCCCGAAGTCTGCGGGAATACCTCCAGCGAGGGATTCCACTAGGTCTCCAACGTTGTCGATCAGCCCGGCCTTGGGAGTTAAATCCTCGCGGATGCGACTGAGCACATCCTTGGCCTTCCTAGCGTCTCCTGGAGGGAAACACTGCGGTCTTCGACTGTAGCGATGGCGCCTACCAATGCATCCGCGCGACACAGAGACTGGCGTCAAAGCTTAGGCCGCTGGCATCTGCATACTCAAAAGTGTTAGTACAACAACCACACGTCAAAGCAAAGGAGCAACGCAATATCCAGCCGAAAGAATACGTGAGAGGGACATGGAAATAGAGAAAAGTTGCTCATCGAACAACTTCTCCCTTTCAGCAGTGGAAGCGCGGAGATCCTCTTCTCGCTTTCACGACTCCTACAGCGCTGCGATTGCCTCGTCGTGATTCTTCGTCACCACGGCAAGCGTCTTCTTGAGTGCAGCAGCACGACGAAGTAGTTCATTGTGCTCAACTACAACGCACAGGGCATATCATCAATAAAATTCATAAAATTCACAAAGACAAAGAAGAAGTCAAAACTCACCTTTGACAACACGGTGGCGATTGTCCAGCAGAGCGTGCTGCCAACCCATAACAAGGACTTGCTCCGCCAGGCGAGCAGCTTCCTTCATGATGAGCTGCATCAGAACAAAACAAAAAGTTCAGCAACAGCACCAAGTATAAATTCGACTGCCAAAACAGCAAAACGACGCCTACATGATCCTCTAGCGACTCCGAAGATGACTATCGCACAGTCATCCAGGCAACCATCTGGTGTTCCCCAGCATGCGGGGAACTCGACAAATTGTGCCCGAAGTGGGTCGCCAATGGAGGAGAAGAAGACCGTTCGGCCACTTCCTTGGCCTTGGAGTCTGTGACTCCAGACTCCTTCACAAATTGGACGTCGTCAGAAGACGAAGACGCCGCTCGGCTACAAAACACATCAAGCAAAAACTTCAGGGAAAAAAGCAACTCCAAAAAGAAACCAAAACAAGGTCGCGAATGCAGAACTCACCAGCTAAATTTATCAAGGTCAAAGGATTTCTCCTCCGACTCCGATGACTCCTTCGGCAGTCGCAGCTTCTTCCGGGTAGGAGGAGCCATGGAGCGCATAGGAACGGTGGGGATTGGCTCCTCTGCAACAACAGAAGAGCCTTCTAGCATCGTCGGCGACGAGGCATCCGAGTCCTCACTGCGGGAACGCTTGCGAGTGTCCTGGTCGCTGGACTCGGGGGCTCCCTCCTCCTCTTCAATTAGGATGGTCGATTCCAACTCGTCCTCTTCATCCACTTCGCCAGGGATAACCCCTTCAGGACTAGGGGCAAATTGGGAGACAGCTTCCAGTCCTGCATTCAGAAGATACAAAATTATATATCAAAGCATCATAAAGGCAATCGAAAATGGAAACTACTTCATAGTACAGTTCTACCTCAGGAGGAGGGTTAGAGGCGTCAAAAGGAGGCACGACTGGTTTGCCTAGTAGAACCTCCTTGGCGGTGTATTTGATTACCAGTCGTACCCTCTTATCCACCTCACCCGCAGAAATGCCCTCGGCAGACACGCGAGTGACATCATCAGCACCGGTCCAGCGGAACATAGGGTGCACGCTGGCCTGTAGAGGCTAGACGCGGCGGCGCAACCAGGTGCGAATGAGGGCAGCGCCACCTTCTTCCTTGCCTATGCGGTTTTCAAGGTCGCAGACGCGCTTATACAACACTTCTGTCTCCTCGGACTCGCCCAGCATAATGACATTCTTAGAGGAGCGCCTCCTCTTGCAAGACACCGCGGCATCAAAGGGTGCGAGTCTCTGTTGGCCTTCTGGTCACGGATGTAGAACCACTTGTCCCTCCACCCTTGGACGGACGCGGTGATCTTGATGGAAAAATGGATGACCGAGGAGTCGACGTGGATCCCGCAGCCTCCTACGTCGTAGACTACCGAACCGGACGCCGATTGGCATTTCAGCTTAAAAAGCCTCTTGAAGAGGCCAAAGTGCGGCTCGATTCCGAGCCAGCACTCGCAAAGAGTAATGAAGCAGGAGATGTGGAGAATGGAATTTGGGGACAGCTGGTGAAGCTGGAGCCTGTAGAAACAAAGGAGACCGCGAAAGAAAGGATGCAGAGGGAGAGAAAGACCTCGGATGATGAACGCAAGGAACATCACCCGGAAACCAGGAGGAAGACAAGGGATTACCTCCTCATTGGGCACTCATGAGTCGTCTTCCGTAGGAGGAAGAACTCCATCTCGACGATGGAGATGCAGTTCGGCAGGCTTGATGATGGACGTCGGCCAGGCGCCATGGGTGATGCGGGTGCCCACACCTTTCTTCTTCCCAGCGCCGACGGCGTTGGTGCCCACGGTGGTGGTACCGCCCTTCTTCTTGCCAGCGACAATGGTGGCCGTGGATCCAGCAGTGGTGCCTCCCTTCTTCTTGCCCATGTTCCGATGGCGGTGAGAATGGAGAAAGTAACTAGGGAAGACATGGAGCTGGTCCAGTGCCGCGAAGAGGAAGTGCGCAAGGAAGTAGAGAGTAGCAGCAATGGCAATGGAGGCACGAGCAAAGAAGACAGATGGGAAAATTACCGCAGCTGCGCTGCTACTTAACCTCCTCGCAGATACCATCCAACGGCTAGCAGAAACCCTACTACATGCGTGGCGCACATCGCCACCGACACGTGGCGAAGTTGAAGCACGAACCTTCCCCCCACTATTCAAATTACGTGCGGAAATCGAGGAGACGCGGTTAAAATAGAAGATTACGCACGACCTGGCAAATCGAAGTCAGAAAGTGGGACCCACCACTTGTCACGTCCCGTCAAAGCCGCTCACACGGGCAACCGAGGTCATCACATCATCAGCACTGACGTCATTGATTCCAGCAGCAGAAGATTTTGACTACTTTAGTCCTTTCTCGAGTCTTCGACTCAACCAAGCACTCGGGGGGTTACTCCTAACAGGAGCACTGGCCGTGCACCCGAAAGATTTTTTATGCAGGTATACAAGATAAACCCTTCACTCGAACCATTGATTAGACTATGAACTACGGGTTACTCCCATAGGGAGCGCTGAAAGCATATTTGACTGAAACAAGCAACAAAAGACGACAGCAGTCGCAAATGTTTTTTAGTCCCCACTCGAGTCTACAACTCGAGTAGGCACTCGGGGGCTACTCCCATACGGAGCGCTGGTCACGCACCCTATGATTATTTTGCTGGTACATCATACTGTGTGTTGATAACATCCACACTTGAATACTATGGCGACTCCGCCTCATATTTTCCCTACAAAGAGACTACGTCTCCTGGGCTACCCGAATCATCTCCGCCATGACAAAAAATTCGGATGTCGCGCTTACTGCATGAAGATAAGATCTGAATAAGGCCTGGCAACGCATCTGCTATGCACTACCAGAAATATATCCGTACCTATAGGTGCGATGAACATGCCTTGACGGACGCGTCGAGTTCTCACACCTATATGGCCTGAGTCGAATTACGCCAGCACTTTTCCGAATTCGAGTCCGGGGACTCGAGTTTGAGTAGATTGCGTTGTTTTGCCCTAAGGCAGTTAACTGATATCGATACATCGGATAAATCAGGCACGTATATCAACAATCCCTATGACACAAATAGAACACTCGAAAAATGCTCAGTCATGCACTCGAAAAACTTTATAAAGTCCCCAGTCGAATCTGCGATTCCGGTGGACACGCGGGGGCTACTAACATGGGTATACCCTACATGTACTCGAGTTTGGTATATACGGTCCAGATACGGCAGAAGCCCACGGCGTTGCCAAGGTCCAATGAAGAATTTGAGTGGCCCACGGACTTTCGATTGCTTGCGAGACAATAAGAAGTTAAAGATAGAAAGTTCAAAGGGAAAACTCTAATCTATAACCGACTCGACCTACTACCCGATACCTAGCCTATCTATATAAAGGCTAGGAGGGGCGGCGAGGAGGACAATCACCACCCTAGTTTCCACAACACTCGCTAGATTGCATCTGCGTGCCCCTGTAATCTTTGATTCCTTTGTTAATTCCAAGAGAAGACAAGCAGGAGTAGGGACCTCTACAAGGCCTGAACCTGGGTAAAACTTGTGTCCCTGTGTGCTTGTTTGCTAGCCGATTGATGCCTCCAGCACTCCCTCCTTCTCCAAAACCCAAGTCCATAACAATGGGCATTGACGAGTTAAACCCTCGTCAGGGGGTGACCCCTCACCTCCCCCATTCATGCGGTGGTAACCCCCTCCACATAAATTTGTCCCTTAACATTCCTCTTTAAAGTCTTTAATTTAAATGCATTAAATTTCTCCAAATTTAATGCTCTCTCATTTAATAAAACTCTTTTATTGATTTTATTTATAATTTTGTTAATTACTTTAATTAAAAAACATTCACAGAAAACCCCTACAACATTTCAATATTACGTATAGAACCAATTTTAGCAATTTCATCCGAAATAGTTTCGGTTTCTATTGAAATAATTCCAGCGCTTTGCAATTCATTTGTCTGAAACATATTTGCTCCAAATGGTGTTGGTGTCCCTTAAGTGTGTCACCCTACGGTTTGTGAATAATGCAGACATGATCGATACCCCTCTCAGATAAATAATCAGAAGCGGGACCTGGAGATCCATACTGACTCCTACACATTCTACGATGAATTCTGTGACATTGAGAACCTTTAATGTTAGTAACTAAATCCCTTTGTCTCGCGATATATTGGATGTCCGAGATTCAATCATCGGTATCTCCATACCTAGTTTGATCTTGTTACTGACATGTACTCTTTTCTTGTTCCCGTGATATAACATTCTAGTGATCTCATCACTTGCTTGCAAGCTAACCAATGTGATATCACCGAGAGGGCCCAGAGAATATCTATCCATCATCAAGATGGACAAATCCCACTCTTGATCCATGAGCCACTACATAACACTTTCGTAGTACTGAAACCACCTTTATAATCACCCTTTCACAGTGTGACGTTTGATGTTATCAAGATACTCTTCTAGTGTTAGTGATTAACATGATCTCAGGGTCTAAGGACTAGGATTACTTCGTTAGATGTTATAGCAATATAAACACAATGACTTTGATCGTAATGCTATACTTCGGATGAATGTTCATCACATAATTCCACTAATGTTGTGACCTTGTTATTAACAACATCCAATGCCCATGATCAGGAAACCTTGATCATCTTGTTAATCAACGAGCTAGTTTATAAGAGAGGCATAACTAGGAACTTTCCTTTTATTTATTAAACACACATGTATTAACGTTTCCAAATTAATACAATTATAGCATGCAAAATAAACATCTATCATATACTTGGAATATGTATAATAACAACTTTATTGTTGCCTCTCAGGGCATATTCTCTTCAATTATTGATTATATATTTGGTATTCTGGTATTCTAGCAAAGTCGAGGGACATATCGCTGGTCATGGGCAAGCTACCCTTCCTGAACTCCGATATATGTCCTACTCCTGTTTACTACTCGTTTTGGAATCTTGTTTATAAACTGCCTTCTTACCTACATGGTTTGTTTTAAATAAAGCAACGATGATAACTTGGCCCCTCCATGTTATGGACGAGTGTACATTAGGACACCTACCCTTGTTTGACACCCACTTTGCTCCCTTTAGATCGAGGTTATGATGACTAGCATCCTATTTCTTTAGGGAAACCACGGTTTTCAATGAATAAAACTATTTTGGGTTTTACCCTACCAAAAAGTTTTCAGAATAAAACCCTTGGAAAGAGGCATCGTTCTGAGTGGATGTTTTCAAATAAAGTATGATGATGAGAAGGACGAAGGATTGAGAAAGAGAAAGAGAAGGGATGTTCTATGCCTTCACCGGAACAATTTATCCATGCAACCACATTACCCCTGGAGCTGGGGCTTAGCTCGTAGTTTGTTGTCTTTAGCCGGGGTAGCTTGTACTTGCTAAAAGGGAGAAATCCCTGGAATTGCGGGCAGACACTAACAGTTCTACAGATCTGGAGCATGTACCTTGCTTCAGCAAGAGTGAGCCTGTCTTGGCAGGAGTGCCGGTGCAACAATTGGGTCTCCCGCGGACGGTATGCTTTAGGAGTGGACAAGGAAGTGGAGTCACCAAGTTAAGGTATACGCCAAGCTTCGGTTCAGGTATACGCGTGTATGGAAGGGAGGACTATGGCCGGGGGCCACATACTTGTTGCCGGGGAGAACAAACCCAAAAGTAAAAGCCGTTGTTGCTAGGGATGACTAATGAAAGGTTAGGTTTGATTATCCGAACCCCCGTCTACCATGTGTAGCGGGCCGTGGTTGTATCCCGGTGGATGTATTAATTCTTATGGGTAAAGTGCACAAACTCTGCTAAGTGTAATCTATTCGAATAGCCGTGTCCACGGTCAAGGACGGTTGGAAAGGTTATCGCTAGGAATACCCTTGGGCTGATTTTCGAGAAAATAAAAAGGATGTGAGTTGGTCACGAGAGAACATGAGGATGATGTTTAGTTTTGACCATGGATGGTCGAGGATGTTTAAAAAGGGTTTTCTCTAAAACTGTTTTCAAAAAGATTTTCAACAAGCATATGGAGATATCCAGATTTATAAAATGGTGACATGTTTTTAGAACTCTTTTTCAACAATGATATAGAGATGCCACCATTACAATAGAAAGCTTGTCTTTTCAAAAACAACCATAGATAGAGCTATCTTTCCACAACCAAAATTGCATTATCTTGTTTACCTTATCCTGGTGGTTAGCGAGTACATTCAAAAGTACTCACTGACATTGTCCCTGACTATTTACTTGTCCAGAATTTCAGAATCTAGAAGACGGAAGAATGTGGTGACGTCTATGCAATCTAGGCCATCTTCCCAGTCAGTTGCCTATAGGTTAAGGCATGATTGGGCTCTGCGTTTGATGAAGATCCGCTGCTGAAGTTTATGCAACCATAATGGTATCTATGTATGTCTTGTATTCTTTAAATTCGGGATGTTGTAATGATACTCGTCGGTTATGTTCCACATCTCACTGATCATTGGAACATGGTTATATGCATAACATGGATTTCTCGGAATATAAATCCGGGAGACCCCACAAACAAGGTATCAGATCCATCCTTACTATAGGAGACCTTAGTTAGCATGGACGTTAGATAGAAACCAGAAAACCTATTCTCTAAAGACAAGGGAAATGAGAAAACTATCTACAAAAGTGCTTACATCTCCTCCCTCTCTATTTTGAAAACTACTTGCAAAAAGATGAATTAATAATCCTAAAAACTTTACACACTCGTCACTAACCCAACCCTACCTTAAAAATTGTTGTAGATGGCCTCTTTTTGCTTGGAGGGCATCATCATTGGAGACAGTTTCTAGCTCTTTGAAGAGCAACTTCATGATCTACTGAAGATAGTCAATAGGCCCCCACCAAAGATTGAAGGAACTGAACTCCCTCGTAGCAACACTAATGTGACGCAATGGGTCATCAAGGCTGTCATTCCCTCCCATGAAGCCAACACCGAGCCTACCATCTTCACCTTCCTCGATCGCAACTAGGTTGATGGTGTAGTGCGAGCCATACAGGATATAATGGCGCGCATATATATGCAAGATTCATGAGGATGAGCTGAAGAAAACCCCTTATCATCTGTTTGGAAAGCGCGATAAGGATGGACTTCCCACCGAGTTCTTCCTCACATGCTGCATTGGGAATCATCTAGAGAACATGGAGTACCTTCTCCAACATCACCAGGAAGATCTTGACAAGACCCATCATATGAATCTGCTCCTGAAGTTGGATCTCGCAATACTCCATACCCAAGAGAGAAGTCTCAGAGCCGCCAATGCTCGCCTAGAAAATAAATTGGCCATTGAGGTGCCCTCAACTCCTGAAGATGAAGACCCAGGAACTGGAGATGAACTTCTATCTCTCCATGAGTACCACCCCATTGCTCAGTCACCAACTCAGGACGAACCAACTGCCACCCTGCCCCTTGGGAAGGCACCACTCTCTCCTTCACTGAAGACGAGCTCAACATTTCCCACACCCCCAAGGATATGCAGTAGTTGGAGCCCCACTACTCCACTATAAGCCAACAACAACCCTAAAGATGCACCTTCTGAGTAGTCACTCGCACTACCGTACTCGCCTGTCTCGCTTAGGGTAGAGTCATGTATCATCCCTGACTGCGTTTTGTAATGTTAAGTACTATTGACACCTACGGCTACAGATGGGCTTATTCTATAATAACTTCCTTGGATTGCTATGCTTGTTCGATGTCTCTCTGCCGTGTTTTACCCAAGACGTTGCATCAGACCCTTCCTGGAACAACCACAGCCCGAATGATCCCATCCCCTGATGTCTAGTTTGATCCTGAATGTTGGATGGCTGGTGGTACCCCGCTAACTACCCCCTATGAGGCCTAGACCCTCGGTCTGACATGTTTATTGCTACCTCCTAGCCTTATACCCTAACAACCTCTCCGAGACATAGATTAAAGGATAACCTACCCACCTAACCCCCCAAATGGGAGTAGACTTTGTCAAAGTGGACACCAAGATCGGAAGCTCCTCCCCTGAAGGCCAGACTATGTCTGACTCTTCAAGGCCAAGATGCTTGAAGACCCCGAGATTACTTTTACATAGAGTGAAAGCAACACCAAGAATCCATGTAAAGACGTTTAATCGTAGAGGAATTCTTTTAACTAGTTTAGGGACTAACAAGAAGTACCATTAGTCGCTAACCTGCCCAACGTTAACATTTTAAGGTTTCATTAGGAAACCACGCTGAGAAGGTTTATGCAATAGAATGTTACTCAAGGACCTCTACTCAATACCTAGGGAAATACAACCTTCCTCTAGCATTACATCTAGCACTCCAAGACAGAAGGTCTACACCCATCCCGAAGAACCTTAGTGAAGCTCTAAGGTGGAAAGACTACGTCTTTCCACCCAATTCTAGGAAACCGCCTACCGAAAGCTATTTCAGGAAGATTTCCAGATCTGATGCCTCACGAGTCATCAGATGAGAAACTAACTAAAGATTTTACAAAGCCTCTCTATTACTTCAGCTGAAGACCCACCTCAAGGACCACAGTTTTGCTAACCCCATCAGTTCTAACCCATCCAAAAGATCCGAAAACTTCAACAACCTCGATAGGATAAATACGAATAACAGTAGTATATGAGCCTCGTAGGACATAGTTTGTGGACATCATCTGAAGACCTCAACTCTATACAGAAGGTTGCTGATAGTCTTCAAGCATCATCCGACGACTCCATGAAGGAAGGACTGCGTTGTCCTCAAGCTAACCTAGTTTAACCTTAAGAGGGAAAGACTCCATATTTCCCACAAAACCCTCTGCCAGAAACAATCCTAGGAGTCTTGACCCTAAAAGAGTTAAATAGGATACGATAAGCCCTAAGGAAAACAATGTGTACTCTTACAGAATAAGACATCAAGCTATAGACTCCACGCCCAGAAGGGTATGTCGCGGAGTTCCAATTAAAGGTAGTTGGTCTAACCTAATCCCCCGAGGTATTGAGTTCAAAAGGAAAAGAAGATCATCCATAGCCATCAAGACTGAAGCCTTCTCCACTCTCAGTGCATCCAAGAAGACTGAAGTTCAACTTCATAGGTAGAGTACCCAAAATCAAAGACAAAGCCAGTAAGATACTAGGCTTAAGACATAGTACTAACCCTGACTCAAAACCCCTTAACCCTACTCTCCTGAATCTCAGGACGAGATTCTTTTAAGGGGGAAAGGTCTGTAACATCCCAAATTCAGCAACCTTGATTAGATGTCTTGAATGCAAAAATCAGGCGAACAAAAACTTTTTCTTGCTAAGTGTTGCAATGGTTGCTTACTTGTTTGCTTGGACTCATGCCACTGATTGTGTATTACATGATATACTCCTTACCTCCACCCTAGTTGACAAAAACTATTTTACAAAGGAAATGTCTTGGCTCATCTTTCATATTCTCCAATGTTCTGGCATTCCAAAACTTGAGCCAAGATGACTTTGACACAACAAAATGTACTAGTTTCTATTAACAAAACTATGGAGAACTATATATGATATCCTTATGTTCTCAAGAGAAAACTTTCAACTACTCTTACCTCTAGGTTTTTCCAAAACCTGTCCCTAAAACATTTTCAGTCTAGTCTTGGTAGAAGTACCAAGAGCCCCTTATCTTACTTCAAAACAAAACCTGTTCAAAATGCCAACCCTTAGCTAGGCTTGATGGTAACGTCAGTAGTAGATGAAGGACTTGATAAGATGAATTGCCTTGATCTGCTGTTAGATGATTTTCTTGATCTGATGTTTGACTTGTTTGCTTAGGAACTAGAGTGATCTAGTCTAGGAGCTCATCCTCTAGGATCAAACTAAATTAATATTACCAAACCCTAAGCAAGATTCCCAAGATGTATCTGATCTCTAGCCACTAAGTGGTCATCTAAAACCCTTAACCATATCACTTCTGAAATTATCCCTACCAGAAGCTTACAAGTCAATGAAGACCCACTCCAAGCATGGATCCCTTATAATCAACCTACACTTCAACATCATCCACTTGATGATGATTTGGAACCTCGCATCATCTCAAAACCATCCCCTCTTATATTCTAGTCTAAAACCCTCAAACTACCAAAAATGGCTAAGTATGGAAAACTATTATCAAGATGCCATCTTTGAGTCTCCCTCATTTCAAATCCTTCTGCATTTTTGGGAATGAACTTGAACCATCTTGTATACCTTCATAAGAACTACCAAGGACCACTCTTTCCCTTGGCTATATCATCTTACAACCCACTTGTTCTTGATGGTTTTGCAGGCAAGCAAATAATCTTTCATGCAAATCTTATCAACATGCCTACTTTGGCAGAAGCTCACATCTTCATACTATCTTCCTTGGACCAACTCTTGGCATGGTTGACTCTATTCATAAAGGTCTATCAATCCCGACTTCACTTGTTTCAATTGCAGCTCTATGCCTCCAAAACCCACCTAGTTTTGAAGGCTACTTGATTATCTGCTTTGGCAGCCTTTTTTCAACAAAGTTTTCCATCACCTCTATCCCACATCAAATACAGCCAAGCCCAACCATCACCTCTATTCCATCACCTGGTGTGTACATCCATCCATACCTTGTACCAAGGTGAGCTCTAAGCTGTCTAATCCAACCAAGTTTAGGTGGTATAAAAATATCAAAACCCTAGATCCTCAAAACCTAGTTTCCTTCCTTTTTCAAGGAAATTCCAAAACCCAAGGTTGATTATGATAGATAATTCAGGTTTACATCATCCATCTTGAATATAATCATTTACCAAATAATTTTCATAATTATTTGGACCCTAAAACAATTTAAATTCCCTCCTTTGCAAAATCCTCACAAAAAATCCTATAAAGGCAAGTTTGTTTCTCTCCAAACTACCTTGCCAACTTAAGGAACATTTGATGCCTATATATCATATCCTATCTTCCCACCTCAAAAAGAAATATTTTTTAGATGCTTTATTATTTCTTGTTTCACTTTTTCTTAAGGGATTTCTATTTTCGTGCCCATGGTTCGTTAGTTGTACTCAGTTTTCCCCAGTCGCTTAGTTTTTCCTCACTTTTCCCCTCCCTCCATTTCGAAACCCTCACAGGTGGACGGGGGGATGCCATCATGTCAAAGGATGGGCCATTACATGCTGATAGGTGGGACCACGTTGGGGCGGGTCGTGGGTTGAGCGTTACGTTACATCGCCTCGACCGTTATGTGCTGACGGGTGGGGCCGTGTTGGGACCGGTCCTGCATACATGGTGAAGGGTGGCGCTGCATTGGGACGGGTGTTGCATATGTGGTGAAGGGTGGGGACGCATGGAGACACGTCAGGCCGACCATTCTCGCTCCGAGCATGGAACAGCTCCCACACCGCCCCTCCGTTCCCCTGCTGTCGTGCCCTCCTACTTGAGAGCCCCTCCTACCTTATGTCGTCCTCATCCCCCGAGCCGCCCCCTCCCTGTAGCCGTGGAGCCCACTCTAGCTCTGCCTACTCCCCTGCTAGATCTACCCCTTTCGCGTAACAGTATGTGACACCGGTGGGTGTACCGGTCCTCCCTATCGAGCGTGGAGAAGATTGGGTGGAATCGGAGGGATCTAACGCATGGATTCCATCTGGATAAGTATCATTTACCTTTGTTGATTTATTATAGGTAGTAATTGAGCGTGAATCGTTGTTTCTCAGCTAACTACCCTGCTTTTCAAATAGGATTGATCTAGCGCTGGCATTTTGGCTGGCAGTTAAAGTGGATACGTGGTTGTGAATGGTATCTCTCTATATTTTACTTCCCAGTGGTGGTTGCAACCTCCATAACTCCTAGAGATTTGAAAGATAAAATATATTCTAAATTCCCCTAGAGCAATGGTGATTCAGTTGATTTGCAATATTTCAACATTAGTGTAACATCCCAAGTTCAGCAACCCTGATTATTTGTCTAGAATGCAAAAATCAGGGGGGGCAAAAACTTTTTCTTTTTTAGTGGTTTAGTATTTGCTTGGTTGCTATTAGTGTTTATGCCTATGACTGTGTATTAGATGATATATTCCTTACCTCAACCTTAGTTTACAAAAGCTATTTAACTAAACTATCCTGGCTCTTTTACATATTCTCAAATGTTCTAGCATTTCAAAACCTAAGCCCAGATGCTTATGTAACCAAAACTATTTTAGTAGCTTCTATTAAAAAACTATGGAGAGCTACAATCTCCTTATGTTTTCAAGACAGAACCTTCAACTACTCTTACCTCTAGGATTTCCAAAAAGCTTTTCAATTATACTATTGGTAGAGATACCAAGGAATCTTACCCTATTCAAACTCCAACCTTTCAAAATTCCCATCCTTGCCTCAATCTAGGATTGATGTTACACAGTGTTTTCCCATTATTTCAAATGCAACAAACTCAATCTATCAAAACTTACTGAAGTGAGTAAGGTGTTTTATGTTGGTTTGTTGTATGGTATTGCTGATTGTATGCCTTGTATTGATTGTGCCCCTTGTTTGCTTGCATGTGATCCATATAGACGATATATGCGATTAATGCAGAGACAAGAAGATGATTATTTTTGGTATTGGCATTCTTGGTTAACTAAAGAAGAAGTCCAGGGACATATTTTAATATTGCTGATCCTTAGGCAAGCCACCCTTCCCGAATTCCGATACTTTCCCTACTCCATGTATTACCTGTTTTGTATCTCCTTTATAAATTGCATTACTATCAGCATGTCTTGTTTTATAAATACTGCGCTAATAACTTGGCTTCTCCAAGTTATGACTTGGTATCCCTCATGACACCCACCCTGATGTATACCTACCTTTTACGCCCTTAAGATCGAGGTTATGATGACAAGCATCCTACCCCGTTGGAAACTACAGTTTTCTGATAAATAAATTGTTTTGGGATTACCCTACTACAAATGTTTTTAAAATGCTTTGTAAAACCCTTGGGAAGAGGCATCGTTTCCAAGTGGATGTTTTAACTAAAGAAATGGTGATGATGAGAAATGAGAAAATGGACAAGAGAAAGAGAAGGGATGTTCCACGCCTTTACCGTAACAATTTATCTATGCAACCACATTAGCCCAGGTGCTGGGCCTTAGCTCGTAGTTTGTTGTCTTTAGCCAGGGCAGCTTGTACACTGCTAATTGGGAGAAATCCCTTGAACTCCGGGTGGGCTCTAGAATAGATCTACAGATCTGGGGCCTACAGCTTGCTTCGTTGAGTTGCCGGTGCAACAATTGGGTCTCCCGCAGACGGTATGACTTAGGTAGTATGGACGGAAGTGGAGTCACCAAATTAAGGTATACGCCAAGCTGCGGTTTGGGTATACGCGTGTACGAAAGGCAGGACTATGGCCGGGCGCCACATACTCGTTGCCAGGGAGAACAAACCCAAAAGTAAAAGCCGCCTTTGCTAGGGATGAGAAATGAAAGGTTAGGTTTTATTATCTGAACCCCCGTCTACCGTGTGTAGCGGGTCGTGGTTGTATCCCGGTGGATGTATTGATTCTTGTGGGTGAAGTGCACCAACTCTATAGAGCATAATCTATTTGAATAGCCATGTCCATGGTCAAGGATGGTTGGAAAGGTGATGGCTAGGAGTACCCAAATGGTGGTTTTGGAAAGATGGATGAAAGTATGGAGGTCCTGAGAGGACCTGAGTTTAAGGTTTTGTTTTGACCAGAGATGGTCAAAGATGTTTAAAAAGGGTTTTTCTCTAAACTATTTTCAAAAAGGTTTTCGTCTAGGATATGGAGATATCAGGATTTATAAAATGGAGGCATGTTTTCAAAACTCTTTCTCAACAAATATATAGAGATGCCATATTTACAAGAGAAATCTAGGCTTTTCAAAAACAACTCTGGGTAGAGTTATCTCGCCACAGCCAAATTGCATTATCTTGTTTAACTTATCTTGGTGGTTTGCGAGTACATTCAATGTACTCACCGGCATTGTCCCTAGCTATTTACTTGGCCAGATTTTCAGAAGCACGAAGCATATTGGAGTCGATGACGTCTATGCGAGCTAGGCCGTCTTCCTAGTCAGTGGCCTGTAGGTTAAGGCATGATTGGGCTCTGCGTTTGATGAAGATCCTCTGTTGAGGATTATGCAGCCATAATGGCACTTATGTAAGTCTTGCATTCGTTAAGTTTTGGATGTTGTAATGATACTTGTCGGTTATGTTCCACGACTCACTGATCATGGGAACATGGATATGTTCATAACATGGATTTCTCGGACGATAAATCCGGGGGACCCCACAATTAGCAAGCAAAGATTGCTCGCACTAACTAGTGAAGCTGATCTGGTAATGCTTTTCTCTGTGAATCCTACCGAACGTTTTGGTCTAATTCATCTACATGTGCAACCTAAAGTTGAATACATGGGAAAGAGGATTAAAGCATCATATGGTGGTCAGGCATCATCAGGTGGTCGGGCATCATGTGTCTCTATTGTCTGTACTAATAGTGTGCGCCCTCGCGCTCCTTGTAGGTCAACAGCAGTACCATCTGTTCGCACTGCGAGTGTAAGCCAAATCGCTCGTGTGGCCGATGTGGAGGACGAAGCAGAGCCTGCCGAATGACCGCCTCCACTAGATGACGAGGATGAGTTGATGTTTCCTGAATTGGTAGATATATTCATTAAACATGCACTAGAGGATCAATAAACGGAGGAATTGGCCCACGGTGCTAGATTTGATGACACTGATGAAGAAGAGAACGATGACAACAATGACAGTCTCGTTTTAGCCGAGTACGATGGTTAGGACTTGCCAGTAATTGAGTGCGATAGGAACGATCCTAAGATTTTAGAAGGCACCGTATTTGAAATGATGCGGGACTATCATAATGCCCTTACTGCATATTGCATCTGCACCAATAATTATTATGTTGTTATTAAGAGTGAGCCAGCAAGGTTCATAGTGAAGTGCCCATACAAGTGTTGTAGGTGGAGGATGCATGCATCCACTATGCTCAGGAGCAGTTTGGTTCAGGTATTACAACCAGTTGTGTATTTTAGATCATTGTGTAGAATTTGTTATCTTTACCTGACATTTTCATTATGTTTCAGATAAAAGGTAACCAGTTTGAACATTCTTGTCCACCTCAAGGGGGATAGCCAAAGGACAAAAAACTAGCAAATACAAGGTGGTTGGCAGATGCAATCATGGATTGGATGAGAGCGAACCCATCACTTGGTGCAACAGCGCTCATAAAAAGGTTTCTGAAAAGTTTAATATTAGAGTACCTTACATGAGGATGTTCTATGAAAAGGAAATGGCTCTTGATAGGATCAATGGTCCATGGAATGAAAGTTTTCAGTTGCTTTACAGCTTCAAAGCTAAAGTGGACATGGCTAGTCCAGGTAGGGTTGTAACGATAGACATGCATATAGTTCAGTACAAAATAAGAGGGAAGAGAATGGAGAAGGAGTGCTTTAGAAGGGCTTTTGTTTGTTTCAAAGCTTGCGGGCAAAGGTTTCTGGATGGTTGCAGGCCTTATTTGGCTGTGGATGCAACAACTCTTCATGGCAGATTCAAAGGACTGCTAGTAGTTGCTACTGCAGTTGATGGCCACAATTGGATGTTCCTTGTTGCTTTTGGAGTTTTGGAGATTGAGTCAGAGGAAAGTTGGACTTGGTTTCTGGAGAATTTGCGCGACCTTATAGGTCATCCACCAGGACTTACTATCCACACGGACGCTTGCAAATGTTTGCAGAAAGCTGTCAAAGTAGTATTCCCCGGAGTGGAGAATAGGGAATGTATGTGACACTTAGTGCATAATTTTACAAAGAAATTCAAGGGTAAAGTTTATACTAATAACCTATGACCAGCTTCATACACATGCACTTTGAGGAAGCATCTGTATCATTTGGAAGTGTTGTATAAACAAAAACATGCGATGAAGGAGTACATGGATGCACATCATGGAATGGTGTGGTCAAAACGCCAATTCAATGAAATTTGCAAGGTAGACTATGTGACAAGTAACCTTGCAGAGATTTTCAATGCAAAGGTCTAAGTCATTGAAAGGGCTTATGCTGTGGCAAATATTTGATAAGATTAGGCAGATGATCATGATAAAGATCGATTTGCCTCAAAGAATTGCATCAACAGTATATGCTAGCCATCTCATCCTCCCATCTTTGATTAAGGCTTTCGCTAGGGCAAAACAATTGAAGATGAAATGCATTAGAAGAGGAATGGAGGTTGAGGCAACGTACACTGATAGTAAAGATAGGCAATGGAGGTATCCAGTGAGTTTGGTTAATAGTACATTCCCATTGGAGGAAATGGCTGCTCCGTGGGAAATGCATACATGCATTGTTTTTCATGAGTGTTCTAGGTGGTGAAGAGGGTGAAGTTGATCAGTGCGTGTTGGAGTATTTCTATGTTACCAAATTTAGGGCAGCATATGCTCAGAATGTTCTAGCCTTGTTGGGAAAAGACCAATGGATGGAAGTGAATCCAGGCTTCAAGCTATACCCTCTAGTTTTTACTAGACCAGCAGGTAGGCCAAAGAAGAATAGGATGAGAGCTAGTGCAGAGGGTGGTGCACCACCTCAACGACGTAAGTGCAAACGATGTGGGATCCTAGGGCACATTGCTAGGCTTTGTAAAAATGCAGTGGACCCAGCTTATGGAATAAATGATCAGGCGGGAGCACCAAATGTAGATGAGAATGAAGTATTTGAACGAGAGGAGAATGAAGCAATGGATACATTGCAGATTGAATCAACGGATCGAGGGGAGATGGAACCAAATGCAGGGGAGATTGAACCAAATGCATGGGAGGTTGAACCAGATCCATGAGAGATTGAACTAATGGATCGACAGGAAATTGAACCAAATGCAGGGGAGATTGAAACAAATGCAGGGGATATTGAACCAATGGATCGAGAGGAGATTGAACCAAATAAAGGGGAGATTGAAACAAATGTAGGGGATATTGAACCAATGGATCGAGAGGAGATTGAACCAAATGAAGGGGAGATTGCACCAAATGCATGGGAGATTGAAGCATTTATTCATTGGAAGCAGAGTTCAAAAGTAAAGGAATTACACAAGAGGATATTGAAGAAATGATGCCAATGCATTTTGAACCGGGTGAACCAATGAATCGAAACGTGGTTGAACCAATTGCATGACAGACCGAAGCACTTGATTCATTGGATGTAGAGAAAAACAACAAAGGGAACAAATGGAAGAAGCTGATGGTGGACTCCGAGAATATTCTAGCCAGGATCGCCCGGAGCAAGGTGGTGAACTCCGAGAATATTCCAGCGAAAAACACTAGGAGCAAGAAAAAAATGAATTTGAATTATTAATTTGAATTTGTATGATGAATTTGAACTACTGCCAATGTTTCTATTGAATTCGAACTAGTGTGACGCTCCCAAGTTTGTATGTTGGATAACCCCATAATTTATGTGTTACTGCAAGTTTCTATTGTCATCCACCTAGTTACTTAGCACTGCTCAGTTTTGCCCTAGACATATGGACAACACATGGGGTTTAGCTAGTTCATGGCTTAAACCATAGCAAACATTGACCAATTGATCCAAAATTTGGCACACTTGTGTATCCTGGATTGATTTAACATATGAAATTGGAAATTTTGGATTTACTTGTAATCAGCTACATTTTCTTTTTTCTGAGTGATTAAATTCAAATAAATAGTTTTAGGGTTAGTTTAATTCAAAAAATAAGTCAAAACATAGTGCAACCTTTGAATGGAGTCTTGTTATGTTACCTACAACCTAGCATGAATAATAAAGGAAAAGAAATAAACATAAATGGACTTCTCCCCTAAACCACTTCTTAAATCCTTCTTGGAATGATCTGCTAGCTATGAAGATGCATGGCTTTCTACTCAGTCAACCTCCAAAATAACCCATCCCAAAACATACTTTTTCTAAATGAGGCCAAATTTGGCACACTTGTGTATCTTTGAGTTGCAAACAATATAATGTTGTCCAAGATGGATTATTTTGCACAAATAACACATTTTCCATTTGTTATGCCAAAAGCTTGAATTTCCCTTGGTCATTTTTTATCGGAGCGCCCTTGTTTTCCTTAGCTCTACTTAGTTTTCCCCTCCCGCTAAAATTTTCCTCAGTTTTCCCCTCCCGCTAAAGTTTTCCTCAGTTTTCCCCTCCCGCTAAAGTTTTCCTCACTTTCCCCTCTCCTCAGTTTGGCTGCGCAATGATTGGCCAAGATGTATGTCACACGGATCTTAGCCAACCACCATTGGATACATCATGATCCGACGGGATGGAGGTCTCTCTCTCCTGATGGGCACACCTAACCTTGTAAGGTGAGGAGAGCCCGACAGGCTAGATGTCTCTCACTCCCTTTCCCTGACGCACGTGTACCAGCCGCATCAACTAGCGCTCAGTTTGGCTGTGCTCTGATTGGTCGAGATGTATGTCACATGGATCTTGGCCAACCACCATTGGATACATTATGATCCGACGGGCTAGAGGTATATCTCTATCGTTGGGCTACGGAGAGGAGAGCACGAGGGGCTGAATGTCTCTCCCTCTCTTTCCCTGTCGCACATATACCAACCGCATCTTCCTGCCTTCCTATCGATGTACGGCGGCACGATAGTCCGAATGGCACGCAGTGGTGCGGATCTAAGCATGGCGGTCCGAACGGCATGTGGCGGCATGGATCTAAGCATGGCGGTCTGAATAGCGTGTATAGGCGTGGACCTAAGCGTGGCGGTCGGAATGACGTGTAGCGGAACGGATCTACACGTGGGGGTCGGAAGGGCTTGCGGCGACGTGGATCTAAGCACGGCTGGTAGAACAGTGTGCGGTGGTGAGGATCTAATCGTCTGAAATTTCTGTCTCTGTCTGTCGCACTTCTGTTCACATCCTCAGATCCGTTGCTGATGAAAGACACCGATGGAAGCCATCATCCACAACATCAGTGCGACAATGGTGGTGCCGATAGTGGTCATCGATGCGAAGACGATTGAAGCCATCATCCGCAACATCACTATGATGGCGCAGATCAAGCCCTCGTGAACCAAAGCTGAGGGAGGCAGGCCTTGGTCGCGGCTGGCACATCAAGGTGGACTTCGACGGTAAAGGCTAGATGGGAGCACTTTGCCCGTACTTCTTGGAGTACACATACGGCAGGGAGGGTGGCTAGCTCACCGTCCACTTAAAATTGGGACAAATTTAAACCCAATTTGAACCAAAATTCTTTGACATAAAATATATGTATGGTTTGAATAAATTTGACATGTATTTGAGCCGTGAGGCTGGTGGATATGCTCTAAAGCTGATTCATAAGTAGTAGTACTTGCTTTGAAACTCTCCGATGGGCTTGTATAAATTTGATCAAAATATGTATGATTTGAATCAAAATTGATATGTATTTGAGTAGTGAGGATGGTGGCTATGCTCTAAAGCTGATTCATAAGTAGTACTCCCTCCGACCCGAATTAATTGATTTAGATTTGTCTAGATTCAATTGTATCTTGACGAATTTGAGTCAACTAACTTGGATTGACAATCTTATCCACTAATTTGGAATAGGGAATGGATGTTGCCGCCAACGCTGCAACTCTACATGGCAGCCACGATGGCAGCGACAGAACAGTCAAAACTGATAGGCCCCAACTTGACCCTCTAGGCATTTGGCACACCAATTATGGCCAACTAGATCCAATGGCAAGCAACTCGTTCCCCGCAATGCATTCTCTCGACAACTTTGGCACCGCTAGATCTAATTGCAAGCAACTCGGGCACCGCAATGCATTCTCTCAACCACTTTGGGACCGCTAGATCCAATGGCAAGCAACTCAGGCACCGCAATGCATTCTCTCGACAACTTTGGGACTACAAAGAGACTAAATTAGCTGGAATTCACAACCATCTATTGAATAACAATTCTACTCTCTAAATTAGCTATCTATTCAAATAATCATTACACGTGCCACCCTTCACCACAACCGCATACTGTAACTGCTAGGACGCGGATGACAACTACTAAACTGTCCACATGAATCTACCATTCTCTCCCCCCTCTTCACTTGAAGTTCATGTTTTAGATTTTCTACCACTTGATCAGATACGGCAAGATCAGCCTCACGTGTTAACTTCTCTTTGTGAATAAGCTCTGAATTCTTCCTCGACGGTACGCTTTAGCTCGAATATCAACAGGGTTTACGGGCCAATTCATCACCTAACTTGGCAACAATCTCCTCCAAATCCATCATATGGCTAGACCACTAGGTTGATTCATCTTGGTATGCAATGTACCATGGATCATCGGCCTACATAGCACATTGTAACAATCCCAAAAGAAACCAAATTGGAATCAGTCCGATAGGCCATGTCAGCACTTCAAATTCAACAGTAGTACAAAGAGAAGGAGCTACATGCACTTTCAACATGGTAGGAGAAGGAGAATGTGGTCACAACATGATCAATTCCCCACCCTCGCTGGTGTACCCACTATGACCAGACATTGAGGACTAATTTGCACCTACAATATTGAGGAAATTATAGGAACCGAATCTATTAGGGTGGGCAGAGCAGGAGCGGAGGTCTTAGCAAGCACTACTAGCAATTGTTGCGACTGTTTGTCGAGCTATGGCGGCAGAACCAAATCCCGGTTGTCATGGGTGGCGGACCTGCCTGCGGTCGGTACTGCCTCAACGTACAATGTGTACAGACGAAACAAGTGTAGGAGCCGTGGTTGAGGTGTAGCCCTACAGTCCGTCTGATACCGCCATAGGACAGATCCGGCGATGCGCCGATGATAGCTGCTCTGTCCGCTAGTGGGATAGGAGCTGCTCGGGGCTGGGGGCTGGGAGCGGATGAGAGAGAGAACCGACGTGTCATACACAACCCCAACTATAAATTTTTGCATATTTGCCAATTTTGCATATATGCCAAACTTTTTCTTTGAAATTTGCATATTTGCCAATTTTGCATATCTACCAAACTTTTTCTTTGAAATTTGCATATTTGCCACATGACCAACACATGTCAGTGACACACAAAATGGAAAATATGCAAGTTGCAAAGTAAAACGTGGCAAATATGCAAATCTGCCCTCTAGCCCCACATGACGGCCCCACCGGTCATTGGCTATGATGGCCTAACAAAACGGCTGCACATAACGGCCCCATCGTTCATTGGCTTCGACGGACCCATAGAACGCCCCCACTTGTCATTGGCTGCGCCGGCCACACAATTAGGAAAAATGGGGCCCATAAGTCAGCGAGAGATGGATGCATGGTCCACCGTGTATCTTGGCCCCACCCATCAACATGTAACAGTCGAGGTGACTTAACGTAACGCTCAACCCACGACCCACCCCAACACGGTCCCATTGGTCAGCATGTAACGGTCAAGCCTTTGACCTGATGGCATCCCCCCGTCCGAGCGCCTGTGAGGGTTTTAGAATAGAGGGAGGGGAAAGCAAGGAAAAACTAAGTGGTTAGGGAAAATTGAGTACAACTAACGAACCAGGCACACAAACATAGAAATCCCTTTTCTTAATTGACAAAAACAACAAATAATTGCTTAAAGATACTTTTCCATCTCAATAAATTCCAAGAAAATTCTACATTGAGTGTATGGTATTTTAGACCAGTTCACCAAAAAACCAACCTTGTCCAATACTAATTTATCAAACGAGCTTTTGATAACCAATTCAGAACCTTTTGAGTAAATAACTTTAAGTGGCCTTTTAACCATTAGAAAAATCTCAAATAATTCCTAGAGAATTTTCATGACCTCCTCTATCTACCAGTACCTATGCCCCACCTTTCCCAAACCAATTTCTTAGACTTGTCTCACAAGAACCTAGATAAACAATATTTGAATTATTGCTAATTCACACTCTCTATCAAAACAAGTTTCCGCCAAATTGGTCCGCCAAGTTTGCCCAGCACACCACTTACCCCTCTGGTCGCAACACTGTAGCACATATACTGTAGCACTCCTTCCCTCTTGTCCCTTAGTGTTTGTATGAGAGAAAAACACTATAATGGTCACATCTTGCCCCCACATTTATTTGTAGCTGCTGCCACTCCTACCCTCTGCCTACACCATGATCAGAAACCTCTTCACCACCCAACAGCTTACCACTCCCTGGTTTTGCCCCTCTCCATTGCCCTCCATGGACTTAGTCCATTGTAAACTTCTCTACTCGGTTTATAAGCCCACAGGCCACCCCAACACCCCTATCTAGCTCATTTAACCCCTCGCCCCCTCTCACTTACCTCCCCAGAGCACCCTCTCCTCCTCCCCTGCTCTGTCTTGGCTGAGAGAGAGAGCGTGAAAGAAGCTTCAGCCATGGCAAGCTTCCGAGCATAGCTCCTCGACCCCGTCGCTTCTACCTCTACATGTTACTCTCCCGAGCTCCCCTGGATCCTCTAGTTATAACCATATCCTTATCTTCGACATGCAGCACCCCTTGGAGACTTTTCCGTTGAGCCCGAAGCTAGCGCTGGCAGACTCGCGCGCGAGCACCTTCCCGGAGATAGGAGCCTCGTCGCTGCCCCTTGTTCTTCTTCCCGCACTAAGCCGTGTCGACCTACACCCTCCGCGACACCTCCCGAGCCCTCTGGTGAGCTCCATGACCGCCCCCGACCCAAACTAGGGTTTCCACCCTGCCTCTTCTGTCACGCGAACACGACGAGCAATGGCCCTCGGATCCCCTTTTCGTTGAACGGTCCAGATCTGCTGGTACCTCTTCATCCCTCCACCCTTGTTGACCAACGGGCCCCAGCAGTCAGCGGTTTTGAACCGTGGCTCTCGCGCATGCTTGCCTGCAAGTTGGGTCGGCCAGCGCCGCTTGGCCCATATGCCTCCAGATCCTAGCCCGCGGGGTAGTTTTCCCTTTTCTTTTATATTCTCCTCTAGATCTGTATATTAGCAGTTTGGTTTAATTCGAAATAAAATTGGAAACCTACCTAAATTGCCTAGATCTAATTTTTCTAGATGCATGCATGTTTTCCTTAACATGCAGTACCCTTGGTTAGCCCAAAATATGTTTAGATTAAATATATTAAATCAACTTCCTAGATGCATCCATAGAAAATCTTTCTATGAGTTTTGGAAATCCAAATGATGTGAACCCTTTTTGTACTGAAAAGTAGTGGTCATACCTTGCATGTCACTTTAACCCCATGTCCTTTTGCTTCCTAGTTTGCCCCTAGTAAAAATAACAAATGCAAGCAAATTATGCCTTTAGAAATTTCTTCAAGTCCAACTGAAGATAGTATTGACCTGATTCCAACTCTCTGGACTCATAAACTACCTTACCCTTTAAACCCTAGCAGCCCAGATTTAACAATCCCAGGTTGATTTATTGTGAATTAAACTATTTTGTGCATGATTGATACACTAATAAAATCACATCAGTGGTTCTGTACTCCAAAGATGGTGATTCCAATTTCTAAACAAAGGTATTTCAACTACATAACATGTGTCCTTGGAATCATATGAAAAGTCCATGTAGATTAAATCTGATGAAAAAGACAAATACCTTCTAGAATTGACTTTGGGAAATTCCTAAGGGCATTCTTGTAAATATTTTGGAATGATTCTAACTCTCAGTGAATCAGTCCATTCAAATCCTACTTAAACATCCAAGGAAATAATTTTTGGACCAACAACTCCTTTCTTGTGAATTAATTCCTAAAATTAGAGTTTTTAACACTAGAATATTCATTGAAAATCAAAGGAAATTGATAAAATAGTGAAACCAGTTTTGTTGGTTTCATTTTATCAATACCTATCTGATGGCATCATTTTTATACAATGATATCATATGGAACCTGGACCTTGGTTTCAAACCCCTCAATTAAGTATTTTTGGTCTCCAAAACCACTAAAGAAAACCCACAAATGCATTTCAAGTCATTCCACTTCCTTTGAACCCAACTACTCCAAACCTACTAATTGTAAACTTGTATTGTTCATTGCTTGTTGTAAGTATTGCTACTTGTATGCCTTGTTTTGATTGTGGCCTTGCTTGTTTGCATGTATACTTGATGACGTCAATGTTTTGATGACGAGAAGAAGAGATCTTTTTATTGATTATATATTTGGTATTCTAATATTCTAGCAAAGTCAATGGACATCTCGCTGGTCATAGGCGGGCCACCATTCCTGAACTCCCATATATGTCCTACTCCTATTTACTACTCGTTTTGGAATCTTGTTTATAAACTACATTGTTACTTGCATGGTTTGTTTTAAATAAAGCAACGATGATAACTTGCCCCTCCAAGTTATGGAGAAGTGTCCATTAGGACAGCTACCCTTGTTTGACATCCACTTTTCTCCCTTTAGATCGAGGTTATGATGACTAGAATCCTACCTCTTTAGGGAAACCACGGTTTTCAACGAAAAAAACTATTTTGGGTTTTACCCTACCAAAAAGTTTTCATAATAAAACCCTTGGAAAGAGGCATTGTTCCAAGTGGATGTTTTACCAAAGAAAATATGATGATCAGAAGGACGAAGGATTGAGAAAGAGAAAGAGAAGGTATGTTCTAAGACTTTACCGGAACAATGTATCCGTGCAACCACATCACCCCAGGAGCTAGGGTTTAACTCGTAGTTAGTTTTATGTAGACATGGCAGCTTGTACTTGCTAAAAGGGAGAAATCCCTGGAATTCCGGGCGGGCGCTAACAGGTATACAGATCAGGAGCCTGTAGCTTGCTTCGACAAGAGTGAGCCTGTCTTGGCAGGAGTGACGGTGAAACAATTGGGTCTCCCACAGACGGTATGCTTTAGGAGTGGAGAAGGAAGTGGAGTCACCAAGTTAAGGTATACGCTAAGCTTCGGTTCGGGTATACACATGTACGAAAGGGAGGACTATGGTCGGGGGTCACAAACTCATTGTTGGGGAGAACAAACCCAAAAGGAAAGCCACCATTGCTAGGGATGGCAAATGAAAGGTTAGGTTTGATTATCCAAACACCCATCTACCGTGTGTAGCGGGTCATGGTTGTATCCCGGCAGATGTATTAATTCTTGTGGGTAAAGTGTACAAACTCTGCAGAGTGTAATCTATTCGAATAGTCATCTCCACAGTCAAGGACGATTGGAAAGGTGATCGCTAGGAGTACCCTTGGGCTAGTTTTCGAGAAAATAAAAAGGATGTGACTTGGTCATGAGAGAACATGAGGATGATGTTTTGTTTTGACCATGGATGGTCGAGGATGTTTAAAAAGGGTTTTCTCTAGAACTATTTTCAAAAAGGTTTTCAACAAGGATATGGAGATATCCAGATTTCTAAAACGGAGACATGTTTTCAAAATTCTTTTTCAACAAAGATATAGAGATGCCACATTTATAAGAGAAATCTGGGCTTTTCAAAAACAACCATAGATAGAGCTATCTTTCCACAGCCAAAATTGCATTATCTTGTTTATCGTATCCTGGTGGTTTGATAGTACATTCAAAAGTACTCACTGGCATTATCCCTGGATATTTACTTGGCCAGACTTTCAGAATCAAGAAGACAGAAGAATGTGGTGACGTCTATGCGAGCTAGGTCGTCTTCCCAGTCAGTTGCCTGTAGGTTAAGGCATGATTGGGCTCTACGTTTGGTGAAGATCCGCTGCTAAAGTTTATGTAACCATAATGGTATCTATGTAAGTCTTGTATTTTTTACAATTCTGGATGTTGTAATGATACTCATCGGTTATGTTCCACGGCTCCCTAATCATGGGAACATTGTTATATGAATAACATGGATTTCTCGGAAGATAAATCCGGGAGACCCCACATGTGGTGATGCAACTTTTATCACACCGGTGCTCCATTGCATTCCAATGTTGCACTCCAGCATGTTCTAGGGCTTTCTGACTATGGTTTGACATATATTGGAGTGTCATTGCATGTGTTGTTTTCCAAACCAAAATGATCCACATTACCACACACACTCAAGTGGGTGTCGTGATGCAACCTCTATCACACTAGTGCTCCATTGCATTGCAATGTTGCACTCCAGCATGTTCTAGGGCTTTCTGACCATGGTTTGACACATATTGGAGTGTCATTGCATGTGTTCTTTTCCAAACCACAATAATCCACACGACCACACACACTCAAGTGGGTGTGGTGATGCAACCTCTGTCACACTGGTACTCCATTGCATTCCAATGTTGCACTCCAGCATGTTAGGGATTTTTCGGACGATGGTTTGACACATATGGGAGTATCATTGCAAGTGTTCTTTTCCAAACCACAATGATCCACATGGCCACACACACTCAAGTGGGTGTGGTGATGCAACCTCTGTCACACTAGTGCTCCATTGGATTCAAATGTTGCACTCTGTAATGTTCTAGGGCTTTCTGCCCATTGTTTAACACATATTGCAATGTCATTGCATGTGTTGTTTTCCAAACCACAATGATCCACATGACCACACACACTCAAGTGGCTGTGGTGATGCAACCTGTGTCACACTGGTGCTCCATTGCATTCCAATGTTATAGTCCATAATGTTCTAGGGTTTTCTGAGAATGGTTTGACACATATTGGACTGTCATTGCATTTGTTCATTTCTAAACCACAATGACCCACATGACCACACACACTCAAGTGGGTGTGGTGATGTAACCTCTATCACACTGGTGCTCCATTGCTTTCCAACGTTGCACTCCAGCATGTTCTCGGCCTTGCTGACCATGGTTTGATACATATTGGACTGTCATTGCATGTGTTATTTTCCAAACCACAATAATCCACTTGACCACACACAATCAAGTGGGTGTGGTGATGCAACCACTATCACACTGGTGCTCCATTGCATTCCAATGTTGCACTCTAGCATGTTCTAGGGCTTTCTGACTATGGTTTGATACATACTGTAGTGTCATTGCAGGTGTTCTTTTGCAAACCACAATGATCCACATGACCACACACACTCAAGTGGGTGTCGCGATGCAACCTCTGTCACACGAGTGCTCTATTGGATTCCAATGTTGCACTCCATAATGTTCTAGGGCTTTCAGACCATTGTTTGACACATATTGGAGTGTCATTGCATGTGTCCGTTTCCAAACCACAATGATCCACATGACCACACACACTCAAGTGGGTGTGGTGATGCATCTTGTGTCTCAATGGTGCTCCATTGCATTCCAATGTTGCATTCCAGCATGTTCTAGAGCTTTCTGACCATAGTGTGACACATATTGGAGTGTCATTGCATGTGTTCTTTTCCAAACCACAATGATCCACATGACAACACACACTCAAGTGGGTGTGGTGATGCAACTCTGTCACACTAGTAATCGTTTGCATTCCAATGTTGCACTCCAGCATTTTCCAGTGCTTTCTGACCATGGTTTGACACATATTGTAGTGTCATTGTATGTGCTCTTTTCGAAACCACAATTATCCAAATGACCACACACACTCAAGTGGGTGTGGTGATGCAACCTCTATCAAACTGGTGCTCCATTCCATTGAAATGTTGCACTCCAGCATGTTCTAGGGCTTTCTGGCCAAGGTTTCACACATATCGGAGTGTCATTGCATGTGTCCGTTTCCAAACCACAATGATCCACATGACCACACACACTCAAGTGGGTGTGGTGATGCATCTTGTGTCACAATGGTGCTCCATTGCATTCCAATGTCGCATTCCAGCATGTTCTAGAGCTTTCTGACCATAGTGTGACACATATTGGAGTGTCATTGCATGTGTTCTTTTCCAAACCACAATGATCCACATGACAACACACACTCAAGTGGGTGTGGTGATGCAACTCTGTCACACTAGTAATTGTTTGCATTCCAATGTTGCACTCCAGCATTTTCCAGTGCTTTCTGACCATGGTTTGACACATATTGGTGTGTCATTGTATGTGCTCTTTTCGAAACCACAATTATCCAAATGACCACACACACTCAAGTGGGTGTAGTGATGCAACCTCTATCACACTAGTGCTCCGTTGGATTCTAATGTTGCACTTCATAATGTTCTAGGGCTTTCTAACCATGGTTTGACACATAATTGAGTGTCATTTCATGTGTTCTTTTCCAAACCACAATGATCCACATGACCACACACACTCAAGTGGGTGTGGTGATGCAACCTTTGTCACACTAGTGCTCCATTGGATTCCAATGCTGCACTCAGTAATGTTCTAGGGCTTTCTGACCATTATTTGACACATATTGGAGTGCCATTGCATGTGTTCTTTTCCAAACCACAATGATCCACATGACCACACACACACTCAAGTGGATGTGGTGATGCAACCTTTGTCACACTAGTAATCCATTGCATTCCAACATTTTCTAGTGCTTTCTGACCATGGTTTGACACATATTGGACTGTCATTGTATGTGCTCTTTTCCCAACCACAATGATTCACATTACCACACACACTCCACTGGGTGTGGTGATGCAACCTCTCTCACACTGGTGCTCCCTTGCATTCCAATTTTGCACTCCAGCGTGTTCTAGGGCTTTCTGACCATGGTTTGACACGTACTGGAGTGTCATTGCATGTGTTCTTTTCCAACCCAGAATGATCCACATGACCACACACACACTCAAGTGGGTGTGGTGATGCAACCTCTGTCACACTAGTACTCCATTGGATTCCAATGTTGCACTACATAATGTTCTAGGGCTTTCTGACCATGGTTTGACACCTACTGGAGTGTCATTGCATGGGTTCTTTTCCAAACCACAATGATCCACATGACCACACACACTCAAGTGGGTGTGGTCATGCAACCTCTGTCACACTGGTGCTCCATTGGATTCCAATGCTGCACTCCATAATGTTCTAGGGCTTTGTGACAATTGTTTGACACATATTGCAGTGTCATTGCATGTGTTCTTTTCCAAACCACAATGATCAACATGACCACACACACTCAAGTGGGTGTGGTTATGCAACCTATGTCACACTGGTGTTCCATTGGATTCCAATGCTGCACTCAGTAATGTTCTAGGGCTTTCTGACCATGGGTTGACACATATTGGAGTGTCATTGCATGTGTTCTTTTCAAAACCACAATGATCCACATGACCACACACACTCAAGTGGGTGTGGTGATGTAACATCTGTCACACTTGTGCTCCATTGCTTTCCAATGTTGCACTCCAACATGTTCTCGGCCTTGCTGACCATGGTTTGATACATATTGGACTATCATTGCATGTGTTCTATTCCAAACCACAATAATCCACTTGACCACACATAATCAAGTGGGTGTGGTGATGCAACCTCTGTCACACTGGTGCTACATTGCATTCCAATGTTACACTCCAGTATGTTCTAGGGCTTTCTGACCAGGGTTTGATACATACTTGAGTGTCATTGCATGTATTCTCTTCCAAACCACAATGATCCACATGACCATACACACTCAAGTTGGTGTGGTGATGCAACCTCGGTCATACTAGTGATCGTTTGCATTCCAATGTTGCACTCCAGCATTTTCTAGTGCTTTCTGACCATGGTTTGACACATATTAGAGTGTCGTTCCATGTGCTTTTTTTGAAACCACAATGATCCACATGACCACACAGACTCAAGTGGGTGTGGTGATGTAACCTCTGTCAAACTGGTGCTCCATTCCATTGAAATGTTGCACTCCAGCATGTTCTAGGACTTTCTGACCATGGTTTGACACATATCGGAGTGTCATTACATGTTTTCTTTCCCAAAACACAATAATCCACATGACCACACACACTCAAGTGGGTGTGTTCATGCAACCTCTATCATACTAGTGCTAAATTGCATTCCAATGTTGCACTCTAGCATGTTCTAGGGCTTTCTAACCATGGTTTGACACATACTGGAGTGTCATTGCATTTGTTCTTATCCAAACCACAATGATCCACATGACCACACACACTCAAGTGGGTGTGGTGGTGCAACCTCTGTCACTCTGGTTCTCCATTGCATTCCAATGTTACACTCCAGCATGTTGTAGGGCGTTCTAACCATGGTTTGTAATATATTGGAGTGTCATTGCATGTGTTCTTTTCCAAACCATAATGATCCACATGACCACACACACTCAAGTGGGTGCGGTTATGTAACCTCTGTCACACTGGTGCTCCATTGCATTCCGATGTTGCACTCTAGCATGTTCTAGGCTTTCTGACTATGGTTTGACACATATTGGAGTGTCATTGCATGTTTTCTTTTCCAAACCACATTGATCCACATGACCGTACACACTCAAGAGGGTGTGGTGATGCAACCTCTATCACATTGGTGCTCCATTGCATTCCAATGTTGCACTCCAGCATGTTCTAGTGCTTTCTCACCATGGTTTGACACATATTGGAGTGCCATTGCATGTTTTTTTGGTAACCACAATGATCCACATGACCACAGATACTCAAGTGGGCGTGGTGATGCAACCTCTATCACATTGGTGCTCAATTGCATTCCAATCTTGCACTCCAACATTTTCTACTGCTTTCTGACCATGGTTGGAGACATATTGGAGTGTCATTGCATGTGATATTTTCCAAACCACAATGATCTGCATGACCACACACACTCAAGTGGGTGTGGTGATGCAACCTCTATCACACTAGTGCTCCATCGCATTCCAATGTTGGACTCCAGAATGTTCTGGGGCTTTCTGACAATGGTTTGACACATATTGATGTGTCATTGCATGTGTTCTTTTAGAAACCACAATATTCCACATGACCACACACACTCAAGTGGATGTGGTGATGCAACCTTTGTCACACTGGTAATCCATTGCATTCCAATCTTGTACTCCAACATTTTTTTGTGGTTTCTGACCATGGTTTGACACATATTGGATTATCATTGTATGTGCTCTTTTCCCAACCACAATGATTCACATTACCACACACACTCAACTAGGTGTGGTGATGCAACCTTAGTCACACATGTGCTCCATTGCATTCCAATGTTGCACTCCAGCATGTTCGAGGGATTTCTGACCATGGTTTGACTCATATTGGAGTGTCATTGCATGTGTTCTTTTCCAAAAAACAATGATCCACATGACCAAATGATACGTCCATTTTGCATCACTATTCTATATCATAATTTACTATTATTCATTGATATATTTCACATTAAGAGATGATACTTATGTTATTTCATCTGTTTTTGCATGGTTCATGACTTTTGGAGGATGGACCGCTGAAGTCAGGATTCTGATGGAAAAGCACTGTTTGGAGGCGAAATTCGCGAAGATCAGAAAATCCTAGAAAATACATAGAAAATTCTATTTTTCTAGAAGACGACGGATGGAAGAAGGGGGAGCGGAGTTGGGCCATAGGGGCCCACACCACACCCTGGCGCGGGCCAACCCTGGCCGCGCCACCAGGTGGTGTGGCCACCCTGGCCCACCTCCAGCTCTCCCCTTTGGCGTATATTATCCCCACGAAACCCTAAGCCTCGGGGAGCGACCACAGAACGATTTCGCCGCCTCTGCGGGGCGGAAAACTGCAGAGAGAGAAAGAGCTTTCCGGCATGCAGAAATCTGCCAGGGAAATTCCTTCCTGGAGAGGGGAGATCATCGCCATCAACACCACCATCAAGCTGGACTTCATCGGGATCATCATCATCATCTGCACCAGCACCATCATCACCACTTCATACCGCTGTAACAATTGGGTTGAATCTTGCATAGTTCTTAGGGGAAACTTTCCTGGTGTTGATTACTTGTTGTAGTTGATGCTATTGAGTGGAACCATTGAATTATTGTTATGTTCGGATTGTTACTTATCATTATTCCATCTCTGATCTTGATCCATATGATGTCTTGTGAGTAGTTCGTTTAGTTCTTGAGGACATGGGAGAAGTCATGTTGTTAGTAGTGGAATTGTGTTGAGAAAGATTCAATAGTTTGTTACTTAAGTTGTGGTGTTATTCTTCTAGTGGTGTCATGTGAACGTCGACTACATGACACTTCACCTTTATGGGCCCAGTGGAATGCATTGTGTATTCGGCTACTAATCGTAGGGGTTGCCGCAGTGACAGAAACATGAACCCATATTAGGAAACCTTTGCACAAGGGAGGTTAGGATCTCAGAGTTTAAAGCTGTGGTTAGGTTTCTATCTTAATTACTTTCTTGTACTTGCGGATGCTTGCAAAGGTTATATTCACAAGTATGTATTATTCCTAGGTAGGTCGGTACATTAGCACAGGTTCACCCACACAACACTTATCAAACTAAAGAGGATTAATCAACTATATGAAGCGAAAGCACTTGACGATATTCCCGTGTGTCCTCAAGAACGTTTGGTCATCTTAAGTAATACAACCGGCTTGTCCTTTGCTAAAGAAAGGATTGGGCCACTTGCTGCATTTATTATAATTGTCTTTTATTTACTCGTACTTTATTTATCTGTATTATCAAAAAACCCTAAAAATCTGTTTGCTAAATATTTAAAGGGAATTCCTACTCCAATCCACTTGTCAACACCTTCTGCTCCTTGTTGGGTTCGACACACTTACTTATCAAAAATAATGCGATACACCCCTATACTTGTGGGTCATCACCACACACACTCAAGTGGGTGTAGTGATGCAACCTCTATCACACTAGTGCTCCATTGGATTCTAATGTTGCACTTCATAATGTTCTAGGGCTTTCTAACCATGGTTTGACACATAATGGAGTGTCATTTCATGTGTTCTTTTCCAAACCACAATGATCCACATGACCACACACACTCAAGTGGGTGTGGTGATGCAACCTTTGTCACATTAGTGCTCCATTGGATTCCAATGCTGCACTCAGTAATGTTCTAGGGCTTTCTGACCATTATTTGACACATATTGGAGTGTCATTGCATGTGTTCTTTTCAAAACCACAATGATCCACATGACCACACACACTCAAGTGGGTGTGGTGATGCAACCTGTGTCACACTTGTGCTCCATTGCATTCCCATGTTGTAGTACATAATGTTCTAGGGTTTTCTGACCATGGGTTGACACATATTGGAGTGTCATTGCATCTGTTCTTTTCCAAAACACAATTATCCACATGACCACAAACACTCAAGTGGGTGTGGTGATGTAACCTCTGTCACACTAGTGCTGCATTTCTTCCAATGTTGCACTTCAACATGTTCTCGGCCATGCTGACCATGGTTTGATACATATTGGACTGTCATTGCATGTATTCTTTTCCAAACCATAATATTCCACTTGACCACACACAATCAATTGGGTGTGGTGATGCAACCTCTGTCACACTAGTGCTACATTGCATTCCAATGTTACACTCTAGCATGTTCTAGGGCTTTCTAACCATGGTTTGATACATACTTGAGTGTCATTGCGTGAATTCTCTTCCAAACCGCAATGATCCACATGACCGCACACACTCAAGTGGGTGTTGCGATGAAACCTCTATCACACTAGTGCTCCATTGGATTCCAATGTTGCACCCCATAATGTTCTAGGGCTTTCTGACCATTGTTTAACACATATAGGAGTGTCAATGCATGTATTCTTTTCCAAACTACAATGATCCACATGAACACTTACACTCAAGTGGGTGTGGTGATGCAACCTGTGTCACACTGGTGCTCCATTGCATTCCAATGTTGCATTCCACCATGTTCTAGAGCTTTCTGACCATGGTTTGACACATATTGGAGTGTCATTACATGTGTTCTTTTCCAAACCACAATGATCCACATGACCACACACACTCAAGTGGGTGTGGTGATGCAACCTCTGTCACACTAGTGCTCCATGGGATTCCAATGTTGCACTCCGTAATGTTCTAGGGCTTTCTGACCATTATTTGACACATATTGGAGTGTCATTGCCTGTGTTATTTTCCAAACCACAATGATCCACATGACAACACACACTCAAGTGGGTGTGGTGATGGAACCTCTATCACACTAGTGCTCCTTTGCATTACAATGTTGCACTCCAGCATTTTCTAGTGCTTTCTGACCATGGTTTGACACATATTGGAGTGTCATTGCATGTGCTCTTTTCGAAACCACAATGATCTACATAACCACACACACTCAAGTGGGTGTGGTGATGCAACCTTTGTCACACCGGTGCTCCATTCCATTGAAATGTTGCACTCCATCATGTTCTAGGGCTTTCTGACCATGGTTTGACACATACTGGAGCGTCATTGCATGTGTTCTTTTCCAAACCACAATGATCCACATGAACACACACACTCAAGGGGGTGTGGTGACGCAACCTCTGACACAATAGTGCTCCATTGGATTCCAATGTTGCACTCCAGCATTTTCTAGTGCTTTCTGACCATGGTTTGACACATATTGGAGTGTCATTGCATGTGCTCTTTTCGAAACCACAATGATCTACATAACCACACACACTCAAGTGGGTGTGGTGATGCAACCTTTGTCACACCGGTGCTCCATTCCATTGAAATGTTGCACTCCATCATGTTCTAGGGCTTTCTGACCATGGTTTGACACATATCAGAGTGTCATTACATGTTTTCTTTTCCAAAACACAATAATCCACATGACCACACACACTCAAGTGTGTGTGGTGTTGCAACCGTTGTCATATCAGTGCTCCATTCCATTCCAATGTTGCACTCTAGCATGTTTTAGGGATTTCTAACCATGGTTTGACGCATACTGGAGTGTCATTGCATTTGTTCGTTTCCAAACCACAATGATCCATATGACCACACACACACTCAAGTGGTTGTGGTGGTGCAACCTCTGTCACTCTAGTGCTCCATTGCATTCAAATGTTACACTCCAGCATGTTCTAGGGCATTCTGACCATGGTTAGACACATATTGGAGTGTCATTGCAAGTGTTCTTTTCCAAATCATAATGATCCACATGACCACAAACACTCAAGTGGCTGTGGTGATGCAACCGCTGTCACCCTGGTGCTCCATTGGATTCCAATGCCGCACTCCGCAATGTTCTAGGGCTTTCTGACCATTGTTTGACACATATTGGAGTGTCATTGCATGTGTTCTTTTCCAAACCACAATGATCCACATGATAACACACACTCACGTGGGTGTGGTGATTCAACATGTGTCACACTAGTGCTCCACTGCATTCCAATGTTGCAGTCCATAATGTTCTAGGGTTTTCTGGCCATGGGTTGACACATATTGGAGTGTCATTGCATCTGTTCTTTTCGAAACCACAATGATCGACATGACCACAAACACTTAAGTGGGTGTGGTGATGTAACCTCTGTCACACTAGTGCTCCATTCCTATCCAATGTTGCACTCCAGCATGTTCTAGGGCTTTCTGACCATGGTTTGACACATACTGGAGCGTCATTGCATGTGTTCTTTTCCAAACCACAATGATCCACATGATCAGACACACTCAAGTGGGTGTGGTGATGCAACCTCTGTCACACTAGTGCTCCACTGGATTCCAGTGTTCCACTCCATAATGTTTTAGGGCTGTCTGACCATTGTTTGACACATATTGGAGTGTCATTTCATGTGTTTTAACAAACCACAATGATCCACATGACCATACACACTCAAGTGGGTGTGGTGATGCAACTTGTGTCACACCAGTGCTCCATTGAATTCCAATGTTGCATTCCAGCATGTTCTAGAGCTTTCTGACCATTGTTTTACAAATATTGGAGTGTCATTGCATGTATTTGTTTCCAAACCATAATGATCCACACGACCACACACACTCACGTGGGTGTGGTGATGCAACCTCTGTCACACTAGAGCTCCTTTGCATTCCAATGTTGCACTTCGGCATTTTCTAGTGCTTTCTAACCATGGTTTGACACATATTGGAGTGTCATTGCATGTGCTCTTTTCGAAACCACAATGATCCACATGACCATACACACACAAGTGGGAGTGGTAATGGAACCTTTGTCAAACTGGTGCTCCATTCTAATGAAATGTTTCTCTCCAGCATGTTCAAGGGCTTTCTGACCATGGTTTTGACACATATCGGAGTGTCATTACATGTTTTATTTTCCAAAACGCAATAATCCACATGACCACACACACTCAAGAGGGTGTGGTGATGCAACCTCTATCATACTAGTGCTCCATTGCATTCCAATGTTGCACTCTAGCATGTTCTAGGGCTTCCTAACCTTGGTTTGACGCATACTGGAGTGTCATTGCATTTATTCTTTTCCAAACCACAATTATCCACATGACCACACACACTCAAGTGGGTGTGGTGGTGCAACCTATGTTACTCTGGTGCTCCATTGCATTCCAATGTTACACTCCAGCATGTTCTAGGGCGTTCTGACCATGGTTTGACACATATTGGAGTGTCATTGCATGTGTTCTTTTCCAAACCATAATGATCCACATGACCACACGCACTCAAGTGGGTGTGGTTATGTAACCTCTATCACACTGGTGCTCCATTTCCTTTCAATGTTGCACTCGAGCATGTCCTAGGCTTTCTGACCATGGTTTGACACATATTGGAGTGGCATTGCATTTTTCCTTTTCCAAACCCCAATGATCCACACGACCACACACACTCAAGTGCGTCTGGTGATGCAACCTTTGTCACACTAGTGCTCCATCGCATTCCAATGTGGCACTCCAGCATGTTCTAGTGCCTTCTAACCATGGTTTGACACATATTCGAGTGTCATTGCATGTGTTTTTTTGTGAACCACAATGATCCACATGATCACAAACACTCAAGTGGGGGTGGTGATGCAACCTCTGTCACACTAGTGCTCCATTGCATTCCAATCTTGCACTACAACATTTTCTAGTGCTTTTCTGACCATGGTTGGACACATATTGGAGTGTCATTGCATGTGCTCTTTTCCAAACCACAATGATCCGCATGACCACACACAATCAAGTGGGTGTGGTGATGCAACTTCTGTCACACTAGTGCTCCATTACATGTGGTTATTACATTCTAGCATGTTCTAGGCCTTTCTGACCACGGTTTGACATAATGGATTGTCATTTTATGTGTTCTTTTCCAAACCACAATGATCCACATGACCACACACACTCAAGTGGATGTGGTGATGCAACCTATGTCACAATGGTGCTCCATTGCATTCCAATTTTGCACTCCAATATTTTATAGTGCTTTCTGACCATGGTTTGACACATATTGGAATGTCTTTGCTTGTGCTCTTTTCCCAACCACAATCATTCACATGACCACACACACTCAAGTGGGTGTGGTGATGCAACCTCTATCACACTGGTGCTCCATTGCATTCCAATGTTGCACTCCAACATGTTCTAGGCTTTCTTACCATGGTTTGACACATATTGGAGTGTCATTGCATGTGTTATTTTCCAAACCATAATGATCCACATGACCACACACACTCACGTGGATGAGGTGATGCAACCTATGTCACACTGGTGCTCCATTGCATTCCAATGTTGCACTCCAACATGCTCTAGGTCATTCTGACCATTGTTTGACAAATAATGGAGTGTCATTGCATTTGTTGTTTTCCAAACCACAATGATCCACATGACCACAAACACTCAAGTGGGTGTGGTGATGAAACCTCTGTCACACTGGTGCTCCATCGCATTCGAATGTTGCACTCCAGCATTTTCTAGGGTTTTCTGGCCATGGTTTGACACATATTGAAGTGTCATTGCATGTGTTTTTCCATATCACAATGATCCACATGACCACAGAAACTCAAGTGGGTGTGGTGGTGGAACCTCGGTCACACTGGTGCTCCATCGCATTCCAATGTTGCACTCCAACATTTTCTAGTGCTTTTTGACCATGGTTTGACACATATTGGAGTGTCATTTCATGTGTTCTTTTCCAAACCACAATGATCCATATGACCACATACACTCAAGTGGGTGTGGTGATGTAACCTCTGTCACACTGGTGCTCCATTGCACTCCAGCATGTTCTAGGGATTTCCTGTGGTGACCCAACATACCACTGCATGATGTAGTACACTATAGTTGTTGACATAACACCAATGAACACCGTTCACCAGTATTACATCCCTCACAATGGCACAACAGAAACATCACGGGTCCAAAACATGTCTTTATATTACATATATCACATTACAGAAGATCCAAAGAACTTCCTCGATATAATGAGGATTATGATTTACAAAAGAGAACTAGAAATGGCAACTCGAAGTCGATTCTAGAAATACTACTACTATATAACTATGGTTTGCGATTATTGTTATAGTAGTTATCTATAGAAGTGGTTCTGGTCTCTAAGATTATTTATATGCTACACTTCAGCTTGAATTCTATGACTTCAGATGTAGACGTTGACCCTGTTGATATTCGTTGGATATCTTCAGTTCTTCAAGTAGTTCACCTCCTAAGTTCACCATTGAGTGCTCCCGAATCTAGCAAGGGTTAAGAAGGTATGGTTGAGTACGAGCGTACTCAGCAAGTTCACTAAAAAGAGTGTTTGATGCATGAACTACAACCATGGACCAAAAGTTCATAGGTTATGCAAGTTTTTGTAAACATTTCTTCAAAGGTTGCTTTAATTCTGAAAAGCTATGTCCATTAGCCTTCACAGGTTTACCAGAACTTTCGTGGAGTTCCTTTCCTGCAGCGTTCGCAACTCCTTCCCGGAACAGGGAGTAACATGTGATAGTTCTTACAATCTATAGAGGTGCGATACTTTACCCATGAGAGACCTTAAGCTTTGTTGCACGGCCGATAGTATGTCCCCGTTCAAACTTCCTTGGTTTGAGGCCCAACCTAAGATCCAAGCCAATCGTTGCCCCTCTGCTTATACCACATATGGCAGATGGATTGCACGCTAGACCTAGGATAAATCTTGTTTCTAATTACAGCCTAAAACACACAACCCTTGTAGACACCAGATGCCATGGGACATTGAGGGATCCCACCCTGCTGTCAATCTTTTCCGAGAATTACAGCCACAACCCGGTCATATGAGAGGGAGAAGATCCAGCTGACTAGATATCATGGTTAACACGTGATATACGGTGCTAGAATCACTAGCGACATTGGTTGTTAAGTCCTAGATGATATATTCCTGGACAATGGTATTCCAAATGCAGGCTTAATAGATTAGTTGATCACCCTTGATCAGTAACGAATAGTTTACATTATTATCAAAAATAGTGTTTTCTGACCTTTTTGAAATGCAGGTGATGACACAACTATTCGCAAATATTTGATAGAAAATAATCAAAGGACATGAGCAAGTGTGAACTTGCCTTGATATAGAGAAGTATTATAGTCGAATGCCTCAACTTGACCCTGGACCTCGGGTTCTACAAAACACCATCATTTCCTGGTAAGGACAATGTTTAAAGAAGCAATATGCTATTATGCATAAGTAATGAGAAGCATGTAGTAAAATTCCAAGTAATTCCCAAAGTTGCAAGTGAGTTGGATTTAGATGATTTGTTTAAGATTTTATTTATCTTCAAGTTTACTTCACAAAACAGTATAGTTGCAAAACTCTAAGACTAACATACAAGACATAAATGGTGAAGTATAATCTTAATGCACGATTTAGGTTGAGTGGTATCTTGTAATTATTACAAGGCTCATGTTTAAAGTTGTTATGACTTAAAAGAAATAGTATAGTGTTTCTTTTGAAGTGGCAAAAAATAACTTTTGAAGAATTTATTTAGTATATCCAGTTAAGTAATGTGTGGTGTTCTTAGATTACAGGTGATGGATATCTGGATCGCTTCATCGATCTTTAAGTTAGTGTGCTCCTAGTTGATTAATTAATAGACCAAAGTTAACTATAAAAGATAACTTGGATTGAGATGTAGTATTTTTATATCATGGTCGAGTTTAAGAACATCTTCGATAAGATCGAAGGCAGATCTCTATAGGTATTAAGTATAACTTTATGAATCTAAGCTTATCAAATCGATGCTATGGAGATTGTAGAGTTAAAGATAATTATGAGATATAGTGATCTCATTATAGGGTTTGTTGAACTCCTTTTAAACTTTAAAGTCGTCTTAGGTAAGGTTTGAGATATGAGATCATTCACCATGAATATAAGTGAATGACGCTAAAGGTTAATTTGAAGTTATTAGTTATAATTGATTTAAGACTCTAAAGGAGTATTAATAATTTATGCTTAGGTTTTATTATAGACCATAATTATGGTTTTATGTTTAGTATTTTTAAACTTAGTGGATTATTCAAGACTAAAGTATCTTATGAAGTTATAAGTTTAAATAAGAATTTCTATCAAATAAATAAATAGAAATCTTTTACATTGAAATCCTTTTCAAATGATACATCTTGTATATATCTACTCAAGTAAACCTAGTAAAGATCTTAAAGTTGGTTGTTTATTTATTTTCAAATATTATTTTGATCTTTGGAATTCCTTAAAAGAATAAGTGTTTGGAAATACTTAACTTAATTTTCTTGACTAAATACAAACTAGTATTTTTTCTTATACTTAAAATTTATTTAGAAACACAAAAGTAGATTCTATTTATTTTTAGGTATTATCTTTATTCTTAGAAGATTCCATGTAAGAATATATGTTCTTAATCATTCATTTTAAAGTTATCAACTCAAAATATAATTTAGTATTTTTCTAGTAAAATATAATTATTCAAGTTCTTAAAATGGTTTTTATTTATTTTGAAGAAGTGTTCTTATTTTTATTAAAATCCACAAAGGCTTAACTGTTCCTAGATATTAGTTTCAAGTTTTATTTGTAAAAAAATTTAGCTAGAATTTTTATAAATTAGGGGATTTATTTTTGTATGCAAAAATGATTTTTATTCATTTTTAGGACTTCTCCTTATTTTATTAACTTTCAATTAGGATTTTAGTGTCCTAAATTTTTATTTTTATTTTATTTAATCTTAAGTAAGTAAGATTATATTTTTCTTAGGTAGATATTATTTTTGTGGTATTTTTTATATATTATATATATTTTTAGGATTTTTCTATATTTTTCTAGAGCTTAGTTAATTCTAGGGGTATATTTGTAAATAGATATTTTAAATAAGTCCTCTTTCAAAACATGGGCCTGGCCCACTGGGCTGGCCTGACCCGACCCACTTTGGCTGGTCAAACCCCACTGGGGCCATACTGGGCTGGCACTCGGCCTAGTACTCCTCACTCTTGATCCAACGGTCAATATATTCAAAGTTATTCATACATTGTATAGTGGTAAGATAAGAGAAGATAAGATAAACAATAGTATTTTCTAGGTTGATTTCTACATGATACAGTACAAAGTAGAAGAACCAAATATATACCTGATACTTTATGGATGTGGCTCGAAATTAAAAAAAATTGAGCTACCTATTATAATTATAATCTTATAGTCCCGTGCAAGGCACGTTCAACTTTAAAGTGGATGTCCAGACCATGCTGGGGTTGACAACTACTTACGCTTGTCTCTTGGATTTCTACGTCAAGTATTTTATCTGAATGGAAATGGTTTTTTTACTCGCGTGGAGACCGGGAGGCCACCTCTCACGGACTAGACCTTCTTCCTCCTCCTCTTCGCGACTATAGCTCTTCTCTGCTAGATTGCTTTGCCCGTTTCCATTCCTTTTTGCTGTACTATTTCACCCGCATGACCGGGAACAAGTCCAGCCATAGAAGGGCTCATGCCGTGATGTTGAAGCTGGCGAAAGAGAAGAAGTCAGCTTGCCATTCTACCATTATGTTTCTACCGGTACCAAGCGATGCAACGACCAAAGGGTCCGAGTTGAATCCCTTGTCTATAGGCGAGAGGTCTTCAACTCAAGGTTCTTTGAAGCCACCGTAGCCAGGGACAGATACCTTCAGGTAAATATCCGTTCTTGCGCAACTTTCCATGTCTTTGACCATTTCTTGATTTGATCATTTACCTAAAAAAGCACATTCTTCCTCAATGGTGTTTTAGGTCAGGCGGTATTCAAATTCCCTCAGCACTCTTGCCTGCAGAATCATCTTCACTGTCACCGATGCAGACTGATACCTTCAGGTAAATCTCCATCCTTGGGAAATTTTCCATGTCTTTGACCATTTCTTGATTCACTAGTTTCTCTACTAGTACATTTTTTCTCAATGTTGTTTTAGGTCAGGTAGACTTTGCCTTCCCGCGGCACTCCTGCCTATAGAATCATCTTCATCATCATCAATGGAGGCCGATCGGGACAGCCGCAAGGTAAAAAATCATTCAAATTTTGATTCCATGTCTATCTTCATTGATAGTTCTCTGGGTACACTTATGAATTTACGCTCCCTATTCATCTATCAGAATATTGGCTTCGAGATCGAGTTTATGGTGAAAAAGGTGATGAGCGATTTCTGCGTCAAGACAGTGGACAGAAGTGCCCTCGTCAAGGAGTGCACTAGACTTTACTCCAAACTCGCCGCTGACAAGGTCGGACTTAGCCTCCTCAGGAATCTCACCATGGAATACTTGATTGAGCGTGACGAGCTGAAGTGGTGGAACATCGGCATGATGGAGATGCTAGGCATAAGTAGATCTAGGACCTCGAGGACCAGAAGGACAAACTCCTAGCCAAGCTGGCAAAGCTGAAGCATGAAACTGTCATCGATCTCCATCAATGAGCCAGCACATGGAGGACCTTAGTTAGTACTCCATCTGTTTTCACAATATACGCCTATTTATAGATCTAAAATATCTTACAAAAAAGGCTTATATATTATGGATCGGAGGGACTTGTTCATGATCGGATATATAGATTGCAATATTACTACAGTAAATTGAAAATCCTTTATTAGTAGTATGAATGTATGATCGTGTACTTGCTAGTAAAATATTTGGTTATTTGGTGAATGTGACATGCATCACCAGCCACAATGTTGCTAGAGCCAATTTTGGGTTTGATTATGTTTCCTGATGTACTATAATTAGTTATTATCGCTTCCGTGTAGAGCGGTAGCTACCTTTCCGTCATTGTCATGCTGCATCTCACCAACTTCACTTGCCCAAAGCCTCTATTTCTTTACTCCAAACAAAGCGCCTCCATTCTTCTGCCTTCTTCGGTTTTGATCCTACTGATGGCAGTGGCAATGGTATCCCATTGATGGTGACTTTTGATCAGGACCCCAACTTTGTCTCTATAGAGCTGCAGTGTAGTATAATCATTGCGCCAATGCTTACAGGGGAAGGAAGAGGTAACTGCTGGGGATCCCTCCTGAGCATATGTACACTCTCCACAATTTATACATTGAAGAGATAACCACTTTTATAGCCATTTAAAAGAGTTTCGGGTGATTTTGTCAAATAAATTTGACCTTTAACTGTATGTGTGATATTTGGTCGACAAAATTAAAAAACACTATTTAGTTATTTGGTAGTGTATATATTCTTCCAAATTTTGACTAAATTGCGACATCTATTTTGATACGAAGGGATTATGATTATGTGTTAGCTACAGACATGGCCTTTATTCTGCATAGTGTCAACCTGGTGGGATAATTCTTTCTTGAGGAGAGAGGCCTACACATTAAAAGGTATCTAGATACATTTGTTTCACAAAAGCTAAAATAGCTTATATTTTGGAATAGAGGGAGTACATAGGATCTAATAAAGAGGGGAGAGAGGTACATATATGAGTAAAAAATCAGAGTTGCAAGAACAAGATAATGAATGAATATTCTATCAATGGTCTTCCCGACAATTTGTCAACCCGTTATGAAAAATAGGAACAAATCCATGAAAAATGAAAAAATACGCATGTATTAGTTTTTATGTGACAACTATTATGCCCCTTGTGCCCTGGCACACACCCAGAAATTATGTGGAATTTCTTGGACCGACTCAACTACAGTGAGTCCATCGCAAAAAGAAAAAGGAAACTATAGAAAAAGGAAACGATGTCATGAAACTAGGTCAAACTTTCTTATCTTATCTTACTACTATTTAGTGTACGAATAGCTTTGAAGGTTGACTGCTGGATGAAGACTGTCAAATCATAACATATCTAACCTCTAGATCTTTACCATTCTAGCATCTAGAAGATTCAATGGATAGTCTTTAGCACAATGAACGCTATGCTAAAACTACAAAACATAATTCTCTGCCATTCTAGAATCTTCTCTGCCATTTCTCTAAGCATGTTACAATTTTTTTTGAGTATTATTATCTACCAAGAACCTTGTATACACCTAATAATTTATGGATATGATGTGGCTAAAAATTCTTTAAAAGTCTTTTGAGCTTTACCTATTATAATTTTATAAGGGATGACATGTAATACTTTCCATCTCATAGCTAGAGATGACATGATAGTCTTTTATTTGAGTCTCACATTTGTTTTTTTGAAATGGGGATACCGCAACCTCTGCACTCAAACGATGCACACATCACTTTTATTAAAAACCAAGTACCGAGGATCAGATAAGGTTGATACAAACACCAACCATGTGAACAAAGATAAAGGTCTCACAAGAGAACGCACACATCTCACGTGCAAATTATTATGCAAATACTTACTTCAAGAACATAGTTTGACCGTAAATCTGGTCAATAATATATAATTATATTTAATAATTTTTAACCTATTTATTTATATTCGAAAGACGATTCCAATGGTACAATTTTCGTGACATACAATTCATAAATTGGTGACCAAATTTATGGTCAAATTATTTTCTTCGAGTACGTATTTGCCTAGTGAACCGGAATGGAGGTAGTATACTACATAGTAGTATTTTTTTCCCTAAAAGGGGAGTGTACATTTTTTATTCGTAGGATAGGAAAATCGTAGGAGTAGAAAAAATGTAGGATTGCAATGTCATGCTCACTCCAATCCTATGGGAATTCATATGAACCAAAGTGTGTTTGATTCCACCATAGGTGTCCGTTTGATTCAAAGGATTTCACTAGGAATTTTGTAGGATTAAGTCCTATAGGAAATTTTCCTACGACGGCTGTTTGATTTGTAGGATTGATTCCCATGGGATTTTTTCCTAAGGATTCCTTTGTACTAGTTTTCATAGGATATCAAACATCCACCCATACCTCTTTTTCAGATTCCTATGGTGGAATCAAATGCACTTTGGTTTATTTGAATTCCTATAGGATTGGAGTGGGCATGACATTGCAATCCTACATTTTTCCTAATCCTATGATTTTCCTTTCCTAGGAATAAAACATGCCCTAGGAATCTGAAAAAGAGGTATGGGTGGATGTTTTATTTCCTATGAAAACTAGTACAAAGGAATCCTTAGGAAAGAATCCTATGGGAATCAATCCTACAAATCAAACAGCCATCGTAGGAAATTTTCCTATAGGATTTAATACTACGAAATTCCTAGGAAAATCCTTTGAATCAAATGAACCCTAACTAAAGTAGGAGTGCTTGAAGCAGAGGCCTACTCATGACTACGCATAGCTTTTCGTAGTAGGGACTACACGGAGTATGTACCTGGTTAAGGTTGTTGGTGTGTTCATAGCTCCCATCGCATTCAATGCACTTCCTCTAGCTCGGCTATTGGCTAGTGTAGCAATAATCATAGAGTAGAGATCGCCAATTTTTTTTGCGGGTTCATCTTGTTCTAAAGTGAGATCATCAAAATTTGAATGACATTGGCGGGTTTTTCTTTGAACTACCCGGCGCCACGCAATTTAAAAGTTTCGATCCTACCACCAGGGCCTTTGTGATACATATAAAACACGTCGTATCCCATATCTCTCACTCGGCCTTAGAGCCGAAGCATCTCCCACGAATATGGCCTCACACTACCGTCCCTCCCCACCACCACTGCCTCCTTACCAAGTATCGTTGTGACCGAAGGCGCCACTCCCTTGTTTAGCAAGATGAAGCGGTTTCCCCACACCGACGACCACCATGCCGGAGCATGCACAACGTCGCTGGCAAACACGGTACGGTCGCTGCAAAGTCCCATCTGCTTCACGGACTCCATGGTCTCCGGCACCGAAGATATGGGCAAACGACCCCCCCCCCCCCGTTCGACCACACCAACGTGAAGCGTAAACTCGTTTCCTCCCCATACGAAGGTTGTTGCACACTTTATGCTTCCTTTCTTGATGCACCTTGTTACTATCAAAAGTACTTCGTCATTTGTTGTAGTGCACTTCATCTTGCTCATATACTCGACCGTTACTAAAGTTTGCTAGAGTCTTCATTACCATCGTTATGAAGCTCCTCTAACATATGTGGAATATCTCCTAAAATGATTCTAGTTGGGGCGTACAGGTTTATAGGTAGCACAGCTGGTATATGTCAACTCTAGCTGACGTGCTGAGCCGAATTAGTATGTCATGGCTCCTTAGTTAGAGTATAACCAAGCGGGCCCTGCTAGTTATCTTATCAGTATTATAGTCAAGCCTGCAGGTTAGTCGATTATATGGGAACTTCATGTGTTTTCTTCTCACTCAGGGTGACATATGGTTAGAGTACTAATAGCGGAAGTAAGTTACTGTACTAGAGTTGTGATGGGAATCATTGCTTTTCGAGCCGTCAACCTCTACAAGTACTCATAATAATTTCCTCTTTTTTCACATGATTCCATGATAAATGTGAAAAGCTATTTGCTTCCAATGCAGGAAACGGAGTCAGAACAAGGTCTCGTACTCTACTTAATCTAGTTGAAAATGATAACCAGGACAAAAAAAAGAGAATAATGCAAAACATCAGCATAAAAAGTTTCGTCCTAATCCCAAACTAGTTGGTCCAATTGCACTAGCGGCTGCAAATAGAAAAATACACATCCCACAGCCACCAGTAGTCCATCTGGTTACCCAGGAAGAATTGGTAGCAAAACTAGTTTCAACAGCAGGTTCTCAGCAACAAACTAGTAATGATCTCCCAACGACCTTTAGTACTGTCAGAGACATATACTCCCTTGCAAATGAGCGTGACACAAAATTTGTTATGTGTTCAGAGACTAGTAGTAGCATGCCCTTTTATATGTAAAATGTATACATTGATATTTTGATGTAGTTTTTTTTAGTTGCACTATGATGAAGATTAACAAGGGGGCCGACGATGGGAAAAAATCTTGAGCAGATGCTTGAAATAACTAAATCAAGACTTCTAATCACATCTATAGCAGGATTTAGAAGGCCACTAGATCCACATGAATCTTCTTATATTGCATCGATCACAGGCGTTTTCGTGAGAAATGATATTCCCATCTTGCCCTCATGGAAACACCACCAAAATACCCCCGAGCATTTTGAAGATTTACTCAAGAAGTTACATGTAAGTCATCTGTCTATTGGACATACTCCATTGCTTTGTCCCTTGTCTTCTTAGCTTGCCATTTGTTATATATGCTCCTCATTGTTGTCTACAGATATTTTTCATGTTCGATGAGAATAGCGAGGAAGTAAAGGTTGTTCTCAAAAGCATATTCTCCGCATGTTTGCGCTAGTAGCGCCACAGGCTAAAGAAGCAACACTTCTCTAGAAAGTGTTTTAAGGATGCTACAAGAACCTCTCTTGTGGATCACATGACTGACGATCAGTGGGGTGATCTTCTCCACCACTGGCTTGATCAAAAGAATGAGGTATGTTTTGATTAGACTGAGACTAGATTGCATTGTCAATTCGTATTTATGCATGTGTTTTACAAGTCTCATTTTGTAGGCCATCGCTGAAAGGAACTGTTTTAGCCGTAATAAAGTACGATTACTAAGTCGTACAGGATCCCGCGGCATAATTGGGCACCTCAACCAATTGGTAAGGACCTGTTGTTATGTATTGTATATTTTAAATAAGTATGTAATTGATGTTGTGGAATCTGTATGCATCTTATCTTTGAACCTCCGTTTCCACCATGTTATTTATGTATTGTATATTTTATTTTCGCTCTTCCAAATGCAGACAAAGTCTAATGGGGCCAAAAATAGTTGATTCTGTTAGAGAAATTTGAGGGATGCCAGACAAATAGATATGGTGTCATTGTAAAGAAAGTTGTTGTAAGTCTTCTATGCATTTTGTGATGTTGCACTTGCAGTGATTTGTACGTATAAGTATGATATGCAACCTTGCTTGGACTCCTTATTTTATGGATTGCCATTTCAAGTATTGCCCCTATAAGTCTTCTTATGGCAGGATAGAGCTCAACTAATAAATATTCTTTTTCAGGCGTAGTTTTGTTTTCATTTTCCTTCATAATTTGCAACTAGAGTCAGTTTCAGTTATGAATTGTACAAACAGTTGGCATATCATGCACCTCATAGTGTTTACACAAGAAGCCACATTTTTAGACCTGTTAGTAAACGACATTAAAAAAAGATACACGACAAAATGATCTTTTACTGTAGTGTATAAGACGTGTTATCAGCACTACAAATTATAGCAGTTCATGCACATGTTAAACCTATCTGCATGTTTCTCTATAGTAACTTCACTTCTCTTACACATGTCTATAACCTGAAAACTTTTTAGGCTGAATTGAAAGAGGAGCTGGCAAATCCTGGGAAAGACTATTCAGTAAAAACTCCAAAAGAATATTTTCTAATGTACTACAACGCGGTGCTATAGCCAAGAATATTTTGCTGGGTAATGTTGGGTTCCCAACGAGCTCGTCAAAGTCCAAGTTCAAGTTCAAGTCCAAGTCCAAGGCCATTTCTCTACATATTCAAGTTCTAGAGGAACAACTCCAAGCTGAATAGTCGTTATCATTTGCCCTAAGTGTATACAATAAACATTTCATTGCAAAGTTAGAAGAAATTTAATTCAGCTGAAGCATTCCATAGAAAATAAGGAGAAATTCATGAAGATGCTCAGTATTTGTGATTAAGCACTAATAGCTGAGGTCAGTCCCTTTGTCATGAAATGGAACCTAAAGCTGAAAGTATTTGTTAGTGCACTAGTCTGCACTTGTTATGAACTTGGGTTATTTCCTTGTTGCAACATGTCTATAATTTGTATGGTACCTTATAATGTACTTCCTCTGTTTCAAAATATATCCCTTTTTAGCAAAATTGTTTTAGCTTGCTAAAGATCCTTATAGTATCAATGCAGCTACTATTGGGGAACAGAAGTCACCAATATGGAAGTAGTATGATTCCTGAATGCATGATCTCTGGATTGCTAGCCTGCTTAATATTGATGCTTTATATGTTGCAAGGTTGGATTGTTGTGTACTAATATATGTGTGGATGGATAAAATTGCATCTAACACCATTCTTTGTGGCATTTGTTGCACAGAACATGGAAACATGGACTTTTTTGTGGCTAGCACAGTTTATGGCTTAATTTTTTGCACTTGGCCCAAATAAACATCTTAACCTGATGGGTTAGCGCATCTCTAACCCATCCCCAAAACGGCAATGAAGGAGTAAATTTACTCCTCTAACGGCCGAAGCCGCACCGAACCTAACCCTAGCCCCTATCACCATTTAGAGGAGAATAAATATAGGACTTTCCACTGCGACCTCGACTCCTTTATTTTTTCTACCCCACCCGCATGTCTGATGTCTGCTAGCTGCCCTTCCCGCTGCCCTTCGCCGGATCTGTGATCCGCCGATGGCTGACTACCCTCTATGCTTATCCTGGTAGCCTATGTCTCTAGAATTGGCTGCCACGAGCCATTTTCCTTGGCCACAAATACGCCACCGAGCTGCGCCGGATTCAACACACTGTGGCCAGGATTTGCCGGGATACGATCGGATCCTCGAGGCCAAGAACCCTCTGGCATGATTACACGTTGTTGCAACTCCCCGACCGAGCTTGCAAGAGCGGCACCGTGAGAACCCGCGCGCCACTAGGTCCGGATCCGGCACCAGCAGCCGCACCGGCAACAACCCTTGGACCCGCATCGGCACCTTCCCATACTAGCATCGTCGAAACAAGGTGAGGAAGAGATAAGCTCCAGGGTTCTTCATAGCATTTTTGGTTAAAGCTCGTCAATTTTCTAATCCAAATGATTCTTCGTAGCAAGGTGAAGAAGAGAGAAGCTCCAGAGTCCGAGGATGACGACAATGATTTGTACTTTGCTTGGCATCATCAAACAATTGTTGGAGTCGACCAGCCTTGCCAACAATTTTGGGAAGAAATACATGCCAATTTCAATGAAAGAACTAGTGGAGATGCAAGGTCATTAGTATTGATTATGAATAGGTGCACTTTGCTAGTAATATACTACAACACGGGAAATCTATGAATAAATGAAGCTTGCATGTATGAATAATGGTGTATGAACATTGAGCTTCTCTCTTATTCATCTTGTTAAGTATGAGCTAACATGAGATTTTAGAAAATTAGGATGATGCTATTACTACGTATGACTAATTTATTGATATTATATATATGAACTATGAATCTTTATGTTACACAAAAGAAAATGTGCTATATGCAAAAAAGAAATCTATGTCTGGCGGCATAATCACAGTCCGACCTTGAAGCATTTCTCGCCCCACCATTTAAAAAACTTTGAGGCAAAATCTCCCACCATGGAGTACCATTTTTCTATATTATTATTTGTCTAGTAGCCAAATTCGAATCTCAATTAATCGACAAAATCACGCACCGACCTTGAAGCATTTCCCGCCCCACCGTTTCAAAAACTTTGAGGCAAAATCTCCCACCGGGGGATTACCATTTTTATATTATTAACCAAATTCAAAATCTCAGTTGAGCGGCAAAACTAGAGACCGACTTTGAAACATTTCGCGCCCCTCCGTTTCAAAAACTTTTGACTTTAAAATTCCTTTTCTACCCATTGTTTCGATGCCCTATGAGCATGCTAAAGTTGGTAGCTTGGGGGCATGAATGTGATTATTTTTCTGTTCACCTCCATAGTCCTGATTCACGCAGTTTTTCCAGCTTTCCCTCCCAAAATCTCAGGCTTCTCTCCCACGCCCTCACCTCTACGACTACCACGCGTACTGCCTGACGGAAGTTCCACGGCTGCCGTAACTGCTTCATCGACGCCCAACCCATCGGAACTAGTTCACCGGGTCTCCCTACCACTCCACTAGATCTGTCGTCTCACTAACCGTGCCTATGGCATCGTCGACTGCCAACGCTCTGCTTCTCCGCCACCAAAAGCTACTGAACCATACCGGAGCAGCTTCACCGTTGTCCACCAGACGGGATCTAGTTCAACAAGTTCCATGTCCAATGCTCCAGACCAGCTACACGATTGTTGTTGTTGATTGCACCGGCATCGACCGTCCAAGATCTGCTTCCCCGACACCAACAGCCACCGCAACCGAGCACCATCGGTGACCTGGACGTCACTCGCATGGTACCAACGATGCTTATATGCCTCCAAACCATTTTTGTTTTGTCAATGGTATAGCAGGTTCAAGCCTGTCGCAGTGAACTATATTTTTGTAATCGTGCTAGTACATACAGGTCACTGGGCATGCATGTTCTTCGTGCTAGTACATACAAGGTCATTACACATGTTGGTTTGCATTCGCTGCTCTACAAATTTCAAGTCATGCACATGTTTGTTATTTTGTCATGCACATGTTCTTATCTTAGCTGAACTGTACACCAGTAAATGTCTGCTATTGTGTAGTTCTTGAAAAATGTAATGTCAGTGGAAAATATTAGTGTGGATTCCCTGATCCACAGTTACTGACTCTATCTGGTTATTCCTGAGCTAAGTTCCTGCGTTTATTTCCTCCCTGGCATCATTCTGCTATCCTGTTGTACCCGTTCAAACTCTTCATACTAGCTCGATTATAATTTTGTTGTTGCCATCTGGTTCTTCAAAAGCTGCAACACTGACTATTTTATTTTTCTTCGCATAGAGCTCAAAAAGGCAACACTGGACATGTTGGTTTGCACAGCCTACTAGTCCACCAGCGATGCCATTATATATTTTCTGTATCTGGTGCTGGTGCGTCCTAATCAACGGCATAATTATTCTTTGCTGTATAGTTCATTCGTGTTTTCCATTCCTGCTCGACAAGTTCTGGTATGATGCGGTTATAATTTCTGTGTGGTTCATTCTTAGCTACAATAGTAACTTCATGCCATTGTGTAGCTCACCGCAAATTTCGAGTCACACAACTTCTCTTGGATTCTAGGAGATACCACTGCTTCCATATATATTTGCTGAAATGACCTGGCTAGTTTATACTGAAATTCTAAGAAACACTTTGTTTGATTTCTCATTTCATTGTTGGCATACTTGTCTAATGCTTGTTTGTCCTGTTCTACAGGTTCACAAGCCACACCATTATATCTCGTATCTGGTTCTGGTTCATCCTAGGCAACGGCATAACTATACTCTACTATATAATTCATTCATGGTTTCAGTTCCTGCTCTACAAGTTCGTATTATGCAGTTATAATTCCTATCTGGTTCATTCTTAGCTATGAGTAGTTTGTCTTGTTTGATGTATTAACTTGTTATTACTTAGTTTTAGACTGCAATTATTGTTATCGCCACCAAAGAGGGGACTGCAAGATCATGTCTCAAGGTGGTTTTCCAATGTAGCTGTCACACTCAAAGGGAGATGCAGTTGATGGATTGACAAAGCAAATTGAGGACTTTGTTATCAACTTGATTGGAAACTAAAATGCTGAATTTTCTTTCCCTTTTGTTCGTATTATGTAATATTTTAAGAAGTTTGTAGCTGATGTAATATCTAGATAACTCGCATAGGCCATGTAGGCATTTAGTTGGCGTCGTCCACGCATGGTGCTACCATAACTGCGACAACCAGGTCGATCAGGTAACAATATAGGGTTTTGTTATTTGCCCTTCTTGTATTGTGCCTTCCATGAACAGTAAAAGATGCTCGCTAATTATACTAGTTTTATGATATTTGCATTGGCTTCAAAAAGGCCAAACAGTAACGGTAACTGGATAGAACAGTAAAAGGCCAAAACAGTAACAATCCAAAACAGTAATAGTCTAAAACAGTAACAGGCCAAAACAGTAACAGGCCAAAACACCAGCAGGCCAGAACAGTGGCAACCCAGCACAGTAACGGGCCAAAACAGTAACAGGCGAGAGAAGTAATAGGCTAGAACAGTAACATGCTAGAACAATAACAGGCCAGAATAGTAACAGGTCAGAACACCAGCAGGCCAGAATAGCGGCAACCGAGGACAGTAACGGGCCACAACAGTAACAGACCAGAAAAATGGTAGGACAGAACAGTAAAGGACCACAACAGTAACCGACCTGAACAGTAGATGGACAGAATGGTAACGAGCTAGAATAGTAAAAGGCCAGAATAGTATCGGGCCTTTTCAAAGGTGGGTCGTTCATAGGCGGCCCAGGATGAGCTGTGAAAACAATGACGGGCTGACCGTAGGCCTTAACAGTATTGGGCCGACTTGACGTAGGTTGTTAACGGTTCGCACAGTATTCGACCAATGTGGGCTTCTGTAGGCTGAAGCAGTAACAGGACTGACGTTCGCGGGCTGCTGCTGGCTGCATCTTTTGCGCCCATTTCAAACTGTGTTGAACGAAACAGTAACGGGTCGTAATCTTATTGGTCTCTCCTAATGGGCCGGCCCACTTAATATTTAGCAGGTCTTGGCTGGGCCTGGCTTCTACCACGGTTTATGTGGCCGTTAATGGCATTAACTGACGGTGTTTTCCACGTGGCATTTTGCATGACGTCAGTAGTCAACACGGCTGGCGAACAGATCTACGATGGAACAAGTTTTCGTGGCTGAAGGGTGCGATCCACCACAGTCAGAAAAAAACTATGGTAGATTCTTTTGCGACGGGGCTTTTACCACGAAGCGCATCTGAGAAGACTTTTTAGCCACGAAAAACGGGCCTTCAATCCAACGTTTCTTGTAGTGGTGGTCATGTGTATCATTGTGGTTTGGAAAAGAACACATGCAATGACACGCCAATATGTGTCAAACCATGGTCAGAAAGTCCTAGAACATGCTGGAGTGCAACATTGGAATGCAATGGAGCACTAGTGTGATAGAGGTTGCATCACCACACCCACTTGAGCATGTGTGGTCATGTGGATCATTGTGGTTTGGAAAAGAAACAATGAAATGAAACTCCAATATGTGTCAAACCATGGTTAGAAAGTTGTAGAACATGCTGAAATGCAACATTGGAAATCAATGGAGCACCAGTGTGACAAAGGTTGCATCACCACACACAGTTGAGTGTGCGTGGTCATGTGGATCATTGTGGTTTGGAAAATAAGACATGCAATGACACTCCAAAATGTGTCAAACCATGGTTAGAAAGCCCTAGAACATGCTATAGTGCAACATTGGATGCAATGGAGCACTAGTGTGACAAAGATTGCATAAACCACACCCACTTGAGTGTTGGTTGTCATGTGGATCATTGTGGTTTGGAAAAGAACACATGTAATGACACTCCAATATGTGTCAAACCATGGTCAGAAAGCTCTAAACATCTCGGAATGCAACATTGGAATGCAATGGAGCACCAGTGTTATAGAGGTTGCATCACCACACCCACTTGAGTCTGTGTGGTCATGTGGATCATTGTGGTTTGGAAAAGAACACATGCAATGAGACTCCGATATGTGTCAAACCATGGTCAAAAAACCCTAGAACATGCTGGAGTGCAACACTGGAATGCAATGGAGTAGCAGTGTGATAGAGTTTGCATCACCACACCCAGTTGAGTGTGTGTGGTCATATGGATCATTGTGGTTTGGAAAAGAACAAATGCAATGACACTCCAGTATGTGTCAAACCATGGTTAGAAAGCCCTAGAACATGCTGGAGTGCAACATTGGAATGGAATGGAGCACTAGTGTGACAGAGGTTGCATCACCACACCCACTTGAGTGTGTGTGGTTATGTGGATTATTGTGGTTTGTAAAAGATTATATGCAATGACACTCCAATATGTCTCAAACCATGGTCAGCAAGCCCTAGAACATGTTGGAGTGCAACATTTCAATGCAATGGAGCCCCAGTTTGGCAGGGGTTGCATCATCACACACACATGAGTGTGTGTGCTCATATGGATCAATGTGGTTTTTAAAAGAACAAATGAAATGTCACTCCAATATGTGTTAGCCATAGTCAGAAATCCCTAGAACATGATGGAGTGCAACATTGGAATGCAATGGAGCACCAGTATGACAGAGGTTGCATCACCAGACCAACTTGAGTGTGTGTGGTCATGTGGATCATTGTGGTTTGGAAAAGAACGCACGCAATGACACTCCAATACGCCACGAACCATAGTGAAAATCCCTAGAACAACCTGGAGTGCAACATTGGAATGCAATGGAGCACCAGTGAGACAGAAATTGCATCACCACACCCACTTCAGTGTGTGTGGTCATGTCGATCATTGTGGTTTGGAAAATAATAAATGCAATGACACTCCAATATGTGTCAAACCATGGTTAGAAAGCCCTAGAACATGCTGGAGTGCAACATTGCAATGCAATGGAGCACCAGTGTGATAGACGTTGCATCACCACACCCACGTGATTGTGTGTGGTCATACGGTTCACTGTGGTTTGGAAAAAACTCATGCAATGACAGTCCAATATTTGTTAAACCATGGTCAGAAATCCCTAGAACATGCTGGAGTGAAACATTGGAATGCAATGGAGCTCCAGTGTGACCGAGGTTGCATCACCATACCCACTAGAGTGTGTGGTCATGTGGATCATTGTGGTTTGGGAATGACCAAATGCAATGACACTCCAATATTTGTCAAACCATGGTCAGAAAGCCCTAGAACATGCGAGAGTGCAACATTGGAATGCAATGGAGCACCAGTTTTATAGAGGTTGCATTAACACACCCACTTGATTGTGTGTGGTCAAATGGATTATTGTAGTTTGGAAAAGAACACATGCAATGACAGTCCAATATGTGTCAAACCATGGTCAAAAAGCCCTAGATCATGCTGGAGTGTAACATTGGAATTCAATGGAGCACCAGCGTGATAGACGTTGCATCACCACACCCACTTGGGTGTGTGTGGTCATGTGGATCATTGTGATTAGAAAAGAACGCATGCAAGGACACTCCAGTATGTGTGAAACCATGGTCAGAAAGCCCTAGAACATGCTGGAGTGCAACATTTGAATACAAAGGAGCATTAGTGTGACAGAGGTTGCATCACCACACCCACTTGAGCATGTGTGGTCATGTGGATCATTGTGGTTTGGAAAAGAAACAATGAAATGAAACTCCAATATGTGTCAAACCATGGTTAGAAAGTTGTAGAACATGCTGAAATGCAACATTGGAATGCAATGGAGCACCAGTGTGACAGAGGTTGCATCACCACACCCACTTGAGTGTGTGTGGTCATGTGGATCATTGTGGTTTTTAAAATAACACATTCAGTGGAACTCCAATATGTGTCAAACCATGGTCAGAAAGCCCTAGAACATGCTAGAGTGCAACATTGGAATGCACAGGACCCCTAGTGTGAGAAAGGTTGCATCACCACAACCACTTGAGTGTGTGTGGTCATGTGGATCACTCTGGTTTGGAAAAGAACACATGCAATGACACTCCAATATTTGTCAAACCATGGTCAGAAACCTCTAGAACATGCTGGAATGCAACATTGGAATGCAATGGAGCACCAGTGTGACAAAGGTTGCATCACCACACCCACTTGAGTGTGTGTGGTCATGTGGATCATTGTGGTTTGGAAAAGAACACATGCAATGACAATCCAATATGTGTCAAACCATGGTCAAAAAGCCCTAGAACATTATGGAATGCAACATTGGAATGCAAAAGAGCACTAGTGTGACAGAGGTTGCATCACCACACCCACTTGAGTGTGTGTGGTCATGTGTATCATTGTGGTTTGGAAAACAACACATGAAATGACACTCCAATATGTGTTAAACCATGGTTAGAAAGCCCTAGAACATGCTGGAGTGCACCATTGGAATGCAATGGAGCACCAGTGTGATAGAGGTGGCATCACTACACCCACTTGATTGTGTGTGGCCAATTAGATTATTGTGGTTTGGAAAACAACACATGCAATGACAGTCTAATATGTGTCAAACCATGGTGAGAAAGGCCTAGAACATGCTGGAGTGCATCATTGGAAAGTAATGGAGCACTAGTGTGATAGAGGTTGCATCACCACACCTACTTGAGTGTGTCCGGTAATGTGGATCGTTGTGGTTTGGAAAAGAATACATGCAATGACACGCCAATATGTGTCAAAGCATGGTTAGAAAGCCCTAGAACATGCTGGAGTGCAACATTGGAATGCAAAGTAGCACTAGTGTGACAGAGGTTGCATCACCACACCCACTTGAGTGTGTGTGGTCATGTGGATCATTGTGGTTTGGAAAAGAACACATGTAATGAGACTCCAATATGTGGCAAACCATGGTCAGAAAGCTCTAGAACATGCCGGAATGGAACATTGGAATGCAATGGAGCACCAATGTGATAGAGGTTGCATCACCACACCCACTTGAGTGTGTGTGGTCATGTGGATAATTCGAGTTCGGAAAAGAACACATGCAATGACACTCCGATATGTGTCAAACCATGGTCAGAAAACCCTAGAACATGTTGGAGTACAACATTGGAATGCAATGGAGCAGTAGTGTGACAGAGGTTGCATCACCACACCCTGTTGAGTGTGTGTGTTCATGTGGATCATTGTGGTTTGGAAAAGAACAAATGCAATGACACTCTAGTATGTATCAAACTATGGTTAGAATTCCCTAGAACATGCTGGAGTGCAACATTGGAATGCAATGGAGCACTGGTGTGATAGTGGGTGCATCACCACACCCGCTTGAGTGTGTATGGTCATGTGGATTATTGTTGTTTCGAAAACAACACATGCAATGACACTCCAATATGTCTCATACCATGGTAAGAAAGCCCTAGAACATGCTGGAATGCAACATTTCAATGCAATGGAGCACCAGTTTAACTGAGGTTGCATCACCACACCCACTTGAGTGTGTGTGGTCATGTGGATCAATGTGGTTTTGAAAAGAACACATGCAATTACACTCCAATATGTGACAACCATAGTCAGAAAGCCCTAGAACTTGATGGAGTGCAACATTGGAATGGAATGGAGCACCAGTGTGACAGAGGTTGCATCACCACACCCACTTGAGTGTATGTGGTAATGTGGATCATTGTGGGTTGAAAAACAAAACATGCAATGACACTGCAATATGTGTCAAACCATGGTCAGAAAGCCCTAGAACATGCTAGAGTGCAATATTGGAATGCAATCGACCACCAGTGTTACAGAGGTTGCATCACCAGACCCACTTGAGTGTGTGTGGTCATGTGGATCATTGTGGTTTGGAAAAGAACACATGCAATGACACTCCAATATGTAAGAAACCATAGTCAGAAATCCCTAGAACATGCCGGAGTGCAACATTGGAATGCAATGGAGCACTAGTGTGATAGAGGTTGCATCACCACGCCCATTTGATTGTTTGTGGTCATGTGGATCATTATAGTTTGGAAAAGAACACATGCAATGACACTCCAACAGATGTCAAACTATGGTCGGAAAGCCCTAGAACATGCTGGAGTGCAACATTAGAATGAAATGGAGCACTAGTGTGACAGAGGTTGCATCACCACACGCACTTGAGTGTGTGTGATCATGTGGATCATTCTGGTTTGGAAAAGAACAAATGCAATGACACTCTAGTATGTGTCAAACCATGGTCAGATACACTAGAAAAAGCTAGAGTGAAACTTTGGAATGCAATGGAGCACTAGTGTGACAAAGGTTACATCACCACACCCACTTGAGTGTGTTCGGTCATGTGGATCATTGTGGTTTGCAAAAGAACAAATACAATGACACTCCAGTATGTGTCAAACCATGTTCAGAAAGCCCTAGAACATGCTGCAGTGAAACATTGGACTGCAATGGAGCACTAGTGTGACAGAGGTTGCATCACCACACCCACTTGAGTGTGTGTGGCCATGTGGATTATTGTGGTTTTGAAAAGAACACATGCAATGACACTCCAATATGTGTCAAACCATGGTCAGAAAGCCCTAGAGCATGCTAGAGTGCAACATTGCAATACAATGGAGCACCAGTGTGACAGAGGTAGCATCACCACACCCACTTGAGTGTGTGTGGTAATGTGGATCATTGTGGTTTGGAAAACAACACATGCAATGACACTCCAATATTTGTCAAACCATGGTCAGAAAGCCCTAGAACAGGCTAGAGTGCAACATTGGAATGCAATGAAGCACTAGTGTAATAGAGGTTGCATTAACACACCCACTTGATTGTGTGTGGTCAAGTGGATTATTGTCGTTTGGAAAAAGAACACATGCAACAACACTCCAATATGTGTGAAAACCATGGTTAGAAATCCCTAGAACATGCTAGAGTGCAACATTGGAATGCAATGGAGCACCAGTGAGACAGAGGTTGCATCACCACACCCACTTGAGTGTGTGTGGTCATGTCGATCATTGTGGTTCGGAAAATAATAAATGCAATGACACTCCATTATGTGTCAAACCATGTTCAGAAAGCCCTAGAACATGTTGTAGTGCAACATTGGAATGCAATGGAGCACCTGTTTGATAGAGGTTGCATCACCACACCCACTTGAGTGCGTGTGGTCATGTGGATTATTGTGGTTTTGAAAAGAATGCATGCAATGACACGCCAATATGTGTCAAAGCATGGTTAGAAAGCCCTAGAACATGCTGGACTGCAACATTGGATTGCAAAGGAGCACTAGTGTGACAGAGGTTGCATCACCACACCCACTTGAGTGTGTGTGGTCATGTCGATCATTGTGGTTTGGAAAAGAACACATGTAATGAGACTCCAATATGTGGCAAACCATGGTCACAAAGCTCTAGAACATGCCGGAATGGAACATTGGAATGCAATGGAGCACCAATGTGATAGAGGTTGCATCACCACACCCACTTGAGTGTGTGTGGTCATGTGGATAATTGTAGTTCGGAAAAGAACACATGCAATGACACTCCGATATGTGTCAAACCATGCTCAGAAAACCCTAGAACATGTTGGAGTACAACATTGGAATGCAATGGAGCAGCAGTGTGACAGAGGTTGCATCACCACACGCACTTGAGTGTGTGTGATCATGTGGATCATTCTGGTTTGGAAAAGAACAAATGCAATGACACTCTAGTATGTGTCAAACCATGGTCAGATACACTAGAAAAAGCTAGAGTGAAACTTTGGAATGCAATGGAGCACTAGTGTGACAAAGGTTACATCACCACACCCACTTGAGTGTGTTCGTTCATGTGGATCATTGTGGTTTGCAAAAGAACAAATACAATGACACTCCAGTATGTGTCAAACCATGTTCAGAAAGCCCTAGAACATGCTGCAGTGAAACATTGGACTGCAATGGAGCACTAGTGTGACAGAGGTTGCATCACCACACCCACTTGAGTGTGTGTGGCCATGTGGATTATTGTGGTTTTGAAAAGAACACATGCAATGACACTCCAATATGTGTCAAACCATGGTCAGAAAGCCCTAGAGCATGCTAGAGTGCAACATTGCAATACAATGGAGCACCAGTGTGACAGAGGTAGCATCACCACACCCACTTGAGTGTGTGTGGTAATGTGGATCATTGTGGTTTGGAAAACAACACATGCAATGACACTCCAATATTTGTCAAACCATGGTCAGAAAACCCTAGAATAGGCTAGAGTGCAACATTGGAATGCAATGAAGCACTAGTGTAATAGAGGTTGCATTAACACACCCACTTGATTGTGTGTGGTCAAGTGGATTATTGTCGTTTGGAAAAAGAACACATGCAACAACACTCCAATATGTGTGAAAACCATGGTTAGAAATCCCTAGAACATGCTAGAGTGCAACATTGGAATGCAATGGAGCACCAGTGAGACAGAGGTTGCATCACCACACCCACTTGAGTGTGTGTGGTCATGTCGATCATTGTGGTTCGGAAAATAATAAATGCAATGACACTCCATTATGTGTCAAACCATGTTCAGAAAGCCCTAGAACATGTTGTAGTGCAACATTGGAATGCAATGGAGCACCTGTTTGATAGAGGCTGCATCACCACACCCACTTGAGTGCGTGTGGTCATGTGGATTATTGTGGTTTTGAAAAGAATGCATGCAATGACACGCCAATATGTGTCAAAGCATGGTTAGAAAGCCCTAGAACATGCTGGACTGCAACATTGGATTGCAAAGGAGCACTAGTGTGACAGAGGTTGCATCACCACACCCACTTGAGTGTGTGTGGTCATGTCGATCATTGTGGTTTGGAAAAGAACACATGTAATGAGACTCCAATATGTGGCAAACCATGGTCAGAAAGCTCTAGAACATGCCGGAATGGAACATTGGAATGCAATGGAGCACCAATGTGATAGAGGTTGCATCACCACACCCACTTGAGTGTGTGTGGTCATGTGGATAATTGTAGTTCGGAAAAGAACACATGCAATGACACTCCGATATGTGTCAAACCATGCTCAGAAAACCCTAGAACATGTTGGAGTACAACATTGGAATGCAATGGAGCAGCAGTGTGACAGAGGTTGCATCACCACACGCACTTGAGTGTGTGTGATCATGTGGATCATTCTGGTTTGGAAAAGAACAAATGCAATGACACTCTAGTATGTGTCAAACCATGGTCAGATACACTAGAAAAAGCTAGAATGAAACTTTGGAATGCAATGGAGCACTAGTGTGACAAAGGTTACATCACCACACCCACTTGAGTGTGTTCGGTCATGTGGATCATTGTGGTTTGCAAAAGAACAAATACAATGACACTCCAGTATGTGTCAAACCATGTTCAGAAAGCCCTAGAACATGCTGCAGTGAAACATTGGACTGCAATGGAGCACTAGTGTGACAGAGGTTGCATCACCACACCCACTTGAGTGTGTGTGGCCATGTGGATTATTGTGGTTTTGAAAAGAACACATGCAATGACACTCCAATATGTGTCAAACCATGGTCAGAAAGCCCTAGAGCATGCTAGAGTGCAACATTGCAATACAATGGAGCACCAGTGTGACAGAGGTAGCATCACCACACCCACTTGAGTGTGTGTGGTAATGTGGATCATTGTGGTTTGGAAAACAACACATGCAATGACACTCCAATATTTGTCAAACCATGGTCAGAAAACCCTAGAATAGGCTAGAGTGCAACATTGGAATGCAATGAAGCACTAGTGTAATAGAGGTTGCATTAACACACCCACTTGATTGTGTGTGGTCAAGTGGATTATTGTCGTTTGGAAAAAGAACACATGCAACAACACTCCAATATGTGTGAAAACCATGGTTAGAAATCCCTAGAACATGCTAGAGTGCAACATTGGAATGCAATGGAGCACCAGTGAGACAGAGGTTGCATCACCACACCCACTTGAGTGTGTGTGGTCATGTCGATCATTGTGGTTCAGAAAATAATAAATGCAATGACACTCCATTATGTGTCAAACCATGTTCAGAAAGCCCTAGAACATGTTGTAGTGCAACATTGGAATGCAATGGAGCACCTGTTTGATAGAGGCTGCATCACCACACCCACTTGAGTGTGTGTGGTCATGTGGATTATTGTGGTTTTGAAAAGAATGCATGCAATGACACGCCAATATGTGTCAAAGCATGGTTAGAAAGCCCTAGAACATGCTGGACTGCAACATTGGATTGCAAAGGAGCACTAGTGTGACAGAGGTTGCATCACCACACCCACTTGAGTGTGTGTGGTCATGTGGATCATTGTGGTTTGGAAAAGAACACATGTAATGAGACTCCAATATGTGGCAAACCATGGTCAGAAAGCTCTAGAACATGCTGGAATGGAACATTGGAATCCAATGGAGCACCAATGTGATAGAGGTTGCATCACCACACCCACTTGAGTGTGTGTGGTCATGTGGATAATTGTAGTTCGGAAAAGAACACATGCAATGACACTCCGATATGTGTCAAACCATGGTCAGAAAACCCTAGAACATGTTGGAGTACAACATTGGAATGCAATGGAGCAGCAGTGTGACAGAGGTTGCATCACCACACGCACTTGAGTGTGTGTGATCATGTGGATCATTCTGGTTTGGAAAAGAACAAATGCAATGACACTCTAGTATGTGTCAAACCATGGTCAGATACACTAGAAAAAGCTAGAGTGAAACTTTGGAATGCAATGGAGCACTAGTGTGACAAAGGTTACATCACCACACCCACTTGAGTGTGTTCGGTCATGTGGATCATTGTGGTTTGCAAAAGAACAATTACAATGACACTCCAGTATGTGTCAAACCATGTTCAGAAAGCCCTAGAACATGCTGCAGTGAAACATTGGACTGCAATGGAGCACTAGTGTGACAGAGGTTGCATCACCACACCCACTTGAGTGTGTGTGGCCATGTGGATTATTGTGGTTTTGAAAAGAACACATGCAATGACACTCCAATATGTGTCAAACCATGGTCAGAAAGCCCTAGAGCATGCTAGAGTGCAACATTGCAATACAATGGAGCACCATTGTGACAGAGGTAGCATCACCACACCCACTTGAGTGTGTGTGGTAATGTGGATCATTGTGGTTTGGAAAACAACACATGCAATGACACTCCAATATTTGTCAAACCATGGTCAGAAAGCCCTAGAATCGGCTAGAGTGCAACATTGGAATGCAATGAAGCACTAGTGTAATAGAGGTTGCATTAACACACCCACTTGATTGTGTGTGGTCAAGTGGATTATTGTCGTTTGGAAAAAGAACACATGCAACAACACTCCAATATGTGTGAAAACCATGGTTAGAAATCCCTAGAACATGCTAGAGTGCAACATTGGAATGCAATGGAGCACCAGTGAGACAGAGGTTGCATCACCACACCCACTTGAGTGTGTGTGGTCATGTCGATCATTGTGGTTCGGAAAATAATAAATGCAATGACACTCCATTATGTGTCAAACCATGTTCAGAAAGCCCTAGAACATGTTGTAGTGCAACATTGGAATGCAATGGAGCACCTGTTTGATAGAGGCTGCATCACCACACCCACTTGAGTGTGTGTGGTCATGTGGATTATTGTGGTTTTGAAAAGAATGCATGCAATGACACGCCAATATGTGTCAAAGCATGGTTAGAAAGCCCTAGAACATGCTGGACTGCAACATTGGATTGCAAAGGAGCACTAGTGTGACAGAGGTTGCATCACCACACCCACTTGAGTGTGTGTGGTCATGTGGATCATTGTGGTTTGGAAAAGAACACATGTAATGAGACTCCAATATGTGGCAAACCATGGTCAGAAAGCTCTAGAACATGCCGGAATGGAACATTGGAATGCAATGGAGCACCAATGTGATAGAGGTTGCATCACCACACCCACTTGAGTGTGTGTGGTCATGTGGATAATTGTAGTTCGGAAAAGAACACATGCAATGACACTCCGATATGTGTCAAACCATGGTCAGAAAACCCTAGAACATGTTGGAGTACAACATTGGAATGCAATGGAGCAGCAGTGTGACAGAGGTTGCATCATCACACCCTGTTGAGTGTGTCTGGTCATGTGGATCATTGTGGTTTGGAAAACAACAAATGCAATGACACTCTAGTATGTGTCAAACCATGGTCAGATACACTAGACAAAGCTAGAGTGAAACTTTGGAATGCAATGGAGCACTAGTGTGACAAAGGTTACATCACCACACCCCCTTGAGTGTGTTCGGTCATGTGGATCATTGTGGTTTGCAAAAGAACAAATACAATGACACTCCAGTATGTGTCAAACCATGTTCAGAAAGCCCTAGAACATGCTGCAGTGAAACATTGGAATGCAATGGAGCACTAGTGTGACAGAGGTTGCATCACCACACCCACTTGAGTGTGTGTGGCCATGTGGATTATTGTGGTTTTGAAAAGAACACATGCAATGACACTCCAATATGTGTCAAACCATGGTCAGCAAGCCCTAGAGCATGCTAGAGTGCAACATTGCAATACAATGGAGCACCAGTGTGACAGAGGTAGCATCACCACACCCACTTGAGTGTGTGTGGTAATGTGGATCATTGTGGTTCGGAAAACAACACATGCAATGACACTCCAATATTTGTCAAACCATGGTCAGAAAGCCCTAGAACAGGCTAGAGTGCAACATTGGAATGCAATGAAGCACCAGTGTAATAGAGGTTGCATTAACACACCCACTTGATTGTGTGTGGTCAAGTGGATTATTGTCGTTTGGAAAAAGAACACATGCAACAACACTCCAATATGTGTGAAAACCATGGTTAGAAATCCCTAGAACATGCTAGAGTGCAACATTGGAATGCAATGGAGCACCAGTGAGACAGAGGTTGCATCACCACACCCACTTGAGTGTGTGTGGTCATGTCGATCATTGTGGTTCGGAAAATAATAAATGCAATGAAACTCCAATATTTGTCAAACCATGGTCAGAAAGCCCAAGAACATGCTGGAGTGCAACATTGGAATGCAATAGAGCACTAGTGTGACAGAGGTTGCATTACCACACCCACTTAATTATGTGTGGTCAAGTAGATTATTGTGGTTTGGAAAAGAATACATGCAGTGATAGTACAATATGTGTCAAACCATGGTCAGAAAGCCCTAGAACATGCTTGATTGCAACATTGGAATGCAATGGAGCACCAGCATGACAGAGGTTGCATCACCACACCCGCTTGAGTGTGTGTGGTCAGGTGGATCATTGTGGTTTGGAAAAGAACACATGTAATGAGACTCCAATATGTGGCAAACCATGGTCAGAAAGCTCTAGAACATGCCGGAATGGAACATTGGAATGCAGTGGAGCACCAATGTGATAGAGGTTGCATCACCACACCCACTTGAGTGTGTGTGGTCATGGGGATAATTGTGGTTCGGAAAAGAACACATGCAATGACACTCCGATATGTGTCAAACCATGGTCAGAAAACCCTAGAACATGTTGGAGTACAACATTGGAATGCAATGGAGCAGCAATGTGACAGAGGTTGCATCATCACACCCTGTTGAGTGTGTCTGGTCATGTGGATCATTGTGGTTTGGAAAACAACAAATGCAATGACACTCCAGTATGTATCAAACTATGGTTAGAATGCCCTAGAACATGCTAGAGCGCAACATTGGAGTGCAATGGAGCACTGGTGTGATAATGGGTGCATCACCACACCCGCTTGAGTGTGTATGGTCATGTGGATTATTGTTGTTTCGAAAACAACACATGCAATGACACTCCAATATGTCTCATACCATGGTCAGAAAGCCCTAGAATATGCTGGAGTGCAACATTTCAATGCAATGGAGCACCAGTTTAACAGAGGTTGCATCACCACACCCACTTAAGTGTGTGTGGTCATGTGGATCAATGTGGTTTTGAAAAGAACACATGCAATGACACTCCAATATGTGACAACCATAGTCAGAAAGCCCTAGAAATTGATGGAGTGCAACATTGGAATGGAATGGAGCACCAGTGTGACAGAGGTTGCATCACCACACCCACTTGAGTGTATGTGGTAATGTGGATCATTGTGGGTTAAAAAAAAACATGCAATGACACTCCAATATGTGTCAAACCATGGTCAGAAATCCCTAGAACATGCTAGAGTGCAATATTGGAATGCAATGGACCACCAGTGTTACAGAGGTTGCATCACCAGACCCACTTGAGTGTGTGTGGTCATGTGGATCATTGTGGTTTGGAAAAGAACACATGCAATGACACTCCAATATGTAAGAAACCATAGTTAGAAATCCCTAGAACATGCCGGAATTCAACATTGGAATGCAATGGAGCACTAGTGTGTTAGAGGTTGCATCACCACGCCCATTTGAGTGTTTGTGGTCGTGTGGATCATTATGGTTTGGATAAGAACACATGCAATGACACTCCAACATATGTCAAACTATGGTCAGAAAGCCCTAGAACATGCTGGAGTGCAACATTAGAATGAAATGGAGCACTAGTGTGACAGAGGTTGCATCACCACACGCACTTGAGTGTGTGTGATCATGTGGATCTTTCTGGTTTGGAAAAGAACAAATGCAATGACACTAGTATGTGTCAAACCATGGTCAGATACACTAGAAAAAGCTGGAGTGCAACTTTGGAATGCAATGGAGCACTAGTGTGACAAAGGTTACATCACCACACCCACTTGAGTGTGTTCGGCCATGTGGATCATTGTGGTTTGGAAAAGAACAAATACAATGACACTCCAGTATGTGTCAAACCATGTTTAGAAAGCCCTAGAACATGGTGCAGTGAAACATTGGAATGCAATGGAGCACTAGTGTGACAGAGGTTGCATTACCACACCCACTTGAGTGTGTGTGGCCATGTGGATTATTGTGGTTTTGAAAAGAACACATGCAATGACACTCCAATATGTGTCAAACCATGGTCAGAAAGCCCTAGAACATGCTGGAGTGGAACATTGCAATGCAATGGAGCACTAGTATGACAGAGGTAGCATCACCACACCCACTTGAGTGTGTGTGGTAATGTGGATCATTGTGGTTTGGAAAACAACACATGCAATGACACTCCAATATTTGTCAAGCCATGGTCAGAAAGCCCTAGAATAGGCTAGATCGCAACATTGGAATGCAATGAAGCACCAGTGTGATAGAGGTTGCATTAACACACCCAGTTGATTGTGTGTGGTCAAGTGGATTATTGTCGTTTGGAAAAGAACACATGCAATGACACTCCAATATGTGTGAAAACCATGGTTAGAAATCCCTAGAACATGCTAGAGTGCAACATTGGAATGCAATGGAGCACCAGTGAGAAAGAGGTTGCGTCACCACGTCCACTTGAGTGTGTGTGGTCATGTCGATCATTGTGGTTTGGAAAATAATAAATGCAATGACACTCCAATATGTGTCAAACCATGGTCAGAAAGCCCTAGAACATGATGGAGTGCAACATTGCAATGTAATGGAGCACCAGTGTGACGGAGGTTGCATCAGCACAAACACTTGAGTGTGTGTGGTCATGTCGATAATTGTGGTTTGGAAAAAACACATGCATTGACATTCCTATATTTGTCAAACCATGGTAAGAAAGCCCTAGAACATGCTTGAGTGCAACATTGGAATGCAATGGAGCACCAGTGTGACAGATGTTGCATCACCACACCCACTTGAGTGTCTGTGGTCATGTGGATCATTGTGGTTTGGGAAAGAACAAATGCAATGAAACTCCAATATTTGTCAAACCATGGTCAGAAAGCCCAAGAACATGCTGGAGTGCAACATTGGAATGCAATAGAGCACTAGTGAGACAGAGGTTGCATTACCACACCCACTTAATTCTGTGTGGTCAAGTAGATTATTGTGGTTTGGAAAAGAATACATGCAATGATAGTACAATATGTGTCAAACCATGGTCAGAAAGCCCTAGAACATGCTAGATTGCAACATTGGAATGCAATGGAGCACCAGCATGACAGAGGTTGCATCACCACACCCGCTTGAGTGTGAGAGGTAATGTGGATTATTTTGGTTTGGAAAAGAAACAATGCAATGGCACTCCAATATGTGTCAAACCATGGTCAATAAGTTGTAGAACATGTTGAAAAGCAACATTGGAATGCAATGGAGCACCAGTGTGACAAATGTTGCATATCCACACCCACTTGAGTGTGTGTGGTCATGTGGATAATTGTGGTTTGGAAAAGAACACATGCAATGACACTCCAATATGTGTCAAACCATGGTCAGAAAACCCTAGAACATTATGGAGTGCAACCTTGGAATGCAATGGAACACCAGTGTGATAGAGGTTGCATCACCACACCCGCTTGAGTGTGTGTGGTCATGTGGATCATTGTGGTTTGGAAAAAAACACATGCAATGACACTCCCATATGTGTTAAACCATGGTCAAAAAGCCCTAGAACATGCTGGAGTGCAACATTGGAATGCAATGGAGCACTAGTGTGACAGAGGTTGCATCACCACACCCACGTGAGTATGTGTGGTCATGTGGATCATTGTAGTTTGCAAAATAACACATGTAGTGACAGTCCAATATGTGACAAAGCATAGTCAGAAATCCCTAGAACATGCTGGAGTGCAACATTGGAATGCACTGGAGCACTAGTGTGATAGAGGTTCCATCACCACGCCCATTTGAGTGTCTGTGGTCATGTGGATCATTATGGTTTGGAAAACAACACATGCAATTACACTCCAATGTTTGTCAAACTATGGTCAGAAAGCCCTAGAACTTGCTGGAGTGCAACATTAGAATACAATGGAGCACTAGTGTGACAGAGGTTAGATCACCACACGCACTTGAGTGTGTGTGGTTATGTGGATCATTGTGGTTTGGAAAAGAACAAATGCAATGACACTCTAGTATGTGTCAAACCATGGTCAGATAACCCTAGAAAAATCTGGAGTGCAACTTTGGAATGCAACGGAGCACCAGTGTGACAGAGGTTGCATCACCACACCCACTTGAGTGTGTTCGGTCATGTGGATCATTGTGGTTTGGAAAAGAACAAATACAATGACACCCCGGTATGTGTAAACCCATGTTGAGAAATCCCTAGAACATGCTGCAGTGCAACATTGGGATGCAATGGAGCACCAGTGTGACAGAGGTTGCATCACCACGCCCCCTTGAGTGCGTGTGGTCATGTGGATTATTGTGGTTTTGAAAAGAACACATGCAATGGCACTCCAATACGTGTCAAACCATGGTCAGAAAGCCTTAGAACATGCTGGATTGCAACATTGGAATGCGATGAGCACCAGCGTGATAGAGGTTGCGTCACCCAAGAGTGTGTGGTCAAGTGGATCATTCTAGTTTGGAACAAACACATGTAATGAAACTCCCATATTTGTCAAACCATGGTCAGAAAGCCCTAGAACATGATGGAGTGCAACATTGGAATGCAATGGAGCACTAGTGTGACACAGGTTGCATCACCACACCCACTTGAGTGTCTGTGGTCATGTGGATCATTGTGGTTTGGGAAAGAACAAATGCAATGAAACTCCAATATTTGTCAAACCATGGTCAGAAAGCCCAAGAACATGTTGGAATGTAACACTAAAATGCAATGGAGCACTAGTGTGACAGAGGTTGCATTACCACACCCACTTGATTGTGTGTGGTCAAGTGGATTATTGTGGTTTGGAAAACAACACATGCGATGACACTCCAGTATGTGTCAAACCGTGGTCAGAAAGCCCTAGGACATGCTGGATTGCAACATTGGAATGCAATGGAGCACCAGCGTGATAGAGGTTGCATCACCACACCCACTTCAGTGTCCATGCTCATGTGGATCATTGTGGTTTGGGAAAGAACAAATGCAATGAAACTCCAATATTTGTCAAACCATGGTCAGAAAGCCCAAGAACATGCTAGAGTGCAACATTGGAATGCAATAGAGCACTAGTGTGACAGAGGTTGCATTACCACACCCACTTAATTGTGTGTGGTCAAGTAGATTATTGTGGTTTGGAAAAGAATACATGCAGTGATAGTACAATATGTGTCAAACCATGGTCAGAAAGCCCTAGAACATGCTAGATTGCAACATTGGAATGCAATGGAGCACCAGCATGACAGAGGTTGCATCACCACACCCGCTTGAGTGTGTGTGGTCAGGTGGATCATTGTGGTTTGGAAAAGAACACATGTAATGAGACTCCAATATGTGGCAAACCATGGTCAGAAAGCTCTAGAACATGCCGGAATGGAACATTGGAATGCAATGGAGCACCAATGTGATAGAGGTTGCATCACCACACCCACTTGAGTGTGTGTGGTCATGGGGATAATTGTAGTTCGGAAAAGAACACATGCAATGACACTCCGATATGTGTCAAACCATGGTCAGAAAACCCTAGAACATGTTGGAGTACAACATTGGAATGCAATGGAGCAGCAATGTGACAGAGGTTGCATCATCACACCCTGTTGAGTGTGTCTGGTCATGTGGATCATTGTGGTTTGGAAAACAACAAATGCAATGACACTCCAGTATGTATCAAACTATGGTTAGAATGCCCTAGAACATGCTAGAGCGCAACATTGGAGTGCAATGGAGCACTGGTGTGATAATGGGTGCATCACCACACCCGCTTGAGTGTGTATGGTCATGTGGATTATTGTTGTTTCGAAAACAACACATGCAATGACACTCCAATATGTCTCATACCATGGTCAGAAAGCCCTAGAATATGCTGGAGTGCAACATTTCAATGCAATGGAGCACCAGTTTAACAGAGGTTGCATCACCACACCCACTTAAGTGTGTGTGGTCATGTGGATCAATGTGGTTTTGAAAAGAACACATGCAATGACACTCCAATATGTGGCAACCATAGTCAGAAAGCCCTAGAAATTGATGGAGTGCAACATTGGAATGGAATGGAGCACCAGTGTGACAGAGGTTGCATCACCACACCCACTTGAGTGTATGTGGTAATGTGGATCATTGTGGGTTGAAAAAAAACATGCAATGACACTCCAATATGTGTCAAACCATGGTCAGAAATCCCTAGAACATGCTAGAGTGCAATATTGGAATGCAATGGACCACCAGTGTTATAGAGGTTGCATCACCAGACCCACTTGAGTGTGTGTGGTCATGTGGATCATTGTGGTTTGGAAAAGAACACATGCAATGACACTCCAATATGTAAGAAACCATAGTCAGAAATCCCTAGAACATGCCGGAGTGCAACATTGGAATGCAATGGAGCACTAGTGTGTTAGAGGTTGCATCACCACGCCCATTTGAGTGTTTGTGGTCGTGTGGATCATTATGGTTTGGATAAGAACACATGCAATGACACTCCAACATATGTCAAACTATGGTCAGAAAGCCCTAGAACATGCTGGAGTGCAACATTAGAATGAAATGGAGCACTAGTGTGACAGAGGTTGCATCACCACACGCACTTGAGTGTGTGTGATCATGTGGATCTTTCTGGTTTGGAAAAGAACAAATTTAATGACACTAGTATGTGTCAAACCATGGTCAGATACACTAGAAAAAGCTGGAGTGCAACTTTGGAATGCAATGGAGCACTAGTGTGACAAAGGTTACATCACCACACCCACTTGAGTGTGTTCGGCCATGTGGATCATTGTGGTTTGGAAAAGAACAAATACAATGACACTCCAGTATGTGTCAAACCATGTTTAGAAAGCCCTAGAACATGCTGCAGTGAAACATTGGAATGCAATGGAGCACTAGTGTGACAGAGGTTGCATTACCACACCCACTTGAGTGTGTGTGGCCATGTGGATTATTGTGGTTTTGAAAAGAACACATGCAATGACACTCCAATATGTGTCAAACCATGGTCAGAAAGCCCTAGAACATGCTGGAGTGGAACATTGCAATGCAATGGATCACTAGTATGACAGAGGTAGCATCACCACACCCACTTGAGTGTGTGTGGTAATGTGGATCATTGTGGTTTGGAAAACAACACATGCAATGACACTCCAATATTTGTCAAGCCATGGTCAGAAAGCCCTAGAATAGGCTAGATCGCAACATTGGAATGCAATGAAGCACCAGTGTGATAGAGGTTGCATTAACACACCCAGTTGATTGTGTGTGGTCAAGTGGATTATTGTCGTTTGGAAAAGAACACATGCAATGACACTCCAATATGTGTGAAAACCATGGTTAGAAATCCCTAGAACATGCTAGAGTGCAACATTGGAATGCAATGGAGCACCAGTGAGAAAGAGGTTGCGTCACCACATCCACTTGAGTGTGTGTGGTCATGTCGATCATTGTGGTTTGGAAAATAATAAATGCAATGACACTCCAATATGTGTCAAACCATGGTCAGAAAGCCCTAGAACATGATGGAGTGCAACATTGCAATGTAATGGAGCACCAGTGTGACGGAGGTTGCATCACCACAAACACTTGAGTGTGTGTGGTCATGTGGATCATTGTGGTTTGGAAAAAACACATGCATTGACATTCCTATATTTGTCAAACCATGGTAAGAAAGACCTAGAACATGCTTGAGTGCAATATTGGAATGCAATGGAGCACCAGTGTGACAGATGTTGCATCACCACACCCACTTGAGTGTCTGTGGTCATGTGGATCATTGTGGTTTGGGAAAGAACAAATGCAATGAAACTCCAATATTTGTCAAACCATGGTCAGAAAGCCCAAGAACATGCTGGAGTGCAACATTGGAATGCAATAGAGCACTAGTGTGATAGAGGTTGCATTACCACACCCACTTAATTGTGTGTGGTCAAGTAGATTATTGTGGTTTGGAAAAGAATACATGCAATGATAGTACAATATGTGTCAAACCATGGTCAGAAAGCACTAGAATATGCTAGATTGCAACATTGGAATGCAATGGAGCACCAGCATGACAGAGGTTGCATCACCACACCCGCTTGAGTGTGAGAGGTAATGTGGATTATTTTGGTTTGGAAAAGAAACAATGCAATGGCACTCCAATATGTGTCAAACCATGGTCAATAAGTTGTAGAACATGTTGAAAAGCAACATTGGAATGCAATGGAGCACCAGTGTGACAAATGTTGCATATCCACATCCACTTGAGTGTGTGTGGTCATGTGGATAATTGTGGTTTGGAAAAGAACACATGCAATGACACTCCAATATGTGTCAAACCATGGTCAGAAAACCCTAGAACATTATGGAGTGCAACCTTGGAATGCAATGGAACACCAGTGTGATAGAGGTTGCATCACCACACCCGCTTGAGTGTGTGTGGTCATGTGGATCATTGTGGTTTGGAAAAAAACACATGCAATGACACTCCCATATATGTTAAACCATGGTTAAAAAGCCCTAGAACATGTTGGAGTGCAACATTGGAATGCAATGGAGCACTAGTGTGACAGAGGTTGCATCACCACACCCACGTGAGTATGTGTGGTCATGTGGATCATTGTAGTTTGCGAAATAACACATGTATAGACAGTCCAATATGTGACAAACCATAGTCAGAAATCCCTAGAACATGCCGGAGTGCAACATTGGAATGCACTGGAGCACTAGTGTGATAGAGGTTCCATCACCACGCCCATTTGAGTGTCTGTGGTCATGTGGATCATTATGGTTTGGAAAACAACACATGCAATTACACTCCAATGTTTGTCAAACTATGGTCAGAAAGCCCTAGAACTTGCTGGAGTGCAACATTAGAATACAATGGAGCACTAGTGTGACAGAGGTTAGATCACCACACGCACTTGAGTGTGTGTGGTTATGTGGATCATTGTGGTTTGGAAAAGAACAAATGCAATGACACTCTAGTATGTGTCAAACCATGGTCAGATAACCCTAGAAAAATCTAGAGTGCAACTTTGGAATGCAACGGAGCACCAGTGTGACAGAGGTTGCATCACCACACCCACTTGAGTGTGTTCGGTCATGTGGATCATTATGGTTTGGAAAAGAACAAATACAATGACACTCTGGTATGTGTAAAACCATGTTAAGAAAGCCCTAGAACATGCTGCAGTGCAACATTGGGATGCAATGGAGCACCAGTGTGGTAGAGGTTGCATCACCACGCCCCCTTGAGTGCGTGTGGTCATGTGGATTATTGTGGTTTTGAAAAGAACACATGCAATGGCACTCCAATACGTGTCAAACCATGGTCAGAAAGCCTTAGAACATGCTAGATTGCAACATTGGAATGCGATGAGCACCAGCGTGATAGAGGTTGCGTCACCCAAGTGTGTGTGGTCAAGTGGATTATTCTAGTTTGGAACAAACACATGTAATGAAACTCCTATATTTGTCAAACCATGGTCAGAAAGCCCTAGAACATGATGGAGTGCAACATTGGAATGCAATGGAGCACTAGTGTGACACAGGTTGCATCACCACACCCACTTGAGTGTCTGTGGTCATGTGGATCATTGTGGTTTGGGAAAGAACAAATGCAATGAAACTCCAATATTTGTCAAACCATGGTCAGAAAGCCCAAGAACATGTTGGAATGTAACACTAAAATGCAATGGAGCACTAGTGTGACAGAGGTTGCATTACCACACCCACTTGATTTTGTGTGGTCAAGTGGATTATTGTGGTTTGGAAAACAACACATGCGATGACACTCCAGTATGTGTCAAACCATGGTCAGAAAGCCCTAGGACATGCTGGATTGCAACATTGGAATGCAATGGAGCACCAGCGTGATAGAGGTTGCATCACCACACCCACTTCAGTGTCTATGCTCATGTGGATCATTGTGGTTTGGGAAAGAACAAATGCAATGAAACTCCAATATTTGTCAAACCATGGTCAGAAAGCCCTAGAACATGCTGGAGTGCAACATTGGAATGCAATGGAGCACTAGTGTGATAAAGGTTGCATCACCACACCCACTTGAGTATGTGTGGTCATGTGGATCATTGTAGTTTGGAAAATAACAGATGTAGTGACACTCCAATATGTGACAAACCATAGTCAGGAATCCCTAGAACATGCCGGAGTGCAACATTGGAATGCACTGGAGCACTAGTGTCATAGAGGTTGCATCACCACGCCCATTTGAGTGTCTGTGGTCATGTGGATCATTATGGTTTGGAAAATAACACATGCAATGACACTACAATATATGTCAAACTATGCTCAGAAAGCCCAAGAACATGCTGGAGTGCAACATTAGAATGTAATGGATCACTAGTGTGACAGAGGTGGCATCACCACACCCACTTGAGTGTGTTCGGTCATGTGGATCATTGTGGTTTGGAAAAGAACAAATACAATGACACTCCAGTATGTGTAAAACCATGTTCAGAAAGCCCTAGAACATGCTGCAGTGCAACATTGGAATGCAACGGAGCACCTGTTTGATAGAGGCTGCATCACCACACCCACTTGAGTGCGTGTGGTCATGTGGATTATTGTGGTTTTGAAAAGAACACATGCAATGACACTCCAATATGTGTCAAACCATGGTCAGAAAACCCTAGAACATTATGGATTGCAACCTTGGAATGCAATGGAACACCAGTGTGATAGAGGTTGGATCACCACACCCACTTGAGTGTGTGTGGTCATGTGGATCATTGTGGTTTGGAAAAGGAACACATGCAGTGACACTCCCATATGTGTTAAACCATGGTCAAAAAGCCCTAGAACATGCTGGAGTGCAACATTGGAATGCAATGGAGCACTAGTGTGACAGAGGTTGCATCACCACACCCACTTGAGTGTGTTCGGTCATGTGGATCATTGTGGTTTGGAAAAGAACAAATACAATGACACTCCAGTATGTGTAAAACCATGTTCAGAAAGCCCTAGAACATGCTGCAGTGCAACATTGGAATGCAACGGAGCACCTGTTTGATAGAGGCTGCATCACCACACCCACTTGAGTGCGTGTGGTCATGTGGATTATTGTGGTTTTGAAAAGAACACATGCAATAACACTCCAATATGTGTCAAACCATGGTCAGAAAACCCTAGAACATTATGGAGTGCAACCTTGGAATGCAATGGAACACCAGTGTGATAGAGGTTGCATCACCACACCCACTTGAGTGTGTGTGGTCATGTGGATCATAGTGGTTTGGAAAAAAACACATGCAATGACACTCCCATATGTGTTAAACCATGGTCAAAAAGCCCTAGAACATGCTGGAGTGCAACATTGGAATGCAATGGAGCACTAGTGTGACAGAGGTTGCATCACCACACCCACGTGAGTATGTGTGGTCATGTGGATCATTGTAGTTTGCAAAATAACACATGTAGTGACAGTCCCATATGTGACAAACCATAGTCAGAAATCCCTAGAACATGCCGGAGTGCAACATTGGAATGCACTGGAGCACTGGTGTGATAGAGGTTCCATCACCACGCCCATTTGAGTGTCTGTGGTCATGTGGATCATTATGGTTTGGAAAACAACACATGCAATTACACTCCAATATATGTCAAACTATGGTCAGAAAGCCCTAAAACTTGCTGGAGTGCAACATTAGAATACAATGGAGCACTAGTGTGACAGAGGTTGGATCACCACACGCACTTGAGTGTGTGTGGTTATGTGGATCATTGTGGTTTGGAAAAGAACAAATGCAATGACACTCTAGTATGTGTCAAACCATGGTCAGATAACCCTAGAAAAATCTGGAGTGCAACTTTGGAATGCAACGGAGCACCAGTGTGACAGAGGTTGCATCACCACACCCACTTGAGTGTGTTCGGTCATGTGGATCATTGTGGTTTGGAAAAGAACAAATACAATGACACTCCGGTATGTGTAAAACCATGTTCAGAAAGCCCTAGAACATGCTGCAGTGCAACATTGGGATGCAATGGAGCACCAGTGTGACAGAGGTTGCATCACCACGCCCCCTTGAGTGTGTGTGGTCATGTGGATTATTGTGGTTTTGAAAAGAACACATGCAATGGCACTCCAATACGTGTCAAACCATGGTCAGAAAGCCTTATGACATGCTGGATTGCAACATTGGAATGCGATGAGCACCAGCGTGACCGAGGTTGCGTCACCCAAGTGTTTGTGGTCAAGTGGATCATTCTAGTTTGGAACAAACACATGCAATGAAACTCCTATATTTGTCAAACCATGGTCAGAAAGCCCTAGAACATGATGGAGTGCAATATTGGAATGCAACGGAGCACCAGTGTGACAGAGGTTGAATCACCACACCCACTTGAGTGTCTGTGGTCATGTGGATCATTGTGGTTTGGGAAAGAACAAATGCAATGAAACTCCAATATTTGTTAAACCATGGTCAGAAAGTCCAAGAACATGTTGGAATGCAACACTAAAATGCAATGGAGCACTAGTGTGACAGAGGTTGCATTACCACACCCACTTGATTGTGTGTGGTCAAGTGGATTATTGTGGTTTGGAAAAGAACACATGCGATGACACTCCAATATGTGCCAAACCATGGTCAGAAAGCCCTAGGACATGCTGGATTGCAACATTGGAATGCAATGGAGCACCAGCGTGACAGAGGTTGCATCACCACACCCACTTGAGTGTCTATGGTCATGTGGATCATTGTGGTTTGGGAAAGAACAAATGCAATGAAACTCCAATATTTGTCAAACCATGGTCAGAAAGCCCTAGAACATGCTGGAGTGCAACATTGGAATGCAATGGAGCACTAGTGTGATAGAGGTTGCATCACCACACCCACTTGAGTATGTGTGGTCATGTGGATCATTGTAGTTTGGAAAATAACAGATGTAGTGACACTCCAATATGTGACAAACCATAGTCAGGAATCCTTAGAACATGCCGGAGTGCAACATTGGAATGCACTGGAGCACTAGTTTCATAGAGGTTGCATCACCACACCCACTTGAGTGTGTTCGGTCATGTGGATCATTGTAGTTTGGAAAAGAACAAATACAATGACACTTCGGTATGTGTAAAACCATGTTCAGAAAGCCCTAGAACATGCTGCAGTGCAACATTGGAATGCAATGGAGCACCTGTTTGATACAGGCTGCATCACCACACCCACTTGAGTGCGTGTGGTCATGTGGATTATTGTGGTTTTGAAAAGAACACATGCAATGACACTCCAATATGTGTCAAACCATGATCAGAAAAGCCCTAGAACATGTTGGAGTGCAACAGTTCAATGCAATGGAGCACTAGTGTGACAGAGGTTGCATCACCTAACCCACTTGAGTGTGTATGGTAATGTCAATCATTGTGGTTTGGAAAACAGCACATGCAATGACACTCCAATATTTGTCAAACCATGGTCAAATGCCCTAGAACATGCTAGAGTGCAACATTGGAATGCAATGGAGCACTAGTGTGATAAAGATGCATTAACACACCCATTTTATTGTGTGTGGTCAAATGGATTATTGTGCTTTGGAAAATAACACATGCAATGACACTCAAATATGTGTGAAAACCATGGTTAGAAAGCCCTAGAACATGCTGGAGTGCAACATAAGAATGCAATGGAGCACTAGTGTGATAGAGGTTGCATCACCTAACCTACTTGAGTGTGTGTGGTAATGTCAATCATTGTGGTTTGGAAAACAGCACATGCAATGACACTCCAATATTTGTCAAACCATGGTCAGATGCCCTAGAACATGCTAGAGTGCAACATTGGAATGCAATGGAGCACTAGTGTGATAGAGATGCATTAACACACCCACTTGATTGTGTGTGGTCAAATGGATTATTGTGCTTTGGAAAATAACACATGCAATGACACTCAAATATGTGTGAAAACCATTGTTAGAAATCCCTAGAACATGCTGGAGTGCAACATAAGAATGCAATGGAGCACCAGTGAGACAGATGTTGCATCACCACACCCACTTGAGTGTGTGTCGTCATGTCGATCATTGTGGTTTGGAAAAAAAGAAATGCAATGGCACTCCAATATGTGTCATACCATGGTTAGAAAGACGTAGAACATGATGGAGTGCAACATTGCAATACAATGGGGCACCGGTGTGATGAAAATTGCATCCCCACACACACTTGAGTCTGTGGTGTCATGTGGATCATTGTGGTTTGGAAAAAACACATGAAATGACACTCCTATATTTGTGAAACCATGATCAGAAAGCCGTAGAACATGTTGGAGTGCAACATTGGAATGCAATGGAGCACCAGTGTGACAGAGGTTGCATCACCACACCCACTTGAGTGTCTATGGTCATGTGGATCATTGTGGTTTGGGAAAGAACAAATGCAATGAAACTCCAATATTTGTCAAACCATGGTCAGAAATGCCTAGAACATGCTGGTGTGCAACATGGGAATGCTATGGAGCACTAGTGTGACAGAGGTTGCATTACCACACCGACTTGATTGTGTGTGGTCAAGTGGATTATTGTGGTTTGGAATAGAACGCATGCAATAATAGTCCAATATGTGTCAAACCATGGTCAGAAAGCCCTAGAACATGCTAGAGTGCAACATTGGAATGCAATGGAGCACTAGTGTGACAGAGTTTGCATCACCACACCCACTTGAGTGTCTGTGGTCATGTGGATCATTCTGGTTTGGGAAAGAACAAATGCAATGAAACTCCAATATTTGTCAAACCATGGTCAGAAAGCCCAAGAACATGTTGGAATGCAACACTGGAATGCAATGGAGCACTAGTGTGACATAGGTTGCATTACCACACCCACTTGATTGTGTGTGGTCAAGTGGATTATTGTGGTTTCGAAAAACACACATGTGATGACAGTCCAATATGTGTCAAACCATGGTCAGAAAGCCCTAGAACATGTTGGATTGCAACATTGGAATGCAATGGAGCACCAGCGTGACAGAGGTTGCATCACCACACCCACTTGAGTGTCTATGGTCATGTGGATCATTGTGGTTTGGGAAAGAACAATGCAATGAAACTCCAATATTTGTCAAACCATGGTCAGAAAGCCCTAGCACATCCTGGAATGCAATGGAGCACTAGTGTGACAGAGGTTGCATCACCACACCCACTTGATTATGTGTGGTCATGTGGATCATTGTAGTTTGGAAAATAACACATGTAGTGACACTCCAATATGTGACAAACCATAGTCAGGAATCCCTAGGACATGCCGGAGTGCAACATTGGAATGCACTGGAGCACTAGTGTGATAGAGGTTGCATCACCACGCCCATTTGAGTGTCTACGGTCATGTGGATCATTATGGTTTGGAAAAGAACACATGCAATGACACTACAATATATGTCAAACTATAGTCAGAAAGCCCTAGAACATGCTGGAGTGCAACATTAGAATGTAATGGAGCACTAGTGTGACAGAGGTTACATCACCACACCCACTTGAGTGTGCGTGGTCATGTGGATCATTGTGGTTTGGAAAAAACAGATGCAAGGACACTCCTATATTTGTCAAACCATTGTCAGAAAGCCCTAGAACATGCTGGAGTGCAACATTGGAATGTAATGGACCACCAGTGTGACAGAGGTTGCATCACCACACCCACTTGAGTGTCTTTAGTCATGTGGATCATTGTGGTTAACAAATGCAATGAAACTCCAATGTTTGTCAAACTATGATCAGAAAGCCTTAGAACATGCTGGAGTGCAACATTGGAATGCAATGGAGCACTAGTGTGACAGAGGTTGCATTACCACACCCACTTGATTGTGTGTGGTCAAGTGGATTATTGTGGTTTGGAAAAGAACGCAGGCAATGACAGTCCAATATGTGTCAAACCATGGTCAGAAAGCCCTAGAACATGCTGGATTGCAACATTGGAATGCAATGAGCACCAGCGTGACAGAGGTTGCATCACCACACACACTTGAGTGTGTGAGGTCATGTGGATTATTGTGGTTTGGAAAAGAACACATGTGATGACAGTTCAATATGTGTCAAACCATGGTCAGAAACCCCTAGAACATGCTGGTTTGCAACATTGGAATGCAGTGGAGCACCTGCGTGACAGAGGTGGCATCACCACACCCACTTGAGTGTCTATGGTCATGTGGATCATTGTGGTTTGGGAAAGAACAAATGCAATGAAACTCCAATATATGTCAAACTATGGTCAGAAAGCCCTAGAACATGCTGGAGTACAACATTAGAATGTAATGGAGCACTAGTGTGATAGAGGTTGCTTCACCACACCCACTTGAGTGTGCGTGGTCATATGGATCATTGTGGTTTGGAAAAAACACATGCAATGACACTCCTATATTTGTCAAACCATTGTCAGAAAGCACTAAAACATGTTGGAGTGCAACATTGGAATGCAATGGAGCACTAGTGTGACAGAGGTTGCATCACCACACCCACTTGAGTGTTTGTGGTCATGTGGATCATTGTGGTTAAGAAATGTAATGAAACTCCAATATTTCTCAAACCATGGTCAGAAAGCCCTAGAACATGCTGGAGTGAAACATTGGAATGCAATGGAGCACTAGTGAGATAGAGGTTGCATCACCACACCCACTTGAGTGTGTGTGGTCATGTGGATTATTGTGGTTTGGAAAAGAACACATGCGATGACAGTCCAATATGTGTCAAACCATGGTCAGAAAGCCCTAGAACATGCTGGATTGCAACATTGGAATGCAATGGAGCACCAGCGTGACAGAGGTTGCATCACCACACCCACTTGAGTGTCTATGGTCATGTGGATCATTGTGGTTTGGGAAAGAACAAATGCAATGAAACTCCAATATATTTCAAACTATGGTCAGAAAGCCCTAGAACATACTAGAGTGCAACATTGGAATGCAATGGAGCACTAGTGTGACAGAGGTTGCATCACCACACGCACTTGAGTGTGTGTGGTCATGTGGATCATTGTGGTTTGGAAAAGAACAAAGGCAATGACACTCTAGTATGTGTCAAATCATGGTCAGATAACCCTAGAAAAATCTAGAGTGCAACTTTGGAATGCAACAGAGCACCAGTGTGATAGAGGTTGCATCACCACACCCACTTGAGTGTGTTCGGTCATGTGGATCATTGTGATTTGGAAAAGAACAAATACAATGACACTCTGGTATGTGTAAAACCATGTTTAGAAAGCCCTAGAAGATGCTGTAGTGCAACATTGGGATGCAATGGAGCACCAGTGTGACAGAGGTTGCATCACCACACCCACTTGAGTACGTGTGGTCATGTGGATTATTATGGTTTTGAAAATAACACATGCAATGACACTCCAATATGTGTCAAAACCATGGTCAGAAAGCCCTAGAACATGCTGGAGTGCAACATTGCAATGCAATGGAGCACCAGTGTGACAGTGGTTGCATGACCTAACCCACTTGAGTGTGTGTGGTAATGTCGATCATTGTGGTTTGGAAAGCACATGCAATGACACTCCAATATTTGTCAAACCATGGTCAGATGCCCTAGAACATGCTAGAGTGCAACATTGGAATGCAAATGGAGCACCAGTGTGATAGAGGTTACATTAACACACCCACTTGATTGTGTGTGGTCAAATGGATTATTGTGGTTTGGAAAATAACACATGCAATGACATTCCAATATGTGTGAAAACCATGGTTAGAAAGCCCTAGAACATGCTGGACTACAACATTGGAATGCAATGGAGCACCAGTGAGACAGATGTTGCATCACCACACCCACTTGAGTGTGTGTCGTCATGTCGACCATTGTGGTTTGGAAAAAAATAAATGCAATGGCACTCCAATATGTGTCAAACCATGGTTAGAAAGTTGTAGAACATGATGGAGTGCAACATTGCAATGCAATGGAGCACCGGTGTGACGAAAATTGCATCACCACACACACTTGAGTGTGTGTGGTTATGTGGATCATTGTGGTTTGGACAAAACACATGCAGTGACACTCCTATATTTATCAAACCATGGTCAGAAATCCCTAGAACATGCTGGAGTGCAACATTGGAATGCAATGCAGCACCAGTGTGACAGTGGTTGCATCACCACACCCACTTGAGTGTCTGTGGTCATGTGGATCATTGTGGTTTGGGAAAGAACAAATGCAATGAAACTCCAATATTTGTCAAACCATGGTCAGAAAGCCCTAGAACATGTTGGAGTGGAACATAGGAATGCAATAGAGCACTAGTGTGACAGAGATTGCATTACCACACCCACTTGATTGTGTGTGGTCAAGTGGATTATTGTGGTTTGGAAAAACGCATGCAATGACAGTCCAATATGTGTCAAACCATGGTCACAAATCCCTAGAACATGCTAGCTTGCAACATTGGAATGCAATGACCACCAGCGTGACAGAGGTTGCATCATCACACACACTTGAGAGTGTGTGGTCATGTGGATCATTCCGGTTTGGAAAAAACACATGCAATGAAACTCCTATATTTGTCAAACAATGGTCAGAAAGCCCTAGAACATGCTGGAGTGCAACATTGGAATGTAATGGAGCACCAGTGTGACAGATGTTGCATCACCATACCCACTTGAGTGTCTGTGGTCATGTGGATCATTGTGGTTTGGGAAAGAACAAATGCAATGAAACTCCAATATTTGCCAAACCATGATCAGAAAGCCCGAGAACAAGTTTGAATGCAACATTGGAATGCAATGGAGCGCTAGTGTGACAGAGGTTGCATTACCACACCCACTTGATTGTGTGTGGTCAAGTGGATTATTGTGGTTTGGAAAAGAACACATGCGATGACAGTCCAATATGTGTCAAACCATGGTCAGAAAGCCCTAGAACATGCTGGATTGCAACATTGGAATGCAATCGAGCACAAGCGTGACAGAGGTTGCATCAGCACACCCACTTGAGTGTCTGTGGTCATGTGGATCATTGTGGTTTGGGAAAGAACAAATGCAATGAAACTCCAATATTTGTGAAACCATGGTCAGAAAGCCCTAGAACATGCTGGAGTGCAACATTGGAATGCAATGGAGCACTAGTGTGACAGAGGTTGCATCACCACACCCACTTGAGTATGTGTGGTCATGTGGATCATTGTAGTTTGGAAAATAACACATGTAGAGACACTCCAATATGTGATGAACCATAGTCAGGAATCCCTAGAACATGACGGAGGGCAACATTAGAATGCACTAGAGCACTAGTGTGGTAGAGGTTGCATCACCACGCCCATTTGAGTGTCTGTGGTCATGTGTATCATTATGGTTTGGAAAAGAACACATGCAATGACACTACAATATATGTCAAACTATGGTCAGAAAGCCCTAGAACATGCTGGAGTGCAACATTAGAATGTAATGGAGCACTAGTGTGATAGAGGTTGCATCACCACACCCACTTGAGTGTGAGTGGTCATGTGGATCATTGTTGTTTGGAAAAAACATGCAATGACACTCCTATATTTGTCAAACCATTGTCAGAAAGCCCTAGAACATGCTAGAGTGCAACATTGGAATGCAATGGAGCACCAATGTGATAGAAGTTGCATCACCACACCCACTTGAGTGTTTGTGGTCATGTGGATCATTGTGGTTAACAAATGAAATTAAACTCCAATATTTGTCAAAACATGGTCAAAAAGCCCTAGAACATGCTGGAGTGCAACATTGGAATGGAATGGAGCACTAGTGTGACAAAGGTTGCATTACCACACCCACTTGATTGTGTGTGGTCAAGTGGATTATTGTGGTTTGGAAAAGAACGCATGCAATGACAGTCCAATATGTGTCAAACCATGGTAACAAAGCCCTAGAACATGCTGGATTGCAACATTGGAATGCAATGAGCACCAGCGTGACAGAGGTTGCATCACCACAGACACTGGAGTGTCTGTGGTCATGTGGATCATTGTCGTTTGGGAAAGAACAAATGCAATGAAACTCCAATATTTGCCAAACCATGGTCAGAAAGCTCGAGAACAAGTTGGAATGCAACATTGGAATGTAATGGAGCACTAGTGTGACAGAGGTTGCATTACCACAACCACTTGATTGTGTGTGATCAAGTGGATTATTGTGGTTTGGAAAAGAACACATGCGATGACAGTCCTATATCTGTCAAACCATGTTCAGAAAGCCCTAGAACATGCTGGATTGCAACATTGGAATGCAATCGAGCATAAGCGTGACAGAGGTTGCATCACCACACCCACTTGAGTGTCTGTGGTCATGTGGATCATTGTGGTTTGGGAAAGAACAAATGCAATGAAACTCCAATATTTGTCAAACCATGATCAGAAAGCGCTAGAACATGTTGGAGTGCAACATTGGAATGCAATGGAGCACTAGTGTGATAGAGGTTGCATCACCACACCCACTTGAGTATGTGTGGTCATGTCGATCATTGTATTTTGTAAAATAACACATGTAGTGACACTCCAATATGTGACAAACCATAGTCAAAAATCCCTAGAACATGCCGGAGTGCAACATTGGAATGTACTGGAGCACTAGTGTGATAGAGGTTGCATCACCATGCCCATTTGAGTGTCTATGGTCATGTGGATCATTATGGTTTGGAAAAGAACACATGCAATGACACTCCAATATATGTCAAACTATGGTTAGAAAGCCCTAGAACATGCTGGAGTGCAACATTAGAATGCAATGGAGCACTAGTGTGATAGAGGTTGCATCACCATACGCACTTGAGTGTGTGTGGTCATGTGGATCATTGTGGTTTGGAAAAGAACAAATGCAATGACACTCTCGTATGTGTCAAACCATGGTTAGATAGCCCTAGAAAAAGTTGGAGTGCAACTTTGGTATGCAATGGAGCGCCAGTGTGATGGAGGTTGCATCACCACACCCACTTGAGTGTGTTCGGTCATGTGGATCATTGTGGTTTGGAAAATAACAAATACAATGACACTCCAGTATGTGTCAAACCATGTTTAGAAGGCCCAAGAACATGCTATAGTGCAACATTGGAATGCAATGGAGCACTAGTGTGACAGAGGTTGCATCACCACACCCACTTGAGTGTGTGTGGTCATGTGGATTATTGTGGTTTTGAAAAGAACACATGCAATGACACTCCAATATGTGTCAAACCATGGTCAGAAAGCCCTAGAACATGTTGGAGTGCAACATTGCAATGCAATGGACAGGGCCGACTCTATATTTTGTGAGGCCCTAGGCGAAATTGATAGTATGGGCCTTAAAACTAGTATATATTCACATATGAAGATATCAATGCTACTTGCAGGTGAAAAGGACCTCTTTAGAGCACATTTTTGTGATTGAATAAGCTGATTTTTTTTATAGGAGCGCACTTAGGTTTAGGCATTGTATCACCTATAATTATGATTTGTGAAGGTATTAAATACATGAAATTAGAACCCCAATATAGCAAGATTTGAGTGATTAAATCACGAATTATTCACATACTAGACAATGAATTGGATCAGAGATTCGTGGACTTACTGCAAGGCATGGGCGAGCGGCGACGCGATGTTTCGTGCAGAGCAGCAGCATTTGAGCAGCTATGGAATGAGCAGGCTACAGGCGAGCAGCTCAGCGCCCGAGCCAGGGTGCAGCGGACATGAGGCATAGCCGCGTACTCACGTAGACCACTGATTAGGAATATACTAGTCGAAGACAAAAGACTAGCCAAGTCTTGATCACTAAGACGCTAATGGTGAGTGCCAACGTGCCTTTTTAACTACATGTGATGGGTTGTTGCCAATATTTTTTATCCAAAATGAATAATATGTATATAGCAGACGAAATTTATGGGCCCCTTTTAGGCTTGGGCCCTAGGCCGTTGCACAAGGTGCCCTAGGGTCAAAGCCGGCCCTGGCAATGGAGCACCAATGTGATAGAGGTTGCATCACCACACCCACTTGAGTGTGTGTGGTAATGTGGATCATTGTGGTTTGGAAAACAACACATGCAATGACACTCCAATATTTGTTAAACCATGGTCAGATGCCCTAGAACATGCTAGAGTGAAACATTGGAATGCAATGGAGCACCAGTGTGATAGAGGTTGCATTAACACACCCACTTGATTGTGTGTGGTCAAGTGGATTATTGAGGTTTGGAAAATAACACATGCAATGACACTCCAATATATGTGAAAACCATGGTTAGAAAGCCCTAGAACATGCTGGAGTGCAACATCGGAATGCAATGGAGCACCAGTGAGACAGAGGTTGCATCAACACACCCACTTGAGTGTGTGTTGTCATGTCGATCATTTTGGTTTGAAAAAAATAAATGCAATCATACTCCAATATGTCTCAAACCATAGTCAGAAATCCATAGAACATGATGGAGTTCAAGATTGCAATGCAATGGAGCACCAGTGTGATGAAGATTGCATCACCACACACACGAGCTCTTTGGGGAACCCCAAGAGGAAGGTATGATGAGCACAACAGCAAGTTTTCTCTCAGTTATGAAACCAAGGTTATCGAACCAGTAGGAGCAAGGAAACACCTCCAAGGTGTTGTTTCCAACTTGGAATCCTGCACAACACAACCATAGAACTTTGCCCTCAACTTACATTGAGGTTGTCAATCTCACCGGTTTTGCTGAAAACAAAGGATTAAACGTATTGTGTGGAAGATAGTAATAGCTTGCAGAAAGTAAACAGAAAATAGTAAATAGCAGATTGTAGATTGATAGTAAAAGAAAGGACCGGGGTCCATAGTTCACTAGTGGTGATTCTCCTTAAGATAGATGACATGTTGGGTGAACAAATTACAGCGGGGCAATTGACAGACACCAAGAAAGCATACATGCATATACTAATCATCTTGACTCCTATGAGATTTGATTGGGCATTACAACATTATACATAGACTGTAATCCAACTACATCTATGACAAATAATCCACCTTCAGGTTATCATCCGAACCCCCTCCAGTATTAAGTTGCAAGCAACAGATAATTGCATTAAGCATTGCGTGTAAAGTAAACAATACGATTGTTCTATGAACAAAGGATTGTTGTTTTCTCCCTAGTAGCAACAGCAAATCTAGTACCTTAGAGATTTCTGTCACTTCCCCGGATTCCTAGAGGCATGAACCCACTATCGAGCATAAATACTCCCTCTTGGAGTTGCTAGCATCTACTCGGCCAAGATAGCTACTAACAACGGAGAGCATGGAAGATCACAAATAACAAATACATGATAGAATCAATATACAATCTGAAATAGCATCTCAATATCCATCGGATCCCCGCAAACACAACATGTAAGATTACAAATAGATGATCTTGATCATGAACGGAGCTCACAAGATCTAGACATGGTAGCACAAAGGAGAAGAACCAACCATCTAGCTACTACATGGACCCGTAGTCCAGGGATGAACAACTCACGCATCACACCGGAGGCAGTCATGGTGATGAAGAAGGCCTCCAGGGTGAATTCTCCCCTCTGGCAGTGTGCCAGGAAGAGCTTCAGATCCCTCCCGATCTAGGGATGGAGATGATAGCGGCTATAGACTCTTTCATGGATATTTGATCAGGTCGTTAGGGTTTCTATATCGAAGGCTTCTTATAGGTGAAAAAGGGGAGGCCGAGGGGTTGCCCTAGGCGGCCACACCACCCCCTGGCGCGGGCCAGGCCTGGCCACACGGCCAGGTGGTGTGGCTGGTCTCTGGCCCCTCTTCGTCTCGTCTTCTGGCTCCGTGTCCCCCTCGGTGAAATATTGACTTTGGCTTTTGTCCCGTCCAATTCCGAGAATATTCATTTTCTGACTTACCTGGAACCAAAAATAGCAGAAAACAGGTAGCTGGCACTATGGCATCTTGTTAATAGGTTAGTCCAAGAAAGTGTATAAAAATACTCCAAAGTATGGACAAAACAGAAGAAAGTAGATATAAAACAAGCATGGAACATCAAAAATTATAGATATGTTTGCAACGTATCAACATCCCCAAGCTTAACTCCTGCTCATCCTCGAGTAGGTAAGTGATAAAAAGAAAGAATAATTTTTTGAGGTGACATGCACCATCATAAACTTGATCAAAGTATTTGTAAAACATTGATAGATGGGATCATAGTACTCTAACATAGCATGAAAGATATAGTTCTAACAATAAGACATAGCAACTATGTTGTAGCATGAAAAGGTACAAACAAAAGATTCATGAATAACAATGCTTTGCAAGATGTTTGTTTGTTTCACATAAAGAACGCATAATGACAATGGTATTCAGCTTGTCCCTATAGAGTAGCAAAACATAAATGTATAGGACACCTTCAAAGTTCATAAGGGTGACTAGATACAAATATGTCAAGAACAAGAATATCAAAGTTATGCATCAATCAACAAGTCTTGGGACAATGCACATTAAAATAAGAATGGCCACTATGCTCTCTTAATAGGTGCATAAAGATAGAAGATGGAGACTCAACATAAAAGTAAAAGAAGGGCCTTCATAGAAGGAAGTAGGGATTCAAGTCTCATAAAGAGCTTCCAAAAATTATGGTACTTATTAGCTTTCAGATCTCATTGCCCCTATCATAAGCATCTTGAAGTGATTAAGGTTAAAGTGAACAAACTATGGAGTATATGCTCGACAAAGTATAAGTTGGCAATCTCATGTCCCTTGAATACGAGGGCCGCTCCTCATGCTACTCAAGTTTAGTTACCGGTAAGTTCTTGTCATAGTAAGTACATGTGTATCATAGAGAACCGCCAACGGGGTACCCCTTGTCGGATGATACGGAAGAATCCCCATATCAAAATGACAAGGCAAGTAGAAAACGAGCATCTCAGCAATCTTCTTATTTACCATGGGAAAATGGTGCTTTTTTCTCTCTTTCCTCTTTTCTCATCTCTTTTTTTTCTTTTTTCTCAATCTCTATCTCTTTTTTATAAGAAGAATGCTTCATAGATTGCTCATTATGGTTACGCTGTAGGTTTCCACCATGATTAGGCATGGATTAGACCAGCGGCCCAAGCATTTCTCTAACACACATACATAACTCCATGGACTTACAAGCTCCCCTTTCATTTCACACCGACGACATCCATAGACAAAAGAGCATGATATCAACTAGGTACAATGTACAAGTGCAATGTTGAAAGCGTTCCCCATGACAGCATGGTTCTGCTAATCCCCAACATATAAATGCAAGCATGTACAACATAGATGACACAATGGTTCAAGTTTATTACGGGCAAGAAAAGTAAATTGAGCCATCAAGTTCGTGAGAGCTTTAATCACTAATTTTCTCATAACAAGTTTAATTCGGAAGATAGATAAAAACATTAATATACTTGGAATAGCAAATGCTAATAGGTAGGTATGGTGGACTCTCTGGAATAACTTGGTTTTATTTGGAGTTGGATGCATGAGTGGAACTCATACTTGGTTATAGAGGCTAGCAAAAGACTGGGAGCGACCAACTAAGAGAGCAATAATGGCCATAATCATGCAAAGCGATGAAACATCATTAATTAAAGCATAAAGTGATATTACAAGTCGAGAACTAAAGTATCATAGAGGCTATGGTGACTTGGGATAGTCTTAACATGGTGTAAGCATGTGCCAAGTCAACCCAAATAAAGCATAAAAGGAGAATACCACAATACTATGCTTTAATATGCTAAAACAACGCATGATTCTTTCAAGGCACATTAAGCAATCTCAATTGTTTATAACATGTCATGCTACAGCAAAAATCACTAAGAATAAAGACAAAACAATACCAAGCATGACATGATAAAGCATAGGCCACAGTCAAAAACAAGCTCCTTTTTACCACTTAAGCATGAACTTTTCCTACTCTTTTCCAATCCAAACCAATCTTATGTGAAAACTAATGCATGAATGAGGGGGTCCAACCAATTTATTCAATCAAACTAAGCAAACCAAGCAAACGAAAATCAAAAATGAAAATGAAGACGCTCCAAGGACAACACAATTGTGCATCAAGCAATAAAAATGAAGTGTTTGGAAGAAACCTGAGATTTTTATTAATGAAGAAGGGGATGCCTTGGGCATCCCCAAGCTTTGACACTTGTACTTCTTGGATATTTCTTGGGGTGACATGGGTTGGCATCCCCAAGCTTGAGCTTTAATCCATTCTTCATCTCATTACATCATTCTTTCCCTACACCTGAAATTTTCCTTTATACAAAACTTCACACAATCTTCATTAGCAACATTAGTGTACTCAAGATAATAAGTATTTTGGTTCAGTTACAACACAAGTAAAACTTACATTAAAACACAAGCTACTGTAGAAATTGCCTCAAAAAGCTCAATTTCCCAAAAATAATCCAAAAAGGAATCAACAAGAAGCAACTGCAAATAATGGCAGAAATCTGTCAAAACAGACCAGCAGGTAGAAACCAATTTTTTCGGAGACCTTTTATTGCTCAAATCGAAAAGTTTTGAACTAATGAAACTGATAATAACCTGGGGTAGAAGCACAAAAAATCACAGCTCAAACCGACGTACAGAGATTTTTCATGAATTTTTACAGCGAAGCACAAAAATCTATTTCGGGACAGCAACTTTCTCAAGCATTACTTCTCTCTCATTAGAGGTTACTCTTGGCACAAAAAGCAAATAAAAAGGATAAGGAGAGGTTATTACTGGAGAAATAACTTCCAAGACTCAACTAAAACTTTTGGGTTGTCTCCCAATAGGTACTTTTCTTTAACGCCTTTAAGTTAGGCATAAGAAGCAAGAAAAGAATCAAGTATTCTCAAATTAAGAAGCATTAAGAGCAAATTTTGTTTTAATAGGAGAGGCAAAATAAATCTTCTCTCTTAGGGAAGTGTTCTATACCTTTCTTGAGTGGAAATTGATATTTAATGGTGCCTTCTTTCATATCAATAATGGCACCAACAGTTCTAAAAAAAGGTCTTCCCAAAGTAATAGGACAAGAAGCATTGCATTCAACATCCAAAACATAGAAATCAACGGGGACATAGACATTGTTAACCATAATAAGAACATCATTAATACGCCCCATGAATTTATTTTTAGCATTATCATCAAGTGGTACATTCAAATGACAATCTTCCAATGGTGGCAAATCAAGCATTTCATAAATCTTTCTAGGCATAATAGAAACACTACTATCAAGGTCACATAAAGCTTTGAGATCAAAATCATTCACTTTCATATTAATGATGGGTTCCCAACCATCTTCTAATTTCATAGGAATAGAAGCTTTATGTTTCATCTTTTCTTCTTTAATTTTTATGAGAGCATCAGTAATGTGTTGTGTAAAGGCCATATTCATAGCACTAGCATTAGGACTTTTAGCAAGCTTTTGTAGGAACATAATTACTTCAGAGATATTGCAACCATCAAGATCAAAATCATAATTATCATCTAAAGTAGTGGAACTATTATTTCCCATATTTCGAAGAATTTCAGCATTTTTATTAGAAAAGGTTCCATTGGGTTTACTAGCTTCAACATTAGTGGTAGTGATAGTAGAAATACTAATATTTCTAGCAATTTCATCTTCTCTTTCCCACTTAGCATGCAATTCAGCTAATAGTCTAACATTTTCATCAATTCTAACTTGTATGGCATTAGTAGAAGCAAAGGGATTTTCAATAGTTTCAGGTTTAGCAGCCATTTTATTCAAAGAAGATTGAGCTTCAGACAATGATGCTATATTTCTTTTAGCATTAGAGAGTTTTTCCTCAATATTTTTATTGAAAGCAGTTTGTTTACTAATAAAATCTTTAAGCATAACTTCAAGTTCAGAGGGTGCACTTCTATAATTGTTGTAGGAATTTCCATAAGCATTTCCATTATTGGGAGGATATGGCCTATAATTATTATTACCAAAATTATTCATGTAGGCATTGTTGTTAAATTATTGTTTCTTATAAAGTTCACATCAACTTGCTCTTCTTGAGCAACCAAAGAGGCTAAGGGAACATGATTTGGATCAATATGAGCTTTCCCATAAACAATCATAGACATAATAACATCAATTTTATCACTCAAGGAGGAGGTTTCCCCAACAGGATTTACCTTCTTACCTTGTGGAGCTCTCTCAGTGTGCCATTCAGAATAGTTAACCATCATTTTATCCAGAAGTTTTGTTACAGCACCCAAAGTAATGGTCATAAAGGTACCTCTAGCAGCAGAATCCAGTAGATTTCTTGAAGAATAATTCAGTCCTGCATAAAAGGTTTGGATAATCATCCAAGCAATCAGTCCATGAGTGGGACAATTCTTTACCAAAGATTTCATTCTTTCCCAAGCTTGAGCAACATGTTCATTATCAGATTGTTTAAATTTCATTATTTCACTTCTCATAGATATAATCTTAGCAGGAGGATAGTATTTTCCAATGAAAGCATCTTATCATTTAGTCCAAGAATCAATACTATTTCTAGTTAGGGATTGCAACCATTCTTTAGCTTTTCCTCTCAAAGAGAAAGGAAACAATTTAAGCTTAATAATATCTCCATCTATATCCCTATGTTTTTGCATCACAAAGTTCAACAAAGTTATTTAGATGAGCAGCAACATCTTTAGTACCAATTTCAGAAAATTGTTCTCTCATAACAAGATTGAGTAAAGCAGGTTTAATTTCAAAGAAAGTAGCTTCAGGAACAGGTGTAGCAATAGGTGTGCACATGAAATCATTGTTGTTGGTGCTAGTGAAGTCACATAACTTAGTGTTTTCAAGAGTAGTCATCTTTTGTGTTTTTAATAAAGAAACCAAACTAGTGCAACTAATTTTTTTGTGTTTTTGATAAAGAAACAAACAAACAAAGCAGAAATAAACTAAGCAAAACAAATAAAACAAAGTAAAGAGATTGGTTATGAGGGACTCCCCTTGTGAAGATGTCCTTGAGTCCCCGGCAACAATGCCAGAAAAGTAGCTTGATGGCTCAAAATATATCGAGCTCGTTGGGGAACCCCAAGAGGAATATATGATGAGCACAGCAGCAAGTTTTCCCTCAGTTATGAAACCAACGTTATCGAACCAGTAGGAGCAAGGAAACACCTCCAAGGTGGTGTTTCCAAATTGGAATCCTGCACAACACAACCACAGAACTTTGCCCCCAACTTACAGTGAGGTTGTCGATCTCACCGGTTTTGCTGAAAACAAAGGATTAAACGTATTGTGTGGAAGATAGTAATATCTTGCAGAAAGTAAACAAAAAACAGTAAATAGCAGATTGTAGATTTATAGTAAAAGAAAGGACCAGGGTCCATAGTTCACTAGTGGTGATTCTCCTTAAGATAGATGACATGTTGGGTGAACAAATAACAGCGGGGCAACTGACAGACACCGAGAAAGCATCCATGCATATACTAATCATCTTGACTCCTATGAGATTTGCTTGGGCATTACAACATTATACATAGACCGTAATCCAACTTCATCTATGACTAATAATCCACCGCTTAAGGGTCAGTCGGGGTCGGGCTCTGTAGTCTATGATGTAGGGGTTGTGGGATCCACGTCGATTCGTCCACAACTTACTTCGATATCAAGCTCACCGCGTCTATCCAAGGGTGGAGAGACAAGTGGTTCTACGTCCGTGACCAGAAGGCCGACGGAGAGCACTATGGACTCGCACCCTTCGATCATGTGGCTGCTTGCAAGAGGAGGCGCTCCTGGAAGAACGTCATGATGCCTGGAGAGTCTCAGGAGATGGAGATGTTGTACCGGCAAGGAGGATCTCCCAGGCGAGCCAATCGTGCCTCCTTTTGACGCCAATAACCCTCCTCCTGAGGTAGAACTGTACTGTGAAGTAGTTTACTTTGTCGATTTCCTATCAAGTACTTGATATATAATGATGTATCTTCTGATTGCAGGATTAGAACGTGGCTGCCAGTTTGCCTCCTCGGCCTGAAGGGATTATCACTCGCGAAGCGGAGGAGGAGGATGAGTCAGGGTCTATAGTCCCCATGGAGGAAGAAGAGGAAGCCCCCGAGTCTGGTGATCGTGGGATTCGCAAGCGCTCCTGCAGTGAGGATTTAGATGCATCCTCGTCGTCGACGCTGGAGAATTCTCCTGCTGCTATTATAGAGGGGCCCATCCCCGCCGTTCCTATTCACGTCGTGGCTCCTCCCGCTCGGAAGAAGCTGCGGTTGCCGAAGGAGTCGTCGAGGGACTCATTTGATCTCGAGAACTTTGACGGGTAAGTTGTTGATATTTGCGAGTGCGTCTTGTTTTCTTAGAAGTTGCTTTTCTGAAATGGTGTTGGGCATGCTTTGTAGTCAAACGGCTTCATCGTCTTCTAGCGGCGTCCAATTTGTGAAAGAATCTGGAGTCGCAGACTCCAAGACCAAGGAGGTGGCCGCAAGGTCTTCTTATCCTCCAGTGGCGGCCCACTCTGGTGCCAATTCTTCGAGTTCCCCACATGCTGGGGAGCACCAGATTGTTGCATGGACGACTGCTCGACAGGCATCTTCGGAGTCCCTGGAGGATCATCTAAGTATCCTTTTTTGTTGATACTTTGTGTATGCAGATGCCGCTGGCATAAGGTTTGACGTCCAGGCCTTGCACGGTGCGGATGCCTTGGTCGGCGCCGTAGCTATGATCGAAGACCGCAGTGTGTCCCTCCAAGATACACTCAGGAAGGCCAAGAATGTGCTGACCTGCCTCCGCGAGGATATGTTCCCCAAGGCCGGCTTAATCGATACCCTTGATGGCTTGGTGGAATCCTTCATGGAAGGCATCCTAGCAAACTTCAGGAACTCCCAGCGGTCTGTTGGCGCCACCATGGCACTCGTGATGGCACAAGCCCATGGTGTGGAGTTGGATCCCATCGCGATTTCCAAGGCGATGCCTATCGACGCGGATGGCCAACATGTAGTTTTTGCTCCCTTCGCTATTGGCTGTGGTAAATACGAGCCACGTCTCATCGAGACAATCGCCGAGTATTCTGAGGAGTTGCAGCGAGTGAAGGCGGCAAAGGCATCAGCGTCTGGGGTTACCATCGGGAAATCTGTGGCATTGGAGACTGTCATGGATTCGATGAGGCCCCCGAAGCTGAAGTCCAAGTCAAAGAAGCAGATTGCTCCGTAGTTGCCATTCTATAATAGTTGTAGTTTCCCTTTGTCTGAACTATTCTTTTGTGGGAGTGTCCCTATCAATACTTTCCTGTGCTAGAATGCATTCATACTTTTATCAATGTGTTCTTGTTCCCTTATTTGCTTCTTGCTTGATTGTGATAGGGTACTTCAAGTGGTCCTTCGAGTGATCCTCGTGACTCTCTTCCCACCGATGAAACCACGGCGCAGCCGTGTTCAAATGTGGAGGAATTGTCATTGCTTTCGCGACTGCGCAACCGCATTAAGCAGTTGGAGTGTGAGTTGCCTATCATCCGCGGTAATGCGGATGTGTGGAAGTCGAAAGCTGAGAAGGCCACCGCCCGCGAGAAGTATCTCTTGGATGAAGTGGCGTAGTTGAATGAGCCATTTAAATGTTAGCCCTCTGTCTTCTCACCTTGTCTTTTAGTCAGTCGCGGAGATGCCTTGTCCTTACGCTTTGCTGATTGCTTGGTGTAGTTGTTAGCGCTCGTCATCCGCAGGATGAGAAGGACCAGGTGGCCATTCGGACGAATAACCTGACCCGGGAGCAGCTGCAGGCTAGTGGATATTTTTGGGTGGACCATGACCGTGCAGTCGCGTTGGCGACCCTGCAGGATTGTGCTTCTCGAGTGCTTCAATGCTTGAAGAAGGCGCAGTCGTGCCTTAGGCACATTTATCAAGCAATGTTTCCTCTCGACATGATGCCCTCAAGCCTGTTGGCTCTTCTGGCGAAGTTTCAGGATATGAGCACGGTCCCCGAGTGCGTGCGAAAGTAGTTAGTAACTGGTGCTAAAGCTGCATTATCATGCACATAGATGCACAAATTCGTATGATTATATTGGGTGTATTTAGTACCCGTTGATATGTGAAGAGCTTGCTAGCTTGTACATTTTCGAGTGTATGGTACTCTGTAGTTCCTTTTCGTTAGCCTGACGTTTATTTATCTTAGCACCTTGCCAACCTGTCAGGTGCGTTGCAACTGGGTTGGCGTTTTACCAAGGGTTCGATTGGTAGTGTGTCATCTACTCAGGATACTGCAATTTTGTTCGTAGAACGAAGGTGTAAAGAGTGGCGCAGCCCTCGAGTGATGAAATTGCAAGATAAATAGAAAAAGGACACAGAGTTTTGGGGCACTTAGCTTTATTTATTCGCAGAATAGTACGAGGTACAATGTGTGGCTAAGTAGCCTGGCTGAATAGCCTTATTTGTAATGTAAAAATGACTAGGGGTAGAAACGACGCAGCTGCATGACATTCCAGGGGTTGGAGTATGCGACTCTGCTCTTGAAACCTTTAAGGCGGTAGGAACCACCTGGGATTACTTCTGTAATCACATAGGGTCCTTCCCAAGGGGACTCGAGCTTGAGATGCCCTTGCTGCTTCAGTCGCAGGAACAGGTCTCCTTCGACGAAGGATCTGGGGCTAGCCTTCTGCTATGGTAATTGCGGAGGCTTTGTTCGTAGATTGTTGATCTCTCCACTGCGATCTCGCGTGCCTCGTCAAGGAGCTCGACGGAGTCTTCGAGTGCGAGAGTGGACTCCTTCTCGTTGTATGCAACCACCCGTGGGGCTTTGTAGCTCACTTCTGCGGGTAACACCGCTTCAGCACCGTGCACCATGAAGAACGGAGTGTATCCCCTGGTGCTGTTTGGAGTTGTGCATAGGCTCCAAAGTACGGATTGTAGCTCGTCTGGCCAGCATCCAGTGGCTTGTTCGAGTGGCCCAAGGAGTCGTTTCTTGATTCCGCCGCAGACGAGGCTGTTGGCCTTTTCGACTTGACCGCTGGTCTCGAGGTGAGCCACCGAGGCGTAGCTAACGTTGATTCCTAGGTTTTCGCAGAATTCCTAGAACTCCTTGGAGGTGAAGTTCGTCCAATTGTCCGTGATGATGCTATGTGGCACTCTAAAGCGGTAGACGATGGACTCAAAGAATTTGACGGCACTGGCGCCTGATTGATTCGTCACCGGCATGACCTCGATCCACTTGGTGAATTTGTCGACCGCGACTAAGAGGTAGACGTAACCTCCTCGTGAGGACTTTGGGAGCTTGCCGACCATGTCGAGTCCCCATTGTGCGAAGGGCCAAGCCAATGGTATTGGCCTGAGTTCCGCGCCAGGTGCATGTGGTTTGTCCATGAATCGCTGGCAAGCGTTGCAGCGCTGGACGATGTCCTTGGTGTCGTGCATGGCCGTGGGCCAATAGAATCCAGCTCGCAGAGCTTTAGCAACGAGGGTGTGACTGCCAGCATGGTGTCCGCAAGTGCCTTCATGTATGTCAAGGAGGACGAACCTTCCATCACCGTTGGAGACGCACCGTTGAAGTACCCCTGTGATGCTGCGCTTGTACAGTTCGCCGTTGATGAGTGCAAATGCCTTGGATCATCGCGCGATGTGTCACACATCAGTCGGGTCGTCTGGTAGCCTCTTGCTGAGCAGATATGTGATGTATGGCTGTGTCCAAGATGGTTCGATCATCATGACCTCCATTGGTCCTTCGAGTCCCGTATCAAGCTCCATGTCATCGAGTGCCATTGGCTCATTGGGTGGCGTACCCCCGAGTCTGTTGACGTGCTTGTTTTCTTCGCTGGAGCCTTGTGCTTGATGGATTGCTTGCAGATGCGCTCGAGAAATACCCCAGGTGGTATGGGGGTGCAGGTCGAGCTGATGTTGGCGAGTATATCAGCGTCTTCGTTGCTTTCATGGCCTACGCGCCGCAGTTCGTAGCCGTCGAAGTCTCCCTCGAGTGTGTCGTATAGGTCGCGATAGGCGATCATATTGTCGCGTAGTGCTTCGCACTCGTGCATCGTTTTGTTGACCACCAGCTTGGAGTCACCGTAGATGATGAGCCTCTTGGCTCCACAGGCTTTCGCCATTCGCATTCCATGGATCAAGGCTTTGTACCCGGCTTCGTTATTGGAGGCCGTGAACTGCATTCGCAGAACATATTTCATCTTGTCTCCTTGGGGCGATGCCAGTATGACACCTACACCAGCTCCATCCTTTCGCTTGGATCCGTCGAAGTGCATTGTCTAGAGGTAGGACATATCTGGTTTGTCGGGGAGCGGGTTCTCCATCCAGTGCACGAGGAAGTCCGGGAGAACTTGCGACTTGATCGCGTCGCGCTTCTCGTATGTGATGTCGTGTGGTGATAGCTCTATGCCCAAGAGCGCGACTCGTCCAGTGGCGTCAGGATTGTTGAGTATATCCCGAGCGGGGCGTCGTTTACCACCACGATTGAGTGCTCCTGGAAGTAGTGACGCAGTCGCCTACATGTCATGAAGACGCGATACGCCAGCTTCTGGTAGTGCGGGTACCGCTTCTTTGTTGGTGTGAGCACCTCGCTGAGGTAGTATACTGGGCACTGGACCCCGAGGACCTTATTTTCTTTGGCTCGTTCCACCACAAGCACTGTGCTGACCACCTGGTTGGTGGCGGAGATATACAGCAGTAGTTGTTCCTTTTCGCGTGGCGTCACCAGTACTGGCGAGGTGGATAGTAAATGCTTGAGGTCTTCGAATGCTTCTTGCGCCTCGTCTGTCCACTCGAACTTGTTAGCTTTGCGGAGGAGTTGGTAGAAGGGCAGTGCATTTTCGCCCATTTGACTGATGAATCGACTGAGCACCGCGATTCGTCCAGCCAACTGCAGGACGCCTTTTACGTCCTTCGGCTTCTCCATGGCCTTTATTTTCTTCGGGTTTGCTTTGATCCCTATCGCAGAGATGAGATACCCGAGTAGTTGCCCAGATGGTACGCCGACAGCGCATTTGTCCGGATTGAGCTTGATCCGGTAGCGGTCGAGGTTAGCGAAGGTCTCGCGGAGATCATCAATTAACGTGGCTTCCTTCTTGGTTTTGATGACGATGACGTCAATGCAGACTTGAATATTGCGACCAAGTTGGTTCTTGAGGCAAGCCTGCATGCACCGCTGATAGGTGGCTCCTGCGTTTTTTAGCCTGAAAGGCATCATGTTGTAGCAGAACACACCAAAGGGCGTTGTAAACGCCATTTTCTCCTGGTCTTCCTCCTTCATTCGAATATGATTGTAGCCTGAGTAGGCGTCGAGGAAGTAGAGGCGCTCACATCCCGCAGTGGAGTCGATTATTTGATCGATCCGTGGCAATGGGAAGTGATCCTTTGGGCAATGCTGATTCAAGGAGGTGAAGTCCACGCACATCCGCAGGATATCCGTGTCTTTTTAAGGCACAAGTACTGTGTTAGCGAGCCAGGTGCTTTCCTTGATCTCGCGTATGAAATTTGCGTCGAGGAGTCTGTTGATCTCCATACCAACTACTTTTGCTCTTGGTTCAGACAGTCGCCATATTGTCTGCTTGACTGGCCTTGCATCTGGACTCACATTGAGTGAGTGCTTGGCGAATTCCCTGGGAACCCCTCGCATGTCTGCTGGACACACCAGGCAAAGATTTCCTAGTTCTCACGGAGGAATTCGACGAGCACGAGTTCCTATGTGGAACTCAAGTTGTTGGTGATGAGGGTCGTCTTGGTCGGGTCCGTTGGGTGGACCTGGACTTTCTTTGCGTGCACCGACGAGTCAAAGGACGGGTCAGGTGAACTTTGCCTGCTCAGGGGAGGCAGACTTTTGTCTGTTGACTCCTTCAGTTTTGCGAGTTCCTCTTGCATGTCAAAGGACTGGGAGATTCTGTTGAATTCCCTAACATAGTTGTCGGACCTTTCGAAGTTTCAGTTGATCGTGATGACGCCATTTGGTCCTGGCATCTTCATCTGCAGATAGGAGTAGTGGGGCACCGCCATGAACCTCGCGAACGCGGCACGTCCGAGGATGCAGTGGTACTATGAGGGCCAGTCGATGACTTCAAAGTCGATGCGCTCTCGCCGAAAATTATGTGGCGTGCCGAAGATGACGTCGAGGTTGATTTTACCCAGGTGGTATACTCCCTTCCCTGGGACAATTTCGTGGAACGTCGTGTCTGACACTTCCAGACATGTTAGCAGGATCCGCATTGCCCGCAAGGTACTTGCGAACATGAGATTAATGTCGCTTCCGCCGTCCATGAAGACGCGACTCATATCGAAGCCCCCGATCTGCGCCTCGAGTATGAGGGGACAGTGGCCTGGACGAGGAACTTGGCATGGGTGGTCGCGCTTGTCGAAGGTGATGCAGGACTCGCTTCCATTCAGGTACTCAGTGGTAGAAGGTGGAGATTTTATCGCCAAATTGACTTGCTGAGTGATTGCCTTGTGCATTCGATTGGAGGGGCGCCCATTTAGGATCATCCCCATGTTGCCCACGGCTCGCCTCCATGCTGCTGGACTGGCGCAGCCGCAGGTGGTGGTGGTCCCCGTGATGGTGGAGGAGCTCCATGTGCCACAGCACCTAGGGCGGCTTCGTAGCCCCGGTTGATCGCGTCGTGATTCATCTGGGACAGGCCTTCGTGGATCTTGAGGAACTCATGGCAGTGTTTTAGGAGGTGACTGGACTTTTTCTTGCCGTCGTTCTTGTTGATATAGAAGTGCACGTTGCATGGTCCGGACGGTTTGTCCTGGATGGATGTTGCAGGTGCCTCTTCGCGAGTGCGGCGTTTCCACACTTGCGTGGTTTTCCCAGCGTCGTGGTATCCCCCGCTGCGATATCTGCTTTTGCGGTTGTCGTCGTGTTTGTCGGCGTAGCCGGCCATGACCATGTTGATTTCGTCATGGTCCTCGTAGATTTGCATTCCACGTTTTCCTCGGTGGTCAAGTCTACGCTCAAGGTCGTCGTAATCATCGGAGTAGGTGCAGTTTTTCACCGAATCTTCTCCGTCCGCCCACCGATTTGCGATTTCCATTAGGTGGTCGATCGTTTTGGGCTTCAAGCGGCCCAGCTCCTCCCTGAGCTCTATACGGTGAACGCCTTCGTTAAACGCGTCGATTGCGCGGTCCTCCGAGATGTTTTCTGCGGAGTTCTTGATAATGGACCACCTCTGGATGTACGAGCACAGTGACTCGCTAGACCTTTGGTGGCAGCCTCTTAGTTCTTCAATTGACGTGGGCCTTTTGTAAGTTCCCTTGAAGTTGCGCACAAAGCTGTAGACTAGCTCCTTCCAGCTGTGAATGGATTCGCGAGGGAGTTTGTTGAGCCATGCACGAGCGGCGCCCTGTAGCTGCAGCTGCAGGCATTGCATGGCCATGCTTCGACTCCCGCCATGGAGCCTGACATAGGAGATGTGATCTTACAACCAGATCTTCGGGTCCTATAGGCCGTCAAATTTCGGGTTCTCTGATGGGAGTTTGAACCCTTTAGGCATTCGCTTCTGCCTGATGGCTCTGCTGAAGCATCTGGCACCACAGAGTTACACTTCGTCGTCCTCCGAGTAAGTCGAACGAGCGTGCCTTGCGTGCATTTTGTCGACTGTGCACTGTGTGATGTCATCACGCGCGTCGTAGTCAAGATTGTGTCGTTGTGAGTGGCGACGCCGAGACAGGTAGTGGCTATCATCGCTGGACGAGGGCGAGGAGTAGCGTTTGGCCAGAGCCTTACTTTTCTTCAGCTCTGGCGTTGGCTCTTTGTTAAGGGCGGCCTTGATTATACCTAGGCCCGCGATCGTAGATTGGTGCATGGAAGCTCACAGATCTCCAGCCGGTGGCTGGTTGTTGAGGAGGTACATGGTAGCCACTGTCACCGCAGCTTGCGGCGTCTTCGGGAGCACGTTGGCCCGCGTATCCATCGTCATAGAGCCGAAGTCAAGGACTTTCGTGGCTTCTATGCGCTCTTGGTCGGTGAGGTGAGCCAGTAGAGATCGCCTTTTGTTGGCCAGGTACTCGTTGCCTTTGGAGGAGGATCCTCCGTGGGAGGAGAGCCCAGCTCGCAGAAGGCTCGACTCATCCGCTGCCTTCCTACGCGCCTCGAGTTGCACGATTACCTGCTGCTGGTGTTTGAATTCTTCCTTCAGCAACCAATGGTAGCCCATCAGCATGTCCTACGATGTGTTGGGGGGTAGAGGATTGCCCCGTAGAGCTTCTCGACAGCGAGCCCATTCGTTGTCGTTGAGCTTGATCAGCATGCGCTCTCCGGTGTTCTCATTCGCCAAGAGGTGCGGTTATCCTTCTGTCCCGCTATTGGTGGGCGCACCGTTGGTGGGGCCACTTTTGGTAGGGCCGCCATTCGTGACCGGTATACCGCCGTTGGTTGGTCCAGTGTTGGTGTCGCTATTTTCGTGATTGACACTGGTGTCTCCTGCATTGATGTCGGCGCATAAGAAGTGGTTGGGGAAGCTTCTGCTCCCACAATTTTCAGATCCGGAGTCGTAGGCTCCATCTTCTGTGGCCAGGCCACCCAGATCAGATCCGCGACTGCTGTCACTGTCCGTGCTCCCAGCTGTTGTCGGGACATTAAGCTTGCTAAGGGTGCCGATTGATGGCGGGACCATAATGCTAGAGCAATCGCGGGTGTCATTGGCTGGTCGGGTATGCGAAGCGTACCCAGTTGACTGACCTAGAAGCGAAATCTCCCGATCGCCAGGCTGATCCCATCGCCCACGGACTCGAAAGCCGGGCGAGTGGCCGGCGTGTGGACGGTGAAGTAGAAAGCGCCGAAGAGATCGCGAATCTCCACTATTGCAGAGTTGTAAATCATGGTTGATGGGGCCGAAGAAGCCGCGACATCAGCACTCCCAGTTCCCATAGACGGCGCCAATTGACGAGGGTTAACTCTTCCATGCCCATTATTATGGACTTCGGTTTTGGAGAAGGAGGGAGGGTTGGAGGCATCAGTCCGCTAGCAAACAAGCACACAAGGACGCAAGGTTTACCCAGGTTCAGGCCTCGTAGAGGTCCCTACTCCTGCTTGTCTGCTCTTGGAATTATCGAGGGAGTCGAAAGTTACAGGGGTGCGTAGATGCAATCTGGCGATGGTTGTGGAAACTAGGGTTGTGATTGTCCTCCTCGCCGCCCCCTCCTAGCCTTTATATAGATAGGCTAGGTCTCGGGTAGCAGGTCGAGTCAGTTACAGATTAGGGTTCGCCCCTTTGAACTTTCTATCTTAAGCTTCTTCTTGCGTTGCAAGTAATCGGAGTCTCTGTGGGTCACCCGAATTCTGTATTGGGCCTTGGCAACACCGTGTGCTTCTGCTGTATCTAGACTGTATATGCCAAGATCGAGTACTTGTAGGGTATACCCATGTCACTATGGATCCCCCTTCGCTTGAGCTTGATTCACACTTTATTTCTTGGGGCCACAAAGTAGTTTGGGGCTTTATTACTATCCTATACTTATGTCATTGTTTACTGCTTTTGCGTGGAGCACGTGTACTGTTGTGGAACGTGGAATGTTTTCGCGGTATCGACAAGTCCAGCCACACTTTCGGGTTCCCAGTCATTTACAGCCATTGACACAAATAGTTTATGAATCCTATGAATGCATTGTCGTGAGGCCTCGTTGCGTTTTATTTGGTTCTTCCCGAGGTTGATCGTGTGTATGTTGCTATTTGTGCACCCCTGCAGGGTAAATCTTTCTGAAAGCCATGTCCACGGTTATGGACGACTTGGAGCACAGTTTCTCGATCATAGACAAGCATAATTAAAGTACCGCCTTTAATTTGACTAAGATATGAGTAGTAAATAGTGCAACACTCATGTAATGGTTAATACAATTTCCAATGGATGGGATGTTCTTCTGCCTTCTCGTCGGTAAACAAGAAGGAGGGCGAGCGATATTTGTTTATGTTTCTTATATAACTGTTGTTATTAATTAATGATCGTCTGTCCATCTCTGGTTGGACGGATGTGTAGCATGTCTCTATAGGACTTTGTAGATATTATCTTTTTGCTGCAATTGCGTCACCCCCAGGTTGTTCCCTTTGCATGCATTAAGACTTGCTAAGTACCCCTAGGGTCTCACATGATAAATATTTGGTTTAGATAGACAGGTATACTCCCAGGAAGGTCACTGGGTTGAGGAGATGGATGATGGTGGTAACGACTGTTCGGTGTAGAGATTCCAGGGAGGAGATCCATGAGATCTGTGGGTGGGATGTGCTTAGTTCTGTGGCATCTTATGTCGATTTGCTTCTTATCCGTACTCGGATCTTGTATTCCGCTTCCGCTTGATACTCTTTTGTGTGATGTATGAGGAGGTATCCTAAAATATTAACTCTATCTAGGATATTTGGATCTTGCCGTATGGAGTTGCAATATTTCAATTTCTTTTTAGATGGTGTGGCTCTGATGACTATATTATGTCGCTGACATAAATACTCATTTGTGTATGTTTTTTATCGCTTTACCTGTTGACTAAGCCATTAGCTCTTGTCCCGATGTTCTTGAAAGTGGATGGGGTGGTCGGCCGGTACCGTGCCCTGCTCCGCTTCGACAGGCATACACGTGGGTGGCCTTGGGCCTCCGCGGTAGAATCCCTTATCAACTTTTGGGTTCATCTAGGTTTGTGCTTAGAGTGTAGGGTCTGAGGTATTACAATTAATATCAGTGCCATTCCGCCCTTCAGGGTCTCAGCCAGATGGTCGTTGTCAGTCTAGAAATATTTTGGTAACTATTTGTACTAAGGAAAAACTAAACGTGAGTGTAGGACTGCTTTCATTTTTCTTCTTAACCACCCATCCATCCATTTTCTAGTAAGAAAGTGTAACGTTTGTCTATCCTCTTCTAAAACTTCAAACTAGGATTCACGTGTTTGAGGTTTCCGTAGTACCATAGGATGTGTGTGTAATTCTTTGTCTATATGTTGCATCCAACCTTGTTGTTGCAATCTGCCTTTGATTATCAAATGTTGGTACATTCCATACCGACAGACTTTGTGTAAACCGACGCGATCTATCCAACTGTTTGTAAACCGATGTGATTTGTCTTACTCCTTGTTAACCGGCGCAATATTGTTAGGGGTGTTATTCTTTCCTGCATGCTTTCACTGAATGTCGAGTTTCTAACCCATATCTGTTAAGTGGTTTTGCGCATCTAGTTGGTAGTTTAATACCGAAAAATACAGAATTTGTTTTCTTTGATGCATCTGTGTTTCCATACTCCTTTTAGTCGTGTGTAATACTTGTTTCACCTTCTTTTTGTCGGCATGTCCATGCTTGATACGGGCATCATATACAGTTTGATACACTAGGACAACCAATAATATGTAATAATTTAGTCTAAGGTCGTGTCAAAGGTTTGTTCTATGTTTATGAGTCAGAGTCCAGTTAGGATCGAGTCAGTCTGACTCCTGTAGGGTCAGCCACCCCTACCCCTTTGTCCTATATAAACAAGGGGGTGCCACAATATTAGGGGAGCTGAAAATTATGTAGAACTTTTAGTTCCTTGTTTGTGAAAATTACTAGTACCAAATCATAGATCTTATATGGAGTCCTGGTACAAAGCCACCGATAGCTATTTATTGCATCGATTGGAAGTGCAAGGATTGGTTGACATGTTATCAGCTTGGTTCAGTTCTTGAGAAAAAAAGGAGGATTTAGTGTAGATTGGACTCGTTTTGCTCGCTACATCTAGGCGACACATCTGTATTGTCGAGATTTTGGTGGAGTTTCTTCGCGCGGGAAAAGAAAGGCCAAAAAAATGAGACATGATTTCAGTCCAGAGTTTGCGTATACGCATGTGTACTCAGCTTATTTGGGTCCTTGGCATGCAGGAATTTGTCCTGTTTGTTTTGGGTGATTGGCTAAGTGTGCTTCAGGATAGCATTCAGAGGATGATTTGTCTCTCAGTCAGGTTGATGGCGCCGAAGATTGAAGGGACGTCAATGGCAAGTCAAGCTAGCCAAGAGGGAGCATGTGGTGCGATAGGCTGGCAAGACTTGATGACGAATAGTGGCGATTTTGCTAATATGACACCACATACCTGAGAAGACCTTCCGGCGTTGAGGACAACGTCTTTCCAAGAGGAGAGGATGATAGGGCATCATATACAGTTTGATACACTAGGACAACCAATGATATGTAATAATTTAGTCTAAGGTCGTGTCAAACATTTGTTCTATGTTTATGAGTGAGAGTCCAGTTAGGGTCGAGTCAGTCTGATTCCTGTAGGGTCAACCACCCCTAACCCTTTGTCCTATATAAACAAGGGGTGCCACAATATTCGGGGATCTGAAAATTATGTAGAACTTTTAGTTCCTCATTTGTGAACCATCCCTTCGGGGTTGGCGTCGTGACGGTGTATCTACGCTCATCTAGTTATCCAATATATTGAGTTTGCGTGAAGGTGCTTGTATTCAAGTATTGCCGTGCTTTGGCATGAGGCTTGTTTTTTATCATCAAGTTGCTTGTTGGATTGATCTATTCTAGCGGGAGGTTCATCGTTCATCATCGAGTTGCTCGCAAGATTGGGTTTCCCCATCTTCAGGTTACGTGTATCACGTGATTGGAAGATTTCTATCAGATCCATTGGATCAGGAGGTGTATCATGAAAGATCGGGCCAAACAATCCGTATCATCTTGGTATCAGAGCGCCAGGTTGATCACGATGCAAATTTTGATCACCAAGTGAGACGACAGATTTTTATCTGCTGGCGATTGGAGTTTTGTCGGTGGTGAAATTCTGCAGGTGATTTTCTCGAGAAGGCTATATTGAATTGCATGCACTAGCCATCTAGACCAAAAGTCCGAACTGATGGAAAGGGCTAGGCGTGTATTATATTCTTAACACTCCTCCTCACGTCTAGCCTATTTTATTCCTTAGCATGGGTTTGGTGCAGGCCGCAAAATCTTTTTTTTGTAAACTGCGTGAGCAGGGTCTTGAACTTCAAACCTCTTGGCTCTGATACCATATTGAATTGCATACACTAGCCATCTAGAGCAAAAGTCCGAACTGATGGAACGAATTAGGCGTGTATTATATTCTTAAGGGAAATGATACTGATCCTCGGGGGATCGCACATCCTGATCCCCCGGCTTGCTCCGAACCGAAACGACGTGGTCCACCCGCACGTTATCTTCTCCTACTGTAAACTCTGCTCACCACGCGCGGTTGCCGCCGTCGTTTCCATCGTCTGTGCGCCACCGCCATTCCTGCAGTCGCCGATGTGTGCCATCGCCGTTCCTGCAGTCACCGATGTGCGCCGCCGCCGTTCCCGCCGTCCCCGAAACACGCCGCCATCGTTCCCGCCCTCCCTGACACGCACCGTCGCTGTTCTCGCCGTCCGCTAACGCGCCACCGACCGTCCAATCGGCCTGCACCTCTACGAGATCTTTGGGTTGCGGCGGGGAGACATCGGTGCCCCACATCGCCTCTTTTCCCGAACTGGAATCATGGTGGCCGGCGGTGCCGACAAGTCCTGGTGCAAAACAGGGAGAGGCGATGCTCCAAGGCGCGTACAACAACGCTACAAGTAAACCTCACCGGAAGCCGCCGTTGACGTCCATCCGGCAAGCACGCCCACGCGGCCGCGCCGCCATGGCTCATGTGTGGTCGACGGTGTCTGCTGTAGAGCCACGGCACGGTGTTACACAGGCAGGACAGTGATGCTACAAGAAATGGTCATCGTTGCTACAATTGAAAGGTCGTGATGCTACCGATCAATGGATGCATTTTGATTTTTTGCTACAGGCCGATGCTACAATAGTATCAAGTTTTTGCTATTTTTCTTTTCTATTTTTGCTACAACAGCACAAAGTATTTGCTACGATATTTTCGACAAAAGTCCTCAGCAAAGTCGGTTTTTTACGGCAGCCACCGGCGATGTCTCTGGCGAGGTCGTTCTTTTTGCTACATTAGCACTTTTTTCTTGCTACCACCGTTTTGAGGTTTTGCTACAATAGCGTAAAGTTTTTGCTACACGGTCTTTGGTGAAGTCTACCGGCGAAAGCCTCCGGCGGGTCTCCGGCGAGGTCGGATATGCTACACTAGCACAACTTTTTTGCTACACGATCGTCGGCGGCGTCTCCGGCGAAATCTCTGGCGAGATCCAGTCTGCTATTCTATTTTTTAGGTCGAACCTTTTTTTACTACATGTAGCAAAAGCGAGGCATTATGTAGCAAAAATGGGACGCGGTGTAGCAAAAGCGGAAAAGGAAGAGACACGTGTCAGCAGAAGGACCCGAGGATTAGAAGTTTTGATCCTCGGGGGACGCGTAGCACTCCCCTATTCTTAACAGGCTAGTGCTCCGTGGAGAAGAGATCGAGGTAGTTTCCGATGCTGCAGGATTTCGTTGGTTGTTGGTGGCCGGATCGAAGATCGAAGGCCGCGTACGGTTTCCAATCTCGGTGTTTTCAGTTGTTTCCTTCATGGTCTCGTGGTTACCGATCGGATATCAGTTTGTTTTGTTTCCATCTTCCACGTGGAGTCCTTGTAGCATTAAAAAACTAATAAGAAGGAAAGAGCATATTGACCGATCGACACATTTGGCTGTCTGCCAACAAAAAAAATTAAGAGGAAAGCTGAATTGAACTAGAGTTTGGTACATGCAGATTTCAATCGCGTGGTCTCTGGCAGCAACTATCAGGAAAAAATAGAGCAAAGTTTAGTACATATGTGAGTGCGTTAGTTAAAAAAAAGGAGATTCGCTGATGCGGAACAGAATCAATTACTAGTACCAAATCATAGATCATAGATCTTATATGGAGTCCTGGTACAAAGCCACCGATAGCTATTTATGGCATCGATTGGAAGTGCAAGGATTGGTTGACATGTTATCAGCTTGGTTCAGTTCTTGAGAAAAAAAGGAGGATTTAGTGTAGATTGGACTCATTTTGCTCGCTACATCTAGGCGACACATCTATATTGTCGAGATTTTGATGGAGTTTCTTCGCGCGGGAAAAGAAAGGCCAAAAAATGAGACATGGTTTCAGTCCAGAGTTTGCGCATACGCATGTTTACTCAGCTTATTTGGGTCCTTGGCGTGCAGGAATTTGTCCTGTTTGTTTTGGGTGATTGGCTAGGTGTGCTTCAGGATAGCATTCAGAGGATGATTTGTCTCTCAGGTTGATGGCGGCGAAGATTGAAGGGACTTCAATGGCAAGTCAAGCTAGCCAAGAGGAAGGATGTGGTGCGATAGGCTGGCAAGACTTGATGACGAATAATGGCGATTTTGCTAATATGACACCACATACCTGAGAAGACCTTCCGGCGTTGAGGATAACGTCTTTCCAAGGAGAGAAGATGATACGGGCATCATATACAGTTTGATACACTAGGACAACCAATGATATGTAATAATTTAGTCTAAGGTCGTGTCAAACGTTTGTTCTATGTTTATGAGTCAGAGTCCAGTTAGGATCGAGTCAGTCTGATTCCTGTAGGGTCAGCCACCCCTACCCCTTTGTCCTATATAAACAAGAGGTGCCACAATATTCAAGGAGCTGAAAATTATGTAGAACTTTTAGTTCCTCGTTTGTGAACCATCCCTTCGGGGTTGGCGTCGTGACAGTGTATCTGCGCTCATCTAGTTATCCAATATATTGAGTTTGCGTGAAGGTGCTTGTATTCAAGTATTGTCGTGCTTTGGCATGAGGCTTGTTGTTTATCATGAAATTGCTTGTTGGATTGATCTATTCTAGCAGGAGGTTCATCGTTGAGTTGCTTGTAATATTGGGTTCCCCATCTTCAGGTTACGTGTATCACGTGATTGGGAGATTTCTATCAGATCCATTAGATCAGGAGGTGCATCATGAAAGATTAGGTCAAACAATCCATATCATTTGTGACATTACAGGAGTCGGACTGACTCGATCTTAACTGGACTCTGACTCATAAACATAGAACAAACGTTTGACACGACCTTAGACTAAATTATTATATATCATTGGTTTTTCTAGTGTATCAAACTGTATATGATGTCCGTATCAATGCTAACTCTATCTTTTGCTACCTACGCTGCAATCCGGAGTTTTACTTCTTCAATTCTTTTGGGGCTAAATATATAACATGTGTCGATCTGATGCTTGCGATTGTATTTTGATTGTCGGTATAGCTATACGACACTTATCATGAGTGGAATATGGTTAATGCTATCAATCCAATTCTCTAAATGATGACAGTTATCTCTTGTGATTTTTAGTTATACCATGATCATATCTATATCATATTCAAGTATCTTTGGCAATCCGGAGATTTCTTAAGACACTATGATGATTTTTCATCCGATTGTCGTGCTTCGTATCTTTTTGAATTCCATATCCACAGAGGTTCTCTTTGATGCAAGGAAATCTCATTCTTTCATTTATGACAGCTTTGCTTAAATGTATGAGTTGCCATCATTCTTATCCAAAAACGTTTTATCTTTTCAACCGATGAACCAAACGACATCTCTTTTTCTCTTTTGAAAGACCAGAAAATCTATTCTGTTAGTGCATCTTTTTCAACATGAACCCTTGCTCTTAATGTTGATCTTTCGAGGAGTGTTGAGCTTAGAAAGTGTTTCGAGCATTTGTTTATTTCTCCCACCTCTTGAGCTTGATATTCTTGGAATATCTTGTTGAATTCATGATGGTATATCTTGACGATATTCTCGCATATTCTATATCAATGGAAGATCATTTTCTTCACTTTCTATCAAGCTTCGGGAACACCGCCTGTGTGTAAGTTCTCAAAGTATAAATTCTGACTTTTTGTAGTCACCTATCTCGACCACGTCCTTCTGCTAAAGACATTGCTACAATTCTAGAATCATCAAGTCAATTGTTAACTCCATCCTCCACCTTCAATCAAATCCGGAGCTTTTCCTTGTTTGGCCAGTTATCATCATCGTGCCGCTAAAGTTTCTTCAATACTGCTAAATCTCTCTCGGATCTTCTCAAGAAGGACAAGAAATTCTTTGGTCTTCCGTTTATAAACAAATCTTTAGGAACCCTCTCGCTTTATCTTCTATCCTCAATCCGCCGGATGCCACGAAGACTTTTTAGATCTTTTGTAATCCTTCTATTCAAGTTGGTGCTATCTTTTTCTCTATCTATTAAATCTTGCAGCTGTTCTCCGTAATCTTCCTCCATATCTTTTCCGGTGGTTTGGGAACTTCCAACACGACGACAACATCATCATCTTTACCTATTTTGGATCCTACGAAGTGTTTGCACCAAATATTTGTTTCTTATGGAGCTTCAAGAATTCTGCTTTTCAAGATCTTTAGTCTAAAATTCAAGAGTTGGGTTGCACGATTTTTTTTATTCATGTACGGAGTAATGTTTTGAGTGCGGGATGGAGTCATGATCATACCACTATTCTTATCATTTACTCTTGTATATTGAATTGATGGATTAATGCAATTTCACTCATTCCACGGAAGTCATAGTGGCCTTCATCACTTGAGACTTTTGCTTCTGTCCTTGTTTCCGGAGTGTTCTCTCAAAGAACATAATCAGTAATCTTTGTTGGTGGTCTCGTCTATTTCAAGATGGAGCAAAATATTCAATGATCTGGTGAAAGCAAATGCAAAATCTTCTCTGTCATCTTCATTCTACAGGTGCTCGACATCATCAGACAAGATGGATGGAAGATATATCTGACTTCAATTGTCAAATTATTTTCTCTTGGTAAAGCTATTTATGGTTGATGCCATCAATCACAAAATCTATTACAATAACCTCATGGTTAAGGAAAGCAATAAGCATCTCTACAATAAACTCTAGTTATTCAATATTCAACTTCTTCCTCAGGATTCCACCATAAACTCGTGTCACTCTTTCTCGTGGAGATAAATATGCGCACCTCAATTGCGTGATCCTTTGGTTCTTACCGACGTAAGAAGAGTCTAATCTGAGAATTCTGAATCCAAATCTTTTCTGTGGTATCAAGGAACTCTATTGTTTGAAGGTAATATTGTTTTCCAAACTGAATTCCTTTAATCTGAGGGGAGGAACAATGCTATTTTTATAGTGGTGGATAACTTTTCCAAAGTTGATCTTCTCTTCCGGCCAAACAAACAATCATATTCACTTGCATCATTTGACCTTTAATCCTAATGATGTGTCTTTTTTTCTCTCCTCAATACATCGCCTTTTCAAAATTCCTTCAAGAAGTGGTTCTATTTGTTTACCGTGTTGACAAGGGCATCTAAGCTATGTTCATCCTATCTATCTCGTCTCACAACAATCCTCCAGGTTCTTCAAGTACGTTGTTTCTAACAAGCAAAAGCAAGACTCGCAACAACTCTAGCATGGTTTGCAAGGTGTAGTGGTCGCACCATTCCATTGATGAATCAACTTGGGAACGTGAGGATCACCTTCGTTCCGAACACCCATCTCTTCTTGGTCTTTTCTCTTTTTTCTAGGAATCTCAGGGCGAGATTCTTGTTTAGTAGGGGTGAGTTGTAGCATCCGATTTGTCTAACAATTGCAATGCTACTTGCCTATATATTTCTACTTCCTACATATAATTATTGCATCATCATTATATCATGCTCATGTCACCATGCCACATTGCATTTGAGCATCATATTAAAACCTTTTAATTGGTTCTTCTCCTCATATTGCATTTGCCTTATTAATTGTATTTGCTTCTTTATACGATGTATTTGGTTTTTGACAAAAGGATATAATGCCCAAGTTGAGTTGATAGCATTTCTCTTCAATTCATTCCATCACTAAGAAGCCACTAGTCATTGACTGTGATCATGCTCTACTTACACCACATATGGTTCATATGGGATCCTTTCTTTTGGTTTGGATTTAATTCTACCCATATGCTCATGTGTGGACCCATTCCACCAAATCTTGCCATACGGTCTTGTTTAAATTCTACACATATATTCTACCTCTCTCCTATCCACATGTGTGCTAGTATACCTTCTCTTTGAATTTTGGCTCCTAGCGCACATGCATTAACAAGCACTACTTGACAACATGCAATAATGAGCCATCTCTAGTCACATGTGACATGGACACTACTTGTGACTGTGTTCTTCTAAATTGAATTCTTGGAATTCCTTTATTTATTTGTTTTTTCCCAACATGCTAAAATTGACCCAAGAAACTCATCTTACATGGATATGTAGGCACACCACATCAATTATGTGTGGCCTTTTATCCACATCTTGCATTCTTGGTTATCTACATGTTTCTTTCTTAAAGCTACTTGTGCTTTGCCCCATCTTTCTCACTCTAATCTATCTAAATCATCTAGCTAGCTATCTAAATCTAGCCTAAGCCTACCCATATGTGCGTACCCTCACACATATACACACATCTATACACACTCCTAATCAGGTGTACACACCTTTCTTTCTCTATTTAAATTCGATCCAAAAGTTGTATAAAGAAACAAATACAAAAGCTTTAAACTAAAAAAAAGGGATAGAACACAAGGAGAGAAGCAACCGTGGCCCCTTTTTCTTTTCTTTCTTTGAATCCATCTAAACCCATCTCAAAATCAGCCCGTGTTTTCATTTGTTGCCTTGTTGTTTCGATCTTCCTTCTACTTCAAAAATTCTGGGCAAAGATTGTTCCAACTCTGAAGGTTTCAGGCAAATTCTATTGGCAACAGCAGGCTTCCTTCAGGTTTAGCAGATAGCAGCAGCAGCCTTTGGTTCAGAACAAATGCAGTAGCAGCCGATTTCAGGGTCAGATAAACGAGGAGTAACACCAATAGCAACACCCAGCTAACCCACCCAGGATCTCTCCCTTCTCCTCCTTCCTGGGCCGTCCCATCATCGTTGTTTTTTTTCGTAGCCCACTTACCTCTTCGGCAAAGGAACTCACACCGTCTCCCTGTTCGTCTTCTCCGTCCCCTCCCTCTCTCTGCAATGTCACGGCAGCGAGCAGGTCGCCGTCCCTCCCCGTCAACCGCGTCACCACGGTATTGTGCCTCCCTTCTTATCCAGAGCCGAGGCCTCCTTGAACCCTAGATGCTTCCCCTTTACCCTTCATCGACGCCGTTTACTTTCCCTAGCTTCTCCACCTTACCGAGAGCAGCGTAGGAGCTTCTCAACATCGAGCCGACGCCATGGTCGACGACGCCGTCCGCTTAGCACGGGCGTCGCTTCTCGTTCCACCGCAGACCCCTGGAAGCTCGCAGAAGGAGCCGGACGTGTCGCTGCTGCTTCCCCTTCTTCCTCTCTGATGGAGCCGAGCGCACAGCCGTAACCCGTCGCTGCCGCCGTCGTCTCCGGCCGATCCAACCTTCCACGACCCCACCTCGGTGAGCCCTTTTGCTTGCCCCAGCTCCCTCTGTCCCAGGCATGCATCAACTCCTCTTCCCGCTCATCGCTCTGTAGCCGCTCGCCGCGCGAACGATGCGCGCCGTGTTCCCGCTTGCCGCGCATGACAGCAGCAGCCGCCACACACCCTCTGAATCCGCACGGATTCAGACAAATCACAGCAACCTACGATAACCCCAGCCACGCATGCATAGAGTAACCTACCAGCAACATGTGGAATCAAACGGTGGCCAAAATCATCGCCTATATCTCTCGAAATCGTCCTCCAAAATCGAGACAACCTAGCAGCAGTTTTCTCTCCGGGTTGTTAGTTAAACGGCTTTGTTTTCTTCCTCTGTTCCTCGCAAGTTTCTGAACACCACCGTATATATCCGGCCCATTTCTTCGCGGTACTATCATCTTGGCACATCCAGCTTCCATACGCAGCAAACTTCGCTTGAAAGGGTGGCCCATAGCTCTCGCAATCATCTCCCGTTTTTCGCTCAGAATCCTGTCAGTCCACCTAAGTCTGATGCAGTATGTTTCCGGCCATGTTCTCTAATTTTTACCGGCCTCTCCAGTGCAAATCCGGTGCATCTATGAAGTCTATATTAATCTTGGTTGTAACAGCTTCGCGGAGCAACAAACCAATCGTGAATCGGAAGCCGGGCACGATTGTGAGCTTCCTCCGAAGTTGGAAGAAAACCACTGCAACTGTCGTTCAAAATTCAGCTTCGTCAGTTTTATAACCTGACCAGTTCTTGTTTTTTTCCAAAGAAACCTTGGCCCTATTTTCCTTTACAGCCCCTGGTTTTATTTCAAAATAAGTAAACTCAATTCCAATTCAAACCAAGTCAAAACATTTGAAATAATTCGAATTTGGAAAAAGTTCAAACATCAAATTTGTTTGTTTTTAAATTCTCAACATGCATATGACCTCTATTTAAGTTGGGCCATGATGGAAAATAATAAATATTTTTAGGATATTAATAAATGCTTAAATAATGATTAAATCCCAAATTTCTATTACTAAATTCAAATAATATTCTGATCCGAAAATGCCAGGAATTAGAGTATGCCATAAAAAATAATTTTTGAGCAATTTAAAATTTTGAAATTATTCAAATACCAATAAATGCCTTTTCTTAATAAATTTATAACTTTAATTCCGTAATTCCAAATTCGACAAATGATATGTCTAAATCGATCAGTGCAATGAGCCTATTCTGATTATATATTCCATGATATGAATTAAAACATGCATCATATAAATATTAAATAATCATAACTGTTTATGAGAGTAAAACCTGTCTAAATAAATTAATAAAGTGCTTTATTATTGTTTCCACACCTCACCCATGCCATGCTATGCTATATCCTGCAATTGTGCAGCATTCCATCATGACATACCTTGTTTGCTTGTTGCATATGATTTATATGATTGTGAAATATATTTATTTCGGTCTTTGTGTGTTTGGTTTTTATCTGGATAGACACTGAGCAGGAAGAATATCAGGAGCCTCGGGACTATTACCCGGATCCTTCTTATTCCGCAAGTGAATTGCCAGGCAAGCAATTCCCCATGCTTGAATACATATAGTACCTATACTTCTGTCTTACTCTTGCATCATTGAGTCGCGATTGTATTAAATAGAATCCCAAGTATTGCATAGCCTTTACCTTTAAACCCCACCGAAGTTTGTATCTCAATCCCATGAGTCATTACTGCAGGAGTTGTTTGAGCCATGTGAGTCGTAGAATTGCATGTGTAGGGTTTGTGCGAGTCTTTGGATAACGAGGTACCTCAACAACTTAATCTGAGTAGTAATGGGATAACTAATGAAAGAGGCATCAGTGAGCATTATCTGCTATTTGGTTCTTTAAGCTCACTTGTGTCCCGTAGGACCCCGAGTACTTGATTCATGTTCCTTGACTATTCGCACTATCCATATACGGGAGACTGACCCCCCTTCGCCTAAGCTTGATTCACACTTTATTTCTTGGGGCCACAAAGTAGTTTGGGGCTTTATTACTATCCTGTACTTATGCCATACTTTACTGCTTTATTTATGATTGTGCGTGGAGCATCTGTACTGTTTTGAAACGTGGAATGTTTTCACGGTATCGATAAGCCTAGTCACACTTTTGGGTTCCTAGTCGTTTACAGCCACTGACACAAACCTTGGGTCCGTCTCGAAGCCGGCCAACTTTGTTGCGGGTAGCTTAGTGGGATGGCCCCCTGAAATAATTTATGAATCCTGTGAATGCATTGTCATGAGGCCTTGTTGCGTTTTATTTGGTTCTTCTCGAGGTTGATCGTGTGTGTTGCTATTTGTGCACCCCCTACATGGTAAATCTTTCTGAAAGTCGTATCCTTGGTTATGGACAACTTGAAGCACAGTTTCTCGATCATAGACAAGCATAACTAAAGTATCGCCTTTAAATTTGACTAAGACATAACTAGTAAATAGTGCAATACTCATGAAATGGTGCAATACACATCCACACCATCTAAAAATAGTTGGTAAGCGAGAAGGAGGGCGAGCAATGTTTATTTATGTTGCTTATATAACTATTTTTATCAATTAATGAGCATCCGTCCATCTATGGTTGGGCGGATGTGTACCGTGTCTCTATAGAAATTTGTAGATATTATCTTTCACTGCAATTGCGTCACACCTAGGTTGTTTCCTTTAGATGCATTAAGACTTGCTGAGTACCCCTAAGGCCTCAGATGATAAATATTTGGTTCAGATGGACAGGTATACCCTCAGGAAGGCTACTAGGTCAAAGAGGCTGATGACGGTGGCAACCATCAAGTGTAGAGATTCCGAGGATGGAGATCCGTGAGATCTGTGGGCGGGATGTGCTTATTTTCAGCGCATCTTATGCCAATTGGCTTCTTATCCATACTCGGATCATGTTTTCTGTTTCCGCTTGATACTTTGTTGCGTGATGTATGAGGATGTATCCAAAATTATTATATCTATCTAGGATATTTGGTGCTTGCCGTATGGTGTTGATTATTTTTGTTTCTGTTATTTTAGATGGTGTGGCTCTGATGTCTATTGTATGTCGTTGACATACATACTCATTTGTGTATGTTTTGATCGCTTTACCTGTCGATTACGCTGCTCGCTCTAGTCCCGATATTCTAAAAAGTGGGTGGGATGGTTGGCCAGTACCGTGCCCTGCTCCACGAGGTGGGCCTACTGTGTATGGCTGCATGGCCCCACGGTAGTACGTACTGTCCACTTTTGGTTCATCCAGGCTTGAGCTTAAAGCGTAAGGTCCGAGGTATTATAATAGCAGACTGTTCTACCCTACATGTTATATATTGAGTCGTATTTGGAGTTCCCTATACATGTTAGAAACACAGATGTACAGTGGAGTGTGCTTGGGGTGTTGCTTAGAAATATAATCCAAGCTTTTTTGTAAGAAACAGTGCTTATTTGTATTCCAGAGGTGCCAATTTAGACATCATCATGTTATAAATAAGCACCATTGCTTAACCAAAAATCGGTTTATTTTGCTAAGCACTTATCTAAGCATCTTGCATTGTACATGCTCTTAGGTTGTTAGTATACGTTGTTGCATCGCCAAGTGTATTCACTCCCCTAAGAAGTATCAAAAAGGAAGGCTTTAGACTAGGTTATATTATCCCGTGTGTTGCATTAGTTTGGTAGCCTATGATCTTTTTGTTTAAATTTCTCATGACGACCTGTTAAATGATGAGTATTATATATACTATATAACATAGGTTGGTATTGCATCCAGTTTTATACTTCTAGATTAATTGGAATTCTTTATTCATGTTAGAACCACAAATACTACCGATGGAAGAAAGTCGGATGAAAACCATCGTGAGAGAGTCCATCGATGCAATGACTTGGTATTAGCTTCGTAGCCAGTGTTGTTCCATCCCCAACTGTATTCTCCCCTAAAAAGAGCAACGCTGATCCCTCTGGACCTCGGTATGATCCCGAGGGGGGTATCATTGAAGGTGACCTATCAGGTGATGAAACACTAGTCACCGAGGAGACTGGGCTGCAGGTAGTCCCCTTACCTGCTAGCTCACCATCTTGTCATGATTTCTCCACAATTAAGGTGCTACCAAATCATCTTGTGTGGAATTGTTTGCTTACTCTTTTTGCCATATGTTTTGTTCCTCTTTATTTTCCCCAATTGACTGTTACATGTAAAATGTGTAGCTTAAGCAGAGAAAATTCAAGAAGACAACTCCTAGGCGAAGGATGGCTCTTGGTGGTGGATCATCTCGTAAGCGCGTCGTGGTATCAATACTATCTCTAGACACAGAAAATGAGAGACACACGAGGTCCAAGGTGAATCCGCTAAAAGCAGGACTTCCACCTCTAGGTTCCACATGGCGAACAACAAAAGCGGCAAGTCCTGCGACCCATTCACAAGAAACTCGGAGTGCAACCTAGAAGATTGCCAAAGCCGAACTTCCTGATGCCTGGCAAATGACCAAAGCCACACTTTTTGATGCCAGGCAAACTACCAAAGTTGCACTTCCTAATGACCTAGAGGTGGCTAGAGCTGCACTTCATTTTCCCTTGCTAGTGACCGATGATGCAGTTCCTGATGGCAACCTAGTGGCCAAATCTGTAGTTCCCGATGTCGAGAAAGTAGCTAAACCTTCAGTTCCTGATGCCGGCCAAGTGGCTAAAGCTGCAGTTCCTGATGTCGGCCAAGTGGCCAAAGCTACAGTTCCTATACCGACCAAGTAGCTAAAGCTGTAGTTCCTGATACCCACCAAGACGAGACGCCAGCTGCCGTCAATCTACCACCTACCCAAGCCAAGAAGGCAACAACCCAAGGCAAGCAACTAGCTGCCCAAGGCGAGCTGTCAGTTGTCCAACATGAGCAGCACTCTACCCAAGGAGAGCTTCCCACTCCCTCCGACCTGCTAGTATGCCGGCAGCCACCTCCCCAAAGCCAGCAGCCACCTCCCAAAGCTAGCATGCACCCTCCCAAAGCCAGCATCCACCTCCCAAAGCCAATAGCAACCTCCCCAAAGCCAACAGTCACCTCCCCAAAGCTAGCAGCTGTGACACCCCCGGGATTAGGGTTAAACAAATCCAGACCTTAGCCTAACATATGCTTAACCTAGAGCTCGAGGATGTCTAGTGAGAAATCGGTAACACAACAGTAACCCTGCAACACAAAAATTATTACTGCAAGCTCATAATTGAGCGAAGAACCAAAATATTACAAGCAGAGATCACTGACCACAACTCAAACAACGGAAGACAAAGTATGCTATTAAGTATAGCAAACTTAACAAATGGCCTGAGAGGCCTGAAGCATAACGATGACGTCCCAACCCATAGATTCCAGGCTGCCGGCCGGGAACCTCAAGCTACTCATCGGTGTCAATGTCATACAGAACACGTCTTCGACGGACCACTTACTCTGCTACAAAAGTATCAACAAAGCAAGGGTGGGTACAGGGTGTACTCCACAAGACTTATAGCTGGTGGGGTTATTTTGCATAACGCCATCTTTGTTTATAAAACAAGAGGGAGAAGAAGCTCGTCTACTCAGAGTATTTTAAAAGGGGATAAGAGAGCGACATCTCCGAAGAATTGATCATCATCTTGATATCCACCAAAGTTATCCTCATCTCACAACTAGGATCACCCCCTCGTACCCATGAGGAAGCATCCTTAAGCACACGTTGAACTACCAAGTTTTACGATTAGGTTAATGTTCTCTATGATCTTCACGTCCATTCCCAAGTCGTCCATAACCGTGGACATGGCTTTTCGAAAAGATTTAACCCTGCAGGGGTGTACAACTTTACCCACACGTACCAACCGACTCTTAATGCCACAATGATTAGCCCTCTTCCTTGGAAGGCCGGCAGAGGATGGTTGGACACGACCTTTACCTTGCTTTCGCCGAGACCATGAGTCACGCCCTAAGGATGGTTCCACCGTAACGGGTCAAATCCCGAAGTCGGTCCCTAGACATGTGGGCGGGCTTGGTTTACCAGGGGTGTCATCTACCCCAAGCAACCCGGCCATGCTTACCTACTTGTATGAATGCATCTCCTTCACCTCCTCTTTCGAAAACATTTTCTATGCATATGTCGAATGGAACGCCCGAACTATGTGACTCATGGAATCTACTAGGCAAGTTATTTACTCGTGAGGTTTTCTAGGCCCCGTGTGGTTGTACGATCGTCTTGGTTCTGGAGGCTAGAACTCGGGTCCTAGTGGTGGCGAGCATGGGACTACAAAAACCACATCCCACTATGGCCTCCCATACAAGCCTTAACATGTTTAACCTTTACCACTGATCTTACCTTATCAGTATACCTCGTTCTCTTGTCATACTAGATTCTCTACATCTGGTACATCATCTGGATGAACCAGCACTGCTAGCTAAGCATGGCTAAGCAAGACACAGATAAAAGCTCTAGTAGTGCACACAAGCCAAACCTAGTTATGCTAGGAGCAGTGGATCAGGTAATATGAGCTCAAGGGAGTAATGCAACAGATAGGATACTCTATCTATCGATAAAAGACCACAGTAGAATCGTATGCATCATGGCAAGAATGAAATACTTTCGAAATCATAGGATTGTATCATGGTGGGGCTATGCTTGCCTTGTTTGTTGATTCCCAGGTATAGATCTTCGGTAGTCTTGTACTTGACTTGATTACAGTAGCTCAAGTATTGTTTGTCGATCTTCGATGGTGTTGATCTCGGTCTTCGATCTCGATCTCGATATCGTATTCTACCGGGAAGAAGCAAACACTAGAAATGAAGGGGGAACAACAATCAACACATGGCATAGATGCAATGCTCAAGCAAGGATGATGATATGACAAGTTATTTAGAGTTGAAATGTAACCCTAAAGCATGCTTCACAATTTAAGCGATATCCGACGGGTGCAAACCCTAGGACAGGGGAACCCCGGAACACCTATGAGGGGTTGATTTAGTTATCTAATTAAACTTGTCATTTAAGTTGCTTAACAATGCATGATTTTGATTCTAAAGTGTATATCTCATTTTTCTAAACATTTTGATATATTATACACATTTTTGTGAGTTATCATTAATTAAATATTGATTTTACAAGTTTATATCAAATTCTGGAATTATAAAAACAGTTTAGAACCTTTATTGCGTCAGCACTGACGCAGGATGACGTCACCACCGGGGTGGGGTTGTTTCTCACCGAGGCTTGGGCTACCCACTGTGACTAATGAGTGGGGCCAGGGCACCACGCGGCAGCCATGTGAGCACCACGTAACCATGATGGGCGGCACGGCAGACGGTGGCCAGCGGCGATGCTGGAGAGCGCGCGGGGCTGTAGGGCTACGTGTGTTTGAACCGGTGCTTCTCCGTGTACTAGCTAGAGGCGGGGCCACCTTCAAAAGGTCACCGGAGCTTCAGCTCCGACGAGCTTACGCGGCGGCGGGAGGTGGAGCACGATGGCAGCATGCAACAGAGCAGGAGAGGGAAGAAGGGGAGATGCCTGAGCATCAGGAGCTCACCTAGAACACGGTGAAGGAAGCCTCGAGGCAGGGGGACGTCGGACGGCACCAGAATCGAGTGCGGCGGCGGTGACCAGAGCTCGGGAAGGAGGTCGCAATTCTGGCGATACAGGGATTCCCGTCAAGCTTTCTTTGGTGGGGAGGTTCCTAGCGAGTAGGCGAAGCTCGTGGAGCCATGGGTTGGTCACGGGGAGGGTTCAACGGCGGCACTTGCGATGTCCGGCGGGGCTAGGGTTTCTGTCTTTCAGAGAAGAAGAACGAGGCCAAGGAGAGAAAGAGCAGAGGGCCTACGACGGAGAGGATAGGAAGGAGGTCGAGGAGACGTCTTGGCTTTGTTCTCATCCATCGAAGGGAAGCAGGAGGAGGTGGCACGCGACGTCCGTCGGGGAGACACGCAGGTGTGTGCCTCCCTGTTGAAGAAGACAAACAGGGGAGGGGCTGGGCCCTGTTGAAGAAGACAAACAGGGAAGAATGCACAATCAAAACCCTAATTAAGATTAGCTAAAACTGGGGCGTTACAGCTCTATCCCCCTTACGAGAATCTCGACCCGAGATTCCAAAGTTAGGAAGAGAGATATAAGGATAAAGAAACAGGGTCACTCTAAAGATAAGAGGGAAACACACTAAACAACACATAGAGTACTCATGATCATCTCATGAATGAGTGTTCAAAAACAACTCTGAGATGACGAACATGAAACACGTCAAGGTAACAGAGGAAACAAAAGGAGATAAGTTTCAAATTGTTAGATAGCTGGTCTTCATAAGGATTGAGACCATGGAGCTTCAGAAGATCTTAAGCTTCTGAAAAGGTAAGCTTACAACAGAAAGAACTTGACCACAGACTTCGAGAGATGAACCTCTACTAAATGGCTTAAGTAGAGCTTACAGGGATACAGAGATACGGATAATCAAGTTGTTGAATTACTGTTGATATAGAAGGATCACTCTTCGTTCAACAGAAGGTTAAGACAGAAAGGTGTTTTATGGCGAGGACTCATAAGAGTCACAAGGAACATGTAACAAGAGGAACCATTGATTACCAAAATCATAGTCACTCTTCGAACATGATTGAAAAATGAAGGAAACTCTGTATTCATCCAGGTTTATCAAAATCTTTGCCAAAGATCGTGATATCACTTTACACCACCAGATGAATAGGTAAGAAGATTCCCGAAGACACGAGGAAAAAGAAACTTTATTCTCAGACTTCAGTTACTTGGCACAAGGGGAGGCTTGCCAACGTAAAAGGGTCTGGAGGATCGACCGAGAGACCTTTAGCAACACTACTTTAAATGTTCTCCTTGAGATCGACCTGGAGGATCATGCCGAATTTACAAAGAAACATATGTCAAAACCTTGAAAAACACAAACCATCATATCTGCTTGAGATTCAGATTTGGTTAGGTGAGATGATACTTCAGACTCAGCATGTCCGAATAGAAAGTTTGCAACATTTACCACGAAGGTAAAGTTACTGGGTTCTCAAGACATGGACTACAGTGTCAAGCTCCAAAAGACTGAGCTAAATTGCTAGACTCATGTATTAGCAACTTGTCTAAGGACAACTGCTCATACATCGAGTACTTGCAATGAAACACAAGTGTCCATAAGGAAACATAGATAACTCTACTCAAATTCACGGTATCATCTTTCACCATTTGCCCGTGAATCGGAGAAGATTACTTCTAACATCCAGAAGACATACTTCGAGATAATCCGAAGACAGTTCTCTGAAGTTTTCCAACATTAATGCCAGAGGTTCCATATGAATCTATTCTAGCGTGGAGAAGATAAGTATATTGTCAATGGGCTCAACAACAAACTTATCAAGATACTCCAGAAAAATGGACTCATATGTTTTATGAACGAGGCAGAGTATTGGTTAGACCAAAGGACATGAGGATGTACTCAAGTGAAATAGCACGAGTAGCAACATCATCAAGATAGTCCTTGAAACTGAGTTTGATTTGACGATAACCCAAATCAAATCAAAGGTGGGGGAAGATAACATATCCACGAAGGAAATACTATCTTTCGTCAGCACAAACGGAACTAGTCATCCCTTTGAGAAGAACTAGGTCAGATAGAACTTTTGTCTTACAACTCTCCAAGTTGTCGTTTAAGCTCAACCAACTAGTTCAGGGGTATCCAGCATGGATCCTTGGAGAAAAAGTAGTTCAGAGAACTTGCTTGCTCAAGAAATTGACTACACGGTCATGTGGCAACATGGCGATACTTCTAGAGGACCTCTAGAATATCACGGACCACCGATATGCCACTTAGTTCGAGAGGAGACTTGCTTGGTAAGGCAAGAAGACATAGTCAGAGCTTTGGCACATGCCTAACTCTTTGACCGAGGATAGTGCACCTGAATAGCGGACTTGGTAGCACAATCATCCTTTGCTTAGTGATAGGGTTAACCAATCACTCTAAAGATGATACAAATGTCCTTGGAGTTCAAAGCAATAATAATTGCTAAGAATCTCAGATGACCACATTGTTACGCACACACATCATTCTCGAGCACGAAAGCTCAAAGGAAGGGTGAGTAAAGATGTGTAAAAGCATCACTTCATTAAGAGAGTCATGAAACTCAGCACTACCTCTTGATATAAAGGAGTGTGATGCCTCAAGATGGAACAGAACAAAAGCTAATCAACGCCTCTTAATCTGCAGATTACAACACTTTGACCAGGTCCTAGATATGACGAGGTACTAGAGTTTGTTTCTCCTGACATCCCAAAATGGTTTGTCTTGACGGACCACAAGAGTATCTTGCATCAGAAGACATCAATGCACAATACCACTTGGCTACCAACTGGTAAACAAAGGCCAGAAAACAACAATGGGAAAAGGAACATGCTCATGATAGAATCCCGAGATGTGGATGTATAGATTATCATTCTTCCGAAAACCAATGCATAGAAGGGAGGGTGTGGCAGGGTCACGAGTATAGATGCGAGACTCACGAGGAGTACTCTTGTCGTGATCTATTTGGTTCCATCAAATAACATCTGCCATAACTAGTGGTAGGGGAAGTCCTTAATTGTCAAGATTTTGATTGTGACAAAGACCACAAGCTTGAAGTCTAGAATTGTAGTACCAGCCATCCTAAGGTAATGTGTGAACATTAACAACGAGGGACAATGGAATGGATCTTGGGTTAAAGATCAGCTGCATGTACAAGATTCATAACACTAGAATCCAGCACAATCCGGGATCTCCGGTTCAAGTCCAAGGGTTAAAACCCGAGAAAAGACGTAACTACTACTTGAGTGACACAGAGTACAATGCAATATAGTAATCACGAGGTAGCTTCCAAGAGAAGAAAGAACTTCTGGAGTACCTAAACAAATGAAAAGTAGACATACGAGGCGAAAGGAAACCTCGAAGCCTGGAACAGAACATTGTGGATCCTACAATATAATACTGTGGGCCCATAGAGAGATCATGATAGAAAGGAATCTCTCAGACGAAACATTGCAAAAGGGAACAAGGAACACACAACACACAACTCTAGAGAACTATATACTAGGTCAACTGGCTGAGAACGACATGCCAAAAAGGCACCTAAGCTTTGAAAAACTAGATGAGATATCAAAACTTTTCCAAAGTCAAGACAAGATAAGATGACCAAGAGTTAGAGTGAAACTGGATAAGGAGAAAAGAAGCATACTAGAGTTTTCACAAATACTTTTTAGCTTTGAAATAGTTTTCACAAACACTAGACTCAACATTGACCAATAGCAAGGTTTTCCTATAGTCGGTACTGCTCAGATACCAAGGACTGTGACACCCCCGGGATCAGGGTTAAACAAATCCAGACCTTAGCCTGACATACGCTTAACCTAGAGCTCGAGAATTCCAGTGAGAAATTCGTAACATAATAGTAACCCTGTGACACAAAAATTATTATAGCAAGCTCATAACTGAGCGAAGAACCAAAATATTACAAGCAGAGGTCACTGACCACAAACATCAAACAACGGAAGGCAAATTATGCTATTAAGTATAGCAAACTTAACAAATGGCCTAAGAGGCCTGAAGCATAACGATGACGTCCCAGCCCATAGATTCCAGGCTGCCGGTCGGGAACCCCAAACTACTCATCGGTGTCGATGTCGTACGAAACACGTCTTCGAGGGAGCACTTACTCTGCTACAAAAGTATCAACAAAGCAAGGGTGAGTACAGGGTGTACTCCGCAAGACTTATAGCTGGTGGGGTTATTTTGCATAACGCCATCTTTGTTTATAAAACAAGAGGGAGAAGAAGCTCGTCTACTCAGAGTATTTTAAAAGGGGATAAGAGAGCGACATCTTCGAAAAATTGATCATCATCTTGATATCCACCAAAGTAATCCTCATCTCACAACTAGGATCACCCCCTCGTACCCATGAGGAAGCATCCTTAAGCACACGTTGAACTACCAAGTTTTACGATTAGGTTAATGTTCTCTATGATCTTCACATTCGTTCCCAAGTCGTCCATAACCGTGGACACGACTTTTCGAAAAGATTTAACCCTGCAGGGGTGTACAACTTTACCCACACATACCAACCGACTCTTAATGCCACAATGATTAGCCCTCTTCCTTGGAAGGCCGGCAGAGGGTGGTTGGACACGACCTTTACCTTGCTTTCGCCAAGACCATGAGTCACGCCCTAAGGATGGTTCCGCTGTAATTGGTCAAATCCCGAAGTCGGTACCTAGAGATGTGGGCAAGGTTGGTTTACCAGGGGCGCCATCTACCCCAAGCAACCCCGGCCACGCTTACCTACCTGTATGAATGCACCTCCTTCACCTCCTCTTTCGAAAACATTTTCTATGCATATGTCGAATGGAACGCCCGAACTATGTGACTAATGGAATCTACTAGGCAAGTTAGTTACTCGTGAGGTTTTCCAGGCCCCGTGTGGTTGTACGCTCGTCTTGGTTCCAGAGGCTAGAACTCGGGTCCTAGTGGTGGCGAGCATGGGACTACAAAAACCACATCCCATTGTGGCCTCCCATACAACCCTTAACATGTTTAACCTTTAGCACTAATCTTACCTTATCAGTATACCTCGTTCTCCTGTCATACTAGATTCTCTACATCTGGTACATCATCTGGATGAACCAGCACTGCTAGCTAAGCATGGCTAAGCAAGACACAGATAAAAGCTCTAGTAGTGCACACAAGCCAAACCTAGTTATGCTAGGAGCAGTGGATCAGGTAATATGAGCTCAAGGGAGTAATGCAACAGATAGGATACTCTATCTATCGATAAAAGACCATAGTAGAATCGTATGCATCATGGCAAGAATGAAATACTTTCGAAATCATAGGATTGTATCATGGTGGGGCTATGCTTGCCTTGTTTGTTGATTCCCAGGTATAGATCTTTGGTAGTCTTGTACTTGACTTGATTACAGTAGCTCAAGTATTGTTTGTCGATCTTCGATGGTGTTGATCTCGGTCTTCGATCTCGATCTCGATATCGTGTTCTACCGGGAAGAAGCAAACACCGGAAATAAAGGGGGAACAACAATCAACACATGGCATAGATGCAATGCTCAAGCAACGATGATGATATGACAAGTTATTTAGAGTTGAAATGTAACCCTAAAGCATGCTTCACGGTGCAAACCCTAGGACAGGGGAACCCCGGAACACCTGTGAGGGGTTGATTTATTTATCTAATTAAACTTGTCATTTAAGTTGCTTATAAATGCATGATTTTGATTATAAAGTTTAGATCTCATTTTTCTGAACATTTTGATATATTATACACATTTTTCTGAGTTATAATTAATTAAATATTGACTTTACAAGTTTATATCAAATTCTGGAATTATAAAAACAGTTTAAAACCTTTATTGCGTCAGCGCTGACGCAGGCTGATATCACCACCTGGGTGGGGTTGTTTCTCACCGAGGCTTGGGCTACCCACTGTGACTGATGAGTGGGGCCAGGGCACCACGCGGCAGCCACGCGAGCACCACGTCACCATGACGGACAGCGCGACAGACGGTGGCCGGCGGCGATACTGGAGAGCGCACGGGGCTACGGGGCTATGCGTGTTTGAACCGGTGCTTCTCCGCGGACTAGCTAGAGGTGGCACCACCTTCAAAAGGTCACCTGAGCTTCGACTCTGACGAGCTTACGCAGCGGCGGGAGGTGGAGCACGACGGCATCACGCAACAGAGCGGGAGAGGGAAGAAGGGGAGATGCTTGAGCATCGGGAGCTCACCAAGAACACGGTGAAGGAAGCCTCGAGGCAGGGGGAGTTCGGACGACACCAGAATCGAGTGCGGCGGTGCTGACCGGAGCTCGGGAAGGAGGTCGCAATTCTGGCGATATAGGGATTCCCGTCAAGCTTTCTTCGGTGGGGAGGTTCCTAGCGAGTAGGCGAAGCTCGTGGAGCCATGGGTTGGTCACGGGGGAGGGTTCAACGGTGACACTTGCGATGTCTGGCGGGGCTAGGGTTTCTGTCTTGCAGAGAAGAAGAACGAGGCCAAGAAGAGAAAGAGCAGAGGGCATGCGAGGGAGAGGATAGGAAGGAGGTCGAGGCGACGTCTTGGCTTCGTTCTCATCCGTCTAAGGGAAGCAGGAGGAGGTGGCACGCGACGTCCATCGGGGAGACACGCAGGTGTGTGCCTCCCTATTGAAGAAGACAAATAGGGGAGGGGCTGGGCCGTGTTGGGCCGTGCTTCTACTGGCTGCTACGCGGGTGGGCGGCAGATAAAGGGGGCGAGGTTTGGGCTGGCCTGCTATCTTGGTTTCCCCCATTTTTTTCTTGAAAACCCCTTTTTTTCTTTTTTTGAAATCTGTTTCTCTTTTTTATTTTGAAATACAAATCTGTTTTGAGTTATTTCAAAAATACTAGAAGGTTTGTAAGATATATAAAACACTCAGGGCCCTTGTAGTCAATTTTGGCTCCACATGTTTTTGAGTTTTCTGAAATATTCAGAACCTTTTGAATTCATTTTAGAGAGGGGAAAATAGCTAGGGTTTTGGGATTTACATATTATTTTCTTTACATGCATTTTAGGGAATGATGCTCATGAATGCACAATCAAAACCCTAATTAAGATTAGCTAAAATTGGGGCGTTACAGCAGCCACGTACCCAACGTCTGGAACCCCAACCCACATCCTGCCGTCCTCTGGCACCTCCCAAAGCTAGCCTGAAGTTTGCATCCTTCTGCCCATGGCCACCCCCCAAAGGTGACTTGCCACCTCTCCAAATCAACAAGCCACCTCCTAGCTATCTACGGGCACCTCCCCGAAGCGACCGAGCACCATCCCTAACCGATGGTTAGGTACCCAAGGCGTTGTGTCAGCTACCCAACATTTGTGTCCAGCTGCCGACGGCGAGGACTCTGGTACCCAATTTGAGGGTCAGGGGTCAGCTACCCAATATGATGAGTCAGCTCCCGAATATGGGGAATCTGATCCTACTCATGAAGTACCGTGCCAAGACTGGAGTGACTGTTCTCAACATGGTAATGCGTTAAACCGACTGCTTACTCTACAGTAATACGTTTAATCCCATCATATTACTTTGGAACACTAAATCAGCACATTGTATTCCTGTAGATGATGATGGCTACCAGATGTCTCAAGACTATGATGCACCTTGTTCTGAAGACACCGAAACGCAGAATTCTGAAGATATAGTTCTGCATAATGGTCAAGCTCTGGTGGTGAGGGGGGGGGAAACATGGGGAAGAGGCTTGAAAAGTTGTCCAAAGGAAGGAGGCTTTCACTTAATGTTCTTCTAGGAAGAACTAGACCAGACGAGCCAGGTGTTGCTGCCAGGTTTGCCAATGAGTGTGCAGTCACAGTAAGGACTAGCATGCCTATCTTACCCCACTGGAAAGAGTACACGAAGAGGGTTAATGTCCAAGCAAACTTCATAGGAAAAGTTTTTGTATGTTCTATGACTTAGCTGTCATTTACCTTTCCATTTCTATGTTCATGCAAATGCTGATGCTCCATGTTTTATTTCAGAAAAAGTATGCCATGGACACAAATCACCCTGACGTGCGGAATGCTTGCACAAATCAGTTTATGAGGCATGCAAGGAGTCAGCGGCATATTCTGAAGAAGAAGTATTTTGATCCCTACCCTCTGAACCAAGTTATAAGGAAATGTCCTGATGAAGTGAAACACATGACTGACGAGCAGTGGTGCAAGCTTGTTGATACTTGGTCTGACCCCAGTAAACAGGTTACTTTTTGTTTACTCTTATACTATTACTGCCTATGTTTGAATTGTATGATTGGAACTGCCTCTTATACTGTATGGTTTCTGCTTATGTCAAGTACTTGTGTAAAAAACAAGCTAAACAGGAGCAAAGTCATGTACCTTGCTGCCACAGGTTCTCGTAGCTATGAGGTTGTGTGCAACAGTGAGGATGATGCCTTCGAACTCTTCAAAAAGACGCATTGTAGCCCGAAAAATGGCTACACTTGGAATGTGAAGGAAGCAATTGTAAGTCCTCTTGAATACTTTTCATCTTCATAAAATTCAATGCTATCTTCATCTCTCAATTGTATACGATATGATTGTAGTTTGCTTGCTATTTTCTAACGCTTCTATTTCTAATACTATACGAAATCATGGAAAGTAAGATGGATCAAGATGTGCAGGGGGAAGAACCACTTTCTTCCACCAAGGCTGTGCACTTTGAACTCTCATTGGACAACAGAAAGCCAACATTCCCGAAGAACATCGGCCTCCATCCAAGTACATCAAGACAAAGCAGGTCTGGCCTTGAAGCGGAACTTTTGGTTGCGAGAGCAAAGAGTGACAAACTGTGCTGTACCATAGAGGAATTGTAGAGAGCGAAAGAAGCTACCGAGGAAGAGAGGCTGCAATACGCTAAAGTCATGAGAGAAATGCATAAGAAACAATAAGAGATGCAGGATAAACAAAACCATGCAAACACCTTACTTCATCATGTGTTGTCTTAGATGACTCAGCAGAAGCAGCAGGAGCTACAACAGCTTCAGCTGTCGAAAGGTAAGTGAACTTGTGGTTCACACTTGTGAGTTCTTGGGCTAGGAAAGCTAACTGGTGTGGATACTTGCGACTCTTTTGGGCAGGGAAACTTGTGAGTATTTTGGCTCATAAACTACTATGGAAAGTTTTTAGCTGTGGAAGCTTGTGAGGCTTGTTGGTGCGTGGTTGACGTGGTGCTTGTTCCTTCAATCCACGGCGCCAGAAAGATGCTTGTTGGCTCAAGATACGATGAGCTCGTTGGGAACCCCGAGAGGAAGGTATGATGAGCACAACAACAAATTTTCCCTCAGTTGTGAAACCAAGGTTATCGAACCAGTAGGAGCAGGGAAACACCTCCAAGGTGTTGTTTCCAACTTGGAATCCTGCACAACACAACCACAGAACTTTGTCCCCAACTTACAGTGAGGTTGTCAATCTCACCGGTTTTGCTGAAAACAAAGGATTAAACGTATTGTGTGGAAGATAGTAATAGCTTGTAGAAAGTAAATAGAAAACAGTAAACAGTTGTAGATTGATGGTAAAAGAAAGGATCAGGGTTCATAGTTCACTAGTGGTGATTCTCCTTAAGATAGATGACATGTTGGGTGAACAAATTACAGCGGGGCAATTGACAAACATCGAGAAAGCATACATGCATATACTAATCATCTGGACTCCTATGAGATTTGATTGGGCATTACAACATTATACATAGACCATAATCCAACTGCATCTATGACTAATAATCCAACTGCATCTATGACTAATAATCCAACTTCAGGTTATCATCTGAACCCCCTCTAGTATTAAGTTGCAAGCAACAGATAATTGCATTAAGCATTGTGTGTAAAGTAAACAATACGATTGTTCTATGAACAAAGGATTGTTGTTTTCTCCCTAGTAGCAACAGCAAATCTAGTACCTTAGAGATTTCTGTCACTTCCCCAGATTACTAGAGGCATGAACCCACTATCGAGCATAAATACTCCCTCTTGGAGTTGCTAGCATCTAAGAGGCCAAGATAGCTACTAACAACAGAGAGCATGCAAGATCACAAATAACAAAGACGTGATAGAATCAATAATCAATCTGAAATAGCATCTCAATATCCATCGGATCCCCGCAAACACAACATGTAGGATTACAAATAGATGATCTTGATCATGAACGGAGCTCACAAGATCTAGACATGGTAGAACAAAGGAGAAGAACCAACCATCTAGCTACTACATGGACCCGTAGTCCAAGGATGAACTACTCACACATCACACCGGAGGATTGCATGGTGATGAAGAAGGCCTCTAGGGTGAACTCTCCCCTCCGGCAGGGTACCGGGAAGAGCTTCAGATCCCTCCCGATCTAGGGATGGAGATGATGGCGGCTACAGACTCTTTCGTGGATCTTTGATTGGGTACTTAGGGTTTCTATATCGGAGGCATCTTATAGGCGAAAGGGGAGGCCGAGGGGGTGCCCTAGGCGGCCGCACCACCCCCTGGCGTGGGCCAGGCCTGGACGCGTAGCCAGGTGGTGTGGGCGGCCCCTGGCCCCTCTCCGTCTCGTCTTCTGGCTCCGTGTCCCCCTCGGTGAAATATTGAATTTGGCTTTTGTCCCGTCCAATTCCGAGAATATTCATTTTCTGACTTTCCTGGAACCAAAAATAGCAGAAAACAGGTAGCTGGCACTGTGGCATCTTGTTAATAGGTTAGTCCAAGAAAGTGTACAATACTCCAAAGTGTGGACAAAACATAAGAAAGTAGATATAAACCAAGCATGGAACATCAAAAATTATAGATGCGTTAGCAACGTATCAACACCCCCAAGCTTAACTCCTGCTCGTCCTCGAGTAGGTAAGTGATAAAAAGAAAGGAATAATTTTTGAGGTGACATGCACCATCATAAACTTGATCAAAGTATTTGTAAAACATTTATAGATGGGATCATAGTACTTCAACATAGCATGAAAGATAAAGTTCTAACAATAAGACATAGCAACTATGTTGTAACATGAAAAGTCATAAACAAAAAGGTTCATGAATAACAATGCTTTGCAAGACATTTGTTTGTTTCACATAAAGAAAGCATAATGAGAATGGTATTTAGCTTGTCCCTCATAGAGTAGCAAAACATAAATGCATAGGACACCTTCAAAGTTCATAAGGGTGACTAGATACAAATAGTTTAAGGACAAGCAATAACAAAATTATGCATCAATCAACAAGTCTTGGGGCAATGCACATCAAACTAAGAATGACAACTATGCTCTCTTAATTGGTGCATAAAGATAGAAGATGGAGACTCAACATAAAAGTGGAAGAAAGGCCCTTCAAAGGGAAACAGGGATTCAAGTCTCATAAAGAGCTTACAAAAATTATGGTACTTATTAGCTTCTAGCTCTCATTGCCCCTATCATAAGCATCTTGAAGTGATTAATGTTAAAGTGAACAAACCATGGAGTATATGCTTGACAAAGTATAAGTTGGAAATCTCATGTCCCTTGAATACGAGGGTCGGTCCTCATGCTACTCAAGTTTAGTTACCGGTAAGTTCTTGTCATAGTAAGTACATGTGTATCATAGAGAACCGCCAACGGGGTACCCCTTTCCCGATGATACGGAAGAATCCGCATATCAAAATGACAAGGCAAGCAGACAACGAGCATCTTAGCAGTCCTCTTATTTACCATGGGAAAATGGTGTTTTTTCTCTCTTTCCTCTTTTATCATCTCTTTTTTATTTTTATTTTTCTATTTTTCTCAATATATATATCTTTTTTTATAAGAAGAATGCTTCATAGATTGCTCATTATGGTTACGCTGCAGGTTTCCACCATGATTAGGCATGGAATTAGACCGGCGGCCCAGGCGTTTCTCTAACACACATACATAACTCCATGGACTTACAAGATCCCCTTTCATTTCACACCGACGACATCCATAGACAAAAGAGCATGATATCAACTAGGTACAATGTACAAGTGCAATGTTAAAAGAGTTCCCCATGATAGCATGGTTCTGCTAATCCCCAACATATAAGTGCAAGCATATACAACATAGATGACACAATGGTTCAAGTTTATTAGGGCAAGAAAAGTAAAGTGTTCCATCAAGTTCGTGAGAGCTTTAATCACTAGTTTTCTCATAATAAGTTTAATTCGGAAGGTAGATAAAAACATGAATATACTTGGAATAGCAAATGCTAATAGGTAGGTACGGTGGACTCTTTGGAATAACTTGGTTTTATTTGGAGTTGGATGCATGAGTGAAACTCACACTTGGTTATGGAGGCTAGCAAAAGGCTGGGAGCGACCAACTGAGAGAGCAATAATGGCCATAATCATGCAAAGCGACAAAACATCATTAATTAAAGCATAACGTGATATTACAAGTCGAAAACTAATGGATCATAAAGGCTATGGTGACTTGGGATAGTCATAACATGGTGTGAGCATGCGCCAAGTCAACCGAAATAAAGCATCAAAGGAGAATACCACAATACTATGCTTTAATATGCTAAAACAACGCATGATTCTTTCAAGGCACATTAAGAAATCTCAATTGTTTGTAACATGTCATGCTACAGCAAAAATCACTAAGCATAAAGCCAAAACAATATCAAGCATAACATGACAAAGCATAGGCCACAGTCAAAAACAAGCTCCTTTTACCACTTAAGCATGAACTTTTCCTACTCTTTCCAATCCAAACCAAACTTATTTAAAAACTAATGTATGAAAGAGGGGGCCCAACCAATTTATTCAAGCAAACTAAGCAAACCAAGCAAACGAAAACCAAAAAAAAACAAAGACGCTCCAAGAATAACATAATTGTGCATGAAACAATAAAAATGAAGTGTTTGGAAGAAACCTGAGATTTTTATTGATGAAGATGGGGATGCCTTGGGCATCCCCAAGCTTTGATGCTTGTACTTCTTGGATATTTCTTGGGGTGACACGGGTGGCATCCCCAAGCTTGAGCTTTAGTCCATTCTTCATCTCATTACATCATTCTTTCCTTACACCTGAAATTCTTCCTTCATACAAAACTTCACACAATCTTTATTAGCAACATTAGTGTACTCAAGATAATAAGTCTTTGGGTTCAGTTTCAACGCCAATAAAACTTCCATTAAAACACAAGCTACTGTAGCACTTCTCTCAAAAAGCTCAATTCCCCAAAAAGAACCCAAAAAGGAATCAACAAGAAGCAAATGCAAATAATGGCAGAAATCTGTCAAAACAGACCAGCAGGTAAAAACTAATTTTTTCGAAGACCTTCTCTTGCTCAAATCGAAAAGTGCTGAACTAACGAAAGTTAGATAACAACCTGGGGAAGAAGCACAAACAATCATAGCTCAAACCAACATATAGAGATTTTACACGCATTTTTACAGCGAAGCACAAAAATCTGTTTCAGGACAGCAACTTTCCCAAGCATTACTTCTCTCTCATTAGAAGTTACTCTTGGCACAAAAAAGAAAATAAAAAGGATAATGAGTGGTTATTACAGAGGTAATAACTTCCAAGACTCATCTAAAACTTTTGGGTTATCTCCCAATAAGTACTTTTCTTTAACGCCTTTAAGTTAGGCATGATATGTTGAGAAGATGCTCACATAAGAAATATGAATTGAAGTAAAAGAGAGTATCAAGAAGCAAATTCAAATAACATTTAAGTCTAACCCACTTCCTATGCATAGGAATCTTGTATGCAAATAAATTCACAAAGAACAAAGTGACTGGCATAGGAAGATAAAACAAGAGTAACTTCAAAACTTTCAGCACATGGAGAGGTGTTTCAATACCATGAAAACTTCTAGAACCATATTTTCCTCTCTCATAATAATTTGCAGTAGCCTCATGAATAAACTCAACAATATAACTATCACATAAAGCATGCTTTTCATGATCTTCAAACACATAATTTTTATCAAGCTCAAAAATAATGGGATTAAAACCTTCAAACCCACTTTTAACAATTTTATAACAAGGTGACTGATCATTCTCAAGAGTTATGGGGTTCCAAGATAAGGTCAAGACCCCTCCAATCTCATTTTTAATAGTAGCACAATTAATATTATCAACCAATATAGGACCATCATCTAGAGCTTTATCATAAATATTTTCTAAGCAACGCTCTTTAGTACCATGCATTTCGAAGTTAGGCACTAATAAAGGATTATCATAGATAACAGGAGTATAATTATTATCACAAGTTTTACCCATAGTAGATTTTTCAAGAGAATCCACAGGAACATAACATTCATCCTCCTTTGGTAAGAATGGGGGATAATCAAATAATGTAAGGGATAAAGAGTTACTCTCATTAGAAGGTAGGCATGGGTGGCTAATCCATTCTTCCTCCTTTTGTCCATCACTCTCCTCCTCGTTTTCATCTAATGAGCTTTCAGGTTTAGCAATTTCTTCTTCCATAGGCTCCTGCAAATTGTGGACACATTTTTGTGCATGACTGAGTCTCTCTTTATAATCAATGATATAACAATTATTGCTAAAATTTTCTATGCAATGATCAAGGATAGAAGAGACCATATCATTAAGGTCTTTACAAGCAACACAGGTTTCATAGTTTTTAGACATGAAGGATTCTATTTCAGAAGCTCCCATAAATAAAACGAATTGTTCTACTTCTTCAAATCCAAGATGAATATAGTTATTCGAATGATAGTTCATACTAAAGCCACATTGGAATTTAAGATGTTTAGTATCCTGTTTAGAGCAACAATTTATATCATGGTGTTTAAGCAAAATTTTAGCAATTATATCCAACCTTTTTAACACGGCTCTCATGACTTTACCCTTATAAGATTCTCTATACCTTATAAAATCTTTCATGGAGGTTCTAGCAGGCGGTGGTTCATCTACTACCTTAGCAGCGATAGTAGTTTTCCCAAATAGGAAACCGAGTGGGCTATCCATAATGAAATAGTTATTGCAGCAGAACTAGACATAAAAACAACTTGTAGTGGGAACTAAATTTTTTGTGTTTTTGATAAAGAAAGCAAACTAGTATAACTAATTATTTTTTGTTTTTGATAAAGAAACAAGCAAACAAAGAAAAAATAAACTAAGCAAAATAAAAATAACAAAGTAAAGAGATTGGTTATGAGGGACTCCCCTTGTGAAGATGTCCTCGACTCCCCCGCAACGGCGCCATAAAAATACTTGCTGGTGCGTGGTTGACGTGGTGCTTGTTCCTTCAATCCACGGCGCCAAAAAGATGCTTGTTGGCTCAAGATACGATGAGCTCGTTGGGAACCCCAAGAGGAAGGTATGATGAGCACAGTAGCAAATTTTCCCTCAGTTGTGAAACCAAGGTTATCGAACTAGTAGGAGCAAGGAAACACCTCCAAGGTTTTGTTTCCAACTTTGAATCTAGCATAACACAACCACAGAACTTTGTCCCTAACTTACAGTGAGGTTGTCAATCTCACCGGTCTTGCTGAAAACAAATGATTAAACTTATTGTGTGGAAGATAGTAATAGCTTGCAGAAAGTAAACAGTAAACCGTTGTAGATTGATGGTAAAAGAAAGGACCGGGGTCCATAGTTCACTAGTGGTGATTCTCCTTAAGATAGATGACATGTTGGGTGAACAAATTACAACGGGGCAATTGGCAAACATCGAGAAATCGTACATGCATATACTAATCATCTTGACTCCTATGAGATTTGATTGGACATTAAAACATTATACATAGACCCTAATCCAACTGCATCTATGACTAATAATCCACCTTCAGGTTATCATCCGAACCCCCTCCAGTATTAAGTTGCAAGCAACAGATAATTGCATTAAGCATTGCGTGTAAAGTAAACAATACGATTGTTCTATGAACAAAGGATTGCTGTTTTCTCCCTAGTAGCAACAGCTCATCTAGTACCTTAGAGATTTCTGTCACTTCCCCAGATTACTAGAGCCACGAACCCACTATCGAGCATAAATACTCCCTCTTGGAGTTGCTAGCATCTACTCGGCCAAGATATCTACTAACAACGGAGAGCATGCAAGATCACAAATAACAAAGACATGATAGAATCAATAATCAATCTGAAATAGCATCTCAATATCCATCGGATCCCCAAAAACACAACATGTAGGATTACAAATAGATGATCTTGATCATGAATGGAGCTCACAAGATCTAGACATCGTAGCACAAAGGAGAAGAACCAACAACCTAGCTAATACATGGACCCGTAGTCCAAGGATTAACTACTCACGCATCACACCGGAGGCTTGCATGGTGATGAAGAAGGCCTCCAGGGTGAATTCTCCCCTCCCGTAGGGTGCCGCAAAGAGCGTCAGATCCCTCCTGATCTAGGGATGGAGATGACGGCGGCTACAGACTCTTTCATGCATTTTTGATAGGGTACTTAGGGTTTCTGTATCAGAGGCATCTTATAGGCGAAAGGGGAGGCCGAGGGGGTTCCCTAGGTGGTCGCACCACCCCCTGGCGCGGGTCAGGCCTGGCCACGCGGCCAGGTTGTGTGGGCGACCCCTGGCCCCTCTCTGTCTCGTCTTCTGGCTCCGTGTCCCCCTCGGTGAAATATTGACTTTGGATTTTGTCCCGTCCAATTCCGAGAATATTCATTTTCTGACGTTTCTGTAACCAAAAACAGCAGAAAACAGGCAGCTGGCACTGTGGCATCTTGTTAATAGGTTAGTCCAAGAAAGTGTATAAAAATACTGCAAAGTGTGGACAAAACATAAGAAAGTAGATATAAACCAAGCATGGAACATCAACAATTATAGATATGTTAGCAACGTATCAAGGCTTTTGGCTCAAAAACTGTTGTGAAAATTTATGTGGAACCTTGTCCTGAAATTCATTGTCAAATTCTATTATTTGATGCATGTGGTGTGAAATTGGTCACAAACGATTAGGGCTGGTAGAAATTCACATGCACAAATGGCCCCCTGATCTCACGGTGACTCTAGCACGCATCTGCGATGAAAACAAAATCATCTCAGTTGTTCTTGACAAAACATTTCTGTCACAGGTAAATGCCAACGTGGCCGCCTTTCATTGGACAACTACCTAGACGAAACAGAAACGTCACGACCAACAATGACTGACATAGGTACGATTACTCGGGTTCTTATGATTTGTTACCCTGGCTGCATAGAGGCTCATGGCCCATGAAGATTCAAGATGATGGCCCAAAGAAGCAACCAATAAAAGCCTTAGTTGTATTAGGAAAGGAAATATGAACCGACGTTATGTTGGTGTTGTAGTCATACATATGTAACCTATCTGTATACGACTTTGAGACCCGAGATATTATATATAGGACTGGAGAAGCCTATGAGGTGGTACCAAAAAAACCCAAGTGATCTGTAATAGTGTTATTCATCAAGTAATCAGGCTACTTTGACTCCCTTGTTTGTCTAACATTTGACGAAATCCCCAGCGTTCTCTTTTCCGCAAAACCCTAAGTCCATCACCATGGGCATTGCCGAGGTTACCCTTCGTCAGTTGGCATCGTCTGTGGGAAACCTGAACGCTGGAGTCATGGATTCGGCAGACCCCTTTTCATCAAGCAACAATCCAATGAAAGTGGCACCATGCCCGCCCACCCCTGTTTCGGTACCCGTCAATTTTAATGGCGGATCCGATCTCATCATCGGAAGTTTCCACCTTCAAGTAGAGGATCCCGAAGAACCACACCTCTCGGCTACGATCTCATTGGGACCGTCGGTCGAAAAAACTGCGCCTATGGTGATAACTGCGTTACCCGCCAGATCATCCGTGGAAGCCGCGCTGGACGTGGAGAAAGCCAACGAAAACAATCAAAACATAGCAGATCTAGGGGACCTTGATGGCCTCTACGATGATCTCTCCCTTGGGTCAAACCACCAGTCAACCACACCATGAGGATCAAGCTCAAAAAACACGGAACCCAAAGAAAGTAGAGAAAGTATCGACTTCGGAATCAGAAAGGCCAAGATCTACCTAGAACAGAAACCACTAGACTTCACTAGTCCCCTAGACAGTGTCTCCTTCGGATCTAACGATGATGTCACTAGGCCATACATAACACATCACCAAGTGTGTGTAATCATCGGGGGCCCTTCGACATAGCACGACTCTAACGGTAACCCTATTCTTAACCCCGATGATATTCTATCGGATGATAATGCAGGAAATCACATCAACAAAGGGAACCACGTAAATGAAGGAGACTCGACGGATAACCGCATAATCCAAGGAGGAGGGGAACCATGCGGAGGCGAGAGGCAAACTCTCCGATTACTAGCTACAACATGGCAAAAAGCAAGGGAAGCAATTTCGGGCGTAGTCCCAATGACAGTCGATGCCACAAATGATGATTTACTAACATATCAATACCTGCTTCATCACAACAAGAGAGACTTGCTAAGGATGCAAAGGCAACTCAATGAAAGAAAAAGGCTAGCCAACGAATCTAGCCTAAGAAGGGTACAATTAAGTTCTACCAGAGGATCATGAAGCATAACTAGGGAGCACCATCAAGAAGGGGAACTTCTCGACTACAGAACATCCCCGAAGCCGAAAGAAACGAACTGATTCGAGACCTCGATCTATCATTTATGTCAGTAGATCAAGTAGGAAACATCAAAGCAAAAATTTGCCAGGCAGCAATCATGGCCGCACAAACGTATCTTATCACAACTCAACCCGCACCCGATGATCCCCGTGCAGCTCTTCATCGCTCGGCCTTAATGAACCTCGGCATGGTAGGAGCATCTCTTGCACAAGTAGAACAGGGAATCACGCACCAACCTGACAGATCCCCACGCCATTGCAGCAGCCCTCGACAAGTAGGGCACACCTAAAGGTCGCGGTCACCACATCGGGTGCACTTCGCAGGGTCCGAACTGCGAAACAGCACAAGAAATGATAACATGCAGCAAAGGAATGACAGATCAAGGGATGAGAGTCGTAGCCGAACATACCATAACAATGACAGTGAAGATGACCACGAGTTATGTGGAGCCAGCTGTTTTACCCAATGGATTCATAAAACTTTAGTACCCAAGGACTTCAAACTCCTACGTGACCGCCAAAAGTACGATGGACTATAGGAACCCGAAGCATGGCTAGCAGATTACTTGGCCACCGTCAAGTTACAGGGCGGCTCAACAGCCACTGTGATGCAAAGCTTGCATCTGCACTTAACCGGCGTTGCACGGTCATGGCTCAGATAACTACCCAAAGATTCAATCAGTAGCTGGAATGATCTTGAAGATAAGTTCATCCTACACTTTCACTCCACATTTAGATGACCCACATCTCTAGAGCAATTACGGGCATGCAAACATAAACATGGAGAATCAATAAGAGCCTTCAGTCAACGATGGAACATTATCAAGAACTCAGCTGAAGCCATACCCGATGAAATGGCCATTGACGCATTCAATGATGGCCTTCGCTGCCGAGAGTTCATAGAAGAACTAGGACGGGTAAAACCCAAAACAATATCATAGCTAATGGACATAACAAACGCTGGGCTGATGGAGAGGACGCGCTGCATAAAAAACGAACACGTTCACCCAAAGAATACAGGGATAAACGCACCAATGAAAGAAGACGAAGGAACAACGACGGACACACTGGACCAAGTTATGTCGCAGCTAGTTTCTCGGGTGAGGGCAACCACAGGAACGACGATTACAACAGCGGTCACCGCAATAGCAGGGACGACGTCGGAGGAGGCCAATCAATATAGCGGTATCATCCAAGAGCTCGGGACCCACCTATGTCTGCAACGCAAATGCTGGAAGGACCCTGTAATATGCACTTTTATGTCGACTCAGCGGGCAAAATACAATCCAACCATCTCATGAAAGACTGTCGAATGTTCTTGAAGATGCAAGAGATATGCAACGCAAAGGCAAACCGAAGCAGCAAACCGAGGATACACCACTATTCCTGGCATGTTAGCCATTGGCACACCACCACCGCCGGCACACTAGCCAGCAGGACAATCACAAAACACAACAAATCAAGGTAGTGAATACCCTAGGTCAAAGGGAACAATGTCAATGATTCAGAAAGGGCGCCCATCCAACAGATCTATAAGCTAATTACAAGACAAGTCAACATGGCCGAGATGTCTCCACCAGCCACACCCGAGTATCTTCACTGTTCAGAATAGGAAATCACATTCAGCAGAGCTGATCACCCACTTTGAGTACCATGACTAGGTCATTTGGCCTTGATAGTTGAAGCACAAGTAGGAGGATTCGACATGAGCAAAGTTTTCATGGATGCAGGAAGCAACATAAATTTGATCTACGCCAAAACACTAAGAGCAATGAACTACTCTTTGGTAAATCTAGCACCAACAAAAACATCCTTCCATGGCATACTACCAGGTAAAGCCAAAATTCCCTTAGGTAAAATATTTCTTGACGTTGTTTTTGGATCCAAAGAAAATTTTAGGCAAGAAAAGCTCGAGTTCAAAGTCATGGATTGCCCATCACAATATCATGCGATCCTGGGACACCCATCTTTTGCACGATTCATGGCAGTCCCGCATTATGCATATCTAGTTATGAAAATGCCAGCGCCGAAGGGAATCATAACAGTAAAGGGAAGCTTCACATGATCCGACAATTGTGACTGGGAGTTCAACAAAATTTCTGAATATTTCGGGATGGCAACTAAGTTTGAGCAGCTAAAAATGTTACCAACCGCAGAACCTTTGGCAATAGCGCGTGTCAATCCCGATCTGGCTTTTGACACCGCGAAAGGTACAAAGGAAGTACAGATCCACCCTACCGACCTGAAGAATACGACATTTATGGCCTCCAGTCTTTGCATGGCTACCTTCTGACATGCCGGGAATTCCCAGGGAACTCGCTGAGCATGCATTAAATTTGGATCCAAAAGCGAAGCCAATAAAATAGTCGCTTCACAGAGCCAAAACGTAAGGCCATTGGGAAGGAGCTCCATCGCCTTACTGATGCCAAATTCATCAAAGAATTAAAGAAAGTCGAGTGAGTTGCAAAACCAGTATGCATCCCAAATAAAAATACAATACACATGTGCATTGACTTCACTACGTTGAACAAACATTGTCCAAAGGATCACTTCCCACTTCCACAAATCGATCAACTATTCGATGCAACCGCGGGGTGCAAACATATTTCCTTCATGGATGCGTATTCAGGATACCACCAAATTCTAATGAAGGAGGAAGAACAGGAGAAAACAACATTTATCACGCCCTATGGCATATTTTGCTATACAATAATACCCTTTGGCCTCAAAACGCCGGGGCAACATATCAACGGATGATGCAAAATTGCCTAGGAAATCAAATCGGCACAAACGTGCAAGTATATATTGGCGATGTTATAGTTACACCAAAGCAAGGGTCTTCACTTATCAAAGATCGCCAAGAAACATTTGAGAACCTCGACAAATTTCACATCAAACTTAACCCTACGAAGTGCTCCTTTGGAGTCCCGGCAGGGCAACTCCTCGGATATCTTGTATCAGCAAGAGGAATCGAAGCCAATCCTGAGAAAATATAGATGATTCTAACAATGAAAAAACCAACGAACCTTCGGGGCGTACAACAGCTAGCTAGGCAAGTCGCAGCACTCAGCCGCTTTATTGCTTGTTTAGGAGAAAAAGCACTACCATTCTACGCCCTCATGAGGAAGTCAGATAAATTCGAGTGGACGGAAGAAGCTCAACGTGCCTTTGAAGATCTCAAAAGGACACTTTCGACATCTCCCGTCATCGTGTCTCCGTGCGAGAAAGAGCCATTACTTCTTTACATTGACGCCACAAATCAGGTGGTCAGCACGGTTCTGGTCGTGGAATGACCCGATGAAGGGAAAACCCATGGTGTTCAGAGGCCAGTTTATTTCTTGAGCGAGGTCCTCTCGCCATCAAAACAAAGGTACCCGCATTATCATAAACTAGCATATGGAGTGTTTATGATAGCACGGAAGTTACACCATTATTTTTTGGAACACCCGATTATAGTGGTCAATGAAGCACCTCTATCCAATATCCTCAATAATCCAGAGGCAACTGGATGTGTCTCACTATGGGGCATTGAGCTTTCCCCTCGAGATATCACGTACAAGAAGTGTAAAGCAATTAAATCATGAGTGCTACCTGATTTTATCACTGAATGGACTAAACTACAATGCGCGGGCCCACCTGACCTTTCTAGTGCATGGACAATATTCTTTGATGGATCGAAAAGAACGGAAGGAGCAGGGGCATGAGTCATACTAGTATCACCATAAGGCGATAAAATGCGATATATACTTCAGATGAGCTTCACAAACGTGTCCAATAACGAAGCTGAGTATGAGGCCTTGTTGCACGGTATGCGTATGGCTAAAGTGTGCGGTGCAACTCGCCTCAAAATATTTGGTGATTCTAATCTTGTAGCACAATAAGCAATGAACAAGTGTGATGTTATCAGCGATAACATGATTTCCTACCATGATCTGTACAGCATTATGGAGGCCCAATTTGATGGATGCGAAGTATCACACATATGAAGAGCAAGCAATGAAGAAGCTAAACAATCTAGCAAACATCAGGTCCTTATGCCTACCAGTGCCACCCAGGGTTTTTTGGGAGGAAATAACTGAGCATTCTATCAAGGCCAAAATAGTTTCGAAGGTCATAGCGCCCAAGGCATGAAAAAATATTAAGCCACGAAAGGACTCAGGGGCCCACCAGCTAGCGTGAGTACATAGGAAGTCATTGAAGAAGAACCAGAAGTTGATGAGGTCATGATAATAAATCCTACATGGATGCAGCCATACATAGCATAAATGACTCAGGGAGAGCTACCAAAAGATGTGACAGAAGCTCGGCGAATCACTCGAAGATCAAAAGCCTTTAGAATCATCAAAGGAGAGTTATACAAAAGAAGTATTTTGGGTGTGCTAAAGCAATGTGTCACACCCGACGAAGGAAAAATTATACTCAAGGATATACATGAAGGAGTATGTGGCCATCATGCTAGCAGTCGAGAAATTGACGCTAAAGCATTCAGGGCAGGATTCTATTGGTTCATAGCATTACAAGATGCAAAGATATAGTCAGAACATGCGAGGCATGTCAGCAATTTGCAACAAAGCCTGGTGCACCCGCCGTTGAGTTAAACCCCATACCTCTTGCTTGTCCTTTCGCTTAGTGGGGACTCGACATGCTGGGTAAACTTCACAAATCATCTCCAGGAGAACACGTCTTTCTGCTAGTAGTAGTCGACAAATTTACTAAATGGATTGAAGCAATGCCCATCACCAGTCAGGATGGAACTTCAGCTGTGAATTTTATCAAATCCATAGTGTTCTAGTTCGGCGTACCAAATAGCATCATCACTGATAATGGAACTAATTTTATTTCCAATGAGTTTAAGGAATACTGTGAGGAGATGGATATCAAAGTAAGCTATGCCTCAGTTTCCCACCCGCAAACCAATGGGCAACTGGAAAAAGGCAATGGCCTAGTAAATGTTGGCCTTAAGAAGAGTTTACTAGCACCAATCAACAGGGCAAAAGGAGTATGGGTTGATGAGTTACCATCCATTTTGTAGAGTTTGTGTACTACTCCAAATAATTTGACACAAGAAACACCTTTCTTTCTGGTCCATGGTGTTGAGGCCATCCTTCCAGTCGAAGTATCACACAAATCTCCACGAGTAGCTACATATGATGAAGAGGCATCAAGATAAGCACTTGAAGACGATGTTGATGCACTTGATGAAGCCCAAGACATCGCCCTACAAAGAGCTACTATATATCAGCAAAACTTGCGCAACTACCACAATCAACGGCTGCGTCCTAGGTCCTTCGTTGTAGGGGACCTAGTTCTTTGCCTCAAACAAGACAGCCACCGTAAATTGGAGTCGCCTTGGGAAGGACCTTACATTGTTACAGAAGTTATTCCTGGAGGATCACATCGGCTACAAGAGAAGAAGACAGGAGTCAAATACTCCAATCCGTGGAACGTCGCACAACTACGACGCTTTTACGCTTAAGAATTTATGTTCTCTCGCAATATTGATTACAATAAGGCCTATGGCCCGGATTCTTAGCCAGAATATTTAGGCCAACGGCCAGGCGGCAATCCGCCAAATAATGTATCATCAGCTTCGGCATGTAAATAAAAGATATGTTCTTCATACTCCGAGTCTTTATTTGTACCTTTTTTGCCAACAAAAAAGGGGATCTCTATTTCTATATAAAAAATCTGATAAAACTAACAACAATTATGAGCCTATGTCCAGATACAGGCATCCGCACATAGCCTCGGGGGCTACTCCCATCAGGAGCGCTGGCACGCACCCGATATGAATCAAATTATGCATACAAAATAAATACAATCATCACCTAAACCTATGAGTTTTACTTTGGTGTATCCTCAAAAGGTGTTGAGGGCAAACCTCTAGGGTGGCCCGATCTTTCACAAATCCTGTTCAAATCGAGGATGGAGTGCGGGGAAAGGAGAGGCGGATGAACACACCAACTCACACACGAAGAACATGATGAACGCACTCACACAAACCATGATACACACCAATAGCTCACGTCAGCGGTGACCGGTCCGGTGCAATCCCTAGGATCAGCGTCAGGCGGAGGACTCTCTCTCAAACCGGCACGGCGAGTAGGGAGACTCGGTGAGATCTTGACGTCTAGGCAAAGGGACTCCGATGCCTAGTACTTGTACAAAGTAGAGGCACGATGCAAACTCCAACGAGGTTTGTGATATTTGGTGCTCCTTTGTTGTCGTGGTGGTGTCACGGCAGATGCCATGGATAGGCTAAAGGTGGGGGCAAGATGCACTAGAGGAATCCAGGGAGGGATAGTGTGGTGATTCCACACACATATGTTTGTATTCGATTCACTTCCAATGTTTATAAGTGCTCCTTGATCTGTATTGGGGAGAGGAGGAAGAAAGAACTCTCTTACTCTCTCCACTAGCTAGCCCTCAGGAACATGCTAGAGAATAACCAAGCCCAACTTAACCAACTCGAGATCAACCACCCCCTTCTACAGATGCCCTAGCCCTCCTTATATAGGGGTGGCTAGGTCTCCAATTAGGGCATACGTGGAGGCATATTCCAGGGAATATGCCTCTTCCCAAAATAGTAAACCGACCGGGTCACTTTTCCCCATCGTCAGCCATGCAGAGACTATGTGAGCTTCTGCGGTGCCCGCGTCATCCGACACAGGCATCGTCACCCTTGTCGGCCACACCTCGGTGGTCCTGGCCTCTGTCCACTTCGCTCATGCTCTGCGTACAGTGACCTCCTTTTGACCAGCGAGATACCTTCCTTCTCTTGCAAGCCTGATATAACCCGGATCATGCCTGGTTAATCCGGCCATACAAGTTAAATCAATCATGCCGGCATACAACATATGTCGGCCGAGACTCAGTCAGGTGGACATCCACCGGTCCGGGTTACTCCATGATTCGGCCTGCCTTGAGGTGACTCGGCCAGCACTTGCTTTGACCTTGCCGTACCTCGGCTAACTCGGCCATTATACCCCGGTGTGACCCTACCCAGGGGTATCCCCCCAACATTAGTCCCCGAAGTTTGTGCGGTCTTAGCAGCCTTAGCCGCTAAGGCCACAGCAGGTTCAATTTTACCGAGCCTTTTGCTCCCTTTTTCGAGTTACATCATATCCTAGATTTCATTGGCTAGCTTTTCCCTTGGCACATTCCGAGTTTTCACTCGCTGGCCGGGTCATCCCACAGTTATCCGGGTTATTCTTCCTTCTCTCGTACAATTCCCCACGTGGAGGGTAATCATTACTTTGCCTCATTTTAAGGGCCTGCGCTAGTTACTGCAGCAGTTAATGTCAGGTATTACTGTTGCACACGTCACATCGTGTCTGTATCTTCGTTAACTGTGTCACCACGTCACGTCGTGGGATCTCCTGCGCCCTGTGGCCCTTCCTGTGGCTCGTCTCTGATTGGCTGAGCCGGATTATACACGGCCACACCGTGTGGCCCTTCTGCACAGCATGATCCCACTACCCCTCTGGGGCATGGTTAAATAGGGGAGGGGCGTGCCCCTTGGGACTTTTCCCCATCCTAGCGCCCCTCTGCCTCTTCTTCTTCTTCTTCCCAGCGACAACGCTGCCGCCGCCGCACCTGCTTAGCTGCGCCGCCACCGCACCGTTCCTCGCGCACCAGCATCGCCGCCACTCTGTGCATCTCCACCACCACGGGTCTGCGCCAGTCCAGGCCACTGCCCCCCACCGCCGATAGGGCCAGTGAGGACAGCGAACTATAAATGACAGAGGAAGAGCTCACCGTCGCGGAACAGGAGATGGAGGAGGATGCGGAGAACGCCGAGCGTGGCGCCTGGGCTGGGTCCTGGGTGTGCCAGGATGACCTTGATTGGTTGTACCGCACCCGGCGCATCCCGGAGGGTGTGGTGGCTCGTCTCGCCGCCGACGAACGTGCTCCCTCACCTAACCCGGGTGAGTTTGTAGTGTTCCTCTCCCACTTCTAGCGTGGGTTCGGCCTCCCCGTTAGTGACTTCTTCCATGATTGGCTCAACACCTACGAGCTTCAACCGCATCACCTTCCGGCGAATGCCATCACTTCCCTTTCTGCCTTTGTTTCCACCATAGAGGGATACGCTGGATTGTGGCCCACTAAGGAGCTCTGGATCCGGTTTTTCGGTCTTCGCCGGAACGTGATTCCGAATAGAGAGCCTGACCCAGAGGACAAACAACTCACGCAATTCGGTGCTGCTTCCATTTCTCCTCGGAAATAGTCTATCTTTCCCCGAGTCACGGGGCTTGACTCTTGCAAGGGCTGGGCTCGAACCTTCTTTTATGTCAGAAATGGCACGACTGAAGATCTAATCCGGCTGCACCCCTACGCTCCGGGTCCTCCTAATCCGGATCTCTGGGAATAGATCCCCAAGAAACCCACTGTCCTGGTGAACAAGTCAACAAATGGTTCCAGGAGCTGAAGGATCTGGGACTACGCAACGAGGACGCGATGATCACATTCGTCCGCAACCGGATCTCCCCTCTCCAGAAACGCACTCACGAGCTTTGCCATATGAGCTGGCGCCTTGACCCCAACCGGACCTCCTCATTCGAGTTGAGCAATACCGAGATATTTCGCCGGGTCAAGGCCCTCTTCACTACCAATAAAAACTTCTCCGCTGACTGGGAGTGGGGGATCGAGCACTTCTGCCGAGATAGGCTTCCTCCTGCGGTAAATCTCGTGCTCCAATCTTTCTCTGAGTTAAATCATATGTCAGAATTTGTTGTATGTTTGATCCCTTCGCATTTTCTTTCTCTTAGATGTTTCTTCAGCAAACTCTTGAGGATGGCACCGAGCCTTCTCTCAAGTGGGAGAATGATCGAGATGTCCCAGACGAGGAGGAGCCAGATCAGGAGATGTTCCTGCCGTTCCCCGATGCGACCAAGCGACACTCCGGTAAATTCTCTTCCATTAGAGATTGGCCTGACGATGAAGATGATTCCGACGTTGAGGTGATGGAAGCATTTGACGTTGTCCCCCTTTCTTACGCCTTTCCAGCATCAGCTAACCCCGGTGGGCAGATTCCTGAAGATCCTCCTCTCACCACGGGCGAACATGTTCCGGTTGCATCCAAGAAAAGGGGAGTTGCATCTACTTCTTCTTCCGGACCTTCCAAACCAACGAAGAGACGAAAGAAGTCCGCAGACAAAGCTGCGACCAAGCCTACGACCAAGGCCATAACCCGGAGAGCTCGCAAGCCCAAGGATTCTTTGACCTCGGATGAGTAAGTCATTTCTTCCTTATCCAATTTTCTGCTTCGTGCTTTTCTTCTATTGTAACTTATTGTTAGTCGTCTGATTCGGCAGGTCTGTGGTGGAAGTTCCTCAGAACGGATCCGGCATCGCCTCGCCGCTCCGACATAGCCCTTCTCCCCCTCGTGGCGACGATTCTCGCCCGTTGAGCCCCATCCAGGAGGGTTCATCGGCTGCTCCGGGTTCTAGCCCACCTCGTCCAGAGGAGGGCAACCTCGGAACAGGGGGAAGTGGCTCTGCGAGGCAGCGGTTGCTCCCATCTCCTCTTCGGCTCAGCCGCAACCTGCCACCACCGAGATTCCTACAACACCTCCGTAAAAACCGACCCTAGCGCCAGCACCAACAGCAGCAGCAGCATAAGCATCAGCAACCGCACCAAGTCCTTCCTCCTCGTCCGAGTCTTCCAAGGCTCGGCGAGAAGACACAACTAGAACCAAGGCTAGCACCAAGGCTGTTCCCAAGGTTGTGCCCAAGGGAAAATCCGCAGCACAAACTTCCACTTCTCAGTAGCAGCCCAAAGGCAAAAAGGCTTCTGACGCCGCCAGGGCAGCATCAATCGAGGCTGGACAGCGTACCCTTGCGTCCATGCTTCCGAAGAAGACACCGCCGAAGAAAGACACCTCTGCCGGGTCAGCTGATGCACAACTCGTTTTGCACACTAGCCCCGTTGTTGCCCAGGTTGAAAGGAGGGAAGCCCATGCTAAGGGTTTGGTCGCGCCTCACATGCTTAGCGGAGAACGCTATCCTCCGACCTTGATCGAGTTTGTTAATAACTGGAACAAGGCGGAGTTCGTCAATAACGACGATCTCCCGGAGAAATTCGGACCTGGGGAGTTTGCTGCACAGATGAACACTGCCGCCAAGGCTATCAACTTTGCGGTTCAGATGATGGAGGTATGCTACCTCGTCTTTTCTTTAAGATGTACTAGTACTTAGTCATATAACCATTAGTCCCCGAGCCTCCGGGGGAGTAACTTGTTACTCGGTCGGATGCTCCTTAGAGAATTAGTGTAGCTCCTTAGTAACTTCGAATATGCACACACCTAGAGCCGGGTTAAGTTCCACTTGGCCTGGATCTTGCATACTTCGAATATGCACACACCTAGAGCCGGGTTAAGTTCCACTTGGCCCGGATCTTGTACACTTCAAATATGCACACACCTAGAGTCGGGTTAAGTTCCACTTGGCCCGGATCTTGTACACTTCGAATACGCACACACCTAGAGCCGGGTTAAGTTCCACTTGGCCCGGATTTTGTACACTCCGAATATGCACACACCTAGAGCCGGGTTAAGTTCTACTTGACCCGGATTTTGTACACTTCGAATATGCACATGACTAAGCTATCCTTTTGTACTCTTCTTAGGTGACTACCAATCGCCGAAGCTCTAAGTTTCAGCGTCTTTTGGACACCCATAAGCTGTTGCGCTCGAAACACACCACGCTTCTCGCCAAATTCGAGAAAAAGGGGTAAGTTTTTCCTCGGCATTTTTCCCATTTTTCTTTGTCTTTTTCCACCGAACTAATCTGTCATTCGGATTGGGCAGCCGGAGTGGAGGCCGAGAACATCCTCATGAGGAAAAACTTGGACCAGATAAAGGGTAAGTCATTTTGCTTAATCTTCCTCTGCGCTCTATCTCCTTTTCTTCTTGGCTCGGCAAATATTCATACCTCGGCTTTGTCGGGTCAACAAACTATTTCAGCATCTCTTGAAGATAGTGTGCCCGTGCCTGATATGATCCTGCATTTTCTCGAACAAGCAGGACAGCATCAGGCCGAACTGAGGAAGAAGGATGATGAGCTCGCCCTTCTCTGGACCAAGGATGATGAAATTGCCAAACTTAAGGCAGAAATGAAGAAACTCAAGGCCCTCCACAAATCTGAGATGGATAAAGCTGGCCAAGATTTCACCAAAGAGCAAGAGCGTCTGAACCTCCAAATTGCCAAGGACCAAGAACTACTGAAAGAGGCCGACACTAAGCTTGAGCCGGAAAATGCCGAACTTGTGCAACTCCGAGAGGCGCGACAACTACACCAAGGAGCTGACCCGGATCCACAGCCATATTTCTCGTAAGCTCTTTTTCCTTCAACCCATATCGATCTTTCCGGGTCAACTTCCTTTACTTATTTCACTTGTCTCGTTTTTAGACAAATTTTTGGAGGGTGATGCCATTGCCGCCACTGCCGTTGCCAAGTTCCACCAGAAGAGGGGCACCCCAACTGGTTCTGGCGCTGAAAACATTCCTTATGACATGGAGGACCTGCTGGTCAGCTTATCTTCTCGCGTCAATATGGTGAAGAACTATGGCAAGGATATCCTGGATGTGGCAATCCGGATCTTTAATGCCTTTTGTCCTGATGAAGATACTCCGGAGGGGGCCACTGCTCTTATTGCCAAGTTAATGGAGTGCGAGACCCTGACCTTTGGAGGGAATCCGTTGGACGTGCCGGAGCTGAAATCGTCCTCCACTACGTGCTCACATGGTATGAAAAGATAAATCTGAAGCTTCTCGAGCGTATGCGCACCGGATCAAGGTGGTCCACTGACCCGAACTGGATAGCTCGGCACAAGGCTTGCGCCCATAACCTCATTCAATATGCCCCCATCCATCAATGGAATGAGGTACCAAGTTTCCTTGGCACTGTCAATGACGAATATGTCGAAGATGGTTCGGTTGAGGAGGAAGAGGACGAAGCCTCGGATGTCGAAGAAGATGAAGACGAAGATGAAGCCGAGGCTAGAGTTCCACCTGCTGGTGCCGAGTTACTTCCCCATGCTGCTCCTTGATCAAACACTTTGCATTTTATCAGATCCCCGGTATGCCGGGTGCAAATGAATTAAGCATAGAAATTATGTTTTGCTACTAAGTTGCTCGTTCCGGATTAACTTGGGCGTAGTCCCCAAGTTTCATTTTCTTGTTTCTCCAATTTCTTGGCTCGGCTCGTGTCTACCTTGGTTCGGTTTTATGACTTACGACTCCGAGTTTCAAAAATTGACTTAACAATACTTGGAAACTTTAGGACTAGCTCAAAATAATTCAGCATAGTAAAAACGAGGTAAAAATAAAGTTAGTCAAAATAACAAATGTCGCCTCGATTAAGTTCTTTTCCTTAGTCGTTTTTCATGTGCTACGCAATTCCAAACTTGTTCTCTTGCTTGCCATGAAGCCAAATCTTGTTGGACAGCAGCAAATCGAAGAGTTGAGTTTTTTGTGCTCACACACTACTAATCCGGCTTAGGCAGAAGCAACTCAAACTAGCCGACATAAAAATAAACAACAAATATAGAAGACAACGAGTATTATTAAGGCAGTCCCCGAGTTACTGCTCGAGGTGCCACAATTTCATTGATAAACTCATTGTCGGCATACATACCGACGTATGAGAGACTCAGATACACACACTTCTTTTCTAAGTGTATAACGGACGAAGTAGGGCTACATTCCATGGACGCTTAGATTCCTCGCTGGACCTGTCCGCCTTGTTCTTCTCCTGTGGTTTTGCATCGATGAGATAATAAGAGTCATTGTGCAATGCTTTGCTCACAATGAATGGCCCTTCCCATGGAGGGATAGCTTATGCATGCCAGTAGTACGTTGTACCAACCGGAGTACCAGATCACCTTCCCGAAAGACTCGGGGGTTAACTTTCCGGCTATGATAGCGTCGGAGATTTTGCTGATATATGGCGGATCTGGACAATGCCAATTCTCTCGCTTCTTCACGCACTTTGGCTTCTGTGTATTGGGTGACTCTGGGCGAATCATGCTCTATGTCAGCTGGTAATATAGCTTCTGCCCCATATACCAGAAAGAATGGCGTATAGCCTATTGATCGATTCGAAGTTGTTCTTAAACTCCACAGTACTGCTGGTAGTTCTTCTACCCAGCACTCCGCTGATCTGTGCAGCGGCTCAATGAGCCGGGGTTTTATCCCGGATAATACTAATCCGTTGGATCTTTCCACCTGTCTGTTCGATGCGGGGTGGGCTATCGAGGCAACGTCCAGCCGGATCTTCTTACCTCGGCAGAATCGTGCAAATGCTCCTTCAGCAAAATTTGTGCCATTATCTGTTATGATACTGTGAGGATAGCCATATCTCAAAATGATATCTTTAAGGAATGTTACGGCCGTAGCTCCATCACATTTTCTTATTTTCTTTACTTCAATCCACTTTGTAAACTTGTCCACCATAACCAAGATATGGGTCATATTTCCCCTTGATGGTTTGAACGGGCCAACCATATCCAAACACCATACGGCAAATGGCCAGGTAATTGGTATGGTCTTGAGCTCCGACATTGGCATGTGTGTCTTGGTAGCATACCTCTGACAGCCATTGCATTTTCTTACTAGATCCTCTTCTTGTTCCAAGGCACTTGGCCAGTAGAACCCATGTCGAAAAGCTTTTGCCACTAATGCTCTGGATGAGGCGTGATGCCCACATTCCCCTTGATGTATATCTCGGATGATGTCAAGCCCTTCTTCCGGGTCAACACACCGCTGCAGGACATTTGTGACACTTCTCTTGTATAGTTTGGCATTGATGATTGTGTATGCCTTTGCGTGCCTCTGAACCTGCCTTGAAAGCACTTCATCATCGGGCAAGGATCCATCCTTCAGGAATTGAAATATGGGCAGCGCCCAAGCTGGTATAGCTCACACTGGAAACACATCCTCATCTATTTCCATTTGCTCCACCGGCATAACCTCGGCCGGATCATGCTGCGCAGTCCCCGGGTTCTGTGAAGCAGTCCCCGGGTTTCCTGAACCACTTCCCACGTCAATGTCCATGGGTACAGGTCCGGACTCCGGATCTGCCGGGATGTAGATTGAGTCGGTTTCTGGGGACGGCCTAATAGATGGTTTTCTGAGGTGTTCCAGTGCTACACCCGGTGGAATTGCTTGTCGGGTTGATTCGAGCTTCGACAATACGTCGGCAGCCTCGTTTTCCAGCCGGGGTACATGGTGAAACTCGCATCCCTCAAAGTACCCAGATATCTTTTGCACATGGAATCTGTACAATGCCATGTTTGGATCAAGAGCGTCCCACTGCCCCGATACTTGCTGAACTACCAAATCTGAGTCGCCAAAGCATTGGATCCGACGTATTCTAATTTCCTATGCCACTTTGAGCCCATGCACAAGTGCTTCATATTCGGCGACATTGTTTGACGCTGCGAAATGGATTTGCAGCACATACTTCAGCTGGTCGTTCTTTGGCGAGGTAAGTACAACTCTGGCGCCTAACCCGGTTTTGGTCTTTGATTCGTCAAAGTGCATTCTCCATTAGTTCGGATCTGGTAACGGTGGTTCGTATTGCATATCGGCCCAATCTACGAAAAAGTCGGCCACAGCCTAAGACTTGATCGCATCTCTCCTGTCGTATTGCGAAGCATAAGGGGCTAGCTCAATTGCCCATTTTGCGATTGGGCCGCTTGCATCCTTGTTACTCATTATCTTAGATATGGGGGCTTCACATATCAGTTTGATGGGGTGTTCTTCAAAGTAGTGTTTTAGCTTCTTTGCCGACATGTACACACCATATGCCATTTTCTGATAGTGAGGATAGTTTTGCTTTGATGCGGATAATACCTTTCTTAGGTAATAGACTGGCCTTTGCACTGACTTACCCTCTTCATCATGCTCTACCACCACCACTTCACTTTCAACTCGGTTGGTTGCGGCTATATAAAGCAACATTGGCTCTTTTGATAGTGGAGAGGCTAACACTGGTGCAGTGGCTAACATTTTCTTTAACTGGATGAAGGCATCATTGGCCTGCGGCATCCATACGAACTTGTCCACTTTTTTCATTAGTTGATAGAGAGGCAATGCCTTTTCTCCCATTCGACATACAAACCGACTTAAAGATGCCAGGCACCCAGTGAACTTCTGGACATCGTTAAGACACTTCGGCAATTCCATTCGCTCTATGGCTTGGATTTTCGTCGGGTTAACTTCGATACCTCGGTTGGAGACAAGAAATCCGAGTAATTTTCCAGCCGGGACACCGAAGGTACATTTCTCTGGGTTAAGCTTCATCCGAAATCTCCTTAGGTTCGCGAATGTTTGCCTGATATCTTCAAGGAGCATTTTGCTTTCCTTGGTTTTTATAACCACCTCATCCACATATACTTGCACATTTCCACCAATTTGATCATGCAAACATTTTTGCATACATCTTTGGTATGTTGCCCCCGCATTACGTAAACCAAAAGGCATGGTGCGATAGCAATAAGCCCCATACGGGGTGATAAATGCAGTCTTTATTTGATCGCTAGGATTCAGAGGTATCTGGTGGAAACCAGAATATGCATCTATGAATGACAACAATTCACACCCAGCAGTAGAATCTATGACCTGATCTATCCTTGGTAGCAGAAATGGATCTTTTGGACACGCCTTATTCAGGTTCGTGTAATCGATACACATACGCCAAACCACGGCCACATTCGGATCATCTTTTTTCTTTTCCACAAGCACCGGATTAGATAGCCAGTTCGAGTAAAGTACTTCCATGATAAACCCGGCTGCGAGGAGCCGAGCTATCTCATCCCCAATGACTTTTCTCCTATCTTCGGTGAAGCGGCGGAGAGGTTGCTTCACCGGCTTTGCTCCGGGTCTCACATTCAAAGAGTGCTCGGCCAACTCCCTCGGAACACCTTGCAAGTCCTGTGTGGACCAGGAAAAGATATCCCGATTCTCATGGAGGAAGTTGACGAGCTCGCTTTCCTATTTGTCATTTAACCCGGCACCAATTGTTATGGTGCGCTCTGGGAATAGATCATCAATAGGCACTTTCTTCGTATCCTTCGTTGCTTGAAACAAAACACTTCCATGCGGGTTACTCAGCGCCGGCATATACTGCTGCACGAACTGAGCCAATGCCGCCACTTCCTGCATCTTTCTTTTCTCTTGCGCAATCACGAGTGACTCGGCCAGGTTAGACCCGGCAGACGCACACTCAATGGAACGCCGTAAATCTGCAGCTATGGTAATTACTCCATTTGGCCCGGGCAACTTCATCTTCAAGTAACTGATGTGACAACTTGCCATGAACTTGTTCAGTGCTGGCCTGCCGAGTAATGCGTGATACGCACTTTCTAAGTTCACAACCTCAAACTCCAAATTCTTAGTTCGGCAGTTATCTCGTGTGCCGAACAACACGTCAACCTGGACCCTGCCAATAGGTTCACAGGAAATGCCTGGCACAATACCATGGAAAGTTGTTCTTGTAGCTTGGAGCATGTTCTCCGAGATGCCCAACTTGCGCATTGTATCCACGTACATGATATTAATGTTGCTGCCATTGTCGATCAGCACCTTGGAGAATCTCACATTGATATTGGGGCCGATGAACATTGGGTCCAGCACCAACGCGTATGAACCAGGACTCAGCATAAGCTTGGTATGATCCTTGATATTCCAAGTAATTTCCTGATCCGACCAAGGCATATACCTCGTCACTGCCGGCATTACCGCATTCACCTCCATGTGTCGGCGCTGTAAGCTCTTTCTGCCTGTTTCCTCTGTGGTAAACACACAGTAACTCTGGTGATGCTCTCTGTATTCATTTCTCCCCTCATTTCCGGGATACCTTTGATCTTGTTGATTCTGGTTTTCCACTTGATGCACTGCATCCCTTCTCTCGTGATTTTCATACCTCGGCGGAGGGGGTGGCAACATTAACTGTTGCGTGTTCGCTCCGGAGAGCAATTGCCGCCGGGGTAACTCCTGCCGAGGTTGATCATTCCGAGGTGCCTGAGCATTCCCCGAACCACTTTGCTCTATCTTCCTCATCCACTCACATTGCCGAGTCGTGTGACCCGCCGGGTTACTCGGATTTGGCGTGTGAAATTTACACGGTTGATCCAACATCGCCTCATAGGTATACCTCGGACGGTCCTTCTTTTCTTGTCACTGTTTCTTCTGCTCTGGCGTCCAAGTTTTCTTGCCATCATTTCTTGGAGTCCATTGTTGCCCTCCAGTTTTTTGACGATGATTACTCCCTGCTCCGGGTTGATCCTGATTTACAGCAGCAACTTGTTGCGAACTATACATGTAATCCGGTCTATAATCTCTTCTCTTACCCCGGTAATCATTCCGCCGGGATGATCCGGCTCCATCTCATTGGTAGTACTCCTCATTTGACTCGTTTGACACCAGCCTAGGTTGAGTCGGATCACCCAAGGCATATGAATCAGCGATCCGGATTGTCTCTGCCAGTGTGGTTGGCATATCCCTTTGTAGCCTTTGCCACAGCATGCTTGCATATCTACACCCTTGTGGAAACCAAGCTATTGCCTGTGACTCGATCACGCCCTCACATGAGTTTCTCACGGTGCACCACCGGGTTAAGAACTCCCGGTCTGTCTCATTCGGTCTCTGCTTGCACATTGCTAGGGTTTGTGGCCTATTCAGCCTCTGATACATGCTCGATAAGTTGCTGACAAACATTTCCTCAAAATCAATCCAACAGTTGATACTTACGGGTGGCAAATTGTTTACCCATACCCTTGTTGGCCCCTCCAGCATCTGAGGTACATATCTCACTGCCCATCTCAAGTTGCCTGTAGCAATTTTCACCGCCGTAGCGTAGTTGCTCAACCAATCCTCCGGCTTTGTGCTGCCGTCATATGTTTTCGTGCCTCTGGGTAACTGGAAGTACGGTACCGGAGGCTCCTTCATGATCCGGGGCCCAAAACACGCCGGACCCGGAGGACCTTGACACTCAATTTGCTCCGACCTATAAAGCCGATCCAGTTTTAACCTGGCGTCGTCAGGCATCAAGTCCCTGCTTCCCAATCTTGACCCTATCACGTGATAGTCCGGCCTTGGGTATCCTGCATTCACCATTTCCGAATCACCATCATTGTATCTGTCTTGCTCTCGTGGAGCGCCTCTCTGTTGCATACCTCGGTCGACACTTTGCTCTTGTCGTGGTATATTCTGCTGCTGCGGTTGCCCTGCTCCCGCCGAGTTGCGCTGTTCGGCATTGCCGTTTATAGCATTTCCTTGACCGGCATTGCCTTGGTCGCGGTTACCTCGGCCAGCCTCACCTCGGCTGACACTTCATCGATCATCATTTCCCTGTACTGCTTTTCCTTTCCTTGCCCTTGCCGGGTCATATGGGACTATCTGTTTGTTTCTCCTCGCCGAGGTTACCACCTCCTCTCTTCTTGGGTCTCCATGAGGGGATGATGATGCTCCAGCTGATTTCTCTGGGTTACCTACAGCTGAATGAACAACTTTGGACACGTCGGCCCTTGCCAGGTTATCCCTGAGCAATTCTCCATTTTGTCGGTTTGCGATCCGAACTAACTCATTGACTCTTTCCTGCTGTCTTTGCCGGGCCTCACCCGTCAAACCCTCTAACTCAGCTGCAGCTGCATCTGCTGCTCTGAGGTTCTTTGTTGGGGTACTGTACTTCGGCAGCCCCGCGGATAGAAAGTACTCTAACTCCTCAACTCTAGTATCACCCTCTTTGTTCATTTCACTGATGAGGTTTTTCCCCTTTACTTTTACAGCATCTACCTTATTTGCTCTTGCATACTCGCGTAGTGTCATGTTCAACGACTGTTGAGCCGCGGCAATCTTTTTCGCACCCTCTAGGATTTTCTGCCTAGTTTCCTCTAACTCGGCCTGTGCCTGAGCCGGATCTACTGCAGGTGCTATGGGGCTCTCTAGGCTATCTATCGCCTGCTGCAGCACGTTCTCTGGCCTCTCTAGTGGAGGACCTCTACTTTTCCTTGGTGCCTTGGGTGTTACCTCCGGATCTGGTGCCAGATCCTTGCTTGCGCCAGCGCCAGGAGTTGTCATCATCACCTCGGCGTGGTCAGGGGAGCGAGTGATACGCGCCCCGTGAACCACGCTAAGGGGTGGCTCGCCTCCCTCGAGGACGTGCCGCGGGTGAACGCACGACACATCGACAGCGACGTAGATCTTATGCGCGCCGAGCTTGATGAAGAGGCCATTGCGCGGGAAGGGTCGCTTGCCGAAGCAGCCGGCATTGTCGGTGACAAAGTCCAGCGCTCCAAAGCACTGAACAAGCTTGGAGACGATGTGCTCGCCGGTGCCGATGAGGTTTCCCGTCCGGATCTTCACTCCTGCTAGCGCCGCTAGCCCCACGGTGGGCGCCAACTGTCATGGTGGTGTCACGGCAGATGCCATGGATAGGCTAAAGGTGGGGACAAGATGCACTAGAGGAATCCAGGGAGGCATAGCGTGGTGATTCCACACACAGATGTTTGTATTCGATTCACTTACAATGTTTACAAGTGCTCCTTGAGCTATATTGGGGAGAGGAGGAAGAAAGAACTCTCTTACTCTCTCCACTAGCTAGCCCTCAGGAACATGCTAGAGAATAACCAAGCCCAACTTAACCAACTCGAGATCAACCAGCCCCTTCTACAGATGCCCTAGCCCTCCTTATATAGGGGTGGCTAGGTATCCAATTAGGGCATACGTGGAGGCATATTCCAAGGAATATGCCTCTTCCCAAAATAGTAAACCGACCGGGTCACTTTCCCCATCGTCAGCCATGCAGAGGCTACGTGAGCCTCTGCGGCGCCCGCGTCATCCGACACAGGCATCGTCACCCTTGTCGGCCACGCCTCAGTGGTCTGGCCTCTATCCGCTTCACTCACACTCTGCGTACAGTGACCTCCTTTTGACTAGCGAGATACCTTCCTTCTCTTGCAAGCCTGATATAACCCGGATCATGCCTAGTTAATCCGGCCACACTGGTACCTGCATACAAGTTAAATCAATCCTGCCGGCATACAACATATGTCGGCCGGGACTCAGTCAGGTGGACATCCACCGGTCAGGGTTACTCTGTGATTCGGCCTGCCTTGAGGTGACTCGGCCAGCACTTGCTTTGACCTTGCCGTACCTCGGCTAACTCGGCCATTATACCCCGGTGTGACCCTATCCGGGGGTATCCCCCCAACATTTGTCAAGGAGCATGAGGCAAGAACTAGATAGATCCACAAGGGGTTTCCACTAATTCCAAATATCATGCCTAGGGTTTACAATAGAGGTGGGGGACTATATATAGGCCTGCCACAAAGTCTCCGGGGTCTTCAGGCCAGAGACTTTGGTGGACCAGAGACTCCGGTGTACGTAGACCGGAGACTCTGGTCTGAGCAGCTCTAGTGGCTTCTGCTTCACACCCAGCTCCTTGTTCTCCATCCTTGGGTGCTTGGTGTTCTGTTGGAGCTTCGTACCTGATGATGCATAAAGTAGTTGCATGAAGTAGCACACCATCCAAGGATGTATCAAATTGGCACGAGGAGAGGAGCGAGTTCACCTTAGCTTGTAGAAGTTTGGCTCGGGCATGATTCATGGGTCCACTTGGGGGACTTGTTGGTGTAGATGTAGGAGCGTCCGTAGGATAGGCTACATTAGCTCCCCCTCCTTGGGAAAGAGTCGTCCTCGACTCTTCATGGGTATCATCTTGAACATCTCCATGGTAGGGTGAAAGGTCCTTGACATTGAATGTGTTTCTTGCAAGGTACTTGGAGGTTGGAATATCGATGATGTAGGCGTTGTTGTTGATTCTCTTGAGGACCTTGAAGGGGCCATCTCCTCTTGGTTTGAGCCTGGAATCTCGTTCCTTGGGAAAACGGTCCTTGCTCAAGTGTATCCACACAAGGTCACATTCTTTAAAGATCATCTCCTTCGTGTCCTTGTTTAACATGGAAGCTTGGTGAAGGACTTGTTTCTCAATAGTAGCTCTAGTTTCTTCATGAAGCTTCTTCATATCTTGCGCGCGCTTCTCGACGTCCATGTTGGAGCGCTCATGGAGAGGTAGTGGTAGGATGTCAAGCACAGTGAGGGGCTCGAAACGAAAGACGATCATGAAGGGACTCATCTTGGCTGTTAAGTGCTTGGCACGGTTGTAGGAAAACTCGGCGTGTGGAATGCATTCCTCCCAATCCTTGGGGTTTTTCTTGATCAACACACGAAGGAGAGTCCTAAGGCTTCGGTTGACAACTTCAGTTTGGCCATCGGTTTGGGGATGCGATGCAGATGAAAAGAGTAGCTTGATGTCGAGCTTGTCCATGAGGGTCTTCCATAAGTAGATCATGAATTTGACGTCGCGGTCGGAGATGATTGTTCATGGCACACCGTGAAGACGGACGATTTCCTGGAAAATAGATTTGCAACATGTGAAGCATCGTTGGTCTTATGGAACGGTATGAAGTGTGCCATTTTGGAAAAGTGATCGACGACAACAAATATAGAATCATGACCATGCTTAGACCTAGGCAATCCTAACACAAAATCCATGCTAATGTAGGACCAAGGTGAATGAGGAATAGGCAAAGGTATATAAATACCATATGGGTTAGCTTGCGACTTAGCTTGAACACATGTTGTGCATCGTTGAATGTAGTGTTCCACTTCGCGCTTCATCTTGGGCCAAAAGTAGTGAGTGGAGAGCATGTCCAATGTCTTGTCACGGCCAAAGTGACCCATGAGGCTTCCACCATGAGATCCTTGGAGAAGCAAAAGTTGGAGCGACGACTTCGGAATGCAAAGCTTGTTTTGTTTAAATAAAAAGCCCTTATGCAAATAGAAATCATCAACTCCTTTGTCAATGGAGCACTTTGCGAAAATTGGTTCAAAGAACAGGTCGGAAGCATACAAATTTTTTATTTTGTCAAGACCCAACACGTTGATTTCAAGTCGAGTAAGAAGGTTTGTGTGCTTGCGAGACAAAGCGTCTACAACTACATTATCTTTGCCCTTCTTATACTTGACAATGTACGGGAAAGACTCCATAAACTCAACCTACTTAGCGTGTCTCTTGCTCAAGTTGGCTTGGCCTTTGAGATATTTCAACGACTCATGGTCGGAATGTATGATAAATTCTTTGGGCCATAGGTAGTGTTGCCAAACTTGAAGAACACGAACTAAGGCAAAAAAGCTCTTTGTCATAAATCGGATAATTAAGGCGAGCACCATCAAGTTCCTCGCTATGGTAGGCTATAGGACGTCCGTTTTGCATACGGACTCCTCCAATGCCAATACCACTAGCATCACACTCTATCTCAAAAGTTTTAGTGAAATCTGGTAACGCAAGGAGAGGTGCTTCAGTTAGCCTCTTTTTAAGTTCATCAAAAGCTTTTTGTTGAGCTTTTCCCACACGATGGTGACATTCTTTTTCATCAACTCGTTGAGAGGACAAGCAATGGTTTAAAAGTCTTTCACAAAGCGATGATAGAAACGTGCCGACCCATGAAAACTTTGGAGTTCACTCACATTTGTTGGGATGGGCCAATCTCGTATGTCCTTTACCTTGGACACAACAACTTCAATGCCCTTCGAAGAAACGACAAATCCAAGAAAAATCAACTTGTCTTTAGCAAAAGTGCACTTGGGAAGATTAGCATATAGCTTTTCATGTTGAAGGATTTGCAAAACTTCTTTGACATGTGTAACATGGTCCTCAAGTGATTTGCTAGAAACAAGTATATCATCAAAATAGACAATGACACTCTTACCAATGAGAGAACGCAAAATATGATTCATGAGGCGCATGAAAGTGGATGGGGCATTAGATAAGCCAAAGGGCATAACCAACCATTCATAGAGACCAAGTTTGGTCTTGAAGGCGGTTTTCCACTCATCACCTTCATCCATGCGTATTTGATGATAACCACTACGAAGATCAATTTTCGAACAAATAGTGGCTCCACACAACTCATCAAGCATGTCATCGAGATGTGGTATGGGATGTCGATAACGCACGGTGATAGCATTGATTGGACGGTAGTCCATGCATAACTATAACGTATCATCCGTTTTTGGAACAAGAATCACGGGTATGGCACTTGGACTAGTGCTAACTTGGATCAAATCTTTGGAGACGAGTTGGTTGATTTGATGTTCAATCTCCTTTGTCTCCTCCGGTTCGTGTGGTAAGCGGCCCGGTTTGGAAGGCGTGCGTCGGAGATGAGGCCAATGCGATGCTCAATTCCACGAAGAGGAGGTAGTCCATGTGGGAGTTCTTCGGGGAACACATCCTTGAATTCCTGCAAAACAATCATCAAATATGGAGGAACATTGGTTAATACATTAGTTCCTTGCGCTAGTCCCTTGCAATGAGGACATAGTGCAAGATGGATGGATTGTTCCGCACATCTCTCATCTCACTTTTGGTGGCAAGGATAACACTCTTAGTTTTTTCACTCGAGTTTGGCTTGTGGCTCTCGCTCACTATGAGGTGGTTCTCTCGCTCACCGCTCTTCTCACAAGTAGGTGTTGTGGTTTGCACCATCGCTAAAGCCTTTGTATTGTCCGCAATTATTTGGCTAGGAGTCATTGGTTGCAAAACACATGTTTTGTTTAGCCATTTGAAGGTGTGCACATTGGTGCGACCATCATGTAGAGCAGCCTTGTCGAATTGCCATGGTTGACCAAGTAGCATGTGGCAAACTATCATAGGAACCACATCGCACTCCACCGTGTCTTTGTAAGGACCAATGGTGAAGGTGACCGATACGGTATGCTTGATCTTCATGAACCCTTGGTCACTTAGCCATTGCATGTGGTATGTGTGCTTGTGCGGATGGAGGGTGAGGTTGAGCTTCTCACACAACTCGGTGCTAGCAAGGTTGTGGCAACTCCCTCCATCAATTATTACTTTGATAGATTTGCCGTTGATGTCAGCTCGTGTTTGGAAGATATTTGAGTGTTGGTCTTCATGCTCTTGTGCTTGAGTGGTCAAGATCCTTGTGACGACAAGCGATGGACTTGCGTCATGTTCACACATGAGGAGTTCTTGGTCATCTTACACTCATTGCCTTGCCATTGCCTCCTTGACTCGGGAATCAAATTCATCTTCACTCAAGTACTCTTCGTCACCATTGTCATGAATGAACAAAACTTTCTTGTTTCCACACTCGACTGACTTGTGTCCTTTGCCTCCACACTTGTAGCATTCACCATTGAAAGGTGTATCACTCTTTGCTTATTTGCCACTTGGGGGCAGTTTTCCTTGAGGAAGTGTGGGCTTGAAGGAAGTCTTGGAGGTACTTGAGTAGCTTCCATTGAAGGTTGTTGGTGTAGCGGTTGAATCTTGTTTGTAGGTGAAATACGTCTTGGGCTTGTTGTACTTGATGTCCTCTTGCACTTGACGTTCGGCCTTTGTGGCGATGTGCACAAGCTCAACCATGATGTTGTATGTTTGGAACTCAACGATGCGCTTGATTGGGTGATTCAAGCCAATAAGAAAACATGCCATGGTTTGCTCTGTGTGCTCTTCAATGTTGGCGCGGATCAAGTTGAGCTCCATTTCCTTGAAGTACTCTTCCACGGTCTTTGTCCCTTGATGAAGCGATTGAAGGTTGTTGAAGAGGTCACACGTGTAGTGTGCGGGGACAAAACGGGATCTCATGTGAGCCTTCATGTCATGCCAAGTTGTAATTGGTGGCTCTTTCCTTGCGTCACGAGCAACTTGAACTTGTTCCCGCCAAAGGTTGGCGTAATCATCAAACTCAAGCGAAGGCATGGCAACCATCTTCTCGTTGCTATAATTGTGCATGCAGAAGATCTTGTAGACTTTGAGTGCCCATGAGAGGTATTCTTCGGGATCATTGGATCCGGTAAACTTGGACATTGTGAACTTGAGCTTGCCGAAAGTTTCTTCATCGTTGCAGTCACTGCGACAAGCTTGGTGACCTTGTTGATGATCTTGTGTTTGGGGAGGTTGAACTTGATTGTCGCGACCTTGTTGAGGTGCTTGCTCTTGCTCTTGGCGCGGTTGGTGATAAAGAGGAGGCTCATTCCTCGGTTGGTGATGTGGATTAGGCACACGGGCCTCACGGCGAAGATCATGGTCTTCATCCTCTTGAAGTGGTGGCCGTCGCTCAACTTGTACCACTTGGCGCTCCATGTTTTGTTGTGGTGGAGGAGGTGCCTCGTGATGACCATGGTGTCGGTGCGGACGTTCATGACGGTGATGACGAGGAGTAGGATTTTGGATAGCTTCACGTCGCTGACGATCTTGATTCTCCACATTGGAGGCAACACTTGTTGTGTCAAGTATGTGCTGCGGGCGATGGTGGTGGACGTGCAGTTGCACTCGCGGTTCTTGTGGTTGTGCTTGTTGGATCACTAGTGCCCTTACATGATGACGGTGTGCTTCTTGCCTTGCTTGTGGCCTTGAAGAGAAATCACCATCATAGCTTGACGTTGCGGTATGTCATGGGGAAGGTACATAGTTCAAAGAGGTTCCATCTTCAACAATGGGGGCGTCATTGCATCTTGGAGCACTTGGCTGAAGATCTTGTTTAGGAGGTGCATGATGACGCAAAGAACTTGAAGAGCTTGATGCACATGAACACGGTCTTGCCATTCCGTCAATGAGGCATCGGAGATTGTCATTTGTTTCAGAGACGGAGCGTTGTAGCGCTTCATTTTGGTGGCCAAAGTCGTTCGAGGCCATCGAAGCGGTTGTCGATGTTCTTTAATTCGGCTTGCGTCTCGCCAAATTGTTCATATTGTCGCATCTCAAGGGCTTGGCAACATTCACGGAACTCTTGTTGGACGATGAAATGACTTGCGCGCGTCATGTACGGTCCATGTTCTTCTTCTTGAGGAGGTGGTTGGCTCGACTCACCGTGCATATCCATCATGCAAAACACAAAGGGTTGTATATGGAGAGCAATATGTGGTGGGGGTAACCTTCAACCTCACCTTGGGGATTGCACCGAACTAGAAACCACAAGTGAGAGATATAAGCGTGCAAAGCGGAATTGCAAAGAAAACTCACACTAAATAAAGAACTAACTCTCAAAAGCTTGTTGGTGGAAGGTTAGGATTGTGGAATGCCAAAAAACCAACCAAAATAAAAGGGATAGTCAAAAGTGGGTAAAATCCAACAAAACTCAAGTCAAAAGCGAAGGTCAACAACTCAAAAGGGTAACGGAAACCTACGACTATATACACACACGTGGAGATTGTTGGGATTGACACGACTATGAAAATGAGCAAACAAAATGTCCTAATGAAGACTATGCTTGTTGTCGTGCCAATGCAAGGAGAGACCATGGCTCATTTGCAAAGAAGAAAAATGAGCAACGGATTTGTGCACTTGCCTTGGGTGCTCTTCTTTCTCTCTTGCTTACAAGCTTTGAGACTCTCTTTTTCTATGGGAGGCTATTTTTCTCTTTCTTTTGCTTTGTATCTTTTTCTTTCTCTCTTTTTTGCTGTCCCTTGATGCTACCTAGTCACACTTGCTATTGCTTTTGCACTCTCACTATCCAAGGCCAAATGCACAATGCTCAAGCAAAGACAAGATGAGCCACTCTCGTGGGATAGGTACACACAAAGGAAGATAGGGGTTAACAAGATGACACAAGTTATACCTTCGTTGGTGATGATGAACTTGCCGTCGGTGGTGCAGGATGATGTTCGTGGGCCGTGGTGTCGATGAGCGCGGAAGTTGTTGATGCGAAAGCTTTTTGTTAGTTGACGACACGCACACAGGCATAAACAAACAAGAGGAAATTACCCAATGCAAGATAAGAGGAAAAAATTGTCAAAATCAGGCGTTAGGGCAGGAGACTCCAGGGTCTCGGGCCAGAAACTCCGGTCTAGGCCGGAGACTCCAGTGTGGACAAGTCAGAAACTCCGGTGTGGGCCGGAAACTCTGGTCTGCAGGCCGGAATCTCTGGTCTGGAGTCAGATCGTGAACTGCTCGAGTTCTTGAGCGGAAATCCACGCCTTGGGTCCTCAAGTCCGTGAAAAATTGGCCAAATTGGGCTAGGAAAACACAGGATAGAGCTGGACCAACACCTTAGACAAGATTTGGTCGGATCAAAACCACAAATAACACTCCAAATTAAGAGATCAATCCAAAGGAAAATTTGGGCTATTTTGGGGATTTTCGAATTTTTGGTGGACAGAAGAAAAAATTGTGGGGGAATTCGTGAGCAACGAAGCTCTTGATACCAATATGTTGAGGGCAAACCACTAGGGTGGCCTGATCTTTCACGAATCTCGTTCAAAACGAGGATGGAGTGTGGGGAAAGGAGAGGCGGAAGAACACGACGAACTCACACACGACGAACACGATGAATGCACTCACGCAAACCACGCTGGCGGTGACCGGTCTGGCACAATCCCTAGGATCAGCGTCGGGCGGAGGACTCTCTGTCGAACTAGCACGGCGAGTAGGGAGAATCGGTGAGATCTTGACGTCTAGGCAAAGGGACTTCGATGCCTAGGACTTGTACAATGCGGAGGCACGATGCAAACTCCAACGAGGTTTATGATATTTGGTTCTCCTTTGTCAAGGAGCATGAGGCAAGAAATAGATAGATCCACAAGGGGTTTCCACTAATTCCAAATATGATGCCTTGGGTTTACAGTAGAGGTGGGGGACTATATATAGGCCGGCCACAAAGTCAGGGGTACTTTAGGGATAATAGATAAGTTTTGGACGGACTAAGGGGTACATGGGTCAAAGGCCCAAAGGGCTTTTACATGCCTGGCGACACTCAGTCCGGAGACTCCGGTGTGGTGGACAGGAAACTCCGGTCTAGGCTAGAGATTCTGGTCGGTCTCGGGTCCATCTCCGGAGTGGCCATCTGGCTGTCCTTGAGCTCGATTCGGGGGTCAGACCGGAGGTGGGTCGGAGTCTCCGGGGACTTCAGGCTAGAGACTTTGGTGGACTAGAGACTCCAGTGTGCGTAGACCGGAGACTCTGGTCTGAGCAGCTCCAGCGGCTTCTGCTTTACGCCTTGCTCCTTGTTCTCTATCCTTGGGTGCTTGGTGCTGTGTTGGAGCTTCGTACCTGATGATGCATAGAGTAGTTGCACGAAGTAGCACACCATCCAAGGATGTACCAAATTGGCACGAGGAGAGGAGCGAGTTCACCTTAGCTTGTAGAAGTTTGGATCAGGCATGAGTCATGGGTCCACTTGGGGGACTTGTTGGTGTAGATGTAGGAGCGTCCCTAGGACGGGATGCATGAAAAGGTTACTCCCATCAAGAGATTCTATAAATTATTAAAACAAAAAGTCTGATAAAATTCAAAAATTCCAACAGCCAAACAAGGAAGTTGATCGATGGATCACACTCGATGCGACAAAACTCCGAATGTTGTGTCCAAGACATGAAGGTAAGACCCCGGGATTCGTCCAGTGTGGCCTGGTAATCGCACAAGAATGCGCTCTGCCAGTAAAATATCCATATCAAGTATACGATGGAAAATCCCGATGGACGTGTTGGGTACTCGATAAAATAGATCTAGAATTTAGTATTCGATAAGACCTTAGCGGCTCAAACTAAATTACGCTAGTTATAATTCCGAGTTCAGGCATGGGGACTTGAATTTGATGTAGGTCAACATTGTTTTTGCCTAGGAGCAATTAACTGATTCCCGATCCGTCGGATGCATCTGGCTTATTGTACCGAATCCCTATAAAACTGAAAACAATAGAAACAATGCAAAGAAAGAAAAACTGAAAATATCTTTGAGACTCAACCAGAATCTATGGATCGGGTAGAGTCTCGGGGCTACTGACATAGGTACGATTACTCGGGTTCTTATCACTACTAGGAAAACGCATGCCCGTGGCGCACTAGGGGTGCGCCACGAGTTCTGCACTACGGCTAAAAAGTGCCTGTAGCGCACTGCCAGGTGCGCTACAGGTATCTCGAGTTAGTAGTAGTGCACTGCTTGGTGCGCCACGGCTGTAAAAGACAGTGCGTTTCCACTGTTTTCCCTGTGGCGCATGATGTAGTGCGCTACTAATATTTGACAACGTGCGCCACTAACCAAGCATATGTGCGCCACGGCTGACCTTTTTTTTAAAGAAATACTCAATACAGATGATATTGAATACAGATTATATAAATACAGCTGATATACACAGATATATAGTACATAAATAAATACACAGATATACAGTACAGAAATAAATACATAGATATATAGTACAGAAATAAATACACAGACAAGATAGAAACAAATGCATATAGATAAGTCACATACATAAATACACAGTATAAGTTACATTGTTTCGATCAAGTTACTGAAGGGAATATGCCCGAGAGGCAATAATAAAGTGGTTATTATCTTATTCCATGTTTATGATAAATATTTATTTTGCATGCTAAAATTATATTAATTGGAAACATTAATACATGTATGTTTAATAAACAAAATACAAAGTTCCTAGTAATGCCTCTCATATAAACTAGCTCGTTTATTAACAAGATGATCAAGGTTTCCTGATCATGGACATTGGATGTTGTTAATAACGAGGTCACAACATTGGTGGAATGATGTGATGAACATTCATCCGAAGTATAGCATTACGATCAGAGTCATTATGTTTATATTGCTATAACATCATACGAAGTAATCTTAGTCCTTAGACCATGAGATCATGTTAATTGCTAATACCGGAAGAGTATCTTAATAGCGTCACACCGTAACAGGGTGACTATAAAGGTGGGTTCAGTGCTACGAAGGTGTTATGTTGAGGCTCATGGATCAAGAGTGGGATTTGTCCATCCCGATGATGGATAGATATACTCTAGGCCCTCTCGGTGATATCACATTAAGATAGCTTGCAAGCAAGTGATGTGATCACTAGAATGTTATATCACGGGAACGAGAAAAGAGTGCATGTCGGTAACGAGATCAAACTAGGTATTTGGATGCCAATGATCGAATCTCGGACATGTAATATATCGCGGGACAAAGGGATTTAGTTACAACGTTAAAGGTTCACACGATCACAAGGGTCATCGTTGAATATGTGGGAATTAGTACGGATCTCTAGGTCCCGCTGCTGATTATTGACCGGAGAGGGGTCTCGATCATGTCTGCATTATTCACGAACCGTAGGGTGACACACTTAAGGGATAACGACACCATTTAGGAGCAAATATGTTTCAGATAAAGATTAAGCAAGCACTGGAATTATTTCAATAGACACCGAAACTGATTCGGGTGAAATTGCTGAAATTGGTTCTGCATGTAATATTGAAATGTTGCAGGGGGTTTTATGTGAATGTTTGTTAATTAAAGTAATTAACAAAATTCTGAATAAAATTAATAAAAGAGTTTTATTAAATGAGAGAGCATTAAATTTGGAGAAATTTAATGCATTTAAAGTGGAGACTTTAAAAGAGAATGTGAAGGGGCATTTTAATGTGGAGGGGGTTACCACCACATGAATGGCGGAGGTGAAGGGACACCCTCCCCTCCTCCTATAAAAGGCCCCCTCTCACACCTTCATACTCACACCTCCTCGTGAAGGATCTCTCTCCCCCTCTAGTTATTCCCCATGGTCTCGGATTAGCGAGATACATGTTCTCGGTGCCTTTATCTGGAAAGGAGTTGCTGCTTCCGCTGCTTTGCTGGAGCGAGGGATGGAGGTTTTCGGGGTACCAGACGTGTGTGCGATCACGGATACACCGCTGCTTTGCGGTGCTGGACTTGGTGGTGCTGGACTTGCTGGAGCTGGATCTGATGGACGTGCTGGAGCCGGACCTGCTGGACTTCATCACGATCTTCAGATCGACAAGCGTACGACTACATCATCCACGAGTTCCTACTCGTTAACAAAACTCATTGTCTTCAAGGGTAAGTTCTCCATGGATGTATATCCACCTGTTGCTCTGTATCTAGTAGATAGATCTTGGCGTATAGTTCTCATCGTAGGAAAATTTTTGTTTTCTATGCTGCGAACCCAACAGTGGTATCAGAGCCTGATCTATGCGTAGGTGCTTTGCACGGGTAGTACACATATGTTTATATGTGGGCGATGATGATCATGTTATTGCATCTTCTATGTATTTTGGATATTGGTGACATAGTGGGATGAAGCGGCCCGGACCAACCTTACATGTCATCGTACATGAGACCGGTTCCACGACTGACATGCAACTTGTTTTGCATAAGTGGCTGGCGGGTGTCTGTCTCTCCTACTATAGTCAATATCTGATTTACAACGAGTTGCTAATAACTTGGTTATCCTCGTTGTGGCTCCATGTTCGTAGGTAAGAACGGTTCTATCTTCGAAAGCCCTAAGCCACGTAAAAACTGCAATTGATAAATTAGAGCCGTCTAGTTTAGATCGTTGCTGGGCTAGTGTCATGATATGGTAATGTTGTAAGTAGATGTATGATGGATACTCTTACAACACACCTAACATGTAAGTTCCATAGACTTTGCCTTACACACAAAGGAATGATAGAGATCATACCACGATGCATATGATAGAGATCAAATGCATGGACCATATCATCCCACTTTACACATTAGATGTTTGCATCTTACATTGCTAGTTTGGCGTTTTAGTAGCATTATAAGATGATCCCTCATTTAAATATCAAGATAAAATGTGTTCTTCCTTGAGTATGCACCGTTTTATGGATCGTGTTTCGATACATCACGGGATGATCGGGTGTACTCGACTCTACGCTTTCATACAAACGGGTGTAAGACAGTTTTACACATGCGAGTACTAAGGTTCTTACTTGGCGAGCCTAGCATGTACAGACATGGCCTCGGAACACGGACCGAAAGGTTAAGCATGAGTCATATAATTGATATGATGCCCATATTGATGCTCGCCTTTGAAGCTACATCAACTCACGTGATGATCGGACTTGGTGTAGTGGATTTGGTTCATGTAATCACCAAAAAGGCACGAGGGATGTCATTTTTGAGTGGGAGTTCATTTCTAATTTGGATTAGTCGAACTCAATTTGTCATAAACTAAATTGAAGTGAATTTGCATAATTTGTTGTAGTCATTGGCATCTGTTCACTACCTTATGCTTAGTTTTAATTGAGATAATAGAACTATAGAATTCTAGATGTTTACTTTATGAACGAGTACCGTATTATTTTGAATGTCAATTTAAAGTTTATAAGTCCTATTGCAAACTTTCAGCAAACTCTATTTACTCCATGAAGTTTAATAAGTAGTATTAAATCAAGAGTAAGAATTCCAATGTTAGTATCTAAAGTATCTTGTTTGCCTCTATGATTATTGATATTCAAAAGTTGTTTTAATATCAAGATTATATAGGAGCTGAAAATTGTTTCAGAAACCATCATGTGTGAAAGATATTGTGATATCTGAAACAATGTTTTTGGTTGCATTATGATAGAGTATAATTTAGCAAAATACATGTTCTCATATTGTATGAGAATTTGTGAAGGATGGAGATGCTAAGCATCCGGATCTCCCAAAAAGGTTTTGGGAACTAACATTATACTCGTGATTCTTCCTTACAGGCTATAGTAGCTTGATCATGAAAGTTGTCATGATAAGGATGAATAGAAGGTGTAAGTAAAATGTTTACTGCACTAATAGATTACTAAAGAATGGATTTTTGAAAGAACACCAAACATTTGATGATGGTGATCCACTTCAAAGTGCAAGTTCAAAGGTATTAGTATTTGACTATATACACTTTGTACTATGTGTCATGTGAATGACACCACTATTGATGTTGATAGATTCTTTTAAAAGAAAAGGAATTTTTGAAAGAGAATCTATAAAATATTTGGCAGAAAAGAAAAGGTTGGAGATGTCCAACTTAGGTATATAGAAGATATACATGTTATGGCTGTATTCCTTGCTTGTTAAACAATGTGGTTCTGAGGTATTGGATACCGGTATTGGATACCGAATTGGTTGGTATGAAGTGTCATACAGGACAACGCAATTCATGAACTGTAATGGCCTAAGTAACTAGCAAGAGAATAAGTTATGACGTTCATCGAAAACAAATAAAGTGTTATTGTGTTTTTCGTTGTCGTCAAACCTAGCCTTCAAGATTTATTTTAATAATTGTTATTTTGTTCCGGTATTACTAGAACAATGGTTGTTCAAATAATTACAGTATTCCATAAAGGATGGATGAACTTTTACAAGTCTAGTGGGAGAAATCACATCCATAAACACTATTGCTAAAATGTCGCAAGACAAATGATTGAAAGATCACTTATGAAGTGACATCGCTGTTTAAATTATATTGGAAAGAAAACATGAAGAAACTCCATGTTGATGGATTTTTGGAGTCTTTGATTTTAATCAATTGACGCTTGTGAAACTTTCCTTGAGATAATTGAAACTCCGTTCATAGGCCAAAGAGGAACGGTTGACTAACTTATTGGATATTATACATATTGATGTATATAGTCCATTATATGTAGCCATATGCGATGGATCTTTTTGCTTCATATGCTTTCTCCAGAAATTTGAGTGAATATATCTATATATTTACTTAATAAGGAAGAAGTATGAAACATTTGAAAATTGTTCAAAGACTTTCAAGATGAAGTGAAAAATCATTGTAACAAGAAAATAAAAGAGTTTATGATTTGATCATAAAGGAAGATATTTGAGTTACAGGTTTAGCAAAACACCTAAGATTTCAGGAATTGTTCCATGAATTTGCATTTCCCGATAAACCATAGGAGTATGGTAAGTTCGAGATATCAAATCAAACCTTGTTTGACATGGTAAGATCAAAGGTGTCATTTATAAAACTGCCATTATGTTTTAAGGATTGAAGCTTTAGAGACTATCGCTTTTACACTAAAAAGAGCACCATCGTGATCTGTTGAAATGACACCGTATAAGTTATGGTTTGGGATAAAACCCGAATTGTCTTTTCTTAAATTTTGGTATGCTATGCATAAGTAAAATGTTTACAACCAAAGCCGTATAAGCACATCTTTGTAGGTTATTCCAAAGAATTTGTTTGGAATTTCTCCATAACACCGAGGACAAAAGAGTTTGTTACTTAGAACGTCAAGTTTCTTGAGAAGGAATTTTTTGTGAAAAGTTAAGTGGGAGGATAATAGAACTTTGATAAGGTTGTTGAACCTTAGATATATGTGCTAAGTAGCGCATCACCGGAAAGTGTCCTGGTGGCGTCCATAATGCTCATGGCTCCCGTGATTACAAAGGGTGTGATCTCGGAGATTAGAGTTCATATTGAACCTTGTGGGTCGGTAAGAATCAAATAGTGTGATTTGATAAGCAAGTCGTTATTGTTTTGACAATGATGAACCGACTACATGCAAAGAAGCGATGATGGGCCCTGACTCCATAAAATGACTAGAAGTCATAGAATCCGTGATAGTATCCATACATGAGAAATTAAGTTTCTGAACTTGGAAGACCCTCCAGAAAGGCATGAAGCCTATCGGTCGTGTTTGGATCTATAAAGAAATAGACATGGATGTTTAACATCTATGAAATAGTCAACATGTCGGAAAGAAGTTTATGACAATGTTTAAGGAGTTGACCATGACAAGATTTGATCTTTCATAGCGATATTTAGTCTTGACGGATTAATGTAGCAACCACTACATATAATTTGATGTATGGTAGTTGAACAAACAAGACAATGTTCTTCTAATAGAATGGTTACCTAGGACATGTACAAGACATGGTCCAAAGGGTTTTGTTAATTCAAAGGGTGCTAAAAGGGCATGCAAACTGCAATAGTTGAAGTAAGCATAGCGGAGTTGGAATCTTCACCATGATGAAACTGTTAAAAGAGTTTAAATTCATTGAAGCTGATGAAGATGCTTGCGTTTGCAAGAAATTAAGTTGGAGCGCTAAGACATATTTCTAATACATTATGTAGAGAACATATTGTTGATTGGAAATGATGTATCTTGTATTGACACAAGTTAAAAGATTCATTAAAATTAGATTTCGATGAAAGACTTGGGCAAACCCGGAATATTTGGCATCAATATCTATATGGATAGATTGAGGCGCTAATATGGTTGTGCCAGATATACATATATGAGATATTGAAAGGGTTCAATATGGAAACAACAAGAAAGGTTCTTGCTGCATGGAAAGGATTGTATTAAGATTCAAGTGTTTCAACACTTGGTGAGTAAAATCACATGAAGATTTTGATCGATTATACCATGATATGTATATATCCAGAATGTCCTATGCTCTAAATGTTATGAGCACATACCAAAATGATTCATAAGATGATCATTGGACAATAGTAAAGATATTCTTATGAGCTTTAGAAGAACTAAGAATATATCATGTATAAGTGACAAATAGTTAAAGACAGTTCATTGTAAAGTGTTACATTGGTACTAGTTTTGTCACAAGATACAAATTAAATTTTCTCCATTTAGACTATGGGTGGCACAATGTAATGGAAAGGATGTTCCATGATGGATTTGGATGAGTTCCAAAGTTGAGACATTGCGACAGATACTACAACAAAAGGCTAAGTATATAACTGCTATAGTAGCAACAAAGGAGGGCATTTATGTTAAGTAGTTTGTTATCAAACTAGGTGTGGTTCAAAGTGGGCTAATACTATGAAGATATATTGTATGACAAATAATATCAACATATTTTAACCCAAACGAACTAAAGGTCTCACCAAAGGACCAAATTTATACAATGCCATCTCATATGAGAATGAGTGATGCGTAGAGACGCAAAGACATGCAAATACACACGGACCTAAAACTGTCAGATCAGGAGATTATGTTAACCACTAGCAATCGCGTATATGCAACACTAGAAAGCCATAGGTGTTCAATACGCAAAGTTTTTCAAACTAGATTATTGACTCTAGTGCAAGTGGGAGACTGAAGGGAATATGCCCGAGAGGCAATAATAAAGTGGTTATTATATTATTCCATGTTTATGATAAATGTTTATTTTGCATGCTATAATTGTATTAATTGGAAACGTTAATACATGTGTGTTTAATAAACAAAATACAAAGTTCCTAGTAATGCCTCTCATATAAACTAGCTCGTTGATTAACAAGATGATCAAGGTTTCCTGATCATGGACATTGGATGTTGTTAATAACGAGGTCACAACATTGGTGGAATGATGTGATGAACATTCATCCGAAGTATAGCATTACGATCAGAGTCATTATGTTTATATTGCTATAACATCATACGAAGTAATCTTAGTCCTTAGACCATGAGATCATGTTAATTGCTAATACCGGAAGAGTATCTTGATAACGTCACACCGTAAAAGGGTGACTATAAAGGTGGGTTCAGTGCTACGAAGGTGTTATGTTGAGGCTCATGGATCAAGAGTGGGATTTGTCCATACCGATGATGGATAGATATACTCTAGGCCCTCTCGGTGATATCACATTAAGATAGCTTGCAAGCAAGTGATGTGATCACTAGAATGTTATATCACGGGAACAAGAAAAGAGTGCATGTCGGTAACAAGATCAAACTAGGTATTTGGATGCCAATGATCGAATCTCGGACATGTAATATATCGCGGGACAAAGGGATTTAGTTACGACGTTAAAGGTTCACACGATCACAAGGGTCATCGTTGAATATGTGGGAATTAGTACGGATCTCTAGGTCCCGCTGCTGATTATTGATCGGAGAGGGGTCTCGATCATGTCTGCATTATTCGCGAACCGTAGGGTGACACACTTAAGGGATACCGACACCATTTAGGAGCAAATAAGTTTCAGATAAAGATTAAGCAAGCACTGGAATTATTTCAATAGACACCGAAACTGTTTCGGGTGAAATTGCTGAAATTGGTTCTGCATGTAATATTGAAATGTTGCAGGGGGTTTTATGTGAATGTTTTTTAATTAAAGTAATTAAAAAAATTCTAAATAAAATTAATAAATGAGTTTTATTAAATGAGAGTGCATTAAATTTGGAGAAATTTAATGCATTTAAAGTGGAGACTTTAAAAGAGAATGTGAAGGGGCATTTTAACGTGGAGGGGGTTACCACCACATGAATGGGAGAGGTGAAGGGACACCCTCCCCTCCTCCTATAAAAGGCCCCCCTCTCACACCTTCATACTCACACCTCCTCGTGAAGGATATCTTTCCCCCTCTAGTTATTCCCCATGGTCCCGGATTAGCGAGATACATGTTCCCGGTGGCTTTATCTGGAAAGGAGTTGCTGCTTCCGTTGCTTTGCTGGAGCGAGGGATGGAGGTTGTCGGGGTACCGGACGTGTGTGCGATCACGGATGCACTGCTGCGTTGCGGTGCTGGACTTGGTGGTGCTGGACTTGCTGGAGCTGGATCTGATGGACGTGCTGGAGCCGGACATGCTGGACTTCATCACGATCTTCAGATCGGCAAGCGTACAACTACATCATCCAAGAGTTCCTACTTAACAAAACTCGTTGTATTCGAGGGTAAGTTCTCCATGGATGTATATCCACCCGTTGCTTTGTATCTAGTAGATAGATCTTGGTGTATAGTTCTCAACGTAGGAAAATTTTTGTTTTCTATGTTGCGAACCCAACAGTTACAAAGTAGCTAGTGATGACATGAATACATGTCTCAACCAAGTTAGAGCTCGGAAGCTCGCCTAGACATATAAAGTAGGAACATGCAGGACAGACAACCAAGTACGATAAGCATCACCACAACGGAGGTGTAGGTCTTCATCCAGTTCCTCATCCTAACTCCCGCTAAATAGCGCGCGTATCTAGCTTCTTCCTCCACCATAGTGTTGTACCATTTGTAGCTATTGCCACTGAAACGGTGCACCTGTCTCCGGCAGTCTTCCCAATCATCGTAGACTCCGGGAACCCGTCCCTTGTACACGACGTACCATGGCATCTACAAGTTGGCAATAATAATTAAATGGTGGGTGAAAAAACAAGTAAAAGTCGCATATAAAGATATACTTATCAAATAAGGTAACAAAGTAAGCGTTGATTCATAACCCTAATAAGTAGTAGCATGTACATGTCGACACACACAAGTACTTCTGGGGATAAAGAACTATAACTAGACCAACACATCAAGACTTCTAGCTCGGCTCAGGGAACGGGAGGACGCCTTGTTTCGTCATGAACGCCCTATAGTCACCCTGCATCTTTAGGCGATCTACTACGTCACGGTTATTCGGGGGATTGCCTCCGTAGAAGACCCCCCTGAAGTCATGACATCACGGCTGATGATTGCCCCAAATTGTTGTTGGATGCGATACATCTCTTGTCTAATATCTGAATCATTGATCCTGGCCTTGGCTTCGGCCCACCGTTTGAGATGATCTGGCAGCATAGAATTTTGTTGCTCTAGTAGGAACACCCTCATGTGATGGAGTGCGTTGTAGGCTTCCTTCTGACTGCCTGCCAGCTGCTTCACGCAGGGGAATTCCGTCACATGGGTGAAGACGTGCCTGCCAAACTTGAGCTTCTTACGCACGAAGGTGGCGCCTTCCGCTGAGGCATAGCCAGTGAGAGCATCATCCAGAACTTCCTTGATCTTGTCGTAGTTTTTCTTCTTTTCTTGACTCCCTGAGTCGAAATACGTGGCTTGAGAATGTTTCGGCAACAAGCAGATGAGTGTGCAGTGTTGATCTCTGTGCAAAACAATTCAAACAGAATGTGTTGGAAAAAGAATGATGAAAATCTAATAAAGCATGTTATGGCGGCGAGTGAATAATGATTTACTCGGGAAAGAAAGGCACGAGAACTTATTCCTTTGTCTTGTTCGCCACCAGGATGCCTTGGAGGTACGAGGCCATGAATCGCAGTTCAATGGCGCTTCCCAAGCAGCCATCACGCATGTAGTAGGGGTCCACTTTAGCGATGCCCGGGGTGTTCTCTCTAATGATCTGAATGGCCAGGCTGAGAGAAAACAGGCGTACCATGGTATAGTGCAGCGGATATAGGTGGAACATATTGAAGATGTCGTCAAACCGCAGGAAGAATAGATCCGCGGGGACATTATCGACGAAGCCCAAGCCTCGTGGCACCTTAACCACAAATACCGGGTGAGAGGGATCTTTCTCCGCAAGAAGGCGTCTCTCTATCGTCAGCACACCATCATGCACACTCCTCATTTGTGAAGTGACGAGCCTGAGCAATTTCTTAGTTAGCATGGGCTCACCCGCCACATGCATCCTCCACATAATACCCTTGGGTCTTGGTGGCCCATCCTGAAACCTGATCGGATTCGCAGTTGACGCCATCGGCTGGCTCGAGCTACGAGATTTTCTTTTCCTGGCCTTCTTGCCTTTTGGGAAGTGGGTAGGCACTGCAAGATGAGCATCGATCGCCCTATGTAGTGTGTCAGGGCTTAGAATAAAGGGCCAGTTGGATGTATCCGCTGGCTCGGTGAAGGTGCAAGCTGGAGGCGTCTCTTGAGAACCAAAGAGACGTTTGTTGCAAGTGGCTTTCTCTGCGGGGCCACCAGCTAGGTCTTCGTTTAGGTCGCCGAGGAAATGATTAGTGTTGATGAACTCATAGAAGTCATCTTCGTCATCCTCGTTCGGATCTTGCGCCATGGTCATGTTAATATGACCAGCCAAACAATCGCGTGGAGGTGATGGCGGTAGCGGTGTGGGGGTCTTGCCATGGCTTGGCGCTGGCATGACAGGCGGTGTTGTTGTCTGTGGGGTGATGACCCCGGCCGTCCCCAAATGAATCATGCTCTTTGGCCATAGCAGGAATAAGCCGAAGCAACTTCTGAGGACAGCCGGCTCTTCTTCATCCGCTCCTGGGGGTTGAATGGGAGGTTCCAGGTCGTCGTAGCCCCTTAGCACCCGGATAAGTTTAACCCTATGCACGCTATCTGGCATCGGCTTTGAGTGGAACATGCGGAGCAAGGGTTGAATGATGGTACCCTTGGCAACATCCCTCAACTCGTTGTTCACGAAGCTTAAGAGAGTGCATGGAACATCCGTCTGTGAAAAACATGTATGGCATTAAAAAGATGCCATAAGAGTAATAAATGGCAAGGCGGTAAAGTATTTGGTTTACCGTGATGGCTTCGAGCTCAGCTAATGTCGAGGCACCACATACGACGATTGGCGTGCAAGAGACAGAGGGGCTGCTTGATGGCGCGGTGTCGGCCGCCGGTGTATTCTCCCTATCGGGTGGGTTAAGCTCCGGCACCACGGTGATGGCAGGGGGAGTCACTGTGGCATCCCGCAAAACCACTCCTAGAAAATCGCGTTGAATTTGTGCATTGCATCGTCATCATCATGCATTGTTTGCATAAAACTATTTTCGCAACGCCCGTTTTGTTTTCCAAACGCCCCATCTCAATTCAAATGCAAAGCCCGGTTCTCCGGATTAATTATTTTTGGCCGCTATCGGTTTGCACAAGGCCCGTTTAAATCAAATAAAAAGTTTGATTGTTTTAGCGGGGGCAGTCGAATGGGCCGAATCGACCCGAACGACCACCCCCACTAATTAAAATCGGTCCGCCCCATCCCCTTTTTCTACCAATCTACCTACCCACACCCAGCCTCCACCTCACCCCGGCCAACCCCGTCGCGCCACCTCACCCCTCCTCTCTCCACTCACCTCTCACACTCTGCCACATCATCCCACCTCCCCACCCACACCACTCTCCCTCACCAACACACAGCACACACGCCACGCACACCCTCCCCGCCACACAGCCCCACCCCAACTCCCACCTTGCACCTCTCCCTACCCTCTCTCTGCCATCCTGGGCCCGCGGCCACCTCCTACCAGCAACTCCCTCTCTACCCACGCCTGGCCCCACCCTGTCCCCGCTCGCCCACGCGCCACCTCCTCCTCTTTCTTCCCCCGACGCGGCGCTGCCCTCCCTCCAGCTTCTGCAACCGCCCGGCGCCGCCAAGCCCTCCTCTCCCTCGCCAGCGTCCACCGCGCCCCACCCTCCTCTGAGCCTCCCCGCTCGCCAATCTCCCCGCCGGCCGTCGCGATCTCCTCCGGCGCCATCTCCTCCACCGCGAGCACCCGTCCCCCGACCCGCGCACGGCCGCGCTCGGGCCGCCTCGCCGCCGCCGCTCCCTCCCTCCGGCCGCCGCGCGCCTCGCCGTCGACCTCGCCCCGCCGCCTTCCTTCTCTCCTCCGGCGAGCCCGACAGCGCCCGCCTCCCCTCGTCGCCGGTCGTCCCCGCAATGCCCCGCCGTACCCCACCTCGCCGGACCCCCCCAAGCTCCGCCGGTCGTCGCCCCGCCTGCCGCTGTCGCCATCGGTGCCCGGCCGCGAACCGCTCCTCCCCAACGGCCTCAGCAGCCTCCGCTCGCGCTCCGCCCCGAGCCCGAGACCGCCGGCCACGCCCTGCTCCCTCCGGCGCCCTGCGCGCGACCTCCACCCATCTCCGGCCGCCAACCGCCGTGCGACGCCGACCACCGTCTCCGCGCGCGCTTCCTCCCGCGCGCCCTCGGCCTCTGCTCGCCGTTCCTCTTCAGGCCGTGAGCCCCAAACCTGCCAAGTTCGGTTTCAGTACCATGTAGTTTTACTCCCTCACGCGTGAGACGTGTGTGTTTGTATGTGTGTCCCTGTGAACACTTCAACCATCACAATCTTTCAGCGGATCCGAGGACCTATGACCACCAAGTTCGACCTTAACGTGACAAGTTCTTCGAGCGGGCGCGCACCAATCAGGCCGACCCGACACACGGACGACAAGATCTGCTACACGAAACGCTAAGACCCGTTCCCGGTCCCGGAGACCCATCCCGGCGACCCGACCAAGACCCGGACCCCGAAGACTGATCCCGACGAGACCCGACGACCGCGGCTACGCCAAGATCGCCACCGGAACAACAAGCACTTCGTCCCGGACGCCAAGACCGACTCGATGGCGCGTGCCCGACAAGACCCTCGAAACGACAAGATCGACCCTGTGGGACCCGACAAGATCGGCACGACGACAAGAACGGCATCGGCCCGGAAGAATCCGACGCGCCCCGACACCGACCCAAGTCCTTCGCCCCGGAACGACAAGACCCTAACCCCCAGAGTCCGAGAACGATCCCGCCGAGGCCGTCGAACCCTGGACCCCGACCCCGAACCCCGTCGAACCCTAACCAAGATCGTCGAGCCCTAATGTGTGACCCTTTTCCTCGATACCCTATTTTTATAAATCATAACAACTTGTTGCAATTGAATTGTCATACTCGCATGCATATATGTGGTTTGGGGGCCTTATGCCGATTCACCTGATACTTAAATATGGGGCCCATATGCGGGCAAATCTAGTCTCATATTGGCCTTATTTAAACATGTGTAGCGAACCGGTTCCATCTGTTGTCTTGCTAAACAACATTTAATTTGCGGGGTAGATAAACAACTTGAACCATCTAATTAATTGCCGGGACCCCGGTTCCACTTAATATTGACCTAATTGCATCGCACCTTTGCCATGCCATACATCATACATGCATCATGCCCGATCTTCTGCCGTTATCTTAAATATTGCATCCGATGTTTCTTCTAGTGTTTGCTTCTTCACGGATAAGGCCGTTGAGTTGATGTGAGCTTTCGCCCCGATCTTCGGTCGAACCTTCGACAATGTTTTTCAGGCGAGCATCTCCCCCTTTCTACCTATCTTACTTTTATAGTATTTATTCCCTCCTGTTGATCTATTGCTATCTGTGTTGCGATGCTCTAGTTTCCGTACCTATGATATTCCATGCAGCCCTATATTGCCATGGCCACCTCCTATTACCTGTTGTTTGGTAGCTAGTCGGACTTGCGCGTCGTAGTCGCTTGCTCAAGTGTTGTTGCGTGTCGTCAAGTGCCACAGTTGTTGATGTATTGCCGCATGTTGATGTTGGATATGATCATGGTTTTACTTATCGTTCACTTCAATTCCTGTTTAACAACTAAAATTGAAGTAAGCAGAGGCATCGGTGGGTGATAGAAAATATTTGGTTTCCGAACGCCCACTTGTGTCCCGTAGGACCCCGAGTACTTGATACCTGTTCCTTGATTTATCGCGCTATCCACATCCGGGAGGTATATGGGACCCCCCTTAGCCAGAGCTTGATTCATTCTTATTTCTTGGGGCCACAAACTAGTTTGAGGTTTTATTTACGATCCTGTACTTATGCCATGCTACTGCTTTATTTACGATTGTGCGAGGAGCACACTGTACTGTTTAGGTAAGCGGAATGTTTTCGCGGTATCGACAAGCCCAGCCACACTTTCGGGTTCCCAGTCGTTTACAGCCATTGGCGCAAACCTTGAGGCCGTCTCGGAGCTAGCTTACTTCGTTGCGGGTCTACTTTAAGGGGTGGCCCCCTGAAATATTTCTGAATCCTGTGATTGCTTTGTCGTGAAAGCCTCGTTGGGTTTTGTTTTGGTTTTTCCGAGGTTGATCGAGTGTGTGTTGCTATTGGTGCACCCCGGCCGGGTAAAACTTTCTGAAAGCCGTGTCCGCGGTTATGGACGACTTGGAGCACAATATCTCGACCATAGACAAGCATAACTAAAGTTTATTGTTATAAATTTTGACTTTATAATGACTAGTAATCAGCTCCACTATAATGGAATGGCTAAATAATACTGCCCACAACTGCTTGTTTGGATTGTCGCTTGCGACCATTGTACCTGACTAGTAAATATTGCAACTACAACGGAATGGCTAAATAAAAGTACCAGCAACTGCTGGGTTTTGGGATATCTCATGCTAATTGTATCTGACTAGTAAGTGCTGCCACTATAACGGAATGGTTAACTAAAAGTGCCCACTGCTTATTTTATCAGGATGACTATCTATACTTGACTAGTAATTGCTGCAACGATAACTGAATAAATAAAAATGCCAACGGTGTGAGTTCCTCGGTTGACTTCCTCGTTTGGTCTCGAGGGGGAAACGCCAGGATGGGTTTGTTTGATGGTAGAATCAGGTTGTTTCCGAATAGGTCTTTCTTACCCCTCTCTAATAGCCGCCAGTTGTATCGAGTCTCTATAGGTTGTTCAGTGCATGCTGCCGCTGCCGCTCAGTCCACCATACCTATGTAGGCGAGGACCGCCGAATTCTAGCCTCGCCGTGTACTGGCCTCAGTACTGACTCTCCTCTTTTTCCTTTGCCCTTCATCGGCACCCCTTTTGTTTAAGCAGGTTTTGAGATCGACGCCGTTAGCAGGGTTACCCTTCCGGCTTGGCCTGGGCAGGGTTATGGACGCCATTGGTTATTCTTCAGGGCTCTTAGCCCCATTTGCATCTTGTCCGTAGCTGGACGCTCTATCGTTTTTAAGGTGATTTGGATCTTTGTATATTATATCTGTATTCTTGACTCTTGAGTCGCTGTTATATATATATCTGTTCTGTGGGTCCCATCGAGGACTGTTGTGTAATGTTATTACTTCGTTTTCCACCCGCACGAAAGTGCCTGGTGGGCACCTTTGAATCGTTTCTATGCGGGTTTGGCGAATTTTGCTCAAACTTGCATAGGTCCGATTCTGAGGGTGTTACAGTCACCAATGCTTCCGGCGCCGCCGTGCTAGCGGGCGGAGTCACCAATGCTTCCGGCGCCGTCGTGCTAGTGGGCGGAGTCACGAACACATAATTCACCGAATTTGCTGGCGCCTCATTGTTTGAGTGGCTACTGACCATGCTTGGAATCGGGCATGGCCCTTGTCGACCACCCGCACTCCAGTTCGCTATTGACTCCACCAAGGTAGGCAGGATGGAGGTGAGGGTGATTGCCAGGTTGTCTTGGATGATCTACGAGATCTGCGCCACTTGTTCCTTAAGTTCCTGAACCTCGCGGTTTTCCTCGTCGCTCCTTCCCTCCACACGCGTCCTCGGGGGTGGACCAAAATGATCCACCCAATTCTTAGCCCCGAAGCCGTCCAGACGGACTTTCGACGATGGCTTCTTTGTAACCGACGTGATTTTCTTGGCCTGGTTCATCGCCCTGTTAAAAGGTTTATCCCACCGGGTGGCTGTCATCGACCCGTGGGATGAGGAACCATGGGATCGCTGACTAGCAATTTCCTGCTCCTATAGAAGAAGTAACGTGAACCATTTAGAAATTCGACTTGATCGATTAGAATGCAATCGACTTGATCCGTGGTAATTAAATTACTTACCACAAGAACCTCGAAGTCCTTCACCTTAGTTTCCGCGGTGAGTTCTTTGGTTTTGGGGTCCACATCGTAATGAGCCCTGATAAAGTTTCGAAGCTGCCTGTTTTTGAATTTCGAAAAGGGGTTAGGTATCCCCTTAGCTATATACTCGTCGTCCTCCTTATCCCATTTGGGCTCTGCAGCTCTGTAACCACCAGATCCGAGATGGTGGTGACCTATATTCATCACCTGTAATTCCTTTCCCCACCTACTCGAGGCCTTAGCTGCTTTGGATTTCCACTTGGCCTTGAACTCCTGGAATTGATCTTCGGTGATCTGTGGGTCAATCTTTTGGATCTCCTCGAGACTTTTCCCTTCTTTAAATATCTTCTTCTTTATACAGGTTCTCCAGCTGGCCAGGGCGGTGCTCATCTTCGTGAGGGCGGATTTATTTACTTCATTCCCATGATAATCTATGTTCCGATATTGAAGGGGGAACTTGTATCTTGCGTGCAGCTTCTCAAAGAGGAGTGTGCACAAATGGCCATTATCTTTATGCCGAAGATTCTCGGTGTTGATCGAGATGGCGGTCCGGGTGATAGCCGCCACTTTCCCACCGTACCCTTTGATGACATGGTCGGGCGCCAAAGGAACCCCTGTTAGGCTCACTTCGGTAATATCCTCTGTGGCGGTGCTGACCGTGTTCGGGCGCCTTTCCTTCTTCTTCTTAGGTGGATTACTACCACTTGTTGTGCCCTCGCCGCCATTAGTGGTTTCATCATCCGCCGTTCCTTCGGTCACTTCTTCTTCCTCTGTGTCTTCCATCTCATCATCGTCGCTCTCGCAAGGGTTGTATTCTTCATCGCCCTCTGTCATTCTTTCTAGCCTCCCGACCTCCTCCCAGAATGACAAGGGTCTCTTTTCAGGTCTCACTTCTCCTTCAGTGTTGATACGCTGAGAAGAGCCAGCCTCGTCATTGTCACACATGTTTGCACTAATAAAAGGCAAATAATGGTTAGTAAAGTGCACGGAAAAATCCGGCATGACCTTTGCTAATTTTTGTTAAACTAGGGGTGCCTGATTTCTGCCGAAACGGAAGTTAATCAACATTTTGGCAAAAATCGGGACTCATTTCATACAAGCACCTGCATACACGACATAAGAAAGTGCTTCATACAAGCACAAGCACAATTTCAAGTGCTACAAGTGTTGCAGATCATAACAAAAAGTGCTTCATACAGTATTATAAAAGTGCTTCATATAGTCAAATTAACATTTGTTCCTACAGAGTACTTCTCCATTTTCCCCTTTATTTAAGCTCCAGGGTATAGGTTAAATACCTTCTATCCCGGACAGGTTATATTTCCATTATATAGCTTACGGTCTAGTAAAACAAATATCTGATTATAAGAGGATAATGCCATGCAAGAACAAATTACCCACTATTAACTTGTATTATCGCTCATGTAAAAGAAAAAATTTCACTGAGAAGGACAAATGCCAAATTACCGACTATTAATTTTTTTACTATCCTATGGTCATAAAAAGGAATTTTTATTTCTTTTATATCTGACTCAGGAACCATGTAGAAGGAACTGAATGTCTACTATCCTCTTCAATCTGAACATGTCACTCTGTCTTTACATGTGCCAATTGAGATTTACAACAATCGAACTAAGAACTTAGCATATAGGTAGATAAGTATGTTATAAAATCTTTCAGATAAGTATGTTATATCTGGAATTCTACATACGGCAAACAAAAACATCCTCTACCCGACAATGTAAATGCACCTTAAAATAGATGCATCTTCTGCATGCTTAAAGTTTCTTCCTAGGTGCTTTCAGGTATGTATATATTCCTTACATTCTTTAAGAACTATATTGATCAATCTCCCCCGTGTTATTCTATGGACATTAAGGTTTTTTAAGGTGCTAGATGATTCAGACTATACTAACAGAGACTAATCTGAAATTCATTATTGGAGAATTACATACGAAAGTTCCTAAATCCCTAAATGCAGCAAAATGATATGGCTATGATAGAGTAACCAAATTCCTAAATTACATGAATCCACCAGATTTAGATGGAGAATATCATGTCCATGAGGTGAGATGAAATCAGGTGATGTGGGACTCGACGGTACTTACCCGGTCGTGGTCGCCGTGGCGGTGTCAGAGGCAGGGTGGAGCAGTGGAGGCGGCACCAGAGGCGGGGTCTCGCGGAGGCGTCGGTGCCAGAGGTGCGGAGCGGTTTAGCTTAGATCTCGCTGGTGCGGCGGTGCAGTGGTGCGGTGTGGTCTGGTGGGGCTCCTCCACGGCCTCCTCCTCCTAGGACGCGCCCCTCCATGGCCTCCTCGGACGCGCTCCTCCATGGACTCCTCCTCCTAGGACGCGCGGCGGCCTCCTCTCCTCATCCGCGGACTCAGCGGCCTTCTCTCCTCCTCCTCCTCGGACGCGGCAAGTGCGGCGGCAGGCAGCGGGTGAGCGGATCAGATCGAGCGGCGGCAGTGGCGGCGCGTCTCTCGGCTCGGGGACGATCTGTCTGAGGATGGGAGAGGGACGGGTCCGTGCTCGACAGTTGACCTGTCACGGCACTTAGCTGTAGCGCACCGTTACCTAGTGCGCTACGGTTAACAGGTCAAATAAGAGGGCGGCTGCCCCTGTAGTTTACACTAACACTACCGTATCCCACTAGTTCTGCCCTACGCTGACTAAACCGAGAGCACCCAGGTTCGAACCCTGGTGCCCCCTTTTTTGGTTTTTTATTTTGAAACTACTTTAAAATGTTAAAAAATATCCCAAAAACTATGTAAACTATATAAAATATCTGTTATATATTTTATATGACAAAAGTGGTACATATATATCATAAAAGTGGTACAAAAGTGATTCAAAGTAGAAAGAAATTAAATAATAATGTGTCCATTAATAATATGCCATCCATATGCATCAATACAATCTTTTTTGAGCATGCGTTTTACAATCTTTTTTGAGCTAGTGTTTTACAATATTTTTTCCCTTCTTTGTCGCGGTTGAATAATTTAGCCCCGGCACTTTTATGTTTCTTCGCTCGAATGGGCTATCTTTTTTGGGTAAGTTTGTCCTTTTTCTTCTTGTGATGTATGTTTCTTCATTGTAGTCGTCGTCATCTTCAATCTTTGGATCGCCATACTGGTCGAAGTCTTGCTCGTTGGCGACTCCATCCATTCCGATGATGTTTCTTTTTCCTCTCCTCGCGACAACACGGCTAGGCTTTGTCGGGTCGGTAATAGAAAACATTGGTCCACTTTGCTAGCCAGTACCCACAGTTCATTTTTCGCGACGACGTTCACACCGACGGCCTTGGATTTGCCTGCTTCGGGTATTAACATGGTTATGAAATACCGATCTTCTCTTTCGACGCTCTTGGCCCATCTAACACGGAACATCGGCACCTTTTCTCCACAGTAGTCGAGCTCCCAGATCTCCTCGATCCTTCCGTAAAATCTTTCCTTCACCTTGTCATCGGTGTAGAATTCCGATGTTACGCATGAGTTCTGATAGTCACACTTGTTGTCTTTTTCCTCCGTGTAGAATGTGTAGCCGTTGAAATCATACGCCTGATAGGTCACCAGGTTGTGCATGGGTCCCAGCGACAAGGTGAATATGATGTTTTCCTCCGCAGAATGCGATTGCGGGGGATTATCTAGGAGCGTCTGCCTAAACCAACAAGTGAAATCTGAGTTGTGCTCTTTGATTATTTCTCCCTACGTCCTTTGTATGCCCCGGTCACTGTACTTCTTCTCGATTGACCTTTTGTGCTTTTGTACCCAAGGATTGACCAGTTCTAAATGTTGTAGCGCGACCAGGTTTGCTCTATCAAAGTCTACGCGTCGACAATCGAAGTCTGCATGCAGTACGCGACGACCCTCTTGGTGACCCGATCCGTCGAGCTTGCCAAGGTGCCTATTGACGGGAAGACCGACGGGGTTCTCGATGCCTAGATAATTCGTGCAGAAAGAGATGCACTCTTCGGCCAGAAAGCCCTTGGCTATGCTTCCATCTGGACGGGACCTGTTGCGAACGTATCCTTTGATGTGTCCGTTCATCCTTTCGAACGCCATCATGCTGCGGAGGAACATCGGGCCGAGTTGGATGATATCCTCCACGATATGGACCAACAGATGCACCATAATGTCAAAGAATGCGGGCGGGAAGTAGATCTCGAGCTCGCATAGTATCACCACGATCTCCTCTTGTAGCCTCCCGAGCTGTTTCACGCTAATTGACTTTCGAGAGATGACGTCGAAAAACTTGCAGAGCCCAAACAGTATTTCTCATACATGCTCGTCCATTATACCTCGTAGTGCAACCAGAAGTATCTGCGTCATTAGCACGGCACAGTCATGAGACTTCATCCCACTAAACCTCTGCTTAGCCTCGTCTAGGTACCTGCTTATCTTGCCCGCGTAGCCGTAAGGAAATTTGACTCCTAGAAGGCACTTAAAAACTATTTGATCTCATCCTGGCTTAGTGTGAAGCATGAAGGGGGGCAGTAATATTCGTTCTTCTTGACCTTTTTACCCTTTTGACGACCTTGTGTCGCCTCCGACTAATGATCATCGTCATCTTCCTGATCATCAGGAGTAGGGCGTCCTCCGTGAAGATCCTTCCGGATGCCCATGAATATCAAGTTGTTCCTTGCTTTAGGACCATCTTTCATCCTATCTGGCATGTTGATTAGGGTGGCGACCAGACTCTCGTACACATTCTTCATGATATGCATGATGTCAAGGCTATGAGGCGTGCGGAGAAACTTCCAGTATGGCAACTCCTAGTAAACAGACCTTGTTTTCCATACCTTCATCAATGGCTTGTCTTGCTGCCTCTTTCGCTTCTTTCCCGGTTTAGGACACTCTTTCTAGTTTTTGAGCAATTCATCCACTTCTTCGCTGCTCCTCCGCTCTGGGATTCCTCGGGTCTTGGATTTCCCATCGAACAGATCTCCATGTTTTCTCCATGCATCATTCTTTCCAAGCCACCTCCGGTGCCCCATGAACACGGTTTTCAAAGACCCTGGATCTTTCTCTAGTTGGAGATAGGTCATGTTATCCATGCACCTAACGCATGCGAAGAATCCTTGGATAACCTGCCCCGAGAAATATCCGCAACCTATATAGTCTTGTACCATAGTGACCAACGCGGCTCTCATAGTGAAATAATCTTGTGTGGCAGCGTCATACGTATTGGCTCCGGATTCCCATAACATGGCTAGCTCCTCTTTCAACAGCCCGAGATATAGATTGATGTCGGTACCAGGTTGTTTTGGCCCTTGAATTAGCATACTCATTTGTATGTACTTCTTTTTCATGCACAACCAGGGAGGGAGGTTGTACATCCATACAAACACGGGCCAAGTGATGTGCGTGCTGCTCTGGCTACCGAATGGATTGAGTCCATAGGTGCTCGCACCTAGCCTGATGTTCCTCGAATCTCCACCAAATTCTGGGAATTCAAGGTCTAATGCTTTCCACTGGCTAGCATCTGAAGGGTGCATCAGCAGCTCATCCTTTTCAGGGTCATCGTAATCTCCTGGCTTCTTTCTTTCCGCATGCCAGCGCATGAGATTTGCTTCCTTAGGGCTGCGAAACAGCGTTGCAGACGAGGAGTGATAGGAAGTACCATACCACTTTTCGAGGAGCTTTCTTCCCTTTCTTGTATCGACTAACACCGCACACCGGGCATGTGGTTTTATCCGCGTCCTCGCCCCGATAAATTATGCAATCGTTGATGTAGACGTGGTATCTAATGTGCGGTAGATCAAGAGGACACATGATTTTCTTGGTGTCCTCGATACTAGTTGGACACGTGTTCCCCTCTGGGAGACGATCATGCCAGAATGCCATCATATCGTCGAAGCTTGCGTCGGTCCATTTGTGTTTTGCCTTCATCTCCATAGCCTTGAGCGTTACATTCAATCGGGTATCATCGGGCTTGCATCCTTCATACAATGGAGTAACCGCGTCTTTCTCAAGTTGCGCAAGCTTGGCTTTCTCTCTAGCGGTAACCCTGGTGTTACTCGTCTGCTTGAGAAGCAGTTCTTGAACATAAGGGTCCCGCACCCAGCCTGACGTTGTTCCATCGTCTGGTCCGGCATCTAGATCATCATCATCCTGGTCTGCTTTCGAACCTTCACCATCTCCAAGAGACTCTTCTTCATCTCAATGTCCTTGTTGTCATCATGATCATGTTGCCTACCTTCCTCATTTTCTGCCGCCCCATTTACGGCCTCATCGTCTTTGTCATCACTTATCCACCGAGTGCAGCCATCCATGAAACCATGGCGGAGCAGGTGCGCCTGCAAATTTCCGGAATCTGGGTCGATCAACCAATTGAGTTTGCATCTTCTGCACGGACATCTTATCTCCGTCATGTTATTTCGTATCATGTCGGCCGTCGCGCATTTCAAAAATCTAGCCACAATGTCTTCGCTCATTATGCGGACCATGGTTGCCTGCGCGGTGTACACGGTAGAATTAGAAGTTTATTACAACCACAGAACCAACACATGCATGCAATGGTCAATGGAAAATTTCGGCATGACGTATCCTAAAATTAGGACCTTTGTGAAATGCCGAAGTCTTGCCAAAATGGAAATGAATCAACATTTTGGCAAAACAATGCCAATATATGAGAGAGCATGCAATGCATGCTCTCCAAACACATGAGAGCATCGATCCTCTCCATAGATATGTGACCATATCATCCATACACATAAACACATCCTCTTACATAGACAACTTACCGAGATGAGAGACCGAGAAGATCTCGAAGGAGAGGTAAGAGACCGAGAGGATGGTGGCCGGAAGGAGAGCTTTCCTCTATTATGTATGTAGCATCTAAGGTAAGTTTTACATGCTACAAATGGTGAAATAGTGGAGAAATTGAGGTGGTAAGGCAGAGGGGGGCGAGATCCAAGGAGGAAGAAGGAGGGGAAAGTGAAGTGGGAGATGGTGAGATCTAGTCAAATGTGAAAAGGTATCTGCCAAAAAGTAGTAGCAGAACGCACATCCGTGGCGCACATGGAGCGGTGCGCCACAGGTATAATGAACATTCGTGACGCACATACCAGCTGTGAGCCACAGACGTGTTTTCCCAGTTACACATCAGGGTGGCGCGATCTTGCCTGTAGCGCATGGAGGCCATGTGCGCCACGACTACCAGCCACACCCGTAGTGCACTTCCCACAGGTGCGCTACGGCTATGTGGTCTACGGACGATAGTGCCCTGGCCCACACTCAGCCGTGGTGCACCACCCACATGTGTGCCACGCTTGCGGTAGTTAGCCGTAGGGCACCTGTGGCCAGTGCGCCACGCCTATTTTAGCCGTGGGGCACCACTAGCACGTGCGCCACGGATGTGCGAATTACCTATAGCCATTTTCCTGGTAATGTATGATTTGTTACCCTAGCTGCATAAAGTCTCACGACCCATGAAGATTCAAGATGATGGCCCAAAGAAGCAGCCTATAAAGGCCTTAGTTGTATTAGGAATAGAAATATGAACCAACGTTATGTTGGTGTTGTAATCATACATATGTAACCTATCTGTATATGGCTTTGAGACCCAGCCAATTATATATAGGACAGGAGAAGCCTATGAGGAGGTACCCAAAAAAACCCAAGTGATCTATAATAGTGTTGCTCATCAAGTAATTAGGCGACTTCGATTCCCTTGTTTGCCTGACATCTGACGAAATCCCCAACATTCTCTTATCCGCAAAACCCTAAGTCCATCACCATGGGCATTGCTGAGGTTACCCCTCATCAATGATGTTATCACACAGAATTCATCATCGGTAGGTGATACGTGTCCCATTTTGATTTGTCAGTGTGTCATTCTGTGGCTTGCCCACGTGGTCTCGTCTGATTAGCGCAAGCTTGGTCGTGCCAACCTTACATGTGTCAGCACGACGTCGAAAGGTGGTGATGAACAAAATTTGTCACGGCCAGTGTGACATCATAAACGGGATGGATGGCGTCATGAACGGGTTGGATGACGTCACGGATATGGAGATAATGGAATTGGGTCGTGATAGAAAAAACATCAGGAAGTCGATGATGTCATAGACGGCGAACATGACGTCAACAAACATCACTGACGGCCACTAGCGGTGTTGTCTGCCATGTGGCCTCGATTGTGATGAAATAAAAACGTCATGAACGATCGGGCCTAGGCTGGGCCGGTCCAATTGGCCGCGAAAAAATTACAGGAATGTCACAGATGGCCACCTCATGAACCGCCCAGTTCTTGTAGTGAGGCCACAAGCTTGAGGAATCTTCACAACTCAATTGGAGGCCTCAAAAACTCACCACAACTCTACACAACCATCTAGGGTTCCAAGAACCCTAGAGTAACAAGCCCAACAGCTTGAACTCACCGAATCTCCGAGGAGAACTCAAACCTATGCACCAAATGCAAGAGGCAAGTCCTTCACTCTCGAATTCCTCCAAAGCTACAAAAGCTATTGGGGAAATAAGAGAGGAAGAACACAAGAGGAGAACACAAAACTCTCCAAGCTCTAGATCCCAAGGATTCCTTCACAAAGAAGGGATTTGGTTTGGTGGAGTTGTAGATCTAGATCTCCTCTCTCAAATCCCTCAAAAATATGCAAGAATCATTGGAGGGGGAAGGGGAGAGGGCAAGATCTTTAAGGTCAACAATGGAGGAGAGAGAATTAAAAACAAACCAAAAGAACTTATGCCCATGAAGCAGAAGAGGAGCCCCTTTTAAAGGCCTCCTAGATCTGCCTGTTACGCATAGATCCGTGCACAGCCAGTAGTACCAGTGGGGAGCCGGAACTACCACTAGCACCCAGCCAACGGTCACAAAACTGTGATGCGAAAGAAAGAAAAATAAGCCTGGCCGATACTACCACCGGTCCACCGGAACTTCTGGCAGGGACGATACTACCACCTTTACTTCTGACCAAAGATCCGCCAAAGAGTACACACCAAATAGAGAGTTTACTGAATTGAAACCGGGATGATTGGAAAGAGATCCAGAAAATCATGCAGCACTACCAACGGCAATTATGCCCGAGCGGTACTTCTGGCGCCTAGCCGATACTTCCGCCATAGACAGTACTACCTCCTCTACTTCCAATCGAAGTTCTGGCAAATAGAATCACAACATGCATAGAGAATACTGAACTAAAATCAGGATGACCGGAAATAGCCCCGGTACTACCGGCAACAAATATTCCCTAGTGGTACTACCGGTGGCTCGCCGAAACTTCTTCCCAAGGAAACTTTAGAACCAAAACTGTAAAAACTTTCACATCCGAACTCCAAACGAGATGAAACCAATTTTGTCAAAATATTGGGTATCACCAAGGGAGAAAATATCATGAATATATATGTGAGATATCTCCCAAGGTGTGGAGCCAGAAAACCCGCAAGATCAAAAATGCAATAAGATGTGGAAGGCAAATTCGTTTTTGATGAAGTAGAGCTTGTTATGAAGATAACCACAAGCTCTAGATCCTCACATGGAAATGATACAAATAACAACCAAGAAAGATGATGATGTGTATGCAAAGGTTTGAGCTTTCTCCGGAACATATGATCGAGCTACTCACTTGAGAGCCCCTTTTGATAGTACGGCTATCTATCCTGAACCCGGTCTCCCAACACTACAACAGACCGGTAAAATAGAAAGCCTATTGTTGGGGATATACTTACCGGGTATACCCATTGTGACTCACTAACAAGGGTGGACCACTTTGGGTTAGAGCTTTGCTTCATGGGCGGCCCAGTCAGGGAGGGAAGACGGAGGTCCATCCGGCTACGGGAAGGCCTAGAAGATTTACCGACTTAGGCATGTATAGTTACTTGTAGTCCAAGATGTACTTTGTAACCGACTCTATATCATAGCCAGATAGGTCTCTCCTATAACCCTAGGCTGGATATCTATATAAGCCGTCCTAGCGACCAACCTTTAGGATACCCCACAATCTACAACCTCAACTCGCACAGGAAAACCTCTCTTGTAATCTATACTTCTGGCTCTGCCGTATTACTGGATTGCTAGCAGGAGTAGGATCCGTCCAAAGCCGGCGGATTGAAACCTAGGTAAAGCTTGTGTGCTCACCATCCCGGAACACCGGCGCATCACACCCCTTTATCCATACGCCTCGAGGACCCCCTCTTGGTGTACATGTCTTCAATCCGATGATAGTTGGCACCCACCGTGGGGCAGGTGAGTTTCGGATCTGCATTCCGGGCGGAATCTGCATGAACCGGAATCGGCAAGACAATCACCATCGGTCGGGTCCTCTAAGCCAGTGACATCTCTCTTGTCCTTCTCGACGAGACTTGGATTCTGGCTAGGGAACCTGTGACCACCTACACCATCATGTCTTTAGGTGAGATCGATGTTTACCTCGGTTTTGCTGAACCTAGCCAACCCACCCCAGTGGTGATGATAGAGGTGGAAGAAATTTCTAGATCCACTTTGTATGCGGAAGAAATAGAGTTCCAGGTCTCAGAAAACCCTAATCCCACCCAGCTCGCACCTAAAGCGGAGATAGTGGAGAAGATCGGATCTGAAGAGGATCTCACCAAGGAAGTTGAATCTGAAGCAGATCTCCCTAGGGAGGTCGAATCTCAGGAGACTCTCCTCAAGGAGCTTGAATCTCAGGAAGATCAAAGCAGCAACAGCTCTAGATCTGGCTATGTCGATGCTGGAGGAGGAAAATCACTCCTGAGGCACATGTTGAGGCGGATGATGTTGCACGGAAACGCCAGCATGGAATAGATCCTTGAGACCATAAAATGTTTCGAGGAAGCCAACGAAGAGAGACGCAACTACCTCAGGGGACACACATCACACTTCGTCAGATATGTTGGATCCGGATCTGGCTCCGCTAATGTTGGAGAAAACAATGACTCGGTGTTGGAGGCAATCGGAACGAACACCAACTTATCAGCATCTTTGGATGATTCCATGACGTCAGCAGAATTCCAAAAGTTCTCCGCGGAAATTGAATAGGAGATCAACTCCAGGGCTGTGGAAGAAGGAGAAGCTATGGATCAAAGCCCCTACAATAGTATGGATGAAGGATCCGGATAAAACTCTCCTGGACCGCATAATGATATGGATCTCAAAGAAAATCCTGATGTCCAAATGCCGAGAGTATTGATAGAAGCTTGACTCTAGGAATTGGACCAAAAGCCCTCTTTGCTACTAGTACTACCAAGAAGACAAAGAAGAAGAAGAAGAAGAAGAAGAAGAAGACTCCGGCTAAAGATCTTCCAGCTAAGGTGGTGATAGCCTAAGAATATGAAGAGGATTCAGATGGAGCTTTGATCCCTGATGAGCCAAAAGGCACTCCGTTGGATGGACACGTGGTTACCCCTCGTGCCCATAAGATCCTCGGAGAGGCCCTCACCACACCTATTCCAACAGCTGCAAAACTTACACCTACAGAGTTGGAGGACAAGGCCCAAGCCCTAGAAGCGCATCGCCTGGTGCTCACTGATGAAGCCGCTCACATCCTCGAGGAGAAGCAGCGCCTTGCGGCTACTGGACAACCTAGTTCCCTACAGCATCAGAAGACCTGGAACAGCCCTGAGTTGGCTAACAAAAATCCGTAAGTGAACAAAACCCTTTTTGAAGGAGATATAGCCGTAGGGAAACCTCGGATCGACAGCAAGGGAAATCGGGTGTTAGGCATGCTGGTAGAAAATGCTGCTGCGGCCCGAGATCTCTTGGCAAATAATTCAAGTCCAGACCAGGTCCGACTAAGTGTGAAGCTACTCACCAAGGGCCTGGAGCAACAGAAGGTCACCACATCCGGCAGAGGAAAGCTGATCTCCAAATCCGACCAATGCCACACGGACATGGCTCAACAGCAAGATGTAAGGCCCTGATGGGAGCCGGATCGATGCTACCACTCCGACCCTCGGGAAGACAACTTTTCAAGAACCGGATCTTCAGGACATCAGCACAAACCCGCATGAAGCTGGAGCAACAATGCCTCAGGTGTAGAGCGAGACGTCATTGCAGCAATGGTCCAACAGCAACCTCCCCGGCGATAGTCAAACAATTGCAGGGAAGATGAAGAAGCACAATGTCGGGAGCAGGACTAGCAAAGAATGCCCCCTCCTAGACACACAAGCGGTCTGGATGAGCCATGTCAAAATGACGGCAACGACGGACGAAGAAACGATGAACACTGTGCTAGATCAAGTTGGCACGGCGGCCGTCATCACGAAGCCCATCCTGGGGGTAATAATCAACCACCACCACTGTCTCTGCCAAGCAGCCACCATAATGGCTCCACTGGAGGCCAGGGGGAGCTGCGGCGGAGGAGGTGACAGGAGAAGCAGAAGTACATCTCATGGACATCGTAGCCACAGCGAACAACCAAGACGGCGCTCTCTGTCACCAAGAGATGCTAGGCACCAGATCAACTCAAACATAGAGGCACGGCACTATGAGTTGGACAATATCTATGTGGGTCCAAAATGCTTTGGTCCGTGCATACGACAAACAAAATTTCTCGAAGGATTCGTTGTCTCAATGGACATTCAACCCTACTACGGTGTGGCTTGGCCAGACACCTGGCTCCAGGACTTCTTCCAGGCTTGCTGCATCGCCAAAGGAGGAAACAGCTTGGTCGCAACCCGGTATCTCCCTCTAATGTTGAGGAAGACGACTCGATCATGGCTCAATGAACTTCCGGAAAACACCATCCACAACTGGTATGACATGCAAAGTGCTTTCTTTCAGAACTTTGAGGGAACATACAGGAGGCCTTGCACGGTCGAAGATCTGCAGCAGTGCACCCAGAAACCCGGAGAAACTTGTCGGGACTACCTTACATGATGGATTGACACGAAGAACTCCTACGAGGGAGTAAACAACCAAACCGAGATAAAATCATTCATCGCGGGACTCCCAATCGGATTACTATGTCAGCACATAAAGTGTGACTAAGTAACTGATCTGGGAGAGATGATAGAGACAGCAAGTAAATACGCTGACGCTAACGATGCCTCGGAGGGACTGCTAAATGTACTAGTTGTACCACAGTCGGCAAAGCAGCCAAAGCAGCAGGCCCCAAAATGCAAGAACACCTCGGAAGAAAAACCCAGTCCAGAAGCCGCGACAGTCAATGCAACTTTTGGGCTGGAGCACAAGGAGGCCACGAAGGCGGCCGGGGACGAGGCCGTGGAACTCCCAGAGTCCAAGGTAGAGGAGACCAGCAACCTGGCAAAACCTACTCTTGGGCCGACATTGCCAACAATCCGTGTGTGCATCACCTAGATGGCAACGGGGGCTCGTCCCGCACCAATGTTGAGTGTCTTTTCAACGACGACATCAAGAAAGACGAATCCACTGTCTACAGGGCCAAGCGACAAAAAGGAAAGAAAAATTCTGACAAAGACAAGGAGTCCAAGGAAGATTCCGACATAGAGGAGGCAGAAGCCTCAAATCCCAAGTCGAATGAAAATAAGACCTTCCCAACCAAGAAAGACACATATTTCTGCTTCCTTGGATCCCATCCATCTAAGGTCAAAAAGGCGGTAAGGCATGAGCTCAATGCAACAGTTCTGACTATCCCTCAGTATCTGTACTGGTCGGAAATTACAATTACCTTTGACCGGATCAATCATCCGCCTAAACCACATAGGTGAGGAAAGTACACTATGGTTGTCAATCCACTTATTGACAGCTATGGGTTCTCCAAGACCCTCATGGACGGTGGCAGTAGCATCAACATCAAAACACTACGCCGGATGAGGATATTGGAAACACAGCTGAATCATAGCTCTATGACTTTTCATGGAGTTGTCCCCAGAAGACAAGCAAACTCCCTAGGATAAATCACTTTGGATGTTACCTTTGGAACTCCAAAGAACTACGGACGGAAGAAATTTCCTTCAAAGTGGTCCCATTCAAGAGTGCATACCACGCTATCTTTGGAACGTTCATCTTACTAGGCTTTTATGGCTCGCCCTTGTTATATTTACAACATGATGAAAATTCCAGGTCCCAATGGCGTCATCATGATCTGGGGAGACCCGAAGAAGGCATGAGAGTGCGAGGATGGAAATGTCGCCTTTGTTGAAGCCATACTACATGCTGAGGAGTACCAGCAGATCAAGAAGAACATCGACCCGTCCGAGATGCCCGCGATGAAGAAGGAGGTGACAAAGCCGACTCTGAAGTTCAAGGCATTGGAAGATACAAAGATAACACCATTCAAGGATGATGACCCCTCCAAGGTGACTCAGATAGGCGTAGGTTTAGGCTACGCATAGGAAAGCGTGCTTGTTGATTTCCTCAAAGCCAATAAAGATATCTTTGCATGGCAGCCATCTGACATGACCGGAGTACCTAGGGAACTTGTCGAGCATAGCCTAAATGTATACCCCAATGCTCAAACCATCAAACAGTCCTTATGATGTTTCGGCGATGAAAATCACAAAGCAATAGCTAAGGAACTAGCCCAGCTCGAGTTAGCCAGATTCATAGAAGAGGTCATCCATACTGATTGGTAGGACAATCCTGTAATGGTCCCTAAAATGGACACAACTGATTTAAGGATGTGTCTTGATTATACTACCTTGAACAAGGCTTGCCACAAAGATCTGTTTGCTTTGCCTAGAATCGATCAAGTTATCGACTCAACAACAGGCTCGGAACTCATGTGCTTTCTCGACGCATATTCCGGATATCACCAAATTCTGATGAAAGAGTCAGACAAAATAAAGACTTCATTCATCACCCCTTTCGGAACCTTCTGCTATGTAACGATACCTTTTGGGCTCAAAAACGCAGGAGCTATGTACCGGTGCACTATGCAGCGTTGCCTCCATGATCAAATAGGATGCAATGTACATGCATATGTGGATGACATAGTTGTGATGTCCAAAAAGAAGGAAACATTAATTTCCGACTTGGAGGAAACATTTAGCAATCTACAAAAATACAACATAATGCTTAATCCGAAGAAGTGTTTCTTTGGAATACCAGCTAGAAAATTGTTAGGTTTCATTGTGTCTCAAAGAGGCATAGAGGTGAACCGAGACAAAATAAAGGCTATACTCAACATTTCTAGGTCGACTCGCCTGAAGGACGTACAATGGCTAATTGGCTGCATTGATGCGGTCAGTCGGTTCATAAGTTGGCTTGGTGAAAGAGCCACACCTTTATACAAGCTCTTGAAAAATACCAAGAAGTTCGTATATACTGATGAAGCTGAAGCTGCACTTCAGGATCTGAAAATCATACTCTCATCCGCCCCTATCCTTACAGCACCAGAACCACAGGAACCGATGTTGCTTTACTTAGTTGCGACAAATAGAGTCATTAGGGTCATCATGGTGGTGGAATGGCCAGAAGAAAAACAGGAATACCTGGTGCAGCGTTCGACTTATTATCTGAGCGAGGTCTTGACTAAATCGAAGCAAAGGTATCCTCATTACCAAAAGTTAGCCTATGGTGTGTTCTTCGCATCCAAAAAGCGATGACATTATTTTCAAGAGCACAAGATTACCATGGTGAGCATAACTCCCATGTGAGACATAATCAACTGTGATGTTACATGATGCATCGCTAAGTGGGTCATTGATCTATCATCTTTCGACATTGAGTATAAACCTCGCATAGCAATCAAATCCCAGATTCTTGTTAACTTTGTCACTGATTGGATAGAGACAGTGGAAAACATAGGTCTCCCAAAGATGGAAGTTTGGACCTTACACTTTGATGGGTCTAAAGCGCTCGGGGGCTCGGGGCTTGCATGGTTCTTAAGTCAACCCAAGGTGATAAACTGTTCTATGTGTTGCAGATTCACTTCACAATGACAAATAACATTGCAGAATAAGAAGCCCTGCTGCATGGAATTTGAATTGCAAAAGATTTCGGCATTCACCGACTCATGTGTTATGGAGACTCGGATTTAGTTGCACAACAAGTATCCGATATCTGCAATGCAAACAAGCACATGGCAACATATAGGGCTATCGTGGATGAACTATCTAAATCATTCGAAGGGTTTGAAGTTCAACACATTCCCCGAACAGAAAACAAGGAAGCAGATGCTCTGTCAAGAATAGGCTATGCGCGGAAAAAGATCCCAGCTGGTGCTTTCTTGGAGCACTTAAGATTTCCCTCTATCATAGGAGTTGATGAGGAGTATCCGACCAAATCCGACTCACCTCTCATAGCAATTCTGGCTGTAATTCCCAGCTGGACACAACCCTACCTTGATTTCTTAGTAGATAGAAAATTACCCAAAGATGAAGTTCTGAGCCAACAGATCATCCGATGAGCAAAATATTACACAGTGGTGGGAGGTGAGCTCTATAAGCAGAGTGTGTCTAGGGTTTTCAGTGTTGTGTTTCTCTGAAAGGAGTGGAAATCCACGAAGGCAAATGCGTACATCACACCGCAGCCAAATCTTTAGTGGCAATGGCCTTTAGACATGGATTTCTTTGGCTTATAGCTAAGGCATATGCCAAATAGTTGGCCAAGACGTGCAAAGGTTGCCAAAAGTATGCCAAACAAGCCCATGTTTTGGATGATCAACTGCGAAAAATTCCGATTACATGTCCCTTTGCGGCTGGGCGCTTGACATGGTAGGACCGTTTAAATGGGCTCCAAATCGATACACCCACCTTCTTGTGATGGTGGATAAATTCACAAAATGGATTGAGGCAAAACCCGTCACAAGTTGTGATGGAGAAATAGCCAAAAAGTTCATCGAGGACATTATAATCCGATTTGGATATCCACACAGTATTATTACAGACAACGGGAGTAACTTTTCCATGGGAGAACTCGTCAAATTTTGCGATGAACAAGGAATTCGACTTGATATCACATCAGTCGCACATCCACAAGCCAATGTACAAGTCGAACGGGTAAATGGTTTAATTCTTCAAGGCCTACGACCAAGACTCTAAGCACCACTTCATCGTGTTGCGGGGGCTTGGGCGGACGAATTACCGTATGTAGTATAGAGTTTAAGAACTACTCCCAACAGGTCAACCAGATGTACACCCTTCTTCTTGGTCCACGGTGTAGAGGCAATTCTTCCAAGTGATCTTATTCATACCTCTCCCCGAGTCGCTGCATATGTCAAAGAGGATGCCGAAGTCGCTCAACAATATGACCTCGATATGCTCGAGGAAGTTTGTGGCGTTGCTGAGCAGAGATCTACATCCTATCATCAGAAGTTACGCAAGACTCATAGTGAGAGAGTCAGAAACCGGTCTTTTAGAAAGGGCGATCTGGTTCTCCGGCTAGCGTAAAAATGAGAGAACAAACTTGCCCCTATATGGGAAGGTTCCTTTATGGTTAGTCGAGTATTGCATAATGTCTCTTATTACCTGACTGACATGAGGCCAGAAAAAGAAAGACCTGCTACTAAGAAGAGAAAGAGAGCTGGAGGCAGTACAAATCTGTATAAGATAGACTGTCCATGGAATATTGCTCAGCTACATTCCTTTTATTGTTAAATTTCTTTTTTATAATCATATCCATGTACATGTTCAAAGTGAAATAAAGTACTGGTCTCCTCAATGTTTTTCTGAGATGTTTTTTATATGTCATCTTATTTCCGAATGATCATGTCATAGTCGAAAATTCCAGAATACTTGAAAGTACTTTATGATCATGTTTGTTCTAGTTAGATTTCCGATTCTAAAAATGCTACTTTCGGGTATAAGTCTAAATTTTCTAGTTTATACTTGGGTTTTTATCTGATTGCTTGATGCGGATATTTTTTGAGTAACGAATTCTTGGTACTGGAAGCCGGCTTTGATTCCGGGTTTAAACTGGTTTAGCAATTGAGCTCCATTTCTCAGCAAAGTTTCTATGATGAAGGTTTGCTGGCTCATGAAAGGGACGAGGCGAAAGCTAGATAAACAAAAAGTATAGATAAAATAGTGCTTATGTAATTTTCAAGCACAAAAAAAGAAAGCCAAAAGTGCTAAAGAAGTAAAGCATGAGTTCTTACAAACTAACATAGCAAAATAATATTCTACTTATTACAATCAGATTGTTTTTCAGAATAACACATTGTTTTTTTGGTACACTGTATGATGCAGGTGGAGACGAAGGATTTGTCGGCTAGCTAGAAACATCACCCATATCACACTGATATCTTTTCGATACAAGTATGTCAGACTTAGTATGCTCGTCGTCTTTGGGAACTTCAGCAACTTCTTCCCTGGGGGAGGTGGCACTTCCACGGGCGTGAAGAACGGATCATCATAGATGGTCAGCTCGGCCACGCGACAGGCATATCCGACACAAGCATCCCAGATCTCTTTGATGTTATGTGGCTTGCCGTCTTCTTCAATAGTCGAATAACCCTTAGTAACTTGCCATATTGCCATGCTTCCTTGGTGGCTCATTACCATTTCTAGGGCATTCTGTGATGTTGTGCATGCATATGACATGTTCCAATACTTGACAAGCTTGGGCATATCCTTTTCCTTATCTCGTACCTCAAAGGCAGACATTGAGTTCAGGCCAGAGAGCTAGACGGAGTCACCGATTTCCTCCAAGTACTGGTGGAAGTCGTGGATCAAGTCCCCAATGGCAACGAGTCGGCTGGTATGAAACTCGGATGAAGAGGCATCAAGAATGTCGAGAGGACCTACAAATAATAAAACAAAGGTCAACAATATATCTGAGTAATCAAAGTTGGAAAAACAACAATTCAAAGATAGTGAACTTACCAAAGATAGTGAAATCTACTTTGGTCTTCTCCTCTCAAAGAATTCGGAGTTCATTCCAAAGAGCTTCGGTGGTATCCTTCTCCCTTTCCAGCTCATCCTTCAAGTTTGGGATAGTTTGGTCTTGTTTGGCTATTTTGAGGTCACGCTCTTCGGTAGCCATGTTGCTGGATTCAAGAACGTTGTTGATGTTGTGCTCATGGTCTACCTTGAGTTTGTCTAACTCAGCATGCAAGTCAGGATTTTTAGTTTCCAAGACCTTAAAATCTTTGTCTTGCTCAATCAGCTTGCAGGACTGTTTCACAAGTTCTAGAGCAGCAAGAAATAAAGTCAAATGAATATTCGGCTACAACTCAAATAACAGACTATGAAAATGAGGCCTAAAATGCTTACCATAAGCTTCATCTTTTGCAACTTTAAGTTGCGTATTTTCAAGTCGGAGAGCTCTGATCTCTCTCAGCTTGTGAAAAATATTCTTCAATAATTCCTGGTTATAATCATTAACTTTCTATAAGTCATAATGGTACCCAGAGTCAGAAGTCTACTAAGACCCGGGCTAATATCTTAACTAAGTTAAATATCAACACGAGCCTTGGGGGCTATCCTAGTTCATTCTTTGGCATCCTATAAAAGCATAAATCTGGATTCCTATCCAACTTCATGCTCGGGGGCTAGAGGATATGATATGAAATACAATAAAAAGAGTCAGATTGTGACTTACATAATGTTCATGAGTCAATTTGTTGAGTCTTATGTTCACCTCAGAAGGAACCTTCTCGGCGGGAGTCAAAGGAATCATTGGTGGTGGCGGAGCCACACCAGCCTTCAACTTCTTATCGCGAAGACAAACTTGGCCAAGAAGCTCGACAAGTTTGATGTCCTCGGCTTCTTGCGCCTCCTCCTCGGCTGTGATATTCCGGATCTCTGGGCAATGGAGAGCCAGCTTCTGGATCTCTCTTGCGCTTTTTTGAGTAATGCCAAGTTTGGCAGTACCCAGATTCTACAGAAGGTTTTCCATGAAGGTCTCAGCTGAGGGATCATTACCCTTTGCGGGTTTCACCCTTATCAAGTCTCGAGTCACTCATGGTGATGTTGGTCTGCGAGCCAAGGTTCACTGGCTCTCAAGAATGAGCCGAAACATCTTCAACATGTGGAGAGGAAGTACCCTCCAGTGTTGATGATGGCTTTGGGGTAGGAGTTGGAGGTGGGGCAACAGGTGAGGCCAGAGTCAACTTTTGCTGGCGCAAAGTCTTCCGTAGATTTCATTTCACTTTGCCCTTGGCAATTGTTTTAGCCCTGGATGGTAACAAAAGTAAGATCGTTGGAATTCAGAAATCATACGAGTTAATACTCAAAACCTTGTGAAGAAGTTTACCTATTTACAACAGGCACTTTATGAGTGCCCGCGAAAATAGTCGGAGTTTTACGCTTCCGGGTAAGCGCCTCCGGCAACAATTCAAGATCTTCATCCTCCTGAGGAACTGGATCCTCGGGCGGATATCCCTCGAGAGGATCAAGCTCTGAGTCAGGGAGGTCAGCAAGCTAAAATACATATTATTTTAGTATTCCAAATAACAAAGCATAGATGAGAAAATCATTGATTTTGAAAGAATCAGCCGGAAAACTTATTGGTGTCAAAGACTTGTCAGTAGTGTACATATCCAAAGAAATCTCTAGAATCTTCTTCTCAACTTGCTCCTTGATCAACCATTTGATCCGAGTCTCATACTCCTTGTCTGGGATTGGGAGCGGGCTGATCCTCAGTCTACCTTTCTTGCTCTTGGTGACCGTATGCATGAGCCGGTCACCATGGTGCTGGAGGGGTTGAATCTGACGTGCCAGCCAACAGTGGACTAGGTCGGATCCCTTTAGGCCTTTGTGCTTCATCAAATATTCAGTCTACCTCTTGGCGTAGATAAAATCTTTGGTGAGATCTAGAGCATCTGCATCCCAAGACTCTTGGGGGTGGCAGCACCATCGACAAAAGCCGACAAAGCTTCTTGCTTGCCGGGAGTCGGCTTGTCCTTGTGATAAAAGAACGTGGACGCCCACCTCTTCACTGACTCACTAGTTATAACCTTTGGGTAGAATCGGTCTCTCCTATTCAGGCTTAGTGTTCTGGTAATGCAAGGATTACCGGCAATGATGGAATTTCTTCGGGTACCGAAGTAGTACCAGAACAAAATAAGACTCAGTTTTATTTTGAGATAACCCTCACACAGGGGATCATAAGCACTAATCTCCAGAATCATGTTGGGGAGAAGTTGTGGATTTGAACTACATAGTGATATATAACCTCTGAGAAGAACTCTTAGGGGGGAAACTAAAACCTCGATCCATATGGGTGCCAAAGTAGACCCTCTCGCTGGCTTGAGGGGCGGGGACAATCTCGTCGAAACCGCTCTACCATTAGCCGGCACAGAGGAGGCCTTCCTTCTCGACACCATGCAATTTCACATCATCAAGAACACGCGAGATCCAGACCCATGGAAATTCTCTTTCTCCGCCACCACAGTTGTCGTCGACGTCGTCGCCGCCGTGCCGTATGAAGATGCGTAAGCCATTTGGTCAGGAGTGGTGACCTTAGGTGGGTGGCACTATGGGATTTGGGGAAGGAAAAGGAGGTAAGGGCGATGTGTTGCTTGGAGGAAGAAGAAGGCAGAGGCGCTGGTGAGAAGAAAATGAGGAGATCTAGACCCCTTATGAACCTCACCTGCGTCAAGATTCGTGTGAACAAACAGTAACTCGTGCCACGCGTCACGAAAGGAGCTGGGTAACTTCCTCAAGAAGATTACGCCTCCTCTCTCTTCGTGCGTGCATTAAACGGTGCCTCGGTTACGTGCTAAGCGGACCCACCAACGGTCACACTGATAGGAATGTATGTCAGTGACAAGACTTGACCTTGACTGATGCCAGGTTACGTCAGGGACCAGTTTCTGGATTAATTTGAAATCAGGCTGGGGAAAACTGTAATGAAATACTCACATGTCTAACTCAATTTGAGACCCGGATCCTAATTTTATTTTGGAGTTTCGGGAACCCTTCAAGACTCTGCAGCCGAAGAAAGATCAAGCTGGATGATGAAATCCGACTTTGGATCTTGGAGGCTTCTGTGGGCTACTGTTGGGGATATACTTTCCGGGTATACCCACTGAGACTTGCTGACCAAGGTGGCCCACTTCAGATTAGAGCTTTGCTTCACGGGCGGCCCAGTCAGGGAGAGAAGACAGAGGTCCATCCGGGTACGGAAAGGCCCAGAAGACTTACTGACTTAGGCCTGTATAGTTACTTGTAGTCGAAGATGTACTTTGTAACCGACTCTATACCGTAGCCGGATAGGTCTCTCCTATAACCCTAGGCCAGATATCTATATAAGACGTCCCAGGGACCTGCCTTTAGGGCACCCCACAATCTACGACCTCAACTCGCACAGGCGAACCTCTCTTGTAATCTGTACTTCCAGATCTGCTGTATTACTAGATTACTAGCAGGAGTAGGATCCTTCCAAAGCCGGTGGATTCGAACCTGGGTACAGCTTTTGTGCTCATCATCCCGGAACATAGTCGCATCACACCCCCTTTCTCCATACGCCTTGAGGACCCTCTTGATACGTTGCAAACGTATCTATAATTTTTTATGTTCCATGCTTGTTTTATATCTACTTTCTTATGTTTTGTCCACACTTTGGAGTATTTTTATACACTTTCTTGGACTAACCTATTAACAATATGTCACAGTGCCAGCTGCCTGTTTTCTGCTGTTTTTGGTTCTAGGAAAGTCAGAAAATGAATATTCTCGGAATTGGACGGGACAAAAGCCAAAGTCAATATTTCACCGAGGGGGACACGGAGCCAGAAGACGAGACGGAGAGGGGCCAGAGGCCGGCCACACCACCTGGCTGCGTGTCCAGGCCTGGCCCGTGCCAGGGGGTGGTTTGGCCGCCTAGGGCACCCCCTCGCCCCCCCCCCCCCTTTCGCCTATAAGAAGCCTCCGATACAGAAACCCTAAGTACCCGATTAAAAATCCACGAAAGAGTCTATAGCTGCTATCATCTCCATCCCTAGATCGGGAGGGATCTGAAGCTCTTCCCGGCACCCTGCCAGAGGGGAGAATTCACCCTGGAGGCCTTCTTCATCACCATGACTGCCTCCGGTGTGATGTGTGAGTAGTTCATCACTGGACTACGGGTCCATGTAGTAGCTATATGGTTGGTTCTTCTCCTTAGATCTTGTGAGCTCCGCTCATGATCAAGATCATCTATTTGTAATCTTACATGTTGTGTTTGCCGGGATCCGATGGATATTGAGATGCTATTTCAGATTGATTATTGATTCTATCATGTCTTTGTTATTTGTGATCTTGCATGCTCTCCATTGTTAGTAGCTACCTTCGCCGAGTAGATGCTAGCAACTCCAAGAGGGAGTATTTATGCTCGATAGTGGGTTCATGCCTCTAGGAATCTGGGGAAGTGACAGAAATCTCTAAGGTACTAGATGTGTTGTTGCTACTAGGGAGAAAATAGTAATCATTTGTTCATAGAACAATCGTATTGTTTACTTTACACACAATGCTTAATGCAATTATCTGTTGCTCGCAACTTAATACTGGAGGGGGTTCGGATGATAACCTGAAGGTGGATTATTAGTCATAGATGCAGTTGGATTACGGTCTATGTATAATGTTGTAATGCCCAATCAAATCTCATAGGAGTCAAGATGATTAGTATATGCATGTATGCTATCTCGATGTTTGTCAATTGCCCCGCTATAATTTGTTCACCCAACATGTCATCTATCTTAAGGAGAATCACCACTAGTGAACTATGGATCCCTGTCCTTTCTTTTACTATCAATCTACATCTTTTTACTGTTTTCTGTTTACTTTCTGCAAGCTATTACTATCTTCCACACAATACGTTTAATCCTTTGTTTTTAGCAAAACTGGTGAGATTGACAACCTCACTGTAAGTTGGGGGCAAAGTTTTGTGGTTGTGTTGTGCAGGATTCCAAGTTAGAAACAACACCTTGGAGGTGTTTCCTTGCTCCTACTGGTTCGATAACCTTGGTTTCATAACTGAGGGAAAACTTGTTGTTGTGCTCATCATACCTTCCTCTTGGGGTTCCCCAACGAGCTCGATATATTTTGATCCATCACCCCTCTCAGCGTACATATGTTCAATCCGACAACACGTATCAAGACCATACCATTGCCTTGAGCATTCCATTTGAGCCTTATGTAGACCATCTTGTCCTTCTCAAGATGGATCACCTTTCTTGATTGCTCTTTGCTTTATGAAGACTTGTGAATTGCTCCCCCATACTCCATGGGAAACCTCTTCTTTGAACTTGTCTTCATCACTCCATGATCACTAAGGATGGCAAGTGATAAGGGGTGGCCCGATCTTCTCAGTGAGATGGGGTAGATGGCGATGTAGATGATGAAGACAACTTGTATGAACTTAAGAACTCTCCGGCTAATCCCTGTTGCCAGATGCAATAGCTCTTAACCCTTTGGATATTCGCAACTCCACACACTTGCGCACGTAGCCGCTGACCACGAAGCGGTATTGCAATCTACTAATTCCCAGTGGAACAATAGATCACACTAAAACTTGCAATTCGCTAATTCCCAATGGAATAACTAATCACACTCAGATTATAGTAGCAACACACCAGATCGATACGAATTGGTGCTGAATAATTTAGAGGATCGCTTATAGCATATCTAACTGGAACTAGAGTTTATTTTAACATGGTCTAACCTAATTGTGACGGTTGCTAGAGTATATATGAGGGCTGGGGCGTCCACCCCTCTAAACAGGCCTAAAAACAGCCATAACTTGGCCCAAACTGACCCGGTTCGACTCAAACTGATACATACCGACCCATATATGGGTTCGGCCTAATTGGCACGCGGTCCAAACGTCGTGGAACACCTCAAACGTGTAATTCTTGGTGCGCCATATATCTCTCTTGCTCATACGTCATTTCCTCATTGCCTCCTAGTGCGCCTGCCTCCCACTCCTCCCTCGCGCACTTGTTGATTTTGGAAATCAGCGCTTGTCCTTCTTGCTGCAACTCTCCTCCTCCTCGTGCAACTTTGTGTTATCAATAAACCTAATCATACAAAGATGCATAGACTTAGGTAGTATAAAGTTCTCATTAAGTAAAACATCGGGTTCAATTAAGAGTGAATTCACATGTTGCTCAAGTAGCTTTGCATGAGCTCTCGTAATGGGTCCAATCCTGATTTCATTGGACTTGTTCTTTGCAGCAACAACTTCATTGTCAATAGGAGTAGGATATAGTGGAGTAGTATGGATGTCCTCATCAGCAAGCTTCAAGAATGAGATCTTCTAGAGATGGCGCACCTTGAGCTTGCCCTTCATTTCTTGATGATGTCTTGAAGATAGTCATGATAAACTCCATCTTCTTCATCAAGACACTCTTGATCTTCTTCTACATGATTCCAATAGGCACAAAGCTCTTGGACATTGCTTCTTATTTTTCAACCTTGAAACCAACACATGGTCCAAGTGATGCCAATGGACAAACCTAAAAGTGAAACTCAATTTACACATTAGTCCATAGAGATTGTCATTAATTACCAAAACCACACATGGGGGCATACATGCCCTTTCATTCTCCCCCATTTTGGTAATTGATGACAATCCCTTTGAGAGGGTTTAAATATGGAATTTAATGAACAAAATGGTTGCCCCCACATCAAATACTACACAAGTATGTGATGTTGGTACAACCACAATATATGGAGCAAACTCCCCCATGATCTATGCATGTGTAATGAACTTGAATTTCATTGCATAGATTGCCAACCATTATCGGTGGTTGAGTTTCCTATATATATTCAACATGCAAAGCAACAACAAAGATGCAAAAGCTTGAGCAAAAAATACTTAAGAATACACTCAAAGAAAAGGCCAACTTCCCTTAAACCCTCCAAAACTTCTCCCCCATTGGCATCGGTAGCCAAAATGGGTGAAAAGTTTTATACGGCCAATATAGTGAGAATTCCTCCAAAGATGTGCATATGCACATATCCAATGATGAATACTTGGGAGGAAGTAACAATATATTGAGGACCCAAAGATTGCAAAAATAAAGGAAAGAGAAAGGAACTTCAACAAATGAAGTGAACAAGCAAAAGGTCCAAAAGAACCAATTGAATACAACAAATGATACCAAATGAAACAACAAGATATTATGATACTAGCAAGCGAGTGTTTAAATGAAATAGGGAATCTCCCCAAGCTTTGTGCACAAGTTAGAAACATTTCATTTGAATACATCATGCACAAATATGGAGTCATCAATCCCCCATAAACATTTAAAACACAAAGATGAGAAAGAAGGAAAATGAGCATTCTTAAATGAATTAGAGGAGCTCCCCAAAGATTATGCACCAATTATAATAATTGTAATTGGAAACAAAGTGCACAATCATGGAATCCTCACTCCTACAAACTCATTTAACAATGCAAGGAGAGATATAAACATGTATAATAGTCTATAGAGACACGCTATAACATTTGTCTAACCAGATCTAGACGATAGATCAACAATCGGAACCAACAGATATAGAAAACATAAATTAAACATATCTCATCCATCTTCTCGCTTACCAAACGAGAAGATGAAAGAATATCCAATCGGTTGACAATTTTATTAATCATTCCATGATAATTTCACTAATTACTAGTCAAGTTTAGTCAAGTTAAACATGCTTCTTTAGTTTGAATTATCTATGGTCGATACACTATGCTCCAAGTAGTCCACAACCGCGGATATAACTTTTCGAAAATATTTACCATGCAGGGGTACACAAATAGAAACACACGCACGCTCAACCTCGGGGAAAATAATATGAAAGCAAAGAGATATCACGATAGAGCAATCACAGAATAAAAAGGTTGTTTTAGGGGGAAACCCCACTAAGCTACCTGCTATGAAGTCGGCCGAGCTCCGGAATGGACCCAGAGGTTTGCATCAATGGGTGAAAAACTGGGAACCCAAAACTATTAATGGGCTTGTCCAGATAGTATAAACATTCCACATTCCAAAATAGTATAGTAGTAAATGTTCCTCGAGCAACAATAGTAAAGAAAGCAGTAAAGCATGGCATAAGTACATGATAGTAATAAATCCCCAAACTAATTGTGACCCCCAAAACAAGCTGTGAATTAAGATCATGCCTAGGGATTCTTAGGAAGTCTCCGACATGTGGATAGTCCGATAGCAAAGGAGCATGCATCAAGTAATCCGGTCCTACAGTAGACAAATGAGCGGACAAAAGACAAGTCTCAAGTATTGTCCATTGATGCCTATTTTTTTTAGTTATTCCACTGCTACAGAGTTTAGTTAGATTACCTCGTTATCCACCTCGGACTCCACATAAACCCTATGCATGCATTTCTATGACTCACATGGCTTGATCAACTCATATAGTAGTGTTTGATGGGATAGAGGGAACACGATTTATAGTGGAGCTAAAAAGTAAAGGTTGTGCAATACTTAGGATTACAACTCAATATCGAAACAAGACTCATAATGCAAGGATAAAAATAGAGGCATAGGTGCTATATCAATGTAAATGCAGGTAGAGTAATGCTTATTTGGTATCTATGTGGGGTAATAGCAAGGGTCCGGATAGTACTCAGCAGTCTCCTGATAACTTCCTTGCTCAGCGTCTATTCGGATAACAACCAAACACAAAAGGGTCCAATAAATAAAGTGTACAACCATATGAAGCATATGCAACAAGCAGTACATGGTATGCCATGACGAAATGATGCACAATTGCATGGGATAACATGCCTTGGCATTGGTGAAGCCTTAACAACAATAAATAATCATTTTCCTATTTTATTTATCTTGTTTTACTTGCATAAATAGTTCTAGTTATTCAAGTTCTCCATGATGCATGATGCAATTGTAAACATGGAATGCATAGTTGGAAAGGGCTCGCCACGCTGATCGAGTTAGACATATTATTTATCAAATCCTGATTTACAAAGTTAAGGTTATGAATTTATTAGGAAAAGCCATGTTTATGGCATTAAAACAATTATGAAATTTTAGTTGTCCGAAAATTATTTTGGAGGTCATATTACAAATCCTTGCATTTTTTTCATCAATAAACATAAATCATTTGTATTATTTGGAATTAGCAATAAAAAGATGGATTTAATGTTCATTAAAGCATTTAAATAAACACTTAAAACATTTGTTATTTTCCAACTACAACAATTAAATAGAGGGCGAATTCATGTAAAGAATTCAAAAATAAGAAACTTTGGTATTTTAAATTTCTTCAAATTCATTACAGAATATTTTTAAATCTCTCATCAAAGTTTCAATTGAGTTTGACTTTCCAAATCTGGTTTAAATTTTAAATTTGAATTTATTTTGACCAGCTGAGCAAGGTCGAGAGACACCTACATGCTTCTAAAAGCAAACCAGGGATGGTGGGTTGGTTCTTCAAAAAGCTTAAGGGGTGTTGCATAAATGGTTGTTCTGAACCGCAGGTTCAGGGTTTATTCTACAGGTGGTTTGGAAAAGTTTTCGGCGTTATTTACTGAATCTTGTCGACTACTGTTCTTCGTCTTTTGTTATTCTGTCAGTTAAAACAACAGAGAACAAAAAAGTAAAATAGAGAGCATGGGGCTCGATCCGGTGACACGGCGGTCGCGGCGCAGGCACGGGGCCACAGTTGTGGGTTCGGGGGTTTGCTAGGATAGGGTCATGTGTAGGTTAAGCTATGGTTACTCTCTCTGAGAACCACAGACAGGCTGCGGGGACAGCAGCATGGTCGTGGGTCAGACGCAAACGGCGGTGGCATTCCAGGGAGGGGTTCAGCTTGAGATAAGGTGCATTCGATGTGGCACAAGGTAGCGGTGCTCAACCTGCATTCGATGTGGCACACAGGGGGTGAACTTCAGCGACTGCAACACGCACAGGTGGTGTCCACAGCAACACACTCGTAGGCTGTTCAACCTAAGTATATGGTGATCCAGGAAGCAAATGTGTACGTGGTCATGTTAGGGAGCATGGTGAGGGCTCACCACGTCCGACCGTGGGTTAGATCCTTGCTAAAGCGATGGCTATCTCGTGTGGGGCTCGCGCTCTGTGGGCTATGGTTCGGCTCAGGTTTTCTCTTCTTCTCATGCTCTGACATCTCCTCCTCTTCGTCTCTGTGTACAGGGCAAGGTGGATGGCTGCAACGGACTTCCCCAACTCCCTCGCGTCACGCCGCCAACACTCCAACACTGGATTTCAGGAGGATGTCAAGCTTGGCTCGAGCATGGCCATGGTGGGTAGGTTAGGCTAGCAATGTGGGAGGGGGAAAGAGAGGGTCTGGTTAGGTGGATCTGAGCTAGAGAGAGTGCTCCGAGGCATGGGATTAAAGAGAGGGGGATGATCTCCACCTCGTTTACTTTTGCTAGCTCGGGTTAAGGTTTCCTCTCCTCTCTCTCTTGCTGGGTAGTGTTAACAAGGATCGGGGAGGGGGCTATGGTTAGTTGACCACCTTCTTGTGTGCAAGGCAATGGGAAAGGGAGACGTGGAGGCATGGCCACCAAGGGTTCCATGGTCACATGGGGCTCGGGTTAGATATAGGTTTAGTGTTAGGTGGGGTGATGCTTAGATAGGTGGGGTGGTTAGGTGATTAGGGGTGGCATAATCCACCTTGTGCCGAGCTAGGGTAGAGAGTAGGGGTAGATTAGTTAGATGGGTAGGTGGCATTGCCACTAGGGCAATAGGAGGAGCTCTCGGGTTAGATTAGGAATTAGATGATAGTTAGTTTATTTAGGTGGTTTAGATAGAGTGGCAAGGTAGATAATTAGTGTAGATTATTTTAGGTTTTATTCTTTCTATTTTGTCAACTTTGCATGATTCAAAAACCGTTCAAATATTAAAACAAGGATTCAAAATAATAGAAGGGGAAGATGGTGGCTTGCTTGCATGTGCCATGCATGCACATTAAATGCATGATCTCAAACTAGATCTCTTATTTGGACCATGTTATTCAAACAAGCAACCAAAATTTGAATTAAGCTTACACAAATGTTTCTAGGAACCTTCTCACTTCATATGGTTCATTTAGAAATGATGGGCTTGCTTGAATGTACGGTGGCCAAGTTAGTGTGTATTTTCCACTATTTTCTTCAGATAGCCTCCCCAAATTTAAAGAAACCCATAATTAAAATAAACTCTACAAAGGAAGAAGGAGAGAAACAATTATACTTACATGGCATGAAAAGGTGGCCATGCATGCTTCCATATAGCATATTGTGAGAAGAAATAGAATCATGTGTGGGAGCATGTAGAGATGATTTAATCCATTGAAAATGGATCAATGCAATAGAAGATGAGAAATACACATATATCACCATATGGAGGCATAGTATTTATCAAACCATGCCTCGAGCACATGGACATGTATATTTCTATATGGAACCATCCAAGTAGCATATGAGCTTGATAAAATGCCAAATTCAAATATAAAGATCTCACATGGTATTTAAATGGAGAATTGCCCACAAGATCATGTAGACAAGGTATATTAGCATAAAGGTGGCAAGAACTCCACACGTGGTATATAGGCTAGCAATAATGCAAGTAAATCAAATGGAAACCTCATATACATGCATGATATAATTGTTGAGCAAGAAATCATCACAAGGATCCATAGCAAGATAGTAAGTGGAATGAATTAAAGAGACACGTCCTCAAGTAAACTTGGGCATTACATCATTAATCAAGTGGTAAATACATTATTATCAAGAATCAAGTGTATTTAATAAGAGGCAAATGAAGGGGTTTTGTGGTAGAAAACAAATAATTTTCCTATGCAAAACGCACCTAGTCAGGATCTATCTAGGAGTAATACAGTAACAGAGAGAAGACAATGGTATGATACCCTTGTAGACCGTAAGCGTATAACGCTCATGCAGGAACGTGAATGATATAGTCTTAGTCATCCGATCTCAAGGTCGCTAAGCTCCTCGCAAGTCACCCCTTGTCTAGGTCCTCGTACGAGGTCTGGTGCCACAAGTGGTAGTACCCCCAAGGTATCACACACATACGATGCAAGACAACAACTCCCGGATCTCTGATCCCTGCAGATATTTCGGAACTAGATCTCCTGGAATTACTGTAGCACAACGGCCTGCACAGCGTTGTTGTCTCTTGTGTGTATAGTCCTTCAAGGGACCATGCCACCGCAAAAGGCAACGAGAGAAAGAGTGTTTTTTCTCTAAGGAAAATTGCCTTAGTAAATTATTGGTGTGTTTATTTCCACCCATGGACACCCCTTCATATAGGCAAAAAGGGTGTACTCTTCCAAAGAGCTCCCCCGTGTGAGACTAAAGAAAAAGACAAAAGAGAGAGGGAAACCAGCTGTGCCAAGGAGAGACGGTCGGGCGGGCCTCACTGTGCGCTAGCCCAATGCCCGCGTAGTAGTTGTGGCTCGGCCGGGTAGGCTTCACCCTGGTGGCCCACCAACTCCCGCAGCTACGCGCCCGCCTACGCCTGGCTTGGGTCGGCTCGCTAGCGCCCAGGTGGGCCACAGCCGGGGGCTGCTAGCGGCTCTAGATCCCGCGCACGCGGACCTTTTGGCTGGACACCACACGCTTGGGCCGGCCCGCATCCGCCTATGCCAGCGCTAGCACCATCCCGCGTGGGCTAGCTAGCCGGCGAGGCCCAGCAGTGCTACGACCGTTGGCTGCCCTCCGGGGTGGCTTCCCTCTAGGTTGTTTCCTTCCGAGGATTTGGCCCAATAGAGGAAGTTGCCCCACAAATATTAATTTAAATATTTATTTAATATATATTAGTTCATAATTAACATATATAAATTCATGTTATAGATATCTATTTATCCGAAACACCTTTTAGTCTTTTCCTTCTTCCGAACAACTTCGGATCCTCTTCGGAAAAATTTCGGATCTCTCATGGAACACTTTCGGTTTCTTCCTTCTCTTTCTTCTGTGATTCCATTAATTCTAGAACGATCTCCAGGCATCATAATGCCCTTAAGTGTGTTATCCTACGGTTCGAAAATGGCACAACCATGATCAAGACGATCTCGGATCAATGATCAATAGAGGGACTAGGATGCCCATAATGACCCCCATGCATTCCATGAAAAAACGTCGTGTCAAACCATAAACATCGAATCCAATTCCCTTGTTACTTAGATACCTGACTTGCCTGAGATCTGATCATCGGTATCATGATACCTCGTTCAATCTCCTTTCCAACAAGTACTGCTTTACTCATTCTCATAAAATTCCATCTCTATGATCTAGTCATATGTTGCGCAACTTACAGATGCAATTCACCGAGTGGGCCTAGTGTATCTTCCCGTCACATAGGAGAACAAATCCCGATCTCAATACATACGTATCAACCTGCTCCTTTAGAATACCTAACATACACCTTTATGGTCACCCAGTTACGGTCATGATGGTTGATGCAGTCAAAGCAACCTCGGGTGATAGTGATTAAATATGATCTCATGGTCTAAGGATTATGACACTTAGTTTCTGACAATTGCAACTATGAACTTTGTGAGATGATCGTGTTGATCCAATCATCGGTGGGTGATGTCCATCACATAATTTTCAAATGACATGACTTCATTGTCAGTTGGCATAAATGCACCATGATCAGGAAACCTTGATCATCAGCTGCCCAATGAACTAGTTAATTAGATGCTACTAGGGACTCCTGGTTTGTTTATATATCACACTTGTATCAATGTTTCCGCTTGATACAGTTACAGCATGACATAAAACTATTATGAACTAATAAGATATGATAATAAACCCCTTTTATTATTTTCCTCTAGGGCATATCTCCTTCAACAAATACAAGAGACAAGTATAAAGGATAAAAACCAAATACAAAATTTTAATATGATGCTCTAATGCAATGTGATATGATGATATGAGCATGATATTTTGTGAGGCAACAATTATTAAGTAGGGTATAGCATATATAGATTAAACATGTAGCATTACAAGGGTTAGACACTTGGGATGCTACATATGTCTTGGCAACCGAATTAGGAGTAGGGCTTCTATTAACATCGTTACTTGATGCTTCATCGTCATCTACGTGTGTTGCCTCCATAGTTTTCTTATTGGCTTTTTTTGGCACCTCCAACACATCACGGTTCTTCCATTTCTCTTCATTCTCAAGTTCCTTGTAACAATGAGCCCATCAAAATGACTTCCCTTGAATCAACTTGCCCTTATTTATCCTCTTTGGTTCACCTTTGAACAAATTTTAGGCAATGTTGAGCTACATTAAGAAAAAAAGAGAACAAATAAGTCATGGATAACAACAAGTTGAATAAAGTACACACAAGAATACAACTTACTCTATCTCTATCATTTGTTCCACTTGTGTTCATTCTATCAACCACCGCTAATATCCCTGACCACTTTTGACAATCTGTTGATATTGTAGACCAACGGGGACAAAGAGATCTATTGGTGCGCTCAATTCCACTCTTATGGTATTTATGAAAGAACTCCTTAATCCTATGCCAGTAAGTGTCTCTAGTAGTTTGGTTCGTGCCAAAGGCCAGATCCATGCCCACATTGCACCATGTTTTGCATAGTAGAACATCTTCTTCAAAAGTGTACTTGGCCGCCCTACCTTTCGGTGCATCCATCAAACTCTTACCATCCTCGTCCATTTCAAAATCAACCTCATCTTACTGAGATGCATATGGTTGGAACAAATATTCTTGTGAATATGACGATCAAATGTTCATAGTTGACATGACTGTTTCATCATCGACACTACATTGCACGGGAGTGAGTACAAATCAAACTATATTCATCTACCTCAGAAAAAGAAGGTAACAATAAGTAAGAGAAGAATTTGAACCTTGTCGTCATTTGCTCGAGCACGTTCGGCGCAGCAGCCGGCGCGGCGAATTCCGTAGCCCTAGTACATGGGGTAGCGGCGGTGGTGGCTGGAATTGGGCGGCTGATTGTGCGGACGGAGGTTGGACACGCCGACTAGCACCGGTCTTAATGGTCTTGCCCTTCTTTTCGCCTCCCGCCGAAGCATCCGTCGGCAACTTGGGGACGACATTCCTTGTCTTCGCGGCGGGTGGCCGGTGCCCGCGTTCAACGGCTGTGGCGCCACGAAGAGGCCGCATACGAGCCCGGCGCTAGGGTTTGTTCCGGAACCAACGGGAGGGGGGGTGCGGTGGCGGAACTGTGCTTCCAACAGCGGTGGCTTGGAAGGACTAGGGAGGGGTTTGAGGAGTGCCGGATTAGCCACCGGCGGCAGCGCTCAGATTTTCAGAACGGTAGTTCCAACTTCGCGTTTGCGGTCAGTCTCAGCTTAATTTACAGCACTTGTTTTTCTCACACGCTAATTTACAGTATCTGTTTTGCTCTCTCTCGCGCGCGCTAAATTGATTCCCGCGTTTTTGGACGCCTGATGTAGATGCTCGAAGGCAAAATCCAGCGAAGAGCAAACGTCCAGACAAAAGAACAGGAACATATCAGTCATACTCATTTTGATTAATGTGTCACAAACGTTGACTCAAATGAAAAGCATCTTCAGGGATCATCGGACACCAAAACATTTCAGGTGTAAAAGTTCCATCTATCTGTAGTCGAGTCACACTCAAATTGATACTTGAATACACACAAGCAACAAATTTGGTACAGTAAAAGATAACAGAATCTGTTAGCTAGCCGGTATGACGCGGAAAAATGACAACCTCAGCAAACAACAAACAAGAATTAGAGCCACACAGGACTACTTGCAATGACAAGTCGCATAAGCGTTTCCAGAAAGCGCAGTTCAAGAAAATGAAGTAAATCCCCAATTACTTTCATCTTCATTTTTTTTCCTAATTTTCAAGAGAGTACATATGTTACTGTCCTAGTATCCTTTCAAAAAACAAAGAACAAACCGTCGCGAAAATTTTCGATCTTTTTTCTTGACCAGTAAATTAGATTCTAGGTACTGTTTCTGTTCTATTCATAATGCCCTTAAACCTGGAATAATATTTTTGAAGCAGCCCCAAAAAGAGAAACCATGAACGCAAAAGGAAAACTACCCACTACCCAACAGATTTGTTGACCCGGATTGGCAATGAGCCAATAGTCACAACATCGACCAAGTGACTATTATCATCAGCCTTCCTTGTCTTGGAACTGATTGTAAGCGAACCAACTTTCGTAACAATTGTTTCTTCATCAGGTGTCTCCAAAGCGACAACTGCTGAGCTGGCGGTAACTCCATTTATATGCTTTCCAGGCACTCTTGATGATCCCTGTACAGCACCATCAGGACTCACTCTGGGAGATTCAACCTTCTTCCAGTACTGTTGTTTCCCATCCAAACTTGTCTTCAAGGTTGAAGTTTGTGCCAGGCTAGTTGAAGTCTTCGGGACTTTTTCATTACCCTGCTTACTGTTACAGTGGCTTTCCTGATGTCCATTCTCTTTCCCAGCCTCGCTACCGACTTGTTTTTCAGCAGCATCTACACCCAGATCCTGGTGATTGGTCCCATTACAATCATGTGGTTTATCAGACACATTCTGTATCTCCGACGTTCTGTCTATCAGAACGCTTCCCAGTTTTGGCTGCAGAGCATCAGACGCATCCCTCCTACGCTGTGATACAGGCACAAAATCTGGAGCATTGTGGCTCAGCTTGGACCATCGGTGCTGCTTAATTCTAGCTTCATCTTCCTCGTATCGCATAAAATCATCAAACAGACACTCCTTCACTTTGATATCCTTCAAGATCTTGAGCATAGATATTCCAGGAATGTACGGTATCTGCAATTGAAATAAAGAGCATGACCATGAAAAGAATACACACTAATTGTACAGTTGAAACCTCCCAGAAGAACAAAAAACTGCTAGGTGACAATACTTTAACAAAACTATGTCAAAACTATTGCAGACTCTTATATTCCATGGACCAAAACTAGTTTCATTTTTGCATACTTTGGAAGATAGATGCTGCAGCTCAATAAAATTTCTACTGAATACTTACTTCCTGTGTATCTCTGCTGTGTGTGACAGGCTTATTCTCATTATTCTGAAGCAAGATATGCTGCAAGGTATAGTTAGGTACATCTTTGATGATGTGCCATCTTACAGGAAAGCAACCAGTCCATTTATCCTGGCACCAGAAGTCCATGTCCTTATGAAAATCAACCGGACCAACCATCTCAGCCATGCCACAGAAGTGCCCACTACCGTTCACCTGATAAACCACGCCTCAGATTTAATAATAATCAAACTTTAAGCACAAAATAATATTATCAGAAAAATGAGAGGTGTAAGAGCTAGAACTACTCACAGAGAAGAACAGAAAAACTGGACACTTTGTATTATTCCTCCTAGCTATTTTGTCAGCATCTCTGTATGCAAAGTCCAGCTTGCTGTTTCCACTGGAGGAACTTGACCATACACCATACTTGATTGATTTGTGGACATCAGCCTCACCAATTGACTTGATAACGAAGAATTTTGCATAGGGATAGTCCACTCGGAGATCATTGCCATTATATTGGTCAGGTCTTATAAGGATTGTCCCATCTGAATTGCCAACGGCAAGCTTTGATGTGTAGGATTTCGCAGATATGGCTGGTGATCTTTGACCGCTGTGCTTCTCTGCATTACTAATGCCATGTGCATTCAGTTGGCCATTTGACTTAGAAGTCGGCTGAAATTTCTCAGCTGCAGCCCACTTCTGAGGATCAGATCCAACACATGCAAAACGGCTATTTCCAGATAATTTCGCCGTTGGTGAATGCTTTACAGCAGGCATTGGCCTGTCGAGCATATCTTTAGATGCCTAATAATTACAATAATATTAGTCAGCTAGAGATAGAAAGACACATTTGTCACACAGGAAATAAAGAATCAACTGTGATATTAATAGTAAGAAGCTATTACAGAGGCTGTTTGAAGGACTGTGTAGCGCAATTAGAAGATTTACTTCCACTAAAGAATACAGAAGCTACTAAACAAACTAACCTGCTGTAGTACACACAGAAGATATTACTCCCCCGTCTCTAAATAGATGTCGGAGATTTGTGTAAATTCACATGTACTCCTTCCGTTTCAAATTATAAATGTTTTAGCTTTTTCTGAAACATGTATCTAGACGCATTTTAGTGTGTAGGTTCGGAGCAAAATGAGTGGAACCTAGACACTAAAAGGCATCTAGATACATCTGTTTCAGAAGAAAGGCTTAAACATCTTATGCTGCAGTTACTGCTCACCACATATTGTATATTTACGTTTATAATTAACCATCTGACATTTGCACCCGCCCTGTCATCCAAGAGAAGGGGGCAAGGGGTGGCAAATTGGCAATGAAGACTAAAAAATTATACGATTTTGAAAAGAACTCTCATATTTGATGTTACTTCACAATAAGCAACTTTACATGGTCACCAAGCTAACATCCCCCAAGAAAGACCGAAAGATAAATTAAGACTAATATAATGAAAATTCTACTGGTGCCCAAAATCCTCCATTTTCTAAAACATATATTAGACGTTGAGAAAAAATAATTATCTATTCACAATACAGCATCAAAAGCTACTGGTGCCCAAAAAGCTTCAGGGGTACAGCATGCTTATTATTCTGATTTTTTTCTTTTATTGGAACATGTTCTAAATTTTTCAATACTGAAGGGTTTATACAGCACATATGGAGAGAAAATGTTGGATCCTAAAGTAGCTTGAACTCAATAAACAATTTAGAGAATGCTAGTACTAAAATGCTAAACAGAAAACCTCCAAAAGGAGAGCAATAGTACGGAAATCACACAAGAACCTGCACGCCTACCTGTGAAGTATGAGGAGGTTTAGCAGACGCCATAGACCCATTTGCCAGCTCTTGCTTCACCAGAAGTGGATTATGCAACTGAACCATTGGCACCACTGTATGGTTCTGAAAGTGCTTTGACAAGACAATTGTAGATTGTACAGGTGGATTCATGACAACATCGTTTTTCGGGGCAACAGATGCAAATGAAGGTAATAAATGATTTGTGGAAGTTGCAGCATAAACTGGCATGCTTGGAATAAACGCAACACTGGATGGGTGAAGAGGTGTTGCTGTGTTTCCTATGACACTATCTTGTACATAAGGAAGAACGGCTGGAATGTAATAGGATGAGGGAATTAATTGGCATGTAGGCTCAGCATCAGCAACATATTCTTGTGGCATAAAAGAGCCATCAACTATGAAAGAAGGATCTAGAGGGTAAGGGCTGTAGGAAGGATGAATTGATCCATTGTCAGGTGTAGCATAGTAAAGACATTGTGTGCCTTCAGTATGAAAACCCTGTGAGAGAAATGTGTTAAAATGCACTAACCTTAAAAGGAAACAACTAGCGAAGAAAGTTCATGACATTCCATTCCACTAACCGGATAATAAACCTCTTGACCATCATATCCTAATGAGTTCTGATTGTTATACCAATCCATAGGCGATCCAACCTCTGCATTTAATAGAAGCATATATTACAATCTAATGACACAGGAAGAAAGAGGGCAGATCAACAGCCAACTGCAAGTTCAGAATTTACCTGCATAACCATATGTATATGGATTTCTATTAGCAGGGGCATAAACGTTTTGTCCATACATTAGTTCAGGGGCCATTCCCATTTCCATAAAATTCACAATTTGGAAGAGAACGCCGTCCCTTGTTCTACTGTAGTACTTAAACTTGGCTGCAATGAGTAACAATGGGAATGTTTCACAAAAAATAACAGTGTGCTTCACACAGATAAATGAAGGAGGTGAAAACATAGCAACACAGGCTCCACATATTGCAGTACACAATCTTTCTGTGTAGTTGTTTTACTAGTTAAAAGGGCACGCAAAATTAAGTATACAAATATGCATTGCAGTAAGATATATATAAACATCTGAAGTCGAAGGCAATTGGTGTGATAAAAATAATTAGAAGAAAGAAGTAATGTCATAGTACCAGTAACATGTGTATGTGCAGAAAGTCTAAAAGCATAGTTCCGTGACCAATATCTAACAGGTTAAAACGATAGGATCATTTAATCAGACCTTCTCCAAGTTGTTTATGGTGCAATGTCAAATTCAACGACCTCCTTCCAGCATTAAATTTAATCTTGTATTATTCAAGATTTTCCAGGTTAGCCACAAACAATACGTTACTATCCTATCCAAGGTTTTAGACTATCCAAGAATTCACACTGAAAACATTCAAGGTGCGGTTAGTCATGTTCTCGTTTTAGTCGAACAAAAACATTAGACCGGTATGGCCCAAATTGCACCACTCTATAACGCTAGGTTCAATCCTAAAACTAAGAAAACGTGCCAGAATTCTACCAGGGCCAGGATCACTTGGTTGTAACCTGACAACACTAGAATTTTATAACAATAGAGAATTCATTGCGTACAGAAGAATCAGTGCAATTGACAGTTATTCAACGAAAGCATCAAACCCGATAGTTTGTCCGCCTAATTTTACCACGCATAGAAAAACAACAGGCCAATTCAACCTAAATTATTTAACTTAGCCGTTGAAATTACCAATTAGACAGCCCAATAATAAATCGAACCAATAACGGCTTCAAGTATATATCATAATCAATTTTTCTTCCCCTAAGAAAACCTTGAAGACAATCAACGAAACTTAACAACAGATCTCCAATCCACACGCCACGGCCCCAAGGAGATCCTAGATCCAAGAACCATCGGCAAACAAAACAAAAATCAGATATTCCACACCAGAAGCCGCCAAACCTAATACTCCGGCCCGCCCCCAGGAAAACAGATTCAATCCTCCACGGTCCCAAAACGCCACTAGGGTGGAACCGGCATCGATACGGCCAACGAGAGGCATGCCAACACGAATCGGATGGTTGGGGCCAGAAGGGGGATAGGAGACTCACCGGTCACGCCGTGATGATATACAGCCTTGACACAGGTCGCCGCCGGCGGAAACCCTAAACCTAGGACAGGGTGGGAGAGAGGCGGCGACGACGCAGGCGAGGCGAGGGGGAGGCAAAGCGGGAAATGCGAGAGCCAAGTTGGAAAGTTTTTTATTTCTCTCCCTCTCCTCTCCGTTTCTATACTTTTTCAGGCTTTTCTTTGCTGCTTCGTGGTTGTGACTCGGGTATATGGCGGTTCGGAACAGCACGCCTGGTGCCTATGCCTTAGGGCATCCACTATGTTGGCAATAAGACTATCCATAAGCAAAAAGTAGACTACAAGGAGTTCCACATACATAGTAGAGGCTATCAATAAGCTATCCATAAGCTCAAAATCTTAAAGGTGACCTACAAGCTTGTGGGTTGTCCATAAGCAATAAAATATTATTTTAGCTTCTCCCCTCTCTCTTGCATGTATAGAACTTTAATTGACATGTGGGACCAGCTTATAGACAAGTTCAACTAGATACATTGTGAGGCTATCCATAAGCTTGTGGTGTGATATGTGGGTCCCAGCTTATGGACAAGTTTTTCTATATACATAGGTGATGCCCTTAGGGTATATGGCGGTTCGGAACAGCATGTCTGGTGTCCATGACACGCCTAGTAGTCCGCACGGTTAACGTGACACGTCGAGCCCTTTGCCGTGTCAAGTAGGAACCGCCTAGGGACACGTCACCTCAAATCACACCTCGATGTCCACCAATCGAGGCAAAGCGGGAAACGCGAGAGCCAAGTTGGAAAGTTTTTTATTTCTCTCCCTCTCGTCTCTGTTTCTATACTTTTTCAGGCTTTCCTTTGTTGTTTCACGGTTGTGCCTTAGGGTATATGGCGGTTCGGAACAGCACGACTGGTGCCTATGACACGCCTGGTAGTCCGCACGGTTAACGTGACACGTCAGGCCCCTTGCCGTGTCAAGTAGGAACCGCCTCGGGACACGCCGCCTCAAATCACACCTCGATGACAGCGGGTCCACCAATCGGTGGGCCCCACTTTGCCATGTAGTTCTCGGCCTGGACAACACGCACACGAACCATGTGGTTTCGAAAAGCCGTTTGGTAGCATGTCCCCAAATTTCATCTCGGCCGGACGGTGGCACGAAGAGTAGGACTAGAGCATCTCCACTCACGAGGTTCCCAACAAGCCAATTTTTGGCCATTTTTTTATTGGTATGGACCAATTCCCTCCACTCATGTTCCTAGAAAATCAATTTTGTCCGGATTTAGGCGTTTTTTTGTTCGGAGATCCTAGGCCGAACCCGGCAAGTTGGGAATGGCTTGGAAACGCTGGATGAAGAAAATCCCGCCCTCTGGCCCACGCGTCGGTCAAATAGAAGAAGAAAGTGGTCCACTCGTCCTCTCTTTCCCCCACCAACACCATGTTCTTCTCTCTCCTTTGCACTGCTCGCCGACCGTGCACACCGCCCTGCTCGCCTTGGCTCGCTGCAAGCACGCCCTGGCTTGCTGCCCTGGGCACGCTCACCGGCCATGCTCCGCCCTGGCTCGCCGCCCTGCTCGCCTCACGCCCTGGCTAGCCACGACCGATGCATCCCCAGCTAGCCTCCGCCCCGCGGCCTCGCCTCGTGCACTGCCGATCCCAACCGCGCGCGCGGGACGCCGAGAAAACAGAGGGAGGACTAGGTGGGAGCGCAGATGATGGCGGACAAAGGGGGGACGCGCCCATGGCGGTGGTGCTGCCGGCGGACCCGTTCGAGCAGCTCGTCGGCCGCGCTTCGCCTTACTCGCCGACGGCGCACGTCGCCGCCCTGCTTGCCTTGGCTCGCCGCGACGCCCAAATATTAATGAAAACGCCTATATTTGTCCATATTTTGCCGATTTTGTTTAAAATTCGTCCAAAACATGGAACTCGGTCTGAAAACGCGAGTGGGAAATTGGACGTTCTCAGGCCGAAAGTTACATCTGTCTAGCGCTAAATAGTGCCAAAATTTGGCATAGGAACGCCAAACGAGTGGAGGTGCTCTAAGGGCATCTCCACCGGGCCGATCCAAACGTGTGACCGAAACGCTCCGTTTCTGTCCATTTAGGTCGGCCCGCGGTCGCTTTGGGGTGGCGGTCCGGACTGTCCGAGCGACCATGCCCAGCGGCGCGACCCAAATGTCCGCGCCTGGCCATGGGCCACGTTTTTTCAAAATTCAAACCAACACGATTCGTGCGTAAAATAAACTGGCAAAGTTTATACGAAAGATATTACATTCAAAAACATATAAAGGGGAAAAACTGGCCTTAGCCCTAGCTACTGACGATCTGCCGGCCGTCGTCGCCGCCCCGTCATCTATGGATCGAGGTCGATGTACTCCGGTGGCGTCTAGAGGTGCGGTGGTGGCAGACCCAAAGCTGGTGCCGGTGATGTCTACGCACTTCTATTCTTGTAGACAGTTGTTGGGCCTCCAAGTATAGAGATTTGTAGAATAGAGGCAAGTTTTCCCTTAAGTGGATTACCCAAGGTTCATCAAACTCAGGGAGGAAGTGGTCAAAGGTATCCCTCTCAAGCAACCCTGCAATCAAGATACAAGAAGTCCATTGTGTCCCCAACACACCCAATACACTTGTCAGTGTATAGGTGCACTAGTTCGGCGAAGAGATGGTGAAATACAAGTGGTATGGATATAAGACAATGATGATAGAAAATAGCTTGATGGCGTGGAAGAGACTAAAGGCAAACTAAAATAAAGAGGGCAACAAGCAAACATGTAACAGATCTAGTTGCAAACGGTCTTTTAATGCTTAGAAACAAGGGCTAAGGATCATACTTTCACTAGTGAACACTCTCATATAAATATATTATCTTCATGATATTACTCTGAACTACTCTCCGATTGGACACTCTAATCCATGGTAGGGCTATAACAGCACACCTTAAAGTAAGCCTTTCCCATCTAGATAACCCCACATTGTCACCTTGAGCACTAGATGGTTCCAACAAACGCCACAATTTCATAAAGACATCCAACTCCAAATATAACTCATAACAAGTATTTGTAATCTCTAGCCTAAGTGCCACCATGGTGTGCACGTTGTCACTTTCATACACATAGGGAGAGCAGAGATCTATTAAAGCACTTGAGTAGCAAGATAGATCTACTTAATTACAAAGCTCATGATCACAATATGATCATGCGTAGAGAGAGATGAACACATAACTACCGGTGAAACCCTTAGCCTCGGGAGAGAACTACTCCCTCCTCATCATGGGAATCAGCAACGGTGATGGAGATGGTGGTGGAGATCGATGGAGATGGCTCCGGGGGCACTTTCCCGTCCCGGCAGGGTAATCTTGCTCTGGCGATCATGGTGGGATTGGTACACCTCTATATGCTTGCATTATTTTTTGGAAGGTCCGACGCAAATGAATTGATAATCCGACATGAATTCACTTAACCAGCCGGAACAGAGACTTTTTGTCCCCCAAATCTCCTCTTCGGTGGTGGTGGCGCCGTGTAACTTTTCGTGGCTGGAGGCTTGACGATTTAGGGTTTTTGCATCGGGAGGCATCTTATAGGTGAAGAGGCAAGGTCGGTGGGCGGCCAGGGGGCCCACACCACCTGGTGCCGCGGCCAGGGCTAGCCCGCGCCACCATATGGTGTGCCCACCATGGTGCCCTACTCCGTCTCTGCTTCGTGTTTCCGTGTTGTTCCGGGAAAAATAGACATATTGGCTTTTGTCCCGTCCAATTCCGAGAATATTGATTTTCTGCCTTTTCTGGAACCAAAAATAGAAGAAAACAGGAAACTGGCGTTGTGGCATCTTGTTAATAGGTTAGTCCTAGAAAACATATAAAAATACCTCAAAGTGTTGACAAAGCAAAGCAAAGTAGATACTAAACAAGCATGGAACATCAAAAATTATAGATACGTTTGCAACGTATCAACATCCCCAAGCTTAACTCCTGCTCGTCCTCGAGTAGGTAAGTGATAAAAAGAAAGAATAATTTTTTAGGTGACATGCACCACCATAAACTTGATCAAAGTATTTGTAAAACATTGATAGCTGGGATCATAGTACTTCAACATAGCATGAAAGACAAAGTTCTAACAATAACACATAGCAACTATGTTGCAACATGAAAAGGCACAAACAAAAGATTCATAAATAACAATGCCTTGCAAGACGTTTGTTTGTTTCACATAAAGAAAACATAGCATAATGGCATTCAGCTTGTCCCTCATAGAGTAGCAAACATAAATGCATAGGACACCTTCAAAGTTCATAAGAGTGACTAGATACAAAGTTTAAGAACAAGCAATATCAAAATTATGCATTAATCAACAAGTCTTGGGACAATGCACATAGAACTAAGAATGGCCACTATGCTCTCAAAATAGGTGCATAAAGATAGAAGATGGAGACTCAACATAAAAGTAAAAGAAAGGCCTTCATAGAAGGAAGCGGGGATTCAAGTCTCATAAAGAGCTTCCAAAAATTATGGTACTTATTAGCTTTCAGCTCTCATTGCCCCTATCATAAGCATCTTGAAGTGATTAAGGTTAAAGTGAACAAACTATGGAGTATATGCTTGATAAAGTATAAGTTGGAAATCTCATGTCCCTTGAATACGAGGGCCGCTCCTCATGCTACTCAAGTTTAGTTACCGGTAAGTTCTTGTCATAGTAAGTACATGTGTGAAAGGGCACGTATGCCCCATGTGTGGTTTTGGTAATTAATGACAATCCCCATGGACTAATGTGCAAATTGAGTTTCACGTGTAGGTTTGTCCATTGGCATCACTTGGACCATGTGTTGGTTTCAAGGATGAAAAAGAAGAAGCATTGTCCAAGGGCTTTGTGCCTATTGGAATCAAGTAGAAGAAGAAGATCAAGTATGTCTTGAAGAAGAAGATGGAGTTCCTCATGGCTATCTTCAAGACATCGTCAAGAATTGATGTGCAAGCTCAAGATGCGTCCTCTCTAGAAGATCTCATGCTTGAAGCGTGCCATCCTCGTTAATCATGGAATGATGAAGACAAGTTCGAAGAAGAGGCTTCCCCATGGAGTATGGGGGAGCATGTCTCAAGACTTCATCAAGCAAGTGCAACAAGTGCAATCAAGAAAGGTGTTCCATCTTGAAGGTGACAAGATCGTCTACATCAAGCTCAAGTGGGATGATCAAGGCAAAGGTATGATCTTGATAGGGTTTCTACTTTACCGGTCTCTTGTAGTGTTGGGAGACCGGGTTTAGGATAGATAGCCGTACTATCAAGAGGGGCTCTCGAGTGGGTGACTCGTTCGTATCTTTCGGAGAGAGCTCAAACCTTTGCATACATAGCATCATCTTTCTTGGTTGTTGTTTGGTTCTTATCCATGTGAGGATCTAGAGCTTGTGGTTATCTTCATAACAAGCTCTAGTTCATCAAAAACGGATTTCCTTGCATATCTTATTGCGTTTTTGATCTTGCGGGTTTTCCGGATCCACACCTTGGGAGGTATCTCACATATATATTCATGGTATTTTCTCCCTTGGTGATACCCAATATTTTGTTGGATTCTACGCGTCGTTATCTTTCCAACAAAATTGGTTTCATCTCGTTTGGAGTTCGGATGCAAAGGTTGTGGCAGTTCTGGTTCCGGAGTTTTTGCCTGGCCGGTAGTTCCGGCGGGCCACCGGTAGTACCGCTAGGGCATTTTGCCGCCGGTAGTACCGGTGTTAATTGCGTCCCAACTTCCGGCAAACCCATTTTTGGTTCAGTACTCTCTCTGCCTGGTTAGCACTATTTTGACGGAACTTGGATCGGATTTTCAGGCGGTAGTACCGCTAGGACATTCTTGCCACCGGTAGTTCCGACGAAGCGGCGTAGTACCGGCCAGGCTCGCGTTTTTGTTCTTTCTCTCGCTGTTTTCTGACAGTTGGTTGGGTGCCACCGGTAGTACCGGCCACCCACCGGTACTACTGGTCGTGCGCGAAACTGTGTGTAACAGGCAGATCGGGGAGCCCTTTAAAAGGAGCCCCCCTCCCCCCTTCGAGGCAAAAAAATGAGCTCTTTCTTGGTTTTTGGCTTTCTCTCTCCTCCATTGTTGACCTTGAAGAGCTTGCCCTCTCCCTTCCCCCTCCCATGATTATTTCATCTTTTTGAGGGATTTGAGAGAGGAGATCTAGATCCACAAGCCCCACCAAACCAAATCCCTTCTTTGTGAAGGAATCCTTGGGATATAGATCTTGGAGAGTTTTGTGTTCTCCTCTTGTGTTCTTCCTCCCTTATTCCCCCAATAGCTTTTGTAGCTTTGGTGGAATTTGAGAGTGAAGGACTTGCCTCTTGCATTTGGTGCATAGGTTTGAGTTCTCCTCGGAGATTCGGCGAGTTCAAGCCCTTGGGCTTGTTTCTCTTGGGTTCTTGGAACCCTAGACGATTGTGTGGTTGGATTGTTGACCTTTTGTGGTCTTTAAGCCTTTTGTGGCTTTGTAGCCTTTGTGGCATGGTTGTTGAGATCCTCCAATTGAGTTGTGGAGATTGCCCCAATCTTGTACGGATTTGGTGACCGCCCTCAAGTGTCCCATAGTGGAATGTGAGAAGGCCTTTGTGGCGAGCTCACGGGAGAATAGGGTGAGCCTTTTGTGGCGTCGGTAGGTTGCATGCCTTCGCATCTTGGGGTGAGGCCTTGTGTGTCATTGGGTGAGCATCGAGCCACCACACCTCGAGGTGAGCCACTTGTGGTGTTCGAAGTACATTGCGCCCCCGCACCTCTCCAACGGAGACGTAGCTTCTTTGGAAGTGAACTTCGGGAAAAAAATCATCGTCACCGCGTCCATCGGTTATCTCTCAACCGAGCCCTTTACTTATGCAATTTACATTGTGATAGCCTTCGTGCTTGAAGTATTATATCTTGCTATCACCTTGTTGCTTGTCTTGCCTAGCATAGGTTGTTGGTGCACTTAGTGAAACTAGTGGATATAGGTTTTGGCTTGATAAATTAAATGTTAAGTTTTATTCCGCATTTATTAGAGCCTAAACCGTAATAATTTTAAAACGCCTGTTCACCCCCCCTCTAGGCGACGTCCATTTCCCTTTCAATGTGTATCATAGAGAACCGCCAATGAGGTACCCCTTGCCCGATAATATGGAAGAATACCTATATCAAAATGACAAGGCAAGCAGATAACGAGCATCTCAGCAATCTTCTTATTTACCATGGGAAAATGGTGCTTTTTTCTCTCTTTCCTCTTTTCTCATATCTTTTTTCCTTTTTCTCTTTTTCTCAATATCTATCTCTTTTTTATAAGAAGAATGCTTCATAGACAACTCATTATGGTTACGCTGCAGGTTTCCACCATGACAGCATGGATTAGACCGGCGGCCCAGGTGTTTCTCTAACACACATACATAACTCCATGGACTTACAAGCTCCCCTTTCATTTCACATCGACGACATCCATAGACAAAAGAGCATGATATCAACTAGGTACAAAGTACAAGTGCAATGTTGAAAGCGTTCCCCATGATAGCATGGTTCTGCTAATCCCCAACATATAAGTGCAAGCATATACAACATAGATGACACAATGGTTCAAGTTTATTAAGGGCAAGAAAAGTAAAGTGTGCCATCAAGTTCGTGAGAGCTTTAATCACTAGTTTTCTCATAACAAGTTTAATACGGAAGGTAGATAAAAACATGAATATACTTGGAATAGCAAATGCTAATAGGTAGGTATGGTGGACTCTTTGGAATAACTTGGTTTTAGGAGTTGGATGCATGAGTGGAACTCATACTTGGTTATGGAGGCTAGCAAAAGACTGGGAGCGACCAACTAAGAGAGCAATAATGGCCATAATCATGCAAAGCGATAAAACATCATTAATTAAAGCATAAAGTGAGATTACAAGTCGAAAACTAAAGGATCATCAAGGCTATGGTGACTTTGGATAGTCATAACATGGTGTGAGCATGCGCCAAGTCAACCCAAATAAAGCATCAAAGGAGAATACCACAATACTATGCTGTAATATGCTAAAACAACGCATGATTCTTCTAAGGCACATTAAGCAATCTCAATTGTTTATAACATGTCATGCTACAGCAAAGATCACTAAGCATAAAGCCAAAACAATATCGAGCATGTCATGACAAAGCATAGGCCACAGTCAAAAACAAGCTCTCTTTACCACTTAAGCATGAACTTTCCTACTCTTTTCCAATCCAAACCAAACTTATTTGAAAACCAATGTATGAAAGAGGGGGTCCAACCAATTTATTCAAGTAAACTAAGAAAACCAAGCAAACGAAAAACCAAAAAAAAAACGAATACGCTCCAAGAACAACACAACTGTGCATGAAATAATAAAAATGAAGTGTTTGGAAGAAACCTGGGATTTTTATTGATGAAGAAGGGGATGCCTTGGCATCCCCAAGCTTTGACCCTTGTACTTCTTGGATATTTATTGGGGTGACACGCGTGGCATCCCCAAGCTTGAGCTTTAGTCCATTCTTCATCTCATTACATCATTCCTTCCATACACATGAAATTTTTTCCTTCATACAAAACTTCACACAATCTTTATTAACAACATTAGTGCCCTCAAGATAATGAGTCTTTGGGTTCAGTTTCAACACCAATAAAACTTCCATTAAAACACAAGCTATTGTAGCACTTCCCTCAAAAAGCTCAATTCCCCAAAGAGAACCCAAAAAGAAACCAACAAGAAGCAAATGCAAATAATGGCAGAAATCTGTCAAAACAGACCAACAAGTAAAAACCAATTTTTTAGAAGACTATTTGTTGCTCAAATCGAAAATTATTTAACTAACGTAAGTTAAATAACAACCTGGAGCACAAGCACAAAACTTATGCCTCAAAACAACATACAGAGATTTTACACGAATTTTTACGGTGAAGCACAAAAATTTGTTTCGGGACAACAACTTCCCAAGCATTACTTCTCTCTCATTAGAGGTTACTTTTGGCACAAAAAGCAAATAAAAAGGATAAGGAGCGGTTATTACTGAAGTAATAACTTCCAAGACTCAACTAAAACTTTTGGGTTATCTTCCAATAAGTACTTTTCTTTAATGCCTTTAAGTTAGGCTTGATAGTTTGAGAAGATGCTCACATAAGAAATATGAATTGAAGTAAAAGAGAGCATCAAGAAGCAAATTCAAAACACATTTAAGTCTAACCCACTTCCTATGCATAGGAATCTTGTAAAGAAACAAGTCATGAAAGCACAAAGCAACAAGCATAGTAAAGCAAAACAAGTGCAACTTCAAGACTTTCAACATAAAGAGGGGAAACTTAATATTGTTGAGATACATAAAACCATGTTCCCTCTCTCATAATAACTTTCAGTAGCATTATGAATAAAATTAACAATATAACTATCACATAAAACATTCTTATCATGAGCCACATGCATAAAATAATTAATACTCCCCATATAAACATAGTCATTCTTATTAATTGTAGTGGGAGCAAATTCAACAAAATAGCTATCATTATTATTCTCATAACCATAATCATCAAATATAGGAGGCATATTATAATCATAATTAATTTCCTCCTTAATAGTAGGTGGACTAAAAATATCATATTCATCATTGCAATCATCATATATTGGAGGCATAGTGATGAGGGTTTAACTCGTCAATGCCCATTGTTATGGACTTGGGTTTTGGAGGAGGGAGCGCTGGAAGCATCAATTGGCTAGCAAACAAGCACACAGGGATGCAAGGTTTACCTAGGTTCAGGCCTCGTAGAGGTCCCTACTCCTGCTTGTCTGCTCTTGGAATTAACGAAGGAATCGAAGATTACAGGGGCGCGCAGATGCAATCTGGCGAGAGTTGTGGAAACTAGAGTTGTGTGTGTCCTCCTCGCCGCCCCCTCCTGGCCTTTATATAGATAAGCCAGGTCTCGGGTAGCAAGTCGAGTCGGTTACATATTAGGGTTTTCCCTTCAAACTTTCTATCTTTAGACTTCTTCTTGTCTTGCAAGTCATCGAGAGTCCGTGGGCCACTCGAAGTCTTCATTGGGTCGTGGCAACGCCGTGAGCTTCCACCGTATCTGGACCGTATATACCAAACTCAAGTATCTGTAAGGTATACCCATGTCAGTAGCCTCCGAGTGCCCAGTGAATCACAGATTTGACTAGGGACTTTATGAAGCCTTTCGAGTGCATGACTGAGTATATTTTTCGAGTGTTCTGTTTATGTCATATGGATTACTGATATGCGTGCCTGATTTAACTGATGTATCGGTATCAGTTAACTACCTTAGGAAAAAACAACGCAATCTACTCGAACTCGAGTCCCCGGACTCGAATTCGGAAAAGTGATGGTGTAATTCGACTCAAGCCGCGGAGGTCTTACAAGAGTCGAATTCCAGTATAAGGGTGTGAGCACTCGACGCGTTCGTCAAGGCATGTTCATCGTACCTATAGGCACGGATATATTTCTGGTAGTGCGCAGCAAATGCGTTGCCAGGCCTTATTCAGGTCTTATCTTCACGTTGCAAGCGCGGCATCCGAATTTTGTCATCGCGGAGATGATTCGGGTGACCCAGGAGACGCAGTCTCTTCGTAGGGAAAATATGAGGCGGTGTCGCCATAGACTTTGAGTGTGGATGTTATCAACACACAGTACGATGTACAAATAATCATAGGGTGCGCGACCAGCGCTCCCTATGGGAGTAGCCCCCGAGTGCCTGGTTGAGTCGAAGACTCAGGCAGGGACTAAAGAACTTTTGCGACTGTTGTCGTCTTTTGTTTGCTTGTTTCAGTCGAATTTATTTCTAGCGCTCCCTGTGGGAGTAACCCATGATCCATAGCCGAATCATAGATTCGAGTGGTTGGGTATGCTTTGAATGTCCATATTCCTGCAAAAAGAAAAGAAAATCATAGGGTGCGCGACCAGCGCTCCCTATGGGAGTAGCCCCTGAGTGCTTGATGGAGTCGAAGACTCGAGCAAGGACTAAAGTAGTCGAAGTCTTCTAGTGCTCAATCTTTGATGACATCATTGCTGACAATGGGATGACCTCAGTTGCCCGCGTGAGCGGCTTTGACGAGACGTGACGAGCGGTGGGTCCTATTTTCTGACCCTGACTTGACCGGGCGTGCGTAATCTTTCGTTTTAACTGCGCCTCCTCGATTTCCGCATGTAATGGGGGTAGTCGGGGACGGTTTGTGCTTCAGGCCCTCCACGTGTCGATCACGATGTGCGCCACGTGTCCAATAGGGTTTCTGCTGGCCGTTGGATTGCATCCGCCAAGTGGTTAAGTAGCAGCGCAACTGCGGTAATTTCCCATCCGCTCTTTCTCTACTTTGTGCCTCCATCGCCATTGTTGCTGCTCTCTGCCTCCTAGAGTTTCGTCCCGTTCGCGGCAATGGACCAACTCCGAGTGTTTTCGAGTTATTTTCTCCGCTCGCATCGCCACCGCAAGATGGGGAAGAATGGAGGTGCTGCCGCTGAGTCCGCCGCCACTGTTGCTGCTGCCAAGAAGAAGGGCGGCCCCGCTGTTGCGGGCACCAGCACCGCCATCGCCGGGAAGAAGAAGGGCGCGGGCACTCGCGTCACCAATGGTGCATGGCGCGCGTCCATCATCAAATCGTCCGAGCTCCGTCTTCTGCGCCAAGATGGAGTTCTGTCTTTCGTGGTTGGTGACTCGCGAGTCCCAGGTGGTGAGGTAACCCCTTGTCCTCCTGCTGGTTTCCGGGTGATGTTCCTAGTGTTCATCATCCACAGTTTTTCTCTGCCCATGCATCCTTTCTTCAGGGGCCTCCTTTGTTTCTATGGGCTCTAGCTGCATCAGCTGTCCCCCAACTATATTCTCCATATCGCCTGCTATATTACACTTTGCGAGTGTTGGCTCGGAGTCGAGCCACACTTTGGTCTCTTCAAGCGTCTCTTCAAGCTGAAGCGTCAGTCGACATCTGGCTCCATAGTCTACAACATAGGGGGCTACGGGATCCATGTCAACTCCTCTGTCACATACTTCGATATCAAGCTCATGGTGTTCGTCCAAGGGTGGAGGGACAAGTGGTTCTACATCCACGACCAGAAGGCCAATGAAGAACACTTCGGACTCGCGCCTTTTGATCCCGTGACGCCATGCCGGAGGAGGCGGTCTTGGAAGAATGTGGTGATGCCCGGCGAGTCTGAGGAGACAGATGCGCTGTACGAGCATGTCTGCGACCTCGAGAGTCGCATGGGTAAAGAAGAGGGAGGTTGCGACCTCATTCGCACATGGCTACGCCATCGCATCCAGCCCCTGCAGGACAGAGTCCACCCTATGTTCTAGTGGGCTGGTGCGGATGATGTCACTCGCGTATCTGCCGATGGCATTTCCGCGAGTGAAGTAGATAAGAGGGTGCGACTGCTGACCAAGTACACTGCCAAGGATGTACTTCCCGGTGAACCAGCCGTACCTCCATTCAATGCTTCTAATCCTCCTCCTGAGGTATGGTTGTGCTACGAAGTTGCTTTATTTGTCGAGTGCTTCATTTTCTTGACATGTGCTGACTTGTTTTCTGTATGCAGGATTGGAAAGTGTCTCCTAGTTTGCCCCCTCTTCCTGAGGGGGTTATTCCTCGCGAAGTAGATGAAGAGGACGAGTCGGAATCGACTGTCCCATTTGAAGAGGAGGAGGAAGCCCCCGAGTCTAGCAGTCCGGACACTCGCAAGCATTCGCGGAGTGAAGATTCGGATGCATCGTCTCCTTCGACTCCAGAAGGCCCAGCTATTGGTGCAGAGTCGCCAATTCCTGCTATCCCTGTGAGTTTCGTGGCGCCATCTGCCCGTAAGAAGATGAGGCTACCGAATGAGTCGTCGGAGTCAGAGGACCAAACCTTCGACTTTGATAAGTTTGACTGGTAAGTATACAATTCTCATTTTGGTTCTTTTTGGAGTTGCATCTCCTGATGTTGGTTTTGTTCCATAGTCAACCGGCATCGTCATCTTCTGGCAACGTCCAGTTTTTGAAAGAATCTGGAGCCGTAGACTCCAGGGCCAAGGAAGTGGCTGAGCGAACTCCTTCCCCTCCATTGGAGGCCCACTCCGGGCATAATTCATCAAGTTCTCCACATGCTGTGGAGCACCAGATGGTTGTCCGGACGACTGTGTGGCAATCGACTTCAGAGTTTCTGGAGGAGCACGTATGTGTGATGTTGCTTTTACTTTCAGTCGAATTAGTCATCCATGTTATCTGCTGATCCTTTTGTTTTTTCTCCTGTTGCAGCTTATTGTGAAGGAAGTTGCTCGCCTGGCGGAGCAAGTACTTGCATTGGGTCGCCAGCATGCGTTGTTGGACAATCGCCATCGCGTGGTTGAAAGTTAGTGCTTTTTGCTTCTTCTTCTTCATCCTTGTGATATTTTTATATACTCGACTGACGGTCCATCTTGTGTGTTTTGCAGTTGAGCATAACATGCTTCTTCATGAAGCCGCTTCTCTTGAAAAGACGCTCGCCGTGGCGGTGAAGAGTCACGATGAGGCAGTCACTGCGCTTGATGAATCGCGGAAACGCGAAGAGGATTTGCGTGCCTCCATCGTTGCTAGGGAGAAGTTGTTCGAAGAATAACTCTTCTCGATTGCCAAGGCTCTATCAGGTATTCTTTTGTCTGGATTTCCGTTGTTTCCTTTCTTTCGACTTTGTTATTGTGCTGACTTTTTGCTAACACTTTGCTTTGTGTAGATGCTGGTGGTCTGAGCTTCGATGCCCAGGCGCTTCGTCGCGATGATGCTTTGGCAGGCGTCGCCGTGGCAGTCGAAGACCGCAGCGCTTTCATTCAGGGGACGCTGACCAAAGCTAAGGGTGTACTCAGTCGCATCCGCAAGGAGCTGGCGCCCAAAGCTGAGCTGATCGAGAACGTGGATGACCTGGTGGAGTCCCTTGCTGGAGGTATTCATGCGGGCTTCAAGAACTCGCTTCGTGCGGCTGGCGCTTCCATGTCACTCGCGATGGTTCAAGCCCAAGGTGTGGAGGTGGATCCCGCTACGGTCTCCAAGGCGATGCCTATCGGCGCAGATGGTCAACAGGTAGTTTTTTCTCCTTTTGCAACTGCTTGTGGCAAGTACGGGCCTTAGCTCATCAACACAGTCGCCAAGTACTCTGAGGAGCTGCAGCGAGCCAAGAAGTCGGCGAAGGCTACAGCGTCAGGGGCCGGTGGGAAGTCTGGCGTCTGATACTGCCACAGACTAGATGAGGGCCCCCGAAACCGAAGTCCAAGTCGAAGAAGCAAGATGCTCCTCAGTAGTGATATCTGTAATAGTTGATAGCGCGACTTGATGGCTCTGTGTATGGCGCCTAGAAAAATGCTTGATGGTGGTGTTGATGTAGAGCTCGTTGGGAACCCCAAGAGGAAGGTATGATGAGCACAGCAGCAAGTTTCCCTCAGTTATGAAACCAAGGTTTAATCAAACCAGTAGGAGCAAGGAAACACCCCAAAGGTGTTACTAGCTGAGCTTTGGCAGGGCGCACTACCGGTGCTAGTAGCAACGTGGAGACCTGCACAACACAACCATAGAACTTTGTCCCCAACTTGCGATGAGGTTGTCAATCTCACCGTGTTTTGCTGAAAACAAAGGATTAAACGTATCGAATGGAAAGAAGTAAAAGTTGGTAGAAAGTAAACACAAAGCAGAAATAGTTTATAGATTGTATGTAAAGTAAAGGACCGGAATCCATAGTTCACTAGAGGTGGCTCTCCTTAGATAGATAACATGCTGGGTGAACAAATTATAGCAGGGCAATTGACAAACATCGAGAAAGCAATACATGCATATACTAATCATCTTGACTCCTTTGAGACTTGATTGGGCATTACAACATTATACATAGACCGCCATCCAACTGCATCTATGACTAGTAATCCACCTTCAGGTTATCATCTGAACCTCCCCTAGTATTAAGTTGCAAGCAACAGATTATTGCTTTACAAACTATGTGTAAAGTAAACAATACGATTGTTCCATGAACAAAGGATTGTTGTTTTCTCCCTAGTAGCAACAGCACATCTAGTACCTTAGAGATTTCTGTCACTTCCCCAGATTACCAGAGGCATGAACCCACTATCGAGCATAAATACTAACTCTTGGAGTTGCTAGCATCTACTTGGCCAAGATAACTACTAACAATGGAAAGCATGCAAGATCACAAATAACAAAGACATGATAGAATCAATAATCAATCTGAAATAGCATCTCAATATCCATCGGATCCCCGCAATCACAACATGCAGAATTACAAATAGATGATCTTGATCATGAACGGAGCTCACAAGATCTAAACATGAAAGCACAAAGGAGGAGAACAAGCCATCTAGCTACTACATGGATCCGTAGTCCAAGGATGAACTACTCACGCATCACACCGGAGGCTTGCATGGTGATGAAGAAGGCCTCCAGGGTGAATTCCCTTCTCCGGCAGGGTGCCGAGAAGAGCTTCAGATCCCTCCCGATCTAGGGATGGAGATGACGGCGGCTACAAACTCTTTCGTGGATTTTTGATCGGGTACTTAGGGTTTTCGTCCCGAGGGCAATATATAGTCGGAAGGGGAGGCCGAGGGGGTGCCAGGGCTGGCCTCACCACCCCCTGGCGCGGGCCAGGCTAGGCCAGGCGGCCAGGTGGTGTGGTGCCCCCCTGGCCCCTCTCCGTCTCGTACTCTGGCATCTGATGACTTCCGGAAAAATAGGCACTTTGGCTTTTGTCCCGTCCAATTCCGAGAATATTCATTTTCTGACTTTCCTGAAACCAAAAACAGCAGAAAACAGCCAGCTGGCACTGTGGCTCTTGTTAATAGGTTAGTCCAAGAAATCATATGAAAAGTACTCCAAAGTTGGAACAAAACACAAGAAAGTGGATAAAACCAAGCATGGAACATCAAAAATTATAGATACATTTGCAATGTATCAACATCCCCAAGCTTAACTCCTTCTCGTCCTCGAGTAGGTAAGTGATAAAAAGAAAGAATAATTTTTGAGGTGACATGCACCATCAAAGACTTGATCAAAGTATTTGTAAAACATTCAAAGCTGGGATCATAGTACTTCAATCATAACATGAAAGACAAAGTTCTAGCAATAAGCAAAGAAACTATGATGCAACATGAAAAGGCACAAACAAAAGATTCATGAATAACAATGCTTTGCAAGACATTTGTTTGTTTCACATAAAGAAAACATAGCATAATAGCATTCAGCTTGTCCCTCAATAGAGTAGCAAATATAAATGCATAGGACACCTTCAAAGTTCATAAGAGTGACTAGATACAATAGTTTAAAACAAGTAATATCAAAGTATGCATCAATCAACTAGTCTTGGGACAATGCACATAGAACTAAGAATGGCCACTATGCTCTCAAAGTAAGTGCATAAAGATAGAAGGTGGAGACTCAATATAATGGTGGAAGAAAGGCCTTCATAGAAGGAAGTAGGGATTCAAGTCTCATAAAGAGCTTCCAAAAATTATGGTACTTATAGCTTTCAGCTCTCATTGCCCCTATCATAAGCATCTTGAAGTGATTAAGGTTAAAGTGAACAAACTATGGTGTACATGCTTGACGAAGTATAAGTGAGAAATCTCATGTCCCTTGTATACGAGGGCCGCTCCTCATGCTACTCAAGTTTAGTCACCGGTAAGTTCTTGTCATTGTAAGTACATGTGTATCATAGAGAACCGCCAATGAGGTACCCCTTGCCCGATGATATGGAAGAATACCTATATCAAAATGACAAGGCAAGCAGATAACGAGCATCTCAGCAATCTTCTTATTTACCATGGGAAAATGGTGCTTTTTTCTCTCTTTCCTCTTTTCTCATATCTTTTTTTTTCCTTTTTCTCTTTTTCTCAATATCTATCTCTTTTTTATAAGAAGAATGCTTCATAGACAACTCATTATGGTTACGCTGCAGGTTTCCACCATGACAGCATGGATTAGACCGGCGGCCCAGGTGTTTCTCTAACACACATACATAACTCCATGGACTTACAAGCTCCCCTTTCATTTCACATCGACGACATCCATAAACAAAAGAGCATGATATCAACTAGGTACAAGTACCAAGTGCAAGGTTGAAAGCGTTCCCCATGAAAGCATGGTTCTGCTAATTCCCAACAAATAAGTGCAAGCATATACAACATAGACGACACAATGGTTCAGGTTTATTAAGGGCAAGTAAAGTAAAGTGTGCCATCAAGTTCGTGAGAGCTTTAATCACTAGTTTTCTCATAACAAGTTTAATTTGGAAGGTAAACAAAAGCATGAATATACTTGGAATAGCATAAGCTAGTAGGTAGGTATGGTGGACTCTTTGGAATAACTTGGTTTAAGGAGTTGGATGCATGAGTGGAACTCATACTTTGTTGTGGAGGCTAGCAAAAGACTGGGAGCGACAAACTAAGAGAGCAATAATGGCCGTAATCATGCAGAGCGACAAAACATCATTGATCAAAGCATAAAGTGATACTACAAGTTGAAAACTAAAGGATCATAAAGGCTATGGTGACTTGAGATAGTCATAACATGGTGTGAGCATGTGCCAAGTCAACCCAAATAAAGCATCAAAGGAGAATACCACTATACTATGCTTTAATATGCTAAAACAACGCATGATTCATCCAAGGCACATTAAGCAATCTCAATTGTTTATAACAAGTCATGCTACAGCAAAGAATACTAAGCATAAAGCCAAAACAATATCAAGCATAGCATGACAGAGCATAGGCCACAGTCAAAAACAAGCTCTTTTTACCAATAAGCATGAATTTTCCTACTCTTTTCCAATCCAAACCAAACTATTTGCAAACCAATGTATGAAAGAGGGGGTCCAACCAATTTATTCAGAAAACTAAGAAAACCAAGCAAACGAAACACCAAAACAAAAACGAAAAAGAAGATGCTCCAAGAACAACACAACTGTGCATGAAACAATAAAAATGAAGCGTTTGGAAGAAACCTGGGATTTTTATTGATGAAGAAGGGGATGCCTTGGGCATCCCCAAGCTTTGACGCTTGTACTTCTTGGATATTTCTTGGGGTTACATGTGTGGCATCCCCAAGCTTGAGCTTTAGTCCATCCTTCATCTCATTACTCATTCCTTCCATACACCTGAAAATTTTCCTTCATACAAAACTTCACACAATCTTTATTAGCAACATTAGTGCACTCAAGATAAATAAGTCTTAAGGTTCAGTTATAACACCAAATAAACTTCCATTTGAACACTAGATACTGTAGCACTTCCCTCAAAAATCTCAATTCCCCAAAAGAACTCAAAAAGGAACCAACAAGAAGCAAATGCAGAAAATGGCAGAAATCTGTCAAAACAGACCAGCAGGTAAAGACGAATTTTTTCGAAGACCTTATGTTGCTCAAATGAAAAAGTGTTAAACTAAGGAAAGTTAGACAACAACCTGGGGCAGAAGCACAAAAATATACGCCTCAAAAAGACATTCAGATATTTTACAAGAATTTTTATGGTGAAGCACGGAAATCTGTTTTGGGACAGCAACTTCCCAATCATTACTTCTCTCTCATTAGAGGTTACTCTTGGCACATAAAGCAAATAAAAAGGATAAGGAGCGGTTATTACTAAAGTAATAACTTCCAAGACTCATCTAAAACTTTTGGGTTATCTCCCAATAAGTACTTTTCTTTAACGCCTTTAAGTTAGGCATAAGAAGCAAAGAAAGAATCAAGTGTTCTCAAATGAAGAAGCATTAAAACCAAATTTTGTTTTCATAGGAGAAGCAAAAGAAATCTTTTCTCTCTTTTTAGGGAAGTGTTCTATACCTTTCTTGAGTGTAAGTTGATATTTAATGGTTCCTTCTTTCATATCAATGATGGCACCAACAGTTATAAGAAAAGGTCTTCCCAAAGTAATAGGACAAGAAGCATTGTATTCAACATCCAAAACATAGAAATCAACGGGGACATAGGCATTGTTAGCCATAATAAGAAAATCATTAAGACTCCCCATGAGTTTCTTTTTAGCATTATCATCAAGTGGGACATTCAAATAACAATCTTCAAAAGGAGGCAAATTAAACATATCATAAATCCTTCTAGGCATAATAGAAACACTACTATCAAGATCACATAAAACTTTGAAATCAAAGTCATTCACTTTCATATTAATGATGGGTTCCCAACCATCTTCTTGTTTAATAGGAATAGAAGCTTTATGTTTCATCTTTTCTTCTTTAATCTTTATGAGAGCATCAGTAATGTGTTTTGTAAAAGCCATGTTCATAGCACTAGCATTAGGACTTTTAGCAAGATTTTGTAGGAACTTAATAACTTCAGAGATATTACAACCATCAAGATCAAAATCAAATTTATCATCTAAAGTAGTAGAACTATTACTAGCCTTAACACTAGTGGTGGTGATAGTAGAAACACTAATGTTTGTAGTAGCACTTTCATCTTCTCTTTCCCACTTAGCATGTAATTCAGCTAATAGTCTAACATTTTCATCAATTCTTACTTGTATAGCATTGGTAGCTGCAAAGGGATTCTCATTAGTTTCAGGTTTAGCAGCCATTTTATTAATCAATGAAGATTGAGCTTCAGACAAAGATGATAAATTTCTTTCAGCATTAGAGAGTTTCAATTGTAAAGTAGGAATTTCCCTATTTAGACTCTCAAGTTGATGGCTAATGTTCTTCAAGATGATAGATTGTTCCTCCATAGTTTTAGTGAATAGTTTATTTTGCTCATATTGCATTTGCATGAAGTTTTTAGTGGCTCTTTCAACTTCTAAAATTCTTCCTTCACTAGGTAATCCAGGTTTACCATTATAGACATAAGTATTATTAGGAGGGTAGGGCCTATAATTGTTATTACCATAAGTATTGTTGCCAAAATTATTATTTCTTATGAAGTTCACATCAACTTGCTCTTCTTGAGTAACCAAAGAGGCTAAAGGAACATTATTTGGATCAATACGAGCTTTCCCATTAACAAGCATAGACATAATAATATCAATCTTATCACTCAAGGAGGAGGTTTCCTCAACATAATTTACCTTCCTACCTTGTGGAGCTCTCTCAGTATGCCATTCAGAATAATTAACCATCATATTGTCCAGAAGTTTTGTTGCAGCACCCAAAGTAATGGTCATAAAGGTACCTCCAGCAGCAGAATCCAATAGGTTCCTTGAAGAATAGTTCAATCCTTGTGAAGATGTCCTTGACTCCCCGGCAACGGCGCCAGAAAAATGGCACGTGGTTGACGTGGGAGTTTCTTCTTCTTCGATCCCCGACAACGGCGCCAGAAAAATGCTTGATGGCTCTATGTATGGTGCCCAGAAAAATGCTTGATGGCGGTGTTGATGTAGAGCTCGTTGGGAACCCCAAGAGGAAGGTATGATGAGCACAGCAACAAGTTTCCCTCAGTTATGAAACCAAGGTTTAATCGAACCAGTAGGAGCAAGGAAACACCCCAAAGGTGTTACTAGCTGAGCTTTGGCAGGGCGCACTACCGGTGCTAGTAGCAACATGGAGACCTGCACAACACAACCACATAACTTTGTCCCCAACTTGCTATGAGGTTGTCAATCTCACCGTGTTTTTCTGAAAACAAAGGATTAAACGTATCGAATAGAAAGAAGTAAAAGTTTGCAGAAAGTAAACACAAAGCAGAAACAGTTTATAGATTGTATGTAAAGTAAAGGACCGGGATCCATAGTTCACTAGAGGTGGCTCTCCTTAGATAGATAACATGCTGGGTGAACAAATTACAGCGAGGCAATTGACAAACATCGAGAAAGCAATACATGCATATACTAATCATCTTGACTCCTTTGAGACTTGATTGGGCATTACAACATTATACATAGACCGCCATCCAACTGCATCTATGACTAATAATCCACCTTCAGGTTATCATCCGAACCCCCTCTAGTATTAAGTTGCAAGCAACAAATTATTGCTTTACTAACTGCGTGTAAAGTAAACAATACGATTGTTCTATGAACAAAGGATTGTTGTTTTCTCCCTAGTAGCAACAGCACATCTAGTACCTTAGAGATTTCTGTCACTTCCCCATATTACCAGAGGCATGAACCCACTATCGAGCATAAATACTAACTCTTGGAGTTGTTAGCATCTACTTGGCCAAGATAGCTACTAACAACGGAAAGCATGCAAGATCACAAATAACAAAGACATGATAGAATCAATAATCAATCTAAAATAGCATCTCAATATCCATCGGATCCCCGCAAACACAACATGCAGAATTACAAATAGATGATCTTGATCATGAATGGAGCTCACAAGATCTAAACATGAAAGCACAAAGGAGGAGAACCAGCCATCTAGCTACTACATGGATCCATAGTCCAAGTATGAACTACTCACGCATCACACCGGAGGCCATCATGGTGATGAAGAAGGCCTCCAGGGTGAATTCCCCTCTCCGGCAGGGTGCCTGGAAGAGCTTCAGATCCCTCCCGATCTAGGGATGGAGATGACGGCGGCTACAGACTCTTTCGTGGATTTTTGATCGGGTACTTAGGGTTTTCGTCCCGAGGGCAATATATAGTCGGAAGGGGAGGCCAAGGGGGTGCCAGGGCTGGCCTCACCACCCCCTGGCGTGGGCCAGGCTAGGCCGCGCGACCAGGTGGTGTGGTGGCCCCCTGGCCCCTCTCCGTCTCGTACTCTGGCATCCGATGACTTCCGGAAAAATAGGCACTTTGGCTTTTGTCCCGTCCAATTTCGAGAATATTCATTTTCTGACTTTCCTGGAACCAAAAACAGCAGAAAACAAGCAGCTGGCACTGTGGCTCTTGTTAATAGGTTAGTCCAAGAAATCATATGAAAAGTACTCCAAAGTTGGAACAAAACACAAGAAAGTGGATAAAACCAAGCATGGAACATAAAAAATTATAGATACATTTGCAATGTATCACGACTCCTTTTTGTTGAAAACATGCCGCTTGCTAAGTGTCTCTATTGATACTTTTGATATGTTTGGATGTACTTGAGTTTTGTCCATGTGTTTCTTGGTCCCTTATTGTCTCTTGCTTGGCTTGTGGTAGGGTACATCGAGTGGTCCTTCGAGTGAGCCTCAGGATCCACCATCCGCTGGTGATACCCCAGCGCAGTCGCACTCAAGGGTGGATGAGTTGTCCCTGCTTTCGTGATTGTGCGATCGCGTTAAGAAGCTGGAACACGAACTGCCCGTCCTCCACGGTAACACGGATGTATGGAAGTCGAGGGCGGAGAAGGCCACCGCCCGAGAGCAATATCTACTAGGCGAGGTGTCGTAGTTGGGTGACCAGTTCAAGTGTTAGTTTTCTGCCTCCTTATCTTTTCTTGTAGTCAATCGTGGTAGTTCATTGTCTTTATACTTTTGCCTCTTGATTGGTATAGTTGTCAGTGCGCGTCATCCGTAGGATGAGAAGGATAGGATCGCCATTCGCATGAACGACCTGACCTAGGAACAACTTCAGGCGAGTGGGTACTTCTAGGTGGATCATGATCGTGCAATTGCACTTGCGACTTTGCAGGATCGTGCCTCGCGAGTGCTTCATTTTCTGAAGAAGTCACAATCATGCTTAAGGAATATTTATCATACGATGTTTCCGCTGGACGTCGTTTCCTCGAGCCTGCTAGCTCTCCTTGCTAAATTTTAAGACTTGAGTGGAGTCCATGTTGCCAAGGCTGGTGCCAAGGCTGCGTTGTCGCTAGTGCGACTGCATAGGCCTAATGTTGATGTTGCAGCTGTTGCTGCTGGTCCACCGACTCTGTCGGCATGTTCAACATGGAATATGGTTCCTCATTACCAGGCGGTGGATCGCCCAGCGGATGAAATTATCGACTTCTTCGAGGAGCAGACAAACGTTCTTATGTTGCAACAGTAGTGTTAACTTTGTATCCTGCACATAAATGTACCAGTGTTGTAAAGTTCGTATATATGTTGTGTATAATTGGTTGACATTGATGTGAAAAGAGCTTGTTAGCTCGTATGTTTTGCGAGTGCGTTGCACTATGCGATTCCCTTTCATTAGCCTGACTTGTGTTTTATCTCAGCACCTTGCCAACCTGTCAGGTGCGTTGCAGCTGGGTTGGTGTTTGTCAAGGGTTCGATTAATGCGTCAGCTACTCAGGATATCGTGATTGGTTCGTAGAACAGATGTGTAAAGGGTGGCGTAGCCCCCGAGTAGATAGATGGCGAAAAATAATAGAAAAACACAGAGTTTGGGGCACTTAGCTTTATTTATTTGTAGAACAGTACGAGGTGCAATGTGTGGCTAAGTAGCCTTGGCTGAATAGCCTTATTTGTAATGAAAGAAATAAAAGACGACTAAGGGTAGAAGCGCCGAAGCTGCGCGACGTTCTAGGGGTTGGAGTAAGCGACTCCTGTCTTGGAATCTTTTCCCAAGGGGACTCGAGCTTCAAATGCCCTTGCTATTTCAGTCGTAGGACCAGGTCTCCTTCGACGAAGGACCTGGGGCGTAGCCTTCTGCTGTGGTAGTTGCGCAGGTTCTGCTGGTAGATCGTCAATCTTTCTGCTGCGATTTCCTGTGCCTCATCAAGGAGGTCGACGGAGTCTTCGAGTGCAAGAGTTGATTCCTGATCGCTGTAAGAGACCACTCGCGGTGCCTTGTATCATACCTCTGCGGGTAGCACCACTTCAGCACCATGCACCATGAAGAACGGGGTGTATCCCGTGGCACTGTTTGGGGTTGTGCGTAGGCTCCAGAGTACGGATTGCAGCTCGTCTGGCCAGCATCCTGCGGCTTGTTCGAGTGGCCTAAGGAGTCGCTTCTTGATTCCACCACAGACGAGCCCGTTGAGTTTTTCGACTTGACCGTTGGTCTATGGATGAGCTACGGAGGCATAGCTTACATTGATTCCCAGGTTTTCGCAGAAACCTTGGAACTCCTTAGAGGTGAAGTTCGTTCCATTGTCCGTGATGATGTTGTGTGCCACTCTGAAGCGATAGACAATGGACTCGAAGAACTTGACTGCACTGGCTCCTGGCTGGTTTGTCACCGTCATGGCCTCTATCCACTTGGTGAATTTGTCGACTGTGACCAAGAGGTAGACGTATCCTCCTCGTGAGGACTTTGGGAGCTTGTCGACCATGTCGAGTCCCCATTGTGCAAAAGGCCAGGCCAATGGTATTGGCCGGAGCTCCGTGCCAGGTGCGTGCGGTTTGTCCGTGAATCGCTGGCAAGCGTTGCATCTTTGGACGATGTCCTTGGCGTCGCGCATGGCTGTGGGCCAGTAGAATCCATCTCATAGAGCTTTGGCGACGAGGGCGCGACTGGCAGCGTGGTGCCCGCACGTCCCTTCATGGATGTCGAGGAGAACAGCCCTTCCGTCAGCGTTGGAGTACTCCTGTGATGCTGCGCTTGTATAGTTCGCCGTTGATGACGGCAAATGCCTTGGATCGCCATGCAATGTGCCGCCCATCAGTTGGATCGTCCGGCAGCCTCTTGCTGAGAAGATATGTGATGTAGGGTTGATTCCAAGAGGGTTCGATCATCATGATCGCCATTGGTCCTTCGAGTCCTGTGTCGAGCTCCAGGTTGTCGAGTGTCATTGGCTCATTGGGTGGCGTAGCCCCCGAGTCCGTTGTTGCGCTTGTTTTCTTCTCTATGGCCTTTGGATTTATGGAGCGTTCGTAGATACGCTCGAGAAATACCCCAGGTGGTATGGGGGCGCAGGTAGAGCCAATGTTGGCGAGTGCATCTGCCTCTTCGTTGCTTTCATGGCCTACGTGCCGCAGCTCACAGCCGTCAAAGTCCCCTTCGAGTGTGTCGTAGAGGTCGCGGTAGGCGATCATATTGTCATTCAGTGCGTCACACTCGTGCATTGTCTGGTTGACGTCCAGCTTGGAGTCGCCGTTGATGATGAGCCTCTTGGCGCCACAGGCTTTTGCCATCCGCAGGGCCTCGTATTCAGCTTCATTGTTGGAGGTAGTGAACTGCATTCGCAGGATGTATTTCAGCTTGTCTCCTTGGGGCGATGTCAGTATGACGCCTGCGCCAGCCCTGTCCTTACGCTTGGATCCATCGAAATGCATTGTCTAGAGGTAAGACATATCTGGATTTTCTAGGAGCTGGTTCTCCATCCAGTGTATGAGGAAATCAGGGAGGACTTGCGATTTGATCGCGTCGCGCTTCTCATATGTAATGTCTCGTGGAGACAGTTCGATTCCCCAAAGCGCGACTCGTCTGGTGGCATCAGGGTTGTTGAGGATGTGTTCAAGCGGGGCGTCGTTGACCACCACGATTGGGTGCTCCTGGAAGTAGTGACGCAGTCGCCTGGCTGTCATGAAGACGCCATATGCCAACTTCTGATTGTGCGGTACCGCTACTTTGTTGGCGTGAGCACCTCGCCGAGGTAGTAGATTGGGCGCTGCACCCCATGGACCTTGTTTTCTTTGGCTCTCTCTACCACGAGCACCGTGCTGACTACCTGGTTAGTGGCAGAGATGTATAGCAACAATGGTTCCCTTTCGCGTGGAGTCACCAGTATGGGTGAGGTAGATAGTAGACGCTTGAGGTCTTCGAATGTTTCCTGTGCCTCATTGGTCCACTCGAACTTGTCAGTTTTGCGGAGAAGTTGGTAGAAGGGCAGTGCCTTTTCACCCATTCGACTGAAGAATCGACTCAGCGCCGCAATTCGCCCAGCCAGCTGTTGGACGCCTCTTACATTCTTTGGCTTCTCCATGGACAGTATGGCTTTTATTTTCTTCAGGTTTGCCTCGATCCCTCTTGCGGATATGAGATACCTGAGTAGCTGCCCAGATGGTACGCCGAAGGCGCATTTGTCTAGATTGAGCTTGATCCGGTAGCAGTCGAGGTCGGCGAAGGTTTTGCGTAAATCGTCGATTAGCAAGGCTTCCTCTTTTGTCTTGATTACGATGTCATCAACATAGACTTGGATGTTGCGACCGAGTTGGTTCTTGAGGCAAGCTTGCATGCACCGCTGATAGGTTGCTCCGGCATTTTTTAGCCCGAAGGGCATAGTGTTGTAGCAGAACACACCAAAAGGCGTTGTAAGCGCCGTTTTCTCTTGATCCTCCTCCTTCATTCGAATCTGATTATAGCCTGAGTAGGCATCGAGGAAGCAGAGGCGCTCACATCCCACGGTGGAGTCGATGATCTGGTCGATTCGCGGTAACGGGAAGTGATCCTTTGGGCAATGCTTATTCAGGGAGGTGAAATCCACGCACATCCATGTCCTTTTTGGGTACCAGCACCGTGTTGGCGAGCCAAGTACTTTCCTTGATCTCACATATGAATTTGGCGTCGAGGAGTCTGTTGATCTCCATTCTGACCACTTTTGCTCTTGGCTCAGACAGTCACCGAATTGTTTGTTTGACTAGCCTTGCGTCTGGGTTAACATTGAGTGCGTGCTCGGCGAATTCCCTGGGAACCCCTGGCATGTCCGCTGGACACCAGGCGAAGATTTCCCAGTGCTCACGGAGGAATTCGACGAGCGCGAGTTCCTATGCGGGACTCAAGTTGTTGGCGATGAGGGTCGTCTTGGTCGGGTCTGATGGGTGAACCTGAACTTTCTTCGTGTGTACGACGAGTCGAAGGACAGGTCGGGTGAACTTGGCCGGCTCAGGGGAGGCAGACTGTTGTCTGTCGACTCCTTCAATCTTGCGAGTTCCTCCTGCATGCCGAAGGACTGGGAAATTCTGTTGAATTCCCTGTCGCTGCTGTCGGACCTCTCGAAGCTCCCGTTGATTGTGATGACACCGTTTAGGCCTGGCATTTTCATCTGCAGGTAGGTGTAGTGTGGCACTGCCATGAACCTGGCGAACACGACGCGTCCGAGGATGCAGTGGTACTGTGAGGGCCAGTCGACGACTTCAAAGTCGATGCGTTCGCGTCGATGCGTTCGCGTCGAAAGTTTTTTGGCGTGCCAAAGATGACGTCGAGGTTGATTTTGCCCAGGGGATATATTCCCTTGCCTGGGATGATGCCATGGAATGTCGTGTCCGAGACCTCTAGGCAGGTCAGAGGGATCCTCATTGCTCGCAAGGTGCTTGCGAACATAAGGTTAATGCCGCTTCCACCATCCATGAAGACGCGACTCATGTCGAAGCCTCCGATCTGTGCCTCGAGTACGAGGGGACAGTGGCCTGGGCGAGGTACTTGGCGCGGGTGGTCACGCTTGTCGAAGGTGATGCAGGAGTCACTTCCGCTGAGGTACTCAGTGGTGGATGGTGGTGAGTTTGTCGCCAAGTTGACTTGGCGAGTGATGGCCTTCTGCACCCGATTCGAGGGGCGTCCTTTTTGGATCATCATGTTTCCCACAGCTCGTGGGTATGGCTCGCCGCCTTCATCGTGGACTGGTGCAACCGCGGGTGGTGGCACTCCAGGTGGTGGAGGAGGAGTTCCATGTGCTACAGCGCCTGGGGCGACTCCGTAGCCCCTGTTGACTGCGTCGCGATTCATCCGCGCCAAACCCTCGTGGAGCTTGAGGAACTCGCGATAGTCCTTGAGGAGGTGGCTGGATTTCTTCTTGCCATCGTGCTTGTCGATGTAGAAGTGCATGCTGCATGGCCCGGACAGTTTGTCCTCGATTGTTGTCGCGGGTGCCTCTTCGGGAGTGCGGCGTTGCCATACCTGCGTGGTTTTCCCGGAGTCGCGGTGTCCACCGCTGCGATAGCCGCTGTTGCGGTTGTGGTTGCGCCTATCAGCGTAGCCGACTGCAACCATGTTGACATCGTCGCGGTCATCGTAGATGCGCATTCGATGTTTGCTTCGGCGATCGCGTCTGCGCTCGAGCTCTGCTTAGTCATCGGAGTGAACGCGGTTTTTCACCGAGTCTTCTCCATCTGCCCACTGATTCGTGATTTCCATCAGGTGGTCAATTGTGTTGGGCTTCGAGTGGCCCAGCTCCTCCCTGAGCTCTATGCGGCGAACGCCGCCATTGAATGCGTCGATTGTGCGATCCTCCGAGATATTTTCTGCGGAGTTCTTGATGATGGACCACCTCTAGATGTACGAGCGTAGCGATTCGCCCGACCTTTGCTGGTAGCACCTCGGCTCTTCAATTGACGCGGGCCTTTTGTAGGTGCCGTTGAAGTTGCGCACAAAGCTGTACACCAGCTCATCCCAACTGCGAATGGATCCGCGCGGGAGGTTGTTGAGCCATGCTCGGGCGACGCCCTGCAGCTGTAGCTGTAGGCATTGCATGGCCGTGCTTCGACTCCCACCATGGAGCCTGACGGAGGAGATGTGGTCCTCCAACCAGATTTTCGGGTCCTGCAGGCCGTCAAATTTTGGGTTCTCCGATGGGAGCTTGAACCCCTTGGGCATTCGCTTCTGCCTAATGGCTCTGCTGAAGCATCTGGCGCCGCATAGCTCCACGTCTTCGTCCTTTGAGTCAGTGTATTGGGCACGTCGTGCCCTTGACTTGTCGATTTTGCGCTGCGTGATGTCATCATGCGCATCGTAGTCGTGGTCGTGTTGCCGTGAGCGGCGACGTCGAGACAGATCGTGACTGTCATCATTGGAGGAGGGTGAAGAATAGCGCTTTGCCAGAGCCTTGTTTTTCTTCGGCTCCGGCGTCGGCTCTTTGTCGAGAGTAGCCTCGACTAATCCCAAGCCCGCGATCGTAGATCGGTGCATGGCGGCTTGGGGATCTCCAGTCGGCGGCTGGTTGTTGAGCAAGTACATGGTGGCCATTGTCACCGCTGCCTGCGGCGTCTTTGGGACCATGTTACCCCGGGTGTCGACTGTCATAGAGCTGAAGTCGAGGACTTCCGCAGCTTCTATGCGCTCCTGCTCGGTGAGGTGAGCCATTCGATATCACCTCTTGTTGGCCACGTACTCGTTGCCTTTGGAGGAGGATCCTCCGTGAGAGGAGAGCCCGGCCCTTTGAAGGCTCGACTCGTCCGCCGCATTTTGACACGCTTCGAGTTGCACGATCATTTGTAGCTGGCGTCTGTACTCCTCCTTAAGTAGCCAATGGTAGCCCATTAGCATCTCCTGTGACGTGCCTAGAGGCAGAGGATTGCCTCGCAGAGCTTCTCGGCAACAAGCCCACTCGAGATCGTTGAGCCTGATCATGACACATTCGCTAGTGTGTTCGTTCACCATGGTTGGAGGTTTGACTGCCCCTCCGTTGTTGACGGGCACGCCATTGCCACTGTTTGGGGGTCCGCCATTGGAAGGTAGGCCATTAGGTATGCCATTGTTAGGCGAATCGGTGCTAGATCCATTACCACCGTTTTCGCGATTAGCGGTGGAGTCGCCGGTGTTGATGAAGTGGCTGGGGAAGCTGTTGCTTCTGCAACTTTCGGATCCAGAGCCGTAAGCCCCATCTTCCGTTGCTAGGCTACCCAGATCAGATCCGCAACTGTTGTAGCTGTCCGTGCTCTCAGCTGTTGCTGAGGTGTTGAACTCGCTGAGGGCGCCGATTGGTGGCAGGAACCACGATGCTGGAGCAATCGCAGATGCCGTTGGCTGGTCAGGCATGCAAAGCGTGCCCATCTGACCAACTTGGAAGCGGAAGCTCCCGATTGCCAGGCTGATTCCATCACCCACGGACTCGAAAGCCGGGCGAGTGGCAGGCGTATGGACGGTGAAGTCGAACGCGCCAAAGAGCTGGCGAATCTCCGCTGTTGCGGAGTTGTAGATCACGGTTGATGAGGCTGAAGAAGCCGCAACATTAGTACTCCCAATTCCCACAGACGACACCAATTGACGAGGGTTTAACTCGTCAATGCCCATTGTTATGGACTTAGGTTTTGGAGAAGGAGGGAGCGCTGGAAGCATCAATCGGCTAGCAAACAAGCACACAGGGACGCCAGGTTTACCCAGGTTCAGGCATCATAGAGGTCCCTACTCCTGCTTGTCTGCTCTTGGAATTAACAAAGGAATCGAAGATTACAGGGGCGCACAGATGCAATCTGGCGAGAGTTGTGGAAACTAGAGTTGCGTGTGTCCTCCTCGCCGCCCCCTCCTGGCCTTTATATAGATAATCTAGGTCTCGGGTAGCAAGTCAAGTCGGTTACAGATTAGGGTTTTCCCTTCAAACTTTCTATCTTTAGACTTCTTCTTGTATCGCACGTCATAGAGAGTCCGTGGGCCACTCGAAGTCTTCATTGGGCCGTGGCAACGCCATGGGCTTCCACCGTATATGGACCGTTTATACCAAACTCGAGTACTTGTAAGGTATACCCATGTCACATAGTATCATCATAAGCAATAGAATAGTTATCTTCCAAAGTGTGTTCATTTGTAAACGTATCATCATTGGAAGGAACATGGAAAGCACTAATAGTACATGTCAACACCCGGATTTTTAATCCTAGATGCCTGTTATGTCATACATCGCAATCCCAAGATTACCATTTTTGCGAGACATAACAGATTGGATATCACAGTACATCATCCATTACAAACCATAAATAAGGTCTTACACAATAAGGATCTCATGATCTAGTCTTACTACAACAAGTAGCGGAATAAATAATAAGTGTAGTGGTGGGGTCCATCTTCAGGGGCACAGGCAATGCTGACGAAGGCAGATAGTCCTAGTTATCATAGCCGTACTGCTGTCCGTCATCTTGGTAGTCTCCTTCATAGTCTGGCCATGAGAATAGCCAGGGACAAAAGCCATGAGTACTCTTTAAGTACTAGCATACTACCACTAACAAGTAAGGTAGTACTAGTGTAAATGCTAACTCTAAGTTTAACTATAAAGTTAAGTTTGAAACCTAAGCTGAGTTCAGAAACAAAGAAAGATAAAATAAAGTTCTAAAATCACTTAAGTTGGGAAGCTAGTGTCATAGTGACAACCCTGTTGTGGTCAAGTCAAGATTCATCATTCATTTCATAAGTCATTTTGAAAACATCTGACAACGAAATAGTATGGCCACTCCAACTGTCCATAATCGCGGACGCGACTATTCAAATAGTTTGACACTCTGCAGAGGTGGTACACTTTCACCACAAGATTCGATACATCTGCCAGGGATAACCCTAAATCATCATACTTAGTATGCAGATAATCAAACATAACCTTTCATTTACACACCCTAGTATAAGCACCTATCCTATGAGCATGGCCTCCCAACCATGACCATCTGTCATCTTGGGCACTGCATAGGTGGACAACATTGAGAGGTAGCCTCAGCTCAAACCTCTCCCGCGAGGGAACTAATACTAATGCATATAAACTTCCAGCTAGGCCTTACCCAATTCAGGTATTGTGGTTGTACGGTAAATTTGGAATGGTATCACATCCGAATCCAACCATTAGTTTTGTAAAAGGGTTAAGGCTCATGCCTCAACATTTTCATCATCATTAACCATTTGTGTTTCTCAACACATGTCAAAACATCTCAATAGAATGACTCATCATTCTAAGGTTTTCACAAGTCATTTTCACCAAGTGTTCCCATCTAAAGTGACTCAAGTTTTAGTTTAGCTCTAAACTACTAAGTTAAGAGTGTTCACTAATGTGGGATGTTAAGATCAATCTCATGCCCTAGAATGACTTCTAAGGTTATATAGATAGGTCAAGTTTTATACTCTTTATGCTACCTTCAAAGCAAGTAAGGGACTTTGGTAAAGTAAAAGAAAGTAAAGCTTGGGAATAAAACTTATGGTAGGTAAATAGTCAAAGTGGTATAACCAAAGCATGCCTAAGGCATCTTGCTTAGGTTATCTCGCTTAATTTTAGCTTGTTAAGTATTATACTTGCAAGTGTTAGCTTGCATTGTTAATGATGGCTTGCCTTGTGCAGTGCAGTGGTTGAAGTTTTCTTCCTCCTCCTCTTGGTAGAACTCCTCCTCCTCGAAAGCTTGGTCGATATTATCGTCTATAAATACATATGGAGTACACAATCACCAAACAATACTTAACTAGTCTACTTAGCACTCTAAGGTACACATTTGATGATCTAATATCATCACAAGCATCACAAGGTTTTATTAACTAGCTTCATTCTTTTTATTTAAGAAAAGTAATTTCTACTCATTGAATATATCTAAGATTTAATATTCTCCACTTAAAATATGGGATCATGTGGACACATGTCATCACCACATATTCTAACATAGGGGAATGTGATTTAAATGTTGGATCATATTTAATTAAGTTTAAGTTTAATATTTAATGATTTAAAGTGACTAGAAATGCCTATATAGCATTATTTTAGTACTAGTCCAAAGTCACTGCATGAAAACCTTAATATTATTACATATTCAGATAGGTATGGTTAAATGTGATTTTTGAGAGTTGGAATCAACTCAAAAGCTATCATGGTTGATTTTATAAAAATGTTTGAATGTGCAAATGCTTATGTCTTGTGATTTTTACTAGGAGAGATCTCCAACTCTAAATGAATTAAATCCAACGGGTTTGGATAGATCTTTTCAGTAGCTTCCTAACAAAATTTGAATCACTCAATTTGGTTCAGTAGATCTTCTTGAATTGATTTTTAAACTAAGGGACATAACTGATTTTTCAGTAACTGGGTCGCGCGGGAAAACTAACGGGCCGGCCTAGTGGCACTCCGCGGTGCGGATGACAACTGACAGGAGGGTCTCGCAGGTCAGCAGCACATCAAACGCAAAGCGGTACGGGGCACTCTCAACGCTACGATTAAAAGGTGGATCGATGGCTGAGGATTGTCGTCCCCGGCGAACAGGTCGCCGGCGAGAGCTAACCCTAGCGTCTCGGTGGGGGTACGTGGGGGCTTACCAGGGCTCCAGCTATACTTGGCGATGGGGGCGATCGAACATGCGGTCGACGGCGGGCTCAAGCATGGTCGCGGCGGCTCCTGGGGTGGACAAAATCGACAGCGCCTCTCCTCCTCTACTGCGGCAAGCTCCGGCAAAATTCCGGTGAACAGCGGCTCGCCTTGCTCCAGGGATGGGGTGGAAGGATCAGTGGAGAGAGGGGAGTGAGATGGTGTGAGGAGTTTGTGCTGGGGTGGCCTCCTTTTATAGGTCGACGAGGGGACCGAACGGGATGGGCTGGCGACTCCGGCGAGGGCTGCATAGCGTGCTATCGTCGTGGCTGGAGGTAGGGGATGGTGGCCTGCCTCCTAGCGGTGCTCTACGGCTTAAATGCGTGGCTAGGGGCGGTGGCGTTTGGTCGGGAGCGTCCCGTGCTCTGGGAGATAGAGGCGGTGCTCGACGCGGCGCTCGGCGATTATGGGTCACGCGGCGGCACACGACCGTGTCTAGCGGGGTGCTGGGGTCGAGGCAGAGCGACGTGCACTGTCTTGGGTGGCGTTGAGGTCTATGGCGTGCTAGCGGCTAACACGCTCTGGCGCATTCTGGCGAGCTCACAGAGAGAATGGGCGGCGGTGCTGGGGAGTGGTCCAGTGGCTGGCAGTGGCCGTGGGGTGGACCGTGGGCGGCGGTAGGGTGGCGCCTAGCTTCCTGGAGTGGCGGAGAGGGGCTAGCGGTCTGCTGCTGCGTTGGCGACGTTGGCCGGCGAGCATGGCGTCGGGGTGGCGTTGCACTGGCACCAGGGGCTAGAACTAGGGTGGGTTTTGGTCTGGTTGGGCTCAGGGGAGAAAAGAATGATCAATGCAAACTAAATGGCTCGACAAGAATTGATCAAAAGAGTAATAGTTAGGCCAAAGTCGATTCTTTCTACAAGGTGTTCGACACAATGGCCGCAAGAGAATTTTTGGCTGAATTTTGGTGGAGTTGGTGATCACATGCTTGAGCATCACTGGTTGCTTGGGATTTGAAAATGTAATTCATTTGAGTGGTTTTCGAATAAGTGTGATCTTCTCATATGAACTACATTCAATTTTCAAATGCCATTTAAAATTAGTGTTTGAAAGTTTTTGGCAGATCACAAAGTGGGCCTTGGTACATCACTACTTGTACTAGCAAGGGGTGCAAAGATCCACATTTGTTTCTGTTAAGAATTGAGTTCTAGGAATAGCCAAAGTAGGCATTTTGATTAAAATGGCACAAATGACCATTTGCTTCTTTTATTCATTTTGATTTGTTTTTCTTTGGGATTTGTTTGGGAATGATCTAGATGATGTTATTTCACCTAAGAATCATTTTACAAGCAATGGATCATTCAAACAAGGTAATTCAAAACAACTCCTAATTTAAATGCACACATATATGAATGGTTTAATATTTTTAATTGGAAAAGTTTTTGTTAACTCTAAATTTGATGGTTTGGATCTTGATCACTTGGATTAAAGTTTTGGGATGTTACAATACATCAATTATTAATATCATCATTTTCAGAATTGGTACCGAAGAGATTTTCAGTATCAAAAGTAGTGTGCTTTTCCCAATCATGATCACTACTATAGGTAACAGGAATAGGAACATCATCGAGTTCAGACTCATCAAAAACTATAATAGGAGCAACATGCTTAGGGGAAAATACCGTTTCCTCTCTCCTTTTACTCCTCCTTTTCTTCCTTTTCTTCTTATCTTTAGGAGGAAGAGGCTTGAAAGGAAGCTTCTCCATATACCCTGGTTTATTGTTAGAGACAATAGAAGAAACTTTGGAGGATTCCTCCTTTTCATTAATAAGATCAAAACACATATTAGTCCTGTCATATTTTGGTAAAACCTCATCTTTTATAATATTTTGTATGTAAGTATTTGTGTGACAATTATCAACACAATAAAGATTACAACCATGCAAGACACTATTCATATCAAAAGCACCCATATCTACCAAAGAGGTTTTTCTTGATAACTCTTCACACCCCAAAAATAATGTAAGTTCATCATGCTGATTAGGAGTGATCATGTCATCACAATACAAACTTGCAGTACTCATTGGATTAGAAGGGCTATTTATTATGGCCTGAGCATTGAAAATTGAAATGACCCACTTCAAAGCAAAGTTCACAAATAAAAGGATAGAGGGCACACACTTTTTTATCAAGATCATTTAAAGCCCTATACCACATTCTAGTTTTTTCATTCCTGTGGGTGATACAATATTCTTCTTCAATTTGATTATTCTCACAAGGTCTATGTACTCCACAAAAATTAACATGCTTATAGGAAATAGTACTTTCAAAGGTTTTAGCATGTTTATTGCTATCATTAATAACAATTTCATTTTCCATGCAAGTGTCTTTAAAAGGCTCATGATACATGTCCCATTTTTCTTTAGGAGCATTAATATGAGAAGCAAAGGATCTAAAACAATCAATAAGAATTTGAGGATCAAGACCATATTTAGCACTAAGCCCTTGAAAATCAGCAGTTTCAGCGAAAGACTTAATACAATCATACTCATAGTTTATACCTGGTTCTTTACCTTTGTTGTTATCCCAATCTTCGGTATTGCTTTGAATTGTTTCAAGAAGATCCCACTTAGCTTTGACATCCTTACTTGTGAAGGATCCCTCTAAACAAGTATCTAGATAGTCCTTGTAATGTCCTGAAAGCCTTGCATAGAAATTATTAATAACAATATTACCGGAGAGCTCATGAATGGGACATTTGAGCATTAGTGACTTCAATCTCCCCCATGCTTGGGCAATACTTTCTCCATCATGTGGATGAAAATTATAAATGTAATTCCTATCTTTATGAATTTCATGAGGAGGGTAAAATTTAGAGTAAAAGAGAGATTCAAGTTCCTTCCACTCCAAATTATGAGGATCATCTAGTAGCTCATACCACTCCCCTGCTTTGCCCTTGAGTGAAAAAGGGAATAGCTTCCTCTTAATTTGGTTCATTGAAATTCCTGCACACTTGAACATCTCGCATAATTCGTGTATAAAGCGTAAATGATCACCAGGATGGACAGTTCCATCTCCCAAATAACAGTTGTTCATAACACGTTCAACATTTTTTATAGGTATTTTAAAAGAGATGCTTTCAGTATGTGGATTTAAAATATCACAAGTATCATTAGATTTACCACATATGGGAGATAAAGTATCATCAGATCAAATTTTCTGCTTTAAAGCTGGGGAACTAAAAATATCATTTTCATAAAAACTAACTTCCCCAAGCTTAGACGTTTCCATAGCATTAGTAACAAAGGTGTTCAAAATATTCATACTAATAACATTGCTATTAGCATGCAAAGAAAGTTCCATGGTTTTTTTAATTTTCTTTTAGACGATTCTTGTTTTACATTAGGAAAAATACTAAAAAGCTCTCTAATTTTGTTGTTGTTTTCATTAAGCCTAACTAGTGAAAATAAAAACAAGAAACAAAAAGATATAATTGCAAACTCTAAAGGAAATAATTTCGAGCACTCACACACCAGCAACAGTACTATAAGATAGCTTAGTAGCCAGAAGATGTGAGTACCTTTTACCTTACCTCCCCGGCAACGGCGCCAGAAAATAGCTTGATGTCTACGCACTTCTATTCTTGTAGAGTTGTTGGGCCTCCAAGTGCAGAGGTTTGTAGAACAACAACACGTTTTCCCTTAAGTGGATTACCCAAGGTTTATCGAACTCAGGGAGGAAGTGGTCAAAGGTATCCCTCTCAAGCAACCCTGCAATCAAGATACAAGAAGTCTCTTGTGTCCCCAACACACCCAATACACTTGTCAGGTGTATAGGTGCACTATTTCGGTGAAGAGATAGTGAAATACAAGTGGTATGGATATAAGACAACAGTGCTAGAAAATAGCTTGATGGCATGGAAGAGACTAAAGGCAAACTGAAATAAAGAGGGGAACAAGCAAACATGTAACAGATCTAGTTGCAAACGGTCTTTCAATGCTTAGAAACAAGGCCTAGGGATCATACTTTCACTAGTGAACACTCTCATATAAATATATTATCTTCATGATACTACTCTGAACTACTCTCCGGTTGGACACTCTAATCCATGGTAGGGCTATAACAGCACACCTCAAAGTAAGCCTTTCCCATCTAGATAACCCCACACTGTCACCTTGAGCACTAGATGGTTCCAACAAACACCACAATTTCATAAAGACATCCAACTCCAAATATAACTCATAACAAGTATTTGTAATCTCTAGCCTAAGTGCCACCATGGTGTGCACGCTGTCACTTTCACACACATGGGGAGAGCAGAGATCTATTAAAGCACTTGAGTAGCAAGGTAGATCTACTTGATTACAAAGCTCATCATCACAATATGATCATGCATAGAGAGAGAGAGATGAACACATAGCTACCGGTGGAACTCTTAGCCTCGAGAGAGAACTACTCCCTCCTCATCATGGGAATCAGCAACGGTGATGGAGATGGTGGTGGAGATCGATGGAGATGGCTCTGGGGGCACTTCCCTGTCCCGGCAGGGTGTCGGAATAGAGATTTTCTGTCCCCCGAATCTCCTCTTCGGTGGCGGTGGCACTGTCTAACTTTTCGTGGCTGGAGGCTTGACGATTTAGGGTTTTTTGCATCGGGAGGCATCTTATAGGTGAAGAGGCAAGGTCGGTGGGCGGCCAGGGGGCCCACACCACCTGGTGGCGTGGCTAGGGATAGCCCATGCCACCATATGGTGTGCCCACCCTGGTGCCCTACTCCTCTCTGCTTCGTGTTTCTGTGTTGCTCTGGGAAAAATAGGCATATTGGCTTTTGTCCCGTCCAATTCTGAGAATATTGATTTTCTGCCTTTTCTGGAACCAAAAATAGAAGAAAACAGGCAACTAGCATTGTGGCATCTTGTTAATAGGTTAGTCCCAGAAAACATATAAAAATACCTCAAAGTGTTGACAAAGCAAAGCAAAGTAGATACTAAACAAGCATGGAACATAAAAAATTATAGATACGTTTGCAACGTATCAGCCAGCACGGGTGCGGGAGGTGTCGAGTGGTCGATGACCTGGCATGGCCATGCCTGCCACGTGTCTGTTTCCGCCGGCGTGGGTGGGGAAGACCACTCCGACATGGGCGGAATAGCCCACCCCCGCAGTTGTTGCGGTGGGGGCGGTGGCGGTGGCAGCGGCTGGCCGATGTTGACCTGCGCCACTAGGCCGGTGAGCTGGACAGCCTCCTGGTAGCCGGCCCACATGGCCTCCTTCTCCCTCGCGCTGGCCATGATGGCCTGCTCGAGGATGGTGTCCTCGTCGTAGCCCCGCACAAGGACCGCCTGGTACTCCGGGGGCAGGTGCGCGAGGGCGGATGCGGAGGACGACCCCCCTCATCCTCCTCCTTCTTGACGACGATGTCATCGTCGTCGCCACCGAGGTCGGCATCAGAGTGGTTGACGACGCCATCAAAGGCGGCCTTGATGGCGGGGAGGTTGCGGGGGATCAACGGGTCAAACTTGCCGTGGTATGTGCCGAGGCGCACATGGAGTGTCATTGCATGTGTTCTTTTCCAAACCACAATGATCCACATGACCACACACACTCATGTGGGTGTGGTGATGCAACCTCTCTAACACTGGTGCTCCATTTCTTGTGGCAGTTGCATTCCAGCATGTTCTAGGGCTTTCTACACATGGCTTGACACATGGAGTGTCATTGCATGTGTTCTTTTCCAAACCACAATGATACACATGACCACACACACTCAAGTAGGTGTGGTGATGCTCAACCTCTCTCACACTGGTGCTCCGTTGCTTGTGGCAGTTGCATTCTAGCATGTTCTAGGGCTTTTTGCCCATGGTTTGACACATGGAGTGTCATTACATGTGTTCTTCTCCAAACCACAATGATCCACATGACCACACACACTCAAGTGGGTGTGGTGATGCAACCTATGTCACACTAGTGCTCCATTGCATTTGGCAGTTGCATTCCAGCATGTTCTAGGGCTTTATGACCATGGTTTGACATAATGGAGTGCCATTGCATGTGCTATTTTCCAAACCACAATGATCCACATGACCACAAACACGCAAGTGGGTGTGGTGATGCAACCTCGGTCACACTAGTGCTCCATTGCATGTGGTAGTTGCATTCCAGCATGTTCTACAACTTTTTTACCATAGTTTGACACAAGGAGTGTCATTGCATGTGCTATTTTTCAAACCACAATGATCCACATGACCACAAGCACTCAAGTGGGTGCGGTGATGCAACCTCGGTCACACTAGTGCTCCATTGCATGTGGCAGTTGCATTCCAGCATGTGATGCGACTTTTTTTACCATGGTTTAACACATGGAGTGTTAATGCAAGTGTTCTTTTCCAAAACACAATGATCCACAAGACACCACACACTCAAGTGGGTGTGGTAATGCAACCTCTATCACATTGGTGCTCCATTGCATGTGGCAGTTGCATTCCAGCATGTTCTAGGGCTTTTTGGCCATAGTTTGACATAATGAAGTGTCATTGCATGTGTTATTTATGAAACCACAATGATCCACATGACCACACACAGTCAAGTGGGTGTGGTGATGCAACCTCTATCACACAGGTGCTCCATTGCGTGTGGCAGATGCATTCCAGCATGTTCTAGGGCATTTTTACCATGGTTTGACACAATGGAGTGTCATCGCATGTGTTGTTTACCAAACCACAAAGATCCACATGACCACACACACTCAAGTGGCGTGGTGATACAACCTGTGTCACACTGGTGCTCCATTGCATTTGGCAGTTGTAGTCCAGCATGTGCTAGTGCTTTCTGACCATGGGTTGAAACATGGAGTGTCATTGCATGTGTTCTTTTCCAAACCATAATGATCCACATGACCACACACACTCAAGTGGGTGTGGTGATGAACCTCTGTCACACTGGTGCTATATTGCATTCCAGCATGATCTAGGGCTTTATGACCTTGGTTTGACACAATGGAGTGTCATTGCATGTGTTTCTACAAAACCACAATGATCAACAAGACCACACACACTCAAGTGGGTGTGATGATGCAACCTCTATCACGTTGGTGCTCCATTGTATATGGCATTTGCATTCCAGCATGTTCTAGGGATTTCTAACAATGGTTTGATACAATGGAGTGTCATTGCATGTGTTTTTACCAAACCACAATGATCCACATGACCACACACACTCAAGTGGGTGTGGTGATGCAACCTCTATCACACTAGTGCCTCATTGCATGTTCCATTTGCACTCCAGCATGTTGTAGAGCTTTCTGACCATGGTTTGACACAATGGAGTGTCATTGCATGTGTTGTTTACAAAACCACAATGATCCACATGACCACGCACACTCAAGTGGGTGTGGTGATGCAACCTCTGTCACATTGGTGCTCCATTGCATGTGGCATTTGCATTCCAGTATGTTATAGGGCTTTCTGACCATGGTTTGACACATGTAGTGTCATTCCATGTGTTCTTTTCCAAACCACAATGATCCACATGACCACACACACTCAAGTGAGTGTGGTGATGCAACCTCTCTCACACTGGTGATCCATTGCTTGTGGCAGTTGCATTCCAGCATGTTCTAGGGCTTTCTGCCCATGGTTTGACACATGGAGTGTCATTGCATGTGTTCTTTTCCAAACCACAATGATCCACATGACCACACACACTCAAGTGGGTGTGGTGATGAACCTCTCTCACACTGGTGCTTCATTGCTTGTGGCAGTTTCATTCTAGCATGTTCTAGGCCTTTCTGCCCATGGTTTGACACATGGAGTGTCATTGCATGTTTTATTCTCCAAACCACAATGATCCACATGACCACACATGCTCAAGTGGGTGTGGTGATGCAACCTATGTCACATTGGTGCTCCATTGCATTTGGCAGTTGCATTCCAGCATGTTCTAGGGCTTTATGACGACGGTTTGACATAATGGAGTGTAATTGCATGTGCTATTTTCCAAACCACAATGATCCACATGACCACAAACACTCAAGTGAGTGTGGTGATGCAACCTCAGCCACACTGGTGCTCCATTGCATGTGTTAGTTGCATTCCAGCATGTTCTGCGACTTTTTTTACCATGGTTTGACACATGGAGTGTCATTGCATGTGCTATTTTCCAAACCACAATGTTCCACATGACCACACACACTCGAGTGGGTGTGGTGATGCAACCTCTCTCACACTGGTGCTCCCTTGCTTGTGGCAGTTGCATTCCAGCATGTTCTAGGGCTTTTTGCCCATGGTTTGACACATGGAGTGTGTTGAGGGTAAACCTCGAGGGTGGCCCGATCTTTCACGAATCCCGTTCAAATCGAGGATGGAGTGCGGGGGAAGGCAAGGCGGATGAACACAATGAACGCATGCATGAAGAACACGATGAACACACTCATGCAAAACCACAATAGACACCAATAGATCACACCGGCGAGGACCGGTCCGGCGCAATCCCTAGGATCAGCGTTGGGCAGAGGACTCTCTCTCGAACCGGCACGGTGAGTAGGGATACTTGGTGAGATCTGGACATCTAGGAAAAGGGACTCCGATGCCTAGGCCTTGTACAACGCGGAGGCACGATGCAAACTCTAATGAGGTTTGGGATATTTGGTGCTCCTTTGTCAAAGGAGGATGAGGCAAGAACTAGATAGATCCACAAGGGGTTTCCACTAATTCCAAATATCATTCCTAGGGTTTACAATAGAGGTGGGGGACTATATATAGGCCAGCCACAAAGTGAGGTGTACTTTAGGGATAATAGATAAGTTCTGGACGGACTAAGGGGTACATGGGCCGAAGGCCCAAATGCCTTTTACATGCCCGGCGACGCTCGGTCCGGAGACTCCGGTTCTATGGACTGGAGACTCCGGTCTGGGCTAGAGGTTCCGGTCGGTCTTTGATCCATCTCCAGAGTGGCCATCTGGCTGTCCTTGGGCTCGACTCGAGGGTCAGACCGGAGGTGGGCCGGAGTCTCCGGGGTCTTCAGGCCGGAGACTTCGGTGTGTGCAGACCGGAGACTCCGGTCTGAGCAGCTCCAGCGGCTCTGGCTCCTTGTCCTCCATCCTTGGGTGCTGTGTTGGAGATTCGTACTTATGATGCATAGAGTAGTTGCATGGAGTAGCACACCATCCAAGGATGTATCAAAATGGCACGAGGAGAGGAGCGAGTTCACCTTAGCTTGTAGGAGTTTGGCTCGGGCACGAGTCATGGGTCCACTTGGGGAACTTGTTGGTGTAGATGTAGGAGCGTCCGTAGGACGGGATGCATCATCTCCCCCCTTGGGAAAGAGTCGTCCTCGACTCTTCATGAGTATCATATTGGACATCTCCATGGTAGGGTGAGAGGTCCTTGACATTGAATTTATTGCTTGCAAGGTACTTGGAGGTCAGTATGTCGATGATGTAGGCATTATTGTTGATTCTTTTGAGGACCTTGAAGGGACCATCTCTCTTGGTTTGAGCTTGGAATCACGTTCTTTGGGAAATAGTCCTTGCTCAAGTGTATCCATACAAGATCACCTTCTTCAAAGATCATATCCTTCTTGTCCTTGTTTAACCTTGAAGCTTGGCGAAGAACTTGTTGTTCGATAGTAGCTCTAGTTTCTTCATGGAGCTTCTTCATAGCTTGTGCGCACTTCTCAACGTCCATGTTGGTGCGCTCATGGAGAGGTAGTTGTAGGATGTCGAGCGCGGTGAGGGGATCGAAACCATAGATGATCATGAAGGGACTCATCTTGGTTGTTGAGTGCTTGGCATGGTTGTAGGCAAACTCGGCCTGTGGAATACATTCCTCCCAATCCTTGAGGTTTTTCTTGATCAACACACGAAGGAGGGTCCTAAGGCTTCGGTTGACAACTTCGGTTTAGCCATCGGTTTGGGGATGCGATGCGGATGAAAAGAGTAGCTTGACACCGAGCTTGGCCATGAGGGTCTTCCATAAGTAGCTCATGAATTTTACATCGCGGTCGGAGACGATTGTTCTTGGCACACCATGAAGACGAACAATTTCCCTGAAAAACAGATTTGCAACATGTGAAGCATCGTCGGTCTTATGGCACGAAATAAAGTGTGCCATTTTGGAAAAATGATCCACAACAACAAATATAGAATCATGACCATGCTTAGATCTAGGCAATCCTAACACAAAATCCATGCTAATGTCGGACCAAGGTGAATGAGGAATAGATAATGGCATATAAAACCATAAGGGTTAGCTTGCGACTTAGCTTGAACACATGTGGTGCATCGTGGAATGTCGCGCTTCATCTTGGGCCAAAAGTAGTGAGTGGAGAGCATGTACAATGTCTTGTCATGGCCAAAGTGACCCATGAGGCCTCCACCATGAGATTCTTGGAGAAGCAAGAGTTGGAGGGATGACTTCGGAATGCAAAGCTTGTTTTTTTTAAAGAGAAAGCCCTTATGCAAATAGAAATCATCAACTCCTTTTTCAATGGAGCACTTTGCGAAAATTGTTTCAAAGAATGGGTCGGAAGCATACAAAGTTTTTATTTCCTCAAGACCCAACACGTTGATTTCAAGTCTCGTAAGAAGGATTGTGTGCTTACGAGACAAAGCGTCCGCAACTACATTATCTTTGCCCTTCTTATACTTGACAATGTATGGAAAAGACTCCATAAACTCAACCCACTTAGCGTGTCTCTTGCTCAAGTTAGCTTGGCCTTTGAGATATTTCAACGACTCATGGTCGAAATATATGATAAATTCTTTAGGCCATAGGTAGTGTTGCCAAACTTGAAGAACACGAACTAAGGCAAAAACTCTTTGTCATAAATTGGATAATTAAGGCGAGCACCATCAAGTTTCTCACTATGGTAGGCTATAGGACGTCCATTTTGCATAAGGACTCCTCTAATGCCAATACCACTAGCATCACAATCTATCTGAAAAGTTTTTGTGAAACCCGGTAACACAAGGAGAGGTGCTTCGGTGAGCCTGTTTTTAAGTTCATCAAAAGCTTTTTGTTGAGCTTTGCCCCACACGAAGGTGACATTCTTTTTCGTCAACTCGTTGAGAGGACAAGAAATGATTGAAAAGTCTTTCACAAAGCAACGATAGAAACTGGCTAACCCATGAAAACTTCAGAGTTCACTCACATTTGTTGGGATGGGCCAATCTCGTATGTCCTTTACCTTGGACACATCAACTTCAATGCCCTTCAAAGAAACGACAAATCCAAGAAAAATCTACTTGCCTTTAACATAAGTGCACTTGGGAAGATTAGCATAAAGCTTTTCATGTCAAAGTATTTGCAAGACTACCTTTACATGTTTAATATGGTCCTCAAGTGACTTGCTATAAACAAGTATATCATCGAAATAGACAACAACACTTTTTCCAATGAGAGAACGCAAGATATGATTCATAAGGTGCATGAAGGTGGATGGGGCATTAGATAAACCAAAGGGCATAACCAACCATTCATAGAGACCAAGTTTGGTCTTGAAGGCGGTTTTCCACTCATCACCTTCAGCCTTGCGCATTTGATGGTAACCACTACGAAGATCAATTTTCAAAAAATTAGTGGCTCCACACAACTCATCAAGAATGTCATCGAGACGTGGTATGGGATGTCGATAACGCACGGTGATAGCATTGATTGGACGGTAGTCCATGCATAACCGTAACGTATCATCCGTTTTTGGAACAAGAATCACGGGTACGACACTTGGACTAGTGATAACTTGGATCAAACCTTTGGAGATGAGTTGGTTGATTTGACGTTCAATCTCCTTTGTCTCCTCCGGGTTCGTGCGGTAAGCGGCGCGGTTTGGAAGGGGTGCACCGGGGATGAGGTTAATGTGATGCTCAATTCCGCGAAGAGGAGGTAGTCCATGTGGAAGTTCTTTGGGGAACACATCCTTGAATTCCTGCAAAACAATCATCAAAGATGGAGGAACATTGGTTAATTCATTAGTGCCTTTTGCTAGTCCGTTGCAAATGAGGACATAGTGCAAGATGGATGGGTTGTTCCGCACATCTCTCATCTCACTTTTGGTGGCAAGAGAACACTCTTAGTTTTTCCACTCGGGTTTGGCTTGTGGCTCTCACTCACTATGAGGTGGTTCTCTCACTCACCGCTCTTCTCACAAGTATGTGTTGTGGTTTGCGCCCAGCGCTAAAGCCTTTGCATTTTTCGCAATTATTTGGATAGGAGTCATTGGTTGCAAAACACATGTTTTGTTGAACCATTTGAAGGTGTACACATTGGTGCGACCATCATGTAGAGCAACCTTGTCGAGTTGGCATGGTCGACCAAGGAGCATGTGGCAAACTGTCATAGGAACCACATCACACTCCACCGTGTCTTTGTCAGGACCAATGGCAAAGGAGACCGATACGGTATGCTTGATCTCCATGGACCCCTGGTCACTTAGCCATTGCACGTGGTAAGGGTGCTTGTGCGGATGGAGGGTGAGGTTGATCTTCTCACACAACTTGGTGCTAGCAAGGTTGTGGCAACTCCCTCCATCGATGATCACTTTGATCGATTTGCCATTGATGCCGGCTCATGTTTGGAAGATATTTGAGCGTTGGTCTTCATGCTCTTGTGCTTTAGTGGTCAAGATCCTTGTGGCGACAAGCGATGGACTTGCGTCATGTTCACACATGAGGAGTTCTTGGTCATCTTCCACTTGTTGCCTTGCCATTGCTTCCTTGACTCGGGCATCAAATTCATCTTCATTCAAGTACTCTTCGTCGCCATTGTCATGGATTAACAACACTTTCTTGTTTCCACACTCGGCTGACTTGTGTCCCTTGCCTCCACACTTGTAGCATTCACCATTGAAAGGTGTATCACTCTTTGCTTGTTTGCCACTTGGGGGCAGTTTTCCTTGAGGAAGTGGGGGGCTTGAAGGAAGGCTTGGAGGTACTTGAGAAGCTTCCATTGAATGTTTTTGGCGTAGCGGTTGAAGCTTGCTTGTAGGTGAAATACATCTTGGGCTTGTTGTACTTGATGTTCTCTTGCACTTGACGTTCGGCCTTTGTTGCGATGTGCACAAGCTCAATCACGTTGTTGTATGTTTGGAACTCGATGATGCGCTTGATTGGGTGATTCAAGCTAATAAGGAAACGTGCCATAGTTTGCTCTGTGCGCTCTGCAATGTTGGCGCGGATCAAGTTGAGTTCCATTTCCTTGAAGTACTCTTCCACAGTCTTTGTCCCTTGACGAAGCAATTAAAGGTTGTTGAAAAGGTCACGCGTGTAGTGCGCGGGGACAAAATGGGATATCATGTGAGCCTTCATGTCATGCCAAGTTGTGATTGGTGGCTCTTGCCTTGCATCACGAGCAACTTGAACTTGTTCCCACCAAAGGTTGGCGTAATCATCAAACTCAAGTGAAGCCATGGCGATCATCTTCTCGTTGCTATAATTGTGCATGCGGAAGATCTTGTCGACTTTGAGTGCCCATGAGAGGTATTCTTCGAGGACATTGGATCCGGTAAACTTGGGCATTGTGAACTTGAGCTTGCTGAAAGCTTCTTCATCATTTTGGTCATTGTGACGATCTTGGTGACCTTGTTGATGATCTTGTGGTTGGGGAGGTGGAACTTGATTGTCATGACCTTGTTGAGGAGCTTGCTCTTGATATTGTTGTTGTGGAGCTTTCTCTTGCTCTTGGCACGATTGTTGACGATGTTGGGGGCACTTGGGCCTCATGAGGGTGTTGAGGATGTGGAACCTCATGACGCGGTTGATGACAAAGATGAGCCTCGTTCCTCGGTTGGTGATGATAATTAGGCACATGGGCCTCACGGCGAAGATCATGGTCTTGAGCCTCATGACGTGGTGGGCGTCGCTCAACTTGTACCACTTGGCGCTCCAAGTTTTGGTGGTGTGGAGGGGGAGCCTCATGATGACCATGGTGTCAATGTGTATGTTCGTGACGGTGATGACGTGGAGGAGGATCTTGGAGAGCTTCACGTCGATGACGAGCTTGATTCTCCAAATTGGAGGCATCACTTGTTGTGTCAAGTATGTGTCGCGGGCGATGATGGTGGACTTGTGGTTGCACTCATGGTTCTTCTTGTGGTTGGGCTTGTTGGATCACTAGTGCCCTTGTGTGATGACGGTGTGCTTCTTGTCTTGCTTGGGGCCTTGAAGAGAAATCACCATCATAGCTTGACGTTGCGGTGTGCCGTGGGGAAGGTACATAGTTCGAAGAATTTCCATCTTCAACCACGGGGGCATCATTGCGTCTTGGAGCACTTGGATGTAGATCTTGTTGAAGAGGTGCATGATGATGCGAAGAACTTGAAGATCTTGAAGAACGTGAACATAGTCTTGCCATTTTGTCGATCAGGACACGAAGCTTGTCATTTGTTTCGGCGATGCAGTGTTGGAGCGCTTCATTTTGGTGGCCAAAGTTGTGATGCATTGCATGCATTTTTCATTCGAGGCCATCGAAGCGGTTGTCGATGTTCTTGAACTCGGCTTGCATCTCGCCAAATTGTTCATCTTGACGCGTCTCAAGGGCTTGGCAATGTTCACGGAACTCTTGTCAGACGATGAAGTGACTTGCACGCGTCATGTATGGTCCATATTATTTTTCTTGTGAAGGTGGTTGGCTCGACTCACCGTGCCTATCCATCATGCAAAACACACAAGTATTGTATATGGAAGTGGAATATGGCGGTGTTAGCCTTGTACCTAACCTTGGGGATTGCACCAAACTAGAAACCACAAGTGAGAGCTATAAGCGTGCAAAGTGGATTTGCAAAGAAAACTCACACTAAAGAAATAACTAACTCTCAAAAGCTTGTTGGTGGTAGGTTAGGGTTGTGGAATGCCAAAGAACCAACCAAGAGAAAAGGGATAGTCAAAAGTGGGTAAAATCCAACAAAACTCAAGTCAAAGGCGAAGGTCAACAACTCAAAAGGGTGACGGAAACCTACGACTATATACACACACGTGGAGATTGTTGGGATTGACACGACTATGAAAATGAGCAAACAAAATGTCCTAACGAATACTACGCTCGTTGTCGTGCCAATGCAAGGAGAGACTGTGGCTCGTTTACAAGGAAGAAAAATGAGCAACGGATTTGTGCACTTGCCTTGGTCGCTCTTCTTTCTCTCGTGCTTACAAGCTTTGAGACTCTCTTTTGCTATGGGAGACTATTTTTCTTTTTCTTTTGCTTTGTATCTTTTTTTGCTCTCCCTTGATGCTACCAAGTCACTCTTGGTATTGCTTTTACACTCTCACTATCCAAGGAAAAGTGCACAATGCTCAAACAAACACAAGATGAGCCACTCTCGTGGGATAGATACATAAAAAGGAAGATAGGGGTTAACAAGGTGACACAAGTTATACCTTTGTTGTTGATGATGAACTTGACGTCAGTGGTGCGGGATGATGTTCGTGGGCCGTGGTGTCGATGAGCGCGGGAGTTATCGATGGGGAAGCTTGTTGTTAGTTGACGACACGCACACGAGCACAAACAAACAAGTGGAAATTACCCAATGCAAGATAAGAGGCAAAATTGTCAAAATCAGGTGTTAGGGCCGGAGACTCCGGGGTCTCAGGCCGGAAACTTCGGTCTAGGCCGGAGACTCCGGTGTGGACAGGCCAGAAACTCCGGTGTGGGCCGGAGACTCCGGTTTGCAGGTCCGGAAACTCCGGTCTAGAGTCAGATCGTGAACTGCTCGTGTTCTTGAGCGGAAATGCACGCCTTGGGTCCTCAAATCCGCGAAAAATTGGCCAAATTGGGCTGGCAAAACATAAGATTAAGCTAGACTAACACCTTAGACAAGATTTGGTCGGATCAAAACCCCAAATAACAATCCAAATCAATAGATCGATCCAAAGGTAAATTTGGGCTAATTTTTGGGGTATTTTCGAATTTTTTGTGGATAGAAGAAAATTTTATGGGGGAATTCATGAGCAATGAAGCTCTTGATACCAATATGTTGAGGGAAAACCTCTAGGGTGGCCCGATCTTTCACGAATTTCGTTCAAATCGAGGATGGAGTGCGGGGGAAGGCGAGGCGGATGAACAGGACGAACATACACACGAAGAACACGATGAACACACTCACGCAAAACCACGATAGACACCAATAGCTCTTGCCGGCGTTGACCAGTACAGCGCAATACCTAGGATCGACATCGGGCGGAGAACTCTCTCTCGAACGGGCACGGTGAGTAGGGAGACTCGGTGAGATCTTGACGTCTAGGCAAAGGGACTCCGATGCCTAGGCCTTGTACAACGCGGAGGCACGATGCAAACTCCAACGAGGTTTGGGATATTTGATGCTCCTTTGTCAAAGGAGCATGAGGCAAGAACTAGATAGATCCACAAGGGGTTTCCACTAATTCCAAATATCATGCCTAGGGTTTACAATAGAGGTGGGGGACTATATATAGGCCAGCCACAAAGTCATGGGTACTTTAGGTATAATAGATAAGTTCTAGACGGACTAAGGGGTACATGGGCCGAAGGCCCAAAGGCCTTTTAGATGCCTGGCGATGCTCGGTACGGAGACTCCGTTGTGGTGGACCAGAGACTCCGGTCTAGGCCGGAGATTCCGGTCGGTCTCAGTCCATCTCTAGAGTGGGCATCTGGCTGTCCTTGGGCTTGACTCGGGGGGTCAAACCGGACGTGGGCTGGAGTCTCTGGGGTCTTCAGGCTGGAGACTTTGGTGGACCAGATACTCCGGTGTGCACAGACTGGAGACTCCGGTCTGAGAAGCTTCAGCGGCTCCTGCTCCTTGTCCTCCATCCTTGTGTGCTGTGTTGGAGCTTCGTACCTGATGATGCATAGAGTAGTTGCATGAAGTAGCACACCATCCAAGGATGTATCAAATTGGCACGAGGAGAGGAACGAGTTCACCTTAGCTTGTAGGAGTTTGGCTCGGGCATGAGTCATGGGTCCACTTGGGAACTTGTTGGTGTAGAGTAGGAACGTCCGTAGGACGGGCTGCACCAGAGTGTCATTGGATGTGTTCTTTTCCAAACCACAATGATCCACATGACCACACACACTCAAGTGGGTGTGGTTATGCAACCTCTCTGACACTGGTGCTCCATTGCTTGTGGCAGTTGCATTCCAGCATGTTCTAGGGCTTTCTGCCCATGGTTTAACACATGGAATGTCATTGCATGTGTTCTTCTCCAAACCACAACGATCCACATGACCACACACACTCAAGTGGGTGTGGTGATGTAACCTATGTCACACTGGTGCTCCATTGCATTTGGCAGTTGCATTCTAGCATGTTCTAGGCCTTTTTGCCCATGGTTTGACACATGGACTGTCATTGCATGTGTTCTTTTCCAAACCACAATGATCCACATGACCACACACACTCAAGTGGGAGTGGTTATGCAACCTCTGTCACACTGGTGCTCCATTGCATTCCAGCATGATCTAGGGTTTTTTGACCTTGGTTTAACACAATGGAGTGTCATTACATGTGTTTCTATCAAACCACAATGATCCACAAGACCACACACACTCAAGTGGGTGTGGTGATGCAACCTCTATCACGTTGGTGCTCCATTGCATGTGGCATTTGCATTCCAGCATGTTCTAGGGATTTCTGGCAATGGTTTGAGACAATGGAGTGTCAGTGCATGTGTTTTTACCAAACCACAATGATCCACATGACCACACACACTCAAGTGGGTGTGGTGATGCAAGCTCTGTCACATTGGTGCTCCATTGCATTCCAGCATGACCTAGGGTTTTTTGACCTTGGTTTGACACAATGGAGTGTCATTGCATGTGTTTCTACCAAACCACAATGATCCACAAGACCATACACACTCAAGTGGGTGTGCTGATGCAACCTCTATCACATTCGTGCTCCATTGCATGTGGCATTTGCATTCCAGCATGTTCTAGGGATTTTTGACAATGGTTTGAGACAATGGAGTTTTAGTGCATGTGTTTTTACCAAACCACAATGATCCACATGACCACACACACTCAAGTGGGTGTGGTGATGCAACCTCTATCACACTGGTGCTCCATTGCATGTTCCATTTACACTCCAGCATGTTCTAGGGCTTTCTAACCACGGTTTGACACAGTGGAGTGTTATTGAATGTGTTGTTTACAAAACCACAATGATCCACATGACCATACACACTCAAGTGGGTGTGGTGATACAACCTCTCTCACACTAGTGCTCCATTGCATGTGGCATTTGCATTCCAGTATGTTATAGGGCTTTTTGACCATGGTTTGACACATGGAGTGTCATTGCATGTGTTCTTTCCAAACCAGAATGATCCACATGACCACACACAATCAAGTGGGTGTCGTGATGCATCCTCTCTCACACTAGTGCTCCATTGCATTCCAGCATGTGCTAGGGCTTTCTGCCCATGGTTTGACACATGGAGTGTCATTGCATGTGTTCTTTTCCAAACCACACTGATCCACATGACCACACACACTCAAGTGGGTGTGGTGATGCAACCTCTCTCACACTGGTGCTCCGTTGCTTGTGGCAGTTGCATTCCAGCATGTTCTAGGGCTTTCTGCCCAATGTTTGACACATGGAGTATCATTGCATGTGTTCTTATCCAAACCACAATGATCGACATGATCACACACACTCAAGTGGGTGTGGTGATGCAACCAATGTCACACTAGTGCTCCATTGCATTTGGCAGATGCATTCCATTATGTTCTAGGGCTTTATAACCACAGTTTGACATAATGGAGTGTCGTTGCATGTGCTATTTTCTAAACCAGAATGATCCACATGACCACAAACACTCAAGTGGGTGTGGTGATGCAACCTCGGTCACACTGGTGCTCCATTGCATGTGGTAGTTGCATTCCAGCATGTTCTACGACTTTTTACCATGGTTTGACACATGGAGTGCCATTGCATGTGCTATTTTACAAACCACAACGATCCACATAACCACAAACACTCAAGTGGGTGCGGTGATGTAACCTCGGCCACACTGGTGCTCCATTGCATGTGGCAGTTGCATTCCAGCATGTTCTGCGACTTTTTTACCATGGTTTTACACATGGAGTGTCAATGCAAGTGTTGTTTTCCAAAACACAATGATCCACATGACCCCACACACTCAAGTAGGTGTGGTGATGCAACCTCTGTCACATTGGTGCTCCATTGCATGTGGCAGTTGCATTCTAGCATGTTCTAGGGATTTTGGCCATAGTTTGACATAATGGAGTGTCATTGCATGTGTTATTTGCAAAACCACAATGATCCACATGACCACACACACTCAAGTGGGTGTGGTGATGCAACCTCTATCACACAGGTGCTCCATTCCATGTGGCAGATGCATTCTAGCATGTTCTAGGGCTTTTCTACCACGGTTTGACACAATGGAGTGTCATCGCATGTGTTGTTTACCAAAACACAATGATACACATGACCACACACACTCAAGTGGGTGTGGTGATGCAACCTCTGTCACACTGGTGCTCCATTGCATGTGGCAGTTGCATTCCAGCATGTGCTAGGGCTTTATGACCATGGTTTAACACATGGAGTGTCATTGCATGTGTTCTTTTCCAAACCACAATGATCCACATGACAACACACACTCAAGTGGGTGTGGTGATGCCACCTCTATCACACTGGTGCTCCATTGCATTCCATCATGATCTAGGGTTTTCTGACCTTGGTTTGACACAATGGAGTGTCATTTCATGTGTTTCTACCAAACCACAATGATCCACAAGACCACACACACTCAAGTGGGTGTGCTGATGCAACCTCTATCACGTTGGTGCTCCATTGCATGTGGCATTTGCATTCCAGCATGTTCTAGGGATTTCTGACAATGGTTTCAGACAATGGAGTGTCAGTGCATGTGTTTTTACCAAACCACAATGATCCACATGACCACACACACTCAAGTGGGTGTGGTGATGCAACCTCTGTCATAGTGGTGCTCCATTGCATGTTCCATTTGCACTCCAACATGTTCTAGGGCTTTTTGACCACGGTTTGACACAATTGAGTGTTATTGCATGTGTTGTTTACAAAACCACAATAATCCACATGACATACACATTCAAGTGGGTGTGGTGATGTAACCTCTCTCACACTGGCGCTCCATTGCATGTGGCATTTGCATTCCAGTATGTTATAGGGCTTTTTGACCATGGTTTGACACATGGAGTGTCATTGCATGTGTTCTTTTCCAAACCACAATGATCCACATGACCACACACACTCAAGTGGGTGTGGTGATGCAACCTCTGTCACACTGGTGCTCCATTGCATTCCAGCATGTGCTAGGGCTTTCTGCCCATGGTTTGACCATGGATTGTCATTGCATGTATTCTTTTCCAAACCATAATGATCCACATGACCACACACACTCAAGTGGGTGTGGTGATGCAACCTCTCTCACAGTGGTGCTCTGTTGCTTGTGGTAGTTGCATTCCAGCATGTTCTAGGGCTTTTTGCCCATGGTTTGACACATGGAGTGTCATTGCATGTGTTCTTCTCCAAACCACAATGATCCACATGACCACACACACTCAAGTGGGTGTGGTGAAGCAACCTATGTCACACTAGTGCTCCATTGCATTTGGCAGATGCATTCCAGCATGTTCTAGGGCTTTATGACCACGGTTTGACATAATGGAGTGTCATTGCATGTGCTATTTTCCAAACCACAATGATCCACATGACCACAAACACTCATGTGGGTGTGGTGATGCAACCTCGATCACACAGGTGCTCCATTGCATGTGGTAGTTGCATTCCAGCATGTTCTACGACTTTTTTACCATGGTTTGACACATGGAGTGCCATTTCATGTGCTATTTTCCAAACCACAATGATCCACATGACCAAAAACACTCAAGTGGGTGTGGTGATGTAACCTCGATCACATTGGTGCTCCATTGCATGTGGTAGTTGCATTCCAGCATGTTCTGCGACTTCTTTACCATGGTTTGACACATGGAGCGTCAATGCAAGTGTTCTTTTCCAAAACACAATGATCCACATGACCCCACACACTCAAGTAGGTGTGGTGATGCAACCTCTATCACATTGGTGCTCCATTTCATGTGGCAGTTGCATTCTAGCATGTTCTAGGGCTTTTGGCCATAGTTTGACATAATGGACTGTCATTGCATGTGTTATTTACGAAACCACAATGATCCACATCACCACACACAATCAAGTGGGTGTGGTGATGCAACCTCTATCACACAGGTGCTCCATTCCATGTGGCAGATGCATTCTAGCATGTTCTAGGGCTTTTCTACCACGGTTTGACACAATGGAGTGTCATCGCATGTGTTTTTTACCAAAACACAATGAGCCATATGACCACACACACTCAAGTGGGTGTGGTGATGCAACCTCTGTTACACTGGTGCTCCATTGCATGTGGCAGTTGCATTCCAGCATGTGCTAGGGCTTTTTGACCATGGTTTAACACATGGAGTGTCATTGCATGTGTTCTTTTGCAAACCACTATGATCCACATGACAACACACACTCAAGTGGGTGTGGTGATGCCACCTCTATCACACTGGTGCTCCATTGCATTCCAGCATGATCTAGGGTTTTTTGACCTTGGTTTGACACAATGGAGTGTCATTGCATGTGTTTCTACCAAACCACAATGATCCACAATACCACACACACTCAATTGGGTGTGCTGATGCAACCTCTATCATGTTGGTGCTTCATTGCATGTGGAATTTGCATTCCAACATGTTCTAGGGATTTCTGACAATGGTTTGACACAATGGCACCACAAGAAAAGTTTCCTTCCGCAACGAATTGGCCCGACGGTCGTTGTAGAAGGCGCGTCTTCCACGACAAAATTCTCGTCTCGACCGTGGCCGATGGAAAACTTTTTTTTCTGGTTTCGTGGCCCTCTACTATGACGGATCTGCTAAAAACGTGGAGGATGCTCGGTTGGCGCGTGGCAGAAGCAAGATTTTCGTTTCCTCGTGCGATGTTGACTCGCCAAAGTCTTTTGAGGCGTGTGGGTCCTGGGTGTCAGTGTCTCTAGCGGACCATAATTTTCGGTCGCGCCTCCTTGATTTGAACTCGAAAACGTTGCTTGATGCATCTTCCATTTAGTCAGGATGCTAGGTCCCACATGTCAGCCTTTCATTATAAGGATCTGTTGGAGATATGCCCAAGAGGCAATAATAAAAGTGGTTATTATTATATCTTTGTGTTTATGATGAATGTTTACATCCCATGCTATAATTGTATTATAAGGAAACACTAATACATGTGTGTTTTGTAAACATAAAAGAGTCCCTAGTAAGCCTCTCGTGGAACTAGCTTGTTGATTAATTGATGATCATGGTTTCATGATCATGGACATTGGATGTCATTAATAACAAGGTTATATCATTAGGAGAATGATGTGATGGACACACACCCATAGTAAGCGTAGCATAAGATCAAGTCATTAAGTTCGTATTGCTATAAGCTTTCAAATGCATAGTAACCTAATCCTTCGACCATGAGGTTATGTTAATCACCATCACCGGATGGGTACTTTGATGACATCAAACACCGCTTCGTAACTGGGTGGTTATAAAGGTGTCATTGGGTATTCTGAAAGTATGTGTTGAAGCGCATGGACCAAGATTGGGATTTGTCCATCCATATGACGGATAGATATGCTCTGGGCCCTCTCGGTGGAATGTCATCTAGTTAGCTTGCAAGCATGTGACTAGGTCACAAGGGATGACATAACATGGAACGAGTAAAGAGTACTTATCAGTAACGAGGTAGAACTAGGTATGGAGATACCGACGATCAAACCTCGGATAAGTAGAATATCGCGTGACAAAGGGAATTGGTTTCGTATGTTAATGGTTCTATCGATCACGAAGTCATCGTTGAGTATGTGGGAGCCATTATGGATCTCCAGATCCCGCTGATGGTTATTGATCGGAGAGGTGTCTTCATCATGTCTGCATATTCATGAACCGTAGGGTGACACACTTAAGGTTCGAAGTTGTTTTAAGTAGATATGGAATGTGCGTTGGAGACCGAATGTTGTTCAGAGTCTCGGATTGGATCCGGGACATCACGAGGAGATCCGGAATTGTCCGGAGAATAAGATTCATATATTGGGGATCATTTTCTAAGTTAGGAAATGTTCCGGAGTGTTTGTATGGAGATTCTAGAAGGTTTCGGAATGTTCTGGAAGGTTCTAGAAGATTTCTTGGAGTTTGCTTGATGTAACTACCTCGGTGAATTACGCTCCTAGTACAAGCCTGGATGATCAGAAATGGTTGAAATAGTACGGTGGGGCCCAAATGCCACTCACAGGTAGACCTTTCGGCCGTCCCAACCATTTCCAAACATCGGGACAAGAACGGGCGGCGTAATCGGCAGGCGAAGGGATCAACTACATACACAAATGAGTATGTATGCAAGCCACCATACAATAGTACATCAGAGCCATTCCATCTAAAAAGAAAGGAAATATAGCAACGCCATACGGCAAGATCCAAATATCCTAGGTAGATATAATAGTGTAAGATATGTAGGGGTTCGTAGCATGGAAAACAAAAATTTTCTATCGCATACAAACAAACAAGCCAAGATCTATCTACTAGATTGTAGCAACGAGTCGATGGAATAACTCACCCTCGAAGATTCCAAAGTGTTTAACGAGAGCAGATTCTCGTGGGTGATGTAGTCGTACTCTTTCCGATCTCAAGATCGCGTAGACGATCCTTCCGGCGCCGCGTTCCCGCAGCGCTCCCGCAGTCGGTCACACGTTCGGTACTCGACGAAGACCTTCCTCTCCCTTGTTCCAGCAGGCAGCGGAGGTTGTAGCACTCTCCTCGCGATTCCGGCAGCACAACGGCGTGGTACCGGAGGTAGAGGGGAAATCCCGCAGGGCTTCGCCTTAAGCCGGTGCGAGTATGGTGTAGCTTATGAGAGAGGCTATTAGTGGTCTAGTAATTAGACACACCAATTAGAGGGCTCTAAACCAATTAGAAGGCTCTAAACCGAATAGCTCTAAACCGGGGTCTAGATCTAGGGTTTAGTTTAGAGGATAGGAAACTTGTGTGTCTAGGAGGGGAGCCCTGCCCCTCCTTATATAGGTGGGAGGGGGTGGGCGCGCCAGGGGAGGGAGGGAGTCCCTCCCCAACTCGGCCTAGGCTGGCCGCCGGCTTGGAGGAGAGAAACTCCTCCTCCAAGTCGACTCCAACTCCTCTTGCTTGTTTCCCACAGTTTCTTGTTTTTGGCAGTTTGACTTTCAAACTGGACATTTGACTTTTCTGTTTTAGGATTCAATTTAATCCTATATTTGGGACAGCAAGAACACTTAGTACATGATGCAATCATTCCAATATGTAATGACACACTCATGTACCCCTTCCCCCCCGGAGTGCCGGACAATCCGGAACCTTCTAGAATATCCCCGATGAAAACACCGGAATCATTCCCGAACTCCGAAACGGGACTTTCCTTATATGAATCTTATTCTCCGGACCATTCCGGATCTCCTCGTGATATCCCGGATCCCATCCGAGACTCCGAACAACATTCGGTCTCTTTCTCATAATACCATAACTACTCAAACAACGTCGAATCCTTAAGTGTGTCTCCCTACGGTTCGTGAATTATGCGGACATGATCGAGACACTTCTCCGAACAATAACCAATAGAGGAATCTGGAAATTCATATGGCTCCCACATATTTCTACGATTACTTTGCGATCGAATGAACCACTTACATACGATACCAATTTCCCTTTGTCTCACGATATGTTACTTATCCGAGGTTATGATCGTCGGTATCTCTGCATACCTAGTTCATCCTCGTTACCGATAAGTACTCTTTTCTCGTTCCCGTGATATGTGATCCCTTGTGACCAAGTCACATGCTTGCAAGCTAATTGAATGATATTTCACCGAGAGGGCCCAGAGAATATCTATCCGTCATGTGGATGGACAAATCCCACTCTTGATCCATGTGTTTCAACCAATACTTTCCGAACACTCAATGCCACCTTTATAGCCACCCTGTTACGGTGTGGTGTTTGATGACATCAAAGCATCCATCCAGTAAAGGTGATATGCATGATCTCATGGTCGAAGGAATTAGGTTACTATGTATCAGAAAGCATATAGCAATTGAACTATTGAAATGACTTGATCTTTATGCTACGCTTGTCTATAGGAGTATGTCCACCATATCATTCTCCTAACGATATGATCTTGTTGTTGATAACATCTCAATGTTCATGACAAAGAAACCACATCATCAATCAACCAACAAGCTAGTGAAGTATAGAGGCTATACTAGGGACTTCAAGTTAAGTTTACAAATCACACAAGTATTAATGGTTTCCTTGTTAATACTATTATAGCATGAATGCAAACATTTATCATAAACACAAAGATATATAATAATAACTATATTTATTATTGCCTCTAGGGCATATCTCCAACAGTCTCCCACTTGCACTAGAGTCATCTAATCTAGATTACATGGTAATATACCGAACACCCATGGCAGTTTGGTGTTGGTCATGTTTTGCCCTCGGGAGAGGTTTAGTCAACGGATCCGCCACATTCAGATCTGTGTGTACTTTGCAAATCTTTATATCCCCATCCTGGATATGTTCTCGAATAGCGTGAAAACGTAGCTTGATATGCTTCAGCTTCTTGTGTGACCTTGGTTCTTGCGCATTGGCTATGGCGCCCATGTTATCACAGTAGATAGACATTGGGTCCAGCGCACTAGGAACCACACCCAGCTCTGTAATGAACTCTTTCATCCATATCGCTTCTTGTGAAGCCTCCGAAGCAGCCATGTATTCCGATTCAGTTGAAGATCTCGCCACAACGCTTTGCTTTGCACTCCTCCAGCTAACTGCTGCACCATTCAAAATAAATACGTATCCAGATTGTGATTTAGAATCATCCGGATCGGTGTTCCAACTAGCATCGGTGTAACCATTAACAACGAGCTGTTCATCACCTCCATAAGAAAGAACCATATCCTTAGTTCTTCTCAAGTACTTAAGGATGTTTTTGACCGCTGTCCAATGATCCACTCCTGGATCACTTTGATATCTGCTAGTTAAACTAACAGCATATGCGATGTCGGGTCTAGTACATAGCATGGCATACATTAGAGATCCTATGGCTGAGGCATAGGGAGTCTTACTCATCCTTTCTCTATTTTCTGCCGATGTCGGACTTTGAGTTTTACTCAAGTTCGTATTGGGCAACATGGGCAAGAACCCTTTCTTGCTTTCTTCCATTCCAAACTTCTTTAGAACTTTGTCCAAATATGTACTCTGTGACAATGATATTTGGCGTTTCGATCTATCTCTATAAATCTTTATGCCTAATATGTAAGCTGCTTCGCCAAGATCTTTCATTGAAAAACTATTATTCAAATATTCCTTGACACTATTAAGAAGGTCTACATCATTCCCAATCAACAATATGTCATCCACATACAGTATTAAGAATGCTACAGAGCTCCCACTCACTTTCTTGTAAATACAAGCTTCTCCATAAGTTTGTATAAAACCAAAACTTTTGATTACCTTATCAAAACGTTGATTCCAACTTCGGGATGCTTGCTTCAATCCATAGATGGACCGTTGAAGCTTGCATACCTTGTTAGCATCTTTAGGATCGACAAAACCTTTGGGTTGTATCATATACAACTCTTCATCAATGTCTCCATTGAGGAATGCTGTTTTGACATCCATCTGCCATATCTCATAATCATAATATGCAGCGATTGCTAACATTATCCTCACAGACTTTAGCTTCGCTACCGGTGAGAAAGTCTCATCGTAGTCAACTCCTTGAATTTGTCGAAACCCTTTTGCGACAAGTCGAGCTTTATAGACAGTAACATTACCATCAGCATCTGTTTTCTTCTTGAAAATCCATTTGTTCTCGACAGCCTTCCGGCCATCCGGTAAGTCCACCAAAGTCCATACTTGGTTTTCGTACATGGATCCAATCTCGGATTTCATGGCTTCTTGCCATTTATTGGAATCTGGGCTTATCATCGCTTCCTCATATGTCTCGGGGTCATCGGTGTTGTCCACCAACATGACATTCATAACGGAATCATACCAATCTGGAGTGGTACGAGTTCTCGTTGACCTCCGAGGCTCTGTAGCAACTTCAACCGAAGTTTCATGATCACTATCATTAGCTTCCTCTCTTATTGGTGCAGGCACCACAGGAACTTCTTCCGGTGCTGCGCTACTCGCAATTTCGAGAGAAGGTTCGACAACCTCGTCGAGTTCTACTTTCCTTCCAGTCACTTCTTTCGAGAGAAATTCCTTCTCTAGAAAGGATCCACTCTTGGCAACGAAGATTTTGCCTTCGGATATATGATAGAAGGTATACCCAATAGTTTCCTTCGGGTATCCTATGAAGACGCATTTTTCCGCTTTGGGTTCAAGCTTGTCCGGCTGTAACTTCTTTACATAGGCTTCGCATCCCCAAACTTTAAGGAACGACAATTTAGGTTTCTTCCCAAACCATAATTCATACGGTGTCGTTTCAACGGATTTAGATGGTGCCCTATTTAAAGTGAATGCGGCTGTTTCTAATGCATAACCCCAAAATGATAGCGGTAAATCTGTAAGTGACATCATAGAACGAACCATATCTAAGAGAGTTCGATTACGACGTTCAGACACACCATTACGCTGTGGTGTTCCCGGCGGTGTCAATTGTGAAAGTATTCCGCATTTCTTCAAATGCTCGCCAAACTCGTAACTTAGATATTCACCTCCACGATCAGAACGTAGAAATTTAATCTTCTTGTTACGTTGATTCTCTACCTCACTTTGAAACTCCTTAAACTTCTCGAAAGTTTCGGACTTATGTTTCATGAAATAGATATACCCATATCTACTCAAGTCATCCGTGAAGGTAAGAACATAACGATAACCACTGCGCGATGCTACACTCATTGGACCACACACATCGGTATGTATGATTTCCAGTAAGTCCGTAGCTCGCTCCATTATACCAGAAAATGGAGTCTTAGTCATTTTACCCATCAGACATGCTTCGCATCTTTCAAGTGATTCAAAATCAAGTGATTCAAGAAGTCCATCGGAATGGAGTTTCTTCATACGTTTCACTCCAATGTGACCAAGACGACAGTGCCACATATAGGTCAAATTATCGCTTGATTTCAAACGTTTAGCCTCAATGTTATTAATATGTGTATTTCTACTATCGAGATTCAATATGAATAGACCATCTATCAAAGGTGCATGTGCATAAAACACATTACTCATATAAATCGAACAACCATTATTCTCGGATTTAAACAAGTAACTGTCTCGCAATAAACAAGATCCTGATATAATGTTCATGCTTAATGCAGGCACCAAATAACAATTATTTAAGTATAAAACTAATCCCGATGGTAGATGAAGAGGTAGCGTGCCGACCGCGATCACATCAACCTTTGATCCGTTTCCTACGCGCATCGTCACCTCGTTCTTCACTAGCTTCCGTTTATTCTGCAGCTCCTGTTTCGAGTTACAAATATGAGCAACCGAACCAGTATCAAATACCCAGGCACTACTACGAGTACTAGTGAGATACACATCAATAACATGTATATCAGATATACCTTTCTTCTTGATGTTGCCGTTCTTCAAATCCGCCAAGTACCTTGGGCAATTCCGCTTCCAGTGACCTTCTCCCTTGCAGTAAAAGCACTCAGTTTCAGGTTTAGGTCCAGCCTTGGTCTTCTTCGTCGGCGTGGTAACTTTCTTACCACCCTTCTTGAAGTGTCCCTTTTGCTTAGACTTGCCTTTCTTGAATTTGGTGGTCTTATTGACCATCAACACTTGGTGCTCTTTCTTGATCTCCACTTCTGCAGATTTTAACATAGCAAATAGTTCTGGCAACTCTTTGTTCATGTTCTGCATGTTGTAGTTCATCACAAAGTTCTTGTAACTTGGTGGTAGTGATTGGAGGATGCGGTAAACTCCCAAAGTATTAGGAATCACTATACCCAAACTTTGAAGTTTATTTGCGTGCCCAGACATCTTAAGCACATGCTCACTGACGGAGCTACCCTCTTCCATCTTGCAGTTAAAGAACTTTTCAGAAGCTTCATAACTTTCAATTGCCGCATGAGTCTCAAAGATTAATTTGAGATCCTCGACAATATCATATGGATCTGACTCTTCAAACCTTTTCTGAAGCTCCGATTCTAAACCATACAAGATAGCACACTGAACTATGGAGTACTGATTCTTCCGAGCAAGGTAAACATTCTTTACTTCATCGGTAGCATCAGCTGCAGGTGGGTCACCTAGCGGTGCATCCAGCACATAGGTCAAATTACCAGCTGTGAGGACAATCCTCAAATTGCGGAACCAATCCGCGAAGTTTCTTCCATTGTTTTTCAACTTTTCTTTCTCTAGGAACGCATTAAAATTGATGGTAGGGGCTGCCATTGATCTACAACATATTTGCAATAGTTTAGACTAAGTTTATGACAAATTGAGTTCAAATTAATTAATGAAATTAAACTAGGTGAACTCCCACTCAAAACAACATCCCTCACATTGTTTTAGTGATCACACGAACCAAATCCACTACATCAACACCGATCATCACGAGAGCTGATATAGTTTTAATGGCGAACAATCATCATGTTCATCATATCTACTATATGATTCATGCTTTGCCTTTCGGCGATCCGTGTTCCTGAGGCCATGTCTGTACATGCTAGGCTCGTCAAGATCAAACCTTAGCTTCCGCATAAGCAAATCTGGCTTGCTTACGTTGTATTCACCCGCGGAATCAAAGACACCCGATCATCACGTGGTGCTTCGAAGCAGCAAGCTTTGGCAACGGTGCATACTAAGGGTGAACACTCTAGAACTTGAAATTTATGTGCATGAGGGATCATCTTATAATGCTACCGTCGTCTACTAAGCAATACAAGATGCATAAAGGATTAACATCACATGCAATTCATAATATGTGATATGATATGGCCTTTCTTCTTTGTGCTTCCGATCTCCATCTTCAAGCACGAATATGATCTCCATCATCACCGGCATAGCATCAAGGTCAATGACGCTTCTCCATGGTTGTCGTCCACTAGCTTCAACTATTACAACTATTTTGAATAGACACGCAGGTCTCAACAGAAATTAAAGACAACCATATGGCTCCTGCCGGTTGCCAACTTACAATAAGGAACATTGCATACATCAAATATAATCACAATCATGGCCATATCACATCACTGCACACCCCTGCAAAACAAAGTTAGACGCTTCTACTTTCTTTGCATATTTTACGTGGTTTGGGGCTTTCCATAAGTGTCGTTCTAACTTACGAACAAGAACCACAACATTGATACTAGCACTGTTGATCACCCGTTGTAAATTGGATCTTTACTATGCTAGGAGAAACAGGCACCCGCAAAGCCACTTATGCAAAACGAGTTGCATGTCAAGCGTGGAGCAAGTCTCATGAACGATGTCATGTAAGGTTAGCCCGGGCCGCTTCATCCCAACATACCGCAAGATGCAAAGTACACAAAAAGCAATCTACAATAAAAGCATCAACGCCCACAATGACCATTGTGTTCTACTCGTGCAACAGATCTACATATAGACACGGCTCTGATACCACTGTAGGGGTTCGTAGCATGGAAAACAAAAATTTTCTATCGCATACAAACAAACAAGCCAAGATCTATCTACTAGATTGTAGCAACGAGTCGATGGAATAACTCACCCTCGAAGATTCCAAAGTGTTTAACGAGAGCAGATTCTCGTGGGTGATGTAGTCGTACTCTTTCCGATCTCAAGATCGCGTAGACGATCCTTCCGGCGCCGCGTTCCCGCAGCGCTCCCGCAGTCGGTCACACGTTCGGTACTCGACGAAGACCTTCCTCTCCCTTGTTCCAGCAGGCAGCGGAGGTTGTAGCACTCTCCTCGCGATTCCGGCAGCACAACGGCGTGGTACCGGAGGTAGAGGGGAAATCCCGCAGGGCTTCGCCTTAAGCCGGTGCGAGTATGGTGTAGCTTATGAGAGAGGCTATTAGTGGTCTAGTAATTAGACACACCAATTAGAGGGCTCTAAACCAATTAGAAGGCTCTAAACCGAATAGCTCTAAACCGGGGTCTAGATCTAGGGTTTAGTTTAGAGGATAGGAAACTTGTGTGTCTAGGAGGGGAGCCCTGCCCCTCCTTATATAGGTGGGAGGGGGTGGGCGCGCCAGGGGAGGGAGGGAGTCCCTCCCCAACTCGGCCTAGGCTGGCCGCCGGCTTGGAGGAGAGAAACTCCTCCTCCAAGTCGACTCCAACTCCTCTTGCTTGTTTCCCACAGTTTCTTGTTTTTGGCAGTTTGACTTTCAAACTGGACATTTGACTTTTCTGTTTTAGGATTCAATTTAATCCTATATTTGGGACAGCAAGAACACTTAGTACATGATGCAATCATTCCAATATGTAATGACACACTCATGTACCCCTTCCCCCCCGGAGTGCCGGACAATCCGGAACCTTCTAGAATATCCCCGATGAAAACACCGGAATCATTCCCGAACTCCGAAACGGGACTTTCCTTATATGAATCTTATTCTCCGGACCATTCCGGATCTCCTCGTGATATCCCGGATCCCATCCGAGACTCCGAACAACATTCGGTCTCTTTCTCATAATACCATAACTACTCAAACAACGTCGAATCCTTAAGTGTGTCTCCCTACGGTTCGTGAATTATGCGGACATGATCGAGACACTTCTCCGAACAATAACCAATAGAGGAATCTGGAAATTCATATGGCTCCCACATATTTCTACGATTACTTTGCGATCGAATGAACCACTTACATACGATACCAATTTCCCTTTGTCTCACGATATGTTACTTATCCGAGGTTATGATCGTCGGTATCTCTGCATACCTAGTTCATCCTCGTTACCGATAAGTACTCTTTTCTCGTTCCCGTGATATGTGATCCCTTGTGACCAAGTCACATGCTTGCAAGCTAATTGAATGATATTTCACCGAGAGGGCCCAGAGAATATCTATCCGTCATGTGGATGGACAAATCCCACTCTTGATCCATGTGTTTCAACCAATACTTTCCGAACACTCAATGCCACCTTTATAGCCACCCTGTTACGGTGTGGTGTTTGATGACATCAAAGCATCCATCCAGTAAAGGTGATATGCATGATCTCATGGTCGAAGGAATTAGGTTACTATGTATCAGAAAGCATATAGCAATTGAACTATTGAAATGACTTGATCTTTATGCTACGCTTGTCTATAGGAGTATGTCCACCATATCATTCTCCTAACGATATGATCTTGTTGTTGATAACATCTCAATGTTCATGACAAAGAAACCACATCATCAATCAACCAACAAGCTAGTGAAGTATAGAGGCTATACTAGGGACTTCAAGTTAAGTTTACAAATCACACAAGTATTAATGGTTTCCTTGTTAATACTATTATAGCATGAATGCAAACATTTATCATAAACACAAAGATATATAATAATAACTATATTTATTATTGCCTCTAGGGCATATCTCCAACAAGATATCTCCTCATACATCAATCAACAGAGTATCAAGCGGAAGCGGAAGACAAAATCCGAGTACGGATAAGAAGCAAATCGGCATAAGATGCCCATAAATAAGCACATCCCGCCCATAGATCTCACGGATCCCCGTTCCCGGAATCTCTACACCGAATGATCGTTGCCCACATCATCCGTCTCTTCCACCCAGTATCCATCTTGCGAGTGTACCTGTTCATCTGAACCAATAATTATCGTGTGAGACCCTAGGGGTACTCAGCAAGTCTTTATGCCTCTAAAGGGGACACAACCTGAGGTGACGCAATTGCAGCAAAAGATAAACCCTAGCAATTCTATAGATACTCGCTAACCATCCGCCTAACCAGAGATAGACGGATGTCCGTGAATTAATAACAACAGTTATAACAGTTATAACAGTAATATCCACAGATCCATCCTCCTCCTCGCTTACCGACGAGGAAGCGGACGAACAACCCCCCCATCCGTTGGCAGTTTTATTATCCATTCTGTGAGTATTGCACTATTTACTAGTCAGGTACCTAGTCTAGTCAGATTAAAAGCGGTACTTTAGTTGTGCTTGTCTATGATCGAGAAACTGTGCTCCAAGTCGTCCATAACCGCGGACACGGCTTTTAGAAAGTTTTACCCTGCAGGGGTGCACAAATAGGAACACACACTCGATATGCCTCGGAAAAACCAAATCAAAACCCGACGAGGCAGTAACGACAAAGCAATCCCAGGATTCAGAAATATTTCAGGGGGCCACCCCATTAAGCTACCCGCGACGAAGCTGGCCGGCTACGAGACGGACTCAAGGTTTGGGTGGACGGCTGTAAACGACTGGGAACCCGAAAGTGTGACTGGGCTTGTCGATACCGCGAAATCGTGTCCCGGCCCTAAACAGTACAGTGTGCGCCTCGCACAATCTTAAATAAAGCAGTAAAGCATGGCATAAGTACAAGATAGTAAATAAAACCTCAAACTAGTTTGTGGCCCCAAGAAATAAGAATGAATCAAGCTCTGGCTCAGGGGGGTTCATAAGCCTCCCGGATGTGGATAGCGCGAATAATCAAGGAACAGGAATCAAGTACTCGGGGTCCTACGGGACACAAGTGAGCCTAAAAACCAAATAGCGAATATGGCTCACCGATGCCACTTTCATTAGTTATCCCATTGCTACTCAGGTTAAGTTGTTTAGGTACCTCGTTATCCATCAGACACTCACATACCCTACACATGCTGTTCTACGACTCGCATGGCTCAAACAACTCCTGTAGTAATGGCTCATGGGATGGAGGAACAAGCTTCGGTGGGGTTTAAATGTAAAGGCTATGCAATACTTGGGATTCAATTTAATGCAATCGCGACTCAATGATGCAAGAATAAGAAAGAGGCAATAGGTACTGTATGTATGCAAGCATGTGGTAGTGCTTGCCTGGCAGCTCAGTTGAAGCAAGGAAAGGATCTGGGTAGTGCTCCTGGTTCTCTTGATATATACCCTGCTCAGCGGCTATTCGAAGAAGAACCAAACAAACAAGGGCCAACATAAATAAAGTGCGCAAGCATGTGAATAAAATGCATCAAGCAAACAATCATGCCATGTTGAATGATGCACAATTTGCATGGCATTAAGGTAGCATGGTATGGGTGAGATGTGGAAACAATAATAAAGCATTTTATTTAGTTTTGGCCCCAATTTATTCTCATATTAGTTGCTGTATACTTTATATTTATATGATGCATGCCTCAATTCAAACCATGGAAAGCATAAACGGAAAGGTCTCGTCGAGCTAATCATTTTAGACATATCATTTGTTGAATTTGGAGTTATAAAACAAAAGTTATTAATTTATTAAGGTAAAAGGGCATTTAATTGTAATTTAGATAAACTTGGAATTTTAAATGTTCAAAATATATTTTGAAGGTCATATTTGAATTCCTCACATTTTTCTGATTTGAAAACATATATTATTTGTATCAATTGGATTAATATTTTAAAAGTTATTTAAAAACAGAAATAAATTTGAATTAATTTGGAAAAGATTTGAATTTAAACAGATAGGCTGAATTACTTTTTATACTCAGGGTTAGCTAGCCACAGTCACAGACATGTGGGGCCACTGCTGACTGGACCAAACGCGCGCGGAAAAACTTCTGTCACCGCGAGCTCTTCTAGCCTTAGCGGATGACAGGTGGGGCCTGGGGTCTTCGCAGGCCCACGCGTCAGCGGGCGACCAAGGGGGGTGCCACGCGGCTTAGCGAGGACCGCGGGTTGAGGCGGTGGAACCCTGGGGGTTTTCTGTAAAAGCGGCAGCGCGGCTGACTAGTGGGCCAGGCGGGAGCGCGGGATGATGCAGACAAAACGAGGGGGGTATTTGCAAAACAGCGGCGGCTACTGTTTTTCTTCCACGCGCTGCAGAGGACAGATCCGTCGGCGATGCGCGGCGCGGCGAAGCGGGCTCGAACTCGCGACCTGGGGCTCGCGCGCGGGAACGGCTACCGCTGCGGTGGCTTGGCCTAGGTGACAGCGAGGTGGGCGCGGCCTAGCTAGGGCTTCTGCAACGCTACAGCGAGGCAGACCGAGCGCGACGCCGGCGCACAGAGCGTGCACGACGGAATGATCGGCGAGGCTAGGGCGAGACGGCGAAGGGGACCTTGTCAGGGAGGGAGAGGGGCTCACCGCGAGGCTGTCGGTGCGGTCGGAACGGGCAGGGGAGCAGGCGATCGGCGTCGAGGCAGAGGCCGGGTGATCTAGGGTTTGCGTCGGGCTCACGCTGGTACTGGCGGCTCCGGTCCTCCTTCTTCTCAACGGCGCGTACAGGGGTGGTGCCGGGGCTCGTCTTTGTCTCTTCGGTCACCTCCCCGACGTGCTTGTCGTCTGGAACGGTGTAGCCGTGAGGGGCCGAGGGTTGCCGGCGATGGCATAGCCGGTGGCGATGGAGAAGAGAGGGGGAGAGGGCAGGGCGCCTTCGGGGTAGATCTGGGGAACCAGAGGAGGCGTGTGGCGGGGGTAAAGCAGAGGGGGGAGGAGAGGAGCGTGGGGAGCAGGTGGATGGGGAAAGGTGGCCTCGGTGCCCCTTTTTCCTTCTCTCCTCGAGCACGTGCTCGGGCAGGGAGGCCAGGGCAGGGGCAGGCGCATGGGGAGCTGGCAGGTGGGGTAGGGCAGGCCAGGTTCGGGGTGGTTCGGGCTGGGGCCCCTAGGGCAGAGAGAGAGCTAGGGAGAGAGAGGTGAGGCTCGGGTTGGGGGGGTGGTAGCCTCGGGCTAGGGTTGGTGTTAGGGTTGGGGGGTAGCTAGGTGGGGTTTGGATGGTCAGGTGGAGCCAGCTAGGTGGGACTCGGCATGGAGACTAAGGGGAGGGGGAGGCCGAGAGAGAGAGGAGGGGACTTAGGGCTTAGGTGAGAGGGGTATGGGGGTTAAGGTTAGATGGGGTATGGGTATGGTGATGATGGAGGATCTAGGATAGATGATTAGAGAGAGGGGTGATGGATTAGGGCCTAAGGAGCTTGCATGCTCCACACTTGAACAAGCAAGAAGGTGGTGAAAGAGAAAGAGAGGGATGTGGTAAGGTGGTTTAAGCATGATCAAATAAGATCAAGCCAAAAGAAAAGATAGAGGTAGAGATGATCCACTCCAAGAACAAATAAAATCCAAATGACAAGCAAAAGGTGGTGCTTGCATGGGCCATGCAAAACATTTAATGCCATGTTGATACTTGTGAAAACAATATTATTTTATGGCATTATTATTATGCATCCCAAATTATGGAGTAAGGCCCAAGCAAAGGAATTTAGAAAGAATTCCAAGTGGAGTATATGGGGATGATCACATTGGATTATAATTGGGAATTACTAGTGTGTATATTCCACTAGGTAGTTAATAAGCCCACAAAATATTCCAACATGAGCATAATTCCATGATAATCAAAATGGAAGCTAGGAGAAAGGGTCCCACTCACAAGGTAGGCAAAGGTGGCCATGTGGCTCTCATAAACCACTATTGTGAAAACAACATGATGCTAAGATGAGAGCATGTGGTAGAAGAATTGGATCCATCACAACCCACATGAGCTAGAGGTAAAACCAATAAGTGCCAAACTCATATTTAGTTGGATGGTGGGATTATAAGGTGGTGAAAGAAAAGGTGGTGGAGTTAATAAGAGATATGCCCGCAACTCAACTTGGGCATTTAAACAATATATCAAGAGCCAAATACAATATCAAGAGGCAAATGCAAATAATAATGCATATGAGATAAGAACCAAACAAGAAGGGGTTTGATATGATGCTCAAATGCAAGGAGGCATGATGACATGAGCATGATATAATGATGATGCAACAATTATATATTTGAAGTAGCCATTATATTACTAGACCAAGTAGCATTACAATTGTTAGACAATTGGGATGCTACACTTGAAAACCAAGAAAGGATCAAGGAGTCTTTGTGGGGCAAGACACGGATTCGTGGGGGAGGAGGATTCCTCCCCCCTCCCAATCTGCCGGCCAAGGAGGGAGGGGAGTCCTACTAGGACTCCCCCTCCCATGGCGCCTCCCTCCTTTAAATAGAGGGGAGGGGCGCCACCCGCTAGCTCTCTCTCATAACAAACCCTAGCCACCGCCTCTCTCCTCTTCCTTCGCTCTGCTCCGGCTTAGGCGAAGCAATGCAGAAATCTCTACTCCACCACCACCACCACACCGTCGTGCTGCTGGGATTCCGTGGAGAAGATCTACTACCTCCGCTGCTCGCTAGAACGGGGAGTGGAAGGTCTGCTTCGACTCCGCACGTGTGACCGACTGCAGAAGCGCTGCCGGAAGGATCGTCCACACGATCTTGAGATCGGCAAGTGATCGACTACATCAACCCCGAGATCTAATCTCGTAACGCTTTCGTTTCTACGAGGGTTAGTACAGATCTATCTCGTTGCACATGTCTAATAGATTAGATCTTGGCTTTTATCTAGAATAGATCTGGGTTTTGTTCGTTCTTGCGGTAGAATTTTTTTGTTTTCCATGCTACGAACCCATCAGTGGTATCAGAGTCGTGTCTATGCGTAGATCTGTTGCACGAGTAGAACACAATGGTTTTGTGGGCGTTGGTGCTCGTGCCGTCTTTTGCTTTGTTTACTTTGCATCTTGCGGTATGGTGGGATGAAGCGGCTCGGGCTAACCTTACATGTCATCGCACATGAGACTTGCTCCACGCTTGACGTGTAACTTGCTTTGCACAAGTGGCTTTGCGGGTGTCTGTCTCTCCCATCATAGTATAGATCCAATTTACACTTTGCACTCGATATCACTTGTATCAACGTTGTGGTTCAGTTTCGTAGGTAAGATTCGTTCTTATTCGAAAGCCCCAAACCACGTAAAACATGCAAAGAAAATTAGAGGCGTCTAACTTGTTTTTGCAGGGGTTTTGTGATGTGATATGGCCATCATGTGATTGTGATTATATTTGATGTATGCAATGATCCTTGTTGTAATATGGCAACCGGCAGGAGCCTAATGGTTGTCTTTAATTCTGTTAAGACTTGTGTGTCTATTCATCTTGTAATAGCTTTATTCCAAGTAGTTGTAATAGTTGCTAGTGATGATGGACAACCATGAAGCGGCGCCACTGACCTTGACGCAATGCTGGTGATGATGGAGATCATGTCCGTGCTTTGGAGATGGAGATCAAAGGCATAAGAAGAAAGGGCCATATCATATCACACTAATTATGAATTGCCTGTGATGTTAATTATTTATGCATCTTGTATTGCTTAGATCGCGACAATAGCATTATAAGATGATCCCTCTCACTAAATTTCAAGTAATAAAGTGTTCGTCCTTAGTTGGCACCGTTGCTAAGACTCGTCGTCTCGAAGCATCTCGTGATGATCGGATGTGATAGATTCTACGTGTGCATACAACGGGTGCAAGCCAGATTTGCACATGCGGAAACTAAGGTTAATCTTGACGAGCCTAGCATGTACAGACATGGTCTCAGAACACGGAATACCGAAAGGTAGAGCATGAATCATATAAGTGATATGATGAACATGAAGATTGTTCGCCGATGAAACTACATCTTCTCTCGTGAAGATCGGACTTGGTGTAGTGAACTTGGTTCGTGTAATCACTAAGACAATGTGAGGGATGTTGTTTTGAGTGGGAGTTCACCTAGTTAGTTTAAGAATTAAAATTGAACTCAATTTATCATAAACTTAGTCTAAACTACTTGCAAATTTGTTGTAGATTATGGCGAACCTCTCCATCAATTTCAATGCGTTCCTAGAGAAAGAAAAGCTTAAGAACAATGGAAGCAACTTCACGGACTGGCTCCATGGTCTGAAGATTGTCCTCAGGGCTGGTCAGATGACCTATGTGCTCGAAGCACCGCTAGGTGACCCACCTGCAGATGATGCCACCGATGACGTAAAGAATGTTTACGCCACTCGGAAAAATCATTACTCCACAGTTCAGTGTGCCATCCTGTACGGTTTAGAAACGGAGCTCCAGAAGTGTTTTGAGCACCACGACCCGTTCGAGATCATTAAGGAGCTCAAGCTCATTTTTGAGACTCACGCGGCCGTGGAGAGCTATGAGGCCTCCGAAAAGTTCTTTACCTGTAAGATGGAAGAGGGAAGCTCCGTTAGCGAGCACGTGCTCACCATGTCTGGGTACGCAAACAAGCTCCAAGAGTTGGGGATAACGATTCCTAATGAGTTAGGGATTCACCGTGTCCTTCAATCACTGCCACCGAGTTATAAGAACTTTGTGATGAACTACAATATGCACTGCATGAACAAGACGTTGCCTGAACTATCGTCCATGCTGAAAACTGCTGAAGTGGAGATCAAAAAGGAGCACCAAGTGTTGATGGTCAATAAGACCACCAATTTCAAGAAACAGGGCAAGCCTAAGAAAAAGGGCAACTTCAAGAAGGACGGCAAGAAAGCTGCCGCACCTGCTAAGAAGCCCAAGGCTAGTCCTAAACCTGAAACTGAATGCTTCTACTGCAAGGGTGCTGGTCACTGGAAGCGTAACTGCCCCAAGTACCTGGCAGATCTGAAGAACGGCAACATCAAGAAGAAAGGTATATTCGATATACATGTTATTGATGTGTATCTTACTAGTAGTCGTAGTAGTGCCTGGTATTTGATACTGGTTCGGTTGCTCATATTTGTAACTCGAAACAGGAGCTACGGAATAAACGAAGACTGGCAAGAGACGAGGTGACGATGCGCGTTGGAAATGGCTCCAAGGTTGATGTGATCGCCGTCGGTACGCTCCCTCTACATCTACCTTCGGGATTTGTTTTAAATTTGAATAATTGTTATTTGGTGCCTGTGTTAAGCATGAACATTATATCTGGATCTTGTTTATTGCGAGACGGTTACTCTTTTAAGTCTGAGAATAAAGGTTGTTCGATTTATATGAGTAATATCTTTTATGGTAATGCACCTGAGATGAATGGTTTATTCTTATTGAATCTCGATAGTAGTGATACACATGTTCACAACATAGATGCTAAACGAATAAAATTGAATGATAATTCTACATACATGTGGCACTGTCGTCTTGGTCACATTGGAGTGAAGCGTATGAAGAAACTCCATTCTGATGGACTTCTTGAATCACTTGATTTTGAATCACTTGAAAGATGCGAAGCATGTCTAATGGGAAAAATGACTAAGACTCCATTCTCTGGAATAATGGAGCGAGCTATAGACTTATTGGAAATAATACATACCGATGTGTGCGGTCCAATGAGTGTAGCGTCGCGTGGTGGATATCATTATGTTCTCACTTTCACGGATGACTTAAGTAGATATGGGTATGTCTACTTTATGAAACATAAGTCTGAAACTTTCGAGAAGTTTAAGGAATTTCAAAGTGAAGTGGAAAATCATCGTAACAAGAAGATTAAGTTTCTGCGTTCTGACCGCGGAGGTGAATATCTGAGTTATGAGTTTGGCATGCATTTAAAGAAATGTGGAATATTTTCGCAGTTGACACCGCCGGGAACACCACAGCGTAATGGTGTGTCCGAACATCGTAATCGAACTCTCTTAGAAATGGTTCGGTCTATGATGTCTCTTACAGATTTACCACTATCATTTTGGGGCTATGCATTAGAGACAGACGCATTCACTTTAAATAGGGCACCATCTAAATCCGTTGAAACGACACCGTACGAATTGTGGTTTGGTAAGAAACCTAAGTTGTCGTTCCTTAAAGTTTGGGGTTGCGAAGCGTATGTAAAGAAGTTACAACCTGATAAGCTTGAACCCAAAGCGGAGAAATGCGTCTTCATAGGATACCCTAAAGAAACAATTGGGTATACCTTCTATCATAGATCCGAAGGCAAAGTTTTCGTTGCCAAGAATGGATCCTTTCTTGAGAAGGAGTTTCTCTCGAAAGAAGTGACTGGAAGGAAAGTAGAACTCGATGAGGTTATTAAACCTTCTCTCGGAATTGAGAGTAGCGCAGCACCGGAAGATGTTTTTGTGCCGCCTGCACCAATTGGAGAGGAAGCTAATGATGGTGATCATGAAACTTCGAACGAAGTTACTGCTGAACCTCGCAGGTCAACGAGAGTTCGTACCACTCCTGATTGGTATGACTCTGCCTTGAATGTCATGTTGGTGGACAACACTGATGAACCTGTGACGTATGAAGAAGCTATGGTGAGCCCAGATTCCGACAAATGGCTAGAAGCCATGAAATACGAAATGGGATCCATGTACGAAAACCAAGTATGGACTTTGATGGACTTACCGGATGGCCGTAAGGCTGTCGAGAACAAATGGATTTTCAAAAGAAAAAACAGATGCTGATGGTAATGTTACCGTCTATAAAGCTCGACTTGTCGCAAAAGGGTTCCGACAAATTCAAGGTGTTGACTATGATGAGACTTTCTCACCACTAGCGAAGCTAATGTCTGTAAGGATTTTGTTAGCAATTGCTGCATATTTCGATTATGAAATTTGGCAGATGGATGTCAAAACGGCGTTCCTTAATGGTGACATTGAGGAAGAGTTGTATATGGTACAACCCAAGGGTTTTGTCGATCCTAAAGATGCTAACAAGGTATGCAAACTTCAGCGTTCCATTTATGGACTGAAGCAAGCATCCCGGAGTTGGAATCAACATTTTGATAAAGTAATCAAAAACTTTGGATTTATACAAACTTATGGAGAAGCTTGTATTTACAAGAAAGTGAGTGGGAGCTCTGTAGCATTCCTAGTACTATATGTAGATGACATATTGTTGATTGAGAGTGATATAGAACTTCTTAATAGCGTCAAAACCTATTTGAATAATAGTTTTTCAATGAAGGATCTTGGCGAAGCGGCATATATTCTAGGCATCAAGATTTATAGAGATAGATCAAGACGCCTAATAGCGCTTTCACAAAGTACATACTTAGACAAAGTTCTAAAGAAGTTTAGAATGGAAGAGAGCAAGAAAGGGTTCGTGCCCATGTTGTCAGGTAAGACCTTGAGTAAGACTCAAAGTCCGGCTACGGCAGAAGATAGAGAAAAGATGAATAATATTCCCTATGCCTCGGCCATAGGTTCTATCATGTATGCCATGCTGTGTACAAGACCGGATATAGCACATGCTGTTAGTTTGACTAGCAGATATCAAAGTGATCCTAGCGGACCATACTTTTCGGTCGTGCCTCCTTGATTTGAACTCGAAAATGTTGCTTGATGTATCTTCCATTTAGTCAGGATGCTAGGTCCCACATGTCAGCCTTTCATTATAAGGATCTGTTGGAGATATGCCTAAGAGGAAATAATAAAAGTGGTTATTATTATATCTTTGTGTTTATGATGAATGTTTACATCCCATGCTATAATTGTATTATAAGGAAACACTGATACATGTGTGTTTTGTAAACATAAAAGAGTCCCTAGTAAGCCTCTCGTGGAACTAGCTTGTTGATTAATTGATGATCATGGTTTCTTGATCATGGACATTGGATGTCATTAATAACAAGGTTATATCATTAGGAGAATGATGTGATGGACACACACCCATAGTAAGCGTAGCATAAGATCAAGTCATTAAGTTCGTATTGCTATAAGCTTTCAAATGCATAGTAACCTAATCCTTCGACCATGAGGTTATGTTAATCGCCATCACCGGATGGGTACTTTGATGACATCAAACACCGCTTCGTAACTGGGTGGTTATAAAGGTGTCATTGGGTATTGTGAAAGTATGTGTTGAAGCGCATGGACCAAGATTGGGATTTGTCCATCCATATGACGGATAGATATGCTCTGGGCCCTCTCGGTGGAATGTCATCTAGTTAGCTTGCAAGCATGTGACTAGGTCACAAGGGATGACATAACATGGAACGAGTAAAGAGTACTTATCAGTAACGAGGTAGAACTAGGTATGGAGATACCGACGATCAAACCTTGGATAAGTAGAATATCGCGTGACAAAGGGAATTGGTTTCGTATGTTAATGGTTCTATCGATCACGAAGTCATCGTTGAGTATGTGGGAGCCATTATGGATCTCCAGATCCCGCTGATGGTTATTGATCGGAGAGGTGTCTTCATCATGTCTGCATATTCACGAACCGTAGGGTGACACACTTAAGGTTCGAAGTTGATTTAAGTAGATATGGAATGTGCATTGGAGACCGAATGTTGTTCGGAGTCTCGGATTGGATCCGGGACATCACGAGGAGATCCGGAATTGTCCGGAGAATAAGATTCATATATTGGGGATCATTTTCTAAGTTAGGAAATGTTCCGGAGTGTTTATATGGAGATTCTAGAAGGTTTCGGAATGTTCTGGAAGGTTCTAGAAGATTTCTTGGAGTTTGCTTGAAAACCAAGAGAGGATCAAGGAGTCTTTGTGGGGCAAGACAGGGATTCGTGGGGGAGGAGGATTCCTCCCCCCTCCCAATCCGTCGGCCAAGGAGGGAGGGGAGTCCTACTAGGACTCCCCCTCCCATGGCGCCTCCCTTCTTTAAATAGAGGGGAGGGGGCGCCACCCCCTAGCTCTCTCCCATAACAAACCCTAGCCGCCGCCTCTCTCCTCTTCCTTCGCTCTGCTCCGGCTTAGGCGAAGCCCTACAGAAATCTCTACTCCACCACCACCACCACACCGTCGTGCTGCTGGGATTCCGTGGAGAAGATCTACTACCTCCGCTGCTCGCTGGAACGGGGAGAGGAAGGTCTGCTTCGACTCCGCATGTTTGACCGACTGCAGAAGCGCTGCCGGAACGTGGCACCGGAAGGATCGTCCACACGATCTTGAGATCGGCAAGTGATCGACTACATCAACCCCGAGATCTAATCTCGTAACGCTTTCGGTTCTACGAGGGTTAGTACAGATCTATCTCGTTGCACATGTCTAATAGATTAGATCTTGGCTTTTATCTAGATTAGATCTGGGTTTTGTTCGTTCTTGCGGTAGAATTTTTTTGTTTTCCATGCTACGAACCCATTAGGATCGTGTGCATGATGGAATTTTTTTCCTTCGCTCGCGCTACCCTGTTCCGAAGTTGATAGCGATGTTCGATGCATCTACCGTTTAATCACGATGCTAGGCCCCACATGTCATCCTCTCATTAGAAGAAACGTGTGTATGATGGAATTTTTTCCTTCGCTGGCGCTACCCCGTTCCGAGTTGATAGCGATGCTCGATGCATCTACCATTTAACCAACCTCCTGAGCCCCACATGTCATCCTCTCATTAGAAGAAACATGTGTATGATGGATTTTTTCCTTGGCTCGCGCTACCCTGTTTCGAAGTTGATAGCGTTGTTCGATGCATCTACCGTTTAATCACGATGCTGGGGCCCACATGTCATCCTCTCATTAGAAGAAACATGTGTATGATGGAATTTTTTCCTTCACTAGCGCTACCCCGTTCCGAGTTGATAGCGCTGCTCGATGCATCTACCGTTTAACCAACCTCCTGAGCCCCACATGTCATCCTCTCATTAGAAGAAACGTGTGTATGCTGGATTTTTTCCTTGGCTCGCTCTACCCCGTTCCGAGTTGATAGTGCTCCTCGACGCATCTACCGTTTAAACAACCTCCTGAGCCCCACATGTCATCCTCTCATTACAAGAAACATGTGCATGATGGATTTTTTACCCTCTATCGCGCCTTCGTGTTCCGAACTTGATAGCTTTTCTCGCTGCATCAACCGTTTATTCAGGCTGGTGGGTCCCTTATGTTAGCCTCACATTAGAAGAATCGTGGGTATGATGGAATTTTCTTCTTCTCTAGCACTACCCTGTTCCGAACTAGATAGCGTTGCTTGACGAATCTGCCGTTTGCTCACGCTGGTGGGTGTAACACCCTCAAATCGGCCCTATGCAAGTTTTAGCCCTTTCCACCAAACCCGCATAGAAATGATTCAAGGACGCCCACCAGGCACTTTCGTGCGGGTGGAAAACAAAGTAATACCATTACACAACAGTCCTCGATGGGACCCACAGAACATATATATATACAACAACGACTCAACGAGTCAAGAATACAGATATACAATACAAAGATCCAAATCACCTTGAAAACGTTACAGCGTCCGAGTATGGACAAGATGCAAATGGGGCTAAGAGCCCTGAAGAATAACCAATGGCGTCCATAACCCTGCCCAGGCCAAGCCAGAAGGGTAACCTTGCTAATGACATCGATCTCGAACCTGCTAAAACAAAAGGGGTGCCAACAAAGGGCAAAGGAAAAAGAGGAGTGTTAGTACTGAGGCCAGTACACGGCGAGGCTAGAATTCAGCGGCTCTCGCCTTCATAGGTATGGTGGACTGAAGCGGCAGCGCAGCATGGACTAAACAACCTATAGAGACTCGATTCAACTGTCGGCTATTAGAGAGGGATAAGAAAGACCTATTCGGATCCAACCTGATACTAACACCAATCATACCCATCCTGGTATTTTCCCCCTCGATACCAAACGAGGAAGTCGGACCAAGGAACTCACACAGTTGGCAGTTTTACTCGTTCCATTATAGTTGCAGCATTTACTAGTCAGATATAGATAGCATGAGTCATCCTGATAGCATAAGTAGTGGGCAGTTTTAGTTAACCATTCAGTTGTAGTTGCAGTACTTACTAGTCAGATACAATTAGCAGGTGACATCCCAAACCCAGCAGTTGTTGGCACTTTTATTTCATTTCATTGGAGTTGCAATACTTACTAGGCAGGTATAACATGCCACTATACACCCCAGTTCCACCAGTTGTTGTCACTTTTATTATCCATTCCATTGTAGTGAAGCTGATTACTAGTCACATATTAAGTCAAATTTATAGCACTACTTTAGTTATGCTTGTCTATGATCGAGATACTGTGCTCCAAGTCGTCCATAACCGCGGACACGGCTTTCAGAAAGATTTACTCTGCAGGGGTGCACAAATAGCAACACACACACGATCAACCTCGGAAAAACCAAATCAAAACCCAACGAGGCTTTCACGACAAAGAAATCACAGGATTCATAAAATATTTCAGGGGGCCACCCCACTAAGCTACCCGCAAAGAAGTTGGCCGGCTCCAGAACGGACCCAGGGTTTGTGTCAATGGCTGTAAACGACTGGGAACCCGAAAGTGTGACTGGGCTTGTCGATACCGCGAAAACATTCCACGTTCCAAAATAGTACAGGTGCTCCATGCACAATCGTAAATTAAGCAGTAAAGCATGGCATAAGTACAGGATAGTAATAAAGCCCCAAACTAGTTTGTGGTCCCAAGAAATAGAAATGAATCAAGCTCTGGCTCAGGGGGATCCCATAGGGTCTCCCGGATGTGGATAGTGCGAATAGTCAAGGAACAGGTATCAAGTACTCGGGGCCTAAGGGACACAAGTGGACATAAAAACCAAATAGCATATATTGCCCACCGGTGCCTCTTTCATTTGTTATCCCAACAATTTAATAGTTGTATTTAAAGTCATGATCAACTCCACCATTAAGCATGTGCCAACCTTCCAACACGGTGGAACAACAACGACGCAAAGCAGCACCTAAGCAAGCAACTACGACTCGCAAGGCCAACTGTCTATCAAACAACAGGCAATAGGATGTGTCCAAGGCAATATAGAGGCTGCAAGGAGTATAAATGGTGCACGGAAACTAAAGCATCGCGACACAGATAGCAATAGATCAATAGGAGGAAATAAAGACTATAAACGCAAAATAGGTAGAAAGGGGGAGATGCTCGCCTGAGAAACACTGCCGAGGAGACATATTCGGAGAACTTGTCGATACTCGCATCAACTCATCGGCCTAATCCGCGAAGAAGCAAACACTAGAAGAAACACCGGATGCAATATTTAATACTACGGCACAAGATCCGACATGATTATGGTATGATGCATGGCATGGCAAGATGCGGTGCAATTAGGCAATATTAAGCGGAACCGGGGTCCTGACAATTAATTAATAGGTTCGAGTTATTTATCTACCCCACAAATTAAATGTTGGATTAGCAAGACAAAACATGGCATCGGTTCGCTATGCAAATTTAAATGGAGTCCGGAATAAGACTAGAATAGCCCGCATATAGACTCCATATTTAATTATGCGGTGAATCGGCATAATGCCCCCAAACCACAGGCAGATATGCATGCATGAACAATTTAATATGCGACAGTTGATAATGTCATATTATAAAAATAGGTGCTTAGGGTCACACATCTGGGTTCGGAAGATCTTGGTTCCGGGGGGGGGGGGGTCGGAGTTCGACAGGAACAGCGGGATCGGTCTCGGACACGAGAGGTAGATCTTGGCATTCCAGGAAGAAGGACTTGGTTTGGCGTCAGGGGCGTATCGGCTTCGCCCCGGTCGGTGTCGATCTTGTCATCGCGAAGATATTGTCGGGTCCATGTATCGGGTCGGTCTTGGCATGCGGGATGAAGAACTTGGCGTATCCGTGTCGGCGACCTTGGCGTCCGGGTTCTGGCGTCCGGGGTGGTGATCTTGGCGTTCCGAGGGAACGGTCCTCGGGGTCGAAGAACTTGGCGTGCCAGGGTTCGGTCTTCGGATCTTGGTCGGGTCGCCGGTAGATCTTGGTGTCCAGGGATTCTCCGGTTCCGGGGGTCTCGATGCTCCGTGTAAAAGGCCTCGGAATTCCCAAATCGGTCGTCGTTGACGGACTTGGCACGATCTTCGCACAATCATCTGCCGTTGCAGCTCCGCATCGGATGCAATGAGTACCCAAAACACCGGACAAACAGAAGTAGTAGCGACAGGTGCACGAGCAGGTGCGCGCATACACACATGGAAGGCAACAAGGTTCCTGGATGTGCCACAGAACACGAGACATGAGATAAACCGTAGGAGGTTTTGGGGTAGTGCCTCGAGTAGGAGGCGACGACTTGGCGTGGACAAAGGAGTGTTCTCCCCATCGGGGCCTTGGAGTTGCAAGCGGTAGGGATAGAGAGGTGCCACGACATGGCTCGAGGGGATGACGTCCGAGGATGCTTGGCGCGCGAGAACATAGGGCTTGAGGTGACGGCGTCCCGAGGCCGTGCGACGACGAGGACGTGCGTGTGTCACGCGCGAGACATCAGGGTCGACAGGGGCGAGGTCGTCGTCCGGTGGCAGCACTAGAGGCTCTAGGCGGAGGCGGCTCTGCTCTCGGGAGGAGGCACAACGAGCGGGGCGAGAAGGACAGAGAATTTTCGTGGGTGTCAATGGGAGAACAACGGCGCGGTGGCGAGGAGGACACGCCGGTGGGAGGGTTGACGGGGCTGCGCCCGTGGTGGCTCGCCGGGGCCAGCGAGACGGCGGCACTGCAGGGGTGGGCGACCTTGAGGGGGCTCGGCCGATGTGGCAAGGGCGAGCCGGGTGGCGGGATCGTGGTGGCGAAGCTGGCGGTGAATGAGGAGGGGTTAGTGACGGGAAATGAGGGAGGAGGAGATGGTGGGTGGGGCCGGATGAGGCGAGAGGAGCGGGAGGTTGTCGGTAGCAGGGCGGTGGGGGTCACGCCAGGTGGGGCCCACGCGGCGAGTGGGATAGGTGGAGGCTGGGGATGGGCCGATCGGTGGGCTTGGCAGGTGACGCAGGAGGGGCCAGCTGGGCAGGGTGGTGGCGGTGGAAGCAGGTGGCGAGGAGGGTGCAGAGGAGGTGTGGTGCACGCGGTGGGGTGCGTGTGAGGCCAGGCGGGCAAAGCTGGGTCGGGCAGCGTGCACAGGGAGGCCACGGCGACCAGGTGGGTTGGGAAAACGCGCACGAGGCGGTCGCGACGCGGGAGGGAGTTGGGGCAGGTTGAGAGGGAGTAGGGCCAGGTGGGGGTGAGGTGGCGGCCTAGGATTGGCTCGGGTGAGGTGGCAGGGTGAAGGCAGTGTGGCGGCGGGGTGGAGGATCAGGTGGGGGTGGTCGGGCTAGGGTTTGGTTAGGATACTTTGGGGGTGGCCGGCTGGGCCGGTTCGGGCCTGGCGGGCTGCCCCCTAAAAGTAAAATAAAATTTTATTTTTTTAAAACGGGGCTTTTGCAAACCGTTTTTAGACAAACCAAAATATTCCGGAGACCCAGGTTTTAATTTGAAATTGAAGACGGGGTATTTTAGAAAACAGAAATAAGTTTTCGAAAATAGTGTTTAAACAAACCATGCATGATGATGACGATGCTCAAATGCAATATGGCATGATGACATGAGCATGCAGTCATGATGATGCAATGCACAAAACACATCGATTTTCTAGTAGTGGTTTTAGCAGGGTGCTACAGTGGGTCCCCCATTTCAGCCTCTCATTAAAAGAAATGTGTACATGCTGGACTTTTTTCTCGCTCGTGCCTCCCTGTTTCGAACTGGCTACGTTGCTCGATGCAGCATCTGTATAAGGTAGCGCTGCTGGGTCCCACATATCAGCCTCTCTATAAATAAAACGTGCGTATGATGTACTTTTTTGGCCATGTCCGCTGTTTTGACCTTGAAAACTTGCTGGGTCCCAGATGTCAATAACCATTGTGCAGGAAACGTGTCTATGCTGGATCCCAGCTGACAGCCTCTATTTGAAAGAAACATGTGTATGTTGGACTGTTTTTTCGGGTCCCAGATGTCAGCCTCAGAGTACAAAAAATACTCAGAAAGGCCGAATTAAAAAGATTCTGGGCTAACTCGGGGCAGATGCCCTATTCGTCATGGCTTATATTCCATGGGCTCACTACTAAATTGAATGGGCTACGGTTGGTGGCCACAAGACCATGAAAAGGCCGAATTAAAAGATATTGGGCTATGCTTGGGGCTGATAGGCTAATTTCAGGGGCTATGCTTGGGCCTGCTGGGTCCAACATGTCAGCTTCTCTGTAAGTGCAACGTTTGTGTGATGGACTTTTTTTTCGGCCGCGTCCGCTGTTTTCACTGTGGCAGCCATGTATGGTCTTACTGCTGGGGCCCTTATGTCAGCCTCTCTGGCATGTTCTGGCTTAAGGGTCCCCGATGCAGCCTTGTATGTTCTGTCTGGTAGGTCCCCGATGGGAGCCTCTCTATACAAGTATTTAAACTTTGTTTCGAACCCACCCTCAAAACACTCCAGGGACGTTGCATGCTGGTGGGTCCGTGATATCAGCCTCTCCGTAATGCGATTGCTAGAAAAAATGTAAACCCAAGATACACACACACACAAAGGCGATTCAAACAAAAGACCTTCAAATCAAATAAACGTAAACTGAGTGCCAAATACAACAAAGATATTTATAGAAAAAATATCATTAAACTTTTATTAGTACTACAACTTCTGTATTAGTCTTCTTAAAATATTTTGTGTGTCTGTGTTTATTTCTTTTAAAATATAATAGGGTAGCGCTCCTAGCATCTCAATTTATAAAACGCCACATAATAGGGTATTTTCTTAAAAACATGGGTAGGCAGAGTTTTTTTATTATGAGAGGTGGGGGGGCAATGCCCAAAGGCCGAATTAAAAAGATTTTGGCTATTTTTCTACGTGGGTTATATTCCATAGGCTATGCTCCATGGGCTTCATTCTCAAATTTCACTAGCCTGTGCTCAGCAGTCCGCTGACCCGTAAAAGGCCGAACTAATATGTTATCGGCTATGCTCCATGGGCTCTTTTCTAAACTTTCCGCTGGCCTGTGGTCGGCAGTACCTGACCCTGAAAAGACTGAATTAAAATGTTCTGGGCTAAAGAGGAGCCGAATGAGAGATTCATTAGCTTTCCTGCTTGAAATTCAATAGCAGTACAAAGAGAATCAGTTCTTGTTCCAGCTAAAAGAAACTTGGCCCACGATCAGTTTGGCCTGTTCTCCGAATAGACTCAATCATTGGAGCAAGCAAAACTGACGATCAAGTTTGCTTCTGTGTGAGTACCTCCTCCTTACGTCAATGCCTCTGTGACCGCCCATAGCAACCCAAAATGCCCAAGGCTCATCCAGATAATTGTAACAATGCTAAGTTTTAAAAGAAAAGCAAGACAATCTGATGCACTTCATCTAACCAAGTACCAGTACATCACAGTTCATTCTACAAAATATTGTACTAATAGTAACGGTAGAACATTTGACAGATTCAGTAGCATTTGGAAAATTCAACAGTATAGAATAGACCATAAAAATATCAGATAGATTCCCGGTTCATATTCAGCAGCACTTGGCAGATTATGGCAGTACACAGACAGTGACCAAAAGAATTGACAGATTCAGCAATGCGGACATTGAAATTCAATAGATGTAGCAAGGACTGATTCAAAAGGAAAGCGAGACCATATTCTGCACTCCACCGGTCGATCTGAACAAGTACCGAACAAAACTTTTGATAGGTTCAATAGCATTTGAAAGATGCAGCAGTACATAATAAGAAAGAAAAAACGACAGATTCACAGTTCACATTCAGCGTCACTTGGACATATTCATCATCATTTCAAAGTGACAGATTCAGTTTGCCCTCTTATCCGAACACTCGTCATTGGAAGAAACAAAACTGACGATCAAGTCTGCTTTTGTGTGCATGCCTCCTTCTCGCATTAATGCATGCGTGTGACCTCCATAGGCAACTCAAAATGCCCAAAGCCTTGTCTAGATTATGAGTTTATGACAAGGCCAAGTTACAAAAGAAAAGCAAGACCATCTACTGCACTTGATCTAAACTGAGCTATCCTATTACATAGTATTATGATTACTTATGGTAGTTTGGTTCCAATCGCGGGCATTGGCGATGCTCGGGATGAACCATAATGGAGTCTCCGGAGATTTCCATGCAACGTTGGTTGATAAACCAACAACTGATTCTTCGGTATTTAGACTGCAGCAACATATTTCAGGAAACAGCGTATATCCAAGTCCTATTGCATGGTGGGAGGTGTAGACACAGTTGCTTCTCGTCAGATATCCTGGGGCAACATCTGCACCGCCTACCGCAATATTAATCGGATAGTTCAATCCAAGGAAAAGGGAATTTGCTCCCAGGTTAGCAATCTCTATCCATGGCTTAGGTGGATACAAGTAAGCAGTGTCCTTTGAGTACACCTTGCTGCCAAACCCAGTAGCATAGGCGCCACAAGTGCGACCGCAACGATCAACACTATGATCAGCAACAAGATTGCCATGACCATAATAAGTACCGCCATAAAACTCCTCATCAATAACACCCACGGTATGGATAAGAAGAAGGCGAGATCATTTGCATATATTACTAAGAACCATAAACCAGGTTCGTGCTCATCATCATCTATGGCATAAAGGTTTCCCTCCTCGAGATGCATGACAGGTGGTGATGGGAGCAGAATAGGACCTACAAAAAGAAATGATGGCCAAATCAGCCAACACTAGTTTACATCCATTAAAACTGAAGCTAGTGTTTAGAACGGGAATGGATCAAACTTACCAAAATACAGATGATTCCAAACATAAACACTGCCACTCTCAGTGGCTGCAAACACCAGACCCTTGTGGATGAGTGCATCGCTGTATCTAAAATAGCACTGGAACTGGTTCTCAAGAACTGTCCATGCATACTCATCGCCATCAAGGGTAGCAATTGAGTAGTCGGAGATAGCGACAACAAAGAAATCTAAATAATCAGCCACAGCTATGGGAGCTCGGCAAATAGCAATCTTCCGAAGGAGAATAGGGCGATCATTATGCATGAATGTAAACGGATCGTTGGTGGGTACAAACTCGTTGACTTGTGGGAGAGTAACGTGTTGATGAATGTACACATTGACAAGATCCCACTTGCACTCGGACCCAACAGCGGCGATCCAATCTCCATTGGCACCTACACACTGCTTACCCATACAATTAGGGAACACATCGTCGGAGGAGAACCTGTCCAGCGGCGTCAGCTTGCATGTCGTGCCCATGCCCTCGAAGTACTCGTTGCATTCCCATGGTTTCTTAGTTGGGTGAGAATGAAGAACACAGGGGAGGCCAAATGGCTGAGAAGCATGTAAAGTTGCACTATATTTTGCTGAGTCAAGAAGATGTTTGGACGAACCGGCGAGGCTCGCGAGGGTGATGACGTCGCATCTGGTTATGAGTTCTTCAAGCGGGCCTTTGGTGAAAACATGCTGGAACAACTCAGAATCATCACTGTCCTTGTTCGGTCCTGCCATCGCAAGGGAGCTGATGGAAGTTAGGATAGTGGCTTGATTTGGTTTTGGAAAAGTGGGAAGATTGATGGCGGCAGGCGGGACAGGGAGAAGAACAAACACTCTCATATTGTGCGGTGCACAGGATCGGAAAGCGGCATTGTGGAGGAGAAGAACAACGACGCTTGGCGTAGAAGTGGGGATAGAGCGTATAGGCGAGGTTGAATAAAATGAAAACGAACGCATGTTCCTCTGCTCTAGTTCCCTTCAGAATAGTACTACTCTGCTCTCAGTTCCCTCTAGAATAAATCTTTCTTGTAAATCAAAGAGAAAGTAGTATGAAGAGTAGGGCCCGATCATCTGCTCTCTTGAGGAGCCGGACCCGACTGTTTTCTTTGCTAAATTTTATGGTCCTTTATGCTAAATGCATGGACCTTAGTGTAATTTTACCTTTTTAGGTCCTTGGTGTAAATGTACCCCCACCATCTGTGTAAAATTCTAACCAAAAAGTGTAAGTTGTGAAATTTGACAAATTTAAGCTTAGTTGTCAACGAGTATGAAAATTCTTGGATTTCAAGCCGAACGACCAAGGTCAAGGCCATATCAACATCATACTTTATGGTGATGATGCCATGTCCAAGAATTAGCATCCCGATAGATTTGGACATATTTTGAAAACAACAGAAGATGAAGTAGTACGAAGAGTATGGCTCTCTCGAGAAGGAGCCATACACGACTATTTTCCTTGCTTATTTTTAGCGGGGGTGCTAAATGTATGGACATCGATGTAATTTTCCCTTCTTTGGGTACTTGATGTAAAATGTACTTCCACACACCATGTAACATTCTAACCTAAAAGTGTAAGTGGTGAAATTTAGACGATTTTAAGCTTACTTGTCAATGAGTATGAACATTCTTGGATTTCAGTCGAATGACCAAGGTCAAGGCCATATAAACATCATACTTTATGCTGATGATCCCATATCAGAGAATTTGCATGGCAACAGATTTGGCCATATTTTGAAAATAATCGAAGAGGAAGTAGTACGAAGAGTTTGGCTCAGATCAACTGGTCTCTCAGTAAGGAGACAAAACAAAAAGTTTTCCTTTGTAGGGTCCTTTGTGCTAAATGTATGGACCTCCATGTAATTTTCCCTTTTTAGGTCCTTGATGTAAAATGTACTCCCACCGACCGTGTAAAATTCTAAACTAAAAGTAAGTGGTGAAATTTAAACGAATTTAAGCTTAGTTGTCAACGAGTATGAACCATATTCTTGGATTTTCAAGACAAACGACAAAGGTCAAGCCATATCTACACCATACTTCATGCATATGATCCCATATCCAAGAAATTGCATGCCGACAAATTTGGCCATATTTTTAAAACAATCGAAGATGTAGTGTGAAGAGTATGTCTCGATCAGCTGCTCTCTAGAGAAGGAGTCAAACCCGACTGTTTTCCTTGCTTAATATAAGGGTCCTTTGTGCTAAATGTATGGACCTAGGTGTAATTTTCACCTTTTTAGGTCCTTGATCTCAAATGTAATTCCACACCCATGTAAAATTCTAACCTAAAATTATAAGTGGTGAAGATGATTTTAAGCTTACTTGTCAACGAGTATGACCATTATTGGATTTCAAGCCGAACGACCAAGGTCAAAGCCATATCAACATCATACTTTATGTTGATGATCCCATATGAGAGAATTTGCATGGCGACAAATTGCACTATTTTGAAAACAATCAAAGAGGAAGTAGTGTGTAGAGTTTGGCTCAGATCAGCTAATCTCTCGGGAAGGAGCCGAACCAGAATTTTTTAACTTTTAGGGAGCTTTATGATAAATGTATGGACCTCAATGCAATTATTGATTTTTTCGCGTCCCTGGTGTAAAATGTACTCTGACCAACCGTGTAAAAATCTAACCTAAAAGTAAGTGGTGAAATTTAAACAAATTTAAGCTTAGTTGTTAACGAGTATGAACCATTCTGGGATTTCAAGATGAACGACCAAGGTAATGATCCCATATTCAAAAATTTGCACCCCGACCAATTGTGCCATATTTTCAAAAACAATCGAACATGAAGTAGTATGAAGAGTATGGCTCGATCCGCTACTCTCTCGAGAAGGAGCCGAACCTGACTGTTTTCCTTGCTTAATTTTAGGGTCCTTTGTGCTAAATGTATGTACCTCGATGTAATTTTCCCATTTTTAGGTCCTTGATACAAAATGTACTTCCATGCCCATGTAAAATTCTAAGCTAAAAGTCTAAATGGTAAAATTTCGACGATTTTTTAGCTTACTGGTCAACGAGTATGACCATTATTGGATTTCAAGCCGAACGACCAAGGTCAAGGCCATATGTATCAACCATCATACATTATGTTGATGATCCCATATGAGAGAATTTGCATGGCAACAAATTTGGTCATATTTTGAAAACAATCAAAGAGGAAGTAGTATCAAGAGTTTGGCTCAGATCAGCTGATCTCTCGAGAAGGAGCCGAACTAGAAAATTTTCCTTTTAGGGTCCTTTATGCTAAATGTATGGACCTCGACATAACTTTTGCTTTTTTGAGGTCCTTGATATAAAATGTACTCCGATTGACCGTGTAAAGTTCTAACCTAAAAGTAAGTGGTGAAATTTAAACAAATTTAAGCTTAGTTGTCAACGGGTACGAACCATTCTTGTATTTCAAGATGAGCGACCAAGGTCAAGGCCATATCTACATCATACTTTATGCTGATGATCCCATATTCAAGAATTTGCATATCGACAAATTTGGCCATATTTTGAAAATAATTGAAGATGAAGTAGTATGAAGAGTGTGGCTCGATCGGCTACTCTCTCGAGAAGGAACCGAACCCTACTGTTTTGCTTGCTTAATATTAGGGTCCTTTGTGCTAAATGTATGGACCTCGATGTATTTCCCCCCTTTTTACGCCCTTGTTGTAAAATGTACTCCCATCGACCATGTAAAATTCTAACCTAAAAGTAAGTGGTGAAATTTAAACGAATTTCAGCTTATAGTTGTCAACGAGTATGAACATTCTTTGATTTCAAGCCGAACGACCACAAGGTCGAGGCTAAATCTCTACATCATACTTTATTCTGAAGATCGAGTATCCAAGAAATTGCATGGCGATAGATTTGGCCATATTGTGAAAACAGTCGAAGAGAAAGTAGTATGAAGAGTATGGCTCGATCAACTGCTCTCTTGAGAAGGAGCCGAACCCGATTGTTTTCTTTGCTCAAATTTAGGGTCCTTTATGCTAAATGTATGGACCTCAATGTAATTTCCCCCTTGTTTTAGGTCTTTGATGTAGAATGTACTCCCACCAACCGTGTAAAATGCTAACCTAAAAGTAAGTGATGAAATTTCAACGAATTTAAGCATAGTTGTCAACGAGTAAAAATCTTGGATTTTTAAGCCGAACGACCACGAGGTTAAGGCCATATCTCTACATCATACTTTATGTTGATGATCCCATATTCAAGAATTTGCATGGCGACAGATTTGGCCATATTTTGAAAATAATCGAAGAGGAATTAGTATGAAGAGTATGGCTCGACCAGCTGCTCTCTCGAGAAGGAGCCGAACCCGAGTGTTTTCTTTGCTCAATTTTAGGGTCCTTTGTGCTAAATGTATGGAACTCGATGTAATTTTCCCTTTTTTTAGGTCCTCTATGTAGAATGTACTATATGCTTATGATCCCATATCCAAGAATTTGCATGCCGACAAATTTGGCCATCTTTTGAAAACAATAAAAGATATTAAAAACAAAAAATAATCAATTTCATTTTTCGAAGTGACAGGAATTTATTTTTTGAAAAGCAAGTAAGAAGAATTTATTTCCTTTTTTCTGTTAAAAAAATAAAGAGCGATAAGAGACTATATGAGCACAGAGGAGGCAGCGAGAGAGCTGCGAAGAGGAGGATTTGAAGGCGGTGCGATGTCAGAGCAAAGCTGGGATGGGTTCCTGACACGAGGTACAGGATACAGTGAGTAGAGTAAATTTCAGGACCACAATATATGCACGCAAAACAAAATGGGTTTTCTCTCTCCCTCACTCCCCCATCACCACCCCCACACCCCGGCCGGCTGATCTCTCCCTCGTTCACAAAGTGGCACTGCGCACGTGCATCGATCGACAACCTGCCATTGGTGGCTCCGTTTCTTTGTCGGCGGCTCTATGTCTTTGTCTAGCGTGTACGTCAGCTGCGTCGGTGGGAACCACTTTGGTACTTGGTGGAAAAAAGTATTACTACTACAATAGTAGTACAGTAGAGTAGCAATTTAAACTTTCCCTGTTTTGAAATTTTCACTTCCTTCACAAACATCCGGGGGGAAGGATATTCAAAAGATCGGCATTCGCAGTACTACTAATACAAGTACGAGTACTACTTAAGTGCTGGACAAGGGATTGGTTGATTTGGCCAGTAAAAAAACAAAAACGTCCCATCGTATTGGATGCTCACCATTATGATCTGACCAGCCTACCTACTCCGCACTACTCCACCTCCGTACCCTAGGAAGAGGAAGCACCAAGCACACCCGCAGCAAGCTGGTTCGAAAGTGAGGAGTGCTCCTTTTTTTCTTCCGTGAAGCAAGTAGTACTCCCTCCTTCCCAAATTAGGACGCGTATTACTTTTGTTAGAGTCAAATTTAATAAACTTTGACTAAATGTACGACATCAACTCAATGTCACCTATGTATAAGGTGAACTTTTGCCATAAGATGGGACCCACATAGCTTATGGAAATAGCTACAATGTATGAGGTCAAGTTCACCATAAGTTGGGACCCACTTATCTATTAAAAGTACACACAAGCAAGAGAGAGAGGAGAGAGTAAAATAGTTGTTTATTGCTTATGGACAACCCACAAGCTTGTAGGTCACCCTTAAGGAAATTCCCCTAAAGTGAACCTCCACTATGTATATGGATAGCCTTATGGACTACTTTTGTCTTGTGGATAGCCTTTATGGACTACTATATTTTCATATTATATGCATTTTTCATTAGAAAAGTCAGTATGTTTTTACATAAAGGTATTCGAACTCTATAAAGATTTACTTTGACCAAACCTAATATGCGTCCAAAATTGGGAAAGAGGAAGCAATATGAAGAGTATGGCTCGATCAGCTGCTCTCTCGAGGAGTTATACCCGACTATTTTCAATTTCTTGTTTGGTTTTAGGGTCCTTTGTGCTAAATGTATGGACCTCGATGTAGTTTTCCCTTTTTTTAGGTCCTTGATCTAAAATGTAGTCCCACCATCCGTGTAAAATTCGAACTAATAAGTGTAAGTGGTGAAATTTAAACGAATTTAAGCTTACTTGTCAACGAGTATGAACATTCTTGGATTTCAAGCCAAACGACCAAGGTCAAGGCCATATCAACATCATACTTTATGTTGATGGTCCCATATGAGAGAATTTGCATGCCAACAAATTGGGCCATTTATTTTGAAAACAATCGAAGAGGAAGTAGTATGAAGAGTTTGGCTCAGATCAGCTGATGTCTCGAGAAGGAGCTAAACCAGATTTTTTTCCTTTTATGGTCCTTTGGGCTAAATGTGTGGACCCCAATGTAAATTTCCCTTTTTAGGTCTTTGATGTAAAATATGCTCCCACCGTGACCGTGTAAAATGCTAACCTAAAAGTAAGTGGTGAAATTTAAACGAATTTAAGCTTAGCTGTCAATGAGTAGGAACTTTCTTGGATTTCAAGCCGAACGACCACATGGTCATGGCCATATCTCTACATCATACTTTATGTTGATGATCCCATATCCAAGAATTTGCATGGCGACAAATTTGGCCATATTTGTAAAACAGTCGAAGAGGAGGTAGTATGAAACGTATGGCTCGATCAGCTGCTCTCTCGAGAAGGAGCCGAACGAACCCGACTATTTTCTTTGCTCAATTTTAGGGTCATTTGTGCTAAATGTATGGACCTCGATGTAATTTTCCCTTTTTAGGTACTTGATGTAAAATGTACTCCCACCGCCCGTGTAAAATTCTAACCTAAAAGTAAGTGGTGAAATTGAAACGAATTTAAGCATAGTTGTCAACGAGTACGGAAAATTCTTGGATTTCAAGACGAACGACCAAGGTCAATGCCATATCAACATCATACTTTATGCTAATAATCCCATATCAGAGAATTTGCATGGCAACATATTTGTCCATATTATTTTGAAAACAATCAAAGAGGAAGTAGGATGAAGAGTTTGACTCAGATCAGCTAATAATCTCTCGAGAAGGAGCCGAACCAATGCAACAAAAGGTTTTCCTTTTAGGGTCATTTGTGCTAATTGTACGGAAATCAATGTAATTTCCCCCTTTAAGGTCCTTGATGTAAAATATGCTCCCACCGGCCGAGTAAAATGCTAACCTAAAAGTAAGTGGTGAAATTTTAATGAATTTAAGCTTAGTTGTCAACTAGTATGAACTTTCAGATTTCAAGCCGAACGACCACAAGGTCAAGGCCATATCTCTACATCATACTTTATACTGATGATCCCGTATCAAAGAATTTGCATGGCGATAGATTTGGCCATATTTTGAAAAAAAAACAAAGAGGAAGAAGTATGAAGAGTGTATGGCTCGATCAACTACTCTCGTGAGAAGGAGCCGGACCCGACTGTTTTCCTTGCTTGATTTTAGGGTCCTTTGTGCTAAATGTATGGACCTCGATGTAATTTACCCCCTTTTTAGGTCTAAAAGTGTAAGTGGTGAAATTTATAGGATTATTTTAAGCTTACTTGTCAACGAGTATGAACATTCTTGGATTTCAAGCCGAACGACCATGGTCGTCAAGGCCATATCAACATCATACTTTATGCTCATGATCCCATATTAGAGAATGTGCATGGCAACAGATTTGGCCATGTTTTGGAAACAATCAAAGAGCAAGTAGTATTAAGAGTTTGTCTCAGATCAACTGATCTCTCGAGAAGGAGTCGAACCAGAAATTTTTCCTTTTAGGGTCCTTTATGCTAAATGTATGGACCTCGATGTAATTTTTGCTTTTTTGAGGTTCCTGATGTAAAATGTACTCCGATCGACCATGTAAAGTTCTAACCTAAAAGTAAGTGGTGAAATTTAAACGAATTTAAGCTTAGTTGTCAACGAGTATGAACCATTCTTCAATTTCAAGATGAACCACCAAGGCCATATTTACATCATACTTTATGCTCATTATCCCATATCTAAGAATTTGCATGCCAACAAATTTGGCCACATTTTGAAAACAATCAAAGATGAAGTAGTCTGAAGAGTATGGCTCGATCATATACTCTCGTGAGAAGGAGCCGGACCCGACTATTTTTCCTTGCTTAATTTTAGGGTCCTTTGTGCTAAATGGGTGGACCTCGATGTAATTTCCCCCTTTTTAGGTCCTTGATATAGAATGTACTCCCAGCAACCGTGTAAAATGCTAACCTATAAGTAAGTGATGAAATTTCAACGAATTTAAGCATAGTTGTCAACGAGTATGAAAAAATCTTGGATTTCAAGCCGAACGACCACGAGGTCAAGGCCATATCTCTACATCATACTTTATGTTGATGATCCCATATTCAAGAATTTGCATGGCGACAGATTTGGCCATATTTTGAAAACAATCAAAGAGGAAGTAGTATGAAGAGTATGGCTCGACCAGCTGCTCTCTCGAGAAGGAGCCGAACCCGATTGTTTTGTTTGCTCAATTTTAGGGTCCTTTGTGCTAAATGTATGGACCTCGATGTAATTTTCCCTTTTTTAGGTCCTTTATGTAGAATGTGCTTTATGCTTATGATCCCATATCCAAGAATTTTCATGCCGGGAAATTTGACCATCTTTTGAAAACAATCGAAGATATTAAAAACAAAAAATAATCAATTTCATTTTTCCAAGTGACATGAATTTATTTTCTGAAAAGAAGTAAGAAGATTTTTTCGATTAGCTGCTCTCTCGAGGAGTCGTACCTGACTGTTTTTAATTCCTTGTTTGGTTTTAGGGTCCTTTGTGCTAAATGTATGGACCTCGATGCAATTTTCCCTTTTTTAGGTCCTTGATGTAAAATGTCGTCCCACCATCCATGTAAAATTCTAACCAAACAGTGTAAGTGGTGAAATTTAAACGAATTTAAGCTTACTTGTCAACGAGTATGAACATTCTTGGATTTCAAGCCGAACGACCAAGGTCAAGGCCATATTAACATCATACTTTATGCTGATGGCCCCATATGATAGAATTTGCATGGCAATAGATTTGGCCATATTATGAAAATAATCAAAGAGAAAGTAGTATGAAGAGTTTGGCTTAGATCAGCTAATCTCTCGAGAAGGAGCCGAACCAGAAAGTTTTCCTTTTAAGGTCCTTTGGGCTAAATGTATGGACCTCCATGTAAATTTCCCTTTTTTGGTCTTTGATGTAAAATATGCTCCACCGATCGTGTAAAATGCTAACCTAAAAGTAAGTGGTGAAATTTAAACGAATTTAAGCTTAGCTGTCAAAGAGTATGAACTTTCTTGGATTTTAAGCCGAATGACCACAAGGTCAAGGCCATATCTCTACATCAAACTTTATGATCCCATATCCAAGAATTTGAATGGCGACTGCTTTGGTCATATTTGTAAAACAAGCAAAGAGGAAGTAGTATGAAACGTATGGAGCGATCAGCTGCTCTCTCGAGAAGGAGCCGAACCCGACTACTACTCCCTTCGGCCCAAATTAATTGAATTGCACTTATCAGATTCGAATGCATCTAGCACCAGAACATGTTTATATACATCTGAATCTAGACAAATTCGAGTCAAATAATTTGAGGGAGTACAATAGAGTAGCAATTCAAACTTTCCGAGCTTCGAAATTTTCACTTCCTTCACAAACATCAGTGGGAAGGACATTCAATAGATCGTCATTCGCAGTACTACTAGTACTACATGGTACAGTGAGTAGTAACAAAAGAAACTTTTTTTGACGATAGTACAAGAAGAAAGGACGTCCCAAAAGAAACTTCATTCAACCATTAAGGGGTTGTTTGGTTTAGTGGCTATCCAGTGGATAACACGGGATATCCACTTTTTTTGGTTATCCAGTGTTTGGTTTAGAGGGTGGAGGGGATATGGATGACCACTTTTGGCTCAAAATGGTGGTTGCGCATATCCCACAAAAAGAGCTAGATGAGCTCAACCACTTTTGGATAGCTCCTCCAAAGTGTTTTCTTGTTCGTTCACCCTTCCTCTCGAGAGAAAATAACCATCTTTTCTTGCCTATGGGATCGACAAGAGGGCGGCCATAGAGTAGGTCGTCGGGCAGAGCGGGTGTTCGAATACGCACACGGGCGTAGGCTGCCAGGCAGAGTGGGCAGGCAGAAGGGGCGCAGGCAGGCAGGTTGACATGGGGTCAAAGGAAAAAGGGTGGCGAGCTGTCGGCGGTGGTGGCCGCTGCTAGGGAAGTGGTGAGGCGGATGAAGAAGACAAGGTGAAAGAAGAACATGAATAAAACAGTTGGGCCAATAGATTTTGACTGGCTGTCCCTAACCACTTTTTATCCCACTTTACCAAACAAAAAAGACTACCCCTAACCAACTGGTTGGGGATATCCTCATCCCTAAATGACATCCTCTAAACCAAACAACCCCTAACATAACAACATGAGTTTACATATAAAGGACTCGCTGCTGAACTAGTGCAGGTCCGACGCCTCCTAGCACTAGTCTGCGATGCCAGCAGCAGGTCGTGACATCGGCACCAACGCCAGCTCCAGCGACAAAGCCGGCTCCTGACTCATCGGCACCTCCGGATAACGCGACGGCACCTCCTGGGCCATCAGCGGCACCTGCGGATAACGAGGCGGCACCTCCAGATAAGGTGACGGTACCTCTTGAGCCATCAGTGGCACCTCCAGATATGGCGGCGGTACCTCCGGAGCCATCGACAGCTCTAGGAGGACACTATGGATGAAGTTGCCGTTGTTAGGGAACCGGTCCCAGTAGTTGGTGAAAATGTTGGCGCTGGTGAACACCATCATCTCGCAGCCGTAGTGGAAGGCCTGGCTGTAGAGGAGACGGGCGTCCCTGAAGTTGACGAACTTGACCTTCAACGTCCCGTCTGGATTGTCATGGAGGCGATACATATGGTACTTGAGGCGACCGTATCCAGCGTCGAGGAAGGCGCACGCCAGCTGCCACTTTGTTCTCCGCGGGGAGAAGACCCAAATGTGTAGGGAATTGTCCTCCTGCGCGGCGATGTCGGGGTCTTTGCGCTCCGGTACGGCGGGCGGCAACTGGAAGGTGGCCATGGATGATAGATGAGGACGGAGATGGTTGCTGGAAGCGGGGGATTAGAGATGGATTGGTTGTGCGGGGAAGGGGAGAGGATAAATACTTCTAGTAGGAAGGAGATGATCCGATATTAATGTGGCAAATTACCGAAGCTTGGGGAGAATCAATGTCGCTGATGAAGCCAATGCGTGTGGTAAATATCGATGATGATGACTAGGGTAAGTGATTGGACGGAACACTGACTCTGCTTCCCGCACTCGATGGCCCAGTCATAATTTTGTGGTGCGTCCAAGGCGACCGCGACCTCCCCCATCCGTGGGCCCTACGTAGATGATTGAGTTGATGGGTGAAACAAATTGATAAAGTGAGCTCTTTCCTACTCCCTTCGGTCCTAGATTTTCTATATCTATAATATCTATACCACTAATATAGTACAACAATTTTTGAATTTATTTTTTCCCTTTAGTTCTAGAACCTTCCCAACATTGAGTAATCTAAGCTGTTGATCTGCTATGTCCACTCTTGCATCTATGCCTGGTACTTGTTCAAGTGGGAAGCATCACAGTAGTCACCTCTTCCTAACCATGTAAGCTTCCGCGCAATGGAGTATAACCGTGTAGGCGCAACAGTGTAGAGAAGGTTGGAGCCCGTGGTGGTCCAAGACAACTTTCCTTCTGTTTGCCTCGTGCTTCTGCCCAAAAATGAGCTCTGGCTGGATGTTTTCTTTGTCTCTTCATAGTGCTCTTCATAGTGCCCATATTAGGCTGCTCTTCATAGTGCTAAATAACTTAGGCTAGTAAAACTTTCACATGTTACTACAGTACCTTCAAAGTGTACTGGGTGAAAACAAATATACACCATTATTTTTTATAGATGTGGCTCTTTCATATTTTTTTGAGCTTTACCTATTACAGAGCATAATTTTATATAGTGATGATATGTCATACTTTATTATTATGTGGGTCTCACGTGCCAACTTACTAATAAAAGGGTGGTGCACAAATACAAAGAGGCCGCTAATCTTGTCCAACTAAACCAGAAATTTGTAAATAATAAGGCCTCAAAATATAAAAAAAAGGACCCTAGTACAGAAAGAAAAGGCGGAATCAGGTAGAGCTTCATTGATTATCAGCTGTGGTATACTAAAAGAAGGGCACGACTCGAGGCCAGATCATAGAGTCCTCATTTCCCCCCACCCAAATCGCAATGCTTGGGACGGTCACTCTCAAGATGGAAGCCACCGTTCTCAACTGTTCCTCCTGCTCCTAGCCCCTCAAGCCCCGGAGGGTCTATAAGGTCTCTCCATTTCTCCCTCACAATCCATTGATTTTTCTTTTATCGGTTCGTTCATGCAACTACTTTATTTTTTGAATTTCCATTCTATAGTGCGTGGATATTCATCTAGTCTGCCACCACTGCATCCGCAAGATCACCGCCTACCAGAAGTGCGAGGACCCTAGCAGCGGATTCACCCACGAGCCCGCCATGGACGCCGTCCTATCAGCGGCTAGGGTCGAGTGCGCCCACAAAGGCTGTAGTAGTTTGCTGCCCTACTACGAACTCCACGAGCACGAAATCATGGGCCCGTACGCTCCCTACACTTGCACGGAGACCGGCTGCGACTTCGTCACCCCGCCGCCAGCGCTCGTCGCCCACCTCGAAGCGGTCCACTCGATCCAAGTGCACAAGATCTAGTATGCCACCATGAAAGCTTTCCAGGAGCTGGTGCTGCTACCAGGCGAGCCGTCCCGCCAGCTCATCATTGTTGGGGAGCAGGACGGCGCCGTGTTCGTTCTGACGATTGGCTTAGTAAGCACGACCCCCCTCGTGTCTGTGGTCCGTGTTAGGGCCACGATGGGCGACTTGCCGGTGTACAGGGTAAGGATGTGGGCGGAATGTCCGCCGCTGCTCTCCTAGACGGATGGTAGGAGGAGGACCGACAGCATGACGGTGGAGCTCGACGTGCCGAGCTCCGCTAAGCTGGGCGAGGTCGCGTTTGAGGACCTTACGTCTTACCTGGTGGCGTCGCCTCATTACCTGGTCGGTCCTGCTACCTCGAAGGAGCTGCATTTCTTCTTTCGCGTTGAGTTTTAGTGGTGATGTAAGCTGCTGTTAATTGGTTTAATTGCAGAATGATCGTTTGCATACCAGGAATGGTGGATTTTGTAGTACTAGTACTCTATCTCCGTCCCAAGAATTAAGGCTCCCTTATTTTTGTTTTTTGTTTGACCAAGATTTACTCTAAATATATATAAATAATATTGGTACTGTACAAATTTAGCATCATTGGAAAGTTGTTTCAATACAAATTCAACAAAACAAATTTTACACGTATAAGTAAATTTTAGTTGCTCTATTTATTTGGTCAAACTTTATTTTGGAGCGCGCGTGCGCCTTATTCCTTAAAACGGAGGTACTAGGTGAGTTCGTGGATGTAGTACTCTCCTTACTATTTTTCATGAAGTCTTAACTTCCGATGGGTTGGGTGTATCAGTGGATGTACTCTGCTGAGTAGTAAGCTGAATAGTATTAAGGCTCTCTGTTTAGGAAAGCTAGAGGGCTAATTCGCAATACTACCAAGTAGATGAACTCTAATTAATTTATGCATGCACGACTAGTTTTACATGCATGAGACGCTAGATAAAAAAAGGAGAACATGATGAGAGATAAAACAACATGCATTGGGAGATTGAGAAAAAATAGAGATGTCTAAATTAATGAGTCACGGGAATTAAGATAATAAAGAGGATAAGTCTTATTATAATTTCTAACAATTTTAAAAAGCTCTTTGGCCTAATAGTCCCAAACAGAGGTAGGAGTACTGGTCAACATACATTCGGGAGTACTAGTATGTACTACTACTACTACTAGTACAATAGTGGAGTACGGTAGTAGTAGTACTCCCCTCCGATTTATATTAATTGTCACTGGATTGGAAGTACTCGTATCTAGCACTAAAACATGTCTAGATATGTCCATTTTTGCGACAAGTAAATATAGCCATTTTTGGAATAGTACTAGTTTGGTTGGAAGAAATCATATTTTTTCCGCAGTAGGGACAGTGGTTTTTTGCTAGTAGTAGTACTACTACATAACAAGTAGTAGTAATATATATGTTTATACTGTACTAACTCAACATACATTCGGGCAATCGACAAATGTTCATCTTGCGGTTCTGCTGCTATAGTGCTACTAGCAGTTTTTCAGGTGCCCATTCACCCTCTATCTTTCAGTAGTACTCCGCCTATAAAATTATAATCTGCCATGGCTGTTGATTGACAAGACAATTCATTCAAAATAAAAGAAACTGATGCGATTCCTTGCATTAATTCTTGCCTTCGCCCCTTGCATGCCTGCAGTATATACATGCATTAACTTCTGCGAGTAGTATAGTACAAGTAGGAGTAGTACCAAGCAAGGATATACCGACACACAAATATATACTCGTAGGTCACATGGTGTACCATTCCGAGTCTTCGTCTTCTTCTTTGGTTTGCTTGCCCTTGCCCTTGCCCTTCTTCCTTAGTTCTTTTTTTGGTTGAACATTTCGAGAGTTTGTTGACCCCTCTCGAAGTTCACTCTCCGCCTGTATACCTCGTAGGTCGTGTAGGCGTCGAGGCTTGCATACTTGATCTGCTCTTCAGTCAGGGGCATGTTCCCGCACTGCTTGTGATCCACATCCTCCTTCTTCTTCATGACTTTGTAACGGATGTCTATGAGGGCCACCGCGTAGTCAGCCAAAGAATCCTTCTCATTCATGGAGCCGGCAGGCTTCCACCTCTTCTGGATGTCCACGAAGTTCGTCACTGGTACTAGAGAACGCCTAAGCCTGATACGGTCATTGTCGCTGTCGACGCCTGCAAAGGAAATATTAGGGTTGGCGAGGAACTCTGCTAGCTTTGAGCATGGCTGGTCGGCCTAGTAGATGTGGTAGACCAGGCAATCCATGCCCACACATAGCTAGACGACAGCAGCCTTCTGCGTCGATGATTGCTCGTTGGTGCACTCGACGTCGAGGCCAACAATCTTGTTGTCCGTTTCCTCTAAGAGCTTTTGGATTTTCTGGATGTAATCGTTCACCACCGACGCTCTGTTGGTATACGCCACCTGTAGTGTGGTGTTGCCAGGGTCCACGAAGTAGTACATCTTGTCTAACGGTGCCGCCATGGACTGTGATTGGTGCCTTCTTTTGTTTTGCAGAGGTCCGGCCGGGTGACAGAAAAGGAATGGGATAGAGAAAAAAGGAACCACTAGGAAGATCGGGAGATGCATGCACGAGTGGTTCTGGATACGAAAGGGCATGCAGTTTCCCCCTGGCCCCAACCACGTACTCCTATAGAATATAATTTATTTATGGATCAGTTTTATGGACGCAGATTATTTAGGGCTATAGGTTGATTTCTAGATTATACAAAAAGTACAAGAACCAAATACACGGGATACTTTATGAACGAAGCTCGAAAGTATAAATATTTTTTGAGTTTCACCTACTACTATAATTTTATATAAAAAATGATATGTCATACTTATATTATCTGATTCTCCAAACACACGGGTGTGGAGTAAGATAACATATGATGAATGTGTTGAGTAAGCAAACATACAATGCAAATTTGATTGTTAAACTTAAGTGATCTTGTCAAGCCACCGCCTCCTCCCGCAGCACCTGACGCTGTACCTAGATTCAGCCCTACCGGTTATCCTCTAACTTGGATAGCATCGGAATCGATTATGCATGTGGAAGTATTACTCTAGGAAATTCATTACATGCTGGAATCGTTTATATTCATGATATACCTGTTATATTTTTAAATTTTTACAAAAATATGTTCTGTAAATAGCGCGTTATTAGCATGCTATAACTTTCATATCGTCTGTAGAAAAGCCATGCTAAATTAAATAGCACGCTAGTATTTTTTGCCTTGATCTCTAGTTGCTTGTCTAAAATTGGTAGTCTCTTAGGCCTTCCGCAGCGTGTGAAAAAATCGGTGCCCAAATCACTTTACAAGAATCAAGCACCAGTGCCCTCCGATGCCCAATTGATGCCACCAAATTTTTTCAGGGAACCGGAGCACCTAGGTGCTCCGATGCCCCAAACTCTTCACCTAATGGAATAGCAATATATGTGTACTATGCATGTTGTTGAGAGGACCTTCACCAAAGATAAGCCATGGATATTGGTCTAGTTAATTTGTTTATCACGTTGTGGGAGAACTATTTATTTTTGGTCAAAGTGATCATATTGTGAGCTTGGTGCCTCAAAAGAATTTCCAGGCATCGCTTATGAGGTGGCAACTTTTCTATCTATTGGGCATCGACCACGCTATGGAAGGCCTTAGAGCATCTCTAGTGGCTTGTCTAAATTTGGTAGTCTATATTTTCACTTTATAGATAATGGTGTAAAAAGATTCCTTTTTACACGACTTTAGTTTTTTAGTGGATAGTCTAAATTTGATAGTCTATATGTCCATCTGCACACAAATAGTCAATATACATAGCAAATCAGTAAACAAATGCTCTAATTTGACGCGGGAGCAAGCTTGCGAGCGACCAACTTTGCTTTAGACATGATGGCTCGGTTGTCCAAATATGGACAACGAGTAGCCTGTTTGAAGGATGTCTAAATTTTAGACCACCGGATACACAAGCCACTGGATGCATTTTTTGGTCCATGGTGGTCTATATTTCGCTAAAAAATTTAAATAATACGAATTATTTAATCAATGTCACGAATAATACACAAAATTAGAAATTTTGAAAAATAGTGTGGCCTCAGTAGTTCAACTACCGACAAGTACTAGTCAGCAGTTCAACTACCGATTAGTACTTGTCAGTAATTGAACAACCGATAGGTCGTTGAACAACCGATTAGTACTTGTCAGTAGTGCCACCATAAGGTGACCTATCGGTTGTTCAATTACCGACTAGTACTAATCGGTAGTTGAACTACCGACTAGTACTTGTCGGTAGTTGAACTACCGAGGCCACGCTATTTTTCAAAATTTCTAATATTGTGTATTATTTGTGATATTGATTAAATAATTCGTATTATTTTTTAAAAAATTTCCTATATTTGGCTTAGACTACCGGATACAATAGCCACTAGAGATCCTCTTAGGCTGGTCATAGTGGGAAACATACTACTCTAGTTCATCTTACTACGTATCTTCATGTGTGTACATAATTGAGCGGAAGGTAGAGACCTTATTTTTGCAGAAATGGCTCCAGAAATATTCCGTACCTAGAAAGGCTAGGACATTACAGTAAACTATTTTTTCTAGCCATTGGACTATAGATACTCCTAGGATAGGATGAGATATAATTATTCTATATCTTTTTGAACTGTATAGCCAAATTCAAAATCCCAGAGCAGCAAATTCTCTCGCCTCACCTCCACCGAAATATTTCGAGTGGTCACACGCCCCAACTTGTAGCCGTACGAAATTCCTTTTCTACCACTGAAAATGGCCTATCTACTAATGTCGGGGCATGGGTATGGTTCGTAATCCCCCTTCCCAGGGGGGCCAGGGGTCCCCACTGCTCTGAAGCTGGATAGTCCACCTTCCACCAATGCCATTTCCCCCAAAGCACTCCGAAAAACCCTAACCCCTTTCTCACCTACGGCTCCTGCACCATCGCACCGGCCCACCCCTGCAGCGCTTCGCCAGCCTACACGCCACCCAACCCCCTCTCACCTCCAGCACCTGCACCACCACACCGTTATCATCTCCGCCGCACTTCGCCCGCCTACACGCCACCTAACCCCTATCTCACCTCCAGCTCCTGCACCACCGCACCGGAACATCACCGCCTCACTTCGCCGGCCCACACGCCACCCCAAACCCCCTATCGCACCTTCGGCTCCTGCACCACCGCACTTCCCTGGCCTACACGCCATACCTCTATACCATATACTCCTGACCAGTCTACGGGATCAGCCGACGTCCACCTTATCGAACCCTCGTTCACCTTAGACCCTCTTCCATACAACCGTGTTAGTTTTGCCGACTCCCTAGTCCACAGCACCTGACCTACTTCACCTACACTAGTGTGCGCTACATTAGATCTACTTCATGGACTCAACAGTCCACTACACCTGATCTGCTTCACCGACGCTCTTGTGCAGCTCCTCGAATCCATAATCGGTCGTAATAGATCTGCTTCACTAACGATGCCGTGCACTACACCGGATCTCCTTCACCGGCCATCTTATCAAGCAAGCAATACCCATCAACAACCTCCACAGATCTGTGATATGTTGCAAACGTATCTATAATTTTTGATGTTCCATGCTTGGTTTTATTTACTTTCTTATGTTTTGTCCACACTTTGGAGTATTTTTATACACTTTCTTCGACTAACCTATTAACAAGATGCCACAGTGCCAGTTGCCTATTTTCTGCTATTTTTGGTTCCAGGAAAGTTAGAAAATCAATATTCACGGAATTGGACCGAACAAAAGCCAAAGTCGATATTTTACTAGAAGACTCACGGAGCCAGAAGACGAGACGGAGAGGGGTCACAGGGTGGCCACACCATGTGGTGGCGCGGGCTAGCCCTGGCCGCGCCACCAGGTGGTGTGGCCCCCCTGGCCACCCACCGACCTTGCCTCTTCGCCTATAAGATGCCTCTCGATGCAAAAACCCTAAATCGTCAAACCTCCAGCGACGAAAAGTTCCGCAGCGCCGCCGCCACCGAAGGGGAGATTCGGGGGACATAAAGTCTCTATTCCGGCACCCTGCCGGGACGGGGAAGTGCCCCCAGAGCCATCTCCGTCGATCTCCACCGCCATCTCCATCGCCATTGCTGATTCCCATGATGATGAGGGAGTAGTTCTCTCTCGAGGCTAAGGGTTCTACCGGTAGCTATGTGTTCATCTCTCTCTCTATGCATGATCATATTGTGATCATGAGCTTTGTAATCAAGTAGATCTACCTTACTAATCAAGTGCTTTAATAGATCTCTGCTCTCCCCATGTGTGTGAAAGTGACAGCGTGCACACCATGGTGGCACTTAGGCTAGAGATTACAAATACTTGTTATGAGTTATATTTGGAGTTGGATGTTTCTATGAAATTGTGGTATTTGTTGGAACCATCTAGAGCTCAAGGTGACAGTGTGGGGTTATCTAGATGGGGAAAGCAAACTTTGAGGTGTGTTGTTATAGCCCTACCATGGATTAGAGTGTCCAACCGAAGAGTAGTTCAGAGTAGTATCATGAAGATAATATATTTATATGAGAGTGTTCACTAGTGAAAGTATCCCTAGGCCTTGTTTCTAAGCATTGGAACATCGTTTGCAACTAGATCTGTTACATGTTTGCTTGTTTCTATCTTTATTTCAGATTAGCTTTAGTCTCTTACACACCATCAAAATATTTCCTGGCACCGTTGTCTTATATCCATACCACTTGTATTTCACTATCTCTTCGCCGAACTAGTGCACCTATACACCTGACAAGTGTATTGGGTGTGTTGGGGACACAAGAGACTTCTTATATCTTGATTGCAGGGTTGCTTGAGAGGGGATACCTTTGACCACTTCCTCCCTGAGTTCGATAAACCTTGGGCAATCCACTTAAGGGAAAAACTTGCTGTTGTTCTACAAACCTCTGCACTTGGAGGCCCAACAACTGTCTACAAGAATAGAAGTGCATAGACATCAAGCTATTTTCTAGCGCCATTGCCGGGGAGGTAAGGTAAAAGGTACTCACACCCTCTGGTGTGAGAAAATTAAAAAACCTATGGAACTTTATTTGCATGCTAATAGCAATGTTGTTAGTATGAATTATTTGGACACCATTATTGCTAATGCTATGGAAATTCTAAGCTTGGGGAAGCTAGTCTTTATGAAAATGATCTTTTTAGTTCCCCAGCTTTGGAAGATAGCTATTCTATTGCTTATGATGATACAAAACCTCCAATATATGATGATTACAATAATGAATATGATATTTTCAGTCCACCTACTATTGAGGAGAAAATTAATTATGATTACAATATGCCTCCTATATTTGATGATTATGGTGATGAGAATAATAATGATAGCTATTTTTTTTGAATTTGCTCCCACTACAATTAATAAGAATGACTATGTTTATATGGGGAGTATTAATTATTTTATGCATGTGGCTCATGATAAGAATGTTTTATGTGATAGTTATATTGTTAATTTTATTCATGATGCTACTGAAAGTTATTATGAGAGAGGGAACATGGTTTTATGTATCTCAACAATATTAAGTTTCCCCTCTTTATGTTGAAAGTCTTGAAGTTGCACTTGTTTTGCTTTACTATGCTTGTTGCTTTGTGCTTTCATGACTTATTTCTTTACATGATTCCTATGCATAGGAAGTGGGTTAGACTTAAATGTGTTTTGAATTTGCTTCTTGATGCTCTCTTTTACTTCAATTCATATTTCTTATGTGAGCATCTTCTCAAACTATTAAGCCTAACTTAAAGGCGTTAAAGAAAAGTACTTATTGGGAGATAACCCAAAAGTTTTAGATGAGTCTTGGAAGTTATTACTTCTGTAATAACCGCTCCTTATCCTTTTTATTTGCTTTGTGTGCTAAGAGTAACCTCTAATGAGAGAGAAGTAATGCTTGGGAAAGTTGCTGTCCCGAAACAGATTTCTGTTCTTCACCGTAAAAAATCGTGTAAAACCTATGTATGTCCTTTTGAGGCGTGAATTTTTGTGCTTCTGCCCCAGGTTGTTATCTAACTTTCATTATTTCAACACTTTTTGATTTGAGCAACAGAAGGTCTTCGAAAAAATTCATATTTACCTGCTGGTCTGTTTTAACAGATTTCTGCCATTATTTGCATTTGCTTCTTGTTGGTTCCTTTTTGAGTTTTTTTTGGGGAATTGAGCTTTTTGAGGGAAGTGCTACAGTAGCTTGTGTTTTAATGGAAGTTTTATTAGTGTTCAAACTGAACCCAAAGACTTATTATCTTGAGTGCACTAATGTTGCTAATAAAGATTGTGTAAAGTTTTGTATGAAGGAAAAATTTCAGATGTATGGAAGAAATGAGTAATGAGATGAAAAATGGACTAAAGCTCAAGCTTGGGGATGCCACGCGTGTCACTCCAAGAAATATCCAAGAAGTACAAGCGTCAAAGATTGGTGATGCCCAAGGCATCCCCTTCTTCATCAATAAAAATCCCAGGTTTCTTCCAATCACTTCATTTTTATTGTTTCATGCACAGTTGTGTTGTTCTTGGAGCGTCTTCCTTTTTGTTTTGGTTCTGGTTTTTCGTTTGCTTAGTTTTCTTAGTTTGCTGAATAAATTGGTTGGACCCCCTCTTTCATACATTGGTTTTCAAATAGTTTGGTTTGGATTGGAAAAGAGTAGGAAAGCTCATGCTAAGTGGTAAAGGGAGCTTGTTTTTGACTGTGGCCTATGCTTTGTCATGCCATGCTTGATATTTATTTGGCTTTATGCTTAGTATTGTTTATTGTAGCATGACATGTTATAAACAATTTAGATTGCTTAATGTGCCTTGGAAGGATCATGCGTTGTTTTAGCATATTAAAGCATAATATTGTGGTATTCTCCTTTGATGCTTTATTTGGGTTGACTTGGCGCACGCTCACACCATGTTATGACTATTCCAAGTCACCATAGCCTTTATGATCCTTTAGTTTTCGACTTGTAATATCACTTTATACTTTAATTAATGATGTTTTGTCGCTCTTCATGATTATGGCCATTATTGCTCTCTTAGTTGGTCGCTCCCAGTCTTTTGCTAGCCTCCGTAATCAAGTATGAGTCCCACTCATGCATCCAACTCCTAAAACCAAGTTATTCCAAAGAGTCCACCATACCTACCTATTAGCATTTGCTATTCCAAGTATATTCATGTTTTTACCTACCTTCTGAATTAAATTTGTTATGTGAAAATTAGGGATATTAAAACTGGGACAAAAGGGAGTCCTCTCATGACCTCAGCAACTTTAGCCGTCCGATTACGTGTTTAGAGACTTCTTGGCCGTCCGATGCTCCTGGCGGCATGTCCCAGACCCGCTACATGTTTAGAGACTTCTTGGCCGTCCGATGCTCCTGGCGACATGTCCCAGACCCGCTACTCTCGAGAACAAATCGCGGGCCTCTCGTTCGATCCCAAACGAACGGACTTGATATGGCCACGTATGCATATCAACAAAACCCACCTCCCCCCACCTCATCCTTCGGTCCTTCCCACACAGCAGCCGCCCCAACCCCTCCCGATCTCGACCCTAGGCAGAGGCGATGCAGCATTATCTCTCTTTGCAACGATGCCATGAACCGCAGATTCTGACTGCCTTTACTGCCAATCTGCACCGCTGCTCATCGCCCGAGCTCGCCACTGTATCCTCCACCGATTCCTCGCCGCCGCGCTGTTGTTTTACGACCCCGCGAGTGCCCTTGAAGCTAACCCTAGCTGCGCTCCCGGTCGCCGGCGTGGTTGTGGCTAACTGTAGACATCGCCAGGGCAGCTCTTAGCCTGTCCTCCCTTCCAACTTTGCGTCTCCTCAAGGACCCCTATGTCGCCTCGGTGCCCCTGCCCCAACTCTCCTCCTTCGCGGTTTCCCCGCGTACGCCTCCGGCGCATGGCCCCTGTGCTTCTCCGTGTCGTTGCCGGCTGTGCGTCTGGCGGTTCTCCCCCTGGGCATCATGTTCGTCTCCCTTGACTATCTTCCCAGCTCAACCTGCTGTGCGATGGCGGCAATCACGGTGATGGTGGTTGCATCTTCATTGACAACCGGTAAATCCATCAGTTCCCCACTCTGAAATTCTATGCTATAAGTGAAGTCTGTAGTTGAACTTTCTTGCTGAATATAGGTAGGAAAAATGTTAACATAACTGGGAAGTCCCTATAATGATCTGTCGTTTCATATTGTTTAGCCAATTTTTGTTAGGGAGACTCAATGAAATAACTTAATATAAAAGAGTGACTTCAGTTTTGTTGGTTGTAGTCGTCCTTTTGCATAGTTCATGCAATGCAGACATGTCTTTGTACTATTGATGTATCATATTAGATGTCACATGCCATGATCCATCTCATTGTATTTCTTGCACCTGCAAATGGGCAATGTTATGATGTTGTCAATGGTGTGGTCAAGGGAGAAGTTGTAACTAAAGATGATGCAGATGAAATTGTGGCAGATCGGAAAGTTCAACATCTGTTTTCCTGTGCTAAGATCGTATGAGGTTTTAGTATTGTTTTGCATGAAGGATGGGCGAGAGCAGCAAGAGAACCTGTATAGTACAAGAAATTATCTAAATTCTCAGTCCAATTCATTCAGGTAGCCGCACTAATATCCCTTCAAATACGAGTCATTGATGGTCAGGAACACATAATTTTCCATAAGAGATTTTGATGCTTGTAGAAATATGCATGTCCGCGCTCGTGTGAAGGGATTTAGCCATCCTATGCTTTATCGCCCCACCCCTTGATCCCGCGCCTCCATGTCCTCTCTCTGTCGTCGAGGGATGGGAGCAGCAGCGGTGCGACATGGCGAGTGGATGGCGCCCTCCTGAAGCTGTGCATCGAGCCCCAAGTCCGAGCTCCACCAATCATATTGTTTCTAGATTATTTTCCATCTACTTTTCATGAAATCTATTTAGTGGATGTTGCATCTAATTCATGGTTAAATTAGTTTCCTTGATGGTGCATAGTTTCTTGGTTTGCATGATTCTTGGTCTGAAGATAAATACATATATTCAAAGAGGGCATTCATGCTTGCGGAAACTATATTTTCAGTACAGTACATTGCCTGTATTTTGCTTAGGTTTAGTTCCTAAAAATGGTTTGCTTAAAGGGTCAGCCTCGCAAGGTACAATACTGTCTCTGTTTCTTAATAAGTATACACAAGGCTCAATATCATGTCATAACTAGAAGGTACATTTATAAGATTGCACCTACTACTGGATCCACAAATCATATAGTGTCCCCTGCTGCTGACTGCTACATTTCACCAAACTATTTGATTTGAAGGCTATCCAAAAGTACTCTTCATCAGTAGTCTTGCATCTTAATCCTAAACATTTACTTTACAGAATTACAACATGTGTGAATTTGCTAAAAGATGTAAATGTTTGGGTTCGAGTGAAGATGCTAGATGATAATGCTTATATTTTGCTCGAGATGCTATCTGTCTCATTTTAGTGGATTACCAGTGGAGAGGATGAACTAATACAATGGACACCTGAATGAATATGGCTCAGTTGGGTGTGTAGTCACCCAAATTGTTCAGCTCAAAATAACTGGCCTACCCTGTAACCTAAATCTCTGCCACCTGTGATACAAAAGTTTGTTGCTATGGTAGGGTAAATCCAGTTTCAGTTCTTCTCACTACGATAGAAGAATAACTGATGTTATTTTGTATGCTCGTGCTTATCCATAAATATTCATTTAGGTCTGCCTGCTCTATTGACTTCTCTGTTCTTCGTATTGAATTAATATGACCTGGTTTTCTCTACATTCTGCTTGCTCCCATGGTGGCAAGGAAGTTTCATGTACACTTATTAATTAACAAAATACCTATACAGACGAGCCTCTTATGTTGCATATTCTCGGGACCTCAGAACTTGATTCGTTGGAATGACTATATTAGCAAAATAGATTGATATATAGTAATACTAACTAGGGTCTATTATTTTGCAGAATTTCATTATTGTATTATCCAGTTCTTAATAAGACCTTCAAATAAGTGGGTTTATTTGTTCTATTCATTGCGGATTCAACTTTATTTCTTATGGCCGGTCCATTTTCAAACTTTGAGATACACACTTCTTTATTTCGCAAGACAGTTTGAGGAAAGAAATGCATAGGAAAGTTTACTAAAGAAACTCTTCCTCTTTTTTTTTTTCAATTCTCAGCCTTTGACTTATAATTTCCAACTGATTAGTTACGGATTAGTTTAAGTAGTCTCATTTCAATGTGAAGTTTGATCAAAGAATGGGTCTGAATTATTCCAGTGATGTGTTTTTATAATGTTCGTACATCATTCCAACATCTCTGCTACATGGTTTGAATTATTATATATATCGCAGGCTGACCATGCTTTGCTTTGCTTTCATAGAATCCACTTTCCCTGCCACATCTCAGGTTCCACAAGGTAATATATTTTACTTTTTTATCCCCATTGCTTAATGCTCTTGCCTTTACACTGTCATGTCTGATTGGACCAGATTATTATTTTGCTCTCATAAAAGGAGTGTGCATCTTCCTCTATTAGTGATGCCAAGATGTTTTTCTATATATATTTTCTATGGATAAATTATAGTTCCTAACTCTTTGATTTGCTAACTATACATGATCAGCTAATCATTGCTAAACCAACATATTTTGGCATGGAATATCATTCTGGCGTTACTTCATCTTCACTTATAATGCAAGTTATACCATTTCATTAGAAACTAATTTAGATGTCACTCCCTTTTGCCTGATGGTTATGCAACAAAAAAAGTTTTCCATTGGACCATGTAAGATGATTGCGATTTTTACCTTTAAATGAACGAAAATAAATTTGATATTCGCACGCTGATATGGCATGTGAATTTGTTTTTATATGGCCTTTAAATTTATTTACTATCGTTGAGAGTGGCGTCTACATTACCATAGCAAGCACCGGTCACAACAACTTTAAACCGGTAACCAATTTCCCCCATTTATGTTATATATTCGGAGGTAGTAATCTCACCATCCTGCTGAAACCGTTCCATTGTCATTCCCCGGTGGCAAAAAACATAGTTGAAGAAAAGGTCTGTCCATGGTTGCAACTTCTGTGCCAGCAAAGGCTGTCAATTCCTGTTAACCGAAGACATCCTATTTCCGCGAACTACCATGCTATGTATAGTCTTTAGTTCACATAACTTCTGTGATCAGGTCTTCTTACGGGCTACTTTGATCTACGAGTTATGTACACAGTACCTCCAATCCTCTATACTATGGTTCAGTGTAGTGTATATGTAATGACCATCATGAACAGAAAATGTGTGATTGTGCTCAAGCAGATAAGTTTTCCATCGTGCTACCCACTCTGCAGGCTAGGCAATATGGCTATGCTATTCCCTTACAATGTTCGGACTATTTATTCTTATTTATTTCGTCGGTACTGTCCTAGGATAGTACAGTCCTGGGATAGGTGATTTACATGATTACCATGCACACAGTTGAGAGCATAGAAATATTGAACGTTGTTTTGTGATTCTGTCGGCATTTTGACTAGCTACGTGTTGTTGAGGTTGGAAATATGATCCTGATTAGCTATGTGTACACTGAACAAGTCGTGGTGTAGATATTGTTCGTCTTTGCAGGGTTCTGTTCAGGATGTTTTGCTGATACACAAATGCATCAACTCCCCTACGAAGAAAATATAAGAAATGGAGCCAGGGTGGCACACAATCTGGCTGACATGCCCACCTCTTCATGTCACTTGAACTAAAGCAACTTCAGCTAATGTCGCGAAGAGCATGCAAGCTATAATCATGACCAAGTTTGTAATACCATCTTTTGATGAGAACTAAACCATTGTATCATAGCTAGACCTATCCTGCTTCTTACAAAAAGGGCCACATCAACATCGGTTAGGTGCGCTTAGCCACAACACATCACTAAAACAATGGTACACACGGAGGGAGCATGTGGCTGTGCCGAAGGTTGTCAGAGTGATGGTCATCTGCTGTTCGCTCTGGAAACAGCGAAATGCTAGGGTGTTTGACAACAGATCTAAGCAATGCTCGTCAGCTGAACTTGTTTCCAGTATTAATGATGAACTTTGACAGTGGAAGCTGGCGCATAATTTCAGCGGTGTAGGTGGAAGCTGGCGCATAATTTCAGCGCAGAATAGAATGTTGTGTGCTTTCTTGGGTGGGAGTGTGGTGATTGTGATCTTCGGATCCAATTGCTTTCTTGTAAATGTTGGATTCTTTCTTCTATAAAGATATGGTACGCAGTTGCGTACCCTCGAAGAAAAACATTGGATCACGTCCTATCTAATTATGCACTCGGATAAAGAAAATTATCGCCATAGGCATCGTGCATCTTTTTCTATTGTGTCGGTTCATGATTTTTTATCTGGTATTATAAGTTACATTATCACTAATTCCTTATTGTATAAGATTTATTTATTTTATGATGTATCCAACTCCGATGATGTGGTGCTACAGGCTAGCTAGTGTACATGTAAATTGTAGAAGGATTATAGTTCTTATGTCGGTGCGGTGTAGAATATATGTGTACTTTTTAAATTAACCTGTCAAGAGTTGTGAGTGTGAGATAGCTGCCTGAATTTTATTTCTACAAATGACACCTCCTACCATTTTATTGTCCAAATGGATGGGCGCGGCAACGCACGTCTACATGATCTAGTTAGTGATTAAAGCTCTCACGAGCTTGATGGCATACTTTACTTTCTTGCAATTAATAAACTTGACCCATTGTGTCTATCTTTGTTGCGTATATGCTTGCGCTTTATAAGTTGAAATTAGCAGAACTATGTATCATGGGGAACGCTTTCAACATTGCACTTGTACTTTGTACCCCGTTGATATCATGTTCTTTTGCTTATGGATCTCGACGGTGTGAAATAAAAGTGGAACTTGTAAGATCATGGAGTTTGTATGTGACATGGGTATACCCTACAGGTACTCGAACTTGGTATATACGACCCAAATACGTACAGGCCCACGGTGTCGCCAAGGCCCGGATAGAGGGACTCGAGTAACCTATGGACTCTCAATTGCTTGAAGGACAAGAAGAAGCTAAAGATAGAAAGTTTGAAGGGGAAAACCCTAACTTGTAACCGACTTGACCTGCTACCCGAGACCTAGCCTATCTATATAAAGGCTAGGAGGGGGCGGCGAGGAGGACACACGCAACCCTCGCCAGATTTCATCTGCGCATCATTGTAACTTTCGACTCCCTCGATAATTCCACGAGCAGACAAGCAGGAGTAGGGACCTCTACGAGGCCTGAACCTGGGTAAATCCTTTGTCCCCTGTGTGCTTGTTTGCTAGCCGATAGACGTCTCCAGCGCTCCCTCCTTCTCTAAAACCCAAGTCCATAACAATGGGCATTGACGAGTTAAACCCTCGTCAATTGACGCCGTCCGTGGGAAGTGGGAGTGCTGATGTTGTGGCTTCTTCGGCCCCATCAAACGCGATCTACAACTCTGCAACAACGGAGATTCACCAGCTCTTCGGCGCCTTCGACTTCACCGTCCACACGCCGGCTACTCGCCCGGCCTTCGAGTCCGTGGGCGACGGAATCAGCCTGGCGATTGGGAGTTTCCGCTTCCAAGTTGGTCAGATGGGCACGCTTCGCATGCCTGATCAGCCAACAACATCGGCGATTGCCCCGGCCTCATGGTTCCCTCCATCGATCGGTACCCTTACCGAGATCAATGCTCCAGCGGCGATTGGGAACATGGTAAGCGATAGCAGTCGCGACTCCGATCTAAGTGATCTGGCCACTGAAGAAGGAACCTACGGTTCCGTATCTGAAAGTTGTGGAAGCAACAGCTTCCCAAATCACTTCATGTGCGCCGTCATCAACGCGGGCGACACCTCCGCCAACCGCGGCAACGGCACTGACCCGCCCAACGCCGCCAACGGCGGCAACGGTGGCAATGGAGGAGCAGTCAAACTGTAGCATCCCAATTGTCTAACAATTGTAATGCTACTTCCTATATATAATTGTTGCATCATAATTATATCATGCTCATGTCATCATGCCACCTTGCATTTGAGCATCATATAAAACCCCTTTTTGTTTGATTCATCTCTCATATGCATTGTTAATTGTATTTGCCTCTTGATATTGTATTTGGGTCTTGATATATTGTTTAAATGCCCAAGTTGAGTTGGGGGCATATCTTTTGTTAACTCCACCACCCTTTCTTTCACGACCTTATATTCCACCATCCAACTAAATATGAGCTTGGCACTTATTGGTTTTACCTCTAGCTCATGTGGGTTGGGATGGATCCAAATTCTTTTCCACATGCTCTCATCTTGGCATCATGTTGTTTTCACATTATTGATATATGAGAGCCACATGGCCACCTTTGCATGCCTTGTGAGTGGAACCCTTTTTCCTAGCTTCCATATGGATTATTATGGATTTATGCTCATGTGGGAATATTTTTGGGACTATTAAACATCTAGTGAAATATACACACTAGTAATTCCCAATTATAATCCAATGTGATCATCTCCATCTACTCCACTTGGAATTCCTTCTAAATTCTTTTGCTTGGGCCTTACTCCAATTTTGGGAATGCATAATAATAATGCCATGTACTATTCACAAGAATCAACATGGCAATAAATATTTTGCATGGGCCATGCAAGTACCACCTTTTCTAGCATTTGGTTTTTATTTGAATTTTGAGTGGATCTTTTATAACACCACATCTCTCTCTCTCTCTAAAACCCTAATCTACCATACCCCCATAAAACCCTACACCTAATCTCCCCTCTTCACCATCCCCATAACCAAACCCTAAACCTACCTCTCTCTCTCTCGGCCTCTCTCTCTCCCCCTAGCTGGCCCCACCGGCCACCCTCTCTCCCTGGCCCCACCTAGCTACACCCCCAACCCTAGTACCAACCCTAAACCGAGCCTAGCTCCAAACCCAACCCTAGCCCGAGCCTTCCCTCTCCCTCTCTTGCTCTCTCTGCCTTGGGGGCCCTCCAACCGAACCTACTCCCTGGCCTCACCGTCCCCACCTGGAAGCCCCTCCTCTACCTGCCCTGCCCCTGCCGACCGAGCACGTGAGGAGGAAGGAGAGAAAGGTGGCACCCGAGCCACCTTTTCATCTAACCACCTCCCCACGGCATCTCTCTCTCCCTCTCTGCCTTGCCTCCACTCCACGGCACCCCTCTGCCTCTCCAGATCTGGCCGAGGCGCCTGGCCATCCTCCCTTCCTCTCCACCGACGCCACCCTCCCTCTCGCCGGCCACCATCTACCCTCTGCTCCTCGTCGTTCCGGCTCGCAAGCACGTCGTGGAGGAGGCCCGGTAGACCGAGGAGGTCCTCTACAGCAGCGCGGAACACGACGTCGAGGAGGAGAAGGCCTGTACCCCTGCACACCGTCAGCGCCCGCGCGAAACCCTAGATCTTCTGGGCGTCTGCCTCGTCGCCGATCCACTGCTCGCCGACCCGATCCAACGCCACCAACAACCTCCCGGTGAGCCCACGACCCTCCTAGACACGCTCCTCTGCGCTGCCGTTGCCTGTACGCGCCGGACAATCCGACAAACGCCCTCTGCGCGCCAGAGCTCGCCGGCGTCTGCAACCTCCCCGCTCCGCGTCAAGCCTTAGCTAGGCCCCAGACCACCTCCTGTCAGCTCCCCTAGCCCTACCGCAGTGGCTACCGCCGCCAGCGCGCAACCGCACGTCCCAGGGTCGAATCCCCACCTCGCGCGGTCGATCACCGACCCGTCCGCGCGCCTGCAGGAAGATCCACAGTAGCCGCTGCCACTTTACCAATACCCCCTGCTGTTTTGCTCGTCGCAACCCGAGCTCCTTAGGACCCCACCTGCCAGCCGCTGCGCGCTTTTGCAGAAAACCCCCCAGCGTTTCCCGTTCGCAACCCGCGCTCCAGCTCGGCCCCGCCTGGCAGCCCCCGCGCGCCCGTTCGCTGACGCCTGGGCCCGAGCCAGTTAGCCCCACCTGTCATCCTCTAGGCTAGATCCAGCTGCGGTGAGAAAAGCTGTTCTGCGCGCTGGGCTACTGAGTCAGCCAGTGACCCCACCTGTCACCGTCTGTGGCTAGAACCAGGCTGGGTAACAAAAGTATTTCTGTCTATCTGTTTTATTTAAATTCTTTTCAAATTAATTCAAATTCAAATCTGTTTTAAAATAACTTTTCAAATATTATTCCAAATAATACAAATAATATATGTTTTCAAATCAGAAAAATATGAGGTTTTCAAATATGCCATCCAAAATATTTTTTGAACACTTTATTTTCCAAGTTAAAATTACAATAAAATGCCCTTTTATCTTAATTAATTAATAACTTTTGTTTTACAACTCCAAATTTAACAAATAATATGTCTAAGATGATTAGCTCGACGAGCCCTTTCTGTTTATGCATACCATGGTTTGAATTGAAGCATGCATCATATAAAAATAATGTGTACAGCAACTAATATGAGGATAAAATGGGGCCAAAACTCAATAAAATGATTTAATCTTGTATCTCACACCTCACCATGCCATGCTACATTAATGCCATGCAAATTGTGCATCATTCATCATGACATGAATGTTTGCTTGATGAATTTAACTCATATGCTTGCGCACTTTATTTATGTTGGCCCTTGTTTGTTTGGTTCTTCTTCGAATAGACGCTGAGCAGGGGATATATCAAGAGAACCAGGAGCACTACCCAGATCCTTCACTTGCTTCAACTGAGCTGCCAGGCAAGCACTACCACATGCTTGCATACATATAGTACCTATTGCCTCTATCTTATTCTTGCATCATTGAGTCGCGATTGCATTAAATTGAATCCCAAGTATTGCATAGCCTTTACTTTTAAACTCCACCGAAGCTTGTTCCTCCATCCCATGAGCCATTACTACAGGAGTTGTTTGAGCCATGCGAGTCGTAGAACAGCATGTGTAGGGTATGTGAGCGTCTGTTGGATAACGAGGTACCTAAACAACTTAACCTGAGTAGTAATGGGATAACTAATGAAAGTGGCACCGGTGAGCCATATATGTTATTTGGTTTTTCAGGCTCACTTGTGTCCCGTAGGACCCCGAGTACTTGATTCCTGTTCCTTGAATATTCGCGCTATCCACATCTGGGAGGCTTATGAACCCTCCTGAGCCAGAGCTTGATTCATTCTTATTTCTTGGGGCCACAAACTAGTTTGAGGTTTTATTTACTATCCTGTACTTATGCCATGCTTTACTGCTTTATTTAAATTGTGCGAGGTACTGCACACTGTACTGTTTAGGAAAGCGGAGTGTTTTCGCGGTGTCGACAAGCCCAGTCACATTTTCGGGTTCCCAGTCGTTCACAGCCATTGACGCAAACCTTGAGGCCGTCTCGGAGTCAGCTAACTTCGTTGCGGGTAGCTCAATGGGGTGGCCCCCTGAAATATTTCTGAATCCTGTGATCGCTTTGTCGTGACTGCCTCGTTGGGTTTTGATTTGGTTTTTCCGAGGCATATCGAGTGTGTGTTACTATTTGTGCACCCCTGCAGGGTAAAACTTTCTGAAAGCCGTGTCCGCGGTTATGGACGACTTGGAGCACAGTTTCTCGATCATAGACAAGCATAACTAAAGTACCATTTTTAACTTGACTAGACTAGGTACCTGACTAGTAAATAGTGCAACACTCATGGAATGGTTAATAAAACTACCAACGGATGGGGGTGTTCGTCCGCTTCCTCGTCGGTAAGCGAGGAGGAGGATGGATCTGTGGATATTACCGTTTTAACTGTTATAACTGTTGTTATTAATTCACGGACATCCATCTATCTCTGGTTAGGCGGATGGTTAGCGAGTTTCTATAGAATTGCTAGGGTTTATCTTTTGCTACAATTGCGTCACCCCAGGTTGTGTCCCCTTTAGAGGCATAAAGACTTGCTAAGTACCCCTAGGGTCTCACACGATAAATTATTGGTTCAGATGAACAGGTACACTCGCAAGATGGATACTGGGTGGAAGAGACGGACGATGTGGGCAACGATCATTCGGTGTAGAGATTCCGAGAACGGGGATCCGTGAGATTTGTGGGCGGGATGTGTTTATTTATGGGGCATCTTATGCCAATTTGCTTCTTATCCGTACTCGGATTTTGTCTTCCGCTTCCGCTTGATACTCTGATGTTTGATGTATGAGGAGTTATCCTAAACTATTATATCTATCTAGGATATTTGGATCTTGCCGTATGGCGTTGCTATATTTCCTTTCTTTTAGATGGAATGGCTCTGATGTACTGTTGTATGGTGGCTTGCATACATACTCATTTGTGTATGTAGTTGATCCCTTCGCCTGTCGATTACGCCGCCCGTTCTTGTCCCGATGTTTGGAAATGGTTGGGACGGCCGAAAGGTCTACCTGTGAGTGGCATTTGGGCCCCACCGTACTATTTCAACCATTTCTGCTCATCCAGGCTTGTAACTAGGAGCGTAATTCACCGAGGTAGTTACAATTGGTATCAGAGCCATCCCGCCCTTCAGGGTCTCAGCCAAATGGTCGTTGTCTGTCTAGCAAATAGTTTGGTAGTTATGTATACTAGGGAAAAACAAAACGCGAGAGTAGGACTGCTTCCACTTTTCTTCTTACCCAACCACCACCCTTTTCTGGTAAGGAAGTGTAACGTTTTCAATCCTCTTCTCAAAATTCAAACTAGGATTCACGTGTTCTGGGTTTCCGTAGTACCATAGGTTGTGTATCTGTGTGTGTGTGTGTGTAATTCCTTGTCTATCTGTTGCATCCAATTGGTTATCGCAATCTGCCTTTGGTTATCAACTGTTGGTACATTCCATACTAACAGGCTTTTGCAAACCGGCGCGATCTATCTGACTCCTTGTTAACCGGTGCCATCTTCTTAAGGGTGTCCTTCCTTCTAGCAACTCCACATTCTGTGAAACCATCAGTTGCTAATCTCTATCTGATAAGTGATTTTGCGCATCTATTGGTATTTTAATGCCGAAAAATGCGGAAAATTTTTCTTTGATACATCTGTGTTTCCACACTCCTTTTCAGTCGTGTGTGAAACATTATCTATCTCCTTTTATCAGCATGTCCATGCTAACTCATTCTTTTGTCACCGGCGCTTAATCCTGGAGTTTCGTTTCAACAACAATTTCTCTTGGGCTAATTACATAACATGTGTCGATCCAATGTTGATGATTGTAATTTGGCTCTCGGCATAGCTATATTCCACTCATGATAAGTGTCGATTGGAATATGGAAAAATGCTATCAACCGTCACCATCTGGAGGATAAGGTTATCTCCTGTGATTTTGAGTACACCGTGATCATATCTATGCTTATTCAAGCATCTTTGGCAATCCGGAGTTTCTCAAGGCACTATGGAGGTCTATCATCTGTCCATCATGCTTCACATCTTTTTGAACTCCATATCTGCAAGATCCTCTTTGATACGAGGGAATTACATCTTTTTCGTCTCTAATAGCTTTGCTTAGGGTATGATCTATCATCGGTTCTTACCCAAGATCTCTTTATCTTTGTAACCGGTGATCCAATCGACAATGTGAACCAGGCGGCATCTCTTTTTCTTCCGAAGGACCAGATAATCTATTCTGCCAGTGCATCTTCTTCAACACGAACCCGTGCTCTTAATATTGATCTTTCTAAGAGCGTTGAGCTCAGAAAGTGTTTCGAGCATTTGTCCGTTTCTCTCGCCTTTTGAACTTGATATTCTAGGAATATCCTGTTAATCCATGGTGGTATATGTTGATAATATGCTTGCCTATTCCATATCAATGGAAGGACATGGAAGATCATCTATGTCTCTTTCTCTCAAGCTTCGTGAGCACTGCCTGTGTGCAAATTCTCAAAGTGAGAATTCTGACTTTTTGAAGTCACCTATCTCGGCCACGTCCTTCTGATAAATAAATCGCTTCAACTCTGGAATCAGCAAGTCCATTTGTTAATTCCATCTTCCATCTTCAATCAGAACCGGAGTCTTTCCTTGTTCGCGAGTTATCATCATCGATTCGCTAAAGATTTCCTCAAGACTGCTAAATCTTTCTCAATCATTTCAAGAAGAACATGGAGTTCTTTCACCTCTATCTCGTTAAGTAATCTCTGGAAACCCTCTCGCTCTATCGTCTATGCTCAATCCACCGGAGGCCATGAAGACCTTCCAGATCTTGTATTCCTTCTGTTCAAGTTGGTGCTATCTTTTTCTATATCTGTGGAATCTTGCAGTTGTCTCCGTGATCTTTCTTCATATCTTTCTGGTGGCTGGGTACTTCAGACATGACGACAACATCATCATCTTTATCTATCTATGAATCTGGCGAATCGTTTGCATCTATCCTTGTTGTCTAACGGAGTTCCATGAGTTTTGTCAATACCTTCAGTCTGTTTCGGTAGTTGGGTTGCATGGTTTTCTTATTCATGTGCGGAGTAATGCTTTGAGTGCGGGATGGAGTAGCTACCATACCACTACTCTTATCATTCGCTTTGTACAATGAATTGGTGAATTAATGTGATTTCACTCATTCCACGGAAGTTAGAAGTGGCCTTTATCCCTAGATACTTTTACTTCCGTCTTTGTTTTTCCGGAGTGCTCTCTCGAAGGAAGTAATCAATAATCTCTTGTTGGTGGCCAGTCTATTCTAGGTGGAGCAAAATCTTCAATTATCTGGTGGGAACAAACGCAAACTCCTTTCTGTCCTCGTCTTTCTACCGGTGCTCTACATCCCCAAACAAGATGAAAGGAAACTATCTCTCTCTTTGTTTCATCAATTCTTTTTCTGTGGTAAAGCCAGTTATGGTTGATGCCATAAGCCGCAAATCTATTGCGTTAGCCTCAAGGCTAAAGAAAGCAATAAGTATATCTATAATAAACTCCAGATCCTCCATATTCTTTGCTTCTCGGGATTCCACCATGATATGGCTTCACATCCGTCTCTAGAAGTTATATCCGCGCACCTTAATTGCGTGATCCTTTGGTTCTTACCGGCGCAGCAAGAATCTAATCCGACGACGTCTAACTAGATCTTTCTGTTGATATCAAGGGACTCTATTGTTTGAAGGCAATATTGTTTCCGTACTTCATTTCTCAAATCCGAGAGAAGATACGATGCTATTATCATAGTGGTTCAAAACCTCTCCAATCTAGCTCTTTTTCTTCCGGCGCCACAAAGATTCATCCTCTCTAGTATCAGTAAATCTTTAATCTTAACGGTGTGTCTTTCTTTATTCATGATACATCATCTTGTCCTTTCTTTCACAAGTGGTTCTTTTCTTTTATCATGTTCTTGAGAAAACCGGAGCTATGTCCATCCTACCCTTCTTGTATCACGGCAATCCTTCAGCTCTTCTGACTGTTGTTTCTCAAGCAAAACGCAAGACTCACAACAAGTCTAGCAAGTTTTGCAAGGTGTAGTGGTCGCACCATTCCGTTGTTCATCAACTTGGGAACGTGAGGGTCACCTTCGTTCCGAACACCCGTCTCTCCTTGTGTTGTTTTCTTTTCCTAGGAATCTCGGGGCGAGATTCTTGTTTAGTGGGGGAGAGTTGTAGCATCCCAATTGTCTAACAATTGTAATGCTACTTCCTATATATAATTGTTGCATCATAATTATATCATGCTCATGTCATCATGCCACCTTGCATTTGAGCATCATATAAAACCCCTTTTTGTTTGGTTCATCTCTCATATGCATTGTTAATTGTATTTGCCTCTTGATATTGTATTTGGGTCTTGATATATTGTTTAAATGCCCAAGTTGAGTTGGGGGCATATCTTTTGTTAACTCCACCACCCTTTCTTTCACCACCTTATATTCCACCATCCAACTAAATATGAGCTTGGCACTTATTGGTTTTACCTCTAGCTCATGTGGGTTGGGATGGATCCAAATTCTTTTCCACATGCTCTCATCTTGGCATCATGTTGTTTTCACATTATTGATATATGAGAGCCACATGGCCACCTTTGCATGCCTTGTGAGTGGAACCCTTTTTCCTAGCTTCCATATGGATTATTATGGATTTATGCTCATGTGGGAATATTTTTGGGACTATTAAACATCTAGTGAAATATACACACTAGTAATTCCCAATTATAATCCAATGTGATCATCTCCATCTACTCCACTTGGAATTCCTTCTAAATTCTTTTGCTTGGGCCTTACTCCAATTTTGGGAATGCATAATAATAATGCCATGTACTATTCACAAGAATCAACATGGCAATAAATATTTTGCATGGGCCATGCAAGTACCACCTTTTCTAGCATTTGGTTTTTATTTGAATTTTGAGTGGATCTTTTATAACACCACATCTCTCTCTCTCTCTAAAACCCTAATCTACCACACCCCCATCAAACCCTACACCTAATCTCCCCTCTTCACCATCCCCATAACCAAACCCTAAACCTACCTCTCTCTCTCTCGGCCTCTCTCTCTCTCCCCTAGCTGGCCCCACCGGCCACCCTCTCTCCCTGGCCCCACCTAGCTACACCCCCAACCCTAGTACCAACCCTAAACCGAGCCTAGCTCCAAACCCAACCCTAGCCCGAGCCTTCCCTCTCCCTCTCTTGCTCTCTCTGCCTTGGGGGCCCTCCAACCGAACCTACTCCCTGGCCTCACCGTCCCCACCTGGAAGCCCCTCCTCTACCTGCCCTGCCCCTGCCGACCGAGCACGTGAGGAGGAAGGAGAGAAAGGTGGCACCCGAGCCACCTTTTCATCTAACCACCTCCCCACGGCATCTCTCTCTCCCTCTCTGCCTTGCCTCCACTCCACGACACCCCTCTGCCTCTCCAGATCTGGCCGAGGCGCCTGGCCATCCTCCCTTCCTCTCCACCGACGCCACCCTCCCTCTCGCTGGCCACCATCTACCCTCTGCTCCTCGTCGTTCCGGCTCGCAAGCACGTCGTGGAGGAGGCCCGGTAGACCGAGGAGGTCCTCTACAGCAGCGCGGAACACGACGTCGAGGAGGAGAAGGCCTGTACCCCTGCACACCGTCAGCGCCCGCGCGAAACCCTAGATCTTCTGGGCGTCTGCCTCGCCGCCGATCCACTGCTCGCCGACCCAATCCAACGCCACCAACAACCTCCCGGTGAGACCACGACCCTCCTAGACACGCTCCTCTGCGCTGCCGTTGCCTGTACGCGCCGGACAATCCGACAAACGCCCTCTGCGCGCCAGAGCTCGCCGGCGTCTGCAACCTCCCCGCTCCGCGTCAAGCCTTAGCTAGGCCCCAGACCACCTCCTGTCAGCTCCCCTAGCCCTACCGCAGTGGCTACCGCCGCCAGCGCGCAACCGCACGTCCCAAGGTCGAATCCCCACCTCGCGCGGTCGATCACCGACCCGTCCGCGCGCCTGCAGGAAGATCCACAGTAGCCGCTGCCACTTTACCAATACCCCCTGCTATTTTGCTCGTCGCAACCCGAGCTCCTTAGGACCCCACCTGCCAGCCGCTGCGCGCTTTTGCAGAAAACCCCCCAGCGTTTCCCGTTCGCAACCCGCGCTCCAGCTCGGCCCCGCCTGGCAGCCCCCGCGCGCCCGTTCGCTGACGCCTGGGCCCGAGCCAGTTAGCCCCACCTGTCATCCTCTAGGCTAGATCCAGCTGCGGTGAGAAAAGCTGTTCTGCGCGCTGGGCTGCTGAGTCAGCCAGTGACCCCACCTGTCACCGTCTGTGGCTAGAACCAGGCTGGGTAACAAAAGTATTTCTGTCTATCTGTTTTATTTAAATTCTTTTCAAATTAATTCAAATTCAAATCTGTTTTAAAATAACTTTTCAAATATTATTCCAAATAATACAAATAATATATGTTTTCAAATCAGAAAAATATGTGGTTTTCAAATATGCCATCCAAAATATATTTTGAACACTTTATTTTCCAAGTTAATTAAAATTACAATAAAATGCCCTTTTATCTTAATTAATTAATAACTTTTGTTTTACAACTCCAAATTTAACAAATAATATGTCTAAGATGATTAGCTCGACGAGCCCTTTCTGTTTATGCATACCATGGTTTGAATTGAAGCATGCATCATATAAAAATAATGTGTACAGCAACTAATATGAGGATAAAATGGGGCCAAAACTCAATAAAATGATTTAATCTTGTATCTCACACCTCACCATGCCATGCTACATTAATGCCATGCAAATTGTGCATCATTCATCATGGCATGAATGTTTTCTTGATGCATTTAACTCATATGCTTGCACACTTTATTTATGTTGGCCCTTGTTTGTTTGGTTCTTCTTCGAATAGACGCTGAGCAGGGGATATATCAAGAGAACCAGGAGCACTACCCAGATCCTTCACTCGCTTCAACTGAGCTGCCAGGCAAGCACTACCACATGCTTGCATACATATAGTACCTATTGCCTCTATCTTATTCTTGCATCATTGAGTCACGATTGCATTAAATTGAATCCCAAGTATTGCATAGCCTTTACTTTTAAACTCCACCGAAGCTTGTTCCTCCATCCCATGAGCCATTACTACAGGAGTTGTTTGAGCCATGCGAGTCGTAGAACAGCATGTGTAGGGTATGTGAGCGTCTGTTGGATAACGAGGTACCTAAACAACTTAACCTGAGTAGTAATGGGATAACTAATGAAAGTGGCACCGGTGAGCCATATCTGTTATTTGGTTTTTCAGGCTCACTTGTGTCCCGTAGGACCCCGAGTACTTGATTCCTGTTCCTTGAATATTCGCGCTATCCACATCCGGGAGGCTTATGAACCCTCCTGAGCCAGAGCTTGATTCATTCTTATTTCTTGGGGCCACAAACTAGTTTGAGGTTTTATTTACTATCCTGTACTTATGCCATGCTTTACTGCTTTATTTAAATTGTGCGAGGTACTGCACACTGTACTGTTTAGGAAAGCGGAGTATTTTCGCGGTGTCGACAAGCCCAGTCATATTTTCGGGTTCCCAGTCATTCACAGCCATTGACGCAAACCTTGAGGCCGTCTCGGAGTCAGCTAACTTCGTTGCGGGTAGCTCAATGGGGTGGCCCCCTGAAATATTTCTGAATCCTGTGATCGCTTTGTCGTGACTGCCTCGTTGGGTTTTGATTTGGTTTTTCCGAGGCATATCGAGTGTGTGTTGCTATTTGTGCACCCCTGCAGGGTAAAACTTTCTGAAAGCCGTGTCCGCGGTTATGGACGACTTGGAGCACAGTTTCTCGATCATAGACAAGCATAACTAAAGTACCATTTTTAACTTGACTAGACTAGGTACCTGACTAGTAAATAGTGCAACACTCATGGAATGGTTAATAAAACTGCCAACGGATGGGGGTGTTCGTCCGCTTCCTCGTCGGTAAGCGAGGAGGAGGATGGATCTGTGGATATTACCGTTTTAACTGTTATAACTGTTGTTATTAATTCACGGACATCCGTCTATCTCTGGTTAGGCGGATGGTTAGCGAGTTTCTATAGAATTGCTAGGGTTTATCTTTTGCTGCAATTGCGTCACCCCAGGTTGTGTCCCCTTTAGAGGCATAAAGACTTGCTGAGTACCCCTAGGGTCTCACACGATAAATTATTGGTTCAGATGAACAGGTACACTCGCAAGATGGATACTGGGTGGAAGACACGGACGATGTGGGCAACGATCATTCGGTGTAGAGATTCCGGGAACGGGGATCCGTGAGATCTGTGGGCGGGATGTGTTTATTTATGGGGCATCTTATGCCAATTTGCTTCTTATCCGTACTCGGATTTTGTCTTCCGCTTCCGCTTGATACTCTGATGTTTGATGTATGAGGAGTTATCCTAAACTATTATATCTAACTAGGATATTTGGATCTTGCCGTATGGCGTTGCTATATTTCCTTTCTTTTAGATGGAATGGCTCTGATGTACTGTTGTATGGTGGCTTGCATACATACTCATTTGTGTATGTAGTTGATCCCTTCGCCTGCCGATTACGCCGCCCGTTCTTGTCCCGATGTTTGGAAATGGTTGGGACGGCCGAAAGGTCTACCTGTGAGTGGCATTTGGGCCCCACCGTACTATTTCAACCATTTCTGCTCATCCAGGCTTGTAACTAGGAGCGTAATTCACCGAGGTAGTTACACAAACCCCCTATCATAATCAACGAGCAAACCGGCGAACGCGTCGTGATCAGGCTCAACGAGCAAGAGTGGGAACGCTGCCGCGAAGCCCTACGAGGTACACCTCTACCCTTCGGGTCCTCCCAAGAACTACTGATGGGCTACCACTGGCTCCTAAAGGAGGAATTCAAGCGCCAGAAACAAGCAATCGTGGAACTTGAGGCGCGTAAAAAGACGGCAGACGAGTCAAGCCTTCGTCGTGCTGGGCTCTCTTCCTACGGAGGATCCTCCTCAAGGGGCAACGAACACCTCGCCAAGAAGAGGCAATCGCGGATGGCTCACCTCACCGAGCAAGAACGCATAGACGCCGTGAAAATCCTCGACTTCGGCTCCATGATAGTCGACACGAGAGACAACGTGGTTCCCAGGACGCCGCAGGCCGCGGTGACGGCGGCCACCATGTACCTTCTCAATAACCAGCCACCGGCTGGAGATCCCCGGACGGCCATGCACCGATCTACGATCGCGGGCCTTGGACTAATGGAGGCCGCCCTCGACAAAGAACCAGCACCCGACCCAAAAAAGGGCAAGGCATTAGCAAAACGCTATTCCTCGTCCTCGTCAAGCGACGATAGTCACGACCTGTCTCGACGCCGCCGTTCGCGACGGCACGATCGCGACTACGATGCACGCGACGAGCTCACGCAGCGCAAGATCGACAAGTCAAGGGAACAACGTGCTCGGTCGACTGATTCGGAAGAAGAAGATGGAGAGCTCTGCGGTGCCAGATGCTTCAGCAGATCCATCAGGTAGAAGCGAATGCCTAAAGGGTTCAAACTCCCATCAGAGAACCCGAAATTTGACGGTCTACAGGACCCCAAGATCTGGCTGGAAGATCACATCTCCTCAATCAGGCTGCACGGGGGCAGTCGGAGTACCGCCATGCAATGCTTGCAGCTATAGCTGCAAGGCGCCGCCCGAGCATGGCTCAATAACCTCCCGCGCGGATCCATTCGCAGCTGGGATGAGCTAGTCTACAGCTTCGTGCGCAACTTCAAGGGCACATACAAACGCCCCGCTTCAATCAAAGTACTGAGATGCTGCCAGCAAAAATCTGGCGAATCGCTGCGCTCTTACATCCAAAGATGGTCCATCATCAAGAACTCCGCGGAGAACATCTCGGAAGACCGTGCGATTGATGCATTCAACGACGGTGTCCGCCGCATAGAACTCAGGGAGGAGCTAGGACGCTCAAAGCCCAAGAGCATCGACCACCTGATGGAGATCGCGAACCGGTGGGCTGATGGAGAAGATTCGCGGAAGAACCGCGCTCACTCTAACGAGGAAGAAGAACTCAGACGCGACCGCCGGGGAAAACGTCGTATGCGCGTCTACGACGATCGTGATGATGTCAACATGGTCGCCGCTGGTTACACCGATAGACGCGACGACAACCGCAACAGCGGATACCATAGCGGCGGATATCGCGACTCCGGGAAAACCACGCAAGTATGGCAACGCCACACCCGCGATGAAGCACCCGCGACCACCATCGAAGATAAACTGTCCGGACCATGCACGGTACACTTCTACATCGACAAGCATGATGGCAAGAGAAAGTCCAGTCACCTCCTCAAGGACTGCCGCGAGTTCCTCAAGCTACACGAGGGGTTGGTGCGGATGAACCGCAACACGGTCGAAAGAGGCTTCGGAACCGCTCCAGGCGTAGTGGCACATGGCGCACCACCACCACCACCACCTGGGCCACCCCCGAACGGAGCTGCACCGGACCAGCGTCACGGAGGCGAACCATACCCACGGGCCATGGGCACCATGATGATCCAAAAGGGACACCCCTCGAACAGGGTGCAGAATGCCATCACTCGCCAAGTCAATCTGGCCACACACTCGCCACCATCCACCACTGAGTACCTCAGTGGCAGTGAGTCGTGCATTACCTTCGACAAATGCGACCACCCGCCTCAAGTACCTCGCCCAGGTCATTGCCCCCTCATACTCGAGGCGCAAATTGGAGGCTTCGACATGAGTCGCGTCTTCATGGACGGCGGAAGCGGTATCAACCTCATATTCGCGAGTACCTTGCGAGCAATGAGGATCCCTCTAACCTGCTTGGAGGCATCGGACACAACGTTCCACGGCATCGTCCTAGGAAAAGGCGTATACCCCTGGGCAAAATCAACCTCGACGTCATATTCGGCACGCCGAAGAACTTCCGGCGCGAGTGCATCGACTTTGAAGTTGTCGACTGGCCCTCACAATACCACTGCATCCTCGGGCGCGTCGCGTTCTCTAGGTTCATGGCAGTACCTCACTACGCCTATCTACAGATGAAAATGCCAGGTCCCAATGGCATCATCACGATCAACGGGAGTTTCGAGCGATCTGACAGTTGCGACAGGGAATTCAATAGAATCTCCCAGTCCTTCGGCATGCAGGAGGAACTCGCGCGATTGAAGGAAACGACAGACAACAGTCTGCCCCCTCTGAGTAGGTCAAGCTCACTTGATCTCTCCTTCGACTCATCTGTGCACACAAAGAAGGTGCTGGTCCAGCCATCGGATCCCGCTAAAACGGCCCTCATCGCCAACAACTTGAGTCCCGCATAGGAACTCACGCTCATCGAATTCCTCCGTGAGCACTGGGAAATTTTCGCCTGGTGTCCTGCGGACATGCCAGGAGTTCCCAGGGAATTCGCCGAGCACGCACTCCACGTCAACCCCGACGCAAGGCCAGTCAAGCAAACAATCAGGCGACTGTCTGAGCCACGGGCACAGGCAGTCGGAATGGAGATCAACAGACTCCTCGAGGCCAAATTCATACGCGAGATCAAGGAAAGCACTTGGCTCGCCAATACAGTACTAGTGCCAAAAAAGGACACGGATATCCTGCGGATATGCGTCGACTTCACTTCTCTTAACAAGCATTGCCCAAAAGATCACTTCCCGCTACCACGGATCGATCAAATCATCCACTGCTAGATGCGAGCGCCTCTGCTTCCTCGACGCCTACTCAGGCTATAACCAAATTCGAATGAAGGAGGAAGACCAGGAGAAGACCGCGTTTACAACGCCATTCGGTGTGTTCTGCTACAACACAATGCCCTTCGGGCTAAAAAACGCAGGAGCCACGTACCAGCGGTGCATGCAGGCCTGCCTTAAGGAGCAACTTGGTCGCAACATCCAAGTCTATGTCGACGACATAGTAATCAAAACCAAGGAAGAAGCCTCTCTAATCGACGACTTGCGCAAAACCTTCGCCAATCTCGATCTCTACCGGATAAATCTCTTTCCGGACAAATGCGCCTTCGGCGTACCCTCCGGACAACTGCTCGGGTATCTCATCTCCGCGAGAGGTATTGAGGCAAACCCGAAAAAGATAAAGGCCATACTGGCCATGGAGAAGCCAACGAACATAAGAGGCGTTCAGCAACTAGCTGGGTGAATCGCGGCCCTCAGTCGATTTATCAGTCGAATAGGAGAAAAGGCGCTGCCCTTCTATCAGCTCCTCCACAAAACCGACAAATTTGAGTGGACCAACGACGCGCAAGAAGCATTCGAAGACCTCAAGCGCCTGCTATCCACCTCACCAGTATTGGTAACTCCACGAGAAAGGGAACCACTGCTGCTGTACATCTCCGCCACCAACCAAGTGGTTAGCAAAGTGCTCGTCGTCGAACGAGCCGAGGAAAACAAGGTCCACGGCGTACAACGCCCCGTATACTACCTCAGCGAGGTCCTCACGCCAACAAAACAGCGGTACCCGCACTATCAGAAGCTGGCGTACGGCGTCTTTATGACCGCCCGACGACTGCTCCACTACTTCCAGGAACACCCAATCGTGGTAGTCAACGACGCCCCATTGGGACATATCCTCAATAACCCTGACGCCACAGGCCGAGTCGCTCTTTGGGGAATCGAACTGTCTCCACGAGACATCACATACGAAAAGCACGGCGCAATTAAGTCGCAAGTTCTCCCGGACTTCCTCGTACATTGGATGGAAAACCAACTCCCGGACAAGCCAGACATGTCCTACCTCTGGACAATGCACTTCGATGGGTCCAAGAGAAAAGATGGAGCAGGAGCAGGTGTCATACTGACATCGCCTCAAGGGAACAAGCTGAAGTACGTTCCGCGAATGCAGTTCACAGCCTCAAACAACGAGGCTGAATACGAGGCCCTGTTACACGGGATGGGGATGGCAAAAGCCTGCGGCGCAAAGAGGCTAATCATATATGGCGACTCCAAGCTGGTCGTAAACCAAACAATGCACGAGTGAGACGCACTAAACGACAACATAATCGCATACCACGACCTCTACGACACACTTGAAGGAGACTTCGACGGCTGCGAGTTGCGACACATAGGTCGCGAAAGCAACGAGGAGGCGGACGCACTCGCCAACATAGGCTCCACCTGCGCACCCATACCACCTGGGGTATTTCTCGAGCGCATATGCGAACGCTCCATCAAGCCGAAGGCCGCAGAGAAGAAAACAAGCGCAGCAACGGACTCGGGGGCTACGCCACCCAATGAGCCAACACCAATCGATGATTTGGAGCTCGACATAGGACTCGAGGGGCCAATGAGCGTCATGATGATCGAACAATCTTGGACGCAGCCGTATATTACGTACCTCCTCAGCAAGCGCCTACCGGACGACCCGACAAATGCACGACACATCGCTCGATGCTCCAAGGCATTCACCGTTATCAACGACGAACTATATAAACGTAGCATCACATGCGTGTTCCAGCGATGCGTCTCCCTAGCCGATGGAAGAGCAGTCCTCCTTGACATCCATGAAGGGACCTGCGGGCACCACGCCGGCAGCCGGGCCCTCGTCGCCAAAGCTCTACGAGCTGGATTTTACTGGCCCACGGCCATGCGCGACGCCAAGGATATAGTCCAAAAGTGCAACGCCTATCAGCGATTCGCAGACAAGCCACACGCACTAGGCGCAGAGCTACGGCCTATTCCATTGGCCTGGCCCTTCGCCTAGTGGGGACTCGACATGGTCGGCAAACTTCCAAGGTCCTCGCAAGGAGGCTATGTCTACCTCTTGGTCACAGTCGACAAGTTCACCAAGTGGATCGAGGCCATGCCAGTGACCAAGCAATCAGGGCACAGCGCAGTCAAGTTCTTCGAGTCCATCGTCTACCGCTTCGGCGTGCCACACAACATCATCACCGACAATGGAACGAACTTTACATCCAAGGAGTTCCAAGATTTCTGCGAGAACCTGGGGATCAACATCAGCTATGCCTCAGTCGCACACCCACAGACCAACGGTCAGGTGGAAAAGGCAAACGGGCTCGTCTGCAGCGACATCAAGAAGCGACTCCTCCGGCCACTCGAACAAGCTGCGGGCTGCTGGCCAAACGAACTGCAATCTGTACTCTGGAGCCTGCGTACAACTCGAAACAGCGCAACCGGCTACACACCATTCTTTATGGTACATGGAGCAAAGGCAGTTTTACCCGCCGAGGTACGATACAGAGCGCCACGCGTAGTCGCCTACAGCAAGAAGGAGTCATCCCTCGCACTCGAAGACTCCGTCGACCTCCTTGACAAAGCAAGAGAAATCGCCGTAGAAAGATCTATGATCTACCAGCAGAACCTGCGCAACTACCATAGCAGAAGGCTTCGCCCAAGATCCTTCGTCGAAGGTGACCTGGTCCTGCGACTGAAGCAGCAGGGGCATCTCAAGCTCGAGTCCCCCAGGGAAGGACCGTACGTGATTACAGAAGTAATCCCAGGTGGCGCCTATCGCCTTCAAGATTTAGAGACAGGAGTCGCATACTCCAACCCTTGGAACGTCGCACAACTGCGACGCTTCTACCCTTAGTCGTTTCTTCTTTACTTTTGCATCGCAAATAAGGCTATTCAGCCAATGCTACTTAGCCGCACATTGTACTACGCACTGTTCTCCGAATAAATGAAAGCTAAGTGCCCCAAAACTCCGTGCTATCTTTTCTTTTGTCAACTTTCATACTCGGGGGCTGCGCCACCCTATATACATATGTTCTTCGAACAATAACGCGACATCCTGAGTAGCTGGCACACCAATCGAACCCCTAAACACAAACACAACCCAGCTGCCACACGATTGACAGGTTGACAGGGAAAAGATACAAAGATGGCCAGGCTAACAAAAAGGACTCGCATAAGTGCAACGCACCCCACGCTTATAAAGCTATTTGTAAATTATCTACAAAATTATATATGAGCTTTACAACACCAGTACACTTGTATGCAGGATACATATTTGGCTACCCCTGCAACAGAAGAACATTAGTCTGTTCCTCGAAGAAGTCGACGATTTCCTCAGCTGGATGATCCACCGCTTGATAGTGCGGCACCATGTTCCAGGAAGATCCTGCTGGTGGTGCCGGTGGCCCAGATGCAATGGCGGTGACATCCACGTCAGGCCTGTGCAAACGCACCACGGAGAGCGCAGCCTTGGCACCAGCCACCAGCTGCTGCCTCACGCACTCGCGAACCGCGGACATATCTTGAAATTTCGTCAGAAGGGCCAGTAGGCTTGACGGAGTATCATCCAGCGGGAACATCGCCCAGTAGATGTTCTTCAAGCACGACTGCGACTTCTTCAGAAAAAGCAGCACTCGCGATGCGCGATCCTGCAGGGTCGCTAACGTAGTCGCACGATCAGGATCTACCCAGAAGTATCCACTCTCCTGAAGTTGCTCTTGGGTGAGATCATGAAGGCGGATGGCAATCCTATCCCTCTCGTCCTGCGGACGGTGCGCGCTAACAACTACATGAAGCAGCATCAACAACATGAGTACAACGTACCATTGCGATCATCTACAAAGGAAAAGACGAGGATGAGCAAACTAACACTTAAACTGGTCGCCCAGCTGCGTCACCTCGCCAAGCAAATATTGCTCACGGGCGGCGGCTTTTTCAGCCTTCGACTTCCACACGTCCGCGCTACCACGGATCACAGGCAACTCACGCTCCAGCTGCTTAACGCGATCACAAAGTCGCGAAAGCAAGGAAAGCTCCTCTACTCTAGAGCGAGGTGGTGCCATTGTATCCTCAAGAGATGGCGAGAATGGGGTTCCCCCACAGGGCCACTTGACGTACCCTATCAAAAAATCAAGTCAGAAGCAAAATAAGGCGACCAACTCAAAAGTCAAAAGTAAACAGGTGCATTCAGGATCAATAAAAAGTATGTACAAACACATTCGCCAACAGGCATGATCTCCAATCAAAAGAGCAAGTTCGTCAGCTATTACAAGAAACTAACTACGGAGCAACTGGCTTCTTCTACTTCGAGGACCTTGGGGGCTTCATCAAGTCCGTGGCAGTATCAGATGCCACTGACTTTCCGCCGGCCCCTGAGGCCGAAGCTTTCGCCGCCTTCTTTGCACGATTCAGCTCCTCCGAATACTTGGCAACGGTGTTTATCAAAGAATGGCCATATTTGGCACAAGCAGTCGCAAAAGGAGCAAACACTACCTGCTGACCATCCGCGCCAACAGGCATTGTCTTCGACACCGCAGAGGGATCCACTTCGACTCCGTGAGCTTGCACCATGGCAAGCGACATGGTCGCACCAGCTACGCGGAGGGAGTTCTTGTACGTGGCAGGTACACCCCCAGCGAGTGACTCCACTAGCTCCTCCACATTGTCTACCAGCTCCGCCTTCGGCATCAGCTCCTCCCGGAGGTGACTCAGGGTGGCCTTGGCTTTGGACAACGTGTTTTGGACAACGGCGCTACGGTCTTCGACTGCAGATACCGCACCCGCCAAAACGTCATCGCGACCAAGGGCTTGCGGATCAAAGCTCAAGATGATGGGTTCGTAGCATGGAAAACAAAATTTTCTACCGCAAGAACGAACAAAACCCAGATCTAATCTAGATAAAAGCCAAGATCTAAACTATTAGACATGAGCAACGAGATAGATCAGTAATAACCCTCGTAGAACCGAAAGCGTTACGAGATTAGATCCCGTGGATGATGTAGTCGATCACTTGCCGATCTCAAGATCGTGTGGACGATCCTTCCGGCACCGTGTTCTGGCAGCGCTTCCGCAGACGGTCACACGTGCGGAGTCGAAGCAGACCTTCCTCTCCCCGTTCCAGCGAGCAGCGGAGGTAGTAGATCTTCTCCACGGAATCCCAGCAGAACGACGGCGTGGTGGTGGTGGTAGAGATGAGAATTCTGCAGGGCTTCGCCTATGCCTGTGCAGAAGAAAGGTGGAGGAGAGAGGCGGCTGAGATTGGTTGTTATGAGAGAGGGGCAAGAGGGGGCGCCCCCTCCCTTCTATTTAAAGGAGGGAGACGCGCCTGGGGAGGGGGAGTCCTAGTAGGACTCCCCTCCTCCTTGGGCCGGCGGGTTGGGGGGAGGAGTCCTCCTCCCCCACGAATTCGTGTATTGCCCCACTTGGACTCCCTTGATCCCTTTCTTGGTTTTCAAGTAAACTCCAAGAAATCCTCTAGAACCTTCCAGAACATTCCGAAACCTTCTAGAATCTCCATACAAACACTCCGGAACATTTCCCAACTTAGAAAATGATCCCCAATATATGAATCTTATTCTCCGGACCATTCCGGATCTCCTCGTGATGTCCTGGATCTATTCCGAGACTCCGAACAACATTCGGTCTCCAACGCAAATTCCATATCTACTTAAAACAACTTCGAACCTTAAGTGTGTCACCCTACGGTTCGTGAATATGCAGACATGATGAAGACACCTCTCCGATCAATAACCATCAGCGGGATCTGGAGATCCATAACGGCTCCCACATACTCAACGATTACTTCGTGATCGATAGAGCCATTTAACATACGAAACCAATTCCCTTTGTCACACGATATTCTACTTATCCGAGGTTTGATCATCGGTATCTTCATACCTAGTTCTTCCTTGTTACTGATAAGTACTCTTTACTCGTTCCATGTTATGTCATCCCTTGTGAACCAGTCACATGCTTGCAAGCTATCTAGATGACATTCCACCGAGAGGGCCCAGAGTATATCTATACGTCATATGGATGGACAAATCCCAATCTTGGTCTATGCGCTTCAACAGATACTTTCAGAATACCCAATGACACCTTTATAACCGCCCAGTTACGAAGCGGCGTTTGATGTCATCAAAGTACCCATCCGGTGATGGTGATTAACATAACCTCATGGTCGAAGGATTAGGTTACTATGTATTTCAAAGCTTACAGCAATACGAACTTAATGACTTGATCTTATGCTACGCTTACTATGGGTGTGTGTCCATCACATCATTCTCCTAATGATATAACCTTGTTATTAATCACATCCAATGTCTATGATCAGGAAACCATGATCATCAATCAATCAACAAGCTAGTTCAACAAGAGGCTTACTAGGGACTCTTTTATGTTTACAAAACACACAAGTATTAGTGTTTCCTAATAATACAATTATAGCATGGGATGTAAACATTCATCATAAACACAAAGATATAATAATAACCACTTTTATTATTGCCTCTTGGGCATATCTCCAACAGTCTCCCACTTGCACTAGAGTCAATAATCTAGATTACATGGTAATATACCTAACACCCATGGCGTTCTGGTGTTGGTCATGCTTTGCTCTAGGGAGAGGTTTAGTCAACAGATCCGCTACATTCAGATCAGTGTGTACTTTGCAAATCTTTATGTCACCATCTTGGACATACTTGCGAATAGCATGAAAACGTAGCTTGATGTGCTTCAGCTTGCTATGTGACCTTGGCTCCTGTGCATTAGCTATGGCACCTATGTTGTCACAGTAGATGGCCATCGGGTCCAACGCACTGGGAACCACGCCAAGTTCAGTAATGAACTCCTTCATCCATATGGCTTCTTGTGCAGCCTCCGAAGTAGCTATGTATTCCGATTCAGTTGAAGATTTCGCCACAACGCTCTGCTTGGCACTCCTCCAGCTCACTGCAGCACCATTCAAAATAAATACGTATCCAGACTGTGACTTTGAGTCATCTGGATCGGTGTTCCAACTAGCATCAGTGTAACCATTTACAACAAGCTGTTCATCACCTCCATAAGAAAGAACCATATCCTTAGTCCTATTCAGGTACTATAGGATATTCTTGACCGCTGTCCAGTGTTCCATTCCAGAATCACTTTGATATCTGCTAGTCAAACTAACAGCATGTGCTATATCCGGTCTCGTACACAGCATGGCATACATGATAGAACCTATGGCCAAGGCATAGGGAATTTTATTCATCTTTTCTCTATCTTCTGCCGTAGCCGGACTTTGAGTTTTACTCAAGGTCTTACCTGACAACATGGGCACGAACCCTTTCTTGCTCTCTTCCATTCTAAACTTCTTTAGAACTTTGTCTAAGTATGTACTTTGTGAAAGCGCTATTAGGTGTCTTGATCTATCTCTATAAATCTTGATGCCTAGAATATATGCCGCTTCGCCAAGATCCTTCATCGAAAAACTATTATTCAAATAGGTTTTGACGCTATTAAGAAGTTCTATATCATTCCCAATCAACAATATGTCATCTACATATAGTATTAGGAATGCTACAGAGCTCCCACTCACTTTCTTGTAAATACAAGCTTCTCCATAAGTTTGTATAAATCCAAAGTTTTTGATTACTTTATCAAAACATTGATTCCAACTCCGGGATGCTTGCTTCAGTCCATAAATGGAGCGCTGAAGTTTGCATACCTTGTCAGCATCTTTAGGATCGACAAAACCCTTGGGTTGTACCATATACAACTCTTCCTCAATGTCACCATTAAGGAACACCGTTTTGACATCCATCTGCCAAATTTCATAATCGAAATATGCAGCGATTGCTAACATAATCCTCACAGACTTTAGCTTCGCTACTGGTGAGAAAGTCTCATCGTAGTCAACTCCTTGAATTTGTCGGAACCCTTTCACGACAAGTCGAGCTTTATAGACGGTAACATTACCATCAGCATCTGTTTTTCTTTTGAAAATCCATTTGTTCTTGACAGCCTTACGACCATCCGGTAAGTCCACCAAAGTCCATACTTGGTTTTCGTACATGGATCCTATTTCGGATTTCATGGCTTCTAGCCATTTGTCGGAATCTGGGCTCACCATAGCTTCTTCATACGTCGCAGGGTCATCAGTGTTGTCGACTAACATGACGTTCAAGGCAGAGTCATACCACTCAGGAGTGGTTCAGACCCTTGTTGACCTGCGAGGTTCAGTAGTAACTTTGTTCGAAGTTTCATGGTCATCATCATTAGCTTCCTCTCCAGTTGGTGCAGGCGGCACAGAAACATCTTCCGGTTGCTGCGCTACTCTCAACTCCGAAAGAAGGTTCAATAACCTCGTCGAGTTCTACTTTCCTTCCAGTCACTTCTTTTGAGAGAAATTCCTTCTCCAGAAAGGATCCATTCTTAGCAACGAAAACTTTGCCCTCGGATCTATGATAGAAGGTATACCCAATTGTTTCTTTAGGGTATCCTATGAAGACACATTTCTCCGCTTTGGGTTCAAGCTTATCAGGCTGTAACTTCTTTACATATGCTTCACAACCCCAAATTTTTAAGGAACGACAACTTAGGTTTCTTTCCAAACCACAATTCGTACGGTGTCGTTTCAACGGATTTAGATGGTGCCCTATTTAAAGTGAATGCGGCTGTCTCTAATGCATAGCCCCAAAATGATAACGGTAAATCTGTAAGAGACATCATAGACCGAACCATATCTAAGAGAGTTCGATTACGACGTTCGGACACACCATTACACTGTGGTGTTCCCGGCGGTGTCAACTGTGAAAGTATTCCACATTTCTTTAAATGCATGCCAAACTCATAACTCAGATATTCACCTCCGCGGTCAGAACGCAGAAACTTAATCTTCTTGTTACGATGATTTTCCACTTCACTTTGAAATTCCTTAAACTTCTCGAAAGTTTCGGATTTATGTTTCATAAAGTAGACATACCCATATCTACTCAAGTCATCCGTGAAAGTGAGAACATAACGATATCCACCACGCGATGCTACACTCATTGGACCGCACACATCGGTATGTATTATTTCCAATAAGTCTGTAGCTCGCTCCATTATACCAGAGAATGGAGTCTTAGTCATTTTTCCCATTAGACATGCTTCGCATCTTTCAAGTGATTCAAAATCAAGTGATTCAAGAAGTCCATCAGAATGGAGTTTCTTCATACGCTTCACTCCAATGTGACCAAGATGACAATGCCACATGTATGTAGAATTATCATTCAATTTTATTCGTTTAGCATCTATGTTGTGAACATGTGTATCACTACTATCGAGATTCAATAAGAATAAACCATTCATCTCAGGTGCATAACCATAAAAGATATTACTCATATAAATCGAACAACCTTTATTCTCAGACTTAAAAGAGTAACCATCTCACAATAAACAAGATCCAGATATAATGTTCATGCTTAACGCAGGCACCAAATAACAATTATTTAAATTTAAAACTAATCCCGATGGTAGATGTAGAGGGAGCGTGCCGATGGCGATCACATCAACCTTGGAGCCATTTCCAACGCGCATCGTCACCTCGTCTCTCGCTAGTCTTCGTTTATTCCGCAGCTCCTGTTTCGAGTTACAAATATGAGCAACCGAACCAGTATCAAATACCCAGGCACTACTACGATTACTAGTAAGATACACATCTATAACATGTATATCGAATATACCTTTCTTCTTGATGTTGCCGTTCTTTAGATCCGCCAGGTATTTGGGGCAGTTACGCTTCCAGTGACCAGCACCCTTGCAGTAGAAGCACTTAGTTTCAGGTTTAGGACCAGCCTTGGGCTTCTTAGCAGGTGCGGCAACTTTCTTGCCGTCCTTCTTGAAGTTGCCCTTGTTCTTAGGCTTGCCTCGTTTCTTGAAATTGGTGGTCTTATTGACCATCAACACTTGGTGCTCCTTCATGATCTCCACTTCAGCAGTTTTCAGCATGGACGATAGTTCAGGCAACGTCTTGTTCATGCAGTGCATATTGTAGTTCATCACAAAGTTCTTGTAACTTGGTGGAAGTGATTGGAGGACACGGTGAATCCCCAATTCATTAGGAATTGGTATCCCCAACTCTCGGAGTTTGTTTGCGTGCCCAGACATGGTGAGCACGTGCTCGCTAACGGAGCTACCCTCTTCCATCTTGCAGGTAAAGAACTTCTCGGAAGCTTCATAGCTTTCCATGGCCGCGCGAGTCTCAAAAATGAGTTTGAGCTCCTTAATGATCTCAAACGGGTCATGGTGCTCAAAACGCTTTTGAAGCTCCGATTCTAAACCGTACAGGATGGCACACTGAACTGTGGAGTACTGATGTTTCCGAGTGGCATAAACATTCTTTACATCATCGGTGGCATCTTCTGTAGGTGGGTCACCTAGCGGTGCTTTGAGCACATAGGTCAAATGACCAGCCCTGAGGACGATCTTCAGTCCATGGAACCAGTCCGTGAAATTGCTTCCATTGTTCTTAAGTTTTTCTTTCTCTAGGAACGCATTGAAAATGATGAAAATGTTTGCCATAATCTACAACAAATTTGCAAGTAGTTTAGACTAAGTTTATGATAAATAGTGTTCAAATTTAATTCTTAAATCAACTAGGTGAACTCCCACTCAAAACAACATCCCTCGAGTTGTTTTAGTGATTACACGAACCAAATCCACTACACCAAGTCCGATCATCACGTGAGATGATGTAGCTTCATTGGCGAACAATCTTCATGTTCATCATATCAATCATATGACTCATGCTCTACCTTTTGGTATTCCGTGTTCCGAGACCATGTCTGTACATGCTAGTCTCGTCAAGATTAACCTTAGTTTCCGCATGTGCAAATCTGGCTTGCACCCGTTGTATGCACACATAGAGTCTATCACACCCGATCATCACGAGATGCTTCGAAACGACGAGTCTTAGCAACGGTGCCAACTAAGGACGAACACTTTATTACTTGATATTTAGTGAGAGGGATCATCTTATAATGCTACCATCGCGATCTAAGCAATACAAGATGCATAAAGGATTAACATCATAGGCAATTCATAATTAGTGTGATATGATATGGCCCTTTCTTCTTATGCCTTCGATCTCCATCTCCAAAGCACGAACATGATATCCATCATCACCAGCAATGCGTCAAGGTCCGTGGCGCCGCTTCATGGTTGTCCATCATCACTAGCAACTATTACAACTACTTGGAGCAAAGCTATTACAAGATGAATAGACACGCAGGTCTTAACATAATTAAAGACAACCATTAGGCTCCTGCCGGTTCCCATATTACAACAAGGATCATTACATACATCAAATACAATCACAATCACATGTAGGCCATATCACATCACAAAACCCCTGCAAAAACAAGTTAGACGCCTCTAATTTTCTTTGCAAGTTTTACGTGGCTTGGGGCTTTCGACTAAGAACGCATCTTACCTACGAAACTGAACCACAACGTTGATACAAGTGCTATCAAGTGCAAAGTGTAGATTTGATCTATACTATGATGGGAGAGACAGACACCCGCAAAGCCACTTGTGCAAAGCAAGTTGCACGTCAAGCGTGGAGCAAGTCTCATGTATGATGACATGTAATGTTAGCCCGAGCCACTTCATCCCACCATACCGTAAGATGCAAAGTACACATATAGCAAAAGACGGCACGAGCACCAACGCCCACAACTTCATTGTGTTCTACTCGTGCAACAGATCTACGCATAAACGAGGCTCTGATACCACTGATGGGTTCGTAGCATGGAAAACAAAAAATTTCTACCGCAAGAACGAACAAAACCCAGATCTAATCTAGATAAAAGCCAAGATCTAAACTATTAGACATGAGCAACGAGATAGATCAGTACTAACCCTCGTAGAACCGAAAGCGTTACGAGATTAGATCTCGTGGATGATGTAGTCGATCACTTGCCGATCTCAAGATCGTGTGGACGATCCTTCCGGCGCCGCGTTCCGGCAGCGCTTCCGCAGACGGTCACACGTGCGGAGTCGAAGCAGACCTTCCTCTCCCTGTTCCAGCGAGCAGCGGAGGTAGTAGATCTTCTCCACGGAATCCCAGCAGCACGACGGCGTGGTGGTGGTGGTGGAGATGAGAATTCTGCAGGGCTTCGCCTATGCCTGGGCAGAAGAAAGGTGGAGGAGAGAGGCGGCTGAGATTGGTTGTTATGAGAGAGGGGCAAGAGGGGGCGCCCCCTCCCTTCTATTTAAAGGAGGGAGGCGCGCCTGGGGAGGGGGAGTCCTAGTAGGACTCCCCTCCTCCTTGGGCCGGCGGGTTGGGGGGAGGAGTCCTCCTCCCCCACGAATTCGTGTATTGCCCCACTTGGACTCCGTTGATCCCTTTCTTGATTTTCAAGTAAACTTCAAGAAATCCTCTAGAACCTTCTAGAACATTCCGAAACCTTCTAGAATCTCCATACAAACACTCCGGAACATTTCCCAACTTAGAAAATGATCCCCAATATATGAATCTTATTCTCCGGACCATTGTAGATCTCCTCGTGATGTCCCGGATCTATTCCGAGACTCCGAACAACATTCGGTCTCCAACGCAAATTCCATATCTACTTAAAACAACTTCGAACCTTAAGTGTGTCACCCTACGATTCGTGAATATGCAGACATGATGAAGATACCTCTCCGATCAATAACCATCAGCGGGATCTGGAGATCCATAATGGCTCCCACATACTCAACGATTACTTCGTGATCGATAGAACCATTTAACATACGAAACCAATTCCCTTTGTCACACGATATTCTACTTATCCGAGGTTTGATCGTCGGTATCTTCATACCTAGTTCTTCCTCGTTACTGATAAGTACTCTTTACTCGTTCCATGTTATGTCATCCCTTGTGACCCAGTCACATGCTTGCAAGCTATCTAGATGACATTCCACCGAGAGGGCCCAGAGTATATCTATCCGTCATATGGATGGACAAATCCCAATCTTGGTCTATGCGCTTCAACACATACTTTCAGAATACCCAATGACACCTTTATAACCGCCCAGTTACGAAGCGGAGTTTGATGTCATCAAAGTACTCATCCGGTGATGGTGATTAACATAACCTCATGGTTGAAGGATTAGGTTACTATGTATTTCAAAGCTTACAGCAATACGAACTTAATGACTTGATCTTATGCTACGCTTACTATGGGTGTGTGTCCATCACATCATTCTCCTAATGATATAACCTTGTTATTAATCACATCCAATGTCTATGATCAGGAAACCATGATCATCAATCAATCAACAAGCTAGTTCAACAAGAGGCTTACTAGGTACTCTTTTATGTTTACAAAACACACAAGTATTAGTGTTTCCTAATAATACAATTATAGCATGGGATGTAAACATTCATCATAAACACAAAGATATAATAATAACCACTTTTATTATTGCCTCTTGGGCATATCTCCAACACAAGCCACCAGCATCTACAACAAAATACGTACACGGATCAAACTCCTAAGGCCACCGGCACTACAGAGGAAAAGAAGAACATCGATAAATATCTACCAAGTAGAGGTACCTGAGAGGGCCTTGGCGACTGAAAAAAGTTGCTCTTCAAACAACTTCTCCCTAGCCGCAAAGGAGGCACACAGATCCTCTTCGCGCTTCTGGGCTTCATCACGAGCCGCGAGTGCCTCGTCGCGCCCCTTCACTGCTGCGGCCAGCGTCTTCTCCAACGTGGCGACATCACGCAGTAAAGCATTATGCTCAGCTATAGGACAGTCAAAAATCTGGCTGTCAGTCGATAATGCCAAAATACAGAGAAAATGAAAAGAACAGGTATAGAATACTCACTCTCAACCACGCGGTGGCGCTTCTCCAGCATCGCATGCTGGCGACCTATCGCCATCACTTGCTCCGCTACCTGCGCGGCTTCCTTTACAAGGATCTGTCGCACAAAGCAAGGAATCAGCAGAGGGCAACAAACGGCGTTTGACTGCCAACTTATAAAAAAAAGGGGGAGATATACTGACATGGTCCTCCAGCGACTCCGAAGAAGATTGCTGAACCATCATCCGAGCTACTACTCGATGCTCCCCTACATGAGGAGAGCTCGAAGAATTGTGCCCGGAGTGGGCCGCCGCAGGAGGAGAAGGAGCACGCTCGACCTCTATCTTGGCCTTTGAGGTCACGACTCCTGATTCCTTCAAAAATTCGACGTCGCCAGACGATGACGACGCCTCTTGGCTGCAAGATAAAATACACACTCAGAAAAGGGCAAAGTCAACAAGAAGAAAACAAGCAAAGAACGAATGCACTAGCAAAACTTACCAGTCAAATCTATCAAGATCAAATGTGGCCTCCGTCGATTCCGACGAAGACTCCTTGGGCAATCGCATCTTCTTGCGAGAAGACGGTGCCACAGCCCTCACTGGAACGACGGGAATTGGCGACTCCGCGCCAACAGCTGCGCCTCCTAGATTGGAAGGAGTCGACGCGTCGGAATCCTCACTGCGCGAACGCTTGCGAGTATCCGGACTCTCGGACTCGGGGGCTTCCTCTTAAACATCGGAAGGGACAGTCGACTCAGACTATTCCTCTTCCATAGCCTCACGAGGAATAATCCCCTCAGGGAGGGGAGGCATGCAAGGCGATACCGCCCACTCCTGCATACAAAAAATAAAACAGATAAGTACTAGAAGACGCAATCGAAAAAAATACGCTACTACGTGGCACAACCATACCTCAGGAGGAGGATTCGAAGCATCGAAAGGAGGAACGACTGGCTCGTTCGGAAGCACATCCTTGAGGGTATACTCCGTGACCAGTCGCACCCTATTATCTACCTCACTCGCGGACATGCCATCGGCAGACACGCGAGTGGGATCATCAGAGCCACCCCATTGGAACATGGGATGGACCCTGGCCTGGAGAGGCTGGACACGATGACGCAACCGGGTCCTGACAAGGGTGCAACCTCCCTCTTCTGCGCCTATGCGACTCTCGAGGTCGCAGACGCGCTGATATAGCACGTCTGTCTCCGCGAGTTTGGAAGGCATGATCACGTTCTTCCAAGAACGCATCTTCTTGCAGGGAGTCGCGGGATCGAAGGGAGCAAGTCCAAAGTGCTCATCATTGGCCTTCTGATCGTGCACATAGAACCATCTGTCCCTCCATCCCTGGACGGACTTGGCGAGCTTGATATCAAAGTAGGTGGCGGATGGATCAACATGGATTCCGCAACCACCTACATCGTAAACTAAAGAGCCAGATGCAAACTGACGCTTCAATTTAAAAATGCGTTTGAAAAGACCAAAGTGCGGCTCGATTCTGAGCCAGCACTTGCAGAGAGTGATTAAACAGGTGATGTGGAGGAGAGAATTTGGGGACAGCTGGTGGAGCTGGAGCCCATAGAAACACAAAAGACCCCGAAGAAAGGGGTGAAGAGGCAAGGAAAGACCGCGAATGATGAATGCAAGAAACATCACTCGATAACCAGCGGGAGGCACAGGAACGGTCTCACCGCTGGGGACGCGTGAATCGGCGACTGATGCAGAAATCACTCTGTCTTGGCGAAGAAGACGGAGATCCGATGCCTTGATGATGGAAGGGCGCCACGCGCCATTAGTCACGCGGGTGCCCGCGACCTTCTTCTTCCCGGTGGCGGCGCTGGTGGTTGCAGCAGTGGAGCCACCCTTCTTCTTCACTGCAGTGAGGGTGGCCGCGGAATCGGCGGCAGCGCCTCCCTTCTTCTTCCCCATTGCGTGGCGGCGATGAGAGCGAAGAAAATAGCTGGGGAATGAACGGAGCTGGTCCAGCGTTGTGGAGAAGATGGGCGCAGAGAAAAGAAGGAAAGCAAAGGGCAATGGCGATGGCAGCAAGGAAGAAAGAACACAGATGGGAAAATTACCTCCGCGGCATCGCTACTTAACCCCTGGAAGATGCAATCCAACGGCTGACAAAAACCCTATTGGACGTGTGGCATGCATCGCGTAGGATACGTGGAGAAGAGGAAGCGTGAACCGTCCCCCCACTTCTACCATTACGCGCGGAAATTGAGGAGGCACAGTTAAAAATAAGATTACGCACGCCTAGTCAAATCAAAGTCAGAAAGTAGGACCCACAGCTCGTCACGTCCCATCAAAACCGCTCACGCGGGCAACTAAGGTCATACAAGCGTCAGCACTGACGTCACCAAAGGCTATGCAATGGAGAACTTCGACTATTTTTAGTCCTTGATGGAGTCTTCGACTCCACCAAGCACTCGGGGGATACTCCTATAGGGAGCGCTGGCCGCGCACCCTACGATTTTTCTTTTCTTTTTGCAGGAACATGGACAATCACAAAAAGCAAACCCAACCACTCAAAACACGGTTCGATTATGAACATGGGTTACTCCCATAGGGAGCGCCGGAAACAAGCAGGCAAAAGACGACAGCAGTCGCGAAAATATTTTAGCTACCTGAGTCATCGACTGAAACAAGCAAGCAAAAGACGACAACAGTCGTAAAAGTGTTTTAGTACCTGCCTGGGTCATCAACTGAACAAGCAAGCAAAAGATGACAGCAGTCACAAAAGTTTTTAGTCCCTGCCTAAGTCTTCGACTCAACCAGGCACTCGGGGGCTACTCCCATAGGGAGAGCTGGTCGCGCACCCTATGATTATTTGAACAAAAATCTATGTGTTGATAACATCCACACTCGAAACTCATGGCGACACCGCCTCATAATTTTTCCCCTACAAAGAGACTGCGTCTCCTGGGTTACCCGAATCGTCTCCGCGATGATAAAATTCGGATGCCGCGCCTAAGGCGTGAAGGTAAGACCTGCATAAGGCCTGGCAACGCATTTAACTGTGCATTACCAGTAACATATCCGTGCCCACAGGCACGATGAACATGCCTTGGAGGACGCGTCAAGTGCTCACACCCATATAACTGGAATTCGACTCATGTAAGACCTCTGCGGCCTGAGTCGAATTACACCAGCACTTTTCCGGATTCGAGTCCGGGGACTCGAATTCGAGTAGATTGCGTTGTTTCACCCTAAGGTGGTTAACTGATACCGATACTTCGGTTATATCAGGCACGTATATCAACAATCCCTATGACACAAATAAAAGCAATCGAAATATACTCATTCAGGCACTCAAAGGCTTCAAAAGTCCCCAGTCGAATCTGCGATTCCACTGGACACTCGGGGGCTACTGACATGGGTATACCCTACAGGTACTCAAACTTGGTATATACAGCCCAAATACGTACAGGCCCACGGTGTCTCCAAGGCCCGGATGGAGGGACTCGAGTAACCTATGGACTCTCAATTGCTTGAAGGACAAGAAGAAGCTAAAGATAGAAAGTTTGAAGGGGAAAACCCTAACTTGTAACCGACTTGACCTGCTACTCGAGACCTAGCCTATCTATATAAAGGCTAGGAGGGGGCGGCGAGGAGGACACACGCAACCCTAGTTTTCGCAACCCTCGCCAGATTTCATCTACGCATCATTGTAACTTTTGACTCCCTCGAGAATTCCACGAGCAGACAAGCAGGAGTAGGGACCTCTATGAGGCCTGAACCTGGGTAAATCCTTTGTCCCCATGTGTGCTTGTTTGCTAGCCGATAGATGTCTCCAGCGCTCCCTCCTTCTCCAAAACCCAAGTCCATAACAATGGGCATTGACGAGTTAAACCCTCGTCAGTATGTGTGTTAGAGAAACGCCTGGGCCGCTAGCCTAAGCCATGCCTAATCATGGTGGAAACTTGCAGCATAACCATAATGAGCACTCTATGAAGCATCCTCAATAAAAACCTATGCAAATAGCAAATAAAAAGATCGCTAAGATGCTCATTGTCTGCTTGCCTTGTCATTTTGATTATGGGATAGCTCCTGTATCATGTGTAAGGGGTACCCTGTTGGTGGTTCTTTATGATACATATGTACTTACAATGACAAGAGCTTACTTGTGACTAATGTTGAGTAGCATGAGGTTCGGTCTTCGTAAGTAAGGGGGATGAGATTTCAGCTTATAACTTGTCAAGCATATCCTCTTAGTTGTGTCACTTTAACCTTAATCACCTAAAGATGCTTATGATAGGGGCAATGAGAGCTGAAAGCTAACAAGTACCATAATTTTTGGAAGCTCTTTATGAAACTTGAATCTCTACTTCCTTCTATGAAGGCCTTTCTTTTACTTTTATGTTGAGTCTCCACCTTCTACCTTTATGCACCTACTTTGAGAGCATAGTGGCCATTCTTAGTTCTATGTGCATTGTCCCAAGACTTGTTGATTGATGCATAACTTGATATTGCTTGTTCTTAAACTACTTGTATCTAGTCACTCTTATGAACTTTGAAGGTGTCCTATGCATTTATGTTTGCTACTCTATGAGGGACAAGCTGAATGCCACTATGCTATGTTTTCTTTATGTGAAACAAACAAACGTCTTGCAAAGCATTGTTATTCATGAATCTTTTGTTTGTATCCTTTCATGTTACAACATAGTTGCTATGTCTTATTGTTAGAACTTTATCTTTCATGCTATGCTGAAGTATTATGATCCTAGCTATCAATGTTTTACAAATACTTTGATCAAGTTTATGATGGTGCATGTCACCACAAAAATTATTCTTTGTTTTTATCACTTACCTACTCGAGGACGAGCAGGAGTTAAGCTTGGGGATGTTGATACGTTGCAAATGTATCTATATTTTTTGATGTTCCATGCTTGGTTTTATTTACTTTCTTATGTTTTGTCCACACTTTGGAGTATTTTTATACACTTTCTTGGACTAAACTATTAACAAGATGCCATAGTGCTAGTTGCCTGTTTTCTGCTGTTTTTAGTTCCAGGAAAGTCAGAAAATCAATATTCATGGAATTGGACCGGACAAAAGCCAAAGTCGATATTTTACCGGAAGACTCATGGAGCCAGAAGATGAGATGGAGAGGGGCCACAGGGTGGACACACCATGTGGTGGCGCGGGCTAGCCCTGGCCGCAGCACCAGGTGGTGTGGGCCCCCTGGCCACCCACCAACCTTGCCTCTTCGCCTATAAGATGCCTCCCGATGCAAAAACCCTAAATCGTCAAGCCTCCAGCGACGAAAAGTTCCACAGCACCGCCGCCACCGAAGGGGAGATTCGGGGGACATAAAGTCTCTGTTTCGGCACCCTGCCGAGACGGGGAAGTGCCCCCAGAACCATCTCCATCAATCTCCACCACCATCTCCATCGCCATTGCTGATTCCCATGATGATGAGGGAGTAGTTCTCTCTCGAGGCTAAGGGTTCTACCGATAGCTATGTGTTCGTCTCTCTCTCTCTCTCTATGCATGATCATATTGTGATCATGAGCTTTGTAATCAAGTAGATCTACCTTACTACTCAAGTGCTTTAATAGATCTCTGCTCTCCCCATGTGTGTGAAAGTGACAGCATGCACACCATGGTGGCACTTAGGCTAGAGATTACAAATACTTGGTATGAGTCATATTTGGAGTTGGATGTTTCTATGAAATTGTGGTGTTTGTTGGAACCATCTAGAGCTCAAGGTGACAGTGTGGGGTTATCTAGATGGGGAAAGCGAACTTTGAGGTGTGCTGTTATAGCCTTACCATGGATTAGAGTGTCCAACCGGAGAGTAGTTCAGAGTAGTATCATGAAGATAATATATTTATATGAGAGTGTTTCTAAGCCTTACCATGGATTAGGCCTTGTTTCTAAGCATTGGAACACGGTTTGCAATTAGATCTGTTACATGTTTGCTTGTTTCTATCTTTATTTCAGTTTGCCTTTAGTCTCTTCCACACCATCAAAGTATTTTCTGGCACCGTTGTCTTATATCCATACCACTTGTATTTCACTATCTCTTCGCCGAACTAGTGCACCTATACACCTGACAACTGTATTGTGTGTGTTGGCGACACAAGAGACTTCTTGTATCTTGATTGCAGGGTTGCTTGAGAGGGGCTACCTTTGAAAACATCCTCCCTGAGTTCGATAAACCTTGGGTAATCCACTTAAGGGAAAACTTGCTGCTGTTCTACAAACCTCTGCACTTGGAGGCCCAACAACTGTCTATAAGAATAGAAGTGCGTAGACATCAATATGCTTCACAGACACCACCGAGATCTATCTGCTGCAGCCTGACTCACCACTACTGGGCACCCTCGGCGTCCTTGACGTCACCCGCAAAGATGCCGTCTATGCATAAACGATGCCGTGCCCTAGGTAAACTAGATCTGCTTGTTCGTTCGTTTCAATATAGCAGGTATGAGCCTGCGATAGTGAACTGCATTTTTGTATTGCAGGTAAATTCCTGCCTCAATACTGGCTTAATTGATATCCCACTCTCCCTCATAAATTCGGTGTAGTCTATGTTAAATCCAGGCGTTAAACTACTCCTTCTGTTTCGAGGTATAAGGCGTCCTTGTTATGTGTGTTTTTCTTTGATCAACAATTACTCTTAATATACATAAACAATTTTGGTAGTACAAAATAGACATCATTAGAGTTCATTGGTATTATGCAGTTCATGGCAAATGTTAATTCACTGAACATCTAAGGCTGCCTACCTGTTCAACAAGTTCACAAGTTATGTCATCATAATGTGCACTTGCTTTGTCTGTTGCTACAATACTGACTGCATGTAATTTTAGAGTTCATTGGTAGTTTTAAGCCATTGAACATGTAGGTTAACATTCCCTGCTCTATAAGTTCAGAATTTATGCTATTTTAATTTCAATCTGGTTGTTCTAAGCAAACACAGTAACTGCCTTCTCTTATGTAATTCATCGCAAATTTTATGTTATTGAACTTGTTGGTTTTGCATTCCCTCTGCAAGTTATGCCATTATTGTTTGTTTCAATTAAGCTCCGACAGTAGCTGCCACTTATTGTGTACTACTCCCTCCGTTTCAAAATATAAGATGTTTTAGCTTTGTGATAGGAGTGGACCTAGACACCATTTAGTGAGTAGGTTTACTCCAAACGTACATGAACCTACACACTAAAAGTGGTCTAGATGATGACTTATACTTTTTGAAACGAAGGGAGTACATCCATTTCATAAAAGAAGGCCTATACAACTTTAAAGTCAAACAATGATGACTTTTACCAAGCTCATAAAAAATATATTAAGGGTTAATTTGTGGCATTTGCGTCTATGAAAATATATGCCCCGATGTATCGGATGGCGTTGGTTTGGTATGGTAGATGTTCCTGGTATGTTCTACAAACTTGGTCCATTTTTGCATCGATTGACTTGCGAAAAATTTATACGCCTTATTTACTTTGGATTGGATGTAGTATTACATGGCATGTTTTAAGGCACTTAACATGGTTATCTGCATGCCCTTCTCTATAAATTCAAGTTTCTCAATTATAATTTCTGTAGAAGCAGTATCTACCTTCTATTATGTAGTTCATGGCATTTTAAGTCACTTCACAGATGGGTTAGCATTCCCTGCTCTGTAAGTTCACGAGATATACCATTGTAATGTCTATCTTGTTCGTCCAAATGTTAGTACAGTAACTTCCTGCTCTGTAGAAGGTGACACTTTTTATGGCACTTCTCATATTTGTTTGCAATTCTATTTCACAAGTTAAATCATTGTAATTTCTCTCTTGTTCGTGCTAAGGAGTGACTATAAATGCATTCTATTTTGTCGCCATGGCAATCTTTATGTCATTTAAATGTTTGTTTATATTCCGCCATTCCATGCTCTACGTGTTCACAAGTGATTATACTATAATGTCTATCTAGTTCTTTGTAAACAGTAACATCCACTATCTGATATTATTTCCTCACACAGGGAACACGGAGAATCGTAGAGTGAATCGCCCCTACAATCTTGTAAGTACCTGTTGCTTTGTATTGCTGAATGCAAACCTGTTTTATGTGAATGAATGGCCTGAACCTATATGTAGAGGAGAAACAATAAAGTAGATGGATCGTCTATCCAAGTACTCGATGCGGTGGATGTCTTCAAAGAACGAAATGACAACAGGATGTCCTCCAACAGGACTGCACAAAAAGAAATAGTAAGTCTCTTGTTTTTACTGAGATGTGCACAGTGTCAGATGCTTGTTTGTACGAGGTACCACATGATTCGGCTAATTATTAGAACAAGGTTGACCTTAACCAAGACTGGACAAAAACCAGACATAAATCCCTTGATTTATAATTCAATGTGCTCACTTGATTTTTGTGATGATCTATTCTTTCTATATTTGACTTATGTTCATCTATCTATCTATCTATCTATTATGTGGTGGTAATTTAAGTATATCCACTTTTATGCTAATTTATAGTCTATTATTGTATTTTCTGCTATAATTAAGAGTTTGAATGCACTCTGGAGGTAGTCACATTGTCTAGTGTCGGCACCACATGAGTTGGCCAATGATTAGAACAAGATGAACTTTAATGGTACTGCACAAAGACCGAACGTAAATCCCTTGATTTGTAATTCAATTTGCTCACTCAATCATGGTGGAGATCTCTTTTTGCTATATTTGACTGATGATCTTCTATCTATATATATATACGTTAACTAGACCATGATTAGGTGGTGGTGATTGAAGTATATCCACTTTTATGCTAATCTATATTCTATTATAATATTAGAGATCGCCACCATGATTGAGCTTATATGCACTCTGGAGGTAGTAACATAGTCTAGTGTTAGATGTATGAGACTAGTATAAATTACTTGGTCTTGGTGGGGAGTAACTTGGACTAGTAAAAATGCATACAATACTAGTCCAAGTTACTCTACCAACACTAAAGGGTGTCTAGATACATTCGTTTCACAAAACCCATGACATCTTATATTTTGAAACAGAGGGAGTTCTATCTAGACTACTCATAGTGAGATTGTCATAGCTGTTATCATCTAATATGATCCCCTGTTACTATATATATGTACTATGACCATGTTAATATGATCTGGAATTCTATCGTGCACCTGTTGTTTGATTGCTTTATTCATTACCTCAATAGCTACTCTACATGATGCACATATAGAGTCTATTGCCAATTTGATTCTTTAGTTTGCTCATCATTAAAACAATGTAATGATTTTCTTAACTTAAACGGTCAGAGCACCGCCCTGTGAAGGCGAACCTGCGTGTTTGAGCTCCATCAGTCCCAAACTAGGGATGGCAATTTCTGTGAGATATACAATGTTTGATTAATAATAAACAAGGGATTTTCATCTATACATCAGCACATGATCTTGCGAGTTTAATATTAGCCACCATATGGTTCAATTGGTTATGGTTCCTGTGAATTTTTAGTTGACTTGTGATTGCATGAATTCTATATTCTGATGTGGTTCCTAGACATACATTGTTTAAATACTTCATTGACCTTGCAAGGTGCACAATGTATCATTTGCTTGTTTGTCTACTGGATTTTCTTGCCTGGTTATATGTACAATGATACTGTCAGCAGTTGGAAATACAATAGCTGTAGGCATTACAATTAAGGTTTGTGCTACTTTTTGGATGCATCCAACTATTGTTTTGGCAGCAAATGACCTCTTCTTTTTTTATTTACTGGCCCGACAATCAAAATATTTGAATGATCTGGCTACTGAAAAGGAATGGTTGATATCTTGTTTGTCTGAAATGATTCTGGTAGTCTATTTAAGACACTTGGTCTATTGCTTGTTTTTCCAAGGTACTATCATAGTTGCCTGATGATTAAAGCAATGCCACCTGTGGTTGTAGGTCACTTTTTTGGCTAGTTCATACTATAGACCATTTTAAAACGGTATTCTTATATTTTAGGTTAATGCTTTGTTGTCCCAACCAGTTCTAAGCAGCTGAAGGAATCTCATGCACCTCCTTTTGTTATATTTCTATATTTCTATTATGCGGTGATATGATTAGTTTATGAGGGAAAGAGTCAAGTTGCTTGATTCCCTACATTCATTACCACACTAGTTCAGTTAGTCTGCATGATACACACATGTTGATGGCTTGATTTGTTATATTAGGACAATGCCAATTTTAAAATTCTTTGACAACAAACATGGTGTTTTTTCGCCTGCTTTGCTGCTCTAACTTAATATGTCTTAGTTTCAGCATGCAAATAACCTGTAGTGTTTCTTCCAGAGTGGCTATGATACTAGCACATGTATGCATCGATCCAGGACATCGACAGTTCCTGTTATTCCGGAAAGAGATGTATGAGGGACATCATTAATTGTTCCTGGCCAATGATGAATTTGAATTATTTTACATATAAGATGGACGCCTGTTAGCTGGTACGCTATGCTGACTTGTTTTCTTTGTTTCAGGCTGCACATGAAGCTATGGGGGCAGAAGGGAGGCATCCTACATTAAGTATTGAGGTCATTTCACAAAGCAGCAGTGACAGTGATTATTGCTTGCATCGGCCCACGGTTTCAGTTTTTCCAGTAGAAAGAGGTGTTATAGCTGCACTCCAAACAATTGATTTAATTGAACAAGAAACATATCAAATAGATGGAATAATCATGATTACACGTGAACAAATACAAGAACTGAAAGATCGACGAGATTTGACGGATCGTCTACTTGATAATCTCTTCTGAAGCTGTCATGGTATGCCAATTGTTACTTGTATGGGGATGTAAGCTCCATAGTAGAAACCCTGTTCCAACACATGTCTCGTGATGTCTCTGTAATGCTTCATCTTGTTTTTGTTGAAAGTCTGGTCTGTAATAAATTTCAAAAAATATATATTGATGTAATAGGGTGATCCTAGCGCGGCCATTAGCGGGCTGAAATATTAATGGGCTGTTTAAAACCAGAATTTCGCCATAGTTATAGAATACCCAAATATGCTGGCCAGCAGATGGGCCAAATAAACACTAAAAGGCCGTAAGTGGCAGGTCAGTATATTGGTGGGCCTCATAAGTGGCCAAGGCCCTAAAAATGTACAGGGCTGAACATCAACATGCGAGAACAGTAAAGGGCCCAAACTGTAATGGGCCCGGATATTGATATACCTGAACAGTAAAGAGCTGAAATAGTAAAAGGCCTAAACAGTAAAAAGCCCGCGTAGTAGAGGGCCTGGACGGTAAAACGGTCTGGAGAGTAAAAGGCCTAAATAGTAAATGGCCCGAACAGTAAATGCCTGAATAGTAAAAGGCCATAAGAGCAAAAGGCCTAAACAGTGAACAGCCGGAATAGTAGAAGGCCAAAACAGTAAAAGGCCAGAACAGTAAAGGATCCTAACACTGGACCCAGAAATGTAAAAGGCCATAACAGTAAATGGGTAGAACAGGAGCGGACCCCACGGGCCGTAGGAACAGTAACGGGCTGCCTGCAGGCCTTAACAGTGTCTGACCTTCTGGCGCAGGCCCCTAATGGGCCGCATATTATTCTACCAAATTGGGCCTTCTTTAGGCCAAAACTGTAGCGGACCTAAAATTGTACGGGCCCTGGAAGGGTTCATTAATGGGCCACGTCAAACAGTACACGTCATGAGAGTAAAGGGCCATAATCTTATTGGGCTCTCCTCGTGGGCCGGCCCACTTAACAATTAGCAGGCCTTGTCTGGGCCAGGCTTCTGCCACGGTTTTTGTGACCGTTAACGGTAGTAACCAGCCGTTAATGGCGGGTTCCATGTGGCCTTTTTGCATGATGTCAGCAGTCAACACGGGTGGCGAACAGATCTACGACGGAACAAGTTTTCGTGGCTGAAGGGTGCGATCTGCCACTATCAGAAAAAAACATGGTAGATTCTTTTGTGACGGGGCTTTTACCATGAAGGGCATCCATGGTAGAAGACTTTTTAGCCATGAAAAATGGGCCTTCAACCACGAAAATCGTCTGTTGTAAAAGCCAAATTTTCTTGTAGTGTGGAGTGTCATTGCATGTATTTTTACCAAACCACAATCATCCACATGACCACAAACACTCAAGTGGGTGTGGTGATGCAACCTCGGTCACACTGGTGCTCCATTGCATGTGGCAGTTGCATTCTAGCATGTTCTGCGACTTTTTTACCATGGTTTGACACATGGAGTGTCAATGCAAGTGTTCTTTTCCAAAACACAATGATCCACATGACCCCACACACTCAAGTGGGTGTGGTGATGCAACCTCTGTCACATTGGTGCTCCATTGCATGTGGCAGTTGCATTCCAGCATGTTCTAGGGCTTTTGGGCATAGTTTGACGTAATGGAGTGTCATTGCATGTGTTATTTACGAAACCACAATGATCCACATGACCACACACACTCAAGTGGGTGTGGTGATGCAACCTATATCACACAGGTGCTCCATTGCATGTGGCAGATGCATTCCAGCATGTTCTAGGGCTTTTTTACCACGGTTTGACACAATGGAGTGTCATCGCATGTGTTGTTTACCAAAACACAATGATATACATGACACACACTCAAGTGGGTGTGGTGATGCAACCTCTGTCACACTGGTGCTCCATTGCATGTGGCAATTGCATTCCAGCATGTGCTAGGGCTTTCTGACCATGGTTTGACACATGGAGTGTCATTGCATGTGTTCTTTTCCAAACCACAATTATTCACATGACCACACACACTCAAGTGGGCGTGGTGATGCAATCTCTATCACCCTGGTGCTCCATTGCATTCCAGCATGATCTAGGGTTGTCTGACCTTGGTTTGACACAATGGAAGGTCATTGCATGTGTTTCTACCAAACCACAATGATCCACAGGACCACACACACTCAAGTGGGTGTGCTGATGCAACCTCTATCACGTTGGTGATCCATTGCATGTGGCATTTGCATTCCAACATGTTCTAGAGATTTCTGACAATGGTTTGAGACAATGGAGTGTCATTGCATGTGTTTTTACCAAACCACAATGATCCACATGACCACACACGCTCAAGTGGGTTTGGTGATGCAACCTCTGTCACACTGGTGCTCCATTGCTTGTGGCAAATGCATTCCAGCATGTTCTAGGGCTTTCTGCCCATGGTTTGACACATGGAGTATCATTGCATGTGGTCTTTTCCAAACCACAATGATCCACATGACGACACACACTCAAGTGGGTGTGGTGATGCAACCTCGGTCACACTGGTGCTCCATTGCATGTGGCATTTGCATTCCAGTATATTATATGGCTTTCTGACCATGGTTTGACACATGGAGTGTCATTGCATGTGTTCTTTTCCAAACCACAATGATCCACATGACCACACACACTCAAGTGGGTGTGGTGATGTAACCTCTCTCACACTGGTGCTCCATTGCTTGTGGAAGTTGCATTCCAGCATGTTCTAGGGCTTTCTGCCCATGGTTTGACACATGGAGTGTCATTGCATGTGTTCTTTTCCAAACCACAATGATCCACATAACCACACACACACTCAAGTGGGTGTGGTGATGCAACCTCTCTCACACTAGTGCTCTGTTGCTTGTGGCAGTTGCATTCTAGCATGTTCTAGGGCTTTTTGCCCATGGTTTGGAACATGGAGTGTCATTGCATGTGTTCTTGTCCAAACCACAATGATCCACATGACCACACACTCAAGTGGGTGTGGTGATGCAACCTATGTCACACTAGTGCTCCATTGCATTTGGCAGATGCATTCCAGCATGTTCGAGGGCTTTATGACCACGGTTTGACATAATGGAGTGTCATTTCATGTGCTATTTTCCAAACCACAATGATCCACATGACCACAAACACTCAAGTGGTTGTGGTGATGCAACCTCGGTCACACTGGTGCTCCATTGCATGTTGCAGTTGCATTCCAGCATGTTCTACGACTTTTTTACCATGGTTTGACACATGGAGTGTCAATGCAAATGTTCTTTTCCAAAACACAATGATCCACATGACCCACACACTCAAGTGTGTGTGGTGATGCAACCTCTGTCACATTGGTGCTCCATTGCATGTGGCAGTTGTATTCCAGCATGTTCTAGGGCTTATGGCCATAGTTTGACATAAAGGAGTGTCATTGCATGTGTTATTTACGAAACCACAATGATCACATGACCACACACACTCAAGTGGGTGTGGTGATGCAACCTATATCACACAAGTTCTCCATTGTATGTGGTAGATGCATTCTAGCATGTTCTAGGGCTTTTTTACCATGGTTTGACACAATGTAGTGTCATCGCATGTGTTGTTTACCAAAACACAATGATCCACATGACACACAGACTCAAGTGGGTGTGGTGATGCAACCTCTGTCATATTGGTGCTCCATTGCATGTGGCAGTTGCATTCCAACATGTGCTAGGGCTTTCTAACCATGGTTAGACACATGGAGTGTCATTGCATGTGTTCTTTTCCATACCACAATGATGCACATGACCACACACACTCAAGTGGGTGTGCTAATGCAACCTCTATCACGTTGGTGCTCCATTGCTTGTGACATTTGCATTCCAACATGTTCTAGGGATTTCTGACAATGGTTTGAGACAATGGAGTGTCATTGCATGTGTTTTTACCAAACCACAATGATCCACATGACCACACACACTTAAATGGGTGTGGTGATGCAACCTTTGTCACACTGGTGCTCCATTGCATGTTCCATTTGCACTCCAGCATGTTTTAGGGCTTTCTGACCACGGTTTGACATATTGGAGTGTCATTGCATGTGTTGTTTACAAAACTACAATGATCCACATGACTACACACACACAAGTGGGTGTGGTAATGCAACCTCTGTCACACTGGTTCTCCATTGCATGTGGCATTTGCATTCTAGTATGTTATATGGCTTTCTGACCATGGTTTGACACATGGAGTGTCATTGCATGTCTTCTTTTCTAAACCACAATGATCCACATGACCACGCACACTCAAGTGCCTATGGTGATGTAACCTCTCTCACACTAGTGCTCAATTACTTGTGGAAGTTGCATTCCAGCATGTTCTAGGGCTTTCTGCCCATGGTTTGACACATGGAGTGTCATTGCATGTGTTCTTTTCCAAAACATAATGATCCACATGACCACACACACTCAAGTGGGTGTGGTGATGCAACCTCTATCACACTAGTGCCCCGTTGCTTGTGGCAGTTGCATTCTAGCATGTTCTAGCGCTTTTTGCCCATGGTTTGACACATGGAATGTCATTGCATGTGTTCTTGTCCAAACCACAATGATCCCCATGACCACACAATCAAGTGGGTGTGGTGATGCAACCTATGTCACACTCGTGCTCCATTGCATTTGGCAGATGCATTCCAACATGTTCTAGGGCTTTATGACCACGGTTTGAAATAATGGAGTGTCACTGCGTGTGCTATTTTCCAAACCACAATGATCCACATGACCACAAACACTCAAGTGGGTGTGGTGATGCAACCTCGGTCACACTGGTGCTCCATTGCATGTTGCAGTTGCATTCCAGCATGTTCTACGACTTTTTTACCATGGTTTGACACATGGAGTGTCAATGCAAATGTTCTTTTCCAAAACACAATGATCCACATGACCCACACACTCAAGTGGGTGCGGTGATGCAACCTCAGTCACACTGGTGCTCCATTGCATGTGGCAGTTGCATTCCAACATGTTCTGCGAGTTGTTTACCATGGTTTGACACATGGAGTGTCAATGCAAGTGTTCGTTTCCAAAAGACAACGATCCACATGACGCACACACTCAAGTAGGTGTGGTGATGCAACCTCTATCACATTGGTGGTCCATTGCATGTGGCAGTTGCATTGTAGCATGTTCTAGGGCTTTTGGCCATAGTTTGACATAATGGAGTGTCACTGCATGTGTTATTTATGAAACCACAATGATACACATGACCACACACACTCAAGTGGGTGTGGTGATGCAACCTCTATCACACATGTGCTCCATTGCATGTGGTAGATGCAGTCCAACATGTTCTAGGGCTTTTTTACCACGATTTGACACAATGGAGTGTCATCGCATGTGTTTACCAAAACACAATGATCCACATGACCACACACACTCAAGTGGGTGTGGTGATGCAACCTTAGTCACACTGGTGCTCCATTGCATGTGGCATGATTGCATTACCGCATGTGCTAGGGCTTTCTGACCATGGTTTGACACATGGAGTGTCATTGCATGTGTTCTTTTCCAAACCACAATGATCCACGTGACCACACACACTCAAGTGGGCATGGTGATGCAACCTCTATCACACTGGTGCTCCATTGCATTCCAGCATGATCTAGGGTTTTCTGACCTTGGTTTGACACAATGGAGTTTCATTGCATGTGTTTCTACCAAACCACAATGATCCACAAGACCACACACACTCAAGTGGGTGTGCTGATGCAACGTCTATCACGTTGGTGCTCCATTGCATGTGGCATTTGCATTCCAACATGTTCTAGGGATTTCTGACAATGGTTTGAGACAATGGAGTGTCATTACATGTGTTTTTACCAAACCACAATGATCCACATGACCACACATGCTCAAGTGGGTGTGGTGATGCAACCTCTATCACACTGGTGCTCCATTGCATGTTCCATTTGCACTCCAGCATGTTCTAGGGCTTTCTAACCACGGTGTGACATATTGGAGTGTCATTGCATGTGTTGTTTACAAAACCACAATGATCCACATGACTACACACACTCAAGTGGATGTGGTGATGCAAGCTCTGTCACACTGGTGCTCCATTGCATGTGGCATTTGCATTCCAGTTTGTTATATGGCTTTCTAACCATGGTTTGACACATGGAGTGTCATTGCATGTGTTCTTTTCCAAACCACAATGATCCACATGACTACACACACTCAAGTGGGTGTGGTGATGCAACTTCTATCACACTGGTGCTCCACTGCATGTGGCATTTGTATTTCAGCATGTTCTAGGGCTTTCTGACCATGGTTTGACACAATGGAGTGTCATTGCATGTGTTCTTTACCAAACCACAATGATCCACATGACCACACACACTCAAGTGGATGTGGTGATGCCACCCTGTCACGCTGGTGCTCAATTGGATGTGGCATTTGCATTCCAGCATGTGCTAGGGCTTTCTAACCATGGTTTGACAGATGGAGTGTCATTGCATGTGTTATTTTCATACCACAATGATCCACATGACCACACACACTCAAGTGGGTGTGGTGATGCAACCGCTGTCACACTGGTGCTCCACTGAATGTGGCATTTGCATTCAAGCATGTTCTAGGGCTTTTTCTGGCCACAGTTTGATATATTGGAGTGTCATTGCATGTTCTATTTTCCAAACAATGACGATCCACATGACCACACACACTCAAGTGGGTGTCGTGATGCAATCTCAGTCACACTGGTGCTCCATTGCGTATGGCAGTTGCATTCTAGCATGTTCTGTGACTTTTTTTTACCATGGTTTGACACATGGAGTGTCAATGCAAGTGTTCTTTTACAAACCAAAATAATCCACATGACCGCACACACTCAAGTGGGTGTGGTGATGCAACCTCTTTCACACAGGTTCTCCATTGCATGTGGCAGTTGCATTCCAGCATGTTTAGGGCTTTTTGACCAAGGTTTGACACAATGGAGTGTCATTGCATGTGTTTTTTTTCCAAACCACAATGAACCACATGACCACACACACTCAGGTGGGTGTGGTGATGCAACTTATGTCATACTGATGCTCAATTACATGTGGCAGTTACATTCCAGCATGTTCTAGGGCTTTGTGACCATGGTTTGACATAATGGAGTGTCATTGCATGTGCTATTTTCCAAACCACAATGATCCACATGACCACACACAATCAAGTGGTGTGGTGATGCAACTTCTGTCACACTAGTGCTCCATTGCATGTGGTTGTTGCATTCCAACATGTTCTACGACTTCTTTACCATGGTTTGACACATGGAGTGTCATTGCATATGTTCTTTTCCAAACCACAATGATCCACATGACCCCACACAGTCAAGTGGGTGTGGTGATGCAACCTCTATCACACTGGTGCTCCATTTCATGTGGCATTTGTACTTCAGCATGTTCTAGGGCTTTCTGACCATGGTTTGACACAATGGAGTGTTATTGCATGTGTTCTTTACCAAACCACAATGATCCACATGACCCCTGATACATTGCAAATGTATCTATAATTTTTGATGTTCCATGCTTGGTTTTATCCACTTTCTTGTGTTTTGTTCCAACTTTGGAGTACTTTTATTATGATTTCTTGGACTAACCTATTAGCAAGAGCCATAGTGCCAGCTACCTGTTTTCTGTTGTTTTTGGTTCCAGAAAAGTCAGAAAATGAATATTCTCGGAATTGGACGGGACAAAAGCCAAAGTGCCTATTTTTCCGGAAGGGATCAAGTGCCAGAATATGAGATGGAGAGGGGCCAGGGGCCGGCCACACCACCTGGCCGCACGGCCAGGCCTGACCCGTGCTAAGGGGTGGTCTGGCCGACCCCAGCACCCCTCGGCCTCTCCTTCCGCCTATAAGTTGCCCTCGGGACGAAAACCCTAGGTACTCGATAAAAAATCCACAAAAAAGTCTGTAGCCGCCGTCATCTCCATCCCTAGATCGGGAGGGATCTGAAGCTCTTCCTGGCACCCTGCCGGAGAGGGGAATTCACCCTGGAGGCCTTCTTCATCACCATGCAAGCCTCCGGTGTGATGCGTGAGTAGTTCATCCTTGGACTACGGATCCATGTAGTAGCTAGATGGCTGGTTTCTCCTCCTTTGTGCTTTCATGTTTAGATCTTGTGAGCTCCGTTCGTGATCAATATCATCTATTTGTAATCCATACATGTTGTGTTTGCGGGGATCCAATGGATATTGAGATGCTATTTCAGATTGATTATTGATTCTATCATGTCTTTGTTATTTGAGATCTTGCATTCTTTCCGTTGTTAGTAGCTATCTTGGCCAAGTAGATGCTAGCAACTCCAAGAGTTAGTATTTATGCTCGATAGTGGGTTCATGCCTCTGGTAATCTGGGGAAGTGATAGAAATCTCTAAGGTACTAGATGTGTTGTTGCTACTAGGGAGAAAACAACGATATTTTGTTCATAGAACAATTGTATTGTTTACTTTACACGCAGTTCGTAAAGCAATAATCTGTTGCTTGCAACTTAATACTGGAGGGGGTTCGGATGATAACCTGAAGGTGGATTATTAGTCATAGATGCAGTTGGATGGCGGTCTATGTATTATGTTGTAATGCCCAATCAAGTCTCAAAGGAGTCAAGATGATTAGTATATGCATGTATTGTTTTCTCGGTGTTTGTCAATTGCCCCGCTGTAATTTGTTCACCCTGCATGTTATCTATCTAAGGAGAGCCAACTCTAGTGAACTATGGATCCTGGTCCTTTTCTTTACATACAATCTACAATCTTTTACTGCTTTGTGTTTACTTTCTGCAAACTTTTACTTCTTTCCATTCGATACGTTTAATCCTTTGTTTTCCACAAAACACGGTGAGATTGACAACCTCATCGCAAGTTGGGGACAAAGTTCTGTGGTTGTGTTGTGCAGGTCTCCACGTTGCTACTAGCACCGGTAGTGCGCCCTGCCAAAGCTCAGCTAGTAACACCTTTGAGGTGTTTCCTTGCTCCTACTGGTTCGATTAAACCTTGGTTTCATAACTGAGGGAAACTTGCTGCTGTGCTCATCATACCTTCCTCTTGGGGTTCCCAACGAGCTCTACATCAACACTGCCAACAAGCATTTTTCTGGGCGCCGTGCATTGAGCCATCAAGCGATTTTCTGGCGCCGTTGCCGGGGAGTCAAGGACATCTTCACAAGGGGAGTCCCTCATAACCAATCTCTTTACTTTGTTGTTTTTGTTTTGCTTAGTTTCTTTTTGCTTCGTTTGCTTGTTTTGTTCTTCAAAAAACACAAAAAAATTAGTTTTACTTGTTTGCTTTCTTATTTGAAAACCCAAAAAAAAATGACTACTCTTGAAAACACTAAGTTGTGTGACTTCACTAGCACCAACAACAATGATTTTGTGAGCACTCCCATTGCTCCACCTGTGGCTGAAAATACTTTCTTTGAGATAAAACCTGCTTTGCTCAACCTTGTTATGAGAGAACAATTTTCGGGTATTGGTAATGAAGATGCTGCTTCCCATCTAAATAACTTTGTTGAACTTTGTGAGATGCAAAAGCATAGGGATATGGATGGTGATATTATTAAGCTGAAATTGTTTCCTTTCTCTTTGAGAGGAAAAGCTAAAGAATGGTTGAATTCCTTAACTAGGAATAATATTGATTCTTGGACTAAGTGCAAAGATGCTTTTATTGGAAAATACTATCCTCCTGCTAAGATTATATCCATGAGAAGTGAAATAATGAAGTTTAAACAACTTGATAATGAGCATGTTGCTCAAGCTTGGGAAAGAATGAAATCTTTGGTAAAGAATTGTCCCACTAATGGACTGACTGCTTGGATGATCATCCAAACTTTTTATGCAGGATTGAACTATTCTTCAAGGAACCTATTGGATTCAGCTGCTGGAGGTACCTTTATGACCATCACTTTGGGTGCTGCAACAAAACTATTGGATAATATGATGGTTAATTATTCTGAATGGCATACTGAGAGAGCTCCACAAGGTAAGAAGGTAAATTCTGTTGAGGAAACCTCCTCCTTGAGTGATAAGATTGATATTATTATGTCTATGATTGTTAATGGGAAAGCCCATATTGATCCAAATAATGTTCCTTTAGCCTCTTTGGTTGCTCAAGAAGAGCAAGTTGATGTGAACTTCATAAGAAATAACAACTTTGGCAACAATGCTTATGGTAATAATGCTTATAGGAATAATTTTGGTAACAACAATTATAAGCCATATCCTCCCAACAATGGTAAATCTGAATTACCTAGTGAAGGTAGAATTTTGGAAGTTGAAAGAGCCACTAAAAACTTTATGCAAATGCAATATGAGCAAAATAGACTATTTACTAAAACAATGGAGGAGCAATCTATCATTTTGAAGAACATTAGCCATCAACTTGAGAGTCTAAATAGGGAAATTCCTAGTTTACAATTGAAACTCTCTAATGCTGAAAGAAATATATCATCTTTGTCTGAAGCTCAATCTTCATTGATTAATAAAATGGCTGCTAAACCTGAAACTAATGAGAATCGCTTTGCAGCTACTAATGCTATACAAGTAAGAATTGATGAAAATGTTAGACTATTAGCTGAATTACATGCTAAGTGGGAAAGAGAAGATGAAATTGCTAGAAACATTAGTGTTTCTACTATTACCACCACTAGTGTTGAGGCTAGTAATAGTTCTACTACTTTAGATGATAAAGTTGATTTTGATCTTGATGGTTGCAACATCTCTAAAGTTATTAAGTTCCTACAAAAGCTTGCTAAAAGTCCTAATGCTAGTGCTATGAACATGGCTTTTACAAAACACATTACCGATGCTCTCATAAAGATTAAAGAAGAAAAGATGAAACATAAAGCTTCTATTCCTATAAAACAAGAAGATGGATGGGAACCCATCATTAATATGAAAGTGAATGACTTTGATTTCAAAGCTTTGTGTGATCTTGATAGTAGTGTTTCTATTGTGCCTAGAAGGATTTATGATATGCTTAATTTGACTCCTCTTGAAGATTGTTATTTGAATGTCCCACTTGATGCTAATGCTAAAAAGAAACTCATGGGGAGTCTTAATGATGTTCTTATTATGGTTAATGATTCCTATGTCCCTGTTGATTTCTATGTTTTGGATGTTGAATACAATGCTTCTTGTCCTATTACTTTGGGAAGACCTTTTCTTAGAACTGTTGGTGCCATCATTGATATGAAAGAAGGCACCATTAAATATCAACTCCCACTCAAGAAAGGTATAGAACACTTCCCTAAAAAGATAGAAAATATTTCTTTTGCTTCTCCTATGAAAACAAAATTTGGTCTTAGTGCTTCTTCATTTGAGAACACTTGATTATTTCTTTGCTTCTTATGCCTAACTTAAAGGCATTAAAGAAAATTACTTGTTGGGAGATAACCCAAGAGTTTTAGATGAGTCTTGGAAGTTATTACTTCTGTAATAACCTCTCCTTATCCTTTTTATTTGCTTTTTGTGCCAAGAGTAACCTCTAATGAGAGTGAAGTAATGATTGAGAAAGTTGCTGTCCTGAAACAGATTTCTGTGCTTCACCATAAACATGCCTGAGAGAGCTCTGTACGTAGGATTGAGTTGTAATTTTTTTTTCTTCTGCCCCAGGTTGTCATCTAACTTTCATTAGTATAACACTTTTTGATTTGAGCAACAGAAGGTTTTCGAAAAAATTCGTCTTTACCTTCTGGTCTGTTTTGACAGATTTCTGCCATTTTCTGCATTTGCTTCTTGTTAGTTCCTTCTTGAGTTCCTTTGGGGAATTGAGCTTTTTGAGGGAAGTGATACAGTAGCTAGTGTTCTAATGGAAGTTTATTTGGTGTTATAACTGAACCTTGAGACTTATTTATCTTAAGTGCACTAATGTTGCTAATGAGATTGTGTGAAGTTTTGTATGAAGGAAAAATTTCAGGTGTATGGAAGGAATGAGTAATGAGATGAAGGATGGACTAAAGATCAAGCTTGGGGATGCCACGCGTGTCACCCCAAGAAATATCCAAGAAGTACAAGCGTCAAAGCTTGGGGATGCCCAAGGCATCCCCTTCTTCATCAATAAAAATTCCAGGTTTGTTCCAAACGCTTCATTTTTATTGTTTCGTGCACAATTGTGTTTCTCTTGCAGCGTCTTCTTTTTTGTTTTCATTTTGGTTTTTAGTTTGCTTGATTTGCTTAGTTTTCTGAATAAGTTGGTTGGACCCCCTCTTTCATACATTGGTTTGCAAATAGTTTGGTTTGGTTTGGGAAAGAGTAGGAAAGTTCATGCTTATGTGGTAAAAAGAGCTCGTTTTTGACTGTGGCTATGCTTTGTCATGCCATGCTTGATATTGTTTTGGCTTTATGCTTAGTATTCTTTTCTGTAGCATGACTTGTTATAAACAATTGAGATTGCTTAATGTGCCTTGGATGAATCATGCGTTGTTTTAACATATTAAAGCATAGTATAGTGGTATTCTCCTTTGATGCTTTATTTGGGTTGACTTGGGACATGCTCACACCATGTTATGACTATATCAAGTCACCATAGCCTTTATGATACTTTAGTTTTCAACTTGTAGTGTCACTTTATGCTTTGATCAATGGTATTTTGTCGCTCTGCATGATTATGGCCATTATTGCTCTCTTAGTTTGTCGCTCCTAGTTTTTTGCTAGCCTCCACAACCAAGTATGAGTTCCACTCATGCATCCAACTCCCTAAACCAAGTTATTCCAAAGAGTCCACCATACCTACCTACTAGCTTATTCTATTCCAAGTATATTCATGCTTTTGTTTACCTTCCACTTGTTATGAGAAAACTAGTGATTAAAGCTCTCACGAACTTGATGGCACACTTTACTTTACTTGCCCTTAATAAACTTGAACCATTGTGTCTTCTATGTTGTATATGCTTGCACTTATTTGTTGGGAATTAGCAGAACCATGCTTTCATGGAGAACGCTTTCAACATTGCACTTGGTACTTGTACCTAGTTGATATCATGCTCTTTTGTATATGGATGTCGTCGGTGTGAAATGAAAGGGGAGCTTGTAAGTCCATGGAGTTATGTATATGTGTTAGAGAAACGCCTGGGTCGCTGGTCTAATCCATGCTGACATGGTGGAAACCTGCAGCGTAACCATAATGATCTGTCTATGAAGCATTCTTCTTATAAAAAAAGAGTTCTATTGAGAAAAAAAGAGAAAAAGAAAAAAAAGATACTATGAAAAGAGGAAAGAGAGAAAAAAGCACCATATTCCCATGGTAAATAAGAAGAATGCTGTGATGCTTGTTGTCTGCTTGCCTTGTCATTTTGATATGGGGATTCTTCCGTATCATCGGGCAAGGGGTACCCCATTGGCGGTTCTCTATGATACACATGTACTTACGATGACAAGAACTTACCAGTGACTAAACTTGAGTAGCATGAGGAGCGGCCCTCGTATACAAGGGACATGAGATTTCTGACTTATACTTCGTCAAGCATGTACACCATAGTTTGTTCACTTTAACATTAATCACTTCAAGATGCTTATGATAGGGGATGAGAGCTGAAAGCTACAAGTACCATAATTTTTGGAAGCTCTTTATGAGACTTGAATCCCTACTTCCTTTTACAAAAGGCCTTTCTTCCACCATTATATTGAGTCTCCACCTTCTATCTTTATGCACTACTTTGAGAGCATAGTGGCCATTCTTAGTTCTATGTGCATTGTCCCAAGACTAGTTGATTGATGCATAACTTGTTATTGCTTGTTTGAAACTATTGTATCTAGTCACTCTTATGAACTTTGAAGGTGTCCTATGCATTTATATTTGCTACTCTATTGAGGGACAAGCTGAATACTATTATGCTATGTTTTCTTTATGTGAAACAAACAAACGTCTTGCAAAGCATGAAATTCATGAATATTTTGTTTGTGCCTTTTCATGTTGCATCATAGTTTCTTTGCTTATTGCTAGAACTTTGTCTTTCATGTTATGATTGAAGTACTATGATCCCAGCCTTGAATGTTTTGCAAATACTTTGATCAAGTCTTTGATGGTGCATGTCACCTCAAAAATTCTTTCTTTTTATCACTTACCTACTCGAGGACGAGCAGGAGTTAAGCTTGGGGATGTTGATACATTGCAAATGTATCTATAATTTTTGATGTTCCATGCTTGGTTTTATCCACTTTCTTGTGTTTTGTTCCAACTTTGGAGTACTTTTATTATGATTTCTTGGACTAACCTATTAACAAGAGCCACAGTGCCAGCTGCCTGTTTTCTGTTGTTTTTGGTTCAAGAAAAGTCAGAAAATGAATACTCTCGGAATTGGACAGGAAAAAAGCCAAAGTGCCTATTTTTCCGGAAGGGATCAAGTGCCAGAATACGAGACGGAGAGGGGCCAGGGGCCAGCCACACCACCTGGCCACGCGGCCAGGCCTGGCCCACGCCAGGGGGTGGTCTGGCCGACCCTAGCACCCCCTCGGCCTCTCCTTCCGCCTATAAGTTGCCCTCGGGACGAAAACCCTAGGTACTCGATCAAAAATCCACGAAAGAGTCTGTAGCCGCCGTCATCTCCATCCCTACACCAGGAGGGATCTGAAGCTCTCCCCGGCAGCCTGCCGGAGAGGGGAATTCACCCTGGAGGCCTTCTTCATCACCATACAAGCCTCCAGTGTGATGCGTGAGTAGTTCATCCTTGGACTACGGATCCATGTAGTAGCTAGATGGCTGGTTTCTCCTCCTTTGTGCTTTCATGTTTAGATCTTGTGAGCTCCGTTCATGATCAAGATCATCTATTTGTAATCCATACATGTTGTGTTTGCGGGGATCCGATGGATATTGAGATGATATTTCAGATTGATTATTGATTCTATCATGTCTTTGTTATTTGAGATCTTGCATGCTTTCCATTGTTAGTAGCTATCTTGGCCAAGTAGATGCTAGCAACTCCAAGAGTTAGTATTTATGCTCGATAGTGGGTTCATGCCTCTGGTAATCTGGGGAAGTGACAGAAATCTCTAAGGTACTAGATGTGCTATTGCTACTAGGGAGAAAACAACGATCTTTTGTTCATAGAACAATTGTATCGTTTACTTTACACGTAGTTCGTAAAGCAATAATCTGTTGCTTGCAACTTAATACTGCAAGCGGTTCGGATGATAACCTGAAGGCAGATTATTAGTCATAGATGCAGTTGGATGGCGGTCTATGTATTATGTTGTAATGCCCAATCAAGTCTCAAAGCAGTCAAGATGATTAATATATGCATGTATTGCTTTCTCGGTGTTTGTCAATTGCCCCGCTGTAATTTGTTCACCCAGCATGTTATCTATCTAAGGAGAGCCACCTCTAGTGAACTATGGATCCCGATCCTTTTCTTTACATATAATCTACAATCTTTTACTGCTTTGTGTTTACTTTCTGCAAACTTTTACTTCTTTCCATTCGATACGTTTAATCCTTTGTTTTCCACAAAACACGGTGAGATTGACAACCTCATCGCAAGTTGGGGACAAAGTTTTGTGGTTGTGTTCTGCAGGTCTCCACGTTGCTACTAGTACCGGTAGTGCGCCCTGCCAAAGCTCAGCTAGTAACACCTTTGAGGTGTTTCCTTGCTCCTACTGGTTCGATTAAACCTTGGTTTCATAACTGAGGGAAACTTGCTGCTGTGCTCATCATACCTTCCTCTTGGGGTTCCCAATGAGTTCTACATCAACACCGCCAACAAGCATTTTTCTGGGCGCCGTGCATTGAGCCATCAACCACATACACTCAAGTGGATGTGGTGATGCAATCTCTGTCACGCTGGTGCTCAATTGCATGTGGCATTTGCATTCCAGCATGTTCTAGGGCTTTCTAACCATGGTTTGACAGATGGAGTATCATTGCATGTGTTCTTTTCCAAACCACACTGATCCACATGACCACACACACTGAAGTGGTTGTGGTGATGCAACCGCTGTCACACTGGTGCTCCACTGCATGTGTCATTTGCATTTGAGCATGTTCTAGGGATTTTTCTGACCATGCTTTGACAAATTTGACTGTCATTGCATCTTCTATTTTCGAAACCATGATGATCCACATGAACACACACACTCAAGTGGGTGTGGTGATGCAACCTCTGTCACATTAGTGCTCCATTAAATGTGTTTTTTGCATTTCAGCATGTTCTACGACTTTTTGACCATGGTTTGACACAAGGAGTGTCATTGCACGTGTTATTTTACAAACCAAAATAATCCACATGACCGCACACACTCAAGTGGGTGTGGTGATGCAACCTCTATCACACTGGTGCTCCATTGCATGTGGCAGTTGCATTCCAGCATGTTCTAGGGCTTTTTCAACAAGGTTTGACACAATGGAGTGTCATTGCATGTGTTTTTTTCCAAAGCACAATGATCCACATGACCACACACACTCAAGTGGGTGTGGTGATGCAACTTCTGTCACACTGGTGCTTCATTACATGTGGCAGTTACATTCCAGCATGTTCTAGGGCTTTATGTCCACGGTTTGACATAATGAAGTGTCATTGCATGTGCTATTTTCCAAACCACAATGATCCACATGACCACACACACTCAACTGGGTGTGGTGATGTAACCTCTGTCACACTGGTGCTCCATTGCATGTGGTTGTTGCATTCCAGCATGTTCTACGACTTCTTTACCATGGTTTGACACATGGAGTGTAATTACATGTGTTCTTTTACAAACCACAATGATCCACATGACCCCACACACTCAAGTGGGTGTGGTGATGCAACCTCTGTCACACTGGTGCTCCATTGCATGTGGCAGTTGCATTCTAGCATGTTCTAGGGATTTCTGACCATGGTTTGACACAATGGAGTGTCATTGCATGTGTTTTTTTACCAAACCACGATGATCTACATGACCACACACACTCAAGTGTGTGTGGTGACGCAATCTATATCACACTGGTGCTCCATTGCATGTGGCATTTGTATTTCAGCATGTTCTAGGGCTTTCTAACCATGGTTTGACACAATGGAGTGTCATTGCATGTGTTCTTTACCAAACCACAATGATCCACATGACCACACACACGCAAGTGGGTGTGGTGCTGCAACCTCTGTCACGTTGGTGCACAATTGCATGTGGCATTTGCATTCCAGCATGTTCTAGGGCTTTCTGACAATGGTTTGACAGATGGAGTGTCATTGCATGTGTTCTTGTCCAAACTACAATGATCCACATGACCACACACACTCAAGTGGGTGTGGTGATGCAACCGCTGTCACACTGGTGCTCCATTGCATGTGGCATTTGCATTCAAGCATGTTTTAGGACTTTCCGACCATGGTTTGACATATGGGAGTGTCATTGCATGTTCTATTTTCCAAACCATGATGATCCACATGACCACACACACTCAAGTGGGTGTGGTGATGCAACCTCTGTCACCCTGGTGCTCCATTGAATGTGGTAGTTGCATTCCTACGTGTTCTACGACTTTTTGACCATCGTTTGAAACATGGAGTGTCATTGCATGTGTTCTTTTAAAAACCACAATAATCCACATGACCGCACACACTCAAGTGGGTGTGGTGATGCAACCTCTAGGAGGTGGTGCTCCATCGCATGTGGCAGTTGCATTCCAGCATGTTCTGTGACTTTTTTACCATGGTTTAACACATGGAGTGTCAATGCAAGTGTTCTTTTCCAAAACACAATGATCCACATGACCCCACACACTCAAGTGGGTCTGGTGATGCAACCGCTGTCACACTGGTGCTCCATTGTATGTGGTATTTGCACTCAAGCATGTTCTAGGACTTCCTGACCATGGATTGACATATTGGAGTGTCATTGCATGTTTTATTTTCCAAACCATGATGATCCACATGACCACACACACTCAAGTGGGTGTGGTGATGCAACCTCTGTCACACTGTTGCTCCATTGAATGTGGTAGTTGCATTCCAGCATGTTCTACGACTTTTTGACCATGGTTTGATACATGGAGTGTCATTGCATGTGTTATTTTACAAACCACAATAATCCAGATGACCACACACACTCAAGTGGGTGTGGTGATGCAACCTCTATCACACTGGTGCTCCATTGCATGTGGCAGTTGCATTCCAGCATGTTCTAGGGCTTTTTGACCATGGTTTGCCACAATAGAGTGTCATTGCATGTGTTCTTTACCAAACCACAATGATTCACATGACCAAACACACTCAAGTCGGTGTGGTGATGCAACCTCTGTCACGTTGGTGCTCCATTTCATGCGGAATTTGCATTCCAGCATGTTCTAGGGCTTTCTGACCATGGTTTGACCCATGGAGTGTCATTGCATGTGTTCTTTTCCAGACTACAATTATCCACATGACCACACACATTCAAGTGGGTGTGGTGATGAAACCCCTATCACGCTAGTGCTCCATTGCATGTGGCATTTGCATTCAAGCATGTTCTAGGGCTTTATAACCATGGTTTGACATATTGGAGTGTCATTGTATGTTCTATTTTCCAAACCATGATGATCCACATGGCCACACACACACTGTGAGAATATCATCTTGCGGCCCGAAAGTTGAGGCGCCCAGGCAACGCGATACCCAAGTTGCCTGTAATCAGCCGCGATGACCACAGTTAGCGTGCCAAATACTCAGAGGGTCTTTTTCGGCACGAATTCAACTTTATGTTTTAATACAAAATATTAGGCTAACAACCATCAAGTTGGCCCCCCCTGTCAGTTTTCGCTGTTATGTCGCTCCCATCGCTTAGCCGTCAATTAGGCTTGCAGCGTTGGTGCCTGCATCCATTACGCGTCTTCTTCTTCCCCGGAGCGGCAATCCGTGGGGCGTCGCGGCCATGGCATGGAGCTAGGACGTGGACGAACCTGCTCGGCCCTGCTCTCCTTCCTGTAGGCTTGCAACATTGGTGCTTGCATCCATTACGCGTCTTCTTCTTCCCCGGAGCGGCAATCTGTGGTCGCGGCCATGGCGCGAAGTTGGGATGTGACGAACCTATTCGGCCCCGCTCTCCTCCCCATCCCGAGTCGGAGCTCGTCCTCACCATGGCTACACCCATGGCATGGTGCAGGGACAAGAATTGGTTCCCGGTGAGATCTGTCACCATGTCGACCATGCTCGGTCCTGTTTTCCTCCTTCAGAATCCGAGCTTGTCATCGTCGTGGTCGCACCCGCACCAATTCTGCCACCTCTGCCGAGGTCTCTTTGGTAGCTCAAGTTCTGCCATGTTGAACCTGTAAGCGAATTCGGAGCTGGGCGGCGATAACCTGTTGTTGAACCTGTAAGGAATTTGCCGAAGGCTGCGTGCCGCGCCAAGGTCTCCAGTTGATGCCTTCAGCCTCGGCTTCTGCCAATGTCCAACTTCAATACGAAATTTCGAACAATTTAACTTGTTGATGCATTCCTTGAAAATTATAATATAATCAAACACTAGAAATATTTGGTAGTGTGCATGATCGGTAATATAATTGAACACTAGAAATTTTAAGGCATTCCATATAAAGGAGTAGATTAATACATATATATAGAAGGTTCACCAGAGACACCATGGATATATTGTCTTACATGCAACACACAGGTAATAATTAACTAAAACAAAATAAAAGCAGGGGTAGCAGCAGGAGGCCGGGACACGGAGATGCCTAGAAGGGCAGGGGCAGCCTAGTCGAGGGGATACATGCGAGTCCTGACATACTCCCGGAGGAATTTGCCGGAGGCTGCGTGCCGCACCAAGGTAATCGGCTTATGCTTTCTTCCTCCGCTTTTGCGAACACCCACCACGTGTTGGATCATGCTATCGAGGTCCACGTTGATTTCTTTACCACGGAATGGGCAAAACAGTCTCCCCCTACGCTAGAAACAGATTTGGCCACACCGTAACCGCATCAGCATGTAGCGGCTCTTGTTGTCCCTGGAATCCTTGCTATCGTCCACGTCATCATCATCCTCCTGTTGATTTTTAAGAACATAACTTAGGACTCATACATATGATTGAATTGTATTACAACTCAAGAATTGACAACATATATATGTAAGACAATATTAAGTTGATATCAAAGAGAAAGCATCTCAGCAATAGTTTGATCGGTTCATATATCATTTTATCTCAACAAAATAACAATTAATTGGATTAGAGTGTATGTAGAATAAATCTAGGGGCCTCATAAGTTTCTTCAGGTATGGAGTGAGCGAACCAAGTAACAATTGCACAACCTATATTGTTCTTGTACATCGAGGTTCGCTAACTCATCCATGAAAAAATCTGACACCAATGTGTCTGCCTCTCTTTTGGGGCAAATTTGAATTGTTGGCCACAATAAGAAATTGAAACGTAATCGTACAAAACAATATTCAGGGATATACATAGTCAGGTACAAAAACAAGCCTAAATATTGTAATTATAAATAAAAAACCAAACAATTAATATTCAGGTACATGTTAAAAATACTTATGATCAAAACCATTCATATACATATGCATCATACGAATCATTCAAAGATAAGAAACAATTCGAGGATCATATATGTAGTTCCATATGTGAATAAATCAAGGGCCTCATAATTTGTTTTAGAGATGGAGTTGGAGAACCAAAGTACCAACAACACAACCTATATTGTTTGTGTGCATTGCTGCCTCAGGTTCACCAACCCATCCCTAAAACACGACACCATCATATGTGTCTCCCCTTGAACTCTTTTGGGGCAAATTTCAATCATCGGCCTCGGTGACAAACTGAAATGTAATTCTTATACACTATGAATGCATGGAATAAATAGTTCAAATATCATAGTTCTATGAATGTAGAATAAAGATTGTGGCCTCATAAGTTTCTTTAGGGATGGCGTAAGCGAACCAAGTAACAATTTCACAACTTATATTGTTCTTGTACATGGCCCTAGGTTTGCTAACTCATCCCTGAAAAAATCTGACACCAATGTGTCTGCCTCTCTTTTGGGGCAAAGTTGAATCATTGGCCACAATAAGAAATTGAAATGTAATCGTACAAAACAATATTCAAGGATATACATATGCATCATACGACTCATTCAAAGATCAGAAACAATACAAAGATTATATATAGGATCCATATGAGAATAAATTAAGGGCCTCATTATTTTTTTCAGAGATGGAGTTGGAGAACCAAAATGCCAACAGCACAACCTATATTGTTTATGTACATTGCTGCTTCAGGTTCACTAACCATCCCTAAGAAAACGACGCCATCAGATGCCCTTGCACTATTTTGGGGCAAAATTGAATCATTAGGCTCAGTAAGGAATAGAAATGTAATGTTATAGGCATGTTGTGCATCGAAATCAACACTCAACTAGCAAACTCAACTAGATGGCAGATGAGCAGATTGGGGTTTTGTGACTAGACGGATTAGGGTTTTGTGACTAGATGGCAGATGCATCAATCGACCGTTCGAACCATATATATACTACCCTACTTCAGGAGCAAAAGAATCTATACACGATTGAGCAAATCCTATGTATGAACAGTGAAATCTGCGGCTGTGACTAGAGAAGCTAGCAATGTAGTACCTCAGACTCCTCATCATGGATCTCCTCCTCGAACTCGTCATTCTCTGTGATTGCATCGAAGATTTCTTAGATGGCGATGGGGTCGTTGATATAGAGCACCGGATTGACTCTGCCTGCCGCCTGCCCCCCATCCAGATCTGCCGCTGGCACCACGACATTGTCGGCCACCTGCTGCTTGATGGTGATGGCTACTGGCTGGACGGATGAGCTCGAACCCTCGACGGTGTGGCGACGAGCGGTGTTCGTGCCCGGAGAAGACGCCTCTGCCTGCTTGGCAACGAACGAGCCATCTGCTGCTGTGCCTTCAACTGGCTTCACCTCTGGCTCGTCTCCACGCGTACGCTTCATGGCGCACCTAGGGAAGGAGGTGGTGCAAGCGAAGGAGCTTCGGTGCATGCAGTAGGTGCAGATTGGGGTTTTGGGACTAGACAGATTGGGGAAAATGACACGAGCTCATGGAAGAAGAAGGCCGAGCGGGTTTATAAACACTGGACCATTTGTAGTCCTAGAGTGGACACGTGTGGTGGGTGGGGGATGGGGCTACCACGATCTCCACCTTTTTTGGTTCCCTTTTTTTTGAAACAACCACGATCTCCATGTTAGAACTGCATTGAAAACACACTCATGGCAGACCTCGAATCCACTGCATGCAAGTGGCATGGAACCAATTTCTAGCAATGTTAGATCTACTCGAGGGGCCCCCTTGACTCATGGAAGTTACTTGCGGTAGGGCCCAGTTGGAAGTGAGATTGAGAGCGCTGCGTAAAAATGGGATATGTCTTATTAAAATCAAGTGGCAATAAATTGCAGCGACCCATCGACAGCCATACACTCGATGACCCCGTTGCCCTGTGCATGTGTTGTAGTAGCAGTAGTAGGCTTTTCAGACTTGATTAAACATGACATGACCAGTCGACGACTTTTTCCATGGACGGCTTCGTGTTCCTTCTTGTAGAAGTCTCACTGAGGGAGACGTTTGTGCTGTCTCGCGATGTACTGTGAAGGGAACAACATGTGCAATGATCCTTGTTGGATCACATAGGATCAATGGTTGGTGCGCACGATCCGCATGACAACTGTGACAACCTGTCACATCCCAAAATTTTCCAAATTTTGAAATGTGAAAATTTTAAACAAAATGAAGAACCAAGTTCTTTGAAATTCAGAAGGAACAAAAACTTTTGGAACATTTAATATAATGCCTCCAAAACCCAAGCCAAACAAAATGATTTTTGTTTGTGAAGTGGTGTGCATATTTAAAAATCCCAAATCATGAAGCATGCATGAGCTTCTTGACTTGGTTGCATTTTAAAAACGCAAGAGAAATGAAAAATATCTCAAACCCTAAAACTCTAATTATTTGTTAACACTAAGAACAACACAATACTATGGATATACTCCATATTTATATTAAACAAAATAACTCCTATGAGGGCTAAAAAGATAAAGGACAAATTAATAAAACAATAGAAATTGGTTTCATCCAATTTGGAGCCATGGATAAAAAGATATGAATTATTTTGAGAATATAATTAAGAAAGGAAATATTAACTATTAAAGCCAAAGTGAATAAATTTGGTTAGAAAAATTTGAGTTAGAAAGTAAATGTGTTCTATAATGCCCTAAAACCTAATTTGAGTTTTACAAATTTTTAGAAATTTGTTTGATTCAAATTGGATCATTAAATCAAAAGTTGTTTAAGAAAAAAGAAAAAGAAAAAGAAAAACTGAAGGAATAAAAAAAACAGCAGCAGCAGCTCGGCCCAAACCTAGCCCACAAAGCCCACCCGGCACTCCCCCTTCCCCCTCTCTTTCTTTCTCACCAAACCCTCCTCACACCCCCTCGCTGACGGCTCGTCCCCACCTCCACGTCACCCTCCACCTCAGCTTCTTCCACGCGAACGGCCGGCACCCCCTCCCCTCCTCTGCCGTTACCAAGTCCGGCTGAATTCGACCGTTTCCGCGAATTAATCTCCACTCCGACCATGGCCTCTTAATCCCCACCCCTTCTCTTTGTTTTCCCCTTAGACACCGCCACCTGAGAGCCACTAGGCTGCTCGGAATCTTGCTCGGACCATCGCAGACCCCGACGAGCTCCGGCGATGATTCCGGCGAGAACCTGCTGCCCCGCGCTCTCTTTTCTGCCCTGTTAGATTCACCATCCTCAAGCGCATCTGCTAACCCCCTCCATTTGCATTGGCATGCCCCAGGTCGACGCCACGGTCATCACCGGAGATTTTCTGCCGCCGCCGTTTACCGACAAGTTCCGGTGAGTCGCAGGTTCCTGCCGCCCTACTTTGGCCACCACAAGCTTCTACACGACCAGGCACACCTTACTGACTTTCTATTTTGTCTGCTCGAGCCCCAGGGCAATTCCACCGTCTCAGAGACGCGAGCTCCACCGTCGGTAGGTACTTCGGTGAGGAATTCCCGGCGAATCTGAGCGCCCCTTCATCGACCGCGAGCATCCTCGAGACCACCTCGACCGCGGCGATCGCTGGTAATAGTCCACGGTCTCCCTGCCCCTCTAGAACCACCGGAGCGCCACCCACCTAACGCACCGCTGCCGCGCGCTGTCGCCAGCGCCGCCAGTCCATGGTCGACGCGCTGAGCGCCGTCCGATCCGTCGTCTGCGGCTAGGATTAGATCGACGAGCGAAACGGTACGGGCTAATCTGGATTGCCCGTTGCCACTTAAAATCCAACGGCCCACGTTGTCGATCCGCCCGAACTGGTACGAGCCAATAAGAACACGCCACGTAGGCCTGAGCGTCTGTTTAAATTAGAAAATAGGCAGAATTTGTATTAAACTTAGAAATTCAATAACTTTTGATCCACAAATCAGAAAAATGCAAATTTGGTGTCTATGGATTCAGAAAAATGAGAGCTTCACTGCTGAGTCCTTATTTCACCCTTTAGCTTCTGTAAAATAGAAGTTTTAGGCAGAACCTTTTTAGGAGTATTTTACCCATAAAAATTGTTTTGTAAATTATTTTTGGGTGAATCTTTTTGCTATGGATTGCAAATTGAACCCTCTGTCCAGTAAGACCAAAATATAAATTTGGTTGGCTATGCCTATTAGTATGGAAATTATTTAGTGAGTTTGGCCTTTCTAAATACTAGAAATTATTGCTAATTATTACAATTGCACAAATGGTTGCATTTGTAATCTTGCAATTATAAAATATTCATAAAACACTTAGTATTGTTCAAAACCTTGTTATAACAATTTGTACAATAAAATTGCCATCTTGCATGCTTGCATATTTTGCATGATTTTTGTATTGCCATTAGTGTTGACTTTGTGCATGTTTTGTCTTGGTTGTTTTGTTTGATAGATTGTGTGGATTGTCAAGTGTGTTACTGCAAAGAGTGTACCAACACCACCAACTACTAAGGCAAGTGGCACTATCATCCATGTCCTACTATTTTTATTACACTTAGTGGATTTTTGTAGTATGCATGATAGGACTACTATGATACTATGCTATGCTATATCCTATTAGGATATCCTTTATATATCCCTTAGTGGAAATACTGTAGTTGTAGTATGCTTAGCCCTGCTATGGATTCAGGGTGGAATATACCATATTGTGATTATATAAAGTGTTGGAAAAATATATGTTTTGTATAATAAAACAAGTACTCAATGAATCACCTGGGTGGAATGTGGATACTCAGTTGAGAATAAGGTGGCAACAAAGAGAATCATGTCTATGGCTATCTCTTTCGTGTGTGCACTAGGAGAATACCACCCAGGAACTTAGAGATTGAACATGTTTCTCGTATAGTGGCTTTCGTGTACAGCCACATGCCAAATGGGCTCTGGCTTAGTCAATTACATAGTGGGAGACCCATGCATTGGTACCTCTTCAGGTTAATTGGAATTATGCATTGGAGGTTTATCCATGCATTGGTGCCTGGTAGATGTGCTGGCATTATGTATTGGGAGGACTCCTATGGAAAGACTTTGTCACATTCTCGATCTGCCGGTACTCCATCTTGGTGAGTACTAATCCAGCGGCCACTGGTGGCGTCAAGACGAGATTGTGTCTTGTGGGTAAAGTGTACAACTTCTGGAGAAGATTAAATTCTAAGTACTTAGCCGTGTCCCCGGTTATGGACAACTCTAAGCAACTAAGGCCTGAAGCTATGGAAGATCTCGACATTCCAATTTCTCAAAGTAAAACTTGATGGTGTCAACAAGGAATTAGAAGAACTTGGAGTTTTCCAAGGAGTTCAGAAAGATATTGAAAGATGAAAAATATTTTGCAAAGATAGGATAAAACCATGTTGCTTTCTGCAAATAAGCCTAAGCTCTACTTAGCCAAATATGCATGTAGTGATAGTCCTACTTATATTCACCAACTAGTGACACTTGCCAATACATTCAAAGTATTGACCCTTTTGTGGCTGCAACCTATCATGTTGCAGGTTATTCTATTGATGAGTGGGGATTGATGATAGAGGTTATGAGTCTACACCCAACATGTTTGCCTGTGGCACATGAAGATGAAGGACTCCATGCTTTACTTGTATTCTGCTGCTTTGTAATAAGATAGCCTATGGCTATGAGTATGTAATAAAGTATTTATATTCTGGATCATGCGATGTAATATGACCTTTGTATCTTGATATTACATCTTAAACTGTGGGTGCTAGCTATTCGATCCAGGGACTAGCACTATAAATACAGGGATTCAAACCAAGCCAGGTTTGGGTCTTTACACAACCAATCAGGGCGTAGCAGACAGAGTGAGCACAGGTTTGGCTTCTATGAAAGAGAGAGAGGGAAAAACTGAGTAGTATCAAAAAACCAAGGGAAAAAATGAGTAGTATAAAAATGGAAAGTGAGTGTCTTGTACAATGAAATGCATCATGGCATACATCAAATTATGCCAAGATAGATCCACTTGAGTTCATTGGATGTGTGTTCTTCTCATAAACCACATGGATCCGCTAGAGTTCATTGCATGTGTGTTATTGTCATAAACCACATGGATCCACCAGTGTCATTGCATGTATGTTCTTTTCATAATCCACATATGGATCCACCAGTGTCATTGGATGTGTGTTCTTTTCACAAACCACATATGGATCCATCAATGTCATTGAATCTGTGTTCTTTTCACAACCACATATGGATCCACCAGAGTCATTGCATGTCTGTTCTTTTCACAAACCACATAAGGATCCACTAGAGTCATTGGATGTGTGTTATTTTCAGAAACCACATATGGACCCACCAGTGTCATTGCATGTGTGTTCTTTTCACAAACCACATAAGGATCCACCAGTGTCATTGGATGCGTGTTAGTTTCATAAACCATGTGAGCATGTGTGTTCTTTTCACAAACCACATATGGATCCACTAGTGTCATTGAATGTGTGTTCTTTTCCTAAAACACATATGGATCCACTAATATCATTGCATTTGTGTTCTTTTCATGAACCACAGCTAGAGTCATTGCATGTATGTTCTTTTCACAAACCACATATGGATCCACCAGAGTCATTGCATGTCTGTTCTTTTCACAAACCACACAAGGATCCACCAAAGTCATTGCATGTCTGTTCTTTTAATAGACCTCATATGGATCCACCAGAGTTCATTGCATGTGTGTTCTTTCAACAAACCACATATGGATCCACCAGTGTCATTGCATGTGTGTTCTTTTCACAAATCACAGATGGATCCACCAGTGCCATTGCATGTGTGTTCTATTCATTAACCACATATGGACCCCCTAGTGTCATTGCATGTGTGTTCTTTTCATTAACCACAACTAGTGTCATTGCATGTCTGTTATTTTCATAGACCACATATGGATCCACCAGAGTTCATTGCATGTGTGTTCTTTTCATTAACCACAACTAGTCATTGCATGCGTGTTCTTTTCACAAACCACATATGTATCCACCAGAGTTCATTGCATGTCTGTTCTTTTCACAAACCACATATGGATCCACCAGTGTCATTGAAATATGTGTTCTTTTCATAAACTACATGGATCCTAACCTTAGGAGAGCCCTAACCTTAGCCCCCAATGGTGGCCGTTAGACCGAGTCTTCTAGAAGGCACGCCCTAACACAATTGTTTTGCATGACGATTGTTACATACCGTTCGATCGGGGCACTTGGACGATTGGGATGGTCTTCGTAAGAGCGAGCCGCGAGTAGGCTGTTCTACGACATGATTGGCCATGCTTACTGCCCACTTTCTCTTGGCAAACTCGCAACATCGGGGGATCCCCTTTTGCGAGTGTCATGACTCACGACTTCCATGGGCCATATGCCAGTGTCACGTCCCCCTACTTCTCTTCCTCCCCATACTTCTCTTCCTTCCCCTTGAAGCCACTTTCCCCACTTCTCTCCCATCCTGCCGTAGCCGCAAGCCAACAACGCCTCCAGCTATCTCTCCCGTAGCCACCCCAGTCCCCCACCCCTCTCTCGCCATGGGTTCAAGGGGATATGGTGAGGAAACGCGTCATGACGACAGGGATGGTGATTTCGACGTGAGTCGTCTCATCTCTATATCTATCATCTGTGGCCAATTATCTATTTTGAGCTAGATCTACTTTGTTTACTCATGCGTGTATGATGTGTTAGGCCAACCAGACGATGTACGACTCCGACTATCATGGTTTAGCAGATGAAGACAGTCCTCCGCTATGTAAACATGGATATGTGCCCGCTAAATTTGTAGTGTTCGAAGGACAAAACACAGGCATGATGATATGGGGTGGACCGATCTTCTCAGCAAGCACTTGTCGATGATGATGGTGGATGATAGGTATCTAGTGCGTAGCTATGATCTCTCCCACTCGAACCCTGATGCCAATGCAATAGCTCTCGAACCTTGTAGGATATTCACAACACCACACTCTTATGCACGCAACCATCGACCACGAACGGTAGTTTGCAATCTACTAATTCCCAGTGGAACAACATATCACACTCAATTATAGTTGGTAAAATCGATCACAGGGTAATTCCAGATGTTCTATGAAAGAAACAACTCCAAAATATTTTAACGTGGTCTAACCCTAACTTGGTGTGGCGCCCCATATATTTAAGAGTCTGGGGGCGGCGGCCTAGGTGGGATCCGAGTTGGTCCCACCCAACTAAAAGATACAAACCGACCCATAAATGGTTCGGCCTCATGTCTCTATCGTGGCAGAGTTTGACTTGGTTTCTCTATCGTGGCAGCCTACCATGGCAGAGTTTGGGCCAATTTTCCTGCCGCGGCAGCCTGTCTTGGTAGAAAACAGGGGCTTTTCTCTACCACGGAAGATAACTTCCTCCACTTGTTGATCTCCATCTTTGACAGCTCCTTGCGCTTCCTCCCACTCCTCCCTCGTGCATTCTTCATTGATCAACATGCCATGCTCCATATGCTTCAGCTCCTCGCTCCGTGCTACGCCTTCTTCTCCCATGTACCTAATCATACAATAGCACAAAGACTTAGGCAATATAAAGTTCTTATAAATGAAAGCATCATGGTCAACTAGGAATGAATTCACCTGATAGTCATTATTGATTTGACTCAATATTTCCTTCCAGTTCAAGCAGTCAGAATCATCATAATCCCTGTATATATCCTCATCATAGGAGGTTTTTATGGTGTCAAGGACATCATGTAATGATGCATGGTAGAAGTTGCTGTGTTGTCAAATGGGTAGATCCAGAGTGGCCCAAATTGATGCAAAAAATCCTGGACAAACTATGGGATATGACTGTTGAGTTGAAAGAATCCATAGTCAGCTCACTTCTTGACAGTGCTAAGATGAAGCTATTTGACCCAGTTGACACAACCAAGCTTAATCGAGATCTCAGGAGGGTGCAAGACAAGGTTAGCAAAGTCGAGAAGGAGAGGGATGTGGCGTTTCCCTAAAGGCTAAAGCAGAGCAAAAACTGACTCAAGCAAGGAATGATCTTCACCAGGCCAAAGTCCTGCAGTTCACAACTACAAGTATTGAGAGTGCATGCGGATAAATGCAGAGAAACAATTGAAGTTGTGCAAAAAGATGCTAAAAGGAAGGAGTAGATGATTCGATCCTTGCTCTCGTAGGAAGATGCGCATCGGGCTAAGATTAGGAAGATCAAGGAGATGTGTGATAAGTAGTTCTATTTAGCTTGAGCTCCGTGATTTTTTAAGTTATAATAGTAGTACTTGTTGACCTAGCGGTCTGAACTAGTGGTCCCGAAATCCTAGGAGAAAAAATGGTTGCCTGTTAATCTGTCTTAACCCTGCATTACTTCCTTTTGTCTGATCATGGTGGTATTCTGACATTGTTGGTTTGTTTAAACGTAATCTACGTGGATTGTGCCGCATGCAAATGGCACAACCACAATTTACAAAGTGTAAGCACGTACACCTGGTTACTGGAGATCCGGGAGCTTCGCCAGATGCAGGGGATTCAGGAGCAGGGAGGCGGTGAGATAGACAGGCTCAAGATTAGGCCAGAAAGTGGTACCAATTTCCTCATCATCTGGGCATTATCGGTTGCCATTGCTGTTTATGTTGCCATGTCGTTGTGCAGCAGCTGAAAATAAGTTGTTGTTTCGTGGAGTGTAGCATCTTAAATAATGTATTTTTGTGACACTTACATTCCATCGAATTTGGAGACCTCCTGCCCCTCAGCAATCGTGGAACCAGTGCTGCGTGTTTTCAGATAGTAGTGGCACAATCACAATTTTGGATTCAACTACTGACTCAGACATTTTCAAACCATAAGTCCCAGTACATTTTCTCTAAGAACATGGGTAGATTGTTTTGCCCTGCAAAGTTCCACACACAGAACTCCAGAATTTAACTGAATTACATATATAGGTTCAAGTTCAACACATTATTATTTATCTTCATTGCCAGCAGCCTTCTTCCCAGCCTGGGTGCCAAGCCTTCACGTCCACTGGCTTCTTTATTTCCTGCCTTCTTCCTCTTCCTCGGTGCCAATTTTCTTAGCTTCATGTACTCTGTATCGCCGAGACAATCAGCACCAGAATCGTGTCCAGCATCATCTTTCCACTCATTTTTATTTTCTTCCGGCAGCAAAATGACTGACCCGAAGTCATGTTCCTAACCTTGCGGCGCTTCCTATCAAAGAAACGGGATTGTTGCATAACTTCCCAATATCTACAAAGTAAATAAAACAAAAATTACAATTCAGCACAAACATGCGAACCCCAAGAGACTTTTGCTTACCAGGAGGTAATTGGGTTCGAGCGACCACCCTGTCCAAGAATAGAAGGGCGACTCCCAGTTACAGCAGCTTCCACATCCAGTACATCACAATTCAGCTCAACATGCAAGCCGAAGCATACCTTTTCATCAACCCAATTAGCTGACTATCACATGTTAGAGGAACCATGATGCCTTGTTCATCCATGAAGCTGAACTTTGCAGTCTGCTTGGACCATTATTCATTATGATTACGCAGAGCAGCAACCATACCAGGGATAGTGCAGAGCTGCACAGACACTTCTTCCATCGTGATACAATGGTGTCCATACCACTTGCCCTTCACCCTTACTTATTTAGAGTCGTACCTGAAGAGGGCTACCGCAACTAGGTAAGGGTGGTCCACGGAGATCCCACTTGATAGAAAACTATGGACAAAATATGTTTGTCAGCATTGGGCTAACAAACAATTTTAGGTTCAGTATCCTGCTAGCAGTTATAATTAGTGTGAATAGCAAAGAGAAGGGTAGCTCACCTGCATGTAGCCAGAACTTCTTCTTCCTTGGTAGTAGGATCTGCCATCCTCCGAGCTGCTCAGCTCGTCGACGGTGGAGGCGGGCTAGAGCCTCGCAACGGCGGCTACGACATGTGCCATTGGAGCTCGGGATCAGCGAATGGGCACAACAACTGGGCGCTGCAACTTGGCGCCAGAAGTCAAATGTCCGAAGGGATCGTTCTGCCTAGAGGGTAGATTTCGATGCCACCGGTGCTAGGGGAGAGGGGATTTGTGAAATTGGTCAACACATCCAATCCACTTAGTTCCTCGATTTTCCTAAGAGGTTGCCGCGTTGGCGCTCGCGTCACGGACAGATGACCGACATGTGGGTCCCGACCGTCTACTTCATGGGGCAGTTTAACGAAATGTTTGAATTTGGCAGGGGTGAGATGAGTTTGCCTCGAAATGGCCCCTCTCAGTAGTTGGCAGCCCAACTTTACGAAACACGACAATTACAGGTAACTGGGGTACCACGATGCAGTAGCCCAGGAACTTTTGGGCCACAAACAAACAATCCCCCACACTCAATTGGGTGTCGTGATGCAACCTCTGTCACACTGGTTCTCCATTGAATGTGGTAGTTGCATTCCAGCATGTTCTACGACTTTTTCAACATGGTTTGACACATGGTGTGTCATTGCATGTGTTCTTTTACAAACCACAATAATCCACATGACCTCACACACTCAAGTGGGTGTCGTGATGCAACCTCTGTCACACTGGTGCTCCATTGCATGTGGCAGTTGCATTCCAGCATGTTCTAGGGCTTTTTGACCAAGGTTTGACATAATGGAGTGTCATTGCATGTGTTCTTTACCAAACCACAATGATCCACATGACCACACACACTCAAGTGGGTGTGGTGATGCAACCTCTGTCACACTAGTGCTCCATTGCATGTGGCATTTGCATTCTAGCATGTTCTAGGGCTTTTTGACCATGGTTTGACACAATGGAGTGTCATTGCATGTGTTCTTTACCAAACCACAATGATCCACTTGACCACACACACTCAAGTGGGTGTGCCATTGTAAACTATATCACGTTGGTGCTCCATTGCATGTGGCATTTGCATTCCATCATGTTCTAGCGCTTTTTGACCATGGTTTGATAAAAAGGAGTGTCATTGCATCTGTTATTACCAAACCACAATGATCTGCATGACCACACATACTCAAGTGGGTGTGGTGATGCAACATCTGTCACACTAGTGCTCCATTGCATGTGGCAGTTGCATTCCAGCATGTGCTAGGGCTTTTTGACCATGGTTTGACACATGGAGTGTCATTACATGTGTTCTTGTCCAAACCACAATGATCCACATGAGCACACACACTCAAGTGGGTGCGGTGATGCAACCTCTATCACACTGGTGCTCCATTACATGTGGTAGTTGTATTCCAGCATGTTCTAGGTCTTTCTTACCATGGTTTGACACATGGAGTGTCATTGCATGTGTTCTTTTCCACACCACAATGATCCACATGACCACACACACTTAAGTGGGTGTGGTGATGCAACCTCTGTCACAATGGTGCTCTGTTGCATGTGGCATTTGCATTCCAGCCTTGTTCTAGGGCTTTCTGACCATGGTTTGAAACAATGGTGTGTCATTGCATGTGTTCTTTTCCAAACCACAATGATCCACATGACCGCACACGCTCAAGTGGGTGTGGTGATGCAACCTTTGTCACACTGGTGCTCCATTGCACATGACAGTTGCATTCCAGCAGTTCTAGGTGTTTTTGACCACGGTTTGACACAATGGAGTGTCATTGGATGTGTTGTTTACGAAACCACAATGATCCACATGACCACACACACTCAAGTGGCTGTGGTGATGCAACCTCTGGCACACTAGTGCTCCATTGCATGTGGCATTTGCATTCTAGCATGTTCTATGTCTTTTTGACCATGGTTTGACACAATGGAGTGTCATTGCATGTGTTCTTTACCAAACCACAATGATACACTTGACCACACACACTCAAGTGGGTGTGCCATTGTAAACTCTATCACGTTGGTGCTCCATTGCATGTGGCATTTGCATTCCATCATGTTCTAGCGCTTTCTCACCATGGTTTGATAAAAAGGAGTGTCATTGCATCTGTTTATTACCAAACCACAATGATCCGCATGACCACACATACTCAAGTGGGTGTGGTGATGCAACATCTATCACACTGGTGCCCCATTGCGTGTGGCAGTTGCATTCCAGCATGTGCTAGGGCGTTCTGACCATGGTTTGACACATGGAGTGTCATTGCATGTGTTCTTGTCCAAACCACAATGATCCACATGAGCACACACACTCAAATGGGTGCGGTGATGCAACCTCTATCACATTGGTGCTCCATTGCATGTGGTAGTTGTATTCCAGCATGTTCTAGGGCTTTGTTACCATGGTTTGACACATGGAGTGTCATTGCATGTGTTCTTTTCCACACCACAATGATCCACATGACCACACACACTTAAGTGGGTGTGGTGATGCAACCTCTGTCACAATGGTGCTCCGTTGCATGCGGCATTTTCATTCCAGCCTTGTTCTAGGGCTTTCTAACCATGGTTTGACACAATGGAATGTCATTGCATGTGTTCTTTTCCAAACCACAATGATCCACATGACCGCACACACTCAAGTGGGTGTGGTGATGCAACCTTTGTCACACTGGTGCTCCATTACACATGACAGTTGCCTCCTAGCAGTTCTAGGTGTTTTTGACCATGGTTTGACACAATAGAGTGTCATTGCATGTGTTGTTTACGAAACCACAATGATCCACATGACCACACACACTCAAGTGGGTCGGTGATGCAACCTCTGGCACGCTAGTGCTCCATTTCATGTGGCATTTGCATTCCAGCATGTTCTAGGGCTTTCTGACCATGGTTTACCACAATGGAGTGTCATTGATGTGTTTTTTACAAAATCACAATGATCCACATGACCACACACACTCAAGTGGGTGTGGTGATGCAACCTCTCTTAGGCTGGTGCTCCATTGCATGTTGCATTTGCATTCTAGCATGTTCTAGGGCTTTATGACCATGGTTTGACACATGGAGTGTCATTGGATGTGTTCTTTTCCAAACCACAATGATCCACATGCCCGCACACACTCAAGTGGGTGTGGTGATGCAACCTTTGTCACACTAGTGCTCCATTGCATATGGTAGATGCATTTCAGCATGTTCTAGGGCTTTCTGACCATGGTTTGACACATGGAGTATCATTGCATGTGTTCTTTTACAAAAACCACAATGATCCACATGACCACACACGCTCAAGTGGGTGTGGTGATGCAACCTCTATCATACTGGCGCTCCATTGCATGTGGCATTTGCATTCCAGCTTGTTCTAGGGATTTCTGACCATGGTTTGACACAATGGAGTGTCATTGCATGTGTTCTTTATCAAACCACAATGATCCACATGACCACACACAGTCAAGTGGGTGTGGTGATGCAACCTTTGTCACACTGGTGCTGCATTGCATGTGGCAGTTGCATTCCAACAAGTTCTAGAGCTTTCTAACCATGGTTTTACACATGGATTGTCATTGCATGTGTTCTTTTCGAAACCACAATGATCCACATCACCACACACACTCAAGTGTGTGTGGTGATGCAACCTCTATCACACTGGTTCTCCATGGCATGTTGCATTTGTATTCCAGCATGTTCTAGGCCTTTATGACCATGGTTTGACATAGTTAAGTGTGATTGCATTTGTTCTTTACCAAACCACAATGATCCACATGACCACACACAATCAAGTGGGTGTGGTGATGCAACCTCTATCACACTAGTGCTCCATTGCATGTGGGAGTTGCATTCCAGCATGTTCTAGGGCTTTCTGACCAAGGTTTGACACAATGGAGTCTCATTGCATGTGTTGTTTACCAAACCACAATGATCCATAGGACGACACACACTCAAGTGGGTGTGGTGATGCAACCTCTATCACACTGGTGCTCCATTGCACGTGGAAGTTACATTCCAGCATTTTCTAGGGCTTTCTAAACATGGTTTCACACAATGGAGTGTCATTGCATGTGTTGTTTACCAAACAATAATGATCCACATGTCCACACACACTCAAGTGGGTGTGGTGATGCAACCTCTGTCACACTGGTGCTCCATTGCATGTGGTAGTTGCATTCCAGCATGTGCTAGGGCTTTCTAACCATGGTTATAGAGTGTCATTGCATGTGTTGTTTTCCAAACCACAATGATCCACATGACCACACACACTCATGTGGGTGTGGTGATGCAACCTCTATTACACTAGTGCTCCATTGCATGTGGCAGTTGCATTCCAGCATGTTCTAGGCTTTCTGTCCATTGTTTTACACATGGAGTGTCATTGCATGTGTTCTTTTCCAAACCACAATGATCCACATGATCACACACACTCAAGTGGGTGTGGTTATGCAACCTTTGTCACACTAGTGCTCCATTGAATGGGCAGTTGCATTCTAACAAGTTCTAGGGATTTCTTTCCATGGTTTGACACATGGAGTGTCATTGCATGTGTTCTTTTCCAAACCACAAAGTGTGTGTGTGGTGATGCAACCTCTGTTATGACCATGGTTTGACACATGGAGTATCATTGCATGTGTTCTTTTACAAAAACCACAATGATCCACATGACCACACATACTCAAGTGGGTGTGGTGATGCAACCTCTGTCATACTGGCGCTCCATTGCATGTGGCATTTGCATTCTAGCTTGTTCTAGGGCTTTCTGACCATGGTTTGACACAATGGAGTGTCATTGCATGTGTTCTTTATCAAACCACAATGATCCACATGACCACAAACAGTCAAGTGGGTGTGGTGATGCAACCTTTGTCACATCGGTGCTGCATTGCATGTGGCAGTTGCATTCCAACAAGTTCTAGGGATTTCTAACCATGGTTTGACACATGGAGTGTCATTGCATGTGTTCTTTTCCAAACCACAACGATCCACATGACCACACACACTGTGTGGTGATGCAACCTCTATCACACTGGTTCTCCATTGCATGTTGCATTTGTATTCCAACATGTTCTAGGGCTTTATGACCATGGTTTGACACAATTAAGTGTGATTGCATTTGTTCTTTACCAAACCACAATGATCCACATGACCACACACAATAAGTGGGTGTGGTGATGCAACCTCTATCATACTAGTGCTCCATTGCATGTGGTAGTTGCATTCCAGCATGTTCTAGGGCTTTCTGACCAAGGTTTGATAGAATGGAGTGCCATTCCATGTGTTGTTTACCAAACCACAATGATCCATATGACGACACACACTCAAGTGGGTGTGGGGATGCAACCTCTATCACACTGGTGCTCCATTTCATGTGGAAGTTACATTCCAGCATTTTCTAGGGTTTTCTGACCATGGTTTCACACAATGGAGTGTCATTGCATGTGTTGTTTACCAAACAACAATGATCCACATGTCCACACACACTCAAGTGGGTGTGGTGATGCAACCTCTGTCACACTGGTGCTCCATTGCATGAGGCAGTTGCATTCTAGCATGTTCTAGGGATTTTTGACCATGGTTTGACATAATGGAGTGTTATTGTATGTGTTGTTTAGCAAACCACAATGATCCACATGACCACTTACAGTCAAGTGGGTGTGGTGATGTAACCTTGGTCACACTGGTTTGTCGTAGTGTGGAACACGGCAGTGCCATCAGGGATGGCATAAGAGGGGATAATCAAGATGCTATCGGTGGCTACTCGCAACGGGTTGGGCACAGATACTACAAATACAACGATGTACCCAGGTTCAGATCCCTCTTGTCAAGGTAACACTCCTACTCCTGCAAGGATCTACTATATTGTAATACCTCGGACATTACGCTCTAAGCACGAGCCTGGATGAACCAAAAGTGGATAAGGGATTCTATCGCGGAGGCCCAAGGTCACCCACGTGTAGGCCCGTTGAAGCGGAGCAGGGCACGGTACCAGCCGAGTCACACCATCTAGAAACAATAGAAGCAGAAATATTCAACACCATATGGAAAGATCCAAATATCTTAGATAAATATAATAGTTTAGGATATCTCCTCATACATCACGCAACAGAGTATCAAGCGGAAGAAGCAAACATGATTTGAGTACGGATAAGAATAAAGTCGGCATAAGATGCCCTGAAAATAAGCACATCCCGCCCACAGATGTCATGGATCTCCATCCTCGGAATCTCTACACCTGATAGTCATTGCCACCATCATCCGTCTCCTCAACCCAGTAACCTTCCTAGGAGTATACATGTCCATCTAAACCAAATATTTATCGTGTGAGACCCTAGGGGTACTCAGCAAGTCTTAATGCATCAGAAATATAATATCTACAAAGTGCTATAGAGACACGCTACACATCTGCCCAACCAGAGATGGACGGATGCCTGTTAATTAATTAGAACAGTTATATAAGCAACATAAATAACCTTGCTCGCCCTCCTTCTCGCTTACCGACGAGAAGGCGGAAGAACATCCCATCTGTTGGTAATTTTATTAACCACTCCATGAGTGTTGCACTATTTACTAGTCATGTCTTAGTCAAATTAAAGGCGATACTTTAGTGTTGGGGGGATACCCTCGGGTAGGGTCACTCCGGGGTATAAAGGCCGAGTCAGCCGAGGTTCGGCAAGGTCAAAGCGGATGCTGGCCGGGTCACCTCAAGGCAGGCCGGATCACGGAGTAACCCGGACCAGGGGGGTCGCCTAACATTGTCTCAGCCGACTTAAGGAGTAAGTCGGAAGTGCTTGTCTAACTTGTATGCAGGAACAGATGTGGCGGATCTGCCATGATCCGGATCCCGTTTAGCTTCTGGGAGAAGGAAGGAATCTCTCTGGTCAAAAAGAAGGCCCGGTACGCACTGCATGAGCGAAGCAAGCAAGGGCAGGACCATCGGGTCATGGCCGACAAGGGTGACGACGCCTGTGTCGGCTGACGCAGGCGCCACAGAGGGCAAGAAAACATGGACCCCAGAACAAAAGAAACAGTGGCAAGAAAAGAAAGACCGTCCGAGGTATACCTATGATTCGATGTTGGACCAGCCGTGTAAGTTTCACACGCCAAATCCGAATAGCCCGGCGGGTCACACAACGAGGCAATGTGAGTGGATGCGTAAGATAGAACAAGGTGGTTCGGGGAATGCTCAGGCACCCTGGAATGATCAACCTCGGCAAGAGTTACCTCGGCAGCAATTGCTCTCCGGAGCAAACACGCAACAGCTAATGTTGCCTCCCCCTCCGCCGAGGTATGACAACAATGAGAGAAGGGATGCAGTGCATCAGGTGGAAAATCAGCAATAGCCAGATCAGAGGTACCCCGGAAACGAGGGAAGGAATGAGTATAGATAAATCACCAGAGTTATTGTGTGTTCACAACTGAGGAAACAGATAGGAAAAGCTTGCAGCACCGACATATGGAGGTCAATGCGGTAATGCCAGCAGTGCCGAGGTACATGCCTTGGTCGGACCAGGAAATCACCTGGAACATCAAAGATCATCCTAAGCTTATGCCGAGTCCAGGTTCGTATGCGCTAGTGCTAGATCCGGCATTCATTGGACCGAACATCAATGTGAGGTTCTCCAAGGTACTGATTGACAATGGCAGTAGCATTAACATCATGTATGCGGATACAATGCGCAAGTTGGGTATCTCGGAGAACATGCTCCAGGCTACAAGGACAACTTTCCATGGCATTATACCAGGCATTTCTTGTGATCCCATACGCAAAGTCCGGGTCGACGTGCTATTCGACACAAGGGATAACTGCCGAACTGAGAATCTGGAGTTTGAGGTGGTGAACTTGGAAAGTGCGTATCACGTGTTACTCAGAAGACCAGCATTGAACAAGTTCATGGCAAGCTGCCACATCAGTTATCTGAAGATGAAGTTGCCCGGGCCAAATGGAGTGATTACCATTGTTGGAGATTTCTGACGTTCCATTGAATGTGCCTTAGCCGGGTCTAACCTAGCCGAGTCACTCGTGATTTCGCAAGAGAAAAGAAAAATCCAAGAGGTGGCGGCATTAGCTCAGTCCGCGCAGCAGTATATGTCGGCGTTGAGTAACCCGCAAGGTAGCGTTCCATTCCAAGCTGCAAAGGACACCAAGAAGGTTCCAGTTGATGACATGTTCCCGGAGCGCACTGTAACAATTGGTGCCGGGTTAACTTACAAATAGGAAAGCAAGCTCGTCAACTTCCTTCGTGAGAATCGGGACATCTTTGCTTGGTCCACACAGGATTTGCAAGGTGTTCCGAGGGAGTTGGCCGAGCACTCTTTGAACGTAAGACCCGGAGCAAGGCCGGTGAAGCAACCTCTCCGCCGCTTCGCCGAGGATAGGAGAAAGGTCATTGGAGACGAGATAGCTCGATTGCTGGTAGCAGGATTTATCATGGAAGTACTGTATCCGGATTGGCTCTCTAATCCGGTGCTGGTAGAAAAGAAGAAGGACGATCCGAACGTGGCAGTGGTTTGGCGTATGTGCATCGATTACACGAACCTGAATAAGGCGTGTCCGAAAGATCCATTTCCACTGCCGAGGATAGATCAGGTCATAGACTCAACCGCGGGATGTGAACTGTTGTCATTCATTGATGCGTATTCTGGTTTCCACCAGATACCTCTGAATCCGGATGATCAAATAAAGACCGCATTTATCACCCCGTACAGGGCTTATTTCTATCGCACTATGTCGTTTGGTGTGCGTAATGCCAGAGCAACGTACCAAAGATGTATGCAAAAATGTTTGCATGACCAAATAGGTCAGAACGTACAGGTGTACATGGATGATGTGGTTATCAAGACCAAGGAAAGCAAAACGCTCCTTGATGACATCAGGCAAACATCCGCGAACTTGAGAAGGTTCCGGATGAAGCTTAACCCGGAAAAATGTACCATCGGTGTCCCGGCTGGAAAATTACTCGGATTTCTCGTCTCCAGCCGAGGTATTGAAGTTAATCCAACTAAGATTCGGGCCATTGAACGAATGGAGCTGCCGAAGTGTCTTAACGATGTCCAGAAGTTCACTGGGTGCCTAGCATCGTTGAGTCGGTTTGTATGTTGGTTGGGAGAAAAGGCATTGCCTCTCTACCAACTCATGAAAAAGTCGGACAAGTTCGTTTGGACCCCACAGGCCAATGAAGCCTTTGCCCACTTAAAAAAGATGTTGGCCACTACACCAGTGTTAGCCTCTCCACTATCAAAGGAGCCAATGTTGCTCTACATAGCCGCAACCAATCGAGTTGTAAGTGCAGTGATTGTAGTAGAGCGCAATGAAGAGGGTAAGTCGGTGCAGAGGCCAGTGTATTACTTGAGCGAGGTATTGTCTGCCTCAAAACAGAACTACCCGCACTTTCAAAAGGTGGCATATGGTGTCTATATGGCAGCAAAGAAGTTAAAGCATTACTTTGAGGAGCACCCCATCAGAGTGATATGCGAATCTCCCATATCCGAGATAATGGGTAACAAGGATGCGAGTGGCAGGATCGCAAAATGGGCAATTGAGCTAGCCCCTTATGCGCCCCAATATGACAGAAGAGAAGCGATCAAGTCTCAGGCTGTGGCGGACTTTTTTGTAGATTGGGTCGAGGTACAATACGGACCACCGCCACCAGATCCGAACTACTGGAGGATGCACTTTGACGGGTCGAAAACCAAAACCGGATTAGGCACCGGGGTTGTCCTTACTTCGCCAAAGAAGGATCAACTAAAATGCGTATTGCAGATCCATTTCGCGGCATCTAACAATGTCGCTGAGTACGAGGCTCTGGTGCATGGGCTCAAAGTGGCAAAAGAGATTGGCATACGTCGGATAATATGCTTTGGCGACTCGGATTTGGTGGTGCAACAAGTGTCCGGAGTGTGGGACGCCCTGGATCCAAACATGGCACTATACAAGTTTCATGTGCAGAAGATATCTGGTTACTTTGAGGGGTGTGAATTTCACCATGTACCCCGAGCGGAAAACGAGGCTGCCGACATGCTATCGAAGCTCGGATCAACCCGACAGGCAATTCCACCGGGTGTAGCATTGGAACACCTCAGAAAACCATCTATCAGGCCGCCCCCAGGAACCGACTCGATCTATGTCCCGGAAGATACGGAGTCCGGAGCTGAGCCCATGGACATTGACACGGGAGGTAGTACGCGAGAAACGGGGACTGCCTCAACAAACCCGGGGACTATGTCGCTTGACCCGGGGACTGCTCAGCATGATTCGGCTGAAGTTATGCCTGTAGATCAGATGGAAATCGATGATGACGTGTTCCCTGCACGAGCGATACCAGCTTGGGCACGGCCTATATTCCAATTCCTGAAAGACGGAACGTTACCCACTGAGGAGGTGTTAGCCAGGCAAACTCAGAGGAGAGCAAAAGCATACACAATTATCAATTCCGAGCTGTACAAACAGAGTGTAACCAATGTCCTCCAGCGATGAGTTGACCCGGAAGAAGGGCTTGACATCCTCCGAGACATACACCAAGGAGAATGCGGGCATCATGCCTCATCCCGAGCCTTGGTGGCAAAAGCGTTCCGGCATGGGTTCTACTGGCCAAGTGCCTTAGAACAGGCAGAAGATCTGGTGAGGAAATGCAATGGTTGTCAAAGATATGCCACTAAGACACATATGCCAATGTCGGAACTCAAGACCATACCAATTACGTGGCCATTTGCCGTATGGTGCTTGGATATGATTGGCCCGTTCAAACCAGCGAGGGGAAACATGACACACATTTTGGTCATGGTGGATAAGTTTACAAAATGGATTGAAGTGAAGCCTATAAGAAAATGTGATGGAGCTACGGCCATAACATTTCTCAAAGACATTATCTTGAGATACGGTTATCCTCACAGTATCATAACTGATAATGGCACAAATTTTGCTGAAGGAGCGTTTGCGCGATTCTGCCGAGATAAGAAGATCCGGCTGGAAGTAGCCTCGGTAGCTCACCCCGCATCGAATGGACAAGTGGAAAGATCCAACAGATTAGTATTATCCAAGATAAAACCCCGGCTCATTGAGCCGCTGCAAAGATCAGCGGGGTGCTGGATAGAAGAACTATCAGCGGTACTGTGGAGTTTAAGAACAACTCCGAATCGATCAACAGGCTATACGCCGTTTTTTCTGGTATATGGGGCAGAAGCTGTATTACCAGCCGACATAGAGCATGATTCGCCTAAGGTCACCCAATACACAGAAGCCAAAGTGCAAGAAGCCCGGCAAAATGATGTTGATCTGCTGGAAGAAGCGAGAGAACTGGCACTTTCCAGATCCGCCATATATCAGCAAAATCTCCGACGCTACCATAGCCGGAAAGTGTGCCCCCGGGTCTTTCGGGAAGGCGATCTAGTTCTCTGGTTGGTACAACGTACTACTGGCATGCATAAATTATCCCCCCATGGGAAGGGCCATTCATTGTGAGCAAAGCATTGCACAATGATTCTTACTATCTTATAGATGCAAAGCCACAGGAAAAGAACAAGGCGGACATGTCCAGAGAGGAATCTAAGCGATCGTGGAATGTAGCACTACTTCGTCCCTTCTACACTTAGCTAAGAAGTGTATGTATCCGAGTCGTCTCACATGTCAGTATGTATGTCGGCAATGAGCTTATCAATGAAATAGTAGCGCCTCGAGCAGTAACTCGGGGACTGCCTTAATAATTATTGTTGTTGTCTCTCGTACGTTAGCTGGAATAAGTTGTTCTACTTAACCCGTATTAGTAATGTGTGAGCACCAAAAATCCAACTCTTCGACTTGCTGTTGTCCAACAAGAATTGGCTTCATGGCAAGTAAGAGAACAAGTTTGGAATTGCGTAGCACATGAAAATCGACTAAGGAAACGAATTTATTTGAGCTAACGCTTGTTTTTCGGACTAACCCTGTATTTATTTTCAAGTTATTATGCAGTTTTATTTTTTGAGCTAAGTCTGAAAGTTTCTTAGTATTGTTAAGACGATTTTGAAGCTCGGATTCGTAAGTCCTAAAACCGAATCAAGGTAGACACGATCCGAGCCAAAAGATTGGACGGACAAGAAAAAGAAACTCGGGGACTACGCCCAAGTTAACCCGACATAAGAACTTAGTAGCAAAATATCACATATACGGCATACAGTTGCACCCGGCATACCAGGGATCTAATAAATTTTCAAGTTTTTTGACCTAAGGAGTAGCAGGAAGAGGAAGTTCGGCGTCGTCTTCACTGTCTTCAATATATGAGGCATCACCTTCTTCGTCCTCATCCGACCCGTCTTCAGCATTCTCAGCGTTCTCGTCTCTAGTGGATTCCAGGAGGCTCCATCCTTCAACCCAGTCATGGATAGGAGAATATTCGATGAGGCTGTAGGCGCCGAGCTACCCACTCCGGGTCATCGGTCCATCTGGATTCGGTGCGCCGGCGTGTAAGGAGGCTGAGGTCGATCTTCTCATACCATGTGAGTATATGGTGAAGGATAGTATCAGCAGCGGAACGCCCAGCGGACTCTCTCCAGAGATCGAGCTGGGTCTCAGTCTCCATTAGCTTCTCGACGAGAATCGCGGTGGTCTCCGGGCTACCTTCTCCGGGCCAGAACGTGTTGAAAATGCGAACTGCAACGTCGAGGATAGCCTTGCCGTAATTCTTGATGATTTCCACGCGAGATGACAAGCTGACCAACAGGCCCTCCATGTCGTAAGGAACCTCCTCACCGGCAGGATTGGCAGGAGTACCCCTCGCTTGGCGAAAATCTGCAACTGCTGCGCTTGCAATAGTGATGCTCTCAGGAAATTTGCCTGGAAGCAAGACAAAGGAAGAAGGTAAAGAAAACACATATGAAGCAACCCGAGAAAGTATGTCGGAAGGAACTTACGTGATATATGGCTGAGGATCCTGGTCAACTCCTTGATGCAGCCATCGCGTCTCTTGCGAAGTTGCTCAAGCTCAGCGTTTGCTGACCCAAGCTGGATGTCGGATTCTTTGAGTAGGTCCTGGTCCTTGGAGATCTGGAGAGTACGGCACTCGCACTCTTCTGTGAAGTTTTGGCCAACCTTTTGGAGCTCGGTTTGGTGCTGGGCCTTCATCTTCTCCATCTCAGCTTTGAGCCTGGCAATCTCGTTGTCCTTAGTCCGGAGGACAGCGAGCTCATCATCTTTTTTCTTCAGCTTGGCTTGATGCTGCCCTGCTTGTTCAAGAAAATGCAGCATCATATCAGGCACGGGCACACTATCCTCAAGCGATGCTGAAATAGTATGTTGACCCGGCAGAGCCGAGGAGTGAATGTTTGCCGAGCCAAGGAGAAGAGGAAATGGAAAACACTACAAGGTCGGACAAAAAAGGACATACCCTTGATTTCCTCCAAGTTCTTCCGCATGATCTTGTTCTCAGCCTCCACCCCAGCTGCAGAAACCGAATAAGGAGATTAGTTCGGCAGAAGAAGGTGAAGAAAAATGGAGAAGTGCCAAGGGAGAAACTTACCCCTTTTTTCATGTTCTGCAATAAGTGCAACGTGCTTTGCGTGTAGCATCTTGTGGGTATCCAGCAGGCGTTCGAATTCAGCACTCCGGCGATTGGTGGTTACCTGAAAAAGGTACAAAAGCATAAAATTAGTTGTGTGCATATTCGAAGTGTACAAAATCCGGGCCAACTAGAACTTAACCCGTCTCTAGGTGTGTGCATATTCGAAGTGTACAAAATCCGGGCCAAGTGGAACTTAACTCGGCTCTAGGTGTATGCATATTCGAAGTGTACAAGATCCGGGCCAAGTGGAACTTAACCCGGCTCTAGGTGTGTGCATATTCGAAGTGTACAAGATCCGGGCCAAGTGGAACTTAACCCGGCTCTAGTGTGTGCATATTCGAAGTATAAAAGATCCGGGCCAAGTGGAACTTAACCCGGCTCTAGGTGTGTGCATATTCGAAGTTCACATGGAGCTACGTCAGTTTTCTAATGAGCATCTGGCAGAGTAACAAGTTACTCCACCGGAGGCTCGGGGACTAATGGTTATTATCTACAGCATGTAAAGGAGAAACGACATACCTCCATCATCCGCCCCGCGAGGTTAATTGCCTTAGCGGCGGTATTCATTTGGGCGGAAAATTCTGCGGGGCCGAACTTTTCCAGGAGATCGTCGTTGTGGACGAACTCCGCCTTGTTCTAGTTCATGAAGAACTCAATAAGGCTCGGAGGGTACCGCTCACCGGTGGGCATATGGGGTGCCACCAAGCCCTTCGCGTGCGCTTCTTTCCTCTCAACCAAGGCAAGGGCTGGGCTGGTATGCAGAACCATCTGCTGCGCATGAGTTGGCTCGGCAAGAACATCCTTCGCTGTTGGAGCTTTCTTGGGAAGCATCAACGCTAGGGTTCACTGACCAGCCTCGACAAATGCAGACTTGGTAGCATTCGGAGCGTTTTTGCCCTTAGCTTGCTGGGAAGAAGTAACTGCAGTGGATTTCCCCTTAGAAGCTGCTGGACTAGTTCCTTGCCGAGGTTGAGATGACTCAGACGAGGCGGAAGAACTTGGCACTGGAGCTCTTGTAGCTGGACTTGGAGCTGTTGTTGATTGTCTTGGTGCTAGAACAGGTGCCGGTGCTGGTTCAGTCACTGGTACTGGAACTGCTGTTGGTGCTGGTGTTGAGGTAGACTCGGTAGCTACTGGTTGCGGCGATGTTGAAGTTGTGGACGTTGTCGCCTTGGCTGGACCGACCCCTCCCGCTCCGAGGTCGCATTCCTCTCGACGAGGTAGTGCGGAACCCGGAGCAGCCGCAGAACCCTCTGTAATAGGGCTCAATGGGCGTGACTCGTCGTCACGAGGAGGAGAAGGGCCATATCGAAGTGGTGAAGAGATGCTTGATCCGCTCTGAGAGACCTCCACCGGAGCCCTGAAGAAGAGAATAATGTCAGAGGAGAAATTACCACGATGCAAGGAGAAGTGAGTTGCGCAATGAAAAATGACTTACGCATCCGAGGTTTGGGCCTCCTTGGGTTTTCGGGCCCTTCGTGCCGGGGCTTTGCCTGCCGACCTGGAGGCAGTCTTGTCTCCGGCTTTGTTTCGCCTTTTTGTGGGATGAGAAGGTTCGGAGGAGGAACTTGGTGCGGCTCCGCTCTTTTTCTTCGACGCCACCGGAACCGGTTCGCCCGTAGCAAGTGGAGGATCCTCGTGGATATGCCCACCGGGGTTAGCTGATGCCGGAAAGGCAAAAGAAAGAGGGATAGCCTCAAAAGGTTCAATCACGTCAATATCCGAGTCATCCTCATCATCGGGCCAGTCTCTAAGAGAAGAGAACTTACCGCTGGGTCGTTTTGTAGCGTCGGTCATAGGGAGAAACATCTCCTGCTCTGGCTCCTCCTCATCCGGGATTTCTCGGTCCGGCGCCCACTTAAGGGTCGTATCCGTACCATCCTCAAGAGTTTGCTGAGGGAATAGCTGAGAGAAAGCATGAAGAATAGAGTCAAAAATACAACAAAAACTGACACATATTTGATCCGAAATAAGTTTGCCCCGCGAAGCTTACCGCGGGAGGGAACCTGTCATGATAGAAGTGCTCAATTCCCCACGTCCATTCAGCGGAGAAATCCTTGTGGGTGGTGAAGAGAGCCTTAACCCGGCGAAAAATCTCCGTGTTGCTCAGCTCGAAGGAGGAGGTCTGGTTGGGGTCGCAGCCGAAACTCATGTGGCACACCTTGTGGGTGCGCTTCTGGAGGGGAGAGATTCGGTTGCGCACGAACGTGATCATAGCATCCTCGTTGCGCAATCCGAGTTTCTTCAGTTCCGCGAACCTCTTGTTAACTTGGTTGGCAGAGCCGTGGGCTTCTTGGAGACCTCCTCCCAGAATTCCGGATCAGGTGGACCCTGAGTGTAGGGGAGCAACCGAATCAAATCTTCAGTGCTCGAGTTCCGGACATAGAAGAAGGTCCGGGCCCATCCTTTGCAGGAGTCAAGCCCGGTGACCCGGGGGAAAACGGAAGTCCTCCGGGGTGAGATGGACGCAGCTCCGAATTGGGTGAGCTGCTTGTCCTCAGATTCAACTTGGATATTGGGGATGAGATTACGACGAAGGCCGAAGAACCGGATCCACATCTCCTTCGTGGGCCACAGTCCGGTGTAGCCTTCGATCGTAGAAGCAAAGGCAGAGGGAGAGAGGTGATAGCGTTGGCTGGAAGATGGTGCGGCTGCAGGTGGTAGGTGCTAAGCCAATCCCGGAAAAAGTCGCTCACCGGCAAGCCGAATCCCCGTTGAAAGTGGGACAAGAACACGACGAACTCACCCGGATTGGATGAGGGGGCCAATTCGGCGGAGGGGAGACGAGCGGTGACACCGGCAGGGATGCGTCTGGTCCGGTAGAGCCAGTCAAGGTCATCTTGACAGACCCATGATCCGGCCCACGCGCCACGGTCCGCCGCAGCGGTGTCCTCCTCCATTTCTTGCTCGGCGACGACGAGATCCTCCTCCATCATCTCGTGCTCGCTACCAGTGCCAGCAGGGATCTGAGGCCTGGATTGGAGACGACCCATGGCGAGGAAGTTGCGCAGCGGTGGCTGCGATGCAGAGGCACGGGGGAAAGTGCGGCGGCGGCGCTACTTCTAGGGGCACTAGAGGCGGCGCGGTCGCGAGGAAGATGAAGAAGAGCAACGGGCAGAGGGGCGCAGAAGAGGGAAAATTCTAAGGGGTGCGCCCCTCCACTACTTAACCTCCCCCTGAGAGGGTGAGTGGGATCGCGCCCTGCCAATAAACAACATGGTGTGGCCGTGTATCACGTGCCTCAGCCAATCGTAGAGGAGCCACACAGAGGGCCACAGAGAAGAGACGATCCCGTGACGTGACGCACTGATGCGGTAAACGAGAAGGCAGGCGTGACGTGACCCTCGCACAGTGGTAACTGACAATTACTGCAGCGGTTACTGTGCAGGCCCTTAAAATAAGACAACGTAATGATCAGCCTCCACGTGGGTTGGCGTATGAGAGAAGGAAACAAGGCCCGGATCAAACCATGGTAACCCGGCCGCAAGTAAAAACTTAGAATGTGCAGAGGGAAAGTAAAACCATGAGATCCGAGTCAAAGTGGTAACCTGGCCGGCAAGTGAAAACTTGGAACGTGCGAAGGGAACATAAATCCATATGATCCGAGATAAAGAGCTAACCCAGAAATAACGTCCAAGGCTCGAACATGAATGAACCTGATGTGGCCTTAGCGGCCAAGGCAGCTAAGACCGCACCAGCTTCGGGGACTAATGTTGGGGGGATACCCCCGGGTAGGGTCACTCCGGGGTATAAAGGCCGAGTCAGCCGAGGTTCGGCAAGGTCAAAGCAGATGTTGGCCGGGTCACCTCAAGGCAGGCCGGATCACGGAGTAACCCGGACCAGGGGGGGTCGCCTAACATTGTCTTAGCCGACTTAAGGAGTAAGTTGGAAGTGCTTGTCTAACTTGTATGCAAGAACAGATGTGGCCGGATCTGCCATGATCCGGGTCCTGTTTAGCTTCTGGGAGAAGGAAGGAATCTCTCTGGTCAAAAATAAGGCCCGATACGCACTGCATGAGCGAAGCAAGCAAGGGCAGGACCACCGGGTCATGGCCGACAAGGGTGACGACGCCCGTGTCGGCTGACGCAGGCGCCGCAGAGGCTCACGTAGCTAAAGCATGTATGACACGGGGGAAAAGCACCCCGGTCGGGTTACTACTTTGTGAGGAGGCATATTCTTAGGAATATGCCTCCATGTATGCCCTAGGCAGAGACCGAGCCCCCTCTATATAAGGGGGGCTAGGGTTCCAGTAGAAGGGGTTGGGTTCTAGTTCGCTTGGTCTTTCTTCGATACTAATTTTGCTAAGGTTCTAGGAGTGAACTGTAGTTGAGAGTAAGAGAGCTTCTTCTTCCTCCTCTCGCCAATACAGCTCTAGGAGCACTTGTAAACTTGAAAGGAATACAATCTTCTGTGTGGAGAATCACTCCACTATCCCTCCCTGGATTCCCCTAGCGTGTATTAGTCCCCACCTTTAGCCTATCCATGGCATCTGCCATGACACCACCACAACATTTAGTTATGCTTGTCTATGGTCGAGAAACTGTGCTCCAAGTTATCCACAACTGCGGACACGGCTTTCAGAAAGATTTACACCGCAGGGGTGCATAAATAGCAACACATGCACGATCAACCTCAGGAAGAACCAAATAAAACGCAACGAGGCCTCATGACCCGCAACGAAGATGGACGGTTCCGAGACCGGACCTAGGGTTTGCGACGATAGCGGTAAACGACTAGGAACCCGAAAGTGTGACTGGGCTTGTCGATACAGCATAAACGTGGCGCGGGGATCCTAAATAGTACAGGTGCTCCACACACAATCGTAAATAAAGCAGTAAAGCATGGCATAAGTACAGGATAGTAATAAAGCCCTAAACTACTTTGTGGCCCCAAGAAATAAAAGTGTGAATCAAGCTTAGGCGAAGGGGATTCATGGTCCCATATGCGGATAGTGCGATAGTCAAGGAACAGGAATCAAGTACTCGGGGTCCTACGGGACACAAGTGAGCTTAAGAACCAAATAGCAGATAATGCTCACCCGGTGCCTCTTTCATTTGTTATCCCATTACTACTCAGATTCAGTTGTGTAGGTACCTCATTATGCAAGACTCGCACAAACCCTGCACATGCAATTCTACGACTCACATGGCTCAAAAAACTCTTGTAGTAGTGGCTCATAGGATTGGGAAATAAGCTTCGGTGGGGTTTAAAAGTAAAGGCTATGCAATACTTGGGATTTAATTTAATGCAATCACAACTCAATGATGCAAGAGTAAGATATAAGCATATGTACTATATGTATGCAAGCATGGGAATTGCTTGCCTGGCAGTTCTATTGTCGAATAAGAAGGGTCCAGGTAATACTCATGAGGCTCCTGGTATTCTTCTTGCTCAGTGTCTCCGGATAAAAACCAAACACACAAGGCCCAAAATAAATACATTGCACAATCATATAAATCATATGCAACAAGCAAACAAGGTATGCCATGATGGAATGATGCACAATTGCATGGTATAATATAGCATGGCATGGGTGAGGTGTGGAAACAAGAAATAAGCACTTTTATTGATTATTTGGTTAAGTTTTACTTGCATAAACCATTCAGGTTTTTAAGTATTTATATGATGCATGCTTCAGTTCATATCATGGAATGCATAATTAGAATAGACTCATCGTGTTGATCGATTTAGACATATTATTTGTCGAATTTGGAATTATGGAATTTAAGTTATGGATTTATTAAGAAAAGGCATTTATTGGCATTTTAATAATTTCGAAATTTTAAGTTGCTCAAAAATTATTTTGGATGGTATATTTGAATTCCTGGCATTTTTCTAGTCACAAAACATATATCATTTGAAAATTTTGAATTTATGAATTTAAAATTATTATTTAATGCAAAAATTCCAAAACAGGTCAAATATCATAGGTTTGACTAGTTAGGGTTGACTCTAGTCAAATTTAAATTTATATTTGAAATCATGTTTAAATTAGAAACACTTTTCATTTTGAATTTTTTTGTCAAATTCAAAGTATTACAAAAGTTATGGTTTATATGAGATATAAACAATTTCTGGATTTTTTCTTATTTGGAAAAAGTTCTGGGGATTTTCGTTACTCGGGACTGAGCTAGCCAGAGAGACTGGCAGGTGGGGACAAAGGGCTCACGGACCCACTGCACGCACGGCCGGTGTTGGGTCGACACGTGGTGAAGCGGGGAGGTGTGGGTTAAGTAGCAGTAAAAGGGGAGGGGTTAAGTGCAAAATCGTCAAGAACACCTAACGAAACTGAATCCAATATGCGCGAAATGTCTAGCTGACCCGATCTTCGGGAGATGATGGCGAGCAAACGGTGAGGAATTTCACGTCACCGCAAAAAAAGATGTAGAGGGCGTCGTGAGCTACAACTTACGTTTAGGATGTTTCACCGGAGGACGAGTGTGGAGGAGGTGAGCGAGCGGGAAACAGAGGCTGAATCTGTGACGTAGACTGACGGACAAAAAATGCAGTTTCGCAGATCTACGACGCGACTTTCAGCAGATGATCTCCGGAGCTGTGATCGACGGACTGGAGCGTGGTTTGTTGCAGGAGTTAGCTGCATGAACGCTCTACGAGTTAGGCCGAAGACCTCAACGGAAGACGAACCAAGGTGGCCGGTAGATCAACGGGAACAGGGGTCTGTGAGAGAATACTACTGTGCTCGGGGTCGTACGCGTGGTGCCCGTGCGACGCACGCGTGGCATGCGGCGCGGCGAGCGACGGTTGGCGGTGAGGTGCAAGAAGGGAGGGGTGCAGAGGGGGTGAGCTACTCACCGAGAGAAGGTCGGTGGCAAGGTGTGGATGCCGAAGGAGAGGATGTAGACGGTGACGTCGTCGATGGTGATCAAGGCACGGGCGTGCATGGCGACGGTGCTCCGGGCGCTCTAATCCGTGTCTCGTGACTTGAGCAGGACCAGCAGCGTCCCTTGCAGCTCCCAGGCAAGGTGGCGAGGGTCGAGCGGGGGCAGAAGACCGGCATGGCTAGGAGGCAGGAGGATGAAGAGGCCAACCTAGATCCCGACCTAGATGGGCGGAAGGTTGGTTGAGGGAGGTCTGCGGCGTCGCTTTATGCAGGAAGGGAGCACGCGATTAACATGGGGTGTTGTCCGGCTGGCTTCGATCTTGTGCTCGGTACCGGGGGAAGATCAACAGGAGTGTTGGTCGCTATGTTGTGGGCTGGGTCGGACCAGGAAGGGAGGGTCGATGTAGGGAGAGGTGCAGTCGGGGTTAGGGCGAGGTGTGCCAAGTTTAGAGGAAAAGCGACCCGGCTGGGTTCGGAAGGGGTGCAGCCGGTTCTTGAACAGAGGGAGAGGAGGATGGCGATGGCAACAAGCAAGGTAGGGTGCAGCCGGGTGTTGATCAGAGGGAGGGGAGGGTCGGTTGTCTGCTGGGCTTGGTCATCTGGACCAGGGAGAAGGAACTAGGGAGTATCCTATGGCAACAGGAGTATATGTTTGGTTCGGCTGCTCATGCATGGCACATACACCTACACACACTTGCATGCATTGATCGTATTGCACTAGCAAAAGAGAGATAGCGTGTGTATATGTGTATACATGCACACTCGAAGTAGCTAGGTAAGATTTTGTTTGGTCTGATATATGAACATGACCTCACAATTCCATAAGAAGAGACAAAAGAATTCAAAAGGGAAAAATAGAAAACACCATTGCATGGCTATGCATTCATACATAATGTAGTAGTGAAAACACTACACATTCCATAGCATTGCCCAAAGTCATGTAAGAAATCCACCAAGCTTATTCTCACGATTACATTAAGAAAGAGGGTAAATATAGTGTGAGGGAGCCACTATGGTTCATGTGGCCTCATAAATTTAAATATACACACAAACTTGACTAAAATCATGAGACGAAGATAAAGGGGGATTTCATAATACATAGCTTGCAAGGGCGACAAATAGCTCCCACACTAATATTGTGAAAACAACATTAGCTTGTGTATAGAAGCATGAAACAAAAGGTAGGATCCACCCCAATCATCTATGAGCTAGATATAAATACCAGGAGAAAATGCATGTGCTCATATTTAAATAGGATGGTGGAGTTAGAGGATGGAATCAATGGAAGGTGGTGGAGTTAGAAGAGAAATTCCCCCAACTCAACTTGGGCATGAAGCAATATATCAAGAAGCAAATACAATATATCAAGAGGCAACTACAAGTGATACACTATAATGCATATGGGATAAGAACCAAATAGAGGGGGTTTTATATGATGCTCAAATGCAAGGTGGCATGATGACATGAGCATGATATAATGATGATGCCATAATAATATGTAGGAAGTAGCAATATATAGACTAGGCAAGTAGCATTGCAATTGTTAGACAATTGGAGTGCTACATATATGGGGAGCAAATGCTCAATACAAGTGCTCCTTGAGCTGTTTCCCCAGCTGCTATCAAGAGCTAGAGGAAGATGAACTACTTGACTTGTTGATTTTGGCTAACTTCTAACTTGTAATGCCTTACCTAGAACCCTGGCTCTACCCCTCCTTATATACTGGTGGAAGGGTAGGTTACAATGTGGGCTCTAGTGTTTACTGTTTGGTCTTTGGGTTTACAAAGCGGGCCGGCTGCCGGGTCCATCCCGTGGTCAAGGACCCGATCAAGCTCCGGTACATGTGGGGACGGCGCCACAGCGTCTCGGTGCCTCTGCTTTGGGCATCATCTTGTTCTTTATCCATCAGCTTGGTGCTTCATCCGCCAGCCGGAGCTTTATCCGTCAGCTGGTGCTTTACTCATCAGCCTACAACCTTGGCGCTTTGGCATCCTGGTCTAGTAGTGCCAGTAGGGTGGCGTGTCAGCCTGTCCGGTCAAGGGCAGGCTCAACAAGGAGTGTCACCCCTCTCATACCTGGGGCCAACAGATCCAAGGCGCCGGGGTAGAGGTGGCCACCCAGCCGGTTCTCCTGCCTCCCGGCTAGACGGGCCAGCAGGGGAATCTTGAGGTGGACAGGGTGGAGCATTCCACCCGGCTGTGGTTCCTTGTTCTTGTGGCCATCCGGCTAGATCTCCCTGGAGCCGTCCAATTGAGCCTGGCTTGGCCTACCCGGGGGTCATCCCCCGACACTAGTCCTCGAGCACGTTGGGACTTCGCTTTGCGGAGAAGTTCCTGCGTGCTCATTGGCTGATTCTAAAATGATTGTTAATGAAGACCGTAGCGCAAATTGTCTTGTAGTGCTTGTCTTGTATTGCTTGTCGTTTTCTAGCTAGAGATGCTTGTTATCCTCGACTGGAGTTTTTCCGGCTACGGGTCCGGTGGCCCACCCACAGGGTGTGAGTGACGACTGCGTCTCCTGGCTTCCGCACCCGGTGGGGGAGGTGAATCGCCCAGTCGATGACGTCATTGCTGGCGTTAGCCACGCCTGCCTCCTCTGGTGCATGTCGCGTCAGATTGACCTCTTGGCCTGCCGCTGCAGTTTTGGTAACTACGCATATGCCTTCATCATAGCGGTTTCTCAGAGATCATGTGTGTGCTTGGCCTTCACGGTAATGCCTGCAGGATCTTCTGTGGGAGTTGCTCTGGCGCATGCGATCCGGAACCGAAACCTCATGGTGGGAGTAGAGCGGTTCCATGCCATGTGGTGGAGGGGAGCGGAGGGGGCGCGGTTGCTCTGCCTCGATAAATAGGAGCGCCAGGGAGGGGTCCTTCCCCACTTCATCTTCTCCCTGCATCCATTGCTTCTGCCCTTTGCGCTTCGCCTCCTTGCTGCTTCCCTGCGCCATCGCTCTTTGGTCGCCGGCGCTGCCGCTCCTCCGTCGTGACGACGGGACCTTGTTTCTCCAACACGGCCTCCGCTCCTGTCGAGATGCTGCCTGATCAAGCGGGTGGCTGGTGCAGCTCTTATGTCACCTGGTGAGGCATCTCCTTGCGTCGGAGGGGGAGCGGGTCCCTAACCCCTAGCCCGAGGAAGCCGTCGTCTTCCCCGCCCACTTCGCCAGTGGGTTCGTCCTGCCTCTGAGCAGGTTCATCCTTGATCTTATGGTGTCGTTCGACCTCCAACTCCACTACCTGGGCACCAACGCCATCGTGCAGCAGTCGCACCATGCGGCCTGCTGCGAGGCCTACCTGGGGGTTCGCCCGGATGCGGAGAACTTCTTGAAGTTCTTCAACTTCAAGGTCCAGGTGGTGGGGAAGGGCGGCCCTCTGACGGAGACTGGTTGCTGCGCCATCTACCCGAGGACGTCATCGCCGATGCCGCGACTGGAGATGCCCGACACCATCAAGCTGTGGCATCGCTTATACTTCTACGTGCGCAACCACACCGATGTCGACTGGATCAAGGCGCCGGTGTTCGCCAATGTTCCCTCCACCCGGAAGGCCTAGACCGTCCAGAACTTGGGCGCCCAGGCGGATATGGACCGGATGGCCGCCCGTGTGACGGTGTTGGTGGAGAAGGAGCGGCTCACCGCCCGAGACATCCTGCTGTCTTGGATGACGAACCGCGTGCTTCTGCTGCAGCAGCGGTCGCACAAGATCTGCCACCTGACCGGCTCGCTAGACCCCACCCGGTTGTCCCGGCTGGACGTGCCGTTTGGGGCCCTTCGCGAGTGGCTTGCCACCATCTCGAAGGAGACGCTGGTGGAGGACTGGGTCTTCTCCTACCAGCCGTTCCACCGTGGGCGGCTGCCCCCGAAGGTAAGGCTTTCTTCTTCTTCTCCAGGTGAACTTTTCCCGAGGAATTTCTCCTTATTTCTTATTTCCCCCTTGTTGAGTAGCTCTTTACAGCACAGCTAGCGGAAGACGGTATGGGGGACGACGAGCATCCCGCCTTCACCACCGACCTCAAGCCGTCAAAGTACCCGACGACAGAGCCGGATCGGTTTCCCACCCAGGCTGACGAGGGCTACGAGTTCGCACCTGGTCAACATCTTTTCTTGCCTGTATTTTCATTGTTCTTTTTTGGCTGTGTGCCTGATGTTGCGCCCATGCCCTGGTACAGCCTCCCATGGCAAGGACACGGACCTGGCTGAGGCTGCCGCGTCGAGGGCCCGAGGGAAATGGTCTGCCTTGACCAGCACCGCCCCAACCGGTGGGGGCTCGAAGAGGGTTCGCCGACCGAGGGCCACGGCTACCGCGCCAAGCGTCGCTGGGTACGTGCCCTTGTTCACCTTTCTCTGTAATTTTGTTGGCCTGCGCCTTACTCACTGTGCTCTTCTCACCCTTCTTACAGTGAGGTGATGTCCTTGACCGGCTCCACGACCATCACCACCGCGTCCGAGCCTCCCCCAGCTGGAGCTGAGGGGCCTGCTACACCGGTTGCAGCCTCTGCTACCAAGCCGGCTGAGGCTGTATCTTCTGCTGCCAAGCCGGACAAGGCTTTGGAGGACGCAGCAGAGACGGTGGAGCCGGCTGGGTCCTTGGTCCTGCACCGGGCCTCTACCGCCTCCAGGCTTGCCAATGTGTTCACGAACGAAAGCTTGGGCCAGACGGGCTCTGCCGCCTACCAGGTGGAGGAGCCCGTGGAGGCAGCGAGGGAGGCTCCCACACAGTCGGTGGTTGAAGACGGTAGAGGGGAGGTGGCCCCCGGCTCCGAAGGTGTCACACACGACCTCTGGTGATGATGACAAGCTCTAGATTACTGGCAGTCAGGCGGCTCCGATTGCGCCGCCGCCGGACTCTGTCCTGGCCCAGCTTTCCGAGTCGGTGCCCATTGCCCTTGGCTAGGCCCGCCACCTGGTGGAGGTGATGAAGATAGGGCTTGGCGAGGCCAAGGTGCTGGGGGCATCCCTTGAGGTAAATGTCTCCTCCATCGTTTCTGTTGCCCTTCTTTGCTGTTGATCTCTCTATTTTCCTTTTTTGATCGTGCCTTCCTTGCAGAAAGCTTTTGCTGAAGCCACCAAGACCTCTCAGGACCTGGGGTGTAATATTGCTTGCTCTGCCATGTCCTCCCAGTTACACGGATTTTCACGTTTCTTGTTGACCATTGGGTACCCTTCTACAGCTCTGCTAGCGGACATAGTCCGGGAGGTGGAGAGGCTAAAGGCGGAGGTCTCTCGGCTGGAAGAGTCCAACCAGACTCGCTAGGCCCAGATCAGCCAGCTGTTGCAGCATCAACAACAGATGAAGGTCAAGGCCGGCCAGGCGAAGAAGGTCACCGACACCCGAACTGAGGCGCTTAAGAATCTTGAGAAGCTTCATGATCATCAGGAGGAGGCACTGAAGACCGCCTAGGCCAAGGAGAAGGAGGCGATGGTGAAGCTATGCCAGATCGCTGAGATCATTGTTAGTAAGTGGTTATTCCTTCAGTGAACTTGCTTGTCTTGTTCTATAGCCGGTTTTTAACAGTTGTCTCCTCCAGTGCAGCCTAGTATCCTGGGGCGACTAATCAAGCCCTGGCCCGCGTCCCCGAGGCGGATGCCGAGCGCGACCTCTGTCTAGAGGAGTTGGTGGCCATCGCGTGTGAGGAGGGGAAATATCCGCGAGATGCTACCCTCGACGTCTACGAGTACGTCTGGCCGGACTCCACTCCACTGGCTACGATGGAGGCCTTGGCGAAGAAGCTTCTCGCTGCTCCTGAGCTGATGGACGTGGCACGGGACTGGGCGGCTCGTGGTGGCAGAGCCCGTCTATCCCAAGTTGGTAGCTGCAATGTACATCAGCATTGGCTCCTTTGCAGCAGGGGCCGCCAGTATTGGCAGGGAGGATAACATGTGCTTGAGGTTGCAGAAGGCCTCGTCTGCCTGTGTCGTCTAGACGAACTTGTCAGTTTTCTTCATGAGCCGGTACAGGAGTGCCTTCTCGCCCAGCCGGCTAGCGAACTAGCTGAGAGAGGCTAGGCACCAGGTGAACTTCTGCACATCGTGTAGATTCTGTGGTGGCTGCATGCGCTTGATTGCTCCGACCTTCTCTGGGTTGGCCTCGATTTCCACGTTCTTAGACGAGGAAACCGAGGAGCTGGCCGGCTAGGACGCCAAATATTCACTTCTCCGGGTTCAGCTTCATATGGAACTGGTGAAGGTTGGCGAATGTCTCCTTCAGGTCCTCGAGGAGCGTTTGCTTCTCCTTTGTCTTGACCACCACATCATCGACATAGGCGTGCACATTTCTGCCGATTTGCGATTGTAGGCACTTCTGCATGTAGCGCTAGTATGTGGCGCCTGCATTTCTCAATCCGAATGGCATGTCGGTGTACCAGTAGGCCCTGTATGTGGTGATGAATGTTGTCTTTATTTGATCAGAGGGGTTCAGTCGGATCTGGTGGTAGCCGGAATACGCATCCAGAAACGACAACAGTTCGTAGCCGGTTGTGGAGTCAATCACTTGGTCTATCCTTGGCAGGGAGAACAGATCATTGGGGCAGGCCTTGTTGAGGCCGGTGTAGTCAACACACATGCTCCAAGTCTTGTTCTTTTTTAGCACTAGCACCGGTGATGACCCACAAGTATAGGGGGTGTATCGCAGTATTTTCGAGGGAAGTGAAACCCAATTTATTGATTCGACACAAGGGGAGCCAAAGAATATTTATAAGCCTTAAAAACTGAGTTGTCAATTCAGCTACACCTGGAAACAATCTTTCTCACAGCAGTTTATCAGTAGCAACAGTTTTGTAGTAGGAATAGTAAAGTCACAGCAGTAGTAAAGCAAAGAGAGTAGTAACAAAAGCAGTAAACAGTGGGATTCGAGTGCGGTAGGCATAGGGATGGATGGACGGGCGTTGCATGGACAAGACAATTCACATAGCAATCAGAACATAGGGCAATTGTAGATAAATAAGATAAAGCATCCAAGTACTAGACATTCCTAGGCATGTGTTCTATATATAGTCATACGTGCTCGCAATGAGAACTTGCAGAACATCTTTTGTCCTGCCAGCCCGTTTGCAGCGGGGCCTCTAGGGAACTACTGGCAATTAAGGTGCTCCTTTTAATAGAGCACCGGAGAAAAGCATTAACACTCCGTGAACACATGTGATCCTCACATCAAAGCCATTCCCATCCGGTTATCCCGATTTCTGTCACTTCGGGGCCATAGGTTCCGGACAACAACGTGTGTATACAACTTGTAGATAAGACCAGAAACAATACTATCATAATGAATCAATAACATGTTCAGATCTGAAATCATGGCACTCGGGCCCTAGTGACAAGCATTAAGCACAACAAGTCGCAACAAAGTCATAAAGCACTAATAAAAGATACTAGGCACCATTCCCTAACAATCTGATGCCATTACATGAACGATCTCATCCAATCCCTACCATCCCCATAGCCTACAGCGAGGGCTTACTCACTCATAGATGGGGGAAACATGGATGGTCAAAGGAGAAGCGATGGTGATGATGATGTCGATGATCTCCTCCAATTCCCTGTCCCGGCAGGGTGCTAGAACGGAGTTTCTAGTGTTGTTTCGTGGAATCTGGTGGTGGCGGCGGAGCGGAACTCCTTCTGGAAAAACATCGAACCCCCCGAAGTTTTTAGGTCAGAAGGCTCCTTATAGGCGAAGAGAGAGGCCGAGGGGGTGCCTGGGGCCACCACACCATGCCCTGGCGAGGCCAGGCCCAGCCCGCGCCTAGGGGGTGTGTGGCCATCCCCTGGCCCTCCTCCATATCGTATTCTAGTTCCTAGAGTCTTCTGGAAAAATAGGCACTTTGGCTTTTGTCCCGTCCAATTTCGAGAATATTCATTTTCTGACTTTCCTGGAACCAAAAATAGCAGAAAACAGGCAGCTGGCACTGTGGCTCTTGTTAATAGGTTAGTCCAAGAAATCATATGAAAAGTACTCCAAAGTGTGGACAAAACACAAGAAAGTAGATAAAACCAAGCATGGAACATCAAAAATTATAGATACATTTGCAATGTATCAACATCCCCAAGCTTAACTACTGCTCGTCCTCGAGTAGGTAAGTGATAAAAAGAAAGAATAATTTTTGAGGTGGCATGCACCATCAAAGACTTGATCAAAATATTTGTAGAACATTCAAAACTGGGATCATAGTACTTCAATCATAACATGAAAGACAAAGTTCTAGCAATAAGACAAAGAGACTATGATGCAACATGAAAAGGCACAAACAAAAGATTCATGAATAACAATGCTTTGCAAGACGTTTATTTGTTTCACATAAAGAAAAGATAGCATAGTGGCATTCAGCTTGTCCCTCATAGAGTAGCAAACATAAATGCATAGGACACCTTCGAAGTTAACAAGAGTGACTAGATACAAATAGTTTAAAACAAGCAATATCAAGGTATGCATCAATCAACAAGTCTTGGGACAATGCATATAGAACTAAGAATGGCCACTATGCTCTCAAGAAAGTGCTCATAGATGTGTGGAGACTCAATAAGGAAAACGAAAAAGGTTTTGAAAAGTTTGAAAGGCTTCCAAATGCTGAAAGTATGATACTCGTTAGCTTTGAGCTCTCATTGCCCCTATCATAAGCATCTTTAAATGGTTAAGGTTAAAGTGACACAACTAAGAGGATATGCTTGACAAGTTATAAATCGAAGTCTCATGCCCCTTACTTACGAAGACCGATCCTCATGCTACTCAACTTCAGTCACAAGTAAGCTCTTGTCATTGTAAGTATATACGTATCATAGAGAACCGCCAACGGGGTACCCCTTGCACATGACACAGGAGTTATCCCATAATCAAAATGACAAGGCAAGCAGACAATGAGCATCTCAACGATCTTTTTATTTACTATGTGCATAGATTTTTATTGAGGATGCTTTATAGAATGCTCATTATGGTTATGCTGCAAGTTTCCACCATGATTAGGCATGGCTTAGGCTAGCGGCCCAGGCGTTTCTCTAAAATACATACAAACTCCATGATCTTACAAGTTCCACTTTTATTTCACACCGCCGGGATCCATAAGCAAAAGAACATGATATCAACGAGGTACTAAGTACCAATGCAATGTTGAAAGCGTTCCCCATGAAACATGGTTCTGCTAACTTCAACTTATAAAGCGCAAGCATATACGCAACAAAGAAGGACGCAATGGTTCAGGTTTATTAGATGCAAGAAAATAAAGTGTGCCATCAAGTTTGTGAGAGCTTTACTAACTAACTTTCTCATAACAAGCAAACATTTTATTCGGAAGAAAACAAGGCATATTGAATATGCACGGAAGTAGCAAATGATGCTAATAGGTAGGTATGGTGGACACTTTGGAAATATTTGGTTTAGGGAGTTGGAAACTTGAGTAAAACATACTCAGTGTAGGTGAAGGCTAGCAATAGTAAGGGAGCGACAAACAAGAGAGCAATAATGGCCATAATCATGCAGAGCGACAAAACATCATTGATCAAAGCATAAAGTGATACTACAAGTTGAAAACTAAAGGATCATAAAGGCTTATGGTGACTTGGGATAGTCATAACATGGTGTGAGCATGTGCCAAGTCAACCCAAATAAAGCATCAAAGGAGAATACCACAATACTATGCTTTAATATGCTAAAACAACGCATGATTCTTCCAAAGCACATTAAGCAATCTCAATTGGTTATAACAAGTCATGCTACAACAAAGAATACTAAGCATAAAGCCAAAACAATATCAAGCATGGCATGACAAAGCATAGGCCACAGTCAAAAACAAGCTCTCTTTACCACTTAGGCTTCCTACTCTTTTCCAATCCAAACCAAACTATTTGAACACCAATGTATGAAAGAGGAGGTCCAACCAATTTATTCAGCAAACTAAGCAAACCATGCAAACTAAAAACCAAAATGAAAACGAAAAAGAAGACGCTCCATGAACAACACAACTGTGCATGAAACGATAAAAATGAAGCGTTTGGAAGAAACCTAGGATTTTTATTGATGAAGAGGGGGATGCCTTGGGCATCCCCAAGCTTTGATGCTTGTACTTCTTGGATATTTCTTGGGGTGAAACGCGTGGCATCCCCAAGCTTGAGGTTTAGGCCATCCTTCATCTCATTACTCATTCCTTTCATACACCTGAAAATTTTCCTTCATACAAAACTTCACACAATCTTTATTAGCAACATTAGTGCACTCAAGATAAATAAGTCTTAAGGTTCAGTTCCAACAACAATAAAACTTCCATCAAAACACTAGCTACTGTATAACTTCCCTCAAAAAGCTCAATTCCCCAAAACAACTCAAAAAGAAACCAACAAGAAGCAAATGCAGAAAATGGCAGAAATCTGTCAAAACAGACCAGCAGGTAAAGAAGAATTTTTTCGAAGACCTTATGTTGCTCAAATCAAAAAGTGTCGAACTAACAAAAGTTAGGTAACAACCTGGGGAAGAAGCACAAAAAAATACAGCTCAATCCGACATACAGAGATATCTCACGAATTTTTACGGTGAATCACAAAAATCTGTTTCGGGACAGCAACTTTCTCAATCATTACTTCTCTCTCATTAGAGGTTACTCTCGGCACAAAAAGCAAATAAAGAGGATAAGGAGCGGTTATTACTGAAGTAATAACTTCCAAGACTCATCTAAAACTTTTGGGTTATCTCCCAATAAGTACTTTTCTTTAACGCCTTTAAGTTAGGCATAAGGAAAAACTAAAATGGATAGAATAGAAGTAAGCGGAGATAATCATGGTGAAAACATTGTTTTGTTCAATGAAATCCTTTTTTTAACAAGGTTGATCAGGTATTTCTACCAAAACAATTTCATATGAGACAAAACTTTGTATTCCACTAATGATTATGTTACCTCAACCTTGATAGCAATGGTCCCAACCATAATAGTTTCAAATTTTTCTCTTGGTATGGGACAATATATTTCTCCAACTTGAATGCCCTCAACATGTTCAATTGAATTCAAACCATAAGTCCTTTCAATATTCTTGGGGAAATAGATAGTATGTTCCTCGTCATTGACATTGAAGGTCACCTTCCCTTGATTACAATTAATAATAGCTCCTGCGGTATTTAAGAAAAAGGTCTCCCAAGAATAATAGACATATTATCATCTTCAGGCATAATAGTTTGAGAGGATGCTCTCATAAGAAATAAGAGTTGAAGTAAAAGAGAGCATCAAGAAGCAAATTCAAAACACATTTAAGTCTAACCCACTTCCTATGCATAGGAATTGTGTATGCAAATAAATTCACAAAGAACAAAGTGACAGGCATAGGAAGATAAAACAAGAGTGACTTCAAAACTTTCAGCACATAGAGAGGTGTTTCAATACCAGGAAAACTTCTACCACCATATTTTCCTCTCTCAAAATAATTTTCAGTAGCCTCATGAATAAACTCAACAATATAACTATCACATAAAGCATGCTTTTTATGATCTACAAGCACTAGAGCTTTATCATAAACATCTTCAAAAGAATCCTCAGGAACATAACATTCATCCTTCTTTAGTAAGCATGGGGGACAATCAAATAATGTAAGGGATAAAGAGTTACTCTCATTAGAAGGTAGGCATGGGTAGCTAATCCATTCTTCCTCCTTTTGTTCATCACTCTCCTCCTATTTTTCATCTAATGAGATTTCAGGTTCATCAATTTCTTCTTCCATAGGATCCTGCAAGGCATTAGTCTCTTCCATTTGTGGAAAGCATCTAAAATATTCAAGAATATAGCCATTTTCATCCTTGTAATTATCAAAGAAAAATTTAAGTATAACATAAACCTCATATTTGTAAGGTGAATCATCAATACTTTCAAGCAAACTAGCAATCTCAAAAGCACCCTTCCAAGCAATAAATTCTTCAATTTGTTCCGCATCATAAAAGTCATAAATTCCTTTAGCATAAGAAGATATGGTATCATTATCATTATACTCACATTGAAAAGGGAGGTGTTTATACCTCTTTCTGCAACGAGATTCATCACAACAATAAGTAACATTGTAAGTAGAGCACACGTTTCTAGCAATGGTATACAATCTATCAATTTGTTTCCATAAGTGTTTCCCTTTTTATGACAAGCGGTGTTCCTTATAATAATATTTTTGATCTTCCATGAACCCACCATGCCAATAAGCTTCAGTTTCAAAGAAACCAACCATTGACAACAAGCATGATAAGGCAAGACAATAACAGACCAACGAAAATAACAACTAGAGTAGGAACTACTTTTTTGTATTTTTGATAAAGAAACAAGCAAACAAGGAGAAAATAAACTTAGCTTGAAAAATAGTGAATCCAAGTGGACTTGATAAATAAAGCTATGCTCCCCGGCAACGGCGCCAGAAAATAGTCTTGATGACCCACAAGTATAGGGGGTGTATCGCAGTATTTTCGAGGGAAGTGAAACCCAATTTATTGATTCGACACAAGGGGAGACAAAGAATATTTATAAGCCTTAACAACTGAGTTGTCAATTCAGCTGCACCTGGAAACAATCTTGCTCACAACAGTTTATCAGTAGCAACAGTTTTGTAGTAGGAACAGTAAAGTAACAGTAGTAGTAAAGCAAAGACAGTAGTAACAAAAGCAGTAGACAGTGGGATTCGAGTGCGGTAGGCATAGGGATGGATGGACGAGAGTTGCATGGACAAGACAATTCACATAGCAATTAGAACATAGGGCAATTGTAGATAAATAAGATAAAGCATCCAAGTACTAGACATTCCTAGGCATGTATTCCATATATAGTCATACGTGCTCGCAATGAGAACTTGCACAACATCTTTTGTCCTGCCAGCCCGTTTGCAGCGGGGCCTCTAGGGAACTACTGGCAATTAAGGTGCTCCTCTTCATAGAGCACCGGAGCAAAGCATTAACACTCCGTGAACACATGTGATCCTCACATAAAAGCCATTCCCTTCTGGTTATCCCGATTTCTGTCACTTCAGGGCCATAGGTTCCAGACAACAACGTGTGTATACAACTTGTAGATAAGACCAGAAACAATACTATCATAATGAATCAATAACATGTTCAGATCTGAAATCATGGCACTCGGGCCCTAGTGAGAAGCATTAAGCACAACAAGTCGTAACAAAGTCATAAAGCACTAATAAAAGATACTAGGCACCATTCCCTAACAATCTGATGCCATTACATGAACGATCTCATCCAATCCCTACCATCCCCATAGCCTACAGCGAGGGCTTACTCACTCATAGATGGGGGAAACATGGATGGTCAAAGGAGAAGCGATGGTGATGATGATGTCGATGATCTCCTCCAATTCCCTGTCCCGGCAGGGTGCCAGAATGGAGTTTCTAGTGTTGTTTCGTGGAATCTGGTGGTGGCGGCGGAGCGGAACTCCTTCTGGAAAAACATCGAACCCCCCGAAGTTTTTAGGTCAGAAGGCTCCTTATAGGCGAAGAGAGAGGCCGAGGGGGTGCCTGGGGCCACCACACCATGCCCTGGCGAGGCCAGGCCCAGCCCGCGCCTAGGGGGTGTGTGGCCATCCCCTGGCCCTCCTCCATATCGTATTCTAGTTCCTAGAGTCTTCTGGAAAAATAGGCACTTTGGCTTTTGTCCCGTCCAATTCCGAGAATATTCATTTTCTGACTTTCCTGGAACCAAAAACAGCAGAAAACAGGCAGCTGGCACTGTGGCTCTTGTTAATAGGTTAGTCCAAGAAATCATATGAAAAGTACTCCAAAGTGTGGACAAAACACAAGAAAGTGGATAAAACCAAGCATGGAGCATCAAAAATTATAGATACATTTGCAATGTATCAACCGGGTTTGCCAACCATTCTGGGTGGAAAACCTCCATGATGAATCCGGCTACAAGCAGCCGGGTGATTTCTTCACCAATGGTTCTTCTCTTCTCTTCCATGAAGCGGCGTAGTGATTGCTTTACCGGCTTTGCATCCGGCCTGACATGTAAAGAGTGCTCGGCGAGCTCCCTCGGAACACCAGGCATGTCCTTGGGGGACCATGCGAAGGTATCCCGATTCTCACAGAGGAAGTCGACGAGCGTGCTTTCCTATTTGCTATCAAGGCCGTCTCCGACCAGGACAAACTTGTCCGGATTGACCTCGTTTAGTAGGATCTTCTTGTTGCCCTTTAATGGCTTGAATTGCGCTTCCTCGGCCAGCTTTGGCTCTTCAGCCGGCATGTCCGCCTGCAAGGCCGCCACATTCTGTGTGATGATGCGCTTCTCTTCCGCAATGATCTTGGCCTCGGTGATGTTGGAGCCATCAGTGGCGCATTCCACCAACCACCTGTAATCACCCGCGATGGTGATTACTCCCTTTGGCCCGGGGAGCTTCATCTTGAGGTACGCATAGTGCGGCATCGCCATGAACTTGGTGAGCGTGGGGCATCCTAGGATGGCGTGGTAAGCGCTGTAGAGGTTGACCACCTCTAACCAGATAGGCTCGCAGCGTAAATTGTCTTCTGTGCCAAAGATGACGTCTAGCCGGATCTTACCGATGGGCGAATGTGATGGGCCCAGAACGTCTCCATGGAAGGAGGTGCTGGATGGCTCCAGCTGGGACTCGCTGATGCCGAGCCAGTCTAGGGAGCTGTGGTACAAGAGGTTGATGCTGCTTCCTCCGTCCACCAAGACGCGGAAGAACCTGCATGAGTGCTTCTTGGAGATGATGATGGGATACAGGACCATGGCGTATGTGCCCGGATGCGGCAGCACGTCCGACTGGTTCTTCTGGCTCCACTTGACCTCTTGATCGCACTAGTTCAGGAACTGAGGAATGGGGGGAACGATTGCGTTCACTTCCGCCTTGCGGCGCCTTTTGCTGTTCTTGGTTTCCGGCTCGGTGGTGAAGATGTGGTAGTTCCCTACCTGGCGAGGATAATCTCCTCCGTCTTCATCCTGGCGATTCTGGCGCTCATGGTTGTCCTGCTGCCCATTGGCTGGCGGAGGAGGGGGTGGCGGTGGTAAACCACAAACCTCGGCCATCTTCTTTGTCCAGGTGCACTAGCGAGTTGTATGTGTAGCCGCCTTGTTTCCACCGCTGTGGAACTTGCATGGGCCATCAAACATCGATTCGATGGTGTACTTGGGCCGAGGTGGCCGGTCGTCGGGCTTTTGTCTCCGGCTGACACCTGTGGTTGGGTCCTCTTGAACGGTTGCCACCTGCCTGGAACCATATTGGTTATCTGGTTGGTCGTCTTTCCTCTCGCCGTGGCGATTGTCATGCCGCCTAGGGTTGTGGTTATTCCCTTCCGGTGGCGCTGGTCCGTGGAGATCTCCATGATGATATGCCCCTGGTCGTCCAGCTGGATGGACCTTTTCATCGCTGCGTCCATGGTGGCGTACTTGTCTGCGATCTCCATGGTCTTGGCCATGGTATCGGGCTCCACCCGGCGAAGCTTATGCTTGAGCATGATGCCATCCCTACAGCCGTTGATGAAGAAGTCGATTGCTTGGTGCTCGCGCACCCCCTCGCACGAGTTGTGCATACTTGTCCACCGGGTGATGTAGGAATGGTCGGTCTCGTCCTTGCCTTGAACTCAAAGGGCGAGCTCGCCGGGGCGACCCGAGCGCTTGTAGGTGCCCGTGAAGTTGCGGACGAACGCCTTCTCAAAGTCAATCCAAGCATTGATGTTGTTGTCGGGGAGGCTGTTGAGCCATGTCCTGGCTGAGTCGAGGAGCATGAGAGGGACGTAGCACATAGGTACCCGACGGTTGCCGTTTGTGATGCCCAACACGGTGGTGTAATCCACCAGCCAGTCATCTGGCTTGACCGTGCCGTTGTACTTTAGCGTATCCCTTGGGAGAGAAAATCTTTTTGGAAACGGTTTGTTACGGATGCGTGGTACGAAACACCTTGGGCCAGCTGGACTTTCCTCTTCCAGCCCGTGTGACTGGACCAACAGGTCGATGCGCGCGCGCATCCCGCAGATCCTCCGGCTCGAGCGGGCCAAGCCGTCCTGAAAGGCGGGACTTGGGTGGCGTGTTGGTTCTCCCGACTTCGTTAGGCGGATCACGGTTCCTATTGGTGACAATTGCGGCTTCGTGCAGGTTTTTCCCGTGAATGGCTGATCCGCCGCGTGGACGGCTGTTCTGCCTTGTGTCATTTGGAGAGGAGGCCTTGCTCCCACCTGCAGCCGGATCGCCCACCCGACAAGGCTGATGGCTCTTGTTGTTTCCTCCGAGGCCTGCGCCTGCCTTGACCTGTTGCCTGTTGGCCGTAGCGACAAGGAGCTGGACATGTGCCTGTTGGCGACACAGCTCGTCACCCTCTAGGTGGCTAAGCTCTGTAACGGTAGCTTCTGCGACCCTCATGTTCTTGGCCGCAGTACTGTAAACCGGCTGAGCCACGACGACACGCGAGTCAGCAGCTCGGACAAGCTCTGAACCCAAGTTGCAGCCCTGGGGCGGCACCTGCCGGTTGGCACCAGGTAAGCGGGAGAAGACGTGCGCGGTATTGTACTCGCGCATGGTTGCGTCCAGGCGTCGTTGGCGGGCGACGACCTTGCTGGATTCCTCCATGAGGTTTTGGCGCGTGGCCTCCAGCGCAGCTGCTGCAGCGGCCGGGTCCAGCTCGGGAGCGATGGGGATGTGGAGGTTCTGGATGGAGTCCGCCAAGGGGTCCACGCCCTGCTCGCGCGGAGCGGTGTCTTTGGCGCCCGCATCGTGCTCCAGAGGTGGGCGACGACCTTCGCCTGCACCGGCCATCATGACCTCGATGCTGCCGCTGGCGAGGAGAGGGGTGGAGCAGCCTGGAGGCACGCCGGAGACGGTGATGACCTTGTGAGGGAAATCCTCGGCGACGGTGGCGACGTAGACGTGATGCTCGCCGAAGTGCATGACAGAGCCGTCACTTGGGAAGGTTTCCCCATTGAAGCAGGATGCGTTGTCGAGGACACAGTCGAAGGAGACGAAGGTGAGGATGAGGCCAGAGGCGACTCGCTCACCAGCGACGAGCGGAAGTCCCGTGCAAAAGATGACCCTAGCCAAAGCGATGTGCCCCACAGTGGGCGCCAACTGTCGTGGTGTGGAACACGGCAGTGCTATCGGGGATGGCATAAGAAGTGACAATCAGGATGCTATCGGTGGCTAGTCGCAATGGGTTGAGCATAGATACTGCAAACACAATGATATACCTAGGTTCGGAGACCTCTTGTCGAGGTAACACTCCTACTCCTACAAGGATCTACTATATGGGGAGCAGATGTTCAATACAAGTGCTCCTTAAGCTATTTCCCTAGCTGCTATCGAGAGCTAGAGGAAGATGAACTACTTGACTTGTTGATTCTGGCTAACATCTAACTTGTAATGCCTTACCTAGAACCCTAGCTCTACCCCTCCTTATATACTAGTGGAAGGGTAGGTTACAATGTGGGCTCTAGGGTTTAATGTTTGGGCTTTGGGTTTACAAAGCGGGCCGGCTGCCGGGTCCAGCCGGTGGTCCAGGACCCGGTCAAGCTCCAGTACAGGTGGGGATGGTGCCATAGCGTCTCGGTGCCTGCGCTTTGGGTGTCACCCTGTGCTTTATCCATCAGCTTGGTGCTTTATCCGTCAGTCAGTGCTTTACTCGTCAACCTCCAACCTTGGAGTTTTGGCATCCTCGTCTGGTAGTGCCACCAGGGCGGCGTGCTAGCCTGTCTAGTCAAGCGCGCGCTCAGCAAGGAGCGTCACCCCCTCCCGTACCTTGGGCGAACGGATCAAAGGCGACGAGGTAGAGGTGGCCGCCCAGCCGGCTCTCCTGGCCCCCAGGCTAGACGGGCCAGCTGGGGAATCTTGAGGTGGACCGGGTGGAGCGTTCCACCCGACTGTGGTTCCTTGTTCTTGTGGCCATCCGGCCAGATCTCCCTGGAGCCGGCCAGTTGAGCCTGGCTTGGCCTACCCAGGGGTCATCCCCCCGACTGAAAGACCCATGAATAAGGTTTATACTGGTCACTAGGAGGACAAGACCGTTAACTGATACCATATAAAAAAGGGTGAAAGTGTTCGACAAAAGTTGAACTTCATGTCTATCTTGTTATAATTATTCTCTTCTTTGAACTGGGAAGATGCTAATGATAGGTGTAAATGAAACCAAACACTAATGATGAACTATTAATCAATCATAAACTCAATGAAATATAGTTTGGAAGCTAAATAGGCATTTGCACATATTTAATCCATGCTTACTTTTGGTACGAGATATTAAAATATCTTAAGGGAAGACATAAAACTAAGAAGTGAGTATTTTAGGTCAAGGGCATGAAACTAAGAAGTATCCTAAAGTAAAAAGCCATAAAAAACCCATACCAATGATAGGAAAGAGTCTTCCAACAATTTTATATGTTCATCTAAGTATGCTTGAAGGTTTGTTTTACCTCTCATTTGTTTAAACACAAGTCTACTTATTATTGAGCATGTTTGTAGAGTGCGAACGATATCACTTTATAGCTCACTTGCTTGTTGTTATTCCTTAAAGATTGAACCTAGTGAACTTTGTGTGACAATGAAAAGAGTTAATAACACTAGAGGTACACCAACTTGTCTTCTACGTGCATTTTCATACACCAACTTTCAGACTGGGGCACCGGGTACACAAAGTTGTTTTTCTGAAACTATTTGGTCCATTAGTCCGAAACGGTGCCACGGTGGACAAGTCCTGGTCTGACGATTTTCTCGAAGCACCCTGGTAATAAGGAATCACAAGACTAAATCCTTTTTTATGTACTCACCTGTGATTGGAGATAGGTCCTTTATTTCTGTACCAATGATGTACGTATTCCCTACCTGATGGTACAAAAGGCATAACTCTTCGTCGCCTCCTTGATCTGATTCTTACGCACGCCAATACCAACGACTAACATGGACAACAAGGAGGAGTCCGCCACTGCTGATTTCCTGTCGATGGCGGCCGAGACGCAGCTCCGTCCGTTCGACGTGGAGGAGGCTCCGGAGTATGGTATGTTCCTTTCTCCTTTCTTTCCCTGTCATATCCGCCACTTGGGTGGGGATTTAGGGTGGGATGATCCACGCACCGATATAGAACCTTAGATAGGATGGATCTGGTCTGGTTGTTCCTCTTGTACATGTAGGTTTCCTGTAATCTGATGATTTTAATCAAGACCTTAGTCAGTCCCCGTGAATGATACATACATAATGGAAGTGAATTAGTGATGGCCTTAAGATGAAGGGATGAACATGCTATTTTTGATGTGAATAATTGATATAATGTAAGGGAAACCATGGCTTGTTTGATTTTCGGCAGTACCAAACTCTGAATTTCAGTGCATATGTCTATTAACTGAATTAATTCAGTTAACTGTACACGACTGTTTTCTTAATTTCGGTTCACTGTAGTTGCACTTGAACTGAATTTTAGTGAAGTGTTCCATGCAATATGTAGGTATTGTAAAATTGCATCCGTATATGTTAGCTGAATCCAGTGAAGTATTGTAGGACACTTAGCAATTACCTAGCGTATCATTGTTGAGTATTAGCCATGTTGGTCACACTAAGTATATAAGTATTGTAGATTTGTCGCATATCCTGTTCTGTTAAGGAAGAGTGAAGGTTGCATTCTTGAATTTGTGAGCCCAATGTTTAATGTAAAATGAATTTTACTACACTATTCCATGATTTTCAACTGAATGCGAGTGTACTGTTCCATGCAAGATTTTGGTCAGTACTACATCATGTGTTACTGGCTGTCATACTCTGTACTTGCTAGGTTTTCTAAATTTCAGATTACTGTACTTGTTGGCTGCCATTGTTTTCCTTGTACTTGCTAGCTGTTTTCTAAGTTTTGCTCACAGTTGTGTTTTGCAGGAGCTAATTGTCACTTGTTCTCGGTTGAACTAGAGCATAATGGTTTTTTCTGTGGGAAAGGAGATCGTTTGACATACATTCAGCCAACTACTTCTTATATAGATTATTGCAACACAGAAACATGGTCTCTATTGTGGATAGAAGACATTCTGCAGCAGCTAGGGTATAAAAGGGATGGCAGGTTACATGTGTACTGGAGCCCACCAGGGAAAGAAATTTTTGAGGGTTTAGTTTGCATTGAGAGAGATGCAGGTATATTGAAAATGATAAAAGCTGTAGAGAATCACAAGACATTGATTTTGCTTGTTGACCATACAAATTTCCTAAAGAACTTACGAGAGGAATCTATAATTAATGTATGCCCACCTCTGGCATCTAGTCCAAGGAAATTACCTAGCACATCTGCAGGTGAAGGCACATCAGGTGTAGACAAGGGCTCCTCAAGCAAGTCAGTGGAAGAGGATCTTGATAAACTCTACGATGAGTTCTACCAGGAAGAAGATGAGAGCAATGATGATTCTGATTTTTTGGACAGTGACTTTGAAGTAGAAGACGGAGATGATGATCTTTTCAGGGATAATGTGGACACAAAGGTGAATGACAACAATGAGCCAGTACAAGTGCAAGACTTAGAGGATGATGATGCACTAGAGGATGCATATTTGAATTTGAGGAAAGAACAATGTGACAAGTTGCAGTACAAGTTTGGAACATTTAATCCTCAAGTAGATATGGACAATCCCATATTCAAAGTGGGCATGGCATTCAGTGACGTGAATGAATTTAGAGCTCCTTTGAATTCATATAGTGTAAAGGTATAGAGTCAAAATTAACAAAGTAAGGAATGAAATTAAAAGGGTGAACGCTATTTGCGAGGAAGGGTGCACCTGGATGATTAAAGCCTCAAAGAATAGCACGACTGGGGCTTTTGTTGTTTGGGCTTATGAAGGAAATCACACATGTGAAGGGGTGTGGATGTTGAAGACATTGGCAGCTCCATTTCTCACTCATAAATTCCTAGATGAATTTAGGGACAACATGAAGATGGATCTACAAACATTTTCTAATAAGGCGCATAGGGAATATAACGTGTGTCCAGACAGGTGGAAGCTACGAAGGGCAAGAAAAGAAGCACTAACAATTATACATGGGGACGAGGCATCCCAATTTAATCAGCTGTGGGATTATGGGCAAGAATTGAGAAGATCAAATCCAGGTTCTAAGTTTTTTCTCACATACAATAAGGTCAAGGTTGGTAACCAAACAGAGGACCACTTGGCTACATTATATTGGTCATATGATGCCTTGAAGAGAGGTTTCCTAAGGGGTTGCAGACCTTTGATTCGTGTGGATGGATTCCACATTAAAACAAGGTACAAAGGTCAACTGCTAACTGTAGTAGGTATTGATCCTAATGACTACATCTACCCCATTGCTTTTGGATTGGTTGAAGTGGAGTGCACTAGTTCATGGGAGTGGTTTTTGACCACCTTGAGGGATGATTTGAACATTACTAACACTTCTCCATGGATAATCATTAGTGACAAGCAGAAGCTAATGAATTTACTGAATTTTTCTTGCATGCAATGCTTGTGATTTATTTTCATTCTTTACTTGATATTTACTTAAATGCTTTACTTGTGATTTTCAGGGCCTCATCAAAGCAGTCACCAAAGTATTCCCCGATGTAGAACACCGATTTCCTGTTAGACACTTGTACCCGAATTTTCAGAAGGTAGGGCACAAGGGAGAAGTACTAAAAAATAATCTGTGTGCCATTGCTAGATCCACTTGTGTGCCAAAATGGAAGCACAATATGGAAAAGATGAAAGATTCATGTGAAAAGGCCTATAAGTGGGTCGAAGAATTAGTTCCTAACACATGGATCAAAGCTTTCTTCAGTGATTTTCCTAAATGTGACTTGCTTTTGAACAACCATTCTGAAGTTTTCAATAGGTATAATATATTTCATCCATTTGTACACACTAATATAGTGACAATTTTTTTTCTAATATTGCTTTTCTTGCTTCCAAAACAGCTACATTTTGCAGGCTAGAGAAATGGTTATTTTGTCCATGTTGGAGACAATCTTTTACAAGTTAATGGAGAGGGTTCAAAGTAAGCAGGAGGAAGCTATGAATGGATAGGCACAATCTATCCAAAGATCAAGAAGAAGCTGGACACATTTACTAAATGGAGTAAATCTTGCATGGTTAAAGCTGGTGCAGATGGTGTTTATCATGTGGCATCAAATGAGATTGAGATATCATATGTTGTGGACTTACCTGGAAGATGTTGTGACTACAAAAGGTGGCAGCTAACAGGAATTCCTTGCCACCATGCAATTGCATGTTGTAGAAGTAATAGGACTTCTCCAGAAAGCTTGGTTCACAGCTGTTACAATATTGCAAGTTATAGGGAAGCATATGGGTATAACTTGATTCTACTCAGAGGGAGGGCCTTTTGGGAGAATACGAATTGTGTGAAGGTGTATCCTCCTCTACTCACAAAAGTCATGGGAAGGCCAAAGAAGAACAGAAGAAAGGCACCAGAAGAAAAAATAAAAAATGGGGCAAAACAACTCACAAAACACAGAATTACTATGCATTGCTCTGTTTGTGGAAATTCAAACCATAATAAGAGAGGACATGACAAGTACGTTGCAAGTGTCCAAGTTGATCAAGATGATGCTCTGGAACTAGAAGATGAGGAATTTGATGATCCTTCATACATTCAGGTATTTTTATTACTGAAGATTGTAATGACACAAACTAGAAACATATGTGTGCTACTAATTCATTTTCGTTGCAGAATATAATGCCATAGAACGGAGATCCAACATTGGACCCAATCCATCAACAAAACAACATGGTATTCAAGTTAGGACAAGAGGTATTATTTTTAAATTTGTAGATGATTTTCTAGTGCCAATAACATTTTTCTCAGAATTTTAGATGGAATTCTAGTGACAGTATTATTTTTGTGCAGGAGAGAGCACAAGTGCCACCTAAAAGGACATATGGACCTTTACCTTTGTAAAGTTCATTTGTCCAAGCTGCTAGAGATACAGTTCCTCAAGCGAGAGTGAGAATTACTACTGCATCTTCTCAAGGGAACTTAAGGGGAAGAGGCAGGGGAAGAAAAACTAGTGCACATTTTCCCGAGGATGGCCAGGATGCAAGCAGGGGTAGAGGCAGGGGTAGAAGGAAACAAAGATCAGATGCTAGCACCTCAAGCACTGCAAATAGGGGTAGAGGGAGAACAAGAACACCGACAACTAACAGCACAAGCATTGGTAATGCTGAGTACTGGCTGTTTGGAGATGCTGAGCAACAAAGATCTGGTACTGCAGATCTGAATGTTGCTATACATGACCTGAATGATCCAGAGCATAATGGAGAAGGAGAAGAAATGCATGTAACTCAAAATGCACCAAATGAGGATGATGTGTAGTTGCAGTAGCGCTACATTTTTTCTTTGGCTAGCACTACATTTTGCACCTATTACTTGAACTAGATCAATCTGTACATTTTGGCATATTTCCTATTATATACTTTACGTGCTGTACTGGCTTGTCAGACTGCGATATATTGCAATTTTTGGTTCAATCTACAATATTTTGGTCAGTTTAATCTTTTCTCTCAACCTAGGAATTGTTCTTCGAACATTAAATATTTTGTTCAAACTGATTTGGATGATGTTGTATTCATACAAATTTTATTTATACGCATGGCTGGGTAATCTGGCTGTCAGTTTAGGTCTGCAATGATCTGGTTAAAACTGTCTAGTTCAGAGCTACCTTAGAGAGTTAACTGAAAGTTATAAGCCGGGCTGTCATTATCAATATAGCAGGCATTAGAGATACCTTCAACTGATGTGCAGGAGAACATGGGAACTACAGCTGCAGTATTTCTTACCGTGCAAAACGTCCTTCCAAAGCAATATTAATCTTGCATGGCATCTTAGCATGAGGAATAGAATCCTGGTAATGTTCCGGGACATTTTGATACACACAAATAGCACTCCGATGCTAACACAAAAACCTGGATCCTTTTGGCAACAAATAGCACTGAATTTTATTCATTTATGACCTTTTTTTATACACACATGCACACAGCGCATATACAAATGCACAAGCATGTACAAATAGTACAAAATACATCTCATATATTTTCTAACTCTAATCTCTTCTCTGTGAGCTATCCGCATCAATTTTGCCTCTTCTTCAAGTCCTCCAATCTTTCATCGTAGCTGTCCTACATCAGTTGAGCAATGCAAACAACGGTCAGAACAAGAAAGAGGGCAGAACAGAGCATATGCCGCACATATCATCAAAGCATAGCAGAGGAAAGCAGTTGTTGCCAATGTTCAGTTGCTAGCTAGGTAGATGTTCAGGTGTTGCCAATGTTGCCGAGAACAGTAAAGTTGTGAGGATTGGGAGGAAGAGGAAGAATACAACATCGAAGGTCTCCCCTCCACCACTAGCTAGTCCAGCTACACACCGCCACCAGTCCAGCCACACAGTGACCGGAGCAACACACGGCAGAGGAGGACTACCTACAGGACGAACACGAAGATGATGACCCGGCATCGGACGTCGGCTTCGAATTCGCCATCACGCTGATGCTCACGCTGAGCGACAACACTCGGCGGAGGCCATCGCCGATGACACGACCTCTAAGCGCACGACCGCATCTTCCACCGCCACCACGACGCGTCCGCATCGGCCTCGTCCGCGACGACGCCTCCGTTCTTGGAAACGTACTGCGCGTCCACGAGGCAGGCAGTGCCTCAGTTCTGCCTCACCGACCTCGTCGGCGCCAGTGTCGACCTCAAATCCCACAGTGACGGTTAGGGAATTTGGGATTTTCTTTTTGTCTTTTTTTCTAATCCGGATACCTCTACCTATCGTACGTACTGCTCCTCTAGTTTTTTTGGTGAACCGCTCCTCTAGTTTACCTCAACTTCCGAGGGGGTATCAGAAAAATAGACATGTACCTGGCTGTGTCACTTACCTACCTATCATACACGTGTCGGCATTACAGCTCTAATGTACTAAAATCAATCCGATTCACAACTTTGTGTACCCCGGTGCCCCAGTATAGAAGTAGGTGTATGAAAATGCACATAGAAGACAAGTTGGTGTACCTCGGCGTTATTAACTCCAATGAAAAAAAGCAAACCAACAAACTCCAAAGTCCATGTTAAATTTATCACCTTTATGCTCGAGGACGAGTATAGGTTAAGCTTGGAGATACTTGATGCATGTAAAATGCATCCATGAACTTTGTCGTTTATTGTTTCAAAATTATTATTATTTTAAAATATTATTATATTTATTAGGACTAACCTACTAATAGTTACAAAAGTACATAAGTTCTTGGTTTATACTTTGTTGTGTAGGAAATACAAAAATATGCAAGAAAACCGCTTATTATGGTGAAATCTGGAAATTCCTATAATCTGTCTCTATAGAACTCTTTTCGAAGATTTCCAGAACTGACCCCGAAGATTACGTCCAATGAAAAAAGTGTAGAGAGGAAAGTTGTGGATAATTTATGCGCAAGAATTTAGACATAAAATTCTCCCCAATCAGAGTCCGGATGCATTTTGTATAGTCATATTACTGCGAAGGACAGAAACAGTTTCGGGACTCCGAAAATATGTGACGTGATTGACTGAAACTTCTTCCATCTTTGAGGATTTCGGCTCAACCACGACTTTATGGACTCATTAAGGACAGAGGGGACTCTTAGGAAGGTTCTAGAGATGCCCAAGAGCCCTTGGATCAAAGGGAAATCCATCCTATGGTCAAGATTGCATCTCCACCACTATATATTGAGAGAAAATCCTACTTTTGGAGGCATCCACTAATAGCCATGAAATTCCCCCTCCTTGGCAGCCCCCAAGGAGGTGGAGGAGCTCCTCAAGATCGGCACCATCTCCAAGGAAGAAGGGGAAAAGGGCCGCTGCCCTAAGGGCAGCCGCCGCCCATAGGAGGGCGCCGACGCCTCCCTGTTGCTAGCGCCGCCTCCTCTCACCGCGTGGCCATCTCTCGCTCTTGGGGAGGCTCATATCCATCACCATCTACTTTAAGATCCCATCACCCCCACTATAATCTCTTGACAAACATGATGTATCATGCATATATTATTTTCCCATGATCTATTGTATGACTATGTTGATGTTTGAGTAGTGAATTGTTATGGCAATTATAATCTAGTTTGTTTTGGTTGCATACAAGTATATGTTATCTTCTATGATGATCTTGATGCACTAACATATGAGTGCACACATATGTTGGGGAATGCACAAGGTTGTCACCATTGCATGTTAATAGGATGAGGGATAGACGGAGTTTGACAGAAGCCGAATCTCAAGTTTTAGAAATATATGTAGTATTAATTCATGGTTAATCAACGAGGGTATTATCATGAGGACCTTAGGTCCAAATGCGGTGGTTGGACTTTATGTCTTAATATTACCTTGTTTGTTCTTAATTGGCTTTGGGATCAATCACTAGTGGTGTATTTGCTCGTATCTATGGCTACACCTAGTTATGGCTTCTCCTAGAAGAAATAAGAAAAATACTATATATGTGTTTCACTAATTGTGACAACCAAATGAATGAAATAGAAATTTTCCTAAACATTTGCTCCATAGATTATCGACATTCACTCCACTAGCTCCACTTCATTTGCATTACTTTACTTATAGTATTTATTTCAACTACTTTATTGTTTTCTAGTTAATACCAAAAACAACCACATACACACTTTAGATCCTAACTTTGCATGGAAGGCCATATAAGTGGGTTATAGGGCTTTAGAGAATAGATAGTTTACCTTCATCTCCTCGTGGGTTCGACACTCAAATACTTATCGAATTGTACTACGGTGATCCCCTACACTTGGGGGTTATCACAGACAGGCTACGAGGAAGCTCGCATATTTGGGATAACATCCAATAGTGTGTGGCACTTATTATGCCAATTAAGATGTAATATTTTATGGGGCTAATGCTATGCTTTTTGTCTTTTGGGGCTTAGATGGAATGAGGATGGGACTCATATGTTTCTCAAGTACAAGGAATTCAGGTTTGTTTGGAGGAAATGGTTTTGGCAAGAAATTAGTGTAGTTGATTGCTTGTGCATATCAATTTGAGTTTTGTAACACATAGGGATTATCTATGCTAAAGTAAGTGCAAATACACTTGTGTTGTGAGCAAGAAAACCTCAACACCTCGGACGACAATAGTGATCTTCTTATGCATTGATTTTAAGTATCATCGCCCAACATAGCAAACTGTGTGTAAACTGTGGTGTAGGGTACAACCTCAAACTGAACATTGATTGTTCCTGATGATGGCAGCGGAAGCTTGTGTGCAGTCCTGAAGGATCAATAAGGTGAAGTGTTTATGGTCGTGGTAGGATAAGTTTCAATTGTACGCCTTATATGAGAAGCCTTCAGCTTGACGAAGGGGATTAACAATATTTCAAGTATGAGTGCTTCTTAACTTGCTATGTTGTAAGTTGTTAATTTGAGAAAGACGAGGTGGTGGCTATGGGACCAATGTTGTAATGTAAATTTGTATCTTGTTTGCTATAATTGGAAGAAAATGTATGTTAAAGAGTGCATGACAATCATTGGTGGGGGGTGATACGTCATAAACGTATCTATATTTTTTGATGTTCCATGCTTGTTTAGTATCTACTTTCTTATGTTTTGTCTATATTTTGAGATACTTTTATGCATTTTCTGGAACTAACCTATTAACAAGATGCCGCAGTGCCAGTTGCCTGTTTCTGCTGTTTTTGGTTTCAGAAAAGCTGGAAAAGAAATATTCTCGGAATTGGACCGGGCAAAAGCCAAAGTCAATATTTTACCAGAAGACTCACGGAGCCAGAAGAGGATACGGAGAGGGGCCACGAGGTGGCCACACCACCTGGTGGCACGGGCCAGCCCAGGCCACACCAGGGGGTGGTGTTGGGCCCTCGGGAGCCCACCAACCTTGCCTCTTCGCCTATATATTCCCCCCGGGATGAAAACCCTAGGGATAAGATCAGAATTCTATGAAAAGTTCCGCAGCACTGCCGCCACCGAAGAGGAGATTCAGGGGACAGAAGTCTCTGTTCCGGCACCCTGCCGGGACAGGGAAGTGCCCCCGAATCCATCTCCATCGACTCCACCACCATCTCCATCGCCGTTGCTGACTCCCATGATGAGGAGGGAGTAGTTCTCTCTCGAGGCTAAGGGCTCTACCGGTAGCTATGTGTTCATCTCTCTCTCTATGCGTGATCTTATGAGATCATGAGCTTTGTAATCTATAGATCTATTCTGCTACTCAAGTGCTTTAATTAATCTCTGCTTATCCCCACGTGTGTAAAGTTTACAGTGTGCACACCGTGTGGCACTTTAGCTAAGGTTACATAAATACTTATCATGAGTATAATTTGAGTTGGATGTCTCTATGAGATTGTGGTGTTTGTTGGAACCGCCTAGTGCTCAAGGTGACAGTGAGGGGTTATCTAGATGGGGAATGCAAACTTTAAGGTGTGCTGTTATAGCCCTACATCATCCAACCGGAGAGTAGTTTAGGGTAGCATAATAAATAGAAGATATTTATATGAGAGTGTCCACTAGTGAACGTATGATCCCTAGGCCTTGTTTCTAAGCATTGAAACAACGTTTATAATCAGTCTTGTTACATGTTTGCTTGCTGCCACTATTATTTAAGATTGCAATTAACACTTATAATCATCCATATTACTTGTATTTCACTTTTTGTTCGCTAAACTAGTGCACCTATACACCTGACAAGTGTATTGGGTGTGTTGGGGACATAAGAGACTTTTTGTATCTTGATTGTAGGGTTGCTTGAGAGGGATACCTTTGACCACTTCCTCCCTGAGTTCGATAAACCTTGGGGTGATCCACTTAAGGGAAACTTGTTGTTGTTCTACAAACCTCTGCACTTGGAGGCCCAACACTATCTACAAGAATAGAAGCGTGCGTAGACATCAAGCTATTTTCTAGCGTCGTTGCCGGGGAGGTAAGGTAAAAGGTACTCACATCCTCTGGCCACTAAGCTATCTTCTAGTGCGGTTGTTGGTGTGTGAGTGCTCGAAGTTATTTCCTTTAGATTCTGCAATTATATCTTTTTGTTTCTTGTTTTTATTTTCACTAGTTAGGTTTAATGGAAAACAACAACAAAATTAGAGAGCTTTATAGTATTTATCTTGAGTTAGGACATGAAGTGTTTGAAGAGAAAATTAAAAAACCTATGGAACTTTATTTGCATGCTAATAGCAATGTTATTAGTATGAATTCTTTGAACACCATTTTTGCTAATGCTATGGAAAAGTCTAAGCTTAGGGAAGCTAGTTTTGATGAGCATGATATTTTTAGTCCCCCAAGCACGGAGGAGAAAATTTACTTTGATGATACTATACCTCCAATATATGATGATTACAATGATGAATATGATATTTTCAGTCCACCTACTATTGAGGATAAAAATAAATATGATCACAATATGCCTCCTATATTTGATAATTATGGTGATGAGAATAATAATGATAGCTATTTTGTTGAATTTACTCCCACTACAATTAATAAGAATGACTATGTTTATGTGGAGAGTATTAATTATTTTAAGCATGTGGCTCATGATAAGAATGTTTTATGTGATAGTTATATTGTTAATTTTATGAGAGAGGGAAACATGGTTTTATGTATCTCAACAATATTAAGTTTCCCCTCTTTATGTTGAAAATTTTAAAGTTGCACCTTTTTCCTTTCCTATGCTTGTTGCTTTGTGCTTTCATGACTTGTTTCTTTACAAGATTATTTTTCATAAAAAGTGGGTTAGACTTAAATTTATTCCATATTTTCTTCTTGATGCTCTCTTTTACTTCAATTTATATTTCTTATGTGAGCATCATCGAAATTATCATGCCTAGCTCAAAGGCGTTAAAGAAAAGCACTATTGGGAGATAACCCAAATTTCTATTCAGTAAGTTTTTCTTTTGTTGAGTCTTGGAAGTTAGAGACTCAGTAATAACCTCTCCTTATCATTTTTGTATGGTTTTTGTGCCAAGAATAACCTTTAATGAGAGAGAAATAATGCTTGGGAAAGTTGCTGTCCCGAAACAAATTTTTGTGCTTCACTGTAAAAATTCTTGAAAACTCTCTGTACGTTGGATTGAGCTGTAAGTTTTGTGCTTCTGCCCCAGGTTGTTTTCTAACTTTCGTTAGTTTAACACTTTTCAATTTGAGCAACAGAAGGTCTTCGGAAAAATCTATTTTTACCTGCTAGTCTGTTCTGACAGATTTCTGCCATTATTTGCATTTGCCTCTTAATCTCTTTCTCTTTGAGTTCTCTTTGATCACTTGAACTTTTAAAAGGAATTGCTACAATAGCTTGTGCTTTAATGGAAGTTTTACTTGTGTTGAAACTAAACCTAAAGACTTATTATCTTGAGTACACTAATGTTGCTAATGAAGATTGTGTGAAGTTTTGTATGAAGGAAATTTTAAAGTGTAGGAAAGAATAATGTGATAAGATGAAGTATGGACAAAAGCTCAATCTTGGGGATGCCACCCGTGTCACCCCAAGAAACATTCAAGAAGTACAAGCATCAAAGCTTGGGGATGCCCAAGGCATCCCCTTCTTCATCAATAAAAATCTCAGGTTTCCTTTCAAACACTTCATTTTTATTGTTTCATGGACAATTGTGTTGTTCTTGGAGCGTCTTCGTTTTTGTTTTTAGTTTTCTTTTGTTTGGTTTGCTTAAGTAAGTTGGTTGGATCCCAACACACTTCTTTTAGATAGAGACACACCCCGTTATTCATTGCCTAGAACACTCTAGTTTTCACTCTTATTGTTCTGTGAGTGTTCTCCTTTGCTAGCACTACGTTTAGCTTTAGTTTTCGATTGGCATTGGAAAAGAGTAGGAAGTTTCATGCTTATAGTGGTACAAAAGGAAGCTTGTTTTTGACTGTGACTTAGACTTTATCATGTCATGCTTGATATTGCTTTGACCGTATGCTTAGTGATTATTGCTGTAGCATGACTTGTTACAAACAATTGAGATTGCTTAATGTGTCTTGAAAGAATCATGTGTTGTTTTAGCATATAAAAACATAATATTGTGGTATTCTCATTTGATGCTTTATTTGGGTTCACTTGGCGCATGCTCACACCATGTTAAGACTATACCAAGTCACCATAGTGTAACAACCTCGGACCCTACGCTCTAAGTTCAAGCCTGGATGAACCAAAAGTGGTTAAGGGTTTTACAGCGGGGGCCTAGGGCCACCCACGTGTAGGCCCGTCGACCGCCCTAACCACTTCCAAGAGCATCAGGACAAGAGCGAGCGGCGTAGGCAACAGGCGAAGAGATCAAATACATACACAAGTGAGTATGTATGCAAGCTACCTGACAACAGTTCTCAGAGCCATACCATCTAAAAGAAATAGAAATATTGCAACGCCATATGGCAAGATCCAAATATCCTAGATAGAGATAATAGTGTAGGATATCTCCTCATACATCAATCAACAGAGTATCAAGCGGAAGCGGGAAACAAGATCTGAGTACGAATAAGAAGCAAATCAGCATAAGATGCCACATAAATAAGCACATTCCGCCCACAGATCTCACGGATCCCCATCCCCGGAATCTCTACACCGAGTGATCGTTGCCAACATCATCTGTTTCCTTCACCCAGTATCCATCTTGCGAATAGACCTGTTCATCCGAATCAAACAATTTATCGTGTGAGACCCTAGGGGTACTCAGCAAGTCTTTATGCCTCTAAAGGGGACATAAATCTGGGGTGACGCAATTGCAGCAAAAGATAATAACTAACAAGTCTATAGATACTTGCTAACCATCCGCCTAACCAATGATAAGCGGATGTCCATTAATTAGAAACAATAGTTATAACAGTATAAAGTAACAGATCCATCCTCCTTCTCGCTTACCAACGAGAAAGCGGACGAACAACCCATCCGTTGGCAGTTTTATTAATCATTCCATGAATATTGCACTAATTACTAGTCAGATATTTAGTCAAATTAAATACGGTACTTTAGTTATACTTGTCTATGATCGAGAAACTGTGCTCCAAGTCGTCCATAACCACGGACATGGCTTTCAGAAAGATTTACCCTGCAGGTTTGCACAAATAGCAACACACACACGATCGACCTCGGAAAAACCAAATCAAAACCCAACGAGGCTTTCAAGACAAAGCAATCACAGGATTCATAAAGTATTTCAGGGGGCCACCCCATTAAGCTACCCGCAACGAAGTTGGCCGGCTTCGAGACGGACCCAAGGTTTGCGCCAATGGCTGTAAACGACTGGGAACCCGAAAGTGTGACTGGGCTTGTCGATACCGCAAAAACACTCCGCAATCTTAAACAGTACAGGTGCTCCACGCATAATCTTAAATAAAGCAGTAAAGCATGGCATAAGTACAGTATAGTAATAAAGCCCCAAACTACTTTGTGGCCCCAAGAAATAAAATGCAAATCAAGCTCAAGCAAAGGGGGGTTCATAGTCTCCTGTATGTGGATAGTGCGAATAGTCAAGGAACAGGAATCAAGTACTCGGGGTCCTACGGGATACAAGTGGGCATGAAAAACCAAATAACAGATATTGCCCACCGGTGCCTCTTTCATTAGTTATCCCATTACTACTCAGGTTAAGTTGTTTAGGTACCTCGTTGTTCATCAGACACTCACAAACCCTACACATGCAATTCTACGACTCGCAAGGCTCAAACAACTCCTGTAGTAATGGCTCATAGGATGGAGGAACAAGCTTCGGTGGGGCTTAAAAGTAAGGCTATGCAATATTTGAGATTCAGTTTAATGCAATCGCGACTCAATGATGCAAGAATAAGATAGAGGCCATAGGTACTATATGTATGCAAACAAGTGGTAGTGCTTGCCTAGCAGCTCAGTTGAAGCGAGAGATGGATCTGGGTAGTACTCCTGGGATTCCTGATAATTCCCCTGCTCAGCGTCTATCCGAGAAGAACCAAACAAACAAGGCCAACATAAATATAATGCGCAAACATATAAATAAAATGCGACAAGCAAACAAGCATGCCATGATGAATGATGCACAAATTACATGGCATAACATAGCATGGCATGGGTGAGGTGTGGGGTACAAGAATAAAGCATTTTATTAAGTTTTTAGTCATGTTTTGCTCCCATATAACTTGTTTTCCACTTAATATTTATATGATGCATGCTTCAATTCATATATTGAAATGCATAATCAGAACGGACTCATTGCGCTGATCGATTTAGACATATTATTTGTCAAATTTGGAGTTATAGAATTAAAGTTATTAATTTAATTGAGAAAAAGGCATTTTTATTGCAATTTAAACAATTTCGAAAATTTAAATTAGTCAAACATTATTTTGCATGGCATATTCGAAATCCTCACATTTTTCTAATCAAGAAACATATCTGATTTGTCAAATTTGGTACTACCAATTTAAAGTTATTTAAAACTGGATTTGAAATCAGAATAAACATTTCTGGAAATCATTTTTGATAAACAGAAAAGGACATAGACTTTTTGTACACAGGCAGAAGCTAGCCACTACAACTGACGGGTGGGACCGCGCTGAGCTGGCGGAAACCAACGCGGCAGAGCTTTTATCACCACCACAGAAGTGAGCCACAGCGGCTGATCGGTGGACCCGACGCTCAAACGGGCCCACGCGCCAGCGGGTGAACGGGCGGGTGACACGTGGCGCAGACGGGGACTGCGGGTTGAGGTTGCGAAACCCGTGATGCCTTTTTGTAAAAATGCCACCGCGGATGACATGCGGGCCCGGGCGGAGTGCGGGTTGCGAAAACTCAAAAACCAAGGGGCTATCTACAAAAAGGAAAAAGGGCCCTGTTCCTCTTCTCCGTTTTCTGACGAAACTGATGACGCGGGGGGAACAGGCGCGATGGGGATTCGATCCCGCGACACGGCGCGCGCGCAGGCGGCGGCGACCGCTGGGGCTGGCTCGGTTTGATGCTGGGTAACGATGACGCGGCCAGATGAGGCTACCGTGGCGGGACGGCGGCAATGACGCCATGCATAGAGAGTGCTCGACGGAGCGATCTACGCGTCCAGAAAGAGAAGATGCCAGAGGAGATCACCGGGAGGCGCAGAGGCTCACCGCGGGGAGGTTGGTGGTGGTGGTTCGGCCTGGGGCACATGAGATCAGCAGGGAAGCTGGCGACCCGTGTCTAGGGTTTCTCCCTAGTCACATCGGCATGCAGCAGGATCTGCATCTCCTCCTCACCTCCGTCTACAGGGGTGATGCAGGGGAGCTCCTCGGTCTTCCTCGACAACCAGACTCCACGCCCACTTCCCCCAGCGCCGGCGACTAGGGTAGACCGAAGGTGGCGGTGGCTAGACGGTGGCGATGGCTAGCAGGCGGTAGGGATCCGGATGGTGAAGGGCAGCGCCCAATCGAGATCTAGGGTTTACTGCTAGGCCAGGGCGGGGTAGATAAGGCCAAGGAAGGAGGGGAGATGCTATGGGTGGCTCGGGGTGGAAAAAGGTGGTGGTGCACCTTTTCTCCTCTCTCTCTTGTGGTGTTAAGGCTCGGGTGGACCAGGTGAAGCTGTAGCTGGGACCAGAGGGAACGGAGCAGGTGTGGCTCGGGTGGGGTAAGCATGGCAGCGAGGAAAGAGAGCAAAAGGATAGGGGAAAGGCTCGGCTAGGGTTTAGGTTAGGGGGTAGCTCGGCCTAGAGTAGAAGAGGGGTTGGGGTTGGGGCCGAACCAAGCCACAAGGCTGGTGGTGGCCTCGGTTTGGGGAGAGGGGAATGGTGAGTGTGAGGTGAGGGTACAGCTAGGTTTATAGAGAGTTTAGGTTAGAGCTTTTGCTTAGATTAGGATGGTTTGGGTTTAGGAGTTGATATGGAACATCAAATGGAGTTCGAATTCCAAACAAAGGGAAAAACCAAAGGACCCAAGGAGAGAGAGGTGGGAGAAGATGATCTTAGATATCTCATGCACATGATAATATTTTGTGAAAACAAAATATATATCCCATGTATGATTGACAAAGCGAAAATTCCACTAAAAGAGTTGCAAGGTGGAAGACAAGTGAAAATAAGCATTTATTTGGTTCATTCGTTTCAATTGATTTCAAACAAACTCCACCCAAATATCCCAAAAGAAACCAAAATATAAGAACAAGAGAGAGACCTTGCATGGGCCATGCATGATCCTTAGATAGGCCACATTATATTTGTGAAAACAAAGACAATCTCACATGGCTCCATCTAATCCCATGCACTCAAATTTGAATAAAGCCCAAGCAAGAAGGTTTGGAGAGGTTAAATAAAAGCATCAAATAAAAGAACTAGAGTTGGATGGGGATGTGGGGTTTATATTCCATGTGACATGAAATAATGTTACCCACACATAAGATACATGCACAAGGAATTAACACATGGATTGGATTAATCCCATATGTCCAAGAGTGGAAGAAATAAGCATGAATGAATATAATGGAATTGCTAGTGTGTGTGTTCCACTAGGTAAGTATATAGCCATAATTATATTCATACATGATCAAATATTCCAAAACAAACCATATGGAAGCTAGACAAGGAAACTACTCACATAGCATGCAAAGGTGGCCATGTGGCTCTCCCCATATCAATATTGTGAAAACAACATGATGCATAAATGGGAGCATGTGGAAGTAGAAGTTGATCCATCCCAACCCACATGAGCTAGAGGTAAACCAAATAAAATGCAAGGCTCACATATAGTTGGATGGTGGAATTATGGGGTGGTGACAAAGAAAGGCGGTGGAGTTAATAATAGATATGCCCCAACTCAACTTGGGCATCAAGCATTTATCAAGAACCAAATACAATGTATGAAGAGGCAAATACAATTAATAGTGCATATGAGATAAGAACCAAATGAAAAGGGTTTTATATGATGCTCAAATGCAATGTGGCATGATGACATGAGCATGATATAATTATGATGCAACAATTATATGTAGGAAGGTAGCATGTATATAGACTAGGCTAGTAGCATAGCAATTGTTAGACAATTGGGATGCTACACATAGCCTCTATGATCATTTAGTTTTCGACTTGTAATATCACTTTATGCTTTAATTAATAATGTTTTGTCGCTTTGCATGATTATGGCCATTATTGCTCTCTTAGTTGGTCACTCCCAGTCTTTTGCTAGCCTCCACATGTACCAAGTATGAGTTCCACTCATGCATCCAACTCCAAATAAAACCAATTATTCCAAAGAGTCCACCATACCTACCTATCATTATTTCTATTCCAAGTATATTCATGTCTTTATCTACCTTCCAAATTAAACTTGTTATGTGAAAATTAGTGATTAAAGCTCTCACGAACTTGATGGCACACTTTACTTTCTTGCACTTAATAAACTTGAACCATTGTGCCCATCTATGTTGCATATATGCTTGCACTTTGTAAGTTGTGATTTAGCAGAACCATGTATCATGGGGAACACTTTCAACATTGCACATTAGTTAGTTGATATCATGTTCTTTTGCTAATGGATCCCGGTGGTGTGAAATGAAAGGGGAGCTTGTAAGGCTCATGGAGTTCGTATATGTGTTAGAGAAACGCCCGGGCGGCTGGCCTAATCCATGCCTAATCATGGTGGAAACATGCAGCATAACCATAGTGAGCAATCTGTGAAGCATTCAAAAAAGAAAAAAAGAAAAAAAAGAAAAAAGGGGAAAACCCTATGAAAATAGCATACAAAAAGATTGCTGAGATGCTCATTGTCTGCTTGCCTTGTCATTTTGATATGGGAAAGCTTCTGTATCATCGGCAAGGGGTACCCCGTTGGCGGTTCTCTATGATACACATGTACTTACAATGACAAGAACTTACATGTGAATAAAGTTGAGTAGCATGAGGAATGGTACTCGTAAGCAAGGGGCATGATATTTTCAGCTTATAACTTGTCAAGCATATCCTCATATTTGTTCACTTTAACCTTAATGACCTAAAGATGCTTCTAATAGAGGCAATGAGAGCTGAAAGCTAATAAGTACCATACTTTTTGGAAGCTCTTTATGGGACTTGAATCCCTGCTTCCTTCTATGAAGGGCCTTTCTTTTACTTTTATGTTGAGTCTCCATCTTCTATCTTTAAGCACCTATTGAGAGAGCATAGTGGTCATTCTTAGTTTAATATGCATTATCCCAAAACTTGTTGATTGATTCATAACTTTGATATTGCTTGTTCTTAAACTATTTGTATCTAGTCACCCTTATGAACTTTGAAAGTGTCCTATGCATTTATGTTTGGCCACAACATGAGGGACAAGCTGAATACCATTCTTATTATGTTTTCTATATGTGAAACAAACAAACGTCTTTCAAAGCATTGTTATTCATGATCTTTTGTTTGTACCTTTTCATGTTACAACATAGTTGCTATGTTTTATTTTTAGAACTATATCTTTCATGTCTATGTTAGAGTACTATGATCCCAACTATCAATGTTTTACAAATACCTTGATCAAGATTGTGATGGTGCATGTAACCTCAAAAATTATTCTTTTTATCACTTACCTACTCGAGGACGAGCGGCAGTTAATCTTGGGGATGTTGATACGTCGTAACCGTATCTATAATTTTTGATGTTCCATGCTTGTTTAGTATCTACTTTCTTATGTTTTGTCTATATTTTGAGATAATTTTATGCATTCTCTGGAACTAACCTATTAACAAGATGTCATAGTGCCAGTTGCCTGTTTTCTGCTGTTTTTGGTTTCAGAAAAGCTGGAAAAGAAATATTCTCGGAATTGGACCGGGCAAAAGCCAAAGTCAATATTTTACCAGAAGACTCACAGAGCCAGAAGACGAGACGGAGAGGGGCCACGAGGTGGCCACACCACCTGGTGGCGCGGGCCAGCCCAGGCCGTGCTAGGGGGTGGTGTGGGCCCCTTGGGCGCCCACCGACCTTGCCTCTTCGCCTATATATTCCCCCGGGATGAAAACCCTAGGGATAAGATCATAATTCCACGAAAAGTTCTGCAGTACCGCCGCCACCAAAGAGGATATTCGGGGGACAGAAGTCTCTGTTCTGGCACCCTGCAGGGACGGGGAAGTGCCCCGGGAGCCATCTCCATCGACTCCACCGCCATCTCCATCGACTCCACCGCCATGTCCATCGACTCCACCGCCATCTCCATCGCTGTTGCTGACTCCCATGATGAGGAGGGAGTAGTTCTCTCTCGAGGCTAAGGGCTGTACCGGTAGCTATGTGTTCATCTCTCTCTATATGCGTGATCTTATGAGATCATGAGCTTTGTAATCTATAGATCTATTCTGCTACTCAAGTGCTTTAATTAATCTCTGCTTATCCCCACGTGTGTGAAGTTGATAGTGTGGACACCGTGTGGCACTTTAGCTAAGGTTACATAAATACTTATCATGAGTATAATTTGAGTTGGATGTCTCTATGAGATTATGGTGTTTGTTGGAACCATCTATCACTCAAGGTGACAGTGAGGGGTTATCTAGATGGGGAATGCGAACTTTAAGGTGTGCTGCTATAGCCCTACGTCGTCCAACCGGAGAGTAGTTCAGGGTAGCATAATGAAGAGAAGATATTTATATGAGAGTGTCCACTAGTGAAAGTATGATCCCTAGGCCTTGTTTCTAAGCATTGAAATACCGTTTATAATCAGTCCTGTTACATGTTTGCTTGCTACCACTATTATTTAAGATTGCAATTACCACTTATAATCATCCATATTATTTGTATTTTACTTTCTCTTTGCCGAACTAGTGCACCTATACACCTGACAAGTGTATTAGGTGTGTTGGGGACACAAGAGACTTCTTTTATCTTGATTGCAGGGTTGCTTGAGAGGGATACCTTTGACCATTTCCTCCCTGTATTCGATAAATCTTGGGTGATCCACTTAAGGGAAACTTGCTGCTGTTCTATAAACCTCTGCACTTGGAGGCCCAACATTGTCTACAAGAATAGAAGCGTGCATAGACATCAGGGGGAATACCAATCGGGGTATACCCACAAAGCGGAGTTGACCATGGCGGATCGACTCGCTAAATACGGTGATGGCGCATACTAGACCCAGACGACTCGCTGACTGGAGGTCCAAGATGGACACTCCAATGCAAATCCCATTAGTACACTTGTAAACCCTAACTGACTGCATATATAAAGCCACCAGGGGCACCCCTTCGGGGGATCTCTCTCACATCATAGTAGATCTCATTAGACATAGTCTCTCCCATCACCTCCAGCGACTCCATTGTAAACCATATATTAGATTGATAGTAGGACGTAGCGATCCTCCATCGAGGGGACGTGAACCTAGGTACATCATGTGCCAATCTCGCTGATATTTTGGGATAATAATAAGTTGTATTGATTTGAACAATAGTACAAACTTTATATAGAAGCGATGAGGGGGGTCGGCCGACCTAAACCGACTTAGGACTGACTTAGTACTAGAGTCCTACTCTAACTCAAACTCAATTCTAATACCCCCCGTAGTGTCAACGTCGGGCGCCACGATGTTGAGATTGGAGCGAATATCTGTAAATGCTGTTGCGGAGAGACCCTTGGTGAAGATATCTGCAAATTGAGCGCTGGTCGGAACATGAAGAACGTGAACCTCGCCGAGAGACACCTTCTCTCGAACAAATGATTATCAATCTCTATGTGCTTGGTGCGTCGATGTTGAACCGGTTTAGAGGCCATGTAGATTGCAGATATATTGTCACAATAGACAGTGGTAGCACACTCAATTGGTCGATGAAGCTCGGCAAGAAGCTGATGTATCCAGACCGCTTCGGCCACTACATGAGCAACCGCCCGGTATTCTGCTTCTGCCGATGACCTAGAAACTGTAACCTGCCTTTTTGAAGACCAAGAAACAAGATTATCACCCAAATAAACACAAAAGACAGATGTGGATCGTCGAGTATCTGGACAACCTACCCAGTCTGCATCAGAATAAACTGTCAAGCTTGTAGGAGTATAAGAATTAAGAAGTAGACCATGGTCGAGAGTGCCTTTGAGATGGCGGAGAATTCGTTTGACATGAGAAAGGTGGGGAACACGAGGATCATGCATATACAAGAAAGCTTGCTGAATAGAATAAGAAATATCAGGACGAGTGAGAGTAGCATATTGTAGTGCCCTGAGAGACTGCGATAGAATGTAGGATCGGGAACGAGATCACCATGCGCCGATAGTTTGGCGCTGATGTCATCATCGGTATGGCTGGGATGACAGTCAAGCATGCCATCATGAGATAAGAGATCGATAATATACTGGCATTGAGAAAGAAAGAGAGTGGAAGAATTTCGAGAAGCGGTAACACCAAGAAAATGATGAAGTGGTCCTAAATCAGTCATAGAGAATTCCTAATAGAGAAGGGTGATAATATGTCTAAGAAAGGAGTCAGAGGAGGTGGTTAGAACTATATCATTGACATAGAGAAGAAGATAAGCGATTTGAGTAGAAGAGCGAAAAATAAAGAGAGAGGAATCGGATTTAGAGATAAGGAAACCTATAGTTTGAATAAATGTGGCAAAACATCGAAACCATGCATGTGATGCTTGTTTGAGACCGTAAATAGACTTTTGGAGAAGACACACAAAGTCAGGATGGAAAGAATCTACAAAGCCAGAGGGTTGTTGACAATAGACGGTCTCATTGAGAGTGCCATGCAAAAAATAATTTTTAACATCAAGTTGATGAATCGGCATGAGGAAGATACAACAAGACTAAGAATAATGCGAATAGTACTTGGTTTAAGAAAAGGTGAAAAGGTTTCATCGAAGTCAATCCCTTGCTATTGAGAAAAAATTCTGGCATACCCAACAAGCCTTGTACCGTGCGAGAGACCCATGGAATTATATTTGTGGCAAAAAACCCACATGCCTGAAACAACGTTGGCACCGGGAGGTTTAGGAATGAGAGTCCATGTATTATTTTGAAAAAGGGCATCTAACTCATCACGCATGGCAGAATGGCAAAGAGGATCTAGAAGAGCTCTTTTGTAGGAGGTAGGAATTGGGGAAATATTTGTGGTGGCATTGAGGTTAAGAAAACGACGAGGAACGTAAAAGTCCTTTTTACCATGAGTACACATGGCATGATCGTTAGTGGGAATACTGAAGAGAACGGTGTGAGGAGGAAGTTGTGGAGCGGGAGAGTTACTCGGAGTACTAGAGGTGCTAGCAGGAGATGGGGTAGGTGTGTCTGTTCCTGTAGAGGACGTGGTGGTGGTGGGCGAGGACCCGACAGGATATCCTGCCGCGGCAGGAGAAAGTGGTGCGGCAGGCTACCGCGGGGCCTCGGCAGGCTGCCGTGGAGCAGCAGGCTAGTTAGCTGCCGCGGCAGAGGTAACCGTGGACACGAAGGAGGGAATAAGTGAGCGCAGCGTGATCGTACGTTGGGTAGGCAGGGAAGAAGTAGGCGTAGACGACTAGACGATGGAGTATGGAAAAGTACTTTCGTCAAAGATGACATGACGTGAGACAAGAACACGTCCAAAAGAGGGGTCGAAACATCAAGAGCCTTTGTGATCATCGGAGGGTCCGAGATAATGCATGGTAATGAGCGAGGAGAAAGTTTGTTAGGAGCGGTGGAGGTGGTGTTGGGGAAACAAAGACAACCAAAAACACACAATTCGGAATAGTCGGGATGATGTAGGAAGAGAGACTGAAAGGGAGTATAGAGTGGTCATGTTTTGGTTGGTCGGATGTTGAGGAGATATGTTGCCGTGCGAAGGGCTTCAACCCAAAACAAAGGGGGAGAGAGGCTTGGATGAGTAAAGTACGGAGTATGTCATTGATGGATCATAAGGATAGTTCGGCTTTACAGTTTTGAGGAGAAGTGTATGGACAATAAAAACGTTAGATAATGCCTTGAGAGAGAAAGAAAGATCTATTTTGGGTATTGTCAAACTCTCGGCCATTGTCATATTGGATAAAATATATGGGAAGGCCGAAGTGTGTAAGAACATATCGCCGAAAATTTAGAAAAATTGAGTGCACATCGGATTTGGTGCAAATAGGAAAGGTCCATATGTAATGAGAATAATCGTCAAGAATAACAAGATAGTATTTGAAACCAGAAACACTAGGAAGCGGAGAGGTCCATAGATCACAATGCAATAACTCAAACAGAAAAGTACTATAGGTAGTTGATGTGCCGAAAGGTAATCTAACATGTTTGCCACATTGACAGGCATTACAAATAGAGGGATCATGAGAAGAACTAGAACTATCAACAGGGAGACTAAATTCTTGAAGCAAAGACGACATAGTATTTTTATTGGGGTGGCCGAGCCGACGGTGCCAAAGGTCGACGGAGGTGTGCATGGCTTGAGGTGTGGAAGATGGTGCGCCATGTAGAGGATAGAGATCGCCCGAGCTATTATAGTGAGCGAGGACCTCCACCGTTTTCAGGTCTTTCACAGATAAGCCAAACGGATCAAACTCTAAAGAAACATTATTATCGATAGTAAAGTGACGAACAGAGATGAGATTTTTGATTAAAGATGGAGCAACAAGAATATTGCGGAGATTTTTTTTGTGTGGGATTAGTGATATATGATTGACCGACACAAGATATAGGAATTGAAGAACCATCACCAATAATTATAGAGGAAAAAGGGAAAGAAGAACAAGCTGACATAAAATCCATATTTGAAGACATGTGCGAAGATGCAGCAGAATCAAAAATCCAATTTGTACCTTCATGGTTGTTGAGCGTGAAATTATTCATGGCAGCGATGAAGGAGGATTGGTCCCAGCCTGGTGGAGCGGTTGATGAAGCGGTTGATGGCGATGGCGTAGGCATGTACGGTAGTGCCGGAGGAGCCCCATACATGTAGTTCATTGGCGTCGAGGATGACATGTAGTATTGTGGCACGTGGGGTGCCATGTAGACCGTCGGTGGAGCTTGGGCGGTGTAGACCTGCTGCGGAGGTCGAGGTCCAAGAGGCCCTGGCGAGCCTATGGATGGACAAAGACCAGGATTCCGTGTCACGTTGTAGGCCGGTCGGACGCCATACGGAGAAGGAGCCGACCAAGGCATAGGCCATGACTAAACAAGACCCGTCCATGGATCGTGTTGCGGCTGCCAGGTTGGCGACTGGGCCGCGACGGAGGGAGGTGTCGGTGCTGGTGGAGTCAACGCTGGAGGGGATGGCGTTGGAGGGGCTGGCACTGGAAGAATTTGGTGGAGAGTAGAGGTGGAGGAGGAAGATAGAGGTGCGCCAGTGGCGCGGGCTTCGGCCGGCTTCCAGAGTGGACGCGTCGTCGGCGGCGGTGGACTTGGCGGAGCCATCTAGGTGCGGAAAAACCTAGGCGTCTGATACCATAATATTTTGGGATAATAATAACTTGTATTGATTTGAACAGTAGTACAAAGTTTATATAGAAGAGAGGAGGGGGGTCGGCTGACCTAAACCGACTTAGAGCCGACTTAGGACTAGAGTCCTACTCTAACTCTAACTCAATTCTAATACTCGCTTTCGAATTCTCCTACGTCGTCTTACCTCCTCTACGTAAGCTATCCCTGGAGAATACCACGACAGTTGGTGTCCACCATGGGACAAGCGATGCGTGGAGGTGATGATCTGGACGAGATCCTCAAATTCTTCATCAATGAGACCAGAGATCGACCAGATCTAATCTCGCGGATGGTATGGCCGCGATGGCCGTTTGTCGAGAAGGCGCCTACAACGTAGTCGGCGCACTGTTGGTGGCAATTTGCGAGCATACAGATCGACCGCTATAGATCATTTACGTGTTACGTGCTGATGCAGATCGATGGCGGCATGTCATCTGCAGGCTGCACGTGCATGCAAAAAATTCTAGCTGCATGCATAGACTGGCTCTTCACATGGTTTTGATTAGATATCCACCGATCTCTTTCTCGTTTCTCGTTGATACTAATTAAGTCAGAGTATTTTATTTAGATCTAACCTTCTTGTATAATGATTTTTCTGCATGTATACACCATTTGGAGACCTGCACCATGCGGCAAAATCAGATCAAAAATCCCGAATTCACACGACGACGTCCGATTTGCTGGATTACGGCTACCGAGTCACCATCAAGAACTGATGTAACGATAGAAAACCAGAAACTTGGCTCGGAGCTTTTTGTATCAACCGATTACGTGCGCTGTAGCATGGTGCAATTCTGCACAGCGAGAGAACAAAAGGCATATGGTCATGCCATCCATAGGTTTCTTTTATTCAATCTAAATCTCTATCACTGGTTATTCTATTGATTTATTATTTTATTAAAATTAGACTAATCTTTCGTACGTGGTTTCTCATGTGCATATCGCGGAGAATTAATCCATGGAGACGAGGCGACCTGGCGACTCTCTCTGTTCAGTTTTAATCGCCTACCGCTCTGGTTGAGCTCTACTCGATCTCGCTATCTCCAAAAAGCTGGTTCATGACCATCATGGACTCGCCCATCGCCAACTCGCCACGGTAACGGACTCGCCAAGTTCGTTGACTCGTCATGTTACCGGCTACCGCACGTCTCCTTCCAGCCAAACGCCACATGACCCCGCCGCGTCGACGCCGAGTGGCCATCGCGAACCCGCCACCGGGGACTCGCCTCGCCTGTCGCGACTCGCCCCTCGCGGACTCGCCATCACGGACTTGCCCTTCACATACTTGCTATCGCGGACTCGCCATGTTCGGGGACTCACCCGCCGCGGACTTGCCATGCTCATGGATCCTCCCGCCGCGGACTCGCCATGTTCGGCAACTCTCTCGCCGCGTACTTGCCATGCTACCGGCTAAACGCCGCACAGTTCCACCACACGACCTCTGTCCGTCGCGTAGATCCCGTGTTCACCGCGTCGATTATGCCATAGCGCGACCTCCATCTGCCGCGTCGACCCCGTGTCCGCCGCGTCGACTTCGCCCTAGCGCGACCTCCGTCCGCCATGTCGACTCCTTGTCCACCACGTCGACTCCTTATTTGTCGCGTCGACTCTTTTCGGCTAAACACCGTGCGACCCTATCCTATATGTCAAATGCATACGCCGCTCCTTCTAAGGTCCCCTCATCGTCCGAGTCGCCAAAGAGGGTCGCATGCCATGCTGCATGGACTCACCACTGGGCGTCTCTTCCCTTCGGGAAAAATCAATTCGCCTTTGTCAACCTTTGAAAGAGCGACTCGCCATGGACAAGTAGTGCGGACGAGGACTCACAACCCGAGTCTTGGATTGTCCACGAAAAACGCTAACCGAGATACATCATTGGAGTCGCCTTGCTCGACTGACCTTTCGGGTCAATACAAATGGCAGTGCTACACAAACAACGCCATCTCCTCCTCAATGTTAAACAGTGCGACTCACACAACCAAGTACTGCGGACGAGGACTCGCAAACCGAGCCTCGGATCGTCCAGGAAGAACACCCAGCTGAGAGCCATCTTTGGAGTCGCCATGCGACTGGCCCTTCAGGCCAACACGAGAGACTCACTAACAAAAACAGCGCAATCAATCCCTGCCAACATCGGATGAGCGACTTGCGACGCTCGGGGACTCTCCCCTCGCGGACTCGCCCAACGAGGACTTGCCACGCTCGGGGACTCTCCCCTCGCAGACTCGCCCAACGCGGACTCGCCACGCTCGGGAACTCTTGTAACACCTCAAAAATATTAATCCAGCTTATCAAGCTCTAATCACCCAACTTTAGGGTTGACAAAAACTTTTATTATTAAACTTAATATGAGTGCATGGGTGATTTCCATTTGTGTATGAATGCTTGAAATTGCCATGATTGATTGCTACAAATGATAAGTCTTAGTTTAAAGATGAATACTACATCATCTAGATCACTTACAAACAGAATCAAATGAAAAGAAAATCAAATATAGATCATATGACCAAATGGTCATTTTAGCCAAACTTATCCACTAGACCACTTTGAGTGTTCCTAGTAAAAGATTTCTAACAGAAACAATTCCAATTATTTTCACCCCTTGCTAGACCAAGTAAAAGTAAACCCAAGCAAACTTTACAAAAGGACAGAAACTATTTTCAAATCTATTTGAGAGGCAATTCAAAATTGAATCAAGTTCATATGCCTAGATCATAATTTTTCAAAAACCACTCAAACCATTTCCCCTTGACCATTCCCAGCAACCATAGACTACTAAGCAAGTAATGAGATCACTCACCAAAAATCATTCAAAAATTTGAAAGTAAATTTCATGCGGCCATTTGCTCGAACACCTGGCAGACACAGTACAACCTCAACCACTATACACTGTTTTGATCTATCAATTGATCATCAAATATACTCAATTCTACTCCACTACTCCCCCATGATCATTTCCAGTAATTGGCCATGCAGTGGAGAGCCTCATCTCCACCGTTGCACCAGTGGCATGCTCGTACCGAGCCGGCCATGCCGGTTGAGCACGAACCACTCGCTGCACGCCGCGCCGCCCACTCCCACGACACCTAGCAGCTAGCCATGACCTCACCGCCACCCCCTGTCCACCCCTTGACCCAAGGCGAGAAGTGGAGACGCTAGAAATCGCGCACCCATGTAAGCCTTTGCCATGCCGAGAGAACGACGGAGCACCGCAGCTGCCTCGCACGCACACGTCGCGCCTCGCTCTCTCCTCTCCTACCTGCAGTCGCCATGGCACCAGTGACCTCCCAGACATGATCGTTCACCGCCCCACGCCCCAAGACCACCGTACTGAGTGTCGAACACCTGCGTACTGGAACAGAGCACCGACGTCGCCCGACCAACAGAGACCGCCCATTGCCGTGCCGTCATGCGCATGACGATCGCCATAGTCCCCCGCACCGACCCATGCCCTCCGCCATGCTCAACGAGACCTGTAGCAGCATCGCCGGAGAAGTCAGACCATGCCGTCCTGCCACCAGCGCTGGTGTATAAATAGAGGCCACCCCAGACCTCATTCTCCACACCATTCCACTCCCCACTCACCCAGGAACCTCACCGACCCTTCCCCGGAGCAAGGCGAGCACCACGACACTGGAATTTGGCTGGAGTCTGCCGCTGCAGTCGAGGAAGGAAGCCGTGGATTGCAGCCACCCCAGGAGCTGCCGTGACCGCCAATCGAACCGCCGTCGTCGACAACCCCATTCGCCCCATCGCCGACCTTAGCTAGAGCCCCGGTAAGTCCCGGGCGACCCCCACCGCTGCGTTAGGGCTCACCGGAGCAGTTCGACGGAGATGACAAACCACAGTCGTAGATCTCATTCTAATCGTAGTGCTGAGATTGAAAGATACCGTTTCAGTTTAGATGAGTCACTGACGCGTGAGACCATTCTGTCAGCAGCCCACTACGCCAGCGCTGTGCGGTTGGGCTGGGCCATGTCTTTTCCCGCGCAGAGCCCAGTATTCAAATAGTATTTTGCCAATTTAGTTAAAACTAGATTCTATCAGTAGATTCAAAATTCAATTCAAAGAGATTTACTAAACCAAAATGCATGATTCCAATTTTGTTGGAAAGGTCTTGAAAGTATCTAATCACTTCCATTGGATTCAAACCATTTGGAATTATAGATCACCTATACCAAAAATAACAAGACAGAGACTTTTGACACTTCAAACATTTTCCTAAAATAAACTATAAATGCTTTTGAGATGATTCCACCTCTCAAAAATAACATTTGCCAAGCTCTATATGAATATGTAAAAAGATTTGGTTTTACAAATATTAAACCTGGACTACTATTAAAAGAGTGATATATAGGCTTTTCTAGTCACTTAAATATTATTAAATAGTAATATTAAATCTTGTAATGCATGACCATCATTTTAAATCACATTACCAAGCTTGAGAATATGTGGTGATGACATGTGTCAATATGATCCCATATTCTAGTTGGAGAATATAAATCTTAAATAGTTAAATGAGTAGAAATTACTTTTCTAAAATAAGAAGAATAAGAAAATATTGATACCCCCTATGATGATTGAGATGATACTAGATCATCTAGTATGAGCCCTTGTATGCTAAATAGAAGTAGTGAAGTGTTGTTTGGTGATTGTGTATATTGAATGTATTTATAGACGCTAGTACCGACCCAGACTACAACAAGGAGGAGTACTTGGAGGAGGAGGAGAACTTCAACGACTACAACAACTGCACTGCTCAAGGTAAGCTAGAACTATGCATGATATTTGGGCAAGCCCCTTATACCAAATGCACTAGGCATGCTTGGTTATGCAACTTTACCAATTCCCAGTTTTACTCCAAGCTTTACTTTCCCCTTTACTATAGTTCTTACTTAGTTAATGAATTGTGATTAGTGGAAAATAGATTGGATCCTATCAAGATCATAGGATTACTCTTGGATACTTATACTTGATTAACACCCTCAAACAGTGATACCCTCAATACTAGTGGCTAGTGCTAAGCATAAAACTGGATCACTTTAGATGGGAAAACTTGGTAGAAATGATTATGAAAACCTTGGAATGAAGATTCATTCTATTGAAATATTTTGACATGTGTTGTGAAACACAATGGTTTGATGAATGAAACTGATGAGGCATGAGCCTTGACTGTAATAAAAACTGATGGTTGGGTTCGGATGCGATACCATTCCAATTTTACCGTACAACCACAATACCTGAGTTGGGTAGGGATTGAATGGAAGTTTATATGTCTTAGTATGGGTTCCCTTGCAGAAGAGGTTGAGCTGAGGCTACCTCGTGATGAATGTCCACCTATGAAGTGACCAGGATGGTAGATGGCCATGGCTGGGAGGCCAAACCTATAGGGGAGGTGCCTATACTAGGGTGTGTAATTGAAACGTTAAGATTGATTATCCGCATACCAAGTATGATGATTCAGGGTTATCCCTGACGGATGTATCGAATTTTGTGGTGAAAGTGTACCACCTCTGTAGAGTGTCAAACTATTCGAATAGCAGCGTCCGCGGTTATGGATAGTTGGAGTGGCCATACTGTTCCATTGTCAGATGTTTTCAAAATGATTTATGACTTGAAGGATGACTTTGACTCGACCACCACAGAGTGGTGGACTTGAAAACTAGTTTCCCCCTTAAGTGATGTAGAGAACTAAATTAGGTCTTTACTCTTGAATCTTTATGAAGTAAACCTGGCTTTTTGCAAACAAACCTAGAGCTGAAGATCCCTACTAGCTTTTAGTATACTTATACTAGTGATAGTTTGCGAGTACTTAAAGAGTACCCATGGCTTTGTCCCTTGATATTCCCATGGCCAGACTATGAGGAGGATTACCCGGAAGATGGACAACTGGAGGTCTATGACAACTAGGATCATCTCCCATCGTCAGCATTGCCTGTGATCATGAAGATGGAGCTTACTACATTTACTTTCCACTGCTTTGATTGTATTAAGACTGGATCATGAGATCCTTTATTTGTAAGACATTTATTATGGTTTGTAATGGGTGATGTATTGTGGTACCACTTCTGTTATGTCTTGCAAAAATGGTAATCATGGGATTGCGATGTACGACATAATAGGCATCTGGACTTTAAAATCCGGGTGTTAACAAGTTGGTATTAGAGCCATCCTGACTATAGGAGACCCTAGTTAGAATGGACGCCTGAAAAACCTAGCTCAAAACAAAGAAAGTGAGTACGTACAAAAACCTATTCTCATTCTTATCCTTAAGATTCCTTTCAAAAAGAGATCACTTGCTACTCAAAACTCTTACAACTCTACATAAAATTTGACACACTTGATCACCTCACTAACTTACTCATCTTAATTGCTTATAGATGGAGGTCAAATATACCAAGTTTTACCAGTTGGGCAATGGAGGACAACTTATCTTTGAGAGGGATCTAGATTCACGCTCAGAGTATCTTGGACGCCCGCACCCGGAGTTCTTCGGAGCACAGCTCAAGGACCACGCTGGAGGGGAGCTATAGTGGCTGATTATTGCCGACCTGAGAGGCAAAATGGAGCCACCTCTTTCCGACAAGATTCAGTTCAGCGTTCGGGAGAACAACTGGCTAGACGGATTAGCCAGGACTATGCAAGAAGATCTTGCTCACTTGTGTGCTCAGAACATCAACCAGATCATCGGCACCCGTTTTGCTCACTATGCAAGACGTGACTCTATGGGACAACCTCTATCCATGCCAGCCCATCTGGAGTTGAAGCACTATGTGGACCACATGGACTTCATGCTACATGAGATGCAGAAGGAGTTGGACAATGCCCGTGATTACGCCAACCAGAGTAATGCTGAAGCTGTTCAGAGGAAGCAAACCCTCGCCATCCTCGCCAAGGAATGCAAGTCACTTCGTCGCCAGCACGACAAAAAGGATCGCATCATCGCCCATCTTCGTGACAATATATCCACGCTGGAGGAGACAATCCACAACCAGGAGATCCATCTGGAGGAACAACATGAGGAGGAAGGTGAAGACATCCATGGGGATATTCACTCTTACCTCAGTGATGACAATGACTACCTGGAGGACGTCACCATGGAGGACAACACGGATGAGGATGATGCTAACTTCATTGATGATGAAGAGCTCGACACCCCAATGATGAGTAGTCGCACCTGAGCACTATCGTAGGTGTGAGTTGTACCCGGTCCCACTGTATCGTAGCTTCACAAAATGGTTCCTAAAACCATCTGTTTTCTAGTTGTGGTGTGTGTTTGTATTGTGTGCTTGGAATGAATGAATGAAAAGAAGTTGCTAGTTTTCAAAACCTGAGTTATACTCAAAGTTTAAAGTTTTGAAACAAACCCATGAACCCTAGAAATTTCCCTCTTGTCTCACTATCTATCTCAATCTTCAGATGACTCGCGAAAATCCCAGAGGGAGCAGCTCATCTCAGGACCCAATGCTACAGATTTTGGAAATGCTAGTTTTTGACCATGAAGCTGGTAGAGCTGAACGTCAAGCCAACTTAGCCACTCTTCAACAGATAGCCCAGATGGCCCACAACAATCAAGGCCATGGAAAACAAGATCACCATGGATCCAAACTTAAGAACTTCCAGAATACCAACCCACCCATGTTTAGTAAGTTTGAGGAGCCTTTAGATGCTGATGATTGGCTACAAACCATGGAGAACAATCTAGAAGTTGCAGGAGTTGATTCTAATGAGAAGATGCTATTTGCCACTCACTATCTGTCCAGCTATGCTAGATCATGGTGGAATAGTACTCGTACGATGAACGAAGGTCAGATGATGACTTGGGAGGAGTTCAAACTCAAGTTCAGCAGGACCCATGTGCCCCCGGGTCTGATCAAGAGGATGAGGGATGAATTAAGAGACTTGAAGCAAGGGAGGATGACTGTGGTTGAGTACCGTGACAAATTTCTATCACTAGCTAGGTATGCACCTGATGAGATTGACAATGAAGCCAAGAAGAAGGAGAGATTCCTGAATGGTCTAGATGATGAGATGCAGACAGTTCTAGTCAACATTCTCTTTGATGACCTTGAAGCTTTAGTAGATTCTGCAATCCAGATGGAAGGCAAGATCAACCAGGCCAGTGAGAACCACAATCATCGAATGATGCACCAACCAGGACCCCACCATACCCCAAAGTATCACCCCAACCCGTCTGCAGGATATGCACCCAGAAACAACATGCCCCTAATGAACCGTCCGAACTATCCCAACCGTGGCGGAGGAAACCAAAGGCCCAGAGGAAACCACAACAACAACCCCGACAACTCCAATAATTTCAACCGTGCATCTCCAAAGTCCAACAACAACAATACTACCCCAAGGACTGGAAGCAATGTTGTGCCTGTCGTAGGGAAAGACAAGTCAATGACCCAAGGCGAGAAGTGGAGACACTGGAAATCGCGCGCCCATTTAAGCCTTTGCCATGCCGAGACCACGACGGAGCGCCGTAGCTGCCTTGCACGCACACGCCGCGCATCGCTCTCTCCGCTCGTACCCGCAGTCGCCATGGCACCAGTGACCTCCCAGACATGATTGTTCACCGCCGTGCGCCCCGTGACCACCATACTGAGTGACGAACACCCGCATACTAGAACAGAGCACCGATGTTGCCTGACCAAAAGAGACCGCCCCTTGCCGTGCCGTCACACGCATGACGATCTCCATAGTCCCCAACACTGACCCATGCCCTCCACCATGCTCAACGAGACCTATAGCAGCGTCGCCAGAGAAGCCAGACTATGCCGCCGACGCTGGTGTATAAATAGAGGCCACCCCAAACCTCATTCTCCACACCATTCCACTCCCCACTCACACAAGAACCTCACCGACCCTTCCCGGAGCAAGGCAAGCACCACGACGCTGGAATTTGGCCAGAGTCCGCTGCTGCAGTCGAGGAAGGAAGCCATGGATTGCGGCCTGATGACCCACAAGTATAGGGGGTGTATCGCAGTATTTTCGAGGGAAGTGAAACCCAATTTATTGATTCGACACAAGAGGAGCCAAAGAATATTTATAAGCCTTAACAACTGGGTTGTCAATTCAGCTGCACCTGGAAACAATCTTGCTCACAGCAGTTTATCAGTAGCAACAGTTTTGTAGTAGCAATAGTAAAGTAACAGCAGTAGTAAAGTAAACACAACAGTAACAATAGCAGTAACAGTAGGATTCGAGTGCGGTAGGCATAAAGATGGATGGATGGGCGTTGCATGGACAAGACAATTCACATAGCAATTAGAACATATGGCAATTGCAGATAAATAAGATAAAACATCCAAGTACTAGATAATCCTAGGCATGTGTTCCATATATAGTCATACGTGATCGCAATGAGAACTTACACAACATCTTTTGTCATGCGAGCCCATTTGCAGCGGGGCCTCAAGGGAACTACTGACAATTAAGGTGCTCCTTTTAATAGAGCATCAGAGCAAAGCATTAACACTCCGTGAACACATGTGATCCTCACGTCAAAGCCATTCCCTCCGGTTATCCCGATTTCTGTCACTTCGGGGCCATTGGTTCCGGACAACAACGTGTGTATACAACTTGCAGGTAAGACCAAAAACAATACTATCATAATGAATCAATAACAAGTTCAGATCTGAAATCATGGCACCCGGGCCCTAGTGACAAGCATTAAGCACAAGAAGTGGCAACAAAGTCATAAAGCACTAATAATAGATACTAGGCACCATGCCCTAACAATCTGATGCCATTACATGAACGATCTCATCCAATCCCTAGCATCCCCATAGCCTACAGCGGGGGATTACTCACTCATATATGGGGGAAACATGGATGGTCAATGGAGAAGCAATGGTGATGATGATGGCGATGATCTCCTCCAATTCCCCGTCCCGGTAGGGTGACAGAACGGAGTTTCTGGTGCTGTTTTGTGGAATCTGGTGGTGGCGGCAGAGCGGAACTCCTTCTGGAAAAACGTCGAACCCCCTTGAGTTTTTAGGTCAGAAGGCAACTTATAGGCGAAGAGGGAGACCGAGGGGCAGTCCGGGGTGGCTAGACCACCCCCTGGCGTGGCCTGGGCTTGCCCGCGCGGCCAGGTGGTGTGGCCTAGGCCCAGCCCCCCTCTGTATCGTATTCTGACTCCGGGAGTCTTCTGGTGAAATAGGATTTTTGGCATATTTTCCGGGATTTTTCCTGATAGTTGATTTTCTGCACAAAAAGTAGACACTAGGGCAATTCTGCTCAAAACAGCGTCAGTCCGCGTTAGTTGCATCCAAATCACACAAGTTTAGAGGAGAAACAATAGAAAAAGTGTTCGGTAAATTAGATACGTTTTGGACGTATCAACTCCCCCCAAGCTTAGCTTATTGCTTATCCTCAAGCAATTCAGTTGAGAACTGAGTGCGATAAAAGAACTTTCACGAACACATTTGCTTCATATGATGTATATATTCTCAGCATGTGATCAACTACTTAGACAATTCATAATAAGGAGTATGCAACTAAGTTTACTTAATAGGCATTGCAAGCTATGAAGATATTCTAACTCAAAAATAATAAGTAGCATGAAGCATAAACATAAGCAACATTACAATGCTCATAACAAGGTATGATAGAGTGGTATCTCGCTTGCCTTTGATTATGAATGACAAGGCACCTCTGAAGTTCAGGTGAAGACTAGAAGTAAAAATATCAAAGATACAAGCATCAAAGTCATAACACAAATAATCAAATTTTGAGACAAGCACAAAGAATGACAACTATGCTCCCAAGAAGGTGCTCAAAGAATGTGTGGAGACTCAACAAGTAAAATAAAAGGTTTTGAATACTTTGAAAAGCTTCCAAATGCTGAAAGTATGGTACTCATTAGCTTTGAGCTCTCATTGCCCCTATCATATGCATCTTTAATATGGTTAAGGTGAAAGTGAGGTCCAATCTAAGTTATATGCTTGACAAACTATAAACTGAAAATCCCATGTCCCTTGAGTACGAGGGCCGCTCCTCATGCTACTCAATTTAGTTACTGGTAAGTTCTTGTCATTGTAAATATGTGCGTATCATAGAGAACCGCCAACGGGGTACCCCTTGCCCGATGATACGGAAGAATCCCCATATCAAAATGACAAGGCAAGCAGACAATGAGTATCTCAGCAATCTTCTTATTTACCATGGGAAAATGGTGCCTTTTTCTCTCTTTCCTCTTTTCATAAATCTCTTCCTTTTTTTCTTTTTCTCAATAGCTATCTCTCTTTTTTTATAAGAAGAATGCTTCATAGATATCATTATGGTTACGCTGCAGGTTTCCACCATGTCAGCATGGATTAGACCAGCGGCCCAGGCGTTTCTCTAACACACATACATAACTCCATGGACTTACAAGCTCCCCTTTTATTTCACACCGACGACATCCACAAACAAAAGAGCATGGTATCAACAGGTTATATATTTACAAGTGTTGAAAGCGTTCCCCGTGACAGCACGGTTCTGCTAATCCCCAGCCTATAATGTGCAAGCATATAACTTTCATGGACAGTCACAATGGTTCAGGTTTATTAAGTGCAGAAATAAAGTGTGCCATTAAGTGCAACATCCCAAAACTTCAATCCAAGCTTATCAAGATCTAAATCATCAAAATTTAGGGTTAACAAAAACTTTTCCAAATTAAAAATGAAAGTATTCATGTGTATGTGCATTTAATTTAGGATTTGATTTGAATTGCCATGGTTCTATGATCCATTGCTTGTAAAATGTTTCTTAGGTGAAATAAACATCATATAAGTCATTCCCAAACTTTTACCAAAGAAAACCAAATAAAAAACAATTAAAAAGGAAGAATGGTCATTTTGGCCATTTTAATCCACTACACTACTTTGAGTGTTCCTAGAACTCATTTCTTAACAGAAACAATTCATGATCTTTGCACCCCTTACTAGTACACATAATGAGGTACCAAGGCCCACCTTTTGATCTACTAAAAACATTCATTTGCTTATTTTAAATGGCATGTGAAAATTGAATCCAATGCATATGCATAGATCACCCCTATTTCAAAAACCATCCTTTTGAGCTCCACTTTCAAAACCCTTGCAACCAGAGGCTACCTAGCACTAGTGGAGAACACCCAAAATTTTTGAAACCAAAATTTTAAAGTTTTTCTCTTTTGGCCATTCTATCAAACACCTTGTGGACAAGATCAAAGTGGCCTAACTATTCCTGTTTTGGGCTTGATCTTGTCTAGCAAATTGAAGTTCTTTGATCACCCTTGTCTCCCTCAAGCCTAACCAGAACAACACCAACACCTCCTCTACCTCCTAGCTGCACTGCAAGGCCATGCCGAGCCACCCCTCGCCGGCCGACCAGGCACTCGCAGCAGCAGACCGCTTCCCCCTTTCTTGCCATGTCTACAAGCTAGCCAGTGGTCCACCGCCACCGTCCAACCAGCCCCAGCCCAGAGATAGAGAGCAGAACGGCCAGGAACCTCCGCGCACGGAGTTGGTCGACCATGCCGACGCCGCCCGCAGAGCGCGCCCTGTCCCCGCGTGCACAAACCGCCCCTTGACCGCAGCCCGCGCCTACCGCTCCGCCATGACCTAGGGAACACCCTAGACACCCCCACTAGGCCGGCCCATGTTCTTTCCCCCGCTAGCCCAACCGTTCAAAATTAGTTTTTTCTTTTTAAGTTGAATCTAGTTTATGTCCACTAATTTAAAAATCAATTCAGAGAGTTTTATAAATCCAAATTGCATGAAACTAATTTTGTCTGAAAGGTATTGAAATAATCTATCCAAGCCCGTTGGATTTAATTCAATTAGAGTTATAGATCTCTCCTAATAAAAATAACAAAACAGAAGTTTGCACCTTGCAACATTTTCATAAAATCAACCAAGTTAGCTTTTGAGTTGATTCCAACTCTTAAAAATCACATTTCACCATATCTATCTAAATATGTAATAATATTAAGGTTTATATGCAGTGACTTTGGACTAGTACCAAAATAATGCTATATAGGCATTTCTAGTCACTTTAAATCATTAAATAATGAACTTAAACCAAAGTAATTATGATCCAACTTTTAAATATCATTTCCACATGTTAGAATATGTGGTGATGACATGTGTCAACATGATCCCATATTTTAAGTGGTGAATATTAAATCTTAGTTAATTTTTCAATGAGTAGAAATTACTTTTCTAAATTAAAAAGAATGAAACTATTGAATAAAACTTGTGATGCTTGTGATGATAATAGATCATTAATTGTGTGCCTTAGAGTACTAAGTAAACTAGTTAAGTATTGTTTGGTGATTGTGTGCTCCATATGTATTTATAGAAGATAATACCGACCAAGCTTACGAGGAGGAGGAGTTCTACCAAGAAGAAGAAGAAAACTTCAACCATTGCACCAACCAAGGCAAGCTACTATTGGCAAGCTAACCCTTGCAAGCTATTGTTAGCAAGCTAGGATTAAACTAGATGGTTTAGCAAAGATGCTTTAGGCATGCTTTGGTTATACCACTTTGACCATTCTTTACCCCAAGTATTAATTTCAAGCTTTACCTCCTTTAGTTTACACAAAGTCCCTTACTTGTTTTGAAGGTAGCATAAAAAGTATAAAACTTGACCTATTTAGAAACCTTTAGATGTCATTCTATGGCATGAGATTGAACCCATCACTTCCACCTTAGTGAACACTCTTAACTTAGTAGTTTAGAGTATATCAAAAACTTGAGTCACTTTAGATGGGAACACTTGGTGAAAATGAATTGTGAAAACCTTGGAATGATGAGTCATTCCATTGAGATGTTTTGACATGTGTTGAGAAACACAAATGGTTTATGATGATGAAAATGATGAGGCATGAGCCTTAACCCTTTTATAAAACTGATGGTTGGATTCGGATGCGATACCATTCCAAATTTACCGTATAACCACACTACCTGAATTGGGTAAGGCTTAGCTGGAAATTTATATGCATTAGTATTAGTTTCCTCACGGGAGAGGTTTGAGCTGAGGCTACCTCTGAATGTTGTCCACCTATGCAGTGCCCAAGATGACTGATGGTCATGGTTGGGTGGCCATGCTCATAGGAGAGGTGCTTATACTAGGGTGTGTAAAGGGAAGGTTATGTTTGATTATCTGCATACTAAGTATGATGATTCAGGGTTATCCCTCACAGATGTATCGAATCTTGTGGTGAAAGTGTACCACCTCTGTAGAGTGTCAAACTATTCGAATAGCCGCGTCCGCGGTTATGGATAGTTGGAATGGCCATACTGTTTCGTTGTCAGATGTTTTCAAAATGACTTATGAAATGAATGATGAATCTTGACTTGACCACAACAGGGTTGTGATTATGATACTAGCTTCCCAACTTAAGTGATTCTAGAAATTTATTTTATCTTTCTTTGCTTCAGAACTCAGCTTAGGTTTCAAACTTAACTTTATAGTTAATCTTAGATTTAGCACTTTAACTTAGAACTATAGTACCTGTTAATAGTAGTTTGCGAGTACTTAAAGAGTAATCATGGCTTTTGTCCCTGGCTATTCTCATGGCCAGACTATCAAGGAAACTATCAAGAGGATGGCCATCAGGACAACTATGATAACTAGGACTATCTGCCTTCGTCAGCATTGCCTGTGCCCCTGAAGATGGACCCCACCGCTACGCTTATCTTTTATTTCTGCTGCTTGTTGTATTAAATACTGGATCATGAGATCCTTATGTGTGTAAGACCTTATGTATGGTTTGTAATGGATGATGTACTGTGATATCCAATCCGTTATGTCTCGCAAAAATGGTAATCCTGGGATTGCGAGGTATGGCATAACGGGCATCTGGGATTAAAAATCCGGGTGTTGACAAGTTGGTCTCAGAGCCATCCTGACAATAGGAGACCCTAGTTAGAATGGACGTCCAAACCAAAAACTTAGTTTCAAAACCAAAGTGAGTATTTATGAAAAACTATTTCCTCCCTTATCCTTGTGAACTCATTCTTTCTCAAAAATTCATGTTCCTCAAAATTCTTACATTACTACTTAAAATTTGACACACTTGATCACTTCACTAATTTCCTTATCCTTAATTCTTGTAGATGGAGACTTAGTTCAGCAAGTTTTACCAGTTGGGAAACGGAGGTCAGCTGATCTTCAAGAGGGACCTGGATTCACTGTCAGAGTTCTTGGGACGCCCACATCCGGAGTTTCTTGGAGCTCAACTTCTAGGACCCCCAGGAGGAGACCTACAGTGGCTAGTCACCGCAGATCTTAGAGGAAGCATCGAAGCACCAACTTCTAGGAGAATTCAGTTCTCCGTGAGAGAGAACAACTGGCTAGATGGATTAGCTAGGGCAATGCATGAAGCTCTCGCACGTCTATGTGCCCTCAGCGTCAACAAGATCCAAGGAACCCGTTTTGCCCACTATGCAAGACGTGACTTCATGGGAATGCCGATGGAGATGCCAAGTCACCCAGAGTTGAGGCGTCAAGTGGAGAACCTTGACTTCTTGCTTCACGACAGACAGTAGGAACTGGACAATGCCAGAGAGTTAGCCAACCAGAACCGTGCCATTGCCGACCAGAAGGCCCAGACTTTCGCACTTCTCGTCCAGGACCGCCAGTCTCTTCGCCGCCAGCGTGCCAAGAAGGATCGCACCATCTCCCGTCTTCGCAAGAAGGTGGCTGACCTCGAGAAGAACATCAAGGAGCAGGAAGCTCAGCTTGCCGCCAACGAAGAAGAAGATGAGGCTTAAGACATCCAGGGAGACATGGATTCTTACCTCAGCAACGATGATGACTTTCTGGAGGAGGATGCTATGGACTTCTACACTGATGATGAGGACTCCGACTTCATCGATGATGGGTAGATGCACTAGAGCACTGTCGTAGCATGAGTTGTATCGGTCCCACTGTATCGTAGCTTGTAGAATGGTTCTTCAAACCATCTGCTTTCCTTTGTCTGTTGTGGTGTGTGTTGTATCGTGTGCTTGCTTGCATGAATGAAAATGAAGTTAGTTGAAAACCTGAGTCTAACTCAAAGTTTTAGCTTTGAAAACCCCAAAACCATGAACCTTAGAATTTCCCTCTCACCCTATATCTATCTCAATCTTCAGATGACTCGTGGAAACCAAGGAGGGAGCAGCTCGTCGCAAGACCCAATGCTGCACATCTTGCAGAATCTCATCGCAGACCGTGAAGCAAGCAGGGCCGAGCGCCAAGCCAACTTAGCAATATTGCAGCAGATCGCCCAAATGGCTCTCAACAACCAAGGGCATGGAAATCAGGATCACCATGAATCCAAACTCAAAAAATTTTAGAATACCAATCCCCCAATCTTCAACCAATCTGGAAACCCATTAGATGCTGATGACTGGTTACAGACCATGGAAAACAACCTCGAAGTTGCAGGAGTTGATGAAAATGAGAAAGTTCTCTTCGCCACCCACTATCTGGCGGGAGATGCAAGAGCTTGGTGGAATAGCATCCGCAATATGAACCATGGTCAGGTTATGACATGGGAAGCATTCAAAGTCAAGTTCAGTCGCACTCATGTGCCGCAAGGTCTAGTCAAAAAGATGAGAGATGAATTCCGTGAATTGAAGCAAGGAAGAATGACTATGGTGGAGTACCGTGACAGATTCCTGTCACTTGCCAGATATGCACCTGATGAGATCAACACGGAAGCCAAGAAGAAGGAGAGATTCTTGAACGGACTGCATGATGAGATGCAGACTGTCCTCGTCAACATCCGTTTTCAGGATCTCGAAGAGCTAGTCAACTCTGCCATTCAGATGGAAGGGAAGATTAACCAGGAAAACGACAACCGCAAACGTCGTATGATGCAACAATCAGGATCCAGCAGTCACCAGAAGTACCGTCCCAACCCCTCACAGGGTATGCACCAAGGAACAACCGACCCCCAATGTCTCGCCCAAGTTACCCCAACCGTAGCGGAGGCAATGTGAAGTCCGGAGGAAACAATCCCAACTCCGGTAATGCCAACAATTTCAACCATGCACCTCCCAAGAGCAAAAACAACAACACTGCACCCAGAATTGGCAGTAATGCTGTGCCTGTCGCAGTCAAGGACAAGTCCCAGATCACTTGTTTCGAGTGTGGAGTGAAGGGTCACTACTCCAATAAGTGTCCCAAGAAGACTGCCGCCAATGCCCCTGTGAATGCCCCAGCTCAACAGCAGCGTCGTGTTCAACCAGGAAGAAGATTTGCCCCAGAGAACCCTCACAACCGCAACAGTCGCCTCTTCCACATGAACGCAGAAGAAGCCCAGGAAGCGCCAGATGTAGTGCTGGGTATGTTTTTTGTCAACTTAGTTTTAGCCAGAGTATTGTTTGATTCGGGAGCATTGCATTCATTTGTCACCGAAGGATTTACATGCACTGGTAAGATTCATCCAACCAACTTGAAGCATGTCATGATAGTTCAAATCCCCGGTTCAACTACAAAAGCTAGAAAATTTTGCAAAGTTGTGCCTATCAGAATACATGGGATAGATTTTTATGCCAACCTAATTGTGCTTGGAACCAAAGGATTGGAAGTAGTACTAGGTATGGACTGGATGTCAAGGCATAAAGGACTGATAGACTGTGCTAAGAAAGCCATCACCATGACCAGTAGTTCTGGAGTAATAGTAGAGCATATCTCTGAAACCTTACCCCGTCAATTCAAGTGCAACAAGAGTGTAGCCCTGCCCACCATAGACCAAGTCAGAGTAGTCTGTGAATACCCCGACGTATTCCCAGATGAATTGCCAGGTATGCCCCCAGATAGGGATATTGAGTTCATTATCGAAATAATCCCCGGAACCAGACCCATAGCCCAGAGACCCTATAGCATGAATCCCTCAGAGTTAGTGGAACCGAAGAAGCAGTTGTATGCCATGTTAGAGAAAGGCTTGATTCAACCAAGCGCATCACCATGGAGATCACCAGTGTTATTCGTCGACAAGAAATATGGAGGCAACCGTCTGTCTACAGATTACAGAAAGTTGAATGATGTCACTATCAAAAACAAGTACCCCTTGCCAAAGATAGAGGATCTATTTGATCAGTTGACTGGAGCCCAGGTATTCTCAAAGATTGATCTTAGGACTGGTTATCACCAACTTAAGATTCGTGCAACGGATATTCCGAAGACCGCCTTCACTACTCGCTACGGTTTATACGAGTATACGGTTATGTCTTTTGGATTAACCAATGCCCCTGCTTATTTCATGAATCTCATGAATAAGATCTTTATGAATTTCCTAGATAAGTTTGTAGTTGTGTTTATCGACGACTTCCTTATCTACTCCAAGTCATAAGAAGAGCATGAGCAACATCTGAGAGTTATCCTAGAAACCCTGAGAGAGCATCAGTTATATGCCAAGTTCAGCAAGTGTGAGTTTTGGCTGAAAGAAGTAGCATTCCTAGGACATATTGTGTCTGCCGGAGGAGTCTCTGTTGATCCCGCCAAGATCAAAGATGTCGAAGAATGGGAAGCCCCAACCACCCAAACCCAAGTCCGTGCATTTCTCGGATTAGCGGGATACTACCGCAAGTTCGTAGAAGGATTCTCGAGCATAGCCCTACCAACGACCCAATTGTTGAAGAAGGACAAGAAGTTTGAATGGACAGACAAATGTGAAGCCAGTTTCTAGGAGCTGAAGAAGAGATTGGTATCTGCCCCAATTTTGGTCATGCCAGACATCAAGAAGCCGTTTGATGTGTATTGTGACGCATCCAAGATTGGTCTAGGATGTGTATTGATGCAAGAAGGCAAAGTCATCGCGTATCTATCTCGACAACTGAAGCAGCATGAGCAGAACTATCCGACCCATGATCTTGAGCTAGCAGCTGTGGTTCTAGCATTGAAGACATGGCGTCATTATCTGATGGCAAATTGCTGTGAGATTTACTCAGATCACAAGAGCTTGAAGTATATTTTCACTCAGAAGGAGTTGAATATGAGGCAAAGGAGATGGATAGAGTTAATCAAGGATTATGACCTTGACATTCACTATCACCCCGGCAAAGCCAATGTGGTAGCGGATGCTCTTAGCAGATTGTCGTGTAGGCTAAACACCATGATCTAGGAGAAGCAACCAAGTTTGTATGAAGAGTTGGAGCAGTTTAGAACTGAGCTTGTGAGCAAAGGATTCTTGGCTAGCATTGAACTTCAACCCACTTTGATTAGCCAAATCAAGGAAGCCCAGAAGGGGAATGAAAGTATCGACGGAATCAAATGTCGTATTGGTACAGAAAAGGTACCTGGATTCACTGAAGACGAAGAAGGTGTATTGTGGTACAAAGGCCGTATATGTGTGCCAGCAGAGTCGGAGCTAAAGGAAATTATCATGAAGGAAGCTCATGATACTCTTTATTCTATCCACCCCGGAGGAACAAAGATGTATCAAGATTTGAAAGAGCAATTTTGGTGGCACAAGATGAAGAGAGAAATCGGAAGCTACATCGCCAAGTGTGACATCTGTCAAAGAGTCAAAGCAGAGCATTAGAGACCTATAGGACTATTGCAACCATTGCAGATTCCGGAATGGAAATGGGATTCCGTAGGAATGGACTTTATCACTGGTTTGCCTACTTCCAGTAGGGGAAATGACTTAATCTGGGTCATAGTTGATAGACTGTCCAAGGTAGCTCACTTCATACCTGTCAAGACTACCTACCAGAGTGCAAAGTTAGCAGAGCTTTATATTGCTAGGATTGCTAGTCTGCATGGAACCCCCAAGACCATCGTATCCAATCGAGGAACCCAGTTTACCTCGAGATTTTGGCAGAAAGTTCAGGAAGGATTAGGAACCAAGTTGAACTTCAGTACCGCTTATCACCCGCAAACCGATGGACAGACTGAGAGAGTCAACCAGATCCTAGAGGATATGCTTAGAGCTTGTGTGTTGGAATATGGATCAAAATGGGAAGACTGCCTGCCTTTCGCAGAATTCTCATATAACAATAGTTATCAAGCTAGTTTGCAGATGGCACCATTTGAATTCCTATACAGAAGAAAGTGTCGTACCCCTTTAAATTGGTCGCAAGTAGGAGAGAGTCAGATCTTTGGACCCGACATTCTCCGAGAAGCCGAAGAGAAGGTTCACAAAGTCCGTGAGCACCTCAAGACCGCCCAATCCAGACAGAAGAGTTATGCTGACAAGAGAAGGAGAGACCCGACTTTCAATGTCGGAGATTTTGTACATCTCAAGGTTTCACCATTGAAGGGAACTCAACGCTTTAGTCTGAAGGGAAAGTTAGCCCCCAGATATATCGGACCTTTCAAAATTCTGAACCGTCGAGGAGAAGTATCATATCAACTGGAACTGCCTGAAGAGATGTCAGCCATCCACAATGTGTTCCATATCTCGTTACTTCGCAAATGTTTGGAAGTGCCCGAGAAGACTGAAGTTTTCAAGAACATCGATCACAGAGCTGTAGAAATCAACAATGACTTGACCTACAGAGAAGTACCCATCCGTATCTTAGAAGAAGCCTACAGAACCACCAGGACCTAGAGCATCAAGTTTCTCAAGATTCAGTGGAGCAACCATACCGAGGAGGAAGCCACTTGGGAGCGCGAAGATTACATTAGGACAGAGTTCCCATATCTCTTTAGTTCCTAGTTTTCTTTGTAAATCTCGGGACGAGATTTTGTTTAAGGGGGGAAGGTTTGTAACATCCCAAAACTTCAATCCAAGCTTATCAAGATCTCAATCATCAAAATTTAGGGTTAACAAAAACTTTTCCAAATTAAAAATGAAAGCATTCATGTGTTTGTGCATTTAATTTAGGATTTGATTTGAATTGCCATGGTTCTATGATCCATTGCTTGTAAAATGTTTCTTAGGTGAAATAAACATCATCTAAGTCATTCCCAAACTTTTACCAAAGAAAATCAAATCAAAAACAATTAAAAAGGAGGAATTGTCATTTTGGCCATTTTAATCCACTACACTACTTTGAGTGTTCCTAGCACTCATTTCTTAACAGAAACAATTCATGATCTTTGCATCCCTTGCTAGTACACATAATGAGGTAGCAAGGCTCACCTTTTGATCTACTAAAAACATTCTTTTGCTTATTTTAAATGGCATGTGAAAATTGAATCCAATGCATATGCATAGATCACCCCTATTTCAAAAACCATCCTTTTGAGCTCCACTTTCAAAACCCTTGCAACCAGAGGATACCTAGCACTAGTGGAGAACACCCAAAATTTTTGAAACCAAAATTCAAAAGTTTTTCTCTTTCGGCCATTCTATCAAACACCTTGTGGACAAGATCAAAGTGGCCTAACTATTACTGTTTTGGGCATGATCTTGTCTAGCAAATTGAAGTGCTTTGATCACCCTTGTCTCCCTCAAGCCTAACCAGAACAACACCAACACCTCCTCTACCTCCTAGCTGCACTGCAAGGCCATGCCGAGCCACCCCTCGCCGGCCGACTAGGCACTCGCAGCAGCAGACCGCTTCCCCCTCTCGCGCCATGTCTACAAGCTAGCCAGTGATCCACCGCCATCGTCCAACCAGCCCCAGCCCAGAGACAGAGAGCAGAACAGCCAGGAACTGCCGCGCACGGAGCTGGTCGACCATGCCGACGCCGCCCGCAGAGCGTGCCCTGTCCCCGCGTGCACAAACCGCCCCTTGACCGCAGCCCGTGCCTACCGCTCCGCCATGACCTAGGGAACACCCCATACACCCCCACTAGGCCAGCCCATGTTCTTTCCCGCGCTAGCCCAACCGTTCAAAATTGGTTTTTTCTTTTTAAGTTGAATCTAGTTTCTGTCCACTAATTTAAAAATCATTTTAGAGAGTTTTATAAATCCAAATTGCATGAAACTAATTTTGTCTGAAAGGTATTGAAATAATCTATCCAAGCCCGTTAGATTTAATGCAATTAGAGTTATAGATCTATCCTAATAAAAATAACAAAACAGAAGCATTTGCACCTTGCAACATTTTTATAAAATCAACCAAGTTAGCTTTTGAGTTGATTCCAACTCTCAAAAATCACATTTCACCATATATATCTAAATATGTAATAATATTAAGGTTTACATGCAGTGACTTTGGACTAGTACCAAAATAATGCTATATAGGCATTTCTAGTCACTTTAAATCATTAAATAATGAACTTAAACCAAAGTAATTATGATCCAACCTTTAAATCTCATTCCCACATGTTAGAATATGTGGTGATGACATGTGTCAACATGATCCCATATTTTATGTGGTGAATATTAAATCTTAGTTAATTTTTTAATGAGTAGAAATTACTTTTCTAAATTAAAAAGAATGAAACTATTGAATAAAACTTGTGATGCTTGTGATGATAATAGATCATTAATTGTGTGCCTTAGAGTACTAAGTAAACTAGTTAAGTATTGTTTGGTGATTGTGTGCTCCATATGTATTTATAGAAGATAATACCGACCAAGCTTACGAGGAGGAGGAGTTCTACCAAGAAGAAGAAGAAAACTTCAACCATTGCACCAACCAAGGCAAGCTACTATTGGCAAGCTAACCCTTGCAAGCTATTGTTAGCAAGCTAGGATTAAACTAGATGGTTTAGCAAAGATGCTTTAGGCATGCTTTGGTTATACCACTTTGACCATTCTTTACCCCAAGTATTAATTTCAAGCTTTACCTCCTTTAGTTTACACAAAGTCCCTTACTTGTTTTGAAGGTAGCATAAAAAGTATAAAACTTGACCTATTTATAAACCTTTAGATGTCATTCTATGGCATGAGATTGAACCCATCACTTCCACCTTAGTGAACACTCTTAACTTAGTAGTTTAGAGTATATCAAAAACTTGAGTCACTTTAGATGGGAACACTTGGTGAAAATGAATTGTGAAAACCTTGGAATGATGAGTCATTCCATTGAGATGTTTTGACATGTGTTGAGAAACACAAATGGTTTATGATGATGAAAATGATGAGGCATGAGCCTTAACCCTTTTATAAAACTGATGGTTGGATTCGGATGCGATACCATTCCAAATTTACCGTATAACCACACTACCTGAATTGGGTAAGGCTTAGCTGGAAATTTATATGCATTAGTATTAGTTCCCTCGCGGGAGAGGTTTGAGCTGAGGCTACCTCTGAATGTTGTCCACCTATGCAGTGCCCAAGATGACTGATGGTCATGGTTGGGAGGCCATGCTCATAGGAGAGGTGCTTATACTAGGGTGTGTAAAGGGAAGGTTATGTTTGATTATCTGCATACTAAGTATGATGATTCAGGGTTATCCCTGACAGATGTATCGAATCTTGTGGTGAAAGTGTACCACCTCTGTAGAGTGTCAAACTATTCGAATAGCCGCGTCCGCGGTTATGGACAGTTGGAATGGCCATACTGTTTCGTTGTCAGATGTTTTCAAAATGACTTATGAAATGAATGATGAATCTTGACTTGGTAGAAATGATTATGAAAACCTTGGAATGAAGATTCATTCTATTGAAATATTTTGACATGTGTTGTGAAACACAATGGTTTGATGAATGAAACTGATGAGGCATGAGCCTTGACTTTAATAAAAACTGATGGTTGGATTCGGATGCGATACCATTCCAATTTTACCGTACAACCACAATACCTGAGTTGGGTAGGGCTTGACTGGAAGTTTATATGTCTTAGTATGGGTTCCCTTGCGGAAGAGGTTGAGCTGAGGCTACCTCGTGATGAATGTCCACCTATGAAGTGCCCAGGATGGCAGATGGCCATGACTAGGAGGCTAAACTCACAAGGGAGGTGCCTATACTAGGGTATGTAATTGAAAGGTTAAGATTGATTATCCGCATACCAAGTATGATGATTCAGGGTTATCCCTGACGGATGTATCGAATTTTGTGGTGAAAGTGTACCACCTCTACAGAGTGTCAAACTATTCGAATAGCAGCGTCCGCGGTTATGGATAGTTGGAGTGGCCATACTGTTCCATTGTCAGATGTTTTCAAAATGATTTATGACTTGAAGGATGACTTTGACTCGACCACCACAGAGTGGTGGACTTGAAAACTAGTTTCCCCCTTAAGTGATGTAGAGAACTAAATTAGGTCTTTACTCTTGAATCTTTATGAAGTAAACCTGGCTTTTTGCAAACAAACCTAGAGCTTAAGATGACTACTAGCTTTTATTTTACTTATACTAGTGATAGTTTGCGAGTACTTAAAGAGTACTCATGGCTTTGTCCCTGGCTATTCCCATGGCCAGACTATGAGGAGGATTACCCGGAAGATGGACAACAGGAGGTCTATGACAACTAGGATCATCTCCCATCGCCAGCATTGCCTGTGATCATGAAGATGGATCTTACTACATTTACTTTCCGTACTTTGATTGTATTAAGACTGGATCATGAGATCCTTTATTTGTAAGACCTTTATTATGGTTTGTAATGGATGATGTACTGTGGTACCACTTCTGTTATGTCTCACAAAAATGGTAATCCTGGGATTGCGATGTACGGCATAACAGGCATCTGGACTTAAAAATCCGGGTGCTGACAACTCTCCCCTCGCAGACTCGCCATGCTCGGGGACTCTTCCCGCGCGAACTCGCCCAACGCGGACTTGCCACTCGCCATGCTTGGGAACAACCACTACTATTTTCAGAATATGCATCTCTAAAGAGCCTCAAGTCGCCTCTATAAGCCAACTCGAGCCTTGGGGACTACTCCTAGGCATATTGCTCGGGGCTTGACAACAACATTGCCCCTCCAGTGCGATATCGTTCCTGAGAAATTGTACCCATGTGATCTCTATGGCGTAGCCATCGTGGACTCGCCCTCGCGGACTTGCCTCGCTCGGGGAATCGCATCACAGACTCACCACGCTCGGGGACTCGCCATCGCGGACTCTCCCCCCTCGCGGACTCTCCATGCTCGGGGACTCGCCGCTACGAACTCGCCATCACGGACTCGCAATCATGGACTCACCCTCGCAGACTCGCCACACTCGGGGACTCACCATGCTTGGGGACTCTCCCATCATAGACTCGCCACACTCGGGGACTCGCCACCATCATGAACTCGTTGTCGCGTACTCGCCACGCTCGGAGACTCGCGGACTCGCCATCGCGTACTCGCCACGTTCAGCATCTCTCCCTAGCGCGTCGACTCGCCTTGGCGAATGAACTACTTCATGAGCTATTTCTCTGCTTCAGGAGCTCGCCAACGACTCACCATCGACTCCACCCTGGAATCACATGCGCCGATTCTGCGGCTTGAAGTCATTGCCAAGTCCCTGACGTGCTCTGAGACTACTGATAGGGGAATACCAATCGGGGTATTACCGAAGCGGAGTCGACCATGGCGGATCGACTCGCCCACGGCGGATCGACTCACTAAATACGGTGACTGGCGCATACTGGACCTAGACGACTCGCCGACTAGAGGTCCAAGATGGAGACTCCAATGCAAAACCTACTTGTAAACCCTAACTGGCTGCATATATAAAACCATCAGGGACACCCCTTTGTGGAACTCTCTCATGTCATATTAGATCTCATTAGTCAAAGTCTCTCCCATCGCCTCCGGCAACTCCATTGTAAACCAATCTATGAATATATACTGGATTGATAGCAGGACGTAGCGATCCTCCATCGAGCGAACGTGAACCTGGGTACACCGTGTGCCAATGTCGCTTTCGGATTCTCCTACATCGTCTTGCCTCCTCTACGTAAGCTACCATGTAGCATCTGTCGTGTCAATACCATGACAATCATCTCTTTGGTATTCTCATGCTCCACCTTAAATATGTCGAGATACGGAAATGAAACTATATACTCGCTCTGTCCCAAAATAACTGGCTTGGGTTTCTTTAGATTGGCATGTATCTACATACTAAATGCGTCTAGATATATACGAATCTGTATAGTCACTGGACGGAAGGAGTATAGATTACTTCTTCTATATTTCTACTGATTCACGTGCCTCTATTTTTCTAATATTTAAAATCTTACTCATAAAAGCTCAGAAAAATTCATAATGCTAATCACCTTGACATAATATATTATTAGACATAATATATTATTACCGAGAAAGAAATCCACCCAATCAACGCACCACACAAACCAGATATCGGCCGCGTAGCGAAGCGCGTCTGCCACACTAGGGGCAGTTCTTTTCGGCTGAAGCTTCTTCAGAAATAGCTTAAGCTTAGCTGTCTTAGAGAAACTGCAGTGAAAATAAGCCTCAGAGAAACTACAGTCAATACCCGTAGACTGTCGTATCGTTGTTGCTTGTATGATGCTAAATACCCATCTCTTTTTGGATATTCAAAGTCTACGAGATAATATTTGTCCACAACGATAAAAAAAGACATTAATTAGAGATTATGAATTTAAAAATAACACATACTAAACATTCTTAAAAAAAGAAAAATCTAATATATTTTACGGTACGGTAGAAAGTACCTACTGAAGAAATCATAAAATATAGGCCGACATCGGCATATTGTTTCAGCTGTTTGCAATCTGCTACTCGTAGTCTGTTGCGTATTCAGCGAGTAGTGGAAAAAGACACCCGGATGGTCTCCATGTTCACACATGCATGCGTGATCCCTCCCGTGGATGGATTATGCGATGAAAACTACAAAATCTACATTCTACACAAGAGAAGAAGCATACCTTGCTTCTGTCGGGCAAGTCGGGGCTGCTGTGAGCATGCGAGGTCGTGGGAGGTCGAGCTCCAGGTAAGGGCTAGCTCCGAGGCCGGGAGGCGGAGGAGCTTGGTAGGACGGCGTCGGAGCTACGCCAATCGTGGTCAGAGGTCGCAGATCGGAGACGACGGTAATGGGAAAGCCTCCCGAACGAGTCGGGGACTCGGGTGGACTGTTTCACGAAGGAAAAATGATTTGGTTCAGAGAAGCGAAAATAGAGATGGTGGGATGGCATTTGCGAGGTAATAACGGTTCCGTTGATGGGTAGTTTAGGAAAAACGAAATTTGCATTAGAGGAGAAGCTCGGCAAGCTGCGGGAAGCTGCCCTTCGCTGGCTTCCGGCAACTACACAGGGAGCGGCGGTGGCGGAAAAATTAAGCGCGGCTTAAAATTCGATTTCTTTTCAGTTTGAGCTTAATTTTCAAGTTCTGATCCTAGTATAGACCAAAATGTGTTTTCAGTTTGGACATCTCCATCGGGTCGACCTAAACCCATCCCGGCGCGTTCAAACCAGTCCTTGCGAACGCGCGCGACGTGCGAAGCGCCGCAGCGGCACGATCCATTCGTCCCGAAGCGTCCGGCTCGACCCATCCGTGTATCTAATTTGCGTGACTACTGGGTCGGCCCGGACACACACGGGTCGCGAGCGTGTCCTCCGCGCGCTAGGGGCCCACCGGCCAGCGACAGACGCAACCGCGTCGCCGATTAAGACGCAACCGCGGCACCGATTTAGACGCAAAGGCCACGACACCGATCCAAGGTGACAGACTGAACGGCGGCACCGAGTCAGACGCAACCACGGCAGTCTTCACCATCAATGACGTCGGGACGTGGCATCACATGAGTTCCCGCGCTGGCATTGATAGCGAAGGCGCGAGAACCTGCGCGCGCTCCCACCGGCAGGGGCTACTTAAGGGCATCTCCACGATCGTCGGTGCCGCACATCACCCCTCCTCTCGCCATCGCCATCACCGGAGCCACTCAGCAAACTAGCTGCCGCAGCCACAGCAACCGCCGCCAGCACCGCTCCCCCGGCGATGAAGAAGCCAGGGTGGTTTAAGAAGTCGAAGAATGACCACGAAGCCGGCGGATCTGACTCGAGCGGTCGGCGCCGCCAGAGCGGCACGCCATCTTTCGTTCGGGGGGTACTGCCACCGCCGTCCCGGGCGCAGGACTTCGTCGGTGTACGAGCCACGCGCCGGGAGGATGCGGAGCAAGCCCACGACCACCAGTACTTCCGCATTGCGGAGTGCGAGCGGCGGTGGAGGGAGGGGAGAGGCATCGCCCACCATGATGTCTCCCTCCCCACAGGCCGGCACCTCAACCAGGAGCGGGTGCCGGTGCCGCTCGCCTCGAAGGACGACAAGGCGCTGGAGGCCTTCCGCCACATCCACAAGCTGTCGTAGGCCTTCCGGTATGACTGCGCATACCACAACCCGGTCTTCTGGAGGAAGTTCCTCGACTGGGAGCACACGGTGCTGATCCGTAGATTACTTGCTAAACTTGTTGATCTACCTTCCCATGTGTTCCCTTGGCCTAATTCCTTGATTTTCCCCACCAATTTGAGGTTTTGGTTCGAGTTTTTCCGCCCAAAACACGTCACGTTCGCGTCTTGGAACCTCCGGACCGGAGATTCCGGCCCCCAGACCGAAGATTCTGACCCAGACCGGAGTTTCTGGACCTCCAGATCGGAGTTTCCGCCCCACCTACTGACAGAAAAATCTGCTTCATAGTTTTGAGCATAACGTTTGCATACGAACTCAAATTTTGGTGTTCTTTAGCTCATTTCGAAGAGGACAAGGAGCTCTACATCATCATTTAAGTGGTTCATTCTAGATAATCCATCCAAATTCCATCAGCAAGGCAGAATCCACCAATAAAGCGTGAAGATCGGCGACGAAAGGTATAAACATTCCGCGTCTTCTCCCCACTTGCTTTCCTTTGTGAGCTACACTATCTTTGTGTTCAACAAACACCTATTGAGACTAGTTTCTCCTATGATTGCTTGGTCTATGAACATTTGATACCTTGTAGAATTCTGAGAAAAAGTTGTGAGTGCGATATCTCATATTGTTATCTTGTATAGTTGTTGGCACAAGGAAGAGGCAAGTGAAAAAGAAAATAAAAAGAAAGAAAAAGAGAAAAAAAATAGAAAAAGATAAAGATAAAGAAAGAAACAAGTGCCTCATAGAACAGGAAGCGCAAGTTCGATGAACATCAAATAGGTGGTACTTATGGTGCATATCTTGTAGCCCACCAATTTATTGCAATCGAACTAGCGTCTCTCCTTGCACTGGTGTGACACGAGCTTATAGTATTCGCTAGGTAATCATTTGGTTCTTAGCTCACTTTCTCTGTAGCACAAGTCCCATTTATCCCACCATGTGTGTTTCCTTGTATATATTCCTATCTTATGGATTGACTTGTTTTGATTTGTGATCATCGTGGTTCTTTACTTGCCATTACAATATCTTGATTTCGGATTATTATTGGACACACCACCTTCCATACCTATCCACCATAAGCTTTGTGTGTGTGTGTTTTTAGTGGTTAGTTGGTTTTGGTGTTCCGCGTGAACTTCACTTTGCTTGGTTTTGATTGCTCTCAAGTGTTGCCACTTGCACGATACTATCTTCCAAGGTAAAGTAAGGTTTGACGTTGCATACCTAACCCCCTACCACTTCCATATACACCACTTGGTCTTGTGAATCATGTCTAGGAACTCCGGAGCCGAAGATGATATCTATGAAGAATCCACGATGAGCCACCATGCATATGCCTCCACAAGCATGGATGACATGATGGAGCCTTACACCAACAATGAATCCACATGCTTGGGTGATATGGAGTTCTACAACAACAATAAATCCCCAAGCATGGACAACTTCAAGCGTGACATGGACAACGACATCGCCAAAACCATGAGCATTATGGCCAAGACTAATGATGCTTTGCGCTCATTACAACGCCTCACTAAGAAGAGTGCCAAGGACAAGAAGCATCATCGTGAGCGTCATGTGGATGACCAAGTGTGCCATCTACATCAACCTTTGGCAAGGCACGCCAATGACCTCCGTCGACACCATCATAAGGCACCTTCTACTACTCGTGCCACCACCAAAATGGCTCCAAGAGCAAGCTCCCCTCCACGCCATCAAGCTTCAATGCCAAAACTTGACGTCCTAGATGACACATGTAACTTCATGGATGAGGAAGACGAAGACCTCTACTTCGCCAAGTTGGACGAGTACGTCAAGAGGACTACACAAGCCAATGTATAAGACGATGACAAGGTCGAGAATGGTGAGCATGGGACTTTCCCTTAACAAAAGGAGGTGCATGGAGTTGAGCACACCGAGCCTATCCCCATATGCTTGAGTGATGATGTGGTACCAATCCCATGTGAGTATGAGAGCCACTTAGCCCACTTGAGTGAAAACAAGAGTGAGATGAGTGACTCCACCTTATGTGAGATTGAGTGCTTCCACTTTGAGGGCATGAGTGATACACCGAGTGAGTTGAGAGTGGTTTTTGATAGGTCATGTGAGACCACTTTGATTTCTAACGACTTACCCTGTACCTCTAGTGTGTTTTCTCTTGATGTGCTAGGTTCCATGGATCAAGAAGTGCCAAGCTTGGAGATGATGATGCCTTTGGCTGAGAAGATGAACATGGTGGATGAAGATGATGCCATCCCCATACATGATGAGGAAGTCACCCACATGGAGACCAATACTACCACAACACCTACTTCATATGAGAGATATGAACAAGGTAAAAATAAGGGTGTTGATGATGCCATGATCCCACTAGTGGATATGATGATTTGTGATGACTTGCATGATATGGATGATACATGTGACATGACATATGTTCCACTCTTATTCCCATGTGTTAATATTGCTATGCATCATGATGACCATGTGGAATACTTTTATTGTCATGACATTGCCATAGACATGATATGCTCTAAACGTTATGTTGATGACATCATTGCTTGCACCTTATTGAACAATTGCTCTTTCCAATGTTTTGCTTGCAATGATGATGACAAAGGTACCCCTAGGAAAATGCTTTGTCATGGATGTTTTACAATTTCTCCCGTTGCTTGCAATAAGATGAACAATTTCTCTTTCACTTGTTTTGCTTGCAACAATACTTACCATATGTTGTCTATTGAGATGGCCCCCACAACTTTCTCAAATTTTGGAGATTTTGGTAAATGCCATGATAAGCATGTTCCCCACTTGCATACTCACCATGCATCTATTTCATACTTGCTTGACACTAATGGTGATGTGCATAAGAAGAGATACATCATGATGGATGATGTGTTTCTCTACCATGCACACACACATTCTTACTTTTGTGTTTGATGTGTGTAGGTACCCGCACAAGAATGTCAACCTTGGTTGAGCACGAGTTGACAAAAAGAGCTCTAGAGAGCATCCCCCAAGTGAGTTCAAGATCAAACCCGGCTATGATACCTTTTGCATGCTTTGCATCTTTCATGTTGACAAATTGCTTTTTCCTACGGTTTGATTGCAAGCATGTTAATGGTATCCTTTCACCTTGTGACAATCATGTTTCGTTGCTATTGGATATTCATGCTTTGTGTGTTGCAACAAAAATGTTGAAAAATTTCTCTTTTCGATGTTTTGTGTGCAACCATAATGCCATTATGAGCATGTATTGTCATGAGAGCTTCCAAGTCTCTCGTATTGTTGTTGCAACAAACATAGGGAACAATTTGACTTTCATATGGTTTGTTTGCAAACATGTTGTTTTTGCTTCCGCTTGTGATACTCCAATGCCCATGATCTTTGCTTATGATGATTTATGTGTGGCATCCAACATATCGAACAATTTCTCTTTCCAATGGTTGATTTGCACACATAATGATGTTGTTTTGGATATTTTTCCTCATGTGTTTTTGCCGAATTCTCCTATTCTTTCATCAAAGATGGTTATGAATATTTTAGTCCATTTCTTTGAGTGCCACACTAAGACGTTATATGGAGTTCTCGAGTTCCCACATTGGGATGATGTTCAAACGAGTTCCATGCACTTTGACCTTGCTTATGCATCCCATTTGCTATACTTGAGTTGTGCTAATAGTGTTGTGAACAAGAATGGACATGCCACAAATGACATGATCCTCTATCACACACAAACATATGTTGCTTGGTCTTTGTTGTGTGAAGGTACAATTGCTTACGCGTCAACCTCTATGGACCATAAGTTGACAAGACGAATTGAAAAGATTTACCTATGGTTGCCCTTCAACGAGCCATCTCTACATCCTAAGGTGACTTCCTTCTACTTGAGGACTCATGCTATAATATTCATGAATTGTCTACGCTTTGAGTGTTGCTTAGCTTTTGTGGTGAGCTTTGTAGGCTTCATAGAAGGTGAAGGAACATTGAAGTGTTGTCAATTCAATCTTCCTGAGGACGACTATATGGTGAACCCTAGGATCAAGAAGGTCTCTCGACATCTTCTACCTGAGGACGACTCTTTTTGAAGGGAGGGGAGATGATGTAGCCCGACCTTCGGTCATTACCACATCATGGTCTCCAACTTATGCCAAGTTGTCATGGACTCCAAAGGTGAATCCGTTCCTCTATGCGAACCCACTTCCTACCCTCTTGAATGGTATACTACTTCATACTCCGTCCCATATCCATGATAGGTTCACACCAACAAGTACAGAGGCATGGGAGGAAGCTTGGAGCACCAATCCTGATAAGACAGAGGCTTGGAAGAGAAGACGGAATAAGCAGTAGATGGAGCATAGGAGTCTCCGGCCTGTGCACACTAGAGTCTCCGACCTAAAGACACCAGATTCTCCGGCCTGCATACCCCGGAGTCTCCGGCCCATCTTCGGACCGACCCCTAGACCTAGCACGAGGATAGTCAGAAGGCCCCTTCGGAGACGGACCAGAGATCGACCGGAATCTCCGGCCCAGACCGGAGTCTTCGGCCCAAGCGTATCAGCCTGCGCCGCCATGTGGGCCTTTGGCCCATGTACCCCTTAGTCTGCCCAGACATTCCCCTTTTATTCCTAAAGTACCCTTGAACTAGTGGCTGGCCTATATATAGTGCCCCCACCCCCTCATGTAACCCGAGACATAGATGATAGACTAAAGACAACCCCCTTTGTGGAATATCTAGTTTTGCCTCATCCCCTTCAACCAAAGGGGATCGACTATCGTCACCACCTTGTTGGAGTTTGCATCGCGCCTCCCTTGTTGTACAAGGCCTTAGCATCAGTGTCCCTTTGCCAAGACGTCAAGACCCTCTCCAAGGTGTTCTTCTCTCTCCACGTGGGATCGAGGGAGCACGTTAACCGATCTTTCCTTGCGAGGATTCTATCGGACCGGTGGCTACTGGCGAGAGCAATCGGCCTTGTATCGTGTGAGTTTTGCATGTGTTCATTGTGTTGTTCGTGAGGTGTGCCTCCGCTTCTGCTACCTTCTCCCTTCCCCTCGCTTTCCCATCGATTTGACCACGAGATCTGTGAAGATCGGGCCACCCACGGGGTTACCCCATAACAACCAGTGTGACGAAGATTGCATCACCGCAAACACTTGAGTGTGTGGGGTCATGTGGATCATTCTGGTTTGGAAAAGAACACATGCAATGACACTCCATGTGTCAAACCATGGTCAAAAAGTCATAGAACATGCTGGAATGCAACTGCCACATGCAATAGATCACCAGTGTGACAGAGGTTGCATCACCACACCCACTTGAATGTGTGTGGTTATGTGGATCATTGTAGTTCGGAAAACTACACATGCAATGACACTCCATTATGTCAAACCATGGTCCTAAAGCCCAAGAACATGCTAGAATGCAAATGCCACATGCAATGGAGGACCAGTGAGACAGAGGTTGCATCCCCACACTTGAGTGTCTGTGGTCATGTGGATATTGTGGTTTGGAAAAGAACACATGCAATGACACTCCATGTGTCAAACCATGGGCAGGAAGCCCTAGAACATGCTGGAATGCAAATGCCACATGCAATGGAGCACCAGTGTGACAGAGGTTGCATCACTACACCCACTTGAGTGTGTCTGGTCTGGTGGATCATTGTGGTTTGGAAAAGAACACATGCAACGACACTCCATATGTCAAACCATGGTTAGAAAGCCCTAGAACATGCTGGAATACAAATGCCACATGCAATGGAGCACCAACGTGACAGAGGTTGCATCACCTCACCCACTTGAGTGTGTGTGGTCGTGTGGATTATTGTGGTATGGTAAAGAACACATGCAATGACACTCCTTTGTGTCAAACCATGGTCAGGAAGCCCCAGAACATGTTGGAATGCAAATGCCACATGCAATGGAGCACCAGTGTGACAAAGGCTGCCTTACTACACCCACTTGAGTATGTGTGGTCATGTGGATCATTGTGGTTTGGTAAAGAACACATGCAATGAGACTCCATTGTGTCAAACCATGGTCAAAAAGCCCTAGAACATGCTGGAATGCAACTGCCACATGCAATGGAGCACCATCCTGATAGAGGTTGCATCACCACACCCAGTTGAGTGTGTGTCGTCATGTGGATCATTATGGTTTGGTAAACAACACATGCAATGACACTCCATTGTCAAACCGTGGTCAAAAGGCCCAAGAACATGATGGAATGCAACTGCCGCATGCAATGGAGCACCAGTGTGACAGAGGTTGCCTCACCACACCCAATTGAGTGTGTGTGGTCATGTGGATCATTGTGGTTTGGAGAAGAACACATGCAATGACACTCCATGTGTCAAACCATGGTTAGAAAGCCCTATAACATACTGGATTGCAAATTCCACAAGCAATGGAGCACCAGTGTGATAGAGGTTGCATCACCACACCCACTTGAGTGTGTGTGGTCATGTGGATCATTGTGGTTTGGTAAATAATACATGCAATGACACTCCATTGTGTCAAATCATGGTTAGAAAGCCGTATAACATGTTGGAGTGCAAATGCCACAAGTAATGGAGCACCAGTGTGACCGAGGCTGCATCACCACACCCACTTGAGTGTGTGTGTGGTCTTGTGGATCATTGTGGTTGGTTAGAAACACATGCAATGACACACCATTGTGTCAAACCATGGTCAGAAAGCCCTAGAACATGCTGGAATGGAAATGCCACATGCAATGGAGCATCAACGTGATGGAGGTTGCATGAGCACACCCACTTAATTGTGTGTGTGGTCATGTGGATCATTGTGGTTTGGTAAAGAACACATGCAATCACACTCCATTGTGTCAAAGCATGGTCAGAACGCCCAACAACAGGCTGGAATGTAAATGCCACATGCAATGGAGATCCAATGTGACAGAGGTTGCATCACCACACACCCACTTGAGAATGTGTAGTCATGTGGATCATTGTGGTTTGGTAAACAACACATGCAATGACACTCCATTGTGTCAAACCATGGTCCAAAATCCCTAGAACATGCTAGAATGCAACTTCCACATGTAATGGAGCACTAGTGTGACAGAGGTTAAATCACCACACCACTTGGGTGTGTGGGGTCATGTGGATCATTGTGGTTTTGAAAAGAACACATGCAATGACACTCCATGTGTCAAACCATGGTCAAAAAGACATAGAACATGATGGAATGCAACTGCCACATGCAATAGAGCACCAGTGTGACAGAGGTTGCATCACCACACCCACTTGAATGTGTGTGGTTATGTGGATCATTGTAGTTCGGAAAATTACACATGCAATGACACTCCATTATGTCAAACGATGGTCCTAGAGCCTAAGAACATGCTGGAATGCAAAACCAACATGCAATGGAGCACCAGTGTGATAGAGGTTGCATCCCCACACTTGAGTGTGTGTGCTCATGTGGATCATTGTGGTTTGGAAAAGAACACATGCAATGACACTCCATATGTCAAACCATGATCAGAAAGCCCTAGAACATGCTGGAATACAAATGCCACATGCAATGGAGCACCAACATGATAGAGGTTGCATCACCTTACCCACTTGAGTGTGTGTGGTCATGTGGATTATTGTAGTCTGGTAAAGAACACATGCAATGACACTCCTTTGTGTCAAACCATGGTCAGGAAGCCCCAGAACATGTTGGAATGCAAATGCCACATGCAATGGAGCACCAGTGTGACAAAGGCTGCAATACTACACCCACTTGAATATGTGTGGTCATGTGGATCATTGTGGTTTGGTAAACAACACATGCAATGACACTCCATTGTGTCAAACCATGGTCAAAAAGCCCTAGAACATGCTGGAATGCAACTGCCACATGCAATGGAGCACCATCCTGATAGAGGTTGCATCACCAGACCCACTTGAGTGTGTGTGGTCATGTGGATCATTGTGGTTTGGTAAACAACAAATGCAATGACACTCCATTGTCAAACCGTGGTCAAAAAGCCCAAGAACATGATGGAATGCAACTGCCACATGCAATGGAGCACCAGTGTGATAGAGGTTGCATCACCACACCGACTTGAGTGTGTGTGGTCATGTGGATCATTGTGGTTTGGAGAAGAACACATGCAATGACACTCCATGTGTCAAACCATGGTCAGAAAGCCCTATAACATACTGGATTGCAAATTCCACATGCAATGGAGCACGAGTGTGACAGAGGTTGCATCACCACACCCACTTGAGTGCGTGTGGTCATGTGGATCATTGTGGTTTGCTAAATAACACATGCAATGGCACTCCATTGTGTCAAATCATGGTCAGAAAGCCGTACAACATGCTGGAGTGCAAATTCCACAAGCAATGGAGCACCAGTGTGATAGAGGTTGCATCACTAGACCCACTTGAGTGTGTGTGGTCTTGTGGATCATTGTGGTTGGTTAGAAACACATGCAATGACACACCATTGTGTCAAACCATGGTCAGAAAGCCCTAGAACATGGTGGAATACAAATGCCACATGCAATGGAGCATCAACATGATGGAGGTTGCATCAGCACACCCACTTAAGGGTGTGTGTGGTCATGTGGATCATTGTGGTTTGCTAAAGAACACATGCAATCACACTCCATTGTGTCAAAGCATGGTCAGAACGCCAAAAAACATGCTGGAATGCAAACACATGCCATGGAGAACCAATCTGATAGAGGTTGCATCACCACACCCATTTGAGAATGTGTAGTCATGTGGATTATTGTGGTTTGGTAAACAACACATGCAATGACACTCCATTGTGTCAAACCATGGTCAAAAGGCCCTAGAACATGCTACAATGCAACTGTCACATGCAATGGAGGACTAGTGTGACAGAGGTTAAATCACAACACCACTTGGGTGTGTGGGGTCATGTGGATCATTGTGGTTTGGAAAAGAACACATGCAATGACACTCCATGTGTCAAACCATGGTCAAAAGTCATAGAACATGCTGGAATGCAACTGCCACATGCAATAGAGAACCAGTGTGATAGAGGTTGCATCACCACACCCACTTGAATTGTGTGGTTATGTGGATCATTGTAGTTCAGAAAATTACTCATGCAATAACACTCCATTATGTCAAACCATGGTCCTAAAGGCCAAGAACATGCTAGAATGCAAATGCCACATGCAATGGAGCACCAGTGTGACAGAGGTTGCATCCCCACACTTGAGTGTGTGTGGTCATGTGGATCATTGTGGTTTGGAAAAGAACACATGCAATAACACTCCATGTGTCAAACCATGGGCAGGAAGCCCTAGAACATGCTGGAATGCAAATGCCACATGCAATGGAGCACCAGTGTGACAGAGGTTGCATCACCACACCCACTTGAGTGTGTCTGGTCTGGTGGATCATTGTGGTTTGGAAAAGAGCACATGCAACAACACTCCATGTGTCAAACCATGGTTAGAAAGCCCTAGAACATGCTGGAATACAAATGCCACATGCAATGGAGCACCAACGTGACAGAGGTTGCATCACCCCACCCACTTGAGTGTGTGTGCTCATGTGGATTATTGTGGTCTAGTAAAGAACACATGCAATGACACTCCTTTGTGTCAAACCATGGTCAAGAATCCCTAGAACATGTTGGAATGCAATTGCCACATGCAATGGATCACCAGTGTGACAAAGGCTGCAATACTACACCCACTTGAGTATGTGTGGTCACGTGGATCATTGTGGTTTGGTAAACAACACATGCAATGACACTCCATTGTGTTAAACCATGGTCAAAAAGCCCTAGAACATGCTGGAATGCAACTGCCACATGCAATGGAGCACCATCCTGATAGAGGTTGCATCACCACACCCACTTGAGTGTGTGTGGTCATGTGGATCATTGTGGTTTGGTAAACAACACATGCAATGACACTCCATTGTCAAACCGTGGTCAAAAAGCCCAAGAACATGATGGAATGCAACTGCCACATGCAATGGAGCACCAGTGTGACAAAGGTTGCATCACCACATCCACTTGAGTGTGTGTGGTCATGTGGATCATTGTGGTTTGGAGAAGAACACATGCAATGACACTCCATGTGTCAAACCATGGTCCGAAAGCCCTATAACATACTGGATTGCAAATTCCACATGCAATGGAGCACGAGTGTGACAGAGGTTGCATCACCACACCCACTTGAGTGCGTGTGGTCATGTGGATCATTGTGGTTTGCTAAATAACACATGCAATGGCACTCCATTGTGTCAAATCATGGTCAGAAAGCCATACAACATGCTGGAGTGCAAATGCGACAAGCAATGGAGCACCAGTGTGACAGAGGTTTCATCACCACACCCACTTGAGTGTGTGTGGTCTTGTGGATCATTGTGGTTGGTTAGAAACACATGAAATGACACACCATTGTGTCAAACCATGGTCAGAAAGCCCTAGAACATGATGGAATAAAAATGTGTAACACCCTCGAATCGACCCTATGCAAGTTTTGGCGCTTCCCGCCAAACCCGCATAGAAACGATTCAAGGACGCCCACCAGGCACTTGCGTGCAGGTGGAAAACAAAGTAATACCATTACACAATAGTTCACGATGGAACCCACAGAACAAATATATATACAATAGCGACTCCATGAGTCGAGAATACAAATATAATATACAAAGACCCAAATCACCTTGAAAACGATAGAGCGTCCGACTACGGACAAGATGCAAATGGGGCTAAGAGCCCTGAAGAATAACCAATGGCGTCCATAACCCTGCCCAGGCCAAGCCGGAAGGGTAACCCTGCTAACGACGTCGATCGCAAACCTGCTAAAACAAAAGAGGTTGCCGACAAAGGACAAAAGAAAAAGAGGAGCGTCAGTACTGAGGCCAGTACACGGCGAGGCTAGAATTCGGCGGCTCTCGCCTACATAGGTATGGTGGACTGAAGCGGTAGCGCAACAGCACTAAACAACCTATAGAGACTCGGTATCACTAGCGGCTATTAGAGAGGGGTAAGAAAGACCTATTCGGATCCTATCTGAAGCTAACACCAAACATACCCATCCTGGTATTTCCCTTGAGACCAAACGAGGAAGTCGGACCAAGGAACTCACACATTGGCAGTTTTTCTCATTCCATTACAGTTGCAGCATTTACTAGTCAGATATAAAGCATGAGTCATCCTGATAGCATAAGTAGTGGGCAGTTTTAGTTAACATTCCGTTGTAGTTGGAACATTTATTAGTCAGATATAATTGTCCTGAGGAATCCCGAAAACCAGCAGTTGTTTGCACTTTTATCACATTCCATTGGATTTGCAATACTTACTAGGCATATATAACAAAAGAACCCAGATCCAGCAGTTGTTGGCACTTTTAATATCCATTCCGTTATAGTTGAATCTGATTACTAGTCATATATTAAGTCAAGTTTATAGCACTACTTTAGTTATGCTTGTCTATGATCGAGATACTGTGCTTCTAGTCGTCCATAACCGCGGACACGGCTTTCAGAAAGTTTTACCCTGCATGGATTCACAAATAGCAACACACACTCGATCAACCTCGGAAAAACCAACTCAAAACCCAACGAGGCTTTCACGACAAAGCGATCACATGATTCATAAAATATTTCAGGGGGCCACCCCACTAAGCTACCCGCAACGAAGTTGGCCGGCTCCGGAATGGACCTAGGGTTTGCGACGACGACTGTAAACGACTAGGAACCCGAAAGTGTGACTGGGCTTGTCGATACCGCGAAAACATGGCGCTATCCAAAACAGTACAGGTGCTCCACGCACAATCTTAAATAAAGCAGTAAAGCATGGCATAAGTACAGGATAGTAATAAAACCCCAAACTAGTTTGTGGCCCCAAGAAATAGAAATGAATCAAGCTCTAGCTCAGGGGGTCCATAAGGCCTCCTGGATGTGGATAGTGCGAAAAATCAAGGAACAGGTATCAAGTACTTGGGGTCCTACGGGACACAAGTGGGCATAAAAACCAAATAGCATATATTGCCCACCGGTGCCTCTTTCATTAGTTGTGCTAGCAATTTATTAGTTGTATTTAAAGTCATGAACATCTCCACCATAAACATCTGCCAGCATTCCAACAACTGTGGTACTCGACATCACGATGTACCTGAGCAAGCAACTACGACTCGCAAGGCCAGCTATCTACCAAACAACAGGTATTAGGAGGTGTCCATGGCAATATAGAGGCTGCACGGGATATAACTGGTGCACAGAAACTATAGCATCGCAACACGGATAGCAATAGATCAACAGGAAGAAATAAAGACTATAAAAGCAAAATAGGTAGAAAGGGGGAGATGCTCGCCTGGGAAACACTGTCGGCGGTTCATATTCGGAGAACTTGTCGATACTCGCATCAACTCTTCGGCCTAATCCACGAAGAAGCAAACACTAGAAGAAACACCGGATGCAATATTTAATACTACGGCAGAAGATCCGGCATGCTTATGATATGATGCAGATGCGGTGCAATTAGGCAGTATTAAGCGGAACCGGGGTCCCAAAAATTAATTAAACGGTTCAAGTTATTTATAACCCCCGCAGTTTAAATGTTGTTTTAACAAAGCAAAACATGGTATCGGTTTGCTACACAAATTTAAATGGAGTCCAGAATAAGACAAAGATATCCCGCATATAGACTCCATATTTAATTATGAGGTGAATCGGCATAATGCCCCCAAACCCACAGACAGGTATGCATGCATGAACAATTTAATATGCGACAGTTGATAATGTCATATTATAAAAATAGGGGCTTAAAGTCACACATCTGGGTTCGGAAGATCTTGGGTTCCGGGGGTCCGGGGTTCGGTCTCAGGGTTCGACGGGGACGGCGAGGTTCGGATACGCGATGGAGAACTTGTCGTGTCGTGGCGGAGAACTTGGGTTCCAAGCGGTCGATCTTGCCGTCAATGGCGAACTTGAATGGATCGGGTGCTGGTGGCCTTCGGGTCCGAGAGGAAGAACTTGACGCCTGTGACGAAGAACTCGGGTTCGGAAAGAGGTCTTAGCGTTTCGATGGATCAGTCCTCGGGGTCGAAGAACTTGGCGTGCCAGGGTTCGGTCTTGGTGTCCGAGGGGGAGAACTTGACATGCGAACTCCTTCGGTTTTATGATGTAGAACTTGTCGACTCTGTATCGGTGTACTTGACATATTCGTGTCCAGGAGCGGTTCTCGGCATTTCGTGTTGGAGATCATGGTGTTCCGAGATGTAGACCTTGGCGTCATTTGTTGAGATTCTCGGGTGTCGGTGCCGGACTCGGGTGTGGCGTCGATGGTCTTGCGTGGCCCGACAGTTCCATGTAGGAGATCCCCGGGTACCGCGGCGGAGTTCTCGGGGTTTCGATGAAGATATTGGCGAGGGTTTTGTTGGCGAGAAGATCTTGTTGGATCCCAAGTTGATGTTTGTTCCCCTTCCGAAGAACTTGGCGACGGTCTCGTACTCGATCACATAGGTTAATCCACGGATGTTTTTGTCTCTGTGCACCACATCGTTGCACACAAGCCGGACAAAGATGGACACTGCCTTGGTCGTCAGGCTTTTGTACTGGCTTCACACCAAAACCACCAGGAAGGTGCATACGCACTAGAACTTAGTGAGGTGCGTCCGGGCCAGAGAACACGGCCACACTACAGGGAATCGGCAACGCGGCCTCGACGGCAAGGGACGGCGAGAAGGACGTGGCGACAACGAGGAAGGGCGCGGTTGCGGGCTCGCAGACGGGAGGCACACACGGAGCTTGGGGGTCGGCAGGCGGCTCGCCGGAGGGGGCGTCGGTGCCTGGCGGCGGGGGCGAGGTGGGGCAGAGAGGCGGGAGTGTGGCGGCGGCTGAGGAAAAAAGGAGAGAGAGAGGGATTAGGGTAGCCGGTTAGGGTAGGGTTGACTAGGTATTTTAGACTAGGGTTTGGTGGTGGCCAGCCGGGCTTTCGGTCCTAGCGGGCTGCCTCCTAAAAAACAACATAAAACAGGGCTTTTGCAAACCGTATTTAGACAAACCAAAATATTCCGGAGACCCGGTTTTAATTTGAAATAAAGACATGGGATATTTAGGAAAACAAATATAGGCTTTTAGAAAATAGTTTTAGATAAACATATGCCTGATGACGACGATGCTCAAATGCAATGTGGCATGATGACATGAGCATGCGGTCATGATGATGCAATGCACAAAAACACAGTGATTTTCTAGTAGTGGTTTTTGCGGGGAGCCACAATTCGACACCACTAACAAGGGACCTCGCCCTCGAGATCCGCCTCATGGTACTGGGAAGAAGGTCGGCGATCTAAATCTTCTCGCTTCGTGTAGATCCTCGCGACACCACTAATAAGAGGTCGTTGTCCGTGATGGTCGAGAGAACACTCCGGAAACAAAGGGCGAAGGTAGAGGTATCAACAAATAAAGCCACCTCTAGCTTCCATGGACGGAGTAAAATTGCTGGATCCACTGATTCAATGTACAAGAGCGAATGATAAGAATAGTTAGATGGTGATCAGTCCATCACGCACCCGAACCATTAATCTACACATGAATCGAAGAATTATGCAACCAACTCTCGGAATTAGACTGAAGATCTCGACAATCAAGGTTCGGAACAAAGGAGTGATGCAGGCTCTGCATCGGATCTAGCATAGATGATGTCATCGCGTCGGAAAACACCAGAAGGCACAAACAAGGAACAAAGAATGGTACCACAGAAGACGGATTCCTCGGATAGCATGGCGACCGGATGTGGAAGCACCGTTACCAAAGAAGGAAGCGAAACCCTGAAGGTATGACAGAAACCCAACCACGAGAATTCCTGGACTCAAAGAAAAGATAAGAGAACAGATCCAAAACACATAGAGGTAAGAGGAGAATAGTAGAGGGTAAGGAGTAAAAGCAGACCTGATCAGATCTATCCAACCGATTTTTCCAAAATAGTTTTGACACTCTACTTCGGCCGTTAGCTAGGTTATCCTACAGGCTAAAATTTTGGGGTATCGCAACTGCTGAGCTCTGATACCACTCTGTAACACCCTCGAATCGGCCCTATGCAAGTTTTAGCGCTTCCCGCCAAACCCGCATAGAAACGATTCAAGGTCGCCCACCAGGCACTTGCGTGCGGGTGGAAAACGAAGTAATACCATTACACAATAGTTCACGATGGAACCCACATAACAGATATATATACAACAGCGACTCCATGAGTCAAGAATACAGATATAATATACAAAGACCCAAATCACCTTGAAAACGATAGAGCGTCCGACTACGGACAAGATGCAAATGGGGCTAAGATCCCTGAAGAATAACCAATGGCATCCATAACCCTGCCCAGGCCAAGCCGGAAGGGTAACCCTGCTAACAACGTCGATCTTAGACCTGCTAAAACAAAACGGGGTGCCGACAAAGGGCAAAAGAAAAAGAGGAGCGTCAGTACTGAGGCCAGTACACGGCAAGGCTAGAATTCGGTGGCTCTCGTCTACATAGGTATGGTGGTCTGAAGCGGTAGCGCAGCAACACTAAACAACCTATAGAGACTCGGTATCACTGGCGGCTATTAGAGAGGGGTAAGAAAGACCTATTTGGATCCTATCTTAAGCTAACACCAAACATGCCCATCCTAGTATTTCCCCCTCGAGACCAAACAAGGAAGTCGGACCAAGGAACTCACACAGTTGGCAGTTTTACTCATTCCATTATAGTTGCAGCATTTACTAGTCAGATATATAGCATGAGTCATCCTGATAGCATAAGTAGTGGGCAGTTTTAGTTAACATTCCGTTGTAGTTGGAACATTTATTAGTCAGATATAATTGTCCTGAGGAATCCCGAAAACCAGCAGTTGTTGGCACTTTTATCACATTCCATTGGATTTGCAATACTTACTAGACATATATAACAAAACAACCCAGATCCAGCAGTTGTTGGCACTTTTAATATCCATTCCGTTATAGTTGAATCTGATTACTAGTCATATATTAAGTCAAGTTTATAGCACTACTTTAGTTATGCTTGTCTATGATCGAGATACTGTGCTTCAAGTCGTCCATAACCGCGGACACGGCTTTCAGAAAGTTTTACCCTGCATGGATTCACAAATAGCAACACACACTCGATCAACCTTGGAAAAACCAACTCAAAACCCAACGAGGCTTTCACGACAAAGCGATCACAGGATTCATAAAATATTTCAGGGGGCCACCCCACTAAGCTACCCGCAACGAAGTTGGCCGGCTCCGGAACGGACCTAGGGTTTGCGACGACGGTTGTAAACGACTGGGAACCCGAAAGTGTGACTGGGCTTGTCGATACCGCGAAAACGTGGCGCTATCCAAAACAGTACAGGTGCTCCACGCACAATCTTAAATAAAGCAGTAAAGCATGGCATAAGTATAGGATAGTAATAAAACCCCAAACTAGTTTGTGGCCCCAAGAAATAGAAATGAATCAAGCTCTGGCTCAGGGGGTCCATAAGGCCTCCTGGATGTGGATAGTGCGAAAAATCAAGGAACATGTATCAAGTACTTGGGGTCCTACGGGACACAAGTGGGCATAAAAACCAAATAGCATATATTGCCCACCGGTGCCTCTTTCATTAGTTGTCCTAGAAATTTATTAGTTGTATTTAAAGTCATGATCATCTCCACCATAAACATCTGCCAACATTCCAACAACTGTGGTACTCGACATCACGAGACCGCACCTGAGCAAGCAACTATGACTCACAAGGCCAGCTATCTACCAAACAATAGGTATTAGGAGGTGTCCATGGCAATATAGAGGTTGCACGGGATATAACTGGTGCACGGAAACTATAGCAGCGCAACACGGATAACAATAGATCAACAGGAGGAAATAAAGACTATAAAAGCAAAATAGGTAGAAAGGGGGAGATGCTCGCCTGGGAAACACTGTCGGCGGTTCATATTCGGAGAACTTGTCGATACTCGCATCAACTCTTCGGCCTAATCCACGAAGAAGCAAACACTAGAAGAAACACCGGATGCAATATTTAATACTACGGCAGAAGATCCGGCATGCTTATGATATGATGCAGATGCGGTGCAATTAGGCAGTATTAAGCGGAACCGGGGTCCCAAAAATTAATTAAACGGTTCAAGTTATTTATAACCCCCGCAGTTTAAATGTTGTTTTAACAAAGCAAAACATGGTATCGGTTTGCTACACAAATTTAAATGGAGTCCAGAATAAGACAAAGATATCCCGCATATAGACTCCATATTTAATTATGAGGTGAATCGGCATAATGCCCCCAAACCCACAGACAGGTATGCATGCATGAACAATTTAATATGCGACAGTTGATAATGTCATATTATAAAAATAGGGGCTTAAAGTCACACATCTGGGTTCGGAAGATCTTGGGTTCCGGGGGTCCGGGGTTCGGTCTCAGGGTTCGACGGGGACGGCGAGGTTCAGATACGCGATGGAGAACTTGTCGTGTCGTGACGGAGAACTTGGGTTCCAAGCGGTCGATCTTGCCGTCGATGGCGAACTTGAATGGATCGGGTGCTGGTGGCTTCGGGTCCGAGAGGAAGAACTTGGCGCCTGTGATGAAGAACTCGGGTTCGGAAAGAGGTCTTGGCGTTCCGATGTATCAGTCCTCGGGGTCGAAGAACTTGGCGCGCCAGGGTTCGGTCTTGGTGTCCGAGGAGGAGAACTTGACATGTGAACTCCTTCGGTTATATGATGTAGAACTTGTCGACTCCGTATCGGCATACTTGACGTATTCGGGTCCGGGAGCGGTTCTCGGCGTTTTGTGTTGGAGATCATGGTGTTCCGTGATGTAGACCTTGGCGTCATTTGTTGAGATTCTCGGGTGTCGGTGCCGGACTCGGGTGTGGCGTCGATGGTCTTGCGTGGCCCAACGGTTCCATGTAGGAGATCCCCGAGTACCGCGGTGTAATTCTCGGGGTTTCGATGAAGATCTTGGCGAGGGTTTTGTCAGCAAGAAGATCTTGTTGGATCCCAAGTTGATGTTTGTTCCCCTTCCGAAGAACTTGGCGATGGTCTCGTACTCGATCACATAGGTTAAGCCGCGGATGTTTTTGTCTCTGTGCACCACATCGTTGCACACAAGCCGGACGAAGATGGACACTGCCTTGGCCGTCAGGCTTTTGTACTGGCTTCACACCAAAACCACCAGGAAGGTGCGTACGCACTAGCACTTAGCAAGGTGTGTCCAGGCCAGAGAACACGGCCACACTGCAGCGAATCGGCAACACGGCCTCGACGGCAGGGGACGGCGAGAAGGACGTGGCCACAACAAGGAAGGGCGCGGTTGCGGGCTCATAGACGGGAGGCACACACGGAGCTTGGGGATCGGCAGGCGGCTCATCGGAGGGGGCGTCGGTGCCTGGCGGTAGGGGCAAGGTGGGGCAGAGAGGCGGGAGTGTGGCGGCGGCTGAGAAAAAAAGAAGAGAGAGAGGGATTAGGGTAGCCGATTAGGGTAGGGTTGACTGGGTATTTTAGACTAGGGTTTGGAGGTGGCCGGCCGGGCTTTCGGGCTGCCTCCTAAAAACATAATAAATATTTATTTATTTAAAATGGGGCTTTTGCAAACCGTATTTAGACAAACCAAAATATTCCGGAGACCCGGTTTTAATTTGAAATAAAGACAGGGGATATTTAGGAAAACAAATATAGGCTTTTAGAAAATAGTTTTAGACAAACATATGCATGATGACGATGATGCTCAAATGCAATGTGGCATTATGACATGAGCATGCGGTCATGATGATGCAATGCACAAAAACACAACGATTTTCTAGTAGTGGTTTTTGCGGGGCGCCACAAAATGCCACATGCAATGGAGCATCAACATGATGGAGGTTGCATCAGCACACCCACTTAAGTGTGTGTGTGGTCATGTGGATCATTTTGGTTTGGTAAAGAACACACGAAATCACACTCCATTGTATCAAAGCATGGTCAGAACACCCAAGAACATGCTGGAATGCAAATGCCACAAGCAATGGAGAACAAATGTGATAGAGGTTGCATCACCACACCCACTTGAGAATGTGTAGTCATGTGGATCATTGTGGTTTGGTAAACAACACATGCAATGACACTCCATTGTGTCAAACCATGGTCAAAAAGCCCAAGAACATGCTAGAATGCAACTGCCACATGTAATGGAGCACTGGTGTGACCGAGGTTAAATCACCACACCATTTGGGTGTCTGGGGTCATGTGGATCGTTGTGGTTTGGAAAAGAACACATGCAATGACACTCCATGTGCCAAACCATGGTCAAAAAGTCATAGAACATGCTGGAATGCAACTGCCACATGCAATAGAGCACCAGTGTGATAGAGGTTGCATCACCACACCCACTTGAATGTGTGTGGTTATGTGGATCATTGTAGTTCGGAAAATTACACATGCAATGACACTCCATTATGTCAAACATGGTCCTAAAGCCCAAGAACATGCTGGAATGCAAATGCCACATGCAATGGAGCACCAGAGTGACAGAGGTTGCATCCCCACACTTGGGTGTGTGTGGTCATGTGGATCATTGTGGTTTGGAAAAGAACACATGAAATGACACTCCATGTGTCAAACCATGGGCAAGAAGCCCTAGAACATGCTGGAATGCAAATGCCACATGCAATGGAGCTCCAGTGTGACAGAGGTTGCATCACCACACCCACTTGAGTGTGTCTGGTCTGGCGGATCATTGTGGTTTGGAAAAGAACACATGCAACGACACTCCATATGTCAAACCATTGTCAGAAAGCCATAGAAAATGCTGGAATACAAATGCCACATGCAAAGGAGCACCAACGTGACAGAGGTTGCATCACCTCACCCACTTGAGTGTGTGTGGTCATGTGGATTATTGTGGTCTTGTAAAGAACGCATGCAATGACACTCCTTTGTGTCAAACCATGGTCAGGAAGCCCCAGAACATGTTGGAATGCAAATGCCACATGCAATGGAGCACCAGTGTGACAAAGGCTGCAATACTACACCCACTTGAGTATGTGTGGTCATGTGGATCATTGTGGTTTGGTAAACAACACATGCAATGACACTCCATTGTGTCAAACCATGGTCAAACAACCCTAGAACATGCTGGAATGCAACTGCCACATGCAATGGAGCACCATCCTGATAGACGTTGCATCACCACACCCACTTGAGTGTGTGTGCTCATGTGGATCATTGTGGTTTGGTAAACAACACATGCAATGACACTCCATTGTCAAACCGTGGTAAAAAAACCCAAGAACATGATGGAATGCAACTGCCACATGCAATGGAGCACCAGTGTCATAAAGGTTGCATCACCACACCCACTTGAGTGTGTGTGGTCATGTGGATCATTGTGGTTTGGAGAAGAACACATGCAATGACACTCCATGTGTCAAACCATGGTCAGAAAGCCCTATAACATACTGTATTGCAAATTCCACATGCAATGGAGCACCAGTGTGACAGAGGTTACATCATCACACCCACTTGAGTGTGTGTGGTCATGTGGATCATTGTGGTTTGGTAAATAACACATGCAATGACACTCCATTGTGTCAAATCATGGTCAGAAAGCCGTACAACATGATGGAGTGCAAATGCCACAAGCAATGGAGCACCAGTGTGATAGAGGTTGCATCACCACACCCACTTGAGTGTGTGTGGTCTTGTGGATCATTGTGGTTGGTTAGAAACACATGCAATCACACTCCATTGTGTCAAAGCATGTTCAGAATGCCCAAGAACATGCTGGAATGCAAATGCCACATGCAATGGAGAACCAATGTGATAGAGGTTGCATCACCACACCCACTTGAGAATGTGTAGTCATGTGGATCATTGTGGTTTGGTAAACAACACATGCAATGACACTCCATTGTGTCAAACCATGGTCAAAAAGCCCTAGAACATGCTAGAATGCAACTGCCACATGCAATGGAGCACTGGTGTGACCGAGGTTAAATCACCACACCACTTGGGTGTGTGGGGTCATGTGGATCGTTGTGGTTTGGAAAAGAACACATGCAATGACACTCCATGTGCCAAACCATGGTCAAAAAGTCATAGAACATGCTGGAATGCAACTGCCACATGCAATAGAGCACTAGTGTGACAGAGGTTGCATCACCACACCCACTTGAATGTGTGTGGTTATGTGGATCATTGTATTTCGGAAAATTACACATGCAATGACTCTCCATTATGTCAAACATGGTCCTAAAGCCCAAGAACATGCTGGAATGCAAATGCCACATGCAATGGAGCACCGGTGTGACAGAGGTTGCATCCCCACACTTGAGTGTGTGTGGTCATGTGGATCATTTTGGCATGGAAAAGTAGACATGCAATGACACTCCATGTGTCAAACCATGGGCAGGAAGCCCTAGAACATGCTGGAATGCAACTGCCACAAGCAATGGAGCACCAGTGTGAGAGAGGTTACATCACCACATCCACTTGAGTGTGTGTGGTCATGTGGATCATTCCGATTTGTAAAAGAACACATGCAATGCCACTCCATGTGTCAAACCATGGTCAGAAAGACCTAGAATATGTTGTAATGCAACTGCCACATGCAATGGTGCACTAGTGTGACAGAGGTTGCATCACCACACCCACTTGAGTCATGTGGATCAATGTGGTTTGGTAAAGAACACATGCAATGACACTCCATTGTGTCAAACCAAGGTCAAAAAGCCCTAGAACATGCTGGAATGAAAATGCCACATGCAGTGGAGCACTAGTGTGACAGAGGTTGCATCACTACAACCACTTGAGTGTGTGTGGTCAAGTGGATCATTGTGGTTTGGTAAACAACACATGCAATGACACTCCATTGTGCCAAACCATGGTTAAAATCCTAGAACATGCTAGAATGCAACTGCTACATGCAATGGAGCACCAGTGTGACAAAGATTGCATCACGACACCCACTTGAGTGTGTGCGGTCATGTGGATCATTGTGGTTTGGAAAAGAACACATGCAATGACACTCCTTCTATCAAACCATGGTCAAAAAGTTCTAGAACATGCTGGAAGGCAACTGCCACATGCAATGGAGCACCAGTGTGAGAGAGGTTGCATGACCACATCCACTTTGGTGTGTGTGGTCATCTGGATCATTGTGGTTTGGAAAATAGCACATGCAATGACACTCCATTATGTCAAGCTATGGCCTGAAAGCCCTGAAACATGCTGGAATGCAAATGCCACATGCAATGAAGCACCAGTTTGACAGAGATGCCATCACCATACCCACTTGAGTGTGTGTGGTCATGTGGATAATTGTGTCTTGGAAAAGAATAGATGCAATGACACTCCATGTGTCAAACCATTATCATAAAGCCCTAGAACATGCTGGAATGCAAATGCCACATGCAATGGAGCACCGGTGTTACAAAGGTTGAATCACCACACCCACTTGAGTGTGCCTGGTCTGGTGGATCATTGTGGTTTGGAAACGAACACATGCAACAACACTCCATGTGTCAAACCATGGTGAGAAAGCCCTAGAACATGCTGGAATGCAAATGCCACATGCAATGGAGCACCAACGTGACAGAGGTTTCATCACCTCACCCACTTGAGTGTGTGTGGTCATGTGGATTATTGTGGTCTGGTAAAGAACACATGCAATGACAGTCCTTTGTGTCAAACCATGGTCAGAAAGCCCTAGAACATGTTGGAATGCAAATTCCACATGAAATGGAGCACCATTGTGATAGAGGCTGCAATATTACACCCACTTGAGTCTGTGTGGTCATGTGGATCATTGTGGTTTAGTAAACAACACATGCATTGACACTCCATTGTGTCAAACCATGGTCAAAAATCCCTAGAACATGCTGGAATGCAACTGCCACATGCAATGGAGCACCAGCCAGATGGATGTTTCATCACCACACCTACTTGAGTGTCTGTGTGGTCATGTGGATCATTGTGGTTTTGTAAAGAACACATGAAATGACACTCCATTGTGTCAAGTCATGATCAGAAAGCCCTAGAACATGTTGGAGTGCAAATGCCACATGCAATCGAGGACTAGTGTGATAGAGGTTGCATCACCACACCCACTTGAGTGTGTGTGGTCTTGTGGATCATTGTGGTTGGTTAGAAACACATGCAATGGCACTCCATTGTGTCAAACCATGGTCAAAAATCCCTAGAACATGCTAGAATGCAAATGCCACATGCAATGGAGCACCAACGTGATGGAGGTTGCATCAGCACACCCACTTAAGTGTGTGTGGTCATGTGGAGCATTGTGGTTTGGTAAAGAACACATGCAATGACACTCCATTGTGTCAAACCATGTTCAGAAATCCCTAGAACATGCTGGAATGCAACTGCTACATGCAATGGAGCACTAGTGTGATAGAGGTTGCATCACCACACCCACTTGAGTGTGTGTGGTAATGTGGATAATTTTGGTTTGGAAAATAGCACATGCAATGACACTCCTTTATCTCAAATTGTGGCCCGAAAGCCCTAGAACATGCTAGAATGCAAATTCCACATGCAATGGAGCACTAGTGTGACAAAGGTTGCATCACCACACCCACTTGAGTGTGTGTGGTCATGTGGATCATTGTGGTTTGGAAAAGAACACATACAATGACACTTCATATGTCAAACCATTGTCAAAAACCCTAGAACATGCTGGAATGCAAATGCCACATGCAATGGAGCACCAGTGTGACAGAGTGTCAACACCCGTAATTTTTAATCCCAGATGCCTGTTATGTCATACCTCGCAATCCCAGGATTACCATTTTTGCGAGACATAACGGATTGGATATCACAGTACATCATCCATTACAAACCATACATAAGGTCTTACACAAATAAGGATCTCATGATCCAGTCTTAATACAACAAGCAGCGGAAATAAAAGATAAGCGTAGCGGTGGGATGCATCTTCACAGGCACAGGTAATGCTGACGAAGGCAGATAGTCCTAGTTATCATAGTCGTCCTGCTGGCCATCATCTTGATAGTCTCCTTCATAGTCTGGCCATGAGAATAGCCAGATACAAAAGCCATGAGCACTCTTTAAGTACTCGCAAACTACCACTAACAAGTAGTATAGTGCTAAGTTAAAGTGCTAAATCTAAGTTTAACTATAAAGTTAAGTTTGAAACCTAAGCTGAGTTCTGAAGCAAAGAAAGATAAAACAAAGTTCTAGAATCACTTAAGGTGGGAAGCTAGTATCATAAACACAACCCTGTTGTGGTCAAGTCAAGATTCATCATTTCTTTCATAAGTCATTTTGAAAACATCTGACAACGAAACAGTATGGCCATTCCAACTGTCCATAACCGCGGATGCGGCTATTCGAATAGTTTGACACTCTGCAGAGGTGGTACACTTCAACCACAAGATTCGATACATCTGTCAAGGATAACCCTGAATCATCATACTTAGTATGCAGATAATAAAACATAACCGTTCCTTTACACACCCTAGTATAAGCACCTCTCCTATGAGCATGGCCTCCCAACCATGACCAACTGTCATCTTGGGCACTACATAGGTGGACAACATTGAGAGGTAGCCTCAGCTCAAACCTCCCCCCGCGAGGGAACTAATACTAATGCATATAAACTTCTGGCTAAGCCTTACCCAATTCAGGTAGTGTGGTTGTATGGTAAATTTGGAACGGTATCGCATTCGAATCCAACCATCAGTTTTATAAAAAGGTTAAGGCTCATGCCTCAACATTTTCATCATCATAAACCATTTGTGTTTCTCAACACATGTCAAAACATCTCAATAGAATGACTCCTCATTCCAAGGTTTTCATAATTCATTTTCACCAAGTGTTCCCATCTAAAGTGACTCAAGTTTTGATCTATTCTAAACTACTAAGTTAAGAGTGTGCACTAAGGTGGAAAGATGATGGGCTCAATCTCATGCCATAGAATGACATCTAAAGCGTATCTAAATATGTCAAGTTTTATACTATTTATGCTACCTTCAAAACAAGTAAGGGACTTTGTGTAAAGTAAAGGAAGTAAAGCTTGAAAGTAAGACTTGGGGTAAATACTAGTCCAAGTGGTATGATCAAATCAGGCCTAAAGCATCTTTGCTTGGGTTATCTAGATTGCAAGGATTAGCTTGCATTGTTAATGGTGGCTTGCTAAAGTAAGTTTTGCAAGGGTTAGCTTGCCAATAATAGCTTGCCTTGGTTGGTGCAGTGGTTGAAGTTTTCTTCTTCTTCTTCTTGGTAGAACTCCTCCTCCTCGTAAGCTTGGTCGGTACTATCTTCTATAAATACATACGGAGTACACAATCACCAAACAATACTTAACTAGTTTACTTAGTACTCTAAGGCATACAATTGATGATCTATTATCATCACAAGCATCACAAGTTTTATTCAATAGTTTCCTCCTTTTTATTTTAGAAAAGTAATTTCTACTCATTGAAAAATTAACTAAGATTTAATATTCACCACTTAAAATATGGGATCATGTGGACACATGTCATCACCACATATTCTAAAAGGTGGGAATGTAATTTAAGGGTTGGATCATAATTACTTTGGTTTAAGTTCATTATTTAACGATTTAAAGTGACTAGAAATGCCTATTAGGCATTATTTTGGTACTAGTCCAAAGTCACTTCATGTAAACCTTAATATTATTACATATTCAGATAGGTATGATGAAATGTGATTTTTGAGAGTTGGAATCAACTCAAAAGCTAACTTGGTTGATTTTATAAAAATGTTGCAAGGTGAAAATGCTTCTGTTTTGTTATTTCTACTAGGAGACATCTATAACTCTAATTGAATTAAATACAACGGGGTTGGATAGATAATTTCAATACCTTTCAGGAAAAATTGGTTTCATGTAGTTTGGAGTTGTCAAACTGCCAGAATTGATTTTTAAACTAGTGGATAGAAACTAGATTAACTCTAAATAGCAAAGGCTAAACTTGAAACTTTCACACGCGCGGGAACTAACTGGGCCGGCCCAGCTACGCACAGCAGCGGGTTGCCTGACAGGCAGGCTCCACCGGTCAGCGGCACAACCTAACCGAAATGGTATCTAGCATCCTGGGCCACACGATCTAAAGACGATCCAACGGTGGTGAGTCATCGTCGACGACGGATCACTCCGGCGAGAACATGACCTAGCTGTGGCGGTGGAGGTCGATTGGGGGCATACCAGGGCTCCAGCAAGGTCGGTGAGGCGGGCAAACGGGCTGGTAGACAACGGCGAGGCGAGGCACGGTTGCGGTGGAGCTTGGGGTGCTCTAAATCGCCAAGCCCTTCTCCTCCTGCTGCGGCAACTTCGGCTTCAATTCTAGCAAAACAGAGCTCGAGCGGCTTCGATGAGAGGTGGGTAAGATTCAGTGAGAGGTGAGGAGTGTGGGAGTGGGGAGAAATGGTGCTGGGGTGGCCGCTTTATATAGGGTCGACGAGGGGACAGAACAGGCGACAGTGAGGTCATCGGTGACGATGCTGCGGGGCTCTGTCGGCATGGGCGAGGGCGGCGTTGGGTGCTCTGTTCCCTGGCGGTCCTCTGAGGCTTAAAGGCGCGGCAAGGCGAGGTCTCTACTGGTCGGGAGCATGCGATGAACTGCGTGCAGACGGCGGTGTTCGACACTGCTCCTCCGGTCTGTTGGTCGCGAGGCGGCGAACGACGATGTCTGGGCAGTTGCCGGGCCTACTACGGCTGCTGACACGCAAAGCGAGAGCTAGGCGCGGTCTGTGTGGCTCTGGCGGGCGCGGCGCTCCAGGGTGATCGGCATGGCGGACAGCGGCAAGGGCGCGAGCAATTGAGGCTTGTCCTCCGCTCGTTTTTGGTCGGGGGCTAGTCGAGGCGAAGCGGTGTGATGGCGCCTGTCTCCCAGCAAGTGAAGGAGAGCACGGGATGGGCTGGGGTGAGCGGCCCGTGGTCGACCTGGGGCAAGGCTTCAGGCGGCGAGCCACTGGAGCAGACTGTGGAGAGGGAGAGAGGGTTAGGGTCGGGGTTCTAGCTGGGGGAACCAGGGGACCAAGTTAGGCCCAAATGGTGACCAAAACTACTGCTCACTATAGTGTTTTAAGTTTTGCAAGATTTGTGCCTGCCACCTGCTCGACATAATGGCCGCAAGAAGCAAAAAATTGAATTTTGGGTTCAAAATTTTTGAGTGATCTCCACTAGTACTAGGTAGTCTCTGGTTGTAAGGGTTTTGAAAATGGAGTTCAATTGGATGGTTTTTGAAATAGGGGTGATCTAGGCATATGCATTGAATTCAATTTTAAACTATCATTTAAAATAAATATTTGAATGTTTTTAGCAGATCACAAAGTGGGCCTTGGTACCTCATTATGTGTACTAGCAAGGGGTGCAAAGATCCAGAATTATTTCTATTGGGAAATGAGTGCTAGGAACACTCAAAGTAGTGTAGTGGATTAAAATGACCAAAATGACCATTCCTCATTTTTAATTGTTTTTTATTTGATTTTCTTTGGGATTTGCTTGGGAATGATTTAGATGATGTTTAATTTACCATAGAAACATTTTACAACCAATGGATCAATCAATGGTGACCATCCACAAAGATTTCAAAATAAGGCCTTTCTTATATGCATACTTAAATACTTTAAATAGAAAAAGTTTTTGTTAACCCTAAATTTGATGATTTGGATCTTGATAAGCTTGTATTAAAGTTATGGGGTGTTACAAACCTTCCCCCCTTAAACAAAATCTTGTCCCGAGATTTAAGAAAGAAAACTAGGAACTAAAGAGATCTGGGAACTCAGTCCTAATGTAATGTTCTCGCTCCTAGGTAGCTTCTTCTTCAGTATGGTTGCTCCACTGAATCTTGAGAAACTTGATACTCCGAGTCCTGGTGGTTCTGTAGGCTTCTTCTAAGATACGGATGGGCAATTCCCGATAGGTCAGGTCATTGTTGATCTCCACAACTCTGTGATCGATGTTCTTGAAAACTTCAGTCTTCTCCGGCACTTCTAGGCATTTGCGAAGTAACGAGATATGGAACACATTGTGGATGTCTGACATCTCTTCATGCAGTTCCAGTTGATACGATACTTCTCCTCGACGGTTAAGAATTTTGAAGGGCCTGATATATCTGGGGCTAACTTCCCTTTCAGACTAAAGTGTTGAGTTCCCTTCAATGGTGAAACCTTGAGATATACGAAATCTCTGACATTGAAAGTCAGATCTCTCCTTCTCTTGTCAGCATAACTCTTTTGTCTGGATTGGGCGGTCTTGAGGTGCTCACGGACTTTGTGAACCTTCTCTTCGGCTTCTTGGAGAATGTCGGGTCCAAAGATCTGACTCTCTCCTACTTGTGACCAATTCAAAGGGGTACGACACTTCCTTCTGTATAGGAACTCAAATGGTGCCATCTGCAAACTAGCTTGATAACTGTTATTATATGAGAATTCTGGGAAAGGCAGGCAGTCTTCCCATTTTGATCTGTATTCCAACACACAAGCTCTAAGCATATCCTCTAGGATCTGGTTGACTCTCTCAGTCTGTCCATTAGTTTGCGGATGATACGCGGTGCTGAAATTCAACTTGGTTCCCAATCCTTCCTAGACTTTCTGCCAAAATCTCGAGGTAAACTGGGTTCCTCGATCTGATACTATGGTCTTGGGGGTTCCATGCAGACTAACAATCCTAGCAATGTACAGCTCTGCTAGCTTCGCACTCTGATAGGTATAAAGTGAGATACCTTGGATAGTCTATCAACTATGACCCAGATTGAATCATTTCCCCAACTGGAAGTAGGCAAACCGGTGATAAAGTCCATTCAGACGGAATCCCATTTCCATTCTGGAATCTGCAATGGTTGCAACAGTCCTGCGGGTCTCTGGTGCTCTGCTTTGACTCTTTTACAGATGTCACACTTGGCGATGTAGCTTCTGATTTCTCTCTTCATCTTGTGCCACCAAAATTGCTCTTTCAAATCTTGATACATCTTTGTTCCTCCGGGGTGGATAGAATAAAGAGTATCATGAGCTTCCTTCATGATAACTTGCTTCAGCTCCGAATCTGCTAGCACACAAATACTTCCTTTGTACCACAACACTCCTTCTTCGTCTTCAGTGAATCCAGGTACCTTTCCTGTACCAATATGACGTTTGATACCGTTGATACTTTCATTCCCCTTCTAGGCTTCCTTGATTTGGCTAATCAAAGTGGGTTGAAGTTCAATGCTAGCTAAGAATCCTTTGCTAACTAATTCTGTCCTGAACTGCTCCAACTCTTCATACAAACTTGGTTGCTTCTCCTTGATCATGGTGTTTAGCCTACACGGCAATCTGCTAAGAGCATCCGCTACCACATTGGCTTTGCCGGGGTGATAGTGAATGTCAAGGTCATAATCCTTGATTAACTCTATCCACCTCCTTTGCCTCATATTCAGCTCCTTCTGAGTGAAGATATACTTCAAGCTCTTCTGATCTGAGTAAATCTCACAACTATTACCCATCAGATAATGACGCCATGTCTTCAATGCCAGCACTACGGCTGCTAACTCAAGATCATGGGTCGGATAGTTCTGCTCATGCTGCTTCAGTTGTCGAGACAGATAAGCGATGACTTTGCCTTCTTGCATCAATACACATCCGAGACCAATCTTGGATGCATCACAATATACATCAAACGGCTTCTTGATATCTGGCATGATCAATATTGGGGCTGATATCAATCTCTTCTTCAGCTCTTGGAAACTGGCTTCACACTTGTCAGTCCATTCAAACTTCTTGTCCTTCTTCAACAATTGGGTCATGGGTCTGGCGATGCTCGAGAATCCTTCTATGAACTTGCGGTAGTATCCCGCTAATCCAAGAAATGCACGGACTTGGGTTTGAGTGGTTGGGGATTCCCATTCTTCGACATCTTTGATCTTGGCGGGATCAACAGAGACTCCCCCGGCAGACACAATATGTCCTAGGAATCCTACTTCTTTCAGCCAAAACTCACACTTGCTGAAATTGGCATATGGCTGATGCTCTCTCAGGGTTTCTAGGATGATTCTCAGATGTTGCTCATGCTCTTCTTCTGACTTGGAGTAGATAAGGATGTCGTCGATAAACACAACTACAAACTTATCTAGGAAATTCATAAAGATCTTATTCATGAGATTCATGAAATAAGCAGGGGCATTGGTTAATCCAAAAGACATAACCGTATACTCATATAAACCATAGCGAGTAGTAAAGGCGGTCTTCAGAATATCCGTTGCACGAATCTTAAGTTGGTGATAACCAGTCCTAAGATCAATCTTTGAGAATACCTGGGCTCCAGTCAACTAATCAAATAGATCCTCTATCTTTGGAAAGGGGTACATGTTCTTGATGGTGACATCATTCAACTTTCTATAATCTGTACACAGATGATTGCCTCCATCTTTCTTGTCTACGAATAACACTGGTGATCTCCATGGCGAAGCGCTTGGCTGAATCAAGGCTGTTGCTAACATGGCATCTAACTGCTTCTTCAACTCAACTAACTCTGAGGGGTTCATGCTATAGGGTCTCTGGGCTATGGGTCCGGTTCCGGGGATTAGCTCGATAATGAACTCAATATCCCTATCCGGGGGCATACCTAGCAATTCATCTAGGAATACGTCAGGGTATTCATAGACTACTCTTACTTGGTCTATGGTGGGTAGGGCTAGACTCTTGTTGCATTTGAATTGGTGATGTAAGGTTTCAGATATATGCTCTACTGTTACTCCATAACTACTGGTCATGGTGATGGCTTTCTTAGCACAGTATATCAGTCCTTTATGCCTTGACATCCATTCCATACCTAGTACTACTTCCAATCCTTTGGTTCCAAGTACTATTAGGTTGGCGTAAAATTCTATCCCATGTATTCTGATAGGTACAACTTTGCAAATTTTTCTAGCTTTTGTAGTTGATCCGGGGATTTGAACTATCATGACATGCTTCAAGTTGGTTGGGTGAATCTTACTAGTGCATGCAAATTCTTCGGTGACAAATGAATGTGATGCTCCCGAATCAAACAATACTCTTGCTAAAACCGAGTTGATAGAAAACATACCCAGGACTACATCTGGCGCTTCCTGGGCTTCTTCTACATTCATGTGGAAGAGACGACCATTGCGGTTATGAGGGTTCCCTGGGGCAAACCTTCTACCTGGTTGAACACGACGCTGCTGTTGAGCTAGGGCATTCACATTGGCAATGGCGGCAGTCTTCTTGGGACACTCATTGGAATAGTGACCCTTCACTCCACACTCGAAACAAGTGATCTGGGACTTGTCCTTTGTTGCGACAGGCACAACATTGCTGCCAGTTCTGGGTGCAGTGTTGTTGTTGTTGCCCTTGGGAGGTGCACAGTTGAAATTGTTGGCATTGATGGAGTTGTGATGGTTTCCTCCGGACTTCACGTTACTTCCGCTACGGTTGGGGTAGCTTGTGCGAGACATTGGGGGTCGGTTGTTCCTTGGTGCATATCCTGGTGAGGGGTTGGGACGGTACTTCTAGTGACTGCTGGATCCAGATTGCTGGATCATACGATGTTTGTGGTTGTCGTTGGCCTGGTTAATCTTCCCTTGCATCTGAATGGCAGAGTTGACTAGCTCTTCGAGATCCTGAAAACGGATGTTGACAAGGATAGTCTGCATTTTATCATGCAGTCCCTTCAAGAATTTCTCCTTCTTCTTGGCCTCCGTGTTGATCTCATCAGGTGCATATCTGGCAAGCGACAGGAATCTGTCACGGTACTCCACCACAGTCATTCTTCCTTGCTTCAATTCGCGGAACTCATCTCTCATTCGGTTGACTAGACCCTACGGCACGTGGGTGCGGCTGAACTTGACTTTGAATGCTTCCCATGTCATAACTTGACCATGGTTCATATTGTGGATACTAGTCCACCAAGGTCTTGCATCTCCCGCCAGATAGTGTGTAGCAAAGAGAACTTTCTCGTTTTCATCAACTCCTGCAACTTATAGGTTGTTTTCCATCGTCTGCAACCAGTCATCAACATCTAACGGGTTTTCAGATTGGTTGAAGATTGGGGGATTGGTATTCTCAATTTTTTTGAGTTTGGATCCATGGTGATCCTGATTTCCATGCCCTTGGTTGTTGAGAGCCATCTGGGCGATCTGCTGCAGTGTTGCTAAGTTGGCTAGATGTTCTGCCCTGCTTGCTTCATGGTCTGCGATGAGATTCTGCAAGATCTGCAGCAGTGGGTCTTGCGACGAGCTGCTCCCTCCTTGGTTTCTGTAGGGGTTCGTAGCATGGAAAACAAAAATTTTCTATCGCATACAAACAAACAAGCCAAGATCTATCTACTAGATTGTAGCAACGAGTCGATGGAATAACTCACCCTCGAAGATTCCAAAGTGTTTAACGAGAGCAGATTCTCGTGGGTGATGTAGTCGTACTCTTTCCGATCTCAAGATCGCGTAGACGATCCTTCCGGCGCCGCGTTCCCGCAGCGCTCCCGCAGTCGGTCACACGTTCGGTACTCGACGAAGACCTTCCTCTCCCTTGTTCCAGCAGGCAGCGGAGGTTGTAGCACTCTCCTCGCGATTCCGGCAGCACAACGGCGTGGTACCGGAGGTAGAGGGGAGATCCCGCAGGGCTTCGCCTTAAGCCGGTGCGAGTATGGTGGAGCTTATGAGAGAGGCTATTAGTGGTCTAGTAATTAGACACACCAATTAGAGGGCTCTAAACCAATTAGAAGGCTCTAAACCGAAACAGCTCTAAACCGGGGTCTAGGTCTAGTTTCTAGTTTAGAGGATAGGAACTTGTGTGTATTGGGAGGGGAGCCCTGCCCCTCCCTTTATAGGTGGGAGGGCTGGCCGGCCAAGGGGAGGAGAGTCCCTCCCCAAGTCGGCTTGGTGGGGCGCCGGCCAAGGGAGGAACCCTCCTCCAATTCGGCCTCCACCAATCCTCCTCTCTTCCCACTTCCCAAAATTGCCGTTTGACTTTCAAACTAGCCGTTTGACTTTTCAATTTAGGATTTAAATAAACCCTTTATTTTGGACAGCAAGAACACCTAGTACATGATGCAATCATTCCAACTTACAATGACACATTCATGTACCCCTTCCCCCCCGGAGTGCCGGACATTCCGGGACCTTCTAGAATGTTCCCGATGAAAACACCGGAACCATTCCCCAACTCCGAAATGGGACTTTCCTTATATGAATCTTATTCTCCGGACCATTCCGGATCACCTCGTGATATCCCGGATCCCATCCGAGACTCCGAACAACATTCGGTCTCTTTCTCATAATACCATAACTACTCAAACAACGTCGAATCCTTAAGTGTGTCTCCCTACGGTTCGTGAATTATGCGGACATGATCGAGACACTTCTCCGAACAATAACCAATAGAGGAATCTGGAAATTCATATGGCTCCCACATATTTCTACGATTACTTTGCGATCGAATGAACCACTTACATACGATACCAATTTCCCTTTGTCTCACGATATGTTACTTATCCGAGGTCATGATCGTCGGTATCTCTGCATACCTAGTTCAACCTCGTTACTGATAAGTACTCTTTTCTCGTTCCCGTGATATGTGATCCCTTGTGACCAAGTCACATGCTTGCAAGCTAATTGGATGACATTTCACCGAGAGGGCCCAGAGAATATCTATCCGTCATGTGGATGGACAAATCCCACTCTTGATCCATGTGTTTCAACCAATACTTTCCGAACACCCAATGCCACTTTTATAGCCACCCTGTTACGGTGTGGTGTTTGATGACATCAAAGCATCCATCCAGTAAAGGCAATATGCATGATCTCATGGTCGAAGGAATTAGGTTACTATGTATCAGAAAGCATATAGCAATTGAACTATTGAAATGACTTGATCTTTATGCTACGCTTGTCTATAGGAGTATGTCCACCATATCATTCTCCTAACGATATGATCTTGTTGTTGATAACATCTCAATGTTCATGACAAAGAAACCACATCATCAATCAACCAACAAGCTAGTGAAGTATAGAGGCCATACTAGGGACTTCAAATTAAGTTTACAAATCACACAAGTATTAATGGTTTCCTTGTTAATACTATTATAGCATGAATGTAAACATTTATCATAAACACAAAGATATATAATAATAACTACATTTATTATTACCTCTAGGGCATATCTCCAACAGTCTCCCACTTGCACTAGAGTCATCTAATCTAGATTACATGGTAATATACCGAACACCCATGGCAGTTTGGTGTTGGTCATGTTTTGCCCTCGGGAGAGGTTTAGTCAACGGATCCGCCACATTCAGATCTGTGTGTACTTTGCAAATCTTTATATCCCCATCCTGGATATGTTCTCGAATAGCGTGGAAACGCAGCTTGATATGCTTCAGCTTCTTGTGTGACCTTGGTTCTTGCGCATTGGCTATGGCGCCCATGTTATCACAGTAGATAGACATTGGGTCCAGCGCACTTGGAACCACACCCAGCTCTGTAATGAACTCTTTCATCCATATCGCTTCTTGTGAAGCCTCCGAAGCAGCCATGTATTCCGATTCAGTTGAAGATCTCGCCACAACGCTTTGCTTTGCACTCCTCCAGCTAACTGCTGCACCATTCAAAATAAATACGTATCCAGATTGTGATTTAGAATCATCCGGATCGGTGTTCCAACTAGCATCGGTGTAACCATTAACAACGAGCTGTTCATCACCTCCATAAGAAAGAACCATATCCTTAGTTCTTCTCAAGTACTTAAGGATGTTTTTGACCGCTGTCCAATGATCCACTCCTGGATCACTTTGATATCTGCTAGTTAGACTAACAGCATATGCGATGTCGGGTCTAGTACATAGCATGGCATACATTAGAGATCCTATGGCTGAGGCATAGGGAGTCTTACTCATCTTTTCTCTATCTTCTGCCGATGTCGGACTTTGAGTTTTACTCAAGGTCGTATTGGGCAACATGGGCAAGAACCCTTTCTTGCTATCTTCCATTCCAAACCTCTTTAGAACTTTGTCCAAATATGTACTTTGTGACAATGATATTTGGCGTTTCGATCTATCTCTATAAATCTTTATGCCTAATATGTAAGCTGCTTCGCCAAGATCCTTCATTGAAAAACTATTATTCAAATATTCCTTGACACTATTAAGAAGGTCTACATCATTCCCAATCAACAATATGTCATCCACATACAGTATTAAGAATGCTACAGAGCTCCCACTCACTTTCTTGTAAATACAAGCTTCTCCATAAGTTTGTATAAAACCAAAACTTTTGATTACCTTATCAAAACGTTGATTCCAACTTCGGGATGCTTGCTTCAATCCATAGATGGACCGTTGAAGCTTGCATACCTTGTTAGCATCTTTAGGATCGACAAAACCTTTGGGTTGTATCATATACAACTCTTCATCAATGTCTCCATTGAGGAATGCTGTTTTGACATCCATCTGCCATATCTCATAATCATAATATGCAGCGATTGCTAACATAATCCTCACAGACTTTAGCTTCGCTACCGGTGAGAAAGTCTCATCGTAGTCAACTCCTTGAATTTGTCGAAACCCTTTTGCGACAAGTCGAGCTTTATAGACAGTAACATTACCATCAGCATCTGTTTTCTTCTTGAAAATCCATTTGTTCTCGACAGCCTTCCGGCCATCCGGTAAGTCCACCAAAGTCCATACTTGGTTTTCGTACATGGATCCAATCTCGGATTTCATGGCTTCTTGCCATTTATTGGAATCTAGGCTCATCATCGCTTCCTCATATGTCTCGGGGTTATCGGTGTTGTCCACCAACATGACATTCATAACGGAATCATACCAATCTGGAGTGGTACGAGTTCTCGTTGACCTCCGAGGCTCTGTAGTAACTTCAACCGAAGTTTCATGATCACCATCATTAGCTTCCTCTCTTATTGGTGCAGGCACCACAGGAACTTCTTCCGGTGCTGCGCTACTCGCAATTTCGAGAGAAGGTTCGACAACCTCGTCGAGTTCTACTTTCCTTCCAGTCACTTCTTTCGAGAGAAATTCCTTCTCTAGAAAGGATCCATTCTTAGCAACGAAGATTTTGCCTTCGGATCTATGATAGAAGGTATACCCAACAGTTTCCTTCGGGTATCCTATGAAGACGCATTTTTCCGCTTTGGGTTCAAGCTTGTCCGGCTGTAACTTCTTTACATAGGCTTCGCATCCCCAAATTTTAAGGAACGACAATTTAGGTTTCTTCCCAAACCATAATTCATACGGTGTCGTTTCAACGGATTTAGACGGTGCCCTATTTAAAGTGAATGCGGCTGTTTCTAATGCATAACCCCAAAATGATAGTGGCAAATCTGTAAGTGACATCATAGAACGAACCATATCTAAGAGAGTTCGATTACGACGTTCAGACACACCATTACGCTGTGGTGTTCCCGGCGGTGTCAACTGCGAAAGTATTCCACATTTCTTCAAATGCTCGCCAAACTCGTAACTTAGATATTCACCTCCACGATCAGATCGTAGAAATTTAATCTTCTTGTTACGTTGATTCTCTACCTCACTTTGAAACTCCTTAAACTTCTCGAAAGTTTCGGACTTATGTTTCATAAAATAGATATACCCATATCTACTCAAGTCATCCGTGAAGGTAAGAACATAACGATAACCACTGCGCGATGCTACACTCATTGGACCACACACATCGGTATGTATGATTTCCAATAAGTCTGTAGCTCGCTCCATCATACCAGAAAATGGAGTCTTAGTCATTTTACCCATCAGACATGCTTCGCATCTTTCAAGTGATTCAAAATCAAGTGATTCAAGAAGTCCATCGGAATGGAGTTTCTTCATACGCTTCACTCCAATGTGACCAAGACGACAGTGCCACATATAGGTCAAATTATCGCTTGATTTCAAACGTTTAGCCTCAATGTTATTAATATGTGTATTTCTACTATCGAGATTCAATATGAATAGACCATCTATCAAAGGTGCATGTGCATAAAACATATTACTCATATAAATCGAACAACCATTATTCTCGGATTTAAACAAGTAACCGTCTCGCAATAAACAAGATCCCGATATAATGTTCATGCTCAACGCAGGCACCAAATAACAATTATTTAAGTATAAAACTAATCCCGATGGTAGATGAAGAGGTAGTGTGCCGACCGCGATCACATCAACCTTTGATCCGTTTCCCACACGCATCGACACCTCGTTCTTCGCTAGCTTCCGTTTATTCTGCAGCTCCTGTTTCGAGTTACAAATATGAGCAACCGAACCAGTATCAAATACCCAGGCACTACTACGAGTACTAGTGAGATACACATCAATAACATGTATATCAGATATACCTTTCTTCTTGATGTTGCCGTTCTTCAAATCCGCCAAGTACCTTGGGCAATTCCGCTTCCAGTGACCTTCTCCCTTGCAGTAAAAGCACTCAGTATCAGGCTTGGGTCCAGCCTTGGTCCTCTTCGTCGGCGTGGTAACTTTCTTACCACCCTTCTTGAAGTGTCCCTTCTGCTTAGACTTGCCTTTCTTGAATTTGGTGGTCTTATTGACCATCAACACTTGGTGCTCTTTCTTGATCTCCACTTCTGCAGATTTTAACATAGCAAATAGTTCTGGCAACTCTTTGTTCATGTTCTGCATGTTGTAGTTCATCACAAAGTTCTTGTAACTTGGTGGTAGTGATTGGAGGATGCGGTAAACTCCCAAAGTATTAGGAATCACTATACCCAAACTTTGAAGTTTATTTGCGTGCCCAGACATTTTAAGCACATGCTCACTGACGGAGCTACCCTCTTCCATCTTGCAGTTAAAGAACTTTTCAGAAGCTTCATAACTTTCAATTGCCGCATGAGTCTCAAAGATTAATTTGAGATCCTCGACAATATCATATGGATCTGACTCTTCAAACCTTTTCTGAAGCTCCGATTCTAAACCATACAAGATAGCACACTGAACTATGGAGTACTGATTCTTCCGAGCGAGGTAAACATTCTTTACTTCATCGGTAGCATCAGCTGCAGGTGGGTCACCTAGCGGTGCATCCAGCACATAGGTCAAATTACCAGCTGTGAGGACAATCCTCAAATTGCGGAACCAATCCGCGAAGTTGCTTCCATTGTTTTTTTTAACTTTTCTTTCTCTAGGAACGCATTAAAATTGATGGTAGGGGCTGCCATTGATCTACAACATATTTGCAATAGTTTAGACTAAGTTTATGACAAATTGAGTTCAAATTAATTAATGAAATTAAACTAGGTGAACTCCCACTCAAAACAACATCCCTCACATTGTTTTAGTGATCACACGAACCAAATCCACTACATCAACACCGATCATCACGAGAGCTGATATAGTTTTAATGGCGAACAATCATCATGTTCATCATATCTACTATATGATTCATGCTTTGCCTTTCGGCGATCCGTGTTCCTGAGGCCATGTCTGTACATGCTAGGCTCGTCAAGATCAAACCTTAGCTTCCGCATAAGCAAATCTGGCTTGCTTACGTTGTAGTCACCCGCGGAATCAAAGACACCCGATCATCACGTGGTGCTTCGAAGCAGCAAGCTTTGGCAACGGTGCATACTAAGGGTGAACACTTTTAGAACTTGAAATTTATGTGCATGAGGGATCATCTTATAATGCTACCGTCGTCTACTAAGCAATACAAGATGCATAAAGGATTAACATCACATGCAATTCATAATATGTGATATGATATGGCCTTTCTTCTTTGTGCTTCCGATCTCCATCTTCAAGCACGAACATGATCTCCATCATCACCGGCATAGCATCAAGGTCAATGACGCTTCTTCATGGTTGTCGTCCGCCAACTTCAACTATTACAACTATTTTGAATAGACACGCAGGCCTTAACAGAAATTAAAGACAACCATATGGCTCCTGCCGGTTGCCAACTTACAATAAGGATCATTGCATACATCAAATATAATCACAATCATGGCCATATCACATCACTGCACACCCCTGCAAAACAAAGTTAGACGCTTCTACTTTCTTTGCATATTTTACGTGGTTTGGGGCTTTCCATAAGTGTCGTTCTAACTTACGAACAAGAACCACAACATTGATACTAGCATTGTTGATCACCCGTTGTAAATTGGATCTTTACTATGCTAGGAGAAACAGGCACCCGCAAAGCCACTTATGCAAAACGAGTTGCATGTCAAGCGTGGAGCAAGTCTCATGAACGATGTCATGTAAGGTTAGCCCGGGCCGCTTCATCCCAACATACCGCAAGATGCAAAGTACACAAAAAGCAATCTACAATAAAAGCATCAACGCCCACAATGACCATTGTGTTCTACTCGTGCAACAGATCTACATATAGACACGGCTCTGATACCACTGTAGGGGTTCGTAGCATGGAAAACAAAAATTTTCTATCGCATACAAACAAACAAGCCAAGATCTATCTACTAGATTGTAGCAACGAGTCGATGGAATAACTCACCCTCGAAGATTCCAAAGTGTTTAACGAGAGCAGATTCTCGTGGGTGATGTAGTCGTACTCTTTCCGATCTCAAGATCGCGTAGACGATCCTTCCGGCGCCGCGTTCCCGCAGCGCTCCCGCAGTCGGTCACACGTTCGGTACTCGACGAAGACCTTCCTCTCCCTTGTTCCAGCAGGCAGCGGAGGTTGTAGCACTCTCCTCGCGATTCCGGCAGCACAACGGCGTGGTACCGGAGGTAGAGGGGAGATCCCGCAGGGCTTCGCCTTAAGCCGGTGCGAGTATGGTGGAGCTTATGAGAGAGGCTATTAGTGGTCTAGTAATTAGACACACCAATTAGAGGGCTCTAAACCAATTAGAAGGCTCTAAACCGAAACAGCTCTAAACCGGGGTCTAGGTCTAGTTTCTAGTTTAGAGGATAGGAACTTGTGTGTATTGGGAGGGGAGCCCTGCCCCTCCCTTTATAGGTGGGAGGGCTGGCCGGCCAAGGGGAGGAGAGTCCCTCCCCAAGTCGGCTTGGTGGGGCGCCGGCCAAGGGAGGAACCCTCCTCCAATTCGGCCTCCACCAATCCTCCTCTCTTCCCACTTCCCAAAATTGCCGTTTGACTTTCAAACTAGCCGTTTGACTTTTCAATTTAGGATTTAAATAAACCCTTTATTTTGGACAGCAAGAACACCTAGTACATGATGCAATCATTCCAACTTACAATGACACATTCATGTACCCCTTCCCCCCCGGAGTGCCGGACATTCCGGGACCTTCTAGAATGTTCCCGATGAAAACACCGGAACCATTCCCCAACTCCGAAATGGGACTTTCCTTATATGAATCTTATTCTCCGGACCATTCCGGATCACCTCGTGATATCCCGGATCCCATCCGAGACTCCGAACAACATTCGGTCTCTTTCTCATAATACCATAACTACTCAAACAACGTCGAATCCTTAAGTGTGTCTCCCTACGGTTCGTGAATTATGCGGACATGATCGAGACACTTCTCCGAACAATAACCAATAGAGGAATCTGGAAATTCATATGGCTCCCACATATTTCTACGATTACTTTGCGATCGAATGAACCACTTACATACGATACCAATTTCCCTTTGTCTCACGATATGTTACTTATCCGAGGTCATGATCGTCGGTATCTCTGCATACCTAGTTCAACCTCGTTACTGATAAGTACTCTTTTCTCGTTCCCGTGATATGTGATCCCTTGTGACCAAGTCACATGCTTGCAAGCTAATTGGATGACATTTCACCGAGAGGGCCCAGAGAATATCTATCCGTCATGTGGATGGACAAATCCCACTCTTGATCCATGTGTTTCAACCAATACTTTCCGAACACCCAATGCCACTTTTATAGCCACCCTGTTACGGTGTGGTGTTTGATGACATCAAAGCATCCATCCAGTAAAGGCAATATGCATGATCTCATGGTCGAAGGAATTAGGTTACTATGTATCAGAAAGCATATAGCAATTGAACTATTGAAATGACTTGATCTTTATGCTACGCTTGTCTATAGGAGTATGTCCACCATATCATTCTCCTAACGATATGATCTTGTTGTTGATAACATCTCAATGTTCATGACAAAGAAACCACATCATCAATCAACCAACAAGCTAGTGAAGTATAGAGGCCATACTAGGGACTTCAAATTAAGTTTACAAATCACACAAGTATTAATGGTTTCCTTGTTAATACTATTATAGCATGAATGTAAACATTTATCATAAACACAAAGATATATAATAATAACTACATTTATTATTACCTCTAGGGCATATCTCCAACAGTTTCCACGAGTCATCTGAAGATTGAGGTAGATAAAGGGGTAAGAGGGAAATTCTAAGGTTCATGGTTTTGGTTTCAAAGCTAAAACTTTGAGTTAGACTCAGGTTTTGCAACTAACTTCATTTCATCCATGCAAACAAGCACACGATACAACACACACCACAACAATCAAGGTAGAACAGATGGTTTGAAGAACCATTCTGCAAGCTACGATATAGTGGGACCGATACATCTCATGCTACAACAGTGCTCTAGTGCATCTACTCATTGTCGATGAAGTCGGAGTCCTCATCGTCAGTGTAGAAGTCCACAGCATCCTCCTCCAGAAAGTCATCATCATTTCTGAGGTAAGAATCCATGTCTCCCTGGATGTCTTCACCCTCATCCTCTTCTTCCTTGGCAGCAAGCTGAGCTTCCTGCTCCTTGATGGTCTTCTCGAGGTCGTCCACCTTCTTTCGAAGACGAGCGATGGTGCGATCCTTCTTGGCACGCTGGCGGCGAAGAGACTAGCGATCTTGGACGAGCAGTGCGAAAGTCTAGGCCTTCTGGTTGGCAATGGCAAGGTTCTGGTTGGCTAACTCTCTAGCATTGTCTAGTTCTTGCTGTCTGTCGTGCAACATGAAGTCAAGATTCTCCACTTGACGCCTCAACTCTGGGTGACTTGGCATCTCCATCGGAATTCCCATGAAGTCACGTCTTGCATAGTGAGAAAAACGGGTTCCCTGGAGTTGGTTGACACTGAGGGCACATAGCCGTGCGAGAGCTTCATGCATTGCCCTGGCTAATCCATCTAGCCAGTTGTTCTCTCTCACGGAGAACTGAATTCTTCTAGAAGTTGGTGCTTCGATGCTTCCTCTAAGATCCGCAGTGACTAGCCACTGTAGGTCTCCTCCTGGGGGTCCTGGAAGTTGAGCTCCAAGAAACTCCGGATGTGGGCGTCCCAGTAACTCCGACAGTGAATCTAGATCCCTCTCGAAGATCAGCTAACCTCCGTTTACCAACTGGTAAAACTTGCTAAACTTAGTCTCCATCTACAAGAATTAAGGATGGGGAAATTAGTGAAGTGATAAAGTGTGTCAAATTTTAAGTAGTAATGTAAGAATTTTGAGGAACATGAATTTTTGAGAAAGAATGAATTCCCAAGGTTAAGAGAGGAGATAGTTTTTCGTAAATACTCACTTTGGTTTTGAAACTAAGTTTTTGTTCGGATGTCCATTCTAACTAGGGTCTCCTATAGTCAGGATGGCTCTGATACCAACTTGTCAACACCCATAATTTTTAATCCCAGATGCCCGTTATGCCATACCTCGCAATCCCAGGATTACCATTTTTGCGAGACATAACAGATTGGATATCACAGTACATCATCCATTACAAACCATACATAAGGTCTTACACAAATAAGGATCTCATGATCCAGTCTTAATACAACAAGCAGCGGAAATAAAAGATAAGCGTAGCGGTGGGGTCCATCTTCAGGGGCACAGGCAATGCTGACGAAGGCAGATAGTCCTAGTTATCATAGCCGCCCTGCTAGCCATCATCTTGATAGTCTCCTTCATAGTCTGGCCATGAGAATAGACAGAGACAAAAGCCATGAGTACTCTTTAAGTACTCGCAAACTACCACTAACAAGTAGTATAGTGCTAAGTTAAAGTGCTAAATCTAAGTTTAACTATAAAGTTAAGTTTGAAACCTAAGCTAAGTTCTGAAGCAAAGAAAGATAAAATAAAGTTCTAGAATCACTTAAGGTGGGAAGCTAGTATCATAAACACAACCCTGTTGTGGTCAAGTCAAGATTCATCATTTCTTTCATAAGTCATTTTGAAAACATCTGGCAACGAAACACTATGGCCATTCCAACTGTCCATAACCGCGGACGCGGCTATTCGAATAGTTTGACACTCTGCAGAGGTGGTACACTTTCACCACAAGATTCGATACATCTGTCAGGGATAACCCTGAATCATCATACTTAGTATGCAGATAATCAAACATAACCTTTCCTTTACACACCCTAGTATAAGCACCTCTCCTATGAGCATGGCCTCCCAACCATGACCATCTGTCATCTTGGACACTGCATAGGTGGACAACATTGAGAGGTAGCCTCAGCTCAAACCTCCCCCGCGAGGGAACTAATACTAATGCATATAAACTTCTGGCTAAGCCTTACCCAATTCAGGTAGTGTGGTTGTACGGTAAATTTGGAATGGTATCGCATCCAAATCCAACCATCAATTTTATAAAAAGGTTAAGGCTCATGCCTCAACATTTTCATCATCATAAACCATTTGTGTTTCTCAACACATGTCAAAACATCTCAATAGAATGACTCCTCATTCCAAGGTTTTCATAATTCATTTTCACCAAGTGTTCCCATCTAAAGTGACTCAAGTTTTGATCTACTCTAAACTACTAAGTTAACAGTGTTCACTAAGGTGGAAAGATGATGGATTCAATCTCATGCCATAGAATGACATCTAAAGCTTATCTATATAGGTCAAGTTTTATGATCTTTATGCTACCTTCAAAACAAGTAAGGGACTTTGTGTAAAGTAAAGGAAGTAAAGCTTGAAAGTAAGACTTGGGGTAAATACTAGTCCAAGTGGTATGATCAAAGCAGGCCTAAAGCATCTTTGCTTGGGTTATCTAGATTGCAAGGATTAGCTTGCATTGTTAATGGTGGCTTGCTAAAGTAAGTTTTGCAAGGGTTAGCTTGCCAATAATAGCTTGCCTTGGTTGGTGCAGTGGTTGAAGTTTTCTTCTTCTTCTTGGTAGAACTCCTCCTCCTCGTAAGCTTGGTCGGTACTATCTTCTATAAATACATACGGAGTACACAATCACCAAACAATACTTAACTAGTTTACTTAGTACTCTAAGGCACACAATTGATGATCTATTATCATCACAAGCATCACAAGTTTTATTCAATAGTTTCCTCCTTTTTATTTTAGAAAAGTAATTTCTACTCATTGAAAAATTAACTAAGATTTAATATTCACCACTTAAAATATGGAATCATGTGGACACATGTCATTACCACATATTCTAACAGGTGGGAATGTAATTTAAGGGGTGGATCATAATTACTTTGGTTTAAGTTCATTATTTAATGATTTAAAGTGACTAGAAATGCCTATATAGAATTATTTTGGTACTAGTCCAAAGTCACTTCATCTAAACCTTAATATTATTACATATTCATATAGGTATGATTATGATTTTTGAGAGTTGGAATCAACTCAAGAGCTAACTTGGTTGATTTTATAAAAATGTTGCAAGGTGCAAATGCTTCTGTTTTGTTATTTTTACTAGGAGAGGTCTATAACTCTAATTGAATTAAATCCAACATGCTTGGATAGATAATTTCAATACCTTTCAGGCAAAATTCGATTCATGCAATTTGGAGTTGTCAAACTACCAGAATTTATTTTTAAACTAGTGGACAGAAACTAGATTAACTCTAAATAGAAAAAACTAAACTTGAAACTTTCACACGCGCGGGAACTAACTGGGCCGGCCCAGCTACGCACAGCACGCGCAGCGGGCTGCCTGACAGGCGGGCTCCACCGGTCAGCGGCACAACCTAACCGAAACAGTATCTAGCATCCTGGGCCACACAATCTAAAGACGATCCAATGGTGGTGAGTCATCATCGACGACGGATCACTCCGGGGAGAACGTGACCTATCCGCGGCGGTGGAGGTCAATTGGGGGCATACCAGGGCTCCAGCAAGGTTGGCGAGGCGGGAAAACGGGCTGGTAGACGACGGCGAGGCGAGGCGTGGTTGCGGCGGAGCTTGGGGTGCTCTAAATCGCCAACGCCCTTCTCCTCCTGCTGCGGCAGCTTCGGCTTCAATTCCGGCGAAACAGAGCTCGAGCGGCTTTGGCGAGAGGTGGGTAAGATTCAGTGAGAGGTGAGGAGTGTGGGAGTGGGGAGAAATGGTGCTGGGGTGGCCGCTTTATATAGGGTCGACGAGGGGACAGAACGGGCGACGGTAAGGTCATCGGTGACGTCGCTGCGGGGCTCTCTCGACATGGGCGAGGGTGGCGTTGGGTGCTCTGTTCCCCGGTGGTCCTCTGAGGCTTAAAGGAACGACAAGCCGAGGTCTCTACTGGTCAGGAGCATGCGATGAACTGCACGTAGACAATGGTGTTCGACGCTGCTCCTCCGGTCTGTTGGTCGCGAGGCGGCGAACGACGATGTCTGGGCGGTTGCTAGGCCTGCTGCGGCTGCTGAAACGCAAAGCTAGAGCTAGGCATGGTCTGTGCGGCTCTGACGGGCGCGGCGCTCCAGGGTGATCGACATGGCGGACAGCGGCAAGGGCGCGAGCAATTGAGGCTTGTCCTCCACTCGTTTTTGGTCGGGGGCTGGTCGAGGCGAAGCGGTGTGATGGCGCCTGTCTCCCAGCAAGCGAAGGAGAGCGCGGGACAGGCTGGGGTGAGTGGCCCGTGGTCGACCTGGGGCAAGGCTTCGGGCGGCGAGCTACTGGAGCAGACAGTGGAGAGGGAGAGAGGGTTAGGGCCGGGGTTCTAGCTGGGGGAACCAGGGGACCAAGTTAGGCCCAAATGGTGATCAAAACTACTGCTCACTATAGTGTTTTAAGATTTGCAAGATTTGTGCCTGCCACCTGCTCGACATAATGGCCGCAAGAAGCAAAAAATTTGAATTTTGGTTTCAAATTTTTTGAGTGATCTCCACTAGTACTAGGTAGTCTCTGGTTGTAAGCGTTTTGAAAATGGAGTTCAATTGGATGGTCTTTGAAATAGGGGTGATCTAGGCATATGCATTGAATTCAATTTTAAATAGTCATTTAAAATAAGTATTTGAATGTTTTTAGCAGATCACAAAGTGGGCCTTGGTACCTCATTATGTGTACTAGCAAGGGGTGCAAAGATCTAGAATTATTTCTGTTGGGAAATGAGTGCTAGGAACACTCAAAAGTAGTGTAGTGGATTAAAATGACCATTCCTCATTTTTAATTGTTTTTGATTTGATTTTCTTTGGGATTTGCTTGGGAATGATTTAGATGATGTTTAATTTACCATAGAAACATTTTACAACCAATGGATCAATCAATGGTGACCATTCACAAAGATTTCAAAATAAGGCCTTTCTTATATGCATACTTAAATACTTTAAATAGAAAAAGTTTTTGTTAACCCTAAATTTGATGATTTGGATCTTGATAAGCTTGGATTAAAGTTTTGGGATGTTACACAGAAGTTGCATCACCACACCCACTTGAGTGTATGTGGTCATGTGTATCATTGTGGTGTGGTAAAGAACACATGTAATGACACTCCATTGTGTCAAACCATGGTGAGAAACCCCAAGAACATGCTAGAATGCAAATCCACATGCAATGGAGAACCAGTTTGACAGAGGTTGCATCACCACACCCACTAGAGTGTGTGTAGTCATGTGGATCATTGTGGTTTGGTAAATAACACATGCAATGACACTCCATTATGTCAAACCATGGTCAAAAAGCCCTAAGATGCTGGAATGCAACTGCCACATGCAATGGAGCACTAGTGTGATATAGGTTGCATCACCACACCCACTTGGGTGTGTGGGGTCATGTGGATCATTGTGGTTTGGAAAAGAACACATGCAATGACACTCCATTATGTCAAACCATGGTCATAAAGCCCTAGAACATGCTAGAATGCAACTGCCACATGCAATGGAGCACCAATATGACAGAGGTTTCATCCCCACACTAGAGTGTGTGTGGTCATGTGGATCATTGTGGTTTGGAAAAGAACACATGCAATGACACTCGATGTGTCAAACCATGGGCAGGAAGCCTAGAACATGCTAGAATGCAACTGCCACATGCAATTGAGCACCAATGTGGCAGAGGTTGCATCACCACACCATGTTGGTGTTTGTGGTCATGTGGATCATTATGGTTTGGGAAATAAAACATACAATGACACTCCATGTGTTATACCATGGTCAGAAAGCCGAGGAACATGTTGGAATGTAGTTGCCACATGCAATGGAGCACCAGTGTGGCAGAGGTTGCATCACCACACCCTGTTGAGTGTGTTTGGTCATGTGGATCATTGTGGTTTGGAAAATAACACATGCAATGATACTCCATGTGTCATACCATGGTCATAATGCCTAGTAACATGTTGGAATGCATCTGCCACATGAAATGGAGCACCCGTGCGGCAGAGGTTGCATCACCACACCCAGTTGTGTGTGTGTGGTCATGTGGATCATTGTGGTTTGGAAAAGAACACATGCAATGACACTCCATGTGTCAAACCATGGTCAGAAAGCCCTAGAATATGTTGTAATGCATTTTCCTCATGCAATGGAGCACCAGTGTGGAAGAGGTTGCATCACCACACCTAGTTGAGTGTGTGGTCACGTAGATCATTGTGGTTTGGAAAGAACACATGCAATGACACGATGTGTCAAAAAGACCAGGAACAAGTTGGAATGCATCTGCCACATGCAATGGAGCACCAGTATGGCATAGGTTACATCCCCACACCTAGTTGAGTGTGTAGCATGTGCATCATTGTGGTTTGGAAAAGAACAAATGCAATGCCACTCCATGTGTCATACCATGGTAAGAAAGCCCAGGAACATGTTGGAGTGCATCTTCCACATGTAATGGAGCACCAGAATGGCAGAGGTTTCATCACCACACCCTGTCGTGGTGGTGGCACGATAGATGCCATGGGTAGGCTAAAGATGTGGCCAAAGTGTGCTAGAGGTATCCAGGGAGGAATGGTGTGGTGATTCCACACACAGAAGCTTTTATTCTCTCTATCAATGGTGTTTACAGATGCTCCTTGAGCTGTTCGTTGGGAGGAGGAAGAAGAACCTCTCTACTGCCCACACCTCTCTCTAGGGTTTTCCCTTAGTAAAAAATGGCCGACCGTCTCTATGGAGATCTTGGCCCTCTTATATAGGGGAAGCTAGGTTACAAGTTAGGGCATACGTGGAAGGCATATTCTCTGAATATGCCTTTCCCCAAATAGCAAAGCGGTGCTCCTCTTTTTCCCTCCATAAGCCGCTCCAGACTCATGGCGCAAGCCTCTCTAATATGGGGTGGCCCGATCTTCTCAGCAAGCACTTATCGATGATGATGGTGGATGATAGAAAACTAGTGTGTAGCTACGATCTCTCCTGCTCGAACCTTGATGCCGATGCAACAGCTCTCGAACCTTGTAGGATATTCACAACACCACACTCTTGCGCATGCAGCCATCGACCATGAATGGTAGTTTGCAATCTACTAATTCCCAATGGAACATCAGATCACACTCAATTATAGTTGATAAAATCGATCACAGGGTAATTCCAGAGGTTCTATGAAAGAAACAACTCCAAAATATTTTAACGTGGTCTAAACCGAACTTGTGTGGCGCCCCATCTATTTAAGAGGTTTGGGGGGTGGCGGCCTAAGCTTGGGACGACTTGGTCCCACCTAACTAGGATACAAACTGACCCAAAGTTGGGTTCGGCTCAGGGTTCTGCCGTGGCAGAGTTTGGGCCCTTTTCTGTGCCGCGGCAGCCTGTCGTGGCAGAAAAGAACTCTGTATTTGTGCTGCGGCAGCCTGCCGTGGCAGGAAAACGCATCGTTTCTCTACCGTGGCAGAGATCCTGCCATGTGTTAATCTTCTTATTGGTAGCCCCTTGCGCTTCCTCCATCTCCTCTGATGAGGACATCCCTAGAATGACACCTACCCCAATTACTACTGATGATGTTCCAGCTACTGCAAAGAAAGATCAATCGAATGAGATAAGGATTGGACCAATTACAAGAGCTCGTGCTAAGCTACTAGAACAACAGGTGAACTTGTTTCTGAATGAACCTAGTGTTTTAGTTAATGAGAATTTTATACTAACTAAGTCTTTGAATTATTGTATGATCAGGTACCTGGGAGAAGAAGGCGTAGCACAGAGCGAGGAACTAATGGAACATGGCGTGTTGATCAATGAAGAATGCATGAGGGAGGAGAGGGAGGAAGAGCAAGGAGTTGTCCAAGATGAAGATCAACAAGTGGAGCAATTTCTCTGCCGCGGCAGAGAAAAGCACCAGTTTTTTGCCACGGCGGGCTAGCACGGCAGGAAAACCGGCTCACACTCTGCCACGGCAGGCTGCCGCGACAGAGAAACCGAGTAAAACTCTGCCACAACAGAGTCATGAGGCTGAACCCTCTATGGGTCGGTTTGTATCTTAGTTGGGTGGGACCAACTCGAATCCCACCTTAGCCGCCGCACCCCAGACTCATAAATAGATGGGGCGCACTAGTTTTAGGGTTCAGACCACGTTAAAATTATTTTGGAGTTGTTTCTTTCATAGAACCTCTGGAATTACTTGTGATCGAATTCTACCAACTGCAATTGAGTGTGATCTATTTTTCCATTGGGAATTAGTAGATTTCAAACTACCGTTCGTGGTCGACGGCTACGTGTGCAAGAGTGTGGTATTGTGAATATCCTACAAGGTTCGAGAGCTATTTCATTGGCATCAGGGATCGAGCGGGAGAGATCATAGCTACACATTAGTTATCTATCATCCACCATCATCATCGACAAGTGCTTGCTGAGAAGATCGGGCCACCCCATATCATCTTGGTATCAAATTTCCTCGTTGCCTCGGTAAGCAATCCACAATCCATCCATATATTAGTTTGTGTTTTTCGTCCTATACACAAAAATCCCCACAAAAAGAGTTGCCATAGCCTAGATTACATCGTATTCGAGTAATAGTTGTTGGTCGTATTCATCTGTTAGTTTAGATCTAGATTTATTCCATCATTTTTCTTCTAGTCTAAGTCAAATCCACCATCTTTTCCGCCATCTCTAGCAGATCCGATCCTAGCTAAGGAGTCCTTGTGTCTTACTCTTGTCCGAGTCGGTTTGCATAAATTAAAAAAAAGTTGCTACCGATTCTGCCGCGGCATGGAAACGAGCTGTTTTCCTGCCGCGACACGGTCTCCCGCCGCGGCACGATTTTCTCTGCCGTGCGCGCCTGCTCTACCGTCACTCTGCCACGGCACAATTCTGCATGTTTTCTCTGCCGCGCGCTACCTGCTCTGTCGTCGCTCTGCCGCGACATGTTTTTGGCCTGTTTCTCTGCCGCGGTACAGGAAATTTTCTGCCACGACACGATTTTGAGTTGATTTTCTGCCACGACACCATAATTGCAAAGTGTGACAAAAATTGCACTTTTCCTCAAACTTAGCCACAGCCATTCTATTACATAGGTGTAGGAACTTGCCTATTGAGACTAGTTTCCGCTCCTACAGGCTGCTCTTAGGATTTTTGTGCTGTACTTTATAATTTGGCTGTGTGTGATATATATATATAAAGAGAAAAAGCAAAATAGCAAAAGAAAAAGCAAAAGAAGCTATACAAAATAAAAACAGAAAAAGAGAATTTGAGCAAGAGGCCTAGTCATATCTTTGTGCACCAGTAGATTGAGCAATCTTGTGCCTGTTTACTTTGAGATTTGCTAGTGTCTCTCAAGAGTAGTGCAACACCCTTCATAGATGCATTGCCACGTTTTTCTCTACGTGTGTGTTTCTTGGGTTTTTGTACGATCAACACTAGGACTTGTTTGTGGTGTAGATAGGATAAAATACCTATAGATCCACCATAAATAACCGGTGTGCCCTGCGATCGTTCTCTATACCTTTGATATTCACTTCATCACATCAGTGCATAAGTCTTTGATTTCATTTGGTAAAGCATCTCTATTCACTTTGGAACGGTAAGATCTACTTTCTTGTCAGTTGTGAGTGAGTTGTGAGAGTTTTCCACCATACAGATTTTGATTTTTGCACTAACCTACTAATCATGTCTTTGAGTGATGATGAAGTTATGTCACAGAAAAAGAAGCTTGAGGAGCTTCTTAATTGCCACGAGTCTATTGATGGGAATATCAAGGACATGCAAGATGCAGTGGAGCAGAATACTGGCACAATCAATAATATTCAGACTCAAGTGACAATAATCAATATAAATGTTGACACCTTGCAGCGTTTGATTGAGACTCTTACAGCGACAATTCAGCAAGGACACACACACCAACATGATGATGCGTTTGAGGATCTTGATGAGGGTAGTGCGGTTGATGCTACCCCACATCGTGGCAGGGGACGCGCCATTCCCCCTGCACCTGCTGTTGCTCCTCTTTATGGCCATGGTTATGCTCCTTTGGGACGTTCTCAACATGTTCTGAATCAAGCTGATGATGGTTTGGGCAAGCCCAAGTTTTCAATTCCCTCTTTCAATGGCTTACTTGATCCTGAGGATTATCTTACTTGGGAGTTGAAGATTGAGAAGCTCTGGCATTTGTTTGATTATCCAGAAGACAAGATGGTGAAGCTTGCAGCTTCAGAATTTGATGGATATGCTTTGCGTTGGTGGGATGCTATTGTGCAGAATAGAAGAAACGATAATCAACTTCCTATGATGGATTGGCGTGAGACGAAGAGAATTATGACGGATCGTTTTGTCCCGACCAATTACTTACGATCATTTTTTGTCGGGGGGATGACCTCCGGATACCCCAACCAGACATGAATCACGACAGTCGGATCGCGTCCGGTTGGCTAAGCGTAGCCGGACAGGAGAAAGTCAAGCCGACTATCTCACGGTAGCCGGAACAGCAAGGAGCACCCAACTACATCAGCGTAGCCAGACTCAATCAAGAGGACAGTGTGACGTGCTGCACAGTGCACGGTACACCCTGGTACAATGACAAGACCCACAACTACCCGACCATACTGAAGACTTTGCAGGGTGACGTAGGAAGAGTGGCCAGATGCTGACGACGGGCTCGCACGGCATTCACTGTACCCACGATGACCTTACCACTTATACCCTGATGGGATGTAAGTGTACCGAGTACTGTAGATGACCAACCAGCTGGGGCCCACCTGTGGGGCCTGTCAGCTAGACTGGCCAGTAAGACCGTTGCCTCTCTGCCTATATAAGGAGAGGCAAGGTTCCAGTAGAAGGGGATGGTCTCAGTGCATTTAAGGCAGTAGCTAGAGAAGATAGCTCAAGGAGCGATTGTAGCCCATATACCACTCATAGTCAGATCGGCAGGAGTAGGAGCTTTACCTCATCACGAGGGTTCCGAACCTGGGTACTTCCTGTGTCTAGCTACACTTGCTTGTATCCAATCCGCCTGCAGACGCCGTCAATAGCTTCCCTGCTAGTCCCCACACCTCTATCTAACCTGCTTAGGTACTGCCGTTCCCAATACAACGATAGTTGGCACCCACCGTGGAGCTAGATGGCTTCGACCGGAGTCACGTTCCGCACGGGACCCTGCACTTCAGCCGGTGAGCGCGTGGCCTCCGGCCTGGTGCTCACACTCGGCAAATTTTATTGCATCATCGACAACGCTTCCTGCTTCGCCGGAACCTCGTTTCTGGCAAACGGATCTATCCTGCTTTTCGGCGACCTCCCCGTCTATGTTGCCACCGTGCCGGAGCGTTTCCCTAGGGAGTTCATTTCCGTTGCGGAGCTGCTGCACCTGGGAAGCAGCGCCCCCGTCTCCCCTCACGGTGTCGAGGTAATGATGACCGGCTCCATCTCTCACCCCCGCCAGCCATGGGAGCAGGGCGCGAATGAGGGTGCAACTTCTGCGCCGCTAGAGTCCCAAAACCCGGTGGAGGAGGCCATCGACCGGCTCCTCATGCCGGTTAACCTCGGGGATAACCCGGAGGAGGCAGAGGCCAACTTCGCCATGGAGAGACAACTTCTCCTCCAGGAGGCCATGGAGCTGGCTGCGACCCGCAAGAAGATCGAGATCACCCGGCGTGAGTACGACCGTGCGCAGGGCTTCACTCCGACTACCGCGGAGCCGAGCCGACACGGGCAAGTGCAACACTGGGGTGGCGAGCTAGGCGGTAGGATGGAGAAGGATGGCGAGCCGGATCTGGCACCCGCTCTCATACGACCCACCTACAGCACGCCCATCAAGAACCTGCGCGCGGCGCGAGCCACATCAGACGAATTTCGCAACCTGGAGGGCGAGGAGCGAGCCCGACAGCACGCTCAGGTGCAGGAGCTCCACCGGATCGCGGACGAGCAGGCTGATGCCAACCGGCAGATGCAGGAGGACCCCAGCTGCTCCAAGGGAAGCAGGCCACCCGCCAACAACAAGGGTGCGCCCCGGGACACCCAACAGGCGTCCTCTCCTCCGGCTAAGGCCCGCAGCAAGGGCCAGCCGCGCCAGGAGCAAACGATGAACAGCAACCCACTGCCTCCACGTCCACCAACCGGAGTGCCAAGACCTGCCGGTTCCCGTCTCTCGGGCCGGGTAGGGGCGCCCAACCCAGATCATCCGGATGCCCGTGACTGCATCGAGCTCCTCTCTCAAGCGCGCGTCATAGAAGAGGAAGACTCCACCGAACTGGTTTGTTTTGGACCCCGCATCCGGAACGAGCCATTTCTGGATAAGTTCACCCTGCCTAGGGACACCCCCAAGTACGACAGCAGCATGAAGCCGGAAGATTGGCTGACCGACTACGCCATGGCAGTTGGCATCGCCCATGGGAACAAGCGCACAGCTGTGCGCTACGTCCCCCTTATGCTAACCGGGTCAGCGAGGACATGGCTCAACAACCTCGCACCCAATAGCATCAACGCCTGGCTAGACATTGAAATGGTGTTTGTCCGCAACTTCAAAGGCACGTACAAGTGTCCGGGCCGCCCGCGCGACCTGGCCCTATGTGTCCAGGGCGACCGCGAGACGAACCGCGAGTACATCGCCAAGTGGACGGAGTTGCACAACACCTGCGAGGGCATCCTAGCGAGCCAGGCCATCGGCTTCTTCATCGAGGGATGCCGAGAAGGCACCATGCTTCACCACCGGCTACTGTGTGATGAGCCAAAAACCATGGCGGAGCTCATGACGGTTGCGGACCAGTACGCTACGGCGGATGCCGCCATGAAGAAACCCCTCCGAGTAAGTGCTGACGGGCGTCCGACTCCGATGGAGCCGGCTCGCGACCGTCCAAGCAATCCGGCTGGAGAAGCCGGATCCTCCAAGCACCATGGCAACGACAACCGGTTCCATGGGGACTGCCAAGCCGGACAGCAGAAGCCCCGCTACCACGCGCGGCAAGTCAATGCTAGAGAGGGCGCGCCCGACGCGCCGGCTAACGATGCAAGAAGGCAGAAGCCGCGGCTAACCTTCGACCAGATGTTTGACGACCCATGCAAGTGGCATAGCGGTCCCTTCAAGCCGGCTATGCACACCACCCGGAACTGCAGCTGGACCCGCCAGCTAAAGGACCAGGGCAACCAACAACGTCTTCCCCCGCCCCTCCTGGTGGACCACCACCATCGGCTGGGGGAACCGGTAATGATGGTAATGGCGGCAACATCGGCAACAACAACAACGACTACCCCCAGCTGCACGCCGCCTACCACATATTCGAGACGGAGTTGAATGACAAGCACAACCGCAGGCGACGCTCCAAGGAGGTCAACGCCATCATCTCCCCAGTCCCCCAGTACCTGAACTGGTCGGAGACCCCCATCACCTGGAGCCGGGAGGATCAGTCGGAACAGCTTCCGATTCCCTGGGGCTACGCCATGGTGCTTGACCCCCTCATTGTCTCCAACGAGCGCACCTGCCGCTTCTCGCGCGTCCTCATCGACGGAGGCAGCAGCCTCAACCTTCTCTACCGATCTTCGCTGGAGAAGCTGGGCATTCGTGAGTGCGACCTGCGCCCTACTACCACAACGTTCCACTGTGTACTGCCAGGACCAGCTTGTGCTCCGCTGGGTAAAATCCAGTTGGACGTCATCTTCGGGACCGAGGAGAACTTCCGCTACGAGCCGATATGGTTCGAGGTGGTGAACCTGACGAGCTCCTACCATGCTCTCCTCACGTGCCCCGCCCTCGCCAACTTCATGGCCGTCCCCCACTACATGTATCTCAAGACGAAGATGCCGGGACAAAACAGCGTGATCACCGTGTCTAGCTGCTTCGGGTTGTCGATGGAGCGTGCCTCAGCCGGCTCCAAGCTGGCAGAGGCCCTCATCATAGTCGAAGAAAAGTGCGTGATCATGTGCAATGTGGCCATGGCCCAGCAAGAAATGCCGGCTAGCAGCAAGCTAGCTGGAGAAGCAGCTTTCCAGCCGACAAATGAGACGAAGAGGATCCTGCTCGACCCCTCTGACCCGAACAAGTTCGTCACCATTGGTGCCAACTTGGACAGCAAATAGGAAGGCATGCTCGTCGACTTCCTCCGTGAGAATCAGGACATCTTCACATGGTCACCCAAGGACATGCTAGGTGTGCCGAGGGAGTTCGCCGAGCACTCACTTCATGTGCGGTCGGATGCCAAGCCGGTCAAGCAGTCTCTGTGCCAGTTCACAGAGGAGAAAAGAAAGATTATTGGTGATGAGATCACCCATCTCCTTGCAGCCGGGTTCATCATGGAGGTGTACCACCCGGACTGGCTGGCCAACCCAGTCCTGGTGTTGACGAAGAACAAGACCTGGCGCATGTGTATCGACTACACCAGCCTGAACAAGGCGTGCCCGAAGGACCCCTTCGCCTTTCCCCGTATCGATGAAGTTATCGATTCCACGACTGGCTGCGATTTGTTGTCCTTCTTGGATTGTTACTCCGGTTACAATCAGATCCGGCTAAATCTGGCTGACCAGATAAAGACATCGTTTATCACCCCATAAGGGGCTTTCTTTTATGTAACTATGCCTTTCGGTCTGAAAAATGCAGGCGCTACCTATCAGAGCTGTATGCAGAAATGCTTGCACTCACAGATCGGCCGAAACGTGCATGCCTATGTGGATGATGTGGTCATAAAGACCAAGGAGAAGCGTAACCTCCTTGAGGACTTGGGAGAGACATTCGGCAACCTCCGAGAGTACCAAATAAAGTTGAACCCAGAGAAGTGCGTCTTCGGAGTCCCATCCGACCAGCTACTCGATTTCCTCGTCTCACAATGAGGGATCGAGGCGAATCCAGAGAAGATTGCGGCCATCGAGAGAATGCAGCCACTCAGGATCTTGCTTGGAGTCCAGAAGTTCCCCGGATGCCTAGCCTCCCTCAGCTGTTTCGTCAGCCGGTTGGGGGAGAAGGCAGTTCCGTTGTACCAGCTGATGAAGAAGACGGACAAGTTCTCCTTGACCTTGCAGGCTGACGCCGCTTTTCACGACCTCAAGCGCATGCTATCCACAACGCCGGTTCTAGCCACGCCGGCTAGCAAGGAGCCGATGTTGCTCTATATAGCAGCCATCAGCCGGGTCGTCAGTGTCGTCCTGGTGGTGGAGCGCCCCGAGGAAGGCAAGGCTTAGCCGGTTCAGAGACCCGTCTACTACCTCAGCAAGGTTCTCTCACTCTCCAAGCAGAACTACCCCTGCTACCAGAAGATGTGTTATGGCGTGTACCTGGCATGCAAGAAGCTCAAGCACTAATTTCAAGAGCATCCGATTAAGGTCGTGTGCACTGCACCCCTTTTGGAAATCATCCGCAACAAGGACGCCACCGGCCGAGTCGCCAAATGGGCCATCGAGCTCGCCGCCTACTTCGTCCAGTACGAGCCCCGACTCACGATCAAGTCGCAAGCTATGACGGACTTCCTCATCGACTGGGCCGAGACCCAGTACCTCCCACCGGTTCCTGATTCAGACCATTGTAGGATGCACTTCGACAGCTCGAAGATGCTCAGGGGCTTGGGAGCCGGCATCGTGCTCACCTTGCCCAAAGGAGACCGGCTGGAGTACGTCCTCCAAATCCACTTCAAGGCCTCCAACAACGTTGCCGAATATGAGGCACTAACACATGGCCTCCGGCTAGCCAGGGAGATTGGTGTCAACATGATACTTTGCTTCGGCGATTCGATCTGGTGGTGCAGCAGGTATCCGGAGAGTGGGATGCCCGCGATGCAAACATGGACCTCTACCGGTTCCACATACAGAAGGTCAGCACCTGCTTCGACGGATGTGAGTTTCATCACATCCCTCGCGTCAACAACGAGGCAGCCGATTCGCTCGTGTGAATCAGATCCACTAGGCAGGCGATCCCACCAGGGTCTCCTTGGAGCACCTGCGCAAGCCCTACATCAACCCGTCCCCCGAGTTGGATTCCATTATATGGGCAGGGAGCGCTCGGTTGATGACACGACAGATGTGGAGCCGGCAGAACATGCGAAGAAGAAGGCCCGCACCAACTCCGGCAAGCCCGTACCCTTCGGCTCGCAAGACCCGGGGGCTGCCGACTCGTCAAGTGGCTCGGGGGCTGCCATTCCAGGTACCTCATTCGGATGACCCCCCGATGACCCTCAACCGGAGAGCGGAAGCATCTTCACTATCCGGGAGATACCATCCTAGGCGCAACCCTTCATGAACTACATCACCAATGGAGAGCTTCCGGATGATGAGGTGGAGGCCAGGCAAATCTGGCGCCGTGCACACACATACACCATCATCAACAAGGAACTGTACAAGCGCAGCGTATCCGGCATCTTCCAAAGGTGTGTCGACGTGGACACAGGCTACCGGCTGCTCAAAGACATCCACCAGGGCGAGTGTGGGCATCATGCTTCATCCATGGCAATAGTCGCCAAGGCGTTCCGCCACGGCTTCTATTGGCCCACCGCCCTCCAGGACGCCAAGAAGCTAGTCCGTGCGTGCAACGGGTGCCAACGCTTCCGGCAGCTCCGACACATGCCGACTACGGTACTCAAGACCATACCAATCACCTGGCCCTTTGCTGTCTGGGGCCTCGACATGGTCGGTCCCTTCAGGCGGGCGCGCGCAGGCATGACCCATCTGCTGGTGGCAGTGGACATGTTTACAAAGTGGATAGAGGCCAAGCCTATCCAGAAGCTGGACGGGGCAACGGTCATGACCTTCTTCACCGACATCATCAACCGGTTCGGCTACCCTAACAGCATCATCACTGACAACGGCACAAATTTTGCCAAGGGGGCCTTCGCCCGGTTCTACAGCAACAAGGGCATCCGACTGGACCTTGCTTCTGTTGTGCACCCGCAATCCAATGGGCAAGTCGAAAGGGCAAATGGCCTAGTGCTAGCCGGCATTAAGCCACGCCTCATCGAGCCCTTGGAGCGGTTGCCCGGATGCTGGATCGAAGAACTTCCAGCTATGCTGTGGAGCCTCCGCACCATGCAAAATAGGTCAACCGGCTTCACCCCATTCTTCCTCGTTTACGGCTCGGAAGCCGTCCTCTCCTCAGACATCGAGTTCGACTCACCGTGCAAGCTCCTCTACAATGAAAAGACCAACCAGGAGGCACGGGAGGATGGCGTGGACCTCCTCAAGGAGGCCTGCAAGCTGGCATTGTCCAGATCAGCCCTGTACCAGCAGCGCTTATGCCACTACCATTCAAGTCGGATGCGCCCCATCGCATTCCGCGAGGGCGACCTGGTTCTCCTGCTTGTGCAAGACACGAAGGGCATGCACAAGCTATCTCTGCCCTGGGAGGGTCCCTTCATCATCAGCCTGGCGTTACCCAACGACTCCTACTACCTCATCGACGCACAACAGCCGTGCAAGAACAAGATGGACAAGTCGGACAAGGAGACAGAGTGCCCCTGGAACATGGCCCTACTCCGCCCGTTTTACACCTAGTCACCAGACAGTGTATGTATCCTGCAAACCCTATGAATGAAAATGCGGACCCCTACGAGATGCTCGGGGTCTCCTTGCTAGAAATTGGTGTGTATTTGTTTGTGGTTTAGTTTTTCTGGCTCCGGCAACCCCTACACGGGGGCTCGCCGGTTGGCCCAGCCTACTAAATCAACAAACCGGCTGAGTAGTGTGCGATGATGTCAGAGGCCCACTCTTTGTCTCAGCTATAGACCGCAACCTGGTTGTCCGGCTAGCAAGAGCAAAAGCCCGAGTCATCCCACATGAAAAATGGGGAGGAGATGCGACAGATCGGGCATCCTGGCCTTGCAACTAGCTTGAGACAATCCGGCTACCAACCTGTCAGTACCGTGCACAATGTATTGTCAGCTCCCTTCTATTCCGGCTGCAGACCGCAAACCGGCTGCCCGGCAAGGACGCAACATAAACAACAGAGCACACGGGAAAGTGGCTAAGTGTCCAGAGAGGCACAAGATAGTTTTCGAAAAACAAATCCGCCTTCCGGCTAAAAAGGCGCTACCTTAACCGACTAACCTATTGACGGTGGGAATGTATGTATGCTTGTTTTTTGTACGATTACATCAAGTTGGAATTCAAGAAGAAGGAAGATTTGAAGTCCTTGCCTTCATCAAGCTCTCAGAATCTCGGGGGCTACACCCACTTGGTGCGCTCGCGCGCCCCCAGTGGAATCTTGTAGTTTCCGACCGGCTAAAGGAGTTAGCCAAATATTTGGAGCCTAGGTGAGGGCAAGGGCAGGAAGAAAAGAAGAAGATTCGAAGCACCTGGCTACGCCAGCTACTCCGAATCTCGGGGGCTACACCCAGTGCGTGCGTTGACATGCCCCCACTGGAATGGAAGTTCCTCCGGCTATAGGCGTCCAGCCAGTGGAAGTAACCGGCTAGAGGCGTCTAGCCGGACAAAGATAAAGACTTGAAGAAAAGAGAAGATTTGAAGCACCTGGCTATGCCAGCTACTCCGAATAACGGGGGCTACACCCAGTGAGTGCACTGGCGTGCCCCCACTAGAGTTGGAGTTCCCCCGGCTAAAGGTGTTCAGCCAGATAAATTCAATCGGCGAAATATCAAAACTTTGGAGCACACAAAAAATCACAAGTTGGAAGCAAGCCAAATAGTTCAGTTGGATATAAAAAGAGGGGGATACAAATCTCCCATGAGTTCACCCGGCGTCAGAGACAGCCGGCACAGATAATAAGGTTCAAACAGAACAACACAAATAACAAGTACACCCGGCATTCCGGGGGTCATGTCTAGGCAGCAGGGCCTTTGTCGTGCTGAGGATCCTGGCTAGAAGCAGTCTCGGGAGGAGGAGGAGGCGTGTTGGCTGATCCGGATCTGGTGTCCCCACCGATCGGCTGCGATGAAGCTTCCACATCCGGAGTGCCGGCAGACACCGAGTCGGTGAGGACCTCGCCGACGTCCGTGTAGTCGGCAATCTTGATGGCGGAGGCTTGGAGCTCCGAATGGACCCACGGATGGCAGCAAGGTCAGCACCGGCATGGAAACCCCCGTCGATCTTCTCGACGCGGGCATCCTTGTAGAAAAAAAGCATCAGGGCCAGGGCCATTTCTGCCCTGGCTCGTGCCGCCAGATCCCCCAGGCGGTCGACGGTAGCTGGCACCTCCGCTACCTTGGCCGCCAGCTGCACCATCGTTTCCGGAACCGGAGCATCCGGCCACAGAAACGTGAAGATAGCCTGAGCCGCCTGGTGAAGCTTGGCGGCCTCCTCGCCGAGGAGGACGACCAACTCCTGGGCGGTCGGCTCCTTCCCTGGCCAGTTCTCCTGCAGCCGGTTATATGCCAGCAGGTCTACGCCAGGATAAAAAGCTGTCAAAAAGAAGAACGTTAGATCTGGCTACCGGATCCGGAAAGACGAAGGGAGTTGGAGAGAAAACTTACCCTTCGTCGTGTGCCCGACCTGCATCAGCTCCTCCACTAGGGCCTTCTCCTGAACCGTCAACCGTTTGACCTCCTTCTCTTGGTCCTTGTTCTGGGCCTCGAGAAGGTCAAATGCTTGGGCCCGGCTAGCGAGGGTGGCGTCGTGCTCCTTGACGGTGGCCACCAGGACGTTTAGCTTAGCGTGCCAGTCCTTATTCTGAAGCCGAAGAGTAGAATTGGAATTGCTCAGCCGGTCATTCGCCTTCTTCAGCCGGTCGATTTCCCGCTGAGCGCACACCATGATGGTTGGAAAAATCCAACTATCAGCAAAAAATGAAGAAAAGGAAAGACCAAAGTATCCGACTGAGGGGACTTACTCTACGAGGTCCCGTTAGCAGCCGCAAGCTTCTTCTCCAGGGTCCGGTTACTGCCGGCTGCGGCCTCGAGCAGCCGGATCTCCTTCACTGCCAGCTCGAGGGTGGTGGCAAGGTCCGCCAGCGAAGCGGCGGAGGAGGCGTCGTCGTCGATGGCGTTGGTAACCAGCGACTCCTTCTCCTCGGCCACCGATGTCTGCCACTCCTCCCCCGGCTCGTCGTCGGAGTTGTCACCAGTAACAACCATGAGCTTCTTGCCAGCGGAGGCCCTCCGTGATGCCGCAGGAGAACTAGCTCCACTTTGTGAAGAGGGCACAACCATATCCGGCCGCACCACCACAATCGGTGGAGCGTCCCCTGCTCCGGCTGCGGCAGCCGGATCAGCTTGAGGCGGGGGAGGAGACGGTGCCCTGGACGAAGGAGGGGGAGTAGAGGCAGATGCGGGCGGCGCGGTGTCCGACGCACGGGGCGGCGAGCCAATGGGCGCCCGTGCCGAGCTCGTGGCGCCAAAGGAGACTAGCGTGTTGGGCAGCGGAAAGCAAGAGAGAAACAAAAGCAGATAAGCAAAAGACGAAAAAAGTTGCACGAGGAAAGGAGGAAAAGGCAAAAGGGCCAGCGGTTAGCTTACCCCGGCACCACGACGGGTGGCCCCTTCTTGCGACCAAGACGGCTGGGCAGAAGGGTGCCAGTCCAGCTCCTCCACGGCGGGCCGGCTGGCCCTGCCACCTCCTCCGCTGGACCGGCCGGAGCCACTCCCGCTGGCACCAGACCGGTGGGAGCTGCTCCCGCTGCGTCGGACCGGCTGGAATCGCCATCCTTCACGCGGAGCTGAGTCGGCTCGGGAGCCGGCGCGACCTCCTCCTCCTCGTCAACCTCCACATGGGGGTCAGCGGCCGGCTCGTCATTCCAGCTGGGGAAGACGTCGCTGTCCCCATCCGACTCCTCGCTAGACCGGCGAGCGCGCGGCTTGGGAAGGTCAGGCGTGAAGTTCTGGAGGGGGGTCTCGCCCTCCTCCCGGAGGATGCAAGGGAACATCTGCCAAGAAAAAAGAGCGCAAGAGATTAGCCGGACGACAAAAAATCGCAAGAAAGAAAAATCCGGCTGGCGAGACTTACCTGGGGCGCGCAGTTGTCGTGGCTGTAAGGGACCAGCCCAAACTTCTAGCCTTTCGGCAACCGCTCCTTCGTGATCGTCCACACCCACTCCTTCAGGTTGTGGTAGCGGGGATCACGGCAGGACAGCCGGGTCGGGTCCAGTCGGCCGGAGTAGAAGCACATCTTATGCACGTGCTGCTGCAGTGGCATCATCAGCCTGGACATCCAGTTGAGGGTGATGTTCAGGCTGGTCAAGCCGGCGGTGACGAGGGCACGCATGCGCTACAGCATCGCATCTGACTCTGTCTTCTCGCCGTAGATCTTCAGATCCCACTGCTGCCAGCTAGATTCCACGTCCTGGAAAGCCGACAGGTTGATCCGGTCCTCGGCGTTGAGGTTGCGGACGTAGAAGTACGACTATTGCCACAATCGCACCGTGTCCTGCAGCCAGAACTTGGGGTAGCCGGTCTACCTGCGGGAGTAGATGGAGGCGCTGCCGCACGTCACCAGCGGCCACTTGGTGAACTGGACCTGGGGCCGAACTCAGAAGAGTCGGTAGAAGAGCCTAAGATAGATCTCGCAGAAGGCCACAAAGTGCGCCAGCGTCCCGATGGTGTTGGCGCCTAGGTGGTGGAGGCAGAGGTCAAAGAAAGCAAGAAATGTGAGGAAGAAGGGATGCACCGGCAACGCAAAGCTGCAGGCAAGATGCGACAGAAAAACCACCCGTTCCCCCTCCGTCAGGTGCGGTGATTCTTCCCCCTCCAGCGCCAACCGCACCTCCACCTCCGTCTCTGGCGGCAGCACATGGCTGGCGCGGTACTTCTAGATGTGCTCCTCCATCACGGAGGAGCCGCACCAGGCTCCGCGTTCGGCAACCATCTCCGGATCACGGGGAGGCGCTCTGGTTGGAGAGTGGCGGTGGCCCGTACCGCCGACGATGCTAAACTAGCGGAGCGGCGGACTACAGTAGCAGCAGCGAGCGAGGCGACGCGAGGAAGGTAAGGGCATAGGAGAAGATTGGGGAAGCAGCGAACGGAGGGACGAACCGCTCTCCACGGGCGGCCCTTTAAATACCCAGAAGCGGAACCGTCTGCGGTGCCCACCCATCCGCACCCTACTCTCCCCACTGCGCAGGATCCTTTGCGCAGGCACGGGATGCGCAGATGATCCCAGAGCAGAAACCGAAGAGGCAGACGACAGTTCCTGAGGCGACGTGCGACGGGACGTTATGCTGCCTGCCGCAGTGTAATGATGTCGCGTGCGCGCATGGCCGGCATCAGCACTGATGTCACGGGTAGCGCAACCGCCGGGCGTAGACGGCCAGAAAATTCAGAATGAAAGAGGAGCACGCGCACATTTCACCTAAGGGAGAAATCTACACGCACTTAGGGGCTAGTGTCGGCGAGATGACCTCCGGATACCCCAATCAGACAAGAATCACGGTAGTCGGATCGCGTCCGGCTGGCTGAGCGCAAACGGACAGGAGCAAGTCAAGCCGGCTACCGAGGTAGCCGGAACGACGAGGAGCAGCTGGCTACATCAGCGTAGCCGGACTCAATCAAGAGGACAGTGCGACGTGCTGCACAGTGCATGGTACACCCTGGTACGATGACAAGACCCACAACTACTCGACCATATCGAAGATTTTGCGGGGTGACGCGGGAACAGTGGCCAGATGCTGATGACGGGCTCGCACGGTGTTCACTGTACCACGACGACCTTACCGCTTTACCCTGATGGGATGTAAGTGTACCGAGTACAGTAGATGACCAGCCGGCTGGGGCCTGCCTATGGGTCCCACCAGCCGGACTGGCCAGTAAGACCGTTGCCTCTCTGCCTATATAAGGAGAGGCAAGGTTCTAGTAGAAGGGGTTGGTCTCAGTGCATTTAAGGCAGTAGCTAGAGAGTACAGCTCATGGAGCGATTGTAGCCCGTATACCACTCATAGTCAGATTGGCAGGAGTAGGAGCTTTACCTCATCACGAGGGCTCCGAACCTAGGTAGTCCAGCTACACTTGCTTGTATCCAATCCCTCCTACGGACGCCGTCGATAGCTTCCCTGCTAGTCCCTACACCTCTATCTAACCTTCTTAGGTACTACCGTTCCCAATACAACGACAGTTTTCAACAAGCTTACACAGTTGAGGCAAGGAACAATGACAGTTGATGAGTACTACATGGAGATGGAGATGCTTATGCAATGTGCTAACATTCGTGAATCCCGTGAGATGACAATTCAGCGTTTCCTCAACAATTTGAAGCTTCAAATCAAGAGCATTGTGCGTTATCACAAGTACGAGACGATGAACGAGCTGCTGCACCATGCTAGAGAGGCCGAGTCACAGCTAGCTGAGGAGGCGAAGTCACGTGCATGTTTTCCATCTTCTAGTCGTTTTGTGGCTAGATCTACACTGCCACCTATGGTGCCACTTGCACATGCTACTTGTCATCCTACACCATCGGCCAAACTAGCAAATACGTCTTCGTTTGGTTCCAATGCTCGGAAGACCGCTGCTCCTGCTGCTAGTTCGGGTTCCAATATGTCAACTGCGTGTATTTGCGATGTGGTGTGCCATACTTGTGGAGGTAGAGGACACTACAAGAAGGATTGTCCAAACAGCAATGTGATGTTTGTTAATGAACAAGGTGAAGTAGAGAGTAGAGATGAAGCTGATGACGATGATGCTTATGATGGCGAGGATGGTGCAGATGCTTATCCTGAGCGTGCACCAACTATTGTCGTATGTTCATGTATACTTAGTGTGCAACCTATTTATGACTCTCAATGTTGCAACTTGTTCCAAACAAAAGCTCAAGTTGGACCTAACAAAGCTTGCAAGGTCATTATTGATGGAGGTAGCTGCAGAAATCTTGCAAGTAAGGAGTTATGTGCCAAGCTAAATTGGACATATTTGCCTCATCCCAAGCCATACTACATACAATGGTTGAGCCACAATGGTGAGATGAAGGTCAATCATATGGTACGTGTAAATTTTCAAATAGGGGAATACAAAGATTCTATTGACTTTGATGTGGTCCCTATGACTGTTTGCCATCTTCTATTGGGTCGGCCTTGGCTTTATGATTGCCATGTGCAACACAATGGCTGAGACAATACATATCATTTGGAATTGAAAGGAAAGAAGATTACTATGCAACCAATGACACCACAAGACATTGTGAATGATTCTCGCCAGAAGATAGAAGTGAATTTGAAGGAAGATCCTCTAGTTCGGCGAGATTATGTGACAACTATTCCTGATGTAATCGAGCCTAAATTGAGTGATATAACAAAAAGTGAGAGAGTGCCTAATCTTTCGATATTAGCCACCAAGGAAGATATGAGTGAATTTTGTGAGGATCCTACAGCCATGCCACTTGTGCTCATGTATAAGGGCGGGGTATTGGCTTCTAACGACATGACCCCTATTTCTCTTGGTGTCTCTTCTGTTTTGCAGGATTTTGGGGATGTGTTTCTAGAAGATGTACCCACAGGCTTACCTCCATTGCGTGGTGTTGAACACCAAATTGACTTGATCCCTGGCGCCAAACTCCCCAATCATGCACCCTACAGGACCAATCCCGAAGAAACTAAGGAGATACAGAAACAAGTACAAGCGTTGTTCGATAAAGGGTACATTCGTGTCTCTCTTAGCCCTTGTGTTGTTCCTGTTATTTTAGTGCCTAAGAAAGATGGTACATGGCGCATGTGTGTAGATTGTAGAGTGATTAATAACATCACTATTCGATATCGTCATCCTATTCCACGCTTAGAGGATATGCTAGATGAATTGAGTGGTGCTCCTATTTTCTCTAAGATTGACTTGCGTAGTGGTTATCATCAAATTAGGATGAAAGAAGGGGATGAGTGGAAAACTTCTTTCAAAACAAAATTTGGTTTGTATGAGTGGTTAGTCATGCCATTTGGTCTTACTAATGCACCTAGTACTTTCATGCGATTAATGAATCATGTTTTGCTAGATTTTATTGGTCGTTTTGTGGTTGTTTACTTTGATATACTTATCTATAGCCACAATGAAACTGAACATTGTAATCATATCCGACAAGTTTTGCAAGTGTTGAGTGATAATAAACTGTATGCTAATCTTGAGAAGTGCACATTTGCAAAAGATAAGGTCATATTTCTAGGATTTGTTATATCTAAGAATGGGGTAGAGGTAGATCAATCTAAAATTGAATCAATTCAGAATTGGCCTACTCCCATGAATGTAAGTCAAGTGCATAGTTTCCATGGATTAGCTGGTTTCTATAGGCGCTTTGTGAAATATTTTAGCACCATTGTTGCACCATTGAATGGTTTGACTAAGAAAGGTGTTCCTTTTGTATGGGGTGCAGCCCAAGATATTGCTTTTGATACATTGAAACGTTTGCTTACTTCTGCACCATTACTTGCATTACCTGATTTTTCGAAGGAATTTGAATTCAAATGCGAGGCTAGTGGTATAGGCATTGGTGGCATTTTGATGCAAGAGGGTCGCCCTATAGCATATTTTTCTGAGAAACTTACTGGTACTCGCTTGAATTATCCTATCTATGATAAAGAATTGCATGCACTTGTTAGAGTACTTGAAGTTTGGCAACATTATTTGTTCCCAAAAGAATTTATCGTACATTCTGATCATGAAGCATTGAAATATTTGAAAGCTCAATCAAACTTGCATAGAAGATTAGCTAAATGGGTTGAGTTTATTGAGTCTTTTCCTTACATCATTGAGTATAAGAAGGGAAAAGAGAATGTTGTTGCTGATACTTTGTCTAGGAAGAACATGCTATTAACCAATCTTGATGTTAAAACTCCTAGATGAGAAGCTATTTGTGCACTTTATGCAACTGACCATGATTTTGCTGAACCATATCGTTTGTGTGCTCTTAGAAACGCGTGGGATAAGTATCATATACATGATGGATATTTGTTTCGAGCTAACAAACTATGTATTCCAGAATCGTCGTTGCGTTTGTTCTTAGTGCAGGAATCACATGCTGGTGGTTTGATGGGTCACTTTGGGAGTGAGAAGACATTGCTCATGCTTGCTGATCATTTTATTGGCCCAAGATGAGGCGTGATGTGTACAGATTTGTGAGCCGATGTATTACATGCCACAAGTCGAAATCCAAGCTGAAGCCTCACGGTTTGTACACACCTCTCTCTGCACCTACTACTCCATGGGAAGACATTAGTATGGATTTTGTGCTAGGTCTACCTAAAACTCAGAGAGGTCATGATTCTATATTTGTGGTAGTGGATAGGTTCTCTAAGATAGCTCATTTTATTGCCTGCCACAAAAGCGACGATGCATCGCATGTTGCTAACCTGTTTTTCAGGGACATCATGAGATTACATGGAGTACCGAAGACGATTGTTTCTGACCGTGATGTGAAGGTCATGATCTACTTTTGGAATACCTTATGGGGGAAGCTGGGAACGAAGCTGCTATTCAGTACTACATGTCATCCCCAAACAGATGGTCAAACAGAGGTGGTGAATCAAACATTGTCACAACTGCTAAGGACTATGATAAAGAAGAATCTGCGGGAGTGGGAAGAATGTTTGCCACATGTTGAGTTTGCATACAACAGGGCTGTGCATTCCATTACTCAGCTTTGTCCTTTTGAGGTGGTGTATGGTTTCAAGCCATTGACGCCACTTGATATGTTGCCTTTGCTATTACATGAGAGAGTTGATATGGAGGAATCAAAACGTGCTGATTATGTGAAGAAAATTCATGAGAAGACTCGAGAGGCTATTGAAAAGAAAGGCAAGAACATTGCTGCTGCAAGGAATCAAGCAAGGAAGGAAGTGTTGTTCAAGCCTATAGACATGATTTGGGTGCATCTGCGCAAGGATAGATTTCCACTACTTTGCAAGTCCAAGTTGAAGCCACGTGGTGCTGGTCCTTACAAGGTGTTAGCCAAAATTAATGATAATGCCCACTCGGTTGATATACCAATTGAGGAGTTTGGGGGAGTTAGCAACAGCTTCAACGTTGCTGATTTGTCACCATATGCTGGAGAAGACCTTGGAGCGTCGAGGTCGATGCCTTTTGAAGGGGGAGATGATGAGGACATCCCTACAATGACACCTACCCCAATTACTACTGATGATGTTCCAGCTACTGCAAAGAAAGATCAATCCAATGAGATAAGGATTGGACCAATTAAAGAGCTCGTGCTAAGCTACTAGAAAAACAGGTGAACTTGTTTCTTAATGAACCTGGTGTTTTAGTTAATGAGAATTTTATACTACCTAAGTCTTTGAATTATTGTATGATCAGGTACTTCAGAGAAGAAGGTGTAGCACGGAGCGAGAAACTAATGGAACATGGTGTGCTGATCAATGAAGAATGCGCGAGGGAGGAGAGGGAGGAAGCGCAAGGAGTTGTCCAAGACGAAGATCAACAAGTGGAGCAAGTTCTCTGCTGCGGCAGAGAAAAGCACAGTTTTCTGCCCCGGCAGGCTATCGCGGCAGGAAAACCGGCTCAAACTCTGCCATGGCAGGCTGCCACAACAGAGAGACCGAGTGAAACTCTGCCACGGCAGAGTCATGAGGCCGAACCCTCTATGGGTCAGTTTGTATCTTAGTTGGGTGGGACCAACTCGGATCCCACCTTAGCCGCCACACCCCCAGACTCATAAATAGATGGGGCACACTAGTTTTAGGGTTCAGACCACGTTAAAATTATGTTGGAGTTGTTTCTTTCATAGAACCTCTGGAATTACTTGTGATTGAATTCTACCAACTGCAATTGAGTGTGATCTGTTGTTCCATTGGGAATTAGTAGATTGCAAACTACCGTTTGTGGTCGACGGCTACGTGCACAAGAGTGTGGTATTGTGAATATCCTACAAGGTTCGAGATCTGTTGCATTGGCATCAGGGATCAAGTGGGAGAGATCATAGCTACACATTAGTTATCTATCATCCACCATCATCGTCGACAGGTGCTTGCTGAGAAGATCAGGCCACCCCATATCATCCTCCCTCACGCATTCTTCATTGATCAACACACCATTCTCCATATGCTTTAGCTCCTCGCTCTGTGCTACGCCTTCTTCTCCCATGTACTTGATCATACAATAGCACAAAGACTTAGGAAATATAAAGTTCTTATAAATGAAAGCATCATGGTCAGCTAGGAATGAATTCATCTGATAGTTATTATTGATTTGACTCAATATTTCCTTCCAGTTCAAGCAGTCAGAATCATCATAATCCATGTATATATCCTCATCACTCTCTGAGCCCCTCTGCGGCACGGCGTCATCCGACAAAGGCAACGCCACCTTAGTCGGCCCGTACTCGGTGGTCGTCCTCTCTGTCCCCTGCGCTCACGCTACAGTGGAGAGAGAAAAGTTTTGACCATGGAAGATACCTTCCTTCTCTTGTAAGCCAAGTAGAAACCCGGCTAATGCCTTGTTAACTCGGCCCTGAGGGTACCTGCAAACAAGTTATAATGAGGGTGCCGACATACACTTTATGTCGGCCGAGGAAACATTGGATGAACACCATCCGGGCCGGGTCTACCGTAACTCGGCTTGCCTTGAGGTGACTCGGCCATCACTTTCTTTGGCCTCGCCGTACCTCGGCTTATACTGCCGTTATACTCCGGCTTGACCCTACCCAGGGTTATTCCCCCAACATTAGTCCCCGAAGCTGGTGCGGTCTTAGCAACTTCAGTTGATAATGCCACAGCAGGTTCAACCCACTAAGTTCTTTGTTCCTCTTGCCAAGTTACTCTTATGTCGGCGAGCTTTCCTCAGTGACTCGGCTTTTTCATTGTAGACTTTGTTTTCCTTGACCTCCCTTGGCTCATTCAGAGTTATTCCTTGTTAGCCAGGTTATTCTCCCATATCCAGATTATCCACCTAGATTCCTTCCTTCTCGTGTACGCTTCCCCATGTCCTACGTGGAGGGTAATCATTAATTTGCCTCATTTTAAGGGCCTGCGCTAGGTACTGCGCCAGTTACTATGCATGTTGTTAGGGATTACTCCGCCAACGTCACATCATGGGCGCCTCTTCGATAACCGCAGCACCACATCATGTCACAGGATTTGCTACGCGGTGTGACCCTTCCTGTGGCTCACTGCTTATTGGTTGACTTGGTGAAATACACGGCCATACCGTGCGACCCTCTGTGCACGGCGATCCCACTACCCCCACTAGGGGCGTGGTTAAATAGGGGAGCGGGGGCATCCTTTGCCATTTCCCCCAGCTTGTTCACTCTGCCTCTACCTCTTCTTCTTCTTCCTTGTAGCACGGGCGCCACGCTGCTTCTGTTTAGCGCTTGCGCCGTCACCGCTCTGCCTGGGCATTCGGTCTGTTTGGTTTGTTCGGTCCGGTCTTTTCGGTCATTGAAAATTTCGGTCATCCAAAAATACTACCCATATTACCTTCGGCCTTTTCGGTCTTTCTGTATTCGATTTTCGGTCTTTTCGGTCCTGTCTTCGGTCATGACCATATTACCCAAATAGAGAAAATGTAGCAACATTTTAATAGTTGATAATTCAAAGCAAATAAGCAAACAATAGTTATTACATACCCATACAGTCACGAACTCAGTCACACTATCAGTTTCACAAGTTCATTTCACATAGTGCCACACTTATAAGTCACCACTTGACAAATAACTCACACTTGATAAATACCAACTCACAGATCACAAGCTTAAGTACAGATACATGCATATATGATAGAAACTTGCTGGACATTGCACATTCATTCATTTGGGTGCGTTTCACAATTTATTGGTGAACTTGCTTGACTTGCTCGTGTCCGGGGATGCAGCAGTTTCATGAACTTTCAGCCTTGCGCTTCCCTTTACCTCTTTTGCCAAGTTCTTCTAGCAACTCTGACATGAAGCATGCATATAAGTATCAACTTATATTTCCTATTTAAAACATACCTCTAGTAATTAGTGTCAAAGGAACTGCACAGTCTGATTGTATCAGCTATCAACTAGGAGCGAATCTCACGTGTAATAATTGGGTGCAGCTCACCAATGAAAACCATGTAATATCAAAAAGGACCGAGTAAAATTCATGTCTGACCCCAACCCAAGAAACCGTATGACCCCATCTTACATCTAGCTGCACTAGGCACACACTAATAGACTTGCTAAATACGAATAAACATTAGCCTGGTCTATGCATTAATCTTCCCATGCGTTGTGCACGGAGGCCTCAAAATCAATTAGATTTAGGGTCGAGGATGCTATTGTGTAATCTGCCATTCCTGTGCCTCGCGTACCTAACGGCGTGACCTATCTGATCCCTAAGAACTCTAATTTTCTATCTAGGGATGGAGCGATTGGCACCCAAAAAATATCAATGAGCGGCAGGAGCTAGCCGGCGGGGAATCATGGGAGGCGGCTGCCAGCGATGCAATGGTTGGCAGATCACTGAATCTACATATACTTCCCAAATCAATTTTGAGGTCTAAACTCACGCACAGCCAATTGCTTCTCTAGTTCCCCTTTGAGGTCTAAATTAATAATATTAGTTTGCTTGCAGCTACCTATGCCCAGAGGAAGGACGTGCGCGAACCTACCTAAAGCCGCAGCCGCCGGCGGGGGGCTCGAGATGTGGCCACGACGCACTGCCCCGAGGCCGGAGATGCGATGGGACAGAGGGACGGCAGACATGCGCAGGCTCGGCGCTTCGGCAGCCACCAGACAGGTGTCGCAGCAGGCATACCGTCGCTGGGTTGCTACTGTGTGGCGAAGGGCGGTGGAGCTAGGTCACGGAGCTGGGACTAGGAGTGAAACGAGAGGAGAATGAGGAAGCCAGGAGATAGAAGTAGTTTAATACGGTGGTCACATGGGCCTGTGCGTGCCTTCATGGGCTTTGGAGCGTACGTAATTACAAACTTCGTTCTTTACGAGTCTATTCGGTCTTGTGTCTGTGCTAACCGAACAACCCAAAGTAAATTCGGTCTTTCAATCCCCAAGACTAATCTTGTAACCGGAGACCGAATTTTCGGTCTTTTCGGGTTCAGTCTTTGGTTTTTTATGCCCGTCCCTAGTCCCTGCTGCCATGCCGCTTGCCACTGCTACGGGTCCGCGCCACTCCAGACCTTTCTCCCCCGCCTCAGATTACTTTTACGAGGAAAAATATCTAGAGATGTCTCACGAAGTCGTCGCCATCAGGAACACGAAGATGGCGGCGCCGCCCATGAGGGTGGCGCTTGGGCCGGTTCTTGGGTGAGCTAAGACGATTTGGATTGTCTCGTCCGGTCCCGTCGCGTCCCCGCCAGAGTCCGCTGCCGCCTCGCCGATGATGAACTTGCCCTTCTATGGAGCCGGGTAAGTTCGTCGTTTTTCTTTCCCACTTCTAGCGCGGGATTGGTTTACCTGTTAGCAATTTCTTCCATGAATTCCTCACCACCTTTGCTCTTCAACCCCACAATCTTCCGGCTAACGCCATCACCTCTTTGTGTGCTTTCGCCTCCAGGGTTGAGGGATACCTCGGCCTATGGCCCTCCATAGCCATTTGGTTCAAATTCTTCGCCTTTAGAGCCAATGTTGTGCCAGATAAGGACCTTCACCCTGCCGACAAATCTCTGACCCAGTGCGGGGCGGCTTCCATTTCACCTCGAAAAGGGTCCGAGTTTCCCCGAGTTGCTAGCTTGGAGTCCTGCAAAGGATGGGCCAATACATTCTTCTACGTGAAGAACACTACTTTGGAGGACAAGATCTGGCTGCCACCTTTTTCTATCACTGTCCCAGACAGAACTCGGTGGAGCCGGATCCCCAATAGATTAAAGGAAAACACTTTGGTAGATTTGGTGGAGAAGCGCATCATCGAGCTGAAGTTGTTGGGATTGACTAGTGAGGATATCATGATCCCTTTCACCTGTAGCCAAATCTCCCCACTGCAGCAGCGCATGCACAAGCTTTGCCATATGAGCGGGCACCTCGACCCCAACCATACTTCTTCATTCGAGCTCTCCGACGCTCAAATCTTCTGCCGAGTTAAGGCTGTTTTCAAGATAACCCTAGAAATGACTGAAGATTGGGAGTGGAGGTTTGAGCACTTCAGCCGAGATAAGCCAGCTCCCGCGATACATATATTACGTGAGCCTCTTTCTAAGTTATGTATATGTTGGCCAGTATCAATTTTATGATCATTTTGTCTTGTTCTTTTCAGACATTCCTTCAGCAAGGCATTAATGATGGTACCGAGTCGTCCCTTAAGTGGGGGAAGGACCGCGATACCTTGGATGGGATAGAACCGGACTCTGAGGACTTCTTCGCCGTTATAGACCCTGCCTCCAGCCGACCTTCCGGTAAGGCTTCTGTCTTAAGGGATTGGTTGGATGACGATGAAGGTGATGATATTGAGATCTTGGAGGTATATGATCATGTGCCTATCTCATATGCTTTTCTGGCTGATCCAACTCCAGCTAATCCGGCTGGTCAGGTCCACACTGATCCGCCTCTTGCTATGGGCGAGCCAGCCCCTACCCCGGTGAAGAAACGAGATGCTACATAGGCTCCTTCTTCTGAGCCATCCAGGACTGGGAAAAGGCAGAAGAAATCCGGCAATTAGGCCGCCAGCAAGCCTCCGACTAAGGCCACCGTCCAGAGAGCCCCGAAGCCCAAGGAGCCACCTACTGTATCCGAGTAAGCTCCTCTTTCCTTCCTTGTTCTTCAAGTTGCTCTCACTTAACGTGTATTTCTTGTTTCTCTCTTTCTGTTACAATTTGATATCTGTTTTCTGTCTTACTCGGTAGGGCACCCAAGGATATCTCTTAGAGCGGCTCGAGCATAGCCTCACCTATTAGAGGTGATCCACCTTCTCCTTGTCTTGACGATGCTCGCCCCCTGAGCCCCATCCATGAGAGCTCTGCGGCTGCGCCGAATCTTAGCCCACCTCGGCAAGAGGAGGGCAACATCGGCGCAAAGGGAGGTGGCGCTGCCGAGGATGTGGCTACGCCAGACCAGTCTAGTGCCTCTTCTGCTCAGCAGCAACAAGACGATGAAGGTGCCAGCAACATTGGCACCGACCCAAGTTCAACCCCAACCAGCTCCAGGTTCTTCTCCTCAATTTCCTCATGTGTCGTCCGAGTCTCCCCAGACTCGGTGAGATGACTGATACGTCCATTTCGCATCACTATTCTATATCTTAAGTCACTATTATTCATTGATATATTTCATATTGAGAGGTGATACTTATGTTATTTCATCTATTTTTGCATGGTTGATGACTTTTGGAGCTTGGACCGCTGCAGTCAGGATTCTGATGGAAAAGGTGTTGTTTGGAGGCAAAATTCGCGAAGATCAGAAAATCCGGGAAAATATACGGAAAATCCTATTTTTCCAGAAGACTAAGGATGCCACAAGACTGAGTGGAGATGGGCCACAGGGGGACCACACTACCCCCTGGCGCGGGCAGCCCTAGGCCGCACCTGGAGGTGGTGTGGCCACCCTGGCCCACTCCAGCCTCTCCCCTTTGGCGTATATCATCCTCCCGAAACCCTAAGACTCGGGGAGCGACCAAAGAAAGATTCCGCCGCCTCTACGGGGCGGAAAACACCGAGAGAGAAAGATCTCTCTAGCAGACAGATTTCTGCCAGGGGAATTCCTTCCCGGAGAGGGGAGATCGTCGCCATCAACACCACCATCAAGATGGACTTCATCGGGATCATCATCATCATCATCACCACCATCATCACCATCATCACCCTCATCACCATCTCCATATTGCTGTAATAATTGAGTTGAATCTTGCATTAGTTCATAGGGGAAACTTTCCCGATGTTGATTACTCTTTGTAGTTGATGCTATTGAGTGAACCATTGAATTATTGTTTATGTTCAGATTGTTATACATCATTATTCCATCTCTGATCATGATCCATATGATGTCTTGTGAGTAGTTCGTTTTGTTCTTGAGGACATGGGAGAAGTCATGTTGTTAGTAGTGGAATTGTGTTGAGAAAGATTCAATAGTTTGATATTTAAGTTGTGGTGTACTTCTTCTAGTGGTGTCATGTGAACATCGACTACATGACACTTCACCTATATGGGCCTAGGGAAATGCATTGTGTATTTGGCTACTAATCGTAGGGGTTGCCAGAGTGATAGAAACCTGAACACCCGTTAGGAAACCATTGCACAAGGGACGTAAGGGTCTTAGAGTTTAAAGATGTGGTTAGGTTCTACCTTAATTACTTTCTTGTACTTACGGATGTTTGCAAGGGGTATAATCACAAGTATGTATTAGTCTTGGATGGGGCGGTACATTAGCACAGGTTCACCCACACAACACTTAGCAAGCTAAAGAAGATTAATCAACTATATGAAGAAAAAGCACTTGACAGTCTTCCGATGTGTCCTCGAGAACGTTTGGCCATCTTAAGTAATACAACCGGCTTGTCCTTTGCTACATAAAGGATTGGGCAACTTGCTGCATTTATTCCTACTGTCTTTTGTTTACTCGTACTTTGTTTACTTGCTTTATCAAAAACCCCTAAAATCCGTTTGCTAAGTATTTGCAGAGAATTCATGATCCATACCACTAGCCAGAACCTTCTGCTCCTTGTTGGGTTCGACACTCTTACTTATCGAAAATACTGCGATACACCCCCTATACTTGTGGGTCATCAAGACTATTTTCTGGCGCCGTTGCCGGGGAGTGAAGCGATGTTGGAGAGTGGAACTGGTAAAGGAAACTTCTACTGTGAGTATTGTTTACTTCTGTTAGTTGCTTTATTTTCATTATGGATAATTCGCTGAGTTTCTTATTTGCTAATGCTACTACCACTGCTAAGGTAGTAGATAAGCCACCACAGGCTGATAATGATGTTTTCAAAATACCTACAAGAATTATTGACTGTGTTATGGATAACTACTATGTTGGGGATGGAACTGTCCATCCTGGTGATCATTTACTCTTTATACACGAATTATGCGGGTTGTTCAAGTGTGCAGGTATTACTACAGATCAAGTGAAGAAGAAGTTATTCTCATTATCACTAAAAGGAAGAGCTGAGGACTGGTATAAGCTTCTGAAGAATGGTCAAGCTCTGGAATGGGAGGAAATAGTACCGCTCTTTTATTCAAAGTTTTATCCTCCTAGTGAGATTCATAAAGATCGGAATCAAATATACAACTTTTGGCCTCTTGATGGAGAGAGTACAGCTCAAGCTTGGGGGAGACTGAAGTTACTAATGCTCAAATGCCCCATTCATGAGCTCCCCAACAATATTATTATCAATAACCTCTATGCAAGGCTCCCTCTACATGATAAGGATTTATTGGATGCTTCTTGTGCTGGATCATTCACTCGCATGAAAGAAGAAGCTGAATGGGATCTTCTGGACCGTATTCAAGACAATGCTGAAGCCTGGGAGAATGACAAAGGTAGAAAGTCAGGTATAAATTATGATTATGAATGCATTGAATCTTTTATGAGAACTGATGACTTTCAGAATATTAGTAATGTTTATGGTCTTGATTTGCAAGTTATTACGAGTTGCTTTAGAGCTTTTGCTTGCTATATCAAAATTTCAACAAGGGGATGGAATAAATACCATGCACCTTACAAAGATATTGTTAACTATGCTCCTATTAGAAGTGCTGAGTATTACATTATTGATCCCATCCTATCCGAACCTTATATCGAGAAGATTCCCTTCTCTGAAAAGGTAAAGGACCATCCTATGATAACTAATGTAATCACCAAAAGTGAAAAGAGAACTGTAAAACCTGATGAACAAATAAACATTGAAGCTATGGTAGCAATTGTGAAAGACCTTGTCACTAAAAGCGTAGAAGATGGGCACATAGTCTTTTGTGAGGATGCTTCTAATATTGTTTCACATCCTAATAGAACTAAAAAGGCTAGTGTTCCTGTGCTTTCTGTTAGAATTAGTGATCATTGCTATTATGGTTTATGTGATATTGGTGCAAGTTCCAGTGCTATTCCTTATGAGCTCTATAGAGAAATTATGCATGAAATCAGTCCTTGCGAGTTGGAAGAGATTGATGTGGTTATTCACCTTGCTAATAGAGAGACCATCTCTCCAATTGGTATTGTGCGAGACGTGGAAGTTCTTTGTGGTAAGATTAAGTACCCTGCTGATTTTCTAGTACTTGGTCCAGCTGCTAGTAAAACTTATCCTATCATTTTTGGTAGACCTTTCTTGAGTACTTGTGGAGCTATTATTGATTGCAAGAGGGAGAAAATCTTGACAAAGTTTGATGGGGAACCTTATGAGTTTAATTTTTCAAAATTTGCTAAAGAACCTTGTGAAGAGGAAACCCATAATAAGGATTTTATAGTTGAACAACTTGCTTCTATTTCTCTTGCTCCTAACAATGCTTTGCAGCAATTTATGGAAGATCATGAAAGTGAAATCTTCACGGAAGAAAGGAATGAGATTGACAGGATTCTCCGTGATCAACCTAAGATGCTTAAGCATGACTTTCCTGTAGAAGACTTGGGTACCACGATGCCACCTAAAAAAGATCCGGTTTTGATCTAAAACCTCTCCCTGATGATGTTAAATATGCTTATATTGATGATAAAAAGATATATCCTGTTATTGTTAGCGCTAAAATTTCAGGGAAGGAAGAAGAAAGGTTATTGGAGGTTTTGAGGAAACAGCGAGGAGCTATGGGCTATACTCTGGATGATTTAAAAGGGATTTCACCTACTATATGTCAGCATTCTATCAACATAGAACCAGATGCGAAGCCAGTAGTGAAGAACCAACAACGTTTAAATCCTAGGATGAAGGAAGTGGTAAGGAATGAGGTATTGAAACTCCTTGATGCTGGTATTATTTACCCTATTGCTGATAGTGAATGGGTTAGTACTGTTCATTGTGTTCCAAAAAAGGGAGGTATTACCGTTGTTCCTAATGATAATGATGAGCTTATTCCTCAAAGAATAGGAGTAGGCTATAGGATGTGCATTGTTTTTAGAAAGTTTAATAAAGTTACTAAAAAAGATCATTACCCGCTTCCTTTTATTGATCAAATGTTGGAAAGGTTGTCTAAAAAGACCGATTTTTGTTTTCTTGATGGGTATTCTGGTTTCTCTCAAATTGCTGTTAAACAACAAGATCAAGAAAAAACTACTTTTACTTGCCCTTATGGAACTTATGCTTATAGACGTATGCCTTTTGGTTTATGTAATGCTCCTGCTACTTTTCAAAGGTGCATGTCTGCTATCTTTCATGGTTTTTGTGAGGAAATTGTAGAAGTGTTCATGGATGACTTTTCAGTCTATGGAACTTCTTTTGATAATTGTCTGCACAACCTTGATAAATTTTTGCAGAGATGTGAAGAAACTAATCTTGTTCTTAATTGAGAGAAATGCCACTTCATGGTTAATGATGGGATTGTCCTTGGGCATAAAATTTCTGAAAGAGGCATAGAAGTTGATAGAGCGAAGGTTGAGGCAATTGAGAAGATGCCATGTCCAAGAGACATCAAAGGTATTCGTAGTATCCTTGGTCATGCTGGTTTCTATAGAAGGTTTATTAAAGACTTTTCTAGGATACCAAAACCCCTTACTAATCTTCTTCAAAAAGATGTACCCTTCGTTTTTGACGATGATTGTAAGGAAGCTTTGGAAACACTTAAGAAGGCTTTAACTACAACTCCTATTGTTCAACCACCTGATTAGAGTTTACCCTTTGAAATAATGTGTGATGCTAGTGATTTTGCTGTAGGTGATGTCCTTGGGCAACGAATTGATAAGAAGTTAAACGTTATCCATTATGCTAGTAAGACTCTAGACGCTGCTCAAAGGAATTATGCTACTACCGAAAAGGAATTTCTAGCTGTTGTTTTCGCTTGTGATAAGTTTAGGTCCTATATTGTAGACTCAAAAGTCACCATTCATACTGATCATGCTGCTATTAAATACCTTATGACGAAGAAAGATGGTAAGCCTAGGCTTATTAGATGGGTGCTGCTTTTACAGGAGTTTGGTCTACATATAGTAGATAGGAAGGGTGCTGAAAACCCTGTAGCAGATAATTTATCTCGTTCGGAAAACGTCTCTTTTGACCCTATGCCTGTTAATGATAGTTTCCCAAATGAACAGTTAGCTGCTATAGGAGTGAGCTCGCGAGGGAGCCCTTGGTATGCTGATTATGCTAACTTTATTCTCTCCAAGTATTTTCCTCCAACTTTTATAGCTCAGCAAAGAAGAAAGTTCTTTTATGATTTGAGGCATTATTTTTGGGATTACCCACACTTATACAAAGAAGGAGTGGATGGTATAATGCGAAGATGTGTTCCAGAATATGAACAAAAGGAGATATTGCGTAAATGTCATGGTAGTGCTTATGGAGGACATCATGCAGGAGATAGGACTGCACAAAAGGTGCTACAATCAGGTTTCTACTGGCCTACCCTTTTTAAAGATGCAAGAAAATTTGTTTTATCTTGTGATGAATGTCAGCATGTTGGTAATATTTCTAGACGCAATGAAATGCCTATGAACTACTCTCTAGTTATTGAACCTTTTGATTGTTGGGGATTCGACTTTATGGGTCCTTTCCCTCCTTCAAAAGGTTACACTCATATTCTTGTTGCCGTTGATTATGTTACTAAGTGGGTAGAAGCCATTCCTACTAAGAGTGCTGACGAGGAGACTTCTCTAAAAATGCTTAAGGATGTTATCTTTCCTAGGTTTGGGGTGCCTAGGTATCTCATGACTGATGGGGGTTCTCATTTCATTCATGGTGGTTTTAGGAAAACCCTTGCTAAATATGATGTTAATCATAGAATTGCTTCAGCTTATCACCCCCAAACTAGCAGGAAAGTAGAGTTATCAAATAGAGAAATTAAATCTATCTTGCAAAAGACTGTTAATAGGTCTAGAAAAAACTGGGCTAAGAAGTTGAATGATGCTTTATGGGCTTATAGAACTGCTTACAAAAATCCTTTGGGAATGTCTCCTTATAAAATAGTTTATGGGAAAGCTTGTCACCTACCCTTAGAATTAGAACACAAAGCTTACTGGGCAGTTAAAGAACTAAATAGAGATTGTAAGCTCGCTGGTGAGAAAAGATTATTTGACTTACGTTCTTTAGATGAATGGAGGAGTGAAGCCTATGAAAATGCTAGGCTCTTTAAGGAAAAAGTTAAAAGATGGCATGACAAGCGAATACTTAAGAGAGAATTTCATGTTGGTGAGAAAGTTCTATTGTATAGGTATCGTCTCAGATTTTTTGCAGGTAAGCTACTATGAAAATGGGAAGGACCTTTCATCATTGAAGAAGTATACCGTTCAGGAGCAATAAAAAATTCTTCTCTAAAAGATAATACTACACAAGTAGTGAATGGACAGCGACTCAAACACTATATTGCTGGAGATTCTTACAATGAAGATGTTGATGCCTTTCAAGTTATAACTCCGGAGAAATTCATCGAGGACCAAATTCAGAGACCTGCAGAGTCTGTTTTCAAATAGGTAACAGTTCTGGTAAGAAAAGTTCCACGAAAATACAATACAACTATAATTTTGCAGTTTTCAGTCGATAAGGAAAGTTACGAAGAGAAAAAGGGTCGGAACCGGAGCCAGGGTGGCCCACACCACCCTGTGGCGTGGGCCCACCCCTGGCCGCGCCACCAGGTGGTGAGGCCACCCTAGACTCCGCCTCCAACTCGTTTTCTCCCAGTACCTTCCTTTTGATATGAAACTTCGTAATATATAACTCCCCGGATCTTCCGAGGTTCGTATATCGTGTTTTCGTCGTGTTTTTGTTTCGATCTGTTTCTGCCAGGTAAAATCCCAGATTTGTAGCCACAATGTCTTCCACTGGATCAGCTGAGGGAGATTCCTTAAAAGATATCATCAACCCATACATGAGAGAATTGAAGACTCATCCCAAGGAGTTGTTGCTCGAAGGTGGGGAGGTCCGGATTGAAGAGGTTCAAGGCCCTAAAGGTGAAGGAAGTCTGGAGGACAGGATGGAAGCACTGGAGAAAGAAGTCTTTAGGTACAAGAAGATGGCGGAGCGTGAAGTGGATATCATCCATAAGATTTGTTCTGAACTCATCATCGAGCACCAAAAGGAGACTGCTGAACTCAAAGACGAAGTCCTCTCACTCCGCCAAACAACCAACAAACTGCAAGCATAGTTCTATGACGTTCAAAATCAAAACTGTGAGTATGAGGCTAGATTTAAAACGGACGAAGATGAGAAGATACCACCACCACCCAAGGAGTATTTCGTCATCAGGTTTGGCATCCCCTTGGTTTGTTCCAAGCTTGGGGGAGTGCCGCGGTATCACATCACTATCTTCTATCTTTTTACCTTTTTAGTAGAGTCATATCATGAATAGAGGAGTTATTATGTAGGATGGTTTGCATAATGGAAGTGTCCCCTCTCTCGTTAGATATGTATCCCTTGGTGTGAGTTTGCCGTTATGGAATATTAATGAGAATTTCTATCATTTACTCTTTTGCATAGCTTATATTAGTTTTCAATTCGTGGTTATATGATTGATCTTGTTGTTAGTATTGGTATCACTTTGGGATCATTGAGTTAATTTTGTTGGTTTTGGCAAACCTGGCTCAGTCCGTAGCACCCTATTTTTGAGAGTTGAATGATAAAGATAAAAGTACTCTAAAGAAAAATTATTTCATCATCTTTCTTTCTTGATTTGCTCATAAGTCCAGTATTCTCTAGTTAAGATCTTTTGTGCTTCCAAGGAAGATTGCATGTTTGTCTTTATCACTTGTATGTTTGTTTGTTTCCTTCAACTCTTATACTTGCTACCCAGCCTTTCTATCCAAAAACCTATACTGAGAGGGTATTCTTCTCGTGCATCCACCTCCTTTAAACCAAAACCTTTGCCATTTGTGTCCACCATACCTACCTAGTAGCATTATTGCTATTCCAAGTAAATTCCTGTTCTATCTACCTCCCAAATTAAACTTGTTATGTGAAAATTAGAGATTAAAGCTCTCACAAACTTGATGGCACACTTTACTTTCTTGCATTTAATAAACTTCAACAATTAGGTCCTTCTTTGTTGCGTATATGCTTGCGCTTTATGAGTTGAAGTTAGCAGAACCATGCATCATGGGGACCGCTTTCAACACTTCATTGGTACTTGTACCTAGTTGATATCATGTTCTTTTGCTTATGGATCCCGGCGGTGTGAAATAAAAGTGGAACTTGTAAGATCATGGAGTTTATATGTGTGTTAGAGAAACGCTTGGGCCGCTAGCCTAAGCCATGCCTAATCATGGTGGAAACTTGCAGCATAACTATAGTGAGCATTCTATGAAGCATCCTCAATAAAAACCTATGCAAATAGCAAATAAAAAGATCGCTGAGATGCTCACTGTCTGCTTGCCATGTCATTTTGATTATGGGATAGCTCCTGTGTCATGTGCAAGGGGTACCCCGTTGGCGGTTCTCAATGATACGCATGTATTTACAATGACAAGAGCTTGCTCGTGACTGAAGTTGAGCAGCATGAGGATCGGTACTCATAAGTAAGGGGCATGAGATTTCAACTTATAACTTGTCAAGCATATCCTCTTAGTTGTGTCACTTTTACCTTAACCACCAAAAGATGCCTATGATAGGGGCAATGAGAGCTGAAAGCTAGTAAGTATCATAATTTTTGGGAGCTCTTTATGAGACTTGCAATCCCTGCTTCCCTCTTTGAAGGGCCTATCTTTTACTTTGTAGTTGAGTCAGTAAACCTACTCCCTTCTATCTCAGCAAGTATTTTGATTTGTTGTGTTTCATTCACTCATATGTTGATTTATTCAATCATGTTTCTTATGTTCCTTGTTTTGCACATTGCTCTTATCCTGATGTTTACTACTTTGAAAGCTATCATTGAAAACCAGCTATTTGTGAACTCCAACAAATTATCAACTATTCTTCGACCAAGAGCTAAGTTTGCCATTACCAATTATGATTCACTTTATGTATCTTTATTGTGTTTCCTTTACTCATTGCAAGTTGATTTATATAATAGTGAGTTGTCCTCTATTATGATCTATGTATTTGATGAATGTGATGCTTCTTGTCCGTATTCTTTTATCGACTCTTCACTCTATAAACCCGAGGTCATGTTTATTGAGCTCAGTTTCGCTTGGGGACAAGCGAAGTCTAAGCTTGGGGGAGTTGATACGTCCATTTTACATCACTATTCTATGTCTTAATTCACTATTATACATTGATATATTTCATATTGAGAGATGATACTTATGTTATTTCATCTATTTTTGCATGGTTGATGACTTTTGGAGCTTGGACCGCTGTAGTCAGGATTCTGATGGAAAAGGTGTTGTTTGGAGGCAAAATTCACGAAGATCAGAAAATACGAGAAAATTTACGGAAAATCCTATTTTTCCAGAAGACTAAGGATGCTAGAAGATGGAGTGGAGATAGGCCACAGGGAGCCCACACCACCCCCTGGCGCGGGCAGCCCTAGGCCGATCCTGGAGGTGGTGTGGCCACCCTGGCCCACTCTAGCCTCTCCCCTCTGGCGTATATCATCCTCCCGAAACCCTATGACTCGGGGAGCGACCACAGAAAGATTCTGCCGCCTCTGCAGGGCGGAAAACACCGAGAGAGAAGGATCTCTCTAGCAGACAGATTTCTGCCAGGGGAATTCCTTCCCGGAGAGGGGAGATCGTCGCCATCAACACCACCATCAAGCTGGACTTCATCGGGATCATCATCATCATCATCACCACCATCATCACCATCAGCACCCTCATCACCATCTCCATATTGCTGTAACAATTGAGTTGAATCTTGCATTAGTTCATAGGGGAAACTTTCCCGGTGTTGATTACTCTTTATAGTTGATGCTATTGAGTGAACCATTGAATTATTGTTTATGTTCAGATTGTTATACATCATTATTCCATCTCTAATCATGATCCATATGATGTCTTGTGAGTAGTTTGTTTTGTTCTTGAGGACATGGGAGAAGTCATGTTGTTAGTAGTGGAATTGTGTTGAGAAAGATTCAATAGTTTGATATTTAAGTTGTGGTGTACTTCTTCTAGTGGTGTCATGTGAACGTCGACTACATGACACTTCACCTATATGGGCCTAGGGGAATGCATTGTGTATTTGGCTACTAATCGTAGGGGTTGCCGGAGTGACAGAAACCTGAACCCCCGTTAGGAAACCATTGCACAAGGGACGTAAGGGTCTTAGAGTTTAAAGTTGTGGTTAGGTTCTACCTTAATTACTTTCTTGTACTTACGGATGTTTGCAAGGGGTATAATCACAAGTATGTATTAGTCTTGGATGGGGCGGTACATTAGCACAGGTTCACCCACACAACACTTAGCAAGCTAAAGAAGATTAATCAACTATATGAAGCGAAAGCACTTGACAGTCTTCCCATGTGTCCTCGAGAACGTTTGGTCATCTTAAGTAATACATCCGGCTTGTCCTTTGCTGCATAAAGGATTGGGCCACTTGCTGCATTTATTCATACTGTCTTTTGTTTACTCATACTTTGTTTACTTGCTTTATAAAAAAACCCTAAAAATCCGTTTGCTAAGTATTTGCAGAGAATTCCTGATCCATACCATTAGCCAGCACCTTCTGCTCCTCGTTGGGTTCGACACTCTTACTTATCGAAAATACTATGATACACCCCCTATACTTGTGGGTCATCAATGACTAAACTCGGCTCAACCCGAACACCACATCTTCCTCTCCACCATCTTCGGCCAAAGACAAATCTCGGCAGAAGCCTCAGACCAAGCCTCCTATGCCATCTTCGGCAGCTGGAGACCATACCACATCTTTGCCACAATAATCCAAATCAAGCACGAAGGCCAAGAAGGATGCTGGCGCTACCAATCACCAGCAGGCTTCCAAGGCTGCCAAGATCATGCCCGAAGGATCAACACTTGGGTCTGGGCAGCGCACCCTTGCATCCATGAGGCAGTGCTGCCTCCGGCTCTACCGCTGATAAACAGCTTGCTCTACACACTAGCCCGGCCACAGCTCAAACTGCCCAGAAAGCTGCTCACGCCAAGAGCTTGGTTGTGGCCCGAACTCTTAGCGGGGAGATCCATAGCTCACTCACCGAGTATGCGGACAACTAGCATAATGCTGAATATGTCGATGTCAATTCTAGTAATCCATCAAAGTTCAGTCCTGTCGACATTGGCACACAGATGAACACAGCCGCCAAAGCAATTGGCCTTGCCAGCAAGATGATGGAGGTAAATACTTCTACCATGCTCTTACATATGCACAAGTAGTTGTAGATATATCGTCCAGTCCCCGAGCCTCCGGTGGGGTAACATGTTACTTGACCGGATGCTCAAATCCGAAGTATTCTACTTGTGTTAAATTCCTTAGTAGTTTTAAGCTTTTAATCACTTAGAGCCGGGTTAAGTTCCACTTGGCTCGGATCTAGCTAGCTTCGAATATTCACTCACCTAGAGCCGGGTTATGTTCCACTTGACTCGCATCTTGAATAACTTCAAATATCCACTCACCTAGAGCCAAGATAAGTTCCACTTGACTAGGATCTTGAGTAACTTTGAATATACACTCACGTAGAGCCGGGTTAAGTTCCCCTTCACCCAGATCTTGAGTAACTTCGAATATCCACTCACCTAGAGTAGGGTTAAGTTCCACTTGACTTGGATCTTGAGTAACTTCGAATATCCTTGATGATGCATGAACTAACACTTTACTTTTCAGATCACCACCAACCGCCGAACCATTGAGTATTAGTGGCTTTTGGAAACTCATAAGGAGCTTTGCGTGAAGCATAAGGTTGTGCTGCCTAAGGCGAAGAAGAAAGGTAAAGTTATCTCTTTCATATTGCCCCATTTATACTTATTCATCTTTTGGCTTGCTGAACTTGACTTGTGACCCAGATCGTGCAGCCAGTAGAAATTAAAAACAAGGCGCTAAGGAAAAAGCTGACCGAGATGAAAGGTAATTTTCCTTTTCTCCTCATCCTTTGTTCTGCTTTCTTTTGACTCGGCAGGTAATTATACCTCGGCTCTTCTGGGTCAAAATTTTATTGCAGTGTCTCTTCAGGATAGCGTGCCTTTGCCTAACATGATGCTCCACTTTCTTGAATAAGTAGGGCAACATCAGGCCAAGCTAAAGGAGACGGATGACGAGATTGCGCAGCTCCGGAAAAGGATGATGAGACCACTCGGCTGAAAGCCGAGATTGAAAAATTGAAAAGCCTCCAAAAAGCTGAGCTGGACAAAGTTAATGAAGCCTTCACCGAAGAAAAGGACCAGCTGAAGTCCGCTCTTGAGAAGAGCCAAGACATGCTAAAGGACACCAACATCAAATTTGATTCGGTGAACATCGAGTATGAAAATCTCAAGAAGAGGAACGCTGCCTGGCTCATGGAGTTGATTTTGATCAACAACTATATCTCTCATGAGTTTCTCTTCTTGTGTCGACATTTATTTTTCCAGGTCATGTGTTTCTATTGACTTATCTTATTTGTCTTATTTTCAGGAAATTTTCTGGAGACCAGCTCCCTTGCTGCCACTAACATTGACAAGTTCCGGTTGAAGAGAGGTACTCCGGTTGTTCCTTCTAGAGAGCCAAATCCCTATGACATAGAGGATACCTTGGTGAGCCTCGCAGCTCGGTGGAACCGATGAAGAGTTTTGGATCAGACCTCATGGATGCTGCCATCCGGGTATTCAGTGCCCTTTGGCCCACAGAACCCACTCCTAAAGGTCCCACCACATTGATTGCGAATTTGATGGAATGCGAGACTCAACTCGATCTGTGGAGGGCATCCGCTGTGTGTGCTGGTGCTAACACAACTTTGAGCTTTGTGTTATCCTGGTACAAAGGTCTTGACCTAAATGTTCTCAGTCGCATGCGCACTGGATCCAAATGGAGCAATGACCCGGCCTGCATCGCCCAACGCCAAGGTCACGCCAAGTACCTCATCCAATATGCCCATTGTCATCAATGGAATGATGGGCCGAGCCTCCTTGAAGTCATCGACGATCAAGACATTGAAGGAGATGCTGCCATGGAAGAAGAAGAGTCGGATTTCACCGAGGAAGCCGATGATGATGAGGATGTCGAAGCTAATTGATGACCCATGAGTATAGGGGGTGTATCGCAGTATTTTCGATAAGTAAGCGTGTTGATCCCAACGAGGAGCAGAAGGTGTTGACGAGTGGCTTGGAGCAGGAATTCTCTGTAAATACTTAGCAAACAGATTTTAGGGGTTTTTGATAATGCAGATAAATAAAGTGCGAGTAAATAAAAGACAATAATAATAAATGCAGCAAGTGGCCCAATCCTTTCTTGAGTAAAGGACAAGCCGGTTGTATTACTTAAGATGACCAAACGTTCTCGAGGACACAGGGGAATATCGTCAAGTGCTTTCGCTTCATATAGTTGATTAATCTTCTTTAGTTTGATAAGTGTTGTGTGGGTGAACCTATGCTAATGTACCGACCTTCCTAGGACTAATACATACTTGTGATTATACCCCTTTCAAGAATACGCAAGTACAAGAAAGTAATTAAGATAGAAACCTAACCACAGCTTTAAACTCTGAGATCCTAACCTCCCTTGTGCAAAGGTTTCCTAACAGGGGTTCAGGTTTCTGTCACTCCGGCAACCCCTACGATTAGTAGCCAAATACACAATGCATTCCCCTAGGCCCATAAAGGTGAAGTGTCATGTAGTCGACGTTCACATGACACCACTAGAAGAATAACACCACAACTTAAATAACAAACTATTGAATCTTTCTCAACACAATTCCACTACTAACAACATGACTTCTACCATGTCCTCAAGAACTAAACGAACTACTCACAAGACATCATATGGATCAAGATCAGAGATGGAATAATGACAAGTAACAATCTGAACATAAACGATAATTCAATGGTTCCACTCAATAGCATCAACTATAAAGAGTAATCAACACCGAGAAAGTTTCCCCTAAGAACTATGAAAGATTCAACTCAATTGTTCCAACGGTATGGAGTGGTGATGATGGTGCTGGTGGAGAGGATGATGATGATCCCGATGAAGTCCAGCTTGATGGTGGTGTTGATGGCGATGATCTCCCCACTCCGGGAAGGAATTTCCCCGGCAGATTTCTGCCTGCTGGAGAGCTCTTTCTCTCTCTGCTGTTTTCCACCCCATAGAGGCAGCGGAATCTTTCTATGGTCACTCCCCGAGGCTTAGTGTTTTGTGGGGATAATATATGGGAATGTTCGTTTGTTGTACCAAACTTCATGGGTGAGTGCACCGCGGTACACGAGTTGTCATCAATCGCATGCAGGGGCCGTAGTAGAATCGCCAATTGTCCAGAAGGGCCAAATGGGGGTGAATACAAATCTAACGTCCAAACGGTCGTTTGAACCAGACGAAAAACGGTTGAACTCAAATACCGCCGTTAGGTCAACTCTTCTTGGCCCGCCATGTCAGTATTCCCCGTTATCTTTTCCGGTCGTGGACAAGCTTACCCCCGCGTGGACCAGATCCCTGAGTGGACCAGATCTATTTCTTTGTTTTGCTCTAGTCTTCTCCCCTGCTCCCCTCCCCATAACATTTGCTCAGCTCCGGCTGCTCGTCTCAGATCGGAGCTCGCACTTGCTCTAATTTGCATCCCCGCCATGTCCGGTCAACCTCCCATGCCTCTAATCGAAGCTCGCAGCCGTCGTCGTTGCATCATTTGCCATATCAGAGCTTCGCGTCCCCGAACTAATATCTCGCCTCTAGCTAGTCCTTCTCGCACGACGGAGCGCGTCCCATCAGGCAATCCAGGCCAGCGACCGGCCTCGGGAAGTTGCGTGCTGCCACGCACCCCAGGCATGGTAGCCCTGGCACAGCAGTTCGATGACCACGCTCTCATGGCCACCGGGATGGGCGTCCGTCCTGCCGTGTCGCCGGCAGAGTTGCTGTTGGCTTTCAGGTATCGTTTTGGGATCAGACGAAATGAGGTCGACATTGAGGTATGCGCGCTGCCATTCGATTTTTTCGTCTGGTTCGAGCACAGCTCAGACACCGAGCGTGTTCTGCATTCTTCCCGTTCTTTCGAGTGCTGCAGGGAGAAAATGAGCTTCATGCGTTGGCATCACGCCTGTGGGTGGGACGATCGCTTGGGGCAGCTTCATTTCTTCTCCAAACTCGGCTTTGACGGCCTCCCATTGGATGCTTGGGAGCCGGAGGCCCTCAAGCAGGTAGTCAATAGCCTTGGCGGCGAGCTGGTGGAAATCGTGCCACCGAGCGACAGATGGGTCATCGAGGTAAAGGCATGGCTGAAAGATCCTGACGTCGTTCCTAAGATGTAAGAGGTGCAGATTCCAAGGAGGGCAGGGCGATAGCTTTGCTGGAAGAACCCGGTCATCATCCACCTGGAGGAGGTTCTGGAATCGGTACATGGCATTCAGGGCCCCGAAGAGGCTGCCAGAAAGCGTCCTCGTCGCCTGTAGAGTTGGCCTGGAAGGATCGATGGCACAGGACCACCACCGTTTCGCGACGATGCACATAGTTTTGGTGGGGGAACCGGGCTTGGACGAGCTGGTGGTTCCGATTTCCCTCGAGTGAAGACAAAGCTCTAGTGAATTGCCATGGTATGTGTGGCTAATGAATTTGTAGTATGGAGAGCGTATCAGGAAGTTAGCATCGACTAAAAATGTGTAATAGTTTGAATCGATGTAGTATGTGTGTGTAATAGTTTGAAGTAGTATGTGTGTGTAATAGTTTGAATCGATGTAGTATGTGTGGGTAATGAATTTGATGTAGTGTGTGTGTAATAGTTTGAATCGTTGTAGTTGAACACCATGCTTTATAATTTCTGTGAATAACCAAGGACAACCTCATGAAAAGAGGGTGGTCTGGCAATGAGCAATGTCAATTCTGTGGATGCCAGGAAAATGTAGTCCATCTCCTCTTCAAGTACAAGGTAGCTACATTTGTAATACGTTGAACTGTAGGACCATTTTGCAGGCAACAGAAGACAAAGGAAAAATGGTTTACAGCACAGAGAGCAGACGCAAAATCTGTAGTCTGGGATAAAAAGATGCCAGTTAACTGGATTGAACCACGACTAGTAATTGAAGGAAATAGATACTTGATAGTATTTTCTTACAACAGTAGTACTTCCATACAAAATGGTCTTATACCTGCACAAAAGTGGGATAAACTTCCTACTAGTTTATAGAACAATTCGTCAGCATTTCATCTACAAAAGCCATTCTTCAGTCTGAACTTAACTATTCTACACTAAAGAAACTACAGATCTCCACCAGAAAAGTTGGCTGGCCAATTGCCTTGAGAGGACATAAGTTCTTTGATCATTTAACCCAAACTGATCTATTGCCTTCACGCCAAACTACAAGAAATTTGCATCGTTTATGCACGAGCGATTTGCGTGCGCCAGTCTCGGTTCAGTTGGACCATCCGCGCTGCCGCAACGATTTCTTCGAAACTGAAATTCGGCATTTCCTTCTCGGGATCGTAGGTCCGTGTGAACTCGAACCTGAATTCCAGGGCTGAGCTGATGCCCGCCGCTGACTCCGGCTGTCAAACAATCCAGCATGCTGAGTGTAGACGCTTGGTCGCCGCCACGGTACGGCCTCCGACGGTGCGTAGGATGGAGTGTCTTTGCCGCAGACGGCGTGCTCCCAGCCTCCCCCACTGCAGTAAGGTAGTCCGCGCTGAAGCGTGGATGCGAGAGCTCCTAGACCTTGGCAGTGCCCTGTTCGAGGGTGTGTACCCTCGGCGGCATGCTCTCATGAACGATTTGATGCGTACCTTATTCCCACTGCCTAGAGCATGACGTAATGCCGCCACGTGATTTCTCCACATCGCTCTCTTGGCCCTGCTTGCCGCATCTGGCATCGACGACACCGCCATCGCCGTCGTGGCCGATTCGGCACATTCGGGGAAGTCATCCGCCTGGCAGGGCAATGGGAGACTGGCCTTGAAGTACAGCTTCATGGCCTGCCTTAGAGGGGCTAAATACCATAGTTTCGGCGGCTGCTTAGGCGGGGCCATGTTACCCTAGTTGGTGCGGCATGGAGGAGTTGTGCAAGGTGAACTGTGGTTTGTCAGAGAAGGGGAGTGAAAGACTGACAGTAGTTTTGGACTACAGGCACGCGTGAAAATAACCATCTCCCATTTCCTTAGAGGGTAATAATTTGACACTCGTTGCATTAACCGCTCAATCTTTATTTCCCTTCTCAGCATAAGAGTGCGAACGTATTAAAAAGATCGGTCGTGCCTATCCACCTCATCAGGCAATGTACCAGGACAAGTAGGAGACGGGATCGGGTTTCATTTTAGAAATGTTGACGATTGTGCGCTTATGTTTATACGATATTATTTATATGCCACGATGTACCATCGATTGTAGCAACACCATCAGAAATAGGGGATGACGATGTGGCGTGTTTTCTTTTTTTAAAGGGCATCAGAAACAAGGGATACCGACGTGGCATGTTTTCTGACTGGCAGGCCCGCCTCCTCCACCTTCGACGGCGTGCATCCCAGGTTCGAGGGCTGGTGCCGCCCACCAACACATTATTGTGCAATTTTCCATGTGGAACCTGAATTCCGGCGCTGAGCTGATGCCCATGTCGAACACAGAGAATTCTGAAAGAAGCTACTAAAGATAAATACTTTGAATTCTGAAAGTACTAAAATTAAATACATTACAATTTTGTCTGAAAGGTAATACGCATAGTGCTTATCGAAATGATATAAATACAGTACACATTTCTACTTCGAAAAATAGACCTCAAAATGCTAGCAAATAACCTAGGATTAATATAGGATTCATTCTCCCCTATATATTTCGTCGGCGGCGGCTCCCGCGTGCTGCAACACATATTCAGAGAACTCTCTCCGTCTGCAATGTGCTGCCAGTATCTCGTCTAGAGGGTAAGACCTCGGTGTATGTTCCATACTTAAGCCATACGTCATTGTTGGTTCCTCTTCCTAGGCTTGAACCTCATGATCGTACAGTCTGATATAATTCCTGTAGTATATGCAACCGGGTTTGACTGTGGGGTGTAACTTGGTATCAATGGAGATAGACCGATTGTAATCAACAAAGAGGGCACGACTTCCATTGTCACCGACAACCTCGAGAGAGTCGTTCTCCGTGTCCACCCGGTACAACACCGGTTGCCCTTTGGCGAAATCCCCATTCAACACAAGAAGCAGATTACCATCTGACTCCACAAGGTAAAATTTGTAAGTTCCACGTACCTGTTCAAAGACTGGGGCTGAAATTATTTTGGCCATCGTGACAGTGCTCGCGTGCTGATCTAACTTGATGTTGGTCGGCAAGATGTCTCCATTCTCAAGTAATGCATATACTTCACCTCAGAATGTCGTCATGCAGTCCAGAAGCATAGCAGTAGGTGGCGAATACAATCCTTCTCCAAATGATTCATTGATTTGCCCCGTTGGGGTGCTCTCATCGACCCATGCAATATGATCTAGATAATCAGTGCAAACGAACACCATCACCGGGGACTTTGTCACGACGACAGATTGCAAAAGATCAGATGGTATGTGTGCTTGAAACTCAGTGTTAGACTTATGAGTGATTGGGTTCATAAGCCGAATCTGGTACGGCTCCACCTCTGAGCAAGCATGATGACGCCACGAGAAACACCGACGAAGTAGAATCTTTTGGAAGAAGAGGGCATCAGTTAGCACTAAGATGTTTACAATGGAAAATACCAATAAATATCGGATGTGAATGTGAACCTGCGATGGACATCCATTAGATTTGTCCTAAAGCAACGACCAGTGGTGAGGTTGAGGAAGGTGAAGTCGCCAATGTCTAGAAGTGTGTGATCTATCATGATCCAGTTGTTGAGAAGGAATTCGGGCACCTTTAAAGTGTGGCGCCAATCGGTGCAGACTTCTCGACAAGTAGCATAGGTGTCGACGTACTCCTCTTTCTCCAGCAAGTAGTCGGCGATCTTGCGAAGTGGGTCGGCCGAGAGATCGTTCCAGTTCCTCTTCATCCGGATACTGGCCATGGCTTACGTGCGGCAATGTTTTGATCGAGGAAGAAAGAAGAACTACCACTACGAGGAGAAGAAGAAGAGGATAACAGACGAGGGAGACGAAGCGGAACTGCCACTTGGAGGAAATATGCCCTAGAGGCAATCATAGAGATGATTGTATTTCATGTGTATCCATGAGTTATTATAATGTTCCTTGAATATCCATATACCAGGCAACTTGTATTGATTGGCAATTATGTGAATTGTTTGTGAAACTCTTTACTTGTATGGTTATCTAATAATTGTCCCTAGTCAGAGTTCATGTGAGGACACACGTGAATATTAGACTAGCACATAGATTGGTTGATGACTATGTTTCGCAAGCCATAGACATAGAGATGTCAAACCAATGATGTGGACACATGTTATGAACATGGGGTTGGAGTGACCCAACTTGAGACTAGCAATAATGCTTGCAGCTCTCTCTACCCATCATGTACGTTTTGTCCTTAGACCTGAGATTGTCACATGTACTTGAGATGTGGATTGACCTACTTTGGGGTTATCAAACACTACTCCGTAGCTAGGTAGTTATAAAGGTAGCTTTCGGGTTTGTCCTGATACATGCTGCAAGGCATTGGTCAATCAAGATGGGATTTGCCTCTCTCTACTTGAGAGAGATATCTCTGGGCCCCTCGAGTGATCGGATCCAGAAATGCATGGTCGTGCTACATATGGTTAAGAGTTAACCTAGTAAAGGTATTCTGAATCACAGTATCGAGAAAGAGAGGTCAGCTTGGAGCTAGAAAAAATATCGTGAGGCAAAGGGAAAGACATGTACTCAACCTTGTGATGGTTCGTCTGAATGATTTTTATATGCGTTTAGGAGTTGGCACGTCTTGCTAGAGGCCGCTACCAACTATTGACGGAGTAAGTGTACTCGTGTCATTACTATACGTGTATGAACCTATAGGGTCACACACTTTAGGGGCTGGAAGCCTAATGAGGATTGGATCCGAATTAGACCAGGCTTAGGCTGCTAATGTAGAAGCCCACCAGGGATGCCTATATAAGAGAGAGTGAGGCGAGATGAATAGGGTTGAGCATTCCACCCAGCCGCCACTCCTCTTCCGCTTGTGTTGCACGTGTAGACCTAGCAGTCTGGCGTGTGATGGCTTCCACTCCGGACGTGTGGATACCTCAGAGGTGCTACAGCTATAGCACTTGGACGAGCCGTGCAAAGGGGGCTGCTCATGGGACGAGAACGAGGAGGAGACGTAGAACATCTACACTGCCCCGACGTGGTTCATCGAGTTCTGCAACTGCGCGTCTAGTGGTAATCACGTGATCTATGACAATAGTATTCCTGGTTGACGCGGTAGAAAATTTTGATTTTACGCTAGTGTAGCCTACCCGTTTCCCTTCAGTGGTATCACAGCCGATGCTGTTCAGTCATAGGTTCGGGAAGTTTGCATATGGTGATATGTAGATTGATATGGATGATGTGATCGTCCGTATGGCGGTGGTTCTGGATTGATCTTTGATCTTACTTTCCGTGATCGTGATTCTAAGGTCGTCGAACGACTTACACCTACCGGTCGGTTTCTGCCATCGGGGTAGACAGTAACACATAAATCCTTTTGAATCACGCAAAGATCAATATGATTGATCGAATCGGGAGTTAGATCTGAATCAATGTACCATGATCAAAGGAGTTTGGTCGACGTAACGTGATACCGCGAGGGCGCTGCCCCTTCGAACCCCGCAGGGGGAGACCCCCTAGACCCCCCTTAATCGTAGCCCCCTTTTGGTATCACGTTAAGGTTCATAGGTGCTACGATTTCACATGATCCGGTAGAATGCGATTCTATGCACAACTTGTTTTTGTAGGATTTATGTGATCAGTATGGCCCAAAAATGTATGTGATGCATGTATGTATTTTTTCAATGCCTGTGTGTCGTGAGTAGGGCAACACGGTTGGATCCATATGTGTTCTCAATTATTGTAATGGCCTGCGTGCCAACTTGTGATGATCCCAATACCATGTAATTTTGATTACTAGCTGTTAGGAGTAATATCTTGTATTAGTTCTTGGAGAACTCATCACTTGGAGGATGGATCGCATAGAGCATGAAGATGGAGATCATCATGGTGGACAGGTTCTATGGTGATGGAGATCACCATGAGAAAAATGGGCCATACTGTATCACATCTATGTGAATGCTATTCTTATACGTTTTACTACTATGCATGCTTAGATGATAGAAGTAGAACGATCCCTCACAAAGTTTAAGTTAACCCATGCCCTCCGAACCAAACCTTGCACCATCATATGCCCTGTACAATCGTTGGTGGGTCTATGAAATTAGGGTGCCGCGGTTTTCCTTGGCTGGATGGGTTTGTATCAGATACCTACACACATAAGGGTTGGTGAGCTTAACAAGGTCATCTTAACATTTAAGGACCTTGGGGCATAAAGGTTGGGCGCCTAGTTTTGACATAGAGATGTCACCAACAACAAGAGTCATATGTGATATGATTAGCAAAGGTTGCTTACCGATTTACCTTGTCTTCTAGCAGTCATGCTAAAGCTCACTAGTCGACTTGTTAATTGTGGATCTTGAATCACTTAGTATCAATAGAGGGATGTTGATTTAAGTGGGAGTATATGCTATTAAATTGTTTAATATGTTTTACTCTTTCATGGTTACATGGCTTAGTATTTTGCATTTTTTGTTGTAGATCAATGGCACCGAACAATTCATCACCTTTTGCTTTGCGTTCGATTCTTGAAAAGGATAAACTAAATGGAACAAACTATTCGGACTGGGTCCGTAACCTGAGAATTGTTCTCAGGGCTGAGAAAAAGGAAACTGTTCTGGATACCCCAATCCCGGATGAACCTGCTGATAATGCAACTGCTGCCCTTAAGAATGCCTACAAGAAAGCATGTGATGAATCTCTTGAGGTTAGCTGCCTTATGCTTGCATGCATGGAATCTGATCTTCAAAAGCAGTTTGAGGATCAGGAAGCGTGCGATATGATTGTTGCGCTTAAGGACATGTTCCAGACTCAGGCTAGGACTGAGAGGTACAATGTCGCTAAGTCCTTTGTGGAATGCAAGCTGGCAGAAGGAGCAGTTGTAGGCCCCCATGTGATCAAAATGGTTGGTTATAGTCAAACTTTGGAAAAACTTGGTTTTCCATTAGGCCAAGAGTTGGCCACTGATTTCATTTTGGCATCTCTTCCATCTAGCTATGGGCATTTCATTTCAAACTACCATATGCATGGGGTGGAGAGGGGCCTTAATGAATTATGTGGGGTGCTGAAAACAGCAGAATATGACATTAAGAAGTGTGCAGGGCATAGCCATGTGATGGCTGTGCAGGACAAGCCTAGCTTCAAGAAAAAGGGCACTTCTTGGCAGAAGAAGAAGGGCAAGGCTAAGGATACGATCCCTAAGCCAAACCCTGCGCCCAAGCAAAAGGTTGGACCTGCAAGAGACACTGAGTGTTTCTTTTGTCATGAATATGGCCACTGGAAGAGAAACTGCAGCAAGTACCAGGCTTCTTTGAAGAAGGGTGGAAGTAAGAGTACTTCCCACTCAGGTACGCTTGTTGTAAATGTTGTGGACATTTTTCTCGCAAATTCTTATGTTAACTCTTGGGTATTTGATACCAGATTGGTTGCTCATATTTGCAATTCGATGCAGGGGCAAATAAGAACTAGAGAAGTGCAGAAAGGTGAAGTGGATTTTCGCGTCAGAAATAAAGCAAGGGTTGCTGCATTATTCGTCGGCGTCATGCAACTTCACCTTCCGTCAGGATTTATTATGGAGTTAAATAATTGTTATTACATTCCTAGTATGGGTCGAAACATTTTATCACCTTCATGTTTGATGACGGATGATTATTCAATCGCGAGTATAAACAATGGTTGTGTAATCTCTAAGAATGCTATGTTTGTGGCTGATGCTCCCATTGTGAATGGATTATTTATTTTAAATCTTTATAATGCATGTGTTTACAATGTTAGTGCTAAAAGGCTTCGGCCAAATGATTTGAGTCCTACCTATTTATGGCATTGTCGTTTGGGGCATATAAGTGAAAAGCGCATGAAGAAGCTCCATGGTGATGGTCTTCTAACTTCGTTTGATTTTGAATCATACGAGACATGTCAAGCTTGTTTACTTGGAAAGATGACCAAGACGCCTTTTACGGGGTTTCCCGATAGAGCGACAGACTTGTTGGAACTCATACATACTGATGTATGTGGACCAATGAGCACGAACATCTAGAGGAGGATATCACTACTTCATTACTTTCACTGATGATTTCAGTAGATATGGCTATGTCTACTTGATGAAGCATAAGTCTGAAACTTTTGAAAAGTTCAAAGAGTTTCAGAATGAGGTAGAGAATCAACATGGCAAGAAAATAAAGGCCTTGCGATCTGATCGCGGAGGTGAATATTTGAGTCATAAGTTGAGCAATCATCTTAAGAGTTGCGGAATTGTTCCACAGCTCACGTCGCCTGGAACGCCTCAAAGAAACAGGGTCTCTGAACGGTGTAATCAAACTTTGTTGGACATGGTTTGATCGATGATGAGCCAGTCGGATTTACCATTATCATTTTGGGGTTACGCGCTAGAAACAGCAGCTTTCACACTAAACAGGGTACCGTCTAAATTCGTAGTTAAGACACCATATGAGATGTGGACTGGAAAGAATCCCAGTTTGTCTTATCTAAAGATTTGGGGTTGTGATGCATTTGTCAAGCGACTTCAGTCGGACAAGCTAACACCCAAATCGGATAAGTGCATTTTTGTGGGATACCCAAGGGAAACATTAGGGTATTACTTCTACAACCGATAAGAGGGCAAAGTGTTTGTCGCTCATAGCGGTGTTTTCCTAGAGAATGAGTTTCTCACAAAGGGAACGAGTGGAAGGTCGGTGCGACTTGAAGAAGTTCAAGATGAGCCAGTCGGGGATGCTTCTACGAGTGATGCTATTGTAGCAGAACAAGTTGAGGAACCCGTGGCAATAGAAGCACCACAGCCACGAAGGTCGGCGAGGCTCCACGAAGCGCGAGAGTTATTATTGTTAGACAATGATGAGCCTGCGACCTATGCAGAAGCGATGGTGGATCCAGACTCTGAGAAATGGCTGATTGCCATGAGATCCGAGATAGAGTCCATGGGAGACAATCAAGTTTGGAACTTGGTTGACCTGCCTGATGGTTTTAAAGCCATCAAGTGCAAGTGGGTCTATAAGAAGAAGATTGATATGGATGGAAATGTTCACATCCATAAAGCTCGACTTGTTGCAAAAGGTTTTCGACAAGTTCAAGGAGTTGACTACGATGAGACTTTCTCGCCCGTAGCGATGCTTAAATCTATGCGGATCATTCGAGCCATTGCTGCATATTTCAATTATGAGATATGGCAGATGGACATCAAGACGGCTTTCTTAAATGGAATCCTTACTGAGGACGTGTATATGATGCAGCCTGAAGGTTTTGTCGATCCAAACAATGTTGGAAAGGTATGCAAACTTCAAAAGTCTATTTATGGGCTGAAGCAAGCATCTCGGAGTTGGAACATTCGATTTGATGAAGTTGTAAAGGAGTTTGGCTTCATCAAAAACGAACAAGAACCTTGTGTGTATAAAAAGAAAATGGGTAATCGCTTGTATTTCTAATCTTATATGTAGATGACATATTACTGATTGGAAATGATATTCCTATGCTCGAGTCTGTTAAGACCTCACTGAAAAATAGTTTTTCTATGAAGGACTTAGGAGAAGCGGCATATATTCTAGGTATAAAGATCTATAGAGATAGATCAAGGAGGCTAATTGGATTAAGCCAGAGTACGTACATTGAGAAAGTGTTGAAACGGTTCAGCATGGAAGAGGCTAAGAAGGGGTTCTTGCCCATGTCTCACAGCATTAAACTTAGCAAGACTCAGTGTCCTTCGACCACTGATGAGCGAGAGCGCATGAGTAGGGTTCCATATGCTTCAACTATTGGATCCATCATGTACGCGATGACATGTACTCGCCCAGATGTTTCCTATGCTCTAAGTGTTATGGGCAGATACCAGGCTGATCCAGGTGAGAGTCACTGGACAGCGGTAAAGAATATCCTTAAGTACTTGAGAAGGACTAAGGATATGTTCCTAGTTTATGGAGGTGAGATTGAACTCAATGTAAAGGGATACACAGATGCGAGTTACCTTAACGACTCAGATGACTTGAAATCACAATCAGGTTATGTGTTTGTCATGAATGGTGGTGCTGTGAGCTGGAAAAGTTCCAAGCAAGATACAGTGGCCTCCTCTTCAACAGAAGCTGAATATATTGCTGCCTCGGAGGCTGCAAAGGAAGCTGTTTGGATTAGGAATTTCCTAATCGCTCTTGGTGTGGTTTAGAACTCGTCCAATCCCGTGGATGTTTATTGTGACAACAATGGTGCTATTGCACAAGCCAAGGAACCTAGACAGCACCAGAAGAACAAACATATTCGCATGCGTTACCATCTGATTCATGAGTTCATTGATGATGGTAGTGTCATGTTATGCAAAATACATACGGACTCAAATGTTGCTGATCCCTTGACTAAGCCACTCCCTCAGCCTGCGCATGAAGCGCACACAAGAGCAATAGGTATTAGATACTATCTAGATTGACTCTAGTGCAAGTGGGAGACTGAAGGAAATATGCCCTAGAGGCAATCATAGAGATGATTGTATTTCATGTGTATCCATGAGTTATTATAATGTTCCTTGAATATCCATATACCAGGCAACTTGTATTGATTGGCAATTATGTGAATTGTTTGTGAAACTCTTTACTTGTATGGTTATCTAATAATTGTCCCTAGTCGGAGTTCATGTGAGGATACACGTGAATATTAGACTAGCACATCGATTGGTTAATGACTATGTTTCGCAAGTCATAGACATAGAGATGTCAAACCAATGATGTGGACACATGTTATGAACATGGGGTTGGACTGACCCAACTTGAGACTAGCAATAATGCTTGCATCTCTCTCTACACATCATGTACGTTTTGTCCTTAGACCTGAGATTGTCACATGTACTTGAGATGTTGATCGACCTACTTTGGGGTTATCAAACACTACTCCGTAGCTGGGTAGTTATAAAGGTAGCTTTCGGGTTTGTCCTGATACATGCTACAAGGCATCGGTCAATCAAGATGGGATTTGCCCCTCTCTACTTGAGAGAGATATCTCTGGGCCCCTCGAGTGATCGAATCCAGAAATGCATGGTTGTGCTACATATGGTTAAGAGTTAACCTAGTAAAGGGATTCTGAATCACAGTATCGAGAAAGAGAGGTTAGCTTGGAGCTAGACCAAATATCGTGAGGCAAAGGGAAAGACATGTACACAACCTTGTGATGGTTCGTCCGAATGATCTTTATATGCGTTTAGGAGTTGGCACATCTTGCTATAGGCAGCTACCAACTATTGATGGAGTAAGTGTACTCGTGTCATGACTATACGTGTATGAACCTATAGGGTCACACACTTTAGGGGCTGGAAGCCTAATGAGGATTGGATCCGAATTAGACCAGGCTTAGGCTGCTAATGGGCTGCTAATGTAGAAGCCCACCAGGGATGCCTATATAAGAGAGAGTGAGGCGAGCTGAATAGGGTTGAGCATTCCACCCAGCCGCCACTCCTCTTCCACTTGTGTTGCACGTGCAGACCTAGCAGTCTGGCGTGTGAAGGCTTCCACTCCGGACGTGTGGATACCTCGGAGGTGCTGTAGCTGTAGCACTTGGACGAGCCGCGCAAACGGGGCTGCTCGTGGGACGAGAACGAGGAGGAGACGTAGAACATCTACACTGCCCCGACGTGCTTCATCGAGTTCCGCAACTGCGCGTCTAGTGGTAATCCCGTGATCTATGACAATAGTATTCCTGGTTGACGTGGTAGAAATTTTTGATTTTACGCTAGTGTAGCCTACCCGTTTCCCTTCACCACTGCGAGGATACGAGGAGACGAGGGAGAAGAAGCGGAACTGTAACTTCAAGGAGACGAGGATCAATGGGAATTTTTTTCGGAACTAGTGCGTGAACTAGCCATGCACTGCATGCAAGTTTTGATCAAACAGACTGACATGTGGGACCTGCTAAAAAATCCCATGAAGTGCTACCGTGCATAGTGCGTTGACAGGTGGCATGTTTTCTGACTGGCGGGCCCGCCTCCTCCACCTTTGACGGCGCGCTCCCAGGTTCGAAGGCTGGTGCCGCCCACCAACACATTATTGTGCAATTTTCCATGATTTGTCGCCACTAGCTCAGCTCCGCTCCGCTCCTCTGCTCCTGCTGCCACCACTCTACTCAGTCGTGCACCGCTCTCGTCGTCCCCTTGGGTCATCGTCCTCCCACCCTCCCCTCCCTGCCATCCACTCACGTCCCCTCCCCTCCCTGCCCTATCTCCTTGTTGCCGTCCACCGCCCAGGTTCGTCTGGAAACGAAAACCAAGAGTCGGCCGTTGGGTTAGGAGCCCAACGACGCTGGTGATTCGGATCCTGCTCGGAGATGGATCCTGCGAGGCTTGAGAGCACGGATATGGGTCCTGCGCGGCTGGAGAGCACAGAATCTCCTTCAAGTCTGGAGAGCACAGAGGACAACGAAACAGGGGGAGAGGAAGTGGGGTGTAGAGCTTTGGAGGTATGGAGCCCGGAGAAGGTGCAGTGCGTCCACATTGAAGGGTAAGAACCGTGATTCCTTTTCTGCATACCCCAATTAGCGTTTCTAGTCCCATGGTGATGGCAAGGATATGTGTTGGTAACCGCGGGACGTCTGTACAACTTGTCCTTGAGCATGATGCTTTGTCAAGTGAGCATGAAGGCACTGAAATGTGTGGCGGTGTGGATGATGATGAGAAAGCATATCCAGATGTGGCTGCTGACCCTGATAGGATGGAGAGTAGGGAATATTTGGTTGATTCGAACTTTGAGCCTGACTATGGGACTGATTAGGAAGAGGAATGTGAAGATGTGGAAATGGGATGTAGATACGACGACAAAGACGAGGACATGCCAGTGATACACTTTGACAGGGATAATCATGCAATTGATGAGGGGACTGTCTTTGATAATGTGGTGGACTGCAGATATGTAGTTGCAACCTATGCAATCAGAGTTGGGTTTGAATTTATCATTGAAAAGAGCGACCAAAAGAGATTTAGGGTGCACTGTAGGGAAATTAATGTGTGTAAATGGAGATTACATGCATCTCCAATGCGGGGTGGACACCCATTTCAGGTTGCAATAGCTACATTTAGTTCCAGTCTTTCTCATATTTATTCTGCTGATAACTAGCTCTGAATTATTTGGATTCTTATCGAATGCAGATCAAAGTAAACACGAAGAAACACAACTTCCCTAATACTTCTTTAAGTGGTAAAATTAGACCGGCGACTACCAAGTGGATTGCTGCTACTGTATTTGACTAGGTGAGGCAGGATCATAACATTGGACCTGCTGAACTCAGAGCAAAGATTAGCAAAAAGTTTAACGTTATGATTCCTTAGCGCAGAGTCTTTGATAGGAAGGAGATGGCTCTAGACTTCATTCAAGGCAAGTGGAATGACAGTTTTCATATGTTGTATAGTTTCAAAGCTCAGGTAGAGAAAACATCACCTGGTAGTGTTGTTGACATTGATTACGAGGTTGTGAAAGGAAGAGAAAAGGTCTCGAGGGGGTCAGGTATAAGCAGGCAGATAATATATGCTTGAGGAGATGTTTTGTCTGCCTGAAGGCATGCTGGAAGGGGTTCCTAGACGGCTGGAGGCCATACTTGGCAATAGGCGCAACTTCTTTAACAGGGAAGTTCAGGGGACATATTGCTTCTTCTTGTGCTTTGGACGCGCATAATTGGCTTCTACCCGTAGCTTATGCTGTTCTTGAGGGTGAATCAAATGAAAGCTGGACATGGTTCACGTAGAGACTATGGGAAGTAATTGGTCACCCTAAAGGCTTGGTGATACACACCGGTGCATGCGAGGGTCTTGAGAATGCTGTGTTTCCTGGGGTTGAGCATAGGGAATGCATGCGGCACCTCGCTACTAACTTCACAAAGAAGTTCAAAGGAAAGATCTTTGAAGAGGACTTGTGGCGATTAGCATACACATACACCCCAAGCACGCATGCTACTTACTTGCAGAACATGTATGTAGTGTCAAAGGTGAAAAAATACCTTGAAGAACATCACACCAAGCTATGGGCCAGAAGCAAGTTTGGTGAGTTAAGCAAGGTGGATTTTGTTTGCAATAATTTGGCAGAGAGTTTCAATGATAAGATTTCGGGCATGAAGACACTTGGAATTGTTGTTTTGTTGGATGCAATAAGACAGTGCATAATGGTGAAGATAGATTTAAGGCAAAGAATTTGTGCAAGAAATTTTTTAGGCCATAAAATAGTTCCAAAGGTGGTTATGTTACTGAATGTAAGAACCGGGGCAATGAGAAAGATAAAGATGAGGATGGTCAGATGTTCCAGAACATTGGCTGAGGTTTATGCAGAATACAAGCATGGAAGTGAACGCAGATACGCTGTAGACATTGGAAACAAGACTTGTTCATGCAGGCAGTGGAAGATTACTGGTCTGCCATGTCACCATGCAATTTACCTCATCTTAAAACTTAGAGGTAGCGGAGCTGAAATAGAGAACTATGTCGACAACTATTTCTCCGTGGACAAGTTTGTTGCAACTTATGCAGAAAACATACCACCTATGGCTGATGAAAATGATTGGGAGATTGTCGATCCAGGGTTCAAACTTCAACCACCAGTTCTTAGTAGGCCACCTGGGAGGCCTAGAAAGCTAAGGATCGAAGCCTCCACCGATAAAGGTTCAAGGCTGGGAGATAGGAAAAGGAAATGCAAACGTTGTGGCGGATTGGCCATATCAAGAGGTTGTGCAAAAACCCAGTTGCACATGATATTGTCCCTGTTCACACCCCGGTGGTAGAAAATGAGGCTTCTCAGCCAGAACTGGAGGAAGAGCATCGCGAAGACGGTGATGAGCACTCGGAGGAAAACATACGTAAGCAGACAATTTATGAAGAAGTGGAGCTGCCGGCGGGAAAAGGGTGTGAAAAGAGAGAAAAGGGTAAGCGAAACGGGGAGGAAAGGGCAAATAATGGAGGTGTATGATAATATGAAGAAGTTGCGGGGGTGATTGAGGATGTTCTTGAGGATCTTTCGGCTAACTGCAGGAGAAATAATAAATCTCTGCCAATTTCATCTTTGTATGATTCTCTGGATGAAAGGTAAGCTTAAAATTTGTTTTATTTACCATTTTATCATTTTTTATCCTCATCAACTGATGCTTAATGCAGCGTGGGCTAGCAGACTAATAAGAGGAGCAGAAAGATGCGAGCACAGTAACGTCGTATGTTGAATTATATCATTGAAACTAAACTAGCCGTGTCATCTTTATTTATATTTGGCGCGTGCAACGTGTCTGTGATGGGGTCTGTGGACCAGATTACAATTTTTTAAATATTATTACATTAATTTTTTACCTGCGTTTGGACGCGGCTACTAGTTCCCATCTCCCTTGCATTCCCATCTCCTCTGGCACACTCCAGAATTATGGCTGTGCCATCAAGTTGCAGAGTCAGCGTATTGTCCCATTAGATATGAACGCAGTGACTTTGTTTGTTCAGAATTTGACGACTTTTGATTAGTTTGAAAGACAGACAAACCTAAAACATGTATCTAGACATGTTTTGGGTATAAACACATTTATTAAATATCTAAAAAAACTAAGTCAGTTATATCTGGACAGGAGTAGTACACTATTACAACACGCTCGATCCCTTCTCATCTGGCGCACTCCAAATTATGGCTATGCCATCAAGTGCTGGGAGCAGAGTCAGCGTATTGTCCCATCAGATATGCCAGGAACGCGCGAACTTTATTTTCAGGATCGGACGAGTTTCGATCGACTAGTTTCAAAGACAAAGACAACTAAAACATGGCCAACATATATAGATTATGATGATAATCGACCATGACTCAAGTGACCCAGATCCAAAGAGCGCATTAAGATACCGTACATAGATTTAATTTATGCTTAAGTGGCCCTAATCGACTATGACGCTCCCGCAGTCTCCATCACTGACGATGTTGTCCGCATCGCCGCCAGCCTCCTCCGTGTCGGAATCGATGCCGACGTTCCCGGCAGCGTTCCTCCTCCTCATGGATTCTTCACGTCGCGCTGCATCGATAATGGTGGAGGTCATACGCCACGGAACTACCCAGAAGCGTTGTGTCCCTTCGGGGTTGCGCAGATCCGGGTGGATCTCCCGCCGGTGGGTTCCGCACAGCTCAATCAACACAACCCGCTCCTTCTTGAACAGCTTTCGCCAGTACGCGCTCGTGCGTGAGTAACGCGCCATTGCCCTCTTCCGCTCCGACAGCTGGCGGCGGCGCTCCTCGATCTGCCTCGCCAACGCGTTGTCGCGCAAGAGCGACACGACAGGAACCCCGGCGTAGCTGAGCTCGAAGCCGGCCGGAAGCCTCACGAACGGTAGCGCGAGTATGTCGTAGTGGGCGAACATCTGAGCCTCGTGCAAGCTAAGTTTGGGCCTCTCCCTCTCCATGGCGATGAAGGAACACGATCCGATCTTCGGCCTCGAGGTTAAGGGGATAAGGGCAAGGACGTAGGCCCAGCGTCGTTGCCACTGCCAATCAGTTTGCAGAACAGACTTCTCGCGAATCGCCCTCGCGAAGGACATCCTTATCGTCCACGCACCCCGATCCAACGGTGCCTAACAATCGGGGATCGGGTCTTCTAGAACCCCAGAGCGGTTGCTGCTTAGCTCTGCGTCCCGATTGTTTGTGGCCAACGGCTATAGTTGAAAATAATACACATTTCAATGACACTAGTGGATAAATATGTGGTCTCTGAAGAGAATACACATCCAATGACTCTACCTGTGGTTAATGAGAAGAACACACATTTCAATGACAATGGTGGATCCATATGTGGTATGTGAAAAGAATAGTCATGAAATGACTCTAGTTGTTGTTAGTAAAAAGAACACACATGCAATGACACTGGTGGATCCATATGTGGTATGTGAAAAGAACACACATGCAATGACTCTGGTTCTTGTTAGTAAAAAGAACACACATGCAATGAACTGGTGGATCCATGTGTGGTCTCTGAAGAGAACACACATTTCAATGACTCTGGTTGTTGTTAGTAAAAAGAACACACATGCAATGACACTGGTGGATCCATGTGTGGTCTCTGAAGAGAACACACATGCAATGACTCTGGTTGTTGTTAGTAAAAAGAGCACACATGCAATGACACTGGTGGATCCATAGGTGGATTGTGAAAAGAACACACATGCAATGACACTGGTGGATCCATATGTGGTATGTGAAAAGAACACACATGAAATGACTCTAGTTGTTGTTAGTAAAAATAACACACATGCAATGACACTGGTGGATCCATAGGTGGATTGTGAAAAGAGCACACATGCAATGACACTGGTGGATCCATATGTGGTATGTGAAAAGAACACACATGCAATGACTCTGGTTGTTGTGAGTAAAAAGAACACACATGCAATGACACTGGTGGATCCATAGGTGGATTGCGAAAAGACCACACACGCAATGACACTGGTGGATCCATATGTGGTATGTGAAAAGAACACACATGCAATGACTCCAGTTGTTGTTAGTAAAAAGAACACACTTGCAATGACACTGGTGGATCCATGTGTGGTCTCTGAAGAGAACACACATTTCAATGACACTGGTGGATCCATATGTGGTATGTGAAAAGAACACACATGCAATGACCCTGGTGGATTGTGAAAAGAGCACACATCCAATGACACTGGTGGATCCATATGTGGTATGTGAAAAGAACAAACATGCAATGACTCTAGTTGTTGTTAGTAAAAAGAACACACATGCAATGCCACTGGTGGATCCATATGTGGTATGTGAAAAGAACACACATGCAATGACTCTGGTTGTTGTTAGTAAAAAGAACACACATGCACTGACACTGGTGGATCCATAGGTGTATTGTGAAAAGAGCACACATGCAATGACACTGGTGGATCCATATGTGGTATGTGAAAAGAACACGCATCCAATGACTCGTGTTGTTGTTAGTAAAAAGAACACACTTGCAATGACACTGGTGGATCCATAGGTGGATTGTGAAAAGAGCACACATGCAATGACACTGGTGGATCTATATGTGGTATGTGAAAAGAACACACATGCAATGACTCCAGTTGTTGTTAGTAAAAAGAACACACATGCAATAACACTAGTGGATCCATGTGTGGTCTCTGACGAGAACACACATTTCAATGACACGGGTGGATCCATATGTGGTATGTGAAAAGAACACACATGAAATGACTCCAGTTGTTGTTAGTAAAAAGAACACACACGCAATGACACTGGTGGATCCATATGTGCTATGTGAAAAGAACACACATGCAATGACTCTGGTTGTTGTTAGTAAAAAGAACACACATGCAATGACACTGGTGGATCCAAATGTGGTCTCTGAAGAGAACACATATTTCAATCACACTGGTGGATCCATATGTGGTATGCGAAAAGAACACACATGCAATGACACTGGTGGATCCATAGGTGGATTGTGAAAAGAGCACACATGCAATGACACTGGTGGATCCATATGTGGTATGTGAAAAGAACACACATGCAATGACTCTGGTTGTTGTGAGTAAAAAGAACACACATGCAATGACACTGGTGGATCCATAGGTGGATTGTGAAAAGATCACACACGCAATGACACTGGTTGATCCATATATGGTATGTGAAAAGAACACACATGCAATGACTCCAGTTGTTGTTAGTAAAAAGAACACACTTGCAATGACACTGGTGGATCCATGTATGGTCTCTGAAGAGAACACACATTTCAATCACACTGGTGGATCCATATGTGGTATGTGAAAAGAACACACATGCAATGACACTGGTGGATCCATAGGTGGATTGTGAAAACAGCACACATCCAATGACACTGGTGGATCCATATGTGGTGTGTGAAAATTACAAACATGCAATGACTCCAGTTGTTGTTAGTAAAAAGAACACACATGCAATGCCACTGGTGGATCCATATGTGGTATGTGAAAAGAACACACATGCAATGAATCTGGTTGTTGTTAGTAAAAAGAACACACATGCAATGGCACTGGTGGATCCATAGGTGGATTGTGAAAAGAGCACACATGCAATGACACTGGTGGATCCATATCTGGTATGTGAAAAGAACACACATGCAATGACTCTGGTTGTTGTTAGTAAAAAGAACACACATGCAATGACACTAGTGGATCCATAGGTGGATTGTGAAAAGAGCACACATGCAATGACACTGGTTGGATCCATATGTGGTATGTGAAAAGAACACACATGCAATGACTCCAGTTGTTGTTAGTAAAAAGAACACACATGAAATGACACTGGTTGTTGTTAGTAAAAAGAACATACATGCAATGACACTGGTGGATCCATGTGTGGTCTCTGAAGAGAACACACATGCAATGACTCTGGTTGTTGTTAGGAACAAGAGCACACATGCAATAACACTAGTGGATCCATATGTGGATTGCGAAAAGAACACACATGCAATGACACTGGTGGATCCATATGTGGTATGTGAAAAGAACACACATGCAATGACTCCAGTAGTTGTTAGTAAAGAGAACACACATGCAATGACACTGGTGGATCCATAGGTGGATTGTGAAAAGAGCACAGATGCAATGACACTGGTAGATCCATATGTGGTATGTGAAAAGAACACGCATGCAATGACTCATGTTGTTGTTAGTAAAAAAGAACACACATGCAATGACACTGGTGGATCCATAGGTGGATTGTGAAAAGAGCACACATGCAATGACACTGGTGGATCTATATGTGGTATGTCAAAAGAACACACATGCAATGACTCTAGTTGTTGTTAGTAAAAAGAACACAAATGCAATAACACTAGTGGATCCATGTGTGGTCTCTGACGAGAACACACATTTCAATGACACTGGTGGATCCATATGTGGTATGTGAAAAGAACACACATGAAATGACTCTAGTTGTTGTTAGTAAAAAGAACACACACGCAATGACACTGGTGGATCCATATGTGCTATGTGAAAAGAACACACATGCAATGACTCTGGTTGTTGTTAGTAAAAAGAACACACATGCAATGACACTGGTGGATCCAAATGTGGTCTCTGAAGAGAACACACATTTCAATGACTCTGGTTGTTGTTAGTAAAAAGAACACACATGCAATGACACAGGTGGATTCATGTGTGGTCTCTGAAGAGAACACACATGCAATGACTCTAGTTGTTGTTAGTAAAAAGAGCACACATGCAATGACACTGGTGGATCCATAGGTGGATTGGGAAAAGAACACACATGCAATGACACCGGTGGATCCATATGTCGTATAAGAACACACATGAAATTACTCCGGTTGTTGTTATTAAAAAGAACACACATGCAATGACACTGGTTGTTGTTAGTAAAAAGAACATACATGCAATGACACTGGTGGATCCATGTGTGGTCTCTCAACAGAACACACATGCAATGACTCTGGTTGTTGTCAGGAAAAAGAGCACACATGCAATGACACTGGTGGATCCATATGTGGATTGCGAAAAGAACACACATGCAATGACACTGGTGGATCCATATGTGGTATGTGAAAAGAACACACATGCAATGACTCCAGTTGTTGTTAGTAAAAATAACACACATGCAATGACACTGGTGGATCCATGTGTGGTCTCTGAAGAGAACACACATTTCAATGACTATGGTTGTTGTTAGTAAAAAGAACACACATGCAATGACAATGGTGGATCCATGTGTGGTCTCCGAAGAGAACACACATGCCATGACTCTGGTTGTTGTTAGTAAAAAGAGCTCACGTGCAATGACACTGGTGGATCCATAGGTGGATTGTGAAAACAACACACATGCAATGACACTGGTGGATCCATATGTGGTATGTGAAAAGAACACACATGAAATGACTCCAGTTGTTGTTAGTAAAAAGAACACACATGCAATGATACTGGTGGATCCATAGGTGGATTGTGAAAAGAGCACACATGCAATGACACTGGTGGATCCATATGTGGTATGTGAAAAGAACACACATGCAATGACTCTGGTTGTTGTGAGTAAAAAGAACACACATGCAATTACACTTGTGGATCCATAGGTGGATTGTGAAAAGATCACACACGCAATGACACTGGTTGATCCATATATGGTATGTGAAAAGAACACACATGCAATGACTCCAGTTGTTGTTAGTAAAAAGAACACACTTGCAATGACACTGGTGGATCCATGTGTGGTCTCTGAAGAGAACACACATTTCAATGACACTGGTGGATCCATATGTGGTATGTGAAAAGAACACACATGCAATGACACTGGTGGATCCATAGGTGGATTGTGAAAACAGCACACATCCAATGACACTGGTGGATCCATATGTGGTATGTGAAAATTACAAACATGCAATGACTCTAGTTGTTGTTAGTAAAAAGAACAGACATGCAATGCCACTGGTGGATCCATATGTGGTATGTGAAAAGAACACACATGCAATGACTCTGGTTGTTGTTAGTAAAAAGAACACACATGCAATGACACTGGTGGATCCATAGGTCGATTGTGAAAAGAGCACACATGCAATGACACTGGTGGATCCATATGTGGTATGTGAAAAGAACACACATGCAATGACTCTGGTTGTTGTTAGTAAAAAGAACACACATGCAATGACACTGGTGGATCCATAGGTGGATTGTGAAAAGAGCACACATGCAATGACACTAGTGGATCCATATGTGGTATGTGAAAAGAACACACATGCAATGACTCCAGTTGTTGTTAGTAAAAAGAACACACATGAAATGACACTGGTTGTTGTTAGTAAAAAGAACATACATGCAATGACACTGGTGGATCCATGTGTGGTCTCTGAAGAGAACACACATGCAATGACTCTGGTTGTTGTTAGGAAAAAGAGCACACATGCAATGACACTGGTGGATCCATATGTGGATTGCGAAAAGAACACACATGCAATGACACTGGTGGATCCATATGTGGTATGTGAAAAGAACACACATGCAATGACTCCAGTTGTTGTTAGTAAAAAGAACACACATGCAATGACACTGGTGGATCCATGTGTGGTCTCTGAAGAGAACACACATTTCAATCACACTTGTGGATCCATATGTGGTATGTGAAAAGAACACACATGCAATGACACTGGTGGATCCATAGGTGGATTGTGAAAAGAGCACACATGCAATGACACTGGTGGATCCATAGGTGGATTGTGAAAAGACCACACACGCAATGACACTGGTGGATCCATATGTGGTATGTGAAAAGAACACACATGCAATGACTCCAGTTGTTGTTAGTAAAAAGAACACACTTGCAATGACACTGGTGGATCCATGTGTGGTCTCTGAAGAGAACACACATTTCAATGACACTGGTGGATCCATCTGTATTATTTGAAAAGAACACACATGCAATGACCCTGGTGGATTGTGAAATTAGCACACATCCAATGACACTGGTGGATCCATATGTGGTATGTGAAAAGAACAAACATGCAATGACTCCAGTTGTTGTTAGTAAAAAGAACACACATGCAATGCCACTGGTGGATCCATATGTGGTATGTGAAAAGAACACACATGCAATGACTCTGGTTGTTGTTAGTAAAAAGAACACACATGCACTGACACTGGTGGATCCATAGGTGGATTGTGAAAAGAGCACACATGCAATGACACTTGTGGATCCATATGTGGTATGTGAAAAGAACACGCATGCAATGACTCATTTGTTGTTAGTAAAAAGAACACACATGCAATGACACTGGTGGATCCATAGGTGGATTGTGAAAAGAGCACACATGCAATGACACTGGTGGATCCATATGTGGTATGTGAAAAGAACACACATGAAATGACTCCAGTTGTTGTTAGTAAAAAGAACACACACGCAATGACACTGGTGGATCCATATGTGCTATGTGAAAAGAACACACATGCAATGACTCTGGTTGTTGTTAGTAAAAAGAACACACATGCAATGACACTGGTGGATCCATGTGTGGTTTCTGAAGAGAACACACATTTCAATGACTATGGTTGTTGTTAGTAAAAAGAACACACATGCAATGACATAGGTGGATCCATGTGTGGTCTCTGAAGATAACACACATGCAATGACTCTGGTTGTTGTTAGTAAAAAGAGCTCACGTGCAATGACACTGGTGGATCCATAGGTGGATTGTGAAAACAACACACATGCAATGACACTGGTGGATCCATATGTGGTATGTGAAAAGAACACACATGAAATGACTCCAGTTGTTGTTAGTAAAAAGAACACACATGCAATGATACTAGTGGATCCATAGGTGGATTGTGAAAAGAGCACACATGCAATGACACTGGTGGATCCATATGTGGTATGTGAAAAGAACACACATGCAATGACTCTGGTTGTTGTGAGTAAAAAGAACACACATGCAATTACACTTGTGGATCCATAGGTGGATTGTGAAAAGATCACACACGCAATGACACTGGTTGATCCATATATGGTATGTGAAAAGAACACACATGCAATGACTCCAGTTGTTGTTAGTAAAAAGAACACACTTGCAATGACACTGGTGGATCCATGTGTGGTCTCTAAAGAGAACACACATTTCAATGACACTGGTGGATCCATATGTGGTATGTGAAAAGAACACACATGCAATGACACTGGTGGATCCATAGGTGGATTGTGAAAACAGCACACATCCAATGACACTGGTGGATCCATATGTGGTATGTGAAAATTACAAACATGCAATGACTCCAGTTGTTGTTAGTAAAAAGAACACACATGCAATGCCACTGGTGGATCCATATGTGGTATGTGAAAAGAACACACATGCAATGACTCTGGTTGTTGTTAGTAAAAAGAACACACATGCAATGACACTGGTGGATCCATAGGTGGATTGTGAAAAGAGCACACATGCAATGACACTGGTGGATCCATATGTGGTATGTGAAAAGAACACACATGCAATGACTCTGGTTGTTGTTAGTAAAAAGAACACACATGCAATGACACTGGTGGATCCATAGGTGGATTGTGTAAAGAGCACACATGCAATGACACTAGTGGATCCATATGTGGTATGTGAAAAGAACACACATGCAATGACTCCAGTTGTTGTTAGTAAAAAGAACACACATGCAATGACACTGATGGATCCATGTGTGGTCTCTCAAGAGAACACACATTTCAATTACACTAGTGGATCCATATGTGGTATGTGAAAAGAACACACATGAAATGACTCCTGTTGTTGTTAGTAAAAAGAACACACATGCAATGACACTGGTGGATCCATATGTGCTATGTGAAAAGAACACACATGCAATGACTCTGGTTGTTGTTAGTAAAAAGAACACACATGCAATGACACTGGTGGATCCATGTGTGGTCTCTAAAGAGAACACACATTTCAATGACTCTGGTTGTTATTAGTAAAAAGAAAACACATGCAATGACACTGGTGGATCCATGTGTGGTCTCTAAAGAGAACACATATGCAATGACTCTAGTTGTTGTTAGTAAAAAAAGCACACATGCAATGACACTGGTGGATCCATAGGTGGATTGTGAAAAGAACACACATGCAATGACACTGGTGGATGCATATGTGGTATGTGAAAAGAACACACATGAAACTACTCTAGTTGTTGTTATTAAAAATAACACACATGCAATGACACTGGTTATTAGTAGAAAGAACACACATGCAATGACACTGGTGGATCCATGTGTGGTCTCTGAAGAGAACACACATGCAATGACTCCGGTTGTTGTTAGGAAAAAGAGCACACATGCAATGACACTGGTGGATCCATAGGTGTATTGTGAAAAGAGCACACATGCAATGACACTGGTGGATCCATATGTGGTATGTGAAAAGAACACACATGCAATGACTCGAGTTGTTGTTCGTTAAAAGAACACACATGCAATGACACTGGTGGATCCATGTGTGGTCTCTGAAGAGAACACACATTTCAATGACACTGGTGGATCCATATGTGGTATGTGAAAAGAACACACATGAAATGACTCTAGTTGTTGTTAGTAAAAAGAAAACACATGCAATGACACTGGTGGATCCATGTGGGGTCTCTAAAGAGAACACATATGCAATGACTCTAGTTGTTGTTAGTAAAAAAAGCACACATGCAATGACACTGGTGGATCCATAGGTGGATTGTGAAAAGAACACACATGCAATGACACTGGTGGATGCATATGTGGTATGTCAAAAGAACACACATGAAATTACTCCGGTTGTTGTTATTACAAATAACACACATGCAATGACACTGGTTGTTGTTAGTAAAAAAACACACATGCAATCACACTGGTGGATCCATGTGTGGTCTCTGAAGAGAACACACATGCAATGAGTCTGGTTGTTGTTAGGGAAAAGAGCACACATGCAATGACACTGGTGGATCCATATGTGGATTGTAAAAAGAACACACATGCAATGACACTGGTGGATCCATATGTGGTATGTGAAAAGAACACACATGCAATGACTCCAGTTGTTGTTAGTAAAAAGAACACACATGCAATGACACTGGTGGATCCATGTGTGGTCTCTGAAGAGAACACACATTTCAAGCACACTGGTGGGTCCATATGTGGTATGTGAAAAGAACACACATGCAATTACACTGGTGGATCCATAGGTGGATTGTGAAAAGAGCACACATGCAATGACACTGGTGGATCCATATGTGGTATGTGAAAAGAACACACATGCAATGACTCCAGTTGTTGTTAGTAAAAAGAACACACATGCAATGACACTGGTGGATCCATGTGTGGTCTCTGAAGAGAACACACATTTCAATCACACTGGTGGATCCATATGTGGTATGTGAAAAGAACACACATGCAATGACACTAGTGGATCCATAGGTGGATTGTGAAAAGAGCACACATGCAATGACACTGGTGGATCCATATGTGGTAAGTGAAAATAACACACATGCAATGACTCTGGTTGTTGTTAGTAAAAAGAACACACGTGCAATGACACTGGTGGATCCATGTGTCGTCTCTGAAGAGAACACACATTTCAATGACTATGGTTGTTGTTAGTAAAAAGAACACACATGCAATGACACCGGTGGATCCATGTGTGGTCTCTGAAGAGAACACACATGCCATGACTCTGGTTGTTGTTAGTAAAAAGAGCACACGTGCAATGACACTGGTGGATCCATAGGTGGATTGTGAAAACAACACACATGCAATGACACTGGTGGATCCATATGTGGTATGTGAAAAGAACACACATGAAATGACTCTAGTTGTTGTTAGTAAAAAGAACACACATGCAATGACACTGGTGGATACATAGGTGGATTGTGAAAAGAGCACACATGCAATGACACTGGTGGATCCATATGTGGTATGTGAAAACAACACACATGCAATGACACTGGTTGTTTTGAGTAAAAAGAACACACATGCAATGACACTGGTGGATCCATAGGTGGATTGTGAAAAGATCATACACGCAATGACACTGGTTGATCCATATATGGTATGTGAAAAGAACACACATGAAATGACTCCAGTTGTTGTTAGTAAAAAGAACACACTTACAATGACACTGGTGGATCCATGTGTGGTTTCTGAAGAGAACACACATTTCAATGACACTGGTGGATCCATATGTGGTATGTGAAAAGAACACACATGCAATGACACTGGTGGATCCATAGGTGGATTGTGAAAACAGCACACATCCAATGACACTGGTGGATCCATATGTGGTATGTGAAAATTACAAACATGCAATGACTCCAGTTGTTGTTAGTAAAAAGAACACACATGCAATGCCACTGGTGGATCCATATGTGGTATGTGAAAAGAACACACATGCAATGACTCTGGTTGTTGTTAGTAAAAAGAACACACATGCAATGACGCTGGTGGATCCATAGGTGGATTGTGAAAAGAGCACACATGCAATGACACTGGTGGATCCATATGTGGTATGTGAAAAGAACACACATGCAATGACTCTGGTTGTTGTTAGTAAAAAGAACACACATGCAATGACACTGGTGGATCCATAGGTGGATTGTGTAAAGAGCACACATGCAATGACACTAGTGGATCCATATGTGGTATGTGAAAAGAACACACATGCAATGACTCTATTTGTTGTTAGTAAAAAGAACACACATGCAATGACACTGATGGATCCATGTGTGGTCTCTCAAGAGAACACACATTTCAATTACACTGGTGGATCCATATGTGGTATGTGAAAAGAACACACATGAAATGACTCCTGTTGTTGTTAGTAAAAAGAACACACATGCAATGACACTGGTGGATCCATATGTGGTATGTGAAAAGAACACACATGCAATGACTCCAGTTGTTGTTAGTAAAAAGAACACACATGCAATGACACTGGTGGATCCATGTGTGGTCTCTGAAGAGAACACACATTTCAATCACACTGGTGGATCCATATGTGGTATGTGAAAAGAACACACATGCAATGACACTGGTGGATCCATAGGTGGATTGTGAAAAGAGCACACATGCAATGACACTGGTGGATCCATATGTGGTATGTGAAAAGAATACACATGCAATGACTCCAGTTGTTGTTAGTAAAAAGAACACACATGCAATGACACTGGTGGATCCATGTGTGGTCTCTGAAGAGAACACACATTTCAATGACTATGGTTGTTGTTAGTAAAAAGAACACACATGCAATGACACTGGTGGATCCATGTGTGGTCTCTGAAGAGAACACACATGCCATGACTCTGGTTGTTGTTAGTAAAAAGAGCACACATGCAATGACACTGGTGGATCCATAGGTGGATTGTGAAAAGAACACACATGCAATGACACTGGTGGATCCATATGTGGTATGTGAAAAGAACACACATGAAATGACTCTAGTTGTTGTTAGTAAAAAGAACACACATGCAATGATACTGGTGGATCCATAGGTGGATTGTGAAAAGAGCACACATGCAATGACACTGGTGGATCCATATGTGGTATGTGAAAAGAACACACATGCAATGACTCTGGTTGTTGTGAGTAAAAAGAACACACATGCAATTACACTGTTGGATCCATAGGTGGATTGTGAAAAGATCACACACGCAATGATACTGGTTGATCCATATATGGTATGTGAAAAGAACACACATGCAATGACTCCAGTTGTTAGTAAAAAGAACACACTTGCAATGACACTGGTGGATCCATGTGTGGTCTCTGAAGAGAACACACATTTCAATGACACTGGTGGATCCATATGTGGTATGTGAAAAGAACACACATGCAATGACACTGGTGGATCCATAGGTGGATTGTGAAAACAGCACACATCCAATGACACTGGTGGATCCATATGTGGTATGTGAAAATTACAAACATGCAATGACTCCAGTTGTTGTTAGTAAAAAGAACACACATGCAATGCCACTGGTGGATCCATATGTGGTATGTGAAAAGAACACACATGCAATGACTCTGGTTGTTGTTAGTAAAAAGAACACACATGCAATGACACTGGTGGATCCATAGGTGGATTGTGAAAAGAGCACATATGCAATGACACTGGTGGATCCATATGTGGTATGTGAAAAGAACACACATGCAATGACTCTGGTTGTTGTTAGTAAAAAGAACACACATGCAATGACACTGGTGGATCCATAGGTGGATTGTGAAAAGAGCACACATGCAATGACACTGGTGGATCCATATGTGGTATGTGAAAAGAGCACATATGCAATGACACTGGTGGATCCATATGTGGTATGTGAAAAGAACACACATGCAATGACTCTGGTTGTTGTTAGTAAAAAGAACACACATGCAATGACACTGGTGGATCCATAGGTGGATTGTGAAAAGAGCACACATGCAATGACACTGGTGGATCCATATGTGGTATGTGAAAAGAACACACATGCAATGACTCCAGTTGTTGTTAGTAAAAAGAACACACATGCAATGACACTGGTTGTTGTTAGTAAAAAGAACATACATGCAATGACACAGGTGGATCCATGTGTGGTCTCTGAAGAGAACACACATGCAATGATTCTGGTTGTTGTTAGGAAAAAGAGCACACATGCAATGACACTGGTGGATCCATATGTGGATTATGAAAAGAACACACATGCAATGACACTGATGGATCCATATGTGGTATGTGAAAAGAACACACATGCAATTACTCCAGTTGTTGTTATAAAAAGAACACACATGCAATGACACTGGTGGATCCATGTGTGGTCTCTGAAGAGAACACACATTTCAATCACACTGGTGGATCCATATGTGGTATGTGAAAAGAACACGCATGCAATGACTCATGTTGTTGTTAGTAAAAAGAACACACATGCAATGACACTGGTGGATCCATAGGTGGATTGTGAAAAGAGCACACATGCAATGACACTGGTGGATCTATATGTGGTATGTGAAAAGAACACACATGCAATGACTCCAGTTGTTGTTAGTAAAAAGAACACACATGCAATAACACTAGTGGATCCATGTGTGGTCTCTGACGAGAACACACATTTCAATGACACTGGTGGATCCATATGTGGTATGTGAAAAGAACACACATGAAATGACTCCAGTTGTTGTTAGTAAAAAGAACACACACGCAATGACACTGGTGGATCCATATGTGCTATGTGAAAAGAACACACATGCAATGACTCTGGTTGTTGTTAGTAAAAAGAACACACATGCAATGACACTGGTGGATCCAAATGTGGTCTCTGAAGAGAACACACATTTCAATGACTCTGGTTGTTGTTAGTAAAAAGAACACACATGCAATGACACAGGTGGATCCATGTGTGGTCTCTGAAGAGAACACACATGCAATGACTCTAGTTGTTGTTAGTAAAAAGAGCACACATGCAATGACACTGGTGGATCCATAGGTGGATTGGGAAAAGAACACACATGCAATGACACCGGTGGATCCATATGTCGTATAAGAACACACATGAAATTACTCCGGTTGTTGTTATTAAAAAGAACACACATGCAATGACACTGGTTGTTGTTAGTAAAAAGAACTTACATGCAATGACACTGGTGGATCCATGTGTGGTCTCTGAAGAGAACACACATGCAATGACTCTGGTTGTTGTTAGGAAAAAGAGCACACATGCAATTACACTGGTGGATCCATAGGTGGATTGTGAAAAGAGCACACATGCAGTGACACTGGTGGATCCATATGTGGTATGTGAAAAGAACACACATGCAATGACTCCAGTTGTTGTTAGTAAAAAGAACACACATGCAATGACTCCAGTTGTTGTTAGTAAAAAGAACACACATGCAATGACACTGGTGGATCCATGTGTGGTCTCTGAAGAGAACACACATTTCAATGACTATGGTTGTTGTTAGTAAAAAGAACACACATGCAATGACACTGGTGGATCCATGTGTGGTCTCTGAAGAGAACACACATGCCATGACTCTGGTTGTTGTTAGTAAAAAGAGCACACATGCAATGACACTGGTGGATCCATAGGTGGATTGTGAAAAGAACACACATGCAATGACACTGGTGGATCCATATGTGGTATGTGAAAAGAACACACATGAAATGACTCTAGTTGTTGTTAGTAAAAAGAACACACATGCAATGATACTGGTGGATCCATAGGTGGATTGTGAAAAGAGCACACATGCAATGACACTGGAGGATCCATATGTGGTATGTGAAAAGAACACACATGCAATGACTCTGGTTGTTGTGAGTAAAAAGAACACACATGCAATTACACTGGTGGATCCATAGGTGGATTTTGAAAAGATCACACACGCAATGATACTGGTTGATCCATATATGGTATGTGAAAAGAACACACATGCAATGACTCCAGTTGTTGTTAGTAAAAAGAACACACTTGCAATGACACTGGTGGATCCATGTGTGGTCTCTGAAGAGAACACACATTTCAATGACACTGGTGGATCCATATGTGGTATGTGAAAAGAACACACATGCAATGACACTGGTGGATCCATAGGTGGATTGTGAAAATAGCACACATCCAGTGACACTGGTGGATCCATATGTGGTATGTGAAAATTACAAACATGCAATGACTCCAGTTGTTGTTAGTAAAAAGAACACACATGCAATGCCACTAGTGGATCCATATGTGGTATGTGAAAAGAACACACATGCAATGACTCTGGTTGTTGTTAGTAAAAAGAACACACATGCAATGACACTGGTGGATCCATAGGTGGATTGTGAAAAGAGCACATATGCAATGACACTGGTGGATCCATATGTGGTATGTGAAAAGAACACACATGCAATGACTCTGGTTGTTGTTAGTAAAAAGAACACACATGCAATGACACTGGTGGATCCATAGGTGGATTGTGAAAAGAGCACACATGCAATGACACTGGTGGATCCATATGTGGTATGTGAAAAGAACACACATGCAATGACTCCAGTTGTTGTTAGTAAAAAGAACACACATGCAATGACACTGGTTGTTGTTAGTAAAAAGAACATACATGCAATGACACAGGTGGATCCATGTGTGGTCTCTGAAGAGAACACACATGCAATGACTCTGGTTGTTGTTAGGAAAAAGAGCACACATGCAATGACACTGGTGGATCCATATGTGGATTATGAAAAGAACACACATGCAATGACACTGATGGATCCATATGTGGTATGTGAAAAGAACACACATGCAATGACTCCAGTTGTTGTTAGTAAAAAGAACACACATGCAATGACACTGGTGGATCCATGTGTGGTCTCTGAAGAGAACACACATTTCAATCACACTGGTGGATCCATATGTGGTATGTGAAAAGAACACACATGCAATGACACTGGTGGATCCATAGGTGGATTGTGAAAAGAGCACACATGCAATGACACTGGTGGATCCATATGTGGTAAGTGAAAAGAACGCACATGCAATGACTCTGGTTGTTGTTAGTAAAAAGAACACACGTGCAATGACACTGGTGGATTCATCTGTGGTCTCTGAAGAGAACACACATTTCAATGACTATGGTTGTTGTTAGTAAAAAGAACACACGTGCAATGACACTGGTGGATCCATGTGTGGTCTCTGAATAGAACACACATGCCATGACTCTGGTTGTTGTTAGTCAAAAGAGCACACGTGCAATGACACTGGTGGATCCATAAGTGGATTGTGAAAAGAACACACATGCAATTACACTGGTGGATCCATATGTGGTATGTGAAAAGAACACACATGAAATGACTCTAGTTGTTGGTATTAAAAAGAACACACATGCAATGACACTGGTGGATCCATAGGTGGATTGTGAAAAGAGCACACATGCAATGACACTGGTGGATCCATATGTGGTATGTGAAAAGAACACACATGCAATGACTCTGGTTGTTGTGAGTAAAAAGAACACACATGCAATGACACTGGTGGATCCATAGGTGGATTGTGAAAAGATCACACCCGCAATGACACTGGTTGATCCATATATGGTATGTGAAAAGAACACACATGCAATGACTCCCGTTGTTGTTAGTAAAAAGAACACACTTGCAATGACACTGGTGGATCCATGTGTGGTCTTTGAAGAGAACACACATTTCAATGACACTGGTGGATCCATATGTGGTATGTGAAAAGAACACACATGCAATGACACTGGTGGATCCATAGGTGGATCGTGAAAACAGCACACATCCAATGACACTGGTGGATCCATATGTGGTATGTGAAAATTACAAACATGCAATGACTCCAGTTGTTGTTAGTAAAAAGAACACACATGCAATGCCACTGGTGGATCCATATGTGGTATGTGAAAAGAACACACATGCAATGACTCTGGTTGTTGTTAGTAAAAAGAACACACATGCAATGACACTGGTGGATCCATAGGTGGATTGTGAAAAGAGCACACATGCAATGACACTAGTGGATCCATATGTGGTATGTGAAAAGAACACACATGCAATGACTCTGGTTGTTGTTAGTTAAAAGAACACACATGCAATGACACTGGTGGATCGGTAGGTGGATTGTGAAAAGAGCACACATGCAATAACACTTGTGGATCCATATGTGGTATGTGAAAAGAACACACATGCAATGACTCCAGTTGTTGATAGTAAAAAGAACACACATGCAATGACACTGGTGGATCCATGTGTGGTCTCTGAAGAGAACACACATTTCAATCACACTGGTGGATCCATATGTGGTATGCGAAAAGAACACACATGCAATGACACTGGTGGATCCATAGGTGGATTGTGAAAAGAGCACACATGCAATGACACTGGTGGATCCATATGTGGTAAGTGAAAATAACACACATGCAATGACTCTGGTTGTTGTTAGTAAAAAGAACACACGTGCAATGACACTAGTGGATTCATGTGTGGTCTCTGAAGAGAACACACATTTCAATGACTATGGTTGTTGTTAGTAAAAAGAACACACATGCAATGACACCGGTGGATCCATGTGTGGTCTCTGAAGAGAACACACATGCCATGACTCTGGTTGTTGTTAGTAAAAAGAGCACACGTGCAATGACACTGGTGGATCCATAGGTGGATTGTGAAAAGAACACACATGCAATGACACTGGTGGATCCATATGTGGTATGTGAAAAGAACACACATGAAATGACTCTAGTTGTTGTTAGTAAAAAGAACACACATGCAATGACACTGGTGGATCCATAGGTGGATTGTGAAAATAGCACACATGCAATGACACTGGTGGATCCATATGTGGTATGTGAAAACAACACACATGCAATGACTCTGGTTGTTTTGAGTAAAAAGAACACACATGCAATGACACTGGTGGATCCATAGGTGGATTGTGAAAAGATCACACCCGCAATGACACTGGTTGATCCATATATGGTATGTGAAAAGAACACACATGCAATGACTCCCGTTGTTGTTAGTAAAAAGAACACACTTGCAATGACACTGGTGGATCCATGTGTGGTCTTTGAAGAGAACACACATTTCAATGACACTGGTGGATCCATATGTGGTATGTGAAAAGAACACACATGCAATGACACTGGTGGATCCATAGGTGGATTGTGAAAACAGCACACATCCAATGACACTGGTGGATCCATATGTGGTATGTGAAAATTACAAACATGCAATGACTCCAGTTGTTGTTAGTAAAAAGAACACACATGCAATGCCACTGGTGGATCCATATGTGGTATGTGAAAAGAACACACATGCAGTGACTCTGGTTGTTGTTAGTAAAAAGAACACACATGCAATGACACTGGTGGATCCATAGGTGGATTGTGAAAAGAGCACACATGCAATGACACTAGTGGATCCATATGTGGTATGTGAAAAGAACACACATGCAATGACTCTGGTTGTTGTTAGTAAAAAGAACACACATGCAATGACACTGGTGGATCGGTAGGTGGATTGTGAAAAGAGCACACATGCAATAACACTGGTGGATCCATATGTGGTATGTGAAAAGAACACACATGCAATGACTCCAGTTGTTGTTAGTAAAAAGAACACACATGCAATGACACTGGTGGATCCATGTGTGGTCTCTGAAGAGAACACACATTTCAATCACACTTGTGGATCCATATGTGGTATGCGAAAAGAACACACATGCAATGACACTGGTGGATCCATAGGTGGATTGTGAAAAGAGCACACATGCAATGACACTGGTGGATCCATATGTGGTAAGTGAAAATAACACACATGCAATGACTCTGGTTGTTGTTAGTAAAAAGAACACACGTGCAATGACACTAGTGGATTCATGTGTGGTCTCTGAAGAGAACACACATTTCAATGACTATGGTTGTTGTTAGTAAAAAGAACACACATGCAATGACACCGGTGGATCTATGTGTGGTGTCTGAAGAGAACACACATGCCATGACTCTGGTTGTTGTTAGTAAAAAGAGCACACGTGCAATGACACTGGTGGATCCATAGGTGGATTGTGAAAAGAACACACATGCAATGACACTGGTGGATCCATATGTGGTATGTGAAAAGAACACACATGAAATGACTCTAGTTGTTGTTAGTAAAAAGAACACACATGCAATGACACTGGTGGATCCATAGGTGGATTGTGAAAAGAGCACACATGCAATGACACTGGTGGATCCATATGTGGTATGTGAAAACAACACACATGCAATGACTCTGGTTGTTTTGAGTAAAAAGAACACACATGCAATGACACTGGTGGATCCATAGGTGGATTGTGAAAAGATCACACACGCAATGACACTGGTTGATCCATATATGGTATGTGAAAATAACACACATGAAATGACTCCAGTTGTTGTTAGTAAAAAGAACACACTTACAATGACACTGGTGGATCCATGTGTGGTCTCTGAAGAGAACACACATTTCAATGACACTGGTGGATCCATATGTGGTATGTGAAAAGAACACACATGCAATGACACTGGTGGATCCATAGGTGGATTGTGAAAACAGCACACATCCAATGACACTGGTGGATCCATATGTGGTATGTGAAAATTACAAACATGCAATGACTCTAGTTGTTGTTAGTAAAAAGAACACACATGCAATGCCACTGGTGGATCCATATGTGGTATGTGAAAAGAACACACATGCAATGACTCTGGTTGTTGTTAGTAAAAAGAACACACATGCAATGACACTGGTGGATCCATAGGTGGATTGTGAAAAGAGCACACATGCAATGACACTGGTGGATCCATATGTGGTATGTGAAAAGAACACACATGCAATGACTCTGGTTGTTGTTAGTAAAAAGAACACACATGCAATGACACTGGTGGATCCATAGGTGGATTGTGTAAAGAGCACACATGCAATGACACTAGTGGATCCATATGTGGTATGTGAAAAGAACACACATGCAATGACTCCAGTTGTTGTTAGTAAAAAGAACACACATGCAATGACACTGATGGATCCATGTGTGGTCTCTCAAGAGAACACACATTTCAATTACACTGGTGGATCCATATGTGGTATGTGAAAAGAACACACATGAAATGACTCCTGTTGTTGTTAGTAAAAAGAACACACATGCAATGACACTGGTGGATCCATATGTGCTATGTGAAAAGAACACACATGCAATGACTCTGGTTGTTGTTAGTAAAAAGAACACACATGCAATGACACTGGTGGATCCATGTGTGGTCTCTAAAGATAACACACATTTCAATGACTCTGGTTGTTGTTAGTAAAAAGAAAACACATGCAATGACACTTGTGGATCCATGTGTGGTCTCTAAAGAGAACACATATGCAATGAATCTAGTTGTTGTTAGTAAAAAAAGCACACGTGCAATGACACTGTTGGATCCATAGGTGGATTGTGAAAAGAACACACATGCAATGACACTGGTGGATGCATATGTGGTATGTGAAAAGAACACACATGAAATTACTCCGGTTGTTGTTATTACAAATAACACACATGCAATGACACTGGTTGTTGTTAGTAAAAAAAACACACATGCAATCACACTGGTGGATCCATGTGTGGTCTCTGAAGAGAACACACATGCAATGAGTCTGGTTGTTGTTAGGGAAAAGAGCACACATGCAATGACACTGGTGGATCCATATGTGGATTGTAAAAAGAACACACATGCAATGACACTGGTGGATCCATATGTGGTATGTGAAAAGAACACACATGCAATGACTCCAGTTGTTGTTAGTAAAAAGAACACACATGCAATGACACTGGTGGATCCATGTGTGGTCTCTGAAGAGAACACACATTTCAAGCACACTGGTGGGTCCATATGTGGTATGTGAAAAGAACACACATGCAATTACACTGGTGGATCCATAGGTGGATTGTGAAAAGAGCACACATGCAATGGCACTGGTGGATCCATATGTGGTATGTGAAAAGAACACACATGCAATGACTCCAGTTGTTGTTAGTAAAAAGAACACACATGCAATGACACTGGTGGATCCATGTGTGGTCTCTGAAGAGAACACACATTTCAATCACACTGGTGGATCCATATGTGGTATGTGAAAAGAACACACATGCAATGACACTAGTGGATCCATAGGTGGATTGTGAAAAGAGCACACATGCAATGACACTGGTGGATCCATGTCTGGTCTCTGAAGAGAACACACATTTCAATTACACTGGTGGATCCATATGTAGTATGTGAAAAGAACACACATGAAATGACTCCAGTTGTTGTTAGTAAAAAGAACACACATGCAATGACACTGGTGGATCCATATGAGCTATGTGAAAAGAAGACACATGCAATGACTCTGGTTGTTGTTAGTAAAAAGAACACACATGCAATGACACTGGTGGATCCATGTGTGGTCTCTAAAGAGAACACACATTTCAATGACTCTGGTTGTTGTTAGTAAAAAGAAAACACATGCAATGACACTGGTGGATCCATGTGTGGTATCTAAAGAAAACACATATGCAATGACTCTAGTTGTTGTTAGTAAAAAAAGCACACATGCAATGACACTGGTGGATCCATAGGTGGATTGTGAAAAGAACACACATGCAATGACACTGGTGGATGCATATGTGGTATGTGAAAAGAACACACATGAAATTACTCCGGTTGTTGTTATTAAAAATAACACACATGCAATGACACTGGTTGTTGTTAGTAGAAAGAACACACATGCAATGACACTGGTGGATCCATGTGTGGTCTCTGAAGAGAACACACATGCAATGACTCTGGTTGTTGTTAGGAAAAAGAGCACACATGCAATGACACTGGTGGATCCATATGTGGATTGTAAAAAGAACACACATGCAATGACACTGGTGGATCGATATGTGGTATGTGAATAGAACACACATGCAATGACTCCAGTTGTTGTTAGTAAAAAGAACACACATGCAATGACACTGGTGGATCCATGAGTGGTCTCTGAAGAGAACACACATTTCAAGCACACTGGTGGATCCATATGTGTTATGTGAAAAGAACACACATGCAATTACACTGGTGGATCCATAGGTGGATTGTGAAAAGAGCACACATGCAATGACACTGGTGGATCCATATGTGGTATGTGAAAAGAACACACATGCAATGACTCGACTTGTTGTTCGTTAAAAGAACACACATGCAATGACACTGGTGGATCCATGTGTGGTCTCTGAAGAGGACACACATTTCAATGACACTGGTGGATCCATATGTGGTATGTGAAAAGAACACACATGAAATGACTCTAGTTGTTGTTAGTAAAAAGAAAACACATGCAAGGACACTGGTGGATCCATGTGTGGTCTCTAAAGAGAACACATATGCAATGACTCTAGTTGTTGTTAGTAAAAAAAGCACACATGCAATGACACTGGTGGATCCATAGGTGGATTGTGAAAAGAACACACATGCAATGACACTGGTGGATGCATATGTGGTATGTGAAAAGAACACACATGAAATTACTCCGGTTGTTGTTATTACAAATAACACACATGCAATGACACTGGTTGTTGTTAGTAAAAAGAACACACATGCAATCACACTGGTGGATCCATGTGTGGTCTCTGAAGAGAACACACATGCAATGAGTCCGGTTGTTGTTAGGGAAAAGAGCACACATGTAATGACACTGGTGGATCCATATGTGGATTATAAAAAGAACACACATGCAATGACACTAGTGGATCCATATGTGGTATGTGAAAAGAACACACATGCAATGACTCCAGTTGTTGTTAGTAAAAAGAACACACATGCAATGACACTGGTGGATCCATGTGTGGTCTCTGAAGAGAACACACATTTCAAGCACACTGGTGGGTCCATATGTGGTATGTGAAAAGAACACACATGCAATTACACTGGTGGATCCATAGCTGGATTGTGAAAAGAGCACACATGCCATGACACTGGTGGATCCATATGTGGTATGTGAAAAGAACACACATGCAATGACTCCAGTTGTTGATAGTAAAAAGAACACACATGCAATGACGCTGGTGGATCCATGTGTGGTCTCTGAAGAGAACACACATTTCAATCACACTGGTGGATCCATATGTGGTATGTGAAAAGAACACACATGCAATGACACTGGTGGATCCATAGGTGGATTGTGAAAAGAGCACACATGCAATGACACTGGTGGATCCATGTGTGGTCTCTGAAGAGAACACACATTTCAATTACACTGGTGGATCCATATGTGGTATGTGAAAAGAACACACATGAAATGACTCCAGTTGTTGTTAGTAAAAAGAACACACATGCAATGACACTGGTGGATCCATATGTGCTATGTGAAAAGAACACACATGCAATGACTCTGGTTGTTGTTAGTAAAAAGAACACACATGCAATGACACTGGTGGATCCATGTGTGGTCTCTGAAGAGAACACACATTTGAATGACACTGGTGGATCCATATGTGGTATGTGAAAAGAACACACATGCAATGACACTGGTGGATCCATAGGTGGATTGTGAAAACAGCACACATCCAATGACACTGGTGGATCCATATGTGGTATGTGAAAATTACAAACATGCAATGACTCCAGTTGTTGTTAGTAAAAAGAACACACATGCAATGCCACTGGTGGATCCATATGTTGTATGTGAAAAGAATACACATGCAATGACTCTGGTTGTTGTTAGTAAAAAGAACACACATGCAATGACACTGGTGGATCCATAGGTGGATTGTGAAAAGAGCACACATGCAATGACACTGGTGGATCCATATGTGGTATGTGAAAAGAACACACATGCAATGACTCGAGTTGTTGTACGTTAAAAGAACACACATGCAATGACACTGGTGGATCTATGTGTGGTCTCTGAAGAGAACACACATTTCAATGACACTGGTGGATCCATATGTGGTATGTGAAAAGAGCACACATGAAATGACTCCAGTTGTTGTTAGTAAAAAGAACACACACGCAATGACACTGGTGGATCCATATGTGCTATGTGAAAAGAACACACATGCAATGACTCTGGTTGTTGTTAGTAAAAAGAACACACATGCAATGACACTGGTGGATCCATGTGTGGTCTCTAAAGAGAACACACATTTCAATGACTCTGGTTGTTGTTAGTAAAAAGAACACACATGCAATGACATTGGTGGATCCACGTGTGGTCTTTGGAGAGAACACAAATGCAATGACTGTGGCTGTTGTTAGTAAAAAGAGCACACATGCAAGGACACTGGTGGATCCATAGGTGGATTCTGAAAAGAACACACATGCAATGAAACTGGTGGATCCATATGAGGTATGTGAAAAGAACACACATGCAATGACTCCAGTTGTTGTTAGTTAAAACAACACACATGCAATGACACTGGTGGATCCATGTGTGGTCTCTAAAGAGAACACCCATTTCAATGACACTGGTGGATCCCTATGTGGTATGTGAAAAGAACACACATGAAATGACTCTAGTTGTTGTTAGTAAAAAGAACACACATGCAATGACACTAGTGGATCCATATGAGGTATGTGAAAAGAACACACATGCAATGACTCTGGTTCTTGTTAGTAAAAAGAACACACATGCAATGAACTGGTGGATCCATGTGTGGTCTCTGAAGAGAACACACATTTCAATGACTCTGGTTGTTGTTAGTAAAAAGAACACACATGCAATGACACTGGTGGATCCATGTGTGGTCTCTGAAGAGAACACACATGCAATGACGGTGGCTGTTGTTAGTAAAAAGAGAACACATGGAATGACACTGGTGGATCCATAGGTGGATTGTGAAAAGAACACACATGCAATGACACTGGTGGATCCATATGTGGTATGTGAAAAGAACACACATCAAATGACTCCAGTTGTTGTTAGTAAAAAGAACACACATGCAATGACACTAGTGGATCCATGTGCGGTCTCTGAAGAGAACACACATGCAATGACACTGGTTGTTGTTAGTAAAAAGAGCACACATGCAATGACACTAGTGGATCCATAGGTGGATTGTGAAAATAGCACACATGCAATGACACTGGTGGATCCATATGTGGTATGTGAAAACAACACACATGCAATGACTCTAGTTGTTTCTAGTAAAAATAACACACATGCAATGACACTGGTGGATCCATGTGTGGTCTCTGAAGAGAACACACATTTCAATGACACTAATGGATCCATATGTGGTATGTGAGAAGAACACACATGAAATGACTCCAGTTGTTGTTAGTAAAAAGAACACACATGCAATGACACTGGTGGATCCATATGTGGTATGTGAAAAGAACACACATGCAATGACTCTGGTTGTTGTTACTAAAAAGAACACACATGCAATGACACTGGTTGATCCATGTGTGGTCTCTGAAGAGAACACACATTTCAATGACTCTGGTTGTTGTTAGTAAAAAGAACACACATGCAATGACACTGGTGGATCCATGTGTGGTCTCTGGAGAGAACACAAATGCAATGACTGTGGCTGTTGTTAGTAAAAAGAGCACACATGCAAGGACACTGGTGGATCCATAGGTGGATTGTGAAAAGAACACACATGCAATGACACTGGTGGATCCATATGAGGTATGTGAAAAGAACACACATGCAATGACTCCAGTTGTTGTTAGTTAAAAGAACACACATGCAATGACACTGGTGGATCCATGTGTGGTCTCTAAAGAGAACACACATTTCAATGACACTGGTGGATCCCTATGTGGTATGTGAAAAGAACACACATGAAATGACTCCAGTTGTTGTTAGTAAAAAGAACACACATGCAATGACACTGGTGGATCCATATGAGGTATGTGAAAAGAACACACGTGCAATGACTCTAGTTGTTGTTAGTAAAAAGAACACACATGCAATGACATTGGTGGATCCATGTGTGATCTCTAAAGAGAACACACATTTCAATGACTCTGGTTGTTGTTAGTAAAAAGAACACACATGCAATGACACTGGTGGATCCTTGTGTGGTCTCTGAAGAGAACACACATGCCATGACTCTGGTTGTTGTTAGTAAAAAGAGCACACGTGCAATGACACTGGTGGATCCATAGGTGGATTGTGAAAAGAACACACATGCAATGACACTGGTGGATCCATATGTCGTATGTGAAAAGAACAGACATGAAATGACTCCAGTTGTTGTTAGTAAAAAGAACACACATGCAATGACACTGGTGGATCCATGTGTGGTCTCTGAAGAGAACACACATGCAATGACACTGGTTGTTGTTAGTAAAAACAGCACACATGTAATGACACTAGTGGATCCATAGGTGCATTGTGAAAAGAGTACACATGCAATGACACTGGTGGATCCATATGTGGTATGTGAAAACAACACACCTGCAATGACTCTAGTTGTTGCTAGTAAAAATAACACACATGCAATGACACTAGTGGATCCATGTGTGGTCCCTGAAGAGAACACAGATTTCAATGACACTAGTGGAATCATATGTGGTATGTGAAAAGAACACACATGAAATGACTCCAGTTGTTGTTAGTAAAAAGAACACACATGCACTGACCCTGGTGGATCCATATGTGGTATGTGAAAAGAACACACATGCAATGACTCCAGTTGTTGTTAGTGAAAAGAACACACCTGCAATGACACTAGTGGATCCATTTGTGGTCTCTGAAGAGAACACACATTTCAATGACACTGGTGGATCCATATGTGGTATGTGAAAAGAACACACATGCAATGACACTGGTGGATCCATAGGTGGATTGCGAAAAGAGCACACATGCAATGACACTGGTGGATCCATATGTGGTATGTGGAAATAAAAAACATGCAATGACTCCAGTTATTGTTAGTAAAAAGAACACACATGCAATGACACTGGTGGATCCATATGTTGTATGTGAAAAGAACACACATGCAATGACTCCGGTTGTTGTTAGTAAAAAGAACACACATGCAATGACACTGGTGGATCCATAGGTGGATTGTGAAAAGAGCACACATGCAATGACACTGCTGGATCCATATGTGGTATGTGAAAAGAACACACATAAAATGACTCTAGTTGTTGTTAGCAAAAAGAACACACATGCAATGACACTGGTGGATCCATGTGTGGTCTCTGAAGAGAGAACACATTTCAATGACACTGGTGGATCCATATGTGGGATGTGAAAAGAACACACATGAAATGAATCCAGTTGTTGTTAGTTAAAAGAACACACATGCAATGACACTGGTGGATCCATATGTGCTATGTGAAAAGAACACACATGCAATGACTCTGGTTGTTGTTAGTAAAAAGAACACACATGCAATGACACTGGTGGATCCATGTGTGGTCTCTGAAGAGAACACACATTTCAATGACTCTGGTTGTTGTCAGTAAAAAAACACACATGCAATGACACTAGTGGATCCATGTGTGGTCTCTGAAGAGAACACACATGCAATGACTCTAGTTATTGTTAGTAAAAAGAGCACACTTGCAATGACACTAGGGGGTCCATAGGTGGATTGTGAAAAGAACACACATGCAATACCACTGGTGGATCCATATGTGGTATGTGAAAAGAACACACATGAAATTACTCTGGTTGTTGTTATTAAAAATAACACACATGTAATGACTCTGGTGGATCCATGTGTGGTCTCTGAAGAGAACACACATTTCAATGACTCTGGTTGTTGTTAGTAAAAAGAACACACATGCAATGACACTGGTGGATCCATGTGTGGTCTCTGAAGAGAACACACATGCAATGACTCTGGTTGTTGTTAGGAAAAAGAGCACACATGCAATGACACTGGTGTATCCATCTGTGGATTGAAAAAAGAACACACATGCAATGACACTGGTGGATCCATATGTGGTATGTGAAAAGGACACACATGCAATGACTCCAGTTGTTGTTAGTAAAAAGAACACACATGCAATGACACTGGTGGATCCATGTGTGGTCTCTGAAGTGAACACACATTTCAATCACACTGGTGGATCCATATGTGGTATGTGAAAAGAACACACATGCAATGACACTGGTGGATCCATAGGTGGATTGTGAAAAGAGCACACATGCAATGAACCTGGTGGATCCATATGTGGTATGTGAAAATAACACACATGCAATGACTCTAGTTGTTGTTAGTTAAAAGAACACACATGCAATGACACTGGTGGATCCATATGTGGTCACTAAAGAGAACACACATTTCAATGACACTGGTGGATCCCCATGTGGTATGTGAAAAGAACACACATGAAATGATTACAGTTGTTGGTAGTAAAAAGAACACACATGCAATTACACTGGTGGATCCATATGTGGTATGTGAAAAGAACACATATGCAATGACTCTGGTTGTTGTTAGTAAAAAGAACACACATGCAATGACACTGGTGGATCCATATGAGGTATGTGAAAAGAACACACATGCAATGACTCTAGTTGTTGTTAGTAAAAAGAACACACATGCAATGACATTGGTGGATCCATGTGTGATCTCTAAAGAGAACACACATTTCAATGACTCTGGTTGTTGTTAGTAAAATGAACACACATGCAATGACACTGGTGGATCCATGTGTGGTCTCTGAAGAGAACACACATGCAATGACGGTGGATGTTGTTAGTAAAAAGAGAACACATGCAATGACACTGGTGGATCCATAGGTGGATTGTGAAAAGAACACACATGCAATGACACTGGTGGATCCATATGTCGTATGTGAAAAGAACACACATGAAATGACTCCAGTTGTTGTTAGTAAAAAGAACACACATGCAATGACACTGGTGGATCCATGTGTGGTCTCTGAAGAGAACACACATGCAATGACACTGGTTGTTGTTAGTAAAAACAGCACACATGTAATGACACTAGTGGATCCATAGGTGCATTGTGAAAAGAGTACACATGCAATGACACTGGGGGATCCATATGTGGTATGTGAAAAACAACACACATGCAATGACTCTAGTTGTTGCTAGTAAAAATAACACACATCCAATGACACTGGTGGATCCATGTGTGGTCCCTGAAGAGAACACAAATTTCAATGACACTAGTAGAATCATATGTGGTATGTGAAAAGAACACACATGAAATGACTCCAGTTGTTGTTAGTAAAAAGAACACACATGCACTGACCCTGGTGGATCCATATGTGGTATGTGAAAAGAACACACATGCAATGACTCCAGTTGTTGTTAGTAAAAAGAACACACCTGCAATGACACTAGTGGATCCATGTGTGGTCTCTGAAGAGAACACAGATTTCAATGACACTGGTGGATCCATATGTGGTATGTGAAAAGAACACACATGCAATGACACTGGTGGATCCATAGGTGGATTGTGAAAAGAGCACACATGCAATGACACTGGTGGATCCATATGTGGTATGTGAAAATAAAAAACATGCAATGACTCCAGTTGTTGTTAGTAAAAAGAACACACATGCAATGACACTAGTGGATCCATATGTTATATGTGAAAAGAACACACATGCAATGACTCTGGTTGTTAGTAAAAAGAACACACATGCAATGACACTGGTGGATCCATAGGTGGATTGTGAAAAGAGCACACATGCAATGACACTGCTGGATCCATATGTGGTATGTGAAAAGAACACACATAAAATGACTCTAGTTGTTGTTAGTAAAAAGAACACACATGCAATGACACTGGTGGATCCATGTGTGGTCTCTGAAGAGAGCACACATTTCAATGACACTGGTGGATCCATATGTGGCATGTGAAAATAACACACATGAAATGACTCCAGTTGTTGTTAGTAAAAAGAACACACATGCAATGACACTGGTGGATCCATATGTGCTATTTGAAAAGAACACACATGCAATACCTCTGGTTGTTGTTAGTAAAAAGAACAAACATGCAATGACACTGATGGATCCATGTGTGGTCTCTAAAGAGAACACACATTTCAATGACTCTGGTTGTTGTTAGTAAAAAAACACACATGCAATGACACTAGTGGATCCATGTGTGGTCTCTGAAGATAACACACATGCAATAACTCTAGTTATTGTTAGTAAAAAGAGCACACATGCAATGACACTGGGGGGTCCATAGGTGGATTGTGAAAAGAACACACATGCAATGCCACTGGTGGATCCATATGTGGTATGTGAAAAGAACACACATTTCAATGACTCTGGTTGTTGTTAGTAAAAAGAACACACATGCAATGACACTGGTGGATCCATGTGTGGTCTCTGAAGAGAACACACATGCAATGACTCTGGTTGTTGTTAGGAAAAAGAGCACACAAGCAATGACACTAGTGTATCCATCCGTGGATTGTAAAAAGAACACACATGCAATGACACTGGTGGATCCATATGTGGTATGTGAAAAGGACACACATGCAATGACTCCAGTTGTTGTTAGTAAAAAGAACACACATGCAATGACACTGGTGGATCCATGTGTGGTCTCTGAAGAGAACACACATTTCAATCACACTGGTGGATCCATATGTGGTATGTGAAAAGAACACACATGCAATGACACTGGTGGATCCATAGGTGGATTGTTAAAAGAGCACACATGCAATGAACCTGGTGGATCCATATGTGGTATGTGAAAAGAACACACATGCAATGGCTCTAGTTGTTGTTAGTTAAAAGAACACACATGCAATGACACTGGTGGATCCATATGTGGTCACTAAAGAGAACACACATTTCAATGACACTGGTGGATCCCCATGTGGTATGTGAAAAGAACACACATTAAATGACTCCAGTTGTTGGTAGTAAAAAGAACACACATGCAATGACACTGGTGGATCCATATGTGGTATGTGAAAAGAACACATATGCAATGACTCTGGTTGTTGTTAGTAAAAAGAACACACATGCAATGACCCTGGTGGATCCATATGAGGTATGTGAAAAGAACACACATGCAATGACTCTAGTTGTTGTTAGTAAAAAGAACACACATGCAATGACATTGGTGGATCCATGTGTGATCTCTAAAGAGAACACACATTTCAATGACTCTGGTTGTTGTTAGTAAAATGAACACACATGCAATGACACTGGTGGATCCATGTGTGGTCTCTGAAGAGAATACATATGCAATGACGGTGGCTGTTGTTAGTAAAAAGAGAACACATGCAATGACACTGGTGGATCCATAGGTGGATTGTGAAAAGAACACACATGCAATGACACTGGTGGATCCATATGTGGTATGTGAAAAGAACACACATGAAATGACTCCAGTTGTTGTTAGTAAAAAGAACACACATGCAATGACACTAGTGGATCCATGTGCGGTCTCTGAAGAGAACACACATGCAATGACACTGGTTGTTGTTAGTAAAAAGAGCACACATGCAATGACACTAGTGGATCCATAGGTGGATTGTGAAAAGAGCACACATGCAATGACACTGGTGGATCCATATGTGGTATGTGAAAACAACACACATGCAATGACTCTAGTTGTTGGTAGTAAAAATAACACACATGCAATGACACTGGTGGATCCATGTGTGGTCTCTGAAGACAACACACATTTCAATGACACTAGTGGATCCATATGTGGTATGTGAAAAGAACACACATGAAATGACTCCAGTTGTTGTTAGTAAAAAGAACACACATGCAATGACACTGGTGGATCCATATGTGGTATGTGAAAAGAACACACATGCAATGACTCTGGTTGTTGTTACTAAAAAGAACACACATGCAATGACACTGGTTGATCCATGTGTGGTCTCTGAAGAGAACACACATTTCAATGACTCTGGTTGTTGTTAGTAAAAAGAACACACATGCAATGACACTGGTGGATCCATGTGTGGTCTCTGGAGAGAACACAAATGCAATGACTATGGCTGTTGTTAGTAAAAAGAGCACACATGCAAGGACACTGGTGGATCCATAGGTGGATTGTGAAAAGAACACACATGCAATGACACTGGTGGATCCATATGAGGTATGTGAAAAGAACACACATGCAATGACTCCAGTTGTTGTTAGTTAAAAGAACACACATGCAATGACACTGGTGGATCCATGTGTGGTCTCTGAAGAGAACACACCTTTCAATGACACTGGTGGATCCCTATGTGGTATGTGAAAAGAACACACATGAAATGACTCCAGTTGTTGTTAGTAAAAAGAAAACACATGCAATGACACTGGTGGATCCATATGAGGCATGTGAAAAGAACACACGTGCAATGACTCTAGTTGTTGTTAGTAAAAAGAACACACATGCAATGACATTGGTGGATCCATGTGTGATCTCTAAAGAGAACACACATTTCAATGACTCTGGTTGTTGTTAGTAAAAAGAACACACATGCAATGACACTGCTGGATCCATGTGTTGTCTCTAAAGAGAACACAAATGCAATGACTGTGGCTGTTGTTAGTAAAAAGAAAACACATGCAATGACACTAGTGGATCCATAGGTGGATTGTGAAAAGAACACACATGCAATGACACTGGTGGATCCATATGTCGTATGTGAAAAGAACACACATGAAATGACTCCAGTGTTGTTAGTTAAAAGAACACACATGCAATGACACTGGTGGATCCATGTGTGGTCTCTGAAGAGAACACACATGCAATGACACTGGTTGTTGTTAGTAAAAAGAGCACACATATAATGACACTAGTGGATCCATAGGTGCATTGTGAAAAGAGCACACATGCAATGACACTGGTGGATCCATATGTGGTATGTGAAAACAACACACATGCAATGACTCTAGTTGTTGCTAGTAAAAATAACACACATGCAATAACACTGGTGGATCCATGTGTGGTCCCTCAAGAGAACACAGATTTCAATGACACTAGTGGAATCATATGTGGTATGTGAAAAGAACACACATGAAATGACTCCAGTTGTTGTTAGTAAAAAGAACACACATGCACTGACACTGGTGGATCCATATGTGGTATGTGAAAAGAACACACATGCAATGACTCCAGTTGTTGTTAGTAAAAAGAACACACCTGCAATGACACTAGTGGATCCATGTGTGTTCTCTGAAGAGATCACACATTTCAATGACACTGGTGGATCCATATGTGGTATGTGAAAAGAACACACATGCAATGACACTGGTGGTGGATTGTGAAAAGAGCACACATGCAATGACACTGGTGGATCCATATGTGGTATGTGAAAAGAAAAAACATGCAATGACTCCAGTTGTTGTTAGTAAAAAGTACACACATGCAATGACACTGGTGGATCCATATGTTGTATGTGAAAAGAACACACATGCAATGACTCCGGTTGTTGTTAGTAAAAATAACACACATGCAATGACACTGGTGGATCCATAGGTGGATTGTGAAAAGAGCACACATGCAATGACACTGCTGGATCCATATGTGGTATGTGAAAAGAACACACATAAAATGACTCTAGTTGTTGTTAGTAAAAACAACACACATGCAATGACACTGGTGGATCCATGTGTGGTCTATGAAGAGAACACACATTTCAATGACACTGGTGGATCCATATGTGGCATGTGAAAAGAACACACATGAAATGACTCCAGTTGTTGTTAGTAAAAAGAACACACATGCAATGACACTGGTGGATCCATATGTGCTATGTGAAAAGAACACACATGCAATGACTCTGGTTGTTGTTAGTAAAAAGAACACACATGCAGTGACACTGGTGGATCCATGTGTGGTCTCTGAAGAGAACACACATTTAAATGACTCTGGTTGTTGTTAGTAAAAAAAACACATGCAATGGCACTACTGGATCCATGTGTGGTCTCTGAAGAGAACACACATGCAATGACTCTAGTTATTGTTAGTAAAAAGAGCACACATGCAATGACACTGGGGGGACCATAGGTGGATTGTGAAAAGAACACACATGCAATGCCACTGGTATATCCATATGTGGTATGTGAAAAGAACACACATGAAATTACTCTGGTTGTTGTTATTAAGAAGAACACACAAGCAATGACTGTGGTGGATCCATGTGTGGTCTCTGAAGAGAACACACATTTCAATGACTCTGGTTGTTGTTAGTAAAAAGAACACACATGCAATGACACTGGTGGATCCATGTGTGGTCTCTGAAGAGAACACACATGCAATGACTCTGGTTGATGTTAGGAAAAAGAGCACACATGCAATGACACTGGTGTATCCATCTGTGGATTGTGAAAAGAACACACATGCAATGACACTGGTGGATCCATATGTGGTATGTGAAAAGGACACACATGCAATGACTCCAGTTGTTGTTAGTAAAAAGAACACACATGCAATGACACTGGTGGATCCATGTGTGGTCTCTGAAGAGAACACACATTTCAATCACACTGGTGGATCCATATGTGGTATGTGAAAAGAACACACATGAAATGACTCCAGTTGTTGTTAGTAAAAAGAACACACATGCAATGACACTGGTGGATCCATGTGTGGTCTCTGAAGAGAACACACATTTCAATGAAACTGGTGGATCCCTATGTGGTATGTGAAAAGAACACACATGAAATGACTCCAGTTGTTGTTAGTAAAAAGAACACACATGTAATGACACTGGTGGATCCATATGTGGTATGTGAAAAGAACACATATGCAATGACTCGGGTTGTTGTTAGTAAAAAGAACACACACATGCAATGACACTGGTGGATCCATGTGTGGTCTCTGAAGAGAACACACATTTCAATGACTCTAGTTGTTGTTAGTAAAAAGAACACACATGCAATGACACTGGTGGATCCATGTGTTGTCTCTGAAGAGAACACAAATGCAATGACTATGGTTGTTGTTAGTAAAAAGAGCACACATGCAAGGACACTGGTGGATCCATAGGTGGATTGTGAAAAGAGCACACATGCAATGACTCTGGTTGATGTTAGGAAAAAGAGCACACATGCAATGACACTGGTGTATCCATCTGTGGATTGTGAAAAGAACACACATGCAATGACACTGGTGGATCCATATGTGGTATGTGAAAAGGACACACATGCATTGACTCCAGTTGTTGTTAGTAAAAAGAACACACATGCAATGACACTGGTGGATCCATGTGTGGTCTCTGAAGAGAACACACATTTCAATCACACTGGTGGATCCATATGTGGTATGTGAAAAGAACACAGATGCAATGACACTGGTGGATCCATAGGCGGATTGTGAAATGAGCACACATGCAATGAACCTGGTGGATCCATATGTGGTATGTGAAAAGAACACACATGCAATGACTCTAGTTGTTGTTAGTTTAAAGAACGCATATGCAATGACACTGGTGGATCCATATGTGGTCACTAAAGAGAACAAACATTTCAATGACACTGGTGGATCCCTATGTGGTATGTGAAAAGAACACACATGAAATGACTCCAATTGTTGGTAGTAAAAAGAACACACATGCAATGACACTGGTGGATCCATATGTGGTATGTGAAAAGAACACATATGCAATGACTTTGGTTGTTGTTAGAAAAAAGAACACACATGCAATGACACTGGTGGATCCATGTGTGGTCTCTGAAGAGAACACACATTTCAATGACTCTGGTTGTTGTTAGTAAAAAGAACACACATACAATGACACTGGTGGATCCATGTGTTGTCTCTCAAGAGAACACAAATGCAACGACTGTGGCTGTTGTTAGTAAAAAGAGCACACACGCAAGGACATTGGTGGATCCATAGGTGGATTGTGAAAAGAGCACACATGCAATGACACTGGTGGATCCATATGAGGTATGTGAAAAGAACACACATGTAATGACTCTAGTTGTTGTTAGTTAAAAGAACACACATGCAATGACACTGGTGGATCCATGTGTGGTCTCTGAAGAGAACACACATTTCAATGACATTGCTGGATCCCTATGTGGTATGTGAAAAGAACACACATGAAATGACTCCAGTTGTTGTTAGTAAAAAGAACACACATGCAATGACACTGGTGGATCCATATGTGGTATGTGAAAAGAACACACATGCAATGACTCTAGTTGTTGTTAGTAAAAAGAACACACATGCAATGACACTGGTGGATCCATATGTGGTCTCTAAAGAGAACACACATTTCAATGACTTTGGTTGTTGTTAGTAAAAAGAACACACATGCAATGACACTGGTGGATCCATGTGTGGTCTCTGAAGAGAACACACATGTAATGACTGTGGCTGTTGTTAGTGAAAAGAGAAGACATGCAATGACACTGGTGGATCCATAGGTGGATTGTGAAAAGAACACACATGCAATGACACTGGTGGATCCATATGTGGTATGTGAAAAGAACACACATGAAATGACTCCAGTTGTTGTTAGTAAAAAGAACACATATGCAATGACACTCGTGGATCCATGTGTGGTCTCTGAAGAGAAGACACATGCAATGACTCTGGTTGTTGTTAGTAAAAAGAGAACACATGCAATGACACTAGTGGATCCATAGGTGGATTGTGAAAACAACACACATGCAATGACACTGGTGGATCCATACGTGGCATGTGAAAAGAACAGACATGCAATGACTCTAGTTGTTGCTAGTAAAAAGAACACACATGTAATGACACTCGTGGATCCATGTGTGGTCTCTGAAGAGAACACACATTTCAATGACACTAGTGGATCCATATGTGGTATGTAAAAAGAACACACATGCAATGACACTGGTGAATCCATTCAGAGACCACACATTTCAATGACACTAGTGGATCCATATGTGGTATGTAAAAAGAACACACATGCAATGACACTGGTGAATCCATAGGTGGATTGTGAAAAGAAGACACATTCAATGACACCGGTGGATCCATATGTGGTATGTGAAAAGAACACACATGCAATGACTCAAGTTGTTGTTAGTTAAAAGAACACACATGCAATGAGACGGGTGGATCCATATGTGGTCTCTGAAGAGAACACACATTTCAATGAAACGGGTGGATCCCTATGTGGTATGTGAAAAGAACACACATGAAATGACTCCAGTTGTTGTTACTAAAAAGAACACACATGCAATGACACTGGTGGATCCATATGTGGTATGTGAAAAGAACACATATGCAATGACTCTGGTTGTTGTTAGTAAAAAGAACACACACATGCAATGACACTGGTGGATCCATGTGTGGTCTCTGAAGAGAACACACATTTCAATGACTCTAGTTGTTGTTAGTAAAAAGAACACACATGCAATGACTCCGGTTGTTGTTAGTAAAAATAACACACATGCAATGACACTGGTGGATCCATAGGTGGATTGTGAAAAGAGCACACATGCAATGACACTGCTGGATCCATATGTGGTATGTGAAAAGAACACACATAAAATGACTCTAGTTGTTGTTAGTAAAAAGAACACACATGCAATGACACTGGTGGATCCATGTGTGGTCTGTGAAGAGAACACACATTTCAATGACACTGGTGGATCCATATGTGGCATGTGAAAAGAACACACATGAAATGACTCCAGTTGTTGTTAGTAAAAAGAACACACATGCAATGACACTGGTGGATCCATATGTGCTATGTGAAAAGAACACACATGCAATGACTCTGGTTGTTGTTAGTAAAAAGAACACACATGCAATGACACTAGTGGATCCATGTGTGGTCTCTGAAGAGAACACACATTTCAATGACTCTGGTTGTTGTTAGTAAAAAAACACATGCAATGGCACTAGTGGATCCATGTGTGGTCTCTAAAGAGAACACACATGCAATGACTCTAGTTATTGTTAGTAAAAAGAGCACACATGCAATGACACTGGGGGGACCATAGGTGGATTGTGAAAAGAACACACATGCAATGCCACTGGTGGATCCATATGTGGTATGTGAAAAGAAAATACATGAAATTACTCTGGTTGTTGTTATTAAGAAGAACACACATGCAATGACTCTGGTGGATCCATGTGTGGTCTCTGAAGAGAACACACATTTCAATGACTCTGGTTGTTGTTAGTAAAAAGAACACACATGCAATGACACTGGTGGATCCATGTGTGGTCTCTGAAGAGAACACACATGCAATGACTCTGGTTGATGTTAGGAAAAAGAGCACACATGCAATGACACTGGTGTATCCATCTGTGGATTGTGAAAAGAACACACATGCAATGACACTGGGTGATCCATATGTGGTATGTGAAAAGGACACACATGCAATGACTCCAGTTGTTGTTAGTAAAAAGAACACACATGCAATGACACTGGTGGATCCATGTGTGGTCTCTGAAGAGAACACACATTTCAATCACACTGGTGGATCCATATGTGGTATGTGAAAAGAACACACATGCAATGACACTGGTGGATCCATAGGCGGATTGTGAAATGAGCACACATGCAATGAACCTGGTGGATCCATATGTGGTATGTGAAAAGAACACACATGCAATGACTCTAGTTGTTGTTAGTTAAAAGAACACATATGCAATGACACTGGTGGATCCATATGTGGTCACTAAAGAGAACAAACATTTCAATGACACTGGTGGATCCCTATGTGGTATGTGAAAAGAACACACATGAAATGACTCCAATTGTTGGTAGTAAAAAGAACACACATGCAATGACACTGGTGGATCCATATGTGGTATGTGAAAAGAACACATATGCAATGACTCGGGTTGTTGTTAGTAAAAAGAACACACACATGCAATGACACTGGTGGATCCATGTGTGGTCTCTGAAGAGAACACACATTTCAATGACTCTGGTTGTTGTTAGTAAAAAGAACACACATGCAATGACACTGGTGGATCCATGTGTTGTCTCTAAAGAGAACACAAATGCAATGACTATGGCTGTTGTTAGTAAAAAGAGCACACATGCAAGGACACTGGTGGATCCATAGGTGGACTGTGAAAAGAGGACACATGCAATGACACTGGTGGATCCATATGAGGTCTCTGAAGAGAACACACATTTCAATGACATTGCTGGATCCCTATGTGGTATGTGAAAAGAACACACATGAAATGACTCCAGTTGTTGTTAGTAAAAAGAACACACATGCAATAACACTGGTGGATCCATATGTGGTATGTGAAAAGAACACACATGCAATGACTCTAGTTGTTGTTAGTAAAAATAACACACATGCAATGACACTGGTGGATCCATGTGTGGTCTCTAAAGAGAACACACATTTCAATGACTCTGGTTGTTGTTAGTAAAAAGAACACACATGCAATGACACTGGTGGATCCATGTGTGGTCTCTGAAGAGAACACACATGCAATGACTGTGGCTGTTGTTAGTGAAAAGAGAAGACATGCAATGACACTGGTGGATCCATAGGTGGATTGTGAAAAGAACACACATGCAATGACACTGGTGGATCCATATGTGGTATGTGAAAAGAACACACATGAAATGACTCCAGTTGTTGTTAGTAAAAAGAACACATATGCAATGACACTCGTGGATCCATGTGTGGTCTCTGAAGAGAAGACACATGCAATGACTCTGGATGTTGTTAGTAAAAAGAGAACACATGCAATGACACTAGTGGATCCATAGGTGGATTGTGAAAACAACACACATGCAATGACACTGGTGGATCCATACGTGGCATGTGAAAAGAACACACATGCAATGACTCTAGTTGTTGCTAGTAAAAAGAACACACATGTAATGACACTCGTGGATCCATGTGTGGTCTCTGAAGAGAACACACATTTCAATGACACTAGTGGATCCATATGTGGTATGTAAAAAGAACACACATGCAATGACACTGGTGAATCCATAGGTGGATTGTGAAAAGAAGACACATGCAATGACACCGGTGGATCCATATGTGGTATGTGAAAAGAACACACATGCAATGACTCAAGTTGTTGTTAGTTAAAAGAACACACATGCAATGAGACGGGTGGATCCATATGTGGTCTCTGAAGAGAACACACATTTCAATGAAACGGGTGGATCCCTATGTGGTATGTGAAAAGAACACACATGAAATGACTCCAGTTGTTGTTAGTAAAAAGAACACACATGCAATGACACTGGTGGATCCATATGTGGTATGTGAAAAGAACACATATGCAATGACTCTGGTTGTTGTTAGTAAAAAGAACACACACATGCAATGACACTGGTGGATCCATGTGTGGTCTCTGAAGAGAACACACATTTCAATGACTCTAGTTGTTGTTAGTAAAAAGAACACACATGCAATGACTCCGGTTGTTGTTAGTAAAAATAACACACATGCAATGACACTGGTGGATCCATAGGTGGATTGTGAAAAGAGCACACATGCAATGACACTGCTGGATCCATATGTGGTATGTGAAAAGAACACACATAAAATGACTCTAGTTGTTGTTAGTAAAAAGAACACACATGCAATGACACTGGTGGATCCATGTGTGGTCTGTGAAGAGAACACACATTTCAATGGCACTGGTGGATCCATATGTGGCATGTGAAAAGAACACACATGAAATGACTCCAGTTGTTGTTAGTAAAAAGAACACACATGCAATGACTCTGGTTGTTGTTAGTAAAAAGAACACACATGCAATGACACTAGTGGATCCATGTCTGGTCTCTGAAGAGAACACACATTTCAATGACTCTGGTTGTTGTTAGTAAAAAAACACATGCAATGGCACTAGTGGATCCATGTGTGGTCTCTGAAGAGAACACACATGCAATGACTCTAGTTATTGTTAGTAAAAAGAGCACACATGCAATGACACTGGGGGGACCATAGGTGGATTGTGAAAAGAACACACATGCAATGCCACTGGTGGATCCTTATGTGGTATGTGAAAAGAAAATACATGAAATTACTCTGGTTGTTGTTATTAAGAAGAACACACATGCAATGACTCTGGTGGATCCATGTGTGGTCTCTGAAGAGAACACACATTTCAATGACTCTGGTTGTTGTTAGTAAAAAGAACACACATGCAATGACACTGGTGGATCCATGTGTGGTCTCTGAAGAGAACACACATGCAATGACTCTGGTTGATGTTAGGAAAAAGAGCACACATGCAATGACACTGGTGTATCCATCTGTGGATTGTGAAAAGAACACACATGCAATGACACTGGGTGATCCATATGTGGTATGTGAAAAGGACACACATGCAATGACTCCAGTTGTTGTTAGTAAAAAGAACACACATGCAATGACACTGGTGGATCCATGTGTGGTCTCTGAAGAGAACACACATTTCAATCACACTGGTGGATCCATATGTGGTATGTGAAAAGAACACACATGCAATGACACTGGTGGATCCATAGGCGGATTGTGAAATGAGCACACATGCAATGAACCTGGTGGATCCATATGTGGTATGTGAAAAGAACACACATGCAATGACTCTAGTTGTTGTTAGTTAAAAGAACACATATGCAATGACACTGGTGGATCCATATGTGGTCACTAAAGAGAACAAACATTTCAATGACACTGGTGGATCCCTATGTGGTATGTGAAAAGAACACACATGAAATGACTCCAATTGTTGGTAGTAAAAAGAACACACATGCAATGACACTGGTGGATCCATATGTGGTATGTGAAAAGAACACATATGCAATGACTTTGGTTGTTGTTAGAAAAAAGAACACACATGCAATGACACTGGTGGATCCATGTGTGGTCTCTGAAGAGAACACACATTTCAATGACTCTGGTTGTTGTTAGTAAAAAGAACACACATGCAATACACTGGTGGATCCATGTGTTGTCTCTAAAGAGAACACAAATGCAATGACTATGGCTGTTGTTAGTAAAAAGAGCACACATGCAAGGACACTGGTGGATCCATAGGTGGACTGTGAAAAGAGGACACATGCAATGACACTGGTGGATCCATATGAGGTATGTGAAAAGAACACACATGTAATGACTCTAGTTCTTGTTAGTTAAAAGAACACACATGCAATGACACTGGTGGATCCATGTGTGGTCTCTGAAGAGAACACACATTTCAATGACATTGCTGGATCCCTATGTGGTATGTGAAAAGAACACACATGAAATGACTCCAGTTGTTGTTAGTAAAAAGAACACACATGCAATGACACTGGTGGATCCATATGTGGTATGTGAAAAGAACACACATGCAATGACTCTAGTTGTTGTTAGTAAAAAGAACACACATGCAATGACACTGGTGGATCCATGTGTGGTCTCTAAAGAGAACACACATTTCAATGACTCTGGTTGTTGTTAGTAAAAAGAACACACATGCAATGACACTGGTGGATCCATGTGTGGTCTCTGAAGAGAACACACATGCAATGACTGTGGCTGTTGTTAGTGAAAAGAGAAGACATGCAATGACACTGGTGGATCCATAGGTGGATTGTGAAAAGAACACACATGCAATGACACTGGTGGATCCATATGTGGTATGTGAAAAGAACACACATGAAATGACTCCAGTTGTTGTTAGTAAAAAGAACACATATGCAATGACACTCGTGGATACATGTGTGGTCTCTGAAGAGAAGACACATGCAATGACTCTGGTTGTTGTTAGTAAAAAGAGAACACATGCAATGACACTGGTGAATCCGTAGGTGGATTGTGAAAACAACACACATGCAATGACACTGGTGGATCCATACGTGGCATGTGAAAAGAACACACATGCAATGACTCTAGTTGTTGCTAGTAAAAAGAACACACATGCAATGACACTCGTGGATCCATGTGTGGTCTCTGAAGAGAACACACATTTCAATGACACTAGTGGATCCATATGTGGTATGTAAAAAGAACACACATGCAATGACACTGGTGAATCCATAGGTGGATTGTGAAAAGAACACACATGCAATGACACCGGTGGATCCATATGTGGTATGTGAAAAGAACACACATGCAATGACTCTAGTTGTTGTTAGTTAAAAGAACACACATGCAATGAGACGGGTGGATCCATATGTGGTCTCTGAAGAGAACACACATTTCAATGAAACTGGTGGATCCCTATGTGGTATGTGAAAAGAACACACATGAAATGACTCCAGTTGTTGTTAGTAAAAAGAACACACATGTAATGACACTGGTGGATCCATATGTGGTATGTGAAAAGAACACATATGCAATGACTCTGGTTGTTATTAGTAAAAAGAACACACACATGCAATGACACTGGTGGATCCATGTGTGGTCTCTGAAGAGAACACACATTTCAATGACTCTAGTTGTTGTTAGTAAAAAGAACACACATGCAATGACACTGGTGGATCCATGTGTTGTCTCTGAAGAGAACACAAATGCAATGACTGTGGTTGTTGTTAGTAAAAAGAGCACACATGCAAGGACACTGGTGGATCCATAGGTGGATTGTGAAAAGAGCACACATGCAATGACACTGGTGGATCCATATGAGGTATGTGAAAAGAACACACATGTAATGACTCTAGTTGTTGTTAGTTAAAAGAACACACATGCAATGACACTGGTGGATCCATGTGTGGTCTCTGAAGAGAACACACATTTCAATGACATTGGTGGATCCCTATGTGGTATGTGAAAAGAACACACATGAAATGACTCCAGTTGTTGTTAGTAGAAAGAACACACATGCAATGACACTGGTGGATCCATATGTGGTATGTGAAAAGAACACACATGCAATGACTCTAGTTGTTGTTAGTAAAAAGTACACACATGCAATGACACTGGTGGATCCATGTGTGGTCTCTGAAGAGAACACACATGCAATAACTCTGGTTGTTTTTAGGAAAAAGAGCACACATGCAATGACACTAGTGTATCCATATGTGGATTGTGAAAAGAACACACATGCAATGACACTGGTGGATCCATATGTGGTATGTGAAAAGGACACACATGCAATGACTTCAGTTGATGTTAGTAAAAAGAACACACATGCAATGACACTGGTGGATCCATGTGTGGTCTCTGAAGAGAACACACATTTTAATCACACTGGTGGATCCATATGTGGTATGTGAAAAGAACACACATGCAATGACACTGGTTGATCCATAGGTGGATTGTGAAAAGAGCACACATGCAATGAACCTGGTGGATCCATATGTGGTATGTGAAAAGAAAACACATGAAATGACTCTAGTTGTTGTTAGTTAAAAGAACACACATGCAATGACACTGGTCCATATGTGGTCTCTAAAGAGAACACACATTTCACTGACACTGGTGGATCCCTATGTGGTATGTGAAAAGAACACACATGAAATGACTCCAGTTGTTGTTAGTAAAAAGAACACACATGCAAGGACACTGGTGGATCCATATGTGGTATGTGAAAAGAACACATATGCAATGACTCTGGTTGTTGTTAGTAAAAAGAACACACATGCAATGACACTGGTGGATCCATGTGTGGTATCTGAAGAGAACACACATTTCAATGACTCTGGTTGTTGTTAGTAAAAAGAACACACATGCAATGACACTGGTGGATCCAAGTGTTGTCTCTAAAGAGAACACAAATGCAATGACTGTGGCTGTTGTTAGTAAAAAGAGCACACATGCAAGGACACTGGTGGATCCATAGGTGGATTCTGAAAAGAGCACACATGCAATGACACTGGTGGATCCATATGAGGTATGTGAAAAGAACACACATGTAATGACTCTAGTTGTTGTTAGTTAAAAGAACACACATGCAATGACACTGGTGGATCCATGTGTGGTCTCTAAAGAGAACACACATTTCAATTACATTGGTGGATCCCTATGTGGTATGTGAAAAGAACACACACATGAAATGACTCCAGTTGTTGTTAGTAAAAAGAACACACATGCAATGACACTGGTGGAACCATATGTGGTATGTGAAAAGAACACACATGCAATGACTCTAGTTGTTGTTAGTAAAAAGTACACACATGCAATGACACTGGTGGATCCATGTGTGGTCTCTGAAGAGAACACACATGCAATGACTCTGGTTGTTTTTAGGAAAAAGAGCACACATGCAATGACACTGGTGTATCCATATGTGGATTGTGAAAAGAACACACATGCAATGACACCGGTGGATCCATATGTGGTATGTGAAAAGGACACACATGCAATGACTCCAGTTGTTGTTAGTAAAAAGAACACACATGCAATGACACTAGTGGATCCATGTGTGGTCTCTGAAGAGAACACACATTTCAATCACACTGGTGGATCCATATGTGGTATGTGAAAAGAACACACATGCAATGACACTGGTGGATCCATTGGTGGATTTTGAAAAGAGCACACATGCAATGAACCTGGTGGATCCATATGTGGTATGTGAAAAGAACACACATGCAAGGACTCTAGTTGTTGTTAGTTAAAAGAACACACATGCAATGAGACGGGTGGATCCATATGTGGTCTCTGAAGAGAACACACATTTCAATGACACTGGTGGATCCCTATGTGGTATGTGAAAAGAACACACATGAAATGACTCCAATTGTTGTTAGTAAAAAGAACACACATTCAATGACACTGGTGGATCCATATGTGGTATGTGAAAAGAACACATATGCAATGACTCTGGTTGTTGTTAGTAAAAAGAACACACATGCAATGACACTGGTGGATCCATGTGTGGTCACTGAAGAGAACACACATTTCAATGACTCTGGTTGTTGTTAGTAAAAAGAACACGCATGCAATGACACTGGTGGATCCATGTGTTGTCTCTAAAGAGAACACAAATGAAATGACTGTGGTTGTTGTTAGTAAAAAGAGCACACATGCAAGGACACTGGTGGATCCATAGGTCGATTGTGAAAAGAGCACACATGCAATGACACTGGTGGATCCATATGAGGTATGTGAAAAGAACACACATGTAATGACTCTAGTTGTTGTTAGTTAAAAGAACACACATGCAATGACACTAGTGGATCCATGTGTGGTCTCTGAAGAGAACACACATGCAATGACTCTGGTTGTTGTTAGTAAAAAGAGAACACATGCAATGACACTAGTGGATCCATAGGTGGATTGTGAAAACAGCACACATGCAATGACACTGGTGGATCCATACGTGGCATGTGAAAAGAACACACATGCAATGACTCTAGTTGTTGCTAGTAAAAAGAACACACATGCAATGACACTGGTGGATCCATGTGTGGTCTCTGAAGAGAACACACATTTCAATGACACTAGTGGATCCATATGTGGTATGTGAAAAGAACACAGATGAAATGACTCCAGTTGTTGTTAGTAAAAAGAACACACATGCAATGACACCGGTGGATCCATATGTGGTATGTGAAAAGAACACACATGCAACGACTCTAGTTGTTGTTAGTTAAAAGAACACACATGCAATGACACTGGTGGATCCATATGTGGTCTCTGAAGAGAACACACATTTCAATGACACTGGTGGATCCCTATGTGGTATGTGAAAAGAACACACATGAAATGACTCCAGTTGTTGTTAGTAAAAAGAACACACATGCAATGACACTGGTGGATCCATATGTGGTATGTGAAAAGAACACATATGCAATGACTCTGGTTATTGTTAGTAAAAAGAACACACGTGCAATGAGACCGGTGGATCCATGTGTGGTCTCTGAAGAGAACACACATTTGAATGACTCTGGTTGTTGTTAGTAAAAAGAACACACATGCAATGACACTGGTGGATCCATGTGTTGTCTCTAAAGAGAACACAAATGCAATGACTGTGGCTGTTGTTAGTAAAAAGAGCACACATGCAAGGACACTGGTGAATCCCATAGGTGGATTGTGAAAAGAGCACACATGCAATGACACTGGTGGATCCATATGATTTTTGTGAAAAGAACACACATGTAATGACTCTAGTTGTTGTTAGTTAAAAGAACACACATGCAATGACACTGGTGGATCCATGTGTGGTCTCTGAAGAGAACACACATTTCAATGACATTGGTGGATCCATATGTGGTATGTGAAAAGAACACACATGAAATGACTCCAGTTGTTGTTAGTAAAAAGAACACACATGCAATGACACTGGTGGATCCATATGTGGTATGTGAAAAGAACACACATGCAATGACTATAGTTGTTGTTAGTAAAAATAACACACATGCAATGACACTGGTAGATCCATGTGTGGTCTCTGAAGAGAACACACATTTCAATGACTCTGGTTGTTGTTAGTAAAAAGAACACACATGCAATGACACTGGTGGATCCATGTGTGGTCTCTGAAGAGAACACACATGCAATGACTGTGGCTGTTGTTAGTGAAAAGAGAAGACATGCAATGACACTGGTGGATCCATAGGTGTATTGTGAAAAGAACACACATGCAATGACACTGGTGGATCCATATGTGGTATGTGAAAAGAACACACATGAAATGACTCCAGTTGTTGTTAGTAAAAAGAACACACATGCAATGACACCGGTGGATCCATGTGTGGTCTCTGAAGAGAACACACATGCAATGACTCTGGTTGTTTTTAGTAAAAAGAGAACACATGCAATGACACTAGTGGATCCATAGGTGGATTGTGAAAACAGCACACATGCAATGACACTGGTGGATCCATACGTGGCATGTGAAAAGAACACACATGCAATGACTCTAGTTGTTGCTAGTAAAAAGAACACACATGCAATGACACTGGTGGATCCATGTGTGGTCTCTGAAGAGAACACACATTTCAATGACACTAGTGGATCCATATGTGGTATGTGAAAAGAACACACATGAAATGACTCCAGTTGTTGTTAGTAAAAAGAACACACATGCAATGACACCGTTGGATCCATATGTGGTATGTGAAAAGAACACACATGCAATGACTCCAGTTGTTGTTAGTAAAAAGAACACACCTGCAATGACACTAGTGGATCCATGTGTGGTCTCTGAAGAGAACACACATTTCAATGAAACTGGTGGATCCATATGTGGTATGTGAAAAGAACACACATGCAATGACACTGGTGGATCCATAGGTGGATTGTGAAAAGAGAACACATGCAATGACACTGGTGGATCTATATGTGGTATGTGAAAAGAAAAAACATGCAATGACTCCAGTTGTTGTTAGTAAAAAGAACACACATGCAATAACACTGGTGGATCCATATGTTTTATGTGAAAAGAACACACATGCAATGACTCTGGTTGTTATTAGTAATAAGAACACACATGCAATGACACCGGTGGATCGATAGGTGGATTGTGAAAAGAGCACACATGCAATGACATTGGTGGATCCATATGTGGTATGTGAAAAGAACACACATGCAATGACTCTGGTTGTTGTTAGTAAAAACAACACACATGCAATGACACTAGGGGATCCATAGGTGGATTTTGAAAAGAGCACACATGCAATGACACTGGTGGATCCATATGTGGTATGTGAAAAGAACACACATGCAATGACTCCAGTTGTTGTTAGCAAAAAGAACACACATGCAATGACACTAGTGGATCCATGTGTGGTCTCTGAAGAGAACACACATTTCAATGACACCGGTGGATCCATATGTGGTATGTGAAAAGAACACACATAAAATGACTCCAGTTGTTGTTAGTAAAAAGAGCACACATGCAATGACAATGGTGGATCCATAGGTGGATTGTGAAAAGAACACACATGCAATGACACTGGTGCAAACATATGTGCTATGCGAATAGAACACACATGAAATGACTCCGGTTGTTGTTACTAAAAAGAACACACATGCAATGACACTGGTGGATCCATGTGTGGTCTCTGAAGAGAACACACATTTCAATGACTCTGGTTGTTGTTAGTAAAAAGAACACACATGCAATGACACTGGGGGATCCATAGGTGGATTGTGAAAAGAGCACACATGCAATGACACTGGTGGATCCATATGTGGTATGTGAAAAGAACACACATGCAATGACTCCAGTTGTTGTTAGAAAAAAGAACACACATGCAATGACATTGGTGGATCCATGTGTGGTCTCTGAAGAGAACACACATTTCAATGACACTGGTGGATCCATATGTGGTATGTGAATAGAACATACATAAAATGACTCCAGTTGTTGTTAGTAAAAAGAACACACATGCAATGACATAGGTGGATCCATATGTGGTATGTGAAAAGAACACACATGCGATTATTCCGGTTGTTGTTAGTAAAAAGAACACACATGCAATGCACTGGGGGATCCATGTGTGGTCTCTGAAGAGAACACACATTTCAATGACTCAGGTTGTTTTTAGTAAAAAGAACACACATGCAATGACACTGGTGGATCCATGTGTGGTCTCTAAAGAGAACACACATGCAATGACTCTGGTTGTTGTTAGGGAAAAGAGCACACATGCAATGACACTAGTGGATCCATATGTGGTATCTGATAAAACACACATGCAATGACTCCAGTTGTTGTTACTAAAAAGAACACACATGCAATGACACTGGTGGATCCATGTGTGGTCTCTGAAGTGAACACACATTTCAATGACACTGGTGGATCCATATGTGGTATGTAAAAAGAACACACATGCAATGACTGTAACATCTCAAATTTTAGATTTGATCTTGCATATCATTCATTGTATTGCATCATGCTTTTCCATGCAAAATCGTCGAGTAGAAAGGTTCGGCGAAACGCCATCGTCAAAACCCTTTTTTGTTTCGCTTCGAGGTTCCTGCGGGGAGCTTTAGAGGGACTTGCAACAACCACCCCTGTAGGTTCGAGCTTTCACTCAAACTTCGACTGAAGGTTGTTCCCCTCGACGATACGAACCCGTAGGCGTGAAAATCGCTCCAATCGAAGTTCGTATGCAAAAGACTCGGACGTTTTAGTAAACCGCCGGAAAACGGTCCGAAAATCCGGACCGATTTCCGAATCGGAGTCAAATCTGGACAGATTCGGTTCAGGATTTTTTTTGTTTCCTTTTTTCTTTCTGCGCGCGAGGGACTTCTTAAAGGAGGCCCCACCTGCCTTGGGACCCGTGCCCCGCCCCCACTCGACCCAACCCCGCCGCCGCCATCTCCCTGCGTGCGCAGGCGCGCACGTCCGCCGTCGCCGCCTTCCGCGCCACGCGCCGCCGCCTCCGGTCGTCGCCGTTCGTCGCCGCGCCTGTTGCCGGGTTCGTCTCGCCGCTCTCTTTCCGTTCCCGTGCTCCGCGTCTCCATCCGCCGCCGCCAACTGCGCCCTGCAGATCGCCGCGTACGCGCGCGCGTTTAATTATTCCGGGAGCCGTAGTTGACCGTGTGTGTACTTGCAAGAGTTTCCACGCTGCCGAAACCGACCGTCGCCGCCGTCCGGAGCTCGCCGGAGTTCGTCTCGCCGTCCGTTTCCGGTAAGACAGCAGCCACCGTCAGATCTCAGATCAGCGGCTTAGATCGTTCGTTGACTGGTCAGCACTCCAGACGTTGACTAGTCAGAGGCCCCAGACGTTGACTGGTCAGACGCCCAGTCAGCGCCCAGTCATCAGACATAGTTGACTGGGTCAATTTCGTTAATCCTATTAGTTGGCAGATTTCGGTAGAATCTTGTAAATTGCGTAGAAATTAAACCGCTTGGCCAAAAATTGCAAGTAAAATATGCACGAGTTCAGTGAGTCGTGTAGAATCTCGCTGTACCTTTGGTTCAGACTTTTACTGTCAGGTTTAGTACAGTTTAATCAAACTAGTTAGTGGCCTTTTTGGAGTAATAAATTCGTAGTAAAAGTTTCGTAGCTCCGAAAATTGCGTATGATATATCCCTGAACTCGTATGAACGAGGGGAATCTCATCGTGAAATAAAAAGATAGGCTTACTATCACATCCCAAGATTTTCCAAATCTTATAATGTGAAAAATAAATAAACAAAATAAATCTTTGTTGAAAATCAGGGTAAAAAGAAACTTTTGTTTCTAAAAGGAAACTTAAAAATCCCATCTTGAGCAAACTTTGGTGGAAGTTTGAATTCAACAAAAATTCAAATCAAGGGAAATGCATTCCTCAATGAATGTATCTGGAAATTTGAACATTAGGAAAGTAAATCCAAATCCCTAGACCCTAATGGAATAAAAATCATTTCCAAGTTATCTCCAAATCCATGGATTTGATCCATACCAAAATTTGACCAACAAATAATCACAAAGGATCAAGAAAGACCTTAGAGATGGTTTCACTTAGTTTGGAACCATAGACAAAAACCTTATGAATAAATTGTTGAACAATTATAATCCTAAAGGCATTAAAAAGATAAACATTTAATAAAGGAAAAATAAATTGTTTTGGAAATACTATTTGGATCTTTTAATAAAAGACTTTGTTTTCAAATGAAAAGGTGAGCCAAATTAATTTTGGCCAAACTTTTGTAATAACATATTTTGTTTTGATAAAATGAGTAAAAGTTTATTTAAATAAAATAATAAGGATTTAAATATCCAATTTTATTTAAGTAAAAGGCTTTTCCCATTTTAAATGAACACCAAGTATTTTATTACTACTTTGAAATCTTTTATTAAGAGGTTTTGCTTTGATTAAAATGAGTGAAGGATTATTTAAATAAAATAATAAGGATTTAAATATCCAATTTTATTTAAGTAAAGGCTTTCCCATTTTAATTAAAACACCAAAACTTATTTATTTATTTAAATAAGTTTCCAAGTATTCTTTTATTTTTCAAATAAAACCTTCTGGTTTGGTTTTGAAAATAATTGGATTTCAAATGGAAATTTTATTAAATAAATCAAACCCTATTTTATTAAATAACTAAAGATCCATTTCATTTAATTATTAAATGGATCCTAAAATAAATATAAAAATATTATTTTATTTTGAGATTTGGATTATGTTGACAAACAGAACCAAATTCAATTGAAAAGTTTGTTGTTTGTTTGAATTGTTTGAATGGTTTGATTGTTTGAATAATTGTTTGAAAATTTAAAACAGAAAAGAATTAGAAAAGGAGAAAGAATTTAGACAGAAAAAAATAGAGCAGCCCACTAAGGCCCAGCAAAACCAGCCCAGCCCAGTACTCCCTCCCCGAAGGAAAACGTTTTACACCCAGATTCTAACCCACTCAGTCACAGACAACCGGGACCCACTCCTCCTCTCTCTCACTCGATGACGAGACGACCCCACCTCCTCTTATTCCCCCCGAACCGTTTTTCCTCACCGCTGAAACAGCCCGCTAAGTCACTGACCGGTGGACCTCCCCCTCACTCTTTTTTCCACTGACGCAACGACCCCACTTCTCTAGCCATCGTCCTCCCCGCGACTCCTTCTTCCCCTCACCGCGCGGCCGTTTCTGCCTTGATTTCTCGCGCTTGAATTCGCTTTAACGCCGCGATAATTCCTCGCAGCGACCAGGCACATTTAAATGCCTGTGACTCCTCTCTCGTTCCCGTCTGTCTCCTCCCCAAAGCATGCCACCAGGCCGCCTCAATTTCTCCCCGAGCATCCTCTGCTCCGACGAGGTCCAGAACCGATTCCGACCAGCACACGCTGCCCCTTGCCTCCTCAAGCATGCTCACGTGATCCCCACCTCCTGGCGATCATCCCCGTAGCACCAGCTCGTCCCCGAGCGCTCCAGAGCGTCGGCAACGACAACCTCCAGCACCGCCGCCGTCTGGTTCTTCTCCGACGAGCTCCACAGGTAGACTCCGGTCGCCCCTCTTCTTCTAGTTCTCGCACACGACTCTGTATCGATCTTGCGCGTCTAACCACGTCTTCGCCTTGTCTTGGGGTGATCCATAGCGACGTCCACGACGACCACCCGACGCACTCGACGCCGTCCTCCACTCCGGTGAGGAATTGCCGCAGACCCCGAGCACCCCTCGCCCGACCAACACCTCCCCGGGCATCGCCGTAACCCCCTGAGCCCGGTGAGCAACCCCTCCTTCTCCCTCACCTTCTGTAGCATCGCCTCCGTCGTCGACCGACCGCTCCGCCGCCGCTAGCCACCGCAGCGCCGCCAGCTTCTGGTCAAACCCGCGTGAGCCGTTCGATCTAGATCGGGCGGGTACGATAGATCACTTAAGCCGCGAATGGGTATGCGCCCTGTACCGTGCGATCTAACTTAATCCAACGCTCCACAGCCACGATCCGGCCGAACCGGTATCGACCAATGATATCACGCCGCGTGTCGCCTGTTAGGTTTAAAACAGAATTTGAAAACAGAAACTTTTGCAAACTTCAAACCCTTGTATCTTTGAATCCACACGTCCAAAAATTACAAATTTTATGTCGTTGGATTCAAGAAAACAAGACCTAACCAACCCTGCCTTTGGTTTAGAAAATAGTAATTGTTAGATTGGTTGATTATGCAGAAACATTTGATTGCTTGTTTAGACTAGAAAAATTGTTTAAAAATGATTTTAAGGTTAAAACCTTTGCAAAATGGTTTGTTGTGACCTTACTGACCCTAGGAACCAACCTATGTTTTGGAAAATGATTTTGGAAAAGAATAGAATGGATTAATTAGTTTAGTCCATTTCTAGCTAACTAAAAACTATAGTTTTGTTTATGAAAATGTTTTTGTAAAGAAAACTTTGAGAAAATATTTTGAACCAAACCTACTGACCCAAACACCAAGTTTTGCAATAGCAACTCATTTGGTGAACCCTATAGGTTAAAGCCTTAGTAAAAAATATTTCTACACCACATAAAATGAATCTTAGTTTTGAAAATGGTTTTGTAGTGAAACCCCTTTGCAAATGACTTTGCCATTTTGGTAAATGACCAATTTGGAACTTACAAAGTTTAGAAGCCTAGTGGAGACCACCTTTGCAATTAGAACCATCTTTTGCATGCTTGCATGCATTACCTTGACTTTAGGATTTTATGGGTGTTGTTTTGCTTGATTGGTGGATTGAGTTTGTGTTTGCTTGATTGACTTGTAGTGAAGTTAGAGAAGAGTGAGACTAGCAAGATCAAGGAGTGAACCTATACCCTCTACCAAAAAGGCAAGTGATACTTCATACTATCTATCCCATTATTTTCAATATGCATTAGTGTTTTTGCCAAGTAAAACTTGCATGGTTTTTATTTTGCTAAGTATAGACCTTGCTATAGGAAAACTAGTAGAATGAATCCTTAGAAGGATTTTCCTAAGTTAAGAATCCTATTACTATCAAGCTTAGCCTAGCTAATAGAAAACCTGGGTGGGATATATATATTCATGCTATAAAAATTTCTAAGTCTATGGACTTGTGTTTTGTTTAATAAAACAACTAAGATAATGAATCACCTGGGTGGAAATGGAAGGAATGGTTTGTGTTGAGTGGTTCACAAGGCCATGGACTTGGCTTGTGTATCTCACTTGTGGATGGCCACCCAGGAACAAAGAGATTTGAGATGTCAAATGTTGAGAAGCTTCAAGTGCAACCACTTGGCAATATGGGCTCTGCCATGATCATATAGGTTGCAAGAACTTAGCCATATGGACAGTTGGTGGTAGTGTTTGATAGGTTGGAGCGCGTCCATGATGGTCTAAGGGAAAGCTTCTGAAAGATCTTGTCTTGGGAAACCAAGTCTTGTGGGGAAAGTGCACCACCTCTGCAGAGTGAAAAAAATCTAAGTACTTAGCCATGTCCCTGGAAAAGGACAATTTGAGCATCAAGACATGGAAGCAATCAAGAATCTCATCACTCCAATTTCTAAATTAAAACTTGTGGGTGAACAAGGGTTGTGTGAAATTCTCAATCTTTGATGGAGAGATGGCTCAGTACAAGGATCTCAAAATCTTAGATTGGGAAAATTGGTTTTGCCAAGAAAATCTTTAGTCTTTGATTGGTAGATGCCTTGAGAGGATCTTCAGTCTTGATTGGTAGATGCCTTGGTGGTTTTTGCCAAATAAAACTTAGTGTTTTCAAAATGATAGGGAAAATTCTATTTTGAGCAATGCAAGCCTCAACTCCACTTAGCCAAAATGCATATAGATGATAGACTCCACTATACTACCAAAGTATCACTTGCCAATACAATTCAAATGTATTGACACTTGTGGCTGTAACTTGTAATGTTGCAGGTTTGATTGATTTTAGTGAAGATTGATTGATTAGGATTACAAAGTCTACAACCAACATCTGCCTGTGGTAGATTTGAAGATAAAGGACCCAAGACTATAGTTATTCCGCTGCAATGTAATGTAATTAGCCTATGAGCTAAGTTTGATGTAATAAAACTATTTTATTCCTGGTTATAAAGTTGTATTATGACCTTTGTTTCTTGATATTACATCTAAACTGTGGATGCTAGCTATTGATCCAGGGACTAGCATTGTAAACACAGGGGACCCTACCTTATTAAAGGCAGGGGATGCTTCAGATGGTATCAGAGCATTGTGTTGCCTGTAGGATTTGTAACCCTAGGATTGGACAAAACCCCTTAGAAAAAAAATAGGAGTTGTATTTGTTCCAAAATTTATTTACAAAAACAATCTTGTAAACTCTTTCCTCAACCATTTTGGTTTCAACTCTACTTCTCTTCTACTTCAAAACTTGATGGAAAAACCTACCCCATGACCAAAGACTACACTATGTGCGAAGGACTTCTTCAACACCTTCAACTCTAATGACTTCAATACCTTCAACTCTAATGACTTCAACATCTTCAACATGTTCACCAAAGACTTCAACCTAGGATATCACTAAAGACTACAAATGAGACAAGAAATCTTGCTCAAGATTTGAAGATTAAGGAAACACAACTTAGAAGAAACCATGATCACCTTTGAAGATTTGTGACCAAGACACAAGAATTCTCCAAGGATACAAAGATCTCAATCAAGAAGAATCAACCAAGAAGGATGGAAAGATCACAAGTGAACCATATAGATGGACCACCATATTTTAGTTAAGTCAAACCCACCAACTTATGTGGTGTAACAAAAATATTTTGTTGCCTAAGTATGTGCTTGAAACTGTTGTTTGAGTGGAGTGTTTGTTTGTGATTGCTTGCACATTGCTTGTGTGATTTGTGATGTGTGTGAATAAAATTGATTCCTTACAAAAATCTTTTGCCTATTCTAATCCCCTCCAACCCAAACAGATGACTTCTCCAAGAGACTCCAGCATCAAGGATGATGACATCAACAACAACAACCAAGAGGTCAACATGAGAGAACTCCTAGCAACCCAACACCAGTTGAACCAACTAACAACTCAGTTCATAGCCAACAATAGTGATAAAGACCCTACCTTGCAAAAGTTTTTGGAAGAACAATCCCAACTGATGCTTAAAGTGACTAATCAAATGATCAGCATGGAAGAAAACTATCCCAAAAGAGTGTATGACAACAAGGATGACAAGAATATTATTCTAGATGGAGCCCCAGCTTGCATTAATTGTGGAGACAAGGATCACACTTCCAAGGAGCATGAAGATCAATGCCCCAATTGTGAAGAGGAACATCCAGTTGGCCAATGCCCCACATCTCAAGTTACTTGTTACCTTTGTGAAGGAAACGACCATGTCCCTATCCAATGCCCCATCTATGCTATTGTTGAACAAAGGAAACAAGAAGGATCCAAGTATGCCAAGAATGTTGATGACAAAGGAAAAGGACCACTTATACCTCCAAACAAGACAACCCAATTCAAAGGATCAAAGAAGCCCAAGAAAGCACAGCAAGACATGAGCCTTGTGCAATGTCGTAAATGTAAGGAAATGGGACACTACCCCAGTGGATTCCCAGAGAACCCGAAGAATAAAGAGATCGGCCAAGTAGTGTGCAACAACTGCAAGGAACCAGGCCACTACGTAGCAACTTGTCCACAAGAGCAACGTAAAGAACTCCAAGATATCCACTGTTTCAATTGCAAGGAACCAGGACACTATGTAAGCAATTGTCCAGAAAAGATGAAGAACAAGATAAACAAGCCTATGAAGGATCTCAACCTTGGCCCATGAGTCAAGCATGGAAACAAAGGACACTAAGCAGAAATTTTCCAAGAAGAAGTTTTCCTCAAGATTCCAAGCAAGCCAAGATGTAGTTTAGTTGGAAAAATTTTAAGGGTGGTAGTACCCTAGCTGTTTGAGCCAACTTGTAACCCTAGCCTCCCCAAATCTCGGGACGAGATTTATTTTAAGGGTGGTAGCCTGTCACATCCCAAGATTTTCCAAATCTTGTAATGTGAAAAATAAATAAACAAAATAAATCTTTGTTGAAAATCAGGGTAAAAAGAAACTTTTGTTTCTAAAAGGAAACTTAAAAATCCCATCTTGAGCAAACTTTGGTGGAAGTTTGAATTCAACAAAAATTCAAATCAAGGGAAATGCATTCCTCAATGAATGTATCTGGAAATTTGAACATTAGGAAAGTAAATCCAAATCCCTAGACCCTAATGGAATAAAAATCATTTCCAAGTTATCTCCAAATCCATGGATTTGATCCATACCAAAATTTGACCAACAAATAATCACAAAGGATCAAGAAAGACCTTAGAGATGGTTTCACTTAGTTTGGAACCATAGACAAAAACCTTATGAATAAATTGTTGAACAATTATAATCCTAAAGGGATTAAAAAGATAAACATTTAATAAAGGAAAAATAAATTGTTTTGGAAATACTATTTGGATCTTTTAATAAAAGACTTTGTTTTCAAATGAAAAGGTGAGCCAAATTAATTTTGGCCAAACTTTTGTAATAACATATTTTGTTTTGATAAAATGAGTAAAGGTTTATTTAAATAAAATAATAAGGATTTAAATATCCAATTTTATTTAAGTAAAAGGCTTTTCCCATTTTAAATGAACACCAAGTATTTTATTACTACTTTGAAATCTTTTATTAAGAGGTTTTGCTTTGATTAAAATGAGTAAAGGATTATTTAAATAAAATAATAAGGATTTAAATATCCAATTTTATTTAAGTAAAGGCTTTTCCATTTTAATTAAAACACCAAAACTTATTTATTTATTTAAATAAGTTTCCAAGTATTCTTTTATTTTTCAAATAAAACCTTCTGGTTTGGTTTTGAAAATAATTGGATTTCAAATGGAAATTTTATTAAATAAATCAAACCCTATTTTATTAAATAACTAAAGATCCATTTCATTTAATTATTAAATGGATCCTAAAATAAATATAAAAATATTATTTTATTTTGAGATTTGGATTATGTTGACAAACAGAACCAAATTCAATTGAAAAGTTTGTTGTTTGTTTGAATTGTTTGAATGGTTTGATTGTTTGAATAATTGTTTGAAAATTTAAAACAGAAAAGAATTAGAAAAGGAGAAAGAATTTAGACAGAAAAAAATAGAGCAGCCCACTAAGGCCCAGCAAAACCAGCCCAGCCCAGTACTCCCTCCCCGAAGGAAAACGTTTTACACCCAGATTCTAACCCACTCAGTCACAGACAACCGGGACCCACTCCTCCTCTCTCTCACTCGATGACGAGACGACCCCACCTCCTCTTATTCCCCCCCCGAACCGTTTTTCCTCACCGCTGAAACAGCCCGCTAAGTCACTGACAGGTGGACCTCCCCCTCACTCTTTTTTCCACTGACGCAACGGCCCCACTTCTCTAGCCATCGTCCTCCCCGCGACTCCTTCTTCCCCTCACCGCGCGGCCGTTTCTGCCTTGATTTCTCGCGCTTGAATTCGCTTTAACGCCGCGAAAATTCCTCGCAGCGACCAGGCACATTTAAACGCCTGTGACTCCTCTCTCGTTCCCCTCTGTCTCCTCCCCAAAGCACGCCACCAGGCCGCCTCAATTTCTCCCCGAGCATCCTCTGCTCCGACGAGGTCCAGAACCGATTCCGACCAGCACACGCTGCCCCTTGCCTCCTCAACCATGCTCACGTGATCCCCACCTCCTGGCGATCATCCCCGTAGCACCAGCTCATCCCCGAGCGCTCCAGAGCGTCGGCAACGACAACCTCCAGCACCGCCGCCGTCTGGTTATTCTCCGACGAGCTCCACAGGTAGACTCCGGTCGCCCCTCTTCTTCTAGTTCTCGCACACGACTCTGTATCGATCTTGCGCGTCTAACCACGTCTTCGCCTTGTCTTGGGTTGATCCACAGCGACGTCCACGACGACCACCCGACGCACCCGACGCCGTCCTCCACTCCGGTGAGGAATTGCCGCAGACCCCGAGCGCCCCTCGCCCGACCAACACCTCCCCGAGCATCGCCGTAACCCCCTGAGCCCGGTGAGCAGCCCCTCCTTCTCCCTCACCTTCTGTAGCATCGCCTCCGTCGTCGACCGACCGCTCCGCCGCCACTAGCCACCGCAGCGCCGCCAGCTTCTGGTCAAACCCGCGTGAGCCGTTCGATCTAGATCGGGCGGGTACGATAGATCACTTAAGCCGCGAATGGGTATGCGCCCTGTACCGTGCGATCTAACTTAATCCAACGCTCCACAGCCACGATCCGGCCGAACCGGTATCGACCAATGATATCACGCCGCGTGTCGCCTGTTAGGTTTAAAACAGAATTTGAAAACAGAAACTTTTGCAAACTTCAAACCCTTGTATCTTTGAATCCACACGTCCAAAAATTACAAATTTTATGTCGTTGGATTCAAGAAAACAAGACCTAACCAACCCTGCCTTTGGTTTAGCAAATAGTAATTGTTAGATTGGTTGATTATGCAGAAACATTTGATTGCTTGTTTAGACTAGAAAAATTGTTTAAAAATGATTTTAAGGTTAAAACCTTTGCAAAATGGTTTGTTGTGACCTTACTGACCCTAGGAACCAACCTATGTTTTGGAAAATGATTTTGGAAAAGAATATAATGGATTAATTAGTTTAGTCCATTTCTAGCTAACTAAAAACTATAGTTTTGTTTATGAAAACGTTTTTGTAAAGAAAACTTTGAGAAAATATTTTGAACCAAACCTACTGACCCAAACACCAAGTTTTGAAATAGCAACTCATTTGGTGAACCCTATAGGTTAAAGCCTTAGTAAAAAATATTTCTACACCACATAAAATGAATCTTAGTTTTGAAAATGGTTTTGTAGTGAAACCCCTTTGCAAATGACTTTGCCATTTTGGTAAATGACCAATTTGGAACTTACAAAGTTTAGAAGCCTAGTGGAGACCACCTTTGCAATTAGAACCATCTTTTGCATGCTTGCATGCATTACCTTGACTTTAGGATTTTATGGGTGTTGTTTTGCTTGATTGGTGGATTGAGTTTGTGTTTGCTTGATTGACTTGTAGTGAAGTTAGAGAAGAGTGAGACTAGCAAGATCAAGGAGTGAACCTATACCCTCTACCAAAAAGGCAAGTGATACTTCATACTATCTATCCCATTATTTTCAATATGCATTAGTGTTTTTGCCAAGTAAAACTTGCATGGTTTTTATTTTGCTAAGTATAGACCTTGCTATAGGAAAACTAGTAGAATGAATCCTTAGAAGGATTTTCCTAAGTTAAGAATCCTATTACTATCAAGCTTATCCTAGCTAATAGAAAACCTGGGTGGGATATATATATTCATGCTATAAAAATTTCTAAGTCTATGGACTTGTGTTTTGTTTAATAAAACAACTAAGATAATGAATCACCTGGGTGGAAATGGAAGGAATGGTTTGTGTTGAGTGGTTCACAAGGCCATGGACTTGGCTTGTGTATCTCACTTGTGGATGGCCACCCAGGAACAAAGAGATTTGAGATGTCAAATGTTGAGAAGCTTCAAGTGCAACCACTTGGCAATATGGGCTCTGCCATGATCATATAGGTTGCAAGAACTTAGCCATATGGACAGTTGGTGGTAGTGTTTGATAGGTTGGAGCGCGTCCATGATGGTCTAAGGGAAAGCTTCTGAAAGATCTTGTCTTGGGAAACCAAGTCTTGTGGGGAAAGTGCACCACCTCTGCAGAGTGAAAAAAATCTAAGTACTTAGCCATGTCCCTGGAAAAGGACAATTTGAGCATCAAGACATGGAAGCAATCAAGAATCTCATCACTCCAATTTCTAAATTAAAACTTGTGGGTGAACAAGGGTTGTGTGAAATTCTTCAATCTTTGATGGAGAGATGGCTCGGTACAAGGATCTCAAAATCTTAGATTGGGAAAATTGTTTTTGCCAAGAAAATCTTCAGTCTTTGATTGGTAGATGCCTTGAGAGGATCTTCAGTCTTGATTGGTAGATGCCTTGGTGGTTTTTGCCAAATAAAACTTAGTGTTTTCAAAATGATAGGGAAAATTCTATTTTGAGCAATGCAAGCCTCAACTCCACTTAGCCAAAATGCATATAGATGATAGACTCCACTATACTACCAAAGTATCACTTGCCAATACAATTCAAATGTATTGACCCTTGTGGCTGTAACTTGTAATGTTGCAGGTTTGATTGATTTTAGTGAAGATTGATTGATTAGGATTACAAAGTCTACAACCAACATCTGCCTGTGGTAGATTTGAAGATAAAGGACCCAAGACTATAGTTATTCCGCTGCAATGTAATGTAATTAGCCTATGAGCTAAGTTTGATGTAATAAAACTATTTTATTCCTGGTTATAAAGTTGTATTATGACCTTTGTTTCTTGATATTACATCTAAACTGTGGATGCTAGCTATTGATCCAGGGACTAGCATTGTAAACACAGGGGACCCTACCTTATTAAAGGCAGGGGATGCTTCACTTACAGTAAAAACTTCTGCAGTATTTGTCTAATGGCTTTCTGCAGTGTTTTAATTACTCGGGATGTTTTATAACTCCTTTTTGAGTAACTCCATTTGGTACTGTTTCTTATCGGCGATGCCTATGCGGTAGAATTTTTCCAGGATTTTACAAACAGTATACTACCGGTAGTGAATTATTTAAGTTCTAGCTCTAGTAGAGATCTCTACTTTTGGTTAATAGTTTTCCTAGCGCCAAATCTATTTTCCATGCATGTATTCGGTAGTAATATGTATTAGTATTATGTGGTGCAGCTGTAGCACCAATTCACTTGCCGTTCTTGCATTCATGCATCATCTTTGTTGCATATGTTTGTGAATTGTTTGTTTATGAATGCAATTGTGTCGTGTAGATTGTGTGGAGTGCAACCCTTGCTCGTGTTTGGATTGTTCCTCCGACCGCTTCAATCAAGGCAAGTAGATGCTACTTTGTTCATGATATCGTCCTACTATTTTCAATGCATTGTCGTGTATTTTGTAGTTGCATGAGTAGGATGATACTATCGCTATGCTATGTCCTATTATTGTGGTAGGGCTTTCCTTGTAGATGAACCACCGTTGTAGATGTGCTTAGCCATGCTATGTTGAACGAGGGCTGGGTTACATCATTGATACTTGTTTTCTCAAAGTATTGGTTTGTGAAAACTAAAACAACTTAATCAATGAATCCCCTGGGTGTGATGGTATTGATAATTTTTGGTGGTTTCATTGCGGAAAGGCATCCAGGTATCAAGAGAGAATGGTTGGCTTCTTTATTGTGTAGCTTACGTGTACAACCATGTGCCAATAATGAAATGGGCGGTTGGTTGGACTTAGTAGGTTATGGTAACTCGAACCCGCGTATCCAGAGATGTAGAATTTTGGTAGGTTGGACCGGTGCGCGTCGGGATTGAGGAGCTACTTCCCGAACAGTCTCTTCTTGGTCTTCTCCCTATCATCACCCAAAATGAGAGTGATGGTACGAGCTGGGCTAGCCAAGTCACATGGGTAAAGTGTACTAACATCTGCAGAGTGTATAATCTAATCGATTAGCCGTGTCCCCGGTTATGGACAACTGAGTTGCTTGATATTGATTCCATGACATGTTTCTCGCTCATTCTAATTTCATAATTGTTTTAATCTTGTTGGGTTAACTTAATTGGGATCTTTTCAAAGAAAATTCAAAACTGTTTATGAAAGTAGGACAAAGTTATTTGCAAATGCAAGCCAGACACAGCTCCACTTGCCAGATATGCATGTAGATGTTAGTACTATTGTCTCCATTTACTAGCTCTACTTGCCATACATTCCATGTATTGACCCTTCGGGGCTGTTGCGTTTTATGCTGCAGGTTATTCCGATTCTGATTGATCGTTATAGGCCACGGTACTCCACTCGGCACTTGTTCACTTGTGGGAAATTTGAAGAATGGAGGATTTATTCGTTTATGTTGCTACCTGAATAATTTGAGCTAGCTTGTGCTAAGCTTTTATTGTAATAATGGTACTCTGGATCTCCGGTACTTATGATACACGAATATTTTGCTATATTATCTATCTTACTCTATTGTGGGCCAATGAACCGATCCAGGGATTGGCATGTCACATAGAGGCCACGGTCTTTTCAGAACCGGGGTGTCACAGGATGGTATCAGAGCCCGTGTGTCGACTGTAGGATCGTGACCTAGAATTGGATTAGGAAGCCATAGATTTATTAAAGCCTATATTAACTCTATCTTTCATCTTATGCCTTTCACCCTCATAAATTCTTACCATATGCTATTCTCACACTTTCCTCTTTTACTTGATAGATGGGAGAAGTCAGGACTGAGTATGCCACCATGGAGTCACCAAGGCCCTTTGCAAGGCAGTTAGCTCAGCTCTCGCAGTCATTGGGTTTGCCACTGCCCATGTTCAAGGGAAGAAGGCTGTACACCTATGGATATGGAGAGGATGCATGGGAGATCACTACCTTCATATTCAGAGATGCCGCCTTGCCAAACCTCGTGCACTTGATCTACACCAAGACATACTGCAACTGGGGACTTGGAATCAACTTGGCCATACATGAAGCCCTGTCTCGCCAGTGCCATCAAGTCCGACACCTACTACCAGCAGATTCACCCTACCGTGACTATGGAAGGCGTGATGAAGATGGTAACATTGTGGTTACCCCGGGCGACAGGAACAACATGCCGCCCCGTCGGAGGCACATAGAGGACATGGAAAGGGAGAATGGAGCTCTAGCAGAGAAGGTGAGGATGATAAAGGAGAATGCAGATTTTACTAGCAATGGAATGGTGGTCCAAGGACAGGAGATTGACACTTTGCATGAAGCTGTGGGAGTTCTGGAGAATGCCCTGATAGCCAGAGATGCAACCATAGCACATCTTCATGGTACTGTGCAGGAGAACACCCAGAACATACAGCAACTGCAAGGGACAGTCCAGGAAAGGGATCAAACTATTGAAGCTATGACAGCCCAGATTGCCGCTCTCCAAGCACAGCTGAATCCACCCTCTGATGATGACAATGGAGATGATGGCAACAATGGGGATGATGATGACAGTGGAGATGATGATGATGAGGACGAGGATGATGATGATGGAGACGATGATGGTGGAGGAGATGAAGCTGTTGCAGTTGCAGCTGAGGATGAAGAAGAAGAGGAGGATCCAGAAGAGGTGGAGTTTGACGTTTCAAGTGATGGTTCAGGAGAGGTGTACACTCCGCCGCCATGGTTGTACCGCTAGCCGAAGCGCCAACGCATGACTGCAAGGGCCTACCTCAAACTCTTCAAGAAGTAGATAGAAGTCCACCAATTAGTCCTCGTTAGGCGAAATCGTTAGAATTATTCTCGATCGTTGTGAAACTTAGTCCGTGTTAGTTTAAGAGTGTTTATATGCTTATTTGTGTACTCCAATATTCCAGGAATTATTTGTGCAAAATTATATGAAAGAGTTATGGCAATTTGGTTACTATCTGTGTTGTTTTCGCTGCAGTTTTTCTACTGATACAGCAGTACTGTGCGATTTTTCATATTTTTCTGGTAACTCGGAAAAATCTGAAAAAAAATTGGGCTGATGCGGAACTTCCTTTTCTATATGCACAAAAATTGGCTTAATTTTCTGACGAGTTTAAGTCAGGCGGAAAAATTCGCGAACACAGCAGAACTGTTCTGTCAGAATTGCTGTTTTCTCGTTTTGATGCTCAACTGTTTAGTTAACCATTGCCAACTCTTGCAAAACTATTTCAGTAGGTATATACTGCTAGGATAACACCTGGGATGTTGCTGGACCGCTTGTTTGTTGATGCGTTGCTTGCTTGTGATTGTCTGCTATTGTTTGTTGTTGATTGATCATATGCATGGGTAGAACCCTATTACCGTAGTTGATTCTTTCTAAACTTACCAGTGCTGAACCGCAGATGCCTCCCCGCCGCCAACCCACTGAGTTGGAGTAGCTCATGGCAGCTCAGGCACAGCTGACCCAAGTGATGACCCAGTTCATGGCAAATCAGAACAACAACAATGGAAACAATCAGCCTTAGGGAGATGCTCTCACCAGATTTCTGAGGTTAAGTCCAGCTAAGTTCTCTACTGCAACAGAACCAATGGTTGCTCTCGACTGGTTGCGTTCAGTCAACAAGGATCTGGTAACTGTTGGATGCACTGATGCTGAGAAGGTGAGGTTTGCCGCTCACCTACTGGAGGGACCAGCCGCTTCTTGGTGGGACACATTTCAGATCACCCACCCTCTGAATACTGTGACTTGGGCTATGTTTGAGGAAGGTTTCAGGACCGACCACGTGTCTTCAGGAGTTCTGAGCCTGAAGAGGAAGGAGTTCCGCAACTTGCGCCAAACCAATCGCACCGTGGCCGAGTACATTGAGGAGTTCAACAACCTGTCCCGTTATGCACCTGAGGATGTTGACACTGATGCAAAAAGGAGGGAGAGATTCCTGGATGGCCTCAGTGATGAGCTTTCAGTGCAGCTACTGGTGGTTTATTGCCCCACTTTCCAGGAGCTCATGGACAAGGCCAGGATCCTGGAAGGGAAGCACAAGCAGGTGGAAAGCCGCAAGAGAAAGAACAACAATCACCACTCTGGCTCACACCACAAGTCTCGCACTTCATATGATGGGTACTCCAAGCATGGAGGGAGTGACCATGGGAGCCATGATCGCCACCACCATGGAGGCGATGGACATCGTCATGACAACCATAGGAGCAGCCACCACAGCCACAAGGGAGGACACTCTCACCACTCTGGAGGACACGGTGGACATGACCGCAACCGTGATCGCAATTTTGTGAAGAAGGATCTGAGTGAGGTGACATGCTTCAAGTGTAAGCAGAAGGGACACTATGCTGACAACTGTCCGGAGAGGAAAGGACTGAAGCCAACCAACAATGAGAAGGCCACAGTGAACCACATGAATGTGGAAGAGATTCCAGACGAGCCTGACCTTGTGATTGGTAAGTTTCCAATCAACACTTACCCTGCACTTATACTTTTCGATACTGGTGCATCGCATTCATTCATATCAAGGGCATTTGTGGATAAGTATAAGTTACCTACTGAGTCTATGAAGAGGTCTTTTAGAGTAAGTTCACCTGGAGGAGATATGATAGCTAGTGCGGGATGCCGCAATTTAACTATGAGGATTGGAACACACAACTTCATTGCACATTTGGTAGTGTTGGAATCACAGGGATTAGACGTTATTCTGGGTATGGATTGGATGTCTATGCATGAGGGACACATAGATTGTGCACAGCGAGCTGTTTCACTCAAAACCCAGGATGGTAAGAGGATTAGATTCAAGTCAGCCGCACGACCAGGAAGGTGTAAGCTGAATTCTCTTAAGGGGGTTAGCATGGATACTGTGCCAGTGATTAGGGATTACCCCGACGTGTTTCCGGAAGAACTGCCAGGGATGCCACCTGACAGAGAAGTAGAGTTTCTTATCGACCTGATGCTGGGAACAGGACCAATAGCAAAGAAACCATATAAGATGGATGTGGATGAGCTGAAGGAATTGAAGAAACAGTTGAAGGAGCAGCTGGAAAAGGGATTCATTCAGCCTAGTGCGTCGTCATGGGGTGCACATGTTCTGTTTGTGGAGAAGAAAGACAGCACCAAGAGGTTAGTGGTGGACTATCGCTCGCTGAATGAGGTAACCATCAAGAACAAGTACCCTCTGCCGAACATAAATGATTTGTTTGATCAACTGGAAGGAGCAAAGGTGTTCAGCAAGATTGATCTGCGATCTGGCTACTTTCAATTGAAGATCCGGAAGGAGGATGTACCAAAAACCGCCTTCACCACTAGGTATGGTTTATATAAGTATACAGTTATGTCATTTGGACTAACGAATGCCCCAGCATATTTCATGACCATGATGAACAAGGTATTTATGGAGTACTTGGACAAGTTCGTGGTAGTGTTTATTGATGACATACTGATATATTCCAAGGATGATGCTGAGCATGAGAAACATCTGCGACTGATTATGGAGAAACTGAGGAAACACCAGCTGTATGCCAAATTTAGCAAGTGTGAATTCTGGCTTAACACCGTTGGGTTTCTTGGACACGTAGTGTCAGGAGAAGGAGTCGCTGTTGATCCAAGCAAAGTGACTGCAGTAACTGAGTGGGAAGCACCCAAGAATGCTGGAGAGATTCGAAGCTTTTTGGGACTTGCTGGATATTACAGGAGGTTCATTGAAAACTTTTCCAAGATTGCAAAGCCGATGACTGAACTTCTGAAGAAGGAGAGGAAGTTTGAATGGACGGATGTGTGTGAAGCTAGCTTTCAGGAACTGAAGCGTCAACTAGTGACTGCACCTGTTCTGTGCTTACCAGATCTTCAGAAGGATTTCCAAGTGTACTGTGATGCTTCTCGACAGGGACTTGGGAGTGTGCTGATGCAAGATGGGAGAGTAGTGTCTTATGCCTCGCGACAACTCAAGCACCATGAGCGGAATTACCCCACACACGACTTGGAGTTAGCGTCAGTGGTTCATGCGCTCAAGGTATGGAGGCATTACTTAATGGGAAAACACTGTGATGTGTACACCGACCACAAGAGCCTAAAATACATATTTACACAGCAGGAGCTGAACATGAGACAAAGGAGATGGTTGGAACTTATCAAGGACTATGATATGAATCTACAATATCACCCAGGAAAGGCCAATGTAGTAGCTGATGCTCTGAGCCGAAAGGTTTATGCCAATGGATTGACAATTGGTGAATTGCCTGAGGATTTGTGCAAGCAATTCAAGGACCTTAGACTGGAGGTAGTATCTGAAGGATATTTGGCTACAATGGAAGTCCAACCAACGCTTCAGGACAGAATCAGGAAGGCTCAAGTGGGAGACAAAGAGATAGATGAAGTTAAGGAAAAGATGAAGGAAGGTCGAGCAAGGGAATTCCGCGAGGATGAGCAAGGTACCTTGTGGTATGGAGATCGTTTGTGTGTGCCCAACGATCCGGAGTTAAGGAAGTTGATTATGCAGGAAGCTCATGACTCGCTGTATTCCATACATCTGGGCAATACGAAGATGTATATGGACCTAAAGGACAGATTCTGGTGGAACAACATGAAGGGAGACATCGCAGAGCATATCGCCCTATGTGATGTATGTAGCCGAGTGAAGGCGGAACACCAAAAACCAGCAGGACTGCTACAGCCTTTGCCCGTGCCGGATTGGAAATGGGATAGAGTGGGAATGGACTTTATCACAGGACTGCCCAGGACCAGGTCTGGGTATGACCCTATTTGGGTAGTGGTCGATCATTTGACCAAGGTAGCCCACTTTATACCAGTGAAGACGACCTATACAAGTGCAAGGTTGGCCAAGATTTACATGGACAAGATTGTGTGCCTACATGGAGTTCCCAAGAGTATCGTATCTGATAGAGGCACCCAATTTACCTCACACTTCTGGCGCCAGCTGCACGAGTCACTTGGTACTAGATTGGAGTTTAGCACAGCGTTTCACCCACAGACGGATGGACAGACCGAGAGGGTGAATCAGATTTTGGAAGACATGCTAAGAGCTTGCGCCTTGGCTCATGGTTCTAGTTGGGATGAGAATTTGCCGTATGCTGAGTTTTCCTACAACAACAGCTATCAAACCAGCATCAAGACGTCGCCGTTCGATGTGTTATATGGGAAACGGTGTCGAACACCATTGCTATGGGATGGAGTAGGAGAACGTCAGTTGTTTGGACCTGATTTGATCAAGGACGCTGAGGAGAAGGTCGCCTTGATTAGAGACAGACTGAAGGTAGCACAATCAAGACAGAAGAGCTATGCTGACGCCAAGCGCAAGGAAGTGGTATATGAGATAGGTGATAGAGCATACCTCAGAGTATCGCCGCTTCGTGGAATTAAGAGATTTGGTATTAAGGGTAAGCTGGCACCTCGATTTATTGGACCGTATCGGGTCTTAGCACGCAAAGGAGAAGTTGCCTATCAGTTGGAGTTGCCAGAGGCTCTGTCTGCTGTTCACAACGTGTTCCACGTATCCCAGCTGAAGAAGTGCCATCCGGAGATGGTGGATACACCATTGAGAGACACTGTACCGCTAGAGGAGGTTCAGCTTGAGAATGATTTGACCTATGAGGAGAAATCGGTCAAGATTCTGGAGACAGCAGAAAGGACTACCCGTACCAAGACAATCAAGTTTTGCAAAGTACAGTGGAGCCACCACACCGAAGAGGAAGCCACTTGGGAGCGTGAAGATGACATCCGAGAGGACTACCCACACCTATTTGCTAGCCGCGCCGAATCTCGAGGACGAGATTCATCTTAAGGGGGTTAGTCTTGTCACATCCCAAATTTTAGATTTGGTCTTGCATATCATTCATTGCATTGCATCATGCTTTTCCATGCAAAATCGTCGAGTAGAAAGGTTCGGCGAAACGCCATCGTCAAAACCCTTTTTTGTTTCGCTTCGAGGTTCCTGCGGGGAGCTTTAGAGGGACTTGCAACAACCACCCCTGTAGGTTTGAGCTTTCGCTCAAACTTCGGCTGAAGGTTGTTCCCCTCGACGATACGAACCTGTAGGCGCGAAAATCGCTCCAATCGAAGTTCGTATGCAAAAGACTCGGACGTTTTAGTAAACCGCCGGAAAACGGTCCGAAAATCCGGACCGATTTCCGAATCGGAGTCAAATCTGGACCAATTCGGTTCAAGATTTTTTTTCTTTTTTTCTTTCTGCGCGCGAGGGACTTCTTAAAGGAGGCCCCACCTGCCTTGGGACCCGTGCCCCGCCCCCACTCGACCCAACCCGCCACCATCTCCCTGCGTGCGCAGGCGCGCACGTCCGCCGTCGCCGCCTTCCGCGCCACGCGCCGCCGCCTCCGGTCGTCGCCATTCGTCGCCTCGTCTGTTGCCGGGTTCGTCTCGCCGCCCTCTTTCCGTTCCCGTGCTCCGCGTCTCCATCGGTCGCCGCCAACTACGCCCTGCAGATCGCCGCGTACGCGCGCGCGTTTAATTATTCCGGAAGCCGTAGTTGACCGTGTGTGTACTTGCAGGAGTTTCCACGCCGCCGGAACCGACCGTCGCCGCCGTCCGGAGCTCGCCGGAGTTCGTCTCGCCGTCCGTTTCCGGTAAGACAGCAGCCACCGTCAGATCTCAGATCAGCGGCTTAGATCGTTCGTTGACTGGTCAGCACTCCAGACGTTGACTAGTCAGAGGCCCCAGACGTTGACTGGTCAGACGCCCAGTCAGCGCCCAGTCATCAGACACAGTTGACTGGGTCAATTTCGTTAATCCTATTAGTTGGCAGATTTCGGTAGAATCTTGTAAATTGCGTAGAAATTAAACTGCTTAGCCAAAAATTGCAAGTAAAATATGCACGAGTTCAGTGAGTCGTGTAGAATCTCGCTGTACCTTTGGTTCAGACTTTTACTGTCAGGTTTAGTACAGTTTAATCAAACTAGTTAGTGGCCTTTTCGGAGTAATAAATTTGTAGTAAAAGTTTCGTAGCTCCGAAAATCGCGTATGATATGTCCCTGAACTCGTATGAACGAGGGGAATCTCATCGTGAAATAAAAAGATAGGCTTACAGTAAAAACTTCTGCAGTATTTGTCTAATGGCTTTATGCAGTGTTTTAATTACTCGGGATGTTTTATAACTCCTTTTTGAGTAATTCCATTTGGTACTGTTTCTTATCAGCGATGCCTATGCGGTAGAATTTTTCCAGGATTTTACAAACAGTATACTACCGGTAGTGAATTATTTAATTTCTAGCTCTAGTAGAGATCTCTACTTTTGGTTAATAGTTTTCCTAGCGCCAAATCTATTTTCCATGCATGTATTCGGTAGTAATATGTATTAGTATTATGTGGTGCAGCTGTAGCACCAATTCACTTGCCGTTCTTGCATTCATGCATCATCTTTGTTGCATATGTTTGTGAATTGTTTGTTTATGAATGCAATTGTGTCGTGTAGATTGTGTGGAGTGCAACCCTTGCTCGTGTTTGGATTGTTCCTCCGACCGCTTCAATCAAGGCAAGTAGATGCTACTTTGTTCATGATATCGTCCTACTATTTTCAATGCATTGTCGTGTATTTTGTAGTTGCATGAGTAGGATGATACTATCGCTATGCTATGTCCTATTATTGTGGTAGGGCTTTCCTTGTAGATGAACCACCGTTGTAGATGTGCTTAGCCATGCTATGTTGAACGAGGGCTGGGTTACATCATTGATACTTGTTTTCTCAAAGTATTGGTTTGTGAAAACTAAAACAACTTAATCAATGACACTGGTGGTTCCATATGTGGTATGTGAAAAGAACACACATGAAATGACTCCAGTTGTTGTTAGTAAAAAGAACACACATGCAATGACACTGGTGGATCCATATGTGGTATGTGAAAAGAACACACATGCAATTACTCCAGTTGTTGTTAGTAAAAAGAACACACATGCAATGACAGTGGTGGATCCATGTGTGGTCTCTAAAGAGAACACAAATTTCAATGACACTGGTGGATCCATATGTGGTATGTGAAAAGAACACATATGAAATGACTTCAGTTGTTGTTAGTAAAAATAACACACATGCAATGACACCGGTGGATCCATGTGTGGTCCCTGAAGAGAACAGACATTTCAATCTCTGGTTGTTGTTAGTACAAAGAACACACATCCAATGACATAGGTGGATCCATGTGTGGTCTCTGAAGAGAACACACATGCAATGACACTGGTGGATCCATGTTTGGTCTCTGAAGAGAACATACATTTCAATGACTCCAGTTGTTGTTAGTAAAAGAACACACATGCAATGACACTAGTAGATCCATATGTGGTTTGTGAAAAGAACAGACATGAAATGACTCCAGTTGTTGTTAGTAAAAATAACACACATGCAATGACACTGGTGGATCCATATGTGGTATGTGAAAAGAACACACATGCAATGACTCTAGTTGTTTTTAGTAAAAAGAACACACATGCAATGACACTGGTGGATCCATGTGTGGTCTCTGAAGAGAACACACATTACAATGACTCTGGTAGTTGTTAGTAAAAAGAACAGACATGCAATGACTCTGTTTGTTTTTAGTAAAAAGAACACACATGCAATGACACTCGTGGATCCATGTGTGGTCTCTGAAGAGAACACACATTTCAATGTCTCTGGTTGTTGTTAGTAAAAAGAGCACACCTACAATAACATAGGTGGATCCATGTGTGGTCTCTGAAGAGAACACACATGCAATGACTCTGGTTGTTAGTAAAAAGAAGACCCATGCAATGACACTGGTGGATCCATGTGTGGTCTTTGAAAAAACACACATGCAATGACTCTGGTTGTTGTTAGTAAAAAGAGCACACATGCAATGACACTGGTGGATCTATAAGTGGATTGTGAAAAGAACACACAGCAATGACACTGGTGGATCCATATGTGGTATGTGAAAAGAACACACATGCAATGACTCTGGTTGTTGTTAGTAAAAAGAACACACATGCAATGACACTAGTGGATCCATGCGTGGTCTCTGAAGAGAACACACATTTCAATGACTCTGGTTGTTGTTAGTAAAAAGAACACACATGCAATGACAGTGGTGGATCTATGTGTGGTCTTTGAAGAGAACACACATGCAATGACTCTGGTTGTTATTAGTAAAAATAATACACATGCAATGACACTAGTGGATCTATAGGTGGATTGTGAAAAGAACACACATGCAATGACACTGGTGGTTCCATATGTGGTATGTGAAAAGAACGCACATAAAATGACTCTGGTTGTTGTTAGTAAAAAGAACACACATGCAATGACACTGGTGGATCCATAGGTGGATTGTGAAAAGAACACACTTTCCATGAAACTGCTGGATCCATATGTGGTATGTGAAAAGAAAACACATGCAATGACTCTGGTTGTTGTTTGTAAAAAGAACACACATGCAATGACACTGGTGGATCCATAGGTGGATTGTGAAAAGAGCACACATGCAATGACTCTGGTTGTTGTTTGTAAAAAGAACACACATGCAATGACACTGGTGGATCCATAGGTGGATTGTGAAAAGAGCACACATGCAATGACACTGGCGGATCCATATGTGGTATGTGAAAAGAACACACATGCAGCGACTCCGGTTGTTGTTAGTAAAAAGAACACACATGCAATAACACTGGTGGATCCATGTGTGGTCTCTGAAGAGAACACACATTTCAATGACACTGGTGGATCCATATGTGGTATGTGAAAAGAACACACATGAAATGACTCCAGTTGTTGTTAGTAAAAAGAACACACATGCAATGACACCGGTGGATCCATGTGTGGTCTCTGAAGAGAACACACATTTCAATGACACTGGTGGATCCATATGTGGTATGTGAAAAGAACACACATGCAATGACACTGGTGGATCCATAGGTGGATTGTGAAAAGAGCACACATGCAATGACACTGGTGGATCCATAGGTGGATTGTGAAAAGAACACACATGCAATGACTCCAGTTGTTGCTAGTAAAAAGAACACACATGCAATGACACTGGTGGATCCATATGTTGTATGTGAAAAGAACACACATGCAATGACTCTGGTTGTTGTTAGTAAAAAGAACACACATGCAATGACACTGGTGGATCCATAGGTGGATTGTGAAAAGAGCACACATGCAATGATATTGGTGGATCCATATGTGGTATGTGAAGAGAACACACATTTCAATGACACTGGTGGATCCATATCTGGTATGTGAAAAGAACACACATGAAATGACTTCAGTTGTTGTTAGTAAAAATAACACACATGCAATGACACCGGTGGATCCATGTGTGGTCTCTGAAGAGAACAGACATTTCAATGACTGGTTGTTGTTAGTAAAAAGAACACACATCGAATGACATAGGTGGATCCATGTGTGGTCTCTAAAGAGAACACACATGCAATGACACTGGTGGATCCATGTGTGGTCTCTAAAGAGAACATACATTTCAATGACTCTAGTTGTTGTTAGTAAAAAGAACACACATGCAATGACGCTGGTGGATCCATGTATGGTCTCTGAAGAGAACACACATTTCAATGACACTGGTGGCTCCGTATATGGTTTGTGAAAAGAATAGACATGAAAATACTCTAGTTGTTGTTAGTAAAAATAACACACATGCAATGAGACTGGTGGATCCATATGTGGTATGTGAAAAGAACACACCTGCAATGACTCTGGTTGTTTTTAGTAAAAAGAACACACATGCAATGACACTGGTGGATCCATGTGTGGTCTCTGAAGAGAACACACATTTCAATGACTCTGGTTGTTGTTAGTAAAAAGAACAGACATGCAATGACTCTGTTTGTTTTTAGTAAAAAGTACACACATGCAATGAAACTGGTGGATCCATGTGTGGTCTCTAAAGAGAACACACATTTCAATGACTCTGGTTGTTGTTAGTAAAAAGAGCACACATGCAATGACATAGGTGGATCCATGTGTGGTCTCTTAGGAGAACACACATGCAATGACTCTGGTTGTTGTTAGTAAAAAGGGGCACCCCTGCAATGACATTGGTGGATCCATAGGTGGATTGTGAAAAGAACACACATGCAATGACACTGGTGGATCCATATGTGCTATGTGAGAAGAGCACACATGCAATGACTCTGGTTGTTGTTAGTAACAAGAACACACATGCAATGAAACTGGTGGATCCATGTGTGGTCTCTGAAGAGAACACACATTTCAATGACACTGGTTGTTGTTAGTAAAAAGAACACATATGCAATGACACTGGTGGATCCATGTGTGGTCTCTGAAGAGAACACACATGCAATGACTCTGCTTGTTGTTAGTAAAAAGAGCACACATGCAATGACACTGGTGGATCCATAGGTGGATTGTGAAAAGAACACACATGCAATGACACTGGTGGATCCATATGTGGTATGTGAAAAGAACACACATGCAATGACTCCGGTTGTTGTTAGTAAACAAAACACACATGCAATGACACTGGTGGAGCCATGTGGGGTCTCTAAAGAGAGCACACATTTCAATGACACTGGTGGATCCATGTGTGGTCTCTGAAGAGAACATACATTTCAATGACTCCAACTGTTGTTAGTAAAAAGAACACACATGCAATGACACTGGTGGATCCATGTGTGGTCTCTGAAGAGAACAAACATTTCAATGACACTGGTGGATCCATATGTGGTTTGTGAAAAGAACAGACATGAAATGACTCTAGTTGTTGTTAGTAAAAATAACACACATGCAATGACACTGGTGGATCCATATATGGTATGTGAAAAGAACACACCTGGAATGACTCTGGTTGTTTTTAGTAAAAAGAACACACATCCAATGACACTGGTGGATCCATGTGTGGTCTCTAAAGAGAACACACATTTCAATGACTCTGGTTGTTGTTAGTAAAAAGAATAGACATGCAATGACTCTGTTTGTTTTTAGTAAAAAGTACACACATGCAATGACACTGGTGGATCCATGTGTGGTCTCTGAAGAGAACACACATTTCATTGACTCTGGTTGTTTTTAGTAAAAAGAGCACACATGCAATGACATAGGTGGATCCATGTGTGGTCTCTGAAGAGAACACACATGCAATGACTCTGGTTGTTGTTAGTAAAATGAGCACCCCTGCAATGACATTGGTGGATCCATAGGTGGATTGTTAAAAGAACACACATGCAATGACACTGGTGGATCCATATGTGGTATGTGAAAAGAACACACATGCAATGACTCTGGTTGTTGTTAGTAACAAGAACACACATGCAATGAAACTGGTGGATCCATGTGTGGTGTCTAAAGAGAACACACATTTCAATGACACTGGTTGTTGTTAGTAAAAAGAACACATATGCAATGACATTGGTGGATCCATGTGTGGTCTCTGAAGAGAACACACATGCAATGACTCTGCCTGTTGTTAGTAAAAAGAGCACACATGCAATGACACTGGTGAATCCATAGGTGGATTGTGAAAAGAACACACATGCAATGACACTGGTGGATCCATATGTGGTATGTGAAAATAACACACATGCAATGACTCCGGTTGATGTTAGTAAACAGAACACACATGCAATGACACTGGTGGATCCATGTGTGGTCTCTGAAGAGAGCACACATTTCAATGACACTGGTGGATCCATATGTGGTATGTGAAAAGAACACACATGCAATGACACTGCTGGATCCATAGGTGGATTGTGAAAAGAGCACACATGCAATGACACTGGTGGATCCATATGTGGTATGTGAAAAGAACACACATGCAATGACTCTAGTTGTTGTTAGTAAAAAGAAAACACATGCAATGACACTGGTGGATCCATGTGTGGTCTCTAAAGAGAACACACATTTCAATGACACTGGTGGATCCATATGTGGTATGTGAAAAGAACATACATGAAATGACTCCAGTTGTTGTTAGTAAAAAGAACACACATGTAATGACACTGGTGGATCCATATGTGGTATGTGAAAAGAACACACATGCAATGACTCTAGTTGTTGTTAGTAAAAAGAACACACATGCAATGACAGTGGTGAATCCATAGGTGGATTGTGAAAAGAGCACACATGCAATGACACTGGTGGATCCATATGTGGTATGTGAAAAGAACACACATGCAATGACTCTAGTTGTTGTTAGTAAAAAGAACACACATGCAATGACACTGGTGGATCCATATGTGGTCTCTGAAGAGATCACATATTTCAATGACATTGGTGGATCCATATGTGGTATGTGAAAAGAATAGTCATGAATTGATTCCAGTTGTTGTTAGTAAAAAGAACACACATGCAATGAGACTGGTGGATCCATATGTGGTATGTGAAAAGAACACACATGCAATGACTCTGGTTGTTGTTAGTAAAAAGAACACACATGAAATTATACTGGTGGATCCATGTGTGGTCTCTGAAGAGAACAAACATTTCCATGACTCTGGTTGTTGTTACTGAAAAGAACACACATGCAATGACACAGGTGGATCCATGTGTGGTCTCTGAAGAGAACACACATGAAATGACTCTGGTTGTTGTTAGTAAAAAGAGCACCCCTGCAATGATACTGGTGGATCCATAGGTGGATTGTGAAAAGAACACACATGCAATGACACTCGTGGATCCATATGTGGTATATGAAAAGAACACACATGCAATGACTCTGGTTGTTAGTAGTAAAAAGAACACACATGCAATGACACTAGTGGATCCATGTGTGGTCTCTGAAGAGAACACACATGCAATGACTCTGCTTGTTGTTAGTAAAATGAGCACACATGCAATGACACTAGTGGATCCATAGGTGGATTGTGAAAAGAACACACATGCAATGACACTGGTGGATCCATATGTGGTATGTGAAAAGAACACACATGCAATGACTCTAATTGTTGTTAGTAAAAAGAACACACATGCAATGACACTAGTGGATCCATGTGTGGTCTCTGAACAGAGCACACATTTCAATGACACTGGTGGATCCATATGTGGTATGTGAAAAGAACACACATGCAATGACACTGGTGGATCCGTAGGTGGATTGTGAAAAGAGCACACATGCAATGACACTGGTGGATCCATATGTGGTATGTGAAAAGAACACACATGCAATGACTCTAGTTGTTGTTAGTTAAAAGAACACACATGCAATGACACTGGTGGATCGATAGGTCGATTGTGGTATATGAAAAGAACACACATACAATGACTCTGGTTGTTGTTAGTAACAAGAACACACATGCAATGAAACTGGTGGATCCATGTGTGGTCTCTGAAGAGAACACACATTTCAATGACACTGGTTGTTGTTAGTAAAAAGAACACACATGCAATGACACTGGTGGATCCATGTGTGGTCTCTGAAGAGAACACACATGCAATGACTCTGCTTGTTGTTAGTAAAAAGAGCACACATGCAATGACACTGGTGGATCCATAGGTGGATTGTGAAAAGAACACACATGCAATGACACTGGTGGATCCATATGTGGTATGTGAAAAGAAGACACATGCAATGACTCTAATTGTTGTTAGTAAAAAGAACAAACATGCAATGACACTAGTGGATCCATGTGTGGTCTCTGAAGAGAGCACACATTTCAATGACACTGGTGGATCCATATGTGGTATGTGAAAAGAACACACATGCAATGACACTGGTGGATCCATAGGTGGATTGTGAAAAGAGCACACATGCAATGACACTGGTGGATCCATATGTGGTATGTGAAAAGAACACACATGCAATGACTCGAGTTGTTGTTAGTAAAAAGAACACACATGCAATGACACTGGTGGATCCATATGTGGTATATGAAAAGAACAGACATGCAATGACTCTAGTTGTTGTTAGTAAAAAGAACAGACATGCAATGACACTGGTGGATCTATGTGTGCTCTCTAAAGAGAACACACATTTCAATGACACTGGTGGATCCATATGTGGTATGTGAAAAGAACACACATGAAATGACTCTAGTTGTTGTTAGTAAAAAGAACACACATGCAATGACACTGGTGGATCCATATGTGGTATGTGAAAAGAACACACATGCAATGGCACTGGTGGATCCATAGGTGGATTGTGAAAAGAGCACGCATGCAATGACACTGGTCGATCCATATGTGGTATGTGAAAAGAACACACATGCAATGACTCCAGTTGTTGTTAGTAAAAAGAACACACATGCAATGACACTGGTGGATCCATGTGTGGTCTCTGAAGAGAACACTCGTTTCAATGACACTGGTGGATCCATATGTGGTATGTGAAAAGAATAGTCATGAAATGACTCCAGTTGTTGTTAGTAAAAACAACACACATGCAATGACACTGGTGGATCCATATGTGGTATGTGAAAAGAACACACATGCAATGACACTGGTGGATCCATATGTGGTATGTGAAAAGAACACACATGCAATGACTCTAATTGTTGTTAGTAAGAAGAACACACATGCAATGACACTGGTGCATCCATGTGTGGTCTCTAAAGAGAGCACACATTTCAATGACACTGGTGGATCCATATGTGGTATGTGAAAAGAACACACATGCAATGACACTGGTGGATCCATAGGTGGATTGTGAAAAGAGCACACATGCAATGACATTGGTGGATCCATAGGTGGTCTCTAAAGAGAACACACATGCAATGACTCTTGTTGTTTTTTAGTAAAAAGAACAAACATGAAATGACACTGGTGGATCCATAGGTGGATTGTGAAGAGAACACACATTTCAATCACACTGGTGGATCCATATGTGGTATGTGAAAAGAACACACATGCAATGACTCTAATTGTTGTTAGTAAAAAGAACACACATGCAATGACGCTGGTGGATCCATAGGTGGATTGTGAAAAGAGCACATATGCAATGACACTGGTGGATCCATATGTGGTATGTGAAAAGAACACAGATGCAATGACTCTGGTTGTTGTGAGTAAAAAGAACACACATGCAATGACACTAGTGGATCCATAGGTCGATTGTGAAAAAAGCACACACGCAATAACACTAGTGGATCCATATGTGGTATGTGAAAAGAACACACATGCAATGACTCCAGTTGTTGTTAGTAAAAAGAACACACATGCAATGACACTGGTGGATCCATGTGTGGTCTCTGAAGAGAACACACATTTCAATGACACTGGTGGATACATATGTGGTATGTGAAAAGAACACACATGCAATGACACTGGTGGATCCATAGGTGGATTGTGAAAAGAGCACACATACAATGACACTGGTGGATCCATATGTGGTATGTGAAAAGAACACACATGCTATGACTCTAGTTGTTGTTAGTAAAAAGAACACACATGCAATGACACTGGTGGATCCATATGTGGTCTCTGAAGAGATCACACATTTCAATGACATTGGTGGATCCATATGTGGGATGTGAAAAGAATAGTCATGAAATGACTCTAGTTGTTGTTAGTAAAAACAACACACATGCAATGACACTGGTGGATCCATATGTGGTATGTGAAAAGAACACACATGCAATGACACTGGTGGATCCATATGTGGTATGTGAAAAGAACACACATGCAATGACTCTAATTGTTGTTAGTAAGAAGAACACACATGCAATGACACTGGTGCATCCATGTGTGGTCTTTGAAGAGAGCACACATTTCAATGACACTGGTGGATCCATATGTGGTATGTGAAAAGAACACACATGCAATGACACTGGTGGATCCATAGGTGGATTGTGAAAAGAGCACACATGCAATGACACTGGTGGATCCATGTGTGGTCTCTAAAGAGAACACCCATGCAATGACTCTGGTTGTTAGTAAAAAGAACAGACATGAAATGACACTGGTGGATCCATAGGTGGATTGTGAAAAGAACACACATGCAATGACACTGGTGGATCCATATGTGGTATGTGAAAAGAACACACATGCAATGACTCTAATTGTTGTTAGTAAAAAGAACACACATGCAATGACACTGGTGGATCCATAGGTGGATTGTGAAAAGAGCACATATGCAATGACACTGGTGGATCCATATGTGGTATGTGAAAAGAACACAGATGCAATGACTCTAGTTGTTGTGAGTAAAAAGAACACACATGCAATGACACTAGTGTCTCCATAGGTCGATTGTGAAAAGAGCACACACGCAATAACACTAGTGGATCCATATGTGGTATGTGAAAAGAACACACATGCAATGACTCCAGTTGTTGTTAGTAAAAAGAACACACATGCAATGACACTGGTGGATCCATGTGTGGTCTTTGGAGAGAACACACATTTCAATGACACTGGTGGATCCATATGTGGTATGTGAAAAGAACACACATGCAATGGCACTAGTGGATCCATAGGTGGATTGTGAAAATAGCACATATGCAATGACACTGGTGGATCAATATGTGGTATGTGAAAAGAACACACATGCTATGACTCTAGTTGTTGTTAGTAAAAAGAACACACATGCAATGACACTGGTGGATCCATGTGTGGTCTCTGAAGAGAACACACATTTCAATGACTCTGGTTGTTGTTAGTAAAATGAACACACATGAAATGACTCTAGTTGTTGTTAGTAAAAAGAACACACATGCAATGACACTGGTGGATCCATATGTGGTATGTGAAAAGAACACACATTTCAATGACACTGGTGGATCCATATGTGGTATGTGAAAAGAATAGTCATGAAATGACTCCAGTTGTTGTTAGTAAAAACAACACACATGCAATGACACTGGTGGATCCATATGTGGTATGTGAAAAGAACACACATGCAATGACACTGGTGGATCCATATGTGGTATGTGAAAAGAACACACATGCAATGACTCGAGTTGTTGTTAGTAAAAAGAACACACATGCAATGACACTGGTGGATCCATATGTGGTATATGAAAAGAACAGACATGCAATGACTCTAGTTGTTGTTAGTAAAAAGAACAGACATGCAATGACACTGGTGGATCTATGTGTGGTCTCTAAAGAGAACACACATTTCAATGACACTGGTGGATCCATATGTGGTATGTGAAAAGAACACACATGAAATGACTCTAGTTGTTGTTAGTAAAAAGAACACACATGCAATGACACTGGTGGATCCATATGTGGTATGTGAAAAGAACACACATGCAATGGCACTGGTGGATCCATAGGTGAATTGTGAAAAGAGCACGCATGCAATGACACTGGTCGATCCATATGTGGTATGTGAAAAGAACACACATGCAATGACTCCAGTTGTTGTTAGTAAAAAGAACACACATGCAATGACACTGGTGGATCCATGTGTGGTCTCTGAAGAGAACACTCGTTTCAATGACACTGGTGGATCCATATGTGGTATGTGAAAAGAATAGTCATGAAATGACTCCAGTTGTTGTTAGTAAAAACAACACACATGCAATGACACTGGTGGATCCATATGTGGTATGTGAAAAGAACACACATGCAATGACACTGGTGGATCCATATGTGGTATGTGAAAAGAACACACATGCAATGACTCTAATTGTTGTTAGTAAGAAGAACACACATGCAATGACACTGGTGCATCCATGTGTGGTCTCTAAAGAGAGCACACATTTCAATGACACTGGTGGATCCATATGTGGTATGTGAAAAGAACACACATGCAATGACACTGGTGGATCCATAGGTGGATTGTGAAAAGAGCACACATACAATGACACTGGTGGATCCATATGTGGTATGTGAAAAGAACACACATGCTATGACTCTAGTTGTTGTTAGTAAAAAGAACACACATGCAATGACACTGGTGGATCCATATGTGGTCTCTGAAGAGATCACACATTTCAATGACATTGGTGGATCCATATGTGGGATGTGAAAAGAATAGTCATGAAATGACTCTAGTTGTTGTTAGTAAAAACAACACACATGCAATGACACTGGTGGATCCATATGTGGTATGTGAAAAGAACACACATGCAATGACACTGGTGGATCCATATGTGGTATGTGAAAAGAACACACATGCAATGACTCTAATTGTTGTTAGTAAGAAGAACACACATGCAATGACACTGGTGCATCCATGTGTGGTCTTTGAAGAGAGCACACATTTCAATGACACTGGTGGATCCATATGTGGTATGTGAAAAGAACACACATGCAATGACACTGGTGGATCCATAGGTGGATTGTGAAAAGAGCACACATGCAATGACACTGGTGGATCCATGTGTGGTCTCTAAAGAGAACACCCATGCAATGACTCTGGTTGTTAGTAAAAAGAACAGACATGAAATGACACTGGTGGATCCATAGGTGGATTGTGAAAAGAACACACATGCAATGACACTGGTGGATCCATATGTGGTATGTGAAAAGAACACACATGCAATGACTCTAATTGTTGTTAGTAAAAAGAACACACATGCAATGACACTGGTGGATCCATAGGTGGATTGTGAAAAGAGCACATATGCAATGACACTGGTGGATCCATATGTGGTATGTGAAAAGAACACAGATGCAATGACTCTAGTTGTTGTGAGTAAAAAGAACACACATGCAATGACACTAGTGTCTCCATAGGTCGATTGTGAAAAGAGCACACACGCAATAACACTAGTGGATCCATATGTGGTATGTGAAAAGAACACACATGCAATGACTCCAGTTGTTGTTAGTAAAAAGAACACACATGCAATGACACTGGTGGATCCATGTGTGGTCTTTGGAGAGAACACACATTTCAATGACACTGGTGGATCCATATGTGGTATGTGAAAAGAACACACATGCAATGGCACTAGTGGATCCATAGGTGGATTGTGAAAATAGCACATATGCAATGACACTGGTGGATCAATATGTGGTATGTGAAAAGAACACACATGCTATGACTCTAGTTGTTGTTAGTAAAAAGAACACACATGCAATGACACTGGTGGATCCATGTGTGGTCTCTGAAGAGAACACACATTTCAATGACTCTGGTTGTTGTTAGTAAAATGAACACACATGAAATGACTCTAGTTGTTGTTAGTAAAAAGAACACACATGCAATGACACTGGTGGATCCATATGTGGTATGTGAAAAGAACACACATTTCAATGACACTGGTGGATCCATATGTGGTATGTGAAAAGAATAGTCATGAAATGACTCCAGTTGTTGTTAGTAAAAACAACACACATGCAATGACACTGGTGGATCCATATGTGGTATGTGAAAAGAACACACATGCAATGACACTGGTGGATCCATATGTGGTATGTGAAAAGAACACACATGCAATGACTCGAGTTGTTGTTAGTAAAAAGAACACACATGCAATGACACTGGTGGATCCATATGTGGTATATGAAAAGAACAGACATGCAATGACTCTAGTTGTTGTTAGTAAAAAGAACAGACATGCAATGACACTGGTGGATCTATGTGTGGTCTCTAAAGAGAACACACATTTCAATGACACTGGTGGATCCATATGTGGTATGTGAAAAGAACACACATGAAATGACTCTAGTTGTTGTTAGTAAAAAGAACACACATGCAATGACACTGGTGGATCCATATGTGGTATGTGAAAAGAACACACATGCAATGGCACTGGTGGATCCATAGGTGAATTGTGAAAAGAGCACGCATGCAATGACACTGGTCGATCCATATGTGGTATGTGAAAAGAACACACATGCAATGACTCCAGTTGTTGTTAGTAAAAAGAACACACATGCAATGACACTGGTGGATCCATGTGTGGTCTCTGAAGAGAACACTCGTTTCAATGACACTGGTGGATCCATATGTGGTATGTGAAAAGAATAGTCATGAAATGACTCCAGTTGTTGTTAGTAAAAACAACACACATGCAATGACACTGGTGGATCCATATGTGGTATGTGAAAAGAACACACATGCAATGACACTGGTGGATCCATATGTGGTATGTGAAAAGAACACACATGCAATGACTCTAATTGTTGTTAGTAAGAAGAACACACATGCAATGACACTGGTGCATCCATGTGTGGTCTCTAAAGAGAGCACACATTTCAATGACACTGGTGGATCCATATGTGGTATGTGAAAAGAACACACATGCAATGACACTGGTGGATCCATAGGTGGATTGTGAAAAGAGCACACATGCAATGACATTGGTGGATCCATAGGTGGTCTCTAAAGAGAACACACATGCAATGACTCTTGTTGTTGTTAGTAAAAAGAACAGACATGAAATGACACTGGTGGATCCATAGGTGGATTGTGAAGAGAACACACATTTCAATCACACTGGTGGATCCATATGTGGTATGTGAAAAGAACACACATGCAATGACTCTAATTGTTGTTAGTAAAAAGAACACACATGCAATGACGCTGGTGGATCCATAGGTGGATTGTGAAAAGAGCACATATGCAATGACACTGGTGGATCCATATGTGGTATGTGAAAAGAACACAGATGCAATGACTCTGGTTGTTGTGAGTAAAAAGAACACACATGCAATGACACTAGTGGATCCATAGGTCGATTGTGAAAAGAGCACACACGCAATAACACTAGTGGATCCATATGTGGTATGTGAAAAGAACACACATGCAATGACTCCAGTTGTTGTTAGTAAAAAGAACACACATGCAATGACACTGGTGGATCCATGTGTGGTCTCTGAAGAGAACACACATTTCAATGACACTGGTGGATACATATGTGGTATGTGAAAAGAACACACATGCAATGACACTGGTGGATCCATAGGTGGATTGTGAAAAGAGCACACATACAATGACACTGGTGGATCCATATGTGGTATGTGAAAAGAACACACATGCTATGACTCTAGTTGTTGTTAGTAAAAAGAACACACATGCAATGACACTGGTGGATCCATATGTGGTCTCTGAAGAGATCACACATTTCAATGACATTGGTGGATCCATATGTGGGATGTGAAAAGAATAGTCATGAAATGACTCTAGTTGTTGTTAGTAAAAACAACACACATGCAATGACACTGGTGGATCCATATGTGGTATGTGAAAAGAACACACATGCAATGACACTGGTGGATCCATATGTGGTATGTGAAAAGAACACACATGCAATGACTCTAATTGTTGTTAGTAAGAAGAACACACATGCAATGACACTGGTGCATCCATGTGTGGTCTTTGAAGAGAGCACACATTTCAATGACACTGGTGGATCCATATGTGGTATGTGAAAAGAACACACATGCAATGACACTGGTGGATCCATAGGTGGATTGTGAAAAGAGCACACATGCAATGACACTGGTGGATCCATGTGTGGTCTCTAAAGAGAACACCCATGCAATGACTCTGGTTGTTAGTAAAAAGAACAGACATGAAATGACACTGGTGGATCCATAGGTGGATTGTGAAAAGAACACACATGCAATGACACTGGTGGATCCATATGTGGTATGTGAAAAGAACACACATGCAATGACTCTAATTGTTGTTAGTAAAAAGAACACACATGCAATGACACTGGTGGATCCATAGGTGGATTGTGAAAAGAGCACATATGCAATGACACTGGTGGATCCATATGTGGTATGTGAAAAGAACACAGATGCAATGACTCTAGTTGTTGTGAGTAAAAAGAACACACATGCAATGACACTAGTGTCTCCATAGGTCGATTGTGAAAAGAGCACACACGCAATAACACTAGTGGATCCATATGTGGTATGTGAAAAGAACACACATGCAATGACTCCAGTTGTTGTTAGTAAAAAGAACACACATGCAATGACACTGGTGGATCCATGTGTGGTCTCTGGAGAGAACACACATTTCAATGACACTGGTGGATCCATATGTGGTATGTGAAAAGAACACACATGCAATGGCACTAGTGGATCCATAGGTGGATTGTGAAAATAGCACATATGCAATGACACTGGTGGATCAATATGTGGTATGTGAAAAGAACACACATGCTATGACTCTAGTTGTTGTTAGTAAAGAGAACACACATGCAATGACACTGGTGGATCCATGTGTGGTCTCTGAAGAGAACACACATTTCAATGACTCTGGTTGTTGTTAATAAAATGAACACACATGAAATGACTCTAGTTGTTGTTAGTAAAAAGAACACACATGCAATGACACTGGTGGATCCATATGTGGTATGTAAAAAGAACACACATTTCAATGACACTGGTGGATCCATATGTGGTATGTGAAAAGAATAGTCATGAAATGACTCCAGTTGTTGTTAGTAAAAACAACACACATGCAATGACACTGGTGGATCCATATGTGGTATGTGAAAAGAACACACATGCAATGACACTGGTGGATCCATATGTGGTATGTGAAAAGAACACACATGCAATGACTCTAATTGTTGTTAGTAAGAAGAACACACATGCAATGACACTGGTGCATCCATGTGTGGTCTCTAAAGAGAGCACACATTTCAATGACACTGGTGGATCCATATGTGGTATGTGAAAAGAACACACATGCAATGACACTGGTGGATCCATAGGTGGATTGTGAAAAGAGCACACATGCAATGACATTGGTGGATCCATGTGTGGTCTCTAAAGAGAACACACATGCAATGACTCTTGTTGTTGTTAGTAAAAAGAACAGACATGAAAAGACACTGGTGGATCCATAGGTGGATTGTGAAGAGAACACACATTTCAATCACACTGGTGGATCCATATGTGGTATGTGAAAAGAACACACATGCAATGACTCTAATTGTTGTTAGTAAAAAGAACACACATGCAATGACACTGGTGGATCCATAGGTGGATTGTGAAAAGAGCACATATGCAATGACACTGGTGGATACATATGTGGTATGTGAAAAGAACACAGATGCAATGACTCTGGTTGTTGTGAGTAAAAAGAACACACATGCAATGACACTAGTGGATCCATAGGTCGATTGTGAAAAGAGCACACACGCAATAACACTAGTGGATCCATATGTGGTATGTGAAAAGAACACACATGCAATGACTCCAGTTGTTGTTAGTAAAAAGAACACACATGCAATGACACTGGTGGATCCATGTGTGGTCTCTGAAGAGAACACACATGCAATGACACTGGTGGATCCATAGGTGGATTGTGAAAAGAGCACACATGCAATGACACTGGTGGATCCATATGTGGTATGTGAAAAGAACACACATGCTATGACTCTAGTTGTTGTTAGTAAAAAGAACACACATGCAATGACACTGGTGGATCCATATGTGGTCTCTTAAGAGATCACACATTTCAATGACATTGGTGGATCCATATGTGGGATGTGAAAAGAATAGTCATGAAATGACTCTAGTTGTTGTTAGTAAAAACAACACACATGCAATGACACTGGTGGATCCATATGTGGTATGTGAAAAGAACACACATGCAATGACACTGGTGGATCCATATGTGGTATGTGAAAAGAACACACATGCAATGACTCTAATTGTTGTTAGTAAGAAGAACACACATGCAATGACACTGGTGCATCCATGTGTGGTCTTTGAAGAGAGCACACATTTCAATGACACTGGTGGATCCATATGTGGTATGTGAAAAGAACACACATGCAATGACACTGGTGGATCCATAGGTGGATTGTGAAAAGAGCACACATGCAATGACACTGGTGGATCCATGTGTGGTCTCTAAAGAGAACACACATGCAATGACTCTGGTTGTTGTTAGTAAAAAGAACAGACATGAAATGACACTGGTGGATCCATAGGTGGATTGTGAAAAGAACACACATGCAATGACACAGGTGGATCCATATGTGGTATGTGAAAAGAACACACATGCAATGACTCTAATTGTTGTTAGTAAAAAGAACACACATGCAATGACACTGGTGGATCCATAGGTGGATTGTGAAAAGAGCACATATGCAATGACACTGGTGGATCCATATGTGGTATGTGAAAAGAACACAGATGCAATGACTCTAGTTGTTGTGAGTAAAAAGAACACACATGCAATGACACTAGTGGATCCATAGGTCGATTGTGAAAAGAGCACACACGCAATAACACTAGTGGATCCATATGTGGTATGTGAAAAGAACACACATGCAATGACTCCAGTTGTTGTTAGTAAAAAGAACACACATGCAATGACACTGGTGGATCCATGTGTGGTCTCTGGAGAGAACACACATTTCAATGACACTGGTGGATCCATATGTGGTATGTGAAAAGAACACACATGCAATGGCACTAGTGGATCCATAGGTGGATTGTGAAAATAGCACATATGCAATGACACTGGTGGATCAATATGTGGTATGTGAAAAGAACACACATGCTATGACTCTAGTTGTTGTTAGTAAAGAGAACACACATGCAATGACACTGGTGGATCCATGTGTGGTCTCTGAAGAGAACACACATTTCAATGACTCTGGTTGTTGTTAATAAAATGAACACACATGAAATGACTCTAGTTGTTGTTAGTAAAAAGAACACACATGCAATGACACTGGTGGATCCATATGTGGTATGTAAAAAGAACACACATTTCAATGACACTGGTGGATCCATATGTGGTATGTGAAAAGAATAGTCATGAAATGACTCCAGTTGTTGTTAGTAAAAACAACACACATGCAATGACACTGGTGGATCCATATGTGGTATGTGAAAAGAACACACATGCAATGACACTGGTGGATCCATATGTGGTATGTGAAAAGAACACACATGCAATGACTCTAATTGTTGTTAGTAAGAAGAACACACATGCAATGACACTGGTGCATCCATGTGTGGTCTCTAAAGAGAGCACACATTTCAATGACACTGGTGGATCCATATGTGGTATGTGAAAAGAACACACATGCAATGACACTGGTGGATCCATAGGTGGATTGTGAAAAGAGCACACATGCAATGACATTGGTGGATCCATGTGTGGTCTCTAAAGAGAACACACATGCAATGACTCTTGTTGTTGTTAGTAAAAAGAACAGACATGAAAAGACACTGGTGGATCCATAGGTGGATTGTGAAGAGAACACACATTTCAATCACACTGGTGGATCCATATGTGGTATGTGAAAAGAACACACATGCAATGACTCTAATTGTTGTTAGTAAGAAGAACACACATGCAATGACACTGGTGGATCCATAGGTGGATTGTGAAAAGAGCACATATGCAATGACACTGGTGGATACATATGTGGTATGTGAAAAGAACACAGATGCAATGACTCTGGTTGTTGTGAGTAAAAAGAACACACATGCAATGACACTAGTGGATCCATAGGTCGATTGTGAAAAGAGCACACACGCAATAACACTAGTGGATCCATATGTGGTATGTGAAAAGAACACACATGCAATGACTCCAGTTGTTGTTAGTAAAAAGAACACACATGCAATGACACTGGTGGATCCATGTGTGGTCTCTGAAGAGAACACACATGCAATGACACTGGTGGATCCATAGGTGGATTGTGAAAAGAGCACACATCCAATGACACTGGTGGATCCATATGTGGTATGTGAAAAGAACACACATGCTATGACTCTAGTTGTTGTTAGTAAAAAGAACACACATGCAATGACACTGGTGGATCCATATGTGGTCTCTTAAGAGATCACACATTTCAATGACATTGGTGGATCCATATGTGGGATGTGAAAAGAATAGTCATGAAATGACTCTAGTTGTTGTTAGTAAAAACAACACACATGCAATGACACTGGTGGATCCATATGTGGTATGTGAAAAGAACACACATGCAATGACACTGGTGGATCCATATGTGGTATGTGAAAAGAACACACATGCAATGACTCTAATTGTTGTTAGTAAGAAGAACACACATGCAATGACACTGGTGCATCCATGTGTGGTCTTTGAAGAGAGCACACATTTCAATGACACTGGTGGATCCATATGTGGTATGTGAAAAGAACACACATGCAATGACACTGGTGGATCCATAGGTGGATTGTGAAAAGAGCACACATGCAATGACACTGGTGGATCCATGTGTGGTCTCTAAAGAGAACACACATGCAATGACTCTGGTTGTTGTTAGTAAAAAGAACAGACATGAAATGACACTGGTGGATCCATAGGTGGATTGTGAAAAGAACACACATGCAATGACACAGGTGGATCCATATGTGGTATGTGAAAAGAACACACATGCAATGACTCTAATTGTTGTTAGTAAAAAGAACACACATGCAATGACACTGGTGGATCCATAGGTGGATTGTGAAAAGAGCACATATGCAATGACACTGGTGGATCCATATGTGGTATGTGAAAAGAACACAGATGCAATGACTCTAGTTGTTGTGAGTAAAAAGAACACACATGCAATGACACTAGTGGATCCATAGGTCGATTGTGAAAAGAGCACACACGCAATAACACTAGTGGATCCATATGTGGTATGTGAAAAGAACACACATGCAATGACTCCAGTTGTTGTTAGTAAAAAGAACACACATGCAATGACACTGGTGGATCCATGTGTGGTCTCTGAAGAGAACACACATTTCAATGACACTGGTGGATCCATATGTGGTATGTGAAAAGAACACACATGCAATGGCACTAGTGGATCCATAGGTGGATTGTGAAAATAGCACATATGCAATGACACTGGTGGATCAATATGTGGTATGTGAAAAGAACACACATGCTATGACTCTAGTTGTTGTTAGTAAAAAGAACACACATGCAATGACACTGGTGGATCCATGTGTGGTCTCTGAAGAGAACACACATTTCAATGACTCTGGTTGTTGTTAGTAAAATGAACACACATGAAATGACTCTAGTTGTTGTTAGTAAAAAGAACACACATGCAATGACACTGGTGGATCCATATGTGGTATGTGAAAAGAACACACATTTCAATGACACTGGTGGATCCATATGTGGTATGTGAAAAGAATAGTCATGAAATGACTCCAGTTGTTGTTAGTAAAAACAACACACATGCAATGACACTGGTGGATCCATATGTGGTATGTGAAAAGAACACACATGCAATGACACTGGTGGATCCATATGTGGTATGTGAAAAGAACACACATGCAATGACTCTAATTGTTGTTAGTAAGAAGAACACACATGCAATGACACTGGTGCATCCATGTGTGGTCTCTAAAGAGAGCACACATTTCAATGACACTTGTGGATCCATATGTGGTATGTGAAAAGAACACACATCCAATGACACTGGTGGATCCATAGGTGGATTGTGAAAAGAGCACACATGCAATGACATTGGTGGATCCATGTGTGGTCTCTAAAGAGAACACACATGCAATGACTCTTGTTGTTGTTAGTAAAAAGAACAGACATGAAATGACACTAGTGGATCCATAGGTGGATTGTGAAGAGAACACACATTTCAATCACACTGGTGGATCCATATGTGGTATGTGAAAAGAACACACATGCAATGACTCTAATTGTTGTTAGTAAAAAGAACACACATGCAATGACACTGGTGGATCCATAGGTGGATTGTGAAAAGAGCACATATGCAATGACACTGGTGGATCCATATGTGGTATGTGAAAAGAACACAGATGCAATGACTCTGGTTGTTGTGAGTAAAAAGAACACACATGCAATGACACTAGTGGATCCATAGGTCGATTGTGAAAAGAGCACACACGCAATAACACTAGTGGATCCATATGTGGTATGTGAAAAGAACACACATGCAATGACTCCAGTTGTTGTTAGTAAAAAGAACACACATGCAATGACACTGGTGGATCCATGTGTGGTCTCTAAAGAGAACACACATTTCAATGACACTGGTGGATACATATGTGGTATGTGAAAAGAACACACATGCAATGACACTGGTGGATCCATAGGTGGATTGTGAAAAGAGCACACATGCAATGACACTAGTGGATCCATATGTGGTATGTGAAAAGAACACACATGCTATGACTCTAGTTGTTGTTAGTAAAAAGAACACACATGCAATGACACTGGTGGATCCATATGTGGTCTCTGAAGAGATCACACATTTCAATGACATTGGTGGATCCATATGTGGGATGTGAAAAGAATAGTCATGAAATGACTCTAGTTGTTGTTAGTAAAAACAACACACATGCAATGACACTGGTGGATCCATATGTGGTATGTAAAAAGAATACACATGCAATGACACTGGTGGATCCATATGTGGTATGTGAAAAGAACACACATTTCAATGACACTGGTGGATCCATATGTGGTATGTGAAAAGAATAGTCATGAAATGACTCCAGTTGTTGTTGGTAAAAACAACACACATGCAATGACACTGGTGGATCCATATGTGGTATGTGAAAAGAACACACATGCAATGACACTGGTGGATCCATATGTGGTATGTGAAAAGAACACACATGCAATGACTCTAATTGTTGTTAGTAAGAAGAACACACATGCAATGACACTGGTGCATCCATGTGTGGTCTCTAAAGAGAGCACACATTTCAATGACACTTGTGGATCCATATGTGGTATGTGAAAAGAACACACATGCAATGACACTGGTGGATCCATAGGTGGATTGTGAAAAGAGCACACATGCAATGACATTGGTGGATCCATGTGTGGTCTCTAAAGAGAACACACATGCAATGACTCTTGTTGTTGTTAGTAAAAAGAACAGACATGAAATGACACTGGTGGATCCATAGGCGGATTGTGAAGAGAACACACATTTCAATCACACTGGTGGATCCATATGTGCTATGTGAAAAGAACACACATGCAATGACTCTAATTGTTGTTAGTAAAAAGAACACACATGCAATGACACTGGTGGATCCATAGGTGGATTGTGAAAAGAGCACATATGCAATGACACTGGTGGATCCATATGTGGTATGTGAAAAGAACACAGATGCAATGACTCTGGTTGTTGTGAGTAAAAAGAACACACATGCAATGACACTAGTGGATCCATAGGTCGATTGTGAAAAGAGCACACACGCAATAACACTAGTGGATCCATATGTGGTATGTGAAAAGAACACACATGCAATGACTCCAGTTGTTGTTAGTAAAAAGAACACACATGCAATGACACTGGTGGATCCATGTGTGGTCTCTGAAGAGAACACACATTTCAATGACACTGGTGGATACATATGTGGTATGTGAAAAGAACACACATGCAATGACACTGGTGGATCCATAGGTGGATTGTGAAAAGAGCACACATGCAATGACACTGGTGGATCCATATGTGGTATGTGAAAAGAACACACATGCTATGACTCTAGTTGTTGTTAGTAAAAAGAACAAACATGCAATGACACTGGTGGATCCATATGTGGTCTCTGAAGAGATCACACATTTCAATGACATTGGTGGATCCATATGTGGGATGTGAAAAGAATAGTCATGAAATGACTCTAGTTGTTGTTAGTAAAAACAACACACATGCAATGACACTGGTGGATCCATATGTGGTATGTGAAAAGAACACACATGCAATGACACTAGTGGATCCATATGTGGTATGTGAAAAGAACACACATGCAATGACTCTAATTGTTGTTAGTAAGAAGAACACACATGCAATGACACTGGTGCATCCATGTGTGGTCTTTGAAGAGAGCACACATTTCAATGACACTGGTGGATCCATATGTGGTATGTGAAAAGAACACACATGCAATGACACTGGTGGATCCATAGGTGGATTGTGAAAAGAGCACACATGCAATGACACTGGTGGATCCATGTGTGGTCTCTAAAGAGAACACACATGCAATGACTCTGGTTGTTGTTAGTAAAAAGAACAGACATGAAATGACACTGGTGGATCCATAGGTGGATTGTGAAAAGAACACACATGCAATGACACTGGTGGATCCATATGTGGTATGTGAAAAGAACACACATGCAATGACTCTAATTGTTGTTAGTAAAAAGAACACACATGCAATGACACTGGTGGATCCATAGGTGGATTGTGAAAAGAGCACATATGCAATGACACTGGTGGATCCATATGTGGTATGTGAAAAGAACACAGATGCAATGACTCTAGTTGTTGTGAGTAAAAAGAACACACATGCAATGACAGTAGTGGATCCATAGGTCGATTGTGAAAAGAGCACACACGCAATAACACTAGTGGATCCATATGTGGTATGTGAAAAGAACACACATGCAATGACTCCAGTTGTTGTTAGTAAAAAGAACACACATGCAATGACACTGGTGGATCCATGTGTGGTCTCTGAAGAGAACACACATTTCAATGACACTGGTGGATCCATATGTGGTATGTGAAAAGAACACACATGCAATGGCACTAGTGGATCCATAGGTGGATTGTGAAAATAGCACATATGCAATGACACTGGTGGATCAATATGTGGTATGTGAAAAGAACACACATGCTATGACTCTAGTTGTTGTTAGTAAAAAGAACACACATGCAATGACACTGGTGGATCCATGTGTGGTCTCTGAAGAGAACACACATTTCAATGACTCTGGTTGTTGTTAGTAAAATGAACACACATGAAATGACTCTAGTTGTTGTTAGTAAAAAGAACACACATGCAATGACACTGGTGGATCCATATGTGGTATGTGAAAAGAACACACATGCAATGACTCTGGTTTTTGTTAGTAAAAAGAACACACATGCAATGACACTGGTGGATCCATGTGTGGTCTCTGAAGAGAACACACATTTCAATGACACTAGTGGATCTGTATGTGGTAGGTGAAAAGAACACACATGCAATGACACTGGTGGATCCATCGGTGGATTGTGAAAATAACACACATGCAATGACTCCACTTATTGTCAGTAAAAGAACACACATGCAATGACACTGGTGGATCCATGTGTGGTCTCTGAAGAAGAACACACATTTCAATGACACTAGTGGATCCATATGTGCTATGTGAAAAGAATAGTCATGAAATGACTCCAGTTGTTGTTAGTAAAAAGAACACACATGCAATGACACTGGTGGATCTATATGTGGTATGTGAAAAGAACACACATGCAATGACTCTAGTTGTTGTTAGTAAAAAAGAACACACATGCAATGACACTGGTGGATCCATGTGTAGTCTTTGAAGAGAACACACATTTCAATTACTCTGGTTGATGTTAGTAAAAATAACACACATGCAATGACACTCATGGATCCATGTGTGGTCTCTGAAGAGAACACACATGCAATGACTTTGGTTGTTGTTAGTAAAAAGAGCACACATGCAATGACACTGGTGGATCCATAGGTGGATGTGAAAAGAACACACAAGCAATGACACTAGTGGATCCATATGTGGTATGTGAAAAGAACACACATGTAATGACTTTGGTTGTTGTTAGTAGAAAGAACACACATGCAATGACACTGGTGGATCCATAGGTGGATTGTGAAAAGAGCACACATGCAATGACACTGGTGGATCCATAGGTGGATTGTGAAAAGAGCACACATGCAATGACACTGGTGGATCCATATGTGGTATGTGAAAAGAACACACATGCAATGACTCTGGTTGTTGTAAGTAAAAAGAACACACATGCAATGATACTGGTGGATCCATAGGTGGATTGTGAAAATAGCACACATGCAATGACACTGGTGGATCCATATGTGGTATCTGAAAAGAACACACATGCAATGACTCCAGTTGTTGTTATTTAAAAGAACACACATGCAATGACACTGGTGGATCCATGTGTGGTCTCTGAAGAGAACACACATTTCAATGACACTGGTGGATCCATATGTGGTATGTGAAAAGAACACACATCCAATGACACTGGTGGATCCATAGGTGGATTGTGAAAAGACCACGCATGCAATGACATTGGTCGATCCATATGTGGTATGTGAAAAGAACACACATGCAATGACTCCAGTTGTTGTTAGTAAAAAGAACACACATGCAATGACACTGGTGGATCCATGTGTGGTCTCTGAAGAGAACACACGTTTCAATGACACTGGTGGATCCATATGTGGTATGTGAAAAGAACACACATGAAATGACTCCAGTTGTTGTTAGTAAAAAGAACACACATGCAATGACACCGGTGGATACATATGTGGTATGTGAAAAGAACACACATCCAATGACTCTGGTTGTTGTTAGTAAAAAGAACACACATGCAATGACACTAGTGGATCCATAGGTGGATTGTGAAAAGAGCACACATGCAATGACACTGGTGGATCCATATGTGGTATGTGAAAAGAACACACATGCAATGGCACTGGTGGATCCATAGGTGGATTGTGAAAAGAGCACGCATGCAATGACACTGGTCGATCCATATGTGGTATGTGAAAAGAACACACATGCAATGACTCTAGTTTTTGTTAGTAAAAAGAACACACATGCAATGACCCAGGTGGATCCATGTGTGGTCTCTGAAGACAACACTCGTTTCAATGACACTGGTGGATCCATATGTGGTATGTGAAAAGAACACACCTGAAATGACTCCAGTTGTTGTTAGTAAAAAGAACACACATGGAATGACACTGGTGGATCCATATGTGGTGTGTGAAAAGAACACACATCCAGTGACTCTGGTTGTTGTTATTAAAAAGAACACATATGCAATGACACTGGTGGATCCATGCGTGGTCTCTGAAGAGAACACACATTTCAATAACTCTGGTTGTTTTTAGTAAAAAGAACACACATGCAATGGCAGTGGTGGATCCATGTGTGGTCTCTGAAGAGAACACACATGCAATGACTCTGGTTGTTGTTAGTTAAAAGAGCACACAAGCAATGACACTGGTAGATATATAGGTGGATTGTGAAAAGAACACACATGCAATGACACTGGTGGATCCATATGTGGTATGTGAAAAGAACAAACATGAAATCACTCTGGTTGTTGTTAGTAAAAAGAGCACACATGCAATGACACTGGTGGATCCATAGGTGGACTGTGAAAAGAGCACACATGCAATGACACTGGTGGATCCATATGTGGTATGTGAAAAGAACACACATGCAATGACTCCCGTTGTTGTTAGTAAAAATAACACACATGCAATGACATTGGTGGATCCATGTGTGGTCTCTGAAGAGAACACACATTTCAATGACACTGGTGGATCCATATGTGGTATGTGAAAAGAACACACATGCAATGACACTGGTGGACCCATAGGTGGATTGTGAAAAGAGCACGCATGCAATGACACTGGTCGATCCATATGTGGTATGTGAAAAGAACACACATGCAATGACTCCAGTTGTTTTTAGTAAAAAGAACACACATGCAATGACACTGGTGGATCCATGTGTGGTCTCTGAAGAGAACACATGTTTCAATGACACTGGTGGATCCATATGTGGTATGTGAAAAGAACACACATGAAATGACTCCAGTTGTTGTTAGTAAAAAGAACACACATGCAATGACACCGGTGGATCCATATGTGGTATGTGAAAAGAACACACAGCCAATGACTCTGGTTGTTGTTAGTAAAAAGAAGACACATGCAATGACACTGGTGGATCCATAGGTGGATTGTGAAAAGAGCACGCATGCAATGACACTGGTGGATCCATATGTGGTATGTGAAAAGAACAAACATGCAATGACTCTAGTTGTTGTTAGTAAAAAGAACACACATGCAATGACACTGGTGGATCCATATGTGGTATGTGAAAAGAACACACATGCAATGCCACTGGTGGATCCATAGGTGGATTGTGAAAAGAGCATGCATGCAATGACACTGGTCGATCCATATGTGGTATGTGAAAAGAACACACATGCAATGACTCAAGTTGTTGTTAGTAAAAAGAACACACATGCAATGACACTGGTGGATCCATGTGTGGTCTCTGAAGAGAACACTCATTTCAATGACACTGGTAGATCCATATGTGGTATGTGAAAAGAACACACATGAAATGACTCCAGTTGTTGTTAGTAAAAAGAACACACATGGAATGACACTGGTGGATCCATATGTGGTATGTGAAAAGAACACACATTCAGTGACTCTGGTTGTTGTTAGTAAAAAGAACACATATGCAATGACACTGGTGGAGCCATGCGTGGTCTCTGAAGAGAACACACATTTCAATAACTCTGGTTGTTATTAGTAAAAAGAACACACATACAATGGCACTGGTGGATCCATGTGTGGTCTCTGAAGAGAACACACATGCAAGGAATCTGGTTGTTGTTAGTTAAAAGAACACACATGCAATGACACTGGTGGATCTATAGGTGGATTGTGAAAAGAACACACATGCAATGACTCCAGTTATTGTTAGTAAAAAGAACACACATGCAATGACTCTGGTGGATCCATGTGTGGTCTCTGAAGAGAACACACATTTCAATGACACTGGTGGATCCATATGTTCTATGTGAAAAGAACACACATGCAATGACTTCAGTTGTTGTTAGTAAAAAGAACACACATGCAATGACACTGGTGGATCCATGTGTGGTCTCTGAAGAGAACAAACGTTTCAATGACACTAGTGGATCCATATGTGGTATGTGAAAAGAACACACATGAAATGACTCCAGTTGTTGTTAGTAAAAAGAACACACATGCAATGACACCGGTGGATCCATATGTGGTATGTGAAAAGAACACACATGCAATGACTCTGGTTCTTGTTAGTAAAAAGAACACACATGCAATGACACTGGTGGATCCATAGGTGGATTGTGAAAAGAGCACACATGTAATGACACTGGTGGATCCATATGTGTTATGTGAAAAGAACACACATGCAATGGCACTGGTGGATCCATAGGTGGATTGTGAAAAGAGCACGCATGCAATGACACTAGTCGATCCATATGTGGTATGTGAAAAGAACACACACGCAATGACTCTAGTTGTTGTTAGTAAAAAGAACACACATGCAATGACACTGGTGGATCCATGCATGGTCTCTGAAGAGAACACACGTTTCAATGACACTGGTGGATCCATATGTGGTATATGAAGAGAACACACATGAAATGACTCCAGTTGTTGTTAGTAAACAGAAAACACATGCAATGACACTGGTGGATCCATATTTGGTATGTGAAAAGAACACACATCCAATGACTCTGGTTGTTGTTAGTAAAAAGAACACATATGCAATGACACTGGTGGATCCATGCGTGGTCTCTGAAGAGAAAACACATTGCAATGACTCTGGTTGTTATTAGTAAAAATAACACACATGCAGTGGCACTGGTGGATCCATGTGTGGTCTCTGAAGAGAACACACATGCAATGACTCTGGTTGTTATTAGTAAAAAGAGCACACATGCAATGACACTGGTGGATCCATAGGTGGATAGTGAAAAGAACACACATGCAATGACACTGGTGGATCCATATGTGGTATGTGAAAAGAACACACATGAAATGACTCTAGTTGTTGTTAGTAAAAAGAACACACATGCAATGACACTGGTGGATCCATAGGTGGATTGTGAAAAGAGCACACATGCAATGACACTGGTGGACCCATAGGTGGATTATGAAAAGAGCACGCATGCAATGACACTGGTCGATCCATATGTGGTATGTGAAAAGAACACACATGCAATGACTCCAGTTGTTGTTAGTAAAAATAACACACATGCAATGACACCGGTGGATCCATATGTGGTATGTGAAAAGAACACACATGCAATGACTCTGGTTCTTGTTAGTAAAAAGAACACACATGCAATGACACTGGTGGATCCATAGGTGGATTGTGAAAAGGGCACACATGCAATGACACTGGTGGATCCATATGTGTTATGTGAAAAGAACACACATGCAATGGCACTGGTGGATCCATAGGTGGATTGTGAAAAGAGCACGCATGCAATGACACTAGTCGATCCATATGTGGTATGTGAAAAGAACACACACGCAATGACTCTAGTTGTTGTTAGTAAAAAGAACACACATGCAATGACACTGGTGGATCCATGCGTGGTCTCTGAAGAGAACACACGTTCCAATGACACTGGTGGATCCATATGTGGTATATGAAAAGAAAACACATGAAATGACTCCAGTTGTTGTTAGTAAACAGAAAACACATGCAATGACACTGGTGGATCCATATTTGGTATGTGAAAAGAACACACATCCAATGACTCTGGTTGTTGTTAGTAAAAAGAACACATATGCAATGACACTGGTGGATCCATGCGTGGTCTCTGAAGAGAACACACATTGCAATGACTCTCGTTGTTATTAGTAAAAAGAACACACATGCAGTGGCACTGGTGGATCCATGTGTGGTCTCTGAAGAGAACACACATGCAATGACTCTGGTTGTTGTTAGTAAAAAGAGCACACATGCAATGACACTGGTGGATCCATAGGTGGATAGTGAAAAGAACACACATGCAATGACACTGGTGGATCCATAGGTGGATTGTGAAAAGAACACACATGCAATGACACTGGTGGACCCATAGGTGGATTATGAAAAGAGCACGCATGCAATGACACTGGTCGATCCATATGTGGTATGTGAAAAGAACACACATGCAATGACTCCAGTTGTTTTTAGTAAAAAGAACACACGTGCAATGACACTGGTGGATCCATGTGTGGTCTCTGAAGAGAACACATGTTTCAATGACACTGGTGGATCCATATGTGGTATGTGAAAAGAACACACATGAAATGACTCCAGTTGTTGTTAGTAAAAAGAACACACATGGAATGACACTGGTGGATCCATATGTGGTATGTGAAAAGAACACACATTCAGTGACTCTGGTTGTTGTTAGTAAAAAGAACACATATGCAATGACACTGGTGGAGCCATGCGTGGTCTCTGAAGAGAACACACATTTCAATAACTCTGGTTGTTATTAGTAAAAAGAACACACATACAATGGCACTGGTGGATCCATGTGTGGTCTCTGAAGAGAACACACATGCAAGGAATCTGGTTGTTGTTAGTTAAAAGAACACACATGCAATGACACTGGTGGATCTATAGGTGGATTGTGAAAAGAACACACATGCAATGACTCCAGTTATTGTTAGTAAAAAGAACACACATGCAATGACTCTGGTGGATCCATGTGTGGTCTCTGAAGAGAACACACATTTCAATGACACTGGTGGATCCATATGTTCTATGTGAAAAGAACACACATGCAATGACTTCAGTTGTTGTTAGTAAAAAGAACACACATGCAATGACACTGGTGGATCCATGTGTGGTCTCTGAAGAGAACAAACGTTTCAATGACACTAGTGGATCCATATGTGGTATGTGAAAAGAACACACATGAAATGACTCCAGTTGTTGTTAATTAAAAGAACACACATGCAATGACACCGGTGGATCCATATGTGGTATGTGAAAAGAACACACATGCAATGACTCTGGTTCTTGTTAGTAAAAAGAACACACATGCAATGACACTGGTGGATCCATAGGTGGATTGTGAAAAGAGCACACATGTAATGACACTGGTGGATCCATATGTGTTATGTGAAAAGAACACACATGCAATGGCACTGGTGGATCCATAGGTGGATTGTGAAAAGAGCACGCATGCAATGACACTAGTCGATCCATATGTGGTATGTGAAAAGAACACACACGCAATGACTCTAGTTGTTGTTAGTAAAAAGAACACACATGCAATGACACTGGTGGATCCATGCATGGTCTCTGAAGAGAACACACGTTTCAATGACACTGGTGGATCCATATGTGGTATATGAAGAGAACACACATGAAATGACTCCAGTTGTTGTTAGTAAACAGAAAACACATGCAATGACACTGGTGGATCCATATTTGGTATGTGAAAAGAACACACATCCAATGACTCTGGTTGTTGTTAGTAAAAAGAACACATATGCAATGACACTGGTGGATCCATGCGTGGTCTCTGAAGAGAAAACACATTGCAATGACTCTGGTTGTTATTAGTAAAAATAACACACATGCAGTGGCACTGGTGGAGCCATGTGTGGTCTCTGAAGAGAACACACATGCAATGACTCTGGTTGTTATTAGTAAAAAGAGCACACATGCAATGACACTGGTGGATCCATAGGTGGATAGTGAAAAGAACACACATGCAATGACACTGGTGGATCCATATGTGGTATGTGAAAAGAACACACATGAAATGACTCTAGTTGTTGTTAGTAAAAAGAACACACATGCAATGACACTGGTGGATCCATAGGTGGATTGTGAAAAGAGCACACATGCAATGACACTGGTGGACCCATAGGTGGATTATGAAAAGAGCACGCATGCAATGACACTGGTCGATCCATATGTGGTATGTGAAAAGAACACACATGCAATGACTCCAGTTGTTGTTAGTAAAAATAACACACATGCAATGACACCGGTGGATCCATATGTGGTATGTGAAAAGAACACACATGCAATGACTCTGGTTCTTGTTAGTAAAAAGAACACACATGCAATGACACTGGTGGATCCATAGGTGGATTGTGAAAAGGGCACACATGCAATGACACTGGTGGATCCATATGTGTTATGTGAAAAGAACACACATGCAATGGCACTGGTGGATCCATAGGTGGATTGTGAAAAGAGCACGCATGCAATGACACTAGTCGATCCATATGTGGTATGTGAAAAGAACACACACGCAATGACTCTAGTTGTTGTTAGTAAAAAGAACACACATGCAATGACACTGGTGGATCCATGCGTGGTCTCTGAAGAGAACACACGTTCCAATGACACTGGTGGATCCATATGTGGTATATGAAAAGAACACACATGAAATGACTCCAGTTGTTGTTAGTAAACAGAAAACACATGCAATGACACTGGTGGATCCATATTTGGTATGTGAAAAGAACACACATCCAATGACTCTGGTTGTTGTTAGTAAAAAGAACACATATGCAATGACACTTGTGGATCCATGCGTGGTCTCTGAAGAGAACACACATTGCAATGACTCTCGTTGTTATTAGTAAAAAGAACACACATGCAGTGGCACTGGTGGATCCATGTGTGGTCTCTGAAGAGAACACACATGCAATGACTCTGGTTGTTGTTAGTAAAAAGAGCACACATGCAATGACACTGGTGGATCCATAGGTGGATAGTGAAAAGAACACACATGCAATGACACTGGTGGATCCATAGGTGGATTGTGAAAAGAGCACACATGCAATGACACTGGTGGACCCATAGGTGGATTATGAAAAGAGCACGCATGCAATGACACTGGTCGATCCATATGTGGTATGTGAAAAGAACACACATGCAATGACTCTGGTGGATCCATAGGTGGATTGTGAAAAGAGCACACATGCAATGACACTGGTGGACCCATAGGTGGATTATGAAAAGAGCACGCATGCAATGACACTGGTCGATCCATATGTGGTATGTGAAAAGAACACACATGCAATGACTCCAGTTGTTTTTAGTAAAAAGAACACACGTGCAATGACACTGGTGGATCCATGTGTGGTCTCTGAAGAGAACACATGTTTCAATGACACTGGTGGATCCATATGTGGTATGTGAAAAGAACACACATGAAATGACTCCAGTTGTTGTTAGTAAAAAGAACACACATGCAATGACACCGGTGGATCCATATGTGCTATGTGAAAAGAACACACATCCAATGACTCTGGTTGTTATTAGTAAAAAGAACACACATGCAATGACACATGTGGATCCATAGGTGGATTGTGAAAAGAGCACGCATGCAATGACACTGGTGGATCCATATGTGGTATGTGAAAAGAACAAACATGCAATGAGTCTAGTTGTTGTTAGTAAAAAGAACACACATGCAATGACACTGGTGGATCCATATGTGGTATGTGAAAAGAACACACATGCAATGGCACTGGTGGATCCATAGGTGGATTGTGAAAAGAGCACGCATGCAATGACACTGGTCGATCCATATGTGGTATGTGAAAAGAACACACATGCAATGACTCAAGTTGTTGTTAGTAAAAAGAACACACATGCAATGACACTGGTGGATCCATGTGTGGTCTCTGAAGAGAACACTCGTTTCAATGACACTGGTGGATCCATATGTGGTATGTGAAAAGAACACACATGAAATGATTCCAGTTGTTGTTAGTAAAAAGAACACACATGGAATGACACTGGTGGATCCATATGTGGTATGTGAAAAGAACACACATTCAGTGACTCTGGTTGTTGTTAGTAAAAAGAACACATATGCAATGACACTGGTGGAGCCATGCGTGGTCTCTGAAGAGAACACACATTTCAATAACTCTGGTTGTTATTAGTGAAAAGAACACACATGCAATGGCACTGGTGGATCCATGTGTGGTCTCTGAAGAGAACACACATGCAATGAATCTGGTTGTTGTTAGTTAAAAGAGCACACATGCAATGACACTGGTGGATCTATAGGTGGATTGTGAAAAGAACACACATGCAATGACACTGGTGGATCCATATGTGGTATGTGAAAAGAACACACATGAAATGACTCTGGTTGTTGTTAGTAAAAAGATCACACATGCAATGACATTGGTGAATCCGTAGGTGGATTGTGAAAAGAGCACACATGCAATGACACTGGTGGATCCATATGTGGTATGTGAAAAGAACACACATGCAATGACTCCAGTTGTTGTTAGTAAAAAGAACACACATGCAATGACTCTGGTGGATCCATGTGTGGTCTCTGAAGAGAACAAACATTTCAATGACACTGGTGGATCCATATGTTCTATGTGAAAAGAACACACATGCAATGACTTCAGTTGTTGTTAGTAAAAAGAACACACATGCAATGACACTGGTGGATCCATGTGTGGTCTCTGAAGAGAACAAACGTTTCAATGACACTAGTGGATCCATATGTGGTATGTGAAAAGAACACACATGAATGACTCCAGTTGTTGTTAGGAAAAAGAACACACATGCAATGATACCGGTGGATCCATATCTGGTATGTGAAAAGAACACACATGCAATGACTCTGGTTCTTGTTAGTAAAAAGAACACACATGCAATGACACTGGTGGATCCATAGGTGGATTGTGAAAAGAGCACACATGCAATGACACTGGTGGATCCATATGTGTTATGTGAAAAGAACACACATGCAATGGCACTGGTGGATCCATAGGTGGATTGTGAAAAGAGCACGGATGCAATGACACTAGTCGATCCATATGTGGTATGTGAAAAGAACACACACGCAATGACTCTAGTTGTTGTTAGTAAAAAGAACACACATGCAATGACACTGGTGGATCCATGCGTGGTCTCTGAAGAGAACACACGTTTCAATGACACTGGTGGATCCATATGTGGTATATGAAAAGAACACACATGAAATGACTCCAGTTGTTGTTAGTAAACAGAAAACACATGCAATGACACTGGTGGATCCATATTTGGTATGTGAAAAGAACACACATCTAATAAACTCTGGTTGTTGTTAGTAAAAAGAACACATATGCAATGACACTAGTGGATCCATGCGTGGTCTCTGAAGAGAACACACATTGCAATGACTCTGGTTGTTATTAGTAAAAAGAACACACATGCAGTGGCACTGGTGGATCCATGTGTGGTCTCTGAAGAGAACACACATGCAATGAATCTGGTTGTTGTTAGTTAAAAGAGTACACATGCAATGACACTGGTGGATCTATAGGTGGATTGTGAAAAGAACACACATGCAATGACACTGGTGGATCCATATGTGGTATGTGAAAAGAACACACATGAAATGACTCTGGCTGTTGTTAGTAAAAAGAGCACACATGCAATGACACTAGTGGATCCGTAGGTGGATTGTGAAAAGAGCACACATGCAATGACACTGGTGGATCCATATGTGGTATGTGAAAAGAACACACATGCAATGACTCCAGTTGTTGTTAGTAAAAAGAACACACATGCAATGAGTCTGGTGGATCCATGTGTGGTCTCTGAAGAGAACACACATTTCAATGACACTGGTGGATCCATATGTTCTATGTGAAAAGAACACACATGCAATGACTTCAGTTGTTGTTAGTAAAAAGAACACACATGCAATGACACTGGTGGATCCATGTGTGGTCTCTGAAGAGAACAAACGTTTCAATGACACTAGTGGATCCATATGTGTTATGTGAAAAGAACACACATGAAATGACTCCAGTTGTTGTTAGTAAAAAGAACACACATGCAATGACACCGGTGGATCCATATGTGGTATGTGAAAAGAACACACATGCAATGACTCTGGTTCTTGTTAGTAAAAAGAACACTCATGCAATGACACTGGTGGATCCATAGGTGGATTGTGAAAAGAGCACACATGCAATGACACTGGTCGATCCATATGTGTTATGTGAAAAGAACACACATGCAATGGCACTGGTGGATCCATAGGTGGATTGTGAAAAGAGCACGCATGCAATGACACTAGTCGATCCATATGTGGTATGCGAAAAGAACACACATGCAATGACTCTAGTTGTTGTTAGTAAAAAGAACACACATGCAATGACACTGGTGGATCCATGCGTGGTCTCTGAAGAGAACACACGTTTAAATGACACTGGTGGTTCCATATGTGGTATATGAAAAGAACACACATGAAATGACTCCAGTTGTTGTTAGTAAATAGAAAACACATGCAATGACACTGGTGGATCCATATTTGGTATGTGAAAAGAACACACATCCAATGACTCTGCTTGTTGTTAGTAAAAAGAACACATATGCAATGACACTGGTGGATCCATATGTGGTCTCTGAAGAGATCACACATTTCAATGACACTGGTGGATCCATATGTGGGATGTGAAAAGAATAGTCATGAAATGACTCTAGTTGTTGTTAGTAAAAACAACACACATGCAATGACACTGGTGGATCCATATGTGGTATATGAAAAGAACACACATGCAATGACACTGGTGGATCCATATGTGGTATGTGAAAAGAACACACATGCAATGACTCTAATTGTTGTTAGTAAGAAGAACACACATGCAATGACACTGGTGCATCCATGTGTGGTCTTTGAAGAGAGCACACATTTCAATGACACTGGTGGATCCATATGTGGTATGTGAAAAGAACACACATGCAATGACACTGGTGGATCCATAGGTGGATTGTGAAAAGAGCACACATGCAATGACACTGGTGGATCCATGTGTGGTCTCTAAAGAGAACACACATGCAATGACTCTGGTTGTTGTTAGTAAAAAGAACAGACATGAAATGACACTGGTGGATCCATAGGTGGATTGTGAAAAGAACACACATGCAATGACACTGGTGGATCCATATGTGGTATGTGAAAAGAACACACATGCAATGACTCTAATTGTTGTTAGTAAAAAGAACACACATGCAATGACACTGGTGGATCCATAGGTGGATTGTGAAAAGAGCACATATGCAATGACACTGGTGGATCCATATGTGGTATGTGAAAAGAACACAGATGCAATGACTCTAGTTGTTGTGAGTAAAAAGAACACACATGCAATGACACTAGTGGATCCATAGGTCGATTGTGAAAAGAGCACACACGCAATAACACTAGTGGATCCATATGTGGTATGTGAAAAGAACACACATGCAATGACTCCAGTTGTTGTTAGTAAAAAGAACACACATGCAATGACACTGGTGGATCCATGTGTGGTCTCTGAAGAGAACACACATTTCAATGACACTGGTGGATCCATATGTGGTATGTGAAAAGAACACACATGCAATGGCACTAGTGGATCCATAGGTGGATTGTGAAAATAGCACATATGCAATGACACTGGTGGATCAATATGTGGTATGTGAAAAGAACACACATGCTATGACTCTAGTTGTTGTTAGCAAAAAGAACACACATGCAATGACACTGGTGGATCCATGTGTGGTCTCTGAAGAGAACACACATTTCAATGACTCTGGTTGTTGTTAGTAAAATGAACACACATGAAATGACTCTAGTTGTTGTTAGTAAAAAGAACACACATGCAATGACACTGGTGGATCCATATGTGGTATGTGAAAAGAACACACATTTCAATGACACTGGTGGATCCATATGTGGTATGTGAAAAGAATAGTCATGAAATGACTCCAGTTGTTGTTAGTAAAAACAACACACATGCAATGACACTGGTGGATCCATATGTGGTATGTGAAAAGAACACACATGCAATGACACTGGTGGATCCATATGTGGTATGTGAAAAGAACACACATGCAATGACTCTAATTGTTGTTAGTAAGAAGAACACACATGCAATGACACTGGTGCATCCATGTGTGGTCTCTAAAGAGAGCACACATTTCAATGACACTGGTGGATCCATATGTGGTATGTGAAAAGAACACACATGCAATGACACTGGTGGATCCATAGGTGGATTGTGAAAAGAGCACACATGCAATGACATTGGTGGATCCATGTGTGGTATCTAAAGAGAACACACATGCAATGACTCTTGTTGTTGTTAGTAAAAAGAACAGACATGAAATGACACTGGTGGATCCATAGGTGGATTGTGAAGAGAACACACATTTCAATTACACTGGTGGATCCATATGTGGTATGTGAAAAGAACACACATGCAATGACTCTAATTGTTGTTAGTAAAAAGAACACACATGCAATGACACTGGTGGATCCATAGGTGGATTATGAAAAGAGCACATATGCAATGACACTGGTGGATCCATATGTGGTATGTGAAAAGAACACAGATGCAATGACTCTGGTTGTTGTGAGTAAAAAGAACACACATGCAATGACACTAGTGGATCCATAGGTCGATTGTGAAAAGAGCACACACGCAATAACACTAGTGGATCCATATGTGGTATGTGAAAAGAACACACATGCAATGACTCCAGTTGTTGTTAGTAAAAAGAACACACATGCAATGACACTGGTGGATCCATGTGTGGTCTCTGAAGAGAACACACATTTCAATGACACTGGTGGATACATATGTGGTATGTGAAAAGAACACACATGCAATGACACTGGTGGATCCATAGGTGGATTGTGAAAAGAGCACACATGCAATGACACTGGTGGATCCATATGTGGTATGTGAAAAGAATAGTCATGAAATGACTCCAGTTGTTGTTAGTAAAAAGAACACACATGCAATGACACTGGTGGATCCATATGTGGTATGTGAAAAGAACACACATGCAATGACTCTAGTTGTTGTTAGTAAAAAAGAACACACATGCAATGACACTGGTGGATCCATGTGTAGTCTTTGAAGAGAACACACATTTCAATGACGCTGGTTGATGTTAGTAAAAATAACACACATGCAATGACACTGATGGATCCATGTGTGGTCTCTGAAGAGAACACACATGCAATGACTTTGGTTGTTGTTAGTAAAAAGAGCACACATGCAATGACACTGGTGGATCCATAGGTGGATGTGAAAAGAACACACAAGCAATGACACTAGTGGATCCATATGTGGTATGTGAAAAGAACACACATGTAATGACTTTGGTTGTTGTTAGTAGAAAGAACACACATGCAATGATACTGGTGGATCCATAGGTGGATTGTGAAAAGAGCACACATGCAATGACACTGGTGGATCCATATGTGGTATCTGAAAAGAACACACATGCAATGACTCCAGTTGTTGTTATTTAAAAGAACACACATGCAATGACACTGGTGGATCCATGTGTGGTCTCTGAAGAGAACACACATTTCAATGACACTAGTGGATCCATATGTGGTATGTGAAAAGAACACACATGCAATGACACTGGTGGATCCATAGGTGGATTGTGAAAAGACCACGCATGCAATGACATTGGTCGATCCATATGTGGTGTGTGAAAAGAACACACATGCAATGACTCCAGTTGTTGTTAGTAAAAAGAACACACATGCAATGACACTGGTGGATCCATGTGTGGTCTCTGAAGAGAACACACGTTTCAATGACACTGGTGGATCCATATGTGGTATGTGAAAAGAACACACATGAAATGACTCCAGTTGTTGTTAGTAAAAAGAACACACATGCAATGACACCGGTGGATACATATGTGGTATGTGAAAAGAACACACATCCAATGACTCTGGTTGTTGTTAGTAAAAAGAACACACATGCAATGACACTAGTGGATCCATAGGTGGATTGTGAAAAGAGCACACATGCAATGACACTAGTGGATCCATATGTGGTATGTGAAAAGAACACACATGCAATGGCACTGGTGGATCCATAGGTGGATTGTGAAAAGAGCACGCATGCAATGACACTGGTCGATCCATATGTGGTATGTGAAAAGAACACACATGCAATGACTCTAGTTTTTGTTAGTAAAAAGAACACACATGCAATGACCCTGGTGGATCCATGTGTGGTCTCTGAAGACAACACTCGTTTCAATGACACTGGTGGATCCATATGTGGTATGTGAAAAGAACACACCTGAAATGACTCCAGTTGTTGTTAGTAAAAAGAACACACATGGAATGACACTGGTGGATCCATATGTGGTGTGTGAAAAGAACACACATCCAGTGACTCTGGTTGTTTTTAGTAAAAAGAACACATATGCAATGACACTGGTGGATCCATGCGTGGTCTCTGAAGAGAACACACATTTCAATAACTCTGGTTGTTTTTAGTAAAAAGAACACACATGCAATGGCAGTGGTGGATCCATGTGTGGTCTCTGAAGAGAACACACATGCAATGACTCTGGTTGTTGTTAGTTAAAAGAGCACACAAGCAATGACACTGGTAGATATATAGGTGGATTGTGGAAAGAACACACATGCAATGACACTGGTGGATCCATATGTGGTATGTGAAAAGAACAAACATGAAATCACTCTGGTTGTTGTTAGTAAAAATAGCACACATGCAATGACACTGGTGGATCCATAGGTGGACTGTGAAAAGAGCACACATGCAATGACACTGCTGGATCCATATGTGGTATGTGAAAAGAACACACATGCAATGACTCCCGTTGTTGTTAGTAAAAATTACACACATGCAATGACATTGGTGGATCCATGTGTGGTCTCTGAAGAGAACACATGTTTCAATGACACTGGTGGATCCATATGTGGTATGTGAAAAGAACACACATGAAATGACTCCAGTTGTTGTTAGTAAAAAGAACACACATGCAATGACACCGGTGGATCCATATGTGGTATGTGAAAAGAACACACATCCAATGACTCTGGTTGTTGTTAGTAAAAAGAAGACACATGCAATGACACTGGTGGATCCATAGGTGGATTGTGAAAAGAGCACGCATGCAATGACACTGGTGGATCCATATGTGGTATGTGAAAAGAACAAACATGCAATGACTCTAGTTGTTGTTAGTAAAAAGAACACACATGCAATGACACTGGTGGATCCATATGTGGTATGTGAAAAGAACACACATGCAATGGCACTGGTGGATCCATAGGTGGATTGTGAAAAGAGCATGCATGCAATGACACTGGTCGATCAATATGTGGTATGTGAAAAGAACACACATGCAATGACTCCAGTTGTTGTTAGTAAAAAGAACACACATGCAATGACACTGGTGGATCCATGTGTGGTCTCTGAAGAGAACACTCGTTTCAATGACACTGGTAGATCCATATGTGGCATGTGAAAAGAACACACATGAAATGACTCCAGTTGTTGTTAGTAAAAAGAACACACATGCAATGACACTGGTGGATCCATATGTGGTATGTGAAAAGAACACACATGCAATGATTCTGGTTGTTGTTAGTAAAAAGAACACACATGCAATGAAACTGGTGGATCCATGCGTGGTCTCTGAAGAGAACACACATTTCAACGACTCTGGTTGTTGTTAGTAAAAAGAACACACATGCAATGACACTGGTGGATCCATGTGTGGTCTCTCAAGAGAACACACATGCAATGACTCTGGTTGTTCTTAGTAAAAAGAGCACACATGCAATGACACTGGTGGATCCATAGGTGGATTGTCAAAAGAACACACATGCAATGACATTGGTGGATCCATATGTGGTATGTGAAAAGAACACACATGCAATGAATCTGGTTGTTGCTAGTAACAAGAACACACATGCAATGACACTGGTGGATCCATGTGTGGTCTCTTAAGAGAACACACATTTCAATGACACTAGTTGTTGTTAGTAAAAAGAACACACACGCAATGGCACTGGTGGATCCATGTGTGGTCTCTAAAGAGAACACACATGCAATGACTCTGGTTGTTGTTGTTAGTAAAAAGAGCACACATGAAATGACACCGGTGGATCCATAGGTGTATTGTGAAAAGAACACACATGCAATGACACTAGTGGATCCATATGTGGTATGTGAAAAGAACACACATGCAATGACTCTAATTGTTGTCAGTAAAAAGAACACACATGCAATGACACTGGTGGATCCATAGGTGGATTGTGAAAAGAACACACATGCAATGACACTGGTGGATCCATATATGGTATGTGAAAAGAACACACATGCAATGACTCTAGTTGTTGTTATTAAAAAGAACACACATGAAATGACTTTGGTGGATCCATATGTGGTCTCTGAAGAGATCACACATTTCAATGACACTGGTGGATCCATATGTGGTATGTGAAAAGAATAGTCATGAAATGACTCCAAATGTTGTTAGTAAAAAGAACACACATGCAACCAAATGTTGTTAGTAAAAAGAACACACATGCAACCAAATGTTGTTAGTAAAAAGAACACACATGCAATGACACTGGTGGATCCATATGTGGTATGTGAAAATAACACACATGCAATGACTCTGGTTGTTGTTAGTAAAAAGAACACGCATGAAATTATACTGGTGGATCCATGTGTGGTCACTTAAGAGAACAGACATTTCAATGACTCTGGTTGTTGTTAGTGAAAAGAACACACATACAATGACACAGGTGGATCCATTTGTGGTCTCTGAAGAGAACACACATGCAATGACTCTGGTTGTTGTTAGTAAAAAGAGCACACATGCAATGACACTGGTGGATCCATAGGTGGATTGTCAAAAGAACACACATGCAATGACATTGGTGGATCCATATGTGGTATGTGAAAAGAACACACATTCAATGACTCTGGTTGTTCCTAGTAACAAGAACACACATGCAATGACACTGGTGGATCCATGTGTGGTCTCTTAAGAGAACACACATTTCAATGACACTGGTTGTTGTTAGTAAAAAGAACACACATGCAATGGCACTGGTGGATCCATGTGTGGTCTCTAAAGAGAACACACATTTCAATGACTCTGGTTATTGTTAGTAAAAGGAACACACATGCAATGGCACTGGTGGATCCATATGTGGTATGTGAAAAGAACACACATGCAATGACTCTGGTTGTTGTTAGTAAAAAGAACACACATGAAATTATACTGGTGGATCCATGTGTGGTCACTGAAGAGAACATACATTTCAATGACTTTGGTTGTTGTTTGTGAAAAGAACACACATGCAATGACATAGGTGGATCCATGTGTGGTCTCTGAAGAGAACACACATGCAATGACTCTGGTTTTTGTTAGTAAAAAGAGCACACATGCAATGACACTGGTTGATCCATAGGTGGATTGTGAAAAGAACACACATGCAATGACTCTGGTTGTTGCTAGTAACAAGAACACACATGCAATGACACTGGTGGATCCATGTGTGGTCTCTTAAGAGAACACACATTTCAATGACACTGGTTGTTGTTAGTAAAAAGAACACACATGCAATGACACTGGTGGATCCATGTGTGGTCTCTGAAGAGAACACACATTCCAATGACACTGGTGGATCCATATGTGGTATGTGAAAATAACACACATGAAATGACTCCAGTTGTTGTTAGTAAAAAGAACACACATGCAATGACACTAGTGGATCCATGTGTGGTCTCTGAAGAGAACACACATTTCAATGACACTAGTGGATCCATATGTGGTATGTGAAAAGAACACACATGCAATGACACTTGTGGATCCATAGGTGCATTGTGAAAAGAGCACACATGCAATGACACTCGTGGATGCATATGTGGTATGTGAAAAGAACACACATGCAATGACTCCACTTGTTGTCAGTAAAAAGAACACACATGCAATGACACTGGTGGATCCATGTGTGGTCTCTGAAGAAGAACACACATTTCAATGACACTGGTGGATCCATATGTGCTATGTGAAAAGAATAGTCATGAAATGACTCTAGTTGTTGTTAGTAAAAAGAACACACATGCAATGACGCTGGTGGATCCATATGTGGTATGTGAAAAGAACACACATGCAATGCCTCTAGTTGTTGTTAGCAAAAAGAACACACATGCAATGACACTGGTGGATCCATGCGTGGTCTCTGAAGAGAACACACATTTCAATGACTCTGGTTGTTATTAGTAAAAAGAACACACATGGAATGACACTGGTGGATCCATGTGTGGTCTCTAAAGAGAACACACATGCAATGACTCTGGTTGTTCTTAGTAAAAAGAGCACACATGCAATGACACTGGTGGATCCATAGGTGGATTGTGAAAAGAACACACATGCAATGACACTGGTGGATCCATATGTGGTATGTGAAAAGAACACACATGAAATGACCCTAGTTGTTGTTAGTAAAAAGAACACACATGCAATGACACTGGTGGATCCATGTGTGGTCTCTAAAGAGAACACACATTTCAATGACTCTGGTTATTGTTAGTAAAAAGAACACACATGCAATGACACTGGTGGATCCATGTGTGGTCTCTGAAGAGAACACACATGCAATGACTCTGGTTGTTGTTTGTAAAAAGAGCACACATGCAATGACACTGGTGGATCCATAGGTGGATTGTGAAAAGAACACACATGCAATGACACTGGTGGATCCATATGTGGTATGTGAAACGAACACACATGCAATGACTCTAGTTGTTGTTAGTAAAAAGAACACACATGCAATGACACTGGTGGATCCATATGTGGTCTCTGAAGAGATCACACATTTCAATGACACTGGTGGATCCATATGTGGTATGTGAAAAGAATAGTCTTGAAATGACTCGAGTTGTTGTTAGTAAAAAGAACACACATGCAATGACACTGGTGGATCCATATGTGGTATGTGAAAAGAACACACATGCAATGACTCTGGTTGTTGTTAGTAAAAAGAACACACATGAAATTATACTGGTGGATCCATGTGTGGTCAGTGAAGAGAACATACATTTCAATGACTCTGGTTTTTGTTTGTGAAAAGAACACACATGCAATGACACAGGTGGATCCATGTGTGGTCTCTGAAGAGAACACACATGCAATGACTCTGGTTGTTGTTAGTAGAAAGAGCACACATGCAATGACACTGGTGGATCCATAGGTGGATTGTGAAAAGAACACACATGCAATGACATTGGTGGATCCATATGTGGTATGTGAAAAGAACATACATGCAATGACTCTGGTTGTTGCTAGTAACAAGAACACACATGCAATGACACTGGTGGATCCATGTGTGGTCTCTTAAGAGAACACACATTTCATTGACACTGGTTGTTGTTAGTAAAAAGAACACACATGCAATGGCACTGGTGGATCCATGTGTGGTCTCTAAAGAGAACACACATTTCAATTACTCTGGTTATTGTTAGTAAAAGGAACACACATGCAATGGCACTGGTGGATCCATATGTGGTATGTGAAAAGAACACACATGCAATGACTCTGGTTGTTGTTAGTAAAAAGAACACACATGAAATTATACTGGTGGATCCATGTGTGGTCACTGAAGAGAACATACATTTCAATGACTTAGGTTGTTGTTTGTGAAAAGAACACACATGCAATGACACAGGTGGATCCATGTGTGGTCTCTGAAGAGAACACACATGCAATGACTCTGGTTGTTGTTAGTAAAAAGAGCACACATGCAATGACACTGGTGGATCCATAGGTGGATTGTGAAAAGAACACACATGCAATGACATTGGTGGATCCATATGTGGTATGTGAAAAGAACACACATGAAATGACTCTGGTTGTTGCTAGTAACAAGAACACACATGCAATGACACTGGTGGATCCATGTGTGGTCACTTAAGAGAACACACATTTCAATGACACTGGTTGTTGTTAGTAAAAAGAACACACATGCAATGACACTGGTGGATCCATGTGTGGTCTCTGAAGAGACCACACATTCCAATGACACTGGTGGATCCATATGTGGTATGTGAAAATAACACACATGAAATGACTTCAGTTGTTGTTAGTAAAAAGAACACACATGCAATGACACTAGTGGATCCATGTGTGGTCTCCGAAGAGAACACACATTTCAATGACACTAGTGGATCCATATGTGGTATGTGAAAAGAACACACATGCAATGACACTTGTGGATCCATAGGTGCATTGTGAAAAGAGCACACATGCAATGACACTCGTGGATGCATATGTGGTATGTGAAAAGAACACACATGCAATGACTCCACTTGTTGTCAGTAAAAAGAACACACATGCAATGACACTGGTGGATCCACGTGTGGTCTCTGAAGAAGAACACACATTTCAATGACACTGGTGGATCCATATGTGCTATGTGAAATGAATAGTCATGAAATGACTCTAGTTGTTGTTAGTAAAAAGAACACACATGCAATGACACTGGTGGATCCATATGTGGTATGTGAAAAGAACACACATGCAATGACTCTGGTTGTTGTTAGTAAAAAGAACACACATGCAATGAAACTGGTGGATCCATGCGTGGTCTCTGAAGAGAACACACATTTCAATGACTCTGGTTGTTGTTAGTAAAAATAACACACATGCAATGACACTTGTGGATCCACGTGTGGTCTCTCAAGAGAACACACATGCAATGACTCTGGTTGTTCTTAGTAAAAAGAGCACACATGCAATGACACTGGTGGATCCATACGTGGATAGTGAAAAGAACACGCATGCAATGACACTGGTGGATCCATATGTGGTATGTGAAAAGAACACACATGAAATGACTCTAGTTGTTGTTAGTAAAAAGAACACACATGCAATGACACTGGTGGATCCATGTGTGGTCTCTAAAGAGAACACACATTTCAATGACTCTGGTTATTGTTAGTAAAAAGAACACACATGCAATGACACTGGTGGATCCATGTGTGGTCTCTGAAGAGAACACACATGCAATGACTCTGGTTGTTGTTTGTAAAAAGAGCACACATGCAATAACACTGGTGGATCCATAGGTGGATTGTGAAAAGAACACACATGCAATGACACTGGTGGATCCATATGTGGTATGTGAAAAGAACACACATGCTATGACTCTAGTTGTTGTTAGTAAAAAGAACACACATGCAATGAGTTTGGTGGATCCATATGTGGTCTCTGAAGAGATCACACATTTCAATGACACTGGTGGATCCATATGTGGTATGTGAAAAGAATAGTCATGAAATGACTCCAGTTGTTGTTAGTAAAAAGAACACACATGCAATAACACTTGTGGATCCATATGTGGTATGTGAAAAGAACACACATGCAATGACTCTGGTTGTTGTTAGTAAAAAGAACACACATGCAATGACACTGGTGGATCCATGCATGGTCTCTGAAGAGAACACACATTTCTATGACTCTGGTTGTTGTTAGTAAAAAGAACACACATGCAATGACACTGGTGGATCCATGTGTGGTCTCTCAAGAGAACGCACATGCAATGACTCTGGTTGTTCTTAGTAAAAAGAGCACACATGCAATGACACTGGTGGATTCATAGGTGGATTGTGAAAAGAACACACATGCAATGACACTGGTGGATCCATATGTGGTATGTGAAAAGAACACACATGAAATGACTCTAGTTGTTGTTAGTAAAAATAACACACATGCAATGACACTGGTGGATCCATGTGTGGTCTCTAAAGAGAACACACATTTCAATGACTCTGGTTATTGTTAGTAAAAAGAACACACATGCATTGACACTGGTGGATCCATGTGTGGTCTCTGAAGAGAACACACATGCAATGACTCTGGTTGTTGTTTGTAAAAAGAGCACACATGCAATGACTCTGGTTGTTGTTTGTAAAAAGAGCACACATGCAATGACACTGGTGGATCCATAGGTGGATTGTGAAAATAACACACATGCAATGACACTGGTGGATCCATATGTGGTATGTGAAAAGAACACACATGCATTGACTCTGGTTGTTGTTAGTAAAAAGAACACACATGCAATGACTTTGGTGGATCCATATGTTGTAGCTTCCCCAACCTTTATTAAGATTGAGTCCCCTGTGTTTACAATGCTAGTCCCTGGATCAATAGCTAGCATCCACAGTTCAGATGTAATATCAAGAAACAAAGCTCATATACAACTTTATAACCAGGAATAAAATAATTTTATTACATCAAACATAGCTCACTGGCTATTTACATTACATTGCAGCGGAATAACTATAAGTATTGGGTCCTTCATCTTCAAAGTGCCACAGGCAGATGTTGGTTGTAGACTTTGTAATCCTAATCAATCAATCTTCACTAAATCAATCAAACCTGCAACATCATAAGTTACAGCCACAAGGGTCAATACTTTGGAATAGTATTGGCAAGTGATACCTTAGTATATTTTAAGTGGACTATAATACTATATGCATTTGGCTGGTGGAGCTTAGGCTTGCTTTGCTCAAAATAGATTTTTCCCTAACTTTTGAAAATACTAAGTTTTGTTTGGCAAAAACACCCAAGGCATCTATCAATCAAAGACTCCAGATCCACTCAGGGCATCTACCAATCAATGACTGAAGATCCTTTTATCCCTTGTTCACCCACAAGTTTTTATTTAGAAATTGGAGTGATGAGATTCTTGAAGTTTCCATGTCTTGATGCTCAAATTGTCCTTTACCAGGGACATGGCTAAGTACTTAGGTTTTACACTCTGCAGAGGTGGTGCACTTTCCCCACAAGCCTTGGTTTCCCAAGACATGATCCTTCAGTAGCCTTTCCTTAGTCAAATGGACGCGCTCCAACCTATCATCCCAACTACCACCCACTGTCCAAGAGACTAAGTTCTAGCATCCTAAGATCATGGCAGAGCCCATAATACCAAGTGGTTGCACTTGAAGCTTCTCAACATTTGACATCTCAAATCTCTTTGTTTCCTGGGTGGCCATCCACAAGTGAGATACACAAGGTTCACTAGTACCCCTGGCCTTGTGTAACCACTCAACATCACCATTCTTTCCATTCCACCCAGGTGATTCATTAACTTAGTTGTTTTGTTAAATAAAAACAAGTCCTTAGACTTAGAATATTTTTCCATAGTGTGAATATATATAAACCACCCTTGTTTTCTAGTAGCTAGGCTAAGCATGATAGTAATAGGAATCTTGACTTAGGTAATTTTCACTAAGGTTTCACCTAATAGGTTTTCCCATAGCATAGTTTATACTTAGCAAAAATCCATGCAAGTCCTATACTAAAAAAAATAATACTAATGCATAGGTAAAATATAGGAATGGAATATTCATGTGGATATCACTTGCCTTTTTGGTAGAGGGTATAGGTTCATTCCTTGTCCTTGCAACACTCACACTCTTCAAGTCACTACAATTCAATCAAGCAAGGCACAAACTTAATCTACCAATCAAGCAAAACTACACACATAAAATATCAAAGTCAAACAAACAATTTTTCACACACAAAGTAAAGGGGATCTAAGTCATGCATAAGCATGCAAAGGTTGGTTCTATTGTAAGGATGGTCTTCACTAGGCTTCTAACTTTGTGAGTTCCAAATTGGTCATTTACCAAAATGGCAAAGTCATTTGCAAAGAGGGTCTCTATTAGATTCCTAAACTTTGTAAGATCCAAAATGGTCATTTACCAAAGTGGCAAAGTTAAGGTAATGCATGCAAGCATGCCAAGCCTTGTTTTGTTTGAAAAAGTGGTTCCTAATGGGTCATAGGCATTTGGGCACACCTATTGGTCATTTTGTAAAGTGGCTAAGTCATTTGCAAAAGGTTTCACTATAAAACCATTTGCAAAACAAAGTGTCATTCTATGTGGTGTAGAAATATTATTACCAAGGCACTAACCTATAGGGTTCACCAAATGAGTTGCTATTGCAAAACTTGGTGTTTGGGTCAGTAGGTTTGGTCCAAAACATTTTCTCAAAAGTTTTCTTTATGAAAGCATTTTCATAAACAAAACAAATAGTTTTAGTTAGCTAGAAATGGACTAAACTAATTATTCCATCCTATTCTTTTCCAAAATCATTTTCCAAACTATGGGTTGGTTCCTAGGGTCAGTAGGGTCACAACAAACTATTTGTCAAAGGTTTGATCTCAAAAAATCATTTTTAAACAATTTTTCTAATGTTAGCAAGCACTCAAAAGAATCTGCAAAGTTAAACAAGTTAACAGATACTATTTGCTAAACTAAGGGCAGGGTTGGCTAGGGCTTGTCTTGCTGATTCCAACGACATCAAATTTGTAATTTTTGGACGTGTGGATCAAAAGATACAAGGGTTTGAAAATGGCAAAAGTTTCTGTTTTCAAATTCTAATTCAGATCTAATACTGGCCACGCGGCGTGTTTTAATTCGCCCGTACCTGTTCGGCCGGATCGGCATCATGGAGCGTTGGATCTAACTAGATCGTGCGATGCAGAGATCGTACCCGTTCGCGTTTAAGTGATCTATCGTGAGTGTCCGATCCAGATCCTACGGCTGCTATCAATCAGACCTCTAACTGGCGGCGCTGCGGTGGCTACCGGCGGCGGAACTGTCGGTCGACGACGGAGGCGATGCTACAGGGGGTGAGGAAGAGAGGGAAATTGCTCACCGTGCTCAGGAGGTTGCGGTGAAGCTCGTCGTGCTGATGGCTCGATGAGGGGCGCACGATGCTGTCAGGGATTGCTCGCCGGAGTTGCTGCGGGCGGCGGGGCTCTCGGGTCGTCGTCGTTGGCGTCGCTGTGGATCACCCCAAAGCAAAACGAGGGCAGGGTTAGAAGCGCAAGATCAAGGCAGAGCTGTGAGCGTGAACGAGAGGGCTCGGGGCGGTCAAGGCTTACCGGGGAAACGTTGCCGGAGAAGAAGCAGACACGGCGGCGCTCTGTGCTTGTCGGAGTCGTCGCTACAGATCGCCCTAAGGCAAAACAAAGGCACGGTAAGATGCGGGTGATCATGGGGTTCACGTGAGCATGATCGAGAGATGCTGGGACGGACGGAATTCACCTAGAAGGTTCGCCGGAGAAACGGCAGACGGCGGTGTGGTGCTATGGTCGTCGTTGTCGAGGCTCTGGGGTACCCGCGGATGAATGGGTGGTATGGATTGATGTGTCTGGATGCGTGGAGTAAGGGTGCTAGGTCGGCGAGGTAAGGGGAGGTCTGGTTTCGCCGGAATTGCTCGGAGACGGTGGTCGGAGCTGCGGCGGTACAGAGAAAAATGGAGGCAGCCTAGGGGCAGAGAGGGGGAGTGGTCTGGGGAAATGGAGGAGAAGGCGCTGGCGCTTAAGAGGGCGAGGTCACGGCGAGAAATTAACACGGCGTTAAGGCGAATTGAAGCACGAGAAATCAAGGCAGAAACGGCCGCGCTGTGAGGGAGAGACGGGGTCGCGGGGGAGGACGAAGAACAGTGGAAAGGGGGTCCAGCGGTCAGTGGGAAAAGGAGAGGGAACGGGTCCACTTGCCAGTCTCTTAGCGGGTTCCTTTCGCGGTGCAGAAAACGGTTCGGGGGCGTGAGTGAGAGAGGTGGGGTCTGATGTCAGCGAGTGAGTGAGAGGGAGAAGAGGGGCCACCGGTCATTAGCTCTGTGGGTCATTTAACAGGTGAAAAACGATTCGCCGAGGGAGAGAAGAACTGGGCTGCTGCTGGGCCTATTGGGCTGGTCTGTTGCACTATTTTTTTTCCTGTCTAAATCTTTTTCCTTTTTCTATTTCTTTTCTGTTTTGAATTTCCATTCAATTTTTCAAACAACCAAACAATTCAAACGATTCAAACAACTTGGTATTTTGAATTTGGTTCTGTTTAACAACATAATCCAAATCTCAAAATAAAATAATATTTTTATTTAATTTAGGATCCATTTAATAATTAAATAAAATGGATCTTTAGTTGTTTAATAGTGTTTGATTTATTTAAATAAAATTTCCATTTGAAATCCAATTATTTTCAAACCAAACCAGATGGTTTTATTTGAAAAATAAAAGAATACTTGGAGACTTATTTAAATAAATAAATAAGTTTTGGTGTTTAATTAAAATGGGAAAGCCTTTACTTAAATAAAATTGGATATTTAAATCCTTATTATTTTATTTAAATAATCCTTTACTCATTTTAATCAAAGCAAAACCTTTTAATAAAAGATTTCAAAGTAGTAATAAAATACTTGGTGTTCATTTAAAATGGGAAAAGCCTTTTACTTAAATAAAATTGGATATTTAAAACCTTATTATTTTATTTAAATAAACCTTTACTCATTTTATCAAAACAAAATATTTTATTACAAAAGCTTGGCCAAAATTAATTTGGCTCACCTTTTCATTTGAAAACAAAGTCTTTTATTAAAAGATCCAAAATAGTATTTCCAAAACAATTTATTTTCCTTTATCAAATGTTTATGTTTTTTTAATCCCTTTGGGATTATTTGATCACCAATTGGTATGGGCTTTTGGTAAGGGATTTATTAGCTTTTGGAAATTCAATTTCCTTATCTTATTATATTCACAAGATTTTGTCTATGGTTCCAAACTAAGTGAAACCAATCTCTAAGGTCTTTCTTGATCCTTTGTGGAAATTTGTTGATCAAATTTGGTATGGATCAAATCCATAGATTTGGAGATAACTTGGGAAATGATTTCCTTCCACTAGGGATTAGGGATTTGGATTTATTTTCCAAGTGTTCAATTTTCCAGATACATTCATTGAGGAATGCATTTCTCTTGATTTGGATTTTGTTGGTTCAAACTTTAGAATCCCATCTTTAACAAACTTTGGCTAAAGTTTTCCTTTTAGAAACAAAAGTTTCTTTTCACCCTGATTTTTAACAAAATTTTATTTTGTTTAATTTATTTTTCACATTACAATATTTGGAAAATCTTGGGATGTGACATATGTGGTCTCTGAAGAGATCACACATTTCAATGACACTGGTGGATCCATATGTGGTATGTGAAAAGAATAGTCATGAAATGACTCTAGTTGTTGTTAGTAAAAAGAACACACATGCAATAACACTGGTGGATCCATATGTGGTATGTGAAAAGAACACACATGCAATGACTCTGGTTGTTGTTAGAAAAAAGAACACACATGCAATGACACTGGTGGATCCATGCGTGGTCTCTGAAGAGAACACACATTTCAATGACTCTGGTTGTTGTTAGTAAAAAGAACAAACATGCAATGACACTGGTGGATCCATGTGTGGTCTCTCAATAGAACACATATGCAATGACTCTGGTTGTTCTTAGTAAAAAGAGCACACATGCAATGACACTGGTGGATCCATAGGTGGATTGTGAAAAGAACACACATGCAATGACACTGGTGGATCCATATGTGGTATGTGAAAAGAACACACATGAAATGACTCTAGTTGTTGTTAGTAAAAAGAACACACATGCAATGACACTGGTGGATCCATGTGTGGTCTCTAAAGAGAACACACATTTCAATGACTCTGGTTATTGTTAGTAAAAATAACACACATGCAATGACACTGGTGGATCCATGTGTGGTCTCTGAAGAGAACACACATGCAATGACTCTGGTTGTTGTTTGTAAAAAGAGCACACATGCAATGACACTGGTGGATCCATAGGTGGATTGTGAAAAGAACACACATGCGATGACACTAGTGGATCCATATGTGGTATGTGAAAAGAACACACATGCAATGACTCTAGTTGTTGTTAGTAAAAAGAACACACATGCAATGACTTTGGTGGATCCATATGTGGTCTCTGAAGAGATCACACATTTCAATGACACTGGTGGATCCATAGGTGGTATGTGAAAAGAATAGTCATGAAATGACTCCAGTTGTTGTTAGTAAAAAGAACACACATGCAATGACACTGGTGGATCCATATGTGGTATGTGAAAAGAACACACATGCAATGACTCTGGTTGTTGTTAGTAAAAAGAACACACATGAAATTATACTGGTGGATCCATGTGTGGTCACTTAAGAGAACAGACATTTCAATGACTCTGGTTGTTGTTAGTGAAAAGAACACACATGCAATGACACAGGTGGATCCATTTGTGGTCTCTGAAGAGAACACACATGCAATGACTCTGGTTGTTGTTAGTAAAAAGAGCACACATGCAATGACACTGGTGGATCCATAGGTGGATTGTCAAAAGAACACACATGCAATGACATTGGTGGATCCATATGTGGTATGTGAAAAGAACACACATGCAATGACTCTGGTTGTTGCTAGTAACAGGAACACACATGCAATGACACTGGTGGATCCATGTGTGGTCTCTTAAGAGAACACACATTTCAATGACACTGGTTGTTGTTAGTAAAAAGAACACACATGCCATGGCACTGGTGGATCCATGTGTGGTCTCTAAAGAGAACACACATGCAATGACTCTGGTTGTTGTTAGTAAAAAGAGTACACATGAAATGACACCGGTGGATCCATAAGTGTATTGTGAAAAGAACACACATGCAATGACACTGGTGGATCCATATGTGGTATGTGAAAAGAACACACATGCAATGACTCTAATTGTTGTTAGCAAAAAAGAACACACATGCAATGACACTGGTGGATCCATAGGTGGATTGTGAAAAGAACACACATGCAATAACACTAGTGGATCCATATGTGGTATGTGAAAAGAACACACATGCAATGACTCCAGTTGTTGTTAGTAAAAAGAACACACATGCAATGACACTGGTGGATCCATGCGTGGTCTCTAAAGGGAACACACATTGCAATAACTCTGGTTGTTATTAGTAAAAAGAACACACATGCAATGGCACTGGTGGATCCATGTGTGGTCTCTGAAGAGAACACACATGCAATGACTCTGGTTGTTGTTAGTAAAAAGAGCACACATGCAATGACACTAGTGGATCCATAGGTGGATTGTGAAAAGAGCACACATGCAATGACACTGGTGGATCCATATGTGGTATGTGAAAAGAACACAGATGCAATGACTCCATTTGTTGTTATTAAAAAGAACATACATGCAATGACACTGGTGTATCCATGTGTGGTATGTGAAAAGAACACACATGCAATGACTCTGCTTGTTGTTACTAAAAAGAACACACATGGAATGACACTGGTGGATCCATAGGTGGATTGTGAAAAGAACACACATGCAATGACACTGGTGGATCCATATGTGGTATGTGAAAAGAACACGCATGCAATGACTCATGTTGTTGTTAGTAAAAAGAACACACATGCAATGACACTGGTGGATCCATAGGTGGATTGTGAAAAGAGCACACATGCAATGACACTGGTGGATCTATATGTGGTATGTGAAAAGAACACACATGCAATGACTCCAGTTGTTGTTAGTAAAAAGAACACACATGCAATAACACTAGTGGATCCATGTGTGGTCTCTGACGAGAACACACATTTCAATGACACTGGTGGATCCATATGTGGTATGTGAAAAGGACACACATGAAATGACTCCAGTTGTTGTTAGTAAAAAGAACACACACGCAATGACACTGGTGGATCCATATGTGCTATGTGAAAAGAACACACATGCAATGACTCTGGTTCTTGTTAGTAAAAAGAACACACATGCAATGACACTGGTGGATCCAAATGTGGTCTCTGAAGAGAACACACATTTCAATGACTCTGGTTGTTGTTAGTAAAAAGAACACACATGCAATGACACCGGTGGATCCATGTGTGGTCTCTGAAGAGAACACACATGCAATGACTCTAGTTGTTGTTAGTAAAAAGAGCACACATGTAATGACACTGGTGGATCCATAGGTGGATTGGGAAAAGAACACACATGCAATGACACTGGTGGATCCATATGTCGTATGTGAAAAGAACACACATGAAATTACTCCGGTTGTTGTTATTAAAAAGAACACACATTTCAATGACTCTGGTTGTTGTTAGTAAAAAGAACACACATGCAATGACACTAGTGGATCCATGTGTGGTCTCTGAAGAGAACACACATGCAATGACTCTGGTTGTTGTTAGTAAAAAGAGCACACATGCAATGACACTGGTGGATCCATAGGTGGATTGCGAAAAGAACACACATGCAATGACACTGGTGGATCCATATGTGGTATGTGAAAAGAACACACATGAAATGACTCTAGTTGTTGTTAGTAAAAATAACACACATGCAATGACACTGGTGGATCCATAGGTGGATTGTGAAAAGAGCACACATGCAATGACACTGGTGGATCCATATGTGGTATGTGAAAAGAACACACATGCAATGACTCTGGTTGTTGTGAGTAAAAAGAACACACATGCAATGACACTAGTGGATCCATAGGTGGATTGTGAAAAGACCACACACGCAATGACACTAGTGGATCCATATGTGGTATGTGAAAAGAACACACATGCAATGACTCTAGTTGTTGTTAGTAAAAAGAACACACTTGCAATGACACTGGTGGATCCATGTGTGGTCTCTGAAGAGAACACACATTTCAATGACACTGGTGAATCCATATGTGGTATGTGAAAAGAACACACATGCAATGACCCTGGTGGATTGTGAAAAGAGCACACATCCAATGACACTGGTGGATCCATATGTGGTATGTGAAAAGAACAAATATGCAATGGCTCCAGTTGTTGTTAGTAAAAAGAACACACATGCAATGCCACTGGTGGATCCATATGTGGTATGTGAAAAGAACACACATGCAATGACTCTGGTTGTTGTTAGTAAAAAGAACACACATGCACTGACACTGGTGGATCCATAGGTGGATTGTGAAAAGAGCACACATGCAATGACACTGGTGGATCCATATGTGGTATGTGAAAAGAACACGCATGCAATGACTCATGTTGTTGTTAGTAAAAAGAACACACATGCAATGACACTGGTGGATCCATAGGTGGATTGTGAAAAGAGCACACATGCAATGACACTGGTGGATCTATATGTGGTATGTGAAAAGAACACACATGCAATGACTCCAGTTGTTGTTAGTAAAAAGAACACACATGCAATAACACTAGTGGATCCATGTGTGGTCTCTGACGAGAACACACATTTCAATGACACTGGTGGATCCATATGCGGTATGTGAAAAGGACACACATGAAATGACTCCAGTTTTTGTTAGTAAAAAGAACACACACGCAATGACACTGGTGGATCCATATGTGCTATGTGAAAAGAACACACATGCAATGACTCTGGTTCTTGTTAGTAGAAAGAACACACATGCAATGACACTGGTGGATCCAAATGTGGTCTCTGAAGAGAACACACATTTCAATGACTCTGGTTGTTTTTAGTAAAAAGAACACACATGCAATGACACAGGTGGATCCATGTGTGGTCTCTGAAGAGAACACACATGCAATGACTCTAGTTGTTGTTAGGAAAAAGAGCACACATGCAATGACACTGGTGGATCCATATGTGGATTGCGAAAAGAACACACATGCAATGACATTGGTGGATCCATATGTGGTATGTGAAAAGAACACACATGCAATGACTTCAGTTGTTGTTAGTAAAAAGAACACACATGCAATGACACTGGTGGATCCATGTGTGGTCTCTAAATAGAACACACATTTCAATCACACTGGTGGATCCATATGTGGTATGTGAAAAGAACACACATGCAATGACACTGGTGGATCCATAGGTTGATTGTGAAAAGAGCACACATGCAATGACACTGGTGGATCCATATGTGGTAAGTGAAAAGAACACACATGCAATGACTCTGGTTGTTGTTAGTAAAAAGAACACACGTGCAATGACACTGGTGGATTCATGTGTGGTCTCTAAAGAGAACACACATTTCAATGACTATGGTTGTTGTTAGTAAAAAGAACACACATGCAATGACACTGGTGGATCCATGTGTGGTCTCTGAAGAGAACACACATGCCATGACTCTGGTTGTTGTTAGTAAAAAGAGCACACGTGCAATGACACTGGTGGATCCATAGGTGGATTGTGAAAAGAACACACATGCAATGACACTGGTGGATCCATATGTGGTATGTGAAAAGAACACACATGAAATGACTCTAGTTGTTGTTAGTAAAAAGAACACACATGCAATGATACTGGTGGATCCATAGGTGGATTGTGAAAAGAGCACACATGCAATGACACTGGTGGATCCATATGTGGTATGTGAAAAGAACACACATGCAATGACTCTGGTTGTTGTGAGTAAAAAGATCACACATGCAATGACACTGGTGGATCCATAGGTGGATTGTGAAAAGATCACACACGCAATGACACTAGTTGATCCATATATGGTATGTGAAAAGAACACACATGCAATGACTCCAGTTGTTGTTAGTAAAAAGAACACACTTGCAATGACACTGGTCGATCCATGTGTGGTCTCTGAAGAGAACACACATTTCAATGACACTGGTGGATCCATATGTGGTATGTGAAAAGAACACACATGCAATGACACTGGTGGATCCATAGGTGGATTGTGAAAACAGCACACATCCAATGACACTGGTGGATCCATATGTGGTATGTGAAAATTACAAACATGTAATGACTCCAGTTGTTGTTAGTAAAAAGAACACACATGCAATGCCACTGGTGGATCCATATGTGGTATGTGAAAAGAACACACATGCAATGACTCTGGTTGTTGTTAGTAAAAAGAACACACATGCAAGGTCACTGGTGGATCCATAGGTGGATTGTGAAAAGAGCACACATGCAATGACACTGGTGGATCCATATGTGGTATGTGAAAAGAACACACATGCAATGACTCTGGTTGTTGTTAGTGAAAGAACACACATGCAATGACACTGGTGGATCCATAGGTGGATTGTGAAAAGAGCACACATGCAATGACACTGGTGGATCCATATGTGGTATGTGAAAAGAACACACATGCAATGACTCCAGTTGTTGTTAGTAAAAAGAACACACATGAAATGACACTGGTTGTTGTTAGTAAAAAGAACATACATTCAATGACACTGGTGGATCCATGTGTGGTCTCTGAAGAGAACACACATGCAATGACTCTGGTTGTTGTTAGGAAAAAGAGCACACATGCAATGACACTGGTGGATCCATATTTGGATTGCGAAAAGAACACACATGCAATGCCACTGGTGGATCCATATGTGGTATGTGAAAAGAACACACATGCAATGACTCTGGTTGTTGTTAGTAAAAAGAACACACATGCACTGACACTGGTGGATCCATAGGTGGATTGTGAAAAGAGCACACATGCAATGACACTGGTGGATCCATATGTGGTATGTGAAAAGAACACGCATGCAATGACTCATGTTGTTGTTAGTAAAAAGAACACACATGCAATGACACTGGTGGATCCATAGGTGGATTGTGAAAAGAGCACACATGCAATGACACTGGTGGATCTATATGTGGTATGTGAAAAGAACACAGATGCAATGACTCCAGTTGTTGTTAGTAAAAAGAACACACATGCAGTATCACTAGTGGATCCATGTGTGGTCTCTGACGAGAACACACATTTCAATGACACTGGTGGATCCATATGTGGTATGTGAAAAGAACACACATGAAATTACTCCAGTTGTTGATAGTAAAAAGAACACACACGCAATGACACTGGTGGATCCATATGTGCTATGTGAAAAGAACACACATGCAATGACTCTGGTTGTTGTTAGTAAAAAGAACACACATGCAATGACACTGGTGGATCCAAATGTGGTCTCTGAAGAGAACACACATTTCAATGACTCTGGTTGTTGTTAGTAAAAAGAACACACATGCAATGACACAGGTGGATCCATGTGTGGTCTCTGAAGAGAACACACATGCAATGACTCTAGTTGTTGTTAGTAAAAAGAGCACACATGCAATGACACTGGTGGATCCATAGGTGGATTGGGAAAAGAACACACATGCAATGACACTGGTGGATCCATATGTCGTATGTGAAAAGAACACACATGAAATTACTCCGGTTGTTGTTATTAAAAAGAACACACATGCAGTGACACTGGTTGTTAGTAAAAAGAACATACATGCAATGACACTGGTGGATCCATGTGTGGTCTCTGAAGAGAACACACATGCAATGACTCTGGTTGTTGTTAGGAAAAAGAGCACACATGCAATGACACTGGTGGATCCATATGTGGATTGCGAAAAGAACACACATGCAATGACACTGGTGGATCCATATGTGGTATGTGAAAAGAACACACATGCAATGACTCCAGTTGTTGTTAGTAAAAAGAACACACATGCAATGACCCTGGTGGATCCATGTGTGGTCTCTGAAGAGAACACACATTTCAATCACACTGGTGGATCCATATGTGGTATGTGAAAAGAACACACATGCAATGACACTGGTGGATCCATAGGTGGATTGTGAAAAGAGCACACATGCAATAACACTGGTGGATCCATATGTGGTAAGTGAAAAGAACACACATGCAATGACTCTGGTTGTTGTTAGTAAAAAGAACACACGTGCAATGACACTGGTGGATTCATGTGTGGTCTCTGAAGAGAACACACATTTCAATGACTATGGTTGTTGTTAGTAAAAAGAACACACATGCAATGACACTGGTGGATCCATGTGTGGTCTCTGAAGAGAACACACATGCCACGACTCTGGTTGTTGTTAGTAAAAAGAGCACACGTGCAATGACACTGGTGGATCCATAGGTGGATTGTGAAAAGAACACACATGCAATGACACTGGTGGATCCATATGTGGTATGTGAAAAGAACACACATGAAATGACTCTAGTTGTTGTTAGTAAAAAGAACACGCATGCAATGATACTGGTGGATCCATAGGTGGATTGTGAAAAGAGCACACATGCAATGACACAGGTGGATCCATATGTGGTATGTGAAAAGAACACACATGCAATGACTCTGGTTGTTGTGAGTAAAAAGAACACACATGCAATTACACTGGTGGATCCATAGGTGGATTGTGAAAAGATCACACACGCAATGACACTGGTTGATCCATATATGGTATGTGAAATGAACACACATGCAATGACTCCAGTTGTTGTTAGTAAAAAGAACACACTTGCAATGACACTGGTGGATCCATGTGTGGTCTCTGAAGAGAACACACATTTCAATGACACTGGTGGATCCATATGTGGTATGTGAAAAGAACACACATGCAATGACACTGGTGGATCCATAGGTGGATTGTGAAAACAGCACACATCCAATGACACTGGTGGATCCATATGTGGTATGTGAAAATTACAAACATGCAATGACTCCAGTTGTTGTTAGTAAAAAGAACACACATGCAATGCCACTGGTGGATCCATATGCGGTATGTGAAAAGAACACACATGCAATGACTCTGGTTGTTGTTAGTAAAAAGAACACACATGCAATGCCACTGGTGGATCCATAGGTGGATTGTGAAAAGAGCACACATGCAATGACACAGGTGGATCCATATGTGGTATGTGAAAAGAACACACATGCAATGACTCTGGTTGTTGTTAGTAAAAAGAACACACATGCAATGACACTGGTGGATCCATAGGTGGATTGTGAAAAGAGCACACATGCAATGACACTAGTGGATCCATATGTGGTATGTGAAAAGAACACACATGCAATGACTCCAGTTGTTGTTAGTAAAAAGAACACACATGAAATGACACTGGTTGTTGTTAGTAAAAAGAACATACATGCAATGACACTGGTGGATCCATGTGTGGTCTCTGAAGAGAACACACATGCAATGACTCTGGTTGTTGTTAGGAAAAAGAGCACACATGCAATGACACTGGTGGATCCATATGTGGATTGCGAAAAGAACACACATGCAATGACACTAGTGGATCCATATGTGGTATGTGAAAAGAACACACATGCAATGACTCCAGTTGTTGTTAGTAAAAAGAACACACTAGCAATGACACTGGTGGATCCATGTGTGGTCTCTGAAGAGAACACACATTTCAATGACACTGGTGGATCCATATGTGGTATGTGAAAAGAACACACATGCAATGACACTGGTGGATCCATAGGTGGATTGTGAAAACAGCACACATCCAATGACACTGGTGGATCCATATGTGGTATATGAAAATTACAAACATGCAATGACTCCAGTTGTTGTTAGTAAAAAGAACACACATGCAATGCCACTGGTGGATCCATATGTGGTATGTGAAAAGAACACACATGCAATGACTCTGGTTGTTGTTAGTAAAAAGAACACACATGCAATGACACTGGTGGATCCATAGGTGGATTGTGAAAAGAGCACACATGCAATGACACTAGTGGATCCATATGTGGTATGTGAAAAGAACACACATGCAATGACTCCAAGTGTTGTTAGTAAAAAGAACACACATGCAATGACTCTAGTTGTTGTTAGGAGAAAGAGCACACATGCAATGACACTGGTGGATCCATATGTGGATTGCGAAAAGAACACACATACAATGACACTAGTGGATCCATATGTGGTATGTGAAAAGAACACACATGCAATGACTCCAGTTGTTGTTAGTAAAAAGAACACACATGCAATGACACTGGTGGATCCATGTGTGGTCTCTGAAGAGAACACACATTTCAATCACACTGGTGGATCCATATGTGGTATGTGAAAAGAACACACATGCAATGACACTGGTGGATCCATAGGTGGATTGTGAAAAGAGCACACACGCAATGACACTGGTGGATCCATATGTGGTATGTGAAAAGAACACACATGCAATGACTCCAGTTGTTGTTAGTAAAAAGAACACACTTGCAATGACACTGCTGGATCCATGTGTGGTCTCTGAAGAGAACACACATTTCAATGACACTGGTGGATCCATATGTGGTATGTGAAAAGAACACACATGCAATGACCCTGGTGGATTGTGAAAATAGCACACATCCAATGATACTGGTGGATCCATATGTGGTATGTGAAAAGAACAAACATGCAATGACTCCAGTTGTTGTTAGTAAAAAGAACACACATGCAATGCCACTGGTGGATCCATATGTGGTATGTGAAAAGAACACACATGCAATGACTCTGGTTGTTGTTAGTAAAAAGAACACACATGCACTGACACTGGTGGATCCATAGGTGGATTGTGAAAAGAGCACACATGCAATGACACTGGTGGATCCATATGTGGTATGTGAAAAGAACACGCATGCAATGACTCATGTTGTTGTTAGTAAAAAGAACACACATGCAATGACACTGGTGGATCCATAGGTGGATTGTGAAAAGAGCACACATGCAATGACACTGGTGGATCTATATGTGGTATGTGAAAAGAACACACATGCAATGACTCCAGTTGTTGTTAGTAAAAAGAACACACATGCAATAACACTAGTGGATCCATGTGTGGTCTCTGACGAGAACACACATTTCAATGACACTGGTGGATCCATATGTGGTATGTGAAAAGAACACACATGAAATGACTCCAGTTGTTGATAGTAAAAAGAACACACACGCAATGACACTGGTGGATCCATATGTGGTTTGTGGAAAGAACACACATGCAATGACTCTAGTGGTTGATCCATGTGTGGTTTGTGGAAATAACACACATGCAATGACTATAATGGGTCCACATGTGTGGTTTGTGGAAAGAACACACAAGCAATGACTCCGGTTGATCCATTTGTGGTTTGTGGAAAGAACACACATGCAATGACTCTAGTGGTGGATCCATGTGTGGTTTGTGGAAAAGAACACACATGCAATGACTAGTGGTTGATCCATATGTGGTTTGTGGAAAGAACACACATGCAATGACACTGGTGGATCCATATGTGGTATGTGAAAAGAACACACATGAAATGACTCTATTTGTTGTTAGTAAAAAGAACACACATGCAATGATACTGGTGGATCCATAGGTGGATTGTGAAAAGATCACACATGCAATGACACTGGTGGATCCATATGTGGTATGTGAAAAGAACACACATGCAATGACTCTGGTTGTTGTGAGTAAAAAGAACACACATGCAATGACACTGGTGGATCCATAGGTGGATTGTGAAAAGATCACACACGCAATGACACTAGTGGATCCATATATGGTATGTGAAAAGAACACACATGCAATGACTCCAGTTGTTGTTAGTAAAAAGAACACACTTGCAATGACACTGGTGGATCCATGTGTGGTCTCTGAAGAGAACACACATTTCAATGACACTGGTGGATCCATATGTGGTATGTGAAAAGAACACACATGCAATGACACTGGTGGATCCATAGGTGGATTGTGAAAACAGCACACATCCAATGACACTGGTGGATCCATATGTGGTATGTGAAAATTACAAACATGCAATGACTCCAGTTGTTGTTAGTAAAAAGAACACACATGCAATGCCACTGGTGGATCCATATGTGGTATGTGAAAAGAACACACATGCAATGACTCTGGTTGTTGTTAGTAAAAAGAACACACATGCAATGACACTGGTGGATCCATAGGTGGATTGTGAAAAGAGCACACATGCAATGACACTAGTGGATCCATATGTGGTATGTGAAAAGAACACACATGCAATGACTCCAGTTGTTGTTAGTAAAAAGAACACACATGAAATGACACTGGTTGTTGTTAGTAAAAAGAACATACATGCAATGACACTGGTGGATCCATGTGTGGTCTCTGAAGAGAACACACATGCAATGACTCTGGTTGTTGTTAGGAAAAAGAGCACACATGCAATGACACTGGTGGATCCATATGTGGATTGCGAAAAGAACACACATGCAATGACACTAGTGGATCCATATGTGGTATGTGAAAAGAACACACATGCAATGACTCCAGTTGTTGTTAGTAAAAAGAACACACTAGCAATGACACTGGTGGATCCATGTGTGGTCTCTGAAGAGAACACACATTTCAATGACACTGGTGGATCCATATGTGGTATGTGAAAAGAACACACATGCAATGACACTGGTGGATCCATAGGTGGATTGTGAAAACAGCACACATCCAATGACACTGGTGGATCCATATGTGGTATGTGAAAATTACAAACATGCAATGACTCCAGTTGTTGTTAGTAAAAAGAACACACATGCAATGCCACTGGTGGATCCATATGTGGTATGTGAAAAGAACACACATGCAATGACTCTGGTTGTTGTTAGTAAAAAGAACACACATGCAATGACACTGGTGGATCCATAGGTGGATTGTGAAAAGAGCACACATGCAATGACACTAGTGGATCCATATGTGGTATGTGAAAAGAACACACATGCAATGACTCCAAGTGTTGTTAGTAAAAAGAACACACATGCAATGACTCTGGTTGTTGTTAGGAAAAAGAGCACACATGCAATGACACTGGTGGATCCATATGTGGATTGCGAAAAGAACACACATACAATGACACTAGTGGATCCATATGTGGTATGTGAAAAGAACACACATGCAATGACTCCAGTTGTTGTTAGTAAAAAGAACACACATGCAATGACACTGGTGGATCCATGTGTGGTCTCTGAAGAGAACACACATTTCAATCACACTGGTGGATCCATATGTGGTATGTGAAAAGAACACACATGCAATGACACTGGTGGATCCATAGGTGGATTGTGAAAAGAGCACACACGCAATGACACTGGTGGATCCATATGTGGTATGTGAAAAGAACACACATGCAATGACTCCAGTTGTTGTTAGTAAAAAGAACACACTTGCAATGACACTGCTGGATCCATGTGTGGTCTCTGAAGAGAACACACATTTCAATGACACTGGTGGATCCATATGTGGTATGTGAAAAGAACACACATGCAATGACCCTGGTGGATTGTGAAAATAGCACACATCCAATGATACTGGTGGATCCATATGTGGTATGTGAAAAGAACAAACATGCAATGACTCCAGTTGTTGTTAGTAAAAAGAACACACATGCAATGCCACTGGTGGATCCTTATGTGGTATGTGAAAAGAACACACATGCAATGACTCTGGTTGTTGTTAGTAAAAAGAACACACATGCACTGACACTGGTGGATCCATAGGTGGATTGTGAAAAGAGCACACATGCAATGACACTGGTGGATCCATATGTGGTATGTGAAAAGAACACGCATGCAATGACTCATGTTGTTGTTAGTAAAAAGAACACACATGCAATGACACTGGTGGATCCATAGGTGGATTGTGAAAAGAGCACACATGCAATGACACTGGTGGATCTATATGTGGTATGTGAAAAGAACACACATGCAATGACTCCAGTTGTTGTTAGTAAAAAGAACACACATGCAATAACACTAGTGGATCCATGTGTGGTCTCTGACGAGAACACACATTTCAATGACACTGGTGGATCCATATGTGGTATGTGAAAAGAACACACATGCAATGACCCTGGTGGATTGTGAAAATAGCACACATCCAATGACACTGGTGGATCCATATGTGGTATGTGAAAAGAACAAACATGCAATGACTCCAGTTGTTGTTAGTAAAAAGAACACACATGTAATGGCACTGGTGGATCCATATGTGGTATGTGAAAAGAACACACATGCAATGACTCTGGTTGTTGTTAGTAAAAAGAACACACATGCACTGACACTGGTGGATCCATAGGTGGATTGTGAAAAGAGCACACATGCAATGACATTGGTGGATCCATATGTGGTATGTGAAAAGAACACGCATGCAATGACTCATGTTGTTGTTAGTAAAAAGAACACACATGCAATGACACTGGTGGATCCATAGGTGGATTGTGAAAAGAGCACACATGCAATGACACTGGTGGATCTATATGTGGTATGTGAAAAGAACACACATGCAATGACTCCAGTTGTTGTTAGTAAAAAGAACACACATGCAATAACACTAGTGGATCCATGTGTGGTCTCTGACGAGAACACACATTTCAATGACACTGGTGGATCCATATGTGGTATGTGAAAAGAACACACATGAAATGACTCCAGTTGTTGATAGTAAAAAGAACACACACGCAATGACACTGGTGGATCCATATGTGGTTTGTGGAAAGAACACACATGCAATGACTCTAGTGGTTGATCCATGTGTGGTTTGTGGAAATAACACACATGCAATGACTATAATGGGTCCACATGTGTGGTTTGTGGAAAGAACACACAAGCAATGACTCCGGTTGATCCATTTGTGGTTTGTGGAAAGAACACACATGCAATGACTCTAGTGGTGGATCCATGTGTGGTTTGTGGAAAAGAACACACATGCAATGACTAGTGGTTGATCCATATGTGGTTTGTGGAAAGAACACACATGCAATGACACTGGTGGATCCATATGTGGTATGTGAAAAGAACACACATGAAATGACTCTATTTGTTGTTAGTAAAAAGAACACACATGCAATGATACTGGTGGATCCATAGGTGGATTGTGAAAAGATCACACATGCAATGACACTGGTGGATCCATATGTGGTATGTGAAAAGAACACACATGCAATGACTCTGGTTGTTGTGAGTAAAAAGAACACACATGCAATGACACTGGTGGATCCATAGGTGGATTGTGAAAAGATCACACACGCAATGACACTGGTGGATCCATATATGGTATGTGAAAAGAACACACATGCAATGACTCCAGTTGTTGTTAGTAAAAAGAACACACTTGCAATGACACTGGTGGATCCATGTGTGGTCTCTGAAGAGAACACACATTTCAATGACACTGGTGGATCCATATGTGGTATGTGAAAAGAACACACATGCAATGACACTGGTGGATCCATAGGTGGATTGTGAAAACAGCACACATCCAATGACACTGGTGGATCCATATGTGGTATGTGAAAATTACAAACATGCAATGACTCCAGTTGTTGTTAGTAAAAAGAACACACATGCAATGCCACTGGTGGATCCATATGTGGTATGTGAAAAGAACACACATGCAATGACTCTGGTTGTTGTTAGTAAAAAGAACACACATGCAATGACACTGGTGGATCCATAGGTGGATTGTGAAAAGAGCACACATGCAATGACACTAGTGGATCCATATGTGGTATGTGAAAAGAACACACATGCAATGACTCCAGTTGTTGTTAGTAAAAAGAACACACATGAAATGACACTGGTTGTTGTTAGTAAAAAGAACATACATGCAATGACACTGGTGGATCCATGTGTGGTCTCTGAAGAGAACACACATGCAATGACTCTGGTTGTTGTTAGGAAAAAGAGCACACATGCAATGACACTGGTGGATCCATATGTGGATTGCGAAAAGAACACACATGCAATGACACTAGTGGATCCATATGTGGTATGTGAAAAGAACACACATGCAATGACTCCAGTTGTTGTTAGTAAAAAGAACACACTAGCAATGACACTGGTGGATCCATGTGTGGTCTCTGAAGAGAACACACATTTCAATGACACTGGTGGATCCATATGTGGTATGTGAAAAGAACACACATGCAATGACACTGGTGGATCCATAGGTGGATTGTGAAAACAGCACACATCCAATGACACTGGTGGATCCATATGTGGTATGTGAAAATTACAAACATGCAATGACTCCAGTTGTTGTTAGTAAAAAGAACACACATGCAATGCCACTGGTGGATCCATATGTGGTATGTGAAAAGAACACACATGCAATGACTCTGGTTGTTGTTAGTAAAAAGAACACACATGCAATGACACTGGTGGATCCATAGGTGGATTGTGAAAAGAGCACACATGCAATGACACTAGTGGATCCATATGTGGTATGTGAAAAGAACACACATGCAATGACTCCAAGTGTTGTTAGTAAAAAGAACACACATGCAATGACTCTGGTTGTTGTTAGGAAAAAGAGCACACATGCAATGACACTGGTGGATCCATATGTGGATTGCGAAAAGAACACACATACAATGACACTAGTGGATCCATATGTGGTATGTGAAAAGAACACACATGCAATGACTCCAGTTGTTGTTAGTAAAAAGAACACACATGCAATGACACTGGTGGATCCATGTGTGGTCTCTGAAGAGAACACACATTTCAATCACACTGGTGGATCCATATGTGGTATGTGAAAAGAACACACATGCAATGACACTGGTGGATCCATAGGTGGATTGTGAAAAGAGCACACACGCAATGACACTGGTGGATCCATATGTGGTATGTGAAAAGAACACACATGCAATGACTCCAGTTGTTGTTAGTAAAAAGAACACACTTGCAATGACACTGCTGGATCCATGTGTGGTCTCTGAAGAGAACACACATTTCAATGACACTGGTGGATCCATATGTGGTATGTGAAAAGAACACACATGCAATGACCCTGGTGGATTGTGAAAATAGCACACATCCAATGATACTGGTGGATCCATATGTGGTATGTGAAAAGAACAAACATGCAATGACTCCAGTTGTTGTTAGTAAAAAGAACACACATGCAATGCCACTGGTGGATCCTTATGTGGTATGTGAAAAGAACACACATGCAATGACTCTGGTTGTTGTTAGTAAAAAGAACACACATGCACTGACACTGGTGGATCCATAGGTGGATTGTGAAAAGAGCACACATGCAATGACACTGGTGGATCCATATGTGGTATGTGAAAAGAACACGCATGCAATGACTCATGTTGTTGTTAGTAAAAAGAACACACATGCAATGACACTGGTGGATCCATAGGTGGATTGTGAAAAGAGCACACATGCAATGACACTGGTGGATCTATATGTGGTATGTGAAAAGAACACACATGCAATGACTCCAGTTGTTGTTAGTAAAAAGAACACACATGCAATAACACTAGTGGATCCATGTGTGGTCTCTGACGAGAACACACATTTCAATGACACTGGTGGATCCATATGTGGTATGTGAAAAGAACACACATGCAATGACCCTGGTGGATTGTGAAAATAGCACACATCCAATGACACTGGTGGATCCATATGTGGTATGTGAAAAGAACAAACATGCAATGACTCCAGTTGTTGTTAGTAAAAAGAACACACATGTAATGGCACTGGTGGATCCATATGTGGTATGTGAAAAGAACACACATGCAATGACTCTGGTTGTTGTTAGTAAAAAGAACACACATGCACTGACACTGGTGGATCCATAGGTGGATTGTGAAAAGAGCACACATGCAATGACATTGGTGGATCCATATGTGGTATGTGAAAAGAACACGCATGCAATGACTCATGTTGTTGTTAGTAAAAAGAACACACATGCAATGACACTGGTGGATCCATAGGTGGATTGTGAAAAGAGCACACATGCAATGACACTGGTGGATCTATATGTGGTATGTGAAAAGAACACACATGCAATGACTCCAGTTGTTGTTAGTAAAAAGAACACACATGCAATAACACTAGTGGATCCATGTGTGGTCTCTGACGAGAACACACATTTCAATGACACTGGTGGATCCATATGTGGTATGTGAAAAGAACACACATGAAATGACTCCAGTTGTTGATAGTAAAAAGAACACACACGCAATGACACTGGTGGATCCATATGTGGTTTGTGGAAAGAACACACATGCAATGACTCTAGTGGTTGATCCATGTGTGGTTTGTGGAAATAACACACATGCAATGACTATAATGGGTCCACATGTGTGGTTTGTGGAAAGAACACACAAGCAATGACTCCGGTTGATCCATTTGTGGTTTGTGGAAAGAACACACATGCAATGACTCTAGTGGTGGATCCATGTGTGGTTTGTGGAAAAGAACACACATGCAATGACTAGTGGTTGATCCATATGTGGTTTGTGGAAAGAACACACATGCAATGACACTGGTGGATCCATATGTGGTATGTGAAAAGAACACACATGAAATGACTCTATTTGTTGTTAGTAAAAAGAACACACATGCAATGATACTGGTGGATCCATAGGTGGATTGTGAAAAGATCACACATGCAATGACACTGGTGGATCCATATGTGGTATGTGAAAAGAACACACATGCAATGACTCTGGTTGTTGTGAGTAAAAAGAACACACATGCAATGACACTGGTGGATCCATAGGTGGATTGTGAAAAGATCACACACGCAATGACACTGGTGGATCCATATATGGTATGTGAAAAGAACACACATGCAATGACTCCAGTTGTTGTTAGTAAAAAGAACACACTTGCAATGACACTGGTGGATCCATGTGTGGTCTCTGAAGAGAACACACATTTCAATGACACTGGTGGATCCATATGTGGTATGTGAAAAGAACACACATGCAATGACACTGGTGGATCCATAGGTGGATTGTGAAAACAGCACACATCCAATGACACTGGTGGATCCATATGTGGTATGTGAAAATTACAAACATGCAATGACTCCAGTTGTTGTTAGTAAAAAGAACACACATGCAATGCCACTGGTGGATCCATATGTGGTATGTGAAAAGAACACACATGCAATGACTCTGGTTGTTGTTAGTAAAAAGAACACACATGCAATGACACTGGTGGATCCATAGGTGGATTGTGAAAAGAGCACACATGCAATGACACTAGTGGATCCATATGTGGTATGTGAAAAGAACACACATGCAATGACTCCAGTTGTTGTTAGTAAAAAGAACACACATGAAATGACACTGGTTGTTGTTAGTAAAAAGAACATACATGCAATGACACTGGTGGATCCATGTGTGGTCTCTGAAGAGAACACACATGCAATGACTCTGGTTGTTGTTAGGAAAAAGAGCACACATGCAATGACACTGGTGGATCCATATGTGGATTGCGAAAAGAACACACATGCAATGACACTAGTGGATCCATATGTGGTATGTGAAAAGAACACACATGCAATGACTCCAGTTGTTGTTAGTAAAAAGAACACACTAGCAATGACACTGGTGGATCCATGTGTGGTCTCTGAAGAGAACACACATTTCAATGACACTGGTGGATCCATATGTGGTATGTGAAAAGAACACACATGCAATGACACTGGTGGATCCATAGGTGGATTGTGAAAACAGCACACATCCAATGACACTGGTGGATCCATATGTGGTATGTGAAAATTACAAACATGCAATGACTCCAGTTGTTGTTAGTAAAAAGAACACACATGCAATGCCACTGGTGGATCCATATGTGGTATGTGAAAAGAACACACATGCAATGACTCTGGTTGTTGTTAGTAAAAAGAACACACATGCAATGACACTGGTGGATCCATAGGTGGATTGTGAAAAGAGCACACATGCAATGACACTAGTGGATCCATATGTGGTATGTGAAAAGAACACACATGCAATGACTCCAAGTGTTGTTAGTAAAAAGAACACACATGCAATGACTCTGGTTGTTGTTAGGAAAAAGAGCACACATGCAATGACACTGGTGGATCCATATGTGGATTGCGAAAAGAACACACATACAATGACACTAGTGGATCCATATGTGGTATGTGAAAAGAACACACATGCAATGACTCCAGTTGTTGTTAGTAAAAAGAACACACATGCAATGACACTGGTGGATCCATGTGTGGTCTCTGAAGAGAACACACATTTCAATCACACTGGTGGATCCATATGTGGTATGTGAAAAGAACACACATGCAATGACACTGGTGGATCCATAGGTGGATTGTGAAAAGAGCACACACGCAATGACACTGGTGGATCCATATGTGGTATGTGAAAAGAACACACATGCAATGACTCCAGTTGTTGTTAGTAAAAAGAACACACTTGCAATGACACTGCTGGATCCATGTGTGGTCTCTGAAGAGAACACACATTTCAATGACACTGGTGGATCCATATGTGGTATGTGAAAAGAACACACATGCAATGACCCTGGTGGATTGTGAAAATAGCACACATCCAATGACACTGGTGGATCCATATGTGGTATGTGAAAAGAACAAACATGCAATGACTCCAGTTGTTGTTAGTAAAAAGAACACACATGCAATGCCACTGGTGGATCCATATGTGGTATGTGAAAAGAACACACATGCAATGACTCTGGTTGTTGTTAGTAAAAAGAACACACATGCACTGACACTGGTGGATCCATAGGTGGATTGTGAAAAGAGCACACATGCAATGACACTGGTGGATCCATATGTGGTATGTGAAAAGAACACGCATGCAATGACTCATGTTGTTGTTAGTAAAAAGAACACACATGCAATGACACTGGTGGATCCATAGGTGGATTGTGAAAAGAGCACACATGCAATGACACTGGTGGATCTATATGTGGTATGTGAAAAGAACACACATGCAATGACTCCAGTTGTTGTTAGTAAAAAGAACACACATGCAATAACACTAGTGGATCCATGTGTGGTCTCTGACGAGAACACACATTTCAATGACACTGGTGGATCCATATGTGGTATGTGAAAAGAACACACATGCAATGACCCTGGTGGATTGTGAAAATAGCACACATCCAATGACACTGGTGGATCCATATGTGGTATGTGAAAAGAACAAACATGCAATGACTCCAGTTGTTGTTAGTAAAAAGAACACACATGCAATGGCACTGGTGGATCCATATGTGGTATGTGAAAAGAACACACATGCAATGACTCTGGTTGTTGTTAGTAAAAAGAACACACATGCACTGACACTGGTGGATCCATAGGTGGATTGTGAAAAGAGCACACATGCAATGACATTGGTGGATCCATATGTGGTATGTGAAAAGAACACGCATGCAATGACTCATGTTGTTGTTAGTAAAAAGAACACACATGCAATGACACTGGTGGATCCATAGGTGGATTGTGAAAAGAGCACACATGCAATGACACTGGTGGATCTATATGTGGTATGTGAAAAGAACACACATGCAATGACTCCAGTTGTTGTTAGTAAAAAGAACACACATGCAATAACACTAGTGGATCCATGTGTGGTCTCTGACGAGAACACACATTTCAATGACACTGGTGGATCCATATGTGGTATGTGAAAAGAACACACATGAAATGACTCCAGTTGTTGATAGTAAAAAGAACACACACGCAATGACACTGGTGGATCCATATGTGGTTTGTGGAAAGAACACACATGCAATGACTCTAGTGGTTGATCCATGTGTGGTTTGTGGAAATAACACACATGCAATGACTATAATGGGTCCACATGTGTGGTTTGTGGAAAGAACACACAAGCAATGACTCCGGTTGATCCATTTGTGGTTTGTGGAAAGAACACACATGCAATGACTCTAGTGGTGGATCCATGTGTGGTTTGTAGAAAAGAACACACATGCAATGACTAGTGGTTGATCCATATGTGGTTTGTGGAAAGAACACACATGCAATGACACTGGTGGATCCATATGTGGTATGTGAAAAGAACACACATGAAATGACTCTATTTGTTGTTAGTAAAAAGAACACACATGCAATGATACTAGTGGATCCATAGGTGGATTGTGAAAAGATCACACATGCAATGACACTGGTGGATCCATATATGGTATGTGAAAAGAACACACATGCAATGACTCTGGTTGTTGTGAGTAAAAAGAACACACATGCAATGACACTGGTGGATCCATAGGTGGATTGTGAAAAGATCACACACGCAATGACACTGGTGGATCCATATATGGTATGTGAAAAGAACACACATGCAATGACTCCAGTTGTTGTTAGTAAAAAGAACACACTTGCAATGACACTGGTGGATCCATGTGTGGTCTCTGAAGAGAACACACATTTCAATGACACTGGTGGATCCATATGTGGTATGTGAAAAGAACACACATGCAATGACACTGGTGGATCCATAGGTGGATTGTGAAAACAGCACACATCCAATGACACTGGTGGATCCATATGTGGTATGTGAAAATTACAAACATGCAATGACTCCAGTTGTTGTTAGTAAAAAGAACACACATGCAATGCCACTGGTGGATCCATATGTGGTATGTGAAAAGAACACACATGCAATGACTCTGGTTGTTGTTCGTAAAAAGAACACACATGCAATGACACTGGTGGATCCATAGGTGGATTGTGAAAAGAGCACACATGCAATGACACTAGTGGATCCATATGTGGTATGTGAAAAGAACACACATGCAATGACTCCAGTTGTTGTTAGTAAAAAGAACACACATGAAATGACACTGGTTGTTGTTAGTAAAAAGAACATACATGCAATGACACTGGTGGATCCATGTGTGGTCTCTGAAGAGAACACACATGCAATGACTCTGGTTGTTGTTAGGAAAAAGAGCACACATGCAAGGACACTGGTGGATCCATATGTGGATTGCGAAAAGAACACACATGCAATGACACTAGTGGATCCATATGTGGTATGTGAAAAGAACACACATGCAATGACTCCAGTTGTTGTTAGTAAAAAGAACACACATGCAATGACACTGGTGGATCCATGTGTGGTCTCTGAAGAGAACACACATTTCAATCACACTGGTGGATCCATATGTGGTATGTGAAAAGAACACACATGCAATGACACTGGTGGATCCATAGGTGGATTGTGAAAAGAGCACACACGCAATGACACTGGTGGATCCATATGTGGTATGTGAAAAGAACACACATGCAATGACTCCAGTTGTTGTTAGTAAAAAGAACACACTTGCAATGACACTGGTGGATCCATGTGTGGTCTCTGAAGAGAACACACATTTCAATGACACTGGTGGATCCATATGTGGTATGTGAAAAGAACACACATGCAATGACCCTGGTGGATTGTGAAAATAGCACACATCCAATGACACTGGTGGATCCATATGTGGTATGTGAAAAGAACAAACATGCAATGACTCCAGTTGTTGTTAGTAAAAAGAACACACATGCAATGCCACTGGTGGATCCATATGTGGTATGTGAAAAGAACACACATGCAATGACTCTGGTTGTTGTTAGTAAAAAGAACACACATGCACTGACACTGGTGGATCCATAGGTGGATTGTGAAAAGAGCACACATGCAATGACACTGGTGGATCCATATGTGGTATGTGAAAAGAACACGCATGCAATGACTCATGTTGTTGTTAGTAAAAAGAACACACATGCAATGACACTGGTGGATCCATAGGTGGATTGTGAAAAGAGCACACATGCAATGACACTGGTGGATCTATATGTGGTATGTGAAAACAACACACATGCAATGACTCCAGTTGTTGTTAGTAAAAAGAACACACATGCAATAACACTAGTGGATCCATGTGTGGTCTCTGACGAGAACACACATTTCAATGACACTGGTGGATCCATATGTGGTATGTGAAAAGAACACACATGAAATGACTCCAGTTGTTGATAGTAAAAAGAACACACACGCAATGACACTGGTGGATCCATATGTGCTATGTGAAAAGAACACACATGCAATGACTCTGGTTGTTGTTAGTAAAAAGAACACACATGCAATGACAATGGTGGATCCAAATGTGGTCTCTGAAGAGAACACACATTTCAATGAATCTCGTTGTTGTCAGTAAAAATAACACACATGCAATGACACAGGTGGATCCATGTGTGGTCTCTGAAGAGAACACACATGCAATGACTCTAGTTGTTGTTAGTAAAAAGAGCACACATGCAATGACACTGGTGGATCCATAGGTGGATTGGGAAAAGAACACACATGCAATGACACTGGTGGATCCATATGTCGTATGTGAAAAGAACACACATGAAATTACTCCGGTTGTTGTTATTAAGAAGAACACACATGCAATGACACTGGTTGTTAGTAAAAAGAACATACATGCAATGACACTGGTGGATCCATGTGTGGTCTCTGAAGAGAACACACATGCAATGACTCTGGTTGTTGTTAGGAAAAAGAGCACACATGCAATGACACTGGTGGATCCATATGTGGATTGCGAAAAGAACACACATGCAATGACACTGGTGGATCCATATGTGGTATGTGAAAAGAACACACATGCAATGACTCCAGTTGTTGTTAGTAAAAAGAACAAACATGCAATGACCCTGGTGGATCCATGTGTGGTCTCTGAAGAGAACACACATTTCAATCACACTGGTGGATCCATATGTGGTATGTGAAAAGAACACACATGCAATGACACTGGTGGATCCATAGGTGGATTGTGAAAAGAGCACACATGCAATAACACTGGTGGATCCATATGTGGTAAGTGAAAAGAACACACGTGCAATGACACTGGTGGATTCATGTGTGGTCTCTGAAGAGAACACACATTTCAATGACTATGGTTGTTGTTAGTAAAAAGAACACACATGCAATGACACTGGTGGATCCATGTGTGGTCTCTGAAGAGAACACACATGCCATGACTCTGGTTGTTGTTAGTAAAAAGAGCACACGTGCAATGACACTGGTGGATCCATAGGTGGATTGTGAAAAGAACACACATGCAATGACACTGGTGGATCCATATGTGGTATGTGAAAAGAACACACATGCAATGACTCTGGTTGTTGTTAGTAAAAAGAACACGCATGCAATGACACTGGTGGATCCATAGGTGGATTGTGAAAAGAGCACACATGCAATGACACTGGTGGATCCATATGTGGTATGTGAAAAGAACACACATGCAATGACTCTAGTTGTGGTTAGTAAAAAGAACACACATGCAATGACACTGGTGGATCCATGTGTGGTCTCTGAAGAGAACACACATTTCAATGACACTGGTGGATCCATATGTGGTATGTGAAAAGAACACACATGCAATGACTCTAGTTGTTGTTAGTAAAAAGAACACACATGAAATGACACTGGTTGTTGTTAGTAAAAAGAACATACATGCAATGACACTGGTGGATCCATGTGTGGTCTCTGAAGAGAACACACATGCAATGACTCTGGTTGTTGTTAGGAAAAAGAGCACACATGCAATGACACTGGTGGATCCATATGTGGATTGCGAAAAGAACACACATGCAATGACACTAGTGGATCCATATGTGGTATGTGAAAAGAACACACATGCAATGACTCCAGTTGTTGTTAGTAAAAAGAACACACATGCAATGACACTGGTGGATCCATGTGTGGTCTCTGAAGAGAACACACATTTCAATCACACTGGTGGATCCATATGTGGTATGTGAAAAGAACACACATGCAATGACACTGGTGGATCCATAGGTGGATTGTGAAAAGATCACACACGCAATGACACTGGTGGATCCATATATGGTATGTGAAAAGAACACACATGCAATGACTCCAGTTGTTGTTAGTAAAAAGAACACACATGCAATGCCACTGGTGGATCCATATGTGGTATGTGAAAAGAACACACATGCAATGACTCTGGTTGTTGTTAGTAAAAAGAACACACATGCAATGACACTGGTGGATCCATAGGTGGATTGTGAAAAGAGCACACATGCAATGACACTAGTGGATCCATATGTGGTATGTGAAAAGAACACACATGCAATGACTCCAGTTGTTGTTAGTAAAAAGAACACACATGAAATGACACTGGTTGTTGTTAGTAAAAAGAACATACATGCAATGACACTGGTGGATCCATGTGTGGTCTCTGAAGAGAACACACATGCAATGACTCTGGTTGTTGTTAGGAAAAAGAGCACACATGCAATGACACTGGTGGATCCATATGTGGATTGCGAAAAGAACACACATGCAATGACACTAGTGGATCCATATGTGGTATGTGAAAAGAACACACATGCAATGACTCCAGTTGTTGTTAGTAAAAAGAACACACATGCAATGACACTGGTGGATCCATGTGTGGTCTCTGAAGAGAACACACATTTCAATCACACTGGTGGATCCATATGTGGTATGTGAAAAGAACACACATGCAATGACACTGGTGGATCCATAGGTGGATTGTGAAAAGATCACACACGCAATGACACTGGTGGATCCATATATGGTATGTGAAAAGAACACACATGCAATGACTCCAGTTGTTGTTAGTAAAAAGAACACACTTGCAATGACACTGGTGGATCCATGTGTGGTCTCTGAAGAGAACACACATTTCAATGACACTGGTGGATCCATATGTGGTATGTGAAAAGAACACACATGCAATGACACTGGTGGATCCATAGGTGGATTGTGAAAACAGCACACATCCAATGACACTGGTGGATCCATATGTGGTATGTGAAAATTACAAACATGCAATGACTCCAGTTGTTGTTAGTAAAAAGAACACACATGCAATGCCACTGGTGGATCCATATGTGGTATGTGAAAAGAACACACATGCAATGACTCTGGTTGTTGTTAGTAAAAAGAACACACATGCAATGACACTGGTGGATCCATAGGTGGATTGTGAAAAGAGCACACATGCAATGACACTAGTGGATCCATATGTGGTATGTGAAAAGAACACACATGCAATGACTCCAGTTGTTGTTAGTAAAAAGAACACACATGAAATGACACTGGTTGTTGTTAGTAAAAAGAACATACATGCAATGACACTGGTGGATCCATGTGTGGTCTCTGAAGAGAACACACATGCAATGACTCTGGTTGTTGTTAGGAAAAAGAGCACACATGCAATGACACTGGTGGATCCATATGTGGATTGCGAAAAGAACACACATGCAATGACACTAGTGGATCCATATGTGGTATGTGAAAAGAACACACATGCAATGACTCCAGTTGTTGTTAGTAAAAAGAACACACTAGCAATGACACTGGTGGATCCATGTGTGGTCTCTGAAGAGAACACACATTTCAATGACACTGGTGGATCCATATGTGGTATGTGAAAAGAACACACATGCAATGACACTGGTGGATCCATAGGTGGATTGTGAAAACAGCACACATCCAATGACACTGGTGGATCCATATGTGGTATGTGAAAATTACAAACATGCAATGACTCCAGTTGTTGTTAGTAAAAAGAACACACATGCAATGCCACTGGTGGATCCATATGTGGTATGTGAAAAGAACACACATGCAATGACTCTGGTTGTTGTTAGTAAAAAGAACACACATGCAATGACACTGGTGGATCCATAGGTGGATTGTGAAAAGAGCACACATGCAATGACACTAGTGGATCCATATGTGGTATGTGAAAAGAACACACATGCAATGACTCCAAGTGTTGTTAGTAAAAAGAACACACATGCAATGACTCTGGTTGTTGTTAGGAAAAAGAGCACACATGCAATGACACTGGTGGATCCATATGTGGATTGCGAAAAGAACACACATACAATGACACTAGTGGATCCATATGTGGTATGTGAAAAGAACACACATGCAATGACTCCAGTTGTTGTTAGTAAAAAGAACACACATGCAATGACACTGGTGGATCCATGTGTGGTCTCTGAAGAGAACACACATTTCAATCACACTGGTGGATCCATATGTGGTATGTGAAAAGAACACACATGCAATGACACTGGTGGATCCATAGGTGGATTGTGAAAAGAGCACACACGCAATGACACTGGTGGATCCATATGTGGTATGTGAAAAGAACACACATGCAATGACTCCAGTTGTTGTTAGTAAAAAGAACACACTTGCAATGACACTGCTGGATCCATGTGTGGTCTCTGAAGAGAACACACATTTCAATGACACTGGTGGATCCATATGTGGTATGTGAAAAGAACACACATGCAATGACCCTGGTGGATTGTGAAAATAGCACACATCCAATGACACTGGTGGATCCATATGTGGTATGTGAAAAGAACAAACATGCAATGACTCCAGTTGTTGTTAGTAAAAAGAACACACATGCAATGCCACTGGTGGATCCATATGTGGTATGTGAAAAGAACACACATGCAATGACTCTGGTTGTTGTTAGTAAAAAGAACACACATGCACTGACACTGGTGGATCCATAGGTGGATTGTGAAAAGAGCACACATGCAATGACACTGGTGGATCCATATGTGGTATGTGAAAAGAACACGCATGCAATGACTCATGTTGTTGTTAGTAAAAAGAACACACATGCAATGACACTGGTGGATCCATAGGTGGATTTTGAAAAGAGCACGCATGCAATGACACTGGTGGATCTATATGTGGTATGTGAAAAGAACACACATGCAATGACTCCAGTTGTTGTTAGTAAAAAGAACACACATGCAATAACACTAGTGGATCCATGTGTGGTCTCTGACGAGAACACACATTTCAATGACACTGGTGGATCCATATGTGGTATGTGAAAAGAACACACATGCAATGACCCTGGTGGATTGTGAAAATAGCACACATCCAATGACACTGGTGGATCCATATGTGGTATGTGAAAAGAACAAACATGCAATGACTCCAGTTGTTGTTAGTAAAATGAACACACATGCAATGGCACTGGTGGATCCATATGTGGTATGTGAAAAGAACACACATGCAATGACTCTGGTTGTTGTTAGTAAAAAGAACACACATGCACTGACACTGGTGGATCCATAGGTGGATTGTGAAAAGAGCACACATGCAATGACATTGGTGGATCCATATGTGGTATGTGAAAAGAACACGCATGCAATGACTCATGTTGTTGTTAGTAAAAAGAACACACATGCAATGACACTGGTGGATCCATAGGTGGATTGTGAAAAGAGCACACATGCAATGACACTGGTGGATCTATATGTGGTATGTGAAAAGAACACACATGCAATGACTCCAGTTGTTGTTAGTAAAAAGAACACACATGCAATAACACTAGTGGATCCATGTGTGGTCTCTGACGAGAACACACATTTCAATGACACTGGTGGATCCATATGTGGTATGTGAAAAGAACACACATGAAATGACTCCAGTTGTTGATAGTAAAAAGAACACACACGCAATGACACTGGTGGATCCATATGTGGTTTGTGGAAAGAACACACATGCAATGACTCTAGTGGTTGATCCATGTGTGGTTTGTGGAAATAACACACATGCAATGACTATAATGGGTCCACATGTGTGGTTTGTGGAAAGAACACACAAGCAATGACTCCGGTTGATCCATTTGTGGTTTGTGGAAAGAACACACATGCAATGACTCTAGTGGTGGATCCATGTGTGGTTTGTGGAAAAGAACACACATGCAATGACTAGTGGTTGATCCATATGTGGTTTGTGGAAAGAACACACATGCAATGACACTGGTGGATCCATATGTGGTATGTGAAAAGAACACACATGAAATGACTCTATTTGTTGTTAGTAAAAAGAACACACATGCAATGATACTGGTGGATCCATAGGTGGATTGTGAAAAGATCACACATGCAATGACACTGGTGGATCCATATGTGGTATGTGAAAAGAACACACATGCAATGACTCTGGTTGTTGTGAGTAAAAAGAACACACATGCAATGACACTGGTGGATCCATAGGTGGATTGTGAAAAGATCACACACGCAATGACACTGGTGGATCCATATATGGTATGTGAAAAGAACACACATGCAATGACTCCAGTTGTTGTTAGTAAAAAGAACACACTTGCAATGACACTGGTGGATCCATGTGTGGTCTCTGAAGAGAACACACATTTCAATGACACTGGTGGATCCATATGTGGTATGTGAAAAGAACACACATGCAATGACACTGGTGGATCCATAGGTGGATTGTGAAAACAGCACACATCCAATGACACTGGTGGATCCATATGTGGTATGTGAAAATTACAAACATGCAATGACTCCAGTTGTTGTTAGTAAAAAGAACACACATGCAATGCCACTGGTGGATCCATATGTGGTATGTGAAAAGAACACACATGCAATGACTCTGGTTGTTGTTCGTAAAAAGAACACACATGCAATGACACTGGTGGATCCATAGGTGGATTGTGAAAAGAGCACACATGCAATGACACTAGTGGATCCATATGTGGTATGTGAAAAGAACACACATGCAATGACTCCAGTTGTTGTTAGTAAAAAGAACACACATGAAATGACACTGGTTGTTGTTAGTAAAAAGAACATACATGCAATGACACTGGTGGATCCATGTGTGGTCTCTGAAGAGAACACACATGCAATGACTCTGGTTGTTGTTAGGAAAAAGAGCACACATGCAAGGACACTGGTGGATCCATATGTGGATTGCGAAAAGAACACACATGCAATGACACTAGTGGATCCATATGTGGTATGTGAAAAGAACACACATGCAATGACTCCAGTTGTTGTTAGTAAAAAGAACACACATGCAATGACACTGGTGGATCCATGTGTGGTCTCTGAAGAGAACACACATTTCAATCACACTGGTGGATCCATATGTGGTATGTGAAAAGAACACACATGCAATGACACTGGTGGATCCATAGGTGGATTGTGAAAAGAGCACACACGCAATGACACTGGTGGATCCATATGTGGTATGTGAAAAGAACACACATGCAATGACTCCAGTTGTTGTTAGTAAAAAGAACACACTTGCAATGACACTGGTGGATCCATGTGTGGTCTCTAAAGAGAACACACATTTCAATGACACTGGTGGATCCATATGTGGTATGTGAAAAGAACACACATGCAATGACCCTGGTGGATTGTGAAAATAGCACACATCCAATGACACTGGTGGATCCATATGTGGTATGTGAAAAGAACAAACATGCAATGACTCCAGTTGTTGTTAGTAAAAAGAACACACATGCAATGCCACTGGTGGATCCATATGTGGTATGTGAAAAGAACACACATGCAATGACTCTGGTTGTTGTTAGTAAAAAGAACACACATGCACTGACACTGGTGGATCCATAGGTGGATTGTGAAAAGAGCACACATGCAATGACACTGGTGGATCCATATGTGGTATGTGAAAAGAACACGCATGCAATGACTCATGTTGTTGTTAGTAAAAAGAACACACATGCAATGACACTGGTGGATCCATAGGTGGATTGTGAAAAGAGCACACATGCAATGACACTGGTGGATCTATATGTGGTATGTGAAAAGAACACACATGCAATGACTCCAGTTGTTGTTAGTAAAAAGAACACACATGCAATAACACTAGTGGATCCATGTGTGGTCTCTGACGAGAACACACATTTCAATGACACTGGTGGATCCATATGTGGTATGTGAAAAGAACACACATGAAATGACTCCAGTTGTTGATAGTAAAAAGAACACACACGCAATGACACTGGTGGATCCATATGTGCTATGTGAAAAGAACACACATGCAATGACTCTGGTTGTTGTTAGTAAAAAGAACACACATGCAATGACAATGGTGGATCCAAATGTGGTCTCTGAAGAGAACACACATTTCAATGAATCTCGTTGTTGTCAGTAAAAAGAACACACATGCAATGACACAGGTGGATCCATGTGTGGTCTCTGAAGAGAACACACATGCAATGACTCTAGTTGTTGTTAGTAAAAAGAGCACACATGCAATGACACTGGTGGATCCATAGGTGGATTGGGAAAAGAACACACATGCAATGACACTGGTGGATCCATATGTCGTATGTGAAAAGAACACACATGAAATTACTCCGGTTGTTGTTATTAAGAAGAACACACATGCAATGACACTGGTTGTTAGTAAAAAGAACATACATGCAATGACACTGGTGGATCCATGTGTGGTCTCTGAAGAGAACACACATGCAATGACTCTGGTTGTTGTTAGGAAAAAGAGCACACATGCAATGACACTGGTGGATCCATATGTGGATTGCGAAAAGAACACACATGCAATGACACTGGTGGATCCATATGTGGTATGTGAAAAGAACACACATGCAATGACTCCAGTTGTTGTTAGTAAAAAGAACACACATGCAATGACCCTGGTGGATCCATGTGTGGTCTCTGAAGAGAACACACATTTCAATCACACTGGTGGATCCATATGTGGTATGTGAAAAGAACACACATGCAATGACACTGGTGGATCCATAGGTGGATTGTGAAAAGAGCACACATGCAATAACATTGGTGGATCCATATGTGGTAAGTGAAAAGAACACACATGCAATGACTCTGGTTGTTGTTAGTAAAAAGAACACACGTGCAATGACACTGGTGGATTCATGTGTGGTCTCTGAAGAGAACACACATTTCAATGACTATGGTTGTTGTTAGTAAAAAGAACACACATGCAATGACACTGGTGGATCCATGTGTGGTCTCTGAAGAGAACACACATGCCATGACTCTGGTTGTTGTTAGTAAAAAGAGCACACGTGCAATGACACTGGTGGATCCATAGGTGGATTGTGAAAAGAACACACATGCAATGACACTGGTGGATCCATATGTGGTATGTGAAAAGAACACACATGCAATGACTCTGGTTGTTGTTAGTAAAAAGAACACGCATGCAATGACACTGGTGGATCCATAGGTGGATTGTGAAAAGAGCACACATGCAATGACACTGGTGGATCCATATGTGGTATGTGAAAAGAACACACATGCAATGACTCTAGTTGTGGTTAGTAAAAAGAACACACATGCAATGACACTGGTGGATCCATGTGTGGTCTCTGAAGAGAACACACATTTCAATGACACTGGTGGATCCATATGTGGTATGTGAAAAGAACACACATGCAATGACTCTAGTTGTTGTTAGTAAAAAGAACACACATGAAATGACACTGGTTGTTGTTAGTAAAAAGAACATACATGCAATGACACTGGTGGATCCATGTGTGGTCTCTGAAGAGAACACACATGCAATGACTCTGGTTGTTGTTAGGAAAAAGAGCACACATGCAATGACACTGGTGGATCCATATGTGGATTGCGAAAAGAACACACATGCAATGACACTAGTGGATCCATATGTGGTATGTGAAAAGAACACACATGCAATGACTCCAGTTGTTGTTAGTAAAAAGAACACACATGCAATGACACTGGTGGATCCATGTGTGGTCTCTGAAGAGAACACACATTTCAATCACACTGGTGGATCCATATGTGGTATGTGAAAAGAACACACATGCAATGACACTGGTGGATCCATAGGTGGATTGTAAAAAGAGCACACACGCAATGACACTGGTGGATCCATATGTGGTATGTGAAAAGAACACACATGCAATGACTCCAGTTGTTGTTAGTAAAAAGAACACACTTGCAATGACACTGGTGGATCCATGTGTGGTCTCTGAAGAGAACACACATTTCAATGACACTGGTGGATCCATATGTGGTATGTGAAAAGAACACACATGCAATGACCCTGGTGGATTGTGAAAATAGCACACATCCAATGACACTGGTGGATCCATATGTGGTATGTGAAAAGAACAAACATGCAATGACTCCAGTTGTTGTTAGTAAAAAGAACACACATGCAATGCCACTGGTGGATCCATATGTGGTATGTGAAAAGAACACACATGCAATGACTCTGGTTGTTGTTAGTAAAAAGAACACACATGCACTGACACTGGTGGATCCATAGGTGGATTGTGAAAAGAGCACACATGCAATGACACTGGTGGATCCATATGTGGTATGTGAAAAGAACACGCATGCAATGACTCCTGTTGTTGTTAGTAAAAAGAACACACATGCAATGACACTGGTGGATCCATAGGTGGATTGTGAAAAGAGCACACATGCAATGACACTGGTGGATCTATATGTGGTATGTGAAAAGAACACACATGCAATGACTCCAGTTGTTGTTAGTAAAAAGAACACACATGCAATAACACTAGTGGATCCATGTGTGGTCTCTGACGAGAACACACAGTTCAATGACACTGGTGGATCCATATGTGGTATGTGAAAAGAACACACATGAAATGACTCTAGTTGTTGATAGTAAAAAGAACACACACGCAATGACACTAGTGGATCCATATGTGCTATGTGAAAAGAACACACATGCAATGACTCTGGTTGTTGTTAGTAAAAAGAACACACATGCAATGACACTGGTGGATCCAAATGTGGTCTCTGAAGAGAACACACATTTCAATGACTCTGGTTGTTGTTAGTAAAAAGAACACACATGCAATGACACAGGTGGATCCATGTGTGGTCTCTGAAGAGAACACACATGCAATGACTCTAGTTGTTGTTAGTAAAAAGAGCACACATGCAATGACACTGGTGGATCCATAGGTGGATTGGGAAAAGAACACACATGCAATGACACTGGTGGATCCATATGTCGTATGTGAAAAGAACACACATGAAATTACTCCGGTTGTTGTTATTAAAAAGAACACACATGCAATGACACTGGTTGTTAGAAAAAAGAACATACATGCAATGACACTGGTGGATCCATGTGTGGTCTCTGAAGAGAACACACATGCAATGACTCTGGTTGTTGTTAGGAAAAAGAGCACACATGCAATGACACTGGTGGATCCATATGTGGATTGCGAAAAGAACACACATGCAATGACACTGGTGGATCCATATGTGGTATGTGAAAAGAACACACATGCAATGACTCCAGTTGTTGTTAGTAAAAAGAACACACATGCAATGACCCTGGTGGATCCATGTGTGGTCTCTGAAGAGAACACACATTTCAATCACACTGGTGGATCCATATGTGGTATGTGAAAAGAACACACATGTAATGACACTGGTGGATCCATAGGTGGATTGTGAAAAGAGCACACATGCAATAACACTGGTGGATCCATATGTGGTAAGTGAAAAGAACACACATGCAATGACTCTGGTTGTTGTTAGTAAAAAGAACACACGTGCAATGACACTTGTGGATTCATGTGTGGTCTCTGAAGAGAACACACATTTCAATGACTATGGTTGTTGTTAGTAAAAAGAACACACATGCAATGACACTGGTGGATCCATGTGTGGTCTCTGAAGAGAACACACATGCCATGACTCTGGTTATTGTTAGTAAAAAGAGCACACGTGCAATGCACTGGTGGATCCATAGGTGGATTGTGAAAAGAACACACATGCAATGACACTGGTGGATCCATATGTGGTATGTGAAAAGAACACACATGAAATGACTCTAGTTGTTGTTAGTAAAAAGAACACGCATGCAATGATACTGGTGGATCCATAGGTGGATTGTGAAAAGAGCACACATGCAATGACACTGGTGGATCCATATGTGGTATGTGAAAAGAACACACATGCAATGACTCTGGTTGTTGTGAGTAAAAAGAACACACATGCAATTACACTGGTGGATCCATAGGTGGATTGTGAAAAGATCACACACGCAATGACACTGGTTGATCCATATATGGTATGTGAAATGAACACACATGCAATGACTCCAGTTGTTGTTAGTAAAAAGAACACAGTTGCAATGACACTGGTGGATCCATGTGTGGTCTCTGAAGAGAACACACATTTCAATGACACTGGTGGATCCATATGTGGTATGTGAAAAGAACACACATGCAATGACACTGGTGGATCCATAGGTGGCTTGTGAAAACAGCACACATCCAATGACACTGGTGGATCCATATGTGGTATGTGAAAATTACAAACATGCAATGACTCTAGTTGTTGTTAGTAAAAAGAACACACATGCAATGCCACTGGTGGATCCATATGTGGTATGTGAAAAGAACACACATGCAATGACTCTGGTTGTTGTTAGTAAAAAGAACACACATGCAATGACACTGGTGGATCCATAGGTGGATTGTGAAAAGAGCACACATGCAATGACACTGGTGGATCCATATGTGGTATGTGAAAAGAACACACATGCAATGACTCTGGTTGTTGTTAGTAAAAAGAACACACATGCAATGACACTGGTGGATCCATAGGTGGATTGTGAAAAGAGCACACATGCAATGACACTGGTGGATCCATATGTGGTATGTGAAAAGAACACACATGCAATGACTCCAATTGTTGTTAGTAAAAAGAACACACATGCAATGACACTGGTTGTTGTTAGTAAAAAGAACATACATGCAATGACACAGGTGGATCCATGTGTGGTCTCTGAAGAGAACACACATGCAATGACTCTGGTTGTTGTTAGGAAAAAGAGCACACATGCAATGACACTGGTGGATCCATATGTGGATTGCGAAAAGAACACAGATGCAATGACACTGGTGGATCCATATGTGGTATGTGAAAAGAACACACATGCAATGACTCCAGTTGTTGTTAGTAAAAAGAACACACATGCAATGACACTGGTGGATCCATGTGTGGTCTCTAAAGAGAACACACATTTCAATCACACTGGTGGATCCATATGTGGTATGTGAAAAGAACACACATGCAATGACACTGGTGGATCCATAGGTGGATTGTGAAAAGAGCACACATGCAATGACACTGGTGGATCCATATGTGGTAAGTGAAAAGAATGCACATGCAATGACTCTGGTGGATCCATAGGTGGATTGTGAAAAGAGCACACATGCAATAACATTGGTGGATCCATATGTGGTAAGTGAAAAGAACACACATGCAATGACTCTGGTTGTTGTTAGTAAAAAGAACACACGTGCAATGACACTGGTGGATTCATGTGTGGTCTCTGAAGAGAACACACATTTCAATGACTATGGTTGTTGTTAGTAAAAAGAACACACATGCAATGACACTGGTGGATCCATGTGTGGTCTCTGAAGAGAACACACATGCCATGACTCTGGTTGTTGTTAGTAAAAAGAGCACACGTGCAATGACACTGGTGGATCCATAGGTGGATTGTGAAAAGAACACACATGCAATGACACTGGTGGATCCATATGTGGTATGTGAAAAGAACACACATGCAATGACTCTGGTTGTTGTTAGTAAAAAGAACACGCATGCAATGACACTGGTGGATCCATAGGTGGATTGTGAAAAGAGCACACATGCAATGACACTGGTGGATCCATATGTGGTATGTGAAAAGAACACACATGCAATGACTCTAGTTGTGGTTAGTAAAAAGAACACACATGCAATGACACTGGTGGATCCATGTGTGGTCTCTGAAGAGAACACACATTTCAATGACACTGGTGGATCCATATGTGGTATGTGAAAAGAACACACATGCAATGACTCTAGTTGTTGTTAGTAAAAAGAACACACATGAAATGACACTGGTTGTTGTTAGTAAAAAGAACATACATGCAATGACACTGGTGGATCCATGTGTGGTCTCTGAAGAGAACACACATGCAATGACTCTGGTTGTTGTTAGGAAAAAGAGCACACATGCAATGACACTGGTGGATCCATATGTGGATTGCGAAAAGAACACACATGCAATGACACTAGTGGATCCATATGTGGTATGTGAAAAGAACACACATGCAATGACTCCAGTTGTTGTTAGTAAAAAGAACACACATGCAATGACACTGGTGGATCCATGTGTGGTCTCTGAAGAGAACACACATTTCAATCACACTGGTGGATCCATATGTGGTATGTGAAAAGAACACACATGCAATGACACTGGTGGATCCCTAGGTGGAATGTAAAAAGAGCACACACGCAATGACACTGGTGGATCCATATGTGGTATGTGAAAAGAACACACATGCAATGACTCCAGTTGTTGTTAGTAAAAAGAACACACTTGCAATGACACTGGTGGATCCATGTGTGGTCTCTGAAGAGAACACACATTTCAATGACACTGGTGGATCCATATGTGGTATGTGAAAAGAACACACATGCAATGACCCTGGTGGATTGTGAAAATAGCATACATCCAATGACACTGGTGGATCCATATGTGGTATGTGAAAAGAACAAACATGCAATGACTCCAGTTGTTGTTAGTAAAAAGAACACACATGCAATGCCACTGGTGGATCCATATGTGGTATGTGAAAAGAACACACATGCAATGACTCTGGTTGTTGTTAGTAAAAAGAACACACATGCACTGACACTGGTGGATCCATAGGTGGATTGTGAAAAGAGCACACATGCAATGACACTGGTGGATCCATATGTGGTATGTGAAAAGAACACGCATGCAATGACTCCTGTTGTTGTTAGTAAAAAGAACACACATGCAATGACACTGGTGGATCCATAGGTGGATTGTGAAAAGAGCACACATGCAATGACACTGGTGGATCTATATGTGGTATGTGAAAAGAACACACATGCAATGACTCCAGTTGTTGTTAGTAAAAAGAACACACATGCAATAACACTAGTGGATCCATGTGTGGTCTCTGACGAGAACACACATTTCAATGACACTGGTGGATCCATATGTGGTATGTGAAAAGAACACACATGAAATGACTCTAGTTGTTGATAGTAAAAAGAACACACACGCAATGACACTAGTGGATCCATATGTGCTATGTGAAAAGAACATACATGCAATGACTCTGGTTGTTGTTAGTAAAAAGAACACACATGCAATGACACTGGTGGATCCAAATGTGGTCTCTGAAGAGAACACACATTTCAATGACTCTGGTTGTTGTTAGTAAAAAGAACACACATGCAATGACACAGGTGGATCCATGTGTGGTCTCTGAAGAGAACACACATGCAATGACTCTAGTTGTTGTTAGTAAAAAGAGCACACATGCAATGACACTGGTGGATCCATAGGTGGATTGGGAAAAGAACACACATGCAATGACACTGGTGGATCCATATGTCGTATGTGAAAAGAACACACATGAAATTACTCCGGTTGTTGTTATTAAAAAGAACACACATGCAATGACACTGGTTGTTAGTAAAAAGAACATACATGCAATGACACTGGTGGATCCATGTGTGGTCTCTGAAGAGAACACACATGCAATGACTCTGGTTGTTGTTAGGAAAAAGAGCACACATGCAATGACACTGGTGGATCCATATGTGGATTGCGAAAAGAACACACATGCAATGACACTGGTGGATCCATATGTGGTATGTGAAAAGAACACACATGCAATGACTCCAGTTGTTGTTAGTAAAAAGAACACACATGCAATGACCCTGGTGGATCCATGTGTGGTCTCTGAAGAGAACACACATTTCAATCACACTGGTGGATCCATATGTGGTATGTGAAAAGAACACACATGTAATGACACTGGTGGATCCATAGGTGGATTGTGAAAAGAGCACACATGCAATAACACTGGTGGATCCATATGTGGTAAGTGAAAAGAACACACATGCAATGACTCTGGTTGTTGTTAGTAAAAAGAACACACGTGCAATGACACTGGTGGATTCATGTGTGGTCTCTGAAGAGAACACACATTTCAATGACTATGGTTGTTGTTAGTAAAAAGAACACACATGCAATGACACTGGTGGATCCATGTGTGGTCTCTGAAGAGAACACACATGCCATGACTCTGGTTATTGTTAGTAAAAAGAGCACACGTGCAATGCACTGGTGGATCCATAGGTGGATTGTGAAAAGAACACACATGCAATGACACTGGTGGATCCATATGTGGTATGTGAAAAGAACACACATGAAATGACTCTAGTTGTTGTTAGTAAAAAGAACACGCATGCAATGATACTGGTGGATCCATAGGTGGATTGTGAAAAGAGCACACATGCAATGACACTGGTGGATCCATATGTGGTATGTGAAAAGAACACACATGCAATGACTCTGGTTGTTGTGAGTAAAAAGAACACACATGCAATTACACTGGTGGATCCATAGGTGGATTGTGAAAAGATCACACACGCAATGACACTGGTTGATCCATATATGGTATGTGAAATGAACACACATGCAATGACTCCAGTTGTTGTTAGTAAAAAGAACACAGTTGCAATGACACTGGTGGATCCATGTGTGGTCTCTGAAGAGAACACACATTTCAATGACACTGGTGGATCCATATGTGGTATGTGAAAAGAACACACATGCAATGACACTGGTGGATCCATAGGTGGCTTGTGAAAACAGCACACATCCAATGACACTGGTGGATCCATATGTGGTATGTGAAAATTACAAACATGCAATGACTCTAGTTGTTGTTAGTAAAAAGAACACACATGCAATGCCACTGGTGGATCCATATGTGGTATGTGAAAAGAACACACATGCAATGACTCTGGTTGTTGTTAGTAAAAAGAACACACATGCAATGACACTGGTGGATCCATAGGTGGATTGTGAAAAGAGCACACATGCAATGACACTGGTGGATCCATATGTGGTATGTGAAAAGAACACACATGCAATGACTCTGGTTGTTGTTAGTAAAAAGAACACACATGCAATGACACTGGTGGATCCATAGGTGGATTGTGAAAAGAGCACACATGCAATGACACTGGTGGATCCATATGTGGTATGTGAAAAGAACACACATGCAATGACTCCAATTGTTGTTAGTAAAAAGAACACACATGCAATGACACTGGTTGTTGTTAGTAAAAAGAACATACATGCAATGACACAGGTGGATCCATGTGTGGTCTCTGAAGAGAACACACATGCAATGACTCTGGTTGTTGTTAGGAAAAAGAGCACACATGCAATGACACTGGTGGATCCATATGTGGATTGCGAAAAGAACACAGATGCAATGACACTGGTGGATCCATATGTGGTATGTGAAAAGAACACACATGCAATGACTCCAGTTGTTGTTAGTAAAAAGAACACACATGCAATGACACTGGTGGATCCATGTGTGGTCTCTGAAGAGAACACACATTTCAATCACACTGGTGGATCCATATGTGGTATGTGAAAAGAACACACATGCAATGACACTGGTGGATCCATAGGTGGATTGTGAAAAGAGCACACATGCAATGACACTGGTGGATCCATATGTGGTAAGTGAAAAGAATGCACATGCAATGACTCTGGTTGTTGTTAGTAAAAAGAACACACGTGCAATGACACTGGTGGATTCATCTGTGGTCTCTAAAGAGAACACACATTTCAATGACTATGGTTGTTGTTAGTAAAAAGAACACACGTGCAATGACACTGGTGGATCCATGTGTGGTCTCTGAAGAGAACACACATGCCATGACTCTGGTTGTTGTTAGTAAAAAGAGCACACGTGCAATGACACTAGTGGATCCATAGGTGGATTGTGAAAAGAACACACATGCAATTACACTGGTGGATCCATATGTGGTATGTGAAAAGACACACATGAAATGACTCTAGTTGTTGCTAGTAAAAAGAACACACATGCAATGACACTTGTGGATCCATAGGTGGATTGTGAAAAGAGCACACATGCAATGAAACTGGTGGATCCATATGTGGTAGGTGAAAAGAACACACATGCAATGACTCTGGTTGTTGTGAGTAAAAAGAACACACATGCAATGACAGTGGTGGATCCATAGGTGGATTGTGAAAAGATCACACACGCAATGACACTGGTTGATCCATATATGGTATGTGAAAAGAACACACATGCAATGACTCCCGTTGTTGTTAGTAAAAATAACACACTTGCAATGACACTGGTGGATCCATGTGTGGTCTCTGAAGAGAACACACATTTCAATGACACTGGTGGATCCATATGTGGTATGGGAAAAGAAGACACATGCAATGACACTGGTGGATCCATAGGTGGATTGTGAAAACAGCACACATCCAATGACACTGGTGGATCCATATGTGGTATGTGAAAATTACAAACATGCAATGACTCCAGTTGTTGTTAGTAAAAAGAACACACATGCAATGCCACTGGTGGATCCATATGTGGTATGTGAAAAGAACACACATGCAATGACACTGGTTGTTGTTAGTAAAAAGAACACACATGCAATGACACTGGTGGATCCATAGGTGGATTGTGAAAAGAGAACACATGCAATGACACTGGTGGATCCATATGTGGTATGTGAAAAGAACACACATGCAATGACTCTGGTTGTTGTTAGTAAAAAGAACACACATGCAATGACACTGGTGGATCCATATGTGGATTGCGAAAAGAACACACATGCAATGACACTAGTGGATCCATATGTGGTATGTGAAAAGAACACACATGCAATGACTCCAGTTGTTGTTAGTAAAAATAACACACATGCAATGACCCTGGTGGATCCATGTGTGGTCTCTGAAGAGAACACACATTTCAATCACACTGGTGGATCCATATGTGGTATGTGAAAAGAACACACATGCAATGACACTGGTGGATCCATAGGTGGATTGTGAAAAGAGCACACATGCAATAACACTGGTGGATCCATATGTGGTAAGTGAAAAGAACACACATGCAATGACTCTGGTTGTTGTTAGTAAAAAGAACACACGTGCAATGACACTGGTGGATTCATGTGTGGTCTCTGAAGAGAACACACATTTCAATGACTATGGTTGTTGTTAGTAAAAAGAACACACATGCAATGACACTGGTGGATCCATGTGTGGTCTCTGAAGAGAACACACATGCCATGACTCTGGTTGTTGTTAGTAAAAAGAGCACACGTGCAATGACACTGGTGGATCCATAGGTGGATTGTGAAAAGAACACACATGCAATGCCACTGGTGGATCCATATGTGGTATGTGAAAAGAACACACATGCAATGACTCTGGTTGTTGTTAGTAAAAAGAACACGCATGCAATGACACTGGTGGATCCATAGGTGGATTGTGAAAAGAGCACACATGCAATGACACTGGTGGATCCATATGTGGTATGTGAAAAGAACACACATGCAATGACTCTAGTTGTTGTTAGTAAAAAGAACACACATGCAATGACACTGGTGGATCCATGTGTGGTCTCTGAAGAGAACACACATTTCAATGACACTGGTGGATCCATATGTGGTATGTGAAAAGAACACACATGCAATGACTCCAGTTGTTGTTAGTAAAAAGAACACACATGAAATGACACTGGTTGTTGTTAGTAAAAAGAACATACATGCAATGACACTGGTGGATCCATGTGTGGTCTCTGAAGAGAACACACATGCAATGACTCTGGTTGTTGTTAGGAAAAAGAGCACACATGCAATGACACTGGTGGATCCATATGTGGATTGCGAAAAGAACACACATGTAATGACACTAGTGGATCCATATGTGGTATGTGAAAAGAACACACATGCAATGACTCCAGTTGTTGTTAGTAAAAAGAACACACATGCAATGACACTGGTGGATCCATGTGTGGTCTCTGAAGAGAACACACATTTCAATCACACTGGTGGATCCATATGTGGTATGTGAAAAGAACACACATGCAATGACACTGGTGGATCCATAGGTGGATTGTAAAAAGAGCACACACGCAATGACACTGGTGGATCCATATGTGGTATGTGAAAAGAACACACATGCAATGACTGCAGTTGTTGTTAGTAAAAAGAACACACTTGCAATGACACTGGTGGATCCATGTGTGGTCTCTGAAGAGAACACACATTTCAATGACACTGGTGGATCCATATGTGGTATGTGAAAAGAACACACATGCAATGACCCTGGTGGATTGTGAAAATAGCACACATCCAATGACACTGGTGGATCCATATGTGGTATGTGAAAAGAACAAACATGCAATGACTCCAGTTGTTGTTAGTAAAAAGAACACACATGCAATGCCACTGGTGGATCCATATGTGGTATGTGAAAAGAACACACATGCAATGACTCTGGTTGTTGTTAGTAAAAAGAACACACATGCACTGACACTGGTGGATCCATAGGTGGATTGTGAAAAGAGCACACATGCAATGACACTGGTGGATCCATATGTGGTATGTGAAAAGAACACGCATGCAATGACTCATGTTGTTGTTAGTAAAAAGAACACACATGCAATGACACTGGTGGATCCATAGGTGGATTGTGAAAAGAGCACACATGCAATGACACTGGTGGATCTATATGTGGTATGTGAAAAGAACACACATGCAATGACTCCAGTTGTTGTTAGTAAAAAGAACACACATGCAATAACACTAGTGGATCCATGTGTGGTCTCTGACGAGAACACACATTTCAATGACACTGGTGGATCCATATGTGGTATGTGAAAAGAACACACATGAAATGACTCCAGTTGTTGATAGTAAAAAGAACACACACGCAATGACACTGGTGGATCCATATGTGCTATGTGAAAAGAACACACATGCAATGACTCTGGTTGTTGTTAGTAAAAAGAACACACATGCAATGACACTGGTGGATCCAAATGTGGTCTCTGAAGAGAACACACATTTCAATGACTCTGGTTGTTGTTAGTAAAAAGAACACACATGCAATGACACAGGTGGATCCATGTGTGGTCTCTGAAGAGAACACACATGCAATGACTCTAGTTGTTGTTAGTAAAAAGAGCACACATGCAATGACACTGGTGGATCCATAGGTGGATTGGGAAAAGAACACACATGCAATGACACTGGTGGATCCATATGTCGTATGTGAAAAGAACACACATGAAATTACTCCGGTTGTTGTTATTAAAAAGAACACACATGCAATGACACTGGTTGTTAGTAAAAAGAACATACATGCAATGACACTGGTGGATCCATGTGTGGTCTCTGAAGAGAACACACATGCAATGACTCTGGTTGTTGTTAGGAAAAAGAGCACACATGCAATGACACTGGTGGATCCATATGTGGATTGCGAAAAGAACACACATGCAATGACACTGGTGGATCCATATGTGGTATGTGAAAAGAACACACATGCAATGACTCCAGTTGTTGTTAGTAAAAAGAACACACATGCAATGACCCTGGTGGATCCATGTGTGGTCTCTGAAGAGAACACACATTTCAATCACACTGGTGGATCCATATGTGGTATGTGAAAAGAACACACATGCAATGACACTGGTGGATCCATAGGTGGATTGTGAAAAGAGCACACATGCAATAACACTGGTGGATCCATATGTGGTAAGTGAAAAGAACACACATGCAATGACTCTGGTTGTTGTTTGTAAAAAGAACACACGTGCAATGACACTGGTGGATTCATGTGTGGTCTCTGAAGAGAACACACATTTCAATGACTATGGTTGTTGTTAGTAAAAAGAACACACATGCAATGACACTGGTGGATCCATGTGTGGTCTCTGAAGAGAACACACATGCCATGACTCTGGTTATTGTTAGTAAAAAGAGCACACGTGCAATGCACTGGTGGATCCATAGGTGGATTGTGAAAAGAACACACATGCAATGACACTGGTGGATCCATATGTGGTATGTGAAAAGAACACACATGAAATGACTCTAGTTGTTGTTAGTAAAAAGAACACGCATGCAATGATACTGGTGGATCCATAGGTGGATTGTGAAAAGAGCACACATGCAATGACACTGGTGGATCCATATGTGGTATGTGAAAAGAACACACATGCAATGACTCTGGTTGTTGTGAGTAAAAAGAACACACATGCAATTACACTGGTGGATCCATAGGTGGATTGTGAAAAGATCACACACGCAATGACACTGGTTGATCCATATATGGTATGTGAAATGAACACACATGCAATGACTCCAGTTGTTGTTAGTAAAAAAGAACACACTTGCAATGACACTGGTGGATCCATGTGTGGTCTCTGAAGAGAACACACATTTCAATGACACTGGTGGATCCATATGTGGTATGTGAAAAGAACACACATGCAATGACACTGGTGGATCCATAGGTGGATTGTGAAAACAACACACATCCAATGACACTGGTGGATCCATATGTGGTATGTGAAAATTACAAACATGCAATGACTCCAGTTGTTGTTAGTAAAAAGAACACACATGCAATGCCACTGGTGGATCCATATGTGGTATGTGAAAAGAACACACATGCAATGACTCTGGTTGTTGTTAGTAAAAAGAACACACATGCAATGACACTGGTGGATCCATAGGTGGATTGTGAAAAGAGCACACATGCAATGACACTGGTGGATCCATATGTGGTATGTGAAAAGAACACACATGCAATGACTCTGGTTGTTGTTAGTAAAAAGAACACACATGCAATGACACTGGTGGATCCATAGGTGGATTGTGAAAAGAGCACACATGCAATGACACTGGTGGATCCATATGTGGTATGTGAAAAGAACACACATGCAATCACTCCAATTGTTGTTAGTAAAAAGAACACACATGCAATGACACTGGTTGTTGTTAGTAAAAAGAACATACATGCAATGACACAGGTGGATCCATGTGTGGTCTCTGAAGAGAACACACATGCAATGACTCTGGTTGTTGTTAGGAAAAAGAGCACACATGCAATGACACTGGTGGATCCATATGTGGATTGCGAAAAGAACACACATGCAATGACACTGGTGGATCCATATGTGGTATGTGAAAAGAACACACATGCAATGACTCCAGTTGTTGTTAGTAAAAAGAACACACATGCAATGACACTGGTGGATCCATGTGTGGTCTCTGAAGAGAACACACATTTCAATCACACTGGTGGATCCATATGTGGTATGTGAAAAGAACACACATGCAATGACACTGGTGGATCCATAGGTGGATTGTGAAAAGAGCACACATGCAATGACACTGGTGGATCCATATGTGGTAAGTGAAAAGAATGCACATGCAATGACTCTGGTTGTTGTTAGTAAAAAGAACACACGTGCAATGACACTGGTGGATTCATCTGTGGTCTCTAAAGAGAACACACATTTCAATGACTATGGTTGTTGTTAGTAAAAAGAACACACGTGCAATGACACTGGTGGATCCATGTGTGGTCTCTGAAGAGAACACACATGCCATGACTCTGGTTGTTGTTAGTAAAAAGAGCACACGTGCAATGACACTGGTGGATCCATAGGTGGATTGTGAAAAGAACACACATGCAATTACACTGGTCGATCCATATGTGGTATGTGAAAAGACACACATGAAATGACTCTAGTTGTTGCTAGTAAAAAGAACACACATGCAATGACACTTGTGGATCCATAGGTGGATTGTGAAAAGAGCACACATGCAATGACACTGGTGGATCCATATGTGGTATGTGAAAAGAACACACATGCAATGACTCTGGTTGTTGTGAGTAAAAAGAACACACATGCAATGACACTGGTGGATCCATAGGTGGATTGTGAAAAGATCACACACGCAATGACACTGGTTGATCCATATATGGTATGTGAAAAGAACACACATGCAATGACTCCCGTTGTTGTTAGTAAAAATAACACACTTGCAATGACACTGGTGGATCCATGTGTGGTCTCTGAAGAGAACACACATTTCAATGACACTGGTGGATCCATATGTGGTATGTGAAAAGAAGACACATGCAATGACACTGGTGGATCCATTGGTGGATTGTGAAAACAGCACACATCCAATGACACTGGTGGATCCATATGTGGTATGTGAAAATTACAAACATGCAATGACTCCAGTTGTTGTTAGTAAAAAGAACACACATGCAATGCCACTGGTGGATCCATATGTGGTATGTGAAAAGAACACACATGCAATGACACTGGTTGTTGTTAGTAAAAAGAACACACATGCAATGACACTGGTGGATCCATAGGTGGATTGTGAAAAGAGAACACATGCAATGACACTGGTGGATCCATATGTGGTATGTGAAAAGAACACACATGCAATGACTCTGGTTGTTGTTAGTAAAAAGAACACACATGCAATGACACTGGTGGATCGGTAGGTGGATTGTGAAAAGAGCACACATGCAATGACACTGGTGGATCCATATGTGGTATGTGAAAAGAACACACATGCAATGACTCCATTTGTTGTTAGTAAAAAGAACACACATGCAATGACACTGGTTGTTGTTAGTAAAAAGACCATACATGCAATGACACTGGTGGATCCATGTGTGGTCTCTGAAGAGAACACACATGCAATGACTCTGGTTGTTGTTAGGAAAAAGAGCACACATGCAATGACACTGGTGGATCCATATGTGGATTGCGAAAAGAACACACATGCAATGACACTAGTGGATCCATATGTGGTAAGTGAAAAGAACACACATGCAATGACTCTGGTTGTTGTTAGTAAAAAGAACACACGTGCAATGACACTGGTGGATTCATGTGTGGTCTCTGAAGAGAACACACATTTCAATGACTATGGTTGTTGTTAGTAAAAAGAACACACATGCAATGACACTGGTGGATCCATGTGTGGTCTCTGAAGTGAACACACATGCCATGACTCTGGTTGTTGTTAGTAAAAAGAGCACACGTGCAATGACACTGGTGGATCCATAGGTGGATTGTGAAAAGAACACACATGCAATGACACTGGTGGATCCATATGTGGTATGTGAAAAGAACACACATGAAATGACTCTAGTTGTTGTTAGTAAAAAGAACACACATGCAATGACACTGGTGGATCCATAGGTGGATTGTGAAAAGAGCACACATGCAATGACACTGGTGGATCCATATGTGGTATGTGAAAAGAACACACATGCAATGACTCTGGTTGTTTTGAGTAAAAATAACACACATGCAATGACACTGGTGGATCCATAGGTGGATTGTGAAAAGATCACACACGCATTGACACTGGTTGATCCATATATGGTATGTGAAAACAACACACATGAAATGACTCCAGTTGTTGTTAGTAAAAAGAACACACTTACAATGACACTGGTGGATCCATGTGTGGTCTCTAAAGAGAACACACATTTCAATGACACTGGTGGATCCATATGTGGTATGTGAAAGGAACACACATGCAATCACACTGGTGGATCCATAGGTGGATTGTGAAAACAGCACACATCCAATGACACTGGTGGATCCATATATGGTATGTGAAAATTACAAAACATGCAATGACTCCAGTTGTTGTTAGTAAAAAGAACACGCATGCAATGCCACTAGTGGATCCATATGTGGTATGTGAAAAGAACACACATGCAATGACTCTGGTTGTTGTTAGTAAAAAGAACATACATGCAATGACACTGGTGGATCCATAGGTGGATTGTGAAAGGAGCACACATGCAATGACACTGGTGGATCCATATGTGGTATGTTAAAAGAACACACATGCAATGACTCTGGTTGTTGTTAGTAAAAAGAACACACATCCAATGACACTGGTGGATCCATAGGTGGATTGTGAAAAGAGCACACATGCAGTGACACTGGTGGATCCATATGTGGTATGTGAAAAGAACACACATGCAATGACTCCAGTTGTTGTTAGTAAAAAGAACACACATGCAATGACACTGATGGATCCATGTGTGGTCTCTGAAGAGAACACACATTTCAATCACACTGGTGGATCCATATGTGGTATGTGAAAAGAACACACATGCAATGACACTGGTGGATCCATAGGTGGATTGTGAAAAGAGCACACATGCAATGACACTGGTGGATCCATATGTGGTAAGTGAAAAGAACACACATGCAATGACTCTGGTTGTTGTTAGTAAAAAGAACACACATGCAATGACACTGGTGGATCCATAGGTGGATTGTGAAAAGAGAACACATGCAATGACACTGGTGGATCCATATGTGGTATGTGAAAAGAACACACATGCAATGACTCTGGTTGTTGTTAGTAAAAAGAACACACATGCAATGACACTGGTGGATCGGTAGGTGGATTGTGAAAAGAGCACACATGCAATGACACTGGTGGATCCATATGTGGTATGTGAAAAGAACACACATGCAATGACTCCAGTTGTTGTTAGTAAAAAGAACACACATGCAATGACACTGGTTGTTGTTAGTAAAAAGACCATACATGCAATGACACTGGTGGATCCATGTGTGGTCTCCAAAGAGAACACACATGCAATGACTCTGGTTGTTGTTAGGAAAAAGAGCACAGATGCAATGACACTGGTGGATCCATATGTGGATTGCGAAAAGAACACACATGCAATGACACTGGTGGATCCATATGTGGTAAGTGAAAAGAACACACATGCAATGACTCTGGTTGTTGTTAGTAAAAAGAACACACGTGCAATGACACTGGTGGATTCATGTGTGGTCTCTGAAGAGAACACACATTTCAATGACTATGGTTGTTGTTAGTAAAAAGAACACACATGCAATGACACTGGTGGATCCATGTGTGGTCTCTGAAGAGAACACACATGCCATGACTCTGGTTGTTGTTAGTAAAAAGAGCACACGTGCAATGACACTGGTGGATCCATAGGTGGATTGTGAAAAGAACACACATGCAATGACACTGGTGGATCCATATGTGGTATGTGAAAAGAACACACATGAAATGACTCTAGTTGTTGTTAGTAAAAAGAACACACATGCAATGACACTGGTGGATCCATAGGTGGATTGTGAAAAAAGCACACATGCAATGACACTGGTGGGTCCATATGTGGTATGTGAAAAGAACACACATGCAATGACTCTGGTTGTTTTGAGTAAAAAGAACACACATGCAATGACACTGGTGGATCCATAGGTGGATTGTGAAAATATCACACACGCAATGACACTGGTTGATCCATATATGGTATGTGAAAACAACACACATGAAATGACTCCAGTTGTTGTTAGTAAAAAGAACACACTTACAATGACACTGGTGGATCCATGTGTGGTCTCTGAAGAGAACACACATTTCAATGACACTGGTGGATCCATATGTGGTATGTGAAAGGAACACACATGCAATGACACTGGTGGATCCATAGGTGGATTATGAAAACAGCACACATCCAATGACACTGGTGGATCCATATGTGGTATGTGAAAATTACAAACATGCAATGACTCCAGTTGTTGTTAGTAAAAAGAACACACATGCAATGACAGTGGTGGATCCATATGTGGTATGTGAAAAGAACACACATGCAATGACTCTGGTTGTTGTTAGTAAAAACAACACACATGCAATGACACTGGTGGATCCATAGGTGGATTGTGAAAAGAGCACACATGCAATGACACTGGTGGATCCATATGTGGTATGTGAAAAGAACACACATGCAATGACTCTAGTTGTTGTTAGTAAAAAGAACACACATGCAATGACACTGGTGGATCCATAGGTGGATTGTGAAAAGAGCACACATGCAATGACACTGGTGGATCCATATGTGGTATGTGAAAAGAACACACATGCAATGACTCCAGTTGTTGTTAGTAAAAAGAACACACATGCAATGACACTGGTTGTTGTTAGTAAAAAGAACATACATGCAATGACACAGGTGGATCCATGTGTGGTCTCTGAAGAGAACACACATGCAATGACTCTGGTTGTTGTTAGGAAAAAGAGCACACATGCAATGACACTGGTGGATCCATATGTGGATTGCGAAAAGAACACACATGCAATGACACTGGTGGATCCATATGTGGTATGTGAAAAGAACACACATGTAATGACTCCAGTTGTTGTTAGTAAAAAGAACACACATGCAATGACACTGGTGGATCCATAGGTGGATTGTGAAAAGAACACACATGCAATGACACTGGTGGATCCATATGTGGTATGTGAAAAGAACACACATGAAATGACTCTAGTTGTTGTTAGTAAAAAGAACACACATGCAATGACACTGGTGGATCCATAGGTGGATTGTGAAAAGAGCACACATGCAATGACACTGGTGGATCCATATGTGGTATGTGAAAAGAACACACATGCAATGACTCTGGTTGTTTTGAGTAAAAAGAACACACATGCAATGACACTGGTGGATCCATAGGTGGATTGTGAAAAGATCACACACGCAATGACACTGGTTGATCCATATATGGTATGTGAAAACAACACACATGAAATGACTCCAGTTGTTGTTAGTAAAAAGAACACACTTACAATGACACTGGTGGATCCATGTGTGGTCTCTGAAGAGAACACACATTTCAATGACACTGGTGGATCCATATGTGGTATGTGAGAGGAACACACATGCAATGACACTGGTGGATCCATAGGTGGATTGTGAAAACAGCACACATCTAATGACACTGGTGGATCCATATGTGGTATGTGAAAATTACAAACATGCAATGACTCCAGTTGTTGTTAGTAAAAAGAACACACATGCAATGACAGTGGTGGATCCATATGTGGTATGTGAAAAGAACACACATGCAATGACTCTGGTTGTTGTTAGTAAAAACAACACACATGCAATGACACTGGTGGATCCATAGGTGGATTGTGAAAAGAGCACACATGCAATGACACTGGTGGATCCATATGTGGTATGTGAAAAGAACACACATGCAATGACTCTGGTTGTTGTTAGTAAAAAGAACACACATGCAATGACACTGGTGGATCCATAGGTGGATTGTGAAAAGAGCACACATGCAATGACACTGGTGGATCCATATGTGGTATGTGAAAAGAACACACATGCAATGACTCCAGTTGTTGTTAGTAAAAAGAACACACATGCAATGACACTGGTTGTTGTTAGTAAAAAGAACATACATGCAATGACACTGGTGGATCCATGTGTGGTCTCTGAAGAGAACACACATGCAATGACTCTGGTTGTTGTTAGGAAAAAGAGCACACATGCAATGACACTGGTGGATCCATATGTGGATTGCGAAAAGAACACACATGCAATGACACTGGTGGATCCATAAGTGGTATGTGAAAAGAACACACATGCAATGACTCCAGTTGTTGTTAGTAAAAAGAACACACATACAATGACACTGGTGGATCCATGTGTGGTCTCTGAAGAGAACACACATTTCAATCACACTGGTGGATCCATATGTGGTATGTGAAAAGAACACACATGCAATGACACTGGTGGATCCATAGGTGGATTGTGAAAAGAGCACACATGCAATGACACTGGTGGATCCATATGTGGTAAGTGAAAAGAATGCACATGCAATGACTCTGGTTGTTGTTAGTAAAAAGAACACACGTGCAATGCCACTGGTGGATTCATCTGTGGTCTCTAAAGAGAACACACATTTCAATGACTATGGTTGTTGTTAGTAGAAAGAACACACGTGCAATGACACTGGTGGAGCCATGTGTGGTCTCTGAAGAGAACACACATGCCATGACTCTGGTTGTTGTTAGTAAAAAGAGCACACGTGCAATGACACTGGTGGATCCATAGGTGGATTGTGAAAAGAACACATATGCAATCACACTGGTGGATCCATATGTGGTATGTGAAAAGACACACATGAAATGACTCTAGTTGTTGGTAGTAAAAAGAACACACATGAAATGACACTTGTGGATCCATAGGTGGATTGTGAAAAGAGCACACATGCAATGACACTGGTGGATCCATATGTGGTATGTGAAAAGAACACACATGCAATGACTCTGGTTGTTGTGAGTAAAAAGAACACACATGCAATGACACTGGTGGATCCATAGGTGGATTGTGAAAAGAGCACACATGCAATGACACTGGTGGATCCATATGTGGTATGTGAAAAGAACACACATGCAATGACTCCAGTTGTTGTTAGTAAAAAGAACACACATGCAATGACACTGGTTGTTGTTAGTAAAAAGAACATACATGCAATGACACAGGTGGATCCATGTGTGGTCTCTGAAGAGAACACACATGCAATGACTCTGGTTGTTGTTAGGAAAAAGAGCACACATGCAATGACACTGGTGGATCCATATGTGGATTGCGAAAAGAACACACATGCAATGACACTGGTGGATCCATATGTGGTATGTGAAAAGAACACACGTGCATTGACTCCAGTTGTTGTTAGTAAAAAGAACACACATGCAATGACACTGGTGGATCCATAGGTGGATTGTGAAAAGAACACACATGCAATGACACTGGTGGATCCATATGTGGTATGTGAAAAGAACACACATGAAATGACTCTAGTTGTTGTTAGTAAAAAGAACACACATGCAATGACACTGGTGGATCCATAGGTGGATTGTGAAAAGAGCACACATGCAATGACACTAGTGGATCCATATGTGGTATGTGAAAAGAACACACATGCAATGACTCTGGTTGTTTTGAGTAAAAAGAACACACATGCAATGACACTGGTGGATCCATAGGTGGATTGTGAAAAGATCACACACGCAATGACACTGGTTGATCCATATATGGTATGTGAAAACAACACACATGAAATGACTCCAGTTGTTGTTAGTAAAAAGAACACACTTACAATGACACTGGTGGATCCATGTGTGGTCTCTGAAGAGAACACACATTTCAATGACACTGGTGGATCCATATGTGGTATGTGAGAGGAACACACATGCAATGACACTGGTGGATCCATAGGTGGATTATGAAAAGAGCACACATGCAATGATATTGGTGGATCCATATGTGGTATGTGAAAAGAACACACATGCAATGACTCTGGTTGTTGTTAGTAAAAAGAACACACATGCAATGACACTGGTGGATCGGTAGGTGGATTGTGAAAAGAGCACACATGCAATGACACTGGTGGATCCATATGTGGTATGTGAAAAGAACACACATGCAATGACTCCAGTTGTTGTTAGTAAAAAGAACACACATGCAATGACACTGGTTGTTGTTAGTAAAAAGACCATACATGCAATGACACTGGTGGATCCATGTGTGGTCTCCAAAGAGAACACACATGCAATGACTCTGGTTGTTGTTAGGAAAAAGAGCACAGATGCAATGACACTGGTGGATCCATATGTGGATTGCGAAAAGAACACACATGCAATGACACTGGTGGATCCATATGTGGTAAGTGAAAAGAACACACATGCAATGACTCTGGTTGTTGTTAGTAAAAAGAACACACGTGCAATGACACTGGTGGATTCATGTGTGGTCTCTGAAGAGAACACACATTTCAATGACTATGGTTGTTGTTAGTAAAAAGAACACACATGCAATGACACTGGTGGATCCATGTGTGGTCTCTGAAGAGAACACACATGCCATGACTCTGGTTGTTGTTAGTAAAAAGAGCACACGTGCAATGACACTGGTGGATCCATAGGTGGATTGTGAAAAGAACACACATGCAATGACACTGGTGGATCCATATGTGGTATGTGAAAAGAACACACATGAAATGACTCTAGTTGTTGTTAGTAAAAAGAACACACATGCAATGACACTGGTGGATCCATAGGTGGATTGTGAAAAAAGCACACATGCAATGACACTGGTGGGTCCATATGTGGTATGTGAAAAGAACACACATGCAATGACTCTGGTTGTTTTGAGTAAAAAGAACACACATGCAATGACACTGGTGGATCCATAGGTGGATTGTGAAAATATCACACACGCAATGACACTGGTTGATCCATATATGGTATGTGAAAACAACACACATGAAATGACTCCAGTTGTTGTTAGTAAAAAGAACACACTTACAATGACACTGGTGGATCCATGTGTGGTCTCTGAAGAGAACACACATTTCAATGACACTGGTGGATCCATATGTGGTATGTGAAAGGAACACACATGCAATGACACTGGTGGATCCATAGGTGGATTATGAAAACAGCACACATCCAATGACACTGGTGGATCCATATGTGGTATGTGAAAATTACAAACATGCAATGACTCCAGTTGTTGTTAGTAAAAAGAACACACATGCAATGACAGTGGTGGATCCATATGTGGTATGTGAAAAGAACACACATGCAATGACTCTGGTTGTTGTTAGTAAAAACAACACACATGCAATGACACTGGTGGATCCATAGGTGGATTGTGAAAAGAGCACACATGCAATGACACTGGTGGATCCATATGTGGTATGTGAAAAGAACACACATGCAATGACTCTAGTTGTTGTTAGTAAAAAGAACACACATGCAATGACACTGGTGGATCCATAGGTGGATTGTGAAAAGAGCACACATGCAATGACACTGGTGGATCCATATGTGGTATGTGAAAAGAACACACATGCAATGACTCCAGTTGTTGTTAGTAAAAAGAACACACATGCAATGACACTGGTTGTTGTTAGTAAAAAGAACATACATGCAATGACACAGGTGGATCCATGTGTGGTCTCTGAAGAGAACACACATGCAATGACTCTGGTTGTTGTTAGGAAAAAGAGCACACATGCAATGACACTGGTGGATCCATATGTGGATTGCGAAAAGAACACACATGCAATGACACTGGTGGATCCATATGTGGTATGTGAAAAGAACACACATGTAATGACTCCAGTTGTTGTTAGTAAAAAGAACACACATGCAATGACACTGGTGGATCCATAGGTGGATTGTGAAAAGAACACGCATGCAATGACACTGGTGGATCCATATGTGGTATGTGAAAAGAACACACATGAAATGACTCTAGTTGTTGTTAGTAAAAAGAACACACATGCAATGACACTGGTGGATCCATAGGTGGATTGTGAAAAGAGCACACATGCAATGACACTGGTGGATCCATATGTGGTATGTGAAAAGAACACACATGCAATGACTCTGGTTGTTTTGAGTAAAAAGAACACACATGCAATGACACTGGTGGATCCATAGGTGGATTGTGAAAAGATCACACACGCAATGACACTGGTTGATCCATATATGGTATGTGAAAACAACACACATGAAATGACTCCAGTTGTTGTTAGTAAAAAGAACACACTTACAATGACACTGGTGGATCCATGTGTGGTCTCTGAAGAGAACACACATTTCAATGACACTGGTGGATCCATATGTGGTATGTGAGAGGAACACACATGCAATGACACTGGTGGATCCATAGGTGGATTGTGAAAACAGCACACATCTAATGACACTGGTGGATCCATATGTGGTATGTGAAAATTACAAACATGCAATGACTCCAGTTGTTGTTAGTAAAAAGAACACACATGCAATGACAGTGGTGGATCCATATGTGGTATGTGAAAAGAACACACATGCAATGACTCTGGTTGTTGTTAGTAAAAACAACACACATGCAATGACACTGGTGGATCCATAGGTGGATTGTGAAAAGAGCACACATGCAATGACACTGGTGGATCCATATGTGGTATGTGAAAAGAACACACATGCAATGACTCTGGTTGTTGTTAGTAAAAAGAACACACATGCAATGACACTGGTGGATCCATAGGTGGATTGTGAAAAGAGCACACATGCAATGACACTGGTGGATCCATATGTGGTATGTGAAAAGAACACACATGCAATGACTCCAGTTGTTGTTAGTAAAAAGAACACACATGCAATGACACTGGTTGTTGTTAGTAAAAAGAACATACATGCAATGACACTGGTGGATCCATGTGTGGTCTCTGAAGAGAACACACATGCAATGACTCTGGTTGTTGTTAGGAAAAAGAGCACACATGCAATGACACTGGTGGATCCATATGTGGATTGCGAAAAGAACACACATGCAATGACACTGGTGGATCCATAAGTGGTATGTGAAAAGAACACACATGCAATGACTCCAGTTGTTGTTAGTAAAAAGAACACACATACAATGACACTGGTGGATCCATGTGTGGTCTCTGAAGAGAACACACATTTCAATCACACTGGTGGATCCATATGTGGTATGTGAAAAGAACACACATGCAATGACACTGGTGGATCCATAGGTGGATTGTGAAAAGAGCACACATGCAATGACACTGGTGGATCCATATGTGGTAAGTGAAAAGAATGCACATGCAATGACTCTGGTTGTTGTTAGTAAAAAGAACACACGTGCAATGCCACTGGTGGATTCATCTGTGGTCTCTAAAGAGAACACACATTTCAATGACTATGGTTGTTGTTAGTAGAAAGAACACACGTGCAATGACACTGGTGGAGCCATGTGTGGTCTCTGAAGAGAACACACATGCCATGACTCTGGTTGTTGTTAGTAAAAAGAGCACACGTGCAATGACACTGGTGGATCCATAGGTGGATTGTGAAAAGAACACATATGCAATCACACTGGTGGATCCATATGTGGTATGTGAAAAGACACACATGAAATGACTCTAGTTGTTGGTAGTAAAAAGAACACACATGAAATGACACTTGTGGATCCATAGGTGGATTGTGAAAAGAGCACACATGCAATGACACTGGTGGATCCATATGTGGTATGTGAAAAGAACACACATGCAATGACTCTGGTTGTTGTGAGTAAAAAGAACACACATGCAATGACACTGGTGGATCCATAGGTGGATTGTGAAAAGAGCACACATGCAATGACACTGGTGGATCCATATGTGGTATGTGAAAAGAACACACATGCAATGACTCCAGTTGTTGTTAGTAAAAAGAACACACATGCAATGACACTGGTTGTTGTTAGTAAAAAGAACATACATGCAATGACACAGGTGGATCCATGTGTGGTCTCTGAAGAGAACACACATGCAATGACTCTGGTTGTTGTTAGGAAAAAGAGCACACATGCAATGACACTGGTGGATCCATATGTGGATTGCGAAAAGAACACACATGCAATGACACTGGTGGATCCATATGTGGTATGTGAAAAGAACACACGTGCAATGACTCCAGTTGTTGTTAGTAAAAAGAACACACATGCAATGACACTGGTGGATCCATAGGTGGATTGTGAAAAGAACACACATGCAATGACACTGGTGGATCCATATGTGGTATGTGAAAAGAACACACATGAAATGACTCTAGTTGTTGTTAGTAAAAAGAACACACATGCAATGACACTGGTGGATCCATAGGTGGATTGTGAAAAGAGCACACATGCAATGACACTAGTGGATCCATATGTGGTATGTGAAAAGAACACACATGCAATGACTCTGGTTGTTTTGAGTAAAAAGAACACACATGCAATGACACTGGTGGATCCATAGGTGGATTGTGAAAAGATCACACACGCAATGACACTGGTTGATCCATATATGGTATGTGAAAACAACACACATGAAATGACTCCAGTTGTTGTTAGTAAAAAGAACACACTTACAATGACACTGGTGGATCCATGTGTGGTCTCTGAAGAGAACACACATTTCAATGACACTGGTGGATCCATATGTGGTATGTGAGAGGAACACACATGCAATGACACTGGTGGATCCATAGGTGGATTGTGAAAACAGCACACATCCAATGACACTGGTGGATCCATATGTGGTATGTGAAAATTACAAACATGCAATGACTCCAGTTGTTGTTAGTAAAAAGAACACACATGCAATGACAGTGGTGGATCCATATGTGGTATGTGAAAAGAACACACATGCAATGACTCTGGTTGTTGTTAGTAAAAACAACACACATGCAATGACACTGGTGGATCCATAGGTGGATTGTGAAAAGAGCACACATGCAATGACACTGGTGGATCCATATGTGGTAAGTGAAAAGAATGCACATGCAATGACTCTGGTTGTTGTTAGTAAAAAGAACACACGTGCAATGCCACTGGTGGATTCATCTGTGGTCTCTAAAGAGAACACACATTTCAATGACTATGGTTGTTGTTAGTAGAAAGAACACACGTGCAATGACACTGGTGGAGCCATGTGTGGTCTCTGAAGAGAACACACATGCCATGACTCTGGTTGTTGTTAGTAAAAAGAGCACACGTGCAATGACACTGGTGGATCCATAGGTGGATTGTGAAAAGAACACATATGCAATCACACTGGTGGATCCATATGTGGTATGTGAAAAGACACACATGAAATGACTCTAGTTGTTGGTAGTAAAAAGAACACACATGCAATGACACTTGTGGATCCATAGGTGGATTGTGAAAAGAGCACACATGCAATGACACTGGTGGATCCATATGTGGTATGTGAAAAGAACACACATGCAATGACTCTGGTTGTTGTGAGTAAAAAGAACACACATGCAATGACACTGGTGGATCCATAGGTGGATTGTGAAAAGAGCACACATGCAATGACACTGGTGGATCCATATGTGGTATGTGAAAAGAACACACATGCAATGACTCCAGTTGTTGTTAGTAAAAAGAACACACATGCAATGACACTGGTTGTTGTTAGTAAAAAGAACATACATGCAATGACACAGGTGGATCCATGTGTGGTCTCTGAAGAGAACACACATGCAATGACTCTGGTTGTTGTTAGGAAAAAGAGCACACATGCAATGACACTGGTGGATCCATATGTGGATTGCGAAAAGAACACACATGCAATGACACTGGTGGATCCATATGTGGTATGTGAAAAGAACACACGTGCAATGACTCCAGTTGTTGTTAGTAAAAAGAACACACATGCAATGACACTGGTGGATCCATAGGTGGATTGTGAAAAGCACACACATGCAATGACACTGGTGGATCCATATGTGGTATGTGAAAAGAACACACATGAAATGACTCTAGTTGTTGTTAGTAAAAAGAACACACATGCAATGACACTGGTGGATCCATAGGTGGATTGTGAAAAGAGCACACAGGCAATGACACTAGTGGATCCATATGTGGTATGTGAAAAGAACACACATGCAATGACTCTGGTTGTTTTGAGTAAAAAGAACACACATGCAATGACACTGGTGGATCCATAGGTGGATTGTGAAAAGATCACACACGCAATGACACTGGTTGATCCATATATGGTATGTGAAAACAACACACATGAAATGACTCCAGTTGTTGTTAGTAAAAAGAACACACTTACAATGACACTGGTGGATCCATGTGTGGTCTCTGAAGAGAACACACATTTCAATGACACTGGTGGATCCATATGTGGTATGTGAGAGGAACACACATGCAATGACACTGGTGGATCCATAGGTGGATTGTGAAAACAGCACACATCCAATGACACTGGTGGATCCATATGTGGTATGTGAAAATTACAAACATGCAATGACTCCAGTTGTTGTTAGTAAAAAGAACACACATGCAATGACAGTGGTGGATCCATATGTGGTATGTGAAAAGAACACACATGCAATGACTCTGGTTGTTGTTAGTAAAAACAACACACATGCAATGACACTGGTGGATCCATAGGTGGATTGTGAAAAGAGCACACATGCAATGACACTGGTGGATCCATATGTGGTATGTGAAAAGAACACACATGCAATGACTCTGGTTGTTGTTAGTAAAAAGAACACACATGCAATGACACTGGTGGATCCATAGGTGGATTGTGAAAAGAGCACACATGCAATGACACTGGTGGATCCATATGTGGTATGTGAAAAGAACACACATGCAATGACTCCAGTTGTTGTTAGTAAAAAGAACACACATGCAATGACACTGGTTGTTGTTAGTAAAAAGAACATACATGCAATGACACTGGTGGATCCATGTGTGGTCTCTGAAGAGAACACACATGCAATGACTCTGGTTGTTGTTAGGAAAAAGAGCACACATGCAATGACACTGGTGGATCCATATGTGGATTGCGAAAAGAACACACATGCAATGACACTGGTGGATCCATAAGTGGTATGTGAAAAGAACACACATGCAATGACTCCAGTTGTTGTTAGTAAAAAGAACACACATACAATGACACTGGTGGATCCATGTGTGGTCTCTGAAGAGAACACACATTTCAATCACACTGGTGGATCCATATGTGGTATGTGAAAAGAACACACATGCAATGACACTGGTGGATCCATAGGTGGATTGTGAAAAGAGCACACATGCAATGACACTGGTGGATCCATATGTGGTAAGTGAAAAGAAGGCACATGCAATGACTCTGGTTGTTGTTAGTAAAAAGAACACACGTGCAATGCCACTGGTGGATTCATCTGTGGTCTCTAAAGAGAACACACATTTCAATGACTATGGTTGTTGTTAGTAGAAAGAACACACGTGCAATGACACTGGTGGAGCCATGTGTGGTCTCTGAAGAGAACACACATGCCATGACTCTGGTTGTTGTTAGTAAAAAGAGCACACGTGCAATGACACTGGTGGATCCATATGTGGATTGTGAAAAGAACACATATGCAATCACACTGGTGGATCCATATGTGGTATGTGAAAAGACACACATGAAATGACTCTAGTTGTTGGTAGTAAAAAGAACACACATGCAATGACACTTGTGGATCCATAGGTGGATTGTGAAAAGAGCACACATGCAATGACACTGGTGGATCCATATGTGGTATGTGAAAAGAACACACATGCAATGACTCTGGTTGTTGTGAGTAAAAAGAACACACATGCAATGACACTGGTGGATCCATAGGTGGATTGTGAAAAGATCACACACGCAATGACACTGGTTGATCCATATATGGTATGTGAAAAGAACACACATGCAATGACTCCCGTTGTTGTTAGTAAAAAGAACACACTTGCAATGACACTGGTGGATCCATGTGTGGTCTCTGAAGAGAACACACATTTCAATGACACTGGTGGATCCATATGTGGTATGTGAAAAGAAGACACATGCAATGACACTGGTGGATCCATAGGTGGATTGTGAAAACAGCACACATCCAATGACACTGGTGGATCCATATGTGGTATGTGAAAATTACAAACATGCAATGACTCCAGTTGTTGTTAGTAAAAGGAACACACATGCAATGCCACTGGTGGATCCATATGTGGTATGTGAAAAGAACACACATGCAATGACACTGGTTGTTGTTAGTAAAAAGAACACACATGCAATGACACTGGTGGATCCATAGGTGGATTGTGAAAAGAGAACACATGCAATGACACTGGTGGATCCATATGTGGTATGTGAAAAGAACACACATGCAATGACTCTGGTTGTTGTTAGTAAAAAGAATACACATGCAATGACACTGGTGGATCGGTAGGTGGATTGTGAAAAGAGCACACATGCAATGACACTGGTGGATCCATATGTGGTATGTGAAAAGAACACACATGCAATGACTCCAGTTGTTGTTAGTAAAAAGAACACACATGCAATGACACTGATGGATCCATGTGTGGTCTCTGAAGAGAACACACATTTCAATTACACTAGTGGATCCATATGTGGTATGTGAAAAGAACACACATGAAATGACTCCTGTTGTTGTTAGTAAAAAGAACACACATGCAATGACACTGGTGGATCCATATGTGCTATGTGAAAAGAACACACATGCAATGACTCTGTTTGTTGTTAGTAAAAAGAACACACATGCAATGACACTGGTGGATCCATGTGTGGTCTCTAAAGAGAACACACATTTCAATGACTCTGGTTGTTGTTAGTAAAAAGAAAACACATGCAATGACACTGGTGGATCCATGTGTGGTCTCTAAAGAGAACACATATGCAATGACTCTAGTTGTTGTTAGTAAAAAAAGCACACATGCAATGACACTGGTGGATCCATAGGTGGATTGTGAAAAGAACACACATGCAATGACACTGGTGGATGCATATGTGGTATGTGAAAAGAACACACATGAAATTACTCCGGTTGTTGTTATTAAAAATAACACACATGCAATGACACTGGTTGTTGTTAGTAGAAAGAACACACATGCAATGACACTGGTGGATCCATGTGTGGTCTCTGAAGAGAACACACATGCAATGACTCCGGTTGTTGTTAGGAAAAAGAGCACACATGCAATGACACTGGTGGATCCATATGTGGATTGTAAAAAGAACACACATGCAATGACACTGGTGGATCCATATGTGGTATGTGAAAAGAACACACATGCAATGACTCCAGTTGTTGTTAGTAAAAAGAACACACATGCAATGACACTGGTTGATCCATGTGTGGTCTCTGAAGAGAACACACATTTCAAGCACACTGGTGGATCCATATGTGTTATGTGAAAAGAAAACACATGCAATTACACTGGTGGATCCATAGGTGGATTGTGAAAAGAGCACACATGCAATGACACTGGTGGATCCATATGTGGTATGTGAAAAGAACACACATGCAATGACTCGAGTTGTTGTTCGTTAAAAGAACACACATGCAATGACACTGGTGGATCCATGTGTGGTCTCTGAAGAGAACACACATTTCAATGACACTGGTGGATCCATATGTGGTATGTGAAAAGAACACACATGAAATGACTCTAGTTATTGTTAGTAAAAAGAAAACACATGCAATGACACTGGTGGATCCATGTGTGGTCTCTAAAGAGAACACATATGCAATGACTCTAGTTGTTGTTAGTAAAAAAAGCACACACGCAATGACACTGGTGGATCCATAGGTGGATTGTGAAAAGAACACACATGCAATGACACTGGTGGATGCATATGTGGTATGTGAAAAGAACACACATGAAATTACTCCGGTTGTTGTTATTACAAATAACACACATGCAATGACACTGGTTGTTGTTAGTAAAAAGAACACACATGCAATCACACTGGTGGATCCATGTGTGGTCTCTGAAGAGAACACACATGCAATGAGTCCGGTTGTTGTTAGGGAAAAGAGCACACATTCAATGACACTGGTGGATCCATATGTGGATTGTAAAAAGAACACACATGCAATGACACTGGTGGATCCATATGTGGTATGTGAAAAGAACACACATGCAATGACTCCAGTTGTTGTTAGTAAAAAGAACACACATGCAATGACACTGGTGGATCCATGTGTGGTCTCTGAAGAGAACACACATTTCAAGCACACTGGTGGGTCCATATGTGGTATGTGAAAAGAACACACATGCAATTACACTGGTGGATCCATAGGTGGATTGTGAAAAGAGCACACATGCAATGACACTGGTGGATCCATATGTGGTATGTGAAAAGAACACACATGCAATGACTCCAGTTGTTGTTAGTAAAAAGAACACACATGCAATGACACTGGTGGATCCATGTGTGGTCTCTGAAGAGAACACACATTTCAATCACACTGGTGGATCCATATGTGGTATGTGAAAAGAACTGTCACATCCCGAGATTTTCCAAATCTTGTAATGTGAAAAATAAATAAACAAAATAAATATTTGTTGAAAATCAGGGTGAAAAGAAACTTTTGTTTCTAAAAGGAAACTTAAAATCCCATCCTGAACAAACTTTGGATAAAGTTTGAATTCAACAAATCCAAATCAAGAGAAATGCATTCCTCAATGAATGTATCTGGAAATTTGAACACTTGGAAAATAAATCCAAAACCCTAAGCCCTAATGCAATAAAAACCATTTCCAAGTTATCTCCAAATCCATGGATTTGATCCATACAAAAATTGATCAACAAATATTCACAAAGGATCAAGTAAGACTATAGAGATTGGTTTCACTTAGTTTGGAACCATAAATAAAATCTTATGAATAGAATAAGATAAGGAAATTGAATTTCCAAAGCTAATAAAGCCCTTACCAAAAACACCAAGTTTTGCAATAGCAACTCATTTGGTGAAACAAAAATAAAATTATTTGATTTAAAACCATTTCTAGTTAAATAGAAATGTGGTTTATTTATTAAAATTGGTTTTGGAAGAAAATCTTTGGAAAATGTTTTGTTTTAAACTCACTGACCCAAAACCCAGGTTTTGTGATTTGAAAACATACTTGGTGAACCCTATAGGTTAATGCCTTAGTAAAAATATTCCTACACCACATAAAATGACACTTTGTTTTGAAAATGGTTTATAAATGAAACCTTTTTGCAAATGACTTTGCCACTTGACAAAATGACCATTAGGTGTACCCAAATGTCTATGACCCACTAGGAACCACTTTTTCAAACAAAAAAGCTTGGCATGCTTGCATGCATTACTTGACTTTGTCATTTTGTGTGTTGTTTTGCTTGATTGGTAGATTGAGTTTGTGCCTTGCTTGATTGAACTGTAGTGACTTGAAGAGTGTGGTTGTGGCAAGGATAAGGAGTGAACCTATACCCTCTACCAAAAAGGCAAGTGATGCTTCATATCTTTTGTCCCATTATTTTCACTATGCATTAGTGTTTTTGCTAAGTAAATCTTGCATGGATTTTATTTGCTAAGTATAGACCTTGCTATGGGAAAACCTAGTAGATGAAGCCTTAGTGAAAATTACCTAAGTCAAGATTCCTATTACTATCATGCTTAGCTTAGCTAATAGAAAAAAAGGGTGGAATATATATTCAAGCTATGGAAAATTTCTAAGTCTGTGGACTTATGTTTTGTTTAATAAAACAACTAAGTAAATGAATCACCTGGGTGGAATGGAAAGTTTGGTTTGTGTTGAGTGGTTATGCAAGTCCAGAATACTGGGGAAAACTTGGGCTCCACCAGGTCCAGTATACTGGGGAAAACTTGATATCTCACTTGTGGATGGCCACCCAGGAACAAAGAGATTTGAGATGTCAAATGTTGAGAAGCTTCAAGTGCAGCCACTTGGCAATATGGGCTCTGCCTGGATCATATAGGTTGCAATAACTTAGCCAAATGGACAGTTGGTGGTAGGGGATTGATAGGTTGGAACACGTCCATGTTGGTCTAAGGGAAGGCTTCTGAAAGATCTTGTCTTGGTGAAACCAAGTCTTGTGGGGAAAGTGCACCACCTCTGCAGAGTGTAAAATCTAAGTACTTAGCCATGTCCCTGGTAAAGGACAATTTGAGCATCAAGACATGGAAGCTTCAAGAATCTCATCACACCAATTTCTAAATAAAACTTGTGGGTGAACAAGGGTTAAAGGATCTTCAGTCTTTGATTGGTAGATGCCTTGGAAAGGATCTTCAGTCTTTGATTGGTAGATGCCTTGGGAAGGTTTTTGTCAAACAAAACTTAGTATTTTTCAAATGTTAGGGAAAAATCTATTTTGAGCAATGCAAGCCTCAACTCCACTTAGCCAAATGCATATAGATGATAGACTCCACTATACTACCAAAGTATCACTTGCCAATACAATTCAAATGTATTGACCCTTATGGCTGTAACTTGTAATGTTGCAGGTTTGATTGATTTTAGTGAAGATTGATTGATTAGGATTACAAAGTCTACAACCAACATCTGCCTGTGGCACTTTGAAGAAGAAGGACCCCATGCTTATAGTTATTCCGCTGCAATGTAATGTAATAGCCAAATGAGCTATGTATGATGTAATAAAATTATGTTATTCCTGGTTATAAAGTTATATTATGACCTTTGTTTCTTGATATTACATCTAAACTGTGGATGCTAGCTATTGATCCAGGGACTAGCATTGTAAACACAGGGGGCTCAATCTTATTTAAGGTTGGGGACCCTACAGATGGTATCAGAGCATTGTGTTGCCTGTAGGCTTTGTAACCCTAGGAATTGACAAAAACCCTTAGAAAAATAGGAATTGTTTTGTTCCAAAACTTATTTACAAACAATCTTGTAAACTCTTTCCTCAACCATTTTGGTTTCAACTCTACACCTCATCTATATTCAAACTTGATGGAAAAGCCTACCCCATGGCCAAAGACTTCACCATGTGCAAAAGGACATCTTCAACTTCTTCAACTCTAATGACTTCAACATCTTCAGCATATTCACCAAGGACTTCCAACTTGGATATCACTAAAGACTACAAATGAGACAAGAAATCTTGCTCAAGAATTGAAGACTAAGGAAACACAACTTAGAAGGAGCCATGACCACCTTTGAAGATTTGTGACCAAGACACAAGAATTCTCCAAGGATACAAAGATCTCATTCAAGAAAAATCAATCAAGAAGGATGGAAAGATCACAAGTAAACCATGTAGATGGACCACCATATTTAGTTAAAGTCAAACACACCAACTTATGTGGTGTAACAAAATTATTTTGTTGTCTAAAAATGTGCTTGAAAATTGTTGTTTGAGTGGAGTGTTTGTTTGTGATTGCTTGCACATTGTTTGTGTAAATTGTGATGTGTGTGATTAGAATTATTCCCTTAGAAATCTTTTGCCTATGCTAACCCCAACTCAACCCAAACAGATGACTTCTCCAAGAAACTCCAACATCAAGGATGGTGACAACAACAACAATCAAGAGGACAACATGAGAGAACTCATAGCAACCCAAAACCAGTTGAACCAACTAACAGCTCAGTTCATAGCCAGCAATAGTGATAAAGATCCAGCACTGCAAAAGTTTTTGGAGGAACAATCCCAACTGATGCTTAAGGTGACTAATCAAATGATCAACATGGAAGAAAACTATCCCAACAGAATGTATGACAACAAGGATGAAAAAAATGTTATTCTAGATGGAGACCCAGCTTGTATTATTTGTGGAGACAAGGACCATACATCCAAGGAGCATGAAGATCAATGTCCTAACTGTGAAGAGAAACATCCTATTGGACAATGTCCTACCTCTCAAGCTACTTGTTACCTTTGTGAAGGAAACGACCATGTCCCTATCCAATGCCCCATCTATACCATTGTTGAACAAAGGAAACGAGAAGGATCCAAGTATGCCAAGAATGTTGATGGCAAAGGAAAAGGACCACTCATACCTCCAAACAAGACAACCCAATTCAAAGGACTAAAGAAACCTAAGAAACCAAAGCAAGACATGAGCCTTGTGCAATGTCGTAAATGTAAGGAAATGGGACACTACCCCAGTGGATGCCCAGAGAACCCGAAGAATAAAGAGATCGACCAAGTAGTGTGCAACAACTGCAAAGAGCTAGGCCACTATGTAGCCACTTGTCCACAAAAACTACGCAAGGAACTTGAAGACATCCACTGTTTCAATTGCAAGAACCAGGACACTATGCAAGCAATTGTCCAGAAAAGATGAAGAACAAGTTGAACAAGCCTATGGAGAAACTCAACCTTGGCCCATGAGTCAAGTGTTGAAACAAAGGACACTATACAGAAGGTAGCCCAAGGAAGTTTCATCAAGATTCCAAGCAAGCCAAGATGTAGTTTAGTTGGAAAATTTTTAAGGGTGGTAGTACCCTAGTTGTTTTGAACCTGCTTGTAACCCTAACCTTCCCAAATCTCGGGGACGAGATTTATTTTAAGGGTGGTAGCCTGTCACATCCCAAGATTTTCCAAATCTTGTAATGTGAAAAATAAATAAACAAAATAAATATTTGTTGAAAAATCAGGGTGAAAAGAAACTTTTGTTTCTAAAAGGAAACTTAAAATCCCATCCTGAACAAACTTTGGATAAAGTTTGAATTCAACAAATCCAAATCAAGAGAAATGCATTCCTCAATGAATGTATCTGGAAATTTGAACACTTGGAAAATAAATCCAAAACCCTAATCCCTAATGGAATAAAAACCATTTCCAAGTTATCTTCAAATCCATGGATTTGATCCATACAAAAATTGATCAACAAATATTCACAAAGGATCAAGTAAGACTATAGAGATTGGTTTCACTTAGTTTGGAACCATAAATAAAATCTTATGAATATAATAAGATAAGGAAATTGAATTTCCAAAGCTAATAAAGCCCTTACCAAAAACACCAAGTTTTGCAATAGCAACTCATTTGGTGAAACAAAAATAAAATTATTTGATTTAAAACCATTTCTAGTTAAATAGAAATGTGGTTTATTTATTAAAATTGGTTTTGGAAGAAAATCTTTGGAAAATGTTTTGTTTTAAACTCACTGACCCAAAACCCAGGTTTTGTGATTTGAAAACATACTTGGTGAACCCTATAGGTTAATGCCTTAGTAAAAATATTCCTACACCACATAAAATGACACTTTGTTTTGAAAATGGTTTATAAATGAAACCTTTTTGCAAATGACTTTTCCACTTGACAAAATGACCATTAGGTGTACCCAAATGTCTATGACCCACTAGGAACCACTTTTTCAAACAAAAAAGCTTGGCATGCTTGCATGCATTACTTGACTTTGTCATTTTGTGTGTTGTTTTGCTTGATTGGTAGATTGAGTTTGTGCCTTGCTTGATTGAACTGTAGTGACTTGAAGAGTGTGGTTGTGGCAAGCATAAGGAGTGAACCTATACCCTCTACCAAAAAGGCAAGTGATGCTTCATATCTTTTGTCCCATTATTTTCACTATGCATTAGTGTTTTTGCTAAGTAAATCTTGCATGGATTTTATTTGCTAAGTATAGACCTTGCTATGGGAAAACCTAGTAGATGAAGCCTTAGTGAAAATTACCTAAGTCAAGATTCCTATTACTATCATGCTTAGCTTAGCTAATAGAAAAAAGGGTGGAATATATATTCAAGCTATGGAAAATTTCTAAGTCTGTGGACTTATGTTTTGTTTAATAAAACAACTAAGTAAATGAATCACCTGGGTGGAATGGAAAGTTTGGTTTGTGTTGAGTGGTTATGCAAGTCCAGAATACTGGGGAAAACTTGGGCTCCACCAGGTCCAGTATACTGGGGAAAACTTGATATCTCACTTGTGGATGGCCACCCAGGAACAAAGAGATTTGAGATGTCAAATGTTGAGAAGCTTCAAGTGCAGCCACTTGGCAATATGGGCTCTGCCTGGATCATATAGGTTGCAATAACTTAGCCAAATGGACAGTTGGTGGTAGGGGATTGATAGGTTGGAACACGTCCATGTTGGTCTAAGGGAAGGCTTCTGAAAGATCTTGTCTTGGTGAAACCAAGTCTTGTGGGGAAAGTGCACCACCTCTGCAGAGTGTAAAATCTAAGTACTTAGCCATGTCCCTGGTAAAGGACAATTTGAGCATCAAGACATGGAAGCTTCAAGAATCTCATCACACCAATTTCTAAATAAAACTTGTGGGTGAACAAGGGTTAAAGGATCTTCAGTCTTTGATTGGTAGATGCCTTGGAAAGGATCTTCAGTCTTTGATTGGTAGATGCCTTGGGAAGGTTTTTGTCAAACAAAACTTAGTATTTTTCAAATGTTAGGGAAAAATCTATTTTGAGCAATGCAAGCCTCAACTCCACTTAGCCAAATGCATATAGATGATAGACTCCACTATACTACCAAAGTATCACTTGCCAATACAATTCAAATGTATTGACCCTTATGGCTGTAACTTGTAATGTTGCAGGTTTGATTGATTTTAGTGAAGATTGATTGATTAGGATTACAAAGTCTACAACCAACATCTGCCTGTGGCACTTTGAAGAAGAAGGACCCCATGCTTATAGTTATTCCGCTGCAATGTAATGTAATAGCCAAATGAGCTATGTATGATGTAATAAAATTATGTTATTCCTGGTTATAAAGTTATATTATGACCTTTGTTTCTTGATATTACATCTAAACTGTGGATGCTAGCTATTGATCCAGGGACTAGCATTGTAAACACAGGGGGCTCAATCTTATTTAAGGTTGGGGACCCTATAGATGGTATCAGAGCATTGTGTTGCCTGTAGGATTTGTAACCCTAGGATTGGACAAAAACCCTTAGAAAAATAGGAATTGTTTTGTTCCAAAACTTATTTACAAACAATCTTGTAAACTCTTTCCTCAACCATTTTGGTTTCAACTCTACACCTCATCTATATTCAAACTTGATGGAAAAGCCTACCCCATGGCCAAAGACTTCACCATGTGCAAAAGGACATCTTCAACTTCTTCAACTCTAATGACTTCAACATCTTCAGCATATTCACCAAGGACTTCCAACTTGGATATCACTAAAGACTACAAATGAGACAAGAAATCTTGCTCAAGAATTGAAGACTAAGGAAACACAACTTAGAAGGAGCCATGACCACCTTTGAAGATTTGTGACCAAGACACAAGAATTCTCCAAGGATACAAAGATCTCATTCAAGAAAAATCAATCAAGAAGGATGGAAAGATCACAAGTAAACCATGTAGATGGACCACCATATTTAGTTAAAGTCAAACACACCAACTTATGTGGTGTAACAAAATTATTTTGTTGTCTAAAAATGTGCTTGAAAATTGTTGTTTGAGTGGAGTGTTTGTTTGTGATTGCTTGCACATTGTTTGTGTAAATTGTGATGTGTGTGATTAGAATTATTCCCTTAGAAATCTTTTGCCTATGCTAACCCCAACTCAACCCAAACAGATGACTTCTCCAAGAAACTCCAACATCAAGGATGGTGACAACAACAACAATCAAGAGGACAACATGAGAGAACTCATAGCAACCCAAAACCAGTTGAACCAACTAACAGCTCAGTTCATAGCCAGCAATAGTGATAAAGATCCAGCACTGCAAAAGTTTTTGGAGGAACAATCCCAACTGATGCTTAAGGTGACTAATCAAATGATCAACATGGAAGAAAACTATCCCAACAGAATGTATGACAACAAGGATGAAAAAAATGTTATTCTAGATGGAGACCCAGCTTGTATTATTTGTGGAGACAAGGACCATACATCCAAGGAGCATGAAGATCAATGTCCTAACTGTGAAGAGAAACATCCTATTGGACAATGTCCTACCTCTCAAGCTACTTGTTACCTTTGTGAAGGAAACGACCATGTCCCTATCCAATGCCCCATCTATACCATTGTTGAACAAAGGAAACGAGAAGGATCCAAGTATGCCAAGAATGTTGATGGCAAAGGAAAAGGACCACTCATACCTCCAAACAAGACAACCCAATTCAAAGGACTAAAGAAACCTAAGAAACCAAAGCAAGACATGAGCCTTGTGCAATGTCGTAAATGTAAGGAAATGGGACACTACCCCAGTGGATGCCCAGAGAACCCGAAGAATAAAGAGATCGACCAAGTAGTGTGCAACAACTGCAAAGAGCTAGGCCACTATGTAGCCACTTGTCCACAAAAACTACGCAAGGAACTTGAAGACATCCACTGTTTCAATTGCAAGAACCAGGACACTATGCAAGCAATTGTCCAGAAAAGATGAAGAACAAGTTGAACAAGCCTATGGAGAAACTCAACCTTGGCCCATGAGTCAAGTGTTGAAACAAAGGACACTATACAGAAGGTAGCCCAAGGAAGTTTCATCAAGATTCCAAGCAAGCCAAGATGTAGTTTAGTTGGAAAATTTTTAAGGGTGGTAGTACCCTAGTTGTTTTGAACCTGCTTGTAACCCTAACCTTCCCAAATCTCGGGGACGAGATTTATTTTAAGGGTGGTAGCCTGTCACATCCCAAGATTTTCCAAATCTTGTAATGTGAAAAATAAATAAACAAAATAAATATTTGTTGAAAATCAGGGTGAAAAGAAACTTTTGTTTCTAAAAGGAAACTTAAAATCCCATCCTGAACAAACTTTGGATAAAGTTTGAATTCAACAAATCCAAATCAAGAGAAATGCATTCCTCAATGAATGTATCTGGAAATTTGAACACTTGGAAAATAAATCCAAAACCCTAATCCCTAATGGAATAAAAACCATTTCCAAGTTATCTTCAAATCCATGGATTTGATCCATACAAAAATTGATCAACAAATATTCACAAAGGATCAAGTAAGACTATAGAGATTGGTTTCACTTAGTTTGGAACCATAAATAAAATCTTATGAATATAATAAGATAAGGAAATTGAATTTCCAAAGCTAATAAAGCCCTTACCAAAAACACCAAGTTTTGCAATAGCAACTCATTTGGTGAAACAAAAATAAAATTATTTGATTTAAAACCATTTCTAGTTAAATAGAAATGTGGTTTATTTATTAAAATTGGTTTTGGAAGAAAATCTTTGGAAAATGTTTTGTTTTAAACTCACTGACCCAAAACCCAGGTTTTGTGATTTGAAAACATACTTGGTGAACCCTATAGGTTAATGCCTTAGTAAAAATATTCCTACACCACATAAAATGACACTTTGTTTTGAAAATGGTTTATAAATGAAACCTTTTTGCAAATGACTTTGCCACTTGACAAAATGACCATTAGGTGTACCCAAATGTCTATGACCCACTAGGAACCACTTTTTCAAACAAAAAAGCTTGGCATGCTTGCATGCATTACTTGACTTTGTCATTTTGTGTGTTGTTTTGCTTGATTGGTAGATTGAGTTTGTGCCTTGCTTGATTGAACTGTAGTGACTTGAAGAGTGTGGTTGTGGCAAGGATAAGGAGTGAACCTATACCCTCTACCAAAAAGGCAAGTGATGCTTCATATCTTTTGTCCCATTATTTTCACTATGCATTAGTGTTTTTGCTAAGTAAATCTTGCATGGATTTTATTTGCTAAGTATAGACCTCTGCCTGGATCATATAGGTTGCAATAACTTAGCCAAATGGACAGTTGGTGGTAGGGGATTGATAGGTTGGAACGCGTCCATGTTGGTCTAAGGGAAGGCTTCTGAAAGATCTTGTCTTGGTGAAACCAAGTCTTGTGGGGAAAGTGCACCACCTCTGCAGAGTGTAAAATCTAAGTACTTAGCCATGTCCCTGGTAAAGGACAATTTGAGCATCAAGACATGGAAGCTTCAAGAATCTCATCACACCAATTTCTAAATAAAACTTGTGGGTGAACAAGGGTTAAAGGATCTTTAGTCTTTGATTGGTAGATGCCTTGGAAAGGATCTTTAGTCTTTGATTGGTAGATGCCTTGGGAAGGTTTTTGTCAAACAAAACTTAGTATTTTTCAAATGTTAGGGAAAAATCTATTTTGAGCAATGCAAGCCTCAACTCCACTTAGCCAAATGCATATAGATGATAGACTCCACTATACTACCAAAGTATCACTTGCCAATACAATTCAAATGTATTGACCCTTGTGGCTGTAACTTGTAATGTTGCAGGTTTGATTGATTTTAGTGAAGATTGATTGATTAGGATTACAAAGTCTACAACCAACATCTGCCTGTGGCACTTTGAAGAAGAAGGACCCCATGCTTATAGTTATTCCGCTGCAATGTAATGTAATAGCCAAATGAGCTATCTATGATGTAATAAAATTATGTTATTCCTGGTTATAAAGTTATATTATGACCTTTGTTTCTTAATATTACATCTAAACTGTGGATGCTAGCTATTGATCCAGGGACTAGCATTGTAAACACAGGGGGCTCAATCTTATTTAAGGTTGGGGACCCTACAAGAACACACATGCAATGACACTGGTGGATCCATAGGTGGATTGTGAAAAGAGCACACATGCAATGACACTGGTGGATCCATGTGTGGTCTCTGAAGAGAACACACATTTCAATTACACTGGTGGATCCATATGTGGTATGTGAAAAGAACACACATGAAATGACTCCAGTTGTTGTTAGTAAAAAGAACACACATGCAATGACACTGGTGGATCCATATGTGCTATGTGAAAAGAACACACATGCAATGATTCTGGTTGTTAGTAAAAAGAACACACATGCAATGACACTGGTGGATCCATGTGTGGTCTCTAAAGAGAACACACATTTCAATGACTCTGGTTGTTGTTAGTAAAAAGAAAACACATGCAATGACACTGGTGGATCCATGTGTGGTCTCTAAAGAGAACACATATGCAATGACTCTAGTTGTTGTTAGTAAAAAAAGCACACATGCAATGACACTGGTGGATCCATAGGTGGATTGTGAAAAGAACACACATGCAATGACACTGGTGGATGCATATGTGGTATGTGAAAAGAACACACATGAAATTACTCCGGTTGTTGTTATTAAAAATAACACACATGCAATGACACTGGTTGTTGTTAGTAGAAAGAACACACATGCAATGACACTGGTGGATCCATGTGTGGTCTCTGAAGAGAACACACATGCAATGACTCCGGTTGTTGTTAGGAAAGAGAGCACACATGCAATGACACTGGTGGATCCATATGTGGATTGTAAAAAGAACACACATGCAATGACACTGGTGGATCCATATGTGGTATGTGAAAAGAACACACATGCAATGACTCCAGTTGTTGTTAGTAAAAAGAACACACATGCAATGACACTAGTGGATCCATGTGTGGACTCTGAAGAGAACACACATTTCAAGCACACTGGTGGATCCATATGTGTTATGTGAAAAGAACACACATGCAATTACACTGGTGGATCCATAGGTGGATTGTGAAAAGAGCACACATGCAATGACACTGGTGGATCCATATGTGGTATGTGAAAAGAACACACATGCAATGACTCGAGTTGTTGTTCGTTAAAAGAACACACATGCAATGACACTGGTGGATCCATGTGTGGTCTCTGAAGAGAACACACATTTCAATGACACTGGTGGATCCATATGTGGTATGTGAATAGAACACACATGAAATGACTCTAGTTGTTGTTAGTAAAAAGAAAACACATGCAATGACACTGGTGGATCCATGTGTGGTCTCTAAAGAGAACACATATGCAATGACTCTAGTTGTTGTTAGTAAAAAAAGCACACATGCAATGACACTGGTGGATCCATAGGTGGATTGTGAAAAGAACACACATGCAATGACACTGGTTGATGCATATGTGGTATGTGAAAAGAACACACATGAAATTACTCCGATTGTTGTTATTACAAATAACACACATGCAATGACACTGGTTGTTGTTAGTAAAAAGAACACACATGCAATCACACTGGTGGATCCATGTGTGGTCTCTGAAGAGAACACACATGCAATGAGTCCGGTTGTTGTTAGGGAAAAGAGCACACATGCAATGACACTGGTGGATCCATATGTGGATTGTAAAAAGAACACACATGCAATGACACTGGTGGATCCATATGTGGTATGTGAAAAGAACACACATGCAATGACTCCAGTTGTTGTTAGTAAAAAGAACACACATGCAATGACACTGGTGGATCCATGTGTGGTCTCTGAAGAGAACACACATTTCAAGCACACTGGTGGGTCCATATGTGGTATGTGAAAAGAACACACATGCAATTACACTGGTGGATCCATAGGTGGATTGTGAAAAGAGCACACATGCAATGACACTGGTGGATCCATATGTGGTATGTGAAAAGAACACACATGCAATGACTCCAGTTGTTGTTAGTAAAAAGAAGACACATGCAATGACACTGGTGGATCCATGTGTGGTCTCTAAAGAGAACACACATTTCAATCACACTGGTGGATCCATATGTGGTATGTGAAAAGAACACACATGCAATGACACTGGTGGATCCATAGGTGGATTGTGAAAAGAGCACACATGCAATGACACTGGTGGATCCATATGTGGTAAGTGAAAAGAACACACATGCAATGACTCTGGTTGTTGTTAGTAAAAAGAACACACGTGCAATGACACTGGTGGAGTCATGTGTGGTCTCTGAAGAGAACACACATTTCAATGACTATGGTTGTTGTTAGTAAAAAGAACACACATGCAATGACACTGGTGGATCCATGTGTGGTCTCTGAACAGAACACACATGCCATGACTCTGGTTGTTGTTAGTAAAAAGAGCACACGTGCAATGACACTGGTGGATCCATAGGTGGATTGTGTAAAGAACACACATGCAATGACACTGGTGGATCCATATGTGGTATGTGAAAAGAACACACATGAAATGACTCTAGTTGTTGTTAGTTAACATAACACACATGCAATGACACTAGTGGATCCATAGGTGGATTGTGAAAAGAGCACACATGCAATGACACTGGTGGATCCATATGTGGTATGTGAAAAGAACACACATGCAATGACTCTGGTTGTTGTGAGTAAAAAGAACACACATGCAATGACACTGGTGGATCCATAGGTGGATTGTGAAAAGATCACACACGCAATGACACTGGTTGATCCATATATGGTATGTGAAAAGAACACACATGCAATGACTCCAGTTGTTGTTAGTAAAAAGAACACACTTGCAATGACACTGGTGGATCCATGTGTGGTCTCTGAAGAGAACACACATTTCAATGACACTAGTGGATCCATATGTGGTATGTGAAAAGAACACACATGCAATGACACTGGTGGATCCATAGGTGGATTTTGAAAACAGCACACATCCAATGACACTGGTGGATCCATATGTGGTATGTGAAAATTACAAACATGCAATGACTCCAGTTGTTGTTAGTAAAAAGAACACACATGCAATGCCACTGGTGGATCCATATGTTGTATGTGAAAAGAACACACATGCAATGACTATGGTTGTTGTTCGTAAAAAGAACACACATGCAATGACACTGGTGGATCCATAGGTGGATTGTGAAAAGAGCACACATGCAATGACACTGGTGGATCCATATGTGGTATGTGAAAAGAACACACATGCAATGACTCTGGTTATTATTAGTAAAAAGAACACGCATGCAATGACACTGGTGGATCGATAGGTGGATTGTGAAAAGAGCACACATGCAATGACACTGGTGGATCCATATGTGGTATGTGAAAAGAACACACATGAAATGACTCTAGTTGTTGTTAGTAAAAAGAAAACACATGCAATGACACTGGTGGATCCATGTGTGGTCTCTAAAGAGAACACATATGAAATGACTCTAGTCGTTGTTAGTAAAAAAAGCACACATGCAATGACACTGGTGGATCCATAGGTGGATTGTGAAAAGAACACACATGCAATGACACTGGTGGATGCATATGTGGTATGTGAAAAGAACACACATGAAATTACTCCGGTTGTTGTTATTACAAACAACACACATGCAATGACACTGGTTGTTGTTAGTAAAAAGAACACACATGCAATCACACTGGTGGATCCATGTGTGGTCTCTGAAGAGAACACACATGCAATGAGTCCGGTTGTTGTTAGGGAAAAGAGCACACATGCAATGACACTGGTGGATCCATATGTGGATTGTAAAAAGAACACACATGCAATGACACTGGTGGATCCATATGTGGTATGTGAAAAGAACACACATGCAATGACTCCAGTTGTTGTTAGTAAAAAGAACACACATGCAATGAGACTGGTGGATCCATGTGTGGTCTCTGAAGAGAACACACATTTCAAGCACACTGGTGGGTCCATATGTGGTATGTGAAAAGAACACACATGCAATTACACTGGTGGATCCATAGGTGGATTGTGAAAAGAGCACACATGCAATGACACTGGTGGATCCATATGTGGTATGTGAAAAGAACACACATGCAATGACTCCAGTTGTTGTTAGTAAAAAGAAGACACATGCAATGACACTGGTGGATCCATGTGTGGTCTCTGAAGAGAACACACATTTCAATCACACTGGTGGATCCATATGTGGTATGTGAAAAGAACACACATGCAATGACACTGGTGGATCCATAGGTGGATTGTGAAAAGAGCACACATGCAATGACACTGGTGGATCCATATGTGGTAAGTGAAAAGAACACACATGCAATGACTCTGGTTGTTGTTAGTAAAAAGAACACACGTGCAATGACACTGGTGGAGTCATGTGTGGTCTCTGAAGAGAACACACATTTCAATGACTATGGTTGTTGTTAGTAAAAAGAACACACATGCAATGACACTGGTGGATCCATGTGTGGTCTCTGAACAGAACACACATGCCATGACTCTGGTTGTTGTTAGTAAAAAGAGCACACGTGCAATGACACTGGTGGATCCATAGGTGGATTGTGTAAAGAACACACATGCAATGACACTGGTGGATCCATATGTGGTATGTGAAAAGAACACACATGAAATGACTCTAGTTGTTGTTAGTTAAAATAACACACATGCAATGACACTAGTGGATCCATAGGTGGATTGTGAAAAGAGCACACATGCAATGACACTGGTGGATCCATATGTGGTATGTGAAAAGAACACACATGCAATGACTCTGGTTGTTGTGAGTAAAAAGAACACACATGCAATGACACTGGTGGATCCATAGGTGGATTGTGAAAAGATCACACACGCAATGACACTGGTTGATCCATATATGGTATGTGAAAAGAACACACATGCAATGACTCCAGTTGTTGTTAGTAAAAAGAACACACTTGCAATGACACTGGTGGATCCATGTGTGGTCTCTGAAGAGAACACACATTTCAATGACACTGGTGGATCCATATGTGGTATGTGAAAAGAACACACATGCAATGACACTGGTGGATCCATAGGTGGATTGTGAAAACAGCACACATCCAATGACACTGGTGGATCCATATGTGGTATGTGAAAATTACAAACATGCAATGACTCCAGTTGTTGTTAGTAAAAAGAACACACATGCAATGCCACTGGTGGATCCATATGTTGTATGTGAAAAGAACACACATGCAATGACTATGGTTGTTGTTAGTCAAAAGAACACACATGCAATGACACTGGTGGATCCATAGGTGGATTGTGAAAAGAGCACACATGCAATGACACTGGTGGATCCATATGTGGTATGTGAAAAGAACACACATGCAATGACTCTGGTTATTGTTAGTAAAAAGAACACGCATGCAATGACACTGGTGGATCGATAGGTGGATTGTGAAAAGAGCACACATGCAATGACACTGGTGGATCCATAATTGGTATGTGAAAAGAACACACATGAAATGACTCTAGTTGTTGTTAGTAAAAAGAAAACACATGCAATGACACTGGTGGATCCATGTGTGGTCTCTAAAGAGAACACATATGAAATGACTCTAGTTGTTGTTAGTAAAAAAAGCACACATGCAATGACACTGGTGGATCCATAGGTGGATTGTGAAAAGAACACACATGCAATGACACTGGTGGATGCATATGTGGTATGTGAAAAGAACACACATGAAATTACTCCGGTTGTTGTTATTACAAACAACACACATGCAATGACACTGGTTGTTGTTAGTAAAAAGAACACACATGCAATCACACTGGTGGATCCATGTGTGGTCTCTGAAGAGAACACACATGCAATGAGTCCGGTTGTTGTTAGGGAAAAGAGCACACATGCAATGACACTGGTGGATCCATATGTGGATTGTAAAAAGAACACACATGCAATGACACTGGTGGATCCATATGTGGTATGTGAAAAGAACACACATGCAATGACTCCAGTTGTTGTTCGTAAAAAGAACACACATGCAATGACACTGGTGGATCCATGTGTGGTCTCTGAAGAGAACACACATTTCAATCACACTGGTGGATCCATATGTGGTATGTGAAAAGAACACACATGCAATGACACTGGTGGATCCATAGGTGGATTGTGAAAAGAGCACACATGCAATGACACTGGTGGATCCATATGTGGTAAGTGAAAAGAACACACATGCAATGACTCTGGTTGTTGTTAGTAAAAAGAACACACGTGCAATGACACTGGTGGAGTCATGTGTGGTCTCTGAAGAGAACACACATTTCAATGACTATGGTTGTTGTTAGTAAAAAGAACACACGTGCAATGACACTGGTGGATCCATGTGTGGTCTCTGAACAGAACACACATGCCATGACTCTGGTTGTTGTTAGTAAAAAGAGCACACGTGCAATGACACTGGTGGATCCATAGGTGGATTGTGTAAAGAACACACATGCAATGACACTGGTGGATCCATATGTGGTACGTGAAAAGAACACACATGAAATGACTCTAGTTGTTGTTAGTTAAAATAACACACATGCAATGACACTGGTGGATCCATAGGTGGATTGTGAAAAGAGCACACATGCAATGACACTGGTGGATCCATATGTGGTATGTGAAAAGAACACACATGCAATGACTCTGGTTGTTGTGAGTAAAAAGAACACACATGCAATGACACTGGTGGATCCATAGGTGGATTGTGAAAAGATCACACACGCAATGACACTGGTTGATCCATATATGGTATGTGAAAAGAACACACCTGCAATGACTCCAGTTGTTGTTAGTAAAAAGAACACACCTGCAATGACACTAGTGGATCCATGTGTGGTCTCTGAAGAGAACACACATTTCAATGACACTGGTGGATCCATATGTGGTATGTCAAAAGAACACACATGCAATGACACTGGTGGATCCATAGGTGGATTGTGAAAACAGCACACATCCAATGACACTGGTGGATCCATATGTGGTATGTGAAAATTACAAACATGCAATGACTCCAGTTGTTGTTAGTAAAAAGAACACACATGCAATGCCACTGGTGGATCCATATGTTGTATGTGAAAAGAACACACATGCAATGACTCTGGTTGTTGTTAGTAAAAAGAACACACATGCAATGACACTGGTGGATCCATAGGTGGATTGTGAAAAGAGCACACATGCAATGACACTGGTGGATCCATATGTGGTATGTGAAAAGAACACACATGCAATGACTCTGGTTATTGTTAGTAAAAAGAACACGCATGCAATGACACTGGTGGATCGATAGGTGGATTGTGAAAAGAGCACACATGCAATGACACTGGTGGATCCATAATTGGTATGTGAAAAGAACACACATGAAATGACTCTAGTTGTTGTTAGTAAAAAGAAAACACATGCAATGACACTGGTGGATCCATGTGTGGTCTCTAAAGAGAACACATATGAAATGACTCTAGTTGTTGTTAGTAAAAAAAGCACACATGCAATGACACTGGTGGATCCATAGGTGGATTGTGAAAAGAACACACATGCAATGACACTGGTGGATGCATATGTGGTATGTGAAAAGAACACACATGAAATTACTCCGGTTGTTGTTATTACAAACAACACACATGCAATGACACTGGTTGTTGTTAGTAAAAAGAACACACATGCAATCACACTGGTGGATCCATGTGTGGTCTCTGAAGAGAACACACATGCAATGAGTCCGGTTGTTGTTAGGGAAAAGAGCACACATGCAATGACACTGGTGGATCCATATGTGGATTGTAAAAAGAACACACATGCAATGACACTGGTGGATCCATATGTGGTATGTGAAAAGAACACACATGCAATGACTCCAGTTGTTGTTCGTAAAAAGAACACACATGCAATGACACTGGCGGATCCATGTGTGGTCTCTGAAGAGAACACACATTTCAATCACACTGGTGGATCCATATGTGGTATGTGAAAAGAACACACATGCAATGACACTGGTGGATCCATAGGTGGATTGTGAAAAGAGCACACATGCAATGACACTGGTGGATCCATATGTGGTAAGTGAAAAGAACACACATGCAATGACTCTGGTTGTTGTTAGTAAAAAGAACACACGTGCAATGACACTGGTGGAGTCATGTGTGGTCTCTGAAGAGAACACACATTTCAATGACTATGGTTGTTGTTAGTAAAAAGAACACACGTGCAATGACACTGGTGGATCCATGTGTGGTCTCTGAACAGAACACACATGCCATGACTCTGGTTGTTGTTAGTAAAAAGAGCACACGTGCAATGACACTGGTGGATCCATAGGTGGATTGTGTAAAGAACACACATGCAATGACACTGGTGGATCCATATGTGGTACGTGAAAAGAACAGACATGAAATGACTCTAGTTGTTGTTAGTTAAAATAACACACATGCAATGACACTGGTGGATCCATAGGTGGATTGTGAAAAGAGCACACATGCAATGACACTGGTGGATCCATATGTGGTATGTGAAAAGAACACACATGCAATGACTCTGGTTGTTGTGAGTAAAAAGAACACACATGCAATGACACTGGTGGATCCATAGGTGGATTGTGAAAAGATCACACACGCAATGACACTGGTCGATCCATATATGGTATGTGAAAAGAACACACCTGCAATGACTCCAGTTGTTGTTAGTAAAAAGAACACACCTGCAATGACACTAGTGGATCCATGTGTGGTCTCTGAAGAGAACACACATTTCAATGACACTGGTGGATCCATATGTGGTATGTCAAAAGAACACACATGCAATGACACTGGTGGATCCATAGGTGGATTGTGAAAACAGCACACATCCAATGACACTGGTGGATCCATATGTGGTATGTGAAAATTACAAACATGCAATGACTCCAGTTGTTGTTAGTAAAAAGAACACACATGCAATGCCACTGGTGGATCCATATGTTGTATGTGAAAAGAACACACATGCAATGACTCTGGTTGTTGTTAGTAAAAAGAACACACATGCAATGACACTGGTGGATCCATAGGTGGATTGTGAAAAGAGCACACATGCAATGACACTGGTGGATCCATATGTGGTATGTGAAAAGAACACACATGCAATGACTCTGGTTATTGTTAGTAAAAAGAACACACATGCAATGACACTGGTGGATGGATAGGTGGATTGTGAAAAGAGCACACATGCAATGACACTGGTGGATCCATATGTGGTATGTGAAAAGAACACACATGCAATGACTCCAGTTGTTGTTAGTAAAAAGAACACACATGCAATAACACTGATGGATCCATGTGTGGTCTCTGAAGAGAACACACATTTCAATTACACTGGTGGATCCATATGTGGTATGTGAAAAGAACACACATGAAATGACTCCAGTTGTTGTTAGTAAAAAGAACACACATGCAATGACACTGGTGGATCCATATGTGCTATGTGAAAAGAACACACATGCAATGACTCTGGTTGTTGTTAGTAAAAAGAACACACATGCAATGACACTGGTGGATCCATGTGTGGTCTCTAAAGATAACACACATTTCAATGACTCTGGTTGTTGTTAGTAAAAAGAAAACACATGCAATGACACTGGTGGATCCATGTGTGGTCTCTAAAGAGAACACATATGCAATGACTCTAGTTGTTGTTAGTAAAAAAAGCACACATGCAATGACACTGGTGGATCCATAGGTGGATTGTGAAAAGAACACACATGCAATGACACTAGTGGATGCATATGTGGTATGTGAAAAGAACACACATGAAATTACTCCGGTTGTTGTTATTAAAAATAACACACATGCAATGACACTGGTTGTTGTTAGTAAAAAGAACACACATGCAATGACACAGTGGATCCATGTGTGGTCTCTGAAGAGAACACACATGCCATGACTCCGGTTGTTGTTAGGAAAAAGAGCACACATGCAATGACACTGGTGGATCCATATGTGGATTGTAAAAAGAACACACATGCAATGACACTGGTGGATCCATATGTGGTATGTGAAAAGAACACACATGCAATGACTCCAGTTGTTGTTAGTAAAAAGAACACACATGCAATGACACTGGTGGATCCATGTGTGGTCTCTGAAGAGAACACACATTTCAAGCACACTGGTGGACCCATATGTGGTATGTGAAAAGAACACACATGCAATTACACTGGTGGATCCGTAGGTGGATTGTGAAAAAAGCACACATGCAATGACACTGGTGGATCCATATGTGGTATGTGAAAAGAACACACATGCAATGACTCGAGTTGTTGTTCGTTAAAAGAACACACATGCAATGACACTGGTGGATCCATGTGTGGTCTCTGAAGAAAATACACATTTCAATGACACTGGTGGATCCATATGTGGTATGTGAAAAGAACACACATGAAATGACTCCAGTTGTTGTTAGTAAAAAGAACACACATGCAATGACACTGGTGGATCCATATGTGGTATGTGAGAAAAAACACATGCAATGACTCTGTTTGTTGTTACTAAAAAGAACACACATGCAATGACACTGGTGGATCCATGTGTGGTCTCTAAAGAGAACACATATGCAATGACTCTAGTTGTTGTTAGTAAAAAAAGCACACATGCAATGACACTGGTGGATCCATAGGTGGATTGTGAAAAGAACACACATTCAATGACACTGGTGGATGCATATGTGGTATGTGAAAAGAACACACATGAAATTACTCCGGTTGTTGTTATTACAAAAAACACACATGCAGTGACACTGGTTGTTGTTAGTAAAAAGAACACACATGCAATCACACTGGTGGATCCATGTGTGGTTTCTGAAGAGAACACACATGCAATGAGTCCGGTTGTTGTTAGGGAAAAGAGCACACATGCAATGACACTGGTGGATCCATATGTGGATTGTAAAAAGAACACACATGCAATGACACTAGTGGATCCATATGTGGTATGTGAAAAGAACACACATGCAATGACTCCAGTTGTTGTTAGTAAAAAGAACACACATGCAATGAGACTGGTGGATCCATGTGTGGTCTCTGAAGAGAACACACATTTCAAGCACACTAGTGGGTCCATATGTGGTATGTGAAAAGAACACACATGCAATTACACTGGTGGATCCATAGGTGGATTGTGAAAAGAGCACACATGCAATGACACTGGTGGATCCATGTGTTGTCTCTAAAGACAACACAAATGCAATGACTGTGGCTGTTGTCAGTAAAAAGAGCACACATGCGAGGACACTGGTGAATCCATAGGTGGATTGTGAAAAGAGCACACATGCAATGACACTGGTGGATCCATATGAGGTATGTGAAAAGAACACACATGTAATGACTCTGGTGGTTGTTAGTAAAAAGAACACACATGCAATGAAACTGGTGGATCGATGTGTGGTCTCTAAAGAGAACACACATTTCAATGACTCTGGTTGTTGTTAGTAAAAAGAACACACATGCAATGACACTGGTGGATCCATGTGTGGTCTCTGAAGAGAACACACATGCAATGACTCTGGTTGTTGTTAGGAAAAAGAGCACAAATGCAATGAAACTAGTGGATCCATATGTGGTATATGATAACAACACACATGCAATGACTCCAGTTGTTGTTACTAAAAAGAACACACATGCAATGACACTGGTGGATCCATGTGTGGTCACTGAAGAAAACACACATTTCAATGACACTGGTGGATCCATATGTGGTATGTAAAAAGAACACACATGCAATGACACTAGTGGATCCATAGGTGGATTGTGAAAAGAGCACACATGCAATAACACTGGTGGATCCATATGTGGTATGTGAAAAGAACACACATGCAATGACTCCAGTTGTTGTTAGTAAAAAGAAGACACATGCAATGACACTGGTGGATCCATGTGTGGTCTCTGAAGAGAACACACATTTCAATCACACTGGTGGATCCATATGTGGTATGTGAAAAGAACACACATGCAATGACACTGGTGGATCCATAGGTGGATTGTGAAAAGAACACACATGCAATGACACTGGTGGATCCATAGGTGGATTGTGAAAAGAGCACACATGCAATGACACTGGTGGATCCATATGTGGTAAGTGAAAAGAACACACATGCAATGACTCTGGTTGTTGTTAGTAAAAAGAACACACGTGCAATGACACTGGTGGAGTCATGTGTGGTCTCTGAAGAGAACACACATTTCAATGACTATGGTTGTTGTTAGTAAAAAGAACACACGTGCAATGACACTGGTGGATCCATGTGTGGTCTCTGAACAGAACACACATGCCATGACTCTGGTTGTTGTTAGTAAAAAGAGCACATGTGCAATGACACCGGTGGATCCATAGGTGGATTGTGTAAAGAACACACATGCAATGACACTGGTGGATCCATATGTGGTATGTGAAAAGAACACACATGAAATGACTCTAGTTGTTGTTAGTTAAAATAACACACATGCAATGACACTGGTGGATCCATAGGTGGATTGTGAAAAGAGCACACATGCAATGACACTGGTGGATCCGTATGTGGTATGTGAAAAGAACACACATGCAATGACTCTGGTTGTTGTGAGTAAAAAGAACACACATGCAATGACACTGGTGGATCCATAGGTGGATTGTGAAAAGATCACACACGCAATGACACTGGTTGATCCATATATGGTATGTGAAAAGAACACACATGCAATGACTCCAGTTGTTGTTAGTAAAAAGAACACACCTGCAATGACACTAGTGGATCCATGTGTGGTCTCTGAAGAGAACACACATTTCAATGACACTGGTGGATCCATATGTGGTATGTGAAAAGAACACACATGCAATGACACTGGTGGATCCATAGGTGGATTGTGAAAACAGCACACATCCAATGACACTGGTGGATCCATATGTGGTATGTGAAAATTACAAACATGCAATGACTCCAGTTGTTGTTAGTAAAAAGAACACACATGCAATGCCACTGGTGGATCCATATGTTGTATGTGAAAAGAACACACATGCAATGACTCTGGTTGTTGTTAGTAAAAAGAACACACATGCAATGACACTGGTGGATCCATAGGTGGATTGTGAAAAGAGCACACATGCAATGACACTGGTGGATCCATATGTGGTATGTGAAAAGAACACACATGCAATGACTCTGGTTATTGTTAGTAAAAAGAACACACATGCAATGACACTGGTGGATCGATAGGTGGATTGTGAAAAGAGCACACAAGCAATGACACTGGTGGATCCATATGTGGTATGTGAAAAGAACACACATGCAATGACTCCAGTTGTTGTTAGTAAAAAGAACACACATGCAATGACACTGATGGATCCATGTGTGGTCTCTGAAGAGAACACACATTTCAATTACACTGGTGGATCCATATGTGGTATGTGAAAAGAACACACATGAAATGACTCCAGTTGTTGTTAGTAAAAAGAACACACATGCAATGACACTGGTGGATCCATATGTGCTATGTGAAAAGAACACACATGCAATGACTCTGGTTGTTGTTAGTAAAAAGAACACACATGCAATGACACTGGTGGATCCATGTGTGGTCTCTAAAGATAACACACATTTCAATGACTCTGGTTGTTGTTAGTAAAAAGAAAACACATGCAATGACACTGGTGGATCCATGTGTGGTCTCTAAAGAGAACACATATGCAATGACTCTAGTTGTTGTTAGTAAAAAAAGCACACATGCAATGACACTGGTGGATCCATAGGTGGATTGTGAAAAGAACACACATGCAATGACACTAGTGGATGCATATGTGGTATGTGAAAAGAACACACATGAAATTACTCCGGTTGTTGTTATTAAAAATAACACACATGCAATGACACTGGTTGTTGTTAGTAAAAAGAACACACATGCAATGACACGGTGGATCCATGTGTGGTCTCTGAAGAGAACACACATGCAATGACTCCGATTGTTGTTAGGAAAAAGAGCACACATGCAATGACACTGGTCGATCCATATGTGGATTGTAAAAAGACACACACATGCAATGACACTGGTGGATCCATATGTGGTATGTGAAAAGAACACACATGCAATGACTCCCGTTGTTGTTAGTAAAAAGAACACACATGCAATGACACTGGTGGATCCATGTGTGGTCTCTGAAGAGAACACACATTTCAAGCACACTGGTGGACCCATATGTGGTATGTGAAAAGAACACACATGCAATTACACTGGTGGATCCGTAGGTGGATTGTGAAAAAAAAGCACACATGCAATGACACTGGTGGATCCATATGTGGTATGTGAAAAGAACACACATGCAATGACTCGAGTTGTTGTTCGTTAAAAGAACACACATGCAATGACACTGGTGGATCCATGTGTGGTCTCTGAAGAGAACACACATTTCAATGACACTGGTGGATCCATATGTGGTATGTGAAAAGAACACACATGAAATGACTCTGGTGGATCCATATGTGGTATGTGAAAAAAAACATGCAATGACTCTAGTTGTTGTTACTAAAAAGAACACACATGCAATGACACTGGTGGATCCATGTGTGGTCTCTAAAGAGAACACACATTTCAATGACTCTGGTTGTTGTTAGTAAAAAGAACACACATGCAATGACATTGGTGGATCCACGTGTGGTCTTTGGAGAGAACACAAATGCAATGACTGTGGCTGTTGTTAGTAAAAAGAGCACACATGCAAGGACACTGGTGGATCCATAGGTGGATTCTGAAAAGAACACACATGCAATGACACTGGTGGATCCATATGAGGTATGTGAAAAGAACACACATGCAATGACTCCAGTTGTTGTTAGTTAAAACAACACACATGCAATGACACGGGTGGACCCATGTGTGGTCTCTAAAGAGAACACACATTTCAATGACACTGGTGGATCCCTATGTGGTATGTGAAAAGAACACACATGAAATGACTCTAGTTGTTCTTAGTAAAAAGAACACACATGCAATGACACTGGTGGATCCATATGAGGTATGTGAAAAGAACACACATGCAATACTCTAGTTGTTGTTAGTAAAAAGAACACACATGCAATGACATTGGTGGATCCATGTGTGATCTCTAAAGAGAACACACATTTCAATGACTCTGGTTGTTGTTAGTAAAAAGAACACACATGCAATGACACTGGTGGATCCATGTGTGGTCTCTGAAGAGAACACACATGCAATGACGGTGGCGGTTGTTAGTAAAAAGAGAACACATGCAATGACACTGGTGGATCCATAGGTGGATTGTGAAAAGAACACACATGCAATGACACTGGTGAATCCATATGTGGTATGTGAAAAGAACACACATGAAATGACTCCAGTTGTTGTTAGTAAAAAGAACACACATGCAATGACACTAGTGGATCCATCTGCGGTCTCTGAAGAGAACACACATGCAATGACACTAGTTGTTGTTAGTAAAAAGAGCACACATGCAATGACACTAGTGGATCCATAGGTGGATTGTGAAAAGAGCACACATGCAATGACACTGGTGGATCCATATGTGGTATGTGAAAACAACACACATGCAATGACTCTAGTTGTTGCTAGTAAAAATAACACACATGCAATGACACTGGTGGATCCATGTGTGGTCTCTGAAGAGAACACACATTTCAATGACACTAGTGGATCCATATGTGGTATGTGAAAAGAACACACATGAAATGACTCTAGTTGTTGTTAGTAAAAAGAACACACATGCAATGACACTGGTGGATCCATATGTGGTATGTGAAAAGAACACACATGCAATGACTCTGGTTGTTGTTACTAAAAAGAACACACATGCAATGACACTGGTTGATCCATGTGTGGTCTCTAAAGAGAACACACATTTCAATGACTCTGGTTGTTGTTAGTAAAAAGAACACACATGCAATGACACTGGTGGATCCATGTGTGGTCTCTGGAGAGAACACAAATGCAATGACTGTGGCTGTTGTTAGTAAAAAGAGCACACATGCAAGGACACTGGTGGATCCATAGGTGGATTCTGAAAAGAACACACATGCAATGACACTGGTGGATCCATATGAGGTATGTGAAAAGAACACACATGCAATGACTCCAGTTGTTGTTAGTTAAAACAACACACATGCAATGACACGGGTGGACCCATGTGTGGTCTCTAAAGAGAACACACATTTCAATGACACTGGTGGATCCCTATGTGGTATGTGAAAAGAACACACATGAAATGACTCTAGTTGTTCTTAGTAAAAAGAACACACATGCAATGACACTGGTGGATCCATATGAGGTATGTGAAAAGAACACACATGCAATACTCTAGTTGTTGTTAGTAAAAAGAACACACATGCAATGACATTGGTGGATCCATGTGTGATCTCTAAAGAGAACACACATTTCAATGACTCTGGTTGTTGTTAGTAAAAAGAACACACATGCAATGACACTGGTGGATCCATGTGTGGTCTCTGAAGAGAACACACATGCAATGACGGTGGAGGTTGTTAGTAAAAAGAGAACACATGCAATGACACTGGTGGATCCATAGGTGGATTGTGAAAAGAACACACATGCAATGACACTGGTGAATCCATATGTGGTATGTGAAAAGAACACACATGAAATGACTCCAGTTGTTGTTAGTAAAAAGAACACACATGCAATGACACTAGTGGATCCATCTGCGGTCTCTGAAGAGAACACACATGCAATGACACTAGTTGTTGTTAGTAAAAAGAGCACACATGCAATGACACTAGTGGATCCATAGGTGGATTGTGAAAAGAGCACACATGCAATGACACTGGTGGATCCATATGTGGTATGTGAAAACAACACACATGCAATGACTCTAGTTGTTGCTAGTAAAAATAACACACATGCAATGACACTGGTGGATCCATGTGTGGTCTCTGAAGAGAACACACATTTCAATGACACTAGTGGATCCATATGTGGTATGTGAAAAGAACACACATGAAATGACTCTAGTTGTTGTTAGTAAAAAGAACACACATGCAATGACACTGGTGGATCCATATGTGGTATGTGAAAAGAACACACATGCAATGACTCTGGTTGTTGTTACTAAAAAGAACACACATGCAATGACACTGGTTGATCCATGTGTGGTCTCTAAAGAGAACACACATTTCAATGACTCTGGTTGTTGTTAGTAAAAAGAACACACATGCAATGACACTGGTGGATCCATGTGTGGTCTCTGGAGAGAACACAAATGCAATGACTGTGGCTGTTGTTAGTAAAAAGAGCACACATGCAAGGACACTGGTGGATCCATAGGTGGATTGTGAAAAGAACACACATGCAATGACACTGGTGGATCCATATGAGGTATGTGAAAAGAACACACATGCATTGACTCCAGTTGTTGTTAGTTTAAAGAACACACATGCAATGACACTGGTGGATCCATGTGTGGTCTCTGAAGAGAACACACATTTCAATGACACTGGTGGATCCCTATGTGGTATGTGAAAAGAACACACATGAAATGACTCCAGTTGTTGTTAGTAAAAAGAACACACATGCAACGACACTGGTGGATCCATATGAGGTATGTGAAAAGAACACACGTGCAATGACTCTAGTTGTTGTTAGTAAAAAGAACACACATGCAATGACATTGGTGGATCCATGTGTGATCTCTAAAGAGAACACACATTTCAGTGACTCTGGTTGTTGTTAGAAAAAGAACACACATGCAATGACACTGGTGGATCCATGTGTTGTCTCTAAAGAGAACACAAATGCAATGACTGTGGCTGTTGTTAGTAAAAAGAAAACACATGCAATGACACTAGTGTATCCATAGGTGGATTGTGAAAAGAACACACATGCAATGACACTGGTGGATCCATAAGTCGTATGTGAAAAGAACACACATGAAATGACTCCAGTTGTTGTTAGTTAAAATAACACACATGCAATGACACTGGTGGATCCATGTGTGGTCTCCGAAGAGAACACACATGCAATGACACTAGTTGTTGTTAGTAAAAAGAGCACACATGTAATGACACTAGTGGATCCATAGGTGCATTGTGAAAAGAGCACACATGCAATGACACTGGTGGATCCATATGTGGTATGTGAAAACAACACACATGCAATGACTCTAGTTGTTGCTAGTAAAAATAACACACATGCAATGACACTGGTGGATCCATGTGTGGTCCCTGAAGAGAACACAGATTTCAATGACACTAGTGGAATCATATGTGGTATGTGAAAAGAACACACATGAAATGACTCCAGTTGTTGTTAGTAAAAAGAACACACATGCACTGACACTGGTGGATCCATATGTGGTATGTGAAAAGAACACACATGCAATGACTCCAGTTGTTGTTAGTAAAAAGAACACACCTGCAATGACACTAGTGGATCCATGTGTGGTCTCTGAAGAGATCACACATTTCAATGACACTTGTGGATCCATATGTGGTATGTGAAAAGAACACACATGCAATGACACTGGTGGATCCATAGGTGGATTGTGAAAAGAGCACACATGCAATGACACTGGTGGATCCATATGTGGTATGTGAAAAGAAAAAACATGCAATGACTCCAGTTGTTGTTAGTAAAAAGTACACACATGCAATGACACTGGTGGATCCATATGTTGTATGTGTAAAGAACACACATGCAATGACCCCGGTTGTTGTTAGTAAAAATAACACACATGCAATGACGCTGGTGGATCCATAGGTGGATTGTGAAAAGAGCACACATGCAATGACACTGCTGGATCCATATGTGGTATGTGAAAAGAACACACATAAAATGACTCTAGTTGTTGTTAGTAAAAAGAACACACATGCAATGACACTGGTGGATCCATGTGTGGTCTCTGAAGAGAACACACATTTCAATGACACTGGTGGATCCATATGTGGCATGTGAAAAGAACACACATGAAATGACTCCAGTTGTTGTTAGTAAAAAAAACACACATGCAATGACACTGGTGGATCCATATGTGCTATGTGAAAAGAACACACATGCAATGACTCTGGTTCTTGTGAGTAAAAAGAACACACATGCAATGACACTGGTGGATCCATGTGTGGTCTCTGAAGAGAACACACATTTCAATGACTCTGGTTGTTGTTAGTAAAAAAACACACATGCAATGACACTAGTGGATCCATGTGTGGTCTCTGAAGAGAACACACATGCAATGACTCTAGTTATTGTTAGTAAAAAGAGCACACATGCAATGACACTGGGGGGTCCATAGGTGGATTGTGAAAAGAACACACATGCAATGCCACTAGTGGATCCATATGTGGTATGTGAAAAGAACACACATGAAATTACTCTGGTTGTTGTTATTAAAAAGAACACACATGCAATGACTCTGGTGGATCCATGTCTGGTCTCTAAAGAGAACACACATTTCAATGACTCTGGTTGTTGTTAGTAAAAAGAACACACATGCAATGACACTGGTGGATCCATGTGTGGTCTCTAAAGAGAACACACATGCAATGACTCTGGTTGTTGTTAGGAAAACGAGCACACATGCAATGACACTGGTGTATCCATCTGTCGATTGTGAAAAGAACACACATGCAATGACACTGGTGGATCCATATGTGGTATGTGAAAAGGACACACATGCAATGACTCCAGTTGTTGTTAGTAAAAAGAACACACATGCAATGATACTGGTGGATCCATGTGTGGTCTCTGAAGAGAACACACATTTCAATCACACTGGTGGATCCATATGTGGTATGTGAAAAGGACACACATGCAATGACACTGGTGGATCCATCGGTGGATTGTGAAAAGAGCACACATGCAATGAACCTGGTGGATCCATATGTGGTATGTGAAAAGAACACACATGCAATGAATCTGGTTGTTGTTAGTTAAAAGAACACACATGCAATGACACTGGTGGATCCATATGTGGTCACTAAAGAGAACACACATTTCAATGACACTGGTGGATCCCCATGTGGTATGTGAAAAGAACACACATGAAATGACTCCAGTTGTTGGTAGTAAAAAGAACACACATGCAATGACACTGGTGGATCCATATGTTGTATGTGAAAAGAACACATATGCAATGACTCTGGTTGTTGTTAGTAAAAAGAACACACATGCAATGACACTGGTGGATCCATGTGTGGTCTCTGAAGAGAACACACATTTCAATGACTCTGGTTGTTGTTAGTAAAAAGAACACACATGCAATGACACTGGTGGATCCATGTGTTGTCTCTAAAGAGAACACAAATGCAATGACTGTGGCTGTTGTTAGTAAAAAGAGCACACATGCAAGGACACTGGTGGATCCATATTTGGTATGTGAAAAGAAAAAACATGCAATGACTCCAGTTGTTGTTAGTAAAAAGAACACACATGCAATGACACTGGTGGATCCATATGTTGTATGTGAAAAGAACACACATGCAATGACTCCGGTTGTTGTTAGTAAAAAGAACACACATGCAATGACACTGGTGGATCCATAGGTGGATTGTGAAAAGAGCACACATGCAATGACACTGGTGGATCCATATGTGGTATGTGAAAAGAACACACATAAAATGACTCTAGTTGTTGTTAGTAAAAAGAACACACATGCAATGACATTGGTGGATCCATGTGTGGTCTGTGAAGAGAACACACATTTCAATGACACTGGTGGATCCATATGTGGTATGTGAAAAGAACACACATGAAATGACTCCAGTTGTTGTTAGTAAATAGAACACACATGCAATGACACTGGTGGATCCATATGTGCTATGTGAAAAGAACACACATGCAATGACTCTGGTTCTAGTTAGTAAAAATAACACACATGCAATGACACTTGTGGATCCATGTGTGGTCTCTGAAGAGAACACACATTTCAATGAGTCTGGTTGTTGTTAGTAAAAAAGAACACACATGCAATGACACTAGTGGATCCATGTGTGGTCTCTGAAGAGAACACACATGCAATGACTCTAGTTATTGTTAGTAAAAAGAGCACACATGCAATGACACTGGGGGATCCATAGGTGGATTGTGAAAAGAACACACATGCAATGCCACTGGTGGATCCATATGTGGTATGTGAAAAGAACACACATGAAATTACTCTGGTTGTTGTTATTAAAAAGAACACACATGCATGACTCTGGTGGATCCATGTGTGGTCTCTGAAGAGAACACACATTTCAATGACTCTGGCTGTTGTTAGTAAAAAGAACACACATGCAATGACACTAGTGGATCCATGTGTGGTCTCTGAAGAGAACACACATGCAATGACTCTGGTTGTTGTTAGTTAAAAGAGCACACATGCAATGACACTGGTGTATCCATCTGTGGATTGTGAAAACAACACACATGCAATGACACTGGTGGATCCATATGTGCTATGTGAAAAGGACACACATGCAATGACTCCAGTTGTTGTTAGTAAAAAGAACACACATGCAATGACACTGGTGGATCCATGTGTGGTCTCTAAAGAGAACACACATTTCAATCACACTGGTGGATCCATATGTGGTATGTGAAAAGAACACACATGCAATGACACTGGTGGATCCATAGGCGGATTGTGAAATGAGCACACATGCAATGAACCTGGTGGATCCATATGTGGTATGTGAAAAGAACACACATGCAATGACTCTAGTTGTTGCTAGTTAAAAGAACACATATGCAATGACACTGGTGGATCCATATGTGGTCACTAAAGAGAACAAACATTTCAATGACACTGGTGGATCCCTATGTGGTATGTGAAAAGAACACACATGAAATGACTCCAGTTGTTGTTAGTAAAAAGAACAAACATGCAATGACACTGGTGGATCGATATGAGGTATGTGAAAAGAACACACGTGCAATGACTCTAGTTGTTGTTAGTAAAAAGAACACACATGCAATGACATTGGTGGATCCATGTGTGATCTCTAAAGAGAACACACATTTCAATGACTCTGGTTGTTGTTAGAAAAAGAACACACATGCAATGACACTGGTGGATCCATGTGTTGTCTCTAAAGAGAACACAAATGCAATGACTGTGGCTGTTGTTAGTAAAAAGAAAACACATGCAATGACACTGGTGTATCCATAGGTGGATCGTGAAAAGAACACACATGCAATGACACTGGTGGATCCATATGTCGTATGTGAAAAGAACACACATGAAATGACTCCAGTTGTTGTTAGTTAAAAGAACACACATGCAATGACACTGGTGGATCCACGTGTGGTCTCTGAAGAGAACACACATGCAATGACACTGGTTGTTGTTAGTAAAAAGAGCACACATGTAATGACACTAGTGGATCCATAGGTGCATTGTGAAAAGCGCACACATCCAATGACACTGGTGGATCCATATGTGATATGTGAAAACAACACACATGCAATGACTCTAGTTGTTGCTAGTAAAAATAACACACATGCAATGACACTGGTGGATCCATGTGTGGTCCCTGAAGAGAACACAGATTTCAATGACACTAGTGGAATCACATGTGGTATGTGAAAAGAACACACATGAAATGACTCCAGTTGTTGTTAGTAAAAAGAACACACATGCACTGACACTGGTGGATCCATATGTGGTATGTGAAAAGAACACACATGCAATGACTCCAGTTGTTGTTAGTAAAAAGAACACACCTGCAATGACACTAGTGGATCCATGTGTGGTCTCTGAAGAGATCACACATTTCAATGACACTTGTGGATCCATATGTGGTATGTGAAAAGAACACACATGCAATGACACTGGTGGATCCATAGGTGGATTGTGAAAAGTGCACACATGCAATGACACTGGTGGATCCATATGTGGTATATGAAAAGAAAAAACATGCAATGACTCCAGTTGTTGTTAGTAAAAAGTACACACATGCAATGACACTGGTGGATCCATATGTTGTATGTGTAAATAACACACATGCAATGACTCCGGTTGTTGTTAGTAAAAATAACACACATGCAATGACGCTGGTGGATCCATAGGTGGATTGTGAAAAGAGCACACATGCAATGACACTGCTGGATCCATATGTGGTATGTGAAAAGAACACACATAAAATGACTCTAGTTGTTGTTAGTAAAAAGAACACACATGCAATGACACTGGTGGATCCATGTGTGGTCTCTGAAGAGAACACACATTTCAATGACACTGGTGGATCCATATGTGGCATGTGAAAAGAACACACATGAAATGACTCCAGTTGTTGTTAGTAAAAAGAACACACATGCAATGACACTGGTGGATCCATATGTGCTATGTGAAAAGAACACACATGCAATGACTCTGGTTCTTGTGAGTAAAAAGAACACACATGCAATGACACTGGTGGATCCATGTGTGGTCTCTGAAGAGAACACACATTTCAATGACTCTGGTTGTTGTTAGTAAAAAAAACACATGCAATGACACTAGTGGATCCATGTGTGGTCTCTGAAGAGAACACACATGCAATGACTCTAGTTATTGTTAGTAAAAAGAGCACACATGCAATGACACTGGGGGGTCCATAGGTGGATTGTGAAAAGAACACACATGCAATGCCACTAGTGGATCCATATGTGGTATGTGAAAAGAACACACATGAAATTACTCTGGTTGTTGTTATTAAAAAGAACACAAATGCAATGACTCTGGTGGATCCATGTGTGGTCTCTAAAGAGAACACACATTTCAATGACTCTGGTTGTTGTTAGTAAAAATAACACACATGCAATGACACTGGTGGATCCATGTGTGGTCTCTAAAGAGAACACACATGCAATGACTCTGGTTGTTGTTAGGAAAACGAGCACACATGCAATGACACTGGTGTATCCATCTGTGGATTGTGAAAAGAACACACATGCAATGACACTGGTGGATCCATATGTGGTATGTGAAAAGGACACACATGCAATGACTCCAGTTGTTGTTAGTAAAAAGAACACACATGCAATGATACTGGTGGATCCATGTGTGGTCTCTGAAGAGAACACACATTTCAATCACACTGGTGGATCCATATGTGGTATGTGAAAAGGACACACATGCAATGACACTGGTGGATTCATCGGTGGATTGTGAAAAGAGGACACATGCAATGAACCTGGTGGATCCATATGTGATATGTGAAAAGAACACACATGCAATGAATCTGGTTATTGTTAGTTAAAAGAACACACATGCAATGACACTAGTGGATCCATATGTGGTCACTAAAGAGAACACACATTTCAATGACACTGGTGGATCCCCATGTGGTATGTGAAAAGAACACACATGAAATGACTCCAGTTGTTGGTAGTAAAAAGAACACACATGAAATGACACTGGTGGATCCATATGTGGTATGTGAAAAGAACACATATGCAATGACTCTGGTTGTTGTTAGTAAAAAGAACACACATGCAATGACACTAGTGGATCCATGTGTGGTCTTTGAAGAGAACACACATTTCAATGACTCTGGTTGTTGTTAGTAAAAAGAACACACATGCAATGACACTGGTGGATCCATGTGTTGTCTCTAAAGCGAACACAAATGCAATGACTGTGGCTGTTGTTAGTAAAAAGAGCACACATGCAAGGACACTGGTGGATCCATATGTGGTATGTGAAAAGAAAAAACATGCAATGACTCCAGTTGTTGTTAGTAAAAAGAACACACATGCAATGACACTGGTGGATCCATATGTTGTATGTGAAAAGAACACACATGCAATGACTCCGGTTGTTGTTAGTAAAAAGAACACACATGCAATGACACTGGTGGATCCATAGGTGGATTGTGAAAAGAGCACACATGCAATGACACTGGTGGATCCATATGTGGTATGTGAAAAGAACACACATAAAATGACTCTAGTTGTTGTTAGTAAAAAGAACACACATGCAATGACATTGGTGGATCCATGTGTGGTCTGTGAAGAGAACACACATTTCAATGACACTGGTGGATCCATATGTGGTATGTGAAAAGAACACACATGAAATGACTCCAGTTGTTGTTAGTAAATAGAACACACATGCAATGACACTGGTGGATCCATATGTGCTATGTGAAAAGAACACACATGCAATGACTCTGGTTCTTGTTAGTAAAAATAACACACATGCAATGACACTTGTGGATCCATGTGTGGTCTCTGAAGAGAACACACATTTCAATGACTCTGGTTGTTGTTAGTAAAAAAGAACACACATGCAATGACACTAGTGGATCCATGTGTGGTCTCTGAAGAGAACACACATGCAATGACTCTAGTTATTGTTAGTAAAAAGAGCACACATGCAATGACACTGGGGGATCCATAGGTGGATTGTGAAAAGAACACACATGCAATGCCACTGGTGGATCCATATGTGGTATGTGAAAAGAACACACATGAAATTACTCTGGTTGTTGTTATTAAAAAGAACACACATGCATGACTCTGGTGGATCCATGTGTGGTCTCTGAAGAGAACACACATTTCAATGACTCTGGCTGTTGTTAGTAAAAAGAACACACATGCAATGACACTAGTGGATCCATGTGTGGTCTCTGAAGAGAACACACATGCAATGACTCTGGTTGTTGTTAGGAAAAAGAGCACACATGCAATGACACTGGTGTATCCATCTGTGGATTGTGAAAACAACACACATGCAATGACACTGGTGGATCCATATGTGCTATGTGAAAAGGACACACATGCAATGACTCCAGTTGTTGTTAGTAAAAAGAACACACATGCAATGACACTGGTGGATCCATGTGTGGTCTCTAAAGAGAACACACATTTCAATCACACTGGTGGATCCATATGTGGTATGTAAAAAGAACACACATGCAATGACACTGGTGGATCCATAGGCGGATTGTGAAATGAGCACACATGCAATGAACCTGGTGGATCCATATGTGGTATGTGAAAAGAACACACATGCAATGACTCTAGTTGTTGCTAGTTAAAAGAACACATATGCAATGACACTGGTGGATCCATATGTGGTCACTAAAGAGAACAAACATTTCAATGACACTGGTGGATCCCTATGTGGTATGTGAAAAGAACACACATGAAATGACTCCAATTGTTGGTAGTAAAAAGAACACACATGCAATGACACTGGTGGATCGATATGTGGTATGTGAAAAGAACACATATGCAATGACTTTGGTTGTTGTTAGAAAAAAGAACACACATGCAATGACACTGGTGGATCCATGTGTGGTCTCTGAAGAGAACACACATTTCAATGACTCTGGTTGTTGTTAGTAAAAAGAACACACATGCAATGACACTCGTGGATCCATGTGTTGTCTCTAAAGAGAACACAAATGCAATGACTGTGGCTGTTGTTAGTAAAAAGAGCACACATGCAAGGACACTGCTGGATCCATATGTGGTATGTGAAAAGAAAAAACATGCAATGACTCCAGTTGTTGTTAGTAAAAAGAACACACATGCAATGACACTGGTGGATCCATATGTTGTATGTGAAAAGAACACACATGCAATGACTCCGGTTGTTGTTAGTTAAAAGAACACACATGCAATGACACTGGTGGATCCATAGGTGGATTGTGAAAAGAGCACACATGCAATGACACTAGTGGATCCATATGTGGTATGTGAAAAGAACACACATAAAATGACTCTAGTTGTTGTTAGTAAAAAGAACACACATGCAATGACACTGGTGGATCCATGTGTGGTCTGTGAAGAGAACACACATTTCAATGACACTGGTGGATCCATATGTGGTATGTGAAAAGAACACACATGAAATGACTCCAGTTGTTGTTAGTAAAAAGAACACACATGCAATGACACTGGTGGATCCATATGTGCTATGTGAAAAGAACACACATGCAATGACTCTGGTTGTTGTTAGTAAAAAGAACACACATGCAATGACACTTGTGGATCCATGTGTGGTCTCTGAAGAGAACACACATTTCAATCACACATGTGGATCCATATGTGGTATGTGAAAAGAACACACATGCAATGACACTGGTGGATCCATAGGTGGATTGTGAAAAGAGCACACATGCAATGACACTAGTGGATCCATGTGTGGTCTCTGAAGAGAACACACATGCAATGACTCTAGTTATTGTTAGTAAAAAGAGCACACATGCAATGACACTGGGGGATCCATATGTGGATTGTGAAAAGAACACACATGCAATGCCACTGGTGGATCCATATGTGGTATGTGAAAAGAACACACACATGAAATGACTCCAGTTGTTGTTAGTAAAAAGAACACACATGCAATGACACTGGTGGATCCATATGTGGTATGTGAAAAGAACACACATGCAATGACTCTAGTTGTTGTTAGTAAAAAGTACACACATGCAATGACACTGGTGGATCCATGTGTGGTCTCTGAAGAGAACACACATGCAATGACTCTGGTTGTTTTTAGGAAAAAGAGCACACATGCAATGACACTGGTGTATCCATCTGTGGATTGTGAAAAGAACACACATGCAATGACACTGGTGGATCCATATGTGGTATGTGAAAAGGACACACATGCAATGACTCCAGTTGTTGTTAGTAAAAAGAACACACATGCAATGACACTGGTGGATCCATGTGTGGTATCTGAAGAGAACACACATTTCAATCACACTGGTGGATCCATATGTTGTATGTGAAAAGAACACACATGCAATGACTCTGGTTGTTGTTAGTAAAAAGAACACACATGCAATGACACTGGTGGATCCATAGGTGGATTGTGAAAAGAGCACACATGCAATGATATTGGTGGATCCATATGTGGTATGTGAAAAGTACACACATGCAATGACTCTGGTTGTTGTTAGTAAAAACAACACACATGCAATGACACTGGTGGATCCATGTGTGGTCTCTGAAGAGAACACACATTTCAATGACACCGGTGGATCCATATGTGGTATGTGAAAAGAACACACATAAAATGACTCCAGTTGTTGTTAGTAAAAAGAGCACACATGCAATGACAATGGTGGATCCATAGGTGGATTGTGAAAAGAACACACATGCAATGACACTGGTGCAAACATATGTGCTATGTGAAAAGAACACACATGAAATGACTCCGGTTGTTGTTACTAAAAAGAACACACATGCAATGACACTGGTGGATCCATGTGTGGTCTCTAAAGAGAACACACATTTCAATGACTCTGGTTGTTGTTAGTAAAAAGAACACACATGCAATGACACTGGGGGATCCATAGGTGGATTGTGAAAAGAGCACACATGCAATGACACTGGTGGATCCATGTGTGGTCTCTGAAGAGAACACACATTTCAATGACACTGGTGGATCCATATGTGGTATGTGAATAGAACATACATAAAATTACTCCAGTTGTTGTTAGTAAGAAGAACACACATGCAATGACACTGGTGGATCCATGTGTGGTCTCTGAAGAGAACACACATTTCAATGAAACTGGTGGATCCATATGTGGTATGTGAAAAGAACACACATGCAATGACACTGGTGGATCCATAGGTGGATCGTGAAAAGAGTACACATGCAATGACACTGGTGGATCCATATGTGGTATGTGAAAAGAAAAGACATGCAATGACTCCAGTTGTTGTTAGTAAAAAGAACACACATGCAATGACACTGGTGGATCCATATGTTGTATGTGAAAAGAACACACATGCAATGACTCTGGTTGTTGTTAGTAAAAAGAACACACATGCAATGACACTGGTGGATCCATAGGTGGATTATGAAAAGAGCACACATGCAATGATATTGGTGGATCCATATGTGGTATGTGAAAAGTACACACATGCAATGACTCTGGTTGTTGTTAGTAAAAACAACACACATGCAATGACACAGGGGATCCATAGGTGGATTGTGAAAAGAGCACACATGCAATGACACTGGTGGATCCATATGTGGTATGTGAAAAGAACACACATGCAATGGCTCCAGTTGTTGTTAGCAAAAAGAACACACATGCAATGACACTGGTGGATCCATGTGTGGTCTCTGAAGAGAACACACATTTCCATGACACTGGTGGATCCATATGTGGTATGTGAAAAGAACACATATGCAATGACTCTGGTTGTTGTTAGTAAAAAGAACACACATGCAATGACACTGGTGGATCCATGTGTGGTCTCTGAAGAGAACACACATTTCAATGACTCTGGTTGTTGTTAGTAAAAAGAACACACATGCAATGACACTGGTGGATCCATGTGTTGTCTCTAAAGACAACACAAATGCAATGACTGTGGCTGTTGTCAGTAAAAAGAGCACACATGCGAGGACACTGGTGAATCCATAGGTGGATTGTGAAAAGAGCACACATGCAATGACACTGGTGGATCCATATGAGGTATATGAAAAGAACACACATGTAATGACTCCGGTTGTTGTTAGTAAAAAGAACACACATGCAATGAAACTGGTGGATCGATGTGTGGTCTCTGACGAGAACACACATATCAATGACTCTGGTTGTTGTTAGTAAAAAGAACACACATGCAATGACACTGGTGGATCCATGTGTGGTCTCTGAAGAGAACACACATGCAATGACTCTGGTTGTTGTTAGGAAAAAGAGCACAGATGCAATGAAACTAGTGGATCCATATGTGGTATATGATAACAACACACATGCAATGACTCCAGTTGTTGTTACTAAAAAGAACACACATGCAATGACACTGGTGGATCCATGTGTGGTCTCTGAAGAGAACACACATTTCAATGACACTGGTGGATCCATATGTGGTATGTAAAAAGAACACACATGCAATGACACTAGTGGATCCATAGGTGGATTGTGAAAAGATCACACATGCAATAACACTGGTGGATCCATATGTGGTATGTGAAAAGAACACACATGCAATGACTCCAGTTGTTGTTAGTTCAAAGAACACACATGCAATGACACTGGTGGATCCATGTGTGGTCTCTGAAGAGAACACACATTTCAATGAAACTGGTGGATCCATATGTGGTATGTGAAAAGAACACACATGCAATGATACTGGTGGACCCATAGGTGGATTGTGAAAAGAGCACACATGCAATGACACTGGTGGATCAATATGTGGTATGTGAAAAGAAAAAACATGCAATGACTCCAGTTGTTGTTAGTGAAAAGAACACACATGCAATGACACTGGTGGATCCATATGTTGTATGTGAAAAGAACACACATGTAATGACTTTGGTTGTCGTTAGTAAAAAGAACACACATGCAATGACACTGGTGGATCCATAGGTGGATTGTGAATAGAGCACACATGCAATGATATTGGTGGATCCATATGTGGTATGTGAAAAGAACACACATGCAATGACTCTGGTTGTTGTTAGTAAAAAGAACACACATGCAAAGACACAGGGGACCCATAGGTGGATTGTGAAAAGAGCACACATGCAATGACACTGGTGGATCCATATGTGGTATGTGAAAAGAACACACATGCAATGGCTCCAATTGTTGTTAGCAAAAAGAACACACATGCAATGACACTGGAGGATTCATGTGTGGTCTCTGAAGAGAACACACATTTCAATGACACTGGTGGATCCATATGTGGTATGTGAAAAGAACACACATAAAATGACTCTAGTTGATGTTAGTAAAAAGAACACACATGCAATGACACTGTGGATCCATATGTGGTATGTGAAAAGAACACACATGCAATTAGTCTGGTTGTTGTTAGTAAAAAGAACACACATGCCATGACACTGGTGGATCCATGTGTGGTCTCTGAAGTGAACACACATTTCAATGACCCTGGTTGTTGTTAGTAAAAAGAACACACATGCAATGACACTAGTGGATCCATGTGTGGTCTCTGAAGAGAACACACATGCAATGACTCTGGTTGTTGTTAGTAAAAAGAGCACACATGCAATGACAATGGTAGATCCATAGGTGGATTGTGAAAAGAACACACATGCAGTGACACTGGTGGATCCATATGTGGTATGTGAAAAGAACACACATGAAATGACTCTGGTTGTTGTTAGTAAAAATAACACACATGCAATGACACTGGTGGATCCATGTGTGGTCTCTGAAGAGAACACACATTTCAATGACTCTGGTTGTTGTTAGTAAAAATAACACACATGCAATGACACTGGTGGATCCATGTGTGGTATCTAAAGAGAACACACATGCAATGACTCTAGTTGTTGTTAGGAAAAAAGGCACACATGCAATGACACTAGTGGATCCATATGTGGTATCTGATAAGAACACACATGCAATGACTCCAGTTGTTGTTACTAAAAAGAACACACATGCAATGACACTTGTGGATCCATGTGTGGTCTCTAAAGAGAACACACATTTCAATGACACTGGTGGATCCATATGTGGTATGTAAAAAGAACACACATGCAATGACACTGGTGGATCCATAGGTGGATTGTGAAAAGAGCACACATGCAATAACACTGGTGGATCCATATGTGGTATGTTAAAAGAACACACATGCAATGACTCCAGTTTTTGTTAGTTAAAAGAACACACATGCAATGACACTAGTGGATCCATGTGTGGTCTCTGAAGAGAACACACATTTCAATGAAGCCGGTGGATCCATATGTGGTATGTGAAAACAACACACATGCAATGACACTGGTGGATCCATAGGTGGATTGTGAAAAGAGCACACATGCAATGACACTGGTGGATCCATATGTGGTATGTGAAAAGAAAAAACAGGCAATGACTCCAGTTGTTGTTAGTAAAAATAACACACATGCAATGACACTAGTGGATCCATATGTTGTATGTGAAAAGAACACACATGCAATGACTTTGGTTGTTGTTAGTAAAAAGAACAGACATACAATGACACTGGTGGATCCATAGGTGGATTGTGAAAAGAGCACACATGCAATGACATTGGTGGATCCATATGTGGTATGTGAAAAGAACACACATGCAATGACTCTGGTTGTTGTTAGTAAAAAGAAGACACATGCAATGACACTGGGGGATCCATAGGTGGATTGTGAAAAGAGCACACATGCAATGACACTGGTGGATCCATATGTGGTATGTGAAAATAACACACATGCAATGACTCCAGTTGTTGTTAGCAAAAAGAACACACATGCCATGACACTGGTGGATCCATGTGTGGTCTCTGAAGAGAACACACATTTCAATGACACTGGTGGATCCATATGTTGTATGTGAATAGAACACACATAAAATGACTCCAGTTGTTGTTAGTAAAAAGAACACACATGCAATGACACAGGTGGATCCATATGTGGTATGTGAAAAGAACACACATGCAATTATTCTGGTTGTTGTTAGTAAAAAGAACACACATGCAATGACACTGGTGGATCCATGTGTGGTCTCTAAAGAGAACACACATTTCAATGACTCCGGTTGTTGTTAGTAAAAAGAACACACATGCAATGACACTGGTGGATCCATGTGTGGTCTCTGAAGAGAACACACATGCAATGACTCTGGTTGTTGTTAGTAAAAAGAGCACGCATGCAATGACAATGGTGGATCCATAGGTGGATTGTGAAAAGAACACACATGCAATGACACTAGTGGATCCATATGTGGTATGTGAAAAGAACACACATGAAATGACTCCGGTTGTTGTTAGTACAAAGAACACACATGCAATGACACTGGTGGATCCATGTGTGGTCTCTGAAGAGAACACACATTTCAATGACTCTGGTTGTTGTTAGTAAAAAGAACACACATGCAATGACACTAGTGGATCCATGTGTGGTCTCTGAAGAGAACACACATGCAATGACTCTGGTTGTTGTTAGGAAAAAGAGCACACATGCAATGACACTGGTGGATCCATTTGTGGTATCTGAAAAAGAACACACATGCAATGACTCCAGTTGTTGTTACTAAAAAGAACACACATGTAATGACACTGGTGGATCCATGTGTGGTCTCTGAAGAGAACACACATTTCAATGACACTGGTGGATCCATATGTGGTGTGTAAAAAGAACACATATGCAATGACACTGGTGGATCCATAGGTGGATTGTGAAAAGAGCACACATGCAATAACACTGGTGGATCCATATGTGGTATGTGAAAAGAACACACATGCAATGACTCCAGTTGTTGTTAGTTAAAAGAACACACATGCAATGACACTGGTGGATCCATGTGTGGTCTCTAAAGAGAACACACATTTCAATGAAACTGGTGGATCCATATGTGGTATGTGAAAAGAACACACATGCAATGACAGTGGTGTATCTAGAGGTGGATTGTGAAAAGAGCACACATGCAATGACACTGGTGGATCCATATGTCGTATGTGAAAATAAAAAACATGCAATGACTCTAGATGTTGTTTGTAAAAAGAACACACATGCAATGACACTGGTGGATCCATATGTTGTATGTGAAAAGAACACACATGCAATGACTCTGGTTGTTGTTAGTAAAAAGAACACACATGCAATGACACTAGTGGTTCCATATGTGGTATGTGAAAAGAACACACATGAAATGACTCCAGTTGTTGTTAGTAAAAAGAACACACATGCAATGACACTGGTGGATCCATATGTGGTATGTGAAAAGAACACACATGCAATTACTCCAGTTGTTGTTAGTAAAAATAACACACATGCAATGACACTGGTGGATCCATGTGTGGTCTCTAATGAGAACACAAATATCAATGACACTGGTGGATCCATATGTGGTATGTGAAAAGAACACATATGAAATGACTTCAGTTGTTGTTAGTAAAAATAACACACATGCAATGACACCGGTGGATCCATGTGTGGTCCCTGAAGAGAATAGACATTTCAATCTCTGGTTATTGTTAGTAAAAAGAACACACATCCAATGACATAGGTGGATCCATGTGTGGTCTCTGAAGAGAACACACATGCAATGACACTGGTGGATCCATGTTTGGTCTCTGAAGAGAACATACATTTCAATGACTCTAGTTGTTGTTAGTAAAAAGAACACACATGCAATGACACTGGTAGATCCATGTCTGGTCTGTGAAGAGAACACAAATTTCAATGACACTGGTGGATCCATATGTGGTTTGTGAAAAGAACAGACATGAAATGACTCCAGTTGTTGTTAGTAAAAATAACGCACATGCAATGACACTGGTGGATCCATATGTGGTATGTGAAAAGAACACACATGCAATGATACTGGTGGACCCATAGGTGGATTGTGAAAAGAGCACACATGCAATGACACTGGTGGATCAATATGTGGTATGTGAAAAGAAAAAACATGCAATGACTCCAGTTGTTGTTAGTGAAAAGAACACACATGCAATGACACTGGTGGATCCATATGTTGTATGTGAAAAGAACACACATGTAATGACTTTGGTTGTCGTTAGTAAAAAGAACACACATGCAATGACACTGGTGGATCCATAGGTGGATTGTGAATAGAGCACACATGCAATGATATTGGTGGATCCATATGTGGTATGTGAAAAGAACACACATGCAATGACTCTGGTTGTTGTTAGTAAAAAGAACACACATGCAAAGACACAGGGGACCCATAGGTGGATTGTGAAAAGAGCACACATGCAATGACACTGGTGGATCCATATGTGGTATGTGAAAAGAACACACATGCAATGGCTCCAATTGTTGTTAGCAAAAAGAACACACATGCAATGACACTGGAGGATTCATGTGTGGTCTCTGAAGAGAACACACATTTCAATGACACTGGTGGATCCATATGTGGTATGTGAAAAGAACACACATAAAATGACTCTAGTTGATGTTAGTAAAAAGAACACACATGCAATGACACTGTGGATCCATATGTGGTATGTGAAAAGAACACACATGCAATTAGTCTGGTTGTTGTTAGTAAAAAGAACACACATGCCATGACACTGGTGGATCCATGTGTGGTCTCTGAAGTGAACACACATTTCAATGACCCTGGTTGTTGTTAGTAAAAAGAACACACATGCAATGACACTGGTGGATCCATGTGTGGTCTCTGAAGAGAACACACATGCAATGACTCTGGTTGTTGTTAGTAAAAAGAGCACACATGCAATGACAATGGTAGATCCATAGGTGGATTGTGAAAAGAACACACATGCAGTGACACTGGTGGATCCATATGTGGTATGTGAAAAGAACACACATGAAATGACTCTGGTTGTTGTTAGTAAAAATAACACACATGCAATGACACTGGTGGATCCATGTGTGGTCTCTGAAGAGAACACACATTTCAATGACTCTGGTTGTTGTTAGTAAAAATAACACACATGCAATGACACTGGTGGATCCATGTGTGGTATCTAAAGAGAACACACATGCAATGACTCTAGTTGTTGTTAGGAAAAAAGGCACACATGCAATGACACTAGTGGATCCATATGTGGTATCTGATAAGAACACACATGCAATGACTCCAGTTGTTGTTACTAAAAAGAACACACATGCAATGACACTTGTGGATCCATGTGTGGTCTCTAAAGAGAACACACATTTCAATGACACTGGTGGATCCATATGTGGTATGTAAAAAGAACACACATGCAATGACACTGGTGGATCCATAGGTGGATTGTGAAAAGAGCACACATGCAATAACACTGGTGGATCCATATGTGGTATGTTAAAAGAACACACATGCAATGACTCCAGTTTTTGTTAGTTAAAAGAACACACATGCAATGACACTAGTGGATCCATGTGTGGTCTCTGAAGAGAACACACATTTCAATGAAGCCGGTGGATCCATATGTGGTATGTGAAAACAACACACATGCAATGACACTGGTGGATCCATAGGTGGATTGTGAAAAGAGCACACATGCAATGACACTGGTGGATCCATATGTGGTATGTGAAAAGAAAAAACAGGCAATGACTCCAGTTGTTGTTAGTAAAAATAACACACATGCAATGACACTAGTGGATCCATATGTTGTATGTGAAAAGAACACACATGCAATGACTTTGGTTGTTGTTAGTAAAAAGAACAGACATACAATGACACTGGTGGATCCATAGGTGGATTGTGAAAAGAGCACACATGCAATGACATTGGTGGATCCATATGTGGTATGTGAAAAGAACACACATGCAATGACTCTGGTTGTTGTTAGTAAAAAGAAGACACATGCAATGACACTGGGGGATCCATAGGTGGATTGTGAAAAGAGCACACATGCAATGACACTGGTGGATCCATATGTGGTATGTGAAAATAACACACATGCAATGACTCCAGTTGTTGTTAGCAAAAAGAACACACATGCCATGACACTGGTGGATCCATGTGTGGTCTCTGAAGAGAACACACATTTCAATGACACTGGTGGATCCATATGTTGTATGTGAATAGAACACACATAAAATGACTCCAGTTGTTGTTAGTAAAAAGAACACACATGCAATGACACAGGTGGATCCATATGTGGTATGTGAAAAGAACACACATGCAATTATTCTGGTTGTTGTTAGTAAAAAGAACACACATGCAATGACACTGGTGGATCCATGTGTGGTCTCTAAAGAGAACACACATTTCAATGACTCCGGTTGTTGTTAGTAAAAAGAACACACATGCAATGACACTGGTGGATCCATGTGTGGTCTCTGAAGAGAACACACATGCAATGACTCTGGTTGTTGTTAGTAAAAAGAGCACGCATGCAATGACAATGGTGGATCCATAGGTGGATTGTGAAAAGAACACACATGCAATGACACTAGTGGATCCATATGTGGTATGTGAAAAGAACACACATGAAATGACTCCGGTTGTTGTTAGTACAAAGAACACACATGCAATGACACTGGTGGATCCATGTGTGGTCTCTGAAGAGAACACACATTTCAATGACTCTGGTTGTTGTTAGTAAAAAGAACACACATGCAATGACACTAGTGGATCCATGTGTGGTCTCTGAAGAGAACACACATGCAATGACTCTGGTTGTTGTTAGGAAAAAGAGCACACATGCAATGACACTGGTGGATCCATTTGTGGTATCTGAAAAAGAACACACATGCAATGACTCCAGTTGTTGTTACTAAAAAGAACACACATGTAATGACACTGGTGGATCCATGTGTGGTCTCTGAAGAGAACACACATTTCAATGACACTGGTGGATCCATATGTGGTGTGTAAAAAGAACACATATGCAATGACACTGGTGGATCCATAGGTGGATTGTGAAAAGAGCACACATGCAATAACACTGGTGGATCCATATGTGGTATGTGAAAAGAACACACATGCAATGACTCTAGTTGTTGTTAGTTAAAAGAACACACATGCAATGACACTGGTGGATCCATGTGTGGTCTCTAAAGAGAACACACATTTCAATGAAACTGGTGGATCCATATGTGGTATGTGAAAAGAACACACATGCAATGACAGTGGTGTATCTAGAGGTGGATTGTGAAAAGAGCACACATGCAATGACACTGGTGGATCCATATGTCGTATGTGAAAATAAAAAACATGCAATGACTCTAGATGTTGTTTGTAAAAAGAACACACATGCAATGACACTGGTGGATCCATATGTTGTATGTGAAAAGAACACACATGCAATGACTCTGGTTGTTGTTAGTAAAAAGAACACACATGCAATGACACTAGTGGTTCCATATGTGGTATGTGAAAAGAACACACATGAAATGACTCCAGTTGTTGTTAGTAAAAAGAACACACATGCAATGACACTGGTGGATCCATATGTGGTATGTGAAAAGAACACACATGCAATTACTCCAGTTGTTGTTAGTAAAAATAACACACATGCAATGACACTGGTGGATCCATGTGTGGTCTCTAATGAGAACACAAATATCAATGACACTGGTGGATCCATATGTGGTATGTGAAAAGAACACATATGAAATGACTTCAGTTGTTGTTAGTAAAAATAACACACATGCAATGACACCGGTGGATCCATGTGTGGTCCCTGAAGAGAATAGACATTTCAATCTCTGGTTATTGTTAGTAAAAAGAACACACATCCAATGACATAGGTGGATCCATGTGTGGTCTCTGAAGAGAACACACATGCAATGACACTGGTGGATCCATGTTTGGTCTCTGAAGAGAACATACATTTCAATGACTCTAGTTGTTGTTAGTAAAAAGAACACACATGCAATGACACTGGTAGATCCATGTCTGGTCTGTGAAGAGAACACAAATTTCAATGACACTGGTGGATCCATATGTGGTTTGTGAAAAGAACAGACATGAAATGACTCCAGTTGTTGTTAGTAAAAATAACGCACATGCAATGACACTGGTGGATCCATATGTGGTATGTGAAAAGAACACACATGCAATGACTCTAGTTGTTTTTAGTAAAAATAACACACATGCAATGACACTGGTGGATCCATGTGTGGTCTCTGAAGAGAACACACATTTCAATGACTCTGGTTGTTGTTAGTAAAAAGAAAAGACATGCAATGACTCTGTTTGTTTTTAGTAAAAAGTACACACATGCAATGACACTGGTGGATCCATGTGTGGTCTCTAAAGAGAACACACATTTCAATGACTCTGGTTGTTGTTAGTAAAAAGAGCACACATGCAATGACATAGGTGGATCCATGTGTGGTCTCTAAAGAGAACACACATGCAATGACTCTGGTTGTTGTTAGTAAAAAGAGCACCCCTGCAATGACATTGGTGGATCCATAGGTGGATTGTGAAAAGAACACACATGCAATGACACTGGTGGATCCATATGTGCTATGTGAAAAGAGCACACATGCAATGACTCTGGTTGTTAGTAACAAGAACACACATGCAATGAAACTGGTGGATCCATGTGTGGTCTCTGAAGAGAACACACATTTCAATGACACTGGTTGTTGTTAGTAAAAAGAACACATATGCAATGACACTGGTGGATCCATGTGTGGTCTCTGAAGAGAACACACATGCAATGACTCTGCTTGTTGTTAGTAAAAAGAGCACACATGCAATGACACTGGTGGATCCATAGGTGGATTGTGAAAAGAACACACATGCAATGACACTGGTGGATCCATATGTGGTATGTGAAAACAACACACATGCAATGACTCTAGTTGTTGTTAGTAAACAAAACACACATGCAATGACACTGGTGGATCCTTGTGTGGTCTCTAAAGAGAGCACACATTTCAATGACACTGGTGGATCCATGTGTGGTCTCTGAAGAGAACATACATTTCAATGACTCCAGCTGTTGTTAGTAAAAAGAACACACATGCAATGACACTGGTGGATCCATGTGTGGTCTCTGAAGAGAACACACATTTCAATGACACTGGTGGATCCATATGTGGTTTGTGAAAAGAACAGACATGAAATGACTCTAGTTGTTGTTAGTAAAAATAACACACATCAATGATACTGGTGGATCCATGTGTGGTCTCTGAAGAGAACACACATTTCAATGACACTGGTGGTTCCATATCTGGTATGTGAAAAGAACATACATGAAATGACTCCATTTGTTGTTAGTAAAAAGAACACACATGCAATGACACTGGTGGATCCATATGTGGTATGTGAAAAGAACACACATGCAATTACTCCAGTTGTTGTTAGTAAAAAGAACACACATGCAATGACACTGGTGGATCCATGTGTGGTCTCTAAAGAGAACACAAATTTCAATGACACTAGTGGATCCATATATGGTATGTGAAAAGAACACATATGAAATGACTTCAGTTGTTGTTAGTAAAAATAACATACATGCAATGACACCGGTGGATCCATGTGTGGTCACTGAAGAGAACAGACATTTCAATGACTGGTTGTTGTTAGTAAAAAGAACACAAATCCAACGACATAGGTGGATCCATGTGTGGACTCTGAAGAGAACACACATGCAATGACACTGGTGGATCCATGTTTGGTCTCTGAAGAGAACATACATTTCAATGACTCCAGTTGTTGTTAGTAAAAAGAACACACATGCAATGACACTGGTGGATCCATGTGTGGTCTCTGAAGTCACCACACATTTCAATGACACTGGTGGATCCATATGTGGTTTGTGAAAAGAACAGACATGAAATGACTCCAGTTGTTGTTAGTAAAAATAACACACATCCAATGACACTGGTGGATCCATATGTGGTATGTGAAAAGAACACACATGCAATGACTCCGGTTGTTGTTAGTAAACAGAACACACATGCAATGACACTGGTGGATCCATGTGTGGTCTCTGAAGAGAGCACACATTTCAATGACACTGGTGGATCCATGTGTGGTCTCTGAAGAGAACATACATTTCAATGACTCCAGCTGTTGTAAGTAAAAAGAACACACATGCAATGACACTGGTGGATCCATGTGTGGTCTCTGAAGAGAACACAGATTTCAATGACACTGGTGGATCCATATGTGGTTTGTGAAAAGAGCAGACATGAAATGACTCCAGTTGTTGTTAGTAAAAATAACACACATGCAATGACACTGGTGGATCCATGTGTGGTTTCTGAAGAGAACACACATTTCAATGACACTGGTGGTTCCATATGTGGTATGTGAAAAGAACACACATGAAATGACTCCAGTTGTTGTTAGTAAAAAGAACACACATGCAATGACACTGGTGGATCTATATGTGGTATGTGAAAAGAACACACATGCAATTACTCCAGTTGTTGTTAGTAAAAAGAACACACATGCAATGACACTGGTGGATCCATGTGTGGTCTCTAAAGAGAACACAAATTTCAATGACACTGGTGGATCCATATGTGGAATGTGAAAAGAACACATATGAAATGACTTCAGTTGTTGTTAGTAAAAATAACACACATGCAATGACACCGGTGGATCCATGTGTGGTCCCTGAAGAAAACAGACATTTCAATCTCTGGTTGTTGTTAGTAAAAAGAACACACATCCAATGACATAGGTGGATCCATGTGTGGTCTCTGAAGAGAACACACATGCAATGACACTGGTGGATCCATGTTTGGTCTCTGAAGAGAATATACATTTCAATGACTCCAGTTGTTGTTAGTAAAAAGAACACACATGCAATGACACTGGTAGATCCATGTGTGGTCTCTGAAGAGAACACAAATTTCAATGACACTGGTGGATCTATATGTGGTTTGTGAAAAGAACAGACATGAAATGACTCCAGTTGTTGTTAGTAAAAATAACATACATGCAATGACACTAGTGGATCCATATGTGGTATGTGAAAAGAACACACATGCAATGACTCCGGTTGTTGTTAGTAAACAGAACACACATGCAATGACACTGGTGGAGCCATAGGTGGATTGTGAAAAGAGCACACATGCAATGACACTGGCGGATCCATATATGGTATGTGAAAAGAACACACATGCAATGACTCCGGTTGTTGTTAGTAAAAAGAACACACATGCAATAACACTGGTGGATCCATGTGTGGTCTCTAAAGAGAACACACATTTCAATGACACTGGTGGATCCATATGTGGTATGTGAAAAGAACACACATGAAATGACTCCAGTTGTTGTTAGTAAAAAGAACACACATGCAATGACACTGGTGGATCCATATGAGGTATGTCAAAAGAACACACGTGCAATGACATAGGTGGATCCATGTGTGGTCTCTGAAGAGAACACATATGCAATGACTGGTTGTTTTTAGTAAAAAGAACACCCATGCAATGACACTGGTGGATCCATGTGTGGTCTTTGAAAAAACACACATGCAATGACTCTGGTTGTTGTTAGTAAAAAGAGCACACATGCAATGACACTGGTGGATCTATAAGTGGATTGTGAAAAGAACACACATGCAATGACACTGGTGGATCCATATGTGGTATGTGAAAAGAACACACATGCAATGACTCTGGTTGTTGTTAGTAAAAAGAACACACATGCAATGAGACTAGTGGATCCATGTGTGGTCTCTGAAGAGAACACACATTTCAGTGACTCTGGTTGTTGTTAGTAAAAAGAACACACATGCAATGACACAGGTGGATCCATGTGTGGTCTCTGAAGAGAACACACATGCAATGACTCTGGTTGTTATTAGTAAAAATAATACACATGCAATGACACTAGTGGATCTATAGGTGGATTGTGAAAAGAACACACATGCAATGACACTGGTGGATCCATATGTGGTATGTGAAAAGAACGCACATAAAATGACTCTGGTTGTTGTTAGTAAAAAGAACACACATGCAATGACACTAGTGGATCCATAGGTGGATTGTGAAAAGAACACACTTTCCATGACACTGCTGGATCCATATGTGGTATGTGAAAAGAACACACATGCAATGACTCTGGTTGTTGTTTGTAAAAAGAACACACATGCAATGACACTGGTGGAGCCATAGGTGGATTGTGAAAAGAGCACACATGCAATGACACTGGCGGATCCATATATGGTATGTGAAAAGAACACACATGCAATGACTCCGGTTGTTGTTAGTAAAAAGAACACACATGCAATAACACTGGTGGATCCATGTGTGGTCTCTAAAGAGAACACACATTTCAATGACACTGGTGGATCCATATGTGGTATGTGAAAAGAACACACATGAAATGACTCCAGTTGTTGTTAGTAAAAAGAACACACATGCAATGACACTGGTGGATCCATATGTGGTATGTGAAAAGAACACACATGCAATGACTCTAGTTGTTGTTAGTGAAAAGAACACACATGCAATGACGCTGGTGGATCCATGTGTGGTCTCTAAAGAGAACACACATTTCAATGACACTGGTGGATCCATATGTGGTTTGTGAAAAGAACAGGAATGAAATGACTCTAGTTGTTGTTAGTAAAAATAACACACATGCAATGACACTGGTGGATCCATATGTGGTATGTGAAAAGAAGACACCTGCAATGACTCTGGTTGTTTTTAGTAAAAAGAACACACATGCAATGACACTGGTGGATCCATGTGTGGTCTCTGAAGAGAACACACATTTCAATGACTCTGGTTGTTGTTAGTAAAAAGAACAGACATGCAATGACTCTGTTTGCTTTTAGTAAAAAGTACACACATGCAATGACACTGGTGGATCCATGTGTGGTCTCTGAAGAGAACACACATTTCAATGACTCTGGTTGTTGTTAGTAAAAAGAGCATGCATGCAATGACATAGGTGGATCCATGTGTGGTCTCTGAAGAGAACACACATGCAATGACTCTGGTTGTTGTTAGTAAAAAGCGCACCCCTGCAATGACATTGGTGGATCCATAGGTGGATTGTGAAAAGAACACACATGCAATGACACTGGTGGATCCATATGTGGTATGTGAAAAGAACACACATGCAATGACTCTGGTTGTTGTTAGTAACAAGAACACACATGCAATGAAACTGGTGGATCCATGTGTGGTCTCTAAAGAGAACACACATTTCAATGACACTGGTTGTTGTTAGTAAAAAGAACACACATGCAATGACACTGGTGGATCCATGTGTGGTCTCTGAAGAGAACACACATGCAATGACTCTGATTGTTGTTAGTAAAAAGAGCACACATGCAATGACACTGGTGGATCCATAGGTGGATTGTGAAAAGAGCACACATGCAATGACACTGGTGGATCCATATGTGGTATGTGAAAATAACACACATGCAATGACTCTGGTTGTTGTTAGTAAACAGAACACACATGCAATGACACTGGTGGATCCATGTGTGGTCTCTGAAGAGAGCACACATTTCAATGACACTGGTGGATCCATGTGTGGTCTCTGAAGAGAACATACATTTCAATGACTCCAGCTGTTGTTAGTAAAAAGAACACACATGCAATGACACTGGTGGATCCATGTGTGGTCTCTAAAGAGAACAAACATTTCAATGACACTGGTGGATCCATATGTGGTTTGTGAAAAGAACAGGAATGAAATGACTCCAGTTGTTGTTAGTAAAAATAACACACATGCAATGACACTGGTGGATCCATATGTGGTATGTGAAAAGAACACACCTGCAATGACTCTGGTTGTTTTTATTAAAAAGAACACACATGCAATGACACTGGTGGATCCATGTGTGGTCTCTAAAGAGAACACACATTTCAATGACTCTGGTTGTTGTTAGTAAAAAAGAATAGACATGCAATGACTTTGTTTGTTTTTAGTAAAAAGTACACACATGCAATGACACTGGTGGATCCATGTGTGGTCTCTGAAGAGAACACACATTTCAATGACTCTGGTTGTTTTTAGTAAAAAGATCACACATGCAATGACATAGGTGGATCCATGTGTGGTCTCTGAAGAGAACACACATGCAATGACTCTGGTTGTTGTTAGTAAAAAGAGCACCCCTGCAATGACATTGGTGGATCCATAGGTGGATTGTGAAAAGAACACAAATGCAATGACACTGGTGGATCCATATGTGGTATGTGAAAAGAACACACATGCAATGACTCTGGTTGTTGTTAGTAACAAGAACACACATGCAATGAAACTGGTGGATCCATCTGTGGTCTCTGAAGAGAACACACATTTCAATGACACTGGTTGTTGTTAGTAAAAAGAACACATATGCAATGACACAGGTGGATCCATGTGTGGTCTCTGAAGAGAACACACATGCAATGACTCTGCTTGTTGTTAGTAAAAAGAGCACACATGCAATGACACAGGTGAATCCATAGGTGGATTGTGAAAAGAACACACATGCAATGACACTGGTGGATCCATATGTGGTATGTGAAAATAACACACATGCAATGACTCCGGTTGTTGTTAGTAAACAGAACACACATGCAATGACACCGGTGGATCCATGTGTGGTCTCTGAAGAGAGCACACATTTCAATGACACTTGTGGATCCATATGTGGTATGTGAAAAGAACACACATGCAATGACACTGCTGGATCCATAGGTGGATTGTGAAAAGAGCACACATGCAATGACACTGGTTGATCCATATGTGGTATGTGAAAAGAACACACATGCAATGACTCTAGTTGTTGTTAGTAAAAAGAACACACATGCAATGACACTGGTGGATCCATGTGTGGTCTCTAAAGAGAACACACATTTCAATGACACTGGTGGATCCATATGTGGTATGTGAAAAGAACACACGAAATGACTCCAGTTGTTGTTAGTAAAAAGAACACACATGCAATGACACTGGTGGATCCATATGTGGTATGTGAAAAGAACACACATGCAATGACTCTAGTTGTTGTTAGTAAAAAGAACACACATGCAATGACACTGGTGAATCCATAGGTGGATTGTGAAAAGAGCACACATGCAATGACACTGGTGGATCCATATGTGGTATGTGAAAAGAACACACATGCAATGACTCTAGTTGTTGTTAGTAAAAAGAACACACATGCAATGACACTGGTGGATCCATATGTGGTCTCTGAAGAGATCACATATTTCAATGACATTGGTGGATCCATATGTGGTATGTGAAAAGAATAGTCATGAATTGACTCCAGTTGTTGTTAGTAAAAAGAACACACATGCAATGACACTGGTGGATCCATATGTGGTATGTGAAAAGAACACACATGCAATGACTCTGGTTGTTGTTAGTAAAAAGAACACACATGAAATTATACTGGTGGATCCATGTGTGGTCTCTGAAGAGAACAGACATTTCCATGACTCTGGTTGTTGTTACTGAAAAGAACACAAATGCAATGACACAGGTGGATCCATGTGTGGTCTCTGATGACAACACACATGCAATGACTCTGGTTGTTGTTAGTAAAAAGAGCACCCCTGCAATGATACTGGTGGATCCATAGGTGGATTGTGAAAAGAACACACATGCAATGACACTGGTGGATCCATATGTGGTATATGAAAAGAACACACATGCAATGACTCTGGTTGTTGTTAGCAACAAGAACACACATGCAATGAAACTGGTGGATCCATGTGTGGTCTCTGAAGAGAACACACATTTCAATGACACTGGTTGTTGTTAGTAAAAAGAACACACATGCAATGACACTAGTGGATCCATGTGTGGTCTCTGAAGAGAACACACATGCAATGACTCTGCTTGTTGTTAGTAAAATGAGCACACATGCAATGACACTGGTGGATCCATAGGTGGATTGTGAAAAGAACACACATGCAATGACACTGGTGGATCCATATGTGGTATGTGAAAAGAACACACATGCAATGACTCTAATTGTTGTTAGTAAAAAGAACACACATGCAATGACACTAGTGGATCCATGTGTGGTCTCTGAACAGAGCACACATTTCAATGACACTGGTGGATCCATATGTGGTATGTGAAAAGAACACACATGCAATGACACTGGTGGATCCATAGGTGGATTGTGAAAAGAGCACACATGCAATGACACTGGTGGATCCATATGTGGTATGTGAAAAGAACACACATGCAATGACTCTAGTTGTTGTTAGTTAAAAGAACACACATGCAATGACACTGGTGGATCCATAGGTCGATTGTGGTATATGAAAAGAACACACATGCAATGACTCTGGTTGTTGCTAGTAACAAGAACACACATGCAATGAAACTGGTGGATCCATGTGTGGTCTCTGAAGAGAACACACATTTCAATGACACTGGTTGTTGTTAGTAAAAAGAACACACATGCAATGACACTGGTGGATCCATGTGTGGTTTCTGAAGAGAACACACATGCAATGACTCTGCTTGTTTTTAGTAAAAAGAGCACACATGCAATGACACTGGTGGATCCATAGGTGGATTGTGAAAAGAACACACATGCAATGACACTGGTGGATCCATATGTGGTATGTGAAAAGAAGACACATGCAATGACTCTAATTGTTGTTAGTAAAAAGAACACACATGCAATGACACTAGTGGATCCATGTGTGGTCTCTGAAGAGAGCACACATTTCAATGACACTGGTGGATCCATATGTGGTATGTGAAAAGAACACACATGCAATGACACTGGTGGATCCATAGGTGGATTGTGAAAAGAGCACACATGCAATGACACTGGTGGATCCATATGTGGTATGTGAAAAGAACACACATGCAATGACTCCAGTTGTTGTTAGTAAAAAGAACACACATGCAATGACACTGGTGGATCCATATGTGGTATATGAAAAGAACACACATGCAATGACACTGGTGGATCCATGTGTGGTCTCTGAAGAGAACACACATGCAATGACTCTGATTGTTGTTAGTAAAAAGAGCACACATGCAATGACACTGGTGGATCCATAGGTGGATTGTGAAAAGAGCACACATGCAATGACACTGGTGGATCCATATGTGGTATGTGAAAATAACACACATGCAATGACTCTGGTTGTTGTTAGTAAACAGAACACACATGCAATGACACTGGTGGATCCATGTGTGGTCTCTGAAGAGAGCACACATTTCAATGACACTAGTGGATCCATGTGTGGTCTCTGAAGAGAACATACATTTCAATGACTCCAGCTGTTGTTAGTAAAAAGAACACACATGCAATGACACTGGTGGATCCATGTGTGGTCTCTAAAGAGAACAAACATTTCAATGACACTGGTGGATCCATATGTGGTTTGTGAAAAGAACAGGAATGAAATGACTCCAGTTGTTGTTAGTAAAAATAACACACATGCAATGACACTGGTGGATCCATATGTGGTATGTGAAAAGAACACACCTGCAATGACTCTGGTTGTTTTTATTAAAAAGAACACACATGCAATGACACTGGTGGATCCATGTGTGGTCTCTAAAGAGAACACACATTTCAATGACTCTGGTTGTTGTTAGTAAAAAAGAATAGACATGCAATGACTTTGTTTGTTTTTAGTAAAAAGTACACACATGCAATGACACTGGTGGATCCATGTGTGGTCTCTGAAGAGAACACACATTTCAATGACTCTGGTTGTTTTTAGTAAAAAGAGCACACATGCAATGACATAGGTGGATCCATGTGTGGTCTCTGAAGAGAACACACATGCAATGACTCTGGTTGTTGTTAGTAAAAAGAGCACCCCTGCAATGACATTGGTGGATCCATAGGTGGATTGTGAAAAGAACACAAATGCAATGACACTGGTGGATCCATATGTGGTATGTGAAAAGAACACACATGCAATGACTCTGGTTGTTGTTAGTAACAAGAACACACATGCAATGAAACTGGTGGATCCATCTGTGGTCTCTGAAGAGAACACACATTTCAATGACACTGGTTGTTGTTAGTAAAAAGAACACATATGCAATGACACAGGTGGATCCATGTGTGGTCTCTGAAGAGAACACACATGCAATGACTCTGCTTGTTGTTAGTAAAAAGAGCACACATGCAATGACACAGGTGAATCCATAGGTGGATTGTGAAAAGAACACACATGCAATGACACTGGTGGATCCATATGTGGTATGTGAAAATAACACACATGCAATGACTCCGGTTGTTGTTAGTAAACAGAACACACATGCAATGACACCGGTGGATCCATGTGTGGTCTCTGAAGAGAGCACACATTTCAATGACACTTGTGGATCCATATGTGGTATGTGAAAAGAACACACATGCAATGACACTGCTGGATCCATAGGTGGATTGTGAAAAGAGCACACATGCAATGACACTGGTTGATCCATATGTGGTATGTGAAAAGAACACACATGCAATGACTCTAGTTGTTGTTAGTAAAAAGAACACACATGCAATGACACTGGTGGATCCATGTGTGGTCTCTAAAGAGAACACACATTTCAATGACACTGGTGGATCCATATGTGGTATGTGAAAAGAACACACGAAATGACTCCAGTTGTTGTTAGTAAAAAGAACACACATGCAATGACACTGGTGGATCCATATGTGGTATGTGAAAAGAACACACATGCAATGACTCTAGTTGTTGTTAGTAAAAAGAACACACATGCAATGACACTGGTGAATCCATAGGTGGATTGTGAAAAGAGCACACATGCAATGACACTGGTGGATCCATATGTGGTATGTGAAAAGAACACACATGCAATGACTCTAGTTGTTGTTAGTAAAAAGAACACACATGCAATGACACTGGTGGATCCATATGTGGTCTCTGAAGAGATCACATATTTCAATGACATTGGTGGATCCATATGTGGTATGTGAAAAGAATAGTCATGAATTGACTCCAGTTGTTGTTAGTAAAAAGAACACACATGCAATGACACTGGTGGATCCATATGTGGTATGTGAAAAGAACACACATGCAATGACTCTGGTTGTTGTTAGTAAAAAGAACACACATGAAATTATACTGGTGGATCCATGTGTGGTCTCTGAAGAGAACAGACATTTCCATGACTCTGGTTGTTGTTACTGAAAAGAACACAAATGCAATGACACAGGTGGATCCATGTGTGGTCTCTGATGACAACACACATGCAATGACTCTGGTTGTTGTTAGTAAAAAGAGCACCCCTGCAATGATACTGGTGGATCCATAGGTGGATTGTGAAAAGAACACACATGCAATGACACTGGTGGATCCATATGTGGTATATGAAAAGAACACACATGCAATGACTCTGGTTGTTGTTAGCAACAAGAACACACATGCAATGAAACTGGTGGATCCATGTGTGGTCTCTGAAGAGAACACACATTTCAATGACACTGGTTGTTGTTAGTAAAAAGAACACACATGCAATGACACTAGTGGATCCATGTGTGGTCTCTGAAGAGAACACACATGCAATGACTCTGCTTGTTGTTAGTAAAATGAGCACACATGCAATGACACTGGTGGATCCATAGGTGGATTGTGAAAAGAACACACATGCAATGACACTGGTGGATCCATATGTGGTATGTGAAAAGAACACACATGCAATGACTCTAATTGTTGTTAGTAAAAAGAACACACATGCAATGACACTAGTGGATCCATGTGTGGTCTCTGAACAGAGCACACATTTCAATGACACTGGTGGATCCATATGTGGTATGTGAAAAGAACACACATGCAATGACACTGGTGGATCCATAGGTGGATTGTGAAAAGAGCACACATGCAATGACACTGGTGGATCCATAGGTGGATTGTGAAAAGAGCACACATGCAATGACACTGGTGGATCCATATGTGGTATGTGAAAAGAACACACATGCAATGACTCTAGTTGTTGTTAGTTAAAAGAACACACATGCAATGACACTGGTGGATCCATAGGTCGATTGTGGTATATGAAAAGAACACACATGCAATGACTCTGGTTGTTGCTAGTAACAAGAACACACATGCAATGAAACTGGTGGATCCATGTGTGGTCTCTGAAGAGAACACACATTTCAATGACACTGGTTGTTGTTAGTAAAAAGAACACACATGCAATGACACTGGTGGATCCATGTGTGGTTTCTGAAGAGAACACACATGCAATGACTCTGCTTGTTTTTAGTAAAAAGAGCACACATGCAATGACACTGGTGGATCCATAGGTGGATTGTGAAAAGAACACACATGCAATGACACTGGTGGATCCATATGTGGTATGTGAAAAGAAGACACATGCAATGACTCTAATTGTTGTTAGTAAAAAGAACACACATGCAATGACACTAGTGGATCCATGTGTGGTCTCTGAAGAGAGCACACATTTCAATGACACTGGTGGATCCATATGTGGTATGTGAAAAGAACACACATGCAATGACACTGGTGGATCCATAGGTGGATTGTGAAAAGAGCACACATGCAATGACACTGGTGGATCCATATGTGGTATGTGAAAAGAACACACATGCAATGACTCCAGTTGTTGTTAGTAAAAAGAACACACATGCAATGACACTGGTGGATCCATATGTGGTATATGAAAAGAACAGACATGCAATGACTCTAGTTGTTGTTAGTAAAAAGAACAGACATGCAATGACACTGGTGGATCTATGTGTGGTCTCTAAAGAGAACACACATTTCAATGACACTGGTGGATCCATATGTGGTATGTGAAAAGAACACACATGAAATGACTCCAGTTGTTGTTAGTAAAAAGAACACACATGCAATGACACTAGTGGTGTCACATCCCAAAATTCTCCTAATTTTGGAATGTGAAATAAATAAATAAGTTTGATTGATTGTCTGACTATGTTGAAAATTCTTAAAGAGAAGAAACTTTTGAATAGAAAATCCTCTCAACCTTGAATTCAAAATCTTATATTCTTTTGTTATGACCTAAGTAGCCATATAGGCAAAAGGGCATGTATTGATTATGGATTGTAGAATTGGTGTGCAAGATTTCAAAATGAAAAATCATGAAGCATTTATAAGCATTTCATTACATCCATACAAGGTTCTCACAAACTGAATCCAAATCCTGGTATCTAAATCCTATAGTCGATTTGCCCAAATGTCCCTAAAGGAAATTAAATTGACTTTATAAAGCCCACTATTGTAAGGCATAAATTATTGATAATTATAGCCTAAAAAGATCCAATTAATATTACAAAATTTTAGAAACAAAATTGAGCTCATTTGGAGCTAGTATGAAAAAGTTATGGAATAAATACAAACACATAAAGATATAAATAAAATGAGATATACAAGGATTTATAAACCTACTACTTCCAAACTAGTAAAAAGATTATAACTTTGATCCTATAATGATCTATTCGATTTTAGAAAAATTTAGAAACAAGAATCATGTCATTTGGAGTTCGTATGCAAAAGATATGAGGGAAACAAGATTAAAAAAAAAAACTGAACAGAATGCTTCATTATGCCACCCAATTCCTAAAGGACGACGCTCCAACTTGGTGGGAGATGCAACACACCATTGATGATCATCAAGGGGTGATATCTTAGGAAGAATTTAAAGTGGTTCTACTTCAATCTCGTCTCGTATACCAAAAATCCAAGAAGTTGAAGTCCCGAAACATTTAGCTTGCACGATCTATGGAGAAATAGGGCATATCACCAAGGAGCATCATGATCAGCGCCCCTACTGTGAAGGAAGGCACCCATCAGAAGAATGTCCCACCTCTCAAGTTACATTCTTCCTATGCGAAGGGACCAATCACAACCCCGCTCAATGCACCTCTACCCGGTGGTACATCAACTGAATCAACAAGTCAGAGACGGAATGCGCCAAGACCTCATGAAGCTCCGCGAGGACACGACAAATACAAGGAATGGATTCAAGACTCTAGACACCGCACCCAAAGTCATCACTTCGCAATACTCGACATATGAAAGGAATGCCCATTTTCCCCAAACTGGCTCAAGGAAACGATCAAGGCTTCCAAATGTTGAGGTAGAGCATGAAGAACCACAAGACGGGATATCCTTGCCAAAAAGGAGGAAGGATCTAAGCAAAGGTCCTATGCTTCCAGTGTCACAATCCTGGGCATTATGCTGATAATTGTCCAAAACATGTGAATGTAGCTGGAAAGGATAAAAACGACGATGGTAATAGCAATAGAAGACCTCTATTAGGAGAACCAATTTGAGCTAAGTGAATCCTCGAGAAGTGACCTAGTCAATTTCTTTTAAGGGTGGTAGCATCCTAAAGGACCTCGAACCTTTCTTTCTTTCTAGCCTTCCCAAATCTCGGGACGAGATTTCTTTTAAGGGTGGTAGTCTGTCACATCCACAAATCCTCCTAATTTTGGAATGTGAAATAAATAAATAAGTTTGATTGATTGTCTGACTATGTTGAAAATTCTTAAAGAGAAGAAACTTTTGAATAGAAAATCCTCTCAACCTTGAATTCAAAATCTTATATTCTTTTGTTATGACCTAAGTAGCCATATAGGCAAAAGGGCATGGATTGATTATGGATTGTAGAATTGGTGTGCAAGATTTCAAAATGAAAAATCATGAAGCATTTATAAGCATTTCATTACATCCATACAAGGTTCTCACAAACTGAATCCAAATCCTGGTATCTAAATCCTATAGTCGATTTGCCCAAATGTCCCTAAAGGAAATTAAATTGACTTTATAAAGCCCACTATTGTAAGGCATAAATTATTGATAATTATAGCCTAAAAATATCCAATTAATATTACAAAATTTTAGAAACAAAATTGAGCTCATTTGGAGCTAGTATGAAAAAGTTATGGAATAAATACAAACACATAAAGATATAAATAAAATGAGATATACAAGGATTTATAAACCTACTACTTCCAAACTAGTAAAAAGATTACAAATTTGATCCTATAATGATCTATTCGATTTTAGAAAAATTTAGAAACAAGAATCATGTCATTTAGAGTTCGTATGCAAAAGATATGAGGGAAACAAGATTTAAAAAAAAAAACTGAACGGGCCGGCCCAGCTGGACCGACCGGATGAGCCAGCCAGCCAGGATCGATCGGTTGGTTGCTCCGAAAAGCGTGCAAAAATCTGTTTTCTATACCTATCTCTATTCGAACTCTTATAACTTTTTATCTACAACTCCGAATCGGCTTCCGTTTGTTTCTACTTGTTCTATACTCCAAGGCCTATCTCTACACCATCCTAAATCTCCATATAAAGTCGTGGAGGCACGGCTGTAAGAGTTTCTATTCTCGAAATCCCGAATCTACCTATTCCCGAATCTTGTTTCGCTTTTTAACCCATCTAGACTTCGTCGTTTGCTTTCGGTCAAAAAATGAAAGTTGAAGATCGCGTCGAAATCTTTCAATCCCGACAAACCTCACCTCTTTTCATCCACCACAGCCAGAGAATTTCGTATCGCAATATTTCAGATCTTACGGTGTAAATCTAAGATGTACTCGCGCTCGTTTCTTCAAATCCAAATCCCTTTGGTGAGAAGGTAGGAATAATGATTCCCCACAACTTTCATGTTCTGAGTTTTTCGATTTGACCTACGGATTTGTCTCTCTAACACAGATCTATTTCTTGTCTATTCTGAGCCAAAATCGGGTCAATCTCTTCTTCTAGCCACCGGATCCTATCCAGACGGTCGAGATCCAATCAAACCGGTGCGTGCCATGTCGTCATCTCGGTCATCTTTCTCATCAACGCCACGTCAACGTAAGGTCAACATCTAGTCCCAGTCAGCATGCAAAGTCAACCTGTCCAGTCAGCGGAATATTCCGTTCGAATTTAAATTTGCATATTATAGATCTAACTTGTAAAATTCATTAGAAATTCATACCATGTCCAGAAATTGCGTATAATATACCAAATTGAAGATAATTTTACGTAGAACCATCTTATTAGAATAGATCCAACTTTTACTGTACGTGGTTACTGTAGTAATTTAATTAGTTTTAATGTTCTTTTAGGTTAATAAATTCATAGGATATTATCTGTAACTCCGAAAAATATGAATAATATATCAAATTGAAGCTACTGTAATGTACTTTAAGAATATCTGGTTTGATCTAGCCTTTGCAGGTTATTTAACCCGTAGAAATTTAATTAGTTTTAATGGCTTTATAAATCATTAAATTCATAGTAAATTAATTGCTTGTCACAAAAATACAAATGATATACCGATGGAAAGCTGGTTCCATGCAGATCATCAATATTCAATTAGTTCAGAATTTTACTGTAAGGTTTTGCCGTGAAGGTTTAAATGGTTTAATAGCCTATTTAGAGTAATAAATTCATAAGAAAATAAATACTATTCAGAAAATTACAAATAATATGTCCCTGAAATCACAATTCCGTGTAGATTACAGATATAATTTTTGTTTGATTTTTAGGCAACAGAAACTGTATGAATCACTAAAACCCATTAAACACTATTTAAATCATATAAAAAGATCTATAACTCCGATTAGGGTGAATCCAACGCCTACTGGTCCGTATTAACGTCCTCTATCCAGTAAACCCAAGAAACAAATTTAATTCTACAGTTAGAATAGGCGTTACAACAGAACTATCAAAACCCTTATATTGGCAAGTAATTATTAATAACAAATACCCTATTGCATTAAATGAACTCATACATGCATCATATGATATATTAATGTTCATAAAACTAATTATAACCATTGTGTCATGTTAAATCGTCATGCATGTTTTCGATCATCCTTGTTGTGTTTGCTATGTTTGCAATTGTTTTGATTGGAACTACCTTCTCGTATTAGATTGTTCGGAGAGTGCGATTGCTACGGAAAAATACAATCTAACACCCATATTATCAACATAAGGCAAGTTACACCACTTGTTCATAATTTTTGTCCCAGTTTTGATTCTATGCATGTGGTCTTCAAAATTCTGTAGTATGCATGTGTAGGATGTTCTAGTAGAATTTTTCCTTAGTATTATTTTGCAAGTGCGATGATTTTGTAGTATGCCATGAGCAGCTCTATACTTAGGATTTTCCATCCCAATAGGTTACCCCTATTTTTGCTAAGTATTGCTTGCTATGCTATATATACAAAGTACCGTTGGGGGGTTCGAAAGACAAAGAATTTTTTCTAAGTATAAAGGCTCTCTAGGGCAAATTTTTCTTCTCAAATCCACTTCAAAATAAAACTAAGTTTTCTTCTGGGCGGAATGGTTGTCGGGTCAACGAGTGTGAATTTTGGTGGAGGACGGCCGCCCAGGAATCAAAGAAGTCTGCCATGTTTCAGAATTCAGAAGCTTCCAGTGCAACCACAATACATTATGGGCTCTGTCTTGGCCTAGTACTTAGTGGGAAACCTCACCTGGGTACCAACATTTGGAGGATTATTGGCACGGTTGGATCCGGAAGGTAGAGGGGCTACTAAGGGAAAGCCTCGCCATGGTCTTGTCTGTAAAAGGACTTGATCGTGGATTGTGGGTAAAGTGCACAAACTCTCGAGAGTATTGCAATCTGATCGATCAGCCGTGTTCACGGTAACAGAACAACAATGAGCGTCTGAAGGATGGAGCATCTGAAGGATCTTCCTCTCTCTTTTCAAAAACAAAGTTTTGAAACCCCATGGCGTGCGTAATATCGCCAATGGGTGGGAATTTGGGAACTTGGTGTGTAATATCCAAGTGACGCTTGGTGCGTAATATCCAAGTGTTTGGTTGTTTGGACACTTGGTGCGTAATATCCTCGTGTGCCACTCGACCGTATTATATCCAAGTGTTTGGTCGTTTGGACACCTGGTGCGTAATATCCTCGTGTGCCACTCGACCTTATTTTATCAAAGCAAATGTTTACAAAGTAGGACAATCCTTTCTTCTTCTCCCTACTTAAGAAAATTAGCTTTAAGCAAATGAACTCTACAGCCTATACCAGCCTTGCATGTAGAGATAGTCTTTTCTCTCTTTGGTGTAATTTGCCAATACATTCAAAGTATTGACCCAACTTGTTGGCTGCACGTTTCATGTGCAGAATTTCAGAGATCGTTGAAAGGTGCGCTAGGATCGCGGGTCTTCACTCAACCAGCCTGTGGCATTGATGGGACTCCAAGTTGTATTTATATCGCTTCTGTTGTAATAATGTAAACTCTGGATTATTCGATTCATGTAATAAAGACTTGTGTTTTACATGATATTTCATCGACTGTGAGTGCTAGCTATTGATCCAGGGACTAGCATGTTAATCACAGGGACTTAGGATCCTTACCGATCCGAGGTCACTACAAGTGGATCCATATGTGGTATGTGAAAAGAACACACATGCAATGACTCTAGTTGTTGTTAGTAAAAAGAACACACATGCAATGACACTGGTGGATCCATAGCTGGATTGTGAAAAGAGCACACATGCAATGACACTGGTGGATCCATATGTGGTATGTGAAAAGAACACACATGCAATGACTCTAGTTGTTGTTAGTAAAAAGAACACACATGCAATGACACTGGTGGATCCATATGTGGTCTCTGAAGAGATCACACATTTCAATGACATTGGTGGATCCATATGTGGTATGTGAAAAGAATAGTCATGAAATGACTCCAGTTGTTGTTAGTAAAAACAACACACATGCAATGACACTGGTGGATCCATATGTGGTATGTGAAAAGAACACACATGCAATGACACTGGTGGATCCATATGTGCTATGTGAAAAGAACACACATGCAATGACTCTAATTGTTGTTAGTAAGAAGAACACACATGCAATGACACTGGTGCATCCATGTGTGGTCTCTGAAGAGAGCACACATTTCAATGACACTGGTGGATCCATATGTGGTATGTGAAAAGAACACACATGCAATGACACTGGTGGATCCATAGGTGGATTGTGAAAAGAGCACACATGCAATGACACTGGTGGATCCATGTGTGGTCTCTAAAGAGAACACACATGCAATGACTCTGGTTGTTGTTAGTAAAAAGAACAGACATGAAATGACACTGGTGGATCCATAGGTGGATTGTGAAAAGAACACACATGCAATGACACTTGTGGATCCATATGTGGTATGTGAAAAGAACACACATGCAATGACTCTACTTGTTGTTAGTAAAAAGAACACACATGCAATGACACTGGTGGACCCATAGGTGGATTGTGAAAAGAGCACATATGCAATGACACTGGTGGATCCATATGTGGTATGTGAAAAGAACACAGATGCAATGACTCTGGTTGTTGTGAGTAAAAAGAACACACATGCAATGACACTAGTGGATCCATAGGTCGATTGTGAAAAGAGCACACACGCAATAACACTAGTGGATCCATATGTGGTATGTGAAAAGAACACACATGCAATGACTCCAGTTGTTGTTAGTAAAAAGAACACACATGCAATGACTCTGGTGGATCCATGTGTGGTCTATGAAGAGAACACACATTTCAATGACACTGGTGGATCCATATGTGGTATGTGAAAAGAACACACATGCAATGACACTGGTGGATCCATAGGTGGATTGTGAAAAGAGCACACATGCAATGACACTGGTGGATCCATATGTGGTATGTGAAAAGAACACACATGCTATGACTCTAGTTGTTGTTAGTAAAAAGAACACACATGCAATGACACTGGTGGATCCATATGTGGTCTCTGAAGAGATCACACATTTCAATGACATTGGTGGATCCATATGTGGTATGTGAAAAGAATAGTCATGAAATGACTCCAGTTGTTGTTAGTAAAAACAACACACATGCAATGACACTGGTGGATCCATATGTGGTATGTGAAAAGAACACACATGCAATGACACTGGTGGATCCATATGTGGTATGTGAAAAGAACACACATGCAATGACTCTAATTTTTGTTAGTAAGAAGAACACACATGCAATGTCACTGGTGCATCCATGTGTGGTCTCTAAAGAGAGCACACATTTCAATGACACGGGTGGATCCATATGTGGTATGTGAAAAGAACACACATGCAATGACACTGGTGGATCCATAGGTGGATTGTGAAAAGAGCACACATGCAATGACACTGGTGGATCCATGTGTGTTCTCTAAAGAGAACACACATGCAATGACTCTGGTTGTTGTTAGTAAAAAGAACAGACATGAAATGACACTGGTGGATCCACAGGTGGATTGTGAAAAGAACACACATGCAATGACACTGGTGGATCCATATGTGGTATGTGAAAAGAACACACATGCAATGACTCTAATTGTTGTTAGTAAAAAGAACACACATGCAATGACACTGGTGGATCCATAGGTGGATTGTGAAAAGAGCACATATGCAATGACACTGGTGGATCCATATGTGGTATGTGAAAAGAACACAGATGCAATGACTCTGGCCGTTGTGAGTAAAAAGAACACACATGCAATGACACTAGTGGATCCATAGGTCGATTGTGAAAAGAGCACACACGCAATAACACTAGTGGATCCATATGTGGTATGTGAAAAGAACACACATGCAATGACTCCAGTTGTTGTTAGTAAAAAGAACACACATGCAATGACACTGGTGGATCCATGTGTGGTCTCTGAAGAGAACACACATTTCAATGACACTGGTGGATCCATATGTGGTATGTGAAAAGAACACACATGCAATGGCACTGGTGGATCCATAGGTGGATTGTGAAAATAGCACACATGCAATGACACTGGTGGATCCATATGTGGTATGTGAAAAGAACACACATGCAATGACACTGGTGGATCCATAGGTGGATTGTGAAAAGAGCACACATGCAATGACACTGGTGGATCCATGTGTGGTCTCTAAAGAGAACACACATGCAATGACTCTGGTTGTTGTTAGTAAAAAGAACATACATGAAATGACTCTGGTGGATCCATAGGTGGATTGTGAAAAGAACACACATGCAATGACACTTGTGGATCCATTTGTGGTATGTGAAAAGAACACACATGCAATGACTCTAATTGTTGTTAGTAAAAAGAACACACATGCAATGACACTGGTGGACCCATAGGTGGATTGTGAAAAGAGCACATATGCAATGACACTGGTGGATCCATATATGGTATGTGAAAACAACACAGATGCAATGACTCTGGTTGTTGTGAGTAAAAATAACACACATGCAATGACACTAGTGGATCCATAGGTCGATTGTGAATAGAGCACACACGCAATAACACTAGTGGATCCATATGTGGTATGTGAAAAGAACACACATGCAATGACTCCAGTTGTTGTTAGTAAAAAGAACACACATGCAATGACTCTGGTGGATCCATGTGTGGTCTCTGAAGAGAACACACATTTCAATGACACTGGTGGATCCATATGTGGTATGTGAAAAGAACACACATGCAATGACACTGGTGGATCCATAGGTGGATTGTGAAAAGAGCACACATGCAATGACACTGGTGGATCCATATGTGGTATGTCAAAAGAACACACATGCTATGACTCTAGTTGTTGTTAGTAAAAAAGAACACATGCAATGACACTGGTGGATCCATATGTGGTCTCTGAAGAGATCACACATTTCAATGACATTGGTGGATCCATATGTGGTATGTGAAAAGAATAGTCATGAAATGACTCCAGTTGTTGTTAGTAAAAACAACACACATGCAATGACACTGGTGGATCCATATGTGGTATGTGAAAAGAACACACATGCAATGACTCTAATTGTTGTTTGTAAGAAGAGCACACATGCAATGACACTGGTGCATCCATGTGTGGTCTCTAAAGAGAGCACACATTTCAATGACACGGGTGGATCCATACGTGGTATGTGAAAAGAACACACATGCAATGACACTGGTGGATCCATAGGTGGATTGTGAAAAGAGCACACATGCAATGACACTGGTGGATCCATGTGTGGTCTCTAAACAGAACACACATGCAATGACTCTGGTTGTTGTTAGTAAAAAGAACAGACATGAAATGACACTGGTGGATCCATAGGTGGATTGTGAAAAGAACACACATGCAATGACACTGGTGGATCCATATGTGGTATGTGAAAAGAACACACGTGCAATGACTCTAATTGTTGTTAGTAAAAAGAACACACATGCAATGACACTGGTGGATCCATAGGTGGATTGTGAAAAGAGCACATATGCAATGACACTGGTGGATCCATATGTGGTATGTGAAAAGAACACAGATGCAATGACTCTGGCCGTTGTGAGTAAAAAGAACACACATGCAATGACACTAGTGGATCCATAGGTCGATTGTGAAAAGAGCACACACGCAATAACACTAGTGGATCCATATGTGGTATGTGAAAAGAACACACATGCAATTACTCCAGTTGTTGTTAGTAAAAAGAACACACATGCAATGACACTGGTGGATCCATGTGTGGTCTCTGAAGAGAACACACATTTCAATGACACTGGTGGATCCATATGTGGTATGTGAAAAGAACACACATGCAATGGCACTGGTGGATGCATAGGTGGATTGTGAAAATAGCACACATGCAATGACACTGGTGGATCAATATGTGGTATGTGAAAAGAACACACATGCTATGACTCTAGTTGTTGTTAGTAAAAAGAACACACATGCAATGACACTGGTGGATCCATGTGTGGTCTCTGAAGAGAACACACATTTCAATGACTCTAGTTGTTGTTAGTAAAAAGAAAACACATGAAATGACTCTAGTTGTTGTTAGTAAAAACAACACACATGCAATGACACTGGTGGATCCATATGTGGTATGTGAAAAGAACACACATGCAATGACTCTGGTTTTTGTTAGTAAAAAGAACACACATGCAATGACACTGGTGGATACATGTGTGGTCTCTGATGAGAACACACATTTCAATGACACTAGTGGATCCATATGTGGTATGTGAAAAGAACACACATGCAATGACACTGGTGGATCCATCGGTGGATTATGAAAATAACACACATGCAATGACTCCACTTATTGTCAGTAAAAAGAACACACATGCAATGACACTGGTGGATTCATGTGTGGTCTCTGAAGAAGAACACACATTTCAATGACACTAGTGGGTCCATATGTGCTATGTGAAAAGAATAGTCATGAAATGACTCTAGTTGTTGTTAGTAAAAAGAACACACATGCAATGACACTGGTGGATCCATATGTGGTATGTGAAAAGAACACACATGCAATGACTCTAGTTGTTGTTAGTAAAAAGAACACACATGCAATGACACTGGTGGATCCATGTGTGGTCTTTGAAGAGAACACACATTTCAATGACTCTGGTTGATGTTAGTAAAAAGAACACACATGCAATGACACTGATGGATCCATCTGTGGTCTCTGAAGAGAACACACATGCAATGACTCTGGTTGTTGTTAGTAAAAAGAGCACACATGCAATGACACTGGTGGATCCATAGGTGGATGTGAAAAGAACACACAAGCAATGACACTGGTGGATCCATATGTGGTATGTGAAAAGAACACACATGTAATGACTTTGGTTGTTGTTAGTAGAAAGAACACACATGCAATGACACTGGTGGATCCATATGTGGTATGTGAAAAGAACACACATGCAATGACTCTAGTTGTTGTTATCTAAAAGAACACACATGCAATGACACTGGTGGATCCATGTGTGGTCTCTGAAGAGAACACACATTTCAATGACACTGGTGGATCCATATGTGGTATGTGAAAAGAACACACTTGCAATGACACTGGTGGATCCATAGGTGGATTGTGAAAAGAGCACGCATGCAATGACATTGGTCGATCCATATGTGGTGTGTGAAAAGAACACACATGCAATGACTCTAGTTGTTGTTAGTAAAAAGAACACACATGCAATGACACTGGTGGATCCATGTGTGGTCTCTGAAGAGAACAAACGTTTCAATGACACTGGTGGATCCATATGTGGTATGTGAAAAGAACACACATGAAATGACTCCAGTTGTTGTTAGTAAAAATAACACACATGCAATGACACCGGTGGATACATATGTGGTATGTGAAAAGAACACACATCCAATGACTCTGGTTGTTGTTAGTAAAAAGAATACACATGCAATGACACTAGTGGATCCATAGGTGGATTGTGAAAAGAGCACAGATGCAATGACACTGGTGGATCCATATGTGGTATGTGAAAAGAACACACATGCAATGGCACTGGTGGATCCATAGGTGGATTGTGAAAAGAGGACGCATGCAATGACACTGGTCGATCCATATGTGGTATGTGAAAAGAACACACATGCAATGACTCCAGTTTTTGTTAGTAAAAAGAACACACATGCAATGACCCTGGTGGATCCATGTGTGGTCTCTGAAGACAACACTCGTTTTAATGACACTGGTGGATCCATATGTGGTATGTGAAAAGAACACACCTAAAATGACTCCAGTTGTTGTTAGTAAAAAGAACACACATGGAATGACACTGGTGGATCCATATGTGGTGTGTGAAAAGAACACACATCCAGTGACTCTGGTTGTTGTTAGTAAAAAGAACACATATGCAATGACACTGGTGGATCCATGCGTGGTCTCTGAAGAGAACACACATTTCAATAACTCTGGTTGTTTTTAGTAAAAAGAACACACATGCAATGGCACTGGTGGATCCATGAGTGGTCTCTGAAGAGAACACACATGCAATGACTCTGGTTGTTGTTAGTTAAAAGAGCACACAAGCAATGACACTGGTAGATATATAGGTGGTTTGTGAAAAGAACACACATGCAATGACACTGGTGGATCCATATGTGGTATGTGAAAAGAACAAACATGAAATGACTCTGGTTGTTGTTAGTAAAAAGAGCACACATGCAATGACACTGGTGGATCCATAGGTGGACTGTGAAAAGAGCACACATGCAATGACACTGGTGGATCCATATGTGGTATGTGAAAAGAACACACATGCAATGACTCCCATTGTTGATAGTAAAAATAACACACATGCAATGACATTGGTGGATCCATGTGTGGTCTCTGAAGAGAACACACATTTCAATGACACTGGTGGATCCATATGTGGTATGTGAAAAGAACACACATGCAATGACACTGGTGGACCCATAGGTGGATTGTGAAAAGAGCACGCATGCAATGACACTGGTCGATCCATATGTGGTATGTGAAAAGAACACACATGCAATGACTCGAGTTGTTTTTAGTAAAAAGAACACACATGCAATGACACTGGTGGATCCATGTGTGGTCTCTGAAGAGAACACATGTTTCAATGACACTGGTGGATCCATATGTGGCATGTGAAAAGAACACACATGAAATGACTCCAGTTGTTGTTAGTAAAAAGAACACACATGCAATGACACCGGTGGATCCATATGTGGTATGTGAAAAGAACACACATCCAATGACTCTGGTTGTTGTTATTAAAAAGAACACACATGCAATGACACTGGTGGATCCATAGGTGGATTGTGAAAAGAGCACGCATGCAATGACACTGGTGGATCCATATGTGGTATGTGAAAATAACAAACATGCAATGACTCTAGTTGTTGTTAGTAAAAAGAACACACATGCAATGACACTGGTGGATCCATATGTGGTATGTGAAAAGAACACATATGCAATGGCACTGGTGGATCCATAGGTGGATTTGTGAAAAGAGCACGCATGCAATGACACTGGTCGATCCATATGTGGTATGTGAAAAGAACACACATGCAATGACTCCAGTTGTTGTTAGTAAAAAGAACACACATGCAATGACACTGGTGGATCCATGTGTGGTCTCTGAAGAGAACACTCGTTTCAATGACACTGGTGGATCCATATGTGGTATGTGAAAAGAACACACATGAAATGACTCTAGTTGTTATTAGTAAAAAGAACACACATGGAATGACACTGGTGGATCCATATGTGGTATGTGAAAAGAACACACATTCAGTGACTCTGGTTGTTGTTAGTAAAAATAACACATATGCAATGACACTGGTGGAGCCATGCGTGGTCTCTGAAGAGAACACACATTTCAATAACTCTGGTTGTTATTAGTAAAAAGAACACACATGCAATGGCACTGGTGGATCCATGTGTGGTCTCTGAAGAGAACACACATGCAATGAATCTGGTTGTTGTTAGTTAAAAGAGCACACATGCAATGACACTAGTGGATCTATAGGTGGATTGTGAAAAGAACACACATTCAATGACTCCAGTTGTTGTTAGTAAAAAAGAACACACATGCAATGACTCTGGTGGATCCATGTGTGGTCTCTGAAGAGAACACACATTTCAATGACAGTGGTGGATCCATATGTTCTATGTGAAAAGAACACACATGCAATGACTTCAGTTGTTGTTAGTAAAAAGAACACACATGCAATGACACTGGTGGATCCATGTGTGGTCTCTGAAGAGAACAAACGTTTCAATGACACTAGTGGATCCATATGTGGTATGTGAAAAGAACACACATGAAATGACTCTAGTTGTTGTTAGTAAAAAGAACACACATGCAATGATACCGGTGGATCCATATGTGGTATGTGAAAAGAACACACATGCAATGACTCTGGTTCTTGTTAGTAAAAAGAACACACATGCAATGACACTGGTGGATCCATAGGTGGATTGTGAAAAGAGCACACATGCAATGACACTGGTGGATCCATATGTGTTATGTGAAAAGAACACACATGCAATGGCACTGGTGGATCCATAGGTGGATTGTGAAAAGAGCACGCACGCAATGACACTAGTCGATCCATATGTGGTATGTGAAAAGAACACACACGCAATGACTCTAGTTGTTGTTAGTAAAAAGAACACACATGCAATGACACTGGTGGATCCATGCGTGGTCTCTGTAGAGAACACACGTTTCAATGACACTGGTGGATCCGTATGTGGTATATGAAAAGAAAACACATGAAATGACTCCAGTTGTTGTTAGTAAACAGAAAACACATGCAATGACACTGGTGGATCCATATTTGGTATGTGAAAAGAACACACATCCAATGACTCTGGTTGTTGTTAGTAAAAAGAACACATATGCAATGACACTGGTGGATCCATGCGTGGTCTCTGAAGAGAACACACATTGCAATGACTCTGGTTGTTATTAGTAAAAAGAACACACATGCAGTTGCACTGGTGGATCCATGTGTGGTCTCTGAAGAGAACACACATGCAATGACTCTGGTTGTTGTTAGTAAAAAGAGCACACATGCAATGACACTGGTGGATCCGTAGGTGGATTGTGAAAAGAGCACACATGCAATGACACTGGTGGATCCATATGTGGTATGTGAAAATAACACACATGCAATGACTCCATTTGTTGTTAGTAAAAAGAACACACATGCAATGACACTGGTGTATCCATGTGTGGTATGTGAAAAGAACACACATGCAATGACTCTGGTTGTTGTTACTAAAAAGAACACACATGGAATGACACTGGTGGATCCATGTGTGGTCTCCAAAGAAAACAGACATTTCAATGACTCTGTTTGTTGTTAGTAAAAAGAACACACATGTAATGACACTGGTGGATCCATAGATGGATTGTGAAAAGAGCACACATGCAATGACACTGGTGGATCCTTATGTGGTATCTGAAAAGAACACACATGCAATGACTTTGGTTGTTGTGAGTAAAAAGAACACACATGCAATGACACAGGTGGATCCATAGGTGGATTGTGAAAAGAGCACACATGCAATGACACTGGTGGATCCATATGTGGTACGTGAAAAGAACGCACATGCAATGACTCTGGTAGTTGTTAGTAAAAAGAACACACATGCAATGACACTAGTGGATCCATGTGTGGTCTCTGAAGAGAACACACATTTCAATGACACTGGTGGATCCATATGTGGTATGTGAAAATAACACACATGAAATGACTCTAGTTGTTGTTAGTAAAAAGAACACACATGCAATGACACTAGTGGATCCATCTGTGGTCTCTGAAGAGAACACACATTTCAATGACACTAGTGGATCCATATGTGGTATGTGAAAAGAACACACATGCAATGACACTTGTGGATCCATAGGTGCATTGTGAAAAGAGCACACATGCAATGACACTCGTGGATGCATATGTGGTATGTGAAAAGAACACACATGCAATGACTCCACTTGTTGTCAGTAAAAAGAACACACATGCAATGACACTGGTGGATCCATGTGTGGTCTCTGAAGAAGAACACACATTTCAATGACACTGGTGGATCCATATGTGCTATGTGAAAAGAATAGTCATGAAATGACTCCAGTTGTTGTTAGTAAAAATAACACACATGCAATGACACTGGTGGATCCATATGTGCTATGTGAAAAGAACACACATGCAATGACTCTAGTTGTTGTTAGTAAAAAGAACACACATGCAATGACACTGGTGGATCCATGCGTGGTCTCTGAAGAGAACACACATTTCAATGACTCTGGTTGTTGTTAGTAAAAAGAACACACATGCAATGACACTGGTGGATCCATGTGTGGTCTCTCAAGAGAACATGCATGCAATGACTCTGGTTGTTCTTAGTAAAAAGAGCACACATGCAATGACACTGGTGGATCCATAGGTGGATAGTGAAAAGAACACACATGCAATGACACTGGTGGATCCATATGTGGTATGTGAAAATAACACACATGAAATGACTCTAGTTGTTGTTAGTAAAAAGAACACACATGCAATGACACTGGTGGATCCATGTGTGGTCTCTAAAGAGAACACACATTTCAATGACTCTGGTTATTGTTAGTAAAAAGAACACACATGCAATGACACTGGTGGATCCATGTGTGGTCTCTGAAGAGAACACACATGTAATGACTCTGGTTGTTGTTTGTAAAAAGAGCACACATGCAATGACACTGGTGGATCCATAGGTGGATTGTGAAAAGAACACACATGCAATGACACTGGTGGATCCATATGTGGTATGTGAAAATAACACACATGCAATGACTCTAGTTGTTGTTAGTAAAAAAGAAAACACATGCAATGACTTTGGTGGATCCATATGTGGTCTCTGAAGAGATCACACATTTCAATGACACTGGTGGATCCATATGTGGTATGTGAAAAGAATAGTCATGACATGACTCCAGTTGTTGTTAGTAAAAAGAACACACATGCAATAACACTTGTGGATCCATATGTGGTATGTGAAAAGAACACACATGCAATGACTCTGGTTGTTGTTAGTAAAAAGAACACACATGCAATGAAACTGGTGGATCCATGCGTGGTCTCTGAAGAGAACACACATTTCAATGACTCTGGTTGTTGTTAGTAAAAAGAACACACATGCAATGACACTAGTGGATCCATGTGTGGTCTCTCAAGAGAACACACATGCAATGACTCTGGTTGTTCTTAGTAAAAAGAGCACACATGCAATGACACTGGTAGATCCATAGGTGGATTGTGAAAAGAACACACATGCAATGACACTGGTGGATCCATATGTGGTATGTGAAAAGAACACACATGCAATGGCACTGGTGGATCCATAGGTGGATTGTGAAAAGAGAACGCATGCAATGACACTAGTCGATCCATATGTGGTATGTGAAAAGAACAAACATGCAATGACTCTAGTTGTTGTTAGTAAAAAGAACACACATGCAATGACACTGGTGGATCCATATGTGGTATGTGAAAAGAACACACATGCAATAGCACTGGTGGATCCATAGGTGCATTATGAAAAGATCACGCATGCAATGACACTGGTCGATCCATATGTGGTATGTGAAAAGAACACACATGCAATGACTCCAGTTGTTGTTAGTAAAAAGAACACACATGCAATGACACTGGTGGATCCATGTGTGGTCTCTGAAGAGAACACTCGTTTCAATGACACTGGTGGATCCATATGTGGTATGTGAAAAGAACACACATGAAATGACTCCAGTTGTTGTTAGTAAAAAGAACACACATGGAATGACACTGGTGGATCCATATGTGGTATGTGAAAAGAACACACATTCAGTGACTCTGGTAGTTGTTAGTAAAAAGAACACATATGCAATGACACTGGTGGAGCCATGCGTGGTCTCTGAAGAGAACACCCATTTGAATAACTCTGGTTGTTATTTGTAAAAAGAACACACACGCAATGGCACTGGTGGATCCATGTGTGGTCTCTGAAGAGAACACACATGCAATGAATCTGGTTGTTGTTAGTTAAAAGAGCACACATGCAATGACACTGGTGGATCTATAGGTGGATTGTGAAAATAACACACATGCAATGACACTGGTGGATCCATATGTGGTATGTGAAAAAAACACACATGATATGACTCTGGTTGTTGTTAGTAAAAAGAGCACACATGCAATGACACTGGTGGATCCGTAGGTGGATTGTGAAAAGAGCACACATGCAATGACACTGGTGGATCCATATGTGGTATGTGAAAAGAACACACATGCAATGACTCCAGTTGTTGTTAGTAAAAAGAACACACATGCAATGACTCTGGTGGATCCATGTGTGGTCTCTAAAGAGAACACACATTTCAATGACACTGGTGGATCCATATGTTCTATGTGAAAAGAACACACATGCAATGACTTCAGTTGTTGTTAGTAAAAAGAACACACATGCAATGACACTGGTGGATCCATGTGTGGTCTCTGAAGAGAACAAACGTTTCAATGACACTAGTGGATCCATATGTGGTATGTGAAAAGAACACACATGAAATGACTCCAGTTGTTGTTAGTAAAAAGAACACACATGCAATGACACCGGTGGATCCATATGTGGTATGTGAAAAGAACACACATGCAATGACTCTGGTTCTTGTTAGGAAAAAGAACACACATGCAATGACACTGGTGGATCCATAGGTGGATTGTGAAAAGAGCACACATGCAATGACACTGGTGGATCCATATGTGTTATGTGAAAAGAACACACATGCAATGGCACTGGTGGATCCATAGGTGGATTGTGAAAAGAGCACGCATGCAATGACACTAGTCGATCCATATGTGGTATGTGAAAAGAACACACATGCAATGACTCTAGTTGTTGTTAGTAAAAAGAACACACATGCAATGACACTGGTGGATCCATGCGTGGTCTCTGAAGAGAACACACGTTGCAATGATACTGGTGGATCCATATGTGGTATATGAAAAGAACACACATGAAATGACTCCAGTTGTTGTTCGTAAACAGAAAACACATGCAATGACACTGGTGGATCCATATTTGGTATGTGAAAAGAACACACATCCAATGACTCTGGTTGTTGTTTGTAAAGAGAACACATATGCAATGACACTGGTGGATCCATGTGTGGTCTCTGAAGAGAACACACATTGCAATGACTCTGGTTGTTATTAGTAAAAAGAACACACATGCAGTGGCACTGGTGGATCCATGTGTGGTCTTTGAAGAGAACACACATGTAATGACTCTGGTTGTTGTTAGTAAAAAGAGCACACATGCAATGACACTGGTGGATCCATAGGTGGATTGTGAAAAGAGCACACATGCAATGACACTGGTGGATCCATATGTGGTATGTGAAAAGAACACACATGCAATGACTCCATTTGTTGTTAGTAAAAAGAACACACATGCAATGACTGGTGTATCCATGTGTGGTATGTGAAAAGAACACACATGCAATGACTCTGGTTGTTGTTACTAAAAACAACACACATGGAATGACACTGGTGGATCCATGTGTGGTCTCCAAAGAGAACAGACATTTCAATGACTCTGTTTGTTGTTAGTAAAAAGAACACACATGCAATGACACTGGTGGATCCATAGGTGGATTGTAAAAAGAGCACACATGCAATGACACTGGTCGATCCATATGTGGTATGTGAAAAGAACACACATGCAATGACTCTGGATGTTGTGAGTAAAAAGAACACACATGCAATGACACAGGTGGATCCATATGTGGATTGTGAAAAGAGCACACATGCAATGACACTGGTGGATCCATATGTGGTACATGAAAAGAACGCACATGCAATGACTCTGGTAGTTGTTAGTAAAAATAACACACATGCAATGACACTGGTGGATCCATGTGTGGTCTCTGAAGAGAACACACATTCCAATGACACTGGTGGATCCATATGTGGTATGTGAAAATAACACACATGAAATGACTCCAGTTGTTGTTAGTAAAAAGAACACACATGCAATGACACTAGTGGATCCATGTGTGGTCTCTGAAGAGAACACACATTTCAATGACACTAGTGGATCCATATGTGGTATGTGAAAAGAACACACATGCAATGACACTTGTGGATCCATAGGTGCATTGTGAAAAGAGCACACATGCAATGACACTCGTGGATGCATATGTGGTATGTGAAAAGAACACACATGCAATGACTCCACTTGTTGTTAGTAAAAAGAGCACACATGCAATGACACTGGTGGATCCATGTGTGGTCTCTGAAGAAGAACACACATTTCAATGACACTGGTGGATCCATATGTGCTATGTGAAAAGAATAGTCATGAAATGACTCCAGTTGTTGTTAGTAAAAAGATCACACATGCAATGACACTGGTGGATCCATATGTGGTATGTGAAAAGAACACACATGCAATGATTCTGGTTGTTGTTAGTAAAAAGAACACACATGCAATGAAACTGGTGGATCCATGCGTGGTCTCTGAAGAGAACACACATTTCAATGACTCTGGTTGTTGTTAGTAAAAAGAACACACATGCAATGACACTGGTGGATCCATGTGTGGTCTCTCAAGAGAACACACATGCAATGACTCTGGTTGTTCTTAGTAAAAAGAGCACACATGCAATGACACTGGTGGATGCATAGGTGGATAGTGAAAAGAACACACATGCAATGACACTGGTGGATCCATATGTGGTATGTGAAAAGAACACACATGAAATGACTCTAGTTGTTGTTAGTAAAAAGAACACACATGCAATGACACTGGTGGATCCATGTGTGGTCTCCAAAAGAGAACACACATTTCAATGACTCTGGTTATTGTTAGTAAAAAGCACACACATGCAATGACACTGGTAGATCCATGTGTGGTCTCTGAAGAGAACACACATGCAATGACTCTGGTTGTTGTTTGTAAAAAGTGCACACATGCAATGACACTGGTGGATCCATAGGTGGATTGTGAAAAGAACACACATGCAATGACACTGGTGGATCCATATGTGGTATGTGAAAAGAACACACATGCAATGACTCTAGTTGTTGTTAGTAAAAACAACACACATGCAATGACTTTGGTGGATCCATATGTGGTCTCTGAACAGATCACACATTTCAATGACACTGGTGGATCCATATGTGGTATGTGAAAAGAATAGTCATGAAATGACTCCAGTTGTTGTTAGTAAAAAGAACACACATGCAATAACACTTGTGGATCCATATGTGGTATGTGAAAAGAACACACATGCAATGACTCTGGTTGTTGTTAGTAAAAAGAACACACATGCAATGACACTGGTGGATCCATGCGTGGTCTCTGAAGAGAACACACATTTCAATGACTCTGGTTGTTGTTAGTAAAAAGAACACACATGCAATGACACTGGTGGATCCATGTGTGGTCTCTCAAGAGAACACACATGCAATGACTCTGGTTGTTCTTAGTAAAAAGAGCACACATGCAATGACACGGGTGGATTCATAGGTGGATTGTGAAAAGAACACACATGCAATGACACTGGTGGATCCATATGTGGTATGTGAAAAGAACACACATGAAATGACTCTAGTTGTTGTTAGTAAAAAGAACACACATGCAATGACACTGGTGGATCCATGTGTGGTCTCTAAAGAGAACACACATTTCAATGACTCTGGTTATTGTTAGTAAAACGAACACACATGCAATGACACTGGTGGATCCATATGTGGTATGTGAAAAGAACACACATGCAATGACTCTAATTGTTTTTAGTAAAAAGAACACACATGCAATGACATTGGTGGATCCATAGGTGGATTGTGAAAAGAACACACATGCAATGACACTGGTGGATCCATATGTGGTATGTGAAAAGAACTCACATGCAATGACTCTAGTTGTTGTTAGTAAAAAGAACACACATGCAATGACTTTGGTGGATCCATATGTGGTCTCTGAAGAGATCACACATTTCAATGACACTGGTGGATCCATATGTGGTATGTGAAAAGAATAGTCATGAAATGACTCCAGTTGTTGTTAGTAAAAAGAACACACATGCAATAACACTGGTGGATCCATATGTGGTATGTGAAAAGAACACACATGCAATGACTCTGGTTGTTCTTAGTAAAAAGAACACACATGCAATGACACTGGTGGATCCATGCATGGTCTCTGAAGAGAACACACATTTCAATGACTCTGGTTGTTGTTAGTAAAAAGAACACACATGCAATGACACTGGTGGATCCATGTGTGGTCTCTCAAGAGAACACACATGCAATGACTCTTGTTGTTCTTAGTAAAAAGAGCACACATGCAATCACACCGGTGGATCCATAGGTGGATTGTGAAAAGAACACACATGCAATGACACTGGTGGATCCATATGTGGTATGTGAAAAGAACACACATGAAATGACTCTAGTTGTTGTTAGTAAAAAGAACACACATGCAATGACACTGGTGGATCCATGTGTGGTCTCTAAAGAGAACACACATTTCAATGACTCTGGTTATTGTTAGTAAAAATAACACACATGCAATGACACTGGTGGATCCATGTGTGGTCTCTGAAGAGAACACACATGCAATGACTCTGGTTGTTGTTTGTAAAAAGAGCACACATGCAATGACACTGGTGGATCCATAGGTGGATTGTGAAAAGAACACACATGCAATGACACTGGTGGATCCATATTTGGTATGTGAAAAGAACACACATGCAATGACTCTCGTTGTTGTTAGTAAAAAGAACACACATGGAATGACTTTGGTGGATCCATATGTGGTCTCTGAAGAGATCACACATTTCAATGACACTGGTGGATCCATATGTGGTATGTGAAAAGAATAGTCATGAAATGACTCCAGTTGTTGTTAGTAAAAAGAACACACATGCAATGACACTGGTGGATCCATATGTGGTATGTGAAAATAACACACATGCAATGACTCTGGTTGTTGTTAGTAAAAAGAACACACATGCAATGACACTGGTGGATCCATGCGTGGTCTCTGAAGAGAACACACATTTCAATGACTCTGGTTATTGTTAGTAAAAAGAACACACATGCAATGACACTGGTGGATCCATGTGTGGTCTCTCAAGAGAACACACATGCAATGACTCTGGTTGTTCTTAGTAAAAAGAGCACACATGCAATGACACTGGTGGATTCATAGGTGGATTGTGAAAAGAACACACATGCAATGACACTGGTGGATCCATATGTGGTATGTGAAAAGAACACACATGAAATGACTCTAGTTGTTGTTAGTAAAAAGAACACACATCCAATGACACTGGTGGATCCATGTGTGGTCTCTAAAGAGAACACACATTTCAATGACTCTGGTTATTGTTAGTAAAAAGAACACACATGCAATGACACTGGTGGATCCATGTGTGGTCTCTGAAGAGAACACACATGCAATGACTCTGGTTGTTGTTTGTAAAAAGAGCACACATGAAATGACACTGGTGGATTGTGAAAATAACACACATGCAATGACACTGGTGGATCCATATGTGGTATGTGAAAAGAACACACATGCAATGACTCTGGTTGTTGTTAGTAAAAAGAACACACATGCAATGACACTGGTGGATCCATATGTGGTCTCTGAAGAGATCACACATTTCAATGACACTGGTGGATCCATATGTGGTATGTGAAAAGAATAGTCATGAAATGACTCCAGTTGTTGTTAGTAAAAAGAACACACATGCAATACACTGGTGGATCCATATGTGGTATGTGAAAAGAACACACATGCAATGACTCTGGTTGTTGTTAGAAAAAAGAACACTTGCAATGACACTGGTGGATCCATGCGTGGTCTCTGAAGAGAACACACATTTCAATGACTCTGGTTGTTGTTAGTAAAAAGAACACACATGCAATGACACTGGTGGAATCATATGTGGTCTCTCAAGAGAACACATATGCAATGACTCTGGTTGTTCTTAGTAAAAAGAGCACACATGCAATGACACTGGTGGATCCATATGTGGTATGTGAAAAGAACACACATGAAATGACTCTAGTTGTTGTTAGTAAAAAGAACACACATGCAATGACACTGGTGGATCCATGTGTGGTATCTAAAGAGAACACACATTTCAATGACTCTGGTTATTGTTAGTAAAAAGAACACACATGCAATGACACTGGTGGATCCATGTGTGGTCTCTAAAGAGAACACACATGCAATGACTCTGGTTGTTGTTTGTAAAAAGAGCACACATGCAATGACACTGGTGGATCCATAGGTGGATTGTGAAAAAAAAAACACATGCAATGACACTGGTGGATCCATATGTGGTATGTGAAAAGAACACACATGCAATGCTCTAGTTGTTGTTAGTAAAAAGAACACACATGCAATGACTTTGGTGGATCCATATGTGGTCTCTGAAGAGATCACACATTTCAATGACACTGGTGGATCCATATGTGGTATGTGAAAAGAATAGTCATGAAATGACTCCAGTTGTTGTTAGTAAAAAGAACACACATGCAATAACACTTGTGGATCCATATGTGGTATGTGAAAAGAACACACATGCAATGACTCTGGTTGTTGTTAGTAAAAAGAACACACATGCAATGACACTGGTGGATCCAAGCGTGGTCTCTGAAGAGAACACACATTTCAATGACTCTGGTTGTTGTTAGTAAAAAGAACACACATGCAATGACACTGGTGGATCCATGTGTGGTCTCTCAAGAGAACACACATGCAATGACTCTGGTTGTTCTTAGTAAAAAGAGCACACATTCAATGACACTTGTGGATTCATAGGTGGATTGTGAAAAGAAAACACATGCAATGACACTGGTGGATCCATATGTGGTATGTGAAAAGAACACACATGAAATGACTCTGGTGGATCCATATGTGGTATGTGAAAAGAACACACATGAAATGACTCTGGTGGATCCATATGTGGTATGTGAAAAGAACACACATGCAATGACTCTGGTTGTTGTTAGTAAAAAGAACACACATGCAATGACTTTGGTGGATCCATATGTGGTCTCTGAAGAGATCACACATTTCAATGACACTGGTGGATCCATATGTGGTATGTGAAAAGAATAGTCATGAAATGACTCCAGTTGTTGTTAGTAAAAAGAACACACATGCAATAACACTGGTGGATCCATAAGTGGTATGTGAAAAGAACACACATGCAATGACTCTGGTTGTTGTTAGAGAAAAGAACACTTGCAATGATACTGGTGGATCCATGCGTGGTCTCTGAAGAGAACACACATTTCAATGACTCTGGTTGTTGTTAGTAAATAGAACACACATGCAATGACACTGGTGGAGTCATATGTGGTCTCTCAAGAGAACACATATGCAATGACTCTGGTTGTTCTTAGTAAAAAGAGCACACATGCAATGACACTGGTGGATCCATAGGTGGATTATGAAAAGAACACACATGCAATGACACTGCTGGATCCATATGTGGTATGTGAAAAGAACACACATGAAATGACTCTAGTTGTTGTTAGTAAAAAGAACACACATGCAATGACACTGGTGGATCCATGTGTGGTATCTAAAGAGAACACACATTTCAATGACTCTGGTTATTGTTAGTAAAAAGAACACACATGCAATGACACTGGTGGATCCATGTGTGGTCTCTGAAGAGAACACACATGCAATGACTCTAGTTGTTGTTTGTAAAAAGAGCACACATGCAATGACACTGGTGGATCCATAGGTGGATTGTGAAAAGAACACACATGCAATGACACTGGTGGATCCATATGTGGTATGTGAAAAGAACACACATGCAATGCTCTAGTTGTTGTTAGTAAGAAGAACACACATGCAATGACTTTGGTGGATCCATATGTGGTCTCTGAAGAGATCACACATTTCAATGACACTGGTGGATCCATATGTGGTATGTGAAAAGAATAGTCATGAAATGACTCCAGTTGTTGTTAGTAAAAAGAACACACATGCAATAACACTTGTGGATCCATATGTGGTATGTGAAAAGAACACACATGCAATGACTCTGGTTTCTGTTAGTAAAAAGAACACACATGCAATGACACTGGTGGATCCATGCGTGGTCTCTGAAGAGAACACACATTTCAATAACTGTGGTTGTTGTTAGTAAAAAGAACACACATGCAATGACACTGGTGGATCCATGTGTGGTCTCTCAAGAGAACACACATGCAATGACTCTGGTTGTTCTTAGTAAAAAGATCACACATGCAATGACACTGGTGGATTCATAGGTGGATTGTGAAAAGAACACACATGCCATGACACTGGTGGATCCATATGTGGTATGTGAAAAGAACACACATGAAATGACTCTAGTTGTTGTTAGTAAAAAGAACACACATGCAATGACACTGGTGGATCCATGTGTGGTCTCTAAAGAGAACACACATTTCAATGACTCTGGTTATTGTTAGTAAAAAGAACACACATGCAATGACACTGGTGGATCCATGTGTGGTCTCTGAAGAGAACACACATGCAATGACTCTGGGTGTTGTTTGTAAAAAGAGCACACATGCAATGACACTGGTGGATCCATAGGTGGATTGTCAAAAAGAACACACATGCAATGACACTGGTGGATCCATATGTGGTATGTGAAAAGAACACACATGCAATGACTCTGGTTGTTGTTAGTAAAAAGAACACACATGCAATGACTTTGGTGGATCCATATGTGGTCTCTGAAGAGATCACACATTTCAATGACACTGGTGGATCCATATGTGGTATGTGAAAAGAATAGTCATGAAATGACTCCAGTTGTTGTTAGTAAAAAGAACACACATGCAATAACACTGGTGGATCCATATGTGGTATGTGAAAAGAACACACATGCAATGACTCTGGTTGTTGTTAGAAAAAAGAACACATGCAATGACACTGGTGGATCCATGCGTGGTCTCTGAAGAGAACACACATTTCAATGACTCTGGTTGTTGTTAGTAAAAAGAACACACATGCAATGACACTGGTGGATCCATATGTGGTCTCTCAAGAGAACACATATGCAATGACTCTGGTTGTTCTTAGTAAAAAGAGCACACATGCAATGACACTGGTGGATCCATAGGTGGATTATGAAAATAACACACATGCAATGACACTGGTGGATCCATATGTGGTATGTGAAAAGAACACACATGAAATGACTCTAGTTGTTGTTAGTAAAAAGAACACACATGCAATGACACTGGTGGATCCATGTGTGGTCTCTAAAGAGAACAGACATTTCAATGACTCTGGTTATTGTTAGTAAAAAGAACACACATGCAATGACACTGGTGGATCCATGTGTGGTCTCTGAAGAGAACACACATGCAATGACTCTGGTTGTTATTTGTAAAAAGAGCACACATGCAATGACACTGGTGGATCCATAGGTGGATTGTGAAAAGAACACACATGCAATGACACTGGTGGATCCATATGTGGTATGTGGAAAGAACACACATGCATTGACTCTAGTTGTTGTTAGTAAAAAGAACACACATGCAATGACTTTGGTGGATCCATATGTGGTATGTGAAAAGAATAGTCATGAAATGACTCCAGTTGTTGTTAGTAAAAAGAACACACATGCAATAACACTGGTGGATCCATATGTGGTATGTGAAAAGAACACACATGCAATGACTCTGGTTGTTGTTAGAAAAAAAGAACACACATGCAATGACACTGGTGGATCCATGCGTGGTCTCTGAAGAGAACACATATTTAAATGACTCTGGTTGTTGGTAGTAAAAAGAACACACATGCAATGACACTGGTGGATCCATGTGTGGTCTCTCAAGAGAACACATATGCAATGACTCTGGTTGTTCTTAGTAAAAAGAGCACACATGCAATGACACTGGTGGATCCATAGGTGGATTGTGAAAAGAACACACATGCAATGACACTGGTGGATCCATATGTGGTATGTGAAAAGAACATACATGAAATGACTCTAGTTGTTGTTAGTAAATAGAACACACATGCAATGACACTGGTGGATCCATGTGTGGTATCTAAAGAGAACACACATTTCAATGACTCTGGTTATTGTTAGTAAAAATAACACACATGCAATGACACTGGTGGATCCATGTGTGGTCTCTGAAGAGAACACACATGTAATGACTCTGGTTGTTGTTTGTAAAAAGAGCACACATGCAATGACACTGGTGGATCCATAGGTGGATTGTGAAAAGAACACACATGCAATGACACTGGTGGATCCATATGTGGTATGTGAAAAGAACACACATGCAATGACTCTAGTTGTTGTTAGTAAAAAGAACACACATGCAATGACTTTGGTGGATCCATATGTGGTCTCGGAAGAGATCACACATTTCAATGACACTGGTGGATCCATAGGTGGTATGTGAAAAGAATAGTCATGAAATGACTCCAGTTGTTGTTAGTAAAAAGAACACACATGCAATGACACTGGTGGATCCATATGTGGTATGTGAAAAGAACAAACATGCAATGACTCTGGTTGTTGTTAGTAAAAAGAACACACATGAAATTATACTGGTGGATCCATGTGTGGTCACTTAAGAGAACAGACATTTCAATGACTCTGGTTGTTGTTAGTGAAAAGAACACACATGCAATGACACAGGTGGATCCATTTGTGGTCTCTGAAGAGAACACACATGCAATGACTCTGGTTGTTGTTAGTAAAAAGAGCACACATGCAATGACACTGGTGGATCCATAGGTGGATTGTCAATAGAACACACATGCAATGACATTGGTGGATCCATATGTGGTATGTGAAAAGAACACACATGCAATGACTCTGGTTGTTGCTAGTAACAAGAACACACATGCAATGACACTGGTGGATCCATGTGTGGTCTCTTAAGAGAACACACATTTCAATGACACTGGTTGTTGTTAGTAAAAAGAACACACATGCAATGGCACTGGTGGATCCATGTGTGGTCTCTAAAGAGAACACACATGCAATGACTCTGGTTGTTGTTAGTAAAAAGAGCACACATGAAATGACACCGGTGGATCCATAGGTGTATTGTGAAAAGAACACACATGCAATGACAGTGGTGGATCCATATGTGGTATGTGAAAAGAACACACATGCAATGACTCTAATTGTTGTTAGTAAAAAGAACACACATGCAATGACACTGGTGGATCCATAGGTGGATTGTGAAAAGAACACACATGCAATGACACTGGTGGATCCATATGTGGTATGTGAAAAGAACACACATGCAATGACTCTAGTTGTTGTTACTAAAAAGAACACACATGCAATGACTTTGGTGGATCCATATGTGGTCTCTGAAGAGATCACACATTTCAATGACACTGGTGGATCATATGTGGTATGTGAAAAGAATAGTCATGAAATGACTCCAGTTGTTGTTAGTAAAAAGAACACACATGCAATAACACTGGTGGATCCATATGTGGTATGTGAAAAGAACACACATGCAATGAGTCTGGTTGTTGTTAGTAAAAAGAACACACATGCAATGACACTGGTGGATCCATGCGTGGTATCTGAAGAGAACACACATTTCAATGACTCTGGTTGTTGTTAGTAAAAAGAACACACATGCAATGACACTGGTGGATCCATGTGTGGTCTCTCAAGAGAACACACATGCAATGACTCTGGTTGTTCTTAGTAAAAAGTGCACACATGCAATGACACTGGTGGATCCATAGGTGGATTGTGAAAGAACACACATGCAATGACTCTAGTTGTTGTTAGTAAAAAGAACACACATGCAATGACTTTGGTGGATCCATATGTGGTCTCGGAAGAGATCACACATTTCAATGACACTGGTGGATCCATAGGTGGTATGTGAAAAGAATAGTCATGAAATGACTCCAGTTGTTGTTGGCAAAAAGAACACACATGCAATGACACTGGTGGATCCATATGTGGTATGTGAAAAGAACACACATGCAATGACTCTGGTTGTTGTTAGTAAAAAGAACACACATGAAATTATACTGGTGGATCCATGTGTGGTCACTTAAGAGAACAGACATTTCAATGACTCTGGTTGTTGTTAGTGAAAAGAACACACATGCAATGACACAGGTGGATCCATTTGTGGTCTCTGAAGAGAACACACATGCAATGACTCTGGTTGTTGTTAGTAAAAAGAGCACACATGCAATGACACTGGTGGATCCATAGGTGGATTGTCAAAATAACACACATGCAATGACATTGGTGGATCCATATGTGGTATGTGAAAAAAACACACATGCAATGACTCTGGTTGTTGCTAGTAACAAGAACACAGATGCAATGACACTGGTGGATCCATGTGTGGTCTCTTAAGAGAACACACATTTCAATGACACTGGTTGTTGTTAGTAAAAAGAACACACATGCAATGGCACTGGTGGATCCATGTGTGGTCTCTAAAGAGAACACACATGCAATGACTCTGGTTGTTGTTAGTAAAAAGAGCACACATGAAATGACACCGGTGGATCCATAGGTGTATTGTGAAAAGAACACACATGCAATGACACTGGTGGATCCATATGTGGTATGTGAAAAGAACACACATGCAATGACTCTAATTGTTGTTAGTAAAAAGAACACACATGCAATGACACTGGTGGATCCATAGGTGGATTGTGAAAAGAACACACATGCAATGACACTGGTGGATCCATATGTGGTATATGAAAAGAACACACATGCAATGACTCTAGTTGTTGTTACTAAAAAGAACACACATGCAATGACTTTGGTGGATCCATATGTGGTCTCTGAAGAGATCACACATTTCAATGACACTGGTGGATCATATGTGGAATGTGAAAAGAATAGTCATGAAATGACTCCAGTTGTTGTTAGTAAAAAGAACACACATGCAATAACACTGGTGGATCCATATGTGGTATGTGAAAAGAACACACATGCAATGACTCTGGTTGTTGTTAGTAAAAAGAACACACATGCAATGACACTGGTGGATCCATGTGTGGTCTCTCAAGAGAACACACATGCAATGACTCTGGTTGTTCTTAGTAAAAAGTGCACACATGCAATGACACTGGTGGATCCATAGGTGGATTGTGAAAAGAACACACATGCAATGACACTGGTGGATCCATATGTGGTATGTGAAAAGAACACACATGAAATGACTCTAGTTGTTGTTAGTAAAAAGAACACACATGCAATGACACTGGTGGATCCATGTGTGGTCTCTAAAGAGAACACACATTTCAATGACTCTGGTTATTGTTAGTAAAAATAACACACATGCAATGACACTGGTGGATCCATGTGTGGTCTCTGAAGAGAACACACATGCAATGACTCTGGTTGTTGTTTGTAAAAAGAGCACACATGCAATGACACTGGTGGATCCATAGGTGGATTGTCAAAAAGAACACACATGCAATGACACTGGTGGATCCATATGTGGTATGTGAAAAGAACACACATGCAATGACACTGGTGGATCCATAGGTGGATTGTGAAAAGAGCACACATGCAATGACACTGGTGGATCCATATGTGGTATGTGAAAACAACACACATGCAATGACTTTGGTGGATCCATATGTGGTCTCTGAAGAGATCACACATGCAATGACACTGGTGGATCCATATGTGGTATGTGAAAAGAACACACATGCAATGACTCCAGTTGTTGTTAGTAAAAAGAACACACATGCAATGACACTGGTGGATCCATATGTGGTATGTGAAAAGAACACACATGCAATGACTCCAGTTATTGTTAGTAAAAAGAACACACATGCAATGACACAGGTGGATCCATTTGTGGTCTCTGAAGAGAACACACATGCAATGACTCTAGTTGTTGTTAGTAAAAAGAGCACACATGCAATGACACTGGTGGATCCATAGGTGGATGGTCAAAAGAACACACATGCAATGACATTGGTGGATCCATATGTGGTATGTGAAAAGAACACACATGCAATGACTCTGGTTGTTGCTAGTAACAAGAACACACATGCAATGACACTGGTGGATCCATGTGTGGTCTCATAAGAGAACACACATTTCAATGACACTGGTTGTTGTTAGTAAAAATAACACACATGCAATGGCACTGGTGGATCCATGTGTGGTCTCTAAAGAGAACACAATGGCAATGACTCTGGTTGTTGTTAGTAAAAAGAGCACACATGAAATGACACTGGTGGATCCATAGGTGTATTGTGAAAAGAACACACATGCAATGACACTGGTGGATCCATATGTGGTATGTGAAAAGAACACACATGCAATGACTCTAATTGTTGTTAGTAAAAAGAACACACATGCAATGACACTGGTGGATCCATAGGTCGATTGTGAAAAGAGTACACACGGAATAACACTAGTGGATCCATATGTGGTATGTGAAAAGAACACACATACAATGACTCCAGTTGTTGTTAGTAAAAAGAACACACATGCAATGACACTGGTGGATCCATGTGTGGTATGTGAAAAGAACACACATGCAATGAGTCTGGTTGTTGTTAGTAAAAAGAACACACATGCAATGACACTGGTGGATCCATGCGTGGTATCTGAAGAGAACACACATTTCAATGACTCTGGTTGTTGTTAGTAAAAAGAACACACATGCAATGACACTGGTGGATCCATGTGTGGTCTCTAAAGAGAACACACACGCAATGACTCTGGTTGTTCTTAGTAAAAAGAGCACACATGCAATGACACTGGTGGATCCATAGGTGGATTGTGAAAAGAACACACATGCAATGGCACTGGTGGATCCATGTGTGGTCTCTGCAGAGAACACACATGCAATGACTCTGGTTGTTGTTAGTAAAAAGAGCACGCATGCAATGAAACTGGTGGATCCATAGGTGGATTGTGAAAAGAGCACACATGCAATGACACTGGTGGATCCATATGTGGTATGTGAAAAGAACACACATGCAATGACTCAATTTGTTGTTATTAAAAAGAACATACATGCAATGACACTGGTGTATCCATGTGTGGTATGTGAAAAGAACACACATGCAATGACTCTGCTTGTTGTTACTAAAAAGAACACACATGGAATGACACTGGTGGATCCATGTGTGGTCTCCAAAGAGAACAGACATTTCAATGACTCTGTTTGTTGTTAGTAAAAAGAACACACATGCAATAACACTGGTGGATCCATATGTAGTATGTGAAAAGAACACACATACAATGACTCCAGTTGTTGTTAGTAAAAAGAACACACATGCAATGACACTGGTGGATCCATGCGTGGTCTCTGAAGGGAACACGCATTGCAATGACTCTGGTTGTCATTAGTAAAAAGAACACACATGCAATGGCACTGGTGGATCCATGTGTGGTCTCTGTAGAGAACACACATGCAATGACTCTTGTTGTTGTTAGTAAAAAGAGCACACATGCAATGAAACTGGTGGATCCATAGGTGGATTGTGAAAAGAGCACACATGCAATGACACTGGTGGATCCATATGTGGTATGTGAAAAGAACACACATGCAATGACTCCATTTGTTGTTATTAAAAAGAACATACATGCAATGACACTGGTGTATCCATGTGTGGTATGTGAAAAGAACACACATGCAATGACTCTGCTTATTGTTACTAAAAAGAACACACATGGAATGACACTGGTGGATCCATGTGTGGTCTCCAAAGAGAACAGACATTTCAATGACTCTGTTTTTTGTTAGTAAAAAGAACACACATGCAATGACACTGGTGGATGCATAGGTGGATTGTGAAAAGAGCACACATGCAATGACACTGGTGGATCCATATGTGGTATGTGAAAAGAACACACATGCAATGACTCTGGTTGTTGTGAGTAAAAAAGAACACACATGCAATGACACTGGTGGATCCATAGGTGGATTGTGAACAGAGCACACATGCAATGACACCGGTGGATCCATGTGTGGTACGTGAAAAGAATGCACATGCAATGACTCTGGTAGTTGTTAGTAAAAAGAACACACATGCAATGACACTGGTGGATCCATGTGTGGTCTCTGAAGAGAACACGCATTTGAATGACACTGGTGGATCCATATGTGGTATGTGAAAAGAACACACATGAAATGACTCTAGTTGTTACTACTAAAAAGAACACACATGCAATGACACTAGTGGATCCATGTGTGGTATCTGAAGACAACACACATTTCAATGACACTAGTGGATCAATATGTGGTATGTGAAAAGAACACACATGCAGTGACACTTGTGGATCCATAGGTGGATTGTGAAAAGAGCACACATGCAATAACACTTGTGGATCCATATGTGGTATGTGAAAAGAACACACATGCAATGACTCTGGTTGTTGTTAGTAAAAAGAACACACATGCAATGACACTGGTGGATCCATGCGTGGTCTCTGAAGAGAACACACATTTCAATGACTCTGGTTGTTGTTAGTAAAAAGAACACACATGCAATGACACTGGTGGATCCATGTGTGGTCTCTCAAGAGAACACACATGCAATGACTTTGGTTGTTCTTAGTAAAAAGAACACACATGCAATGACACTGGTGGATCCATATGTGGTATGTGAAAAGAACACACATGAAATGACTCTAGTTGTTGTTAGTAAAAAGAACACACATGCAATGACACTGGTGGATCCATGTGTGGTCTCTAAAGAGAACACACATTTCAATGACTCTTGTTATTGTTAGTAAAAAGAACACACATGCAATGACACTGGTGGATCCATGTGTGGTCTCTGAAGAGAACACACATGCAATGACTCTGGTTGTTGTTTGTAAAAAGAGCACACATGCAATGACACTGGTGGATCCATAGGTGGATTGTGAAAAGAACACACATGCAATGACACTGGTGGATCCATATGTGGTATGTGAAAAGAACACAGATGCATTGACTCTAGTTGTTGTTAGTAAAAAGAACACACATGCAATGACTTTGGTGGATCCATATGTGGTCTCTGAAGAGATCACACATTTCAATGACACTAGTGGATCCATATGTGGTATGTGAAAAGAATAGTCATGAAATGACTCCAGTTGTTGTTAGTAAAAAGAACACACATGCAATAACACTGGTGGATCCATATGTGGTATGTGAAAAGAACACACATGCAATGACTCTGGTTGTTGTTAGAAAAAAGAACACACATGCAATGACACTGGTGGATCCATGCGTGGTCTCTGAAGAGAACACACATTTCAATGACTCTGGTTGTTGTTAGTAAAAAGAACACACATGCAATGACACTGGTGGATCCATGTGTGGTCTCTCAAGAGAACACATATGCAATGACTCTGGTTGTTCTTAGTAAAAAGAGGACACATGCAATGACACTGGTAGATCCATAGGTGGATTGTGAAAAGAACACACATGCAATGACACTGGTGGATCCATATGTGGTATGTGAAAAGAACACACATGAAATGACTCTAGTTGTTGTTAGTAAAAAGAACACACATGCAATGACACTGGTGGATCCATGTGTGGTCTCTAAAGAGAACACACATTTCAATGACTCTGGTTATTGTTAGTAAAAATAACACACATGCAATGACACTAGTGGATCCATGTGTGGTCTCTGAAGAGAACACACATGCAATGACTCTGGTTGTTGTTTGTAAAAAGAGCACACATGCAATGACACTAGTGGATCCATAGGTGGATTGTGAAAAGAGCACACATGCAATGACACTGGTGGATCCATATGTGGTTTGTGAAAAGAACACACATGCAATGGCACTGGTGGATCCATAGGTGGATTGTGAAAAGAGCACGCATGCAATGACACTGGTCGATCCATATGTGGTATGTGAAAAGAACACACATGCAATGACTCTAGTTGTTGTTAGTAAAAAGAACACACATGCAATGACTTTGGTGGATCCATATGTGGTCTCTGAAGAGATCACACATTTCAATGACACTGGTGGATCCATAGGTGGTATGTGAAAAGAATAGTCATGAAATGACTCCAGTTGTTGTTAGTAAAAAGAACACACATGCAATGACACTGGTGGATCCATATGTGGTATGTGAAAATAACACACATGCAATGACTCTGGTTGTTGTTAGTAAAAAGAACACACATGAAATTATACTGGTGGATCCATGTGTGGTCACTTAAGAGAACAGACATTTCAATGACTCTGGTTGTTGTTAGTGAAAAGAACACACATGCAATGACACAGGTGGATCCATTTGTGGTCTCTGAAGAGAACACACATGCAATGACTCTGGTTGTTGTTAGTAAATAGAGCACACATGCAATGAAACTGGTGGATCCATAGGTGGATTGTGAAAAGAACACACATGCAATGACACTGGTGGATCCATATGTGGTATGTGAAAAGAACACACATGAAATGACTCTAGTTGTTGTTAGTAAAAAGAACACACATGCAATGACACTGGTGGATCCATGTGTGGTCTCTAAAGAGAACACACATTTCAATGACTCTGGTTATTGTTAGTAAAAATAACACACATGCAATGACACTAGTGGATCCATGTGTGGTCTCTGAAGAGAACACACATGCAATGACTCTGGTTGTTGTTTGTAAAAAGAGCACACATGCAATGACACTGGTGGATCCATAGGTGGATTGTGAAAAGAACACACATGCAATGACACTGGTGGATCCATATGTGGTATGTGAAAAGAACACACATGCAATGACTCTAGTTGTTGTTAGTAAAGAACACACATGCAATGACTTTGGTGGATCCATATGTGGTCTCTGAAGAGATCACACATTTCAATGACACTGGTGGATTCATAGGTGGTATGTGAGAAGAATAGTCATGAAATGACTCCAGTTGTTGTTAGTAAAAAGAACACACATGCAATGACACTGGTGGATCCATATGTGGTATGTGAAAATAACACACATGCAATGACTCTGGTTGTTGTTAGTAAAAAGAACACACATGAAATTATACTGGTGGATCCATGTGTGGTCACTAAAGAGAACAGACATTTCAATGACTCTGGTTGTTGTTAGTGAAAAGAACACACATGCAATGACACAGGTGGATCCATTTGTGGTCTCTGAAGAGAACACACATGCAATGACTCTGGTTGTTGTTAGTAAAAAGAGCACACATGCAATGACACTGGTGGATCCATAGGTGGATTGTGAAAAGAACACACATGCAATGACATTGGTGGATCCATATGTGGTATGTGAAAAGAACACACATGCAATGACTCTGGTTGTTGCTAGTAACAAGAACACACATGCAATGACACTGGTGGATCCATGTGTGGTCTCTTAAGAGAACACACATTTCAATGACACTGGTTGTTGTTAGTAAAAAGAACACACATGCAATGGCACTGGTGGATCCATGTGTGGTCTCTAAAGAGAACACACATGCAATGACTCTGGTTGTTGTTAGTAAAAAGAGCACACATGAAATGACACCGGTGGATCCATAGGTGTATTGTTAAAAGAACACACATGCAGTGACACTGGTGGATCCATATGTGGTATGTGAAAAGAACACACATGCAATGAATCTAATTGTTGTTAGTAAAAAGAACACACATGCAATGACACTGGTGGATCCATAGGTCGATTGTGAAAAGAGCACACACGCAATAACACTAGTGGATCCATATGTGGTATGTGAAAATAACAAACATGCAATGACTCCAGTTGTTGTTAGTAAAAAGAACACACATGCAATGACACTGGTGGATCCATGCGTGGTCTCTGAAGGGAACACACATTGCAATGACTCTGGTTGTTATTAGTAAAAAGAACACACATGCAATGGCACTGGTGGATCCATGTGTGGTCTCTAAAAAGAACACACACAAATGACTCTGGTTGTTGTTAGTAAAAAGAGCACACATGCAATGACACTGGTGGATCCATAGGTGGATTGTGAAAAGAGCACACATGCAATGACACTGGTGGATCCATATGTGGTATGTGAAAATAACACACATGCAATGACTCCATTTGTTGTTATTAAAAAGAACATACATGCAATGACACTGGTGTATCCATGTGTGGTATGTGAAAAGAACACACATGCAATGACTCTGCTTGTTGTTACTAAAAAGAACACATAAGGAATGACACTGGTGGATCCATGTGTGGTCTCCAAAGAGAACAAACATTTCCATGACTCTGTTTGTTGTTAGTAAAAAGAACACACATGCAATGACACTGGTGGATCCATAGGTGGATTGTGAAAAGAGCACACATGCAATGACACTGGTGGATCCATATGTGGTATGTGAAAAGAACACACATGCAATGACTCTGGTTGTTGTGAGTAAAAAGAACACACATGCAATGACACTGGTGGATCCATAGGTGGATTGTGAACAGAGCACACATGCAATGACACCGGTGGATCCATGTGTGGTACGTGAAAAGAACGCACATGCAATGACTCTGGTAGTTGTTAGTAAAAAGAACACACATGCAATGACACTGGTGGATCCATGTGTGGTCTCTGAAGAGAACACACATTTCAAGGACACTGGGGGATCCATATGTGGTATGTGAAAAGAACACACATGAAATGACTCTAGTTGTTGTTACTAAAAAGAACACACATGCAATGACACTAGTGGATCCATGTGTGGTATCTGAAGACAACACACATTTCAATGACACTAGTGGATCCATATGTGGTATGTGAAAAGAACACACATGCAGTGACACTTGTGGATTCATAGGTGGATTGTGAAAAGAGAACACATGCAATGACACTCGTGGATGCATATGTGGTATGTGAAAAAACACACATGCAATGACTCCACTTGTTGTCAGTAAAAAGAACACACATGCAATGACACTGGTGGATCCATGTGTGGTCTCTGAAGAAGAACACACATTTCAATGACACTGGTGGATCCATATGTGCTATGTGAAAAGAATAGTCATGAAATGACTCTAGTTGTTGTTAGTAAAAAGAACACACATGCAATGACACTGGTGGATCCATATGTGGTATGTGAAAAGAACACACATGCAATGCCTCTGGTTGTTGTTAGCAAGAAGAACACACATGCAATGACACTGGTGGATCCATGCGTGGTCTCTGAAGAGAACACACATTTCAATGACTCTGGTTGTAGTTAGTAAAAAGAACACACATGCAATGACACTAGTGGATCCATGTGTGGTCTCTAAAGAGAACACACACGCAATGACTCTGGTTGTTCTTAGTAAAAAGAGCACACATGCAATGACACTGGTGGATCCATAGGTGGATTGTGAAAAGAACACACATGCAATGACACTGGTGGATCCATATGTGGTATGTGAAAAGAACACACATGAAATGACTCTAGTTGTTGTTAGTAAAAAGAACACACATGCAATGGCACTGGTGGATCCATGTGTGGTCTCTAAAGAGAACACACATTTCAATGACTCTGGTTATTGTTAGTAAAAAGAACACACATGCAATGACACTGGTGGATCCATGTGTGGTCTCTAAAGAGAACACACATGCAATGACTCTGGTTGTTGTTTGTAAAAAGAGCACACATGCAATGACACTGGTGGATCCATAGGTGGATTGTGAAAAGAACACACATGCAATGACACTGGTGGATCCATATGTGGTATGTGAAACGAACACACATGCAATGACTCTAGTTGTTGTTAGTAAAAAGAACACACATGCAATGACACTGGTGGATCCATATGTGGTCTCTGAAGAAGAACACACATTTCAATGACACTGGTGGATCCATATGTGCTATGTGAAAAGAATAGTCATGAAATGACTCTAGTTGTTGTTAGTAAAAAGAACACACATGCAATGACACTGGTGGATCCATATGTGGTATGTGAAAAGAACACACATGCAATGCCTCTGGTTGTTGTTAGCAAGAAGAACACACATGCAATGACACTGGTGGATCCATGCGTGGTCTCTGAAGAGAACACACATTTCAATGACTCTGGTTGTAGTTAGTAAAAAGAACACACATGCAATGACACTAGTGGATCCATGTGTGGTCTCTAAAGAGAACACACACGCAATGACTCTGGTTGTTGTTTGTAAAAAGAGCACACATGCAATGACACTGGTGGATCCATAGGTGGATTGTGAAAAGAACACACATGCAATGACACTGGTGGATCCATATGTGGTATGTGAAACGAACACACATGCAATGACTCTAGTTGTTGTTAGTAAAAAGAACACACATGCAATGACACTGGTGGATCCATGTGTGGTCTCTGAAGAAGAACACACATTTCAATGACACTGGTGGATCCATATGTGCTATGTGAAAAGAATAGTCATGAAATGACTCTAGTTGTTGTTAGTAAAAAGAACACACATGCAATGACACTGGTGGATCCATATGTGGTATGTGAAAAGAACACACATGCAATGCCTCTGGTTGTTGTTAGCAAGAAGAACACACATGCAATGACACTGGTGGATCCATGCGTGGTCTCTGAAGAGAACACACATTTCAATGACTCTGGTTGTAGTTAGTAAAAAGAACACACATGCAATGACACTAGTGGATCCATGTGTGGTCTCTAAAGAGAACACACACGCAATGACTCTGGTTGTTCTTAGTAAAAAGAGCACACATGCAATGACACTGGTGGATCCATAGGTGGATTGTGAAAAGAACACACATGCAATGACACTGGTGGATCCATATGTGGTATGTGAAAAGAACACACATGAAATGACTCTAGTTGTTGTTAGTAAAAAGAACACACATGCAATGACACTGGTAGATCCATGTGTGGTCTCTAAAGAGAACACACATTTCAATGACTCTGGTTATTGTTAGTAAAAAGAACACACATGCAATGACACTGGTGGATCCATGTTTGGTCTCTAAAGAGAACACACATGCAATGACTCTGGTTGTTGTTTGTAAAAAGAGCACACATGCAATGACACTGGTGGATCCATAGGTGGATTGTGAAAAGAACACACATGCAATGACACTGGTGGATCCATATGTGGTATGTGAAACGAACACACATGCAATGACTCTAGTTGTTGTTAGTAAAAAGAACACACATGCAATGACACTGGTGGATCCATATGTGGTCTCTGAAGAGATCACACATTTCAATGACACTGGTGGATCCATATGTGGTATGTGAAAAGAATAGTCATGAAATGACTCCAGTTGTTGTTAGTAAAAAGAACACACATGCAATGACACTGGTGGATCCATATGTGGTATGTGAAAAGAACACACATGCAATGACTCTGGTTGTTGTTAGTAAAAAGAACACACATGAAATTATACTGGTGGATCCATGTGTGGTCACTGAAGAGAACATACATTTCAATGACTCTGGTTGTTGTTTGTGAAAAGAACACACATGCAATGACACAGGTGGATCCATGTGTGGTCTTTGAAGAGAACACACATGCAATGACTCTGGTTGTTGTTAGTAGAAAGAGCACACATGCAATGACACTGGTGGATCCATAGGTGGATTGTGAAAAGAACACACATGCAATGACATTGGTGGATCCATATGTGGTATGTGAAAAGAACACACATGCAATGACTCTGGTTGTTGCAAGTAACAAGAACACACATGCAATGACACTGGTGGATCCATGTGTGGTCTCTTAAGAGAACACACAATTCAATGACACTGGTTGTTGTTAGTAAAAAGAACACACATGCAATGGCACTGGTGGATCCATGTGTGGTCTCTAAATAGAACACACATGCAATGACTCTAGTTGTTGTTAGTAAAAAGAGCACACATGAAATGACACCGGTGGATCCATAGGTGTATTGTTAAAAGAACACACATGCAGTGACACTGGTGGATCCATATGTGGTATGTGAAAAGAACACACATGCAATGAATCTAATTGTTGTTAGTAAAAAGAACACACATGCAATGACACTGGTGGATCCATAGGTCGATTGTGAAAAGAGCACACATGCAATAACACTAGTGGATCCATATGTGGTATGTGAAAATAACACACATGCAATGACTCCAGTTGTTGTTAGTAAAAAGAACACACATGCAATGACACTGGTGGATCCATGCGTGGTCTCTGAAGGGAACACACATTGCAATGACTCTGGTTGTTATTAGTAAAAAGAACACACATGCAATGGCACTGGTGGATCCATGTGTGGTCTCTGAAGAGAACACACATGCAATGACTCTGGTTGTTGTTTGTAAAAAGAGCACACATGCAATGACACTGGTGGATCCATAGGTGGATTGTGGAAAGAGCACACATGCAATGACACTGGTGGATCCATATGTGCTATGTGAAAAGAACACACATGCAATGACTCCATTTGTTGTTATTAAAAAGAACATACATGCAATGACACTGGTGTATCCATGTGTGGTATGTGAAAAGAACACACATGCAATGACTCTGCTTGTTGTTACTAAAAAGAACACACATGGAATGACACTGGTGGATCCATGTGTGGTCTCCAAAGAGAACAGACATTTCAATGACTCTGTTTGTTGTTAGTAAAAAGAACACACATGCAATGACACTGGTGGATCCATAGGTGGATTGTGAAAAGAGCACACATGCAATGACACTGGTGGATCCATATGTGGTATGTGAAAAGAACACACATACAATGACTCTGGTTGTTGTGAGTAAAAAGAACACACATGCAATGACACTGGTGGATCCATAGGTGGATTGTGAACAGAGCACACATGCAATGACACCGGTGGATCCATGTGTGGTACGTGAAAAGAACGCACATGCAATGACTCTGGTAGTTGTTAGTAAAAAGAACACACATGCAATGACACTGGTGGATCCATGTGTGGTCTCTGAAGAAAACACACATTTCAATGACACTGGTGGATCCATATGTGGTATGTGAAAAGAACACACATGAAATGACTCTAGTTGTTGTTACTAAAAAGAACACACATGCAATGACACTAGTGGATCCATGTGTGGTATCGGAAGACAACACACTTTTTAATGACACTAGTGGATCCATATGTGGTATGTGAAAAGAACACACATGCAGTGACACTTGTGGATCCATAGGTAGATTGTGAAAAGAGCACACATGCAATGACACTCGTGGATGCATATGCGGTATGTGAAAAAACACACATGCAATGACTCCACTTGTTGTCAGTAAAAAGAACACGCATGCAATGACACTGGTGGATCCATGTGTGGTCTCTGAAGAAGAACACACATTTCAATGACACTGGTGGATCCATATGTGCTATGTGAAAAGAATAGTCATGAAATGACTCTAGTTGTTGTTAGTAAAAAGAACACACATGCAATGACACTGGTGGATCCATATGTGGTATGTGAAAAGAACACACATGCAATGCCTCTGGTTGTTGTTAGCAAAAAGAACACACATCCAATGACACTGGTGGATCCATGCGTGGTCTCTGAAGAGAACACACATTTCAATGACTCTGGTTGTAGTTAGTAAAAAGAACACACATGCAATGACACTGGTGGATCCATGTGTGGTCTCTAAAGAGAACACACACGCAATGACTCTGGTTGTTCTTAGTAAAAAGAGCACACATGCAATGACACTGGTGGATCCATAGGTGGATTGTGAAAAGAACACACATGCAATGACACTGGTGGATCCATATGTGGTATGTGAAAAGAACACACATGAAATGACTCTAGTTGTTGTTAGTAAAAAGAACACACATGCAATGACACTGGTGGATCCATGTGTGGTCTCAAAGAGATCACACATTTCAATGACTCTGGTTATTGTTAGTAAAAAGAACACACATGCAATGACACTAGTGTATCCATGTGTGGTCTCTGAAGAGAACACACATGCAATGACTCTGGTTGTTGTTTGTAAAAAGAGCACACATGCAATGACACTGGTGGATCCATAGGTGGATTGTGAAAAGAACACACATGCAATGACACTGGTGGATCCATATGTGGTATGTGAAAAGAACACACATGCAATGACTCTGGTTGTTTTGAGTAAAAAGAACACACATGCAATGACACTGGTGGATCCATAGGTGGATTGTGAAAAGATCACACACGCAATGACACTGGTTGTTGTTAGTAAAAAGAACACACATGCAATGACTCTGGTTGTTGTTAGTAAAAAGAACACACATGCAATGACACCGGTGGATCCATATGTGGTCTCTGAAGAGATCACACATTTCAATGACACTGGTGGATCCATATGTGGTATGTGAAAAGAATAGTCATGAAATGACTCCAGTTGTTGTTAGTAAAAAGAACACACATGCAATGACACTGGTGGATCCATATGTGGTATGTGAAAAGAACACACATGCAATGACTCTGGTTGTTGTTAGTAAAAAGAACACACATGAAATTATACTGGTGGATCCATGTGTGGTCACTGAAGAGAACATACATTTCAATGACTCTGGTTGTTGTTTGTGAAAAGAACACACATGCAATGACACAGGTGGATCCATGTGTGGTCTCTGAAGAGAACACACATGCAATGACTCTGGTTGTTGTTAGTAGAAAGAGCACACATGCAATGACACTGGTGGATCCATAGGTGGATTGTGAAAAGAACACGCATGCAATGACATTGGTGGATCCATATGTGGTATGTGAAAAGAACACACATGCAATGACTCTGGTTGTTGCTAGTAACAAGAACACACATGCAATGACATTGGTGGATCCATGTGTGGTCTCTTAAGAGAACACACATTTCAATGACACTGGTTGTTGTTAGTAAAAAGAACACACATGCAATGGCACTGGTGGATCCATGTGTGGTCTCTAAAGAGAACACACATTTCAATGACTCTGGTTATTGTTAGTAAAAGGAACACACATGCAATGGCACTAGTGGATCCATATGTGGTATGTGAAAAGAACACACATGCAATGACTCTGGTTGTTGTTAGTAAAAAGAACACACATGAAATTATACTGGTGGATCCATGTGTGGTCACTGAAGAGAACATACATTTCAATGACTCTGGTTGTTGTTTGTGAAAAGAACACACATGCAATGACACAGGTGGATCCCTGTGTGGTCTCTGAAGAGAACACACATGCAATGACTCTGGTTGTTGTTAGTAAAAAGAGCACACATGCAATGACACTGGCGGATCCATAGGTGGATTGTGAAAAGAACACACATGCAATGACATTGGTGGATCCATATGTGGTATGTGAAAAGAACACACATGCAATGACTCTGGTTGTTGCTAGTAAAAAGAACACACATGCAATGACACTGGTGGATCCATGTGTGGTCTCTTAAGAGAACACACATTTCAATGACACTGGTTGTTGTTAGTAAAAAGAACACACATGCAATGGCACTGGTGGATCCATGTGTGGTCTCTAAAGAGAACACACATTTCAATGACTCTGGTTATTGTTATTAAAAAGAACACACATGCAATGGCACTGGTGGATCCATGTGTGGTCTCTGAAGAGAACACACATGCAATGACTCTGGTTGTTGTTAGTAAAAAGAGCACACATGCAATGACACTGGTGGATCCATAGGTGTATTGTGAAAAGAGCACATATGCAATGACACAGGTGGATCCATATGTGGTATGTGAAAAGAACACACATGCAATGACTCCATTTGTTGTTAGTAAAAAGAACACACATGCAATGACCCTGGTGTATCCATGTGTGGTATGTGAAAAGAACACACATGCAATGACTCTGGTTGTTGTTACTAAAAAGAACACACATGGAATGACACTGGTGGATCCATGTGTGGTCTCCAAAGAGAACAGACATTTCAATGACTCTGTTTGTTGTTAGTAAAAAGAACACACATGCAATGACACTGGTGGATCCATAGGTGGATTGTGAAAAGAGCACACATGCAATGACACTGGTGGATCCATATGTGGTATGTGAAAAGAACACACATGCAATGACTCTGGTTGTTGTGAGTAAAAAGAACACACATGCAATGATACTGGTGGATCCATAGGTGGATTGTGAAAAGAGCACACATGCAATGACACTGGTGGATCCATATGTGGTACGTGAAAAGAACGCACATGCAATGACTCTGGTAGTTGTTAGTAAAAAGAACACACATGCAATGACACTGGTGGATCCATGTGTGGTCTCTGAAGAGAACACACATTTCAATGACACTGGTGGATCCATATGTGGTATGTGAAAAGAACACACATGAAATGACTCTAGTTGTTGTTACTAAAAAGAACACACATGCAATGACACTAGTGGATCCATGTGTGGTATCTGAAGACAACACACATTTTAATGACACTAGTGGATCCATATGTGGTATGTGAAAAGAACACACATGCAGTGACACTTGTGGATCCATAGGTAGATTGTGAAAAGAGCACACATGCAATGACACTCGTGGATGCATATGTGGTATGTGAAAAAACACACATGCAATGACTCCACTTGTTGTCAGTAAAAAGAACACACATGCAATGACACTGGTGGATCCATGTGTGGTCTCTGAAGAAGAACACACATTTCAATGACACTGGTGGATCCATATGTGCTATGTGAAAAGAATAGTCATGAAATGACTCTAGTTGTTGTTAGTAAAAAGAACACACATGCAATGACACTGGTGGATCCATATGTGGTATGTGAAAAGAACACACATGCAATGCCTCTGGTTGTTGTTAGCAAAAAGAACACACATGCAATGACACTGGTGGATCCATGCGTGGTCTCTGAAGAGAACACACATTTCAATGACTCTGGTTGTAGTTAGTAAAAAGAACACACATGCAATGACACTGGTGGATCCATGTGTGGTCTCTAAAGAGAACACACACGCAATGACTCTGGTTGTTCTTAGTAAAAAGAGCACACATGCAATGACACTGGTGGATCCATAGGTGGATTGTGAAAAGAACACACATGCAATGACACTGGTGGATCCATATGTGGTATGTGAAAAGAACACACATGAAATGACTCTAGTTGTTGTTAGTAAAAAGAACACACATGCAATGACACTGGTGGATCCATGTGTGGTCTCAAAGAGAACACACATTTCAATGACTCTGGTTATTGTTAGTAAAAAGAACACACATGCAATGAGACTAGTGGATCCATGTGTGGTCTCTGAAGAGAACACACATGCAATGACTCTGGTTGTTGTTTGTAAAAAGAGCACACATGCAATGACACTGGTGGATCCATAGGTGGATTGTGAAAAGAACACACATGCAATGACACTGGTGGATCCATATGTGGTATGTGAAACGAACACACATGCAATGACTCTAGTTGTTGTTAGTAAAAAGAACACACATGCAATGACACCGGTGGATCCATATGTGGTCTCTGAAGAGATCACACATTTCAATGACACTGGTGGATCCATATGTGGTATGTGAAAAGAATAGTCATGAAATGACTCCAGTTGTTGTTAGTAAAAAGAACACACATGCAATGACACTGGTGGATCCATATGTGGTATGTGAAAAGAACACACATGCAATGACTCTGGTTGTTGTTAGTAAAAAGAACACACATGAAATTATACTGGTGGATCCATGTGTGGTCACTGAAGAGAACATACATTTCAATGACTCTGGTTGTTGTTTGTGAAAAGAACACACATGCAATGACACAGGTGGATCCATGTGTGGTCTCTGAAGAGAACACACATGCAATGACTCTGGTTGTTGTTAGTAGAAAGAGCACACATGCAATGACACTGGTGGATCCATAGGTGTATTGTGAAAAGAACATGCATGCAATGACATTGGTGGATCCATATGTGGTATGCGAAAAGAACACACATGCAATGACTCTGGTTGTTGCTAGTAACAAGAACAGACATGCAATGACATTGGTGGATCCATGTGTGGTCTCTTAAGAGAACACACATTTCAATGACACTGGTTGTTGTTAGTAAAAAGAACACACATGCAATGGCACTGGTGGATCCATGTGTGGTCTCTAAAGAGAACACACATTTCAATGACTCTGGTTATTGTTAGTAAAAGGAACACACATGCAATGGCACTAGTGGATCCATATGTGGTATGTGAAAAGAACACACATGCAATGACTCTGGTAGTTGTTAGTAAAAAGAACACGCATGAAATTATACTGGTGGATCCATGTGTGGTCACTGAAGAGAACATACATTTCAATGACTCTGGTTGTTGTTTGTGAAAAGAACACACATGCAATGACACAGGTGGATCCATGTGTGGTCTCTGAAGAGAACACACATGCAATGACTCTGGTTGTTGTTAGTAAAAAGAGCACACATGCAATGACACTGGTGGATCCATAGGTGGATTGTGAAAAGAACACACATGCAATGACATTGGTGGATCCATATGTGGTATGTGAAAAGAACACACATGCAATGACTCTGGTTGTTGCTAGTAACAAGAACACACATGCAATGACACTGGTGGATCCATGTGTGGTCTCTTAAGAGAACACACATTTCAATGACACTGGTTGTTGTTAGTAAAAAGAACACACATGCAATGGCACTGGTGGATCCATGTGTGGTCTCTAAAGAGAACACACATTTCAATGACTCTGGTTATTGTTATTAAAAAGAACACACATGCAATGGCACTGGTGGATCCATGTGTGGTCTCTGAAGAGAACACACATGCAATGACTCTGGTTGTTGTTAGTAAAAAGAGCACACATGCAATGACACTGGTGGATCCATAGGTGTATTGTGAAAAGAGCACATATGCAATGACACAGGTGGATCCATATGTGGTATGTGAAAAGAACACACATGCAATGACTCCATTTGTTGTTAGTAAAAAGAACACACATGCAATGACCCTGGTGTATCCATGTGTGGTATGTGAAAAGAACACACATGCAATGACTCTGGTTATTGTTACTAAAAAGAACACACATGGAATGACACTGGTGGATCCATGTGTGGTCTCCAAAGAGAACAGACATTTCAATGACTCTGTTTGTTGTTAGTAAAAAGAACACACATGCAATGACACTGGTGGATCCATAGGTGGATTGTGAAAAGAGCACACATGCAATGACACTGGTGGATCCATATGTGGTATGTGAAAAGAACACACATGCAATGACTCTGGTTGTTGTGAGTAAAAAGAACACACATGCAATGATACTGGTGGATCCATAGGTGGATTGTGAAAAGAGCACACATGCAATGACACTGGTGGATCCATATGTGGTACGTGAAAAGAACGCACATGCAATGACTCTGGTAGTTGTTAGTAAAAAGAACACACATGCAATGACACTGGTGGATCCATGTGTGGTCTCTGAAGCGAACACACATTTCAATGACACTGGTGGATCCATATGTGGTATGTGAAAAGAACACACATGAAATGACTCTAGTTGTTGTTACTAAAAAGAACACACATGCAATGACACTAGTGGATTCATGTGTGGTCTCTGAAGACAACACACATTTCAATGACACTAGTGGATCCATATGTGGTATGTGAAAAGAACACACATGCAATGACACTCGTGGATGCATATGTGGTATGTGAAAAAAACACACATGCAATGACTCCACTTGTTGTCAGTAAAAAGAACACACATGCAATGACACTGGTGGATCCATGTGTGGTCTCTAAAGAAGAACACACATTTCAATGACAACCGGTGGATCCATATGTGCTATGTGAAAAGAATAGTCATGAAATGACTCTAGTTGTTGTTAGTAAAAAGAACACACATGCAATGACTCTGGTTGTTGTTAGTAAAAAGAACACACATGCAATGACACTGGTGGATCCATGCGTGGTCTCTGAAGAGAACACACATTTCAATGACTCTGGTTGTTGTTAGTAAAAAGAACACACATGCAATGACACTGGTGGATCCATGTGTGGTCTCTGAAGAGAACACACATGCAATGACTCTGGTTGTTCTTAGTAAAAAGACCACACATGCAATGACACTGGTGGATCCATAGGTGGATTGTGAAAAGAACACACATGCAATGACACTGGTGGATCCATATGTGGTATGTGAAAAGAACACACATGAAATGACTCTAGTTGTTGTTAGTAAAAAGAAGACACATGCAATAACACTGGTGGATCCATGTGTGGTCTCTAAAGAGAACACACATTTCAATGAGTCTGGTTATTGTTAGTAAAAAGAACACACATGCAATGACATTGGTGGATCCATGTGTGGTCTCTAAAGAGAACACACATGCAATGACTCTGGTTGTTGTTTGTAAAAAGAGCACATATGCAATGACACTGGTGGATCCATAGGTGGATTGTGAAAAGAACACACATGCAATGACACTAGTGGATCCATATGTGGTATGTGAAAAGAACACACATGCAATGACTCTAGTTGTTGTTAGTAAAAAGAACACACATGCAATGACACTAGTGGATCCATAGGTGGTCTCTGAAGAGATCACACATTTCAATGACACTGGTGGATCCATATGTGGTATGTGAAAAGAATAGTCATGAAATGACTCCAGTTATTGTTAGTAAAAAGAACACACATGCAATGACACTGGTGGATCCATATGTGGTATGCGAAAAGAACACACATGCAATGACTCTGGTAGTTGTTAGTAAAAAGAACACACATGAAATTATACTGGTGGATCCATGTGTGGTCACTGAAGAGAACATACATTTCAATGACTCTGGTTGTTGTTTGTGAAAAGAACACACATGCAATGACACAGGTGGATCCATGTGTGGTCTCTAAAGAGAACACACATGCAATGACTCTGGTTGTTGTTAGTAAAAAGAGCACACATGCAATGACACTGGTGGATCCATAGGTGGATTGTGAAAAGAACACACATGCAATGACATTGGTGGATCCATATGTGGTATGTGAAAAGAACACACATGCAATGACTCTGGTTGTTGCTATTAACAAGAACACACATGCAATGACACTGGTGGATCCATGTGTGGTCTCTTAAGAGAACACACATTTTAATGACACTCGTTGTTGTTAGTAAAAAGAACACACATGCAATGGCACTGGTGGATCCATGTGTGGTCTCTAAAGAGAACACACACGCAATGACTCTGGTTGTTGTTAGTAAAAAGAGCACACATGAAATGACACTAGTGGATCGATAGGTGTATTGTGAAAAGAACACTCATGCAATGACACTGGTGTGTCCATATGTGGTATGTGAAAAGAACACAGATGCAATGACTCTAATTGTTGTTAGTAAAAAGAACACACATGCAACGACACTGGTGGATCCATAGGTCGATTGTGAAAAGAGCACACACGCAATAACACTAGTGGATAAATTTGTGGTATGTGAAAATAACACACATGCAATGACCCCAGTTGTTGTTAGTAAAAAGAACACACATGCAATGACACTGGTGGATCCATGTGTGGTCTCTGAAGAGAACACACATTTCAATGACGCTGGTGGATCCATATGTGGTATGTGAAACGAACACACATGCAATGGCACTGGTCGATCCATATGTGGTATGTGAAAAGAGCACACATGCAATGACTCTGGTTGTTGTTAGTAAAAAGAACACACATGCAATGACACTGGTGGATCCATGTGTGGTCTCTGAAGAGAACACACATTTCAGTGACACTGGTGGATCCATATGTGGTATGTGAAAAGAACACACATGCAATGGCAATGGTGGATCCATAGGTGGATTGCGAAAATAGCACACATGCAATGACACTAGTGGATCCATATGTGGTATGTGAGAAGAACACACAAGCTATGACTCTAGTTGTTGTTAGTAAAAAGAACACACATGCAATGACACTGGTGGATCCATGTGTGGTCCCTGAAGAGAACACACATTTGAATGACTCTGGTTGTTGTTAGTAAAAAGAACACACATGAAATGACTCTAGTTGTTGTAAGTAAAAAGAACACCAATGCAATGACACTGGTGGATCCGTATGTGGAATGTGAAAAGAACACACATGCAATGACTCTGGTTTTTGTTAGTAAAAAGAACACACATGCAATGACACTGGTGGATCCATGTGTGGTCTCTGAAGAGAACACACATTTCAATGACACTAGTGGATCCATATGTGGTATGTAAAAAGAACACACATGCAATGACACTGGTGGATCCATAGGTGGATTGTGAAAAGAGCACACATGCAATGACAATCATGGATGCATATGTGGTATGTGAAAAGAACACACATGCAATGACTCCACTTGTTGTCAGTAAAAAGAACACACATGCAATGACACTGGTGGATCCATGTGTGGTCTCTGAAGAAGAACACACATTTCAATGACACTGGTGGATCCATATGTGCTATGTGAAAAGAATAGTCATGAAATGACTCCAGTTGTTGTTAGTAAAAAGAACACACATGCAATGACACTGGTGGATCCATATGTGGTATGTGAAAAGAACACACATGCAATGACTCTGGTTGTTGTTAGTAAAAAGAACACACATGCAATGACACTGGTGGATCCATGCGTGGTCTCTGAAGAGAACACACATTTCAACGACTCTGGTTGTTGTTAGTAAAAAGAACACATATGCAATGACACTGGTTGATCCATGTGTGGTGTCTGAAGAGAACACACATGCAATGACTCTGGTTGTTCTTAGTAAAAAGAGCACACATGCAATGACACTGGTGGATCCATAGGTGGATTGTGAAAAGAACACACATGCAATGACACTGGTGGATCCATATGTGGTACGTGAAAAGAACGCACACACAATGACTCTGGTTGTTCTTAGTAAAAAGAGCACACATGCAATGACACTGGTGGATCCATAGGTGGATTGTGAAAAGAACACACATGCAATGACACTGGTGGATCCATATGTGGTATGTGAAAAGAACACACGTGAAATGACTCTAGTTGTTGTTAGTAAAAAGAACACACATGCAATGACACTGGTGGATCCATGTGTGGTCTCTAAAGAGAACACACATTTCAATGACTCTGGTTATTGTTAGTAAAAAGAACACACATGCAATGACATTGGTGGATCCATGTGTGGTCTCTGAAGAGAACACACATGCAATGACTCTGGTTGTTGTTAGTCAAAAGAGCACACATGCAATGACACTGGTGGATCCATAGGTGGATTGTGAAAAGAACACACATGCAATGACACTGGTGGATCCATATGTGGTATGTGAAAAGAACACTTATGAAATGACTCCAGTAGTTCTTAGTAATAAGAATACACATGCAATGACACTGGTGGATCCATGTGTGGTCTCTGAAGAGAACTCACATTTCAATGACTCTCGTTGTTGTTAGTAAAAAGAACACACATGCAATGACACTGGTGGATCCATGTGTGGTCTCTGAAGAGAACACACATGCAATGATTCTGGTTGTTGTTAGTAAAAAGAGCACACATGCAATGACACTGGTGGATCCATAGGTGGATTGTGAAAAGAACACACATGCAATGACACTGGTGGATCCATATGTGGTATGTGAAAAGAACACACATGCAATGACTCTGGTTGTTGTTAGTAGAAAGAACACACATGCAATGACACTGCTGGATCCATAGGTGGATTGTGAAAAGAGCACACATGCAATTACACTGGTGGATCCATATGTGGTATGTGAAAAGAACACACATGCAATGACTCTGGTTGTTGTAAGTAAAAATAACACACATGCAATGACATTGGTGGATCCATAGGTGGATTGTGAAAAGAGCACACATGCAATGACACTGGTGGATCCATATGTGGTATGTGAAAAGAACACACATGCAATGACTCCAGTTGTTGTTATTAAAAAGAACACACATGCAATGACACTGGTGGATCCATGTGTGGTCTCTGAAGAGAACACACATTTCAATGACACTGGTGGATCCATATGTGCTATGTGAAAAGAACACAGATGCAATGACACTGGTGGATCCATAGGTGGATTGTGAAAACAAAGCGCATGCAATGACACTGGTCGATCCATATGTGGTATGTGAAAAGGACACACATGCAATGACTCCAGTTGTTGTTAGTAAAAAGAACACACATGCAATGACTCTGGTGGATCCATGTATGGTCTCTGAACAGAACAAACATTTCAATGACACTAGTGGATCCATAGGTGGTATGTGAAAAGAACACACATGAAATGACTCTAGTTGTTGTTAGTAAAAAGAACACACACGCAATGACACCGGTGGATCCATATGTGGTATGTGAAAATAACACACATGGAATGACTCTGGTTGTTGTTAGTAAAAAGAACACACATGCAATGACACTGGTGGATCCATAGGTGGATTGTGAAAAGAGCACACATGCAATGATATTGGTGGATCCATATGTGGTATGTGAAAAGAACACACATGCAATGGCACTGGTGGATCCATAGGTGGATTGCGAAAAGCGCACACATGCAATGACATTGGTCGATCCATATGTGGTATGTGAAAAGAACACACATTAAATGACTCTAGTTGTTGTTAGTAAAAAGAACACGCATGCAATGACACTGGTGGATCCATGTGTGGTCTCTGAAGAGAACACACGTTTCAACGACACTGGTGGATCCATATGTGGTATATGAAAAGAACACACATCAAATGACTCCAGTTGTTGTTAGTAAAAAGAAAACACATGCAATGACACTGGTGGATCCATATGTGGTATGTGAAAAGAACACACATCCAATGACTCTAGTTGTTGTTAGTAAAAAGAACACATATGCAATGACACTGGTGGATCCATGCGTGGTCTCTGAAGAGAATACACATTTCAATGACTCTGGTTGTTATTAGTAAAAATAACACACATGCAATGGCACTGGTGGATCCATGTGTGGTCTCTGAAGAGAACACACATGCAATGACTCTGGTTGTTGTTAGTAAAAAGAGCACACATGCTATGACACTGGTGGATCTATAGGTGGATTGTGAAAAGAACACACATGCAATGACACTGGTGGATCCATATGTGGTATGTGAAAAGAACTCACATGAGATGACTCTGGTTGTTGTTGGTAAAAAGAGCACACATGCAATGACAGTGGTGGATCCATAGGTGGATTGTTAAAAGAGCACACATGCAATGACACTGGTGGATCCATATGTGGCATGTGAAAAGAACACACATGCAATGACTCCATTTGTTGTTAGTAAAAAGAACACACATGCAATGACACTGGTGTATCCATGTGTGGTATGTGAAAAGAACACACATGCAATGACTCTGGTTGTTGTTAGTAAAAAGAACACACATGGAATGCCACTGGTGGATCCATGTGTGGTCTCTAAAGAGAATAGACATTTCAATGACTCTGTTTGTTGTTAGTAAAAAGAACACACATGCAATGACACTGGTGGATCCACAGGTGGATTGTGAAAAGATCACACATGCAATGACACTGGTGGATCCATATGTGGTATGTGAAAAGAACACATATGCAATGACTCTGGTTGTTGTAAGTAAAAAGAACACACATGCAATGACACTGGTGGATCCATAGGTGTATTGTGAAAAGAGCACACATGCAATGACACTGGTGGATCCATATGTGGTATGTGAAAAGAACGCACATGCAATGACTCTAGTAGTTGTTAGTAAAAAGAACACACATGCAATGACACTGCTGGATCCATGTGTGGTCTCTGAAGAGAACACACATTTCAATGACTCTGGTTGTTGTTAGTAAAAAGAACACACATGCAATGACACTGGTGGATCCATATGTGGTATGTGAAAAGAACACACATGCAATGACACTGGTGGATCCATATGTGGTATGTGAAAAGAACACATATGCAATGACTCTGGTTGTTGTAAGTAAAAAGAACACACATGCAATGACACTGGTGGATCCATAGGTGTATTGTGAAAAGAGCACACATGCAATGACACTGGTGGATCCATATGTGGTATGTGAAAAGAACGCACATGCAATGACTCTAGTAGTTGTTAGTAAAAAGAACACACATGCAATGACACTGCTGGATCCATGTGTGGTCTCTAAAGAGAACACACATTTCAATGACTCTGGTTGTTGTTAGTAAAAAGAACACACATGCAATGACACTAGTGGATCCATATGTGGTATGTGAAAAGAACACACATGCAATGACTCTGGTTGTTGTTAGTAAAAAGAACACACATGCAATGACACTGGTGGATCCATGTGTGGTCTCTGAAGAGAACACACATTTCAATGACTCTGGTTGTTGTTAGTAAAAAGAACAAACATGCAATGACACTGGTGGATCCATGTGTGGTCTCTTAAGAGAGCACACATGCAATGACTCTGGTTGTTGTTAGTAAAAAGAGCACACATGCAATGACACTGGTTGATCCATCTGTGGTATGTGAAGAGAACACACATGAAATGACTCCAGTTGTTGTTAGTAAAAAGAACACACATGCAATGACACTGGTGGATCCATGTGTGGTCCCTAAAGAGAACACACATTTCAATGACTCTGGTTATTGTTAGTAAAAAGAACACACATGAAATGACTCTGGTTGTTGTTAGTAAAAAGAGCACACATGCAATGACACTGGTGGATCCATAGGTGGATTGTGAAAAGAGCACACATGCAATGACACTGGTGGATCCATGTGTGGTCTCTGAAGAGAACACGCGTTTCAATGACACTGGTGGATCCATATGTGGTATGTGAAAAGAACACAAATGAAATGACTCCAGTTGTTGTTAGTAAAAAGACCACACATGCAATGACACCGGTGGATCCATATGTGGTATGTGAAAAGAACACACATCCAATGACTCCAGTTGTTGTTAGTAAAAGAACACACATGCAATGACACTAGTGGATCCATAGGTGGATTGTGAAAAGAGCACACATGCAATGACACTGGTGGATCCATATGTGGTTTGTGAAAAGAACAGACATGCAATGGCACTGGTGGATCCATAGGTGGATTGTGAAAAGAGCACGCATGCAATGACACTGGTCGATCCATATGTGGTATGTGAAAATAACACACATGCAATGACTCCAGTTGTTGTTAGTAAAAAGAACACACATGCAATGACACTAGTGGATCCATGTGTGGTCTCTGAAGAGAACACAAGTTTCAATGCAACTGGTGGATCCATATGTGGTATGTGAAAAGAACACACATGAAATGACTCCTGTTGTTGTTAGTAAAAAGAACACACATGCAATGACACTGGTGGATCCATATGTGGTATGTGAAAAGAACACACATCCAGTGACTCTGGTTGTTGTTAGTAAAAAGAACACACATGAAATGACACTGGTGGATCCATGTGTGGTCTCTGAAGAGAACACACATTCCAATGACTCTAGTTGTTATTAGTAAAAAGAACACACATGCAATGGCACTGGTGGATCCATGTGTGGTCTCTAAAGAGAACGCATATGCAATGACTCTAGTTGTTGTTAGTAAACAGAGCACACATGCAATGACACTGGTGGATCTATAGGTGGATTGTGAAAAGAGAACGCATGCAATGACACTGGTCGATCCATATGTGGTATGTGAAAAGAACACACATGCAATGACTCCAGTTGTTGTTAGTAAAAAGAACACACATGCAATGACACTGGTGGATCCATGTGTGGTCTCTAAAGAGAACACGCGTTTCAATGACACTGGTGGATCCATATGTGGTATGTGAAAAGAACACAAATGAAATGACTCCAGTTGTTGTTATTAAAAAGACCACACATGCAATGACACTGGTGGATCCATATGTGGTATGTGAAAAGAAAACACATGCAATGACTCTGGTTGTTGTTAGTAAAAATAACACACATGCAATGACACTGGTGGATCCATAGGTGGATTGTAAAAAGAGCACTTATGCAATGACACTAGTGGATCCATATGTGGTATGTGAAAAGAACACACATGCAATGGCACTGGTGGATCCATAGGTGGATTGTGAAAAGAGCACGCATGCAATGACACTGGTCGATCCATATGTGGTATGTGAAAAGAACACACATGCAGTGACTCCAGTTGTTGTTAGTAAAAAGAACACACATGCAATGACACTGGTGGATCCATGTGTGGTCTCTGAAGAGAACACACGTTTCAATGACACTGGTGGATCCATATGTGGTATGTGAAAAGAACACACATGAAATGACTCCAGTTGTTGTTAGTAAAAAGAACACACATGCAATGACACTGGTGGATCCATATGTGGTATGTGAAAAGAACACACATGAAATGACTCTGGTTGTTGTTAGTAAAAAGAGCACACATGCAATGACACTGGTGGATCCATAGGTGGATTGTAAAAAGAGCACACATGCAATGACACTGGTGGATCCATATGTGGTATGTGAAAAGAACGCACATGCAATGACTCCAGTTGTTGTTAGTAAAAAGAACACACGTGCAACGACACTGGTGGATCGATGTGTGGTATGTGAAAAGAACACACATGCAATGACTCTGGTTGTTGTTAGTAAAAATAACACACATGGAATGACACTGGTGGATCCATCTGTGGTCTCTGAAGAGAACAGACATTTCAATGACTCTGGTTGTTGTTAGTAAAAAGAGCACACATGCAATGACACTGGTGGATCCATAGGTGGATTGTAAAAAGAGCACACATGCAATGACATTGGTGGATCCATATGTGGTATGTGAAAAGAACACACATGCAATGACTCCAGTTGTTATTAGTAAAAAGAACACACATGCAATGACACTGGTGGATCCATATGTGGTATGTGAAAAGAACACACATGAAATTACTCTGGTTGTTGTTAGTAAAAAGAGCACATATGCAATGACACTGGTGGATCCATAGGTGGATTGTAAAAAGATCACACATGCAATGACACTGGTGAATCCATATGTGGTATGTGAAAAGAACACACATGCAATGACTCTAGTTGTTGTTAGTAAAAAGAACACACGTGCAATGACACTGGTGGATCCATGTGTGGTATGTGAAAAGAACACACATGCAATGACTCTGGTTGTTGTTAGTAAAAAGAACACACATGGAATGACACTGGTGGATCCATATGTGGTCTCTGAAGAGAACAGACATTTCAATGAGTCTGTTTGTTGTTAGTAAAAAGAACACACATGCAATGACACTGGTGGATCCATATGTGGTATGTGAAAAGAACACACATGAAATGACTCCAGTTGTTGTTAGTAAAAAGAACACACATGCAATGACACTGGTGGATCCATATGTGGTATGTGAAAAGAACACACATCCAGTGACTCTGGTTGTTGTTAGTAAAAAGAACACACATGCAATGACACTGGTGGATCCATGTGTGGTCTCTGAAGAGAACACACATTCCAATGACTCTAGTTGTTATTAGTAAAAAGAACACACAAGCAATGGCACTGGTGGATCCATGTGTGGTCTCTAAAGAGAACACATATGCAATGACTCTGGTTGTTGTTAGTAAAAAGAGCACACATGCAATGACACTGGTGGATCTATAGGTGCATTGTGAAAAGAGCACGCATGCAATGACATTGGTCGATCCATATGTGGTATGTGAAAAGAACACACATGCAATGACTCCAGTTGTTGTTAGTAAAAAGAACACACATGCAATGACACTGGTGGATCCATGTGTGGTCTCCAAAGAGAACACGCGTTTCAATGACACTGGTGGATCCATATGTGGTATGTGAAAAGAATACAAATGAAATGACTCCAGTTGTTGTTAGTAAAAAGACCACACATGCAATGACACTGGTGGATCCATATGTTGTATGTGAAAAGAAAACACATGCAATGACTCTGGTTGTTGTTAGTAAAAATAACACACATGCAATGACACTGGTGGATCCATAGGTGGATTGTAAAAAGAGCACTTATGCAATGACACTGGTGGATCCATATGTGGTATGTGAAAAGAACACACATGCAATGGCACTGGTGGATCCATAGGTGGATTGTGAAAAGAGCACGCATGCAATGACACTGGTCGATCCATATGTGGTATGTGAAAAGAACACACATGCAGTGACTCCAGTTGTTGTTAGTAAAAAGAACACACATGCAATGACACTGGTGGATCCATGTGTGGTCTCTTAAGAGAGCACACATGCAATGACTCTGGTTGTTGTTAGTAAAAAGAGCACACATGCAATGACACTGGTTGATCCATCTGTGGTATGTGAAGAGAACACACATGAAATGACTCCAGTTGTTGTTAGTAAAAAGAACACACATGCAATGACACTGGTGGATCCATGTGTGGTCCCTAAAGAGAACACACATTTCAATGACTCTGGTTATTGTTAGTAAAAAGAACACACATGAAATGACTCTGGTTGTTGTTAGTAAAAAGAGCACACATGCAATGACACTGGTGGATCCATAGGTGGATTGTGAAAAGAGCACACATGCAATGACACTGGTGGATCCATGTGTGGTCTCTGAAGAGAACACGCGTTTCAATGACACTGGTGGATCCATATGTGGTATGTGAAAAGAACACAAATGAAATGACTCCAGTTGTTGTTAGTAAAAAGACCACACATGCAATGACACCGGTGGATCCATATGTGGTATGTGAAAAGAACACACATCCAATGACTCCAGTTGTTGTTAGTAAAAGAACACACATGCAATGACACTAGTGGATCCATAGGTGGATTGTGAAAAGAGCACACATGCAATGACACTGGTGGATCCATATGTGGTTTGTGAAAAGAACAGACATGCAATGGCACTGGTGGATCCATAGGTGGATTGTGAAAAGAGCACGCATGCAATGACACTGGTCGATCCATATGTGGTATGTGAAAATAACACACATGCAATGACTCCAGTTGTTGTTAGTAAAAAGAACACACATGCAATGACACTAGTGGATCCATGTGTGGTCTCTGAAGAGAACACAAGTTTCAATGCAACTGGTGGATCCATATGTGGTATGTGAAAAGAACACACATGAAATGACTCCTGTTGTTGTTAGTAAAAAGAACACACATGCAATGACACTGGTGGATCCATATGTGGTATGTGAAAAGAACACACATCCAGTGACTCTGGTTGTTGTTAGTAAAAAGAACACACATGAAATGACACTGGTGGATCCATGTGTGGTCTCTGAAGAGAACACACATTCCAATGACTCTAGTTGTTATTAGTAAAAAGAACACACATGCAATGGCACTGGTGGATCCATGTGTGGTCTCTAAAGAGAACGCATATGCAATGACTCTAGTTGTTGTTAGTAAACAGAGCACACATGCAATGACAATGGTGGATCTATAGGTGGATTGTGAAAAGAGAACGCATGCAATGACACTGGTCGATCCATATGTGGTATGTGAAAAGAACACACATGCAATGACTCCAGTTGTTGTTAGTAAAAAGAACACACATGCAATGACACTGGTGGATCCATGTGTGGTCTCTAAAGAGAACACGCGTTTCAATGACACTGGTGGATCCATATGTGGTATGTGAAAAGAACACAAATGAAATGACTCCAGTTGTTGTTATTAAAAAGACCACACATGCAATGACACTGGTGGATCCATATGTGGTATGTGAAAAGAAAACACATGCAATGACTCTGGTTGTTGTTAGTAAAAATAACACACATGCAATGACACTGGTGGATCCATAGGTGGATTGTAAAAAGAGCACTTATGCAATGACACTAGTGGATCCATATGTGGTATGTGAAAAGAACACACATGCAATGGCACTGGTGGATCCATAGGTGGATTGTGAAAAGAGCACGCATGCAATGACACTGGTCGATCCATATGTGGTATGTGAAAAGAACACACATGCAGTGACTCCAGTTGTTGTTAGTAAAAAGAACACACATGCAATGACACTGGTGGATCCATGTGTGGTCTCTGAAGAGAACACACGTTTCAATGACACTGGTGGATCCATATGTGGTATGTGAAAAGAACACACATGAAATGACTCCAGTTGTTGTTAGTAAAAAGAACACACATGCAATGACACTTGTGGATCCATATGTGGTATGTGAAAAGAACACACATGAAATGACTCTGGTTGTTGTTAGTAAAAAGAGCACACATGCAATGACACTGGTGGATCCATAGGTGGATTGTAAAAAGAGCACACATGCAATGACACTGGTGGATCCATATGTGGTATGTGAAAAGAACGCACATGCAATGACTCTAGTAGTTGTTAGTAAAAAGAACACACATGCAATGACACTGCTGGATCCATGTGTGGTCTCTAAAGAGAACACACATTTCAATGACTCTGGTTGTTGTTAGTAAAAAGAACACACATGCAATGACACTAGTGGATCCATATGTGGTATGTGAAAAGAACACACATGCAATGACTCTGGTTGTTGTTAGTAAAAAGAACACACATGCAATGACACTGGTGGATCCATGTGTGGTCTCTGAAGAGAACACACATTTCAATGACTCTGGTTGTTGTTAGTAAAAAGAACAAACATGCAATGACACTGGTGGATCCATGTGTGGTCTCTTAAGAGAGCACACATGCAATGACTCTGGTTGTTGTTAGTAAAAAGAGCACACATGCAATGACACTGGTTGATCCATCTGTGGTATGTGAAGAGAACACACATGAAATGACTCCAGTTGTTGTTAGTAAAAAGAACACACATGCAATGACACTGGTGGATCCATGTGTGGTCCCTAAAGAGAACACACATTTCAATGACTCTGGTTATTGTTAGTAAAAAGAACACACATGAAATGACTCTGGTTGTTGTTAGTAAAAAGAGCACACATGCAATGACACTGGTGGATCCATAGGTGGATTGTGAAAAGAGCACACATGCAATGACACTGGTGGATCCATGTGTGGTCTCTGAAGAGAACACGCGTTTCAATGACACTGGTGGATCCATATGTGGTATGTGAAAAGAACACAAATGAAATGACTCCAGTTGTTGTTAGTAAAAAGACCACACATGCAATGACACCGGTGGATCCATATGTGGTATGTGAAAAGAACACACATCCAATGACTCCAGTTGTTGTTAGTAAAAGAACACACATGCAATGACACTAGTGGATCCATAGGTGGATTGTGAAAAGAGCACACATGCAATGACACTGGTGGATCCATATGTGGTTTGTGAAAAGAACAGACATGCAATGGCACTGGTGGATCCATAGGTGGATTGTGAAAAGAGCACGCATGCAATGACACTGGTCGATCCATATGTGGTATGTGAAAATAACACACATGCAATGACTCCAGATGTTGTTAGTAAAAAGAACACACATGCAATGACACTAGTGGATCCATGTGTGGTCTCTGAAGAGAACACAAGTTTCAATGCAACTGGTGGATCCATATGTGGTATGTGAAAAGAACACACATGAAATGACTCCTGTTGTTGTTAGTAAAAAGAACACACATGCAATGACACTGGTGGATCCATATGTGGTATGTGAAAAGAACACACATCCAGTGACTCTGGTTGTTGTTAGTAAAAAGAACACACATGAAATGACACTGGTGGATCCATGTGTGGTCTCTGAAGAGAACACACATTCCAATGACTCTAGTTGTTATTAGTAAAAAGAACACACATGCAATGGCACTGGTGGATCCATGTGTGGTCTCTAAAGAGAACGCATATGCAATGACTCTAGTTGTTGTTAGTAAACAGAGCACACATGCAATGACACTGGTGGATCTATAGGTGGATTGTGAAAAGAGCACGCATGCAATGACACTGGTCGATCCATATGTGGTATGTGAAAAGAACACACATGCAATGACTCCAGTTGTTGTTAGTAAAAAGAACACACATGCAATGACACTGGTGGATCCATGTGTGGTCTCTAAAGAGAACACGCGTTTCAATGACACTGGTGGATCCATATGTGGTATGTGAAAAGAACACAAATGAAATGACTCCAGTTGTTGTTATTAAAAAGACCACACATGCAATGACACTGGTGGATCCATATGTGGTATGTGAAAAGAAAACACATGCAATGACTCTGGTTGTTGTTAGTAAAAATAACACACATGCAATGACACTGGTGGATCCATAGGTGGATTGTAAAAAGAGCACTTATGCAATGACACTAGTGGATCCATATGTGGTATGTGAAAAGAACACACATGCAATGGCACTGGTGGATCCATAGGTGCACGCATGCAATGACACTGGTCGATCCATATGTGGTATGTGAAAAGAACACACATGCAGTGACTCCAGTTGTTGTTAGTAAAAAGAACACACATGCAATGACACTGGTGGATCCATGTGTGGTCTCTGAAGAGAACACAAGTTTCAATGACACTGGTGTTGGAGATATGCCCTAGAGGCAATAATAAATATAGTTATTATTATATATCTTTGTGTTTATGATAAATGTTTGCATTCATGCTATAATAGTATTAACAAGGAAACCATTAATACTTGTGTGATTTGTAAACTTAATTTGAAGTCCCTAGTATAGCCTCTATACTTCACTAGCTTGTTGGTTGATTGATGATGTGGTTTCTTTGTCATGAACATTGAGATGTTGTCAACAACAAGATCATATCGTTAGGAGAATGATATGGTGGACATACTCCTATAGACAAGCGTAGCATAAAGATCAAGTCATTTTAATAGTTCAATTGCTATATGCTTTCTGATACATAGTAACCTAACTCCTTCGACCATGAGATCATGCATATCACCTTTACTGGATGGATGCTTTGATGTCATCAAACACCACACCGTAACAGGGTGGCTATAAAGGTGGCATTGAGTGTTCGGAAAGTATTGGTTGAAACACATGGATCAAGAGTGGGATTTGTCCATCCACATGACGGATAGATATTCTCTGGGCCCTCTCGGTGAAATGTCATTCAATTAGCTTGCAAGCATGTGACTTGGTCACAAGGGATCACATATCACGGGAACGAGAAAAGAGTACTTATCGGTAACGAGGATGAACTAGGTATGCAGAGATACCGACGATCATAACCTCGGATAAGTAACATATCGTGAGACAAAGGGAAATTGGTATCGTATGTAAGTGGTTCATTCGATCGCAAAGTAATCATAGAAATATGTGGGAGCCATATGAATTTCCAGATTCCTCTATTGGTTATTGTTCGGAGAAGTGTCTCGATCATGTCCGCATAATTCACGAACCGTAGGGAGACACACTTAAGGATTCGACGTTGTTTGAGTAGTTATGGTATTATGAGAAAGAGACCGAATGTTGTTCGGAGTCTCGGATGGGATCCGGGATATCACGAGGTGATCCGGAATGGTCCGGAGAATAAGATTCATATAAGGAAAGTCCCGTTTCGGAGTTCGGGAATGATTCCGGTGTTTTCATCGGGGATATTCTAGAAGGTTCCGGATTGTCCGGCACTCCGGGGGGGAAGGGGTACATGAATGTGTCATTACATATTGGAATGATTGCATCATGTACTAAGTGTTCTTGCTGTCCCAAATATAGGATTAAATTGAATCCTAAAACAGAAAAGTCAAATGTCCAGTTTGAAAGTCAAACTGCCAAAACAAGAAACTGTGGGAAACAAGCAAGAGGAGTTGGAACCAACCTGGAGGAGGAGTTGGACTCCTCCAGGCCGGCGCCCAGCCCTAGGCCGAGTTGGGGAGGGACTCCCTCCCTCCCCTGGCGCGCCCACACCCTCCCACCTATATAAGGAGGGGCAGGGCTCCCCTCCTACACACACAAGTTTCCTATCCTCTAAACTAAACCCTAGATCTAGACCCCGGTTTAGAGCTATTCGGTTTAGAGCCTTCTAATTGGTTTAGAGCCCTCTAATTGGTGTGTCTAATTACTAGACCACTAATAGCCTCTCTCATAAGCTCCACCATACTCGCACCGGCTTAAGGCGAAGCCCTGCGGGATTTCCCCTCTACCTCCGGTACCACGCCGTTGTGCTGCCGGAATCGCGAGGAGAGTGCTACAACCTCCGCTGCCTGCTGGAACAAGGGAGAGGAAGGTCTTCGTCGAGTACCGAACGTGTGACCGACTGCGGGAGCGCTGCGGGAACGCGGCGCCGGAAGGATCGTCTACGCGATCTTGAGATCGGAAAGAGTACGACTACATCACCCACGAGAATCTGCTCTCGTTAAACACTTTGGAATCTTCGAGGGTGAGTTATTCCATCGACTCGTTGCTACAATCTAGTAGATAGATCTTGGCTTGTTTGTTTGTATGCGATAGAAAATTTTTGTTTTCCATGCTACGAACCCCTACAGTGGTATCAGAGCCGTGTCTATATGTAGATCTGTTGCACGAGTAGAACACAATGGTCATTGTGGGCGTTGATGCTTTTATTGTAGATTGCTTTTTGTGTACTTTGCATCTTGCGGTATGTTGGGATGAAGCGGCCCGGGCTAACCTTACATGACATCGTTCATGAGACTTGCTCCACGCTTGACATGCAACTCGTTTTGCATAAGTGGCTTTGCGGGTGCCTGTTTCTCCTAGCATAGTAAAGATCCAATTTACAACGGGTGATCAACAATGCTAGTATCAATGTTGTGGTTCTTGTTCGTAAGTTAGAACGACACTTATGGAAAGCCCCAAACCACGTAAAATATGCAAAGAAAGTAGAAGCGTCTAACTTTGTTTTGCAGGGGTGTGCAGTGATGTGATATGGCCATGATTGTGATTATATTTGATGTATGCAATGTTCCTTATTGTAAGTTGGCAACCGGCAGGAGCCATATGGTTGTCTTTAATTTCTGTTAAGACCTGCGTGTCTATTCAAAATAGTTGTAATAGTTGAAGCTGGTGGACGACAACCATGGAGAAGCGTCATTGACCTTGATGCTATGCCGGTAATGATGGAGATCATATTCGTGCTTGAAGATGGAGATCGGAAGCACAAAGAAGAAAGGCCATATCATATCACATATTATGAATTGCATGTGATGTTAATCCTTTATGCATCTTGTATTGCTTAGTAGACGACGGTAGCATTATAAGATGATCCCTCATGCACATAAATTTCAAGTTCTAGAGTGTTCACCCTTAGTATGCACCGTTGCCAAAGCTTGCTGCTTCGAAGCACCACGTGATGATCGGGTGTCTTTGATTCCGCGGGTGAATACAACGTAAGCAAGCCAGATTTGCTTATGTGGAAGCTAAGGTTTGATCTTGACGAGCCTAGCATGTACAGACATGGCCTCAGGAACACGGATCGCCGAAAGGCAAAGCATGAATCATATAGTAGATATGATGAACATGATGATTGTTCGCCATTAAAACTATATCAGCTCTCGTGATGATCGGTGTTGATGTAGTGGATTTGGTTCGTGTGATCACTAAAACAATGTGAGGGATGTTGTTTTGAGTGGGAGTTCACCTAGTTTAATTTCATTAATTAATTTGAACTCAATTTGTCATAAACTTAGTCTAAACTATTGCAAATATGTTGTAGATCAATGGCAGCCCCTACCATCAATTTTAATGCGTTCCTAGAGAAAGAAAAGTTGAAAAACAATGGAAGCAACTTCGCGGATTGGTTCCGCAATTTGAGGATTGTCCTCACAGCTGGTAATTTGACCTATGTGCTGGATGCACCGCTAGGTGACCCACCTGCAGCTGATGCTACCGATGAAGTAAAGAATGTTTACCTTGCTCGGAAGAATCAGTACTCCATAGTTCAGTGTGCTATCTTGTATGGTTTAGAATCGGAGCTTCAGAAAAGGTTTGAAGAGTCAGATCCATATGATATTGTCGAGGATCTCAAATTAATCTTTGAGACTCATGCGGCAATTGAAAGTTATGAAGCTTCTGAAAAGTTCTTTAACTGCAAGATGGAAGAGGGTAGCTCCGTCAGTGAGCATGTGCTTAAGATGTCTGGGCACGCAAATAAACTTCAAAGTTTGGGTATAGTGATTCCTAATACTTTGGGAGTTTACCGCATCCTCCAATCACTACCACCAAGTTACAAGAACTTTGTGATGAACTACAACATGCAGAACATGAACAAAGAGTTGCCAGAACTATTTGCTATGTTAAAATCTGCAGAAGTGGAGATCAAGAAAGAGCACCAAGTGTTGATGGTCAATAAGACCACCAAATTCAAGAAAGGCAAGTCTAAGCAAAAGGGACACTTCAAGAAGGGTGGTAAGAAAGTTACCACGCCGACGAAGAAGACCAAGGCTGGACCTAAACCTGAAACTGAGTGCTTTTACTGCAAGGGAGAAGGTCACTGGAAGCGGAATTGCCCAAGGTACTTGGCGGATTTGAAGAACGGCAACATCAAGAAGAAAGGTATATCTGATATACATGTTATTGATGTGTATCTCACTAGTACTCGTAGTAGTGCCTGGGTATTTGATACTGGTTCGGTTGCTCATATTTGTAACTCGAAACAGGAGCTGCAGAATAAACGGAAGCTAGTGAAGAACGAGGTGACGATGCGCGTAGGAAACGGATCAAAGGTTGATGTGATCGCGGTCGGCACGCTACCTCTTCATCTACCATCGGGATTAGTTTTATACTTAAATAATTGTTATTTGGTGCCTGCATTAAGCATGAACATTATATCAGGATCTTGTTTATTGCGAGACAGTTACTTGTTTAAATCCGAGAATAATGGTTGTTCGATTTATATGAGTAATGTGTTTTATGCACATGCACCTTTGATAGATGGTCTATTCATATTGAATCTCGATAGTAGAAATACACATATTAATAACATTGAGGCTAAACGTTTGAAATCAAGCGATAATTTGACCTATATGTGGCACTGTCGTCTTGGTCACATTGGAGTGAAACGTATGAAGAAACTCCATTCCGATGGACTTCTTGAATCACTTGATTTTGAATCACTTGAAAGATGCGAAGCATGTCTGATGGGTAAAATGACTAAGACTCCATTTTCTGGTATAATGGAGCGAGCTACGGACTTACTGGAAATCATACATACCGATGTGTGTGGTCCAATGAGTGTAGCATCGCGCAGTGGTTATCGTTATGTTCTTACCTTCACGGATGACTTGAGTAGATATGGGTATATCTATTTCATGAAACATAAGTCCGAAACTTTCGAGAAGTTTAAGGAGTTTCAAAGTGAGGTAGAGAATCAACGTAACAAGAAGATTAAATTTCTACGTTCTGATCGTGGAGGTGAATATCTAAGTTACGAGTTTGGCGAGCATTTGAAGAAATGCGGAATACTTTCACAATTGACACCGCCGGGAACACCACAGCGTAATGGTGTGTCTGAACGTCGTAATCGAACTCTCTTAGATATGGTTCGTTCTATGATGTCACTTACAGATTTACCGCTATCATTTTGGGGTTATGCATTAGAAACAGCCGCATTCACTTTAAATAGGGCACCATCTAAATCCGTTGAAACGACACCGTATGAATTATGGTTTGGGAAGAAACCTAAATTGTCGTTCCTTAAAGTTTGGGGATGCGAAGCCTATGTAAAGAAGTTACAGCCGGACAAGCTTGAACCCAAAGCGGAAAAATGCGTCTTCATAGGATACCCGAAGGAAACTATTGGGTATACCTTCTATCATATATCCGAAGGCAAAATCTTCGTTGCCAAGAGTGGATCCTTTCTAGAGAAGGAATTTCTCTCGAAAGAAGTGACTGGAAGGAAAGTAGAACTCGACGAGGTTGTCGAACCTTCTCTCGAAATTGCGAGTAGCGCAGCACCGGAAGAAGTTCCTGTGGTGCCTGCACCAATAAGAGAGGAAGCTAATGATAGTGATCATGAAACTTCGGTTGAAGTTGCTACAGAGCCTCGGAGGTCAACGAGAACTCGTACCACTCCAGATTGGTATGATTCCGTTATGAATGTCATGTTGGTGGACAACACCGATGACCCCGAGACATATGAGGAAGCAATGATAAGCCCAGATTCCAATAAATGGCAAGAAGCCATGAAATCCGAGATTGGATCCATGTACGAAAACCAAGTATGGACTTTGGTGGACTTACCGGATGGCCGGAAGGCTGTCGAGAACAAATGGATTTTCAAGAAGAAAACAGATGCTGATGGTAATGTTACTGTCTATAAAGCTCGACTTGTCGCAAAAGGGTTTCGACAAATTCAAGGAGTTGACTACGATGAGACTTTCTCACCGGTAGCGAAGCTAAAGTCTGTGAGGATAATGTTAGCAATCGCTGCATATTATGATTATGAGATATGGCAGATGGATGTCAAAACAGCATTCCTCAATGGAGACATTGATGAAGAGTTGTATATGATACAACCCAAAGGTTTTGTCGATCCTAAAGATGCTAACAAGGTATGCAAGCTTCAACGGTCCATCTATGGATTGAAGCAAGCATCCCGAAGTTGGAATCAACGTTTTGATAAGGTAATCAAAAGTTTTGGTTTTATACAAACTTATGGAGAAGCTTGTATTTACAAGAAAGTGAGTGGGAGCTCTGTAGCATTCTTAATACTGTATGTGGATGACATATTGTTGATTGGGAATGATGTAGACCTTCTTAATAGTGTCAAGGAATATTTGAATAATAGTTTTTCAATGAAGGATCTTGGCGAAGCAGCTTACATATTAGGCATAAAGATTTATAGAGATAGATCGAAACGCCAAATATCATTGTCACAAAGTACATATTTGGACATAGTTCTAAAGAGGTTTGGAATGGAAGATAGCAAGAAAGGGTTCTTGCCCATGTTGCCCAATACGACGTTGAGTAAAACTCAAAGTCCGACATCGGCAGAAGATAGAGAAAGGATGAGTAAGACTCCCTATGCCTCAGCCATAGGATCTCTAATGTATGCCATGCTATGTACTAGACCCGACATCGCATATGCTGTTAGTTTAACTAGCAGATATCAAAGTGATCCAGGAGTGGATCATTGGACAGCGGTCAAAAACATCCTTAAGTACTTGAGAAGAACTAAGGATATGGTTCTTTCTTATGGAGGTGATGAACAGCTCGTTGTTAATGGTTACACCGATGCTAGTTGGAACACCGATCCGGATGATTCTAAATCACAATCTGGATACGTATTTATTTTGAATGGTGCAGCAGTTAGCTGGAGGAGTGCAAAGCAAAGCGTTGTGGCGAGATCTTCAACTGAATCGGAATACATGGCTGCTTCGGAGGCTTCACAAGAAGCGATATGGATGAAAGAGTTCATTACAGAGCTGGGTGTGGTTCCTAGTGCGCTGGACCCAATGTCTATCTACTGTGATAACATGGGCGCCATAGCCAATGCGCAAGAACCAAGGTCACACAAGAAGCTGAAGCATATCAAGCTACGTTTTCACGCTATTCGAGAACATATCCAGGATGGGGATATAAAGATTTGCAAAGTACACACAGATCTGAATGTGGCGGATCCGTTGACTAAACCTCTCCCGAGGGCAAAACATGACCAACACCAAACTGCCATGGGTGTTCGGTATATTACCATGTAATCTAGATTAGATGACTCTAGTGCAAGTGGGAGACTGTTGGAGATATGCCCTAGAGGCAATAATAAATATAGTTATTATTATATATCTTTGTGTTTATGATAAATGTTTGCATTCATGCTATAATAGTATTAACAAGGAAACCATTAATACTTGTGTGATTTGTAAACTTAATTTGAAGTCCCTAGTATAGCCTCTATACTTCACTAGCTTGTTGGTTGATTGATGATGTGGTTTCTTTGTCATGAACATTGAGATGTTGTCAACAACAAGATCATATCGTTAGGAGAATGATATGGTGGACATACTCCTATAGACAAGCGTAGCATAAAGATCAAGTCATTTTAATAGTTCAATTGCTATATGCTTTCTGATACATAGTAACCTAACTCCTTCGACCATGAGATCATGCATATCACCTTTACTGGATGGATGCTTTGATGTCATCAAACACCACACCGTAACAGGGTGGCTATAAAGGTGGCATTGAGTGTTCGGAAAGTATTGGTTGAAACACATGGATCAAGAGTGGGATTTGTCCATCCACATGACGGATAGATATTCTCTGGGCCCTCTCGGTGAAATGTCATTCAATTAGCTTGCAAGCATGTGACTTGGTCACAAGGGATCACATATCACGGGAACGAGAAAAGAGTACTTATCGGTAACGAGGATGAACTAGGTATGCAGAGATACCGACGATCATAACCTCGGATAAGTAACATATCGTGAGACAAAGGGAAATTGGTATCGTATGTAAGTGGTTCATTCGATCGCAAAGTAATCGTAGAAATATGTGGGAGCCATACGAATTTCCAGATTCCTCTATTGGTTATTGTTCGGAGAAGTGTCTCGATCATGTCCGCATAATTCACGAACCGTAGGGAGACACACTTAAGGATTCGACGTTGTTTGAGTAGTTATGGTATTATGAGAAAGAGACCGAATGTTGTTCGGAGTCTCGGATGGGATCCGGGATATCACGAGGTGATCCGGAATGGTCCGGAGAATAAGATTCATATAAGGAAAGTCCCGTTTCGGAGTTCGGGAATGATTCCGGTGTTTTCATCGGGGATATTCTAGAAGGTTCCGGATTGTCCGGCACTCCGGGGGGGAAGGGGTACATGAATGTGTCATTACATATTGGAATGATTGCATCATGTACTAAGTGTTCTTGCTGTCCCAAATATAGGATTAAATTGAATCCTAAAACAGAAAAGTCAAATGTCCAGTTTGAAAGTCAAACTGCCAAAACAAGAAACTGTGGGAAACAAGCAAGAGGAGTTGGAACCAACCTGGAGGAGGAGTTGGACTCCTCCAGGCCGGCGCCCAGCCCTAGGCCGAGTTGGGGAGGGACTCCCTCCCTCCCCTGGCGCGCCCACACCCTCCCACCTATATAAGGAGGGGCAGGGCTCCCCTCCTACACACACAAGTTTCCTATCCTCTAAACTAAACCCTAGATCTAGACCCCGGTTTAGAGCTATTCGGTTTAGAGCCTTCTAATTGGTTTAGAGCCCTCTAATTGGTGTGTCTAATTACTAGACCACTAATAGCCTCTCTCATAAGCTCCACCATACTCGCACCGGCTTAAGGCGAAGCCCTGCGGGATTTCCCCTCTACCTCCGGTACCACGCCGTTGTGCTGCCGGAATCGCGAGGAGAGTGCTACAACCTCCGCTGCCTGCTGGAACAAGGGAGAGGAAGGTCTTCGTCGAGTACCGAACGTGTGACCGACTGCGGGAGCGCTGCGGGAACGCGGCGCCGGAAGGATCGTCTACGCGATCTTGAGATCGGAAAGAGTACGACTACATCACCCACGAGAATCTGCTCTCGTTAAACACTTTGGAATCTTCGAGGGTGAGTTATTCCATCGACTCGTTGCTACAATCTAGTAGATAGATCTTGGCTTGTTTGTTTGTATGCGATAGAAAATTTTTGTTTTCCATGCTACGAACCCCTACAACTGGTGGATCCATATGTGGTATGTGAAAAGAACACACATGAAATGACTCCAGTTGTTGTTAGTAAAAAGAACACACATGCAATGACACTGGTGGATCCATATGTGGTATGTGAAAAGAACACACATGAAATGACTCTGGTTGTTGTTAGTAAAAAGAGCACACATGCAATGACACTGGTGGATCCATAGGTGGATTGTAAAAAGAGCACACATGCAATGACACTGGTGGATCCATATGTGGTATGTGAAAAGAACGCACATGCAATGACTCCAGTTGTTGTTAGTAAAAATAACACACGTGCAATGACACTGGTGGATCGATGTGTGGTATGTGAAAAGAACACACATGCAATGACTCTGGTTGTTGTTAGTAAAAATAACACACATGGAATGACACTGGTGGATCCATGTGTGGTCTCTGAAGAGAACAGACATTTCAATGACTCTGGTTGTTGTTAGTAAAAAGAGCACACATGCAATGACACTGGTGGATCCATAGGTGGATTGTAAAAAGAGCACACATGCAATGACATTGGTGGATCCATATGTGGTATGTGAAAAGAACACACATGCAATGACTCCAGTTGTTATTAGTAAAAAGAACACACATGCAATGACACTGGTGGATCCATATGTGGTATGTGAAAAGAACACACATGAAATTACTCTGGTTGTTGTTAGTAAAAAGAGCACATATGCAATGACACTGGTGGATCCATAGGTGGATTGTAAAAAGATCACACATGCAATGACACTGGTGAATCCATATGTGGTATGTGAAAAGAACACACATGCAATGACTCTAGTTGTTGTTAGTAAAAAGAACACACGTGCAATGACACTGGTGGATCCATGTGTGGTATGTGAAAAGAACACACATGCAATGACTCTGGTTGTTGTTAGTAAAAAGAACACACATGGAATGACACTGGTGGATCCATGTGTGGTCTCTGAAGAGAACAGACATTTCAATGAGTCTGTTTGTTGTTAGTAAAAAGAACACACATGCAATGACACTGGTGGATCCATAGGTGGATTGTGAAAAGAGCACACAAGCAATGACACTGGTGGATCCATGTGTGGTCTCTGAAGAGAACACACATTTCAATGACACTGGTGGATCCATATGTGGTATGTGAAAAGAACACACATGAAATGACTCCAGTTGTTGTTAGTAAAAAGAACACACATGCAATGATACTGGTGGATCCATGTGTGGTCTCTGAAGAGAACACACATTTCAATGACACTGGTGGATCCATATGTGGAATGTGAATAGAACACACATGAAATGACTCCAGTTGTTGTTAGTAAAAAGAACAGACATGCAATGACACTGGTGGATCCATATGTGGTATGTGAAAAGAACACACATGCAATGACTCTGGTTGTTGTTAGTAAAAAGAACACACATGCAATGACAAATGTGGATCCATGTGTGGTCTCTGAAGAGAACACACATGCAATGACTCTGGTTGTTGTTAGTAAAAAGAGCACACATGCAATGACACTGGTGGATCCATAGGTGGATTGTGAAAAGAACACACATGCAATGAAACTAGTGGATCCATATGTGGTATGTGAAAAGAACACACATGCAATGACTCTGGTTGTTGTTAGTAACAAGAACACACATGCAATGACACTGGTGGATCCATGTGTGGTCTCTAAAGAGAACACACATTTAAATGACACTGGTTGTTGTCAGTAAAAAGAACACACATGCAATGACACTGGTGGATCCATGTGTGGTCTCTGAAGAGAACACACATGCAATGACTCTGGTTGTTGGTACTAAAAAGATCACACATGCAATGACACTGGTGGATCCATAGGTGGCTTGTGAAAAGAACACACATGCAATGCCACTGGTGGATCCATATGTGGTATGTGAAAAGAACACACATGCAATGACTCCAGTTGTTGTTAGTAGTGAGAACACACATGCGTTGACACTGGTGGATCCATGTGTGGTCTCTGAAGAGAACACACATTTCAATGACACTGGTGGATCCATATGTGGTATGTGAAAAGAACACACATGCAATGACACTGGTGGATCCATAGGTGGATTATGAAAAGAGCACACATGCAATGACACTGCTGGATCCATATGTGCTATGTGAAAAGAACACACATGCAATGACTCTAGTTATTTTTAGTAAAACGAACACACATGCAATGACACTATTGGATCCATGTGTGGTCTCTGAAAAGAACACACATTTCAATGACACTGGTGGATCCATATGTGGTATGTGAAAAGAACACACATGAAATGACTCTAGTTGTTGTTAGTAAAAAGAACACACATGCAATGACACTGGTGGATCCATATGTGGTATGTGAAAAGAACACACATGCAATGACTCTGGTTGTTAATAAAAAGAACACACATGCAATTACACTGGTGGATCCATAGGTGGTATGTGAAAAGAACACACATGCAATGACATTGGTGGATCCATATGTGGTATGTGAAAAGAACACACATGCAATGGCACTGGTGGATCCATAGGTGGATTGCGAAAAGCGCACACATGCAATGACACTGGTCGATCCATATGTGGTATGTGAAAATAACACACATTAAATGACTCCAGTTGTTGTTAGTAAAAAGAACACGCATGCAATGACACTGGTGGATCCATGTGTGGTCTCTGAAGAGAACACACGTTTCAACGACACTGGTGGATCCATATGTGGTATGTGAAAAGAACACATATGAAATGACTACAGTTGTTGTTAGTAAAAAGAAAATACATGCAATGACACTGGTGGATCCATATGTGGTATGTGAAAAGAACACACATCCAATGACTCTGGTTGTTGTTAGTAAAAAGAACACATATGCAATGACACTGGTGGATCCATGCGTGGTCTCTGAAGAGAACACACATTTCAATGACTCTGGTTGTTATTAGTAAAAAGAACACACATGCAATGGCACTGGTGGATCCATGTGTGGTCTCTGAAGAGAACACACATTTCAATGACACTAGTGGATCCATATGTGGTATGTGAAAAGAACACACGTGAAATGACTCCAGTTGTTGTTAGTAAAAAGAACACACATGCAATGACACTAGTAGATCCATGTGTGGTCTCTGAAGAGAACACACATTTCAATGACACTGGTGGATCCATATGTGGTATGTGAAAAGAACACACATGAAATGACTCCAGTTGTTGTTAGTAAAAATAACACACATGCAATGACACTGGTGGATCCATATGTGGTATGTGAAAAGAACACACATGCAATGACTCTGGTTGTTGTTAGTAAAAAGAACACACATGCAATGACACTGGTGGATCCATGTGTGGTCTCTGAAGAGAACACACATGCAATGACTCTGGTTGTTGTTAGTAAAAAGAGCAGACATGCAATGACACTGGTGGATCCATCTGTGGTATGTGAAAAGAACACACATGAAATGACTCCAGTTGTTGTTAGTAAAAAGAACGCACATGCAATGACACTGGTGGATCCATGTGTGGTCCCTAAAGAGAACACACATTTCAATGACTCTGGTTATTGTTAGTAAAAAGAACACACATGCAATGACACTGGTGGATCCATGTGTGGTCTCTGAAGAGAACACACATGCAATGACTCTGGTTGTTTTTAGTAAAAAGAGCACACCTGCAATGACACTGGTGGATCCATAGGTGGATTGTGAAAAGAACACACATGCAATGACACTGGTGGATCCATATGTGGTATGTGAAAAGAACACACATGCAATGACTCTAGTTGTTGTTATTAAAAAGAACACACATGCAATGACACTGGTGGATCCATAGGTGGATTGTGAAAATAGCACACATGCAATGACACTGGTGGATCCATATGTGGTATGTGAAAAGAACACACATGCAATGACTCTGGTTATTGTAAGTAAAAAGAACACACATGCGATGACACTGGTGGATCCATAGGTGGATTGTGAAAAGAGCACACATGCAATGACACTGGTGGATCCATATGTGGTATGTGAAAAGAACACACATGCAATGACTCTCGTTGTTGTTATTAAAAAGAACACACATGCAATGACACTGGTGGATCCATGTGTGGTCTCTGAAGAGAACACACAATTCAATGACACTGGTGGATCCCTATATGGTATGTGAAAAGAACACACATGCAATGACACTAGTGGATCCATAGGTGGATTGTGAAAAGAGCACGCATGCAATGACACTGGTCGATCCATATGTGGTATGTGAAAAGAACACACATGCAATGACTCCAGTTGTTGTTAGTAAAAAGAACACACATGCAATGACACTGGTGGATCCATGTGTGGTCTCTGAAGAGAATACGCGTTTCAATGACACTGGTGGATCCATATGTGATATGTGAAAAGAACACAAATGAAATGACTCCAGTTGTTGTTAGTAAAAAGACCACACATGCAATGACACCGGTGGATCCATATGTGGTATGTGAAAAGAACACACATCCAATGACTCCAGTTGTTGTTAGTAAAAAGAACACACATGCAATGACACTAGTGGATCCATAGGTGGATTGTGAAAAGAGCACACATGCAATGACACTGGTGGATCCATATGTGGTTTGTGAAAAGAACACACATGCAATGGCACTGGTGGATCCATAGGTGGATTGTGAAAAGAGCACGCATGCAATGACACTGGTCGATCCATATGTGGTATGTGAAAAGAACACACATGCAATGACTCCAGTTGTTGTTAGTAAAAAGAACACACATGCAATGACACTGGTGGATCCATGTGTGGTCTCTGAAGAGAACACAAGTTTCAATGACACTGGTGGATCCATATGTGTTATGTGAAAAGAACACACATGAAATGACTCCAGTTGTTGTTAGTAAAAAGAACACACATGCAATGACACTGGTGGATCCATATGTGGTATGTGAAAAGAATACACATCCAGTGACTCTGGTTGTTGTTAGTAAAAAGAACACACATGCAATGACACCGGTGGATCCATGTGTGGTCTCTGAAGAGAACACACATTCCAATGACTCTAGTTGTTATTAGTAAAAAGAACACACATGCAATGGCACTGGTGGATCCATGTGTGGTCTCTAAAGAGAACACATATGCAATGACTCTGGTTGTTGTTAGTAAAAAGAGAACACATGCAATGACACTGGTGGATCTATAGGTGGATTGTGAAAAGAGCACGCATGCAATGACACTGGTCAATCCATATGTGGTATGTGAAAAGAACACACATGCAATGACACTGGTGGATCCATGTGTGGTCTCTGAAGAGAACACGCGTTTCAATGACACTGGTGGATCCATATGTGGTATGTGAAAAGAACACAAATGAAATGACTTTAGTTGTTGTTAGTAAAAAGACCGCACATGCAATGACACTGGTGGATCCATATGTGGTATGTGAAAAGAAAACACATGCAATGACTCTGGTTGTTGTTAGTAAAAATAATACACATGCAATGACACTGGTAGATCCATAGGTGGATTGTAAAAAGAGCACACATGCAATGACACTGGTGGATCTATATGTGGTATGTGAAAAGAACACACATGCAATGGCACTGGTGGATCCATAGGTGGATTGTGAAAAGAGCACGCATGCAATGACACTGGTCGATCCATATGTGGTATGTGAAAAGAACACACATGAAGTGACTCCAGTTGTTGTTAGTAAAAAGAACACACATGCAATGACACTGGTGGATCCATGTGTGGTCTCTGAAGAGAACACAAGTTTCAATGACACTGCTGGATCCATATGTGGTATGTGAAAAGAACACACATGAAATGACTCTAGTTGTTGTTAGTAAAAAGAACACACATGCAATGACACTGGTGGATCCATATGTGGTATGTGAAAAGAACACACATGAAATGACTCCAGTTGTTGTTAGTAAAAATAACACACATGCAATGACACTGGTGGATCCATATGTGGTATGTGAAAAGAACACGCATGCAATGACTCTGGTTGTTGTTAGTAAAAAGAACACACATGCAATGACACTGGTGGATCCATGTGTGGTCTCTGAAGAGAACACACATTTAAATGACACTAGTGGATCCATATGTGGTATGTGAAAAGAACACACATGCAATGACACTAGTGGATCCATAGGTGGATTGTGAAAAGAGCACACATGCAATGACACTTGTGGATGCATCTGTGGTATGTGAAAAGAACACACATGCAATGACTCCACTTGTTCTCAGTAAAAAGAACACACATGCAATGACACTGGTGGATCCATGTGTGGTCTCTGAAGAGAACACACATTTCAATGACACTAGTGGATCCATATGTGGTATGTGAAAAGAACACACATGCAATGACACTAGTGGATCCATAGGTGGATTGTGAAAAGAGCACACATGCAATGACACTTGTGGATGCATCTGTGGTATGTGAAAAGAACACACATGCAATGACTCCACTTGTTCTCAGTAAAAAGAACACACATGCAATGACACTGGTGGATCCATGTGTGGTCTCTGAAGAAGAATAGACATTTCAATGACACTGGTGGATCCATATGTGCTATGTGAAAAGAATAGTCATGAAATGACTCCAGTTGTTGTTAGTAAAAAGAACACACATGCAATGGCACTGGTGGATCCATATGTGGTATGTGAAAAGAACACACATGCAATGACTCTCGTTGTTGTTAGTAAAAAGAACACACATGCAATGACACTGGTGGATCCATGTGTGGTCTCTGAAGAGAACACACATGCAATGACTCTGGTTGTTGTTAGTAAAAAGAGCAGACATGCAATGACACTGGTGGATCCATCTGTGGTATGTGAAAAGAACACACATGAAATGACTCCAGTTGTTGTTAGTAAAAAGAACACACATGCAATGACACTGGTGGATCCATGTGTGGTCCCTAAAGAGAACACACATTTCAATGACTCTGGTTATTGTTAGTAAAAAGAACACACATGCAATGACACTGGTGGATCCATGTGTGGTCTCTGAAGAGAACACACATGCAATGACTCTGGTTGTTTTTAGTAAAAAGAGCACACCTGCAATGACACTGGTGGATCCATAGGTGGATTGTGAAAAGAACACACATGCAATGACACTGGTGGATCCATATGTGGTATGTGAAAAGAACACACATGCAATGACTCTAGTTGTTGTTATTAAAAAGAACACACATGCAATGACACTGGTGGATCCATAGGTGGATTGTGAAAATAGCACACATGCAATGACACTGGTGGATCCATATGTGGTATGTGAAAAGAACACACATGCAATGACTCTGGTTATTGTAAGTAAAAAGAACACACATGCGATGACACTGGTGGATCCATAGGTGGATTGTGAAAAGAGCACCCATGCAATGACACTGGTGGATCCATATGTGGTATGTGAAAAGAACACACATGCAATGACTCTCGTTGTTGTTATTAAAAAGAACACACATGCAATGACACTGGTGGATCCATGTGTGGTCTCTGAAGAGAACACACAATTCAATGACACTGGTGGATCCCTATATGGTATGTGAAAAGAACACACATGCAATGACACTGGTGGATCCATAGGTGGATTGTGAAAAGAGCACGCATGCAATGACACTGGTCGATCCATATGTGGTATGTTAAAAGAACACACATGCAATGACTCCAGTTGTTGTTAGTAAAAAGAACACACATGCAATGACACTGGTGGATCCATGTGTGGTCTCTGAAGAGAACACGCGTTTCAATGACACTGGTGGATCCATATGTGATATGTGAAAAGAACACAAATGAAATGACTCCAGTTGTTGTTAGTAAAAAGACCACACATGCAATGACACCGGTGGATCCATATGTGGTATGTGAAAAGAACACACATCCAATGACTCCAGTTGTTGTTAGTAAAAAGAACACACATGCAATGACACTAGTGGATCCATAGGTGGATTGTGAAAAGAGCACACATGCAATGACACTGGTGGATCCATATGTGGTTTGTGAAAAGAACACACATGCAATGGCACTGGTGGATCCATAGGTGGATTGTGAAAAGAGCACGCATGCAATGACACTGGTCGATCCATATGTGGTATGTGAAAAGAACACACATGCAATGACTCCAGTTGTTGTTAGTAAAAAGAACACACATGCAATGACACTGGTGGATCCATGTGTGGTCTCTGAAGACAACACAAGTTTCAATGACACTGGTGGATCCATATGTGGTATGTGAAAAGAACACACATGAAATGACTCCAGTTGTTGTTAGTAAAAAGAACACACATGCAATGACACTGGTGGATCCATATGTGGTATGTGAAAAGAATACACATCCAGTGACTCTGGTTGTTGTTAGTAAAAAGAACACACATGCAATGACACTGGTGGATCCATGTGTGGTCTCTGAAGAGAACACACATTCCAATGACTCTAGTTGTTATTAGTAAAAAGAACACACATGCAATGGCACTGGTGGATCCATGTGTGGTCTCTAAAGAGAACACATATGCAATGACTCTGGTTGTTGTTAGTAAAAAGAGAACACATGCAATGACACTGGTGGATCTATAGGTGGATTGTGAAAAGAGCACGCATGCAATGACACTGGTCGATCCATATGTGGTATGTGAAAAGAACACACATGCAATGACACTGGTGGATCCATGTGTGGTCTCTGAAGAGAACACGCGTTTCAATGACACTGGTGGATCCATATGTGGTATGTGAAAAGAACACAAATGAAATGACTTTAGTTGTTGTTAGTAAAAAGACCGCACATGCAATGACACTGGTGGATCCATATGTGGTATGTGAAAAGAAAACACATGCAATGACTCTGGTTGTTGTTAGTAAAAATAACACACATGCAATGACACTGGTGGATCCATAGGTGGATTGTAAAAAGAGCACACATGCAATGACACTGGTGGATCTATATGTGGTATGTGAAAAGAACACACATGCAATGGCACTGGTGGATCCATAGGTGGATTGTGAAAAGAGCACGCATGCAATGACACTGGTCGATCCATATGTGGTATGTGAAAAGAACACACATGAAGTGACTCCAGTTGTTGTTAGTAAAAAGAACACACATGCAATGACACTGGTGGATCCATGTGTGGTCTCTGAAGAGAACACAAGTTTCAATGACACTGGTGGATCCATATGTGGTATGTGAAAAGAACACACATGAAATGACTCTAGTTGTTGTTAGTAAAAAGAACACACATGCAATGACACTAGTGGATCCATATGTGGTATGTGAAAAGAACACACATGAAATGACTCCAGTTGTTGTTAGTAAAAATAACACACATGCAATGACACTGGTGGATCCATATGTGGTATGTGAAAAGAACACGCATGCAATGACTCTGGTTGTTGTTAGTAAAAATAACACACATGCAATGACACTGGTGGATCCATGTGTGGTCTCTGAAGAGAACACACATTTCAATGACACTAGTGGATCCATATGTGGTATGTGAAAAGAACACACATGCAATGACACTAGTGGATCCATAGGTGGATTGTGAAAAGAGCACACATGCAATGACACTTGTGGATGCATCTGTGGTATGTGAAAAGAACACACATGCAATGACTCCACTTGTTCTCAGTAAAAAGAACACACATGCAATGACACTGGTGGATCCATGTGTGGTCTCTGAAGAAGAATAGACATTTCAATGACACTGGTGGATCCATATGTGCTATGTGAAAAGAATAGTCATGAAATGACTCCAGTTGTTGTTAGTAAAAAGAACACACATGCAATGGCACTGGTGGATCCATATGTGGTATGTGAAAAGAACACACATGCATTGACTCTGGTTGTTGTTAGTAAAAAGAACACGCATGCAATGACACTGGTGGATCCATGTGTGGTCTCTGAAGAGAACACACATTTCAATGACTCTGGTTGTTGTTAGTAAAAAGAACACACATGCAATGACATTGGTGGATCCATGTGTGGTCTCTGAAGAGAACACACATGCAATGACTCTGGTTGTTGTTAGTAAAAAGAGCAGACATGCAATGACACTGGTGGATCCATCTGTGGTATGTGAAAAGAACACACATGAAATGACTCCAGTTGTTGTTAGTAAAAAGAACACACATGCAATGACACTGGTGGATCCATGTGTGGTCCCTAAAGAGAACACACATTTCAATGACTCTGGTTATTGTTAGTAAAAAGAACACACATGCAATGACACTGGTGGATCCATGTGTGGTCTCTGAAGAGAACACACATGCAATGACTTTGATTGTTTTTAGTAAAAAGAGCACACATGCAATGACACTGGTGAATCCATAGGTGGATTGTGAAAAGAACACACATGCAATGACACTGGTGGATCCATATGTGGTATGTGAAAAGAACACACATGTAATGACTCTAGTTGTTGTTATTAAAAAGAACACAAATGCAATGACACTGGGGGATCCATAGGTGGATTGTGAAAAGAGCACGCATGCAATGACACTGGTCGATCCATATGTGGTATGTGAAAAGAACACACATGCAATGACTCCAGTTGTTGTTAGTAAAAAGAACACACATGCAATGACACTGGTGGATCCATGTGTGGTCTCTGAAGAGAACACGCGTTTCAATGACACTGGTGGATCCATATGTGATATGTGAAAAGAACACAAATGAAATGACTCCGGTTGTTGTTAGTAAAAAGACCACACATGCAATGACACCGGTGGATCCATATGTGGTATGTGAAAAGAACACACATCCAATGACTCCAGTTGTTGTTAGTAAAAAGAACACACATGCAATGACACTAGTGGATCCATAGGTGGATTGTGAAAAGAGCACACATGCAATGACACTGGTGGATCCATATGTGGTTTGTGAAAAGAACACACATGCAATGGCACTGGTGGATCCATAGGTGGATTGTGAAAAGAGCACGCATGCAATGACACTGGTCGATCCATATGTGGTATGTGAAAAGAACACACATGCAATGACTCCAGTTGTTGTTAGTAAAAAGAACACACATGCAATGACACTGGTGGATCCATGTGTGGTCTCTGAAGACAACACAAGTTTCAATGACACTGGTGGATCCATATGTGGTATGTGAAAAGAACACACATGAAATGACTCCAGTTGTTGTTAGTAAAAAGAACACACATGCAATGACACTGGTGGATCCATATGTGGTATGTGAAAAGAATACACATCCAGTGACTCTGGTTGTTGTTAGTAAAAAGAACACACATGCAATGACACTGGTGGATCCATGTGTGGTCTCTGAAGAGAACACATATTCCAATGACTCTAGTTGTTATTAGTAAAAAGAACACACATGCAATGGCACTGGTGGATCCATGTGTGGTCTCTAAAGAGAACACATATGCAATGACTCTGGTTGTTGTTAGTAAAAAGAGAACACATGCAATGACACTGGTGGATCTATAGGTGGATTATGAAAAGAGCACGCATGCAATGACACTGGTCGATCCATATGTGGTATGTGAAAAGAACACACATGCAATGACACTGGTGGATCCATGTGTGGTCTCTGAAGAGAACACGCGTTTCAATGACACTGGTGGATCCATATGTGGTATGTGAAAAGAACACAAATGAAATGACTTTAGTTGTTGTTAGTAAAAAGACCGCACATGCAATGACACTGGTGGATCCATATGTGGTATGTGAAAAGAAAACACATGCAATGACTCTGGTTGTTGTTAGTAAAAATAACACACATGCAATGACACTGGTGGATCCATAGGTGGATTGTAAAAAGAGCACACATGCAATGACACTGGTGGATCTATATGTGGTATGTGAAAAGAACACACATGCAATGGCACTGGTGGATCCATAGGTGGATTGTGAAAAGAGCACGCATGCAATGACACTGGTCGATCCATATGTGGTATGTGAAAAGAACACACATGAAGTGACTCCAGTTGTTGTTAGTAAAAAGAACACACATGCAATGACACTGGTGGATCCATGTGTGGTCTCTGAAGAGAACACAAGTTTCAATGACACTGGTGGATCCATATGTGGTATGTGAAAAGAACACACATGAAATGACTCTAGTTGTTGTTAGTAAAAAGAACACACATGCAATGACACTGGTGGATCCATATGTGGTATGTGAAAAGAACACACATGAAATGACTCTGGTTGTTGTTAGTAAAAATAACACACATGCAATGACACTGGTGGATCTATATGTGGTATGTGAAAAGAACACGCATGCAATGACTCTGGTTGTTGTTAGTAAAAAGAACACACATGCAATGACACTGGTGGATCCATGTGTGGTCTCTGAAGAGAACACACATTTCAATGACACTAGTGGATCCATATGTGGTATGTGAAAAGAACACACATGCAATGACACTAGTGGATCCATAGGTGGATTGTGAAAAGAGCACACATGCAATGACACTTGTGGATGCATCTGTGGTATGTGAAAAGAACACACATGCAATGACTCCACTTGTTCTCAGTAAAAAGAACACACATGCAATGACACTGGTGGATCCATGTGTGGTCTCTGAAGAAGAATAGACATTTCAATGACACTGGTGGATCCATATGTGCTATGTGAAAAGAATAGTCATGAAATGACTCCAGTTGTTGTTAGTAAAAAGAACACACATGCAATGGCACTGGTGGATCCATATGTGGTATGTGAAAAGAACACACATGCATTGACTCTGGTTGTTGTTAGTAAAAAGAACACGCATGCAATGACACTGGTGGATCCATGTGTGGTCTCTAAAGAGAACACACACGCAATGACTCTGGTTGTTCTTAGTAAAAAGAGCACACATGCAATGACACTGGTGGATCCATAGGTGGATTGTGAAAAGAACACACATGCAATGACACTGGTGGATCCATATGTGGTATGTGAAAAGAACACACATGAAATGACTCTGGTTGTTGTTAGTAAAAATAACACACATGCAATGACACTGGTGGATCTATATGTGGTATGTGAAAAGAACACGCATGCAATGACTCTGGTTGTTGTTAGTAAAAAGAACACACATGCAATGGCACTGGTGGATCCATGTGTGGTCTCTGAAGAGAACACACATTTCAATGACTCTGGTTGTTGTTAGTAAAAAGAACACACATGCAATGACATTGGTGGATCCATGTGTGGTCTCTGAAGAGAACACACATGCAATGACTCTGGTTGTTGTTAGTAAAAAGAGCAGACATGCAATGACACTGGTGGATCCATCTGTGGTATGTGAAAAGAACACACATGAAATGACTCCAGTTGTTGTTAGTAAAAAGAACACACATGCAATGACACTGGTGGATCCATGTGTGGTACCTAAAGAGAACACACATTTCAATGACTCTGGTTATTGTTAGTAAAAAGAACACACATGCAATGACACTGGTGGATCCATGTGTGGTCTCTGAAGAGAACACACATGCAATGACTCTGATTGTTTTTAGTAAAAAGAGCACACATGCAATGACACTGGTGAATCCATAGGTGGATTGTGAAAAGAACACACATGCAATGACACTGGTGGATCCATATGTGGTATGTGAAAAGAACACACATGTAATGACTCTAGTTGTTGTTATTAAAAAGAACACACATGCAATGACACTGGGGGATCCATAGGTGGATTGTGAAAATAGCACACATGCAATGACACTGGTTGATCCATATGTGGTATGTGAAAAGAACACACATGCAATGACTCTGGTTATTGTAAGTAAAAAGAACACACATGCAATGACACTGGTGGATCCATAGGTGGATTGTGAAAAGAGCACACATGCAATGACACTGGTGGATCCATATGTGGTATGTGAAAAGAACACACATGCAATGACTCTAGTTGTTATTAAAAAGAACACACATGCAATGACACTTGTGGATCCATGTGTGGTATCTGAAGAGAACACACAATTCAATGACACAGGTGGATCCCTATATGGTATGTGAAAAGAACACACATGCAATGACACTGGTGGATCCATAGGTGGATTGTGAAAAGAGCACGCATGCAATGACACTGGTCGATCCATATGTGGTATGTGAAAAGAACACACATGCAATGACTCCAGTTGTTGTTAGTAAAAAGAACACACATGCAATGACACTGGTGGATCCATGTGTGGTCTCTGAAGAGAACACGCGTTTCAATGACACTGGTGGATCCATATGTGGTATGTGAAAAGAACACAAATGAAATGACTCCAGTTGTTGTTAGTAAAAAGACCACACATGCAATGACACCGGTGGATCCATATGTGGTATGGGAAAAGACCACACATCCAATGACTCCAGTTGTTGTTAGTAAAAAGAACACACATGCAATGACACTAGTGGATCCATAGGTGGATTGTGAAAAGAGCACACATGCAATGACACTGGTGGATCCATATGTGGTTTGTGAAAAGAACACACATGCAATGGCACTGGTGGATCCATAGGTGGATTGTGAAAAGAGCACGCATGCAATGACACTGGTCGATCCATATGTGGTATGTGAAAAGAACACACATGCAATGACTCCAGTTGTTGTTAGTAAAAAGAACACACATGCAATGACACTGGTGGATCCATGTGTGGTCTCTGAAGAGAACACAAGTTTCAATGACACTGGTGGATCCATATGTGGTATGTGAAAAGAACACACATGAAATGACTCCAGTTGTTGTTAGTAAAAAGAACACACATGCAATGACACTGGTGGATCCATATGTGGTATGTGAAAAGAATACACATCCAGTGACTCTGGTTGTTGTTAGTAAAAAGAACACACATGCAATGACACTGGTGGATCCATGTGTGGTCTCTGAAGAGAACACACATTCCAATGACTCTAGTTGTTATTAGTAAAAAGAACACACATGCAATGGCACTGGTGGATCCATGTGTGGTCTCTAAAGAGAACACATATGCAATGACTCTGGTTGTTGTTAGTAAAAAGAGAACACATGCAATGACACTGGTGGATCTATAGGTGGATTGTGAAAAGAGCACGCATGCAATGACACTGGTCGATCCATATGTGGTATGTGAAAAGAACACACATGCAATGACTCTAGTTGTTGTTAGTAAAAAGAACACACATGCAATGACACTGGTCGATCCATGTGTGGTCTCTGAAGAGAACACGCGTTTCAATGACACTGGTGGATCCATATGTGGTACGTGAAAAGAACATAAATGAAATGACTCTAGTTGTTGTTAGTAAAAAGAACACACATGCAATGGCACTGGTGGATCCATAGGCGGATTGTGAAAAGAGCACGCATGCAATGACACTGGTCGATCCATATGTGGTATGTGAAAAGAACACACATGAAGTGACTCCAGTTGTTGTTAGTAAAAAGAACACACATGCAATGACACTGGTGGATCCATGTGTGGTCTCTGAAGAGAACACAAGTTTCAATGACACTGGTGGATCCATATGTGGTATGTGAAAAGAACACACATGAAATGACTCTAGTTGATGTTAGTAAAAAGAACACACATGCAATGACACTGGTGGATCCATATGTGGTATGTGAAAAGAACACACATGAAATGACTCTGGTTGTTGTTAGTAAAAAGAGCACACATGCAATGACACTGGTGGATCCATAGGTGGATTGTGAAAAGAGCACACATGCAATGACACTGGTGGATCCATATGTGGTATGTGAAAAGAACACACATGCAATGACTCCACTTGTTGTTAGTAAAAAGAACACACGTGCAATGACACTGGTGGATCCATGTGTGGTATGTGAAAAGAACACACATGCAATGACTCTGGTTGTTGTTAGTAAAAAGAACACACATGGAATGACACTGGTGGATCCATGTGTGGTCTCTGAAGAGAACAGACATTTCAATGACTCTGTTTGTTGTTAGTAAAAAGAACACACATGCAATGACACTGGTGGATCCATAGGTGGATTGTGAAAAGAGCACACAAGCAATGACACTGGTGGATCCATATGTGGTATGTGAAAAGAACACACATGCAATGACACTGGTGGATCCATGTGTGGTCTCTGAAGAGAACAGACATTTCAATGACTCTGTTTGTTTCTAGTAAAAAGAACACACATGCAATGACACTGGTGGATTGTGAAAAGAGCACACATGCAATGACACTGGTGGATCCATATGTGGTATGTGAAAAGAACACACATGCAATGACTATAGTTGTTTTTAGTAAAAAGAACACACATGCAATGACACTGGTGGATCCATGTGTGGTCTCCGAAGAGAACACACATTTCAATGACACTCGTGGATCCATATGTGGTATGTGAAAAGAACACACATGAAATGACTCCTGTTGTTGTTAGTAAAAAGAACACACATGCAATGACACTAGTGGATCCATGTGTGTTCTCTTAAGAGAACACACATATCAATGACACTGGTGGATCCATATGTGGAATGTGAAAAGAACACACATGAAATGACTCTAGTTGTTGTTAGTAAAAAGAACAGACATGCAATGACACTGGTGGATCCATATGTGGTATGTGAAAAGAACACACATGCAATGACTCTGGTTGTTGTTAGTAAAAAGAACACACATGCAATGACATATGTGGATCCATGTGTGGTCTCTGAAGAGAACACACATGCAATGACTCTGGTTGTTGTTAGTAAAAAGAGCACACATGCAATGACACTGGTGGATCCATAGGTGGATTGTGAAAAGAACACACATGCAATGAAACTAGTGGATCCATATGTGGTATGTGAAAAGAACACACATGCAATGACTCTGGTTGTTGTTAGTAACAAGAACACACATGCAATGACACTGGTGGATCCATGTGTGGTCTCTAAAGAGAAAACACATTTAACTGACACTGGTTGTTGTTAGTAAAAAGAACACACATGCAATGACACTGGTGGATCCATGTGTGGTCTCTGAAGAGAACACACAGGCAATGACTCTGGTTGTTGGTAGTAAAAAGATCACACATGCAATGACACTGGTGGATCCATAGGTGGCTTGTGAAAAGAACACACATGCAATGCCACTGGTGGATCCATATGTGGTATGTGAAAAGAACACACATGCAATGACTCCAGTTGTTGTTAGTAGAAAGAACACACATGCGTTGACACTTGTGGATCCATGTGTGGTCTCTGAAGAGAACACACATTTCAATGACACTGGTGGATCCATATGTGGTATGTGAAAAGAACACACATGCAATGACACTGGTGGATCCATAGGTGGATTATGAAAAGAGCACACATGCAATGACACTGGTGGATCCATATGTGGTATGTGAAAAGAACACACATGCAATGACTCTAGTTATTTTTAGTAAAACGAACACACATGCAATGACACTATTGGATCCATGTGTGGGCTCTGAAGAGAACACACATTTCAATGACACTGGTGGATCCATATGTGGTATGTGAAAAGAACACACATGAAATGACTCTAGTTGTTGTTAGTAAAAAGAACACACATGCAATGGCACTAGTGGATCCATATGTGGTATGTGAAAACAACACACATGCAATGACTCTAGTTGTTGTTATTAAAAAGAACACACATGCAATGACGCTGGTGGATCCATGTGTGGTCTCTGAAGAGAACACACATTTCAATGACACTGGTGGATCCCTATATGGTATGTGAAAAGAACACACATGCAATGACACTGGTGGATCCATAGGTGTATTGTGAAAATAGCACGCATGCAATGACACTGGTCGATCCAGATGTGGTATGTGAAAAGAACACACATGCAATGACTCCCGTTGTTGTTAGTAAAAAGAACACACATCCAATGACACAGGTGGATCCATGTGTGGTCTCTGAAGAGAACACGCGTTTCAATGACACTGGTGGATCCATATGTGGTATGTGAAAAGAACACAAATGAAATGAATCCAGTTGTTGTTAGTAAAAAGAACACACATGCAATGACACTGGTGGATCCATATGTGGTATGTGAAAAGAAAACACATGCAATGACTCTGTTTGTTGTTAGTAAAAATAACACACATGCAATGACACTGGTGGATCCATAGGTGGATTGTAAAAAGAGCACACATGCAATGACACTGGTAGATCCATATGTGGTATGTGAAAAGAACACACATGCAATGGCACTGGTGGATCCATAGGTGGATTGTGAAAAGAGCACGCATGCAATGACACTGGTCGATCCATATGTGGTATGTGAAAAGAACACACATGCAATGACTCTAGTTGTTGTTAGTAAAAAGAACACACATGCAATGACACTGGTGGATCCATGTGTGGTCTCTGAAGAGAACACATCTTTCAATGACACTGGTGGATCCATATGTGGTATGTGAAAAGAACACACATGAAATGACTCCAGTTGTTGTTAGTAAAAAGAACACATATGCAATGAGACTGGTGGATCCATATGTGGTATGTGAAAAGAACACACATCCAGTGACTCTGGTTGTTGTTAGTAAAAAGAACACACATGCAATGACACTGGTGGATCCATGTGTGGTCTCTAAAGAGAACACACATTCCAATGACTCTAGTTGTTATTAGTAAAAAGAATACACATGCAATGGCACTGGTGGATCCGTGTGTGGTCTCTAAAGAGAACACATATGCAATGACTCTGGTTGTTGTTAGTAAAAAGAGCACACATGCAATGACACTGGTGGATCTATAGGTGGATTGTGAAAAGAACACACATGCAATGACTCTGGTTGTTGTTAGTAAAAAGAGCACACATGCAATGACACTGGTGGATCCATAGCTGGATTGTGAAAAGAGCACACATGCAATGACACTGGTGGATCCATGTGTGGTCTCTGAAGAGAAAACAAGTTTCAATGACACTGGTGGATCCATATGTGGTATGTGAAAAGAACACACATGAAAGGACTCCAGTTGTTGTTAGTAAAAAGAACACACATGCAATGGCACTAGTGGATCCATATGTGGTATGTGAAAACAACACACATGCAATGACTCTAGTTGTTGTTATTAAAAAGAACACACATGCAATGACGCTGGTGGATCCATGTGTGGTCTCTGAAGAGAACACACATTTCAATGACACTGGTGGATCCCTATATGGTATGTGAAAAGAACACACATGCAATGACACTGGTGGATCCATAGGTGTATTGTGAAAATAGCACGCATGCAATGACACTGGTCGATCCAGATGTGGTATGTGAAAAGAACACACATGCAATGACTCCCGTTGTTGTTAGTAAAAAGAACACACATCCAATGACACTGGTGGATCCATGTGTGGTCTCTGAAGAGAACACGCGTTTCAATGACACTGGTGGATCCATATGTGGTATGTGAAAAGAACACAAATGAAATGAATCCAGTTGTTGTTAGTAAAAAGAACACACATGCAATGACACTGGTGGATCCATATGTGGTATGTGAAAAGAAAACACATGCAATGACTCTGTTTGTTGTTAGCAAAAATAACACACATGCAATGACACTGGTGGATCCATAGGTGGATTGTAAAAAGAGCACACATGCAATGACACTGGTAGATCCATATGTGGTATGTGAAAAGAACACACATGCAATGGCACTGGTGGATCCATAGGTGGATTGTGAAAAGAGCACGCATGCAATGACACTGGTCGATCCATATGTGGTATGTGAAAAGAACACACATGCAATGACTCTAGTTGTTGTTAGTAAAAAGAACACACATGCAATGACACTGGTGGATCCATGTGTGGTCTCTGAAGAGAACACATCTTTCAATGACACTGGTGGATCCATATGTGGTATGTGAAAAGAACACACATGAAATGACTCCAGTTGTTGTTAGTAAAAAGAACACATATGCAATGAGACTGGTGGATCCATATGTGGTATGTGAAAAGAACACACATCCAGTGACTCTGGTTGTTGTTAGTAAAAAGAACACACATGCAATGACACTGGTGGATCCATGTGTGGTCTCTAAAGAGAACACACATTCCAATGACTCTAGTTGTTATTAGTAAAAAGAATACACATGCAATGGCACTGGTGGATCCGTGTGTGGTCTCTAAAGAGAACACATATGCAATGACTCTGGTTGTTGTTAGTAAAAAGAGCACACATGCAATGACACTGGTGGATCTATAGGTGGATTGTGAAAAGAACACACATGCAATGACTCTGGTTGTTGTTAGTAAAAAGAGCACACATGCAATGACACTGGTGGATCCATAGCTGGATTGTGAAAAGAGCACACATGCAATGACACTGGTGGATCCATGTGTGGTCTCTGAAGAGAAAACAAGTTTCAATGACACTGGTGGATCCATATGTGGTATGTGAAAAGAACACACATGAAAGGACTCCAGTTGTTGTTAGTAAAAAGAACACACATGCAATGACACTGGTGGATCCATATGTCGTATGTGAAAAGAACACACATGCAGTGACTCTGGTTGTTGTTAGTAAAAAGAACACACATGCAATGACACTGGTGGATCCATGTGTGGTCTCTGAAGAGAACACACATTCCAGTGACTCTAGTTGTTATTAGTAAAAAGAACACACATGCAATGGCACTGGTGGATCCATGTGTGGTCTCTAAAGAGAACACATATGCAATGACTCTGGTTGTTGTTAGTAAAAGAGCACACATGCAATGACACTGGTGGATCTATAGGTGGATTGTGAAAAGAGCACGCATGCAATGACACTGGTCGATCCATATGTGGTATGTGAAAAGAACACATATGCAATGACTCCAGTTGTTGTTAGTAAAAAGAACACACATGCAATGACACTGGTGGATCCATGTGTGGTCTCTGAAGAGAACACGCATTTCAATGACACTGGTGGATCCATATGTGGTATGTGAAAAGAACACAAATGAAATGACTCCAGTTGTTGTTAGTAAAAAGACCACACATGCAATGACACTGGTGGATCCATATGTGGTATGTGAAAAGAAAACACATGCAATGACTCTGGTTGTTGTTAGTAAAAATAACACACATGCAATGACACTGGTGGATCCATAGGTGGATTGTGAAAAGAGCACACAAGCAATGACACTGGTGGATCCATATGTGGTATGTGAAAAGAACACACATGCAATGACTCTAGTTGTTGTTATTAAAAAGAACACACATGCAATGACACTGGTGGATCCATGTGTGGTCTCTGAAGAGAAGACACATTCCAATGACACTGGTGGATCCCTATATGGTATGTGAAAAGAACACACATGCAATAACACTGGTGGATCCATAGGTGGATTGTGAAAACAGCACGCATGCAATGACACTCGTCGATCCAGATGTGGTATGTGAAAAGAACACACATGCAATGACTCCAGTTGTTGTTAGTAAAAAGAACACACATCCAATGACACTGGTGGATCCATGTGTGGTCTCTCAAGAGAACACGCGTTTCAATGACACTAGTGGATCCATATGTGGTATGTGAAAATAACACAAATGAAATGACTCCAGTTGTTGTTAGTAAAAAGAACACACATGCAATGACACTGGTGGATCCATATGTGGTATGTGAAAAGAAAACACGTGCAATGACTCTGTTTGTTGTTAGTAAAACTAACACACATGCAATGACACTGGTGGATCCATAGGTGGATTGTAAAAAGAGCACACATGCAATGACACTGGTAGATCCATATGTGGTCTGTGAAAAGAACACACATGAAATGGCACTGGTGGATCCATAGGTGGATTGTGAAAAGAGCACGCATGCAATGACACTGGTCGATCCATATGTGGTATGTGAAAAGAACACACATGCAATGACTCCAGTTGTTGTTAGTAAAAAGAACACACATGCAATGACACTGGTGGATCCATGTGTGGTCTCTGAAGAGAACACATGTTTCAATGACACTGGTGGATCCATATGTGGTATGTGAAAAGAACACACATGAAATGACTCCAGTGGTTGTTAGTAAAAAGAACACACATGCAATAACACTGGTGGATCCATATGTGGTATGTGAAAAGAACACACATCCAGTGACTCTGGTTGTTGTTAGTAAAAAGAACTCACATGCAATGACACTGGTGGATCCATGTGTGGTCTCTAAAGAGAACACACATTCCAATGACTCTAGTTGTTATTAGTAAAAAGAACACACATGCAATGGCACTGGTGGATCCATGTGTGGTCTCTAAAGAGAACACATATGCAATGACTCTGGTTGTTGTTAGTAAAAAGAGCACACATGCAATGACACTGGTGGATCTATAGGTGGATTGTGAAAAGAACACACATGCAATGACACTGGTGGATCCATATGTGGTATGTGAAAAGAACACATATGAAATGACTCTGGTTGTTGTTAGTAAAAAGAGCACACATGCAATGACACTGGTGGATCCATAGGTGGACTGTGAAAAGAGCACACATGCAATGACACTGGTGGATCCATGTGTGGTGTCTGAAGAGAACACAAGTTTCAATGACACTGGTGGATCCATATGTGGTATGTGAAAAGAACACACACGAAATGACTCCAGTTGTTGTTAGTAAAAAGAACACACATGCAATGACACTGGTGGATCCATATGTGGTATGTGAAAAGAACACACATCCAATGACTCTGGTTGTTGTTAGTAAAAAGAACACACATGCAATGACACTGGTGGATCCATGTGTGGTCTCTGAAGAGAACACACATTCCAATGACTCTAGTTGTCATTAGTAAAAAGAACACACATGCAATGACACTGGTGGATCCATGTGTGGTCTCTAAAGAGAACACATATGCAATGACTCTGGTTGTTGTTAGTAAAAAGAGCACACATGCAATGACACTGGTGGATCTATAGGTGGATTGTGAAAAGAGCACGCATGCAATGACATTGGTCGATCCATATGTGGTATGTGAAAAGAACACACATGCAATGACTCCAGTTGTTGTTAGTAAAAAGAACACACATGCAATGACACTGGTGGATCCATGTGTGGTCTCTGAAGAGAACACGTGTTTCAATGACACTGGTGGATCCATATGTGGTATGTGAAAAGAACACAAATGAAATGACTCCAGTTGTTGTTAGTAAAAAGACCACACATGCAATGACACTAGTGGATCCATGTGTGGTCTCTGAAGAGAACACAAGTTTCAATGACACTGGTGGATCCATATGTGGTATGTGAAAAGAACACACATGAAATGACTCCAGTTTTTGTTAGTAAAAAGAACACACATGCAATGACACTGGTGGATCCATATGTGGTATTTGAAAAGAACACACATGAAATGACTCTAGTTGTTGTTAGTAAAAAGAGAACACATGCAATGACACTGGTGGATCCATAGGTGGATTGTAAAAAGAGCAGACATGCAGTGACACTGGTGGATCCATATGTGGTATGTGAAAAGACACACATGCAATGACTCCAGTTGTTGTTAGTAAAAAGAACACACGTGCAATGACACTGGTGGATCCATGTGTAGTATGTGAAAAGAACACACATGCAATGACTCTGGTTGTTGTTAGTAAAAAGAACACACATGGAATGACACTGGTGGATCCATGTGTGGTCTCTGAAGAGAACAGACATTTCAATGACTCTAGTTGTTGTTAGTAAAAATAACAGACATGCAATGACACTGGTGGATCCATAGGTGGATTGTGAAAAGAGCACACAAGCAATGACACTGGTGGATCCATATGTGGTATGTGAAAAGAACACACATGCAATGACTCTGGTTGTTGTGAGTAAAAAGAACACACATGCAATGACACTGGTGGATCCATAGGTGGATTGTGAAAAGAGCACACATGCAATGACACTGGTGGATCCATATGTGGTATGTGAAAAGAACACACATGCAATGACTCTAGTTGTTGTTAGTAAAAAGAACACACATGCAATGACACTGGTGGATCCATGTGTGGTCTCTAAAGAGAACACACATTTCAATGACACTGGTGGATCCATATGTGGTATGTGACAAGAACACACATGAAATGACTCCAGTTGTTGTTAGTAAAAAGAACACACGTGCAATGACACTGGTGGATCCATGTGTGGTCTCTTAAGACAACACACATTTCAATGACACTAGTGGATCCATATGTGGAATGTGAAAAGAACACACATGAAATGACTCCAGTTGTTGTTAGTAAAAAGAACAGACATGCAATGACACTGGTGGATCCATATTTGGTATGTGAAAAGAACACACATGCAATGACTCTGGTTGTTGTTAGTAAAAAGGACACACATGCAATGACATATGTGGATCCATGTGTGGTCTCTGAAGAGAACACACATCCAATGACTCTGGTTGTTGTTAGTAAAAAGAGCACACATGCAATGACACTGGTGGATCCATAGGTGGATTGTGAAAAGAACACACATGCAATGAAACTAGTGGATCCATATGTGGTATGTGAAAAGAACACTCATGCAATGACTCTGGTTGTTGTTAGTAACAAGAACACACATGCAATGACACTGGTGGATCCATGTGTGGTCTCTAAAGAGAACACACATTTAAATGACACTGGTTGTTGTCAGTAACAAGAAAACACATGCAATGACATTGGTGGATCCATGTGTGGTCTCTGAAGAGAACACACATGCAATGACTCTGGTAGTTGGTAGTAAAAAGATCACACATGCAATGACACTGGTGGATCCATAGGTGGCTTGTGAAAAGAACACACATGCAATGACACTGGTGGATCCATATGTGGTATGTGAAAAGAACACACATGAAATGACTCTGGTTGTTGTTAGTAAAAAGAGCACAAATGCAATGACACTAGTGGATCCATGTGTGGTCTCTTAAGAGAACACACATATCAATGACACTGGTGGATCCATATGTGGAATGTGAAAAGAACACACATGAAATGACTCTAGTTGTTGTTAGTAAAACGAACTGACATGCAATGACACTGGTGGATCCATATGTGGTATGTGAAAAGAACACACATGCAATGACTCTGGTTGTTGTTAGTAAAAAGAACACACATGCAATGACATATGTGGATCCATGTGTGGTCTCTGAAGAGAACACACATGCAATGACTCTGGTTGTTGTTAGTAAAAAGAGCACACATGCAATGACACTGGTGGATCCATAGGTGGATTGTGAAAAGAACACACATGTAATGAAACTAGTGGATCCATATGTGGTATGTGAAAAGAACACACATGCAATGACTCAGGTTGTTGTTAGTAACAAGAACACACATGCAATGACACTGGTGGATCCATGTGTGGTCTCTAAAGAGAAAACACATTTAACTGACACTGGTTGTTGTTAGTAAAAAGAACACACATGCAATGACACTGGTGGATCCATGTGTGGTCTCTGAAGAGAACACACATGCAATGACTCTGGTTGTTGGTAGTAAAAAGATCACACATGCAATGACACTGGTGGATCCATAGGTGGCTTGTGAAAAGAACACACATGCAATGCCACTGGTGGATCCATATGTGGTATGTGAAAAGAACACACATGCAATGACTCCAGTTGTTGTTAGTAGAAAGAACACACATGCGTTGACACTTGTGGATCCATGTGTGGTCTCTGAAGAGAACACACATTTCAAGGACACTGGTGGATCCATATGTGGTATGTGAAAAGAACACACATGCAATGACACTGGTGGATCCATAGGTGGATTATGAAAAGAGCACACATGCAATGACACTGGTGGATCCATATGTCGTATGTGAAAAGAACACACATGCAATGACTCTAGTTATTTTTAGTAAAACGAACACACATGCAATGACACTATTGGATCCATGTGTGGTCTCTGAAGAGAACACACATTTCAATGACACTGGTGGATCCATATGTGGTATGTGAAAAGAACGCACATGAAATGACTCTAGTTATTGTTAGTAAAAAGAACACACAAGCAATGGCACTGGTGGATCCATATGTGGTATGTGAAAACAACACACATGCAATGACTCTAGTTGTTGTTATTAAAAAGAACACACATGCAATGACACTGGTGGATCCATGTGTGGTCTCTGAAGAGAACACACATTTCAATGCCACTGGTGGATCCCTATATGGTATGTGAAAAGAACACACATGCAATGACACTGGTGGATCCATAGGTGGATTGTGAAAACAGCACGCATGCAATGACACTGGTCGATCCAGATGTGGTATGTGAAAAGAACACACATGCAATGACTCCAGTTGTTGTTAGAAAAAAGAACACGCATGCAATGACACTGGTGGATCCATGTGTGGTCTCTGAAGAGAACACGCGTTTCAATGACACTGGTGGATCCATATGTGGTATGTGAAAAGAACACAAATGAAATGACTCTAGTTGTTGTTAGTAAAAAGAACACACATGCAATGACACTGGTGGATCCATATGTGGTATGTGAAAAGAAAACACATGCAATGACTCTGGTTGTTGTTAGTAAAAATAACACACATGCAATGACACTGGTGGATCCATAGGTGGATTGTAAAAAGAGCACACATGCAATGACACTGGTAGATCCATATGTGGTATGTGAAAAGAACACACATGCAATGGCACTGGTGGATCCATAGGTGGATTGTGAAAAGAGCACGCATGCAATGACACTGGTCGATCCATATGTGGTATGTCAAAAGAACACACATGCAATGACTCCAGTTGTTGTTAGTAAAAAGAACACACATGCAATGACACTGGTGGATCCATGTGTGGTCTCTAAAGAGAACACATGTTTCAATGCCACTTGTGGATCCATATGTGGTATGTGAAAAGAACACACATGAAATGACTCCAGTTGTTGTTAGTAAAAAGAACACACATGCAATGACACTGGTGGATCCATATCTGGTATGTGAAAAGAACACACATCCAGTGACTCTGGTTGTTGTTAGTAAAAAGAACACACATGCAATGACACTGGTGGATCCATGTGTGGTCTCTAAAGAGAACACACATTCCAATGACTCTAGTTGTTATTAGTAAAAAGAACACAGATGCAATGGCACTGGTGGATCCATGTGTGGTCCCTAAAGAGAACACATATGCAATGACTCTGGTTGTTGTTAGTAAAAAGAGCACACATGCAATGACACTGGTGGATCCATATGTGGTATGTGAAAAGAACACACATGAAATGACTCTGGTTGTTGTTAGTAAAAAGAGCACACATGCACTGACACTGGTGGATCCATAGGTGGATTGTGAAAAGAGCACACATGCAATGACACTGGTGGATCCATATGTGGTATGTGAAAAGAACACACATGCAATGACTCCAGTTGTTGTTAGTAAAAAGAACACACATGCAATGACACTGGTGGATCCATAGGTCAATTATGAAAAGATCAGACATGCAATGACACTGGTGGATCCATATGTGGTATGTGAAAAGAACACACATGCAATGACTCTAGTTATTTTTAGTAAAACGAACACACATGCAATGACACTATTGGATCCATGTGTGGTCTCTGAAGAGAACACACATTTCAATTACACTGGTGGATCCATATGTGGTATGTCAAAAGAACACACATGAAATGACTCTAGTTGTTGTTAGTAAAAAGAACACACATGCAATGGCACTGGTGGATCCATATGTGGTATGTGAAAACAACACACATGCAATGACTCTAGTTGTTGTTATTAAAAAGAACACACATGCAATGACACTGGTGGATCCATGTGTGGTCTCTGAAGTGAACACACATTTCAATGACACTGGTGGATCCCTATATGGTATGTGAAAAGAACACACATGCAATGACACTGGTGGATCCATAGGTGGATTGTGAAAACAGCAAACATGCAATGACACTGGTCGATCCAGATGTGGTATGTGAAAAGAACACACATGCAATGACTCTAGTTGTTGTTAGTAAAAAGAACACACATCCAATGACACTAGTGGATCCATGTGTGGTCTCTGAAGAGAACACGCGTTTCAATGACACTGGTGGATCCATATGTGGTATGTGAAAAGAACACAAATGAAATGACTCCAGTTGTTGTTAGTAAAAAGAACACACATGCAATGACACTGGTGGATCCATATGTGGTATGTGAAAAGAAAACACATGCAATGACTCTGGTTGTTGTTAGTAAAAATAACACACATGCAATGACACTGGTGGATCCATAGGTGGATTGTAAAAAGAGCACACATGCAATGACACTGGTAGATCCATATGTGGTATGTGAAAAGAACACACATGCAATGGCACTGGTGGATCCATAGGTGGATTGTGAAAAGAGCACGCATGCAATGACACTGGTCGATCCATATGTGGTATGTGAAAAGAACACACATGCAATGACTCCAGTTGTTGTTAGTAAAAAGAACACACATGCAATGACACTGGTGGATCCATGTGTGGTCTCTGAAGAGAACACATATTTCAATGACACTGGTGGATCCATATGTGGTATGTGAAAACAACACACATGAAATGACTCTAGTTGTTGTTAGTAAAAAGAACACACATGCAATGACATTGGTGGATCCATATGTGGTATGTGAAAAGAACACACATCTAGTGACTCTGGTTGTTGTTAGTAAAAAGAACACACATGCAATGACACTGGTGGATCCATGTGTGGTGTCTAAAGAGAACACACATTCCAATGACTCTAGTTGTTATTAGTAAAAAGAACACACATGCAATGGCACTGGTGGATCCATGTGTGGTCTCTAAAGAGAACACATATGCAATGACTCTGGTTGTTGTTAGTAAAAAGAGCACACATGCAATGACACTGGTGGATCTATAGGTGGTATGTGAAAAGAACACACATGAAATGACTCTGGTTGTTGTTAGTAAAAAGAGCACACATGCAATGACACTGGTGGATCCATAGGTGGATTGTGAAAAGAGCACACATGCAATGACACTGGTGGCTCCATATGTGGTATGTGAAAAGAACACACATGCAATGACTCCAGTTGTTGTTAGTAAAAAGAACACACGTGTAATGACACTGGTGGATCCATGTGTGGTATGTGAAAAGAACACACATGCAATGACTCTGGTTGTTGTTAGTAAAAAGAACACACATGGAATGACACTGGTGGATCCATGTGTGGTCTCTGAAGAGAACAGACATTTCAATGACTCTGTTTGTTGTTAGTAAAAAGAACACACATGCAATGACACTGGTGGATCCATAGGTGGATTGTAAAAAGAGCACACAAGCAATGACACTGGTGGATCCATATGTGGTATGTGAAAAGAACACACATTCAATGACTCGAGTTGTTGTTAGTAAAAAGAACACACATGCAATGACACTGGTGGATCCATGTGTGGTCTCTGAAGAGAACACACATTTCAATGACACTGGTGGATACATATGTGGTATGTGAAAAGAACACACATGAAATGACTCCAGTTGTTGTTAGTAAAAAGAACATACATGCAATGGCACTGGTGGATCCATATGTGGTATGTGAAAAGAACACACATCCAGTGACTCTAGTTGTTGTTAGTAAAAAGAACACACATGCAATGACACTGGTGGATCCATATGTGGTCTCTTAAGAGAACACACATTTCAATGACACTGGTGGATCCATATGTGGAATGTGAAAAGAACACACATGAAATGACTCCAGTTGTTGTTAGTAAAAAGAACACACATGCAATGACACTGGTGGATCCATATGTGGTATGTGAAAAGAACACACATTCAATGACTCTGGTTGTTGTGAGTAAAGAGAAGACACATGCAATGACACTGGTGGATCCATGAGTGGTCTCTGAAGAGAACAGGCGTTTCAATGACACTGGTGGATCCATATGTGGTCTGTGAAAAGAACACAAATGAAATGACTCTAGTTGTTGTTAGTAAAACGAACACACATGCAATGACACTGGTAGATCCATATGTGGTATGTGAAAAGAAAACACATGCAATGACTCTGGTTGTTGTTAGTAAAAATAACACACATGTAATGATACTGGTGGATCCATAGGTGGATTGTAAAAAGAGCACACATGCAATGACACTGGTGGATCCATATGTGGTATGTGAAAAGAACACACATGCAATGGCACTGGTGGATCCATAGGTGGATTGTGAAAAGAGCACGCATGCAATGACACTGGTCGATCCATATGTGGTATGTGAAAAGAACACACATGCAATGACTCCAGTTGTTGTTAGTAAAAAGAACACACATGCAATGACACTGGTGGATCCATGTGTGGTCTCTGAAGAGAACACATGTTTCAATGACACTGGTGGATCCATATGTGGTATGTGAAAAGAACACACATGAAATGACTCCAGTTGTTGTTAGTAAAAAGAACACACATGCAATGACACTGGTGGATCCATATGTGGTATGTGAAAAGAACACACATCCAGTGACTATGGTTGTTGTTAGTAAAAAGAACACACATGCAATGACACTGGTGGATCCATGTGTGGTCTCTGAAGAGAACACACATTCCAATGACTCTAGTTGTTATTAGTAAAAAGAACACACATGCAATGGCACTGGTGGATCCATGTGTGGTCTCTAAAGAGAACACATATGCAATGACTCTGGTTGTTGTTAGTAAAAAGAGCACACATGCAATGACACTGGTGGATCTATAGGTGGATTGTGAAAAGAACACACATGCAATGACACTGGTGGATCCATATGTGGTATGTGAAAAGAACACACATGAAATGACTCTGGTTGTTGTTAGTAAAAAGAGCACACATGCAATGACACTGGTGGATCCATAGGTGGATTGTGAAAAGAGCACACATGCAATGACACTGGTGGATCCATATGTGGTATGTGAAAAGAACACACATGCAATGACTCTAGTTGTTGTTAGTAAAAAGAACACACGTGCAATGACACTGGTGGATCCATGTGTGGTATGTGAAAAGAACACACATGCAATGACTCTGGTTGTTGTTAGTAAAAAGAACACACATGGAATGACACTGGAGGATCCATGTGTGGTCTCTGAAGAGAACACACATTTCAATGACTCTGTTTGTTGTTAGTAAAAAGAACACACATGAAGTGACACTGGTGGATCCATAGGTGGATTGTGAAAAGAGCACACAAGAAATGACACTGGTGGATCCGTATGTGGTATGTGAAAAGAACACACATCCAATGACTCCAGTTGTTGTTAGTAAAAAGAACACACATGCAATGACACTGGTGGATCCATGTGTGGTCTCTGAAGAGAACACACATTTCAATGACACTAGTGGATCCATATGTGGTATGTCAAAAGAACACACATGAAATGACTCCAGTTGTTGTTAGTAAAAAGAACACACATGCAATGACACTGGTGGATCCATGTGTGGTCTCTTAAGAGAACACACATTTCAATGACACTGGTGGATCCATATGTGGAATGTGAAAAGAACACACATGAAATGACTCGAGTTGTTGTTAGTAAAAAGAACACACATGCAATGACACTGGTGGATCCATATGTGGTATGTGAAAAGAGCACACATGCAATGACTCTGGTTGTTGTGAGTAAAAAGAGCACACATGCAATGACACTGGTGGATCCATAGGTGGATTGTGAAAAGAGCACACATGCAATGACACTGGTGGATCCACATGTGGTATGTGAAAAGAACACACATGCAATGACTCCAGTTGTTGTTAGTAAAAAGAACACACATGCAATGACACTGGTGGATCCATGTGTGGTCTCTGAAGAGAACACACATTTCAATGACACAGGTGGATCCATATGTGGTATGTGAAAAGAACACACATGAAATGACTCCTGTTGTTGTTAGTAAAAAGAACACACATGCAATGACACTGGTGGATCCATGTGTGGTCTCTTAAGAGAACACACATTTCAATGACACTAGTGGATCCATATGTGGAATGTGAAAAGAACACACATGAAATGACTCCAGTTGTTGTTAGTAAAAAGAACACACATGCAATGACACTGGTGGATCCATATGTGGTATGTGAAAAGAACACACATGAAATGACTCTGGTTGTTGTTAGTAAAAAGAGCACACATGCAATGACACTGGTGGATCCATAGGTGGATTGTGAAAAGAGCACACATGCAATGACACTGGTGGATCCATATGTGGTATGTGAAAAGAACACACATGCAATGACTCCAGTTGTTGTTAGTAAAAAGAACACACGTGCAATGACACTGGTGGATCCATGTGTGGTATGTGAAAAGAACACACATGCAATGACTCTGGTTGTTGTTAGTAAAAAGAACACACATGGAATGACACTGGAGGATCCATGTGTGGTCTCTGAAGAGAACACACATTTCAATGACTCTGTTTGTTGTTAGTAAAAAGAACACACATGAAGTGACACTGGTGGATCCATTGGTGGATTGTGAAAAGAGCACACAAGAAATGACACTGGTGGATCCATATGTGGTATGTGAAAAGAACACACATCCAATGACTCCAGTTGTTGTTAGTAAAAAGAACACACATGCAATGACACTGGTGGATCCATGTGTGGTCTCTGAAGAGAACACACATTTCAATGACACTAGTGGATCCATATGTGGTATGTCAAAAGAACACACATGAAATGACTCCAGTTGTTGTTAGTAAAAAGAACACACATGCAATGACACTGGTGGATCCATGTGTGGTCTCTTAAGAGAACACACATTTCAATGACACTGGTAGATCCATATGTGGAATGTGAAAAGAACACACATGAAATGACTCCAGTTGTTGTTAGTAAAAAGAACACACATGCAATGACACTAGTGGATCCATATGTGGTATGTGAAAAGAGCACACATGCAATGACTCTGGTTGTTGTGAGTAAAAAGAGCACACATGCAATGACACTGGTGGATCCATAGGTGGATTGTGAAAAGAGCACACATGCAATGACACTGGTGGAACCACATGTGGTATGTGAAAAGAACACACATGCAATGACTCCAGTTGTTGTTAGTAAAAAGAACACACATGCAATGACACTGGTGGATCCATGTGTGGTCTCTGAAGAGAACACACATTTCAATGACACAGGTGGATCCATATGTGGTATGTGAAAAGAACACACATGAAATGACTCCTGTTGTTGTTAGTAAAAAGAACACACATGCAATGACACTGGTGGATCCATGTGTGGTCTCTTAAGAGAACACACATTTCAATGACACTGGTGGATCCATATGTGGTATGTGAAAAGAACACACATCCAATGACTCCAGTTGTTGTTAGTAAAAAGAACACACATGCAATGACACTGGTGGATCCATGTGTGGTCTCTGAAGAGAACACACATTTCAATGACACTAGTGGATCCATATGTGGTATGTCAAAAGAACACACATGAAATGACTCCAGTTGTTGTTAGTAAAAAGAACACACATGCAATGACACTGGTGGATCCATGTGTGGTCTCTTAAGAGAACACACATTTCAATGACACTGGTAGATCCATATGTGGAATGTGAAAAGAACACACATGAAATGACTCCAGTTGTTGTTAGTAAAAAGAACACACATGCAATGACACTGGTGGATCCATATGTGGTATGTGAAAAGAGCACACATGCAATGACTCTGGTTGTTGTGAGTAAAAAGAGCACACATGCAATGACACTGGTGGATCCATAGGTGGATTGTGAAAAGAGCACACATGCAATGACACTGGTGGATCCACATGTGGTATGTGAAAAGAACACACATGCAATGACTCCAGTTGTTGTTAGTAAAAAGAACACACATGCAATGACACTGGTGGATCCATGTGTGGTCTCTGAAGAGAACACACATTTCAATGACACAGGTGGATCCATATGTGGTATGTGAAAAGAACACACATGAAATGACTCCTGTTGTTGTTAGTAAAAAGAACACACATGCAATGACACTGGTGGATCCATGTGTGGTCTCTTAAGAGAACACACATTTCAATGACACTGGTGGATCCATATGTGGTATGTGAAAAGAACACACATCCAATGACTCCAGTTGTTGTTAGTAAAAAGAACACACATGCAATGACACTGGTGGATCCATGTGTGGTCTCTGAAGAGAACACACATTTCAATGACACTAGTGGATCCATATGTGGTATGTCAAAAGAACACACATGAAATGACTCCAGTTGTTGTTAGTAAAAAGAACACACATGCAATGACACTGGTGGATCCATGTGTGGTCTCTTAAGAGAACACACATTTCAATGACACTGGTAGATCCATATGTGGAATGTGAATAGAACACACATGAAATGACTCCAGTTGTTGTTAGTAAAAAGAACACACATGCAATGACACTGGTGGATCCATATGTGGTATGTGAAAAGAGCACACATGCAATGACTCTGGTTGTTGTGAGTAAAAAGAGCACACATGCAATGACACTGGTGGATCCATAGGTGGATTGTGAAAAGAGCACACATGCAATGACACTGGTGGATCCACATGTGGTATGTGAAAAGAACACACATGCAATGACTCCAGTTGTTGTTAGTAAAAAGAACACACATGCAATGACACTGGTGGATCCATGTGTGGTCTCTGAAGAGAACACACATTTCAATGACACAGGTGGATCCATATGTGGTATGTGAAAAGAACACACATGAAATGACTCCTATTGTTGTTAGTAAAAAGAACACACATGCAATGACACTGGTGGATCCATGTGCGGTCTCTTAAGAGAACACACATTTCAATGACACTGGTGGATCCATATGTGGAATGTGAAAAGAACACACATGAAATGACTCCAGTTGTTGTTAGTAAAAAGAACACACATGCAATGACACTGGTGGATCCATATGTGGTATGTGAAAAGAACACACATGAAATGACTCTGGTTGTTGTTAGTAAAAAGAGCACACATGCAATGACACTGGTGGATCCATAGGTGGATTGTGAAAAGAGCACACATGCAATGACACTGGTGGATCCATATGTGATATATGAAAAGAACACACATGCAATGACACTGGTGGATCCATGCGTGGTCTCTGAAGAGAACAGACATTTCAATGACTCTGGTTGTTGTTAGTAAAAAGAACACACATGCAATGACATATATGGATCCATGTGTGGTCTCTGAAGAGAACACACATGCAATGACTCTGGTTGTTGGTAGTAAAAAGATCACACATGCAATGACACTGGTGGATCCATAGGTGGATTGTGAAAAGAACACACATGCAATGGCACTGGTGGATCCATATGTTGTATGTGAAAAGAACACACATGCAATGACTCCAGTTGTTGTTAGTAAAAAGAACACACATGCGTTGACACTGATTGATCCATGTGTGGTCTCTTGAAGAGAACACACATTTCCATGACACTGGTGGATGCATATGTGGTATGTGAAAAGAACACACATGCAATGACACTAGTGGATCCATAGGTGGATTATGAAAAGAGCACACATGCAATGACACTGGTGGATCCATATGTTGTATGTGAAAAGAACACACATGCAATGAATCTAGTTGTTTTTAGTAAAACGAACACACATGCAATGACACTAGTGGATCCATGTGTGGTCTCTGAAGAGAACACACATTTCAATGACACTGGTGGATCCATATGTGGTATGTGAAAAGAACACACATGAAATTACTTTAGTTGTTGTTAGTAAAAATAACACACATGCAATGGCACTGGTGGATCCATATGTGGTATGTGAAAAGAACACACATGCAATGACTCTGGTTGTTGTTAGTAAAAAGAACACACATGCAATGACACTAGTGGATCCATGTCTGGTCTCTAAAGAGAACACACATTTCAATAACACAAGTGGATCCATATGTGATATGTGAAAAGAACACACATGCAATGACACTGGTGGATCCATAGGTGGATTGTGAAAAGAGCACACATGCAATGACACTGGTGGATCCATATGTGGTACGTGAAAAGAACACACATGCAATGTCTCCAATTGTTGCTAGTAAAAAGAACACACATGCAATGACGCTGGTGGATCCATGTGTGGTCTCTGAAGAGAACACACATTTCAATGACACTGGTGGATCCATATGTGGTATGTGAATAGAATAGTCATGAAATGACTCCAGTTGTTGTTAGTAAAAAGAACACACATGCAATGACACTGGTGGATCCATATGTGGTATGTGAAAAGAACACACATGCAATGACTCTTGTTGTTGTTAGTAAAAAGAACGCACATGCAATGACACTGGTGGATCCATGTGTGGTCTCTTAAGAGAACACGTGTTTCAATGACACTGGTGGATCCATATGTGGTATGTGAAAAGAACACACATGAAATGACTCCAGTTGTTGTTAGTAAAAAGAACACACATGCAATGACACTGGTGGATCCATATGTGGTATGTGAAAAGAACACACATCCAGTGACTCTGGTTGTTGTTAGTAAAAAGAACACACATGCAATGACACTGGTGGATCCATGTGTGGTCTCTGAAGAGAACACACATTCCAATGACTCTAGTTGTTATTAGTAAAAAGAACACACATGCAATGGCACTGGTGGATCCGTGTCTGGTCTCTGAAAAGAACACACATGCAATGACGCTGGTGGATGCATGTGTGGTCTCTGAAGAGAACACACATTTCAATGACACTGGTGGATCCATATGTGGTATGTGAAAAGAATAGTCATGAAATGACTCAAGTTGTTGTTAGTAAAAAGAACACACATGCAATGATACTGGTTTATCCATATGTGGTATGTGAAAAGAACACACGTGCAATGACTCTAGTTCTTGTTAGTAAAAAGAACACACATGCAATGACACTCTTGGATCCATGTGTGGTCTCTGAAGAGAACAAACATTCCAATGACTCTGGTTGTTGTTAGTAAAAAGAACACACATGCAATGACACAGGTGGATCCATGTGTGGTCTCTGAAGAGAACACACATGCAATGACTCTGGTTATTGTTAGTAAAAAGAGCACACATGCAATGACACTGGTGGATCCATAGGGGATTGTGAAAAGAACACACATGCAATGACACTGGTGGATCCATATGTGGTATGTGAAAAGAACACACATGCAATGACTCTGGTTGTTGTTAGTAACAAGAACACACATGCAATAACACTGGTGGATCCATGTGTGGTCTCTAAAGAGAACAAACATTTCAATAACACTGGTTGTTGTTAGTAAAAAGAACACACATGCAATGACACTGGTGGATCCATGTGTGGTCTCTGAAGAGAACACACATGCAATGACTCTGGTTGTTGGTAGTAAAAAGATCACACATGCAATGACACTGGTGGATCCATAGGTGGATTGTGAAAAGAACACACATGCAATGCCACTGGTGGATCCATATGTGGTATGTGAAAAGAACACACATGCGAAGACTCCAGTTGTTGTTAGTAAAAAGAACACACATGCGTTGACACTGGTGGATCCATGTGTGGTCTCTGAGGAGAACACACATTTCAATGACACTGGTGGATCCATATGTGGTATGTGAAAAGAACACACATGCAATAACACTGGTGGATCCATAGGTGTATTATGAAAAGAGCACACATGCAATGACACTGGTGGATCCATATGTGGTATGTGAAAAGAACACACATGAAATGACTCCAGTTGTTGTTAGTAAAAAGAACACACATGCTATGGCACTGGTGGATCCATATGTGCTATGTGAAAAGAACACACATGCAATGACTCTGGTTTTTGTTAGTAAAAAGAACACACATGCAATGACACTGGTGCATCCATGTGTGGTCTCCGAAGAGAACACACATTTCAATGACACTAGTGGATCCATATGTGATATGTGAAAAGAACACACATGCAATGACACTGGTGGATCCATAGGTGGATTGCGAAAAGAGCACACATGCAATGACACTGGTGGATCCATATGTGGTATGTGAAAAGAACACACATGCAATGACTCCAATTGTTGTTAGTAAAAAGAACACACATGCAATGACGCTGGTGGATCCATGTGTGGTCTCTGAAGAAGAACACACATTTCAATGACACTGGTGGATCCATATGTGGTATGTGAAAAGAATAGTCATGAAATGACTCCAGTTGTTGTTAGTAAAAAGAACACACATGCAATGACACTGGTGGATCCATATGTGGTATGTGAAAAGAACACACTTGCAATGACTCTGGTTTTTGTTAGTAAAAATAACACACATGCAATCACACTGGTGGATCCATGTGTGGTCTCTGAAAAGAACAAACATTTCAATGACTCTGGTTGTTGTTAGTAAAAAGAACACACATGCAATGACACTGGTGGATCCATGTGTTGTCTCTGAAGAGAACACACATGCAATGACTCTGGTTGTTGTTAGTAAAAAGAGCACACATGCAATGACACTGGTGGATCCATAGGTGGATTGTGAAAAGAACACACATGCAATGACACTGGTGGATCCATATGTGGCATGTGAAAAGAACACACATGAAATGACTCTGGTTGTTGTTAGTAAAAAGAAAACACATGCAATGATACTGGCGGATCTATGTGTGGTCTCTGAATAGAACACACATTTCAATGACACTGTTGTTGTTAGTAAATAGAACACACATGGAATGACACTGGTGGATCCATGTGTGGTCTCTAAAGAGAACACACATGCAATGACTCTGGTTGTTGTTAGTAAAAAGAGCACACATGAAATGACACTGGTGGATCCATAGGTGGATTGTGAAAAGAACACACATGCAATGACACTGGTGGATCCATATGTGGTATTTGAAAAGAACACACATGCAATGACTCTGGTTGTTGTTAGTAAAAAGAACACACATGCAATGACACTGGTGGATCCATAGGTGGATTGTGAAAAGAGCACACATGCAATGACACTAGTGCATCCATATGTGGTATGTGAAAAGAACACACATGCAATGACTCTGGTTGTTGTGAGTAAAAAGAACACACATGCAATGGCACTGGTGGATCCATAGGTCGATTGTGAAAAGAGCACACATGTAATAACACTAGTGGATCCATATGTGGTATGTAAAAAGAACACACATGCAATGGCTCTGGTTGTTGTTAGTAAAAAGAACACACTTGCAATGACACTGGTGCATCCATGTGTGGTCTCTGAAGAGAACACACATTTCAATGACACTGGTGGATCCATATGTGGTATGTAAAAAGAACACACATGCAATGGCACTGGTGGATCCATAGGTGGATTGTGAAAAGAGCACACATGCAATGACACTGGTGGATCCATATGTAGTATGTAAAAGGAACACATATGTAATGACTCTAGTTGTTGTCAGTAAAAAGAACACACATGCAATGACACCGGTGGATGCATGTGTGGTCTCTGAAGAGAACATACATTTCAATGACACTGGTGGATCCATATGTGGTATTTGAAAAGAACACACATGAACTGACTCCAGTTGTTGTTAGTAAAAAGAACACACATGCAATGACTCTTGTTGTTGTTAGTAAAAAGAACACACATGCAATGACACTGGTGGATCCATGTGTGGTCTCTGAAGAGAACACACATTTCAATGACACTATTGGATCAATATGTGGTATGTGAAAAGAACACACATGTAATGACACTGGTGGATCCATAGGTGGATTGTGAAAAGAGCACACATGCAATGACACTGGTGGATCCATATGTGGTATGTGAAAAGAACACACATGCAATGACTCTTGTTGTTGTTAGTAAAAAGAACACACATGCAATGACACTAGTGGATCCATGTGTGGTCTCTGAAGAAGAACACACATTTGAATGACACTGGTGGATCCATATGTGCTATGTGAAAATAATAGTCATGAAATGACTCCAGTTGTTGTTAGTGAAAAGAACACACATGCAATGACACTGGTGGATCCATATGTGGTATGTCAAAAGAACACACATGCAATGACTCTGGTTGTTGTTAGTAAAAAGAACACACATGCAATGACACTGGTGGATCCATGTGTGGTCTCTGAAGAGAACACACATTTCAATGACTGGTTGTTGTTAGTAAAAAGAACACACATGCAATGACGCTGGTGGATCCATGTGTGGTCTCTGAAGAGAACACACATGCAATGTCTCTGGTTGTTGTTAGTTAAACGAGCACACATGCAATGACATTGGTGGATCCATATGTGGATTGTTAAAAGAACACACATGCAATGACACACATGAAATGACTCCAGTTGTTCTTAGTAAAAAGAACGCACATGCAATGACACTGGTGGATCCATGTGTGGTCTCTGAAGAGAACACACATTTCAATGACTCTGGTTGTTGTTGGTAAAAAGAACACACATGCAATGACACTGGTGGATCCATGTGTGGTCTCTGAAGAGAACACACATGCAATGACTCTGGTTGTTGTTAGCAAAAAGAGCACACATGCAATGACATGCTGGGCCGCCGCTGTCGTATTCAGTGTTGGGGGAGGGAAAATGGTCCTCCGTCGTCGGCAGATTTAGGGTCGGGGAAGGGAAGAAAAGGGACCGCCCCGCCGCAGCAAGATTCACTGTCGAGAGTTAGGAATGTACAGTAATGGATTTGCCCCTACAACACGTGAGGTTAGCTAAGAAGAGTAACCGGCGAAGAAGAGGCACAGTAGGAACTAGTGTAACGGAATATCCTAACTTAACGTGTGCGATTTGAAAATATTGGGTTTGGCCATCATTCACTCGAAAGACCCCTCTCAGCAATTGGCACCCCAAATTTTCGAATCGCGGTGATAAAAATCAACTTGGGTACAGCGTTGCCTGGGCGACCCAACTTTCGGGCTGCAAAATGATATTCTCATAATATACACCAAAGAGGAGAGCTGGAGGTGGGCCAGGGAGGCCACACCACCTGGTGGCGCGACCAGGGGTGGCCCGCGCCAGGGGTGGTGTGGGCCCCCTGTGGCCCAACTCCACTCCCCATTCTGGCATCCTTCATCTTCTAAAAAATAGAATTTTCCATGTATTTTCTGGAATTTTCTGATCTTCGCGAATTTTGCCTCCAAACAGTGCCTTTTCCATCAGAATCCTGACTTCAGCGGTCCATCCTCCAAAAGTCATCAACCATGCAAAACAGATGAAATAACATAAGTATCATCTCTTAATATGAAATATATCAATGAATAATAGTAAATTATGATATAGAAGTGATGCAAAATGGACGTATCAACTCCCCCCAAGCTTAGACTTCGCTTGTCCCCAAGCGAAAACTGAGCTCAATAAACATGACCTCAGGTTTATGTAGTGAAGTGTCGATAAAAGAATACGGACAAGAACATCACATTCATAAATACATAAATCATATAGAAGACAACTCACTATTATATAAGTTAACTCGCAATAAGTAAAGGAAGCACAATAAATATAAATAAAGTAAATCATAATTGGTAATGGCAAACTTTGCTCTTGGGTAAAGAATAGCTAATAATATGCAGGAGTTCAAACATAAAGGGGTTTTCAATGATAGCTTTCAAAGTAATACTCTCTAAGATAAGAGCAATGTGCAAAACAAGGAACATAAGAAACATGATTGAATAAATCATCATATTAATGAATGAAACACAACAACTCAAAATACTTGCTGAGATAGAAGGGAATAGGTTTACTGACTCAACTAAAAAGTAAAAGATAGGCCCTTCGCAGAGGGAAGTAGGGATTTCAAGTTTCATTAAGAGCTTCAATAAATTATGGTACTTATTATCTTTCATCTATCATTGCCCCTATCATAAGCATCTTTAGGTGATTAAGGTTAAAGTGAACAAACTATGGAGTATATGCTTGACAAAGTATAAGTTGGCAATATCATGTCCCTTGAATACGAGGGTCGCTCCTCATGCTACTCAAGTTTAGTTACCGGTAAGTTCTTGTCATAGTAAGTACATGTGTATCATAGAGAACCGCCAACGGGGTACCCCTTGCCCGATGATACGGAAGAATCCCCATATTAAAATGACAAGGCAAGCAGACAGTAAGCATCTCAGCATCTTCTTATTTACCATGGGAAAATGGTACTTTTTTCTCTCTTTCCTCTTTTATCATCTTTTTTTCTTTCTTTTTTCTCAATCTCTATCTCTTTTTTATAAGAAGAATGCTTCATAGATTGCTCATTATGGTTATGCTGCAGGTTTCCACCATGATTAGGCATGGATTAGACCAGCCGCCCAGGCGTTTCTCTTACACACATACATAACTCCATGGACTTACAAGCTCCCCTTTCATTTCACACCGACGACATCCATAAACAAAAGAGCATGATATCAACTAGGTACAATGTACAAGTGCAATGTTGAAAGCGTTCCCCATGACAACATGGTTTTGCTAATCCCCAACGTATAAGTGTAAGCATATACAACATAGACGACATAATGGTTCAAGTTTACTAGGGGCAAGAAAAGTAAAGTGTGCCATCAAGTTCGTGAGAGCTTTAATCACTAATTTTCACATAACAAGTTTAATTCGGAAGGTAGATAAAAACATGAATTTACTTGGAATAGAAATAATGCTAATAGGTAGGTATGGTGGACACAAATGGCATAGGTTTTGGTTTAAGGATTGGATGCACGAGAAGCATTCCCTCTAAGTACAAGTTTTTGGCTAGCAAGGCTGGGTAGCAAGCATAAGAGTTGAAGGAAACAAACAAACATACAGGTGATAAAAACAAACATGCAATCTTCCTTGTAAGCACAAAAGATCTTAACTAGAGAATACTAAGCTTATGAGCAAATCAAGAAAGAAAGATGATGAAATTATATTTCTTAAAGAGTACTTTTTATATTTTTCATTCAATTCTCATAATAGTGTTGCTACTGACTGTGCCAGGTTTGCTGAAACCAACTAAATTTACTCAATGATCCCAAAGTGGTACCAATACTAATGACAAGATCAATCATCTAATAGAAATTGAAAACTAATATAAGATATGCAAAAGAGTAAATGATAGAACTTCTCATTAATATTCTATAACGGCAACTCACACCAAGGGATACATAGATATCTATCTAGAGGAGAGACACTTCCATAATGCAAACCATCCTACATGATAACTTCTCTATTCATGATATGATTCTACTTGAAAGGTAAAAAGACAAAAGATAGTGATGTGATACCGCGGCAGTCCCCCAAGTTTGGAACAAACCAAGGGGATGCCAAAACCTGATGACGGATTACTCCTTCAGTGGTGGTGGTGTTCTCTCGTCATCGTACGACTTCCAAGGTTAGGGCTCCCCATCAACAAAAGGCATCCTGGTCTCCAACATCCTGAAACTAGCAGCATCACTTATGCGTTTAAACCTAACATCAGACTCATAGTTTTGATTTTGCACGTCGTAGAGCTGTGCTTGTAGTTGGTTAGTTGTTCGGTGGAGTGAGAGAATTTCATCCTTAAGCTCAGCAGTCTCCTTCAGGTGCTCGGCAATGAGTTCTGAACTAATCTTATGGATGATATCCACTTCGCGTTCTGCCATCTTCTTGTACCTAAAGACTTCTTGCTCCGGTGCTTCCATCCTTTCCTCCAGGCTGCCTTCACCTTTAGGGCCCTGAACCTATTTTATCTATACATCCCCATCTTCGAGCAACAACTCCTTAGGATGAATCTTCAACTCGTGCATTGATGACCCACAAGTATAGGGGGTGTATCGTAGTATTTTCTAGGGAAGTGAAACCCAATTTATTGATTCGACACAAGGGGAGCCAAAGAATATTTATAAGCCTTAACAACTGAGTTGTCAATTAAGCTGCACCTGGAAACAATCTTGCTCATAGCAGTTTATCAGTAGCAACAGTTTTGTAGTAGGAATAGTAAAGTAGCAGCAGTAGCAAAGCAAAGACAGTAGTAACAAAAGCAGTAAACAGTGGGATTCGAGTGCGGTAGGCATAGGGATGGATGGACGGACGTTGCATGGACAAGGCAATCCACATAGCAATCAGAACATAGGGCAATTGCAGATAAATAAGATAAAGCATCCAAGTACTAGACAATCCTAGGCATGTGTTCCATATATAGTCATACATGCTCGCAATGAGAACTTGCACAACATCTTTTGTCCTGCTAGTCTGTTTGCAGCGGGGCCTCTAGGGAACTACTGGCAATTAAGGTGCTCCTTTTAATAGAGCACCGGAGCAAAGCATTAACACTCCGTGAACACATGTGATCCTCACATCAAATCCTTTCCCTTCCGGTTATCCCGATTTCTGTCACTTCGGGGCCATAGGTTCCGGACAACGACGTGTGTATACAACTTGCAGATAAGACCCAAAACAATACTATCATAATGAATCAATAACATGTTCAGATCTGAAATCATGGCACTCAGGCCCTAGTGACAAGCATTAAGCACAACAAGTTGCAACAAAGTCGTAAAGCACTAATAAAAGATACTAGGCACTATGCCCTAACAATCTGATGCCATTACATGAACGATCTCATCCAATCCCTACCATCCCCATAGCCTACAACGGGGGATTACTCACTCATAGATGGAGAAAACATGGATGGTCGATGAAGATGATGGTGGAGATCGATGGAGATGGCTCTAGGGGCACTTCCTCGTCCCGACAGGGTGCCGGAACAGAGACTTTCTATCCCCCGAATCTCCCCTTCGATGGCGGCGGCGCAGCGAAACTTTTTGTGGAAAAACGTCGAACCCCCTGAAGTTTTTAGGTCAGAAGGCTTCTTATAGGCGAAGAGGGAGACCGAGGGGGTGCCTAGGGCCACCACACCATGCCCTGGCACAACCAGGCCTAGCCCGCTCCTAGGGGTGGTGTGGCCAGCCCCTGGCTCTCCTCCGTCTCGTATTCTGGCTCCTGGAGTCTTCTGAAAAATAGGCACTTTGGCTTTTGTCCCGTCCAATTATGAGAATATTCATTTTCTGACTTTCTTGGAACCAAAAACAGCAGAAAACAGGCAGCTGGCACTATGGCTCTTGTTAATAGGTTAGTCCAAAAAATCATATGAAAAGTACTCCAAAGTGTGGACAAAACACAAGAAAGTAGATAAAACCAAGCATGGAGCTTCAAAAATTATACATACATTTGCAATGTATCATGCATGTATGGGTTGATGATGTCCGTAGAGGAATCTTCCTTGGCTGATCCAGAGGAAGACATTGTGGCTCCAAAACTGAGACTCTACCTGTCAGAAACAGATCAAAACGAAAACATGACGAGAACATGATATACGAACCTCGGGTGATCCGGGGGATTATATATTACAAAGTTTTACAACAAAAGGAAGGTACTAGGAGAAAACGGGTCAAAGATGGACTCCGGGGTGGCCACACCACCTGGTGGCGTGACCAGGTGGGCCCACGCCACGGGGTGGTGTGAGGCACCCTGGCTCCGTTTCCGTCCCTCTTTCGCTTAGTTGCTTTCCTTGTTGGATAAAAATTGCAAAAATATAACTTAACAGATTTTTCGCGGACCTTTTCTTACCAGAACTGTTACCTATTCGAAAACGGACTCTGCAGGTCTCTGAACTTGGTATTTAATAAATTCTTCCAGAATCACCGGTTGAATAACATCAATATCTTCATCTTCATACACATATTGCTTGAGTCATTAACCTTTCACTATCTTATTACACCATTTTCCCCTACAACTTGGAAATTTCTTTCACACAATTCTCATTAGCAACATTAGTGCATGCAAGGTAATAAACCTTTTAAGTTCAATTTCAACTGAAATCCATCAAAACATAAGCTACTGAAACAACTCCTTCCAAAATCCCAAAAGGAATTCAAAAAGAAAATCGATTTAAGAGGCAAATGCAAGAGTGGTAAAAATCTGTCAAAACGGACCAGCAGGTAAAGATCAATTTTTCCGAAAGTCTTATGTTGATCAAATCAAAAAGTGCAAAATTAATGAGAGTTAAATAACAACCTGTGGCAGAAGCACAAAAAATTACAGCTCAATCCGACGTATAGAGATTTTTCAAGAATTTTTACAACGAAGCACAAAAATCTGTTTTGGGACATCAACTTTCCCAAATATTACTTCTCTCTTATTAGAGGTTGACCTTGACACAAAAACCAAACAAAAAGGATAAGGAGAGGTTATTGCAGAAGCAATAACTTCCAAGACTCAAATAAACAAAAACAAACCGAAAGCACAAATATATTGGGTTGTCTCCCAAAAAGCTCTTTCTTTACAACCATTAAGATGGGCATGGTAATTTTAATGATGCTCACATAAGAGTAAGAATTGAAGTAAAGGAGCATCAAGAAGAAAAAATACACATGTTTAAGTCTAACCCACTTCCTATGCAAGGGAATTTTGTAAACAAACAAATTGTTAAAACCAGTGACTGCTAGCATAAGAAGGCAAAACAAGTGCAACATAAAGATTTTTAGCATAAAGAAAGGAAACTTAATATCATTGGAATAAACAAGAGAACTTTTCCCTCTCTCGTAGTAACTTTCAGTATCGTGCATAAATTTAACGATATAGCTATCACAAGAACCATTGTAGCAATGATCACTTATTCTAACAGAAAACACAGGGATACTAGTTCTTATAACACTGCTTTGTGAAACAATATTAGAAGTATCCTTACAGAGGATAGTGTGTCCATCTTCTACATATTTAGTGACAAAGTCTTTCACATTTGCTATCATAGGTTCAACAGCTACTTGTTCATCAGGTTCAACAGCTTTATTTGTACTTTCATTAACCATACTAGCTATCATAGAATGTTCCTTTATCTTAACTGGGAAAGGCATTTTCTCAATGTAAGGTTTGGGTAAAACATGATTAGCAGTATAAACTTCAGTATTTCTTACAGGAACACCATTAACAATATCTTTATAAGGTGCATGATACTTATTCCACTTCTTTTTAGGTATTTCAATATAAGAAGCAAAAGCTTTAAAATAACTTGCAATAGCTTGAGAGTCTATACCATAAGCATTACTAATATTCTGAAAGTCATCAGTTCCCATAAAAGATTCAATGCATTCATAATCATAATTTATACCTTCCTTTCTTCCTTTATCATTCTCCCATGCTTCAGCATTGTCTTGAATACGGTCTAGAAGAGCCCATTTAGCTTCTTCTTTCATGCGTGTAAATGATCCAGCACAAGAAGCATCCAATAGATCCTTATCATGAAGAGAAAGTCTTGCATAAAAGTTACGGATAATAATATTGTTAGGGAGCTCATGAATAGGACATTTGAGCATTAGTAACTTCAATCTCCACCAAGCTTGAGTTGTACTCTCTCCATCAAGAGGCTAAAAGTTGTATATTTGATTCCGATCTTTATGAATCTCACTAGAAGGATAAAATTTTGAATAAAAGAGAGGTATTACTTCCTCCCATTCAAGAGCATGACCATCCTTCAACAGCTTGTACCATTCTTCAGCTCTTCCTTTAAGTGATAATGAGAATAACTTCTTATTGACTTGATCTGTTGTAATACCTGCACACTTGAACAACCCGCATAATTCATGTATAAAGAGAAAATGATCACCTAGATGGATAGTTCCATCTCCAAAATAGTAGTTATCCATAACACGATCAATAATTCTGGTAGGTATTTTAAAAGCATCATTCTCAGCAGGTGGTGGTTCATCTACTACCTTAGCAGTGGTAGTAGCATTACAAAATAAGAAACTAAGTGAATTATCCATATTGAAATAAAGTAACTAAAAGAAATGAACAATACTCACAGTAGAAGTTTCCTTTACCAGTTCCACTCTCCAATAGCGCTTCACTTCGTGGCAACGGTGCCAGAAAATAGTCTTGATGACGCACAAGTACAGGGGGTGTATCGCAGTATTTTCGATAAGTAAGAGTGTCGAACCCAACAAGGAGCAGAAGGTGTTGATGAGTGGCTTGGAGCAGGAATTCTCTATAAATACATAGCAAATGGATTTTTAGGGGTTTTTGATAATGCAGATAAATATACTGCAAGTAAATAAAAGACAATAATAATAAATGCAGCAAGTGGCCCAATCCTTTCTTCATCAAAGGACAAGCCGGTTGTATTACTTAAGATGATCAAACATTCTCGAGGACACACGGGAATATCGTCAAGTGCTTTTGCTTCATATAGTTGATTAATCTTCTTTAGTTTGATAAGTGTTGTGTGGGTGAACCTATGCTAATGTACCGACCTTCCTAGGACTAATACATACTTGTGATTATACCCCTTGCAAGCATCCGCAAGTACAAGAAAGTAATTAAGATAGAAACCTAACCACAGCTTTAACTCTCTGAGATCCTAACCTCCCTTGTTCAAAGGTTTCCTAACGGGGGTTCAGGTTTCTGTCACTCCGGCAACCCCTATGATTAGTAGCCAAATACACAATGCATTCCCCTAGGCCCATAAAGGTGAAGTGTCATGTAGTCGACGTTCACATGAAACCACTAGAAGAATAACACCATAACTTAAATAAAAAGCTATTGAATCTTTCTCAACACAATTCCACTACTAACAACATGACTTATCCCATGTCCTCAAGAAATAAATGAACTACTCACAAGACATCATATGGATCAAGATCAGAGATGAAATAATGACAAGTAACAATATGAACATAAACGATAATTAAATGGTTCCACTCAATAGCATCAACTACAACAAGTAATTAACACCGGGAAAGTTTCCCCTAAGAACTATGCAAGATTCAACCCAATTGTTACAGCGGTATGGAGTGGTGATGATGGTGCTGGTGGAGATGATGATGGAGATGATGATGATGATGATCCCTATGAAGTCCAGCTTGATGGTGGTGTTGATGGCGACGATCTCCCCTCTCTAGGAATGAATTTCCCCGACAGATTTCTGCCTGCCAGAGAGCTCTTTCTCTCTCTACAGTTTTCTGCCCCGCAGAGGCGGCGGAATCTTTCTATGGTCGCTCCCTGAGGCTTAGGGTTTCTGGGGATAATATATGCCAAAGAGGAGAGCTGGAGGTGGGCCAGGCCGGCCACACCACCTGGGATGGCCTGCACTAGGGGGTGGTGTGGGCCCCCTGTGGTCCAACTCCACTCCCCCTTCTGGCATCCTTCGTCTTCTGGAAAAATAGCATTTTCCATGTATTTTCTAGAATTTTCTGATCTTCACGAATTTCGCCTCCAAACAGTGCCTTTTCCATCAGAATCCTGACTTCAGCGGTCCATCCTCCAAAAGTCATCAACCATGCAAAAATAGATGAAATAACATAAGTATCATCTCTTAATATGAAATATATCAATGAATAATAGTAAATTATGATATAGAATAGTGATGCAAAATGGACGTATCACTAATCTAGATGATGAAGCTGAAACCAAGGTTCCCAGCGCCGAGGACAACTTGCCTCCACCTGCTACCGATAGATCGGCTGGTGCAGCTCCTTGAGTAAAAATCTCCGTATTTTTTAAATCCCTAGTATGCCAGGTGCACATGTATGAAACAATGTGATATTTTTCTACTGCTAAGTTTTTTATGCCGGATTAACTTGGGCGAAGTCCCCGTGTTTGATTTTCTTGTTCTCCCAATTTGATGACTCGGCTCGCGTCTACCTTGATTTGGCATTTGACTTACGAGTCGAGGTTCAAAAAATTGACTTAACGATACTTGAAACTTTAGGATTAGCTCAAAATAATTAAAGACATCAAAGGGAAAGTAAATACAGGGGTTAGTCCTAAAAACAAATGTCGGCTCGATTAAGTTCCTTTCCTTAGTTGTTTGTCATGTGCTTAGCAATTCCAAACTTGTTCTCTTGCTTGCCATGAAGCCAATTCTTGTTGGACAACAACAAGTCGAAGAGTTAGCTTTTGGTGCCGACACGTTACTAATCTGGCTAAGGTGTAAGTAATTTAAACCAGCCGACATATAAAGAAGTAAATACAGAAAATGACAATTATTATTAAGGCAGTCCTCGAGTTTCTGCTCGGGGTGCCAAAGTTTCATTGATAAGTCATTGCCGACGTATGAGAGTTCAAGATACATACAGTTTTAGCTAAGTGTAAAATGGACAATGTAGAGCTACATTACATGGGCGCTTGGACTCCTCGCCGGACCTGTCCGTCTTGTTCTTCTCCTGTGGTTGTGCATCAATGAGGTAATAGGCATCATTGTGCAATGCTTTCCTTACAATGAATGGCCCTTCCCATGGGGGGGATAACTTATGCATGCCGGCAGTGCGCTGCACCAGCCAAAGTACCATATCTCCTTCCCGGAAGACTCAGGGGTTCACTTTCTGGCTATGGTAGTGTCAGAGATTTTGCTGATATATGGCGGATCTAGACAAGGCCAATTCTCTCGCTTCTTCCAGCAGATCAATATCATTTTGTCGGGCTTGTTGCACTTCGTCTTCTGTGTATTGGGTGACCCTAGGTGAGTCATGCTCTATGTCGGCTGGTAATACAGCTTCTACCCCATATACTAGAAAGAATGGCGTATAGCCTGTTGATTGATTCGGAGTTATTCTTAAGCCCCATAGTACCGCTGTCAGTTCTTCTATCCAGCACCCTGCTGATCTTTGCAATGGCTCAATGAGCCAGGGTTTTATCCTGGACAAAACTGGTCCGTTGGATCTTTCCACTTGTCCGTTTGATGCGGGGTGGGCCACTGATGTGACATCCAGCCAAATTTTCTTATCTCGGCAAAATCTTGCAAATTCTCCTTCTACGAAATTGGTGCCATTATCAGTTATGATACTGTGAGGATAGCCCTATCTCAGAAGAATATCTTTGAGAAATGTCACGGCCATAGCTCCATCACACTTTCTTATTGGCTTCACTTCAATCCACTTGGTAAATTTGTCCATCATGACTAAGATGTGAGTCATGTTCCCCTTAGCCGGCTTAAATGGTCCGACCATATCTAAGCACCACACAGCAAATGGCCAAGTGATTGGTATAGTTTTGAGTTCTGACATTGGCTTGTGTGTCTTGGTAGTGTACCTCTGACAGCCATTACATTTCCTTACTAGTTCCTCGGCTTGCTCCAAAGCAATTGGCCAGTAAAACCAATACCGAAAAGCTTTTGGCACTAAGGCCCTGGATGAGGCATGATTCCCACATTCCCCCTGATGTATATCTCGGAGGATGCCTAGCCCTTCTTCCGGGTCATCGCACCGCTGCAGGACACTTGTGACACTTCTCTTGTATAGCTCGGCATTGATAATGGTGTATGCCTTTGCTCTCCTCTACACTTGCCTTGAAAGTATCTCATCACTTGGCAAAGTGCCATCTTTCTGAAACTCAAATATTGTTGTGCCCATGCTAGTATAGTGCGAGCTGGGAAAAATACTTCGTCAACCTCCATTGCATCCACCGACATAACTTCTGCCGGATCAAGTTGAACAGTCCCTAGGTTCTGCGAGGCAGTCCCCGGGTTTACCGAGGTAGTCCCCAGATTTACCTAGGTATTCCCCCAACCAATGTCCATAGGGTTAGCTTCTGATCCGGGGTTTGCCGAGATATAGATTGATTCGGATTCTGGTGAAGGGGATATATATGGCTTTATCAAATGCTCCAATGCAACTCCTGGTGGGATGGCCTACCGAGATGAGCCCAGCTTAGACAGTATGTCGGCTGCTTCATTTTCAAGCTGAGGTACCTAATGGAATTCGCATCCCTCGAAGTACCCGCATATCTTTTGGACATGAAATCTATAAAGGGCCATGTTTACGTCTAGCGCATCCCAATTACCAGATACTTGATGTACCACTAAATCTGAATCACCGAAGCACTGTATCCGACGTATCCCAACCTCTTTTGCTACTTTTAGTCCATGCACGAGTGCCTCATACTCAACCACATTGTTTGATGCTCGTAAGTGGATCTGAAGCACATATTGCAACTAATCTTTCTTGGGCAAGTAAGTACTACCCCAACGCATAGTCCTTCCTTAAGCTTGGATCCATCGAAATGCATCCTCAAGTAATTTGAGTCCGGTAAAGGCGGTTCGTACTGCATCTTGGCCCAATCCACGAAAAAATCAGCCACTTCTTGAGACTTGATGGCATCCCTTCTATCAAATTGTGGTGCATAAGGGGCTAGCTCAACTTCCCATTTTGCAATCCGACCACTTGCATCTTTGTTACTCATTATCTCGGATATGGGTGCTTCACATATCACTTTTATGGGGTGTTGCTCGAAGTAATGCTTGAGCTTCTTGGCTGCCATGCACACACCATACGCCATCTTCTGATAGTGAGGATAGTTCTGCTTCGAAGTGGACAATACCTTGCTTAGGTAATATACTGGCCTCTGCACCGACTTACCTTCCTCGTCATGCTCCACCACAACCATGACACTTACGACTCAGTTGGTCGCTGCTATATAGAGAAACATTGGCTCTTTGGATAGTGGTGAAGCTAACACTGGCACAAAGGCTAGCATATTTTCCAGTTCATGAAATGCGCTATCAGCTTGCGGTGTCCATACGAATTTATCTGATTTTTTCATTAACTGATAGAGAGGTAGTGCCTTTTCTCCCAGCCGACATACAAACCGACTTAATGATACCAGGCAACCAGTGAACTTCTGAACATCGTTAAGGCACTTCGGCAGTTCCATTCTTTCTATAGCTCGGATTTTAGTGGGGTTGGCCTCGATACCACGGCTAGACACAAGAAAGCCGAGTAAGTTCCTAGCCAGCACACCAATGGTACATTTTTCTGGGTTAAGCTTCATTCAAAACCTCCTAAGGTTCGCAAATGTTTGCTGGATATCTTCTAGGAGAAATTTGCTTTACTTTGTTTTTATCACAACATCATCTACATATACTTGGACATTTTTCCCAATCTGATCATGTAAACATTTTTGCATACACCTCTGATACGTTGCTCCTGCATTACGTAAACCAAATGGCATGGTGCGATAGCAATAAGCCCCATACGGGGTAATGAATGTAGTCTTTATTTGATCATCTGGGTTCAGGGGTGGTGGAAACCAGAATATGCATCTACAAATGACAACAACTCACACACAACTGTCGAATCAATGACCTGATCTATCCTCGGCAGTGGGAATGTATAACAACCCAAGTTTGTAATATATGCAATTAGTACGTAAGAGCATGAGTATGCATGAATCTTTTGCATTTTGGTTGTGTTTTGGAGACAAGAGGGGATAAAAACCCTAATCTCTAAATTGTCTTTCTTTTCAACTCTATCTCTTTTCAAATGGTTTTGTATTCGAAAATCACCAAAATATGTGGATCCCAAATAGTATAAAGGGGTCCCTGCACTATTTTGAATTTTTGCAAACCTTCTGGTATTTTTGAAATACAAAAGAGAAAAGATTTTGAAATACAAAAGAGAATAGGATTTAAGAAAAAGAAAAAAAAATGTTTAAAAAAATTGCAGCCCAAGCTTTCCAGGCCGCAGCCCAGCAAGCTAGGCTGCCTGTCCTTCTCTTCCCTCGGCCCAGTCGGTCCAGCACCACGAACCGGTACCGCTTCGGGAGCAGTTCGTGTCGTCGTCTTCGTCGACGACGGATAACCAGATCCATGTCACTGCTGCCTCCGTCGATCCGCGCCGCTCGCCCATGGCCGTCTGTCGTGCTTGAAAGATGAAGATAAGATCGCCCGCGCCGTGTCCCTCTTCGACTGTGCTTCTCTCTCCCTCCCACGCTTTCCCTCTCTCGCTCCCGCGCAGGGCCGAACCCTAGCCCGCCATGACCTCGAGCTAGAGCTTGTTCGCGGCCACCCCGAGCCCCGCTGAGCTTGCTAGAAGCTTCTCCACGCCATGTGGAACCTCGTCACCTAAGGAATCGAGCCCGGGCGCTCACAATCGCCTGCATCGGCCGCTTCTTCCCTGACCCTGACGTGCTCCGCCATGGCTATTATTGTCGCTCCGGTCTTCGCCTCGCCTTGTCGTCGCCACCAACCACTCCAGGGTGAGCCGCTGGTCCTCCTGGACCTCTTCGTTCTTTCCCTCCCGCTTTGCTTCGGTCCCGCATCATGCACCGCCGCTCGCCGCCGTCGGGCACCGTCGTAGACGCGTCTCCGGCGACCTTTAACTAGCGGAGCCGCAACTCTCAGGTTTGCCTCGACGAGCCACGTTGAACGCAACCATCCGCGCTAGCCCGCATGTCCCCTAGCACCGCCAACCGCCGCCGGCCGACGTGCCCTCCGGCGAGCCCATGTGGTGCCGAGGTGGCGATGAGGTGGCGCCCACGTGGCCCTGACGTGGGTGTCGACCAAGGTTTGCCACGATGGCAACCTTTGTGGCCCCTTGCCCACAAGTCAGCCTCTGTGGCTAGGCCTAGTCGCGGTAGAAAATATCCCCACCCCTATGCTGACGTCATAATGACGCAGTAAATGTGTTAAATTGTTTTAATAATTCGATAAATTGTTATAATCTTATAAAATTCATAACTAATTCATATTTAATCAGAAAAATGTGTGTAATATATCAAAATGTTCAGAAAAATGAGATCTACACTTTAAAACTATAATCATGCATGGTTGATCAACCTAAACCCTAGATAGTTAGAGGAACATCGAAACCCCCCTAACTACATATGGGATCGATGGAAGGCCAAGCCCTCGGCACTCCGAACCCATTTAAATCGATGTTAATCCTAGGGTTTCCATGATAACTTTAATATGCCATATCATTCATGTGCTTGCACATTGCATGGTTCGAGATGTTGATTGTTGCCTTCCTTTCCGGTATTGCTTCTTCGTGATAGGATCCGAGCACGAGACCGAAGTCAACGACAATGAAGATCCATATCTGTCTACTAAAGGATAAGGCAAGCGTAGCTTCTCATTCTGAACCTATGTTTTACAAAGTATCTACTTTCTCGCTATATTGCATATGATTCCAATGTGGTCTTTTGTCAGTATCTAGAGTTACCTATCTGCTGCATAGTTTCCCTGTTGTAGCCTTATACACCTGATCCACTGCTCCTAGCATACATAGGTCTGGCATGTGAGCGTTGCTAGAGCTTCTCGATGGTTAAGCTTAGCCATGCTTAGTAATTACGCCTGATCCGTCCTGATGGTGCTAAATCGGAGATGCCAAAGAATCTAGAAAGGTAGGAGATGGAGATATGATCGGAGGTGACAAAGAAATATGCTAAGGCTTGCATGAGAGGCCATGTTGGGTGTGGTTTTTGTAGTCCTATGCTCGCCACCACTAGGAACCGAGTTCTTGCCTTTGGAACCGAGACAAGCATATAGCCACACGGGGCCTGGAAAACCCCTCGACTAACTAACTTGCCTAGTAGATTCCATGGGGTCACATAGTTCGGGTTTCCATTTGGGATACGCATTGAAAATGTTTTCGAAAGAGGGGGTGAAGGACGTGCATCATAACAGGTAGGTAAGAGTGGCCGGGGTTGCTTGGGGTGGATGGAGCCCCTGGTAAACCAACCCTGCCCACATCTCTAGGGACCGGCTTCGGGATTTGACCCGTTATGGCGGAACCCTCCTTAGGGCGTGACTCATGGTCTCGGCGAAAGCAAGGAAAAGGTCATGGTCAACCACCCTCTGCCGGCCCTCCAAGGAAGGGGGCTAATAATATTTGGCACTAAGATTCGGTTGGTACGTGTGGGTAAAGTTGTACACCCCTGTAGGGTTAAATCTTTTCGAAAAGCCATGTTCACGGTTATAAACGCTTTGCGACCGAATTCTAAGTTCATCGATAACATTAACTAAAAGTAAAACTTGTTGATCCACATGTGCTTAAGGATGCTTCCTCGGGGGTTTTAGGGGGTGATCCTAGATGAGGAGTTCAAATGTACTTGGTTAACAAGTTCAGATGTTCAAGATGGAGTTGTCGCTCTCTTACCCTGTTTTGAAAGTATTCTGTGTAGACGAGCCTCTTCTCTCCCTCTTGTTACAACCAAAGTTGGCTTTATGCAAAGAAAATCTAGAGAAAGCTTTTCTAGCCAAAGCATGTAGATACTAGGTTATCTAAGTCTTGCAGAGTACATTCTCGTACTCAACCTTGCGCTATTGTTGTTTTTCCTCAGATGATATAGTCGCAACTGAAGGTGGCTTGTACGTTGACATCTACGAGTAGTGGGAGGTCCCAGCTAGCAGCCTGAGGACTACGGGTTGGACGTCTCTTATGTTTATGGCCTCTTAGGCCCTTTGTTAAGTTTGTTGTGTAGACCAACATAATTTGCTTTCGCTGTTTGGTGTAATGATGGGTCTGCGACCCCTGGTTTGTAATAATCTGATATCTTACTCTATTAAGAGTTTAAACTTATGTTGTTGAATCCTTGTGTTCTATAACGCTACCGAATCATATACTGTGAGTCCCTAAGGTTGGAGTTAAGTTTATTTTGGAGGATAATCCGAGGTTTGGCTAACCCTAATCCTGGGGGTGTTACAGGTTTTGGTATAAGAGCAGGACTGCCTGTAGGAAACCCTAGTATTGGTCGATGTTGAGTCTAGAAGTTGACAAAACTATTTAAAGGTTGAAAACTATTTGCAAAAAACTCTGACTAGGACTCTTTTTATTCCTTTCCTGGTGTGAATCTATTGCTGGAGTTTTCTTGCCCTATTTGGTTTGAAAATGTTTTCATTCCTTAACCCTAATCTCAAATGTTTAGGATCGTGTCTTCAGGGTTGTTTTTCTAAGTACTCCATAACTAGTTGCTAATCATAGAGTTATCAAGATATCTCAAATCTGCTTGATGCATAACATCTTAGCACTCCATTGTTATGGTTTGTAAGCCAGCTGGTTAGTGTATACGTTTGTATGCTTTGATACTACCATGCTTGATGAGATGACATGTTTTACATCCAGCATCTTCTGTCTTTGAAACCCTTGTCTAACGCCTTCTGTTCTTACAGGATGGGTGACACTTCTCGAGCTCGCACCAGTGCTCAAGCTCATGGGTCTAGGAATGAGGATGATCCTTCTAATCTTCCTCCACCACCATCAATGGTTCAACTCATGGCTATGTATGAGACCAACCGTGCTGACAACATGAGGCTCCTTGAAAGGATTGAGCGCAGTACCCAGCGCCTAAGCAACCAAGTCGGTATTAAGGATTTTATACGTCTCACTCCGCCAGTCTACATCTATTCCACTGAGCCACTGGATGCAGACTACTAGCTTCGCACCATGGAGCGCAAACTTCAGGTTGGTCATGTTCCTGAAGCTGATTGGGTAACCTTTGCCCCTTACCATCTGGAGGGGGCAGCTAATTCCTGGTGGGAAAATTTCTTGGCACTACAAGCCGCTCAGCATGTCGTTACTTGGCAAGAATTCACTAAAGGATTCCGAGCCTATCATATTCTAGAGGGTCTAATGGATGAAAAGAGGGAGGAGTTCCTCAAGTTGAAACAAGGCACTGGTTCAGTGTATGATTACTAGCGCAGCTTCAACCGTGTTGCATGCTATGCTCCTGAAGAAGTTTCCACTGATGCTAAGAAGCAATCTCTGTTTTGCAAGGGACTAGACCCTGATGTTCGTCGTGATCTTCATCTGATGGATTTTGGGAATCTGCAAACTCTTGTGAATAAGGCAATGAAAGCAGAGCGTGGAAAGGTGGAGTATGAGGAAACTCGTAAGCATTCTTATGAAGGATCCAACAAGGCTGGTTCAAGCAATAAGAAGCATCATGTCTTTGTGCCTTACAGTGCTGTGCCATGTGCTCCTTACACTGCAAGATCTTCTGGATATGCTCCTCGCCTGAATGCTACCTCAAGCAATGCTGGTAGGACAAATTATCCTGCTGCTGGTACCACATTAGGTCTTACCTGCTTCAACTGCCGCTAGCCTGGTCACTATGCAAGGGAGTGTCCACAAAAGAGTGCTACCGAGGGAGCACCACCAAATAAGTATACCAAGCCCCAAGGTGCTAGAAGTGGTTGTCTGGCCAATATCTCTGCTGAAGAGGCTCGGGAAGATCCAAGCACCGTTATGGGTACGCTTCATATCAATCACATTCCAGCTAAAGTCTTGTTTGATTCTTGAGCATCACATTCATTCATGTCGCAAGCTTTTGCTGAATTGCATGGGATAAGTTTTGAGGGGTTGTCTAGACCTTTGATGGTTCATTCTCCTGGATATAGATGGCAAACCACCATGGTTAGTCATGGGAACTTAATCAATGTTGCCTCCCAGTTGTTCCCCACTTCTCTTATTGCCCTCAAGTCAACTGATATTGACTTCATCTTGGGCATGGACTGGTTGTCCCAATATCAAGCAGTCATTGACTGTGCAACCAAGTCCGTGACTCTGACTAGTCCTGCTGGCATAACAGTCACTTATTGGACCGTAGGGTCACTATCTCCTTTAGCTGTTTCTATTCCTCAAGCAGAGTTGTATGCTCTTGAAGTTCAACCTCCGTTAGAGATTCAAGTTGTTTCCATGGTATGTGAATTCCCGGATGTCTTTCCTGAAGAGTTGCCTGGCATGCCACCTGATCGAAGTGTGGAGTTTGTCATAGAGTTGGTTCCTGGAATAGCACCTGTTTCCAAGAGACCCTATCGTATGCCCCCTCATGAGCTAGTAGAGTTGAAGAAGCAATTAGGGGAGTTGGAGGTAAAAGGACACATCTAGCCTAGCACATCTTCTTGGGGATGTTCTACAATCTTTATTAAGAAGCGGGATACCAATATACCGCGACTGGTTGTGGACTATCGCCCTCTCAATGCTGTGACTGTCAAGAACAAGTATCCTCTCCCTAGGATCAACGATCTTTTTGATCAGTTAAGTGGTGCCACCGTCTTTTCCAAAATGGATTTGAGGTCAGGGTATCACCAAATCAAGATCCGAAAAGAAGACATTCCAAAGACTGCTTTTACTACTCGTTATGGTCTTTATGAGTACACTGTCATGTCCTTTGGTCTTACCAATGCACCAGCCACTTTTATGCGGCTTATGAACTCTATCTTCATGGAGTATCTCAACAAGTTCGTTGTAGTCTACATCAACGATATTCTGGTCTATTCCAAGACTGAAGAAGAACATGCTGAACATCTATGTTTGGTGTTGACAAAGCTTCGAGAACATCGTCTCTATGCCAAGTTCTCCAAATGTGAGTTTTGGTTGCAAGAACTCATATTCCTTGGTCATGTTGTTTCTGCCGAAGGGGTTGCTGTTATTCTGGACAAGATTCAATCCATTCTTGACTGGGAATCCCCCAAATCCGTTAAGGATGTTCGAAGTTTCCTTGGGTTGGCGGGATACTACCGCCGATTCATCGAGAACTTTTCTAAGATTGCCAAGCCAATGACTGATCTTCTTAAGAAGGATAAGAAGTTTGAATGGTCTGATAAGGCTGAAGAAAGCTTTTAGGTTTTGAAAACCAAGCTAACAACTTCTCCAGTGTTAGTTCTTCCAGACACCAGTAAAGACTTTGTTGTCTTCTGTGATGCCTCACACCAAGGTCTCGGGTGTGTGCTGATGCAAGATGGTCATGTGGTGGCCTATGCCTCACGACAAGTGAAACCACACGAGAACAACTACCCAACTCATGATCTCGAGCTTGCAGCTATTGTTCATGCTCTTAACCAATGGCGACATTACCTCATTGGTAGTCATTGTGAGTTATATTCGGATCATCAGAGTTTGAAGTATCTTTTTACACAACCTGATCTGAATCTCAGGCAAAGAAGATGGTTGGAACTCATCAAAGATTATGATCTGGGTCTCAACTATCAACCCAGCAAAACCAATGCCGTTGCTGATGCACTAAGTCAAAAATCCTACTGCAACAATCTGTTGATTAAACAATCTCAACCTTCTCTTCATGAGGAATTTTCTCGACTAAAACTTGAAGTTGTTCCTCGTGGATTCCTTTCTACTCTTGAGGTGAAGTATTCTATAGAGGATGAAATCAAGTTTGCTCAAAAGAATGATTCTGAAGTTGCTGAGATCAAAGAGAACATTGTTAAGGGAGTGGCAAAATGTTTCTCTATTGATGATCAAGGTATTGTTTACTTTTGTAACCGTCTGGTGGTGCCGGAGAGAACAAAGTTGAGGGGTTTAATTCTTAAATAGGCTCATGAATCACCTCTTTCCATTCACCCTGGAGGTATCAAGATGTATCGGGATCTCCGTCAAATATTCTGGTGGTCTGGTATGAAGAAAGATATCGCTCGTTTTGTTGTTGAGTGTGACGTTTGTCGTCGCGTCAAGGCTGAACACCAAAGACCCACTGGTCTCCTACAACCGCACTATATTCCTGAGTGGAAATGGGATGAAGTTGGTATGGATTTTATCACTGGTTTTCCCAAGACTCAAAAGGGAAATCATGCCATATGGGTAATCATCGACTATTTGTCCAAGGTTGCTCACTTCCTACCTGTCCGTGAGAGCATTACTGCCAATCAGTTGGCTAAACTATATATCTCTCGGATAGTGGTCCTTCATGGAGTTCTGAAGAAAATTGTCTCTGACCGAGGGAGTTTGTTCACTTCAAGGTTTTGGTCAAGTTTCCAACAATCTATGGGAACTCACTTATCTTTCAGTACAGCTTATCATCCTAGTAGCGGTGGTCAAACCGAAAGGGTAAATCAAATCCTTGAAGACATGCTTAGAGCATGTGTCATATATTTTGGTAAGAACTGGGAGAAGTGCCTACATTTTGCTGAGTTCTCCTACAACAACAGTTATCAGTCTAGCATAGACATGGCACCTTTTCAGTTCTTATACGGAAGAGCATGTCGTACTCCTCTAAATTGGTCTAAAACCGGCGAAAGAAAGTTCTTTGGACCGGATATGATAAAAGAAGCAGAAGATCAAGTTTGTATTATATGAGATCATTTAAAAACTGCTCAGTCTCGTCAAAAGAGCTACCATGATCGTCACCATTAACATGTTGAATAAGAAGTTGGTGATCAAGCTTATCTCCGAGTCACTCCGTTAAAGGGTGTCCATCGTTTCGGTATCAAGGGCAAACTGGCTCCTTGTTATGTTGGTCCTTTCCGTGTCCTTTCCAAGTGTGGTAAGCTCGCATATCAATTGGAGTTTCCTGCAAACTTCCCTGAGGTGCATGATGTCTTTCATGTGTCTCAACTCAAGCGTTGCTTCAAAGACCCTGTATGTGGTGTTGATCACCAAACTCTTGACCTTCAAGAGGATCTGACCTATCGAGAGTATCCTGTTCGTATCCTTGATGAAGTCGAGCACAAGACTCGTCGTCAAAGCATCAAGTTTCTGAAAGTTCAGTGGTCTCATCACTCTGAGGATGAAGCAACCTGGGAATGAGAAGATCTTCTTCGATCTGAGTACCCTGCCTTCTTTTCTAAAACTTAGGAATCTTGGGACGAGATTCTTGTAAGGGGGTAGAGCTGTAACAACCCAAGTTTGTAATATATGTAATTAGTACTTAAGAGCATGAGCATGCATGAATCTTTTGCATTTTGGTTGTGTTTTGTAGACAAGAGGGGATAAAAACCCTAATCTCTAAATTGTCTTTCTTTTCAACTCTATCTTTTTCAAATGGTTTTGTATTCGAAAATCACCAAAATATGTGGATCCCAAATAGTATAAAGGGGTCCCTGCACTATTTTGGATTTTTGCAACCCTTCTGGTATTTTTGAAATAGTTCAAAACAGAAAAGATTTTGAAATACAAAAGAGAAAAGGATTTAAGAAAAAGAAAAAAAATTGTTAAAAAAAATGCAGCCCGAGCTTTCCAGGCCGCAGCCCAGCAAGCCAGGCCGCCTCTCCTTCTCTTTCCGCGGCCCAGTCGACCCACCACGGCCCTGTACCGCTTCGGGAGAAGTTCGCGTCGTCGTCTTCATCGACGACGGAGAACCAGCTCCGTGTCACTGCCGCCTCCGTCGATTCGCGCCACTCGCCGATGGCCATCTATCGTTCTCGGAAGAGGAAGATAAGACCGCCCGCGCCGTGTCCCTCTTCGCCTATGCTTCTCTCTCCCTCCCGCGCTTGCCCTCTCTCGCTCCCGTGCAGGGCTGAACCGTAGCCCGCCATGACCTCGAGCTAGAGCTCGTTCCCGACCACCCCGAGCCCTGCTGATCTTGCTAGAAGCTTCTCCACGCCGTGTGGAACCTGCTCGCCGAAGGAATCGAGCCCGGGCGCTCGCAATTGCCTGCATCGACCGCTTCTTCCCTGACCCCGACGTGCTCTGTCGTGGCTATTGTCGTCGCTCCGGTCTTTGCCCCGCCTCGCCATCACCACCAACTGCTCCAGGGTGAGCCACTGGTCCTCCTGGACGTCTTCGTTCTTTCCCCCTTGCTTTGCTTCGGTCCCGCATCGTGCACCGCCGCTCGCCGCTACCGGGCACCGTCGTAGCCGCGTCTCCGGCGACCTTTAACCAGCAGAGCCGCCACTCTCAGGTTTGCCTCGACGATCCGCGCTGAACGCACCCCTCCGCGCTAGCCCTTGTCTCCCCTAGCACCGCCAACCGCCATCGGCCGACGTGCCCCCCGTCGAGCCCATGTGGCGTCGAGGTGGCAATGAGGTGGCACCCACGTGGCCCGGACGTGGGTGTTGACCAAGGTTTGCCACGGTGGCAACCTCTGTGGCCCCTGGCCCATAGGTCAGCCTCTGTGGCTAGGCCTAGTCCCAGTAGAAAATATCCCCACCCCTATGCTGACGTCATAATGACGTAGTAAATGTGTTAAATTGTTTTAATAATTCCAGAAATTGTTATAATCTTATTAAATTCATAACTAATCAGAAAAATGTGTGTAATATATCCAAATGTTTAGAAAAATGAGATCTACACTTTAAAACTATAATCATGCATTGTTGATCAACCTAAACCCTAGATAGTTAGAGGAACATCGAAACCCCCCTAACTACATATGGGGTCGATGGAAGGCCAAGCCCTCGGCACTCCGAACCCATTTAAATCGATGTTAATCCTAGAGTTGCCATGATAACTTTAATGTGCCATATCATTCATGTGCTTGCGCATTGCATGGTTCGAGATGTTGATTGTTGCCTTCCTTTCCGGTATTGCTTCTTTGCGATAGGATCCGAGCACGAGACCAAAGTCAACGACACCGAAGATCCACATCTGTCTATTGAAGGACAAGGCAAGCGTAGCCTCTCATTCTGAACCTATGTTTTACAAAGTATCTACTTTCTCGCTGTATTACATATGATTCCAATGTGGTCTTTTGTCAGTAGCTAGAGTTACCTATCTCCTACATAGTTTCCCTGTTGTAGCCTTATACACCTGATCCACTGCTCCTAGCATACATAGGTCTGGCATGTGAGCGTTGCTAGAGCTTCTCGATGGTCAAGCTTAGCCATGCTTAGTAATTACACCTGATCCATCCCGATGGTGATGAATCGGAGATGCAAAAGAATCTAGAAAGGTAGGAGATGGAGATATGATCGGAGGTGACAAATAAATATGCTAATGCTTCCATGGGAGGCCACGTTGGGTGTGGTTCTTGTAGTCCTATCCTCGCCACCACTAGGAACCTAGTTCTTGCCTTTGGAACCGAGACGAGCGTACAGCCACACGGGGCCTGAAAACCCCTCGACTAACTAACTTGCCTAGTAGATTCCATGAGTCACATAGTTGCTTTCCATTTGGCATATGCATTGAAAATGTTTTCGAAAGAGGAGGTGAAGGAGGTGCATCATAATAGGTAGGTAAGAGTGGCCGGGGTTGCTTGGGGTGGATGGAGCCCCTAGTAAACCAACCCTGCCCACATCTCTAGGTACCGGCTTCGGGATTGGACCCGTTACGGCGGAACCTTCCTTAGGGCATGACTCATGGTCTCGGCGAAAGCAAGGTAAAGGTCATGGTCAACCACCCTCTGCCGGCCCTCCAAGGAAGGGGGCTAATAATATTTGGCATTAAGAGTCGATTCGTACGTGTGGGTAAAGTTGTACACCCCTGCAGGGTTAAATCTTTTCGAAAAGCCGTGTTCACGTTTATGAATGCTTGGTGACCAAATTCTAAGATCATAGATAACATTAACTAAAAGTAAAACCTATTGATCCACGTGTGCTTAAGGATTCTTCCTCGGGGGTTCGAGGGGGTGATCCTAGATGAGGAGTTCAGATGTACGTGGTTAACAAGTTCAGATGTTCAAGATGGAGTTGTCGCTCTCTTACCCTGTTTTGAAAGTATTCTGTGTAGACGAGCCTCTTCTCTCCCTCTTGTTACAACCAAAATTGGATTTATGCAAAGAAAATCCAGAGAAAGCTTTTCTAGCTAGAGCATGTAGATACTAGGTTATCTAAGTCTTACGGAGTACATTCTCGTACTCATCCTTGCGCTATTGTTGTTTTTCCTCAGATGATATAGTCGCAACTGAAGGTGGCTTCTACGTTGACATCGACGACTAGTTGGGGGTCCCAAGTAGCAGCCTGAGGATTATGGGTTGGACATCGCTTATGTTTATGGCCTCTTAGGCCCTTTGTTAAGTTTGTTGTGTAGAACAACATAATTGGCTTTCGCTGTTTGGTGTAATGATGGGTCTGTGACCCCTGGTTTGTAATAATCTGATATCTTACTCTATTAAGAGTTTAAACTTATGTTGTTGAATCCCTGTGTTCTGTAATGCTACTGAATCATATACTGTGAGTCCCTGAGGTTGGAGTTAAGTTTATCTTGGAGGATAATCCGAGGTTTGGTTAACCCTAATCCCGGGGGTGTTACAGAATGGATCTTTTGGACACGCCTTATTTAGGTTCATGTAATTGATACACATACGCCACACCACTGCTACATTCGGATCATCCTTCTTATTTTCCACAAGCACCGGATTAGAGAGTCAATCCGGATAGAGTACTTCGATGATAAACCTGGCTCCAAGGAGTCGAGCTATCTCATCACCAATTACCTTTATCCTATCTTCGGTGAAGCGGCGGAGAGGTTGCTTCACCGGCTTAGCTCCGGGTCTCACATGCAAAGAGTGCTCAGCCAACTCCCTCGATACACCTTGCAGGTCCTATGTGGACCAAGCAAAGATATCCCGATTCTCATGGAGGAAGTGAACGATCTTGCTTTCCTATTTGTCGCTTAACCCGACACCAATAGTTACGATGCGCTCTGAGAACTGGTCATCAATAAGCACCTTCTTGGTATCTTTTGTTTCTTGAAATGAAACACTTCCATGCGGGTTACTCAGCACCGGCATATTCAGCTGCGTGGACTAAGCCAATGGCGCCACCTCTTGGATCCTTCTCTTCTCCTGTGTTATCACCAGTGACTCGGCTAAATTTGACCCAGCTGGGGCACACTGATGGAACGCCAGAAGTCCCATGTTATTATGATCACCCCATTTGGCCCTGGCATCTTCATCTTCAGGTAGCTAATATGGTCACTTGCCATGAACTTTGAAAGAGCAATTCTGTCAAGTAACGCATGATATGTACTGTCCAAGTCAACAACTTCAAACTCCAGATTCTCAGTTCGGCAATTCTCCCTCGTGTCGAATAACACGTCGATTCGGACCTTGCCAATAGGCGCGTAGGAAATACCCGACACAATGCCATGGAAAGTTATCTTTGTTGCCTGGAGCATATTCTCTGAGACTCCCAGCTTGTGCATTATGTCCATGTACATAATGTTAATGCTACTCCCATTGTCAATCAGTACCTTGGAAAACCTCGCGTTAATATCCGGCCCAATAAAAGTTGGGTCTAGCACTAGTGCATGGGATCCAAGACTCGACATGAGCCTAGGATAATCCCTGATGCTCCATGTGATTTCCTGCTTCGTCCAAGGCACATACCTCGTCACAGCCGGCATAACTGCATTTACTGCATATGTCGGCGATGCACGCTCTTTCTGTCAGTTTCCTCTGTGGTAAACACACAGTAGCCCTGATGGTGTTCTCTGTATTCATTTCTCTCGTCATAGCCAGTGTACCTTTGGTTCTGCTGGTGTTGGTTCGCCACCTGATGCATTGCATCCCTTCGCTCATGGTTCTCATACCTCGGCGGAGGTGGTGGTAACATCATCTGCTACCCATTTGCCCCGGTGAGCTGTTGCTGCCGAGGTGCATCGTGCCAAGGTGCATCAGGCTGAGGTGCCTGAACACTCCTTGAGCCACTTTGCTCTATTTTCTTCATCGCAATAGAGCACCAGTGTGGCAGACATTACATAACCACAATCAATTGAGTGTGCGTGGTCATGTGGATCATCGTGGTTTGGAAAACAACACATGCAATGACACTACATGTGTTAGACCATGGTTAGAATGCCTAGCAACATGTTGGAATGCATATGCCACATGCAATGGAGAACCAATGTGGCAGAGGTTGCATCACCACACCCAGTTGAGTGTGTGTGGTCATGTGGATCGTTGTGATTTGGAAAAAACACATGCAAAGACACTCCATGTGTCAGACCATGGTCAGAAATCCCAGGAACATGTTGGAATGCATCTGCCACATGCAATGGAGTACCAGTGTGGTAGAGGTCGCATCACAGAACATAGTTGAGTGTGTGTGTGGTCATGTGGATCATTGTTATTTAGAAATGACACATGCAATGACACTCCATGTGTCAGACCATGGTCAGAAAGCCTAGAAACATGTTGGAATACAGCTGCCACATGAAATGGAGCAACGGTGTGGCACAGATTGCATCAGTACACCCAATTGAGTGTGTGTGGTCATGCGGATCATTGTGGTTTGGAAAATAACACATCAAATGACACTCCATGTGTCTGACCATTGTTAGAAAGCCCAGGAACATGTTGGAATGCATATTCCACATGCAATGGAGCACCAGTGTGGCAGAGGTTGCACCACCACACCCAGTTGAGTGTGTGTGGTCATGTGGATCATTGTTGTTTGGAAAAGAACACATGCAAAGACACTCCATGTGTCATACCATGGTCAGAAAGCCCATGAACATGTTGGAATGCATCTAACACATGCAATGGAGCACTAGTGTGGCAGAGGTTACATCACCGCACTCGGTTGAGTGTGTGTGGTCATGTGGATAATTGTGGTTTGGAAAATAACACATGCAATGACACTCCATGTGTCAGACCGTGGTCAAAAAGCCTAGGAATATGTTGGAATGCATTTGCCACATGCAATAGAGCACCAGTGTGGCAGACGTTGCATAACCACACCCAATTGAGTGTGTTTGGTCATGTGGATCATCGTGGTTTGGAAAACAACACATGCAATGACACTCCATGTGTCAGACCATGGTTAGAATGCCTAGGAACATGTTAGAATGCATATGCAACATGCAATCGAGAACCTATGTGAAAGAGGTTGCATCACCACACCAGTTGAGTGTGTGTGGTCATGTGGATCATTGTGATTTGGAAAAAAACACATTCAATGACACTCTATGTGTTAGACCATGGTTAGAAATCGCAGGAACATGTTGGAATGCATCTGCCACATGCAATGGAGTACCAGTGTGGTAGATGTTGCATCACAGAACCTAGTTGAGTGTGTGTGGTCATGTGGATCATTGTTATTTGGAAAATAACACATGCAATGACACTCCATGTGTCAGAACTTGGTATGAAAGCCTAGGAACATGTTGGAATGCATCTACCACATGCAATAGAGAACCAGTGTGGCAGAGGTTGCATTACCACACCCAGTTGAGTGTGTGTGGTCATGTGGATCATTGTGGTTTGGAAAAGAACACATGCACTGGCACTCCATGTGTCAGACCATGGTCAGAAAGCCTAGGAACATGTTGACATGCATCTACCACATGCAACAGCGCACCAGTGTGGCAGACGTTGCATAACGACACCCAATTGAGTGTGTGTGGTCATGTGGATCATCGTGGTTTGGAAAACAACACATGCAATGATACTACATGTGTCAGACCATGGTTAGAATTCCTAGGAACATGTTGGAATGCATATGCCACATGCAATGGAGAACCAATGTGGCAGAGGTTGCATCACCACACCTAGTTGAGTGTGTGTGGTCATGTGGATCATTGTCATTTCAAAAAAACACATGCAATGACACTCCTTGTGTCAGACCATGGTTAGAAATCCCAGAAACATGTTGGAATGCATCTGCCACATGCAATGGAGTACCAGTGTGGTAGAGGTTGCATCACAGAACCTAGTTGAGTGTGTGTGTGGTCATGTGGATCATTGTTATTTAGAAAAGGACACATGCAATGACACTCCATGTGTCAGACCATGGTCACAAAGCCCAGAAACATGTTGGAATACAACTGCCACATGAAATGGAGCACCAGTGTGGCAGAGGTTGCATCACCACACCCAATTGAGTGTGTGTGGTCATGTTGATCATTATGGTTTGTAAAATAACACATCAAATGACACTCATGTGTCTAACCATTGTCAGAAAGGCCAGGAACATGTTCGAATGCATATTCCACATGCAATGGGGCACTAGTGTTTTAGAGGTTGCACCACCATACCCAGTTGAGTGTGTGTGGTCATGTGGATCATTGTGGTTTAGAAAAGAACACATGCAAAGACACTCCATGTGTCAGACCATGGTCAGAAAGCCCAGGAACATGTTGGAATGCAGCTGACACATGCAATGGAGCACTAGGGTGGCAGAGGTTGCATCACCACACCCAATTGAGTGTGTGTGGTCATGTGGATCATTGTGGTTTCGTAAAGAACACATGCAATGACACTCCATGTGTTAGAACATGGTAAGAAATCCCAGGAACATGTTGGAATGCATATTCCACATGCAATGGAGCACCAGTGTGGTAGAGGTTGCACCACCACACCCAGTTGAGTGTGTGTGGTCATGTGGATCATTGTGGTTTGGAAAACAACACATGCAAAGACACTCCATGTTTCAGAACATGGTAATAAATCCCAGGAACATGTTGGAATGCATCTGCCACATGCAATGGAGCACCATTGTGGCAGAGGTTGTGTCACCACACCCAGTTGAGTGTGTGTGGTCATCTGGATCATTGTGGTTTGCAAAAGAACACATGAATGACACTCCATGTGTTAGACCATGGTCAGAAAGCCCAAAACAAGTTAGAATGCAACTGCCACATGCAATGGAGCACCAATGTGCCAAAGGTTGGATCACCACATCTAGTTGAGTGTGTGTAGTCATGTGGATCATTGTGGTTTGGAAAAAAAATGTAATGACACTCCATCTGTTAGACCATTGTCAAAAAGACCAGGAACATGTTGGAATGCAGCTGCCACATGAAATGGAGCACCAATGTGGCAGAGTTGCATCACCACACACAGTTGAGTGTGTGTGGTCATGTGGATAACTGTGGTTTGGAAAAGAACACATGCAATGACACTCCATGTGTGAGACAGTTGTCAGAAAGCCTAGGAATATGTTGGAATGCATCTGCCACATGCAATAGAGAACAAGTGTGGCAGAAGTTGCATAACCACACCCAATTGAGTGTGTGTGGTCATGTGGATCATCGTGGTTGGGAAAACAACACATGCAATGACACTCCATGTGTCAGACCATGGTTAGAATGCCTAGGAACATGTTTGAATGCATATGCCACATGCAATGGTGAACCAGTGTGGCAGAGGTTGTATCACAGAACCTAGTTGAGTGTGTGTGGTCATGTGGATCATTGTGATTTGGAAAAAACACATGCAATGACACTCCATGTGTCCGACCATGGTCAGAACTCCCAGGAACATGTTGGAATGCATCTGCCACATGCAATGGAGTACTAGTGTGGTAGAGGTTGCATCACAAAACCTAGTTGAGTGTGTGTGTGGTCATGTGGATCATTGTTATTTGGAAAAGAACACATGCAATGACACTCCATGTGTCAGACCTTGGTCAGAAATCCTAGGAACATGTTGGAATGCATATGCCACATGCAATAGAGCACCAGTGTGTCAGAGGTTGCATTACCACACCCAGTTGAGTGTATGTGGTCATGTGGATCCTTGTGGTTTGGAAAAGAACATATGCAATGACACTCCATGTGTTAGACCATGGTCAAAAAGCCCATGAACATGTTGGAATACATATTCCAGATGCAATGGAGCACTAGTGTGGTAGAGGTTGCACCACCACACCCAGTTGAGTGTGTGTGGTCATGTGTATCATTGTGGTTTGGAAAAGAACACATGAAAAGACACTCCATGTGTCAGACCATGGTCAGAAAGCCTAGGAACATGTTGGAATACAGCTGACACATGCAATGGAGATCCAGTGGACCAAGTTGAGTGTGTGTGGTCATGTGGATCATTGTGATTTGGAAAACAACACATACAATGACACTCCATGTGTCAGACCATGGTCAGAAATCCCAGGAACATGTTGGAATGCATCTGCCACATGCAATGGAGTACAATTGTGGTAGAGGTTGCATCACAAAACCTAGTTGAGTGTGTGTGTGGTCATGTGGATCATTGTTATTTGGAAAAGAACATATGCAATGACACTCCGTGTGTTAGAACTTGGTCAGAAAGCCTAGGAACATGTTGGAATGCATCTTCCACATGCAATAGAGAACCACTGTGGTAGAGGTTGCATTACCACACCTAGTTGAGTGTGTGTGGTCATGGGGATCATTGTGGTTTGGAAAAGAACACATGCAATGACACTCCATGTGTCAGACCGTGGTCAAAAAGCCTCGGAACATGTTGGAATGCATCTGCCACATGCAATAGAGCACTAGTCTAGAAGACATTGCATAACCACACCCAATTGAGTGTGTGTGGTCATGTGGATCATTGTGGTTTGGAAAACAACACAGGCAATGACAGTCCATGTGTCAGACCATGGTTAGAATGCCTAGGAACATTTTGGAATGCATATGCCACATGCAATGGAGAACCAGTGTGGCAGAGGTTGCATCACCACACCCAGTTGAGTGTGTGTGGTCATGTGGATCATTGTCGTTTGGAAAAAAACATATGTAATTACACTCCATGTGTTAGACCATGGTCAGAAATCCCAGGAACATATTGGAATGCATCTGCCACATGCAATGGAGTACGAGTGTGGTAGAGGTTGCATCATAGAACCTAGTTGAGTGTGTGTGGTCATGTGGATCGTTGTTATTTGGAAAAGAACACACGCAATGACACTCCATGTGTTAGGCCTTGGTTAGAAAGCCTAGGAACATGTTGGAATGCATATGCGACAAGCAGTAAAGCACTAGTGTGGTAGAGGTTGCATTACCACACCTAGTTGAGTGTATGTGGTCATGTGGATCATTGTGATTTGGAAAAGAACACATGCAATGACACTCCATGTGTCAGACCATGGTTAGAAATCCCAGGAACATGTTGGAATGCATCTGCCACATGCAATGGAGTACCAGTGTGGTAGAGGTTGCATCACATAACCTAGTTAACTGTGTGTGTGGTCATGTGGATCCTTGTTATTTGGAAAATAACACATGCAATGACACTCCAGGTGTCAGAACTTGGTCAGAAAGCCTAGGAACATGTTGGAATGCATCTGCCACATGCAATAGAGAACCAGTGTGGCAGAGGTTGCATTACCACACCCAGTTGAGTGTGTGTGGTCATGTGGATCATTGTGGTTTGGAAAAGAACACATGCACTGGCACTCCATGTGTCAGACCATGGTCAGAAAGCCTAGGAACATGTTGGCATGCATCTACCACATGCAACAGCGCACCAGTGTGGCAGACGTTGCATAACCACACCCAATTGAGTGTGTGTGGTCATGTGGATCATCGTGGTTTGGAAAACAACACATGCAATGATACTACATGTGTCAGACCATGGTTAGAATTCCTAGGAACATGTTGGAATGCATATGCCACATGCAATGGAGAACCAATGTGGCAGAGGTTGCATCACCACACCTAGTTGAGTGTGTGTGGTCATGTGGATCATTGTGATTTCAAAAAAACACATGCAATAACACTCCTTGTGTCAGACCATGGTTAGAAATCCCAGAAACATGTTGGAATGCATCTGCCACATGCAATGGAGTACCAGTGTGGTAGAGGTTGCATCACAGAACCTAGTTGAGTGTGTGTGTGGTCATGTGGATCATTGTTATTTAGAAAAGGACACATGCAATGACACTCCATGTGTCAGACCATGGTCACAAAGCCCAGAAACATGTTGGAATACAACTGCCACATGAAATGGAGCACCAGTGTGGCAGAGGTTGCATCACCACACCCAATTGAGTGTGTGTGGTCATGTTGATCATTATAGTTTGTAAAATAACACATCAAATGACACTCATGTGTCTGACCATTGTCAGAAAGGCCAGGAACATGTTCGGATGCATATTCCACATGCAATGGAGCAGTAGTGTGGTAGAGGTTGCACCACCATACCCAGTTGAGTGTGTGTGGTCATGTGGATCATTGTGGTTTGGAAAAGAACACATGCAAAGACACTCCATGTGTCAGACCATGGTCAGAAAGCCCAAGAACATGTTGGAATGCAGCTGACACATGCAATGGAGCACTAGGGTGGCAGAGGTTGCATGACCACACCCAATTGAGTGTGTGTGGTCATGTGGATCATTGTGGTTTGGAAAACAACACATGCAATGACACTCCATGTGTTATAACATGGTAACAAAATCCCAGGAACATGTTGGAATGCATATTCCACATGCAATGGAGCACCAGTGTGGTAGAGGTTGCACCACCACACCCAGTTGAGTGTGTGTGGTCAAGTGGATCATTGTGGTTTGGAAAACAACACATGCAAAGACACTCCATGTTTCAGAACATGGTAAGAAATCCCAGGAACATGTTGGAATGCATCTGCCACATGCAATGGAGCACCATTGTGGCAGAGGTTGTGTCACCACACCCAGTTGAGTGTGTGTGGTCATGTGGATCATTGTGGTTTGCAAAAGAACACATGAATGACACTCCATGTGTTAGACCATGGTCAGAAAGCCCAAAACAAGTTAGAAAGCAACTGCCACATGCAATGGAGCACCAATGTGCCAAAGGTTGCATCACCACATCTAGTTGAGTGTGTGTAGTCATGTGGATCATTGTGGTTTGGAAAAAACATGTAATGACACTCCATCTGTTAGACCATTGTCAAAAAGACCAGGAACATGTTGGAATGCAGCTGCCACATGAAATGGAGCACCAATGTGGCAGAGTTGCATCACCACACACAGTTGAGTGTGTGTGGTCATGTGGATAACTGTGGTTTGGAAAAGAACACATGCAATGACACTCCATGTGTGAGACAGTTGTCAGAAAGCCTAGGAATATGTTGGAATGCATCTGCCACATGCAATAGAGAACAAGTGTGGCAGAAGTTGCATAACCACACCCAATTGAGTGTGTGTGGTCATGTGGATCATCGTGGTTGGGAAAACAACACATGCAATGACACTCCATGTGTCAGACCATGGTTAGAATGCCTAGGAACATGTTGGAATGCATATGCCACATGCAATGGTGAACAAGTGTGGCAGAGGTTGTATCACAGAACCTAGTTGAGTGTGTGTGGTCATGTGGATCATTGTGATTTGGAAAAAACACATGCAATGACACTCCATGTGTCCGACCATGGTCAGAAATCCCAGGAACATGTTGGAATGCATCTGCCACATGCAATGGAGTACAATTGTGGTAGAGGTTGCATCACAAAACCTAGTTGAGTGTGTGTGTGGTCATGTGGATCATTGTTATTTGGAAAAGCTCATATGCAATGACACTCCGTGTGTTAGAACTTGGTCAGAAAGCCTAGGAACATGTTGGAATGCATCTTCCACATGCAATAGAGAACCACTGTGGTAGAGGTTGCATTACCACACCTAGTTGAGTGTGTGTGGTCATGGGGATCATTGTGGTTTGGAAAAGAACACATGCAATGACACTCCATGTGTCAGACCGTGGTCAAAAAGCCTAGGAACATGTTGGAATGCATCTGCCACATGCAATAGAGCACTAGTCTAGAAGACATTGCATAACCACACCCAATTGAGTGTGTGTGGTCATGTGGATCATTGTGGTTTGGAAAACAACACAGGCAATGACAGTCCATGTGTCAGACCATGGTTAGAATGCCTAGGAACATTTTGGAATGCATATGCCACATGCAATGGAGAACCAGTGTGGCAGAGGTTGCATCACCACACCCAGTTGAGTGTGTGTGGTCATGTGGATCATTGTCGTTTGGAAAAAAACATATGTAATTACACTCCATGTGTTAGACCATGGTCAGAAATCCCAGGAACATATTGGAATGCATCTGCCACATGCAATGGAGTACGAGTGTGGTAGAGGTTGCATCATAGAACCTAGTTGAGTGTGTGTGGTCATGTGGATCGTTGTTATTTGGAAAAGAACACACGCAATGACACTCCATGTGTTAGGCCTTGGTTAGAAAGCCTAGGAACATGTTGGAATGCATATGCGACAAGCAGTAAAGCACCAGTGTGGTAGAGGTTGCATTACCACACCTAGTTGAGTGTATGTGGTCATGTGGATCATTGTGATTTGGAAAAGAACACATGCAATGACACTCCATGTGTCAGACCATGGTTAGAAATCCCAGGAACATGTTGGAATGCATCTGCCACATGCAATGGAGTACCAGTGTGGTAGAGGTTGCATCACATAACCTAGTTAACTGTGTGTGTGGTCATGTGGATCCTTGTTATTTGGAAAATAACACATGCAATGACACTCCAGGTGTCAGAACTTGGTCAGAAAGCCTAGGAACATGTTGGAATGCATCTGCCACATGCAATAGAGAACCAGTGTGGCAGAGGTTGCATTACCACACCCAGTTGAGTGTGTGTGGTCATGTGGATCATTGTGGTTTGGAAAAGAACACATGCACTGGCACTCCATGTGTCAGACCATGGTCAGAAAGCCTAGGAACATGTTGGCATGCATCTACCACATGCAACAGCGCACCAGTGTGGCAGACGTTGCATAACCACACCCAATTGAGTGTGTGTGGTCATGTGGATCATCGTGGTTTGGAAAACAACACATGCAATGATACTACATGTGTCAGACCATGGTTAGAATTCCTAGGAACATGTTGGAATGCATATGCCACATGCAATGGAGAACCAATGTGGCAGAGGTTGCATCACCACACCTAGTTGAGTGTGTGTGGTCATGTGGATCATTGTGATTTCAAAAAAACACATGCAATAACACTCCTTGTGTCAGACCATGGTTAGAAATCCCAGAAACATGTTGGAATGCATCTGCCACATGCAATGGAGTACCAGTGTGGTAGAGGTTGCATCACAGAACCTAGTTGAGTGTGTGTGTGGTCATGTGGATCATTGTTATTTAGAAAAGGACACATGCAATGACACTCCATGTGTCAGACCATGGTCACAAAGCCCAGAAACATGTTGGAATACAACTGCCACATGAAATGGAGCACCAGTGTGGCAGAGGTTGCATCACCACACCCAATTGAGTGTGTGTGGTCATGTTGATCATTATAGTTTGTAAAATAACACATCAAATGACACTCATGTGTCTGACCATTGTCAGAAAGGCCAGGAACATGTTCGGATGCATATTCCACATGCAATGGAGCAGTAGTGTGGTAGAGGTTGCACCACCATACCCAGTTGAGTGTGTGTGGTCATGTGGATCATTGTGGTTTGGAAAAGAACACATGCAAAGACACTCCATGTGTCAGACCATGGTCAGAAAGCCCAGGAACATGTTGGAATGCAGCTGACACATGCAATGGAGCACTAGGGTGGCAGAGGTTGCATGACCACACCCAATTGAGTGTGTGTGGTCATGTGGATTATTGTGGTTTGGAAAACAACACATGCAATGACACTCCATGTGTTATAACATGGTAACAAAATCCCAGGAACATGTTGGAATGCATATTCCACATGCAATGGAGCACCAGTGTGGTAGAGGTTGCACCACCACACCCAGTTGAGTGTGTGTGGTCATGTGGATCATTGTGGTTTGGAAAACAACACATGCAAAGACACTCCATGTTTCAGAACATGGTAAGAAATCCCAGGAACATGTTGGAATGCATCTGCCACATGCAATGGAGCACCATTGTGGCAGAGGTTGTGTCACCACACCCAGTTGAGTGTGTGTGGTCATGTGGATCATTGTGGTTTGCAAAAGAACACATGAATGACACTCCATGTGTTAGACCATGGTCAGAAAGCCCAAAACAAGTTAGAAAGCAACTGCCACATGCAATGGAGCACCAATGTGCCAAAGGTTGCATCACCACATCTAGTTGAGTGTGTGTAGTCATGTGGATCATTGTGGTTTGGAAAAAACATGTAATGACACTCCATCTGTTAGACCATTGTCAAAAAGACCAGGAACATGTTGGAATGCAGCTGCCACATGAAATGGAGCACCAATGTGGCAGAGTTGCATCACCACACACAGTTGAGTGTGTGTGGTCATGTGGATAACTGTGGTTTGGAAAAGAACACATGCAATGACACTCCATGTGTGAGACAGTTGTCAGAAAGCCTAGGAATATGTTGGAATGCATCTGCCACATGCAATAGAGAACAAGTGTGGCAGAAGTTGCATAACCACACCCAATTGAGTGTGTGTGGTCATGTGGATCATCGTGGTTGGGAAAACAACACATGCAATGACACTCCATGTGTCAGACCATGGTTAGAATGCCTAGGAACATGTTGGAATGCATATGCCACATGCAATGGTGAACAAGTGTGGCAGAGGTTGTATCACAGAACCTAGTTGAGTGTGTGTGGTCATGTGGATCATTGTGATTTGGAAAAAACACATGCAATGACACTCCATGTGTCCGACCATGGTCAGAAATCCCAGGAACATGTTGGAATGCATCTGCCACATGCAATGGAGTACTAGTGTGGTAGAGGTTGCATCACAAAACCTAGTTGAGTGTGTGTGTGGTCATGCGGATCATTGTTATTTGGAAAAAACACATGCAATGACACTCCATGTGTCAGACCTTGGTCAGAAATCCTAGGAACATGTTGGAATGCATATGCCACATGCAATAGAGCACCAGTGTGTCAGACGTTGCATTACCACACCCAGTTGAGTGTATGTGGTCATGTGGATCCTTGTGGTTTGGAAAAGAACACATGCAATGACACTCCATGTGTTAGACCATGGTCAAAAAGCCCATGAACATGTTGGAATGCATATTCCAGATGCAATGGAGCACTAGTGTGGTAGAGGTTGCACCACCACACCCAGTTGAGTGTGTGTGGTCATGTGTATCATTGTGGTTTGGAAAAGAACACATGCAAAGACACTCCATGTGTCAGACCATGGTCAGAAAGCCTAGGAACATGTTGGAATACAGCTGACACATGCAACGGAGATCCAGTGGACCAAGTTGAGTGTGTGTGGTCATGTGGATCATTGTTATTTGGAAAACAACACATACAATGACACTCCATGTGTCAGGCCATGGTCAGAAATCCCAGGAACATGTTGGAATGCATCTGCCACATGCAATGGAGTACTATTGTGGTAGAGGTTGCATCACAAAACCTAGTTGAGTGTGTGTGTGGTCATGTGGATCATTGTTATTTGGAAAAGAACATATGCAATGACACTCCATGTGTTAGAACTTTGTCAAAAAGCCTAGGAACATGTTGGAATGCATCTTCCACATGCAATAGAGAACCACTATGGTATAGGTTGCATTACCACACCAGTTGAGTGTGTGTGGTCATGGGGATCATTGTGGTTTGGAAAAGAACACATGCAATGACACTCCATTTGTCAGACTGTGGTCAAAAATCCTAGGAACATGTTGGAATGCATCTGCCACATGCAATAGAGAACCAGTCTGGCAGACGTTGCATAACCACACCCAATTGAGTGTGTGTGGTCATGTGGATCATCGTGGTTTGTAAAACAACATAGGCAATGACAGTCCATGTGTCAGACCATGGTTAGAATGCCTAGGAACATTTTGGAATGCATATGCCACATGCAATGGAGAACCAGTGTGGCAGAGGTTGCATCAGCACACCAGTTGAGTGTGTGTGGTCATGGGGATCATTGTGGTTTGGAAAAGAACACATGCAATGACACTCCATGTGTCAGACTATGGTCAAAAAGCCTAGGAACATGTTGGAATGCATCTGCCACATGCAATAGAGAACCAGTCTGGCAGACGTTGCATAACCACACCCAATTGAGTGTGTGTGGTCATGTGGATCATCGTGGTTTGTAAAACAACATAGGCAATGACAGTCCATGTGTCAGACCATGGTTAGAATGCCTAGGAACATTTTGGAATGCATATGCCACATGCAATGGAGAACCAGTGTGGCAGAGGTTGCATCAGCACACCCAGTTGAGTGTGTGTGGTCATGTGGATCATTGTCGTTTGGAAAAAACATATGCAATTACACTTCATATGTTAGACCATGGTCAGAAATCCCAGGAACATATTGGAATGCATCTGCCACATGCAATGGAGTACGAGTGTGGTAGAGGTTGCATCATAGAACCTAGTTGAGTGTGTGTGGTCATGTGGATCGTTGTTATTTGGAAAAGAACACACGCAATGACACTCCATGTGTTAGGCCTTGGTTAGAAAGCCTAGGAACATGTTGGAATGCATATGCGACAAGCAGTAGAGAACCAGTGTGGTAGAGGTTGCATTACCACACCTAGTTGAGTGTATGTGGTCATGTGGATCATTGTGATTTGGAAAATAACACATGCAATGACACTCCATGTGTCAGACCATGGTTAGAAATCCCAGGAACATGTTGGAATGCATCTGCCACATGCAATGGAGTACCAGTGTGGTAGAGGTTGCATCACATAACCTAGTTAACTGTGTGTGTGGTCATGTGGATCCTTGTTATTTGGAAAATAACACATGCAATGACACTCCATGTGTCAGAACTTGGTCAGAAAGCCTACGAACATGTTCGAATGCATCTGCCACATGAGATAGAGAACCAGTGTGGTAGAGGTTGCATTACCACACCAGTTGAGTGTGTGTGGTCATGTGGATCATTGTGGTTTGGAAAAGACCACATGCAATGACACTCCATGTGTCAGACCATGGTCAAAAAGCCTAGGAACATGTTCGCATGCATCTGCCACATGTAACAGAGCACCAGTGTGGCAGACGTTGCATAACCACACCCAATTGAGTGTGTTTGGTCATGTGGATCATTGTCGTTTGGAAAACAACACATGCAGTGACACTACATGTATGAGACCATGGTTAGAATGCCTAGGAACATGTTGGAATGCATATGCCATATGCAATGGAGAACCAATGTGGCAGATGTTGCATCACCACACCCAGTTGAGTGTGTGTGGTCATGTGGATCATTGTGATTTTGAAAAAAACACATGCAATGACACTCCATGTGTCAGACCATGGTCAAAAATCCCAGGAACGTGTTGGAATGCAACTGCCAGATGCAATGGAGTAACAGTGTGGTAGAGGTTGCATCACAGAACCTATTTAAGTGTGTGTGTGGTCATGTGGATCATTGTTATTTAGAAAAGGACACAAGCAATGACACTCCATGTGTTAGACCATGGTTAGAAAGGCCACAAACATGTTGGACTACAACTACCACATGAAATGGAGCACCAGTGTGGCAGAGGTTGCATCAGCACACCCAATTGAGTGTGTGTGGTCATGTGGATCATTATGGTTTGGAAAATAACACATCAAATGACACCCCATTTGTCTAACCATTGTCAGAAAGCCCAGGAACAAGTTGGAATGCATATTCCACATGCAATGGAGCACTAGTGTGGTAGAGGTTGCACCACCACACCCAGTTGAGTGTGTGTGGTCATGTGGATCATTGTGGTTTGGAAAAAAACACATGCAAAGACACTCCATGTGTCAGACCATGGTCAGAAAGCCAGGAACATGTTGGAATGCAGCTGACACATGCAATGGAGCAGTAGTGTGGCATAGGTTGCATCACCACACCCATTTGAGTGTGTGTGGTCATGTGGATGATTGTGGTTTGGAAAATGTAACACCCTCTAATCGACCCTATGCAGATGCTAGCGCTTCCCGCCAAACCCGCATAGAAATGATTAAAGGACGCCCACCAGGCACTTGTGTGCGGGTGGAAAACGAAGTAATACCATTACACAATAGTTCACGATGGAACCCACAGAACAGATATATATACAACACGACTCCATGAGTCAAGCATACAGATATTCTATACAAAGATCCAAATCACCTTGAAAACGATAGAGCGTATGACTATGGACAAGATGCAAATGGGGCTAAGAGCCCTGAAGAATAACCAATGGCGTCCATAATCCTGCCCAGGCCAAGCCGGAAGGGTAACCCTGCTAACGACGTCGATCTCAAACCTGCTAAAACAAAAGGGGTGCCGACAAAGGGCAAAGGAAAAAGAGGAGCGTCAGTACTGAGGCCAGTACACAGCGAGGCTAGAATTCGGCGGCTCTCGCCTACATAGGTATGGTGGACTGAAGCGGCAACGCAGCATGCACTAAACAACCTATAGAGACTCGATTAACTGTCGGCTATTAGAGAGAGATAAGAAAGACCTATTCGGAACCAACCTTATACTAACACCAATCATACCCATCCTGGCATTTCCCCCTCGATACCAAACAAGGAAGTCAAACCGAGGAACTCACACAGTTGGCAGTTTTATTCATTCTATTATAGTTGTAGCACTTACTAGTCAGATATAGATAGCATGAGTCATCCTGATAGCATAAGTAGTGGGCAGTTTTAGTTAACCATTCAGTTGTAGTTGCAGTACTTACTAGTCAGATACAATTAGCATGTGACATCCCAAACCCAGCAGTTGTTGGCACTTTTATTTCATTCCATTGGAGTCGTGATACTTACTAGGAAGGTATAACATGACACGATACAACCCAACTCCACCAGTTGTTGGTACTTTTATTATCCATTCCATTGTAGTAAAGCTGATTACTAGTCACATATTAGGTCAAATTTATAACACTACTTTAGTTATGCTTGTCTATGATCGAGATATTGTGCTCCAAGTCGTCCATAACCGCGGACACGGCTTTCAGAAAGATTTACCCTGCAGGGGTGCACAAATAGAAACACAGACATGATCAACCTCGGAAAAACCAAATTAAAACCCAACTAGGATTTCACGATAAAGCAATCACAGGATTCATAAAATATTTCAGGGAGCCACCCCACTAAGCTACTCGCAACAAAGTTGGCTGGCTCCGAGACGGACCTAGGGTTTGTGACAATGGCTGTAAACGACTGGGAACCCGAAAGTGTGACTGGGCTTGTCGATACCGCGAAAACATTCCACGTTCCAAAACAGTACAGGTGCTCCACGCACAGTCGTAAATAAAGCAGTAAAACATGGCATAAGTACAGGTTAGTAATAAAGCCCCAAACTACTTTGTGGCCCCAAGAAATAAGAAATGAATCAAGCTCTAGCTAAGGGGGATTCATAGAGTCTCCCGTATGTGGATAGTGCGAATAGTCAAGGAACAGGTATCAAGTACTCGGGGCTTACGGGACACAAGTGGACATGAAAAACCAAATAGCATATATCGCCCACCGGTGCCTCTTTTATTAGTTGTCCCAGCAATTTAATAGTTGTATTTAAAGTCATGATCCTCTCCACCATTAAGCATCTCCACCATTAAGCATGTGCCAACCTTCCAACAACGGTGGAACAACAACGACACAAAGCAGCACCTGAGCAAGCAACTACGACTCGCAAGGCCGACTGTCTACCAAACAACTGGTAATAGGAGGTGTCCAAGGCAATATAAAGGCTGCACGGAATATATCTGGTACGGAACACTAAAGCATCACGACACGGATAGCAATAGATCAACAGGAGGAAATAAAGACTATAAATGCAAAATAGGCACAAAGGGGGAGATTGCTCGCCTGGGAAACACTGCCGAAGATACATTATCCGAAGGACTTGTCGATACTCGCATCCACTCAACGGCCTAATCTACGAAGAAGCAAACACTAAAAGAAACACCGGATACACTATTTAATACTGCGATAGAAGATCGGGCATGATGCATGCATGACATGGCAAAGATGCGATGCGCCTAGGCAATATTAAGCGGAACCGGGGTCCCGACGATTAATTAGAAGGTTCATTTTATTTAACTACCCCGCAATTTAAATGTTGAATTAACATGACAAAACATGGCATCGGTTCGCTACACAAATTTAAATGGAGCCAATATAAGACTAGAAAAGCCCGCATATGGTCTCCATATTTAATTATAAGATGAATCGGCATAATGCCCCCAAACCACACAATATGCATGCGAGTATGAATGATTCAATATGCAACAAGTATATATGTCATATTATAAAAATAGGGGTTGTATCAGGGTCACACATTAGGGGCGAAGGTCTTGGTTTCGAGAAGTTTGGGTCCGGCGGGATCGGTCTTCGGATCGGGGCTTCGGGGTTTCGGCGTCTCCGAGTCCGAGAATAAGATCTTGACGTTCCATGTTGACGACCTTGAGTCTCCATATCGAAGTTGTTCGGTTCCACATCAGTGAGGATTACGACTTCATCCATCGATGGCGGACTTGGATCGGCGCCACAGTTCATCGGTTTTATCTGGGCCACTGTCGAACTTGTCGTCGGGAGGGTAGCACTCAGCATCACATCAACACCCATCTCACGAGTACCACTCCATAACCACACATCAGCATAGCCTTTGAAACAGTATGACCAAACAGTAATGCAACGGACTCTTCTTTGTTCTCTAGCTGAGCACGGACACACCTAATGGTCTGGATTCAAAGGTATAGCAGGAGGGCCAGAACTGGGCGCACGACCCTGCAGATGGAGGTGGTGGCGCGAGTCTTTGGTGACATGCGAAGTCAGACAAGTCAGGCACGAGCTCGTTGACGATGACGGCCGGAACAAGACGTTGCAGAGAGGGGATGCGACAAAGCCGGAGCAACAACCTTGGCCTCAGGGAAGACGAGGAAGCGGGGCGGTGCCAGTGCTCATGGTCGGAGTGGAGGTAGCCCGCCGCAGCGCGGCCGGTAGCGGTTGGCTGCAGGAGCTCGACAAGAAGAGGGGCGACCAAGGGGGCGGAGAGCGCAACGCTGGCGGCGACCTGCGCGTGCTCGACACAGAGGCGGGACACGACCAGAGCAGGGGAAGGAGGATGCTGCGGGGCTCGCGTGCGCACTCACGTGAGGCGGCCGGAGCACACACGGGCCCGTGGCAGCGGTGACAGGCGGGTCCCTTGCGGAAAGCGAGGAAGGCGGAGGAGCTCTGTCGCGGCACGCACGGCGAGGGGCCTAGGCGCGGCAGGGAGGAAGGCGGGGGCACCGAGTGGCAGAACACCGTCGAAGCAGCGGCGGCGACGGAGCTTGGCACCGAAGGGTGGCTCCAGGAGGCGCGCACGGACGAGGTGGACCGGGCTCTGTTCACGGTCGCGGGGAACGACGAGGAGGCAGCGAGGCAGGGCTTGGAGGCAGCTTGCACGAAGCGTCGGAGTCACGGTGCAGAGGGCGGCGGTCGACGAGGAGGGCAGCACATGCCACGGGGCCCGGGCCTGACAATGGCGAGCACCGCCCATCGCTAGGAGAAGAACGCGGGGCAAGAGGGATCGCGATGGATGGGGATCGCGTCGGTTCTGGGGTAGGTGGGAGAGGAGCGTGAGGAAGACGTGGGGTGGGGCCGGGGAAACGTGGCAGGGGTGTGCACGTGAGGCAGAGCGGGGCTGGGAACAAGGGGAGCGGGGTAGACCGGGTGCGTCAGTCACGCGTCGAGACAGGGGTGGTCGGGCCAAGTTGCAGGCGTGGCCAGTTGCTACGTGGGTCGTGCGGTGCACCGCGGGGCAGGGTCAGGCGGCTAGTCGCGTAGCGGCGCGCGGTGTAGGCGCGCTGCTGCTGCGGTTTAGGTTGGGTGGACAACGGGTTGTGGCGTGTCTGGTGGTAGGTAGCTAGGGTTTGGGGATTAGGGTAGGTCTAGGTTTAGGGTTTGGTCAAACGGGTTGGGCTAGCCAGGGTGGTAGGTGGCCTGGACTACGGTCCGGACTGCCTCCCCTAGTACAAAAACATTTTTGTTTGTTATTTATTCATTATAATTTTAAAAGACTTTTATAAATAAATTTTAGACAGATAAAAGATCCAGAACAGCTCACGGTTTCGATTTCAAATAGAGAAGGGAATATCTAGAAAACAAAAATAGGTTTTACAAAAAGAGTTTTAGGAAAAATATGCATGATGACCTGACGATGCTCAAATGCAATGCGACATGATGACATGAGCATGCGGTGATGATGATGCAATGCACAAAAACACAGCGATTTTCTAGTAGTGGTTTTAGCGGGGTGCTACAGAAAAGAACACATGCAATGACACTCCATGTGTCAGAACATGGTAAGAAAGTCAAGGAACATGTTGGAATGCATCTGCCACATGCAATGGAGCACCAAGTGTGGCAGAGGTTGCGTAACCACACCCAGTTGAGTGTGTGTGGTCATGTGGATCATTGTGGTTTGGAAAAGAACACATGCAAAGACACTCCATGTGTCATACCATGGTCAGAAAGCCCAAAACAAGTTAGAATGCAAATGCCACATGCAATGGAGCACTAGTGTGCTAAAGGTTGCATCACCACACCAAGTTGAGTGTGTGTGGTCATGTGGATCATTGTGGTTGGAAAAAACATGCAATGCCACTCCATGTCTTAGACCATTGTCAAAAAGACCAGGAACATGTTGGAATGCAGCTGCCACATGAAATGGAGCACCAATATGGCTGAGGTTGCATCACCACATAGTTGAGTGTGTGTGATCATGTGGATAATTGTGGTTTGGAAAAGAACACATTCAATGACACTCCAAGTGTGAGACAGTGGTCAGGAAGACTAGGAATATGTTGGAATGCATCTGCCACATGCAATACATCACAAGTGTGGTAGACGTTGCATAACCAAACCCAATTGAGTGTGTGTGGTCATGCGGATCATCGTGATTTGGAAAACAACACATGCAATGACACTCCATGTGTCAGACCATGGTTAGAATGCCTAGGAACATGTTGGAATGCATATGCCACATGCAATGGAGAACCAGTGTGGAAGAGGTTGCATCACCACACCCAGTTGAGTGTGTGTGGTCATGTGGATCATTGTGATTTGGAAAAAACACATGCAATGACACTCCATGTGTCACACCATGGTCAGAAATCCCAGGAACATGTTGGAATGCATCTGCCACATGCAATGGAGTACCAGTGTGGTAGAGGTTGCATCACAGAACCTAGTTGAGTGTGTGTGTGGTCATGTGGATCATTGTTATTTGGAAAAGAACACATGCAATGACACTCCATGTGTCAGACGTTGGTCAGAAAGCCTAGGAACATGTTGGAATGCATATGCGACATACAGTAGAGCACCAGTGTGGCAGAGGTTGCACTACCACACAAGTTGAGAGTATGCGGTCATGTGGATCATTGTGGTTTGGAAAATAACACATGCAATGACACTCCATGTGTTAGACCATGGTCAGAAAGCCCATGAACATGTTGGAATGCATATTCCACATGAAATGGAGCACCAGTGTGGCAGAGGTTGCACCACCACACCCAGTTGAGTGTGTGTGGTCATGTGGATCATTGTGGTTTGGAAAAGAACAAATGCAAAGACACTCCAAGTGTTAGACCATGGTCAGAAAGCCTAGGAACATGTTGGAATGCAGCTGACACATGCAATGGAGCACCAGTGTGGCAGAGGTTGCATCACCGCACCCAGTTGAGTCTGTGTGGTCATGTGGATCATTATGGTTTGGAAAAAAAATGCAATGACACTCAATGTGTTAGACCGTTGCCAAAAAGATTAGGAACATTTTGGAATGCAGCTGCCACATGAAATAGTGCACCAATGAGGCAGAGGTTGCATCACCACACACAGTTGAGTGTGTGTGGTCATGTGGATCATCATGGTTTGGAAAAGAACACATGCAATGACACTCCATGTGTCAGACCTTGGTCAGAAAGCCCAAAACAAGTTAGAATGCAACTGCCACATGCAATGGAGCACCAGTGTGCCAGAGGTTGCATCACCACACCAAGTTGAGTCTGTGTGGTCATGTGGATCATTGTGCTTTGGAAAAAAACATGCAATGACACTCCATGTGTTAGACCATTGTCAAAAAGACCAGGAACATGTTGGAATGCAGCTGCCACATGGAATGGTGCATCAATGTGGCAGAGGTTGCATCACCACACACAGTTGAGTGTGTGTGGTCATGTGGATCATTGTGAGTTGGAAAAAACACATGCAATGACACTCCATGTGTCAGACCATGGTCAGAAATCCCAGGAACATGTTGGAATGCATCTGCCACATGCAATGGAGTACCGGTGTGGTAGAGGTTGCATCACAGAACCTAGTTGAGTGTGTGTGTGGTCATGTGGATCATTGTTATTTGGAAAAGAACACATGCAATGATACTCCATGTATTAGACCTTGGTCAGAAAGCATAGGAACATGTTGGAATGCATATGCCACATGCAGTAGAGCACCAGTGTGGCAGAGGTTGCATTACCACACCCAGTTGAGTGTATGTGGTCATGTGGATCATTGTGGTTTGGAAAAGAACACATGCAATGACACTCCATGTGTTAGACCATGGTCAGAAAGCCCATGAACATGTTGGAATGCATATTCCAGATGCAATGGTGCACCAGTGTGGCAAAGGTTGCACCACCACACCCAGTTGAGTGTGTGTGGTCATGTGCATCATTGTGGTTTGGAAAACATCACATGCAAAGACACTCCATGTGTTAGACCATGGTCAGAAAGCCCAGGAACATGTTGGAATGCAGCTGACACATGCAATGGAGCACTAGTGTGGCAGAGGTTGCATCACCGCACCCAGTTGATTCTGTGTGGTCATGTGGATCATTGTGGTTTGAAAAAAATGCAATGACACTCAATGTGTTAGACCATTGTCAAAAAGATCAGGAATATGTTGGAATGCAGCTGCCACATGAAATAGTGCACCAATGTGGCAGAGGTTGCATCGCCACACATAGTTGAGTGTGTGTGTTCATGTGGATACTTGTGGTTTGGAAAAGAACACATGCAATGACACTCCATGTGTGAGACCTTACTCAGAAAGCCTAGGAATATGTTGGAATGCATCTGCCACATGCAATAGAGCAGAAGTGTGGTAGACATTGCATAACCAAACCCAATTGAGTTTGTGTGGTCATGTGGATAATTGTGGTTTGGAAAATAACACATCAAATGACACTCCATGTGTCTCACCATTGTCAGAAAGCCCAGGAACATGTTGGAATGCTTATGCCACATGCAACGGAGCACTAGTGTTGCAGAGGTTGCACCACCACACCTAGTTGAGTGTGTGTGGTCATGTGGATCATTGTGGTTTGGAAAAGAACACATGCAAAGACACTCTATGTGTCAGTCCATGGTCAGAAATCCCAGGAACATGTTGGAATGCAGCTGACACATGCAATGGAGCACTAGTGTGGCAGAGGTTGCATCACCACACCCATTTGAGTGTGTGTGGTCATGTGGATCATTGTGGTTTGGAAAAAAACACATGCAATGACACTCCATGTGTCAGACCATGGTCAGAAATCCTAGGAACATATTGGAATGGATCTGCCACATGCAATGGAGTACCAGTGTGGTAGAGGTTGCATCATAGAACCTAGTTGAGTGTGTGTGTGGTCATGTGGATCATTGTTATTTTGAAAAGGACACATGCAATGACACTCCATGTGTCAGACCATGGTCAGAAAGCCCAGAAACATGTTGGAATATAGCTGCCACATGAAATGGAGCACCAGTGTGGCAGAGGTTGCATCACCACACCCAATTGAGTGTGTGTGGTCATGTGGATCATTGTGGTTTGGAAAATAACACATCAAATGACACTCCATGTGTATGACCATTGTCAGAAAGCCCAGGAAAACATTGGAATGCATATTCCACATGCAATGGAGCACTAGTGTGGTAGAGGTTGCACCACCACACCCAGTAGAGTGTGTGTGGTCATGTGGATCATTGTTGTTTGGAGAAGAACACATGCAATGACACTCCATGTGTCATACGATGGTCAGAAATCCCAAGAACATGTTGGAATGCAGCTGACACATGCAATGGAGCACTAGTGTGGTAGAGGTTGCATCACCACCCCCAGTTGAGTGTGTGGTCATGTGGATCATTGTGGTTTGTAAAAGAACACATGCAATGACACTCCATGTGTCAGAGCGTGGTAAGAAAGCCCAGGAACATGTTGGAATGCATCTGCCACATGCAATGGAGCACCAGTGTGGCAGAAGTTGCGTCACCACACCTAGTTGAGTGTGTGTGGTCATGTGGATCATTGTCGTTTGGAAAAGAACACATGAATGACACTCCATGTGTCAGACGATGGTTAGAAAGCCCAAAACAGGTTAGAATGCAACTGCCACATGCAATGGAGCACTAGTGTGCCAGAGGTTGCATCACCACACCAAGTTGAGTCTGTGTGGTCATGTGGATCATTATGGTTTGGAAAAAACATGCAATGACACTCCATGTGTTAGACCATTGTCAAAAAGACCAGGAACATGTTGGAATGCAGCTGCCACATGAAATGGTGCATCAATGTGGGAGAGGTTGCATCACCACACATAGTTGAGTGTGTGTGGTCACGTGGATCATTGTGATTTGGAAAAAACACATGCAATGACACTCCATGTGTCAGACCATGGTCAGAAATCCTAGGAACATGTTGGAATGCATCTGCCACATGCAATGGAGTACCAGTGTGGTAGAGGTTGCATCACAGAACCTAGTTGAGTGTGTGTGTGGTCATGTGGATCATTGTTATTTGGAAAAGAACACATGCACTGACACTCCATGTGTCAGACCTTAGTCAGAAAACCTAGGAACATGTTGGAATGCATATGCCACATGCAGTAGAGCACCAGTGTGGCAGAGGTTGCATTACCACACAAGTTGAGAGTATGCGGTCATGTGGATCATTGTGGTTTGGAAAATAACACATGCAATGACACTCCATGTGTTAGACCATGGTTAGAAAGCCCATGAACATGTTGGAATGCATATTCCACATGCAATGGAGCACCAGTGTGGCAGAGGTTGCACCACCACACCCAGTTGAGTGTGTGTGGTCATGTGGATCATTATGGTTTGGAAAAGAACACATGCAAAGATACTCCATGTGTCAAACCATGGTCAGAAAGCCCAGGAACATGTTGGAATGCAGCTGACACATGCAATGGAGAACCAGTGTGGCAGAGGTTGCATCACCGCACCCAGCTGAGTCTGTGTGGTCATGTGGATCATTGTGGTTTGGAAAACAAATGCAATGACACTCAATGTGTTAGACCATTGTCAAAAAGATCAGGAACATGTTGGAATGCAGCCGCCACATGAAATAGTGCACCAATGTGGCAGAGGTTGCATCACCACACACGGTTGAGTGTGTGTAGTCATGTGGATCATTGTGGTTTGGAAAAGAACACACGCAATGACACTCCATGTGTCAGACCTTGGTCAGAAAGCCAAAACAAGCTAGAATGCAACTGCCACATGCAATGGAGCACCAGTGTGCCAGAGGTTGCATCACCACACCAAGTTCAGTCTGTGTGGTCATGTGGATCATTGTGCTTTGGAAAAAAAATGCAATGACACTCATGTGTTAGACCATTGTCAAAAAGACCAGGAACATGTTGGAATGCAGCTGCCACATGAAATGGTGCATCAATGTGGCAGAGGTTGCATCACCACACAGTTGAGTGTGTGTGGTCATGTGGATCATTGTGATTTGAAAAAAAACACATGCAATGACACTCCATGTGTCAAACCATGGTCAAAAATCCCAGGAACATGTTGGAATGCATCTGCCACATGCAATGGAGTACCGGTGTGGTAGAGGTTGCATCACAGAACCTAGTTGAGTGTGTGTGTGGTCATGTGGATCATTGTTATTTGGAAAAGAACACATGCAATGATACTCCATGTATCAGACCTTGGTCAGAAAGCCTAGGAACATGTTGGAATGCATATGCCACATGCAGTAGAGCACTAGTGTGGCAGAGGTTGCATTACCACACCGAGTTGAGTGTATGTGGATCATTGTGGTTTGGAAAAGAACACATGCAATGACACTCCATGTGTTAGACCATGGTCAGAAGCCCATGAACATGTTGGAATGCATATTCCACATGAAATGGAGCACCAGTGTGGCAGAGGTTGCACCACCACACCCAGTTGAGTGTGTGTGGTCATGTGGATCATTGTGGTTTGTAAAAGGACACATGCAAAGACACTCCATGTGTCAGACCATGGTCAGAAAGCCCAGAAACATGTTGGAATGCAGCTGACACATGCAATGGAGGACTAGTGTGGCAGAGGTTGCATCACCGCACCTAGTTGAGTCTGTGTGGTCATGTGGATCATTGTGGTTTGGAAAAAAATGCAATGACACTCAATGTGTTAGACCATTGTCAAAAAGATCAGGAATATATTGGAATGCAGCTGCCACATGAAATAGTGCATCAATGTGGCAGAGGTTGCTTCACCACACACAGTTGAGTGTGTGTGGTCATGTGGATACTTGTGGTTTGGTAAAGAACACATGCAATGACACTCCATGTGTCAGAGCTTGGTCAGAAAGCCTAAGAATATGTTGGAATGCATCTGCCACATGCAATAGAGCAGAAGTGTGGTAGACATTGCATAACCAAACCCAATTGAGTGTGTGTGGTCATGTAGATCATTGTGGTTTCGAAAATAACACACCAAATGAAACTCAATGTGTCTGACCATTGTCAGAAATCCCAGGAACATGTTGGAATGCATATGCCACATGCAACGGAGCACTAGTGTGGCAGAGGTTGCACCACCACACCAGTTGAGTGTGTGTGGTCATGTGGATCATTGTGGTTTGGAAAAGAACACATGCAAAGATAGTCCATGTGTCAGTCCATGGTCAGAAAGCCCAGGAACATGTTGGAAAGCAGCTGACACATGCAATGGAGCACTAGTGTGGCAGAGGATGCATCACCACACCCATTTGAGTGTGTGTGGTCATGTGGATCATTGTGGTTTGGAAAAAACACATGCAATGACACTCCATGTGTCAGACCATGGTCAGAGATCCTAGGAACATATTGAAATGGATCTGCCACATGCAATGGAGTACTAGTGTGGTAGAGGTTGCATCATAGAACCTTGTTGAGTGGGTGTGTGGTAATGTGGATCATTATTATTTGGAAAAGGACACATGCAATGACACTCCATGTGTCAGACCATGGTCAGAAAGCCCAGAAACATGTTGGAATATAGCTGCCACATGAAATGGAGCACCAGTGTGGCAGAGGTTGCATCACCACAGCCAATTGAGTGTGTGTGGTCATGTGGATCATTGTGGTCTGGAAAATAACACATCAAATGACACTCCATGTGTATGACCATTGTCAGAAAGCCCAGGAAAACATTGGAATGCATATTCCACATGCAATGGAGCACTAGTGTGGCAGAGGTTGCACCACCACACCAAGTTGAGTGTGTGTGGTCATGTGGATCATTGCGGTTTGGAAAAGAACACATGCAATGACACTCCATGTGTCAGACCATGGTCAGAAATCCCAGGAACATGTTGGAATGCAGCTGACACATGCAATGGAGCACTAGTGTGGCAGAGGTTGCATCACCACACCCAGTTGAGTGTGTGTGGTCATGTGGATCATTGTGGTTTGTAAAAGAACACATGCAATGACACTCCATGTGTCAGAACAAGGTAAGAAAGCCCAGGAACATGTTGGAATGCATCTGCCACATGCAATGCAGCACCAGTCTGGCAGAAGTTGCGTCACCACACCTAGTTGAGTGTGTGTGGTCATGTGGATCATTGTGGTTTGGAAAAGAACACATGAATGACACTCCATGTGTCAGACCATGGTCAGAAAGCCCAAAACAAGTTAGAATGCAACTGCCACATGCAATGGAGCACCAGTGTGCCAGAGGTTGCATCACCACACCAAATTGAGTCTGTGTGGTCATGTGGATCATTGTGGTTTGGAAAAAAACATGCAATGACACTCCATGTGTTAGACCATTGTCAAAAAGACCAGGAACATGTTGCAATGCAGCTGCCACATGAAATGGTGCATCAATGTGGCAGAGGTTGCATCACCACACACAGTTGAGTGTGTGTGGTCACGTGGATCATTGTGATTTGGAAAAAACACATGCAATGACACTCCATGTGTCAGACCATGGTCAGAAATCCCAGGAACATGTTGGAATGCATCTGCCACATGCAATGGAGTACCAGTGTGGTAGAGGTTGCATCAGAGATCCTAGTTGAGTGTGTGTGTGGTCATGTGGATCATTGTTACTTGGAAAAGTAGACATGCAAAGACACTCCATGTGTCAGACCTTGGTCAGAAAGCCTAGGAACATGTTGGAATGCATATGCCACATGCAGTAGAGCACCAGTGTGGCAGAGGTTGCATTACCACACCCAGTTGGGTGTAAGTGGTCATGTGGATCATTGTGGTTTGGAAAATAACACATGCAACGACACTCCATGTGTTAGACCATGGTCAGAAAGCACATGAACATATTGGAATGCATATTCCACATGCAATGGAGCACCAGTGTGGCAGAGGTTACACCACCACACCCAGTTGAGTGTGTGTGGTCATGTGGATCATTGTGGTTTGGAAAAGAACACATGCAAAGACACTCCATGTGTCAGACCATGGTCAGAAAGCCTAGGAACATGTTGGAATGCAGCTGACACATGCAATGGCGCACCAGTGTGGCAGAGGTTGCATCACCGCACCGAGTTGAGTCTGTGTGGTCATGTGCATCATTGTGGTTTGGAAAAAAATGCAATGACACTGAATGTGTGAGACCATTTTCAAAAAGATCAAGAATATGTTGGAATGCAGCTGCCACATGAAATATTGCACCAATGTGGCAGAGGTTGCATCACCACACACAGTTGAGTGTGTGTGGTCATGTGGATACTTGTGGTTTGGAAAAGAATACATGCAATGACACTCCATGTGTTAGACCTTGGTCAGAAAGCCTAGGAATATGTTGGAATGCTTCTGCCACATGCAATAGAGGACAAGTGTGGAAGAGGTTCCATCACCACACCCAATTGAGTATGTGTGGTCATCTGGATCATTGTGGTTTGGAAAATAATACATCAAAATAACACTCCATGTGTCTAACCCTTGTCAAAAAGCCTAGGAACATGTTGGAATGCATATTCCACATGCAACAGAGCACTAGTGTGGCAGATCTTGCACCACCACACCAAGTTGAGTGTGTTTGATCATGTGGATCATTGTGGTTTGGAAAAGAACACATGCAAAGACACTCCATGTGTCAGTCCATGGTCAGAAAGCCCAGGAACATGTTGGAATGCAGCTGACACATGCAATGGAGCACTAGTGTGGCAGAGGTTGCATCACCATACCCATTTGAGTGTGTGTGGACATGTAGATCATTGTGGTTTGGAAAAAACACATGCAATGACACTCCATGTGTTAGACCATGGTCAGAAATCCTAGGAACATATTGGAATGGATCTGCCACATGCAATGGACTACCAGTGTGGTAGAGGTTGCATCATAGAACCTAGTTGAGTGTGTGTGGTCATGTGGATCATTGCTTTTTTGGAAAAGGACACATGCAATGACACTCCACGTGTCAGACCATGGTCAGAAAGCCCAGAAACATGTTGGAATACAGGTGCCATATGAAATGGAGCACCAGTGTGGCAGAGGTTGCATCACCACACCAATTGAGTGTGTGTGGTCATTTGGATCATTGTGGTTTGGAAAGTAACATATCAAATGACACTCCATGTGTATGACCATTGTTAGAAAGCCTAGGAAAACGTTGGAATGCATATTCCACGTGCAATGGAGCACTAGTGTGGCAGAGGTTGCACCACCACACCCAGTTGAGTGTGTGTGGTCATTTGGATCATTGTGGTTTGGAAAAGAACACATGCAAAGACAATCCATGTGTCAAACCATGGTCAGAAATCCCTGGAACATGTTGGAATGCAGCTAACACATTCAATGGAGCACTAGTGTGGCAGAGGTTGCATCACCACACGCAGTTGAGTGTGTGTGGTCATGTGGATCATTGTGGTTTGGAAAAGAACACATTCAATGACACTCCGTGTGTTAGAACGTTGTAAGAAAGCCCAGGAACATGTTGGAATGCATCTGCCACATGCAATGGAGCACCAGTGTGGCAAAGGTTGTGTCACCACACCTAGTTGAGTGTGTGTGGTCATGTGGATCATTGTGGTTTGGAAAAGAACACATGCAAAGACACTCCATGTGTCAGTCCATGGTCAGAAAGCCTAGGAACATGTTGGAATGCAGCTGACACATGCAATGGAGCACTAGTGTGGCAGAAGTTGCATCACCAAACCCATTTGAGTGTGTGTGGTCATGTGGATCATTGTGGTTTGGAAAAAAACACATGCAATGAGACGCCATGTGTTAGACCATGGTCAGAAATCCTAGGAACATATTGGAATGGATCTGCCACATGCAATGGAGTACCAGTGTGGTAGAGGTTGCATCATAGAACCTAGTTGAGTGTGTGTGTGGTCATGTGGATCATTGTGTTTTGGAAAAGGACACATGCAATGACACTCCATGTGTCAGACCATGGTCAGAAAGCCCAGAAACATGTTGGAATATAGCTGCCACATGAAAAGGAGCACCAGTGTGGCAGAGGTTGCATCACCACACCCAATTGAGTGTGTGTGGTCATGTGGATCATTGTGGTCTGGAAAATAACACATCAAATGACACTCCATGTGTATGACCATTGTCACAAAGCCCAGGAAAACATTGGAATGCATATTCCACATGCAATGGAGCACTAGTGTGGCAGAGGTTGCACCACCACACCAAGTTGAGTGTGTGTGGTCATGTGGATCATTGCGGTTTGGAAAAGAACACATGCAATGACACTCCATGTGTCAGACCATGGTCAGAAATCCCAGGAACATGTTGGAATGCAGCTGACACATGCAATGGAGCACTAGTGTGGCAGAGGTTGCATCACCACACACAGTTGAGTGTGTGTGGTCATGTGGATCATTGTGGTTTGTAAAAGAACACATGCAATGACACTCCATGTGTCAGAACAAGGTAAGAAAGCCCAGGAACATGTTGGAATGCATCTGCCACATGCAATGCAGCACCAGTCTGGCAGAAGTTGCGTCACCACACCTAGTTGAGTGTGTGTGGTCATGTGGATCATTGTGGTTTGGAAAAGAACACATGAATGACACTCCATGTGTCAGACCATGGTCAGAAAGCCCAAAACAAGTTAGAATGCAACTGCCACATGCAATGGAGCACCAGTGTGCCAGAGGTTGCATCACCACACCAAATTGAGTCTGTGTGGTCATGTGGATCATTGTGGTTTGGAAAAAACATGCAATGACACTCCATGTGTTAGACCATTGTCAAAAAGACCAGGAACATGTTGCAATGCAGCTGCCACATGAAATGGTGCATCAATGTGGCAGAGGTTGCATCACCACACACAGTTGAGTGTGTGTGGTCACGTGGATCATTGTGATTTGGAAAAAACACATGCAATGACACTCCATGTGTCAGACCATGGTCAGAAATCCCAGGAACATGTTGGAATGCATCTGCCACATGCAATGGAGTACCAGTGTGGTAGAGGTTGCATCACAGAACCTAGTTGAGTGTGTGTGTGGTCATGTGGATCATTGTTACTTGGAAAAGTAGACATGCAAAGACACTCCATGTGTCAGACCTTGGTCAGAAAGCCTAGGAACATGTTGGAATGCATATGCCACATGCAGTAGAGCACCAGTGTGGCAGAGGTTGCATTACCACACCCAGTTGGGTGTACGTGGTCATGTGGATCATTGTGGTTTGGAAAATAACACATGCAACGATACTCCATGTGTTAGACCATGGTCAGAAAGCACATGAACATATTGGAATGCATATTCCACATGCAATGGAGCACCAGTGTGGCAGAGGTTGCACCACCACACCCAGTTGAGTGTGTGTGGTCATGTGGATCATTGTGGTTTGGAAAAAAACACATGCAAAGACACTCCATGTGTCAGACCATGGTCAGAAAGCCTAGGAACATGTTGGAATGCAGCTGACACATGCAATGGCGCACCAGTGTGGCAGAGGTTGCATCACCGCACCGAGTTGAGTCTGTGTGGTCATGTGCATCATTGTGGTTTGGAAAAAAATGCAATGACACTGAATGTGTGAGACCATTTTCAAAAAGATCAAGAATATATTGGAATGCAGCTGCCACATGAAATATTGCACCAATGTGGCAGAGGTTGCATCACCACATACAGTTGAGTGTGTGTGGTCATGTGGATACTTGTGGTTTGGAAAAGAATACATGCAATGACACTCCATGTGTTAGACCTTGGTCAGAAAGCCTAGGATATTGTTGGAATGCTTCTGCCACATGCAATAGAGGACAAGTGTGGAAGAGGTTCCATCACCACACCCAATTGAGTATGTGTGGTCATCTGGATCATTGTGGTTTGGAAAATAATACATCAAAATAACACTCCATGTGTCTAACCCTTGTCAAAAAGCCTAGGAACATGTTGGAATGCATATTCCACATGCAACAGAGCACTAGTGTGGCAGATCTTGCACCACCACACCCAGTTGAGTGTGTTTGATCATGTGGATCATTGTGGTTTGGAAAAAAACACATGCAAGGACACTCCATGTGTCAGTCCATGGTCAGAAAGCCCAGGAACATGTTGGAATGCAGCTGACACATGCAATGGAGCACTAGTGTGGCAGAGGTTGCATCACCATACCCATTTGAGTGTGTGTGGACATGTAGATCATTGTGGTTTGGAAAAAACACATGCAATGACACTCCATGTGTCAGACCATGGTCAGAAATCCTAGGAAGATATTGGAATGGATCTGCCACATGCAATGGACTACCAGTGTGGTAGAGGTTGCATCATAGAACCTAGTTGAGTGTGTGTGGTCATGTGGATCATTGTTTTTTTGTAAAAGGACACATGCAATGACACTCCACGTGTCAGACCATGGGCAGAAAGCCCAGAAACATGTTGGAATACAGGTGCCATATGAAATGGAGCACCAGTGTGGCAGAGGTTGCATCACCACACCCAATTGAGTGTGTGTGGTCATTTGGATCATTGTGGTTTGGAAAATAACATATCAAATGACACTCCATGTGTATGACCATTGTTAGAAAGCCTAGGAAAACGTTGGAATGCATATTCCACGTGCAATGGAGCACTAGTGTGGCAGAGGTTGCACCACCACACCCAGTTGAGTGTGTGTGGTCATTTGGATCATTGTGGTTTGGAAAAGAACACATGCAAAGACAATCCATGTGTCAAACCATGGTCAGAAATCCCTGGAACATGTTGGAATGCAGCTAACACATTCAATGGAGCACTAGTGTGGCAGAGGTTGCATCACCACACGCAGTTGAGTGTGTGTGGTCATGTGGATCATTGTGGTTTGGAAAAGAACACATTCAATGACACTCCGTGTGTTAGAACGTTGTAAGAAAGCCCAGGAACATGTTGGAATGCATCTGCCACATGCAATGGAGCACCAGTGTGGCAGAGGTTGTGTCACCACACCTAGTTGAGTGTGTGTGGTCATGTGGATCATTGTGGTTTGGAAAAGAACACATGCAAAGACACTCCATGTGTCAGTCCATGGTCAGAAAGCCTAGGAACATGTTGGAATGCAGCTGACACATGCAATGGAGCACTAGTGTGGCAGAAGTTGCATCACCAAACCCATTTGAGTGTGTGTGGTCATGTGGATCATTGTGGTTTGGAAAAAACACATGCAATGAGACGCCATGTGTTAGACCATGGTCAGAAATCCTAGGAACATATTGGAATGGATCTGCCACATGCAATGGAGTACCAGTGTGGTAGAGGTTGCATCATAGAACCTAGTTGAGTGTGTGTGTGGTCATGTGGATCATTGTGTTTTGGAAAAGGACACATGCAATGACACTCCATGTGTCAGACCATGGTCAGAAAGCCCAGAAACATGTTGGAATATAGCTGCCACATGAAAAGGAGCACCAGTGTGGCAGAGGTTGCATCACCACACCCAATTGAGTGTGTGTGGTCATGTGGATCATTGTGGTCTGGAAAATAACACATCAAATGACACTCCATGTGTATGACCATTGTCACAAAGCCCAGGAAAACATTGGAATGCATATTCCACATGCAATGGAGCACTAGTGTGGCAGAGGTTGCACCACCACACCAAGTTGAGTGTGTGTGGTCATGTGGATCATTGCGGTTTGGAAAAGAACACATGCAATGACACTCCATGTGTCAGACCATGGTCAGAAATCCCAGGAACATGTTGGAATGCAGCTGACACATGCAATGGAGCACTAGTGTGGCAGAGGTTGCATCACCACACACAGTTGAGTGTGTGTGGTCATGTGGATCATTGTGGTTTGTAAAAGAACACATGCAATGACACTCCATGTGTCAAAACAAGGTAAGAAAGCCCAGGAACATGTTGGAATGCATCTGCCACATGCAATGCAGCACCAGTCTGGCAGAAGTTGCGTCACCACACCTAGTTGAGTGTGTGTGGTCATGTGGATCATTGTGGTTTGGAAAAGAACACATGAATGACACTCCATGTGTCAGACCATGGTCAGAAAGCCCAAAACAAGTTAGAATGCAACTGCCACATGCAATGGAGCACCAGTGTGCCAGAGGTTGCATCACCACACCAAATTGAGTCTGTGTGGTCATGTGGATCATTGTGGTTTGGAAAAAACATGCAATGACACTCCATGTGTTAGACCATTGTCAAAAAGACCAGGAACATGTTGCAATGCAGCTGCCACATGAAATGGTGCATCAATGTGGCAGAGGTTGCATCACCACACACAGTTGAGTGTGTGTGGTCACGTGGATCGTTGTGATTTGGAAAAAACACATGCAATGACACTCCATGTGTCAGACCATGGTCAGAAATCCCAGGAACATGTTGGAATGCATCTGCCACATGCAATGGAGTACCAGTGTGGTAGAGGTTGCATCACAGAACCTAGTTGAGTGTGTGTGTGGTCATGTGGATCATTGTTACTTGGAAAAGTAGACATGCAAAGACACTCCATGTGTCAGACCTTGGTCAGAAAGCCTAGGAACATGTTGGAATGCATATGCCACATGCAGTAGAGCACCAGTGTAGCAGAGGTTGCATTACCACACCCAGTTGGGTGTACGTGGTCATGTGGATCATTGTGGTTTGGAAAATAACACATGCAACGACACTCCATGTGTTAGACCATGGTCAGAAAGCACATGAACATATTGGAATGCATATTCCACATGCAATGGAGCACCAGTGTGGCAGAGGTTGCACCACCACACCCAGTTGAGTGTGTGTGGTCATGTGGATCATTGTGGTTTGGAAAAGAACACATGCAAAGACACTCCTTGTGTCAGACCATGGTCAGAAAGCCTAGGAACATGTTGGAATGCAGCTGACACATGCAATGGCGCACCAGTGTGGCAGAGGTTGCATCACCGCACCGAGTTGAGTCTATGTGGTCATGTGCATCATTGTGGTTTGGAAAAAAATGCAATGACACTGAATGTGTGAGACCATTTTCAAAAAGATCAAGAATATGTTGGAATGCAGCTACCACATGAAATATTGCACCAATGTGGCAGAGGTTGCATCACCACACACAGTTGAGTGTGTGTGGTCATGTGGATACTTGTGGTTTGGAAAAGAATACATGCAATGACACTCCATGTGTTAGACCTTGGTCAGAAAGCCTAGGATATTGTTGGAATGCTTCTACCACATGCAATAGAGGACAAGTGTGGAAGAGGTTCCATCACCACACCCAATTGAGTATGTGTGGTCATCTGGATCATTGTGGTTTGGAAAATAATACATCAAAATAACACTCCATGTGTCTAATCCTTGTCAAAAAGCCTAGGAACATGTTGGAATGCATATTCCACATGCAAGAGAGCACTAGTGTGGCAGATCTTGCACCACCACACCCAGTTGAGTGTGTTTGATCATGTGGATCATTGTGGTTTGGAAAAGAACACATGCAAAGACACTCCATGTGTCAGTCCATGGTCAGAAAGCCCAGGAACATGTTGGAATGCAGCTGACACATGCAATGGAGCACTAGTGTGGCAGAGGTTGCATCACCATACCCATTTGAGTGTGTGTGGACATGTAGATCATTGTGGTTTGGAAAAAACACATGCAATGACACTCCATGTGTCAGACCATGGTCAGAAATCCTAGGAACATATTGGAATGGATCTGCCACATGCAATGGACTACCAGTGTGGTAGAGGTTGCATCATAGAACCTAGTTGAGTGTGTGTGGTCATGTGGATCATTGTTTTTTTGTAAAAGGACACATGCAACGACACTCCACGTGTCAGACCATGGTCAGAAAGCCCAGAAACATGTTGGAATACAGGTGCCATATGAAATGGAGCACCAGTGTGGCAGAGATTGCATCACCACACCCAATTGAGTGTGTGTGGTCATTTGGATCATTGTGGTTTGGAAAATAACATATCAAATGACACTCCATGTGTATGACCATTGTTAGAAAGCCCAGGAAAACGTTGGAATGCATATTCCACGTGCAATGGAGCACTAGTGTGGCAGAGGTTGCACCACCACACCCAGTTGAGTGTGTGTGGTCATTTGGATCATTGTGGTTTGGAAAAGAACACATGCAAAGACAATCCATGTGTCAGACCATGGTCAGAAATCCCTGGAACATGTTGGAATGCAGCTAACACATTCAATGGAGCACTAGTGTGGCAGAGGTTGCATCACCACACGCAGTTGAGTGTGTGTGGTCATGTGGATCATTGTGGTTTGGAAAAGAACACATTCAATGACACTCCGTGTGTCAGAACGTTGTAAGAAAGCCCAGGAACATGTTGAAATGCATCTGCCACATGCAATGGAGCACCAGTGTGGCAGAGGTTGTGTCACCACACCTAGTTGAGTGTATGTGGTCATGTGGATCATTGTGGTTTGGAAACGAACACATGCAAAGACACTCCATGTGTTAGTCCATGGTCAGAAAGCCTAGGAACATGTTGGAATGCAGCTGACACATGCAATGGAGCACTAGTGTGGCAGAAGTTGCATCACCAAACCCATTTGAGTGTGTGTGGTCATGTGGATCATTGTGGTTTGGAAAAAACACATGCAATGACACGCCATGTGTTAGACCATGGTCAGAAATCCTAGGAACATATTGGAATGGATATGCCACATGCAATGGAGTACCAGTGTGGTAGAGGTTGCATCATAGAACCTAGTTGAGTGTGTGTGTGTGGTCATGTGGATCATTGTGTTTTGGAAAAGGACACATGCAATGACACTCCATGTGTCAGACCATGGTCAGAAAGCCCAGAAACATGTTGGAATATAGCTGCCATATGAAATGGAGCACTAGTGTGGCAGAGGTTGCATCACCACACCCAATTTAGTGTGTGGGGTCATGTGGATCATTGTGGTTTGGAAAAAACACATCGAATGACACTCCATGTGTATGACCATTGTCAGAAAGCCCAAGGAAACGTTGGAATGCATATTCCACATGCAATGGAGCACTAGTGTGGCAGAGGTTGCACCACCACACCCAGTTGAGTGTGTGTGGTCATTTGGATGATTGTGGTTTGGAAAAGAACACATGCAAAGACACTCCATGTGTCAGACCATTGTCAGAAATCCCAGGAACATGTTAGAATGTAGCTAAGACATGAATTGGAGCACTAGTGTGGCAGAGGTTGCATCACCACACCCAGTTGAGTGTGTGTGGTCATGTGGATCATTGTGGTTTGGAAATGAACACATTCAATGACACTCCATGTGTCAGAACATGGTAAGAAAGCCCAGGAACATGTTGAACTTCATCTGCCACATGCAATGGAGCACCAGTGTGGCAGAGGTTTGATGCGCTCGATGATCGACGTAGAGCTCGTTGGGAACCCCAAGAGGAAGGTATGATAAGCACAGCAGCAAGTTTTCCCTCAGTTATGAAACCAAGGTTTAATCGAACCAGTAGGAGCAAGGAAACACCCCAAAGGTGTTACTAGCTGAGCTTTGGCAGGGCGCACTACCGGTGCTAGTAGTAACGTGGAGACACAACCACAGAACTTTGTCCCCAACTTGCGATGAGGTTGTCAATCTCACCGTGTTTTGCGGAAAACAAAGGATTAAACGTATCGAATGGAAAGAAGTAAAAGTTTGCAGAAAGTAAACACAAAGAAGTAAACAGTTGTAGATTGTATGTAAAGAGAAAGGACCGGGATCCATAGTTCACTAGAGGTGGCTCTCCTTAAGATAGAAAACATGCTGGGTGAACAAATTACAGCGGGGCAATTGACAAACACTGAGAAAGCAATACATGCATATACTAATCATCTTGACTCCTTTGAGACTTGATTGGGCATTACAACATAATACATACACCACCATCCAACGACATCTATGACTAATAATCCACCTTCAGGTTATCATCCGAACCCCCTCCAGTATTAAGTTGCAAGCAACAGATTATTGCTTTACGAACTGCGTGTAAAGTAAACAATATGATTGTTCTATGAACAAAGGATTGTTGTTTTCTCCCTAGTAGCAACATCACATCTAGTACCTTAGAGATTTCTGTCACTTCCCCAGATTACCAGAGGCATGAACCCACTATCGAGCATAAATACTAACTCTTGGAGTTGCTAGCATCTACTTGGCCAAGATAGCTACTAACAACGGAAAGCATGCAAGATCAGAAATAACAAAGACATGATAGAATCAATAATCAATCTGAAATAGCATCTCAATATCCATCGGATCCCCGCAAACACAACATGTATGAATTACAAATAAATGATCTTGATCATGAACGGAGCTCACAAGATCTAAACATGAAAGCACAAAGGAGGAGAAACCAACCATCTAGCTACTACATGGATCCGTAGTCCAAGGATGAACTACTCACGCATCACACTGGAGGCTTGCATGGTGATGAAGAAGGCCTCCAGGGTGAATTCCCCTCTCCGGCAGGGTGCCGGGAAGAGCTTCAGATCCCTCCCGATCTAGGGATGGAGATGATGGCAGCTACAGACTCTTTCGTGGATTTTTGATCGGGTACTTAGGGTTTTCGTCCCGAGGGCGATATATAGGCGGAAGGAGAGGCCGAGGGGGTGCCGGGAGCGGCCACACCACCCCTGGCACGGGCCAGGCCTGGCCGCGTGGCCAGGTGGTGTGGTGGCTCCCTGGCCCTTCTCCGTCTCGTATTCTGGCACTTGATCCCTTCGGGAAAAATAGGCACTTTGGCTTTTGTCCCGTCCAATTCCGAGAATATTCATTTTCTGACTTTTCTGGAACCAAAAACAGCAGAAAACAGGCAGCTGGCACTATGGCTCTTGTTAATAGGTTAGTCCAAGAAATCATATGAAAAGTACTCCAAAGTTGGAACAAAACACAAGAAAGTGGATAAAACGAAGCATGGAACATCAAAAATTATAGATACATTTGCAATGTATCAACATCCCCAAGCTTAACTCCTGCTCGTCCTCGAGTAGGTAAGTGATAAAAAGAAAGAATAATGTTTGAGGTTACATGCACCATCAAAGACATGATCAAAGTATTTGCAAAACATTCAAAGCTGGGATCATAGTACTTCAATCATAACATGAAAGACAAGGTTCTAGCAATAAGCAAAGAAACTATGATGCAACATGAAAAGGCACAAACAAAAGAATCATGAATAACATGCTTTGCAAGACGTTTGTTTGTTTCACATAAAGAAAACATAGCATAATAGTATTCAGCTTGTCCCTCAATAGAGTAGCAAATATAAATGCATAGGACACCTTCAAAGTTCATAAGAGTGACTAGATACAATAGTTTCAAACAAGCAATAACAAGTTATGCATCAATCAACTAGTCTTGGGACAATGCACATAGAACTAAGAATGGCCACTATGCTCTCAAAGTAGTGCATAAAGATAGAAGGTGGAGACTCAATATAATGGTGGAAGAAAGGCCTTTTGTAAAAGGAAGTAGAGATTCAAGTCTCATAAAGAGCTTCCAAAAATTATGGTACTTATAGCTTTCAGCTCTCCTTGCCCCTATCATAAGCATCTTGAAGGTGATTAAGGTTAAAGTGACACAACTAAGAGGATATGCTTGACAAGTTATAAACCGAAATCTCATGCCCCTTACATACGAAGACCGATCCTCATGCTACTCAACTTCAGTCACGAGTAAGCTCTTGTCATTGTAAGTATATGTGTATCATTAAGAACCACCAACGGGGTACCCCTTGCACATGTAACGGGAGCTTTCCCATAATCAAAATGACAAGGCAATCAGACAATGAGCATCTCAGCGATCTTTTTATTTGTTATTTGCATAGGTTTTTATTGAGGATGCTTCATAGAGTGCTCATTATGGTGATGCTGCAAGTTTCCACCATGATTAGGCATGGCTTAAGCTAGCGGCCCAGGCGTTTCTCTAACACACATACAAACTCCATGATCTTACAAGTTCCACTTTTATTTCACACCGCCGGGATCCATAAGCAAAAGAACATGATATCAACGGGGTAAAAAGTACAAGTGCAATGTTGAAAGCGTTCCCCATGAAACATGGTTCTGCTAACTTCAACTTATAAAGCGCAAGCATATACACAACAAAGAAGGACCCAATGGTTCAAGTTTATTAGAGGCAATAAAGTAAAGTGTTCCATCAAGTTCGTGAGAGCTTTAATCACTAGTTTTCTCATAACAAGTGAAAGGTAAACAAAAGCATGAATATACTTGGAATAGCATAAGCTAGTAGGTAGGTATGGTGGACTCTTTGGAAAAACTTGGTTTAGGGAGTTGGATGCATGAGTGGAACTCATACTTTGTTGTGAAGGCTAGCAAAAGACTGGGAGCGACAAACTAAGAGAGCAATAATGGCCATAATCATGCAGAGCGACAAAACATCATTGATCAAAGCATAAAGTGATACTACAAGTTGAAAACTAAAGGATCATAAAGGCTATGGTGACTTTTTATAGTCATAACATGGTGTGAGCATGTGCCAAGTCAACCCAAATAAAGCATCAAAGGAGAATACCACTATACTATGCTTTAATATGCTAAAACAACGCATGATTCATCCAAGGCACATTAAGCAATCTCAATTGTTTATAACAAGTCATGCTACAGCAAAGAATACTAAGCATAAAGCCAAAACAATATCAAGCATGGCATGAAAAATCATAGGCCACAGTCAAAAACAAGCTCTTTTTACCACATAAGCATGAACTTTCCTACTCTTTTCCAAACCAAACCAAACTAATTGCAAACCAATGTAAGAAAGAGGGGGTGCAACCAACTTATTAAGAAAACTAAGCAAACCAAGAAAACTAAAAACCAAAACGAAAACAAAAAATAAGACGCTCCAAGAACAACACAACTGTGCATGAAACAATAAAAATGAAGCGTTTGGAAGAAACCTGGAATTTTTATTGATGAAGAAGGGGATGCCTTGGGCATCCCCAAGCTTTGACGCTTGTACTTCTTGGATATTTCTTGGGGTGACACGCGTGGAATCCCCAAGCTTGAGATTTAGTCCATCCTTCATCTCATTACTCATTCCTTCCATACACCTGAAAATTTTCCTTCATACAAAACATCACACAATCTTTATTAGCAACATTAGTGCACTCAAGATAAATAAGTCTTAAGGTTCAGTTCTAACACCAAATAAACATCCATTAGAACACTAGCTAATGTAGCACTTCCCTCAAAAAGCTCAATTCCCCAAAAGAACTCAAAAAGGAACCAACAAGAAGCAAATGCAGAAAATGGTAGAAATCTGTCAAAACAGACCAGCGAGTAAAGACGAATTTTCTGAAGACCTTCTGTTGCTCAAATCAAAAAGTGTTTAACTAACGAAAGTTAGATAACATCCTGGGGCAGAAGCACAAAAGAATACAGCTCAATCCGACATACAGAGCTCTCTCAGGAATTTTTACGGTGAACCACAACAATCTGTTTCTGGACAGCAACTTTCCCAATCATTACTTCACTCTCATTAGAGGTTACTCTTGGCACAAAAAGAAAATAAAAAGGATAAGGAGAGGTTATTACTGAAGTAATAACTTCCAAGACTCAACTAAAACTCTTGGGTTATCTCCCAACAAGTACTTTTCTTTAACGCCTAGGCATGATAGTTTGAGAAGATGCTCACATAAGAAATATGAGTTGAAGTAAAAGAGAGCATAATTCAAAACACATTTAAGTCTAACCCACTTCCTATGCATAGGAATATTGTAAGAAAATAAATCAAATAAGCACATAATATCAAGAATGGGTAGATAAAACAAGAGCAACTTCAAAACTTTCAGCACATAGAGAGGTGTTTCATTACCATAAAAACTTCTACAACCATATTTTCCTCTCTCATAATAATTTTCAGTAGCCTCATGAATAAACTCAACAATATAACTACCACATAAGGCATGCTTTTCATGATCTACAAGCACTAGAGCTTTATTATAAACATTTTCAAAAAATCCTCGGGAACATAACATTCGCCCTCCTTTGATAAGCATGGGGGACAATCAAATAATGTAAGGGATAAAGAGTTACTCTCATTAGAAGGTAGCCATGGGTAGATACATTCTTCCTCATTTTGTCCATCACTCTCCTCCTCTTTTTCATCTAATGAGCTTCCGGGTTCAGCAATTTCTTCTTCCATGGAGGTTCTAGCAGGCGGTGGTTCACCTATTACCTTAGCAGTCATAATACTGTTCCCAAATAGGAAACTGAGTGAGCTATCCATAATGAAATAGTGATTGGAGCAGAGCTAGTCATAAAGGCAACTTAAGAAAGGAACTAATTTTTTTTGTGTTTTTCCAATAAGAAAGCAAACTAGTAAAACTATTTTTTTGTGTTTTTTGAAGAACAAAACAAGCAAACAAAGCAAAAAGAAACTAAGAAAAACAAAAACAACAAAGTAAAGAGATTGGTTATGAGGGACTCCCCTTATGAAGATGTCCTTGACTCCCCGGCAACGGCGCCAGAAAACGTCTTGATGCGCTCGACGATTAACGTAGAGCTCGTAGGGAACCCCAAGAGGAAGGTATGATGAGCACAATAGCATGTTTTCCCTCAGTTATGAAACCAAGGTTTAATCGAACCAGTAGGAGCCAGGAAACACCCCAAAGGTGTTACTAGCTGAGCTTTGGCAGGGCGCACTACCGGTGCTAGTAGCAACGTGGAGACCTGCACAACACAACCACAAAACTTTGTCCCCAACTTGCGATGAGGTTGTCAATCTCACCGTGTTTTGTGGAAAACAAAGGATTAAACGTATCGAATGGAAAGAAGTAAAAGTTTGCAGAAAGTAAACACAAAGAAGTAAACAGTTGTAGATTGTATGTAAAGAGAAAGGACCGGGATCCATAGTTCACTAGAGGTGGCTCTCCTTAAGATACAAAACATGCTGGGTGAACAAATTACAGCGAGGCAATTGACAAGCACCGAGAAAGCAATACATGCATATACTAATCATCTTGACTCCTTTGAGACTTGATTGGGCATTACAACTGCATCTATGACTAATAATCCACCTTCAGGTTATCATCCGAACCCCCTCCAGTATTAAGTTGCAAGCAACAGATTATTGCTTTATGAACTGTGTGTAAAGTAAACCATACGATTTTTCTATGAACAAAGGATTGTTGTTTTCTCCCTAGTAGCAACATCGCATCTAATACCTTAGAGATTTCTGTCACTTCCCCAGATTACCAGAGGCATGAACCCACTATCGAGCATAAATACTAACTCTTGGAGTTGCTAGCATCTACTTGGCCAAGATAGCTACTAACAACGGAAAGCATGCAAGATCACAAATAACAAAGACATGATAGAATCAATAATCAATCTGAAATAGCATCTCAATATCCATCGGATCCCCGCAAACACAACATGTATGAATTACAAGTAGATGATCTTGATCATGAACGGAGCTCACAAGATCTAAACATGAAAGCACAAAGGAGGAGAAACTAGCCATCTAGCTACTACATGGATCTGTAGTCCAAGGATAAACTACTCACGCATCACACTAGAGGCTTGCATGGTGATGAAGAAGGCCTCCAGGGTGAATTCCCCTCTCTGGCTGGGTGCCGAGAAGAGCTTCAGATCCCTCCTGATCTAGGGATGCAGATGACGACGGCTACAAACTCTTTCGTGGATTTTTGATCGGGTACTTAGGGTTTTTGTCTCGAGGGAAATATATAGGCGGAAGGAGAGGCCGAGGGGGTGCCGGGAGCGGCCACACCACCCCCTGGCGCGGGCTAGGCCTGGCAGCGTGGCCAGGTGGTGTGGTGGCTCCCTGGCCCTTCTCCGTCTCGTATTCTGGCACTTGATCCCTTCCGGAAAAATAGACACTTTGGCTTTTGTCCCATCAAATTCCGAGAATATTCATTTTCTGACTTTCCTGGAACCAAAAACAGCAGAAAACAGGCAGCTGGCACTGTGGCTCTTGTTAATAGGTTAGTCCAAGAAATCATATGGAAAGTACTCCAAAGTTCGAAAAAAACACAAGAAAGTGGATAAAACCAAGCATGGAACATCAAAAATTATAGATACATTTGCAATGTATCAAGGTTGCGTCACCACACCTAGTTGAGTGTGTGTGGTCTTGTGGATCATTGTGGTTTGGAAAATAACACATGAATGACACTCCTTGTGTCTGACCATGGTCAGAAAGCCCAAAACAAGTTAGAATGCAACTGCCACATGCAATGGAGCACCAGTGTGCCAGAGATTGCATCACCACACCAAGTTGAGTCTGTGTGGTCATGTGGATCATTGTGGTTTGGAAAAAAACATGCAATGACACTCCATGTGTTAGACCATTGTCAAAAAGACCAGGAACATGTTGGAATGCAGCTGCCACATGAAATGGAGCACCAATGTGGTAGAGGTTGCATCACCACACATAGTTGAGTGTGTGTGGTCATGTGGATAATTGTGGATTGGAAAAGAACACATGCAATGACACTCCATGTGTCAGATAGTGGTCAGAAATCCTAGGAATATGTTGGAATGCATCTGCCACATGCAATAGAGCACAAGTGTGGCAGGCGTTGCATAACCACACCCAATTGAGCGTGTGTTCTCATGTGGATCATCGTGGTTTGGAAAACAACACATGCAATGACACTCCATGTGTCAGACCATGGTTAGAATGCCTAGGAACATGTTGGAATGCATATGCCACATGCAATGGAGAACCAGTGTGGCAGAGGTTGCATCACCACACCTAGTTGAGTGTGTGTGGTCATGTGGATCATTGTGATTTGGAAATAACACATGCAATGACACTCCATGTGTCAAACCATGGTCAGAAATCCCAGGAACATGTTGGAATGCATCTGCCACATGCAATGGAGTACCAGTGTGGTAAAGGTTGCATCACAGAACCTAGTAGAGTGTGTGTGTGGGTTCATGTGGATCATTGTTATTCGGAAAAGAACACATGCAATGACACTCCATGTGTCAGAACTTGGTCAGAAAGGCTAGGAACATGTTGGAATACATCTTCCACATGCAATAGAGAATTAGTGTGGCAGAGGTTGCATTACCACACCTAGTTGAGTGTGTGTGGTCATGTGGATCATTGTGGTTTGGAAAAGAACACATGCAATGACACTCCATGTGTCAGACCGTGGTCAGAAAGCCTAGGAACATGTTGGAATGCATCTACCACATGCAATAGAGAACCAGTGTGGCTGACGTTGCATAACCACACCCAATTGAGTGGAGAATATCATTTTGTGGCCCGAAAGTTGGGGCGCCCAGGCAACACGGTACCCAAGTTCCCTGAAATCAGCCAGGATGACTAAAGTTGGTGTGCCAAATACTCAGAGGGTCTTTTTCGGCATGAATTCAACTTTATGTTTCAATACAAAAAATCAGGCTAACGGCCGTCAAGTTGGACCCCCCTGTCAGTTCTCGCCGTTATGTCGCTCCCGTCGTTTAGGTATCAATTATTCTTGCAGCGTTGGCGCCTGCATCCATTACGCGAATTCTTCTTCCCAGAGCGACAATCTGTGGGGCGTCGCAGCCATGGCGCAAAGCTGGGATGTGGAAAAACCTGCTCGGCCCAACTCTCCTCCCTGTAGGCTTGCAGCGTTGGCGCCTGCATCCATTACGCATCTTCTTCTTCCCTTGAGCGGCAATCTGTGGTCGCGGGCATGGCGCAAAGCTGGGACGTGATGTACCTGCTCGGCCCTCCTCTCCTCCCCATCTCGAGTCGGAGCTCGCCCTCACCATGGATGCACCCATGGCACGGTGCGGGGACGAGAATTGGTTCCCGGTGAGATCTGTCACCATGTCGACCATGCTCGGTTCTGTTTTCTTCCTCTAGAATCCGAGCTCACCGTCGCTGTGGTTGCACCCGCACCAATTCTGCCACCTCTGCCGAGGTCTCTGTGGTAGCTCAAGTTCTGTCAAGTTAGACCTATAAGCGAATTCGGAGTTGGGCGGCAGCAACCCGTTGTTGAACCTGCAAGGAATTTGCTGAAGACTGCGTGCCGCTCCAAGGTATTCGGCTGATGCCTTCGGCTGATGCCTTCGGCTTCTGCCAACGTCCACCGCCGATGTGAGATCATTTAGTTACTTCAATACAAAATTTCAACCAATTTAACTTGTTGATGTATTCCTTGATAATTATAATATAATCGAGCACTAGAAATATTTTGTAGTGTGCATGAGCATGATCAGTAATATAATTGAACACTAGAAATTTTAAGGCACTCCATATAAAGGAGTAGATTAATATAGAAGGTTCACCAGAGACACCACAGATATATTGTCTTACATGCCACACACAGGTAATAATTAACTAAAACAAAATAAAAGCAGGGGCGGCAGCAGGAGGCCGGGACACGGAGACGCCTAGCAGGGCAGGGGTTTATCAGCAGGAGGAACCTAGTCGATGGGATACACGCCAGTCCTGACATACTCCCGGAGGAATTTGCCGTAGGCTGCGTGCCGTGCCAAGGTAATCAGCCTATGGCTTCTGCCTCCGCCTCTGCCAACGCCCTCCACGTGCTAGATCATGCTATTGAGGTCCATGTTGATTGCTCTGCCACAGAATGGGGAAAACAGTCTCCCCCTATGGTGGAAACGGATTAGCCCACACCGTAACCGCCTCAGCACGTAGCGGCTCTTGTTGTCCCTGGATACCTTGCTATCGTCCACTTCATCATCATCCTCCTGTTGATTTTTAAGAACATAACTTAGAACTCATACATATGATTGAATTGTATTACAACTCAAGAATTGACAACATGTATATGTAAGACAATATATCCATGGATATATCAAAGATAAAGCATCTCAGCAATAGTTTGATCGGTTCATATGTCATTTCATCTCAACACAATGACAAATAATTTCATCAGAGTGAATGTAGGATAAATCTAGGGGCCTCATAAGTTTCTTCAGGGATGGAGTCAGTGAACCAAGTAACAATTGCACAACCTATAATGTTGTTGTACATCGCCCCAGGTTCACTAACTCATCCCTAAAAACATCTGACACCAATGTGTCTGCCTCTCTTTTGGGACAAATTTGAATCATTGGCCATAATAAGAAATTGAAATGTAATGGTACAAAACATTATTCAGGGATATACATAGTCAGGTACAAAAACAAGCCTAAATATTGTAATTATAAATAAAAAACCAAATAATTAATCTTCAGGTACATGTTAAAAATACTTATGATCAAGACCATTCATATACATATGCATCATACCAATCATTAAAAGATCAGAAAGAATTCAAGGATCATATATGTAGTTCCATATGAGAATAAATCTAGGGCCTCATAATTTGTTTCAGAGATGGAGTTGGCGAACCAAAGTACCAACAACACAACCTATATTGTTTGTGTGCATTGCTGTCTCACGTTCACCAAACCATCCCTAAAACACGACACCATCATACGTGCCTCCCCTTGAACTCTTTTGGGGCACAAATTTCAATCATCGATCTCTATGACAAACTAAAATGTAATTCTTATACACTATGAATGCATGGAATAGATAATTGGAATATCATAGTTCTATGAATGTAGAATAAAGATTGTGGCCTCATAAGTTTCTACAGGGATGGCGTAAGCGAACCAAGTAACACTTGCACAGCTCATATTGATCTTGTACATGGCCCCAGGTTCGCTAACTCATCCCTGAAAAAATCTGACACCAATGTGTCTGCCTCTCTTTGGGGCAAATTTGAATCATTGGCCACAATAAGAAATTGAAATGTAATCGTACAAAACAATATTCAGGGATATACATAGTTAGGTACGAAAACAAGCCTAAATATTGTAATTATAAATAAAAAACCAAACAATTTATCTTCAGGTGCATGTTAAAAATACTTATGATCAAAACCATTCATATACATATGCATCATATCAATGATTAAAAGATCAGAAAGAAATCAAGGATCATTTATGTAGTTCCATATGAGAATAAATCAAGGGCATCATAATTTGTTTCAGAGATGGAGTTGGAGAACCAAAGTACTAACAACACAACCTATATTGTTTGTGGGCATTGCCGCCTCAGGTTCACCAACCCATCCCTAAAACACGACACCATCATACGTGTCTCCCCTTGAACTCTTTTGGGGCAAATTTCAATCATCGGCCTCGGTGACAAACTAAAATGTAATTCTTATACACTATGAATGCATGGAATAGATAATTCAAATATCATAGTTCTATGAATGTAGAATAAAGATTGCGGCGTCATAAGTTTCTAAAGAGATGGCGTAAGCGAACAAAGTAACAATTGCACAACTTATATTGATCTTGTACATGGCCCCAGGTTCGCTCGCTCATCCCTGAAAAAATCTGACACGAATGTGTCTGCCTCTCTTTGGGGCAAATTTGAATCATTGGCCAAAATAAGAAATTGAAATGTAATCGTACAAAACAATATTCAGGGATATACATATGCATCATACAACGGATTCATAGATCAGAAACAATACAAAGATTATATATATAGGCTCCATATGAGAAAACAATTAGGGCCTCATTTTTTCCAGCGATGGAGTCAGAGAACCAAAATACCAACAGCACAACCTATATTGTTTATGTGCATTGCTGCCTGAGGTTCACTAACCATCCCTAAGAAAATGACACCATCAGATTCCCTTGCACTATTTTGGGGCAAAATTGAATCATTGGGCTCAGTAAGGAATAGAAATGTAATGTTATAGGACTACTGTGTATCGAAATCAACACTCAACTAGCAAACTCAACTAGATGGCAGATGAGAAAATTGGGGTTTTGTGACTAGATGGAAGATGCATCAATCGACCGATCAAACCATATATATACTACCCTACTTCAAGAGCAAAAGAATTTGTACACGATTGAGCAAATCCTATGTATGAATAGTGAAAACTGTGGCTACGACTAGAGAAGCTAGCAATGTAGTACCTCAGACTCCTCATCAGGGACCTCCTCCTCGAACTCGTCATTCTCCGTGACTGTGTCTAAGATTTCTTGTGCGGCGATGGGGTTGTTGATGTAGAGCACCGGATTGCTTCCGCCTGCCGCCTGCCCCCATCCAGATCTACCGTTGGCACCACGATGTTGTCGTCCATGACGTTGTCGGCCACCTGCTGCTCGGTGGCGACGGATACTACCTGCTGCTCGGCGGCGAAGGCTACCACCTGCTGCTCGGCGGCAACGGCTACTGGCTGGACGGATGAGTTCGCACCCTCCGCCTACTTGACGACGACCGAGCCATCTGCTGCTGCGCCTTCAACTGGCTTCACCTCCGGCTCGTCTCCACGCGTACGCTTCATGGCGCACCAAGGGAAGGAGGTAGTGCAAGCGAGGGAGCTTTGGCGCATGCGGTAGGTGTAGATTGAGGTCTTGGGACTAGACAGACTAGGGGAAAATGACATGAGCTCATGGAAGAAGAAGGTCGAGGGGGGTTATAAACACGGGACCGTTCGTAGTCCTCGAGTGGACACGTGTGGTGGGCGGGGGGCTACCATGATCTCCACCCTTTTTTTGGGTTCCCTTTTTTTGAAACAGCCACGATCTCCACTTTAGAGCTACATTGAAAACACGGGCATGGCAGACCTCGATTCCACTGCATGCAAGTGGCATGGAACCAATTTCTAGCAACGTTAGATCTACTCGAGGGGGCCCTTGACTCATAGAAGTTACTAGCGGTAGGGCCCAGTTGGAAGTGAGATTGAGAGTGTTGCGTAAAAATGGGATATGTCTTATTAAAATCAAGTGGCAATAAATTGCAGCGTCCCGTCGACAACCGTGCGCTCGATGACCCCGTTGCCCTATGCATGTGTTGTAGTAGCAGTAGTAGGCTTTTCAGACTTGATTAAACTTGACATTACCGCTCGACGACTTTTTCCATGGACGGCATCGTGTTCCTTCCTGTAGAAGTCTCACTAAGGGAGACGTCCGTGATGTCTCACGCTGTACTGTGAAGGGCACGACGTGTGCAACGGACATCGTTGGATCGCACATAATCAATGGTTGGTGCGCACGATCCGTGTGACAACTGTGACAACCAATCAGGGAGTAGCAGACAGGGTGAGCACAAGTTTGGGCTTGTATGGAAAATAGAGAGAGGGGGCAAAACTAAATAGTACCACATAAAACCAAGGGCAAAACTGAGTAGTATAAAAATGGAAAGTGTCTTGTACAATGAAATACATCATGGCATACATCAAATTATGCCAAGCTAGATCCACTAGAGTTCATTGGATGTGTGTTCTTCTCATAAACCACACATGGATCCACCAGTCTGATTGCATGTCTGCTCTTTTCATTAACCATAGTTAGAGTCATTGCATGTCTGTTCTTTTCACAACCCACATATCACCAGTGTCATTGCATGTGTGTTCTTCTCATGAACCACACATGGATCCACCAAGTGTGATTGCATGTCTGTTCTTTTCACAAACCACATATGGATCCACTAGTGTCATTGCATGTCTGTTCTTTTCATGAACCACACCCAGTGTCATTGCATGCCTGTTCCTCTAAACAAACCACATAAGGATCCACCAGTGTCATTGCATTCTTTTCATGAACCACACCCAGTGTCATTGCATGTCTGTTCCTCTAAACAAACCACACATGGACCCACCTAGTGTGATTGCATGTCTCTTCTTTTCACAAACCACACATGGATCCACCAGTGTCATTTCATGTGTGTTCTTTTCATGAACCACAGCTAGAGTCATTGCATGTCTGTTCTTTCCATAAACCACACATGGCTCCACCTAGTGTCATTGCATGTCTGTTCCTCTAAACAAACCACATAAGGATCCACCAGTGTCATTGCATGTCTGTTCTTCTCATGAACCACAGCCAGTGTTATTGCATGTCTGTTCTTCTCCCAAACCACATAAGGATCCACCAGTGTCATTGGATGTGTGTTCTTCTCATGAACCACACATGGATCCACCAAGTTTCATTGCATGCATGTTCTTTTCATGAACCACAGCTAGAGTCATTGCATGTTTGTGCTTTCCACAAACCACACATGGATCCACCAGTGTCATTGCATGTCTGTTCTTTTCATGAACCATACCTAGTGTCATTGCATGTCTGTTCCTCTAAACAAACCACATATGGATCCACCTAGTGTCATTGCATGTGTGTTCTTCTCATAAACCACACATGGATCCACCAGTGTCATTGCATGTGTGTTCTTTTCATGAACCTCAGCTAGAGTCATTGCATGTGTGTTCTTCTCATGAACCACAGCCAGTGTTATTGGATGTGTGTTCTTCTCATGAACCACACATGGATCCACCAGTGTCATTGCATGTATGTTCTTTTCATGAACCACACTCAGTGTCATTGCATGTCTGTTCCTCTAAAAAAACCACATAAGGATCCACCAGTGTCATTGCATGTCTGTTCTTTTCATGAACCACACATGGATCCACCAGTGTCATTGCATGCGTGTTCTTTTCATGAACCACAGCTAGAGTCATTTCATGTGTGTTCTTCTAAACAAACCACACATGGATCCACCTAGTGTGATTGCATGTCTCTTCTTTTCACAAACCACACATAGATCCACCATTGTCATTGCTTGTGTGTTCTTTTCATGAACCACAGCTAGAGTCATTGCATGTGTGTTCTTTTCATGAATCACAACTAGAGTCATTGCATGTCTGTTCTTTCCACAAACCACACATGGGTCCACCTAGTGTGATTTCATGTCTGTTCTTTTCACAAACCACACATGTAGTCCACCAGTGTCATTGCATGTGTGTTCTTGTCATGAACCACATCCAGTGTCATTGCATGTCTGTTCTTCTCACAAACCACATAAGGATCCACCAGTGTCATTGCACGTCTGTTCTTCTAAACAAACCACATAAGGATCCCCAGTGTCATTGCATGTGTGTTCTTTTCATGAACCATAGCTAGAGTCATTGCATGTGTGTTCTTCTAAACAAACCACATATGGATCTACCAGTGTCATTGCATGTCTATTATTTTCATGAACAACACCCAGTGTCATTGCATGTCTGTTCCTCTAAACAAACCACACAAGGATCCACCAAGAGTCATTGCATGTCAGTTCTTTTCACAAACCACACATGGATCCACCAGCGTCATTGCATGTGTGTTCTTTTCATGAACCACATCTAGAGTCATTGCATGTCTGTTCTTTTCATGAACAACACCCAGTGTCATTGCATGTCTGTTCTTTTCATGAACCACAGCTAGTGTCATTGCATGTGTGTTCTTTTCATGAACCACAGCTAGTGTCATTGTATGTCTATTCTTTTCATGAACAACACCCAGTTTCATTGCATGCCTGTTCCTCTAAACAAACCACACAAGGATCCACCTAGAGTCATTGCATGTCAGTTCTTTTCACAAACCACATATGGATCCACCAGTGTCATTGCATGTTTGTTCTTTTCATGAACCATAGGTAGAGTCATTGCATGTCAGTTCTTTTCAGGAACCACACATGGATCCACTAGTGTCATTGCATGTCCGTTCTTCTCATAAACCACACATGGATCCACCAGTGTCATTGCATGTCTGTTCTTTTCATGAACCACACCCAATGTCATTGCTTGTCTGTTCCTCTAAACAAACCACATAAGGATCCACCAGTGTCATTGCATGTATGTTCTTTTCATGAACCACACAGGGATGCACCAGTGTCATTGCATGTGTGTTATTTTCATAAACCACAGCTAGAGTCATTGCATGTGTGTTCTTCTAAACAAACCACACATGGATCCACCTAGTGTGATTGCATGTCTGTTCTTTTCACAAACCACACATGGATCCACCAGTGTCATTGCATGTGTGTTCTTTTCATGAACCATAGCTAGAGTCATTGCATGTCTGTTCTTTCCACAAACCACACATGGATCCACCTAGTGTGATTGCATGTCTGTTCTTTTCACAAACCACACATGTATCCACCAGTGTCATTGCATGTATGTTCTTGTCATAAACCACTGCCAGTGTCATTGCATGTCTGTTCTTCTCACAAACCACATAAGGATCCACCATTGTCATTGCATGTTTGTTCTTCTAAACAAACCACATAAGGATCCCCAGTGTCATTGCATGTGTGTTATTTTCATGAACCATAGCTAGAGTCATTGCATGCGTGTTCTTCTAAACAAATCACATAAGGATCCACCAGTGTCATTGCATGTCTATTATTTTCATGAACCACACCTAGTGTCATTGCATGTATGTTCCTCTAAACAAACCACACAAGGATCCACCTAGAGTCATTGCATGTCAGTTCTTTTCACAAACCACACATGGATCCACCTAGTGTCATTGCATGTGTGTTCTTCTTATAAACCACGCATGGATCCACCAGTGTCATTGCATGTGTGTTCTTTTCATGAACCTTAGCTAGAGTCATTGTATGTGTGTTCTTCTAAACAAACCACATAAGGATCCACCAGTGTCATTGCATGTGTGTTCTTCTCATGAACCACATCCAGTGTCATTGGATGTGTGTTCTTCTCATGAACCACACATGGATCCACCAGTGTCATTGCATGTCTGTTCTTTTCATGAACCACACCCATTGTCATTGCATGTTTGTTCCTCTAAACAAACCACATAAGGATCCACCAGTGTCATTGCATGTCTGTTCTTTTCATGAACCACACATGGATCCACCAGTGTCATTGCATGTGTGTTCTTTTCATGAACCACAGCTAGAGTCATTGCATGTGTGCTCTTCTAAACAAACCACACATGGATCTGTTGGGTTCGCAGCATAGAAAACAAAAAATTTCCTACGATGGGAACTATACGCCAGGATCTATCTTCTAGATACAAACAGCGGGTGGATATACACCGATAGAGAACTTACCCTCAAAGACAACAAAGCTTTGTTAACGAGTTGGAACTCGTGGATGATGTAGTCGTACACTTGCTGATCTCAATATCGTGATGAAGTCCAGCAGGTCCAGCTCTAGCACGTCCATCAGATCCAGCTCCAGCAAGTCCAGCACCACCAAGTCCAGCACCACAATGCAGCGGTGCATCCGTGATCGCACACACGTCTGGTACCCCGACAACCTCCATCCCTCGCTCCAGCAAAGCAGCGGAAGCAGCAACTCCTTTCCAGATAAAGCCACCAGGAACATGTATCTCGCTAATCCGAGACCATGGGGGAATAATACTAGAGGGGGAGAGAGATCCTTCACGAGGAGGTGTGGGGAATAAGGAGTGAGAGGGGGGCCTTTTATAGGAGGAGGGAAGGGTGTCCCTTCACCTCCCCCATTCATGTGGTGGTAACCCCCTCCACATTAAAATGCCCCTTCACATTCTCTTTTAAAGTCTCCACTTTAAATGCATTAAATTTCTCCAAATTTAATGCTCTCTCATTTAATAAAACTCTTTTATTAATTTTATTCAGAATTTTGTTAATTACTTTAACTAACAAACATTCACATAAAACCCCCTGCAATATTTCAATATTACATGCAAAACCAATTTCAGCAATTTCACCCGAAACAGTTTCGGTGTCTATTGAAATCATTCCAGCGCTTTCTTAAATCTTTATCTGAAACATATTTGCTCCAAATGGTGTCGGTATCCCTTAAGTGTGTCACCCTACGGTTCGCGAATAATGCATACATGATCGAGACCCCTCTCCGATCAATAATCAGCAGCGGGACCTAGAGATCCGTACTGACTCCCACATATTCAACGATGACTCTTGTGATCGTGTGAACCTTTAACGTCGTAACTAAATCCCTTTATATCGCGATATATTACATGTCCGAGATTCGATCATTGGCATCCAAATACCTAGTTTGATCTCGTTACCGACATGCACTCATTTCTCGTTCCCGTGATATAATATTCTAGTGATCACATCACATGCTTGCAAGCTATTTCAATGTGATATCATCGAGAGGGCCTAGAGTATATCTATCCTTCATCGGGATGGACAAATCCCACTCTTGATCCATGAGCCTCAACATAACACCTTCGTAGCACTGAACCCACCTTTATAGTCACCCTGTTACGGTGTGATGTTTGATGTTATCAAGATACTCTTTCCGATGTTAGCAATTAACATGGTCTCATGGTCTAAGGATTAAGATTACTTCGTATGATGTTATCGCAATATAAACATAATGACTCTGATCGTAATGCTATACTTTGGATGAATGTTCATCACATCATTCCACCAATGTTGTGACCTCACTATTAACAACATCCAATGTCCATGATCAGGAAACCTTGATCATCGTGTTAATCAACAAGCTAGTTTATATGAGAGGCAGTACTAGGAAATTTGTATTTTGTTTATTAAACACACATGTAATAACGTTTCGAATTAATACAATTATAGCATGCAAAATAAACATTTATCATAAACATGGAATAAGATAATAACCACTTTATTATTGCCTCTCGGGCATATTCCATCCAGTCTCCCACTTGCACTAGAGTCAATAATCTAGTTTGAAAAACTTTACGTATTGAACACCTATGGCTTTCTGGTGTTGCATATATGCGATTGCTAGTGGTTAACTAATACATTGCAAATGTATCTATAATTTTTGATGTTTCATGCTTGGTTTTATCCACTTTCTTGTGTTTTGTTCCAACCTATTAACAAGAGCCACCGTGCCAACTGCCTGTTTTTTGCTGTTTTTGGTTCCAGGAAAGTCAAAAAATGAATATTCTCGGAATTGGACGGGACAAAAGCCAAAGTGCCTATTTTTCCGGAAGGGATCAAGTGCCAGAATACGAGACAGAGAAGGGCCAGGGAGCCACCACACCACCTAGCCGCGCGGCCAGGCCTAGCCCGCGCCAGGGGGTGGTGTGGCCGCTCTTGGCACCCTCTCGGCCTCTCGTTCCACCTATAAGTTGCCCTCAGGACAAAAACCCTAAGTACCCGATCAAAAATCCATGAAAGAGTCTGTAGCCACCGTCATCTCCATCCCTAGATCGAGATGGATCTGAAGCTCTTCCCGGCACCCTGCCGGAGAGGGGAATTCACCCTGGAGGCCTTCTTCATCACCATGCAAGCCTCTAGTGTGATGCGTGAGTAGTTCATCCTTGGACTACGGATCCATGTAGTAGCTAGATGGCTGGATTCTCCTCCTTTGTGCTTTCATGTTTAGATCTTGTGAGCTCCATTCATGATCAAGATCATCTATTTGTAATTCATACATGTTGTGTTTGCGGGGATCCGATGGATATTAAGATGCTATTTCAGATTGATTATTGATTCTATCATGTCTTTGTTATTTGTGATCTTGCATGCTTTCCGTTGTTAGTAGCTATCTTGGCCAAGTAGATGCTAGCAACTCCAAGAGTTAGTATTTATGCTCGATAGTGGGTTCATGCCTCTGGTAATCTAGGGAAGTGACCGAAATCTCTAAGGTACTAGATGTGCTATTGCTACTAGGGAGAAAACAACAATCCTTTGTTCACAGAACAATCATATTGTTTACTTTACACGCAGTTCGTAAAGCAATAATCGGTTGCTTGCAACTTAATACTGGAGGGGGTTCGGATGATAACCTGAAGGTGGATTATTAGTCATAGATGCATTTGGATGGCGGTCTATGTATTATGTTGTAATGCCCAATCAAGTCTCAAAGAAGTCAAGATGATTAGTATATGCATGTATTGCTTTCTCGGTGTTTGTTAATTGCCTCGCTGTAATTTGTTCACCCAGCATGTTTTCTATCTTAAGGAGAGCCACCTCTAGTGAACTATGGATCCCGGTCCTTTCTCTTTACATACAATCTACAACTGTTTACTTCTTTGTGTTTACTTTCTACAAACTTTTACTTCTTTCCATTCGATACGTTTAATCCTTTGTTTTCCGCAAAACATGGTGAGATTGACAACCTCATCGCAAGTTGGGGACAAAGTTCTGTGGTTGTGTTTTGCAGGTCTCCGCGTTGCTACTAACACTAGTAGTGCGCCCTGCCAAAGCTCAGCTAGTAACACCTTTGGGGTGTTTCCTTGCTCCTACTGGTTCGATTAAACCTTGGTTTCATAACTGAGGGAAAACTTGCTGCTGTGCTCATCATACCTTCCTCTTGGGGTTCCCAACGAGCTCTATGTCGATCGTCGAGCGCATCAAGACGTTTTCTGGCGCCGTTGCCGGGGAGTCAAGGACATCTTCACAAGGGGAGTCCCTCATAACCAATCTCTTTACTTTGTTGTTTTTGTTTTGCTTAGTTTCTTTTTGCTTTGTTTGCTTGTTTTGTTCTTCAAAAAACACAAAAAAATTAGTTTTACTAGTTTGCTTTCTTATTGGAAAAACAAAAAAAATTAGTTCCTTTCTTAAGTTTCCTTTATGACTAGCTCTGCTCCAATCACTATTTCATTATGGATAGCTCACTCAGTTTCCTATTTGGGAACAGTATTATGACTGCTAAGGTAATAGATGAACCACCGCCTGCTAGAACCTCCATGGAAGAAGAAATTGCTGAACCTGAAAGCTCATTAGATGAAAAAGAGGAGGAGAGTGATGGACAAAAGGAGGAAGAATGGATCTACCCATGCCTACCTTCTAATGAGAGTAACTCTTTATCCCTTATATTATTTGATTGTCCCCCATGCTTATCAAAGGAGGGTGAATGTTATGTTCCCGAGGATTCTTTTGAAAATGTTTATAATAAAGCTCTAGTGCTTGTAGATCATGAAAAGCATGCCTTATGTGATAGTTATATTGTTGAGTTTATTCATGAGGGTACTGAAAATTATTATGAGAGAGGAAAATATAGTTGTAGAAGTTTTTATGGTAATGAAACACCTCTCTATGTGCTGAAAGTTTTGAAGTTACTTTTGTTTTATCTTCCTATGCCTGTCACTTTGCTCTTTGTGCATTTATTTGCATACAAGATTCCTATGCATAGGAAGTGGGTGAGAATTAAATGTGTTTTGAATTTGCTTCTTGATGCTCTCTTTTACTTCAATTCATATTTCCTATGAGAGCATCTTCTCAAATTTTCATGCCTAACTTAAAGGCGTTAAAGAAAAGTACTTATTGGGAGATAACCCAAAAGTTTTAGATGAGTCTTGGAAGTTATTACCTCAGTAATAACCGCTCCTTATCCTTTTTTTTTGCTTTTTGTGCCAAGAGTAACCTCTAATGAGAGTGAAGTAATGATTGTGAAAGTTGCTGCCCCGAAACAGATTTCTGTGCTTCACCATAAACATTCCTGAGAGAGCTCTGTACGTCGGATTGAGCTGTAATGTTTTGTGATTCTGCCCCAGGTTGTTATATAACATTCGTTAGTTCAACACTTTTTTATTTGAGCAACAGAAGGTCTTCGAAAAAATTCGTCTTTACCTGCTGGTTCGTTTTGACCGATTTCTGCCATTTTCTGCATTTGCTTCTTGTGGGTTCCTTTTTGAGTTCTTTTGGGGAATTGAGCTTTCTGAGGGAAGTGCTACAGTATCTAGTGTTCTAATGGAAGTTTATTTGGTGTTAGAACTGAACCTTAAGACTTATTTATCTTGAGTGCACTAATGTTGCTAATAAAGATTGTGTGAAGTTTTGTATGAAGGAAAATTTTCAGGTGTATGGAAGGAATGAGTAATGAGATGAAGGATGGACTAAATCTCAAGCTTGGGGATGCCACGCGTGTCACCTCAAGAAATATCCAAGAAGTACAAGCGTCAAAGCTTGGGGATGCCCAAGGCATCCCCTTCTTCATCAATAAAAATTCCAGGTTTTCTTCCAAACGCTTCATTTTTATTGTTTCATGCACAATTGTGTTGTTCTTGGAGCGTCTTCTTTTTCATTTTCGTTTTGGTTTTTAGTTTGCTTGGTTTGCTTAGTTTTCTTCATAAGTTGGTTGGACCCCCTCTTTCTTACATTGGTTTGCAATTAGTTTGGTTTGGTTTGGAAAAGAGTAGGAAAGTTCATGCTTATGTGGTAAAAAGAGCTCGTTTTTGACTATGGCCTATGCTTTGTCATGCCATGCTTGATATTGTTTTGGCTTTATGCTTAGTATTCTTTGTTGTAGCATGACTTGTTATAAACAATTGAGATTGCTTAATGTGCCTTGGATGAATCATGCGTTGTTTTAGCATATTAAAGCATAGTATAGTGGTATTCTCCTTTGATGCTTTATTTGGGTTGACTTGGCACATGCTCACACCATGTTATGACTATAAAATGTCACCATAGCTTTTATGATCCTTTAGTTTTCCACTTGTAGTATCACTTTATGCTTTGATCAATGATGTTTTGTCGCTCTACATGATTATGGCCATTATTGCTCCCTTAGTTTGTCGCTCCCAGTCTTTTGCTAGCCTTCACAACAAAGTATGAGTTCCACTCATGCATCCAACTACCTAAACCAAGTTTTTCCAAAGAGTCCACCATACCTACCTACTATCTTATGCTATTCCAAGTATATTCATGCTTTTGTCTACCTTTCACTTGTTATGAGAAAACTAGTGATTAAAGATCTCACGAACTTGATGGCACACTTTACTTTATTGCCTCTAATAAACTCGAACCATTGGGTCCTTCTTTGTTGTGTATATGCTTGCGCTTTATAAGTTGAAGTTAGCAGAACCATGTTTCATGGGGAACGCTTTCAACATTGCACTTGTACTTTTTACCCTGTTGATATCATGTTCTTTTGCTTACGGATCCCGGCGGTGTGAAATAAAAGTGGAACTTGTAAGATCATCGAGTTTGTATGTGTGTTAGAGAAACGCCTGGGCCGCTAGCCTAAGCCATGCCTAATCATGGTGGAAACTTGCAGCATCACCATAATGAGCACTCTATGAAGCATCCTCAATAAAAACCTATGAAAATAGCAAATAAAAAGATTGCTGAGATGCTCATTGTCTGCTTGCCTTGTCATTTTGATTATGGGAAAGCTCCCGTATCATGTGCAAGGGGTACCCCATTGGCGGTTTGTAACTACCTCGGACCCCACGCTCTAAGTTCAAGCCTGGATGAACCAAAAGTGGTTAAGGGTTTTACAGCGGAGGCCTAGGGCCACCCACGTGTAGGCCCGTCGGCCGCCCTAACCACTTCCAAGAACATCAGGACAAGAGCGAGCGGCGTAGGCAACATGCGAAGAGATCTAATACATACACAAGTGAGTATGTATGCAAGCTACCTTACAACAGTTCTCAGAGCCATACCATCTAAAAGAAATAGAAATATTGCAACGCCATATGGCAAGATCCAAATATCCTAGATAGAAATAATAGTGTAGGATAGCTCCTCATACATCAATCAACAGAGAATCAAGCGGAAGCGGGAAACAAGATCCGAGTACGGATAAGAAGCAAATCGGCATAAGATGCCACATAAGTAAGCACATCCCGCCCACAGATCTCATGGATCCCCATCCCCGGAATGTCTACACCGAGTGATCGTTGCCAACATCATCTGCCTCCTCCACCCAGTATCCATCTTGCGAATACACCTGTTAATCTAAATCAAACAATTTATCGTGTGAGACCCTAGGGGTACTCAGCAAGTCTTTATGCCTCTAAAGGGGACATATACCTGGGGTGACGCAATTGCAGCAAAAGATAATATCTAACAAGTCTATAGATACTCGCTAACCATCCGCCTAACCAATGATAGGTGGATGTCCGTTAATTAGAAACAACAGTTAGAACAGTATAAAGTAACAGATCCATCCTCCTTCTCGCTTACCAACGAGAAAGCGGACGAACAACCCATCTGTTGGCAGTTTTATTAACCATTCCATGAGTATTTCACTAACTACTAGTCAAATATTTTTTCTATGATCAAGAAACTGTGCTCCAAGTTGTCCATAACCGCGGACACGGCTTTCAGAAAGATTTACCCTGCAGGGGTGCACAAATAGCAACACACACTCGATCAACCTCGGAAAAACCAACTCAAAACCCAACGAGACATTCACGACAAAGCGATTAAGGATTCATAAAATATTTCAGGGGGCCTCCACATTAAGCTACCCGCAACAAAGTTGGCCGACTCCGAGACGGATCCAAGGTTTGCGCCAATGGCTGTAAATGACTGGGAACCCGAAAGTGTGACTGGGCTTGTCGATACCGCAAAAACACTCCGCAATTTCTAAACAGTACAGGTGCTCCACGCACAATCTTAAATAAAGCAGTAAAGCATGACATAGGTACATGATAGTAATAAAGCCCCAAACTACTTTGTGGCCCCAAGAAATAGAAATGAATCAAGCTCTGGCTCAGGAGGGTCCATAAGGCCTCCCGGATGTGGATAGTGCGGATAGTCAAGGAACAGGAATCAAGTACTCGGGGTCCTACGGGACACAAGTGGACATAGAAACCAAATGACAGATATTGCCCACCGGTGCCTCTTTCATTAGTTATCCCATCACTTCTCAGGTTAAGTTGTTTAGGTACCTCGTTATCCACCAGACACTCACATACCCTACACATGCTGTTCTATGACTCGCATGGCTCAAACAACTCCTGTAGTAATGACTCATGGGATGGAGGACAAGCTCGGTGGGGTTTAAAAGTAAAGACTATGCAGTACTTGGGATTCAATTTAATCCATTCGCGACTCCATGATGCAAGAATAAGATAGAAGCAATAGGTACTATATGTATGCAAGCATGTGGTAGTGCTTGCCTGGCAGCTCAGTTGAAGCGAGAGATGGATCTGGGTAGTACTCCTGGGATTCCTGATATTTCCCCTGCTCGGTGTCTATCCGAGAAGAACCAAACAAACAAGGCCAACATAAATATAATGCGCAATCATATAAATAAAATGTGACAAGCAAACAAGCATGCCATGATGAATGATGCACAAATTATATGGCATAACATAGCATGGCATGGGTGAGATGTGGGGTACAAGAATAAAGCATTTTATCAAGTTTTTAGTCAGGTTTTGCTCCCATAAAACTTGCTGTCCACTTAATATTTATAAGGTGCATGCTACAATTCATATCAAGGAATGCGTAGTTAGAACGGGCTCGTCGCGCTGATCGTGTTAGACATATTATTTGTCAAATTTGGAATTATAGAATTAAAGTTATTAATTAATTAAGAAAAAGGCATTTTTGTTGCAATTAAACAATTTCGAAAATTTAAATTAGTCAAACATTATTTTAGATGGCAGATTTGAATTCCTCACATTTTTTTGATTCAAAAACATATATTATTTGTATTATTTGGAATTGCCAAAATAAAGATGTTAATTTCTGAATATTAAAAACATATTTACATTTTCGGGATTATTTTTATTATTTTGAAAAGATCACAGAAACTTTTTGTACACAGGAGAATCTAGCCCGAGACGCTGACGGGTGGGACCGATGCTGACTCAGCTACAGGTGGGGCGCAGCGGGCTGGGCCGGCTTTTCTCACCGCGGAGGCCTTACCCGCAGTCAGTGATAGACGGGCCCGGTCGGATGCGGGACCACACGCGCGCGCGACCCGCAGGCGTGGGACACGTGGGCAAGGCTGGGGGCGAGGGGGCTGTCCGTGACGGGCAGAAACTGCCGGGGGGTTTTGTGTAAAAAGAACAACGAATCTGAAACTCGATCCAATTACAGGAGCTAGCTCGTCCGATCTTTGGAAGACGGTGGCGAGCACAGCATTACGAATCTCACTACGCTGTAAAAACAAAAGTTGTAGAGGAGGTTACATGCATCACTTTTCATTCAGGAGATTTTGTCGGAGGAGAACTGTGCACGCCGTAAACGTTTGAGGAACAGAGGCAAAAATAAAGTCATAAACTGAATCTCCCTGTCACGTTGAACCGTGGGATGAGCTTGACTTCGAAGGACCATAGTGTCAGTTCTAGGACGAAAAGGAAGATGTCCTTATGGTCAAAGTTTTAGAAGATACCTAGATTTATTACTTTTGTCATTAGATGTTTTGGAAAAAATGGACGGAAATAGTAGATCTAGGCTGATGAACATCCCGGTAATACAGGAACTGGACTGTCGGAACGAATCTGAATTTTTTTACGTCTGATAATTTAAGTTCGGGCTAACTTCGGCAGATGATTCCGATAGAATGGGAGGTTCGTTTTGAGTGAATTTTTTTGGAATGGAAAGAGGGAACATCGGCGGTGGAAGGAGGTGGCTGGAAACATGCCGGTTTCAGAGGGTGTTGCGTGTCTACTGCTGATGCTGCTGTCGCGAGCGGCGTGCACGAGATCTGCCTGCTGCTGCGTGCGATGGCTGCTGCGCGTGCCGGCAAAGTAGAGGAAGGGGTGATCTAGAGAGAGGGAAGGGGAGATGAAGTGATGGAGCTCACCCAACCAGCCCTGCTGGAGAAGGTTGGCGAGACGGAGATGGTGGCGACGGTGTGCATGACGACGGCGGCGAGCACACGGCCTTCTCCAACTCGCTCCATGTACCGTGTAGTAGTCGATGTTGACGTGCAGCTGCTCCGACCAATGGTGGCTTCTTTGGATGAGTGAAACCGAGGGACCGCGAGGGGCGGGGCTCGGTCACGGCGGCGGCAGCAGAGGGTTTTTTCCCTGGAGGAGAAGAAGGGTGGAGCGGATAGGGATGTTTGCTGGCTGGGGCTTGCTTTAGCAGGAGGAAGCGAGAGCACGCGTGAGACGTGGGGGCATCTGTGCTGGCGCTAGGCACGTGAACGAGAGCGGGGAAGAGCTACAGGGCGTGGCGGGTTCGGTGTTGATGGGTTCGTAGCATGGAAAACAAAAATTTTCTGTCGCAAGAACGAACAAAACCCAGATCTAATCTAGATAAAAGCCAAGATCTAATCTATTAGACATGTGCAACGAGATAGATATATACTAACCCTTGTAGACCCGAAAGCGTTACGAGATCGGATCTCGTGGTTGATGTAGTCGATCACTTTCCGATCTCAAGATCGTGTGGATGATCCTTCCGGCGCCGCGTTCCGGCAGCGCTTCCGCAGTCAGTCACACATGCAGAGTCGAAGCAGACCTTCCTCTCCCCGTTCCAGCGAGCAGTGGAGGTAGTAGATCTTCTCCACGGAATCTCAGCAGCACGACGGTGTGGTGGTGGTGGTGGAGTAGAGAATTCTGCAGGGCTTCGCCTAAGCCGGAGTAGAGCGAAGCAGGAGGAGAGAGGCGGCGGCTAGGGTTTGTTATGGGAGAGGTCTAGGGGGTGGCGCCCCCATCCCCTCTATTTAAAGGAGGGAGGAGCCCCCATGTCCTAGTAGGACTCCCCTCCCTCCTTGGCCGGCGGATTGGGAGGGGGGAGGAATCCTCCTCCCCCACGAATCCGTGTCTTGCCCCACAAAGACTCCTTGATCCTTTCTTGGTTTTCAAGCAAACTCCAAGAAATCTTCTAGAACCTTCTAGAACATTTCGAAACCTTCTAGAATCTCCATACAAACACTCCGGAACATTTCCTAACTTAGAAAATGATCCCCAATATATGAATCTTATTCTCCGGACAATTCCGGATCTCCTCGTGATGTCCCGGATCCAATCCAAGACTCCAAACAACATTCGATCTCCAATGCACATTCCATATCTACTTAAAACAACTTCGAACCTTAAGTGTGTCACCCTACGGTTCGTGAACATGTAGACATGATGGAGACATATCTCCGATCAATAACCATTAGCGGGATCTAGAGATCCATAACAGCTCCCACATACTCAACGATGACTTTGTGATTGATAGAACCATTTAACATACGAAACCAATTCCCTTTGTCACGCGATACTCTACTTATCCGAGGTTTGATCGACGGTATCTCCATACCTAGTTCTACCTCGTTACTGATAAGTACTCTTTACTCGTTCCATGTTATGTCATCCCTTGTGACCTAGTCACATGCTTGCAAGCTAACTAGATGACATCCCACCGAGAGGGCCCAGAGCATATATATCCGTCATATGGATGGACAAATCCCAATCTTGGTCCATGCGCTTCAACACATACTTTCAGAATACCCAATGACACCTTTATAACCACCCAGTTACGAAGCGGTGTTTGATGTCATCAAAGTACCCATCCGGTGATGGTGATTAACATAACCTCATGGTCGAAGGATTAGGTTACTATGCATTTGAAAAGCTTGTAGCAAAACGAACTTAATGACTTGATCTTATGCTATGCTTACTATGGGTGTGTGTCCATCACATCATTCTCCTAATGATATGATCTTGTTATTAACGACATCCAATGTCCATGATCAGGAAACCATGATCATCCATTAATCAACAAGCTAGTTTAACAAGAGGCTTACTATGGACTCTTTTATGTTTACAAAACACACAAGTATTAATGTTTCCTGTTAATACAATTATAGCATGGGATGTAAACATTTATCATAAACATAAAGATATAATAATAACCACTTTATTATTGCCTCTTGGGCATATCTCCAACAGTCTCCCACTTGCACTAGAGTCAATAATCTAGTTAAAAACTTGTGCACTCAACACCTATGGCTTTCTGGTGTTGTATAGACACTATTTCTAGTGGTAAACATAATCTTCGGATCTGACACTTCCAGGTCCGTGTGTATTTGCATGTCCTTGCGTCTCTACGCATTACTCATTCTCCAATGAGATGGCATTGTATAAATTTGGTCCTTTGGTGAGACCTTTAGTTCCTTGGGAATAAATCATGTTGGTACAATTGTCATACAATGTATCTTCATAGTATTATCCCGCTATGAACCACACCTAGTTTGATAACAAACTACTTGACGCAAATGCCCTCATTTGCTGCTACAATAGCAGTCATATACTTAGCCTTTTGTTGTAGTATGTGTCACAATGTTTTAACTTTGGTACTCACCAAACCCGTTATGGAACTTCCTTTCATTACATTGTGCCACCCATAGTTTAAATTGAGATAAACTTAATTTGTGACAAAACTAGTATCAATGTAACAATTTACAATGAACTATTTGTCACCACTATATAAATGATATATTCTTAGTTCTTCCAAAGATCATAGGAATATCCCTACTATTGTCCAATGATCATCTTATGAGTCATTCTGGTATATTCTCATAACATTTAGAGCATAGGACATATCTGGATGTGTACATCTCAAAGAATGATTGATCAAAATATTCTTGTGATTTCACAAAGTGTCAAAACACTTGAATCTCGTGTCAACACACTTGAATCTTGATTCAGTCCTTTCCGTGCGTCAAGAACCTTTCTTGTTGTTTCCATATTGAACTCATTCAACATCTTATCTATGTACATTTGGCAAAACCATATTAGCGCCTCAATCTATCCATATAGACATTGATGCCTAATTCTTGGGTTATGCCTAAGTCTTTCATCGAAATGAAATTCTTAACCTCTGTCAATAAAAGATACATCATTTCTAATCAACAATATGTCTTTCACATAATGTATTAGAAATATGTCTTAGCGCTCCCACTTAATTTCTTGCAAAATGCAAACATCTTCATCGTCTCTGATGAAATTAAACCTTTTAACGGTTTCATCACGGTGAAGATTCCAACTCCATGATGCTCACTTCAACCATTGAAGTTTTGCATACTTTTTTAGCATCCTTTGAATTAACAAAACCCTGTGGATCGTGTCATGTACACGTCCTAGGTAACCATTCTATTAGAAGAACTTGTTTTGTTTGTTCAACTACCATATACCAAAATATATGTAGTGGTTGCTACATTAATCCGTCCAGACTAAATAGTCAATTCCTTGAACATTGTCGTAAACTCTTTCCGACATGTCGACTATTTCATAGATGTGAAACATCCATGTCTATTTCTTTATAGATCCATATACGACTGTAAGGTCTTGCACCTTTCCAGAGGGTCTTTCAAATTCAAAGCTTGATTTCTCGTGTATGGAATTATCACGGATTTTATGGATTCAAGCCACTTAATGAAGTCAGGGCCCATCATTGCTTCTTTGCATGTAGTCAGTTCATCATTGTCAAACAACAATGATTTAACTCTCAAATCTTGGCATTTGATTACTAACCCGACCTACTTGGTTCAATAGTAACTTAGATCTCCGCGACCACAACCTTTGAGGCACGTGATCCATGAGCATTGTTGCTGCCTTCGGGACACTTACCGACGCTGCGCAACTCAGCACATATTAGCCAAGGTTCAACAACCTTGTCAAAGTTCTATTGTCCTCCCACTTAACTTTTCACCAAAAATTCCTTCTCAAGAAACTCGACATTCTAAGCGACAAACAATTTTTTCTTCGGTGTTATGGAGGAATACCCAATGGTTATTCGAAATAACCTACAAAGACATGCTCATCCGACTTTGGTTGTAAACATTTTACTTATTCCTAGCATACCAAAAATTTAAGAAAGGATAACCTGGGTTTATCCCAAACCATGACTTATATGGTGGCATTTCAACGGATCACGATGGAGCTCTTTTCAGTGTAAAAGCGGTAGTCACTAAAGCTTTGATCTTTAAAATATAATGGCAGTTTTATAAATGACACCTTTGATCTTACCATGTCAAACAAGGTTTCATTACATATCTTGAACACTCCATACTCCTATGGTGTTTTGGGAAATGCAAATCCATGGAACGATTCCTCAAATCTTAGGTGTTTTGCTAAACTTGTAACTCAAACATCTTTCTTTATGATCCAATCATAAACTTTTTGTTTTCTTGTTACAATGATTTTCCACTTCATCTTGAAAGTCTTTGAACATTTTCAAATGTTTCATACTTCTTCCTTATTGAGTAAGTATATACATACACTCACTTAAATCTTCGAAGAAAGCATATGAAGTTGAAATCCATCGCCCACGACTACACATAATGGACTATATACATCAATATGTAAAAATTCCAATCAGTTAGTCGTCCGTTCCTCTTTTGGCCTATGAACGGAGTTTTAATTATCTCCAGGAAAGTATCACAAACGTCATTTGATCAAAATCAAAGACTCCAAAAATCCATCAACATGGAGTTTCTTCATGTATCCCTAATATAATTTAAACGGTGATGTAACTTCGCAAGTGATCTTTCAATCATTTGTCTTGCAATATTTTAGCATTAGTTTTCTGGTTGTTATTTCTCCAACCAGACTTGTATATCATCCATCTATTATGGAATACGGTAATTATTTGAACAACCTTTTGTCGTCATAATACCTGATCAAAATAACAATTATTAAAACAAATCTTGAAGGTAAGCTTTGATGTTAACGAGCAACACAACAACCCTTTGTTTGTTTTCGATGAACATCATCACATACTCTCTTGCTAGTTACTTAGGCCATTGCAGTTCATGAATTGTGTTGTCCTGTATGACACTTCATACCAACCAATTCGGTATCCAATACCGCAGAACCACATTATTTAACAACCAAGGAATACAGCCATAACATGTATCTTCTATATACCTAAGTTGGACATCTCCAATCTTTTCTTTTCTGCCAAATATTTTATAGATTCTCTTTCAACAATTCTTTTTCTTTTAAAAGAATCTATCAACATCAATAGTGGTGTCATTCACATGACACATAGTACAAAGTGTGTATAGTCAAATACTAATACCTTTGAACTTCACTTTGAAGTGGATCACCTTCATCAAATGTTTGGCATTCTTTCAAAATTCCATTCTTTGGTAATCTTTTAGTGTAGTAAACATTTTACTTACATCTTCTATTCATCCTTATCATGACAACTTTCATGATCAAGCTGCTATTGCTTATAAAGGTGAATTGCGAGTATAATGTTTCTTTTCCAAAACCTGTTGGAGGATTAGGACGACTAGCGTCTCCAACCTTCACAAATTCTCATCAAATAAGGGGACATATACTCTATCATGTTGTAACAAACACATTGTTTTAGATATCGCAATACCTTTCACATATGATGGTTTCTAAAACATTGCTTTCAGCTCTTAGATAAACTTGATATTAAAAAACAATCTTTTGAGTATCAAGAATCATGGAGGCAAACATGATACATTAGATACTAACACTGGAATTATTACTCTTGATTTAATACTGTTTATTAAACTTCACAGAGTAAACGGAGTTTGCTGAAAGTTTGCAACAGGACTTTTAAACTTTAGATTGACACTCAAAACAATACGATACCAGTTCGTAAAGCAAATATCCAGAATTTCTGTAGTTCTACTATCTCAACTATAACTAAGTGTAAGGTGGTGAACGGATGCCAATGATTACAACAAACTATGCAAATTCACTTTGATTGTGTTTATGATAAATTGAGTTTGACTAATCCAAATTACAAAAGAACTCCCGCTCAAAACAACATCCCTCCAGTTATTTTAGTGATTACACGAACCAAATCCACTACACCAAGTCCGATCATCACGTGAGATGATGTAGCTTTAAAGGCGAACAATCAGCATGTTCATCATATCATCCATATGACTCATGCTTTACCTTTCGGTATTCCGTGTTCCGAGACCATGTCTGTACATGCTAGGCTCGTCAAGATTAACCTTAGTATCCGCATGTGCAAATCTGGCTTGCACCCGTCGTATGCACATGTAGAATCTATCACACCGGATCATCACGAGATGCTTCGAAACGACGAGTCTTAGCAACGGTGCCTACTAAGGACGAACACTTTATTACTTGATATTTAGTGAGAGGGATCATCTTATAATGCTACTGTCGCGATCTAAGCAATACAAGATGCATAAAGGATTAACATCACAGGCAATTCATAATTAGTGTGATATGATATGGCCCTTTCTTCTTATGCCTTTGATCTCCATCTCCAAAGCATGAACATGATCTCCATCATCACCAGCATTGCATCAAGGTCAGTAGCGCCGCTTCATGGTTGTCCATCATCACTAGCAACTATTACAACTACATGGAATAAAGCTATTACAAGATGAATATACATGCAGGTCTTAACAGAATTAAAGACAACCATTAGGCTCCAGCCGGTTGCCATATTACAACAAGGATCATTGCATACATCAAATATAATCACAATCACATGATGGCCATATCACATCACAAAACCCCTGCAAAAACAAGTTAGACGCCTCTAATTTTCTTTGCATGTTTTACGTGGTTTGGGGCTTTCGAATAAGAACGGATCTTACCTACGAAACTAAACCACAACGTTGATACAAGTACTATCAAGTGCAAAGTGTAGATTGGATCTATACTATGATGGGAGAGACAGACACCCGCAAAGCCACTTGTGAAAAGCAAGTTACACGTCAAGCATGGAGCAAGTCTCATGTGCGATGACATGTAAGGTTAGCCCGAGCCGCTTCATCCCACCATACCACAAGATGCAAAGTACACAAAGCAAAAGACGGCACGAGCACCAACGCCCACAAAACCATTGTGTTCTACTCGTGCAACAGATCTACGCATAGACACGGCTCTAATACCACTGATGGGTTCGTAGCATGGAAAACAAAAAATTTCTATCGCAAGAACGAACAAAACCCAGATCTAATCTAGATAAAAGCCAAGATCTAATCTATTAGACATGTGCAACGAGATAGATCTGTACTAACCCTTGTAGACCCAAAAGCGTTACGAGATCGGATCTCGTGGTTGATGTAGTCGATCACTTGCCGATCTCAAGATCGTGTGGACAATCCTTCCGGTGCCGCGTTCCGGCAGCGCTTCCGCAGTCGGTCACACGTGCGGAGTCGAAGCAGACCTTCCTCTCCCCGTTCCAGCGAGCAGCGGAGGTAGTAGATCTTCTCCACAGAATACCAGCAACACAACGGTGTGGTGGTGGTGGTGGAGTAGAGAATTCTGCAGGGCTTCGCCTAAGCCGGAGCAGAGCGAAGGAGGAGGAGAGAGGCGGCATCTATGGTTTGTTATGGGAGAGGTCTAGGGGTGGCGCCCCCTCCCCTCTATTTAAAGGAGGGAGGCGCCATGGGAGGGGGAGTCCTAGTAGGACTCCCCTCCCTCCTTGGCCGGCGGATTGGGAGGGGGGGAGGAATTCTCCTCCCCCACGAATCCGTGTCTTGCCCCACAAAGACTCCTTGATCCTTTCTTGGTTTTCAAGCAAACTCCAAGAAATCTTCTAGAACCTTCCAGAACATTCCGAAACCTTCTAGAATCTCCATACAAACACTCCGGAACATTTCCTAACTTAGAAAATGATCCCCAATATATGAATCTTATTCTACGGACAATTCCGGATCTCCTCGTGATGTCCCGGATCCAATCCGAGACTCCGAACAACATTCGGTCTCCAACGCACATTCCATATCTACTTAAAACAACTTCGAACCTTAAGTGTATCACCCTACGGTTCGTGAACATGTAGACATGATGGAGACATATCTCCAATCAATAACCATTAGCGGGATCTGGAGATCCATAACAACTCCCACATACTCAACGATGACTTTGTGATCGATAGAACCATTTAACATGCGAAACCAATTCCCTTTGTCACGCGATACTCTACTTATCCAAGGTTTGATCGTCGGTATCTCCATACCTAGTTCTACCTCATTACTGATAAGTACTCTTTACTCGTTCCATGTTATGTCATCCCTTGTGACCTAGTCACATGCTTGCAAGATAACTAGATGACATCCCACCGAGAGGGCCCAGAGCATATATATCCGTCATATGGATGGACAAATCCCAATCTTGGTCCATGCGCTTCAACACATACTTTCAGAATACCCAATGACACCTTTATAACCACCCAGTTACGAAGCGGTGTTTGATGTCATCAAAGTACCCATCCGGTGATGGTGATTAACATAACCTCATGGTCGAAGGATTAGGTTACTATGCATTTGAAAAGCTTGTAGCAAAACGAATTTAATGACTTAATCTTATGCTATGCTTACTATGGGTGTGTGTCCATCACATCATTCTCCTAATGATATGATCTTGTTATTAACGACATCCAATGTCCATGATCAGGAAACCATGATCGTCCATTAATCAACAAGCTAGTTTAACAAGAGGCTTACTAGGGACTCTTTTATGTTTACAAAACACACAAGTATTAATGTTTCCTGTTAATACAATTATAGCATGGGATGTAAACATTTATCATAAACATAAAGATATAATAATAACCACTTTATTATTGCCTCTTGGGCATATCTCCAACAGGTGTCCACGGCTGGGTCGAGCAAGGGTATTGGGTCGAGCCCAGGTTGCAAGGGGGGAGCTGGACCAGAGAAAGGGAGGTGCAGTTCGGCCGGTGCAGCTGGTAGGAAAAAGAAAAGGAGGCACGTCGCTAGTTGCTTTGCATGCTCAGGCAAGAACCAGCCCAAGACAAAACTCCAAGAACAAAATGAACAAGGCAAAAAAAACGAAAAGAAGGGAAGCATGCATGGGTGGTCTTATTATTTCATGTGCCTATAGGATCTTGATATTGCATGTGTCACATACACATGTATGTGGGGCTTATTTTGTGAAAACAAAATAATACATGCATACACCCTATCAAAAGAGAAAAGGCATCAAATAGTTGGACAAGGATTGATCTAAGAGATGGTTTGGAGGTTGATTTGAATTCATTCAAATGAGTTCCTCGAATGATCAAAATTCCATATGCATCCAAGGAAAACAAGAGATCAAGCAAAGAATGGCTATCTTGCATGGTTCCTGCCTAATAATAAATGCCATATTTATTCTGGTGAAAACAATTGTGAATACCCATGGCATTTATCAACACATGCTTTGAGATATGGAATTAAGGCCAAGCCAAAAGAATAGAGTTGATGTTCCATGTGGAGTAGATGGAATGTGCTCACATTTGAATATAATTTGGACATGCTAGTGTGTATGTCCCACTAGATGTATAAATAGCCTAAATATATTCCATCACGAGCATACATTCAAAAACAAACCATTTGGGAGCTTGACAAGGAATACTACTCACATAGCATGCAAAGGTGGCCATGTGGCTCTCCACATATCAATATTGTGAAAACAACATGATGCATATATGGGAGCATGTGGAAGTAGAAGTGGATCCATCTTAAATATATGTGAGCTAGACAAGAGCCAAAAGAAGTGCAAAAGCCCAAATCTAGTTTGGATGGTGGAATTATGGGGTGGTGACAAGAAAGGTGGTGGAGTTAATAAAAGACATGCCCCCAAATCAACTTGGGCATCAAGCATTATCAAGAACCAAATACAATATATCAAGATGCAAATACAATTAATAGTGCATATGAGATAAGAACCAAATGAAAAGGGTTTTATATGATGCTCAAATGCAATGTGGCATGATGACATGAGCATGATATAATTATGATGCAACAATTATATGTAGGAAGTAGCATTTTATTATTAGACCATGTAGCATTACAGATGTTAGACATATGGGATGCTACAACTCTCCCCCACTAAACAGGAATCTCGCCCCGAGATTCTAGGAAGAAGAAGAAGACACGAAGAGGGTAGGATACTTGGCACGGAGCTCATCCTCGCGTTCCCAAGTGGCTTCATCAACGGAATGGTGCGACCACTAAACCGTGCAGAACTTGATAGACTTGTTGCGAGTCTTTCTTTCTGCGACTTCTAGGATTTTTGTCGGGTGTTCTTGATAAGACAGGTCTTCTTGGAGATAAGACAGGTCTTCATGGTCCACGGTCCTTCCGGGATCCTTGAAGCACTTCTTGAGTTGAGAGATATGGAAAACATCATGGACCTTGAGTTTTTCAGGAAGCTCAAGAGCATAAGCAACTTCTCTTCTTCCACGAACTTTGAAAGGACCGATGTATCTAGGAGCCAGCTTCCCTTTGATACCAAACCGGTGCGTGCCTCTCATGGGAGTGACACGAAGGTAAACGAGATCACCAGGGACATACTCCATGTCCGTGTGCTTTCTGTCAAAGTTGCTCTTCTGGCGACTTTGAGCAACCTTCAGGTTTTCGAGAATGATGTGAACCTTCTCCTCCGCTTGAGTTACAATGTTGGGGCCAAACAATGTTCTTTCACCTGATGACGCAAGCACGGAGCTTATCTTCCAGAATCTGATTGATCCTTTCAACTTGCCCTTGTGACTGAGGGTGGTAAGTTGTGCTGAAGTTCAACTTTGTTCCCAAAGCATTTTGGAAACTTCCCCAGAACTTGGAAGTGAAGATGCTTCCACGGTCTGAGCTGATCTCAAGAGGAACCCCATACAGAGAGACAATTTTGTTGATATAGAGCTCAGCCAACTGAATTGCGGCAATTGTTTCCTTGACGGGAAAGAAGTGAGCCACTTTAGAAAGCCTGTCGATCACAACAAAGATTGCATTGTTGCCTTTTTGCGACCTTGGAAAACCAGTTATGAAGTCCATCTCCACTTTCTCCCATTTCCATTCCGGAGGCTTCAATGGCTGTAGAAGACCAGAAGGTTTCTGATGGACAGCTTTAACTCTACGACAGACATCACACTCGGAGACATACTTGGCACAATATCGTTTCAATCCAGGCCACCAATATTGTGTTTTTAAGTCCATGTACATCTTAGTGCTACCAGGGTGGATAGAAAGAACAGAATCATGAGCTTCTTTAAGAACTTGCTCTCTCAAACCCGGATACTTCGGAACGAACATCCGGTGCTTAAAGAATAGAGTGCCTTGGTCGTCAACGTGGAAAGGTTCATACTTCGGAAGCTGAATCTTGGAGATTATGTTTTTAGTGTAAGGATCACCAAGTTGAATGGAGCGAACTTTTTCTTCCAAGAGAGGGGTTGCCAGAAGATTCAGAAGATACCCTTGATCCACAATTTCAAGGTTGAGCTGGCGGAATTCCTCGCACAAGAGAGGTTGTTGTTCTTCCACCATGAGGTTGTTGACATAAGCTTTTCGGCTGAGAGCATCGGCCATGACATTAGCTTTGCCAGGAGTGTAGTTGATGGTCAGATCAAAGTCGTTAATTGCTTCAATCCACCTCCTCTGACGAAGGTTGAGATCCGGCTGAGTGAAGATATACTTCAGGCTTTTGTGGTCAGAAAAGATCTCACAACGGTTCCCAAGCAAGTAGTGCCTCCATACTTTCAAAGCAAAGACAACTGTTGCGAGTTCGAGGTCGTGTGTTGGGTAGTTGAGCTCATGAGTTTTCAACTGACGGGAAGCATAAGCAACGACTTGCTTTTCTTGCATGAGGACCGCACCCAAACCTTGCAATGAGGCGTCACAGAATATCTGGAAAGGCTTTGATGTATCTGGAGGAATCAAGACTGGTGTGGAAGTGAGCTTCTCTTTGAGTGTTTCAAAGCTAGCTTGACATGCAGGAGACCAAAGGTATTTCTTTCCTTTCTTGAGGAGATCGATAAGAGGCTTCGCAATCTTCGAGAAGTTCTGAACGAAGCGACGACAGTAACTAGCCAAACCAAGGAAACTCCGGACTTCTTTGACATTTTTGGGTGGAAGCCACTCAACAATTGTCCGAACAGTTTCTGGGTTGACGGCAATGCCCTTAGTAGAGATGACGTGACCCAGATAGGTGACTTCAGGCAGCCAGAACTCACACTTGGAGAACTTTGCATACAGGCGGTTCTCACGAAGCTTGTTTAGGACACACCGAAGGTGTTCTTCATGTTCTTCCTTTGATTTCGAATAGACTAAAATGTCATCCAGATAGACCACGATGAACTTATCAAGATACTCCATGAAAACCGAGTTCATAAGCCTTGAGAAGGTGGCAGGTGTGTTGGTGAGACCGAAGGACATGACCGTGTACTCATACAGGCCATAGCGGGTGGTAAAAGCTGTTTTGGGGACATCTTCCTTGTGAATCTTGATTTGATGATAACCACTTCTCAAGTCAAGGTTAGAGAATACCACAACTCCAGCTAGCTGATCAAAGAGATCATTAATCTGCGGAAGGGGATATTTATTCTTGATGGTTTTTGCATTGAGATCCCGATAGTCAACACAAAGTCTATCAGTCTGGTATCGCTTCTTCACAAGATTGTTGGGCTGCCCCAAGAGGAAGTGCTATGCTGAATGAAACCCAACTTCTCTTGTTCATCAAGTTGATGTTTGAGTTCAGCCAACTCAGCAGGACCCATTTTATAAGGCCGCTTGGAGATAGGAGTGGTTCCAGGTTCAATCTCAATCACAAACTCGACCTCTCGGTCAGGAGGCATACCTGGTAACTCTTCCGGAAAAACATTCGGGAACTCGCGGACCACCGGAACACTCTGAATAGCCTCCATAGCATCATCATTCAGAGCCGCCAAAGAGAAAAGCTGAATTGCAGGAGTCAGACTTGGAGAATAGACTATATGGCCTTCAGGAACTTTCAGAGAAACCGAGCGTTCAGCATAATCAATCACAGCTGCATTTGCTGTTAACCAATCCATGCCCAAGATAACATCAATGTCAGAATTGCCCAGAATAATTAAGGAAGCCGGGAACGAAGAACCACCAATTAGAATTTGATTTCCATGACTGATTTTGGAAGATGCCATTGTTGCTCCGGGCGAAAGAACCATTAAATTTTTAGGGAGAGGATCCATAGGTAACCCATTCTCATCAGCAGAACTTGTAGAGACAAAAGAATGCGATGCACCAGGATCAAACAAAACTCGTGCAGGGACTGAGTTAACAGGAAGCATACCCATCACAACTCTAGGTGCATGCTCGGCTTGAGTAACGTTGACACAGTTGGCACGAGCAACAGTGGACCCGGGCTTGGTGTTAATGTTGAGAGCCCGCGGTGGAGGTGCACGAACCATAGAAGAACTTGCTGCAGGTCTTGGAGGTGGTGGAGGAAGAGCTTTGTTGTTCATTGGACAACTCCAGTGTTGATGCCCAGTGTTCCCACAAGTGTAACAAGCACCAGGTGGACGTGGAGCAGCATAGCTAGGGACTCCGCCAGGCGCTCCAGGGTAGTTGTGGTTGTAGCCCCTAGGAGCAGCGGTGAAGGAGTTTGGTGGCCTTGCTGCGTAGCTTGGAGTTCTTGGTGGAGCCGGGAGTGGCGGTGCGGTATTAGGAACCCACACACGGTGCTTAGAAGGAGCTGTCATAGCTGAAGAGCTTGCTGCGTCACGACTGTGTTTCTTGGACTCCTCGAACACTTGCCTACTGGCTTCTTCCTGTAGAGCTATATGTTGGAGTTCCAGAAAAGACCCCGGCCTTGCATGAGTGATTGCATATTTGATAGATGCATTGAGCCCTTGCCTGGACCTCTTTTGCTTCTTCTTGTCATCAGAGATCTCATCGCCACCATACCGAGAAAGATTCATGAAGTTTCTGATGTAGGTGTTGACATTGTCATTACCCTGCTTGAGGTTGAGAAACACTTCCTTCATCCTTTCCATGACAATTTCTAACAGATATTGCTCTTTGAAAGCCCCAATGAACTGCTCCCAAGTAGGCTGAAAACCAGAGTGGTTTGCCTTCAGGTAATTTTCCCACCATAGAGTTGCGTCTCCCTTCAGAAGGTGAGTGGCATATTTTACCCATTCTTGCTCAGGAACATCAGCAGTCATCAGCAACCTTGACATCTCACGAAGCCAATCATCAGCATCCAGTGGCTGATCAGACACCTCAAAGTGGCGCGGGTTAAACTTCAAAAAACCCTTGATGTCTCCTCGCTTGGGAGGTGGAGGTAGCGGGGCAAACTCATTCCTCCTGACACTTTCTTCAAAGCGTTGCTGGTTCTGTTGCATTGTTCCCAAGGCATTAGCAATACTTGCCAACGCAGCCCCCCAGTTCAGGTGGTATGTCATCCTCAGTGCGGCGTGGTGGTGCCATCCTGTGATTGATATAACACTCAAGTCAGTACCATAATGGAGAATAATAATAATACAAAATAGTACCAAAATGGAAGTAACCAAGATTAAAGGATACAATTTACTGAGGTGATATTAAAATATCAACAAAGTCCAAAGCACCTAGAAGATAGTAAGCATATCGCACACGACTGAACAAGGAGTGTGGTACACAAAGCTATCAAAGAAAAAAATTCCGCAAATTTCGGCATTAAAATACCACTATATGCGCAAAACCACTTAACGAATCAAGATTAGTAACTCTACCAATTAAATATACAAGAGCGAATGATAAAAGTAGTGGTATGGTCGCGACTCCATCCCGCACTCAAAGCATTACTCCGCACATGAATAAGTAAGACACATATCCCAACTCCCTTCCATCTTAAGATGAACCTAAAGATTAGCAACTACAGAAACAAACACCCCAAACAAGATAGCGTCGGATAACAAAGAGTAAGACAGATCGCGTTGGTTTACAACGAATCAGATAGATCGCGTCGGGTTACAAAAGCCTGTCGGTATGGAATGTACCGACAATTGATAACCAAAAGGCAGATAGCGACAACAAGTTGGATGCAACAGATAGACAAGGAATTACCCACACACACACACACACACACACACTCACACAACCTATGGTACTACGGAACCCAGAACACGTGAATCCTAGTTTGAATTTTTAGAAGAGGATTGAAAACGTTACACTTCCTTACCAGAAAAGGGTGGGTGGGTAAGAAGAAAAGTGGAAGTTATCCTACTCTCACATTTTGTTTTTTCCTAGTATATATAACTACCAAAATATTTGCTAGACTGACAACGACCATTTGGCTGAGACCCTGAAGGGCGGGATGGCTCTGATACCAATTGTAACTACCTCGGACCCTATGCTCTAAGTTCAAGCCTGGATGAACCAAAAGTGGTTAAGGGTTTTACAGCGGAGGCCCAGGGCCACCCACGTGTAGGCCCGTCGGCCGCCCTAACCACTTCCAAGAACATCGGGAGAAGAGCAAGCGGCATAGGCAACAGGCGAAGAGATCAAATACATACACAAGTGAGTATCTATGCAAGCTACCTTACAACAGTTCTTAGAGCCATACCATCTAAAAGAAATAGAAATATTGCAACGCCATACGGCAATATCCAAATATCCTAGATAGAAATAATAGTGTAGGATAGCTCCTCATACATCAATCAACAGAGTATCAAGTGGAAGCGGGAAACAAGATCCGAGTACGGATAAGAAGCAAATCGGCATAAGATGCCACATAAGTAAGCACATCCCGCCCATAGATCTCACGGATCCCCATCCCTGAAATCTCTACACTGAGTGATCGTTGCCAACATCATCTGCCTCCTCCACCCAGTATCCATCTTGCGAATACACCTGTTCATCTGAATCAAACAATTTATCGTGTGAGACCCTAGGGGTACTCAGCAAGTCTTTATGCCTCTAAAGGGGACATATACCTGGGGTGACGCAATTGCAGCAAAAGATAATATCTAACAAATCTATAGATACTCGCTAACCATCCGCCTAACCAATGATAGGCGGATGTCCGTTAATTAGAAACAACAGTTATAATAGTATAAAGTAACAGATCCATCCTCCTTCTCGCTTACCAACGAGAAAGCGGACGAACAACCCATCCGTTGGCAGTTTTATTAACCATTCCATGAGTATTGCACTAATTACTAGTCAGATATTTAGTCAAATTAAAAGCGATACTTTAGTTATGCTTGTCTATGATCGAGAAATTGTGCTCCAAGTCGTCCATAACCGCGGACACGGCTTTCAGAAAGATTTACCTGCAGGGGTGCACAAATAGCAACACACACTCGATCAACCTCGGAAAAACCAACTCAAAACCCAACGAGGTATTCACGACAAAGCGATCATAGGATTCATAAAATATTTTAGGGGGCCACCCCATTAAGCTACCCGCAACGAAGTTGGCCGACTCCGAGACAGACCCAAGGTTTGCGCCAATGGCTGTAAACGACTGGGAACCCGAAAGTGTGACTGGGCTTGTCGATACCGCGAAAACACTCCGCAATTTCTAAATAGTACAGGTGCTCCACGCATAATCTTAAATAAAGCAGTAAAGCATGGCATAGGTACATGATAGTAATAAAGCCCCAAACTACTTTGTGGCCCCAAGAAATAGAAATGAATCAAGCTCTAGCTCAGGGGGGTCCATAAGGCCTCCCGGATGTGGATAGTGCGAATAGTCAAGGAACATGAATCAAGTACTCGGGGTCCTAAGAGACACAAGTGGACATAGAAACCAAATGACAGATATTGCCCACCGGTGCCTCTTTCATTAGTTATCCCATCACTACTCAGTTTATGTTGTTTAGGTACCTCGTTATCCACCAGACACTCACATACCCTACACATGATGTTCTACGACTCGCATGGCTCAAACAACTCCTATTGTAATGGCTCATGGGATGGAGGAACAAGCTCAGTGGGGTTTAAAATTAAAGGCTATGTAGTACATGGGATTCAATTTAATGCATTCGCGACTCCATGATGCAAGAATAAGATAGAAGCAATAGGTACTATATGTATGCAAGCATGTGCTAGTGCTTGCCTGACAGCTCGGTTGAAGCGAGAGATGGATCTAGGTAGTACTCCTAGAATTCCTGATATTTCCCCTGCTCGGCGTCTATCCGAAAAGAACCAAACAAACAAGGCCAACATAAATATAATGCGTAATCATATAAATAAAATGATGCACAAATTACATGGCATAACATAGCATGGCATGAGTGAGATGTGGGGTACAAGAATAAAGCATTTTATTAAGTTTTTAGTCAGGTTTTGCTCCCATAACACTTATTGTCCATTTAATATTTATATGATGCATGCTACAATCCATATCAAGGAATGCATAGTTAGAACGGGCTCATCGCGCTGATCGTTTTAGACATTTTATTTGTCAAATTTGGAGTTATAGAATTAAAGTTATTAATTAATTAAGAAAAAGGCATTTTTGTTGCAATTAAACAATTTCGAAAATTTAAATTAGTCAAACATTAATTTGGATGGTAGATTTGAATTCATCACATTTTTCTTATTCAAAAACATATATTATTTGTATTATTTGGAATTGCCAAAATAAAGATGTTAATTTCTGAATATTAAAAACATATTTGCATTTTCGGGATTATTTTTATTATTTAGAAAAGATCACAGAAACTTTTTGTACACAGGAGAATCTAGCCCGAGACGCTGACGGGTGGGACCGATGCTGACTCAGCTACAGGTGGGGCGCAGCGGGCTGGGCCGGCTTTTCTCACCACGGAGGCCTTATCCACATTCAGTGACAGACGGGCCCGGCCGGATGCGGGACCACACGTGCGCGCGGCCCGCAGGCGTGGGACACGTGGGCGAGGCTGGGGCGCGAGGGGCCTGTTCGTTCCGGACAGAAACTGCCGGGGGGGTTTTGTGCAAAAAGAACAATGAATTTGAAACTCGATCCAATTACAGGAGCTAGCTCGTCTGATCTTCGGAAGACGGTGGCGAGCACAGCGCTGCGAATCTCACTATGCTGTAAAAACAAAAGTTGTAGAGGAGATTACAGGCATCAGTTTTCGTTTAGGATATTTCGTCGGAGGAGAACTGTGCGCGCCGTAAACGTTTGAGGAACAGAGGAAAAAAGAAAGGCATAAACTGAATCTCCCTCTCACGTTGAACTGTGGGATGAGCTTGACTTCGAAGGACCATAGTGTCAGTTCTAGGACGAAAAGGAAGATGTCGTTATGGTCAAAGTTTTAGAAGATACCTAGATCTATTACTTTTGTCATTAGAAGTTTTGGAAAAAATGGACGGAAATAGTAGATCTAGGGTGATGAACATGCCGGTAATACAGGAACTGGACTGTCGGAACGAATCTGAATTTTTTTACGTCTGATAATTTAAGTTTGGGCTAACTTCGACAAATGATTCCGATAGATTGGGAGGTTCCTTTTGAGTGAAACTTTTTGGAATGGAAAGAGGGAACATCGGCGAAGGGACGGGAGTGTGTGCGGGTCGCTGGTGGTGGAAGGAGCTGGCTGGAAATAGGCCGGTTTCAGAGGGTGTTGCGCGTCTGCTGCTGATGCTGCTGTCACGACTGGCGTGCACGAGATCTGCCTGTTGCTGCGTGCGATGGCTGCTACGCATGCCGGCGAAGTAGAGGAAGGGGCGAGCCAGAGAGAGGGAAGGGGAGATGAAGTGATGGAGCTCACCCAGCCAGCCCTACTGGAGAAGGTCGGCGAGACGGAGATGGTGGCGACGGTGTGCACAACGATGGCGGCGAGCACACGGCCTTCTCCTCCTCGCTCCTTGTACCGTGCAGTAGCCGATGTTGACGTGCAGCTGCTCCGACCGGCGGTGGCTTCTTTGGATGAGTGAAACCGAGGGACGGCGAGGGGCGGGGGTCGGTCACGGCGGCGACAGCAGAGGGTTTTTTCCCTGGAGGAGAAGAAGGGTGGAGCGAATAGGGATGGCTGCTGGCTGGGGCTTGCTTTTGCAGGAGGAAGCGAGAGCATGCGTGAGACATGGGGCGTTTGTGCTGGCGCTAGGCACGTGAACAAGAGCGGGTAAGAGCTACAGGGCGTGGCGGCTTGGTGTCCACGGCTTGGTCGAGCAAGGGGATTGGGTCGAGCCCAGGTTGCAAGGGGGAGCCGGACCAGAGAAAGGGAGGTGCAGTTCGGCCGGTGCAGCTGGTAGGAAAAAGAAAAGGAGGCGTGTCGCTGGTTGCTTTGCATGCTCAGGCAAGAACTGGCCCAAGACAAAACTCCAAGATCAAAATGAACAAGGCAAAAAAACGAAAAGAAGGGAAGCATGCATGGGTGGTATTATTATTTCATGTGCCTAGAGGATCTTGATATTGCATGTGTCACATAAACTTGTATGTGGGGCTTATTTTGTGAAAACAAAATAATACATGCATACACCCTACCAAAAGAGAAAAGGCATCAAAGAGTTGGACAAGGATTGATCTAAGAGATGGTTTGGAGGTTGATTTGAATTCATTCAAATGAGTTCCTCAAATGAGCAAAATTCCATATGCATCCAAGGAAAACAAGAGATCAAGCAAAGAATGGCTATCTTGCATGGTTCCTGCCTAATAATAAATGCCATATTTATTCTGGTGAAAACAATTGTGAATACCCATGGCATTTATCAACACATGCTTCGAGATATGGAATTAAGGCCAAGCCAAAAGAATATAGTTGATGTTCTATGTGGAGTAGATGGAATGTGCTCACATTCGAATATAATTTGGACATGCTAGTGTGTATGTCCCACTAGATGCATAAATAGCCTCAATATATTCCATCACGAGCATACATTCAAAAACAAACCATATGGGAGCTTGACAAGGAATACTAATCACATATCATGCAAAGGTGGCCATGTGGCTCTCCACATATCAATATTGTGAAAACAACATGATGCATACATGGGAGCATGTGGAAGTAGAAGTGGATCCATCTTAAATATATGTGAGCTAGACAAGAGCCAGAAGAAGTGCAAAAGCCCACATCTAGTTTGGATGGTGGAATTATGGGGTGGTGACAAGAAAGGTGGTAGAGTTAATAAAATACATGCCCCCAAATCAACTTGGGCATCAAGCATTATCAAGAACCAAATACAATATATCAAGATGCAAATACAATTAATAGTGCACATGAGATAAGAACCAAAAGAAAAGGGTTTTATATGATGCTCAAATGCAATGTGGCATGATGACATGAGCATGATATAATTATGATGCAACAATTATATGTAGGAAGTAGCATTTTATTATTAGACCATGTAGCATTACAGATGTTAGACAGATGGGATGCTACACGATTCTTAATGATACACATTTACTTACAATGACAAGAGCTTACTCGTGACTGAAGTTGAGTAGCATGAGGATCGGTCTTCGTAAGTAAGGGGCATGAGATTTCGGTTTATAACTTGTCAAGCATATCCTCTTAGTTGTGTCACTTTAACCTTAATCACCTTCAAGATGCTTATGATAGGGGCAATGAGAGCTGAAAGCTATAAGTACCATAATTTTTGGAAGCTCTTTATGAGACTTGAATCCCTACTTCCTTTTACAAAAGGCCTTTCTTCCACCATTATATGGAGTCTCCACCTTCTATCTTTATGCACTACTTTGAGAGCATAGTGGCCATTCTTAGTTCTATGTGCATTGTCCCAAGACTAGTTGATTGATGCATAACTTCTTATTTATTGTTTGAAACTATTGTATCTAGTCACTCTTATGAACTTTGAAGGTGTCCTATGCATTTATATTTGCTACTCTATTGAGGGACAATATGAATACTATTATGCTATGTTTTCTTTATGTGAAATAAACAAACGTCTTGCAAAGCATTGTTATTCATGATTCTTTTGTTTGTGCCTTTTCATGTCGCATCATAGTGTCTTTGCTTATTGCTAGAACTTTGTCTTTCATGTTATGATTGAAGTACTATGATCCTAGCTTAGAGTGTTTTGCAAATACTTTGATCAAGTCTTTGATGGTGCATGTCACCTCAAAAATTATTCTTTCTTTTTATCACTTAGCTACTCGAGGACGAGCAGGAGTTAAGCTTGGGGATGTTGATACATTGCAAATGTATCTATAATTTTTGATGTTCCATGCTTGGTTTTATCCACTTTCTTGTGTTTTGTTCCAACTTTGGAGTACTTTCCATATGATTTCTTGGACTAACCTATTAATAAGAGCCACAGTGCCAGCTGCCTGTTTTCTGCTGTTTTTGGTTCTAGGAAAGTCAGAAAATGAATATTCTCGGAATTCGACAGGACAAAAGCCAAAGTGCCTATTTTTCTGGAAGGGCTCAAGTGCCAGAATACGAGACGGAGAAGGGACAGGGATCCACCACACCACCTGGCCGCGCGGCCAGGCCTGGCCCACGCCAGGGGGTGGTGTGGCCGCTCTCGGCACCCTCTCGGTCTCTCGTTCCACCTATAAGTTCCCCTCAGGACGAAAACCCTAAGTACCCGATCAAAAATCCACAAAAGAGTCTGTAACCGCCGTCATCTCCATCCCTAGATCGGGATGGATCTGAAGCTCTTCTCGGCACCCTGCCGGAGAGGGGAATTCACCCTGGAGGCCTTCTTCATCACCATGCAAGCCTCTATTGTGATTCATGAGTAGTTCATCCTTGGACTACGGATCCATGTAGTAGCTAGATGGCTGGATTCTCCTCCTTTGTGCTTTCATGTTTAGATCTTGTGAGCTCCGTTCATGATCAAGATCATCTATTTGTAATTCATACATGTTGTGTTTGCGTGGATCCGATGGATATTGAGATGCTATTTCAGATTGATTATTGATTCTATCATGTCTTTTTTATTTGTGATCTTGCATGCTTTCCGTTGTTAGTAGCTATCTTGGACAAGTAGATGCTAGCAACTCCAAGAGTTAGTATTTCTGCTCGATAGTGGGTTCATGCCACTAGTAATCTGGGGAAGTGACAGAAATCTCTAAGGTACTAGATGTGTTGTTGCTACTAGGGACAAAACAACAATCCTTTGTTCATAGAACACTCATATTGTTTACTTTACACGTAGTTCGTAAAGCAATAATCTGTTGCTTGCAACTTAATACTGGAGGGGGTTCGGATGATAACCTGAAGGTGGATTAGTAGTCATAGATGCAGTTGGATGGTGGTCTATGTATTATGTTGTAATGCCCAATCAAGTCTCAAAGGAGTCAAGATGATTAGTATATGCATGTATTGCTTTCTCGGTGTTTGTCAATTGCCCCGCTGTAATTTGTTCACCCAGCATGTTTTCTATCTTAAGGAGAGCCACCTCTAGTGAACTATGGATCCCGGTCCTTTCTCTTTACATAGAATCTACAACTGTTTACTTCTTTGTGTTTACTTTCTGCAAACTTTTACTTCTTTCCATTCGATACGTTTAATCCTTTGTTTTCCGAAAAACACGGTGAGATTGACAACCTCATCGCAAGTTGGGGACAAAGTTCTGTGGTTGTGTTGTGCAGGTCTCCACGTTGCTACTAGCACCGATAGTGCGCCCTGCCAAAGCTCAGCTAGTAACACCTTTAGGGTGTTTCCTTGCTCCTACTAGTTCGATTAAACCTTGGTTTCATAACTGAGGGAAAACTTGCTGTTGTGCTCATCATACCTTCCTCTTGGGGTTCCCAACGAGCTCTACGTCGATCGTCGAGCGCATCATTAGCACAATCTCCAGATCTGACAGTTTCAGGTCTTTGTGTATTTGCATGTCTTTGCGTGTCTACGCATCACTCATTCCCAAATGAGATGGCATTATATAAATTTGGTCGTTTGGTGAGACCTTTAGTTCGTTCAGGTTAAAATATGTTGATATTATTGTCATACAATATATCTTCGTAGTATTATCCCACTTTGAACCACACCTAGTTTGATAACAAACTATATAACACAAATGCCCTCCTATGCTGCTACTATAGCAGTCATATACTTAGCCTTCTGTTGTAGTATCCGTCACAATGTTTCAACTTTGGAACTCATCCAAATCCATCATGGAACATCCTTTCATTACATTGTGCCACCCATAGTCTAAATTGAGATAACTTTAATTTGTATCTTGTGACAAAACTAGTATCAATGTAACACTTTACAATGAAGTACCTTTAACTATTTGTCACTTATACATGATATATTCTTAGTTCTTCCAAAGCTCATAAGAATATCTTTACTATCGTCCAATGATCATCTTATGAATCATTCTGGTATGTGCTCATAACATTTAGAGCATAGGACATATCTGGATATATACATATCACGGTGTAATCGATCAAAATATTCATGTGATTTTACTCACCAAGTGTTGAAACACTTGAATCTTGATACAATCCTTTCCATGAAGCAAGAACCTTTCTTGTTGTTTTCATATTGAACCCTTTCAATATCTCATGTATGTACGTCTGGCATAAACATATTAGCGCCTCAATCTATCCATATAAACATTGATGCCAAATATTCCGGTTTTGCCCAAGTCTTTCATCGAAATCCTATTTTAATGAAATTCTTAACTTGTGTCAATACAAGATACATCATTTGCAATCAACACCATGTACTCTACATAATGTATTAGAAATATGTCTCAGCGCTCCCACTTAATTTCTTGCAAATGCAAGCATCTTCATCATCTCCAATGAAATTAAACTCTTTTAACATTTTCATCATGGTGAAGATTCCAACTCCGGTATGCTCACTTCAACTATTGAAGTTTGCATGCCCTTTTAGCACCCTTTGAATTAACAAAACCCTTTGGGACGTGTCATGTACACATCCTAGGTAACCATTCTATTAGAAGAACCTTGTTTTGTTTATTCAATTGCCATCTACCAAATTATATGTAGTGGTTGCTACATTAATCCGTCAAGACTAAATATCGCTATGAAAGATCAAATCTTGTCATAGTCAACTCCTTGAACATTGCCGTAAACTTCTTTCCGACATGTCGACTATTTCATAGATGTTAAACATCCATGTCTATTTCTTTATAGATCCAAACACAACCGATAGGCTTCATGCCTTTCCGGAGGGCCCTCCAAGTTCAGAAACTTGATTTCTCGTGTATGGATACTATCACGGATTCTATGACTTTAGTCATTTTATGGAGTCAGGGCCCATCATCGCTTCTTCGCATGCAGTTGGTTCATCATTGTCAAAACAATAACGACTTCTGTTTCAAATATTACTATTTGATTCTTACCGACCCACATGGTTCAATAGGAACTCTAATCTCCAAGATCACACCCTTTGTAATCACGGGATCCATGAGCAATGTGGCCGCCACCGGGACACTTTCCGGCGCTGCGCTACTTAGCACATATAGCTAAGGTTTAACAACCTTATCAAAGTTCTATTGTCCTCCCACTTAACTTTTCACGAAAAATTCCTTCTCAAGAAACTTGACGTTCCAAGCGACAAACTCTTTTGTCCTCGGTGTTATGGAGGAATTCCCAACAAATTCTTTGGGATAACCTACAAAGACGTGCTTATCCGACTTTGGTTGTAAACATTTTACTTATGCATAGCATACCAAAATTCAAGAAAAGACAATTCAGGTTTTATCCCAAACCATAACTTATATGGTGTCATTTCAACGGATCACGATGGTGCTCTTTTCAGTGAAAAAGCGGTAGTCTCTAAAGCTTCAATCCTTAAAACATAATGGCAGTTTTATAAATGACACCTTTGATCTTACCATGTCAAACATGGTTTGATTTCATCTCTCGAATATGCCATACTCCTATGGTTTACTAGGAAACACAAATCATGGAACAATTCCTCAAATCTTAAGTGTTTTGCTAAACAGTAACTCAAATATCTTCCTTGATGATCAAATCATAAACTCTTTTATTTTCTTGTTACAATGATTTTTCACTTCATCTTGAAAGTCTTTGAACAATTTTCAAATGTTTCATACTTCTTCCTTATTAAGTAAATATATATATTCACTTAAATTTCTGGGGAAAGTATATGAATCAAAAAGATCCATCGCATATGGCTACATATAATGGACTATATACATCAATATGTATAATATCCAATAAGTTAGTCATCTGTCCCTCTTTGGCCTATGGACGGAGTTTCAATTATCTCGAGGAAAGTTTCACAAGCGTCAATTGATCAAAATCAAAGACTCCAAAAATCCATCAACATGGAGTTTCTTCGTGTTTTCTTTCCAATATAATTTAAACTGCGATGTCACTTCATAAGTGATCTTTCAATCATTTGTCTTGCGACATTTTAGCAATAGTGTTTATGGATGTGATTTCTCCCACTAGACTTGTAAAAGTTCATCCATCCTTTATGGAATACGATAATTATTTGAACAACCATTGTTCTCATAATACCTGAACAAAATAACAATTATTAAAACAAATCTTGAAGGCTAGGTTTGGCGACAACGAAAAACACAATAACACTTTATTTGTTTTTGATGAACATCATCACTTATTCTCTTGCCAGTTACTTAGGCCATTGCAGTTCATGAATTACGTTGTCCTGTATGACACTTCATACCAACCAATTCGGTATCCAATAACGGTATCCAATACCAAAGAACCACATTCTTTAACAAGCAAGGAATACAACCATAACATGTATATCTTGTATATACCTAAGCTGGACATTTCCAACTTTTTCTTTTCTGCCAAATATTTTATAGATTCTCTTTCAGCAATTCCTTTTCCTTTTAAATGAATCTATCAACATCAATTGCGGTGTCATTCACATGACACATAGTACAAAGGGTATATAGTCAAATACTAATACCTTTGGACTTGCACTTTGAAGTGAATCACCATCATCAAATGTTTGGTATTCTTTCAAAAATCCATTCTTTAGTAATCTATTAGTGTAGTAAACATTTTACTTACATCTTCTATTCATCCTTATCATGAAAACTTTCATGATCAAGCAACTATAGCCTGTAAGGAAGAATCGCGAGTATAATGTTAGTTCCCAACACCTTTTGGGAGATCCGGATGCCTAGCATCTCCATCCTTCACAAATTCTCATACAATATGAGAACATGTATTTTGCTAAATTATAATCTATCATAATGCAACCAAAAACATTGTTCAGATATCACAATATCTTCCACACATGATGGTTTCTGAAACAATTTTTCAGCTCCTAGATAATCTTGATATTAAAACAACTTTTGAATATCAATAATCATGGAGGCAAACATGATACTTTAGATACTAACATTGGAATTCTTACTCTTGATTTAATACTACTTATTAAACTTCATGGAGTAAATAGAGTTTGCTAAAAGTTTGCAATAGGACTTATAAACTTTAAATTGACATTCAAAAAAATACGATACCAGTTCGTAAAGTAAATATCCAGAATTCTATAGTTCTATTATCTCAATTAAAACTAAGCATAATGTAGTGAACAGATGCCAATGACTACAACAAATTATGCAAATTCACTTCGATTTAGTTTATGACAAATTGAGTTCAACTAATCCAAATTAGAAATGAAATCCCACTCAAAAATGACATCCCTCATGCCTTTTTGGTGATTACATGAACCAAATCCACTACACCAAGTCCGATCATCACGTGAGTTGGTGTAGCTTCAAAGGCGAGCATCAATATGGGCATCACATCAACTATATGACTCATGCTTAACCTTTCGGTCCGTGTTCCGAGGCCATGTCTATACATGCTAGGCTCTCCAAGTAAGAACCTTAGTATCCGCGTGTGTAAAACTGTCTTACACCCGTTATATGAAAGCATAGAGTCGAGTACACCTGATCATCGTGTGATGTCTCGAAACATGATCCATAGAACGATGCATACTTAAGGAAGAACACATTTTATCTTGATATTTAAATGAGGAATCATATTATAATGCTACTAAAACGCCAAACAAGCAATATAAGATGCAAACATCTAATGTGTAAAGTGGGATGATATGGTCCATGCATTTGATCTCTATCATATGCATCATGGTATGATCTCTATCATTCCTTTGTGTGTAAGGCCAAGGTCTATGGAACTTACACGTTAGGTGTGTTGTAAGGGTATCTATCATACATCTACTTACAACATTACCATATCATGACACTAGCCCAGCAACAATATAAACTAGACGACTCTAATTTATCCATTGCAAGTTTTACGTGGCTTAGGGCTTTCGAAGATAGAACCGGTCTTAGAACCGGTCTTACTTGGCGACCTACGAACATGGAACCACAATGAGGATAACCAAGTTATTAGCAACTCGTTGTAAAAAAAGATATTGACTATAGTAGGAGAGATAAACACCTGCCAGCCACTTATGCAAAACTAGTTGCATGTCAGTCGTGGAACCAGTCTCATGTACGATGACATGTAAGGTTGGTCCGGGCCGCTTCATCCCACTATGCCACCAATATCAAAATACATAGAAGATGCAATAGCATGATCATCATCGCCCACATATAAACATATGTGTACTATCCATGCAAAGCACCTACACATAGATCAGGCTTTGATACCACTACTAGGTTCGCAGCATAGAAAACAAAAAATTTCCTACGATGGGAACTATACGCCAAGATTTGTCTACTAGATACAAGCAACGGGTGGATATACATCCATAGAGAACTTACCCTCGAAGACAACAAAGTCTTTGTTAACGAGTTGGAACTTGTGGATGATGTAGTCATACACTTGCCGATCTCAAGATCGTGATGAAGTCCAGCAAGTCCGGCTCCAACACGTCCATCAGATCCAGCTCCAGCAAGTCTAGAACCGCAAAGCAGGTGCATCCATGATCGCACACACGTCCGGTACCCCGACAACCTCCGTCCCTCGCTCCAGCAAAGCAGCGGAAGCAGCAACTCCTTTCCAGATAAAGCCACCGGGAACATGTATCTCGCTAATCCGAGACCATGGGGGAATAATACTAGAGGGGGAGAGAGATCCTTCACGGGGAGGTGTGAGGAAGAAGGAGTGAGAGGGGGGCCTTTTATAGGAGGAGGGGAGGGTGTCCCTTCACCTCCCCCATTCATGTGGTGGTAACCCCCTCCACATTAAAATGCCCTTTCACATTCTCTTTTAAGTCTCCACTTTAAATGCATTAAATTTCTCCAAATTTAATGCTCTCTCATTTAATAAAACTCTTTTATTAATTTTATTCAGAATTTTGTTAATTACTTTAATTAACAAACAATTACATAAAACCCCCTGCAACATTTCAATATTACATGCAGAACCAATTTCAGCAATTTCACCCAAAACAGTTTCGGTGTCTATTGAAATAATTCCAGCGCTTTCTTAAATCTTTATCTGAAACATATTTGCTCCAAATGGTGTCGGTATCCCTTAAGTGTGTCACCCTACGGTTCGCGAATAATGCATACATGATCGAGACCCCTCTCCGATCAATAATCAGCAGCGGGACCTAGAGATCCGTACTGACTCCCACATATTCAATGCTGACTCTTGTGATCGTGTGAACCTTTAACGTTGTAACTAAATCCCTTTGTCTCGCGATATATTACATGTCCGAGATTCGATCATTGGCATCCAAATACCTAGTTTGATCTCGTTACTGACATGCACTCTTTTCTTGTTCCCGTGGTATAACATTCTAGTCATCACATCACTTGCTTGCAAGCTATTTCAATGTGATATCACCGAGAGGGCCCAGAGTATATCTATCCTTCATCAGGATGGACAAATCCCACTCTTGATCCATGAGCCTCAACATAACACCTTCGTAGCACTGAACCCACCTTTATAGTCACCATGTTACGGTGTGACATTTGATGTTATCAAGATACTCTTCCGGTGTTAGCAATTAACATGATCTCATTGTCTAAGGATTAAGATTACTTCGTATGATGTTATAGCAATATAAACATAATGACTCTGATCGTAATGCTATAATTCGGATGAATGTTCATCACATCATTCCACCAATGTTGTGACCTCGTTATTGACAACATCCAATGTCCATGATCAGGAAACCTTGATCATCTTGTTAATCAACAAGCTAGTTTATATGAGAGGCAGTACTAGGAACTTTGTATTTTGTTTATTAAACACACATGTAATAACGTTTCCAATTAATACAATTATAGCATGCAAAATAAACATTTATCATAAACATGGAATAAGATAATAACCACTTTATTATTGCCTCTCGGGCATATTCCCTTCAGGATCCACCTAGTGTGATTGCATGTCTGTTCTTTTCACAAACCACACATGGATCCACCAGTGTCATTGCATGTGTGTTCTTTTCATGAAACACAGCTAGAGTCATTGCATGTGTGTTCTTCTAAACAAACCACACATGGATCCACCTAGTGTCATTGGATGTTTGTTCTTTTCACAAACCACACATGGATCCACTAGTGTCATTGCATGTGTGTTCTTTTCATGAACCACAGCTAGAGTCATTGCATGTCTGTTCTTTCCACAAACCACACATGGATCCACCTAGTGTGATTGTATGTCATTGCATGTGTGTTCTTCTAGACAAACCACATAAGGATCCACTAGTGTCATTGCATGTCTGTTCTTTTCATGAACCACATAAGGATCCACCAGTGCCATTGGATGTGTGTTCTTCTCATGAACCACACATGGATCCACCAGTGTCATTGCATGTCTGTTCTTTTCATGAATCCCAGCTAGAGTCATTGCATGTCTGTTACTTCCATAAACCACATATGGATCCACTAGTGTCATTGCATGTCTATTCTTTTCATGAACCACGGCTAGAGTCATTGCATGTCAGATCTTTTCATGAACCACACATGGATCCACCAGTGGCATTGCATGTCTATTCTTCTCATGAACCACACATGGATCCATCAGTGTCATTTCATGCCAACCTCTTCCATGAGAAAGCATGTTCAAGGTACCGGATATATGGTGCCAATTATTGAGAACAAATGCAGCTAGTGTATTTGTACTCTAGTGCAAGTGGGAGACTATTGGAAATATGCCCTAGAAACAAATAGTAGTAAGGACTATTATCATATTTCATATAGTTTATGATTAAGTTTTATATCATGCTATAACTGTATTGAGTGGAAACATCAATACACGTGTGATATATAAACAACCAAGGGTTCCCAGTGAAACTCTTGTCACTGGTTCATTGGTCAACATATGATCAAGTTTCCCGATCATGTGGCATTTATGCCAATTGGAAATGAGGTCATCTCATTCTGAGAATGAGATGATGAACCAATACCCAACCTAAACATCGTGACCCGATCATATCACGAAGTTCAAGTTATGATAATTATAAATGGATCCTCGTAGACTATTCCTTAGACCGTGAGGCTATATCAATCATTGTCTCCCGAGAGTGCTTAGATAGCATCAAACACCATCTGGTAATACGGTGGTTATAAAGGTGTGCTCAGGTATTTGGAGGAAACCATAGAGGCAATATATGTCAAGAGCGGGATTTGTCCGTCCATGTGACGGGAAGATACTCAAGGGCCCACTCAGAGAAGTTATATCCAATAGCTGCGCAGCGTGTGATTCGATCACGGGGATATCACTTGTCAGAACAAGTCATGTAGCATTATTCAGTAATGAGATTGAACACGACATGGTGATGTCATTGATCAGATCTCGGGCAATGCAAGTATCGAGTCACAAAGGGAATAAGACACGACTGTCCCGGTTCAAACGACAAAAGATCTTCATGGAACACACAGGGGTCACATGGCCATCCAGGTTCCTCTGTCGATCATTGGTGCGGGAGTGTCCCAACCATGTCTAGAGTGTTCCCGAACCGTGGGGTATCACGCTTAAGGGCTTGATGATTCTTAGAGAGTGTTTATAGGATTGGTGGAATCACTAAAGAAGAGTGGAGAAAACCGGAAGGGTTTCAGTAAGTTCGGAGGATGTCCGGAGTGGAGGTGGAAGGTGTTCCATAGCCACGGAGATTGAATAATGCGTGAATGAATGTTAAATGTTGATTTAATCATTTATTTATAAATATTTAAATAAAGAGAAAATCAATTTTGATGGTCAAAGGCTTAATGGGCCAATTTCCGGAGGGAGAGGGCCCATTAGGGGAAAGGAGAGAGGGAGAAGGGGCCAAGGGGTGGCCGGCGCCCTAGTGGGCCAGCCCCCCCACGTGGGGCCCATGGGGGTGGCCGGCGGTGCCACCCCTCCCCCTCCTCTCCTTTAGTCCCACCCCGGGACTTTGAGGGAGGTAGTACCTCCCCTCCCCCTATATATAGTGGGGGTATTTGGCCAATTCAAATACACCAATAATCAATAAAGGTCTCCCCACTTTTGGGAGGACCTCTAATTGATATTTTCTCTCCCCCTCTTTCTCTCGTGACCATGGTCCCAAGTCTGGACTGCGCGAGCGAGAGACATCTTCACCGCGGAGTGTCGTCGTGCTGCGGGGTTCGGATCCAGGAGCTCTACTTCCGCAACTATTGCTGGATCGGGGAAGCGGGAGTCATCGTCAGGCACCGGACGTGTGTAACTCCCTGCGAGGTGTCGCACTTGAGGCACTCAAGTCATTGGATCCAAGGAGCGCAAGGACTTCATCATGACCTTGAGGTCAGCTTCGGCTCGTCTACATCAACCACGCTCTCTTGAGCGTTGACAACGCTTTTCGGTCTTCGAGGGTAAGTTCCCAAAAAGCCCCTCCCGTTACTGTATTACTAATAGATAGGTCCTGGCAGATTTAGGGGTTCAGGGGCGTAGTGTAAAATTTATTGTTTTCATACGCGGAACCCCAACAGTGGTATCAGAGCTAGATCTATGCGTAGTAATGCTAGTACGGGTAGAACACACGAGATGTAGCGTGTGGGCGTTGATCTTTTAGTTGTTACCCTCCCACGTGTACTTGTGTATACCGCAGTAATGCTTGATGAAGCGGCCCCCAACCGACTTTACGCGTTCATTCGCGAGACTGGTCCATGCTTGACATACGGCTTGTACCGTATAAAGTGGCTTAGGGGGGTGTCTGTCTCTCTCGCATTAGTTGGTATACCATTTGCAACGGAGGGCCCCGAAAGGGGTGTAGTAGAGACAACTAATTGATCCGCGTTGTGCTGAAAGTTCGTAGGTAAGAACGGTTCTTGTACGAAAGCCCATTCAGCCACGTAAAACATGCAAAGATAAAGTAAAGGCATCTAACTTTGTTTTGCAGGGGGCATTGCTTTGTGATATGGTTATGGCAAAGGTAAAGTGATTACCTTTTGTTACATAGTAGTAGATAGTCACGGAGGTGACGAACTACCACGCCGGGAAGACACCGGTACCCTAGTGTCTACGGCGCCGGAACCCTGGCGCCGGAACCCGGTGACGGCGGATGGAGATCACGACGTGAAGGACCATATCACATAGCATTTACATTCAATATTATTGTTTGTATGTCTTATTGTGTGCTAGTATTAGATACTCGACGGTAGCCTAATAAGATGATCCCTGTTAAAATTACCAACGATTGTGTTCCCCCTTAGTGTGCACCACCAAGAAAGTTCTTCGGTATGAGGCAGGCAGTGATGATCGGGTGTCAGACATATGTACGTTCGCATCAGTGGGTGTAAGCCATGTTGCACAGCGAATACACTAAGGTTGAGTTGGCGAGCATAGAATGTACAGACATGGCCTCGGAACACGGATGGTCGAAATATCAAGCACGAGTCGCAGATGTGACCGACATTTAGCGTCCACCCTTGAACCCACATTGATGGCCGTGATGATCGGGGGAGATGTGCCTGATAGGGGTCGTGTTATCACTAGGAACCCTTCTGGGGATAGGTGTTTCTGAGTGGAGTGATACATTGCAAATGTATCTATAATTTTTGATGTTGCATGCTTGGTTTTATACACTTTCATGTGTTTTGTCCGCACTTTGGCGTACTTTTCATATTATTTATTGGACTAACCTATTAACAAGAGCCACAGTGCCAGCTGCCTGTTTTCTGCTGTTTTTGGTTCCAGGAAAGTCAGAAAATGAATATTCTCGGAATTGGACAAGACAAAAGCCAAAGTGCCTATTTTTCCGGAAGTCATCAGATGCCAGAATACGAGACAAAGAGGGGCTAGGGGGCCACCACACCACCAGGCCACGCGGCTTAGCCTGGCCCGCGCCAGGGGGTGGTGTGGCCGTCTCCGGCACCCCCTCGGCCTCCCCTTCCGCCTATAAGATTCCCTCGGGACGAAAACCCTAAGTACCCGATCAAAAATCCACGAAAGAGTCAGTAGCCATCGTCATCTCTGTCCCTAGATCGGGAGGAATCTGAAGCTCTTCCTAGCACCCTGTTGGAGAGGGGAATTCACCCTGGAGGCCTTCTTCATCACCATGCAAGCCTCTGGTGTGATGCGTGAGTAGTTCATCCTTGGACTAAGGATCCATGTAGTAGCTAGATGGCTAGTTCTCCTCCTTTGTGCTTTCATGTTTAGATCTTGTGAGCTCCGTTCATGATCAAGATCATCTATTTGTAATTCTGCATGTTGTGTTTGCGGGGATCCGATGGATATTGAGATGCTATTTCACATTGATTATTGATTCTATCATGTCTTTGTTATTTGTGATCTTGCATGCTTTCTGTTGTTAATAGCTATCTTAGCCAAGTAGATGCTAGCAACTCCAAGAGTTAGTATTTATGCTCGATAGTGGGTTCATGCCACTAGTAATCTGGGGAAGTGACAGAAATCTCTAAGGTACTAGATCTGCTGTTGCTACTAGGGAGAAAACAACAATCCTTTGTTCATAGAACAATCATATTGTTTACTTTACACGCAATTCGTAAAGCAATAATATGTTGCTTGCAACTTAATACTGGAGGGGGTTCGGATGATAACCTGAAGGTGGATTATTAGTCATAGATGCAGTTGGATGGCGGTCTATGTATAATGTTGTAATGCCCAATCAAGTTCCAAAGGAGTCAAGATGGTTAGTATATGCATGTATTGCTTTCTCGATGTTTGTCAATTGCCCCGCTGTAATTTGTTCACCCAGCATGTTATCTATCTTAAGGAGAGCAACGTCTACTGAACTGTGGATCCCGGTCCTTTTCTTTACATACAATCTACAAACTGTTACTGCTTTGTGTTTACTTTCTGCAAACTATTACTTCTTTCCATTCGATACGTTTAATCCTTTGTTTTCAGCAAAACACGGTGAGATTGACAACCTTTGGGGTATTTCCTTGCTATGGTTGTGTTGTGCAGGTCTCCACGTTCCTACTAGCACCGGTAGTGTGCCCTACCAAGGCTCAGCTAGCAACACCTTTGGGGTGTTTCCTTGCTCCTACTGGTTCGATTAAACCTTGGTTTCATAACTGAGGGAAACTTGTTGCTTTGCTCGTCATACCTTCCTCTTGGGGTTCCCAATGAGCTCTACATCAACACCGAGCCATCAAGCATTTTTCTGGCGCCGTTGTCTGGGACTAAAAGAAGAAGAAGCTCCCACGTCAATCACGCGCCAACATTTTTTTGGCGCCGTTGCCGGGGAGTCAAGGACATCTTCACAAGGGGACTCCCTCATAACCAATCTCTTTACTTTGTTATTTTTGTTTTGCTTAGTTTCTTTTATCTTTGTTTGCTTGTTTCTTTATCAAAAACACAAAAAAATAGTTTTACAAGTTTGCTTTCTTATTTGAAAACACAAAAAAAATTAGTTCCTATCTTGAGTTGCCACTATGTCTAGCCTTGCTCCAATCACTATGTCACCCGAGGAAATGATTTTCACTTTTAAACAAGGAATGGAAGAGAGTTTCAAGGAAGCTTGGTCTAGAATCTCTGATGTACATGAAAAAACTGAGCCTAAAATGACTCAAAGCTTGTTCCTTAGCAGTTTTTACCTTGGAATTGCTCTTTGCTATAGATATGCTTTAGATGCTGTTGTGGGAGGATATTTCCTCCAATGTAATGAGGATGATGCTATAAATGCTATAAAGAAATTGATCCTCACTTACAACTTGCCTAGTCAAACTGATATTTCTTTCGCAAAAATATTTGCTAGATTGAACACTCTTGAGACTAGCACTACTAGCTTAAAAGATTGCTATAATACGCTTAGGGAGCATCACAATTATGTTCCAATAAATTCTGAACCATCAAAGTGGCTCCCTACAGTAAAGATTGAGATAAACACTGAAACTTTTCAAGCTTGCTGCGATATCATGTCTGAATTTTGTCTTATGCCCAAAGATATTTATGAATCTTTGAATACCTGGGGGCTTACTGAAGGAGTGTTTACAAAGATCCTTGGGCAAATGATTTCTACTGATTATCTTGTTATTGAATGTGCAGGAAAAGGACAAATTACACTTGGAAGGTCCCTATTAGAACTCCTTGGAGCAATAATATATGTGGGAAAGGGGACCATGCACCTTTCTTCTCCACCAAACAATCATATTTTCCCCAAGGTTAAGAATAAAAGTAAGAGAGGTAAGGGAAAGAAATTTGGTTTTAATGCGTCTTCATTTGAGAACACTTGATTCTTTCTTGCTTCTTATGCCTAACTTAACAGCGTTAAAGAAAAGTACTTATTGGGAGATAACCCAAAAGTTTTAGATGAGTCTTGGAAGTTATTACTTTAGTAATAACCGCTCCTTATCCTTTTTATTTGCTTTTTGTGCCAAGAGTAACCTCTAATGAGAGAGAAGTAATGATTGGGAAAGTTGCTGTCCCGAAACAGATTTCTCTGCTTCACCGTAAAAATTCGTGTAAAATCTCTGAACGTCTTTTTGAGGCGTGAATTTTTGTGCTTCTGCCCCAGGTTGTTATCTAACTTTCATTAGTTCAACACGTTTTGATTTGAGCAACAAAAGGTCTTCGAAAAAATTCGTCTTTACCTGCTGGTCTGTTTTGATAGATTTCTGCCATTTTCTGCATTTGCTTCTTGTTGGTTCCTTTTTTAGTTCTTTTGGGGAATTGAGCTTTTTGAGGGAAGTGCTACAGTAGATAGTGTTCTAATGGAAGTTTATTTGGTGTTAGAACTGAACCTTAAGAGTTATTTACCTTGAGTGCACTAATGTTGCTAATAAAGATTGTGTGAAGTTTTGTATGAAGGAAAAAATTTCAGGTGTAAGGAATGAGTAATGAGATGAAGGATGGACTAAAGCTTAAGCTTGGGGATGCCATGCGTGTCACCCCAAGAAATATCCAAGAATTACAAGCATCAAAGCTTGGGGATGCCCAAGGCATTCCCTTCTTCATCAATAAAAAAATCCCAGGTTTCTTCCAAACGCTTCATTTTTATGGTCTCGTGCACAGTTGTGTTGTTCTTGGAGCGTCTTCTTTTTCGTTTTGGTTTTTGTTTTCTTAGTTTTCTGAATAAATTGTTTTACCCCCTCTTTCATACTTTGGTTTGCAAATATTTTGGTTTGGTTTGGAAAAGAGTAGGAAAGTTCATGCTTATGTGGTAAAAAAGAGCTCGTTTTTGACTATGGCCTATGCTTTGTCATGCCATGATTGATATTGTTTTGGCTTTATGCTTAGTATTCTTTGCTGTAGCATGACTTGTTATAAACAATTGAGATTGCTTAATGTGCCTTGGATGAATCATGCGTTGTTTTAGCATATTAAAGCATAGTATAGTGGTATTCTCCTTTGATGCTTTATTTGGGTTGACTTGGCGCATGCTCATACCATGTTATGACTATTTCAAGTCACCATAGCCTTTACGATCCTTTATTTTTTAACTTGTAGTATCACTTTATGCTTTGATCAATGATGTTTTGTCGCTCTGCATGATTATGGCCATTATTGCTCTCTTAGTTTGTCGCTCCCAGTCTTTTGCTAGCCTCCACAACCAAGTATGAGTTACACTCATGCATCCAACTCCCTAAACCAAGTTATTCCAAAGAGTCCACCATACCTACCTACTAGCTTATGCTATTCCAAGTATATTCATGCTTTTGTTTACCTTCCAAATTAAACTTGTTATTAGAAAACTAGTGATTAAAGCTCTCATGAACTTGATGGCACACTTTACTTTTCTTGCCCTTAATAAACTTGAACCATTGTGTCGTCTATGTTGTATATGCTTGCACTTATTTGTTGGGAATTAGCAGAACCATGCTTTCATGGGGAACGCTTTCAACATTGCACTTGGTACTTGTACCTAGTTGATATCATGCTCTTTTGTATATGGATGTCGTCGGTGTGAAATGAAAGGGGATCTTGTAAGTCCATGGAGTTATGTATATGTGTTAGAGAAACGCCTGGGCCGCTGGTCTAATCCATGCTGACATGGTGGAAACCTGCAGCGTAACCATAATGAGCTGTCTATGAAGCATTCTTCTTATAAAAAAAGAGTCCTATATTGAGAAAAAAAGAAAAAAAGAAAAAAAGAGATTATGAAAATAGGAAAGAGAGAAAAAAGCACCATATTCCCATGGTAAATAAGAAGATTGCTGAGATGCTCGTTGTCTGCTTGCCTTGTCATTTTGATATGGGGATTCTTCCGTATCATCGGGCAAGGGGTACCCCGTTGGTGGTTCTCTATGATACACATGTACTTACGATGACAAGAACTTACCGGTAACTAAACTGGAGTAGCATGAGGAGCGGCCCTCGTATACAAGGGACATGAGATTTCTGACTTATACTTCGTCAAGCATGTACACCATAGTTTGTTCACTTTAACCTTAATCACTTCAAGATGCTTATGATAGGGGCAATGAGAGCTGAAAGCTATTAAGTACCATAATTTTTGGAAGCTCTTTATGAGACTTGAATCCCTACTTCCTTTTATGAAGGCCTTTCTTCCACCATTATATTGAGTCTCCACCTTCTATCTTTATGCACCTACTTTTAGAGCATAGTGGCCATTCTTAGTTCTATGTGCATTGTCCCAAGACTAGTTGATTGATGCATAACTTGATATTGCTTGTTTTAAACTATTTGTATCTAGTCACTCTTATGAACTTTGAAGGTGTCCTATGCATTTATATTTGCTACTCTATGAGGGACAAGCTGAATGCTATTATGCTATGTTTTCTTTATGTGAAACAAACAACCGTCTTGCAAAACATTGTTATTCATGAATCTTTTGTTTGTGCCTTTTCATGTTTCATCATAGTTTATTTGTCTTATTGCTAGAACTTTGTCTTTCATGTTATGATTGAAGTACTATGATCCTAGCTTCAAATGTTTTACAAATACTTTGATTAATTCTTTGATGGTGCATGTCACCTAAAAAATTATTCTTTCTTTTTATCACTTACGTACTCGAGGACGAGCAGGAGTTAAGCTTGGGGATGTTGATACATTGCAAATGTATCTATAATTTTTGATGTTCCATGCTTGGTTTTATCCACTTTCTTGTGTTTTCTCCACACGTGGAGTACTTTTCATATGATTTCTTGGACTAACCTATTAAAAAGAGCCACAGTGCCAGCTGCCTGTTTTCTGCTATTTTTGGTTCCAGGAAAGTCAGAAAATGAATATTCTCGGAATTGGACGAGACAAAAGCCAAAGTGCCTATTTTTCCGGAAGTCAGCAGATGCCAGAATACGAGACGGAGAGGGGCCAGGGGGCCACCACACCACCTGGCCACGCGGCCTAGCCTGACCCGCGCCAGGGGGTGGTGTGGCTGCCTCCGGCACCCCCTCGGCCTCCCCTTCCGCCTATAAGATGCCCTCGGGATGAAAACCCTAAGGACCCGATCAAAAATCCACGAAAGAGTCTGTAGCCGCCGTCATCTCCATCCCTAGATCGGGAGGGATCTGAAGCTCTTCCCGGCACCCTGCCGGAGAGGGGAATTCACCCTAGAGTCCTTCTTCATCACCATGCAAGCCTCCGGTGTGATGCGTGAGTACTTCATCCTTGGACTACGGATCCATGTAGTATCTAGATGGCTGGTTCTCCTCCTTTGTGCTTTCATGTTTAGATCTTGTAAGCTCCGTTCATGATCAAGATCATCTATTTGTAATTTTGCATGTGGTGTTTGCGGGGATCCGATGGATATTGAGATGCTATTTCAGATTGATTATTGATTCTATCATGTCTTTGTTATTTGTGATCTTGCATGCTTTCCGTTGTTAGTAGCTATCTTGGCCAAGTAGATGCTAGCAACTCCAAGAGTTAGTATTTATGCTCGATAGTGGGTTCATGCCTCTGGTAATCTGGGGAAGTGACATAAATCTCTAAGGTACTAGATGTGTTGTTGCTACTAGGGAGAAAACAACAATCCTTTGTTCATAGAACAATCGTATTGTTTACTTTACACACAATTCATAAAGCAATATTCTGTTGCTTGCAACTTAATACTGGAGGGGGTTCGGATGATAACCTGAAGGTGGATTATTAGTCATAGATGTAGTTGGATGGCGGTCTATGTATAATGTTGTAATGCCCAATCAAGTTCCAAAGGAGTCAAGATGATTAGTATATGCATGTATTGCTTTCTCGATGTTTGTCAATTGCCCCGCTGTAATTTGTTCACCCAGCATGTTATCTATCTTAAGGAGAGCAACGTCTACTGAACTATGGATCCCGGTCCTTTTCTTTACATACAATCTACAAACTGTTACTGCTTTGTGTTTACTTTCTACAAACTATTACTTCTTTCCATTCGATAAGTTTAATCCTTTGTTCTCAGCAAAACACGGTGAGATTGACAACCTCATCACAAGTTTGGGACAGAGTTCTGTGGTTGTGTTGTGCAGGTCTCCATGTTGCTACTAGCACCGGTAGTGCGCCCTGCCAAGGCTCAGCTAGCAACACCTTTGGGGTGTTTCCTTGCTCCTACTGGTTCGATTAAACCTTGGTGTCATAACTGAGGGAAACTTGTTGTTGTGCTCATCATACCTTCCTCTTGGGGTTCCCAACAAGCTCTACATCAACACCGAGCCATCATGGAGTTATTATTAACTCATTTACTTATAATCTTAGTCTAAATTCCTTTTACAATTATAAATGTAGATGGCTCACCGTGAAGCTTACTTTGTCATTGAGGATTGGGTAAAGGGTGAGAAACTTAGACTTGATGGATCCAACTTCCCTAGTTGGCTTGTGCGCCTAAATGATCTCCTTACTAGGAATCATGTGGTAGACTACATACACCGCACGATGGATTTGACTGAGCCAGACTACTATGAAACCCCACAAGAGCTGGCAAACCGCTACTATCGTCAAGAGATGTCCACCTATATTTAGATAATAATGCATTACGGGATGGTGGATGAACTACATCCGCTCATGGGTGATCTTGATCCATATTCGATGGTGGATCAGCTGAGAGCAGAGTTCATAGGCCATGTGCGCATGTGGAAGCACGAGCTTCTTGGAGAGTTCCTTTCCATACAGATGGAGGAGCATACATGTCTGAAGAGTCACTTGGAGCGCATGCTGGATGCACATATAAGACTGGTTCACTTCGTGGATTACTGGATGGCTGATCCATTTGCGATAGACGTACTGCTTCGGTCGTTGCCTCCCAGCTATGAAGGACATGTCCGGAGTAGCATCAAGAGTGGTGATACGGAAGCATTGGATTTCCATGAGTTCATATTACATTTTAGGAACGCAAAGGTTGAACCAATCACCGGAGAGGTCATCGATGACAAAGGTATATATTTGATATACAGCTTTATAAATGTTATAATCTTGTAAACACATTTGCAGTGTTAAGTATATCTGATACTTGTTCTGTTTTGCTGAAAACAGGTCCTTCTGCATGAGAGGTGCTTGCTGGAGAGGAGGTGACATTGTGTGTTGATGGCGAGCATGATGATGACGGCCGACGACACTCTCCCTCGACATTTATCATTTAGTTTATGTTTTAGGATGATTATTGTAATCAAGAGATTCTGAACTTCTTTAGTGTGTCTCACACTTCGTGAGACGGTTATTCATATGAGTTTGTAACAAATAATTGTTCTACTTTTATTGAATGATTTCTATTCATGTTCATATCTTGTTTTATTATGTGTGAATTATCCTTGTTATTTGAAACTAGTTGATAATGCATGAACATTTGTAAAATATTAAAATGCCTTGTTTAAAATACCCAACTAAATGATATATTCATTAATGAATGAAAACATTGTTTAAATTCAAAGTTATGTGATAATATGTGAAAGTCATTCGATTTCTTATCACATATAAATCATGCCTAAGTTCGGCAAAATAACTTGAACACCGTGTATTACTTGAATACAATGTGTTTAAAGAATTGTTAAAAGTTAATACATATTCGATGTATTGTGTTTTAACGAAAATGGTAATTATGATTGAATGATTGTTTAAATGTGTAAAGAAGTTTCCCAAAGGAAACCCATAGCTGAAACCAAAAGGAAAGCAAGATTCGTATTGCTTGGATTTTGGTACATTCTTGAGAAAGCTCACTTTTAGTGATGTTTATCGATTATGGAGCAAATGGAATATAGTGAAAAACACGATGAGGATTCAAAACCCTGCATCAGAGTGTTGAGAAGCGCATCGGATAACGTTCCTGAACGATTCTCTTCATAGAAGGAAAGAATCAATGATACTGATCATTGTGTTTTTCCCCACTAGTGTTTTCACTACATGAAGTAGGATTAAAAATGTAATCCATATCTTGCATGGAGACATTTGAGAATCATTTGTCATGATTATTGGAATATGGCATACCTACGAACTACTAAGGAAATAATGGTAAACTAAATTATGAGAAATCCTAGAAGCAAACTTCCCTTTAGATTAGAAAGCAATTCGTTGCTGAATCTCACAAGTAAAAGGAGTTACTTGGAATTTTCCCAAATGACTGCAAAGCCATAATGGAAAGAGGGGGTGAATGACAAAAAGCACAATTTGTCAAGTATTGGACAAATTCAGATGAATTTGATTCATGTGTGCTGAATGTCTCAGGATTTAAAACTAGTAACAGTATTAATATCTCATGGTAAATCTCCAAGTTTGATATTTGATCAAAAGATTTTGAAGTTGTTCAAAATAGTGAGTGGATATGCAATTTGCATAAAATTGAGTGGGAGCTATGAAAGTCTTCCTGAAATAATATGTGATTGACATATTTTTAAGTGGGAGCAATATAAGTCTCAAATTCAAATATGTAGGAACATATTCTGACTGGGAGCTTATAGGAGTAATTCTTAAACATGTTAAGAATGAAAGCGCAAATACTTATAAATAATGATTTATAAGATGTAGAAGTTCATAATAGGTGTATTATGATATTACGTAGTATTCCTTAAGAGATTCTGAAAGGAGTTTCAGAATATAAGTTAATTAAGGAACAAGTTCTTAATGACTCAAGTGAGGAATAGTATTAAGTTTAACGTCAATGGTTGAAAGAAAGAAAAGGATGATCTTCATCCACTATGTTGAGACATAGGTTCTAAACCATGATGATAACTTAGCATAATATGTAATCCAAATAAGGAACGTTTAAAAGTGATTAAGTACGAATCACATAACGTTGAGCTATTTCTGTCCGCGGTGTCTAGTAGAGAACTGTAGACATGTTTCCCAAATCCATAAAGGATGACATAGCATAAAGGGTCATGTTATAAGGGAATATGTTGGAAACTCCCATAATACCGAATAAAGTCAAGAAGGAAGCGAGGTGAACAAAACATCGAAAGTTGCACAGAGTGCACTGGTGTTTCGATGAATATATTTGTAATAATAGATAAGGGTACCATCTAAAGTGTAGTATAATGTTTTGGCGGGGCTAGTTCGCTTTTAACATAGAATGATGTGTCCCAGGGCATAGTGCCCATGAGAAAGCCCTCGAGGTTGATCTAATGTCACTGTAGGCTCCTGGAATCAGGCCTCGTTCTGCTGCCATAGCGACGATGCATACACACAGATGCTATCATGTGATGATAGAGTATTAATGTCAATCCAGGTGACATTAGTAAGTTGCAAAGGATTTGGGACTATAAAGTATAGACCCAAGATTCAACCTCTTCCATGAGAAAGCATGTTTAGGGTACCGGATATATGGTGCTAATGATTGCGAATAAATGCAGCTAGTGTATTTGTACTCTAGTGCAAGTGGGATACTGTTGGAAATATGCCCTAGATACAAATAGTAGTAAGGAATATTGTCATATTTCATATAGTTTATGATTAAGTTTTATATTATGATATAGCTGTATTGGGTGGAAACATCAATACATGTGTGATATACAAACAACCAAGGGTTCCCAGTGAAACTCTAGTCACTGGTTCATTGGTCAACAGATGATCAAGTTTCCTGATCATGTGGCATTTATGCCAGTTGGAAATGAGGTCATCTCATTCCGAGAATGAGATGATGAACCAATACCCAACCTAAACATCGTGACCCGATCATGTCACGGAGTTCAAGTTACGATGATTAGAAATGGATCCTCATAGACTATTCCTTAGACCATGAGGCTATATTAATCACTGTTTCCCGAGAGTGCTTACATAGCATCAAACGGCATCTGGTAATACGGTGGTTATAAATGTGTGTTCAGGCATTTGGATGAAACCTTATAGGTAATATATGTCAAGAGCGGGATTTGTCCATCCATGTGACAGGAAGATACTCAAGGGCCCGCTCGGAGAAGTTATATCCAATAGTTGTGCAGCGTGTGATTCGATCACGGGGATATCACTTGTCGGAACGAGTCAAGTAGCATTGTTTAGTAACGAGATTGAACATGACATGGTGATGTCATTGATCAGATCTCGGGCAATGCAAGTATCGAGTGACAAAGGGAATAAGACACGGCTGTCCCGGTTCAAATGACAAAATATCTTCATGGAACGCATAGGGGTCACATGGCCATCCAGGTACCTCTATCGATCATTGATGCGGGAGTGTCCCGACCATGTCTGGAGTGTTCACGAACCATGGGGTATCACGCTTAAGGGCTTGATGATGCTTAGAGAGTGTTTATAGGATGGGTGGAATCACCGAAGAAGAGTAGGGAGAAAACCGGAAGGGTTTCGGTAAGTCCGGAGGATGTCCGGAGTGGAGGTGGAAGGTGTTCCATTGTAAAGACCCAACCCTGGCTTGGTTTGAATCCCTGTGATTACAGTGCTAGTTCTTGGATCGAATAGCTAGCACCCACAGTTTAAGATGTAATATCAAGATACAAAGGTCATATTACATCGCATGATCTAGAATATGAATACTTTATTACAAACTCATAGTCATAGGCTATCTTATTACAAAGCAGCAGAATACAATTAAAGCATGGAGTCCTTCATCTTCATGTGCCACAGGCAAACATGTTGGGTGTAGACTCATAACCCCTATCACCAATCCTCACTCATCAATAGAATAACCTGCAACATGATAGGTTGCAGCCACAAAAGGGTCAATACTTTGAATGTATTGGCAAGTGTTACAAGTTGGTGAATATAAGTAGGACTATCACTACATGCGTATTTGGCTAAGTAGAGCTTAGGCTTATTTGCAGAAAGCAACATGGTTTTATCCTATCTTTGCAAAATATTTTTCATCTTTCAATATCTTTCTGAACTCCTTGGCAAACTCCAAGTTCTTCTAATTCCTTGTTGACACCATCAAGTTTTACTTTGAGAAATTGGAATGTCGAGATCTTCCATAGCTTCAGGCCTTAGTTGCTCAGAGTTTTCCATAACCGGGGACACGGCTAAGTACTTAGAATTTAATCTTCTGCAGAAGTTGTACACTTTACCCACAAGACACAATCTCGTCTTGACGCCACCAGTGGCCGCTAGATTAGTACTCACCAAGATGGAGTACCGGCATATCGAGAATGTGATAAAGTCTTTCCATAGAAGTCCTCCCAATACATAATGCCAGCATGTCTACTAGGCACCAATGCAAGGATAAACCTCCAATGCATAATTCTAGTTAACCTGAAGAGGTACCAATGCATGGGTCTCCCACTATGTAATTGACTAGGCTAGAGCCCATTTGGCATGTGGCTGTACACGAAAGCCACTGTACGAGAAACATGTTCAATCTCTAAGTTCCTGGGTGGTATTCTCCTAGTGCACACACAAAAGAGATAGCCATAGACATGGTTCCCTTCGTTGCCACCTTATTCTCAACTGAGTATCCACATTCCACCTAGGTGATTCATTGAGTACTTGTTTTATTATACAAAACATATATTTTTCCAACACTTCATATAATCACAATATGGTATATTCCACCCTGAATCTATAGCAGGGCTAAGCATACTACCACTATGGTATTTCCACCAAGGAAGATATAAAGTATATCCTAAATAGGACATAACATAGCATAGTAACACAGTAGTCCTATCATGCATACTACAAAAATCCACTAAGTGTAATGAAAAATAGTAGGACATGGATGATAGTGCCACTTGCCTTAGTAGTTGGTGGTGGTGGTACACTCTTTCAGTAACACACTTGACAATCCACACAATCTATCAAACAAAACAACCAAGAAAAAACATGCACAAGTTCAACACTAATGGCAATACAAAAATCATGCAAAATATGCAAGCATGCAAGATGGAAATTTTATTGTACAAATTGTTATAACAAGGTTTTGAACAATACTAAGTGTTTTATGAACATTTTAATTGCAAGATTACAAATGCAACCATTTGTGCAATTGTAACAATTAGCAATAATTTCTATCATTTGGAAAGGACAAACTCACTAAATAATTTCCATGCTATTAGGCATAGCCAACCAAATTTATATTTTGGTCTTACTGGATAGAGGGTTCAATTTGCAATCCATAGCAAAAAGATTTACCCAAAAATAATTTACAAAAAAAAATTTATGGATAAAATACTCCTAAAAAGGTTCTGCCTAAAACTTCTATTTTATAGAAGCTAAAGGGTGAAATAAGGCCTCAGCAGTGAAGCTCTCATTTTTTGAATCCATAGACACCAAATTTGCATTTTTCTGATTTGTGGATCAAAAGTTATTGAATTTCTAAATTTAATACAAATTCTGCCTATTTTCTAATTTAAACAAACGCTCAGGCCTACGTGGCCTGTTCTTATTGGCTCGTACCGGTTCGGGCGGTTCGGTAACATGGATCGTTGGATTTTAAGTGGCAACGGATGATCCAGATTAGCCCGTACCGTTTCGCTCACCGATCTAATCCTAGCCACAGACGACGGATCGGACGGCGCTCAGCGCGTCGACCACAGACTGGCGGCGCTGTCGATGGTGCGCGGCGGCGGTGCGTCAGGTGGGTGGTGCTCCGGTGATTCTAGAGGGGCAGGGAGACCGTGAACTATTACCAGCGATCGCCGTGGTCGAGGTGGTCTCGGGGATTCCTTGCCGGAGTTCTGCCGACGGTGGAGCTCGTGTCTCCAAGACGGTGTCGTCGACCTGGGGCTCGATCAGACAAGGCAATAGGTCAGCAAGGTGTGATTGGTCATGTAGAAGTTGGCTGTAACCAAAAGAGGGCGGCGGGAACCCGCGTCCCGCCGGAAAACGCGGTGAATGGCGACGACAGAGGGTGACGCCAGCGGTGATCGTGGCGACGACCTAGGGCACATAAAAACATGGGAATTGTCAGTAGGTGCGCCAGAGAATGGCGAAGCTAACAGGACAGAGGGGATGACGCGGGGCAGTGAGTTCTTGCCGGAATCCTTGCCGGAGCTCGTCGGGGTCTGCGGTGGTCCGAGCAAGATTCCGAGCAGCCTAGTGGCTCTCAGGTGGCGGTGTCTGAGGGGAAAACGAAGAGGAGGGGGTGGGGATTAAGAGGCCGTGGTCGGAGTGGAGTTTAATTCGTAGAAACGCTCGAATTCGAGCCGATTTGGAAACGGCAGAGGAGGGGGACGACCCGTTCGTTGTTCGGTTGAAGATGGTGAGATGGAGGGTGACATGGAGGTGGGGTCGAGCCGTCAGCGAGGGGGTGTGAGGAGGGGTCGGTGAGAAAGAGAGGGGAAGGGGGAGTGCCGGGTGGGCTTAGTGGGCTAGGTTTGGGCCGAGCTACTGCTGCTGTGTTTTTTTTCCTTCAGTTCTTCTTTTTCTTTTTCTGTTTTCTTAAATAACTTTTGATTTAATGATCCAATTTGAATCAACCAAATTTCTAAAAATTTGTAAAACTCAAATTAGGTTTTTAGGGCATTATAGAACACATTTACTTTCTAACTCAAATTTTTCTAATCAAATTTATTCACTTTGGCTTTAATAGTTAATATTGCCTTTCTTAATTATATTCTCAAAATAATTCATATCTTTTTATCCATGGCTCCAAATTGGATGAAACCAATTTCTATTGTTTTATTATTTTGTCCTTTATCTTTTTATCCCTCATAGGAGTTCTTTTGTTTAATATAAATATGGAGTATATCCATAGTATTATGTTGTTCTTAGTGTTAACAAATAATTAGAGTTTTAGGGTTTGAGATATTTTTTCACTTCTCTTGGGTTTTTAAAATGCAACCAAGTCAAGATGCTCATGCATGCTTCATGATTTGGGATTTTAAAACATGCACACCACTTCACAAACAAAAACCATTTTATTTGGCTTGGGTTTTGGAGGCATTATATTAAATGTTCCAAAAGTTTTTGTTCCTTCTGAATTTCAAAGAACTTGGTTCTTCATTTTGTTTAAAATTTTCACATTTCAAAATTTGGAAATTTTTTGGGATGTGACAGACGACCACCCTTAAAATGAATCTCGTCCCGAGATTCGAGAAGGCTATAAAGAATAGGTTGGGTTTTAGGATACTTGGGTGCTACCACCCTTGAAAGGAAACTTTGTTGGGTTTCATTTGATGATTCACTTGGCTAAGGGTTGACATCCAAAGGTTGTTAACATTTCTTCATCTTGAGATTTTTATACCACTTAATTGAGTTAGCTAAAGCTTACCATCCACATCATCTAGTTCTTCAAGGGTTCCATACATGTTGATGTGGTTCACATGTCCTTTCTGGGTCACATTGGAATTACTCCCAATAGAGTCTCCAATATTCTTATTATTCTTCTTCTCAGGACAGTCTGCTGCAAAGTGTCCAAGTTGCTTACAATTGTAACACTGCAACTGGCTAATGTCCTTCTTGGGATCATTATGTTGATTCTGACCAAGGTTATCTCCATTGTTAGTACCATTCACATTGTTACTACCACTTCCATTGTTGATGTGGTGATTCTTGTGGTGATGGTGATTATGTCTATTTCCTTCATGATGATGTGATCCAGAATCCCCATCATCCTTTCTGAATGAACGCATCTTCTGTGATGATCCTGAGTGACATTTGTCAAAGCTATGCTTCCTCTTCCTGTCCTCAACCTTGTCCTTCTTACTCTCTAAAATTCTAGCTTTGTCACATAGTGATTGATAAGTTGGAACATAAGCAACTGATAATTGCATGGAAAGTTCATCATTCAATCCATCTAGGAACTTTTCCTTCCTCTTAGCACCAGTATCAGTATCATCTAGAGCATAACGTGATAGATTGTTGAATTCCTCAATATATTCAGCAATGCTGCGGTGACGCTGTTTAAGGTTGTGAAACTCCTTCTTCTTTAGGCTCATCACGCCTGAAGAGATATGATTAGTGCGAAAGCCATCTTCAAATATTTCCCAAGTCACTTCTTCAATGGGGTGAGTGACTTGAAAGTTGTCCCACCATGTAGCTGCAGGGCCTTCAAGCAAGTGTGCTGCAAATCTCACTTTCTCAGCATCAGAGCATCCAACGGTCACTAGATCCCTGTTTACTGAACGTAACCAATCATCAGCTACCATTGGATCAGAAGTACCAGAGAACTTTGCAGGTCTCAACCTCAGAAATCTAGTGAGCATATCCAGAGGTGGTAGATTGTTGTTGTTATTGTTGTTGTTCTGATTCTGATTGTTGATGGTTGCCATGAATTGTGTCATCATCTGCATTAGCTGAGTCTGTGCAGTCATCATCTGTTGCATCTCATTTTCATTGTTGTTGTTGTCTCCATTGTTATCATGGTCGTTGGCGCGTCTTGGAGGCATCTGTTGGTTCAATAGGGATAAGTAATGATAGATAGATAGATAGGTTTAAGGGAGTTCTAACACACTCAACCCAAAAGAAACCTGTTCAATCAAACATTCATCAAGCAACCAATCACTTAGCAACTTCTGACTTTAACTCATTATAGAAGAAAACAACAAGTTTTCTTGAAACAAGCAACCTAGTATAGTCATACCACATAGGTCGGCATGATCGATACGCTAACACGATATCGATAACTCGAACATGATAATTGGTAGGCAATCTAATGTTTCATGGGTCACACTATGATAACATTAGTGGGAGCTCTCTTTCGAGTTGGGCAATCATCGGTGAAGTGTCCTATCTTCCGGCAGCGATGGCAAAACACTTTTGTCATGTCTCGAGTACTTTTTCTTGAAGTGTTGTTGTGGTTTTCTTGAACTTCCTTCTCTGGGCATTCATCGGTATTGTGTCCTTCTTTCTTGCATTTGGAGTAGATGATATGGCTAAGGTTTTATTCTTTCTACCTAGGAGCTTGATACATTCCATCCTTGACTTGTTCTTTCACTTGTTGCACTATGAAGTCGAGATGGCACTTGGCAGGAATGTGGTTGGTTCCTTCACATAGGTAACAAGTAACTTGAGATGTGGGGCATTCTCCAACTGGATGGTTGTGATCACAAAAGGGACATTTATCTTGATGTTCCTTAGAGGTGTGGCCTACTTATCCACATATTTTGCAAGCTCGAGGACCTGTCACAACTTGTATCTTGACCTCCTTGTTGGCATGATCCATCCTCAAGGTCCTTGGAGAAAGCAAAGGCTGGTCCTCTACATGTTTGAATGAGAAGAGATTCAGTAAAGAATGATCAAGGTATACGAGAAAATCTAATAAGTATAAAAATATAAGTTCACTCCTAACAAGGGGTTTGTCCAATTCCTAGGGTTACGAACCTACAGGCAACACAGTGCTCTGATACCATCTGTAAAGACCCAAACCTGGCTTGGTTTGAATCCCAGTGATTACAGTGCTAGTCCTTGGATCGAATAGCTAGCACCCACAGTTTAAGATGTAATATCAAGATACAAAGGTCATATTACATCGCATGATCTAGAATATGAATACTTTATTACAAACTCATAGCCATAGGCTATCTTATTACAAAGCAGCAGAATACAAGTAAAGCATGGAGTCCTTCATCTTCATGTGCCACAGGCAAACATGTTGGGTGTAGACTCATAACCCCTATCACCAATACTCACTCATCAATAGAATAACCTGCAACATGATAGGTTGCAGCCATAAAAGGGTCAATACTTTAAATGTATTGGCAAGTGTTACAAGTTGGTGAATATAAGTAGGACTATCACTACATGCGTATTTGGCTAAGTAGAGCTTAGGCTTATTTGCAGAAAGCAACATGGTTTTATCCTATCTTTGCAAAATATTTTTCATCTTTCAATATCTTTCTGAACTCCTTGGCAAACTCCAAGTTCTTCTAATTCCTTGTTGACACCATCAAGTTTTACTTTGAGAAATTGGAATGTCGAGATCTTCCATAGCTTCAGGCCTTAGTTGCTCAGAGTTGTCCATAACCGGGGACACGGCTAAGTACTTAGAATTTAATCTTCTGCAGAAGTTGTACACTTTACCCACAAGACACAATCTCGTCTTGACGCCACCAGTGGCCGCTGGATTAGTACTCACCAAGATGGAGTACCGGCAGATCGAGAATGTGACAAAGTCTTTCCATAGAAGTCCTCCCAATACATAATGCCAGCATGTCTACCAGGCACCAATGCAAGGATAAACCTCCAATGCATAATTCTAGTTAACCTGAAGAGGTACCAATGCATGGGTCTCCCACTATGTAATTGACTAGGCTAGAGCCCATTTGGCATGTGGCTATACACGAAAGCCACTGTACGAGAAACATGTTCAATCTCTAAGTTCCTGGGTGGTATTCTCCTAGTACACATACAAAAGAGATAGCCATAGACATGGTTCCCTTCGTTGCCACCTTATTCTCAACTGAGTATCCACATTCCACCCAGGTGATTCATTAAGTACTTGTTTTATTATACAAAACATATATTTTTCCAACACTTCATATAATCACAATATGGTATATTCCACCCTGAATATATAGCAGGGCTAAGCATACTACCACTATGGTATTTCCACTAAGGAAGATATAAAGGATATCCTAAATAGGAATAGCATAGCATAGTAACACAGTAGTCCTATCATGCATACTACAAAAATCCACTAAGTGTAATGAAAAATAGTAGGACATGGATGATAGTGCCACTTGCCTTAGTAGTTGGTGGTGTTGGTACACTCTTTGAAGTAACACACTTGACAATCCACACAATCTATCAAACAAAACAACTAAGACAAAACATGCACAAGATCAACACTAATGGCAATACAAAAATCATGCAAAATATGCAAGCATGCAAGATGGAAATTTTATTGTACAAATTGTTATAACAAGGTTTTGAACAATACTAAGTGTTTTATGAACATTTTAATTGCAAGATTACAAATGCAACCATTTGTGCAATTGTAACAATTAGCAATAATTTCTATCATTTGGAAAGGACAAACGCACTAAATAATTTCCATGCTATTAGGCATAGCCAACCAAATTTATATTTTGGTCTTACTGGATAGAGGGTTCAATTTGCAATCCATAGCAAAAAGATTTACCCAAAAATAATTTACAAAAAAAATTTATGGATAAAATACTCCTAAAAAGGTTCTGCCTAAAACTTCTATTTTACAGAAGCTAAAGGGTGAAATAAGGCCTCAGCAGTGAAGCTCTTATTTTTCTGAATCCATAGACACCAAATTTGCATTTTTCTGATTTGTGGATCAAAAGTTATTGAATTTCTAAGTTTAATACAAATTCTGCCTATTTTCTAATTTAAACAGACGCTCAGGCCTACGTGGCATGTTCTTATTGGCTCGTACCGGTTCGGGCGGATCGGTAACGTGGCCCGTTGGATTTTAAGTGGCAACGGGCGATCCAGATTAGCCCGTACCGTTTCGCTCACCGATCTAATCCTAGCCGCAGACGACAGATTGGACGGTGCTCAGCGCGTCGACCACAGACTGGCGGTGCTGGCGACGGTGCGCGGCGGCGGTGCGTCAGGTGGGTGGCGCTCCGGTGATTCTAGAGGGGCAAGGAGACCGTGGACTATTACCAGCGATCGCCACAGTCAAGGTGGTCTCGGGGATGGTCGCGGTCGATGAAGGGGTGCTCAGATTTGCCGGGGATTCCTCGCCGGAGTTCTGCCGACGGCGGAGCTCGTGTCTCCGAGACGGTGTCGTCGACCTGGGGCTCGAGCAGACAAGACAATAGGTCAGCGAGGTGTGCTTGGTCGTGTAGAAGTTGGCTGTAACCAAAAGAGGGCGGCGGGAACCTGCGTCTCGCCGGAAAACGCCGGTGAACGGCGGCGGCAGAGGGTGACGCCGGTGGTGATCGTGGCGACGACCTAGGGCACATAAAAAACATGGGAATTGTCAGTAGGTGCGCCAGAGCATGTCGAAGCTAACAGGACAGAGGGGAGGACACGGGGCAGTGAGTTCTTGCCAGAATCCTCGCCGGAGCTCGTCGGGGTCTGCGGTGGTCCGAGCAAGATTCCGAGCAGCCTAGTGGCTCTCAGGTGGCGGTGTCTGAGGGGAAAACAAAGAGGAGGGGGTGGGGATTAAGAGGCCGTGGTCGGAGTGGAGTTGAATTCGTAGAAACACTCGAATTCGAGCCGTTTTGGAAACGGCAGAGGAGGGGGACGGCCCGTTCGTCGTTCGGTTGAAGATGGTGAGGTGGAGGGTGACGTGGAGGTGGGGTCAAGCCGTCAGCGAGGGGGTGTGAGGAGGGGTCGGTGAGAAAGAGAGGGGAAGGGGGAGTGCCGGGTGGGCTTAGTGGGCTAGGTTTGGGCCGAGCTGCTGCTGCTGTGTTTTTTTTCCTTCAGGTTTTCTTTTTCTTTTTCTATTTTCTTAAAGAACTTTTGATTTAATGATCCAATTTGAATCAAACAAATTTCTAAAATTTTGTAAAACTCAAATTAGGTTTTTAGGGAATTATAGAACACATTTACTTTCTAACTCAAATTTTTCTAATCAAATTTATTCACTTTGGCTTTAATAGTTAATATTGCCTTTCTTAATTATATTCTCAAAATAATTCATATCTTTTTATCCATGGCTCCAAATTGGATGAAACCAATTTATATTGTTTTATTATTTTGTCCTTTATCTTTTTAGCCCTCATAGGAGTTCTTTTGTTTAATATAAATATGGAGTATATCCATAGTATTGTGTTGTTCTTAGTGTTAACAAATAATTAGAGTTTTAGGGTTTGAGATATTTTTTCACTTCTCTTGGGTTTTTAAAATGCAACCAAGTCAAGATGCTCATGCATGCTTTATGATATGGGATTTTAAAACATGCACACCACTTCACAAACAAAAACCATTTTATTTGGTTTGGGTTTTGGAGGCATTATATTAAATGTTCCAAAAGTTTTTGTTCCTTCTAAATTTCAAAGAACTTGGTTCTTCATTTTGTTTAAAATTTTCACATTTCAAAATTTGGAATTTTTTTGGGATGTGACATCCTTAGCCATGGAGACTGAATAATGTGTGAATGAATGTAAAATATTGATTTAATCATTTATTCATAATTATTTAAATAAAGAGAAAATCAATTTTAATGGTCAAAGGCTTAATGGCCCAATTTCCGCAAGGAGAGGGCCCATTAGGGGAAAGGAGAGAGGGATAAGGAGCCAAGGGGTGGCCGGCGCCCTAGTGGGCCAACCCTCCCGCGCGGGGCCCATGGGGGTGGCCGGCGGTGCCACCCTCCCCCCACCTCTCCTTTAGTCCCACCCTAGGACTTTGAGGGAGGTAGTACCTCCCCTCCCCCTATATATAGTGGGGGTATTTGGCCAATTCAAATACACCAATAATCAATAAAGGTCTCCACTTTTGGGAGGACCTCTAATTGATATTTTCTCTCTCCCCCTCTTTCTCTCCTGACTGTGGTCCAAAGTCTGGACTGCGCGAGCGAGAGACATCTTCACCGCGGAGCGCCGTCGCGCTGCGGGATTCGGATCCGGGAGCTCTACTTCTGCAACAGCTGCTGGATCGGGGAAGCGGGAGTCATCGTTAGGCACTAGACGTGTGTAACTCCCCGCGAGGTGTCGCACTTTAGGCACTCAAGTCGTTGCAGCCAAGGAGCGCAAGGACTTCATCACGACCTTGAGGTCGGCTTCGGCTCGTCTACATCAACCACGCTCTCCTGAGCATTGACAACGCTTTTTGGTCTTCGAGGGTAAGTTCGTGAAAATCCCCTCCCGTTACTGTATTACTAATAGATAGGTTCTGGCAGCTTCAGGGGTTCAGGGGCGTAGTGTAAAATTTATTGTTTTCATACGCGGAACCCCAACACCACCAGTTTCATTGCATGTTTGTTCTTCTCATGAACAAAATAAGGATCCACCAGTGTCATTGCATGTCTGTTCTTTTCACAAACCACATAAGGATCCACCAGTGCCATTGCATGTTTGTTCTTTTCACGAACGACATAAGGATCCACTAGTGTCATTGGATGTGTGTTCTTCTCATGAACCACACATGGATCCACAAGTGTCATTGCATGTCTGTTCTTTTCATGAACCACACCCTGTGTCATTGCATGTCTATTCCTCTAAACAAACCACATGAGGATCCACCAGTGTCATTGCATGTCTGTTCTTTTCATGAACCACACATGGATCCACCAGTGTCATTGCATGTGTGTTCTTTTCATGAACCATAGCTAGAGTCATTGCATGTGTGTTCTTCTAAACAAACCACACATGGATCCACCTAGTGTGATTGCATGTCTGTTCTTTTCACAAACCACATATGGATCCACCAGTGTCATTGCATGTGTGTTCTTTTCATGAACCACAGCTAGAGTCATTGCATGTCTGTTCTTTCCACAAACCACACATGGATCCACCTAGTGTGATTGCATGTCTGTTCTTTTCACAAACCACACATGGATCCACTAGTGTCATTGCATGTGTTTTCTTCTCATGAACCACAACCAGTGTCATTGCATGTCTATTCTTCTCACAAACCACATAAGGATCCACCCGTGTCATTGCATGTCTGATCTTCTAAACAAACCACATAAGGATCCCCCAGTGTCATTGCATGTGTGTTCTTTTCATGAACCACAGCTAGAGTCATTGCATGTGTGTTCTTCTAAACAAACCACATAAGGATCCACCAGTTTTATTGCATGTGTGTTCTTTTCATGAACCACAGCTAGAGTGATTGCATGTGTGTTCTTCTAAACAAACCACATAAGGATCCACTAGTGTCATTTCATGTGTGTTCTTTACATGAACCACACATGGATCCACTAGTGTCATTGCATGTCTGTTCTTTTCATGAACCACACCCAGTGTCATTGCATGTTTGTTCCTCTAAACAAACCACATAAGGATCCACTAGTGTCATTGCATGTCTGTTCTTCTCACAAGCCACATAAGGATACACCAGTGTCATTGCATGTGTGTTCTTTTCATGAACCACAGCTAGAGTCATTGCATGTGTGTTCTTCTAAACAAACCACACTTGGATCCACCTAGTGTGATTGCATGTCTGTTCTTTTGACAAACCACACATGGATACACCAGTGTCATTGCATGTGTGTTCTTTTCATGAACGACAGCTAGAGCCATTGCATCTCTGTTCTTCTAAAGAAACCACATAAGGATCCAGCAGTGTCATTGCATGTTTGTTATTCTCATGAACCACATAACGATCCACCAGTGTCATTGCATGTATGTTCTTTTCACAAACCACATAAGGATCCACCAGTGTCATTGCATGTTTGTTCTTTTCATGAACCACATAAGGATCCACCAGTGTCATTGCATGTGTGTTCTTCTCATGAACCAAACATGGATCCACCAGTGTCATTGCATGTCTGTTCTTTTCATGAACCACACCCAGTTTCATTGCATGTCTGTTCCTCTAAACAAACCATATAAGGATCCACTAGTGTCATTGCATGTCTGTTCTTTTCATGAAGCACACATGGATCCACTAGTGTCATTGCATGTGTGTTCTTTTCATCAACCACAGCTAGAGTCATTGCATTTGTGTTCTTCTAAACAAACCACACATGGATCCACCTAGTGTAATTGCATGTTTGTTCTTTTCACAAACCACAAATGGATCCACTAGTGTCATTGCATGTGTGTTCTTTTCATGAACCACGGCTAGAGTCATTGCATGTTTGTTCTTTCCACAAACCACACATGGATCCACCTAGTGTGATTGCATGTCTGTTCTTTTCACAAACCACACATGTATCCACCAGTGTCATTGCATGTGTGTTCTTCTCATGAACCACAGTCAGTGTCATTGCATGTCTGTTCTTCTCACAAACCACATAAGGACCGACCAGTGGCATTGCATGTCTGTTCTTCTAACCAAACCACATAAGGATCCCCCAGTGTCATTGCATGTGTGTTCTTTTCATGAACCACAGCTAGAGTCATTGCATGTGTGTTCTTCTAAACAAACCACATCAGGATCCACCAGTGTCATTGCATGTCTGTTCTTTTCATGAACCACACCCAGTGTCATTGCATATTTGTTCCTCTAAACAAACCACACATGGATCCACCTAGAGTCATTGCATGCCATTTCTTTTCACAAACCACACATGGATCCACAAGTGTCATTGCATGTGTGTTATTTTCATGAACCACAACTAGAGTTATTGCATGTGTGTTCTTCTAAAAAAACACATAAGGATCCACCAGTGTCATTGCATGTGTGTTCTTCTCATGAACCACACATGGATACACCAGTGTCATTGCATGTGTGTTCTTTTCATGAACGACAGCTAGAGTCATTGCATGTGTGTTCTTCTAAACAAACCACATAAGGATCCACCACTGTCATTGCATGTGTGTTCTTTTCATGAACCACAGCTAGAGTCATTACATGTGTGTTCTTCTAAACAAACCACATAAGGATCCACCAGTGTCATTACATGTGTGTTCTTCTCATGAACCACACATGGATCCACCAGTGGCATTGCATGTCCGTTCTTTTCATGAACCATAGCTAGAGTCATTGCATGTCTGTTACTTCCAGAAACCACATATGGAGCCACCAGTGTCATTGCATGTCTGTTCTTTTCATGAACCACAACTAGAGCCATTGCATGTGTGTTCTTCTCATGAACCACACATGGATCCACCCAGTGTGATTACATGTCTGTTCTTTTCACAAACCACATAAGGATACACCAGTGTCATTGCATGTGTGTTGTTCTCATGAACCACAACTAGAGTCATTGCATGTCTGTTCTTCTCACAAACCACATAAGGATACACCAGTATCATTGCATGTGTGTTCTTCTTATGAACCACAGCTAGAGTCATTGCATGTTTGTTCTTCTCACAAACCACATAAGGATCCACCGGTGTCATTGGATGTGTGTTCTTGTCATGAACCACACATGGATCCACCAGTGTCATTGCATGTGTGCTCTTTTCATTAACCACAGTTAGATTAGTTGCATGTGTGTTATTTTCACAAACCACATATGGATCAACCAATGGCATTGCATGTGTCTTCTTTTCACAAATCACATATGGATCCACCTAGTGTGATTGCATGTGTGTTCTTTTCACAAACCACATATGGATCCACCAATGTCATTGCATGTCTGCTCTTTTCACAAACCACATATGGATCCTAATTAACCTTAGGAGAGCCCTAACCTTAGCCCCCCAATGGGTGGCCGTTAGACCGAGTCTTCTAGAAGGCACACCCTAACACAGTTGTTCTGCTTGACGATTGTTACATACCGTTCGATCGGGGCGCTTGGACGATTGGGATGGTCTTCGTGAGAGCGATCCGCGAGTAGGCTGTTCTGCGGCATGATTGGCCACGCTTGCTCTGGACAAACTGGCAACACCGGGCGCTCCCCTGTTGTGAGTATCACAACTCACGAGTTCAATGGGCCATATCCTAGTGTCACGTCCCCATTACTTCTCTTCCTACCCGTACTTCTCTTCCTTCCCCTCGAAGCCACTTTCCCCACTTCACTCCCATCCTGCCGTAGCCGCAAGCCAACGGTTCCTCCATCCCAATCCCCTCTCCGGTAGCCACCCCCTCCCCTTTCACCATGGGTTCAAGGGGAGACGGCGAGGAAATGCATCGTGACGACAGGGACGGTGATTTTGATGTGAGTCGTCTCATCTCTATCTCTATCATATGTGGCCAGTTATCTATTTTTTGAGCTAGATCTAATATGTTTACTCATGCGCGTATGATGTGTTAGGCCAACCAGACGATGTATGACTCCGACTATCAAGGTTTAGCGAATGAAGACAGTCCTCTGCTATGTAAACATGGATATGTGCCTGCTAAATTTGTAGCGTTCGAAGGACGAAACACATGTAGGAGGTTTCTACGGTGTCAAGGACATCATGCAATGATGCAAGGCGGAAGTTGTGGTGTTCTCAAATGGGTAGATTCAGAGTGGCCCAAATCGATGCAGAAAACGCTGGACAAACTATGGGAAATGACTGTTGAGTTGAAAGAATCCGTATTCAGCTCACTTCTTGACAGTGTTGAGATGAAGCTATGGGAACCAGTTGACACGACCAAGCATAAGCGAGATCTCGGGTGGGTGCAAGACAAGGTTAGCAAAGTCGAGAAGGAGAGGGACGCGGCGTTGGCCCTGAAGGCTAAAGCAGAGCAAGAACTGACTCAAGCAAGGAATGATATTCACCAGGGCAAAGTCCTGTAGTTCACAACTACGAGTATTGACAAGTGCATGAGGAAAAATGCAGAGAAACAATTGAAGCTGTGCAAGGAAGATGCTAAAAGGAAGGAGCAGACGATTCGATCCTTGCTCTCAGAGGAAGATGCGCATCGGGCTAAGATTAGGAAGATCAAGGAGATGTGTGATAACTAGTTCTATTTAGCTTAAGCTCCGTTCCTTTTTAAGTTGTAATAGTTGTACTTGTTGACCTAGCGTTCTGAACTATTGGCCCTGGAGTCCTGGGAGGAAAAAAATTGGTCGCCTGTTAATCTATCTTAACCCTGCATTACTTCCTTTTGTTTGACCAATGCCCCTTGGATATTCCGCCCGTCGCTTCGTAGTCCTCGTGTACAAATAGGAGGCGCCACAGCGCGTCACTTCGTCGTCCATCCCCTCATCCTCTCCAATCTCCACCACGCCGTCGCTTCATCGTCCATCCCCTCGCTCCCTCTCCAATCTCCACCGCGCTGCCATGGAGATGCCCGCGCTGAACTTCTATGAGGCGGTGATGTTCGTGCACTTCGACATGTTGGAGATATGCCCAAGAGGCAATAATAAAGTGGTTATTATTATATCTTTATGTTTATGATAAATGTTTACATCCCATGCTATAATTGTATTAACCGGAAACATTAATACTTGTGTGTTTTGTAAACATAAAAGAGTCCCTAGTAAGCCTCTTGTTAAACTAGCTTGTTGATTAATGGATGATCATGGTTTCCTGATCATGGGCATTGGATGTCGTTAATAACAAGATCATATCATTAGGAGAATGATGTGATGGACACACACCCATAGTAAGCGTAGCATAAGATCAAGTCATTAAGTTCGTATTGCTGTAAGCTTTCAAATGCATAGTAACCTAATCCTTCGACCATGAGGTTATGTTAATCACCATCACCGGATGGATACTTTGATGACATCAAACACCGCTTCGTAACTGGGTGGTTATAAAGGTGTCATTGGGTATTCTGAAAGTATGTGTTGAAGCGCATGGACCAAGATTGGGATTTGTTCATCCATATGACGGATAGATATACTCTGGGCCCTCTCGGTGGAATGTCATCTAGTTAGCTTGCAAGCATGTGACTAGGTCACAAGGGATGACATAACATGGAACGAGTAAAGAGTACTTATCAGTAACGAGGTAGAACTAGGTATGGAGATACCGACGATCAAACCTCGGATAAGTAGAATATCGCGTGACAAGGGAATTGGTTTCGTATGTTAAATGGTTCTATCGATCACGAAGTAATCGTTGAGTATGTGGGAGCCGTTATGGATCTCCAGATCCCGCTGATGGTTATTGGTCGGAGAGGTGTCTTCATCATGACTGCATATTCACGAACCGTAGGGTGACACACTTAAGGTTCGAAGTTGTTTTAAGTAGATATGGAATTTGTGTTGGAGACCGAATGTCGTTCGGAATCTTGGAATGGATCCGGGACATCACGAGGAGATCCGGAATGGTCCGGAGAATAAGATTCATATATTGAGGATCATTTTCTAAGTTAGGAAATGTTCCGGAGTGTTTGTATGGAGATTCTAGAAGGTTTCGGAATGTTCTGGAAGGTTCTAGAGGATTTCTTGGAGTTTACTTGAAAACCAAGAAAGGGATCAAGGGAGTCCAAGTGGGGCAATACACAGATTCGTGGGGGAGGAGGACTCCTCCCCCAACCCGCCGGCCCAAGGAGGAGGGGAGTCCTACTAGGACTCCCCCTCCCCAGGCACGCCTCCCTCCTTTAAATAGAAGGGAGGGGCGCCCCCTCTTGCCCCTCTCTCATAACAACCAATCTCAGCCGCCTCTCTCCTCTACCTTTCTTCTGCATAGGCATAGGCGAAGCCCTGCAGAATTCTCATCTCCACCACCACCACGCCATCGTGCTGCTGGGATTCCGTGGAGAAGATCTACTACCTCCGCTGCTCGCTGGAACGGGGAGAGGAAGGTCTGCTTCGACTCCGCACGTGTGACCAACTGCGGAAGCGCTGCCGGAATGCGGCGCCGGAAGGATCGTCCACACGATCTTGAGATCGGCAAGTGATCGACAACATCAACCCCGAGATCTAATCTCGTAACGCTTTCGGATCTACGAGGGTTAGTACAGATCTATCTCGTTGCACATATCTAATAGATTAGATCTTGGCTTTTATCTAGATTAGATCTGGGTTTTGTTCGTTCTTGCGGTAGAAATTTTTTGTTTTCCATGCTACAAACCCATCACGACATCCTCGCGCTGTCGGCCGCGATGGTGCCCCACGGATGGCGCATCAGCTATGCGGGGGTGCCGGTGGCTCCGCTCCCTGGCCGAGCCGAGATGGAGAGCGAAATCGCGGCGCGCTGCCGCCAGATGCCCGTGTGGAAGAGGGCCCTGCCCCAGTACGCGGCAGCCAACCCGTACTGGCCGGCGCTGTTCAAGAAGGAGCGGAAGGCCAAGATTGGCAACCGCATCGTTGACGGGTGCGTGGTGCACCGGGGTCTCCGCAACCGAGAAGGGCGGGAGAGGTTCTGGTCCGTCCCTGGACGGACCAAGTACACCATCATCGCTGCTGCTCGCCGCGAAGAGGTGCTCCGTCTCGCGAACAATGCAGAAATCGTGGAGGTTCCATCCGACGATGATGAGGAAGCCGGCGGCTCGGAGGACAGTGGCAGCGGAAGTGAAATTGTTGACTAGTGGTTGAATTAATGTAGGATGTGAAATCGCACCTTTGTTTAGAAGAATTTGTGGTTGAATTAGTGAAATGCCTCGATTTAGATCTCTGTCTCAATTAATTTGTGGAAGAATTTGTGATTTAGATCAAATTCTGCCTCGATTTAGATCTTTGTCTCGGATTGGGAACGTGACCGTGGACCAAAGAACCCTTTTCTACTAGTGTATTCTGACATTGGCGGTTTGTTTAAACGTAATCTACGTGGATTGTGCCGCATGCAAATGGCACAACCACAATTTATAAAGTGGAAGCACATACACCTGGTTACTAGAGATCCGGGAGCTTCGCCAGATGCAGGGGATGCAGGAGCAAAGAGGCGGTGAGATAGACGGGCTCAAGATTAGGCCAGAAAGTGGTACCGATTTCCTCCTCATCTGGGCATTATCGGTGAGAACATTGCTATTTATGTTGCCATGTAGTTGTGCAGCATCTGAAATAAGTTGCTGCTTCGTCGAGTGTGGCAGCTTAATAATTTATTTCTGTGCCACTTACATTCCGTCGTATTTGGAGACCTCCTGCCCCTCATCAATCGTGGAACCGGTGCTGCGTGTTTTCAGATAGCAGTGGCACAATCACAATTTCGGATTCAACTACTGACTCAGGCGTTTCCAAACCCTAAGTCGCGGTACATTTTACTCAGAGAACGTGGGTAGATTGTTTCGCCCAGCAACGTGCCACACACAGAGCTCCAGAATTTAACAGAATTACACATATAGGTTCAAGTTCAACACATTCTCTATGCATCTTCATTGCTAGCAGCCTTCTTCCACAGCATGGGTGCCAAGCCTTCACGTCCACTGGCTTCTTCATTTCCTGCCTTCTTCCACAACTTACTCTGCATCGCCGGGACAATGGGCACTAGAATCGTGTCCAGCATCATCTTTCCACTCGTTTTTAATTTCTTCAGGCAGCAAAATGACTGACCCGGTAGTCATGTTTCTAACCTTGCGTCGCTTCCTATCAAAGAAACAAGACTGTTGCATAACTGCCCAATATCTACAGAATAAATAAAACAAAAATTACAATTCAGCACAAACATGCGAACCCCAAGCGACCTTTGCTTACCAGGAGCTAATTGGGTTCGAGAAACCACCCTATCCAAGAATAGAAGGGCGACTCCCAGTTGCAGCAGCTTCTACATCCAGTACATCACAATTCAGCTCAAACATGCAAGCCGAAGCATACCTTTTCATCAACCCAATTATCTGACTGTCACACGTTAGAGGAACCATGATGCCACATTCATCCATGAAGCTGAACTTTGCAGTCTTCTTCGGCCATAATTCATCATGATTACGCAGAGCAGCAACCATACCAGATATAGTTCATATCTGCGCAGGCGCTTCTTCCATCATGATACAATACTCGTACCTGAAGAGGACTACCGTAACCAGCTAAGGGGGGTCTGCGGAGATCCCACTTGACAGAAAACTATGGACAAAATATGTTTGTCAATGTTGGGCTAACAAAAAAATTGAGGTTCAGTAGCCAGCTAGCAGTTATAATTAGTGCGAATAGCAAAGAGAAGGGTAGCTCACCCGCTTGTAGCCAGAACTTCTCCTTCCTTGGTAGTAGGATCTGCCATCCTCCGAGCTTCTCGGCTCATCGGCGGCGGAGGCAGGATAGAGCCTCGCAGCGGCGGCTACGGCATGCGCCATTGGAGCTCGGTATCAGCGACTGGGCGCAGCAACTGGGCACAACAACTTTGCACCGAAAGTCAAATGTCCGAAGTGATCATCCTGCCTGGAGGGTGGATTCCGACGCTGTCGGTGCTAGGGGAAAGGTGGGAATGGATTTGTGAAATTGGTCAACGCATCCAATCCACTTAGCTACTCGATTTTCCTAAGAGTTTGCCGTGTTGGCGCTCGCGTCACGGATAGATGACCGACATGAGGGTCCTGACCGTCTACTTCACGGGGCAGTTTAACGGAATGTATGAATTTGGCAGGGGTGAGATGAGTTTGCCTTGAAATGTCCCCTCTCAGTAGTTGGCGGCCCAACATTTGGAAACACGGCAATTTCAGGCAACTTGGGTACCGCCATGCGCTGGCCTACGAACTTTGGTACCGCAGACGAACAGGCCCCAATTGAGTGTGCATGGCCATGTGGATCATCGTGGTTTGGAAAACAACACATGTGTCAAACCAAGGTTAGAATGCCTAGGAATATGTTGGAATGCATATGCCACATGCAATGGAGAACCAATGTGGCAGAGGTTGCATCACCACACCCAGTTGAGTGTGTGTGGTCATGTGGATCATTGTGATTTGGAAAAAAACACATGCAATGACACTCCATGTGTCAGACCATGGTCAGAAATCCCAGGAACATGTTGGCATGCATGTGCCACATGCAATGGAGTACTAGTGTGGTAGAGGTTGCATCACGGAACCTAGTTGAGTGTGTGTGTGGTCATGTGGATCATTGTTATTTGGAAAAGGACACATGCAATGATACTCCATGTGTCATACCATGGTCAGAAAGCCCAGAAACATGTTGGAATACAACTGCCACATGAAATTGAGCATCAATGTGGCAAAGGTTGCATCACCACACCCAATTGAGTGTGTGTGGTCATGTGGATCATTCTGGTTTGGGAAATAACACATCAAATGACACTCCATGTGCCTGACCATTGTCAGAAAGCCCAGGAACATGTTGGCATGCATATTCCACATGTAATGGAGCACTAGTCTTGTAGAGGTTGCACCACCACACCTAGTTGAGTGGGTGTGGTCATGTGGATCATTGTGGTTTGGAAAAAAACACATGCAAAGACACTCCATGTGTCAGTCCATGGTCAGAAAGCCCAGGAACATGTTGGAATGCAGCTAACACATGCAATGGAGCACTAGTGTGGCAGAGGTTGCATCACCACACCCATTTGAGTGTGTGTGGTCATGTGGATCATTGTGGTTTGGAAAAACACATGCAATGACACTCCATGTGTCAGACCATGGTCAGAAATCCCAGGAACATGTTGGAATGCATCTGCCACATGCAATGGAGTACCCGTGTGGTAGAGGTTGCATCACAGAACCTAGTTGAGTGTGTGTGTGGTCATGTGGATCATTGTTATTTGGAAAAGGACACATGCAATGACACTCCATGTGTCAGACCATGGTCAGAAAGCCTAGAAACATGTTGGAATACATATTCCACATGCAATGGAGCACTAGTGTGGTAGAGGTTGCACCACCACACCTAGTTGAGTGTGTGTGGTCATGTGGATCATTGTGGTTTGGAAAAGAACACATGCAAAGACACTCCATGTGTCAGACTATGGTCAAAAATCCCAGGACCATGTTGGAATGCAGCTGACACATGCAATGGAGCACTAGTGTGGCAGAGGTTGCATCACCACACCCAGTTGAGTGTGTGTGGTCATGTGGATCATTGTGGTTTGGAAAAGTACACATGCAATGACACTCCATGTGTAAGAACATGGTAAGAAAGACCAAGAACATGTTTAAATGCATCTGCCATATGCAATGGAGCACTAGTGTCGCAGAGGTTGCGTCACCGCACCTAGTTGAGTGTGTGTGGTCATGTGGATCATTGTGGTTTGGAAAAGAACACATGAATGACACTCCATGTGTCAAACCATGGTCAGAAAGCCCAAAACAAGTTAGAATGCAACTGCCACATGCAATGGAGCACCAGTGTGCCAGAGGTTGCATCACCACACCCAGTTGAGTCTGTGTGGTCATGTGGATCGTTGTGGTTTGGAAAAAACATGCAATGACACTCCATGTGTTAAACCATTGTCAAAAAGACCAGGAACATGTTCGAATGCAGCTGCCACATGAAATGGAGAACCAATGTGGTAGAGGTTGAATCACCACACACAGTTGAGTGTGTGTGGTCATGTGGATAATTGTGGTTTGGGAAAGAACACATGCAATGACACTCCATGTGTAAGACCGTGGTCAGAAATCCTAGGAATATGTTGGAATGCATCTGCCACATGCAATATAGCACCAGTGTGGGAGACGTTGCATAACCACACCCAAGTGAGTGTGTGTGGTCATGTGGATCATCGTGGTTTGGAAAACAACACATGCAATGACACTCCATGTGTCAAACCATGGTCAGAATTCCTAGGAACATGTTGGAATGCATATGCCAAAGCAATGGAGAACCAGTGTGGCAAAGGTTGCATCACCACACCCAGTTGAATGTGTGTGGTTATGTGGATCATTGTGATTTGGAAAAAACACATGCAATGACACTCCATGTGTCCGACCATGGTCAGAAATCCCAGGAACATGTTGGAATGCATCTACCACATGCAATGGAGTACCAGTGTGGTAGAGGTTGCATCACAGAACCTAGTTGAGTGTGTGTGTGGTCATGTGGATCATTGTTATTTGGAAAAGAACACATGCAATGACACTCCATGTGATAGACCATGGTCAGAAATCCCATGAACATGTTGGAATGCATATTCCACATGCAATGGAGCACTAGTTTGGCAGAGGTTGCACCACCACACACAGTTGAGTGTGTGTGGTCATGTGGATCATTGTGGTTTGGAAAAGAACACATGCAAAGACACTCCATGTGTCAGACTATGGTCAAAAATCCCAGGACCATGTTGGAATGCAGCTGACACATGCAATGGAGCACTAGTGTGGCAGAGGTTGCATCACCACACCCAGTTGAGTGTGTGTGGTCATGTGGATCATTGTGGTTTGGAAAAGTACACATGCAATGACACTCCATGTGTAAGAACATGGTAAGAAAGACCAAGAACATGTTTGAATGCATCTGCCATATGCAATGGAGCACTAGTGTGGCAGAGGTTGCGTCACCGCACCTAGTTGAGTGTGTGTGGTCATGTGGATCATTGTGGTTTGGAAAAGAACACATGAATGACACTCCATGTGTCAAACCATGGTCAGAAAGCCCAAAACAAGTTAGAATGCAACTGCCACATGCAATGGAGCACCAGTGTTCCAGAGGTTGCATCACCACACCCAGTTGAGTCTGTGTGGTCATGTGGATCGTTGTGGTTTGGAAAAAAACATGCAATGACACTCCATGTGTTAAACCATTGTCAAAAAGACCAGGAACATGTTCGAATGCAGCTGCCACATGAAATGTAGAACCAATGTGGTAGAGGTTGAATCACCACACACAGTTGAGTGTGTGTGGTCATGTGGATAATTGTGGTTTGGAAAAGAACACATGCAATGACACTCCATGTGTAAGACCGTGGTCAGAAATCCTAGGAATATGTTGGAATGCATCTGCCACATGCAATATAGCACCAGTGTGGGAGACGTTGCATAACCACACCCAAGTGAGTGTGTGTGGTCATGTGGATCATCGTGGTTTGGTAAACAACACATGCAATGACACTCCATGTGTCAAACCATGGTCAGAATTCCTAGGAACATGTTGGAATGCATATGCCAAAGCAATGGAGAACCAGTGTGGCAGAGGTTGCATCACTACACCCAGTTGAATGTGTGTGGTTATGTGGATCATTGTGATTTGGAAAAAACACATGCAATGACACTCCATGTGTCCGACCATGGTCAGAAATCCCAGGAACATGTTGGAATGCATCTACCACATGCAATGGAGTACCAGTGTGGTAGAGGTTGCATCACAGAACCTAGTTGAGTGTGTGTGTGGTCATGTGGATCATTGTTATTTGGAAAAGAACACATGCAATGACACTTCATGTGTTAGACCATGGTCAGAAATCCCATGAACATGTTGGAATGCATATTCCACATGCAATGGAGCACTAGTTTGGCAGAGGTTGCACCACCACACCTAGTTGAGTGCGTCTGGTCATGTGGATCATTGTGGTTTGGAAAAGAACACATGCAAAGACACTCCATGTATCAGACCATGGTCAAAAAGCACAGGAACATGTTGGAATGCAACTAACACATGCAATGGAACACTAGTGTGGCAGAGGTTACAGCACAACACCCAGTTGAGTTTGTGTGGTCATGTGGATCATTGTGGTTTGGAGAAGAACACACGCAATGACACTCCATGTGTCAGAACATGCTAAGAAAGCCCAGGAACATGTTGGAATGCATCTGCCACATGCAATGGAGCACCAGTGTGGCAGAGGTTGCGTCACCACACCTAGTTGAGTGTGTGTGGTCATGTGGATCATTGTGGTTTGGAAAAGAACACATGAATGGCACTCCATGTGTCAGACCATGGTCAGAAATCCCAAAACATGTTAGAATGCAACTGCCACATGCAATGGAGCACCAGTGTGCCAGAGGTAGCATCACCACACCTAGTTCTATGTGTGTGGTCATGTGGATCATTGTGGTTTGGAAAAGAACACATGCAATGATCTCCATGTGTTAGACCATTGTCAAAAAGACCAGGAACATCTTGGAATGTAGCTGCCACATGAAATGGAGCACCAATGTGGCAGAGGTTGCATCACCATACATAGTTGAGTGTGTGTGGTAATGTGGATAATTGTGGTTTGGAAAAGAACACATGCAATGACACTCCATGTGTCAGACTGTGGTCAGAAAGCCTAGGAACATGTTGGAATGCATCTGGCGCATGCAATAGAGCACTAGTGTGGCAGATGTTGCATAACCACACCCAATTAAGTGTGTATGGTCATGTGGATCATCGTGGTTTGGAAAACAACACATGCAATGACACTCCATGTGTCAGACCATGGGCAGAAAGCCTAGGAACATGTTGGAATGCATATGCCACATGCAATAGAGCACCAGTGTAGCAGAGGTTGCATCACCACACCTAGTTGAGTATTTGTGGTCATGTGGATCTTCGTCGTTTCGAATAGAACACATGCAATGACACTCCATGTGTCAAACCTCGGTCAGAAAGCCTAGGAACATGTTGGAATGCATCTGCCACATGAAATAGAGCACCAGTGTGCCAGAGGTTGCATCAGCACACCTCGTTGAGTGTGTGTGGTCATGTGGATCATTGTGGTTCTGAGAATAACACATGCAATGAAACTCCTTGTGTCTGACCATTGATAGAAAGGCTAGAAACATGTTGGAGTGGATCTTCCACATGCAATGGAGCACCTGTGTGGTAGAGGTTGCATCACCACACCCAGTTGACTGTGTGTGGTGATCTAGACCATAGTGGTTTGGTCAAGAACACATGCAATGACACTCCATGTGTTAGACCTGGTCAGAAAGCCTAGGAACATGTTGGAATACATCTGCCACATGCAATAGAGCACCAGTATGGCAGAGGTTGCATCACCACACCTAGTTGAGTGTGTGTGGTCATGTGGATCATTGTGGTTTGGAAAAGAACACATGCAATGACACTCCATGTGTGATACTAAGGTCAAAAAGCCCAAGAAGATGTTGGAATGCAGCTTCCACATGCAACAGAGCACCAGTGTGGAAGAGGGTTCATCACCATACCCAGTTGAGTGTGTGTGGTCGCGTGGATCATTGCGATTTGGAAAGAACACATACAATGACACTCCATGTGTTAGACCATGGTCATAGCCCAGGAACATATTGGAATGCAGCTGCCACATGTAATGGAGCACTAGTGTGAAGAGGTTGCATCACCATACCCACTTGAGTGGATGTGGTCATGTGGATCATTGTGGTTTGGAAAAGAACACATGGGATGACACTGCGAGTTTTAGAACATGGTAAGAAAGCCCAGGAACATGTTGGAATGCATCTGCCACATGCAATGCAGAACTAATATGGCAGAGGTTGCGTCACCACACCTAGTTCAGTGTGTGTGTGGTCATTGGATCATTATGATTTGGAAAAGAACACATGCACTGACACTCCATGTGTTAGACCATGGTCAGAAATCTCAGGAACATGTTGGAATGCATCTGCCACATGCAATGGAGTACCAGTGTGGCAGAGGTTGCATCACTAGACTTAGTTCAGTGTGTGTTGTCAGGTGGATCATTGTTATTTGGAAAAGGACGCATGCAATGACACTCCATGTGCCAGACCATGGTCAAAAAGCCCAGAAACATGTTGGATGCAGCTGCCACATGAAATGGAGCACCAGTGTGGCATAGGTTGCATCACCACACCCAATTAAGTGTGTGTGGTCAAGTACATCATTGTGGTTTGGAAAATAACACATGCAATGACACTCCATGTGTTTGACCATTGTCAGAAAGCCCAGGAACATGTTGGAATGCATCTTCCACATGCAATGGAGCACTAGTGTGGCATAGGTTGCACCACCACACCCACTTGAGTTTGTGTGGTCATGTGGATCATTTTGGTTTGGAAAAGAACACATGCAAAGACACTCCATCTGTCAGACCATGGTCAGAAAACCCAGGAACATGTTGGAATGTAGCTAACACATGTAATGGAGCACAAGTGTGGCATAAGTTGCATCACCACACCCAGTTGAGTGTGTGTGGTCATGTGGATCATTGTGGTATGGAAAAGAACACATGCAATGACACTCCGTGTGTCAAAACATGGTAAGAAAGCCTAGGAACATATTGGAATGCATCTTCCACATGCAACGGAGCACCAGCATGGCAGAGGTTGCGTCACCACACCCTTGTGAGTGTGTTGTGTCATGTGGATCATTGTCGTTTTGAAAACAACACATGAATGACACTCCATGTGTCAGACCATGGTCAGAAATCCCAAGAACATGTTAGAATGCAACTTCCACATGCAACGGAGCACCAGTGTGCTAGAGGTTGCGTTACCACACCCAATTGAGTGTGTGTGGTCATGTGGATCATTGTGGTTTGGAAAAGAAAACATTCAATGCCACTCCATGTGTCAGACCATTATCAAAAAGACCAGGAACATGTTGAAATGCAGCTGCCACATGAAATGGAGCACCGATGTGGTAGAGGTTGCATCACCACACCCAGTTGAGTGTGTGTAGTCATGTGGATCAGTGTGGTTTGGAAAAGAACACATGAAATGACACTCCATGTGTCAGACCATGGTCAAAAAGCCTAGGAAAATGTTGGAATGCATCTACCACATGCAATAGAGCACCAGTGTGGCAGAGGTTGCATCACCACACCTAGTTAAGTACGCGTGGTCATGTGGATCATCGTGGTTTGGAAAAAAACACCTGAAGTGACACTCCATGTGTGAGATCAAGGTCAGAAAGCCAAGGAACATGTTGGAATGCAGCTGCCACATGCAATGGATCACCAGTGTGGCAGAGGTTGCATCACCACACCCAGTGGAGTGTGTGTGGTCATGTGGATCATTGTGGTTTGAAAGAACACATACAATGACACTCCATGTGTCAGAACATGGTAAGAAAGCCTAAGAACATGTTGGAATGCATCTTCCACATGCAATGGAGCACCAGTGTGGCAGAGGTTGCATCACCACACCCAATTGAGTGTGTGTGGTCATGTGGATCATTGTGATTTAGAAAAGAACACATGCAATGACACTCCATGTGTCATACCATGGTCAGAAATCCTAGGAACATGCTGGAATGCATCTGCCACATGCAATGGTGTACTAGTGTGGTAGAGGTTGCATCAACACACCCAGTTGAGTGTGTGTGGTCATATGGATCATTGTTATTTGTAAAAGAACACATGCAATGACACTCCATGTGTCAGAACATGGTCAGAAACCCTAGGAACATGTTGGAATGCATCTGCCACATGTAATAGAGCACCAGTGTGGCAGAGGATGCATGACCACACCGAGTTGAGTGTTTGTGGTCATGTGGATCATTGTGGTTTGTAAAAGAACACATGCAATGACACTCCATGTGTCAGACCATGGTTAGAAAGCCCAGGAACATGTTGGAATGTAGTTTCCACATGCAATTGAGTACCAGTGTAACAGAAGATGCATCACCACACCAAGTTGAGTGTGTGTGGTCATGGGGATCATTGTGGTTTGGAAAAGAACACATGCAATGACACTCCATGTGCCAGACTGTAGCATCCCATCTGTCTAACATCTGTAATTCTACATGGTTTAATAATAAAATGCTACTTCCTACATGTTTATCTTTGCATCATCATTATAACATGCTCATGTCATCATGCCACTTTGCATTTGAGCATCATATAAAACGCCTCTATTTGGTTTTTATCCCATAGGCACTTGTTTAGTTATCAATTTTATTTGCTTCTTGATATAATGTATTTGGATCTTGATAAATTTCTATGTGCCCAATTTGAGATGGGCGCATCTCTTTTCTCTACTCCACCACCTTAACCTTGTCACCAACTTATAATCCCACCATCCAAAACACTTGTGGGCTTTTGCATCTTCCTTGATTTTTGTCAATCTCACAATTATAAGGGTGGATCCAAATCTTTTCCCACATGGCCTTTCATGGTTCATGTTGTTTTCACAATATAAGTCACTTGGGAGTACATGCGGGGGTGTTTGATCCTTTTTGTGGTTTGCTTCAATGTATGGCATGTTCAAATAGCAAGGGGCCCTAATAACTGACTAGTGGAACCTACACACTAGCAAGGACCATTTCTATTGAAATGCCTCACATTCATACAAACTAAGTAATTTTGATCGTCATCCACTTGTGAGGACCATTTATTCAGATCTTGCATGCATGTATGAAATCTAGGGCCATGGTGGAATATATTTGTTTTTACAAATATAATGTGGCTTTTACATGATCTCACATGGCCCATGCAAGCTCTCTTTTTCCTTAGCTTCCTTTTTGTTTTCTTGGTGGTTTTGAAGTAACATTTGAATGTTTGAAATTCAATCTATGGATTTCAAATGTTCCAACACTACCTTGAGCTCCCTTCTTCTTGGTTAAATTACTTTTGAAGCTTGTAGCTCAAGTACCCCACTTTGAATGGTTTGGTCAATGCTTTTACAACAAGTGAACTCAAATAATTTAACCACACCTTTTTGTGTTCAAATTCTAATAAACAAACCCTATTCTATCTAAACCCTTTTTCCATAACCCATCTAACCGAACCATCCCTTGGTTTGGCCCAGCCAAGACCAACCCACTTCACCATCTCACACCTAATTCAACCCCCTAACCCTAATCTAACCCGAGTCACCATGGAATAACCAAGCCATGGCCATGTGCCATGCCATGTGGTCACCACCACCCCCTCACACTCGAGCATCCCCCTCTCTACTTTTCTTGCCAGCCAAGAAGGACACCACCCCGCCCAGCTAACCCAAGTCGCCCTGGTTACCCCACCTGGTCGAGAGAGAAGGAGAGGAAGTAACTGATACCTTCGATCTGGATTACGAATGTAGTATAGATCTTTTCCCCTAGTAAACCTAGGTTATTGAATCCACGGGAAGCAAATGCATAGTGAAGCTACTTTAATGGACCTTCGGGAGTTTTAGAATACCTTTTGTGTTTTTACCGGACTAGTAGCTTGTGTATTTTTGTTGTTGTCTATGATGGAGGGAGAGGGCCTAGGGCGTTCGGTTTCACCTATGGCTGTGCAAAAAAATCTGATGGGAACAAAAGATAGAAATAAAGTATACATGTACTTGTTAGAGAAAGATAAATTATATGTGGGCAGTGCATCCATAATTGCTATTACCTCCGCAGCCGCTTATAGAAATAACCTACTAGTCTCATACATAGAAGAAAGAGAGATAATGATATGCATAGTGATGTCACCGTTAATCCCAAGAAAATCCCTCACATACAACCGTACTACCCCTTCTGTCACTAGGGTTCCCAACCTACAGATCAGTCATCACTCATACTCCCTATTGTTGGGGATATACTTTCCGGGTATCCTCACAGTTCCTCACTGACCAGGGTGGCCCACTTCGGGTTAGAGCTTTGCTTCACGGGCGGCCCAGTCAGGGAGAAAATATGGAGTCCAATCCGGCTACGAGAAGGCCCAGAAGACTTACCGACATAGGCCCATAGTGTTACTTGTAGTTCAAGATGTACTCTGTAACCGACTGTCGTAGACAGATAGATCTCTCCTGTAAACCAAGGCCGGATATCTATATAAGCCGTCCTAGGGTGAGCCTTTAGGGCACAACACAATAGTCTACAATCTCAACTCACATAGGAAAAACCCTTGTAACCCATATTCCGGCACTGCTGTATTACTGGATTGCTAGCAGGAGTAGGGTCCGTCCAAAGCCGGCGGATTTGAACCTGGGTAAACTTGTGTGCTCACCGTCCTGGAACACCGTACGTCTCACACCCCTCTCTTCCGCACGCCCCGACGAACCCCTCATGGCGTACTTGTCATCAATCCGACGACAGTTGGCGCCCACCATGGGGCAAGTGAGCTTCGGATCTGCATTCCGAGCGAAATCTGCAAGAATCGGAATCGGCGAGACTATCGCTGTCGGTCGCATCCTCTACGCCAGCGACGTCCCTCTCATGGTTCTTGACGAGACTTGGATTTTGGCCAGGGAGACCGTGACTACCTACAGAATCATGTCTTTTGGCGAGATCGATGTCTACATCGGTTTTGCTGAACCTGCCCCACCCACCCCAACGGTGATGATAGAGGCAGAAGAACCTTCTGGATCCCCTCTGTCCGCGGAGGCGGCAGAGTTCCGGGTCTCAGAAAACCCTAATCCCACCCAGCCTGCACCAGCTGTGGAGATAGTGGAGAAATCCGAGCCTGAGGAAGACCTAGCGGTTAAAGCCGAATCTAGAGTGGATCTCCTTGGAGAGGCTGGATCCCAGATCGACCCACATGTGGAAGTCGAAATCCAGGAGGAGCATATTAACGACACTGATTCCGGCTCCGATGACGCCAGGACAGACAGGCCTTTCCTAAGGTACACACTGCAACATATGATAATGCAAAACTCAGGCGTAGATGCAATTCTCGAGAACATCAAAAGTTTCGACGAAGCTAATCGTGAGAGCCGCAGGTACCTCAGGAGGAGCACAATGCACTTTGTCGGATACGTTGGATCGGGATCCAGCTCTGCTGATGCTGGAAACAACACCGACTCTGTACTAGAGGCAATTGGAACAACTGACGTACCCGCATCCTCGGATGAATCGATGACGTCGGCAGATTTCCGAAAGTTCTCCGCGGAATATGAAGAGGAGTATAACTCCAAAGCTGCAGAGGAAGGAGAAGCCATGGATGAAGGATCGTAGGAACATTCTCCCAAAGCACAGGATGACATGGAAGTCGAAGACAATCCCGAAGTCCAGATGTCCGAAAGTACCGATCAGAGCTTGACTCCGGAAAACGGACCCAAAGCCGTCTTTGCTACCGGCGCTGCCAAGAAGGCAAAAAAGAAGAACAAGAAGAACAAGACCCCGGCAAAAGACCCTCTGATAGAGGAGGTGATTGTCGAGGAATATGAGGAAGACTCGGATGGAGCACTTATCCCAAAAGAGCCGAAAAAAGAAGAATCAGTGGATGGACACGTGATCATTGAAGGTGCATGTAAACTTATCGATGCTGCATTAACCACACCTATCCCTATAGCTGCAGAACTTACTGCTGAAGAGCTAAACGAAAGGTCCCAGGCCCTAGAAGCACATCGTCAACAACTCCTGGATGAAGCTAAAAACATCGTGGGAGAAAAGAAACGCATGGCAACTAAGGATTACATGTCTCGGTTGCATCAGAAGACACAGAAACATTACACAGGTGACGGTAAATTTCTGGAAGTAAATAGGGTCCTCTTTGAAGGAGATCCAGGGATGCCTCATCTCGACAGCAAAGGAGATCTGGTGTACCCAACACCGGTACAGAACACTGTCGCAGCTCGAGATATCCTGTCAAACAACCTAGGCCCAGAACAGGTTCGATTGGGCATCAAGATACTCACCAAAGGTCTGGAGCAACAGATGGCTGCGAAATCCGGAAGTGGAAAACTGGTCTCCAAATCCGACCAATGTCACACGGACTCAGCCTGGATTGATATAAGGCCCCAGCGTGTTCCAGGACAGCATCACCGTTCCGATCGACGAGAAGACAACTACTCCAGAACCGGATCATCAGGACAACATCGCATACCTGCACGTGACTGGAGCAATGTCGCCCCAGCAGCCAAGCAAGAGGCCATCGCTGCATTGTATCCGAGAAATCCTCCCCGACGTGTGTCAAACGATCAAAGGGGAGAAATGTCGGGAGGAGGATCGTCAAAAAATGCCACCTCCTAGACATGCAAGCCGTCTGGCTAAGCCTCACCGTAGTGGGAACGATGGACGAAGGAACGACGGAAACCATGTTGAAACAAGCCGGCAGGGGGCTCGTCGTAGTAAAGACCCTCCTCGGAACCGGAATAATGATGCTCCGGATGGAGGCCAGTGAACAGCCGGAAATAATCCAGCTGCCCCACCCTCCCCACCAAGTAGTCATCACAACGGCTCTCAAGGGGGACAAGGAGGACGACATGGCGGGGGAGGTGTGGCAGAAGCCGAAATCCGGCTCCAAGGCACCGCAGCCATAGCTAACATTCGGGACGATCTCTATCCCAGAACGACACAAGGCACAGGATGAATTCCAACATAGAGGTGCGGCGCTACGAAAACGATGATATCTACGTGGGCCCAAAGTGCTTCGGACCACGTATAAGAGCTACAAAATTCCCGGAAGGATTTGCTATCTCAAGACATATCCATGCCTATGACGGCATTGCTCGGCCAGATACCTGGCTACAGGACTTCTTCCAAGCTTGCTGCATCGCCAAAGGCGGAAACATCCTGGTCGCAACCCGATATCTCCCGCTTATGTTACGGAAGACGACACGATCATGGATTAATGAACTTCCGGAGAACACCATCCACAACTGGTATGACATGCAAAGTGCGTTCTTTCAGAATTTTGAAGGCACATATCGGAGGAACTATATGGTCGGAGACCTGCAGCGTTGCACCCAGAAGGCCGGAGAAACTTGCTGGGATTACCTCGGACGATGGATCGACACCAAGAACTCCTATGAAGGGGTAAACGATCAAATTGCGATTGAAGCTTTCATTGCAGGTTTCCAATTGGTCTACTGCGCCATCGCTCGAAGTGTGACAAGGTTACTGATTTGGGAGAGATGATAGAAACAGCGAGCAAGTATGCAGATGCTGACGACGATGCAGAGGGATTACTCAACGCCCTAGTTGTGCCACAGTCGGCAAAATAACCAAAGCAACAAGCTCATAAGCGTAAAAATACCTTGGAAGAAAAACCCAACGCAGAAACGACAGTGGTCACTGCTACTTTCGGGTCTGGAGGACGAGGAGGACGCGGCGGGGGACGCGGGCGTGGGTGTGGAACTTCAAGAGTCTAAGGTAGAGGAGACCAACAACCAGGCAAAACCTACTATTGGGCTGACATTGCCAATAACCCATGTGTGCATCACCTAGACGCAAATGGGGGCTCATCCCACACCAACGCCGAATGTCGTTTCAATGACGACATCAAAAGAGATGACACCGCAGGATACAAAGCTAAGCGGAAGAAGGGAAAGAAGAATCCCGAAAAAGAAAAAGAGACCAAGGAAGATTCCGACATGGAGGAAGCTGATGCTTCAAATCCCAAGCCGGAAGGGAAGAAAAATTTTTCGACCAAGAAAGACACTTATGTCACCTTCCTCGAATCTCAACAAGCAAAGGTCAAGAAAGCAGTGCTACATGAGATCAACGCAACAGTTCCAGCTGTCCCCCAATTCTTGGACTGGTCAGAAGTGGCAATCACATTTGACCGTGCTGATCATCCGCCTAAGTTACACAAGCGAGGAAAATATGCCTTAATCTTCAATCCACTTATTGATGGTTATGGTTTCTCCAAGACCCTCATCGATGGCGGTAGTAGCATCAATATTCTTTATGTCGAAACGCTACACCGGATGAAGATCTCGGAGACCCAACTGAACCATAGCTCTGTGATCTTTCACGGAGTTGTCCCAGGAAGACAAGCTAATTCCCTAGGAGAGATCACTTTGGATGTTACCTTTGGAACTCCAAAGATTTATCGGACGGAGGCACTTTCCTTCGAAGTGGTCCTGTTCAAGAGCGCATACCACGCTATATTCAGACGTCCGGCTTACTAGGCTTTTATGGCTTGTCCGTGTTACATTTACAATATGATGAAAATTCCAGGTCCCAATGGCGTAATCACTATCAGGGGAGACCCGAAGAAAGCATGAGAGTGCGAGGATGGAAATGCCGCCTTTGCTGAAGCCATGCTGCACGCCCAGGAGTACCAGGAAATCAAGAGCATAGATCCGTCCGAGATGCCCGCAACAAAGAAGGAGGTGACAAAGCCAAATCCGGAGTTCAAGGCATCAGAAGAGACGAAGAAGACGCCGTTGAAGGACGATGACCCCTCCAAGGTGACCCAGATAGGCGTAGGCCTAGGTAGCGCATAGGAAAGCGCGCTCGTCAAGTTCCTCCAAGCAAATCAAGATATCTTCGCATGGCAGCCATCTGACATGACCGGAGTATCGAGGGAATTTGCTGAGCACTCTTTAAATGTAAACCCGAACGCTACACCCGTCAAACAGTCCTTACGATGTTTCGGCGATGAAAAGCGTAAGGCAATAGCTAAGGAACTAGCACGACTCAAGTTAGCCAGATTCATAGAAGAGGTCATCCACACTGAGTGGTCGGCCAATCCTGTAATGGTCCCTAAAAAGGACACCACTGATTTAAGGATGTGTGTTGATTATACTGCCTTGAACAAGGCTTGCCCAAAAGATCCGTTCGCTCTACCTAGAATTGATCAAGTTATCGATTCTACGGCAGGCTCGGAACTCCTCTGTTTTCACGATGCATATTCCGGTTATCACCAAATCCGGATGAAGGAATCTGACAAAGTCAAAACTTCATTCATAACCCCCTTTGGAACCTTCTGTTTTGTTATGATGCCCTTTGGGCTAAAGAACGCAGGAGATACGTACCAGCGCACGATGCTGCGTTGCCTCCATGACCAACTCGGACACAATGTACACGCATACGTGGATGATATTGCGATGATGTCCAAAAAGAAGGAAACATTGATTTCCGACTTGGAGGAAACATTTGCCAATCTACGAAAATACAACATCATGCTTAACCCGAAGAAATGTTTGTTTGGAATATCAGCCGGAAAATTGTTAGGTTTCATCGTGTCTCAAAGAGGCATAGAGGTGAACCGAGACAAAATCAAGGCTATACTCAATATTTCCAAGCCAACTCGCCTGAAGGACGTACAAAGACTAACTGGTTGCATTGCTGATGTCAGTCGGTTTGTAAGCCGACTTGGTGAACGAGCCGCACCATTATACAAACTCCTGAAAAAGACCAAGGATTTTGTTTGGACTGACGAAGCTAAAGCTGCACTACAAGACCTGAAGAAAGTACTCTCATCTGCTCCTATCCTTGCTGCACCGGAACCACAGGAACCGATGTTGCTTTATCTTGCTGCGACAAACAAGGTCGTTAGTATCGTCATGGTGGTGGAGAGACCGGAAGAAAATCAGGAACACCTGGTGCAGCGTCCGACTTACTTTGTTAGCGAGGTCCTGACAGAGTTAAAACAGCGATATCCGCACTACCAAAAACTGGCTTACGATGTCTTTCTGGCATCACGTAAGCTACGATACTATTTTCAGGAGCATCCAATTAGCATGGTGAGCACACCTCCCATGAGAGATATAATCAATAACATCGACGCCACAGGACGCATCGCCAAATGGGGGCATAGAGCTTTTAGCTTTTGATATTGAGTATAAACCTCGGACAGCAAGCAAATCCCAAATCCTTGCTGACTTTGTCGCTGATTGGATAGAGACGAAGGAGAACATGATCCTCCCTGAGTCTAAGGCTCGAGGGGGCTCGAGGGATGGCGTGGTGCTCAAATCACCTCAAGGAGATAAACTTCTATATGTATTGCAGATCCACTTCACAGCGACAAATAATATTGCCGAGTATGAAGCACTGCTGCATGGAATCCAGATTGCTAAGGATATTGGCATCCGACGTTTGATGTGTTACGGAGATTCGGATCTTGTTGCTCAACAAGTGTCGGATATTGGTAATGCAAATCAACACATGGCAGCATATAAAGCTGTCGTGGATGATCTATCTAAATCGTTCGAAGGGTTTGAGGTTCAACACATCCCTCAAGCAGAAAACGAGGAAGCAGATGCACTATCTCGGATAGGCTCTGCGCGGAAAGAGGTCCCTGATGGCGCTTTTCTAGAGCACCTCAAAGTTCCCTCGATAAAGGGAGTAGATGAGGAATATCCGACCAAATCCGACTGACCTTTAATAGCAGTTCTGGCTGTAATTCCCAGCTGGACTCAACCCTACCTTGATTATTTGGTAGATGGCAAATTACCCAAAGATGAGGTTCTGAGCCGGCAGATTATCCGACGAGCGAAAGCCTACACTATAGTTAAAGGTGAGCTCTATAAGCGGAGTGTTTTGGGGTTTTTCAGTGCTGCGTGTCTCCGGAAGAAGGAGTGGAAATCTTAAGACAAATCCACGAAGGCGAGTGTGGTCACCACACTGCAGCCAAATCTTTAGTGGCAAAAGCTTTTAGACACGAATTTTCCGGCTTACAACTCAGGCAAATGCCGAACGATTAGTCAAGATGTGCAAAGGCTGCCAAAAGTACGCCAAGCAAGCTCACATTCCGGCTGATCAGCTGCGAACAACCTTTTGCGGTCTGGGGCTTGATATGGTAGGACCATTTAAACGACCTCCAAGTGGATTTACTCACCTCTTAGTGATGGTGGATAAATTCACCAAATGGATTGAGGCTAAACCTATCACTAGTTGTGATGGAGCAACAGCCAAAAGATTTGTCGAGGATGTTATAATCCGATATGGTTATCCACATAGCATTATCATGGACAACGGGAGTACTTTTTCTATGGGACAATTGGCTGAATTCTGCAACAAGCAAAATATCTGGCTTGACATTGCGTCAGTCGCACATCCACAGGCTAACGGACAAGTCGAAAGAGCAAATGGTTTAATCCTACAAGGCCTAAAACCGAGACTCGAAGCACCACTACGACGTGCTGTGAGGGCTTGGGCAGAGGAATTACCCTCTGTAATATGGAGTTTACGAACGACTCCGAACAGGTCAACCGGATACACACCTTTCTTCTTGGTTTATGGTGCATAAGCAGTTCTTCCTAGTGGCCGCGATTTCTTGACAAAATGATCTCGACTTAGTCAAAGAAGTTCGTATCGTTGCTGAAATGAGATCAACAGCCTATCAGCAGAAGTTACACAAGTATCATAGCCAGAGAGTCAGGAACAGATCTTTCAATAAAGGCGATTTGGTTCTCCGGCTTGTGCAACAAAGAAAGCACAAACTTTCCCCAGTATGGGAAGGGCCCTTTTTAGTTAGTCGTGTATTGCACAATGGTTCATACTACTTAACTGACATGAGGCAGTCAAAGAAAGACCTGCTACTAAGAAGAGAAAGAGAGCTGGAGGCAGTACAAATCCAGATGAGTTAGACAGACCATGGAATATTGCTCAGCTACGTCCCTTTTATTCTTAGTTTATCCTTCTTTGTAATCATATATATGTACATGTTCTATGAGAAATAAAAGTTTTGGTTGCCTCAAGTATTTCAGAGAAGTTTTTACCATCTTATTTCCAAATGATCATGTCATAGTCGAAAATCCTAGAATGCTTGAAAGTACTTTATGCTCATGATCGTTCTGGTTTAGATTTCAGATTCTAAAATTGGTACCCTCGGGTATAATTCTAAAGTTTCTGGTCTTTACTTAGGTTATTTGTCTGATTGCTGGATGCGGGTATTTTTCGAGTAGTGAATTGTTGGTACTGGAAGCCAGCTTTGTTTCCGAGTTTAAACTGGTTTAGCAATTGAGCTCCGTTGCTCGGCAAAGTTTCCGAGCAGAAGGTTTAGCCGGCTCACGAAAGGGACGAGGCAGAAAGCCAGATAAACGATAAGTATAGGCGGAAAAAAAATCAAGTGCTTATGTAAACATTTTAGGCACACAAAAATTTAAAGCCAAAAGTGCTGAATAGATCAAAAGCTTAGCACTAGCAAAATTATAGTACTTCATATTTACAGATGCATCATGTTTTTCAGGATAATACAAATGTTTCTGGCAATCTATGATGCAGGTGGAGAAGAAGGAGTTGCCGGCTCGCTGGATACATTGCCTTGATATTGTTCCGAGATGTCCATGTCCGAGGTGGTGTGTTCATTGTCGGAAACTTCTGTTGCTTCTTCCGGAGGCGGAGGCGGAGTGTCCACGCGGGTGAAGAAAGGAGTGTCGTAACTGGTCAACTCAGCCACGTGACACCCATATCCGACACATGAGTCCATAATAGCCTTGATGTCCTGCTCCTGGCCGTCTTCATCTACTGTAGAATACCCTCTGGTCACTTGCCATATCTCCATGCTTCCATGGTGGCTCATGACCATGGTGAGAGCATTCTGCGCTGCAGATCGCGCGTAAGACATATTCCAATTCTGGACAAGTTGCGGCATTTCCTTCGCCTTGTCCCGCACCTAAAAATCCGACATGCTATGCATGTCCAGAATCTTGAGAGCTTCGCCAATATCCTCAAGGGATTGGCGGAAGTCATGAAGCAGGTCACCGACTTCGGTAAGCCGGTGGGTGCGGGGCTCGGCGGAGGTGGAGTCCGTCAAGTTCAGAGGACCTATACACAAAACGGTTAAGAAAATCCGACATTGAAAGAAGTCGAAAAAAAGACAAGTCAGACAGATGGAACATACCAAAAATGACGTCATCAATCTTGGTCTTCTCTTCCCGAAGACTCCGAAGTTTAGCCCGGAGTGCCTCGGAAAGGTCCTTCTCTCTGCACAACTCATTATTGAGGTCAGAGATTTGCTGATCTTGAGCGGCAATCTTGCGATCACGCTCGTTAGTAGCCATGGAGGAGGACTCGAGAACTTGAGCTATGCTCTTCTCATGATCTGCTTTGAGCTTATCCAGCTCTTGTCGAAGTTCCTTGTTCTCCACCACTAAAGTTTTGAGGTTCTCGGCCTCTTCAATCATGGCGCGGGATTGTTTTACGAGCGCTGTAAGTCAAAAAGAACAACAGTTCAGAAAAATTCGACTATGAAAACATGAAAGACAAGGTTTGAGTCTCGAAATGTTTACCTTCGGCCTCATACTTGGAGACCTTAAGTTCAACATTTTTAAGTCGGAGAGCCTTGATCTCTCTCCGCTTGTCACAGAAATTTTTCAGCAAATCCTGGTTATAGGAACATACTTTCTGTAAGTCAGAATACCCAAAGTCAGAAGTCTACTAAAGACTCGAGCTAATATTTTTACTAATATCAGCATGAGCCTTGGGGGCTACACTAGTTCATTCTTTGACATCCTAAGAAAGCATAAACCCGGATTATAAATCCTACTTCATGCTTGGGGGCTAGAGGATATGATATGAAATGAGGGAAAAACAAGAGTTAGAATTCCAACTTACATATTGCTCGCGAGTAAGTTTATTCAACAGTGACCTTCTCGGCGAGAGTCAGAGGGACCACGGGCGCTGTTGGAAGCTCACCGGTCCTTATCCTCTCATCGCGAAGAGGCACTTGTGCAAGAAGGTCAGAGAACTTGATATCCTCTGCCTCTTGTGCTTCTTCTTCGGCAGATAAGTTCTTTTATCCAGGCATTGCCTGGCCAGCCGCTGGATCTCTTCCGCAGATTTCCAGGACAAGCCAAACTTGGCAAGACCCGGATTGTTGAGAAAGTTTTCGGCGAAGATATCTTCCGAGGGATCATTACTCAAAGAGGGTTCACCCTTATCTATATCTGACTCACTCATGGTGACGTCAGTTTGTGATTCAAGGATCACAGGCTCCGTTGACGGAGCCAGATCTTCTGCGACATCTGGGAAAGGAATGATCACCGGCGTTGCGGAAGGTTGGGGGGCAGGAGTCTGAGGAGCTACGGCAGGAGAAGCCATGGAAAGCTTCGTCTGTCGTAGGGGCTTCGAAGAAGTTCCCTTCCCCTTACCCTTGATGAGCTGCTTAGCTCTGAGAATGTAATAAAGTCGAAAACGTTACATCTCGGAAGAAAATTCGAGTAAGGTACAAAGGCGGAAATTGTGTTGAAAGTTACCTCTTCACGATGGGCACCTCCTTTGTGCCGACAACCTTTGTCGAAGCCTTGCGTTTCTTAAGCGCAATGTCCGGCAATGGAACCAATTCCACCTCTTGAGAAAACTCTGGAGGATATCCCTCGAGAGGAGCAAGCTCTGACTCGGGGAGGTCGGCAAGCTGAAAAGAAGAAAACATATCAGTATTGCGATTTAACTTAAAGATTGAAACACATAAAAATATTTACTGTTAAAAGCTTACCGGCACTACGGGGTTTTCCACCGTATGCATATCTAGAGAAACCTCTAGGATCCTCCTCTCGATCCGCTCCCTTATTAGCCATTTAATCTGGCTTATGTAGCCTTGCGAGGTATAGGCTCTAGGGCTGATGCGAAGAGAGTATTTCTTGGACGACGTGATGGAGTGCATCAGTCAGTTTCCGTGGTACTGAAGGGGCTGGATCCGGCATGACACCCAGCATTGGACCAAGTCGGATCCCTTCAGTCCTTTGTGTTTGATCAGATATTCGACCCACCTCTTAGCGAGGATCAAAATCGTCACTGAGAGCCAGAGCGGCCTCGTCCCAAGACGGTTGGTCCATGGCAACTCTGTCGACAAAAGCTGGCAGAGCAGTAGCTTTGTCGGGAGCCAAAATATCCTTATGATAAAAGAAGGTGGCTGGCCATTGTTCGACCGAGTCACTAGCTAAGATTTTGGGATATGCGTGCTCGCGTCTAAGCAAAAAACTAATGGTACCGGTGATATAAGGAACGCCGACAGTGGTAGAGTTTCTCCGGACATGAAAATAATACCGAAATAAGGTCAAGCTTGGCCTAATGCCGAGAAATCCCTCACACAAAGAAGCATAAGCACTCATCTCTAGGAGAGAGTTGGGAGGAAGATGGTGGAGTTGAACACCGTAATGATTAATCACCTCAGAAAAGAATTTCGAGGGAGTAAATGACAAACCTCTGTCGAGGTGGGTGCCGAAGTGGACCCGCTCACCGGCGTGCGGGTTGGGGACGGTCACCCCGAAGCCACTCTGCCAGTCGTCGGCGCGGAGGAGCCCTTCTATCTCTATGCCGCGGAGCTTTTCATCGTCTAGCACGCACGGGATCCAAACCCCACGGAAGCTTTCCTTCTCCGCCGCCGCTTCCATCGCCGCCGTTGCCGCCAAGCCGGAAGAGGATGAAGAAGCCATTTCTCTGGCATGCAGGTGACCTAGGATGGGCGGCGCTAGGAGTTCTTGGGGGAAAGCAGGGGAGCTCTGTGCACGCGGGGGAGATTTGGAGGAGAGGAAAAGGCAAAGGAACATGTGAAGAAAGGAGGAGGAGAATCCTCACCCCTTATATCCACCTAACCGCGCCAAGGTTCGTGCAAATGCTATAGTGCAACCGCCATGCGTCGTGGAAGGAACTGGGAAGGACCCACGCGATGATTACGTCGCCTCGATCTCCGCGCATGCATTAAAATGGTGCCTCGGTTCCGCGAACCACGGACCCACCAATGGTCGTGCTGACAGGATGTCTATCAGATGACGTGACTTGACCATGACTTGTTTCAGGTGGCGTTAGAGGCCAAGTTCTGGCTTAGTTTGAAATCAAGATGGAAAATCCGAGTAACCTGTTGATAAGTCTGACTTATCTTTAAGACCCGGAATGTATTTTTTGTTGTGAAGTTTCAGGAACCCTTCAAGATTCTGCAAGCTGAAGATCAAGCTAGACGAGGATAAATCCGACTTTGGATCTTGGAGACTTCCGGGGGCTGTTGTTGGGGATATACTTTCCGGGTATCCTCACAGTTCCTCACTGACCAGGGTGGCCCACTTCGGGTTAGAGCTTTGCTTCATTGGCAGCCCATTCAGGGAGAAAAGACAGAGTCCGATCCGGCTACGGGAAGGCCCAGAAGACTTACCGACTTAGGCCCATAGTGTTACTTGTAGTTCAAGATGCACTATGTAACCGACTCTTAGTCGTAGCTAGATAGATCTCTCTTGTAACCCTAGGCCGGATATCTATATAAGCCATCCTAGGGAGAGCCTTTAGGGCACAACACAATAGTCTACAATCTCAACTCACACAGGCGAAACCCTTGTAACCCATATCCCGGCTGTGCCGTATTACTGGATTGCTAGCAGGAGTAGGGTCCGTCCAAAGCCGGCGGATTCGAACCTGGGTAAACTTCTGTGCTCACCGTCCCGGAACACCGTACGTCTCACACCCCTCTCTTCCGCATGCCCCAAGGACCCCCTCATGGCGTACTTGTCATCAATCTGACGAAACCTATACCTGGCTCAACCCTCGGGGTCTTGGGTACCTGACAAGTCCTTAGATTGAGGATGGATAGGATACAATAATCATCATGTCATACACACTAATACATGATCCCATCTATGATAAATCACATGCACAATGCTACATGGCTAGGCCGAAGCCCTTAGCCCAAGGAGAATTACTCACACATAGAGATGAGATCAACAATCATAAACATTGTAATGAAAATCATAAGATTGATAGCAATAGTCTTACAATGGCGCCAATCGAAGAAGAGATCTACTATTACAAGTGGTGGAAGATGGCTATGGAGATGGAGAAGGGTTTGGAGATCTGGAGGCGGCTTTCTGGCGAGGTATGGCTTCTAGGCGTGGTGTCTCTCTGTTTTCTCATTGCCTGAGGCTTCTTTATATAGGGGTCCCTTGACGAAAGTTGCTTTGTTTTAACTAACGGAGGCGGTGCCAACTATATGGCCAGAGCTATACGGTCAGAATTTTGGCTTCGTTCGTATAGTTGGTTGTCATGGCGTCTGCCTTCGTTAGACGGCTCCTGGTTTCTTCTGGTCGAAGGAAATATCGTATCTTTGAATTTAATGTAGTGATTCCCTCCTTTAAACAACATTATCTGTGTAGGAAAAATACAAGAAGAAAGGATTGCATACCTCTCTGAATATTAGCATTAGTGGCAGGGTTTAGAGACATATTTCATCAAAAATATGATTAATATCCAGTTTAAATGTGGACGTAGATGGCTATATTTCAGAGCCATCAACCTCCCCAAGCTTAAACTTGATCGTCCCGAGCAAGAAAACCAAAATCAAAAAGGAACTCAGCATTTAAACTGAAATAATGAGATGGTGATCTTACTCATGATTAATAGTCTCATGTTTCCTCCACTTTCATAAATCTGAAAAACTTCAGCATAGCTAGAGTAATGGCAAGCGTATCATACGGGTTTCATGCATCCTTATAGCGCATCAAAATTATTGTAAGCATGGATAATTCAAATGAGTAAATTTTATTCCATGTCAAGTAATCAACTCATAGGCTTGCCTTTGAACAGTAAAGTATAATCATGTAAATTAAGAGTGTGAGGGTTGTCATGAAAAGCATATATACTAGAGTATCTCCATTCTCCCACATCAATGAATCAAGACTTTGCAAGCACTACTGTTCTATTCATTGTGCTTCAAGAATTTTAGTTTTTAAGTAATTGAGAGCATGCCAAAGATTTTTATTAGTTTATCGGGTTGTGATGGACACTCGTGGCATCACTAAGGTTTTTGTTACTTTTGCATAATGATTACTCATAACAGCCAACAGAGTGATTCCATCATGATTAAAGCTACCCGGGAGTGCCAAGAATCTTACCCACTATAGCATTGCTGCTACAAGTGTTTAATAAACTCATAGCCAAAATCTAGGAGTTTCCTCCATGAAGATCGTTCGTAGGCCAGCAGAGTTGTTGGCATCCCATGAAGTTTGACCCGCATAAAGCTATATCATTCTTATGATTAACAAGTCAAACTTTGGCATGATCACAAAAACCACTAAACATTAATTCAATCGAACAAATCCTTTCAAACAGAGCTAAGTCAATCAACATTTTCAGTGGTGTCAAGTGTCTCACGAAATAAGCCTTCAAGACTGAACACTACAACACCCAAGCCTTCAATTGTGAGTCTTTTTCTTATTACAATTGTTTAGCAATTTTTAGGCAAGACTTGGTTAATTACGAGAGCTGGAACAAAATGAGCCCAATTAAATACCCATGCAAACGACAATCTTACTATGATACAAAGACTCACTCCACCAATATAATATCTCAACATTTACTACTAACTAGCATGGGTTTCTCAAACGTTAAAAGTGGGGAGTCACAAGGCATACCTCTCATGTTTGGTTCCACTTCTCTCTTCCTTTTTTATTTGTTTCTTGGAAACTCGAAGTCGATCACTCTCCTACAAACATACGAAGACCTCGAGGTGACAAGAAAAGAAAGAGGGAAAATAAGGAAAAATGGAGAAATCTTTTTGTGATTTTTAAGAGAGGGAAACAAAGAATAGAAAATTGGCAGCAAAGCTTGGGTAGAAATTTTTTAAAGCAAATAAAAAGAACTAAAGATAAAGTGTTGGGGAAACTCAAATAAAAACGTAACATCGAAAAATAGAAGAAAATGAATGCCAAATAAAGATACATGAGGAAACTTCCCCAAGCTTAGGCTTTTGCAAGCCCTTCAAATCATTGTGGTGGTGGGAAAAAGTCGTGACTCCAGTTTGCGAAACGAGTGTAGAGGTTACTTGTTGATTCTCGGAGGTTCAAAGAGAGGTTGTGCATCCTCTCCACAGTCCCTCCAAGTCCTTCCTCGATAGAGAAAAGACCATTAGGCAAAGGAGCGGGGTAGATACGCCCAGCTCCAGTAATATATAGATAATAAACACCACCTATCCTAGTGAGTATTCCATAGGCCTCAAGGTGGAGAAACCAATAGGCGTATCACCTAGTACGGGTTGCAACTCACCTAGATCGATGTCTAGGGCGGTGGCAAGCACGGATGACGCATCCTCCTATGATTGGCCCTTGGCTTTGGGAGGCTTGCTACTCCAGGTAGCGCACAAGGATGACAACCAAGTTGAGTGACAGGTTGCAGTTGATGTAAGCAGCCTTGGCGAGGACTAGGATGTCCTCCTCGTTGAGTCTCGTGAACTCATTGCATTCCTGCAAGGTGTTAGCAATAACATAGAAAAAATAGCAAATTGCAGGATGTTGAATATTCTTCCCCTTGTTCACTCTACTAGTGAAGCTCATTCCATTATAGTATTGATTGAGGGAAGGAATTAAGCCAGTAAAGGATGCGTGTAAAGCATGAACATCATTTTTTTAGGTGAAATAGTAGGGAAAATCCCCACTGCAATTTTTTATATTATATAAATATAGAGATAATACAAACAAGTCTAAAGATCTAATGCAGATCAAAATAAAACAAAGTCCACCTCAAAGAGGGCAACAAAATCTACTCTATCTCTGGTCTAATTGTTGGCTCAGCCAAGTATTGAATTTCTCCTGGTGTTTTCTTTTAATTCTGAATTGCACCCATCTCATCTCTTGATAGAAAATTGTCTTCCATCCCTCTGGAGTTGGCCTTTTATCATTAAATTTTTTCTCATTTCTACAAATCCAGATACCCCAAGAAGCCAACATAATAATCTCCATTGCAAATGGTAGGTGCAGTTTGGTTTTAATGTCTGATAATGCCTCCAATCCAGATAACTCTGTTGCTTTGTCTGTGCATATATGGTCCCAGCAAAATTTTGCAAAGGGGTAATCCCAGAATAAATGTATTACCGATTCTTCCAAAGGGCAATTGAGAATTGCACAATTATAGTCAGGCAGAGTAAATTGTTTCCTTCTTAGAAGATTTCTTGTATTTAATCTATCCACAAGCAAAAGCCAAAAAAAGAATTTGTGTTTGTTCTGGCAAGAGGAAGCCCAAAGCCAAGAGAAATGTGGCGGTGTAGGGTAATAACCAATCATAGAAGAGTAGGCCTTTTTTACTTCAAATCTATTAGACCCCCAAATATAACTCCATCTATCATGTTGATTTTCCTGTAAGGTTGGAAGGATCTCTTGGCAACTATCTTCCAGGATTAAAAATTCAGAGTATGCTTGTTGAGAAAGAGGTAGATGGAAATTATCCTCCAAGTATTCAGCATGTAAAAATTCCTGCACACTGATATTTGATGACTTTGCAAAGGACAAAAGGTGAGGAAATTTATTCTTTAAGCATTCATCTTGCCAAAGATCTGTCCAGAAATAAGCAGTTCTCCCAGATTTCAAGCTGCATTTAGCCATGGCTTTAAAATTGTCAATTAATTTGATATGGGATTTCCACCAGAATGATCCCTCCATGCATCTTCCAAGTAATTTCCCATTCTGATAGTTAGTTTCCCAAATGAGATGAACCCAAGGGATATCATGGTGGTTGTAAAATTTGTCAAGGTTCTTTAATAGGAGTGCAGAATTTTGAATGGTGAGATCCGTAACCCCTAGACCTCCTTGATTTTTAGGTCTACAAATCTTATCCCATGACACCAGAGCCTGACCCTTAGCTTGAACATCCTCAGTCTTTTTTCTCAAGAGACAGTGTCTCATATATTTTATGATCTGTTCTTTGATAGCAACAGGCACATCCAGGCAACTCACGAAGAACAAAGGGAGTGAGGATAGAACAAACTTAACCAATTGAAGTTTTCCTCCATAGTTTAAGAAGTCAGCTATACCACATAGCCTTCTTTCCACTCTTTGTACAATTGGTAGAAAATGTTCCATGGATGGCTTTGATAAACTGAGGGGCAGTCCAAGATATGTGAAAGGAAGGCTACCGATTTGGAAATTAATTGTCTGAGTAAAGTGAGATATCCTATCATTGCTTAAATTTATTGGCAACATGCTTGATTTCAAATAGTTCACTTTGATGCCAGTGGATAGTGCAAAAGTTTGAGGTAGAGCTTTTAAGCATAATAATTGACCAGCATCTTCTTTTAGCACTACTAAAGTGTCATCAGCATATTGAATCACAGGGAAGTCATTGTTAGGAGGACCACTTATTGGAGGAGACAAAAGGTGGAGGTACATGGCATTATTCAAGACAGATTGAAGAAGGTCTGCAGCAAGGACAAAAAGGAGTGGAGAAAGTGGGTCTCCTTGCCTCACACCTCTCCTACAGTAATTTTTTCCCAGGTACCCCATTAAGAAGAATTTCAGAGGAGCCAGACTCAAAAATCATCTCAATCCATTTAATCCATTTCTTGCCAAATCCTCTTGCCCTGAGAATATTTAGGATGGATGAATGATCAATTGTATCAAAAGCCTTTTAAAGTCCAATTTTAAAATGACAATTTCCTCCTTTGATTTGTGGCATTGGAATAGATATTCAAAAGCCCACCCAAGGAAATCCTGAATTGACCTGTTTTTGAGGAAGCCATATGGATTCTTATGCACCAACTTCAAAATAACATTCTGCAGTATGTTTGCAAGAAGTTTGGTAATAATTTTTAGCACACAGTTTAATAGAGATATGGGCCTGAAATCAGCAGGGGTGGAAGGGTTAGCCACTTTAGGAATGAGAGTAATGTAGGAAGAGTTGATACTTTCAAGAGAAACTTTCTCATCATAGAAATCCTAGATAAGCAATTTGAAGTCATTTACAATGATGGGCCAGTAGCTGTTGATGAATTCATTGTTAAAACCATCAGGTCCAGGGGACTTATCATTTGGTAAGTCAAAGATCACATCCTCAATTTCTTTGTCCAGGAAAGGCATTTCAAGAGAGTTCCTCATCTCCTCAGACATACCATTGCCATAAAAATCTTCAAGGTTGAAGAGCATCTCAGTTTTTATAGAAGTACCCATTCTAGCTTTGAAATCATCCCACTGGATGTCAGCTTTGTCAGAGTGATCAAAGATTTCTTGGCCATTGTCATTCTTTAGCATTGAAATATAATTGTGCCTATAACTGATGGTAGCCTTAGAATGGAAGAATTTTGTGTTTTCATCACCTAATTTCACCCATTTTATTTTCCCTCTTTGTTTCCAACAGGTGTTCTGATTCTGGAGTAGAGTAATGACATGTGATTTCAGAAGATCTCTGAGGTGCCATTCATTAATAGTTAAAGTTCTTGATTCCTCAAGCAAATCCAGAAGGTTAATTGTGTCATTAACCTTCTTAATCTGATCCTTTAAACGGGGGAGTTATCTGGCCCAAATCTTGATACCTCTCCTCACAGTCTTCAATTTGGCACTTATTTTCTTTGCCAAGTCAAGATGTCATACTAGTATATTCCAGGCATTTTGCACAATTTTTTTAAAGTCAGAATGATGTAACCAGAAATTCTCAAATCTAAAAACTTGTGCCTTGGGAATATTAGTTCCAATTGATATGACACAAGGAAGGTGATCAAAAGTGGGCTTGGAAAGGGGGAAACAAAAGTATAGGGGTATTTGAGTGTCCAGGAGCTAGAAGTAAAAAACCAGTCTAGCCTTTCCAAGAGGGTATATTTTTGCATATCGCTCCAAGTATATTTTATTCCCTTAAGAGGTAGCTCAATTAGGCCCAGGTTACTGATAGCTTCATTGAAAAGCAAAGTGTCATTTACATCCCCCCCACTCATGTTTCTATCAGTAAGCCTTCTGATAAGATTAAAGTCCCCCAAGACTAACCAATCCATATTATCAGGCATAACAATGTTAGAAAACCAATCCAAAAAATCCTCTTTTCTATCAGCTTGACATGGGCCATAGATGTTGGTAAGTGTCCAGGTGTCATTTGAGAGTAGGGAAGAGAAACTGACAGAAGTAGAAAATTCATTTTGGAAGGCTCTGGTACCACTAAACAAAGAACTGTTCCAAATGATGATAATCCCTCCAGTAGCACCAATAGAAGGGAGAAAGTCAAAACTGTCAAACTTGCTTGGACATATTTTTTTTAAATAATTCAGGTCAAAGCAATCTCTTTTGGTTTCTTGAAGACAAATGATGTCACACTCAGATTCAATAATTTTGCTTTTTAAAGCCAGCCACTTCTTCTCAGAGTTAATGCCTTTGAGATTCCAGTTCAGAATATTCCATTTTCTTTTGATATTCATAGATAACCTGAGAGGTAATATTTTGGTGGTGACACAAGGTATGTAATCACACAAACAAACTTAATCCTTTCACAAGATCCAAGAGTCATAGGCATACACATATCAATAAGTAGCCTAAGAAGCTCATTACATGTCCCAAAAGCAAGTGACCCAGGCACAAAACGACAGTACTTTTTAAACATTAAAACATCTATTTTGGGGCTTTCTTCTTAGACTGCTGTGCACAGGATTCAGTAGCCCCACCTTTCTTCTTTCGAGGCATGATTGAGTTAGCTCCATTCTTTTTTGGGCTAGGCTTTCCAGGAGGTTTGATGATCAAATCATTGATCCTGCTCTTCTTCAGCACCTTTTCTCAAGCTCTCCCTCTTTGACCTTACAAAAAGAATCAGCAAGGTTTTTAACAACTTTATTGCCGAGAAAGGTGGAGCAGCATTGCAAGAAAGACAATTTATATCAGTAAAATTCACATGACTTTTAAAACCCCTATTAAGTTCCACAATCCTGGGGCTTCTTCTCACCTCAGTGTCAACCATTGGCTCCTTTCCCCTTCTTTTTTTGGATGGAGCATTGGGGACCATCAGGTTTGAGGGAGATTCATTTAGGAAGTGAGGAGGCATCTGACCAACACAATCATCAGGAATAATGAAGGTAAAGGTATTTTCATCAGCAATTGGTTCCTTTATAATATCCCAAAGTGGAGAAGTAAGAAAGTGCTTTGCCCAACTGAATTTGTCAGGAGTAAGGAACATGAGAGTTATAAAGTTGAACCAACTTACAGGAATATCACAGTTCAGACTATTCTTGCCGAGTGGAGCACTGCTGATGTGAGGAGCAAAAATCTATCCCAGAGATCCAGGCCTTGCTTGGAGAAGGATTGTTTAGCTGCCAGCACATCAGGAGTAGAAACAAAAGAAGTGAATGCCATTCCCACTTGCAGATGTGCCTCATTGGGAGAAAGCAGATTAGTGTCCTCAATCATCCAATCATCCTGCTAGTTCACCTCATTAATATTCTGGACCTCCTCATCATCATGGTAGTTCTGAAGGATATTGAACAATCCATCACCCATACCAACATCCTGAGTGTTCTTAATAAGCTGCTGCTCCACCTCAATGTCATCATCAGCATGAACAGAATTATTGTCATTATTAGAGGAAATATTGATAGCAGGGAAAGAACCAATGACAGTACTGTTAGCCTCCTGAGGTGGCAAATTCAGATTATCAATTGGCATGTCCACTCCTTCAGGAAAGATTGGCCCTTGAACAGGTGCATTCCATTGCCCCCAACCAGCATCATTATTCTGCTGAGGAGCAGCATCAACCCACTGATCCTATCCACCAATTTCACCTTCAGGCTGAGGTGGAGGTGGTGGGGGAGGAGGACAAAATTGAAGTCCCATGACAGGTAATGGATGAGGGTCTTCATTATCATCTGGCAGTGGGTCCTCATCAGGTGGGCCCCCACCCAGGAGATTGTTGTTCAAAAGCTCCACATAAAAGGTCCAAGATTCAGTCTCAACCAAGTCTCCAATAGTAAATCTCACACTTTTGGGCACCTCCACTAGGTCAGTGACTCTAAATTTAGCAATGATTCTGCCTTTGTGCTCAGGGTCTCTTTCCCAAAGAAGCACCTTTCCAATATCAGCAAAGACAGCATTCAGTTCTTCACTATGCCAGTGATCGAGAGGAGGGCCTAGAAGCATAACCCAGCACTCATTGTTGAACTGGGTCCTGCGCCAGTTAATTCCTTCATTGTTCCTAGCAAAGGAGATTACAACATCTTGAAAAGGGATTGGTCCAGCACCGATCAAACGGTCCCGGTCACTGACATTATTAAATTGCACATATGCAGAACCAAAAGGGCAGTCTTGGATATCACGGAAATCCACCCTAGAAACACTGATAAAGAAATCTTGCAACACATCTCTAACATTCTCAAAGGGAACTGGACCTGGAGGAAGGGGATGAATGTTTGCGTTGGCATACTATTCATGAGCATGTGGGCAACGAGGAACCACCACCCTCTTGACACGATTTCGCCCTTCCACCTGCAAAATCTCAAAGCCAGGAGGGAGAAAAGGCTGTGGGTCCAGCGAAATGTTCGCCATTGCAGTGGAGGTTGTCATCCGTTATGAGCGGAGTGAGGTGGTTGGGGTTTCTGCAGGCGTGGGAGTTGAGGAGGCAGGGTCTTCTGAATTCTTCTTTTTTTGGGTGAGGGCAAAGACTTTTAGACAATTGAACACCCTGGGCCACGAAACTTGCACCGAGACTTGGGCCTTGAACCAATTATGGTAAGAGTTGTCGGGCCAAGGACGTGTAGGGAAAGTTGGAAATTTCAAAAAAGGCAAAAGACCAAGCAATTTAATTGTAGCTGAATAATTGCATGTAGGAAATTTCGCTTCCTCAATAACTCCCCCATTAACCACAATTTCTGCAAAAGTCGTGCCATGTTTATTTCCATTAATTCCACTCATGATTTGACCATTTTTGCATGGGGATTTTGGAGAGGAAACCGGGAAACAGATGCGATCGAAAACAGACTAATTACTTTTCTTTTTGTACGAGACAAAAGTCCAATCATTGTCAATTTCTTTGTAATATTCTCTTTCCTCAAATCTCCAATTCGGAGCACGTTCTCCCCACAAGCTGATTTTCAAGACAAAAGACTCATTTGAAAAGGTGTTTGAATTATAGATCTCAAAACCCACAGCAAGTGAAGCAACTGAAAACCGAAAGGTTCTATCTTGAAGAAGTTTGACTTGAAATTTTGATTGTAAACCACCAAAGCAAGCTTGAAGGGCAATGCCAACAGTATGAATATCAAGTTTAAAGTTGGCACGTCCAAAAGAGCCAACCAGAAAAAAAGGCCTTCTACGAAATCATCAAGAGAAATTAACATGATGCCCGAATTTTTTGAAGACATTTACCTCAAAATCCTTGCCTTTAGAGAAATCCAATGAAGTGCACTTTTTGTTCATCACCGGTGCACCATGCACCTTGTCGGAATTCAGATCTTCAATGATTTGTGCACCCACGACAACTCTTTTGACAACAAGATCTAGTGTCAAGCCAAAATAAATCTTTTCATCTTGCAGAAGGAATCTTGCATCAATCAACACCTTATTTTGATTGAGGAGCACAATCCTCTTAGCATGAGAATAAAGGATCAAAAACCCTGGAACGCGTCCCAAGTCATCTGCTGGCAGAGAAGAGCAAGTAACATGCCACTTAAAGCTCAAATCTTCAACCAAGTCAATAGTAGAAGAACCACCAAGAAATCCAGGAGAAGAGGTCGAAAGATCATTGATCCTAGCAAGATGAGAGGGGAACATCACCACAGACCCAACCGAAATCACCTCCCAATTTTTAAGGTATTTACCCTCAAGAGGAAAACCATTGGCATTGAGGATAACCAGCCAGCACTCCGCCAAGAGAATCAGAGAACCGACAAGGAACTTACCACTAGTGGAACTACCAGAGTAGGTGATCTTCCAGTCACCATCAGATGAATCTAACGAAGAGTAACCCATGGAGAGAGGTGTGCGACGGTGCCGGAGTGGCGCCGGCGAGATCCGGTGGAAGGGACCTCAAAGAGACATGCCTCAGAAATCGTGCAACCTTAACACACCCTCGCCACCATGGCCTCCACCAGCATGAACATCATTGTTTGGCAAATTAAAGCATGCACACCATTGATCTAATGTTAAGGTGTAGTTTTTGTTCATCAGACGGAAAGAAATAGTAACCTCTCCTTGCCACAGTTTAACTGTGCTTTGCAATGAACTTAGGAATTCAATGGTTAAGCGGCGATAAGTAGGTACATCATTGTACAGAAAGTTTTGCATGCCAGCTCTATTGCAAAGTAAATTGAAGTCATTAGAAATACCGAGTTGGTTCAATATAATGGGGCAAGCCCACTTGGTGGACTTCACTTCGCGGTTCTTGATTGATATGGGCACGAAGGAGGAGGTGAAGCCTAATTTTAGGACTCCACCAAGCTAGGTGATGCGGGGCGCATCCCATTGATGATTGGTACGCCAGGACGACCTACGATATGTAATGATAAGTCTAAGGTTGTGTCAAATACTGTTTCTATGTTATTGAGTCCGAGTCCAAGTTAGGTTCGAGTCTGTTTGTGTGTTTGGTTTGGGTCTATCCAACCAACTAGTTGTAGGCCTCCTATATAAAGGAGCCAGCCGCCTAGGGTTTAGGGGAGTTTAGTTGTTTAGTCTAAAAACTATATTGTGCTCCACCGTGTATCATCCCTCCGGGGACAGCAATACCGTTTATCAGATTATTGCTACGAAGGTTGTTGTGATCATCAAGGATTGTCGTGCTCAAGTTTGAGGCGTGGTGATCTTCATCACGTTACTTGCTGGATTCGTTCCTCTTCTTCAGGTGACGTTCATCGCGTTATTGAGAGATCATCTATCTGGTTGACTCGCTGTGAAAGATCGGGACAAATCTAGAGGATCATCGGCTTGATCCGTATCAGGTGGTATCAGAGCTCTCGTTGATCGCAGCGTGTTTTTGGGTCATCTGCGGACTGTTTTTTACAAGCAGTTTACAGATCGGTTGTGGAGAAGAGATTGGAAGCTGAAAGTTTTCAGAATTGATCGATTGGTAGCCAAGTCAGATGGGTCCTGGTTCATCACTGAAGTTTCGTCGGTGTCGAGATTCATCCAGATCGAGTTTCGTCGGCAGTTTCTTTGCCTCGGATCCGATCGATTTGAAGTTCTGCCAGATCCCATCGGTTCCACTTAAAAAAAAGGAAGGAGTTCCGCCATTGTACGCTACAGATCGAGCCTCCTGGGAGATCGCACCTGCCTGTTCCCGAGCGGTTTCTGGCGATCGAGGGAAGTGCGCCCCGCCTGGAGTTCTCGCCCGCGCTTGGCGCTATCGCCAAAAAAAAATCAATCGGTACTTCCGGAGGATTATTTCCCATCGTGATCAGATCAGTTGGAGTTATTTCCTTTTCCACCTGGAGTTTGGTACTGTAGATAGTACGTACCAGGAAAGAGAAAAAGGAGTTTTTTAGATCTGATCAGGACATTGATTCAGCATACATGAGAAAAAAAAGGCAAGCGACCAGATCCGAGTCCCACCTACATACGTGACTCCAAGTACCTAAAATATCCTTTTGGATCGAGAAGGAATTGATTGGGCTGCGCGCCTGTTTGTACGTGATGTGTAGTGCTAGCCACCTGACCGCGACCTGACGTGCTAGAAATCCATACAGTTCGTACATGAGGATGGATTCAAATGTTGATTTGCAGTTTGCCGGCAGTGTTCTTTCAGCACAAGACGTCTACAATGATTATCTAGACCTGAAAAATTGTGTGCACTGGGATTCTAGTAAATTGAAGTGGAAACTCTTACATACTGCAACATCGACAGAATTCAAGTTATGGGAAGAGACAATGCAATCTGGTTTTCGCTTATGTGTTGATCTTTCTCTAGATCTGCAGTTTGACGATACTATCGCTTTTCGTCTTGCAAAAAGGCGTGAGGATGCGCGAATTTTCCGGTGGTGGAATGTAGACACACGTACGCGAGGTGTCTCAATGAATACTGTTTGGGAGGACTACAAAAAAAATTTACGTGCTAAATTTTTAGCACCATCAGAGATTGAGGACAAGGTGATTGTTCTGGAGGATGTTGTACCATTGAGTAGGCTGAATTTGCAACTCAACAAGGTACAAGGCGATGCTTGCATGATAGTTGACAAGGGCTAGCGTTGGAATTTATTTCAGGCATAGTGTATGATTAAAGGCAAAGCATGCAAGTTGATTATTGATGGAGGAAGCTGTACTAATGGCATTAGCAAGGCAATGGTGGCAGTGTTGGGGTTGTCCACATGGTGTATTCTTGAACCTAAGCATCTATTGTGGTTAAATAGCTGCGGTATGCTGAAGGTAACTCATAAGGTGCGTGTGTCATTTACAATTGGTGATTATATTGATGAGATTGAGTGCGATGTGTTGCCATTGGAGGTATGTGGGCTGTTACTTGGTCGTCCATGGCAGTATGATCGCAATGTTACGCATGCTTGAAGAGCAAATACATATTCATTTGTGCATGGTGGCAAACAGCAGACTTTGAAGCCTATGCAGGATGATCACATAAAGTCTGATATAGAGATGGTGGTACATAAGGAGAAGGTGCGCAAGGCTAATCCAAAATCTAGGCTAGCTAAGGTGCAGGATGGAGAGCATGATGCACAGTGCGACAATGTTGATATTGCTTCAGCTATGCCTATAGATGACAAGCCAGTGGAACTTGTTAGTGACAAGTCAGTTGATGAGCATCCTCTTATTGCTGATAGAAAGGATGTTGTAGCATGTGTTCAGAAGGTTGTTTGTGTTGACACAAGTGTTCAGACGGATGATAATTCTACTCCTGATGTTCCAGATCATGTGGTGCAGCGGGGTAAGAAGAGCAGTTTTGTTAGCATACCTGTGAGGCCTTTTGTTGGGACAGTTGTGCGGATGCATAGAGGCAAGGATGGATATGTTCGACAATTGTGCGGTCCAGGCATTACTCATCTTATGCCAGGTCGTGCAAAAAAGGTCCATGTTCAGCAACCACGGGTTCCAACAAGAGTTGAGAAGAAGAAGAAGACGATGGCGCCTAGGTCCAAGCTTGTATGGAGATGCAAGGAGATGCAGGCGCTGAGGGATGTATCAAGTCCAGCAGGACAAGAGGGAGGATGTGGTGAGGAAGGCAAGCAAGACTTGAAGATGGCGAAGACGCATGAAGCTATTGTTCATATCACGCCACCTTGTCGTGTTCCGCAAGTGTTTCCTTGTTTGTCCGAGTCCACATAGCGTACCTTTGTTTGCATAAAATAGACACAACCTATCTACAGCATCCGTGCCTAGGAACGTACCCACGAGACTAGTTGCTTTGCTCCGACAGGCTGCTCATTAGGGTTTTGAGGTGCAAATTTTCGTCCAGGTAGACCGGATTATCCGGCCCCAAAAAAACCCGGAATATCCGGCCCCTAATTGCTCAGAATTATTGCATCACGTATTGCATTGTGTTAGATAGTTGAAAAATCAAAAAAAAGAGAAAGAAGAGAAAATAAGTTGTTAAAAAAAGAGAAAAGAAAAGAGATACAAAAGTAAACAACAAAAGGGAGATATCAAGGTTGATTGGAGGACTAGTTTTATAATAGCACTACTAGATTGAGCAATCTTGTGCCTATTCTATTTGAGCTATTACTAGCATCTCTCTTGTGCATTGCAATATTCCTTTTCATAAGTTTCTTTGCCATGTTTATCTCCACCGTGTGTGTTTCTTGGGTTTTTGTACGATCAGCACTAGGACTTGTTTGCGGTGTAGATAGGATACCATACCTATAGCTCCACCATAAATAACCTGTGTGTCCCGCGATCGTTCTCTATACCTTTGATATTCACTTCATCACATTAGTGCATTAGTCATTGATTTCATTTGGTAGAGCATCTCTATTCACTTTGGAACGGTGAGATCTCCTTTCTTATTAGTTGTGAGTGACTGGTGAGAGTTTCCACCATACAAAATTTGTTTTGTGCACTAATGTACTAATCATGTCTTCTAGTAGTGTTGATGTGATGCAGAAAAAGGATGCAAATGATTATCCCTTTCTGCCACAATCCTACTGCAGCAACACATTTTGGGAAGAGGAGTCAGGAGTGGTGCCTACTTTGGGTTTGTTCCACTTCATCACAGAAATTAGTGGTAGACAAGATGCTATTACCATTGATACTTGTTCTTACATAAATTTGGTTAGTGTTGAGGTTGTTGAAAAGCTACGATTATACACAAGTGCATTAAAAAAACCATTTGTGTTAGCAACTTCTGGTCATGCACTACCAGTTACTTAGATTGCATCTGTTCCACTCACCATGTATGGCCCTAGTAGAGAGATTTCTTGTTTTGTCGTTCCTAGAGCGTTTAACTCTTGTCATATCATGTTGGGAACAAAGTGGTGTAATCAATTTCAGGTTGTGTTTGGTGGTGAGTGTTCTGATCCTACTATCTCTTGGAATGATAAGCACACGTGGTTAGCACAATCAAATCTTAAGCAATTTCGGGAGATTATGCGTCAAACCCTATGTGCACCTATAACCACCAACATGGAACCACATGTTGATCATGTCGTAGAAGAACCGAGAGTGAGAGTTGATGAGACAAATGAGGTTTCTACTAATGTAATCATCTCTACTCCTAATGTTGTTTCTGAAGGGGATCACAGCAGAAAACAAAAAAATTCCTACGATGGAACCCCAAAACTGCCTAGGATCTATCTATGTAATAATGCAGTAACGGCCAATGCATAGAGAATACATACCCTTGTAGACCGTACGTGGTTAACGTTCCGCGGTGAACGTGGTTGATGTAGTCGTACTCGTAGCCGACCTCAAGGTCGCGAAGCTCCTCGCAGGTCACCCCTTGCTCCTTCTTCATCTTCATCATGCAACAACTCTGGCTCACGACATTTAAGCACCCCAAGTGTTGCGCCTCGTGTCTTCGTACACATCTGGTGCATGATGAGACCTCCGTCTCCCTGATCCCGCCGGAAGTGCGGAAGTTGATATCCGACTAGGAATCCCTACAGCGCAACGGCGTGCTGCAGGTGTGCCTCGATCGCACAACCCAAACTGGGGGCCATGGTGACAAGGGATAGAGAGAGAGGTAAGGAGGAAGTCAACCAAAGCACTTCTCCAAATATTGGTGTGTTTCATCCCACCCATGGGCACCCCTTTATATAGGGGGAGGGGTGTGCCCTTCCCTTTGGGTTTCCCATGTGGGACTATTCAAGGGAGAGGGGGGAAGCACATGGGCCCTTAGGGCACCATGGGCCGGACGGTCAGGGGTGGGCCCCACCCCGCGCACAGCCCTAGGCTGGCCGGGTGGCCCCCCTTGAGGCTCCTGGGCCTTGGCCCTTTGGCCCTTGGCCCTTCCCTTCTTCGGTTTTCCCTCATGGGCCCTTTTTCCCTAGGAAGTTTGGCCCATTAGTGGAATACCCTTTCAAATTAGATTTTAATATTATATTTAATATTAGTTACATTAATTAATATGTAAATACATATTACAAAATCCGTCTTGACCCAAAACACCTTTTGGTTCCCTTTCGATTTCCTCCGAACGACTTCGGATCTTTCCTGGAATGATTCCGGTCCTTTATTCTTTCTTCGAACAACTTCAGATCTCTCTGTGGAACTTCCGGCTTTCTCTTCTCTACTGTGATTCCGTCTTACGAATGATCGCTCTCATGGTACCCTTAAGTGTATCCTCTCACGACTCGAGAATGCTCTAGACATGATCTGTATCAATGATCATAAGAGGGACAAGGGATATCCATGTGACCCCTATGCATTCCTGATGACAATGCCGTTTGAACCGCTTAATGTAGCATCCTTGCCCTTTTGTTTCTCGATACAACTTGTCCGAGATCCGATCATTGGTATCACATACCTTGTTCAATTTCATTCACAACAAGTTATGTTTTCTTGTTAGCGTGATATTACATCCCCGTGACCGAGTCACATGTTGCAACATTTATGGATGTAATCTCACCAAGCCGGCCATATGGATCTTTACCCGTCATGTGGGTGAACAAATCCTGGTCTTGCAGTCACATGTCATCAACTGTTCCTTTGGAATACCCAACGTACACCTTTATAGCCACCGTATTACTAGATGACGGTTGATGCAGTCAAAGAAGCCTCGGGAAATAGTGAGTAATATGATCTCATGGTCTAAGGAAAAGGAGTCTAGGTATAGCTGTTGCAACAATGAACTATATGACTTGATCGTGTTGCAATCCTTCGAGGAATGTCCAATCACATCATTCTCCAATGATATGATCACGTTGTCAATTAGCATAAATGCCCATGATCTTGAAACCCAGCTCATCCTCATGACCAACGAACTAGTATGAATAGAGGCTACTAGGGACTTGGTTGTTTCATACCACACCTGTACCAATGTTACTACTTGGCACAGTTATAGCACAATATGAAACTATTATAAACTAATTGAGATATGACAATAAAAACCTATTGCATATCTCCTTCAGTCTCCCACTTGCACTAGAGTACAAATAATCCAGCTCGCATTTTACTCATATAAACCATATACCATATGCGTTTATAGATCATGCATGCTCGTGGGAAACGTCATGTCCATGTTCTGTTTTACTAGATCATTATGTCTTTTGCAAACCGTTAATGTCTTCCTAATTTTGACATTCACACCATTATTGTATAATGGGTCGAAGCATTTGTTTGGCGACAAAGTGAGACTTTGTTTCTAGTGTTTATAATGACGGTTGTTTTCACTGTTGTCATCTAAACTTCAAAACACACTTTGCTATCCTTTGTGTATATACTATAGTCATGGCAGCAGAATGAGGCCGGATTCCAGGAGCTTATAGTGACTTTAGATCAACCTCGAGGGCTTTCTCATGGGCACTGGGCCCTAGGACACATCATTCTATGTTAAAAGCGAACTAGCCCCGCCATAACATTATACATCACATCAGATGGAGCTTTTATACTTCTATATCTATGTAGATCATAGTACATGAAATGCAACTACGCCACTTACTTTGCTTCTTGTCATTTAAGTACAAACTTAATTCTGGTTCAGTGATCAACTCAGGAATCACTTAAAGACATGCTCTAACAGTTAAGACTTTGTCCTACCAACCAGAACCTTGGGTCACATTACGTCGAGTATACAACATGGTTATATGGAAGAACATATGACTGAGGCACAGGAGATGCAACACATCTCTTTGTTTCAACCATAGTTGCAATACTCAATGCTTCATATAGTAAGAACTACTTTCTCACCTTGTTCCATTCTGAGCTTCTTCGGAATCTTGTCTTAGGACATTCTGAACATCTTTCAGAATCAAGTCTAGGAAGCATTCGACATTCAGTGTTTATTAAACTCACCAATCTATCTCGATAGATCTCTTTGTTTAATAACTTCAGCTTCATCCTTATTTATCTAACTTAAACATTATTAACACCAATCACATCATTCATATATGTTGTCCACATATCCCAGAATGATTTCATGCTCCCACTCAAATATGACATTCATGTTTGAGATCCAGGGATTTCACTTAGCTCCCACTCAAAATATGTCAGCTACATATTATGAATTACGCAAGCTGATTTGCTCCCACTCAAATCTAGGTCCTCTCGATAATCTTGGACATTCCAAAATTCTTTGATCATCATCAATTTGAGAATTCCAATTACGAGACTTCAATATCCATATATTTCTATTGTAAATCCAAAAGACTTAAGTATCACTACTGTTGTAGTCAACTCCTTGAATTTGTCCAAACTTGTGACAAATCGAGCTTTTTGTCATTCATTAAGTTTCATTTCCTTCTTATGACTTTGCAGTCATTCAGAAATATCAATTAAACTTCTTTACTTTAATAAGATCAAGTAACATGTTACTTTGCAATCTTAAATGTAACTTAATACAGGATTTTATGACTCCTAGTCATTTCTCGCACTTAGGTCCATCATGCTTCTTTGTATTTTGTAGGTATGTCTTGTTCAAAACATGACAAGTGAATCAATAATACAATTCCACAAACTTGTAGAATATATAGTTGAATCCTACTTTCTTTAGTAAAAGTATTCACTAAAACTTTATGATCATTATCAACAGTTTCTCCTCTATTTGTAGAGTTTGGTTTCACGAGACAAATTTCGCTGCGCCACTCAATAATTCGGAGGTAAGGTCAAATACCTTGTTTTGATCTTTTACTTTCTTCCACTTGTATCTTCATCAAGATACGTCAATTTTGGACAACAACAGGTTTGCCCCTTTTGTGGAAGATGCATTCGTAGCTTCCTAAGAATGCTCTACAAAGACTTGTTTATTCGACACGATTTCGACTTATCGAAATCTCCAGAAACTCGAATTTGCCATAACACTTATGGTGTTGTTTCCACGAATCTTTTAGATGTTCCTTTGTATTTCAAATGAGTGTTTACTTATTTCGATCTCTAACTCTAAACGATAACTATAACCCCTATAAGAGATGATATTATACCATATTTATCTTAATACATAATGATTATGATGTTTAGATATTTCAACATAGTTTGAATTCATCCAATTATCATAATTTGTAAAACATCTTTCACAAGTCCCTTCTATGCTAAACTACTTGAATACTTTAGTCATGTCGATCAAATTGAAGAGACTTCTTATTCTTGTTAATTTCAATATCCTCTTATTGTTGTGAACTCATTTGAACAATTCAAATCATTTCGAACTCATGTTTCATTAAGTAAATACGCTTATTCACTTATGTCCACAATAAACAAATGATTTCCACTACTTGCTGAAAATACGATACATCACTATGTATAAGATTCAACATTTCTTCGCATATCACCGTTTTACCAGAATGCGGAGTTTTAGTCATTCTACCCAAGAGGCATGGTTTTGCAAAGTCTCTAGATTAAGCATCTAGGACCCCGATCTTCATAAAGAACATGCAATAACCAAAATGACTTAAACTATAGTGTCATCTCATTATTAAACTTTGGATATCTTTTAGCATTATAATCCTTTTATAAATGTTTAAACCATTATCACTAACATAGTTATGAGAATAACTTGTTTGTAATCGTAATGTGACCATAACGGTATTGTTCATAAGAATAGTACAAATTGGCTTGTAACTTGTTCATATGAATAATCGTCTCGCCAAAAGCAAGACACAAAAACATGGATTACAAATTTGTATTCAAGTCTACTAATCCAAATGACAAACTTTGAGGAAAGAGGTGATGTCGTCCATCAACTGTTTTGCTTGCTGTCATCAAGTCACGCTGCCTCAAAAACAACAATTCTCAAGAAGATCCTCCTGTTTTCACAAAACGGGACAAGTATCAAATACTTTGCAAACTGCAACGAGTTTTGCAAGAATCACATTTATAATTTTGTATATCTTACATATAGCTTTTCATCCATGACCTCCATTGCAATCAAGCCCTTCCAAGAGTTCTCAACTCTAATGCAAGATCGTTAAGTGTTTTGCCAAACATTCCCTTTTTCATCCATGATGGAGGAAAACCCATCCAACTGCTCATACTCTATGTGCCTTATTCTGTAGAATACAAAATGTAGCCCAACTCTCAATCGAATGGAGAATGGCTTATTGGATGATTATGGAGAAAACACAAACAATCCGGAGTCATCGAATTATCTCCTAATGGTTATTGTATCAAGAAGAGAAGATCACCTTTTATGAGGATATCCCTCAGGCGTGGGTATTAATCTATGAGGTTGGACCCTTTTGCTAAGTTCCATATTAAGAAATATATTCCCATGGTCGCAAAGGACATCAACAGGATAGGCCATGATATAATAAGATATTCGCAAATAGACATCTAGATTAAGTTCATAATAAGAGATCAATTTATAACTAGTCTCCACTAAAATTGTCATCCCCTAGATGATTTTAGTGATCACATGATCCCTATCCTCTGTACCTCCCCTGATTGTCACGGCCATCAGTGCATTATCAAAGGTAGACATTCACAAATGTCAATCACATCATCCATGTGACTCATGCTCGATCTTTCGATTTCTTGTGTTCTGAGGCCATGTCTGCACATGCTAGGCTCGCCAAATCTAACTTGTGTGTATTTGCTGTGTAACATGGCTTACACCCACTGTATGCGAACGTAGATATGTCTGACCCCTACTCACTGCAGGGCGCCTCATAACAAAGAACTTTCTTGGTGGTGCACACAAAAGGGGAACACGGAACATTGGAATTAAATAGGGATTATCTTATTTGCTACCGTTGAGTATCTAATACTAGCACACAATAAGATGTAAAACAGGTATCAACATCATATGTAAAATGTGATATGATATGGTCTTTCTTGCGCCTTGATCTCCATCGAGCGCTCCGGCATGATCTCCATCTTGCCCTTGGTTTGACGCCAAGTCCACAACGCCTCCACCAGGTCGTCCATCGGAACGATGACTATTACTATACTGCTTAGCAATAGAAAACTAAACTACTTTACCTTCGTAACAACCATTGCCATATCATAATCACATGCCCCCTGCAAAATAAAGTTAGGCGCCTCTACTTTATCTATTGCAAGTTTTACGTGGTTGTTAGGGCTTTCGCAATAGAACCGTATCTAAACTACGAACTTTCCAACCACAACATGGATCCAACAGTTGTATCTATTACACCCCTTTCGGGGCCCTCCGTTGTAAATGCTATATCAACTATTGAATGAGAGACAGACACCTGCTAGCCACTTATATGGTACAAGCCGTATGTTGAGCGTAGAAACAGTCTCGCGTACGAATACGCGTAAGGTCCATCCGGGCCGCTTCATCAAACAATACCGCGATATAAACAAGTACACGTCAGAGGGTAACAACTAAGGGATCAATGCCCGCACAATACTTGTGCGTACTGGCCGTACAGCACACCTACGCATAGATCGACTCTGATACCACTAAAGGGGATCGTAGCAGAAAACAAAAAAAATTCCTACGATGGAACCCCAAAATTGCGTAGGATCTATCTATGTAGTAATGCGATAACGGCCAATGCGTAGAGAATACATACCCTTGTAGACCGTACGCGGTTAACGTTCCGCGGGGAACGTGGTTGATGTAGTCGTACTCGTAGCCGACCTCAAGGTCGTGAAGCTCCTCGCAGGTCACCCCTTGCTCCTTCTTCATCTTCATCGTGCAGCAGCTCCGGCTCACGACATTTAAGCGCCCCAAGTGTTGCGCCTCGTGTCTTCATACACATCTGGTGCACGATGAGACCTCCGGCTCGCCGATCCCTCCGGGAGTGCGGAAGTTGATATCCGGCTAGGAATCCCTGCAGCGCAACGGCGTGCTACAGGTGTTCCTCGATCGCACAACCCATACTTGGGGCCATGGTCACAAGGGCTAGGAGAGAGGGAAGGAGGAAGTCAACCAAAGGACTTCTCCAAATATTGGTGTGTTTCATCCCACCCATGGGCACCCCTTTATATAGGGGGAGGGGGTGTGCCCTCCCCTTTGGGTTTCCCATGTGGGACTATTCAAGGGAGATGGGGAGGCGCATGGGCCCTTAGGGCACCATGGGCCGGCCGGCCAGGGGTGGGCCCCACCCCGCGCACAGCCCTAGACTGGCCGGGTGGGCCCCCTTGAGGCGCCTGGGCCTTGGCCCTTTGTCCCTTGGCCCTTCCCTCCTTCGGTTGTGTAGGGGTTCGTAGCATGGAAAACAAAAATTTTCTATCGCATACAAACAAACAAGCCAAGATCTATCTACTAGATTGTAGCAACGAGTCGATGGAATAACTCACCCTCGAAGATTCCAAAGTGTTTAACGAGAGCAGATTCTCGTGGGTGATGTAGTCGTACTCTTTCCGATCTCAAGATCGCGTAGACGATCCTTCCGGCGCCGCGTTCCCGCAGCGCTCCGCAGTCGGTCACACGTTCGGTACTCGACGAAGACCTTCCTCTCCCTTGTTCCAGCAGGCAGCGGAGGTTGTAGCACTCTCCTCGCGATTCCGGCAGCACAACGGCGTGGTACCGGAAGTAGAGGGGAAATCCCGCAGGGCTTCGCCTTAAGCCGGTGCGAGTATGGTGGAGCTTATGAGAGAGGCTATTAGTGGTCTAGTAATTAGACACACCAATTAGAAGGCTCTAAACCAATTAGAAGGCTCTAAACCGAATAGCTCTAAACCGGGGTCTAGATCTAGGGTTTAGTTTAGAGGATAGGAAACTTGTGTTGTGTCTAGAGGAGGAGGCCCTGCCCCTCCTTTTATAGGTGGGAGGGCCGGCGCCATGGGGAGGAGTTCCTCCCCAACTCGGCCTAGGGAGGTGCGCCGGCCTAGGGGAGGAACCCTCCTCCAACTCGGCCTCCACCTCTCCTCCTCTTTCTCCACTTTCCGAAACTGGCAGTTTGACCGAAAACTGGCAGTTTGACTTTTCCAATTAGGATTTGAATTAACCCTTTATTTCGGACAGCGAGAACACTTAGTACATGATGCAATCATTCCAACATGCAATGACACATTCATGTACCCCTTCCCCCCCGGAGTGCCGGACATTCCGGGACCTTCTAGAATGTTCCCGATGAAAACACCGGAACCATTCCCCAACTCCGAAACGGAACTTTCCTTATATGAATCTTATTCTCCGGACCATTCCGGATCACCTCGTGATATCCCGGATCCCATCCGAGACTCCGAACAACATTCGGTCTCTTTCTCATAATACCATAACTACTCAAACAACGTCGAATCCTTAAGTGTGTCTCCCTACGGTTCGTGAATTATGCGGACATGATCGAGACACTTCTCCGAACAATAACCAATAGAGGAATCTGGAAATTCATATGGCTCCCACATATTTCTACGATTACTTTGCGATCGAATGAACCACTTACATACGATACCAATTTCCCTTTGTCTCACGATATGTTACTTATCCGAGGTTATGATCGTCGGTATCTCTGTATACCTAGTTCAACCTCGTTACTGATAAGTACTCTTTTCTCGTTCCCGTGATATGTGATCCCTTGTGACCCAGTCACATGCTTGCAAGCTAATTGGATGACATTTCACCGAGAGGGCCCAGAGAATATCTATCCGTCATGTGGATGGACAAATCCCACTCTTGATCCATGTGTTTCAACCAATACTTTCCGAACACTCAATGCCACCTTTATAGCCACCCTGTTACGGTGTGGTGTTTGACGACATCAAAGCATCCATCCAGCAAAGGTGATATGCATGATCTCATGGTCGAAGGAATTAGGTTACTATGTATCAGAAAGCATATAGCAATTGAACTATTGAAATGACTTGATCTTTATGCTACGCTTGTCTATAGGAGTATGTCCACCATATCATTCTCCTAACGATATGATCTTGTTGTTAATAACATCTCAATGTTCATGATAGGGAAACCACAATCATCTATTAACCAACAAGCTAGTGAAGTATAGAGGCTATACTAGGGACTTCAATTTAAGTTTACAATTCACACAAGTATTAATGTTTCCTTGTTAATACTATTATAGCATGAATATAAACATTTATCATAAACACAAAGATATAATAATAACTATATTTATTATTGCCTCTAGGGCATATCTCCAACAGTCTCCCACTTGCACTAGAGTCATCTAATCTAGATTACATGGTAATATACCGAACACCCATGGCAGTTTGGTGTTGGTCATGTTTTGCCCTCGGGAGAGGTTTAGTCAACGGATCCGCCACATTCAGATCTGTGTGTACTTTGCAAATCTTTATATCCCCATCCTGGATATGTTCTCGAATAGCGTGAAAACGCAGCTCGATATGCTTCAGCTTCTTGTGTGACCTTGGTTCTTGCGCATTGGCTATGGCGCCCATGTTATCACAGTAGATAGACATTGGGTCCAGCGCACTTGGAACCACACCCAGCTCTATAATGAACTCTTTCATCCATATCGCTTCTTGTGAAGCCTCCGAAGCAGCCATGTATTCCGATTCAGTTGAAGATCTCGCCACAACGCTTTGCTTTGCACTCCTCCAGCTAACTGCTGCACCATTCAAAATAAATACGTATCCAGATTGTGATTTAGAATCATCCGGATCGGTGTTCCAACTAGCATCGGTGTAACCATTAACAACGAGCTGTTCATCACCTCCATAAGAAAGAACCATATCCTTAGTTCTTCTCAAGTACTTAAGGATGTTTTTGACCGCTGTCCAATGATCCACTCCTGGATCACTTTGATATCTGCTAGTTAGACTAACAGCATATGCGATGTCGGGTCTAGTACATAGCATGGCATACATTAGAGATCCTATGGCTGAGGCATAGGGAGTCTTACTCATCCTTTCTCTATCTTCTGCCGATGTCGGACTTTGAGTTTTACTCAAGGTCGTATTGGGCAACATGGGCAAGAACCCTTTCTTGCTATCTTCCATTCCAAACCTCTTTAGAACTTTGTCCAAATATGTACTTTGTGACAATGATATTTGGCGTTTCGATCTATCTCTATAAATCTTTATGCCTAATATGTAAGCTGCTTCGCCAAGATCCTTCATTGAAAAACTATTATTCAAATATTCCTTGACACTATTAAGAAGGTCTACATCATTCCCAATCAACAATATGTCATCCACATACAGTATTAAGAATGCTACAGAGCTCCCACTCACTTTCTTGTAAATACAAGCTTCTCCATAAGTTTGTATAAAACCAAAACTTTTGATTACCTTATCAAAACGTTGATTCCAACTTCGGGATGCCTGCTTCAATCCATAGATGGACCGTTGAAGTTTGCATACCTTGTTAGCATCTTTAGGATCGACAAAACCTTTGGGTTGCATCATATACAACTCTTCATCAATGTCTCCATTGAGGAATGCTGTTTTGACATCTATCTGCCATATCTCATAATCATAATATGCAGCGATTGCTAACATAATCCTCACAGACTTTAGCTTCGCTACCGGTGAGAAAGTCTCATCGTAGTCAACTCCTTGAATTTGTCGAAACCCTTTTGCGACAAGTCGAGCTTTATAGACAGTAACATTACCATCAGCATCTGTTTTCTTCTTGAAAATCCATTTGTTCTCGACAGCCTTCCGGCCATCCGGTAAGTCCACCAAAGTCCATACTTGGTTTTCGTACATGGATCCAATCTCGGATTTCATGGCTTCTTGCCATTTATTGGAATCTGGGCTCATCATCGCTTCCTCATATGTCTCAGGGTCATCGGTGTTGTCCACCAACATGACATTCATAACGGAATCATACCAATCTGGAGTGGTATGAGTTCTCGTTGACCTTCGAGGCTCTGTAGTAACTTCAACCGAAGTTTCATGATCACCATCATTAGCTTCCTCTCTTATTGGTGCAGGCACCACAGGAACTTCTTCCGGTGCTGCGCTACTCGCAATTTCGAGAGAAGGTTCGACAACCTCGTCGAGTTCTACTTTCCTTCCAGTCACTTCTTTCGAGAGAAATTCCTTCTCTAGAAAGGATCCATTCTTGGCAACGAAGATTTTGCCTTCGGATCTATGATAGAAGGTATACCCAATAGTTTCCTTCGGGTATCCTATGAAGACGCATTTTTCCGCTTTGGGTTCAAGCTTGTCCGGCTGTAACTTCTTTACATAGGCTTCGCATCCCCAAACTTTAAGGAACGACAATTTAGGTTTCTTCCCAAACCATAATTCATACGGTGTCGTTTCAACGGATTTAGATGGTGCCCTATTTAAAGTGAATGCGGCTGTTTCTAATGCATAACCCCAAAATGATAGTGGTAGATCTGTAAGTGACATCATAGAACGAACCATATCTAAGAGGGTTCGATTACGACGTTCAGACACACCATTACGCTGTGGTGTTCCCGGCGGTGTCAATTGTGAAAGTATTCCGCATTTCTTCAAATGCTCGCCAAACTCGTAACTTAGATATTCACCTCCACGATCAGAACGTAGAAATTTAATCTTCTTGTTACGTTGATTCTCTACCTCACTTTGAAACTCCTTAAACTTCTCGAAAGTTTCGGACTTATGTTTCATGAAATAGATATACCCATATCTACTCAAGTCATCTGTGAAGGTAAGAACATAACGATAACCACTGCGCGATGCTACACTCATTGGACCACACACATCGGTATGTATGATTTCCAATAAGTCTGTGGCTCGCTCCATCATACCAGAAAATGGAGTCTTAGTCATTTTACCCATCAGACATGCTTCGCATCTTTCAAGTGATTCAAAATCAAGTGATTCAAGAAGTCCATCGGAATGGAGTTTCTTCATACGCTTCACTCCAATGTGACCAAGACGACAGTGCCACATATAGGTCAAGTTATCGCTTGATTTTAAACATTTAGCTTCAATGTTATTAATATGTGTATTTCCACTATCGAGATTCAATATGAATAGACCATCTATCAAAGGTGCATGTGCATAAAACATATTACTCATATAAATCGAACAACCATTATTCTCGGATTTAAATAAGTAACCGTCTCGCAATAAACAAGATCCAGATATAATGTTCATGCTCAACGCAGGCACCAAATAACAATTATTTAAGTATAAAACTAATCCCGATGGTAGATGAAGAGGTAGCGTGCCGACCGCGATCACATCAACCTTTGATCCGTTTCCCACGCGCATCGTCACCTCGTTCTTCGCTAGCTTTCGTTTATTCTGCAGCTCCTGTTTCGAGTTACAAATATGAGCAACCGAACCAGTATCAAATACCCAGGCACTACTACGAATACTAGTGAAATACACATCAATAATATGTATATCAAATATACCTTTCTTCTTGATGTTGCCGTTCTTCAAATCCGCCAAGTACTTTGGGCAATTCCGTTTCCAGTGACCTTCCCCTTTGCAGTAAAAGCACTCAGTATCAGGCTTAGGTCCAGCCTTGGTCCTCTTCGTCGGCATGGTAACTTGCTTACCACCCTTCTTGAAGTGTCCCTTCTGCTTAGACTTGCCTTTCTTGAATTTGGTGGTCTTATTGACCATCAACACTTGGTGCTCTTTCTTGATCTCCACTTCTGCAGACTTCAACATAGCAAATAGTTCTGGCAACTCTTTGTTCATGTTCTGCATGTTGTAGTTCATCACAAAGTTCTTGTAACTTGGTGGTAGTGATTGGAGGATGCGGTAAACTCCCAAAGTATTAGGAATCACTATACCCAAGCTTTGAAGTTTGTTTGCGTGCCCAGACATTTTAAGCACATGCTCACTGACGGAGCTACCCTCTTCCATCTTGCAGTTAAAGAACTTTTCAGAAGCTTCATAACTTTCAATTGCCGCATGAGTCTCAAAAATTAATTTGAGATCCTCGACAATATCATATGGGTCTGACTCTTCAAACCTTTTCTGAAGCTCCGATTCTAAACCATACAAGATAGCACACTGAACTATGGAGTACTGATTCTTCCGAGCAAGGTAAACATTCTTTACTTCATCGGTAGCATCAGCTGCAGGTGGGTCACCTAGCGGTGCATCCAGCACATAGGTCAAATTACCAGCTGTGAGGACAATCCTCAAATTGCGGAACCAATCCGCGAAGTTGCTTCCATTGTTTTTCAACTTTTCTTTCTCTAGGAACGCATTAAAATTGATGGTAGGGGCTGCCATTGATCTACAACATATTTGCAATAGTTTAGACTAAGTTTATGACAAATTGAGTTCAAATTAATTAATGAAATTAAACTAGGTGAACTCCCACTCAAAACAACATCCCTCACATTGTTTTAGTGATCACATGAACCAAATCCACTACATCAACACCGATCATCACGAGAGTTGATATAGTTTTCAATGGCGAACAATCGACATGTTCATCATATCTGCTATATGATTCATGCTTTACCTTTCGGCGATCCGTGTTCCTGAGGCCATGTCTGTACATGCTAGGCTCGTCAAGATCAAACCTTAGCTACCGCATAAGCAAATCTGGCTTGCTTACGTTGTATTCACCCGTGGAATCAAAGACACCCGATCATCACGTGGTGCTTCGAAGCAACAAGCTTTAGCAACGGTGCTAACTAAGGGCGAACACTTTAGACTTGAAATTTATGTGCATGAGGGATCATCTTATAATGCTACCGTCGTCTACTAAGCAATACAAGATGCATAAAGGATTAACATCACATGCAATTCATAATATGTGATATGATATGGCCTTTCTTCTTTGTGCTTCCGATCTCCATCTTCAAGCACGAACATGATCTCCATCATCACCGGCATAGCATCAAGGTCAATGACGCTTCTCCATGGTTGTCGTCCACCAGCTTCAACTATTACAACTATTTTGAATAGACACGCAGGTCTTAACAGAAATTAAAGACAACCATATGGCTCCTGCCGGTTGCCAACTTACAATAAGGAACATTGCATACATCAAATATAATCACAATCATGGCCATATCACATCACTGCACACCCCTGCAAAACAAAGTTAGACGCTTCTACTTTCTTTGCATATTTTACGTGGTTTGGGGCTTTCCATAAGTGTCGTTCTAACTTACGAACAAGAACCACAACATTGATACTAGCATTGTTGATCACCCGTTGTAAATTGGATCTTTACTATGCTAGGAGAAACAGGCACCCGCAAAGCCACTTATGCAAAACGAGTTGCATGTCAAGCGTGGAGCAAGTCTCATGAACGATGTCATGTAAGGTTAGCCCGGGCCGCTTCATCCCAACATACCGCAAGATGCAAAGTACACAAAAAGCAATCTACAATAAAAGCATCAACGCCCACAATGACCATTGTGTTCTACTCGTGCAACAGATCTACATATAGACACGGCTCTGATACCACTGTAGGGGTTCGTAGCATGGAAAACAAAAATTTTCTATCGCATACAAACAAACAAGCCAAGATCTATCTACTAGATTGTAGCAACGAGTCGATGGAATAACTCACCCTCGAAGATTCCAAAGTGTTTAACGAGAGCAGATTCTCGTGGGTGATGTAGTCGTACTCTTTCCGATCTCAAGATCGCGTAGACGATCCTTCCGGCGCCGCGTTCCCGCAGCGCTCCGCAGTCGGTCACACGTTCGGTACTCGACGAAGACCTTCCTCTCCCTTGTTCCAGCAGGCAGCGGAGGTTGTAGCACTCTCCTCGCGATTCCGGCAGCACAACGGCGTGGTACCGGAAGTAGAGGGGAAATCCCGCAGGGCTTCGCCTTAAGCCGGTGCGAGTATGGTGGAGCTTATGAGAGAGGCTATTAGTGGTCTAGTAATTAGACACACCAATTAGAAGGCTCTAAACCAATTAGAAGGCTCTAAACCGAATAGCTCTAAACCGGGGTCTAGATCTAGGGTTTAGTTTAGAGGATAGGAAACTTGTGTTGTGTCTAGAGGAGGAGGCCCTGCCCCTCCTTTTATAGGTGGGAGGGCCGGCGCCATGGGGAGGAGTTCCTCCCCAACTCGGCCTAGGGAGGTGCGCCGGCCTAGGGGAGGAACCCTCCTCCAACTCGGCCTCCACCTCTCCTCCTCTTTCTCCACTTTCCGAAACTGGCAGTTTGACCGAAAACTGGCAGTTTGACTTTTCCAATTAGGATTTGAATTAACCCTTTATTTCGGACAGCGAGAACACTTAGTACATGATGCAATCATTCCAACATGCAATGACACATTCATGTACCCCTTCCCCCCCGGAGTGCCGGACATTCCGGGACCTTCTAGAATGTTCCCGATGAAAACACCGGAACCATTCCCCAACTCCGAAACGGAACTTTCCTTATATGAATCTTATTCTCCGGACCATTCCGGATCACCTCGTGATATCCCGGATCCCATCCGAGACTCCGAACAACATTCGGTCTCTTTCTCATAATACCATAACTACTCAAACAACGTCGAATCCTTAAGTGTGTCTCCCTACGGTTCGTGAATTATGCGGACATGATCGAGACACTTCTCCGAACAATAACCAATAGAGGAATCTGGAAATTCATATGGCTCCCACATATTTCTACGATTACTTTGCGATCGAATGAACCACTTACATACGATACCAATTTCCCTTTGTCTCACGATATGTTACTTATCCGAGGTTATGATCGTCGGTATCTCTGTATACCTAGTTCAACCTCGTTACTGATAAGTACTCTTTTCTCGTTCCCGTGATATGTGATCCCTTGTGACCCAGTCACATGCTTGCAAGCTAATTGGATGACATTTCACCGAGAGGGCCCAGAGAATATCTATCCGTCATGTGGATGGACAAATCCCACTCTTGATCCATGTGTTTCAACCAATACTTTCCGAACACTCAATGCCACCTTTATAGCCACCCTGTTACGGTGTGGTGTTTGACGACATCAAAGCATCCATCCAGCAAAGGTGATATGCATGATCTCATGGTCGAAGGAATTAGGTTACTATGTATCAGAAAGCATATAGCAATTGAACTATTGAAATGACTTGATCTTTATGCTACGCTTGTCTATAGGAGTATGTCCACCATATCATTCTCCTAACGATATGATCTTGTTGTTAATAACATCTCAATGTTCATGATAGGGAAACCACAATCATCTATTAACCAACAAGCTAGTGAAGTATAGAGGCTATACTAGGGACTTCAATTTAAGTTTACAATTCACACAAGTATTAATGTTTCCTTGTTAATACTATTATAGCATGAATATAAACATTTATCATAAACACAAAGATATAATAATAACTATATTTATTATTGCCTCTAGGGCATATCTCCAACAGGTTGTCCCTCATGGGTCCTTTTTCCCTAGGAAGTTTGGCCCATTAGTGGAATACCCCTTGAAATTAGATTTTAATATTATATTTAATATTAATTACATTAATTAATATGTAAATACATATTACAAAATCCATCTTGACCCGAAACACCTTTCGGTTCCCTTTCGATTTCCTCTGAACGACTTCGGATCTTTCCAAGAATGATTCCAATCCTTTATTCTTTCTCTGAACAACTTCGGATCTCTCTACGGAACAATTCCGGCTTTCTCTTTCTCTACTATGATTATTCCTTACGAATGATCGCTCTCATCGTACCCTTAAGTGTATCCTCTCATGGCTCGAGAATGCTCTAGACATGATCTGTATCAATGATCAACAGAGGGACCAGGGATATCCATGTGACCCCTATGCATTCCCGATGACAATGTCGTTTGAACCGCTAAATGTAGCATTCTTGTCCTTTTGTTTCTCGATACAACTTGTCCGAGATCCGATCATTGGTATCCCATACCTTGTTCAATCTCGTTCACAACAAGTTCTGTTTTCTTGTTAGCGTGATATTACATCCCTGTGACCGAGTCACATGTTGCAACATTTATGGATGTAATCTCACCAAGCCGTCCGTATGTATCTTTACCCGTCATGTGGGTGAACAAATTCCGGTCTTGCAGTCACATGTCATCAATTGTTCCTTTGGAATACTCAACGTACACCTTTATGGCCACCGTATTACCAGATGATGGTTGATGCAGTCAAAGCAGCCTCGGGAAACAGTGAGTAATATGAGCTCACGGTCTAAGGAAAAGGAGTCTAGGTATAGCTATTGCAACAATGAACTATATGAATTGATCGTGTTGCAATCCTTTGAGTAATGTCCAATCACATCATTCTCCAATGATATGATCCCGTTGTCAATTGGCATAAACTCCCATGATCTTGAAATCCAGATCATCCTCATGACCAACGAACTAGTATGAATAGAGGCTACTAGGGACTTGGTTGTTTCATACCACACCTGTACCAATGTTTCTACTTGGCACAGTTATAGCACAATATGAAACTATTATAAACTAATTGAGATATGACAATAAAAACCTATTCATTATTTGCCTCTAGGGCATATCTCTTTCAGTTTCTTGTGATATCCAGGTTGCTTTTGAAGAAAGGGAGCCGTCTATTTTACAACCTGTATCACTAGGCTATGCATTGTCACTTGTGGATGTTTTAGTACCTAATACAATTGAGGAGATTGTTGTTGACATTGCTAATTTGGAGCTTCAGGCAACATCTGCGACATATTGTGAATCTATTCCTTTACTGAAGCCTCCTTGTGATTTGCCTCACACTACTCTTTCAGCACCATGTGATAGTTTACCAAATTCATATTTTGATCATGTGGTACTGATTACACATAAAGAAATAACTGCTCGAATACTACCTACAGATATTGTGGATTCCATCATGCTAAATGAATCTATGAGTATGAGTTGTGCTATAGATAAGATTTCTGAAGTTTCATTTCTAAATTCTAGCACATATTCTCCTTGTTTCACTTTCAATTTAATTGGTGAATATAGCATGGATGAAAATTTTCTTGTGGATCACATATGCATTACTTGTGATAGAATCGCTGAATTGAAACAAGCTGTTTTCAGCCATATATGCAATGTGTCACAAAATGTTTGCTATGGGAAAATAGTTCATGTTCGACATATTATGGAAATACATTCTGGTCTAGTTGACATATTGCAACCAACACAAGTAATTTTACCTATGTTGGATTGTTCTAATCTTGCTAGAATAGAACCCAAGTTTTCATATTCATTGTGCTTGTCCAAAAAGTCTTTGTCTAGTTATGTTACTACTTTAGACTTCACTACTATTTGCAAATTGAGTTGCATCTTACATACTGGAGAACATGATCATGTTCATAATAATCAGAGTAGCGCGGTTGAAGCATGGCATGAATCAATTTGGTTTTCACACATATTGAATTGGTTTGATCTTGTTCACAACTTTGATCATAGATCTTCTTTGAGAAAACTGAATTTAATATTGAAGAACAATACTATCTATTTAGTTGTTTTTCACCATGGTAATAATTCTTTGTACTTCACTTATATGTGCAATTTAGGTTGTTTGATGTATACTAGACATAATTTTCATGTGAACAACAATAATACAACATGTTATATATACATATGCTATGCGTACACATTGTTCTTTTTGTTTCTTCCACTTTAAGTTTACCCAAAGCCATGGACGGATTTTGATGAAGAAAGGGAGGATGATGAGTATATATACAAGGATTACAATGATTCTGACTGCTTGAACTAGAAGGAAATATTGAGTCAAATCAATAATGACTATCAGATTTAATATCCTTCGGACTAGCGCTAGCGGGAAGGAGAGGGAGGAATGCGAGAAGTCCAACGTGATGATCATCCAAGGATGTATGAGGGAGGAGCAGGAGGCAGGCGCAATACAAGCAAGGGAGATCATCAAAGAGAAGAAACATTCAGTTCGGACAGATAGAAGTCCTGACATTGAAACGGACGTGGATTCCTCATACAAACTCCAAATCAAGCAAATAAGCACTTGTTGGATAGATAATTCCAAGATCTTTCCAATGAGTGCTTCCACGTCTCAAGACCCTAGATAATCCGGCACCCACACACCAGATAATCCGTCCCTGCTTTAGAGATTCTGCTAAGGACTTCGGCATGATGTTCTGTCCCGGGGCAGATATTTGACCGGACTTTTCCCCTGGAAAATCCGGCCCACTTAGACCAGATAATCTGGCCCTAAAAGTTTCCATCAGATTTGGACGGATTTGACTGTATCAGACACATTTTCGTTTTGTGTTTTTTGGATGTTCCGGTGGCCATATAAGCCTGGGAACGCCCTCTAGTTTAGGTTAGACCACGTTAAAACTATTTTGGAGTTGTTTCTTTCATAGAACCTCTGGAATTACTTTGTGATCGATTTTACCAACTATATTTGAGTGTGGTCTATTGTTCCATCAGGAATTACTAGAGTGCAAACTACCGTTCGTGGTCGACGGCTACGTGCGCAAGAGCGTGGTGTTGTGAATATCCTACAAGGTTCGAGAGTTGTTGCATTGGCATTAGGGATCGAGCGGGAGAGTTCATAGCTACAGGCTAGTTATCTATCATCTACCATCATCACCACCATCCGCTTACTGACAAGACCGGGCCACCCCATATCATTGATCTTGTTGAAGCGTTCGCGATGAGCCTGATCCCTGAACTGTATCCCCATGCGTTCCTGGGTGATTTCCCAAGAAGCGCTAGCGGTTGCACGAGCACGAGTTTGGCTCCTTGTGTTCATCTTCTAAAACATTGAAGAAAGGCGAAGATAAAACTTTTTTGATCCAACAATAGTAAGTATAATATGTTCCTCTTATAAGCACACTAAAGAATCTCCTCAAGATAATAATCTAGGTAAGAGAATCATGGAAATTGGTTCATAGTAGGTCTCACCCTAGATTGGTAGTGACAATAGATCGAAGATGAATTTGCGAAAAGGAATTGGAGAATCGGAGGAGAAACATACAATAGATCACTTGTCTGCGAGGGAATCGAATGAAATTGAGTAGAGATGAAGATCCCTTGAGGTTTTGAGAGAGTGGAGGTAGAGGAAAGAAAAAGGATTGAAGTTTTGGAGTTGGGAGTACCTTCCCGTGTGATTTTGTGGTCGGACGCAACTATACGGGCGTATAGTTGGTGTTCTGTCAAAATATTAGGTCTTCCTCCTGGCGGCATAGCTATACGACCGCAACTATACGGGCAGAACAACACGTTCCGGCCGTATAGTTGGTCGTTAAGCTGTCTATCCATGCGAAAGAAAATTTACAAAAGGCCTCAATATCTATACAACCGGAACTATACGGCCGGAATTTTTATTTCCGCTGTATAGTTGGTCGTTAAACTCTCAGTACATATGAATAGAATTTGTACGGATGCATTGGTATCTATATGACCGTAATTATACGGCTGAAATTTTTATTCCCTCAGTATAGTTGGTTGTTAAACTGTCTGTACATAAGAAAAGAAATTGTACGGAGGCATTGATATCTATACGGCCGGGACTATACGGCAAGAATTTTTTATTCCTGCCGTATAGTTGGTCGTTAAACTCTCAGTACATATTGCAGAATTTTTTTTGATGGCAAAGATAACTATACGACCGGAACTATACGCCCGGAATTTTTATTCCCACCTTATAGTTGGTCGTTAAATCGTCTGTGTCCATCAAAAAATTTCTGTTTCTTTGTAAACTTTTTCTTTTCCTATAACTTAGCGATATACCTTGTTTTTGACAAAAAATATTTTTGACCAACAATAGCATGAATAATGCAGAAATTCAAGTACTACCAAATTTCTTCTCCCTAAATGGAGTATTCTAGCACTCTTTATTGAACATGAACTTAAACTAAAACTAAAAAGTTAACTCAAACCTTAATTTAACATGGGTTGCCTCCCATGGAGCGCTCTTTTATGGTCGATAGCTTGACCTTGATGATATTCACTTGGGCCAGTTGAGTGGAACACCCACTCCAAAGTAATTGGCCTTCAAAGTGATGGCCTCCTTCTTGTCATGTTTGGCTTTCTTCTTCCTAGGGAAATGAATAACAAAAGTATCCCGCGAAGGCAATTGCAAGTTCACGTTCCCTTCATGAAGGTTAATTAAAGCCTTTATGGTTATTAAGAAAGGACGACCTAGTATTATAGGAGCAACAGTGTCTTTAGGCTTGTCAACAATAACAAAATCAATGAGAGCAGGACAGCCTTTGATGTAAACTAAAGTGTTCTCCTTAATCCCTATAGCTTGTTTATAGGTAGAATCTTCTAGATGCAATTTTAATTCAGTAATTTCAAAGGAGCCAAGATTTAACTTGTTAAAATGACTCTTTAGAATTGTTGAGACGCTTGCACCTAGATCACAAAGTGTAGCTATTTCATTATTTCCAATCTTTATCTTAATAGTGGGCTCAAATATGTCATCTAGTTTAACAGGTAATTTTTCAGCGATTTTCTTGTATTCCTCTCCAAGCTCGCGTACCTTAATTGCGACTTCATCAACAAAGTGTTGGTACATGGCTTCATCATTACCTTTACTTACCGGAATTTTAACGTTGATCCTTTTTACGAGATCTTCGATGCTATAGCTTGGTGAAGGGGCATTACTATAATCATGTTCTTCAGGCTCCTTCCTTTGGATTCTCATCATTTTGAGTTTCTCAATAGGATTGGGCTCAGCTTTACCTGCAAATTTAGCTAGAATGAGAGTTTGACTCTCGGTTATCTTACCTAGTTGTGCCTCGACGATCCTTGTTCTTTCTTGAAGGGACTTCAAATCATTTCTCAAACTAACAACTTGGGTATATAATTTACCAAGCATATCATCATGGTTCTCTGTGATTTTGACTAAAATATTATTTTGTTCATTTTGCGAGTCTATGAAAGACTTAGGCATTTCTTGGAAACTACCATTACTAGTTCCCATATTATTATTTGAGTTATTTGTAGGACTAGCATAATGTTTCTGAAAATTTGGATTGTAACTCTTCTTCCAAGCAGGATTATAATCATTACGAGCTATGAAGTCTATTTCTTCTATATTTGTTTCGGTGGTGGATCTTACCTTAGTTTTCTTACGTTTTACGGCTAGTATGAGCTCATCCAACTTAGCATTGAGATCTTCGTTCTCTTGTGGTGAGACAGAGTTCACCTTCTTCGTGTTTGATCTTTCAACATGCCATTGGGCATGGTTGTCTTGCATATTGTCTAGCAACTGTTTTGCTTCGGTAATATGTTTACCCATGAATGTTCCTCCAACTGCAGTATCAAGCATAGACTTAGACATATGATTAAGAGCATTGTAAAATAAATGGAGGATTAACCAATCTTCCATTCCATGACTAGGACAGTTTCTTAGGCATTCTTTCATCCTCTCCCATGCAAGCGCTAGTTGATCACACTCTTCCTGTCTAAAACCAATAATATTAGATAGAGTTGCATAGTCTTTGTAGGTGGGAAAAATTTATTCATAAATAAAGAATTACATCCCACCCATGATGTAATAGTATGTTTCGGCAAAGATAACAACCCTTCTTTAGCTCTTCCTCTTAGAGAGAAAGGAAATAGACATAATTTGACTGCATCAGGGTCAATGTCTTTTATACGAATCATATCACATATTTTAGTGAAAGTATTTAAGTGCATACCTGCATCTTCAACAGCAGAGCCTCCAAATTGATTCTGTTGAACCAAAATTAAATAATGGGGCTTAATTTCATAGTCATGAACAACAATTGTTGGCTAAGTAATAGGAGTACGCAAATAATCATTATTGGGAGTAGCAAACTCCCCAAGCTTCTTTTCAGCCATACTTCCTATGTTTTTGGGTTTTCTTAGATTAAAAATTATAACAGTAAAAACAAGAATTTAAAGACTAACTAATTTTTTTGGTTTATTAAATAAAGACTAAAAGCAAACTAACAAAATTAAAAACAAGAACTAAAACTAGCAAGGTTCCTAATAACCTCACCAGGGTAGCTATCGCTTCCCCGGCAACAGTGCCAGAAAAAGGGTTGATACCTTCGATCCGGATTACGGATGTGGTATAGCTCTTTTTCCCTAGTAGACCTAGGTTATCGAATCTACGGGAAGCAAATGCATAGTGAAGTTACTTTAATGTATCTTCGGGAGTTTTAGAATTCCTTTTGCGTTATTACCGGACCAATAGCTTGCGTCTTTTTGTTGTTGTCGATGATGGAGAGAGAGAGGGCCTAGGGCGTTCGGTTTCACCTATAGCTGTGCAAAAACATCTAATGGGAATAATACATAGAAATAAAGTATGCATGTACTTGTTAGAGCAAGATAAATTATATATGGGTAGTGCATCCATAATTCCTATTGTCTCCGCAACCGCTTATAGCAATAACCTACTAGTCTCATCCATAGAAGAAAGAGAGCTAATGATATGCATAGTGTTGTCACCGTTAATCCCAAGTAAATCCCTCACATATAGGCGTACTACCCCTTCTGTCACTGGGTTCCCAACCTAAAGATGATGAATAGATCTACTATTACAAGTGGTGGAAGATGGCTATGGAGATGGAGAAGGATTTGGAGATCTGGAGGCGGCTTTCTGGCGAGGTATGGCTTCTAGGCGTGGTGTCTCTATGTTTTCTCGTCGCCTGAGGCTTCTTTATATAGGGGTCCCTTGACGAAAGTTTTTTTTACCTAACGGAGGCGGAAAAATACAAGAATAAAGGATTGCATACCCCTCTGAATATTAGCATTAGTGGAAGGGTTTAGAGAGATATTTCATCAAAAATATGATTAATATCTAGTTTAAATGTGGACATAGATGGCTATATTTCAGAGCCATCAGTAACCTGAGTTGCTTTTGTTCCATACCTAACCAGAGCACTACACCGAGATGCCCTGCCCTTATCTACCTCGCCAATTCCCTTCTGGCCGCTCGAGATCGCATCTGGGCTCTACCGTGTACCCCCCTCTGTTCTCCCATCCTTCCTACTAGCCTCCACCACCTTAGCCGGCTGATTCGGCCACCACCTCACCACCAGCGTTGGGAGAAGGAGGCGAGGAGCATGGGTGTTAAGGAAGGTCGCTGCCGCTTCTAGACCTCACTTGTACCTGACGTCGAGGAGGAGAAGCACCAGAACCCGCAGGACACACAGACGCCCGAAGAAAACCATAGCTCGAGGTCATCTGCACTGCCATCGTTTTCCGTCGCCCCAAGCTAATCCACCACCACCGAGCACCCCGCGGTGAGCCCCTGAGTCCCCTAGACATGGCCCAGTCCTTCATCGCTTCCTGGTTGCGGAGTTTGTTTCGTCGAATGCCCGCCAGGCATCGCCGCTCGCCGCTTTTTTCTGCTGGTTGCGGTCGCTGTAGTGCCCCTCACCGTCGTGCGTTCGCGTTGATACATCCACTCATTGTGTTGCGTCGCGCGCGTTCACCCGTGCTTCCTGGAACATAGTCCACCATGTCGTCGTGCGTGTCTGTGTCGCCGCCATCCTCTGCCATCTCGGAGATAGATGGAGACGAGCCCCTGTAGGTCTTCTTGCCTCACCGCCCTAACCAGCAACAACCCCTAGCCCCAGTGCAGTGGCAACACCCCACCAGCGCGTCGTCGCGTCGCGGGTTCGAGCCTCGCCGCGACACCCTTTTTCTGTCGCGCGCGCACGGGTTCAGTTTTGTCAGAAACTATTAGAGGAGAAAAATAGTAGCGCTGTTGCTTTTACCGATAACCCCCTACGCTTTTGTCGTCCTAACCTGCGGTCCTGGCCCCACCCGTCGGCTGCTGCGTCGCCTGGTACTTTTACAAAAAGGCACCACACGTTTTTAAGTTCTCGCCCTGCCGTCCTGGATCGCATACGTGTCGAGGTCGCACTGGTCGCGCGCGTGTAGTGGCCCCGCGCCAGGCTGGGCCGGCTGGTCAGCGAGCGTGGGCAGTGCTGGGTTTGGTGAGAAAAGATCCTGAGCGTTTTAAAAACAAATAAAAATATTTCAATAAATGAGTAAATCTAGTTAATTTCATATTAATTCAAATAATTTGAATTTGGAAAAAAATCCAAAACAAACTCCGATTCAAAATTGAACATGAATCCAGTTTCACTTTCAGATAATTACCCTTATGCCCCTAACTTTCCAACTAATGACCAATTTGCCCTTTTTCTAATTAAAATATGCATAATAATAGTTTTAAATCCATATTTTTCAAATTTGACATGTTATATAAGTTTTTTTGCTCATAAAAATGTGAGGAATTCAAATATGCTATCCAAAATAATTTTTGAGCAATTTAAAATTTCGAAATTATTAAAATGTCAACTAATGCCTTTATTTTAAATAAATCATAACTTTACTTCCGTAATTCCAAATTCAACAAATAATATGTCTAAATCTATTAGTTGGACGAGGCCGTTCTAACTATGCATTCCATGATATTATTTGAGGCATGCATCATGTAAAACCATTAAATCTTGAATGGTTTATGCATATAAAATGAGCCCGAATAAATATTAAAAGTGTTAATTCTTGTTTCCACACTTCACCCTTGCCATGCTACATTACTACCATGCAATTGTGCATCATTTCATCATGGCATGCTATGTTTGCTTGTTGCATTCTATTCATATGATTGTGCAATGTATTTATTTTGGCCCTTGTGTGTTTGGTTTTTATCCGGATAGACACTAAGCAAGGATAATACCAGGAGCCTCAGGAGTATTACCTAGATCCTTCCTATTCGGCAACAGAACTGCCAGGCAAGCAATTCCACATGCTTGTCTATGCTTGTATCTTACTCTTGCATCATTGAGTCACGATTACATTAAATTGAATCCAAAGTATTGCATAGCCTTTACTTTTAAACCCTATCGAAGCTTGTTCCCCAATCATATGAGTCATTACTATAGGAGTTGTTTGATCCATGCGATTCGTAGCATTGCATGTGTAGGGTTTGTGCGAGTCTCTAGATAACGAGGTACCTAAACAACTAAATCTGAGTAGTAATGGGATAACTAATGAAATAGGCATCGGTGAGCATTATCTTCTATTTGGTTCTTTAAGCTCACTCGTGTCCCGTCGGACCCCAAGTACTTGATTCATGTTCCTTGACTATTCGCAATATCCACATACGGGAGACCCTATGGATCCCCCTTTGCCTGAGCTTGATTCACACTTTATTTCTTGGGGCCACAAACTAGTTTGGGGCTTTATTACTATCCTGTACTTATGCGATGCTTTACCGTTTTATTTATGATTGTGCGTGGAGCACCTGTACTGTTTAGGAATTGTAGAACGTTTTTGCGGTATCGACAAGCCTAGTCACACTTTCGGGTTCCCAATCGTTTACAGCCATTGGCACAAACCTTGGGTCCGTCTCGGAGCCGACCAACTTTGTTGCGGGTAGCTTAATAGGGTGCCCCCTGAAATAATTTATGAATCATGTGAATGTATTGTCGTGAGGCCTCGTTGCGTTTTATTTGGTTCTTCCTGAGGTTTATTGTGTGTGTGTGTGTGTTGCTCTCTATCACATTGATTCTCCATTTCATTCCAATGTTGCACTCCAACATGTTCAAGGGCTTTCTAACCATGGTTTGACACAATGTAGTCTCATTGCATGTGTTCTTTTCCAAACTACGATGATCCACATGACCACACACACCCAAGTGGGTGTGGTTATGATACCTCTGTCACACTGGTGCTCCATTGCATTCCAATGTTGCATTGCAACATGTTATATGGCTTTCTAACCATGGTTTGACAAAATGGAGTGCCATTGCATGCGATTTTTTCCAAACCACAATAATCCACATAACCACACACACTCAAGTGAGTGTGGCGATGCAACTTTTATCACACTAGTGCTCCATTGCATTCCAACATGTTCTAGGGATTTCTAACCATGGTTTCACACAATGGAGTGTCATTGCATGTGTTCTTTTCCAAACCACGATGATCCACATGAACACACACTCAAGTGGGCATGGTGATGCAACCACTATCACAATGATTCTCCATTGCATTCCAATGTTGCAGTCGAACATGTTCTAGGACTTTGTGACCATGGTTTCACACAATTGATTGTTATTGTATGTGTTCTTTCCCAAACCACGATGATTTACATGACCAGACACACTCAAGTGGGTGTGGTGATGCAATCTCTATCACATTGGTGGTCCAGTGCATTCCAATGTTGCATTGCAACATGTTCTAAGGCTTTATGGCCATGGTTTGACACAATGCAGTGTCATTGCATGTGTTCTTTTCCAAACCACGATGATCCACATGACCACTCAGACTCAAGTGGGTGCAGTGATGCAACCTCTGTCACACTGGTGCTCCATTGCATTCCAATGTTGCATTCCAACATGTTCTAGGGCTTTCTGACCATGGTTTTACACAATGGAGTGTAATTGCATATGTTGTTTTCCAAACCATAATAATCCACATAACCACACATACTCAAGTGGGTGTGGTGATGCAACCTCTACCACACTAGTGTCTAGTGCATTCCAATGTTGCATTCCAACATGTTCTAGGGCTTTTTGACCATGGTCACACAATGGAGTGTCATTGCATGTCTTCTTTTCCAAAGCACAATGATCCACATGACCACACACACTCAAGTGGGTGTGGTGATGCAACCTCTATCACACCTTTGCTCCATTGCATTCTAACATGTTCTAGGGTTTTCTGACCATGGTTTGACTCAATGGAGTGTCATTGCATGTGTTCTTTTCCAAACCACAATGATTCACATCACCACACACACTCAAGTGGATGTGGTGATGCAACCTCTATCACACCGGTGCTCCATTGCATTCCAATGTTGCATTCCAACATGTTCTTGGCCTTTCGGACCATGGTTTGGCACAATGGAGTGCCACTGCATGTGTTAAATTCTAAACCAAAATGATCCACATGACCACACACACTCAAGTTGTTGTGGTGATGCAACCTCTATCATATTGGTGCTCCATTTCATTCCAATGTAGCATTCCAACAAGTTGTAGGGCTTTCTTACCATGGTTTCAAAAAATTGAGTGTCATTGCATGTGTTCTTTTCCAAACCACAATAATCCACATAACCACACACACTTAAGTGGGTGTGTTGATGCGATCTATATTACACCGGTGCTCCTGTGCATTCCAATGTTGCATTCCAACATGTTATAGGGCCGTTTGACCATGACTTCACACAATGGAGTGTTATTGCATGTGTTCTTTTCCAAACCACAATGATCCACATGACCACACACACTCAAGTAGGTGTGGTGATGAAAACTTTGTCACACCTGTGCTCCTGTGCATTCCAATGTTGCATTTCAACATGTTTTAGGGCTTTTTGACCATGGTTTCACACATTGGAGTGTCATTGCATGTGTTCTTTTCCAAACCACAATGATCCACATAACCACAGACACTGAAGTGGGCGTGGTGAGGTAACCTCTATCACACTGATGCTCCATTGTATTCGAACATTTTGTAGGCTTTCTGACCATGGTTTGACACAATGGAGTGTCATTGCATGTGTTTTCTCCAAACCACAATAATCCACATGACCACACACACACAAGTGGGTGTGGTGATGCAACCTCTATCACACGTTGCTCCATTGCATTCCAATGTTGCATTCCAACATGTTCTAGGGCTTTCCAATCATGGTTTGATACAATGTAGTGTCATTGCATGTGTTGCTTTCAAAACTATGACGATCCACATGACCACACACACTCAAGTGGGTGCGGTGATGCTACCTCTATCACACTTCTGGTCCATTGCATTCCAATGTTTCATTCCAACATGTTATAGGGCTTTCTAACCATGCTTGGACACAATGGAGTGCCATTGCATGTGATTTTTTCCAAACCACACTAATCCACATCACCACACACACTCAAGTGGGTGTGGTGATGCAACCTCTATCACACTGGTGCTCCATTGCTTTCAATATTGCATTCCAACATGTTCTAGGGATTTTTGACCATGGTTTCAGACAGTGGAGTGTCATTGCATGTGTTCATTTCCAAACCACAATAATCCACCTGACCACACAAAATCAAGTAGGTGTGGTGATGCAACCTCTGTCATACTGGTGCTCCATTGCATTCCAATGTCACAGTCCAACATGTTCCAGGGCTTTCTGACCATGGTTTCACACTATGGAGTGTCATTGTATGTGTTCTTTTCCAAACCACGATGATCTACATGACCACACACACACTCAAGTGTGTGTGGCGATGAAATCACTATCACACTGGTGGTCCAGTGCATTCCAATGTTCTATTCCAACATGTTCTAAGGCTTTATGGCCATGGTTTGACACAATGGAGTGTCATTAAATGTGTTCTTTTCCAAACCACGATGATCCACATGACCACTCACACTCAAGTGGGTGCGGTGATGCAACCTCTGTCACACTAGTGCTCATTTGCATTCCAATGTTGCATTCCAACATGTTATAGGGCTTTATGACCATGGTTTTACACATTGGAGTGTCATTGCATGTCTTCTTTTCCAAACCACAATGATCCACATGACCACGCACACTCAAGTGGGTGTGGTGATGCAACCTCTGTCACACGTGTGATACATTGCATTTCAATGTTGCATTCCAACATGTTCTAGGGCTTTATGACAATGGTTTCACATAATAGAGTGTCATTGCATGTGCTATTTTCCAAACCACAATGATCCACACAAGCACACACACTCAAGTGGGTGTGGTGAGGCAACCTCTGTCACACTGATGCTCCATTGTATTCTAACATGTTGTAGGGATTTCTGACCATGGTTTGACACAATGGAGTGTCATTCATTTGTTCATCTCCAAACCACAATAATCCACATGACCACACACACGCAAGTTGGTGTGGTGATGCAACCTTTGTCACACCGGTGCTCCATTGCATTCCAATGTTGCATTCCAACATGTTCAAAGGATTTCTAACCATGGTTTGACACGATGTAGTGTCATTTCATGTGCTCTTTTCCAAACTACGATGATCCACATGACCACACACACTCAAGTGGGTGCGGTGATGAAACCTCTTTCACACTGGTGCTACATTGCATTCTAATGTTGCATTGCAACATGTTATAGGGCTTTCTGACCATGGTTTTACACAATGGAGTGCCATTGCATGTGATTTTTTCCAATCACATTAATCCAGATAACCACACACACTCAAATGGGTGTGGTGGTGCAACTGCTATCACACTGGTGCTCCATTGCATTCCAATGTTGCATTCCAACATGTTCTAGGGCTTTCTGACCATGGTTTCACACAACGGAGTGTCATTGCATGTGTTCTTTTCCAAACCACAATGATCCACCTGACTACACACAATCAAGCGGGTGTGTTGATGCAACCTCGGTCACCCTGGTGCTCCATTGCATTCTAATTTTGCAGTCCAACATGTTCTATGACTTTCTGACCATGGTTTCACACAATGGAGTTTCATTGCATGTGTTCTTTTCTGAACCACGATGATCTACATGACCACACACACTCAAGTGGGTGTCGTGATGCAATCTCTATCACATTGGTGGTCGAGTGCATTCCAACATGTTCTAAGGCTTTATGGCCATGGTTTGACACAATGGAGTGTCATTGCATGTGTTCTTTTCCAAACCACGATGATCCACATTACCACACACACTTAAGTGGGTGTGGTGATCCAACCTCTATCACACTGGTGCTCCATTGCATTCCAATGTTGCATTCGAACATGTTTTAGGGCTTTCTGACATTGGTTTCACACAATGGAGTGTCATTGCATGTGTTCTTTTCCAACCCACGATGATCCACCTGACCACACACACTCAAGTGGGTGTGGTGATGCAACCTCTATCACACTGGTGCCCCATTGCATTCTAATGTTGCATTCCAACATGTTCTAGGGCTTTCTGACCATGGTTGACACAATGGAGTGCCATTGCATGTGTTCTTTTCCAAACGACAACAATCCACATGACCATACACACTCAAGTGGGTGTGGTGATGCAACCTCTGTTACAACGGTGCGCCAGTGCATTCCAATGTTGCATTCCAACATGTTGTACGACTTTTTGACCATGGTTTCACAAAATAGAGTGTCATTGCATGTGTTCTTTTCCAAACCACAATGATCCACATGACCACACACACTCAAGTGGGTGTGGTGATGCAAGATTTTTCACACCTGTGCTCCAGTGCATGCGAATGTTGCATTCCAACATGTTTTAGGCCTTTTTGACCATGGTTTCACGCATTGGAGTATCATTTCATGTATTCTTTCCCAATCCACAATTATCCACATGACCACACACACTCAAGTGGGTGTGTTGATGCAACCTATGTCACACTAGTGCTCTATTGCATTCCAATGTTGCATTCCAACAAGTTTTAGGGATTTCTGACAATGGTTTCACACAATGGAGTGTCATTGCATGTGTTTTTTTCCAACCCACTATGATCCACTTGACCACACAAACTCAAGAGGGTGTGGTGATGCAACCTTTGTCATACTATTTCTCCATTGCATTCCAACATGTTCTAGGGCTTTCTAACCACGGTTTCATACAATGGAGTGTCATTGCATGTTTTATTTTCCAAACCACAATGATCCACATGACCACACACAGTCAAGTGTGTGTGGTGATGCAACCTCTATCACACTGGTGCTCCATTGCGTTCTAATGTTGCATTACAACATGTTCTAGGGCTTTCTGACCATGGTTTGACACAATGGAGTGTCATTGCATCTGTTCTTTTCAAAACCACGATGATCCACATGGCCACACACACTCAAGTGGGTGTGGTGATGCAACCTCTATGACATTAGTGCTCCATTGCATTCCAATGTTGCATTACAACATGGTCTAGGGCTTTCTGACCATGGTTTGACACAATGGAGTGTCATTGCATGTGTTCTTTTACAAACCACAATGATCCACATGACCACACACACTCAAGTGGTTGTGTTGATGCAATCTCTATCACACTGGTGCTCCATCGCATTCGAATATTGCATTCCAACATGTTCTAGGCCTTTTCGACCATGGTTTGACAAAATGGAGTGTCATTGCATCTGTTAATTTTCAAACCACAATAATCCACATGACCACAAACACTCAAGTTGGTGTGGTGATGCAACCTCTGTCACATTGGTGCTCCATTGCATTCCAATGTTGCATTCCAATATGTTTTAGATCTTCCTGACAACGGTTTCACACAATGGAGTGTCATTGCATGTTTTTTTTCCAACCCACGATGATCCACATGACCACACAGACTCAAGTGGGTGCGGTGATGCAACCTTTGTCACACTGTTGCTCCATTGCACTCCAATGTTGCATTCCAACATGTTCTAGGACTTTCTGACCATGGTTTCACACAATGGATTGTCACTACATGTGTTCTTTACGAAACCATAGTGATCCACCTGACCACACACACTCAAGTGGGTGCGGTGATGCAACCTCTATCACACTGCTGCTCTAGTGCATTCTAATGTTGCATTCCAACATGTTTTAGGGCTTTCTTACAATGGTTTCACACAATGGAGTGTCATTGCATGTGTTTTTTCCAACCCACGATGATCCACTTGACCACACAAACTCAAGTGGGTGTGGTGATGCAACCTTTGTCACACTGTTGCTCCATTGCATTCCAATGTTGTATTCCAACATGTTCTAGGGCTTTCTGACCACGGTTTCATACAATGGAGTGTCATTGCATGTGTTATTTTCCAAACCACAATGATCCACATGACCACACACAGTCAAGTGGGTGTGGTGATGGAACCTCTATCACACTGGTGCTCCATTGCATTCTAATGTTGCATTACAACATGTTCTAGGGCTTTCTCACCATGGTTTGACACAATGGAGTGTCATTGCATGTGTTCTTTTCAAAACCATGATGATCCACATAGCCACACACACTCAAGTGGGTGTGGTGATGCAACCTCTGTCACACTATTATTCCATTGCATTCCATTGTTGCATTCCAACATGTTCTAGGGATTTCTGACCATGGCTTGACACAATGGAGTCTCATTGCATGTGTTCTTTTCCAAACCACAATGATCCACATACCACAAACACTCAAGTGGCTATGGTGATGCAATCTCTATCACACTGGTGCTCCATTGCATTCCAATATTGCATTCCAACATGTTCTAGGCCTTTCCGAACATGGTTTGACACAATGGAGTGTCATTGCATGTGTTAATTTCCAAACCACAATAATCCACATGACCACAAACACTCAAGTTCATGTGGTGATGTAACCTCTGTCACAATGGTGCTCCATTACATTCCAATGTTGAATTCCAACATGGTTTAGGGCTTTCTGATAATGGTTTCACACAATGGAGTGTCATTACATGTGTTTTTTCCAACCCACGACGATCCACTTGACTACACACACTCAAGTGGGTGTGGTGATGCAACCTTTGTCACACTGTTGCTCCATTGCATTCCAACATGTTCTAGGGCTTTCTGACCATGGTTTCACACAATGGAGTGTCACTACATGTGTTCTTTTCGAAACCACAGTGATCCACATGACCACACACACTCAAGTGGGTGCGGTGATGCAACCTCTATCACACTGCTGCTCTAGTGCGTTCTAATGTAGCATTCCAACATGTTCTAGAGCTTTCTGACCATGGTTTCACACAATGGAGTGTCATTGCATGTGTTCTTTTCCAAACCACAATTATCCACATGACCACACACATTCAAGTTGGTGTGGTTATGCAACATCTGTCACACTGGTGCGCCATTGCATTCCAACATGTTCTAGGGCTTTCTTACTATTGTTTCACACAATGGTGTGTCATTGTATGTGTTATTTTGCAAACCACAATGATCCACATGACCACACACAATTAAGGTGTGGTGATGCAACCTCTATTACACTTGTGCTCCATTGCATTCTAATGTTGTATTCCAACATGTTATAGTGCTTTCTGACCATGGTTTCACACAATGGAGTGTCACTAAATGTGTTGTTTTCCAAACCACAATAATCCTCATGACCACACACACTCAACTAGGTGTGGTGATGCAAAATCTGTCACACCTGAGCTCCAGTGCATTGCAATGTTGCATTCCAACATGTTCTAGGGCTTTTTACCATGGTTTCACACAATGGTGTGTCATTGCATGTGTTCTTGTCCAAACCAGAATAATCCACATGACCACACACACTCAAGTGGGTGTGGTGACGCATCCTCTATCACACTGGGGCTCCATTGCATTCCAACATGTTCTAGGGCTTTCTGACCATGGTTTCACACAATGGAGTGTCATTGCATGTGTTGTTTTACAAACCACAATGATCCACATGACCACACACACTCAAGTGGGTGTGGTGATGTAACCTCTATCACACTGGTGCTCCATTGCATTCTAATGTTGCATTCCAACATGTTCTAGGGCTTCCTAACCATGCTTTGACACAATGGAGTGTCATTGCATGTGTTCTTTTCCAAACCACAATAATCCACATGACCACACACACTCAAGTGGGTGTGGTGATGCAACCTCTGTTACACCGGTGTTCCAGTGCATTCCAATGTTGCATTCCAACATGTTCTAGGGCGTTTTGACCATGGTTTCACACAATGGAGTGTCATTGCATGTGTTATTTTGCAAACCACGATGGTCCACATGACCACACAGACTGAAGTGGGTGTGGTGATGCAAGCTTTGTCACACATGTGCTCCAGTGCGTGTGAATGTTGCATTCCAACTTTTTTTAGGGCTTTTTGAGCATGGTTTCACGCATTGGAGTGTCATTTCATGTATTCTTTCCCAAACCACAATTATCCACATGACCACATACACTCAAGTGGGTGTGCTGATGCAACCTCTATCACACTAGTGCTCCACTGCATTCCAATGTTGCATTCCAACATGTTTTAGGGCTTTCTTACAATGGTTTCACACAATGGAGTGTCATTGCATATATTTTTTCCAACCCACGATGATCCACTTGACCACACAAACTCAAGTGGGTGTGGTGATGCAACCTTTGTCACACTGTTGGTCCATTGCATTCCAATGTTGTATTCCAACATGGTCTAGGGCTTTCTGACCATGGTTTCATACAATGGAGTGTCATTGCATGTGTTATTTTCCAAACCACAATGATCCACATGAGCACACACAGTCAAGTGGGTGTGGTGATGCAACCTCTATCACACTGGTGCTCCATTGCATTCTAATGTTGCATTACAACATGTTCTAGGGCTTTCTCACCATGGTTTGACACAATGGAGTGTCATTGCATGTGTTCTTTTCAAAACCATGATGATCCACATAGCCACACACACTCAAGTGGGTGTGGTGATGCAACCTCTGTCACACTATTGCTCCATTGCATTCCAATGTTGTATTCCAACATGTTCTAGGGCTTTCTGACCATGGTTTCACATAATGGAGTGTCATTGCATGTGTTGTTTGACAAACCACAATGATCCACATGACCACACACACTCAAGTGGGTGTGGTGATGTAACCTCTATCACACTGGTGCTCCATTGCATTCTAATGTTGTATTCCAACATGTTCTAGGCCTTTCCGACCATGGTTTCACACAATGGAGTGTCATTGCATGTGTTAATTTCCAAACCACAATAATCCACATGACCACAAACACTCAAGTTCCTGTGGTGATGTAACCTCTGTCATAATGGTGCTCCATTACATTCCATTGTTGAATTCCAACATGTTTTAGGGCTTTCTGACAATGGTTTCACACAATGGAGTGTCATGTGTTTTTTCCAACCCACGACGATCCACTTGACTACACACACTCGAGTGGGTGTGGTGATGCAACCTTTGTCACACTGTTGCTCCATTGCATTCCAATGTTGCATTCCAACATGTTCTAGGGCTTTCTGACCATGGTTTCATACAATAGAGTGTCACTTCATGTGTTCTTTTCCAAACCATAGTGATCCACATGACCACACACACTCAAGTGTGTGCGGTCATGCAACCTCTATCACACTGGTGCTCCATTGCGTTCTAATGTTGCATTCCAACATTTTCTATGGCTTTCTGACCATGGTTTGACACAATGGAGTGTCATTGCATGTGTTCTTTTCAAAACAACGATGATCCAGATGGCCACACACACTCAAGTGGGTGTGGTGATGCAACCTCTATCACACTGGTGCTCCATTGCATTCCAATGTTGCATTCCAACATGTTCTAGAGCTTTCTGACCATGGTTTCACAAAATGGAGTGTCATTGCATGTGTTCTTTTCCAAACCACAATTATCCGCATGACCACACACACTCAAGTTGGTGTGGTTATGCAACCTCTGTCACACTGGTGCTCCATTGCATTCCAATGTAGCATTCCAACATGTTCTAGGGCTTTCTTACCATTGTTTCACACAATGGTGTGTCATTGTATGTGTTATTTTCCAAACCACAATGATCCATGTGACCACACACACTTAAGGTGTGGTGATGCAACCTCTATCACACCGGTGCTCCATTGCATTCCAATGTTGCATTCAAACATGTTATAATGCTTTCTGACCATGGTTTCACACAATGGAGTGTCACTACATGTGTTTTTTTGAAACCATAGTGATCCACATGACCACACACACTCAAGTGGGTGCGGTGATGCAACCTCTATCACACAGCTACTCTAGTGCGTTCTAATGTTGCATTCCAAAATGTTCTAGGGCTTTCTGACCATGGTTTCACACAATGGAATGTCATTGCATGTCTTCTTTTCCAAACCACAATGATCCACGTGACCAAGCACACTCAACTGGGTGTGGTGATGCAACCTCTGTCACACATGTGCTCCATTGCATTCCAATGTAGCATTCCAACATGTTCTAGAGATTTCTGACCATGGTTTCACACAATGGAGTGTCATTGCATGTGTTCTTTTCCAAACCACAATTATCCACATGACCACACACATTCAAGTTGGTGTGGTTATGCAACATCTGTCACACTGGTGCGCCATTGCATTCCAACATGTTCTGGGGCTTTCTTACCATTGGTTCACACAATGGTGTGTCATTGTATGTTTTATTTTGCAAACCACAATGATCCACATGACCACACACAATTAAGGTGTGGTGATGCAACCTCTATCACACTTGTGCTCCATTGCATTCCAATGTTGCATTCCAACATGTTATAGTGCTTTCTGACCATGGTTTCACACAATGGAGTGTCACTAAATGTGTTCTTTTCCAAACCACAATAATCCTCATGACCACACACACTCAACTGGGTGTGGTGATGCAACATCTGTCACACCTGAGCTCCAGTGCATTGCAATGTTGCATTCCAACATGTTCTAGGGCTTTTTAACCATGTTTACACACAATGGTGTGTCATTGCATGTGTTCTTTTGCAAACCAGAATGATCCACATGACCAGGTGTGGTGACGCATCCTCTATCACACTGGGGCTCCATTGCATTCCAACATGTTCTAGGGCTTTCTGACCATGGTTTCACATAATGGAGTGTCATTGCATGTGTTGTTTGACAAACCACAATGATCCACATGACCACACACACTCAAGTGGGTGTGGTGATGTAACCTCTATCACACTGGTGCTCCATTGCATTCTAATGTTGTATTCCAACATGTTCTAGGCCTTTCCGACCATGGTTTCACACAATGGAGTGTCATTGCATGTGTTAATTTCCAAACCACAATAATCCACATGACCACAAACACTCAAGTTCCTGTGGTGATGTAACCTCTGTCACAATGGTGCTCCATTACATTCCATTGTTGAATTCCAACATGTTTTAGGGCTTTCTGACAATGGTTTCACACAATGGAGTGTCATTGCATGTGTTTTTTCCAACCCACGATGATCCACTTGACTACAACACTCGAGTGGGTGTGGTGATGCAACCTTTGTCACACTGTTGCTCCATTGCATTCCAATATTGCATTCCAACATGTTCTAGGGCTTTCTGACCATGGTTTCATACAATAGAGTGTCACTTCATGTGTTCTTTTCCAAACCATAGTGATCCACATGACCACACACACTCAAGTGTGTGCGGTCATGCAACCTCTATCACACTGGTGCTCCATTGCGTTCTAATGTTGCATTCCAACATTTTCTATGGCTTTCTGACCATGGTTTGACACAATGGAGTGTCATTGCATGTGTTCTTTTCAAAACAACGATGATCCAGATGGCCACACACACTCAAGTGGGTGTGGTGATGTAACCTCTATCACACTGGTGCTCCATTGCATTCTAATGTTGCATTCCAACATGTTCTAGGGCTTCCTAACCATGCTTTGACACAATGGAGTGTCATTGCATGTGTTCTTTTCCAAACCACAATAATCCACATGACCACACACACTCAAGTGGGTGTGGTGATGCAACCTCTGTTACACCGGTGTTCCAGTGCATTCCAATGTTGCATTCCAACATGTTCTAGGGTGTTTTAACCATGGTTTCACACAATGGAGTGTCATTGCATGTGTTATTTTGCAAACCACGATGATCCACATGACCACACAGACTGAAGTGGGTGTGGTGATGCAAGCTTTGTCACACATGTGCTCCAGTGCATGTGAATGTTGCATTCCAACTTGTTTTAGGGCTTTTTGAGCATGGTTTCACGCATTGGAGTGTCATTTCATGTATTCTTTCCCAAACCACAATTATCCACATGACCACATACACTCAAGTGGGTGTGCTGATGCAACCTCTATCACACTAGTGCTCCACTGCATTCCAATGTTGCATTCCAACATGTTTTAGGGCTTTCTTACAATGGTTTCACACAATGGAGTGTCATTGCATATATTTTTTCCAACCCACGATGATCCACTTGACCACACAAACTCAAGTGGGTGTGGTGATGCAACCTTTGTCACACTGTTGGTCCATTGCATTCCAATGTTGTATTCCAACATGGTCTAGGGCTTTCTGACCATGGTTTCATACAATGGAGTGTCATTGCATGTGTTATTTTCCAAACCACAATGATCCACATGAGCACACACAGTCAAGTGGGTGTGGTGATGCAACCTCTATCACACTGGTGCTCCATTGCATTCTAATGTTGCATTACAACATGTTCTAGGGCTTTCTCACCATGGTTTGACACAATGGAGTGTCATTGCATGTGTTCTTTTCAAAACCATGATGATCCACATAGCCACACACACTCAAGTGGGTGTGGTGATGCAACCTCTGTCACACTATTGCTCCATTGCATTCCAATGTTGTATTCCAACATGTTCTAGGGCTTTCTGACCATGGTTTCACATAATGGAGTGTCATTGCATGTGTTGTTTGACAAACCACAATGATCCACATGACCACACACACTCAAGTGGGTGTGGTGATGTAACCTCTATCACACTGGTGCTCCATTGCATTCTAATGTTGTATTCCAACATGTTCTAGGCCTTTCCGACCATGGTTTCACACAATGGAGTGTCATTGCATGTGTTAATTTCCAAACCACAATAATCCACATGACCACAAACACTCAAGTTCCTGTGGTGATGTAACCTCTGTCATAATGGTGCTCCATTACATTCCATTGTTGAATTCCAACATGTTTTAGGGCTTTCTGACAATGGTTTCACACAATGGAGTGTCATGTGTTTTTTCCAACCCACGACGATCCACTTGACTACACACACTCGAGTGGGTGTGGTGATGCAACCTTTGTCACACTGTTGCTCCATTGCATTCCAATGTTGCATTCCAACATGTTCTAGGGCTTTCTGACCATGGTTTCATACAATAGAGTGTCACTTCATGTGTTCTTTTCCAAACCATAGTGATCCACATGACCACACACACTCAAGTGTGTGCGGTCATGCAACCTCTATCACACTGGTGCTCCATTGCGTTCTAATGTTGCATTCCAACATTTTCTATGGCTTTCTGACCATGGTTTGACACAATGGAGTGTCATTGCATGTGTTCTTTTCAAAACAACGATGATCCAGATGGCCACACACACTCAAGTGGGTGTGGTGATGCAACCTCTATCACACTGGTGCTCCATTGCATTCCAATGTTGCATTCCAACATGTTCTAGAGCTTTCTGACCATGGTTTCACAAAATGGAGTGTCATTGCATGTGTTCTTTTCCAAACCACAATTATCCGCATGACCACACACACTCAAGTTGGTGTGGTTATGCAACCTCTGTCACACTGGTGCTCCATTGCATTCCAATGTAGCATTCCAACATGTTCTAGGGCTTTCTTACCATTGTTTCACACAATGGTGTGTCATTGTATGTGTTATTTTCCAAACCACAATGATCCATGTGACCACACACACTTAAGGTGTGGTGATGCAACCTCTATCACACCGGTGCTCCATTGCATTCCAATGTTGCATTCAAACATGTTATAATGCTTTCTGACCATGGTTTCACACAATGGAGTGTCACTACATGTGTTTTTTTGAAACCATAGTGATCCACATGACCACACACACTCAAGTGGGTGCGGTGATGCAACCTCTATCACACAGCTACTCTAGTGCGTTCTAATGTTGCATTCCAAAATGTTCTAGGGCTTTCTGACCATGGTTTCACACAATGGAATGTCATTGCATGTCTTCTTTTCCAAACCACAATGATCCACGTGACCAAGCACACTCAACTGGGTGTGGTGATGCAACCTCTGTCACACATGTGCTCCATTGCATTCCAATGTAGCATTCCAACATGTTCTAGAGATTTCTGACCATGGTTTCACACAATGGAGTGTCATTGCATGTGTTCTTTTCCAAACCACAATTATCCACATGACCACACACATTCAAGTTGGTGTGGTTATGCAACATCTGTCACACTGGTGCGCCATTGCATTCCAACATGTTCTGGGGCTTTCTTACCATTGGTTCACACAATGGTGTGTCATTGTATGTTTTATTTTGCAAACCACAATGATCCACATGACCACACACAATTAAGGTGTGGTGATGCAACCTCTATCACACTTGTGCTCCATTGCATTCCAATGTTGCATTCCAACATGTTATAGTGCTTTCTGACCATGGTTTCACACAATGGAGTGTCACTAAATGTGTTCTTTTCCAAACCACAATAATCCTCATGACCACACACACTCAACTGGGTGTGGTGATGCAACATCTGTCACACCTGAGCTCCAGTGCATTGCAATGTTGCATTCCAACATGTTCTAGGGCTTTTTAACCATGTTTACACACAATGGTGTGTCATTGCATGTGTTCTTTTGCAAACCAGAATGATCCACATGACCAGGTGTGGTGACGCATCCTCTATCACACTGGGGCTCCATTGCATTCCAACATGTTCTAGGGCTTTCTGACCATGGTTTCACATAATGGAGTGTCATTGCATGTGTTGTTTGACAAACCACAATGATCCACATGACCACACACACTCAAGTGGGTGTGGTGATGTAACCTCTATCACACTGGTGCTCCATTGCATTCTAATGTTGTATTCCAACATGTTCTAGGCCTTTCCGACCATGGTTTCACACAATGGAGTGTCATTGCATGTGTTAATTTCCAAACCACAATAATCCACATGACCACAAACACTCAAGTTCCTGTGGTGATGTAACCTCTGTCACAATGGTGCTCCATTACATTCCATTGTTGAATTCCAACATGTTTTAGGGCTTTCTGACAATGGTTTCACACAATGGAGTGTCATTGCATGTGTTTTTTCCAACCCACGATGATCCACTTGACTACAACACTCGAGTGGGTGTGGTGATGCAACCTTTGTCACACTGTTGCTCCATTGCATTCCAATATTGCATTCCAACATGTTCTAGGGCTTTCTGACCATGGTTTCATACAATAGAGTGTCACTTCATGTGTTCTTTTCCAAACCATAGTGATCCACATGACCACACACACTCAAGTGTGTGCGGTCATGCAACCTCTATCACACTGGTGCTCCATTGCGTTCTAATGTTGCATTCCAACATTTTCTATGGCTTTCTGACCATGGTTTGACACAATGGAGTGTCATTGCATGTGTTCTTTTCAAAACAACGATGATCCAGATGGCCACACACACTCAAGTGGGTGTGGTGATGTAACCTCTATCACACTGGTGCTCCATTGCATTCTAATGTTGCATTCCAACATGTTCTAGGGCTTCCTAACCATGCTTTGACACAATGGAGTGTCATTGCATGTGTTCTTTTCCAAACCACAATAATCCACATGACCACACACACTCAAGTGGGTGTGGTGATGCAACCTCTGTTACACCGGTGTTCCAGTGCATTCCAATGTTGCATTCCAACATGTTCTAGGGTGTTTTAACCATGGTTTCACACAATGGAGTGTCATTGCATGTGTTATTTTGCAAACCACGATGATCCACATGACCACACAGACTGAAGTGGGTGTGGTGATGCAAGCTTTGTCACACATGTGCTCCAGTGCATGTGAATGTTGCATTCCAACTTGTTTTAGGGCTTTTTGAGCATGGTTTCACGCATTGGAGTGTCATTTCATGTATTCTTTCCCAAACCACAATTATCCACATGACCACATACACTCAAGTGGGTGTGCTGATGCAACCTCTATCACACTAGTGCTCCATTGCATTCCAATGTTGCATTCCAACATGTTTTAGGGCTTTCTTACAATGGTTTCACACAATGGAGTGTCATTGCATGTATTTTTTCCAACCCACGATGATCCACTTGACCACACAAACTCAAGTGGGTGTGGTGATGCAACCTTTGTCACACTGTTGCTCCATTGCATTCCAATGTTGTATTCCAACATGTTCTAGGGCTTTCTGACCATGGTTTCATACAATGGAGTGTCATTGCATGTGTTATTTTCCAAACCACAATGATCCACATGAGCACACACAGTCAAGTGGGTGTGGTGATGCAACCTCTATCACACTGGTGCTCCATTGCATTCTAATGTTGCATTACAACATGTTCTAGGGCTTTCTCACCATAATTTGACACAATGGAGTGTCATTGCATGTGTTCTTTTCAAAACCATGATGATCCACATAGCCACACACACTCAAGTGGGTGTGGTGATGCAACCTCTGTCACACTATTGCTCCATTGCATTCCAATGTTGTATTCCAACATGTTCTAGGGCTTTCTGACCATGGTTTCACATAATGGAGTGTCATTGCATGTGTTGTTTGACAAACCACAATGATCCACATGACCACACACACTCAAGTGGGTGTGGTGATGTAACCTCTATCACACTGGTGCTCCATTGCATTCTAATGTTGTATTCCAAAATGTTCTAGGCCTTTCCGACCATGGTTTCACACAATGGAGTGTCATTGCATGTGTTAATTTCCAAACCACAATAATCCACATGACCACAAACACTCAAGTTCCTGTGGTGATGTAACCTCTGTCATAATGGTGCTCCATTACATTCCATTGTTGAATTCCAACATGTTTTAGGGCTTTCTGACAATGGTTTCACACAATGGAGTGTCATGTGTTTTTTCCAACCCACGACGATCCACTTGACTACACACACTCGAGTGGGTGTGGTGATGCAACCTTTGTCACACTGTTGCTCCATTGCATTCCAATGTTGCATTCCAACATGTTCTAGGGCTTTCTGACCATGGTTTCATACAATAGAGTGTCACTTCATGTGTTCTTTTCCAAACCATAGTGATCCACATGACCACACACACTCAAGTGTGTGCGGTGATGCAACCTCTATCACACTGGTGCTCCATTGCGTTCTAATGTTGCATTCAAACATTTTCTATGGCTTTCTGACCATGGTTTGACACAATGGAGTGTCATTGCATGTGTTCTTTTCAAAACAACGATGATCCAGATGGCCACACACACTCAAGTGGGTGTGGTGATGCAACCTCTATCACACTGGTGCTCCATTGCATTCCAATGTTGCATTCCAACATGTTCTAGAGCTTTCTAACCATGGTTTTACACAATGGAGTGTCATTGCATGTGTTCTTTTCCAAACCACAATTATCCGCATGACCACACACACTCAAGTTGGTGTGGTTATGCAACCTCTGTCACACTGGTGCTCCATTGCATTCCAATGTAGCATTCCAACATGTTCTAGGGCTTTCTTACCATTGTTTCACACAATGGTGTGTCATTGTATGTGTTATTTTCCAAACCACAATGATCCACGTGACCACACACACTTAAGGTGTGGTGATGCAACCTCTATCACACTGGTGCTCCATTGCATTCCAACATGTTATAACGCTTTCTTGCCATGGTTTCACACAATGGAGTGTCACTGAATGTGTTCTTTTCCAAACCACAATAATCCTCATAACCACACACACTCAAGTGGGTGTGGTGATGCAACATCTGTCACACCTAAGCTCTAGTGCATTGCAATGTTGCATGCCAACATGTTCTAGGGCTTTTTAACCATGGTTTCACACAATGGTGTGTCATTGCATGTGTTCTTTTCCAAACCAGAATGATCCACATGACCACACACACTCAAGTAGGTGTGGTGACGCATCCTCTATAACACTGGGGCTCCATTGCACTCCAACATGTTCTAGGGCTTTCTGACCATGGTTTCACACAATGGAGTGTCATTGCATATTTTGTTTTACAAACCATAATGATCCACATGACCACACACACTCACGTGGGTGTGGTGATGTAACCTCTATCACTCTGGTGCTCCATTGCGTTATAATGTTAAATTCCAACATGTTCAAGGGCTTTCTGACCATGGTTTGACACAATGGAGTGTCATTGCATGTGTTCTTTTCCAAACCACAATAATCCACATGACCACACACACTCAAGTGGGTGTGGTGATGCAACCTCTGTTACAGTGGTGCTCTAGTGCATTACAATGTTGCATTCCAACATGTTCTAGGGCGTTTTGACCACGGTTTCACACACTGGTGTGTCATTGCATGTGTTATTTTCCAAACCACAATGATCCACATGACCACGCAAACTCAAGTGGGTGTGGTGATGCAAGCTTTGTCACACATGTGCTCCAGTGCATGCGAATGTTGCATTCCAACATGTTTTAGGGCTTTTTGACCATGGTTTCACGCATTGTATTGTCATTTCATTGATTCTTTCCCAAACCACAATTATCCACATGACCACATACACTCAAGTGGGTGCGCTGATGCAACCTCTATCACACTAGTGCTCCATTGCATTCCAATGTTGCATTCCAACATGTTTTAGGTCATTCTGACAATGGGTTCACACAATGGAGTGTCATTGCATGTGTTTTGCAACCCACGATGATCCACTTGATCACACAAACTCAAGTGAGTGTGGTGATGCAACCTATGTCACACTGTTGCTCCATTGCATTCCAATGTTGTATTCCAACATGTTCAAGGCTTTCTGACCGCGGTTTCATACAATGGAGTGTCATTGCACGTGTTATTTTCCAAACCAAAATGATCCACATGACCACACAGTCAAGTGGGTGTGGTGATGCAACCTCTATCACACTGGTGCTCCATTGCGTTCTAATGTTGCATTACGACATGTTCTAGGGATTTCTGACCATGGTTTGATACAATGGAGTGTCATTCATGTGTTCTTTTCCAAACCACAATGATCCAAATGACCGCACACACTCAAGTGGTTATGGTGATGCAATCTCTATCACACTGGTGCTCCATTGCATTCCAATATTGCATTCCAACATGTTCAAGGCTTTCCGACCATGGTTTGACACAATGGAGTGCCATTGCATGTGTTAATTTTCAAACCACAATAATCCACATGACCACAAACACTAAAGTTCGTGTGGTGATGCAACCTCTGTCACATTGGTGCTCTGTTGCAATCCAATGTTGAATGCCAACATGTTTTAGGGCTTTCCGACAATGGTTTCACACAATGGAGTGTCATTGCATGTGTTTTTTCCAACCCACGATGATTCACTTGACCACACACACTCAAGTGGGTGTGGTGATGCAACCTTTGTCACACTGTTGCTCCATTGCATTCCAATGTTGCATTCCAACAAGTTCTAGGGCTTTCTGACCATGGTTTCATACAATAGAGTGTCACTACATGTGTTCTTTTCCAAACCAAAGTGATCCACATGACCACACACTCTCAAGTGGGTGCGGTGATGCAACCTCTATCACATGGTGCTCCATTGCGTTCTAATGTTGCATTCCAACATGTTCTAGGGCTTTCTGACCATGGTTTCACACAATGGAGTGTCATTGCATTGTTCTTTTCCAAGCCACAATTATCCACATGACCACACACACTAAAGTTGGTGTGGTGATGCAACCTCTATCACACTGGTGCTCCATTGCATTGCAATGTTGCATTCCAACATGTTATAGTGCTTTCTAACCATGGTTTCACACAATGGAGTGTCATTGAATGTGTTCTTTTCCAAACCACAATAATCCTCATGACCACACACACTCAAGTGGGTGTGGTGATGCAACATCTGTCACACCTGAGCTCCAGTGCATTGCAATGTTGTATTCCAACATGTTCTAGGGCTTTTTGACCATGGTTTCACACAATGGTGTGTCATTGCATGTGTTCTTTTCCAAACCAGAATGATCCACATGACCACACACACTCAAGTGGGTGTGGTGACGCATCCTCTATCACATTGGCTCCATTGCATTCCAACATGTTCTAGGGCTTTTAGACCATGGTTTCACACAATGGAGTGTCATTGCATGTGTTCTTTTCCAGACCACGGTGATCCACATGACCACACACACTCAAGTGGGTGCGGTGATGCAACCTCTATTACACTGATGCTCCATTGCATTCTAATGTTGCATTCCAACATGTTCTAGGGCTTTCTGACCATGGTTTGAGACAATGGAGTGTCATTGCATGTGTTCTTTTCAAAACCACGATGATCCACATGGCCACCTACACTCAAGTGGGTGTGGTGATGCAACCTCTATCACACTGGTGCTCCGTTGCATTCTAATGTTACATTCCAACATGTTCTAGAGCTTTCTGACCATGGTTTCACACAATGGAGTGTCATTGCATGTGTTCTTTTCCAAACCACAATTATCCACATTACCACACACACTCAAGTTGGTGTGGTGATGCAACCTCTCTCACATTGGTGCTCCATTACATTCCAATGTTGCATTTCAATATGTTATAGTGCTTTCTAACCATGGTTTCACACAATGGAGTGTCATTGAATGTGCTCTTTTCCAAACCACAATAATCCTCATGACCACACACACTCAAGTGGGTGTGGTGATGCAACATTTTGTCACAACTGAGCTCTAGTACATTGCAATGTTGCATTCCAACATGTTCTAGGGCTTTTTGACCATGGTTTCACACAATGGTGTGTCATTGCATGTGTTCTTTTCCAAACCAGAATGATCCTCATGACCACACACACTTAAGTGGGTGTGGTGGCGCATCCTCTATCACACTCGGGCTCCATTGTATTCCATCATGTTCTAGGGCTTTCTGACCATGGTTTCACACAATGGAGTGTCAACGCGTGTGTTGGTTTACAAACCACAATGATCCACATGACCACACACACTCAAGTGGGTGTGGTGATGCAACCTCTATCACGCGTGTGCTCCATTGCGTTCTAATGATGCATTCCAACATGTTCTAGGGCTTTCTGACCATGGTTTTGAAGGGAATATGCCTGAGAGGCAATAATAAAGTGGTTATTATCTTATTCCATGTTTATAATAAATGTTTATTTTGCACGCTATAATTGTATTAATTGGAAACGTTAATACATGTGTGTTTAATAAACAAAATACAAAGTTCCTATTACTGCCTCTCATATAAACTAGCTTGTTGATTAACAAGATGATCAAGGTTTCCTGATCATGGACATTGGATGTTGTTAATAACGAGGTCACAACATTGGTGGAATGATGTGATGAACATTCATCCGAAGTATAGCATTACGATCAGAGTCATTATGTTTATATTTCTATAACATCAGACGAAGTAATCTTAGTCCTTACACCATGAGATCATGTTAATTGCTAACACCGGAAGAGTACCTTGATAACATCAAACGTCACACCGTAACAGGGTGACTATAAAGGTGGGTTCAGTGCTACGAAGGTGTTAGGTTGAGGCTCATGGATCAAGAGTGGGATTTTTCCATCCCGATGACAGATAGATATACTCTAGGCCCTCTCGATGATATCACATTGAAATAGCTTGCAAGCAAGTGATGTGATCACTAGAATGTTATATCACGGGAACGAGAAAAGAGTGCATGTCGGTAACGAGATCAAACTAGGTATTTGGATGCCAATGATCGAATCTCGGACATGTAATATATCGCGAGACAAAGGGAGTTAGTTACGACGTTAAAGGTTCACATGATCACAAGAGTCAACGTTGAATATGTGGGAATCAGTACGGATCTCTAGGTCCCGCTGCTGATTATTGATCGGAGAGGGGTCTCGATCATGTCTGCATTATTCGCGAACTGTAGGGTGACACACTTAAGGGATACCGACACCATTTGGAGCAAATATGTTTTAGATAAAGATTTAAGAAAGCGCTGGAATTATTTCAATAGACACCGAAACTATTTCGGGTGAAATTGCTGAAATTGGTTCTGCATGTAATATTGAAATGTTGCAGGGGGGTTTTATGTGAATGTTTGTTAATTAAAGTAATTAACAAAATTCTGAATAAAATTAATAAAAGAGTTTTATTAAATGAGAGAGCATTAAATTTGGAGAAATTTAATGCATTTAAAGTGGAGACTTTAAAAGAGAATGTGAAGGGGCATTTTAATGTGGAGGGGGTTACCACCACATGAATGGGGGAGGTGAAGGGACACCCTCCCCTCCTCCTATAAAAGGCCCCCCTCTCACTCCTTCTTCCTCACACCTCCTCGTGAAGGATCTCTCTCCCCCTCTAGTATTATTTCCCCATGGTCTCGGATTAGCGAGATACATGTTCCCGGTGGCTTTATCTGGAAAGGAGTTGCTGCTTCCGCTGCTTCGCTGGAGCGAGGGACGGAGGTTGTCGGGGTACTGTACGTGTGTGCGATCACGGATGCACCACTGCTTTGCAGTGTTGGACTTGGTGGTGCTGGACTTGCTGGAGCTGGATCTGATGGACGTGCTGGAGCCGGACCTGCTGGACTTCATCACGATCTTGAGATCGGCAAGTGTACGACTACATCATCCACGAGTTCCAACTCATTAACAAAGTTCTCTATGGATGTATATCCACCTGTTGCTTGTATCTAGTAGATAGATCTTGGCGTATAGTTCCCATCGTAGGAAAATTATTCTTTTCTATGCTGCGAACCCCAACAGGTTTGACACAATGGAGTGTCATTGCATGTGTTCTTTTCCAAACCACAATAATCCACATGACCACACACACTCAAGTGGGCGTGGTGATGCAACCTCTGTCACACTAGTGCTCATTTGCATTCCAATGTTGCATTCCAACATGTTATAGGGCTTTCTGACCATGGTTTTACACAATGGAGTGTCATTGCATGTCTTCTTTTCCAAACCACAATGATCCACATGACCACGCACACTCAAGTGGGTGTGGTGATGCAACCTCTGTCACACTCTGCTCCATTGCATTCCAACATGTTCTAGGGCTTTCTGACCATGGTTTCACACAATGGAATGTCATTGCATGTGTTGTTTTACAAACCACAATGATCCACATGACCACACACACTCAAGTGGGTGTGGTGATGCAACATCTATCACATTAGTGCTCCATTGCATTCCAATGTTGCATTCCAACATGTACAAGGGCTTTCTAACCATGGATCCACACAATGGTGTGTCATTGCATGTGTCCTTTTTCAAACCACAATGATCCACATGACCACACACACTCAAGTGGGTGTGGTGATGCGACCTTTGTCACACTGGTGCTCTGTTGGATTCCAATGTTGCATTCCAACATGTTCTAGGGCTTTCTTACCATGGTTTCACGCAATGGAGTGTCATTGCATGTGTTCTTTTCCAAACCACAATGATCCACATGACCACACACACTAAATTGAGTGTTGTGATGCAACCTCTGTCACACCGGTGCTCTAGTGTATTCCAATGTTGCATTCCAACATGTTCTAGGGCTTTTTTACCATGGTTTCACACAATGGAGTGTCATTGCATGTGTTCTTTTCCAAACCACCATGATCCACATGACCACACACACTCAAGTGGGCGTGGTGATGCAACCTCTATCACACTGATGCTCCATTGCATTCTAATGTTGCATTCCAACATGGTCTAGGGCTTTCTGACCATGGTTTGACTCAATGGAGTGTCATTGCATGTGTTCTTTTGAAAACCATGATGATCGACATGGCCACACACACTCAAGTAGGTGTGGTGATGCAACCTCTGTCACACTGGTGCTCCGTTGCATTCCAATGTTGTATTCCAACATGTTCTAGGGCTTTCTGACCATGGTTTCACACAATGGAGTGTCATTGCATGTGTTATTTTCCAAACCACAATGATCCACATGACCACGCACACTCAAGTGGCTGTGGTGATGCAACCTCTATCACATTGGTGCTCCATTGCATTCCAATGTTGCATTCCAACATGTTCTAGGCCTTTCCGACCATGGTTTGACACAATGGAGTGTCATTTCATGTGTTAATTTCCAAACCACAATAATCCACATGACCACAAACACTCAAGTTGGTGTAGTTTTGAAACCTCTATCACATTGGTGCTCCATTGCATTCCAACATGTTCTAGGGTTTTTTGACCTTGGTTTGACATAGTGGAGTGTCATTCCATGTGCCCTTTTCCAAACCACAATGATCGACTTGACCACACACACTCAAGTGGATGTAGTGCTGCAACCTCTATCAGACTGTTGCTCCATATCATTCCAATGTTGCATTCCAACATGTTCAAGTGCTTTGTGACCATGGTTTCACACAATGTAGTGTTATTTCATGTGTTCTTTTCCAAACCACAATAATCCACATAACCACGCACACTGAAGTGGGTGTGGTGATGCAACTCTATCACACTGGTGATCCATTGCATTCCAATGTTGCATTCCAACATGTTCTAGGGCTTTCTGATCATGGTTTCAGATAATGGAGTGTCATTGCATCTGTTCTTTTCCAAACAACAATGATCCACATGACCACACACACTCAAGTGGGTGTGGTGATGCAACCTCTATCACATTGGTGCTCCGTTGGATTCCTATGTTGCATTTTAAGATGTTCTAGAGATTTCTGACCATGGTTTCACACAATGGGGTGTCATTGCATGTGTTCTTTTCAAAACCACAATCATCCACATGACCACACACACTCAAGTGGGTGTGGTGATGCAACATCTATCACATTAGTGCTCCATTGCATTCCAATGTTGCATTCCAACATGTACGAGGGCTTTCTAACCATGGATCCACACAATGGTGTGTCATTGCATATGTCCTTTCTCAAACCACAATGATCCACATGACCACACACACTCAATTGGGTATGGTGATGCAACCTTTGTCACACTGGTGCTCTGTTGCATTCCAACATGTTCTAGGGCTTTCTTACCATGGTTTCACGCAATGGAGTGTCATTGCATGTGTTCTTTTCCAAACCACAATGATCCACATGACCACACACACTAAAGTGAGTGTTGTGATGCAACCTGTGTCACACCGGTGCTCTAGTGTATTCCAATGTTGCATTCCGACATGTTCTAGGGCTTTTTTACCATGGTTTCACACAATGGAGTGTCATTGCATGTGTTCTTTTCCAAACCACCATGATCCACATGACCACACACACTCAAGTGGGCGTGGTGATGCAACCTCTATCACACTGATGCTCCATTGCATTCTAATGTTGCATTCCAACATGTTCTAGGGCTTTCTGACCATGGTTTGACACAATGGAGTGTCATTGCATGTGTTCTTTTCAAAACCATGATGATCGACATGGCCACACACTCTCAAGTAGGTGTGGTGATGCAACCTCTGTCATACTGGTGCTCCATTGCATTCTAATGTTGTATTCCAACATGTTCTAGGGCTTTTTGACCATGGTTTCACACAATGGAGTGTCATTGCATGTGTTATTTTCCAAACCACAATGATCCACATGACCACACACACTCAAGTGGTTGTGGTGATGCAACCTCTATCACACTGGTGCTCCATTGCATTCCAATGTTGCATTCCAACATGTTCTAGGCCTTTCCGACCATGGTTTGACACAATGGAGTGTCATTTCATGTGTTAATTTCCAAACCACAATAATCCACATGACCACAAACACTCAAGTTGGTGTAGTTTTGAAACCTCTGTCACATTGGTGCTCCATTGCATTCCAACATGTTCTAGGGCTTTCTAACCATGGTTACACACAATGGAGTGTCATTGCATGTGTTCTTTTACAAATCACAATGATCCACATGACCACACACACACACACTCAAGTAGGTGTGGTGATGCAACCTCTGTCACACTGGTGCTCCATTGCATTCCAATGTTGCATAGCAACATGTTCTGGGTCTTTATGACCATGGTTTGCAACAATGGACTTTCATTGCATGTGTTCCTTTCCAAGCCACAATGATCCACATGACTACACACACTCAAGTGGATGTAGTGCTGCAACCTCTATCAGACTGTTGCTCCATATCATTCCAATGTTGCATTCCAACATGTTCAAGTGCTTTGTGACCATGGTTTCACACAATGTAGTGTTATTGCATGTGTTCTTTTCCAAACCACAATAATCCATATAACCACGCACACTGAAGTGGGTGTGGTGATGCAACTCTATCACACTGGTGCTCCATTGCATTCCAATGTTGCATTCCAACATGTTCTAGGGCTTTCTGATCATGGTTTCAGATAATGGAGTGTCATTGCATCTGTTCTTTTCCAAACAACAATGATCCACATGACCACACACACTCAAGTGGGTGTGGTGATGCAACCTCTATCACATTGGTGCTCCGTTGGATTCCTATGTTGCATTCTAAGATGTTCTAGAGATTTCTGACCATGGTTTCACACAATGGGGTGTCATTGCATGTGTTCTTTTCAAAACCACAATGATCCACATGACCACACACACTCAAGTGGGTGTGGTGATGCAACATCTATCACATTAGTGCTCCATTGCATTCCAATGTTGCATTCCAACATGTACGAGGGCTTTCTAACCATGGATCCACACAATGGTGTGTCATTGCATGTGTCCTTTTTCAAACCACAATGATCCACATGACCACACACACTCAAGTGGGTGTGGTGATGCAACCTTTGTCACACTGGTGCTCTGTTGCATTCCAACATGTTCTAGGGCTTTCTTACCATGGCTCACGCAATGGAGTGTCATTGCATGTGTTCTTTTCCAAACCACAATGATCCACATGACCACACACACTAAAGTGAGTGTTGTGATGCAACCTCTGTCACACCGGTGCTCTAGTGTATTCCAATGTTGCATTCCGACATGTTCTAGGGCTTTTTTACCATGGTTTCACACAATGGAGTGTCATTGCATGTGTTCTTTTCCAAACCACCATGATCCACATGACCACACACACTCAAGTGGGCGTGGTGATGCAACCTCTATCACACTGATGCTCCATTGCATTCTAATGTTGCATTCCAACATGTTCTAGGGATTTCTGACCATGGTTTGACACAATGGAGTGTCATTGCATGTGTTCTTTTCAAAACCATGATGATCGACATGGCCACACACACTCAAGTAGGTGGGGTGATGCAACCTCTGTCATACTGGTGCTCCATTGCATTCTAATGTTCTATTCCAACATGTGCTAGGGCTTTTTGACCATGGTTTCACACAATGGAGTGTCATTGCATGTGTTATTTTCGAAACCACAATGATCCACATGACCACACACACTCAATTAGGTGTGGTGATGCAACCTCTATCACACTACTGCTACATTGCATTCTAATGTTGCATTCCAACATGTTCTAGGGATTTCTGACCATGGTTTGACACAATGGAGTGTCATTGCATCTGTTCTTTTCCAAACCACAATGATCCACATGACCACACACACTCAAGTGGGTCTTGTGATGTAACCTTTGTCACACTGGTGCTCCATTGCATTCCAATGTTATATTCCAACATGTTCTACGGCTTTCTGACCATGGTTTCGTAAATTGGAGTGTCATTGTATGTGTTCTTTTCCAAACCACCCCTGTCACACTAGTTCTCCATTGCATTACAATGTTGCATTCCAACATGTTTTAGGGCTTTTTGACCATGATTTCACACAATGGAGTGCCATTGCATGCGTTCTTTTCCAAACTACAATGATCCACATGACCACACACACTCAAGTGGATGCGGTGATGCCACCTCTGTCACACTGATGCTCCATTGCATTCCAATGTTGCATTCCAACATATTCTAGGGCTTTCTGACCATGGTTTGACATAACAGAGTGTCATTGCATATGTTCCTTTCCCAACCACAATGATCCACATGACCACACACACTCAAGTGGCTGTGGTGATGCAACCTCTATCACACTGGTGCTCCATTGCATTCCAATGTTGCATTCCAACATGTTCTAGAGCTTTCTGACCATGGTTTCACACAATGGAGTGTCATTGCATGTGTTCTTTTCCAAACCACAATTATCCACATGACCATACACAGTCAAGTTGGTGTGATGATGCAACCTCTGTCACACTGGTGCTCCATTGCATTCCAATGTAGCATTCCAACATGTTCTAGGGATTTCTTACCATTGTTTCACACAATGGTGTGTCATTGTATGTGTTATTTTCCAAACCACAATGACCCACATGACCACACACACTTAAGGTGTGGTGATGCAACCTCTATCACACTAGTGTTCCATTGCATTCCAATGTTGCATTCCAACATGTTATAGTGCTTTCTGACCATGGTTTCACACAATGGAGTGTCACTAAATGTGTTCTTTTCCGAACCACAATAATCCTCATGACCACACACACTCAAGTGGGTGTGGTGGTGCAACATCTATCACACCTGAGCTCCAGTGCATTGCAATGTTGCATTCCAACATGTTCTAGGGCTTTTTGACCATGGTTTCACACAATGGTGTGTCATTGCATGTGTTCTTTTCCAAACCACAATGATCCACATGACCAGACACACTCAAATGGGTGTGGTGACGCAACCTCTATCACATAGTGCTCCATTGCATTCCAATGTTGCATTCCAACATGCACGAGGGCTTTCTGACCATGGATTCACACAATGGTGTGTCATTGCATGTGTCCTTTTTCAAACCACAATGATCCACATGACCACACAGACTCAAGTGGGTGTGGTACTGCAACCTCTATCACACTTGTGCTCTATTGCATTCCAATGTTGCATTCCAACATGTTCTAGGGCTTTCTGACCGTGGTTTCACACAATGGAGTGTCACTGCATGTGTTCTTTTCCAAACCACAATAATCTACATGACCACACAAACTAAAGTGGGTGTTGTGATCCAACCTCTGTCACACCGGCGCTCTAGTGCATTGCAATGTTGCATTCCAACATGTTCTAGGGCTTTTTGACCATGGTTTCACTCAATGGAGTGTCATTGAATGTGTTCTTTTCCAAACCACAATGATCCACATGACCACACACACACTCTAGTGGGTGTGGTGATGCAACCTCTGTCACACTGGTGCTCCATTGCATTCGAATGTTGCATTGCAACATGTTCTAGGTCTTTCTGACCATGGTTTGACACAATGGATTTTCATTGCATGTGTTCCTTTCCAAGCCACAATGATCCACATGACTACACACACTCAAGTGGGTGTAGTGATGTATCCTCTGCCACACTGGTGCTCCATTGCATTCCAACGTTGCATTCCAACATGTTCTAGGTTTTTCTGACCATGGTTTCACACAATGGAGTGTCATTGCATGTGTTCTTTTCCAAACCACAATAATCCACATGACCACGCACACTGAAGTGGGTGTGGTGATGCAACCTCTATCACATTGGTGCTCCATTGCATTCCAATGTTGCATTCCAACATGTTCTAGGGCTTTCCGACAATGGTTTGACACAATGGAGTGTCATTGCATGTGTTCTATTCCAAACCACAATAATGCACATGACCACACACACTCAAGTGGGTGTGGTGATGCAACCTTTATCACACCGGTGCTCCATTGCATTCCAATGTTGCATTCCAACATGTTCTAGGGCTTTCTAACCATGATTTGACACAATGGAGTGTTAGTCCATGTGTTCTTTTCCAAACCAGGTTGATCCACACGACCACACACCCTCAAGTGGGTGTGGTGATGCAACCTCTGTCACACTAGTGCTCCATTGCATTCTAATGTTGCATTCCAACATGTTCTAGGGCTTTCTAACCATGATTTGACACAATGGAGTGTTAGTCCATGTGTTCTTTTCCAAACCACGACGATCCACACGACCACACACCCTCAAGTGGGCGTGGTGATGCAACCTCTATCACACTGGTGCTCCATTGCATTCTAATGTTGCATTCCAACATGTTCTAGGGCTTTCTGACCATGGTTTGACACGATGGAGTGTCATTGCATGTGTTCTTTTCAAAACCATGATGATCCACATGGCCACACACACTCAAGTGGGTGTGGTGATGCAACCTCTGTCACACTGGTGCTCCATTGCATTCCAATGTTGCATTCCAACATGTTCTAGGGCTTTCTTACCAGGGTTTCACACAATGGAGTGTCATTGTATGTGTTATTTTCCAAACCAGAATGATCCACATGACCACACACACTCAAGTGGCTGTGGTCATGCAACCTTTATCACACTGGTGCTCCATTGCATTCCAATGCTGCATTCCAACATGTTCTAGGCCCTTCCGACCATGGTTTGGCACAATGGAGTGTCATTGCATGTGTTAATTTCCAAACCACAATAATACACATGACCACAAACACTCAAGTTGGTGTGGTGATGCAACCTCTGTCACATTGGTGCTCCATTGCATTCCAACAGGTTCTAGGGTTTTCTGACCATGGTTTGACACAGTGGAGTGTCATTCCATGTACTCTTTTTGAAACCACAATGATCGACTTGACCACACATAGTCAAGTGGGTGTGGTGATGCTATCACTGTCACACTGGTGCTCCATTGCATTCCAACATGTTCTAGGGCTTTCAAATCATGGTTACACACAATGGAGTGTCATTGCATGTGTTCTTTTCCAAATCACAATGATCCTCATGACCACACATACACTCAAGTGGGTGTGGTGATGCATCCTCTGTCACACTGGTGCTCCATTGCATTCGAATGTTGCATTGCAACATGTTCTAGGTCTTTCTGACCATGGTTTGACACAATGGAGTGTCATTGCATGTGTTCCTTTCCAAGCCACAATGATCCACAGGACTACACACACTCAAGTGGGTGTAGTGATGTAACCTCTATCACACTGGTGCTCCATTGCATTCCAATGTTGCATTCCAACATGTTCTAGGGCTTTCTGACCATGATTTCACACAATGGAGTGTCATTGCATGTGTTCTATTCCAAACCACAATAATGCACATGACCACACACACCCAAGAGGGTGTGGTGATGCAACGTTTGTCACACCGGTGCTCCATTGCATTCCAATGTTGCATTCGAATATGTTCTAGGGCTTTCTAACCATGATTTGACACAATGGAGTGTTAGTCCATGTGTTCTTTTCCAAACCACGACGATCCACACGACCACACACCCTCAAGTGGGTGCGGTGATGAACCCTCTGTCACACTAGTGCTCCATTGCATTCTAATGTTGCATTCCAACATGTTCTAGGGCTTTCTGACCATGGTTTGACACAATTGAGTGTCATTGCATGTGTTCTTTTCCAAACCACCATGATCCACATAACCACACACACTCGAGTGGGCGTGGTGATGCAACCTCTATCACACTAGTGCTCCATTGCATTCTAATGTTGCATTCCAACACGTTCTAGGGCTTTCTGACCATGGTTTGACACAATGGAGTGTCATTGCATGTGTTCTTTTCAAAACCATGATGATCCACATGGCCACACACACTCAAGTGGGTGTGGTGATGCAACCTCTGTCACACTAGTGCTCCATTGCATTCCAATGTTGCATTCCAACATGTTCTAGGGCTTTCTGACCATGGTTTCACACAATGGAGTGTCATTGTATGTGTTATTTTCCAAACCATAATGATCCACATGACCACACACACTCAAGTGGTTGTGGTGATGCAACCTTTATCACACTGGTGCTCCCTTGCATTCCAACATGTTCTAGGCCCTTCCGACCATGGTTTGACACAATTGAGTGTCATTGCAAGTGATAATTTCCAAACCAAAATAATACACATGACCACAAACACTTAAGTTGGTGTGGTGATGCAACCTCTGTCACGTTGGTGCTCCATTGCATTCCAACATTTTCTCGGCTTTTCTGATCATGGTTTGACATAGTGGAGTGTCATTCCATGTGCTCTTTTCCAAAGCACAATGATCGACTTGAGCACACACACTCAAGTGGGTGTGGTGATGCTATCACTGTCACACTGGTGCTCCATTGCATTCCAACTTGTTCTAGTGATTTCTAATCATTGTTACACACAATGGAGTGTCATTGCATGTGTTCTTTTCTAAATCACAATGATCCACATGACCACACACACACTCAAGTGGGTGTGGTGATGCAACCTCTATCATACTGGTGCTCCATTGTATTCGAATGTTGCATTGCAACATGTTCTAGGTGTTTCTGACCATGGTTTGACACAATGAACTTTCATTGCATGTGTTCCTTTCCAAGCCATAATGATCCACATGACTACACACACTCAAGTGGGTGTGGTGATGCAACCTCTGTCACACTGTTGCTCCATTGCATTCGAATGTTGCATTGCAACATGTTCTAGGTCTTTCTGACCATGGTTTGACACAATAGACTTTCATTGCATGTGTTCCTTTCCAAGCCACAATGATCCACATGACTACACACACTCAAGTGGGTGTAGTGATGTAACCTCTGTCACACTGGTGCTCCATTGCATTCCAATGTTGCATTCCAACATGTTCTAGGGCTTTCTGACCATGGTTTCACACAATGGAGTGTCATTGCATGTGTTCTATTCCAAACCACAATAATGCACATGACCACACACACTCAAGTGGGTGTGGTGATGCAACGTTTGTCACATCGGTGCTCCATTTCATTCCAATGTTGCATTCCAACATGTTCTAGGGCTTTCTAACCATGATTTGACACAATGGAGTGTTAGTCCATGTGTTCTTTTCCAAACCACGACGATCCACACGACCACACACCCTCAAGTGGGTGCGGTGATGCAACCTCTGTCACACTAGTGCTCCATTGCATTCTAATGTTGCATTCCTACACGTTCTAGGGCTTTCTGACCATGGTTTGACACAATGGAGTGTCATCGCATGTGTTCTTTTCAAAACCATGATGATCCACATGGCCACACACACTCAAGTGGGTGTGGTGATGCAACCTCTGTCACACTAGTGCTCCATTGCATTCCGATGTTGCATTCCAACATGTTCTAGGGCTTTCTGACCATGGTTTCACACAATGGAGTGTCACTGTATGTGTTATTTTCCAAACCAGAATGATCCACATGACGACACACACTGAAGTGGCTATGGTGATGCAACCTTTATCACACTGGTGCTCCATTGCATTCCAATGTTGCATTCCAACATGTTCTAGGCCCTTCCGACCATGGTTTGACACAATGGAGTGTCATTGCATGTGTTAATTTCCAAACCACAATAATACACATGACCACAAACACTCAAGTTGGTGTGGTGATGCAACCTCTGTCACACCGGTGCTCCATTGCATTCCAACATGTTCTAGGGTTTTCTGACCATGGTTTGACACAGTGGAGTGTCATTCCATGTACTCTTTTCCAAACCACAATGATCGACTTGACCACACATAGTCAAGTGGGTGTGGTGATGCTATCACTGTCACACTGGTGGTCCATTGCATTCCAACATGTTCTAGGGCTTTCTAATCATGGTTACACACAATGGAGTGTCATTGCATGTGTTCTTTTCCAAATCACAATGATCCTCATGACCACACATACACTCAAGTGGGTGTGGTGATGCAACCTCTGTCACACTGGTGCTCCATTGCATTCGAATGTTGCATTGCAACATGTTCTAGGTCTTTCTGACCATGGTTTGACACAATGGAGTGTCATTGCATGTGTTCCTTTCCAAGCCACAATGATCCACATGACTACACACACTCAAGTGGGTGTAGTGATGTAACCTCTATCACGCTGGTGCTCCATTGCATTCCAATGTTGCATTCCAACATGTTCTAGGGCTTTTTGACCATGCTTTCACACAATGGAGTGTCATTGCATGTGTTCTTTTCCAAACCACAATAATCCACATGACCACGCACACTGAAGTGGGTGTGGTGATGCAACCTCTTTCACATTGGTGCTCCATTGCATTCCAATGTTGCATTCCAACATGTTCTAGGGATTTCCGACAATGTTTTGACACAATGGAGTGTCATTGCATGTGTTCTATTCCAAACCAAAATAATGCACATGACCACAAACACTCAAGAGGGTGTGGTGATGCAACGTTTGTCACACCGGTGCTCCATTGCATTCCAATGTTGCATTCGAATATGTTCTAGGGCTTTCTAACCATGATTTGACACAATGGAGTGTTAGTCCATGTGTTCTTTTCCAAACCACGACGATCCACACGACCACACACCCTCAAGTGGGTGCGGTGATGAACCCTCTGTCACACTAGTGCTCCATTGCGTTCTAATGTTGCATTCCAACATGTTCTAGGGCTTTCTGACCATGGTTTGACACAATTGAGTGTCATTGCATGTGTTCTTTTCCAAACCACCATGATCCACATAACCACACACACTCGAGTGGGCGTGGTGATGCAACCTCTATCACACTGGTGCTGCATTGCATTCTAATGTTGCATTCCAACACGTTCTAGGGCTTTCTGACCATGGTTTGACACAATGGAGTTTCATTGCATGTGTTCTTTCCAAAACCATGATGATCCACATGGCCACACACACTCAAGTGGGTGTGGTGATGCAACCTCTGTCGCACTGGTGCTCCATTACATTCCAATGTTGCATTCCAACATGTTCTAGGGCTTTCTGACCATGGTTTCACACAATGGAGTGTCATTGTATGTGTTATTTTCCAAACCAGAATGATCCACATGACCACACACACTCAAGTGGCTATGGTGATGCAACCTTTATCACACTGGTGCTCCATTGCATTCCAACATGTTCTAGGCCCTTCCGACCATGGTTTGACACAATGGAGTGTCATTGTAAGTGTTAATTTCCAAACCACAATAATACACATGACCACACACACTTAAGTTGGTGTGGTGATGCAACCTCTGTCACATTGGTGCTCCATTGCATTCCAACATGTTCTAGGCTTTTCTGACCATGGTTTGACATAGTGGAGTGTCATTCCCTGTGCTCTTTTCCAAACCACAATGATCGACTTGAGCACACACACTCAAGTGGGTGTGGTGATGCTATCACTGTCACACTGGTGCTCCATTGCATTCCAACATGTTCTAGTGATTTCTAATCATTGTTACACACAATGGAGTGTCATTGCATGTGTTCTTTTCTAAATCACAATGATCCACATGACCACACACACACTCAAGTGGGTGTGGTGATGCAACCTCTGTCATACTGGTGCTCCATTGCATTCGAACGTTGCATTGCAACATGTTCTAGGTCTTTCTGACCATGGTTTGACATAATGAACTTTCATTGCATGTGTTCCTTTCCAAGCCATAATGATCCACATGACTACACACACTCAAGTGGGTGTGGTGATGCAACCTCTGTCACACTGGTGCTCCATTGCATTCGAATGTTGCATTGCAACATGTTCTAGGTCTCTCTGACCATGGTTTGACACAATAGACTTTCATTGCATGTGTTCCTTTCCAAGCCACAATGATCCACATGACTACACACACTCAAGTGGGTGTAGTGATGTAACCTCTGTCACACTAGTGCTCCATTGCATTCCAATGTTGCATTCCAACATGTTCTAGGGCTTTCTGACCATGGTTTCACATAATGGAGTGTCATTGCATGTGTTCTATTCCAAACCACAATAATGCACATGACCACACACACTCAAGTGGGTGTGGTGATGTAAAGTTTGTCACACCGGTGCTCCATTTCATTCCAATGTTGCATTCCAACATGTTCTAGGGCTTTCTAACCATGATTAGACACAATGGAGTGTTAGTCCATGTGTTCTTTTCCAAACCACGACGATCCACACGACCACACACCCTCAAGTGGGTGCGGTGATGCAACCTCTGTCACACTAGTGCTCCATTGCATTCTAATGTTGCATTCCAACATGTTCTAGGGCTTTCTGACCATGGTTTGACACAATTGACTGTCATTGCATGTGTTCTTTTCCAAACCACCTTGATCCACATAACCACACACACTCGAGTGGGTGTGGTGATGCAACCTCTATCACACTGGTGCTCCATTGCATTCTAATGTTGCATTCCTACACGTTATAGGGCTTTCTGACCATGGTTTGACACAATGGAGTGTCATCGCATGTGTTCTTTTCAAAACCATGATGATCCACATGGCCACACACACTCAAGTGGGTGTGGTGATGCAACCTCTGTCACACTAGTGCTCCATTGCATTCCAATGTTGCATTCCAACATGTTCTAGGTCTTTCTGACCATGGTTTCACACAATGGAGTGTCATTGTATATGTTATTTTCCAAACCAGAATGATCCACATGACGACACACACTCAAGTGGCTGTGGTGATGCAACCTTTATCACACTGGTGCTCCATTGCATTCCAATGTTGCATTCCAACATGTTCTAGGGATTTCCGACAATGGTTTGACAGAATGGAGTGTCATTGCATGCATTCTATTCCAAACCACAATATTGCACATGACCACACACACTCAAGAGGGTGTGGTGATGCAACGTTTGTCACACCGGTGCTCCATTGCATTCCAATGTTGCATTCGAATATGTTCTACGGCTTTCTAACCATGATTTGACACAATGGAGTGTTATTCCATGTGTTCTTTTCCAAACCACGACGATCCACACGACCACACACCCTCAAGTGGGTGCGGTGATGAACCCTCTGTCACACTAGTGCTCCATTGCATTCTAATGTTGCATTCCAACATGTTCTAGGGCTTTCTGACCATGGTTTGACACAATTGAGTGTCATTGCATGTGTTCTTTTCCAAACCACCATGATCCACATAACCACACACACTCGAGTGGGCGTGGTGATGCAACCTCTATCACACTGGTGCTCCATTGCATTCTAGTGTTGCATTCCAACACGTTCTAGGGCTTTCTGACCATGGTTTGACACAATGGAGTGTCATTGCATGTGTTCTTTTCAAAACCACGATGATCCACATGGCCACACACACTCAAGTGGGTGTGGTGATAAAACCTCTGTCACACTGGTGCTCCATTGCATTCCAATGTTGCATTCCAACATGTTCTAGGGCTTTCTGACCATGGTTTCACACAATGGAGTGTCATTGTATGTGTTATTTTCCAAACAAGAATGATCCACATGACCACACACACTCAAGTGGAGCTGGTGATGCAACCTTTATCACACTGGTGCTCCATTGCATTCCAACATGTTCTAGGCCCTTCCGACCATGGTTTGACACAATGGAGTGTCATTGCAAGTGTTAATTTCCAAACCACAATAATACACATGACCACAAACACTTAAGTTGGTGTGGTGATGCAACCTCTGTCACATTGGTGCTCCAATGCATTCCAACATGTTCTAGGCTTTTCTGACCATGGTTTGACATAGTGGAGTGTCATTCCATGTGCTCTTTTCCAAACCACAATGATCGACTTGAGCACACACACTCAAGTGGGTGTGGTGATGCTATCACTGTCACACTGGTGCTCCATTGCATTCCAACATGTTCTAGTGATTTCTAATCATTGTTACACACAATGGAGTGTCATTGCATTTGTTCTTTTCCAAATCACAATGATCCACATGACCACACACACACACTCAAGTGGGTGTGCTGATGCAACCTCTGTCACACCGGTGCTCCATTGCATTCCAACATGTTCTAGGGTTTTTTGACCATGGTTTGACACAGTGGAGTGTCATTCCATGTACTCTTTTCCAAACCACAATGATCGACTTGACCACACATAGTCAAGTGGGTGTGGTGATGCTATCACTGTCACACTGGTGGTCCATTGCATTCCAACATGTTCTAGGGCTTTCTAATCATGGTTACACACAATGGAGTGTCATTGCATGTGTTCTTTTCCAAATCACAATGATGACCACACATACACTCAAGTGGGTGTGGTGATGCAACCTCTGTCACACTGGTGCTCCATTGCATTCGAATGTTGCATTGCAACATGTTCTAGGTCTTTCTGACCATGGTTTGACACAATGGAGTGTCATTTCATGTGTTCCTTTCCAAGCCACAATGATCCACATGACTACACACACTCAAGTGGGTGTAGTGATGTAACCTCTATCACACTGGTGCTCCATTGCATTCCAATGTTGCATTCCAACATGTTCTAGGGCTTTCTCACCATGCTTTCACACAATGGAGTGTCATTGCATGTGTTCTCTTCCAAACCACAATAAACCACATGACCACGCACACTAAAGTGGGTGTGGTGATGCAACCTCTATCACATTGGTGCTCCATTGCATTCCAATGTTGCATTCCAACATGTTCTAGGTGTTTCCGACAATGGTTTGACACAATGGAGTGTCATTGCATGTGTTCTATTCCAAACCACAATAATGCACATGACCACACACACTCAAGAGGGTGTGGTGATGCAACGTTTGTCACACCGGTGCTCCATTGCATTCCAATGTTGCATTCGAATATGTTCTAGGGCTTTCTAACCATGATTTGACACAATGGAGTGTTAGTCCATGTGTTCTTTTCCAAACCACGATGATCCACATGACCACACACCCTCAAGTGGGTGCGGTGATGAACCCTCTGTCACACTAGTGCTCCATTGCATTCTAATGTTGCATTCCAACATGTTCTAGGGCTTTCTGACCATGGTTTGACACAATTGAGTGTCATTGCATGTGTTCTTTTCGAAACCACCATGATCCACATAACCACACACACTCGAGTGGGCGTGGTGATGCAACCTCTATCACACTAGTGCTCCATTGCATTCTAATGTTGCATTCCAACACATTCTAGGGCTTTCTGACCATGGTTTGACACAATGGAGTGTCATTGCATGTGTTCTTTTCAAAACCATGATGATCCACATGGCCACACACACTCAAGTGGGTGTGGTGATGCAACCTCTGTCACACTGGTGCTCCATTGCATTCCAATGTTGCATTCCAACATGTTCTAGGGCTTTCTGACCATGGTTTCACACAATGGAGTGTCATTGTATGTGTTATTTTCGAAACCAGAATGATCCACATGACCACACACACTCAAGTGGCTATGGTGATGCAACCTTTATCACACTGGTGCTCCATTGCATTCCAACATGTTCTAGGCCCTTCCGACCATGGTTTGACACAATGGAGTGTCATTGCAAGTGTCAATTTCCAAACCACAATAATACACATGACCACAAACACTTAAGTTGGTGTGGTGATGCAACCTCTGTCACATTGGTGCTCCATTGCATTCCAACATGTTCTAGGCTTTTCTGACCATGGTTTGACATAGTGGAGTGTCATTCCATGTGCTCCTTTCCAAACCACTATGATCGACTTGAGCACACACACTCAAGTGGGTGTGGTGATGCTATCACTGTCACACTGGTGCTCCATTGCATTCCAACATGTTCTAGTGATTTATAATCATTGTTACACACAATGGAGTGTCATTGCATGTGTTCTTTTCTAAATCACAATGATCCACATGACCACACACACACTCAAGTGGGTGTGGTGATGCAACCTCTGTCATACTGGTGCTCCATTGCATTCGAATGTTGCATTGCAACATGTTCTAGGTCTTTCTGACCATGGTTTGACACAATGAACTTTCATTGCATGTGTTCCTTTCCAAGCCATAATGATCCACATGACTACACACACTCAAGTGGGTGTGGTGATGCAACCTCTGTCACACTTTTGCTCCATTGCAATCGAATGTTGCATTGCAACATGTTCTAGGTCTTTCTGACCATGGTTTGACACAATAGACTTTCATTGCATGTGTTCCTTTCCAAGCCACAATGATCCACATGACTACACACACTCAAGTGGGTGTAGTGATGTAACCTCTGTCACACTGGTGCTCCATTGCATTCCAATGTTGCATTCCAACATGTTCTAGGGCTTTCTGACCATGGTTTCACACAATGGAGTGTCATTGCATGTGTTCTATTCCAAATCACAATAATGCACATGACCACACACACTCAAGTGGGTGTGGTGATGCAACGTTTGTCACACCGGTGCTCCATTTCATTCCAATGTTGCATTCCAACATGTTCTAGGGCTTTCTAACCATGATTTGACAGAATGGAGTGTTAGTCCATGTGTTCTTTTCCAAACCACGACGATCCACACGACCACATACCCTCCAGTGGGTGCGGTGATGCAACCTCTGTCACACTGCTCCATTGCATTCTAATGTTGCATTCCAACATGTTCTAGGGCTTTCTGACCATGGTTTGACACAATTGAGTGTCATTGCATGTGTTCTTTTCCAAACCACCATGATCCACATAACCACACACACTCGAGTGGGTGTGGTGATGCAACCTCTGTCACACTTGGGCTCCATTGCATTCTAATGTTGCATTCCTACACGTTCTAGGCCTTTCTGACCATGGTTTGACACAATGGAACGTCATCGCATGTGTTCTTTTCAAAACCATGATGATCCACATAGCCACACACACTCAAGTGGGTGTGGTGATGCAACCTCTGTCACACTAGTGCTCCATTGCATTCCAATGTTGCATTCCAACATGTTCTAGGGCTTTCTGACCATGGTTTCACACAATGGAGTGTCATTGTATGTGTTATTTTCCAAACCAGAATGATTCACATGACGACACACACTGAAGTGGCTATGGTGATGCAACCTTTATCACACTGGTGCTCCATTGCATTCCAATGTTGCATTCCAACATGTTCTAGGCCCTTCCGACCATGGTTTGACACAATGGAGTGTCATTGCATGTGTTAATTTCCAAACCACAATAATACACATGACCACAAACAGTCAAGTTGGTGTGGTGATGCAACCTCTGTCACACCGGTGCTCCTTTGCATTCCAACATGTTCTAGGGTTTTCTGACCATGGTTTGACACAGTGGAGTGTCATTCCATGTACTCTTTTCCAAACCACAATGATCGACTTGACCACACATAGTCAAGTGGGTGTGGTGATGCTATCACTGTCACACTGGTGCTCCATTGCATTCCAACATGTTCTAGGGCTTTCTAATCATGGTTACACACAATGGAGTGTCATTGCATGTGTTCTTTTACAAATCACAATGATCCTCATGACCACATACACTCAAGTGGGTGTGGTGATGCAACCTCTGTCACACTGGTGTTCCATTGCATTCGAATGTTGCATTGCAACATGTTCTAGGTCTATCTGACCATGGTTTGACACAATGGAGTGTCATTGCATGTGTTCCTTTCCAAGCCACCATGATCCACATGACTACACACATTCAAGTGGGTGTAGTGATGTAACCTCTATCACACTGGTGCTCCATTGCATTCCAATGTTCCATTCCAACATGTTCTAGGGCTTTCTGACCATGCTTTCACGCAATGGAGTGTCATTGCCTGTGTTCTTTTCCAAACCACAATAATCCACATGACCACGCACACTAAAGTGGGTGTGGTGATGCAACTTCTTTGACATTGGTGCTCCATTGCATTCCAATGTTGCATTCCAACATGTGCTAGGGATTTCCGACAATGGTTTGACACAATGGAGTGTCAATGCATGTGTTCTATTCCAAACCACAATAATGCACATGACCACAAACACTCATGAGGGTGTAGTGATGCAACGTTTGTCACACCGGTGCTCCATTCCATTCCAATGTTGCATTCGAATATGTTCTAGGGCTTTCTAACCATGATTTGACACAATGGAGTGTTAGTCCATGTGTTCTTTTCCAAACCACGATGATCCACATGACCACACACCCTCAAGTGGGTGCGGTGATGAACCCTCTGTCACACTAGTGCTCCATTGCATTCTAATGTTGCATTCCTACATGTTCTAGGGCTTTCTGACCATGGTTTGACACAATTGAGTGTCATTGCATGTGTTCTTTTCCAAACCACCATGATCCACATAACCACACACACTCGAGTGGGCGTGGTGATGCAACCTCTATCACACTGGTGCTCCATTGCATTCTAATGTTGCATTCCAACACGTTCTAGGGCTTTCTGACCATGGTTTGACACAATGGAGTGTCATTGCATGTGTTCTTTTCAAAACCATGATGATCCACATGGCCACACACACTCAAGTGGGTGTGGTGATGCAACCTCTGTCGCACTGGTGCTCCATTGCATTCCAATGTTGCATTCCAACATGTTCTAGGGCTTTCTGACCATGGTTTTACACAATGGAGTGTCATTGTATGTGTTATTTTCCAAACCAGAATGATCCACATGACCACACACACTCAAGTGGCTGTGGTGATGCAACCTTTATCACACTGGTGCTCCATTGCATTCCAACATGTTCTAGGCCCTTCCGACCATGGTTTGACACAATGGAGTGTCATTGCAAGTGTTAATTTCCAAACCACAATAATACACATGACCACAAACACTTAAGTTGGTGTGGTGATGCAACCTCTGTCACATTGGTGCTCCAATGCATTCCAACATGTTCTAGGCTTTTCTGACCATGGTTTGACATAGTGGAGTGTCATTCCATGTGGTCTTTTCCAAACCACAATGATTGACTTGAGCACACGCACTCAAGTGGGTGTGGTGATGCTATCACTGTCACACTGGTGCTCCATTGCATTCCAACTTGTTCTAGTGATTTCTAATCATTGTTACACACAATGGAGTGTCATTGCATGTGTTCTTTTCCAAATCACAATGATCCACATGACCCCACACACACACTCAAGTGGGTGTGGTGATGCAACCTTTGTCATACTGGTGCTCCATTGCATTCGAATGTTGCATTGCAACATGTTCTAGGTCTTTCTGACCATGGTATGACACAATGAACTTTCATTGCATGTGTTCCTTTCCAAGCCATAATGATCCACATGACTACACACACTCAAGTGGGTGTGGTGATGCAACCTCTGTCACACTGGTGCTCCATTGCATTCGAATGTTGCATTGCAACATGTTCTAGGTCTTTCTGACCATGGTTTGACACAATAGACTTTCATTGCATGTGTTCCTTTCCAAGCCACAATGATCCACATGACTACACACACTCAAGTGGGTGTAGTGATGTAACCTCTGTCACACTGGTGCTCCATTGCATTCCAATGTTGCATTCCAACATGTTCTACGGCTTTCTGACCATGGTTTCACACAATGGAGTGTCATTGCATGTGTTCTATTCCAAACCACAATAATGCACATGACCACACACACTCAAGTGGGTGTGGTGATGCAACGTTTGTCACACCGGTGCTCCATTGCATTCCAATGTTGCATTCCAACATGTTCTAGGGATTTCTAACCATGATTTGACACAATGGAGTGTTAGTCCATGTGTTCTTTTCCAAACCACGATGATCCACACGACCACACACCCTCAAGTGGGTGCGGTGATGCAACCTCTGTCACACTAGTGCTCCATTGCATTCTAATGTTGCATTCCAACATGTTCTAGGGCTTTCTGACCATGGTTTGACACAATTGAGTGTCATTGCATGTGTTCTTTTCCAAACCACCATGATCCAAATAACCACACACACTCGAGTGGGCATGGTGATGCAACCTCTATCACACTGGTGCTCCATTGCATTCTAGTGTTGCATTCCAACATGTTCTAGGGCTTTCTGACCATGGTTTGACACAATGGAGTGTCATCGCATGTGTTCGTTTCAAAACCATGATGATCCACATGGCCACACACACTCAAGTGGCTGTGGTGATGCAACCTCTGTCACACTAGTGCTCCATTGCATTCCAATGTTGCATTCCAACATGTTCTAGGGCTTTCTGACCATGGTTTCACACAATGGAGTGTCATTGTATGTGTTATTTTCCAAACCAGAATGATCCACGTGACGACACACACTCAAGTGGCTGTGGTGATGCAACCTTTATCACACTGGTGCTCCATTGCATTCCAATGCTGCATTCCAACATGTTCTAGGCCCTTCCGACCATGGTTTGACACAATGGAGTGTCATTGCATGTGTTAATTTTCAAACCACAATAATACACATGACCATAAACACTCAAGTTGGTGTGGTGATGCAGCCTCTGTCACATTGGTGCTCCATTGCATTCCAACATGTTCTAGCGTTTTCTGACCATGGTTTGACACAGTGGAGTGTCATTCCATGTGCTCTTTTCCAAACCACAATGATCGACTTGACCACACACACTCAAGTGGGTGTGGTGATGCTATCACTGTCACACTGGTGCTCCATTGCATTCCAACATGTTCTAGGGCTTTCTAATCATGGTTACACACAATGGAGTGTCATTGCATGTGTTCTTTTCCAAATCACAATGATCCACATGACCACACACACACTCAAGTGGGTGTTTTGATGTAACCTCTGTCACACTGGTGCTCCATTGCATTCGAATGTTGCATTGCAACATGTTCTAGGTCTTTCTGACCATGGTTTGACACAGTGGACTTTCATTGCATGTGTTCCTTTCCAAGCCACAATGATCCACATGCCTACACACAATCAAGTGGGTGTAGTGATGTATTCTCTTTCACACTGGTGCTCCATTGCATGTGGCGGTTGCATTCCATCATGTTCTTGGGCTTTTTGACCACGGTTTGACAATGGAGTGTCATTGCATGTGTTGTGTACCAAACCACAATGATCCACATGACCACACACACTCAAGTGGGTGTGGTGATGCAACCTCTATCAGGATGGTGCTCCATTGCATGTGGCAGTTGCATTCCAGCATGTTCTAGGAATTTTTGACCATGGTTTGACACAATGGAGTGTCATTGCATGTGTTGTTTACCAAACCACAATAATCCACATGACCACGCACACTGAAGTGGGTGTGGTGATGCAACCTCTATCACATTGGTGCTCCATTGCATTCCAACATGTTCTAGGGCTTCCCGACAATGGTTTGACACAATGGAGTGTCATTGCATGTGTTCTATTCGAAACCACAATAAAGCACATGACCACACACACTCAAGTGGGTGTGGTGATGCAACCTCTATCACACCGGTGCTCCATTTCATTCCAATGTTGCATTCCAACATGTTCTAGGGCTTTCTAACCATGATTTGACACAATGGAGTGTTAGTCCATGTGTTCTTTTCCAAACCACGATGATCCACATGACCACACACCCTCAAGTGGATGCGGTGATGCAACCTCTGTCACACTAGTGCGCCATTGCATTCTAGTGTTGCATTCCAACATGTTCTAGGGCTTTCTGACCATGGTTTAACACAATTGAGTGTCATTGGATGTGTTCTTTTCCAAACCACTATAATCCACATGACCACACACACTCAAGTGGTTGTGGTGATGCATTCCAATGCTGCATTCCAACATGTTCTAGGGCTTTCTGACCATGGTTTCACACAATGAAGTGTCATTGCATGTATTCGTTTCCAAACCACAATGATACACATGGCCAAACACACTCAAGTGGGTGTGGTGATGCCACATCTGTCACACTGGTGCTCCATTGCGTTCCAACATGTTCTAGGGTTTCTGACCATGGTTTAACATAGTGGAGTGTCACTCCATGTGCTCTTTTCCAAATCACAATGATCGACTTGACCACACACACTCAAGTGGGTGTGGTGATGCAATCGCTGTCACACTGGTGCTCCATTGCATTTCAACAAGTTCTAGGGCTTTCTGACCATGATTACACACAATGGAGTGTGATTGCATGTGTTCTGTTCCAAACCACGATGATCCACATGACCACACACATACTCAAGTGGGTGTGGTGATGCTACCTCTGTCACACTAGTGCTCCATTACATTCCAATGTTGCATTGCAACATGTTCTAGGTGTTCCTAACCATGGTTCAACACAATGAACTGTCATTGGATGTGTTCCTTTCCAAGCCACAATGATCCAGATGACTACACACACTCAAGTTGGTGTAGTGATGCAACCTCTGGTGCTCCATTGCATTCCAAAGTTGTATTTCAACATGTTTAGGGCTTTCTGACCATGGTTTCACACAATGGAGTGTCATTGCATGTGTTCGTTTCCAAACCACAATGATCCACATGACCACACACACTCAAGTGGGTGTGGTGATGCAACCTCTGTCACAATGATGCTCCATTGCATTCTAATGTTGCATTCCAACATGTTATAGGGCTTTCTAACCATGGATTCACACATTGGAGTGTCATTGCATGTATTCTTTTCCAAACCACAATAATCCACATGACCACACACAGTCAATTGGGTGTGGTGATGCAACCTCTATCACACTGGTGCTCCATTGAATTCCAACATGATCTAGGGCTTTCAAACCATGGTTTCACACAATGGAGTCTCATTTCATGTGTTCTTTTCCAAACCATAATAATCCAGATAACCACACACACTCAAGTGGGTGTGGTGATGCAAACTCTATCACACAAGTGCTCTAGTGCATTCCAACATGTTCTAGGGATTTCTGACCATTGTCTCACACAATGGAGTGTCATTGCATTTCTTCTTTCCCAAACCACAATGATCCACATGACCACGCACACTCAAGTGGGTGTGGTCATGCAACCTCTGTCACACCTGTGCTCCATTGCATTCCAACATATTCTAGGGCTTTCTGACCATGGTTTGACACAATGGAGTGTCATTGCATGTCTTCTTTTCCAAACCACAATGATCCACATGACCACACACAGTCAAGTGGGTGTGGTGATGCAACCTCTATCACACTGGTGCTCCATTGCATTCCAATGTTGCATTCCAACTTGTTCTAGGCCTTTCTAACCATAGTTTGACACAATGGAGTGTCATTGAATGTGTTAGTTTCGAAACCATAATGATCCACATGACCACACACACTCAAGTTGGTGTGGTGATGCAACCTCTATCACATTGGTGCTCCATTGCATTCCAACATGTTCTAGGGCTTTCTGACCATGGTTTCACACAATGGAGTATCATTGCATGTGTTCTTTTCCAAACCATAATAATCCACATGACCACACACACTCAAGTGGGACTGGTGATGCAACCTCTATCACACCGATGCTCCAGTGCATTCCAATGTTCCCTTCCAACATGTTCTAGGGCTTTTTGACCATGGTTTCACACAATGGTGTGTCATTGCATGTGTTATTTTCCAACCCACGATGATTCATATGACCACACACACTCAAGTGGGTGTGGTAATGCAGCCTCTGTCACACTAGTGATCCATTGCATTCCAATGTTGCATTCCAACATGTTCTAGGGTTTTCTTACCATGGTTTCACACAAAGGAGTGTCATTGCATGTGTTCTTCTCCAGCCACAATAATCCACATGACCACACACACTCAAGTGGGTGTCGTGATGCAACCTCTGACACATCGGTGGTCCAGTGCATTCCAATGTTGCATTCCAACATGTTGTAGGGTTTGCTAACCATTGTTTGACACAATGGAGTGTCATTGCAAGTGTTCTTTTCCAAACCACAATAATCCACATGACCACACACACTCAAGTGGGTGTGGTGGTGCAACCTCTGTCATATCTGTGCTCTAGTGCATTCCAATGTTTCATTCCAACATGTTTTAGGGCTTTTGACCATGGTTTCACACATTGGAGTGTTATTGCATGTGTTCTTTTCCAACCACAATTATCCACATGACCACTCACCCTCAAGTGGGTGTGGTGATTCAACCTCTGTCACACTAGTGCTCCATTGCATTCCAACATGTTTTAGGGCCTTCGGACAATGGTTTCACACAATGGATTGTCATTGCATGTGTTCTTTTCCAACCCACAATGATCCACATGACCACACGCACTGAAGTGGGTGTGGTGATGCAACCTATGTCACACTAGTGCTCCATTGCATTCCAATAATATCTAGGGCTTGCTGACCATGGTTTCACACGATGGAGTGTCATTGCATGTGGTATTTTCCAAACCATAATGATCCACATGACCACACACACTCAAGTTGGTGTGGTGATGCAACCTCTATCACACTGGTGCTCCATTGCATTCCAACATGTTTTAGGTCTTTCTGACCATGGTTTCACACAATGGAGTGTCATTGGATATGTTCTTTTTCAAACCACAATGATCCACATAACCACAGACACTCAATGGGGCATGGTGATGCAACCTCTGTCACACCGATGCTCCATTGCATTCCAATGTTGCATTTCAACAGGTTCTATGGCTTTTTGACCATGGTTTGACACAATGGTGTGTCATTGCATGTGTTCTTCTCCAAACCACCATAATCCACATGACCACACACACTCAAGTGGGTGTGGTGATGCAACCTCTGTCACACCCGTGCTCCATTGCATTCCAATCTTGCATTCCAACATGTTCTAGGGCTTTCTAACCATCGTTTCACACAATGGAGTGTCATTGCATGTGTTATTTTCCAAACCACAATAATACACATGACCACACACACTCAATTGGGTGTGGTGATGCAACCTTTATCACACAGGTGGTCCACTGCATTCCAACATGTACTATGGTTTTTGACCATGGTTTCACACAATGGAGTGTCATTGCATGTGTTTTTTTCCAAACCACAATGATACACATGAGCACACACACTCATGTGGGTATGGTGATGCAACCTCTGTCACAGCTGTGCTCAAGTGCATTCCAATGTTGCATTCCAACATGTTTTAGGGCTTTTTGACCATGGTTTCACACATTCTAGTGTCATTGCATGTGTTCTTTTCCAAACCACAATTATCCACATGACCACAAACACTCAAGTGGGTGTGGTGACGCGATCTCTATCACACTAGTGCTCCATTGCATTCCAATGTTGTATTCCAACATGTTTTAGGGATTTCTGACAATGGTTTCACACAATGCAGTGCCATTGCATGTGTTCTCTTCCAACACACAATGATCCAGATGACAACACACACTCAAGTGGGTGTGGTGATGCAACCTCTATCACACTAGTGCTCCATTGCATTCCAATATTATCTAGGGATTTCGAACCATGGTTCCACACAATTGAGTGTGATTGCATGTGTTCTTTTCCGAACCACAATAATCCACTTGACCACAGACACTCAAGTGGGTGTGGTGATGCAACCTCTATCACACAGGTGCTCCATTGCATTACAACATGTTCTAGGTATTTCTGAACATGGTTTCACACAATAGAGTGTCATTGGATATGTTCTTTTTCAAACCACAATGATCCACATAACAACACACACTCAAGTGGGCATGGTGATGCAACATCTATCGAACTGATGTTCCATTGCATTCTGATGTTGCATTCCAACATGGTCTAGGGGTTTCTGACCATTGTTTCACACAATGGTGTGTCATTGCATGTGTCCTTTTCCAAACCACAATGATCCACATGACCACACACACTCAAGTGGGTATGGTGATGCAACCTCTGTCACATTGGTGCTCCATTGCATTCCAGTGTTGCATTCCAACATGTTCCAGGGCTTTCTGACCATGGTTTCACATAATGGGGGTGTAATTGCATGTGTTCTTTTCCAAACCACAATAATCCACATGACCACACACACTAAAGTCGGTGTGGTGATGCAACCTCTGTCACACCGGTGCTCTAGTGCATTCCAATGTTGCATTCCAACATGTTCTAGGGATTTTTGACCGAGGTTTCACACAATGGAGTATAATTGCATGTGTTCTTTTCCAAACCACAATGATCCACATGACCACACACAATCAAGTGGTCATGGTGATGCAGCCTCTGTCACACACACAGAAATCCCAGGAACATGTTGGAAAGCAACTGCCAAATGCAATGGAGCACCTGTGTGATAGAGGTTGCATCACCACATCCACTTGAGTGTGTATGGCCATGTGGATGAAGGGTTGTGGTTTGGAAATGAACACATGCAATGATAATCCATGTGTCAAACCATGGTCAAAAAGCCCAAAAACATGCTGGAATGCAATGCAATGGAGCACCAGTGTGACAGAGGTTGCATCACCACATCCACTTGAGTGTGTGTGGTCATGTGCATCAATGTGGTTTGGAAAAAAACATATGCAATGACACTCCATGTGTCAAACCATGGCCAGAAAGCCCAAAAACATGTTGGAATGTTTCAGAAATTTGTCCCACGAAGGAAACTAAGGTCCAATGATCCCTTGGTTTGAGAGGAGGCTGAACATGCGGTTCCAATGAAACTCGGTGATGGCTATGACGGCGGAGCAAGCACACGACAAAGAGGCGACACCATTTTTTTACCTAGTTCAGGAACCTTGTGAGGAGGTAAAGCCATGTGTCAAACCATGGTCACAAAGCCCAAGAACATGTTGGAATGCAACTGCCAAATGGAATGGTTGCCAGCATGATAGTGGTTACAACATCACATCCACTTGAGTGTGTGTGGTCATGTGGACCAATGTGGTTTGGAAAAGAATAGATGCAATGACCTCCATGTGTCAAACCATCATCATAAAGCCCATGAACATCTTGGAATGCAACTGCCAAATGCAATGGAGCACCACTGTGACAGATGTTGCATTACCACATCCACTTGAGTGTATGTGGTCATGTGGATGAAGGGATGTGGTTTGGACAAGAACACATGCAATAATACTCCATGTGTCAAACCATGGTAAAAAAGCCTAGAAACATGTTGGAATGCAAGTGCCAAATGCAATGGTGCACCAGTGTGATAGAGGTTGTATCACCACATCCACTTGAGTGTGTGTGATCATGTGGATCAATGTGGTTTGGAAAAGAACACATGCAATGACACTCCATATGTGAAAACATGGTCAGAAAGCTCAAAAACATGTTGGAATACAACTACCAAATGCAATGGTGCACTAGTGTGACAGAGATTGCATCACCACATCCACTCGAGTGTGTGTGGTCATGTGGATCAGTGTGGTAGGGAAAGGAACACATGAAATTACACTCCATGTGTCAAACCATGGTCTGAAACCCCAAGAACATGTTGGAATGCAACTGCCAAATGCCATGGAGGACCAGTGTGACAGAATTTGCATCACCACATCCACTTGAGTGTGTGTGGTCATGTGGATTAATGTGGTTTGGAAAAGAACACATGCGATGAGAGTCCATGTGTCAAACCATGGTCAAAAAGCCCAAGAACATGTTGGAATGGAACTCCAAATGCAATGGATCACTAGTGTGAGAGAGGTTGCATCACCACATCCACTTGAGTGTGTTTGGTTAGGTGGATCAATGTGGTTCAAAAAAGAAGACATGCAATGACACTCCATGTGTCAAACCATGGTCACAAACCCCAGGAACATGTTAGAATGCAACCGCCAAAATCAATGGAGCACGAGTGTGATAGAGGTTGCATCACCACATCAACTTGAGTATGTGTGGTCATGTTGATCAATGTGGTTTGGAAAAGAACACATGGAATAACACTCAATGTGTCAAACAATGGTCAGAAAGCCCAAGAACATGTTGGAATGCAACTGCCAAATACAATGGTGGCCAGTGTGATAGAGGTTGAATCACCACATCCACTTGAGTATGTGTGGTCATGTGGATCAATGTCGTTTGGAAAAGAACACATGTAATGACACTCCATGTGTCAAACCATCATCAGAAAGCCCATGAACATGTTGGAATGCAACTGCCAAATGCAATGGAGCACCAGTGTGACAGAGGTTGCATCACCACATCCACTTGAGTGTGTGTGGTCATGTGGATCAAGGGATGTGGATGGGAAAAGAACACATGCAATAACACTGCATGTGTCAAATCATGGTCAAAAAGCCCAGAAACATGTTGGAATGCAACTGCCAAATGCAATGATGCACAAGTCTAATAGAGGTTGCATCACCACATTCACTTGAGTGTGTGTTATCATGTGGATCAATGTGGTTTGGAAAATAACACATGCAATGACACTCGATGTGTCAAACCATGGTCAGAAAGCCCCAAAACAAGTTGGAATGCAACTGCCAAATGCAATGGTGCACTAGTGTGACAGAGATTGCATCATGTTGGGGGATGACCCTTGGTAGGGTCAAGCCGGGTTATAAATACGATATCTGCCGAGGTACAGCAAGATCAAAGCAGGTGTTGGCCGACGTACCTGAAGGCCAGCCGAGTTACGGCTGACTCGGCCGTGGTGGTGTTCACCCAATGTTACCTCGATGGACTTAAAGCATATGTCAGCATCGTCATATTATGTGTTTACAGGTACCAACTAGGACGGGTTAACCAAGAGGGAGCCGGGTTACAAGTTGGCTTATAGGAGAAGGAAGCAATCTCCCCTTGGTCAGCGCTTTTCTCTCTCTACTGGAGCCACTGTGTGAAATGGATCGTATGGGCACCTAGAGGGGGGGTGAATAGGTGCTACTTCAAATTTTAATGCTTTTTCAATTTTAGGCTTGACACGAAAGGTAAATTCTCTAGATATACTACTATGGAGAATTTCCCTATATGCAAACCTAACTACTAGCAAGTAAAGGTGAGTGAGATAGAGGAACGAGTAAACCGTAGTGGAGCACGCGGAGACACAGGATTTGTTTTACCGCAGTTCCTTCCTTGTTAAGGGAAGTACATCTACGTTGGAGGGGTGGGTGGTAATAAGACCACCACGCCATGATAGGCCTCACCCTGTTCTCTGATGGATCCCACCACCAAAGGCTTGATCCACCTTTCCACTATATGAACCCTTCGAGGCGGGAACCATCGCCTTTACACAACTAGTGGGGCACAACTCCACAACCAAATTGGAGGCTCCTGTAATGACAACAAGCTGCCACAAGAACAACAATTATCAATAACAAAACACAAGATCAAGATATTAACGAGAATACTAGATCAGGGATTTCTCCAAGTGAATGGAGAGGAGTTGATGCGCTTGATTCGTGATGACGATGTATGATGTCTCCTCCTTCATTCCCCAAAGATCGAAGCATTCGGGTGGTTGAAGTGTGAGATCTAGAGAGAGAGCTTTTGCAACAGGTCTGATTTTTTGCGAATGAACCAAGTGATCTGACAAAGGGGGAAGACGTGGCTTTTATACCCCTGTCCAGATGCAGCCGTTGGAGCCTTTTGGGGCTAGATTATCCGGCCTAAGTGAGGGCCGGATTATCCGGCCCGGGGAAAACTCCGCCCCACTTCGGACTTTCCACGGAAAAATCCGCCCCTAGTCAGAGCGTCGCACTGAGCCAGCCCTTGCTTGTATCCTGGGGGCCGGATTATCCGGCCCAAGGTGAGGGCTGGATTATCCGATCGGGGGAAGAAAGTCTGCCCCACTTCGGATTTTCTAGGGGAAAATCCGCCCCTAGTCAGAGCGTCACACCATGCCAGCCCTTGCTCATCTCCTAGGGGCCGGATTATCCAGCCCAAGGTGAGGGCCAGATTATCCGGTCAGGGGAAGTAAATCTGCCCTACTTCGGATTTTCCGGGGGGAAATCTGCCCCCAGTCTGAGACACGCACCATGCCAGCCTTTGCCAAGAGGGTTAGGCCGAATTATCTGGCCCTTGATGGGGGCGGATAATCTATCCGGCCCCCAAACACAACAAACATTTCCCTGCACACTTAGCACACATGAGAAAACTCCACAGTATTGTTATCTAACACGCAAAACACAAGGAACCATGAAATGTTCTTTCAATCTCCCCCTTTTTGGTGTTAGATGACAATACTAGGATTTGCAAGATAGTTCTCAAGACAACAATATTTAATGAATGAAAAAGACTCCCCCTCAATGTGCATAATAAAATTTGCATTTGATTACAAATACACACAAGAAGGTACAAGTCTATTTCATTGAAACATACACAAAATATTCATACCACCGAGAGAGAGATAGAGGCATCCTCAATATATCATAAGAATATCCAATGATAGCCATAATGAGCGCCTCCCTCGATATAGATATCCAATATAGCCAAAATGATAGATGAATCCATAAGTATAACCCACAAGATAAATCTAGAGCCACACAAACATAGTCTCATACTGAACAAATCACAAATAAAAGTTCAACGCTAAATGGGCACAAGCGAGAGAAAGACCGAAAAGATAAAGTGCAAATGCTTGTGCCCGACCCATGCAAATGCACGAAGACCTAATAGAACTACTTCTCCCCCTTTGGCATCGAAACGCCAAAAAGGAAGAAGAGCGATACTAGCTCCCCAAGGGATCAGTCGTAGTCATCATCGTCGTCCTTGTCCCCGTCCTTGTCCTCATCCCTCAAGCTCCTCGGTGTCATCCTCCTCACCATCACTTGGGACGGATTATCTAGCCTAAAGTCTGAAATTCTATTACACACAGATTGAGGCCCGCGCGTCCCCAAACAAAAACCACCACAAGGTGAACAAAGGACTTGTGAGCTAGAATAGATGGCTTAGGGGTAGGGAGAGGCTTGGGATTAGAGAGCCAAACTGAGATGGTACTACACACTCAAAATTGCAAGAATCAAATCAACTAAAGGCCAAAGTTGAGTCTGATTTCCATAAGAACAGGAGATGAGCAAAAACAACCAAAAAGATCCATATAAATCCAACTCTTATCATGGAAGAGGGCGGTGGCCGAGGCCACCTTGTTGGAGTAGTGGTATGACACCACGAAGATATATCTTGGGTTCATGACCATTACTCATCAATAAGCTCACATATCACAAAATGATATTAAGAGAAATAATTTGACTTTCTTTTGACATTATGGGGGGAGGGTTAGCCCAATCAATTAGAACCACACCCCCCCATATCCATGCCCACACCTAGACCAAATAAGGATGAGATGTAAGGATGAGTGCATGGGCAATCAAGACAAGCTCCTTGAATCAAAGATATTTAGCTCATTCCTCAAGTAACAAAACCTTGCTTCATCAAGTGGCTTTGTGAAAATATCATCAAGTTGATTCTTCGTGCTCACAAAAGATAGATCAATATCGCCTCGAGCAACATGGTCCCGAATAAAATGATTCCGAATCTCAATATGCTTCGTCCTTGTGTGCTGTACCGGATTGTACACAATTTTGATTGCACTTTCATTATCGCATAAAAGAGGCACTTTGTCACAATTGACACTATATTCCTTTAAAGTTCGCCTCATCCATATACAATTCTTCTTTTTAGAAGACCAACATACTTGAGACCTTCCCAATAATTGACAAGCTCTAGAAGTGGATTTCCGATCATCCTTATCACTAGCCCAATCTGAATCAGTACACCACATAGAGAGAAATTGGAGCCCTTGGGATACCATAGACAAAAATTAATGGAATGAACCAAATATCAGAAGATCCTCTTGACCGCCACTAAGTGGCTTTCTTTAGGAGCTGCTTGATACCTTGCACACACACCTACACTCAACACAATATCGGCTCTAGATGCATAAGGTAAAGGAGAGAGCCGATCATGGACTGGTATACCTTTTGGTCCACATATTTACCATGGGGATTAAGTTCAAGGTGACATTTTGTTTGCATCAGAGTGGCGATGCCATTAAGATCCATCATCTTGAATCTCTTGAGCATGTCTTGGATGTAATTTTCTTGATTTATGAAGGTTCCTTCTCTAAGTTGTTTGATCTCAAATCCAAGAAAGAACCGTAACTCCCCCATCATAGACATCTCAAATTGTAAGTCATAAGCTTTGAAAATTCATCATTAAAAGCTTTATTAATAGAGCCAAAGATAATGTCGTCTACATATAGTTGGCATACGAAGAGCTCCCCCTTAACCTTCTTAGTAAAAAGAGTGGGATCGATTTTCCCAACTTCGAAGCCATGGTCTGGCAAAAGCTCTTTAAGGTGTTCATACCATGCACGTGGGGCTTGTTTAAGGCCATATAGTGCCTTATCAAGTTTGTCGACATGGTTTGGAAAGTTAGGATCCTCAAATCCTGGGGGTTGCTTTACATATACCAACTCATGTAGAGGACCATTAAGAAAAGCACTCTTAACATCCATTTGCTGTAATTTAAAATTGTTATGAGCAGCATAAGCAAGAAGGATACAGATGGACTCAAGACGAGCCACTGGAGCATAAGTCTCGCCGAAGTCGATGCCCTCCACTTGGGAATAGCCTTGTGCCACGAGTCTTGCCTTGTTCCTTACAACAATGCCATTTTCATCTTGCTTATTCTCGAAGATCCACTTTGTGCCGATAACATTGCGGTAATCCTTGGGCTTCTCTACTAATTTCCAGACCTTGTTGCGCTCAAAGTTATTCAACTCTTCATGCATAACAACAACCCAGTCCGGATCTTCAAGAGCTTCACACACTTTCTTGGGTTCCACCATGGATATGTGAGCTTGGTGCTCACCAAAACTTGCTAGTTCCCGTCTTGTGGACACCCTACGTCGGAGATCACCTACAACTTTGTCAAGAGTGTGACCCCTTAATTCAAGGTTCCTATCTGCACGAGCTTTGTGATGAAGTTCAATTAGCTTGTTGTCTCTTGGGGGAATAACTTCATAAAGAGAGACTTTGTTGGAATCATTGGCTTGGCCTTGATCTTCAGCTTGATTCGCATGAATAGGAGATGATGAATCATGCACTTGATGTTGATCAACAACTGTAACAGGAGGCTGCTAGTCTTCAGGACTTTCAGGGCCGGATAAACCGGCCTGGGAGAACTTGAATCACCATCACCGTCTTGAGTGGTCCTGGCACGAATTGGGGAGGCGCCGGATAATCCGGGTCAGCCGGAAAATCCGGCCTAGGGCTCATAGTAGAAACTTCACCATTTTGAGCATTTCTGCTAGAGGAGGAAGGTTGCCCGGATAATCCAGTGTCCACCGAATAATCCGGCCTGGAGCTTTCAGGAGCATTTTGATCTTCAGCATTTTGTGGGGTTGGTTTAGAGTTTTCTCCAATGGTCGGAGCATGTTGAGCTTGTGTCGATGAGTGCTCTACTTGAGTAGAGCATTGTCCTTCCCGATCCGCCACAAGGGGTTCCTCAATGGGGCGGAAAAATCCCACTCCGATTCTTCTTATGGCATTTTGGGGTATTTCAACATCTGCATCACAAACATCAACTTGCCCCACACGGGAGCCATCATTTTCCTCGAACACCACACTAAAAGATTCTACAACGGTTCTAGAGAGCTTATTGTAGACTCTATAAGTGTGGGATTCGGCACCATAACCAACAAAAATGCCTTCTAAAGCCTTAGACTCAAATTTAGATAAACGAACTCCTTTAATGAGAAAGAAACACTTACAACCAAATACCCGGAAGTATGAGATGTTTGGCTTGTTACCAGTAAGTATTTCTTATGGAGTCTTGTCCAAGATTTTGCGGAGGTAGAGCCAGTTGGATGAGTGGCAAGCGGTAGAGATTGCTTCAGTCCAGAAGTTATAAGGAGACTTAAATTCAGCTAGCATAGATCTGGCCATATCCATTAAGGCATGTTTCTTCCTCTCGTAAACACCATTTTGTTGAGGGGTGTACGCAGCGGAATATTGATATCTTATCCCCTCTTCACTTAGAAATTCATTTATGGTGTAGTTCTTGAACTCGGAGCCGTTATCGCTTCTAATTGCCAATATTGGGAGATTGTGTTGACGTTGAACCTCGTTGGCAAAATCAATGACCGTTTGTTGTGTCTCACTCTTCAAATTGAAGAATTAGACCCATGTATATCTTGAATAATCATCAACAATTACGAGGCAATATTTCTTCCCACCGAGGCTTGCATGAGATGGAGGACCAAAGAGGTCCACATGAAGGAGCTCCAAAATCCTCGTTGATGAAATAATGGTCTTCCATGGATGGAGAGAGTCATGCATTTTTCCTTCAACACAAGCCTGCAAACACGATCTTTGGCAAAGGAAACATTTTATTTTAGTCCAAGGATGTGGCCACCCTTGTGGAGACTTTGCAAAGTTCTCATATTGACGTGGGCTAGTCGGTGATGACATAGCCATCCCACGTCGGCCTTTCCGAAAAGACACATAGGGCCTGTAGTGGTTTTCCCCGAAAAGTCCACCACATACAGGTCATTTTCGACATATCCCACGAAAGTGACCTTTAGAGACTTGCTCCACAAGAGTACCACCAAATCAGCATCAATGAAAACTGCAAAGCCCATCTTACCAAGGGCACGAACTGAAAGTAAATTATAACCGAGGGTCTCGACAAGCATGATATCCACGAGAGAGATATCGTGAGCAACCACAACTTTGCCAAGACCCAATACCTCAGATTTTGACTTGTCACCATAGGAGACGGTTATGTGATCATGGTTTGGCTGCATCTCCGAGATGATCTCCTTGCTTCCGGTCATATGACTAGTGCACCCGCTATCGAGCACCCATTTGGGCCATGCAAGAAAGTTACTCCTTGGTTTTAGGTACCCATTTGATAAGGATGAGCCTGCCACCAGTGTCTTCTCTACTTTGATAAGGACATTCAGCCACAAAGTGCAACCTATCTCCACAATTATAGCATGTCCTCACTTTTGGGCCATTCTCCCTTCTTCCACTTGACCCATTCTTGCGTTCAAGTTCCGACTTGGCCTTGGCTGGATCCTTCCAAAATTTCCTTGCATAAAAATCCATGTACTCCCCATGAGCATGCTTGACTTCCTCAGGATAGCCCATGGAGACAACATCGTATCCTCTTTCATCCACATCTTGCTCAACAACATTTGCTTTTAGAGCCATGTTGACTCCTTTTTGCATTCCAATACCTGAGCACGAGCGTCTTCGGCGTTCTTGGTGGCAACCTTGAAGGCCGCCATTTCTTGCATGACTTCATTGGAAGTCATTTGGTGGTAGTTGTGTCTACCTTGCAAACTCTTCAAATCCGTTGGCTCAAACGGCATGAGGGCACTCACATATTTCCTTTTGATCCAGGCATCGTCAATGTGAGTGGCTACATGCTCTCTAAATGTTGTTGCAATGCTCTTGAGCCTTCTATACATGTCTTCATGGTCCTCACCATCCAACATGCAGAAACCTTCAGCTTCATTACTAAGAGCATCGTACCTATTCCTCCTCATGCTTTCATTTCCAATGAATAGGTTGGTGAGAGCATGCCAAGCTTCTTTGGCGGTGTTGAAATGCTCAATGCGGGGCATGTCCTTGGGACCCACTCCGAGCTGTATCATGTGAAGAGATGTTGCATTCAATTGACTATCCATAACTTCCCTTCTAGTCAAGTTGGTGGGGTCTCCAATATGAAGACCATCATCGATAATCCTCCAAAGTTCAATTGACGAACTGCATACATGAGATTTCATTAAGAATTGCCATTGATTAAATGTAGATGCAGTAAGCTTCGGTGGATCACCCCTATTGTTTATTTGAGGATGAGGGATAGGTGGGTTGGGAGAATACAGATGAGGAACCTCACTATAGTCCTCCTTACCACATCCCTTCTTGGAGGCAGAACCATTATGTTTTTCACCTACCACTTCATCTTCCTTAGATCCGCCGTGAGCCTTATCCTTGGATAGAGGAGTGGTGTCCTCAGAGGAAGATGGAGATGGGGCTGTAGATGATGTGAGGCGAGCAATCATTTGCTTCATCTCCTCCATCTTGGTCTCAAAGTATTTCATCAAGGTTGTTTCCAACGTCTTGAGGTCATCCATTGTGACCTTCTCCACAGCTTCATTCCCATTATCCTTAGTACCCATACTTCTCTTAGGCGGTTAAACCTAAATAAAGAGCCGGGGCTCTAATACCAATTCAAATGGATCATATGGGCACCTAGAGGGGGGTGAATAGGTTCTACTTCAATTTTTAATGCCTTTTCAATTTTAGGCTTGACACGAAAGGTAAATTCTCTAGATATACTACTATGGAGAATTTCCCTATATGCCAACCTAACTACTAGCAAGTAAAGGAGAGTGAGATAGAGGAACGATAAACTGTAGTGGAGCACGCGGAGACACAGGATTTGTTTTACCACATTTCCTTCCTTGTTAAGGGAAGTACATCTGCGTTGGAGGGGTGGGCGGTACTAAGACCACCATGCCACGATAGGCCTCACCCTACTCTCCGATGGATCCCGCCACCAAAGGCCTGATCCACCTATCCCCTATAGGAACCCTTCAAGGCGGGAACCAGCACCTTTACACAACTAGCGGGGCACAACTCCAAAACCAAATTGGAGGCTCCCGTAATAACAACAAGCTGCCACAAGAACAATAGTTATCAATAACAAAACACAAGATCTAGATATTAACGAGAATACTAGATCAGGGATTTCTCCAAGTGAATGGAGAGGAGTTGATGCGCTTGATTCGTGATGACGATGTATGATGTCTCCTCTTTCAATTCCCCCAAAGATCGAAGACTTCAGGTGGTTGAAGTGGGAGATCTAGAGAGAGAGCTTTTGCAACAGGTCTGGTCTTTTTTCGAATGAACCAAGTGACCTGACAAAGGGGGAATACGTGGCTTTTATACCCCCTGTCCAGATGCACCCGTTGAAGCCTTTTGGGGCCGGATTATCCGGCCTAAGTGAGGGCTGGATTATCCGGCCCGGGGAAGCTCCGCCCCACTTTGGACTTTCCGGGGGAAATCCGCCCCCACTCAAAGCGTCGCACCGAGCCAGCCCTTGCTCATCTCCTAGGGGCCAGATTATCCGGCCCAAGGTGAGGGCTGGATTATCCGGTCGGGGGAAGAAAGTCCGCCCTACTTTGGATTTTTCGGGGGAAAATCCGCCCCTAGTTAGAGTGTCGCACCATGCCAGCCCTTGCTCGTCTCCTGGGGGCCGGATTATCTGGCCTAAGGTGAGGGCCGGATTATCCGGTCAGGGGAAGTAAATCCGCCCTACTTCAGATTTTTTGGGGGAAAATCCACCCCTAGTATGAGACACGCGCCATGCCATCCTTTTCCAAGAGGGTCAGGCCGGATTATCCGGCCCTTGATGGGGGCGGATAATCCGGCCCCGAAACACAATAAACATTTCCCTACACACTTAGCACACATGAGAAAACTCCATAGTATTATTATCTAACACGCAAAACACAGGGAACCATGAAATGTTCTTTCACTGTGAGAAACGCAGAAGACAGAGGCAAGGACTAGCGGTCCAGGCCGACAAGAATGATGTTGCCTAACTGTTTACTGGTCAGATGATACAGCGCTGCAGAGGCTTACGCCAGTATCTCACAGAGACTCACGTAGGGGGAATGGAGCGCACCGCTTTGCTATTTTGGGAAGAGCATATTCCAAGTATATGCTCTCCACGTATTCCCTAAGTGTAACCTGGGCACCCCTTATAACGTGCGCTAGGACCTCCAGAGGAGGGGGTTGAGAAGTTTATTAAGGGAAGAACACTATAGGTAGGTGAGAGCAGTGAAGAAATTCATCTTCCTCATCTCCCCAATACAGCTCAAGGAGCATCTATAACACTATAGATCTTGAGAAAACAAATCATCCGTGTGTGGAATCACCACACTATCCCTCCCTGGATACCTCTAACACTCATTGGCCCTATCTTTAGCCTATCCATGGCATCTGCCGTGACATCACTATGACAATTGGCGTCCACCATGGGGCTAGCAGCAGTGCTAGCTAGAGTGAAGATCCAGACGGGAAACTTCATCGTCACTGGCGAACACATCGTCTCCGGGCTCGTTCAGGGATTTGGAGTGCTGGACTATGTCAGCGACAACACGCGCAGCTTCGGCAACCGCCCTCCACCGTGCAACATGCTCTTCATCAGCTTCGGCGCCCACAAGATCTACGTCGGCGTCGACGAGTCCTACGTTCACCTGCTGCATGTCATCGATGGAGGAGAGCCACCCCTTAGCACGGCTCATGATTCGTGTTTCGCTCGCCCCGCCAGTTGCGATGAGGTAATGATGACTATGCCAGATGCAGGAGCAAGCAAAGACCTGGCAAAGGACCCGAAGATAACACCGAAGGTATCTAGGATTAGCGGTCCTCCACTAGACAGGCCACAAAATGTGTTGCAGCAAGCAATAGAGATCCTAGCCACTCCCATAGCTCCTATAGCAGATGCGGCTCAGGCACAGGCTGAGCTAGAGGAGACCTGGCTGAAAATGTTAGCAGGGGCAAAGAAAATAGCAGCAGTCATTGAACATCATGCTACGTGAGTACGCAAAGGCAAACATGATTAGTCCCACCCATATGGATGGTGTGAAGATTAGGGGTAGAAACCTCATCAGTGAGATAGACAAAGAATATGTCCCTAAGCCAGGAGAATAAGGTAACCCAATGTCGGTGGGTCTGCCGAGGTATAGTAGCCCGACGAAGAACCTCAGGGCTACAAATTCAGTAGCGTGTGAGTTAGAGGGTCTGACCGGTGAAGACCGACAAAGGCAGCAAGAAAGACTCATTGAGTTAGTTAAAATTGCTAACAAACAGAATGAGGAGTTGCTCAAGGCAAACCCGGCGAGGGAAGGAGGCTCCAAAGTCGTTCATTCAACAGGGGGTGCTCCGGCAAAATCCCCCGGAGCAGCGTCATATCCACATGATGGCCCAAGAAGGGAATAGGTGGTAACCTTGGGAAGAAAAAACAAACAGATGGTCCCGTATGATCCGGCAAGGGCAGGGAAAGGAAAATCAGTTCAGGGTGATGAGGATCGCCACTGTGTTAGCCGCGGTTAAGGTGGACGAGGTAACCACGGCCAAGGCAATGCTAGGCAAGGAAATACTGGGTATGGAAATGCCGGACAACATAACTCGGCATGACCTGGACAAAATCCACATCGGCAACATCAGCAACAGTACATACCTTTGCAAGAGAAAAGTGCCGACCCAGCTATGCAAGAACACAATATTCATCCGGATAAAAACATATACAATGATGGTTATTCGGCAATGGACAATTCCAGGTTTCCCATGCCAGATCATCATGTGATAGGGTCGAGGCTGGGAAACAGGAACCTACAGTCAGATGATGCAAGGCTGAAATTGGATCGGATTTATAGGTTGGAGATAATGGAAGGAGAAGGTCCTCCGGGTCTTGCATGCTTTGGACAACGGATTATGAGAGAACCTCCTGTGCCGAACTTCCAGCTGGCTAGAGGGACAAAGACATACGACGGAAGTACCAAGCTAGAGGATTGGTTAATTGATTATGCAACCGCGGTAAACATTGCCACGGGTAATTTGATATGGGCAGTAAGGTATGTACCTCAGATGCTGTAAGGGCCAGCAAGGATATGGCTAAATAATTTGCCAACAGGAAGCATCAACTGCTGGATAGAAGCACATACAAGAGGCCGAACAGGCCACAACAGCTGGCGATGTGTAAGCAGAGGCCATATGAGACATACCAGGAGTTCTTAACTCACTGGTGCAACATGCGCAATTCATGCGAGGGGGTGATCGAGTCGCAGGCTATTGCTTGGTTTGCACAAGAATGTATGTATGCAAGTATTGTCGGACTATCGGTACTAGGGGTACCCCGTCCCACCGGGTCACTAGGCCCTGCATAGATGACCTCTCGAAGGCTCTCGAAGAGAGTGGGACTCTAAAGGGGGAGATGCCAGAACTCTCTACGGGAGCTCAAGACTGCAACATCTATGCGGCGAGACCCCCCCATCACAACCTCTAGAGGGAAACATCACAAGGACCGGACGTGCTTTGCAAGGCGACGCCCCAACGGTTGGTCCAAGTGATGACCGATCCACCCGAAGAAACCAATCCACGCAGGGGGAGTGGGATGAAGCAGGACAAAGGTAGGTTATGACACAGCCGTTTTGGTGCAAAAAGACCAGGATGGCGATGCAAAGTGGAGGGGAAGCCGACCACACTCTGACACGGCAACCACTCGGCGGTCACAAGAAGACAAGCCGGGACCAAATACATTGGCAGGAATGCGGTGACCCTTTCCGCCCAAGAGATAGGGGAAGAGGCCCGACGCCTCCCTATATAAGGAGCCCTTCTCCTACGTTGTAAGGGAAGGACCCCAGAGATCTAAAACCCTATACTTTCATCCACCATTGTAACCTCGCGAGGCAAGCGAGCAATATAACCAAGAAGGAATAGAGGATTTACCTCCTCACGAAGGTCCTAAACCTAGGTAAAAAAACCTGGTACCAACTCTCTGTCGTGCATCCGCTCCGCCACTGTAGCCGTCACCGGACTCCTTCGGAGTCGTGTGTCGAGCCCCCTCTCGAACCAAGGGATCATTGGACCCTAGTTCCTTCGCTGGACAAATCTCCGACATTTGGCGCACCAGGTAGGGGGTTTGAGGCGCGACCTGGAGGACTTCGGCTAGAGACGCCAGCATGGTCGCTCACAACAAGCCTTGAGATGGTCGCTCCTAGCGAGAGTAGGCAGAGAGGATGGGGGGCTTGTGGCGGGCTTCCCTTACTCCCGGACGCGCTCCGGGGCTGGTAGAGGGCCCTTCCCGTGCCCCTCCACGCAGACGGGAGGAGAGTTATCTTCATTGAGCGCTTCACCGACCCGGGCGCCTAGCGCCCCCCTCACCCCAGAGACGGCCTGCCTTATGGCGAAAGAGCTCCTTCACTCCTCGCCTGCGGAGGGCGCTAGGGAAGAGTTCCAGGCGCGCCTTGCGGCCCTGATGGACGTCGCCTGGGACAACCCCGCAGCGCGCGAGGCGTGATCGGGCGACGTAGCCTATGGTGCGCCTCCGCCTCCTCTCCGTGGCGGGCCCGGGGGCTCGGGCGAGGAGAAGCTGCCCGGTGCAGCGAGCACGGCATGGGTTAAATCCTGGGCAGACGTCGTCCGCTCGGCGGAGGATGCACGGGTCACCTTGGCCAGGAGCGGTCGTGAGACCCAGACCCTCTAGGCCATCTCGGCCGTAGGGTTACAAAACTGGTCAAAACTCACTGGTGGCATGGAGACCCGTAGCTCCAGTTGCCCCGCCCTTACCAAGCACCTCTGACGGGTGGTATGTCCGCCCAAGTTCAAGATGGAGATGCCTCTAGGTACGATGGCGTCACCAACCCCATGGAGTTCCTGTAGCTCTACACCATGGGCATAGAAGCAGCCGGAGGAGACGACCGCGTCCTAGCCAACTGGTTCCTTATGGGCCTGGGCCCGGAGGCATGCACATGGCTCCTGAACCTCCCCGAAGAGTCCATCGGCTCGTGGTGGCGTCTTCATCGCGAAGTTTGCAAAGGTGGATGAGTCCGTGTACACGTGCGAGGACATTCGGAGGGTGCACCAAGGGCCTGAAGAGACCTTGAGAAAGTACCTGCAACATTTTGACCAAAACCTCGTTAGGGTCAGCGGAGCCACCGACGAGGAGATCATCGCGGCTTTTGCGGGCGGGGTCTCTGACGTGCAATTGCTCGACAAGATCGGTCGTCGCGGGGAGAAACTGTCCACGGTAGCCGAGCTCTTTACAGTGGCCGACCGTTGCACCAAGGCAGAAGCCGGGGCCCAGTTCGACGACGGCAGGACTGGCCCGCAGACCCCACCGAGAAGGGTGAGGAAAGCCCCACCAGGCGGCCGAGAAAGGGCCAAAAGCAGCGCCTCCTCATAAGAGGAACGGACAACTCTGCCAGTCCGCACTAGTACTACACCTTCCATTAGAGGCAAGGCCATGATACTGACCAATGCGTCAAGCTCAGGGAGGTCGGGGAGGAATACGACAACAAGAGGAGGTGTGAATAGAGCATCAAGCGAAACAAATCCCGGCGCCCCCAAGACCCCGGACCCACAGCCCCGACGGAGGTCCCGGGGGCTGGGCGGGCAGCAGAGCCAGAAGATCCGAGCCCCCCGTGAGGAGCCCGGAGAATCAGAGACAACCCGCACCTTAGGCGCATGCACCTCTACAGGGTTCCGCCCCCAAGGTGACCCACCGCCCTCATTCCTCCTCCGCTGGATGTTGTTTTTTGCACCCCTCAGCAGGGCACCTGAGAAGGGAAGGAACTACTGTTAATGATAATTTCTGCCTATTTTTGGATAAGTTACTCCGTTCTTCTTGGTTTTTCTTCGCCCATGCGCTGGCCTCGTCCCTTGAGTCCATCATGCGAGCGGGGGATAGGGTGGCGCATTTCACCTAATCGCCTCCGTCGATGTCGGGGACAGAAGAAGGGAGCTATAAACTTACGGACTAGCTTTGTTGACAAGTCACCTTGCTCGTAGATCCCTAACGCTCGAGGCCCTCGTATGATGTACTAACGGGACGGGGCGGCGCTGGGAACATGACTCGTCTAGGAGACACACGTCCCTGTCCGGGACCGCCGCAACATGCGACACCTACGATCTCCTTCTAGAGAAGATCACGGTCTAGAACGGGCCCCATAGTGCTCTCCTCGTGTCATGGGAATGACCACGGAAGTCGCTACCAGGGGTAGCGATTGGAAGGTTTTGGGGCAAGAGCGGGCAACCATCTGCGGAGCGAGATGAGGGCAAAGACACAGGGATTTACCCAGCTTTGCCCCCCATAGGGTAAATACCTACTCCTGCTAGATTGTATTATCGAGTGAGTACAATGGTGGCGAGCTTGGTGGTTAGGTAGCGATTCGATGGGGTGTATGATGGACGTAAGTACAGAGAGTACACTAGGGAGGCTTATATAGGGGGTACCTTGCTAGGGTTTACAGATATACAACCGAATCAGTTAAGGACTCGGAGGATTGACCTAATCTGACTGGGCTTTAGCTATGCTTCTGGGCCTCTAGCTTCTAGTCGCCAGGCTCCCTCTCAGTCGCATTCCAGTCACCGTCCTGCAGGCCGACTCGCAGAGGCCTTGGCCTAGTCGAAACATCCTGCTGGCCATATCCCCATCAGTAGTCCCCAAGGCCAATGTTGGTTCGGCACAGGTGTTCATTTGGCAGTCGAAGTAGGTGAGTCCAATTTGGATGGCCAAGCGAATTGGCGATGGACTCCCTCAATGAAGGAGGAAATCCCTCCAGCATGTCTTCAGTCACAACATCGGTGAGTGGAATTGGGCTCGAGTCGCCGCACCCAGTCGAGTGGGAGGGCGAGTAAGTGGCGAGTCGAGTGAGTGAAGTTGGACCATCAAGTTGGCCAAACTAGCCGTTGGGTAACCCAACGGTAACTTTGGCGCAATTACCGCGAGGTAATGGCTAGCCCGATATTGGCGGGTAGTGTCTCCTTTATAAGGAGAATAGCAGAAGGAAAGACGAACCTTCGCATTTCTCCATCCTCGTGCATGCTTAGTCCCTAGATCTACTCCCGATTGAAATCTCCAGACAGAGTGACATCCTTCTTCCCTCAATGGCGCCTCCAAAGGATCTATGGGGAAGCTCGAAGTGCACCAACACCGTCTTGAAATCTTTCGCGGATGCAGGCATCCTCTGCAAGGGGAATTGGTGGATTCCCGGGTCCAGCGAGACGGAACCCAAGCCTTACCCTGGGGAGTTCATCTTCTTCCTGAGCCATCTGGAGAGGGGTTTGGGCTTCCCTACTTCTATCTTATTTCAGTGATTCTGCGTGTACTACGCAATCAAGCCATCGGACCTAGGGCTGCATAGTGTGGAGCAGCTCACGATCTTCGTCACCTTCTGCGAGAGCTATCTGGAATGTTGCCCATATTTTCCCTTGTGGCTAGAGCTGTTCCACGTCCATTCCGGCCATGAAGGAACTGGCGGTCCCATCCTAGTGGCGGGCGGCATCACATTTCAGCTGAAGCCCAAGGCTACTTTTGTGAAGCTTCTGCTGCCGAACAAGGAGGCCAGCGAGTGGAAGAAGAGATGGTTCTATGTAAAGGAGTCCACTCCCGATGGTGAGGTGGCGCTCCTGACGTATACCACTGAGAAGAGCGAGCCACACCGGCTGTCGGCGACCACACTTCCTGAAGACCAAAGGATGGCTGTCGATGAAATGCTGAGGCGGATCAAGGAGTTGAAGAAGGAGGGTCTTGAGACCATGAATCTGTATAACTGCTAGCTTGGCCAGCGGCTAGTTCCACTAGGCACCCGAGCCCACTAGATGTACTAGTATACTAGCAAGGATGATGCCACGAAGACGAGCAAGGAGGTACGGGAGGCTGACGACTACATTGCCGTGTTGAAGAAGATAACGGAGGCGGAGTACAACAACCCGAAGGCCGGGCTTGCTCCATACCCTGCCACCGAGAAGTGTCAGGCCCCTACAGTGAGTCTCCTTGCCTTATAATTTCACTTTGCAATCACACATTTGCAGTCGCCCTTGTTGATTGACCATCATTCTTTCTGTATCTTGCGAGTTATTCCAAGTCCTCGAGAATTGGCTTCCCCCACTCGATGAGGAAGTTACCAAGGAGATCGAAGAGGAGGAGGAAGGATCCTCTGACAACGAGGATGATGTAGCGGAGGTCGCCGCGCCTGTTCCCGTAGCTCGGAAGACTCGCATGCAGAAGCAGCGTGAAATCGAGGCAAGTCATAGGCTCAAAGAGCGCGACAGCGATGACGCCAACATGCAAGAGCACAGCTCATGGTGCATGGCTATGCCGACAAAGCCTACACGGAATCTAAAGTCGCCTACAAAGAAGCCAACGCCAAAGCCAGCATCGCCGCCTAGATCGGTGGCAGCCTTTGATTCAGACAAAGAGACCGACGACGAGGAGGCTGAAGTTCTGACCAAGATCCCGGAGGACCAACTCCGATGACGGGATCAGGGACCGCGGCCGTGATGGTGGAATTGGCGGTTCCGCTTGCCGTGATCGTGCTGACAATCTCGGTGGTCTTGGAGCCAGGGGCTGCTGAGAACATGAGGTCGAAGTCCCCGCCACCAGATGGGGCACCTATGTCGCTCGGGCAGGAGGTTCCCGCAACCGCGACCTTGATGTCGAAGAAGCCTGCGGTGTCGTGGGCCATGAGCGTGTTTGAGAAGGGGCTCACGCACAGGTTGGGCCTGGAGCTAGAGAAGCCTGCCCATATTAGCACCGGTTTGCGCACTCTCTTGGTTGCTAAGTAAGTTTGATGCTTTCTTTCTCGTGTTTCGATATTTTCTTGTATCAGTAGCTTGCTGACCGTGGCGATTTCACAGGTCTGGTGTCAAGAAGATCGGCCGCCCTTCGGTGGCCAAGGTTCCACCAACTAACACCGAGGGGGAGCTTGACCCCTCCAAGAAGAGGAAAGCCGCCAAAGTCGAGGCGCCGGGTGAAGGCGCGAAGAGGAGAAAGGAGGGTGACTCCACTATCGTGGTGGAAGAAGACAAGGGGAAGGGCGGTTCCACCCTTACTGCTGAAGGTGAAGCGGTCAATAGCTCGGAGCCGAGCAAATCGACCATGCCAACGGAGGCACCGGTGCCTGCGGCCAGCGCTCCGGCAATGAGCGTCGCGATGTTCCCTCGCTTTGTGGCGAGGGACTTTGACGAGGCTACTGGAACACAATCACCACAGGTTCCTGAGGCCGTTGATGGTGACGGCGAGAAACGTCGCAGATGTACATCGTTCGTCGTTGCTTCAACGGATGCTAGCGAGCTTCACAACATGTTATGTGCTGCTACACAGGTATGTCCAGTCCCCGAGTGTCTAGTTGCCGAATTTTAGCGGCTAGACACTTAGAACTTTTAGTCGCCCAGTCCCCGAGGGTCTAGTCACTGAATTTTAGTGGTTAGACACTTAGAACTTTAGTCATCCAGTCGCCGAGGGTCTAGTCTCTGAATTTCAGCGGCTAGACACTTAGAGCTTTTAGTTGTTCAGTCTCTCATTGTTTCTGTCTTCAGGGCCTGCAAAGGGAATCGTCCGATCGGCAGGCCGCTAAGGAACGCCTGGAAAGCGACTTGCGGAGTGTGCAGGAAGCCAACTAGCGACTCCAAGCATCTGCTAGTGAATTGATTTTATCTTGATGAATTTGGGCTTCTAATGTTGTGTAGAGATTGAATTGCGGTCCTCTTATCCTTTAGATTATCTTCCTGCTGCAATTGCCAAGGCCGCGAGGGATACGTTCCGGTCGCTGAGCTGGATGCTGCGAATGCGTCGTTGGCCGTGGTAGAGGAGCGGGTCGGCTCGCTGGTGAAGGAGCTGGAGGCGACGAAGGCTACGATGGTTTCTTCTAAAGAGAGGGCCAAAGCTACGGTCGTTGCTGTGGAGGATGAGCGGAAGGCCTCTGACTCGACCGTCCTTGGGTATCAAGAGAAATTGGCCAAGCTCGAGAAGTTCGCGACCGAGAGCTGCCGCAAACTCCTTGGTGACAATCACCTTCTTCTACTCCTTTCTGGTATCTAGTGAGTCCCCGGGCAGGTTAGTCCCCGAGCGGGTGAGTCCACTAGATTTCTTTCTCGTGATCTTGTTTTTCTAAGATTGCAACCGTGATAGGTCAAAGCCACCCGGTGGTGCAGACCTTTGACGCCTTGCAATGCGTGACGGCGGTGGTGAACACGGCCACCGTTTCAGCGCTAAGTGTATAGGCTGTTCTTCAGGGGATCTCCCCCACCGAAGTTATTCCTGGGGGGCTGATGGAGGTTTGGTGCTACCTTGACGAGCCGCCTACTGTCGTCGAGTGGATGGCACGATCGGCCTTCCAACTCGGGGCCACCACGGTGCTTAGTCTTGGGCTCGCGCACTTCCCCGACGACTTCGACCTCGATGATGTCAATAACGAGTATCCCATAGTGGGCGCCACTATCGTGGGAATTATCACGATAGTCGCTACCATGGGTACCAATTGGAAGGTTTTGGGGCAAGAGCAAGCAGCCATCTGCGGAGCAAGATGAGGGCAAAGACACAGGGATTTACCAGGTTCAGCCCCCCGTAGGGTAAAGACCTACTCCTGCTAGATTGTATTATCGAGTGAGTATAATGGTGGCGAGCTCAGTGGCTAGGCAGCGAGTCGATGGGGTGTATGATGGAACGTAAGTACAGAGAGTACCCTAGGGAGGCTTATATAGGGGTACCTCACTAGGGTTTACAGATATACAACTGAATCAGTTAAGGACTCGGAGGATTTGACCTAATCCCACTGGGCTTTAGCTACGCTTCTGGGCATCCAGCTTCTAGTCGCCAGGCTCCCTCTTAGTCGCATTCCAGTCGCCGTCCTGTAGGCCCACTCGTAGAGGACTTGGCCTAGTCAAAACGTCCTGCTGGGCATACCCCATTTGGCATATCCCCATCACCTTGAGAGTCTTATGAGGTGGCTCGTGAGGCACACCCCTCTAGCGGCCCTAAATCGCCAGGGCCTAAAGTGTCAAGCTCTAAACTTGCGGCCCATTCCTTGGCCACAAGTTACCTCGCCCACGGTCCCTGGCATGAGAAAAACATCGCTATGATGGCTCGCGAGGCCATGTCCATCCGCGGCCTGAGCTCCTAAGGGCCTAAAGTGTCGAGCTCTGAACTTGTGGCCCATTCCTCGGCCACAAGTTACCTCACCCACGGTCCCTCGCACGAGAAAAACATCGCAATGACGGCTTGCGAGGCCCTATCCATCCGCGGTCCGAGATCCTAAGGGCCTAAAGTGTCGAGCTCTAAACTTGTAACATGTTCCTCGGTTGCGAGTCACCTCACCCAAGGTTCCTAAACTAAAACAAACATGTACAGACCTCACTATGATGGCTCGTGAGGCCCTGTCCATATGCGGCTCAAGCTCCACAGGACCTAAAGTGTCAAGTTTTGAACCTATGGCCCATCCATCGACCGTAAGTCACCTCACCCAAGGTTCCGGGCCATCAAAAGACTAAAAATCCATATGCCAAACAGGACAGCCTCTCCTCGAGAGGATGGCAGAACAACTCACGAGTCATCGGCCCCTCAGCCGATTAAATGATCCAGTAGGACAGGCTCTGAACTTGCTACTCGATTAGGGATAAAAGTCACCCACCTGCAGACACAAACGCTTATACCTCGACAAGAGCATGGACATGTATGCGCAACAAAAAGACATTAGGTCTAGGACATGGCTGATGCACTAGTTCACTTTACACGGAGTACAGTCGACAAGGCCCTTATAGGCCAATGGCTCTGAAGCGCTATCTCCTAGAGATGACTCATCACTCCCCCCGGCACCAGGCGACCCAGCTGGGGAGCCTCCATCTCCATCGCCGGAGGACTCAGCAGCCTCAGAGCTTTACCCCTCTTCAGTCAGCATGAAGACTAGGAGGAACTCGTAAACATGTTCCCCACGAGCTGGTTGAACCGCAGGACCTCATCAGGCGGGGTCCCCATGGGGTGTGTCACCTTATCTAGGAGCACCCTCCAGGGAAAGTTGGCATCATACCGGTAGAGGACAGAGAGAACATGGGTCGCTATGACCCGCATCATCTTGCAACATTCCTCCAGGTGATACCCATGGTAAAGCATGGCCCTCCCCTCTTATGTCGCCGTGATGCGGTTGAAGAGCGTCAGGAAGGCACCATATGTGCTAGCATCGGCGAGGGGCCTGGTGTAGAAATCGGTCACCCCAAAGTCCTGCAGAGTGGCAGCCGCACGCTGGGACAACGTCCGGTACATCTTGCACCTCTCTTTCTCCAATACCTGGAGGTCTCACTCCATCTGGTTGTGAAGATTCCAGCGCTTCTAGAGCTCCTCGTGAGCAGCTCGTAGCTCCCTCTAGGCGTCTTGGTCAGGAAGGGCCTGGCCGAGCTGCTCCTCCGCTGAGCAGAGAGAACCTTGCAACTCCTCCCGCCTCTTCACGAAACGGGACTCCTAGAATTTGGCTTTCTCATGCCATTCCACCCGACAGGTCTGGCGAAGCTACGAGAGCACCACCTCGTTGTCCTTCTTCATCTGCTCCCGCTCGATGGCAACCTTGGCATAGCACCACTGGACGCGGTCGTCGGTGTTCGCACCACGATGATCAATATCAAGTGTGCGCTCCTCGAATCGTTCCTGGGCCGTAACTAGCTGGGCCTCAAACGCCTCTAGACGGCTCCTCTCAAATTGAGCTTCGTCCTCGCGAAGTCGGACTTCCTCTTTGCAAAGGGCCATGTCTCGCTCCCTCTGGGCGACTCTCCAGCGATCCTCCTCAGCCTCCCGCTAGGAAAAGGGAAGCGCACGTTCGCGCATGGAGAAGTCCTGGGTGATGCCGTCCAGGCCTGCAGGGTAGGCCTCAAGAGGCAGAGCACGGCCCTGGACCTGCGCAGGGGTCACCACTGCCTCGCAAGAGGCCTCCTCAAGGTCTCGGTCGCCCTTGGAGTTCGTGGCCTTGCCGTGGTTCCTCCATTGCTCCTGGGCCCATTCGCGGCACCCTCCAGGTGAAGGCGGCACAACACCCCGCCTATATGATGCTCCTCTATGACGATATCAACAAGGAACTGGTCGAGCCCGGCGCGGGCAGTTGTGACGATGCATTGCAGGCGCCCTGACCGACTCAAGGAGCTACCCTCGAGGGGTAGCAGGGCCAGCACACTCGTCCCCGCTAGCTCAGGGTCTTGCAGGATGCTCCCACGAACTCCTCCCAGCCATCACGGGCTGTCGACAGGGTCCCGCCTTGCGCTCCTACCAGGCCTTGGGGAGGGGAGCCTCACTGTGCCTAGGAGGCACTGCCATATCTGGAAGGCCCTCATCAGCCAAGATCTCCCCTACCACGTTGAATTCCTGGGCAGACACGGAGGCATAGCTGCCCCAACATGCCCTCCTGCTTCACCCAAATCTTTCTTCACTGCTGCTACTTTCCTTTTCCCCTCACGCCTGCAGCGATAGAGCGAGGAGGTGTCATGAGGAAAGAGGCAAGAAAATAAAGGGAGTTACGTGATGGTGTCTCACCTCTTCACTCCTTCCCCCGCCAAGGACCAGTTGGCCCTCCTCGCACTGGGATGGAGGAAGGAGTTGCTGCCACCCCGCCTCAGGCGCTTCTCAACCGACAGCACAGGCACCGGAGCGATCGACACCTCAGGTTCGGCCCGCTTCCCACAGACTGCTCTGCTAGGAGAGCCATCGGCCCCAGCGCGAGGAGGCTCCTCGGCATCCTCCTCCTCGGAAGACGACACGCTGCTGATCATCCCCCCGTGCTGCATGCACCGAAGCGACTCAGAGGTTTGGCTTGGTCCCTTATCCTCGTCATCCAGGTCGACCAAGGGACATACCCCCCCCCCCCCCCGAGCATCGAAGGTGGGGAGTCCCAACCGAGCGGTGCTCGTGCCTCCGACCGAGTACAAGGGACGCGCGCCAGGCGGAAACTCCGCCACCACGTTCGTGCCAAGGAGCAACAACATGAGCACGGACATGGTGTCCTTGCCGTGGGGCCCCTCGGAGAGTCGGACCAAGTCGAGGTCAGGCGATGCGGACCACACGGGCCTTCAGTGCTCCTGAAGGGGGGCAATCTATTGCCGTAGGAACTACCTCACCACCATCGCGTCGGACAGCCCCAGGATCCTCAGATACGGCACGTGCCCCGAGAGGGGTCCGAGACTCATGTAGGCGGCCGCCTCGCAAGCCCAACCCGGGTTCTCCACCGCTACCCCAGCATGAGCACGGAGTGGGGGGTAGGCCCACCGACGTCTACTAGGACCCAATTGCGGAGGACTTCCGACTCCACACCAAGGATGGAGATCGACAGGAAGTCTCCCTCCTCCCCGACGAAGAACCAGACACTGCCGAGGATGTCCCCTACTACGAGAACGCGAGGGCTATAGAAGTGTCGGAACAATGCGAAGGACGGGGCCACCCCGACGAAGGCCTCGCACTAGAAAGCGAAAGCGGCCAGGTGGGTCACGCTCCACGGATGGAGGTGGAGGAGCTGGATACACTAATGGTCCAAGACGACCATGAGGAAAGGGAAAAGGTGGAACAAGGCAGGCGGTGATGGAATGGGTGAAGACGGGGGCCGCAGTGGCAACCCACCTGTCTCCCCCAATGTCATCGCATCATACGCCTGAGGCGCCCCACTCGTTCAAGCCTGACGCCGTCAGCTTGTGGACCTTCTCTAGCCCCTCCCTGTTGAGAATCACTACCGGCAGCAGGGCTCCCGCTGTCGATGCGGGAAAGCTCGGCGTAGCAGAAGTGTCGCGGGCTCTCTTGAGCGCCATCACGTGCGTCGCAGAAGAAGGAGGAATGGTGTCATGAAGAACACTGGCGGATTGGCGGCGGAGGAGGGCGGAAGCCGGCGAGTTCTTGGGGATTTGGGGTTTTTCGGGCAGCCCCTTCCCCGAGGCTAAATAGTGAAATGACGGTTCCTGTACATGGCGTATGCCACGTCCTGCGTGGGCACGTGGAAGCTGCGAGCAGTGGCTTCGGAGATCGTGCATCGACATGACCAGATAGCTGGGCCCGGCTCCGCTAGGCCCCTTGACCTCCTTGTCCCTTCGTGGTGACGTGCAAGACAATTGACCGGGGGCTACTGTCGGACTATCGGTACCGGGGTACCCCATCCACTGGGTAACTGGCCCCTGCATTGATGACCTCTCGAGGGCTCTCGAAGACAGTGGGCCTCTAAAGGGGAGATGCCAGAACTCTCCACAGGATCTCAAGACTGCAACAACTAGGTAGCGAGAATGAAGGAAATATACCCTGAGAGGCAATAATAAAGTTGTTATTATGTATTCCTTATATATGATAGATGTTTATTTTGCATTCTATAATTGTATTGATCGGAAACATCAATACATGTGTGTTTAATAAACAAAAAGGGTTCCTAGTTATGCCTCTCTTATAGACTAGCTTGTTGATTAACAAGATGATCAAGGTTTCCTGATCATGGACATTGGATGTTGTTAATAACAAGGTCACAACATTTGTGAAATGATGTGATGAACATTCATCCGAAGTATAGCATTACGATCAAGTCATTATGTTTACATTGCTATAACATCATACGAAGTAATCTTTATCCTTAGACCATGAGATCATGTTAATTGCTAACACCGGAAGAGTATCTTGATAACATCAAACGTCACACCGTAACAGGGTGACTATAAAGATGGGTTCAGTGCTACGAAGGTGTTATGTTGAGGCTCATGGATCAAGAGTGGAATTTGTCAATCCCGATGACGGATAGATATACTATGGGCCCTCTCGGTGATATCACATTAAGGTAGCTTGCAAGCAAGTGATGTGATCACTAGAATATTATATCAAGGGAATGAGAAAAGAGTGTATGTCGGCAACGAGATCAAACTAGGTATTTGGATACCGATGATCGAATCTCGGACATGTATTATATCAAGAGACAAATGGATTAAATTACAAGCGTTAAAGGTTCTCACAATCACATAAGTCATCGTTGAATATGCAGGAGTCAGTATGGATCTCCAGATCCCGCTTCTGATTATTGATTTGAGAGGAGTCTCAATTATGTCTGCATTATTCGCGAACCATAGGGTGACACACTTAAGAGTTACCGGACACCATTTTGGAGCACATATGTTTCAGATGAAAGCATTGCAAAGCGCAGGAATTGTTTCGATAGAAACCGGAAATTGTTTCGGGTGAAATTGCAGAAAGTGGTTCTGCATGTGATATTGAAATATTGCAAGGGGTTATATGTGAATGTTTGTTAATTAAAGTAATTAACAAAATTCTGAATAAATTTAATAAAAGAGTTTTATTAAATGAGAGAGCATTAAACTTGGAGAATTTTAATGCATTTAAAGTGGGGACTTTAAAAGGGAATGTGAAGAGGCATTTTAATGTGGAGGGGTTACCAGCACATGAATGGGGGAGGTGAGGGGTCACCCCCCATGCGCCGGCCATGGGGAGGGGGTACCCCTCCTCCTATAAAAGGCCCCCCTCTTCCTCCTTCTTCCTTACACCTCCTCGTGAAGGATCTCTCTCCCCCTCTAGAATTATTCACCCATGGTCTTGAATTAGCGAGATACATGTTCCTAGTGGCATTTCGTCTGGAAGGAGTTGCTGCTTCCGCTGGATCGCTGGAGCGAGGAGGTGGAGGTTGTCCGGTGGCTTGAACGTGTGTGCGAGTATGGATGCGCTGCTGAGTTGCGGTGCTCAGACTTCCACTCGATCTTGAGATCGGCAAGTGTACGACTATATCAACCACGAGTTCCTACTCGTTAACAAAACTTGTTGTCTTCGAGGGTAAGTTCTCGATGGATGTATGTCCACCCGTTGCTCTGTACCCAGTAGATAGATCTTGGCGTATAGTTCCCATCGTAGGAATTTTTTTGTTTTCTATGCTGCGAACCCCTTCAGTGGTATCAGAGCCTAATCTATGCGTAGGTGCTTTGCACGGGTAGTACACATATGTTTATATGTGGGTGATGATGATCATGTTATTGCATCTTCTATGTATTTTGGATATTGGTGGCATAGTGGGTGAAGCGGCCCGGACCAACCTTACATGTCATCGTACATGAGACCGGTTCCACGACTGACATGCAACTAGTTTTGCATAAGTGGCTGGAGGGTGTCTGTCTCTCCTACTATAGTCAATATCTGATTTACAACAAGTTTCTAGTAACTTGGTTATCCTCATTGTGGTTCATGTTCGTAGGTAAGAACGCTTCTATCTCCGAAAGCCCTAAGCCACGTAAAACTTGCAATTGATAAATTAGAGGCGTCTAGTTTAGATCGTTGTTGGGCTAGTGTATTGATATGGTATTGTTGTAAGTAGATGTATGATAGATACTCTTACAACACACTGAACGTGTAAGTTCATACCACGATGCAAATGATAGAGATCAAATGCATGGACCATATCATCTCACTTTACACATTAGATGGTAGCATCTTATACTGCTAGTTTGACGCTTTTTTTAGCATTGTAAGATGATCCCTCATTTAGATATCAAGATAAAAATGTGTTCTTCCTTAAGTATGCACCGTTCTGTGGATCGTGTTTCGAGACATCACGTGATGATCGGGTGTACTTGAATCTACGCTTTCATAGGAACGGGTGTAAGACAGTTTTACACACGCAAATACTTAGGTTCTTACTTGGCGAGCCTAGCATGTACAGACATGGCCTCGGAACACGGACCGAAATGTTAAGCATGAGTCATATGGTTGATATGATGCCCATATAGATGCTCGCCTTTGAAGCTACATCAACTCACGTGATGATCGGACTTGGTGTAGTGGATTTGGTTCATGTAATCACCAAAAGGACACGAGGGATGTCGTTTTTGAGTGGGAGTTCATTAGTAATTTAGATTAGTTGAACTCACTCTATCATAATCTTAGTCTAAATAAACTTCACAAATTCTGTTGTAGATGGCACCACCTGCTTTTAGTTTCAATGTGTTCATAGAGAAAGAGAAACTTGCTACGAATGGTAGCAACTTCACCAACTGGGCTATGAATTTGAGGATTCTCCTTAATGCTGCACAAAAGCAATATGTGCTAGAGGCGCCGCTAGGCCCCCCACCAGCTCGTGATGCCCCTAACAAGGAAAAGAATGTCTATATGACTCGTCAGGAGGACCACAACTTAGTTCATTGCGGCATACTGTATGGGCTAGAGCCAGAACTTCGAAAGCGTTTCGAAAATGGCAATGCCTTTGATACCATGGGAGAATTGAAAATGATTTTCGATACCCATGCTGCCGTAGAGAGTTATAATGCTTCTGAAAAGTTCTTTAGCTGCATGATGGAGGAAAACAGCTACGTTAGTGAGCACGTACTCAAAATGTCTGGGTAAGCCGATAAGCTTGTGTCCTTGGGAATAACGATTCCCATTGACTTAGGCATACATCATGTTCTCCAATCTCTGCCACCTAGCCACAAGAGCTTCTTGATGCACTATAATATGCAGGGCATGAAGAAGTCTCTTTCCGAGCTTCTGTCAATGCTTAAGGCTGCAGAAGTGGAGATTAGGAAAGAACATCAAGTGTTGATGATCAATAAGACCACCCGTTTCAAGAAGGACAAGAAAGGCAAGCACAAGGGAAAGAAGGGTGGCAAATCTGTTGCCACACCTGAAAAGAAACCCCGAGCTGGCCCTAAGTCTGACACCGAGTGTTACTATTGCAAGGGGACTGGCCATTGGAAGCGCAATTGCCCCAAGTATTTGGCGGACAAGAAGTCTAGCAAGGCAAACAAAGGTATATGTGATATACATGTTATTGATGTGTACTTGACTAGTACTCGCAGTAGCACCTGGGTATTTGATACGGGATCGGTTGCTAATATATGTAACTCGGTTCAAGGGTTGCGGAACAAGCGACAACTAGCAAGGGATGAGGTCGGGATGCGGGTCGGCAATGGATCAAGAGTTGATGTGATCTCCGTCGGGACGCTACCTCTCCATATGCCATCGAGATTAGTTATAAACCTAAATAATTGTTATTTGGTGCCTGCACTGAGCATGAACATTGTATCCGGATCGTGTTTGATGCAAAGTGGTTATTCCTTTAAATCTGAAAACAATGGTTGTTCGATTTATAAGAATGATATCTTTTATGGTCATGCACCTGTGTTGAATGGTTTATTTCTGTTGGATCTCGATAGTAATATTACACATATCCATAATGTTAATGCTAAAAGGATTAAACTTGATAATGATATATCTGCATATATGTGGCATTGCCGTCTAGGTCATATTGGCGTTAAACGCATGAAGAAACTCCATTCTGATGGACTTTTGGAATCACTTGATTTTGAATCATTTGATACATGTGAACCATGCCTTATGGGCAAGATGACTAGAACGCCATTTTCCGGTTCAATGGAATGGGCGACAAATTTATTGGAAATCATACATACTGATGTATGTGGACCAATGAGTGTGTCGGTGCGAGGTGGATATTGTTATTTTGTTACTTTCACGGATGATTTAAGTAGATACGGGTATATCTATTTGATGAAACACAAGTCTGAAACCTTTGAAAAGTTCAAGGAATTTCAGAATGAAGTGAAAAATCATCATAATAGAAAGATTAAATTTCTTCGGTCTGACCACGGAGGTGAGTATCTAAGTTACGACTTTAGCACACACATGAAAGAGTGTGGAATAGTTTCACAACTCACGCCTGCCAGAACACCACAACGTAATGGTGTGTCGGAACGTCGTAATCGTACTTTATTGGATATGGTTCGATCTATGATGTCTCTGACTAACTTGCCACTGTCATGTTGGTATTATGCACTGTAAACAGCTGCATTCACTTTAAATCGGGCACCATCTAAATCCGTTGAAACGACACCGTATGAATTATGGTTTGGAAACAAACCTAAGTTGTCATTTCTTAAAGTTTGGGGATGCGATGTTTATGTGAAGAAACTTCAACCGGATAAACTCGAACCCAAAGCGGAAAAATGCATCTTCATAGGATACCCTAAGGAAATGATTGGGTATACCTTCTATCATAAATCCGAGGGCAAGGTTTTTGTTGCCAAGAATGGATCCTTTCTTGAGAAGGAGTTTCTCGCGAAAGGTGTGAGTAGTCGGAAGGTAGAACTCGAGGAGGTTATTGTACCTTCTCTTCATGAAATGGCGAGTAGCGCAGCACCAGAAACTGTTTCGGAGTTGACTTCACCTAATGAAGAGAGAGATAATGATATTGATCATGAAACTCTGAAAGAGGACACTACCGAACCTCGCAGGTCAAGTAGGACACGTGCAGCTCCTGAACTGTACGGCAATCCTGTTGTGAATTTCATGGTTGATGAAATGGATGACCCTGCGACGTATGAAGAAGCGATGATGAGCCCAGATTCCAACAAATGGCTAGAAGCCATGAAATCCGAGATGAAATCCATGTACGAGAACCAAGTTTGGACCTTGGTGGACTTACCTCACGATCGAAAGGCCGTTGAGAATAAATGGATTTTCAAAAGAAAAACTGATGCTGATGGTAATGTGACCATCTATAAGGCTCGACTTGTCGCAAAGGGGTTTCAACAAATTCAAGGAGTTGACTATCATGAGTCATTCTCTCCCGTAGCGATGCTTAAGTCGGTTAGGATTATGTTAGCAATTGCTGCATATTTCGATTATGAAATATGGCAGATGGATGTCAAAACTACGTTCCTCAATGGTAATATTGAAGAAGAGTTGTATATGATACAACCTAAGGGTTTTGTCGATCCTAAGGATGCTAATAAGGTATGAAAACTTCAGCTATCCATCTATGGACTGAAGCAAGCATCCCAGAGTTGGAATCTCCGCTTTGATGAGGTGATCAAAGAGTTTGGATTTGTCCAAACTTATGGAGAGGCTTGTATTTACAAAAAAGTGAGTGGGAGAAATGTGGCATTTCTGATATTATATGTGGATGACATATTATTGATTGGAAATGATATAGATCTTTTAAACAGTGTTAAAAGTTATCTAAATAGCAAATTTTCGATGAAAGACCTTAGTGAAGCGTCATATATATTAGGCATTAACATCTATAGAGATAGATCAAGGCGCCTAATTGGGCTATCGCAGAGTACATACCTTGATAAGATATTAAAGAAGTTTAATATGGACGGAAGTAAGAAGGGGTTCTTACCTATGTTGCAAGGCAAGACATTGAGTAAGACTCAAAGTCCAGCTACATCGCAAGAAAGAGAGATGATGGATAAGATCCCCTATGCCTCGGCCATAGGCTCTATTATGTATTCCATGCTATGTACGAGACCGGATGTGGCACATGCTATTAGTTTGACTAGTAGGAACCAATCTGATCCAGGTTCAGAACACTGGATAGCAGTCAAGAACATCCTCAAGTACTTGAGAAGAACTAGGGTTATGTTTATTATATACGGAGGTGAAGAAGAGCTAGTCGCTAAGTGTTATGTCGATGCTAGCAGTAGTTAGTTGGAGGAGTTCCAAACTAGGGTTAGTCTCAATCCGGATACGTATTTCTCTTGAACGGAGCAGCAGTTAGTTGGAGGAGTTCCAAACAACCTGTGGTGGCTGGATCAACGACGGAGGCGGAATATGTTGCTGCTTCAAAAGCGGCACAGGAAGTGGTTTGGATGAAAGAGTTCATTACGGAACTAGGTGTGGTTCCTAGTGCATTGGACCCGATGGTGATCTATTGTGACAACAATGGAGCCATAGCCAATGCCAAGGAACCGAGGTCTCACAAGAATTCCAAGCATATTAAGCGCCGGTTTCACTCCATCCGCGAACATGTCAAGGATGGAGATATAAAGATTTGTAAAGTACACACGGACCTAAATGTAGCAGATCCGTTGACTAAATCTCTCCCTAGGGCAAAACATGATCAACACCAGAACTCCATGGGTGTTAGATTTATCACTACATGAACTAGATTATTGTCTCTAGTGCAAGTGGGATACTGAAGGAAATATGCCCTGAGAGGCAATAATAAAGTTGTTATTATGTATTCCTTATATATGATAGATGTTTATTTTGCCTGCTATAATTGTATTGATCGAAAACGTCAATACATGTTTGTTTAATACACAAAAAGGGTTCCTAATTATGCCTCTCTTATAGACTAGCTTGTTGATTAACAAGATGATCAAGGTTTCCTGATCATGGACATTGGATGTTGTTAATAACAAGGTCACAAAATTTGTGAAATGATGTGATGAACATTCATACGAAGTATAGCATTACAATCAAGTCATTATGTTTACATTGCTATAACATCATACGAAGTAATCTTTATCCTTAGACCATGAGATCATGTTAATTGCTAACACCGGAAGAGTATCTTGATAACATCAAACGTCACACCGTAATAGGGTGACTATAAAGATGGGTTTAGTGCTACGAAGGTGTTATGTTGAGGCTCATGGATCAAGAGTGGAATTTTTCAATCCCGATGACGGATAGATATACTCTAGGCCCTATCGGTGATATCACATTAAGGTAGCTTGCAAGCAAGTGATGTGATCACTAGAATGTTATATCACGGGAACGAGAAAAGAGTGCATGTCGGTAACGAGATCAAACTAGGTATTTGGATACTGATGATCGAATCTCGGACATGTATTATATCAAGAGACAAAGGGATTAAATTACAAGCGTTAAAGGTTCTCACGATCACAGAAGTCATCGTTGAATACGCAGGAGTCAGTATGGATCTCCAGATCCCGCTTCTTATTATTGATCTGAGAGGAGGCTCAATCATGTCTGCATTATTCGCAAACCGTAGGGTGACACACTTAAGAGTTACCGGACACCATTTTGGAGCACATATGTTTCAGACGAAAGAATTGCAAAGCGCAGGAATTGTTTCGATAGAAACCGGAAATTGTTTCGGGTGAAATTGCAGAAAGTGGTTATGCATGTGATATTGAAATATTGCAAGGGGTTATATGTGAATGTTTGTTAATTAAAGTAATTAACAAAATTCTGAATACATTTAGTAAAAGAGTTTTATTAAATGAGAGAGCATTAAACTTGGAGAATTTTAATGGATTTAAAGTGGGGACTTTAAAAGGGAATGTGAAGAGGCATTTTAATGTGGAGGGGTTACCACCACATGAATGGGGGAGGTGAGGGGTCACCCCCCTCCTCCTATAAAAGGCCCCCCTCTTCCTCCTTCTTCCGTACACCTCCTCGTGAAGGATCTCTCTCCCCCTCTAGAATTATTCCCCCATGGTCTCGGATTAGCGAGATACATGTTCCCGGTGGCATTTCGTCTGGAAGGAGTTTCTGCTTCCGCTGGATCACTGGAGCAAGGAGGTGGAGGTTGTCCGGTGGCTTGAACGTGCGTGCGAGTACGGATGTGCTGCTGAGTTGCGGCGCTCGGATTTCCACTCGATCTTGAGATCGGAAAGTGTATGACTACATCAACCATGAGTTCCTACTCGTTAACAAAACTCGTTGTCTTCGAGGGTAAGTTCTCGATGGATGTATGTCCACCCGTTGCTCTGTACCTAGTAGATAGATCTTGGCGTGTAGTTCTCATCGTAGGAATTTTTTGGATTTCTATGACGTGGACCCAACAGAGACCCCCCGTCACGACCTCTAGAGGGAAACCTTGCAAGTCCTGGGCGTGCTCCACAAGGCGATGCCCCAACGGTCGGTCCAACTGATGACCGGTCCACCCGAAGAAAGGAATGCACGCAGGGGGAGTGGGATGACGCAGGACGAAGGCAGCTTCTAACACAACAGTTTTGGCACAAGAAGACCAGGATGGCGACGTAAAGTGGAGGGGCATCTGACCACCCTCTGACATGGCAACCACTCAGCGGTCCTAAGAAGACAAGCCGGGACCAAATTCATTGGTGGGAATGTGATGACCCTTCCCACCCAAGAGTTGGGGGAAAGGCCCAATGTTTCCTATATAAGGATCCCTTCTCCTACCTTGTAAGGGACGCATCACAGAGATCTAAAACCCTAGACTTTCATCCACCATTGTAACCTCGTGAGGCAAGCGAGAAATACAACCAAGCAGGAGTAGGGGCTTTACCTCCTCATGAGGGTCCCGAACTTGGGTAAAAAACCCGGTGTCAACACTCTATTGTGCATCCGCTCTGCCACCATAGTCGTCACCGGACTCCTTTGGACTTGCGTGTGTAGCCCCCTCTCGAACCAACGGATTGTTCGACCCTAGTTCCATCATGGGACAAATCTCTGAAAAGTGTGTTGTGGCAAAGGCTACAAAGAGATATGCCAACTATGTTGGCTGAAACAATCAGAATTGCCGACTCATATGCATTGGGTGATCCAACTCAACCTCAGTTTGTGGCACGCGAGTCAAATGAGGAATACTACAATCGAGACGGAGTTGGGTCATCCCGGCGAAATGAGTTCTGGAGTAAGAGGAGAAATGAAAGGCCGGATTACAGATATGGTTCGCACCAAGTTGCGGTAGTGGAGCCAGATCATCCTGGAGCTAGAAATAGCCAGCAACAGAAGAGCGGAGGCCAACAGTGGACCCCAAGAAATGATAGTAAGAAAACATGGACACCGGAGCAGAAGAAACAGTGGCAAGAAAAGAAAGATAGGACGAGGTATACGTATGAGGCTATGCTTGATCAACCATGCAAATTTCATATGCCGAACCCAAGTTACCCGATGAACCACACGACTTGGTAGTGTGAGTGGATGAGGAAGATATACAAAAGTAGCTCGGGGAATGCGCAAGAACCTCGGCATGATGCACCTCGGCAGTAGCAGCTCACGGGAGAAAATGTGTAGCAACTAATGTTACCACCGGCCCCACTGAGGTTTGAGAATCACGACAGAAGGGATGCAGTACATCAGGTGGAAAACTAGAACCAACAAAACCAAAGGAACCCTAGCAATGATGGGAGAAATGAGTACAGAGAACACCATCAAGCTTATTGTGTGTTTACCATGGAAGAAACCGATAGGTAGAGCATGCAACGCCGGTATATGGAGGTCAATGCAGTTATGATGGTAGTGCCGAGGTACATGCATTGGTCTGATCAGAAGATCACATGGATTATCAAGGATCACCCCCAGGCTAATGCAGATTCCTGGATCATATGCGTTGGTGCTTGACCCAACATTCATCAGGCCAAACATCAATGTGAAGGTTTCCAAGGTGTTGATTGACAATGGTAGTAGCATTAATATATTGTATAAGGACACTATGCACAAGTTGGGAGTCTCAGAGAACATGCTCTAGGCAATTAAGACCACTTCTCATGGCATTGTCCCGGGTTTATCCTATGAGCCTGTAGGCAAGGTCCGAGTTGATGTGTTGTTCAGCACGAGATAACTGCCGAACTGAGAACTTGGAGTTCGAGGTACGGGATTTGGACAGCGCTTACCATGCATTACTCGGCAGACCAGCTCTTTCGAAGTTCATGGCAAGTGACCATATCAGTTACTTAAAGTTGAAGATGCTAGGGCCAAATGGGGTCATCACCATAGCTGGTGACTTTAGGCGCTCGATGGAGTGCGCATCAGTCGGGTCGAACCTGGCCGAGTCACTGGTTATCGCACAAGAAAAGAAAAGGATCCAAGATGTCATAGCACTGGCTCAGTATGCACAACTGAATATGCCGGCTCTGAGTAACCCACATGGAAGTCTGTCATTTTAGCCAAAAAAAGATACTAAGAAGGTGCCAATTGATGATCAGTTCCTAGAGCGTACAATAAACATTTGTGTGGGCCTTGGTGACAAATAGGAAAGCAAGCTCATCAATTCCCTCTGTGAGAATCAGGATATCTTTGCTTGGTCCACACAAGATCTGCAAGGTGTGCTGCGGGAGTTGGCCAAGCACTCTTTGCACGTCAGACACGGCACAAAGCCAGTGAAGCAACCTCTCTGCCGCTTCGCCAAAGATAGGAGAAAAGTCATTGGTTATGAGATAGCTCGGCTCCTTGCAGCCGAGTTTATCAGGAAGTGCTTTACCCCGATTGGCTGTCTAATCCGATGTTGGTGGAAAACAAGAAAGATGATCCGAACGTAGCAGTGGTGTGGCGTATGTGTATTGATTACACGAACCTAAATAAGGCATGTTCAAAAGATCTATTTCCACTACCAAGGATAGATCAGGTTATTGAGTCAACCACTAGGTGTGAGCTATTGTCATTTGTAGATGCGTATTATGGTTTCCACCAGATACCACTTAACCCGTATGATCAAATAAAAACTTCTTTCATTACCCCGTATGGGGCTTATTGCTATCGGACCATGCCATTTCGCTTACGTAATGCAGGGGAAACATATGAGAGGTGCATGCAAAAATATTTACATGATCAAATTGGAAAAAATTTCCAAGTGTATGTCGATGACGTTGTGATAAAAACAAAGTAAAGTAAAAATCTCCTAGATGATATCCGTCAAATATTTGAGAACCTAAGGAGGTTCCGAATGAATCTTCACCCGGGAAAATGCACCTTCGGTGTCCCAGTGGAAAGTTACTCGGTTTCCTCATCTCCAGCCGAGGTATCGAGGCTAACCCAACCAAAATCTGAGCTATTGAGCAAATGGAGATAACGAAGTGTCTTAATGATGTGTAGAAGTTCACTGGTTGACTGGCGTCATTAAGTCGGTTTGTATGTCAGCTGGGAGAAAAGGCTTTGCCACTCTATCAGCTAATGAAAAAATCAGATAAATTCATATGGAAACCACAAGCAGATAGCACGTTTGATGAACTGAAAAAGATGTTAGCCTCTGCACCAGTGGTAGCCTCAGCACTGTCCAAAGAGCCGATGTTGCTCTACGTAGCAGTGACCAACCGAGTTGTAAGTGTCGTGATAGTTGTGGAGCATGACGGGTGGGTAAGTCAGTGCAGAGGCTAGTGTATTACCTAAGCGAGGTATTTTTCCACTTCAAAGCAGAACTATCCCCATTATCAGAAGATGGCATATGGAGTCTATATGGCGGCCAAGAAGCTCAAACACTATTTTGAGGAACACCCCATTAAGCTAATATCTGAAGCACCTATATCCGAGATAATGAGCAACAAAGATGCAAGTGGCTAGATCGCAAAATGGGAAATTGAGTTAGCCCCTTACGCTCCACAATATGATAGAAGAGACGCGATCGAGTGTCAGGCAGTAGCTGATTTTTTGTGGATTGGGCTGAAATGCAGTACGAACCAGCTTTGCCGGACTCAAACTACTAGAGAATGCACTTTGATGGATCAAATCTGAAGGACAGGCTAGGGGCCGGGGTAGTCCTTACCTCGCCCAAGAAAGATCAATTGCGATATGTGCTTCAGATCCATTTTCGAGCATCAAACAATGTGGCTGAGTATGAGGCGCTCGTGCACGGACTAAAAGTGGAAAAAGAGATTGGGATACGTCGGATACAATGCTTTGGTGATGCAGATCAAGTGGTGTAGCAAGTGTCTGGTTAATGGCATGCCTTAGATGAAAACATGGCTCTTTAAAGGTTTCACGTCCAAACAAATGTGGGTACTTTGAGGATGTGAATTTCATCATGTACCCCAGGCAGAAAATGATGCAGCCAACATGCTGTCTAATCTAGGCTCATCTCGGCAAGCTATCCCACCAGGAGTTGCTTTGGAGCATCTCAGAAAACCATCTATTACCCCTTCACCAGAATATGAGTCAATTTATATCCCGGTAAACCCCAGTTCAGGAGCCGGCCTAATGGACATTGATTGGGGGAATACCTCGGCAAACCCGAGGACTACCCCGGCACACCCGGTGACTGCCTCGGCAAACCCGAGGACTGTTCAGATCGATCCGGCAAAGGTTATGTCGGTTGATCCAATGGAAATGACGAAGTACTTTTCCCAGCTCGTATTGTACCAACATGGGTGCAGCCAATATTTGAGTTCTTGAAAAATGGAACTTTGACAGGTGATGAGATACTCTCGAGGCAAGTGCAGAGGACATCAAAGGCATATACTACAATCAATGCCGAGCTATACAAGAGAAGTGTCACATGTGTCTTGTAGCGATGTGTTGACCTAGAAGAAGGGGTGCACATTCTCCAAGATATCCATCAGGGGGAATGTGGGCATCATGCCTCGTACAGAGCCTTCGTGGCAAAAGCTTGTTGGCATGGGTTTTACTGGCAAAGTGCCTTGCAGCAAGCCGAGGAACTTGTGAGGAAATGTAATGGGTGTTAGAGGTATGCAAGCAAGACACATCTGCCGATGTCTGAACTCAAAACTATACCAATCAATTGGCCATTTGTTGTGTGGTGTTTGGATATGGTTGGACCGTTTAACCCGACCAAGGGAAACATGACCCATCTTAGTCATGGTGGACAAGTTTACAAAGTGGATTGAAGTAAAGCCAATAAGAAAGTGTGATAGAGCTACTGCCATGACATTCCTCAAAGATATCATCCTGAGAGACGGCTATCCACACAGTATCATAACAGATAATGGCACAAATTTTGCCGAAGGAGCATTTGCCCAGTTCTGCCAAGATAAGAAAATCTGGCTAGATGTCACATCAGTGTCCCACCCCGCATCGAACGGGCAAGTGGAAAGATCCAACAGACTAGTACCATCCGGGATAGAACCCTGGTTAATTAAGCCGCTGCAAAGATCAGCGGGGTGCTAGATTGAGGAACTTACACCGATATTGTGGAGCTTAAGAACTACTCCGAATCGATCAAGAGGCTATACGCCATTCTATCTTGTATACGGGGCCGAAGCTGTATTACTAGCCGACATAGAGCATGACTCGCCTAGGATCACCAAATACACAAGAGCTGGAGTGCAAGAAGCCGGGAAAAATGATGTTGATCTACTGGAAGAAGCGAGAGACTTGGCATTGTCTAGATCCGCCATATATCATCAAAATCTCTGACGCCATCATAGTTGGAAAGTGAACCGTTGAGTCTTCCGGGAAGGAGATCTGGTACTTCGGTTGGTGCAGCACACTGCCAGTATGCATAAGCTATCCCCCCATGGGAAGGGACATTTATTGTAAGCAAAGCACTACATAATGATGCGTATTACCTCATTGATGCACAACCGCAGGAGAAGAACAAGGCGAATAGGGCAGGAGAAGAATCAAATAGGCCATGGAACATAGCACTACTTCATCTGTTTTACACTTAGCTAAAAGTGTATGTATCTTGAACTCTCATATGTCGGCCTGTATGTCGGCAATGAGCTTATCAATGAAACGTTGGCACCCCGAGCGTAAACTCGAGGATTGCCTTAATAATTGTTGTCATTTTTTGTATTTATTTTATACGTCGGGTGGCTTAAATTACTTACACCTTAGTCGAGTTAGTAATGTGTTGGCACCAAAAGCTAACTCTTCGACTTGCTATTGTCCAACAAGAATTGTCTTCATGGCAAGCAAGAGAACAAGTTTGGAATTGCTGGGTACATGAAAAATGACTAAGTAAAGGAACGTAATCGAGCCGACATTTGTTTTTGGACTAATCCTTGTATTTACTTTATTTTTGTTATGCTGAATTATTTTGAGCTAATCCTAAAAGTTTCAAGTATTGTTAGATCAATTTTTTGAACCCTAGACTCATAAGTCAAACGCCAAATCAAGGTAGATGCGAGCCGAATCACTGATTTGAGAGAATAAGAAAATGAAACTTGGGGACTTCGCCCAAGTTAATCCGGCATAAAAACATAAGATGTAGAAAAATAACACATTGTTTAATACATCTGCACCTGGCATACCGGGGATTTAACGAATTTTAAAGATTTGTTGCTTAAGGAGCCGTAGTGGCGGAACGCAACAGGAGGAGGCAAGTTGTCCTCGGCATTGGGAGCCTTAGTTTTAGCTTCATCATCTAGATTTACCTCGGCATCTATGGCGCCCCGCTAAAACCACTACCAGAAAATCGCGGTGTTTTTGGTGCATTGCATCATCATGACTGCATGATGATGCAATGCACCAAAAACACCGCGATTTTCTGGTAGTGGTTTTAGCGGGGCGCCACAATTCGACACCACTAACAATGGATCTCGCCCTCGAGATCCGCCTCATGGTACCGGGAAGAAGGTCGGCAATCTGAATCTTCTCGCTTCGTGTAGATACTCGCGACACCACTAACAAAGATTCTTGATCCATCTTGAAACCGGCGACACCACCAACAAGGTGTCGTTGTCCGTAATCGTCGAGAGAACACTCCGGGAAACAAAGGGCGAAGGTAGAGGTATCAACAAATAAAGCCACCTCTAGCTTCCGTGGACGGAGTAAAATTGCGTTGATCCTCCAATTCAATGTACAAAGCGAATGATAAGAGTAGAGGTATGGTCATGACTCCATCCCGCACTCAAAACATTACTCTGTACATGAATAGTTGAATTATGCAATCAACTCTCGAAATGAGACTGAAGATCTCGATAATCGAGGTTCGGAACAAAGGAGTGATGCGGCTCTTCATCGGATCTGGCGTAGATGATGTCGTCGCGTCGGAAACACCGGAAAGCCCAAAAAAGGAACAAAGAATGGTACCACAGATAAGGGTTCACTCAGATAGCATGAAGTCCAGAGGTAGAAACACCGTTGCCAAAGAAGGAAGCAAAACCCTGAAGGTACGACGACAACCCAACCACGAGAATTCCTGGACTCGAAGAAAGGTAAGAGAGCAGATTTAAAACACGCAGAGGTAAGAGGAGAATAGCAGAGGGTAAGGAGTAAAAACAAACCTAATCAGATCTATCCATCCGATTTTGCAAAATAGTTTTAACACTCTACTTCGGCCGTTAGCTAGGTTATCCTATAGGCTGGACTTGTGGGGTATCGCAACTGCTGAGCTCTGATACCACTCTGTAACACCCTCGAATCGGCCCTATGCAAGTTTTAGCCCTTTCCGCCCAACCCGCACAGAAACGATTCAAGGACACCCACCAGGCACTTTCGTGCGGGTGGAAAACGAAATAATAACATTACACAACAGTACTCGATGGGACCCACAGAACAGATATATATACAACATCGACTCAGTGAGTCAAGAATACAGATATACAATACAAAGATCCAATCACCTTGAAAACGATACAACGTCCGAGTACAGACAAGATGCAAATGGGGCTAAGAGCCCTGAAGAATAACCAATGGCGTCCATAACCCTGCCCAGGCCAAGCCGGAAGGGTAACCCTGCTAACGACGTCGATCTCAAACCTGCTAAAAACAAAAGGGGTGCCGACAAAGGGCAAAGGAAAAAAATAGCGTCGGTACTGAGGCCAGTACATGGCGAGGCTAGAATTCAGCGGCTCTCGCCTACATAGGTATGGTGGGCTGAAGCGGCAGCGCAGCGGCACTAAACAACCTATAGAGACTCGCTACAACTGGCGGTGATCAGAGAGGGATAAGAAAGACCTATTCGGATCCAACCTGAAGCTAGCACCAAACAAACCCATCCTGGTATTCCCCCTCGAGTCCAAACGAGGAAGTTAAGCCAAGGATACTCACACGGTTGGCAGTTTTATTTAATCTTTCCATTATAGTTGCAGCACTTACTAATCAGATATAGATAGCATGAGTCATCCTGAGGCATAAGTAGTGGGCAGTTTTATTTAACATTCCGTTGTAGTTGAAACATTTACTAGTCAGATATAATTGTCCTGAGGAATCCCAAAAACCCAGCAGTTGTTGGCACTTTTATCACATTCCATTGGAGTTGCAATACTTACTAGGAAGGTATAGCATGTCAGAAAACAACCCAGATCCACCAGTTGTTGGCACTTTTAATATCCATTCCGTTATAGTTGCATCTGATTACTAGTCACATATTAAGTCAAATTTATAGCACTACTTTAGTTATGCTTGTCTATGATCGAGATACTATGCTCCAAGTCGTCCATAACCGCGGACACGGCTTTCAGAAAGTTTTACCCTACAGGGGTGCACAAATAGCAACACACACTCGATCAACCTCGGAAAAACCAACTCAAAACCCAACGAGGCATTCACGACAAAGCGATCACAGGATTCAGAAATATTTCAGGGGGCCACCCCACTAAGCTACCCGCAACGAAGCTGGCCGGCTCCGGAACGGACCCAGGGTTTGTGTGGACGGCTGTAAATGACTGGGAACCTGAAAGTGTGACTGGGCTTGTCGATACAGCGAAAACGTGTCACGATCCAAAACAGTACAGGTGCTCCACGCACAATCTTAAATAAAACAGTAAAACATGGCATAAGTACAGGATAGTAATAAAGCCCCAAACTACATGTGGCCCCAAGAAATAGAAATGAATCAAGCTCTGGCTTAGGGGGGTCCATAAGGCCTCCCGGATGTGGATAGTGCGAAATATCAAGGAACAGGTATCAAGTACTCGGGGACCTACGGGACACAAGTGAGTGTGGAAGAACCAAATAACATCTATTGCCCACCGATGCCTCTGCATTAGTTATAGATAGCATATTAATAGTTGTATTTAAAGTCATGATCATCTCCACCAGTAAGCATCTCCACCAATAAGCATCTGCCCGCATTCCAACAACTGTGGTACTCGACAACACGAGATCGCACCTGAGCAAGCAAGTACGACTCGCAAGGCCAGCTATCTACCAAACAACCAGTAATAGGAGGTGTCCATGGCAATATAGAGGTTGCACTGGGTATAACTGGTACGGAACACTAAAGCATCGCGACATGGATTGCAATAGATCAACAGGAGGAAATAAAGTCTACAAATGCAAAATAGGTAGAAGAGGGAGATATGCTCTCCTGGGAAACACTGCCGAAGGTTCATAACCGAAGAACTTGTCGATACTCGCATCAACTCATCGGCCTAATCCGCGAAGAAGCAAAGCACTAAAAGAAACACCGGATGCAATATTTAATACTACGGCAAAAGATTCGGCATGATTATGATATGATGCAGATGCGGTGCAATTAGATAGTGTTAAGCGGAACCGGGTCCCGACAATTAATTATATGGTTCAAGTTATTTAGCTACCCCGCAAATTAAATGTTGTATTAACAAGGCGAAACATGGCATTGGTTCGCTACGCCAATTTAAATGGAGTCCAGAATAAGACTAGAATAGCTCGCATATCGACTCCATATTTAATTATGCGGTGAATCGGCATAATGCCCCCAACCCACATGATATGCATGCGAGATGAACAATTAATATGCAACAAGTTTTATATATAGCATTTATAAAATAGGGCTCGGAAGAAGGTTCACACATCTGGGTTCGGAAGATCTTGGGTTCCGAGGGGTTCGGGGTTCGACAGGGTTCGTTAGGGAGCGGTTCGACGGGATCGGTCTCGGACAATGGAAGGAGAGCTTGGCATTCCGGGAAGAAGGACTTGGTTTGCCGTTGGGGCGCATCGGATTCGCCCTGGTCGGTGTCGATCTTGTCGTCGCGACGATCTTGTCGGGTCCACATAACGGTCGGTATTGGCGTTGGGGATGAAGAACTTGGCGTGTGATGTCGTCGGGCATCGGTGCGGGGAGGAGGTCTTGTCATTCCGTGTCGGCGACCTTAGCGTCTGGGAAGGAGTACTTGTCGCACCAGGGTCTCGGCGTACTCAGATGCGAGAGGAAGAACTTGGCGTGCCAGGTTCGGTCTCGGCGGGATTGGTCTTCGGGGGTTCGCCATCGGATCCGTGTAGGAGGCTCGAGGTCTTCGGGTCTGGGGCTTCGGCTAGCGGAGCCAGGAAGGAGATCTTGGTGTCCCATGATGAAGATCTTGACATCCGACCTTCCTTGTCAGGATAATTCGGGTAACGATCATCAATTGTCAATCTTGTCGCCTCGGTTCAGAGGAAGCCCCTGTTGTAGCACCACACCATCAACACACCTTGGCGGCACATCACCATCTATACTTGGACACCATCATCACAACTCCAAAACACTCATATCCACATCATCTGTAGACACCACAAGAACGCCATGAGGATATCAGGAGGGTCTTGGGCAACACAGGATAGGGGGCTCAGCGACGTGGTTCCACGGTCGAGGAGGAAGTCGCAGGGGTCCGTGGCGCCGGTATGCTGCAGAAGGTAGGGCGGGGATGCGGGGCTCGAGGGGTGAAGGTCACTCGCGACGGTGCATGCAGAGACGAGGAAGCGAACGGCGTGGCCCGGTGTTGTAGAGGCCGAGGTGGGGTCAAGCGGCAGAGGCCACCGGGCGAGGACGAGGGCCATGGCGGCGGGGTGCCATCGAGGGCGGAGAGGAGCCGAGGCCGGGAGAAGAGCCAACGGCGGCAGAGGAGATGCTGGCCGATGGCGGAGCAGCGCCAGAGGGGGGTTGATGGCAAGGCACCACGGATGAGCTTGGGCTCGACGATAGTGACGCTCGACGGTGGCGGGGCAGAGGCGCGACGTCGTGGGAGATCGGGAGCAGCGGCGGCCTGCTCGGGTCCCGGTGGCGGTGGTTGGACAGGGGACAGAAGAGGCAGCAAGGATGAGGGTGGCCCGATGGCGGCGCGGGGCCTCGAGCCCTAGCGAGGACGGGAGGGAGCGGGCGACGCACAGTGGCGGAGCTTGGCGGCGCTCACGGCGGGGCGAGGTTGGGCGGCGGAGAAGCCGACCGTGAGGCGAGAGGGAGCCGCGGGGTTCGATAGGGATAGGGGTAGGTGGGGATTCCATTAGGAGAGAGAGAGAGGTGGTGGGGCCGGGCGCGGTTCGTGTGGTGGGTGGCGACGCGGCAGGCGTGGGAGGGCGTGCCTAGGTGGGGTGAGGGAAGCGCAGGTACGGGGTGGGGCCTGGCTCGGGATGTGGGAAGGTGGGGAGGTGGCCCGCATGGTAGACGTGGTCGTGTGGGTGGTTGTGGCGCCTGGGAGCGTGTCTGCGCGTGGGGCTAGGGCAGGGCAGGTGGGGAGGTGGAGAGTGTGGGGATTGGCCTGGGGATGAGGTGGCGAGACGGGATTGGGGGAAGTGAGGTGGAGGGCAGCACAGGTGGCGGCGGTGGGAGTGGGTCGGCTGGGTGTGGGTTGGTTTTAGCTTTAGGGTTTGGAGGTGGCCGGCCGGGCTTTCGGGCCTGGCTGGCTGCCTCCCAAAAATAATTAAATAATTTTATTTATTAAAAACAAGGCTTTTGCAAACCGTTGGTAGACGAAACAAAATATTCCCGAGACCCGGGTTTTGTATTTGAATAAAGACGGGCTTAATTAGAAAAACAAAAATAGGTTTTTTTTTAAAATAGTTTTAGACCAAACATATGCATGATGATGACGATGCTCAAATGCAATGTGGCATGATGACATGAGCATGGAGTCATGATGATGCAATGCACCAAAAACACCGCGATTTGTTGCTTAAGGAGCCGTAGTGGCGGAACCATCCGCAACGGGAGGAGGCAAGTTGTCCTCAACATTGGGAGCCTCAGTTTCAGCTTCATCATCTAGATTTACCTCGGCATCCTTGGCATAATCCGAGTCATCATGGTCGTCATCTGCGCCGTCTTCAACATACTCATCATCAATGGCCTCGAGGAAACTAGGCCCCTCATATCATTGATGACAATGAGCATATTGGATAAGATCATAGGCACGAGATTGATGCTGGGTGATGCTGGCTAGATCATTAGTCCACCTGGATCTGGTGCGTAGACGATCAAGCACATTCAGATCAATACCCTCGTACCAGGACAACACAAAGGATAACACAGTGTCAGCTCCAGCATGCGCAACAGATTCTCACCATAAACTGAGTTGCATGTTGCTATCCCGGAGTCTTCCGATCAGCATGGAAACCTCCTTGGCATCGGTTTCACCCGGCCACAGAGTATGAAAAGTGTTGATGGCAGCAACGAGGAGCCCCACCCCAAAGACCTTCATGGGCCCGAGGCAAGCCGCAAGACCAGCCAAGGATTCATCAATTGTGACGTCTTCCGAGATAGGGCCAGCTTTAGCTCTCTTCGCCCGGAGCTTGCGGATAGCAATGTCGGCATGTGTCTTCGACTTAGGAAAATCCTCTGAATAAATGTGCAGAAGTAAAAGTTAGGAAGAAGCAAAAAAGGATAAGCCAATACCTCGGAAATGAAAAATAAGGCAGGCACAGGAACTAACTAGCTATAAGGCCATGGATCCGAGTTAGCTCGGTCAGCTAGTTACCCTGCTTCCTCCGAAGATCTGCAAGGGCGGTGTTCGCAGACTCAAGTTTGGCCTTGACCTCTTGGAAAAGTTGTTTATGCTTGTCAAGCTTGCCTGCGAGCTGGACCTTGGCATCGGACAACTCTTGATCTAACTTTTCAAGCTAAGTTTTCTGGAATAGCTTGAGGTCTTTGTTCTCGCGACGGAGCCGGGCGATCTCCTCTGTTGGGGCTCGCAGCATAGAAAACAAAAAATTTCCTACGATGGGAACTATACGCCAAGATCTATCTACTAGATACAAGCAACAGGTGGATATACATCCATGGAGAATTTACCCTCGAAGACAACAAAGCTTTGTTAACGATATGGAACTCGTGGATGATGTAGTCGTACACTTGCCGATCTCAAGATCGTGATGAAGTCTAGCAGGTCCGACTCCAGCATGTCCTTCAGATCCAGCTCCAGCAAGTCCAGTACCACCAAGTACAGCACCACAAAGCAGCGGTGCATCCGTGATCGCACACACGTCCGGTACCCCGACAACCTCCGTCCCTCGCTCCAGCAAACAGCGGAAGCAGCAACTCCTTTCCAGATAAAGCCACCGGGAACATGTATCTTGCTAATCCGAGACCATGGGGGAATAATACTAGAGGGGGAGAGAGATCCTTCACGAGGAGGTGTGAGGAAGAAGGAGTGAGAGGGGGCCTTTTATAGGAGGAGGGGAGGGTGTCCCTTCACCTCCCCCATTCATGTGGTGGTAACCCCCTCCACATTAAAATGCCCCTTCACATTCTCTTTTAAAGTCTCGACTTTAAATGCATTAAATTTCTCCAAATTTAATGCTCTCTCATTTAATAAAACTCTTTGATTAATTTTATTCAGAATTTTGTTAATTACTTTAATTAACAAACATTCACATAAAACCCCCTGCAACATTTCAATATTACATGCAGAACCAATTTCAGCAATTTCACCTGAAACAGTTTCGGTGTCTATTGAAATAATTCTAGCGCTTTCTTAAATCTTTATCTGAAACATATTTGCTCCAAATGGTGTCGGTATCCCTTAAGTGTGTCACCCTACGGTTCGCGAATAATGCAGACATGATCGAGACCCCTCTCAGATCAATAATCAGAAGCGGGACCTGGAGATCCATACTGACTCCTACAAATTCAACGATGACTTCTGTGATCGTGAGAACCTTTAACGTTAGTAACTAAATCCCTTTGTCTCATAATATAATACATGTCCGAGATTCAATCATCGGTATCCAAATACCTAGTTTGATCTCGTTACCGACATGCACTCTTTTCTTGTTCCCATGATATACCATTCTAGTGATCACATCACTTGCTTGCAAGCTATTTCAATGTGATATCACCGAGAGGGCCCAGAGTATATCTATCCGTCATCGGGATGGAAAAATCCCACTCTTGATCCATGAGCCTCAACATAACACCTTCGTAGCACTGAACCCACCTTTATAGTCACCCTGTTACGGTGTGACGTTTGATGTTATCAAGATACTCTTCCAGTGTTAGCAATTAACATGATCTCATGGTCTAAGGACTAAGATTACTCCGTATGATGTTATAGCAATATAAACATAATGACTTTGATCGTAATGCTATACTTCGGATGAATGTTCATCACATCATTCCACCAATGTTATGACCTCGTTATTAACAACATCCAATGTCCATGATCAGGAAACCTTGATCATCTTGTTAATCAACGAGCTAGTTTATATGAGAGGCATTACTAGGAACTTTGTATTTTGTTCATTAAACACACACGTATTAACGTTTCCAATTAATACAATTATAGCATGAAAAATAAACATTTATCATAAACATGGAATAAGATAATAACCACTTTATTATTGCCTCTCGGGCATATTCTCTTCAGTCTCCCACTTGCACTAGAGGTAATAATCTAGTTTGAAAAACTTTGCGTATTGAAGACCTATGGATTTCTGGTGTTGCATATACGCTATTTCTTGTGGTTAACATAATCTCCGGATCTGACATTTTCAGGTCCGTGTGTATTTGCATGTCTTTGTGTCTCTACGCATCACTCATTCTCAAATGAGATGACATTGTATAAATTTGGTCCTTTGGTGAGACCTTTAGTTCGTTCGGGTTAAAATATGTTGATATTATTGTCATACAATATATCTTCATAGTATTAGCCCACTTTGAACCACAAATAGTTTGATAACAAACTACTTAACACAAAAGGCCTCCTTTGCTGCTACTATAGCAGTTATATACTTAGACTTTTGTTGTAGTATCCGTCACAATGTCTCAACTTTGGAACTCATCCAAATCCATCATGGAACATCCTTTCCATTACATTGTGCCACCCATAGTATAAATTGAGATAAATTTAATTTGTATCTTGTGACAAAAAATAGTATCAATGTAACACTTTACAATGAACTACCTTTAACTATTTGTCACTTATACAAGATATATTCTTAGTTCTTCCAAAGCTCATAAGAATATCTTTACTATCGTCCAATGATCATCTTATGAATCATTCTGGTATGTAATCATAACATTTAGAGCATAGGACATTCTAGATATATACATATCACGGTATAATTGATCAAAATCTTCATGTGATTTTACTCACCAAGTGTTGAAACACTTGAATCTTGATACAATCCTTTCCATGCAGCAAGAACCTTTCTTGTTGTTTCCATATTGAACCCTTTAAATATCTCATATATGTATGTCTGGCACAACCATATTAGCGCCTCAATCTATCCATATAGATATTGATGCCAAATATTCCGGTTTTGCCCAAGTCTTTCATCAAAATCTTATTTTAATGAAATTCTTAACTTGTGTCAATACAAGATACATCATTTCCAATCAACAATATGTCCTCTCCATAATGTATTAGAAATATGTCTCAGCGCTCCCACTAAATTTCTTACAAATGCAAGCATCTTCATCATCTCTGATGAATTTAAACTCTTTTAACAGTTTCATCATGGTGAAGATTCCAACTCCGCTATGCTTACTTCAACTATTGAAGTTTGCATGCCCTTTTAGCACCCTTTGAATTAACAAAACCCTTCGGACCGTGTCTTGTACACGTCCTAAGTAACCATTCTATTAGAAGAACATTGTTTTGTTTGTTCAACTACCATACATCAAATTATATATAGTTGTTGCTACATTAATCCATCAAGACTAAATATCGCTATGAAAGATCACATCTTGTCATAGTCAACTCCTTGAACATTGTCGTAAACTTCTTTCCAACATGTCAACTATTTCATAGATGTTAAACATCCATGTCTATTTCTTTATAGATCCAAACACGACAGATAGGCTTCATGCCTTTCCGGCGGGTCTTCCAAGTTTAGAAACTTGATTTCTCATGTATGGATACTATCACGGATTCTATGACTTCTAGTCATTTTATGGAGTCAGGGCCCATCATCGCTTCTTTGCATGTAATCGGTTCATCATTGTCAAAACAATAACGACTTTCTGATCAAATCACACTATTCGATTCTTACCGACCCACACGGTTCAATAGGAACTCTAATCTCCGAGATCACAACCTTTGTAATCATCGGAGCCATGAGCATTGTGGCCGCCACCGGGACACTTTCCGGCGATGCGCTACTTAGCACATATAGCTAAGGTTCAACAACCTTATCAAAGTTCTATTGTCCTCCCACTTAACTTTTCACGAAAAATTCCTTCTTAAGAAACTTGATGTTCCAAGTAACAAACTCTTTTGTCCTCGGTGTTATGGAGAAATTCCCAACAAATTCTTTGGGATAACCTACAAAGACGTGCTTATCCGACATTGGTTGTAAACATTTTACTTATGCATAGCATACCAAATTTAAGAAAAGACAATTCGGGTTTTATCCCAAACCATAACTTATATGGTGTCATTTCAACGGATCACGATGGTGCTCTTTTCAGTGTAAAAGTGGTAGTCTCTAAAGCTTCAATCCTTAAAACATAATGGCAGTTTTATAAATGACACCTTTGATCTTACCATGTCAAACATGGTTTGATTTCATCTCTCGAATATGCCATACTCCTATGGTTTATCGGGAAAAACAAATCATGGAACAATTCCTCAAGTCTTAGGTGTTTTTGCTGAACATGTAACTCAAATATCTTCCTTTATGATCGAATCATAAAATCTTCATTTTCTTGTTACAATGATTTTCCACTTCATCTTGAAAGTCTTTGAACAATTTTCAAATGTTTCATACTTCTTCCTTATTAAGTAAATATATAGATATATTCCCTCAAATTTCTGGAGAAAGCATATAAAGCAAAAAGATCCATCGCATATGGCTACATATAATGGACTACATACATCAATATGTATAATATCCAATAAGTTAGTCATCCGTTCCTCTTTGGCCTATGGACATAGTTCCAATTATCTCGAGGAAACTTTCACAAGCATCAATTGATCAAAATCAAAGACTGCAAAATTCCATCAACATTGAGTTTCTTCATGTTTTCTTTCCAATATAATTTAAAACAGCGATGTCACTTCATAAGTGATATTTTAATCATTTGTCTTGTGACATTTTAGCAATAGTGTTTATGGATGTGATTTCTCCCACTAGACTTGTAAAAGTTCATCCATCTTTTATGGAATACGGTAATTATTTGAACAACCATTATTCTCATAATACCGGAACAAAATAACAATTATTAAAACAAATCTTGAAGACTAAGTTTGACGTTAACGAAAAGCACAATAACACTTTATTTGTTTTCGATGATGATCATCACTTATTCTCTTGCTAGTTACTTAGGCCATTTCAGTTCATGAATTGCATTATCCTGTATGACACTTCATACCAACCAATTCGGTATCCAAAACCGGTATCCAATACCTCAGAACCACATTGTTTAACAAGCAAGGAATACGGCCATAACATGTATATCTTCTATATACCTAAGTTGGACATCACCAACCTTTTATTTTCTGCCAAATATTTTATAGGTTCTCTTTCAACAATTCCTTTTCTTTTAAAATAATCTATCAACATCAATAGTGGTGTCATTCACATGACACATAGTACAAAGCATGTATAGTCAAATACCAATACCTTTGGACTTGCTCTTTGAAGTGGATCACCATCATCAAATGTTTGGTGTTCTTTCAAAAATCCATTCTTTAGTAATCTATCAGTGTAGTAAACATTTTACTTACATCTTCTATTCATCCTTATCCTGACAACTTTCATGATCAAGCTACTGTAGCCTGTAAGGAAGAATCGCGAGTATAATGTTAGTTCCCAAAACCTTTTTGGGAGATCCGGATGCTTAGCATCACCATCCTTCACAAATTCTCATACAACATGAGAACATGTATTTTGCTAAATTATACTCTATCATAATGCAACCAAAAACATTGTTTCAGATATCACAATATCTTTCACACATGATGGTTTCTGAAACAATTTTCAGCTCCTATATAATCTTGATATTAAAACAACTTTTGAATATCAATAATCATGGAGGCAAATATGATACTTTAGATACTAACATTGGAATTCTTACTCTTGATTTAATACTACTTATTAAACTTCATGGAGTAAATAGAGTTTGCTGAAAGTTTTCAATAGGACTTATAAACTTTAAATTGACATTCAAAACAATACGATACCAGTTCGTAAAGTAAATATCCAGAATTCTATAGTTCTATTATCTCAATTAAAACTAAGCATAAGGTAGTGAACAGACGCCAATGACTACAACAAATTATGAAAATTCACTTTGATTTAGTTTATGACAAATTGAGTTCGACTAATCCAAATTAGAAATGAACTCCGACTCAAAAACGACATCCCTCATGCCTTTTTGGTGATTACATGAACCAAATCCACTACACCAAGTCCGATCATCACGTGAGTTGATGTAGCTTCAAAGGCGAGCATCTATATGGGCATCATATCAACTTTGTGACTCATGCTTAACCTTTCGGTCTGTGTTCCGAGGCCATGTCTGTACATGCTAGGCTCGCCAAGTAAGAACCTTAGTATTCGCGTGTGTAAAACTGTCTTACACCCGTTCCCATGAAAGCGTAGATTCAAGTACACCCGATCATCACGTGATGTCTCGAAACACGATCCATAGAACGGTGCATACTTAAGGAAGAACACATTTTTATCTTGATATCTAAATGAGGGATCATCTTATAATGGTACAAAAAAGCGCTAAACTAGCAGTATAAGATGCTAACATCTAATGTGTAAAGTGAGATGATATGGTCCATGCATTTGATCTCTATCATTTGCATCATGGTATGATCTCTATCATTCCTTTGTGTGTAAGGCCAAGGTCTATGGAACTTACACGTTGAGTGTGTTGTAAGAGTATCTATCATACATCTACTTACAACAATACCATATCAAGACACTTGCCCAGCAACGATCTAAACTAGACGCCTCTAATTTATCAATTGCAGGTTTTACGTGGCTTAGGGCTTTCGGAGATAGAACCGTTCTTACCTACGAACATGAACCACAACAAGGATAACCAAGTTATTAGCAACTTGTTGTAAATCAGATATTGACTATAGTAGGAGAGACAGACACCCACCAGCCACTTATGCAAAACAAGTTGCATGTCAGTCGTGGAACCGGTCTCATGTACGATGACATGTAAGGTTGGTCCGGGCCGCTTCACCCACTATGCCACCAATATCCAAAATACATAGAAGATGCAATAACATGATCATCATCACCCACATATAAACATATGTGTACTACCCGTGCAAAGCACCTACGCATAGATTAGGCTCTGATACCACTGAAGGGGTTCGCAGCATAGAAAACAAAAAAATTCCTACGATGGGAACTATACGCCAAGATCTATCTACTAGATACAAACAACAGGTGGATATACATCCATGGAGAACTTACCCTCGAAGACAACAAAGCTTTGTTAACAAGATGGAACTCGTGGATGATGTAGTCGTACACTTGCCGATCTCAAGATCGTGATGAAGTCCAGCAGGTCCGGCTCCAGCACGTCCTTCAGATCCAGCTCCAGCAAGTCCAGCACCACCAAGTCCAGCACCGCAAAGAAGCAGTGCATCCGTGATCGCACACACGTCCGGTACCCCGACAACCTCCGTCCCTCGCTCCAGCAAAGCAGCGGAAGCAGCAACTCCTTTCCAGATAAAGCCACCGGGAACATGTATCTCACTAATCCGAGACCATGGGGGAATAATACTAGAGGGGGATAGATATCCTTCACGAGGAGGTGTGAGAAAGAAGGAGTGAGAGGGGGGCCTTTTATAGGAGGAGGGGTGGGTGTCCCTTCACCTCCCCCATTCATGTGGTGGTAACCCCCTCCACATTAAAATGCCCCTTCACATTCTCTTTTAATGTCTCCACTTTAAATGCATTAAATTTCTCCAAATTTAATGCTCTCTCATTTAATAAAACTCGTTGATTAATTTTATTCAGAATTTTTTTAATTACTTTAATTAACAAACATTCACATAAAACCCCCTACAACATTTCAATATTACATGCAAAACCAATTTTAGCAATTTCACTCGAAACAGTTTCGGTGTCTATTGAAATAATTCCATCGCTTTCTTAAATCTTTATCTGAAACATATTTACTCCAAATGGTGTCGGTATCCCTTAAGTGTGTCACCCTATGGTTCGCGAATAATGCAGACATGATCGAGACCCCTCTCAGATCAATAATTATAAGCGGGACCTGGAGATCCATACTGACTCCTACACATTCAACGATGACTTCTATGATCGTGAGAACCTTTAACGCTAGTAACTAAATCCCTTTGTCTCATGATATAATACATGTCCGAGATTCGATCATCGGTATCCAAATGCCTAGTTTGATCTCGTTACCGACATGCACTCTTTTCTCGTTCCCATGATATAACATTCTAGTGATCACATCACTTGCTTGCAAGCTATTTCAATGTGATATCACCGAGAGGGCCTAGAGTATATTGCTCCATCATCGGGATGGACAAATCCCACTCTTGATCCATGAGCCTCAACATAACACCTTCGTAGCACTGAACCCACCTTTATAATCACCTTGTTACGGTGTGACGTTTGATGTTATCAAGATACTCTTCCGGTGTTAGCAATTAACATGATCTCATGGTCTAAGGACTAAGATTACTTCGTATGATGTTATAGCAATATAAACATTATGACTTTGATCGTAATGCTATACTTCGGATGAATGTTCATCACATCATTCCACCAATGTTATGACCTTGTTATTAACAACATCCAATGTCCATGATCAGGAAACCTTGATCATCTTATTAATCAATGAGCTAGTTTATATGAGAGGCATTACTAGGAACTTTGTATTTTGTTCATTAAACACACATGTATTAACGTTTCCAATTAATACAATTATAGCATGAAAAATAAACATTTCTCATAAACATGGAATAAGATAATAACCACTTTATTATAGCCTCTTGGGGATATTCCCTTCATCCTCGTCCTTCTCCTTAAGCTGGGCCTGATGTTGCCCTGCTTGTTCGAGAAAATGGAGCTTCATGTCAGGCAGGGGCACACTATCTTGAAGAGACACTGCAATAATTTTTTAATCTGGCAGAGCCGAGGTACAATTACCTGCTGAGCTAGAATGAAAAAGGACAAATGGTAGGACGCGAAGGAAAAGTACCTTTCAACTTGGCCAACTTCCTCTTTAGTGCCTCGTTCTGGGCCTCCACATTGGCTGCAAAATCCGAGTCACGAGTTAATTCGGCAAGCCAAGATGGAGAGGAGAAACATTCAGAATATCAACGAGAAAATTTTACCTTTCTTCTTCAGCTCGGGAAACAAGGCCTTGGGCTTTGAAGAAAGCTCTTTGTGTGTGTCTAGAGGCTGCTGAAACTCGGCGGTGTGACGATTGGTTGTGATCTGAAAGGAAAATGTTAGTTCAAGAACAATAAGGGAAATCACACTTACTCAAGACTCATGCCAAGTGGAACTTAACCCGACTCTAGGTGAGTGAATGTTTGAAGTTACTCAAGACCCGAGCCAAGTGGAACTTAACCCGGCTCTAGGTGAGTAAATATTTGAAGTTACTCAAGACCCAGGGCAAGTGGAACTTAACCCGGCTCTAGGTGAGTGAATATTTGAAGTTACTCAAGGACCGGGCCAAGTGGAACTTAACCTGTCTCTAGGTGAGTGAATATTTAAAGTTACTCAAGACCCGGGCCAAGTAGAACTTATCCCCGCTCTAGGTGAGTGAATATTTGAAGTTACTCAAGACCTGGGCCAAGTGGAACTTATCCCGGCTCTAGGTGAGTCAATATTTGAAGTTACTCAAGACCCGGGGCAAATGGAACTTAACCCGGCTCTAGGTGATTGGATATTAGAAGCTACTAAAAAATTTAACCAAGTTGTTTTACTTTGGAATTGGGAACAAGTTACGGAAAAATATCACAAGTTAATTGCTAAAGAGCATCCAGCCGAGTAACGTGTTACTACCCTAGAGGCTCAAGGACTAAAGGATATATCTACAAGTACTTGCGCATATGTAAAAATATGGATGTAAGGTTTACCTTCATCATTTTGATAGCATAATCAATGGCTTTGCTAGCTGTATTCATCTGCGCACCAATCTCAGCAGGACCAAACTTGGCCGGGTTACCAGAGCTAACATCGACGTATTCAGCATTATTCCAATTATCGGCGAACTCACTTAGTGATATGAGGCTCCCGCCACTAAGAGTTCAAGCCAGGCAACGTTGGCAGCGGCCGGACTAGAGTGTAGCATGATTTGCTTGTTCAGAGTAGGGCCAAAGGCAACGCTGCCCTGTTGCATCATGGATGCAATGGTGCGCTGCCCTATCCTGGCCCTTGATCCTTTGGGCGCTGCTTTGGTCACCTCGGTAGCCTTTTGATCCTTGATCACCTTGGTCACCTCAGGAGATTTCTTGCCCTTGGTCATCTCGACAACTTTCTTGGCCTTGGTTGTTGGCTTGCCTTGCTACTACGAAGCTGAAGGTTGAGCTTCGGCTGCCGAGGATGCCGCGGGAGATTTGGTTTGCGGGCTTTGGCGAGGTTGGTCTTCTCGACGAGTCTAAGAAGACTCAGACAAGGTTGGAGCGGTCTGCTGAGGTTCAGGTGCAGCTTGAGCTTGGGTTGGTGCCAGAATCACTAGCACCTCGGTAGAAACTTTCTTGGCGCTGATGTTGCTGGCACCATCATCATCTTGTTGCTACGGAGCAGAAGAAGCACTTGGCCAATCCGTCATAGCCACGTCCTCGGGGGCACCTCCTCCCTCCGTGCCGACACTGCCCTCCTCTTGCTGAGGTTAACTGACATTCGGCGCATTGGAAGAGCTTTCCTGGATGGGACTTAGAAGAGGAGCATCATCATGGTGAGGAGGAGGTAGATCCCCAGAAGAGGTGAGGTTATGCTCAGACTACTCTAGGAGATATCCTTGGGGGCCCTGCCGAGTCAAACAGAAACAAATACCAAGTTAGACCAGAGAGAGAGAAACAAGAAATACATAAAAAAGAGCCATTCTATGCAAAGAAAAAGAAAGAAAGAAGGAATTAGTAGGATGCGGTAGGTGGATCCTTGGGCATTGGGGCTCTCCGGACAGTGGTATTGACAGGGGCTTTAGTGCCGACCGAGAGTGGTTCAGAAGAAGCAACCGAGGTTGCAGGTCGCTTCTTAGCCAAGCCCAGATGTCCCACTACCACCGGAGTCACTTCATGCACCTGACCAGTCGGGTTAGCTGGAGGGGGATCAACGGGATAGGCATATGAGATAGGCACGGGGTTAAATACCTCCAAGACATCACAATCATCATCATGTTCATCATCATCCAGCCAATCCCTTAAGACAAAAGTCTTACCAGAGGGTGATGGCTCTCAAATATAGCCATCTACGTCCACATTTAAACTGGATATTATTCATATTTTTATGAAATATCTCTCTAAACTCTTCCACTAATGCCTAATGATCAAAGGGTTATGCAATCCTTTATTTCTATTTTTCCCTGCGTAGATAGTTACATTTGATGATAGGAATCACTACATTAAAGTCAAAGATACGAGATTTCCAACAACTTGAAGAAACCAGGAGTCGTGAAGTGGAGACAGATGCTTCAACGACCAACTATATAGTGGGAATAAAATTTTGACCGTATAGTTCAGGTCCTATAGATGTCATCAACATCCCTAGGTCAAACAGAACGACTTTCGTGAAGGGACCCCTATATAAAGAGGCCTCGGGCGATGAGAAAAGAGAGCTCTTTCTGATCATCAACTACCCCTAGATCTCCATCCACAACACCGAAGAGCCGCCAGAGAAATAGACTTGGATCTAATCTCCAAACCCTTACCCACCACCATAGCCATATTCCACCACTTGTAATAGTAGATCTCATCTTAGATTGGCGACATTGTAAGACTATTTCCTATCAATCTCATGATTTCCACTACAATTTTTATGAACTTTGATCTCATCTCTATGTGTGAGTAATTCTCCTTGGGCTAAGGGCTTTGGCCTAGCCATGTAGCTTTTGTGCATGTTATTTATCATAGATGGGATCATGTATTAGTTTGTATGACATGATGATTAGTGTATCCTCTCTTGCCTCAATCTAAGGACTTGTCAGGTACCAAAGACCCCAAGGATTGAGCCAGGTATAGGAAGTATGAGCAATGACTAATCTGTAGGTTGGGAACCCCAGTGACAAAAGGGGTGGTATGGCTGTATGTGAGGGATTTACTTGGGATTAACGGTGACATCACTATGCATATCATTAGTTCTCTTTCTTATATGGATGAGACTAGTAGGTTATTGCTATAAGGGGCTGCGGAGGCAATAGCAATTATGGATGCACTACCCACATATAATTTATCTTGCTCTAACAATTACATGCGTACTTTATCATTATCTTTTATTCCCAATAGCAATTCCATGCTACAGGTGAAAATGAACACCCTAGGCCCTCTCTCTCCATCATTGACAACAACAAGAGACACAAACTCTTGGTCCGGTAAAAACACAAAAGGAATTCTAAAACCCCCGAAGGTCTGTTAAAGTAACTTCACTATGTGTTTCTGCTTCCCAAGGATTAGATAAACCTAGGTCTACTAGGGAAAAAGAGCTATACTACATCTGTAGTCCGGATCGAAGGTATCAACCCTTTTTTTGGCACTGTTGCCGGGGAAGCAATAGCTACCCTGGTGAGGTTAGTAGGAACCTTGCTAGTTTTAAGTCTTGTTTTTAATTTTTGTAGTTTGCTTTCAGTCTTTATCTGGAAATCCAAAAAAAATAGTTAGTCTTTAAATTCTTGTTTTTATTATAATAAGTCTCTGTTTAAGAAAACCCAAAACCATAGGAAATATGGCTGAAAAGAAGCTTGGGGAGTTTGCAACTCCCAATAATGATTATTTGCATACTCCTATTACTCAGCCAGCAATTGCTGCTGATGACTATGAAATTAAGCCCCTTTATTTAAGTTTGGTTCAACAAAATCAATTTGGAGGATCTGCTGTTGAGGACGCATGTATGCACTTGAATACTTTCACTAAAATATGTGATATGATGTGCATAAAAGATGTTAACCCCGATGCGGTCAAACTGTGCGTATTTCCTTTCTCTCTTAGAGGAAGAGAAAAATAATGGTTGCTATCTTTGCCTAGAAATACTATTACATTATGGGTGGAATGTACTTCTTTATTTATGACTAAATTTTTCCCACCTACAAAGACTATGCAACTAAGATCTAATATTACTAGTTTTAGATAGGAAGAGCGTGAGCCACTAGCGCTTGCATGGGAGAGGATGAAAGAATGCATGAGAAACTGTCCTAGTCATGGGATGGAAGATTGGTTAATTCTCCATTTATCTTATAATTCTCTTAATCCTGTGTCTAAGTCTATGCTTGATACTGCAGCTGGATGAATATTTATGGGTAAACATATTATGAAAGCAAAGCAACTGCTAGACAATATGCAAGACAACCATGCCCAATGGAATGTGGATAAATCAAACACGAAGAAGGTGAACTCCATCTCACCACAAGAGAATGAAGAACTCAATGCTAAGCTGGATGAGCTCATATTAGCCGTAAAAGGTAAGGAAAACTAGGTAAGAACTATCCCAGAAACAAATATTGAAGAAGTAGACTTCATAGCTCGTAATGATTACAACCCTTCTTAGAAGAAGAATTATAATGCTAATTTTCAAAAACACTTTTCTAGTCCTACAGGTAACTCTAATAATAATATGGATCAAGTAATGGTAGTCTCCAAGAAACACTTAAGTCTTTTATAGACTCACAAAATGAGCAAAACAATATCCTTGTTAAAATAACGGAGAACCATGAAGCTATGCTTGGTAAATTATCTAACCAAGCTGTAAGTTTGAGGAATGATTTGCAGGCCCTCCAAGAAAGAATGAAGATTGTTGAGACACAACTAGGTAAGATAATCGAGAGTCAAACTCTCATTATAGCTAAATTTGTAGGTAAAGCTGAGACCAATCCTGTTGAAGACCTCAAGATGATGAGAATCCAAAGGGAGGAGCCTAAAGAACTTGATTATAGTAATGCTCCTTCACCAAGTTACACAATTGAAGATCTTGTAAAAAGGATCAACATTAAGATTTCGGTAAGTGAAGAAAATGATGAAGCTATGTATCAACACTTTATTAATTAGGTAGCAATAAAGGTACATGAGCTTGAAGAAGAATATAAGAAAATTGCTGAAAAATTACCTCTTAAGCTTGATGATATATTTGAGCCTACTATTAAAATAAAAATTGGGACAAATGAGATAGCTGCACTTTGTGATCTAGGTGCAAGCGTCTCAACAATTCGAAAAAGTCTTTTTAATAAGTTAAATCTTGGCTCTTTTGAAATCACCGAGTTAAAATTACATCTTGTAGATTCTACCTACAAACAAGTTGTAGGAATTAAGGAGAATACTTTAGTATACATTAAAGGTTGTCCTGCTCTTATTGATTTTGTTATTGTTGACATGCATGAAGATGCTACTGCTCCTATTATATTAGGCCGTCCATTTTTAAGAACTATTAAGGCTTTGATTCTACATGAAGGGAACGTGAAGCTTCAATTTCCTTCGCGGGATCCTTTTGTTATTCATTTCCTCAGGAACAAGAAAGCCAATCATGATGAAAAGGAGGTCATCACTTTGAAGGCCACCTATTTTGGAGTGGGTGTTCCACTCATCTGGCCTAAGTGAGCAACATTGAGGTCAAGATATTGACCATAAAAGAGCGTTGCATTGGAGGAAACCCATTGGAGGTCAAGCTATTGAGTAAAGTTTTTAAGTTTTAGTTTAATTTTATGTTTAATAAAGAGTGCTAGAAATCTCCCGTTGAGGAGAAGAAGTTCGGTAGTACTAAAAATCATGTTTCATACATGCTGTTGTTGGTCGATAATTTTTGTTGTCAACTTTTTGTCAAAAACAAGGTGTTTCGCTAAGTTTCAGAATAAGAAATAATTCTCAAAGAAACAGAATTTTTTTGATGGCTACAGAGAGTTTAACGACCAACTATACAGCGGGAATAAAAAATTCTGTCCATATAGCTCTAGTCGTATAGATATCTTTGCCATCGACAATTTTTTTTTCAAAAGTGCTGTTGGTTTAATGACCAACTATACAGCGGGAATAAAAATTCCAGCTATATAGTCCAAGTCATATACATATCGATGCTTTCGTACAGTTCCTTTTCCAGGTACAGAGGGTTTGACGACCAACTATACGACAGGAACACATTGTTTCGGCCGTATAGTTCTGGCCGTATAGCTGTGCCGCCAGGTGGAAACCCTAAAATTTTGACAGCAGGCCAACTATATGGTGGGAACACATTGTTTCGGCCATATAGTTTTCCCGTATAGTTGCGTCCGCCCATAAAAACGTCACGGGAGGTACCTCTAACCCCAAAACTTCAATCCTTTTTATTTCTTCTACCTCCAAACTCTCTCAAAACCTCAAGAGATCTTCGTCTCTAATCAATTTCGTTCGATTTCCTCTCACACAAGTAATCTACTGTATGTTTCTCCTCCGAGCCTCCAAATACTTTTTGCAAATTCATCTTCGATCTATCGTCATTATTAATCTAGGGTGAGACCTACTATGAACTATTGCCATGATTCTCTTGCCTAGATTATTACTTTGAGGAGATTCTTTAGTGTGCTATGATGAGGAATATGTTATGCTTATTATTGTTGGATCAAAGAGTTTTATTTTATCTTTCCTTGTTATTTTAGATGATGAACACAAGGAGCCAAACTTGTGCTCGTGCCGCCGCTAGCGCTTCTCGGGCTGTCACTCAAGAACGCATGTGGATATGATTCAGGAATGAGCTCCAACATGATCGCTTCGATAGGATCAAGAATCGAGAAGTGAAGACAACCAAGTGGGCTTTCCCCATTATATTTAATCAACTCGGTATTTCTAATGACTTCAATTTACTTTGCAATAGGGTTGGCTTGCAAAACTTTGTATTAAATGATGTGCCTACTAATCGCCGGTTAACTCTTGAATTTCTAAGTTCTTTGCAAATCACCGTTAAAGCATGGAATGGAGAGGACATGATTTCTTTTTGACTTATGAACAACAATTACACTTTATCACTAGATGAATGGTGGGCATGCTTTAATTTTGCCAACAATAATGATAATGACTTGCGCGCATCCTTTACTGGCTTAGAACCTTCCCATGAACAATATTATAATGGAATGAGTTTCACTTCTAGAGTGAGGAAGGGGAAGAATATTCAACATCCTGCAATTTGCTATTTCTTCTATGTTATTGCTAACACTTTGCAGGCACGAAATGAGTTCACGAGACTCAATGAGGAGAACATCTTAGTCCTTGCAAATGCTGCTTAAGACAACTGCAACTTTTCACTCAACTTGGGTGCAATCCTTGTGCTCTACCTAGAGCACCAATCCTTCCAAAGCCAAGGACCAATCATAGGTGGAGGCGTCATCACCGTGCTTGCCATTGCCCTAGGCATCAACCTAGGTGAGTTGCTACCTATGCTAGGTGAGCAACGTGTTGGTTTCTCTACTTTAAGGGAATGTGAAATGCTCACTAGGAGAGGTGGTGTTTATTACTTGCATATTGCTGGAGTTGGGTGTTTCTACCCCGCTCCTATGCCTAATGGTCTTTTCTCTATCGAGGAAGGACGTTTGCTATATGACTTGTAGGTTGAGCAACACCAACCCGAGGAGGAGATTCTGGATGAGGATGAGGACCAAGAAGAGGAGCAAGAAGTTCCTTATGAAGAGGAGCAACCACCAACCCTTTTCGCTACATACCAAGACTCCAAGAACTTGTAGGGACTGTGGAGAGGATGCATAGCCTTTCCTTAAACCTCCAAGGGACAACTAGTAATTTCTCAACTCAATTTGCGAACTGAAGTAACGACTTTTTCCTGCCACCACAATGATTTGAAGGGCTTACAAAAGCCTAAGCTTGGAGAAGTTTCCTCATTTATCTTTATTTGGCGTTTATTTTCTTTTATTTATTTATAGGTTATGTTTTTAATTCGAGTTTTTAAGCACCCGTGTTGGTTTTCCCCACACTTTATCTTTAGTTATTTCTATCTGCTTTCGAGATTTTCTAGCCGATCTTTGCCGTCAATTTTCTATTCTTTAATTTCCTATCTTAAAAACAACAAAACGATTTTTTCATTTATCTTTATTTTCCATCTTCCTTCTTTTCTATTCTCCTTGTGGCTTTCACACATTTGCAGGAGGGTGGTCGACTTGATTCTCTAAGAAGCAAATAAAAAGGGAAGAGAGAAGTGGAACCAAACATGAGAGGTATGTCTTATGACTCTCCACTTTTTAAGTTTGACAAACCCATGCTAGTTAGTAGTAAACTAGTCATCAACCCGTGCATCCGCACGGGCAAACATTATACTGGTTAACATGTTTGTTGGCATAGCTATGACGGGAAAATCTTAGCTTGTATCCTATATCATAAAAAATGTTTTCCTTCATGTACCAATGCTCTTTAAGATAATTAAAAATGAAGAGAGAAAGAGAGATTTTTATGCTTGGGGGCATGATCCCTCGAAAATACTGATATTGCAGAAAGCGTTTGTTAGAAAGAAATTATATATTAAGGTACTTTATCTGAAAATCATGATAAAGTTTAAGAAAAACACTCTTGAAAAACTTATTACAATTTGTAAGGACACGATTCAAAGAATATAAACCACAAATGTAGGTTTTATAGAATACCATCACAACTTGTAGGCGTATATGTTAGATATCGATATCCTACTACATGCTTGTTGCCTTAGTGGAAATTGTGGTAATTATGAATGTGTTCAATGGGAGATTAATTTATTCATATTGATAATCTTTGAGCCACATACCAAATTCTTACATATATAATTTTTTGGGCCTTGATTCCTATTGAATGTAATTATCAGGAAGTTTCATAAAGTAATTTCAACCTAGTAACATGTTCTGCAAAAAATTTAAAAAGGAAAATGCAAAAAAAATTCCATACCTACACCAATATGCATACCACAAATAGTAGTCCTTTGGCAAGTACAACCAAAAAAGATCCGAGTTCCATCATGGAAATTACTTAACGAAACGTCAACATTATTTTGGTCTAACTTATTTAGCACATGATAATCTGTTACCAAACGTACACGATCAGCTTAATGGTATGCTTGTCCTACTCATAGATGACATTTTCTTCCCAGAGTCAAAAGTAAATAATGTAGTAGATCTATTTGCTTTGATATTCATCCGACAGTGTTGGAGATATCTTACCAGATGCCTAGTTTCTTAATTTGATATATGTTTTGTATGTTCTAGATTCAACATGAAAATTTATAAGAGGTCTATTTATAGTACTTCCTCCGTACCAAAATAGATGTCGAATGTTTTTCTCAACTTAGATGTATCTATATACTAAATAGTCTATATACATCCAAATTTACAAGAATTTGCGACATCTATTTTGATATGGAGGGAGTTGTACAATAAAAGAGAGGATTAGCATGGCTGGAAAGATTTAGATAACATTGCAGGGGATGGTTACAAACTCTAAATTTTAAAGCACCAATTCCTCTAAATAAAATGAAGCATTGATGTATTTAGAGAAAATGCTACGGAAGATTCTCTGTAAATATTTTTGTTTAAATTCAACAATAAAAACTATGGATAATCTAACCACAATTGATCTAATATTGGCTGGAATCTGCTTGATTGCATTTTCCGTACGGTACCCACATTGATAGACAGGCTATATAGAATTCGATCAGGCAAGTATTCTTTCACACTGAAACAACCATAATAATTTGGTTGCTAGAAACTGAAGTCAAGAGAAATTGTACAACAAATATTTTCTCTGACAGAAATTGTTACATTATAATTTTTGATATGGGTGCAAAATAAGAATAGCTGAGATGCATAAGAGTTTACCACAAATTATTTATCCTAATGAGTCTATCATGACGTCTATGTAAAAGTTGTACTCTCTCTGACATGGGTATATCCTACAGGTACTCGAGTTTGGCATATACGATCCAGATACAGCATAAGCCCACGATGTTGCCAAGGCCTAGTATAGGATTCGGGTGACCCACGGACACTCTGATTGGTTGCAACGCAAGAAGATGCTTAAGATAGGAAGTTCAAAGGGACGAACCCTAATCTATAACCGACTCGACCTGCTACCCGAGACCTAGCCTATCTATATAAAGGCTGGGAGGGGGCGGCGAGGAGGACAATCACAACCCTAGTTCTACAACCATCGCCAGATTGCATCTGCGCACCCCCTGTAACCTTCGACTCTCTCGATAATTCCAAGAGCAGACAAGCAGGAGTAGGGACCTCTACGAGGCCTGAACCTGGGTAAACCTTGCGTCCATGTGTGCTTGTTTGCTAGCCGATTGATGCCTCCAGCACTCCCTCCTTCTCCAAAACCCAAGTCCATAACAATCGGGATTGACGAGTTAAACCCTCGTCAATTGGCGCCGTCTGTGGGAATTGGGAGTGCTTATCTCGCGGCTTCTTCGGCCCCATCAACCGGGATCTACAACTCTGCAACAACGGAGATTCGCCAGCTCTTCGGCGCTTTTGACTTCACCGTCCACACGCCAGCTACTTGCCCGGCTTTCGAGTCCGTGGGAGATGGGATCAGCCTGGCAATCAGGAACTTTCGCTTCCAGGTCGGTCAAATGGACACGCTTCGCATGCCCGACCAGCCGACGGCACCCGCGATTGCTCCAGCGTCATGGTTCCTGCCACCAATCGGTACCCTTAGCGAGCTCAACGCCCCGGCAACAGCTAGGAGCACGGACAGTGATAGCAGTCGCGGATCCGACCTGGGTGGCTTGGCCACAAAAGATGGAGCCTACAGCTCCAGATCTGAAATTTGTGGGAGCAACAGCTTCCCCAATCACTTCATGTGCGTCGTCATCAACGTGGGCGACACCGGCGTCAATCACGAAAACACCGACACTGGCACTGGACCGACCAACGGCGACATACCAGTCGCAAACGGTGGCCCCACCAACGTTTGGCCCACTAACGGCAGCCCCAAAAACGGTGCGCCCACCAATAACGGGACCGGAGGAGAATCGCACCTCATGGCAAATGAGAACACCGGAGAGCGCATGCTGATCAAGCTCAACTACAACGAATGGGCCCCCTGTCAAGAAGCTCTATGGGGCAATCCTCTACCCCCCAACACATCACAGGACATGCTGATGGGCTACCATTGGCTGCTGAAGGAAGAATTCAAACACCAGCAGCAGGTAATCACAGAAATCAAGGCACGAAGAAAGGCGGCGGACGAGTCGAGCCTTCGGCGAGCTCAGCTCTCCTCCCACGGAGGATCCTCCTCCAAGGGCAACGAGTACCTGGCCAACAAAAGACGATCTCGACTGGCCCACCTAACCGACCAAGAACACGTAGAAGCCGCGGAAGTCCTCGACTTCGGCTCTATGATAGTGGATACGCGGGGCAACATGCTCCCGAAGACACCGCAAGCTGCGGTGATAGCAGCCACCATGTACATCCTCAACAACCAGCCACCGGCTAGAGATCTGCGAGCTGCCATGCACAGATCTACGATCACGGGCCTGGGGCTAATCGAGGCCGTCCTCGACAAAGAGCCAACACCAGAGCCGAAGAAAAGCAAGGCTCTGGCCAAATACTACTACTCGTACTACTCCAGCGACGACAACCACGATCTGTCACATCGATGTCGCTCACGGTGGTATGACCACGACTACGACGCGCGTGATGACATCACACAACGCAAAGTCGACAAGATGCGGGCAAGGCGTCCTCGCTCGACTGATTCGAAAGAAGATGAAACGGAGCTCTGCGGCGCCAGATGCTTCAGTAGAGCCATCAGGTAAAAGCAAATGCCTAAGGGGTTCAAACTCCCGGCGGAGAACCCAAAATTTGACGGCCTGCAGGACCTGAAAATCTGGCTGGAGGATCACATTTCCTCCGTCAGGCTACATGGCGGAAGCTCAAGAACGGCAATGCACTGCCTGCAGCTACAGCTACAAGGCGCCGCCCGTGCATAGCTCAACAACCTCTCCCGCGTGGATCAATCCGCAGTTGGGAAGAGCTGGTCTACAGCTTCGTACACAACTTCAAGGGCACTTACAAAAGGCCCGCGTTAATCGAAGAACTAAGAGGCTGCCAACAAAGGTTCGGCGAGTCGCTGCGCTCGTACATCCAGAGATGGTCCATCATCAAGAACTCCGCAGAAAGCATCTCGGAGGACCGTGCAATCGACGCGTTTAACAGCGGCGTTAGTCGTATAGAGCTCAGGGAGGAGTTGGGCCGCTCGAAGCCCAAAATGATCGACCACCTGATGGAAATCGCAAATTGGTGGCCGGATGGAGAAGATTCGGTAAAAAAACTTCATGCACTCCGACGATGACGACGACCTTGGGCGTAGGCGCGACCGCCGAGGAAAATGTCGAATGCGCGTCTACGAGGACCGCGACGAAGTCAATATGGTCACAGCCGGCTACACCGACAAACACGACGACAACCATAACAGCGGATATCGCAGCGGTGGATACCGCGATAGCGGGAAAACCACACAGGTGTGGCAGCTCCGCATTCGCAAAGAGGCACCCGCAACATCTATCCAGGACAAACTGTCCGAACCATGCAACATGCACTTCTACATCGACAAGCATGACGGCAAGAAAAAGTCCAGCCACCTCCTAAAGGACTGTCACGAGTTCCTCAAGCTCCACGAAGGCCTGGCTCAGATTAATCGCGACGCGATCAACTGGGGCTACGGAGCCGCCCCAGGCATTGTGGCACATGGAGCTCCTCCACCACCGCTCGGACCACCACCACCCGCGGCTGCGCCAGTCCAGCATCATGGAGGCGAGCCGTACCCGCGAGTCGTGGGCAACATGGGGATGATCCAAAAAGGGCGTTATAGCATCCCATCTGTCTAACATCTATAATGCTACATGGTCTATTAATAAAATGCTACTTCTTACATATAATTATTGCATCATAATTATATCATGCTCATGTCATCATGTCACCTTGCATTTGAGCATCATATAAAACCCTTTTCATTTGGTTTTTCTCTCATATTGCATTTGCCTATTACTTGTATTTGCCTCTTTATATATTGCATCTGACTTTTGATATAATGATTAAATGCCCAAGTTGAGTTGGGGGCATATTTTTTAAATTCTTTCTATCTACTAATATGGCAACTCCCTTGCTATCCCATCCTACTTCTACCATATATATGAGTGTGGTCATCTTATTGTTGTCTTGGTTTTTAATTCAAGCCACCCATATAAATAGGGATCAAATTCTATTCATACACATGCATGCATATGGGTTGATCCAAACCTAGATTTTATGCCATGTATCATGTCCTTTTCAATTCTTGTATTTTTGCAAATCTTGTATTGCCACCCTTACCTCACATACATGCATATACATTTTTGTTTTCACAAAAATACCACATGCATATACTCCTTTATTGCATGCAATAATAAGCCACTCTAGTCACATAAAATGACACACCCCTATGTGGCATTCTCTCTCGTTTTAAATGCCTTTTAAATTCTTGCTTAATTTAAACATTTCTAAACCTAGTCTCTCATCTATGTTTAAAATCTCTCTTATACACACGTACACTTTAAGCACCTTCTCTTTCTATCTCTCTTTTTATTTTATTTTTGCCTTGTAGTTACAAATGTTTTTTATCAACCAAAATTGGATAATATAAATCCATCCTCCTTTTCTTATTTCAAATTAAAAATTACTTTCCGATCTTTAGGAGTGATCACAAAACGTTTTGTTTTTTTAGAAAATAAAAATAGGCAAAAGGCCCGTCTAAAGTTTTAGCCTAAAACTAGTCTCATCTAGTCTAGTTTAGTATAAAAACTCCAATCCTCTTCTTAGTTCTACTTTTATTTTGGGATTTTGGATCACTTCATGACTTAATCAACCTAGCTATTTTTCCCTCTGCCTCACCTGGTAATCCAACATAGCAGGAGCTAGCTGCAGCTCAGCAGACGCACAACAGCCCTGTCCAACCAAAACGCTCCAGCCGAACCTTTTCTTTTCCTTGGCTCGGTGCAACGGCAGGAGTACAGCAGCCGCGCCGCACGCCTCCTCACGTGCGCCAGCCGTACCCTCTGTGCCGCGCGCCCCTCCCCCTGTTTCTCTTCCTCGCTCACGTGCTCGACCACATGCACGCCGGACCCGTGCCCCTCTCCTCGTGCATAAAGTAGGCAGCAAGGCTGTGCCCTCCCCTTCCCATCCTTATCCTTTCCAACTACTTCCTCCTCCTTCCCCATATCACAAAAACCCCATCGCCGCCGCCATATCCATGCCGCCGCCGCTACGAGCCACCGACTGCCGCCGGTGAACCTCGCACTGGACCTGCTCGAGCCCCTGCAAGCCTGGACGCGAGGAGGAGCAGCTCGCGTGCTCGTCACCGTCTCCGTCGCCGTGCACCGCTGCACTCCATCGATCTGCACCACTCCAGATAGCTGGGCTATCTCCGAAGCAGCGCGGTGAGCACCTTCCCCTACTAGTCTCTCTGGTCCATGTTTGTTGCCTTCCGCGCGCGCCCTCGCCTGCAGCTGCCGCGCGCAGACATGCCTCACAACCGCGCGCTCGCCGCCCGCCGCGTGTTCTAGACAGCAACAACACATGCACAGCAGCAACACTGCAGAGAACTTCCCCTGGTCCTCTGTAGTTTCTGGTGTACCTGGTGCCCCTCCGAAACAACTTCCAACACTACAAACCCTCCTGGAAGTCCCACTTTTCTGACAATCCCAACCAAGATCTCTTCCGGCCACCGTAGCCCTCACAATCCTCCGCCGAAGATAAGCAAAATTCACTGGCACGACCAGTTTTTCAGTTCGTCAGTTTTCTCCCCCTATGTTCACCGCAAGATTCCGATCGATACAATTGATATCCGGTGGAAAATCCGTGCGAGTATCCTCTCGGTAGTACCAGCTTCTTGTAGGTCCAAACCCCATTCAGATCGGTGATCTAGAACGACCGCAACCTTCCGCGCAGTTTTGCTCGATCTCACTGACAGTCAACGTACTTACGATGCAGTGTGTTTCTGGCAATGTTCCTGAATTTTTGTCGCCCCGTACAGTCCATCTCCAAAGATTTTATTCACGCACGGATAATCTTGGTTGTACCAGATCCTCATAGGATCAAACCACTCTCAAAACGGAGATCTGAGGCTCTCGGAATCTTTATCTGAAGTTGGGCAAAAGTCACTGGACTGCTGTTCTGAAATTCAGTTTCGACAGCAGAACTCCAGGAAACTTTTATAAAAATCCCCCTATCCTTTTAGTTCACCAAACCGCAGTCCCCCACCGCGCCACTTGTCACCCCCTCATTGACCCGCTCCGTCAGCTGCCAAGTCAGCGCCTGGCCCCGACCGTCAGCGTCTGTGGCTAGATCTTCCTGGGTACCAAAAAGTTCCTGAATTTTTTTTTCTAAATAATAATAATTCCAGAAATTGCTAAATGTGTATTAATATCGAGAAATTAATAACTTTTATTAATAAATCCAAATAATACAAATGAGATATGTTTTTGAATCAGAAAAATGTGTGGAATTCAAATCTGCCATCCAAATTAACGTTTGACTAATTTAAATTTTTAAAAATTGTTTAATTACTTTAAAAATGACTTTTCTTAATTAACTAATAACTTTAATTCTATAACTCCAAATTTGACAAATGATATGTCTAAATTGATCGGCGCGACGAGCCCGTTCTAACTATGCATTCCATGTTCTGAATTGAAGCATGCATCATATAAATATTAAGTCGAGAGCAAGTGTTATGGGGACAAAACATGACTAAAACTTAATAAAACGCTTTATTCTTGTACCCCACACCTCACCCATGCCATGCTACATTATTGCCACGTAAATTGTGCATCATTCATCATGGCATGCTTGTGTGCTTGTCACATTTTATTTACATGCTTGTGCACTTTATTTATGTGGCCCCTGTTTGTTTGGTTCTTCTTTCGGATAGACGCCGAGCAGAGAAAATATCAGGAATCCTAGGAGTACTACCCAGATCCGTCTCTCGCTTCAACTGAGCTACCAGGCAAGCACTAACACATGCTTGCACACATATAGTACATATTGCCTCTATCTTATTATTGCATCATTGAGTCACGATTGCATTAAATTGAATCCCAAGTACTGCATAGCCTTTACTTTTAAACCCCACCGAAGCTTGTTCCTCCATCCCATGAGCCATTACTACAGGAGTTGTTTGAGCCATGCGAGTCATAGAACATCATGTGTAGGGTATGTGAGTGTCTGATGGATAACGAGGTACCTAAACAACTTAACCTGAGTAGTAATGGGATAACTAATGAAAGCGGCACCGGTGGGCAATATCTGCTATTTGGTTTTTCATGCTCACTTATGTCCCGTAGGACCCGGGGTACTTGATTCCTGTTCCTTGACTATTCGCACTATCCACATCCGGGAGGCCTTATGGACCCCCCCCCCTGAGCCAGAGCTTGATTCCTTTTTATTTCTTGGGGCCACAAAGTAGTTTGGGGCTTTATTACTATCCTGTACTTATGTCATGCCTTACTGTTTTATTTAAGATTGTGCGTGGAGCACCTGTACTGTTTTGGATTGCGGAGTGTTTTTGCGGTATCGACAAGCCCAGTCACACTTTCGGGTTTCCAGTCGTTTACATCCATTAGCGCAAACCTTGGGTCCGTCTCGGAGCCGGCCAACTTCCTTGCGGGTAGCTTAATGGGGTGGCCCCCTGAAATATTTATGAATCCTGTGATCGCTTTGTCGTGAATGCCTCATTAGGTTTTGATTTGGTTATTCCGAGGTTGATCGAGTGTGTGTTGCTATTTGTGCACCCCTGCAGGGTAAATCTTTCTGAAAGCCGTGTCCACGGTTATGGACGACTTGGAGCACAGTTTCTCGATCATAGACAAGTATAACTAAAGTACCGCTTTTAATTTGACTAAATACCTGACTAGTAAATAGTGCAATACTAATGGAATGGTTAATAAAACTGCCAACGGAGGGGATGTTCGTCTGCTTTCTCGTTGGTAAGCGAGAAGGAGGATGGATCTGTTACTTTATACTGTTATAACTATTGTTCCTAATTAACGGACATCCATCTATTATTGGTTAGGCGGATGGTTAGTGAGTATCTTTAGACTTGTTAGTTATTATCTTTTACTGCAATTGCGTCACCCCAGGTATATGTCCCCTTTAGAGGCATAAATACTTGCTGAGTACCCCTAGGGTCTCACACGATAAATTGTTTGATTCAAATGAACAGGTGTATTCGCAAGATGGATACCGGGTGGAGGAGACAGATGATGTTGGCAACGATCACGCGGTGTAGAGATTCCGGGGATAGGGATCCGCGAGATCTATGGGCGGGATGTGTTTATTTATGTGGCATCTTATGCCGATTTGCTTCTTATCCGTACTCGGATCTTGTTTTCCGCTTTCGCTTGATACTCTGATGTTTGATGTATGAGGAGCTATCCTACACTATTATCTCTATCTAGGATATTTGGATCTTGCCGTATGGCGTTGGAATATTTTTATTTCTTTTAGATGGAATGGCTCTGAGAACTGTTGTAAGGTAGCTTGCATACATACTCACTTGTGTATGTATTTGATCTCTGCGCCTGTTGCCTACGCCGCTCGCTCTTGTCCTGATGTCTTGAAAGTGGTTAGGATGGCCCACGGGTCTACACGTGGGTGGCCCCTGGGCCCCCGCTGTACTATTTTAACCACTTCCGGTTCATCCAGGCTTGAACTTAGAGCGTAGGGTCCGAGGTTGTTACAATTTGTATCAGAGCCATCCCGCCCTTCAGGGTCTCAGCCAAATGGTCGTTGTCAGTCTAGCAAAATTTTGGTAGCTATGTATACTAGGGAAAAACAAAACGTGAGAGTAGGACTGCTTCCATTTTTCTTCTTACCCACCCACCCACCCTTTTCTGGTAAGGAAGTGTAACGTTTTCAATCCTCTTCTAAAATTCAAACTAGGATTCACGTGTTCTGGGTTCCATAGAACCATAGGTTGTGTGTGTGTGTGTGTGTAATTCCTTGTCTATCTGTTGCATCCAATTTGTTGTCGCTATCTGCCTTTTGGTTATCAACTGTTGGTACATTCCATACCGACAGGCTTTTGTAAACCGACGCGATCTATCTGATTCGTTGTATACCGACGCGATCTGTCTTACTCTTTGTTATCCGACGCTATCTTGTTAGGGGTGTTTGTTTCCGTAGTTGCTAATCTTTAGGTTCATCTTAAGCAGGAAGAAAGTTGGGATATGTGTTTTACTTATTCATATGCGGAGTAATGATTTGAGTGCGGGATGGAGTCGCGACCATACCACTACTTGTATCATTCGCTCTTGTATATTGAATTGGTAGAGTTACTAATCTTGATTCATTAAGTGGTTTTGCGCATATAGTGGTATTTTAATGCCGAAATTTGCGGAAAAAATTTCTTTGATAGCTTTGTGTACCACACTCCTTGTTCAGTCGTGTGCGATATGCTTAATATCTTCTAGGTGCTTTGAACTTTGTTGATATTTTAATATCATCCTAGTGATTTGTATCCTTTAATCTTGGTTAATTCCATTTTGGTACTACTTTGGATTATTATTATTCTCCATTATGGTACTGACTTGAGTTTTATATCAATCACATGATGGCACCACCACGCCGTTCTAAGGAGGACATACCACCTGAACTGGGGGCTGCGTTGGCAAGTATTGCTAATGCCTTGGGAGCAATACAGCAGAACCAGCAGCGATTTGAAGAAAGTGTCAGGAGGAATGAGTTTGTTCCGCTACCTCCACCTCCCAAGCGAGGAGACATCAAGAGCTTTCTGAAGTTTAACCCGCGCCACTTTGAGGTGTCTGATCAGCCTCTGGACGCAGATGATTGGTTGCGTGAGATGTCAAGGTTGCTGATGACTGCTGATGTTCCTGAGCAAGAATGGGTAAAATGTGCCACTCACCTTCTGAAGGGAGACGCAGCTCTGTGGTGGGAGAATTACTTGAAGGCAAACCACTCTGGTTTTCGCCTACTTGGGAGTAGTTCACTGGGGCTTTCAAAGAGCAATATCTGTCAGAAATTGTCATGGAAAGGATGAAGGAAGTGTTTCTCAACCTCAAGCAGGGCAATGACAATGTCAATACCTATATCAGAAACTTCATGAATCTTTCTCGGTATGGTGGCGATGAGATCTCTGATGACAAGAAGAAGCAAAAGAGGTTCAGGCAAGGGCTCAATGCATCTATCAAATATGCAATCACTCATGCAAGGCCGGGGTCTTTTCTAGAACTCCAACATACAGCTCTGCAGGAAGAAGCAAGTAGGCAAGTGTTTGAGGAGTCCAAGAAACACAGCCGTGACGCAGCAAGCTCTTCAGCTATGACAGCTCCTTCTAAGCGCCGTGTGTGGGTTCCTAACACCCCACCGTCGCTCCCGGCTCCACCAAGACCTTCAAGCTACGCGACAAGGCCACCAAACTCCTTCACTGCTGCTCCCAGGGGCTACAACCACAAATACCCTGGAGCGCCTGGCGGAGTCCCTGGCTACGCTGCTCCACGTCCACTTGGTGCTTGCTACACTTGTGGGAACACTGGGCACCAACACTGGAGTTGTCCCATGAACAACAAAGCTCTTCCTCCACCACCTCCAAGACCTGCAGCAAGTTCTTCTATGATTCGTGCACCTCCACCTCGGGCTCTCAACATCAACACCAAGCCCGGGTCAACTATTGCTCGTGCCAACTGTGTCAACATCGCTCAAGCTGAGCATGCACCTGGAGTGGTGATGGGTACGCTTCCCGTGAACTCGGTCCCTGCATGAGTTTTGTTTGATTCTGGTGCATCGCATTCTTTTGTCTCTACAAGTTTTGCTGATGAGAATGGGTTATCTATGGATCCTCTCCCTAAACGTTTAATGGTCCATTCTCCTGGAGCAACAATGGCATCTTCCAAAATCAGCCATGACAATCAAATTGAGATTGGTGGTTCTTCGTTCCCGGCTTCCTTAATTATTCTGGGAAATTCTTACATTGATGTTATCTTGGGCATGGATTGGTTAACAGCAAATGCAGCTGTGATTGATTGTGCTGAACGCTCGGTTTCTCTGAAAATTCCTGAAGGCCATATAGTCTATTCTCCAAGTCTGACTCCTGCAATTCAGCTTTTCTCTTTGGTGGCTCTGAATAATGATGCTATGGAGGCTATTCAGAGTGTTCCGGTGGTCTGTGAGTTCCCAGATGTTTTTCCTAAAGAGTTGCCAGGTATGCCTCCTGATCGTGAGGTCGAGTTTGTGATTGAGCTTGAACCTGGAACCGCTCCTATCTCCAAGCGGCCTTATAAAATGGGTCCTGCTGAATTGGCTGAACTCAAACGTCAGCTTGATGAACAAGAGAAGTTGGGTTTCATTCAGCACAGTACTTCTTCTTGGGGTAGCCCAACCATCTTTGTGAAGAAGCAAGACAAGACTGATAGACTTTGTGTTGACTATCGGGCTCTCAATGCTAAAACCATCAAGAATAAATATCCCCTTCCATGGATTAATGATCTCTTCGATCAGCTAGCAGGATCTGTGGTATTCTCTAAGCTTGACTTGAGAAGTGGATATCATCAAATCAAGATTCGCAAGCAAGATGTTCCCAAAACAGCTTTCACCACCCGCTATGGCCTGCACGAGTACACAGTCATGTCTTTCAGTCTCACCAACGCACCTGCCGCCTTCTCGAGGCTTATGAACTCGGTTTTCATGGAGTATCTTGATAAGTTCGTTGTGGTCTATCTAGATGACATTCTAGTCTATTCTAAGTCAAAGGAAGAACATGAAGAACACCTTCGGTGTGTCCTAAACAAGCTTCGTGAGAACCGCCTGTATGCAAAGTTCTCCAAGTGTGAGTTCTGGCTGCCTGAAGTCACCTACCTTGGTCACGTCATCTCTGCCAAGGGCATTGCCGTCAACCCAGAAACTGTTCGGACAATTGTTGACTGGCTTCCACCCATAAATGTCAAAGAAGTCTGGAGTTTCCTTGCTTTGGCTAGTTGCTACCGTCGCTTCGTTCAGAATTTCTTGAAGATTGCGAAGCCTCTTACCGATCTCCTCAAGAAAGGCAAGAATTACCTTTGGTCTCCTGCATGTCAAGCTAGCTTTGAAACACTCAAAGAGAAGCTCACTTCCACACCAGTCTTGATTCCTCCAGATACATCAAAGCCTTTCCAGATATTCTGTGACGCCTCCTTGCAAGGATTGGGTGCGGTCCTTATGCAAGAAAAACAAGTTGTTGCTTATGCCTCTCGACAGTTGAAGACGCATGAGCTCAACTATCCAACACATGACCTTGAACTCGCAGTAGTTGTCTTTGCTTTGAAAATATGGAGGCACTACTTGCTTGGCAACCGTTGTGAAATCTTTTCTGATCACAAGAGTCTGAAGTATATCTTCACACAACCTGATCTCAACCTTCGTCAGAGGAGGTGGATTGAAGCAATTAATGATTTCGAACTGACCATCAACTACACTCTGGGCAAAGCTAATGTGATGGCCGATGCTCTCAGCCGAAAAGCTTATGTCAACAACCTCATGGTGGAAGAACAACAGCCTCTCTTGTGCGAGGAATTCCGCCAGCTCAACCTTGAAATTGTGGATCAAGGGTATCTTCTGAATCTTCTGGCAACCCCTCTCTTGGAAGAAAAGCTTCGCTCCATTCAACTTGGTGATCCTTACACTAAAAAGATCATCTCCAACATTCATCTTCCGAAGTATGATTCCTTCCATGTCGACGACCAAGGCGCTCTTTTCTTTGAACACTGGATGTTTGTTCCGAACTACCCGGGTTTAAGAGAGCAAGTTCTCAAGGAGGCGCATGATTCTGTTCTTTCTATCCACCCTGGCAGCACTAAGATGTACATGGACTTGAAAACACAGTATTGGTGTCCTGGGTTGAAACGATATTGTGCCAAGTATGTCTCGGAGTGTGATGTCTGCCACAGAGTTAAAGTTGTCCATCAGAAACCTTCCAGTCTTCTACAGCCATTGAAGCCTCCGGAATGGAAATGGGAGAAAGTAGAGATGGACTTCATAACTTGTTTTCCAAGGTCGCAGAAGGGCAACAATGCAATCTTTGTTGTCATCGACAGGGTTTCTAAAGTGGCTCACTTCTTTCCCGTCAAGGAAACAATTTCTGCAATTCAGTTGGCTGAGCTCTATATCAATAGAATTGTCTCTCTATATGGGGTTCCTCTTGAGATCAGTTCAGACCGTGGAAGCATCTTCACTTCCAAGTTCCGGGGAAGTTTCCAAAATGCTTTGGGAACAAAGTTGAACTTCAGCACAACTTACCATCCTCAGTCACAAGGACAAGTTGAAAGGATCAATCAAATGCTGGAAGATATGCTCCGTGCTTGCGTTATCTCTTTCGGCATGAAGTGGGAAGAATGCCTTCCTTATGCTGAATTCTCTTACAACAACAGCTTCCAGAAAAGTCTAAAGATGGCACCATTTGAGGTTCTCTATGGACGCAAATGCAGAACTCCGATTGGTTGGTCGGGTGAAGGTGAAAGAACATTGTTTGGCCCCGACATCGTAACTCAAGCGGAGGAGAAGGTTCACATCATTCTTGAAAACCTGAAGGTTGCTCAAAGTCGCCAGAAGAGCAACTATGACAGAAAGCACACGGACATGGAGTATTTCCCTGGTGATCTCGTTTACCTTCGTGTCACTCCCATGAGAGGCACGCACCAGTTTGGTATCAAAGGAAAGCTGGCTCCTAGATACGTCGGTCCTTTCAAAGTTCGTGGAAGAAGAGGAGAAGTCGCTTATGCTCTTGAGCTCCCTGAAAAACTCAAGGTCCATGATGTTTTCCATATCTCTCAACTCAAGAAGTTCTTCAAGGATCCCGGCAGGACCGTGGACCATGAGCTCATCCATATCCAAGAAGACCTGTCTTATCAAGAACACCCCACAAAAATCCTAGAAGTCGCAGAAAGAAGGACTCGCAACAAGTCCATCAAGTTCTGCAAGGTGCAGTTATCGCACCATTCCGTTGATGAAGCCACTTGGGAATGTGAGGATGAGCTACGTGCCAAGTATCCTACCCTCTTCGTGTCTTCTTCTTCTTCCTAGAATCTCTGGCCGAGATTCCTGTTTAGTGGGGGAAGTTGTAGCATCCCATCTGTCTAACATCTGTAATGCTACATGGTCTATTAATAAAATGCTACTTCCTACATATAATTGTTACATCATAATTATATCATGCTCATGTCATCATGCCACCTTGCATTTGAGCATCAGATAAAACCCTTTTCATTTGGTTTTTCTCTCATATTGCATTTGCCTATTACTTGTATTTGCCTCTTGATATATTGCATCTGACTTTTGATATAATGATTAAATGCCCAAGTTGAGTTGGGGGCATATCTTTTAAATTATTTCTATCTACTAATATGGCAACTCCCTTGCTATCCCATCCTACTTCTACCATATATATGAGTGTGGTCATCTTATTGTTGTCTTGGTTTTTAATTCAAGCCACCCATATAAATAGGGCTCAAATTCTATTCATACACATGCATGCATATGGGTTGATCCAAACCTAGATTTTATGCCATGTATCATGTCCTTCTCAATTCTTGTATTTTTGCAAATCTTGTATTTCCACCCTTACCTCACATACATGCATATACATTTTTGTTTTCACAAAAATGCCACATGCATATACTCCTTTATTGCATGAAATAATAAGCCACTCTAGTCACATAAAATGACACACCCCTATGTGGCATTCTCTCTCGTTTTAAATGCCTTTTAAATTCTTGCTTAATTTAAACATGTGTTCTAAACCTAGTCTCTCATCTATGTTTAAAATCTCTCTTGTACACACGTACACTTTAAGCACCTTCTCTTTCTATCTCTCTTTTTATTTTATTTTTGCCTTGTAGTTACAAATGGTTTTTGATCAACCAAAATTGGATAATATAAATCCATCCTCCTTTTCTTATTTCAAATTAAAAATTACTTTCCGATCTTTAGGCGTGGCCACAAAACGTTTTGTTTTTTTAGAAAATAAAAATAGGCAAAAGGCCCGTCTAAAGTTTTAGACTAAAACTAGTCCCATCTAGTCTAGTTTAGACTACATAAAAACTTCAATCCTCTTCTTAGTTCTACTATTATTTTGGGATTTTGGATCACTTCATGACTTAATTAACCTAGCTATTTTTCCCTCTGCCTCAGTTGGTAATCCAACGTAGAGCTCAGCAGACGCACAGCAGCCTCGTCCAACAAAAACACCCCAGCCGAACCTTTTATTTTCCCTGGCTCGGTGCAACGGCAGGAGTACAGCAGCCGCGCCACGCGCCTCCTCACGTGCGCCAGCCGTACCCTCTGTGCCGCGCGCCCCTCCCCATGTTTCTCTTCCTCGCTCACGTGCTCGACCACACGCACGCCGGACCCGTGCCCCTCTCCTCGTGCATAAAGTAGGCAGTAGCAGGGTTGTGCCCTCTCCTTCCCATCCTTATCCTCTCCAACTACTTCCTCCTCCTTCCCCATATCGCCAAAACCCCATCGCCGCCGCCATATCCATGTCGCCGCCGCTACGAGCCAACGACTGCCGCCGGTGAACCTCGCACTGGACCTGCTCAACCCTGCTCGAGCCCCTGCTAGCCTGGACGCGAGGAGGAGCAGCTCGCGTGCTCGTCACCGTCTCCGTCGCGGTGCACCGCTGCACTCCGTCGATCTGCACCACTCCAGATAGCTGGGCTATCTCCGAAGCAGCGCGGTGAGCACCTTCCCCTACTAGTCTCTCTGGTCCATGTTTGTTGCCTTCCGCGCGCGCCCTCGCCTGCAGCCGCCACGCGCAGACACGCCTCACAACCGTGCGCTCGCCGCCCGCCGCGTGTTCTAGACAGCAACAACACATGCACAGCAGCAACGCTGCAGAGAACTTCCCCTGGTCTTCTGTAGTTTCCGGTGTACCTGGTGCCCCTCCGGAACAACTTCCAACACTACAAACCCTCCTGGAAGTCCCACTTTTCCGGCAAGCCCAACCAAGATCTCTTCCGGCCACCGTAGCCCTCGCAATCCTTCGTCGAAGATAAGCAAAATTCACTCGCACGACCAGTTTTTCAGTTCGTCAGTTTTCTCCCCCTATGTTCACCGCAAGATTCCGATCGATACAATTGATATCCGATAGAAAATCCGTGTGAGTATCCTCTCGGTAGTACCAGCTTCTTGTAGGTCCAAACCCCACTCAGATCGGTGATCTAGAACGACCGCAACCTTCCGCGCAGTTTTGCTCGATCTCACTGATAGTCAACGTACTTACGATGCAGTGTGTTTCTGGCAATGTTCCTGAATTTTTGTCGCCCCGTACAGTCCATCTCCAAAGATTTTATTCACGCACGAATAATCTTGGTTGTACCAGCTCCTCATATGATCAAACCACTCTCAAAACAGAGATCTGAGGCTCTCGGAATCTTCATCTGAAGTTGGGCAAAAGTCACTAGACTGCTGTTCTGAAATTCAGTTTCGACAGCAGAACTCCATGAAGCTTTTACAAAAAATCCCCCTATCCTTTGAGTTCACCAAACCGCAGTCCCCCACCGCGCCACTTGTCACCCCCTCACTATTATCTCTATCTAGGATATTTGGATCTTGCCATATGGCGTTGCAATATTTCTATTTCTTTTAGATGGAATGGCTCTGAGGACTGTTATAAGGTAGCTTGCATACATACTCACTTGTGTATGTATTTGATGTCTTCGCCTGTTGCCTACGCCGCTCGTTCTTGTCCCGATGTCTTGGAAGTGTTTAGGACGACCGACGGGTCTACACGTGGGTGGCCCCTGGGCCCCCGCTGTACTATTTTAACCACTTTCGGTTCATCCAGGCTTGAATTTAGAGCATAGGGTCCGAGGTTGTTACAGGCGCCCCTCCAATCGAATGCAGAAGGCAATCACTGGCAAAGTCAATTTAGCGATAAACCCTCCACATTCTACCATTGAGTACCTCAGTGGAAGCGAATCCTACATCACCTTCGACAAGTGCGGCCACCCGCGACAAGTTCCTCGTCCAGGCCAGTATCCCCTCGTACTCGAGGCGCGGATCGGGGCCTTCGATATGAGTCGCGTCTTCATGGACGGCGGGAGCGGAATCAACCTCATGTTCGCAAGTACCTTGCATGTGATGAGGATCCCTCTGACATGCTTGGAAATCTCAGACACGATGTTCCACGGCATCGTCTCAGGGAAGGGCGTATACCCCCTAGGTAAAACTAACCTCGACGTTAACTTCGGCACGCTGCAAAATTTTCGGCGAGAGCGCATCAACTTTGAAGTTGTCGACTGGCCCTCACAGTACCACTGCATCCTCGAACGTGTCGCGTTGGCGAGGTTCATGGGGGTGCCACACTATGCCTATCTGCAGATGAAGATGCCAGGACCAAACGGCGTCATCACAATCAATGGAAGCTTTGAGAGGTCCGACAACTGCGACAGGGAATTCAACAGAATCTCCCAGTCCTTTGGCATGCAAGAGGAACTCGCAAAACTGAAGGAGTCGACAGACAACTGTCTGCCTCCCCTGAGCAGGCACTACTAGGAAACAGCTTATCTGTGTCGCGTGGAAATGCACCTTCTGTGGCGTATATCCTAGTCGCCACTGTTACCTCGCCACTGATAACTGCTTCCTGTGGTGCATATAGATATGCGCGTGGCGCATTTCTTCATATGCACCACAGGAAGAAGTTCAGTGGTGCATTCCCTCATATGCGCCACAGAAATCCTATGCTCCACTAACTATACTTATATATGCACCACTGACTATATAACACGTATTCAAAGTAAAATACCTTCCTGGTGTATAATCAGGTATTTATACAGGATTCATAGAGTATTTATCCAGATGAATATAAACAGTACATTGCACAAGTAGTAGATGCATGAAAACCAACATATATATAATACAAACACTTAGAGCCCGATCGAGATACATATATAGTGTCAAGTGCCGAATTTTTACACAAGTGACGAATATAAAGTTCATATCATCTCACATTACAAATATGAAGTGGTCACCACCGCCTACACTAGGATCAAATAGAATACAACTGTGATGATGGTGAGCAGGAGCATGAAACCGACCAATATCTTCATCCGGTTCTTCTTCCACAGGTGGTTCCTCCACTTGGCTACCGCCTTCTCTCTAGTTGCGTATCCTTTGTAGATGTTGTCGCTGAACTTGTTCACTTGTTTGTGTCAATCCTCCCACTCCTCACAGACTCCTGGAACCCTACCCATGTACACCACATACCACCTCATCGCCATCTCTATAGATGACAAGGCATATTAGTAAAAATACAACGAAAAGAATTATTAAAGGGTTCACATCCATATATATATATGTTTACAAAATATAAAACAAAGGATCCATAAACCTAAAATATAGCATCTCGCGATCATCATAGAAGTAATAAGTTCAACGACAACACGACCACAAGATAGTTTAAGTCTAACAACAACGACCATTTCGACCACAAGATAGTAAAGTTTATGACACATACACTGAAGGGAATATGCCCGAGAGGCAATAATAAAGTGGTTATTATCTTATTCCTTGTTTGTGATAAATGTTTATTTTGCATGCTATAATTGTATTGATAGGAAACGTTAATACATGTGTGTTTAATAAACAAATAAAAGGTTCCTAGTCATGCCTCTCTTATAGACTAGCTCGTTGATTAACAAGATGATCAAGGTTTCCTGATCATGGACACTGGATGTTGTTAATAATGAGGTCACAACATTGGTGGAATGATGTGATGAACATTCATCCGAAGTATAGCATTACGATCAGAGTCATTATGTTTATATTCCTATAACATCATACGAAGTAATCTCAGTCCTTAGACCATGAGATCATGTTAATTGCTAACACCGAAAGAGTATCTTGATAACATCAAACGTCACACCGTAACAGGGTGACTATAAAGGTGGGTTCAGTGCTACGAAGGTGTTATGTTGAGGCTCATGGATCAAGAGTGGGATTTGTCCATCCTGATGACGGATAGATATACTCTAGGCCCTCTCGGTGATATCACATTGAAATAGCTTGCAAGCAAGTGATGTGATCACTAGAATGTTATATCACGGGAACGAGAAAAGAGTGCATGTCGGTAACGACATCAAACTAGATATTGGGATACCGATGATCGAATCTCGGACATGTAATATATCGTGATACAAAGGGATTTAGTTACGACGTTAAAGCTTCACATGATCACAAGAGTCATCGTTGAATGTGTAGGAGTCAGTATGGATCTCCAGGTCCCGCTTCTGATTATTGATCTGAGAGGGGTCTTGATCATGTCTGCATTATTTGCGAACCATAGGGTGACACACTTAATGGATACCGACACCATTTGGAGCACATATGTTTCAGATAAAGATTTAAGAAAGTGCTGGAATTATTTCAATAGACACCGAAACTGTTTCGGGTGAAATTGCTGAAATTGGTTCTACATGTAATATTGAAATGTTGCAGGGGGTTTTATGTGAATGTTTGTTAATTAAAGTAATTAACAAAATTCTGAATAAAATTAATAAAAGAGTTTTATTAAATGAGAGAGCATTAAATTTGGAGAAATTTAATGCATTTAAAGTGGAGACTTTAAAAGAGAATGTGAAGGGGCAAATTTATGTGGAGGGAGTTACCACCACATGAATGGAGGAGGTGAAGGGTCACCTCCTCCATGCACCGGCCATGAAGGAGGGGCACCCCCCCTCCTCCTATAAAAGGCCACCCCCTCCTCACTTCTCACACACACCTCCTTGTGAAGGATCTCTCTCCCCCTCTAGTATTATTTCCCCATGGTCTCGGATTAGCGAGATACATGTTCCCGGTGGCTTTATCTGGAAAGGAGTTGCTGCTTCCGCTGCTTTGCTGGAGCGAGGGACGGAGGTTGTCGGGGTACCGGACGTGTGTGCGATCACGGATGCACCGCTGCTTTGCGATGCTAGACTTGGTGGTGCTGGAGCTGGATCTGATGGACGTGCTAGAGCCGGACCTGCTGGAATTCATCACGATCTTGAGATCGGCAAGTGTACGACTACATCAACCACGAGTTCCTACTCGTTAACAAAACTCGTTGTCTTCGAGGGTAAGTTCTCCATGGATGTATGTCTACCCGTTGCTCTGTATCTACTAGATAGATCTTGGCGTATAGTTCTCATCGTAGGAAATTTTTTGTTTTCTATGCTGTGGACCCAACAGTGGTATTAGAGCCTGATCTATGCATAGGTGCTTTGCACGGGTAGTACACATACGTTTATATGTGGGCGATGATGATCATGTTATTGCATCTTCTATGTACTTTGGATATTGGTGGCATAGTGGGATGAAGCGGCCCGGACCAACCTTACATGTCATCGTACATGAGACCGGTTCCACGACTGACATGCAACTTGTTTTGCATAAGTGGCTGGCGGGTGTCTGTCTCTCCTACTATACAATATCTGATTTACAACGAGTTGCTAATAACTTAGTTAACCTCGTTGTGGTTCATGTTCGTAGGTAAGAACGGTTCTATCTCCGAAAGCCCTAAGCCACGTAAAACTTGCAATTGATAAATTAGAGGCGTCTAGTTTAGATCATTGTTGGGCTAGTGTCTTGATATGGTATTGTTGTAAGTAGATGTATGATAGATACTCTTACAACACATTCAACGTGTAAGTTCCATAGACATTGGCCTTACACACAAAGGAATGATAGAGATCATACCACGATGCAAATGATAGAGATCAAATGCATGGACCATATCATCTCACTTTACACATTAAATGTTAGCATCTTATACTGCTAGTTTGGCGCTTTCTGTAGCATTGTAAGATGATCCCTCACTTAAATATCAAGATAAAATGTGTTCTTCCTTAAGTATGCACCATTATATGGATCGTGTTTCGAGACATCACGTGATGATCGGGTGTTCTCAACTCTACGCTTTCATGCAACGGGTGTAAGATAGTTTTACACACGCGAATACTAAGGTTCTTACTTGGAGAGCCTAGCATATACAGACATGGCCTTGGAACACGGACCGAAAGGTTAAGCATGAGTCATATAGTTGATGTGATGACCATATTTATGCTCGCCTTTGAAGCTACACCGACTCACGTGATGATCGGACTTGGTGTAGTGGATTTGGTTCATGTAATCACCAAAAAGGCACGAGGGATGTCGTTTTTGAGTGGGAGTTCATTTCTAATTTGGATTAGTCGAACTCAATTTGTCATAAATTAAATCAAAGTGAATTTGCATATTTTGTTGTAGTCATTGGCATTCATTTTCTACCTTATGCTTAGTTTTGAGATAATAGAACTATAGAATTCTGGATATTTACTTTACGAACTGGTATTGTATTGTTTCGAATGTCAATTTAAAGTTTGTAAGTCCTATTGCAAACTTTCATCAAACTCTATTTACTCCATGAAGTTTAATAAGTAGTATTAAATCAAGAGTAAGAATTCCAATGTTAGTATCTAAAGTATCATGTTTGCCTCCATGATTATTGATATTCAAAAAGTTGTTTTAATATCAAAATTATATTGGAGCTGAAAATTGTTTCAGAAACCATCATGTGTGAAAGATATTGTGATATCTGAAACAATGTTTTTTGGTTGCATTATGATAGAGTATAATTTAGCAAAATACATGTTCTCATATTGTATGAGAATTTGTAAAGGATGGAGATGCTAGGCATCCGAATCTACCAAAAAGATTTTGGGAACTGATATTATACTCGTGGTTCTTCCTTATAGGCTATAGTAGCTTGATCATGAAAGTTGTCATGATAAGGATGAATAGAAGATGTAAGTAAAATGTTTACTACACTAATAGATTACTAAAGAATGGATTTTTGAAAGAACACCAAACATTTGATGATGGTGATCCACTTCAAAGTGCAAGTCCAAAGGTATTAGTAGTTGACTATATACGCTTTGTACCATGTGTCATGTTGATGACACCACTATTGATGTTGATAGATTCTTTTAAAAGAAAAGGAATTGCTGAAAGAGAATCTATAAAATATTTGGCAGAAAATAAAAGGTTGGAGATGTCCAACTTAGGTATATAGAAGATATACATGTTATGGCTATATTCCTTGCTTGTTAAACAATGTGGTTATTAGGTATTGGATACCGGTATTGGATACCAAATTGGTTGGTATGAAGTGTCATACAGGACAACGCAATTCATGAACTACAATGGCCTAAGTAATCAGCAAGAGAATGAGTGATGATGTTCATCAAAAACAAATAAAGTGTTATTGTGTTTTTCGTTGTCATCAAACCAAGCCTTCAAGATTTGTTTAAATAATTTTTATTTTGTTCCGGTATTATGAGAACAATGGCTGTTCAAATAATTACCGTATTCCATAAAGGATGGATAAACTTTTACAAGTCTATTTGGAGAAATCACATCCATAAACACTATTGCTAAAATGTCGCAAGACAAATGATTGAAAGATCACTTATGAAGTGACATCGCTGTTTGAATTATATTTGAAAGAAAACATGAAGAAACTCCATGTTGATGGATTTTTGGAGTCTTTGATTTTGATCAATTGACGCATGTGAGACTTTCCTCGAGATAATTGAAACTCCGTCCATAGGCCAAAGAGGAACGGATGACTAACTTATTGGATATTATGCATGTTGATGTATGTAGTCCATTATGTGTAGCCATATGCTATGGATCTTTATGCTTCTCCAGAAATTTGAGTGAATATATCTATATATTTACTTAATAAGGAAGAAGTATGAAACATTTGACAATTGTTCAAAGACTTTCAAGATGAAGTGAAAAATCATTGTAATAAGAAAATAAAAGAGTTTATGATTTGATCATAGAGGAAGATATTTGAGTTATATGTTTAGCAAAAACACCTAAGACTTGAGGAATTGTTCCATGATTTGTGTTTTCCGATAAACCATAGGAGTATGGCATATTCGAGAGATAAAATCAAACCATGTTTGACATGGTAAGATCAAGGGTGTCATTTATAAAACTGCCATTATGTTTTAAGGATTGAAGCTTTAGAGACTACCGCTTTTACACTGAAAAGAGAACCATCGTGATCCATTGAAATGACACCATATGAGTTATGGTTTGGGATAAAACCCGAATTGTCTTTTCTTAAATTTTGGTATGCTATGCATAAGTAAAATGTTTACAACCAAAGTCGCATAAGCACGTCTTTGTAGGTTATCCCAAAGAATTTGTTGGGAATTCCTCCATAACACCGAGGACAAAAGAGTTTGTCGCTTAGAACGTCAAGTTTCTTGAGAAGGAATTTTTCGCGAAAAGTTAAGTGGGAGGACAATAGAACTTTGATAAGGTTGTTGAACCTTAGCTATATGTGCTAAGTAGCGCAGTGCCAGAAAGTGTCCTGGTGGTGGCCACAATGCTCATGGCTCTCGTGATTACAAAGGGTGTGATCTTGGAGATTAGAGTTCCTATTGAACCATGTGGGTCGGTAAGAATCAAATAGTAAGATTTGAAACATTAGTCGTTATTGTTTTGACAATGATGAACCGACTGCATGCAAAGAAGCGATGATGGGCCCTGACTCCATCAAATGACTAGAAGTCCTACAATCTGTGATAGTATCCATACACGAGAAATCAAGTTTCTGAACTTGGAAGACCCTCCAGAAAGGCGTGAAGCCTATCGGTCGTGTTTGGATCTATAAAGAAATAGACATGGATGTTTGACATCTATGAAATAGTCGACATGTCGGAAAGAAGTTTACGGCAATGTTCAAGGAGTTGACTATGACAAGATATGATCTTTCATAGCGATATATAGTCTTGACGGATTAATGTAGCAACCACTACATATAATTTGGTATATGGTAGTTGAATAAACAAAACAAGGTTCTTCTAATAGAACGGTAACCTAGGACATGTACATGACATGGTCCGAAGGGTTTTGTTAATTCAAAGGGTGCTAAAAGGGCATGTAAACTTCAATAGTTGAAGTAAGCATAGCGGTGTTGGAGTCTTCACCATGATGAAACTGTTAAAAGAGTTTAAATTCATCGGAGATGATGAAGATGCTTGCGTTTGCAAGAAATTAAGTAGGTGCACTGAGACATATTTCTAATACATTATGTAGAGGACATATTGTTGATTGGAAATGATGTATCTTGAATTGACACAAGTTAAGGATTTCATTAAAATAAGATTTTGATGAAAGACTTGGGCAAACCCGGAATATTAGGCATCAATATCTATATGGATAGATTAAGGCGCTAATATGGTTGTGCCAAACATACATATATGAGATATTGAAAGGGTTCAATATGGAAACAACAAGAAAGGTTATTGCTGCATGGAAAGGATTGTATCAAAATTCAAGTGTTTCAACACTTGGTGAGTAAAATCACATGAAGATTTTGATCGATTATAACATGATATGTATATATCCAGAATGTCCTATGCTCTAAATGTTATGAGCATATACCAGAATGATTCATAAGATGATCACTGGACAATAGTAAAGATATTCTTATGAGCTTTGGAAGAACTAAGAATATATAATGTATAAGTGACAAATAGTTAAAGGTAGTTCATTGTAAAGTGTTACATTGATACTAGTTTTGTCACAAGATACAAATTAAATTTATCTCAATTTAGACTATGGGTGGCACAATATAATGGAAATGATGTTCCATGATGGATTTGGATGAGTTCCAAAGTTGAGATATTGTGACGGATACTACAACAAAAGGCTAAGTATATGACTGCTATAGTAGCAGCATAGGAGGGCATTTGTGTTAAGTAGTTTGTTATCAAACTAGGTGTGGTTCAAAGTGGGCTAATACCATGAAGATATATTGTGTGATAATATCAACATATTTTAACCCGAACGAACTAAAGGTCTCACCAGAGGACCAAATTTATACAATGCCATCTCATTTGAGAATGAGTGATGCGTAGAGACGCAAAGACATGCAAATACACACGGACCTGAAACTGTCAGATCTAGAGATTATGTTAACCACTAGCAATCGTGTATATGCAACACCAGAAAGCCATAGGTGTTAAATACGCAAAGTTTTTCAAACTAGATTATTGACTCTAGTGCAAGTGGGAGACTGAAGGGAATATGCCCGAGAGGCAATAATAAAGTGGTTATTATCTTATTCCTTGTTTATGATAAATGTTTATTTTGCATGCTATAATTATATTGATAGGAAACTTCAATGCATGTGTGTTTAATAAACAAATAAAAGGTTCCTAGTCATGCCTCTCTTATAGACTAGCTCGTTGATTAACCAGATGATCAAGGTTTCCTGATCATGGACATTGGATGTTGTTAATAACGAGGTCACAACATTGGTGGAATGATGTGATGAACATTCATCTGAAGTATAGCATTACGATCAGAGTCATTATGTTTATATTGCTATAACATCATATGAAGTAATCTCAGTCCTTAGACCATGAGATCATGTTAATTGCTAACACCGGAAGAGTATCTTGATAACATCAAACGTCACACCGTAACAGGGTGACTATAAAGGTGGGTTTAGTGCTACGAAGGTGTTATGTTGAGGCTCATGGATCAAGAGTGGGATTTGTCCATCCCGATGAAGAATAGATATACTCTAGGCCCTCTCGGTGATATCACATTGAAATAGCTTGCAAGCAAGTGATGTGATCACTAGAATGTTATATCATGGGAACAAGAAAAGAGTGCATGTCGGTAACGAGATCAAACTAAGTATTTGGATACCGATGATCGAATCTCGGACATGTAACATACCGCGAGACAAAGGGATTTAGTTACGACGTTAAAGGTTCACACGATCACAAGAGTCATCGTTGAATGTGTAGGAGTCAGTATGGATCTCCAAGTCCCGCTTCTGATTATTGATCTAAGAGGGGTCTCGATCATGTCTGCATTATTCGTGAACCGTAGGGTGACACACTTAAGGGATACCGACACCATTTGGAGCAAATATGTTTCAGATAAAGATTTAAGAAAGCGTTGGAATTATTTCAATAGACACCGAAACTATTTCAGGTGAAATTGGTTCTGCATGTAATATTGAAATGTTGCAGGGGGTTTTATGTGAATGTTTGTTAATTAAAGTAATTAACAAAATTCTGAATAAAATTAATAAAATAGTTTTATTAAATGAGAGAGCATTAAATTTGGAGAAATTTAATGCATTTAAAGTGGAGACTTTAAAAGAGAATGTGAAGGGGCAAATTTATGTGGAGGGAGTTACCACCACATGAATGGAGGAGGTGAAGGGTCACCTCCTCCATGCGCCGGCCATGAAGGAGGGGCACCCCCCTCCTCCTATAAAAGGCTACCCCCTCCTCACTTCTCACACACACCTCCTTGTGAAGGATCTCTCTCCCCCTCTAGTATTATTTCCCATGGTCCCGGATTAGCGAGATACATGTTCCCGGTGGCTTTATCTGGAAAGGAGTTGCTGCTTCCGCTGCTTTGCTGGAGCGAGGGACGGAGGTTGTCGGGGTACCGGACGTGTGTGTGATCACGGATGCACCGCTGCTTTGCGGTGCTGGACTTGGTGGTGCTGGAGCTGGATCTGATGGACGTGCTGGAGCCGGACCTGCTGGACTTCTTCACGATCTTGAGATCGGCAAGTGTACGACTACATCAACCACGAGTTCCTACTCATTAATAAAACTCGTTGTCTTCAAGGGTAAGTTCTCCATGGATGTATGTCCACCTGTTGCTCTGTATCTAGTAGATAGATCTTGGCGTATAGTTCTCATCGTAGGAAAATTTTTGTTTTCTATTCTGCGGACCCAACACACACACACTACAGCAGGCGTCCATCAAGAATATACACACACTGGATCATGCTAGAGGCATACATCGACCATGAAGACTTGTTCTTCTCGCTCGGCTTCGGGAACGGTAGATAACCCTCTTTCGTCATCCACGTCCTTGTGTCACCCTACTTCCGGAGGAATTCTTCGATCTCCCTCTTACTCAACCCTCTAGCTTGTTGTAGGCCCCCCCTTGTGTTGACATCTTCAATGATGATTTGCGACAACTTCTGCTGAATGCGATGGAAGTCTTCTCTAAGATCATCATCGTCACTTCGCGCCAAAGTTTCGGCCCATCCTCGGAGACTAGATGGCAGCGTTAGGTTCTAGCAATCCCAAACATAGCCTTTAAGGTGATGGAGGACGTAGAAGGCCTCCTTAGCACCACCAGTAGTTGGCTGCTTGACGCATGGGAACTCGAGCACATGCTTGAACACGTGTTTGCCATCCTTGATACATTCCCCCTTATCTACGAAGGTGCATCCCTTCTTGGCGTAGCCCTCGAGAGCCTCACTGAGAACACCCCTTATTCTGGTGTAGTCTTTCTTCTTTGTCAAACTCCCTGAGTCGAAATACGTGGCTAGCGAGAAGGACGATGAGTGTGCAGTATTTGTCTGTGTGCAACATAATTGGAACGGAATGTTGGAAAAAGAGCAAAGGAAGAAATCTATAATAAGTGCATAAGTTACGGCGGCGATGAGTGTGTGTACTTACTCGAGAAAGAAAGGCAAAAGAAGTGTGTCCTTCCTCTTGTTGTCCACCATGAACTTCTCGAGGTACGCCGTCGCCTTGGTTTGTGTCTCTGATCCTTCGACCAACTGGTTGCCCCGCATGTAGTAGGAATCCACTATCGTGATTTCCGGGGTACTCTCTCTCTTGATCTTGATCGCCAGATTGAGCGCGTATAGGCAGACCAAGTTATAGTCCAGCTGTTTCATGAGAAACAACTTGAATATGTCCTCGTACTCTATGAAGAATATATCCGCGGGGGGTTCATCGACGAAGCCCTTGTCCAATGGCACCTTGGCCGTGAAAACCGGGTAATTTAGATCTTTGTCTTTAAGAAGGATGCCCTCTAGTGTCTTGACACCCTTGTGCAAAGTTAACATGGGTCCAACCGCGATGTGAAGGATATTCGGAGTCAATATCGGATCACCAGCTACATGCACTCGGGGCAAGCCATATTGTGTGGATGGTACGACGACGGTGTCCTGAGCCCGGATACTCTTCGGAAGAGGCTGGCTCACACCCTTCTTCTTATTATTATTATTACCTCTCTTCCTGTGCTTCTTCTTCACAACAGTGTCCTCCACTGCCATCTGCTCATCGGCCGCCTTTCAGAGTGTGTTGGGGCTGAAAACCAATCCCGGTTTCTCCTGTGGTGGATCGGCAGTCAGAGGTGTATCTTGAGATAAACCATGGAAGACCAGACGTTGCGTGCATGTTTGGGCCGACCAGCTTGATAGTCGCGAGCTTTGAAGGGTTCTTCATCCACAGAAGGCATATAAAATCCTTTGTCGGTGCCGGTGTTGATGAAGTTATCAATGTTGACCAATTCATGGGTGCCATCATGTGGTGGTGGTAGCGGGGGCGACGGCGGTTGCGGCACAACGTCTTTGCCATGGGGCAGTACACATGATGCCAAGAGTTGCTGGCGACGGCTGGTGGTGGAGACGACGGCAACTGGCTTCCGAGGTGGTGCCCAGGCGATCGATCGAGAGGTGGCGCCGGTGCTGCCCTCCCCTCCCCCAAAGACGAATCTAGGTCTTCGGCCATGTCAAGGGCCAGTTGTAGTATTCTTCGAGGGTCTTGTGTTCGTCGGCTCCATGAGGTTGAAAGGGGGGGGTCCATGTCATCGCACCCTGGAAACACCTGAGCCAACCTGACCCTCATCACGTCATCATCCATTGGATTGTTGAGCATCGTGCGGCTCATTGGTTGTATGAGAGTGCCCTTAGCAACATCCTTTAACTCACCGCCGACATCTTTAAGCAGGAGTATGCAAGAAGTGTCCTGAGGAAAAACTTGTTGTTGGGAATCATGAGATGGCAGCAGTCATGCATCAAAGGCATAAAGGAGATGACGTGCACTAACTAACTAGTTACCTTGGTGATGGCGTGGAGCTCGGCTAATGTAGAGACACGGCCGATGTTGGCGGTCGGCCTATCATCATCTGCATTCTCCCGCTCGGGTGCCTCACAAAGCACCACCGCCGTCGGCTACGCCTTATTGGTATCTTTGGCGGGAGGGGGCGTTGGTGTGACCAAAACGAGAGGCTGCGTCCTGGCGTTGACGGCCGACAGGGTCACCAGGTCCGGCGACACGTTAACATTGATGCCCGAGTTGCTGCTGCTTAAGTTGGGCAGATGTATCGGCCCCTCTCGACCGCCCGCATTCCAAGCAGTAAGCCCCTCGAAAAACTCAGGGGGGTCATCGCGTGGAGCTTCTCTTCCACTAACTTGTCCACTATTTTCTCGTCCACTGCCTTCTCCTCTAGTGTCTGCACCTTCATCTTCAGCTCTTCAACAACAGCTTTATCCTTAGCCGCCGACTGGTTCTTCCTCTCCCTTCTTTTCTTGGTGTCCTCTTTGTAGTACTCCTTGAACTTCATGCTGGTACTGAAGCCGGACACACGGCCAGCTAAGGACGGTGGCAACCCCTTGTCCCTCTTCTTGTAAGTATTCGTCACCCTATTGAAAACCGTGTCCCATGGCTCCGTCGAATCCTGGGATAACTCTTTGGCAGGAGCTTTCAGTTCCTCCTCCTGCAGAGACAAGGAAAGGTGAACCCGTTTAGATTCTTGGCTTCATTATTTTAATTAGAACGCAAAATAGACTTGATATCGGCGATAAATTCCTTACCAGCTTCTTCTCGAAGTCCTTCACCTTCAGATCGTCGGTGATGAACTCCCATGTTTCCTTGTCTAGGTAGTAGCGGGCCCGTACAAATTGCCTAAGCTGCAAGTCTGTGATTTTAAGCCAATGGTTGTCTTTACCAAGGCGTTCAAGCTCGGCGTCCTCCTTGTCCCAAATGGCTTGTTTCCCCTGTAATCGCCGCTTTCAAAGTGGTGGTTACCTATGTTCTGTTCCCGCATAGTCCTGCCCCAGTTAGTCCAATGTATAGCGTCAGCGGTAGCTATATCCGCCTTGAATATCTTAAACTCCTCTTCGTCGAGCATCCAATTTTTCTTACTAATAACCTCCCAGCTTTCACCTTTGTCAATGCTATTCTTCACCCGGGTTTTCCAGCTGCTCAAGGCGTTGCTCATCTTCGTGAGGGCTAGTTTGTTCATCGGGTTCTTTCTCTCGAGGTTTCTAAACCGCTCTGGGAATCTGTATCGCTTGTCAAGCCTCTTAAGGAGGTTATCGACCAAAGATGCATTGTCAGCATGTCTGATGTACTTCTGTTGATCGGCATGCTTTCCCGGATGATGCACCTGAGTTGCAGGCCGTACCCTTTGGCAAACGCCTCTGGCGCAATGGGTTGGCCACTTTCTGACATGGGCATAAAGGAGGAGGTGAAGCCTAATTTTAGGACTCCACCAAGCTAGGTGACGCGGGTGCATCCCATTGATGATTGGCACGCCAGGACGACCTACGATATGTAATGATAAGTCTAAGGTTGTGTCAAGTATTGTTGCTATGTTATTGAGTCCGAGTCCAGGTTAGGTTCAAGTCTGTTGTGTGTTTGGTTTGGGTCTATCCAACCGACTAGTTGCAGGCCTCCTATATAAAGGAGCCAGCCACCTAGGGTTTAGGAGAGTTCAGTTGTTTAGTCTAAAAACTATATTGTGCTCCACCGTGTATCATTCCTCCGGGAACGGCGATACCGTTTATCATATTATTGCTGCGAAGGTTCTTGTGTTTATCAAGGATTATCGTGCTCAGGTTTGAGGCGTGCTGATCTTCATCACGTTACTTGCTGGATTGATTCCTCTTCTTCAAGTGACGTTCATCGGCATTATTGGAAGGATTATTATCCGGGTTACTCGTTGTGAAAGATCGGAACAAACTATAAGATCATCGGCTAGATCCGTATCAGGTGGTATTAGAGCACTAAGTCGAGAGTTTTCTGCTGACTGCCGATCTACGGATTGTTCTTCGCCGAGCAGTTTTCAGATCGGTTCTGGTTTTTAATTGAAGTTTTGTTGGCAAGATTTGGATGCCGATTGATCTACTATGTTTCAATCCACGCGAAGTGCAGCCGCCGCCACACTACGAGGATCGAGGCGGGCGTGTCCTGCGATCGGCAGCAGTTCAAGCCTTCGCGGCACCGATCGGCGATCGGGTCGAGAGTCCCGGTACGTGACGTTTTCCAGGTCAATCGCTACCAGCGGTTTGACTTTTGTCGCTAGGATCGATCTCGATAGCTCACGTACGTGAGTTTTCCTTATGCAAAAAAAACATTTGTTTTTCTCCGCGTGAGCTGCAAAGGAAAAGGTAAAATCAGATCGTTCTCCTTACCGTGTGGTGTCCAGGAAGAGTCCAGTTTTTCTTTACATGAGGAAGTGTACCTGTCCGACAAAAAAAGGGCACCGATCAGCTACAGTTTGACTCGGCAAGGAAAGAGAAGGAGTTTGATTCGAATCAGTACAAAGTAAAAAAAAAGAGAGATCGGATCAGATTCAGGTCGTCCGTTTTTGGCAAGAGACAGCGATCTGGTTGTATTGTAATTGTCCAGAGTCCCTTCACTTCACGTTCTTTACCAGATCCGATCGAGGCAATTGAAAAAAAAACTGACCACGTACGTGAGCCAAGGTACGTGAGAGAAAGAAAGCCTCCAACGTGGAGTCCTGGTAGGTGGAGGCTAGGTACGAAAAAAAGAAGGATCGCTACAGGGACTTCTGTCTGTTTCGGCCACTGTTTCGGCCGCGTTGATTTTTTTCTGTTCTGTTACTGTGTTTTTTTGGCAGATTTTTGTGTGACGAAACAATATAGGATATGATGGATCTTCAGGACAATGTTAGTAGTGTACACTGATTTTTTAGACATGACGAATTGTGTACCCGTTGATTTATCAAAAAGGACATGGTACCTACTACATACTACAACCTCAGCAGAATACAAGTTATGGAAAGAGACAATGCAAGCTGGTTTTCTCTTATGTGTTGATCTTTCTCTAGATATGCAGTTTGACAACAATATCGCTTATCGTCTTGCAAAAAGGCGTGAGGATGCGTGAATTTTCCGGTGGTGGAATATGGACATACGTACGCGAGGTGTCTCAATGAATACAGTTTGGGAGGACTACAGAAAATTTTTACATCCTAAATTTTTGCACCATCAGAGATAGAGGACAAGGTGGTTGTTTCGGATGAGGTTGTACCATTAAGTGGGCTGAATTTGCAACTCAACAAGGTACAAGGCGATGCTTGCATGACAATTGATAAGGGCCCGCGTTGGAATTTATTTCAGGCATAGTGTATGATCAAAGGGAAAGCATGCAAGTTGATTGTTGATGGAGGAAACTGTACTAATGGCATTAGCAAGGCAATAGTGACAGCGTTGGGGTTGTCCACATGGCGTATTCCTGAACCTAAGCATCTACAGTGGTTAAATAGTTTTGGTATGGTGAAGGTAACTCGTAAGGTGCGTGTGTCATTTATAGTTGGTGATTATATTGATGAGATTGAGTGTGATGTGTTGTCATTGGAGGTATGTGGGCTGTTACTTGGTCGTCTATGGCAGTATGATCGCAACGTTACACATGCTGGAAGAGCAAATACGTATTCTTTTGTGCATGGTGGCAAACAAAAGACTTTAAAGCCTATGCAGGATGATCACATAAAGTCTGATGTAGAGCTGGTGGTACATAAGGAGAAGGTGCGCAAGGCTAAGACAAAATCTGGCCTAGCTAAGGTGCAGGATGGAGAGCATGATACACAGTGCGACAATGTTGATATTGCTTCAGCTATGCCTGTAGATGACAAGCCAGTGGAACTTGTTAGTGACAAGCAAGTTGAAGTGCATCCTCTTATTGCTGAGAGGAAGGATGTTGCAGCATGTGTTCAGAAGGTTGTTTGTGTTGACACAGGTGTTCAGACGGATGATAGTTGTGCTCCTAATGTTCTAATGCATGTGGTGCAGCGGGGTAACAAGAGCAGTTTGGTTAGCACACCTGTGAGGCGTTTTGTTGGGACAGTTGTGCGGATGCATAGAGGCAAGGATGGACATGTTCGCCAGTTGTGTGGTCCAGGCATTACTCATATGCCAGGTCGTGCAAAAAAGGTCCATGTTCAGCAACCACGGTTCTAGCAACAGTTGAGAAGAAGAAGACGGTGGCGCCTAGGTCCAAGATCGTATGGAGACGCAAGGAGGTGCAGGCGCCAAGGGCTGTATCAAGTTGAGCAGGCCAAGAGGAAGGATGTGGTGAGGAAGGCAAGCAAGACTTGAAGATGTCCAAGACGCGTGAAGCAATTGTTCATATCATGCCAGCTTTCCGACCCGACCCGCAAGCGTTGGGGACAACGCTTCTTGAAGGGGGGGATGATGATATGGGCATGAAGGAGGAGGTGAAGCCTAATTTTAGGACTCCACCAAGCTAGGTGATGCGGGCGCATCCCATTGATGATTAGCACACCAGAACGACCTACGATATGTAATGATAAGTCTAAGGTTGTGTCAAATATTGTTGCTATGTTATTGAGTCCGAGTCCAGGTTAGGTTCGAGTCCGTTGTGTGCTCGGTTTGGGTCTATCCAACCGACTAGTTGTAGGCCTCCTATATAAAGGAGCCAGCCACCTAGGGTTTACGGGAGTTCAGTTGTTTAGTCTAAAAACTATATTGTGCTCCACCGTGTATCATCCCTCCGGGGACGACGATACCATTTATCATATTATTGTTGCGGAGGTTCTTGTGCTCATCAAGGATCACAAAACTTATGAATTGGTAAGTTGTAATTTAGCAACCACTACAGTAGAATTATTTGTCACTAGAACTCTCAAAAACATCTTCTGAATTTTCTGTCATACACAAAACTTATGATTTTTCAGTCATACAATGTGGCTGCCTATGGTTGGTCATTAAACAGTCAGAAACTTCTAAATAAAATGAAAGTAAAAAAAATGGTTGGTCATTAAACAAGCATGGTGAGATGCAATTTAGCAACCACTACAGTAGAATTATGAGGCAACATTATGAGGCATTGATATACCAAATTTAGGCATATTCTCACACGTAACTGATCAGCGGAACATTGATACTAAAAGATGACCGAATATAAATAACTTGCTATATCAATTTTGTTCTTAATTAATCCGAGAGAAATAACTTGCTATATCAATTTTGTGTTCATCCAATAATCATGGATATAACTTCCATACTCTAGATACCTATTACAAGTAAGAATTCATGAATGAGCTAACTATGAAATGTTTGTTGAGTAGAACTTGACCTAACTTTATAATGTAACAACATTCTCTGCTACAGGATGATTTAACAATTAATAACATGAGCTACAGATAGTACAGTTTGTCAATCATGATGGCATACATTCAATCCAAATTTGTAGAACTAAACCAAACAGTGGAGGCAGAGTCCAGGCTACTAAGTTCAATATTTGTGAGTCAACTAGAACCAGATGTAAAACCACCTTGATACTATTAGCGACACATTTATCTGCATAATTGCATGATAATCGAAGGAAACGCTACATAATAGCGGGAATAAACTCAGGGAATGTTCTTAATTACTTAGGGAATGTTCTTAATTCCCGACAATCTGGTTTTGAACTGACCTAAGCTAGTACTTGGACAACCAGGGGACGGTGGGCGCTCAGACTATACCAAACATTGCATCCACACAAGACTAGATTGTCAGTTAATCCCCCAAGAATGGATGCAGAGCAGACATAATTCGAGGGTACCTGCTGCTGCGGTGGTCCTCAACGACGAGGGTGGCGGTGGTGCTCCTGCTGTGGGCGGGGCGGCGGGGGGCCTCCTCCTCCACGGGCTCTAGCACGGTGGTGGTGGGCCTCCTCCTCCACGGGCTTCAGCGCGGCGGCGGCAGGCCTCCTCCTCCACGGGCTCTAGCACGATGGTGGCGGGCCTCCTCCTCCGCGGTCTTCAGCGCGGCTGTGGCGGCTCCGGCAGCGAGCGCTAGCGCGGCGGTGGCGGCTTCGACAGCGAGGGATAGGGTTTGCGCGCGGGAGCGAGGCTAGAACGCGGCGAGTGAAGAATCGAATGGAGAAGGGAAATAAAAGGCCGAACCGTTTATTTGGCTAAGTCCATAGGTTTTGTGGCGCATTTCGGCAATATGCGCCACAAAAGTTGGAACTTCTGTGGCGCATACTACCGAAATGCGCCACAGAACCTATGGACTTAGTACAAAACGCGGTGCACGTGGTAGTTGACAAGATCACACACTTGCCTTAGTGGTCTCTGCTTGCTTGTGCCATTCTAAACCTGGGGCAGCCAGGTTCGAATCCTGGCTGTCTCACACTTTTTTCTTTTTTATATTTTTAATTATAGATCTGTTTAAAATAAAGCAAGAACATATACAAACATTCATATTTATTCAAAAAACTCTCTCCCCAAACATATACAATCATGTGATGTGTTTTTAATTATATATATGTTTAAAATAAAGCAAGAACATATACAAACATTCATATTTATTCAAAAAACTCTCTCTTTGAACATATACAATCATGTGATGTGTCGAGCTAGCGTCTCTTCACAATCTTCTTGCCCTTTTTCGTCGCGGTTGAATACTTTAGCCCGTGCACTTTGAGGTTTCTTCTTGTGAATGGATAACCTTTAGTAGGTAGTGTGGACTTCCTTCTTACTTTAATAGTAGTAGGCATGTCGAAGTACTTGTCGAATTCCTCTTCGATCTTTGGGTTGCCATTTTTGTCGAAGTTTTGCTCGTTGGCGGCTCCTTCCATTCCGATTATGCTCCTCTTGCCCCTCCTAACTACAACACGGTTGGGATTTGATAGGTCGGTAATAAAAAAACATTGATCAACTTGGCTAGCGAGTACCCAAGGCTATTATTTTGCGGAGGCGTTCTTCGTTGATTTGGCATCTGGTATAACCATTGTGGTGAAATACCGGCCTTCTTTTTCCATGTTCTTCGCCCATCTAACACGGAACATCGGTACGATCTCTCCACAATAGTCGAGCTCCCATATCTCCTTGATCCTTCCATAGAATCTTTCCATGACAGTAGTCTCGTCATCGGTGAAGGATAACATAGTTACTCTTGAGTTTTGTTATTCGCTATTCCTGTCCTTTTCCTCGGTGTAGAATCTGTAACCGTTTATGTCGTATGACTGATAGGTCCTTAGGTTGTGCCCTGGGCCCTGCGACAAGGAGAATATGAGTTTTTGATCTTCCGTAGAAGGCGTATATGGGGTATTGTCTAGTTTCCTTTTCTTGAACCAACCCGTGAAGTTGGAGTTGTGCTCTCTGTTTACGTCTCCCTTCTTCCTCGGCTGGCCCTGGTCGACGTACTCCTGCTCGATTAAGCATCTGTGCTCTTCGACCCAAGGGCCGACCACTTCAATGTGTTGTAGCGCGACTCGGTGTGCCCTGTCAAAGTCGGTGCATCGACCATCAATGCCGACATGTAGTGAGCAGTAGCCCTCGCGGTGACCATATCCACCGAGCCTGTTGAGGTGCTTCTTGGTGGGTATTCCAACATCCTCGTTCTCGGTGGTTAGATAATTCTGGCAGAAGGAGATGCACTCGTAGATCAGAAAGCCCTTGGATATGCTTCCATCTGGATGGGACCTGTTGTGAATGAATCCTTTAATGACACCGTTTAGCCTTTCAAACAGCATCATGTTGTGCAGGAATGTTGGCCCGAGCTGGATGATGTCATCCACGACATGTACAAGTAGATGCACCATGATGTCAAAGAATGCAGGCGGGAAGTAAATCTCAAGATCGCATAGTATCATCATGATCTCTTCCTGTAGCCTGTTGAGCTGCTTCACACCAATCGACTTCCTACATATGACATCGAAAAAGTTACAGAGGCCAAACAGCGTCTCACGGACATGCTCGTCCATTATCCTGCGGATCGAAACAGGGAGTATCTGCGTCATCAGCACGTGACAGTCGTGAGACTTCATACCTCTAAACCTCGTCTTCGCCAGGCCAGATATCTTCTTATCTTCCCCGAGTAACCGTGAGGAACTTTCACTCCTAGGAAGCACCTGAAAAACTGCTCGAGCTCCTCCAGACTTAGAGTGAAGCAGGCAGTGCGAAGCACCACCTCATTCTTCTTAACTCTTTCGCGGCGACCTTGAGTCCCTTCCGTCTGATCATCATCATCACTATCAGGGTACTGAAGATCTTTCTTGATGCCACGCAATTTAAGGTCCTTTCTTGCTTTCGGCCCATCCTTGGTCCTCTCCAGAATGTTTAGTAGAGTGCCAAGCAGACTCTCGGTAACGTTCTTCGTGATGTGCATTACATCGAGGCTATGGGGAGTGTGGAGGACCTTCCAATATGGAAGGTCCCAGAAAACAGACCTTGCGTTCGATACACCCAGCAGCGGCTTTGTCCTCGGTTGTTTTTTCCCGGCACAGGGCAATCTACCCAATTATTCAAAAGCTCCTCGATTTCTTCGCTTCTCCTCGGACGCGGGGCTCTTTCGAGCTGGTCCTTACCATTGAACAGGTCACCGCGTTTTCTCCACGGGTGATCCATGCGAAGCCACTTTCGAGTACATTGGAACACGGTTTTTGAAGACCTAGGATCCCTTGGTAGCTGGAGATGTGGTGTCTCATCCATGCAATTGACGCATGCATTGTGTCCGTGGTTCACCTGGACCGATACATATGCGTAACCAGGATAGTCCTGCAACATCGTGAGTAACGAGACTCTCAGATGGAAATATTCTTTAGTGTAGGCGTCCCACATATGGGCCGGCATCTCCCACAAGCTGGCTAACTCCTCTCTCAACAGCCCGAGATACAGATGCATATCGATACTTGGTTGTTGTGGCCCATGAATAAGAATGCTCATGTGTACGTACCTTTGCTTCGTGCACAGCCACGGGGGGAGGTTGTACGTCCATACAAACACGGGCCAGGTGCTATGCGTGCTACTCTGGTTTCCAAAAGGATTGAGTCCATCCGCGCTCATACCCAGCCTGACGTTCCTTGCATCGCCCCCGAACTCTTCGAACTCGATGTCTAATGCATTCCACTGGCTAGCGTCTGAAGGGTGTGTCAGGATCTTTCCCTTATCTAGATCATCTTCGGGTTTCTCTCTTTCCGCGTGCCATTGCATGAGCTTTTCTTCCTTAGGATCTATGAAATATCGCTGTAGACGGGGGTGATAGGAAAGTACCTCACCACTTTTCGAGGAACTTTCTTGTTCCCTCTCTTATACCGTCCTTGGCCACACACCGGACATGTGGTTCTATCCGCATACTCGTTCGGATAAAGTGCGTGATCATTAATGCATGCATGGTATTTAATGTGTGGTAGGTCGAGAGGGCACAGGATTTTCTTGGCCTCCTTGATACTTGTTGGCAATGTGTTCCCCTTAGGAAGTCGGTCGTGCCAGTATTCCATGTTCGCGTTGAAGCTCACATCGGTCCATTTGTGTTCGGCCTTCATCCCTAGAGCCTTGAGCGTTACACTCAAACGAGTATCCTCGGGGCGACACCTAGGATACAATGGAGTCATCTGGTCTACCTCCATTTGGGCCAGCTTGACTTTCTCTCTGGCTGCAGCTTTGTCATTGCTCGTCTCCTTGAGGAGCAGTTCTTGAACATGAGAGTCCTGCAAGGCCGAAGTTAGCAGCGTTTGTGTGTTCGTGTCTTTTCCTTCTTCATGATGATCATGCCCGTCGCCATCTCCTTCATGCGCATGCTCATCATGCCTGCCGGCATCTCCTTCGTCATGATGATCATGCCCGGTAGACTCTTCGTCTTCTCGCCCGCCCAAGTCTTCGTGACCACCATGTCCTGTCGGCGCCTCATTCAGGTCGCGTATGAAATCGCGCCTGAGAAGGTGACCCTCCAATTGTCCTTAATCAGGGTCGATCCAGCGCTGGAGTTTTCATGTTTGACATGGACATTTTATCGTGGTCTTGTTGTTAAAAATCATGTCCTCCTTCGTGTCTTTCTTGTACGTAGCAATTCGACCTTCGCTCATCGTGAGGACCATGGTTGCCTGAGCGGTCAAAACAGAGAGTATAGGTTAGAACGACACCATATGCACACACATGCATGAATGCTAGCCGGAAAAATTCGGCATGACCTTTCCTAAAATTAGGACATATGGGTAGTGCAAAAATTTGCCGAAATGGAAATGAATCAACATTTCGGCAAACATCCATGCACCACACCGGCCGTGACAACAACAAGCAAGCAACAAAAAACTTCCTCCCAATTCAAACATTCATGCACCACACAAGCATCATCTCGCCATGCATCGCACACACACCGCCCGCGCCACAAGCTTCACCTACATGTTCATGGCCAAGTACTCACCTAGTAGACTCAATAATAGCGAGACGAGACTACGCGATGAGAGAGTGTGGACAAATAGATCTACAAGTTGGTGGAGAGGAAATTAGTAAACAAATAGAGATGTGAGAGAGAAAAGTAAGGAACTTTTAGATCTACAAGTTGGAGGGAAGCTTCCACTTACCAATCTATGGACTAAAGTAGGTTTAGTTACAAGAAAATGGAGAAACTATGGGCAACATGGGGTGCGAGGGAGGAGGAAGACAAGCTGGGAGGAGGTAGAAAGGAAGAAGAGATGTGAAATGGGTGGTGGTGGATAGATAGGGTGGGAGCTTGCCACCTTTTTCACATGGATCTAGACACCCTCATCTGTGACGCATATGGTAGAAATGTGCCACAGATGCTCAAACTTCTGTGGCGCATATGGCCATATGCGCCACAGAACAATGTGGTGCGGGATAAAGTGGTGGGACCCAGGTTACTTTTCTATGGTGCATGTGTGGATATGCGCCACAGAAGTCAGACATATCTGTGGCGCATATCCACACATGCGCCACAGAAAGTGGGTCAAATAGATTTCGTGGTGGGGACCGCCTCCACATTCTGTGGCGCATAATGAAATATCCTCCACAAATGTTGCCTCTTCTATGGCGCATATCTCATTATGCGCCACCGAACTTGGATCGCCCCACCCCGGCTAGCGGGTCCCACCAAACTTCTGTGCCGCATGTTTTGAGAAATGCGCCACAAAAGTTTTTACTATCTGTGGCGAATATTTTCTAGTGCGCCACTAATAAATATCTGTGGCGCATGGTTTTACATATGCGCCACAAAGTATCTTGTCTACCTATAAGTTGTTTCCTAGTAGTGAGGCCAAGTTCACCCGACCTATCCTTCGACTCGTCGGTGCACACAAAGAAATTCGAGGTCCACCCAACAGACCCGACCAAGACGGCCCTAATCGCCAACAACTTGAGTTCCACATAGGAACTCGTGATCGTCGAATTTCTCCGTGAGCACTGGGAAATATTCGCCTGGTGTCTAGCGGACATGTCAGGGGTTCCCAGGGAATTCGCCGAGCACTCACTCAACGTGAATCCAGACGCAAGGCCAGTCAAGCAGACAATACAGCGACTGTCTGAACCAAGAGCAAAAGCAGTCGCTATGGAGATCAACAAACTCCTCGACGCAAATTTCATACGCGAGATCAAGGAAAGTACCTGGCTCGCTAACACAGTGCTTGTGCCTAAAAAAGACACAGATATCCTGCGGATGTCTCCTTGAATAAGCATTACCCAAAGGATCACTTCCCGTTGCCACGGATCGATCAAATAATCGACTCCACTGCGGGATGCAAGCACCTCTGCTTCCTTGACGCCTACTCAGGCTACAATCAGATTTGAATGAAGGAGGAAGACCAGGAAAAACGGCATTTACAACACCCTTTGGTGTGTTCTACTACAACATGATGCCCTTCAGGCTAAAAAACGCAGGAGCCACCTATCAACGGTGCATGCAGGCTTGCCTCAAGAACCAACTTGGTTGCAATATCCAAGTCAACATCGACGACATCGTCGTCAAAAGCAAGGAAGAGGCCGCATTAATTGATGATATCCGCGAGACCTTCGCTAACCTCGACTGCTATCGGATCAAGCTCAATCCAGACAAATGCGCCTTCGGCGTGCCATCTGGGCAACTACTCGGGTATCTCATCTCTGCGAGGGGATCGAGGCAAACCCGAAGAAAATAAAGGCCATACTAGCCATGGAGAAGCCGAAGAACGTAAAAGGCGTCCAACAGCTCGCTGGGCGAATCACGGCGCTCAGTCGATTCATTAGTCAAATGGGTGAAAAGGCATTGCCCTTCTACCTACTCCTCCGCAAAGATGACAAGTTCGAGTGGACAGACTAAGTGCAAGAAGCATTTGAAGACCTCAAGCGTCTACAATCCACCTCGCCAGTACTAGTGATGCCTCGCAAAAAGGAACCACTACTACTCTACATCTCCGCCACCAAACCAGGTGGTCAGCACGATGCTCGTGGTGGAACGAGTCAAAGATAATAAAGTCCACGAGGTATAGCGCCTAGTATACTACATCAGTGAGGTGCTCACGCCAACAAAGCAGTGGTACCCGCACTACCAGAAGCTGGCGTATGGCATCTTCATGACAGCCAGGCGACTGCGTCACTACTTCCAGAAGCACTCAATCATGGTGGTAAACGACGCCCCACTCGGGCATATACTCAATAATCCTAACGCCACTGGATGAGTCGCGCTCTGGGGCATAGAGCTGTCGCCATCGACATCACCTACGAGAAGCGTGACTCGATAAAGTCGCAAGTTCTCCTGGACTTCCTCGTGCACTGGATGGAGAACCAGCTCCCCGACAATCCAGATATGTCCTATCTCTAGACAATGCACTTCGACGGGTCCAAGCGAAAGGACGGAGCCGGCACAGGTGTCATATTGACATCACCCCAAGGAGACAAGATGAAATATATTCTGCGAATGCAGTTCACTTCCTCCAATAACGAAGCCGAGTACGAGGCCTTAATACACAGGATGCGGATGGCGAAAGCCTTCGGTGCCAAGAGGATAATCATCTATGGCGACTCCAAGCTGGTGGTCAACCAAACGATGCACGAGTGCGACGCACTGAGCGACAACATGATCGCCTATCGTGACCTCTACGACACACTCGAGGGAGACTTCGACGGCTGTGAGCTGCAGCACGTCGGCCATGAAAGCAACGAAGAGGTAGATATACTCGCCAACATCGGCTCCACCTGCGCCCCCACACCACCTGGGTATTCCTCGAGCGCATCTGCGAGCGCTCCATCAAGTCCAAGGCTCCATAAAGCAAGTACGGCAACAGACTCGGGGGCTACACCACCCAACGAGTCAATGGCACTCGATGACATGGAGCTTAGCACGGGACTCGAAGGCCCAATGGAGGTCATGATGATCGAGTCATCTTGGACACAACCGTACATTACATATCTACTTAGCAAGAGGCTGCTAGATGACCCAACTGATGCGCAACACATCGCGCGACGATCCAAGGCATTCGCCCTCATCAACGGCGAACTGTACAAGCACAGAATCATAGGGGTACTTCAACGGTGCGTCTCCAACGGGGATGGAAGGTCCGTCCTCCTCGACATACATGAAGGCACTTGTGTACACCATGCCGGCAGTCGTGCTCTCATCGCCAAAGCTCTGCGAGTAGGATTCTATTGGCCCACGGCCATGCGCGATACCAAGGACATCGTCCAGCGCTGCAACGCTTGCTAGCGATTCGCGGACAAACCACACGCACCTGGCGCAGAACTCAGGCCAATACCATTGTCTTGGCCCTTCGCACAATAGGGACTCGACATGGTCGGCAAGCTCCCAAAGTCCACATGAGGAGGCTACGTCTACCTCTTAGTCAGAGTCGACAAATTCACCAAGTGGATTGAGGCCATGCCGGTGACGAATCAATAAGGCGCCAGGGCCGTCAAATTCTTCGAGTCCATTGTCTACCGCTTTGGAGTGCCACATAGCATCATCACGGAAAATGGGACGAACTTCACCTCCAAGGAGTTCTAGGAATTCTGTGAAAACCTGGGAATCAACATTAGCTACGCCTCGGTGGCTCACCCTCAGACCAACGGACAAGTCGGAAAGGCCAACGGCCTCGTCTGCGGCAGAATCAAGAAACGACTCCTTCGGCCACTCAAACAAGTCGTCGGGTGCTAGAAAGACGAGCTACAATCCGTACTTTGGAGCCTACGCACAACTCCAAACAGCGCCACTGGATACACTCCGTTCTTCATGGTGCAGGGTGCTAAAGCGGTGCTACCCGCAGAAGTGCACTACAAAGCCCCACGGGTGATTGCATACAACGAGACGGAGTCAACTCTCGCACTCGAAGACTCCGTCGACCTCCTTGACGAGGCACGCGAGATCGCAGCGGAGAGATCAACGATCTACCAATAGATCCTCTTCAACTACCACAGCAGAAGGCTACGCCCTAGATCCTTCATCGAAGGAGACCTGGTCCTGTGACTGAAGCAGCAAGGGCATCTCAAGCTCGAGTCCCCTTGGGAAGGACCCTATGTGATTATAGAAGTAATCCCAGGTGGAGCCTATCGCCCTAAAGATTTCAAGAGCGGAGTCGCATACTCCAACCCCTGGAACATCGTGCAGCTGCGTCGTTTCTACCCCTAGTCATTTTTTACATTACAAATAAGGCTATTCAGTCAGGCTACTTAGCCACACATTATACCTCGTACTATTCTACGAATAAATAAAGCTAAGTGCCCCAAAACTCTGTGTCTTTTTCTATTTTCTCGCAATTTCATCACTCGGGAGCTGCGCCACCCTTTACACCTCCGGTCTACGAACAAATCGCAGTATCCTGAGTAGATGACACACTACCAATTGAACCCTTGACAAACACCAATCCAGTTGCAACGCACCTGACAGGTTGGCAAGGTGCTGAGATAAATACACGTCAGGCTAACGAAAAGGAACTGGAGAGTACAATACACTCGAAAAATATACAAGCTAGCAAGCTCTTCACATAACGGGTACTAAATAAACCCAATACAGTCATACGAACTTTACAACACTTGTACATCTATGTGCAGGACACAAATTATGCTACTGCTGCAAAAGAAGAATGTTCGTTTGCTCCTCGAAGAAATCGACGATGTCCTCTGCTGGCCGATCCACTGCTTGATTATGCGGAACCATGTCCCAAGTCATTCCTTCTAGCGGAGGCGGCGGCCCAGCGGAAACATACGCGACATCTACATCTGGCCTATGCAGTCGCACCAGCGACATCGCAACTTTGGCACCTGGGACCAACTGCTGTCGTACGCACTCGTGAACCGCGCTCATATCCTGAAACTTCGCTAGGAGAGCCAGCAAGCTTGAAGGCACCACGTCGAGAGGAAACATTGCTTGGAAGATATGCCTAAGGCACGACTGCGCCTTCTTTAGGCATTGAAGTACTCGTGAAGAATGATCCTGCAGGGTCGCCAATGCGACTGCACGGTCGTGGTCCACCCAAAAATACCCACTAGCCTGCAGCTGCTCCTGGGTCAGGTTATTCATTCGAATGGCCACACGGTCCTTCTCATCTTGCGGATGACGAGCACTAACAACTACACCAAGCAAGCAACAAAGTGTAAGGACAAGGCATCGCCGCGACTAGCTAAAAGACAAAGATGAGAAGAGAGCTAACATTTAAACTGCTCGTTCAACTATGCCACCTCATCCAAGAGATACTTCTCGCGGGCGGTGGCCTTCTTAGCTTTCGACTTCCACACATCCGCTTTACCGCGGATGATGGGCAACTCACGCTCCAATTTCTTAATGTGGTCGCACAGTCACGAAAGCAATGACAGTTCCTCCACCTTTGAACGTGGCTGCGCCGTGGTTTCATCATTGGGAAGAGAGTGATGAGGATCACTCGAAGGACCACTTGAAGTACCCTATCACAGTCAAGCAAGAAGCAAATAAGGTAGCAAGAATACATTGATAAAAGCACGAATGTGTTCAAGCACAACAAAGTATTGATAGGGACACTCCCACAAAAACATAGTTTAGACAAAAGGAAGCTACAACTATTACAGAATGGAAACTAACGAGCAATCTGCTTCTTCGACTTGGACTTCGACTTCGGGGGCCTCAACGAATCTGTGGCAGCCTCTAACGCCATAGACTTTCCGGTGGTAGCCCCGAACACCGCAGTCTTCGCCGTCTTCGCTCGTTGCAGCTCCGCGGAGTATTTCGAGACCGTATCAATGTGATGTGGCCCATACTTACCACAACTAGTAGCGAAGGGAGCAAACACTACCTGTTGGCCATCTGCATCGACCGGCATCGCCTTGGAGATCGCGCTGGGATCGAACTCCATGCCATGGGCTTGTGCCATAGCGAGTGCCATGGTGGCAGCAACAGACCGCTGGGAGTTCTTGAAGTCCATGGGAATACCTCCGGCGAAGGATTTCACCAGATCGCCAAGATTGTCAATTAGGCTGGCCTTTGGAGTGAGATCCTCCCGGAGGCAGCTCAACACATCTTTGGCTTTTCCTAGCATCTCTTGGAGGGAGGCACTGCGATCCCCGACTACGGCCACGACATCATCAAGAGCATCCTTGTGGCGCAAGGCCTGGGTGTTGAAGCCCAGACCAGCAACATCTAAAGAAGACAAAGTTTCAACAAAAGGATAAGCAAACCAAGAAAGGAATAATTCAAGCAAAGCACAAGGGAAAGCAAATCAATTACCTAAGAGTGCCTTCGCAATCGAGAAAGCTGTTCCGTGAACAACTTCTCCCTCTCAGCGGTGAAAGCGCGTAGGTCCTCCTCACACTTCTTCGACTCCTCCAAGGCTGCGAGTGCCTCGTCGCGCTTCTTCTCTGCCACCGCAAAGCCCCTTCTCGAGGGAAGTAACGCGACAGAGAAGTTCATTATGTTCACCTGTAAAAGGCAGAACACGACAAGGTATATGAGCCCACAAATCCAAGTGCAAAGGAGATTAAAGAGACAAAGTCAAGAACAAACCTTCAACTGCACGGTGGAGATTGTCCAGCAGGGCGTGCTATCGACCCAAAGCAAGGATTTGCTCCGCAAGGCGAGCAGATTCCTTCACAATGAGCTACACCAAGAAAAACGAAGACTCAGCGTCAGCCAAAAGCACAAATTCGACTGATAAACAAAAAAAGACACTCACATTTTCCTCCGGGGACTCCGAAGATGCCTGCCGGGAAGTCGTCCGTGCAACCATCTAGTGCTCCCCAGCATGTGGGGAACTCAAAGAATTGGCATCGGAGTGGGCCTCCACTGGAGGAGAAGGAGACCATGCGGCCGCCTCCTTGGTCTTGGAGTCTGCCACTCCAGACTCTTTTACAAATTGGACGTCGTTATAAGACGATGCTTTTTGACTGCAAAACAGGCCCGCACGCCACCTCAGAAGAAGAATTTTCTAAGAAGAACATGATGAACTAGCGGATATAAAACTCACCAGTTAAATTTGTCGAGGTCAAAGGATTTATCTGATGACTCCTTCGGCAACCTCAGCTTCTTCTGAGAAGGAGGAGCCACGACGCGGACAAGAACGGTGGGGATGGGTTCCTCTGCAATAGCAGTAGGAGAGCCCCCCAGCATCGACGGCGAGGACGCGTCCGAATCTTTGTTGCGGGAACGCTTGTGAGTCCCGCGGTCATCAGACTCAGGGGCTTCCCCTTCTTCCTCCATGGGGAATGTGGAACCCGACTCGTCCTCTTCCTCCACTTCGCGAGGAATAATCCCTTCAGACTGAGGAGGAAAACTAGCAGCCATGTTCTAGTCCTGCAATCAGAAGATACATCATTATATATCAAGTACTTGGTAGGCAATCGAAAAAGTAAACTACTTCACAGTACAGTTCTACCTCACGAGGAGAGTTATTAGTGTCAAAAGGAGGCACAACTGGTTCGCCTGAGAGATCCTCCTTGGCGGTGTACTTGGTCACTACTAGAAACCTCTTGTCTACCTCACCCGCAGAAATGCCCTCCGTAGATATGCGAGTGACATCGCTCGCACCAGCCCAGCGGTACATCGGGTTGATTCTGGCCTGTAGAGGCTAGATGCAGTGGCACAACCAAGTGTGAATGAGCGTAGCGCCACCTTCTTCTCTCCCTATATGGCCTTCAAGGTCGCAGACACGCTGGTACAGCATCTCTGTTTCCTCGGACTCGCCAAGCATCACGACGTTCTTCCAGGAGTGCCTCCTCTTGCAAGCAGCCACGGGACCGAAGGGCGCGAGTCCATAGTGCTCTCCGTCGGCCTTCTGGTCACGGACATAGAACCACTTGTCTCTCCACCCTTGGATAGATGCGGTGATCTTGATATCGAAGTAGGTGGTGGAAGAGTCGACGTGGATCCCACAGCCCCTACATCGTAGACTACAGAGCCCGACGCCGACTGACTCTTAAGCTTAAAAATATTCTTGAAGAGACCAAAGTGTGGCTCGATTCCAAGCCAGCACTCACATAGAGTGATGAAACAAGAAAAATGAAGAATCGAATTTGGGGACAACTGATGCAGCTGGAGCCCATAGAAGCAGAGAAGACCCCTAACAAACGGATGCAGGGGGAGAGAAAGACCTCAAATGATGAACGCAATGAACATCACTCGGAAACCCACAGGAGGATGGGGGATTACCTCGTCACCAGGCACTCGAGAGTCATCTTCCATGGAAGGAAGTGCTCCATCTTGACGAAGCATGTGCAACTCCGAAGACGTGATGATAGATGCGCGCCAGGAACCGTTGGTGATGTGGGTGCCCACGGAGGTGGTGCCTCCCTTCTTCTTGGCGGCGGCAATGGTAGCTGCAGATCCCGCGCCGGCGCCTCCTTTCTTCTTGTCCATCTTTCGATGGTGATGAGAACATAGAAAGTAGCCAGGGAATACGCGCAGCTGGTCCAGTGCCATCGAGGGGATGAGCGCAAGGGAGCAGAAACAGCAACAATGGCGAAGGAAGCACGAGCGAGAAGAGAGATGGGGAAAAATTACCGCAGCTGCGCTGCTACTTAACCTCCTCGCAGGTGTCATCCAACGACTAGCAGAAACCCTACTAAACGTATGGCGCACATCGCCTTCGATGTGTGGCGAAGGTGAATCACGAACCGTCCCCCACTACTTCCATTACGCACGGACATCGAGGAGACGCAGTTAAAACAGAAGATTACGCACGCCCAGTCAAATCAAAGTCAGAAAGTAGGACCCACTGCTTCTCACATCCCATCAAAGCCGCTCACGCGGGCATCTAAAGTCATCACATCATCAACACTGACATCATCGATTCCAACGGAAGAAGATTTTGACTACTTCAGTCCTTGCTCGAGTCTTTGACTCAACCAAGCACTCGGGGGATACTCCTAACAGGAGCGCTGGCCGCGCACCCGAAAGAATTTTTATGCAGGTGTATAATCTTCACGAAAACCCATCACTCGAATCAACGATTCGATTGTGAACTATGGGTTACTCCCATAGGGAGCACCGGAAGCACATTCGACTGAAACAAGCAACAAAAGACGACAGTAGTCGCAAATGTTTTAGTCCCCACCTGGGTCTACGACTCGAATAGGCACTCAGGGACTACTCCTATAGGGAGCGCTGGTCGCGCACCCTATGATTATTTGTACATCGCACTATGTGTTGATAACATCCACACTCGAATGCTGTGGTGACTCCGCCTCATATTTTCCCTACAAAGAGATCATGTCTCCTGGGCCACCTGAATCATCTCCGTGATGACAAAAATTCGGATGCCGCGCTTACAGCGTGAAGATAAGACCTGAATAAGGCCTGGCAACGCATCCGCTGTTCACTGCCAGAAATATATCCGTACCTACAGGTACGAGGAACATGTCTTGACGGATGCGTCGAGTGCTCACATTTATACACTAGAATTCGACTCATGTAAGACCTGTGTGGCCTGAGTTGAATTACGCCAGCACTTTTCCGAATTCGAGTCCGAGGACTCGAGTTTGAGTAGATTGCATTGTTTTTCCTAAGGCAGTTAACTGATACCGATACATCGGATAAATCAGACACGTATATCAACAATCTCTATGGCATAAATAGAACACTCGAAAAAAATGTTCAGTCATGCACTTGAAAGACTTCATAAAATCTCCAGTCGAATCTGCGATTCCACTGGACACTCGGGGGCTACTGACATGGGTATCCCCTACAGGTACTTGAGTTTGGCATATACGGTTCAGATACAGCAGAAGCCCACGGTGTTGCCAAGGCCCAGTATAGGATTCAGGTGACCCACGGAGACTCCGATTGCTTGCAACACAAGAAGAAGCTTAAGATAGAAAGTTTAAATGGATGAACCCTAATCTGTAACCGACTCGACCTGCAACCTGAGATCTAGCCTATCTATATAAAGGCTGGGAGGAGGCGGCAAGGAGGATAATCACCACCCTAGTTTCCACAGCAATCGCCAGATTGCATCTGCGCACCCCCTGTAACCAAAGACTCCCTCGATAATTCCAAGAGCAGATAAGCAGGAGTAGGGACCTCTACGATGCATGAACCTGGGTAAACCTTGGTCCCTGTGTGCATGTTTGCTAGACGATTGATGCCTTCAGCGCTCCCTCCTTCTCCAAAACGCAAGTCCATAACAATGGACATTGACAAGTTAAACCCTCGTCACTCTCTGATCCAAATTAATGTTATTAGCTTTTTCTAGATTCGGTTGTATCTAGTACTAAAACATGATTAGATACATCTGAATCTAGACAATCCCGAAACATTAATTTAGATCGGAGAGACTATATAACTTCAGCAGAGGCATCACAGACCTTAGTTAATCCATATTGGGAAGGCTGTGTAAATTACGGAGTAATTGTTAAAGGGTTAGTAAAGAACAAGTGAGCGCACGCATACATGCAAAATGGATTACCGGGAGATCAACGTGAGGTCATGCGAGCAGCTGAGAAAATCGATCATCGGGAGATAAACGTGAGGTCATGCGAGCAGCTGAAGACAATCAACATACTGATGATATGGATCGGGTTAGAAAAAAAAGGTGCAATGCCTACCAGCTGGGATCGATTAGAGTACAGTTTCCAGATCGATCTAGCATGCTCGGCCGCCGCTACCGCATGTGGAGGCAGGTGTGCCTACAGGACACTTCGAAAGATTTTTCCATGCACTTGGCGCGTTATACAATTGATTGGAGGATTCTCAGATGTAGCCCGGTGGCCAGATTGCTCGCGTCTGCAATATCGGGAAGGGAAAGCCAATAATCCATCTAGAGCACTGATGGCGTTGCAGAAATTTTTAGCACACAGCTGACGCCGCATCTAGATCGGAGCCTTCAGCTGGCGCGTCGCTGGCCGGTGGCATGGTAGCGCGCGATGAATTATGCGCGGTGATTCCTGCACCTCTAAACGAATATGGGAGGACGTGGCAGCCTTCAAGAAGATATGTTTATATCTTGTTATCATGCTAGATAATTGTGTTGGGCCTAGTCAATTAAACTGATAGATGTATCCGTAATCTTCTAGGACTCTTAAGCCGTACATTAAAAATCTCACACGATTCCTTATTTCATCATAGCCATACAATTAAGATCGTAAGGCTAGTTTTATATGTTTTCCTAGAATTAACGTGGAGTTTCCTACGGTGCCTCCAATTAGTAAATATAAGATATAAGATGTTGAGATATTATATTGGTATAGAGTGAGTCTTTGTATTATAGTAAATTTTTGTTTGCATGGGTATTTAGTTGGGTACGTTTTGTTTCAGCTATTGTAGTTAACCAAGTCTTTTTTTTAGGAAGTGTAGTTAACCAAGTCTTGCCTAAAAATTTGCTAAACAATTGTAATAAGAAATGGTCTCACAATTGAAGGCTTAGGTATTGTAGTGTTTAGTCTTGAAGGCTTATTTCTAGAGACACTCAACACCACAGAATATAATAATTGACTTGATAGCTCTTTTTAAAAAGATTTGTTCGATTGAGTTAATGTTTAGCGGTTTTTGTGAGCATGCCAAAGTTTGACTTGTGAATCATAAGAATGAATAGCTTTATGCGTGTCAAACTTCATGGGATGCCAACAACTCTGCTAGACTATGAACGATCTTAATGGAGGAAACTCCTAAATTTTGGCAATGAGTTGATTAAACATATGTAGCAGCAATGCTATAATGGGTAAGATTTTTGGCACACCCGGGTAGCTATGTTCATGATGGAAACACTGCTCTGGCTATTATGAGTAATCATTGTGCAAAAGGAACAAAAATCTTAGTGATGCCATGAGTGTCTATCACAGCCCGATAAACTAATTAAAATCTTTGGCATGCTCTCAATTACTTAAGAACTGGAATTATTGAAGGACAATAAATAGAAAAATAGTGCTTGAAAAGTCTTGATTTACTGATGTGGGAGAATTGAGATACTCTAGTATATATAGTATATATGCTTTTCATGACAAACTCTCACACTCTTAGTTTTACATCATTATACTTTATTGTTCAAAGGCAAGCCTATGAGTTGATTACATGACATGGAATAAAGTTTACTCATTTGAATCATCCATGTTAACAATAATTTTGCTGCACTATAAAGATGCATAAAACCCGTATGATACGCTAGCCATTACTCTATATATGCTGAAGTTTTTCAGATTTATTAAGTGAAGGAAACATGAGACTACCAATCATGAGTAAGATCATCATCTCGTTATTTCAGTTTAAATGCTGAGTTCCTTTTTGATTTTGGTTTTCTTGCACGATGACGATCAAGTTTAAGCTTGGGGAGGTTGATGGCTCTGAAATATAGCCATCTACGTCCATATTTAAATTGGATATTATTTATAATTTTGATAAAATATCTCTCTAAACCTTGCCACTAATGCCTAATGATCAAAGGGGTATGCAATCCTTTCTTTCTATTTTTCCCTGCACAGATAATGACGTTTGATGATGGGAATCACTACATTTAAACCAAGAGTCGTGAAGTGGAGACATACGCTTTAACGACCAACTATACGGCAGGAATAAAATTCTGGCCGTATAGTTCTGGTCGTATAGTTGCCATCGACATTGCTAGCTCAAACAGAACAACTTTCATGAAGGGACGCCTATATAAAGAGGCCTCGAGCCACGAGAAAAGAGAGCTCTTTCCGATCATCAGCCACCCCTAGATCTCCATCCACAACACCGATGAGCCGCTGGAGGAATAGACTTAGATATAATCTCCAAACCCTTCTCCACCACCATATCCATATTCCACAACTTGTAATAGTAGATCTCATCTTCGATTGGCGACATTGTAAGACTATTTGCTATCAATCTCATGATTTCCACTACAATGTTTATGATCTTTGATCTCATCTCTATGTGTGAGTAATTGTAACACCCTCAGAATCGACCCTATGCAAGTTTCAGCGCTTCCCGCCAAACCCGCATAGAAACGATTCAAAGGTGCCCACCAGGCACTTGCGTGCGGGTGGAAAACGAAGTAATATCATTACACAATAGTCCTCGATGGAACCCACAAAACATATATAAACAACAGCGACTCAAAGAGTGAAGAATACAGATTTACAGTACAAAGATCCAAATCACCTTGAAAACGATAGAGCGTCCGAGTACGGACAAGATGCAAATTGAGCTAAGAGCCCTGAAGAATAACCAATGGCGTCCATAACCCTGCCCAGGCCAAGCCGGAAGGGTAACCCTGCTAACGACGTCGATCTCAAAACCTGCTTAAGACAAAGGGGTGCCGACAAAGGGCAAAGGAAAAAGAGAGCGGTCAGTACTGAGGCCAGTACACGGCGAGACTAGACTTCGACGGTCCTCGCCTACATAGGTATGGTGGACTGAAGCGGCAGCGCGGCATGCACTAAACAACCTATAGAGACTCGATACAAATAGCGGCTATCAGAGAGGGGTAAGAAAGACCTATTCGGAACCAACCTGATACTACCACCAAACATACCCATCCTGGTATTTCCCCCCTCGAGACCAAACGAGGAAGTCAACCGAGGAACTCACACAGTTGGCAGTTTTATTCATTCCGTTATAGTTGCGGCAATTACTAGTCAGGTATAGATAGTCATCCTGATATAATAAGCAGTGGGCACTTTTAGTTAACCATTCCATTGTAGTTGCAACACTTACTAGTCAGATACAATTAGCATGAGATATTCCGAACCCAGCAGTTGTTGGTACTTTTATTTAGCCATTCCGTTGTAGTGAAGCTGATTACTAGTCATATCGGACACAAGTCAAATTCTAACGGTAAACTTTAGTTATAGTTGTCTATGATCGAGAACTGTGCTCCAAGTCGTCCATAACCGCGGACACGGCTTTTCGAAAAGATTTAACCCTGCAGGGGTGCACCAAAGTATCCACACGCACTTCGACCCTTTTTGCCAGATCAGTTAACATACACCCATCGTTATGTCGGCGGGGCCTAAGTCATGACGTTTCCCAGACCCAAAGCAAGTACATAGGGGCCACCCCACTAAGCTACCCGCAACGAAGTTGGCCGGCTTCGGAATGGACCCAGGGTTTGTGTCAGTGGCTGTAAACGACTGGGAACCCGAAAGTGTGACTGGGCTTGTCGATACCGCGAAAACACTCCGCAATCCTAAACAGTACAGGTGCTCCACGCACAATCTTAAATAAAGCAGTAAAGCATGGCATAAGTACAGGATAGTAATAAAGCCCCAAACTACTTTGTGGCCCCCAGTACAGTACTTGGAATCAGGTACTAAATCGATGGGGGTGCCCACACACCCCACCTGTGGTTAGCGCGCTCGATCTCGGAACAGGTGTCAAGAACTCGAGGTCCTACGCGACACCAGTGAGCGGTTAAAAACTAAATATTGTCTATTACCCACCGGTGCCTCTGCATTTACCTACTTCAATTTTAGTTATTAAACAATAATTAAAGCCAAGAGCATCTCCAACATAAAGCATGCGGCAATACTCCAACAACTGTGGTACTGGACGACACGCAACAGCACCTGAGCAAGCGACTACGACGCGCAAGTCCAACTATCTACCAATCAACAGGAAATAGGATGTGTCCAAGGCAATATAAGGCTGCAAGGGATATCACGGGTACAAAAACTAGAGCATCGCAACACAGATAACAATAGATCAATAGGGGGAAATAAATACTATAAAAGTAAGATAGGTAGAAAGGGGAAGGTGCTCGCCTGAAAACATTGCCGAGGGTTCATCCGAAGATCGGGTCGACACTCGCATCAACTCATCGGCCTAATCCGTGAAGAAGCAAAGCACTAGAAGAAACACCGGATGGACTATTTAATACTACGGTAGAAAATCGGGCATGATGCATGTATGGTGTATGACATGGCAAGGATGCGATGCGATTAGGTAATATTAAGTGGAACCGGGGCCCCGACGATTAATTACTAAGTTCATATTGTCTAGATACCCCGCAATTTAAATATTGTCTTATCAAGGAAAAAATATATCACCGGTTCGCTACACAAATTTAAATGGAGTCCGGAATAAGACAAAGGTATTCCGCATATCGACTCCATATTTAATTATGAAGTGAATCGGCATAAGGCCCCCAAACCATAAGATATGTGTGCAAGCATGAACATTTTAGATGCAACAGATATATATTTCATTTATAAAAAATAGGGTCTTAGGAAGAGGGTCACACATGGGTTCGGCGATCTTGGACTCCGGGGTTCGGCCTCGACGTCGGGGTTGGTCTTCGGTTTCCACGTGGGCGGTCTTGGCGTTCCGGGCATCGGATCCTCGAGACCGGGGTCCTTGGAATTCCACCTCGAGCGAGGGTGTGAACTTGATTTGAGCACCAGCAGACTTTTGTCAATTTCCCTTCGGAAGATCTTGGCGTGTCGGTCTTGGAGTCCATGTGTTGATCTTGCTAGCACGGGATCCCGAGACAGATGAACTACCGAAGATCTTGACAGTAACTCGAAACGGCAGTCCTCTATTGGCTTGAGCCAGCCCAACACCTCACTCACCATTGACACACCAAGGCCACACCCGGACAGGCAGATACATGAGGCAGAGGGACTCAAGCGAGGAGAGCCACTCGAGGTGAAGCGCTCGGATTCAGGCTTGCGGACGACGAAGATAGGGCGCCGGGCGGGGCGAGCAGGGACACGGCCGCCAGGGGCTCCACGACAAGGGCGAGGGTGAGGCCGACGGCGGCCTGCTGGGCGGAGAAGCAGCAATGGCCGGAGGAGGGCGGCGCTCGGTGAGACACAGGGCGCGAGGGCCATGACGGCGCCTAGCAGAGATGAGCAGGGCCGGGGGAGGGACGCTGGGGAGGCGAGAGCTCGCTACCGGGAAGGGAGGTCGTGGCGGCCAGAGGGAGAGCGGGACCGCGGCCGGAGGAGAGGAGGTCCAGAGGCGGCGCTGCGGCTCAGGCTCGCAGAGGCGCGGGCGGTGTCGCGAGGCGGCCTGGGTGCAGACGACAGTGAGCGCGAGCTCACGCGTGCGGGGCATGAGACAGGGGTGGGCGGGGACCGCGTCTCAGGAGGGAGTCGACGGAGCGACGAGGCACAGGCCGGGCTCGCATGGCAGGGCCGGTGACGCGAAGGAGAGGCGCCGGTCGGGGACGGCGCCGGGAAGCAGGGAATCGTCCTGGCGGTGAGGAGCGCCAGGGAGGAGGCGGAACTGCGGAGGCGGCCGGACGTGAGGAGGCCGGCGGCGGCGATTGGGGATCGAGGGAGGAAGGAGGCGAGAGGAGCAGCCGCGGGCGTACGCGGGGGAGAAGAGAGCCAGGGGAGAGAGCGGGGTCGGGGAGGGAATCCCGGGGTGGGGCCCAGCGGCAGGAGCCTGTCGGGAGGAGGGGGCTTCCTCCCGGGCGGTTGGTGTGGAGGCGTGGGGTGTGGGTGGGGCCAGCGGGTGGCTGGCGGCAGGTGGAGGGGGTGGCAGGCAGGGGCCAGGGGTGAGGTGGCGCGTGGTGGTTGGCTGGAGGAGTGGGCCAGGGTGAGGTGGCGACAGGGGATTGGAGGGGGTGAGGTGGAGGGCTGGGTAGGAAAATAGGGTAGGGATTTTTTTGGTAGAAAAGATTAGGGTAGATTATGGGTAGGTAGGATTTTATCTGGAGGTGGCCGGCTAGGCTTTCGGGCTTGGCTGACTGCCTCCCAAAAATAATTTAACTATTTTATTTATTCAAAACGAGGCTTTTGCAAACCGTTGGTAGACGAAACAAAATATTCCGGAGACCCGGGTTTTACTTTGAATGAAGGGCGGGGCGTCTAGAAAACAAAACCAGGCTTCTCGAAAAAAATAGTTTTATGCAAACAAATGCAAGAAGACATGACGATGCTCAATGCAAGGTGGCACGATGACATGAGCATGCGGTCATGATGATGCAATGCACAAAAACAACACGATTTTCTAGTAGTGGTTTTTTGCGGGATGCCACAATTCGACACCACTAACAATGGATCTCGCCCTCGAGATCCGCCTCATGGTACCGGAAGGAAGGTCGGCGATCTGCATCTTCTCGCTTCGTGTAGATCCTCGCGACACCACTAACAAGAGGTCGTTGTCCGTGATCGTCGAGAGAACACTCCGGGAACAAAAGGTCGAAGGTAGAGGTATCAACAAATAAAGCCACCTCTAGCTTCGATAGAAAGAGGGAACCGATGCATTCTCATCCACTTCAATGTACAAAAGCGAATAGAAGGGGTAGTCGGCATGGGGGCCAATCCATCACGCACCCAAACTATTACTCTGCACAATCAGTAGAAAAGCGTGCAACCATTCTCGGAATCAGACTAAAGATCTCGACAATCGAGGTTCGGAACAAAGGAGTGATGCAGGCTCTGCATCGGACCTGGCGTAGAGGATGTCGTCATGTCGGAAAACACCGGAAGGCACAACAAGGAACAGAGAGAAATCCAACAGATGAAGGATTCCTCAGATAGCACGAAGACCGGATGTAGACACACCGTTACCAAAAGAGGAAGCGAAACCCTGAAGGCACAACGGAAATACCACCCACGAGAAATCCTGGACTCGAAGAGAGAGAAGAGAGCGGATTCAAAACACACAGAGGTGAGAGGAGAGCAGCAGAGGGGTAAGGAGTAAAATTAGACCTAATCAGAACTATCCAACCGATTTTGCAAAAATAGTTTTGACACTCTACTTCGGCCGTTAGCTAGGTTATCCTACAGGCTGAACTTGTGGGGTATCGCAACTGCTGAGCTCTGATACCACTCTGTAACACCCTCAGAATCGACCCTATGCAAGTTTCAGCGCTTCCCGCCAAACCCGCATAGAAACGATTCAAAGGTGCCCACCAGGCACTTGCGTGCGGGTGGAAAACGAAGTAATATCATTACACAATAGTCCTCGATGGAACCCACAAAACATATATAAACAACAGCGACTCAAAGAGTCAAGAATACAGATTTACAGTACAATGATCCAAATCACCTTGAAAACGATAGAGCGTCCGAGTACGGACAAGATGCAAATTGAGCTAAGAGCCCTGAAGAATAACCAATGGCGTCCATAACCCTGCCCAGGCCAAGCCGGAAGGGTAACCCTGCTAACGACGTCGATCTCAAAACCTGCTTAAGACAAAGGGGTGCCGACAAAGGGCAAAGGAAAAAGAGAGCGGTCAGTACTGAGGCCAGTACACGGCGAGACTAGACTTCGGCGGTCCTCGCCTACATAGGTATGGTGGACTGAAGCGGCAGCGCGACATGCACTAAACAACCTATAGAGACTCGATACAAATAGCGGCTATCAGAGAGGGGTAAGAAAGACCTATTCGGAACCAACCTGATACTACCACCAAACATACCCATCCTAGTATTTCCCCCCTCGAGACGAAACGAGGAAGTCAACCGAGGAACTCACACAGTTGGCAGTTTTATTCATTCCGTTATAGTTGCGGCAATTACTAGTCAGGTATAGATAGTCATCCTGATATAATAAGCAGTGGGCACTTTTAGTTAACCATTCCATTGTAGTTGCAACACTTACTAGTCAGATACAATTAGCATGAGATATTCCGAACCCAGCAGTTGTTGGTACTTTTATTTAGCCATTCCGTTGTAGTGAAGCTGATTACTAGTCATATCGGACACAAGTCAAATTATAACGGTAAACTTTAGTTATAGTTGTCTATGATCGAGAAATGTGCTCCAAGTCGTCCATAACCGCGGACACGGCTTTTCGAAAAGATTTAACCCTGCAGGGGTGCACCAAAGTATCCACACGCACTTCGACCCTTTTTGCCAGATCAGTTAACATACACCCATCGGTATATCGGCGGGGCCTAAGTCATGACGTTTCCCAGACCCAAAGCAAGTACATGGGGGCCACCCTACTAAGCTACCCGCAACAAAGTTGGCCGGCTTCGGAACGGACCCAGGGTTTGCGTCAGTGGCTGTAAACGACTAGGAACCCGAAAGTGTGACTAGGCTTGTCGATACCACGAAAACACTCCGCAATCCTAAACAGTATAGGTGCTCCACGCACAATCTTAAATAAAGCAGTAAAGCATGGCATAAGTACAAGATAGTAATAAAGCCCCAAACTACTTTGTGGCCCCCCGTACAGTACTTGGAATCAGGTACTAAATCGATGGGGTGCCCACACACCCCACCTGTGGTTAGCGCGCTCGATCTCGGAACAGGTGTCAAGAACTCGGGGTTCTACGCGACACCAGTGAGCGGTTAAAAACCAAATATTGTCTATTACCCACCGGTGCCTCTGCATTTACCTACTTCAATTTTAGTTATTAAACAATAATTAAAGCCAAGAGCATCTCCAACATAAAGCATGCGGCAATACTCCAACAACTGTGGTACTGGACGACACACAACAGCACCTGAGCAAGCGACTACGACGCGCAAGTCCAACTATCTACGAATCAACAGGAAATAGGATGTGTCCAAGGCAATATAAGGCTGCAAGGGATATCACGGGTACGAAAACTAGAGCATCGCAACACAGATAGCAATAGATCAACAGGGGGAAATAAATACTATAAAAGTAAGATAGGTAGAAAGGGGAAGGTGCTCGCCTGAAAACATTGCCGAGGGTTCATCCGAAGATCGGGTCGACACTCGCATCAACTCATCGGCCTAATCCGTGAAGAAGCAAAGCACTAGAAGAAACACCGGATGGACTATTTAATACTACAGTAGAAAATCGGGCATGATGCATGTATGGTGTATGACATGGCAAGGATGCGATGCGATTAGGTAATATTAAGCGGAACCGGGGCCCCGACGATTAATTACTAAGTTCATATTGTCTAGATACCCCGCAATTTAAATGTTGTCTTATCAAGGCAAAAATATATCACTGGTTCGCTACACAAATTTAAATGGAGTCCGGAATAAGACAAAGGTATTCCGCATATCGACTCCATATTTAATTATGAAGTGAATCGGCATAAGGCCCCCAAACCATAAGATATGTGTGCAAGCATGAACATTTTAGATGCAACAGATATATATTTCATTTATAAAAAATAGGGTCTTGGGAAGAGGGTCACACATGGGTTCGGCGATCTTGGACTCCGGGGTTCGGCCTCGACGTCGGGGTTGGTCTTCGGTTTCCACGTGGGCGGTCTTGGCGTTCCGGGCATCGGATCCTCGAGACCGGGGTCCTTGGAATTCCACCTCGAGCGAGGGTGTGAACTTGATTCGAGCACCAGCGGACTTTTGTCAATTTCCCTTCGGAAGATCTTGGCGTGTCGGTCTTGGAGTCCATATGTTGATCTTGCTAGCACGGGATCCCGAGACAGATGAACTACCGAAGATCTTGACAGTAACTCGAAACGGCAGTCCTCTATTGGCTTGAGCCAGCCCAACACCTCACTCACCATCGACACACCAAGGCCACACCCGGACAGGCAGATACATGAGGCAGAGGGACTCAAGCGAGGAGAGCCACTCGAGGTGAAGCGCTCGGACTCAGGCTTGCGGACGACGAAGATAGGGCGCCGGGCGGGGCGAGCAGGGACACGGCCGCCAGGGGCTCCATGACAAGGGCGAGGGTGAGGCCGGCGGTGGCCTGCTGGGCGGAGAAGCAGCAACGGCCGGAGGAGGGCGGCGCTCGGTGAGACACAGGGCGCGAGGGCCATGACAGCGGCTAGCAGAGACGAGCAGGGCCGGGGGAGGGAATCTGGGGAGGCGAGAGCTCGCTACCGGGAAGGGAGGTCGTGGCGGCCAGAGGGAGAGCAGGACCGCGGCCGGAGGAGAGGAGGTCCAGAGGCGGCGCTGCGGCTCAGGCTCGCAGAGGCGCGGGCGGTGTCGCGAGGCGGCCTGGGTGCAGACGACAGTGAGCGCGAGCTCACGCGTGCGGGGCGTGAGACAGGGGCGGGCGGGGACCGCGTCTCAGGGGGGGTCGACGGAGCGACGAGTCATAGGCCGGGCTCGCATGGCAGGGCCGGTGACGCGAAGGAGAGGCGCCGGTCGGGGATGGCGCCGGGAAGCAGGGAATCGTCCTGGCGGTGAGGAGCGCCAGGGAGGAGGCGGAACTGCGGAGGCGGCCGGACATGAGGAGGCCGGCAGCGGCGATTGGGGATCGAGGGAGGAAGGAGGCGAGAGGAGCAGCCGCGGGCGTACGCGGGGGAGAAGAGAGCCAGGGGAGAGAGCGGTGTCGGGGAGGGAATCCCGGGGTGGGCCCCAGCGGCAGGAGCCTGTCGGGAGGAGGGGGCTCCCTCCCGGGCGGTTGGTGTGGAGGCGTGGGGTGTGGGTGGGGCCAGCGGGTGGCTGGCGGCAGGTGGAGGGGGTGGCAGGCAGGGGCCAGGGGTGAGGTGGCGCGTGGTGGTTGGCTGGAGGAGTGGGCCAGGGTGAGGTGGCGACAGGGGATTGGAGGGGGTGAGGTGGAGGGCTGGGTAGGAAAATAGGGTAGGGATTTTTTTTGGTAGAAAAGATTAGGGTAGATTCTGGGTAGGTAGGATTTTATCTGGAGGTGGCCGGCTAGGCTTTCGGGCCTGGCTGACTGCCTCCCAAAAATAATTTAACTATTTTATTTATTCAAAACGAGGCTTTTGCAAACCGTTGGTAGACGAAACAAAATATTCCGGAGACCCGGGTTTTACTTTGAATGAAGGGCGGGGCGTCTAGAAAACAAAACCAGGCTTCTCGAAAAAAATAGTTTTATGCAAACAAATGCAAGAAGACATGACGATGCTCAATGCAAGGTGGCACGATGACATGAGCATGCGGTCATGTTGATGCAATGCACAAAAACAACACGATTTTCTAGTAGTGGTTTTTTGCGGGATGCCACAGTAATTCTCCTTGGGCTAAGGGCTTCGGCCTAGCCATGTAGATTTTGTGCATGTTATTTATCATAGATGGGATCATGTATTAGTTTGTATGATATGATAATTATTGTATCCTCTCTTGCCTCAATTTAAGGACTTGTCAGGTACCCAAGACCCCGAGGATTGAGCCAAGTATAGGGAGTATGAGTAATGACTAATCTACAGGTTGGGAACCCCAGTGACAGAAGGGGTAGTACGGATGTATGTGAGGGATTTAGTTGGGATTAATGATGACATCACTATGCATATCATTAGTTCTCTTTATTATATGGATGAGACTAGTAGGTTATTGCTATAAGAGGTTGCGGAGGCAATAGCAATTATGGATGCACTGCCCACATATAATTTATCTTGCTCTAACAATTACATGCATACTTTATCATTATCTTTTATTCCCATCAGATGTTTTGCACAACTATAAGTGAAACCGAACGCCCTAGGCCCTCTCTCTCCATCATCGACAACAACAAAAGACGCAAACTCTTGGTCTGGTAAAAACACAAAAGGAATTCTAGAACTCCTGAAGGTCCATTAAAGTAACTTTACTACGCTTTCTGCTTCCCGAGGATTCGTTAAACCTAGGTCTACTAGGGAAAAAGAGCTATACTACATCCGTAATCCGGATCGAAGGTATCAGAGGGTCGGCTGGAGCTAGAGTCTGTAATAAGCATGAACTCCTTCGAGTCCGGCTCCTCTAGATCCGAGGTATCCTGATCCTTGCCCCACTTGAGGCCCGGGGTGGAGGTGTCCTCTCTTGTTTGCTGAAGAAATTTCTGAAAAGAATAAGGCAAAAGGGTCAAATAAATGATATAGGCCAACATAAAGTTAACTCGGAAAAAGTATCATGTGAGAGATGTATCATGGGAACTAGCCAATCTCGGCTGAAATGCTCTAGCCCCCACTCCCAATCCTCGGTCAAGGGCGTCTTGAAGATAGACTTAACCCGGAGATAGATCTGGGAGTCAGAGAGCTCGAATGATGAAACTCGGTTAGGGTCGAGGTGATCACTCATATGGCAAAGTTTGTGGGTGTGTTTCTGCAGGGGGCAGATTTGGCTCTAGATGAAAGTGAGCATTAGATCCTCGCCGGACATTCCCTCTTTCTTCAGATCAATGATGCTCTTCTCCACCAGGTCGACCAAGGTTCTTGACGTCCTGGGGATCTGGCCCCATCGATTCCTATCAGGGATTCCGACAGAAAAAGGAGGAAGCCAAATCTTCTCCTCCGAGGTATCATTCTTTACATAAAAGATTGTCTTGGCCCATGCTTTGCAGGTCTCCAACCTGGTAACCTGGGGAAACACGAAGTCTCGCCGAGGAGAGATGGAGGCTGCCCCACATTGGGTCAGAGATTTGTCGGTCGAGAGAAGATCCTTATTTGGAACAACGTTTGCTTAGAAACCTAAGAAGTTGACCCATATCTGTATCGAGGGACACATGCCGAGATACCCCTCGATGCCGGAAACAAAATAAGAGAGAGAGGTGATGGCGTTCGCCAAAAGATGATGGGTTCAGAGAACAAAAGTAGAGAGGAAGTCATGGAAGATATCACTGATAGGAAGGCCGAAGCCATCCTGGAAGTGAGAAAAGAAAACCACGAACTCACCGGGCTCGAGAGCGGGGACAAGTTCTTCGCCGGGACGCGGTGGGTGCAGATGAGCTAGTCAATGTCGTCTTGGCACACCCAAGAACCAACCCAAGCACCACGCTCGTGGGCGGCTCCGCCCTTCTCGTTCTCCTCGATGATGGTGACGTCTTGCGGCATCTCCAGATCTTCCTTAGAGGAGAAATCTGAACCGGGGGAAAAGGGTCTCGATTGACACAGCCCGTAGCAATGGCAAGCAACGTTACTGCTGCGAAGCAAGCGGAGGCAATAGATTGGTGGCGGTGGCACTAGCAGAAAGAAGAGGAGGCAAAGGCAAGCAGGGAAAGTGGTCAAGGACCTCCCCCGCTCCCTAGCAGGGGTTTTGCGACCGCAGGTTGGAGCGGGCCACATGATGTGGCCGTGTATTTGCCGAAGGAGCCAATCGGTAGCAAGCCACACAAGAGGTAACACAACGCAGCGCATCGTGCGACATGACGTGGCTTTGCGGTTATCTAAGAGGCACCCATGACATGATGTGCGTGCAGTAACGCCTGACATCATGCGCAATAACTGACGCACATGCCCTTAAAATGAGGCAAAGGTAATGATTACCTGCCACATAGGATGCAAGGAAGTGTACATGAGAAGGAAAGCATCCAAGTGGGATAACCCGGATGCAAGAGTATAACCCGGCCAACAAGGAGTACCTCGGAAAGAGCCAAGGAGGGTCCAAATAAACATCAAGTCCATAGAGTAAATAGCCGAGTTAAGTTAGGATTGTGCCGACATAAGAATACTTCGGCAAGAAGAACTAAAAATCGGGCAGGTTGAACCTGATGTGGCCTTATCAGCTGAAGTTGCTAAGATCGCACCAGCTTCGGGGACTAATGTTGGGGGGATGACCCCGGGTAGGGTCAAGCCGGGGTATAAAGACGATATCTCCCGAGGTACAGCAAGCTCAAGGCAGGTGCTGGCCGACGTAGCAGAAGGCCAGCCGAGTTACAGCTAACTCGACCGTGGTGGTGTTCACCCAACGTTACCTCGGCTGACATAAAGCATATGTCGGCATCGTCATATTATGTGTTTGTAGGCACCAACTAGGCCGGGGTTAACCAAGAGGGAGTCGGGTTACAAGTTGGCTTACAGGAGAAGGAAGGAATCTCCCCTTGGTCAACGCTTTTCTCTCTCTACTGGAGCCACTGTGGGAAACACAGAAGACATAGGCAAGGACTAGCGGTACAGGCTGACAAGAGTGACGTCGCCTAACCGTTGCTGGTCGGGTGACACAACACCGCAGAGGCTTACGCCAATATCTCACAGAGGCTCAGATAGAGGGAAAGGAGTGCACCTCTTTGCTATTTTGGGAAGAGCATATTCCAAGGATATGCTCTCCATGTATGCCCTAAGTGTAACCTGGCCAGCCCTTTATAAGGTGCGCTAGGACCTCTAGAGGAGGGGTCGATCAGTTTACTAAGGGAAGAACACTAGAGGGAGGTGAGATAAGTGAAGAACTTCATCTTCCTCCTCTACCCAATACAGCTCAACGAGCATCTATAACACCATAGATCTTGAGAATACAAATCATTTGTGTGTGGAATCACCATACTATCCCTCCCTGGATACCTCTAGCACTCATTGGCACCATATTTATCCTATCCATGGCATCTGCTGTGACACCACCACGACACATCACCACATCCACTCGAGTGTGTGTGTGGTCATGTGGATCAGTGTGGTTTGGAAAGTAACACATGCAATTACACTCCATCTGTCAAACCATGGTTAGAAAGCCCAAGAACATGTTGGAATGCAACTACCAAATGCCATGTTGCACCAGTGTGACAGAGGTTGCATCACCACACCCACTTGAGTGTGTGCAGTCATGTGGATCAATGTGGTTTGTAAAAGAACACATGCAATGACACTCCATGTGTCAAACCATGGTCAGAAAACCCAAGAACATGTTGGAATGCAACTCCGAATGCAATGGATCACCAGTGTGAAATAGGTTGCATCACCGCATCCACTTAAGTGTGTGTGGTCATGTGGATCAACGTGGTTCAGAAAAGAACACATGAAATGACACTCCTTGTGTCAAACCATGGTCACAAAGCCCAAGAACATGTTGGAATGCAACTACCAAAAGAAATGGAGCACGAGTGTGATAGAGGTTGCATCACCACATCCACTTGAGTGTGTGTGGTCATGTGGATCAATGTGGTTTATAAAAGAACACATGGAATGACACTCCATGTGTCAAACAATGGTCAAAAAGCCCAAGAACATGTTGGAATGCAATTGCCAAATGCAATGGAGAACAAGTGTGATAGAGGTTGCATCACCACATCCACTTGAGTGTTTGTGGTCATGTGGATCAAGGGCTGTGGTTTGGAAAAGAACAAATGCAATGACACTCCATGTGTTAAACCAAGATCAAAAAGCCTAGAAACATGTTGGAATGCAACTGCCAAATGCAATGGTGCACCAGTGTGACATAGGTTGCATCACCACATCCACTTGAGTGTCTTTGGTCATGTAGATCAATGTGGTTTGGCAAAAAACATATGCAATGACACTCCATGTGTCAAACCATGGCCAGAAAGCCCAAAAACATGTTGGAATGTGTTAGAGATTTGTCCGGCGAAGGAAACTAAGGTCCAATGATCCCTTGGTTTGAGAGGAGGCTGAACACGCAGTTCCAAGGAAACCCGGTGATGGCTGCAACGGCGGAGCAAGCACACGACAGAGAGGTGACACGGTTTTTACCTAGTTCGAGACCGTCGTGAGGAGGTAAATCCCCTACTCCTGCTTTGTTTTATTGCTCGTGTGCTTCGCGAGGGTACAATGTTGGATGAAATCCTGGGTTTTTAGATCTGAAGGATCGACCCCTTCTAAGGTAGGAGAAGGGCTCCTTATATAGCGCGGTGTCGGGCCTCTTCCCCCAATCTATGGGTGGGAAGGGTCACCACAGTGCCGCCCCCTTGGGTCCAAGTCTACATGACTGCTTTTTGTTGGACCGAGACTTGGATGTCGAGTGATTCTCCGTGCGCGGGTAAAGTGGCCTTCCTTTTCCTCGCTTGTCCTCGTTCGGCACTGCTCCTTGTCTCCCTTGCACCTAAACATCAAAGTGGGGTGCCTGTCATGCTGAAGTCTATCCTTCTGTTGCAAAAACATGCTAGACCGTACCTTCCTTTACCGAGACGAATAGAGGGTGCCGAGCCGCTGCACCCCTTGTCGGGACCTGCCTCGCCTGCTGGCCGCCTGGTGGGATTACCAATAATCCTCGAAACATGCTCTAGAGCACCCAAACTCGGGCGATGCAGTGGAGCACTGCATGGGGTAGGGTCTCCCTCTAGAGGGTGTTGCCTCCTGGAGTAGGGCTTCGCGAGGGGCCACTTGCCGCGGCCGCCTCTTAAGGCATCGCCACCTCTTGAAGGCTCGTCTCGATCAGGCGCCGGACCTGCTAACCGCTGAGTCGTGGCACCCCGGTCGCCAGGACCCCGATAGTAGCTCACAGGCGCTTCGGTTGCACGTGTCCTTTGATGGACTCAAAGGGGAAAGCAGCCTAGGACGGTTAGTGGGTCCCAACGCTCACTCGGTCAACATAGACCAGCCACGCCCTCATCCTGGCCATGGATTTGAAGCGTCCGTGAGTTCTCAATCGCAAATCTAGGGCACGTCGCCTCCGGCCCAGGAGTTGTTCCCACGGCGTGACGGTGTGTGGGTCCTTGTAGTTATCATCGTGTGCCGAGACCATGAGTCACGCCCTAAGGAGGGTTCCACCATAACAGGTCAAATCTAGAAGTCGGTCTCTAGAGATGTGAGGTGAGGTTGGTTTATCAGCAGATCTATCGACCCCAAGCAACCCGGTCCATGCTTACCTACCTATTATGACACACCTTCACCCGCCAAATCTTTCAAAACATTTTCTATGCATATGTCAAATGGAACGCCCAAACTATGTGACTCATGGAATCTATGAGGCGAGTTAGTTATTTGTGAGGTTTTCTAGGCCCCGTGTGGCTATAACCTCGTCTTGGTTCTAGAGGCAAGAACTCGGGTCCTAGTGGTGACGAGCATGGGACTACAAAAACCACATCCCACTGTGGCCTCCCATACAAGCCTTAGAATGTTTAACCTTTACCAATGATCTCATCTCATCACGTTCTCTTGTCATACTAGATTCTCTACATTTGGTACATCATTTGGATGAACCAGAACTGACAGCTAAGCATGGCTAAGAAAGACACATATATAAGCTCTAGAAGTGCACACAAGCCAAAACTAGTTATGCTAGGAGCAGTGGATCAGGTAATATAAGCTCAAAGGAAGTAATACAATAGATATGATACTCTATCTATCGATAGAAGACCATAGTAGAATCATATGCATCATTGCAAGAATTGAAATTCTTTCAAAAGCATACGATTGTATATTGGTGGGGCTATGCTTGCCTTTGCCTATTGATACCCAGATATAGATCTTCATAAGCCTTGTACTTGACGTGCTTACAGTTGGTCAAGTATTTTTCTTCGATCTTCGATGGTATTAACCTGGGTCTTCAATATCGATCTCGATATCACATTCTACCGAGAAGCAAAAACACCGGAAAGAAAGAGAAACAATCAACACATGGCATCGATGCAATGTGCAAGCAAGGATGATTATATGGCAAGTTAAATTGTATAGAAATGTAACCCTAAGGCATGCTTATCCATTTTAAACAGGGTGCAAGGGGTGCAAACCCTAATACAGGAGGGACCCTAGAATCACCTACGAGGGTTCACTTTGTTCTCTAATTAAACTAGTCTTGAAAGTTGTTGAACAATGCATGATTTTGATTCTGAAGTGCAGATCTTTTTTTCTGAATATTTTGATATATTATACATATTTTTCTAACTTAACAATAATTAGTTATTGAATTTCTAGTATTTATTCAATTTCAGCAGAGGACAGCGGCATACGATGCGGGGGCAGGCCAAAGCGAGAGGGGAGGGAAGAAGGGGTCTAGGAGAAGCACAAGCTCACCCTCGACGCGTGCATAGCCTTGGTGAGGAAGATGGATGTTGGCAACAGCGGTAATGGGGACGTCAGAGCTCGTCGGTGACAGGGAAGACGCGGTCATTGCGGTCGATTCCATTCACGCGGTGTCGATTCCTTTGGCGAGGAGGATCATCACAGCGAGGCGGAGCTCGTGGCGGTCTCAGATGGGCGAGGGGAGGCCGGGAGCGAGCTCTAGATTGTGGCCATGGTGGGGCTAGGGTTCGGTGAAGAGGGGATTTGTAGAGAGAGGGCGAGAGAGCAAGCAAGAGGGACTGGAAAGGATGGCCACGACACTGGGGGTCTTATATTCTTCTCCTGTGGCGGCGGCGGGTGCGAATCCTGGTGCAGCGGGCGATAGCAGCGCCGGCGACACGCAGCAGCTTCGCTGTGTCCTTCTGGCTGGGGAAGAAGATAGAGGAAAAGAATGAAGGGGAACAGGTCGGCTTGGGCCAAGGTGGGCTGATAATGAATGTGCGCGGGCGTCAGGGAGGAAAAGAAGAGAGATGGGTTGGTGGCCCAGTTAGATTAGAGTTAGGTTTTTCTTTCCTAAAATCTTTTCTTTTTCTGTTTTTGTTTCTCTCTTTGGCAAACCATTTCCAAAACTATTTTTGATTGATTTGAAAATACCATAGGTTTGCAAATAATTTAGAAATACTCAAGGTCCCTTGTAATCCATTTGGGCTCCATTATTTTTATGATTTTTAGGGTTTTAACTTTTTCTTTCTTGTATTCATTTTTAGTCTTAGTAAAACTAATGATGCTCATTAATGCAGAAACAAAGCCCTAATTAGTATTAGCTAAAACTGGGGTGTTACAACTCTATCCCCCTTACGAGAATCTAGACCCGAGATTCCAAAGTATGGAATAGAGAGAAGGAAATAGGGTCACTTCTAAGGATAAAAGGGAAACACACTAAACAACACACGGAGTATCTCATGGTAAACTCATGGAATGAGTGTTCAGAAACAACTCTGAGATGATGACATGAAACACATCAAGGTAACGTAGGAAACAAGAGGAGAGGGTTTCAAATTGTTACATAGATAGTCCTCATAAGGATTGAGACCATGGAGCTTAAAAAGAGTTTAAGCTTCTGAAGAAGAAAACTTGCAATAGACAAAACACTACCATAGTCTTTGAGAGATGAAACTCTACTGGATGACTGGACTAGAGCTTACAGGGATACAAAGATAGATCAGAAGAACCAAGTTGTTGAAGTACTTTTGATACAGAAGGGTCACTCTTCCAGTCAACAGAAGGCTAAGACAGAAAGGTGTTTTGTGGTGGGGACTCGTAAGAGTCACAAGGAACATGTATCAAGAGAGATTTATTATTAGCAAATCATAGACGCTCTTTGAACATGACTGAGAAACAAAGGAAACTCTTTATTCATCCAGGACTACCAAAATCTTTGCTAAATATCATGGTATCACTTTACACCACCAGGATGATTAAGTAAGAAGATTCCTAATGACACGAGGAAAAAGAAACTTCATTCTTAGACTTCCGTTACTTGGAACAACAAAGCGGTTGCCAACATAAAAGGGTCCGAAGGACCGACCGAAAAGCATTCAGCAACACTACTTTAAATGTTCTCCTTGATGTTCGAGAAATCAAACATCAAATAAAGGTTGGACTTCAGATACAAAGGAAGCCATAGGCACAACTCTAATTAAATCATAGAAGATGACTCATGAAGAGTGGTTTTTATTGCTGATTCAAGAGAATATGATAATAGGTTTTCTGACTCATTGTGTCAACCATTACATCAATCTTGTCGAGTGTACAGAGAGACCTATGTCAAAACCTTGAAAACACCAACCATCATATCTACTTGAGATTCAGATTTGGTTCGGTGAATAGATACTTCAGGCTCAGCATGTCCGAACAGAAAGTGTGCAACATTTACCACAAAGGTGTAGCATCCCAATTGTCTAACAATTGCAATGCTACATATAATTGTGCATCATAATTATATCATGCTCATGTCATCATGCCACCTTGCATTTCAGCATCATATAAAACCCTTTCCATTTGGTTCTTCTCTCATATGCATTGTTAATTGTATTTGGCTCTTGATATATTGTATTTGGTTCTTGATAATGCTTGATGCCCAAGTTGAGTTGGGGGCATATCTTTTCTCCAACTCCATCACCTTTCTTTGTCACCACCTTATAATTCCACCATCCTAATTACCCATGAGCTTTTACTTTCTTTTGACATTTAACCTAGCTCATGTGGGTTGGGATGGATCGCTTTACTCCATATTTTGGGATGCATGTGTATAATGCCATGATACATTATTATTGTTTTCACAAGAATAAAACATGGCATTTAATGCCCATGCATGGGCCATGCAAATTACCACTATTATTCTCCTTTGGTTTTATTTGTTTTTGGGAGTGGGGCATGGACCTTTGGAAATTATGTCAAGTGATTCTTTTTCTTTTGGTTGAGCTCCACTTTTCTCTCCCAAACCCTTATCTCACCATCTTCTTTCATTATGTTTGATCTTGGTGGATCACCACCAAACCCTAAACCCTTGCTTGATCTTATTGTTGTCCATGCTCAAACCCAAAACCTAAACCCATCTACTCTACCTCTTTCCAACACCATGCCACCCTCATGTTGCTTTGAGATGGGAAAACCCTAATCTACACCTCACCTTCCATAAACCCTCCTCCCTACCCTAACCCTAACCTCACCATCTCCTTGATCTACCTCCATGCCGAGGCACTACCCTTCTCCCTCCTAGCTAGGCTCCATGCCTCCCCTCCCCTCCCTTCCTAACCTGGTTACCTACCCTACCCAACCACCCTAATGCCACCCTAAACCCTAACCCGAGTCTCACTCCAACCCTAGCTCCTACCCGACCCTCTATTTCTCTCTCTCTCCCTGCCATGCTGGCCCCACAACCGAGCTACCCCTCTCTCCCGGCCCACCTGGCAGCCCCTGCCCTGCCCTGGCCGCCCACGTCGAGCACGTGAAGGAGGAAGAAAAGGTGGCCGAAGCCACCTTTTGCTCCACCGTTCCCTCATGCCACCCCTCTCCTCTCCCTCTCTGTTTTATCCGCTCCCCCACGCCTCCTCTGCCTCGCCCAGATCCAACCCGAGCCGTGCACTACCTCCTCTTCCTACCCTGCTACCCCACAGCCATCCCGGCGACCACCGTCGGCCTCCACCTCCCCTACTCGTTACAAGCCGGCGGCGTGCTGTTAGGTCATCGAGGAAGAACCAGTGCTGCTACCTGTGTCATCCCGTACACGCCAGCGAGGAGGAGACGCCCTGCAGCCGCCGAACACCGTCGAGGCCGACCGAAACCCTAGCCGCGGGAGCGTCTGCATCGCCGTCGATCCACCGCGTCCCAGCCTGATCCGTCCGCACCAACCTCCCCGCGGTGAGTGTCCGACCCTCCCAGACATCCTCGCCGTCGCAGTCGTGTCCTGGTCGTGTTGGTCGCTCCGTCGAACGCTCTCTGCGTGCCGGCGTTCGCGATTGGTTTCTAGACCGTGGCGTCGCAGAGGCAGATCTAGCCGCCTAGCCACTCCCTGTCAGCAACCCTACCCCACCGCAGTGGTCACCGCCGCCTGCGCGCACACACCGCGTCGCGGGTTCGAGCCCCACCGCGCCGTGTTTTCCCGTCCGTCAGTTTCGTCAGAACATGGAGAAGAGAAACAGTAGCCGCGCGTGTTTTGCAAATCCCCCCAGCCTTTTGGTTTTCTATACCCGCGCTCCACCGAACCCCACCTGTCAGCCGATGTTGTATTTTTACAAAGAGGCACCCCAAGTTCAGCAGCCCCAACCCACAGCCCCTAGCGCCGCCAGGTGTCACGCCCGCATCGGACGCGCGCGCGTGTGGGTCCGCTGTAACCCGGCCCCGCTCGTCAGTGGGAGTGGCTAGATAGGTCCCGAGTGAGAGAAGACCGCCGCGCGCCGTTGTCCGCCCAGTCAGCTCTGGTCCCACCCATCAGCAACTGGGGCTAGATTTATCTGGGTATAAAAAGGTCCTGACGTTTTCTGTTTAAATAAAATGATTTCAGAAAATGTTTAAATATGATTTTAAATCTGTTTTAAATAACTTTTAAATTATAAATTCAAATAATACAAATGATATATGTTTTTGAATCAGAAAAATGTGAGAAATTCAAATATGCCATTAAAAATAATGTTTGAGCACTTTAAAATTACAATAAATTAATAACTTTAAATCTACAACTCCAAATTCGACAAATAATATGTCTAAATCGATCAGGGCGACGAGCCCGTTCTAACTATGCATTCCATGTTCTGAATTGCAGCAAGCATCATATAAATATAAAGTATACAGCAACTTATATGAGAGCAAACCGGACTAAAAACTTAATAAAATGCTTTAATCTTGTACCCCACACCTCACCCATGCCATGCTACTTTATTGCCATGCAAATTGTGCATCATTCATCATGGCATGCTTGTTTGCTTGTCGCACTTTAATTCATATGCTTGTGCACTTTATTTATGTTGGCCCTTGTTTGTTTGGTTCTTCTTCGAATAGACGCCGAGCAGGGGATATATCAGGAATCCCAGCAGCACTACCCAGATCCGACTCTCGCTTCAACTCAGCTGCCAGGCAAGCACTACCACATGCTTGCATACATATAGTACCTATTGCCTCTATCTTATTCTTGGATCATTGAGTCGCGATTGCATTAAATTGAATCCCAACTACTGCATAGCCTTTACTTTTAAACCCCACCGAGCCTGTTCCTCCCTCCCATGAGCCATTACTACAGGAGTTGTTTGAGCCATGCGAGTCGTAGAACAGCATGTGTAGGGTATGTGAGTGTCTGATGGAATGAGGTACCTAAACAACTTAACCGGAGTAGTAATGGGATAACTAATGAAAGTGGCACCGGTGAGCAATATCTGCTATTTGGTTTTTCAAGCTCACTTGTGTCCCGTAGGACCCCGAGTACTTGATTCCTGTTCCTTGACTATTCGCACTATCCACATACGGGAGGCCTTATGGACCCCCCTGAGCTAGAGCTTGATTCATTCTTATTTCTTGGGGCCACAAAATAGTTTGGGGCTTTATTACTATCCTGTACTTATGCCATGCCTTACTGTTTTATTTAAGATTACTGTTTAGGATTGCGGAGTGTTTTCGCGGTATCGACAAGCCCAGTCACACTTTCGGGTTCCCAGTCGTTTACAGCCATTGGCGCAAACCTTGGGTCCGTCTCAGAGCCGGCCAACTTCGTTGCGGGTAGCTTAATGGGGTGGCCCCCTGAAATATTTCTGACTCCTGTGATCGCTTTGTCGTGAATGCCTCGTTGGGTTTTGATTTGGTTTTTCCGAGGTTGATCGAGTGTGTGTTGCTATTTGTGCACCCCTGCAGGGTAAATCTTTCTGAAAGCCGTGTCCGCGGTTATGGACGACTTGGAGCACAGTTTCTCGACCATAGACAAGTATAACTAAAGTACCGCTTTCAATTTGACTAAGTACTTGACTAGTAAATAGTGCTATACTCATGGAGTGGTTAATAAAACTGCCAACGGAGGGGTTGTTCGTCCGCTTTCTCGTTGGTAAGCGAGAAGGAGGATGGATCTGTTAATTATACTGTTATAACTGTTGTTACTAATTAACGGACGTCCATCTATCATTGGTTAGGCGGATGGTTAGCGAGTATCTATAGACTTGTTAGTTATTATATTTTGCTGCAATTGCGTCACCCCAGGTATATGTCCCCTTTAGAGGCATAAAGACTTGCTGAGTACCCCTAGGGTCTCACACGATAAATTGTTTGATTCAGATGAACAGGTGTACTCGCAAGATGGATACTGGGTGGAGGAGACGGATGATGTTGGCAACGATCACGCGGTGTAGAGATTCCGGGAACGGGGATCCGTGAGATCTGTGGACGGGATGTGTTTATTTATGTGGCATCTTATGCCGATTTGCTTCTTATCCGTACTCGGATCTTGTTTTCCGCTTCCGCCTGATACTCTGATGTTTGATGTATGAGGAGCTATCCTAAAATATTATCTCTATCTAGGATATTTGGATCTTGCCGTATGGCGTTGCAATATTTCTATTTCTTTTAGATGGAATGGCTCTGTGAACAATTGTATGGTGGCTTGCATACATACTCACTTGTGTATGTAGTTGATCCCTTCGCCTGCCGATTACGCCGCTCGTTCTTGTCCCGATGATCTGGAAGTGGTTAGGACGGCCGAAAGGTCTACCTGTGAGTGGCCCCTAGGCCCCACCGTACTATTTTAACCACTTTCGCTCATCCAGGCATGTAACTAAGAGCGTAATTCACCGAGGTAGTTACAAAAGGTAAAGTTACTAGATTCTCAAGACATGTACTTTAGTGTCAAGCTCCAATAGACCGAGCTAGGTTGCTACACCCATGTATTAACAATCTGTTAGAGGACAACTGGTCAAACGTCAAGTACTTGCAACGAAACACACATCTTCTTAAGGAACAAGATTAACATCACTCGAATTCACTGCGACATCTTTCTACAATTTCATGTGAATCGGAGGAGGTCACTTCTAGCATCCAAAACACATACTTCAAGATGACTCGGAGACGGTTCTTAAAAGTTTCCAACAGTAGTGCCAAATGTTCCATATGAATCTATTCTAGCTTGGAGAAGATACGAATGTTATCGATGGGCTCAACAACAAACTTATCGAGATACTCCAGGAAGATGGACTCATATGTTGTATGACACAAGGCAAGATATTGGTCAGATCAAAGGACATAAAGATGTACTCAAGTGAAACATCATGAGTAGCAACATCATCAAGATAGTCAATGGAACTGTGTTTGATTTGACGATAACCCAAATCAAACCAAAGGTGGGGAAGACCATAGCATATCCATGAAGGAAATATTATCTTTCTTCAGCACAAACTACACTATACAACCCTTTAGGATGAACTAGGTCGGATAAAACTTTTGTCTTACAACTCGCCAACTTGTTGGTTAGGATCAACCAACTAGTTCAGGGGTATCTAGTAAGGATACTTGGACAAAGGAGCAGTTCAGAGAACTTGCTGGCTCAAGAACTTGACAACACGGTCATGTAGCGACATTGAATTACTTCTAGAAAGACATCTAGAATATCACGAACCACCGATAGGTCACCTAGTTCAAGAGAAAACTTGATTGGGAAGGCAACATGCATAATATCAGAGCTTTGGCACAAGCCTAACTCTTTGACCGAGGAGAGTGTACCAGAATAACAGACTTCATAGCACAATCATCCTTTGCTTACTGACAGGGTTAGCCATTCACGCTAAGAATGACTAAAATGTCCCTGGAGTTCAAAGCAACATTAATTACTAAGAATCTCAGATGGCCACATTATTACACATACACACATCATTCTCGAGCGCGAAAGTTCAAAGGAAGGGTGAGTAATTATGTGTAAGAGCGTCACTTCATTAAGGGGTCTTAAAACTCGGCACGCCCTCTTAGTATAAAAGGATCTGATACTCAAAGGCAGAGCAGACAGAAACTAATCAATGCCTCTTGATCTGCAGATTGCAAAACTTTGACCTATTCCTAGATATGACAAGGTACTAGAGTTTGTTTCCCCTGACATCCCGAAATGGTTTGTCACAAGAGTATATGGCATTGGAAGACACCAATGCACATTACTAATTGACTACCAACTGGTAGACAAAGGTCGAAAGAAAACAAGGGGAAAAGAACATGGCCAGGATAGAATCCCAAGATGTGGATGCATAGATTATCAATCTTCCTAAAACCAATGCACAGAATAGGTAAGGTGTGGCAGAGTCATGAGTATAGATGCGAGACTCACAAGGAGTACTCTTGTTGTGATATATTTGGTTCCCTTAAAGAACATCTTCCACAGCTAGTGGTAGGGGAAGTCCTTAATTGTCACGATTCAACATCGACAATAACCACAAGCCTGAAGGCTAGAGTAGTAGTACCAGCCATCTTGAGGTAATGTGTGAACATTAACAACATGGGTCAAAGGAATGGATCTTGGGTTAAAGATCATCTTCATGTACAAGATTCATAACACCAGAATCCAGCACAATCCGGGATCATCGGTTCAAGTCTAAGGGTTAAAACCTGGGAAAGAAGTAACTACTACTTGAGTGACACAACATACACTACAAGGTAGTAATCATGAGGTAGCTTCCAAGAGAAGAAACGACTTCTGAAGTACCCAAACAAATAAAAAGGAGGCGTACAAGGCGAAAGGGAACCTATAAGATAGAGATATCATGAGGGAAACAAATCTCTCAACTGAAAGGGAGCAAATGGGATGCAAAGAACACAACTCTAAAGAACTCAACACTAGGTCAACTGGTTGAGAAACGACATGCCCAAAAGGTACCTAAGCTTTGAAAGATTGGAAGAGGCATCAAACTTTTCAAAAACAACACAAGATAAGATGACCCAGATTTACAGCGATGCCAGATGAGAAGCAAAAGAAGCATACTAGAGTTTTCGCAAATACTTTTCATCTTTGGAATAGTTTTCACAAGAAGTAGACTCAACATCCACCAATAGCAAGGTTTTCCTACGGTCGGTACTACTCTGATACCAAAACCTGTGACACCCCCAGGATCAGGGTTAGAAAATCCCAGACCTCCGTCTAACATAAGCCTATTAACCTAGATCTCGAGGATATCTAGTGGGAGAACTGGTAACACAACAGTGACCTTATGACACAAAAATTATTACAGCAATCTCATAACTGAGCAAAGAACCAAAATATTACAAGCAGAGGTCACCGACCATAAACATCAAACGACAGAAGGCAAATTATGCTATTAATTATATCAAACTTAACAAATGACCTAAGAGGCCTGAAGCATAATGATGACGTCCCAGCCCATAGATTCTAGGCTCCCGGCCAGGAACCCCAAGCTACTCGTCGGTGTGGATGTCATACCAAACTTGTCTTCAGGGTAACACTTATGCTGCTACAAAAGTACCAACAAAGCAAGGGTGAGTACAGGGTGTATTCTGCAAGACTTATGGCTAGTCGGGTTATTTTGCATAAAGCCATTTTTTGTTTGTAAAATAAGAGGGAGAAGAAGCTCGTCTAATCAGATAATTTTAAAAGGGGATAAGAGAGCAAAATCTTTGAAGAATTGATCATCATATTTTGATATCCACTAAGAAATCCTCATATCTCAATTAGGATCACCCCCTCGTACCTAAAAGGAAGCATCCTTAAGCACACGTTGATCTGCCAAGTTTTACGTTTAGGTTAATATTCTCTATGATCTTCACATCCATTCCCAAGTCATCCATAACCATGGACACGGCTTTTCGAAAAGATTAATACCCGACCGGGATGTATAACTTTATCCACACGTACCAACCTTATCTTAATGCCACTATAGATTAGCCCTCTTCCTTGGAGGGTGGGCAGAGCACGGTTGGACACGACCTATACCTTGCTTTCTTCAAGACCATGAGTCACGCCCTAAGGAGGTTTCCGCCGTAACAGGTCAAATCCCGAAGCCGGTTGATACGTCCATTTTGTATCACTATTCTATATCATAATTCACTGTTATTCATTGATATATTTCATATTAAGAGATGATACTTATGTTATTTCATCTGTTTTTGCATGGTTGATGACTTTTGGAGCATGGACCGCTGCAGTCAGGATTCTGATGGAAAAGGTGCTATTTGTAGGCAAAATTCGCGAAGATCAGAAAATCCAGGAAAATATACGAAAATTCCTATTTTTCTAGAAGACAAAGGTTGCCAGAAGAGGGAGTGGAGATGGGCCACAGGGGGGCCCACACCACTCCCTGGCGTGGGCCACCCTAGGCCACGCCACCAGGTGGTGTGGACGCCTTGGCCCACCTCTGGCTCTCCCCTCTGTCGTATACCCGAAACCCTAAGACTCGGGGAGCGACTACAGAAAGATTCCGCCGCCACTGCGGGGCGGAAAACACCGAGAGAGAAAGATCTCTCCGGCAGACAGATTTCTTCCAGGGGAATTCCTTCCCGGAGAGGGGAGATCGTCTCCATCAACACCACCATCAAGCTGGACTTCATCGGGATCATGATCATCATCATCACCACCATCATCATCAGCAGCACCCTCATCACCATCTCCATATTGCTGTAACAATTGAGTTGAATCTTGCATAGTTCATAGTGGAAACTTTCTCGGTGTTGATTACTCTTTGTAGTTGATGCTATTGAGTGAACCATTGAATTATTGTTTATGTTCAGATTGTTATACATCATTATTCCATCTCTAATCAAGATCCATATCATGTCTTGTGAGTAGTTCGTTTTGTTCTTGAGGACATGGGAGAAGTCATGTTGTTAGTAGTGGAATTGTGTTGAGAAAGATTCAATAGTTTGATATTTAAGTTGTGGTGTACTTCTTCTAGTGGTGTCATGTGAACGTCGACTACATGACACTTCACCTATATGGGCCTAGGGGAATGCATTGTGTATTTGGCTACTAATCGTAGGGGTTGCCAGAGTGACAGAAACCTGAACCCCCGTTAGGAAACCATTGCACAAGGGACGTAAGGGTCTTAGAGTTTAAAGCTGTGGTTAGGTTTCTACCTTAATTACTTTCTTGTACTTACGGATGTTTGCTAGGGGTATAATCACAAGTATGTATTAGTTCTAGGAAGGTCGGTACATTAGCATAGGTTCACCCACACAACACTTAGCAAGCTAAAGAAGATTAATCAACTATATGAAGGGAAAGCACTTGACAGTCTTCCCATGTGTCCTCAAGAACGTTTGGTCATCTTAAGTAATATAACCGGCTTGTCCTTTGCTGCATAAAGGATTGGGCCACTTTCTGCATTTATTCCTACTGTCTTTTATTTACTCGTACTTTGTTTACTTGCTTTTTTTCAAAAACCCCTAAAAATCCGTTTGCTAAGTATTTGCAGAGAATTCCTGATCCATACCACTAGCCAGCACCTTCTGCTCCTCGTTGGGTTCGACACTCTTACTTATCGAAAATACTGCGATACACGCCCTATACTTGTGGGTCATCAAGACTATTTTTTGGCATCATTGCCGGGGAGTGAAGCGCTATTGGAGAGTGGAACTAGTAAAGGAAACCTCTACTGTGAGTATTGTTTACTTATGCTAGTTGCTTTATTTTCGTTATGGATAATTCGTTCAGTTTCTTATTTGGTAATGCTACTATCGCTGCTAAGGTAGTAGATGAACCACCTCCTGCTGAGAATGATGCTTTTAAAATACCTACAAGAATTATTGATCGTGTTATGGATAACTACTATGTTGGGGATGGAACTGTCCATCCCGGTGATCATTTACTCTTTATACATGAATTATGAGGATTGTTTAAGTGTGCAGGTATTACTACAGATCAAGTTAAGAAGAACTTATTCTAATTATCACTGAAAGGAAGAGTTGAGTAATGGTATAAGCTGCTGAAGAATGCTCAAGCTCTGGAATGGGAGGAAATAGTGCCTCTCTTTTATTCAAAGTTTTATCCTCCTAGTGAGATTCATAAAGATCGGAATCAAATATACAACTTTTGGCCTCTTGATGGAGAGAGTACAACTCAAGCTTGGGGGAGATTGAAGTTACTAATGCTCAAATGTCCCATTCATGAGCTCCCCAACAATATTATTATCAATAACTTTTATGCAAGGCGTTCTCTACATGATAAGGATTTATTGGATGCTTCTTGTGCTGGATCATTCACTCGCATGGAAGAAGAAGCTAAATGGGATCTTCTAGACCATATTCAAGATAATGTTGAAGCTTGGGAGAATGACAAAGGTAGAAAGTCAGGTATAAATTATGATTATGAATGCATTGAATCTTTTATGGGAACTGATGACTTTCAAAACATTAAAAATGCTTATGGTCTTGACTCTCAAGCTATTGCTTCTTATTTTAAGGCTTTTGCTTCCTACATTGAAGTGCCTAAAAAGAAGTGGAATAAGTATCATGAATCTTATAAAGATGTTGCTAAGAGTGTTCCTGCAAGAAATACTGAAGTTTATACTGCTAATCATGTGTTACCCGAACCTTACATTGAGAAAATGCCTTTCCTAGTTAAGATAAAGGAACATTCTATGATATCTAGTATGGTTAATGAAAGTATAATCAAAGCTATTAAACCTGATAAACAAATGGTTGATGAACCTATAATAGCAACTGTGAAAGACTTTTTACTAAATATGAAGAAGAGGGACACACTATCCTTTGTAAGGATACCTCTAATATTGTTTCACAAAGTAGAGTTATGAGAACTAGTATTCCTGTGTTTTCTGTTAGAATAAGTGATCATTGTTACGATGGTCCTTGTGATAGTTATATTGTTAAGTTTATGAATGATACTGAAAGTTATTATGAGAGAGGGAAAAGTGTTCTTATGTATCTCAATAATATCAAGTTTCCTCGTTTTAAGCTAAAAGTTTTTATGTTGCACTTCTTTTGCCTTCCTATGCAAGTAACCTCTGGTTTCAACAACTTGTTTGTTTACAAAATTCCCTTGCATAGGAAGTGGGTTAGACTTAAATGTGTGTATTTTTTGCTTCTTAATTCTCTCTTTCACTTCAATTCATATTTATATGTGAGCATCTTCAAAATTATCATGCCCATCTTAATGGCTATAAAGGAAGAGCTTTTTGGGAGACAGTCCAGTTTATTTTTGCTTTCAGTTTGTTTTTGTTTATTTGAGTCTTGGAAGTTATTACTTCGGTAATAACCACTCCTTATCCGTTTTGTTTGGTTTTTGTGTCAAGATCAAACTCTAATGAGAGAGAAGTAAGATTTGGGGAAGTTGCTATCCCGAAACAGATTTTTGTTCTTCATCGTAAAAATTTGTGAGACACCTCCGTATGTCGGATTGAGCTGTAATTGTTTGTGCTTCTGCCCCAGGTTGTTATTTAACTTTCGTTAGTTTTGCACTTTTTGATTTGAGCAACAGAAGATTTTCTAAAAAATTGATCTTTATCTGCTGGTCTGTTTTGACAGATTTTGCCACTCTTGCATTTGCTTCTTTATTCGATTTCCTTTTTGAATTCTTTTTGGGTTTTCAGAAGGAGTTGCTACAGTAGCTTGTGTTTTTATGGTTTTCAGTTGAAGTTGGACTCAAAAGGTTTTATCTCTTCACTTATACTAATGTTGCTAATGAGAACTTTGTGAAGTTTTGTGTGAAAGAAATTTCCAGGTAGTGGAGATAATGGTGTAATAAGGAAGAGAAGGGTTTTATGACTCAAGTAATAAGTGTATGAAGATGAAGATATTGATGTTATTCAAGTGGTGACTCCGGAAGAATCTAATAGATACCAAATTCAGAGACCTGCAGAGTCCATTTTCAAATAGGTAATAATCCTGGTAAGAAAAGTTCCGCGAAAATACTATCCAACTATATTTTTGCAGTTTTTAGACAATAAGGAAAGTTACGAAGCGAAAAAGGGACGGAAACGGAGCCAGGGTGGCTCACACCACCCTGTGGCACGGGCCCACCCCTGGCCGCGCCACCAGATGGTGTAGCCACCCCGTACTCCGTCTCCGGCCCGTTTTCTCCCAGTACCTTCATTTTGTTAAGAAACTTCGTAATATATAATCCCTCGGATCTCTCGAGGTTCGTATATCATGTTTTCGTCGTGTTTTCGTTTCGATCTGTTTCTGACAGGTAGAGTCCCAGATTTGGAGCCACAATGTCTTCCTTTGGATCAGCCAAGGGATATTCCTTAGAAGATATCATCAACCCATATATGAGAGAGTTGAAGATTCATCCCAAGGAGTTGTTGCTTGAATATGGGGAGGTCCGGATAAAAGAGGTTCAAGGCCCTAAATGTGAAGGAAGTCTGGGGGACAGGATGGAAGCACTGGAGCAAGAAGTCTTTAGGTACAAGAAGATGGCGGAATGCGAAGTGGATATCATCCTTAAGATTTGTTCCGAACTCATCGCCGAGCACCAAAAGGAGACTGCAGAGCTCAAGGATAAAGTCCTCTCACTCTGCCAAACAACCAACGAACTGCAAGCACAACTCTACAACGTTCAAAATCAAAACTGTGAGTATGAGGTTAGGTTTAAACGCATAAGTGCTGCTACAAGTTTCAACATGCTGGAATCCACGATGTCCTTTGTTGATGGGGATCCCTTACCCTGGAAGTCGGACGATGATGAGAGGATACCACCACCACCAAAGGAGTAATTCGTCATCAGGTTTGGCATCCCCTTGGTTTGTTCCAAGCTTGGGGGAGTGTCCCGGTATCACATCACTATCTTCTATCTTTTTACCTTTTTATGTAGAGTCATATCATGAATAGAGAAGTTATCATGTATGATGGTTTGCATTATGGAAGTGTCCCCTCTCTCGTTAGATATGTATCCCTTGGTGTGAGTTACCATTATGGATTATTAATGAGAAGTTCTATCATTTACTCTTTTGCATAGCTTATATTAGTTTTCAATTCATGGTTATATGATTGATCTTGTTGTTAGTATTGGTATCACTTTGGGACCGTTGAGTTAATTTAGTTGGTTTTGGCAAACCGGGCTTGGTCCGTCGCAACACTATTTTTGAGAGTTGGATGAAAAGATAAAAGTACTCTAAAAATATATAATTTCATCATATTTCTTTCTTGATTTGCTCATAAGTCTAGTATTCTCTAGTTAAGATCTTTTGTGCTTCCAAAGAAGATTGCATGTTTGTCTTTATCACTTGCATGTTTGTTTGTTTCCTTCAACTCTTATACTTGCTACCCAGCCTTGCTAGCCAAAAACTTGTACTGAGAGGGAATTCTTCTCGTGCATCCACTTCCTTTAAACCAAACCTTTGCCATTTGTGTCCACCATACCTACCTATTAGCACTATTGCTATTCCAAGTAAATTCATGTTTTTATCTACCTTCCGAATTAAACTTGTTACGTGAAAATTAGTGATTAAAGCTCTCATGAACTTGATGGCAGACTTTACTTTCTTACACTTAATAAACCTGAACCATTGTGCCCATCTATGTTGCGTATATGCTTACGCTTTGTAAGTTGTGAATTAGCAGAACCATGTTGTCATGGGGAACGCTTTCAACATTGCACTGGTACTTTGTACCTAGTTGATATCATGTTCTTTTGTCTATGGATGTCGTCGGTGTGAAATGAAAGGGGAGCTTGTAAGTCCATGGAGTTATGCATGTGTGTTAGAGAAACACCTGGGCCGCTAGTCTAATCCATGCTGACATGGTGGAAACCTACAGCGTAACCATAACGAGCATCTATGAAGGATTCTTCTTATAAAAAAAGAGATAGAGATTGAGAAAAAGAGAAAAAGAAAGAAAAAAAGAGATTATGAAAAGAGGAAAGAGAGAAAAAAGCACCATATTCCCCTGGTAAATAAGAAGATTGCTGAGATGCTTTTTGTCTGCTTGCCTTGTAATTTTGATATGGGGATTCTTCCGTATCATTGGGCAAGGGGTACCCCGTTGGTGGTTCTCTATGATACACATGTGCTTACAATGACAAGAACTTACCGGTGACTAAACTTGAGTAGCATGAGGAGCGACCCTCATATTCAAGGGACATGAGATTCTCAATTTACAACTTATCAATGCATATCCTCATATTTGATCACTTTAACCTTAATCACCTAAAGATGCCTATGATAGGGGCAATGAGAGCTGAAAGCTAGTAAGTATCATAATTTTTGGGAGCTCTTTATGAAACTTGAAATCCCTGCTTCCCTCTGCGAAGGGCCTTTCTTTTACTTTTAAGTTGAGTCAGTAAACCTATTCCCTTCTATCTCAGCAAGTATTTTGAGTTGTTGTGTTTCATTCATTCATATGATGATTTATTCAATCATGTTTCTTATGTTCCTTGTGTTGCACATTGCTCTTATCTTGGTGATTAATACTTTGGAAGCTATCATTGAAAACCAGTTATTTGTGAACTCCAGCAAATTATCAACTATTCTTTGACCAAGAGCTAAGTTTGCCATTACCAATTATGATTTACTTTATGTATCTTTATTGTGTTTCCTTTACTTATTGCAAGTAAGTTATATAATAGTGAGTTGTCTTCTATTATGATCTATGTATTGATCAATGTGACGCTTCTTGTCCGTATTGTTTTATCTACTCTTCACTCCATAAACCTGAGGTCATGTTTATTGAGCTCAGTTTCGCTTGGGGACAAGCGAAGTCTAAGCTTGGGGGGAGTTGATACGTCCATTTTGCATCACTATTATATATCATAATTCACTTTTATTCATTGATATATTTCATATTAAGAGATGATACTTATGTTATTTCATCTGTTTTTGCATGGTTGATGACTTTTGGAGCATGGACCGCTGGAGTCAGGATTCTGATGGAAAAGGTGCTGTTTGGAGGCAAAATTCGCGAAGATCAGAAAATCTGGGAAAATATACGGAAATTCCTATTTTTCCAGAAGACAAAGGCTGCCAGAAGAGGGAGTGGAGATGGGCCACAGGGGGCCCACACCACCCCCTGGCGCGGGACACCCTAGGCCTCGACACCAGGTGGTGTGGTTGCCCAAGCCCACCTCTGGCTCTCCCCTCTGGCGTATATATTCCTCCCGAAACCCTAAGACTCGGTGAGCAACCACAAAAAGATTCCGCTGCCTCTGCGGGGTGGAAAACATCGAGAGAGAAAGATCTCTCTGGTAGACAGATTTCTGCTGGGGGAATTCCTTCCCAGAGAGGAGAGATCGTCGCCATCAACACCACCATCAAGCTGGACTTCATTGGGATCATCATCATCATCACCACCATCATAATCATCAACACCCTCATCACCATCTCCATATTGCTGTAACAATTGAGTTGAATCTTGCATAGTTCATAGGGGAAACTTTCCCGGTGTTGATTACTCTTTGTAGTTGATGCTATTGAGTGAACCATTGAATTATTATTTATGTTCAGATTGTTATACATCATTATTCCATCTCTGATCATGATCCATATGATGTCTTGTGAGTAGTTCGTTTTGTTCTTGAGGACATGGGAGAAGTCATGTTGTTAGTAGTGGAATTGTGTTGAGAAAGATTCAATAGTTAAGTTGTGGTGTACTTCTTCTAGTGGTGTCTAATGACCCACAAGTATAGGGGGTGTATCGCAGTATTTTCGATAAGTAAGAGTGTCGAACCCAACAAGGAGCAGAAGGTGCTGGCTAGTGGTATGGATCAGGAATTCTCTGCAAATACTTAGCAAACGGATTTTTAGGGGTTTTCAAAAAAGCAAGTAAACAAAGTACGAGTAAATAAAAGACAGTAGGAATAAATGCAACAAGTGGCCCAATCCTTTATGCAGCAAAGGACAAGCCGGTTGTATTTCTTAAGATGACCAAACGTTCTCGAGGACACATGGGAAGACTGTCAAGTGCTTTTGCTTCATATAGTTGATTAATCTTCTTTAGCTTGCTAAGTGTTGTGTGGGTGAACCTGTGCTAATGTACCGCCCCATCCAAGACTAATACATACTTGTGATTATACCCCTTGCAAACATCCGTAAGTACAAGAAAGTAATTAAGGTAGAAACCTAACCACAGCTTTAAACTCTGAGACCCTTACGTCCCTTGCGCAATGGTTTCCTAACGGGGGTTCACGTTTCTGTCACTCCGACAACCCCTACGATTAGTAGCCAAATACACAATGCATTCCCCTAGGCCCATATAGGTGAAGTGTCATGTAGTCGACGTTCACATGACACCACTAGAAGAAGTACACCACACCTTAAATAACAATCTATTGAATCTTTGTCAACGCAACTCCACTACTAACAACAAGACTTCTCCCATGTCCTCAAGAACAAAACGAACTACTCACAAGACATCATATGGATCATGATCAGAGATGAAATAATGATGTATAACAATCTGAACATAAACAATAATTCAATAGTTCACTCAATAGTATCAACTACAAAGAGTAATCAACACCGGGAAAGTTTCCCCTATGAACTATGCAAGATTCAACTCAATTGTTACAACAATATGGATATGGTGATGAGGGAGCTGATGGTGATGATGGTGGTGATGATGATGATGATCCCGATGAAGTCCAGCTTGATGGTGGTGTTGATGGTGACGATCTCCCCTCTCCGAGAAGGAATTCCCCCGGCAGAAATGTGTCTGCCGGAGAGATCTTTCTCTCTCGGTGTTTTCCGCCCTGCGGAGGCGGCGGAATCTTTCTGTGGTCACTCCTCGAGTCTTAGGGTTTCGGGAGGATGACATACGCAGAGGGGAGAGGCTGGAGTGGGCCAGGGTGGCCACACCACCTCCAAGCGCGGCCTAGGCCTGCCCGTGCCATGGGGTGGTGTGGGCCCCCTGTGGCCCACCTCCACTCCATCTTCTGGCATCCTTAGTCTTCTGGAAAAATAGGATTTTCCGTATATTTTCCCGGATTTTCTGATCTTCGCGAATTTTGCCTCCAAACAACACTTTTTCCATCAGAATCCTAACTGCAGCGGTCCATGCTCCAAAAGTCATCAACCATGCAAAAATAGATGAAATAACATAAGTATCACCTCTCAATACGAAAGATAGCAATGAATAATAGTGAATTAAGACATAGAATAGTGAAGCAAAATGGACGTATCAACTCCCCCCAAGCTTAGACTTCGCTTGTCCCCAAGCGAAACTGAGCTCAATAAACATGGCCTCAGGTTTATGGAGTGAAGAGTCGATAAAAGAATACGGACAAGAAGCATCACATTCATCAAATACATAGATCATAATAGAAGGCAACTCACTATTATATAACTCAACTTGTAATAAGTAAATGAAACACAATAAAGATACATAAAGTGAATCACTATTGGTAATGGCAAACTTAGCTCTTGGTCGAAGAATAGTTGATAATTTGCTAGAGTTCACAAATAACTGGTTTTTCAATGATAGCTTTCAAAGTAGTAAACATTAGGATAAGAGCAATGTGCAAAGCAAGGAACATAAGAAACATGAGTGAATAAATCATCATATGAATGAATGAAACACAACAACTCAAAATACTTGCTGATATAGAAGGGAGCAGGTTTACTGACTCAACTACAAAGTAAAAGAAAGTCCCTTCAAAGAGGGAAGCAGGGATTGCAAGTCTCATAAAGAGCTCCCAAAAATTATAATACTTACTAGCTTTCAGCTCTCATTGCCCCTATCATGGGCATCTTTAGGTGATTAAGGTTAAAGTGACATAACTAAGAGCATATGCTTGACAAGTTATAAGTTGAAATCTCATGCCCCTTACTTATGAGTACCGATCCTCATGTTACTCAACTTCAGTCACGAGCAAGCTCTTGTCATTGTAAATACATGCGTATCATTGAGAACCGCCAACGGGGTACCCCTTGCACATGACACAGGAGCTATCCCATAATCAAAATGACAAGGCAAGCAGACAGTGAGCATCTCAACGATCTTTTTATTTGCTATTTGCATAGGTTTTTATTGAGGATGCTTCATAGAATGCTCACTATAGTTATGCTGCAAGTTTCCACCATGATTAGGCATGGCTTAGGCTAGTGGCTCGGGCGTTTCTCTAACACACATATAAACTCCATGATCTTACAAGTTCCACTTTTATTTCACACCGCCGGGATCCATAAGCAAAAGAACATGATATCAACTAGGTACAAAGCACCAAATGAAGTGTTGAAAGCGGTCCCCATGATACATGGTTTGGCTAACTTCAACTCATAAAGCGCAAGCATATACGCCACAAAGAAGGACCCAATGGTTCAAGTTTATTAAATGCAAGAAAGTAAAGTGCGACATCAAGTTCATGAGAGCTTTAATCACTAATTTTCACATAACAAGTTTAATTTGGGAGGTAGATAAAACAATAATTTACTTGGAATAGCAATAATGCTACTAGGTAGGTATGGTGGACACAAATGGCATGGGTTTTGGTTTAAAGGAGGTGGATGCATGAGAAGAATACCCTCTCAGTACAGGTTTTTGGCTAGCAAGGCTAGGTAGCAAGTATAAGAGTTGAAGGAAACAAACAAACATACAAGTGATAAACACAAACATGCAATATTCCTTGGAAGCACAAAAGATCTTAACTAGAGAATACTAGACTTATGAGAAAATCAAGAAAGGAAGATGATGAAATTATTTTACTCTAGAGTACTTCTATCTTTTTCATTCAACTCTCAAAAATAGTGTTTCTACTGACCGAGCCAGGTTTGCCAAAACCAACTAAATTAACTCAATGATCCCAGAGTGCTACCAATACTAACAACAAGGTCAATCATATAACCATGAATTGAAAACTAATATAAGCTATGCAAAAGAGTGAATGATAGAACTTCTCATTAATATTCCATAACGACAACTCACACCAAGGGATACATATCTAATGAGAGAGGGGACACTTCCATAATGCAAACCATACTACATAATAACTCCTCTATTCATGATATGACTCTACTAATAAGGTAAAAAGATAGAAGATAGTGATGTGATATCGCGTCACTCCCCCAAGCTTGGAACAAACCAAGGGGATGCCAAACGTGATGACGAATTACTCCTTGGGATGAATCTTCAATTCTCTCATGTATGGGTTGATGATATCTTCTAAGGAATCTCCCTTGGATGATCCAGAGGAAGACATTGTGGCTCCAAATTTGAGATTCTACCTGGCAGAAACAGATCAAAACAAAAACACGACGAAAACACGATATACGAACCTCGGGGGATTCGGGGGATTATATATTACGAAGTTTCATATCAAAAGGAGGGTATTGGGTGAAAACGAGTCGGAGGCGGAGTCTTGGGTAGACTCACCACCTGGTGGCGCGACCAGGGGTGGGCCCATGCCACAGGGTGGTGTGGCCACCCTGGCTCCATTTTCGTCCCTTTTTTTCTTCGTAGCTTTCCTTATCGACTGAAAACTGCAAAAATATAGTTGGATTGTATTTTCACGGAACTTTTCTTACCAGAACTGTTACCTATTTGAAAGCAGACTCTGCAGGTCTCTGAATTTGGTATCTAGTAGATTCTTACTTGAATAGCATCAATATCTTCATCTTCATATAGTTATTACTTGAATCATAAAACCCTTCTCTTCCTTATTACACCATTGTCTCCACTTCCTGGAAATTTCTTTCACACAAAACTTCACATAGTTCTCATTAGCAACATTAGTATAAGTGAAGTGATAAAACCTTTTGAGTCCAACTTCAACTTAAAACCATCAAAACCAAATCTACTGTAGAAACTCCTTCCAAAAACCCAAAAAGAATTCAAAAAGAAATCGAATAAAGAAGCAAATGCAAGAGTGGCAAAATCTGTCAAAACAGACCAGCAGGTAAAGATCAATTTTTTCTAAAATCTTATGTTGCTCAAATAAAAAAGTGAAAAACTAACGAAAGTTAAATAACAACCTGGGGCAGAAGCACAAAAAATTACAGATCAATCCGACATACAGAGATCTCTCACGAATTTTTACGGTGAAGCACAAAAAATCTGTTTCAGGACAGCAACTTCCCCAAATATTACTTCTCTCTCATTAGAGGTTGATCTTGACACAAAAACCAAACAAAACGGATAAAGAGCGGTTATTACTGAAGTAATAACTTCCAAGACTCAAAGAAACAAAAACAAACTGAAAGCAAAAACAAATTGGGTTGTCTCCCATAAAGCTCTTTCTTTATAGCCATTAAGATGGGCATGATAATTTTGAAGAAGCTCTCATAGGGATATGAATTGAAGTGAAAGAGAGCTTTAAGAAGCAAAAACACACACACATTTAAGTCTAACCCACTTCCTATGCAAGGGAATTTTGTAAACAAACAAGTTTTTGAAACCAGAGGCAACTTGCATAAGAAGGCAAAAGAAGTGCAACATAAAAACTTTCAGCATAAAGCGAGGAAACTTGATATTATTGAGATACATGAGAACACTTTTCCCTCTCTCATAGTAGCTTTCAGTATCATGCATAAACTTAAAAATATAGCTATCACAAGGACCGTCATAGCAATGATCACTTATTCTAACAGAAGACACGGGAATACTACCTCTCATAACACTACTATGTGAAACTATATTAGAGGTATCCTTACAAAGGATATTGTGTCCCTCTTTTTCATATTTAGTGACAAAGTCTTTCACACTTGCTATTATAGGTTCATCAACCATTTGTTTATCAGGTTCAATAGCTTTACTCATACTTTTATTAACCATACTAGCTATCATAGAATGTTCCTTTACCTTAACTGGAAAAGGCATGTTCTCAATATAAGGTTCAGGTAAAACTTGATTAGCAGTATAAACTTTAGTATTTCTTGCAGGAACACTCTTAGCAACATCTTTATAAGGTTCATGATACTTATTCCACTTCTTTTTAGGCACTTCAATATAGGAAGAAAAAGCCTTAAAATAAGAAGCAATAGCTTGAGAGTCTAGACCATAAGCATTTTTAATATTTTGAAGGTCATCAGTTCCCATAAAAGAATCAATGCATTCATAATCATAATTTATACCTGACTTTCTACCTTTATCATTCTCCCAAGCTTCAGCATTGTCTTGAATACGGTCCAGAAGATCCCATTTAGCTTCTTCTTCCATGCGAGTGAATGATCCAGCGCAAGAAGCATCCAATAAATCTTTATGATGTAGAGCGAGCCTTGCATAAAAGTTATTGATAATAATATTGTTGGGGAGCTCATGAATGGGACATTTGAGCATCAGTAACTTCAATCTCCCCCAAGCTTAAGCTGTACTCTCTCCATCAAGAGGCCAAAAGTTGTATATTTGATTCCGATCTTTATGAATCTCACTAGGAGGATAAAACTTTGAATAAAAGAGAGCCACTATTTCCTCCCATTCAAGAGCTTGACCATTCTTCAGCAGCTTATACCATTCCTCAGCTCTTCCTTTCAGTGACAATGAGAATAACTTCTTCTTAACTTGATATGTAGTAATACCTGCACACTTGAAAAACCCGCATAATTCGTGTATAAAGAGTAAATGATCACTGGGATGGACAGTTCCATCCCCAACATAGTAGTTATCCATAACACGATCAATGATTCTTGTAGGTATTTTGAAAACATCATTCTCAGTAGGTGGTGGCTTATATACTACCTTAGCAGTGGTAGTAGCATTACCAAATAAGAAACTGAGCAAATTATCCATAATGAAAATAAAGCAACTAGCAGAAGTAAACAATACTCACAGTAGAAGTTTCCTTTACCAGTTCCACTCTCCAATAGCGCTTCACTCCCCAGCAATGGCGCCAGAAAATAGTCTTGATGACCCACAAGTATAGGGGGTGTATCGCAGTATTTTCGATAAGTAAGAGTGTCGAACCCAACGAGGAGCAGAAGGTGCTGGCTAGTGGTATGGATCAGGAATTCTCTGCAAATACTTAGCAAACGGATTTTTAGGGGTTTTCGATAAAGCAAGTAGACAAAGTACGAGTAAATAAAAGACAGTAGGAATAAATGCAGCAAGTGGCCCAATCCTTTATGCAGCAAAGGACAAGCCGGTTTTATTTCTTAAGATGACAAAACGTTCTCGAGGACACATGGGAAGACTGTCAAGTGCTTTCGCTTCATATAGTTGATTAATCTTCTTTAGCTTGCTAAGTGTTGTGTGGGTGAACCTGTGCTAATGTACCGCCCTATCTAAGAATAATACATACTTGTGATTATACCCCTTGCAAACATCCGTAAGTACAAGAAATTAATTAAGGTAGAAACCTAACCACAACTTTAAACTCTAAGACCCTTACGTTCCTTGTGCAATGGTTTCCTAACGGGTGTTCAGGTTTCTGTCACTCCGGCAACCCCTACGATTAGTAGCCAAATACACAATGCATTCCCCTAGGCCCATATAGGTGAAGTGTCATTTAGTCGACGTTCACATGACACCACTAGAAGAAGTACACCACAACTTAAATAACAATCTATTGAATCTTTGTCAACGCAACTCCACTACTAACAACAAGACTTCTCCCATGTCCTCAAGAACAAAACGAACTACTCACAAGACATCATATGGATCATGATCAGAGATGAAATAATGATGTATAACAATATGAACATAAACAATAATTCAATGGTTCACTCAATAGCATCAACTACAAAGAGTAATCGACACCGGGAAAGTTTCCCTTATGAACTATGCAAGATTCAACTCAATTGTTACAGCAATATGGAGATGGTTATGAGGGTGATGATGGTGATGATGGCGGTGATGATGATCCCGATGAAGTCCAGCTTGATGGTGGTGTTGATGGCGACGATCTCCCCTCTCCGGGAAGGAATTCCCCCGGCAGAAATTTGTCTGCCGAGGAGATCTTTCTCTCTCGGTGTTTTCCGCCCCGCAGAGCCGACGGAATCTTTCTGTGTTTGCTCCCCGAGTCTTAGGGTTTCGGGAGTATGATATACACTAGAGGGGAGAGGCTGGAGTGGGCCAGGGTGGCCACACCACCTCCAGGCGTGGCCTAGGCCTGCCCGCGCCATGGGGTGGTGTGGGCCCCCTGTGGCCCACCTCCACTCCATCTTCTGGCATCCTTAGTCTTCTGGAAAAATAGGATTTTCCGTATATTTTCCCAGATTTTCTGATCTTCGCGAATTTTGCCTCCAAACAGCACCTTTTCCATCAGAATCCTGACTGCAGCGGTCCATGCTCCAAAAGTCATCAACCATGCAAAAATAGATGAAATAACATAAGTATCACCTCTCAATACGAAATATAGCAATGAATAATAGTGAATTAAGACATAGAATAGTGATGCAAAATGGACGTATCAGTGTCATGTGAACGTCGACTACATGACACTTCACCTATATGGGCCTAGGGGAATGCATTATGTATTTGGTTACTAATCGTAGGGGTTGCTGGAGTGACCGAAACCTGAACCCCCGATAGGAAACCATTCCACAAGGGACGTAAGGGTCTTAGAGTTTAAAGTTGTGGTTAGGTTTCTACCTTAATTACTTTCTTGTACTTACAGATGTTTGCAAGGGGTATAATCACAAGTATGTATTAGTCCTAGGAAGGTCGGTACATTAGCATAGGTTCACCCACACAACACTTAGCAAGCTAAAGAAGATTAATCAACTATATGAAGCGAAAGCACTTGACAACCGGCTTGTCCTTTGCTGCATAAAGGATTGGCCCACTTGCGGCATTTATTCCTACTGTCTTTTATTTACTCGTAGTTTGTTTACTTGCTTTATCAAAAAACCCTAAAAATCTGTTTGCTAAGTATTTGCAGAGAATTCCTGATCCATACCACTAGCCAGCACCTTCTGCTCCTCGTTGGGTTTGACACTTTTACTTATCGAAAATATTGCGATCACCGTTCCCTAGAGATGTGAGGCGAGGATGGTTTATTAGGGGATCTATCGACCCCAAACAACCCGGTCCATGCTTACCTACCTATTATGATGCACCTTCACCCACCAAATCTTTCAAAACATTTTCTATGCATATGTCGAATGGAATTCCTGAACTATATGACTCATGGAATCTACAAGGCAAGTTAGTTACTCGTGAGGTTTTCTAGGCCCTGTGTGGATGTACACTCGTCTTGGTCCTAGAGGCAAGAACTCAGGTCCTAGTGGTGGTGAGCATGGGACTAGAAAAACAACATCCCATCATGGCCTCCCATACAAGCCTTAGCATTTTTAACCTTTACCCCTATTCTTATCTCATCATGTTATCCTGTCATACTAGATTCTGTGCATTTGGTACATCATCTGGATGAACCAGAATTGACAGCCAAGCATGGCTAAGGAAGACACATATATAATCTCTAGCAGTGCACACAAGCCAAACCTACTTATGATAGAAGCAGTGGATCAGGTAATATAAGCTCAAAGGGAGTAATGCAATAGATAGGTGTAGCATCCCAATTGTCTAGCAATTGTAATGCTACAAGGTTTAATATATATATGCTACTTCCTACATATCATTAACTGCATTGCATTATATCAAGTTCATTTCACCATGCCACATTGCATTTGAGCATCATATAAAACCCCTTTCATTTGGTTCTTCCCCTCATTATGCATTTGTCTATTAATTGTGCTTGCCTCTTGATATATTGTATTTTCTTCTTGGTAAATTGCTTCATGCCCAAGTTGAGTTGTGGGCATATCTTTTCTTGACTCCACCACCTTTCTTTGTCGCCACCTTATAATTCCACCATCCAAACTATATATGGCACTTGCATTTCTTTTGGCATTTGTATAGCTCATATGTAATAAGATGGATCCACTTCTATTTCTACATGCTCCCATAGGTGATATATGTTGTTTTCACAATATTAATATATGGGGCCACATGGCCACCTTTGTATGCTATGTGAGTAGAAGATCTCATCTATCTTCCATATGGTTGGCTTTTGAATATGTGAGCATGTTTGAATATATATATATATATGAGGTCATATAATCATCTAGTGGGACACACATACTAGCATTTCCCATTTATATTCATTTATGCTTATTTTCATCCATTCCATATGTGAGGCAAACTTGTCTAATTTTAGTTTGGATGTTACTCAAATTTGAATGCATGTATAGAATAGGTGACCATATGGACCTATAGTTGTTTCCACAATTATAGATGTGGTATTTATTATATGTGCATGGCCTATGCAGCTTGACCATCCTCTCTCTAAATTTGGTTTTTGCTTTGAATTCTATGGGATTTTTGTGAGGAAGATTGTATGATTTGAATTCATATAAGAAGGTCCATTCCAAATGAAACCCCACGGTAACCTATCTTATCTTCTTCACTCTTTGGTTGTTTGGTCTTTATATATCTTTGGGAAGCTCCTTTTTAATTTTGTTTTGAAATAAAATAAAGCATATGCATAAGAAGAGACAAACCTAAGATATATCTATCTATAATATCTAACTAAACCCTAGCCCTACCCTCTTGGTTTGGCTAAACCAAACCATCCACTACAACCTAACCTACCTAGTCCATCCCCTAATCTACCCCAACCCGAGCTACACGCCCCATGTGTGTGTGTGCATGTGCTCATGTCATGTCATGTCATGTGTGTGCACCATCACCATACCTCCCTCCTTGCCTTGGTGCTCTAGCAAGCTAGCCCACACCTAGCACGTCTACCTCCTCCCCTGGTCCCCCTCTCCTCACTCTTTAAGTAAGAAAGTAAGAGGGGGAGAGAAGCTTCAACCACCCGAGTCCCTCTCCCCTCATTTATGCAAAAGGAAAAAATACATGATAGCCTCTTCCTCTTATCTTCCCACCTAACTAGATCTCTAGGTTGAGGTCCAGCTCTAGCAACCCCCCTCTCCCTCCTTCCTCTTTCCCAAGCTTGGTCATGGCCACCCCGTGCTCTCCAAAACCCTAGCTTGCCATAGCCGCAACACCTTCTTATTCCGACGACCAGGAGAGCACCAAGGACATCCAGCAGTACTAGGAGCTTCCCATGCATCGTCCACGTCGCCTAGTACTGTTCCCATTTCTGGAGAACCGTCGGAGGAGGCGTAGCGCCGCCATGCCTGAGATCTCTTGGAAGCACTTCACTGACAGCCTCACCTGCCTTTTCCTCTACCCCACCTTGCCAAGCTTGCACAGGAGTACGTGGTGAGCACTCTATAGCTCCTAGACATGCCTTCTTTGTCTCTAACGTTGTGCCTCACTGTTGTGCGCGATGTCGTGCGCGCTCGCCACCGGCAGAGCACTAGTAGCTGTCTCTATGGTCCCTATTTAGTGCATTATAGCCATCATTGTGGTGATCTAGTTGAGTGAGCCCTTAACGGATTTTGTAGCTAAATATTCCCTCTTCAAAACGATCTAAAGAACATTCAAAACCATCCAGTGAATCCCTCGGAATCTTGATCGCAAGATCGATGTCTGAACCAGATCTGATTTTTCTATCTATGTGTTCATCGCAAAACTGTGTGCATAATGCTTCACTCTAGCACGAATCATCACACGACCACATAGATATTTTCCTCCCCTTCGTTTTGAGTACTCATAAGCCTTATTCCGTTCAGCGAACATGGAGAAATCCACCCCGCAAGCATCAGCCATCTCTAGATGAGCACGTCGTCAGGTTTAGAGAGTGCAACTTTTGTTCGTCAGAGAAACAACATTTGGAGACGTGTTATCAACAGTCGCGACCCCTTTCAGACACAAAGTTTACCTAGCCCAGTTGGTCACCGGGATGATCTGAACCAGGCCGAAGCCTAAGGCCCCGGGTTTAAGTCCCTGCGGCCTTTTTCTTTTTGTTTCCGACACCGCAGGCCCACTAGTCAGCCCCGCCTAGTAAGAAAACCAGGTGCACTAACCAGTGCTTGCGGCTAGGTTTGGCTGAGTATAAAAGTTTGGTTTCCTTTTGTTTTTAGAAAAAGAAAAAGAAAATGAATATAAATGCATAACTCAATATCTTTAATCTAGTAAATGGAAATAATATATATTATATATGTTTTCTGATTAGAAAATTATAGGAATATGAATATGCTATTTAAAATAAATTCTGGGCATTTAAATTTTTTGAATTATTAAAATGCTATTAAATGCCTATTTCTTAATAATTCCATATATTTTAAACCGTAATTCCGAATTCGACAAATAATATGTCTAAATCGATCAGTGCGACGAACCTTTTCTAATTATGCGTTACATGATATGAATTGAAGGATGCATCATCTAAATAGTAACTATTCAGAACTATTTATGGGAGTAAAACATGCCTAAATAAAAAATAGTGCTTTATTATTGTTCCCACACCTCACCCATGCCATGCTATGTTACACTATTTAATTGTGCATCATTCCATCATGGCATACCTTGTTTGGTTGTTGCATATATTCATATGATTGCACACTTTATTTATTATAGCCCTTGTGTGTTTGGCTCTTATTCTGAACAGACGCCGAGCAAGGGAATTATCAGCATAACCAAGAGTACTACCCGGATCCTGGTTACCCAACTGTTGATTCGACATGTAAGCATTCCCCATGCTTGCATACATATAGAACCTATGCTTCTATCTTATTCTTTCTCATGGAGTCGCGATTGCATTAAATTGAATCCCAAGTATTGCATAGCCTTTACTTTTAAACACGCACCAAAGCTTGTATCCTCAATCCCATGGGCCATTACTATAGGAATTGTTTGAGCCATGTGAGTCGAGAATTGCATGTGTAGGGTCTATGCGAGTCTTTGGATAATGAGGTACCTAAACAACTTAAACTATGTAGTAATGGGATAACTAAAGAAAGGGGCACATGTGGGCAATAGTTGTTATTTGGTTCCTCCACGCTCACTTGTGTCCCGTAGGACCCCGAGTACTTCATTCTTGTTCCTTGACTATTTGCACTATCCACATTCGGGAGACTCTATGGATCCCTCTTCGCCTGACCTTGATGCACACTTTATTTCTTGGGCCACAAACTAGTTTGTGGTGTTATTACTATCATGTACTTATGCCATGTTTTATTGCTTTATTTACGATTGCGCGTGGAGTGCATGTACTCTTTAGGACTTATGACACGTTTCCACAATATCGACAAGCCCAATCACACTTTCGGGTTCCTAGTCATTTACAACCGTCGACACAAACCCTGGGTCCATCTCGGAGCCAACCAACTTCATTGCAGGTAGCTTTGTGGGGTGGCCCCCTAAAATAATTTATGAATCCTATGAATGCATTATCGTGAGGACTCATTGCTTTTTATTTGGTTCTTCCCGAGGTTGATCGTTCGTGTGTTGCTATTTCTGCACCCCAATAGGGTAAATCTTTCTGAAAGGCGTGTCCGCAGTTATGGATGACTTGGAGCATAGTTTCACGATCATAGATAACTATAACTAAAGTACCCCCTTTAGTTTGACTAAAACATGACTAGTAAATAGTGCAACACACACGAAATGGTTAATAAAATTGCCAACAGATGGGATGTTCTTCTGCCTTCTCGTCGGTAAGCGAGAAGGAGGGATAGCGATGTGTATTTATGTTACTTAAATAACTATTGTTACTAATTAACGAGCGGCCATCCATCTCTGGTTCGGCGAATGTTGTAGCGTGTCTCTATAGAACTGTTTAGCTACTATCTTTCGCTGCAATTGCGTCACCCAAGGTGGTTCCCTTTAGATGCATTAAGACTTGCTGAGTACCCCTAGGGTCTCACACAATAAATATTTGGTTCAGATAGACAGGTATACTCTCAAGAAGGTTACTGGGTCGAAGAGACTGATGATTGTGGCGAAGACCATTCGGTATAGAGATTCCGGGGATGGAGATCCGTGAGATCTGTGGGCGGGGTGTGCTTATTTTCAGGGCATCTTATGCCAATTTGCTTCTTATCCGTACTCGGATCTTGATTTCCGCTTCTGCTTGATACTCTGATGTGTGATGTATGAGGATGTAACCTAAACTATTATATCTATCTAGGATATTTGGATCTTGCCATATGTCATTGAATATTTCTGTTTCTATTGTTTTTAGATGGTGTGGATCTAATGTACTATTGTATGTCACTGACATACATACTCATTTGTGTATGTTTTGATCGCATTACCTGTCGACTACACCGCTCGCACATGAACCTATGATCATAAAAGTGGGTGGGATGTTGGCCGGTACCGTGCCCTGCTCCACGAGGTGGGCCTACTGTGTGTGGCTGCGCGACCCCACGGTAGTACGTCCTGTCCACTTTTGGATCATACCAGATTGTTGCTTAGAGCATAGTATCTGAGGTATTACAATTGGTATTAGAGCCATTCCTCCCTTCAGGGTCTCAGCCAAGATGGTCGTTGTCAGTCTAGAAAATATTTTGGTAGTTATGTATACTAGGGAAAACCTAAATGTGAGAGTAGGACTGCTTCCGTTTTCTTCTTACCCACCCACCCACCCTTTTCTGGTAAGGAAGTGTAACGTTTGTCTATCCTCTTCTAAAAATTCAAATTAGGATTCACGTGTTTGGAGTTTTCGTAGTACCATAGCATGTGTGTTCAATCCTTTATTAATCTATTACATCTAACTTTGCTTTGCAATTTACCTTTGGGTATCAACTGTTAGTACATTCCATACCGATCAGCTTATGCTAAACCAATGCAATCTATCCGACTCTTTGTTAACCGACGCAATCTTGTTAAGGGTTTTCATTCTTTAGCCTGTTTCAGACATTGTGGAGTTGCTAATATCTATACGTTAAGTTGTTTTTCACATCTAGTTGGTATTTTAATGCCAAAAAATGCGGAATTTTTTTCTTTGACACATATGTGTTTCCACACTCCTTTTCAGTCGCGTGTGATATACTATTCTTTTACTGTTGTCGGCAAATTCATGCTAACTTGATCTTCTGCTACCGGCGCTTCAATGTGGAGTTTTCACTTATCTTCAATTCTTTTGGGATAAATACATAACGTGTGTCGATCCGATGCTTTTGATTGTAATTTGGTTCTCGGTATAGCTATATGACACTTATCAACAGTGGAATATGGTTAACTCTATGAATCTAATTCTCCAAAATGGTTGTGGTTATCTCTTGTGTATTTGAGTTGTACCACGATCATATCATTTTCACAATCAAGTATTGTTGGCAATCCGGAGTTTTCTTAAGGCACTATGATCGATTTTCATCCGATGGTTGTGCTTTATACTCTTTTGAACTCCAGATCCACAAAAGTTTCTCTTTGATACATGAGAATCTCATCCTTCATCTCTGTTAGGTTTGCTTGAATGTATGGGTTATCATTGCTTCTTTATCCAAAAATCTCTTTGTCTTTTCAAATGGTGATCAGCTCGACTATTGAATAAGTCAGTATCTATTTTCTCTTCCGACGGGCCAGATAATATATTCTTTAATGCATCTCTTTGAATGAATCCCTTCTCTTAAAGTTGATCTTTCGAAGAGTGTTGAGCTCAGAAAGTGTTTTGAGCATCTATGACACCCTCGCCTGATAAGGTTGAGTTCCCGTGTATAGTGCTAATCCCTGGATCGGTTCACTGGCACACACATTACAGATGAATACCAAAGAATATAACAGTGCATCATTATTACATCGAATGATCAAGAATTTGCAATTATTACATAATGCTTAGCTCAAAGCTAGCTCAAAACATCAAGTAGCATACGGAAGCATAAATACATAATAGGCTCCATCTTAAATTGTGCCACAGGCGAACAACTGTTTAGTGGAGGTTCGCAACCTATAAGATCACTCAGAACAATCGGAACAATAACCTGCAACATGAAAGGTTGCAGCCAACGAGTGGTTAATACTTTGAATATATTGGCAAGTGGAACTATGAGAGAAACAACAAGACTAATATCTACATGCATATCTGGCTTGTGGGGTTCAGGCTTAGTTGTAGCAGCAAAATAACTTTATCCTATCATTTGTAAATCATTTGTAAAGCATTTGATCATCAACACACAGCCCAATTATGTTTCAACCATAAGTTTTATCAATTACAAGTTAGAATGAACGAGAACATGTCATAGCACACATAATTCAGCAACTCAATTGTCCATTACCGGGGACACGGCTAAGTACTTAGTTTTACACCCTGTAGGGGTTGTACACTTTACCCATATGACCTGGTCGACCCGCTCGTACTATGACACACATTTTGAGTCATGATAGGGAGAATCCCAAGAAGAGACAATTCGGGAAGTAGTTCCCGACGCCCATCCACGCACCGTACCAACCTACCATAATTCACTACATCTCTGGATACGAAGAGCTCGGTTCACCATGACCTACTATGTCCAACCAACCACCCATAACTCACTGGCATATGGCTGCACACGTAAGCTACCAAATAAAGACACTAATTATTTCTCTGGAACCTAGGTGGCCATCCACAAGTGAGATACTCGAGTAAACCATAGACATGGGCCCGGTATTCATGAACCAAGCAATTACCAATTCCACCCAGAGAGTTCATTAATTAAGTTGTTTTTCAAATTTTCCAACACATCCTTTCAAAACAATCTTTATCATGGTGTAACCCAGCCTCGTCTACATAAGCACAACTAAGCACATCTAGTTACAGTGGCTCACCTAACAAGGAAGGATACGACCATAAAAGGATATAACATAACAATAAATATACATATACTTGCAAATACAAAAAACAAAGCTATAATGCATATAGAAAATAAATAGGACTTTTATGAAGCTCCACTTGCCTTGGTAGTTGTCAGAGTCAAACACACAGTCCTGACAATCACAGGGGCTACAATCCTCACAATCTACATGAACACAATACAACCAAATAAACAACATATAGAGATCAAACAAGTGCAACAAATGCATGCATGACAGTTTAATAAAAGTTTCAGTAGATATTTAATGTTCTCTGACCAATATATCTACTGATGGCATGCATGGAAAACCTTTAATGCATCAAAAATCGATTTATGCAATTTAGAGAACTAGTTATTAGGCTTTTAATCCAAATATTGATCCTCTACTATGAATAGTGTTGTAAAAATCTTGGCCAAAGTCTACTAGATAGACAATAAGATTTAGAGCATGGGGCACCAAGAATCACACCAAAAGGACTTACAGATCTTTTTAAATAATTAAAATACTACAGAATGCATTTTAATATACTTAAAATCAAATTTTGTGTAAACCTACAATTTTGATTCAGAATAAGGTTCTACTCCTCTTTGTGATTCCAGGATAGTTCATTTGCAGTTTTCTAATAAGCGATTATTTACTATGAATTTATTGATCCAAAAAGGGTACTAAATCATTTAAAACAAACACCAAATACTTATAGTAAATGTTGGATCTAAATACATATTAATATTCTACACAAAATTGTGAATCCAATGGTATATTGTTTGCTATTTTTGGACATGTAGATCTTTCCATATGAATTTTACAAGTTAAAATAATTTCTGTAATTTTTATTCAATTTCAAAATAAAAGGGAATATTCCCTGGAATATTCGGCGCTGACTGGGCCGGTCAGCGCTGACGTGGCGCTGACGAGGGTGCCACGCGGTGTTCTGCTAGTGGCCAGTATCGATTCGGGGATTCGATCTAATCCGGCGCATTCGTCCCAGATCCGACGGCTGGGAACCGAAGGTTCCGGTGCTCACCGGTGAAGGCGCCGGTGGACGGCGGTGGCAGCGCAAATGGTGACGGTGGCTGGCGTTCTGGAGATCTCCAGCAATGGAAAACTAGCAGACATGATGCGGGGGTGGATGCAGAGCTCGGTGGAGGTCTTGGAGTCGTCCTTCGCTTCCTATAGCGGCAACACGGAGCAGACGGAGGCACTCGGGATTCGCGAACTCCGGCGACCTCGTGTGGTTGTTGTGTTGCTCTGTAGAGAGGGGAATAAGGTCAGAGAGAAGTGGTGAGATGCGGTGAGGGACACAACAAGGTAAAGAGGGCTCGGGGTGCAAGGGAAGGATGAGGTCGACCTCGATCTAGCTCCAATGGCAGCACGACAGTGGAAACCTCTGCCGAGCAATTTCACGAGGCTGGCGACGCTATTTGCTAGGGTTCCAAAGGGCTTTCGAAGAGGTGAGCATGGGGATTAAGTAGAAGGAGAAATCGGGCAAGGGGGAGCATGATTTCGGTGGGGATTCGATGATTTCTGCGGGCGGTTGTGGTGTCCTCGTCGGGGACACGCTGGGTGAGGTAGATGAGATGCGGGGTCCCTCTTGTCAGTGGCAGAAGGGCGGAGCGGGCTGCGAGGGCGTGGGCTAGAGAAGCTAGTGGGCTGCTACTGGGCTATTTGCTGCTGCGCGCGGGGAGGCGGAGCGGGAGCGAGCGGCGGATAGCGGGGGCTTAGGTGGGCTGGGCTAGCTGGCTGGGGCTGGCCGGCCGGGTAGGTTAGATTCTTTTTGTTATTTTTTCCTTTTCTATTTTCTTCTTCTCTTCATATATTTTCCATATTTATTCCAAATGGATTGATTTTTGTCTTCAAATTTTTCTAAAATTCTTTAGATCAACATATGATCATAATTATAGCCTTTTCACTAGTTTTCAATTTAGTGGATTTATAAATCCTTATAGATTCCTTATAGGGACAAAAGGGAATTTTGAAATAGAAATTGAGCAAATAGTTTTGGATTTCAATTTTTTCTGCATGATGCTTATGATGCAATGCCATGAACCCTGTTTAATGCCCAATTTCTAAAATCTAGGATGTGAGAGACTAACCCCCTTAAGATGAATCTCATCCCGAGATTCGAAATGGCGAGCGAGGTGTGGGTGGTGTATCCGAGGCTAATCCCCTTAAGATAAATGGACTTGGCATCTCTAAGGCTAATTGTTGGACTACATCTGATTCTTCTTCTTTCTGGGTGTGGTGTCATACCAATCTATCAAAACTTGATTCTTAACCTTCCAATCCATGCTAGAGTTGCATCTAAGACATGCCAATCAAATATACATAAGCTAGTGGGAAATTTATGTCCTACCAATCTCCAAAATTTAATGGTGGCATCTTGTACTAGATTTCAATTTTATCCTCTGAGTTCTCTTCAACAGATCCTCTAAGTAACTCCATATGTGGTTGTTCTTATCCATGAACGCCTCTATATAATGAAAACGATACACCAGTATTGAAAGATTATAAGTGTGATGTATGAATTAGCTGGGAACTTACTAATCACATAGCCTGGCTTGTTAAATACTTTCTTGATGTTCACATGGTACTCTGAAGCTCCTTCTCTGGGTAGTTTTTGGCATAATGTCCCAACTCGTTGCACTTGTAGCAGGTGACTGTGCTGAGATCCCTTATAGGCTTCATATTGCTAGCATATCGGTCTTTCTTGTTTCCTTTTCCCTTCTTCTTTTTTGGGCAATGTGACGCATAATTCCCTGGCTCATTACAACTATAGCACAACACCTGGCTAATATCCCTCGCATTGGAGGTGTGGCAGTTCTTCCTCCTCCTAGGTCTCTCTAAGGCTAGGAGATCCCTTATTTTTTGTTCCTCATATTTCACCACAAATTTAGGAAACCTTTCTCGTTTCTTGGAGCAGTCACTAGAGATATGACCTTCTTCTCCACATGAGTAGCAACACTTTGTGGACACATTGGATGTGACCTTATGAGGCATGACTCTGACTTCGGCCTCCACCATAAGGCTATATTCTTCTTGGGTCTTCTTGAGAGCTTGATACATTCTATCCTTGACTCCTTTACTCACTTGTTGTACCATGGGGTAAAGGTGACAACAGATAGGGACATGATCATTCTGTTCACATAGAAAGCAAGTGACTTGGGATATGAGGCACTCTCTAGCTGGATGGTTTCCATCACAATAGGGGCACTGATCCTGAGGCTCCTTGTATGTGTGTCCTAAGTCTCCACAGACTTTGCAAGGTCGAAGTTCCTTCAGAACATCCTCTTCAGTTGTTGATGCTTGGGGGATAGGACAAGGTCGCAATATGACTTCATTGAACTCCTCCCAGGTTATTTTTCTATTGTAGATGGCTCCATGCATCCTCCACCAAGTTGTGTGATCCAAATTCACATCATCTATCACACTGCGGGATGCCTTGCTAAAATCTTCAATGAATCCTCTCTAGCATGAATTCATGACTTCAGATGAAACATGTGCATCCTGAAATGCTTTCTAAAACATGTTCCATGTTGCTTGTACTATGGGGTGAGTGACTTGATAGTTGTACCACCATTTTGCTATAGGTCCTTCCAATAAGTGAGTGGCAAACCTCACCTTCTCTACATCTGTGCAGCGAACAGTCACTAGGCTCTTAGTCACTCTTTGTAACCAATTATCTGCCACAATAGGCTTGGAGAAGCTTGAGTATGTTGGTGGTCCAAGCATCAGAAAATTGCTGAGTAGGTCTTGCTGAGGCGGTGGATTTTTGTTATTGTTCCGGGTGGCCATGAACTGCGTCATCATTTATGCTAGATGTGCTTGTGTCATGGTGGTGGCACGGCAGATGCCATGGATAGGCTAAAGATGGGGCCAAAATATGCTAGAGGAATCCAGGGAGGGATAGCGTGGTGATTCCACGCACAAGTGTTTTGTATTCTCACCCTATCAATGATGGATTACAAGGGCTCCTTGAGTTGTTCGTGAGAAGGAGACTAGGTCTCTTACCCCACACTACAATGCTCTAGAGATCTACCTTAGACAGAGAAAATTATTGATCCCCTTCTATGGAGGCCCTGGTGCTCCATATATAGGCAAGCCCAGGGTACAAAGTTAGGGCACACGTGGCAGCATATTCCCCGAATATGCCCTTTAGTTAAAGCTAGATGCCTCTTTATTCACTTTAAACGGCTAGTCCGGACTATGAACGTAACCTCATGTGAGCTCCTTGTCTTTTGGCATCACCAGGCACTGACTACGTCATCCGACATAGCCCATGTCTCCTTTGTCGACCATGCCCCGTTGGTCCTTCCCTCTGCTCGCTTTGCTCATGCCATAGTAGACAGAGGCCACCTTTTGACCAACGGGAGATTCCTTCCTTCTCTTGGAAGCCAAGCGGTAACCCGGCTAGCATGTAGTTCGCCCGGCTACAGGGATACCGCACGCAAGGTAGATAAACTGGATGACTTATATTTCATGCTAGCCAGATTAATGCTAGGCAAACGCCCACCGGGCCGGATTACTCCGTAAGTAAGCTTGCCTTGAGGTGCCCCGGTCAGCACTTTCTTTGACCGTGCCATACCTCGGCTAACTCGGCCTTTATACCCTGGCGTGACCCTACATGGGGGTATCCCCCAAACATTAGTCCCCGAAGCTGGTGTGATCTTAGCAACTTCAGCTGTTAAGGCCACAACAGGTTCCACTTATCCAAATCTGTACTTCTTCGGCCGAGGTATTCCGTAACCCGGTCTCTTTGGCTTGACGTTCCCTTGACTCAGTTCGAGTTACCTCTCATTGGCCGGGTCATTGTCCATGCGTCCGGGTTATCTTTCCTTCTCTCATACGCTTCCCCACTTCCTATGTGAAGGGTAATCATCACTTTGCCTCATTTTAAGGGTCGCGCCAGTTTACTGTGTCGGTTACTGTAGTAAATGTCAGGAATATTGCTCTGCACGTCATGACGTGGTAGCCCCTCGTTAACTGTATGATAACATCATGTCGTGGGATCCCCTGCTCCTTGTAGCCCTTGTTGTGGCATGAGCCTGATTGGCTGGTTTGGAAAATACACGGCCACACCATGCAGTTGGGCCGCAGCAACTAATCCCACTACGCGCCCGTGAGGTGTGGGTAAATAGGGGGCAGGGGCGGCCTTTGGGTAAGTTCCCCCACTTCGTACGCGCCCCTGCCCTTTGCCTCCTTCTTCTCCACAGTGACGCCACCGCTGCCGCTGCCTCTGCCTTAGTGATGCGCCGTTGCAGCCATGCCTTGTTGCTCCTCGTGACAGTGCCACCACGTCCGATCGAGCTTTCCGTCACGGGGCTCTGCACCTCAAAGTTTGCTATGGTCGGTTACTTTTTCTCTGACTACTTCCTTGAAGATCTTGATTTAGCCATGACAGAGGAGGAGGCCGCCATTGTTGCTGAGGGCAGGTGCATTCGTCTGCCAGGACGATCTGGACTGGCTCTATGTGACCTTCCACATCCCTGCGGGCGTCGCCTGTCGCCTTGCTATCGAGGAAATATCCCCTTCGCCAAACCCACGCAAGTTTGTCGTCTTCCTCTCCCATTTTCAGCGTGGATTTGGCTTGCCTGTCTCCGATTTCTTCCATGACTTCATCTCCACCTACCAACTTTAGCCTTACCACCTTCCTGCGAATGCAATCATAACTCTTTCCTCTTTTGCCTCCGACATAGAGGGGTAAGTCGGCCTCTAGCTTGCCAAAGAACTATGGATCAAGTTCTTTGGCCTTCGTAAGAACATTATATCTGATCCTCATTGCTTGCCTGCCGACAAACATCTTGCCCAATGCGGTGGAGCTTCCATTTCTCCTTGCAAGAACTCCGCCTTTCCCCGGGTTACCGGCCTTGAGTCATGCAAAGGCTGGGCCCGGACCTTCTTCTATGTGAGGAATAGCTCGGACGAGGACCTGATCCGGCTACTCCCCTTCAAGATGGGTGTCCCGGACACCTCTTTGTGGGAGAAAATCCCAAAGCAGCCTACTTCCTTGGCGAATCAGGTCGATAAGCGGATCAAGGAGCTACTCAAGATGGGGTTGCGGGGCGAGGACGTCATGATCACTTTTGTCCGCAGCCGGGTCTCCCCCTGCAGAAACGCTCTGACAAGATCTGCCATCTGAGCAGCCCCCTTGAACCCCACCGGACCTCCTTCTTCGAGCTTAACAACTCCGAGGTGTTCCGCCAGGTTAAGGCCATCTTCAATATAGAGAAGGAATTCACCGAGGCATGGAAGTAGGGTTTGACACCCTTCACCCGGGATAAGTTGCCATCCAAGGTACATTCTTCTCCTAGTATTCTTCTGAGACTTGAGATATGTTGGATATCCTCCTAACTTAACCATTTAGTACTTTGCTCTCAGCTGTTTCTCTAGCAGACAATTGAGGACGGCAAGGAGCCGGCTCTCAAATGGGTGGCAGACCGCGCAGAGCCTGACATGGAGGAGCCTAACCCGGAGAGGTTCTTGCCTACTCCGGACGGCACCAAGCGGACCTCTGGTAAGGCCTCTTATCTAAGGGATTGGCTAGATGACGATGACACTGATGTTGAGGTTATGGAGGTACTTGATCCGGTGCCTATCTCTTACGATGACCTCCAAATATGAGAAGCTCCAGGCCAGAAATGCAGATGTGTATACCGAGCTCACTCAGATCCTTTTCTAGATTTCATGTGAGTTTTCTTCCTCATTTCAATTCTTGTCTCTCCGGATTAAGTGTTCTGGCTCACTGACATCCTTTCTTTTGGTTGCAGGCAACTTCCCAGAGAGTGACCCCCTCGCTTCTGCCGCTGTAACCAGGTCCCGCGCCCAGCGAGGTAATCTAGCCAACCCTACCGCTGAGTCGGTTCCTTATGACATGGAGGACTTGTTGGTGAGCCTTGCTACCTGCATGGAACTGGTGAAGAACTATGGGGCATACATTATGCCGGCAGCGATGCGGATGTTCAATTCTCTCTGGCCCACTGAGCCCACTCCCAAGGGAAGCGTTGTGTTTATAGCAAAACTGATGGAGTGTGAAACTCAGCTGAACCTGTGGCGGGAATCTACCACACGAGATGGAGCAGACACAGCGCTGAACTTCGTTCTATCTTGGTATGAGGAGCTGGATCTAAATCTGCTTGAGCGTTTGCGCACCAGATCAAAGTGGTCCAATGATTTGGAGTGCATTGCTCAACACAAAGCCCATTCCAAAAATCTTATCCAATATGCCTTTTGCCATAGCTGGAACGAGGGTTCGAGCTACCTTGACGCATTTGATGATGGCTATGTTTCTGATGGTGCTGAGGGTGACGAGGATGAGGAGGAAGCCTCCGAGCTTGGCAATGATGCTGAAGACCCGGAGAACGAGGAGGCTAATCCAGAAGATGAGGCTGATACTAGCGCCCCGCCCTCGGATGCCGAAGTACCTCCTCCCTCGACCAATGATTCGGGTCCTGCTGTTGCTCCTTGAGCTATTTAAACACTTGAACATTGTTCGTGAGATCCCCGGTATGCCGGGTGCAATTGTATCTATGCACCATGGTTTTATTTTGCTACAATTGGTTATGTTTTCCTACTAAGTTTTTAAATGTCGGATTAACTTTGGCGAAGTGCCTGAGTTTCCTTTTCTTGTTCCCGCAATTTTATGACTCGGCTCGCGTCTACCTTGATTCGGTTTTTGACTTACGAGTTCGAGGTTCAAAAAATTGATGCAACAATACTTGAAACTTTGAGATTAGCTCAAAATAATCCAACACAAGATAGATAAAGTAAATAGAGAGTTAGTCGAAATAACAAATGTTGGCTCGATTACATTCTTTTCCTTAGTCGTTTTTCATGTGCTTTGCAATTCCAAACTTGTTCTCGTGCTTGCCATGAAGCCAATTCTTGTTGGACATCAGCAAAGTCGAAGAGTTGGGTTTTTGGTACTCACACATTACTAACCCGGCTAAAGTCTAAACAATTTAAGCCAGCCGACATATAAAACGTAAATACAGAAAAGATAATTATTAAGGCAGTCCTCGAGTTTCAGCCCGGGGTGCCAAAGTTTCCTTGGTGTGCTCATTGCCGATATACATACCGACATATGAGTAACTCGGATACATTCACCTCTTTGCTAGGTGTAAAATGGACGAAGTAGAGCTACATTCCACGGACGCTTAGTTTCCTCGCCGGACCTGTCCGCCTTGTTCTTTTCCTGTGCTTGTGCATCGATGAGATAATAGGAATCATTGTGCAAAGCTTTGCTTACAATGAAGGGTCCTTCCTATGGCGGGGATAACTTATGCATGCCAGCAGTGCGTTCCACTAGCTGAATTACGAGATCACCTTCTCGGAAACTCGGGGGTTTACTTTCTGGCTATGGTAGCATTGGAGATTTTGCTGATATATGGTGGATATGGACAAGGCTAGTTCTCTTGCTTCTTCCAGCAGATCAACATCATTTTGCCAGGCCTCGCGCACTTCGGCTTCTGTGTATTGGGTGACTCTTGGCGAATCATGCTCTATATCGGCTGGTAATACAGCTTCTGCCCCATATACCAGAAAGAATGGTGTATAGCCTGTTGATCGATTCAGAGTTGTTCTCAAACTCCACAGTACCGCTAGTAGTTCTTCTATCCAGCACCCCGCTGATCTTTGCAGCAGGTCAATGAGATGGGGTTTTATCCCAGACAAGACTAGTCCATTAGATCTTTCCACTTGCCCGTTCGATGAAGGGTGGGCTACTGAGGCAATATCTAGCCGGATCTTCTTTTCTCGGTAGAACCTCGCAAATGCTCCTTCAGCAAAATTCGTGCCATTATCAGTTATGATACTGTGGGGATAGCCGTATCTCAAGATTATATCTTTGAGGAACGTTACTGCTGTTGCCCCATCACATTTCCTGATTGGCTTTACCTTAATCCACTTGGTGAACTTGTCCACCATAACCAAGATATGGGTCATACCTCCCTTAGCCGGCTTAAATGGTCCTACCATGTCTAGGCACCAAATAGCAAATGGCCAGGTAATGGGTATGGTTTTGAGTTCCGACATTGGCATGTGGGTTTTTGTGGCGTATCTCTGAAAGCCATTGCATTTCCTCGCCAGATCTTCTGTTTGTTCTAGGGCACATGGCCAATAAAATCCGTGCTGAAAAGCTTTTGCCACTAACGCTCTAGAAGATGCATGATGACCACATTCTCCTTGATGGATATCTCAGAGTATGTCAAGCCCTTCTTCCAGGTCTACGCATCATTGCAAGACACTAGTAACACTTCTTTTGTATAGATGGGCGTTGATTATAGTATATGCCTTGGCCCTCCTCTGAATTTGTCTTGAGTGTATCTCATCATTCGGCAGAATTCCTTCTTTTAGGAAATCAAATATTGGTTTATCCCAAACAGGTATAGGCAAGATGGGGAAAAGTTCTTCATCAATTTCCATTGCATCCACCGACATAACTCCTACCGGATCTGGCTGAACAGTCCTTGGGTTTGCCGAGGCAGTCCCCGGGTTTGCCGAAGCAGTCCCCAAGTTTGCTGAAGTGCCTCCCTAGTCTATTTCCATAGGTGTCACTTCTGATCTAGAAATTGCCGGGACATAAATTGAGTCGGATTCTGGCGATGGTGTAATTGATGGTTTTCTTAGGTTCTCCAAAGCAACATTTGGCGGGATTGGTTGCTGGGATGACCCCAACTTGGACAATACGTCGGCTGCCTCATTTTCAATCCGGGGTACGTGATGAAATTCACATCCCTCGAAGAACCCACTTATTTTTTGAACATGGAATCTGTAAAGGGCCATGTTGGCATTCAAGGCATCCCAATTGCCCGATACTTGCTGCACCACCAAATCCAAGTCTCCAAAGCATTGTATCCAACGTATTGCCACAACATACTTCCATATCTGCAGCCTTGGGCGAACCATGCAATTGCTCGTCATTCAATTACCCCCTCACATGAGTTGCGCACATTGCACCATCGAGTCTGGCTCATTCGGCCTTTCCGTGCATAGTGCCAAAGTTTGTGGCCTGTTGGGTCTCTTGTAGGTGCTTGAGAAAGTACTAACGAATAACTCCTCAAAATCCAGCCAGCAATTTATACTCCCAGGTGGCAAGTTGTTCAACCAAACTCTTGCAAGTCCTTCTAACATCTGGGGCACATATCTTACTACCCACCTCAAATTTCTTGCTGCAATTTTAACTGTTGTTGCATAGTCAATGAGCCATCGTAGGTCTTTGTTCCTCTAGCAAGCTAAAAGTTCGGTACTGGCAGTTCCCTCATAATATGAGGTCCAAAGCATGCCGGGCCTGGAGGGCCTTGCACCTCGATCATTTCCGACCTATAAATCTGGTCCAGCTTCAATCTCGCGTCATCCGGCTGTAAATTCCTGCTTCCTAGCCTCGATCCAATAACGTGGTGCTCCGGTCTAGGGTATCCATCATTGACCATCGTTGAATAACCATCATTGTACCTGTCTTGATCCGGACGAGCATACTGCTACTGCATCGCTTGGCCAGCGCTTCTCTCCGGCCAAGGTGTGTATTGTTGTTGCTGTTGCCGAGGTGCATTTTTACCTACTTCTGCCGGATCATGTTGTCCAGCATTGCCATTGGCAATGTTCCTTTGAACGGCAGTGCCTTGGTCACGGTTACCTCAACCAGCTTCACCTTGGCTGGTACTATGGCAATCTTCATCAATTTGCACTGCTTTTCCTTTTCCGGCTCTCACTGGATCATAGGGAACCATCTGTTTGTCCTTTCTACCCGGAGTTACCACATTCTCTCTCCTTGGGCCATGACCCAGGGAAGATGCTGCTCCAGTGGATTTTGTCGGGTTATTCCTAGCCAAATGAACTATATTTGATGCTCCAGGCTGCGCCGGGTTTTCCTTGTTCATTTCCTCATTTTGGTGGCACGCCACCCTCAACAAGTGGTTTACTCTTTACTGTTGCCTTTCCCGGACTTCTCCGGTTAAGCCTTCTAACTCGGACGCAGCTGCGTTTGCAGCCCTAAGGTTCTTCATCGGGGTATTGTATCTCTCCAACCCTCCTATTACTATAGTAGTTGTCTGACCCGGCCTAGGCTCACACTCCTTGTCAATTTCAGTGATCAAGTACCTACCTTCGATTTTTACCCCATCTATGCGGTTTGCCTTTGCATATTCTCTCAAAGTGATGTTCAGCGACTGTTGTAACTCGGCCACTTTTTTTGCCCCAGCTAGCATTTTCTGCCTAGTTTCCTCTAAATCAGCTTGCGCCTGAGCCAGATCTACTACATGAGATATTGGTGTCGCTAAGCTATCTATTGCTTGCTACAATACATTCTCTAGCCTCTCTAGTGGAGGGAACCTATACCTTGCCTGCTTCGGCATGACTTCCGGATCTGGTGCTGGATCCTTCCTTGCTCTTGCGTTTGGCGCAGTCATCATGACCTCAGCGCAGCTTGCGGGGCGAGTGATACGCGTGCCGCGAGCCGTGCTAAGTGGTGGTTCGCCTCCCTCGACGATGTGGCGTGAGTGAACACAGGACTCGTCCACACCGACGTAGATCTTGTGTGCACCAAGTTTGATGAAGAGGCTGTTGCACGAAGGAGGACGTCTACCGAAGCTTTTAGCATTGTCGCTGACATAGTCCAATGCTCCAAAGCACTGAACCAGGCTGGAGACGATGCGCTCGCCCATGCTGATGATGTTTCCCGTCTGGATTCTCACCCCTGCTAGCGCTGCTAGCCCCATAGTGGGCACCAACTGTTGTGGTGGTGGCACGGCAGATGCCATGGATAGGCTAAAGATGGGGCCAAAGTACGCTAGAGGAATCTAGGGAGGGATAGCGTGGTGATTCCATGCAGAAGTGTTTGTATTCTCACTCTATCAATGATGGATTACAAGGGCTCCTTGAGCTGTTTGTGAGAACGAGACTAGTTCTCTTACCCCCCCCCCCACTACAGTGCTCTAGAGTTCTACCTTTGTAACTACCTCGGTGAATTACGCTCCTAGTACAAGCCTGGATGTTCAGAAATGGTTGAAATAGTACGGTGGGGCCCAAATGCCACTCACAGGTAGACCTTTCGGCCGTCCCAACCATTTCCAAACATCGGGACAAGAACGGGCGGCGTAATCGGCAGGCGAAGGGATCAAGTACATACACAAATGAGTATGTATGCAAGCCACCATACAACAGTACATCAGAGCCATTCCATCTAAAAAGAAAGGAAATATAGCAACACCATACGGCAAGATCCAAATATCCTAGATAGATATAATAGTTTAGGATATCTCCTCATACATCAATCAACAGAGTATCAAGCGGAAGCGGAAGACAAAATCCGAGTACGGATAAGAAGCAAATCGGCATAAGATGCCCCATAAATAAGCACATCCCGCCCAAAGATCTCACGGATCCCCGTTCCCGGAATCTCTACACCGAATGGTCGTTGCCCACATCGTCCGTCTCTTCCACCCAGTATCCATCTTGCGAGTGTACCTGTTCATCTGAACCAATAATTTATCGTGTGAGACCCTAGGGGTACTCAGCAAGTCTTTATGCCTCTAAAGGGGACACAACCTGGGGTGACGCAATTGCAGCCAAAGATAAACCCTAGCAATTCTATAGATACTCGCTAACCATCCGCCCAACCAGAGATAGACGGATGTCCGTGAATTAATAACAACAGTTATAACAGTAATAACGGTAATATCCACAGATCCATCCTCCTCCTCGCTTACCGACGAGGAAGCAGACGAACAACCCCCCATCCGTTGGCAGTTTTATTATCCATTCCGTGAGTATTGCACTATTTACTAGTCAGGTACCTAGTCTAGTCAAATTAAAAGCGGTACTTTAGTTATGCTTGCCTATGATCGAGAAACTGTGCTCCAAGTCGTCCATAACCGCGGACACGGCTTTCAGAAAGGTTTACCCTGCAGGGGTGCACAATAGCAACACACACTCGATAGGCCTCGGAAAAACCCAACGAGGCAGTCACGACAAAGCAATTACAGGATTCAGAAATATTTCAGGGGGCCACCCCATTAAGCTACCCGCGACGAAGCTGGCCGGCTACGAGACGGACTTAAGGTTTGGGTGGACGGCTGTAAACGACTGGGAACCCGAAAGTGTGACTGGGCTTGTCGATACCGCGAAATCGTGTCCCGGCCCTAAACAGTACAGTGTGCTCCTCGCACAATCTTAAATAAAGCAGTAAAGCATGGCATAAGTACAGGATAGTAAATAAAACCTCAAACTAGTTTGTGGCCCCAAGAAATAAGAATGAATCAAGCTCTGGCTCAGGGGGGTTCATAAGACTCCCGGATGTGGATAGCGCGAATATTCAAGGAACAGGAATCAAGTACTCGGGGTCCTACGGGACACAAGTGAGCCTGAAAAAAACCAAATAGCGAATATGGCTCACCGATGCCACTTTCATTAGTTATCCCATTACTACTCAGGTTAAGTTGTTTAGGTACCTCGTTATCCATCAGACACTCACATACCCTACACATGCTGTTCTACGACTCGCATGGCTCAAACAACTCCTGTAGTAATGGCTCATGGGATGGAGGAACAAGCTTCGGTGGGGTTTAAATTTAAAGGCTATGCAATACTTGGGATTCAATTTAATGCAATCGCGACTCAATGATGCAAGAATAAGAAAGAGGCAATAGGTACTGTATGTATGCAAGCATGTGGTAGTGCTTGCCTGGCAGCTCAGTTGAAGCAAGGAATGGATCTGGGTAGTGCTCCTGGTTCTCTTGATATATCCCCTATTCAGCGTCTATTCGAAGAAGAACCAAACAAACAAGGGACAACATAAATAAAGTGCACAAGCATATGAATAAATGCATCAAGCAAACAATCATGCCATGATGAATGATGCACAATTTGCATGGCATTAAAGTAGCATGGCATGGGTGAGGTGGGGAATACAATATTAAAGCATTTTATTTAGTTTTGGCCCCATTTTATACTCATATTAGTTGTTGTATCCTTTATATTTATATGATGCATGCCCCAAATCAAACCATGGAATGCATAAACAGAAAGGTCTCATCGAGCTAATCATTTTAGACATATCATTTGTTGAATTTGGAGTTATAAAACAAAAGTTATTAATTTATTAAGGTAAAAGGGCATTTAATTGTAATTTAAATAAACTTGGAATTTTAAATGTTCAAAATATATTTTGAAGGTCATATTTGAATTCCTCACATTTTTCTGATTTGAAAACATATATTATTTGTATTAATTGGATTAATATTTTAAAAGTTATTTAAAAACAGAAATAAATTTGAATTTGAATTAATTTGGAAAAGATTTGAATTTAAACAGATAGACTGAATTACTTTTTATACTCAGGGTTAGCTAGCCACAGTCACAGACATGTGGGGCCACGGCTGACTGGACCAGACGCGCGCGGAAAAGCTTCTGTCACCGCGAGCTCTTCCAGCCCTAGCGGATGACAGGTGGGGCCTGGGGTCTTCGCAGGCCCACGCGTCAGCGGGCGACCAAGGGGGGTGCCACGCGGCTTAGCGAGGACCGCGGGTTGAGGCGGTGGAACCCTGGGGGTTTTCTGTAAAAGCGGCAGCGCGGCTGACTAGTGGGCCAGACGGGAGCGCGGGATGATGCAGACAAAACGAGGGGGGGGGGGGTATTTGCAAAACAGCGGAGGCTACTGTTTTTCTTCCACGCGCTGCAGAGGACAGATCCGTCTGCGACGCGCGGCGCGGCGAAGCGGGCTCGAACTCGCGACCTGGGGCTCGCGCGCGGGAACGGCTACCGCTGCGGTGGCTTGGCCTAGGTGACAGCGAGGTGGGCGCGGCCTAGCTAGGGCTTCTGCAACGCTACAGCGAGGCGGACCGAGCGCGACGCCGGCGCACAGAGCGTGCACGACGGAATGATTGGTGAGTCTAGGGCGAGACGGCAAAGGGGACCTTGTCAGGGAGGGAGAGGGGCTCACCGCGAGGTTGTCGGTGCGGTCGGAACGGGCAGGGGAGCAGGCGATCGGCGTCGAGGCAGAGGCCGGGCGATCTAGGGTTTGCGTCGGGCTCACGCTGGTACTGGCGGCTCCGGTCCTCCTTCTTCTCAACGGCACGTACAGGGGTGGTGCCGGGGCTCGTCTTGGTCCCGACGTGCTTGTCGTCTGGAACGGTGTAGCCGCGAGGGGCCGAGGGTTGCCGGCGATGGCGTAGCCTGTGGCGATGGAGAAGAGAGGGGGAGAGGGCAGGGCGCCTTCGGGGTAGATTTGGGGAACCAGAGGAGGCGTGTGGCGGGGGGGGGGGGGGGGGGGTAAAGCAGAGGGGGAGACAAGAGGAGCGTGGGGAGCAGGTGGATGGGGGAAAGGTGGCCTCGGTGCCCCTTTTTCCTTCTCTCCTCGAGCACGTGCTCGGGCAGGGAGGCCAGGGCAGGGGCAGGCGCATGGGGAGCTGGCAGGTGGGGTAGGGCAGTCCAGGGTCGGGGTGGTTCGGGCTGGGGCCCCTAGGGCAGAGAGAGAGCTAGGGAGAGAGAGGTGAGGCTCGGGTTGGGGGGTGGTAGCCTCGGGCTAGGGTTGGTGTTAGGGTTGGGGGGTAGCTAGGTGGGATTTGGATGGTCAGGTGGAGCCAGCTAGGTGGGGCTCGGCATGGAGACTAAGGGGAGGGGGAGGCCGAGAGAGAGAGGAGGGGACTTAGGGCTTAGGTGAGAGGGGTATGGGGGTTAAGGTTAGATGGGGTATGGGTATGGTGATGATGGAGGATCTAGGATAGATGATAAGAGAGAGGGTGATGGATTAGGGCTTAAGGAGCTTGCATGCTCCACACTTGAACAAGCAAGAAGGTGGTGAAAGAGAAAGAGAGGGGTGTGGTAAGGTGGTCTTAAGCAAGCACAAACAAGATCAAGCTAAGAGGAGAGAGAGATGTGGTTTAAATTCACTCAAAATTCAAATAAGATCCAAAGAACAAGCAAAAGGTGGGGCTTGCATGGCCCATGCAAAACATTTATGGCCATGTTGATTATTGTGAAAACAACATTTTTACATGGCATTATTATCATGCATTCACAAAATTGGAATAAAGGCCAAACAAAAAGAATTATAGGGATGCCCCCTGTGGAGTAGATGGAGAGGACCATATTTGAAATAAAATGGGACATGCTAGGGTGTATGTTCCACTAGATAATTAGTAGTCCCAAAAATATTCCAACATGAGCACAGTTCCATGATAGTCCATATGGAAGCTAGGAAAAAGGTCCCACTCACAAGGCATGCAAAGGGGGCCATGTGGCTCTCATATATCAATAATGTGAAAACAACATGATACTAAGATGAGAGCATGTGGTAAAAGAATTGGATCCATCCCAACCCACATGAGCTCGAGGTAAACCAATAAGTGCCAAGCTCATATTTAGTTGGATGGTGGAATTATAAGGTGGTGAAAGAAAGGTGGTGGAGTTAATAAGAGATATGCCCCCAACTCAACTTGGGCATTAAACAATATATCAAGAGGCAAATACAATTAATAATGCATATGAGATAAGAACCAAATCAAAAAGGGTTGTATATGATGCTCAAATGCAAGGAGACATGATGACATGAGCATGATATAATTATGATGCAACAATTATATATATTTGAAGTAGCCATTATATTACTAGACCAAGTAGCATTACAATTGTTAGACAATTGGGATGCTACAACTCTCCCCCACTAAACAGGAATCTCGCCCCGAGATTCTAGGAAGAAGAAGAAGACACAAAGAGGGTAGGATACTTGGCACGGAGATCATCTTCACGTTCCCAAGTGGCTTCATCAACAGAATGGTGCGACCACTGCACCTTGCAGAACTTGATGGACTTGTTGCGAGTCCTTCTTTCTGCGACTTCAAGGATTTTTGTGGGGTGTTCTTGATAAGACAGGTCTTCTTGGAGATTGATAAGATCATGGTCCACGGTCCTGCCGGGATCCTTGAAGCACTTCTTGAGCTGAGAGATGTGGAAAACATCATGGACCTTGAGTTTTTCCGGGAGCTCAAGAGCATAAGCAACTTCTCCTCTTCTTCCCTTTGATACCAAAACGGTGCGTGACTCTCATGGGAGTGACACGAAGGTAAACGAGATCACCAGGGACATACTCCATGTCCGTGTGCTTCCTGTCATAATTGCTCTTCTGGCGACTTTGAGCAATTCTCAGATTTTCAAGAATGATGTGAACCTTCTCCTCCGCTTGAGTCACAATGTCAGGGCCAAACAAGATCCTTTCACCTGCACCCGACCAACCAATCGGAGTTATGCATTTGCAACCATAGAGAGCCTCAAATGGTGCCATCTTTAGACTTTTCTGGAAGCTGTTGTTGTACGAGAATTCAGCATAAGGAAGACATTCTTCCCACTTCATGCCGAACGAGATGACGCAAGCACGGAGCATATCCTCCAGAATCTGATTGATCCTTTCAACTTGTCCTTGCGACTGAGGGTGGTAAGCTGTGCTGAAGTTCAACTTTGTTCCCAAAGCATTTTGGAAACTCTCCCAGAACTTGGAAGTGAAGATGCTTCCACGGTCTGAACTGATCTCGAGAGGAACCCCATACAGAGAGACAATTCTGTTGATATAGAGCTCCGCCAACTGAATTGCAGAAATGGTTTCCTTGACGGGGAAGAAGTGAGCCACTTTAGAAAGCCTGTCAATGACAACAAAGATTGCATTGTTGCCCTTCTGCGACCTCGGAAAACCAGTGATGAAGTCCATCTCTACTTTCTCCCATTTCCATTCCGGGGGTTTCAATGGTTGTAGGAGACCGGAAGGTTTCTGATGAACAGCTTTCACTCTGCGGCAGACATCACACTCCGAGATATACTTGGCACAATATCTTTTCAAACCAGGCCACCAATATTGTGTTTTCAAGTCCATGTACATCTTTGTGCTGCCAGGGTGGATAGAAAGAACAGAATCATGCGCCTCCTTGAGAACTTGCTCTCTCAAACCCGGGTAGTTCGGAACAAACATCCGGTGTTCAAAGAAAAGCGTGCCTTGATCATCGACGTGGAAGGACTCATACTTTGGAAGCTGAATCCTGGAGATGATCTTTCTTGTGTACAGATCACCAAGCTGAGAAGAGCGAACCTTTTCTTCCAAGAGAGGTGTTGCTAGAAGGTTCAGGAGATACCCTGGTTCCACAATTTCCAGGTTGAGCTGACGGAATTCCTCGCACAAGAGAGGCTGTTGTTCTTCCATCATGAGGTTGTTGACATAAGCTTTGCGGCTGAGAGCATCTGCCATAACATTAGCTTTGCCCGGAGTGTAGTTGATGGTCAAATCGAAGTCATTGATTGCTTAAATCCATCTCCTTTGCCGAAGGTTGAGATCAGGCTGAGTAAAGATATACTTCAGACTCTTGTGATCAGAAAAGATCTCACAACTGTTGCCAAGCAAGTAGTGCCTCCATACTTTCAAAGCAAAGACAACTGCTGCGAGCTCGAGGTCATGTGTAGGATAGTTTATCTCATGCGTCTTCAACTGGCGAGAGGCATAAGCAACAACTTGTTTTTCTTGCATAAGGACCGCACCCAATCCATGCAAAGAGGCATCACAGAATATCTGAAACGGCTTGGATGTATCCGGAGGAACCAAGACTGGTGTGGAAGTGAGCTTCTCTTTGAGTGTCTCAAAGCTTGCTTGACATGCAGGAGTCCAAAGGTATTTCTTGCCTTTCTTGAGGAGATCGGTAAGAGGCTTCGCTATCTTCGAGAAGTTCTGAACGAAGCGACGGCAATAACTAGCCAAACCAAGGAAACTCCGCACTTCTTTGACATTAACAGGAGGAAGCCATTCAACAATTGTCTTCACAGTTTCCGGGTTGACTGCAATGCCCTTGGCAGAGATGACATGACCAAGATAGGTAACTTGAGGCAGCCAAAACTCACACTTGGAGAAATTTGCATACAAGCGGTTCTCACGAAGCTTGCTTAGGACACACCGAAGGTGTTCTTCATGCTCTTCTTGTGACTTAGAATAGACTAGGATGTCATCCAGATAGACCACAACGAACTTATCAAGATACTCCATGAAAACCGAGTTCATGAGCCTCGAGAAGGTGGCAGGTGCGTTGGTGAGACCGAAAGACATGACCGTGTACTCATACAGGCCATAGCGGGTGGTGAAAGCTGTCTTCGGAACATCTTCCTTGCGAATCTTGATTTGGTGATAACCACTCCTCAAGTCCAGCTTAGAGAAAACCACAGCTCCAGCTAGCTGATCAAAAAGATCATTAATCCGCTGAAGGGGATATTTATTCTTGATGGTTTTAGCATTGAGAGCCCGATAGTCAACACAAAGTCTATCAGTCTGATCTCGCTTCTTCACAAAGAGAGTAGGGCTACCCCAAGAAGAAGTGTTATGCTGAATAAAACCCAACTTCTCTTGTTCATCAAGCTGACGTTTGAGTTCAGCCAACTCAGCAGGACCCATCTTATAAGGCCGCTTGGAGATAGGAGCGGTACCAGGTTCAAGCTCAATAACAAACTCAACCTCACGATTCTGAGGCATACCTGGCAACTCTTCAGGAAAGACATCTGGGAACTCACAGACCACCGGAACACTCTGAATAGCTTCCATAGCATCAACATTCAGAGCCGCCAACGAGAAAAGCTGGATAGCAGGAGTCAGACTTGGAGAATAGACTATATGGCCTTCAGGAATCTTCAGAGAAACCGAGCGTTCAGCACAATCAATCACAGCTGCATTTGTTGTCAACCAATCCATGCCCAAGATGACATCAATGTCAGAATTGCCCAGAACAATTAAGGACGCCAAGAACGAAGAGCCACCAATCTCAATTTGATTGCCATGGCTGATATGAGCAGCCCTCATGTTTGAACCAGGAGATAGAACCATCAGACGGTGTGCTAAAGGAACCATATCCAGATCCTGCTCATGCGCAAACTTATGCGAAACAAAAGAATGCGAAGCACCAGAATCAAACAAAACTCGTGCAGGGACTGAGTTAACGGGAAGCATACCCATCACAACTCCAGGTGCATGCTCAGCTTGAGCGGCGTTGATGCAGTTGGCACGAGCAACAGTAGACCCGGGCTTGGTGTTGATGTTGAGAGCCCGAGGTGGTGGTGCACGAACCAAAGGAGAGCTTGCCGCAGATCTTGCAGGTGGTGGAGGAAGAGCCTTGTTCTTCATCGGACAGTTCCATTGTTGATGCCCAGAGTCTCCACAAGTGTAACAAGCACCAGGTGGACGTGGATCAACGTAGCCAGGGACTCCGCCAGGCGCTCCAGGGTAGTGGTGGTTGTAGCCCCTGGGAGCAACAGTGAGGAAGTTTGGTGGCCTTGCCGCGTAGCTTGAAGGTCTTGGTGGAGCCAGGAGCGACGGTGGGGTGTTAGGAACCCAGACACGACGCTTAGAAGGAGCTGACATAGCTGAAGAGCTTGCTGCATCACGGCTGTGTTTCTTTGACTCCTCAAACACTTGCCTACTTGCCTCTTCCTGCAGAGCTGTATGCTGAAGTTCCAGAAAAGTCGCCGGCCTTGCATGTGTGATTGCATACTTAATCGATGCATTGAGCCCTTGCCTGAACCTCTTTTGCTTCTTCTTGTCATCAGAGATCTCATCGCCACCATAACGAGACAGGTTCATGAAGTTCCTGATGTAGGTGTTGACATTATCATTGCCCTGCTTGAGGTTGAGAAACACTTCCTTCATCCTCTCCATGACAATTTCTGACAGATACTGCTCTTTGAAAGCTCCAGTGAACTGTCCCCAGGTAGGCTGAAAACCAGTGCAGTTTGCCTTCAGGTAATTCTCCCACCAGAGAGCTGCATCTCCCTTCAGAAGGTGAGTAGCACACTTTACCCATTCTTGCTCGGGAACATCAGCAGTTGCCAGTAACCTTGACATCTCACGCAACCAATCATCAGCATCAAGTGGTTGATCAGAAACATCAAACTGGCGAGGGTTGAACTTCAGGAAGCTCTTGATGTCTCCTCGCTTGGGAGGTGGAGGTAACGGAACAAACTCATTCCTCCTGACACTTTCCTCAAAGCGCTGCTGGTTCTGCTGCATTGCTGCCAAGGCATTGGCGATGCTTGACAACGCTGCCCCCAGTTCAGGTTGTATGTCCTCCTCAGAACGGCGTGGTGGTGCCATCCTGTTATTGATATAAAACACAAGTCAGTACTATGATGGAGAATAATGATAATCCAAAATAGTACCAAAATGGAATTAATCAAGATTAAAGGATACAATTTACTAAGATGATATTAAAATATCAACGAAGTTCAAAGCACCTAGAAGATATTAAGCATATCGCACACGACTGAAAAGGAGTGTGGTACACAAATATATCAAAGAAAATTTTTCCACAAATTTCGGCATTAAAATACCAATAGATGCGCAAAATCACTTAACGAATCAAGATTAGTGACTCTACCAATTCAATATACAAGAGCGAATGATAAGAGTAGTGGTATGGTCGCGACTCCATCCCGCACTCGAATCATTACTCCGCACATGAATAAGTAAAACACATATCCCAACACCTTCTTCTCACGATGAACCTAAAGATTAGCAACTACGGAAACGAACACCCCAAACAAGATAACGTCGGATAACAAAGAGTAAGACAGATCGCGTCGGTATACAACGAATCAGATAGATCGCGTCGGTTTGCAAAAACCTGTCGGTATGGAATGTACCAACAGTTGATAACCAAAAGGCCGATAAAGATAACAACTTGGATGCAACAGATAGACAAGGGATTACACACACACACACACTCACACACACAGATACACAACCTATGGTACTACGGAAACCCAGAACACGTGGATCCTAGTTTGAATTTTAAGAAGAGGATTGAAAACGTTACACTTCCTTACCAGAAAAGGGTGGTGGGTGGGTAAGAAGAAAAGTGGAAGCAGTCCTACTCTCTCGTTTTGTTTTTCCCTAGTATACATAGTTAACAAAAATATTTGCTAGACAGACAACGACCATTTGGCTGAGACCCTGAAGGGCGGGATGGCTCTGATACCAATTGTAACTACCTCGGTGAATTACGCTCCTAGTACAAGCCTGGATGTTCATAAATGGTTGAAATAGTACGGTGGGGCCCAAATGCCACTCACAGGTAGACCTTTCGACCGTCCCAACCATTTCCAAACATCGGGACAAGAACGGGCGGCGTAATCGGCAGGCGAAGGGATCAACTACATACACAAATGAGTATGTATGCAAGCCACCATACAACAGTACATCAGAGCCATTCCATCTAAAAAGAAAGGAAATATAGCAACGCCATACGGCAAGATCCAAATATCCTAGATAGATATAATAGTTTAGGATATCTCCTCATACATCAATCAACAGAGTATCAAGCGGAAGCGGAAGACAAAATCCGAGTACGGATAAGAAGCAAATCGGCATAAGATGCCCCATAAATAAGCACATCCTGCCCACAGATCTCACGGATCCCCGTTCCCGGAATCTCTACACCGAATGATCGTTCCCCACATCGTCCGTCTCTTCCACCCAGTATCCATCTTGCGAGTGTACCTGTTCATCTGAACCAATAATTTATCGTGTGATACCCTAGGGGTACTCAGCAAGTCTTTATGCCTCTAAAGGGGACACAACCTGGGGTGACGCAATTCCAGCAAAAGATAAACCCTAGCAATTCTATAGATACTCGCTAACCATCCGCCCAACCAGAGATAGACGGATGTCCGTGAATTAATAACAACAGTTATAACAGTAATAATGGTAATATCCACAGATCCATCCTCCTCCTCGCTTACCGACGAGGAAGCGGACGAACAACCCCCCATCCGTTGGCAGTTTTATTATCCATTCCGTGAGTATTGCACTATTTACTAGTCAGGTACCTAGTCTAGTCAAATTAAAAGCGGTACTTTAGTTATGCTTGTCTATGATCGAGAAACTGTGCTCCAAGTCATCCATAACCGCGGACACGGCTTTCAGAAAGTTTTACCCTGCAGGGGTGCACAATAGCAACATACACTCGATAGGCCTCGGAAAAACCAAATCAAAACCCAACGAGGCAGTCACGACAAAGCAATTACAGGATTCAGAAATATTTTAGGGGGCCACCCCATTAAGCTACCCGCAACGAAGCTGGCCGGCTACGAGACGGACTTAAGGTTTGGGTGGACGGCTGTAAACGACTGGGAACCCGAAAGTGTGACTGGGCTTGTCGATACCGCGAAATCGTGTCCCGGCCCTAAACAGTACAGTGTGCTCCTCGCACAATCTTAAATAAAGCAGTAAAGCATGGCATAAGTACAGGATAGTAAATAAAACCTCAAACTAGTTTGTGGCCCCAAGAAATAAGAATGAATCAAGCTCTGGCTCAGGGGGGTTCATAAGCCTCCCGGATGTGGATAGCGCGAATATTCAAGGAACAGGAATCAAGTACTCGGGGTCCTACGGGACACAAGTGAGCCTGAAAAAACCAAATAGCGAATATGGCTCACCGATGCCACTTTCATTAGTTATCCCATTACTACTTAGGTTAAGTTGTTTAGGTACCTCGTTATCCATCAGACACTCACATACCCTACACATGCTGTTCTACGACTCGCATGGCTCAAACAACTCCTGTAGTAATGGCTCATGGGATGGAGGAACAAGCTTCAGTGGGGTTTAAATGTAAAGGCTATGCAATACTTGGGATTCAATTTAATGCAATCGCGACTCAATGATGCAAGAATAAGAAAGAGGCAATAGGTACTGTATGTATGCAAGCATGTGGTAGTGCTTGCCTGGCAGCTCAGTTGAAGCAAGGAATGGATCTGGGTAGTGCTCCTGGTTCTCTTGATATATCCCCTGCTCAGCGTCTATTTGAAGAAGAACCAAACAAACAAGGGCCAACATAAATAAAGTGCACAAGCATATGAATAAATTCATCAAGCAAACAATCATGCCATGATGAATGATTCACAATTTGCATGGCATTAAAGTAGCATGGCATGGGTGAGGTGGGGAATACAATATTAAAGCATTTTATTTAGTTTTGGCCCCATTTTATACTCATATTAGTTGCTGTATCCTTTATATTTATATGATGCATGCCCCAAATCAAACCATGGAATGCATAAACAGAAAGGTCTCGTCGAGCTAATCATTTTAGACATATCATTTGTTGAATTTGGAGTTATAAAACAAAAGTTATTAATTTATTAAGGTAAAAGGGCATTTAATTGTAATTTAAATAAACTTGGAATTTTAAATGTTCAAAATATATTTTGAAGGTCATATTTGAATTCCTCACATTTTTCTGATTTGAAAACATATATTATTTGTATTAATTGGATTAATATTTTAAAAGTTATTTAAAAACAGAAATAAATTTGAATTTGAATTAATTTGGAAAAGATTTGAATTTAAACAGATAGACTGAATTACTTTTTATACTCAGGGTTAGCTAGCCACAATCACAGACATGTGGGGCCACGGCTGACTGGACCAGACGCGCGCGGAAAAGCTTCTGTCACCGCGAGCTCTTCCAGCCCTAGCGGATGACAGGTGGGGCCTGGGGTCTTCGCAGGCCCACGCGTCAGCGGGCGACCAAGGGGGGTGCCACGCGGCTTTGCGAGGACTGCGGGTTGAGGCGGTGGAACCCTGGGGGTTTTCTGTAAAAGCGGCAGCGCGGCTGACTAGTGGGCCAGACGGGAGCGCGGGATGATGCAGACAAAACGAGGGGGGGTATTTGCAAAACAGCGGCGGCTACTGTTTTTCTTCCACGCGCTGCAGAGGACAGATCCGTCTGCGACGCGCGGCGCGGCGAAGCGGGCTCGAACTCGCGATCTGGGGCTCGCGCGCAGGAACGGCTACCGCTGCGGTGGCTTGGCCTAGGTGACAGCGAGGTGGGCGCGGCCTAGCTAGGGCTTCTGCAACGCTACAGCGAGGCGGACCGAGCGCGACGCCGGCGCACAGAGCGTGCACGACGGAATGATCGGCGAGGCTAGGGCGAGACGGCGAAGGGGACCTTGTCAGGGAGGGAGAGGGGCTCACCGCGAGGCTGTCGGTGCGGTCGGAACGGGCAGGGGAGCAGGCGATCGGCGTCGAGGCAGAGGCCGGGCAATCTAGGGTTTGCGTCGGGCTCACGCTGGTACTGGCGGCTCCGGTCCTCCTTCTTCTCAACGGCGCGTACAGGGGTGGTGCCGGGACTCGTCTTGGTCCCGACGTGCTTGTCGTCTGGAACGGTGTAGCCGCGAGGGGCCGAGGGTTGCCGGCGATGGCGTAGCCGGTGGCGATGGAGAAGAGAGGGGGAGAGGGCAGGGCGCCTTCGGGGTAGATCTGGGGAACCAGAGGAGGCGTGTGGCAGGGGGTAAAGCAGAGGGGGAGAGGAGAGGAGCGTGGGGAGCAGGTGGATGGGGGAAAGGTGGCCTCGGTGCCCCTTTTTCCTTCTCTCCTCGAGCACGTGCTCGGGCAGGGAGGCCAGGGCAGGGGCAGGCGCATGGGGAGCTGGCAGGTGGGGTAGGGCAGGCCAGGGTCGGGGTGGTTCGGGCTGGGGCCCCTAGGGCAGAGAGAGAGCTAGGGAGAGAGAGGTGAGGCTCGGGTTGGGGGGTGATAGCCTCGGGCTAGGGTTGGTGTTAGGGTTGGGGGGTAGCTAGGTGGGGTTTGGATGGTCAGGTGGAGCCAGCTAGGTGGGGCTCGGCATGGAGACTAAGGGGAGGGGGAGGCCGAGAGAGAGAGAGGAGGGGACTTAGGGCTTAGGTGAGAGGGGTATGGGGGTTAAGGTTAGATGGGGTATGGGTATGGTGATGATGGAGGATCTAGGATAGATGATTAGAGAGAGGGTGATGGATTAGGGCTTAAGGAGCTTGCATGCTCCACACTTGAACAAGCAAGAAGGTGGTGAAAGAGAAAGAGAGGGATGTGGTAAGGTGGTCTTAAGCAAGCACAAACAAGATCAAGCTAAGAGGAGAGAGAGATGTGGTTTAAATTCACTCAAAATTCAAATAAGATCCAAAGAACAAGCAAAAGGTGGGGCTTGCATGGCCCATGCAAAACATTTATGGCCATGTTGATTATTGTGAAAACAACATTTTTACATGGCATTATTATCATGCATTCACAAAATTGGAATAAAGGCCAAACAAAAAGAATTATAGGGATGCCCCCTGTGGAGTAGATGGAGAGGACCATATTTGAAATAAAATGGGACATGCTAGGGTGTATGTTCCACTAGATAATTAGTAGTCCCAAAAATATTCCAACATGAGCACAATTCCATGATAGTCCATATGGAAGCTAGGAAAAAGGTCCCACTCACAAGGCATGCAAAGGGGGCCATGTGGCTCTCATATATCAATAATGTGAAAACAACATGATACTAAGATGAGAGCATGTGGTAAAAGAATTGGATCCATCCCAACCCACATGAGCTCGAGGTAAACCAATAAGTGCCAAGCTCATATTTAGTTGGATGGTGGAATTATAAGGTGGTGAAAGAAAGGTGGTGGAGTTAATAAGAGATATGCCCCCAACTCAACTTGGGCATTAAACAATATATCAAGAGGCAAATACAATTAATAATGCATATGAGATAAGAACCAAATCAAAAAGGGTTGTATATGATTCTCAAATGCAAGGAGACATGATGACATGAGCATGATATAATTATGATGCAACAATTATATATATTTGAAGTAGCCATTATATTACTAGACCAAGTAGCATTACAATTGTTAGACAATTGGGATGCTACAACCTTAGACAGAGAAAATGATCGATCCCCTTCTATGGAGGCCCTGGTGCTCCTTATATAGGCAAGCCGAGGGTACAAAGTTAGGGCACACGTGGCAGCATATTCCCCGGATATGCCCTTTGGTTAAATCTAGATGCCTCTTTATTCACTTTAAACGGCTAGTCCGGACTATGAACATAACCTCCTGTGAGCTCCTTGTCTTTTGGCGTCACCAGACACTGACTATGTCATCCGACATAGCCCACGTCACCTTTGTCGGCCACGCCCCGCTAGTCCTTCCCTCTGCTTGCTTCACTCACGCCACAGTAGACAGAGGCCACCTTTTGACCAGTGGGAGATTCCTTCCTTCTCTTGTAAGCTAAGCGGTAACCCGGCTAGCATGTAGTTAGCTCGGCTACGGGGATACCTGCACACAAGGTAGATAAACATGGCCAAGTTATATTTCATGCAGGCTGGATTAATGCTAGGCAAAGGCCCACCGGGCCGGGTTACTCCGTAAGTCGACCTGCCTTGAGGTGACCTGGCCAACACTTACTTTGACCATGTCGTACCTCGGCTAACTCGTCCTTTATACCCCGGCGTGACCCTACCAGGGGGTATCCCCCCAACAGCTTGTGCTTCCATGAGCTTCTCCATATCAGTGAATTGACGATGGTATGGCATCTATTGGGACAACATAGACGAGTTATAGATAGAAAGAATAGAGAAGTATTACTACCCATAACTATATGAAACAATCAATTGACTCACAAGCAAACAACCATTACAAACAACACTCAAACCAAATTAGTTTTTTTATGTTCCAAAAGTTTTGTTTTAGTGTCATACCATCCACAAAATAGTTTTCTTTTGATTGAAATTCGTTTGGGGGTGAACCTACAAGCTTAAAACCAATAGACAAAATTTGTCTTAAAACTACAACGGGGTTCACGGATTTTTATGAGCACCTTAAACCCATCAGGAATTTTAGCCAATTTTTTTCCTATACTACTACAAATTACGAACCACATCATAAAATATGAGCTTAATCTGAATTACCAGTAAAATATGAAAAATCGTATAGTACAGCAAGTCAGGCAGAAAACTACAGTAGTAATAGCACGAATTTCTAATCAAAACCTTCATTAATATATTATGAAACCTCTCAAAAATATTCTGGAACTTTGGGTTATCAAATAGCAAAACCAAAGCATAATAAACCAACTATCAAACAAGTTTTTGCAGCGATCGATTGCTAGATCTAAATGAAATCCTATCAAAACTATATGGTGCACATCATCTAACTATTGTTTATCTTGCGCTTCCTCACACAAGTGTTCATCTACAAGTTTTGAACAAGATGAGATTAGAAAAGAAAGATCAAGGATTACAAGAAATCTAATAAGTACAATTTTTTGAGTTCATCCATAGCAAGAGTCCCTTCTATGTTTTAAGAGAGAAGAGTATGAAAACTGAAGTGGTGAGAAGATACTAGAAAGAAGTGTAAGAAGAGAATAGATAGAACGAAATAGTCCTTATAATTCATATGGTTTTCCTATTCCAATCCTAGGTCACGATCCTACAGTCAACACACTGCTCTGATACCATCTTGTAACACCCTCGCCTGATAAGGCTGAGTTCCTGTGTATAGTGTCAATCCTTGGATCGGTTCACTAGCACACACAGTACAGATGAATACCAAAGAATATAACAGTGCATCATTATTACATCAAATGATCCACAATTTTCAATTATTACATAACGCTTAGCTCAAATCTAGATCAAAACATCAAGTAGCATATGAAAGCATAAATAGATAATAGGCTCCATCTTAAATTGTGCCACATGCGAACAACTATTGAGTGGAGGTTCGCAACCTATAAGATCACTCAGAACAATCGGAACAATAACCTGCAACATGAAAGGTTGCAACCAACGAGTGGTCAATACTTTGAATGTATTGGCAAGTGGAACTATGAGAGAAACAACAAGACTAATATCTACATGCATATCTGGCTTGTGGGGTTCAGGCTTAGTTGCAACAACAAAATAACTTTATCCTATCATTTGTAAAGCATTTGATCATCAACACACAACCCAATTATGTTTCAACCAGAAGTTTTATCAATTACAAGTTAGAATGAACGAGAACATGTCATAGCACCCATAATTCAGCAACTCAATCGTCGATTACTAGAGACACAGCTAAGTACTTAGTTTTACACCCTGCGGGGATTGTACACTTTACCCATATGACCTGGTCGACCCGCTCGTACCATGACACGCATTTTGAGTCATGATAGGGAGAAGCCCAAGAAGAGACAATTCGGGAAGTAGTTCCCCAAGCCCATCCACGCACCATACCAACCTACCACAATTCACTACATCTCTGGATATGAAGAGCTCGATTCACCACGACCTACTATGTCCAACCAGCAACCCATAACTCACTAGCATATGGCTATACACGTAAGCTACCAAATAAAGACACCAATCATTTCTCTGAAACCTGGGTGGCCATGCACAAGTGAGATACTCAGGTAAACCATAGACATGGGCCCGATATTCACGAACCAAGAAATTACCAATTCCACCCAGAGAGTTCATTAATTAAGTTGTTTTTCTAATTTTCCAACACATCCTTTCAAAACAACTTTATCATGGTGTAACCCAGCCTCGTCTACATAAACACAACTAAGCACATCTACTTATGGTGGCTCACCTAACAAGGAAGGCTACGACCATAATAGGATATAGCATAACAATAAATATACATATACTTGCAAATACAAAAAACAAAGCTATAATGCATATAGAAAATAAATAGGACTTTTATAAAGCTCCACTTGCCTTGGTAGTTGTCAGAGTCAAACACGCAGTCCTGACAATCACAGGGGCTACAATCCTCATAATCTACACAAAAGCAAGACAACCCAATAAACAACAATACATAGAGATCAAACAAGTGCAACGAATGCAAGCATGACAGTTTAATAAAAGTTTCAGTAGATATTTAATGTTCTATGACCAATATATCTACTAATGGCATGCATGCAAAACCTTTAATGCATAAAAATTTGATTTATGCAATTTAGAGAACTAGTTATTAGGCTTTTAATCCAAATATTGAGCCTCTATTGTTAACTATGTTGTAAAAATCTTGGCCAAAATCTACTGGATAGACATTACGATTTAGAGCCCGGGGCAACAAGAATCACGCCAAAAGGACTTACAGATCTTTTTAAATAATTAAAATACTATAGAATGCATTTTAATATACTTAAACTCAAATGTTCTATCAACCTACAATTTTAATTCAGAATAAGGTTCTACTCCTCTTTGTGATCCTAGGGATAGGTCATTTGCAGTTTTCTGATAAGCAGATTATTTACTATGAATTTATTGCTCCAAAAAGGGTATTAAATAATTTAAAATAAACACGACAAATAATCACAGTAAATGTCGGATCTAAATACATATTAATATTCTACAAAAAAATGTAAATTCAACAGTATATTATTTGCTATTTTTGGACATGTAGATCTTTTCATATGAATTTTACAAGTTAAAATAATTTCTGCAATTTTTATTTAATTTCAAAATAAAAGGGAATATTCCCTGGAATATTCGATGCTGACTGGGCCGGTCAGCGCTGACGCGGCACTGATGAGGGTGCCACGCGATGTTCTGCTAGTGGCTAGTACTGATTCTTGGAATCGATCTAATCCGGTGTGTTCGTCCCAGATCCGACGGCTGGGAACCGAAGGTTCTGGTGCTCACCGATGAAGGCGGCGGTGGATAGCAGCGACGGCACATACGGTGATGCTGGCCGGCGTTCCAGAGATCTCTAGCGATGGAAAACTAGCGGACGCGATGCAGGGGTGGACGGAGAGCTCGGTGGAGGTATTGGAGTCGTCCTTCACTTCCTGTAGCTACGACACGGAGCAGACGGAGGCGCTCGGGATTCGCGAACTCCGGCTACCTCGTGTGGTCGCTGTGTTGCTCTGCGGAGAGGAGAACAAGGTCAAAGAGAAGAGGTGAGATACGGTGAGGGACGTAGCAAGGTAAAGAGAGCTCGGGGTGCAAGGGAAGGTCGAGGTCAACCTCGATCTAGCTCCAATGGCAGCGTGGCGATGGAAACCTCCGGGGAGCAATTTTGCGTGGCTGGCGGCGCTATTTTGTAGTGTTCCAAAGGGATTTCGAAGAGTTGATCATGGGGATTAAGTAGAAGGAGAAATCGGGCGAGGGGGCGCATGATTTCGGTGGGGATTCGGGGATTTCTGCGGGTGGTTGCGGTGTCCGAGTTGGGGACGCGCTGGGTGAGGGAGATGACATGCGGGGTCCCTCTTGTCAGCGGCAGAGGGGCGGAGCGGGCTGCGGGGGCGTGAGCTAGAGCAGCAAGTGGGGTGCTGCTGAGCTATTTGCTGCTGCGCACGGGGAGGCAAAGCGGGAGTGAGCGGCGGATAGCGGGGGCTTAGGTGGGCTAGGCTGGCGGGCTAGGGCTAGCCGGCCGGGTAGGTTTCATTATTTTTATTTTTTGTTATTTTTCCTTTTCTATTTTCCTCTTATCTTCATATCTTTTCCATATTTATTCCAAATGGATTGATTGTTGTCTTCATTTTTTTCTAAAATTCTGTAGATCAACATAGGATCATAATTATAGCCTTTTCACTAGTTTGCAAATAGTGGATTTATAGATCCTTATAGATTCCTTATAGGGACAAAATGGCATTTTGAAATAGAAATTGAGCAAATAGTTTTGGAATTCAATTTTTTGCATGATGCTTATGATGCAATTGCATGAACCCTGTTTAATTCCCAATTTCTAAAATCTGGGATGTGACATCATCTGTTCATTTCTCTAGCCTCATGAACATGTTATTCTTGGAATATCTCATTAAATTCTTGGTGGTATATCTTGACGATATGCTTGCCTATTCTATATCAATGGTGGAACATGAAGAACATCTTCTTATCATCGTCTCAAACTTCGAGAGCATTGCATCTGTGCAAAGTTCTCAAAGTGTGAATTCTGGCTTCCTGAAGTCACATATCTCGGCCATGTCCTCAAGACATTGCTACCATTCTAGAAATAACAAGCCCAACGTTAATTCCATCCTCCACCTTCAATCAAATCTAGAGCTTTTATTTGTTTGGCAATTTATCATCGTTGTTCTGCTGAAGTTTCCTCAAGACTGCTAAATCTCTCTCAGATATTCTCAAGAAGGAGAAGAAATCATGTTGGTCTTCTTCTCATCAAGAAATATTTTGGGACCCTCTCACTTTATCTTCTATCCTCAATTCGCTGGATGTCGCTAAGACTTTTCAGATATTTTGTAATCCTTCTATTCAAGTTGGTGCTATGTTTTTCTCTATCTGTTGAATCTTGCAGTTGTTCTCTGTAATATGCTTCATATATTGTCCGATGGCCAGGGACTTCTGACACGACGACAACATCATCATCTTTATCTGCTTGGATCCGACGAAGTGTTTGCATCACCACCTTGTTTTCTTATGGAGCTTCATTACCTCTTCTTATCAAGATCTTCAGTCTAAATTTCTGAGAGTTGGGTTGCATATTTTTCCTATTCATGTGCACAGTAATGCTTTGGGTGCGCGATGGACTGATCCTATTTGACTACTCTTATCATTCTCTCTTGTACATTGAATTGGTGGATTAATGTGATTTTACTCATTCCACAGAAGTTAGAAGTGGCCTCTATCTCTTGCGACTTTTACTTCCATCCTTGTTTTTCGGAGTGTTCTCTAAAAGAACGTAATCAATAATCTCTTCTTGGTGGTCTCATCTATTTCAAGATGGAGTAAAAATCTTCAACGATCTGGTGGAAACAAATGCAAAATCTTCTCCATCCTCTTCATTCTATCGGTGCTAGACATCGTCAAACAAGATGGATGGAGTATATCTCTGACTTCAATTGTCAAATCCTTTTTCTCTTGTTAAATCCAATTATGGTTGATGCCATCAATTGCAAAATCTATTGCAATAACCTCATGGTTAAGGAAAGAAATAAGCATCTCTACAATAAACTCCAAATCTTCAACATTCTTCTCTTCTCAGGATTCCACCATAAACTAGCATCTCCTTCTTCTCTTGAAGATAAATCCATGCATCTCAATTGTGCGATCCTTTGTTCCTTACCAGTGTTAAGAAGAATCTAATACAAGAGTGTCCCTAACCCAAATCTTTTCCATTGATATCAAGGAACTCTATTGTTTGAAGGAAATATTGTTCGTCCAAACTTCATTTCTTAAAATCTAAGAGAAGAAACAATGCTATTTCATAAGTGGTTGATAATTCTCCAAAGTCGCTCTTTTCTTCTGGCAAGGGCAGTAATCACCTTGATTTGCATCTTTCGATCTTTAATCTCGATCTAACTATCATGTTTCAATAGAGCACCAAATCTATGTTTATCCTACCTGCCTTGTTTCATAACAATCCTTCAACCCTTCATGTCCTTTATTTTGAAGGACAAAAATGCAAGACGCAGATCAATTCTAACAAGACTTGCAAGGTGTAGTGGTCGCACCATTCCATTGAGAAATCAATTTGGGAACGTGAGGATCACCTTCATTCTGAACACCACCCTCTCTTGTGTCTTCTTGTTTTTCCTAGGAATCTCAGGGCAAGATTCTTGTTTAGTAGGGGAGAGTTGTAGCATCCCAATTGTTTAACAATTTTAATGCTACAAGGTTTAATATATATATGCTACTTCCTACATATCATTAATTGCATTGCATTATATCATGCTCATGTCACAATGCCACATTGCATTTGAGCATCATATAAAACCCCTTTCATTTGGTTATTTCCCTCATTATGCATTTGTCTATTAATTGTGTTTGCCTCTTGATATATTGTATTTGGTTCTTGGTAAATTATTTCATGCCCAAATTGAGTTGTGGGCATATCTTTTCTTGACTCCACCACCTTTCTTTGTCACCACCTTATTATTCCACCATCCAAACTATATATGAGCACTTGCATTTCTTTTGGCATTTGTCTAGCTCATATGTCATAATATGGATCCACTTCTATTTATACATGCTCCCATAGGTGATGTATGTTTTTTCACAATATTAATATGGGGGGCCACATGGTCACCTTTGCATGCTATGTGAGTAGAAGATCTCATCTATCTTCCATATGGCGGGCTTTTGAATATGTGAGCATGTTTGAATATATATGATGTCATATAATCATCTAGTGGGACACACACACTAGCATTGCCCATTAATATTCATTTATGCTTATTTTCATCCATTCCATATGTGAGGCCAGCTTGTCTAATATTAGTTTGGCTTTTTTTCAAATTTGAATGCATGTATAGAATAGGTGACCATATGGACCTATAGTGGTTTCCACAATTATAGATGTGGTATTTATTATATGTGTATGGACCATGCAAGCTTGATCATCCTCTCTCTAAATTTGGTTTTTGCTTTGAATTCTATGGGATTTTTGTGAGGAAGATTGTATGATTTGAATTCATACACTACTAGAGAAAAGGCTATAGGAGACATGCTTATAGGAGGAGCATTTAGACCATATGCGCCTCCTATAAAATAGGCGAGGCGCACTGCCTTGGCATGTGCCTCTAGTATCAAATAGGCGAGGCGCATATTTTTAGGATGTGCCTCCTATAATCCCTGTACGGATGAAATCTGGGAGCCCCAGATTATGCGAGATGCATTCTAATAATATGTGCCTCCTATATATCAGATAGGCGAGGCGCATGTAGGAAGAATGCGCCTCGCATAAGCTATGTGGGCCTAGGAAGAGGTCGGTGGTCGAATATGCGAGGCACATATGGTCATATTCGCCTCCTATACTTGATAATATGCGAGGCGCATGTAGCAGAGTGCGCCTCAAGTAAATCCTGTGGACCATATGGGTCTCGTATAGTTTAGAGTATAGGAGGCGCATATGGAGAAATATGCGCCTCCTATAACCTAGCACCACTTTTTTTGCAGCTTTTGGCACATGGAGCGAATACCACCCCACTCACTTGTCTCACTTCTTCCTCCTCCACCAAAAGACAGATTTGGTCGCCCCCTCCTCCTCCCCACCTCATTTGCCACATTGATTCACCATAGAAGCTTGCTAAATCTCCATTGGTTGACACACATATGTAAGTTAAGTCTCTTGCTCCTCTAGATCTACAACATGTCACTTTACTTATCCTCTGGCTCTCTTGCGCAAGTTACCATTGGAGGAAGCATGAAGGCGTTGCTTGCATGTATGCGCGTTGTCGGCGACACCGACTATATGATTGTGTTGTTGTGCTTTTTTGTGTAGGGATTTCATTTGAGATGCCAATGTTTCACCGGAATGTCGATTCATTTCTTTTTCGGCAAATTTCTAGCACTCGCGGATGTCCTCTTTTTAGGGAGGTCATGCCGAATTTTTCCGGCGATCCACGTCCATATATGCTCTAATTTTTCTATTTCTCTTTGTACCGCGCGCAGGTGACCATGGTCCAACCACTGATCCGCAAAACCCTCATTGATAGGTGGATGAGATGTGCGAGGGCCGACATGGCACATGCAAAAGAGACGGAGATAAGATGTCAGTGTCGCGACTGGAAGCTGATGTATCTGATAAGGCACGATTCCGAAATGCTGGAGTCGCACCTGCTCCGACGTAGTTTCATGGATGGCTACACTCAGTGGATACGCGATGACGAAGATGATGATGGGGATGTCAATAATGGTGAAGATCAAGATGCCGGTCACAATCACGAAGATCAATACGTCGGCGGCGGGGTAGGTGATGATCATGAAGATTAGGGTGGTGCCAAGCATGGACATGAAGATGATCAAGGTGGCGCCGGGCATGAAAACGAAGATCAAGGTGTCGGCCATGATTCAATCTGGTTGTGAGACCCTCATGTCAAAGATCTGCTTCTCATGGATCCTAAGGAAGCACAACTCATGCGCTGGCACGCGGAAAGAAAGAGGACGGAAGACGATGATCCAGAGAAGGAGGAAATGCTGAGGAACCCTTCGGATGCTTGCCAGTGGAAGGCGTTGGGCCTCCAATATTACCAACATTTTGGGAAAGAGTCAAGGAACCTCAGGCTCGGCGTGAGCACCGACAGACTCAATCCGTTCAGAATCCAGAGCAGCATACACATCACCTGGCCCGTGTTTGTATGGATCTACAACCTCCCCCTGGTTGTGCATGAAGAAGAAGTACATAACCATGAGTATGCTGGTTCATGGGACAAAACAACCCGGTACAGACATCAATCTCTATCTTACGATGTTGAAAGAGGAGCTGGCCACGCTATGGGAAGAAGGAGCCTGTATTTGGGACGCCTTGAGACAATAATACTTCGACATGAGAGCGGCGGTGATCACGAGGGTGCAAGACTATCCCGGTTATGGATAATTTTTGGGGCAGGTAGTCCAAGGATTCTATGGGTGCGTTAGGTGCAAGGATAATACAACCTATTGCCAGCTACAGAAAGATCTCAGGACCGGAAAAACCGTGTTCCTTGGGGCTTGGAGGTGGCTTCCCAAGAGTCACGCCTGGAGAAAGCTAGGAGATCTATTCGATGGGACGGTCGAGCTCTGAGGAATCCGGGACCAGAGGAGCGGCACGGAAATCTACAAGTTGTTGAATAATTGGAAGGAGTGCCCTGCACCGGGAAAGAACTTGAAGAAGCCAGAGCCGGTGCTGAAGGTATGGAAGGCGAGGTCTATTTTCTAGGACTTGCCATACTAGAAGATCCTCCGCGTGCCTCATAGCCTCGAGCTCATGCATATCACGAAGAACGTGGGTGAGAGTCTTCTTGCCACCCTCCTTAACATCGACAACACCAAAGATGGGCCGAAGGCAAGGAACGACTTGAAGCATATGGGCATCAGGGATGAACTTCAACCACCACATAGCGATGACGAGGAGGAGGACGAGGAGGAGACGGAAACGCAGAATAGTCGTCGTCACAAGGGAAAAAAGGTCAAGAAGGGTGAGGTCAAGCTCAAGGCCCCGTGCTTCACTCGGAGTAAGAAGGAGGCCATATAGTTTATGAAGTGCCTCCTCGGAGTCAAATTTCCGAACGGCTACGCGGGGAAGATAAGCAGATGGCTAGACAAGACGAAGCAGCGCTTTAGTGGGAGGAAGTCTCACAATGTCGCCTTGTTGATGACGCAGGTACTCCCGGTCACGATCCGAGGTATAACAGACAAGCACATCCGTGAAACGCTGTTTGGCCTCTGTAACTTTTTCGACGTCATCTCTCGGAAGTCGATAGGCATTAAGAAGCTCACAAGGCTATAGGACGAGTCGTGGTGATAATATGCGAGATCGAGATCTATTACCCCCCCTCCCGCTTTCTTCGACGTCATGCTTCATCTGCTTCTCCATGTCATGGAGGATATCGTGTAGCTCGGTCCTCCGTTTCTGCGAAGCATGATGCCGTTCGAAAGGCTCAATGGACACATCAAGGGATACATTAAGAACATGTCTCGTCTAGATGGAAGCATAGAAAACGTCTTCCTGGCCGAAGAGTACACCTCTTTCTTCTCGAACTTTCTACAAACCGAGACCCCTCTTGGTCGAGAATATCATTTTGCGGCCCGAAAGTTGGGGTGCCCAGGCAACACGGTGCCCAAGTTGCCTATAATTAGCCGCGGTGACTACAGTTGGCGTGCCAAATACTCAGAGGGTCTTTTCGGCATGAATTCAACTTTACGTTTCAATACAAAATATCAGGCTAACGGCCGTCAAGTTGGGCCCCCCTGTTAGTTCTCGCCGTTATGGCGCTCTCGTCGCTTAGGCAGGGTGCCTGTCATGTAGGCTTGCAATGCTAGCATACTGGATAGGACAACACGACCGGCCGAGTGTATTGATGTGAAAAAACAGGGCACATATATCGTCATTATAATTATTTATTGTTTACTCAGAAGCTGGAACGGCCACCGTCACGCGTCTTTCCTTTGGACTTTCGTCCCTGTCGTTAACCACTACCTTAGAAACGCATTGACAGTTCCATCGTTCCCCTGTCTCGCAGAAACCACTCTTCTTCTTCCTGTCATCTGTCTTCTTCCGATCTTCTCCTAGCTACCATGGAAGGTCATCGCACTCTAGAGACAAGCTTCACTACCCATGACAATAAGAAGATAGACGTCGTCTACACCAACGAGGAGGAGACAGTGGTGCAAGTCCTGAGGATGTACGAGGGTTTGCTTGAGAAAGACAAGGACAGGTTTGTGGGTTGTACCCCGAGTACACCCCAGAGGACCCATATGAAGGGAGTGAAGTCGCGGCCGTTCAAAAGGCCATGAGGAAACACGTCCTCGTCTACCACTTCTCCTGGTTTGTAGATCCGATCTCTCTAGCTAACCGCTTTTAGGGTTTTCTCCTCTTGTTCTTTATCCTTTTGCTCATCTTGCAACTACTGAATTTTATTTAGGACCAAATAAATTATGACAAGACAATGTTGAGAGTCTTGATCTTGCATTTACTAAACTTTGTAAAATTATATTCAGATGATAATATTGCACTGACAAAATATTTGTAGTTACAAATTTTGGTGATGACAAACTATATTCTTTCAGGACTGACAGGAATTGTCCAGCGCTGCGCCAGTTCCTTGTAGAAAAAGGAATTGTTTTCTGCACTGCCGACAATACAACTGATTTTTTGAAATTTAATCAAGAGGGAATTACAATTCCTCCGCACAACTGGATCGATATTTAGAGTCTTGTCAAGATTATAGGGGCTCGAGGAAGGATGTAATGGCAACACTCGCAACTAGAATCCTTGATGAGTCGTACGACAGAATGAAGGAAGATTTCCCTACGGATAGGCACAATCTATGGGAGAAGTGGCCGTTGTCTAATATAAACCTGAAGTATGCAGCCATAGATGCTTATGTGACCTACCCGTTGTATAATAAGATCCATTTCTTTCTACGTTACCTCGTGTTTTGCCCTATTTGCAAGAGGGAAGACGAGCTTAGGGGAGCCCTTTGTAGAAAATGCAGAATAGCTGAGTTTGAAGATGCATATGCAAAGAAAATGGCTGCATCTGAAGCAGCTGATAGAGAGGCTACAGAAGTAGCTAAGAGAGAGCTTGCAGCTGAAGTAGAAGCAGCTGCCAAAGAGGCGGCAGCTGAAGCAGCAAACAGAGAGGCAGCATCTTCTAGCGGCAATAATCACGCTTGTGATGCACCGCTAATTGTGCCGCAGGATGCTGAAGATAGGGAAGCCAAGTCAGATCCCAGGTGGGACGAAATTGCATTTCGTCAGCTGTGGAGTGCCCATAATGTAAGATCCACCTGGAATGATCGCAGTTGGTCACCTAGGAACGATAGCAAGCGCCTCAAGTTGTCTGATGAGAAGTGAATTAAATTTTACTCCTTTGTGTAATGTTTCTGTTTTGTGGAACTCAGTTAGCTTGTCAAGATGGCTAGAGCCTCAAGTGAGAGTAGTAAAATAAATTTTACTTCTTTGTGTTATGTTTCTGTATGTGTCTGGTAGCTTGTCAAGATGGTAGCTCATTAACTGGCAGTTTGAAAGAGTACCCTTTTCCTCTCTTGCTAAACAAATATGTTCATTTTGCCCAAATTCATAGCAAATCTAGAGAAGCTTCTCTCTTCGATAATTCGTTCCCTTTTGGACCTCTTTTTGCCTCCGATCTGGTAGCAAATCTAGAGCAGCAAATCACACCAGGCAGAATACATTCATTCAGAAAACAAAACAAATGTAGATATAGATGTGCGCAGCTAAATAGAATATAGCGATAGAAAGTAGGTTGCTTAATGAGGTTCGATACATTCAACCCCTTCCTTGCGTGCAGAACTAGGATACAAGCAAAATATAGAAAATCAAAAGAAGCTTCTTAGCAGCAGCAGCAGACACGTTCAACCCCTCCTTGCATGCGCTTGCGCCTCTGCCTCCTCCCTTTGGCGCTTCCTCCACTTCTTGCTGCCCAGTCCCTTGATCTTGGGGGCCTTGGGCTTGATTGGAGGCATGCGACCCTCTTCGATGGCCACCCGCTGGAGGTTTCGGAGGTGAATGCTGAGAGCCTGGTGTTCAGCGATGTAGGTATTGACATTCACGGTCTAGCCGACATTGGGGGTGCTGGAGCTCGGGCCCTCTGCATGCATCACGACGTAGTTGAAGTTGGTGCCGGCGAGACTCGTCCTGCAGAAGGGGCAACTATAGACGCCGCCAGCGGAGAAGGCGTCGTACTGGTCGGCCTGCAACCTCCTCAGCACCTGATGAGTCTTGGTGTGCATGGACTCATCATCACTGCAGACGTTGCTACCGTAAACCTGTTGGAAGAAAAGGAAAATGGGGGAGTAGATGATGTAAGAAGATCGAGCAATCGAAATGCGAACAAGCAAATCCTAATAAACCCAGATCTAGCATCCAACAATGGGAACGGGAGAAAAACTAGGGAAGGGGAGCAAACCCTAGTTACCTCCGACCATGGGTCGTCGATGCCGGTGTCGTAGCGGTTCACCGGAGCGATGTACTCATCTGGATCATAGGGGTCCTTGAAGAGCTGGATCTTCTCGTGACTGGCGGGATCCTCCTCGCCAGCGGGGAGCTCCTCCTTGGTGGCTACGTTGGTAGTGGGGATGGGGCCTAGACGGGAATGGCGGCTGCCATCGATGCCTCGACGGGGGCCTGGACAGGGACGGCGGCTGCTTTCAACACATCGAGGGGGACCGGTGAGGAGACGGGGGCCTCCTCGCCGGCGTCCTTGGAGGCGACGATGGCCACCGTATCCTCCTCTGCCATCACCGGCACGGACCGGGTTTTCTCGGGAGTTTGCAGATGCTGGTGGGATAGTGGAGAGGGTTGCATGAGGAGAGTGAGCGAGAGTGAGAGTGGGTGTGCGAAGAGGGGTTCTATAGTTACGGTGAATAGAAGCAAGGCACGTTTCGTTGCACCACCGTGCAACATGCTGCGCAGGCTACTGCACCGTGCACCGCGACACGCGCATGGTACGTCATGTTTTTCCTGGGCCATGCATGGCAGTTCTGTATTGAGCCGCATGCAACGGGCGCATACACAATTTCTATGTACGAAGTTTGACACGGCCATAAAATTGGCGATAATTAAAAGGGGAAATGTAGAGGGGAAGGTAGGTGGATGCACGGCGAGATTTGTGGGGTTGTGCTAGATCGGGTAGAGGGATGTGTCGATGACTGCGAGTGACTCGGTGAACGAGGAGACATTAGGTCTCGTCGAGCTCAGCTCTTCGGCCTCGGGCTAGCGTGTGGAAGTTTCTTACGGTTGGGCCCAGTTGGAAGAGAGATTGAGAGCCGCTGCGTAAAACCTGGGATATGTCTTATTAAAATCAAGTGGCAATAAATTGCAGCTGCCCGTCGACGACCGTGCACTTGATGACGCATGTGTTGTGGCATAGTAGTAGCAGTAGTAGGCTTTCCATACTTGATTAAACATGACATGACCAGTCGACGACTTTTTCCATGGACGGCTTCGTGTTCCTTCTTGTAGAAGTCTCGTTGAGGGAGACATCTGTGTTGTCTCACGTTGTACTGTTAAGGGCACGACATGTGCAACGATCCTCGTTGGATCACAAAGAATGAACAGTTGGTGCGCACGATCCATGTGACAACTGTGACCAATCAAGGCATAGTAGACAGAGTGAGCACAGGTTTGGGCCTCTACGAAGGGAAGAGAGAGGGGGCAAAACTGAGTAGTATCAAAAAACCAACGGCAAAACTGAGTAGTATAAAAATGGAAAGTGAGTGTCTTGTACAATGAAATACATCATGGCATACATCAAATTATGCCAAGATAGATCCACTAGAGTTCATTGGATGTGTGTTCTTCTCATAAACCACATGGATCCACTAGAGTTCATTGCATGTGTGTTATTGTCATAAACCACATGGATCCACCAGTGGCATTGCATGTGTGTTATTTTCACAATCCACATATTGATCCACCAGTGTCATTTCATGTGTGTTCTTTTCATTAACCACAACTAGAGACATTGGATGTGTGTTCTTCTCACAAACCACATATGGATCCACTAGTGTGATTCATGTTTGTTCTTTCCACAAACCATAGCTAGGGTCATTGCATGTCTGTTCTTTCCACAGACCTCATAAGGATCCACCAGTGTCATTGGATGTGTGTTCTTTTCATTAACCATAGCTAGAGTTATTGCATGTGTGTTCTTTTCATGAATCACATGGATCCACCAGTGTCATTGCATGTGTGTTGTTTTCATGAACCACATATGGATCCACCAGTTTCATTGAATGTGTGTTCTTTTCACAAACCAGATATGGATCCACCAGAGTCATTGCATGCGTATTATTTCAATAAACCACTGTTAGAGTCATTGCATCTCTGTTCTTTTCATTAACCACAGCTAGAGTCATTGCATGTGTGTTCTTCTCACAAACCACATATGGATCCACCAGAGTCATTGAAATGTGTGTTCTTTTCACAAACCACATACGGATTCACCAATGTCATTGAAATGTGTGTTATTTCCACAAACCACATGTGGATCCTTCAGACTCATTGCATGTGTGTTCTTTTCACAAACCACATAAGGATCCACCTGTGTCATTGGATGTGTGTTTTTTTCATGAACCACACCTAGTGTCATTGAATGTGTGTTCTTCTAACAAACCACATATGGATCCACCAGTGTCATTGCATGTGTGTTCTTCTCACAAACCACATATTGATCCACCAGTGTCATTGCATGTGTGTTCTTCTCACAAACCACAACTAGAGTCATTGGATGTGTGTTCTTCTCACAAACCACGTATGGATCCACCAGTGTGATTGCATGTCTGTTCTTTTCAAAAACCACAACTAGAGTCATTGGATGTGTGTTCTTCTCACAAACCACATATGGATCCACTAGTGCGATTGAATGTTTTTTATTTTCATTAACCACAGCCAGGATCCACCACAGTTCATTGCATGTCTGTTCTTTTCACAAACCACATATGGATCCACCAGTGTCATTGCATGTGTGTTCTTTTCATTAACCATAGCTAGAGTCATTGCATGTGTGTTCTTTTCATGAACCACATGGATCCACCAGAGTCATTGGATGTGTGTTCTTTTCATTAACCACAACTAGAATCATTGCATGTGTGTTCTTCTCACAAACCACATATGGATCCATCAGAGTCATTGTATGTCTGTTCTTTTCACAAACCACATCTAGTGTCATTGCATGTCTGTTCTTTCCACGGACTACATATTGATCCACCAGTGTCATTGGATGTGTGTTCTTTTCATGAACCACAACCAGTGTCATTGCATGTGTGTTATTCTCACAAACCACATATGCATCCACTAGTGTCAATGGTGTGTGTTGTTCTCACAAACCACATATGGATCTACCAGTGTCATTTGATGTGTGTTCTTCTCACAAACAACATATGGATCCACCAGTGTCATTGGATGTGTGTTCTTTTTATGAACCACACCCAGTGTCATTGCATGTGTGTTCTTCTCACAAACCACATATGGATCCACCAATGGCATTGCATGTGTGTTCTTCTCACAAACCACATATGGATCCACTTGTGTCATTGCATGTGTGTTCTTTTCACAAACCACATATGGATCCACCAGTGTCATTGCATGTGTGTTCTTTTCATTAACCACAACTAGAGTCATTGGATGTGTGTTCTTCTCACAAACCGCATATGGATCCACCGGTGTGATTCATGTTTGTTCTTTCCACAAACCATAGCTAGGGTCATTGCATGTCTGTTCTTTCCACAGACCTCATAAGGATCCACCAGTGTCATTGGATGTGTGTTCTTTTCATTAACCATAGCTAGAGTCATTGCATGTGTGTTCTTTTCATGAGTCACATGGATCCACCAGTGTCATTGCATGTGTGTTCTTTTCATTAACCACAACTAGGGTCATCGCATGTGTGTTTTTCTCACAAACCACATATGGATCCATCAGTCATTGTATGTCTGTTCTTTTCACAAACCACAGCTAGTGTCATTGCATGTCTGTTCTTTCCACATACCACATATTGATCCACCAATGTCATTGGATGTGTGTTCTTTTCATGAACCACAACCAGTGTCATTGCATGTGTGTTCTTATCACAAACCGCATATGGATCCACCAAAGTTCATTGCATGTGTGTTCTTCTCACAAACCACATATGGATCCACCAATGGCCTTGCATGTGTGTTCTTCTCACAAACCACATATGGATCCACCTGTGTCATTGCATGTGTGTTCTTTTCACAAACCACATATGGATCCACCAGTGTCATTGCATGTGTGTTCTTTTCATGAACCACACCCAGTGTCATTGCATGTGTGTTCTTCTCACAAATCACATATGGATTCACTAGTGTCATTGCATGTGTGTTCTTTTCACAATCCACATATTGATCCACCAGTGTCATTGCATGTGTGTTCTTTTCATTAACCACAACTAGAGTCATTGGATGTGTGTTCTTCTCACAAACCACATATGGATCCACTAGTGTGATTGCATGTCTGTTCTTTTCACAAACCACAGCTAGAGTCATTGCATGTGTGTTCTTTCCACATACTGCATAAGGATCCACTAGTGTCATTGGATGTGTGTTCTTTTCATGAACCACACCTAGTGTCATTGCATGTGTGTTCTTCTCACAAACCACATATGCATCCACTAGTGTCATTGGATGTGTGTTGTTCTCACAAACTAAATATGGATCCACCAGTGTCATTGCATGTCTGTTCTTTTCACAAACCACATATGGATCCACCCGTGTCATTTCATTTGTGTTCTTTTCATTAACCATATCTAGAGTCATTGCATGTGTGTTCTTTTCGTGAACCACATGGATCCAGCAGAGTCATTGGATGTGTGTTCTTTTCATTAACGACAACTAGAGTCATTGCATGTGTGCTCTTCTCACAAACCACATATGGATCCATTAGAGTCATTGTATGTTTGTTCTTTTCACAAACCACAGCTAGTGTCATCGCATGTCTATTCTTTCCACAGACCATATATTGATCCACTGGTGTAATTGGATGTGTGTTCTTTTCGTGAACCACAACCAGTGTCATTGCATGTGTGTTCTTCTCACAAACCACATATGGATCCACCAGTGTGATTCATGTTTGTTCTTTCCACAAACAATAGCTAGGGTCATTGCATGTATGTTATTTCCACAGACCTCATAAGGATCCACCAGTGTCATTGGATGTGTGTTCTTTCCATTAACCATAGCTAGAGTCATTGTATGTGTGTTATTTTCATGAATCACATGGATCCACCAGTGTCATTGCATGGGTGTTCTTTTCATTAACCACAACTAGGGTCATCGCATGTGTGTTTTTCTCACAAACCACATATGGATCCATCAGTCATTGTATGCTTGTTCTTTTCACAAACCACAGCTACTGTCATTGCATGTCTATTCTTTCCACATACCACATATTGATCCACTAGTGTCATTGGATGTGTGTTCTTTTCATGAACCACAACCAGTGCCATTGCATGTGTGTTCTTATCACAAACCACATATGGATCCACCAAAGTTCATTGCATGTCTGTTATTTTCACAAACCACATGGATCCACCTATGTAATTGCATGTGTGTTCTTTTCACAAAACACATGTGGATCCACCAAAGTCATTGCATGTGTGTTCTTTTCACAAACCACATAAGGATCCACCAGTGTCATTGCATGTGTGTTCTTTTCATGAACCACACCCAGTGTCATTGCATGTGTGTTCTTTTCACAAACCACATATGGATCCACCAGTGTCATTGCATGTGTGTTCTTTTCATTAACCACAACTAGAGTCATTGGATGTGTGTTCTTCTCACAAACCACATATGGATCCACCAGTGTGATTCATGTTTGTTCTTTCCACAAACCATAGCTAGGGTCATTGCATGTCTGTTCTTTCCACAGACCTCATAAGGATCGACCAGTGTCATTGGATGTGTGTTCTTTTCATTAACCATAGCTAGAGTCACTGCATGTGTGTTCTTTTCATGAATCACACGGATCCACCAGTGTCATTGCATGGGTGTTCTTTTCATTAACCACAACTAGGGTCATCGCATGTGTGTTTTTCTCACAAACCACATATGGATCCATTAGTCATTGTATGTCTGTTCTTTTCACAAACCACAGCTAGTGTCATTGCATGTCTGTTCTTTCCACATACCACATATTGATCCACCAGTGTCGTTGGATGTGTGTTCTTTTCATGAACCACAACCAGTGTCATTGCATGTGTTTTCTTATCACAAACCACATATGGATCCACCAAAGTTCATTGCATGTCTGTTATTTTCACAAACCACATGGATCCACCAGTGTAATTGCATGTGTGTTCTTTTCACAAAACACATGTGGATCCACCAAAGTCATTGCATGTGTGTTCTTTTCACAAACCACATAAGGATCCACAAGTGTCATTGCATGTGTGTTCTTTTCATGAACCACACCCAGTGTCATTGCATGTGTGTTCTTCTCACAAACCACATATGGATCCACTAGTGTCATTGCATGTGTGTTCTTTTCACAATCCACATATTGATCCACCAGTGTCATTGCATGTGTGTTCTTTTCATTAACCACAACTAGAGTCATTGGATGTGTGTTCTTCTCACAAACCACATATGGATCCACTAGTGTGATTGCATGTATGTTCTTTTCACAAACCACAGCTAGAGTCATTGCATGTGTGTTCTTTCCACATACTGCATAAGGATCCACTAGTGTCATTGGATGTATGTTGTTTTCATGAACCACACCTAGTGTCATTGCATGTGTGTTCTTCTCATAAACCACATATGCATCCACTAGTGTCATTGGATGTGTGTTGTTCTCACAAACTAAATATGGATCCACCAGTGTCATTGCATGTCTGTTCTTTTCACAAACCACATATGGATCCACCCGTGTCATTGCATTTGTGTTCTTTTCATTAACCATAGCTAGAGTCATTGCATGTGTGTTCTTTTCGTGAACCACATGGATCCACCAGAGTCATTGGATGTGTGTTCTTTTCATTAATGACAACTAGAGTCATTGCATGTGTGTTCTTCTCACAAACCACATATGGATCCATCAGAGTCATTGTATGTCTGTTCTTTTCACAAACCACAGCTAGTGTCATTGCATGTCTGTTCTTTCCACAGACCACATATTGATCCACTGGTGTAATTGGATGTGTGTTCTTTTCGTGAACCACAACCAGTGTCATTGCATGTGTGTTCTTCTCACAAACCACACATGGATCCACCAGTGTGATTCATGTTTGTTCTTTCCACAAACCATAGCTAGGGTCATTGCATGTCTGTTCTTTCCACAGACCTCATAAGGATCCACCATTGTCATTGGATGTGTGTTCTTTTCATTAACCATAGCTAGAGTCATTGCATGTGTGTTCTTTTCATGAATCACATGGATCCACCAGTGTCATTGCATGTGTGTTATTTTCATTAACCACAACTAGGGTCATCGCATGTGTGTTTTTCTCACAAACCACATATGGATCCATCAGTCATTGTATGTCTGTTCTTTCACCAAACCACAGCTACTGTCATTGCATGTCTGTTCTTTCCACATACCACATATTGATCCACCAGTGTCATTGGATGTGTGTTCTTTTCATGACTCACAACCAGTGTCATTGCATGTGTGTTCTTATCACAAACCACATATGGATCCACCAAAGTTTATTGCATGTCTGTTATTTTCACAAACCACATGGATCCACCTGTGTAATTGCATGTGTGTTCTTTTCACAAAACACATGTGGATCCACCAAAGTCATTGCTTGTGTGTTCTTTTCACAAACCACATAAGGATCCACTAGTGTCATTGCATGTGTGTTCTTTTCATGAACCACACCCAGTGTCATTGCATGTGTGTTCTTTTCACAAACCACATCTGGATCCACCAGTGTCATTGCATGTGTGTTCTTTTCATTAACCACAACTAGAGTCATTGGATGTGTGTTCTTCTCACAAACCACATATGGATCCACCAGTGTGATTCATGTTTGTTCTTTCCACAAACCATAGCTAGGGTCGTTGCATGTCTGTTCTTTCCACAGACCTCATAAGGATCCACCAGTGTCATTGGATGTGTGTTCTTTTCATTAACCATAGCTAGAGTCACTGCATGTGTGTTCTTTTCATGAATCACATGGATCCACCAGTGTCATTGCATGGGTGTTCTTTTCATTAACCACAACTAGGGTCATCGCATGTGTGTTTTTCTCACAAACCACATATGGATCCATCAGTCAGTGTATGTCTGTTCTTTTCACAAACCATAGCTAGTGTCATTGCATGTCTGTTCTTTCCACATACCACATATTGATCCACCAGTGTCATTGGATGTGTGTTCTTTTCATGAACCACAACCAGTGTCATTGCATGTGTGTTCTTATCACAAACCACATATGGATCCACCAAAGTCCATTGCATGTCTGTTATTTTCACAAACCACATGGATCCACCTGTGTAATCGCATGTGTGTTCTTTTCACAAAACACATGTGGATTCACCAAAGTCATTGCATGTGTGTTCTTTCCACAAACCACATAAGGATCCACTAGTGTCATTGCATGTGTGTTCCTTTCATGAACCACACCCAGTGTCATTGCATGTGTGTTCTTCTCACAAACCACATATGGATCCACTAGTGTCATTGCATTTGTGTTCTTTTCACAATCCACATATTGATCCACCAGTGTCATTGCATGTGTGTTCTTTTCATTAACCACAACTAGAGTCATTGGATGTGTGTTCTTCTCACAAACCACATATGGATCCACTAGTGTGATTGCATGTCTGTTCTTTACACAAACCACAGCTAGAGTCATTGCATGTGTGTTCTTTCCACATACCGCATAAGGATCCACTAGTGTCATTGGAGTTGTGTTGTTTTCAATAACCACACCTAGTGTCATTGCATGTGTGTTCTTATCACAAACCACATATGCATCCACTAGTGTCATTGGATGTGTGTTGTTCTCACAAACTAAATATGGATCCACCAGTGTCATTGCATGTCTGTTCTTTTCACAAACCACATATGGATCCACCCGTGTCATTGCATTTGTGTTCTTTTCATTAACCATAGCTAGAGTCATTGCATGTGTGTTCCTTTCATGAACCACACCCAGTGTCATTGCATGTGTGTTCTTCTCACAAACCACGTATGGATCCACTAGTGTCATTGCATTTGTGTTGTTTTCACAATCCACATATTGATCCACCAGTGTCATTGCATGTGTGTTCTTTTCATTAACCACAACTAGAGTCATTGGATGTGTGTTCTTCTCACAAACCACATATGGATCCACTAGTGTGATTGCATGTCTGTTCTTTTCACAAACCACAGCTAGAGTCATTGCATGTGTGTTCTTTCCACATACCGCATAAGGATCCACTAGTGTCATTGGATGTGTGTTGTTTTCAATAACCACACCTAGTGTCATTGCATGTGTGTTCTTCTCACAAACCACATATGCATCCACTAGTGTCATTGGATGTGTGTTGTTCTCACAAACTAAATATGGATCCAACAGTGTCATTGCATGTCTGTTCTTTTCACAAACCACATATGGATCCACCCGTGTCATTGCATTTGTGTTCTTTTCATTAACCATAGCTAGAGTCATTGCATGTGTGTTCTTTTCGTGAACCACATGGATCCACCAGAGTCATTGGATGTGTGTTCTTTTCATTAATGACAACTAGAGTCATTGCATGTGTGTTCTTCTCACAAACCACATATGGATCCATCAGAGTCATTGTATGTCTGTTCTTTTCACAAACCACAGCTAGTGTCATTGCATGTCTGTTCTTTCCACAGACCACATATTGATCCACTAGTGTAATTGGATGTGTGTTCTTTTCGTGAACCACAACCAGTGTCATTGCATGTGTGTTCTTCTCAGAAACCACACATGGATCCACCAGTGTGATTCATGTTTGTTCTTTCCACAAACCATAGCTAGGGTCATTGCATGTCTGTTCTTTCCACAGACCTCATAAGGATCCACCAGTGTCATTGGATGTGTGTTCTTTTCATTAACCATAGCTAGAGTCATTGCATGTGTGTTCTTTTCATGAATCACATGGATCCACCAGTGTCATCGCATGTGTGTTATTTTCATTAACCACAACTAGGGTCATCGCATGCGTGTTTTTCTCACAAACCACATATGGATCCATCAGTCAATGTATGCCTGTTCTTTTCACAAACCACAGCTAGTGTCATTGCATGTCTATTCTTTCCACATACCACATATTGATCCACCAGTGTCATTGGATGTGTGTTCTTTTCATGAACCACAACCAGTGTCATTGCATGTGTGTTCTTATCACAAACCACATATGCATCCACCAATGGCATTGCATGTGTGTTCTTCTCACAAACCACATATGGATCCACCTGTGTCATTGCATGTGTGTTCTTTTCACAAACCACATATGGATCCACCAGTGTCATTGCATGTGTGTTCTTTTCATTAACCACAACTAGAGTCATTGGATGTGTGTTCTTCTCACAAACCACATATGGATCCACCAGTGTGATTCATGTTTGTTCTTTCCACAAACCATAGCTAGGGTCATTGCATGTCTGTTCTTTCCACAGACCTCATAAGGATCCACCAGTGTCATTGGATGTGTGTTCTTTTCATTAACCATAGCTAGAGTCATTGCATGTGTGTTCTTTTCATGAATCACATGGATCCACCAGTGTCATTGCATGGGTGTTCTTTTCATTAACCACAACTAGGGTCATCGCATGTGTGTTTTCTCACAAACCACATATGGACCCATCAGTCATTGTATGTCTGTTCTTTTCACAAAACACACCTAGTGTCATTGCATGTCTGTTCTTAACACATACCACATATTGATCCACCAGTGTCATTGGATGTGTGTTCTTTTCATGAACCACAACCAGTGTCATTGCATGTGTGTTCTTATCACAAACCACATATGGATCCACCAAAGTTCATTGCATGTCTGTTATTTTCACAAACCACATGGATCCACCAGTGTAATTGCATGTGTGTTCTTTTCACAAAACACATGTGGATCCACCAAAGTCATTGCATGTGTGTTCTTTTCACAAACCACATAAGGATCCACTAGTGTCATTGCATGTGTGTTCTTTTCATTAACCACAACTAGAGTCATTGGATGTGTGTTCTTCTCACAAACCACATATGGATCCACTAGTGTGATTGCATGTCTGTTCTTTTCACAAACCACAGCTAGAGTCATTGCATGTGTGTTCTTTCCACATACTGCATAAGGATCCACTAGTGTCATTGGATGTGTGTTGTTTTCATGAACCACACCTAGTGTCATTGCATGTGTGTTCTTCTCACAAACCACATATGCATCCACTAGTGTCATTGGATGTGTGTTGTTCTCACAAACTAAATATGGATCCACCAGTGTCATTGCATGTCTGTTCTTTTCACAAACCACATATGGATCCACCCGTGTCATTGCATTTGTGTTCTTTTCATTAACCATAGCTAGAGTCATTGCACGTGTGTTCTTTTCGTGAACCACATGGATCCACCAGAGTCATTGGATGTGTGTTCTTTTCATTAGCGACAACTAGAGTCATTACATGTGTGTTCCTCTCACAAACCACATATGGATCCATCAGAGTCGTTGTATATCTGTTCTTTTCACAAACCACAGCTAGTGTCATCGCATGTCTGTTCTTTCCACAGACCACATATTGATCCACCAGTGTCATTGGATGTGTGTTCTTTTCGTGAACCACAACCAGTGTCATTGCATGTGTGTTCTTTTCATGAACCACACCCAGTGTCATTGCATGTGTGTTCTTTTCACGAACCACATATGGATCCACCAGTGTCATTGCATGTGTGTTCTTTTCATTAACCACAACTAGAGTCATTGGATGTGTGTTCTTCTCACAAACCACATATGGATCCACCAGTGTGATTCATGTTTGTTCTTTCCACAAACCATAGCTAGGGTCATTGCATGTCTGTTCTTTCCACAGACCTCATAAGGATCCACCAGTGTCATTGGATGTGTGTTCTTTTCATTAACCATAGCTAGAGTCATTGCATGTGTGTTCTTTTCGTGAACCACATGGATCCACCAGAGTCATTGGATGTGTGTTCTTTTCATTAATGACAACTAGAGTCATTGCATGTGTGTTCTTCTCACAAACCACATATGGATCCATCAGAGTCATTGTATGTCTGTTCTTTTCACAAACCACAGCTAGTGTCATTGCATGTCTGTTCTTTCCACAGACCACATATTGATCCACTAGTGTAATTGGATGTGTGTTCTTTTCGTGAACCACAACCAGTGTCATTGCATGTGTGTTCTTCTCAGAAACCACACATGGATCCACCAGTGTGATTCATGTTTGTTCTTTCCACAAACCATAGCTAGGGTCATTGCATGTCTGTTCTTTCCACAGACCTCATAAGGATCCACCAGTGTCATTGGATGTGTGTTCTTTTCATTAACCATAGCTAGAGTCATTGCATGTGTGTTCTTTTCATGAATCACATGGATCCACCAGTGTCATCGCATGTGTGTTATTTTCATTAACCACAACTAGGGTCATCGCATGCGTGTTTTTCTCACAAACCACATATGGATCCATCAGTCAATGTATGCCTGTTCTTTTCACAAACCACAGCTAGTGTCATTGCATGTCTATTCTTTCCACATACCACATATTGATCCACCAGTGTCATTGGATGTGTGTTCTTTTCATGAACCACAACCAGTGTCATTGCATGTGTGTTCTTATCACAAACCACATATGCATCCACCAATGGCATTGCATGTGTGTTCTTCTCACAAACCACATATGGATCCACCTGTGTCATTGCATGTGTGTTCTTTTCACAAACCACATATGGATCCACCAGTGTCATTGCATGTGTGTTCTTTTCATTAACCACAACTAGAGTCATTGGATGTGTGTTCTTCTCACAAACCACATATGGATCCACCAGTGTGATTCATGTTTGTTCTTTCCACAAACCATAGCTAGGGTCATTGCATGTCTGTTCTTTCCACAGACCTCATAAGGATCCACCAGTGTCATTGGATGTGTGTTCTTTTCATTAACCATAGCTAGAGTCATTGCATGTGTGTTCTTTTCATGAATCACATGGATCCACCAGTGTCATTGCATGGGTGTTCTTTTCATTAACCACAACTAGGGTCATCGCATGTGTGTTTTCTCACAAACCACATATGGATCCATCAGTCATTGTATGTCTGTTCTTTTCACAAAACACACCTAGTGTCATTGCATGTCTGTTCTTAACACATACCACATATTGATCCACCAGTGTCATTGGATGTGTGTTCTTTTCATGAACCACAACCAGTGTCATTGCATGTGTGTTCTTATCACAAACCACATATGGATCCACCAAAGTTCATTGCATGTCTGTTATTTTCACAAACCACATGGATCCACCAGTGTAATTGCATGTGTGTTCTTTTCACAAAACACATGTGGATCCACCAAAGTCATTGCATGTGTGTTCTTTTCACAAACCACATAAGGATCCACTAGTGTCATTGCATGTGTGTTCTTTTCATTAACCACAACTAGAGTCATTGGATGTGTGTTCTTCTCACAAACCACATATGGATCCACTAGTGTGATTGCATGTCTGTTCTTTTCACAAACCACAGCTAGAGTCATTGCATGTGTGTTCTTTCCACATACTGCATAAGGATCCACTAGTGTCATTGGATGTGTGTTGTTTTCATGAACCACACCTAGTGTCATTGCATGTGTGTTCTTCTCACAAACCACATATGCATCCACTAGTGTCATTGGATGTGTGTTGTTCTCACAAACTAAATATGGATCCACCAGTGTCATTGCATGTCTGTTCTTTTCACAAACCGCATATGGATCCACCCGTGTCATTGCATTTGTGTTCTTTTCATTAACCATAGCTAGAGTCATTGCACGTGTGTTCTTTTCGTGAACCACATGGATCCACCAAAGTCATTGGATGTGTGTTCTTTTCATTAGCGACAACTAGAGTCATTGCATGTGTGTTCTTCTCACAAACCACATATGGATCCATCAGAGTCGTTGTATATCTGTTCTTTTCACAAACCACAGCTAGTGTCATCGCATGTCTGTTCTTTCCACAGACCACATATTGATCCACCAGTGTCATTGGATGTGTGTTCTTTTCGTGAACCACAACCAATGTCATTGCATGTGTGTTCTTTTCATGAACCACACCCAGTGTCATTGCATGTGTGTTCTTTTCACGAACCACATATGGATCCACCAGTGTCATTGCATGTGTGTTCTTTTCATTAACCACAACTAGAGTCATTGGATGTGTGTTCTTCTCACAAACCACATATGGATCCACCAGTGTGATTCATGTTTGTTCTTTCCACAAACCATAGCTAGGGTCATTGCATGTCTGTTCTTTCCACAGACCTCATAAGGATCCACCAGTGTCATTGGATGTGTGTTCTTTTCATTAACCATAGCTAGAGTCATTGCATGTGTGTTCTTTTCATGAATCACATGGATCCACCAGTGTCATTGCATGGTGTTCTTTTCATTAACCACAACTAGAGTCATCGCATGTGTGTTTTTCTCACAAACCACATATGGATCCATCAGTCATTGTATGTCTGTTCTTTTCACAAACCACAGCTAGTGTCATTGCATGTCTGTTCTTTCCACATACCACATATTGATCCACCAGTGTCATTGGATGTGTGTTCTTTTCATGAACCACAACCAGTGTCATTGCATGTGTGTTCTTATCACAAACCACATATGGATCTACCAAAGTTCATTGCATGTCTGTTATTTTCACAAACCACATGGATCCACCAGTGTAATTGCATGTGTGTTCTTTTCACAAAACACATGTGGATCCACCAAAGTCATTGCATGTGTGTTCTTTTCTCAAACCACATAAGGATCCACCAGTGTCATTGCATGTGTGTTCTTTTCATGAACCACACCCAGTGTCATTGCATGTGTGTTCTTCTCACAAACCACATATGGATCCACTAGTGTCATTGCATGTGTGTTCTTTTCACAATCCACATATTGATCCACCAGTGTCATTGCATGTGTGTTCTTTTCATTAACCACAACTAGAGTCATTGGATGTGTGTTCTTCTCACAAACCACATATGGATCCACTAGTGTGATTGCATGTCTGTTCTTTTCACAAACCACAGCTAGAGTCATTGCATGTGTGTTCTTTCCACATACTGCTTAAGGATCCACTAGTGTCATTGGATGTGTGTTGTTTTCATGAACCACACCTAGTGTCATTGCATGTGTGTTCTTCTCACAAACCACATATGCATCCACTAGTGTCATTGGATGTGTGTTGTTCTCACAAACTTAATATGGATCCACCAGTGTCATTGCATGTCTGTTCTTTTCACAAACCACATATGGATCCACCCGTGTCATTGCATTTGTGTTCTTTTCATTAACCATAGCTAGAGTCATTGCATGTGTGTTCTTTTCGTGAAACACATGGATCCACCAGAGTCATTGGATGTGTGTTCTTTTCATTAACGACAACTAGAGTCATTTCATGTGTGTTCTTCTCACAAACCACATATGGATCCATCAGAGTCATTGTATGTCTGTTCTTTTCACAAACCACAGCTAGTGTCATCGCATGTCTGTTCTCTCCACAGACCACATATTGATCCACCAGTGTCATTGGATGTGTGTTCTTTTCGTGAACCACAACCAGTGTCATTGCATGTGTGTTCTTCTCACAAACCACATATGGATCCACTAGTGTGATTCATGTTTGTTCTTTCCACAAACCATAGCTAGGGTCATTGCATGTATGTTCTTTCCACAGACCTCACAAGGATCCACCAGTGTCATTGGATGTGTATTCTTTTCATTAACCATAGCTAGAGTCATTGCATGTGTGTTCTTTTCATTAATCACATGGATCCACCAGTGTCATTGCATGTGTGTTCTTTTCATTAACCACAACTAGGGTCATCGCATGTGTGTTTTTCTCACAAACCACACAGGGATCCATCAGTCATTGTATGTCTGTTCTTTTCACAAACCACAGCTACTGTCATTGCATGTCTGTTCTTTCCACATACCACATATTGATCCACCAGTGTCATTGGATGTGCATTCTTTTCATGAACCACAACCAGTGTCATTGCATGTGTGTTCTTATCACAAACCACATATGGATCCACCAAAGTTCATTGCATGTCTGTTATTTTCACAAACCACATGGATCCACCTGTGTAATTGCATGTGTGTTCTTTTCACAAAACACATGTGGATCCACCAAAGTCATTGCATGTGTGTTCTTTTCACAAACCACATAAGGATCCACCAGTGTCATTGCATGTGTGTTCTTTTCGTGAACCACACCCAGTGTCATTGCATGTGTGTTCTTTTCACAAACCACATATGGATCCACCAGTGTCATTGCATGTGTGTTCATTTCATTAACAACAACTAGAGTCATTGGATGTGTGTTCTTCTCACAAACCACATATGGATCCACTAGTGTGATTCATGTTTGTTCTTTCCACAAACCATAGCTAGGGTCATTGCATGTCTGTTCTTTCCACAGACCTCATAAGGATCCACCAGTGTCATTGGATGTGTGTTCTTTTCATTAACCATAGCTAGAGTCATTGCATGTGTGTTCTTTTCATGACTCACATGGATCCACCAGTCTCATTGCATGGGTGTTCTTTTCATTAACCACAACTAGGGTCATCGCATGTGTGTTTTTCTCACAAACCACGTATGGATCCATCAGTCATTGTATGTCTGTTCTTTTCACAAACCACAGCTAGTGTCATTGCATGTCTGTTCTTTCCACATACCACATATTGATCCACCAGTGTCATTGGATGTGTGTTCTCTTCATGAACCACAACCAGTGTCATTGCATGTGTGTTCTTATCACAAACCACATATGGATCTACCAAAGTTCATTGCATGTCTGTTATTTTCACAAACCACATGGATCCACCAGTGTAATTGCATGTGTGTTCTTTTCACAAAACACATGTGGATCCACCAAAGTCATTGCATGTGTGTTCTTTTCACAAACCACATAAGGATCCACCAGTGTCATTGCATGTGTGTTATTTTCATGAACCACACCCAATGTCATTGCATGTGTGTTCTTCTCACAAACCACATATGGATCCACTAGTGTCATTGCATGTGTGTTCTTTTCACAATCCACATATTGATCCACCAGTGCCATTGCATGTGTGTTCTTTTCATTAACCACAACTAGAGTCATTGGATGTGTGTTCTTCTCACAAACCACATATGGATCCACTAGTGTGATTGCATGTCTGTTCTTTTCACAAACCACAGCTAGAGTCATTGCATGTGTGTTCTTTCCACATACTTCATAAGGATCAACTAGTGTCATTGGATGTGTGTTGTTTTCATAAACCACACCTAGTGTCATTGCATGTGTGTTCTTCTCACAAACCACATATGCATCCACTAGTGTCATTGGATGTGTGTTGTTCTAACAAACTAAATATGGATCCACCAGTGTCATTGCATGTGTGTTCTTTTCACAAACCACATATGGATCCACCCGTGTCATTGCATTTGTGTTCTTTTCATTAACCATAGCTAGAGTCATTGCACGTGTGTTCTTTTTGTGAACCACATGGATCCACCAGAGTCATTGGATGTGTGTTCTTTTCATTAACGACAACTAGAGTCATTGCATGTGTGTTCTTCTCACAAACCACATATGGATCCATCAGAGTCGTTGTATGTCTGTTCTTTTCACAAACCACAGCTAGTGTCATCGCATGTCTGTTCTTTCCACAGACCACATATTGATCCACCAGTGTCATTGGATGTGTGTTCTTTTCGTGAACCACAACCAGTGTCATTGCATGTGTGTTCTTTTCATGAACCACACCCAGTGTCATTGCATGTGTGTTCTTCTCACAAACCACATATGGATCCACTAGTGTGATTCATGTTTGTTCTTTCCACAAACCATAGCTAGGGTCATTGCATGTATGTTCTTTCCACAGACCTCATAAGGATCCACCAGTGTCATTGGATGTGTGTTCTTTTCATTAACCATAGCTAGAGTCATTGCATGTGTGTTCTTTTCATGAATCACATGGATCCACCAGTGTCATTGCATGTGTGTTCTTTTCATTAACCACAACTAGGGTCATCGCATGTGTGTTTTTCTCACAAACCACATATGGATCCATCAGTCATTGTATGTCTGTTCTTTTCACAAACCACAGCTACTGTCATTGCATGTCTGTTCTTTCCACATACCACATATTGATCCACCAGTGTCATTGGATGTGTGTTCTTTTCATGAACCACAACCAGTGTCATTGCATGTGTGTTCTTATCACAAACCACATATGGATCCACCAAAGTTCATTGCATGTCTGTTATTTTCACAAACCACATGGATCCACCTGTGTAATTGCATGTGTGTTCTTTTCACAAAACACATGTGGATCCACCAAAGTCATTGCATGTGTGTTCTTTTCACAAACCACATAAGGATCCACCAGTGTCATTGCATGTGTGTTATTTTCATGAACCACACCCAGTGTCATTGCATGTGTGTTCTTCTCACAAACCACATATGGATCCACTAGTGTCATTGCATGTGTGTTCTTTTCACAATCCACATATTGATCCACCAGTGCCATTGCATGTGTGTTCTTTTCATTAACCACAACTAGAGTCATTGGATGTGTGTTCTTCTCACAAACCACATATGGATCCACTAGTGTGATTGCATGTCTGTTCTTTTCACAAACCACAGCTAGAGTCATTGCATGTGTGTTCTTTCCACATACTTCATAAGGATCAACTAGTGTCATTGGATGTGTGTTGTTTTCATAAACCACACCTAGTGTCATTGCATGTGTGTTCTTCTCACAAACCACATATGCATCCACTAGTGTCATTGGATGTGTGTTGTTCTAACAAACTAAATATGGATCCACCAGTGTCATTGCATGTGTGTTCTTTTCACAAACCACATATGGATCCACCCGTGTCATTGCATTTGTGTTCTTTTCATTAACCATAGCTAGAGTCATTGCACGTGTGTTCTTTTTGTGAACCACATGGATCCACCAGAGTCATTGGATGTGTGTTCTTTTCATTAACGACAACTAGAGTCATTGCATGTGTGTTCTTCTCACAAACCACATATGGATCCATCAGAGTCGTTGTATGTCTGTTCTTTTCACAAACCACAGCTAGTGTCATCGCATGTCTGTTCTTTCCACAGACCACATATTGATCCACCAGTGTCATTGGATGTGTGTTCTTTTCGTGAACCACAACCAGTGTCATTGCATGTGTGTTCTTTTCATGAACCACACCCAGTGTCATTGCATGTGTGTTCTTCTCACAAACCACATATGGATCCACTAGTGTGATTCATGTTTGTTCTTTCCACAAACCATAGCTAGGGTCATTGCATGTATGTTCTTTCCACAGACCTCATAAGGATCCACCAGTGTCATTGGATGTGTGTTCTTTTCATTAACCATAGCTAGAGTCATTGCATGTGTGTTCTTTTCATGAATCACATGGATCCACCAGTGTCATTGCATGTGTGTTCTTTTCATTAACCACAACTAGGGTCATCGCATGTGTGTTTTTCTCACAAACCACATATGGATCCATCAGTCATTGTATGTCTGTTCTTTTCACAAACCACAGCTACTGTCATTGCATGTCTGTTCTTTCCACATACCACATATTGATCCACCAGTGTCATTGGATGTGTGTTCTTTTCATGAACCACAACCAGTGTCATTGCATGTGTGTTCTTATCACAAACCACATATGGATCCACCAAAGTTCATTGCATGTCTGTTATTTTCACAAACCACATGGATCCACCTGTGTAATTGCATGTGTGTTCTTTTCACAAAACACATGTGGATCCACCAAAGTCATTGCATGTGTGTTCTTTTCACAAACCACATAAGGATCCACCAGTGTCTTTGCATGTGTGTTCTTTTCATGAACCACACCCAGTGTCATTGCATGTGTGTTCTTTTCACAAACCACATATGGATCCACCAGTGTCATTGCATGTGTGTTCTTTTCATTAACAACAACTAGAGTCATTGGATGCGTGTTCTTCTCACAAACCACATATGGATCCACTAGTGTGATTCATGTTTGTTCTTTCCACAAACCATAGCTAGGGTCATTGCGTGTCTGTTCTTTCCATAGACCTCATAAGGATCCACGAGTGTCATTGGATGTGTGTTCTTTTCATTAACCATAGCTAGAGTCATTGCATGTGTGTTCTTTTCATGACTCACATGGATCCACCAGTGTCATTGCATGGGTGTTCTTTTCATTAACCACAACTAGGGTCATCGCATGTGTGTTTTTCTCACAAACCACGTATGGATCCATCAGTCATTGTATGTCTGTTCTTTTCACAAACCACAGCTAGTGTCATTGCATGTCTGTTCTTTCCACATACCACATATTGATCCACCAGTGTCATTGGATGTGTGTTCTCTTCATGAACCACAACCAGTGTCATTGCATGTGTGTTCTTATCACAAACCACATATGGATCTACCAAAGTTCATTGCATGTCTGTTATTTTCACAAACCACATGGATCCACCAGTGTAATTGCATGTGTGTTCTTTTCACAAAACACATGTGGATCCACCAAAGTCATTGCATGTGTGTTCTTTTCACAAACCACATAAGGATCCACCAGTGTCATTGCATGTGTGTTATTTTCATGAACCACACCCAGTGTCATTGCATGTGTGTTCTTCTCACAAACCACATATGGATCCACTAGTGTCATTGCATGTGTGTTCTTTTCACAATCCACATATTGATCCACCAGTGCCATTGCATGTGTGTTCTTTTCATTAACCACAACTAGAGTCATTGGATGTGTGTTCTTCTCACAAACCACATATGGATCCACTAGTGTGATTGCATGTCTGTTCTTTTCACAACCCACAGCTAGAGTCATTGCATGTGTGTTCTTTCCACATACTTCATAAGGATCAACTAGTGTCATTGGATGTGTGTTGTTTTCATGAACCACACCTAGTGTCATTGCATGTGTGTTCTTCTCACAAACCACATATGCATCCACTAGTGTCATTGGATGTGTGTTGTTCTAACAAACAAAATATGGATCCACCAGTGTCATTGCATGTCTGTTCTTTTCACAAACCACATATGGATCCACCCGTGTCATTGCATTTGTGTTCTTTTCATTAACCATAGCTAGAGTCATTGCACGTGTGTTCTTTTCGTGAACCACATGGATCCACCAGAGTCATTGGATGTGTGTTCTTTTCATTAACGACAACTAGAGTCATTGCATGTGTGTTCTTCTCACAAACCACATATGGATCCATCAGAGTCGTTGTATGTCTGTTCTTTTCTCAAACCACAGCTAGTGTCATCGCATGTCTGTTCTTTCCACAGACCACATATTGATCCACCAGTGTCATTGGATGTGTGTTCTTTTCGTGAACCACAACCAGTGTCATTGCATGTGTGTTCTTTTCATGAACCACACCCAGTGTCATTGCATGTGTGTTCTTTTCACAAACCACATATGGATCCACCAGTGTCATTGCATGTGTGTTCTTTTCATTAACCACAACTAGAGTCATTGGATGTGTGTTCTTCTCACAAACCACATATGGATCCACCCGTGTGATTCATGTTTGTTCTTTCCACAAACCATAGCTAGGGTAATTGCATGTCTGTTCTTTCCACAGACCTCATAAGGATCCACCAGTGTCATTGGATGTGTGTTCTTTTCATTAACCATAGCTAGAGTCATTGCATGTGTGTTCTTTTCATGAATCACATGGATCCACCAGTGTCATTGCATGGGTGTTCTTTTCATTAACTACAACTAGGGTCATCGCATGTGTGTTTTTCTCACAAACCACATATGGATCCATCAGTCATTGTATGTCTGTTCTTTTCACAAATCACAGCTAGTGTCATTGCACGTCTGGTCTTTCCACATACCACATATTGATCCACCAGTGTCATTGGATGTGTGTTCTTTTCATGAACCACAACCAGTGTCATTGCATGTGTGTTCTTATCACAAACCACATATGGATCTACCAAAGTTCATTGCATGTCTGTTATTTTCACAAACTACATTATCCACCAGTGTAATTGCATGTGTGTTCTTTTCACAAATCACATGTGGATCCACCAAAGTCATTGCATGTGTGTTCTTTTCACAAACCACATAAGGATCCACCAGTGTCATTGCATGTGTGTTCTTTTCATGAACCACACCCAGTGTCATTGCATGTGTGTTCTTCTCACAAACCACATATGGATCCAGTAGTGTCATTGGATGTGTGTTCTTTTCACAATCCACATATTGATCCACCAGTGTCATTGCATGTGTGTTCTTTTCATTAACCACAACTAGAGTCATTGGATGTGTGTTATTCTCACAAACCACATATGGATCGACTAGTGTGATCTCATGTCTGTTCTTTTCACAAACCACAGCTAGAGTCATTGCATGTGTGTTCTTTCCACATACTGCATAAGGATCCACTAGTGTCATTGGATGTGTGTTGTTTTCATGAACCACACCTAGTGTAATTGCATGTGTGTTCTTCTCATAAACCACATATGCAACCACTAGTGTCATTGGATGTGTGTTGTTCTGACAAACTAAATATGGATCCACCAGTGTCATTGCATGTCTGTTCTTTTCACAAACCACATATGGATCCACCCGTGTCATTGCATTCGTGTTCTTTTCATTAACCATAGCTAGAGTCATTGCATGTGTGTTCTTTTCGTGAACCAGATGGATCCACCAAAGTCATTGGATGTGTGTTCTTTTCATTAACGACAACTAGAGTCATTGCATGTGTGTTCTTCTCACAAACCACATATGGATCCATCAGAGTCATTGTATGTCTATTCTTTTCACAAACCACAGCTAGTGTCATCGCATGTCTGTTCTTTCCACAGACCACATATTGATCCACCAGTGTCATTGGATGTGTGTTCTTTTCGTGAACCACAACCAGTGTCATTGCATGTGTGTTCTTCTCACAAACCACATATGGATCCACTAGTGTGATTCATGTTTGTTCTTTCCACAAACCATAGCTAGGGTCATTGCATGTATGTTCTTTCCACAGACCTCATAAGGATCCACTAGTGTCATTGGATGTGTGTTCTTTTCATTAACCATAGCTAGAGTCATTGCATGTGTGTTCTTTTCATGAATCACATGGATCCACCAGTGTCATTGCATGTGTTTTCTTTTCATTAACCACAACTAGGGTCATCGCATGTGTGTTTTTCTCACAAACCACATATGGATCCATCACTCATTGTATGTCTGTTCTTTTCACAAACCACAGCTAGTGTCATTGCATGTCTGTTCTTTCCACACACCACATATTGATCCACCAGTGTTAATGGATGTGTGTTCTTTTCATGAACCACAACCAGTGTCATTGCATGTGTGTTCTTATCACAAACCACATATGGATCCACCAAAGCTCATTGCATGTCTGTTATTTTCACAAACCACATGGATCCACCTGTGTAATTGCATGTGTGTTCTTTTCACAAAACACATGTGGATTCACCAAAGTCATTGCATGTGTGTTCTTTTCACAAACCACATAAGGATCCACCAGTGTCATTGCATGTGTGTTCTTTTCATGAACCACACCCAGTGTCATTGCATGTGTGTTCTTCTCACAAACCACATATGGATCCACTAGTGTCATTGCATTTGTGTTCTTTTCACAATCAACATATTGATCCACTAGTGTCATTGCATGTGTGTTCTTTTCATTAACCACAACTAGAGTCATTGGATGTGTGTTCTTCTCACAAACCACATATGGATCCACTAGTGTGATTGCATGTCTGTTCTCTTCACAAACCACAGCTAGAGTCATTGCATGTGTGTTCTTTCCACATACCGCATAAGGATCCACTAGTGTCATTGGATGTGTGTTGTTTTCATGAACCACACCTAGTGTCATTGCATGTGTGTTCTTCTCACAAACCACATATGCATCCACTAGTGTCATTGGATGTGTGTTGTTCTCACAAACTAAATATGGATCCACCAGTGTCATTGCACGTCTGTTCTTTTCACAAACCACACATGGATCCACCCGTGTCATTGCATTTGTGTTCTTTTCATTAACCATAGCTAGAGTCATTGCATGTGTGTTCTTTTCTTGAACCACATGGATCCACCAGAGTCATTGGATGTGTGTTCTTTTCATTAACGACAACTAGAGTCATTTCATGTGTGTTCTTCTCACAAACCACATATGGATCCATCAGAGTCGTTGTATGTCTGTTCTTTTCACAAACCACAGCTAGTGTCATTGCATGTTTGTTCTTTCCACAGACCACATATTGATCCACCAGTGTCATTGGATGTGTGTTCTTTTCCTGAACCACAACCAGTGTCATTGCATGTGTGTTCTTCTCACAAACCACATATGCATCCACTAGTGTGATTCATGTTTGTTCTTTCCACAAACCATAGCTAGGGTCATTGCATGTATGTTCTTTCCACAGACCTCAAAAGGATCCATCAGTGTCATTGGATATGTGTTCTTTTCATTAACCATAGCTAGAGTCATTGCATGTGTGTTCTTTTCATGAATCACATGGATCCACTAGTGTCATTGCATGTGTGTTCTTTTCATTAACCACAACTGGGGTCATCGCCTGTGTGTTTTTCTCACAAACCACATATGGATCCATCAATCATTGTATGTCTGTTCTTTTCACAAACCACAAGTAGTGTCATTGCATGTCTGTTCTTTCCACATACCACATATTGATCCACCAGTGTCAATGGATGTGTGTTCTTTTCATGAACCACAACCAGTGGCATTGCATGTGTGTTCTTATCACAAACCACATATGGATCCACCAAAGTTCACTGCATGTCTGTTATTTTCACAAACCACATGGATCCACCTGTGTAATTGCATGTGTGTTCTTTTAACAAAACACATGTGGATTCACCAAAGTCATTGCATGTGTGTTCTTTTGACAAACCACATAAGGATCCACCAGTGTCATTGCATGTGTGTTCTTTTCATGAACCACACCCAGTGTCATTGCATGTGTGTTCTTCTCACAAACCACATATGGATCCACTAGTGTCATTGCATTTGTGTTCTTTTCACAATCCACATATTGATCCACCAGTGTCATTGAATGTGTGTTCTTTTCATTAACGACAACTAGAGTCATTGGATGTGTGTTCTTCTCACAAACCACATATGGATCCACTAGTGTGATTGCATGTCTGTTCTTTTCACAAACCACGGCTAGAGTCATTGCATGTGTGTTCTTTCCACATACCGCATAAGGATCCAGTAGTGTCATTGGATGTGTGTTGTTTTCATGAACCACACCTAGTGTCATTGCATGTGTGTTCTTCTCACAAACCTCATATGCATCCACTAGTGTCATTGGATGTGTGTTGTTCTCACAAACTAAATATGGATCCACCAGTGTCATTGCATGTCTATTCTTTTCACAAACCACACATGGATCCACCCGTGTCATTGCATTTGTGTTCTTTTCATTAACCATAGCTAGAGTCATGGCATGTGTGTTCTTTTCTTGAACCACATGGATCCACCAGAGTCATTGGATGTGTGTTCTTTTCATTAACGACAACTAGAGTCATTGCATGTGTGTTCTTCTCACAAACCACATATGGATCCATCAGAGTCATTGTATGTCTGTTCTTTTCACAAACCACAGCTAGTGTCATTGCATGTTTATTCTTTCCACAGACCACATATTGATCCACCAGTGTCATTGGATGTGTGTTCTTTTCGTGAACCACAACCAGTGTCATTGCATGTGTGTTCTTCTCACAAACCACATATGCATCCACTAGTGTCATTGGATGTGTGTTGTTCTCACAAACCACACATGGATCCACCAGTGTCATTGCATGTCTGTTCTTCTCATAAACCACATGGATCCACTAGAGTTCATTGCATGTGTGTTATTGTTATAAACCACATGGATCCACCAGTGTCATTGCATGTGTGTTCTTTTCATAAACCACATGTTGATCCACTAGTGTCATTGCATGTGTGTTCTTTTCATGAACCACATATGGATCCACCAGTGTCATTGAATGTGTGTTCTTTTCACAAACCAGATATGGATCCACTAGAGTCATTGCATGTGGATTCTTTCAATAAACCACCGCTAGAGTCATTGCATCTCTGTTCTTTTCATTAACCACAGCTAGAGTCATTGCATGTGTGTTCTTCTCACAAACCACATATGGATCCACCAGAGTGATTGAAATGTGTGTTCTTTTCACAAACCACATACGGATCCACTAATCTCATTGAAATGTGTGTTATTTTCACAAACCACATGTGGATCCTTCAGACTCATTGCATGTGTGTTCTTTTCACAAACCACATAAGGATCCACCTGTGTCATTGGATGTGTGTTGTTTTCATGAACCACACCCAATGTCATTGCATGTGTGTTCTTCTAACAAAGCACATATGGATCCACTAGTGTCATAGCATGTGTGTTCTTCTCAAAAACCACATATAGATCCACCAGTGTCATTGCATGTGTGTTCTTCTCACAAACCACAACTAGAGTCATTGGATGTGTGTTCTTCTCACAAACCACGTATGGATACACCACTGTGATTGCATGTCTATTCTTTTCACAAACCACAACTAGAGTCATTGGATGTGTGTTCTTCTCACAAACCACATATGGATCCACTAGTGCGATTGCATGTCTGTTCTTTTCATTAACCACAGCCAGGATCCACCATAGTTCATTGCACGTCTGTTCTTTTCACAAACCACATATCGATCCACCAGTGTCATTGCATGTGTGTTCTTTTCATTAACCATAGCTAGAGTCATTGCATGTGTGTTCTTTTCATGAACCACATGGATCCACCAGAGTCATTGGATGTGTGTTCTTTTCATTAACCACAACTAGAGTCATTGCATGTGTGTTCTTCTCACAAACCACATATGGATCTATCAGAGTTATTGTAACCACAGCTCGTGTCATTGCATGTCTGTTCTTTCCACAGACTACATATTGATCCACCAGTGTCATTGGATGTGTGTTCTTTTCATTAACCACAACTAGAGTCATTGCATGTGTGTTCTTCTCAAAAACCACATATGGATCTATCAGAGTCATTGTATTTTTGTTCTTTTCACAAACCACAGCTAGTGTCATTGCATGTCTGTTCTTTCCACAGACTACATATTGATCCACCAGTGTCATTGGATGTGTGTTCTTTTCATGAACCACAACCAGTGTCATTGCATGTGTGTTCTTCTCACAAACCACATATGCATCCACTAGTGTCATTGGATGTGTGTTGTTCTCACAAACCACATATGGATCCACCAGTGTCATTGGATGTGTGTTCTTGTCACAAACCACATATGGATCCACCAGTGTCATTGGATGTGTGTTCTTTTTATGAACCACACCCAGTGTCATTGCATGTGTGTTCTTCTCACAAACCACATATGGATCCACCTGTGTCATTGCATATGTGTTCTTTTCACACTACTAGGAAACAACCTATAGATAGACAAGATGTTCAGTGGCGCATATGTGAAACCATGCGCCACAGGAAAACATCAGTGGCGCACCAGAGAACATGCGCCACAGAAGATTGGAAGTTTTGTGGCACATTCGCCAGAGTATGCGCCACAAAAGATTGGTGGGACCCGCCAGTCGGGGTGGGTTGATCCAAGTTCTGTGGCGCATTCTAAGATATGCGCCACAGAAGTTGCCACTTTTGTGGCGCATATTTTCTTATGCGCCACAAAACATGGAGGGGGGCCTACCACGGAATCTAATTCACCCAAGTTCTGTGGCGCATGTTCTGATATGCGCCACAGATGTGTTGCACTTCTATGGCGCATATCCCAACATGCGCCACAGAACTTGGAGGTGGGCCCCACAAAGGGAATCTAATTCACCCACTTCTGTGGCGCATTTCCTCCATATGCGCCACAGATGAGGGCGTCCAGATCCATGTTAAAAAGGTGACAAAAGCTAGCTTTATTATCTATCTATCCACCACCACCCATTTCACATCTCTACCTCCTCCCAACTCGTCTTCCTCCTCCCTCACACCCCATCTTGCCCATAGTTTCTCCATTTTCTTGTAACTAAACCTACTTTAATCCATAGATTGGTAAGTGGAAGCTTCGCTCCAACTTCTAGATCTAAAAGTTCCTTACTTTTCTCTCTCACATTTCTATTTGTTTACTAATTTCCTCTCCACCAACTTGCATTGTAGATCTATTTGTCCACACTCTCTCATCACGCGGTCTCGTCTCGCTATCATTGTGTCTACTAGGTGAGTACTTTGCCATGAACATGTAGGTGAAGCTTGTCGCGCGGGCGGTGTGTGTGTGCGATCCATGGCGAGACGATTCTTGTGTGGTGCATGAATGTTTGCAATGGGAGGAAGTTTTTTGTTTCTTGCTTATTGTTGTCGGGCCCGACCGGTGTGGTTGCATGGATGTTTGCCGAAATGTTGATTCATTTCCATTTCGGCAAACTTTTGCACTACCCATATGTCCTAATTTTGGGAAAGGTCATGCCAAATTTTTTCCAGCTAGCATTCATGCATGTGTGTGTTCATATGGTGTGGTTCTCACCTATACTCTCTGTTTTGACCGCTCAGGCAACCATGGTCCTCACGATGAGCGAAGGTCGAATTGCTAGCTACAAGAAAGGCGCGAAGGAGGACATGATTCTGAACAACAAGACCATGATAAGATGTCCATGTCGAACATGCAAACTGCAGTGCTGGATCGACCCTGAATCTGGACAATTGGAGGGTCACCTTCTCAGGCGCGGTTTCATGCGCGACCTCAATGAGGCGCCGGCAGGACATGGTGGTGGTCACGAAGACGTGGGCGGGCGAGAAGATGAAGAGTCTACCAGACATGATCATCATGACGAATGAGATGCCAGCGGGCATGATCATCATGACGAAGGAGATGCCGGCGGGCATGATCAGCATGGAGAAGGAGATGGAGACGGGCATGATCATGATCATGAAGAAGGAGAAGACGTGAACACACAGACGCTGCTAACTTTGGTCTTGCAGGACCCTCATGTTCAAGAACTGCTCCTCAAGGAAACGAGCAATGACAAAGCTGCAGCCAGAGAGAAAGCCAAGCTGGCCCAAATGGAGGTAGACGGGATGACTCCATTGTATCCTGGGTGTCGCCCCAAGGATACACGTTTGAGTGTAACGCTCAAGGCTCTAGAGATGAAGGCCGAACACAAATGGACCGATGTGAGCTTCAACGTGAACATGGAATACTGGCACGACCGACTTCCTAAGGGGAACACATTGCCAACAAGTATCGAGGAGGCCAAGAAAATCGTGTGCCCTCTCGACCTACCACACATTAAATACCACGCATGCATCAATGATTGCGCACTTTATCAGAACGACTATGCGGATAGAACCACATGTCCGGTGTGTGGCCAAGGACGATACAAGAGAGGGAACAAGAAAGTTCCTCGAAAAGTGGTATGGTACTTTCCTATCACTCCCCGTCTGCAGCGATATTTCGTAGATCCTAAGGAAGCAAAACTCATGCAATGGCACGCGAAAAGAGAGAAACCCGAAGATGATCCAGAGAAGGGCAAGATCCTGACACACCCTTCAGACGCTAGCCAGTGGAATGCATTAGACATCGAGTTCGAAGAGTTCGAGGGCGATGCAAGGAACGTCAGGCTGGATATGAGCACCGATAAACTCAATCCTTTTGGAAACCAAAGTAGCACGCATAGCACCTGGCCCGTGTTTGTATGGCCGTACAACCTCCCCCCGTGGCTATGCACGAAGCAAACGTATGTACACATGAGCATTCTTATTCAGGGGCCGAAACAACCAGGTATCGATATGCATCTGTATCTCGGGCTATTGAGAGAGGAGTTAGCCATCTTGTTGGAGACGCCGGCCCGTACGTGGGACGCCTACACTAAAGAATATTTCCCTGAGAGCTGCGTTGCTCACGACCGTGCAGGACTATCCTGGTTATGCATATGTATCGGCCCAGGTGAACCACGGACACAATGCATGCGTCAACTGCATGGATGAGACACCGCATCTCCAGCTACCAAGGGATCCCGGGTCTTCGAAAACCGTGTTCCAAGGTACTCGAAAGTGGCTCCGCATGGATTACCCATGGAGAAAACGTGGTGACCTGTTCAATGGTAAGGACGAGCTCGAAAGATCCCCGTGTCCGAGGAGCAACGAAGAAATCGAGGAGCTTTTGAATAATTAGGTAGATTGCCCTGCGCCTGGAAAAAAACGACCGAGGACAAAGCCGCTGTTGGGTGTATGGAAAGCAAGGTCTGTTTTCTGGGACCTGTCGTATTGGAAGGTCCTTCACACTCCCTATAGCCTCGATGTAATGCACATCACGAAGAACGTTACCGAGAGTCTGCTTGGCACTCTACTGAACATGCCGAAGAGGACCAAGGATGGGCTGAAAGCAAGAAAGGACGTTAAATTGCTTGGCATAAAGAAAGATCTTCAGTACCCTGATAGTGATGATGATGATCAGACGGAAGGGACTCAAGGTCGCCGCAAAAGAGTTAAGAAGAATGAGGTGGTGCTTCGTGCTGCCTGCTTCACTCTGAGTCTGGAGGAGCTCGAGCAGTTTTTCAGGTGCCTCTTAGGAGTGAAAGTTCCTCACGGTTACTCAGGGAAGATAAGCAGATATCTGGACGTGGCAAAGAAGAGGTTCAGCGGTATGAAGTCTCACGACTGTCACGTGCTGATGACAGAGATACTCCCTGTTGCGATTCGTGGGATAATGGAGGAGCATGTCCATGAGACATTGTTTGGCCTCTGTAACTTTTTCGACGTCATATCTAGGAGTCGATCGGTGTGAAGCAGCTCGACAGGCTACAGGAAGAGATCGTGATGATACTATGCGAGCTTGAGATTTACTTCCCGCCCGCATTCTTCGACATCATGGTGCATCTGCTTGTACATGTCGTGCACGACATCATCCAGCTCGGGCCAACATTCCTACACAACATGATGCCGTTTGAAAGGCTAAACGGTGTGATCAAAGGATTCGTTCGCAACAGGTCTCGTCCAGATGGAAGGATAGCCAAGGGCTTTCTGATCTACGAGTGCATCTCCTTCTGCCAGAATTATCTAACCTCCGAGAACGAGGATGTTGGAATACCCACAAAGAAGAACCTCGGCAGGCTCGGTGGATATGGTCACCGCGAGGGCTGCCGCTCACTTCATGTCGGCATTGATGGTCGACGCACTGATTTCGAAAGGGCACACCGAGTCGCGCTACAACACATTGAAGTGGTCAGCCCTTGGGTCGAAGAGCACAGAAGGTTAATCGAGCAGGAGTACGTCGACTAGGGCCGACCGAGGAAGAAGGGAGACATAACCAGAGAGCATAACTCCAGCTTCACGGGTTGGTTCAAGAAAAGGCAACTGGACAATCCCCCATAGACACCTTCTACGGAAGATCAAAAACTCATATTCTCCTTGTCGCAGGGCCCAAGGCACAACCTAAGGACCTATCAGTCATACGACATAAACGGTTACAGATTCTACATCGAGGAAAAGGACAAGAATAGTGAATATCAAAACTCAAGAGTAACTATGTTATCCTTTGCTGATGACGAGACTACTGTGATGGAAAGATTCTACGGAAGGATCGAGGAGATATGGGAGCTCGACTACTGTGGAGAGATCGTACCCATGTTCCGTGTTAGATGGGTCAAGAACGTGGAAAAAGAAGGCCGCTATTTCACCACAATGGTTATACCAGATGCCAAATCAACGAAGAACGCCTCCGCAAAAAATGAGCCTTGGGTACTCGCTAGCAAAGTTGATCAATGCGTTTTTATTACCGACCCGTCAAAGCCCAACCGTGTTGTAGTTAGGAGGGGCAAGAGGAGCATCATCAAAATGGAAGGAGCCGCCAATGAGCAAAACTTCGACAAAAACGGTGACCCAAAGATCGAAGAGGAATTCGACAAGTACTTCGACATGCCTACTACTACTAAAGTAAGAAGGAAGACCACACTGCCTACTAAAGGTTGTCCATACACAAGAAGAAATCTCAAAGTGCACGGGCTAAAGTATTCAACCGCGACGAAAAAGGGCAAGAAATTGTGAAGAGACACTAGCAATTGTGTGACTTTTTGCTGTATTAATTCGTGTGGGTATTAGTTAGAGACTAAAACATATAATGTGATAATCGTGTGGGTATACAAATTCACATTTGTGTGTGACAAGCAAACACACAAATATATATGTATGAATAAATATGCATATGTGTTCTTGGTTTTTTTGAATAAATATGCATATATGTATATGTTCTTGCTTTTTTTAAATAAATATGCATATATGTATATGTTCTTACTTTTTTTTGAATAAATATGCATATGTATGTAATTAAAAATATTTAAAAAAAATAAAAAAATGTGTGAGACAGCCAGGATTCGAACCTGGCTGCCCTAGGTGAGAGCAAGCGAGCAAGACCACTAGGACAAGTATCAGATCTTGTCATACTATGAGACGCCACGATTTTTACTATGTCAAGAAGTTCTGTGGCGCATTCCTTCAGAATGCGCCATAGATGTTCCAACTTCTGTGGCGCATTCTGTGGGAATGCGCCACGGAACTTTCACACTTAGCCACAGAACGGTTCGGCCTCTCCCCCTAATCCCTCTTTCTGTCTCTTGATCCACACTTAGCCAATCGATCGGTCGCCTCTCTCTGTCGTCGCAACCCTAGCACCGGAGCCGCCGTGGAGGAGAGCCCGTCCACAACGCCATCACCGTCGCGCCGGAGCCTGTGGACGAGAGCCGCCCCCCATCGTCAGAGCCCGTGGAGGAGGAGCCCGTCCGCAGCGCGTAGGAAGAGGAGCCCGTTCATAGCCACCTCGCCGGAGCCCGTGGAGGAGGAGCCACATTGCCGTTCGCCGTCCACCTCGCCGTTCGCCATCCACCTCATCACCGTCCGCCGTCTATCGTCCCTAGGTAATGCTGCACTGTTGCTTCTGCACCGTGTCGATATTGTAGTATTGGGCCGACGCGATTTTCAAGATTGAGGATGATTTAGAGAGTGCCAGAAATCTTAAAATCATTGTTTCTGCTTTTGAGCACTTGACTGGTTTGAAGGTCAATTTTCTTAAGAGTGAGATGTATTGCTTTGGTAGAGAAAAAAGCAGCAAAAATATGAGTATATATTAACTTGCAAAGCTGATGATTTCCCTTTTAGATACTTAGGAATTTCTTTACGTTGCAAAAGATTGAGTAACTTTGACTAGAAACCTATAGAGGAAAAAATAGAGAAGAAAATATCAGGTTGGCAAGGAAATCCGCTTTCGTTGGGAGGTAGAACTATTCTTACTGAAATTTGCTTTACTAGTGTCCCTAATTATATGCTTTCTTTCTTTAGAGTTCCTAAAGTTGTTACAAAACATGGATTTCTTTAGAGCTAGAGTATTATGGTAGGAAAAAGATGGGGTTAGGAAATATCATCTTGTTAAGTGGAGTGAGGTTCGTCGTCCTAGAGATCAAGGTGATTTAGGTGTAAGAAATTTAAATTTGAAAAATATAATCTTACTATGTAAATGGTTGTGGAAGCTAGAGAATGAACATGGGACTAGCAGAGGGTTTTGATGGCTAAGTATATTAAATCCAGTATCAATGCTCAAGATAAGAATTATGTTGGGTGCTCTCACTTTCGGTCAAGTTTGATGCAAGTGAAGGATGTTTTTTATAGCTGTTGTAGAAGGATCATTGGATATGTAAGAAATACTAGGTTTAGGGAGGATGTGTGGGTGGGGCATAAACCCATTTGCATGCTTTTCCCTAGAATATATAAAATTACTTTTTGTCATCAAATTACGGTTGCTAGAATTTTTGCTCAAATTTCATCTCATTTGCATCACAAAGTAGTTAATTTGATATCACAGGGGAGCTCTATCACTTGAGACTTGAGAGTAACAAACAATGGGTCTTTATAAAACCATTTATATTATAGTTGTTTCTGCTTTGCTTACTGCGAGTCTGCTAAGCTGTTTACTATGCAAGTATTGGTCATAGATGAGAATTTGAGGCATGGTAGTGACCGCTAACCCATCCAAAGATCAGCCATTTCTTAGTAAAAACTCGTTGTTGCTAATTTCTGTTTCTGAAAGATTTCTGTCTTCTAGTTCATGACTTATCCCATGTAAATGGCAACCATGTGTATGCCCTCAGATAGGTGGTTATATCAGGTTCACAGCTTTGTGTTCTGTTTGAAGTGGTAATTTTCCATTAACATCCAGGGACAGAACCTTCTTAGTAATTGACCTGTATCTGTGTCATATATTTAATTGACCTGTACCTGGATTTATTAGGATGTTAAACTGTTATCTGCTATTCGGCAAGTACTTCTGTTACACTTCAGCCTAGTACTACAGCAAGTACTACACTTCTGTTACACTTCTACTGTTCAGCAAGTACTTCTATTACACTAGTATATATGGGGTTTTTCATGAACCACATATGGATGCACCAGTGTCATTGAATGTGTGTTCTTTTCACAAACCAGATATGGATCCACCAGAGTCATTGCATGTGTATTCTTTCAATAAACCACCGTTAGAGTCATTGCATCTCTCTTCTTTTCATTAACCACAGCTAGAGTCATTGCATGTGTGTTCTTCTCACAAACCACATATGGATCCACGAGAGTCATTGAAATGTGTGTTCTTTTCACAAACCACACCTAGTGTCATTGCATGTGTGTTCTTCTAACAAACCACATATGGATCCACCAGTGTCATTGCATGTGTGTGCTTCTCACAAACCACATATTGATCCACCAGTGTCATTGGATGTGTGTTGTTTTCATGAACCACACCCAGTGTCATTGCATGTGTGTTCTTCTCACAAACCACATATGCATCCACTAGTGTCATTTGATGTGTGTTGTTCTCACAAACTACATATGGATCCACCAGTGTCATTGCATGTCTGTTCTTTTCACAAACCACATATGGATCCACCCGTGTCATTGCATGTGTCTTTTTTTCATTAACCATAGCTAGAGTCATTGCATGTGTGTTCTTTTCATGAACCACATGGATCCACCAGAGTCATTGGATGTGTGTTCTTTTCATTAACCACAACTAGAGTCATTGCATGTGTGTTCTTCTCACAAACCACATATGGGTCCATCAGAGTTATTGTATGTCTGTTCTTTTCACAAACCACAGCTAGTGTCATTGCATGTCTGTTCTTTCAACAGACCACATATTGATCCACCAGTGTCATTGGATGTGTGTTCTTTTCATGAACCACAACCAGTGTCATTGCATGTGTGTTCTTCTCACACACCACATATGGATCCACCAGGGTTCACTGCATGTCTGTTATTTTCACAAACCACATGGATCCACCAGTGTCATTGCATGTGTGTTCTTTTCACAAACCACATGTGGATCCACCAGAGTCATTGCATGTGTGTTGTTTTCACAAACCACATAAGGATCCACAAGTGTCATTGCATTTGTTTTATTTTCATGAACCACACCTAGTGTCATTGCATGTGTGTTCTTCTCACAAACCACATATGGATCCACCAGTGTTATTGCATGTGTGTTCTTTTCACAAACCACATATTGATCCACCAGCGTCATTGCATGTGTGTTCTTTTCATTAACCACAACTAGAGTCATCAGATGTGTGTTCTTCTCACAAACCACATATGGATCCACTAGTGTGATTGCATGTCTGTTCTTTTCACAAACCACAGCTTGAGTCATTGCATGTGTGTTCTTTCCACGGACCACATAAGGATACACCAGTGTCATTGGATGTGTGTTCTTTTCATGAACCACACCCAGTGTCATTGCATGTGTGTTCTTCTCACAAACCACATATGCATCCACTAGTGTCATTGGATGTGTGTTGTTCTCACAAACCACATATGGATCCACCAGTGTCATTGGATGTGTGTTCTTCTCATAAACCACATGGATCCACTAGAGTTCATTGCATGTGTGTTATTGCCATAAACCACATGGATCCACCAGTGTCATTGCATGTGTGTTCTTTTCATAAACCACATGTTCATCCACCAGTGTCATTGCATGTGTGTTTTTTTCATGAACCACATATGGATCAACCAGTGTCATTGAATGTGTGTTCTTTTCACAAACCAGATATGGATCCACCAGAGTCATTGCATGTGTATTGTTTCAATAAACCACCGCTAGAGTCATTGCATCTCTGTTCTTTTCATTAACCACAGCTAGAGTCATTGCATGTGTGTTCTTCTCGCAAACCACATATGGATCCACGAGAGTCATTGAAATGTGTGTTCTTTTCACAAACCACACCTAGTGTCATTGCATGTGTGTTCTTCTAACAAACCACATATGGATCCACCAGTGTCATTGCATGTGTGTGCTTCTCACAAACCACATATTGATCCACCAGTGTCATTGCATGTGTGTTCTTCTCACAAACCACAACTAGAGTCATTGGATGTGTGTTCTTCTCACAAACCACGTATGGATCCACCAGTGTGATTACATGTCTGTTCTTTTCACAAACCACAACTAGAGTCATTGGATGTGTGTTCTTCTCACAAACCACATATGGATCCACTAGTGAGATTGCATGTATGTTCTTTTCATTAACCACAGCCAGGATCCACCACAGTTCATTGCATGTCTGTTCTTTTCACAAACCACATATGGATCCACCAGTGTCATTGCATGTGTGTTCTTTTCATTAACCATAGCTAGAGTCATTGCATGTGTGTTATTTTCATGAACCACATGGATCCACCATAGTCATTGGATGTGTGTTCTTTTCATTAACCACATCTAGAGTCATTGCATGTGTGTTCTTCTCACAAACCACATATGGATCCATCAGAGTCATTGTATGTCTGTTCATTTCACAAACCACAACTAGTGTCATTGCATGTCTGTTCTTTCCACAGACTAAATATTGATCCACTAGTGTCATTGGATGTGTGTTCTTTTCATGAACCACAGCCAGTGTCATTGGATGTGTGTTCTTTTCACAAACCACATATGCATCCACTAGTGTCATTGGATGTGTGTTGTTCTCACAAACCACATTTGGATCCACCAGTGTCATTGGATGTGTGTTCTTCTCACAAACCACATATGGATCCACCAGTGTCATTGGATGTGTGTTCTTTTTATGAACCACACCCAGTGTCATTGCATGTGTGTTCTTGTCACAAACCACATATGGATCCACCAATGTCATTGCAGGTGTGTTCTTCTCACACACCACATATGGATCCACCTGTGTCATTGCATGTGTGTTCTTATCACAAACCACATATTGATCCACCAGTGTCATTGCATGTGTGTTCTTTTCATTATCCACAACTAGAGTCATTGGATGTGTGTTCTTATCACAAACCACATATGGATCCACCAGTGTGATTGCATGTCTGTTCTTTCCACAAACCATAGCTAGGGTCATTGCATGTCTGTTCTTTCCATAGACCACATAAGGATCCACCAGTGTCATTGGATGTGTGTTATTTTCATTAATCATAGCTAGAGTCATTGCACGTGTGTTCTTTTCATGAATCACATGGATCCACCAGTGTCATTGCATGTGTGTTCTTTTCATTAACCACAACTAGGGTCATTGCATGTGTGTTTTTCTCACAAACCACATATGGATCCATCAGTCATTGTATGTGTATTCTTTTCACAAACCACAGCTAGTGTCATTGCATGTCTGTTCTTTCCACATACTACATATTGATCCACCAGTGTCATTGGATCTGTGTTCTTTTCATGAACCACAACCAGTGTCATTGCATGTGTGTTCTTATCACAAACCACATATGGATCCACCAGAGTTCATTGCTTGTCTGTTATTTTCACAAACCACATGGATCCACCAGTGTAATTGCATGTGTGTTCTTTTCACAAAACACATGTGGATCCACTAGAGTCATTGCATGTGTGTTCTTTTCCCAAACAACTTCAGGATCCACCAGTGTCATTGCATGTGTGTTATTTTCATGAACCACACCCAGTGTCATTGCATGTGTGTTCTTCTCACAAACCACATATGGATCCACTAGTGTCATTGCATGTGTGTTCTTTTCACAATCCACAGATTGATCCACCAGTGTCATTGCATGTGTGTTCTTTTCATTAACCACAACTTTTGTCATTGGATGTGTGTTCTTCTCACAAACCACATATGGATCCACTAGTGTGATTGCATGTCTGTTCTTTTCACAAACCACAGCTAGAGTCATTGCATGTGTGTTCCTTCCACATACCGCATAAGGATCCACCAATGTCATTGGATGTGTGTTATTTTCATGAACCACACCTAGTGTCATTGCATGTGTGTTCTTCACACAAACCACATATGCATCCACTAGTGTCATTGGATGTGTGTTGTTCTCACAAACTACATATGGATCCACCAGTGTCATTGCATGTCTGTTCTTTTCACAAACCACATATGGATCCACCCGTGTCATTGCATGTGTGTTCTTTTCATTAACCATCGCTATAGTCATTGCATGTGTGTTCTTTTCATGAACCACATGGATCCACTAGAGTCATTGGATGTGTGTTCTTTTCATTAACCACAACTAGAGTCATTGCATGTGTGTTCTTCTCACAAACCACATATGGATCCATCAGAGTCATTGTATGTCTGTTCTTTTCACAAACCACAGCTAGTGTCATTGCATGTCTGTTCTTTCCACAGACCACATAATTATCCACTAGTGTCATTGGATGTGTGTTCTTTTCATGAACTACAACCAGTGTCATTGCATGTGTGTTCTTCTCACAAACCACATATGGATCCACCAGAGTTCATTGCATGTCTGTTATTTTCATAGACCACATGGATCCACTAGTGTCATTGCATGTGTGTTCTTTTCACAAACCATATGTCGATCCACCAGAGTCATTGCATGTGTGTTCTTTTCACAAACCACATAGGGATCCACCAGTGTCATTGCATGTGTTTTATTTTCATGAACCACACCTAGTGTCATTGCATGTATGTTCTTCTCACAAACCACATATGGATCCACCAGTGTTATTGCATGTGTGTTCTTTTCACAAACCACATATTAATCCACCAGCGTCATTGCATGTGTGTTCTTTTCATTAACCACAACTAGAGTCATTGGATGTGTGTTCTTCTCACAAACCACATATGGATCCACTAGTGTGATTGCATGTCTGTTCTTTTCACAACCCATAGCTAGAGTCATTGCATGTGTGTTCTTTCCACATACCACGTAAGGATCCACCAGTGTCATTGGATGTGTGTTCTTTTCATGAACCACACCCAGTGTCATTGCATGTGTGTTCTTCTCACAAACCACATATGCATCCACTAGTGTCATTGGATGTGTGTTGTTCTCACAAACCAGATATGGATCCACCAGTGTCATTGGATGTGTGTTCTTCTCACAAACCACATATGGATCCACTAGTGTCATTGGATGTTTGTTCTTTTCATGAACCACACCCAGTGTCATTGCATGTGTGTTCTTCTCATAAACCACATATGGATCGACCAATGTCTTTGCATGTGTGTTCTTCTCACAAACCACATATGGATCCACCTGTGTCATTCCATGTGTGTTGTTTTCACAAACCACATATTGATCCACCAGTGTCATTGCATATGTGTTCTTTTCATTAACCACAACTAGAGTCATTAGATGTGTGTTCTTCTCACAAACCACATATGGATCCACCAGAGTTCATTGCATGTTTGTTCTTTTCACAAACCACATATGGATCCACCAGTGTCATTGCATGTGTGTTCTTTTCATTAACCATAGCTAGAGTCATTGCATGTGTGTTCTTTTCATGAACCACATGGATTCACCAGAGTCATTGCATGTGTGTTCTTTTCATTAACCACAACTAGAGTCATTGCATGTGTGTTCTTTTCACAAACCACATATGGATCCATCAGAGTCATTGTATGTCTGTTCTTTTCACAAAGCACAGCTAGTGCCATTGCATGACTGTTCTTTCCACAGACCATACATTGATCCACGAGCGTCATTGGATGTGTGTTCTTTTCGTGAACCACAACAAGTGTCATTGCATGCGTGTTCTTCTCACAAACTACATATGGATCCACCAGAGTTCATTACATGTCTGTTATTTTCACAAACCACATGGATCCACTAGTGTCATTCAATGTGTGTTCTTTTCACAAACCACATGTGGATGCACCAGAGTCATTGCATGTGTGTTCTTTTCACAAACCACATAAGGATCCACCAGTGTCATTGCATGTGTGTTCTCTTCATGAACCACAACTAGAGTCATTGGATGTGTGTTCTTATCACAAACCACATATGTATCCACCAGTGTGATTACATGTCTGTTCTTTTCACAAACCACATATGGATCCACCAGAGTTCATTGCATGTCTGTTCTTTTCACAAACCACATATGGATCCACTAGTGTCATTGCATGTGTGTTCTTTTCATTAACCATAGCTAGAGTCGTTGCATGTGTGTTCTTCTCACAAACCACATATGGATCCACCAGTGTCATTGCATGTGTGTTCTTTTCACAAACCACATATTGATCCACTTGTGTCATTGCATGTGTGTTCTGGTCACAAACCACATATGGATCCACCAGAGTTCACTTCATGTCTATTCTTTTCAGAAACCACATATGGATCCGCTAGTGTCATTGCATATGTGTTCTTTTCATTAACCATAGCTAGAGTCATTGCATGTGTGTTCTTCTCACAAACCGCATATGGATCCACCAGTTTCATAGCATGTGTGTTCTTTTCACAAACCACATATTGATCCACCAGTGTCAGTGCATGTGTGTTCTGATACGTTGCAAACGTATCCATAATTTTTGATGTTCCATGCTTGGTTTTATCTACTTTCTTATGTTTTGTCCACACTTTGGAGTACTTTTTATACACTTTCTTGGACTAACCTATTAACAAGAGCCATAGTGCCAGCTGCCAGTTTTCTACTATTTTTGGTTCCGGGAAGTCAGAAAATGAATATTATCGGAATTGGACGGGACAAAAGCCAAAGTTATTATTTTACCGGGGGACACTTGGAGCCAGAAGACGAGACGGATAAGGGCCAGAGGGCAGCCACACCACCTGGCCGCACGGCCAGGCTTGGCCCACGCCAGGGGGTGGTGTGTCCAGCCCAGGCACCCCCTCGGCCTCTCCCTCTGACTATATATTGCCTCTGATACGGAAACCCTAAGTACTCGTTCAAAAATCCACGAAAGAGTCTGTAGTCACCGTCATCTCCATCCCTAGATTAGGAGGGAGCTGAAGCTCTTCCCGGCACCCTGCCGGAGAGGGGAATTCACCCTGGAGGCCTTCTTCATCATCATGCAAGCCTCTAGTGTGATGCGTGAGTAGTTCATCTCTAGACTACGGGTCCATGTAGTAGCTAGATGGCTGGTTCTCCTCCTTTGTGCTGTCATGTTTAGATCTTGTGAGCTCCGTTCATGATGAAGATCATCTATTTGTAATTTTGCATGTTGTGTTTGCGGGGATCCGGTGGATATTGAGATGCTATTTCAGATTGATTAATGATTCTATTATGTCTTTGTTATTTGTGATCTTGCATGCTTTCCGTTGTTAGTAGCTCTATTGGCCAAGTAGATGCTAGCAACTCCAAGAGTTAGTATTTATGCTCGATAGTGGGTTCATGCCTCTGGTAATCTGGGGAAGTGATAGAAATCTCTAAGGTACTAGATGTGCTGTTGCTACTAGGGAGAAAACAACAATCCTTTGTTCATAGAACAATCATATTGTTTACTTTACACACAATTCGTAATGCAATAATCTGTTGCTTGCAACTTAATACTGGAGGGGGTTCGGATGATAACCTGAAGGTGGATTATTAGTCATAGATGCAGTTGGATGGCGGTCTGTGTATAATGTTGTAATTCCCAATCAAGTCTCAAAGAGTCAAGATGATTAGTATATGCTTGTATGCTTTCTCGATGTTTGTCAAATGCCCCGCTGTAATTTGTTCACCCAACATGTCATCTATCTTAAGGAGAGCCACCTTTAGTGAACTATGGACCCTGATCCTTTCTTTTACATTCAATCTTCAAACTGTTTACTGATTTGTGATTACTTTCTGCAAACTATTACTTCCTTCCATTCGATACGTTTAATCCTTTGTTTTCAGCAAAACCGATGAGATTGACAACCTCATCGCAAGTTGGGGCCAGAGTTCTGTGGTTGTGTTGTGCAGGTATCCACATTGTTGCTGGCACCGGTAGTGCGCCCTGCCAACGTTTAGCTAGCAACACCTTTGGGGTGTTTCCTTGCTCCTACTGGATTGATAACCTTGGTTTCGTATTGAGGGAAAACTTGCTTCTGTGCTCATCATACCTTCCTCTTGGGGTTCCCCAACGAGCTCGATATATTTTGGGCCATCATGTTCTTTTCATGAACCACACCCAGTGTCATTGCATGTGTGTTATTTCACAAACCATATATGGATCCACTAGTGTCATTGCATGTGTGTTCTTTTCATTAACCATAGCTAGCGTCATTGCATGTGTGTTCTTTTCATGAACCTCATGGATCCACTAGAGTCATTGCATGTGTGTTCTTTTCATTAACCTCAACTAGACTCATTGCATGTTTGTTCTTCTCACAAACCACATATGGATCCATCAGAGTCATTGTATGTCTTTTTTTTCATAGACCACAGTTAGTGTCATTGCATGTCTATTCTTTCCACATACCACATAAGGATCCACCAGTGTCATTGGATGTGTGTTCTTTTCATGAACCACACCCAGTGTCATTGCATGTGTGTTCTTCTCACAAACCACATATGGATCCATCAGTGTCATTGCACGTGTGTTCTTTCACAAACCACATACGGATCCACCGGTGTCATTTTGTGTGTGTTCTTTTCACAAACCACATAAGGATCCACCAGTGTCATTGCATGTGTGTTCTTTTCATGAACCACACCCAGTGTCATTGCATGTGTGTTCTTCTCACAAACCACATATGGATTCATCAGTGTCATTGCATGTGTGTTCTTTTCACAAACCACATATTGATCCACCAGAGTTCATTGCATGTCTATTCTTTTCAGAAACCACATATGGATCCACCAGTGTCATTGCATATATGTTCTTTTCATTAACCATAGCTAGAGTCATTGCATGTGTGTTCTTCTCATTAACCACAACTAGACCCATTGCATGTGTGTTCTTCTCACAAACCACATATGGATCCATCAGAGTCACTGTATGTCTGTTTTTTTCACAGACCACAGCTAGTGTCATTGCATGTCTGTTCTTTCCACATACCACATAAGGATCCACCAAGTGTCATTGGATGTGTGTTCTTTTCATGAACCACACCCAGTGTCATTGCATGTGTGTTCTTCTCATAAACCACATATGGATCCATCAGTGTCATTGCACGTGTTTCTTTCACAAACCACATATGGATCCACCAGTGTCATTGCGTGTGTGTTCTTTTCACAAACCACATAAGGATCCCCCAGTGTCATTGCATGTGTGTTCTTTTCATGAACCACACCCAGTGTCATTGCATGTGTGTTCTTCTCATAAACCACATATGGATCCATCAGTGTCATTGCATGTGTGTTCTTTTCTCAAACCACATATTGATCCACCAGAGTTCATTGCATGTCTATTCTTTTCACAAACCACATATGGATCCACCAGTGTCATTGCATATATGTTCTTTTCATTAACCATAGCTAGAGTCATTGCATGTGTCTTCTTCTCATTAACCACAACTAGACTTATTGCATGTGTGTTCTTCTCACAAACCACAAATGGATCCATCAGAGTCATTGTATGTCTGTTTTTTTCACAGACCACAGCTAGTGTCATTGCATGTCTGTTCTTTCCACATACCACATAAGGATCCACCAGTGTCATTGGATGTGTGTTCTTTTCATGAACCACACCCAGTGTCATTGCATGTGTGTTCTTCTCACAAACCACATATGGATCCATCAGTGTCATTGCACGTGTGTTCTTTCACAAACCACATATGGATCCACCAGTGTCATTGCGTGTGTGTTCTTTTCACAAACCACATAAGGATCCACAAGTGTCATTGCATGTGTGTTCTTTTCATGAACCACACCCAGTGTCATTGCATGTGTGTTCTTCTCACAAACCACATATGGATCCATCAGTGTCATTGCATGTGTGTTCTTTTCACAAACCACATATTGATCCACCAGAGTTCATTGCATGTCTATTCTTTTCACAAACCACATATGGATCCACCAGTGTCATTGCATATATGTTCTTTTCATTAACCATAGCTAGAGTCATTGCATGTGTGTTCTTCTCATTAACAACAACTACACTCATTGCATGTGTGTTCTTCTCACAAACCACATATGGATCCATCAGAGTCACTGTATGTCTGTTTTTTTCACAGACCACAACTAGTATCATTGCATGTCTATTCTTTCCACATACCACATAAGGATCCACCAAGTGTCATTGGATGTGTGTTCTTTTCATGAACCACACCCAGTGTCATTGCATGTGTGTTCTTCTCACAAACCACATATGGATCCATCAGTGTCATTGCACGTGTTTCTTTCACAAACCACATATGGATCCACCAGTGTCATTGCGTGTGTGTTCTTTTCACAAACCACATAAGGATCCACCAGTGTCATTGCATGTGTGTTCTTTTCATGAACCACCTATGAATCCACCAGTGTCATTGCATGTGTGCTCTTTTCATGAACCACACCCAGTGTCATTGCATGTGTGTTCTTCTCACAAACCACATATGGATCCATCGGTGACATTGCATGTGTGTTCTTTTCAGAAACCACATATTGATCCACCAGAGTTCATTGCATGTCTATTCTTTTCACAAACGACATATGGATCCACCAGTGTCATTGCATATATGTTCTTTTCATTAACCATAGCTAGAGTCATTGCATGTGTGTTCTTCTCATTAACAACAACTACACTCATTGCATGTGTGTTCTTCTCACAAACCACATATGGATCCATCAGAGTCACTGTATGTCTGTTTTTTTCACAGACCACAACTAGTATCATTGCATGTCTATTCTTTCCACATACCACATAAGGATCCACCAAGTGTCATTGGATGTGTGTTCTTTTCATGAACCACACCCAGTGTCATTGCATGTGTGTTCTTCTCACAAACCACATATGGATCCATCAGTGTCATTGCACGTGTTTCTTTCACAAACCACATATGGATCCACCAGTGTCATTGCGTGTGTGTTCTTTTCACAAACCACATAAGGATCCACCAGTGTCATTGCATGTGTGTTCTTTTCATGAACCACCTATGAATCCACCAGTGTCATTGCATGTGTGCTCTTTTCATGAACCACACCCAGTGTCATTGCATGTGTGTTCTTCTCACAAACCACATATGGATCCATCGGTGACATTGCATGTGTGTTCTTTTCAGAAACCACATATTGATCCACCAGAGTTCATTGCATGTCTATTCTTTTCACAAACGACATATGGATCCACCAGTGTCATTGCATATATGTTCTTTTCATGAACCATAGCAAGAGTCATTGCATGTGTGTTCTTCTCATTAACCACAACTAGACTCATTGCATGTGTGTTCTTCTCACAAACCACATATAGATCCATCAGAGTCATTGTATGTCTGTTTTTTTCACAGACCACAGCTAGTGTCATTGCATGTCTATTCTTTCCACATACCACATAAGGATCCACCAAGTGTCATTGGATGTGTGTTCTTTTCATGAACCACACCCAGTGTCATTGCATGTGTGTTCTTCTCACAAACCACATATGGATCCATCAGTGTCATTACATGTGTTTCTTTCACAAACCACATATGGATCCACCAGTGTCATTGTGTGTGTGTTCTTTTCACAAACCACATAAGGATCCACCAGTGTCATTGCATGTGTGTTCTTTTCATGAACCACACCCAGTGTCATTTCATGTGTGTTCTTCTCACAAATCACGTATGGATCCATCAGTGTCATTGCATGTGTGTTCTTTTCACAAACCACATATTGATCCACCAGAGTTCATTGCATGTCTATTCTTTTCACAAACCACATATGGATCCACCAGTGTCATTGCATATATGTTCTTTTCATTAACCATAGCTAGAGTCATTGCATGTGTGTTCTTCTCATTAACCACAACTAGACTCATTGCATGTGTGTTCTTCTCACAAACCACATATGGATCCATCAGAGTCACTGTATGTCTGTTTTTTTCACAGACCACACCTAGTGTCATTGCATGTCTATTCTTTCCACATACCACATAAGGATCCACCAAGTGTCATTCGATGTGTGTTCTTTTCATGAACCACACCCAGTGTCATTGCATGTGTATTCTTCTCACAAACCACATATGGATCCATCAGCGTCATTGCACGTGTTTCTTTCACAAACCACATATGGATCCACCAGTGTCATTGCGTGTGTGTTCTTTTCACAAACCACATAAGGATCCACCAGTGTCATTGCATGTGTGTTCTTTTCATGAACCACACCCAGTGTCATTGCATGTGTGTTATTCTCACAAACCACATATGGATCCATCAGTGTCATTGCATGTGTGTTCTTTTCACAAACCACATATTGATCCACCAGAGTTCATTGCATGTCTATTCTTTTCACAAACCACATATGGATCCACCAGTGTCATTGCATATATGTTCTTTTCATTAACCATAGCTAGAGTCATTGCATGTGTGTTCTTCTCATTAACCACAACTAGACTCATTGCATGTGTGTTCTTCTCACAAACCACATATGGATCCATCAGAGTCATTGTATGTCTGTTTTTTCACAGACCACAGCTAGTGTCATTGCATGTCTGTTCTTTCCACATACCACATAAGGATGCACCAAGTGTCATTGGATGTGTGTTCTTTTCATGAACCACACCCAGTGTCATTGCATGTGTGTTCTTCTCACAAACCACATATGGATCCATCAGTGTCATTGCACGTGTTTCTTTCACAAACCACATATGGATCCACCAGTGTCATTGCGTGTGTGCTCTTTTCACAAACCACATAAGGATCCACCAGTGTCATTGCATGTGTGTTCTTTTCATGAACCACACCCAGTGTCATTGCTTGTGTGTTCTTCTCACAAACCACATATGGATCCATCAGTGTCATTGCATGTGTGTTCTTTTCACAAACCACATATTGATCCACCAGAGTTCATTGCATGTCTATTCTTTTCACAAACCACATATGGATCCACCAGTGTCATTGCATATATGTTCTTTTCATTAACCATAGCTAGAGTCATTGCATGTGTGTTCTTCTCATTAACCACAACTAGACTCATTGCATGTGTGTTCTTCTCACAAACCACATATGGATCCATCAGAGTCATTGTATGTCTGTTTTTTTCACAGACCACAGCTAGTGTCATTGCATGTCTGTTCTTTCCACATACCACATAAGGATCCACCAGTGTCATTGGATGTGTGTTGTTTTCATGAACCACACCCAGTGTCATTGCATGTGTGTTCTCACAAACCACATACGGATCCATCAGTGTCATTGCACGTGTGTTCTTTCACAAACCACATATGGATCCACCAGTGTCATTGCGTGTGTGTTCTTTTCACAAACCACATAAGGATCCACCAGTGTCATTGCATGTGTGTTGTTTTCATGAACCACACCCAGTGTCATTTTATGTGTGTTCTTCTCACAAACCACATATGGATCCATCAGTGTCATTGCATGTGTGTTCTTTTCACAAACCACATATTGATCCACCAGAGTTCATTGCATGTCTATTCTTTTCACAAACCACATATGGATCCACCAGTGTCATTGCATATATGTTCTTTTCATTAACCATAGCTAGAGTCATTGCATGTGTGTTCTTCTCATTAACAACAACTACACTCATTGCATGTGTGTTCTTCTCACAAACCACATATGGATCCATCAGAGTCACTGTATGTCTGTTTTTTTCACATACCACAGCTAGTGTCATTGCATGTCTATTCTTTCCACATACCACATAAGGATCCACCAAGTGTCATTGGATGTGTGTTCTTTTCATGAACCACACCCAGTGTCATTGCATGTGTGTTCTTCTCACAAACCACATATGGATCCATCAGTGTCATTGCACGTGTTTCTTTCACAAACCACATATGGATCCACCAGTACCATTGCGTGTGTGTTCTTTTCACAAACCACATAAGGATCCACCAGTGTCATTGCATGTGTGTTGTTTTCATGAACCACACCCAGTGTCATTGCATGTGTGTTCTTCTCACAAACCACATATGGATCCATCAGTGTCATTGCATGTGTGTTCTTTTCACAAACCACATATTGATCCACCAGAGTTCATTGCATGTCTATTCTTTTCACAAACCACATATGGATCCACCAGTGTCATTGCATATATGTTCTTTTCATTAACCATAGCTAGAGTCATTGCATGTGTGTTCTTCTCATTAACCAAAACTAGACTCATTGCATGTGTGTTCTTCTCACAAACCACATATGGATCCATCAGAGTCATTGTATGTCTGTTTTTTTCACAGACCACAGCTACTATCATTGCATGTCTGTTCTTTCCACATACCACATAAGGATCCACCAGTGTCATTGGATGTGTGTTCTTTTCATGAACCACACCCAGTGTCATTGCATGTGTGTTCTTCTCACAAACCACATATGGATCCATCAGTGTCATTGCACGTGTGTTCTTTCACAAACCACATATGGATCCACTAGTGTCATTGCGTGTGTGTTCTTTTCACAAACCACATAAGGATCCACCAGTGTCATTGCATGTGTGTTCTTTTCATGAACCACACCCAGTGTCATTGCATGTGTGTTCTTCTCACAAACCACATATGGATCCATCAGTGTCATTGCATGTGTGTTCTTTTCACAAACCACATATTGATCCACCAGAGTTCATTGCATGTATATTCTTTTCACAAACCACATATGGATCCACCAGTGTCATTGCATATATGTTCTTTTCATTAACCATAGCTAGAGTCATTGCATGTGTGTTCTTCTCATTAACAACAACTACACTCATTGCATGTGTGCTCTTCTCATAAACCACATATGGATCGATCAGAGTCACTGTATGTCTGTTTTTTTTCACAGACCACAACTAGTGTCATTGCATGTCTATTCTTTCCACATACCACATAAGGATCCACCAAGTGTCATTGGATGTGTGTTCTTTTCATGAACCACACCCAGTGTCATTGCATGTGTGTTCTTCTCACAAACCACATATGGATCCATCAGTGTCATTGCAAGTGTTTCTTTCACAAACCACATATGGATCCACCAGTGTCATTGCGTGTGTATTCTTTTCACAAACCACATAAGGATCCACCAGTGTCATTGCATGTGTGTTCTTTTCATGAACCACACCCAGTGTCATTGCTTGTGTGTTCTTCTCACAAACCACATATGGATCCATCAGTGTCATTGCATGTGTGTTCGTTTCACAAACCACATATTGATCCACCAGAGTTCATTGCATGTCTATTCTTTTCACAAACCACATATGGATCCACCAGTGTCATTGCATATATGTTATTTTCATTAACCATAGCTAGAGTCATTGCATGTGTGTTCTTCTCATTAACCACAACTAGACTCATTGCATGTGTGTTCTTCTCACAAACCACATATGGATCCATCAGAGTCATTGTATGTCCGTTTTTTTCATAGACCACAGCTAGTGTCATTGCATGTCTGTTCTTTCCACATACCACATAAGGATCCACCAGTGTCATTGGATGTGTGTTCTTTTCATGAACCACGCCCAGTGTCATTGCATGTGTGTTCTCACAAACCACATACGGATCCATCAGTGTCATTGCACGTGTGTTCTTTCACAAACCACATATGGATCCACCAGTGTCATTGCGTGTGTGTTCTTTTCACAAACCACATAAGGATCCACCAGTGTCATTGCATGTGTGTTCTTTTCATGAACCACACCCAGTGTCATTGCATGTGTGTTCTTCTCACAAACCACATATGGATCCATCAGTGTCATTGCATGTGTGTTCTTTTCACAAACCACATATTGATCCACCAGAGTTCATTGCATGTCTATTCTTTTCACAAACCACATATGGATCCACCAGTGTCATTGCATATATGTTCTTTTCATTAACCATATATGGATCCATCAGAGCCATTGTATGTCTGTTTTTTTCACAGACCACAGCTAGTGTCATTGCATGTTTGTTCTTTCCACATACCACATAAGGATCCACCAAGTGTCATTGGATGTGTGTTCTTTTCATGAACCACACCCAGTGTCATTGCATGTGTGTTCTTCTCACAAACCACATATGGATCCATCAGTGTCATTGCACGTGTTTTTTTCACAAACCACATATGGATCCACCAGTGTCATTGTGTGTGTGTTCTTTTCACAAACCACATAAGGATCCACTAGTGTCATTGCATGTGTGTTCTTTTCATGAACCACACCCAGTGTCATTGCATGTGTGTTCTTCTCACAAACCACATATGGATCCATCAGTGTCATTGCATGTGTGTTCTTTTCACAAACCACATATTGATCCACCAGAGTTCATTGCATGTCTATTCTTTTCACAAACCACATATGGATCCACCAGTGTCATTGCATATATGTTCTTTTCATTAACCATAGCTAGAGTCATTGCATGTGTGTTCTTCTCATTAACCACAACTAGACTCATTGCATGTGTGTTCTTCTCACAAACCACATATGGATCCATCAGAGTCATTGTATGTCTGTTTTTTTCACAGACCACAGCTAGTGTCATTGCATGTCTGTTCTTTCCACATACCACATAAGGATCCACCAAGTGTCATTGGATGTGTGTTATTTTCATGAACCACACCCAGTGTCATTGCATGTGTGTTCTTCTCACAAACCACATATGGATCCATCAGTGTCATTGCACGTGTTTCTTTCACAAACCACATATGGATCCACCAGTGTCATTGCGTGTGTGTTCTTTACACAAACCACATAAGGATCCACCAGTGTCATTGCATGTGTGTTCTTTTCATGAACCACACCCAGTGTCATTGCTTGTGTGTTCTTCTCACAAACCACATATGGATTCATCAGTGTCATTGCATGTTCGTTCTTTTCACAAACCACATATTGATCCACCAGAGTTCATTGCATGTCTATTCTTTTCACAAACCACATATGGATCCACCAGTGTCATTGCATATATGTTCTTTTCATTAACCATAGCTAGAGTCATTGCATGTGTGTTCTTCTCATTAACCACAACTATACTCATTGCATGTGTGTTCTTCTCACAAACCACATATGGATCCATCAGAGTCATTGTATGTCTGTTTTTTTCACAGACCACAGCTAGTGTCATTGCATGTCTGTTCTTTCCACATACCACATAAGGATACACCAGTGTCATTGGATGTGTGTTGTTTTCATGAACCACACCCAGTGTCATTGCATGTGTGTTCTCACAAACCACATACGGATCCATCAGTGTCATTGCACGTGTGTTCTTTCACAAACCACATATGGATCCACCAGTGTCATTGCGTGTGTGTTCTTTTCACAAACCACATAAGGATCCACCAGTGTCATTGCATGTGTGTTCTTTTCATGAACCACACCCAGTGTCATTGCATGTGTGTTTCTCACAAACCACATATGGATCCATCAGTGTCATTGCATGTGTGTTCTTTTCACAAACCACATATTGATCCACCAGAGTTCATTGCATGTCTATTCTTTTCATAAACCACATATGGATCCACCAGTGTCATTGCATATATGTTCTTTTCATTAACCATAGCTAGATTCATTGCATGTGTGTTCTTCTCATTAACCAAAACTAGACTCATTGCATGTGTGTTCTTCTCACAAACCACATATGGATCCATCAGAGTCATTGTATGTCTGTTTTTTTCACAGACCACAGCTACTGTCATTGCATGTCTGTTCTTTCCACATACCACATAATGATCCACCAGTGTCATTGGATGTGTGTTCTTTTCATGAACCACACCCAGTGTCATTGCATGTCTGTTCTTCTCACAAACCACATATGGATCCATCAGTGTCATTGCACGTGTGTTCTTTCACAAACAACATATGGATCCACCAGTGTCATTGCGTGTGTGTTCTTTTCACAAACCACATAAGGATCCACCAGTGTCATTGCATGTGTGTTCATTTCATGAACCACACCCAGTGTCATTGCATGTGTGTTCTTCTCACAAACCACATATGGATCCATCAGTGTCATTGCATGTGTGTTCTTTTCACAAACCATATATTGATCCACTAGAGTTGATTGCATGTCTATTCTTTTCACAAACCACATATGGATCCACCAGTGTCATTGCATATATGTTCTTTTCATTAACCATTGCTAGAGTCATTGCATGTGTGTTCTTCTTATTAACCACAACTAGACTCATTGCATGTGTGTTCTTCTCACAAACCACATATGGATCCATCAGAGCCATTGTATGTCTGTTTTTTTCACAGACCACAGCTACTGTCATTGCATGTCTGTTCTTTCCACATACCATATAAGGATCCACCAGTGTCATTGGATGTGTGTTCTTTCCATGAACCACACCCAGTGTCATTGCATGTGTGTTCTTCTCACATACCACATATGGATCCATCAGTGTCATTGCACGTGTGTTCTTTCACAAACCACATATGGATCCACCAGTGTCATTGCATGTGTGTTCTTTTCATGAACCACACCCAGTGTCATTGCATGTGTGTTCTTCTCACAAACCACATATGGATCCATCAGTGACATTGCATGTGTGTTCTTTTCACAAACCACATATTGATCCACCAGAGTTCATTGCATGTCTATTCTTTTCACAAACGACATATGGATCCACCAGTGTCATTGCATATATGTTCTTTTCATTAACCATAGCTAGAGTCATTGCATGTGTGTTCTTCTCATTAACCACAACTAGACTCATTGCATGTGTGTTCTTCTCACAAACCACATATAGATCCATCAGAGTCATTGTATGTCTGTTTTTTTCACAGACCACAGCTAGTGTCATTGCATGTCTGTTCTTTCCACATACCACATAAGGATCCACCAAGTGTCATTGGATGTGTGTTCTTTTCATGAACCACACCCAGTGTCATTGCATGTGTGTTCTTCTCACAAACCACATATGGATCCATCAGTGTCATTGCACGTGTTTCTTTCACAAACCACATATGGATCCACCAGTGTCATTGTGTGTGTGTTCTTTTCACAAACCACATAAGGATCCACTAGTGTCATTGCATGTGTGTTCTTTTCATGAACCACACCCAGTGTCATTGCATGTGTGTTCTTCTCACAAACCACATATGGATCCATCAGCGTCATTGCATGTGTGTTCTTTTCACAAACCACATATTGATCCACCAGAGTTCATTGCATGTCTATTCTTTTCACAAACCACATATGGATCCACCAGTGTCATTGCATATATGTTCTTTTCATTAACCATAGCTAGAGTCATTGCATGTGTGTTCTTCTCATTAACCACAACTAGACTCATTGCATGTGTGTTCTTCTCACAAACCACATATGGATCCATCAGAGTCATTGTATGTCTGTTTTTTTCACAGACCACAGCTAGTGTCATTGCATGTCTGTTCTTTCCACATACCACATAAGGATCCACCAAGTGTCATTGGATGTGTGTTCTTTTCATGAACCACACCCAGTGTCATTGCATGTGTGTTCTTCTCACAAACCACATATGGATCCATCAGTGTCATTGCACGTGTTTCTTTCACAAACCACATATGGATCCACCAGTGTCATTGCGTGTGTGTTCTTTTCAGAAACCACATAAGGATCCACCAGTGTCATTGCATGTGTGTTCTTTTCATGAACCACACCCAGTGTCATTGCTTGTGTGTTCTTCTCACAAACCACATATGGATTCATCAGTGTCATTGCATGTTCGTTCTTTTCACAAACCACATATTGATCCACCAGAGTTCATTGCATGTCTATTCTTTTCACAAACCACATATGGATCCACCAGTGTCATTGCATATATGTTCTTTTCATTAACCATAGCTAGAGTCATTGCATGTGTGTTCTTCTCATTAACCACAACTATACTCATTGCATGTGTGTTCTTCTCACAAACCACATATGGATCCATCAGAGTCATTGTATGTCTGTTTTTTTCACAGACCACAGCTAGTGTCATTGCATGTCTGTTCTTTCCACATACCACATAAGGATCCACCAGTGTCATTGGATGTGTGTTGTTTTCATGAACCACACCCAGTGTCATTGCATGTGTGTTCTCAGAAACCACATACGGATCCATCAGTGTCATTGCACGTGTGTTCTTTCACAAACCACATATGGATCCACCAGTGTCATTGCGTGTGTGTTCTTTTCACAAACCACATAAGGATCCACCAGTGTCATTGCATGTGTGTTCTTTTCATGAACCACACCCAGTGTCATTGCATGTGTGTTCTTCTCACAAACCACATATGGATCCATCAGTGTCATTGCATGTGTGTTCTTTTCACAAACCACATATTGATACACCAGAGTTCATTGCATGTCTATTCTTTTCATAAACCACATATGGATCCACCAGTGTCATTGCATATATGTTCTTTTCATTAACCATAGCTAGAGTCATTGCATGTGTGTTCTTCTCATTAACCAAAACTAGACTCATTGCATGTGTGTTCTTCTCACAAACCACATATGGATCCATCAGAGTAATTGTATGTCTGTTTTTTTCACAGACCACAGCTACTGTCATTGCATGTCTGTTCTTTCCACATACCACATAAGGATCCACCAGTGTCATTGGATGTGTGTTCTTTTCATGAACCACACCCAGTGTCACTGCATGTCTGTTCTTCTCACAAACCACATATGGATCCATCAGTGTCATTGCACGTGTGTTCTTTCACAAACCACATATGGATCCACCAGTGTCATTGCGTGTGTGTTCTTTTCACAAACCTCATAAGGATCCACCAGTGTCATTGCATGTGTGTCCTTTTCATGAACCACACCCAGTGTCATTGCATGTGTGTTCTTCTCACAAACCACATATGGATCCATCAGTGTCATTGCATGTGTGTTCTTTTCACAAACCATATATTGATCCACTAGAGTTGATTGCATGTCTATTCTTTTCACAAACCACATATGGATCCACCAGTGTCATTGCATATATGTTCTTTTCATTAACCATTGCTAGAGTCATTGCATGTGTGTTCTTCTCATTAACCACAACTAGACTCATTGCATGTGTGTTCTTCTCACAAACCACATATGGATCCATCAGAGCCATTGTATGTCTATTTTTTCACAGACCACAGCTACTGTCATTGCATGTCTGTTCTTTCCACATACCATATAAGGATCCACCAGTGTCATTGGATGTGTGTTCTTTCCATGAACCACACCCAGTGTCATTGCATGTGTGTTCTTCTCACAAACCACATATGGATCCATCAGTGTCATTGCACGCGTGTTCTTTCACAAACCACATATGGATCCACCAGTGTCATTGCCTGTGTGTTCTTTTCACAAACCACATAAGGATCCACCAGTGTCATTGCATGTGTGTTCTTTTCATGAACCACACCCAGTGTCATTGCATGTGTGTTCTTCTCACAAACCACATATGGATCCATCAGTGTCATTGCATGTGTGTTCTTTTCATTAACCATAGCTAGAGTCATTGCATGTGTGTTCTTTTCATGAACCCCATGGATCCACTAGAGTCATTGCATGTGTGTTCTTTTCATTAACCACAACTAGACTCATTGCATGTGTGTTCTTCTCACAAACCACATATGGATCCATCAGAGTCATTGTATATCTGTTTTTTTCACAGACCACAGCTACTGTCATTGCATGTCTGTTCTTTCCACATACCACATAAGGATCCACCAGTGTCATTGGATGTGTGTTCTTTTCATGAACCACACCCAGTGTCATTGCATGTGTGTTCTTCTCACAAACCACATAAGGATCCATCAGTGTCATTGCGCGTGTGTTCTTTCACAAACCACATATGGAACCAACAGTGTCATTGTGTGTGTGTTCTTTTCACAAACCACATAAGGATCCACCAGTGTCATTGCATGTGTGTTCTTTTCATGAACCACACCCAGTGTCATTGCATGTGTGTTCTTGTCACAAACCACATATGGATCCATCAGTGTCATTGCATGTGTGTTATTCTCACAAACCACATATGGATCCATCAGAGTCATTGTATGTCTGTTTTTTTCACACACCACAGCTACTGTCATTGCATGTCTGTTCTTTCCACATACCACATAAGGATCCACCAGTGTCATTGGATGTGTGTTCTTTTCATGAACCACACCCAGTGTCATTTTATGTGTGTTCTTCTCACAAACCACATATGGATCCATCAGTGTCATTGCACATGTGTTCTTTCACAAACCACATATGGATCCACCAGTGTCATTGCGTGTGTGTTCTTTTCACAAACCACATAAGGATCCACCAGTGTCATTGCATGTGTGTTCTTTTCATGAATCACACCTAGTGTCATTGCATGTGTGTTCTTCTCACAAACCACATATGGATCCATCAGTGTCATTGCATGTGTGTTCTTTTCACAAACCAAATATTGATCCACCAGAGTTCATTGCATGTCTATTCTTTTCACAAACCACATATGGATCCACAAGTGTCATTGCATATATGTTCTTTTCATTAACCATAGATAGAGTCATTGCATGTGTGTTCTCCTCACAAACCACATATGGATCCACCAGTGTCATAGCATGTGTGCTCTTTTCACAAACTACATATTGATCCACCAGTGTCATTGCATGTGTGTTCTTTTCATGAACCACACCCTGTGTCATTACATGTGTGTTCTTTCACAAACCATATATGGATCCACCAGTGACATTGCATGTGTGTTCTTTAGATTAACCATAGCTAGAGTTATTGCATGTGTGTTCTTTTCATGAACCACATGGATCCACCAGAGTCATTGCATGTGTGTTCTTTTCATGAACCACACCCAGTGTCATTGCATGTGTGTTCTTCTCACAAACCACATATGGATCCATCAGTGACATTGCATGTGTGTTCTTTTCACAAACCACATATTGATCCACCAGAGTTCATTGCATGTCTATTCTTTTCACAAACGACATATGGATCCACCAGTGTCATTGCATATATGTTCTTTTCATTAACCATAGCTAGAGTCATTGCATGTGTGTTCTTCTCATTAACCACAACTAGACTCATTGCATGTGTGTTCTTCTCACAAACCACATATAGATCCATCAGAGTCATTGTATGTCTGTTTTTTTCACAGACCACAGCTAGTGTCATTGCATGTCTGTTCTTTCCACATACCACATAAGGATCCACCAAGTGTCATTGGATGTGTGTTCTTTTCATGAACCACACCCAGTGTCATTGCATGTGTGTTCTTCTCACAAACCACATATGGATCCATCAGTGTCATTGCACGTGTTTCTTTCACAAACCACATATGGATCCACCAGTGTCATTGTGTGTGTGTTCTTTTCACAAACCACATAAGGATCCACTAGTGTCATTGCATGTGTGTTCTTTTCATGAACCACACCCAGTGTCATTGCATGTGTGTTCTTCTCACAAACCACATATGGATCCATCAGCGTCATTGCATGTGTGTTCTTTTCACAAACCACATATTGATCCACCAGAGTTCATTGCATGTCTATTCTTTTCACAAACCACATATGGATCCACCAGTGTCATTGCATATATGTTCTTTTCATTAACCATAGCTAGAGTCATTGCATGTGTGTTCTTCTCATTAACCACAACTAGACTCATTGCATGTGTGTTCTTCTCACAAACCACATATGGATCCATCAGAGTCATTGTATGTCTGTTTTTTTCACAGACCACAGCTAGTGTCATTGCATGTCTGTTCTTTCCACATACCACATAAGGATCCACCAAGTGTCATTGGATGTGTGTTCTTTTCATGAACCACACCCAGTGTCATTGCATGTGTGTTCTTCTCACAAACCACATATGGATCCATCAGTGTCATTGCACGTGTTTCTTTCACAAACCACATATGGATCCACCAGTGTCATTGCGTGTGTGTTCTTTTCAGAAACCACATAAGGATCCACCAGTGTCATTGCATGTGTGTTCTTTTCATGAACCACACCCAGTGTCATTGCTTGTGTGTTCTTCTCACAAACCACATATGGATTCATCAGTGTCATTGCATGTTCGTTCTTTTCACAAACCACATATTGATCCACCAGAGTTCATTGCATGTCTATTCTTTTCACAAACCACATATGGATCCACCAGTGTCATTGCATATATGTTCTTTTCATTAACCATAGCTAGAGTCATTGCATGTGTGTTCTTCTCATTAACCACAACTAGACTCATTGCATGTGTGTTCTTCTCACAAACCACATATGGATCCATCAGAGTCATTGTATGTCTGTTTTTTTCACAGACCACAGCTAGTGTCATTGCATGTCTGTTCTTTCCACATACCACATAAGGATCCACCAGTGTCATTGGATGTGTGTTGTTTTCATGAACCACACCCAGTGTCATTGCATGTGTGTTCTCACAAACCACATACGGATCCATCAGTGTCATTGCACGTGTGTTCTTTCACAAACCACATATGGATCCACCAGTGTCATTGCGTGTGTGTTCTTTTCAAAAACCACATAAGGATCCACCAGTGTCATTGCATGTGTGTTCTTTTCATGAACCACACCCAGTGTCATTGCATGTGTGTTCTTCTCACAAACCACATATGGATCCATCAGTGTCATTGCATGTGTGTTCTTTTCACAAACCACATATTGATCCACCAGAGTTCATTGCATGTCTATTCTTTTCATAAACCACATATGGATCCACCAGTGTCATTGCATATATGTTCTTTTCATTGACCATAGCTAGAGTCATTGCATGTGTGTTCTTCTCATTAACCAAAACTAGACTCATTGCATGTGTGTTCTTCTCACAAACCACATATGGATCCATCAGAGTCATTGTATGTCTGTTTTTTCACAGACCACAGCTACTGTCATTGCATGTCTGTTCTTTCCACATACCACATAAGGATCCACCAGTGTCATTGGATGTGTGTTCTTTTCATGAACCACACCCAGTGTCACTGCATGTCTGTTCTTCTCACAAACCACATATGGATCCATCAGTGTCATTGCACGTGTGTTCTTTCACAAACCACATATGGATCCACCAGTGTCATTGCGTGTGTGTTCTTTTCACAAACCTCATAAGGATCCACCAGTGTCATTGCATGTGTGTCCTTTTCATGAACCACACCCAGTGTCATTGCATGTGTGTTCTTCTCACAAACCACATATGGATCCATCAGTGTCATTGCATGTGTGTTCTTTTCACAAACCATATATTGATCCACTAGAGTTGATTGCATGTCTATTCTTTTCACAAACCACATATGGATCCACCAGTGTCATTGCATATATGTTCTTTTCATTAACCATTGCTAGAGTCATTGCATGTGTGTTCTTCTCATTAACCACAACTAGACTCATTGCATGTGTGTTCTTCTCACAAACCACATATGGATCCATCAGAGCCATTGTATGTCTATTTTTTCACAGACCACAGCTACTGTCATTGCATGTCTGTTCTTTCCACATACCATATAAGGATCCACCAGTGTCATTGGATGTGTGTTCTTTCCATGAACCACACCCAGTGTCATTGCATGTGTGTTCTTCTCACAAACCACATATGGATCCATCAGTGTCATTGCACGTGTGTTCTTTCACAAACCACATATGGATCCACCAGTGTCATTGCCTGTGTGTTCTTTTCACAAACCACATAAGGATCCACCAGTGTCATTGCATGTGTGTTCTTTTCATGAACCACACCAAGTGTCATTGCATGTGTGTTCTTCTCACAAACCACATATGGATCCATCAGTGTCATTGCATGTGTGTTCTTTTCATTAACCATAGCTAGAGTCATTGCATGTGTGTTCTTTTCATGAACCCCATGGATCCACTAGAGTCATTGCATGTGTGTTCTTTTCATTAACCACAACTAGACTCATTGCATGTGTGTTCTTCTCACAAACCACATATGGATCCATCAGAGTCATTGTATATCTGTTTTTTTCACAGACCACAGCTACTGTCATTGCATGTCTGTTCTTTCCACATACCACATAAGGATCCACCAGTGTCATTGGATGTGTGTTCTTTTCATGAACCACACCCAGTGTCATTGCATGTGTGTTCTTCTCACAAACCACATAAGGATCCATCAGTGTCATTGCGCGTGTGTTCTTTCACAAACCACATATGGAACCAACAGTGTCATTGTGTGTGTGTTCTTTTCACAAACCACATAAGGATCCACCAGTGTCATTGCATGTGTGTTCTTTTCATGAACCACACCCAGTGTCATTGCATGTGTGTTCTTGTCACAAACCACATATGGATCCATCAGTGTCATTGCATGTGTGTTCTTCTCACAAACCACATATGGATCCATCAGAGTCATTGTATGTCTGTTTTTTCACAGACCACAGCTACTGTCATTGCATGTCTGTTCTTTCCACATACCACATAAGGATCCACCAGTGTCATTGGATGTGTGTTCTTTTCATGAACCACACCCAGTGTCATTTTATGTGTGTTCTTCTCACAAACCACATATGGATCTATCAGTGTCATTGCACATGTGTTCTTTCACAAACCACATATGGATCCACCAGTGTCATTGCGTGTGTGTTCTTTTCACAAACCACATAAGGATCCACCAGTGTCATTGCATGTGTGTTCTTTTCATGAATCACACCTAGTGTCATTGCATGTGTGTTCTTCTCACAAACCACATATGGATCCATCAGTGTCATTGCATGTGTGTTCTTTTCACAAACCAAATATTGATCCACCAGAGTTCATTGCATGTCTATTCTTTTCACAAACCACATATGGATCCACAAGTGTCATTGCATATATGTTCTTTTCATTAACCATAGATAGAGTCATTGCATGTGTGTTCTCCTCACAAACCACATATGGATCCACCAGTGTCATAGCATGTGTGCTCTTTTCACAAACTACATATTGATCCACCAGTGTCATTGCATGTGTGTTCTTTTCATGAACCACACCCTGTGTCATTACATGTGTGTTCTTTCACAAACCATATATGGATCCACCAGTGACATTGCATGTGTGTTCTTTAGATTAACCATAGCTAGAGTTATTGCATGTGTGTTCTTTTCATGAACCACATGGATCCACCAGAGTCATTGCATGTGTGTTCTTTTCATTAACCACAACTAGACTCATTGCATGTGTGTTCTTCTCACAAACCACATATGGATCCATCAGAGTCATTGTATGTCTGTTCTTTTCACAAACCACAGCTAGTGTCATTGAATGTCTGTTCTTTCCAAATACCACATAAGGATCCACCAGTGTCATTGGATGTGTGTTCTTTTCATGAACCACACCCAGTGTCATTGCATGTGTGTTCTTCTCACAAACCACATATGGATCCATCAGTGTCATTGCATGTGTGTTCTTTTCGCAAACCACATATTGATCCACCAGAGTTCATTGCATGTCTATTCTTTTCACAAACCACATATGGATCCACCAGTGTCATTGCATATATGTTCTTTTCATTAACCATTATAGAGTCATTGCATGTGTGTTCTTCTCATTAACCACAACTAGACTCATTGCACGTGTGTTCTTCTCACAAACCACATATGGATCCATCAGAGTCATTGTATGTCTGTTTTTTTCACAGACCACAGCTACTGTCATTGCATGTCTGTGATTTCCACATACCATATAAGGATCCACCAGTGTCATTGGATGTGTGTTCTTTTCATGAACCACACCCAGTGTAATTGCATGTGTGTTCTTCTCACAAACCACATATGGATGCATCAGTGTCATTGCACGTGTGTTCTTTCACAAACCACATATGGATCCACCAATGTCATTGCGTGTGTGTTCTTTTCACAAACCACATAAGGATCCACCAGTGTCATTGCATGTGTGTTCTTTTCATGAACCACACCCAGTGTCATTGCATGTGTGTTCTTCTCACAAACCACATATGGAAACATCAGTGTCATTGCATGTGTGTTCTTTTCACAAACCACATATTGATCCACCAGAGTTCATTGCATGTCTATTCTTTTCACAAACCACATATGGATCCACCAGTGTCATTGCATATATGTTCTTTTCATTAACCATAGCTAGAGTCATTGCATGTGTGTTCTTCTCACAAACCACATATGGATCCACCAGTGTCATAGCATGTGTGCTCTTTTCACAAACTACATATTGATCCACCAGTGTCATTGCATGTGTGTTCTTTTCATGAACCACACCCAGTGTCATTACATGTGTGTTCTTTCACAAACCATATATGGATCCACCAGTGACATTGCATGTGTGTTCTTTAGATTAACCATAGCTAGAGTTATTGCATGTGTGTTCTTTTCATGAACCACATGGATCCACCAGAGTCATTGCATGTGTGTTCTTTTCATTAACCACAACTAGCCTCATTGCATGTGTGTTCTTCTCACAAACCACATATGGATCCATCAGAGTCATTGTATGTCTATTCTTTTCACAAACCACAGCTAGTGTCATTGAATGTCTGTTCTTTCCACATACCACATCAGGATCCACCAGTGTCATTGGATGTGTGTTCTTTTCATGAACCACACCCAGTGTCATTGCATGTGTGTTCTTCTCACAAACCACATATGGATCCATCAGTGTCATTGCATGTGTGTTATTTCACAAACCACATATGGATCCACCAGTGTCATTGCATGTGTGTTCCTTTCACAAACCACATAAGGATCCACCAGTGTCATTGTATGTGTGTTCTTTTCATGAACCACACCCAGTGTCATTGCATGTGTGTTCTTCTCACAAACCACATATGGATCCATCAGTGTCATTGCATGTGTGTTCTTTTCACAAACCACATATTGATCCACCAGTGTCATTGCATGTGTGTTCTTTTCAAAAATCACAACTAGAGTCATTGGATGTGTGTTCTTATTACAAACCACATATGTATCCACCATTGTGATTACATCTCTGTTCTTTTCACAAACCACATATGGATCCACCAGAGTTCATTGCATGTCTGTTCTTTTCACAAACCACATATGGATGCACCAGTGTCAATGCACGTGTGTTCTATTCATTAACCATAGCTAGAGTCATTGCATGTGTGTTCTTCTCACAAACCACATATGGATCCACTAGTGTCATTGCATGTGTGTTCTTTTCACAAACCACATATTGATTCACCCGTGTCATTGCATGTGTGTTCTTCTCACAAACCACATATGGATCCACCAGAGTTCATTGCATGTCTATTATTTTCACAAACCACCTATGGATCCACCGGTGTCACTGCATATATGTTCTTTTCATTAACCATAGCTAGAGTCATTGCATGTGTGTTCTTCTCACAAACCAAATATGGATCCACCAGTGTCATAGCATGTGTGTTCTTTTCACAAACCACATATTAATCCACCACCGTCATTGTATGTGTCTTCTTTTCATGAACCACACCCAGTGTTATTGCATGTGTGTTCTTTCACAAACCATATATGGATCCACCAGTGACATTGCATGTGTGTTATTATCATTAACCATAGCTAGAGTCATTGCATGTGTGTTCTTTTCATGAACCACATGGATCCACCAGTGCCATTGCATCTGTGTTCTTTTCACAAACCACATATTGATCCGCCCGTGTCATTGCATGTGTGTTCTTCTCACAAACCACATATGGATCCAGCAGAGTTCATTGCATGTCTGTTCTTTTCACAAACCACATATGGATCCACCAGTGTCATTGCATGTGTGTTCTTTTCATTAACCATAGCTAGATTCATTGCATGTGTGTTCTTTTCATGAACCACATGGATCCACCAGAGTCATTGCATGTGTGTTCTTTTCATTAACCACAACTAGAGTCATTGCATGTGTGTTCTTTTCACAAACCACATATGGATCCATCAGAGTCATTGTATGTCTGTTCTTTTCACAAAGCACAGCTAGTGCCATTGCATGACTATTCTTTCCACAGACCATACATTGATCCACGAGCATCATTGGATGTGTGTTCTTTTGATGAACCACAATAAGTGTCATTGCATGCGTGTTCTTCTCACAAACTACATATGGATCCACCAGAGTTCATTACATGTCTGTTATTTTCACAAACCACATGGATTCACTAGTGTCATTGCATGTGTGTTCTTTTCACAAACCACATGTGGATCCACTAGATTCATTGCATGTGTGTTCTTTTCACAAACCACATAAGGATCCACCAGTGTCATTGCATGTGTGTTCTTTTGATGAACCACAACTAGAGTCATTGGATGTGTGTTCTTATCACAAACCACATATGTATCCACCAGTGTGATTACATGTCTGTTATTTTCACAAACCACATATGGATCCACCAGAGTTCATTGCATGTCTATTCTTTTTACAAACCACATATGGATCCACTAGTGTCATTGCATGTGTGTTCTTTTCATTAACCATAGCTAGAGTCGTTGCATGTGTGTTCTTCTCACAAACCACATATGGATCCACCAGTGTCACTGCATGTGTGTTATATTCACAAACCACATATTGATCCACTCGTGTCATTGCATGTGTGTTCTTGTCACAAACCACATATGGATCCACGAGAGTTCTCTACATGTCTATTCTTTTCAGAAACCACGTATGGATCGACTAGTGTCATTGCATATGTGTTCTTTTCATTAACCATAGCTAGAGTCATTGCATGTGTGTTCTTCTCACAAACCGCATATGGATCCACCAGTGTCATAGAATGTGTGTTCTTTTCACAAACCACATTTTTATCCACCAGTGTCAGTGCATGTGTGTTCTGATACGTTGCAAACGTATCCATAATTTTTGATGTTCCATGCTTGGTTTTATCTACTTTCTTATGTTTTGTCCACACTTTGGAGTACTTTTTATACACTTTCTTGGACTAACCTATTAACAAGAGCCACATTGCCAGCTGCCTGTTTTCTACTGTTTTTGGTTCCAGGAAGTCAGAAAATGAATATTATCGGAATTGGACGGGACAAAAGCCAAAGTTATTATTTTACCGAGGGACACTTGGAGCCAGAATACGAGACGGATAAGGCCCAGAGGGCGGCCACACCACCTGGCCGCGCGGCCAGGCTTGGCCCGCGCCAGGGGGTGGTGTGGCCAGCCCAGGCACCCCCTCGGCCTCTCCTTCTGCCTATATATTGCCTCTGATACGGAAACCCTAAGTACCCGATCAAATACACGAAAGAGTCTGTAGCCACAGTCATCTCCATCCCTAGATCGGGAGGGAGCTGAAGCTCTTCCCGGCACCCTGCCGGAGAGGGGAATTCACCCTGGAGGCCTTCTTCATCATCATGCAAGCCTCCGGTGTGATGCGTGAGTAGTTCATCTCTAGACTACGGGTCCATGTAGTGGCTAGATGGCTGGTTTTCTCCTTTGTGCTGTCATGTTTAGATCTTGTGAGCTCCGTTCATGATCAAGATCATCTATTTGTAATTCTGCATGTTGTGTTTGTAGGGATCCGGTGGATATTGAGATGCTATTTCAGATTGATTACTCATTCTATCATGTCTTTGTTATTTGTGATCTTGCATGCTTTCCGTTGTTAGTAGCTATCTTGGCCAAGTAGATGCTAGCAACTCCAAGAGTTAGTATTTATGCTCGATAGTGGGTTCATGCCTCTGGTAATCTGGGGAAGTGATAGAAAGCTCTAAGGTACTAGATGTGGTGTTGCTACTAGGGAGAAAACAACAATCCTTTGTTCATAGAACAATCATATTGTTTACTTTACATGTAATTCGTAATGCAATAATATGTTGCTTGCAACTTAATACTGGAGGGGGTTCGGATGATAACCTGAAGGTGGATTATAAGTCATAGATGCAGTTGGATGGCGGTCTATGTATAATGTTGTAATTCCCAATCATGTCACAAAGAGTCAAGATGATTAGTATATGCTTGTATGCTTTCTCGATGTTTGTCAATTGCCCTGCTGTAATTTGTTCACCCAACATGTCATCTATCTTAAGGAGAGCCACCTCTAGTGAACTATGGACCCCGGTCCTTTCTTTTACATTCAATCTTCAAACTGCTTACTGTTTTGTGATTACTTTCTGCAAACTATTACTTCCTTCCATTCGATACGTTTAATCCTTTGTTTTTAGCAAAACCGGTGAGATTGACAACCTCATCGCAAGTTGGGGACAGAGTTCTGTGGTTGTGTTGTGCAGGTATCCACATTGCTGCTGGCACCGGTAGTGCGCCCTGCCAACGTTTAGCTAGCAACACCTTTGGGGTATTTCCTTGCTCCTACTTGATTGATAACCTTGGTTTCGTACTGAGGGAAAACTTGCTGCTGTGCTCATCATACCTTCCTCTTGGGGTTCCCCAACGAGCTCGATATATTTTGGGCCATCATGTTCTTTTCATGAACCACACCCAGTGTTATTGCATGTGTGTTGTTTTCACAAACCACATATGGATCCACCAGTGTCATTGCATGTGTGTTCTTTTCATTAACCATAGCTAGAGTCATTGCATGTGTGTTCTTTTCATGAACCACATGGATCCACCACAATCATTGCATGTGTGTTCTTTTCATTAACCACAACTAGAGTCATTGGATGTGTGTTATTTTCACAATCCACATATGGATCCATCAGAGTCATTGTATGTCTGTTCTTTTCACAAAGCACAGCTAATGTCATTGCATGACTGTTCTTTCCACAGACCATACATTGATCCACGAGCGTCATTGGATGTGTGTTCTTTTCATGAACCACAACAAGTGTCATTGCATGCGTGTTCTTCTCACAAACTACATATGGATCCACCAGAGTTCATTACATGTCTGTTATTTTCACAAACCACATGGATCCACTAGTGTCATAGCATGTGTGTTCTTTTCACAAACCACATGTGGATCCACCAGAGTCATTGCATGTGTGTTCTTTTCACAAACCACATAAGGATCCACCAGTGTCATTGCATGTGTGTTCTTTTCATGAACCACAACTAGAGTCATTGGATGTGTGTTCTTATCACAAACCACATATGTATCCACCAGTGTGATTACATGTCTGTTATTTTCACAAACCACATATGGATCCACCAGAGTTCATTGCATGTCTGTTCTTTTCACAAACCACATATGGATCCACTAGTGTCATTGAATGTGTGTTCTTTTCATTAACCATGGCTAGAGTCGTTGCATGTGTGTTCTTCTCACAAACCACATATGGATCCACTAGTGTCATTGCATGTGTGTTCTTTTCACAAACCACATATTGATCCACTCGTGTCATTTCATGTGTGTTCTTGTCACAAACCACATATGGATCCACCAGAGTTCACTGCATGTCTATTCTTTTCAGAAACCACATATGGATCCACTAGTGTCATTGCATGTGTTCTTTTCATTAACCATAGCTAGAGTCATTGCATGTGTGTTTTTCTCACAAACCGCATATGGATCCACCAGTGTCATAGCATGTGTGTTCTTTTCACAAACCACATTTTGATCCACCAGTGTCAGTGCATGTGTGTTCTGATACGTTGCAAACGTATCCATAATTTTTGATGTTCCATGCTTGGTTTTATCTACTTTCTTATGTTTTGTCCACACTTTGGAGTACTTTCTATACACTTTCTTGGACTAACCTATTAACAAGAGCCACAGTGCCAGCTGCATGTTTTCTACTATTTTTGGTTCCAGGAAGTCAGAAAATGAATATTATCGGAATTGGATGGGACAAAAGCCAAAGTTATTATTTTACCGAGGGACACTTGGAGCCAGAATACGAGACGAAGAAGGGCCAGAGGGCGGTCACACCACCTGGCCGCGTGGCCAGGCTTGGCCCACGCCAGGGGATGGTGTGGCCAGCCCAGGCACCCCCTCGGCCTCTCCTTCTGCCAATATATTGCCTCTGATACGGAAACCCTAAGTACCCGATCAAAAATCCACGAAAGAGTCTGTAGTCGCAGTCATCTCCATCCCTAGATCGGGAGGGAGCTGAAGCTCTTCCCGGCACCCTGCTGGAGAGGGGAATTCACCCTGGAGGCCGTCTTCATCATCATGCAAGCCTCCGGTGTGATGCGTGAGTAGTTCATCTCTAGACTACGGGCCCATGTAGTAGCTAGATGGCTGGTTCTCCTCCTTTGTGCTGTCATGTTTAGATCTTGTGAGCTCCGTTCATGATCAAGATCATCTATTTGTAATTCTGCTTGTTGTGTTTGCGGGGATCCGGTGGATATTGAGATGCTATTTCAGATTGATTACTGATTCTATCATGTCTTTGTTATTTGTGATCTTGCATGCTTTCCGTTGTTAGTAGCTATCTTGGCCAAGTAGATGCTAGCAATTCCAAGAGTTAGTATTTATGCTCGATAGTGGGTTCATGCCTCTGGTAATCTGGGGAAGTGATAGAAAGCTCTAAGGTACGAGATGTGCTGTTGCTACTAGGGAGAAAACAACAATCCTTTGTTCATAGAACAATCATATTGTTTACTTCACACGCCATTCGTAATGTAATAATCTATTGCTTGCAACTTAATACTGGAGGGGGTTCGGATGATAACCTGAAGGTGGATTATTAGTCATAGATGCATTTAGATGGCGGTCTATGTATAATGTTGTAATTCCAAATCAAGTCTCGAAGAGTCAAGATGATTAGTATATGTTTGTATGCTTTCTCGATGTTTGTCAATTGCCCCGCTGTAATTTGTTCACCCAACATGTCATCTATCTTAAGGAGAGCCACCTCTAGTGAACTATGGACCCTGGTCCTTTCTTTTACATTCAATCTTCAAACTGTTTACTGCTTTGTGATTACTTTCTGCAAACTATTACTTCCTTCCATTCGATATGTTTAATCCTTTGTTTTCAGCAAAACCGGTGAGATTGACAACCTCATCGCAAGTTGGGGACAGAGTTCTGTGGTTGTGTTGTGTAGGTATCCACATTGCTGCTGGCACCGGTAGTGCGCCCTGCCAACGTTCAGCTAGCAACACCTTTGGGGTGTTTCCTTGCTCCTACTGGACTGATAACCTTGGTTTCGTACTGAGGGAAAAGTTGCTGATGTGCTCATCATACCTTCCTCTTGGGGTTCCCCAACGAGCTCGATATATTTTGGGCCATCATGTTCTTTTCATGAACCACACCGAGTGTCATTGCATGTGTGTTCTTTCACAAACCATATATGGATCCACCAGTGTCATTGCATGTGTGTTCTTTTCATTAACCATAGCTAGATTCATTGCATGTGTGTTCTTTTCATGAACCACATGGATCCACTAGTCATTGCATGTGTGTTCTTTTCATTAACCACAACTAGACTCATTGCATGTGTGTTCTTCTCATAAACCACATATGGATCCATCAGATTCATTGTATGTCTGTTTTTTTCACAGACCACAGCGAGTGTCATTGCATGTCCGTTCTTTCCACATACCACATAAGGATCCACCAGTGTCATTGCATGTGTATTCTTTTCATGAACCACACCCAGTGTCATTGCATGTGTGTTCTTCTCACAACCCACATATGGATCCATCAGTGTCATTGCACGTGTGTTCTTTCACAAACCACATATGGATCCACCAGTGTCATTGCGTGTGTGTTCTTTTCACAAACCACAAAAGGATCCACCAGTGTCATTGCATGTGTGTTCTTTTCAGGAACCACACCCAGTGTCATTGCATGTGTGTTCTTCTCACAAACCACATATGGATCCATCAGTGTCATTGCATGTGTGTTCTTTTCACAAACCACATATTGATCCACCAATTTTTATATCATGTGTGTTCTTTTCACAAACCACAACTAGAGTCATTGGATGTGTGTTCTTATCACAAACCACATAGGTATCCACCAGTGTGATTACATATCTGTTCTTTTCACAAACCACATATGGATCCACCAGAGTTCATTGAATGTTTGTTCTTTTCACAAACCACATATGGATCCACCCGTGTCATTGCATGTGTGTTCTTTTCATTAACCATAGCTAGAGTTGTTGCATGTGTGTTCTTCTCACGAACCACATATGGATCCACCAGTTTCATTGCATGTGTGTTCTTTTCACAAACCACATATTGATCCACCCATGTCATTGCATGTGTGTTCTTCTCACAAACCACATATGGATCCACCAGAGTTCATTGCATGTCTACTATTTTCACAAACCACATATGGATCCACCAGTGTCATTGCATATATGTTCTTTTCATTAACCATAGCTAGAGTCATTGCATGTGTGTTCTTCTCACTTACCACATATGGATCTACCAGTGTCCTAGCATGTGTGTTCTTTTCACAAACCACATTTTGATCCACCAGTCTCAGTGCATGTGTGTTTTGATACATTGCAAACATATCCATAATTTTTGATGTTCCATGCTTGGTTTTATCTACTTTCTTATGTTTTGTCCACACTTTGGAGTACTTTTTATACACTTTCTTAGACTAACCTATTAACAAGAGCCACAGTGCGAGCTGCCTATTTTCTACTATTTTTGGTTCCAAGAAGTCAGAAAATGAATATTATCAGAATTGGATGGGACAAAAGCCAAAGTTATTATTTTACCGAGGGACACTTGGAGCCAGAATACGAGACGGAGAAGGGCCAGAGGGGTTCTTCTCATTAACCATAGCTAGAGTCATTGCATGTGTGTTCTTTTCATGAACCACATGGATCCATAAGAGTCATTGCATGTGTGTTATTTTCATTTACCACAACTAGATTTATTGCATGTGTGTTCTTCTCACAAACCACATATGGATCCATCAGAGTCATTGTATGTCTGTTCTTTCCACAAACCACAGCTAGTGTCATTGCATGTCTGTTCTTTCCACAGACAACATAAGGATCCAACAGTGTCATTGGATGCATGTTCTTTTCATTAACGACACAAAGTGTCATTGCATGTGTGTTCTTCTCACAAACCACGTATGGATCCATCAGTGTCATTGTATGTGTGTTCTTTCACAAACAACATATGGATCCAGCAGTGTCATTGCATGTGTATTCTTTTCACAAACCACATAAGGATCCACAAGTGTCATTGCATGTGTGTTCTTTTCATGAACCACACCCAGTGTCATTGCATGTGTGTTCTTCTCACAAACCACATATGGATCCATCAGTGTCATTGCATGTGTGTTCTTTTCACAAACCACATATTGATCCACCAGTGTCATTGCATGTGTGTTCTTTTCACAAACAACAACTAGAGTCATTGGACGTGTATTCTTATCACAAACCACATATGTATCCACCAGTGTGATTACATCTCTGTTCTTTTCACAAACCACATATGGATCCACCAGAGTTCATTGCATGTCTGTTCTTTTCACAAACCACATATGGATCCACTAGTGTCATTGCATGTGTGTTCTATTCATTAACCATAGCTAGAGTTGTTGCATGTGTTTTCTTCTCACAAACCACATATGGATCCACCAATGTCATTGCAAGTGTGTTCTTTTCACAAACCACATATTCATTCACCCGTGTCATTGCATGTGTGTTTTTCTCACAAACCACATATGGATCCACCAGAGTTCATTGCATGTCTATTATTTTCACAAACCACATATGGATCCACCAGTGTCATTGCATATATGTTCTTTTCATTAACCATATCTAGAGTCATTGCATGTGTGTTCTTCTCACAAACCACATATGGATCCACCAGGTTCATAGCATGTGTGTTCTTTTCACAAACCACATATTGATCCACCGGTGTCTTTGTATGTGTCTTTTTTCATGAACCACACCCAGTGTCATTGCATGTGTGTTCTTTCACAAACCATATATTGATCCACCAGTGACATTGGATCTGTGTTCTTTTCAATAACTATAGCTAGAGTCATTGCATGTGTGTTCTTTTCATGAACCACATGGATCCACTAGAGTCATTGCATGTGTGTTCTTTTCATTAACCACAACTAGACTCATTGCATGTGTGTTCTTCCCACAAACCACATATGGATCCATCAGAGTCATTATATGTCTGTTCTTGTCACAAACCACATCTAGTGTCATTGCATATCTGTTCTTTCCACAGACCACATAAGGATCCACCAGTGTCAATGGATGTGTGTTCTTTTCATGAACCACACCCAGTGTCACTGCATGTGTGTTCTTCTCACAAACCACATATGCATCCACCAGATTCATTGCATGTCTCTTTTTTTCACAAACCAGATGGATCCACCAGTGTCATTGCATGTGTGTCCTATTCACAAACCACATGTGGATCCACCAGAGTCATTGCATGTGTTTTCTTTTCACAAACCACATAAGGATCCACCAGTGTCATTACATGTGTGTTCTTTTCATGAACCACACCCGAGTGTCATGGCATGTGTGTTCTTCTCACAAACCACATATGGATCCACCATTGTCATTGCATGTGTGTTCTTTTCACAAACCACATATTCATCCACCAGTGTCATTGCATGTGTGTTCTTTTCACAAACCACAACTAGAGTCATTGGATGTGTGTTCTTCTCACAAACCACATATGGATCCACCAGTGTGATTGCATGTCTGTTCTTTTCACAACCACTGCTAGTGTCATTGCATGTATGTTCTTTTCACAAACCACATATGGATCCACTGCTGTCATTAGATGTGTGTTCTTTTCATGAACCACACCCAGTGTCATTGCAGTGTGTTCTTCTCACAAACCACATATGGATCCACCAGAGTTCATTGCATGTCTGTTATTTTCACAAACCACATTGATCCACCAGTGTCATCGCATGTGTGTTGTTTTCACAAACCACATGTGGATCCACCAGAGTCATTGCATGTGTGTTCTTTTCACAAACCACCGCTAGTGTCATTGCATGTCTGTTCTTTCCACATACCACATAAGGATCCACCAGTGTCATTGGATGTGTGTTCTTTTCATGAACCACACCCAGTGTCATTGCATGTGTGTTCTTCTCACAAACTACATATGGATCCATCAGTGTCATTGCACGTGTGTTCTTTCACAAACCACATATGGATCCACCAGTGTCATTGCGTGGGTGTTCTTTTCACAAACCACATAAGGATCCACAAGTGTCATTGCATGTGTGTTCTTTTCATGAACCACACCCAGTGTCATTGCATGTGTGTTCTTCTCACAAACCACATATGGATCCATCAGTGTCATTGCATGTGTGTTCTTTTCACAAACCACATATTGATCCACCAGTGTCATTGCATGTGTGTTCTTTTCACAAACAACAACTAGAGTCATTGGACGTGTATTCTTATCACAAACCACATATGTATCCACCAGTGTGATTACATCTCTGTTCTTTTCACAAACCACATATGGATCCACCAGAGTTCATTGCATGTCTGTTCTTTTCACAAACCACATATGGATCCACTAGTGTCATTGCATGTGTGTTCTATTCATTAACCATAGCTAGAGTTGTTGCATGTGTTTTCTTCTCACAAACCACATATGGATCCACCAATGTCATTGCAAGTGTGTTCTTTTCACAAACCACATATTCATTCACCCGTGTCATTGCATGTGTGTTTTTCTCACAAACCACATATGGATCCACCAGAGTTCATTGCATGTCTATTATTTTCACAAACCACATATGGATCCACCAGTGTCATTGCATATATGTTCTTTTCATTAACCATATCTAGAGTCATTGCATGTGTGTTCTTCTCACAAACCACATATGGATCCACCAGGTTCATAGCATGTGTGTTCTTTTCACAAACCACATATTGATCCACCGGTGTCTTTGTATGTGTCTTTTTTCATGAACCACACCCAGTGTCATTGCATGTGTGTTCTTTCACAAACCATATATTGATCCACCAGTGACATTGGATCTGTGTTCTTTTCAATAACTATAGCTAGAGTCATTGCATGTGTGTTCTTTTCATGAACCACATGGATCCACTAGAGTCATTGCATGTGTGTTCTTTTCATTAACCACAACTAGACTCATTGCATGTGTGTTCTTCCCACAAACCACATATGGATCCATCAGAGTCATTATATGTCTGTTCTTGTCACAAACCACATCTAGTGTCATTGCATATCTGTTCTTTCCACAGACCACATAAGGATCCACCAGTGTCAATGGATGTGTGTTCTTTTCATGAACCACACCCAGTGTCACTGCATGTGTGTTCTTCTCACAAACCACATATGCATCCACCAGATTCATTGCATGTCTCTTTTTTTCACAAACCAGATGGATCCACCAGTGTCATTGCATGTGTGTCCTATTCACAAACCACATGTGGATCCACCAGAGTCATTGCATGTGTTTTCTTTTCACAAACCACATAAGGATCCACCAGTGTCATTACATGTGTGTTCTTTTCATGAACCACACCCGAGTGTCATGGCATGTGTGTTCTTCTCACAAACCACATATGGATCCACCATTGTCATTGCATGTGTGTTCTTTTCACAAACCACATATTCATCCACCAGTGTCATTGCATGTGTGTTCTTTTCACAAACCACAACTAGAGTCATTGGATGTGTGTTCTTCTCACAAACCACATATGGATCCACCAGTGTGATTGCATGTCTGTTCTTTTCACAACCACTGCTAGTGTCATTGCATGTATGTTCTTTTCACAAACCACATATGGATCCACTGCTGTCATTAGATGTGTGTTCTTTTCATGAACCACACCCAGTGTCATTGCAGTGTGTTCTTCTCACAAACCACATATGGATCCACCAGAGTTCATTGCATGTCTGTTATTTTCACAAACCACATTGATCCACCAGTGTCATCGCATGTGTGTTGTTTTCACAAACCACATGTGGATCCACCAGAGTCATTGCATGTGTGTTCTTTTCACAAACCACCGCTAGTGTCATTGCATGTCTGTTCTTTCCACATACCACATAAGGATCCACCAGTGTCATTGGATGTGTGTTCTTTTCATGAACCACACCCAGTGTCATTGCATGTGTGTTCTTCTCACAAACTACATATGGATCCATCAGTGTCATTGCACGTGTGTTCTTTCACAAACCACATATGGATCCACCAGTGTCATTGCGTGGGTGTTCTTTTCACAAACCACATAAGGATCCACCAGTGTCATTGCATGTGTGTTCTTTTCAGGAACCACACCTAGTGTCATTGCATGTGTGTTCTTCTCACAAACCACATATGGATCCATCAGTGTCATTGCATGTGTGTTCTTTTCACAAACCACATATTGATCCACCAGTTTTTATATCATGTGTGTTCTTTTCCCAAACCACAACTAGAGTCATTGGATGTGTGTTCTTATCACAAACCACATAGGTATCCACCAGTGTGATTACATATCTGTTCTTTTCACAAACCACATATGGATCCACCAGAGTTCATTGAATGTTTGTTCTTTTCACAAACCACATATGGATCCACCCGTGTCATTGCATGTGTGTTCTTTTCATTAACCATAGCTAGAGTTGTTGCATGTGTGTTCTTCTCACAAACCACATATGGATCCACCAGTTTCATTGCATGTGTGTTCTTTTCACAAACCACATATTGATCCACCCATGTCATTGCATGTGTGTTCTTCTCACAAACCACATATGGATCCACCAGAGTTCATTGCATGTCTACTATTTTCACAAACCACATATGGATCCACCAGTGTCATTGCATATATGTTCTTTTCATTAACCATAGCTAGAGTCATTGCATGTGTGTTCTTCTCACTTACCACAAATGGATCTACCAGTGTCCTAGCATGTGTGTTCTTTTCACAAACCACATTTTGATCCACCAGTGTCAGTGCATGTGTGTTCTGATACATTGCAAACATATCCATAATTTTTGATGTTCCATGCTTGGTTTTATCTACTTTCTTATGTTTTGTCCACACTTTGGAGTACTTTTTATACACTTTCTTAGACTAACCTATTAACAAGAGCAACAGTGCGAGCTGCCTATTTTCTACTATTTTTGGTTCCAGGAAGTCAGAAAATGAATATTATCGGAATTGGATGGGACAAAAGCCAAAGTTATTATTTTACCGAGGGACACTTGGAGCCAAAATACGAGACGGAGAAGGGCCAGAGGGGTTCTTCTCATTAACCATAGCTAGAGTCATTGCATGTGTGTTCTTTTAATGAACCACATGGATCCACAAGAGTCATCGCATGTGTGTTATTTTCATTAACCACAACTAGACTCATTGCATGTGTGTTCTTCTCACAAACCACATATGGATCCATCAGAGTCATTGTATGTCTGTTCTGTCCACAAACCACAGCTAGTGTCATTGCATGTCTGTTCTTTCCACAGACAACATAAGGATCCAACAGTGTCATTGGATGCGTGTTCTTTTCATTAACCACACAAAGTGTCATTGCATGTGTGTTCTTCTCACAAACCACATATGGATCCATCAGTGTCATTGTATGTGTGTTCTTTCACAAACAACATATGGATCCAGCAGTGTCATTGCATGTGTATTCTTTTCACAAACCACATAAGGATCCACAAGTGTCATTGCATGTGTGTTCTTTTCATGAACCACACCTAGTGTCATTGCATGTGTGTTCTTCTCACAAACCACATATGGATCCATCAGTGTCATTGCATGTGTGTTCTTTTCACAAACCACATATTGATCCACCAGTGTCATTGCATGTGTGTTCTTTTCACAAACAACAACTAGAGTCATTGGACGTGTATTCTTATCACAAACCAAATATGTATCCACCAATGTGATTACATCTCTGTTCTTTTCACAAACCACATATGGATCCACCAGAGTTCATTGCATGTCTGTTCTTTTCACAAACCACATATGGATCCACTAGTGTCATTGCATGTGTGTTCTATTCATTAACCATAGCTAGAGTTGTTGCATGTGTTTTATTCTCACAAACCACATATGGATCCACCAGTGTCGTTGCAAGTGTGTTCTTTTCACAAACCACATATTCATTCACCCGTGTCATTGCATGTGTGTTCTTCTCACAAACCACATATGGATCCACCAGAATTCATTGCATGTCTATTATTTTCACAAACCACATATGGATCCACCAGTGTCATTGCATATATGTTCTTTTCATTAACCATATCTAGAGTCATTGCATGTGTGTTCTTCTCACAAACCACATATGGATCCACCAGGTTCATAGCATGTGTGTTCTTTTCACAAACCACATATTGATCCACCAGTGTCTTTGTATGTGTCTTTTTTTCATGAACCACACCCAGTGTCATTGCATGTGTGTTATTTCACAAACCATATATTGATCCACCAGTGACATTGCATGTGTGTTCTTTTCAATAACTATAGCTAGAGTCATTGCATGTGTGTTCTTTTCATGAACCACATGGATCCACTAGAGTCATTGCATGTGTGTTATTTTCATTAACCACAACTAGACTCATTGCATGTGTGTTCTTCTCACAAACCACATATGGATCCATCAGAGTCATTGTATGTCTGTTCTTTTCACAAACCACAGCTAGTGTCATTGCATGTCTGTTCTTTCCACAGACCACATAAGGATACAATAGTGTCATTGGATGCGTGTTCTTTTCATGAACCACACAAAGTGTCATTGCATGTGTGTTCTTCTCACAAACCACATATGGATCCATCAGTGTCATTTTATGTGTGTTCTTTCACAAACAACATATGGATCCAGCAGTGTCATTGCATGTGTATTCTTTTCACAAACCACATAAGGATCCACAAGTGTCATTGCATGTGTGTTCTTTTCATGAACCACACCCAGTGTCATTGCATGTGTGTTCTTCTCACAAACCACATATGGATCCATCAGTGTCATTGCATGTGTGTTCTTTTCACAAACCACATATTGATCCACCAGTGTCATTGCATCTGTGTTCTTTTCACAAACAACAAATAGAGTCATTGGACGTGTATTCTTATCACAAACCACATATGTATCCACCAGTGTGATTACATCTCTGTTCTTTTCACAAACCACATATGGATCCACCAGAGTTCATTGCATGTCTGTTCTTTTCACAAACCACATATGGTTCCACTAGTGTCATTGCATGTGTGTTCTATTCATTAACCATAGCTAGAGTTGTTGCATGTGTTTTCTTCTCACAAACCACATATGGATCCACCAGTGTCATTGCAAGTGTGTTCTTTTCACAAACCACATATTCATTCACCCGTGTCATTGCATGTGTGTTCTTCTCACAAACCACATATGGATCCACCAGAGTTCATTGCATGTCTATTATTTTCACAAACCACATATGGATCCACCAGTGTCATTGCATATATGTTCTTTTCATTAACCATATCTAGAGTCATTGCATGTGTGTTCTTCTCACAAACCACATATGGATCCACCAGGTTCATAGCATGTGTGTTCTTTTCACAAACCACATATTGATCCACCAGTGTCTTTGTATGTGTCTTTTTTCATGAACCACACCCAGTGTCATTGCATGTGTGTTCTTTCACAAACCATATATTGATCCACCAGTGACATTGCATGTGTGTTCTTTTCAATAACTATAGCTAGAGTCATTGCATGTGTGTTCTTTTCATGAACCACATGGATCCACTAGAGTCATTGCATGTGTGTTATTTTCATTAACCACAACTAGACTCATTGCATGTGTGTTCTTCTCACAAACCACATATGGATCCATCAGAGTCATTGTATGTCTGTTCTTTTCACAAACCACAGCTAGTGTCATTGCATGTCTGTTCTTTCCACAGACCACATAAGGATACAATAGTGTCATTGGATGTGTGTTCTTTTCATGAACCACACAAAGTGTCATTGCATGTGTGTTCTTCTCACAAACCACATATGGATCCATCAGTGTCATTTTATGTGTGTTCTTTCACAAACAACATAGGGATCCAGCAGTGTCATTGCATGTGTATTCTTTTCACAAACCACATAAGGATCCACAAGTGTCATTGCATGTGTGTTCTTTTCATGAACCACACCCAGTGTCATTGCATGTGTGTTCTTCTCACAAACCACATATGGATCCATCAGTGTCATTGCATGTGTGTTCTTTTCACAAACCACATAAGGATCCACAAGTGTCATTGCATGTGTGTTCTTTTCATGAACCACACCCAGTGTCATTGCATGTGTGTTCTTCTCACAAACCACATATGGATCCATCAGTGTCATTGCATGTGTGTTCTTTTCACAAACCACATATTGATCCACCAGTGTCATTGCATGTGTGTTCTTTTCACAAACAACAACTAGAGTCATTGGACGTGTATTCTTATCACAAACCAAATATGTATCCACCAATGTGATTACATCTTTGTTCTTTTCACAAACCACATATGGATCCACCAGAGTTCATTGCATGTCTGTTCTTTTCACAAACCACATATGGATCCACTAGTGTCATTGCATGTGTGTTCTATTCATTAACCATAGCTAGAGTTGTTGCATGTGTTTTCTTCTCACAAACCACATATGGATCCACCAGTGTCGTTGCAAGTGTGTTCTTTTCACAAACCACATATTCATTCACCCGTGTCATTGCATGTGTGTTCTTCTCACAAACCACATATGGATCCACCAAAATTCATTGCATGTCTATTATTTTCACAAACCACATATGGATCCACCAGTGTCATTGCATATATGTTCTTTTCATTAACCATATCTAGAGTCATTGCATGTGTGTTCTTCTCACAAACCACATATGGATCCACCAGGTTCATAGCATGTGTGTTCTTTTCACAAACCACATATTGATCCACCAGTGTCTTTGTATGTGTCTTTTTTCATGAACCACACCCAGTGTCATTGCATGTGTGTTATTTCACAAACCATATATTGATCCACCAGTGACATTGCATGTGTGTTATTTTCAATAACTATAGCTAGAGTCATTGCATGTGTGTTCTTTTCATGAACCACATGGATCCACTAGAGTCATTGCATGTGTGTTATTTTCATTAACCACAACTAGACTCATTGCATGTGTGTTCTTCTCACAAACCACATATGGATCCATCAGAGTCATTGTATGTCTGTTCTTTTCACAAACCACAGCTAGTGTCATTGCATGTCTGTTCTTTCCACAGACCACATAAGGATACAATAGTGTCATTGGATGTGTGTTCTTTTCATGAACCACACAAAGTGTCATTGAATGTGTGTTCTTCTCACAAACCACATATGGATCCATCAGTGTCATTTTATGTGTGTTCTTTCACAAACAACATATGGATCCAGCAGTGTCATTGCATGTGTATTCTTTTCACAAACCACATAAGGATCCACAAGTGTCATTGCATGTGTGTTCTTTTCATGAATCACACCCAGTGTCATTGCATGTGTGTTCTTCTCACAAACCACATATGGATCCATCAGTGTCATTGCATGTGTGTTCTTTTCACAAACCACATATTGATCCACCAGTGTCATTGCATGTGTGTTCTTTTCACAAACAACAACTAGAGTCATTGGGCGTGTATTCTTATCACAAACCACATATGTATCCACCAGTGTGATTACATCTCTGTTCTTTTCACAAACCACATATGGATCCACCAGAGTTCATTGCATGTCTGTTCTTTTCACAAACCACATATGGATCCACTAGTGTCATTGCATGTGTGTTCTATTCATTAACCATAGCTAGAGTTGTTGCATGTGTTTTCTTCTCACAAACCACATATGGATCCACCAGTGTCATTGCAAGTGTGTTCTTTTCACAAACCACATATTCATTCACCCGTGTCATTGCATGTGTGTTCTTCTCACAACCACATATGGATCCACCAGAGTTCATTGCATGTCTATTATTTTCACAAACCACATATGGATCCACCAGTGTCATTGCATATATGTTCTTTTCATTAACCATATCTAGAGTCATTGCATGTGTGTTCTTCTCACAAACCACATATGGATCCACCAGGTTCATAGCATGTGTGTTCTTTTCACAAACCACATATTGATCCACCAGTGTCTTTGTATGTGTCTTTTTTCATGAACCACATCCAGTGTCATTGCATGTGTGTTCTTTCACAAACCATATATTGATCCACCACTGACATTGCATGTGTGTTCTTTTCAATAACTATAGCTAGAGTCATTGCATGTGTGTTCTTTTCATGAACCACATGGATCCACTAGAGTCATTGCATGTGTGTTCTTTTCATTAACCACAACTAGACTCATTGCATGTGTGTTCTTCCCACAAACCACATATGGATCCATCAGAGTCATTGTATGTCTGTTCTTGTCACAAACCACATCTAGTGTCATTGCATATCTGTTCTTGCCACAGACCACATAAGGATCCACCAGTGTCAATGGATGTGTGTTCTTTTCATGAACCACACCCAGTGTCACTGCATGTGTGTTCTTCTCACAAACCACATATGCATCCACCAGATTCATTGCATGTCTCTTTTTTTCACAAACCAGATAGATCCACCAGTGTCATTGCATGTGTGTCCTATTCACAAACCACATGTGGATCCACCAGAGTCATTGCATGTGTTTTCTTTTCACAAACCACATAAGGATCCACCAGTGTCATTACATGTGTGTTCTTTTCATGAACCACACCCGAGTGTCATGGCATGTGTGTTCTTCTCACAAACCACATATGGATCCACCATTGTCATTGCATGTGTGTTCTTTTCACAAACCACATATTTATCCACCAGTGTCATTGCATGTGTGTTCTTTTCACAAACCACAACTAGAGTCATTGGATGTGTGTTCTTCTCACAAACCACATATGGATCCACCAGTGTGATTGCATGTCTGTTCTTTTCACAACCACTGCTAGTGTCATTGCATGTATGTTCTTTTCACAAACCACATATGGATCCACTGCTGTCATTAGATGTGTGTTCTTTTCATGAACCACACCCAGTGTCATTGCAGTGTGTTCTTCTCACAAACCACATATGGATCCACCAGAGTTCATTGCATGTCTGTTATTTTCACAAACCACATTGATCCACCAGTGTCATCGCATGTGTGTTGTTTTCACAAACCACATGTGGATCCACCATAGTCATTGCATGTGTGTTCTTTTCACAAACCACATAAGGATCCACCAGTGTCATTGGATGTGTCTTCTTTTCATGAACCACACCCAGTGTCATTGAATGTGTGTTCTTTCACAAACCACATATGGATCCACCAGTGTCATTGCATGTGTGTTCTTTTCACAAACCACATATTGATCGACCAGTGTCATTGCTTGTGTGTTCTTTTCACAAACCACATATGGATCCACCAGAGTTCATTGCATGTCTGTTCTTTTCACAAACCATATATGGATCCACCAGTGTCATTGCATGTGTGTTCTTTTCATTAACCATAGCTAGAGTCATTGCATGTGTGTTCTTCTCACAAATCACATATGGTTCCACCAGTGTCATTGCATGTGTGTTCTTTTCATAAACCACAACTAGACTCATTTCATGTGTGTTTTTCTCACAAACCACATATGGATTCATCAGAGTCATTATATGTCTGTTCTTTTCACAAGACCAGCTAGTGTCATTGCATGTCTGTTCTTTCCACGTATCACATAGGGATCCACCAGTGTCATTGGATGTGTGTTCTTTTCATGAACCACACAAAGTGTCATTGCATGTGTGTTCTTCTCACAAACCACATATGTCTCCACCAGAGTTCATTGCATGTCTCTTATTTTCACAAACCACATGGATTCACCAGTGTCATTGCATGTGTGTTCTTTTCACAAACTACATGTGGATCCACCAGAGTCATTGCATGTGTGTTCTTTTCACAAACCACATAAGGGTCCACTAGTGTCATTACATGTGTGTTCTTTTCATGAACCACACCCAGTGTCATTGCATGTGTGTTCTTCTCACAAACCACATATGGATCCACCAGTGTCATTGCATGTGTGTTCTTTTCACAAACCACATATTAATCCACCAGTGTCATTGCATGTGTGTTCTTTTCACGAACCACAACTAGAGTCATTGGATGTGTGTTCTTCTCACAAACCACATATGGATCCACCAGTGTGATTGCATGTCTGTTCTTTTCACAAACCACAGCTAGTGTCATTGCATGTCTGTTCTTTCCACAGACCACATAAGGATCCACCACTGTCATTAGATGTGTGTTCTGTTCATGAACCACACCTAGTGTCATTCCATGTGTGTTCTTCTCACAAACCACATATGGATCCACGAGAGTTCATTGCATGTCTGTTATTTTCATAAACCACATTGATCCACCAGTGTCATTGCATGTGTGTTGATTTCACAAACCACATGTGGATCCTCCAGAGTCATTGCATGTGTGTTCTTTTCACAAACCACATAAGGATCAACCAGTGTCACTGGATGTGTGTTGTTTTCATGAACCACACCTAGTGTCAGTGCATGTGTGTTCTTTCACAAACCACATATGGATCCACCAGTGTCATTGCATGTGTGTTCTTTTCACAAACCACATATTGATCCACCAGTGTCATTGCATGTGTGTTCTTTTCACAAACCACATATGGATCCACTAGAGTTCATTGCATGTCTGTTCTTTTCACAAACCAGATATGGATCCACCAGTGTCATTGCATGTGTGTTCTTTTCATTAACCATAGCTAGATTCATTGCATGTGTGTTCTTCTCACATACCACATATGGATCCACAAGTATCATTGCATGTGTGTTCTTTTCACAAACCACATATTGATCCACCCGTGTCATTGCATGTGTGTTCTTCTCACAAACCACATATGGATCCACCAGAGTTCATTGCATGTCTGTTCTTTTCACAAACCACATATGGATCCACCAGTGTCATTTCATGTGTGTTCTTTTCATTAACCATAGCTAGAGGCATTGCATGCGTGTTCTTTTCGTGAACCACATGGATCTACCAGAGTCATTACATGTGTGTTCTTTTGATTAACCACAACTAGAGTCATTGCATGCGTGTTATTCTCACAAACCACATATAGATCTATCCGAGTCATTGTATGTCTGTTCTTTTCTCAAACCATAGCTAGTGTCATTGCGTGACTGTTCTTTCCACAGATCACATATTGTTCCAACAGTGTCATTGGATGTGTGTTCTTTTCATGAACCACAACCAGTGTCATTGCATGTCTGTTATTTTCACAAACCACATGGATCCACTAGTGTCATTGCATGTGTGTTATTTTCACAAACCACATGTGGATCCGCCACAATCATTGCATGTGTGTTCTTTTCACAAACCACATGTGGATCCACCAGAGTCATTGCATTTGTGTTCTTTTCAAAAACCACATAAGGATCCACCCCAGTGATTGAATGTGTGTTATTTTCATGAACCCCACCCAGTCTCATTGCATGTGTGTTCTTCTCACAAACCACATATGGATCCATCAGTGTCATTGCATGTGTGTTATTTTCACAAACCACATATTGATCCACTAGTGTCATTGCATGTGTGTTCTTTTCACAAACCACAACTAGAGTTATTGGATGTGTGTTCTTCTCACAAACCACATATGTATCCACCAGTGTAATTGCATGTATGTTCTTTTCACAAACCACCGCTAGTGTCATTGCATGTCTGTTCTTTCCACAGACCACATAAGGATCCACCAGTGTCATTCAATGTGTGTTCTTTTCATGAACCACACCCTGTGTCATTGCATGTGTGTTCCTCTCACAAACCACATATGGATCCACCAGAGTTCATTGTATGTCTGTTATTTTCACAAACCACATTGATCCACCAGTGTCATTGCATGTGTGTTCTTTTCACAAACCACATGTGGATCCACCAGAGTCATTGCATGTGTGTTCTTTTCACAAACCACATAAGGATCCACCAGTGTCATTGGATGTGTGTTCTTTTCATGAACCACACCGAGTGGCATTGCATGTGTGTTCTTTCACAAACCACATATGGATCCACCAGTGTCATTGCATGTGTGTTCTTTTCAGGAACCACACCTAGTGTCATTGCATGTGTGTTCTTCTCACAAACCACATATGGATCCACTAGTGTCATTGCATTTGTGTTCTTTTCACAATCAACATATTGATCCACCAGTGTCATTGCATGTGTGTTATTTTCACAAACCACATAAGGATCCACCAGTGTCATTGCATGTGTGTTCTTTTCATGAACCACACCTAGTGTCATTGCATGTGAGTTCTTCTCACAAACCACATATGGATCCACTAGTGTCATTGCATGTGTGTTCTTTTGACAAACCACATATTGATCCACTTGTGTCATTGCATGTGTGTTCTTTTCATAAACCACATATAGATCCACCAGAGTTCATCGCATGTCTGTTCTTTTCACAAACCACATATTGATCCATAAGTGTCATTGCATGTGTGTTCTTTTCATTAACCATAGCTAGAGTCATTGCATGTGTGTTCTTCTCACAAATAACATATGGATCCACCAGTGTCATTTCATGTGTGTTCTTTTCACAAACCACATATTGATCCACTTGTGTCATTGCATGTGTGTTCTTCTCGCAAACCACATATGGATCCACCAGAGTTCATTGCATGTCTGTTCTTTTCACAAACCACATATGGATCCCCCAGTGTCATTGCATGTGTGTTATTTTCATTAACCATAGCTAGAGTCATTGCATGTGTGTTCTTTTCATGAACCACATGGATCCACCAAAGTCATTGCATGTGTGTTCTTTTCATTAACCACAACTATAGTCATTGCATGTGTGTTCTTCTCACAAACCACATATGGATCCATCAGAGTCATTGTATGTCTGTTCTTTTCACAAACCATAGCCAGTGTCATTGCGTGACTGTTCTTTCCACAAACCACATATTGATCCAGCAGTGTCATTGGATGTGTGTTCTTTTCATGAACCACAACCAGCGACATTGCATGCGTGTTCTTCTCACAAACCACATATGGATCCATCAGTGTCATTGCATGTGTGTTCTTTTCACAAACCACATATATATCCACCAGTGTCATTGCATGTGTGTTCTTTTCACAAATCACAACTAGAGTGATTGGATGTGTGTTCTTTTCATGAACCACATATGTATCCACTAGTGTGATTGCATGTCTATTCTTTTCACAAACCATAGCTAGTGTCATTGCATGTCTGTTCTTTCCATAGACCACATAAGGATCCACCAGTGTCATTGGACGTGTGTTCTTTTCATGAACCACACCATGTGTCATTGCATGTGTGTTCTTCTCAGAAACCACATATGGATCCACCAGAGTTCATTGCATCTCTGTTATTTTCACAAACCACATTGATCCACCAGTGTCATTGCATGTGTGTTCTTGTCACAAACCACATGTGGATCCACAAGAGTCATTGCATGTGTTCTTTTCACAAACTGCATAAGGATCCACCAGTGTCATTGGATGTGTGTTCTTTTCATTAACCACAACTAGTGTCATTGCATGTGTGTTCTTTCACAAACCACATATGGATCCACCAGTGTCATTGCATGTGTGTTATTTTTCCAAACCACATATTGATCCACCAGTGTCATTGCATGTGTGTTTTTTCACAAACCACTTATGGATCCACCAGAGTTCATTGCATCTGTGTTCTTCTCACGAACCACATATGGATCCACCAGTGTCATTGCATGTGTGTTCTTTTCACAAACCACATATTGATCCACTAGTGTCATTGCATGTGTGTTCTTCTCACAAACCATATATGGATCCACCAGAGTTCATTGCATGTCTATTCTTTTCACAAACACATATGGATCCACCACTGTCATTGCATGTGTGTTCTTTTCATTAACCATAGCTAGAGTCCTTGCATGTGTGTTCTTTTCATGAACCACATGGATCCACCAGAGTCATTGCATGTGTGTTCTTTTCATTAACCACAACTAGAGTCACTGCATGTGTGTTCTTCTCATAAACCTCATATGGATCCATCAGAGTCATTGTATGTCTATTCTTTTCACAAACCACAGCTAGTGTCATTGCATGACTGTTCTTTCCACAGACCACATATTGATCCACTAGTGTCATTAAATGTGTGTTCTTTTCATGAACCACGACCAGTGTCATTGCATGCGTGTTCGTCTCACAAACCACATATTGATCCATCTGAGTTCATTGCATGTCTGTTATTTTCACAAACCACATGGATCCACTAGTGTCATTGCATGTGTTTTCTTTTCACAAACCACATGTGGATCCACTAGAGTCATTCCATGTGTTTTATTTTCACAAACCACATAAGGATCCACCAGTGTCATTGCATGTTTTTTCTTTCCATGAACCACACCTAGCGTCATCGCATGTGTGTTCTTCTCACAAACCACATATGGATCCACCAGTGTCATTGCATGTGTATTCTTTTGCCAAACCACATATTGATCCACCAGTGTCATTTCATGTGTGTTCTTTTCATTAACCACAACTAGAGCCATTGGATGTTTGTTCTTCTCACAAACCACATATGGATGCACCAGTGTGATTGCATGTCTGTTCTTTTCACAAACCACAGCTAGAGTCATTGCATGTGTGTTCTTTCCACAGACCACATAAGGACCCACCAGTGGCATTGGATGTGTGTTCTTTTCATGAAACACAATCAGTGTCATTGCATGTGTGTTCTTCTCACAAACCACATATGGATCCACAAGTGTCATTGGATGTGTGTTCTTCTCACAAACCACATATGGATGCACCAGTGTCATTGGATGTGTTGTCTTTTCATGAGCCACACCTAGTGTCATTGCATGTGTGTTCTTCTCACAAACCACATATGGATCCACCAGCATCATTGCATGTGTGTTCTTTTCAGAAACCACATATTGATCCACCAATGTCATTGCATGCATGTTCTTCTCACAAACCACATATTGATCCACCAGAGTTCATTGCATGTCTATTCTTTTCACAAACCACATATGGATCACTGGTGGTATTGCATGTGTGTTCTTTTCACAAACCACATATTGATCCACCAGTGTTATTGCATGTGTGTTCTTCTCACAAACCACATGTAGATCCACGAGAGTTCATTGCATGTCTGTTCTTTTCACAAACCACATAAGGATCCACCAGTGTCATTGGATGTGTGTTCTTTTCATGAACCACACCCAGTGTCATTGCATGTGTGTTCTTTCATAAACCACATATGGATCCACCTATGTCATTGCATGTGTGTTATTTTTACAAACCACATATTGATCCACCAGTGTCATTGCATGTGTGTTCTTTTCACAAACCACTTATGGATCCACCAGAGTTCATTGCAATCCTGTTCTTTTCACAAACCACAGATGGATCCACCAGTGTCATTGCATCTGTGTTCTTTTTGTTAACCATAGCTAGAGTCATTGCATGTGTGTTCTTCTCTCAAACCACATATGGATCCACCAGTGTCATTGCATGTGTGTTCTTTTCACAAGCCACATATTGATCCACCAGTGTCATTGCATGTGTGTCATTCTCACAAACCACATATGGATCCACCAGAGTTCATTGCATGTCTGTTCTTTTCACAAAGCACATATGGATCCACCAGTGTCATTGCATGTGTGTTCTTTTCATTAACCATAGCTAGAGTCATTGCATGTGTGTTCTTTTCAGGAACCACATGGATCCACCAAAGTCATTGCATGTGTGTATTTTTCATTAACCACAACTAGAGTAATTGCATGTGTGTTCTTCTCACAAACCACATATGGATCCATCAGAGTCATTGTATGTCTGTTCTTTTCACAAACCACAGCTAGTGTCATTGCATGACTGTTCTTTCCACAGACCACATATTGATCCACTAGTGTCATTGGATGTCTGTTCTTTTCATGAACCACAACGAGTGTCATTGCATGCGTGTTCTTCTCACAAACCACATATGGATCCACCAGAGTTCATTGCATGTCTGTTATTTTCACAAACCACATGGATCCACTAGAGTCATTGCATGTATGTTCTTTACACAAACCACATAAGGATCCACCAGTGTTATTGCATGTGTGTTCTTTTCATGAACCACACCTAGTGCCATTGCATGTGTGTTCTTATCACAAACCACATATGGATCCACCAGTGTCATTGCATGTGTGTTCTTTTGACAAACCACATATTGATCCACTAGTGTCATTGCATGTGTGTTCTTTTCACAAACCACATATTGATCCACTAGTGTCATTTCATGTGTGGTCTTTTCATTAACCACAACTAGAGTCATTGGATGTGTGTTCTTCTCACAAACCACATATGGATCCACAAGTGTGATTGCATGTCTGTTCTTTTCACAAACCACGGCTAGAGTCATTGCATGTGTGTTTTTTCCACATACCACATAAGGATCCACCAGTGGCATTGGATGTGTGTTCTTTTCATGAACCACAATCAGTGTCATCGCATGTGCGTTCTTATCACAAACCACATATGGATCCACCAGTGTCCTTAGATGTGTGTTCTTCTCACAAACCACATATGGATCCATCAGTGTCATTGGATGTGTGTTCTTTTCATGAGCCACACCTAGTTTCATTGCATGTGTGTTCTTCTCACAAACTACATATGGATCCACCAGCGTCATTGCATGTGTGTTCTTTTCACAAACCACATATTGATCCACCCGTGTCATTGCATGTATGTTGTTCTCACAAACCACATATGGATCCACCAGAGTTCATTGCATGTCTGTTCTTTTCACACACCACATATGGATCCACTAGTGGCATTGGATGTGTGTTCTTTTCACCAACCACATATTGATCCACCAGTGTCATTGCATGTGTGTTCTTCTCACAAACCATATGTAGATCCACCAGAGTTCATTGCATGTCTGTTATTTTCACAAACCACATAAGGATCCACCAGTGTCATTGGATGCGTGTTCTTTTCATGAACCACACCCAGTGTCATTGCATGTGTTCTTTCATAAACCACATATGGATCCACCAGTGTCATTGCATGTGTGTTATTTTTACAAACCACATATTGATCCACCAGTGTCATTGCATGTGTGTTCTTTTCACAAACCACTGATGGATCCACCAGAGTTCATTGCATGTTTGTTCCTTTCACAAACCACATATGAATCCACTAGGGTCATTGCATCTGTGTTCTTTTTATTAACCATAGCTAGAGTCATTGCATGTGTGTTCTTCTCACAAACCACATATGGATCCACTAGTGTCATTGCATGTGTGTTCTTTTCACAAACCACATATTGATCCACCAGTGTCATTGCATGTGTGTTATTCTCACAAACCACATATGGATCCACCAGACTTCATTGCATGTATGTTCTTTTCACAAACCACATGTGGATCCACCAGAGTCATTGCATGTGTGTTCTTTTCATTAACCACAACTAGAGTCATTGCATGTGTGTTCTTCTCACAAACCACATATGGATCTATCAAAGTCATTGTATGTCTGTTCTTTTCACAAACCACAGCTAGTGTCATTGCATGACTGTTCTTTCGACAGACCACATATTGATCCACCAGTGTCATTGGATGGGTGTTCTTTTCATGAACCACAACCAGTGTCATTCCATGCGTGTTCTTCTCACAAACCACATATGGATCCACCAGAGTTCATTGCATGTATGTTATTTTCACAAACCACATGGATCTACTAGGGTCATTGCATGTGTGTTCTTTTCACAAACCACATGTGGATCCACCAGAGTGATTGCATGTGTGATCTTTTCACAAACCACATAAGGATCCACTAGTGTCATTGCATGTGTGTTCTTTTCATGAACCACACCTAGTGTCATTGCATGTGTGTTCTTCTCACAAAACACATACGGATCCACCAGTGTCATTGCATGTGTGTTCTTTTCACAAACCACATATTGATCCACCAGTGTCATTGCATGTGTGTTCTTTTCACAAACCACAACTAGTAATTGGATGTGTGTTCTTCTCACAAACCACATATGGATCCATCAGAGTCATTGTATGTCTGTTCTTTTCACAAACCACAGCTAGTGTCATTGCATGACTGTTCTTTCCACAGACCACATATTGATCCACCAGTGTCATTGGATGTGTGTTCTTTTCATGAACCACACCCAGTGTCATTGCATGTGTGTTCTTCTCACAAACCACATATGGATCCACTAGTGTCATTGGATGTGTGTTATTTTCATAAACCACATATTGATCCACCAGTGTCATTGCACGTATGTTCTTCTCACAAACCACATATGGATCCACCAGAGTTCATTGCATGTATGTTCTTTTCACAAACCACATATGTGACACCCCGGTTCTGAAAAGACCGTGGCCTCTATGTGACATGCCAATCCCTGGATCGGTTCATTGGCCCACAATAGAGTAAGATAGATAACATAGCAAAATATCCGTGTATCATAGATAACGAAGATCCAGAGTACCATTATTACAATAAAAGCTTAGCACAAAGCTAGCTCAAATTATTCAGGTAGCAACATAAACGAGATAAATCCTCCATTCTTCAAATTGCCCACAAGTGAACAAGTGCCGAGTGGAGTACCGTGGCCTATAACGATCAATCAGAATCGGAATAACCTGCAGCATAAAACGCAACAGCCCCGAAGGGTCAATACATGGAATGTATGGCAAGTAGAGCTAGTAAATGGAGACAATAGTACTAACATCTACATGCATATTTGGCAAGTGGAGCTGTGTCTGGCTTGCATTTGCAAATAACTTTGTCCTACTTTCATAAACAGTTTTTGATTTTCTTTGAAAAGATCCCAATTAAGTTAACCCAACAACATTAAAACAATTATGAAATTAGAATGAGCGAGAAACATGTCATGGAATCAATATCAAGCAACTCAGTTGTCCATAACCGGGGACACGGCTAATCGATTAGATTATACACTCTGCAGAGGTTAGTACACTTTACCCATGTGACTTGGCCAGCCCAGCTCGTACCATCACTCTCATTTTGGGTGATGATAGGGAGAAGACCAAGAAGAGACTGTTCGGGAAGTAGCTCCTCAATCCTGACGCGCACCGGTCCAACCTACCAAAATTCTACATCTCTGGATACGCGGGTTCGAGTTACCACAACCTACTAAGTCCAACCAACCGCCCATTTCATTATTGGCACATGGTTGTACACGTAAGCTACACAATAAAGAAGCCAATCATTCTCTCTTGATACCTGGGTGCCTTTCCGCAATGAAACCACCAAAAATTATCAATACCATCACACCCAGGGGGTTCATTGATTAAGTTGTTTTTAGTTTTCACAAACTAATACTTTGAGAAAACAAGTATCAATGATGTAACCCAGCCCTCGTTCAACATAGCATGGCTAAGCACATCTACAACGGTGGTTCATCTACAAGGAAAGCCCTACCACAATAATAGGACATAGCATAGCGATAGTATCATCCTACTCATGCAACTACAAAATACACGACAATGCATTGAAAATAGTAGGACGATATCATGAACAAAGTAGCATCTACTTGCCTTGACTGAAGCGGTCGGAGGAACAATCCAAACACGAGCAAGGGTTGCACTCCACACAATCTACACGACACAATTGCATTCATAAACAAACAATTCACAAACATATGCAACAAAGATGATGCATGAATGCAAGAACGGCAAGTGAATTGGTGCTACAGCTGCACCACATAATACTAATACATATTACTACCGAATACATGCATGGAAAATAGATTTGGCACTAGGAAAACTATTAACCAAAAGTAGAGATCTCTACTAGAGCTAGAACTTAATTAATTCACTACCGGTAGTATACTGTTTGTAAAATCCTGGAAAAATTCTACCTCATAGGAATCACCGATAAGAAACAGTACCAATTGGAATTACTCAAAAAGGAGTTTTAAAACATCCCGAGTAATTAAAACACTGCAGAAATCCATTAGACAAATACTGCAGAAGTTTTTACTGTAAGCCTATCTTTTTAATTCACGATGAGATTCCCCTCGTTCATACGCGTTCAGAGACATATCATACGCGATTTTTGGAGCTACGAAACTTTTACTACGAATTTATTACTCCGAAAAGGCCACTAACTAGTTTGATTAAAATATACTAAACCTGACAGTAAAAGTCTGAACCAAAGTTACAGCGAGATTCTACACGACTCACCGAACTCGTGCATATTTTATTTGCAATTTTTCGCCAAGCGGTTTAATTTCTACGCAATTTACAAGATCCTACCGAAATCTGCCAACTAATAGGATTAACGAAAATTACCCAGTCAACTGTGTCTGATGACTGGGCGTCTGACCAGTCAACGTCTGGGGCCTCTGACTAGTCAACGTCTGGAGTGCTGACCAGTCAACGAACGATCTAAGCCGCTGATCTGAGATCTGACGGTGGCTGCTGTCTTACCGGAAACGGATGGCGAATCGAACTCCGGCGAGCTCCGGACGGCGGCGACAGTCGGTTCCGGCGGCGTGGTTCTACCTGCACGTACTCACACGGTCAACTACGGCTCCCGGAATAATAAACACGTGCGCGTACGCGGCAATCTGCAGGGCGCAGTTGGCGGCGGCGGATGGAGACGCGGAGCACGGGAACGGAAAGAGGGCGGCGAGACGAACCTGGCAACAGACGCGGCGATGGCCGGCGGCGGCGAGGTGAAGTGGCGGCTGGGTGCGTGCGCACGGGAGCAAGGAGGCGGCAGGGTCGGGTGTGGGGCTGGGAAAACGGGCACGCAAAACGAGGCAGCGTGGGGCCCTTTAAATAGTCCTGCGCGTGAGAAAAGAAAGAAAAGAAAAAAAATCCTGAACCGAATCGGTCCGCAGTTGGACTCCGTTTCGGAAATCGGTCCGGATTTTCGGACCGTTTTCCGGCGATTTACTAAAACGTCCGAGTCTTTTGCATACGAACTCCGATTGGAGCGATTTTCGCGCCTACAGGTTCGTATCGTCGAGGGGAACAACCTTCAATCGAAGTTTGAGCGAAAGCTCGAACCTACAGGGGTGGTTGTTGCAAGTCCCTCTAAAGCTCCCCGCAGGAACCTCGAAGCGAAACAAAATAGGGTTTTGACGATGGCGTTTCGCCGAACCTTTCTACTCGACGATTTTGCATGGAAAAGCATGATGCAATGATATGAATGATATGCAAGACCAAATCTAAAATTTGGGATGTGACAAGACTAACCCCCTTAAGATGAATCTCGTCCTCGAGATTCGGCGCGGCTAGCAAATAGGTGTGGGTAGTCCTCTCGGATGTCATCTTCACGCTCCCAAGTGGCTTCCTCTTCGGTGTGGTGGCTCCACTGCACCTTGAAAAACTTGATTTTCTTGGTACGGATAATCCCTTTCTGCTGTCTCCAGAATCTTGACCGGCTTCTCCTCATAGGTCAAGTCGTTCTCAAGCTGAACCTCTTCTAGCGGTACAGTGTCTCTCAATGGTGTATCCACCATCTCCGGGTGGCACTTCTTCAGCTGGGATACGTGGAACACGTTGTGAACAGCAGATAGAGCCTCTGGCAACTCCAATTGATAAGCAACTTCTCCTTTGCGTGCTAAGACTCGATAGGGTCCAATAAATCGAGGTGCCAGCTTACCCTTAATACCAAATCTCTTGATTCCACGGAGTGGCGATACTCTGAGGTATTCTCTATCACCTATCTCATATACCACTTCCTTGCGCTTGGCGTCAGCGTAGCTCTTCTGTCTTGATTGTGCTACCTTCAGTCTGTCCCTAATCAAGGCGACCTTCTCCTCAGCGTCCTTGATCAAATCAGGTCCAAACAACTGACGTTCTCCTACTCCATCCCATAGCAATGGTGTTCGGCACCGTTTCCCATATAACACATCGAACGGCGACGTCTTGATGCTGGTTTGATAGCTGTTGTTGTAGGAAAACTCAGCATACGGCAAATTCTCATCCCAACTAGAACCATGAGCCAAGGCGCAAGCTCTTAGTATGTCTTCCAAAATCTGATTCACCCTCTCGGTCTGTCCATCGGTCTGTGGGTTAAACGCTGTGCTAAACTCCAATCTAGTACCAAGTGACTCGTGTAGCTGGCGCCAGAAGTGTGAGGTAAATTGGGTGCCTCTATCAGATACAATACTCTTGGGAACTCCGTGTAGGCACACAATCTTGTCCATGTAAATCTTGGCCAACTTTGCACTCGTATAGGTCGTCTTCACCGGTATAAAGTGGGATACCTTGGTCAAATGATCGACCACCACCCAAATAGAGTCATATCCAGACCTGGTCCTGGGCAGTCCTGTGATAAAGTCCATTCCCACTCTATCCCATTTCCAATCCGGCACGGGCAAAGGCTGTAGCAGTCCTGCTGGTTTCTGGTGTTCCGCCTTCACTCGGCTACATACATCACATAGGGCAATATGCTTGGCGATATCTCCCTTCATGTTGTTCCACCAGAATCTGTCCTTTAGATCCATATACATCTTCGTATTGCCCGGATGTATGGAATACGGCGAGTCATGAGCTTCCTGCATAATCAACTTCCTTAACTCCGGATCGTTGGGCACACACAAACGATCTCCATACCACAAGGTACCTTGCTCATCCTCGTGGAATTCCCTTGCTCGACCTTCCTTCATCTTTTCCTTAACTTCATTTATCTCTTTGTCTCCCACTTGAGCCTTCCTGATTATGTCCTGAAGCGTTGGTTGGACTTCCATTGTAGCCAAATATCCTTCAGATACTACCTCCAATCTAAGGTCCTTGAATTGCTTGCACAAATCCTCAGGCAATTCACCAATTGTCAATCCATTGGCATAAACCTTCCGGCTTAGAGCATCAGCTACTACATTGGCCTTTCCTGGGTGGTATTGCAGATTCATATCATAGTCCTTGATAAGTTCCAACCATCTCCTTTATCTCATGTTCAACTCCTTCTGTGTAAATATGTATTTCAGGCTCTTGTGGTCGGTGTACACATCACAGTGTTTTCCCATTAAGTAATGTCTCCATACCTTGAGCGCATGAACCACTGACGCTAACTCCCAAGTCGTGTGTGGGGTAATTCCGCTCATGGTGCTTGAGTTGTCGCGAGGCATAAGACACTACTCTCCCATCTTGCATCAGCACACTCCCAAGTCCCTGTCAAGAAGCATCACAGTACACTTGGAAATCCTTCTGAAGATCTGGTAAACACAGAACAGGCGCAGTCACTAGTCGACGCTTCAGTTCCTGAAAACTAGCTTCACATACATCCGTCCATTCAAACTTCCTCTCCTTCTTCAGAAGTTCAGTCATCGGCTTTGCAATCTTGGAAAAGTTTTCAATGAACCTCCTGTAATATCCAGCAAGTCCCAAAAAGCTTCGAATCTCTCCCGCATTCTTGGGTGCTTCCCACTCAGTTACTGCAGTCACTTTGCTTGGATCAACAGCGACTCCTTCTCCTGACACTACGTGTCCAAGAAATCCAACAGTGTTAAGCCAGAATTCACACTTGTTGAATTTGGCATACAGCTGGTGTTCCCTCAGTTTCTCCATAATCAGTCGCAGATGTTTCTCATGCTCAGCATCATTCTTGGAATATATCAGTATGTCATCAATAAACACTACCACGAACTTGTCCAAGTACTCCATAAATACCTTGTTCATCATGGTCATGAAATATGCCGGGGCATTCGTTAGTCCAAATGACATAACTGTATACTCGTATAACCCATACCTAGTGGTGAAGGCGGTTTTTGGTACATCCTCCTTCCGGATCTTCAATTGAAAGTAGCCTGATCGCAGATCAATCTTGCTGAACACCTTTGCTCCTTCCAGTTGATCAAACAAATCATTTATGTTCGGCAGAGGGTACTTGTTCTTGATGGTTACCTCATTCAGCGAGCGATAGTCCACCACTAATCTCTTGCTGCTGTCTTTCTTCTCCACAAACAGAACAGGTGCACCCCATGACGACGCACTAGGCTGAATGAATCCCTTTTCCAGCTGCTCCTTCAACTGTTTCTTCAATTCCTTCATCTCATCCACATCCATCTTATATGGTTTCTTTGCTATTGGTCCTGTTCCCGGCATCAGGTCGATAAGAAACTCTACTTCTCTGTCAGGTGGCATCCCTAGCAGTTCTTCCGGAAACACGTCGGGGTAATCCCTTATCACTGGCACAGTATCCATGCTAACCCCCTTAAGAGAATTCAGCTTACACCTTCCTGGTCGTGCGGCTGACTTGAATCTAATCCTCTTACCATCCGGGGTTTTGAGCGAAACAGCTCGCTGTGCACAATCTATGTGTCCCTCATGCATAGACATCCAATCCATACCCAGAATAACGTCTAATCCCTGTGATTCCAACACTACCAAATGTGCAATGAAGTTGTGTGTTCCAATCCTCACAGTTAAATTGCGGCATCCCGCACTAGCTATCATATCTCCTCCTGGTGAACTCACTCTAAAAGACCTCTTCATAGACTCAGTAGGTAACTTATACTTATCCACAAATGCCCTTGATATGAATGAATGCGATGCACCAGTATCGAAAAGTATAAGTGCAGGGTAAGTGTTGATTGGAAACTTACCAATCACAAGGTCAGGCTCGTCTGGAATCTCTTCCACATTCATGTGGTTCACTGTGGCCTTCTCATTGTTGGTTGGCTTCAGTCCTTTCCTCTCCGGACAGTTGTCAGCATAGTGTCCCTTCTGCTTACACTTGAAGCATGTCACCTCACTCAGATCCTTCTTCACAAAATTGCGATCACGGTTGTGGTCATGTCCACCGTGTCCTCCAGAGTGGTGAGAGTGTCCTCCCTTGTGGCTGTGGTGACTGCTCCTATGGTTGTCATGATGATGCCCATCGCCTCCATGGTGGTGGCGATCATGGCTCCCATGGTCACTCCCTTCATGCTTGGAGTATCCATCATATGAAGTGCGAGACTTGTGGTGTGAGCCAGAGTGGTGATTGTTGTTCTTTCTCTTACGGCTTTCCACCTGCTTGTGCTTCCCTTCCAGGATCCTGGCCTTGTCCATGAGCTCCTGGAAAGTGGGGCAATAAACCACCAGTAGCTGCACTGAAAGCTCATCACTGAGGCCATCCAGGAATCTCTCCCTCCTTTTTGCATCAGTGTCTACATCCTCAGGTGCATAACGGGACAGGTTGTTGAACTCCTCAATGTACTCGGCCACGGTGCGATTGGTTTGGCGCAAGTTGCGGAACTCCTTCCTCTTCAGGCTCAGAACTCCTGAAGACACGTGGTCGGTCCTGAAACCTTCCTCAAACATAGCCCAAGTCACAGTATTCAGAGGGTGGGTGATCTGAAAAGTGTCCCACCAAGAAGCGGCTGGTCCCTCCAGTAGGTGAGCGGCAAACCTCACCTTCTCAGCATCAGTGCATCCAACAGTTACCAGATCCTTGTTGACTGAACGCAACCAGTCGAGAGCAACCATTGGTTCCGTTGCAGTAGAGAACTTAGCTGGCCTTAACCTTAGAAATCTGGTGAGAGCATCCCCCTGAGGCTGATTGTTTCCATTGTTGTTGTTCTGATTTGCCATGAACTGGGTCATCACTTGGGTCAGCTGTGCCTGAGCTGCCATGAGCTGCTCCAACTCAGTGGGTTGGCGGCGGGGAGGCATCTGCGGTTCAGCACAGGTAAGTTTAGAAAGAATCAACTAGGGTAATAGGATTCTACCCATGCATATGGTCAAGCAACAACAAACAATTGCAGACAATCACAAACAAGCAACACATCATCAAACAAGCGGTCCAGCAACATCCCAGGTGTTATCCTAGCAGTATATACCTACTGAAATAGTTTTGCAAGAGTTGTCAATGGTTAACTAAACAGTTGAGCATCAAAACGACAAAACAGCAATTCTGACAGAACAGTTCTGCTGTGTTCGCGAATTTTTCCGCCTGACTTAAACTCGTCAGAAAAATTAGCCAATTTTTGTGCATATGGTACAGGAAGTTCCGCATCAGCCCAATTGTTTTCAGATTTTTCCGAGTTACCAGAAAAATATGAAAAATCGCGCAGTACTGCTGTATCAGCAGAAAACTGCAGCGAAAACAACACAGATAGTAACCAAATTGCCATAACTCTTTCATATAATTTGCACAAATAATTCCTGGAATATTGGAGTACACAAATAAGCATCTAAACACTCTTACACTAACACGAACTAAGTATCACAACAATCGAGAATAATTCTAACGATTTCGCCTAACGAGGACTAATTGGTGGACTTCTATCTATTGCTTGAAGAGTTTGAGGTAGGCCCTTGCGGTCATGCGTTGGCGCTTCGGCTCGCGGTACAACCATGGCGGCGGAGTGTACACCTCTCCTGAACCATCTCTTGAAACGTCAAAATCCACCTCTTCTGGATCCTCCTCTTCTTCTTCATCCTCAGCTGCAACTGCAACAGCTTCATCTCCTCCACCATCATCGTCTCCATCATCATCATCCTCGTCCTCATCATCATCATCTCCACTGTCATCATCATCCCCATTGTTGCCATCATCTCCATTGTCATCATCAGAGGGTGGATTCAGCTGTGCTTGGAGAGCCGCAATCTGGGCTGTCATAGCTTCAATAGTTTGATCCCTTTCCTGGACTGTCCCTTGCAGTTGTTGTATGTTCTGGGTGTTCTCCTGCACAGTACCATGAAGATGTGCTATGGTTGCATCTCTGGCTATCAGGGCATTCTCCAGAACTCCCACAGCTTCATGCAAAGTGTCAATCTCCTGTCCTTGGACCACCATACCATTGCTAGTAAAATCTGCAATCTCCTTTATCATCCTCACCTTCTCTGCTAGAGCTCCATTCTCCCTTTCCATGTCCTCTATGTGCCTCCGACGGGGCGGCATGTTGTTCCTGTCACCCGGGGTAACCACAATGTTCCCATCTTCATCACGCCTTCCATAGTCACGGTAGGGTGAATCTGCCGGTAGTAGGTGTCGGACTTGATGGCACTGGCGAGACAGGGCTTCATGTATGGCCAAGTTGATTCCAAGTCCCCAGTTGCAGTATGTCTTGGTGTAGATCAAGTGCACGGGGTTTGGCAAGGCGGCATCTCTGAATATGAAGGTAGTGATCTCCCATGCATCCTCTCCATATCTATAGGTGTACAGCCTTCTTCCCTTGAACATGGGCAGTGGCAATCCCAATGACTGCGAGAGCTGAGCTAACTGCCTTGCAAAGGGCCTTGGTGACTCCATGGTGGCATACTCAGTCCTGACTTCTCCCATCTATCAAGTAAAAGAGGAAAGTGTGAGAATAGCATATGGTAAGAATTTACGAGGGTGAAAGGCATAAGATGAAAGATAGAGTTAATATAGGCTTTAATAAATCTATGGCTTCCTAATCCAATTCTAGGTCACGATCCTACAGTCGACACACGGGCTCTGATACCATCCTGTGACACCCCGGTTCTGAAAAGACCGTGGCCTCTATGTGACATGCCAATCCCTGGATCGGTTCATTGGCCCACAATAGAGTAAGATACATAACATAGCAAAATATCCGTGTATCATAGATAACGAAGATCCAGAGTACCATTATTACAATAAAAGCTTAGCACAAAGATAGCTCAAATTATTTAGGTAGCAACATAAACGAGAAAAATCCTCCATTCTTCAAATTTCCCACAAGTGAACAAGTGCCGAGTGGAGTACCGTGGCCTATAACGATCAATCAGAATCGGAATAACCTGCAGCATAAAACGCAACAGCCCCGAAGGGTCAATACATGGAATGTATGGCAAGTAGAGCTAGTAAATGGAGACAATAGTACTAACATCTACATGCATATTTGGCAAGTGGAGCTGTGTCTGGCTTGCATTTGCAAATAACTTTGTCCTACTTTCATAAACAGTTTTTGATTTTCTTTGAAAAGATCCCAATTAAGTTAACCCAACAACATTAAAACAATTATGAAATTAGAATGAGCGAGAAACATGTCATGGAATCAATATCAAGCAACTCAGTTGTCCATAACCGGGGACACGGCTAATCGATTAGATTATACACTCTGCAGAGGTTAGTACACTTTACCCATGTGACTTGGCCAGCCCAGCTCGTACCATCACTCTCATTTTGGGTGATGATAGGGAGAAGACCAAGAAGAGACTGTTCGGGAAGTAGCTCCTCAATCCCGACACGCACCGGTCCAACCTACCAAAATTCTACATCTCTGGATACGCGGGTTCGAGTTACCACAACCTACTAAGTCCAACCAACCGCCCATTTCATTATTGGCACATGGTTGTACACGTAAGCTACACAATAAAGAAGCCAATCATTCTCTCTTGATACCTGGGTGCCTTTCCGCAATGAAACCACCAAAAATTATCAATACCATCACACCCAGGGGGTTCATTGATTAAGTTGTTTTTAGTTTTCACAAACCAATACTTTGAGAAAACAAGTATCAATGATGTAACCCAGCCCTCGTTCAACATAGCATGGCTAAGCACATCTACAACGGTGGTTCATCTACAAGGAAAGCCCTACCACAATAATAGGACATAGCATAGCGATAGTATCATCCTACTCATGCAACTACAAAATACACGACAATGCATTGAAAATAGTAGGACGATATCATGAACAAAGTAGCATCTACTTGCCTTGACTGAAGCGGTCGGAGGAACAATCCAAACACGAGCAAGGGTTGCACTCCACACAATCTACACGACACAATTGCATTCATAAACAAACAATTCACAAACATATGCAACAAAGATGATGCATGAATGCAAGAACGGCAAGTGAATTGGTGCTACAGCTGCACCACATAATACTAATACATATTACTACCGAATACATGCATGGAAAATAGATTTGGCGCTAGGAAAACTATTAACCAAAAGTAGAGATCTCTACTAGAGCTAGAACTTAATTAATTCACTACCGGTAGTATACTGTTTGTAAAATCCTGGAAAAATTCTACCGCATAGGCATCGCCGATAAGAAACAGTACCAATTGGAATTACTCAAAAAGGAGTTATAAAACATCCCGAGTAATTAAAACACTGCAGAAATCCATTAGACAAATACTGCATAAGTTTTTACTGTAAGCCTATCTTTTTAATTCATTATGAGATTCCCCTCGTTCATACGAGTTCAGGGACATATCATACGCGATTTTTGGAGCTACGAAACTTTTACTACGAATTTATTACTCCGAAAAGGCCACTAAATAGTTTGATTAAACTGTACTAAACCTGACAGTAAAAGTCTGAACCAAAGGTACAGAGAGATTCTACTCGACTCACTGAACTCGTGCATATTTTATTTGCAATTTTTGGCCAAGCGGTTTAATTTCTACGCAATTTACAAGATCCTACCGAAATCTGCCAACTAATAGGATTAACAAAATTGACCCAGTCAAGTGTGTCTGATGACTGGGCGCTGACTGGGCGTCTGACCAGTCAACGTCTGGGGCCTCTGACTAGTCAACGTCTGGAGTGCTGACCAGTCAACGAACGATCTAAGCCGCTGATCTAAGATCTGACGGTGGCTGCTGTCTTACCGGAAACGGACGGCGAATCGAACTCCGGCGAGCTCCGGACGGCGGCGACGGTCGGTTCCGACGGCGTGGTTCTACCTGCACGTACTCACACGGTCAACTACGGCTCCCGGAATAATAAACGCGTGCGCGTACGCGGCGATCTGCAGGGCGCAGTTGACGGCGGCGGATGGAGACGCGGAGCACGGGAACGGAAAGAGGGCGGCGAGACGAACCCGGCAACAGACGCGGCGATGGCCGGCGGCGGAGGGGTGGCCGGCGGCGGCGAGGAGAAGCGGTGGCGGCTGGGTGCGTGCGCACGGGAGCAAGGAGGCGGCGGGGTCGAGTGTGGGGCTGGGAAAACGGGCACGCAAAACGAGGCAGCGTGGGGCCCTTTAAATAGTCCTGCGCGTGAGAAAAGAAAGAAAAGAAAAAAAATCCTGAACCGAATCGGTCCGCAGTTGGACTCCATTTCGGAAATCAGTCCGGATTTTCGGACCGTTTTCCGGCGATTTACTAAAACGTCCGAGTCTTTTGCATAACTCCGATTGGAGCAATTTTCGCGCCTACGGGTTCGTATCGTCGAGGGGAACAACCTTCAGTCGAAGTTTGAGCGAAAGCTCGAACCTACAGGGGTGGTTGTTGCAAGTCCCTCTAAAGCTCCCCGTAGGAACCTCGAAGCGAAACAAAATAGGGTTTTCACGATGGCGTTTCGCCGAACCTTTCTACTCGACGATTTTGCATGGAAAAGCAAGATACAATCATATGAATGATATGCAAGACCAAATCTAAAATTTGGGATGTGACAACATATGGATCTAGTACTATCATTTCATGTGTGTTCTTTTCATAAACCACAACTAGAATCATTGCATGTGTGTTCTTTTAATGAACCACATGGATCCACCAGAGTCATTGCATGTGTGTTCTTTTCATTAACAAAACCTAGAGTCATTGCAAGTGTGTTCTTCTCACAAACCACATATGGATCCATCAGAGTCATTGTATGTCTGTTCTTTTGACAAACCACAGCTAGTGTCATTGCATGTCTGTTCTTTCCACATACCACATAAGGATCCACCAGTGTCATTGGATGTTTGTTATTTTTATGAACCACACCCAATGTCATTGCATGTGGGTTCTTGTCACAAACCACATATGGATCCACCAGTGTCATTGGATGTGTGTTCTTCTCACAAACCACATATCAATCCACAAGTGTCATTGCATGTGTGTTCTTTTCACAAACCACATATGGATCCACCAGAGTTCATTGCATGTCTAATCTTTTCACAAAACACATATGGATCCACCACTGTCATTGCATGTGTGTTATTTTCATTAACCATAGCTAGAGTCATTGCATGTGTGTTCTTCTCACAAACCACATATGGATCCACCAGTGTCATTGCATGTGTGTTCTTTTCACAAACCACATATTGATCCACCAGTGTCATTGCATGTGTGTTATTTTCTCAAATCACAACTAGAGTCATTGGATGTGTGTTCTTCTCACAAACCACAGATGGATCCACCAGTGTGATTGCATGTCTGTTCTTTTCAAAAACCATAGCTAGTGTCATTGCATGTCTGTTCTTTCCACAGACCACATAAGGATCCACAAGAGTTCATTGCATGTCTGTTCTTTTCACAAACCACATATGGATCCACCAGTGTCATTGCATGTGTGTTCTTTTCATTAACCATAGCTAGAGTCATGGCATGTGTGTTCTTTTCATGAACCACATGGATCCACCAGAGTCATTGCATGTGTGTTCTTTTCATTAACCACAACTAGAGTCATTGCATGTGTGTTCTTCTCACAAACCACATATGGATCCATCAGAGTCATTGTAAGTCTGTTCTTTTCACAAACCACAGCTAGTGTCATTGCATGTGTGTTCTTTCCACATACCACATAAGGATCCACCAGTGTCATTGGATGTGTGTTATTTTCATGAACCACACCTAATGTCATTGCATGTGTGTTCTTCTCACAAACAACATATGGATCCACCAGTGTCATTGGATGTGTGTTCTTCTCACAAACGACATATCGATCCACCAGTGTCATTGCATTTGTGTTCTTTTCACAAACCACATATGGATCCACCAGAGTTCATTGCATGTCTGTTCTTTCACAAACCATATATGGATCCACCAGTATCATTGCATGTGTGTTATTTTCATTAACCATAGCTAGATTCATTGCATGTGTGTTCTTCTCACAAACCACATATGGATCCACCAGTGTCATTGCGTGTGTGTTCTTTTCACAAACCACATATTGATACACCAGTGTCATTGCATGTGTGTCATTCTCACAAACCACATATGGATCCACCAGAGTTCATTGCATGTCTGTTCTATTCACAAACCACATATGGATCCACCAGTGTCATTGCATGTGTGGTCTTTTCATTAACCATAGCTAGAGTCATTGCATGTGTGTTCATTTCAGGAACCACATGGATCCACCAAAGTCATTGCATGTGTGTTCTTTTCATTAACCACAACTAGAGTAATTGCATGTGTGTTCTTCTCACAAACCACATATGGATCCATCAGAGTCATTGTATGTCTGTTCTTTTCACAAACCACAGCTAGTGTCATTGCATGACTATTCTTTCCACAGACCACATATTGATCCACTAGTGTCATTGGATGTGTGTTATTTTCATGAACCACAACGGGTGTCATTGCATGCGTGTTCTTCTCACAAACCACATATGGATCCACCCGAGATCATTGCATGTCTGTTATTTTCACAAACCACATGGATCCACTTGTGTCATTGCATGTGTGTTCTTTTCACAAACCACATGTGGATCCACTAGAGTCATTACATGTATGTTCTTTTCACAAACCACATAAGGATCCACCAGTGTCATTGCATGTGTGTTCTTTTCATGAACCACACCTAGTGTCATTGCATGTGAGTTCTTCTCACAAACCACATATGGATCCACTAGTGTCATTGCATGTGTGTTCTTTTGACAAACCACATATTGATCCACTAGTGTCATTGCATGTGTGTTATTTTCACAAACCACATATTGATCCACTAGTGTCATTTCATGTGTGGTGTTTTCATTAACCACAACTAGAGTCATTCGATGTGTGTTCATCTCACAAACCACATATGGATCCACAAGTGTGATTGCATGTCTGTTCTTTTCACAAACCACGGCTAGAGTCATTGCATGTGTGTTCTTTCCACATACCACATAAGGATCCACCAGTGGCATTGGATATGTGTTCTTTTCATGAACCACAATCAGTGTCATCGCATATGTGTTCTTCTCACAAACCACATATGGATCCACCAGTCTCATTAGATGTGTGTTCTTCTCACAAACCACATATGGATCCACCAGTGTCATTGGATGTGTGTTCTTTTCATGAGCCACACCTAGTGTCATTACATGTGTGTTCTTCTCACAAAGTACATATGGATCCACCAGCGTCATTGCATGTGTGTTCTTTTCACAAACCATATATTGATCCACCCATGTCATTGCATGTATGTTGTGCTCACAAACCACATATGGATCCACCAGAGTTCATTGCATGTCTGTTCTTTTCACAAACCACATATGGATCCACTAGTGGCATTGGATGTGTGTTCTTTTCACACACCACATATTGATCCACCAGTGTCATTGCATGTGTGTTCTTCTCACAAACCATATGTAGATCCACCAGAGTTCATTGCATGTCTGTTCTTTTCACAAACCACATAAGGATCCACCAGTGTCATTGGATGCGTGTTCTTTTCACGAACCACACCCAGTGTCATTGCATGTGTTCTTTAATAAACCACATATGGATCCAACAGTGTCATTGAATGTGTGTTATTTTTACAAACCACATATTGATCCACCAGTGTCATTGCATGTGTGTTCTTTTCACAAACCACTGATGGATCCACCAGAGTTCATTGCATGTCTGTTCCTTTCCCAAACCACAGATGAATCCACTAGGGTCATTGCATCTGTGTTCTTTTTATTAACCATAGCTAGAGTCATTGCATGTGTGTTCTTCTCACAAACCACATATGGATCCACTAGTGTCATTGCATATGTGTTCTTTTCACAAACCACATATTGATCCACCAGTGTCATTGCATGTGTGTTATTCTCACAAACCACATATGGATCCACCAGACTTCATTGCATGTCTGTTCTTTTCACAAACCACATGTGGATCCACCAGAGTCATTGCATGTGTGTTCTTTTCATTAACCACAACTAGAGTCATTGCATGTGTGTTCTTTTCACAAACCACATATGGATCTATCAAAGTCATTGTATGTCTGTTCTTTTCACAAACCACAGCTAGTGTCATTGCATGACTGTTCTTTCCACAGACCACATATTGATCCACTAGTGTCATTGGATGGGTGTTCTTTTCATGAACCACAGCCAGTGTCATTCCATGCGTGTTCTTCTCACAAACCACATATGGATCCACTAGAGTTCATTGCATGTATGTTATTTTCACAAACCACATGGATCCACTAGGGTCATTGCATGTGTGTTCTTTTCACAAACCACATGTGGATCCACCAGAGTCATTGCATGTGTGATCTTTTCACAAACTACATAAGGATCCACCAGTGTCATTGCATGTGTGTTCTTTTCATGAACCACACCTAGTGTCATTGCATGTGTGTTCTTCTCACAAAACACATATGGATCCACCAGTGTCATTGCATGTGTGTTCTTTTCACAAAACACATATTGATCCACCAGTGTCATTGCATGTGTGTTCTTTTCACAAACCACAACTAGTAGTTGGATGTGTGTTCTTCTCACAAATCACATATGGATCCACCAGTGTGATTGCATGTCTATTCTTTCCACAGACCACATAAGGATCCACTAGTGTCATTGGATGTGTGTTCTTTTCATGAACCACACCTAGTGTCATTGCATGTGTGTTCTTCTCACAAACCACATATGGATCCACTAGTGTCATTGGATGTGTGTTATTTTCATAAACCACATATTGATCCACCGGTGTCATTGCACGTATGTTCTTCTCACAAACCACACATGGATCCACCAGAGTTCATTGCATGTCTGTTCTTTTGACAAAACACATATGGATCCAGTACTATCATTTCATGTGTGTTCTTTTCATGAACCACAGCTAGAATCATTGCATGTGTGTTCTTTTAATGAACCACATGGATCCACCAGAGTCATTGCCTGTGTGTTCTTTTCATTAACAAAACCTAGAGTCATTGCAAGTGTGTTCTTCTCACAAACCACATATGGATCCATCAGAGTCATTGTATGTATGTTCTTTTGACAAACCACAGCTAGTGTCATTGCATGTCTGTTCTTTCCACAGACCACATAAGGATCCACCAGTGTCATTGGATGTTTGTTATTTTCATGAACCACACCCAATGTCATTGCATGTGTGTTCTTGTCACAAACCACATATGGATCCACCAGTGTCATTGGATGTGTGTTCTTCTCACAAACAACATATCGATCCACAAGTGTCATTGCATGTGTGTTCTTTTCACAAACCACATATGGATCCACCAGAGTTCATTGCATGTCTAATCTTTTCACAAAACACATATGGATCCACCACTATCATTGCATGTGTGTTATTTTCATTAATCATAGCTAGAGTCATTGCATGGGTGTTCTTCTCAGAAACCACATATGGATCCACCAGTGTCATTGCATGTGTGTTCTTTTCACAAACCACATGCTGATCCACCTGTGTCATTGCATATGTGTTCTTATCGCAAACCACATATGGATCCACCAGAGTTCATTGCATGTCTGTTCTTTTCACAAACCACATATGGATCCACCAGTGTCATTGCATGTGTGTTCTTTACATTAACCATAGCTAGAGTCATTGCATGTGTCTTCTTTTCATGAACCACATGGATCCACCAGAGTCATTGCATGTGTGTTCTTTTCATTAACCACAACTAGAGTCATTGCATGTGTGTTCTTCTCACAAACCACATATGGATCCATCAGAGTCATTGTAAGTGTGTTCTTTTCACAAACCACAGCTAGTGTCATTGCATGTGTGTTCTTTCCACAGACCACATAAGGATCCACTAGTGTCATTGGATGTGTGTTATTTTCATGAACCACACCTAATGTCATTGCATGTGTGTTCTTCTCACAAACAACATATGGATCCACCAGTGTCATTGGATGTGTGTTCTTCTCACAAACGACATATCGATCCACCAGTGTCATTGCATGTGTGTTCTTTTCACAAACCACATATGGATCCACCAGAGTTCATTGCATGTTTGTTCTTTCACAAACCATATATGAATCCACCAGTATCATTGCATGTGTGTTATTTTCATTAACCATAGCTAGATTCATTGCATGTGTGTTCTTCTCACAAACCACATATGGATCCACCAGTGTCAATGCATGTGTGTTCTTTTCACAAACCACATATTGATCCACCAGTGTCATTGCATATGTGTTCTTATCGCAAACCACATATGGATCCACGAGAGTTCATTGCATGTCTGTTCTTTTCACAAACCACATATGGATCCACCAGTGTCATTGCATGTGTGTTCTTTTCATTAAGCATAGCTAGAGTCATTGCATGTGTGTTCTTTTCATGAACCACATGGATCCACTAGAGTCATTGCATGTGTGTTCTTTTGATTAACCACAACTAGAGTCATTGCATGTGTGTTATTCTCACAAACCACATATGGATCCATCAGAGGCATTGTATGTCTGTTCTTTTCACAAACCATAGCTAGTGTCATTGCACGTCTGTTCCTTCCATTGACCACATAAGGATCCACTAGTGTCATTGGATGTGTGTTCTTTTCATGAACCACACCCGGTGTCATTGCATGTGTGTTCTTCTCACAAACCACATACGGACCCACCAGAGTTCATTGCATATCTATTATTTTCACAATCCACATGGATCCACTAGTGCCATTGCATGTGTGTTCTTTTCACAAACCACATGTGGATACACCAGAGTCATTGCATGTGTGATCTTTTCAGAAACCACATAAGGATCCACCGGTGTCATTGCATGAGTGTTCTTTTCATGAACCACAACTAGTATTATTGCATGTGTGTTCTTCTCACAAAATACATATGGATCCACCAGTGTCATTGCATGTGTGTTCTTTTCAGAAACCACATATTGATCCACCAGTGTCATTGCATGTGTGTTCTTTTCACAAACCACAACTACCCATTGGAGGTGTATTCTTCTCACAAACCACATATGGATCCACCAGTGTGATTTCATGTCTATTCTTTCCACAGATGACATAAGGATCCACCAGTGTCATTGGATGTGTGTTCTTTTCATGAACCACACCCAGTTTTATTGCATGTGTGTTCTTCTCACAAACCACATATGGATCCACCAGTGTCATTGCATGTGTGTTCTTTTCACAAACCACATATTGATCCACGAGTGTCATTGGATGTGTGTTATTTTCACAAACCACAACTAGAGTCATTGGATGTGTGTTCTTCTCAGAAACCACATATGGATCAACTAGTGTGATTTCATGTCTGTTTTTTCACAAACCATCGCTAGTGTCATTGCATGTCTGTTCTTTCCACATACCACATAAGGATCTACCAGTGTCATTGGATGTGTGTTCTTTTCATGAACCACACCCAATGTCATTGGATGTGTGTTCTTCTCACAAACCACATATGGATCCACCAATGTGATTGCATGTGTGTTCTTTTCACAAACCACATCTAGAGTCATTGCATGTGTGTTCATTTCACAAACCACATATGGATCCACAACTGTGATTGGATGTGTGTTCTTCTCACAAACCACATATGGATCCACCGGTGTGATTGCATTTGTGTTCTTTTCACTAACCACATCTAGAGTCATTGCATGTGTGTTCTTTTCACAAACTACATAAGGATCCACTAGTGTCATTGGATGTGTGTTCTTTTCATGAACCACACCCAGTGTCATTGCATGTGTGTTCTTCTCACAAACCACATATGGATCCACTAGTGTCGTTGGATGTGTGTTCTTCTCACAAACCACATATCGATCCACCAGTGTCATTGCTTGTGTGTTCTTTTCTAAAACGACATATGGATCCACCAGAGTTTATTGCATGTATGTTCTTTTCACAAACCACATATGGATCAACCAGTGTCATTGCATGTGCCTTATTTTCATTAACCATAGCTAGAGTCATTGCATGTGTGTTATTCTTACAAACCACATATGAATCCACCAGTGTCATTGCATGTGTGTTCTTTTCATGAACCACACCTAGTATTATTGCATGTGTGTTCTTCTCACAAAACACATATGGATCCACTAGTGTCATTGCATGTGTGTTCTTTCCACATACCACATAAGGATCCACCAGTGTCATTGGATGTGTGTTCTTTTCATGAACCACACCTAGTGTCATTGGATTTGTGTTCTTCTCACAAACCACATATGGATCCACTAGTGTGATAGCATGTGTGTTCTTTTCACAAACCACATCTAGAGTCATTGCATGTGTGTTCTTTTCACACACCACATATGGATCCACAAGTGTGATTGGATGTGTGTTCTTCTCACAAACCACATATGGATCCACCAGTGTGATTGCATGTGTGTTCTTTTCACTAACCACATCTAGAGTCATTGCATGTGTGTTCTTTTCACAAACCACATAAGGATCCACCAGTGGCATTGGATGTGTGTTCTTTTCATGAACCACACCTAGTGTCATTGCATGTGTGTTCTTCTCACAAACCACATATGGATCCACCAGTGTTGTTGGATGTGTGTTCTTCTCAGAAACCACATATCGATCCACCAGTGCCATTGCATGTGTGTTCTTTTGAAAAACCACATATGGATCCACCAGAGTTCATTGCATGCATGTTCTTTTCACAAACCACTTATGGATCCACTAGTGTCATTGCATGTGTCTTATTTTCATTAACCATAGCTAGAGTCATTGCATGTGTGTTCTTCTCACAAACCACATATGGATCCACCAGTGTCATTGCATGTGTGTTCTTTTCACAAACCACATCTTGATCCACCAGTGTCATTGCATGTGTGTGTTCTTCTCACAAACCACATATGGATCCACCAGAGTTCATTGCATGTCTGTTCTTTTCACAAACCACATATGGATCCACCAGTGTCATTGCATGTGTGTTCTTTTCATTAACCATAGCTAGAGTCATTGCATGTGTGTTCTTTTCATGAACCACATGGATCCACCAGAGTCATTGCATGTGTTGTCTTTTCATTAACCACAACTAGAGTCATTGCATGTGTGTTCTTCTCACAAACCACATATGGATCCAACAGTGTCATTTGATGTGTGTTCTTCTCACAAACCACAGTTAGTGTCATTGCATGTCTGTTCTTTCCACATACCACATAAGGATTCACCAATGTCATTAGATATGTGTTCTTTTCATTAACCACACCCAGTGTCATTGCATGTGTGTTCTTCTCACCTACCACATATGGATCCACCAATGTGATTGCATGTGTGTTCTTTACACAAACCACATCTAGAGTCATTGCATGTGTGTTCATTTCACAAACCACATATGGATCCACAACTGTGATTGGATGTGTGTTCTTCTCACAAACCACATATGGATCCACCGGTGTGATTGCATGTGTGTTCTTTTCACTAACCACATCTAGAGTCATTGCATGTGTGTTCTTTTCACAAACTACATAAGGATCCACTAGTGTCATTGGATGTGTGTTCTTTTCATGAACCACACCCAGTGTCATTGCATGTGTGTTCTTCTCACAAACCACATATGGATCCACCAGTGTCGTTGGATGTGTGTTCTTCTCACAAACCACATATCGATCCACCAGTGTCATTGCTTGTGTGTTCTTTTCCAAAACGACATATGGATCCACCAGAGTTTATTGCATGTATGTTCTTTTCACAAACCACATATGGATCAACCAGTGTCATTGCATGTGTCTTATTTTCATTAACCATAGCTAGAGTCATTGCATGTGTGTTATTCTTACAAACCACATATGAATCCACCAGTGTCATTGCATGTGTGTTCTTTTCATGAACCACACCTAGTATTATTGCATCTGTGTTCTTCTCACAAAACACATATGGATCCACTAGTGTCATTGCATGTGTGTTCTTTCCACATACCACATAAGGATCCACCAGTGTCATTGGATGTGTGTTCTTTTCATGAACCACACCTAGTGTCATTGGATTTGTGTTCTTCTCACAAACCACATATGGATCCACTAGTGTGATAGCATGTGTGTTCTTTTCACAAACCACATCTAGAGTCATTGCATGTGTGTTCTTTTCACACACCACATATGGATCCACAAGTGTGATTGGATGTGTGTTCTTCTCACAAACCACATATGGATCCACCAGTGTGATTGCATGTGTGTTCTTTTCACTAACCACATCTAGAGTCATTGCATGTGTGTTCTTTTCACAAACCACATAAGGATCCACCAGTGGCATTGGATGTGTGTTCTTTTCATGAACCACACCTAGTGTCATTGCATGTGTGTTCTTCTCACAAACCACATATGGATCCACCAGTGTTGTTGGATGTGTGTTCTTCTCAGAAACCACATATCGATCCACCAGTGCCATTGCATGTGTGTTCTTTTCAAAAACCACATATGGATCCACCAGAGTTCATTGCATGCATGTTCTTTTCACAAACCACTTATGGATCCACTAGTGTCATTGCATGTGTCTTATTTTCATTAACCATAGCTAGAGTCATTGCATGTGTGTTCTTCTCACAAACCACATATGGATCCACCAGTGTCATTGCATGTGTGTTCTTTTCACAAACCACATCTTGATCCACCAGTGTCATTGCATGTGTGTGTTCTTCTCACAAACCACATATGGATCCACCAGAGTTCATTGCATGTCTGTTCTTTTCACAAACCACATATGGATCCACCAGTGTCATTGCATGTGTGTTCTTTTCATTAACCATAGCTAGAGTCATTGCATGTGTGTTCTTTTCATGAACCACATGGATCCACCAGAGTCATTGCATGTGTTGTCTTTTCATTAACCACAACTAGAGTCATTGCATGTGTGTTCTTCTCACAAACCACATATGGATCCAACAGTGTCATTTGATGTGTGTTCTTCTCACAAACCACAGTTAGTGTCATTGCATGTCTGTTCTTTCCACATACCACATAAGGATTCACCAATGTCATTAGATATGTGTTCTTTTCATTAACCACACCCAGTGTCATTGCATGTGTGTTCTTCTCACCTACCACATATGGATCCACCAATGTGATTGCATGTGTGTTCTTTACACAAACCACATCTAGAGTCATTGCATGTGTGTTCATTTCACAAACCACATATGGATCCACAACTGTGATTGGATGTGTGTTCTTCTCACAAACCACATATGGATCCACCGGTGTGATTGCATGTGTGTTCTTTTCACTAACCACATCTAGAGTCATTGCATGTGTGTTCTTTTCACAAACTACATAAGGATCCACTAGTGTCATTGGATGTGTGTTCTTTTCATGAACCACACCCAGTGTCATTGCATGTGTGTTCTTCTCACAAACCACATATGGATCCACCAGTGTCGTTGGATGTGTGTTCTTCTCACAAACCACATATCGATCCACCAGTGTCATTGCTTGTGTGTTCTTTTCCAAAACGACATATGGATCCACCAGAGTTTATTGCATGTATGTTCTTTTCACAAACCACATATGGATCAACCAGTGTCATTGCATGTGTCTTATTTTCATTAACCATAGCTAGAGTCATTGCATGTGTGTTATTCTTACAAACCACATATGAATCCACCAGTGTCATTGCATGTGTGTTCTTTTCATGAACCACACCTAGTATTATTGCATCTGTGTTCTTCTCACAAAACACATATGGATCCACTAGTGTCATTGCATGTGTGTTCTTTCCACATACCACATAAGGATCCACCAGTGTCATTGGATGTGTGTTCTTTTCATGAACCACACCTAGTGTCATTGGATTTGTGTTCTTCTCACAAACCACATATGGATCCACTAGTGTGATAGCATGTGTGTTCTTTTCACAAACCACATCTAGAGTCATTGCATGTGTGTTCTTTTCACGCACCACATATGGATCCACAAGTGTGATTGGATGTGTGTTCTTCTCACAAACCACATATGGATCCACCAGTGTGCTTGCATGTGTGTTCTTTTCACTAACCACATCTAGAGTCATTGCATGTGTGTTCTTTTCACAAACCACATAAGGATCCACCAGTGTCATTGGATGTGTGTTCTTTTCATGAACCACACCTAGTGTCATTGCATGTGTGTTCTTCTCACAAACCACATATGGATCCACCAGTGTTGTTGGATGTGTGTTCTTCTCAGAAACCACATATCGATCCACCAGTGCCATTGCATGTGTGTTCTTTTCAAAAACCACATATGGATCCACCAGAGTTCATTGCATGCATGTTCTTTTCACAAACCACTTATGGATCCACTAGTGTCATTGCATGTGTCTTATTTTCATTAACCATAGCTAGAGTCATTGCATGTGTGTTCTTCTCACAAACCCCATATGGATCCACCAGTGTCATTGCATGTGTGTTCTTTTCACAAACCACATATTGATCCACCAGTGTCATTGCATGTGTGTGTTCTTCTCACAAACCACATATGGATCCACCAGAGTTCATTGCATGTCTGTTCTTTTCACAAACCACATATGGATCCACCAGTGTCATTGCATGTGTGTTCTTTTCATTAACCATAGCTAGAGTCATTGCATGTGTGTTCTTTTCATGAACCACATGGATCCACCAGAGTCATTGCATGTGTGTTCTTTTCATTAACCACAACTAGAGTCATTGCATGTGTGTTCTTCTCACAAACCACATATGGATCCAACAGTGTCATTTGATGTGTGTTCTTCTCACAAACCACAGTTAGTGTCATTGCATGTCTGTTCTTTCCACATACCACATAAGGATTCACCAATGTCATTAGATATGTGTTCTTTTCATTAACCACACCCAGTGTCATTGCATGTGTGTTCTTCTCACCTACCACATATGGATCCACAAGAGTTCATTGCATGTCTGTTATTTTCACAACCACATGGATCCACTAGTGTCATTGCATGTGTGTTCTTTTCATGAACCACATGTAGATCCACCAGAGTCATTGCATGTGTGTTCTTTTCACAAACCACATAAGGATCCACCAGTGTCATTGCATGTCTGTTCTTCTCACAAACCACAGTTAGTGTCATTGCTTGTCTGTTTTTTCCACATACCACATAAGGATTCACCAGTGTCATTAGATATGTGTTCTTTTCATTAACCACACCCAGTGTCATTGCATGTGTGTTCTTCTCACCTACCACATATGGATCCACAAGAGTTCATTGCATGTCTGTTATTTTCACAACCACATGGATCCACTAGTGTCATTGCATGTGTGTTCTTTTCACAAACCACATGTAGATCCACCAGAGTCATTGCATGTGTGTTGTTTTCACAAACCACATAAGGATCCACTAGTGTCATTGCATGTGTGTTCTTCTCACAAACCACATATCGAGCCACCAGTGTCATTGCATGTGTGTTCTTTTCACAAACCACATATGGATCCACCAGAGTTCATTGCATCTCTGTTCTTCTCACAAACCACATATCGATCCACCAGTGTCATTGCATGTGTGTTCTTTTCACAAACCACATATGGATCCACCAGTGTCATTGCATGTGTGTTCTTTCCAGAGACCACATATTGATCCACGAGTTTCATTGCATGTGTGTTATTTTCACAAACCACAACTAGAGTCATTGGATGTGTGTTCTTATCAGAAACCACATATGGATCCACTAGTGTGATTGCATGTCTGTTCTTTTCACAAACCATAGCTAGTGTCATTGCATGTCTGCTCTTTCCACATACCACATAAGGATCCACCAGTGTCATTGGATGTGTGTTCTTTTCATGAACCACACCCAGTGTCACTGGATGTGTGTTCTTCTCACAAACCACATATGGATCCACCAGTGTGATTGCATGTGTGTTCTTTTCACAAACCACATCTAGAGTCATTGCATGTGTGTTCATTTCACAAACCACATATGGATCCACAAGTGTGATTGGATGTGTGTTCTTCTCACAAACCACATATGGATCCACCAATGTGATTGCATGTGTATTCTTTTCACTAACCACATCTAGAGTCATTGCATGTGTGTTCTTTTCATAAACTACATAAGGATCCACTAGTGTCATTGGATCTGTGTTCTTTTCATGAACCACACCCAGTGTCATTGCATGTGTGTTCTTCTCACAAACCACATATGGATCCACCAGTGTCGTTGGATGTGTGTTCTTCTCACAAACCACATATCGAATCCACCAGTGTTATTGCATGTGTGTTCTTTTCAAAAAACACATATGGATCCACTAGAGTTCATTGCATGTATGTTCTTTTCACAAACCACATATGGATCCACTAGTGTCATTGCTTGTGTCTTATTTTCATCAACCATAGCCAGAGTCATTGCATGTGTGTTCTACTCACAAACCACATATGGATCCACCAGTGTCATTGCATGTGTGTTCTTTTCACAAACCACATATTGATCCACCAGTGTCATTGCATATGTGTTCTTATTGCAAACCACATATGGATCCACCAGAGTTCATTGCATGTCTGTTCTTTTCACCAACCACATAAGGATCCACCAATGTCATTGCATGTGTGTTCTTTTCATTAACCATAGCTAGAGTCATTGCATGTGTGTTCTTTTCATGAACCACATGGATCCACCAGAGTCATTGCATGTGTGTTCATTTCATTAACCACAACTAGAGTCATTGCATGTGTGTTCTTCTCACAAACAACATATGGATCCACCAGTGTCATTTGATGTGTATTCTTCTCACAAACCACAGTAAGTGTCATTGCATGTCTGTTCTTTCCACATACCACATAAGGATTCACCAGTGTCATTAGATGTGTGTTCTTCTCATTAACCACACCTAGTGTCATTGCATGTGTGTTCTTCTCACCTACCACATATGGATCCACCAGAGTTCATTGCATGTCTGTTATTTTCACAACCACATGGATCCACTAGTGTCATTGCATGTGTGTTCTTTTCATGAACCACATGTAGATCCACCAGAGTCATTGCATGTGTGTTCTTTTCACAAACCACATAAGGATCCACCAGTGTCATTGCATGTGTGTTCTTCTCACAAACCACAGTTAGTGTCATTGCATGTCTGTTCTTTCCACATACCACATAAGGATTCACCAGTGTCATTAGATATGTGTTCTTTTCATTAACCACACCCAGTGTCATTGCATGTGTGTTCTTCTCACCTACCACATATGGATCCACAAGAGTTCATTGCATGTCTGTTATTTTCACAACCACATGGATCCACTAGTGTCATTGCATGTGTGTTCTTTTCACAAACCACATGTAGATCCACCAGAGTCATTGCATGTGTGTTCTTTTCACAAACCACATAAGGATCCACCAGTGTCATTGCATGTGTGTTCTTCTCACAAACCACATATCGAGCCACCAGTGTCATTGCATGTGTGTTCTTTTCACAAACCACATATGGATCCACCAGAGTTCATTGCATGTCTGTTCTTCTCACAAACCACATATCGATCCACCAGTGTCATTGCATGTGTGTTCTTTTCACAAACCACATATGGATCCACCAGTGTCATTGCATGTGTGTTCTTTTCACAGACCACATATTGATCCACGAGTTTCATTGCATGTGTGTTATTTTCACAAACCACAACTAGAGTCATTGGATGTGTGTTCTTATCAGAAACCACATATGGATCCACTAGTGTGATTGCATGTCTGTTCTTTTCACCAACCATAGCTAGTGTCATTGCATGTCTGCTCTTTCCACATACCACATAAGGATCCACCAGTGTCATTGGATGTGTGTTCTTTTCATGAACCACACCCAGTGTCATTGGATGTGTGTTCTTCTCACAAACCACATATGGATCCACCAGTGTGATTGCATGTGTGTTCTTGTCACAAACCACATCTAGAGTCATTGCATGTGTGTTCATTTCACAAACCACATATGGATCCACAAGTGTGATTGGATGTGTGTTCTTCTCACAAACCACATATGGATCCACCAATGTGATTACATGTGTGTTCTTTTCACTAACCACATCTAGAGTCATTGCATGTGTGTTCTTTTCATAAACTACATAAGGATCCAGTAGTGTCATTGGATCTGTGTTCTTTTCATGAACCACACCCAGTGTCATTGCATGTGTGTTCTTCTCACAAACCACATATGGATCCACCAGTGTCGTTGGATGTGTGTTCTTCTCACAAACCACATATCGATCCACCAGTGTTATTGCATGTGTGTTCTTTTCAAAAACCACATATGGATCCACTAGAGTTCATTGCATGTATGTTCTTTTCACAAACCACATATGGATCCACTAGTGTCATTGCTTGTGTCTTATTTTCATCAACCATAGCCAGAGTCATTGCATGTGTGTTCTACTCACAAACCACATATGGATCCACCAGTGTCATTGCATGTGTGTTCTTTTCACAAACCACATATTGATCCACCAGTGTCATTGCATATGTGTTCTTATTGCAAACCACATATGGATCCACCAGAGTTCATTGCATGTCTGTTCTTTTCACAAACCACATATGGATCCACCAATGTCATTGCATGTGTGTTCTTTTCATTAACCATAGCTAGAGTCATTGCATGTGTGTTCTTTTCATGAACCACATGGATCCACCAGAGTCATTGCATGTGTGTTCATTTCATTAACCACAACTGGAGTCATTGCATGTGTGTTCTTCTCACAAACAACATATGGATCCACCAGTGTCATTTGATGTGTGTTCTTCTCACAAACCACAGTAAGTGTCATTGCATGTCTGTTCTTTCCACATACCACATAAGGATTCACCAGTGTCATTAGATGTGTGTTCTTTTCATTAACCACACCTAGTGTCATTGCATGTGTGTTATTCTCACCTACCACATATGGATCCACCAGAGTTCATTGCATGTCTGTTATTTTCACAACCACATGGATCCACTAGTGTCATTGCATGTGTGTTCTTTTCATGAACCACATGTAGATCCACCAGAGTCATTGCATGTGTGTTCTTTTCACAAACCACATAAGGATCCACCAGTGTCATTGCATGTGTGTTCTTCTCACAAACCACAGTTAGTGTCATTGCATGTCTGTTCTTTCCACATACCACATAAGGATTCACCAGTGTCATTAGATATGTGTTCTTTTCATTAACCACACCCAGTGTCATTGCATGTGTGTTCTTCTCACCTACCACATATGGATCCACAAGAGTTCATTGCATGTCTGTTATTTTCACAACCACATGGATCCACTAGTGTCATTGCATGTGTGTTCTTTTCACAAACCACATGTAGATCCACCAGAGTCATTGCATGTGTGTTCTTTTCACAAACCACATAAGGATCCACAAGTGTCATTGCATGTGTGTTCTTCTCACAAACCACATATCGAGCCACCAGTGTCATTGCATGTGTGTTCTTTTCACAAACCACATATGGATCCACCAGAGTTCATTGCATGTCTGTTCTTCTCACAAACCACATATCGATTCACCAGTGTCATTGCATGTGTGTTCTTTTCACAAACCACATATGGATCCACCAGTGTCATTGCATGTGTGTTCTTTTCACAGACCACATATTGATCCACGAGTTTCATTGCATGTGTGTTATTTTCACAAACCACAACTGGAGTCATTAGATGTGTGTTCTTATCAGAAACCACATATGGATCCACTAGTGTGATTGCATGTCTGTTCTTTTCACAAACCATAGCTAGTGTCATTGCATGTCTGCTCTTTCCACATACCACATAAGGATCCACCAGTGTCATTGGATGTGTGTTCTTTTCATGAACCACACCCAGTGTCAGTGGATGTGTGTTCTTCTCACAAACCACATATGGATCCACCAGTGTGATTGCATGTGTGTTCTTTTCACAAACCACATCTAGAGTCATTGCATGTGTGTTCATTTCACAAACCACATATGGATCCACAAGTGTGATTGGATGTGTGTTCTTCTCACAAACCACATATGGATCCACCAATGTGATTGCATGTGTGTTCTTTTCACTAACCACATCTAGAGTCATTGCATGTGTGTTCTTTTCATAAACTACATAAGGATCCACTAGTGTCATTGGATCTGTGTTCTTTTCATGAACCACACCCAGTGTCATTGCATGTGTGTTCTTCTCACAAACCACATATGGATCCACCAGTGTCGTTGGATGTGTGTTCTTCTCACAAACCACATATCGATCCACCAGTGTTATTGCATGTGTGTTCTTTTCAAAAACCACATATGGATCCACTAGAGTTCATTGCATGTATGTTCTTTTCACAAACCACATATGGATCCACTAGTGTCATTGCTTGTGTCTTATTTTCATCAACCATAGCCAGAGTCATTGCATGTGTGTTCTACTCACAAACCACATATGGATCCACCAGTGTCATTGCATGTGTGTTCTTTTCACAAACCACATATTGATCCACCAGTGTCATTGCATATGTGTTCTTATTGCAAACCACATATGGATCCACCAGAGTTCATTGCATGTCTGTTCTTTTCACAAACCACATATGGATCCCCCAATGTCATTGCATGTGTGTTCTTTTCATTAACCATAGCTAGAGTCATTGCATGTGTGTTCTTTTCATGAACCACATGGATCCACCAGAGTCATTGCATGTGTGTTCTTTTCATTAACCACAACTAGAGTCATTGCATGTGTGTTCTTCTCACAAACAACATATGGATCCACCAGTGTCATTTGATGTGTATTCTTCTCACAAACCACAGTTAGTGTCATTGCATGTCTGTTCTTTCCACATACCACATAAGGATTCACCAGTGTCATTAGATGTGTGTTCTTTTCATTAACCACACCCAGTGTCACTGCATGTGTGTTCTTCTCACCTACCACATATGGATCCACCAGAGTTCATTGCATGTCTGTTATTTTCACAACCACATGGATCCACTAGTGTCATTGCATGTGTGTTCTTTTCACAAACCACATGTGGATCCACCAGAGTCATTGCATGTGTGTTCTTCTCAGAAACTACATAAGGATCCACCAGTGTCATTGCATGTGTGTTCTTCTCACAAACCACATATCGATCCACCAGTGTCATTGCATGTGTGTTCTTTTCACAAACCACATATGGATCCAGCAGAGTTCATTGCATGTCTCTTCTTCTCACAAACCACATATCGATCCACCAGTGTCATTGCATGTGTGTTATTTTCACAAACCACATATGGATCCACCAGTGTCATTGCATGTGTGTTCTTTTCACAGACCACATATTGATCCACGAGTGTCATTGCATGTGTGTTATTTTCACAAACCACAACTAGAATCATTGGATGTGTGTTCTTCTCAGAAACCACATATGGATCCACTAGTGTGATTGCATGTCTGTTCTTTTCATAAACCATAGCTAGTGTCATTGCATGTCTATTCTTTCCAAATACCACATAAGGATCCACCAGTGTCATTGGATGTGTGTTCTTTTAATGAACCACACCCAGTGTCATTGGATGTGTGTTCTTCTCACAAACCACATATGGATCCACCAGTGTGATTGCATGTGTGTTCTTTTCACAAACCACATCTAGAGTCATTGCATGTGTGTTCATTTCACAAACCACATATGGATCCACAAGTGTGATTGGATGTGTGTTCTTCTCACAAACCACATATGGATCCACCAATGTGATTGCATGTGTGTTCTTTTCATTAACCACATCTAGATTCATTGCATGTGTGTTCTTTTCACAAACTACATAAGGATTCACTAGTGTCATTGGATGTGTGTTCTTTTCATGAACCACACCCAGTGTCATTGCATGTGTGTTCTTCTCACAAGCCACATATGGATCCACTAGTGTCGTTGGATGTTTGTTCTTTTGACAAACCACATATCGATCCACCAGTGTCATTGCATGTGTGTTCTTTTCAAAAACCACATATGGATCCACCAGAGTTTATTGCATGTATGTTCTTTTCACAAACCACATATGGATCAACCAGTGTCTTTGCATGTGTCTTATTTTCATTAACCACAGCCAGAGTCATTGCATGTGTGTTCTTATTACAAACCACATATGGATCCACCAGTGTCATTGCATGTGTGTTCTTTTCATGAACCACACCTAGTATTATTGCATGTGTGTTCTTCTCACAAAACACATATGGATCCACCAGTGTCATTGCATGTGTGTTCTTTTCAGAAACCACATATTGATCCACCGGTGACATTGCATGTGTGTTCTTTTCACAAACCACAACTAGTCATTGGAGGTGTGTTCTTCTCACAAACCACATATGGGTCCACCAGTGTGATTTCATGTCTATTCTTTCCATAGACGACATAAGGATCCACCGGTGTCATTGGATGTGTGTTCTTTTCATGAACCACACCCAGTGTCATTGCATGTGTGTTCTTCTCACAAACCACATATGGATCCACAAGTGTCATTGCATGTGTGTTCTTTTCACAAACCACATATTGATCCACGAGTGTCATTGCATGTGTGTTATTTTCACAAACCACAACTAGAGTCATTGGATGTGTGTTCTTCTCAGAAACCACATATGGATCCACTAGTGTGATTGCATGTTCGTTCTTTTCACAAACCATAGCTAGTGTCATTGCATGTCTGTTCTTTCCACATACCACATAAGGATCCACTAGTGTCATTGGATGTGTGTTCTTTTCATGAACCACACGAGTGTCATTGGATTTGTGTTCTTCTCACAAACCACATATGGATCCACCAGTGTGATTGCATGTGTGTTCTTTCCACAAACCACACCTAGTGTCATTGGATTTGTGTTCTTCTCACAAACCACATATGGATCCACTAGTGTGATTGCATGTGTGTTCTTTCCACAAACCACATCTAGAGTCATTGCATGTGTGTTCTTTTCACAAACAACATATGGATCCACAAGTGTGATTGGATGTGTGTTCTTCTCACAAACCACATATGGATCCACCAGTGTGATTGCATGTGTGTTCTTTTCACTAACCACATCTAGAGTCATTGCATGTGTGTTCTTTTCACAAACCACATAAGGATCCACCAGTGGCATTGGATGTGTGTTCTTTTCATGAACCGCACCTAGTGTCATTGCATGTGTCTTCTTCTCACAAACCACATATGGATCCACCAGTGTCGTTGGATGTGTGTTCTTCTCACAAACCACATATCGATCCACCAGTGCCATTGCATGTGTGTTCTTTTCAAAAACCACATACGGATCCACCAGAGTTCATTGCATGTATGTTCTTTTCACAAACCACATATGGATCCACTAGTGTCATTGCATGTGTCTTATTTTCATTAACCATAGCCAGAGTCTTTGCATGTGTGTTCTTCTCACAAACCACATATGGATCCACCAGTGTCATTGCATGTGTGTTCTTTTCACAAACCACATATTGATCCACCAGTTTCATTGCATGTGTGTGTTCTTCTCACAAACCACATATGGATCCACCAGAGTTCATTGCATGTATGTTCTTTTCACAAACCACAAATGGATCCACTAGAGTTCATTGCATGTGTGTTCTTTTCATTAACCATAGCTAGAGTCATTGCATGTGTGTTATTTTCATGAACCACATGGATCCACCATTGTCATTGCATGTGTGTTCTTCTCACAAATCACATATGGATCCACCAGTGTCATTTGATGTGTGTTCTTCTCACAAACCACAGTTAGTGTCATTGCATGTCTGTTCTTTCCACAGACCACATAAGGATTCACCAGTGTCATTAGATGTGTGTTCTTTTCATTAACCACACCCAGTGTCATTGCATGTGTGTTCTTCTCACCTACCACATATGGATCCACCAGAGTTCATTGCATGTCTGTTACTTTCACAACCACATGGATCCACTAGTGTCATTGCATGTGTGTTCTTTTCACAAACCACATGTGGATCCATCAGAGTCATTGCATGTGTGTTCTTTTCACAAACCACATAAGGATCCACTAGTGTCAATGCATGTGTGTTCTTATCACAAACCACATATCGATCCACCAGTGTCATTGCATGTGTGTTCTTTTCACAAACCACATATGGATCCACCAGAGTTCATTGCATGTATGTTCTTCTCACAAACCACATATCGATCCACCAGTGTCATTGCATGTGTGTTATTTTCACAAACCACATATGGATCCACCAGTGTCATTGCATGTGTGTTCTTTTCACAGACCACATATTGATCCACGAGTGTCATTGCATGTGTGTTATTTTCATTAACCATAGCTTGATTCATTGCATGTGTGTTCTTCTCACAAACCACATATGGATCCACCAGTGTCATTGCATGTGTGTTCTTTTCACAAACCACATATTGATCCACCAGTGGCATTGCATATGTGTTCTTATCGCAAACCACATATGGATCCACCAGTGTTCATTGCATGTCTGTTCTTTTCACAAACCACATATGGATCCACCAGTGTCATTGCATGTGTGTTCTTTTCATTAACCATAGCTAGAGTCATTGCATGTGTGTTCTTTTCATGAACCACATGGATCCACTAGAGTCATTGCATGTGTGTTCTTTTCATTAACCACAACTAGAGTCATTGCATGTGTGTTCTTCTCACAAACCACATATGGATCCATCAGAGGCATTGTATGTCTGTTCTTTTCACAAACCACAGCTAGTGTCATTGCATGTCCGTTCCTTCCACAGACCACATAAGGATCCACTAGTGTCATTGGATGCGTTTTCTTTTCATGAACCACACCCGGTGTCATTGCATGTGTGTTCTTCTCACAAACCACATACGGTTCCACCAGAGTTCATTAGATCTCTATTATTTTCACAAACCACATGGATCCACCAGTGCCATTGCATGTGTGTTCTTTTCACAAACCACATGTGGATCCACCAGAGTCATTGGATGGGTGATATTTTCAGAAACCACATAAGGATCCACCAGTGTCATTGCATGTGTGTTCTTTTCATGAACCACACCTAGTATTATTGCATGTGTGTTCTTGTCAGAAAGCACATATGGATCCACCAGTGTCATTGCATGTGTGTTCTTTTCAGAAACCACATATTGATCCACCAGTGTCATTGCATGTGTGTTCTTTTCACAAACCACAACTACTCATTGGGGGTGTGTTCTTCTCACAAACCACATATGAATCCACCAGTGTGATTTCATGTCTATTCTTTCCACATACGACATAAGGATCCAGAAGTGTCATTGGATGTGTGTTCTTTTCATGAACCGCACCCAGTGTCATTGCATGTTTGTTCTTCTCACAAACCACATATGGATCCACCAGTGTCATTGCATGTGTGTTCTTTTCACAAACCACATATTGATCCACGAGTGTCATTGCATGTGTGTTATTTTCACAAACCACAACTAGAGTCATTGGATGTGTGTTCTTCTCAGAAACCACATATGGATCCACCAGTGTGATTGCATGTCTATTCTTTTCACAAACCATAGCTAGTGCCATTGCATGTCTGTTCTTTCCACATACCACATAAGGATCCACCAGTGTCATTGGATGTGTGTTCTTCTCACAGACCACATATGGATCCACTAGTGTGATTGTATGTGTGTTCTTTTCACAGACCACATATTGATCCACGAGTGTCATTGCATGTGTGTTATTTTCATTAACCATAGCTTGATTCATTGCATGTGTGTTCTTCTCACAAACCACATATGGATCCACCAGTGTCATTGCATGTGTGTTCTTTTCACAAACCACATATTGATCCACCAGTGGCATTGCATATGTGTTCTTATCGCAAACCACATATGGATCCACCAGTGTTCATTGCATGTCTGTTCTTTTCACAAACCACATATGGATCCACCAGTGTCATTGCATGTGTGTTCTTTTCATTAACCATAGCTAGAGTCATTGCATGTGTGTTCTTTTCATGAACCACATGGATCCACTAGAGTCATTGCATGTGTGTTCTTTTGATTAACCACAACTAGAGTCATTGCATGTGTGTTCTTCTCACAAACCACATATGGATCCATCAGAGGCATTGTATGTCTGTTCTTTTCAGAAACCACAGCTAGTGTCATTGCATGTCCGTTCCTTCCACACACCACATAAGGATCCACTAGTGTCATTGGATGCGTTTTATTTTCATGAACCACACCCGGTGTCATTGCATGCGTGTTCTTCTCACAAACCACATACGGTTCCACCAGAGTTCATTAGATCTCTGTTATTTTCACAAACCACATGGATCCACCAGTGCCATTGCATGTGTGTTCTTTTCACAAACCACATGTGGATCCACCAGAGTCATTGGATGGGTGATATTTTCAGAAACCACATAAGGATCCACCAGTGTCATTGCATGTGTGTTCTTTTCATGAACCACACCTAGTATTATTGCATATGTGTTCTTGTCAGAAAACACATAAGGATCCACCAGTGTCATTGCATGTGTGTTCTTTTCAGAAACCACATATTGATCCACCAGTGTCATTGCATGTGTGTTCTTTTCACAAACCACAACTAATCATTGGAGGTGTGTTCTTCTCACAAACCACATATGAATCCACCAGTGTGATTTCATGTCTATTCTTTCCACATACGACATAAGGATCCAGCAGTGTCATTGGATGTGTGTTCTTTTCATGAACCGCACCCAGTGTCATTGCATGTTTGTTCTTCTCACAAACCACATATGGATCCACCAGTGTCATTGCATGTGTGTTCTTTTCACACACAACATATTGATCCACGAGTGTCATTGCATGTGTGTTATTTTCACAAACCACAACTAGAGTCATTGGATGTGTGTTCTTCTCAGAAACCACATATGGATCCACCAGTGTGATGGCATGTCTATTTTTTTCACAAACCATAGCTAGTGCCATTGCATGTCTGTTCTTTCCACATACCACATAAGGATCCACCAGTGTCATTGGATGTGTGTTCTTCTCACAGACCACATATGGATCCACTAGTGTGATTGTATGTGTGTTCTTTTCACAAACCACATCTAGAGTCATTAAATGTGTGTTCTTTTCACAAACCACATATGGATCCACAAGTGTGATTGGATGTGTGTTCTTCTCACAAACCACATATGGATCCACCAGTGTGATTGCATGTGTGTTCTTTTCACTAACCACATCTAGAGTCATTGCATGTGTGTTCTTTTCACAAACCACATAAGGATCCACCAGTGGCATTGGATGTGTGTTCTTTTCATAAACCACGCCCAGTGTCATTGCATGTGTGTTCTTCTCACAAACCACATATGGATCCACCAGTGTCGTTGGATGTGTGTTCGTCTCACAAACCACATATTGATCCACCAGTGTCATTGCATGTATGTTCTTTTATAAAACCACATATGGATCCACCAGAGTTCATTGGATGTATGTTCTTTTCACAAACCACATATAGATCCACCAGTGTCATTGCATGTGTCTTATTTTCATTAACCATAGCCAGAGTCATTGCATGTGTGTTCTTCTCACAAACCACATATGGATCCACCAGTGTCATTGCATGTGTGTTCTTTTCACAAACCACATAAATATCCACCAGTGTCATTGCATGTGTGTGTTCTTCTCACAAACCACATATGGATCCACTAGAGTTCATTGCATGTCTGTTCTTTTCACAAACCACATATGGATCCACCAGTGTCATTGCATGTGTGTTCTTTTCATTAACCATAGCTAGAGTCATTGCATGTGGGTTCTTTTCATGAACCACATGGATCCACCAGAGTCATTGCATGTGTGTGTTGTTCTCACAAACCTCATATGGATCCACCAGAGTTCATTGCATGTCTGTTCTTTTCACAAACCATATATGGATCCACCAGTGTCATTGCATGTGTGTTCTTTTCATTAACCATAGCTAGAGTCATTGCATGTGTGTTCTTTTCATGAACCACACGGATCCACCAGAGTCATTGCATGTGTGTTCTTTTCATTAACCACAACTAGTGTCATTGCATGTCTATTCTTTCCACAGACCACATAAGGATTCACCAGTGTCATTAGATGTGTGTTCTTTTCATTAACCACACCCAGTGTCATTGCATGTGTGTTCTTCTCACAAACCACATACGGTTCCACCAGAGTTCATTAGATCTCTGTTATTTTCACAAACCACATGGATCCACCAGTGCCATTACATGTGTGTTCTTTTCACAAACCACATGTGGATCCACCAGAGTCATTGGATGGGTGATATTTTCAGAAACCACATAAGGATCCACCAGTGTCATTGCATGTGTGTTCTTTTCATGAACCACACCTAGTATTATTGCATGTGTGTTCTTGTCAGAAAACACATATGGATCCACCAGTGTCATTGCATGTGTGTTCTTTTCAGAAACCACATATTGATCCACCAGTGTCATTGCATGTGTGTTCTTTTCAGAAACCACAACTACTCATTGGAGGTGTGTTCTTCTCACAAACCACATATGAATCCACCAGTGTGATTTCATGTCTATTCTTTCCACATACGACATAAGGATCCAGCAGTGTCATTGGATGTGTGTTCTTTTCATGAACCGCACCCAGTGTCATTGCATGTTTGTTCTTCTCACAAACCACATATGGATCCACCAGTGCCATTGCATGTGTGTTCTTTTCACAAACCACATATTGATCCACGAGTGTCATTGCATGTGTGTTATTTTCACAAACCACAACTAGAGTCATTGGATGTGTGTTCTTCTCAGAAACCACATATGGATCCACCAGTGTGATTGCATGTCTATTCTTTTCACAAACCATAGCTAGTGCCATTGCATGTCTGTTCTTTCCACATACCACATAAGGATCCACCAGTGTCATTGGATGTGTGTTCTTCTCACAGACCACATATGGATCCACTAGTGTGATTGTATGTGTGTTCTTTTCACAGACCACATATTGATCCACGAGTGTCATTGCATGTGTGTTATTTTCATTAACCATAGCTTGATTCATTGCATGTGTGTTCTTCTCACAAACCACATATGGATCCACCAGTGTCATTGCATGTGTGTTCTTTTCACAAACCACATATTGATCCACCAGTGGCATTGCATATGTGTTCTTATCGCAAACCACATATGGATCCACCAGTGTTCATTGCATGTCTGTTCTTTTCACAAACCACATATGGATCCACCAGTGTCATTGCATGTGTGTTCTTTTCATTAACCATAGCTAGAGTCATTGCATGTGTGTTCTTTTCATGAACCACATGGATCCACTAGAGTCATTGCATGTGTGTTCTTTTGATTAACCACAACTAGAGTCATTGCATGTGTGTTCTTCTCACAAACCACATATGGATCCATCAGAGGCATTGTATGTCTGTTCTTTTCAGAAACCACAGCTAGTGTCATTGCATGTCCGTTCCTTCCACACACCACATAAGGATCCACTAGTGTCATTGGATGCGTTTTATTTTCATGAACCACACCCGGTGTCATTGCATGCGTGTTCTTCTCACAAACCACATACGGTTCCACCAGAGTTCATTAGATCTCTGTTATTTTCACAAACCACATGGATCCACCAGTGCCATTGCATGTGTGTTCTTTTCACAAACCACATGTGGATCCACCAGAGTCATTGGATGGGTGATATTTTCAGAAACCACATAAGGATCCACCAGTGTCATTGCATGTGTGTTCTTTTCATGAACCACACCTAGTATTATTGCATATGTGTTCTTGTCAGAAAACACATATGGATCCACCAGTGTCATTGCATGTGTGTTCTTTTCAGAAACCACATATTGATCCACCAGTGTCATTGCATGTGTGTTCTTTTCACAAACCACAACTAATCATTGGAGGTGTGTTCTTCTCACAAACCACATATGAATCCACCAGTGTGATTTCATGTCTATTCTTTCCACATACGACATAAGGATCCAGCAGTGTCATTGGATGTGTGTTCTTTTCATGAACCGCACCCAGTGTCATTGCATGTTTGTTCTTCTCACAAACCACATATGGATCCACCAGTGTCATTGCATGTGTGTTCTTTTCACACACAACATATTGATCCACGAGTGTCATTGCATGTGTGTTATTTTCACAAACCACAACTAGAGTCATTGGATGTGTGTTCTTCTCAGAAACCACATATGGATCCACCAGTGTGATGGCATGTCTATTTTTTCACAAACCATAGCTAGTGCCATTGCATGTCTGTTCTTTCCACATACCACATAAGGATCCACCAGTGTCATTGGATGTGTGTTCTTCTCACAGACCACATATGGATCCACTAGTGTGATTGTATGTGTGTTCTTTTCACAAACCACATCTAGAGTCATTAAATGTGTGTTCTTTTCACAAACCACATATGGATCCACAAGTGTGATTGGATGTGTGTTCTTCTCACAAACCACATATGGATCCACCAGTGTGATTGCATGTGTGTTCTTTTCACTAACCACATCTAGAGTCATTGCATGTGTGTTCTTTTCACAAACCACATAAGGATCCACCAGTGGCATTGGATGTGTGTTCTTTTCATAAACCACGCCCAGTGTCATTGCATGTGTGTTCTTCTCACAAACCACATATGGATCCACCAGTGTCGTTGGATGTGTGTTCGTCTCACAAACCACATATTGATCCACCAGTGTCATTGCATGTATGTTCTTTTATAAAACCACATATGGATCCACCAGAGTTCATTGGATGTATGTTCTTTTCACAAACCACATATAGATCCACCAGTGTCATTGCATGTGTCTTATTTTCATTAACCATAGCCAGAGTCATTGCATGTGTGTTCTTCTCACAAACCACATATGGATCCACCAGTGTCATTGCATGTGTGTTCTTTTCACAAACCACATAAATATCCACCAATGTCATTGCATGTGTGTGTTCTTCTCACAAACCACATATGGATCCACTAGAGTTCATTGCATGTCTGTTCTTTTCACAAACCACATATGGATCCACCAGTGTCATTGCATGTGTGTTCTTTTCATTAACCATAGCTAGAGTCATTGCATGTGGGTTCTTTTCATGAACCACATGGATCCACCAGAGTCATTGCATGTGTGTGTTGTTCTCACAAACCTCATATGGATCCACCAGAGTTCATTGCATGTCTGTTCTTTTCACAAACCACATATGGATCCACCAGTGTCATTGCATGTGTGTTCTTTTAATTAACCATAGCTAGAGTCATTGCATGTGTGTTCTTTTCATGAACCACACGGATCCACCAGAGTCATTGCATGTGTGTTCTTTTCATTAACCACAACTAGTGTCATTGCATGTCTATTCTTTCCACAGACCACATAAGGATTCACCAGTGTCATTAGATGTGTGTTCTTTTCATTAACCACACCCAGTGTCATTGCATGTGTGTTCTTCTCACAAACCACATACGGTTCCACCAGAGTTCATTAGATCTCTGTTATTTTCACAAACCACATGGATCCACCAGTGCCATTACATGTGTGTTCTTTTCACAAACCACATGTGGATCCACCAGAGTCATTGGATGGGTGATATTTTCAGAAACCACATAAGGATCCACCAGTGTCATTGCATGTGTGTTCTTTTCATGAACCACACCTAGTATTATTGCATGTGTGTTCTTGTCAGAAAACACATATGGATCCACCAGTGTCATTGCATGTGTGTTCTTTTCAGAAACCACATATTGATCCACCAGTGTCATTGCATGTGTGTTCTTTTCAGAAACCACAACTACTCATTGGAGGTGTGTTCTTCTCACAAACCACATCTGAATCCACCAGTGTGATTTCATGTCTATTCTTTCCACATACGACATAAGGATCCAGCAGTGTCATTGGATGTGTGTTCTTTTCATGAACCGCACCCAGTGTCATTGCATGTTTGTTCTTCTCACAAACCACATATGGATCCACCAGTGCCATTGCATGTGTGTTCTTTTCACAAACCACATATTGATCCACGAGTGTCATTGCATGTGCGTTATTTTCACAAACCACAACTAGAGTCATTGGATGTGTGTTCTTCTCAGAAACCACATATGGATCCACCAGTGTGATTGCATGTCTATTCTTTTCACAAACCATAGCTAGTGCCATTGCATGTCTGTTCTTTCCACATACCACATAAGGATCCACCAGTGTCATTGGATGTGTGTTCTTCTCACAGACCACATATGGATCCACTATTGTGATTGTATGTGTGTTCTTTTCACAAACCACATCTAGAGTCATTAAATGTGTGTTCTTTTCACAAACCACATATGGATCCACAAGTGTGATTGGATGTGTGTTCTTCTCACAAACCACATATGGATCCACCAGTGTGATTGCATGTGTGTTCTTTTCACTAACCACATCTAGAGTCATTGCATGTGTGTTCTTTTCACAAACCACATAAGGATCCACCAGTGGCATTGGATGTGTGTTCTTTTCATAAACCACGCCCAGTGTCATTGCATGTGTGTTCTTCTCACAAACCACATATGGATCCACCAGTGTCGTTGGATGTGTGTTCTTCTCACAAACCACATATCGATCCACCAGTGTCATTGCATGTATGTTCTTTTATAAAACCACATATGGATCCACCAGAGTTCATTGGATGTATGTTCTTTTCACAAACCACATATAGATCCACCAGTGTCATCGCATGTGTCTTATTTTCATTAACCATAGCCAGAGTCATTGCATGTGTGTTCTTCTCACAAACCACATATGGATCCACCAGTGTCATTGCATGTGTGTTCTTTTCACAAACCACATAAATATCCACCAGTGTCATTGCATGTGTGTGTTCTTCTCACAAACCACATATGGATCCACTAGAGTTCATTGCATGTCTGTTCTTTTCACAAACCACATATGGATCCACCAGTGTCATTGCATGTGTGTTCTTTTCATTAACCATAGCTAGAGTCATTGCATGTGGGTTCTTTTCATGAACCACATGGATCCACCAGAGTCATTGCATGTGTGTTCTTTTCACTAACCACAACTAGTGTCATTGCATGTCTGTTCTTTCCACAGACCACATAAGGATTCACCAGTGTCATTAGATGTGTGTTCTTTTCATTAACCACACCCAGTGTCATTGCATGTGTGTTCTTCTCACCTACCACATATGGATCCACCAGAGTTCATTGCATACCTGTTATTTTCACAACCACATGGATCCACTAGTGTCATTGCATGTGTGTTCTTTTCACAAACGACATGTGGATCCACCAGAGTCATTGGATGTGTGTTCTTTTCACAAACCACATAAGGATCCACCAGTGTTATTGCATATGTGTTCTTTTCACGAACCACACCTAGTGTCATTGCATGTGTGTTCTTCTCACAAACCACATATGGATCCACAAGTGTCATTGCATGTGTGTTATTTTCATTAACCATAGCTTGATTCATTGCATGTGTGTTCTTCTCACAAACCACATATGGATCCACCAGTGTCATTGCATGTGTGTTCTTTTCACAAACCACATATTGATCCACCAGTGGCATTGCATATGTGTTCTTATCGCAAACCACATATGGATCCACCAGTGTTCATTGCATGTCTGTTCTTTTCACAAACCACATATGGATCCACCAGTGTCATTGCATGTGTGTTCTTTTCATTAACCATAGCTAGAGTCATTGCATGTGTGTTCTTTTCATGAACCACATGGATCCACTAGAGTCATTGCATGTGTGTTCTTTTCATTAACCACAACTAGAGTCATTGCATGTGTGTTCTTCTCACAAACCACATATGGATCCATCAGAGGCATTGTATGTCTGTTCTTTTCACAAACCACAGCTAGTGTCATTGCATGTCCGTTCCTTCCACAGACCACATAAGGATCCACTAGTGTCATTGGATGCGTTTTCTTTTCATGAACCACACCCGGTGTCATTGCATGTGTGTTCTTCTCACAAACCACATACGGTTCCACCAGAGTTCATTAGATCTCTATTATTTTCACAAACCACATGGATCCACCAGTGCCATTGCATGTGTGTTCTTTTCACAAACCACATGTGGATCCACCAGAGTCATTGGATGGGTGATATTTTCAGAAACCACATAAGGATCCACCAGTGTCATTGCATGTGTGTTCTTTTCATGAACCACACCTAGTATTATTGCATGTGTGTTCTTGTCAGAAAGCACATATGGATCCACCAGTGTCATTGCATGTGTGTTCTTTTCAGAAACCACATATTGATCCACCAGTGTCATTGCATGTGTGTTCTTTTCACAAACCACAACTACTCATTGGGGGTGTGTTCTTCTCACAAACCACATATGAATCCACCAGTGTGATTTCATGTCTATTCTTTCCACATACGACATAAGGATCCAGAAGTGTCATTGGATGTGTGTTCTTTTCATGAACCGCACCCAGTGTCATTGCATGTTTGTTCTTCTCACAAACCACATATGGATCCACCAGTGTCATTGCATGTGTGTTCTTTTCACAAACCACATATTGATCCACGAGTGTCATTGCATGTGTGTTATTTTCACAAACCACAACTAGAGTCATTGGATGTGTGTTCTTCTCAGAAACCACATATGGATCCACCAGTGTGATTGCATGTCTATTCTTTTCACAAACCATAGCTAGTGCCATTGCATGTCTGTTCTTTCCACATACCACATAAGGATCCACCAGTGTCATTGGATGTGTGTTCTTCTCACAGACCACATATGGATCCACTAGTGTGATTGTATGTGTGTTCTTTTCACAGACCACATATTGATCCACGAGTGTCATTGCATGTGTGTTATTTTCATTAACCATAGCTTGATTCATTGCATGTGTGTTCTTCTCACAAACCACATATGGATCCACCAGTGTCATTGCATGTGTGTTCTTTTCACAAACCACATATTGATCCACCAGTGGCATTGCATATGTGTTCTTATCGCAAACCACATATGGATCCACCAGTGTTCATTGCATGTCTGTTCTTTTCACAAACCACATATGGATCCACCAGTGTCATTGCATGTGTGTTCTTTTCATTAACCATAGCTAGAGTCATTGCATGTGTGTTCTTTTCATGAACCACATGGATCCACTAGAGTCATTGCATGTGTGTTCTTTTGATTAACCACAACTAGAGTCATTGCATGTGTGTTCTTCTCACAAACCACATATGGATCCATCAGAGGCATTGTATGTCTGTTCTTTTCAGAAACCACAGCTAGTGTCATTGCATGTCCGTTCCTTCCACACACCACATAAGGATCCACTAGTGTCATTGGATGCGTTTTATTTTCATGAACCACACCCGGTGTCATTGCATGCGTGTTCTTCTCACAAACCACATACGGTTCCACCAGAGTTCATTAGATCTCTGTTATTTTCACAAACCACATGGATCCACCAGTGCCATTGCATGTGTGTTCTTTTCACAAACCACATGTGGATCCACCAGAGTCATTGGATGGGTGATATTTTCAGAAACCACATAAGGATCCACCAGTGTCATTGCATGTGTGTTCTTTTCATGAACCACACCTAGTATTATTGCATATGTGTTCTTGTCAGAAAACACATAAGGATCCACCAGTGTCATTGCATGTGTGTTCTTTTCAGAAACCACATATTGATCCACCAGTGTCATTGCATGTGTGTTCTTTTCACAAACCACAACTAATCATTGGAGGTGTGTTCTTCTCACAAACCACATATGAATCCACCAGTGTGATTTCATGTCTATTCTTTCCACATACGACATAAGGATCCAGCAGTGTCATTGGATGTGTGTTCTTTTCATGAACCGCACCCAGTGTCATTGCATGTTTGTTCTTCTCACAAACCACATATGGATCCACCAGTGTCATTGCATGTGTGTTCTTTTCACACACAACATATTGATCCACGAGTGTCATTGCATGTGTGTTATTTTCACAAACCACAACTAGAGTCATTGGATGTGTGTTCTTCTCAGAAACCACATATGGATCCACCAGTGTGATGGCATGTCTATTTTTTTCACAAACCATAGCTAGTGCCATTGCATGTCTGTTCTTTCCACATACCACATAAGGATCCACCAGTGTCATTGGATGTGTGTTCTTCTCACAGACCACATATGGATCCACTAGTGTGATTGTATGTGTGTTCTTTTCACAAACCACATCTAGAGTCATTAAATGTGTGTTCTTTTCACAAACCACATATGGATCCACAAGTGTGATTGGATGTGTGTTCTTCTCACAAACCACATATGGATCCACCAGTGTGATTGCATGTGTGTTCTTTTCACTAACCACATCTAGAGTCATTGCATGTGTGTTCTTTTCACAAACCACATAAGGATCCACCAGTGGCATTGGATGTGTGTTCTTTTCATAAACCACGCCCAGTGTCATTGCATGTGTGTTCTTCTCACAAACCACATATGGATCCACCAGTGTCGTTGGATGTGTGTTCGTCTCACAAACCACATATTGATCCACCAGTGTCATTGCATGTATGTTCTTTTATAAAACCACATATGGATCCACCAGAGTTCATTGGATGTATGTTCTTTTCACAAACCACATATAGATCCACCAGTGTCATTGCATGTGTCTTATTTTCATTAACCATAGCCAGAGTCATTGCATGTGTGTTCTTCTCACAAACCACATATGGATCCACCAGTGTCATTGCATGTGTGTTCTTTTCACAAACCACATAAATATCCACCAGTGTCATTGCATGTGTGTGTTCTTCTCACAAACCACATATGGATCCACTAGAGTTCATTGCATGTCTGTTCTTTTCACAAACCACATATGGATCCACCAGTGTCATTGCATGTGTGTTCTTTTCATTAACCATAGCTAGAGTCATTGCATGTGGGTTCTTTTCATGAACCACATGGATCCACCAGAGTCATTGCATGTGTGTGTTGTTCTCACAAACCTCATATGGATCCACCAGAGTTCATTGCATGTCTGTTCTTTTCACAAACCATATATGGATCCACCAGTGTCATTGCATGTGTGTTCTTTTCATTAACCATAGCTAGAGTCATTGCATGTGTGTTCTTTTCATGAACCACACGGATCCACCAGAGTCATTGCATGTGTGTTCTTTTCATTAACCACAACTAGTGTCATTGCATGTCTATTCTTTCCACAGACCACATAAGGATTCACCAGTGTCATTAGATGTGTGTTCTTTTCATTAACCACACCCAGTGTCATTGCATGTGTGTTCTTCTCACAAACCACATACGGTTCCACCAGAGTTCATTAGATCTCTGTTATTTTCACAAACCACATGGATCCACCAGTGCCATTACATGTGTGTTCTTTTCACAAACCACATGTGGATCCACCAGAGTCATTGGATGGGTGATATTTTCAGAAACCACATAAGGATCCACCAGTGTCATTGCATGTGTGTTCTTTTCATGAACCACACCTAGTATTATTGCATGTGTGTTCTTGTCAGAAAACACATATGGATCCACCAGTGTCATTGCATGTGTGTTCTTTTCAGAAACCACATATTGATCCACCAGTGTCATTGCATGTGTGTTCTTTTCAGAAACCACAACTACTCATTGGAGGTGTGTTCTTCTCACAAACCACATATGAATCCACCAGTGTGATTTCATGTCTATTCTTTCCACATACGACATAAGGATCCAGCAGTGTCATTGGATGTGTGTTCTTTTCATGAACCGCACCCAATGTCATTGCATGTTTGTTCTTCTCACAAACCACATATGGATCCACCAGTGCCATTGCATGTGTGTTCTTTTCACAAACCACATATTGATCCACGAGTGTCATTGCATGTGTGTTATTTTCACAAACCACAACTAGAGTCATTGGATGTGTGTTCTTCTCAGAAACCACATATGGATCCACCAGTGTGATTGCATGTCTATTCTTTTCACAAACCATAGCTAGTGCCATTGCATGTCTGTTCTTTCCACATACCACATAAGGATCCACCAGTGTCATTGGATGTGTGTTCTTCTCACAGACCACATATGGATCCACTAGTGTGATTGTATGTGTGTTCTTTTCACAGACCACATATTGATCCACGAGTGTCATTGCATGTGTGTTATTTTCATTAACCATAGCTTGATTCATTGCATGTGTGTTCTTCTCACAAACCACATATGGATCCACCAGTGTCATTGCATGTGTGTTCTTTTCACAAACCACATATTGATCCACCAGTGGCATTGCATATGTGTTCTTATCGCAAACCACATATGGATCCACCAGTGTTCATTGCATGTCTGTTCTTTTCACAAACCACATATGGATCCACCAGTGTCATTGCATGTGTGTTCTTTTCATTAACCATAGCTAGAGTCATTGCATGTGTGTTCTTTTCATGAACCACATGGATCCACTAGAGTCATTGCATGTGTGTTCTTTTGATTAACCACAACTAGAGTCATTGCATGTGTGTTCTTCTCACAAACCACATATGGATCCATCAGAGGCATTGTATGTCTGTTCTTTTCAGAAACCACAACTAGTGTCATTGCATGTCCGTTCCTTCCACACACCACATAAGGATCCACTAGTGTCATTGGATGCGTTTTATTTTCATGAACCACACCCGGTGTCATTGCATGCGTGTTCTTCTCACAAACCACATACGGTTCCACCAGAGTTCATTAGATCTCTGTTATTTTCACAAACCACATGGATCCACCAGTGCCATTGCATGTGTGTTCTTTTCACAAACCACATGTGGATCCACCAGAGTCATTGGATGGGTGATATTTTCAGAAACCACATAAGGATCCACCAGTGTCATTGCATGTGTGTTCTTTTCATGAACCACACCTAGTATTATTCCATATGTGTTCTTGTCAGAAAACACATATGGATCCACCAGTGTCATTGCATGTGTGTTCTTTTCAGAAACCACATATTGATCCACCAGTGTCATTGCATGTGTGTTCTTTTCACAAACCACAACTAATCATTGGAGGTGTGTTCTTCTCACAAACCACATATGAATCCACCAGTGTGATTTCATGTCTATTCTTTCCACATACGACATAAGGATCCAGCAGTGTCATTGGATGTGTGTTCTTTTCATGAACCGCACCCAGTGTCATTGCATGTTTGTTCTTCTCACAAACCACATATGGATCCACCAGTGTCATTGCATGTGTGTTCTTTTCACACACAACATATTGATCCACGAGTGTCATTGCATGTGTGTTATTTTCACAAACCACAACTAGAGTCATTGGATGTGTGTTCTTCTCAGAAACCACATATGGATCCACCAGTGTGATGGCATGTCTATTTTTTCACAAACCATAGCTAGTGCCATTGCATGTCTGTTCTTTCCACATACCACATAAGGATCCACCAGTGTCATTGGATGTGTGTTCTTCTCACAGACCACATATGGATCCACTAGTGTGATTGTATGTGTGTTCTTTTCACAAACCACATCTAGAGTCATTAAATGTGTGTTCTTTTCACAAACCACATATGGATCCACAAGTGTGATTGGATGTGTGTTCTTCTCACAAACCACATATGGATCCACCAGTGTGATTGCATGTGTGTTCTTTTCACTAACCACATCTAGAGTCATTGCATGTGTGTTCTTTTCACAAACCACATAAGGATCCACCAGTGGCATTGGATGTGTGTTCTTTTCATAAACCACGCCCAGTGTCATTGCATGTGTGTTCTTCTCACAAACCACATATGGATCCACCAGTGTCGTTGGATGTGTGTTCGTCTCACAAACCACATATTGATCCACCAGTGTCATTGCATGTATGTTCTTTTATAAAACCACATATGGATCCACCAGAGTTCATTGGATGTATGTTCTTTTCACAAACCACATATAGATCCACCAGTGTCATTGCATGTGTCTTATTTTCATTAACCATAGCCAGAGTCATTGCATGTGTGTTCTTCTCACAAACCACATATGGATCCACCAGTGTCATTGCATGTGTGTTCTTTTCACAAACCACATAAATATCCACCAATGTCATTGCATGTGTGTGTTCTTCTCACAAACCACATATGGATCCACTAGAGTTCATTGCATGTCTGTTCTTTTCACAAACCACATATGGATCCACCAGTGTCATTGCATGTGTGTTCTTTTCATTAACCATAGCTAGAGTCATTGCATGTGGGTTCTTTTCATGAACCACATGGATCCACCAGAGTCATTGCATGTGTGTGTTGTTCTCACAAACCTCATATGGATCCACCAGAGTTCATTGCATGTCTGTTCTTTTCACAAACCACATATGGATCCACCAGTGTCATTGCATGTGTGTTCTTTTAATTAACCATAGCTAGAGTCATTGCATGTGTGTTCTTTTCATGAACCACACGGATCCACCAGAGTCATTGCATGTGTGTTCTTTTCATTAACCACAACTAGTGTCATTGCATGTCTATTCTTTCCACAGACCACATAAGGATTCACCAGTGTCATTAGATGTGTGTTCTTTTCATTAACCACACCCAGTGTCATTGCATGTGTGTTCTTCTCACAAACCACATACGGTTCCACCAGAGTTCATTAGATCTCTGTTATTTTCACAAACCACATGGATCCACCAGTGCCATTACATGTGTGTTCTTTTCACAAACCACATGTGGATCCACCAGAGTCATTGGATGGGTGATATTTTCAGAAACCACATAAGGATCCACCAGTGTCATTGCATGTGTGTTCTTTTCATGAACCACACCTAGTATTATTGCATGTGTGTTCTTGTCAGAAAACACATATGGATCCACCAGTGTCATTGCATGTGTGTTCTTTTCAGAAACCACATATTGATCCACCAGTGTCATTGCATGTGTGTTCTTTTCAGAAACCACAACTACTCATTGGAGGTGTGTTCTTCTCACAAACCACATCTGAATCCACCAGTGTGATTTCATGTCTATTCTTTCCACATACGACATAAGGATCCAGCAGTGTCATTGGATGTGTGTTCTTTTCATGAACCGCACCCAGTGTCATTGCATGTTTGTTCTTCTCACAAACCACATATGGATCCACCAGTGCCATTGCATGTGTGTTCTTTTCACAAACCACATATTGATCCACGAGTGTCATTGCATGTGCGTTATTTTCACAAACCACAACTAGAGTCATTGGATGTGTGTTCTTCTCAGAAACCACATATGGATCCACCAGTGTGATTGCATGTCTATTCTTTTCACAAACCATAGCTAGTGCCATTGCATGTCTGTTCTTTCCACATACCACATAAGGATCCACCAGTGTCATTGGATGTGTGTTCTTCTCACAGACCACATATGGATCCACTATTGTGATTGTATGTGTGTTCTTTTCACAAACCACATCTAGAGTCATTAAATGTGTGTTCTTTTCACAAACCACATATGGATCCACAAGTGTGATTGGATGTGTGTTCTTCTCACAAACCACATATGGATCCACCAGTGTGATTGCATGTGTGTTCTTTTCACTAACCACATCTAGAGTCATTGCATGTGTGTTCTTTTCACAAACCACATAAGGATCCACCAGTGGCATTGGATGTGTGTTCTTTTCATAAACCACGCCCAGTGTCATTGCATGTGTGTTCTTCTCACAAACCACATATGGATCCACCAGTGTCGTTGGATGTGTGTTCTTCTCACAAACCACATATCGATCCACCAGTGTCATTGCATGTATGTTCTTTTATAAAACCACATATGGATCCACCAGAGTTCATTGGATGTATGTTCTTTTCACAAACCACATATAGATCCACCAGTGTCATCGCATGTGTCTTATTTTCATTAACCATAGCCAGAGTCATTGCATGTGTGTTCTTCTCACAAACCACATATGGATCCACCAGTGTCATTGCATGTGTGTTCTTTTCACAAACCACATAAATATCCACCAGTGTCATTGCATGTGTGTGTTCTTCTCACAAACCACATATGGATCCACTAGAGTTCATTGCATGTCTGTTCTTTTCACAAACCACATATGGATCCACCAGTGTCATTGCATGTGTGTTCTTTTCATTAACCATAGCTAGAGTCATTGCATGTGGGTTCTTTTCATGAACCACATGGATCCACCAGAGTCATTGCATGTGTGTTCTTTTCACTAACCACAACTAGTGTCATTGCATGTCTGTTCTTTCCACAGACCACATAAGGATTCACCAGTGTCATTAGATGTGTGTTCTTTTCATTAACCACACCCAGTGTCATTGCATGTGTGTTCTTCTCACCTACCACATATGGATCCACCAGAGTTCATTGCATACCTGTTATTTTCACAACCACATGGATCCACTAGTGTCATTGCATGTGTGTTCTTTTCACAAACGACATGTGGATCCACCAGAGTCATTGGATGTGTGTTCTTTTCACAAACCACATAAGGATCCACCAGTGTTATTGCATATGTGTTCTTTTCACGAACCACACCTAGTGTCATTGCATGTGTGTTCTTCTCACAAACCACATATGGATCCACAAGTGTCATTGCATGTGTATTCTTTTCACAAACCACATATTGATCCACCAGTGTCATTGCATGTGTGTTCTTTTCACAAATCACAACTAGAGTCATTGGATGTGTGTTCTTCTCACAAACCACATATGGATCCACCAGTTTGATTGCATGTTTGTTCTTTTCGCAAACCATAGCTAGTGTCATTGCATGTATGTTCTTTCCACATACCACATAAGGATCCACCAGTGTCATTAGATGTGTGTTATTTCCGTGAACCACACCTAGTCTCATTGCATGTGTGTTATTCTCACAAACCACATATGGATCCACTAGTGTCATTGGATGTGTGTTCTTTTCACAAACCACATATTGATCCACCAGTGTCATTGCACACGTGTTCTTCTCACAAACTAGATATGGATCCACCAGAGTTCATTGCATGTATGTTCTTTTCACAAACCACATATGGATCCACCAGTGTCATTGCATGTGTGTTCTTTTCATGAACCATAGCTAGAGTCATTGCATGTGTGTGTTTTTCATGAACCACATGGATCCACAAGAGTCATTGCATGTGTGTTCTTTTAATTAACCACAACTAGAGTCATTGCATGTGTGTTCTTCTAACAAATCACATATGGATCCATCAGTGTCATTATATGTCTGTTCTTTTCACAAACAACAACTAGTGTCATTGCTTGTCTGTTCTTTCCATAGACCACATAAGGATCCACCAGTGTTATTGGATGTGTGTTATTTTCATGAACCACACCCAGTGTCATTGGATGTGTCTTCTTCTCAAAAACCACATATGGATCCACCAGTGTGATTGGATGTGTGTTCTTTTCACAAACCACAGCTAGAGTCATTACATGTGTGTTATTTTCACAAACCACATATGGATCCACCAGTGTGATTTGATGTGTATTCTTCTCAGAAACCACATATGGATCCACCAGTGTGATTGCATGTCTGTTCTTTTCACAAACCACATCTAGAGTCATTCCATGTGTGTTCTTTTCACAAACCACATAAGGATCCACTAGTGTCATTGGATGTGTGTTCTTTTCATGAACCACACCCTGTGTCATTGCATGTGTGTTCTTCTGACAAACCACAGATGGATCCACCAGTGTCATTGCATGTGTGTTCTTTTCACAAACCACATATGGATCCACCAGTGTCATTGCATGTGTGTTCTTTTCACAGCCCACATATTGATCCACGAGTGTCATTGCATGTGTGTTATTTTCATTAACCATAGCTTGATTCATTGCATGTGTGTTCTTCTCACAAACCACATATGGATCCACCAGTGTCATTGCATGTGTGTTATTTTCACAAACCACATATTGATCCACCAGTGGCATTGCATATGTGTTCTTATCGCAAACCACATATGGATCCACCAGTGTTCATTGCATGTCTGTTCTTTTAACAAACCACATATGGATCCACCAGTGTCATTGCATGTGTGTTCTTTTCATTAACCATAGCTAGAGTCATTGCATGTGTGTTCTTCACAAACCACATATGGATCCACCAGTGTCATTGCATGTGTGTTCTTTTCACAAACCACATATTGATCCACCAGTGTCATTGCATGTGTGTGTTCTTCTCACAAACCACATATGGATCCACCAGAGTTCATTGCATGTCTGTTCTTTTCACAAACCACATATGGATCCACCAGTGTCATTGCATGTGTGTTCTTTTCATTAACCATAGCTAGAGTCATTGCATGTGTGTTCTTTTCATGAACCACATGGATCCACCAGAGTCATTGTATGTGTGTTCTTTTCATTAACCACAACCAGAGTCATTGCATGTGTGTTCTTCTCAGAAACCACATATGGATCCATCAGAGTCATTATATGTCTGTTCTGTTCACAAACCACAACTAGTGTCATTGCATGTCTGTTCTTTCCACAGACCACATAAGGATTCACCAGTGTCATTAGATGTGTGTTCTTTTCATTACCACACCCAGTGTCATTGCATGTGTGTTCTTCTCACCTACCACATATGGATCCACCAGAGTTCATTGCATCTCTGTTATTTTCACAACCACATGGATCCACTAGTGTCATTGCATGTGTGTTCTTTTTACAAACGACATGTGGATCCACCAGAGTCATTGCATGTGTGTTCTTTTCACAAACCACATAAGGATCCACCAGTGTTATTGCATATGTGTTCTTTTCACGAACCACACCTAGTGTCATTGCATGTGTGTTCTTCTCACAAACCACATATGGATCCACAAGTGTCATTGCTTGTGTATTCTTTTCACAAACCACATATTGATCCACCAGTGTCATTGCATGTGTGTTCTTTTCACAAACCACAACTAGAGTCATTGGATGTGTGTTCTTCTCACAAACCACATATGGATCCACCAGTTCGATTGCATGTTTGTTCTTTTCGCAAACCGTAGCTAGTGTCATTGCATGTATGTTCTTTCCACATACCACATAAGGATCCACCAGTGTCATTAGATGTGTGTTATTTCCATGAACCACACCTAGTGTCATTGCATGTGTGTTCTTCTCACAAACCACATATGGATCCACTAGTGTCATTGGATGTGTGTTCTTTTCACAAACCACATATTGATCCACCAGTATCATTGCACACGTGTTCTTCTCACAAACTAGATATGGATCCACCAGAGTTCATTGCATGTATGTTCTTTTCACAAACCACATATGGATCCACTAGTGTCATTGCATGTGTGTTCTTTTCATGAACCACAGCTAGAGTCATTGCATGTGTGTGTTTTTCATGAACCACATGGATCCACCAGAGTCATTGCATGTGTGTTCTTTTAATTAACCACAACTAGAGTCATTGCATGTGTTTTCTTCTCACAAATCACATATGGATCCATCAGTGTCATTGTATGTCTGTTCTTTTCACAAACAACAACTAGTGTCATTGCTTGTCTGTTCTTTCCATAGACCACATAAGGATCCACCAGTGTTATTGGATGTGTGTTATTTTCATGAACCACACCCAGTGTCATTGGATGTGTCTTCTTCTCACAAACCACATATGGATCCACCAGTGTGATTGGATGTGTGTTCTTTTCACAAACCACAGCTAGAGTCATTACATGTGTGTTATTTTCACAAACCACATATGGATCCACCAGTGTGATTGGATGTGTGTTCTTCTCAGAAACCACATATGGATCCACCAGTGTGATTGCATGTGTGTTCTTTTCACAAAACACATCTAGAGTCATTGCATGTGTGTTCTTTTCACAAACCACATAAGGATCCACTACTGTCATTGGATGTGTGTTCTTTTCATGAACCACACCCTGTGTCATTGCATGTGTGTTCTTCTGACAAACCACAGATGGATCCACCAGTGTCATTGCATGTGTGTTCTTTTCACAAACCACGGCTAGAGTCATTGCATGTTTGTTCTTTTCACTAACCACTTAAGGATCCACCAGAGTCATTGCATGTGTGTTCTATTCAGAAACCATATCTAGAGTCATTGCATGTGTGTTCTTTTCATTAACCACATCTAGAGTCATTGCATGTGTGTTCGTTTCACACACCACATATGGATCCACTAGTGTCTTTGCATGTGTGATCTTTTCACAAACCACAACTAGAGTGATTGGATGTGTGTTCTTCTCACAAACCACATATGGATCCACCAGTGTGATTGGATGTCTATTCTTTTCACAAACCATAGCTAGTGTCATTGCATGTCTGTTCTTTCCACAGACCACATAAGGATCCACCAGTGTCATTGGATGTGTGTTCTTTCCATGAACCACACCCAGTGTCATTGCATGTGTGTTTTTCTCAGAAACCACATATGGATCCACTAGTGTCATTGGATGTGTGTTCTTTTCACAAACCACATATTGATCCACCAATGTGATTGCACGTGTGTTCTTCTCAAAAACCACATATGGATCCACCAGAATTCATTGCAGGTATGTTGTTTTCACAAACCACATATGGATCCACAAGTGTCATTGCATGTGTGTTCTTTTCATTAACCATAGCTAGAGTTATTGCATGTGTGTTATTTTCATGAACCACATGGATCCACCAGAGTCATTGCATGTGTGTTGTTTGCATTAACCACAACTAGAGTCACTGCATGTGTGTTCTTCTCACAAACCACATTTGGATCCATCAGAGTCATTGTATGTCTGTTCTTTTCACAAACCACAGCTAGTGTCATTGCATGTCTGTTCTTTTCACAAACCACATAAGGTTCTACCAGTGTCACTGGATGTGTGTTCTTTTCATGAACCATACCTAGTGTCATTGCATGTGTGTTCTTCTCACCTACCACATATGGATCCACCAGAGTTCATTGCATGTCTGTTATTTTCACAAACCACATGGATCCACCAGTGTTATTGCATGTGTGTTCTTTTCACAAACCACATGTGGATCCACCAGAGTCATTGCATGTGTGTTCTTTTCACAAACCACATAAGGATCCACCAGTGTCATTGCATATGTGTTCTTTTGATGAACCACACCTAGTGTCATTGCATGTGTGTTCTTCTCACAAACCACATATGTATCCACAAGTGTCATTGCATGTGTATTCTTTTCACAAACCACATATTGATCCACCAGTGTCATTGCATGTGTGTTCTTTTCACAAACCACAACTAGAGTCATTGGATGTGTGTTCTTCTCACAAACCACATATGGATCCACTAGTTTGATTGCATGTCTGTTCTTTTCGCAAACCATAGCTAGTGTCATTGCATGTATGTTCTTTCCACAGACCACATAAGGATCCACCAGTGTTATTAGATGTGTGTTATTTTCATGAACCACACCTAGTGTCATTGGATGTGTGTTCTTCTCACAAACCACATCTGGATCCACTAGTGTCATTGGATGTGTGTTCTTTTCACAAACCACATATTGATCCACCAGTGTCATTGCATGTGTGTTCTTCTCACAAACTACATAGGTATCCACCAGAGTCCATTGCAAGTATGTTCTTTTCACAAACCACATATGGATCCACCAGTGTCATTGCATGTGTGTTCTTTTCATTAACCATAGCTAGAGTCATTGCATGTGTGTTCTTTTCATGAACCACATGGATCCACCAGAGTCATTGTATGTGTGTTCTTTTCATTAACCACAACCAGAGTCATTGCATGTGTGTTCTTCTCAGAAACCACATATGGATCCATCAGAGTCATTATATGTCTGTTCTGTTCACAAACCACAACTAGTGTCATTGCATGTCTGTTCTTTCCACAGACCACATAAGGATTCACCAGTGTCATTAGATGTGTGTTCTTTTCATTAACCACACCCAGTGTCATTGCATGTGTGTTCTTCTGACCTACCACATATGGATCCACCAGAGTTCATTGCATCTCTGTTATTTTCACAACCACATGGATCCACTAGTGTCATTGCATGTGTGTTCTTTTTACAATCGACATGTGGATCCACCAGAGTCATTGCATGTGTGTTCTTTTCACAAACCACATAAGGATCCACCAGTGTTATTGCATATGTGTTCTTTTCACGAACCACACCTAGTGTCATTGCATGTGTGTTCTTCTCACAAACCACATATGGATCCACAAGTGTCATTGCTTGTGTATTCTTTTCACAAACCACATATTGATCCACCAGTGTCATTGCATGTGTGTTCTTTTCACAAACCACAACTAGAGTCATTGGATGTGTGTTCTTCTCACAAACCACATATGGATCCACCAGTTTGATTGCATGTTTGTTCTTTTCGCAAACCGTAGCTAGTGTCATTGCATGTATGTTCTTTCCACATACCACATAAGGATCCACCAGTGTCATTAGATGTGTGTTATTTCCATGAACCACACCTAGTGTCATTGCATGTGTGTTCTTCTCACAAACCACATATGGATCCACTAGTGTCATTGGATGTGTGTTCTTTTCACAAACCACATATTGATCCACCAGTGTCATTGCACACGTGTTCTTCTCACAAACTAGATATGGATCCACCAGAGTTCATTGCATGTATGTTCTTTTCACAAACCACATATGGATCCACTAGTGTCATTGCATGTGTGTTCTTTTCATGAACCACAGCTAGAGTCATTGCATGTGTGTGTTTTTCATGAACCACATGGATCCACCAGAGTCATTGCATGTGTGTTCTTTTAATTAACCACAACTAGAGTCATTGCATGTGTGTTCTTCTCACAAATCACATATGGATCCATCAGTGTCATTGTATGTCTGTTCTTGTCACAAACAACAACTAGTGTCATTGCTTGTCTGTTCTTTCCATAGACCACATAAGGATCCACCAGTGTTATTGGATGTGTGTTATTTTCATGAACCACACCCAGTGTCATTGGATGTGTCTTCTTCTCACAAACCACATATGGATCCACCAGTGTGATTGGATGTGTGTTCTTTTCACAAACCACAGCTAGAGTCATTACATGTGTGTTATTTTCACAAACCACATAAGGATCCACTACTGTCATTGGATGTGTGTTCTTTTCATGAACCACACCCTGTGTCATTGCATGTGTGTTCTTCTGACAAACCACAGATGGATCCACCAGTGTCATTGCATGTGTGTTCTTTTCACAAACCACGGCTAGAGTCATTGCATGTGTGTTCTTTTCACAAACCATATCTAGAGTCATTGCATGTGTGTTCTTTTCATTAACCACATCTAGAGTCATTGCATGTGTGTTATTTTCACACACCACATATGGATCCACTAGTGTCTTTCCATGTGTGATCTTTTCACAAACCACAACTAGAGTGATTGGATGTGTGTTCTTCTCACAAACCACATATGGATCCACCAGTGTGATTGGATGTCTATTCTTTTCACAAACCATAGCTAGTGTCATTGCATGTCTGTTCTTTCCACAGACCACATAAGGATCCACCAGTGTCATTGGATGTGTGTTCTTTCCATGAACCACACCCAGTGTCATTGCATGTGTGTTTTTCTCAGAAACCACATATGGATCCACTAGTGTCATTGGATGTGTGTTCTTTTCACAAACCACATATTGATCCACCAATGTCATTGCACGTGTGTTCTTCTCAAAAACCACATATGGATCCACCAGAATTCATTGCAGGTATGTTGTTTTCACAAACCACATATGGATCCACAAGTGTCATTGCATGTGTGTTCTTTTCATTAACCATAGCTAGAGTTATTGCATGTGTGTTCTTTTCATGAACCACATGGATCCACCAGAGTCATTGCATGTGTGTTGTTTGCATTAACCACAACTAGAGTCACTACATGTGTGTTCTTCTCACAAACCACATATGGATCCATCAGAGTCATTGTATGTCTGTTCTTTTCACAAACCACAGCTAGTGTCATTGCATGTCTGTTCTTTTCACAAACCACATAAGGATCTACCAGTGTCATTGGATGTGTGTTCTTTTCATGAACCATACCTAGTGTCATTGCATGTGTGTTCTTCTCACCTACCACATATGGATCCACCAGAGTTCATTGCATGTCTGTTATTTTCACAAACCACATGGATCCACCAGTGTTATTGCATGTGTGTTCTTTTCACAAACCACATGTGGATCCACCAGAGTCATTGCATGTGTGTTCTTTTCACAAACCACATAAGGATCCACCAGTGTCATTGCATATGTGTTCTTTTGATGAACCACACCTAGTGTCATTGCATGTGTGTTCTTCTCACAAACCACATATGTATCCACAAGTGTCATTGCATGTGTATTCTTTTCACAAACCACATATTGATCCACCAGTGTCATTGCATGTGTTCACAAACCACAACTAGAGTCATTGGATGTGTGTTCTTCTCACAAACCACATATGGATCCACTAGTTTGATTGCATGTCTGTTCTTTTCGCAAACCATAGCTAGTGTCATTGCATGTATGTTCTTTCCACAGACCACATAAGGATCCACCAGTGTCATTAGATGTGTGTTATTTTCATGAACCACACCTAGTGTCATTGGATGTGTGTTCTTCTCACAAACCACATATGGATCCACTAGTGTCATTGGATGTGTGTTCTTTTCACAAACCACATATTGATCCACCAGTGTCATTGCACGTGTGTTCTTCTCACAAACTACATAGGTATCCACCAGAGTCCATTGCAAGTATGTTCTTTTCACAAACCACATATGGATCCACCAGTGTCATTGCATGTGTGTTCTTTTCATGAACCACATCTAGAGTCATTGCATGTGTGTTCTTTTCATGAACCACATGGATCCACCAGAGCCATTGCATGTGTATTGTTTTCATTAACCACAACTAGAGTCATTGCATGTGTGTTCTTCTCACAAACCACATATGGATCCGTCAGTGTCATTGTAAGTTTATTCTTTTCACAAACAACAACTAGTGTCATTGCTTGTCTGTTCTTTCCACAAACCACATAAGGATCCACCAGTGTCATTGGATGTGTGTTATTTTAATGAACCACACCAAGTGTAATTGGATGTGTGTTATTCTCACAAACCACATATGGATCCACCCGTGTGATTGCATGTGTGTTCTTTTCACAAACCATAGCTAGAGTCATTACATGTGTGTTCTTTTCACAAACCACATATGGATCCACCAGTGTGATTGGATGTGTGTTCTTCTCAGAAATCACATATGGATCCACCAGTGTGATTGCATGTGTGTTCTTTTCACAAACCACATCTAGAGTCATTGCATGTGTGTTCTTTTCACAAACCACATAAGGATCCACTAGTGTCATTGGATGTGTGTTCTTTTCATGAACCACACCCTGTGTCATTCCATGTGTGTTCTTCTCACAAACCATAGATGGATCCACCAGTGTCATTGCATGTGTGTTCTTTTCACAAACCAGATATCGATCCACCAAAGTTCATTGCATGTGTGTTCTTTTCACAAACCACAGCTAGAGTCATTGCATATGTATTCTTTACACAAACCATAGCTAGAGTCATTGCATGTGTGTTCTTTTCATTAACCACATCTAGATTCATTGCATGTGTGTTCTTTTCACACACGACATATGGATCCACTAGTGTCATTGCATGTGTGTTCTTTTCACAAACCACACCTAGAGTCATTGGATGTGTGTTCTTCTCTCAAACCACATATGGATCCACCAGTTTGATTGCATGTTTGTTCTTTTCGCAAACCATAGCTAGTGTCATTGCATGTATGTTCTTTCCACAGACCACATCAGGATCCACCAGTGTCATTAGATGTGTGTTATTTCCATGAACCACACCCAGTGTCATTGCATGTGTGTTCTTCTCAGAAACCACATATGGATCTACTAGTGTCATTGGATGTGTGTTCTTTTCACAAACCACATATTGATCCACCAGTGTCATTGCACGTGTGTTCTTCTCAAAAACCACATATCGATCCACCAGAATTCATTGCAGGTTTGTTGTTTTCACAAACCATAGATGGATCCACCAGTGTTATTGCATGTGTGTTCTTTTAATGAACCAGAGCTAGAGTCATTGCATGTGTGTTATTTTCATGAACCACATGGATCCACCAGAGTCATTGCATGTGTGTTCTTTTCATTAACCACAACTAGAGTCATTGCATGTGTGTTCTTCTCACAAACCACATATGGATCCATCAGAGTCATTGTATGTCTGTTCTTTTCACAAACCACAGCTAGTGTCATTGCATGTCTGTTCTTTCCACATACCACATCAGGATCCACCAGTGTCATTGGATGTGTGTTATTTTCATGAACCACACCTAGTGTAATTGCATGTTTATTCTTCTCACAAACGACATATGGATCCACCAGTCTCATTGGATGTGTGTTCTTCTCACAAACCACATATGGATCGACCAGTGTGATTATATGTGTGTTCTTTTCACAAACCACATCTAGAGTCATTGCATGTGTGTTCTTTTCACAATCCACATAAGGATCTACCAGTGTCATTGGATTTGTGTTCTTTTCATGAACCATACCCAGTGTCATTGCATCTGTGTTCTTCTCACAGACCACATATGGATCCAGTAGTGTCATTGGATGTGTGTTCTTTTCAAAAACCACATATTGATCCACTGGTGTCATTGCACGTGTGTTCATCTCACAAACCACATATGGATCAACTAGAGTTCATTGCAAGTCTGTTCTTTTCACAAACCACATATGGATCCAAAAGTGTCATTGCATGTGTGTTCTTTTCAATTAACCATATCTAGAGTCATTGCATGTGTGTTCTTTTCATTAACCACAAATAGAGTCATTGCATGTGTGTTCTTATCACAGACCACATATGGATCCATCAGAGTCATTGTATGTATGTTCTTTCCACATACCACATAAGGATCCACTAGTGTCATTGGATGTGTGTTATTTTCGTGAACCACACCCAGTGTTATTGCATGTGTGTTCTTCTCACAAACCATATATGGATCCACCAGTATCATTGGATGTGTGTTCTTCTCATAAACCACATATGGATCCACCAGTGTGATTGTATGTGTGTTCTTTTCACAAACCACATCTAGAGTCATTGCATATGTGTTCTTTTCATAATCCACATAAGGATCTACTAGTGTCTTGGATGTGTGTTCTTTTCATGAACCATACCCCGTGTCATGGCATGTGTGTTCTTCTCACAAACCACATATGGATCCAGTAGTGTCATTGGATGTGTGTTCTTTTCAAAAACCACATATTGATCCACTAGTGTCATTGCATGTGTGTTCTTCTCACAAACCACATATGGATCCACTAGAGTTCATTGCAAGTCTGTTCTTTTCACAAACCACTTGTGGATCCACTAGTGTGATTGCATGTGTGTTCTTTTCATTAACCATAGCTAGAGTCATTGCATGTGTGTTCTTTTCATGAACCACATGGATTCACTAAAGTCATTGCATGTGTGTTCTTTTCATTAACAACAACTAGAGTCATTGCATGTGTGTTCTTCTCGCAAACCACATATGGATCAATCAGAGTCATTGTATGTCTGTTCTTTTCACAAACCACAGCTAGTGTCATTGCATGTTTGTTCTTTCCACAGACCACATAAAGATCCAACTGTGTCATTGGATGTGTGTTCTTTTCATGAACCACACCCAGTGTCATTGCATGTGTGTTCTTCTCACAAACCACATATGGATCCACCAGAGTTCATTGCATGTCTGTTATTTTCACAAACCACATGGATCCACTAGTGTCATTGCATGTGTGTTCTTTTCACAAACCACATGTGGATCCACCAGAGTCATTACATGTGTGTTCTTTTCACAAACCACATAAGGATCCACCAGTGTCATTGCATGTGTATTATTTTAATGAACGACACCTAGTGTCATTGCATGTGTGTTCTTCTCACAAACCACATATGGATCCACCAGTGTCATTGGATGTGTGTTCTTCTCACAAACCACATATGGATCCACCAGTGTCATTGCATGTGTTTTCTTTTCACAAACCACATATGGATCCACCAGATTTCATTGCATGTCTGTTCTTTTCACAAACCACATATGGATCCACTAGTGTCATTTCATGTGTGTTCTTCCAACAAACCACATGTGGATCCACCAGAGTCATTGCATGTGTGTTCTTTTCACAAACCACATAAGGATCCACCAGTGTGATTGGATGTGTGTTATTTTCATGAACCACACCCAGTGTCATTGCATGTGTGTTCTTTCGCAAACCACATATGGATCCACCAGTGTCATTGCATGTGTGTTCTTTTCACAAACCACATATTGATCCACTAGTGTTATTGCATGTGTGTTCTTTTCACAAACCACATATGGATCCACCAGAGTTCATTGCATGTATGTTCTTTTCACAAGCCACATATGGATCCACCCGTGTCATTGCATGTGTGTTCTTTTCATTAACCATAGCTAGAGTCATTGCATGTGTTGTTTTCATGAACCACATGGATCCACTAGAGTCATTGCATGTGTGTTCTTTTCATGAACCACACCCTGTCTCATTGCATGTGTGTTCTTCTCAGAAACCACGGATGGATCCACCAGTGTCATTGCATGTGTGTTCCGTTCGCAAACCACAGCTAGTGTCATTGCATGTATTGTCTTTCCACATACCACATAAAGATCCACCAGTGTCATTAGATGTGTGTTATTTTCATGAACCACATATGGATCCATCAATGTCATTGCATGTGTGTTCTTCTTGTGGGCTCCCCGGATTAACCATCCGAGAAATCCCTGTTATGTATATATCCACGTTCCCATGATCAGTGAGCCATGGAACATAATCGACAGGTGTCATTACAACATCCGAAACATAACGAATTTACAAGACTTACATAAATGTCATTATGGCTATACCATCTTTAGCAGCGGAACATTATCACGCGCAGAGCCCAATCGTGCCTCAACCTATAGGCGACTGATTGGGAAGACGGCCTAGCTCGCTGGACGTCACCTTAATCTTCCGATGTCGAACCTGTGAAAGCCTGCCCAAGTAAATAGGCAGGGACAATGGCATGAGTACTTTTGAATGTACTCGCAAACCACCAAGATAAGTGAATTAAGGAATGCAATTCTGGCTGTGGCGAGATAGCTCTATCTAGGGTTGTTTTTGAAAAGTCTAGACTATCTCTTGTAGTTATGGCATCTCCATATCTCTGTTGAAAAAGAGTTTTGAAACATGCCTCTGTTTTATAAATCAAGATATCCCCATATCCTTGTTGAAAAACCTTTTTGAAAACAGTTTTGGAGTAAAAACCCTTTTTAAACCTCTTTGACCTCCTCTGGTCAAAACAAAGACTTTAAACCTAGGATCCCTCGGAACCTCCATACTTTCATCCATTTTCCCAAACAACCACCATTTGGGTACTCCTAGCCAACACCTTTCCAACCGTCCTTGACCGTGGAAACTGCTATTCGAATAGATTATACTTTGCAGAGTTTGTGCACTTTCCCCACAAGAATCAATACATCCTCCGGGATAAAACCTCGGCCCTCTACCCACGGTAGACGGGGGTTCAGATAATCAAACCTAACCTTTCGCTTGTCGACCCTAGCAAAGGCTTCTTTTCCTTTTGGGTTTGTTCTCCCCAACAACGAGTATGTGGCTCCCAGCCATAGTCCTGCCTTCTGTACACGCGTATACCCAAACCGCATCTTGGCATATACCTTAACTTGATGACTCCACTTCCTTCCGTAGCACCTAAGTCATACCGTCCGCGGGAGACCCAATTGTTGCACCGGCACTCTTGCCAAGACAGACTCACTCTTGCCGAAGCAAGCTACAGGCTCCAAATCCATAGAACTGTTAGCGCCTGCCCGGAATTCAAGGGATTTCTCCCGATAAGCATAGTACAAGCTGCCTCGGCTAAAGAAGACAAACTACAAGCTAAGCCCCAACACCTGGGGTAGTGTGGTTGCACTGATAAAAATTGTTCCGGTAAAGGCGTAGAACATCCCTTCTCTTTCTCTTGTCCATTTTCTCCTTTCTCATCATCACCACTTCTTTAGTTAAAACATCTGCTTGGAATGATGGCTCTTCCCAAGGGTTTTACAAAGCAGTTTTGAAACATTTGTAGTAGGGTGAATCCCAAAACAATTTATTCAACGAAAATCCATGGTTTCCAACGAGGTAGGATACTAATCATAGTGACCTCGATCTAAAGGGGAGTAAATGGTAGGTACATCAGGGTGGTGCCACGAGGGACACAAAGTCATAACTTGGAGGAGCCAAGTCATTAGCGCAGTATTTATAAAACAAGACATGTAGATGAATAATGCAATTTATAAAGGAGATGCAAAACAGGTAATAAGAAGAGTAGGACAAGTATCGGAATTTGGGATTGGTGGCTTTCCTGTGATCAGCGATAAGTCCCTGGACTTCTTTAGATAACCAAGAATACCCAACAAATAATACTAAGAAGTCCCTTTCTCCTCATCGTCAGACAATCACACTATCGTCGTCATCGAGTATACATGCAAGCAGACAATACCACAATCAATACAAGGCATGCAGGAATTAAACCATACAACAAACAAACATAAAGGAAACTACTTACCTTAGTAGGCTTTGGAGAAGTTGGGTATTAGTAATGGAATTATTAGATTGCTAAACTAGAGTTTTCTCTTGGAGAAAAGTTGTCAAGGCTTTTTACCCAGAACTTGGAGTGGGGTTTTGAGGTATGTAGGATACCAATGTGCAACAATGATATCCTCAGATAGGTCTTGACAAAACAAGACCAACACAAGTGGTTTCACTAGATTATCATTTACCTAGATTTAGTTATGCTTTCTATAGTGGAATAAATTCTAGTTTGAGGAAATAATTCACCAGAAAAGTTCAGGAGCTTCAAAAATTATTTCCTTGGATGGTTATGTAGGGCTTGATGTACTTGTTCACTGAGAGTTTGAATCATGTCAAAATAATTACCGGAATGCCCTCAGGAAATTCCCAAAGGCAGTTCTGCAAGGTTTTTGTCTTTTTCACCAGATTAATTCTACATAAGATCTTGAATTTATTCCAGGGGCATGTGGTAGGCATTTAGAATACCCTTATTTAGGAATTGGATTCACTCTTTTTGGAGTTGTAAAACTCCTGGAGTGATTTATTTAGTGAAAAAGGGGTACACAGAATAGATTAATTCACTACAATTCAACCAGAGCTCAATAAAATCTGAGCTGCTGGGGTTTGATAGATTTTGATAAGGCACAACCGTGGGAGTTGGAAATAGGTCAATACCTCATTTGGTTTGACCTAGGGAAATTTCCTAAGGCAGATAATGGATGTTTTTGTTATTTTTATAAGGGCAAACTACTGTTCACCTTGGCATATGACATATGCTAGGTGACAGGTATATCAAATACCTTCCAGTAGAGCTTTGATTTCCCCCAATTGGATATGTAAAACTCTCTGAGGAATTTAGTTAGTGCAAAGTACACCTGGCTGCAGATTAATTTTTAGGAAATAATGGAAATTAATTTTGACCAGGGGTTGCCTCTGCATGCTTGGGAAAACATCCGAGGACTACCAGAAATTTAGATCTTGGCCTTTGGATTTTATTTATGTTTTCAATTGGATTTAATTTAACTGGTACCTATCTGGATCTGAAATTAAAAGAAAAACAAAAAGGGCAAATAGTAACTGGGCTGGATCTGGGGTGTGCTGGGCCGCGTAGAGGCAGGCCGGAGAAGCTGGGACGGCCCACCCAGCGGGGCGATACACGAGAGACCGCGCTTGAACCTGGCAAGCGGGGCCCGACGGTCAGTGACTGTAGGCGGCGAAGGGGGTAAGGGCGCACGAGGGCCGTTGGATTTATGCGGATCTGACGGCGGGGCGTCGTCGTCTCCAGCAAACAGAGCCCATGGCGGTGGAAACCCTAGGGGACGGCGGGGCTCGCTGGGGGAGCTTACCAGGGGCTCGGGAGGCGGCGAGGAGCATGGAGATGAAGTGGTGCTTGACTGCGAGCAGATCGAGGGGCGACACAGTCGGGTTCACGCCTGGGAAGGAGCTCGCACGGAGACAACCGAGGGTTACCTCGTCGGGGCTCGCTGGAGAGGTCGGAGGAGGCTGTCCTGGGCCAAAACATGCACAGGGTTAGACAAAGGAGGATGAGGGGGTCACGGTAGAGTGACATGTAGAGGGAGAAAGAGGGGGAGGAGGGAGCCTTGCTCGATTTTTGGGAGAGGCCGAGAGCTCTCTCCCTCTTCTTCTCGGGCAGGACAAGGCAAGTGAGATGGAGTGGAGTGCAGGGGAGGTGAGTGAGGGGGGAGAGGGAGCAAATGAGTGGTAGAGGCGTGTTGGGGGTGGCCTCTGGCCTTTATATCGTGGGGAGAGTTGGATGATGAAAATGTCTACTTTGGACATGGAGGAGGGGTAGTGCTGGCCTGTGATTGGCCTAGAGGGCGGTGGGGAGGGGTGAGAGTGGGATTTGGTCGGGCAGAGAGATAGGGAGGGAGCTGTGGTAATTACATGGGGCATATCCTTATAAGATATGGTTCTCTCTCTCTACTAATCCAAGGGTAAAAGGGGCAAGGGCTAGGGTGGAGCTACAGTGCTCACAACCAGGGAAGTATTGGTTACTGCGGAGGAGTGCTTAACAAGCTTTGGGGAGGGCTTGGTCTTAGTTTAGCTCAAGTTTGTTTGTTTTACAAAAAAATTGATCACAAGAGAGCTTGTGAAGGAGTTCAAAGATTTGCATTGGAAGAGATGGGGGAGATAGTACTAGTGGCTGGCAGGGTCAAGGTACACTCCGAGGATTTATTTGGGATTTTTATAAGGGGTTTTAGTCCTCTTAAATCGATTTATTCAAAAAGGGCAGAAGTAGTTTCTAGAAGATCATTTAATATAATTACATTGGACCAGGTTGGTTTCTGATGTGAGAAGGTCCCAATTGCGAATACGCACATAGGGGAATTTTCCCAAGATTTATTGGGGCATAGAAGTATTTAAAACATTTATTTTTCCAATTCAGCCATTTAAGAAAATGGGCAAAAAGAAATAATAAAGCTCTTCAAAAATATTTATTTTTGAAGTGGGAAGATGGTGTATGATATGTGGACCTCATTTGAGCGAAGAGTTGGGGAAGTGTTTTGGCAAAAACAAATCTTTCCTTTATGGAAGGAGTTTTGGAGATTTTGTCTAATAAAGGGATTAAATAGAATTGGGGCCATAATAAATATGGGTAATACTTGATAAATCTTGATGATCAAGGTTGATGAGGTAGACAAGGTGTAGCAAGCATTTTCAACCTTGGGAATTGGAAATCCAACTTGAACAAGGTGGAAAACAAGGAGTTGTGGATCAAGGGTGATGTTATTTTTATACCACCAAAACCTTGTTGGATCTTGGAGCTCAGATCTCACCTTGATGTAAGGGGTAGATGGATAGTTAGACCAAGTCATATAGATGCTCATGGCAGAGGGAGTTTGGATTGGTTACATTTGTGGTGATCTAGAAGTGATGGCAAACTTTGTTGAAAATAAGGCTGCCATACCAGATGAGTCATGATGCCTTATAAACCATGTGGATTTAAGAATCACAAAGATCCACTTGGGACAAGTGAAGTAGATACTGATGGACCTATATGAGTAGAACCCACCCATGCCAAGATTTGGTCCATAGAAGGTTGGATGATGGTGTGAGCTTCTGTCTAAAACCCTTATTATGGCCCCAATTCTATTTAATCCCTTTATTAGACAAAATCTCCAAAACTCCTTCCATAAAGGAAAGATTTGTTTTTGCCAAAACACTTCCCCAACTCTTCGCTCAAATGAGGTCCACATATCATACACCATCTTCCCACTTCAAAAATAAATATTTTTGAAGAGCTTTATTATTTCTTTTTGCCCATTTTCTTAAATGGCTGAATTGGAAAAATAAATGTTTTAAATACTTCTATGCCCCAATAAATCTTGGGAAAATTCCCCTATGTGCGTATTCGCAATTGGGACCTTCTCACATCAGAAACCAACCTGGTCCAATGTAATTATATTAAATGATCTTCTAGAAACTACTTCTGCCCTTTTTGAATAATTTCTTGCCTGCAAAACCATCAAGAACAAGTAGGTTGGAGGATGATCTAACCAAGGGAAAGAGTGGGCCTTGGTAGTCCTTAGGATGGTTAACAAGATGGTTCAGATGCATTTTCAAAAATGCACAAGGGTTGAGAAAGGGAGGCATTCAAAAAGGTGATGTTGGAAATAGTTTTCCAGACAGCCAAGTTTGGCAGATTTTGGGGATTTTGACTAGAGTATGAGAGGGAATGTTTTTGGAGGGGTCGCAAGGTACCAAAGCATCATCAAGTGGATGATGTTGAAGTGTAGAGGTAGTATAAGGGATCCATGCTTGATATTGGTCTTCATGGACTTGGAAGCTTCTAGAAAGGGGCCACTGCAGAATGGATCTGGTTAAGGGTTTTAGATGATACCCTAGTAACTAGAGATCAGATCCACCTTGTATTTTTGCTTAGGGTTTGGTGAGTTTTGAAGTATATTGATCCAACTGATGAGCTCCTAGAGTGGCTCATACTACTTCCTAAGCAAACAAGTCAAACAGCAGATCAAGGCACCTCATCTTATAACTAAGCAAATCCCCTACTGGGGTTACCATCAAGCTTAGCTTGAGGTAAGGTTGGGGCATCTTGAAGAGGTTGGGGATTGAATAAGATGAGAGTCCTTGTTATCTCTACCAAGAGTAGAATTCAAATGCTTTGAGAAGAGGTTTTGGGAAAACTAGAGATAAGATTAGTTGAGGGTTCTGTCATGAAAACATAAGGAGGTTATAGCTCTCCATAGTTTTGTCAATGGAAGCTACTAAACTAGTTTTGGTTACACAAGCATCTTGGTTCAGGTTTTGAAATGTCAGAACATTTGAGAATATGTAAAATGAGCCAGGATAGTTTTGTTAAATAGCTTTTGTCAACTGGGGGTGAGGTAAGGAGTATCATAGGGTATACACTCACATGCACAAGTACAAACAAACGATAGGCAAACACTGCACCAATGAACAAGAAAAAGTTTTTGTTCCCCCTGATTTTTGCATTCTAGACAACTAACCAGGGTTGCTGAAATTGGTATGTTACACTTCTCACAAACCACATATGGATCCACTAGAGTTCATTGCATGTCTGTTATTTTCACAAACCACATGGATCCACCAGTGTCATTGCATGTGTGTTCTTTTCACAAACCACACGTGGATCCACCAGAGTCATTGCATGTGTGTTCTTTTCACAAACCACATAAGGATCCACCACTGTCATTGCATGTGTGTTCTTTTCATGAACCACACCCAGTGTCATTGCATGTGTGTTCTTCTCAGAAACCACATATGGATCCACTAGTGTCATTGGATGTGTGTTCTTTTCACAAACCACATATTGATCCACCAGTGTCATTGCACGTGTGTTCTTCTCAAAAACCACATATGCATCCACCAGAGTTCATTGTAGGTCTGTTCTTTTCACAAACCACATATGGATCCACCAGTGTCATTGCATGTGTGTTCTTTTAATGAACCACAACTAGAGTCATTGCATGTGTGTTCTTTTCATGAACCACATGGATCCACCAGAGTCATTTCATGTGTGTTCTTTTCATTAACCACAACTAGAGTCATTGCATGTGTGTTCTTCTCACAAACCACATATGGATCCATCAGAGTCATTGTATGTCTGTTCTTTTCACAAACCACAACTAGTGTCATTGCATGTCTGTTCTTTCCACAAACCATATAAGGATCCACCAGTGTCATTGGATGTGTGTTATTTTCATGAACCACACCCATGTGTCATTGCATGTGTGTTCTTCTCACAAACCACATATAGATCCACCAGTTTCATTGGATCTGTGTTCTTCTCACAAACCACATATGGATCCACCAGTGTGATTGCATGTGTGTTCTTTTCACAAACCACATCTAGAGTCATTGCATGTGTGTTCTTTTCACAAACCACATAAGGATCTACAAGTGTCATTGGATGTGTGTTCTTTTCATGAACCATACCCAGTGTCATTGCATGTGTGTTCTTCTCACAAACCACATATGGATCCACTAGTATCATTGGATGTGTGTTCTTCTCACAAACCACATATGGATCCACCAGTGTCATTGCATGTGTGTTCTTTTCACAAACCACATATGGATCCACCAGAGTTCATTCCATGTATGTTCTTTTCACAAACCACATATGGATCCACCAGTGTCATTGGATGTGTGTTCTTCTCACAAACCACATGTGGATCCACCAGAGTCATTGCATGTGTGTTCTTTTCACAAACCACATAAGGATCCACCAGTGTCATTGGATGTGTGTTATTTTCATGAACCACACCCAGTGTCATTGCATGTGTGTTCTTTCACAAACCACATATGGATCCACCAGTGTCATTGCATGTGTGTTCTTTTCAAAAACCACATCTTGATCCACCAGTGTTATTGCATGTGTGTTCTTTTCAGAAACCACATATGGATCCACCAGAGTTCATTGCATGTCTGTTCTTTTCACAAACCACATATGGATCCACCCGTGTCATTGCATGTGTGTTCTTTTGATTAACCATAGCTAAAGTCATTGCATGTGTGTTCTTTTCATGAACCACATGGATCCACCAGAGTCATTGCATGTGTGTTCTTTTCATGAACCACACCCTGTGTCATTGCATGTGTGTTCTTCTCACAAACCACAGATGGATCCACCAGTGTCATTGCATGTGTGTTCCTTTCGCAAACCACAGCTAGTGTCATTGCATGTATTGTCTTTCCACATACCACATAAAGATCCACCAGTGTCATTGGATGTGTGTTATTTTCATGAACCACATATGGATCCACCGGTGTCATTGCATGTGTGTTCTTCTCACAAACCACATATGGATCCACTAGAGTTCATTGCATGTCTGTTATTTTTACAAACAACATGGATCCACCAGTGTCATTGCATCTGTGTTCTTCTCACAAGCCACACGTGGATCCACCACAGTCATTGCATGTGTGTTCTTTTCAAAAACCACATCTTGATCCACCAGTGTTATTGCATGTGTGTTCTTTTCACAAACCACATATGGATCCACCAGAGTTCATTGCATGTCTGTTCTTTTCACAAACCACATATGGATCCACCCGTGTCATTGCATGTGTGTTCTTTTGATTAACCATAGCTAAAGTCATTGCATGTGTGTTCTTTTCATGACCCACATGGATCCACCAGAGTCATTGCATGTGTGTTCTTTTCATGAACCACACCCTGTGTCATTGCATGTGTGTTCTTCTCACAAACCACAGATGGATCCACCAGTGTCATTGCATGTGTGTTCCTTTCGCAAACCACAGCTAGTGTCATTGCATGTATTATCTTTCCACATACCACATAAAGATCCACCAGTGTCATTGGATGTGTGTTATTTTCATGAACCACATATGGATCCACCAGTGTCATTGCATGTGTGTTCTTCTCACAAACCACATATGGATCCACTAGAGTTCATTGCATGTCTGTTATTTTCACAAACCACATATGGATCCACCCGTGTCATTGCATGTGTGTTCTTTTTATTAACCATATCTAAAGTCATTGCATGTGTGTTCTTTTCATGAACCACATGGATCCACCAGAGTCATTGCATGTGTGTTCTTTTCATGAACCACACCCTGTGTCATTGCATGTGTGTTCTTCTCACAAACCACAGATGGACCCACCAGTGTCATTGCATGTGTGTTCTTTTCAAAAACCACATAAGGATCCACCACTGTCATTGCATGTGTGTTCTTTTCATGAACTACACCCAGTTTCATTGCATGTGTGTTCTTCTCACAAACCACATATGGATCCACTAGTGTCATTTCATGTGTGTTCTTTTCAGAAAACACACATTGATCCACCAGTGTCATTGCATGTGTGTTCTTTTCACAAACCACAACTAGACTCATTGGATGCGTGTTCTTCTCACAAACCACATATGGATGCACTAGTGTGATTGCATGTCTATTCTTTTCACAAACCACAGCTAGTGTCATTGCATGTGTGTTCTTCTCACAAACCACATATGGATCCATCAGAGTCATTGTATGTCTGTTCTTTTCACAAACCACAACTAGTGTCATTGCATGCATGTTATTTCCACAAACCACATAAGGATCCACTAGTGTCATTGGATGTGTCTTATTTTCATGAACCACACCCAGTGTCATTGCATGTGTGTTCTTTTCATGAACCATACCTAGTGTCATTGCATGTGTATTCTTCTCACAAACCAGATATGGATCCACTAGTGTCATTGCATGTGTGGTGTTTTCACAAACCACATATTGATCCACAAGTGTCATTGCATGTGTGTTCTTTTCACAAACCACAACTAGAGTCATTGGATGTGTGTTCTTCTCCCAAACCACATATGGATCCACCAGTGTGATTGCATGTCTGTTCTTTTTCCAAACCATAGCTAGTGTCATTGCATGTGTGTTCTTCTCACAAACCACATATGGATCCATCAGAGTCATTGTATGTCTGTTCTTTCCACAAACCACAGCTAGTGTCATTACATGTCTGTTCTTTCCACAAACCACATAAGGATCCACCAGTGTCATTGGATGTGTGTTATTTTCATGAACCACACCCAGTGTCATTGCATGTGTGTTCTTCTCACAAACCACATATTGATCCACCAGTGTCATTGGATGTGTGTTCTTCTCACAAACCACATATGGATGCACCATTGTGATTGCATGTGTGTTCTTTTCACAAACCACATCTAGAGTCATTGCATGTGTGTTCTTTTCACAAACCACATAAGGATCCACCAGTGTCATTGGATGTGTGTTCTTTTCATGAACCACACCCAGTGTCATTGCATGTGTGTTCTTCTCACAAACAACATATGGATCCACGAGTGTCATTGCATGTGTGTTCTTTTCACAAACCACATATTGATCCACGAGAGTCATTGCATGTGTGTTATTTTCACAAACCACAACTAGAGTCATTGGATGTGTGTTCTTCTCACAAACCACATAAGGATCCACCAGTGTGATTGCATGTCTGTTCTTTCCACAGACCACATAAGGATCCACAAGTGTCATTGGATGTGTGTTCTTTTTATGAACCTCACCCAGTGTTATTGCATGTGTGTTCTTCTCACAAACCACATATGGATCCCCTAGTGTCATTGGATGTGTGTTCTTCTCACAAACCACATATGGATCAGCCAGTGTCATTGCATGTGTGTTCTTTTCACAAAGTACATGTGGATCCATCAGAGTCATTGCATGTGTGTTCTTTTCACAAACCACATAAGGATCCACCAGTGTCATTGCATGTGTGTTATTTTCATGAACCACACCCAGTGTCATTGCATATGTGTGTTATTCTCAAAAACCACATATGGATCCACCAGTGTTATTGCATTTGTGTTCTTTTCACAAACCACATATTGATCCACCAGTGTCATTCCATGTGTGTTCTTTTCACAAACCACAACTAGAGTCATTAGATGTGTGTTCTTCTCACAAACCACATATGTTTCCACCAGTGTGATTGCATGTCTGTTCTTTTCACAAACCACAGCTAGTGTCATTTCATGTGTGTTCTTCTCACAAACCACTCATGGATCCATGAGAGTCATTGTATGTCCGTTCTTTTCACAAACCACAACTAGTGTCATTGCATGTCTGTTATTTCCACACACCACATAAGGATCCACTAGTGTCATTGGATGTGTGTTATTTTCATGAACCACACCCAGTGTGATTGCATGTGTGTTCTTCTCACAAACCACATATGGATCCACCAGTGTCATTGGATGTGTGTTCTTCTCACAAACCACATATGCATCCGCCAGTGTCATTGCATGTGTGTTCTTTTCACAAACCACATGTGGATCCACCAGAGTCATTGCATGTGTGTTCTTTCCATAAACCACATAAGGATCCACCAGTGTTATTGCATGTCTGTTCTTTTCATGAACCATACCAAGTGTCATTGCATGTGTGTTCTTCTCACAAACCACATATGGATCCACTAGTGTCATTGCATGTGTGGTGTTTTCACAAACCACATATTGATTCACCAGTGTCATTGCATGTGTGTTCTTTTCACAAACCACAAATTGAGTCATTGGATGTGTGTTCTTCTCACAAACCACATATGGATCCACTAGTGTGATTGCATGTCTGTTCTTTTTCCAAACCACAGCTACTGTCATTGCATGTGTGTTCTTCTCACAAACCACATATGGATCCATCAGAGTCATTGTATGTCTGTTCTTTCCACAAAGCACAGCTAGTGTCATTACATGTCTGTTCTTTCCACAAACCACAAAAGGATCCACAAGTGTCATTGGATGTGTGTTATTTTCATGAACTATACCCAGTGTCATTGCATGTGTCTTCTTCTCACAAACCACATATTGATCCACCGGTGTCATTGGATGTGTGTTCTTCTCACAAACCACATATGGATCCACCAGTGTGATTGCATGTGTGTTCTTTTCACAAATGACATCTAGAGTCATTGCATGTGTGTTCTTTTCACAAACCACATAAGGATCCACCAGTGTCATTGGATGTGTGTTCTTTTCATGAACCACACCCAGTGTCATTGCATATGTGTGTTATTCTCACAAACCACATATGGATCCACCAGTGTCATTGCATGTGTGTTCTTTTCACAAACCACATATTGATCCACCAGTGTCATTGCATGTGTGTCCTTTTCACAAACCACAACTAGAGTCATTGGATGTGTGTTCTTCTCACAAACCACATACTGATCCACCAGTGTCATTGTATGTGTGTTCTTTTCACAAACCACATATTGATCCACGAGTGTCATTGCATGTGTGTTATTTTCACAAACCACAACTAGAGTAATTGGATGTGTGTTCTTCTCACAAACAACATATGGATCCACCAGTGTGATTGCATGTCTATTCTTTTCACAAACCATAGCTAGTGTCATTGCATGTCTGTTCTTTCCATAGACCACATAATGATCCACCTGTGTCATTGCATGTGTCTTCTTTTCACAGACCACATAAGGATCCACAAGTGTCATTGGATGTGTGTTCTTTTCATGAACCTCACCCAGTGCCATTGCATGTGTGTTCTTCTCACAAAACACATATGGATCCACTAATGTCATTGGATGTGTGTTCTTCTCACAAACCACATATGGATCCACCAGTGTCATTGCATGTGTGTTCTTTTCACAAACCACATATTGATCCACCAGTGTCATTGCATGTGTGTCCTTTTCACAAACCACAACTAGAGTCATTGGATCTGTGTTCTTCTCACAAACCACATATGGATCCACCAGTGTCATTGCATGTGTGTTATTTTCACAAACCACATATTGATCCACGAGTGTCATTGCATGTGTGTTATTTTCACAAACCACGACTAGAGTCATTGGATGTGTGTTCTTCTCGCAAACCACATATGGATCCACCAGTGTGATTGCATGTCTGTTCTTTTCACAAACCATAGCTAGTGTCATTGCATGTCTCTTCTTTCCACAAACCACATAAGGATCCACAAGTGTCATTGGATGTCTGTTCTTTCCACAGACCACATAAGGATCCACAAGTGTCATTGGATTTGTGTTCTTTTCATGAACCTCACCTAGTGTCATTGCATGTGTGTTCTTCTCACAAACCACATATGGATCCACCAGTGTCATTGGATGTGTGTTCTTCTCGCAAACCACATATGGATCCGCCAGTGTCATTGCATGTGTGTTCTTTTCACAAACTACATGTGGATCCATCAGAGTCATTGCATGTGTGTTCTTTACACAAACCACATAAGGATGCACCACTGTCATTGCATGTGTGTTCTTTTGATGAACCACACCCAGTGTCATTGCATATGTGTGTTATTCTCACAAACCACATATGGATCCACCAGTGTCATTGCATGTGTGTTCTTTTCACAAACCACATATTGATCCACCAGTGTCATTGCATGTGTGTACTTTTCACAAACCACAACTAGAGTCATTGGATGTGTGTTCTTCTCACAAACCACATATGGATCCACCAGTGTCATTGCATGTGTGTTGTTTTCACAAACCACATATTGATCCACGAGTGTCATTGCATGTCTGTTATTTTCACAAACCACAACTAGAGTCATTGGATGTGTGTTCTTCTCACAAACCACATATGGATCCACCAGTGTGATTGCATGTCTGTTCTTTTCACAAACCATAGCTAGTGTCATTGCATGTCTGTTCTTTCCACAAACCACATAAGGATCCACAAGTGTCATTGGATGTGTGTTCTTTTTATGAACCTCACCCAATGTCATTGCATGTGTGTTATTCTCACAAACCACATATGGATCCACTAGTGTCATTGGATGTGTGTTCTTCTCACAAACCACATATGGATCTGCTAGTGTCATTGCATCTGTGTTCTTTTCACAAATTACATGTGGATCCATTAGAGTCATTGCATGTGTGTTCTTTTCACAAACCACATAAGGATCCACCAGTGTCATTGCATGTGTGTTCTTTTCATGAACCACACCCAGTGTCATTGCATATGTGTGTTATTCTCACAAACCACATATGGATCCACCAGTGTTATTGCATGTGTGTTCTTTTCACAAACCACATATTGATCCACCAGTGTCATTCCATGTGTGTTCTTTTCACAAACCACAACTAGAGTCATTAGATGTGTGTTCTTCTCACAAACCACATATGTTTCCACCAGTGTGATTGCATGTCTGTTCTTTTCACAAACTACAGCTAGTGTCATTGCATGTCTGTTCTTCTCACAAACCACATATGGATCCATCAGAGTCATTGTATGTCTGTTCTTTTCACAAACCACAACTAGTGTCATTGCATGTCTGTTATTTCCACACACCACATAAGGATCCACTAGTGTCATTGGATGTGTGTTATTTTCGTGAACCTCACCCAGTGTGATTGCATGTGTGTTCTTCTCACAAACCACGTATGGATCCACCACTGTCATTAGATGTGTGTTCTTCTCACAAACCACATATGCATCCGCCAATGTCATTGGATGTGTGTTCTTTTTACAAACCACATGTGGATCCACCAGAGTCATTGCATCTGTGTTCTTTCCACAAACCACATAAGGATCCACCAGTGTCATTGCATGTGTGTTCTTTTCATGAACCATACCTAGTGTCATTGCATGTGTGTTGTTCTCACAAACCACATATGGATCCACTAGTGTCATTGCATGTTTGGTGTTTTCACAAACCACATATTGATCCACCAGTGTCATTGCATGTGTGTTCTTTTCACAAACCACATATTCATCCACGAGAGTCATTGCATGTGTGTTATTTTCACAAACCACAAAGGGAGTCATTGGATGTGTGTTCTTCTCACAAACCACATAAGGATCCACCAGTGTGATTGCATGTTTGTTCTTTCCGCAGACCACATAAGGATCCACAAGTGTCATTGGATGTGTGTTCTTTTTATGAACCTCACCCAGTGTTATTGCATGTGTGTTCTTCTCACAAACCACATATGGATCCCCTAGTGTCATTGGATGTGTGTTCTTCTCACAAACCACATATGGATCCGCCAGTGTCATTGCATGTGTGTTCTTTTCACAAAGTACATGTGGATCCATCAGAGTCATTGCATGTGTGTTCTTTTCACAAACCACATAAGGATCCACCAGTGTCATTGCATGTGTGTTCTTTTCATGAACCACACCCAGTGTCATTGCATATGTGTGTTATTCTCACAAACCACATATGGACCCACCAGTGTTATTGCATGTGTGTTCTTTTCACAAACCACATATTGATCCACCAGTGACATTCCATGTGTGTTCTTTTCACAAACCACAACTAGAGTCATTAGATGTGTGTTCTTCTCACAAACCACATATGTTTCCACCAATGTGATTGCATGTCTGTTCTTTTCACAAACCACAGCTAGTGTCATTTCATGTGTGTTCTTCTCACAAACCACACATGGATCCATGAGAGTCATTGTATGTCTGTTCTTTTCACAAACCACAACTAGTGTCATTGCATGTCTGTTATTTCCACACACCACATAAGGATCCACTAGTGTCATTGGATGTGTATTATTTTCATGAACCACACCCAGTGTGATTGCATGTGTGTTCTTCTCACAAACCACATATGGATCCACCAGTGTCATTGGATGTGTGTTCTTCTCACAAACCACATATGCATCCGCCAGTGTCATTGCATGTGTGTTCTTTTCACAAACCACATAAGTATCCATCAGTATCATTGGATGTGTGTTCTTTTCATGAACCACACCCGGTGTCCTTGCATGTGTGTTCTTCTCACAAACCACATATGGATCCACCAGTGTCATTGCATGTGTGTTCTTTTCACAAACCACATATTGATCCACGAGTGTCATTGCATGTGTGTTATTTTCTCAAATCACAACTAGAGTCATTGGATGTGTGTTCTTCTCACAAACCACAGATGGATCCACCAGTGTGATTGCATGTCTGTTCTTTTCAAAAACCATAGCTAGTGTCATTGCATGTCTGTTCTTTCCACAGACCACATAAGGATCCACAAGTATCATTTTATGTGTGTTCTTTTCATGAACCACGCCTAGTGTCATTTCATGTGTGTTCTTCTCACAAACCACATATGGATCCACCATTGTCATTGCATGGGTGTTCTAATCACAAACCACATATTGATCCACCAGTGTCATTGCATGTGTGTTCTTTTCACAAACCACAACTAGAGTCATTCGATGTGTGTTCTTCTCACAAACCACATATGGATCCACCAATGTGAGTGCATGTCTGTTCTTTTCACAAACCACTGCTAGTGTCATTGCATGTGTGTTCTTCTGACAAACCACATATGAATCCATCAGAATCATTGTATGTCTGTTCTTTTGACAAACCACAACTAGTGTCATAGCATGTCTGTTATTTCCACACACCACATAAGGATCCACCAGTGTCATTGGATGTGTGTTATTTTCATGAACCACACCCAGTGTCATTGCATTTGTGTTATTCTCACGAACCATATATAAATCCACCAGTGTCATTGGATGTGTGTTCTTCTCACAAACCACATATGGATCCGTCAGTGTCATTGCATGTGTGTTCTTTTTACAAACCACATGTGGATCCACCAGAGTTATTACATGTGTGTTCTTTTCACAAACCACATAAGGATCCACCAGTGTCATTGCATGTGTGTTCTTTTCATGAACCATGTAGCATCCCAATTGTCTAACAATTGCAATGCTACTGGCCTAGTCTATATAAATGCTACTTCCTATATATAATTGTTGCATCATAATTATATCATGCTCATGTCATCATGCCACCTTGCATTTGAGCATCATATAAAACCCTTTTTGTTTTGGTTCTTCTCTCATATGCATTGTAAATTGTATTTGCCTCTTGATATTGTATTTGGTTATTGATATAATGTTTAATGCCCAAGTTGAGTTGGGGGCATCTCTTTTTGACTCCACCACCTTTCTTGTCACCACCCCATCATTCCACCATTCCACCATATGTGAGCATTGCATTTTTAATTGGGTTTATCTCTAGCTCATGTTGTTTGGAATGGACCCTTTTCCATTCTACCTGCTTCCATATGGAATGATATGGGAAGGTTGTTCATGTTGGAATATTTTGAGGATAATATGCACATAGTGGAATATACACACTAGCATGTCCAAAATATATTCAAATATGGTCATCTCCATTCACTCCACATGGAACATTCCTTCAATCCTTATCTTGGCCGTTACTCCATCTTTTGAGGATGCACATAATAAATGCCATGAGATTTTATTTTGTTTTCACAAGATTAACACATGGCATTAAATACTTGCATGGGCCATGCAACCATCACCACCATGTGTTCTCCTTTGGTTTTATTTGATTTTTGAGTGGATCATCTTCTCATCTCTCTCTTTCTCTCAATCCTTTATACCTTTCTTTGTTTCTTGCCTTGTGCCATCAAACCTCATCCACCCCTCTTGTGTAGTGCCATGCATGATCTTGTAAGATCATCCCCATGACCATCTCCTACACACATGCTTGCTCATGCTCATGTGGTTACACCCATCTCCCTCTCTCACCTCACCCTCTCCTCTCACCATGCCGAGGTGTCCCCTCTCCCTACCATGATGGCCCCACCTGGCCACCCTCTCTCTACCTGACCCACCACCCCAGCCTCTCCTCTCTCTAACCCTAAACAAAACCCTAACCCGAGCCTACTCCATCCAAACCTAGCTCCATGCCACACCCTCCTCTCTCTCTATCCCTACCAGGCCAACCCCACACCCGAGCCAGCCACCTTGGCCACGCCCTGACCCCACCCTGCAGCCCCTGCACCCCTGCCCGAGCCGGTCAAGCACGTGAGGGTGGAGAGGAAGGAAAAGGTGGCCACCCAACCACCTTTCCACCCCGAGCCCCCACGCCATCTACCCCTCCCTCTCGTCCCTATCTACTCCCTCTCTCTCGCCTGTTGCGTCCCCAGATCCGCCCCAGGCCGCTGCGCCGCTCCCCTTTTTCCTCCCTGCCTTCCCCTTCCACCTTCTTCTTCCTCGCCGGCCACCGTCGGTGCCGATCACCAACTCCTCGAAACAGGCGGCGGGCCCGGTGCTCTGGTTGTCGAGGAAGACCATGAGGCCCCTGCGTCGCCCCCGTACACAGCAGCGAGGAGGAGGAGGCATGTACCCGCTGCACGCCGAGACGCCCCGACGAAACCCTAGCCGCCGTTCATCTGCCTCGTCGATGATCCTCTGCGCTTCGGCCCAATCCAACACCACCGCCGAACCCGCGGTGAGCACCTCCTTCTCCCTGACACGCTCCGCCTCGCTGTACCGCTCTAGCTCTGCCGTTTGTTTCGTCGAACGCTCTGCGCGCGCCGTCGGCCACTGCGTTGGCTCGCTCCCGCGTCGCGTAGAACCTTATCTAGCCTGCGTCCACCCTCCTGACACCAAGCCTAAGCCACCGCAGCGGCTATGCCCTCCGCGCGCACGCCCAGATCCCCGGTTCGAGTCCTCACTCCGCGCCGCGCGCAGACCTGCCGCCAGACGGTGGAGAAGATCCACAGTACGCGGCGCCTTTTTGCAGAAAACTCCCCCTTTTGTTTTTCGCTCAACCCGCAGTCCGCCGAGCCCACCAGCCAGCCTCTATGGGAACTTTACAAAGAGCACCCCATAGATTCTTAGCCCTAACCCGCGCTCCAGCCCTAGCCCCACCCGTCAGTCGCTGCAATCCCCACCCCTGGCATGTGGGCCGTAGCCGCTGGGCCCTCTTGTCAACCGCGTGGGCTAGCCAGAGCCGCGGTAGAAAAAGGATTTTTTGCACGCGTGGCCCCATTTCGTTTGACCCCACCTGTCAGTGGCTATGGCTGGGACGGGCTGAGTAAGAAAAGTTTTTCCTGTCGCCTGTTTTAATTAAACCTTTTCAAAATTAATTTAAATTCAAAATTCAATCTGTTTTTAAATAACTTTTGAATTATAATTCCAAATTAAACATGTGATATATGTTTTGAAATCAGAAAAATGTGAGGAATTCAAATATGCCCTTCAAAATATATTTTGAACACTTTAATTTTCGAGTTGATTAAAATTACAAATAAAATGCCCTTTGCCTTAATTAATTAATAACTTTTGTTTTATAACTCCGAATTTGACAAATGATATGTCTAAAATGATCAGCTCGACGAGACCTTTCTGTTTATGCATTCCATGTTCTGAATTGCAGCATGCATCATATAAATATAAAGTATAAAGCAACTTATTTAAGGATAAAAGGTGTCTAAAACACCATAAAATGCTTTATTCTTGTATTCCACACCTCACCCATGCCATGCTACTTTATTGCCATGCAAATTGTGCATCATTCATCATGGCATGATTGTTTGCTTGTCGCATTTTAATTCATATGCTTGTGCACTCTATTTATGTTGGCCCTTGTTTGTTTGGTTCTTCTTCGAATAGACGCTGAGCAGGGGATATATCAAGAAACCCAGGAGCACTACCCAGATCCTTCTCTCGCTTCAACTGAGCTGCCAGGCAAGCACTACCACATGCTTGCATACATATAGTACCTATTGCCTCTATCTTATTCTTGCATCATGGAGTCGCGATTGCATTAAACTGAATCCCAAGTACTGCATAGCCTTTACTTTTAAACCCCACCGAAGGTTGTTCCCCCATCCCATGAGCCATTACTACAGGAGTTGTTTGAGCCATGCGGGTCGTAGAACAGCATGTGTAGGGTATGTGAGTGTCTGATGGATAACGAGGTACCTAAACAACTTAACCTGAGTAGTAATGGGATAACTAATGAAAGTGGCACCGGTGAGCAATATCTTCTATTTGGTTTTTCATGCTCACTTGTGTCCCGCAGGACCCCGAGTACTTGATTCCTGTTCCTTGAATATTCGCGCTATCCACATCCGGGAGGCTTATGAACCCCCCTGAGCCAGAGCTTGATTCATTCTTATTTCTTGGGGCCACAAAGTAGTTTGGGGCTTTATTACTATCCTGTACTTATGCCATGCTTTACTGCTTTATTTATGATTGTGCGAGGAGCACCTGTACTGTTTTGGATGCGGAGTGTTTTCGTGGTATCGACAAGCCCAGTCACACTTTCGGGTTCCCAGTCGTTTACAGCCATGGACGCAAACCTTGGGTCCGTCTCGGAGCCGTCCAACTTCGTTGCGGGTAGCCTAATGGGGTGGCCCCCTGAAACATTTCTGAATCCTGTGATCGCTTTGTCGTGAATGCCTCGTTGGGTTTTGATTTGGTTTTTCCGAGGTTGATCGAGTGTGTGTTGCTATTTGTGCACCCCTGCAGGGTAAACCTTTCTGAAAGCCGTGTCCGCGGTTATGGACGACTTGGAGCACAGTTTCTCGATGATAGACAAGTATAACTAAAGTACTGCTTTTAAATTGACTAAGTACCTGACTAGTAAATAGTGCAACACTCATGGAATGGATAATAAAACTGCCAACGGATGGGGGGCTGTTCGTCCGCTTCCTCGTTGGTAAGCGAGGAGGAGGATGGATCTGTTAATATTACTGTTATAACTGTTGTTATTAATTCACGGACATCCGTCTATCTTTGGTTAGGCGGATGGTTAGCGAGTATTCCTAGAATTGTTAGGTATTATCTTTTGCTGCAATTGCGTCACCCCAGGTTGTGTCCCCTTTAGAGGCATAAAGACTTGCTGAGTACCCCTAGGGTCTCACATGATAAATTGTTTGATTCAGATGAACAGGTAAACTCGCAAGATGGATACTGGGTGGAGGAGACGGACGATGTGGGCAACGATCCTTCGGTGTAGAGATTCCGGGAACGGGGATCCGTGAGATCTGTGGGCGGGATGTGTTTATTTATGGGGCATCTTATGCCGATTTGCTTCTTATCCGTACTCAGATCTTGTTTCCCGCTTCCGCCTGATACTGTGATGTTTGATGTATGAGGAGATATCCTAAACTATTATATCTATCTAGGATTTTTGGATCTTGCCGTATGGCGTTGCAATATTTCTATTTCTTTTAGATGGAATGGCTCTGAGGACTGTTGTATGGTGGCTTGCATACATACTCATTTGTGTATGTAGTTGATCCCTTCGCCTGCCGATTACGCCGCTCGTTCTTGTCCCGATGCTTGGAAATGGTTAGGACGGCCGAAAGGTCTACCTGTGAGTGGCATTTGGCCCCACCGTACTATTTTAACCATTTCCGCTCCTCTAGGCTTGTAACTAAGAGCGTAATTCACCGAGGTAGTTACAAACCACACCCAGTGTCATTGCATGTGTGTTCTTCTCACAAACCACATATGGATCTAACAGTGTCATTGCATGTGCGGTCTTTTCACAAACCACATATTGATCCACCAGTGTCATTGCATGTGTCTTCTTTTCACAAATCACAACTAGAGTCATTGGATATGTGTTCTTCTGGCAAACCACATATGGATCCACCAGTGTGATTGCATGTCTGTTCTTTTTCCAAACCACAGCTAGTGTCATTGCATGTGTGTTCTTCTCACAAACCACATATGGATCCATCAAAGTCATTGTATGTCTGTTCTCTAAACAAACCACAGCAAGTGTCATTACATGTTTGTTCTTTCCACAAACCACATAAGGATCAACCAGTGTCATTAGATGTGTGTTAATTTCATGAACCACACCTAGTGTCATTGCATGTGTGTTCTTCTCACAAACCACATTTGGATCCGCCAGTGTCATTGGATGTGTGTTCTTCTCACAAATCACATATGGATCCATCAGTGTGATTGCATGTGTGTTCTTTTCACAAACCACATCTAGAGTCATTGCATCTGTGTTATTTTCACAAACCACATAAGGATCCACCAGTGTCATTGGATGTGTGTTCTTTTCATTAACCACACCCAGTGTCATTGCATGTGTGTTCTTCACACAAACCACATATTGATCCACGAGTGTCATTGCATGTGTGTTATTGTCACAAACCACAACTAGAGTCATTAGATGTGCGTTGTTCTCACAAACCACATATGGATCCACAAGTGTGATTGCATGTCTGTTCTTTTCACAAACCATAGCTAGTGTCATTGCATGTCTGTTCTTTCCATAGACCACATAAGGATCCACAAGTATCATTGGATGTGTGTCCTTTTCATGAACCACACCCAGTGTCATTGCATGTGTGTTCTTCTCACAAACCACATATGGATCCACCAGTGTCATTGGATGTGTGTTTTTCTCACAAACCACATATGGATCCACCAGTATCACTGCATGTGTGTTCTTTTCACAAACCACGTGTGGATCCACCAGAGTCATTCCATGTGTGTTCTTTTCACAAACCACATAAAGATCCAATAGTGTCATTGCATGTGTGTTCTTTTCATGAACCACACCCAGTTTCATTGCATGTGTTTTCTTCTCAGAAACCACATATGGATCCACCAGTGTCATTGCATGCGTATTCTTTTCACAAATCACATATTGATCCGCCAGTGTCATTTCATGTGTGTTCTTTTCACAAACCACAACTAGAGTCATTGGATGTGTGTTCTTCTCACAAACCACATATGAATCCACTAGTGTGATAGCATGTCTGTTCTTTTCACAAACCACAGCTAGTGTTATTGCATGTGTGTTGTTCTCACAAACTACATCTGGATCCATTAGAGTCATTGTATGTATGTTATTTTCACAAACCACAGCTAGTGTCATTACATGTCTGTTATTTCCACATACCACATAAGGATCCACCAGTGTCATTGGATGTGTGTTATTTTCATGAACCACACCCAGTGTCATTGCATGTGTGTTCTTCTCACAAACCACATATGGATCCACCGGTGTCATTGGATGTGTGTTCTTTTCACAAACCAGAACTAGAGTCATTGGATGTGTGTTCTTCTTACAAACAACATATGGATCCACCAGTGTGATTGCATGTTTGTTCTTTTCACAAACCATAGCTAGTGTCATTGCATGTCTGTTCTTTCCACAGACCACATCAGGATCCACCAGTGTCATTGGATGTGTGTTCTTTTCATTAACCACACCCAGTGTCATTGCATTTTTGTTCTTATCACAAACCACATATGGATCCAGTAGTGTTATTGGATGTGTGTTCTTTTCATAAACCACATATTGATCCACCAGTGTCATTGCACGTGTGTTCTTCTCACAAACCACATATGGATCCACTAGAGTTCTTTGCAAGTCTGTTCTTTTCACAAACCACATATGGATCCACCAGTGTCATTGCATGTGTGTTCTTTTCATTAACCATAGCTGGAGTCATTGCATGTATGTTCTTTTCATGAACCACATGGATCCACCAGAGTCATTGCATGTGTGTTCTTTTCATTAACCACAACTAGAGTCATTGCATGTGTGTTCTTCTCACAAACCACATATGGATCCATCAGAGTCATTGCATGTCTGTTCTTTTCACAAACTACAGGTAGTGTCATTGCATGTCTGTTCTTTCCACAAACCACATAAAGATCCACCTGTGTCATTGGATATGTGTTCTTTTTATGAACCACACCCAGTGTCATTGCATGTGTGTTCTTCTCACAAACCACATATGGATCCACCAGAGTTTATTGCATGTTTGTTATTTTCACAGACCACATGCGTCCACTAGTGTCATTGGATGTGTGTTCTTTTCACAAACCACATGTGGATCCACCAGAGTCATTGCATGTGTGTTCTTTTCACAAACCACATAAGGATCCACCAGTGTCATTGCATGTGTGTTCTTTTCATGAACCACACCTAGTTTCATTGCATGTGTTTTCTTCTCACAAACCACATATGGATCCACCAGTGTCATTGCATGTGTATTCTTTTCACAAATCACATATTGATCCGCCAGTGTCATTGCATGTGTGTTCTTTTCACAAACCACAACTAGAGTCATTGGATGTGTGTTCTTCTCACAAACCACATATGGATCCACTAGTGTGATAGCATGTCTGTTCTTTTCACAAACCACAGCTAGTGTTATTGCATGTGTGTTGTTCTCACAAACTACATCTGGATCCATTAGAGTCATTGTATGTATGTTATTTTCACAAACCACAGCTAGTGTCATTACATGTCTGTTATTTCCACATACCACATAAGGATCCACCAGTGTCATTGGATGTGTGTTATTTTCATGAACCACACCCAGTGTCATTGCATGTGTGTTCTTCTCACAAACCACATATGGATCCACCAGTGTCATTGGATGTGTGTTCTTTTCACAAACCAGAACTAGAGTCATTGGATGTGTGTTCTTCTTACAAACAACATATGGATCCACCAGTGTGATTGCATGTTTGTTCTTTTCACAAACCATAGCTAGTGTCATTGCATGTCTGTTCTTTCCACAGACCACATCAGGATCCACCAGTGTCATTGGATGTGTGTTCTTTTCATTAACCACACCCAGTGTCATTGCATTTTTGTTCTTATCACAAACCACATATGGATCCAGTAGTGTTATTGGATGTGTGTTCTTTTCATAAACCACATATTGATCCACCAGTGTCATTGCACGTGTGTTCTTCTCACAAACCACATATGGATCCCCTAGAGTTCTTTGCAAGTCTGTTCTTTTCACAAACCACATATGGATCCACCAGTGTCATTGCATGTGTGTTCTTTTCATTAACCATAGATGGAGTCATTCCATGTATGTTCTTTTCATGAACCACATGGATCCACCAGAGTCATTGCATGTGTGTTTTTTTCATTAACCACAACTAGAGTCATTGCATGTGTGTTCTTCTCACAAACCATATATGGATCCATCAGAGTCATTGCATGTATGTTATTTTCACAAACTACAGGTAGTGTCATTGCATGTCTGTTCTTTCCACAAACCACATAAAGATCCACCTGTGTCATTGGATATGTGTTCTTTTTATGAACCACACCCAGTGTCATTGCATGTGTGTTCTTCTCACAAACACCACATAAGGATCCACCAGTGTCATTGCATGTGTGTTATTTTCATGAACCACAGCTAGAGACATTGCATGTCTGTTCTTTCCACAAACCACACATGGATACATTAGTGTATTTGGATGTGTGTTCTTTTCATGAACCACAGCTAGAGTCATTGGATGTCTGTTCTTTCCACAAACCACATATGGATCCACCAGTGTCATTGCACGTGTGTTCTTTTCACAAACCACATCTAGAGTAATTGCATGTGTGTTATTTTCACAAACCACAGCTATAGTCATTGGATGTATGTTCTTTTCACAAACCACATATTGATCCACCAGTGTCATTGCATGTGTGTTATTCTCACAAACCACATCTAGAGTCATTGCATGTGTGTTCTTCTCACAAACCACATCTAGAGTCATTGCATGTTTGTTCTTTTCACAAACCACATATGGATCCACCAGTGTCATTGCATGTGTGTTCTTTTCACAAACCACATCTAGAGTCATTGCATGTGTGTTCTTCTCACAAACCACATATGGATCCACTAGTGTCATTGTATGTGTGTTCTTTTCAGAAACTACATGTAGAGTCATTGCATGTGTGTTCTTCTCACAAACCACATATGGATCCACCAGTGTCATTGCATGTGTGTTCTTTTCACAAAACACATCTAGAGTCATTCCATGTGTGTTCTGCTCACAAACCACATATGGATCCACCAGAGTTTATTGCATGTTTGTTATTTTTACAGACCACATGCGTCCACTAGTGTCATTGCATGTGTGTTCTTTTCACAAACCACATGTGGATCCACCAGAGTCATTGCATGTGTGTTCTTTTCACAAACGACATAAGGATCCACCAGTGTCATTGCATGTGTGTTCTTTTCATGAACCACACCTAGTTTCATTGCATGTGTTTTCTTCTCACAAACCACATATGGATCCACCAGTGTCATTGCATGTGTGTCCTTTTCACAAATCACATAAGGATCCACCAGTGTCATTGCATGTGTGTTCTTTTCATGAACCACACCCAATGTCATTGCATGTGTGTTCTTCTCACAAACCGCATATGGATCCACCAGTATCATTGCATGTGTGTTCTTTTCACAAACCACATATTGATCCACCAGTGTCATTCCATGTGTGTTCTTTTCACAAACCACAACTAGAGTCATTCGATGTGTTTTCTTCTCAAAAACCACATATGGATCCACCAGTGTGATTGCATTTCCGTTCTTTTTACAAACCACAGCTAGTGTCATTGCATGTGTGTTCTTCTCACAAACCACATATGGATCCATCAGAGTCATTGTATGTCTGTTCTTTCCACAAACCACAACTAGTGCCATTACATGTCTGTTATTTCCACAAGCCACATAAGGATCCACCAGTGTCATTGGATGTTTGTTATTTTCTTGAACCACACCCAGTGTCATTGCATGTGTGTTCTTCTCACAAACCACATATGGATCCACCAGTGTCATTGGATGTGTGTTCTTCTCACAAACCACATATGGATCCACCAGTGTGATTACATGTGTGTTCTTTTCGCAAACCACAGCTAGTGTCATTGCATGTCTCTTCTTTCCACAGACCACATAAGGATCCACCAGTGTCATTGCATGTGTGTTCTGTTCATGAACCACACCCATTGTCATTGTATGTGTGTTCTTCTCACAAACCACATATGGATCCACCAGTGTTATTGCATGTGTGTTCTTTTCACAAACCACATATGGATCCACCATTGTGATTGCATGTCTATTCTTTTTACAAACCACAGCTAGTGTCATTGCATGTGTGTTCTTCTCACCAACCACATATGGATCCATCAGAGTCATTGTATGTCTGTGCTTTTCACAAACCACAGCTACTGTCATTGCATGTCTGTTCTTTCCACAGACCACACAAGGATCCAGCAGTGTCATTGGATGTGTGTTATTTTCATGAACCACACCCAGTGTCATTGCATGTGTGTTCTTCTCACAAACCACATATGGATCCACCAGTGTCATTGGATGTGTGTTCTTCTCACAAACCACATATGGATCCACTAGTGTGATTGCATGTGTGTTCTTTTCACAAACCACATCTAGAGTCATTGCATGTGTGTTCTTTTCACAAACCACATAAGGATTCACCAGTGTCATTGGATGTGTGTTCTTTTCATGAACCACACCTAGTTTCATTGCATGTGTGTTCTTCTCACAAACCATATATGGATCCACCAGTGTCATTGCATGTGTGTTCTTTTCACAAACCACATATTGATCCACGAGTGTCATTGCATGTGTGTTATTTTCACAAACCACAACTAGAGTCATTGGATGTGTGTTCTTCTCACAAACCACATATGGATCCACCAATGTGATTGCATATCTGTTCTTTTCACAAACCATAGCTAGTGTCATTGCATGTCTGTTCTTTCCACAGACCACATAAGGATCCACTAGTGTCATTGGATGTGTGTTCTTTTCCTGAACCACACCTAGTGTCATTGCATGTGTGTTCTTCTCACAAACCACATGTGGATCCACCAGTGTCATTGGATGTGTGTTCTTCTCACAAACCACATATGGATCCACCAGTATCATTGCATGTGTGTTCTTTTCACAAACCACATGTGGATCCACCAGAGTCATTGCATGGGTGTTCTTTTCACGAACCACATAAGGATCCACAAGTGTCATTGCATGTGTGTTCTTTTCATGAACCACACCTAGTTTCATTGCATGTGTTTTCTTCTCACAAACCACATATGGATCCACCAGTGTCATTGCATGTGTGTTCTTTTCACAAATCACATATTGATCCACCAGAGTCATTGCATGTGTGTTCTTTTCACAAACCACAACTAGAGTCATTGGATGTGTGTTCTTCTCACAAACCACATATGGATCCACCAGTGTGATTGCATATGTGTTCTTTTTATGAACCACACCTAGACAAACCACATACGGATCCACCAGTGTCATTGCATGTGTGTTCTTTTCACAAATCTCATATTGATCCACGACTGTCATTGCATGTGTGTTCTTTTCACAAACCACAACTGGAGTCATTGGATGTGTGTTCTTCTCACAAACCACATATGGATCCATTAGAGTCATTATATGTATGTTATTTTCACAAAGCATAGCTAGTGTCATTACATGTTTGTTCTTTCCATAGACCACATAGGGATCCACCAGTGTCATTTGATGTGTGTTATTTTCATGAACCACACCCAGTGTCATTGCATGTGTGTTCTTCTGACAAACCACATGTGGATCCACCAGTGTCATTGAATGTGTGTTCTTTTCACAAACCACAAGTAGAGTCATTGGATGTGTGTTCTTCTTACAAACCACATATGGATCCACCAGTGTGATTGCATGTCTGTTCTTTTCACAAACCATAGCTAGTGTCATTGCATGTCTGTTCTTTCCACAGACCACATCAGGATCCACCAGTGTCATTGGATGTGTGTTCTTTTCATGAACCACGCCCAGTGTCATTGCATGTGTGTTCTTCTCAAAAACCACATATGGATCCAGTAGTGTCATTGGAAGTGTGTTCTATTCATAAACAACATATTGATCCACCAGTGTCATTGCACGTGTGTTCTTCTCACAAACCACATATGGATCCACTAGATTTCATTGCAAGTCTTTTCTTTTCACAAACCACATATGGATCGACCAGTGTCATTGCATGTGTGTTCTTTTCATTAACCATAGATAGAGTCATTGCATGTGTGTTCTTTTCATGAACCACATGGATCCACCAGAGTAATTGCATGTGTGTTCTTTTCATTAAGCACAACTAGAGTCATTACATGTGTGTTCTTCTCACAAACCACATATGGATCCATCAGAATCATTGTATGTCTGTTCTTTTCACAAACCACAGCTAGTGTCATTGCATGTCTGTTCTTTCCACAGACCATATAAAGATCCACCTGTGTCATTGGATGTGTGTTCTTTTTATGAACCACACCTAGTGTCATTGCATGCGTGTACTTCTCACAAACCACATATGGATGCACCAGAGTTCATTGCATGTCTGTTATTTTCACAAACCACATGGATCCACTAGTGTCATTGCATGTGTGTTCTTTTCACAAACCACATGTGGATCCACTAGAGTCATTGCAGGTGTGTTCTTTTCACAAACCACATAAGGATCCACCAGTGTCATTGCATGTATGTTCTTTTCATGAACCACACCTAGTTTCATTGCATGTGTTTTCTTCTTACAAACCACATATGGATCCACCAGTGTAATTGCATGTGTGTTCTTTTCACAAATCACATAAGGATCCACCAGTGGCATTGCATGTGTTGTCTTTTTATGAACCATACCCAGTGTCATTGCATGTGTGTTCTTCTCACAAACCACATATGGATCCACCGGTATCATTGCATGTGTGTTCTTTTCACAAACCACATATTGATCCACCAGTGTCATTGCATGTGTGTTCTTTTCACAAATCACAACTAGAGTCATTGGACGTGCGTTCTTCTCACAAACCACAGAATCCACCAGTGTGATTGCATGTCTGTTCTTTTCACAAACCATAGCTAGTGCCAGTGCATGTCTGTTCTTTCCACATACCACATAAGGATCCACCAGTGTCATTGCATGTGTGTTCTTCTCACAAACCACATATGGATCCACCAGTGTCATTGGATGTGTGTTCTTCTCACGAACCACATATGGATCCACCAGAGTTCATTGCATGTTTGTTATTTTCACAAACCACATAGATCCACTAGTGTCATTGCATGTGTGTTCTTTTCACAAATCACATAAGCATCCACCAGTGTCATTGCATGTGTGTTCTTTTCATGAACCACACCCAGTGTCATTGCATGTGTGTTCTTCTCACAAACCACATATGGATCCACCAGTGTCATTGCATGTGTGTTCTTTTCACAAACCACATATTGATCCACCAGTGTCATTGCATGTGTGTTCTTTTCACAAACCACAACTAGAGTCATTGGATGTATGTTCTTCTCACAAACCACATATGGATCCACCAGTGTGATTACATGTTTGTTCTTTTCACAAACCATAGCTAGTGTCATTCCATGTCTGTTCTTTCCACAGACCACATAAGGATCCACCAGTGTCATTACATGTGTGTTCTTTTCATGTACCACACCTAGTGTCATTGTATGTGTGTTCTTCTCACAAACCACATATGGATCCACCAGTGTCATTGCATGTGTGTTCTTTTCACAAACCACATATGGATCCACCAGTGTGATTGCATGTTTGTTCTTTTTACAAACCACAGCTAGTGTCATTGCATGTGTGTTCTTCTCACAAACCACATATGGATCCATCAGAGTCATTGTATGTCTGTGCTTTTCACAAACCACAACTACTGTCATTGCATGTATGTTCTTTCCACAGACCACATAAGGATCCACCAGTGTCATTGGATGTGTGTTATTTTCATGAACCTAACCTAATGTCATTGCATGTGTGTTCTTCTCACAAACCACATATGGATCCACCAGTGTCATTGGATGTGTGTTCTTCTCACAAACCACATATGGATCCACCAGTGTGATTGCATGTGTGTTCTTTTCACAAACCACTTGTAGAGTCATTGCATCTGTGTTCTTTTCACAAACCACAAAAGGATCCACCAATGTCATTGGATGTGTGTTCTTTTCATGAACCACACAGCCAGTGTCATTGCATGTGTGTTCTTCTCACAAACCACATATGCATCCACCAGTGTCATCGCATGTGTGTTCTTTTCACAAACCACATATTGATCCACGAGTGTCATTGCATGTGTGTTATTTTCACAAACCACAACTAGAGTCATTGGATGTGTGTTCTTCTCACAAACCACATATGGATCCACCAGTGTGATTGCATATCTGTTCTTTTCACAAACCATAGCTAGTGTCATTGCATGTCTGTTCTTTCCACAGACCACATAAGGATCCACCAGTGTCATTGGATGTGTGTTCTTTTCTTGAACCACACCCAGTGTCATTGCATGTGAGTTGTTCTCACAAATCACATATGGATCCACCAGTGTCATTGGATGTGTGTTCTTCTCACAAACCACATATGGATCCACTAGTATCATTGCATGTGTGTTCTTTTGACAAACCACATGTGGATCCACCAGAATCATTTCATGTGTGTTCTTTTCACAAACCACATAAGGATCCACCAGTGTCATTGCATGTGTGTTCTTTTCATGAACCACACATAGTTTCATTGCATGTATTTTCTTCTCACAAACCACATATGGATCCACCAGTGTCATTGCATGTGTGTTCTTTTCACAAATCATATATTGATCCACCAGTGTCATTGCATGTGTGTTCTTTGCACAAACCACAACTAGAGTCATTGGATGTGTGTTCTTCTCACAAACCACATATGGATCCACCAATGTGATTGCATGTCTATTCTATTAACAAACCATAGCTAGTGTTATTGGATGTCTGTTCTTTCCACACACCACATAACGATCCACAAGTGTCATTGGATGTGTGTTCTTTTCATGAACCACACCCAGTGTCATTGCATGTGTGTTCTTCTCACAAACCACATATGGATCCACCAGTGTCATTGGATGTGTGTTCTTCTCACAAACCACATATGGATCCACCAGTATCATTGCATGTGTGTTCTTTTCACAAACCACATGTGGATCCAACATAGTCATTCCATGTGTGTTCTTTTCACAAACCACATAAGGATCCACCAGTGTCATTGCATGCGTGTTCTTTTTATGAACCACACCCAGTTTCATTGCATGTGTTTTCTTCTCACAAACCACATATGTATCCATCAGTGTCATTGCATGTGTGTTCTTTTCACAAATCACATATTGATCCACCACTGCCGTTGCATGTGTGTTCTTTTCACAAACAACAACTAGAGTCATTGCATGTGTGTTCTTCTCACAAACCACATATAGATCCACCAGTGTGATTGCATGTCTGGTCTTTTCACAAACCACAGCTAGTGTCATTGCATGTGTGTTCTTCTCACAAACCACATATGGATCCATTAGAGTCATTGTATGTATGTTATTTTCACAAAGCACAGCTAGTGTCATTACATGTCAGTTCTTCACACAGACCACATAAGGATCCACCAGTGTCATTGGATATGTGTTATTTTCATGAACCACACCCAGTGTAATTAGATGTGTGTTCTTCTCACAAACGACATGTGGATCCACCAGTGTCATTAGATGTGTGTTTTTCTCACAAACCACATGTGGATCCACAAGTGTCATTGGGTGTGTGTTATTTTCACAAACCACAACTAGAGTCATTGGATGTGTGTTCTTCTTACAAACCACATATGGATCCACCAGTGTGATTGCATGTCTGTTCTTTTCACAAACCATAGCTAGTGTCATTGCATGTCTGTTCTTTCCATGGACCATATCAGGATCCACAAGTGTTGTTGGATGTCTGTTCTTTTCACAAACCATAGCTAGAGTCATTGCATGTGTGTTCTTTTCATGAACCACATGGATCCACCAGTATCACTGCATCTGTGTTCTTTTCACAAACCACGTGTGGATCCACCAGAGTCATTGCATGTGTGTTCTTTTCACAAACCACATAAAGATCCACTAGTGTCATTGCATGTGTGTTCTTTTCATGAACCACACCCAGTTTCATTGCATGTGTTTTCTTCTCAGAAACCACATATGGATCCACCAGTGTAATTGCATGTGTGTTCTTTTCACAAATCACATAAGGATCCACCAGTGGCATTGCATGTGTTGTCTTTTTATGAACCATACCCAGTGTCATTGCATGTGTGTTCTTCTCACAAACCACATATGGATCCACCGGTATCATTGCATGTGTGTTCTTTTCACAAACCACATATTGATCCACCAGTGTCATTGCATGTGTGTTCTTTTCACAAATCACAACTAGAGTCATTGGACGTGCGTTCTTCTCACAAACCACAGAATCCACCAGTGTGATTGCATGTCTGTTCTTTTCACAAACCATAGCTAGTGCCAGTGCATGTCTGTTCTTTCCACATACCACATAAGGATCCACCAGTGTCATTGCATGTGTGTTCTTCTCACAAACCACATATGGATCCACCAGTGTCATTGGATGTGTGTTCTTCTCACGAACCACATATGGATCCACCAGAGTTCATTGCATGTTTGTTATTTTCACAAACCACATAGATCCACTAGTGTCATTGCATGTGTGTTCTTTTCACAAATCACATAAGCATCCACCAGTGTCATTGCATGTGTGTTCTTTTCATGAACCACACCCAGTGTCATTGCATGTGTGTTATTCTCACAAACCACATATGGATCCACCAGTGTCATTGCATGTGTGTTCTTTTCACAAACCACATATTGATCCACCAGTGTCATTGCATGTGTGTTCTTTTCACAAACCACAACTAGAGTCATTGGATGTATGTTCTTCTCACAAACCACATATGGATCCACCAGTGTGATTACATGTTTGTTCTTTTCACAAACCATAGCTAGTGTCATTCCATGTCTGTTCTTTCCACAGACCACATAAGGATCCACCAGTGTCATTACATGTGTGTTCTTTTCATGTACCACACCTAGTGTCATTGTATGTGTGTTCTTCTCACAAACCACATATGGATCCACCAGTGTCATTGCATGTGTGTTCTTTTCACAAACCACATATGGATCCACCAGTGTGATTGCATGTTTGTTCTTTTTACAAACCACAGCTAGTGTCATTGCATGTGTGTTCTTCTCACAAACCACATATGGATCCATCAGAGTCATTGTATGTCTGTGCTTTTCACAAACCACAACTACTGTCATTGCATGTATGTTCTTTCCACAGACCACATAAGGATCCACCAGTGTCATTGGATGTGTGTTATTTTCATGAACCTAACCTAATGTCATTGCATGTGTGTTCTTCTCACAAACCACATATGGATCCACCAGTGTCATTGGATGTGTGTTCTTCTCACAAACCACATATGGATCCACCAGTGTGATTGCATGTGTGTTCTTTTCACAAACCACTTGTAGAGTCATTGCATCTGTGTTCTTTTCACAAACCACAAAAGGATCCACCAATGTCATTGGATGTGTGTTCTTTTCATGAACCACACAGCCAGTGTCATTGCATGTGTGTTCTTCTCACAAACCACATATGCATCCACCAGTGTCATCGCATGTGTGTTCTTTTCACAAACCACATATTGATCCACGAGTGTCATTGCATGTGTGTTATTTTCACAAACCACAACTAGAGTCATTGGATGTGTGTTCTTCTCACAAACCACATATGGATCCACCAGTGTGATTGCATATCTGTTCTTTTCACAAACCATAGCTAGTGTCATTGCATGTCTGTTCTTTCCACAGACCACATAAGGATCCACCAGTGTCATTGGATGTGTGTTCTTTTCTTGAACCACACCCAGTGTCATTGCATGTGAGTTGTTCTCACAAATCACATATGGATCCACCAGTGTCATTGGATGTGTGTTCTTCTCACAAACCACATATGGATCCACTAGTATCATTGCATGTGTGTTCTTTTGACAAACCACATGTGGATCCACCAGAATCATTTCATGTGTGTTCTTTTCACAAACCACATAAGGATCCACCAGTGTCATTGCATGTGTGTTCTTTTCATGAACCACACATAGTTTCATTGCATGTATTTTCTTCTCACAAACCACATATGGATCCACCAGTGTCATTGCATGTGTGTTCTTTTCACAAATCATATATTGATCCACCAGTGTCATTGCATGTGTGTTCTTTGCACAAACCACAACTAGAGTCATTGGATGTGTGTTCTTCTCACAAACCACATATGGATCCACCAATGTGATTGCATGTCTATTCTATTAACAAACCATAGCTAGTGTTATTGGATGTCTGTTCTTTCCACACACCACATAACGATCCACAAGTGTCATTGGATGTGTGTTCTTTTCATGAACCACACCCAGTGTCATTGCATGTGTGTTCTTCTCACAAACCACATATGGATCCACCAGTGTCATTGGATGTGTGTTCTTCTCACAAACCACATATGGATCCACCAGTATCATTGCATGTGTGTTCTTTTCACAAACCACATGTGGATCCAACATAGTCATTCCATGTGTGTTCTTTTCACAAACCACATAAGGATCCACCAGTGTCATTGCATGCGTGTTCTTTTTATGAACCACACCCAGTTTCATTGCATGTGTTTTCTTCTCACAAACCACATATGTATCCATCAGTGTCATTGCATGTGTGTTCTTTTCACAAATCACATATTGATCCACCACTGCCGTTGCATGTGTGTTCTTTTCACAAACAACAACTAGAGTCATTGCATGTGTGTTCTTCTCACAAACCACATATAGATCCACCAGTGTGATTGCATGTCTGGTCTTTTCACAAACCACAGCTAGTGTCATTGCATGTGTGTTCTTCTCACAAACCACATATGGATCCATTAGAGTCATTGTATGTATGTTATTTTCACAAAGCACAGCTAGTGTCATTACATGTCAGTTCTTCACACAGACCACATAAGGATCCACCAGTGTCATTGGATATGTGTTATTTTCATGAACCACACCCAGTGTAATTAGATGTGTGTTCTTCTCACAAACGACATGTGGATCCACCAGTGTCATTGGATGTGTGTTTTTCTCACAAACCACATGTGGATCCACAAGTGTCATTGGGTGTGTGTTATTTTCACAAACCACAACTAGAGTCATTGGATGTGTGTTCTTCTTACAAACCACATATGGATCCACCAGTGTGATTGCATGTCTGTTCTTTTCACAAACCATAGCTAGTGTCATTGCATGTCTGTTCTTTCCATGGACCATATCAGGATCCACAAGTGTTGTTGGATGTCTGTTCTTTTCACAAACCATAGCTAGAGTCATTGCATGTGTGTTCTTTTCATGAACCACATGGATCCACCAGTATCACTGCATCTGTGTTCTTTTCACAAACCACGTGTGGATCCACCAGAGTCATTGCATGTGTGTTCTTTTCACAAACCACATAAAGATCCACTAGTGTCATTGCATGTGTGTTCTTTTCATGAACCACACCCAGTTTCATTGCATGTGTTTTCTTCTCAGAAACCACATATGGATCCACCAGTGTCATTGCATGTGTATTCTTTTCACAAATCACATATTGATCCACCAGTGTCATTGCATGTGTGTTCTTTTTACAAACCACAACTAGAGTCATTGGATGTGTGTTCTTCTCACAAACCACATATGGATCCACTAGTGTGATTGCATGTCTGTTCTTTTCACAAACCACAGCTAGTGTCATTGCATGTGTGTTCTTCTCACAAACTACATATGGATCCATTAGAGTCATTGTATGTATGTTATTTTCACAAACCACAGCTAGTGTCATTACATGTCTGTTATTTCCACATACCACATAAGGATCCACCAGTGTCATTGGATGTGTGTTATTTTCATGAACCACAGCTAGTGTCATTGCATGTGTGTTCTTCTCACAAACCACATATGGATCCACCAGTGTCATTGGATGTGTGTTCTTTTCACAAACCAGAACTAGAGTCATCGGATCTGTGTTCTTCTTACAAACAACATTTGGATCCACCAGTGTGATTGCATGTTTGTTCTTTTCACAAACCATAGCTAGTGTCATTGCATGTTTGTTCTTTCCACAGACCACATCAGGATCCACCAGTGTCATTGGATGTGTGTTCTTTTCATTAACCACACCCAGTGTCATTCCATGTGTGTTCTTATCACAAACCACATATGGATCCAGTAGTGTTATTGGATGTGTGTTCTTTTCATAAACCACATATTGTTCCACCAGTGTCATTGCACGTGTGTTCTTATCACAAACCACATATGGATCCACTAGAGTTCTTTCCAAGTCTTTTCTTTTCACAAACCACATATGGATCCACCAGTGTCATTGCATGTGTGTTCTTTTCATTAACCATAGCTGGAGTCATTGCATGTATGTTCTTTTCATGAACCACATGGATCCAGCAGAGTCATTGCATGTGTGTTCTTTTGATTAACCACAACTAGAGTCATTGCATGTGTGTTCTTCTCACAAACCACATATGGATCCATCAGAGTCATTGTATGTCTGTTCTTTCCACAGACCACATAAAGATCCACCTTTGTCATTGGATGTGTGTTCTTTTTATGATCCACACCTAGTGTCATTGCATGTGTGTTCTTCTCACAAACCACATATGGATCCACCAGAGTTCATTGCATGTCTGTTATATTCACAAACCATATGTATCAACTAGTCTGATTGCATGTGTGTTCTTTTCACAAACCACATGTGGATCCACCAGAGTCGTTGCATGTGTGTTCTTTTCACAAACCACATAAGGATCCACCAGTGTCATTGCATGTGTGTTCTTTTCATGAACTACACCAAGTTCATTGCATGTGTGTTCTTCTTACAAACCACATATGGATCCACCAGTGTGATTGCATGTTTGTTCTTTTCACAAACCATAGCTAGTGTCATTGCATGTCTGTTCTTTCCATGGACCATATCAGGATCCACAAGTGTTGTGGGATGTCTGTTCTTTTCACAAACCATAGCTAGAGTCATTGCATGTGTGTTCTTTTCATGAACCACATGGATCCACCAGTATCACTGCATCTGTGTTCTTTTCACAAACCACGTGTGGATCCACCAGAGTCATTGCATGTGTGTTCTTTTCACAAACCACATAAAGATCCACTAGTGTCATTGCATGTGTGTTCTTTTCATGAACCAGACCCAGTTTCATTGCATGTGTTTTCTTCTTAGAAACCACATATGGATCCACCAGTGTCATTGCATGTGTATTCTTTTCACAAATCACATATTGATCCACCAGTGTCATTGCATGTGTGTTCTTTTCACAAACCACAACTAGAGTCATTGGATGTGTGTTCTTCTCACAAACCACATATGGATCCACTAGTGTGATTGCATGTCTGTTCTTTTCACAAACCACAGCTAGTGTCATTGCATGTGTGTTCCTCTCACAAACTACATATGGATCCATTAGAGTCATTGTATGTATGTTATTTTCACAAACCACAGCTAGTGTCATTACATGTCTGTTATTTCCACATACCACATAAGGATCCACCAGTGTCATTGGATGTGTGTTATTTTCATGAACCACACCCAGTGTCATTGCATGTGTGTTCTTCTCACAAACCACATATGGATCCACCAGTGTCATTGGATGTGTGTTCTTTTCACAAACCAGAACTAGAGTCATTGGATGTGTGTTCTTCTTACAAACAACATATGGATCCACCTGTGTGATTGCATGTTTGTTCTTTTCACGAACCATAGCTAGTGTCATTACATGTCTGTTCTTTCCACAGACCACATCAGGATCCACCAGTGTCATTGGATGTGTGTTCTTTTCATTAACCACACCCAGTGTCATTGCATGTGTGTTCTTATCACAAACCACATATGGATCCAGTAGTGTTATTGGATGTGTGTTCTTTTCATAAACCACATATTGTTCCACCAGTGTCATTGCACGTGTGTTCTTATCACAAACCACATATGGATCCACTAGAGTTTTTTCCAAGTCTTTTCTTTTCACAAACCACATATGGATCCACCAGTGTGATTGCATATCTGTTCTTTTCACAAACCATACCTAGTGTCATTGCATGTCTGTTCTTTCCACAGACCACATAAGGATCCACTAGTGTCATTGGATGTGTGTTATTTTCTTGAACCACACCCAGTGTCATTGCATGTGTGTTCTGCTCACAAAACACATATGGATCCACCAGTGTAATTGGATGTGTGTTCTTCTCACAAACCACATATGGATCCACCAGTATCATTGCATGTGTGTTCTTTTCACAAACCACATGTGGATCCACCAGAGTCATTGCATGTGTTTTTTTTTCACAAACCACATAAGGATCCACCAGTGTCATTGCATGTGTGTTCTTTTCATGAACCACACCCAGTTTCATTGCTTGTGTTTTCTTCTCACAAACCACATATGGATCCAGCAGTGTCATTGCATGTGTGTTCTTTTTACTAACAACAACTGGAGTCAGTTCATGTGTGTTCTTTTCACATACCACATATGGATCCACCAGTGTCATTGCATGTGTGCTCTTTTCACAATCCACCTACGGATCCACCAGTGTCATTGCATGTGTGCTCTTTTTACTAACAACAACCAGAGTCATTTCATGTGTGTTCTTTTCATTAACCATAACTAGAGTCATTGCATGTGTGTTCTTCTCACAAACCACATATGAATCCATCAGAGTCATTGTATGTCTGTTCTTTTCACAAACCACAGTTGGTGTCACTGCATGTCTGTTCTTTCCACAGACCACATAAAGATCCAACTGTGTCATTGGATGTGTGTTCTTTTCATGAACCACACCCTGTGTCATTGCATGTGTGTTCTTATCACAAACCACATATGGATCCACTAGAGTTCTTTCCAAGTCTTTTCTTTTCACAAACCACATATGGATCCACCAGTGTGATTGCATATCTGTTCTTTTCACAAACCATAGCTAGTGTCATTGCATGTCTGTTCTTTCCACAGACCACATAAGGATCCACTAGTGTCATTGGATGTGTGTTCTTTTCTTGAACCACACCCAGTGTCATTGCATGTGTGTTCTGCTCACAAAACACATATGGATCCACCAGTGTAATTGGATGTGTGTTCTTCTCACAAACCACATATGGATCCACCAGTATCATTGCATGTGTGTTTTTTTCACAAACCACATGTGGATCCACCAGAGTCATTGCATGTGTGTTCTTTTCACAAACCACATAAGGATCCACCAGTGTCATTGCATGTGTGTTCTTTTCATGAACAACACCCAGTTTTATTGCTTGTGTTTTCTTCTCACAAACCACATATGATCCAGCAGTGTCATTTCATGTGTGTTCTTTTCACAAAACATATTGATCCACCAGTGTTATTGCATGTGTGTTCTTTTCACAAACCACAACTAGAGGCATTGGATGTGTGTTCTTCTCACAAACCACATATGGATCCACTAGTTTGATTGCATGTCTATTCTTTTCACAAACCACAGCTAGTGTCATTGCATGTGTTTTCTTCTCACAAACTACAAATGGATCCATTAGAGTCATTGTATGTATGTTCTTTTCACAAACCACATCTAGTGTCATTGCATGTCTGTTCTTTCCATAGACCACATAAGGATCCACAAGTGTCATTGGATGTGTGTTATTTTCATGAACCACACCAAGTGTCATTGCATGTATGTTCTTCTCACAAACCACATATGGATCCACTAGCATCCATGGATGTGTGTTCTTTTCACAAACCACAACTAGAGTCATTGGATGTATGTTCTTCTTACAAACCACATATGGATCCACCAGTGTGATTGCATGTCTGTTCTTTTCACAAACCATAACTAGTGTCATTGCATGTTTGTTCTTTCCACAGACCACATAAGGATCCACCAGTGTCATTGGATGCGTGTTCTTTTCATGAACCACACCCAGTGTCATTGCATGTGTGTTCTTCTCACAAACCACATATGGATCCAGTAGTGTCATTGGATGTGTGTTATTTTCACAAACCACATATTGATCCACCAGTGTCATTGCACGAGTGTTCTTCTCACAAACCACATATGGATCCACTAGAGTTCATTGCAAGTTTGTTCTTTTCACAACCCACATATGGATCCACCAGTGTCATTGCATGTGTGTTCTTTTCATTAACCATAGCTAGAGTCATGCATGTGTGTTCTTTTCATGAACCACATGGATTCACCAGAGTTATTGCATGTGTGTTCTTTTCATTAACCACAACTAGAGTCATTGCATGTGTGTTCTTCTCACAAACCACATATGAATCCATCAGAGTCATTGTATGTCTGTTCTTTTCACAAACCACAGCTAGTGTCATTGCATGTCTGTTCTTTCCACAGACCACATAAAGATCCAACTGTGTCATTGGATGTGTGTTCTTTTCATGAACCACACCCTGTGTCATTGCATGTGTGTTCTTATCACAAACCACATATGGATCCACCAGAGTTCATTGCATGTATGTTATTTTCACAAACCACATGGATCCACTAGTTTCATTGCATGTGTGTTCTTTTCACAAACCACATGTGGATCCACCAGAGTCATGGCATGTGTGTTCTTTTCACAAACCACATAGGGATCCACCAGTGTCATTGCATGTGTGTTCTTTTCATGAACCACGCCCAGTGTCATTGCATGTGTGTTCTTCTCACAAACCACATATGGATCCACCAGTGTCATTGCATCTGTGTTCTTTTCACAAACCACATATTGATCCACCAGTGTCATTGCATGTGAGTTCTTTTCACAAACCACAACTAGAGTCATTGGATGTGTGTTCTTCTCACAAACCACATATGGATCCACTAGTGTGATTCTATGTTTGTTCTTTTCACAAACCAAAGTTAGTGTCATTGCATGTCTGTTCTTTCCACATACCACATAAGGATCCATTAGTGTCATTGGATGTGTGTTCTTTTCATGAACCACACCTAGTGTCATTGCATGTGTGTTCTTATCACAAACCTCATATGGATCCACCAGTGTCATTGGATGTGTGTTCTTCTCACAAACCACATATGGATCCACTAGTGTCATTGGATGTGTGTTCTTCTCAAAAACCTCATATGGATCAACCAGTGTCATTTGATGTGTGTTCTTTTCATGAACCACAGCCAGTGTCATTGCATGTGTGTTCTTCTCACAAACCACATATGGATCCACTAGTGTCATTGCATGTATGTTCTTTTCACCAACCACTTATGGATCCACCAGTGTCATTGCATGTGTGTTCTTTTCACAAACCACACATGGATCCACCAGAGTTCATTGCATGTCTATTCATTTCACAAACCACATATGGATCCACTAGTGTCATTACATGTGTGTTCTTTTCATTAACCATACCTAGAGTCATTGCATGTCTATTCTTTTCACAAACCACATGGATCCACCAGAGTCACTGCATGTGTGTTATTTTCATTAACCACAACTACAGTCATTGCATGTGTGTTCTTTTCACAAACCACATATGGATCCACCAAAGTCATTGCATGTGTGTTCTTTTCACAAACCACATGTGGATCCACCAGAATAATTGCATGTGTGTTCTTTTCACAAACCACATAAGGATCCACCAGTGTCATTGCATGTGTGTTCTTTTCATGAACCACACCCAGTTTCATTGCTTGTGTTTTCTTCTCACAAACCACATATGGATCCAGCAGTGTCATTGCATGTGTGTTCTTTTCAAAAAACATATTGATCCACGAGTGTCATTGCATGTGTGTTCTTTTCACAAACCACAACTAGAGTCATTGGATGTCTGTTCTTCTCACAAACCACATATGGATCCACTAGTTTGATTGCATGTCTATTCTTTTCACAAACCACAACTAGTGTCATTGCATGTGTTTTCTTCTCACAAACTACAAATGGATCCATTAGAGTCATCGTATGTATGTTCTTTTCACAAACCACATCTAGTGTCATTGCATGTCTGTTCTTTCCATAGACCACATAAGGATCCACAAGTGTCATTGGATGTGTGTTATTTTCATGAACCACACCAAGTGTCATTGCATGTATGTTCTTCTCACAAACCACATATGGATCCACTAGCATCCATGGATGTGTGTTCTTTTCACAAACCACAACTAGAGTCATTGGATGTATGTTCTTCTTACAAACCACATATGGATCCACCAGTGTGATTGCATGTCTGTTCTTTTCACAAACCATAACTAGTGTCATTGCATGTTTGTTCTTTCCACAGACCACATAAGGATCCACCAGTGTCATTGGATGCGTGTTCTTTTCATGAACCACACCCAGTGTCATTGCATGTGTGTTCTTCTCACAAACCACATATGGATCCAGTAGTGTCATTGGATGTGTGTTATTTTCACAAACCACATATTGATCCACCAGTGTCATTGCACGAGTGTTCTTCTCACAAACCACATATGGATCCACTAGAGTTCATTGCAAGTTTGTTCTTTTCACAACCCACATATGGATCCACCAGTGTCATTGCATGTGTGTTCTTTTCATTAACCATAGCTAGAGTCATTGCATGTGTGTTCTTTTCATGAACCACATGGATTCACCAGAGTTATTGCATGTGTGTTGTTTTCATTAACCACAACTAGAGTCATTGCATGTGTGTTCTTCTCACAAACCACATATGAATCCATCAGAGTCATTGTATGTCTGTTCTTTTCACAAACCACAGCTAGTGTCACTGCATGTCTGTTCTTTCCACAGACCACATAAAGATCCAACTGTGTCATTGGATGTGTGTTCTTTTCATGAACCACACCCTGTGTCATTGCATGTGTGTTCTTATCACAAACCACATATGGATCCACCAGAGTTCATTGCATGTCTGTTATTTTCACAAACCACATGGATCCACTAGTTTCATTGCATGTGTGTTCTTTTCACAAACCACATGTGGATCCACCAGAGTCATGGCATGTGTGTTCTTTTCACAAACCACATAGGGATCCACCAGTCATTGCATGTGTGTTCTTTTCATGAACCACGCCCAGTGTCATTGCATGTGTGTTCTTCTCACAAACCACATATGGATCCACCAGTGTCATTGCATCTGTGTTCTTTTCACAAACCACATATTGATCCACCAGTGTCATTGCATGTGAGTTCTTTTCACAAACCACAACTAGAGTCATTGGATGTGTGTTCTTCTCACAAACCACATATGGATCCACTAGTGTGATTTTATGTTTGTTCTTTTCACAAACCAAAGTTAGTGTCATTGCATGTCTGTTCTTTCCACAGACCACATAAGGATCCATTAGTGTCATTGGATGTGTGTTCTTTTCATGAACCACACCTAGTGTCATTGCATGTGTGTTCTTATCACAAACCTCATATGGATCCACCACTGTCATTGGATGTGTGTTCTTCTCACAAACCACATATGGATCCACCAGTGTCATTGGATGTGTGTTCTTCTCACAAACCTCATATGGATCCACCAGTGTCATTAGATGTGTGTTCTTTTCATGAACCACAGCCAGTGTCATTGCATGTGTGTTCTTCTCACAAACTACATATGGATCCACTAGTGTCATTGCATGTATGTTCTTTTCACCAACCACTTATGGATCCACCAGTGTCATTGCATGTGTGTTCTTTTCACAAACCACACATGGATCCACCAAAGTTCATTGCATGTCTATTCATTTCACAAACCACATATGGATCCACTAGTGTCATTACAAGTGCGTTCTTTTCATTAACCATACCTAGAGTCATTGCATGTCTATTCTTTTCACAAACCACATGGATCCACCAGAGTCATTGCATGTGTTTTATTTTCATTAACCACAACTACAGTCATTGCATGTGTGTTCTTTTCACAAACCACATATGGATCCATCAGAGTCATTGCATGTCTGATGTTTTCATTAACCACAGCTAGTGTCATTGCATGTTTGTTCTTTCCACAGACCACATATGGCTCCACCAGTGTTATTGCATGTGTGTTTTGCATGTGTGTTCTTCTCACAAACCACACTTGGATCCACCATTGTCATTGGATGTGTGTTCTTCTCACAAACCACATATGGATCCACTAGTGTGATTGCATGTGTGTTCTTTTCCCAAACCATAGCTAGAGTATTTGCATGTGTGTTCTTATCAAAAACCACATAAGGATCCACCAGGGTCATTGGATGTGTGTTATTTTCATGAACCACACCCAGTGGCATTGCATGTGTATTCTTCTCACAAACCACATATGGATCCACCAGTGTCATTGGATGTGTGTTCTTCTCACAAACCACATATGGATCCACCAGTGTCATTGCATGTGTGTTCTTTTCACAAACCACATATGGATCCACCAGTGACATTACATGTGTGTTCTGTTCACAAACCACACATATAGATCCACCAGATTTCATTGCATGTCTGTTCTTTTCACAAACCACATATGGATCCACCAGAGTTCATTGCATGTCTGTTCTTTCTCACAAACAACATATGGATCCACCAGTGTAATTGGATGTATGTTCTTTTCATGAGCCACACCTAGTGTCATTGCATGTGTGTTCTTCTCACAAACCACATATGGATCCACCAGTATCATTGCATGTGTGTTCTTTTCACAAACCAAATATTGATCCACCAGTGTCATTGCATGTGTGTTCTTTTCAAAAACCACAACTAGAGTCATCGGATGTGTGTTCTTCTCACAAACCACATATGGATCCACCAGTGTGATTGCATGTCTGTTCTTTTCACAAACCATAGCTAGTGTCATTGCATGTCTGTTCTTTCCATAGACCACATAAGGATCCACCTGTGTCATTGCATGTGTGTTCTTCTCACAAACCACATATGGATCCACCAGTGTCATTGGATGTGTGTTCTTCTCACAAACCGCATATGGATCCACCAGTGTGATTGCATATCTGTTCTTTTCACAAACCATAGCTAGTGTCATTGCATGTCTGTTCTTTCCACAGACCACATAAGGATCCACCAGAGTCATTGCACGTGTGTTCTTTTCACAAACCACATAAGGATCCACTAGTGTCATTGCATGTGTGTTCTTTTCATGAACCACACCCAGTTTCATTGCATGTGTTTCTTCTCACAAAACACATATGGATCCACCAGTGTCATTGCATGTGTATTCTTTTCACAAATCACATATTGATCCACCAGTGTCATTGCATGTGTGTTCTTTTCACAAACCACAACTAGAGTCATTGGATGTGTGTTCTTCTCACAAACCACATATGGATCCACTAGTGTCATTGTATGTATGTTCTTTTCACCAACCACTTATGGATCCACCAGTGTCATTGCATGTGTGTTCTTTTCACAAACCACACATGGATCCACGAAAGTTCATTGCATGTCTATTCATTTCACAAACCACATATGGATCCACTAGTGTCATTACATGTGCGTTCTTTTCATTAACCATACCTAGAGTCATTGCATGTCTATTCTTTTCACAAACCACATGGATCCACCAGAGTTATTGCATGTGTTTTATTTTCATTAACCACAACTACAGTCATTGCATGTGTGTTCTTTTCACAAACCACATATGGATCCATCAGAGTCATTGCATGTCTGATGTTTTCATTAACCACAGCTAGTGTCATTGCATGTTTGTTCTTTCCACATACCACATATGGCTCCACCAGTGTTATTGCATGTGTGTTTTGCATGTGTGTTCTTCTCACAAACCACACTTGGATCCACCATTGTCATTGGATGTGTGTTCTTCTCACAAACCACATATGGATCCACTAGTGTGATTACATGTGTGTTCTTTTCCCAAACCATAGCTAGAGTATTTGCATGTGTGTTCTTATCAAAAACCACATAAGGATCCACCAGGGTCATTGGATGTGTGTTATTTTCATGAACCACACCCAGTGGCATTGCATGTGTATTCTTCTCACAAACCACATATGGATCCACCAGTGTCATTGGATGTGTGTTCTTCTCACAAACCACATATGGATCCACCAGTGTCATTGCATGTGTGTTCTTTTCACAAACCACATATGGATCCACCAGTGACATTACATGTGTGTTCTTTTCACAAACCACACATATGGATCCACCAGATTTCATTGCATGTCTGTTCTTTTCACAAACCACATATGGATCCACCAGAGTTCATTGCATGTCTGTTCTTTCTCACAAACAACATATGGATCCACCAGTGTAATTGGATGTATGTTCTTTTCATGAGCCACACCTAGTGTCATTGCATGTGTGTTCTTCTCACAAACCACATATGGATCCACCAGTATCATTGCATGTGTGTTCTTTTCACAAACCAAATATTGATCCACCAGTGTCATTGCATGTGTGTTCTTTTCAAAAACCACAACTAGAGTCATCGGATGTGTGTTCTTCTCACAAACCACATATGGATCCACTAGTGTGATTGCATGTCTGTTCTTTTCACAAACCATAGCTAGTGTCATTGCATGTCTGTTCTTTCCATAGACCACATAAGGATCCACCTGTGTCATTGCATGTGTGTTCTTCTCACAAACCACATATGGATCCACCAGTGTCATTGGATGTGTGTTCTTCTCACAAACCGCATATGGATCCACCAGTGTGATTGCATATCTGTTCTTTTCACAAACCATAGCTAGTGTCATTGCATGTCTGTTCTTTCCGCAGACCACATAAGGATCCACCAGAGTCATTGCACGTGTGTTCTTTTCACAAACCACATAAGGATCCACTAGTGTCATTGCATGTGTGTTCTTTTCATGAACCACACCCAGTTTCATTGCATGTGTTTCTTCTCACAAAACACATATGGATCCACCAGTGTCATTGCATGTGTATTCTTTTCACAAATCACATATTGATCCACCAGTGTCATTGCATGTGTGTTCTTTTCACAAACCACAACTAGAGTCATTGGATGTGTGTTCTTCTCACAAACCACATATGGATCCACTAGTGTCATTGCATGTATGTTCTTTTCACCAACCACTTATGGATCCACCAGTGTCATTGCATGTGTGTTCTTTTCACAAACCACACATGGATCCACGAAAGTTCATTGCATGTCTATTCATTTCACAAACCACATATGGATCCACTAGTGTCATTACATGTGCGTTCTTTTCATTAACCATACCTAGAGTCATTGCATGTCTATTATTTTCACAAACCACATGGATCCACCAGAGTTATTGCATGTGTTTTATTTTCATTAACCACAACTACAGTCATTGCATGTGTGTTCTTTTCACAAACCACATATGGATCCATCAGAGTCATTGCATGTCTGATGTTTTCATTAACCACAGCTAGTGTCATTGCATGTTTGTTCTTTCCACAGACCACATATGGCTCCACCAGTGTTATTGCATGTGTGTTTTGCATGTGTGTTCTTCTCACAAACCACACTTCGATCCACCATTGTCATTGGATGTGTGTTCTTCTCACAAACCACATATGGATCCACTAGTGTGATTGCATGTGTGTTCTTTTCCCAAACCATAGCTAGAGTATTTGCATGTGTGTTCTTATCACAAACCACATAAGGATCCACCAGGGTCATTGGATGTGTGTTATTTTCATGAACCACACCCAGTGGCATTGCATGTGTATTCTTCTCACAAACCACATATGGATCCACCAGTGTCATTGGATGTGTGTTCTTCTCACAAACCACATATGGATCCACCAGTGTCATTGCATGTGTGTTCTTTTCACAAACCACATATGGATCCACCAGTGACATTACATGTGTGTTCTTTTCACAAACCACACATATGGATCCACCAGATTTCATTGCATGTCTGTTCTTTTCACAAACCACATATGGATCCACCAGAGTTCATTGCATGTCTGTTCTTTCTCACAAACAACATATGGATCCACCAGTGTAATTGGATGTATGTTCTTTTCATGAGCCACACCTAGTGTCATTGCATGTGTGTTCTTCTCACAAACCACATATGGATCCACCAGTATCATTGCATGTGTGTTCTTTTCACAAACCAAATATTGATCCACCAGTGTCATTGCATGTGTGTTCTTTTCAAAAACCACAACTAGAGTCATCGGATGTGTGTTCTTCTCACAAACCACATTTGGATCCACCAGTGTGATTGCATGTCTGTTCTTTTCACAAACCATAGCTAGTGTCATTGCATGTCTGTTCTTTCCATAGACCACATAAGGATCCACCTGTGTCATTGCATGTGTGTTCTTCTCACAAACCACATATGGATCCACCAGTGTCATTGGATGTGTGTTCTTCTCACAAACCGCATATGGATCCACCAGTGTGATTGCATATCTGTTCTTTTCACAAACCATAGCTAGTGTCATTGCATGTCTGTTCTTTCCACAGACCACATAAGGATCCACCAGAGTCATTGCACGTGTGTTCTTTTCACAAACCACATAAGGATCCACCAGTGTCATTGCATGTGTGTTCTTTTCATGAACCACACCCAGTTTCATTGCATGTGTTTTCTTCTCACAAAACACATATGGATCCACCAGTGTCATTGCATGTGTATTCTTTTCACAAATCACATATTGATCCACCAGTGTCATTGCATGTGTGTTCTTTTCACAAACCACAACTAGAGTCATTGGATGTGTGTTCTTCTCACAAACCATATATGGATCCACCAGTGTGATTGCATGTCTGTTCTTTTCACAAACCGCAGCTAGTGTCATTGCATGTGTGTTCTTCTCACAAACCACATATGAATCCATTAGAGTCATTGTATGTATGTTCTTTTCACAAACCACTGCTAGTGTTATTACATGTCTGTTCTTTCCACATACCACATACGGATCTAGCAGTGTCATTGGATGTCTGTTATTTTCATGAACCACACCTAGTGTCATTACATGTATGTTCTTTTCACAAACCACATATGGATCCACCAGTGTCATTGGATGTGTGTTCTTTTCACAAACCACAACTAGAGTCATTGGATGTGTGTTCTTCTTACAAACCACATATGGATCCACTAGTGTGATTGCATGTGTGTTCTTTTCACAAACCACAACTAGTGTCATTGCATGTATGTTCTTTCCATAGACCACATAAGGATCCACCAGTGTCATTGGATGTGTGTTATTTCATGAACCACACCCAGTGTCATTGCATGTGTGTTCTTCTCACAAACCACATATGGATCCACCAGTGTGATTGCATGTGTGTTCTTTTCACAAACCACATCTAGAGTCATTGCATGTGTGTTCTTTTCACAAACCACATAAGGATCCACCACTGTCATTGGATGTGTCTTCTTTTCATGAACCACACCAAGTGTCATTGCATGTGTGTTCTTCTCACAAACCACATATGGATCCACCAGTGTCATGGCATGTGTGTTCTTTTCACAAACCACATATTGATCCACGAGTGTCATTCCATGTGTGTTATTTTCACAAACCACAACTAGAGTCATTGGATGTGTGTTCTTCTCAAAAACCACATATGGATCCACGAGTGTGATTGCATATCTGTTTTTTCATAAACCATAGCTAGTGTTATTGCATGTCTGTTCTTTCCATAGACCACATAAGTATCCACCAGTGTTATTGGATGTGTGTTCTTTTCTTGAACCACACCCAGTGTCATTGCATGTGTGTTCTTCTCACAAACCACATATGGATCCACCAGTGTCATTGGATGTGTGTTCTTCTCACAAACCACATATGGATCCACCAGTATCATTGCATGTGTGTTCTTCTCACAAACCACATATGGATCCATTAGAGTCATTGTATGTATGTTTTTTTCACAAACCACAGCTAGTGTCATTACATGTCTGTTCTTTCCATAGACCACATAAGGATCCATAAGTGTCATTGGATGTGTGTTATTTTCAGGAACCACGCCCAGTGTCATTGCATGTATGTTCTTCTCACAAACCACATATGGATCCACTAGTGTCATTGGATGTGTGTTCTTTTCACAAACCACAACTAGAGTCATTGGATGTGTGTTCTTCTTACAAACCACATATGGATCCACCAGAGTGATTGCATGTCTGTTCTTTTCACAAACCATATCTAGTGTCATTGCATATTTGTTCTTTCCACAGACCACATAAGGATCCACCAGTGTCATTGGATGTGTGTTCCTTTTCATGAACCACACCCAGTGTCATTGCATGTGTGGTTTTCTCACAAACCACATATTGATCCAGAAGTGTCATTGGATGTGTGTTCTTTTCACAAACCACATATTGATCCACCAGTGTCATTGCACGTGTGTTGTTCTCACAAACCAAATATGGATCCACTAGAGTTCATTGCAAGTCTGTTCTTTTCACAAACCACATATGGATCCACCAGTGTCATTGCATGTGTGTTCTTTTCATGAACCACATGGATTCACCAGAGTTATTGCATGTGTGTTCTTTTCATTAACCACAACTAGAGTCATTGCATATGTGTTCTTCTCACAAACCACATATGGACCCATGAGAGTGATTGTATGTCGGTTCTTTTCACAAACCACAACTAGTGTCATTGCATGTCTGTTCTTTCCACATACCACATAAAGATCCAACTGTGTCATTGGATGTGTGTTCCTTTCATGAACCACACCCAGTGTCATTGCATGTGTTATCTTCTCACAAACCACATATTGATCCAGTAGTGTCATTGGATGTGTGTTCTTTTCACAAACCACATATTGATCCACCAGTGTCATTGCACGTGTGTTGTTCTCACAAACCATATATGGATCCACTAGAGTTCATTGCATGTCTGTTCTTTTCACAAACCACATATGGATCCACCAGTGTCATTGCATGTGTGTTCTTTTCATGAACCACATGGATTCACCAGAGTTATTGCATGTGTGTTCTTTTCATTAACCACAACTAGAGTCATTGCATGTGTGTTCTTCTCACAAAGCACATATGGACCCATGAGAGTCATTGTATGTCTGTTCTTTTCACAAACCATAGCTAGTGTCTTTGCATGTCTGTTCTTTCCACATACCACATAAAGATCCAACTGTGTCATTGGATGTGTGTTCCTTTCATGAACCACACCCAGTGTCATTGCATGTGTCTTCTTCTCACAAACCACATATGGATCCACCAGAGTTCATTGCATGTCTGTTATTTTCACAAACCACATGGATCCACTAGTTTCATTGCATGTGTGTTCTTTTCACAAACCACATGTGGATCCACCAGAGTCATTGCATGTGTGTTCTTTTCACAAACCACATAAGGATCCACCAGTGTCATTGCATGTGTGTTCTTTTCATGAACCACACCCAGTGTCATTTCATGTGTGTTCTTCTCACAAACCACATATGGATCCACCAGTGTCATTGCATGTGTGTTCTTTTCACAAACCACATATTGATCAACCAGTGTCATTGCATGCGTGTTCTTTTCACAAACCACAACTAGAGTCATTGGATGTGTGTTCTTCTCAAAAACCACATATGGATCCACTAGTGTGATTGCATGTTTGTTCTTTTCACAAACCAAAGTTAGTGTCATTGCATGTCTGTTCTTTCCACAGACCACAGAAGGATCCACCAGTGTCATTGGATGTGTGTTCTTTTCATGAACCACACCTAGTGTCATTGGATGTGTGTTCTTCTCACAAACCACAGATGGATCCACCAGTGTGATTGGATGTGTGTTCTTCTCACAAACCGCATCTGGATCCACCAGTGTCATTGGATGTGTGTTCTTTTCATGAACCACAACCAGTGTCATTGCATGTGTGTTCTTGTCACAAACCACGTATGGATCCACCGGTGTCATTGCATGTATGTTATTTTCACCAACCACATATGGATCCACCAGTGTCATTGCATGTGTGTTCTTTTCACAAAACACAAGTGGATCCACCAGAGTTCATTGCATGTCTGTTCTTTTCACAAACCACATATGGATCCATTAGTGTCATTACATGTGTGTTCTTTTCATTAACCATACCTAGAGTCATTGCATGTCTATTCTTTTCACAAACCACATGGATCCACCAGAGTCAATGCATGTGTGTTATTTTCATTAACCACAACTACAGTCATTGCATGTGTGTTCTTTTCACAAACCACATATGGATCCATCAGAGTCATTGCATGTCTGATCTTTTCATTAACCACAGCTAGTGTCATTGCATGTTTGTTCTTTCCACAGACCACATATGGCTCCACCAGTGTCATTGCATGTGTGTTTTGCATGTGTGTTCTTCTCACAAACCACACATGGATCCACCAGTGTCATTGGATGTGTGTTCTTTTCACAAACCACATATGGATCCACTAGTGTGATTGCATGTGTGTTCTTTTCACAAACCATAGCTAGAGTCATTGCATGTGTGTTCTTATCACAAACCACATAAGGATCCACCAGTGTCATTGGATGTGTGTTGTTTTCATGAACCACACCCAATGTCATTGCAGGTGTGTTCTTCTCACAAACAACATATGGATCCACCAATATCATTAGATGTTTGTTCTTGTCACAAACCACATATGGATCCACCAGTGTCATTGCATGTGTGTTCTTTTCACAAACCACATATGGATCCACCAGTGTCATTGCATGTGTGTTCTTTTCACAAACCACACATATGGATCCACCAGAGTTCATTGCATGTATGTTCTTTTCATAAACCACATATGGATCCACTAAAGGTCATTGCATGTCTGTTCTTTTCAAAACCACATATGGATCCACCTGTGTCATTACATGTGTGTTCTTTTCATGAACCACACCTAGTGTCATTGCATGTGTGTTATTCTCACAAACCACATATGGATCCACCAGTGTCATTGCATGTGTGTTCTTTTCACGCTGGAGGAGAGGGTGTTGCGAGCAAGATTGCACAAACAAAGCCCTCCTGCCCGCAGCCCTATTCTAGAAATTAGGCTCGCTACGTTACTCAAATCACATGTTGATCCACCAGTGTCATTGCATGTGTGTTATTCTCACAAACCACATATGGATCCACCAGAGTTCATTGCATGTCTGTCCTTTGTACAAACCACATATGGATCCACCAGTGTCATTGCATGGGTGTTCTTCTCATAACCCACATATGGATCCTAACCTTAGGAGAACCCTAACCTTAGCCCCCCAATGGTGGCCGTTAGACCAAGTCTTCTAGAAGGCACGTCCTAACACAGTTGTTCTACATGACGATTGTTACATACCGTTCGATCGGAGTGCTTGGACGAGTGGGATGGTCTTCGTGAGAGAGATCCGCGAGTAGGCTGTTTTGTGGCATGATTGGCCACGCTTGCTGCCCACTTGCTTTGGACAAACTGGCAACATCGGGCACTCCCCTTTTGCGAGTGTCACGACTCACGAGTTCAGTGGGCCATATGCTAGTGTCACGTCCCCATTACTTATCTTCCTCCCCATACTTCTCTTCCTTCCCCTCGAAGCCACTTTCCCCACTTGACGAGGGTTTAACTCGTCAATGCCCATTGTTATGGACTTGGGTTTTGGAGAAGGAGGGAGCGCTAGAGGCATCAATCGGCTAGCAAACAAGCACACAGGGACGCAAGGTTTAGCCAGGTTCAGGCCTCGTAGAGGTCCCTACTCCTGCTTGTCTGCTCTTGGAATTATCGAGGGAGTCGAAGGTTACAGGGGGTGGGTAGATGCAATCTGGCGATGGTTGTGGAAACTAGGGTTGTGATTATCCTCCTCGCCGCCCCCTCCCAGCCTTTATATAGATAGGCTAGGTCTCGGATAGCAGGTCGAGTCAGTTATAGATTAGGGTTCGTCCCTTTGAACTTTCTATCTTAAGCTTCTTCATGCGTTGCAAGCAATCGGAGTATCCGTGGGTCACTCGAATCCTGTACTGGGCCTTGGCAACACCGTGGGCTTCTGCTATATATGGACCGTATATTCCAAACTCGAGTACCTGTAGGGTATACCCATGTCAGTAGCCCCCGAGTGTCCAGTGGAATCGCAAATTCGACAGGAGACTTTATGAAGTCTTTTGAGTGCATGACTGAGAATTTTTTTCGAGTGTTCTGTTTATGCCATAGGGATTGTTGATATACGTGCCTGCTTTATCTGATGTATCGGTATCAGTTAACTTCCTTAGGGCAAAACAACGCAATCTACTCAAACTCGAGTCCCTGGACTCGAATTCGGAAAAGTGCTGGCGTAATTCGACTCAGGTCGCAGAGGTCTTACAGGAGTCGAATTCTAGTGTATAAATATGAACACTTGACGCGTCCATCAAGGCATGTTCATCGTACCTGTAGGTACGGATATATTTCTGGTAGTGCATACCAGATGCGTTGCTAGGCCTTATTCAGGTCTTATCTTCACGTTGTAAGCGCGGCATCTGAATTTTTGTCATCGTGGAGATGATTCGGGTGGCCCAGGATATGTGATCTCTTTGTAGGGAAAATATGAGGCGGAGTCGCCACAGCATTCGAGTGTGGATGTTATCAACACACAGTATGATGTACAAATAATCATAGGGTGCGTGACCAGCGCTCCCTTTGGGAGTAGCCCCTGAGTGCCTATTCGAGTCGTAGACTCGGGTGGGGACTAAAACATTTGCGACTGCTCTCGTCTTTTGTTGCTTGTTTCAGTCGAATGTGCTTCCAGCGATCCCTATGGGAGTAACCCGTAGTTCACAATCGAATCATTGATTCGAGTGATGGGTTTTTGTGAAGCTTATACACCTGCATAAAAACTCTTTCGGGTGCGCGGCCAGCGCTCCTGTTAGAAGTAGCCCCCGAGTGCTTGGTTGAGTCGAAGACTCGAGCAAGGACTAAAGTAGTTAAATCATCTTCTATAGGAATCGATGACGTCAGTGCTGATGATGTGATGACTTCAGATGCCCACCTGAGCGGCTTTGACGGGACATGACGAGCAGTGGGTCCCACTTTCTGACTTTGATTTGACTGGGCGTGCGTAATCTTCTGTTTTAACTGCGGCTCCTCGATTTACGCGCGTAATGGGAGTAGTGGGGGACGGTTTGTGATTCCCCTTCGCCACGCGTCGATGGCGATGTGCGCCACACGTCCAGTAGGGTTTTTGCTGGCCGTTGGATGACACCTGCGAGGAGGTTAAGCAGCAGCACAGCTACGGTAATTTTGCCCCATCTCTCTTCTCGCTCGTGCTTCCTTCGCCATTGGTGCTCTGTCTGCTCCCTTGCGCTCATCCCCTCTCTAGCACTAGACTAGCTGCACGTACTCCCCAACTACTTTCTGCGTTCTCATCGCCATTGAAAGATGGACAAGAAGAAAGGAGGCATCGTCACGGGATCTACGGCCACCATTGCCGCCGCCAAGAAGAAGGGAGGCACCACCGCCATGGGAACCAGCACCGCCGGTGCTGGGAAGAAGAAAGTTGCGGGCACCCGCATCACCAATGGCTCTTGGCGTGCATCTATCATTAAGTATTCGGAGCTGCAGACGCCTCGTCAAGATGGAGCACTTCCTTCCACGGAAGATGACTCTCGAGTGCCTGGCGACGAGGTAATCCCCTGTCCTCCTACGGGTTTCCAAGTGATGTTCCTTGCATTCATCATTCGAGGTCTTTCTCTCCCCCTGCATCCGTTTGTTAGGGGTCTTTTCTGCTTCTATGGGCTCCAGCTGCGTCAGCTGTCCGCAAATTCGATTCTTCATATCTGTTGTTTCATCACTCTCTGCCAGTGCTGGTTCGGAATCGAGCCACACTTCGGTCTCTTCAAGAAGCTTTTTAAGCTTAAGCGTCAGTCGGGGTCGGGCTCTGTAGTCTATGATGTAGGGGGCTGTGGGGGGCCTGTTTGTCTGCGGTACTAAAGTTCCCGGCCCAGTGCATGGCGGTACCTAAGTTGCCTGAAATTGCCACATTTCGAAATGTTGGGTTGCCAACTACCAAGAGGGGCCATTTCGATGCAAACTCATCTCACCCCTGCCAAATTCAAACATTCCGTGAAACTGCCCCGTGAAGTAGACAGTCGGGACCCTCATGTCGGTCGTCTGTCCGTGACGCGAGCACCAACGCGGCAACCTCTTAGGCAAATCGAGTAACTAAGTGGATTGGATGCGTTGACCAGTTTCAAAAATCCATTCCCACCTTTCCCCTAGCACCAGTGGTGTCGGAATCCACCCTCCAGGCAGGACGATCCCTTTGGACATTTGACTTCCGGTGCCAAGTTGCTGCGCCCAGTTGCTGTGCCTAGTCGCTGATCCCGAGCTCCAATGGCGCACGCCATAGCCGCTGTTGCGAGGCTCTAGCCCGCCACCACCGCCGACGAGTCGAGCGGCTCGGAGGATGGCAGATCCTACTACCAAGGAAGAAGAAGTTCTGGCTACAAGCGGGTGAGCTACCCTTCTCTTTGCTATTCGCACTAATTATAACTCCTAGCTAGCTACTGAACCTAAAATTGTTTGTTAGCCCAACGCTGACAAACATATTTTGTCCACAGTTTTCTGTCAAGTGGGATCTTCGCAGACCACCCTTACCTGGTTATGGTAGTCCTCTTCAGGTACCACTCTAAGGGCAAGTGGTATGGACACCATTGTATCACGATGGAAGAAGCACCTGCGCAGATCTACACTATATCTGGTATGGTTGCTGCTCTGCGTAATCATGATGAATTATGGCCGAAGCAGACTACAAAGTTCAGCTTCATGGATGAATGTAGCATCATGGTTCCTCAAACGTGTGATAGTCATCTAATTGGGTTGATGAAAAGGTATGCTTCAGATTGCATGTTTGAGCTGAATTGTGATGTACTGGATGTGGAAGCTGCTGCAACTGGGAGTCGCCCTTCTATTCTTGGACAGGGTGGTTGCTCGAACCCAATTAGCTCCTGGTAAGCAAAAGTCTCTTGGGGTTTGCATGTTTGTGCTGAATTGTAATTTTTGTTTTATTTACTCTGTAGATATTGGGCATTTATGAAGCAGTCTTGTTTCTTTGACAAGAAGCGCCGCAAGGTTAGAAACATGACTGCCGGGTCAATCATTTTGTTGCTCGAAGAAATTAAAAACGAGTGGAAAGATGATGCTAGACACGCGTCTGGTGCCCATTGTCCTGGCGATGCAGAGTACGTGAAGCTAAGAAAATTGGCACCGAGGAAGCGGAAGAAGGCAGGAAATGAAGAAGGCTGCTGGCAATGAAGATGCATAGTAATGTGTTGAACTTGAACCTATATATGTAATTTGGTTAAATTCTGGAGCTCTGTGTGTGGTACTTTGCTGGGCGAAACAATCTATCCACGTTCTCTGAGTAAAATGTACCGCGACTTAGGGTTTGGAAACGCTCGAGTCAGTAGTTGAATCCGAAATTGTGATTGTGCCACTACTATCTAAAAACACGCAGCACCGGTTCCACGATTGCTGAGGGGCAGGATGTCTCCAAATACGACGAAATGTAAGTGACACAGAAATAAATTATTTAAGCTGCCACACTCCACGAAGCATCAACTTATTTCAGATGCTGCACAATGACGTGACAACATAAACAACAATGGCAACCGATAATGCCCAGACGCTTGAGCCCGTCTATCTCACCACCTCCATGCTCCTACATCCCCTGCGTCTAGCGAAGCTCCCGGATCTCCATTAACTGGGTGTACGTGCTTCCACTTTATAAATTGTGGCTGTGCCATTTGCATGCGGCACAATCCACGTAGATTACGTTTAAACAAACCACCAATGTCAGAATACCACCATGATCAGACAAAAGGAAGTGATGCAGGGTTAAGAAAGACTAACGGGAGAGCAATTTTTTTCCTCCTAGGACTCCGGGACCACTAGTTCAGACCGCTAGGTCAACAAGTACTACTATTACAACTTAAAAAGGCACGGAGCTCAAGCTAAATAGAAGTAGTTATCACGCATCTCCTTGATCTTCCTAATCTTAGCCCGATGCGCATCTTCCTGCGAGAGCAAGGATCGATTCGTCTGCTCCTTCCTATTAGCATCTTCCTTGCACAACTTCCATTGTTTCTCTATATTTTTCCTCATGCACTTGTCAATACTCGTAGTTGTGAACTGCAGGACTTTGGCCTGGTGAAGATCATTCCTTGCTTGAGTCACTTCTTACTCTGCTTTAGCCTTCAGGGCCAATGCCACATCCCTCTCCTTCTCGACTTTGCTAACCTTGTCTTGCACCCTCCTGAGATCTCGGTTAAGCTTGGTCGTGTCAACTGGGTCCCATAGCTTCATCTCAACATTGTCAAGAAGTGAGCTGACTACGGATTATTTCAACTCAACAGTCATATCCTATAGTTTGTCCAGCGTTTTCTACATCGATTTGGGCCACTCTGGATCTACCCATTTGACAACACCGCAACTTCCGCCTTGCATCATTCCACGATGTCCTTGACACCGTAGAAACCTCCTACCTGTGTTTCGTCCTTCGAACGCTACAAATTTAGCGGGCACATATCCATGTTTACATAGCAGAGGACTATCTTCATCCACTAAACCGTGATAGTCGGAGTCATACATCTTCTGGTTGGCCTAACACATCATACGCGCATGAGTAAATAGAGTAGATCTAGATCAAAAAATAGATAACTGACCATAGATGATAGAGATAGAGATGAGACGACTCACATCGAAATGACCGCCCCTGTCGTCACGACGCGTTTCCTCGCCGTCTCCCCTTGAACCCATGGCAAGAGGGGAGGGGGGTGGCTGCCGGAGAGGGGATTAGGATGGAGGCGCCGTCAGCTTGCGGCTACGGCAGGATGGGAGTGAAGTGGGGAAAGTGGCTTCGAGGGGAAGGAAGAGAAGTACGGGGAGGAAGAGAAGTAATGGGGACGTGACACTGGGATATGGCCCACTGAACTCATGAGTCGTGACACTCGCAACAGGGGAGCACCCGGTGTTGCCAGTTTGTCTAGAGCAAGCGTGGCCAATCATGCCGCAGAACAGCCTACTCGCGGATCGCTCTCACGAAGACCATCCCAATCGTCCAAGCGCCCCGATCGAACGGTATGTAACAATCGTCAACCAGAACAACTGTGTTAGGGTGTGCCTTCTAGAAGACTCGGTCTAACGGCCACCCATTGGGGGGCTAAGGTTAGGGCTCTCCTAAGGTTAGGAACCATATGTGGTTTATGAGAGGAACAGACATGCAATGACACTGGGTGTGGTTCATGAAAAGAACAGACATGCAATCACACTGGTGGATCCATATGTGGTTTGTGAAAAGAACAGACATGCAATCACACTGGGTGGATCCATATGTGGTTCATGAAAATAACACACAATTACACTGTTGGATACATGTGTGGTTTGTGAGAAGAACACACATCCAATGACACTGGGTGTGGTTCATGAAAAGAACACACATCCAATGACACTTGTGGATCCTCGTGTGGTTTGTGAGAAGAACAGACATCCAATGACACTGTGTGGTTCATGAAAAGAACACACATCAAATGACACTGGTGGATCCTTATGTGGTTTGTGAGAGGAACAGACATGCAATGAATCTAGCTGTGGTTCATAAAAAAACAGACATGCAATGACATTGGTGTATCCTTATGTGGTTTGTGAGAAGAACAGACTTGCAATGACATTGGGTGTGGTTCATGAAAAGAACACACATGCAATGACACTGGTGTATCCTTATGTGGTTTCTGAGAAGAACACACATGCAATGACTCCAGCTGTGGTTCATGAGAAGAACACACATACAATGACACTGGTGTATCCTTATGTGGTTTGTGAGAAGAACACACATGCAATGACTCTAGGTGTGGTTCATGAAAAGAACAGACATGAAATGACACTGGTGGATCCATATGTGGTTTGTGGAAAGAACAGACATGCAATGACTCTAGCTATGGTTCATGAAAATAACACAGATGCAATGACACCGGTGGATCCATGTGTGGTTCATGAGAAGAACACACATCCAATGACCCTGGGTGTGGTTCATGGAAAGAACCCACATCCAATGACACTGGTGTATCATTATGTGGTTTGTGAGAAGAACACACATGCAATGACTCTAGCTGTGGTTCATGAAAAGAACACACTTGCAATGACACTGGTGGATCCATGTGTGGTTTGTTTAGAGGAACAGCCATGCAATGACACTAGGTGTGGTTCATGAAAAGAACAGACATGCAATGACACTGGTGGATCCTTATGTGGTTTGTGAGAAGAACTAACATGTAATGACTCTAGCTATGGTTCATGAAAAGAACACACATGCAATGACACTGTGGATCCATGTGTGGTTTGTAAAAAGAACAGACATGCAATCACAGTAGGTGGATCCATGTTTGGTTCATGAAAAGAACAAACATGCAATGACACTGGTGGATCCATGTGTGGTTTGTGAGAAGAACACACATCCAATGACACTGGTGTGGTTCATGAAAAGAACACACATCCAATGACCCTGGTGGATCGAGGTGTGGTTTGTGAGAAGAACACACATCCAATTACACTTGGTGTGGTTCATGAAAATAACACACATCCAATGACACTAGGGTATCCTTATGTGGTTTGTGAGAAGAACAGACATGCAATGACTCTAGCTGTGGTTCATGAAAAGAACACACATGTAATGAAACTGGTGGATCCATGTGTGGTTTGTTTAGAGGAATAGACATGCAATGACACTGGGTGTGGTTTATGAAAAGAACAGACATGCAATGACACTGGTAGATCCTTATGTGGTTTGTGAGAAGAACTGACATGTAATGACACTGTGTGTGGTTCATGAAAAGAACACACATCCAATGACACTGGTGGTTCCTTATGTTGTTTGTGAGAAGAACAGACATGAAATGACACTGTCTATGGTTCATGAGAAGAACACGCATGCATTGACACTGGTGTATCCTTATGTGGTTTGTGAGAAGAACACACATGCAATAACTCTAGCTGTGGTTCATGAAAATAACACACATGCAATGACACTGGTGGGTCCATGTGTGGTTTGCGAGAAGAACAGACATCCAATGACACTAGAGTGGTTCATGAAAAGAACAAACATCCAATGACATTGGTGGATCCATGTGTGGTTTGTTTAGAGGAACAGACATGCAATGACACTGGGTGTGGTTCATGAAAACAATAGACATGCAATGACACTGGTGGATCCTTATGTGGTTTGTGAGAAGAACTGACATGCAATGACTCTAGCTATGGTTCATGAAAAGAACACACATGCAATGACACTGTGGATCCATGTGTGCTTTCTGAAAAGAATAGGCATGCAATCGTACTAGGTGGATCCGTGTGTGGTTCATGAAAAGAATAGACATGCAATGACACTGGTGGATCCATGTGTGGTTTGCGAGAAGAACAGACATCCAATGACACTAGTGTGGTTCATGAAAAGAACAAACATCCAATGATATTGGTGGATCCATGTGTGGTTTGTTTAGAGGAACAGACATGCAATGACACTGGGTGTGCTTCATGAAAAGAACAAACATGCAATGACACTGGTGGATCCTTATGTGGTTTTTGAGAAGAACTGACATGCAATGACTCTAGCTATGGTTCATGAAAAGAACACACATGCAATGGCACTGGGGATCCATGTGTGGTTTGTGAAAAGAACAGACATGGAATCACACTAGGTGGATACATGTGTGGTTTATGAAAAAAACAGACATGCAATGACACTGGTGGATCCAGGTGTGGATTGTGAAAAGAACACACATCTAATGACACTGGGTGTGGTTCATGAGAAGAACACACATCCAATGACACTAGGTGTGGTTCATGAAAAGAACACACATCCAATGACACTGGTCGATCCTTATGTGGTTTGTCAAAAGAACACACATGCAATGACTCTAGCTGTGGTTCATGAACAGAACACACATGCAATGACACTGGTGGATCCATATGTGGTTTGTGAGAAGAACACACATGCAATGACTCTAGTTGTGGTTCATGAAAAGAACACACATGCAATGACACTGGTGGATCCATGTGTGGTTAGTTTAGAGGAACAGACATGCAATAACACTAGGTGTTGTTCATGAAAAGAATAGATATGCAATGACACTAGTGGATCCTTATGTGGTTTGCGAGAAGAACTGGCATGCAATGACTCTAGCTATGGTTCATGAAAAGAACACACATGCAATGGCACTAGTGGATCCATGTGTGGTTTGTGAAAAGAACAGATATGCAATCACACTCGGTGGATCCATGTGTGGTTCATGAAAACAATAGACATGCAATGGCACTTGTGGATCCATGTGTGGTTTGTGAGAAGAACAGACATCCAATGACTCTAGCTATGGTTCATGAAAAGAACACACATGCAATGACACTAGTGGATCCATGTGTGGTTTGCAAAAAGAACAGACATGCAATCACACTAGGTGGATCCATGTGTGGTTCATGAAAAGAACAGACATGCAATGACACTGGTGGATCCATGTGTGGTTTGTGAGAAGAACATACATCCAATGACACTGGTGGATCCATGTGTGGTTCATGAAAATAACACACATCCATTGACACTGGGTGTGGTTCATGAAAAGAACACACATCCAATGACACTGGTGGATCCATGTGTGGTTTGTGAGAAGAACACACTTCCAATGACACTGGGTGTGGTTCATGAAAAGAACACACATCCAATGACCCTGGTGGATCCAGGTGTGGTTTGTGAGAAGAACACACATCCAATTACACTTGGTGTGGTTCATGAAAATAACACACATCCAATGACACTGGGGTATCCTTATGTGGTTTGTGAGAAGAACAGACATGCAATGACTCTAGCTGTGGTTCATGAAAAGAACACACATGTATTGAAACTGGTGGATCCATGTGTGGTTTGTTTAGAGGAATAGACATGCAATGACACTGGGTGTGGTTTATGAAAAGAACAGACATGCAATGACACTGGTAGATCCTTATGTGGTTTGTGAGAAGAACTGACATGTAATGACACTGTGTGTGGTTCATGAAAAGAACACACATCCAATGACACTGGTGGTTCCTTATGTTGTTTGTGAGAAGAACAGACATGAAATGACACTGTCTGTGGTTCATGAGAAGAACACGCATGCATTGACACTGGTGTATCCTTATGTGGTTTGTGAGAAGAACACACATGCAATAACTCTAGCTGTGGTTCATGAAAATAACACACATGCAATGACACTGGTGGGTCCATGTGTGGTTTGCGAGAAGAACAGACATCCAATGACACTAGTGTGGTTCATGAAAAGAACAAACATCCAATGACATTGGTGGATCCATGTGTGGTTTGTTTAGAGGAACAGACATGCAATGACACTGGGTGTGGTTCATGAAAACAATAGACATGCAATGACACTGGTGGATCCTTATGTGGTTTGTGAGAAGAACTGACATGCAATGACTCTAGCTATGGTTCATGAAAAGAACACACATGCAATGACACTGTGGATCCATGTGTGGTTTGTGAAAAGAATAGGCATGCAATCGTACTAGGTGGATCCGTGTGTGGTTCATGAAAAGAATAGACATGCAATGACACTGGTGGATCCATGTGTGGTTTGCGAGAAGAACAGACATCCAATGACACTAGTGTGGTTCATGAAAAGAACAAACATCCAATGATATTGGTGGATCCATGTGTGGTTTGTTTAGAGGAATAGACATGCAATGACACTGGGTGTGCTTCATGAAAAGAACAAACATGCAATGACACTGGTGGATCCTTATGTGGTTTTTGAGAAGAACTGACATGCAATGACTCTAGCTATGGTTCATGAAAAGAACACACATGCAATGGCACTAGGGATCCATGTGTGGTTTGTGAAAAGAACAGACATGGAATCACACTAGGTGGATACATGTGTGGTTTATGAAAAAAACATACATGCAATGACACTGGTGGATCCAGGTGTGGATTGTGAAAAGAACACACATCCAATGACACTGGGTGTGGTTCATGAGAAGAACACACATCCAATGACACTAGGTGTGGTTCATGAAAAGAACACACATCCAATGACACTGGTCGATCCTTATGTGGTTTGTCAAAAGAACACACATGCAATGACTCTAGCTGTGGTTCATGAACAGAACACACATGCAATGACACTGGTGGATCCATATGTGGTTTGTGAGAAGAACAAACATGCAATGACTCTAGTTGTGGTTCATGAAAAGAACACACATGCAATGACACTGGTGGATCCATGTGTGGTTAGTTTAGAGGAACAGACATGCAATAACACTAGGTGTTGTTCATGAAAAGAATAGATATGCAATGACACTAGTGGATCCTTATGTGGTTTGCGAGAAGAACTGGCATGCAATGACTCTAGCTATGGTTCATGAAAAGAACACACATGCAATGGCACTAGTGGATCCATGTGTGGTTTGTGAAAAGAACAGATATGCAATCACACTCGGTGGATCCATGTGTGGTTCATGAAAAGAATAGACATGCAATGGCACTTGTGGATCCATGTGTGGTTTGTGAGAAGAACAGACATCCAATGACTCTAGCTATGGTTCATGAAAAGAACACACATGCAATGACACTAGTGGATCCATGTGTGGTTTGCAAAAAGAACAGACATGCAATCACACTAGGTGGATCCATGTGTGGTTCATGAAAAGAACAGACATGCAATGACACTGGTGGATCCATGTGTGGTTTGTGAGAAGAACATACATCCAATGACACTGGTGGATCCATGTGTGGTTCATGAAAATAACACACATCCATTGACACTGGGTGTGGTTCATGAAAAGAACACACATCCAATGACACTGGTGGATCCATGTGTGGTTTGTGAGAAGAACACACTTCCAATGACACTGGGTGTGGTTCATGAAAAGAACACACATCCAATGACACTGGTTGATCCATGTGTGGTTTGTTTATAGGAACAGACATCCAATGACACTGGGTGTGGTCCATGAAAAGAATAGACATGCAATGACACTGGTGGATCCTTATGTGGTTTGTTAGAAGAACTAACATGCAATGACTCTAGCTATGGTTCATGAAAAGAACACACATGCAATGACACTAGTGGATCCATGTGTGGTTTGTGAAAAGAACAGACATGCAATCACACTAGGTGGATCCATGTGTGGTTCCTGAAAAGAACAAACATGCAATGACACTGGTGGATCCATGTGTGGTTTGTGTGAAGAACACACATCCAATGACACTGGTGTGGTTCATGAAAAGAACACACATCCAATGACCCTGGTGGATCCATGTGTGGTTTGTGAGAAGAACACACATCCAATTACACTTGGTGTGGTTCATGAAAATAACACACATCCAATGACACTGGGTATCCTTATGTGGTTTGTGAGAAGAACAGACATGCAATGACTCTAGCTGTGGTTCATGAAAAGAACACACATGTAATGAAACTGGTAGATCCATGTGTGGTTTGTTTAGAGGAATAGACATGCAATGACACTGGGTGTGGTTTATGAAAAGAACAGACATGCAATGACACTGGTAGATCCTTATGTGGTTTGTGAGAAGAACTGACATGTAATGACACTATGTGTGGTTCATAAAAAGAACACACATCCAATGACGCTGGTGGTTCCTTATGTTGTTTGTGAGAAGAACAAACATGAAATGACACTGTCTGTGGTTCATGAGAAGAACACGCATGCATTGACACTGGTGTATCCTTATGTGGTTTGTGAGAACAACACACATGCAATAACTCTAGCTGTGGTTCATGAAAATAACACACAGTCAATGACACTGGTGGGTCCATGTGTGGTTTGTTTAGAGGAACAGACATGCAATGACACTGGGTGTGGTTCATGAAAAGAATAGACATGCAATGACACTGGTGGATCCTTATGTGTTTTGTGAGAAGAACTGACATGCAATGACTCTAGCTATGGTTCATGAAAAGAACACACATGCAATGACACTATGGATCCATGTGTGGTTTGTGAAAAGAATAGGCATGCAGTCGTACTAGGTGGATCCGTGTGTGGTTCATGAAAAGAACAGACATGCAATGACACTGGTGGATCCATGTGTGGTTTGTGAGAAGAACAGACATCCAATGACACTGGTGTGGTTCATGAAAAGAACACACATCCAATGACATTGGTGGATCCATGTGTGGTTTGTTTAGAGGAACAGACATGAAGTGACACTGGGTGTGCTTCATGAAAAGAACAAACATGCAATGACACTGGTGGATCCTTATGTGGTTTGTGAGAAGAACTGACATGCAATGACTCTAGCTATGCTTCATGAAAAGAACACACATGCAATGGCACTAGGGATCCATGTGTGGTTTGTGAAAAGAACAGACATGCAATCATACTAGGTGGATCCATGTGTGGTTTATGAAAAAAACAGACATGCAATGATACTTGTGGATCCAGGTGTGGATTGTGAGAAGAACACACATCCAATGACACAGGGTGTGGTTCATGAGAAGAACACACATCCAATGACACTAGGTGTGGTTCATGAAAAGAACACACATCCAATGACACTGGTGGATCCTTATGTGGTTTGTCAGAAGAACACACATGCAATGACTCTAGCTGTGGTTCATGAACAGAACACACATGCAATGACACTGGTGGATCCATATGTGGTTTGTGAGAAGAACAAACATGCAATGACTCTAGTTGTGGTTCATGAAAAGAACACACATGCAATGACACTGGTGGATCCATGTGTGGTTAGTTTAGAGGAACAGACATGTAATAAAACTAGGTGTGGTTCATGAAAAGAATAGATATGCAATGACACTAGTGGATCCTTATGTGGTTTGCGAGAAGAACTGGCATGCAATGACTCTAGCTATGGTTCATGAAAAGAACACACATGCAATGACACTAGTGGATCCATGTGTGGTTTGTGAAATGAACAGATATGCAATCACACTCGGTGGATCCATGTGTGGTTCATGAAAAGAATAGACATGAAATGGCACTTGTGGATCCATGTGTGGTTTGTGAGAAGAACATACATCCAATGACTCTAGCTATGGTTCATGAAAAGAACACACATGCAATGACACTAGTGGATCCATGTGTGGTTTGCAAAAAGAACAGACATGCAATCACACTAGGTGGATCCATGTGTGGTTCATGAAAAGAACAGACATGCAATGACACTGGTGGATCCATGTGTGGTTTGTGAGAAGAACATACATCCAATGACACTGGTGGATCCATGTGTGGTTCACGAAAAGAACACACATCCACTAACACTGGGTGTGGTTCATGAAAAGAACACACATCCAATGACACTGGTGGATCCATGTGTGCTTTGTGAGAAGAACACACTTCTAATGACACTGGGTGTCGTTCATGAAAAGAACACACATCCAATGACATCTAGTGGATCCATGTGTGCTTTGTGAGAAGAACACACTTCTAATGACACTGGGTGTGGTTCATGAAAAGAACACACATCCAATGACACTAGTGGATCCTTATGTGGTTTGTGAGAAGAACACACATGCAATGACTGTAGCTGTGGTTCAGGAAAAGAACACACATGCAATGACACTAGTGGATCCATATGTGGTTTGTGAGAAGAACACACATGCAATGACTCTAGTTGTGGTTCATGAAAAGAACACATATGCAATGACACTGGTGGATCCATGTGTGGCTTGTGAAAAGAACAGACCTGCAATCACACTAGGTGGATCCATGTTTGGTTCATGAAAAGAACAGACATGCAATGACACTAGTGGATCCATGTGTGGTTTGTGAGAAGAACACACATAAAATGACACTGGGTGTGGTTCATGAAAAGAATACACATCCAATGACACTGGTGGATCCATGTGTGGTTTGTGAGAAGAACACACATCCAATGACACTGGGTGTGGTTCATGAAAAGAACACACATCCAATGACACTGGTGGATACTTATGTGGTTTGTGGGAGGAACAGACATGCAATGACTCTAGTCGTGGTTCATGAGAAGAACAGACATGCAATGACACTTGTGTGTCCTTATATAGTTTTTGAGAAGAACAGACATGCAATGACTCTTGATGTGGTTCACGAGAAGAACATACATGCACTAACATTGGTGTATCCTTATGTGGTTTGTGAGAAGAACAGACATGCAATTACACTGGGTGGGGTTCATGAAAAGAACATACATGCAATGCCACTGGTGTATCCTTATGTGGTTTGTGAGACGAACACACATGCAATGACTCTAGCTGTGGTTCATGAGAAGAACACACATCCAATGACACTTGTGTATCTCTATGTGGTTTGTTTAGAATAACACACATGCAATGACTCTAGCTGTGGTTCACGAAAAGAACACACATCCAATGACACTGGTGGATCCATGTGTGGTTTGTGGAAAGAACAAACATGCAATCACACTGGGTGTGGCTCATGAAAAGAACACACATGCAATGACACTGGTGGATCCATATGTGGTTTCTAGAAAGAACAGACATCCAATGACTCTATTGTGGTTCATGAAAAGAACACACGTCCAATGACACTGGTGGATCCATGTGTGGTTTGTGGAAAGAACAGACATGCGATGACTCTAGCTGTGGTTCATGAAAAGAACACAGATGCAATGACACTGGTGGATCCTTATGTGGTGTTTGTGATAAGAACACACATCCAATTACACTGGGTGTGGTTCATGAAAAGAACACACATGCAATGACACTGGTGGATCCTTATGTGGTTTGTGAGCAGAACAGACATGCAATGACACTGGGTGTGGTTCATGAGAAGGACACAAATCCAATGACACTAGATGTGGTTCATGAGAAGAACAGACATGCAATGACACTTGTGTATCCCTATCTAGTTTGTGAGAAGAACAGACATGCAATCACACTGGGTGTGGTTCATGAAAAGAACACACATGCAATGACACTGGTGGATCCATATGTGGTTTGTGGAAAGAACGGACATCCAATGACTCTAGTTGTGGTTCATGAAAAGAACACACATCCAATGACACTAGTGGATCCATGTGGGGTTTGTGGAAAGAACGGACATGCAATGACTCTAGCTATGGTTCATGAAAAGAACACACATGCAATGACACTGGTGGATCCTTATGTTCTGTTTGTGAGAAGAACACACATCCAATGATAGTGGGTGTGGTTCATGAAAAGAACACACATGCAATGACATTGGTGTATCCTTATGTGGTTTGTGAGAAGAACAGACATGCAATGACACTGGGTTTTGGTTCATGAGAAGAACACACATCCAATGACACTAGATGTGGTTCATGAGAAGAACAGACATGCAATGACACTGGTGTATCCCTATGTGGTTTGTGAGAAGAACAGAAATGCAATGACACTGGGTGTGGTTCATGAAAAGAATAGACATGCAATGATACTGGTGGATCCATGTGTGGTTTGTTTAGAAGAACACACATGTAATGACCACATGCAATGACACTGGTGGATCCATGTGTGGTTTGTTTAGAGGAACAGACATGCAATGACACTGGGTGTGGTTCATGAAAAGAACATGCATGCAATGACACTGGTGGATCCATGTGTAGTTTGTGAGAAGAACACACATCCAATGACACTGGGTGTGGTTCATGAAAAGAACACACATCCAATGACACTGGTGGATCCTTATGTGGTTTGTGAGAAGAATAGACATGCAATGACTGATGCTATGGTTCATGAGAAGAATACACATGCAATGACACTGGTGTATCCTTATGTGGTTTGTGAGAAGAACACACATGAAATGACTCTAGTTGTGGTTAATGAAAAGAACACACATGCAATGGCACTGGTGGATGTCAACACCCGGATTTTTAATCCCAGATGCCCGTTATGCCATACCTCGCAATTCCAGGATTACCATTTTTGCGCGACATAACGGATTGGATATCACAGTACATCATCCATTACAAACCATACATAAGGTTTTACACAAATAAGGATCTCATGATCCAGTCTTTAATACAACAAGCAGCGGAAATAAACGATAGCGTAGCGGTGGGGTTCATCTTCAGGGGCACAGGCAATGCTGACGAAGGCAGATAGTCCTAGTTATCATAGCCGTCCTGCTGACCATCATCTTGATAATCTCCTTCATAGTCTGGCCATGATAATAGCCAGGGACAAAAGCCATGAGTACTCTTTAAGTACTCGCAAACTACTACTAACAAGGATTGTAATTCTAAGTTAAAGTGCTGAATTTAGAGAATAACTATCAAGTTAAGTTTGAAACCTAAGCTGAGTTCTGAAGGAAGAAAAGATAAAGTAAAGTTCTAGAATCACTTAAGTTGGGAAGCTAATTTTATTAACACAACCCTGTTGTGGTCAAGTCAAAGTTCATCATTCCTTTCAAGTTATTTAGAAAACATCTGACAACGAAATAGTATGGCCATTCCAACTGTCCATAACCGCGGACGCGGCTATTCGAATAGTTTGACACTCTGCAGATGTGGTACACTTTCACCACAAGATTCGATACATCTGTCAGGGATAACCCTGAATCATCATACTTAGTATGCATATAATCAAACATAACCTTCCCTTTACACACCCTAGTACAAGCACCTCTCCTATGAGCATGGCCTCCCAACCATGACCATCAGTCATCTTGGGCACTGCATAGGTGGCCATCATTGAGAGGTAGCCTCAGCTCAAACCTCTCCCGTGAGGGAACTAATACTAAAGCATATAAATTTCCAGCTAAGCCATACCCAATTCAGGTAATGTGGTTGTACGGTAAATTTGGAATGGTATCGCATCCGAATCCAACCATCAGTTTTATAAAGGGGTTAAGTCTCATGCCTCATCATTTTCATCATCATAAACCAATTGTGTTTCTCAACACATGTCAAAACATCTCAATAGAATGACTCATCATTCCAAGGTTTTCATAACTCATTTTCACCAAGTGTTCCCATCTAAAGTGACTCAAGTTTTTGAGCTACTCTAAAATACTAAGTTAAGAGTGTTCACTAAGGTGGAAAGATGGGATCAATCTCATGCCATAGAATGAAATCTAATGGTTTCTAAGTAGGTCAAGTTTTATACTCTTTATGCTACCTTCAACATTAATTAAAGAACTTTGTGTAAACTAAGGGGGGTAAAACTTGTCAATAAGACTTGGGGTACTAATAGTTAAAAGGGTGTGATCAAAGTATGCTTAAGGCAACCTTACTAAACCATCTAGTTTTATTCTAGGTTGCTAACAATAGCTTACTAAAGCATATTTGCAAGGGTTAGCTTGCCACTAATAGCTTGCCTTGGTTGGTGCAGTGGTTGAAGTTTTCTTCTTCTTCTTCTTCTTGGTAGAACTCCTCCTCCTCGAAGGCTTGGTCGGTACTATCGTCTAGCAATACATAGGGAGTGCACAATCACCAAACAATACTTAACTAGGATAAGTAGTATTCTAAACCACACAATTGATGATCTATTATCATCCCAAACATCACAAGTTTAATTCAATAGTTTCAACCTTTTCATTTTAGAAAAGTAATTTCTACTCATTGAAATATTAAATAAAATTTAATATTCACCACCAAAATATGGGATCATGTGGACACATGTCCTCACCACATATTCTAACATGTGGGAATGATATTTAAAGGTTGGATCAATATTACTTTGGTTTAAGTTTATTATTTAATGATTTAAAGTGACTAGAAATGCCTATATAGCATTATTTTGGTACTAGTCCAAAGTCACTGCCTGTAAACCTTAATATTATTACATATTTGGATAGATATGATGAAATGTGATTTTTGAGAGTTGGAATCAACTCAAAAGCTAACTTGGTTGATTTTACAAAAATGTTTCAAGTTGCAAAAGCTTCTGTCTTCTTATTTTTATTAGGAGAAATCTATAACTCTAGATGAATTAAATCCAATGGGTTTGGATAGAGCATTTCAATACCTTTCAGACAACGGATGTGTCAAACTCCTAGAATTGAATTTTGAAACACTGGATAGAAACTATATTCTAACTAAAAAGAAAAATCTAGATTTGAATCTACGGGCTTGCGCGGGAAAGGAAATGGGCCGGCCCAGTGGTGCTACGCGGCGCGGGGCTCAGCTAACAGGGGGTCCCACTTGTCAGCGGCACTTAAAACGCGAAACGGTACGCGCGCTGTGGGCCGTGCGATTAGAGGCTAGATCTACGGCTGAGGGTCGTCGTCAACGACGGACAGGTCGCCGACGAGCTCGAACCCTAGCGGCTCGGTGGGGGTCTACTAGGGGCGTACCAGGGCTCCAGCGGGGTCGGCGAGGCGGGCAATCAAAGTGGAAGACGACGGCGAGGCGAGGTGTGGTCGTGGCGGAGCTTGGGGTGGCCGGAATCAACGGCACCCTTCTTCTCCAGAGGCGGCGGCTCCGGCTCCAATTCTGGCGAGCTGCTGCTCCACTTGCTCCGGCGAGAGGTGGGTGAGGTTCAGAGAGGTGAGGAGAGTGGAATGGTGTGAGTCTTTGGTGCTGGGGAGGGCTCCTTTTATAGGCTCGATGGTGAGACCGAGCGGGATGGGCGGTCGTCGGTGGTGACATGGCTACGGCGAGCTAGCGGCATGGCTGGGGATTGCGATCGGTGGGCGGTTCCCTGGCGGTGCTCTAGGACTTCAATGCGGCCGTAGGGGCGGTGGCATGCGGTCGGGGCGAGGTGGTGCTCTGCGCGGCCGAAGCGGCGGTGTCCACGGAGAGCGGTGGCTGTGGGGCTTTGGGCGGCGACGGAGGTGTGTGGGTGTTCTCTAGGTCGAAGCGGAGCGGTGGGCGCGGGCTGGTGCCAAGGGGCGGTCGGTGCGAGCGGGGACAGTGCGCGCTCTGCGGGCGGCGTAGGCATGGTCGACAGGCTCGGGGCGCGGCGGTTCCTGGTCGTTCCGGTCGCTGTCCTTGGGCTGGGACTGGTTGGGCGGTGGAGGTGGACCACGGGCTATCTCCAAGACACGGTGGATGGCGTTGGCGGCGGCTGTGGCTTGCTGTCGCCGGTGGGGTGTCCAAGTGGGGGCTCGGCCTTAATGGCCATGACCATTTGGTCTTGGCACAGTGGGTGGCTAGGCTAGAGAGGGGTTAGGGGGAGTAGTGGATAGGTTTTGGTGGCAAGTTGGGGAACAAGTTTGGCCAAAACACTATTTAAAATAGTGAAATTTGTTTAGTTTGAAATCTGCCTGCCAAGTGTTTGATGAAATGGCCGCAAGAGAAAAAGTTTTGAATTTTGAGTTCAAAAATTTTGGGTGATCTCCACTAGTGCTAGGTAGTCTCTGGTTGCAAGGGTTTTGAAAATGGTGCTCAATTAGATGGTTTTTGAAATAGGGGTGATCTATGCATATGCATTAGATTCAATTTTAAACTGCCATTTAAAATAGTTTACAGAATGTTTTTAGTAGATCAAAAGGTGGGCCTTGGTACCTCATTATGTGTACTAGCATGGGGTGTAAAGATCAAGAATTGTTTCTGTTAAGAATTGAGTACTAGGAATAGCTAAAGTAGGCATGAGAGTTAAATTTGTCAAAATGACCATTTCTTCATTTTAATTCTTTTTAATTTGATTTTCTTTAGGAAAAGTTTGGGAATGATGTAGATGATGTTTAAATCACCTAAGAAACATTTTCCAAGCATTGGATCAATAAATCATGGCAATTCAAACAACTCCTATTTTAAATGCACACATATATGAATGCTTTCATTTTAAATTTGGAAAAGTTTTTGTTAACCCCATTTTTGGATGATTTGATCTTGATAAGCTTGGATTGAAGTTTTGGGATGTTACAGTGGATCCATGTGTGGTTTGTTTAGAGGAACAGACATGCAATGACACTGGGTGTGGCTCATGAAAAGAACAGACATGCAATGACACTAGTGGATCCTTATGTGGTTTGTGAGAAGAACTAACATGCAATGACACTGGGTGTGGTTCATGAAAAGAACACACACCCAATGACACTGGTGGTTACTTATGTTGTCTGTGAGAAGAACAGGCATGCAATAGCACTGGCTGTGGTTCATGAGAAGAACACGCATGTAATGACACTAGCGTATCCTTACGTGGTTTGTGAGAAGAACACACATGCAATGTCTCTAGCTATGGTTCATGAAAAGAACATGCATGCAATGACACTTGTGGATCCATGTCTGGTTTGTTTAGAGGAACAGACATGCAATGACACTAGGTGTGGTTCATGAAAAGAACAGACATGCAATGACACTGGTGGATCCTTATGTGGTTTGTGAGAAGAACTGACATGCAATGACTCTAGCTATGGTTCATGAAAAGAACACACATGCAATGACACTGGTGGATCCATGTGTGGTTTGTGAAAATAACAGACATGCAATCACACTAGGTGAATCCATGTGTGGTTCATGAAAAGAATAGACATGCAATGACACTGGTGGATCCATGTGTGGTTTGTGAGAAGAACAGACATCCAATGACACTGGGTGTGGTTCATGAAAAGAACACACATCTAATGACACTGGTGGATCCATGTGTGGTTTGTTTAGAGGAACATACATGCAATGACACTGGGTGTGGTTCATGAAAAGAACAGACATGCAATGACACTGGTGGATCCTTATGTGGTTTGTGAAAAGAACTGACATGCAATGACTCTAGCTATGGTTCATGAAAAGAACACACATGCAATGACACTAGTGGATCCATGTGTGGTTTGTGAAAAGAACAGACATGCAATCACACTAGGTGGATCCATGTGTGGTTCACGAAAAGAACAGACATACAATGACACTGGTGGATCCATGTGTGGTTTGTGAGAAGAACACACATCCAATGACACTGGGTGTGGTTCATGAAAACAACACACATCCAATGACACTGGTGTGGTTCATGAAAATAACACACATCCAATGACACTAATGGATCCATGTGTGGTTTGTGAGAAGAACACACACCCAATGACACTAGGTGTGTTTCATGAAAAGAACACACATCCAATGACACTAGTGGATCCATGTGTGGTGTTTGTGAGAAGAACACACATCCAATGACACTGGGTGTGGTTCATGAAAAGAACACACATCCAATGACATAGGTGGATCCTTACGTGGTTTGTGAGAAGAACACACATGCAATGACTCTAGCTGTGGTTCATGAAAAGAACACACATGCAATAACACTGGCGGATCCATATGTGGTTTGTGAGAAGAATACACATGCAATGACTCTAGTGGTGGTTCATGGAAAGAACACACATGCAATGACACTGGTGGATCCATGTGTGGTTTATGAGAGGAACATACATGCAATGACACTGGGTGTGGTTCATGAAAAGAACAGATATGCAATGACACTGGTGGATCCATATGTGGTTTGTGAAAATAACAGACATGCAATCATACTGGGTGGATCCATGTGTGGTTAATGAAAATAACACATATGCAATGACACTGGTGGATCCATGTGTGGTTTGTGAGAAGAACACACATCCAATGGCATTGGATGTGGTTCATGAACCAATGACATAGGTGGATCCTTACGTGGTTTGTGAGAAGAACACACATGCAATGACTCTAGTTGTGGTTCATGAAAAGAACACACATGCAATAACACTGGCGGATCCATATGTGGTTTGTGAGAAGAATACACATGCAATGACTCTAGTGGTGGTTCATGGAAAGAACACACATGCAATGACACTGGTGGATCCATGTGTGGTTTATGAGAGGAACATACATGCAATGACACTGGGTGTGGTTCATGAAAAGAATAGACATGCAATGACACTGGTGGATCCATATGTGGTTTGTGAAAATAACAGACATGCAATCATACTGGGTGGATCCATGTGTGGTTAATGAAAAGAACACACATGCAATGACACTGGTGGATCCATGTGTGGTTTGTGAGAAGAACACACATCCAATGACACTGGGTGTGGTTCATGAAATGAACACACATCCAATGCCACTGGTGGATCCTTATGTGGTTTGTGAGAAGAACAGACATCCAATGACACTATGTGTGGTTCATGAAAAGAACACACATCCAGTGACACTGGTGGATCCTTATGTGGTTTGTGAGAGGAACAGACATGCAATGACTCTAGCTGTGGTTCATGAGAAGAACAGACATGCAATGACACTAGTGTATCCTTATGTGGTTTTTGAGAAGAACAGACATGCGATGACTCTAGATGTGGTTCATGCGAAGAACAGACATGCAATGACACTAGTGTATCCTTATGTGGTTTGTGAGAAAAACATACATGCAATGACAGTGGGGGTGGTTCATGAAAAGAACACACATGCAATGACACTGGTGTATCCTTATGTGGTTTGTGAGAAGAAGACACATGCAATGAGTCTAGCCATGGTTCATGAGAAGAACACACATCCAATGACACTGGTGTATCCCTATGTGGTTTGTTTAAAAGAACACACATGTAATGACTCTAGCTGTGGTTCATGAAAAGAACACACATCCAATGACACGGGTGGATCCATGTGTGGTTTGTGGAAAGAACATACATAAAATCACACTGTGTGTGGTTCATGAAAAGAACATAGATGCAATGGCACTGGTGGATCCATATGTGGTTTGTGGAAAGAACAGACATCCAATGAATCTAGCTGTGGTTCATGAAAAGAACACACATCCAAATACACTAATGTATCCATGTGTGGTTTGTGGAAAGAACAGACATGCAATGTCTCTAGCTGTGGTTCATGAAAATAACACACATGCAATGACACTGGTGGATCCTTATGTGGTGTTTGTGAGAAGAACACACATCCAATGACACTGGGTGTGGTTCATGAAAAGAACACACATGCAATGACACTGGTGGATCCTTATGTGGTTTCTGAGAAGAATGGACATGCAATGACATTGGGTGTTTTTCATGAGAAGAACACACATCAATTGACACTAGATGTGCATACATGCAATGACACTAGTGTATCCCTATGTGGTTCGTGAGAAGAACAACCATGCAATGACACTGGGTGTGGTTCATGAAAAGAACAGACATGCAAGGATACTGGTGGATCCATGTGTGGTTTGTTTAGAAGAACACACATGCAATGACCACGTGCAATGACATTGGTGGATCCATGTGTGGTTTGTTTAGAGGAACAGACATGCAATGACACTAGGTGTGGTTCATGAAAAGAACAGGCATGCAATGACACCAGTGGATCCATGTGTGGTTTGTGAGAAGAACACACATCCAATGACATTGTGTGTGGTTTATCAAAAGAACACACATCCAATGACACTGGTAGATCCTTATGTGGTTTGTGAGAAGAATAGACATGCAATGACTCTATCTATGGTTCGTGAGAAGAACACACATGCAATGACACTGGTCTATCCTTATGTGGTTTGTGAGAAGAACACACATCCAATGACACTGGGTGTGGTTCATGAAAAGAACACACATCCAATGACATGCCTGTTCACGAAATTGGCCCTCCATAGCTCACGAAATGCAAGTTCGTCTCACCCGGGATCTGACTTGGCTTCTCTATATTCAGCATCCTACGGCACAATTAGTGGTGCATCACATGCCTAATTGTTGCCGCTAGAAGATGTTGTCTCTCTGTTTGCTGCTTCAGCTGCAGCCTCTCTATCAGCTGCTTCAGCTTCAGCTGCATGCTCTCTTTCAGCTGCTTCTACAGCCTCTCTGTCAGCTGCTTCATATGCAGCCATTTCCTTTGCATATGCAGCTTCAAATTCAACTATTCTGCATTTTCTACAAAGGGCTCCTCTAAGCTTGTCTTCCCTCTTGCAAATAGGGCAAAACACGAGGTAACATAGAAAAAAATGGATATTCTTGTACAACTGGTAGGTCACGTAAGAATCTATGGCTACATACTTTAGGTTTATATCAGACAACGGCCACTCGTCCCAGAAATCGTGCCTATCCATAGGGAAATCTGCCTTCATTCTGTCGTATGACTCATTGAGGATTCTAGTTGTGAGTGATTCCATTCCATCCTTCCTCGAGCCCCCTAGGATCTTGACAAGACACTGAATATCGATCCCGTTGTGCGCAGGAATTATAATTCCCTCTCAATAAAATTTCGAAAAATCAGTTGTATTGTCGACAGTGCAGAAAACAATTCCCTTTTCTACAAGGAACTGGTGCAGCGCCGGACAACTCCTGTCAGTCCTAAAAGTATGTAGTTTGTCATCACCAAAATTTGTAACTACAAATATTTTGTCAATGCAAGATCATCATCTGAATATAATTTTGAAAAGTTTAGTAAATGCAAGATCAAGACTCTCAACATTGTCTTGTCATAATTTATTTGGTCCTAAATAAAATCCAGTAGTTGCAAGATGAGCAAATGGATAAAAAACAATAGGAGAAAACCCTAAAAGCGGTTAGCTACAGAGAGCAGATCTACAAACCAGGAGAGGTTTTAGACGAGGACGTGTTTCCTCATGGCCAGTTGAATGACGACGACTTCACTCCCTTCATATGGGTGCTCTGGGGTGTACTCAAGATCCAATCCCACACACTTGTCCTCATCTTTCTCAAGCCAACCCTCGTACATCCTTAGGACACGCACCACTGTCTCCTCCTCGTTGGTGTAGACAACGTCTATCTTCTTATTGTCATGGGTAGTGAAGCTTGTCTCTAGAGTGCGACGACCTTCCATGGCGGCAAGGAGAAGACGGGAAGAAGACAGATGACAGGAAGAATAAGAGTGGTTTCTGTGAGGCAGGGGAATGGTGGAACCGTCAATGAGCTTTTAAGGTAGTGGTTAACGACGGGGATGGAAGTCCAAGGAGAGGTGGCCGTTCCATCTTCTGAGTAAACAAAAAATAATTATAACACTGATACAAGTGCCCTGTTTTGTCACGTCAATTCACTGGGTAGGGGGTGTTGTCCTATCCACTGTGCTAGCGCTGCAAGCCTACATGGCAGCCACCCCGCCTAAGCGACGGGAGCGACATAACGGCGAGAACTGACAGGGGGCCCAACTTGACGGCCATTAGCCAGATATTTTGTATTGAAATGTAAAGTTGAATTCATGTCGAAAAAGACCCTCTGAGTATTTGGCACACCAACTTTGGGAAACGCAGCTGATTGTAAGCAACTTGGGTACCGCGTTGTCTAGACACCCCAACTTTCGGGCCGCAAAATGATATTCTCCGCTATGGGATCCACGTCGACTCTTCCACCACCTACTTCAGTATCAAGATCACCATGTCTGTCCAAGGGTGGAGAGACAAGTGGTTCTACATTCGTGACCAGAAGGCCGACGAAGAGCACTATGGACTCGCGCCCTTCGATCCCGTGGCTACTTGCAAAAGGAGGCGCTCCTAGAAGAATGTCATGATGCCTAGCGAGTCTGAGGAAACAGAGATGCTTTACCAGCGTGTCTACAACCTCGAAGGACGTATTGGGAGAGAAGAAGGTGGCACTATTCTCATTCGCACTTGGTTGTGCTGCCGCATCCAGCCTCTGCAGGCCAGAATCCACCCGATGTACCGTTAGGCTAGTGCGAGCAATGTCACTCGCATATCTACGGAGGGCATTTCTGCGGGTGAGGTAGACAGGAGGTTGCGACTGGTGACCAAGTACACCGCCAAGGAGGATCCCCCAGGCGAACCAGGCGTGCCTCCTTTCGACGCTAATAACTCTCCTCCTGAGGTAGAACTGTACTGTGAAGTAGTTTACTTTTTCGATTGCCTACCAAGTACTTGATATATAATGATGTATCTTCGGATTGCAGGACTAGAACGTGGCTGCCAGTTTTCCTCCTCAGCCTAAAGGGATTATCCCTCGTGAAGCGGAGGAAGAGGACGAGTCGGGGTCCACAGTCCCCATGGAGGAAGAAGAGGAAGCCCCCTAGTCTGGTGACCGCGGGACTCACAAGCATTCCCGCAGCGAGGATTTGGACGTGTCCTCGCCATCAATGTCGGGGGATCTCCTACTGCTGTTGTAGAGGATCTCATCCCCACCATTCCTGTCTGCGTCGTGGCTCCTCCTTCTCGAAAGAAGCTGAGGTTGCCGAAGGAGTCATCAGATGAATCCTTTAACCTCGACAAATTCAACTGGTGAGTTTTATATCCGCGAGTCCATCTTGTTCTTCTTCGAAACTTCTTCTTCTAAGGTGGCGCGTGGGCCTGTTTTGCAGTCAAACGGCGTCGTCGTCTTCTGACGATGTCCAATTTGTAAAAGAGTCCGGATTTGCAAACTCCAAGACCAAGGAGGCGGCCGCACGGTCTCCTTCTCCTCCAGTGGCGGCCCACTCCGGTGCCAATTCTTCAAGTTCCCCACATGCTGGGGAGCACCAGATGGTGGCACGGACGACTGCTTGACAGTCATCTTCGGAGTCCCTGGAGGAAAATGTGAGTGTCCCTAGGAGGAGTCGCAGAAGCATGAGGAGGACCGACACGCTTCCGCTGTTGAGAGGGATAAGTTGTTCACGGAACAGCTTTTCTCGACTGCGAAGGTGCTCTCAGGTACTTGATTTGCTCTCCCTTATGCTTTGCTTGTATTATTCCTTTCTTGGTTTGCTTATCCTTTTGTTGACACTTTGTCTTCTTTAGATGCTGTTGGTATGGGCTTTGACGCCCAGGCCTTGCGCCACGAGGATGCTCTTGCTAATGTCGTGGCCGCATTCAAGGATCATAGTGCCTCCCTCCAAGAGACGCTGGGAAAAGCCAAAGATGTGTTGAGCCGCCTCCGAGAGGATCTGACTCCAAAGGCCAGCCTAATTGATAATCTTGGCGATCAGGTGGAATCCTTCGCTGAAGGTATTCCCTTGGACTTCAAGAACTCCCGGAGGTCTGTTGGTGCCACCATGGCACTCGCGATGGCACAAGCCCATGGCGTGGAGTTGGATCCCAGCGCAATCTCCAAGGTGATGCTGGTCAACGCGGATGGCCAACAGGTAGTGTTTGCTCCCTTTGCTACTAGCTATGGTAAGTATGGGCCGCAGCTCATTGATACGGTCGCGAAATACTCCGCGGAGCTACAACGAGCAAAGGCGGCGAAGACTGCGGTGTCCGGGGATACCACCGGAAAGGCTATGGCATCAGAGGCTGCCAAGGATTCATTGAGGCCCCCTAAGTCGAAGTCCAAGTCGAAGAAGCAGGTTGCTCCTTAGTTGCCATTTTGTAATACTTGTAGCTTCCTTTTGTCTGAACTATGTTTTTCTAGGAGTGTCCCTGTCAATACTTTGCTGTGCTTGAACACATTCGTGCTTTTATCATGTATTCTTGCTCCCTTATTTGCTTCTTGCTTGACTGTGATAGGGTACTTCCAGTGGTCCTTCGAGTGATGCTCATGACTCTCTTCCCACCGATGAAACCATGGCGCAGCCGCGTTCGAAGGTGGAGGAACTATCATTGCTTTCGCGATTGCGCGACCGCATTAAGAAGTTGGACCGTGAGTTTCCCATCATCCGCGGTAAAGCAGATGTGTGGAAGTCGAAAGATGAGAAGGCCACTGCCCACGAGAAGTATCTCTTGGATGAGGTGGTGTAGTTGAACGAGAAGTTTAAATGTTAGCTCTCTATCTTCTTATCTTTGTCTTTTAGCTAGTCATGGCGATGCCTTGTCCATACACTTTGCTGCTTGCTTGGTGTAGTTGTTAGCGCTCGTCACTCGCAGGATGAGAAGGACCATGTGGCCATTCGAATGAATAACCTGACCCAGGAGCAGCTGCAAGCTAGTGGGTATTTTTGGGTGGACCACGACCGTGCAGTCGCATTGGCGACCCTACAGGATCGTTCTTCATGATTACTTCAATGCTTGAAGAAGGCGTAGTCGTGCCTTAGGCATATCTTCCAAGCAATGTTTCCTCTCGACGTGGTGCCTTCAAGCCTGCTGGCTCTCCTGGCGAAGTTTTGGGATATGAGCGCGGTTCGCGAGTGCGTACGACAGCAGTTGGTCGCAGGTGCCAAAGTTGCGTTGTCGATGGCGCGACTGCATAGGACAGATGTAGATGTCGCGTCTGTTGCCGCTGGGCCGCCATCTCCGCTAGAAGGAATGACTTGGTACATGGTTCCGCATTATCAAGCGGTTGATCGTCCAGCAGAGGACATCGTCGATTTATTCGAGGAGCAGAGGAACATTCTTCTTTTGTAGCAGTAGCATAATTTGTATCCTACACATAGATGTACAAGTGTTGTAAAGTTCGTATGATTGTATTGGGTGTATTTAGTACCCGTTATGTGAAGAGCTTGCTAGCTTGTATATTTTTTTGACTGTATTGTACTCTGCAGTTCCTTTTCGTGAGCTTGACGTGTATTTATCTCATCACCTTGCCAACCTGTCAGGTGCATTTCAACTAGGTTGGTGTTTCTTAAGGGTTCGATTGGTAGTGTGTCAGCTACTCAGGATACTACGATTTGTTCGTAGAACGGAGGTATAAAGGGTGGCGCAGCCCCCGAGTGATGAAATTGCGAGAAAATAGAAAAAGACACAGAGTTTTGGGGCACTTCGCTTTATTTATTCGTAGAATAGTATGAGGTACAATGTGTGGCTAAGTAGCCTGGCTGAATAGCCTTATTTGTAATGTAAAAAATGACTAGGGGTAGAAATGACGCAGTTGCGCGACATTCCAGGGGTTGGAGTATGCGACTCCGCTCTTGAAATCTTTAAGTTGATAGGAACCACCTGGGATTACTTCTATAATCAGATAGGGTCCTTCCCAAGGGGACTCGAGCTTGAGATTCCCTTGCTGCTTCAGTCGGAGGACCAGGTCTCCTTCGACGAAGGATCTAGGGTGTAGCCTTCTACTGTGGTAGTTGCAGAGACTCTATTGGTAGATCGTTGATCCCTCCACTGCGATCTCGCGTGCCTTGTCAAGGAGGTCGACAGAGTCTTTGAGTGTGAGAGTTGACTCCTCGCTGTATGCAACCACCTGTGGGGCTTTGTAGTGCAGTTCTGCAGGTAGCACCGCTTCAGCACCATGCACCATGAAGAACGGAGTGTATCTCGTGGTTCTATTTGGAGTTGTGCATAGGATCCAAAGTACGGATTGCAGCTCGTCTGGCTAGCACCCGGCGGCTTGTTCGAGTGGCCGAAGGAGTTGTTTCTTGATTCCGCCACAGACGAGGCCGTTGGCCTTTTCGACTTGACCGTTAGTCTGAGGGTGAGCCACCGAGGCGTAGCTAATGTTGATTCCCAGGTTTTTGCAGAGTTCCTGGAACTCCTTGGAGGTGAAGTTTGCCCCATTGTCCGTGATGATGCTATGTGGCACTCCAAAGCGGTAGACGATGGACTCGAAGAATTTGACGGTGCTAGTTCCTGATTGATTCATCACCGGCATGGCCTCGATCCACTTGGTGAATTTGTCGACTGCGACTAAGAGGTAGACATAGCCTCCTCGCAAGGACTTTGGGAGCTTCCCGACCATGTCGAGTCCCCATTGTGCGAAGGGCCAAGCCAATGGTATTGGCCTAAGTTCCGCGCCGGGTGCGTGTGGTTTGTCTGTGAATCGCTGGCAAGCGTTGCAGCGCTGGACGATGTCCTTGGCATTGCGCATGGCCGTGAGCCAATAGAATCCAGCTCGCAGAGCTTTGGTGACGAGGGCGTGACTGCCAACATGGTGTCCGCAAGTGCCTTCATGTATATCGAGGAGGACGACCCTTCCGTCCCTGTTGGAGATACACCGTTGAAGTACCCCTATGATGATGAGCTTGTATAGTTCACCGTTGATCAGGGCGAATGCCTTGGATCATCGCGTGATGTGTCGAGCGATGTGTCGCGCATCAGTCGGGTCATCTGGAAGCCTCTTGCTAAGCATATATGTGATGTATGGCTGTGTCCAAGATGGCTCAATCATCATGACCTCCATTGGGCCTTCGACTCCTGTGCTAAGCTCCATGTCATCGAGTGCCATTGGCTCGTTGGTTGGCGTATCCCTCGAGTCCATTGCCGCACTTGCTTTCTTCTCTGGAGCCTTGGGCTTGATGGAGCGCTCGTAGATGCGCTCGAGGAATACCCCAGGTGGTATGGGGGCGTAGGTGGAGCCGATGTTGGCGAGTATATCTTCCTCTTCGTTGCTTTCGCGGCCGACATGCCGCAGCTCGCAGCCATCGAAGTCTCCCTCGAGTGTGTCGTAGAGGTCGCGATAGGCGATCATGTTGTCGCTTAGTGCGTCACACTCGTGCATCGTTTGGTTGACTGCCAGCTTGGAGTCGCCGTAGATGATTAGCCTCTTGGCACCGCAGGCTTTCGCCATCCGCATCCCGTGGATTAAGGCCTCGTACTCAGATTGATTATTGGAGGCAGTGAACTACATTCGCATAATATATTTCATCTTGTCTCCTTGGGGTGATGTCAGTATGACACCTATGCCGGCTCCGTCCTTTCGCTTGGACCCGTCGAAGTGCATTGTCCAGAGATAGGACATATCTGGTTTGTCGGGGAGCTGGTTCTCCATCTAGTGCATGAGGAAGTCCAGGAGAACTTGCGACTTGATCGCGTCGCGCTTCTCGTATGTGATGTCGTGTGGCGACAACTCTATGCCCCAGAGCGCGACTCGTCCAGTGGCGTAAGGATTATTGAGTATATGCCCGAGTGGGGCATCGTTTACCACCACGATTGAGTGCTCCTGGAAGTAGTGACGTAGTCGCCTAGCTGTCATGAAGATGCCATACGCCAACTTATGGTAGTGTGGGTACCGCTGCTTTGTTGGCATGAGCACCTCGCCGAGGTAATATACTAGGCGCTATACCCCGTGGACTTTATTATCTTCGGCTTGTTCCAGCACGAGCACCGTGCTGACCACCTGGTTGGTGGCGGAGATGTAGAGCAGTAGTGGTTCCTTTTCGCGAGGCGTCACCAGTACTGGCGAGGTGGATAATAGACGCTTGAGGTCTTTGAATGCTTCTTGCACCTCGTATGTCCACTCGAACTTGTCAGCTTTGCGGAGGAGTTGGTAGAAGGGCAGTGCCTTTTCGCCCATTTAACTAATGAATCGACTGAAAGCCACGATTCGCCCAGCCAGCTGCTAGACGCCTTTTATGTTCTTCGGCTTCTCCATGGCCAGTATGGCCTTTATTTTCTTCGGGTTTGCCTCAATCCCCCTCGCAGAGATGAGATACCCGAGTAGTTGCCCATATGGCACACTGAAGGCGCATTTGTTCGGATTGAGCTTGATCCGGTAGCGGTCGAGGTTAGTGAAGGTCTCATGGATATCGTGGATTAACATGGCCTCTTCCTTGGGATTGTTTGTTTGCGGCCCGAAAGTTCATGGGAGAGTGCATGGCAGTACCCAAGTTCCCTGTAATTGCCGCGTTTCGTAAAGTTGGGCTGCCAACTACTAAGAGGTGCCATTTCGAGGCAAACTCATCTCACCCCTACCAAATTCAAACATTCCGTTAAACAACCCTGTGAAGTAGATGGTTGGGACCCACATGTCGGTCATCTGTCTGTGACGTGAGCGCCAACGTGGGAACCTCTTAGGCAAATCAAGGAACTAAGTGGATTGGATGCGTTGACCAATTTCACAAATCCATTCCCTCATTTCCCCTAGCACTGGCGGCATCGAAATCCACCCTCTAGGAAGGACGATCCCTTCGGACATTTGACTTTTGGCGCCAAGTTGCTGCACCCAGTTGCTGATCCCTAGATCCAATGGCGCATGCGGTAGCCACCGTTGCGAGGCTCTAGCCCACCTCTGCCGCCGACGAGCCAAGAAGCTCGGGGGATGGCAGATCCTACTACTAAGGAAGAAGAAGTTCTGGCTACATGCGGGTGAGCTACCCTTCTCTTTGCTATTCGCACTAATTATAACTGCTAGCTGGCTACTGAACCTACCATTGTTTGTTAGCCTAGCGCTGACAAACATATTTTGTCCATGGTTTTCTGTCAAGTGGGATCTCCGCGGACCACCCTTACCTGGTTACAGTAGTTCTCTTCAGGTACGACTCTAAATCAGCAAGGGTGAAGGGCAAGTAGTATGGACACCATTGTATCATGATGGAAGAAGTGCCTGCGCAAATCTGCACTATATCTGGTATGGTTGCTGCTCTGCGTAATCATGATGAAATATGGCCGAAGCAGACTGCAAAGTTCAGCTTCATGGATGAACGTGGCATCATGGTTCCTCTAACGTGTGACTGTCAGCTAATTGGGTTGATGAAAAGGTATGCTTCAGGTTGCATATTTGAGCTGAACTGTGATGTACTGGATGCGGAAGCTGCTGCAACTGGGAGTCCCCCTTCTATTCTTAGACAGGGTGGTCGCTCGAACCCAATTAGCTCCTGGAAAGCAAAAGTCTCTTGGGGTTCGCATGTTTGTGCTGAATTGTAATTTTTGCAAGTATTTACTTTGTAGATATTGGGCAGTTATGCAACAGTCCTGTTTCTTTGACAGGTAGCGCCGCAAAGTTAGAAACATGACTACCGGGTCAGTCATTGTGCTGCCCGAAGAAGGTAAAAACGAGTAGAAAGATGATGCTGGACACGATTCTGGCACCGAGGAAGAGGAAGAGGAAGAAGGCAGGAAATGAAGAAGCCAGTGGACGTGAAGGCTTGGTACCCAACCTGCGGAAGAAGGCTGCTGGCAATGAAGATGCATAGTAATGTGTTGAACTTGAACCTATATATGTAATTTGGTTAAATTTTGGAGCTCTGTGTGTGGAACTTTGTTTGGCGAAACAATCTACCCACGTTCTCTGAGTAAAATGTATCGTGACTTAGGGTTTGGAAACGCCCGAGTCAGCAATTGAATCCGAAATTGTGATTGTGCCACTACTATCTGAAAACACGCAGCACCGGTTCCACGATTGCTGAGGGGCAGGAGGTCTCCAAATTCTATGGAATGTAAGTGGCACAGAAATAAATTATTTAAGCTGCTACAATCCACGAAGCAGTAACTTATTTCAGCTGCTGCACAACAACATGGCAACATAAACAGTAATGGCAACCGATAATGCCCAGTTGAGGAGGAAATCAGTACAACTTTCTAGCCTAATCTTGAGCCCGTCTATCTCACCGCCTCCCTACTCCTGCATCCCCTGCGTCTAGCGAAGCTCCCGGATCTCCATTAACCGGGTGTACGTGCTTCCACTTTATAAATTGTGGCTGTGCCATTTGCATGCGGCACAATCCACGTAGATTACGTTGAAACAAACCACCAATGTCAGAATACCACCATGATCAGACAAAAAGAAGTAATGCAGGGTTAAGACAGATTAACGGGAGACCAATTTTTTTCCTCCTAGGACTCCGGGACCACTAGTTCAGACCGCTAGGTCAACAAGTACTACTATTACAACTTAAAAAGGCATGGAGCTCAAGCTAAATAGAACTAGTTATCACACATCTCCTTGATCTTCCTAATGTTAGCCCGGTGCACATCTTCCTGCGAGAGCAAGGATCGAATCATCTGCTCATTCCTTTTAGCATCTTGCTTGCATAGCTTCAATTGTTTCTCTGCATTTTTCCTCATGCACTTGTCAATACTCGTAGTTGTGAACTGCAGGACTTTGTCCTGGTGAAGATCATTCCTTGCTTGAGTCAGTTCTTGCTCTGCTTTAGCCTTCAGGGCCAACGCCACGTCCCTCTCCTTCTCGACTTTGCTAACCTTGTCTTGCACCCTCCTGAGATCTCGGTTAAGCTTGGTCATGTCAACTGGGTCCCATAGCTTCATCTCAACACTATCAAGAAGTGAGCTGACTACGGATTCTTTCAACTCAACAGTCATATCCCATAGTTTGTCCAGTGCTTTCTGCATCAATTTGGGCCACTCTGGATCTACCCATTTGATAACACCGAAACTTCCGCCTTGCATCATTGCACGATGTCCTTGACACCGTAGAAACCTCCTGCCTGCATTTCGTCCTTCGAACGCTACAAATTTAGTGGGCACATATCCATGTTTACATAGCAGAGGACTGTCTTCATCCACTAAACTGTGATAGCCGGAGTCATACATCGTCTGGGTGGTCTAACACATCATACGCGCATGAGTAAATATAGTAGATCTAGCTCAAAAAATAGATAATTGGCCACAGATGATAGAGATAGAGATGAGATGACTCACATTGAAATCACCGTCCCTGTCGTCACAACGCGTTTCCTCGCAGTCTCCCCTTGAACCCATGGCGAGAGGGGAGGGGGGTGGCTACCGGAGAGGGGATTGGGATGGAGGCGCCATCGGCTTGCGGCTTCGGTAGGATGGGAGTGAAGTGGGGAAAGTGGCTTCAAGGGGAAGGAAGAGAAGTACGGGGAGGAAGAGAAGTAATGGGGACGTGACACTGGGATATGGCCCACTGAACTCGTGAGTCGTGACACTCGCAACAGGGGAGCGCCCAGTGTTGCTAGTTTGTCCAGAACAAGTGTGGCCAATCATGCCACAAAACAGCCTACTCGCGGATCGCTCTGACGAAGACCATCCCAATCGTCCAAGCGCCCCGATCGAGCGGTATGTAACAATCGTCATGCAGAACAACTGTCACCTTCTAGCAGACTCAATCTAACGGGCACCATTCGGGGGCTTAGATTAGAGCTCTCCAAAGGTTAGGATCCATATGTGGTTTATGAGAAGAACACACATGCAATGACACAGGTGATATGTGGTTTATGAAAAGAACACACATGAAATGACTCTAACCGTGGATTGTGAAAAGAACAGGAAATACAATTACTCTCGTGGAGCCATGTGTGGTTTGTGAAAGAACAAACAATCACTGACTCTAGTTGTGGTTCATGAAAAGAACACATGTCCAATGACTGTAGATGTGGTTTGTGAGAAGAACACACATGCAATGACACTGGTGGATCCATGTGGTTTGTGAAAAGAACAGACATCCAATGACTCTAGCTATGGTTAATAAAAAGAACACACGTGCAATGACACTGGTGGATCTAGATGTGGTTTATGAAAGGAACACACATGCAATGAACTCTGGTGGATCCATACGTGGTTTGTGAAAAGAAGAGACATGCAATGACTCTAGCTATGGTTTGTGAAGAGAACACACATGCAATGACACAGGTGGATCCATATGTGGTTTGTGGAAAGAACAGACATGCAATGACTCTAGATGTGGTTAATGAAAAGAAGACACATGCAATGACACTGGTGGATCCATATGTGGTTTGTGAAAAGAACACACATGCAATGACTCTAGTTGTGGTTTGTGAAAAGAACACAGATGCAATGACTCGAGATGTGGTTTGTGAAAAGAACACACATGCAATGACACCGGTGGATCAATATGTGGTTTGTGAAAAGAACATACATCCAATGACTCTACCTGTGGTTTGTGAAAAGAAAACACATGCAATGACACTGGTGGATCCATGTGTGGTTTGTGAGAAGAACAGACATGCAATGACTCTAGCAGTGGTTTTTGAAAAGAACAGATATGCAATGACTCTAGTTGTGGTTTGTGAAAAGAACACACATGCAATGACTCTAGATGTGGTTTGTGAAAAGAACATACATGCAATGAACTCTGGTGGATCCATATGTTGTTTGTGAGAAGAACACACATGCAATGACTCTAGATGTGGTTTGTGAGACTAACACACATGTAATGACTCTAGATGTGATTTGTGAGAAGAACACACATACAATGCCACTGGTGGATCCATATGTGGTTTATGAAAAGAAAACACATGCAATGACTCTAGATGTGGTTAATGAAAAGAACATACATGCAATGACTCTAGCTGTGGTTTGTGAAAAGAACACACATGCAATGACTCTGGTGGATCCTTAAGTGGTTTGTGAAAAGAATAGACAAGCAATGACTCTAGCTATGGTTTGTGAAAAGAACACACATGCGATGAACTCTGGTGGATCCATATGTGGATTGTGAGAAGAACACACATGCAATGACTCTAGATGTGGTTTGTGAAAAGAACACACATGCAATGACACTGGTGGATCAATATGTGGTTTGTGAAAAGAACAGACATCCAATGACTCTAGATGTGGTTTGTGAGAAGAACACATATGCAATGACTCTAGATGTGGTTTGTGAGAAGAACATACATCCAATGACTCTAGATGTGGTTTGTGAAAAGAACACACATGCAATGACTCTGGTGGATCCTTGTGTGGTTTGTGAAAAGAACAGACATGCAATGACTCACTTGTGGTTTGTGAAAAGAACATACATGTAATGAATTCTGGTGGATCCATATGTGGTTTGTGAGAAGAACACACATGCAATGACTCTAGATGTGGTCTATGAAAAGAACGCACATGCAATGCCACTGGTGATATGTGATTTGTGAAAAGAACACACATGAAATGACTCTAACTGTCGATTGTGAAAAGAACAGGAAATACAATTACTCTCGTGGACCATGTGTGGTTTGTGAAAGAACAGACAATCACTGACTCTAGTTGTGGTTCATGAAAAGAACACACGTGCAATGACTCTAGATGTGGTTTGTGAGAAGAACACACATGCAATGACACTGGTGGATCCATGTGGTTTGTGAAAAGAACAGACATCCAATGACTCTACTATGGTTAATAAAAAGAACACACGTGCAATGACACTGGTGGATCCATATGTGGTTTATAAAAGGAACACACATGCAATGAACTCTGGTGGATCCATACGTGGTTTGTGAAGAGAACAGACATGCAATGACTCTAGCTGTGGTTTGTGAAAAGAACACACATGCAATGACACTGGTGGATCCATATGTGGTTTGTGAAAAGAACAGACATGCAATGACTCTAGCTGTGGTTAATGAAAAGAAGACACATGCAATGACACATGTGGATCCATATGTGGTTTGTGAGAAGAACACAAATGCAATGACTCTAGATATGGTTTGTGAAAAGAACATACATGCAATAACACCGGTGGATCGATATGTGGTTTGTGAAAAGAACATACATCCAATGACTCTAGATGTGGTTTGTGAAAAGAACACACATGCAATGACTCTGGTGGGTCCTTATGTGGTTTGTGAAAAGAACAGACATGCAATGACTCTAGCTGTGGTTTGTGAAAAGAACAGACATGCAATGAAGTCTGGTGGATCAATATGTGGTTTGTGAGAATAGCACACATGCAATGACTCTAGATGTGATTTGTGAAAAGAACACACATGCAATGACACTGGTGGATCAATATGTGTTTGTGAAAAGAACATACATCCAATGACTCTAGATACGGTTTGTGAAAAGAACACACATGCAATGAATCTGGTGGATCCTTGTGTGGTTTGTGAAAAGAACAGACATGCAATGACTCTAGCTGTGGTTCGTGAAAAGAACATACATGCAATGAACTCTGGTGGATCCATATGTGGTTTGTGAGAAGAACACACATGCAATGACTCTAGATGTGGTCTATGAAAAGAACACACATGCAATGCCACTGGTGATATGTGGTTTGTGAAAAGAACACACATGAAATGATTCTAACTGTGGATTGTGAAAAGAATAGGAAATACAATTACTCTCGTGGAGCCATGTGTGGTTTGTGAAAGAACAGACAATCACTGACTCTAGTTGTGGTTCATGAAAAGAACACACGTGCAATGACTCTAGATTTGGTTTGTGAGAAGAACACACATGCAATGACACTGGTGGATCCATGTGGTTTGTGAAAAGAATAGACATCCAATGACTCTAGCTATGGTTAATAAAAAGAACACACGTGCAATGACACTGGTGGATCCATATGTGGTTTATAAAAGGAACACACATGCAATGAACTGTGGTGGATCCATACATGGTTTATGAAAAGAACAGACATGCAATGACTCTAGATGTGGTTTTTGAAGAGAACACACATGCAATGACCCTGGTGGATCCATATGTGGTTTGTGAAAAGAACAGACATGCAATGACTCTGGCTATGGTTAATGAAAAGAAGACACATGCAATGACACATGTGGATCCATATGTGGTTTGTGAGAAGAACACAAATACAATGACTCTAGATGTGGTTTGTGAAAATAACATACGTGCAATGACACCGGTGGATCCAAATGTGGTTTGTGAAAAGAACATACATCCAATGACTCTAGATGTGGTTTGTGAAAAGAACACACAAGCAATGACTCTGGTGGATCCTTATGTGGTTTGTGAAAAGAATAGACATGCAATGACTCTAGTTGTGGTTTGTGAAAAGAACACACATGCAATGAACTCTGGTGGATCAATATGTGGTTTGTGAGAATAGCACACATGCAATGACTCTAGATGTGGTTTGTGAAAAGAACACACATGCAATGACACTGGTGGATCAATATGTGGTTTGTGAGAAGAACACACATGCAATGACTCTAGATGTGGTTTGTGAAAAGAACATACTTGCAATGACTGTAGTTGTGGTTTGTGGAAAGAACACACATGCAATAACTTTTGTGGATCCTTATGTGGGTTGTGAAAAGAACAGGCATGCAATGACTCTAGCTGTGGTTTGTGAAATGAACACACATGCAATGAACTCTGGTGGATCCATATGTGGTTTGTGAGAAGAACACGCATGCAATAACTCTAGATGTGGTTTGTTAAAAGAACACACATGCAATGACACTGGTGGATCCATATGTGGTTTGTGAAAAGAACACACATGCAATGACTCTAGATGTGGTTAATGAAAAGAACAGACATGTAATGACTCTAGTTGTGGTTTGTGAAAAGAACACACATTCAATGACTCTGGTGGATCCTTAAGTGGTTTGTGAAAAGAATAGACATGCGATGACTCTAGCTGTGGTTTGTGAAAAGAACACACATGCAATGAACTATGGTGGATCCATATGTGGATTGTGAGAAGAACACACATGCAATGACTCTAGATGTGGTTTGTGAAAAGAACACACATGCAATGACACTGGTGGATCAATATGTGGTTTGTGAAAAGTACAGACATCCAATGACTCTAGATGTGGTTTGTGAGAAGAATACACATGCAATGAATCGAGACATGGTTTGTGAGAAGAACACACATGCAATGACTCTAGCTGTGGTTAATGAAAAGAACAGAGATGCAATGACTCTGGTGGTTCCTTTTATGGTTTATTGAAAGAACATATATGCAATGAATCTAGCTGTAGTTTCTGAGAAGAACACATGTGCAATGACTCTAGATGTGGTGTGTGAAAAGAACACACATGCAATGACACTGGAGGATCAATATGTGGTTTGTGAAAAGAACATACATCCAATGACTCTAGATGTGGTTTGTGAAAAGAAGACACATGCAATGACTTTGGTGGATCCTTGTGTGGTTTGTGAAAAGATCAGACATGCAATGACTCTAGCTGTGGTTTGTGAAAAGAACATACATGCAATGAACTCTGGTGGATCCATATGTGGTTTGTGAGAAGAACACACATGCAATGTCTCTAGATGTGGTCTATGAAAAGAACACACACGCAATGCCACTGGTGATATGTGGTTTGTGAAAAGAACACACATGAAATGACTCTAACTGAGGATTGTGAAAAGAACAGGAAATACAATTACTCTCGTGGAGCCATGTGTGGTTTGTTAAGGAACAGACAATCACTGACTCTAGTTGTGGTTCATGAAAAGAACACACGTGCAATGACTCTAGATGTGGTTTGTGAGAAGAACACACATGCAATGCCACTGGTGGATCCATGTGGTTTGTGAAAAGAATAGACATCCAATGACTCTAGCTATGGTTAATAAAAAGAACACACGTGCAATGACACTGGTGGATCCATATGTGGTTTATAAAAGGAACAGGAACACGCATGCAATGAACTCTGGTGGATCCATACGTGGTTTGTAAAAAGAACAGACAAGCAATAACTCTAGCTGTGGTTTGTGAAAAGAACACACATGCAATGACACTGGTGGATCCATATGTGGTTGTGAAAAGAACAGACATGCAATGACTCTAGCTGTGGTTAATGAAAAGAAGACACATGCAATGACACATGTGGATCCATATGTGGTTTGTGAGAAGAACACAAATGCAATGACTCTAGGTGTGGTTTGTGAAAAGAACATACATGCAATGACACCAGTGGATCCATATGTGGTTTGTGAAACGAACATACATCCAATGACTCTAGATGTGGTTTGTGAAAAGAACACACATTCACTGACTCCGGTGGATCCTTATGTGGTTTGTGAAAAGAACATACATGCAATGACTCTAGCTGTGGTTTGTGAAAAGAACACACATGCAATGAACTCTGGTGGATCAATATGTGGTTTGTGAGAATAGCACACATGCGATGACTCTAAATGTGGTTTGTGAAAAGAACACACATGCAATGACACTGGTAGATCAATACGTGGTTTGTGAAAAGAACACACATACAATGACTCTAGATGTGGTTTGTGAAAAGAACACACATGCAATGACTCTAGCTGTGGTTTGTGAAAAGAACACACATGCAATAACTTTGGTGGATCCTTATGTGGGTTGTGAAAAGAACAGACATGCAATGACTCTAGCTGTGGTTTGTGAAAAGAACACACATGCAATGAACTCTGGTGGATCCATATGTGGTTTCTGAGAAGAACACGCATGCAATAACTCTAGATGTGGTTTGTTAAAAGAACACACATGCAATGACACTGGTGGATCCATATGTGGTTTGTGAAAAGAACACACATGCAATGACTCTAGATGTGGTTAATGAAAAGAACAGACATGCAATGACTCTAGCCGTGGTTTGTGAAAAGAACACACATGCAATGACTATGGTGGATCCTTAAGTGGTTTGTGAAAAGAATAGACATGCAATGACTCTAGTTGTGGTTTGTGAAAAGAACACACATGCAATGAACTCTGGTGGATCCATATGTGGATTGTGAGAAGAACACACATTCAATGACTCTCGATGTGGTTTGTGAAAAGAACACACATGCAATGACGCTGGTGGATCAATATGTAGTTTGTGAAAAGAACAGACATCCATTGACTCTAGATGTGGTTTGTGAGATGAACACACATGCAATGACTCTAGATGTGGTTTGTGAGAAGAACACACATGTAATGACTCTAGTTGTGGTTAATGAAAAGAACAGAGATGCAATGACTCTGGTGGTTCCTTTTATGGTTTATTGAAAGAACATATATGCAATGACTCTAGCTGTAGTTTTTGAGAAGCACACACGTGCATTGACTCTAGATGTGGTTTGTGAAAAGAACACACATGCAATGACACTGGCGGATCAATATGTGGTTTGTGAAATGAACATACATCCAATGACTCTAGATGTGGTTTGTTAAAACAACACACATGCAATGACTCTCGTGGATCCTTGTGTGGTTTGTGAAAAGAACAGACATGCAATGACTCTAACTGAGGATTGTGAAAAGAACAGGAAATACAATTACTCTCGTGGAGCCATGTGTGGTTTGTTAAAGAACAGACAATCACTGACTCTAGTTGTGGTTCATGAAAAGAACACACGTGCAATGACTCTAGGTGTGGTTTGTGAGAAGAATACACATGCAATGCCACTGGTGGCTCCATGTGGTTTGTGAAAAGAATAGACATCCAATGACTCTAGCTATGGTTAATAAAAAGAACCCACGTGCAATGACACTGGTGGATGCATATGTGGTTTATAAAAGGAACAGGAACACGCATGCAATGAACTCTGGTGGATCCATACGTGGTTTGTAAAAAGAACAGACATGCAATGACTCTAGCTGTGGTTTGTGAAAAGAACACACATGCAATGACACTGGTGGATCCATATGTGGTTTGTGAAAAGAACAGACATGCAATGACTCTAGCTGTGGTTAATGAAAAGAAGACACATGCAATGACACATGTGGATCCATATGTGGTTTGTGAGAAGAACACAAATGCAATGACTCTAGATGTGGTTTGTGCAAAGAACATACTTGCAATGACACCAGTGGATCCATATGTGGTTTGTGAAAAGAACATACATCCAATGACTCTAGATGTGGTTTGTGAAAAGAACACACATGCAATGACTCTGGTGGATCCTTATGTGGTTTGTGAAAAGAACAGACATGCAATGACTCTAGCTGTGGTTTGTGAAAAGAACACACATGCAATGAACTCTGGTGGATCAATATGTGGTTTGTGAGAATAGCACACATGCAATGACTCTAGATGTGGTTTGTGAAAAGAACACACATGCAATGCCACTGGTGGATCAATATGTGGTTTGTGAAAAGAACACACATGCAATGACTCTAGATGTGGTTTGTGAAAAGAACACACATGCAATGACTCTAGCTGTGGTTTGTGAAAAGAACACACATGCAATAACTTTGGTGGATCCTTATGTGGGTTGTGAAAAGAACAGACATGCAATGACTCTAGTTGTGGTTTGTGAAAAGAACACACATGCATTGAACTCTGGTGGATCCAAATGTGGTTTCTAAGAAGAACACGCATGCAATAACTCTAGATGTGGTTTGTTAAAAGAACACACATGCAATGACACTGGTGGATCCATATGTGGTTTGTGAAAAGAACACACATGCAATGACTCTAGATGTGGTTAATGAAAAGAACAGACATGCAATGACTCTAGCCGTGGTTTGTGAAAAGAACACACATGCAATGACTATGGTGGATCCTTAAGTGGTTTGTGAAAAGAATAGACATGCAATGACTCTAGTTGTGGTTTGTGAAAAGAACACACATGCAATGAACTCTGGTGGATCCATATGTGGATTGTGAGAAGAACACACATGCAATGACTCTATATGTGGTTTGTGAAAAGAACACACATGCAATGACGCTGGTGGATCAATATGTGGTTTGTGAAAAGAATAGACATCCAATGACTCTAGATGTGGTTTCTGAGAAGAACACGCATGCAATAAATCTAGATGTGGTTTGTTAAAAGAACACACATGCAATGACACTGGTGGATCCATATGTGGTTTGTGAAAAGAACACACATGCAATGACTCTAGATGTGGTTAATGAAAAGAACAGACATGCAATGACTCTAGCCGTGGTTTGTGAAAAGAACACACATGCAATGACTATGGTGGATCCTTAAGTGGTTTGTGAAAAGAATAGACATGCAATGACTCTAGTAGTGGTTTGTGAAAAGAACACACATGCAATGAACTCTGGTGGATCCATATGTGGATTGTGAGAAGAACACACATTCAATGTCTCTAGATGTGGTTTGTGAAATGAACACACATGCAATGACGCTGGTGGATCAATATGTGGTTTGTGAAAAGAACAGACATCCAATGACTCTAGATGTGGTTTGTGAGATGAACACACATGCAATGACTCTAGATGTGGTTTGTGAGAAGAACACACATGTAATGACTCTAGTTGTGGTTAATGAAAAGAACTGAGATGCAATGACTCTGGTGGTTCCTTTTATGGTTTATTGAAAGAACATATATGCAATGACTCTAGCTGTAGTTTTTGAGAAGAACACACGTGCATTGACTCTAGATGTGGTTTGTGAAAAGAACACACATGCAATGACACTGGCGGATCAATATGTGGTTTGTGAAAAGAACATACATCCAATGACTCTAGATGTGGTTTGTGAAATCAACACACATGCAATGACTCTCGTGGATCCTTGTGTGGTTTGTGAAAAGAACAGACATGCAATGACTCTAACTGAGGATTGTGAAAAGAACAGGAAATACAATTACTCTCGTGGAGCCATGTGTGGTTTGTTAAAGAACAGACAATCACTGACTCTAGTTGTGGTTCATGAAAAGAACACACGTGCAATGACTCTAGATGTGGTTTGTGAGAAGAACACACATGCAATGCCACTGGTGGCTCCATATGGTTTGTGAAAAGAATAGACATCGAATGACTCTAGCTATGGTTAATAAAAAGAACCCACGTGCAATGACACTGGTGGATCCATATGTGGTTTATAAAAGGAACAGTAACACGCATGCAATGAACTCTGGTGGATCCATACGTGGTTTGTAAAAAGAACAGACATGCAATGACTCTAGCTGTGGTTTGTGAAAAGAACACACATGCAATGACACTGGTGGATCCATATGTGGTTTGTGAAAAGAACAGACATGCAATGACTCTAGCTGTGGTTAATGAAAAGAAGACACATGCAATGACACATGTGGATCCATATGTGGTTTGTGAGAAGAACACAAATGCAATGACTCTAGATGTGGTTTGTGCAAAGAACATACTTGCAATGACACCAGTGGATCCATATGTGGTTTGTGAAAAGAACATACATCCAATGACTCTAGATGTGGTTTGTGAAAAGAACACACATGCAATGACTCTGGTGGATCCTTATGTGGTTTGTGAAAAGAACAGACATGCAATGACCCTAGCTGTGGTTTGTGAAAAGAACACACATGCAATGAACTCTGGTGGATCAATATGTGGTTTGTGAGAAGAGCACACATGCAATGACTCTAGATGTGGTTTGTGAAAAGAACACACATGCAATGCCACTGGTGGATCAATATGTGGTTTGTGAAAAGAACACACATGCAATGACTCTAGATGTGGTTTGTGAAAAGAACACACATGCAATGACTCTAGCTGTGGTTTGTGAAAAGAACACACATGCAATAACTTTGGTGGATCCTTATGTGGGTTGTGAAAAGAACAAACATGCAATGACTCTAGTTGTGGTTTGTGAAAAGAACACACATGCAATGAACTCTGGTGGATCCAAATGTGGTTTCTGAGAAGAACACGCATGCAATAACTCTAGATGTGGTTTGTTAAAAGAACACACATGCAATGACACTGGTGGATCCATATGTGGTTTGTGAAAAGAACACACATGCAATGACTCTAGATGTGGTTAATGAAAAGAACAGACATGCAATGACTCTAGCCGTGGTTTGTGAAAAGAACACACATGCAATGACTCTGGTGGATCCTTAAGTGGTTGGTGAAAAGAATAGACATGCAATGACTCTAGTTGTGGTTTGTGAAAAGAACACACATGCAATGAACTCTGGTGGATCCATATGTGGATTGTGAGAAGAACACACATGCAATGACTCTATATGTGGTTTGTGAAAAGAACACACATGCAATGACGCTGGTGGATCAATATGTGGTTTGTGAAAAGAACAGACATCCAATGACTCTAGATGTGGTTTCTGAGAAGAACACGCATGCAATAAATCTAGATGTGGTTTGTTAAAAGAACACACATGCAATGACACTGGTGGATCCATATGTGGTTTGTGAAAAGAACACACATGCAATGACTCTAGATGTGGTTAATGAAAAGAACAGACATGCAATGACTCTAGCCATGGTTTGTGAAAAGAACACACATGCAATGACTCTGGTGGATTCTTAAGTGGTTTGTGAAAAGAATAGACATGCAATGACTCTAGTTGTGGTTTGTGAAAAGAACACACATGCAATGAACTCTGGTGGATCCATATATGGATTGTGAGAAGAACACACATTCAATGACTCTAGATGTGGTTTGTGAAAAGAACACACATGCAATGACGCTGGTGGATCAATATGTGGTTTGTGAAAAGAACAGACATCCAATGACTCTAGATGTGGTTTGTGAGATGAACACACATGCAATGACTCTAGATGTGGTTTGTGAGAAGAACACACATGTAATGACTCTAGTTGTGGTTAATGAAAAGAACAGAGATGCAATGACTCTGGTGGTTCCTTTTATGGTTTATTGAAAGAACATATATGCAATGACTCTAGCTGTAGTTTTTGAGAAGAACACACGTGCATTGACTCTAGATGTGGTTTGTGAAAAGAACACACATGCAATGACACTGGCGGATCAATATGTGGTTTGTGAAAAGAACATACATCCAATGACTCTAGATGTGATTTGTGAAAACAACACACATGTAATGACTCTCGTGGATCCTTGTGTGGTTTGTGAAAAGAATAGACATGCAATGACTCTAACTGAGGATTGTGAAAAGAACAGGAAATACAATTACTCTCGTGGAGCCATGTGTGGTTTGTTAAAGAACAGACAATCACTGACTCTAGTTGTGGTTCATGAAAAGAACACACGTGCAATGACTCTAGATGTGGTTTGTGAGAAGAACACACATGCAATGCCACTGGTGGCTCCATGTGGTTTGTGAAAAGAATAGACATCCAATGACTCTAGCTATGGTTAATAAAAAGAACCCACGTGCAATGACACTGGTGGATCCATATGTGGTTTATAAAGGAACATGAACACGCATGCAATGAACTCTGGTGGATCCATACGTGGTTTGTAAAAAGAACAGACATGCAATGACTCTAGCTGTGGTTTGTGAAAAGAACACACATGCAATGACACTGGTGGATCCATATGTGGTTTGTGAAAAGAACAGACATGCAATGACTCTAGCTGTGGTTAATGAAAAGAAGACACATGCAATGACACATGTGGATCCATATGTGGTTTGTGAGAAGAACACAAATGCAATGACTCTAGATGTGGTTTGTGAAAAGAACATACATGCAATGACACCAGTGGATCCATATGTGGTTTGTGAAAAGAACATACATCCAATGACTCTAGATGTGGTTTGTGAAAAGAACACACATGCAATGACTCTGGTGGATCCTTATGTGGTTTGTGAAAAGAACAGACATGCAATGACTCTAGCTGTGGTTTGTGAAAAGAACACACATGCAATGAACTCTGGTGGATCAATATGTGGTTTGTGAGAATAGCACACATGCAATGACTCTAGATGTGGTTTGTGAAAAGAACACACATGCAATGACACTGGTGGATCAATATGTGGTTTGTGAAAAGAACACACATGCAATGACTCTAGATGTGGTTTGTGAAAAGAACACACATGCAATGACTCTAGCTATGGTTTGTGAAAAGAACACACATGCAATAACTTTGGTGGATCCTTATGTGGGTTGTGAAAAGAACAGACATGCAATGACTCTAGCTGTAGTTTGTGAAAAGAACACGCATGCAATGAACTCTGGTGGATCCATATGTGGTTTCTGAGTTGAACACGCATGCAATAACTCTAGATGTGGTTTGTTGAAAGAACACACATGCAATGACACTGGTGGATCCATATGTGGTTTGTGAAAAGAACACACATGCAATGACTCTAGATGTGGTTAATGAAAAGAACAGACATGCAATGACTCTAGCCGTGGTTTGTGAAAAGAACACACATGCAATGACTCTGGTGGATCCTTAAGTGGTTTGTGAAAAGAATAGACATGCAATGACTCTAGTTGTGGTTTGCGAAAAGAACACACATGCAATGAACTGGAGGATCAATATGTGGTTTGTGAAAAGAACATACATCCAATGACTCTAGATGTGGTTTGTGAAAAGAACACACATGCAATGACACTGGAGGATCAATATGTGGTTTGTGCAAACAACATACATCCAATGACTCTAGATGTGGTTTGTGAAAAGAACATACATGCAATGACTCTGGTGGATCCTTGTGTGGTTTGTGAAAAGATCAGACATGCAATGACTCTAGCTGTGGTTTGTGAAAAGAACAGACATGCAATGAACTCTGGTGGATCCATATGTGGTTTGTGAGAAGAACACACATGCAATGACTCTAGATGTGGTTTATGAAAAGAACACACATGCAATGCCACTGGTGATATGTGGTTTGTGAAAAGAACACACATGAAATGACTCTAACTGAGGATTGTGAAAAGAACAGGAAATACAATTACTCTCGTGGAGCCATGTGTGGTTTGTTAAAGAACAGACAATCACTGACTCTAGTTGTGGTTCATGAAAAGAACACACGTGCAATGACTCTAGATGTGGTTTGTGAGAAGAACACACATGCAATGCCACTGGTGGATCCATGTGGTTTGTGAAAAGAATAGACATCCAATGACTCTAGCTATGGTTAATAAAAAGAACACACGTGCAATGACACTGGTGGATCCATATGTGGTTTATAAAAGGAACAGGAACACGCATGCAATGAACTCTGGTGGATCCATACGTGGTTTGTAAAAAGAACAGACATGCAATAACTCTAGCTGTGGTTTGTGAAAAGAACACACATGCAATGACACTGGTGGATCCATATGTGGTTGTGAAAAGAACAGACATGCAATGACTCTAGCTGTGGTTAATGAAAAGAAGACACATGCAATGACACATGTGGATCCATATGTGGTTTGTGAGAAGAACACAAATGCAATGACTCTAGATGTGGTTTGTGAAAAGAACATACATGCAATGACACCAGTGGATCCATATGTGGTTTGTGAAACGAACATACATCCAATGACTCTAGATGTGGTTTGTGAAAAGAACACACATTCACTGACTCCGGTGGATCCTTATGTGGTTTGTGAAAAGAACATACATGCAATGACTCTAGCTGTGGTTTGTGAAAAGAACACACATGCAATGAACTCTGGTGGATCAATATGTGGTTTGTGAGAATAGCACACATGCAATGACTCTAAATGTGGTTTGTGAAAAGAACACACATGCAATGACACTGGTGGATCAATACGTGGTTTGTGAAAAGAACACACATGCAATGACTCTAGATGTGGTTTGTGAAAAGAACACACATGCAATGACTCTAGCTGTGGTTTGTGAAAAGAACACACATGCAATAACTTTGGTGGATCCTTATGTGGGTTGTGAAAAGAAAAGACATGCAATGACTCTAGCTGTGGTTTGTGAAAAGAACACACATGCAATGAACTCTGGTGGATCCATATGTGGTATCTGAGAAGAACACGCATCCAATAACTCTAGATGTGGTTTGTTAAAAGAACACACATGCAATGACACTGGTGGATCCATATGTGGTTTGTGAAAAAAACACACATGCAATGACTCTAGATGTGGTTAATGAAAAGAACAGACATGCAATGACTCTAGCCGTGGTTTGTGAAAAGAACACACATGCAATGACTCTGGTGGATCCTTAAGTGGTTTGTGAAAAGAATAGACATGCAATGACTCTAGTTGTGGTTTGTGAAAAGAACACACATGAAATGAACTCTGGTGGATCCATATGTGGATTGTGAGAAGAACACACATTCAATGACTCTCGATGTGGTTTGTGAAAAGAACACACATGCAATGACGCTGGTGGATCAATATGTGGTTTGTGAAAAGAACAGACATCCAATGACTCTAGATGTGGTTTGTGAGATGAACACACATGCAATGACTCTAGATGTGGTTTGTGAGAAGAACACACATGTAATGACTCTAGTTGTGGTTAATGAAAAGAACAGAGATGCAATGACTCTGGTGGTTCCTTTTATGGTTTATTGAAAGAACATATATGCAATGACTCTAGCTGTAGTTTTTGAGAAGAACACACGTGCATTGACTCTAGATGTGGTTTGTGAAAAGAACACACATGCAATGACACTGGCGGATCAATATGTGGTTTGTGAAAAGAACATACATCCAATAACTCTAGATGTGGTTTATGAAAACAACACACATGCAATGACTCTCGTGGATCCTTGTGTGGTTTGTGAAAAGAACAGACATGCAATGACTCTAACTGAGGATTGTGAAAAGAACAGGAAGTAAAATTACTCTCGTGGAGCCATGTGTGGTTTGTTAAAGAACAGACAATCACTGACTCTAGTTGTGGTTCATGAAAAGAACACACGTGCAATGACTCTAGATGTGGTTTGTGAGAAGAACACACATGCAATGCCACTAGGGGATCCATGTGGTTTGTGAAAAGAATAGACATCCAATGACTCTAGCTATGGTTAATAAAAAGAACACAGGTGCAATGACACTGGTGGATCCATATGTGGTTTATAAAAGGAATAGGAACACGCATGCAATGAACTGTGGTGGATCCATACGTGGTTTGTAAAAAGAACAGAAATGCAATGACTCTAGCTGTGGTTTGTGAAAAGAACACACATGCAATGACACTGGTGGATCCATATGTGGTTTGTGAAAAGAACAGACATGCAATGACTCTAGCTGTGGTTAATGAAAAGAAGACACATGCAATGACACATGTGGATCCATATGTGGTTTGTGAGAAGAACACAAATGCAATGACTCTAGATGTGGTTTGTGAAAAGAACATACATGCAATGACACAAGTGGATCCATATGTCGTTTGTGAAAAGAACATACATCCAATGACTCTAGATGTGGTTTGTGAAAAGAACACACATGCAATGACTCTGGTGGATCCTTATGTGGTTTGTGAAAAGAACAGACATGCAATGACTCTAGCCGTGGTTTGTGAAAAGAACACACATGCAATGAACTCTGGTGGATCAATATGTGGTTTGTGAGAATAGCACACATGCAATGACTCTAGATGTGGTTTGTGAAAAGAAAAGACATGCAATGACACTGGTGGATCCATATGTGGTTTGTGAAAAGAACAGACATGCAATGACTCTAGCTGTGGTTAATGAAAAGAAGACACATGCAATGACACATGTGGATCCATATGTGGTTTGTGAGAAGAACACAAATGCAATGACTCTAGATGTGGTTTGTGAAAAGAACATACATGCAATGACACCACTGGATCCATATGTCGTTTGTGAAAAGAACATACATCCAATGACTCTAGATGTGGTTTGTGAAAAGAACACACATGCAATGACTCTGGTGGATCCTTATGTGGTTTGTGAAAAGAACAGACATGCAATGACACTAGTTGTGGTTTGTGAAAAGAACACACATGCAATGAACTCTGGTGGATCAATATGTGGTTTGTGAGAATAGCACACATGCAATGACTCTAGATGTGGTTTGTGAAAAGAACACACATGCAATGACACTGGTGGATCAATATGTGGTTTGTGAAAAGAACACACATGCAATGACTCTAGATGTGGTTTGTGAAAAGAACACACATGCAATGACTCTACCTGTGGTTTGTGAAAAGAACACACATGCAATAACTTTGGTGGATCCTTATGTGGGTTGTGAAAAGAACAGACATGCAATGACTCTAGCTGTGGTTTGTGAAAAGAACACACATGCAATGAACTCTGGTGGATCCATATGTGGTTTCTGAGTTGAACACGCTTGCAATAACTCTAGATGTGGTTTGTTGAAAGAACACACATGCAATGACACTGGTGGATCCATATGTGGTTTGTGAAAAGAACACACATGCAATGACTCTAGATGTGGTTAATGAAAAGAACAGACATGCAATGACTCTAGCCGTGGTTTGTGAAAAGAACACACATGCAATGACTCTGGTGGATCCTTAAGTGGTTTGTGAAAAGAATAGACATGCAATGACTCTAGTTGTGGTTTGTGAATAGAACACACATGCAATGAACTCTGGTGGATCCATATGTGGATTGTGAGAAGAACACACATGCAATGACTCTAGATGTGGTTTGTGAAAAGAACACACATGCAATGATGCTGGTGGATCAATATGTGGTTTGTGAAAAGAACAGACATCCAATGACTCTAGATGTGGTTTGTGAGAAGAACACACACGCAATGTCTCTAGATGTGGTTTGTGAGAAGAACACACATGCAATGACTCTAGTTGTGGTTAGTGAAAAGAACAGAGATGCAATGACTCTAGTGGTTCCTTTTATGGTTTATTGAAAGAACATATATGCAATGACTCTAGCTGTAGTTTTTGAGAAGAATACACGTGCACTGACTCTAGATGTGGTTTGTGAAAAGAACACACATGCAATGACACTGGCGGATCAATATGTGGTTTGTGAAAAGAACATACATCCAATGACTCTAGATGTGGTTTGTGAAAAGAACACACATGCAATGACTCTCGTGGATCCTTGTGTGGTTTGTGAAAAGATCAGACATGCGATGACTCTAGCTGTGGTTTGTGAAAAGAACATACATGTAATGAACTCTGGTGGATCCATATGTGGTTTGTGAGAAGAAAACACATGCAATGACTCTAGATGTGGTCTATGAAAAGAACACACATGCAATGCCACTGGTGATATGTGGTTTGTGAAAAGAACACACATGATATGACTCTAACTGTGGATTGTGAAAAGAACAGGAAATACAATTATTCTCGTGGAGCCATGTGTGGTTTGTTAAAGAACAGACAATCACTGACTCTAGTTGTGGTTCATGAAAAGAACATGCGTGCAATGACTCTAGATGTGGTTTGTGAGAAGAACACACATGCAATGCCACTGGTGGATCCATGTGGTTTGTGAAAAGAATAGACATCCAATGACTCTAGCTATGGTTAATAAAAAGAACACACATACAATGACATTGGTGGATCCATATGTGGTTTATAAATGGAACACGCATGCAATGAACTCTGGTGGATCCATACGTGGTTTGTAAAAAGAATAGACATGCAATGACTCTAGCTGTGGTTTGTGAAAAGAACACACATGCAATGACACTGGTGGATCCATATGTGGTTTGTGAAAACAACAAACATGCAATGACTCTAGCTGTGGTTAATGAAAAGAAGACACATGCAATGACACATGTGGATCCATATGTGGTTTGTGAGAAGAACACAAATGCAATGACTCGAGATGTGGTTTGTGAAAAGAACATACATGCAATGACACCGGTGGATCCATATGTGGTTTGTGAAAAGAACATACATCCAATGACTCTAGATGTGGTTTGTGAAAAGAACACACATGCAATGACTCTGGTGGATCCTGATGTGGTTTGTGAAAAGAACAGACATGCAATGACAATAGCTTTGGTTTGTGAAAAGAACACACATGCAATGAACTCTGGTGGATCAATATGTGTTTGTGAGAATAGCACACATGTAATGACTCTAGATTTGGTTTGTGAAAAGAACACACATGCAATGACACTGGTGGATCAATATGTGGTTTGTGAAAAGAACACACATGCAATGACTCTAGATGTGGTTTGTGAAAAGAACACACATGCAATGACTCTAGGTGTGGTTTGTGAAAAGAACACACATGCAATAACTTTGGTGGATCCTTATGTGGGTTGTGAAAAGAACAGGCATGCAATGACTCTAACTGTGGTTTGTGAAAAGAACACACATGCAATCAACTCTGGTGGATCCATATGTGGTTTGTGAGAAGAACACACATGCAATAACTCTAGATGTGGTTTGTTAAAAGAACACACATGCAATGACACTGGTGGATCCATATGTGGTTTGTGAAAAGAACACACATGCAATGACTCTAGATGTGGTTAATGAAAAGAATAGGCATGCAATGACTCTAGCTGTGGTTTGTGAAAAGAACACACATGCAATGAACTCTGGTGGATCCATATGTGGTTTGTGGGAATAACATGCATGCAATAACTCTAGATGTGGTTTGTTAAAAGAACACACATGTAATGACTCTAGATGTGGTTTGTGAAAAGAACACACATGCAATGACACTGGTGGATCCATATGTGGTTTCTGAAAACAACACATATGTAATGACACTTGTGGATCCATGTGTGGTTTGTAAAAAGAACACACATCCAATGACTCTAGATGTGGTTAATGAAAATAACACACATGCAATGACTCTAGCTGTGGTTTGTGAAAAGAACACGCATGCAATGACTCTGGTGGATCCTTATGTGGGTTGTGAAAAGAACAGTCATGGAATGACTCTAGTTGTGGTTTGTGAAAAAACACACATGTAATGAAGTCTGGTGGATCCATATGTGGTTTGTGAGAAGAACACACGTGCAATGACTCTAGATGTAGTTTGTGAAAAGCACACACATACAATGACACTGGTGGATCCATATGTGGTTTGTGAGAAGAACACACATGCAATGACTCTAGATGTGGTTTGTGAAAAGAACTCACATGCAATAACACTGGTGGATCAATATGTGGTTTGTGAAAAGAACATACATCCAATGACTCTAGCTGTGGTTTGTGAAAAGAACACACATGCAATGCCTCTAGATGTGGTTTTTGAAAAGAACACACATGCAATGACTCTGGTGGATCCTTATGTGGTTTGTGAAAAGAACAGACATGCAATGACTCTAGCTATGGTTTGTGAAAATAACACACATAAAATGAACTCTGGTGGATCCATATGTGGTTTGTGAGAAGAACAGACATGTAATGACTCTAGCTGTGGTTTGTGAAAAGAACACACATGCAATGACTCTAAATTTGGTTTGTGAGAAGAACACACATGCAATGACTCTGGTGGATCCATATGTGGGTTGTGAAAAGAATAGACATGCAATGACTTTAGATGTGGTTTGTGAAAAGAACACACATGCAATGAACTCTGGTGGATCCATATGTGGTTTGTGAGAGGAACGCACATGCAATGACTCTAGATGTGGATTGTGAAAAGAACACACATGCAATGACATTGGTGGATCCATATGTGGTTAGTGAAAATAACAGACATGCAATGACTATAGATGTGGTTTGTGAGAAGAACACACATGCAATGACTCTAGATGTGGTTTGTGAGAAGAACACACATGCAATGACACTGGTGGATCAATATGTGGTTTGTGAAAACAACATACATCCAATGACTATAGCTGTGGTTTGTGAAAAGAACACACATGCAATGAACTCTGTTGGATCCATATGTCATTTGTGAGAAGAACACACATGCAATGACTCTAGATGTGGTTTGTGAAAAGAACACACATGCAATGACACTTGGGGATACATATGTGGTTTGTGAAAAGAACACACGTGCAAGGATTCTAGATGTGGTTAATGAAAAGAACACACATGCAATGACTCTAGCTGTGGTTTGTGAAAAGAAGACGCATGCAATGACTCTAGTGGATCCTTATGTGGGTTGTGAAAAGAACATAAATGCAATGACTCTAGCTATGGTTTGTGAAAAGAACACACATACAATGAAATCTAGTGGATCCATATGTGGTTTGTGAGAAGAACACACATGCAATGACTCTAGATGTAGTTTGTGAAAAGAACACACATACAATGACACTGGTGGATCCATATGTGGTTTGTGAGAAGAACACACATGCAATGACTCTAGATGTGGTTTGTCAAAAGAACGCACATGCAATGGCACTGGTCGATCCATATGTGGTTTCTGAAAAGAACATACATGCAATGACTCTAGATGTGGTTTGTGAGAAGAACACACATGCAATGACTCTAGATGTGTTTTGCGAGAAGAACATACATGCAATGACACTGGTGGATCAATATATGGTTTGTGAAAAGAACATACATCAAATGACTCTAGCTGTGGTTTGTGAAAAGAACACACATCCAATGAACACTAGTGGATCCATATGTCGTTTGTGACAAGAACACACATATAATGACTCTGGTGGATCCATATGTTGTTTGTGAGAAGAACACACATGCAATGACTCTAGATGTGGTTTGTGAAAAGAACACACATGCAATGACACTGGTGGATCCATATGTAGTTTGTGAAAAGAACCGACATGCAATGACTCTAGATGTGTTTTGTGAGAACAACACACATGCAATGACTCTAGATGTGGTTTGTGAGAAGAACACACATGCAACGACACTGGTGGATCAATATGTGGTTTGTGAAAAGAACATACATCCAATGACTCTAGCTGTGGTTTGTGAAAATAAAACACATGCAATGAACTCTGGTGGATCCATATGTCGTTTGTGAGAAGAACACCCATGCAATTACTCTAGATGTGGTTTGTGAAAAGACCACACATGCAATGACACTTGTGGATACATATGTGGTTTGTGAAAAAGAATACACATGCAAGGACTCTAGATGTGGTTAATGAAAAGAACACACATGCAATGACTCTAGCTGTGCTTTGTGAAAAGAACACGCATGCAATGACTCTGGTGGATACTTATGTGGGTTGTGAAAATAACAAACATGCAATGACTCTAGCTATGGTTTGTGAAAAGAACACACATGCAATGAACTTTAGTGGATCCATATGTAGTTTGTGAGAATAACACACATGCAATGACTCTAGATGTGGTTTGTGAAAAGAACAGACATGCAATGACTCTAGTTGTTGTTAATGAAATGAACACACATGCAATGACACTGGTGGATCCATATGTAGTTTGTGAAAAGAACAAACATCCAAAGACTCTAGTTGTGGTTTGTGAAAAGAACATACATCCAAAGACTCTAGCTGTGGTTTGTGAAAAGAACATACATCCAATGACTCTAGATGTAGTTTGTGAAAAGAACACACATACAATGACACTGGTGGATCCATATGTGGTTTGTGAAAAGAACAAACATGCAATGACTCTAGATGTGGTTTGTGAGAAGAACACACATGCAATGACTCTAGATGTGGTTTGTGTGAAGAACACACATGGAATGACACTGGAGGATCAATATGTGGTTTGGGAAAAGAACATACATCCAATGACTATAGCTGTGGTTTGTGAAAAGAACACACATGCAATGACTCTAGATGTGGTTTGTGAAAAGAACACACATGCAATGACACTGGTGGATCCATATGGGGTTTTTGAAAACAACACATATGTAATGACACTTGTGGATCCATATGTGGTTTGTGAAAAGAACACACATCCAATGACTCTAGATGTGGTTAATGAAAAGAACACACATGCAATGACTCTAGCTGTGCTTTGTGAAAAGAACACGCATGCAATGGCTCTGGTGGATCCTTATGTGGGTTGTGAAAAGAACAGACATGCAATGACTCTAGTTGTGGTTTGTGAAAAAAGACACATGTAATGAACTCTGGTGGATCCATATGTGGTTTGTGAGAAGAACACACATGCAATAACACTGGTGGATCCATATGTGGTTTGTGAAAAGAACAAACATGCAATGACTCTAGGTGTGGTTAACGAAATGAACACGCATGCAATGACACTAGTGGATCCATATATGGTTTGTGTGAATAACACACATGCAATGACTCTAGATATGGTTTGTGAAAATAACACACATACAATGACTCTAGATGTGGTTTGTGAAAAGAACACAAATGCAATGACTTTAGATGTGGTTTGTGAAAAGAACAGACATGCAATGACTCTAGATATGGTTTGTGAGAAGTACACACATGCAATGACTGTAGATGTGGTTTGTGAGAAGAACACACATGCAATGACACTGTGGATCAATATGTGGTTTGTGAAAAGAACATACATCCAATGACTCTAGTTGTGGTTTGTGAAAAGAACATACATGCAATGCCTCTCGATGTGGTTTGTGAAAAGAACACACATGCAATCACTCTAGTGGATCCTTATGTGGTTTGTGAAAAGAACAGACATGCAATTACTCTAGCTGTGGTTTGTGAAAAGAAGACACATAAAATGAACTCTGGTGGATCCATATGTGGTTTGTGAGAAGAACACACATGCATTGAATCTAGATGTGGTTTGTGAAAAGAACACACATGCAATGACTCTAGATGTGGTTTGTGAGAAGAACACACATGCAATGACTCTGGTGGATCCATATGTGGGTTGTAAAAAGAACAAACATGCAATGACTCTAGCTGTGGTTTGTGAAAAGAACACACATGCAATGAACTCTGGTGGATCATTATGTGGTTTGTGAGAAGACCACACATGCAATGACTCTACATGTAGTTTCTGAAAAGAACACACATACAATGACACTAGTGGATCCATATGTGGTTTGTGAGAAGAACACACATGCAATGACTCTAGATGTGGTTTTTGAAAAGAACACACATGCAATGACACTGGTGGATCCATATGTGGTTTGTGAAAAGAACAAACATGCAATGACTCTAGATGTGGTTTGTGAGAAGAACACACATGGAATGACTCTAGATGTGGTTTGTGAGAATAACACACATGCAATGACGCTGGTGGATCAATATGTGGTTTGTGAAAAGAACATACATCCAATGACTATAGCTATGGTTTGTGAAAATAACACACATGCAATTACTCTAGATGTGGTTTGTGAAAAGAACACACGTGCAATGACACTGGTGGATCCATATGTGGTTTCTGAAAACAACACATATGTAATGACACTTGTGGATCCATATGTGGTTTGTGAAAAGAACACACATCCAATGACTCTAGATGTGGTTAATGAAAAGAACACACATGCAATGACTCTAGTTGTGGTTTTTGAAAAGAACACGCATGCAATGACTCTGGTGGATCATTAAGTGGGTTGTGAAAAGAACAGACATGCAATGACTCTAGTTGTGGTTTGTGAAAAAACACACATGTAATGAACTCTAGTGAATCCATATGCGGTTTGTGACAAGAACACACATGCAATGACTCTAGATGTGGTTAATGAAAAGAATAGGCATGCAATGACTCTAGCTGTGGTTTGTGAAAAGAACGCACATGCAATGAACTCTGGTGGATCCATATGTGGTTTGTGGGAAGAACACGCATGCAATAACTCTAGATGTGGTTTGTTAAAAGAACACACATGCAATGACTCTAGATGTGGTTTGTGAAAAGAACACACATGCAATGACACTGGTGGATCCATATGTGGTTTCTGAAAACAACACATATGTAATGACACTTGTGGATCCATATGTGGTTTGTAAAAAGAACACACATCCAATGACTCTAGATGTGGTTAATGAAAATAACACACATGCAATGACTCTAGCTGTGGTTTGTGAAAAGAACACGCATGCAATGACTCTGGTGGATCCTTATGTGGGTTGTGAAAAGAACAGACATGGAATGACTCTAGTTGTGGTTTGTGAAAAAACACACATGTAATGAACTCTGGTGGATCCATATGTGGTTTGTGAGAAGAACACACGTGCAATGACTCTAGATGTAGTTTGTGAAAAGAACACACATACAATGACACTGGTGGATCCATATGTGGTTTGTGAGAAGAACACGCATGCAATGACTCTAGATGTGGTTTGTGAAAAGAACTCACATGCAATAACACTGGTGGATCAATATGTGGTTTGTGAAAAGAACATACATCCAATGACTCTAGCTGTGGTTTGTGAAAAGAACACACATGCAATGCCTCTAGATGTGGTTTGTGAAAAGAACACACATGCAACGACACTGGTGGATCAATATGTGGTTTGTGAAAAGAACATACATGCAATGACTCTAGCTGTGGTTTGTGAAAATAAAACACATGCAATGAACTCTGGTGGATCCATATGTCGTTTGTGAGAAGAACACACATGCAATGACTCTAGATGTGGTTTGTGAAAAGAACACACATGCAATGACACTTGGGGATACATATGTGGTTTGTGAAAAGAACACACATGCAAGGATTCTAGATGTGGTTAATGAAAAGAACACACATGCAATGACTCTAGCTGTGGTTTGTGAAAAGAAGACGCATGCAATGACTCTAGTGGATCCTTATGTGGGTTGTGAAAAGAACAGAAATGCAATGACTCTAGCTATGGTTTGTGAAAAGAACACACATGCAATGAAATCTAGTGGATCCATATGTGGTTTGTGAGAAGAACACACATGCAATGACTCTAGATGTGTTTTGCGAGAAGAACATACATGCAATGACACTGGTGGATCAATATATGGTTTGTGAAAAGAAAATACATCAAATGACTCTAGCTGTGGTTTGTGAAAAGAACACACATCCAATGAACACTAGTGGATCCATATGTCGTTTGTGACAAGAACACACATATAATGACTCTGGTGGATCCATATGTCGTTTGTGAGAAGAACACACATGCAATGACTCTAGATGTGGTTTGTGAAAAGAACACACATGCAATGACACTGGTGGATCCATATGTAGTTTGTGAAAAGAACAGACATGCAATGACTCTAGATGTGTTTTGTGAGAAGAACACACATGCAATGCCTCTAGATGTGGTTTGTGAGAAGAACACACATGCAACGACACTGGTGGATCAATATGTGGTTTGTGAAAAGAACATACATCCAATGACTCTAGCTGTGGTTTGTGAAAATAAAACACATGCAATGAACTCTGGTGGATCCATATGTCGTTTGTGAGAAGAACACACATGTAATTACTCTAGATGTGGTTTGTGAAAAGAACACACATGCAATGACACTTGTGGATACATATGTGGTTTGTGAAAAAGAATACACATGCAAGGACTCTAGATGTGGTTAATGAAAAGAACACACATGCAATGACTCTAGCTATGCTTTGTGAAAAGAACACGCATGCAATGACTCTAGTGGATCCTTATGTGGGTTGTGAAAATAACAAACATGCAATGACTCTAGCTATGGTTTGTGAAAAGAACACACATGCAATGAACTTTAGTGGATCCATATGTAGTTTGTGAGAATAACACGCACGCAATGACTCTAGATGTGGTTTGTGAAAAGAACACACATGTAATGACTCTAGTTGTGGTTAATGAAATGAACACACATGCAATGACACTGGTGGATCCATATGTAGTTTGTGAAAAGAACAAACATCCAAAGACTCTAGCTGTGGTTTGTCAAAATAACATACATCCAAAGACTCTAGCTGTGGTTTGTGAAAAGAACATACATCCAATGACTCTAGATGTAGTTTGTGAGAAGAACACACATGCAATGACACTGGTGGATCAATATGTGGTTTGTGAAAAGAACATACATCCAATGACTATAGCTGTGGTTTGTGAGAAGAACACACATGCAATGACTCTAGATGTGGTTTGTGAAAAGAACACACATGCAATGACACTGGTGGATCCATATGGGGTTTTTGAAAACAACACATATGTAATGACACTTGTGGATCCATATGTGGTTTGTGAAAAGAACACACATCCAATGACTCTAGATGTGGTTAATGAAAAGAACACACATGCAATGACTCTAGCTGTGCTTTGTGAAAAGAACACGCATGCAATGGCTCTGGTGGATCCTTATGTGGGTTGTGAAAAGAACAGACATGCAATGACTCTAGTTGTGGTTTGTGAAAAAAGACACATGTAATGAACTCTGGTGGATCCATATGTGGTTTGTGAGAAGAACACACATGCAATAACACTGGTGGATCCATATGTGGTTTGTGAAAAGAACAAACATGCAATGACTCTAGGTGTGGTTAATGAAATGAACACGCATGCAATGACACTAGTGGATCCATATGTGGTTTGTGTGAATAACACACATGCAATGACTCTAGATGTGGTTTGTGAAAATAACAAACATACAATGACTCTAGATCTGGTTTGTGAAAAGAACACAAATGCAATGACTCTAGATGTGGTTTGTGAAAAGAACAGACATGCAGTGACTCTAGATATGGTTTGTGAGAAGTACACACATGCAATGACTGTAGATGTGGTTTGTGAGAAGAACACACATGCAATGACACTATGGATCAATATGTGGTTTGTGAAAAGAACATACATCCAATGACTCTAGTTGTGGTTTGTGAAAAGAACATACATGCAATGCCTCTCGATGTGGTTTGTGAAAAGAACACACATGCAATGACTCTAGTGGATCCTTATGTGGTTTGTGAAAAGAACAGACATGCAATTACTATAGCTGTGGTTTATGAAAAGAACACACATAAAATGAACTCTGGTGGATCCATATGTGGTTTGTGAGAAGAACACACATGCATTGAATCTAGATGTGGTTTGTGAAAAGAACACACATGCAATGACTCTAGATGTGGTTTGTGAGAAGAACACACATGCAATGACTCTGGTGGATCCATATGTGGGTTGTAAAAAGAACGAACATGCAATGACTCTAGCTGTGGTTTGTGAAAAGAACACACATGCAATGAACTCTGGTGGATCCATATGTGGTTTGTGAGAAGAACACACATGCAATGACTCTAGATGTGTTTTGTGAAAAGAACACACATGCAATGACACTGGTGGATCCATATGTGGTTTGTGAGAAGAACACACATGCAATGACTCTACATGTAGTTTCTGAAAAGAACACACATACAATGACACTAGTGGATCCATATGTGGTTTGTGAGAAGAACACACATGCAATGACTCTAGATGTGGTTTGTGAAAAGAACACACATGCAATGACACTGGTGGATCCATATGTGGTTTGTGAAAAGAACAAACATGCAATGACTCTAGATGTGGTTTGTGAGAAGAACACACATGCAATGACTCTAGATGTGGTTTGTGAGAATAACACACATGCAATGACACTGGTGGATCAATATGTGGTTTGTGAAAAGAACATACATCCAATGACTATAGCTGTGGTTTGTGAAAATAACACACATGCAATTACTCTAGATGTGGTTTGTGAAAAGAACACACGTGCAATGACACTGGTGGATCCATATGTGGTTTCTGAAAACAACACATATGTAATGACACTTGTGGATCCATATGTGATTTGTGAAAAGAACACACATCCAATGACTCTAGATGTGGTTAATGAAAAGAACACACATGAAATGACTCTAGTTGTGGTTTTTGAAAAGAACACGCATGCAATGACTCTGGTGGATCATTAAGTGGGTTGTGAAAAGAACAGACATGCAATGACTCTAGTTGTGGTTTGTGAAAAAACACACATGTAATGAACTCTAGTGAATCCATATGCGGTTTGTGAGAAGAACACACATGCAATGACTCTAGATGTAGTTTGTGAAAAGAACACACATACAATGACACTGGTGGATCCATATGTGGTTTGTGAGAAGAACACACATGCAATGACTCTAGATGTGGTTTGTGAAAAGAACTCACATGCATTAACACTGGTGGATCAATATGTGGTTTGTGAAAAGAACATACATCCAATGACTATAGCTGTGGTTTGTGAAAAGAACACACATGCAATGCCTCTAGATGTGGTTTGTGAAAAGAACACACATGCAATGACTCTGGTGGATCCTTATGTGGTTTGTGAAAAGAACAGACATGCAATGACTCTAGCCATGGTTTGTGAAAAGAGCACACATAAAATGAACTCTGGTGGATCCATATGTGGTTTGTGAGAAGAACGTTCATGCAGTGACTCTAGATGTGGTTTGTGAAAAGAACACACATGCAATGACACTGGTGGATCCATATGTGGCTTGTGAAAAGAACACACATGCAATGACTCTAGATGTGGTTTGTGAGAAGAACACACATGCAATGACTCTGGTGGATCCATATGTGGGTTGTGAAAAGAACGGACATGCAATGACTCTAGCTGTGATTTTGTGAAAAGAACACACATGCAATGAACTCTGGTGGATCCATATGTGGTTTGTGAGAAGAACAGACATGTAATGACTCTAGCTGTGGTTTGTGAAAAGAACACACATGCAATGACTCTAGATGTGGTTTGTGAGAAGAACACACATGCAATGACTCTGGTGGATCCATATGTGGGTTGTGAAAAGAATAGACATGCAATGACTCTAGATGTGGTTTGTGAAAAGAACACACATGCAATGAACTCTGGTGGATCCATATGTGGTTTGTGAGAAGAACACACATGCAATGACTCAACATGTGGATTGTGAAAAGAACACAGATGCAATGACATTGCTGGATCCATATGTGGTTAGTGAAAATAACAGACATGCAACTACTATAGATGTGGTTTGTGAGAAGAACACACATGCAATGACTCTAGATGTGGTTTGTGAGAAGAACACACGTGCAATGACACTGGTGGATCAATATGTGGTTTGTGAAAACAACAGACATCCAACGACTCTAGATGTGGTTTGTGAAAAGAACACACATGCAATGAACTCTGGTGGATTCATATGTCGTTTGTGAGAAGAACACACATGCAATGACTCTAGATGTGGTTTGTGAAAAGAACACACATGCAATGACACTTGTGGATACATATGTGGTTTGTGAAAAGAACACACATGCAAGGACTCTAGATGTGGTTAATGAAAAGAACACATATGGAATGACTCTAGCTGTGGTTTGTGAAAAGAAGACGCATGCAATGACTCTAGTGGATCCTTATGTGGGTTGTGAAAAGAACAAACATGCAATTACTCTAGCTGTGGTTTGTGAAAAGAACACACATAAAATGAACTCTGGTGGATCCATATGTGGTTTGTGAGAATAACACACATGCAATGACTCTAGATGTGGTTTGTGAAAAGAACACACATGCAATAACACTGGGGGATCCATATGTGGTTTGTGAAAAGAACAAACATGTAATGACTCTAGGTGTGGTTAATGAAATGAACACGCATGCAATGACACTAGTGGATCCATATGTGGTTTGTGAGAATAACATACATGCAATGACTCTAGATGTGGTTTGTGAAAATAACACACATACAATGACTCTAGATGTGGTTTGTGAAAAGAACACACATGCAATGACACTTGGGGATACATATGTGGTTTGTGAAAAGAACACACATGCAAGGACTCTAGATGTGGTTAATGAAAAGAACACACATGCAATGACTCTAGCTGTGGTTTGTGAAAAGAAGACGCATGCAATGCCTCTAGTGGATCCTTATGTGGGTTGTTAAAAGAACAAACATCCAATGACTCTAGCTGTGGTTTGTGAAAAGAACACACATAAAATGAACTCTGGTGGATCCATATGTGGTTTGTGAGAATAACACACATGCAATGACTCTAGATGTGGTTTGTGAAAAGAACACACATGCAATAACACTGGTGGATCCATATGTGGTTTGTGAAAAGAACAAACATGCAATGACTCTAGGTGTGGTTAATGAAATGAACACGCATGCAATGACACTAGTGGATCCATATGTGGTTTGTGAGAATAACACACATGCAATGACTCTAGATGTGGTTTGTGAAAATAACACACATACAATGACTCTAGATGTGGTTTGTGAAAAGAACACAAATGCAATGACTCTAGATGTGGTTTGTGAAAAGAACAGACATGCAATGACTCTAGATATGGTTTGTGAGAAGTACACACATGCAATGACTGTAGATGTGGTTTGTGAGAAGAACACACATGCAATGACACTGTGGATCAATATGTGGTTTGTGAAAAGAACATACATCCAATGACTCTAGTTGTGGTTTGTGAAAAGAACATACATGCAATGCCTCTCGATGTGGTTTGTGAAAAGAACACACATGCAATGACTCTGGTGGATCCTTATGTGGTTTGTGAAAAGAATAGACATGCAATTACTCTAGCTGTGGTTTGTGAAAAGAACACACATAAAATGAACTCTGGTGGATCCATATGTGGTTTGTGAGAAGAACACACATGCAATGAATCTAGATGTGGTTTGTGAAAAGAACACACATGCAATGACTCTAGATGTGGTTTGTGAGAAGAACACACATGCAATGACTCTGGTGGATCCATATGTGGGTTGTAAAAAGAACGAACATGCAATGACTCTAGTTGTGGTTTATGAAAAGAACACACATGCAATGAACTCTGGTGGATCCATATGTGGTTTGTGAGAAGAACACACATGCAATGACTCTAGATGTGGTTTGTGAAAAGAACACACATGCAACGACACTGGTGGATCTATATGTGGTTTGTGAGAAGAACACACATGCAGTGACTCTACATGTAGTTTCTGAAAATAACACACATACAATGACACTAGTGGATCCATATGTGGTTTGTGAGAAGAACACACATGCAATGACTCTAGATGTGGTTTGTGAAAAGAACACACATGCAATGACACTGGTGGATCTATATGTGGTTTGTGAAAAGAACAAACATGCAATGACTCTAAATGTGGTTTGTGAGAAGAACACACATGCAATGACTCTAGATGTGGTTTGTGAGAATAACACACATGCAATGACACTGGTGGATCAATATGTGGTTTGTGAAAAGAACATACATCCAATGACTATAGCTGTGGTTTGTGAAAAGAACACACATGCAATGACTCTAGATGTGGTTTGTGAAAAGAACACACATGCAATGACACTGGTGGATCCATATGTGGCTTGTGAAAAGAACACACATGCAATGACTCTAGATGTGGTTTGTCAGAAGAACACACATGCAATGACTCTGGTGGATCCATATGTGGGTTGTGAAAAGAACGGACATACAATGACTCTAGCTGTGGTTTTGTGAAAAGAACACACATGCAATGAACTCTGGTGAATCCATATGTGGTTTGTGAGAAGAACAAACATGTAATGACTCTAGCTGTGGTTTGTAAAAAGAACACACATGCAATGACTCTAGATGTGGTTTGTGAGAAGAACACACATGCAATGACTCTGGTGGATCCATATGTGGGTTGTGAAAAGAATAGACATGCAATGACTCTAGATGTGGTTTGTGAAAAGAACACACATGCAATGAACTCTGGTGGATCCATATGTGGTTTGTGAGAAGAACACACATGCACTGACTCAAGATGTGGATTGTGAAAAGAACACAGATGCAATGACATTGGTGGATCCATATGTGGTTAGTGAAAATAACAGACATGCAATGACTATAGATGTGGTTTGTGAGAAAAACAGACATGCAATGACTCTAGATGTGGTTTGTGAGAAGAACACACGTGCAATGACACTGGTGGATCAATATGTGGTTTGTGAAAACAACATACATCCAATGACTCTAGCTGTGGTTTGTGAAAAGAACACACATGCAATGAACTCTGGTGGATCCATATGTCGTTTGTGAGAAGAACACACATGCAATGACTCTAGATGTGGTTTGTGAAAAGAACACACATGCAATGACACTTGTGGATACATATGTGGTTTGTGAAAAGAACACACATGCAAGGACTCTAGGTGTGGTTAATGAAATGAACACGCATGCAATGACACTAGTGGATCCATATGTGGTTTGTGAGAATAACACACATGCAATGACTCTAGATGTGGTTTGTGAAAATAACACACATGCAATGACTCTAGATGTGGTTTGTGAAAAGAACACAAATGCAATGACTCTAGATGTGGTTTGTGAAAAGAACAGACATGCAATGACTCTAGATATGGTTTGTGAGAAGTACACACATGCAATGACTCTAGATGTGGTTTGTGAGAAGAACACTCATGCAATGACACTGTGGATCAATACATGGTTTGTGAAAAGAACATACATCCAATGACTCTAGCTGTGGTTTGTGAAAAGAACATACATGCAATGCCTCTCGATGTGGTTTGTGAAAAGAACACACATGCAATGACTTTGGTGGATCCTTATGTGGTTTGTGAAAAGAACAGACATGCAATGACTCTAGCTGTGGTTTGAGAAAAGAACACACATAAAATGAACTCTGGTGGATCCATATGTGGTTTGTGAGAAGAACACACATGCAATGAATCTAGATGTGGTTTGTGAAAATAACACACATGCAATGACTCTAGACGTGGTTTTTGAGAAGAACACACATGCAATGACTGTGGTGGATCCATATGTGGGTTGTGAAAAGAATGAACATGCAATGACTTTAGCTGTGGTTTGTGAAAAGAACACACATGCAATGAACTCTGGTGGATCCATATGTGGTTTGCGAGAAGAACACACATGCAATGACTCTAGATGTGGTTTGTGAAAAGAACACACATGCAATGACACTGGTGGATCCATATGTGGTTTGTGAGAAGAACACACATGCAATGACTCTAGATGTAGTTTCTGAAAAGAACACACGTACAATGACACTAGTGGATCCATATGTGGTTTGTGAGAAGAACACACATGCAATGACTCTAGATGTGGTTTGTGAAAAGAACACGCATGCAATGACACTGGTGGATCCATATGTGGTTTGTGAAAAGAACAAACATGCAATGACTCTAGATGTGGTTTGTGATAAGAACACACATGCAATGACTCTAGATGTGGTTTGCGAGAAGAACACACATGCAATGACACTGGTGGATCAATATGTGGTTTGTGAAAACAACATACATCCAATGACTATAGTTGTGGTTTGTGAAAAAAACACACATGCAATGACTCTAGATGTGGTTTGTGAAAAGAACACACATGCAATGACACTGGTGGATCCATATGTGGTTTCTGAAAACAACACATATGTAATGACACTTGTGGATCCATATGTGGTTTGTGAAAAGAACACACATCCAATGATTCTAGATGTGGTTAATGAAAAGAACACACATGCAATGACTCTGGGGGATCCTTATGTGGGTTGTGAAAAGAACAGACAAGCAATGACTCTAGTTGTGGTTTGTGAAAAAACACACATGTAATGAACTCTGGTGGATCCATATGTGGTTTGTGAGAAGAACACACATGCAATGACTCTAGATGTAGTTTGTGAAAAGAACACACATACAATGACACTGGTGGATCCATATGTGGTTGGTGAGAAGAACACACCTGCAATGACTATAGATGTGGTTTCTGAAAAGAACTCACATGCAATAACACTGGTGGATCAATATGTGGTTTGTGAAAAGAACATACATCCAATGACTCTAGCTGTGGTTTGGGAAAAGAACACACACACAATGCCTCTAGATGTGGTTTGTGAAAAGAACACACATGCAATGACTCTGGTGGATCCTTATGTGGTTTGTGAAAAGAACAGACATGCAATGACTCTAGTTGTGATTTCTGAAAAGAACACACATGCAATGAACTCTGGAGGATCCATATGTAGTTTGTGAGAAGAACACACATGCAATGACTCTAGATGTAGTTTGTGAAAAGAACACACATGCAATGACACTGGTGGATCCATGTGTGTTTTGTGAGAAGAACACACATGCAACGACTCTAGATGTGGTTTGTGAAAAGAACACACATGCAATTACACTGGTGGATCCATATGTGGTTTGTGAAAATAACAGACATGCAATGACTCTAGATGTGGTTTGTGAGAATAACACACATGCAATGACACTGGTGGATCAATATGTGCTTTGTGAAAACAACATACATCCAATGACTCTAGATGTGGTTTGTGAAAAGAACACACATGCAATGAACTCTGGTGGATCCATATGTCGTTTGTGAGAAGAACACACATGCAATGACTCTAGATGTGGTTTGTGAAAAGAACACACATGCAATGACACTTGTGGATACATATGTGGTTAATGAAAAGAACACACATGCAATGACTCTAGCTGTGGTTTGTGAAATGAAGACGCATGCAATGACTCTAGTGGATCCTTATGTGGGTTGTTGAAAGAACAAACATGCAATGACTCTAGCTGTGGTTTGTGAAAAGAACACACATAAAATGAACTCTGGTGGATCCATATGTGGTTTGTGAGAATAACACACATGCAATGACTCTATATGTGGTTTGTGAAAAGAACTCACATGCAATAACACTGGTGGATCCATATGTGGTTTGTGAAAAGAACAAACATGCAATGACTCTAGCTGTGGTTAATGAAATGAACACGCATGCAATGACACTAGTGGATCGATATGTGGTTTGTGAGAATAACACACATGCAATGACTCTAGATGTGGTTTGTGAAAAGAACACACATGAAATGACTCTAGATGTGGTTTGTGAAAAGAACACAAATGCAATGACTCTAGATGTGGTTTGTGCAAATAACACACATACAATGACACTAGTGGATCAATATGTGGTTTGTGAAAAGAACATACATCCAATGACTCTAGTTGTGGTTTGTGAAAAGAACATACATGCAATGACACTAGTGGATCCATGTGTGGTTTGTGAGAAGAACACACATGCAATGACTCTTGATGTGGTTTGTGAAAAGAACACACATGCAATGACACCGGTGGATCAATATGTGGTGTGTGAAAAGAACATACATCCAATGACTCTAGCTGTGGTTTGTGTAAAGAACACACATGCAATGACACGGGTGGATCCATGTGTGGTTTGTGAGAAGAACACACATGCAATGACTCTTGATGTGTTTTATGAAAAGAACACACATGCAATGACACTGGTGGATCCATATGTGGTTTGTGAAAATAACAGACATGCAATGACTCTAGATGTTGTTTGTGAGAAGAACACACATGCAATGACTCTAGATGTGGTTTGTGAGAAGAACAGACATGCAATGACACTGGTGGATTAATATGTGGTTTGTGAAAAGAACATACATCCAATGACTCTAGATGTGGTTTGTGAAAAGAACACACGTGCAATGAACTATGGTGGATCCATATGGCGTTTGTGAGAAGAACACACATTCAATGACTCTAGAGGTGGTTTGTGAAAAGAAAACACATGCAATGACACTTGTGAATCCATATGTGGTTTGTGAAAAGAACACACATGCAATGAGTCTAGATGTGGTTAATGAAAAGAACACACATGCAATGACTCTAGCTGTGGTTTGTGAAAAGAACACACATGCAATGACTCTGGTGGATCCTTATGTGGGTTGTGAAAAGAACAGACATGCAATGACTCTAGCTGTGCTTTGTGAAAAGAACACACATGCAATGAACTCTGGTGGATCCATATGTGGTTTGTGAGAAGAACACACATGCAATGACTCTAGATGAGGTTTGTGAAAAGAACACACATGCAATGACACTAGTGGATCCATATGTGGTTTGTGAAAAGAACAGACATGCAATGACCCTAGTTGTGGTTAATGAAATGAACACACATGCAATGACAATTGTGGATCCATACGTGGTTTGTGAAAAGAACACACATGCAATGACTCTACATGTGGTTTGTGAAAAGAACACAAATGCAATGACTCTAGATGCGGTTTGTGAAAAGAACAAACATGCAATGACACTGGTGGATCAATATGTGGTTTGTGAAAAGAACATACAACCAATGACTCTAGTTGTTGTTTGTGAAAAGAACACACATGCAATGACACTGGTGGATCCATGTGTGGTTTGTGAGCAGAACAGACATGCAATGACTCTAGCTGTGGTTTGTGAAAAGAATAGACATGTAATGACTCTAGCTGTGGTTTGTGAAAAGAACACACATGTAATGACTCTAGATGTGGTTTGTGAAGAGAACACACATGCAATGACACTAGAGGATCCATATGTGGTTTGTGAAAAGAACACACATGCAATGAGTCTAGATGTGGTTTGTGAAAAGAACACACATGTAATGACTCAAGATGTGGTTTGTGCAAATAACACACATGCAATGACACTGGTGGATCAATATGTGGTTTGTGAAAAGAACATATATCCAATGACTCTAGTTGTGGTTTGTGAAGAGAACACACATGCAATGCCTCTAGATGTGGTTTGTGAAAAGAACATACATGCAATGACTCTGGTGGGTCCTTATGTGGTTTGTGAAAAGAATAGACATGCAATGACTCTATCTGTGGTTTGTGAGAAGAACACACATGCAATGAACTCTGGTGGATCCATATGTGGTTTGTGAGAAGAACACACATGCAATGAATCTAGATGTGGTTTGTGAAAAGAACACACATGCAATGACACTGGTGGATCCATATGTGGTTTGTGACAAGAACACACATGCAATGACTCTAGATGTGGTTAATGAACAGAACACACATGCAATGACTCTAGATGTGGTTTGTGAGAAAAACACACGTGCAATGACAGTGGTGGATCAATATGTGGTTTGTGAAAAGAACAACCATCCAATGACTCTACATGTGGTTTGTGAGAAGAACACACATGCAATGACTCTAGATGTGGTTTGTGAGAAGAACACACATGCAATGATTCTAGCTCTGGTTAATGAAAACAACAGAGATGCATTGACTCTGGTGGTTCCTTGAATGGTTTATTGAAAGAACAAATATGCAATGACTCTAGCTATGGTTTCTGAGAAGAACAGACAAACAATGACTCTAGATGTGGTTTGTGAAAAGAAAATACCTGCAATGCCACTGCTGGATCAATATGTGATTTTTGAAAAGAACATACATCCAATGACTCTAGATGTGGTTTGTGAAAAGAACAGACATGCAATGACTCTAGTTGTGGTTTGTGAAAAGAACACACATGCAATGAACTCTGGTGGATCCATATGTGGTTTGTGAGAAGAACACACATGCAATGACTCTAGATGTGGTTTGTGAAAAGAACACACATGTAATGACACTGGTGGATCCATATGTGGTTTGTGAAAACAGGACACATGCAATGACTCTAGATGTGGTTAATAAAAAGAACACACATGCAATTACTCTAGATGTGGTTTGTGAAAAGAACACACATGTAGTGACTCTGGTGGATCCTTATGCGGTTTGTGAAAAGAACAGACATGCAATGACTCTAGTTGTGGTTTGTGAAAAGAACACACATGCAATGAACTCTGGTGGATCCATATGTGGTTTGTGAGAATAACACACATGCAATGACTCTAGATGTGGTTTGTGAAAAGAACACACATGTAATGACACTGGTGGATCCATATGTGGTTTGTGAAAACAGGACACATGCAATGACTCTAGATGTGGTTAATAAAAAGAACACACATGCAATTACTCTAGATGTGGTTTGTGAAAAGAACACACATGCAGTGACTCTGGTGGATCCTTATGCGGGTTGTGAAAAGAACAGACATGCAATGACTCTAGTTGTGGTTTGTCAAAAGAACACACATGCAATGAACTCTGGAGGATCCATATGTGGTTTGTGGGAAGAACACACATGCAATGACTCTAGATGTCGTTTGTGAAAAGAACACACATGCAATGACACTGGTGGATCCATGTGTGGTTTGTGAGAAGAACACACATGCAATGACTCTAGATGTGGTTTGTGAAAAGAACATACATGCAATTACACTGGTGGATCCATATGTGGTTTGTGAAAAGAACAGACATGCAATGACTCTATATGTGGTTTGTGAGAAGAACACACATGCAATGACACTGGTGGATCAATATGTGGTTTGTGAAAAGAACATATATCCAATGACTCTAGTTGTGGTTTGTGAAAAGAACACACATGCAATGCCTCTAGATGTGGTTTTTGAAAAGAACAGACATGCAATGACTCTGGTAGGTCCTTATTTGGTTTGTGAAAAGAATAGACATGCAATGACTCTATCTGTGGTTTGTGAAAAGAACACACATGCAATGAACTCTGGTGAATCCATATGTGGTTTGTGAGAAGAACACACATGCAATGACTCTAGATGTGGTTTGTGAAAAGAACACACATGCAATGACACTGGTGGATCCATATGTGGTTTGTGACAAGAACACACATGCAATGACTCTAGATGTGGTTAATGAAAAGAACACACATGCAATGACTCTAGATGTGGTTTGTGAGAAGAACACACATGCAATGACACTGGTGGATCAATATGTGGTTTGTGAAAAGAACAAACATCCAATGACTCTAGATGTGGTTTGTGAGAAGAACACACATGCAATGACTCTAGATGTGGTTTGTGAGAAGAACACACATGCAATGATTCTAGCTGTGGTTAATGAAACGAACAGAGATGCAATGACTCTGGTGGTTCCTTGAATGGTTTATTGAAAGAACAGATATGCAATGACTCTAGCTATGGTTTCTGAGAAGAACAGACATGCAATGACTCTAGATGTGGTTTGTGAAAAGAAAACACATGCAATGCCACCGGTGGATCAATATGTGATTTGTCAAAAGAACATACATCCAATGACTCTAGATGTGGTTTGTGAAAAGAACAGACATGCAATGACTCTAGTGGATCCTTATGTGGTTTGTGAAAAGAACAGACATGCAATGACTCTAGTTGTGGTTTGTGAAAAGAACACACATGCAATGAACTCTGGTGGATCCATATGTGGTTTGTGAGAAGAACACACATGCAATGACTCTAGATGTGGTTTGTGAAAAGAACACACATGCAATGACACTAGTGGATCCATATGTGGTTTGTGAAAACAGGACACATGCAATGACTCTAGATGTGGTTAATGAAAACAACACACATGCAATTACTCTAGATGTGGTTTGTAAAAAGAACACACATGCAGTGACTCTGGTGGATCCTTATGTGGGTTGTGAAAAGAACAGACATGCAATGACTCTAGTTGTGGTTTGTGAAAAGAACACACATGCAATGAACTCTGGAGGATCCATATGTGGTTTGTGGGAATAACACACATGTAATGACTCTAGATGTCGTTTGTGAAAAGAACACACATGCATTGACACTGGTGGATCCATGTGTGGTTTGTGAGAAGAACACACATGCAATGACTCTAGATGTGGTTTGTGAAAAGAACACACATGCAATTACACTGGTGGATCCATATGTGGTTTGTGAAAAGAACAGACATGCAATGACTCTAGATGTGGTTTGTGAGTAGAACACACATGCAATGACACTGGTGGATCAATATGTGGTTTGTGAAAAGAATATATATATCCAATGACTCTAGTTGTGGTTTGTGAAAAGAACACACATGCAATGCCTCTAGATGTGGTTTGTGAAAAGAACAGACATGCAATGACTCTGGTGGGTCCTTATTTGGTTTGTGAAAAGAATAGACATGCAATGACTCTATCTGTGGTTTGTGAAAAGAACACACATGCAATGAACTCTGGTGGATCCATATGTGGTTTGTGGGAAGAACACACATGCAATGACTCTAGATGTGGTTTGTGAAAAGAGCACACATGCAATGACACTGGTGGATCCATATGTGGTTTGTGACAACAACACACATGCAATGACTCTATATGTATTTAATGAAAATAACACACATGCAATGACTCTAGATGTGGTTTGTGAAAAGAACACACATGCAATGAACTCTGGTGGATCAATATGTGGTTTGTTAAAAGAACAGACATCCAATGACTCTAGATGTGGTTTATGAGAAGAACACACATGCAATGACTCCAGATGTGGTTTGTGAGAAGAACACACATGCAATGATTCTAGCTGTGGTTAATGAAAAGAACAAAGATGCAATGACTCTGGTGTTTCCCTGAATGGTTTATTGAAAGAACAGATATGCAATGACTCTAGCTGTGGTTTCTGAGAAGAACAGACATGCAATGACTCTAGATGTGGTTTGTGAAAAGAAAACACATGCAATGCCACTGGTGGATCAATATGTGATTTGTGAAAAGAACATACATCCAATGACTCTAGATGTGGTTTGTGAAAAGAACAGACATGCAATGACTCTAGTGGATCCTTATGTGGTTTGTGAAAAGAACAGACATGCAATTACTCTAGCTGTGGTTTGTGAAAAGAACACACATAAAATGAACTCTGGTGGATCCATATGTGGTTTGTGAGAAGAACACACATGCATTGAATCTAGATGTGGTTTGTGAAAAGAACACACATGCAATGACTCTAGATGTGGTTTGTGAGAAGAACACACATGCAATGACTCTGGTGGATCCATATGTGGGTTGTAAAAAGAACGAACATGCAATGACTCTAGCTGTGGTTTGTGAAAAGAACACACATGCAATGAACTCTGGTGGATCCATATGTGGTTTGTGAGAAGAACACACATGCAATGACTCTAGATGTGGTTTGTGAAAAGAACACACATGCAACGACACTGGTGGATCTAGATGTGGTTTGTGAAAAGAACACACATGCAAGGACTCTAGATGTGGTTAATGAAAATAACACACATGGAATGACTCTAGCTGTGGTTTGTGAAAAGAAGACGCATGCAATGACTCTAGTGGATCCTTATGTGGGTTGTGAAAAGAACAAACATGCAATTACTCTAGCTGTGGTTTGTGAAAAGAACACACATAAAATGAACTCTGGTGGATCCATATGTGGTTTGTGAGAATAACACACATGCGATGACTCTAGATGTGGTTTGTGAAAAGAACACACATGCAAGAACACTGGTGGATCCATATGTGGTTTGTGAAAAGAACAAACATGCAATGACTCTAGGTGTGGTTAATGAAATGAACACGCATGCAATGACACTAGTGGATCCATATGTGGTTTGTGAGAATAACACACATGCAATGACTCTAGATGTGGTTTGTGAAAATAACACACATGCAATGACTCTAGATGTGGTTTGTGAAAAGAACACAAATGCAATGACTCTAGATGTGGTTTGTGAAAAGAACAGACATGCAATGACTCTAGATATGGTTTGTGAGAAGTACACACATGCAATGACTCTAGATGTGGTTTGTGAGAAGAACACACATGCAATGACACTGTGGATCAATACATGGTTTGTGAAAAGAACATACATCCAATGACTCTAGCTGTGGTTTGTGAAAAGAACACACATGCAATGAACTCTGGTGGATCCATATGTGGTTTGTGAGAAGAACACACATGCAATGACTCTAGATGTGGTTTGTGAAAAGAACACACATGCAATGACACTTGTGGATCCATATGTGGTTTGTGAGAAGAACACACATGCAATGACTCTAGATGTAGTTTCTGAAAAGAACACACATACAATGACACTAGTGGATCCATATGTGTTTGTGAGAAGAACACACATGCAATGACTCTAGATGTGGTTTGTGAAAAGAACACACATGCAATGACACTGGTGGATCCATATGTGGTTTGTGAAAAGAACAAACATGCAATGACTCTAGATGTGGTTTGTGAGAAGAACACACATGCAATGACTCTAGATGTGGTTTGCGAGAAGAACACACATGCAATGACACTGGTGGATCAATATGTGGTTTGTGAAAACAACATACATCCAATGACTATAATTGTGGTTTGTGAAAAGAACACATATGCAATGACTCTAGATGTTGTTTGTGAAAAGAACACACATGCAATAACACTGGTGGATCCATATGTGGTTTCTGAAAACAACACATATGTAATGACACTTGTGGGTCCATATGTGGTTTGTGAAAAGAACACACATCCAATGACTCTAGATGTGGTTAATGAAAAGAACACACATGCAATGACTCTCGTGGATCCTTATGTGGGTTGTGAAAAGAACAGACATGCAATGACTCTAGTTGTGGTTTGTGAAAAAACACACATGTAATGAACTCTGGTGGATCCATATGTGGTTTGTGAGAAGAACACACATGCAATGACTCTAGATGTAGTTTGTGAAAAGAACACACATACAATGACACTGGTGGATCCATATGTGGTTGGTGAGAAGAACACACCTGCAATGACTATAGATGTGGTTTCTGAAAAGAACTCACATGCAATAACACTGGTGGATCAATATGTGGTTTGTGAAAAGAACATACATCCAATGACTCTAGCTGTGGTTTGTGAAAAGAACACACACGCAATGCCTCTAGATGTGGTTTGTGAAAAGAAGACACATGCAATGACTCTGGTGGATCCTTATGTGGTTTGTGAAAAGAACAGACATGCAATGACTCTAGTTGTGATTTCTGAAAAGAACACACATGGAATGAACTCTGGAGGATCCATATGTAGTTTGTGAGAAGAACACACATGCAATGACTCTAGATGTAGTTTGTGAAAAGAACACACATGCAATGACACTGGTGGATCCATGTGTGGTTTGTGAGAAGAACACACATGCAATGACTCTAGATGTGGTTTGTGAAAAGAACACACATGCAATTACACTGGTGGATCCATATGTGGTTTGTGAAAAGAACAGACATCCAATGACTCTAGATGTGGTTTGTGAGAAGAACACACATGCAATGACACTGGTGGATCAATATGTGCTTTGTGAAAACAACATACATCTAATGACTCTAGCTGTGGTTTGTGAAAAGAACACACATGCAATGAACTCTGGTGGATCCATATGTCGTTTGTGAGAAGAACACACATGCAATGACTCTAGACGTGGTTTGTGAAAAGAACACACATGCAATGACACTTGTGGATACATATGTGGTTTGTGAAAAGAACACACATGCAAGGACTCTAGATGTGGTTAATGAAAAGAACACACATGCAATGACTCTAGCTGTGGTTTGTGAAATGAAGACGCATGCAATGACTCTAGTGGATCCTTATGTGGGTTGTGAAAAGAACAAACATGCAATGACTCTAGATGTGGTTTGTGAAAAGAACACACATGCAATGACACTGGTGGATCCATATGTGGTTTCTGAAAACAACACATATGTAATGACACTTGTGGGTCCATATGTGGTTTGTGAAAAGAACACACATCCAATGACTCTAGATGTGGTTAATGAAAAGAACACACATGCAATGACTCTGGTGGATCCTTATGTGGGTTGTGAAAAGAACAGACATGCAATGACTCTAGTTGTGGTTTGTGAAAAAACACACATGTAATGAACTCTGGTGGATCCATATGTGGTTTGTGAGAAGAACACACATGCAATGACTCTAGATGTAGTTTGTGAAAAGAACACACATACAATGACACTGGTGGATCCATATGTGGTTGGTGAGAAGAACACACCTGCAATGACTATAGATGTGGTTTCTGAAAAGAACTCACATGCAATAACACTGGTGGATCAATATGTGGTTTGTGAAAAGAACATACATCCAATGACTCTAGCTGTGGTTTGTGAAAAGAACACACACGCAATGCCTCTAGATGTGGTTTGTGAAAAGAACACACATGCAATGACTCTGGTGGATCCTTATGTGGTTTGTGAAAATAACAGACATGCAATGACTCTAGTTGTGATTTCTGAAAAGAACACACATGGAATGAACTCTGGAGGATCCATATGTAGTTTGTGAGAAGAACACACATGCAATGACTCTAGATGTAGTTTGTGAAAAGAACACACATGCAATGACACTGGTGGATCCATGTGTGGTTTGTGAGAAGAACACACATGCAATGACTCTAGATGTGGTTTGTGAAAAGAACACACATGCAATTACACTGGTGGATCCATATGTGGTTTGTGAAAAGAACAGACATCCAATGACTCTAGATGTGGTTTGTGAGAAGAACACACATGCAATGACACTGGTGGATCAATATGTGCTTTGTGAAAACAACATACATCTAATGACTCTAGCTGTGGTTTGTGAAAAGAACACACATGCAATGAACTCTGGTGGATCCATATGTCGTTTGTGAGAAGAACACACATGCAATGACTCTAGACTTGGTTTGTGAAAAGAACACACATGCAATGACACTTGTGGATACATATGTGGTTTGTGAAAAGAACACACATGCAAGGACTCTAGATGTGGTTAATGAAAAGAACACACATGCAATGACTCTAGCTGTGGTTTGTGAAATGAAGACGCATGCAATGACTCTAGTGGATCCTTATGTGGGTTGTGAAAAGAACAAACATGCAATGACTCTAGCTGTGGTTTGTGAAAAGAACACACATAAAATGAACTCTGGTGGATCCATATGTGTTTTGTGAGAATAACACACATGCAATGACTGTATATGTGGTTTGTGAAAAGAACTCACATGCCATAACACTGGTGGATCCATATGAGGTTTGTGAAAAGAACAAACATGCAATGACTCTAGCTGTGGTTAATGAAATGAACACGCATGCAATGACACTAGTGGATCCATATGTGGTTTGTGAGAATAACACACATGCAATGACTGTAGATGTGGTTTGTGAAAAGAACACACATGCAATGACTCTAGATGTGGTTTGTGAAAAGAACACACATGCAATGACTGTAGATGTGGTTTGTGCAAATAACACACATGCAATGACACTGGTGGATCAATATGTGGTTTGTGAAAAGAACATACATCCAATGACTCTAGCTGTGGTTTGTGAAAAGAACATACATGCAATGACACTAGTGGATCCATGTGTGGTTTGTGAGAAGAACACACATGCATGACTCTTGATGTGGTTTGTGAAAAGAACACACATGCAATGTACTCTGGTGGATCCATATGTTGTTTGTGAGAATAACATACATGCAATGACTCTAGATGTGGTTTGTGAAAAGAACACACATGCAATGACTCTAGATGTGGTTTGTGAAAAGAAAACAAATGCAATGAATCTAGATGTGGTTTGTGAAAAGAACACACATGCAATGACACCGGTGGATCAATATGTGGTTTGTGAAAAGAACATACATCCAATGACTCTAGCTGTGGTTTGTGTAAAGAACACAAATGCAATGACACGGGTGGATCCATGTGTGGTTTGTGAGAAGAACACACATGCAATGACTCTTGATGTGGTTTATGAAAAGAACACACATGCAATGACACTGGTGGATCCATATGTGGTTTGTGAAAAGAACAGACATGCAATGACTCTAGATGTTGTTTGTGAGAAGAACACACATGCAATGACTCTAGATGTGGTTTGTGAGAAGAACAGACATGCAATGACACTGGTGGATTAATATGTGGTTTGTGAAAAGAACATACATCCAATGACTCTAGATGTGGTTTGTGAAAAGAACACACATGCAATGACTCTAGTGGATCCTTATGTGGTTTGTGAAAAGAACAGACATGCAATTACTCTAGCTATGGTTTGTGAAAAGAACACACATAAAATGAACTCTGGTGGATCCATATGTGGTTTGTGAGAAGAACACACATGCATTGAATCTAGATGTGGTTTGTGAAAAGAACACACATGCAATGACTCTAGATGTGGTTTGTGAGAAGAACACACATGCAATGACTCTGGTGGATCCATATGTGGGTTGTAAAAAGAACGAACATGCAATGACTCTAGCTGTGGTTTGTGAAAAGAACACACATGCAATGAACTCTGGTGGATCCATATGTGGTTTGTGAGAAGAACACACATGCAATGACTCTAGATGTGGTTTGTGAAAAGAACACACATGCAACGACACTGGTGGATCTATATGTGGTTTGTGAGAAGAACACACATGCAATGACTCTACATGTAGTTTCTGAAAAGAACACACATACAATGACACTAGTGGATCCATATGTGGTTTGTGAGAAGAACACACATGCAATGACTCTAGATGTGGTTTGTGAAAAGAACACACATGCAATGACACTGGTGGATCCATATGTGGTTTGTGAAAAGAACAAACATGCAATGACTCTAAATGTGGTTTGTGAGAAGAACACACATGCAATGACTCTAGATGTGGTTTGTGAGAATAACACACATGCAATGACACTGGTGGATCAATATGTGGTTTGTGAAAAGAACATACATCCAATGACTATAGCTGTGGTTTGTGAAAAGAACACACATGCAATGACTCTAGATGTGGTTTGTGAAAAGAACACACATGCAATGACACTGGTGGATCCATATGTGGTTTCTGAAAACAACACATATGTAATGACACTTGTGGATCCATATGTGGTTTGTGAAAAGAAGACACATCCAATGACTCTAGATGTGGTTAATGAAAAGAACACAGATGCAATGACTCTAGTTGTGGTTTTTGAAAAGAACACGCATGCAATGACTCTGGTGGATCATTAAGTGGGTTGTGAAAAGAACAGACATGCAATGACTCTAGTTGTGGTTTGTGAAAAAAACACATGTAATGAACTCTGGTGAATCCATATGTGGTTTGTGAGAAGAACACACATGCAATGACTCTAGATGTAGTTTGTGAAAAGAACACACATACAATGACACTGGTGGATCCATATGTGGTTTGTGAGAAGAACACACATGCAATGACTCTAGATGTGGTTTGTGAAAAGAACTCACATGCATTAACACTGGTAGATCAATATGTGGTTTGTGAAAAGAACATACATCCAATGACTCTAGCTGTGGTTTGTGAAAATAACACACATGCAATGCCTCTAGATGTGGTTTGTGAAAAGAACACACATGCAATGACTCTGGTGGATCCTTATGTGGTTTGTGAAAAGAACAGACATGCAATGACTCTAGCTTTGGTTTGTGAAAAGAACACACATAAAATGAACTCTGGTGGATCCATATGTGGTTTGTGAGAAGAACGTTCATGCAGTGACTCTAGATGTGGTTTGTGAAAAGAACACACATGCAATGACATTGGTGGATCCATATGTGGCTTGAGAAAAGAACACACATGCAATGACTCTAGATGTGGTTTATGAGAAGAACACACATGCAATGACTCTGGTGGATCCATATGTGGGTTGTGAAAAGAATGGACATGCAATGACTCTAGCTGTGGTTTTGTGAAAAGAACACACATGCAATGAACGCTGGTGGATCCATATGTGGTTTGTGAGAAGAACAAACATGTAATGACTCTAGTTGTGGTTTGTTAAATGAACACACATGCAATGACTCTAGATGTGGTTTGTGAGAAGAACACACATGCAATGACTCTGGTGGATCCATATGTGGGTTGTGAAAAGAATAGACATGCAATGACTCTAGATGTGGTTTGTGAAAAGAACACACATGCAATGAACTCTGGTGGATCCATATGTGGTTTGTGAGAAGAACACACATGCAATGACTCAAGATGTGGATTGTGAAAACAACACAGATGCAATGACATTGTTGGATCCATATGTGGTTAGTGAAAATAACAGACATGCAATGACTATAGATGTGGTTTGTGAGAAAAACACACATGCAATGACTCTAGATGTGGTTTGTGAGAAGAACACACGTGCAATTACACTGGTGGATCAATATGTGGTTTGTGAAAACAACATACATCCAATGACTCTAGCTGTGGTTTGTGAAAAGAACACACATGCAATGAACTCTGGTGGATCCATATGTCGTTTGTGAGAAGAACACACATGCAATGACTCTAGATGTGGTTTGTGAAAAGAACACACATGCAATGACACTTGTGGATACATATGTGGTTTGTGAAAAGAACACACATGCAAGGACTCTAGATGTGGTTAATGAAAATAACACACATGGAATGACTCTAGCTGTGGTTTGTGAAAAGAAGACGCATGCAATGACTCTAGTGGATCCTTATGTGGGTTGTGAAAAGAACAAACATGCAATTACTCTAGCTGTGGTTTGTGAAAAGAACACACATAAAATGAACTCTGGTGGATCCATATGTGGTTTGTGAGAATAACACACGTGCGATGACTCTAGATGTGGTTTGTGAAAAGAACACACATGCAAGAACACTGGTGGATCCATATGTGGTTTGTGAAAAGAACAAACATGCAATGACTCTAGGTGTGGTTAATGAAATGAACACGCATGCAATGACACTAGTGGATCCATATGTGGTTTGTGAGAATAACACACATGCAATGACTCTAGATGTGGTTTGTGAAAATAACACACATGCAATGACTCTAGATGTGGTTTGTGAAAAGAACACAAATGCAATGACTCTAGATGTGGTTTGTGAAAAGAACAGACATGCAATGACTCTAGATATGGTTTGTGAGAAGTACACACATGCAATGACTCTAGATGTGGTTTGTGAGAAGAACACACATGCAATGACACTGTGGATCAATACATGGTTTGTGAAAAGAACATACATCCAATGACTCTAGCTGTGGTTTGTGAAAAGAACACACATGCAATGCCTCTCGATGTGGTTTGTGAAAAGAACACACATGCAATGACTTTGGTGGATCCTTATGTGGTTTGTGAAAAGAACAGACATGCAATGACTCTAGCTGTGGTTTGTGAAAAGAACACACATAAAATGAACTCTGGTGGATCCATATGTGGTTTGTGAGAAGAACACACATGCAATGAATCTAGATGTGGTTTGTGAAAAGAACACACATGCAATGACTCTAGACGTGGTTTGTGAGAAGAACACACATGCAATGACTGTGGTGGATCCATATGTGGGTTGTGAAAAGAACGAACATGCAATGACTTTAGCTATGGTTTGTGAAAAGAACACACATGCAATGAACTCTGGTGGATCCATATGTGGTTTGTGAGAAGAACACACATGCAATGACTCTAGATGTGGTTTGTGAAAAGAACACACATGCAATGACACTTGTGGATCCATATGTGGTTTGTGAGAAGAACACACATGCAATGACTCTAGATGTAGTTTCTGAAAAGAACACACATACAATGACACTAGTGGATCCATATGTGTTTGTGAGAAGAACACACATGCAATGACTCTAGATGTGGTTTGTGAAAAGAACACACATGCAATGACACTGGTGGATCCATATGTGGTTTGTGAAAAGAACAAACATGCAATGACTCTAGATGTGGTTTGTGAGAAGAACACACATGCAATGACTCTAGATGTGGTTTGCGAGAAGAACACACATGCAATGACACTGGTGGATCAATATGTGGTTTGTGAAAACAACATACATCCAATGACTATAGTTGTGGTTTGTGAAAAGAACACATATGCAATGACTCTAGATGTGGTTTGTGAAAAGAACACACATGCAATAACACTGGTGGATCCATATGTGGTTTCTGAAAACAACACATATGTAATGACACTTGTGGGTCCATATGTGGTTTGTGAAAAGAACACACATCCAATGACTCTAGATGTGGTTAATGAAAAGAATACACATGCAATGACTCTCGTGGATCCTTATGTGGGTTGTGAAAAGAACAGACATGCAATGACTCTAGTTGTGGTTTGTGAAAAAACACACATGTAATGAACTCTGGTGGATCCATATGTGGTTTGTGAGAAGAACACACATGCAATGACTCTAGATGTAGTTTGTGAAAAGAACACACATACAATGACACTGGTGGATCCATATGTGGTTGGTGAGAAAAACACACCTGCAATGACTATAGATGTGGTTTCTGAAAAGAACTCACATGCAATAACACTGGTGGATCAATATGTGGTTTGTGAAAAGAACATACATCCAATGACTCTAGCTGTGGTTTGTGAAAAGAACACACACGCAATGCCTCTAGATGTGGTTTGTGAAAAGAACACACATGCAATGACTCTGGTGGATCCTTATGTGGTTTGTGAAAAGAACAGACATGCAATGACTCTAGTTGTGATTTCTGAAAAGAACACACATGGAATGAACTCTGGAGGATCCATATGTAGTTTGTGAGAAGAACACACATGCAATGACTCTAGATGTAGTTTGTGAAAAGAACACACATGCAATGACACTGGTGGATCCATGTGTGGTTTGTGAGAAGAACACACATGCAATGACTCTAGATGTGGTTTGTGAAAAGAACACACATGCAATTACACTGGTGGATCCATATGTGGTTTGTGAAAAGAACAGACATCCAATGACTCTAGATGTGGTTTGTGAGAAGAACACACATGCAATGACACTGGTGGATCAATATGTGCTTTGTGAAAACAACATACATCTAATGACTCTAGCTGTGGTTTGTGAAAAGAACACACATGCAATGAACTCTGGTGGATCCATATGTCGTTTGTGAGAAGAACACACATGCAATGACTCTAGACGTGGTTTGTGAAAAGAACACACATGCAATGACACTTGTGGATACATATGTGGTTTGTGAAAAGAACACACATGCAAGGACTCTAGATGTGGTTAATGAAAAGAACACACATGCAATGACTCTAGCTGTGGTTTGTGAAATGAAGACGCATGCAATGACTCTAGTGGATCCTTATGTGGGTTGTGAAAAGAACAAACATGCAATGACTCTAGATGTGGTTTGTGAAAAGAACACACATGCAATGACACTGGTGGATCCATATGTGGTTTCTGAAAACAACACATATGTAATGACACTTGTGGGTCCATATGTGGTTTGTGAAAAGAACACACATCCAATGACTCTAGATGTGGTTAATGAAAAGAACACACATGCAATGACTCTGGTGGATCCTTATGTGGGTTGTGAAAAGAACAGACATGCAATGACTCTAGTTGTGGTTTGTGAAAAAACACACATGTAATGAACTCTGGTGGATCCATATGTGGTTTGTGAGAAGAACACACATGCAATGACTCTAGATGTAGTTTGTGAAAAGAACACACATACAATGACACTGGTGGATCCATATGTGGTTGGTGAGAAGAACACACCTGCAATGACTATAGATGTGGTTTCTGAAAAGAACTCACATGCAATAACACTGGTGGATCAATATGTGGTTTGTGAAAAGAACATACATCCAATGACTCTAGCTGTGGTTTGTGAAAAGAACACACACGCAATGCCTCTAGATGTGGTTTGTGAAAAGAACACACATGCAATGACTCTGGTGGATCCTTATGTGGTTTGTGAAAATAACAGACATGCAATGACTCTAGTTGTGATTTCTGAAAAGAACAGACATGGAATGAACTCTGGAGGATCCATATGTAGTTTGTGAGAAGAACACACATGCAATGACTCTAGATGTAGTTTGTGAAAAGAACACACATGCAATGACACTGGTGGATCCATGTGTGGTTTGTGAGAAGAACACACATGCAATGACTCTAGATGTGGTTTGTGAAAAGAACACACATGCAATTACACTGGTGGATCCATATGTGGTTTGTGAAAAGAACAGACATCCAATGACTCTAGATGTGGTTTGTGAGAAGAACACACATGCAATGACACTGGTGGATCAATATGTGCTTTGTGAAAACAACATACATCTAATGACTCTAGCTGTGGTTTGTGAAAAGAACACACATGCAATGAACTCTGGTGGATCCATATGTCGTTTGTGAGAAGAACACACATGCAATGACTCTAGACTTGGTTTGTGAAAAGAACACACATGCAATGACACTTGTGGATACATATGTGGTTTGTGAAAAGAACACACATGCAAGGACTCTAGATGTGGTTAATGAAAAGAACACACATGCAATGAATCTAGCTGTGGTTTGTGAAATGAAGACGCATGCAATGACTCTAGTGGATCCTTATGTGGGTTGTGAAAAGAACAAACATGCAATGACTCTAGCTGTGGTTTGTGAAAAGAACACACATAAAATGAACTCTGGTGGATCCATATGTGTTTTGTGAGAATAATACACATGCAATGACTCTATATGTGGTTTGTGAAAAGAACTCACATGCCATAACACTGGTGGATCCATATGAGGTTTGTGAAAAGAACAAACATGCAATGACTCTAGCTGTGGTTAATGAAATGAACACGCATGCAATGACACTAGTGGATCCATATGTGGTTTGTGAGAATAACACACATGCAATGACTGTAGATGTGGTTTGTGAAAAGAACACACATGCAATGACTCTAGATGTGGTTTGTGAAAAGAACACACATGCAATGACTGTAGATGTGGTTTGTGCAAATAACACACATGCAATGACACTGGTGGATCAATATGTGGTTTGTGAAAAGAACATACATCCAATGACTCTAGCTGTGGTTTGTGAAAAGAACATACATGCAATGACACTAGTGGATCCATGTGTGGTTTGTGAGAAGAACACACATGCATGACTCTTGATGTGGTTTGTGAAAAGAACACACATGCAATGTACTCTGGTGGATCCATATGTTGTTTGTGAGAATAACATACATGCAATGACTCTAGATGTGGTTTGTGAAAAGAACACACATGCAATGACTCTAGATGTGGTTTGTGAAAAGAAAACAAATGCAATGAATCTAGATGTGGTTTGTGAAAAGAACACACATGCAATGACACCGGTGGATCAATATGTGGTTTGTGAAAAGAACATACATCCAATGACTCTAGCTGTGGTTTGTGTAAAGAACACACATGCAATGACTCTAGATGTGGTTTGTGAAAAGAACACACATGCAATGACACTGGTGGATCCATATGTGGTTTCTGAAAACAACACATATGTAATGACACTTGTGGATCCATATGTGGTTTGTGAAAAGAAGACACATCCAATGACTCTAGATGTGGTTAATGAAAAGAACACAGATGCAATGACTCTAGTTGTGGTTTTTGAAAAGAACACGCATGCAATGACTCTGGTGGATCATTAAGTGGGTTGTGAAAAGAACAGACATGCAATGACTCTAGTTGTGGTTTGTGAAAAAAACACATGTAATGAACTCTGGTGAATCCATATGTGGTTTGTGAGAAGAACACACATGCAATGACTCTAGATGTAGTTTGTGAAAAGAACACACATACAATGACACTGGTGGATCCATATGTGGTTTGTGAGAAGAACACACATGCAATGACTCTAGATGTGGTTTGTGAAAAGAACTCACATGCATTAACACTGGTAGATCAATATGTGGTTTGTGAAAAGAACATACATCCAATGACTCTAGCTGTGGTTTGTGAAAATAACACACATGCAATGCCTCTAGATGTGGTTTGTGAAAAGAACACACATGCAATGACTCTGGTGGATCCTTATGTGGTTTGTGAAAAGAACAGACATGCAATGACTCTAGCTTTGGTTTGTGAAAAGAACACACATAAAATGAACTCTGGTGGATCCATATGTGGTTTGTGAGAAGAACGTTCATGCAGTGACTCTAGATGTGGTTTGTGAAAAGAACACACATGCAATGACATTGGTGGATCCATATGTGGCTTGAGAAAAGAACACACATGCAATGACTCTAGATGTGGTTTGTGAGAAGAACACACATGCAATGACTCTGGTGGATCCATATGTGGGTTGTGAAAAGAACGGACATGCAATGACTCTAGCTGTGGTTTTGTGAAAAGAACACACATGCAATGAACGCTGGTGGATCCATATGTGGTTTGTGAGAAGAACAAACATGTAATGACTCTAGTTGTGGTTTGTTAAATGAACACACATGCAATGACTCTAGATGTGGTTTGTGAGAAGAACACACATGCAATGACTCTGGTGGATCCATATGTGGGTTGTGAAAAGAATAGACATGCAATGACTCTAGATGTGGTTTGTGAAAAGAACACACATGCAATGAACTCTGGTGGATCCATATGTGGTTTGTGAGAAGAACACACATGCAATGACTCAAGATGTGGATTGTGAAAACAACACAGATGCAATGACATTGTTGGATCCATATGTGGTTAGTGAAAATAACAGACATGCAATGACTATAGATGTGGTTTGTGAGAAAAACACACATGCAATGACTCTAGATGTGGTTTGTGAGAAGAACACACGTGCAATTACACTGGTGGATCAATATGTGGTTTGTGAAAACAACATACATCCAATGACTCTAGCTGTGGTTTGTGAAAAGAACACACATGCAATGAACTCTGGTGGATCCATATGTCGTTTGTGAGAAGAACACACATGCAATGACTCTAGATGTGGTTTGTGAAAAGAACACACATGCAATGACACTTGTGGATACATATGTGGTTTGTGAAAAGAACACACATGCAAGGACTCTAGATGTGGTTAATGAAAATAACACACATGGAATGACTCTAGCTGTGGTTTGTGAAAAGAAGACGCATGCAATGACTCTAGTGGATCCTTATGTGGGTTGTGAAAAGAACAAACATGCAATTACTCTAGCTGTGGTTTGTGAAAAGAACACACATAAAATGAACTCTGGTGGATCCATATGTGGTTTGTGAGAAGAACAAACATGTAATGACTCTAGTTGTGGTTTGTTAAATGAACACACATGCAATGACTCTAGATGTGGTTTGTGAGAAGAACACACATGCAATGACTCTGGTGGATCCATATGTGGGTTGTGAAAAGAACACACATGCAATGACTCTAGATGTGGTTTGTGAAAAGAACACACATGCAATGACACTTGTGGATACATATGTGGTTTGTGAAAAGAACACACATGCAAGGACTCTAGATGTGGTTAATGAAAATAACACACATGGAATGACTCTAGCTGTGGTTTGTGAAAAGAAGACGCATGCAATGACTCTAGTGGATCCTTATGTGGGTTGTGAAAAGAACAAACATGCAATTACTCTAGCTGTGGTTTGTGAAAAGAACACACATAAAATGAACTCTGGTGGATCCATATGTGGTTTGTGAGAATAACACACGTGCGATGACTCTAGATGTGGTTTGTGAAAAGAACACACATGCAAGAACACTGGTGGATCCATATGTGGTTTGTGAAAAGAACAAACATGCAATGACTCTAGGTGTGGTTAATGAAATGAACACGCATGCAATGACACTAGTGGATCCATATGTGGTTTGTGAGAATAACACACATGCAATGACTCTAGATGTGGTTTGTGAAAATAACACACATGCAATGACTCTAGATGTGGTTTGTGAAAAGAACACAAATGCAATGACTCTAGATGTGGTTTGTGAAAAGAACAGACATGCAATGACTCTAGATATGGTTTGTGAGAAGTACACACATGCAATGACTCTAGATGTGGTTTGTGAGAAGAACACACATGCAATGACACTGTGGATCAATACATGGTTTGTGAAAAGAACATACATCCAATGACTCTAGCTGTGGTTTGTGAAAAGAACACACATGCAATGCCTCTCGATGTGGTTTGTGAAAAGAACACACATGCAATGACTTTGGTGGATCCTTATGTGGTTTGTGAAAAGAACAGACATGCAATGACTCTAGCTGTGGTTTGTGAAAAGAACACACATAAAATGAACTCTGGTGGATCCATATGTGGTTTGTGAGAAGAACACACATGCAATGAATCTAGATGTGGTTTGTGAAAAGAACACACATGCAATGACTCTAGACGTGGTTTGTGAGAAGAACACACATGCAATGACTGTGGTGGATCCATATGTGGGTTGTGAAAAGAACGAACATGCAATGACTTTAGCTATGGTTTGTGAAAAGAACACACATGCAATGAACTCTGGTGGATCCATATGTGGTTTGTGAGAAGAACACACATGCAATGACTCTAGATGTGGTTTGTGAAAAGAACACACATGCAATGACACTTGTGGATCCATATGTGGTTTGTGAGAAGAACACACATGCAATGACTCTAGATGTAGTTTCTGAAAAGAACACACATACAATGACACTAGTGGATCCATATGTGTTTGTGAGAAGAACACACATGCAATGACTCTAGATGTGGTTTGTGAAAAGAACACACATGCAATGACACTGGTGGATCCATATGTGGTTTGTGAAAAGAACAAACATGCAATGACTCTAGATGTGGTTTGTGAGAAGAACACACATGCAATGACTCTAGATGTGGTTTGCGAGAAGAACACACATGCAATGACACTGGTGGATCAATATGTGGTTTGTGAAAACAACATACATCCAATGACTATAGTTGTGGTTTGTGAAAAGAACACATATGCAATGACTCTAGATGTGGTTTGTGAAAAGAACACACATGCAATAACACTGGTGGATCCATATGTGGTTTCTGAAAACAACACATATGTAATGACACTTGTGGGTCCATATGTGGTTTGTGAAAAGAACACACATCCAATGACTCTAGATGTGGTTAATGAAAAGAATACACATGCAATGACTCTCGTGGATCCTTATGTGGGTTGTGAAAAGAACAGACATGCAATGACTCTAGTTGTGGTTTGTGAAAAAACACACATGTAATGAACTCTGGTGGATCCATATGTGGTTTGTGAGAAGAACACACATGCAATGACTCTAGATGTAGTTTGTGAAAAGAACACACATACAATGACACTGGTGGATCCATATGTGGTTGGTGAGAAGAACACACCTGCAATGACTATAGATGTGGTTTCTGAAAAGAACTCACATGCAATAACACTGGTGGATCAATATGTGGTTTGTGAAAAGAACATACATCCAATGACTCTAGCTGTGGTTTGTGAAAAGAACACACACGCAATGCCTCTAGATGTGGTTTGTGAAAAGAACACACATGCAATGACTCTGGTGGATCCTGATGTGGTTTGTGAAAAGAACAGACATGCAATGACTCTAGTTGTGATTTCTGAAAAGAACACACATGGAATGAACTCTGGAGGATCCATATGTAGTTTGTGAGAAGAACACACATGCAATGACTCTAGATGTAGTTTGTGAAAAGAACACACATGCAATGACACTGGTGGATCCATGTGTGGTTTGTGAGAAGAACACACATGCAATGACTCTAGATGTGGTTTGTGAAAAGAACACACATGCATTTACACTGGTGGATCCATATGTGGTTTGTGAAAAGAACAGACATCCAATGACTCTAGATGTGGTTTGTGAGAAGAACACACATGCAATGACACTGGTGGATCAATATGTGCTTTGTGAAAACAACATACATCTAATGACTCTAGCTGTGGTTTGTGAAAAGAACACACATGCAATGAACTCTGGTGGATCCATATGTCGTTTGTGAGAAGAACACACATGCAATGACTCTAGACGTGGTTTGTGAAAAGAACACACATGCAATGACACTTGTGGATACATATGTGGTTTGTGAAAAGAACACACATGCAAGGACTCTAGATGTGGTTAATGAAAAGAACACACATGCAATGACTCTAGCTGTGGTTTGTGAAATGAAGACGCATGCAATGACTCTAGTGGATCCTTATGTGGGTTGTGAAAAGAACAAACATGCAATGACTCTAGATGTGGTTTGTGAAAAGAACACACATGCAATGACACTGGTGGATCCATATGTGGTTTCTGAAAACAACACATATGTAATGACACTTGTGGGTCGATATGTGGTTTGTGAAAAGAACACACATCCAATGACTCTAGATGTGGTTAATGAAAAGAACACACATGCAATGACTCTGGTGGATCCTTATGTGGGTTGTGAAAAGAACAGACATGCAATGACTCTAGTTGTGGTTTGTGAAAAAACACACATGTAATGAACTCTGGTGGATCCATATGTGGTTTGTGAGAAGAACACACATGCAATGACTCTAGATGTAGTTTGTGAAAAGAACACACATACAATGACACTGGTGGATCCATATGTGGTTGGTGAGAAGAACACACCTGCAATGACTATAGATGTGGTTTCTGAAAAGAACTCACATGCAATAACACTGGTGGATCAATATGTGGTTTGTGAAAAGAACATACATCCAATGACTCTAGCTGTGGTTTGTGAAAAGAACACACACGCAATGCCTCTAGATGTGGTTTGTGAAAAGAACACACATGCAATGACTCTGGTGGATCCTTATGTGGTTTGTGAAAATAACAGACATGCAATGACTCTAGTTGTGATTTCTGAAAAGAACACACATGGAATGAACTCTGGAGGATCCATATGTAGTTTGTGAGAAGAACACACATGCAATGACTCTAGATGTAGTTTGTGAAAAGAACACACATGCAATGACACTGGTGGATCCATGTGTGGTTTGTGAGAAGAACACACATGCAATGACTCTAGATGTGGTTTGTGAAAAGAACACACATGCAATTACACTGGTGGATCCATATGTGGTTTGTGAAAAGAACAGACATCCAATGACTCTAGATGTGGTTTGTGAGAAGAACACACATGCAATGACACTTGTGGATCAATATGTGCTTTGTGAAAACAACATACATCTAATGACTCTAGCTGTGGTTTGTGAAAAGAACACACATGCAATGAACTCTGGTGGATCCATATGTCGTTTGTGAGAAGAACACACATGCAATGACTCTAGACTTGGTTTGTGAAAAGAACACACATGCAATGACACTTGTGGATACATATGTGGTTTGTGAAAAGAACACACATGCAAGGACTCTAGATGTGGTTAATGAAAAGAACACACATGCAATGAATCTAGCTGTGGTTTGTGAAATGAAGACGCATGCAATGACTCTGGTGGATCCTTATGTGGGTTGTGAAAAGAACAAACATGCAATGACTCTAGATGTGGTTTGTGAAAAGAACACACATGCAATGACACTGGTGGATCCATATGTGGTTTCTGAAAACAACACATATGTAATGACACTTGTGGGTCCATATGTGGTTTGTGAAAAGAACACACATCCAATGACTCTAGATGTGGTTAATGAAAAGAACACACATGCAATGACTCTGGTGGATCCTTATGTGGGTTGTGAAAAGAACAGACATGCAATGACTCTAGTTGTGGTTTGTGAAAAAACACACATGTAATGAACTCTGGTGGATCCATATGTGGTTTGTGAGAAGAACACACATGCAATGACTCTAGATGTAGTTTGTGAAAAGAACACACATACAATGACACTGGTGGATCCATATGTGGTTGGTGAGAAGAACACACCTGCAATGACTATAGATGTGGTTTCTGAAAAGAACTCACATGCAATAACACTGGTGGATCAATATGTGGTTTGTGAAAAGAACATACATCCAATGACTCTAGCTGTGGTTTGTGAAAAGAACACACACGCAATGCCTCTAGATGTGGTTTGTGAAAAGAACACACATGCAATGACTCTGGTGGATCCTGATGTGGTTTGTGAAAAGAACAGACATGCAATGACTCTAGTTGTGGTTTGTTAAATGAACACACATGCAATGACTCTAGATGTGGTTTGTGAGAAGAACACACATGCAATGACTCTGGTGGATCCATATGTGGGTTGTGAAAAGAATAGACATGCAATGACTCTAGATGTGGTTTGTGAAAAGAACACACATGCAATGAACTCTGGTGGATCCATATGTGGTTTGTGAGAAGAACACACATGCAATGACTCAAGATGTGGATTGTGAAAACAACACAGATGCAATGACATTGTTGGATCCATATGTGGTTAGTGAAAATAACAGACATGCAATGACTATAGATGTGGTTTGTGAGAAAAACACACATGCAATGACTCTAGATGTGGTTTGTGAGAAGAACACACGTGCAATTACACTGGTGGATCAATATGTGGTTTGTGAAAACAACATACATCCAATGACTCTAGCTGTGGTTTGTGAAAAGAACACACATGCAATGAACTCTGGTGGATCCATATGTCGTTTGTGAGAAGAACACACATGCAATGACTCTAGATGTGGTTTGTGAAAAGAACACACATGCAATGACACTTGTGGATACATATGTGGTTTGTGAAAAGAACACACATGCAAGGACTCTAGATGTGGTTAATGAAAATAACACACATGGAATGACTCTAGCTGTGGTTTGTGAAAAGAAGACGCATGCAATGACTCTAGTGGATCCTTATGTGGGTTGTGAAAAGAACAAACATGCAATTACTCTAGCTGTGGTTTGTGAAAAGAACACACATAAAATGAACTCTGGTGGATCCATATGTGGTTTGTGAGAATAACACACGTGCGATGACTCTAGATGTGGTTTGTGAAAAGAACACACATGCAAGAACACTGGTGGATCCATATGTGGTTTGTGAAAAGAACAAACATGCAATGACTCTAGGTGTGGTTAATGAAATGAACACGCATGCAATGACACTAGTGGATCCATATGTGGTTTGTGAGAATAACACACATGCAATGACTCTAGATGTGGTTTGTGAAAATAACACACATGCAATGACTCTAGATGTGGTTTGTGAAAAGAACACAAATGCAATGACTCTAGATGTGGTTTGTGAAAAGAACAGACATGCAATGACTCTAGATATGGTTTGTGAGAAGTACACACATGCAATGACTCTAGATGTGGTTTGTGAGAAGAACACACATGCAATGACACTGTGGATCAATACATGGTTTGTGAAAAGAACATACATCCAATGACTCTAGCTGTGGTTTGTGAAAAGAACACACATGCAATGCCTCTCGATGTGGTTTGTGAAAAGAACACACATGCAATGACTTTGGTGGATCCTTATGTGGTTTGTGAAAAGAACAGACATGCAATGACTCTAGCTGTGGTTTGTGAAAAGAACACACATAAAATGAACTCTGGTGGATCCATATGTGGTTTGTGAGAAGAACACACATGCAATGAATCTAGATGTGGTTTGTGAAAAGAACACACATGCAATGCCTCTAGATGTGGTTTGTGAAAAGAACACACATGCAATGACTCTGGTGGATCCTTATGTGGGTTGTGAAAAGAACAAACATGCAATGACTCTAGCTGTGGTTTGTGAAAAGAACACACATAAAATGAACTCTGGTGGATCCATATGTGTTTTGTGAGAATAATACACATGCAATGACTCTATATGTGGTTTGTGAAAAGAACTCACATGCCATAACACTGGTGGATCCATATGAGGTTTGTGAAAAGAACAAACATGCAATGACTCTAGCTGTGGTTAATGAAATGAACACGCATGCAATGACACTAGTGGATCCATATGTGGTTTGTGAGAATAACACACATGCAATGACTGTAGATGTGGTTTGTGAAAAGAACACACATGCAATGACTCTAGATGTGGTTTGTGAAAAGAACACACATGCAATGACTGTAGATGTGGTTTGTGCAAATAACACACATGCAATGACACTGGTGGATCAATATGTGGTTTGTGAAAAGAACATACATCCAATGACTCTAGCTGTGGTTTGTGAAAAGAACATACATGCAATGACACTAGTGGATCCATGTGTGGTTTGCGAGAAGAACACACATGCATGACTCTTGATGTGGTTTGTGAAAAGAACACACATGCAATGTACTCTGGTGGATCCATATGTTGTTTGTGAGAATAACATACATGCAATGACTCTAGATGTGGTTTGTGAAAAGAACACACATGCAATGACTCTAGATGTGGTTTGTGAAAAGAAAACAAATGCAATGAATCTAGATGTGGTTTGTGAAAAGAACACACATGCAATGACACCGGTGGATCAATATGTGGTTTGTGAAAAGAACATACATCCAATGACTCTAGCTGTGGTTTGTGTAAAGAACACAAATGCAATGACACGGGTGGATCCATGTGTGGTTTGTGAGAAGAACACACATGCAATGCCTCTTGATGTGGTTTATGAAAAGAACACACATGCAATGACACTGGTGGATCCATATGTGGTTTGTGAAAAGAACAGACATGCAATGACTCTAGATGTTGTTTGTGAGAAGAACACACATGCAATGACTCTAGATGTGGTTTGTGAGAAGAACAGACATGCAATGACACTGGTGGATTAATATGTGGTTTGTGAAAAGAACATACATCCAATGACTCTAGATGTGGTTTGTGAAAAGAACACACATGCAATGAACTATGGTGGATCCATATGTCGTTTGTGAGAAGAACACACATTCAATGACTCTAGAGGTGGTTTGTGAAAAGAAAACACATGCAATGACACTTGTGGATCCATATGTGGTTTGTGAAAAGAACACACATGCAATGAGTCTAGATGTGGTTAATGAAAAGAACACACATGCAATGACTCTAGCTGTGGTTTGTGAAAAGAAAACAAATGCAATGAATCTAGATGTGGTTTGTGAAAAGAACACACATGCAATGACACCGGTGGATCAATATGTGGTTTGTGAAAAGAACATACATCCAATGACTCTAGCTGTGGTTTGTGTAAAGAACACAAATGCAATGACACGGGTGGATCCATGTGTGGTTTGTGAGAAGAACACACATGCAATGCCTCTTGATGTGGTTTATGAAAAGAACACACATGCAATGACACTGGTGGATCCATATGTGGTTTGTGAAAAGAACAGACATGCAATGACTCTAGATGTTGTTTGTGAGAAGAACACACATGCAATGACTCTAGATGTGGTTTGTGAGAAGAACAGACATGCAATGACACTGGTGGATTAATATGTGGTTTGTGAAAAGAACATACATCCAATGACTCTAGATGTGGTTAATGAAAAGAACACACATGCAATGACTCTGGTGGATCCTTATGTGGGTTGTGAAAAGAACAGACATGCAATGACTCTAGTTGTGGTTTGTGAAAAAACACACATGTAATGAACTCTGGTGGATCCATATGTGGTTTGTGAGAAGAACACACATGCAATGACTCTAGATGTAGTTTGTGAAAAGAACACACATACAATGACACTGGTGGATCCATATGTGGTTGGTGAGAAGAACACACCTGCAATGACTATAGATGTGGTTTCTGAAAAGAACTCACATGCAATAACACTGGTGGATCAATATGTGGTTTGTGAAAAGAACATACATCCAATGACTCTAGCTGTGGTTTGTGAAAAGAACACACACGCAATGCCTCTAGATGTGGTTTGTGAAAAGAACACACATGCAATGACTCTGGTGGATCCTGATGTGGTTTGTGAAAAGAACAGACATGCAATGACTCTAGTTGTGATTTCTGAAAAGAACACACATGGAATGAACTCTGGAGGATCCATATGTAGTTTGTGAGAAGAACACACATGCAATGACTCTAGATGTAGTTTGTGAAAAGAACACACATGCAATGACACTGGTGGATCCATGTGTGGTTTGTGAGAAGAACACACATGCAATGACTCTAGATGTGGTTTGTGAAAAGAACACACATGCAATTACACTGGTGGATCCATATGTGGTTTGTGAAAAGAACAGACATCCAATGACTCTAGATGTGGTTTGTGAGAAGAACACACATGCAATGACACTGGTGGATCAATATGTGCTTTGTGAAAACAACATACATCTAATGACTCTAGCTGTGGTTTGTGAAAAGAACACACATGCAATGAACTCTGGTGGATCCATATGTCGTTTGTGAGAAGAACACACATGCAATGACTCTGGTGGATCCTTATGTGGGTTGTGAAAAGAACAGACATGCAATGACTCTAGTTGTGGTTTGTGAAAAAACACACATGTAATGAACTCTGGTGGATCCATATGTGGTTTGTGAGAAGAACACACATGCAATGACTCTAGATGTAGTTTGTGAAAAGAACACACATACAATGACACTGGTGGATCCATATGTGGTTGGTGAGAAGAACACACCTGCAATGACTATAGATGTGGTTTCTGAAAAGAACTCACATGCAATAACACTGGTGGATCAATATGTGGTTTGTGAAAAGAACATACATCCAATGACTCTAGCTGTGGTTTGTGAAAAGAACACACACGCAATGCCTCTAGATGTGGTTTGTGAAAAGAACACACATGCAATGACTCTGGTGGATCCTTATGTGGTTTGTGAAAATAACAGACATGCAATGACTCTAGTTGTGATTTCTGAAAAGAACACACATGGAATGAACTCTGGAGGATCCATATGTAGTTTGTGAGAAGAACACACATGCAATGACTCTAGATGTAGTTTGTGAAAAGAACACACATGCAATGACACTGGTGGATCCATGTGTGGTTTGTGAGAAGAACACACATGCAATGACTCTAGATGTGGTTTGTGAAAAGAACACACATGCAATTACACTGGTGGATCCATATGTGGTTTGTGAAAAGAACAGACATCCAATGACTCTAGATGTGGTTTGTGAGAAGAACACACATGCAATGACACTGGTGGATCAATATGTGCTTTGTGAAAACAACATACATCTAATGACTCTAGCTGTGGTTTGTGAAAAGAACACACATGCAATGAACTCTGGTGGATCCATATGTCGTTTGTGAGAAGAACACAGATGCAATGACTCTAGACTTGGTTTGTGAAAAGAACACACATGCAATGACACTTGTGGATACATATGTGGTTTGTGAAAAGAACACACATGCAAGGACTCTAGATGTGGTTAATGAAAAGAACACACATGCAATGAATCTAGCTGTGGTTTGTGAAATGAAGACGCATGCAATGACTCTAGTGGATCCTTATGTGGGTTGTGAAAAGAACAAACATGCAATGACTCTAGCTGTGGTTTGTGAAAAGAACACACATAAAACGAACTCTGGTGGATCCATATGTGTTTTGTGAGAATAATACACATGCAATGACTCTATATGTGGTTTGTGAAAAGAACTCACATGCCATAACACTGGTGGATCCATATGAGGTTTGTGAAAAGAACAAACATGCAATGACTCTAGCTGTGGTTAATGAAATGAACACGCATGCAATGACACTAGTGGATCCATATGTGGTTTGTGAGAATAACACACATGCAATGACTGTAGATGTGGTTTGTGAAAAGAACACACATGCAATGACTCTAGATGTGGTTTGTGAAAAGAACACACATGTAATGACTGTAGATGTGGTTTGTGCAAATAACACACATGCAATGACACTGGTGGATCAATATGTGGTTTGTGAAAAGAACATACATCCAATGACTCTAGCTGTGGTTTGTGAAAAGAACATACATGCAATGACACTAGTGGATCCATGTGTGGTTTGTGAGAAGAACACACATGCATGACTCTTGATGTGGTTTGTGAAAAGAACACACATGCAATGTACTCTGGTGGATCCATATGTTGTTTGTGAGAATAACATACATGTAATGACTCTAGATGTGGTTTGTGAAAAGAACACACATGCAATGACTCTAGATGTGGTTTGTGAAAAGAAAACAAATGCAATGAATCTAGATGTGGTTTGTGAAAAGAACACACATGCAATGACACCGGTGGATCAATATGTGGTTTGTGAAAAGAACATACATCCAATGACTCTAGTTGTGGTTTGTGTAAAGAACACAAATGCAATGACACGGGTGGATCCATGTGTGGTTTGTGAGAAGAACACACATGCAATGCCTCTTGATGTGGTTTATGAAAAGAACACACATGCAATGACACTGGTGGATCCATATGTGGTTTGTGAAAAGAACAGACATGCAATGACTCTAGATGTTGTTTGTGAGAAGAACACACATGCAATGACTCTAGATGTGGTTTGTGAGAAGAACAGACATGCAATGACACTGGTGGATTAATATGTGGTTTGTGAAAAGAACATACATCCAATGACTCTAGATGTGGTTTGTGAAAAGAACACACATGCAATGAACTATGGTGGATCCATATGTCGTTTGTGAGAAGAACACACAATCAATGACTCTAGAGGTGGTTTGTGAAAAGAAAACACATGCAATGACACTTGTGGATCCATATGTGGTTTGTGAAAAGAACACACATGCAATGAGTCTAGATGTGGTTAATGAAAAGAACACACATGCAATGACTCTAGCTGTGGTTTGTGAAAAGAAAACAAATGCAATGAATCTAGATGTGGTTTGTGAAAAGAACACACAGGCAATGACACCGGTGGATCAATATGTGGTTTGTGAAAAGAACATACATCCAATGACTCTAGCTGTGGTTTGTGTAAAGAACACAAATGCAATGACACGGGTGGATCCATGTGTGGTTTGTGAGAAGAACACACATGCAATGCCTCTTGATGTGGTTTATGAAAAGAACACACATGCAATGACACTGGTGGATCCATATGTGGTTTGTGAAAAGAACAGACATGCAATGACTCTAGATGTTGTTTGTGAGAAGAACACACATGCAATGACTCTAGATGTGGTTTGTGAGAAGAACAGACATGCAATGACACTGGTGGATTAATATGTGGTTTGTGAAAAGAACATACATCCAATGACTCTAGATGTGGTTTGTGAAAAGAACACACATGCAATGAACTATGGTGGATCCATATGTCGTTTGTGAGAAGAACACACATTCAATGACTCTAGAGGTGGTTTGTGAAAAGAAAACACATGCAATGACACTTGTGGATCCATATGTGGTTTGTGAAAAGAACACACATGCAATGAGTCTAGATGTGGTTAATGAAAAGAACACACATGCAATGACTCTAGCTGTGGTTTGTGAAAAGAACACACATGCAATGACTCTGGTGGATCCTTGTGTGGGTTGTGAAAAGAACAGACATGCAATGACTCTAGCTGTGCTTTGTGAAAAGAACACACATGCAATGAACTCTGGTGGATCCATATGTGGTTTGTGAGAAGAACACACATGCAATGACTCTAGATGAGGTTTGTGAAAAGAACACACATGCAATGACACTAGTGGATCCATATGTGGTTTGTGAAAAGAACAGACATGCAATGACTCTAGTTGTGGTTAATGAAATGACCACACATGCAATGACAATTGTGGATCCATACGTGGTTTGTGAAAAGAACACACATGCAATGACACTGGTGGATCAATATGTGGTTTGTGAAAAGAACATACAACCAATGACTCTAGTTGTTGTTTGTGAAAAGAACACACATGCAATGACACTGGTGGATCCATGTGTGGTTTGTGAGAAGAACAGGCATGCAATGACTCTAGCTGTGGTTTGTGAAAAGAACAGACATGTAATGACTCTAGCTGTGGTTTGTGAAAAGAACACACATGTAATGACTCTAGATGTGGTTTGTGAAGAGAACACACATGCAATGACACTAGAGGATCCATATGTGGTTTGTGAAAAGAACACACATGCAATGAGTCTAGATGTGGTTTGTGAAAAGAACACACATGTAATGACTCTATATGTGGTTTGTGCAAATAAGACACGTGCAATGACACTGGTGGATCAATATGTGGTTTGTGAAAAGAACATATATCCAATGACTCTAGTTGTGGTTTGTGAAGAGAACACACATGCAATGCCTCTAGATGTGGTTTGTGAGAAGAACATACATGCAATGACTCTGGTGGGTCCTTATGTGGTTTGTGAAAAGAATAGACATGCAATGACTCTATCTGTGGTTTGTGAGAAGAACACACATGCAATGAACTCTGGTGGATCCATATGTGGTTTGTGAGAAGAACACACATGCAATGACTCTAGATGTGGTTTGTGAAAAGAACACACATGCAATGACACTGGTGGATCCATATGTGGTTTGTGACAAGAACACACATGCAATGACTCTAGATGTGGTTAATGAAAAGAACACACATGCAATGACTCTAGATGTGGTTTGTGAGAAGAACACACATGCAATAACAGTGGTGGATCAATATGTGGTTTGTGAAAAGAACAACCATCCAATGACTCTAGATGTGGTTTGTGAGAAGAACACACATGCAATGACTCTAGATGTGGTTTGTGAGAAGAACACACATGCAATGATTCTAGCTCTGGTTAATGAAAACAACAGAGATGCAATGACTCTGGTGGTTCCTTGAATGGTTTATTGAAAGAACAGATATGCAATGACTCTAGCTATGGTTTCTGAGAAGAACAGACATGCAATGACTCTAGATATGGTTTGTGAAAAGAAAACACATGCAATGCCACTGGTGGATCAATATGTGATATGTGAAAAGAACATACATCCAATGACTCTAGATGTGGTTTGTGAAAAGAACATACATGCAATGACTCAAGTTGTGGTTTGTGAAAAGAACACACATGCAATGAACTCTGGTGGATCCATATGTGGTTTGTGAGAAGAACACACATGCAATGACTCTAGATGTGGTTTGTGAAAAGAACACACATGCAATGACACTGGTGGATCCATATGTGGTTTGTGAAAACAGGACACATGCAATGACTCTAGATGTGGTTAATAAAAAGAACACACATGCAATTACTCTAGATGTGGTTTGTGAAAAGAACACACATGCAGTGACTCTGGTGGATCCTTATGCGGGTTGTGAAAAGAACAGACATGCAATGACTCTAGTTGTGGTTTGTCAAAAGAACACACATGCAATGAACTCTGGAGGATCCATATGTGGTTTGTGGGAAGAACACACATGCAATGACTCTAGATGTCGTTTGTGAAAAGAACACACATGCAATGACACTGGTGGATCCATGTGTGGTTTGTGAGAAGAACACACATGCAATGACTCTAGATGTGGTTTGTGAAAAGAACATACATACAATTACACTGGTGGATCCATATGTGGTTTGTGAAAAGAACAGACATGCAATGACTCTAGATGTGGTTTGTGAGAAGAACACACATGCAATGACACTGGTGGATCAATATGTGGTTTGTGAAAAGAACATATATCCAATGACTCTAGTTGTGGTTTGTGAAGAGAACACACATGCAATGCCTCTAGATGTGGTTTGTGAAAAGAACATACATGCAATGACTCTGATGGGTCCTTATGTGGTTTGTGAAAAGAATAGACATGCAATGACTCTATCTATGGTTTGTGAGAAGAACACACATGCAATGAACTCTGGTGGATCCATATGTGGTTTGTGAGAAGAACACACATGCAATGACTCTAGATGTGGTTTGTGAAAAGAACACACATGCAATGACACTGGTGGATCCATATGTGGTTTGTGACAAGAACACACATGCAATGACTCTAGATTTGGTTAATGAAAAGAACACACATGCAATGACTCTAGATGTGGTTTGTGAGAAGAACACACATGCAATGACAGTGGTGGATCAATATGTGGTTTGTGAAAAGAACAGCCATCCAATGACTCTAGATGTGGTTTGTGAGAAGAACACACATGCAATGACTCTAGATGTGGTTTGTGAGAAGAACACACATGCAATGATTCTAGCTCTGGTTAATGAAAACAACAGAGATGCACTGACTCTTGTGGTTCCTTGAATGGTTTATTGAAAGAACAGATATGCAATGACTCTAGCTATGGTTTCTGAGAAGAACAGACATGCAATGACTCTAGATGTGGTTTGTGAAAAGAAAACACATGCAATGCCACTGGTGGATCAATATGTGATTTGTGAAAAGAACATACATCCAATGACTCTAGATGTGGTATGTGAAAAGAACAGACATGCAATGACTGTATGGTTTGTGAAAAGAACACACATGCAATGAACTCTAGTGGATCCATATGTGGTTTGTGAGAAGAACACACATGCAATGACTCTAGATGTGGTTTGTGAAAAGAACACACATGCAATGACACTGGTGGATCCATATGTGGTTTGTGAAAACAGGACACATGCAATGACTCTAGATGTGGTTAATAAAAAGAACACACATGCAATTACTCTAGATGTGGTTTGTGAAAAGAACACACATGCAGTGACTCTGGTGGATCCTTATGCGGGTTGTGAAAAGAACAGACATGCAATGACTCTAGTTGTGGTTTGTCAAAAGAACACACATGCAATGAACTCTGGAGGATCCATATGTGGTTTGTGGGAAGAACACACATGCAATGACTCTAGATGTAGTTTGTGAAAAGAACACACATGCAATGACACTGGTGGGTCCATGTGTGGTTTGTGTGAAGAACACACATGCAATGACTCTAGATGTGGTTTTTGAAAAGAACATACATGCAATTACACTGGTGGATCCATATGTGGTTTGTGAAAAGAACAGACATGCAATGACTCTAGATGTGGTTTGTGAGAAGAACACACATGCAATGACACTAGTGGATCAATATGTGGTTTGTGAAAAGAACATATATCCAATGACTCTAGTTGTGGTTTGTGAAAAGAACACACATGCCATGCCTCTAGATGTGGTTTTTGAAAATAACAGACATGCAATGACTATGGTGGGTCCTTATTTGGTTTGTGAAAAGAATAGACATGCAATGACTCTATCTGTGGTTTGTGAAAAGAACACACATGCAATGAACTCTGGTGAATCCATATGTGGTTTGTGAGAAGAACACACATGCAATGACTCTAGATGTGGTTTGTGAAAAGAACACACATGCAATGACACTGGTGGATCCATATGTGGTTTGTGACAAGAACACACATGCAATGACTCTAGATGTGGTTAATGAAAAGAACACACATGCAATGACTCTAGATGTGGTTTGTGAGAAGAACAAACATGCAATGACACTGGTGGATCAATATGTGGTTTGTGAAAAGAACAAACATGCAATGACTCTAGATGTGGTTTGTGAGAAGAACACACATGCAATGACTCTAGATGTGGTTTGTGAGAAGAACACACATGTAATGATTCTAGCTGTGGTTAATGAAACGAACAGAGATGCAATGACTCTGGTGGTTCCTTGAATGGTTTATTGAAAGAACAGATATGCAATGACTCTAGCTATGGTTTCTGAGAAGATTAGACATGCAATGACTCTAGATGTGGTTTGTGAAAAGAAAACACATGCAATGCCACCGGTGGATCAATATGTGATTTGTGAAAAGAACATACATCCAATGACTCTAGATGTGGTTTGTGAAAAGAACAGACATGCAATGACTCTAGTGGATCCTTATGTGGTTTGTGAAAAGAACAGACATGCAATGACTCTAGTTGTGGTTTGTGAAAAGAACACACATGCAATGAACTCTGGTGGATCCATATGTGGTTTGTGAGAAGAACACACATGCAATGACTCTAGATATGGTTTGTGAAAAGAACACACATGCAATGACACTAGTGGATCCATATGTGGTTTGTGAAAACAGGACACATGCAATGACTCTAGATGTGGTTAATGAAAAGAACACACATGCAATTACTCTAAATGTGGTTTGTGAAAAGAACACACATGCAGTGACTCTGGTGGATCCTTATGTGGGTTGTGAAAAGAACAGACATGCAATGACTCTAGTTGTGGTTTGTGAAAAGAACACACATGCAATGAACTCTGGAGGATCCATATGTGGTTTGTGGGAATAACACACATGTAATGACTCTAGATGTCGTTTGTGAAAAGAACACACATGCAATGACACTGGTGGATCCATGTGTGGTTTGTGAGAAGAACACACATGCAATGACTCTAGATGTGGTTTGTGAAAAGAACACACATGCAATTACACTGGTGGATCCATATGTGGTTTGTGAAAAGAACAGACATGCAATGACTCTAGATGTGGTTTGTGAGAAGAACACACATGCAATGACACTGGTGGATCAATATGTGGTTTGTGAAAAGAACATATATCCAATGACTCTAGTTTTGGTTTGTGAAAAGAACACACATGCAATGCCTCTAGATGTTGTTTGTGAAAAGAACAGACATGCAATGACTCTGGTGGGTCCTTATTTGGTTTGTGAAAAGAATAGACATGCAATGACTCTATCTGTGGTTTGTGAAAAGAACACACATGCAATGAACTCTGGTGGATCCATATGTGGTTGTGGGAAGAACATACATGCAATGACTCTAGATGTGGTTTGTGAAAAGAGCACACATGCAATGACACTGGTGGATCCATATGTGGTTTGTGACAACAACACACATGCAATGACTCTAGATGTGGTTAATGAAAATAACACACATGCAATGACTCTAGATGTGGTTTGTGAAAAGAACACACATGCAATGAACTCTGGTGCATCAATATGTGGTTTGTGAAAAGAACAGACATCCAATGACTCTAGATGTGGTTTGTGAGAAGAACACACATGCAATGACTCTAGATGTGGTTTGTGAGAAGAACACACATGCAATGATTCTAGCTGTGGTTAATGAAAAGAACAAAGATGCAATGACTCTGGTGTTTCCCTGAATGGTTTATTGAAAGAACAGATATGCAATGACTCTAGCTGTGGTTTCTGAGAAGAACAGACATGCAATGACTCTAGATGTGGTTTGTGAAAAGAAAACACATGCAATGCCACTGGTGGATCAATATAAGATTTGTGAAAAGAACATACATCCAATGACTCTAGATGTGGTTTGTGAAAAGAACAGACATGCAATGACTCTAGTGGATCCTTATGTGGTTTGTGAAAAGAACAGACATGCAATTACTCTAGCTGTGGTTTGTGAAAAGAACACACATAAAATGAACTCTGGTGGATCCATATGTGGTTTGTGAGAAGAACACACATGCATTGAATCTAGATGTGGTTTGTGAAAAGAACACACATGCAATGACTCTAGATGTGGTTTGTGAGAAGAACACACATGCAATGACTCTGGTGGATCCATATGTGGGTTGTAAAAAGAATGAACATGCAATGACTCTAGCTGTGGTTTGTGAAAAGAACACACATGCAATGAACTCTAGTGGATCCATATGTGGTTTGTGAGAAGAACACACATGCAATGACTCTAGATGTGGTTTGTGAAAAGAACAAGCGGTATTTCTTAGAAAAGTGATTCAATATATAATCATCGAAGTAATGAGTCTTCCTTTGTGGTGATAAATTGCCTACTTAACTCAGTGGTTAGAGTATTGCTTTCATACGGCTCACATGCAACGACACTGGTGGATCTATATGTGGTTTGTGAGAAGAACACACATGCAATGACTCTACATGTGGTTTGTGAAAACAAAACACATGCAATGCCACTGGTGGATCAATATGTGATTTGTGAAAAGAACATACATCTTATGACTCTAGATGTGGTTTGTGAAAAGAACAGACATGCAATGACTCTAGTGGATCCTTATGTGGTTTGTGAAAAGAACAGACATGCAATGACTCTAGTTGTGGTTTGTGAAAAGAAGACACATGCAATGAACTCTGGTGGATCCATATGTGGTTTGTGAGAAGAAGACACATGCAATGACTCTAGATGTGGTTTGTGAAAAGAATACACATGCAATGACACTGGTGGATCCATATGTGGTTTGTGAAAACAGCACACATGCAATGACTCTAGATGTGGTTAATGAAAAGAACACACATGCAATTACTCTAGATGTGGTTTGTGAAAAGAACACACATGCGGTGACTCTGGTGGATCGTTATGTGGGTTGTGAAAAGAACAGACATGCAATGACTCTAGTTGTTGTGTGTGAAAAGAACACACATGCAATGAACTCTGGAGGATCCATATGTGGTTTATGAGAAGAACACACATGCAATGACTCTAGATGTAGTTTGTGAAAAGAACACACATGCAATTCCATTGGTGGATCCATGTAAGGTTTGTGAGAAGAACACACATGCAATGACTCTAGATGTGGTTTGTGAAAAGAACACACATGCAATTACACTGGTGGATCCATATGTGGTTTGTGAAAAGAACAAACATGCAATGACTCTAGATCTGGTTTGTGAGAAGAACACACATGCAATGACACTGGTGGATTAATATGTGGTTTGTGAAAAGAACATATATCCAATGACTCTAGTTGTGGTTTGTGAAAAGAACACACATGCAATGCCTCTAGATGTGGTTTGTGAAAAGAACAGACATGCAATGACTCTGGTGGGTCCTTATGTGGTTTGTGAAAAGAATAGACATGCAATGAATCTATCCGTGGTCTGTGAAAAGAACACACATGCAATGAACTCTGGTGGATCCATATGTGGTTTGTGAGAAGAACACACATGCAATGACTCTAGATGTGGTTGTGAAAAGAACACACATGCAATGACACGGGTGGATCCATATGTGGTTTGTGACAAGAACACACATGCCATGACTCTAGATGTGGTTAATGAAAAGAACACACATGCAATGACTCTAGATGTGGTTAGTGAGAAGAACACACATGCAATGACACTTGTGGATCAATATGTGGTTTGTGAAAAGAACAGACATCCAATGACTCTAGATGTGGTTTGTGAGAAGAACACACATGCAATGACTCTAGATGTGGCTTGTGAGAAAAACACACACATGCAATGATTCTAGCTGTGGTTAATGAAAAGAACACAGATGCAATGACTCTGGTGGTTCCTTGTATGGTTTATTGAAAGAACAGATATGCAATGACTCTTGCTGTGGTTTCTGAGAAGAACAGACATGCAATGACTCTAGAAGTGGTTTGTGAAAAGAAAACACATGCAATGCCACTAGTGGATCAATATGTGATTTGTGAAAAGAACATACATCCAATGACTCTATATGTGGTTTGTGAAAAGAACAGACATGCAATGACTGTAGTGGATCCTTATGTGGTTTGTGAAAAGAACAGACATGCAATGACTCTAGTTGTGGTTTGTGAAAAGAACACACATGCAATAAACTCTGGTGGATCCATCTGTGGTTTGTGAGAAGAACACACATGCAATGACTCTAGATGTGGTTTGTGAAAAGAACACACATGCAATGACACTGGTGGATCCATATGTGGTTTATGAAAACAACACACATGCAATGACTCTAGATGTGGTTAATGAAAAGAACACACATGCAATTACTCTAGATGTGGTTTGTGAAAAGAACACACATGCAGTGACTCTGGTGGATCCTTATGTGGGTTGTGAAAAGAACAGACATGCAATGACTCTAGTTGTGGTTTGTGAAAAGAACACACATGCAATGAACTCTGGAGGATCCATATGTAGTTTGTGAGAAGAACACACATGCAATGACTCTAGATGTAGTTTGTGAAAAGAACACACATGCAATGACACTGGTGGATCCATGTGTGGTTTGTGAGAAGAACACACATGCAATGACTCTAGATGTGGTTTGTGAAAAGAACACACATGCAATTACACTGGTGGATCCATATGTGGTTTGTGAAAAGAACAGACATGCAATGACTCTAGATGTGGTTTGTGAGAAGAACACACATGCAATGACACTGGTGGATCAATATGTGGTTTGTGAAAAGAACATACATCCAATGACTCCAGCTGTGGTTTGTGAAAAGAACACACATGCAATGAACTCTGGTGGATCCATATGTCATTTGTGAGAAGAACACACATGCAATGACTCTAGATGTGGTTTGTGAAAAGAACACACATGCAGTGACACTTGTGGATCCATATGTGGTTTGTGAAAAGAACACACATGCTAGGACTCTAGATGTGGTTAATGAAAAGAACACACATGCAATGACTCTAGCTATGGTTTGTGAAAAGAACATGCATGCAATGACTCTGCTGGATCCTTATCTGGGTTGTGAAAAGAACAGACATGCAATGACTCTAGCTATGGTTTGTGAAAAGAAGACACATGCAATGAACTCTCGTGGATCCATATGTGGTTTGTTAGAATAACACACCTGCAATGACTCTAGATGTGGTTTGCGAAAAAAAACAGATGCAATGACATTGGTCGATCCATATATGGTTTGTGAAAATAATAGACATGCAATGACTCTAGCTGTGGTTAATGAAATGAACACACATGCAATCACACTGGTGGATCCATATTTGGTTTGTGATAACAACACACATGCAATGACTCTAGATGTGGTTTGTGAAAAGAACACAAATGCAATGACAATAGATGTGGTTTGTGAGAAGAACACACATGCAATGACATTGGTGGATCAATATGTGGTTTGTAAAAAGAACATACATCCAATGACTCTAGTTGTGGTTTGTGAAAAGAACACAAATGCAATGACAATAGATGTGGTTTGTGAAAAGAACACACATGCAATGACACTGGTGGATCCATGTGTGCTTTGTGAGAAGAACACACATGAAATGACTCTAGATGTGGTTTGTGAAAAGAACACACATGCAATGACTCTAGTTGTGGTTTGTGAAAAGAACACACATGCAATGAACTCTGGTGGATCCATATGTGGTTTGTGATAAGAACACACATGCAATGACTCTACATGTGGTTTGTGAAAAGAACACACATGCAATGACACTGGTGGATCCATATGTGGTTTGTGAAAAGAACAGACATGCAATGACTCTAGATGTGGTTTGTGATTAGAACACGCATGCCATGACACTGGTGGATCAATATGTGGTTTGTGAAAAGAACATACATCCAATGACTCTAGCTATGGTTTGTGAAAAGAACACACATGCAATGAACTCTAGTGGATCCATATCTCGTTTGTGAGAAGAACACACATGCAATGACTCTAGATGTGGTTTGTGAAACGAACAGACATGCAATGACTCTAGCTATGGTTCGTGAAAAGAACACACATGCAATAACTATAGATGTGGTTTGTGAAAAGAACACACATGCAATGACACTGGTGGATCCATATGTGGTTTGTGAAAAGAACACACATGCAATGACTCTGGATGTGTTTTGTCAAAAGAACACACATGCAATGACTCTAGATGTGTCTTGTGAAAAGAACACACATGCAATAACACTAGTGGATCAGTATGTGGTTTGTGAAAAGAACATACATCCAATGACTCTAGTTGTGGTTTCTGAAAAGAACACACATGCAATGCCTCTAGATGTGGTTTGTGAAAAGAACAGACATGCAATGACTCTGGTGGATCCTTGTGTGGTTTTTGAAAAGAACAGACATGTAATGACTCTAGCTATGGTTTGTGAAAAGAACACACATGCAATGACACTGGTGGATCCAGATGTGGTTTGTGAAAAGCACACACATGCAATGACTCTGGTGGATCCATATGTGGTTTGTGAAAAGAACAGACATGCAATGACTCTAGCTGTGGTTAATGAAATGAACACACATGCAATGACACTGGTGGATCCATATGTGGTTTGTGAAAATAACACACATGCAATGACTATAGATGTGGTTTGTGAAAAGAACACAAATGCAATGACTCTAGATGTGGTTTGTGAAAAGAACACACATGCAATGACACTGGTGGATCAATATGTGGTTTGTGAAAAGAACATACATCCAATGACTCTAGCTGTGGTTTGTGGAAAGAACACACATGCAATGAACTCTGGTGGATCCATATGTGGTTTGTGAGAAGAACACACATGCAATGACTCTAGATGTGGTTTGTGAAAAGAACACACATGCAATGACACTGGTGTATCCATATGTGGTTTGTGAAAACAACACACATGCAATGACTCTAGATGTGGTTAATGAAAATAACACACATGCAATTACTATAGATGTGGTGTGTAAAAAGAACACACATGCAATGAATCTAGTGGATCCATATGTGGGTTGTGAAAAGAACATACATGCAATGACTCTAGTTGTGGTTTGTGAAAAGAACACACATGCAATGAACTCTGGTGGATCCATATGTGGTTTGTGAGAAGAACACACATGCAATGACTCTAGATGTAGTTTGTGAAAAGAACACACATGCAATGACACTGGTGGATCCATGTGTGGTTTGTGAGAAGAACACACATGCAATGACTCTAGATGTGGTTTGTGAAAAGAACGCACATGTAATGACACTGGTGGATCCATATGTGGTTTGTGAAAAGAACAAACATGCAATGACTCTAGATGTCGTTTGAGAGAAGAACACACATGCCATGACACTGGTGGATCAATATGTGGTTTGTGAAAAGAACATACATCCAATGACTCTAGCTGTGGTTTGTGAAAATAACACACATGCACATAACTCTAGTGGATCCATATGTCGTTTGTGAGAAGAACACACATGCAATGACTCTAGATGTGGTTTGTGAAACGAACAGACATGCAATGACTCTAGCTATGGTTCGTGAAAAGAACACACATGCAATAACTATAGATGTGATTTGTGAAAAGAACACACATGCAATGACACTGGTGGATGCATATGTGGTTTGTGAAAAGAACACACATGCAATGACTCTGGATGTGTTTTGTCAAAAGAACACACATGCAATGACTCTAGATGTCGCTTGTGAAAAGAACACACATGCAATAACACTAGTGGATCAGTATGTGGTTTGTGAAAAGAACATACATCCAATGACTCTAGCTGTGGTTTCTGAAAAGAACACACATGCAATGCCTCTAGATGTGGTTTGTGAAAAGAACACACATGCAATTACTCTGGTGGATCCTTATGTGGTTTGTGAAAAGAACAGACATGCAATGACTCTAGTTGTGGCTTGTGAAAAGAACACACATGCAATGAACTCTAGTGGATCCATATGTGGTTTGTGAGAATAAAACACATGCAATGACTCTAGATGTGGTTTATGAAAAGAACACACATGCAATGACACTGGTGGATCCAGATGTGGTTTGTGAAAAGAACACACATGCAATGACTCTGGTGGATCCATATGTGGTTTGTGAAAAGAACAGACATGCAATGACTCTAGCTGTGGTTAATGAAATGAACACACATGCAATGACACTGGTGGATCCATATGTGGTTTGTGAAAATAACACACATGCAATGACTATAGATGTGGTTTGTGAAAAGAACACAAATGCAATGACTCTAGATGTGGTTTGTGAAACGAACAGACATGCAATGACTCTAGCTATGGTTCGTGAAAAGAACACACATGCAATAACTCTAGATGTGGTTTGTGAAAAGAACACACATACAATGACACTGGTGGATCCATATGTGGTTTGTGAAAAGAACACACATGCAATGACTCTAGATGTGGCTTGTGAAAAGAACACACATGCAACGACTCTGGTGGATCCATATGTGGGTTGTGAAAAGAACATACATGCAATGACTCTAGCTGTGGTTTGTGTAAAGAACACCCATGCAATGAACTCTGGTGGGTCCATATGTGGTTTGTGAGAAGAACACACATGCAATGACTCTAGATGTGGTTTGTGAAAAGAACACACATGCAATGACTCTAGATGTGGTTTGTGAAAAGAACACACATGCAATGACACTGGTGGATCAATATGTGGTTTGTGAAAAGAACACACATGCAATGACACTGGTGGATCAATATGTGGTTTGTGAAAAGAACACACATACAATGACTCTTGATGTGTTTTGTGAAAAGAACACACATGCAATGATACTGGTGGATCCATATGTGGTTTGTGAAAGGAACAGACATGCAATGACTCTAGATGTGGTTTGTGAGAAGAACACATATGCAATGACTCTAGATGTGGTTTGCGAGAAGAACACACATGCCATGACACTGGTGGATCAATATGTGGTTTGTGAAAAGAACATACATCCAATGACTCCAGCTGTGGTTTGTGAAAAGAACACACATGCAATGAACTCTGGTGGATCCATATGTCATTTGTGAGAAGAACACACATGCAATGACTCTAGATATGGTTTGTGAAAAGAACACACATGCAATGACACTTGTGGATCCATATGTGGTTTGTGAAAAGAACACACATGCTAGGACTCTAGATGTGGTTAATGAAAAGAACAAACATGCAATGACTCTAGCTATGGTTTGTGAAAAGAACATGCATGCAATGACTCTGCTGGATCCTTATCTGGGTTGTGAAAAGAACAGACATGCAATGACTCTAACTATGGTTTGTGAAAAGAAGACACATGCAATGAACTCTAGATGTGGTTTGCGAAAAGAACTCTAGATGTGGTTTGTGAAAAAAACACACATGCAATGACTCTAGATGTGGTTAATGAAAATAACACACATGCAATTACTATAGATGTGGTTTGTAAAAAGAACACACATGCAATGAATCTGGTGGATCCATATGTGGGTTGTGAAAAGAGCAGACATGCAATGACTCTAGTTGTGGTTTGTGAAAAGAACACACATGCAATGAACTCTGGTGGATGTGGTTTGTGAGAAGAACACACATGCAATGACTCTAGATGTAGTTTGTGAAAAGAACACACATGCAATGACACTAGGTGATCCATGTGTGGTTTGTGAGAAGACCACACATGCAATGACTCTAGATGTGGTTTGTGAAAAGAACACACATGCAATGACACTGGTGGATCCATATGTGGTTTGTGAAAAGAACAAACATGCAATGACTCTAGACGTGGTTTGAGAGAAGAACACACATGCCATGACACTGCTGGATCAATATGTGGTTTGTGAAAAGAACATACATCCAATGACTCTAGCTATGGTTTGTGAAAAAGAACACACATGCAATGAACTGGTGGATCCATATGTGGTTTGTGAAAAGAACACACATGCAATGACACTGGTGGATCCATATGTGCTTTTATGAAAAGAGCAGACATGCAATGACTCTAGATGTGGTCTGTGAGAAGAACACACATGCAATGACTCTAGATGTGGTTTGTGAGAAGAACACACATGCCATGACACTGGTGGATCAATATATGGTTTGTGAAAAGAACATACATCCAATGACTCTAGCTGTGGTTTGTGAAAAGAACACACATGCAATGAACTCTGGTGGATCCGTATGTCGTTTGTGAGAAGAACACACATGCAATGACTCTAGAGGTGGTTTGTGAAAAGAACACACATGCAATGACATGTGGATCCATATGAGGTTTGTGAAAAGAACACACCTGCAATGAATCTAGATGTGGTTAATGAAAAGAACACACATGCAATGACTCTAGCTGTGGTTTGTGAAAAGAACACGCATGCAATGACTCTGGTGGATCCTTATGTGGGTGTTGAAAAGAACAGACATGCAATGACTCTAGCCGTGGTTTGTGAAAAGAACACACATGCAATGAACTCTGGTGGATCCATATGTGGTTTGTGAGAACAACACACGTGCAATGACTCTAGATGTGGTTTGTGAAAAGAACACACATGCAATAACACTGGTGGATCCATATGTGGTTTGTGAAAAGAACAAACATGCAATGACTCTACATGTGGTTTGTGAAAAGAACACAAATGCAATGACTCTAGATGCGGTTTGTGAAAAGAACACACATGCAATGACACTGGTGGATCAATATGTGGTTTGTGAAAAGAACATACATCCAATGAATGTAGTTGTGGTTTGTGAAAAGAACACACATGCAATGACACTGGTGCATCCATGTGTGGTTTGTGAGAAGAACAAACATGCAATGACTCTAGCTGTGGTTTGTGAAAAGAACAGACATGCAATGACTCTAGCAGTGTTTTGTGAAAAGAACACACATGTAATGACTCTAGATGTGGTTTGTGAAAATAACACACATGCAAAGTGGATCCATATGTGGTTTGTGAAAAGAACACACATGCAATGAGTCTAGATGTGGTTTGTGAAAAGAACACACATGTAATGACTCAAGATATGGTTTGTGAAAAGAACACACATGCAATAACACTGGTGGATCAATATGTGGTTTGTGAAAAGAACATATATCCAATGACTCTAGTTGTGGTTTGTGAAAAGAACACACATGCAATGCCTCTAGATGTGGTTTGTGAAAAGAACAGACATTCAATGACTCTGGTGGGTCCTTATGTGGTTTGTGAAAAGAATAGACATTCAATGACTCTATGTGCGGTTTGTGAAAAGAACACACATGCAATGAACTCTGGTGGATCCATATGTGGTTTGTGAGAAGAACACACATGCAGTGACTCTATATGTGGTTTGTGAAAAGAACACACATGCAATGACACTGGTGGATCCATATGTGGTTTGTGACAAGAACACACATGCAATGACTCTAGATATGGTTAATGAAAAGAACACACATGCAATGACTCTAGATGTGGTTTGTGAGAAGAACACACATGCAATGACACTGGTGGATCAATATGTGGTTTGTGAAAAGAACAGACACCCAATCACTCTAGATGTGGTTTGTCAGAAGAACACACATGCAATTACTCTAGATGTGGTTTGTGAGAATAACACATGCAATGATTCTAGCTGTGGTTAATGAAAAGAACAGAGATGCAATTACTCTGGTGGTTCCTTGTATGGTTTATTGAAAGAATAGATATGCAATGACTCTAGTTGTGGTTTCTGAGAAGAACAGACATGCAATGACTCTAGATGTGGTTTGTGAAAAGAAAACACATGGAATGACACTTGTGGATCAATATGTGATTTGTGAAAAGAACAGACATCCAATGACTCTAGATGTGGTTTGTGAAAAGAACACACATGCAATGACTCTGGTGGATCCTTATGTGGTTTGTGAAAAGAACAGACATGGAATGACTCTAGTTGTGGTTTGTGAAAAGAACAGACATGCAATGAACTCTGGTGGATCCATATGTGGTTTGTGAGAAGAACACACATGCAATGACTCTAGATGTGGTTTGTGAAAAGAACACACATGCAATGACACTGGTGGATCCATATGTGGTTTGTGAAAACAGCACACATGCAATGACTCTAGATGTCGTTAATGAAAAGAACACACATGCAATTACTCTAGATGTAGTTTGTGAAAAGAACACACATGCAATGACACTAGTGGATCAATATGTGGTTTGTGAAAAGAACATACATCTAATGACTGTAGTTGTGGTTTGTGAAAAGAACCCACATGCAATGACACTGGTGGATCCATGTGTGGTTTGTGAGAAGAACAGACATGCAATGACTCTAGCTGTGGTTTGTGAAAAGAACAGACATGCAATGACTCTAGCTGTGGTTTGTGAAAAGAACACACATGTAATGACTCTAGATGTGGTTTGTGAAAAGAACACACATGCAATGACACTGATGGATCAATATGTGGTTTGTGAAAAGAACATATATCCAATTACTCTAGTTGTGGTTTGTGAAAAGAACACACATGCAATGCCTCTAGATGTGGTTTGTGAAAAGAACAGACATGCAATGACTCTGGTGGGTCCTTATATGGTTTGTGAAAAGAATAGACATGGAATGACTCAATTTGTGGTTTGTGAAAAGAACACACATGCAATGACTCTAGATGTGGTTTGTGAAAAGAACACACATGCAATGACACTGGTGGATCAATATGTGGTTTGTGAAAATAATAGACATCCAATGACTCTAGATGTGGTTTATGAGAAGAACACACATGCAATGACTCTAGGTGTGGTTTGTGAGAAGAACACACATGCAATGATTCTAGCTGTGGTTAATGAAAAGAACAGAGGTGCAATGACTCTGGTGGTTCCTTGTATGGTTTATTGAAAGAACAGATATGCAATGACTCTAGCTGTGGTTTCTGAGAAGAACAGACATGCAATGACTCTAGATGTGGTTTGTGAAAAGAAACCACATGCAATGACACTGGTGGATCAATATGTGATTTCTGAAAAGAACAGACATCCAATGACTCTAGATGTGGTTTGTGAAAAGAACACACATGCAATGACTCTGGTGGATCCTTATGTGGTTTGTGAAAAGAACAGACATGCAATGACTCTAGTTGTGGTTTGTGAAAAGAACACACATGCAATGAACTCTGGTGGATCCATATGTGGTTTGTGACAAGAACACACATGCAATGACTCTAGATGTGGTTTGTGAAAAGAACACACATGCAATGACACTGGTGGATCCATATGTGGTTTGTGAAAACAGCACACATGCAATGACTCTAGATGTGGTTAATGAAAAGAACACACATGCAATTACTCTAGATGTGGTTTGTGAAAAGAACACACATGCAATGACTCTGGTGGATCCTTATGTGGGTTGTGAAAAGAACAGACATGCAATGACTCTAGTTGTGGTTTGTGAAAAGAACACACATGCAATGAACTCTGGAGGCTCCAAATGTGGTTTGTGAGAAGAACACACATGCAATGACTCTAGATGTAGTTTTTGAAAAGAACACACATGCAATTACACTGGTGGATCCATATGTGGTTTGTGAAAAGAACAGACATGCAATGACTCTAGATGTGTTTTGTGAGAAGAACACACATCGAATGACACTGGTGGATCAATATGTGGTTTGTGAAAAGAACATACATCCAATGACTCTAGCTCTGGTTTGTGAAAAGAACACACATGCAATGAACTCTGGTGGATCCATATTTCATTTGTGAGAAGAAACACATGCAATGACTCTAGATGTGGTTTGTGAAACGAACAGACATGCAATGACTCTAGCTGTGGTTCGTGAAATGAACACACATACAATAACTCTAGATGTGGTTTGTGAAAAGAACACACATGCAATGACATTAGTGGAACCATATGTGGTTTGTGAAAAGAACACACATGCAATGACTCTAGATGTGTTTTGTCAAAAGAACACACATGCAATGACTCTAGATGTGGTTTGTGAAAAGAACACACATGCAATAAAACTGGTGGATCAGTATGTGGTTTGTGAAAAGAACATACATCCAATGACTCTAGCTGTGGTTTGTGAAAAGAACACATATGCAATGCCTCTAGATGTGGTTTGTGAAGAGAACACACATGCAATGACTCTGGTGGATCCTTATGTGGTTTGTCAAAAGAACAGACATGCAATGACTCTAGCTGTGGTTTGTGAAAAGAACACACATGCAATGACATTGGTGGATCAATATGTTGTTTGTGAAAAGAACATACATCCAATGACTCTAGTTGTGGTTTGTGAAAAGAACACATATGGAATGACACTGGTGGATCCATGTGTGGTTTGTGAGAAGAACACACATGCAATGACTCTAGATGTGGTTTGTGAAAAGAACACGCATGCAATGACTCTAGATGTGGGTTGTGAAAAGAACATACATGCAATGACTCTAGTTGTGGTTTGTGAAAAAACACACATGTAATGAACTCTGGTGGATCAATATGTGGTTTGTGAGAAGAACACAAATGCAATGACTCTAGATGTAGTTTGTGAAAAGAACACACATACAATGACACTGGTGGATCCATATGTGGTTTGTGAGAAGAACACACATGCAATGACTATAGATGTGGTTTGTGAAAAGAACTCACATGCAATAACACTGGTGGATCAATATGTGGTTTGTGAAAAGAACATACATCCAATGACTCTAGCTGTGGTTTGTGAAAAGAACACACATCCAATGCCTCTAGATATGGTTTGTGAAAAGAACACACATAAAATGAACTCTGGTGGATCCATATGTGGTTTGTGAGAAGAACATTCATGCAATGACTCTAGATGTGGTTTGTGAAAAGAACACACATGCAATGACACTGGTGGATCCATATGTGGTTTGTGAGAAGAATACAAATGAAATGACTCTAGATGTAGTTTGTGAAAAGAACACACATACAATGACACTGGTGGATCCACATGTGGTTTGTGAGAAGAACACACATTCAATGACTCTAGATGTGGTTTGTGAAAAGAACTCACATGCAATAACACTGGTGGATCAATATGTGGTTTGTGAAAAGAACATACATCCAATGACTCTAGCTATGGTTTGTGAAAAGAACACACATGCAATGCCTCTAGATATGGTTTGTGAAAAGAACACACATGCAATGACTCTGGTGGATCCTTATGTGGTTTGTGAAAAGAACAGACATGCAATGACTCTAGCTATGGTTTGTGAAAAGAACACACATAAAATGAACTCTAGTAGATCCATATGTGGTTTGTGAGAAGAACATTCATGCAGTGACTCTAGATGTGGTTTGTGAAAAGAACGCACATGCAATGACACTGGTGGATCCATATGTGGTTTGTGAAAAGAACAGACATGCAATGACTCTAGATGTGGTTTGTGAGAAGAACACACATGCAATGACTCTCGTGGATCCATATGTGGGTTGTGAATAGAACGGACATGCAATGACTCTAGCTGTGGTTTGTGAAAAGAACACACATGCAATGACCTCTGGTGGATCCATATGTGGTTTGTGAGAAGAACAGACATGTAATGACTCTAGCTATGGTTTGTGAAAAGAACACACATGCAATGACTCGAGATGTGGTTTGTGAAAAGAACATTCATGCAATGACTCTGGCGGATCCTTATCTGGGTTGTGAAAAGAATAGACATGCAATGACTCTAGCTGTGGTTTGTGTAAAGAAGACACATGCAATGAACTCTGGTGGATCCATATCTGGTTTGTGAGAATAACACCCATGCAATGACTCTAGATGTGGTTTGTGAAAAGAACACAGATGCAATGACACTGGTGGATCCATATGTGGTTTGTGAAAATAATAGACTTCCAATGACCCTACCTGTGGTTAATGAAATGAACACACATGCAATGACACTGGTGGATCGATATGTGGTTTGTGATAACAACACACATGCAATGACTCTAGATGTGGTTTGCGAAAAGAACACAAATGCAATGACAATAGATGTGGTTTGTGAAAAGAACACACATGCAATGACATTGGTGGATCAATATGTTGTTTGTGAAAAGAACATACATCCAATGACTCTAGTTGTGGTTTGTGAAAAGAACACATATGGAATGACACTGGTGGATCCATGTGTGGTTTGTGAGAAGAACACACATGCAATGACTCTAGATGTGGTTTGTGAAAAGAACACGCATGCAATGACTCTAGATGTGGGTTGTGAAAAGAACATACATGCAATGACTCTAGTTGTGGTTTGTGAAAAAACACACATGTAATGAACTCTGGTGGATCAATATGTGGTTTGTGAGAAGAACACAAATGCAATGACTCTAGATGTAGTTTGTGAAAAGAACACACATACAATGACACTGGTGGATCCATATGTGGTTTGTGAGAAGAACACACATGCAATGACTATAGATGTGGTTTGTGAAAAGAACTCACATGCAATAACACTGGTGGATCAATATGTGGTTTGTGAAAAGAACATACATCCAATGACTCTAGCTGTGGTTTGTGAAAAGAACACACATCCAATGCCTCTAGATATGGTTTGTGAAAAGAACACACATAAAATGAACTCTGGTGGATCCATATGTGGTTTGTGAGAAGAACATTCATGCAATGACTCTAGATGTGGTTTGTGAAAAGAACACACATGCAATGACACTGGTGGATCCATATGTGGTTTGTGAGAAGAATACAAATGAAATGACTCTAGATGTAGTTTGTGAAAAGAACACACATACAATGACACTGGTGGATCCACATGTGGTTTGTGAGAAGAACACACATTCAATGACTCTAGATGTGGTTTGTGAAAAGAACTCACATGCAATAACACTGGTGGATCAATATGTGGTTTGTGAAAAGAACATACATCCAATGACTCTAGCTATGGTTTGTGAAAAGAACACACATGCAATGCCTCTAGATATGGTTTGTGAAAAGAACACACATGCAATGACTCTGGTGGATCCTTATGTGGTTTGTGAAAAGAACAGACATGCAATGACTCTAGCTATGGTTTGTGAAAAGAACACACATAAAATGAACTCTAGTAGATCCATATGTGGTTTGTGAGAAGAACATTCATGCAGTGACTCTAGATGTGGTTTGTGAAAAGAACGCACATGCAATGACACTGGTGGATCCATATGTGGTTTGTGAAAAGAACAGACATGCAATGACTCTAGATGTGGTTTGTGAGAAGAACACACATGCAATGACTCTCGTGGATCCATATGTGGGTTGTGAATAGAACGGACATGCAATGACTCTAGCTGTGGTTTGTGAAAAGAACACACATGCAATGACCTCTGGTGGATCCATATGTGGTTTGTGAGAAGAACAGACATGTAATGACTCTAGCTATGGTTTGTGAAAAGAACACACATGCAATGACTCGAGATGTGGTTTGTGAAAAGAACATTCATGCAATGACTCTGGCGGATCCTTATCTGGGTTGTGAAAAGAATAGACATGCAATGACTCTAGCTGTGGTTTGTGTAAAGAAGACACATGCAATGAACTCTGGTGGATCCATATCTGGTTTGTGAGAATAACACCCATGCAATGACTCTAGATGTGGTTTGTGAAAAGAACACAGATGCAATGACACTGGTGGATCCATATGTGGTTTGTGAAAATAATAGACTTCCAATGACCCTACCTGTGGTTAATGAAATGAACACACATGCAATGACACTGGTGGATCGATATGTGGTTTGTGATAACAACACACATGCAATGACTCTAGATGTGGTTTGCGAAAAGAACACAAATGCAATGACAATAGATGTGGTTTGTGAAAAGAACACACATGCAATGACATTGGTGGATCAATATGTTGTTTGTGAAAAGAACATACATCCAATGACTCTAGTTGTGGTTTGTGAAAAGAACACATATGGAATGACACTGGTGGATCCATGTGTGGTTTGTGAGAAGAACACACATGCAATGACTCTAGATGTGGTTTGTGAAAAGAACACGCATGCAATGACTCTAGATGTGGGTTGTGAAAAGAACATACATGCAATGACTCTAGTTGTGGTTTGTGAAAAAACACACATGTAATGAACTCTGGTGGATCAATATGTGGTTTGTGAGAAGAACACAAATGCAATGACTCTAGATGTAGTTTGTGAAAAGAACACACATACAATGACACTGGTGGATCCATATGTGGTTTGTGAGAAGAACACACATGCAATGACTATAGATGTGGTTTGTGAAAAGAACTCACATGCAATAACACTGGTGGATCAATATGTGGTTTGTGAAAAGAACATACATCCAATGACTCTAGCTGTGGTTTGTGAAAAGAACACACATCCAATGCCTCTAGATATGGTTTGTGAAAAGAACACACATAAAATGAACTCTGGTGGATCCATATGTGGTTTGTGAGAAGAACATTCATGCAATGACTCTAGATGTGGTTTGTGAAAAGAACACACATGCAATGACACTGGTGGATCCATATGTGGTTTGTGAGAAGAATACAAATGAAATGACTCTAGATGTAGTTTGTGAAAAGAACACACATACAATGACACTGGTGGATCCACATGTGGTTTGTGAGAAGAACACACATTCAATGACTCTAGATGTGGTTTGTGAAAAGAACTCACATGCAATAACACTGGTGGATCAATATGTGGTTTGTGAAAAGAACATACATCCAATGACTCTAGCTATGGTTTGTGAAAAGAACACACATGCAATGCCTCTAGATATGGTTTGTGAAAAGAACACACATGCAATGACCTCTGGTGGATCCATATGTGGTTTGTGAGAAGAACAGACATGTAATGACTCTAGCTATGGTTTGTGAAAAGAACACACATGCAATGACTCGAGATGTGGTTTGTGAAAAGAACATTCATGCAATGACTCTGGCGGATCCTTATCTGGGTTGTGAAAAGAATAGACATGCAATGACTCTAGCTGTGGTTTGTGTAAAGAAGACACATGCAATGAACTCTGGTGGATCCATATCTGGTTTGTGAGAATAACACCCATGCAATGACTCTAGATGTGGTTTGTGAAAAGAACACAGATGCAATGACACTGGTGGATCCATATGTGGTTTGTGAAAATAATAGACTTCCAATGACCCTACCTGTGGTTAATGAAATGAACACACATGCAATGACACTGGTGGATCGATATGTGGTTTGTGATAACAACACACATGCAATGACTCTAGATGTGGTTTGCGAAAAGAACACAAATGCAATGACAATAGATGTGGTTTGTGAAAAGAACACACATGCAATGACATTGGTGGATCAATATGTGGTTTGTGAAAAGAACATACATCCAATGACTCTAGTTGTGGTTTGTGAAAAGAACACATATGGAATGACACTGGTGGATCCATGTGTGGTTTGTGAGAAGAACACACATGCAATGACTCTAGATGTGGTTTGTGAAAAGAACACGCATGCAATGACTCTAGATGTGGGTTGTGAAAAGAACATACATGCAATGACTCTAGATGTGGTTTGTGAAAAAACACACATGTAATGAACTCTGGTGGATCAATATGTGGTTTGTGAGAAGAACACAAATGCAATGACTCTAGATGTAGTTTGTGAAAAGAACACACATACAATGACACTGGTGGATCCATATGTGGTTTGTGAGAAGAACACACATGCAATGACTATAGATGTGGTTTGTGAAAAGAACTCACATGCAATAACACTGGTGGATCAATATGTGGTTTGTGAAAAGAACATACATCCAATGACTCTAGCTGTGGTTTGTGAAAAGAACACACATCCAATGCCTCTAGATATGGTTTGTGAAAAGAACACACATAAAATGAACTCTGGTGGATCCATATGTGGTTTGTGAGAAGAACATTCATGCAATGACTCTAGATGTGGTTTGTGAAAAGAACACACATGCAATGACACTGGTGGATCCATATGTGGTTTGTGAGAAGAATACAAATGAAATGACTCTAGATGTAGTTTGTGAAAAGAACACACATACAATGACACTGGTGGATCCACATGTGGTTTGTGAGAAGAACACACATTCAATGACTCTAGATGTGGTTTGTGAAAAGAACTCACATGCAATAACACTGGTGGATCAATATGTGGTTTGTGAAAAGAACATACATCCAATGACTCTAGCTATGGTTTGTGAAAAGAACACACATGCAATGCCTCTAGATATGGTTTGTGAAAAGAACACACATGCAATGACTCTGGTGGATCCTTATGTGGTTTGTGAAAAGAACAGACATGCAATGACTCTAGCTATGGTTTGTGAAAAGAACACACATAAAATGAACTCTAGTAGATCCATATGTGGTTTGTGAGAAGAACATTCATGCAGTGACTCTAGATGTGGTTTGTGAAAAGAACGCACATGCAATGACACTGGTGGATCCATATGTGGTTTGTGAAAAGAACAGACATGCAATGACTCTAGATGTGGTTTGTGAGAAGAACACACATGCAATGACTCTCGTGGATCCATATGTGGGTTGTGAATAGAACGGACATGCAATGACTCTAGCTGTGGTTTGTGAAAAGAACACACATGCAATGACCTCTGGTGGATCCATATGTGGTTTGTGAGAAGAACAGACATGTAATGACTCTAGCTATGGTTTGTGAAAAGAACACACATGCAATGACTCGAGATGTGGTTTGTGAAAAGAACATTCATGCAATGACTCTGGCGGATCCTTATCTGGGTTGTGAAAAGAATAGACATGCAATGACTCTAGCTGTGGTTTGTGTAAAGAAGACACATGCAATGAACTCTGGTGGATCCATATCTGGTTTGTGAGAATAACACCCATGCAATGACTCTAGATGTGGTTTGTGAAAAGAACACAGATGCAATGACACTGGTGGATCCATATGTGGTTTGTGAAAATAATAGACTTCCAATGACCCTACCTGTGGTTAATGAAATGAACACACATGCAATGACACTGGTGGATCGATATGTGGTTTGTGATAACAACACACATGCAATGACTCTAGATGTGGTTTGCGAAAATAACACAAATGCAATGACAATAGATGTGGTTTGTGAAAAGAACACACATGCAATGACATTGGTGGATCAATATGTTGTTTGTGAAAAGAACATACATCCAATGACTCTAGTTGTGGTTTGTGAAAAGAACACATATGGAATGACACTGGTGGATCCATGTGTGGTTTGTGAGAAGAACACACATGCAATGACTCTAGATGTGGTTTGTGAAAAGAACACGCATGCAATGACTCTAGATGTGGGTTGTGAAAAGAACATACATGCAATGACTCTAGTTGTGGTTTGTGAAAAAACACACATGTAATGAACTCTGGTGGATCAATATGTGGTTTGTGAGAAGAACACAAATGCAATGACTCTAGATGTAGTTTGTGAAAAGAACACACATACAATGACACTGGTGGATCCATATGTGGTTTGTGAGAAGAACACACATGCAATGACTATAGATGTGGTTTGTGAAAAGAACTCACATGCAATAACACTGGTGGATCAATATGTGGTTTGTGAAAAGAACATACATCCAATGACTCTAGCTGTGGTTTGTGAAAAGAACACACATCCAATGCCTCTAGATATGGTTTGTGAAAAGAACACACATAAAATGAACTCTGGTGGATCCATATGTGGTTTGTGAGAAGAACATTCATGCAATGACTCTAGATGTGGTTTGTGAAAAGAACACACATGCAATGACACTGGTGGATCCATATGTGGTTTGTGAGAAGAATACAAATGAAATGACTCTAGATGTAGTTTGTGAAAAGAACACACATACAATGACACTGGTGGATCCACATGTGGTTTGTGAGAAGAACACACATTCAATGACTCTAGATGTGGTTTGTGAAAAGAACTCACATGCAATAACACTGGTGGATCAATATGTGGTTTGTGAAAAGAACATACATCCAATGACTCTAGCTATGGTTTGTGAAAAGAACACACATGCAATGCCTCTAGATATGGTTTGTGAAAAGAACACACATGCAATGACTCTGGTGGATCCTTATGTGGTTTGTGAAAAGAACAGACATGCAATGACTCTAGCTATGGTTTGTGAAAAGAACACACATAAAATGAACTCTAGTAGATCCATATGTGGTTTGTGAGAAGAACATTCATGCAGTGACTCTAGATGTGGTTTGTGAAAAGAACACACATGCAATGACACTGGTGGATCCATATGTGGTTTGTGAAAAGAACACACATGCAATGACTCTAGATGTAGTTTGTGAGAAGAACACACATGCAATGACTCTCGTGGATCCATATGTGGGTTGTGAAAAGAATAGACATGCAATGACTCTCGATGTGGTTTGTGAAAACAACACACATGAAATGAACTCTGGTGGTTCCATATGTGGTTTGTGAGAAGAACACACATGCAATGACTCTAGATGTGGTTTCTGAAAAGAACACACATGCAATGACATTGGTGGATCCATATGTGGTTAGTGAAAATAACAGACATGCAATGACTATAGATGTGGTTTGTGAGAAGAACACACATGCAATGACTCTAGATGTGGTTTGTGAGAAGAACACACCTGCAATGAAACTGGTGGATCAATATGTGGTTTGTGAAAACAACATACATCGAATGACTCTAGCTGTGGTTTGTGAAAAGAACACACATGCAATGAACTCTGGTGGATCCATATGTCATTTGCGAGAAGAACACACATGCAATGACTCTAGATGTGGTTTGTGAAAAGAACACACATGCAATGACTCTAGATGTGGTTTGTGAAAAGAACACACATGCAATGACACTTGTGGATACATATGTGGTTTGTGAAAAGAACACACATGCAAGGACTCTAGATGTGGTTAATGAAAAGAACACACATGCAATGACTCTAGCTGTGGTTTGTGAAAAGAAGACGCATGCAATGACTCTAGTGGATCCTTATGTGGGTTCTGAAAAGAACAAACATGCAATGACTCTAGCTGTGGTTTGTGAAAAGACACACATAAAATGAACTCTGGTGGATCCATATGTGGTTTGTGAGAATAACACACATGCAATGACTCTAGATGTGGTTTGTGAAAAGAACTCACATGAAATAACACTGGTGGATCCGTATGTGGTTTGTGAAAAGAACAAACATGCAATGACTCTAGCTGTGGTTAATGAAATGAACTCGCATGCAATGACACTAGTGGATCCATATGTGGTTTGTGAGAATAACACACATGCAATGACTCTAGATGTTGTTTGTGAAAAGAACACACATGCAATGACTCTAGATGTGGTTTGTGAAAAGAACACAAATGCAATGACTCTAGATGTGGTTTGTGAAAATAACACACATGCAATGACACTGGTGGATCAATATGTGGTTTGTGAAAAGAACATACATCCAATGACTCTAGCTGTGGTTTGTGAAAAGAACATACATGCAATGACACTAGTGGATCCATGTGTGGTTTGTGAGAAGAACACACATGCAATGAATCTTGATGTGGTTTGTGAAAAGAACACACATGCAATGACACTGGTGGATCCATATGTGGTTTGTGAAAAGAACACACATGCAATGACTCTGGTGGATCCATATGTGGGTTCTGAAAAGAACAGACATGCAATGACTCTAGCTGTGGTTTGTGAAAAGAACACCCATGCAATGAACTCTGGTGGATGCATATGTGGTTTGTGAGAAGAACACACATACAATGACTCTAGATGTGGTTTGTGAAAAGAACACACATGCAATGACACTGGTGGATCCATATGTGGTTTGTGAAAAGAACAAACATGCAATGACTCTAGATGTGGTTTGTCAGAAGAACACACATGCAATGACTCTAAATGTGGTTTGTGAGAAGAACACACATGCAATGACACTGGTGGATCAATATGTGGTTTGTGAAAACAACATACATCGAATGACTCTAGCTGTGGTTTGTGAAAAGAACACACATGCAATGAACTCTCGTGGATCCATATGTTATTTGTGAGAAGAGCACACATGCAATGACTCTAGATGTGGTTTGTGAAAAGAACACACATGCAATGACACTTGTGGATACATATGTGGTTTGTGAAAAGAACACACATGCAAGGACTCTAGATGTGGTTAATGAAAAGAACACACATGCAATGACTCTAGCTGTGGTTTGTGAAAAGAAGACGCATGCAATGACTCTAGTGGATCCTTATGTGGGTTCTGAAAAGAACAAACATGCAATGACTCTAGCTGTGGTTTGTGAAAAACACACATAAATTGAACTCTGGTGGATCCATATGTGGTTTGTGAGAATAACACACATGCAATGACTCTAGATGTGGTTTGTGAAAAGAACTCACATGAAATAACACTGGTGGATCCGTATGTGGTTTGTGAAAAGAACAAACATGCAATGACTCTAGCTGTGGTTAATGAAATGAACTCGCATGCAATGACACTAGTGGATCCATATGTGGTTTGTGAGAATAACACACATGCAATGACTCTAGATGTTCTTTGTGAAAAGAACACACATGCAATGACTCTAGATGTGGTTTGTGAAAAGAACACAAATGCAATGACTCTAGATGTGGTTTGTGAAAATAACACACATGCAATGACACTGGTGGATCAATATGTGGTTTGTGAAAAGAACATACATCCAATGACTCTAGCTGTGGTTTGTGAAAAGAACATACATGCAATGACACTAGTGGATCCATGTGTGGTTTGTGAGAAGAACACACATGCAATGAATCTTGATGTGGTTTGTGAAAAGAACACACATGCAATGACACTGGTGGATCCATATGTGGTTTGTGAAAAGAACACACATGCAATGACTCTGGTGGATCCATATGTGGGTTGTGAAAAGAACAGACATGCAATGACTCTAGCTGTGGTTTGTGAAAAGAACACCCATGCAATGAACTCTGGTGGATGCATATGTGGTTTGTGAGAAGAACACACATACAATGACTCTAGATGTGGTTTGTGAAAAGAACACACATGCAATGACACTGGTGGATCCATATGTGGTTTGTGAAAAGAACAGACATGCAATGACTCTAGATGTGGTTTGTGAGAAGAACACACATGCAATGACTCTAAATGTGGTTTGTGAGAAGAACACACATGCAATGACACTGGTGGATCAATATGTGGTTTGTGAAAGAACATACATCCAATGACTCTAGTTGTGGTTTGTGAAAAGAACACACATGCAATGAACTCTGGTGGATCCATATGTTATTTGTGAGAAGAGCACACATGCTATGACTCTAGATGTGGTTTGTGAAAAGAACACACATGCAATGACACTTGTGGATCCATATGTGGTTTGTGAAAAGAACACACATGCTAGGACTCTAGATGTGGTTAATGAAAAGAACACACATGCAATGACTCTAGCTATGGTTTGTGAAAAGAACATTCATGCAATGACTCTGGTGGATCCTTATCTGGGTTGTGAAAAGAATAGACATGCAATGACTCTAGCTGTGGTCTGTGTAAAGAAGACACATGCAATGAACTCTGGTGGATCCATATCTAGTTTGTGAGAATAACACCCATGCAATGACTCTAGATGTGGTTTGTGAAAAGAACACAGATGCAATGACACTGGTGGATCCATATGTGGTTTGTGAAAATAATAGACTTCCAATGACCCTACCCGTGGTTAATGAAATGAACACACATGCAATGACACTGGTGGATCGATATGTGGTTTGTGATAACAACACACATGCAATGACTCTAGATGTGGTTTGCAAAAAGAACACAAATGCAATGACAATAGATGTGGTTTGTGAAAAGAACACACATGCAATGACATTGGTGGATCAATATGTGGTTTGTGAAAAGAACATACATCCAATGACTCTAGTTGTGGTTTGTGAAAAGAACACATATGCAATGACACTGGTGGATCCATGTGTGGTTTGTGAGAAGAACACACAAGCAATGACTCTAGATGTGGTTTGTGAAAAGAACACACATGCAATGACTCTAGATGTGGGTTGTGAAAAGAACAAACATGCAATGACTCTAGTTGTGGTTTGTGAAAAAACACACAGGTAATGAACTCTGGTGGATCCATATGTGGTTTGTGAGAAGAACACATATGCAATGACTCTAGATGTAGTTTGTGAAAAGAACACACATACAATGACACTGGTGGATCCATATGTGGTTTGTGAGAAGAACACACGTGCAATGACTCTAGATGTGGTTTGTGAAAAGGACTCACATGCAATGACTCTAGATGTGGTTTGTGAGAAGAACACACATGCAACGACTCTGGTGGATCCATATGTGGGTTGTGAAAAGAATAGACATGCAATGACTCTCGATGTGGTTTGTGAAAAGAACACACATGAAATGAACTCTGGTGGTTCCATATGTGGTGTGTGAGAAGAACACACATGCAATGACTCTAGATGTGGTTTGTGAAAACAACACACATGCAATGACATTGGTGGATCCATATGTGGTTAGTGAAAATAACAGACATGCAATGACTATAGATGTGGTTTGTGAGAAGAACACACATGCAATGACTCTAGATGTGGTTTGTGAGAAGAACACACATGCAATGAAACTGGTGGATCAATATGTGGTTTGTGAAAACAACATACATCGAATGACTCTAGCTGTGATTTGTGAAAAGAACACACATGCAATGAACTCTGGTGGATCCATATGTCGTTTGCGAGAAGAACACACATGCAATGACTCTAGATGTGGTTTGTGAAAAGAACACACATGCAATGACACTTGTGGATACATATGTGGTTTGTGAAAAGAACACACATGCAAGGACTCTAGATGTGGTTAATGAAAAGAACACACATGCAATGATTCTAGCTGTGGTTTGTGAAAAGAAGACGCATGCAATGACTCTAGTGGATCCTTATGTGGGTTCTGAAAAGAACAAACATGCAATGACTCTAGCTGTGGTTTGTGAAAAGAACACACATAAAATGAACTCTGGTGGATCCATATGTGGTTTGTGAGAATAACACACATGCAATGACTCTAGATGTGGTTTGTGAAAAGAACTCACATGAAATAACACTGGTGGATCCGTATGTGGTTTGTGAAAAGAACAAACATGCAATGACTCTAGCTGTGGTTAATGAAATGAACATGCGTGCAATGACACTAGTGGATCCATATGTGGTTTGTGAGAATAACACACTTGTAATGACTCTAGATGTTGTTTGTGAAAAGAACACACATGCAATGACTCTAGATGTTGTTTGTGAAAAGAACACACATGCAATGACTCTAGATGTGGTTTGTGAAAATAACACACATGCAATGACACTGGTGGATCAATATGTGGTTTGTGAAAAGAACATACATCCAATGACTCTAGCTGTGGTTTGTGAAAAGAACATACATGCCATGACACTAGTGGATCCATGTGTGGTTTGTCAGAAGAACACACATGCAATGAATCTTGATGTGGTTTGTGAAAAAGAACACACATGCAATGACACTGGTGGATCCATATGTGGTTTGTGAAAATAACACACATGCAATGACTCTGGTGGATCCATATGTGGGTTGTGAAAAGAACAGACATGCAATGACTCTAGCTGTGGTTTGTGAAAAGAACACCCATGCAATGAACTCTGGTGGATGCATATGTGGTTTGTGAGAAGAACACACATACAATGACTCTAGATGTGGTTTGTGAAAAGAACACACATGCAATGACACTAGTGAATCCATATGTGGTTTGTGAAAAGAACATACATGCAATGACTCTAGATGTGGTTTGTGAGAAGAACACACATGCAATGACTCTAAATGTGGTTTGTGAGAAGAACACACATGCAATGACACTGGTGGATCAATATGTGGTTTGTGAAAAGAACATACATCCAATGACTCTAGCTGTGGTTTGTGAAAAGAACACACATGCAATGAACTCTGGTGGATCCATATGTTATTTGTGAGAAGAGCACACATGCAATGACTCTAGATGTGGTTTGTGAAAAGAACACACATGCAATGACACTTGTGGATCCATATGTGGTTTGTGAAAAGAACACACATGCTAGGACTCTAGATGTGGTTAATGAAAAGAACACACATGCAATGACTCTAGCTATGGTTTGTGAAAAGAACATTCATGCAATGACTCCGGTGGATCCTTATCTAGGTTGTGAAAAGAACAGACATGCAATGATTCTAGCTGTGGTTTGTGAAAAGAAGACACATGCAATGAACTCTGGTGGATCCATATCTGGTTTGTGAGAATAACACACATGCAATGACTCTAGATGTGGTTTGTGAAAAGAACACAGATGCAATGACACTGGTGGATCCATATGTGGTTTGTGAAAATAATAGACATGCAATGACTCTACCTGTGGTTAATGAAATGAACACACATGCAATGACACTGGTGGATCGATATGTGGTTTGTGATAACAACACACATGCAATGACTCTAGATGTGGTTTGCGAAAAGAACACAAATGCAATGACAATAGATGTGGTTTGTGAAAAGAACACACATGCAATGACATTGGTGGATCAATATGTGGTTTGTGAAAATAACATACATCCAATGACTCTAGTTGTGGTTTGTGAAAAGAACACATATGGAATGACACTGGTGGATCCATGTGTGGTTTGTGAGAAGAACACACATGCAATGACTCTAGATGTGGTTTGTGAAAAGAACACGCATGCAATGACTCTAGATGTGGGTTGTGAAAAGAACAGACATGCAATGACTCTAGTTGTGGTTTGTGAAAAAACACACATGTAATGAACTCTGGTGGATCAATATGTGGTTTGTGAGAAGAACACAAATGCAATGACTCTAGATGTAGTTTGTGAAAAGAACACACATACAATGACACTGGTGGATCCATATGTGGTTTGTGAGAAGAACACACATGCAATGACTATAGATGTGGTTTGTGAAAAGAACTCACATGCAATAACACTGGTGGATCAATATGTGGTTTGTGAAAAGAACATACATCCAATGACTCTAGCTGTGGTTTGTGAAAAGAACACACATCCAATGCCTCTAGATATGGTTTGTGAAAAGAACACACATAAAATGAACTCTGGTGGATCCATATGTGGTTTGTGAGAAGAACATTCATGCAATGACTCTAGATGTGGTTTGTGAAAAGAACACACATGCAATGACACTGGTGGATCCATATGTGGTTTGTGAAAAGAACAGACATGCAATGACTCTAGATGTGGTTTGTGAGAAGAACACACATGCAATGACTTTGGTGGATCCATATGTGGGTTGTGAAAAGAACGGACATGCAATGACTCTAGCTGTGGTTTGTGAAAAGAACACACATGCAATGACCTCTGGTGGATCCATATGTGGTTTGTGAGAAGAACAGACATGTAATGACTCTAGCTGTGGTTTGTGAAAGAACACACATGCAATGACTCTAGATGTAGTTTGTGAGAAGAACACACATGCAATGACTCTGGTGGATCCATATGTGGGTTGTGAAATGAATAGACATGCAATGACTCTCGATGTGGTTTGTGAAAACAACACACATGAAATGAACTCTGGTGGTTCCATATGTGGTTTGTGAGAAGAACACACATGCAATGACTCTAGATGTGGTTTGTGAAAAGAACACACATGCAATGACATTGGTGGATCCATATGTGGTTAGTGAAAATAACAGACATGCAATGACTATAGATGTGGTTTGTGAGAAGAACACACATGCAATGACTCTAGATGTGGTTTGTGAGAAGAACACACATGCAATGAAACTGGTGGATCAATATGTGGTTTGTGAAAACAACATACATTGAATGACTCTAGCTGTGGTTTGTGAAAAGAACACACATGCAATGAACTCTGGTGGATCCATATGTCATTTGCGAGAAGAACACACATGCAATGACTCTAGATGTGGTTTGTGAAAAGAACACACATGCAATGACACTTGTGGATACATATGTGGTTTGTGGAAAGAACACACATGCAAGGACTCTAGATGTGGTTAATGAAAAGAACACACATGCAATGACTCTAGCTGTGGTTTGTGAAAAGAAGACGCATGCAATGACTCTAGTGGATCCTTATGTGGGTTCTGAAAAGAACAAACATGCAATGACTCTAGCTGTGGTTTGTGAAAAAACACACATAAAATGAACTCTGGTGGATCCATATGTGGTTTGTGAGAATAACACACATGCAATGACTCTAGATGTGGTTTGTGAAAAGAACTCACATGAAATAACACTGGTGGATCCGTATGTGGTTTGTGAAAAGAACAAACATGCAATGACTCTAGCTGTGGTTAATGAAATGAACTCGCATGCAATGACACAAGTGGATCCATATGTGGTTTGTGAGAATAACACTAATGCAATGACTCTAGATGTTGTTTGTGAAAAGAACACACATGCAATGACTCTAGATGTGGTTTGTGAAAAGAACACAAATGCAATGACTCTAGATGTGGTTTGTGAAAATAACACACATGCAATGACACTGGTGGATCAATATGTGGTTTGTGAAAAGAACATACATCCAATGACTCTAGCTGTGGTTTGTGAAAAGAACATACATGCAACGACACTAGTGGATCCATGTGTGGTTTGTGAGAAGAACACACATGCAATGAATCTTGATGTGGTTTGTGAAAAGAACACACATGCAATGACACTGGTGGATCCATATGTGGTTTGTGAAAAGAACACACATGCAATGACTCTGGTGGATCCATATGTGGGTTGTGAAAAGAACAGACATGCAATGACTCTAGCTGTGGTTTGTGAAAAGAACACCCATGCAATGAACTCTGGTGGATGCATATGTGGTTTGTGAGAAGAACACACATACAATGACTCTAGATGTGGTTTGTGAAAAGAACACACATGCAATGACACTGGTGGATCCATATGTGGTTTGTGAAAAGAACAGACATGCAATGACTCTAGATGTGGTTTGTGAGATGAACACACATGCAATGACTCTAAATGTGGTTTGTGAGAAGAACACACATGCAATGACACTGGTGGATCAATATGTGGTTTGTGAAAGAACATACATCCAATGACTCTAGCTGTGGTTTGTGAAAAGAACACACATGCAATGAACTCTGGTGGATCCATATGTTATTTGTGAGAAGAGCACACATGCAATGACTCTAGATGTGGTTTGTGAAAAGAACACACATGCAATGACACTTGTGGATCCATATGTGGTTTGTGAAAAGAACACACATGCTACGACTCTAGATGTGGTTAATGAAAAGAACACACATGCAATGACTCTAGCTATGGTTTGTGAAAAGAACATTCATGCAATGACTCTGGTGGATCCTTATCTGGGTTGTGAAAAGAATAGACATGCAATGACTCTAGCTGTGGTTTGTGTAAAGAAGACACATGCAATGAACTCTGGTGGATCCATATCTGGTTTGTGAGAATAACACCCATGCAATGACTCTAGATGTGGTTTGTGAAAAGAACACAGATGCAATGACACTGGTGGATCCATATGTGGTTTGTGAAAATAATAGACTTCCAATGACCCTACCTGTGGTTAATGAAATGAACACACATGCAATGACACTGGTGGATCGATATGTGGTTTGTGATAACAACACACATGCAATGACTCTAGATGTGGTTTGCGAAAAGAACACAAATGCAATGACAATAGATGTGGTTTGTGAAAAGAACACACATGCAATGACATTGGTGGATCAATATGTGGTTTGTGAAAAGAACATACATCCAATGACTCTAGTTGTGGTTTGTGAAAAGAACACATATGGAATGACACTGGTGGATCCATGTGTGGTTTGTGAGAAGAACACACATGCAATGACTCTAGATGTGGTTTGTGAAAAGAACACGCATGCAATGACTCTAGATGTGGGTTGTGAAAAGAACATACATGCAATGACTCTAGATGTGGTTTGTGAAAAAACACACATGTAATGAACTCTGGTGGATCAATATGTGGTTTGTGAGAAGAACACAAATGCAATGACTCTAGATGTAGTTTGTGAAAAGAACACACATACAATGACACTGGTGGATCCATATGTGGTTTGTGAGAAGAACACACATGCAATGACTATAGATGTGGTTTGTGAAAAGAACTCACATGCAATAACACTGGTGGATCAATATGTGGTTTGTGAAAAGAACATACATCCAATGACTCTAGCTGTGGTTTGTGAAAAGAACACACATCCAATGCCTCTAGATATGGTTTGTGAAAAGAACACACATAAAATGAACTCTGGTGGATCCATATGTGGTTTGTGAGAAGAACATTCATGCAATGACTCTAGATGTGGTTTGTGAAAAGAACACACATGCAATGACACTGGTGGATCCATATGTGGTTTGTGAGAAGAATACAAATGAAATGACTCTAGATGTAGTTTGTGAAAAGAACACACATACAATGACACTGGTGGATCCACATGTGGTTTGTGAGAAGAACACACATTCAATGACTCTAGATGTGGTTTGTGAAAAGAACTCACATGCAATAACACTGGTGGATCAATATGTGGTTTGTGAAAAGAACATACATCCAATGACTCTAGCTATGGTTTGTGAAAAGAACACACATGCAATGCCTCTAAATATGGTTTGTGAAAAGAACACACATGCAATGACTCTGGTGGATCCTTATGTGGTTTGTGAAAAGAACAGACATGCAATGACTCTAGCTATGGTTTGTGAAAAGAACACACATAAAATGAACTCTAGTAGATCCATATGTGGTTTGTGAGAAGAACATTCATGCAGTGACTCTAGATGTGGTTTGTGAAAAGAACGCACATGCAATGACACTGGTGGATCCATATGTGGTTTGTGAAAAGAACAGACATGCAATGACTCTAGATGTGGTTTGTGAGAAGAACACACATGCAATGACTCTCGTGGATCCATATGTGGGTTGTGAATAGAACGGACATGCAATGACTCTAGCTGTGGTTTGTGAAAAGAACACACATGCAATGACCTCTGGTGGATCCATATGTGGTTTGTGAGAAGAACAGACATGTAATGACTCTAGCTATGGTTTGTGAAAAGAACACACATGCAATGACTCGAGATGTGGTTTGTGAAAAGAACATTCATGCAATGACTCTGGCGGATCCTTATCTGGGTTGTGAAAAGAATAGACATGCAATGACTCTAGCTGTGGTTTGTGTAAAGAAGACACATGCAATGAACTCTGGTGGATCCATATCTGGTTTGTGAGAATAACACCCATGCAATGACTCTAGATGTGGTTTGTGAAAAGAACACAGATGCAATGACACTGGTGGATCCATATGTGGTTTGTGAAAATAATAGACTTCCAATGACCCTACCTGTGGTTAATGAAATGAACACACATGCAATGACACTGGTGGATCGATATGTGGTTTGTGATAACAACACACATGCAATGACTCTAGATGTGGTTTGCGAAAAGAACACAAATGCAATGACAATAGATGTGGTTTGTGAAAAGAACACACATGCAATGACATTGGTGGATCAATATGTGGTTTGTGAAAAGAACATACATCCAATGACTCTAGTTGTGGTTTGTGAAAAGAACACATATGGAATGACACTGGTGGATCCATGTGTGGTTTGTGAGAAGAACACACATGCAATGACTCTAGATGTGGTTTGTGAAAAGAACACGCATGCAATGACTCTAGATGTGGGTTGTGAAAAGAACATACATGCAATGACTCTAGATGTGGTTTGTGAAAAAACACACATGTAATGAACTCTGGTGGATCAATATGTGGTTTGTGAGAAGAACACAAATGCAATGACTCTAGATGTAGTTTGTGAAAAGAACACACATACAATGACACTGGTGGATCCATATGTGGTTTGTGAGAAGAACACACATGCAATGACTATAGATGTGGTTTGTGAAAAGAACTCACATGCAATAACACTGGTGGATCAATATGTGGTTTGTGAAAAGAACATACATCCAATGACTCTAGCTGTGGTTTGTGAAAAGAACACACATCCAATGCCTCTAGATATGGTTTGTGAAAAGAACACACATAAAATGAACTCTGGTGGATCCATATGTGGTTTGTGAGAAGAACATTCATGCAATGACTCTAGATGTGGTTTGTGAAAAGAACACACATGCAATGACACTGGTGGATCCATATGTGGTTTGTGAGAAGAATACAAATGAAATGACTCTAGATGTAGTTTGTGAAAAGAACACTTATACAATGACACTGGTGGATCCACATGTGGTTTGTGAGAAGAACACACATTCAATGACTCTAGATGTGGTTTGTGAAAAGAACTCACATGCAATAACACTGGTGGATCAATATGTGGTTTGTGAAAAGAACATACATCCAATGACTCTAGCTATGGTTTGTGAAAAGAACACACATGCAATGCCTCTAGATATGGTTTGTGAAAAGAACACACATGCAATGACTCTGGTGGATCCTTATGTGGTTTGTGAAAAGAACAGACATGCAATGACTCTAGCTATGGTTTGTGAAAAGAACACACATAAAATGAACTCTAGTAGATCCATATGTGGTTTGTGAGAAGAACATTCATGCAGTGACTCTAGATGTGGTTTGTGAAAAGAACGCACATGCAATGACACTGGTGGATCCATATGTGGTTTGTGAAAAGAACAGACATGCAATGACTCTAGATGTGGTTTGTGAGAAGAACACACATGCAATGACTCTCGTGGATCCATATGTGGGTTGTGAATAGAACGGACATGCAATGACTCTAGCTGTGGTTTGTGAAAAGAACACACATGCAATGACCTCTGGTGGATCCATATGTGGTTTGTGAGAAGAACAGACATGTAATGACTCTAGCTATGGTTTGTGAAAAGAACACACATGCAATGACTCGAGATGTGGTTTGTGAAAAGAACATTCATGCAATGACTCTGGCGGATCCTTATCTGGGTTGTGAAAAGAATAGACATGCAATGACTCTAGCTGTGGTTTGTGTAAAGAAGACACATGCAATGAACTCTGGTGGATCCATATCTGGTTTGTGAGAATAACACCCATGCAATGACTCTAGATGTGGTTTGTGAAAAGAACACAGATGCAATGACACTGGTGGATCCATATGTGGTTTGTGAAAATAATAGACTTCCAATGACCCTACCTGTGGTTAATGAAATGAACACACATGCAATGACACTGGTGGATCGATATGTGGTTTGTGATAACAACACACATGCAATGACTCTAGATGTGGTTTGCGAAAAGAACACAAATGCAATGACAATAGATGTGGTTTGTGAAAAGAACACACATGCAATGACATTGGTGGATCAATATGTGGTTTGTGAAAAGAACATACATCCAATGACTCTAGTTGTGGTTTGTGAAAAGAACACATATGGAATGACACTGGTGGATCCATGTGTGGTTTGTGAGAAGAACACACATGCAATGACTCTAGATGTGGTTTGTGAAAAGAACACGCATGCAATGACTCTAGATGTGGGTTGTGAAAAGAACATACATGCAATGACTCTAGTTGTGGTTTGTGAAAAAACACACATGTAATGAACTCTGGTGGATCAATATGTGGTTTGTGAGAAGAACACAAATGCAATGACTCTAGATGTAGTTTGTGAAAAGAACACACATACAATGACACTGGTGGATCCATATGTGGTTTGTGACAAGAACACACATGCAATGACTATAGATGTGGTTTGTGAAAAGAACTCACATGCAATAACACTGGTGGATCAATATGTGGTTTGTGAAAAGAACATACATCCAATGACTCTAGCTGTGGTTTGTGAAAAGAACACACATCCAATGCCTCTAGATATGGTTTGTGAAAAGAACACACATAAAATGAACTCTGGTGGATCCATATGTGGTTTGTGAGAAGAACATTCATGCAATGACTCTAGATGTGGTTTGTGAAAAGAACACACATGCAATGACACTGGTGGATCCATATGTGGTTTGTGAGAAGAATACAAATGAAATGACTCTAGATGTAGTTTGTGAAAAGAACACACATACAATGACACTGGTGGATCCACATGTGGTTTGTGAGAAGAACACACATTCAATGACTCTAGATGTGGTTTGTGAAAATAACTCACATGCAATAACACTGGTGGATCAATATGTGGTTTGTGAAAAGAACATACATCCAATGACTCTAGCTATGGTTTGTGAAAAGAACACACATGCAATGCCTCTAGATATGGTTTGTGAAAAGAACACACATGCAATGACTCTGGTGGATCCTTATGTGGTTTGTGAAAAGAACAGACATGCAATGACTCTAGCTATGGTTTGTGAAAAGAACACACATAAAATGAACTCTAGTAGATCCATATGTGGTTTGTGAGAAGAACATTCATGCAGTGACTCTAGATGTGGTTTGTGAAAAGAACACACATGCAATGACACTGGTGGATCCATATGTGGTTTGTGAAAAGAACAGACATGCAATGACTCTAGATGTGGTTTGTGAGAAGAACACACATGCAATGACTCTCGTGGATCCATATGTGGGTTGTGAATAGAACGGACATGCAATGACTCTAGCTGTGGTTTGTGAAAAGAACACACATGCAATGACCTCTGGTGGATCCACATGTGGTTTGTGAGAAGAACAGACATGTAATGACTCTAGCTATGGTTTGTGAAAAGAACACACATGCAATGACTCAAGATGTGGTTTGTGAAAAGAACATTCATGCAATGACTCTGGTGGATCCTTATCTGGGTTGTGAAAAGAATAGACATGCAATGACTCTAGCTGTGGTTTGTGTAAAGAAGACACATGCAATGAACTCTGGTGGATCCATATCTGGTTTGTGAGAATAACACCCATGCAATGACTCTAGATGTGGTTTGTGAAAAGAACACAGATGCAATGACACTGGTGGATCCATATGTGGTTTGTGAAAATAATAGACTTCCAATGACCCTACCTGTGGTTAATGAAATGAACACACATGCAATGACACTGGTGGATCGATATGTGGTTTGTGATAACAACACACATGCAATGACTCTAGATGTGGTTTGCGAAAAGAACACAAATGCAATGACAATAGATGTGGTTTGTGAAAAGAACACACATGCAATGACATTGGTGGATCAATATGTGGTTTGTGAAAAGAACATACATCCAATGACTCTAGTTGTGGTTTGTGAAAAGAACACATATGGAATGACACTGGTGGATCCATGTGTGGTTTGTGAGAAGAACACACATGCAATGACTCTAGATGTGGTTTGTGAAAAGAACACGCATGCAATGACTCTAGATGTGGGTTGTGAAAAGAACATACATGCAATGACTCTAGTTGTGGTTTGTGAAAAAACACACATGTAATGAACTCTGGTGGATCAATATGTGGTTTGTGAGAAGAACACAAATGCAATGACTCTAGATGTAGTTTGTGAAAAGAACACACATACAATGACACTAGTGGATCCATATGTGGTTTGTGACAAGAACACACATGCAATGACTATAGATGTGGTTTGTGAAAAGAACTCACATGCAATAACACTGGTGGATCAATATGTGGTTTGTGAAAAGAACATACATCCAATGACTCTACCTGTGGTTTGTGAAATAACACACATCCAATGCCTCTAGATATGGTTTGTGAAAAGAACACACATAAAATGAACTCTGGTGGATCCATATGTGGTTTGTGAGAAGAACATTCATGCAATGACTCTAGATGTGGTTTGTGAAAAGAACACACATGCAATGACACTGGTGGATCCATATGTGGTTTGTGAGAAGAATACAAATGCAATGACTCTAGATGTAGTTTGTGAAAAGAACACACATACAATGACACTGGTGGATCCACATGTGGTTTGTGAGAAGAACACACATTCAATGACTCTATATGTGGTTTGTGAAAAGAACTCACATGCAATAACACTGGTGGATCAATATGTGGTTTGTGAAAAGAACATACATCCAATGACTCTAGCTGTGGTTTGTGAAAAGAACACACATGCAATGCCTCTAGATATGGTTTGTGAAAAGAACACACATGCAATGACTCTGGTGGATCCTTATGTGGGTTGTGAAAAGAACAGACATGCAATGACTCTAGCTATGGTTTGTGAAAAGAACACACATAAAATGAACTCTAGTAGATCCATATGTGGTTTGTGAGAAGAACATTCATGCAGTGACTCTAGATGTGGTCTGTGAAAAGAACACACATGCAATGACACTGGTGGATCCATATGTGGTTTGTGAAAAGAACAGACATGCAATGACTCTAGATGTGGTTTGTGAGAAGAACACACATGCAATGACTCTCGTGGATCCATATGTGGGTTGTGAATAGAACGGACATGCAATGACTCTAGCTGTGGTTTGTGAAAAGAACACACATCCAATGACCTCTGGTGGATCCATATGTGGTTTGTGAGAAGAACAGACATGTAATGACTCTAGCTATGGTTTGTGAAAAGAACACACATGCAATGACTCTAGATGTGGTTTGTGAGAAGAACACACATGCAATGACTCTGGTGGATCCATATGTGGGTTGTGAAAAGAATAGACATGCAATGACTCTTGATGTGGTTTGTGAAAACAACACACATGCAATGAACTCGGGTGGATCCATATGTGGTTTGTGAGAAGAACACACATGCAATGACTCTAGATGTGGTTTGTGAAAAGAACACACATGCAATGACATTGGTGGATCCATATGTGGTTACTGAAAATAACAGACATGCACTGACTATAGATGTGGTTTGTGAGAAGAACACACATGCAATGACTCTAGATGTGGTTTGTGAGAAGAACACACATGCAATGACACTGGTGGATCAATATGTGGTTTGTGAAAACAACATACATCGAATGACTCTAGCTGTGGTTTGTGAACTCTAGCGGATCCATATGTGGTTTGTGAGAAGAACACACATGTAATGACTCTAGATGTGGTTTGTGAAAAGAACACACATGCAATGACACTGGTGGATCCATATGTGGTTTGTGAAAAGAACATACATGCAATGACTCTAGCTGTGGTTAATTGAATGAACACACATGCAATGACACTGGTGGATCCATTTGTGGTTTGCGAAAAGAACACACATGCAATGACTCTCGATGTGGTTTCTGAAAAGAACACAAATGCAATGACTCTGGATGTGGTTTGTGAAAAGAACACACATGCAATGACACTGGTGGATCAATATGTGGTTTGTGAAAAAACATACATCCAATGACTCTAGTTCTGGTTTGTGAAAAGAACACACATGCAATGTTACTGGTGGATCCATGTATGATTTGTGAGAAGAACAGACATGCAATGATTCTAGCTGTGGTTTGTGAAAAGAACAGACATGCAATGACTCTAGCTGTGGTTTGTGAAAAGAACACACACGCAATGACTCTAGATGTGGTTTGTGAAAAGAACACACATGCAATGACACTAGTGGATCCATATGTGGTTTGTGAAAAGAACACACATGCAATTAGTCTAGATGTGGCTTGTGAAAAGAACACACATGTAATGACTCTAGATGTGGTTTGTGAAAAGAAAAAACATGCAATGACACTGGTGGATCCACATGTGGTTTGTGAAAAGAACATATAGCCAATGACTCTAGCTGTGGTTTGTGAAAAGAACACACATGCAATGCCTCTAGATGTGGTTTGTGAAAAGAACACACATGCAATGACTCTGGTGGATCCTTATGTGGTTTGTGAAAAGAACAGACATGCAATGACTCTAGCTGTGGTTTGTGAAAAGAACACACATGCAATGAACTCTGGTGGATCCATATGGGGTTTGTGAGAAGAACACACATCCAATGACTCTAGATGTGGTTTGTGAAAAGAACACACATGCAATGACACTGGTGGATCCGTATGTGGTTTGTGAAAAGAACACACATGCAATGACTCTAGATGTGGTTAATGAAAAGAACACACATGCATTGACTCTAGATGTGGTTTGTGAGAAGAACACACATGCAATGACACTGGTGGATCAATATGTGGTTTGTGAAAAGAACATACATCCAATGAATATAGCTGTGGTTTGTGAAGAGAACACACATGGAATAACACTAGTGGATCTATGTGTGGTTTGTGAGAAGAACAGACATGCAATGCCTCTAGATGTGGTTTGTGAAAAGAACACACATGCAATGACTCTGGTGGATCCTTATGTGGTTTGTGAAAAGAACAGACATGGAATGACTCTAGCTGTGGTTTGTGAAAATAACACACATGCAATGACTCTAGATGTGGTTTGTGAGAAGAACACACATGCAATGACTCTGGTGTATCCTTATGTGGGTTTTGAAAAGAAGAGACATGCAATGACTCTAGCTGTGGTTTGTGAAAAGAACACACATGCAATGAACTCCGGTGGATCCATATGTGGTTTGTGAGAAGAACACACATGCAATGACTCTAGATGTGGTTTGTGAAAAGAACACACATGCAATGACACTGGTGTATCCGTATGTGGTTTATGAAAAGAACACACATGCAATGACTCTAGATGTGGTTAATGAAAAGAACACACATGCAATGACTCTAGATGTGGTTTGTGAGAAGAACACACATGTAATGACACTGGTGGATCAATATGTGGTTTGTGAAAAGAACATACATCCAATGACTCTAGCTGTGGTAGTCAAAAGAACACACATGTAATGCCTCTAGATGTGGTTTGTGAAAAGAACACACATGCAATGACGCTGGTGGATCCTTATGTGGTTTGTGAAAAGAACAGACATGCAATGACTCTAGCTATGGTTTGTCAAAAGAACACACATGCAATGAATGTCGTCGGATTGAGGACAAGTATGCCATGAGGGGATCCTCAAGGCGTGCGGAAGAGAGGGGTGTGGGACGTACGGTATTCTGGGACGGTGAGCACACAAGTTTACCCAGGTTCAAATCCGCCGGCTTTGGACGGACCCTACTCCTGCTAGCAATCCAGTAATACGGCAGAGCCGGAATATGGGTTACAAGGGTTTCTCCTGTGCGAGTTGAGGGTCTAAAGTATTGGTGTTCTGCCCTAAGGCTCTCCCTAGGACGGCTTATATAGATATCCGGCCTAGGGTTTACAAGAGAGATCTATCCGGCTATGTCTAAGAGTCGGTTACAGAGTACATCTTGAACTACAAGTAACATTATGGGCCTAAGTCAGTAAGTCTTCTGGGCCTTCCCGTAGCCAGATTGGACTCCGTCTTTCTCCCTGACTAGGCCGCCCATGAAGCAAAGCTCTAACCCGAAGTGGGCCACCCTGGTCAGTGAGGAACTCTGAGGATACCCGGAAAGTATATGCCCAACAGCAGCCCCCGGAGGCCTCCAAGATCCAAAGTCGGATTTATCATCGTCCAGCTTAATCTTCGGCTTATAGAATCTTGAAGGGTTCCTGAAACTTCACAACAAAAAATACGATCCGGGTCTTAAAAGTAAGTCGGACCTATCAATAGGTTACTCGAATTCTTCAGCTCGATTTCAAACTAAGCAGGAACTTGGTCTCTAACGCCACCTGACACAAGCATGGTCAAGTCACGTCATATGACAAGCGTGCCGTCAGCACGACCGTTGGTGGGTCCACAGTCCGCGGAACCGAGGCGCTGTTTCAATGCGTGCATGGAGATCGAGGCGACGCAATCATCCCATGGGCCCTTCCCAGTTCTTTCCACAACGCGTGGCGGTTACACTGTAGCATTTGCACGAATCTTGGCGTAGGTAGGTGGATATAAGGGGTTCGGATTTCTTCTTCTCCTTTCCACCAGTCCTTTGTCGTTTCCTTTCCTCCCAATCTTCCTGCACGCACAGATCCTCCTCGTCCTCCCCCCATAGAGCTCCCTGCGCCGCCCCTTTAAGGCCATCTTCTCACTGGAGAAATGGCTTCATCATCTTCTTCCTCCGGTTTGGCGGCAGCAGCGGTGGCGGCGAAGGCGGAAGCAGCAGCAGAGAAAGAGAGCTACCGGGGAATCTGGATCCCCCGCGCCATTGACGAAGCAGGCCTCAAGAACGTGGAGAAGGAGGGGCTTCTCACCGCCGGCGACTGGCGGAGCGGCTCTGGTGAAACCGTCCCCAACCCGCGCGACGGCGAGCGGGTCCACTATGGCACCCATCTTGACCGAGGTCTGCCTTTTCCTCCCTCGGAGTTCTTCTCCGAGGTGATAGATCATTATGGAGTTCAACTCCGCAATCTTCCTCCCAACTCACTTTTAGAAATGAGTGCGTATGCTGTGCTTTGCGAGGGCTTTCTCGGCATTAGGCTGAGTTTGCTTCTCTTCCGGTATTATTTCCATGTCCGGAGGAATTCCATCACTGCCGGTGTTCCTTATATCACCGGCACTATTAGCTTTTCTCTTAGACGTGACGGGGCATATCCCAAAATTTCAGCCAGTGACTCGGTCAAACAATGGCCAGCCACATTTTTCTATCATAGGGATATTCCGGCTCCTGGCAAAGCTACTGCTTTGCCGGCTTTTGTCGACGGAGCCGCCACGGCCCAGCCTTCCTGGGACGAGGCTGCTCCGGCTCTCACCGATGATTTGATCCTCGCTAAGAGGCGGATCGAATATTTGATTAAGCACAATGGTCTGAAGTGATCCGACTTGGTCCATTGTTGGGTCTCACGTCGGATCCAGCCACTTCAGTACCACATAACCCGACTGATGCACTCCATCACGTCGTCTCCAACCAACTCCCTCCGCATCAGCTCCAAAGCCTACACTACTCAAGGCTACATAAGCCAAATCAAGTGGCTGATCAAGGAGCGGATCGAAAGGAGGATTCCGGAGGTTTCTCTGGACATGCACACGGCGGAAAACCCCGTGGTGCCGGTAAGCTTCCATCATCACATCTTTTATGTGTTTCTATCTTCGAGATAAACTACAATACTGATATGTTTTCTTCTTTTCAGCTTGCTGATATCCTCGAGTCAGAACTTGCTCCGCTCGAAGGATATCCTCCGGAGTTCTCTCAGGAGGTAGAAGTAGTCCCACTACCAGACCTTGCGCTTAAGAAGCGCAAAGCTCCGACAGTGGCGGTTGGCACAAAGGAGGTGCCTTTCGTGAAGAGGTAACTTTCAGTCACAACTTTTCCGCCTTTGTACTTTACTCAAACTTCTTTCCGAGATGTAACATTTCCGACTTTGTTACCTTCTCAGAGCAAAATCGATCATCAAGGGCAAGGGGAAAGGGATTTCTTCGAAGCCCTTGCGTCAGACGAAGCTTACCATAGCTTCCCCTGCCGTGGCTCCTCCGACTCCGGCCCCTCAACCTTCTGCAACTCCGGCAATCACTCCTTCTCCGGTGGTTGCAGAAGGTCCGGCTCCTCAAACGGAGCCTGTGATCCTTGGGTCGCAAACTAACATCACCGTGGGTGCGTCAGCTCAAGATAAGGGTGAACCCTCTTCGGGTAATGATCCCTTGGCTGAAGTCTTCGCCAAAAACCTCCTCAGCAATCCGGGACTTGCCAAGTTTGGCCTGTCCCGGAAATCTGCAGAGGAGATCCAGCGGCTAGCCAGACAAGTCCTGGATAAAAGCCATTTATCCCTCGAGGAGGAAGCACAAGAAGCAGAGGACATCTAGTTCTCTGACCTTCTCGCTCAAGTCCACCTTCACGACGAGAGGATTAGGACTGGCGAGCTTCCAACAGCCCCAGTGATCCCTCTTACTCTTTCCGAGAAGGTGGCCGCTGAAGTGAACGCGGGTTTGGACAAACTCACCCGCGAGCAATATGTAAGTCAAAATTCCAACTCTTGTTTTTTCCATTATGTTATACCCTATCCTCTAGCCCCCAAGCATGAAGTAGGATATTGAATCCGAGTTTATGCTTCATTAGGATGCCAAAGAATGAACTAGTGTAGCCCCCAAGGCTCGTGCTGATATTTAGCAAAAATATTAGCCCGAGTCTTAAGTAGCTTTCTGACTTTAGGTATTCTGACTTACAGAAAGTATGTTCCTATAACCAGGAATTATTGACCAATGTCTGTGATAAGCAGAGAGAGATCAAAGCTCTCCGGCTTAAAAATGTTGAGCTTAAAGTTGCCAAGGATGAGGCCGAAGGTAAACATTTCGAGACTCAACCCTTGTCTTTGTTATTTTAAATGTTCAATTTTTCTGAACTGTTCTTCTTTTTTGACTTACAGCGCTGGTGAAACAATCCGTCGCCATGATTGAAGAGGTCGAGAACCTCAAGACCCTGGTGGTGGAGAACAAGGGACTTCGCCAAGAGCTGGATAAGCTTAAGACGGATCATGAAAGGAGCATAGCTCAAGTCCTTGAATCCTCCTCCATGGCCACTGATGAGCGTGATCGCAAGATCGCTGCTCAAGATAAAATAATCTCAGATCTCAAAAATGAGCTTGGCAGACAGAAGGACATGTCCCAGGTGCTCCGGGATGAACTCTAGAGTCTCCGGGAGGAGAAAACCAAGATTGACGGCGTCATTTTTGGTACGTTCCACCTCTCTGACTTATCTTTTTCTTCGACTTCTATCAATGTCGGTTTTTCTTAACTTTATTTTGATATATAGGTCCTCTGAACTTGACGGATTCTTCCTCGTCCGAGCCCCGCACCCACCGGCTTACCCAAGTTGGTGATCTTCTTCATGACTACCGCCAATCCCTTGAGGACATTGGCGAGTCTCTTAGGATTCCGGACATGCCAAGAATGTCGGATTTTCGGGTGCGGGACAAGGCCAAGGAGATGCCGCAGCTTGTTCGGGACTGGAACATGTCCTACGCGCGGACTGCTGCGTAGAACGCTCTCACCATGGTCATGAGCCACCATGGAAACATGGAGATATGGCAAGTGACCAGAGGGTACTGCAAGGTAGACGAAGACGGCCAAGAGAAGGACCTTCAAGCCATCATGCACTCCTGCGCCGGATATGGGTGCCACGTAGCTGATCTGACCAGCTACGAGGTACCCTTCTTCACCCGCGTGGATACTCCGCGTCCTCCTGCAGAAGAAAACGAAGAAGTTTCCGACGATGAATGCACCAACTCGGATGCGGACATCTCGGAAAGATACCAAGGCGGAGTAACCAGCGAGCCGGCAGCTCCTTTATCTCCTCCTGCATCATAGACCAGAAATTTATGTATTATTCCAAAAAAAACCTGATGCGTTTATAAATATTTAGTACTATTTATCTTGCTAGTGCTAAGCTTTTGATCTATTCAGCACTTTTGACTTTTGAAATTTTTGCGTGCCTGAAATGTTTACACAAGCACTTATAGTTTTTTCGTCTCTACTTATCATGTATCTGGCTTTCTGCCTCGTCCTTTTCGTGAGCCGGCTAAACCTTCTGCCGGAAACTTTGCCGAGCAACGGAGCTCAATTGCTAAACCAGTTTAAACTCGGAAACAAAGCCGGCTTCCAGTACCAACAATTCACTAATCGGAAAATGCCCGCATCCAGCAATCAGACAAATAACCAAAGTAAAGACTAGAAATTTTAGAGTTTATACCCGAAGGTAGCAGTTTTAGAATCGGAAATCTAGACCAGAACGAACATGAGCATAAAGTACTTTCAAGCATTCTGGGATTTTCGACTATGACATGATCATTAGGAAATAAGATGGTAAAAACTTCTCAGAAAAACTTTGAGGCAACCAAAACTTTTATTTCTCACAGAACATGTACATATGTATGATTACAAAGAAGGATAAACTAAGAATAAAAGGGACGTAGCTAAGCAATATTCCACGGTCTGTCTAACTCATCCGGATTTGTACTGCCTCCAGCTCTCTTTCTCTTCTTAGTAGCAGGTCTTTCTTTGACTGGCCTCATGTCAGTTAAGTAGTAAGATCCATTGTGCAATACTCGACTAACTAAAAAGGGCCCTTCCCATACCGGGGAAAGTTTGTGCTTTCTTTGTTGCACAAGCCGGAGAACCAAATCACCTTTATTGAAAGATCTAGTTCGGACTGTCTGGCTATGATACTTGCGTAACTTCTGCTGATAGGCTGTAGATCTCATTTCAGCAACGACACGAACTTCTTCGACTAAGTCGAGATCATTTTGTCGAGAAATCTCGGCATCCTCTTCGATATACACGGCCACTCTGGGAGAAGTATGAATTAAATCACTAGGAAGAACTGCTTCTGCACCATAGACCAAGAAGAAAGGTGTGTATCCTGTTGACCTATTCGGAGTTGTTCGTAAACTCCAAATTACAAAGGGTAGTTCCTCTGCCCAAGCCCCCGCAGCATGTCGTAGTGGTGCTTCAAGTCTTGGTTTCAAGCCTTGTAGAATTAAACCATTTGCTCTTTCGACTTGTCCGTTAGGCTGTGGATGTGCGACTGACACAATGTCAAGCCGGATATTTTGCTCATCGCAGAATTCGGCCAGTTCTCCCATAGAAAAGTTACTCCCGTTGTCTGTGATAATGCTATGCGGATAACCATACCACATTATAACATCCTCGACAAATCTTTTGGTTGTTGCTCCATCACAACTAGTGACAGGTTTAGCCTCGATCCATTTGGTGAATTTATCCACCATCACTAAGAGGTGAGTAAATCCACTTGGAGCTCATTTAAAAGGTCCAACCATATCAAGCCCCCAGACCGCAAAAGGCCAAGTTATAGGTATTGTTCGCAGCTGATCAGCCGGAACATGAGCTTGCTTGGCGTACTTTTGGAAGCCTTTGCATGTCTTGACTAATCGTTCGGCATCTGCCTGAGCTGTAAGCCAGGAAAATCCATGTCGAAAAGCTTTTGCCACTAAAGATTTGGCTGCAGCGTGGTGACCACACTCGCCTTCGTGGATTTCTCTTAAGATTTCCACTCCTTCTTCCAGAGATAAACAACGCTGAAAACCCCAGAAATACTCCATTTATGGAGCTCACCCTTAACAATAGTATAGGCTTTGGCTCGTCGGATAATCTGCCGGCTCAGCACCTCGTCTTTGGGTAATTTCCCATCTACCAAATAATCGAGGTAGGGTTGAGTCCAGCTGGGAATTACAGCCAGAACTGCTATCAAAGGTGAGTCGGATTTGGTCAGATATTCCTCATCTACTCCTTTTATCGAGGGGACTTTGAGGTGCTCTAAAAATGCGCCATCCGGGACCTCTTTCCGCGTAGAGCCTATTCGAGATAGTGCATATGCTTCCTCATTTTCTGCTCGAGGGATGTGTTGAACTTCAAACCCTTCGAACGATTTAGATAGATCATCCACGACAGCTTTATATGCTGCCATGTGCTTATTTGCATTACAAATATCCGAGACTTGCTGAGCAACAAGATCTGAATCTCCGTAACACATCAAACGTCGGATGCCAATATCCTTGGCAATCCGGATTCCATGCAGCAGTGCTTCATACTCGACAATTTTGTTTGTCGCTGTGAAGTGGATCTGCAACACGTATAAAAGTTTATCTCCTTGGGGTGATTTGAGCACCACGCCAGCCCCCGAGCCCCCTCGAGCCTTAGACCCGTCGAAAAAGAGGGTCCAATATTCCGACTCAGGGAGGATCATATTCTCCTTCGTCTCTGTCCAATCAGCGACAAAGTCAGCAAGGATCTGGGATTTGATTGCTGTCCGAGGTTTGTACTCAATATCAAAAGCTGAGAGCTCTATGCCCCATTTGGCGACGCGTCTTGTGGCGTCGTTGTTGTTGATTATATCTCCCATGGGAGCTTTTCTCACCACGGTAATTGGATGCTCCTGAAAATAGTGTCGTAACTTACGAGATGCTAGGAAAACACCATAAGCCAACTTTTGATAGTGCGGATATCGCTGTTTTGATTCTGTCAGGACCTCGCTGACAAAGTAAGTCGGACGCTGCACTAGGTGTTCCTGATTTTCCTCTGGTCTCTCCACCACCATGACGATACTAATGACCTTATTTGTCACAGCAATATAAAGCACCATCGATTCCTGAGGCTCCGGCACTGCAAGGATAGGAGATGATGAGAGTACTTTCTTCAGGTCTTGTAGTGCAGCTTCATCTTCGTCAGTCCAAACAAAATCCTTGGTCTTTTTCAGGAGTTTGTATAATGGTGCGGCTCTTTCCCCAAGCCGGCTTACAAATCGACTGACCGCAGCAATGCAGCCAGTTAATCTTTGTACGTCCTTCAGGCGAGTTGGCCTAGAAATATTGAGTATAGCCTTGATTTTGTCTCGGTTCACCTCTATGCCTCTTTGAGACACGATGAAACCTAACAATTTTCTGGCTGGTATTCCAAAGAAGCATTTCTTCGGGTTAAGCATGATGTTGTATTTTCGTAGATTGGCGAACGTTTCCTCCAAGTCGAAAATGAGTGTTTCCTTCTTTTTGGACGTCACCGCGATATCATCCACGTATGCATGTACATTGTGTCCAAGTTGGTCATGGAGACAACGCTGCATCGTGCGCTGGTACGTAGCTCCTGCATTCTTCAGCCCAAAGGGCATCGTAACAAAACAGAAGGTTCCGAAGGGGGTTATGAATGAAGTTTTGATTTTGTCAGATTCCTTCATCCGGATTTGGTGATAACGGGAATATTCGTCGAGAGAACAGAGGAGTTCCGAGCCTGCCGTAGAATCGATTACTTGATCAATTCTAGGCAGAGCGAATGGATCTTTTGGACAAGCCTTGTTCAAGGCAGTATAATCAACACACATCCTTAAATTAGTGGTGTCCCTTTTAGGGATCATTATAGGATTGGCCGACCACTCTGTGTGGATGACCTCTTCTATGAATCCGGCTAACTCGAGCCGCGCTAGTTCTTTAGCTATTGCCTTATGCTTTTCATCGCCGAACCGTCGTAATGACTGTTTGACGGGTTTAGCATTCGGTTTTACATTTAGAGAGTGCTCGGCAAGTTCCCTAGGTACTCCGGTCATGTCAGATGGCTGCCATGCGAAGATATCTTGATTTGCTTGGAGGAACTTGACGAGCGCGCTTTCCTATGCGCTATCTAGGCCTACGCCTATCTGGGTCACCTTGGAGGGGTCATCATCCTTCAATGGTGCTTTCTTCGTCTCTTCTGATGCCTTGAACTCCGGATTTGGATTGGTAACCTCCTTCTTTGTTGCGGGCATCTTGGACGGATCTATGCTCTTCTTGATCTCCTGGTACTCCTGGGCGTGCAGCACAACTTCAGCAAAGGCGGCATTTCCATCCTCACATTCTCGCGCCTTCTTCGGGTCTCCCCTGATGGTGATCACGTCGTTGGGACCTGGAATTTTCATCATATTGTAAATGTAACATGGACGAGCCATGAAAGCCCAGTAAGCCGGTCGTCCAAATATAGCGTGGTATGCACTCTTGAACGGGACCACTTCGAAGGAAAGTGCCTCCGTCCGATAGTTCTTTGGAGTTCCAAAGGTAACATCCAAAGTGATCTCTCCCAGGGAATTAGCTTGTCTTCCTGGGATAACTCCGTGAAAAATCACAGAGCTATGGTTTAGCTGGGTCTCTGAGATCTTCATCCGACGTTGCGTTTCAACATAGAGAATATTGATGCTGCTACCACCGTCCATGAGGGTCTTGGAGAAACCATAACCGTCAATAAGTGGGTTGACGATTAAGGCGTATTTTCCTTGCCTGTGTAACTTAGGCAGATGATCATCGCGGTCAAACGTGATTGCCACTTCCGACCAGTCCAGATACTGGGGGACAGCCGGAACTGTTGCATTGAGCTCGTGTAGAACTGCTTTCTTGACCTTTGCTGGTTGAGATCCGAGGAAGGTGAGATAAGTGTCCTTCTTGGTGGGAAAAGTTTTCTTCCCTTCCGACTTGGGATTTGAAGCATCAGCTTCCTCCATGTCGGAATCTTCCTTGGTCTCTTTGTCTTTTTTGGGATTTTTCTTTCCCTTCTTCTGCTTATCTTTGTAGCCCGCGGTATCATCTCTTTTGATGTCGTCATTGAAACGACATTCAGCGTTGGTGTGGGAAGAGCCCCCATTGACGTCTAAGTGATGCACACATGGGTTATTGGCAATGTCGGCCCAAGTGTAGGTTTTGCCTGGTTGTTGCTCTCCTCTATCTTTGACCCTTGATGTCCCACGGCCACGCCCGCGGCCTCCGCCACGTCCTCCTCGTCCTCCAGACCCGGAAATAGTAGTAACTGCCGCTGTTTCTGTGTTGGGTTTTTCTTCCGAGGTATTTTTGCGCTTCTGAGCTTGTTGCTTTGGTTGTTTTGCCGACTAAGGCACAGCCAGGGCGTTGAGTAATCCTTCTGCATTGTCGTCAGCATCTGCATACTTGATCGTTGTTTCTATCATCTCTCCCAAATCAGTAACCTTGTCACACTTCAAGCGATGGCGCAGTAAACCAATAGGGAGACCTGCGATGAAAGCTTCCATCGCAGTTTGATCATTTACTCCTTCGCAGGAGTTCTTGGTGTCGATCCATCATCCGAGGTAATCCGGCAAGTTTCTCCGGCTTTCTGGGTGCAACGTTGTAGGTCTCCAACCGTACAGGGCCTCCGATATGTGCCTTCGAAATTCCGAAAGAACGCACTTTGCAAGTCATACCAGTTATGGATGGTGTTCGCCGGAAGTTCATTGAGCCATGATCGTGCCGTCTTCCGCAACATAAGTGGGAGATATCGGGTTGCGACCAGGCTGTTTCCGCCTTTAGCGATGCAGCAAGCTTTGAAGAAATCCTGTAACCAGGTGTCTGGCCGAGCAATGCTGTCGTAGGCTTGGATATGTCTTGAGATAGAAAATCCTTCTGGGAATTTTGTAGCTCTGATGCATGGTCCGAAGCACTTTGGGCCCACATACACATCATCGTTTTCATAGCGTCACGCCTCTATATTAGAGTTGATTCTGTGCCTTGCACCGTTTGGGGATAGAGACCGTCCCGAATGCCAGCTGTGGCTGCGGTGCCGTGGAACTGGACTTTGGCTTCTACCACCACCTCCTCCGCCATGTCGTCCTCCTTGCCCTCCATGGGGGTCGTTGTGATGATTGTGTGGTGGAGAGGGCGGGGCGGCTGGATAGTTTCCGCCTGATTGTCGGCCTCCGTCCGGAACGTCATTATTCCGGTTCCGGGGAGGATCTTGACTAGGACGAGCCCCCTGCCGGCTTGTTCCAGCATGGTTTCCGTCGTTCCTTCGTCCGTTGTTCCCACCATGGCGAGGCTCAGCCGGACGGCTTGTATACTTAGGAGGTGGCATTTTTTGACGATCCTCCTCCCGTCGTTTTTGTTTATCTTCTCCCCTTCGATCCTTAGATTCTCGTCGGGGAGGGTTCGTTGGATTCAGGGCAGCGATGGCATCTTTCTCGGCCGCTGGGGCAACGTTGCTCCAATTACGTGAAGCTCTGTAATGCTGTCCTGATGATCCGGTTCTTGAATAATTGCCTTCCCTGCGTTCGAGGTGATGGTACTGCGCCCGAACGTAATGGGATCTTACGCCAGCCCACGCCGGATCCGTGCGACATTGGTCAGAATCCGAGACCAGTTTTTGACTTCCGGACAGGGCGACCTTTTGCTGTTCTAGTCCCTTGTTGAGTAGCTTGATACCCAAACGGATCTCCTCTGGTCCTAGATTAGCCGATAGAATTTCTCGGGCTGCCACGGTATTTTGTACTGGTGTTGGGTATACCCAATCTCCGTTGCTATCCTTCCGCGGCTTCCACATCTCATCTCCAAAAAGGACGGCACAGACACGTGGGAATTGGTTGTCATCTATGTGACGCTTCCGTGTCTTCTGATGTAAACGAGACATGTATTCCCTGTTTGATATGCGTTTCTTCTCCACCTCGATGTTTTTGGCTTCATCGAGGAGTTGTTGACGACGCGCTTCTAGGGCTTGGGCCCTTTCGTCCAGCTCATCTACAGTAAGTTCTACAGCTGTAAGGATAGGTGTGGTTAATGCGGCATCGATGAGTTTACGTGCACCTTCAGTGATCACGTGTCCATCCACCGATGCTTCTTTTTTTAGCTTGTCTGGGATAAGTGATCCATCCGAGTCTTCCTCGTATTCCTCGGCAATCACCTCCTCTGTCAGAGGGTCTTTTGCTGGGGTCTTGTTTTTCTTGTTCTTCTTCTTTGCCTTCTTGGCAGCACCGGTAGCAAAGACGGCTCTGGGTCCGTTTCCCAGAGTCAAGCTCTGATCGGTACTTTCGGACATCTGGACCTCGGGATTATCTCCGACGTCCATGTCATCCTGCATTTTGGGAGAGTGTTCCCCAGATCCTTCATCCATGGCTTCTCCTTCTTCTGCAGCTTTGGAGTTGTACTCCTCTTCATATTCTGCGGAGAACTTTCGGAAATCTGCTGACGTCATCGACTCATCCGAGGATGCGGGTACGTCGGTGTTTGTTCCAATTGCCTCCAGCACAGAGTCGGTGTTCTCTCCAGCATCGGCAGAGCCGGATCCAGATCCCATGTATCCGACGAAGTGCGACGCGTGCTTCCTGAGGTACCTGCGGCTTTCGCGATCAGCCATATCGAAACTTTTGATGGTTTCGAGTATGGCATCTGCGCTTTCGCCTTGCAGTATCATATGTCGTAGTGTGTACCTTAGGGAAGGCCTGTCTGTCCCGGCATCATCAGAGCCAGAATCAGTGTCGTTGATATGCTCCTCCTGGATTTTGACTTCCACAGGTGGGTCGATCTGGGATCCGGCTTCTCCGGGGAGATCCACTCCAAATTCGACTTGGTCCGCTAGGTCTTCTTCAGGATCGGGTTTCTCCACTATCTCCACAACTAGTGCGGGCTGGGTGGGACTATGGTTTTCTGAGATCCGGAACTCTGCCGCCTCTGCGGACAAAGGGGACCTAGAAAATTTTCCTCTGCCTCTATCATCACCGCTGGGGTGGGTTGGGCAGGTTCAGCGAAACCGATGTAAACATTGATCTCACCAAAAGACATGATTGTGTAGGAAGTCACGACCTCCCTTGCCGGAATCCAAGTCTCGTCGAGAACGATGAGAGGGATGTCACTGGCATATAGGATGCGACCGACGGTGATAGTCTCGTCTATTCCGATTCTTGCAGATTCCGCTCCGAACGCAGATCCGAAGCTCACTTGCCCCATGGTGGGCGCCAACTATCGTCAGATTGAGGAGAAGTACGCCATGAGGGGATCCTCAAGGTGTCACATTCCAAATTTTAGATTTGGCACTGCATACATACATGTCATTGCATCATGAGCATCTTTGCAAAAAGTTTCAGTTTTAATGTTTTTGCCAAAACACCTCCTCTTTGCTAGTTCCTTCTATTAGGGCTTTTGTCTTGCATCTGCAAAAGTGACCCCTTTTGGGCATTCCAGATGCATGATTGCGTAGATCTCGTCTCTACGAACCCGTAGAAATTTGTTTCACTCAATTCGGAGCTGTGGATCAAAAGTTAGGTCGGTTTTGGTCTTTGCTGAATTTCAGTTTCAGATAAAACAGTTCAGTCAGTTCAGTTTCAGTATAGAGAAGAAAAAAAAAGAAAAAAAGGGTTTTCGGCCGCCAGCCGGGCAACCGCCCGAGGCCCATCTGGGGCCCAGCCGCCGCCAGCTGCCACGGTCGAACACCAGCCCGACAGCGGCCCAATGCCGCGTAGCCTCCCCCTTCTTTTCTCTTTTCCTTTTTCCTTTTTTTTCCTTTGTTTTTTTCCTAGCGCTGGGGGCCCGCCTGTCAGCTCTCCCAGCGAGCAGTTCGAGCTCGACACGACCGCCTCTACCGCCCCGTTTCTTGCCAATGCTGTTCGGATACAAACGCCTCCCGCCTCAACCAACTAGACCACTACAAAGCCCTCGGCCCCCTCGTCGAAACCACCCCCGAAACCCTACCTATCTCGCCGCCAAGGTCCGGCGATTTCTCGCCGGAGTTCACCGCTGTCGTCGCCATTATCGCCGGTGAGGAGCTCTAGCTCGAGCCCCGTGCTCCCTCTCTTCGTGCCACCCCTCCACGTTGAAGCGCAGCCCTTTTCCCTAACCTTTTCTTTCCCCTGCAGCGCCGTAGAGCCGTCGCCATGCCTCGCCAGAGACACCGCGTCGCTTGAAGAGGTTCAGCTGAAGAACGACTTGACCTATGAGGAGAAACCAGTCAAGATCTTGGAAACAGCGGAGATATTTACACACAGCAAGACGATCAGGTTTTGCAAGGTGCAATGGAGCCACCACACCGAAGAGGAAGCCACCTAGGAGCTAGAGGATGACCTCCGAGAGGACCACCCTCACCTATTTGCTAGCCACGTCGAATCTCGGGGACGAGATTCATCTTAAGGGGGTTAGTCTTGTCACATCCAAAATTTTAGATTTGGCACTACATACATACATGGCATTGCATCATGAGCATCTTTGCAAAAAGTTTCAGTTTTAAAGTTTTTGCCAAAACACCTCCTCTTTGCTAGTTCCTCCTATTTGCAAGCCTACTGGGGCTTTTGCCTTGCATCTACAAAAGTGACCCCTTTTGAGCATTCCAGATGCATGATTGCGTAGAGATCGTCTCTACGAACCCGTAGAAATTTGTTTCACTCAATTCGGAGCTGCGGATCAAAAGTTAGGTTGGTTTCGGTCTTTGCTGAATTTCAGTTTCAGATAAAACAGTTCAGTCAGTTCAGTTTTAGTATAGAGAAGAAAAAAAAGAAAAAAAGGGATTTCGGCTGCCAATCGGGCAACCGCCCGAGGCCCACTTGGGGCCCAGCGGCCGCCAGCTGCCGCGGTCGAACGCCGGCCCGACAGCGGCCCAATGCTACGCAGCCTCCCCCTTCTTTTCTCTTTTCCTTTTTCCTTTCTTTTTCCTTTGTTTCTTTTCCTCGCGCTGGGGGCCCGCCTATCAGTTCTCCCAGCGAGCAGTTCGAGCTCGAAACGACTGCCTCTGCCGCCGCATTTCTCGCCAACGCCGTTCGGATACGGATGCCACCCGCCTCAACCAACTAGACCACTACAAAGCCCTCGACCCCCTCGTCGAAACCACCCCCAAAACCCTACCTATCTCGCCACCAAGCTCCAGCGATTTCTTGCCGGAGTTCACCGCTGCCGTCGCCATTATCGCCGGTGAGGAGCTCTAGATCGAGCCCCGTGCTCCCTCTCTTCGTGCCACCCCTCCACGTCGAAGCGCCGCCCTTTTCCCTAACCTTTTATTTCCCCTGCAATGCCGCAGAGCCGTCGCCAAGCCTCGCCGGAGACCACGTCGTCGCGTCGCTCCAGCCGACTGCCGCCGCTGCCCCGGAGCTCCCCAGTCGCCGCCAAAACCGCCGCCGGGACCGCCGCATGCCGCTGATCACCGTCTGACTGCCCGCCGCCACCAAGCATCGCCGGAGCGCCCCCCCCCCCCCCCCCCCGTCGCCGCCAACCACCACCGCCATTGGTCCAGGTGAGCACGCCGTCGCGCGTTCCCAGCCACCCGATCGTGTACCAACGGTCCAGATCGGCCGCTGACTGGACCGGCCAGCCGCTGACTGGTCAAAGCCCAATCAGCGCCGCGTCAGCCAGGCCCACGCGTCAGCGGGGAATATTCTAGGAATATACCCGGAATATTCCCCCGGATTTAGCAGTTTTTATTAAAAAGGCAGAAACTTGGTTTAACTTCGAAAATTCATAGAAAAAGATCTACTTGGCCAAAAATTGCAAATAAGGTATCGTTGGATTCGCAAAATTTTGTAGAATTTTATTCTGCAATAATATCCCAGGTTTACTGTATGTATTATCCTGAGATTATAAAAAGGCTTAAAGTAGTATTTAATTCGCAGAAAGAGATCTATAAATCTTTTTGACGTAATTCCTTTTGGTCTAGGCTCTATTTGGAGCTATCTATCCAGTAGTATTTTTGTTAAACTTGAACTGCACTATTTATAGCTTTGGTTCAATGTTTTGACTAAAGATTTGATAACTAGTTCTCTTTTATGCATAAATTGGTTTCTTTGCATTAAAGGTTTTCTCATGCATCATCCAGTAGTAGAATTGATCAGAGAAGTTCACCAAGCTACTGAAGCTTTGTTAAAGTGCCATGCATGCATTTTGTTGCATTTATTTGATTCCTATGTGTGGTTTGTTTATTGGATGATTTGCTTCGTGTAGATTGTGAGGATTGTAACCCGTGTGACTGTCCGGACTGTGCTTTTGACTCCGGCAACTACCAAGGCAAGTGAGCTTCATAAAAGTCCTATTTACTTTCTATATGCATTATAGCTTGTTTTTTTACAAGTTTTATCTATTGCTATGCTATATCCTATTATGTCGTCGCCTTTCTCGTTAGGTGAGCCGCCGTAAGTAGTTGTGCTTATGTAGACGAGGGTGGGATACACCATGACAAAAATTGTTTTGAAAGAATGTGTTTGGAAAGTTTGAAAACAACTTAATTAATGAACTCTCTGGGTGGATTAGTAATTGCTTGGTTTACCCGAGTCCATGTTTATGGTTTACCCGAGTAGCTCACTTGTGGATGGCCACCTAGGTTTCTGAGAAATGATTAGTGTCTTGATTTTGTAGATTCCGTGTGCAACCATATGCCAGTGAGTTATGGGTGGCTGGATGGACTTAGTAGGTCGTGGCGACCCGAGCTCTTCGTATTTAGAGATGTATTGAATGTGATAGGTTGGTACGGTGCGTGGATGGGCTTGGGGAGCTGCTTCCCAAATTGTCTCTTCTTGGGCTTCTCCCTATCATGACTCAATATGCGTGTCATGGTACAAGCGGGTCGACCAAGTCATATGGGTAAAGTGTGCAACCCCTACAGGGTGTAAAACTAAGTGCTTAGCCGTGTCCCCGGTAATGGACGATTGAGTTGCTGAATTGTGGGTGCTATGACATGTTCTCATTCATTCTAACTTGTAATTGCTAAAACTTGTGGTTGAAACTTAATTGGGTTGTTTGTTGAAGATTAAATGCTTTACAAATGATTTACAAATGTTAGGATAAAGTATTTTGCTGCTGCAACTAAGCCTGAACCCCACAAGCCAAATATGCATATAGCTATTAGCCTTGTTGTTTCTCTCATTGTTCCACTTGCCAGTGCATTCCAAGTGCTGACCCTTCGGGGCTGTTACGTTTCATGTTGCAGGTTATTCTTCCGGTTACTCTGAGTAGTAGTGTTGGTTGCCACCCTCCACTCAACATTTTGTTCACCTGTGGCGTCTAGTGGAGACTGGAGCTACTTTATTTATGCTACCTATTTGCTACTTGCTTATTTGTGCGAGCGTTATGCTTTGCAACCTTTGTAATAAATGCCATATTCTGGATCATACCGCTGTAATAATGATGCACTGTTAATTCTTTGATGTCTATCGATACTATGTATGCCAATGAACCGATCCAGGGATTGGCGTGATACATAGAGGTGCAATCCTTGCGGGTTGTACCGTTTCACAAGGCGTGCAGAAGAGAGGGGTGTGAGACGTATGGTATTTCGAGACGGCGAGCACACAAGTTTACCCAGGTTCGAATCCCCTGGCTTTGGACGGACCCTACTCCTGCTAGCAATCCAGTAATACGGCAGAGACGGAATATGGGTTACAAGGGTTTCGCCTGTGCGAGTTGAGGGTCTAAAGTATTGGTGTTCTGCCCTAAGGCTCTCCCTAGGACGGCTTATATAGATATCCGGCCTAGGGTTTACAAGAGAGATCTATCCGGCTACGTCTAAGAGTCGGTTACAGAGTACATCTTAAACTACAAGTAACATTATGGGCCTAAGTCGGTAAGTCTTCTGGGCCTTCCCGTAGCCAAATTGGACTCCGTCTTTCTCCCTGACTAGGCCGCCCGTGAAGCAAAGCTCTAACCCGAAGTGGGCCACCCTGGTCTGTGAGGAACTGTGAGGATACCCGGAAAGTATATCCCCAACAATGAACTCTGGTGGATCCATATGTGGTTTGTGAGAAGAACACACATGCAATGACTCTAGATATGGTTTGTGAAAAGAACACACATGCAATGACACTGGTGGATCCATATGTGGTTTGTGAAAATAACACACATGCAATGACTCTAGATGTGGTTAATGAAAAGAACACACATGCAATAACTCTAGATGTGGTTTGTAAGAAGAACACACATGCAATGACTCTATTTGATCCTTATGTGGGTTGTGAAAAGAACAGACATGCAATGACTCTAGATGTGGTTTGTGAAAAGAACACACATGGAATGAACTCTGGTGGATCCATATGTGGTTTGTGAGAAGAACACACATGCAATGACTCTAGATGTGGTTTGTGAAAAGAACACACATGCAATGACACTAGTGGATCCATATGTGGTTTGTGAAAAGAACAGACATGCAATGACTCTAGATGTGGTTTCTGAGAAGAACACACATGCAATGACTGTAGATGTGGTTTGTGAGAAGAACATACATGCAATGACACTGGTGGATCAATATGTGGTTTGTGGAAAGAACATACATCCAATGATTCTAGTTGTGGTTTGTGAAAAGAACACACATGCAATGAACTCTAGTGGATCCATATGTCGTTTGTGAGAAGAACACACATGCAATGACTCTAGATGTGGTTTGTGAAAAGAACACACATGCAATGACACTAGTGGATCCATATGTGGTTTGTGAAAAGAACAGACATGCAATGACTCTAGCTGTGGTTTGTCAAAAGAACACACATGCAATGAACTCTGGTGGATCCATATGTGGTTTGTGAGAAGAACATGTCATCGGATTGATGACAAGTACGCCATGAGGGGGTCCTCGGGGTGTGCGGAAGAGAGGGTTGTGAGACGTACGGTGTTCTGGGACGGTGAGCACACAAGTTTACCTAGGTTCGAATCCGCCGGCTTTGGACGGACCCTACTCCTGCTAGCAATCCAGTAATACGGCAGAGCCGGAATATGGGTTACAAGGGTTTCGCCTGTGCGAGTTGAGATTGTAGACTATTGAGGTGTGCCCTAAAGTCTCTCCCTAGGACGGCTTATATAGATATTCGGCATTGGGTTTATAGGAGAGATCTATACGGCTATGACTAAGAGTCGGTTACAGAGTACATCTTGAACTACAAGTAACACTATGGGCCTAAGTCGGTAAATCTTCTGGGCTTTCCTGTAGCCGGATTGGACTCCGTCTTTTCTCCCTGACTGGGCCGCCCGTGAAGCAAAGCTCTAACCCGAAGTGGGCCACCCTGGTCAGTGAGGAACTGTGAGGATACCCGCAAAGTATATCCCCAACAGTAGCCCCCGGAAGTCTCCAAGATCCAAAGTCGGATTTATCCTCGTCTAGCTTTATCTTCGGCTTGCAGAATCTTGAAGGGTTCCTGAAACTTCACAACAAAAAATACGATCCGGGTCTTAAAGATAAGTCGGACCTATCAAAGGTTACTCGGATTTTCTAGCTTGATTTCAAACTAAGCCGGAACTTGGCCTCTAACGCCACCTGACACAAGTCATGGTCAAGTCACGTCATCTGACAGACATCCTGTCAGCACGACCGTTGGTGGGTCCGCGGTTCATGGAACCGAGGCGCCGTTTTAATGCATGCACGAAGATCGAGGTGATGTAATCATCGCGTGGGTCCATCCCAGTTCCTTCCACGACGCGTGGCGGTTGCACTGTAGCATTTACACGAATCTTGGCGCGGTTAGGTGGATATAAGGGGTGAATTCTCCTCCTCCTTTCTTCACCTGTTCCTTTGCCTTTTCCTCTCCTCCAAATCTCTCCCGCGTGCACAGAGCTCCCCTGCTTTCGCCCAAGAACTCCCAGCGCCGCCCATCCTTGGTCACCTGCTCGCCGGAGAAATGGCTTCTTCATCCTCTTTCGGCTTGGCGGCAGTGGCGGCAACGGAAGCGGTGGCGGAGAAGGAAAGCTTCCGTAGGGTCTGGATCCCCTGCGTGCTAGACGATGAAAAGCTCCGCGGCGTAGAGACAGAAGGGCTCCTCCGCGCCGGCGACTGGCGGAGCAGCTTCAGGGAGACCGTCCCCAACCCGCATGCCGGCGAGCGGGTCCACTTCAGGACCCACCTCGACAGAGGTTTGTCATTTCCTCCCTCGGAATTCTTTTCCGAGGTGATTGATCATTATGGCGTTCAACTCCACCATCTTCCTCCCAACTCTCTCCTAGAGATGAGTTCTTATGCTTCTTTGTGTGAGGGATTTCTCGGCATTAGGCCGAGTTTGACCTTATTCCAATATTATTTTCATGTCCGGAGAAACTCTATCACTGCAGGTGTTCCTTATATCACCGGTACCATTAGTTTTTCGCTTAGACGCGAGTGCGCATATCCCAAAATCTTAGCTAGTGACTCGGTCAAACAATGGCCAGCCACCTTCTTTTATCACAAGGATATTCCAGCTCCCGACAAAGCTACTACTTTGCCGGCTTTTGTCGACGGAGCTACCACGGCCCAACCGTCTTGGGATGAGGCTGCTCCGGCTCTCAGTGACGATCTGATCCTCGCTAAGAGGCGGGTCGAATATTTGATTAAACACAAAGGACTGAAGGGATCCGACTTGGTCCAATGGTGGGTGTCATGTCGGATCCAACCCCTTCAGTACCACGGAAACCGACTGATGCACTCCATCACGTCGCCCAAGAAAGACTCTCTCCGCATCAGCCCCAGAGCCTATACCTTGCAAGGCTACATAAGCTAGATTAAATGGCTAATAAGGGAGCGGATCGAGAGGAGGATCCCAGAGGTTTCTCTGGATATGCATATGATAGAAAACCCCGTAGTGCCGGTAAGCTTTCAACAATAAACCTTTTTACGTGTTTCAATCTTCAAGTTAAATCGCAATACTGATATGTTTTCTTCTTTTCAGCTTGCCGAGGGATATCCTCCGGAGTTTTCTCAGGAGGTGGAATTGGTTCCATTGCCGAACATTGTGCTTAAGAAACGCAAGGCTTCAATAGTGGCTGTCGGCACAAAGGAGGTGCCCATCGTGAAGAGGTAACTTTCAACACAATTTCTGCCTTTGTACCTTACTCGAATTTTCTTCCAAGATGTAACATTTTCGACTTTATTACATTCTCAGAGCTAAGCAGCTCATCAAGGGTAAGGGGAAGGGAACTTCTTCGAAGCCCCTGCGATAGACGAAGCATTCCATGGCTTCTCCTGCCACAGCTCCTCAGACTCCTGCCCCCCAACCTTCCACAACACCGGTGATCATTCCTTCCCTGGATGTCGCAGAAGATCCGGCTCCTTCAACGGAGCCTGTGATCCTTGAATCACAAACTGACGTCACCATGAGTGAGTCAGATATAGATAAGGGTGAATCCTCTTCTGGTAATGATCCCTCGGCAGATATCTTTGCCGAAAACCTTCTCAACAATCTGGGTCTTGCCAAGTTTGGCTTGTCCCGGAAATCTGCGGAAGAGATCCAGTGGCTGGCCAGGCAATGCTTGGAGAAAAGAAACTTATCTGCCGAAGAAGAAGCACAAGCGGCAGAGGATATCAAGTTCTCTGACCTTCTTGCACAAGTGCGTCATCGCGATTAGAGGATAAAGACCGGTGAGCTTCCAACAGCGCTTGTGGTCCCTCTGACTCTCGTCGAGAAGGTCGCTATTGAGGTAAATGCGAGTTTGGATAAACTTACTCGCGAGCAATATGTAAGTCGGAATTATAACTCTTGTTTTTCCCTCATTTCATATCATATCCTCTAGCCCCCAAGCATGAAGTAGGATTTATAATCCGGGTTTATGCTTCCTTAGGATGCCAAAGAATGAACTATTGTAGCCCCCAAGGCTCATGCTGATATTAGTAAAAATATTAGCCTGAGTCTTTAGTAGACTTCTGACTTTGGGTATTCTGACTTACAGAAAGTATGTTCCTATAACCAGGATTTGTTGAAAAATGTCTGTGACAAGCGGAGAGAGATCAAGGCTCTCTGACTTAAAAGTGCTGAACTTAAGGTCTCCAAGGATGAGGCCGAAGGTAAACATTTCGAGACTCAAACCTTGTCTTTCATGTTTTCATAGTCAAATTTTTCTGAATTGTTGTTCTTTTTGACTTACAGCGCTAGTAAAACAATCCGGCACCATGATTGAAGAGGCCGAGAACCTCAAAACTTTAGTGGTGGAGAACAAGGAACTTCGCCAAGAGCTGGATAAGCTTAAAGCGGATCATGAGAAGAGCATAGCTCAAGTTCTCGAGTCCTCCTCCATGGCTACTAACGAGCGCGATCGCAAGATTGCCGCTCAAGATCAGCAAATCTCGGACCTCAATAATGATTTGTGCAGAGAGAAGGACCTTTCTGAGGCACTCCGGGCTGAACTCCGGAGTCTTCGGGAAGAGAAGACCAAGATTGATGACGTCATTTTTGGTATGTTCCATCTGTCTGACTTGTCTTTTTTCTTCGACTTCTTTCAATGTCGGATTTTTTTAACCGTTTTGTGTATAGGTCCTCTGAACTTGACGGACTCCACCTCCGCCGAGCCCCGCACCCACCGGCTTACCCAAGTCGGTGACCTGCTTCATGACTTCCGCCAATCCCTTGAGGATATTGGCGAAGCTCTCAAGATTCCGGACATGCATAGCATGTTGGATTTTCAGGTGCAGGACAAGGCGAAGGAAATGCCGCAACTTTTCTAGGATTGGAATATGTCTTATGCGCGATCCGCAGCGCAGAACGCTCTCACCATGGTCATGAGACACCATGGAAGCATGGAGATATGGCAAGTGACCAGAGGGTATTCTACAGTAGATGAAGACGGCGAGGAGCAGGACATCAAGGCTATTATGGACTCATGTGCCAGATATGGGTGTCACGTGGCTGACTTGACCAGCTACGACACTCCTTTCTTCACCCGCATGGACACTCCGCCTCCGCCTCCGGAAGAAGCAACAGAAATTTCCGACGACAAACACACCACCTCGGATGTGGACATCTCGGAACGATATCAAGGCGATGTATCCAGCGAGCCGGCAGCTCCTTCTTCTCCACCTGCATCATAGATTGCCAGAAACATTTGTGTTATCCTAAAAAACATGATGTGTTTATAAATATGAAGTACTATAATTTTGCTAGTGTTAAGCTTTTGATCTATTCAGCACTTTTGGCTTTAAATTTTTGTGTGCCTAAAATGTTTACATAAGCACTTGAACTTTTTTTTCGCCTATACTTATCGTTTATCTGGCTTTCCGCCTCGTCCCTTTCGTGAGCCGGCTAAACCTTCTGCTCAGAAACTTTGCCGAGCAATGGAGCTCAATTGCTAAACCAGTTTAAACTCGGAAACAAAGCCGACTTCTAGTACCAACAATTCACTACTCGGAAAATACCCGCATCCAGCAATCAGACAAATAACCAAAGTAAAGACCAGAAACTTTAGAATTATACCCGAGGGTAGCAATTTTAGAATCAGAAATCTAAACCAGAACGATCATGAGAATAAAGTACTTTCAAGCATTCTGGGATTTTTGACTATGACATGATCATTCGGAAATAAAATGGTAAAAACTTCTCAGAAAAACTTCAGGCAACCAAAACTTTTATTTCTCATAGAACATGTACATATATATGATTACAAAGAAGGATAAACTAAGAATAAAAGGGACGTAGCTGAGCAATATTCCATGGTCTGTCTAACTCATCCGGATTTGTACTGCCTCCAGCTCTCTTTCTCTTCTTAGTAGCAGGTCTTTCTTTGACTGGCCTCATGTCAGTTAAGTAGTACGAACCATTGTGCAATACTCGACTAACTAAAAAGGGCCCTTCCCATACTGGGAAAGTTTGTGCTTTCTTTGTTGCACAAGTCGGAGAACCAAATCGCCTTTATTAAAAGATTTGTTTCTGACTCTTTGGCTATGATACTTGCGTAACTTCTGCTGATAGGCTGTTGATCTCATTTCAGGAATGACGCGAACTTCTTCGACTAAGTCGAGATCATTTTGTCGAGAAATCTCGGCATCCTCTTCAATATACACGGCCACTCTAGGAGAAGTGTGAATCAAATCAATAGGAAGAACTGCTTCTGCACCATAGACCAAGAAGAAAGGTGTGTATCTGGTTGACCTATTCGGAGTCGTTCTTAAACTCCATATTACAAAGGGTAATTCCTCTGCCCAAGCCCCCGCAGCACGTCGTAGTGGTGCTTCGAGTCTCGGTTTTAGGCCTTGTAGGATTAAACCATTTGCTCTTTTGACTTGTCCGTTAGCCTGTGGATGTGCGACTAACGCAATGTCAAGCCGGATATTTTGCTCATTGCAGAATTCGGCCAATTGTCCCATAGAGAAGTTACTCCCGTTGTCCTTGATAATGCTATGCGGATAACCATACCGGATTATAACATCCTCGACAAATCTTTTAGCTGTTGCTCCATCACAACTAGTGACAGGGTTAGCTTCGGTCCATTTGGTGAATTTATCCACCATCACTAAGAGATGAGTAAATCCACTTGGAGCTCGTTTGAATGGTCCTACCATATCAAGCCCCTAGACCGCAAAAGGCCATGTTATAGGTATTATTCGCAGCTGATCAGCCGGAACATGAGCTTGTTTGGCGTACTTTTGGTAGCCTTTGCATGTCTTGACTAATCGTTCAGCATCTGCCTGAGATGTAAGCCAGAAAAATCCATGTCTAAAAGCTTTTGCCACTAAATATTTGGCTGCAGCGTGGTGTCCACACTCGCCTTTCGTGGATTTCTCTTAGGATTTCCACTCCTTCTTCTGGAGACACGCAGCACTGAAAACCCCCAGAAACACTCTGCTTATAGAGCTCACCTTTAACTATCGTGTAGGCTTTCGCTCGTCGGATAATCTGCCGGCTCAGAACCTCATCTTCGGGTAATTTGCCATCTACCAAATAATCAAGGTAGGGTTGAGTCCATCTAGGAATTACAGCTAGAACTGCTATTAAAGGTGAGTCCGATTTGGTCGGATATTCCTCATCTACTCCCTTTATCGAGGGAACTTTGAGGTGCTCTAGAAAAGCGCCATCCGGGACCTCTTTCCGTGTAGAGCCTATCCGAGATAGTGCATCTGCTTCCTCGTTTTCTGCTCGAGGGATGTGTTGAACCTCAAACCCTTTGAACGATTTAGATAGATCATCCATGACAGATTTATACGCTGCCATGTGTTTATTTGCATTACAAATATCCGACACTTGTTGAGCAACAAGATCTGAATCTCCGTAACACATCAAACGTCGGATGCCAATATCCTTAGCAATCCAGATTCCATGCAGTAGTGCTTCATACTCGGCAATATTATTTGTCGCTGTGAAGTGGATCTGCAATACATATAGTAGTTTATCTCCTTGAGGTGATTTGAGCACCACGCCAGCCTCCGAGCCCCCTCGAGCCTTAGACCCATCAAAGTAGAGGGTCCAATATTCCGACTCAGGGAGGATCATGTTCTCCTTCGTCTCTGTCCAATCAGCGACAAAGTTAGAAAGGATTTGGGATTTGATTGCTATCCGAGGTTTATACTCAATATCAAAAGCTAAAAGCTCTATGCCCCATTTGCTGACGTGTCCTGTGGCGTCACTGTTATTAATTATATCTATCATGGGAGATGTGCTCACCATGGTAATTGGATGCTCCTGAAAATAGTGTCGTAGCTTACGTGATAGAAGAAAGACACCGTAAGCCAGTGTTTGGTATGGATATCACTGTTTTGACTCTGTCAGGACCTCGCTAACAAAGTAAGTCGGACGCTGGCCCAGGTGTTCCTGATTTTCCTTCGGTCTCTCCACCACCATGACGATACTAACGACCTTGTTTGTCGCAGCAAGATAAAGCAACATCAGTTCCTGTGGTTTCGGTGCACCAAGGATAGGAGCAGATGAGAGTACTTTCTTCAGGTCTTGTAGTGCAGCTTCAGCTTCGTCAGTCCAAACAAAATCCTTGGTCTTTTTTAGGAGTTTGTATAATGGTGCGGCTCGCTCACCAAGCCGGCTTACAAACCGACTGACTGCAGCAATGCAACTAGTTAGTCTTTGTATGTCCTTTAGGCGAGTTGGCCTAGAAATATTGAGTATAGCCTTGATTTTGTCTCGGTTCACCTCTATGCCTCTTTGAGACACGATGAAACCTAACAATTTTCTGGCTGGTATTCCAAAGAAACATTTCTTCAGGTTAAGCATGACGTTGTATTTTCGTAGATTGGCAAATGTTTCCTCCGAGTCAGAAATCAATGTTTCCTTCTTTTTGGACATCACCGTAATATCATCCACGTATGCGTGTACATTGCGTCCGAGTTGGTCATGGAGGCAACACTGCATCGTGCGTTGGTACGTAGCTCCTGCGTTCTTCAGCCCAAAGGGCATCGTAACAAAACAGAAGGTTCCGAAGGGGGTTATGAATGAAGTTTTGACTTTGTCAGATTCCTTCATCCGGATTTGGTGATAACCGGAATATGCATCGAGAAAACAGAGGAGTTCCGAGCCTGCCGTAGAATCGATAACTTGATCAATTCTAGGCAGAGCGAACAGATCTTTTGGACAAGCCTTGTTCAAGGCAGTATAATCAACACACATGCTTAAATCAATGGTGTCCTTTTTAGGGACCATTACAGGATTAGCCGACCACTCAGTGTGGATGACCTCTTCTATGAATCCGGCTAACTCGAGACGTGCTAGTTCCTTAGCTATTGCCTTACGCTTTTCATCACCAAAACATCGTAAGGACTATTTGACAGGTTTAGCATTCGGGTTTACATTTAAAGAGTGCTCAGCAAGTTCCCTAGGTACTCCGGTCATGTCAGATGGCTGCCATGCGAAGATATCTTGATTTGCTTGGAGGAACTTGACGAGCGCGCTTTCCTATGCGCTACCTAGGCCTACGACTATCTGGGTCACCTTGGAGGGGTCATCGTCCTTCAACAACGTCTTCTTCGTCTCTTTTGATGCCTTGAACTCTAGATTTGGCTTTGTCACCTCCTTCTTTGTTGCGGGCATCTCGGGCGGATCTATGCTCTTCTTGATTTCCTGGTACTCCTGGGCGTGCAGCACGGCTTCAGCAAAGGCAGCATTTCCATCCTCGCACTCTCGTGCTTTCTTCGGGTCTCCCCTGATAGTGATTACGCTGTTGGGACCTGGAATTTTCATCATATTGTAAATGTAACACGGACGAGCCATAAAAGCCCAGTAAGCCGGACGTCCGAATATAGCGTGGTATGTGCTCTTGAACGGGACCACTTCGAAGGAAAGTGCCTCCGTCCGATAATTCTTTGGAGTTCCAAAGGTAACATCCAAAGTGATCTCTCCTAGGGAATTAGCTTGTCTTCCTGGGACAACTCCGCGAAAGATCACAGAGCTATGGTTCAGCTGGGTCTCCGAGATCTTCATCCGGCGTAGCGTTTCGACATAAAGAATAGTGATGCTACTACCGCCGTCCATGAGGGTCTTGGAGAAACCATAACCGTCAATAAGTGGATTAACGATTAAGGCGTATTTTCCTCGCCTGTGTAACTTAGGCGGATGATCAGTGTGGTCAAATGTGATTGCCACTTCCGACCAGTCCAAGAATTGGGGGACAGCCGGAACTGTTGCGTTGAGCTCATGTAGAACTGCTTTCTTGACCTTTGTTGGTTGAGATCCGAGGAAGGTGACATAAATGTCTTTCTTGGTCGGAAAATTTTTCTACCCTTCCAGCTTGGGATTTGAAGCATCAGCTTCCTCCATGTCAGAATCTTCCTTGGTCTCTTTTTCTTTTTCGGGATTCTTCTTTCCCTTCTTCCGCTTAGCTTTGTAGCCCGTGGTGTCATCTCTTTTGATGTCGTCATTGAAACGACATTCGACGTTGGTGTGGGACGAGCCCCCATTGGCGTCTAGGTGATGCACACATGAGTTATTGGCAACGTCAGCCCAAGAGTGGGTTTTGCCTGGTTGTTGGTCTCCTCTACCTTGGACTCTGGAAGTTCCACGCTCACGCCCGCAGCCTCCGCCGCGTCCTCCTCGTCCTCCAGACCCGAAAGTAGCAGTGACCACTGTCATTTCCGCGTTGGGTTTTTCTTCCGAGGTATTTTTACGCTTCTGAGCTTGTTGCTTTGGTTGTTTTGCCGACTGTGGCACAACTAGGGCATTGAGTAATCCCTCTGCATCATCGTCAACATCTGCATACTTGCTCGTTGTTTCTATCATCTCTCCCAAATCAGTGACCTTGTCACACTTCAAGCGATGGCGTAGTAGACCAATTGGGAGACCTGCAATGAAAGCTTCAATTGCAGTTTGATCGTTTACCCCTTCACAGGAGTTCTTGGTGTCGATCCATCGTCCGAGGTAATCCCGTCAAGTTTCTCCGGCCTTCTAGGTGCAACACTGCCGGTCTCCGATCGTACAGGGCCTCCGATATGTGGCTTCGAAATTCCGAAAGAACGCACTTTGCATGTCATACCAGTTGTGGATGGTGTTCTCTAGAAGTTCATTAAGCCATGATCATGCCGTCTTTCGCAACATAAGCGGGAGATATCAGGTTGCGACCAGGCTGTTTCTGCCTTTGGCGATGCAACAAGCTTGGAAGAAGTCATGTAGCCAGGTGTCTAGCCGAGAAATGTCATCGTAGGCTTGGATATGTCTTGAGATAGAAAATCCTTCCGAGAATTTTGTAGCTCTTATACGTGGTCCGAAGCACTTTGGGCCCACGTAGATATCATCGTTTTCGTAGCGTCGCGCCTCTATGTTGGAATTGATCCTATGCCTTGCGTCGTTTGGGGATAGAGATTGTCCCAAATGTTGGTTGTGGCTGTGGTGCCTTAGAGCCGAACTTCTGCTTCTGCCACCACCTCCCCCGCCACGTCGTCCTCCTTGTCCCCCTTGAGAGCCGTTGTGATGATTACTTGGTGGGGAGGGTGGGGAAGCTGGATTATTTCCGGCTGTTCGCCGGCCTCCGTCTGGAGCGTCATTATTCCGGTTCCAGGGAGGGTCTTCACTATGAGGAGCCCCCTGCCGGCTTATTCTGGCATGGTTTCCGTCGTTCCTTCGTCCGTCGTTCCCACTACGGTGAGGCTCAGCCGGACGGCTTGCATGTCTAGGAGGTGGCATTTTTTGACGATCCTCATCCTGATGTTTCTCTTTATCTTCTCCCCTTCGATCGTTTGACACACGTCGGGGAGGATTCCTTGGATACAGTGCAGCGATGGCCTCTTGCTTGGCTGCTGGGGCGACGTTGCTCTAGTCACGTGCAGGTCTGCGATGCTGTCCTAATGATCCGGTTCTGGAGTAGTTGTCTTCCCGTCGGTCGGAACAGTGATGCTGTTCCGGAACACGCTGGGGCGTTATATCTTTCCAGGCTGAATCCGTGTGACATTGGTCGGATTTGGAGACCAGTTTTCCACTTCCGGATTTCGTAGCCATCTGTTGCTCCAGACCCTTGGTGAGTAGCTTGATGCCCAATTGAACCTGTTCTGGGCCTGTGTTGTTTGACAGGATATCTCGAGCTGCGACAGTGTTCTGTACCGGTGTTGGGTACACGAGATTTCCTTTGCTATTGAGACGAGGCATCCCTAGGTCTCCTTCAAAGAGGACCCTGTTTACTTCCGGAAATTTACCGCCACCTGTGTAACGTTTCCGTGTCTTCTGATGCAACCGAGACATGTAATCCTTAGTTGCCATGTGTTTCTTTTCCCCTTGATGTTTTTAGCTTCATCTAGGAGTTGTTGACGACGCGCTTCTAGGGCTTGGGCTCTTTCGTCTAGTTCTTCAGCAGTAAGTTCTGCAGCTGTAGGGATAGGTGTGGTTAATGCAACATCGATGAGTTTACGTGCACCTTCAGTGATCACGTGTCCATCCACCGATTCTTCTTTTTTCGGCTCTTCTGGGATAAGCGCTCCATCCGAGTCTTCCTCATATTCCTCGGCAGTCACCTCCTCTATCAGAGGGTCTTTTGCCGGGGTCTTGTTCTTCTTCTTTGCCTTCTTGGCAGCGCCGATAGCAAAGACGGCTTTGGGTCCGTTTCCTGGAGTCAAGCTCTGATCGGTACTTTTGGACATCTGGACTTCGGGATTGTCTCTGACTTCCATGTCATCCTGCGCTTTGGGAGAATGTTCCCCGGATCCTTCATCCATGGCTTCTCCTTCCTTTGCAGCTTTGGAGTTATACTCCTCTTCATATTCCGCAGAGAACTTTCGGAAATCTGCCGACATCATCGATTCATCCGAGGATGCGGGTATGTCGGCGTTTGTTCCAATTTCCTCCAGTACAGAGTCGGTGTTGTCTCCAGCATCGGCAGAGCCGGATCCGGATCCAACGTATCCGACAAAGTGCGTTGTGCTCCTCCTGAGGTACCTCAGGAAAGGCCTGTCTGTCTCGGCATCATCAGAGCCGGAATTAGTGTCGTTGATATGCTCCTCCTGGATTTCGACTTCCGCGGGTGGGTCGATCTGGGATCCGGCCTCTCCAATGAAATCCACTCCAGATTTAGCTCTAACCGCTAGGTCTTCCTCAGGCTCGGATTTCTCCACTATCTCCGCAGCTGGTGCGGGCTGGGTGGGAGTAGGGTTTTCTGAGACCCGGAATTCTGCCGCCTCCACAGACAGAGGGGATCCAGAAGATTCTTCTGCCTCTATCATCACCACTGGGGTGGGTGGGACAGGTTCAGCGAAACCGATGTAAACTTTGATCTCGCCAAAAGACATGATTGTGTAGGCAGTCACGGCCTCCTTAGCCAGAATCCAAGTCTCGTCGAGAACGATGAGAGGGACGTCGCTGGCGTAGAGGATGCGACCGACGGCGATGGTCTCGCCGATTCCGATTCTTGCAGATCCGCTCAGAACGCAGATCCGAAGCTCACTTGCCCCACGATGGGCGCCAACTGTCATCGGATTGATGACAAGTACGCCATGAGGGCGTCCTCGAGGCGTGCAGAAGAGAGGGGTGTGAGACGTATGGTGTTCTGGGACGGTGAGCACACAAGTTTACCCAGGTTCGAATCTGCCGGCTTTGGACGGACCCTACTCCTGCTAGCAATCCAGTAATACATCCGAGCCGGAATATGGGTTACAAGGGTTTCGCCTATGCGAGTTGAGATTGTACACTATTGAGGTGTGCCCTAAAGGCTCTCCCTAGGACGGCTTATATAGATATCTGGCCTAGGGTTTACATGAGAGATCTATCCAGCTACGACTAAGAGTCGGTTACAGAGTACATCTTGAACTACAAGTAACACTATGGGCCTAAGTCGGTAAATCTTCTGGGCCTTCCCGTAGCCGGATGGTACTCCGTCTTTTCTCCCTGACTGGGCCGCCCGTGAAGCAAAGCTCTAACCCGAAGTGGGCCACCCTGGTCAGTGAGGAACTGTGAGGATACTCGGAAAGTATCTCCCCAATAGAACACACATGCAATAACTCTATATGTGGTTTGTGAAAAGAACACACATGCAATGACACTTGTGTATCCATATGTGGTTTGTGAAAAGAACACACATGCAATTACTCTAGATGTGGTTAATGAAAAGAACACACATGCAATGACTCTAGATGTGGTTTGTGAGAAGAACACACATGCAATGACTCTGGTGTATCCATATGTGGGTTGTGAAAAGAACAGACATGCAATGACTCTACCTGTGGTTTGTGAAAAGAACACACATGCAATGAACTCCGGTGGATCCATATGTGGTTTGTGACAAGAACACACATGCAATGACTCCATATGTGGTTTGTGAAAAGAACACACGTGCAATGACACTGGTGGATCCATATGTGGTTTGTAAAAAGAACAGACATACAATGACTCTAGATGTGGTTTGTGAGGAGAACACACATGCAATGACTCTAGATGTGGTTTGTGATAAGAACACACATGCAATTACACTGGTGGATCAATATGTGGTTTTTGAAAAGAACATACATCCAATGATTCTAGCTGTGGTTTGTGAAAAGAACACACATGCAATTAACTCTGGTGGATCCATATGTCTTTTGTGAGAAGAACACACATGCAATGACTCTAGATGTGGTTTGTGAAAAGAACACACATGCAATGACACTAGTGGATCCATATGTGGTTTGTGAAAAGAACACACATGCAATGACTCTAGATGTGAATAATGAAAAGAACACACATGCAATTACTCTAGCTATGGTTTCTGAAAAGAACACACATGCAATGACTCTAGTGGATCCTTATATGGGTTGTGAAAAGAACAGACATGCAATGACTCTAGCTGTGGTTTGTGAAAAGAACACATATGCCATGAACTCCAGTGGATCCATATGTGGTTTGTGATAAGAACACACATGCAATGATTCTAGATGTGGTTTGTGACAGGAACACACATGCAATGACACTGGTGGATCCATATGTGGTTTGTGAAAAGAACATACATGCAATGACTCTAGCAGTGGCTAATGAAATGAACACACATGCAATGACACTGGTGGATCCATATGTGGTTTGCGAACAGAACACACATGCAATGACTCTAGATGTGGTTTGTGAAAAGAACACAAATGCAATGACTCTAGATCTGGTTTGTGAAAAGAACACACATGTAATGAAACAGGTGGATCAATATGTGGTTTGTGAAAAGAACATACATCCAATGACTCTAGCTGTGGTTTGTGAAAGGAACACAGATGCAATGACACTGGTGGATCCATGTGTGGTTTGTGAGAAGAACAGACATTCAATGACTCTAGCTGTGGTTTGTTAAAAGAACAGACATGCAATGACTCTAGATGTGGTTTGTGAAAAGAACACACATGAAATGACTCTAGATGTGGTTTGTGAAAAGAACACACATGCAATGACACTGGTGGATCCATATGTGGTTTGTGAAAAGAACAAACATGCAATGACACTGGTGGATCAATATGTGGTTTGTGAAAAGAACATACAGCCAATGGCTCTAGCCGTGGTTTGTGAAAAGAACACACATGCAATGCATCTAGATGTGGTTTGTGAAAAGAACACACATGCAATGAATCTGGTGGATCCTTATGTGGTTTGTGAAAAGAACATGCATGCAATGACTCTAGCCGTGGTTTGAGAAAAGAACACACATGCAATGAACTCTGGTGGATCCATGTGTGGTTTGTGAGAAGAACACAGATGCAATGACTCTAGATGTGGTTTGTGAAAAGAACACACATGCAATGACACTGGTGGATCCGTATGTGGTTTGTAAAAATAATACACATGCAATGACTCTAGATGTGGTTAATGAAAAGAACACACATGCAATGACTCTAGATGTGGTTTGTGAGAAGACCACACATGCAATGACACTGGTGGATCAATATGTGGTTTGTGAAAAGAACATACATCCAATGACTCTAGCTGTGGTTTGTGAAAAGAACACACATGGAATAACACTAGTGGATCTATGTGTGGTTTATGAGAAGAACAGACATGAAATGACTATAGCTGTGGTTTGCGAAACGAAAAGACATGCAATGACTCTAGATGTGGTTTGTGAAAAGAACACACATGCAATGACTCTAGATGTGGTTTGTAAAGAGAACACACATGCAATGACACTAGTGGATCGACATGTGGTTTGTGAAAAGAACACACATGCAATGACTCTAGATGTGGTTTGTGAAAAGAACACACATGTAATGACTCTAGATTTGGTTTGTGAAAAGAACACACATGCAATAACACTGTTGATCAATATGTGGTTTGTGAAAAGAACATACATCCAATGACTCTAGCTGTGGTTTGTGAAAAGAACACACATGTAATGCCTCTAGATGTGGTTTGTGAAAAGAACACACATGCAATGACTCTGGTGGATCCTTATGTGGTTTGTGAAAAGAACAGACATGCAATGACTCTAGCTGTGGTTTGTCAAAAGAACACACATGCAATGAACTCTGGTGGATACATATGTGGTTTGTGAGAAGAACACACATGCAATGACTCTGGATGTGGTTTGTGAAAAGAACACACATGCAATGACACTTGTGGATCCATATGTGGTTTGTCTAAAAGAAAACAGACATGCAATGACTCTAGATGTGGTCTGTGAGAAGAACACACTTGGAATGACTCTAGATGTGGTTTGTGAGAAGAACACACGTGCAATGACACTGGTGGATCAATATGGGGTTCGTGAAAAGAACATACATCCAATGATTCTAGCTGTGGTTTGTCAAAAGAACACACATGCAATGAACTCTGGTGGATCCATATGTCGTTTGTGAGAAGAACACACATGCAATGACTCTAGATGTGGTTTGTGAAAAGAACACACATGGAATGACACTAGTGGATCCATATGTGGTTTGTGAAAAGAACACACATGCAAGGACTCTAGATGTGGTTAATGAAAAGAACACACATGGAATGAACTCTGGTGGATCCATATGTAGTTTCTGATAAGAACACACATGCAATGACTCTAGATGTGGTTTGTGAAAAGAACACACATGCAATGACACTGGTGGATCCATATGTAGTTTGTGAAAAGAACACACATGCAATGACTCTAGATGTGGTTAATGAAAAGAACACACATGCAATGACTCTAGATGTGGTTTGTGAGAAGAACACACATGCAATGACTCTGGTGGATCCTTATGTGGGTTGTGAAAAGAATATACATGCAATGAATCTAGCTGTGGTTTGTGAAAAGAACCAACATGCAATGAACTCGGGTGGGTCCATATGTGGTTTGTGAGAAGAACACACATGCAATGACTCTAGATGTGGTTTGTGAAAAGAACACACATGCAATGACACTGGTGGATCCATATGTAGTTTGTGAAAAGAACACACATGCAATGACTCTCGATGTTATTAATGAAAAGAACACACATGCAATGACTCTAGATGTGGTTTGTGAGAAGAACACACATGCAATGACTCTGGTGGATCAATACGTGGTTTGTGAAAAGAACACACATGCAATGACTCTAGATGTGGTTTGTGAAAAGAACACACATGCAATGACTCTAGCTGTGGTTTGTGAAAAGAACACACATGCAATAACTTTGGTGGATCCTTATGTGGGTTGTGAAAAGAAAAGAAATGCAATGACTCTAGCTGTGGTTTGTGAAAAGAAGACACATGCAATGAACTCTGGTGGATCCATATGTGGTTTCTGAGAAGAACACGCATGCAATAACTCTAGATGTGGTTTGTTAAAACAACACACATGCAATGACACTGGTGGATCCATATGTGGTTTGTGAAAAAAACACACATGCAATGACTCTAGATGTGGTTAATGAAAAGAACAGACATGCAATGACTCTAGCCGTGGTTTGTGAAAAGAACACACATGCAATGACTCTGGTGGATCCTTAAGTGGGTTGTGAAAAGAATAGACATGCAATGAATCTAGCTGTGGTTTGTGAAAAGAATAAACATGCAATGAACTCTGGTGGGTCCATCTGTGGTTTGTGAGAAGAACACACATGCAATGACTCCATATGTGGTTTGTGAAAAGAACACACATGTAATGACACTGGTGGATCCATATGTGGTTTGTGAAAAGAACACACATGCAATGACTCTAGATGTGGTTAATGAAAAGAACACACATGCAATGACTCTAGCTGTGGTTTGTGAAAAGAACACGCATGCAATGACTCTAGTGGATCCTTATGTGGGTTGTGAAAAGAACAGACATGCAATGACTCTAGATTTGTTTTATGAGAAGAACACACATGCAATGACTCTAGATGCGGTTTGTGATAAAAACAACCATGCAATTACACTGGTGGATCAATATGTGGTTTTCGAAAAGAACATACATCCAATGATTCTAGCTGTGGTTTGTGAAAGAACACACATGCAATGAACTCTAGTGGATCCATATGTCGTTTGTGAGAATAAAACACATGCAATGACTCTAGATGTGGTTTGTGAAAAGAACACACATGCAATGACACTAGTGGATCCATATGTGGTTTGTGAAAAGAACAGACATGCAATGACTGTAGATGTGGTTAATGAAAAGAACACACATGCCATGACTCTAGCTGTGGTTTGTGAAAAGAACACGCATGCAATGACTCTGGTGGATCCTTATGTGGGTTGTGAAAAGAACAGACATGCAATGACTCTAGATTTGTTTTATGAGAAGAACACACATGCAATGACTCTAGATGTGGTTTGTGATAAAAACAACCATGCAATTACACTGGTGGATCAATATGTGGTTTTTGAAAAGAACATACATCCAATGATTCTAGCTGTGGTTTGTGAAAGAACACACATGCAATGAACTCTAGTGGATTCATATGTCGTTTGTGAGAAGAAAACACATGCAATGACTCTAGATGTGGTTTGTGAAAAGAACACACATGCAATGACACTAGTGGATCCATATGTGGTTTGTGAAAAGAACACACATGCAGTGACTCTAGATGTGGTTAATGAAAAGAACACACATGCCATGACTCTAGTTGTGGTTTGTGAAAAGAACACGCATGCAATGACTCTGGTGGATCCTTATGTGGGTTGTGAAAAGAACAGACATGCAATGACTCTTGCTGTGGTTTGTGAAAAGAACACACATGCAATGAACTCTAGTGGATCCATATGTGGTTTGTGAGAAGAACACACATGCAATGACACTGGTGGTTCCATATGTGCTTTGCGAAAAGAACACACATGCAATGACACTAGATGTGGTTTGTGAAAAGAACACAAATGCAATGACTCTAGATGTGGTTTGTGAAAAGAACACACATGTAATGCCTCTAGATGTGGTTTGTGAAAAGAACACACATGCAATGACTCTGGTGGATCCTTATGTGGTTTGTGAAAAGAACAGACATGCAATGACTCTAGCTGTGGTTTGTCAAAAGAACACACATGCAATGAACTCTGGTGGATACATATGTGGTTTGTGAGAAGAACACACATGCAATGACTCTAGATGTGGTTTGTGAAAAGAACACACATGCAATGACACCGGTGGATCCATATGTGGTTTGTGTAAAAGAAAACAGACATGCAATGACTCTAGATGTGGTCTGTGAGAAGAACACACTTGCAATGACTCTAGATGTGGTTTGTGAGAAGAACGCACGTGCAATGACACTGGTGGATCAATATGGGGTTTGTGAAAAGAACATACATCCAATGATTCTAGCTGTGGTTTGTCAAAAGAACACACATGCAATGAACTCTGGTGGATCCATATGTCGTTTGTGAGAAGAACACACAATGACTCTAGATGTAGTTTGTGAAAAGAACACACATGGAATAACACTAGTGGATCCATATGTGGTTTGTGAAAAGAATAGACATGCAATGACTCTAGCTGTGGTTTGTCAAAAGAACACACATGCAATGAACTCTGGTGGATCCATATGTAGTTTCTGATAAGAACACACATGCAAGGACTCTAGATGTGGTTTGTGAAAAGAACACACATGCAATGACACCGGTGGATCCATATGTAGTTTGTGAAAAGAACAAACATGCAATGACTCTAGATGTGGTTAATGAAAAGAACACACATGCAATGACTCTAGATGTGGTTTGTGAGAAGAACACACATGCAATGACTCTAGATGTGGTTTGTGAAAAGAACACACATGCCATGACTCTAGCTGTGGTTTGTGAAAAGAACACGCATGCAATGACTCTGGTGGATCCTTATGTGGGTTGTGAAAAGAACAGACATGCAATGACTCTAGCTGTGGTTTGTGAAAAGAACACACATGCAATGAACTCTAGTGGATCCATATGTGGTTTGTGAGAAGAACACACATGCAATGACTCTAGATGTGGTTTGTGAAAATAAAACACATGCAATGACAGTGGTGGATCCATATGTGGTTTGTGAAAAGAACATACATGCAATGACTCTAGCTGTGGTTAACGAAATGAACACACATGCAATGACACTGGTGGATCCATATGTGCTTTGCGAAAAGAACACACATGCAATGACTCTAGATGTGGTTTGTGAAAAGAATACAAATGCAATGACTCTAGATGTGGTTTGTGAAAAGAACACACATGCAATGACACTGGTGGATCAATATGTGGTTTGTGAAAAGAACATACATCGAATGACTCTAGATGTGGTTTATGAAAAGAACACACATGCAATGACACTGGTGGATCCATGTGTGGTTTGTGAGAAGAACACACATGCAATGACTCTAGCTGTGGTTTGTGAAAAGAACAGACATGCAATGACTCTAGCTGTGGTTTGTGAAAAGAACACACATGCAATGACTCTAGATGTGGTTTGTGAAAAGAACACACATGCAATGACACTTGTGTATCCTTATGTGTTTTGTGAAAAGAACACACATGCAATGACACTGGTGGATCCTTATGTGGTTTGTGAAAAGAACACATATGCAATGACACTGGTGGATCCTTATGTGGTTTGTGAAAAGAACACACATGCAATTAGTCTATATGTGGTTTGTGAAAAGAACACACATGTCATGACTCTAGATGTGGTTTGTGATAAGAAGAAACATGCAATGACACTGGTGGATCAATATGTGGTTTGGGAAAAGAACATACAGCTAATGGCTCTAGCTATGGTTTGTGAAAAGAACACATATGCAATGCCTCTAGATGTGGTTTGTGAAAACAACACACATGTAATGCCTCTGGTGGATCCTTATGTGGTTTGTGAAAAGAACGGGCATGCAATGACTCTAGCTGTGGTTTGTGAAAAGAACACACATTTAATGAACTCTAGTGGATCCATATGTGGTTTGTGAGAAGAACACACATGCATTGACTCTAGATGCGGTTTGTGAAAAGAACACACATGCAATGACACTGGTGGATCCATATGTGGTTTGTGAAAAGAACAGAGATACAATGACTCTAGCTATGGTTTGTGAAAAGAACACACATGCAATGAACTCTGGTGGAACTATATGTGGTTTGTGAGAAGAACACACATGAAATGACTCTAGATGTGGTTTGTGAAAAGAAAACACATGCAATGACAGTGGTGGATCCATATGTGGTTTGTGAAAAGAACATACATGCAATGACTCTAGCTGTGGTTAACGAAATGAACACACATGCAATGACACTGGTGGATCCATATGTGCTTTGCGAAAAGAACACACATGCAATGACTCTAGATGTGGTTTGTGAAAAGAACACACATGCAATGACTCTAGATGTGGTTAATGAAAAGAACAGACATGCAATGACTCTGATGTGGTTTGTGAGAAGAACACACATGCAATGACTCTGGTGGATCCTTATGTGGGTTGTGAAAAGAATAGACATGCAATGAATCTAGCTGTACTTTGTGAAAAGAACAAACATGCAATGAACTTTGGTGGATCCATATGTGGTTTGTGAGAAGAACACACATGCAATGACTCCATATGTGGTTTGTGAAAAGAACACACATGCAATGACTCTAGCTGTGGTTAACGAAATGAACACACATGCAATGACAGTGGTGGATCCATATTTGCTTTGCGAAAAGAACACACATGCAATGACTCTAGTTGTGGTTTGTGAAAAGAACACACATGCAATGACACTGGTGGATCCATATGTAGTTTGTGAAAAGAACACACATGCAATGACTCTAGATGTGGTTAATGAAAAGAACACACATGCAATGACTCTAGATGTGGTTTGTGAGAAGAACACACATGCAATGACTCTGGTGGATCCTTATGTGGGTTGTGAAAAGAATAGACATGCAATGAATCTAGCTGTGGTTTGTGAAAATAACAAACATGCAATGAACTCTGGTGGATCCATATGTGGTTTGTGAGAAGAACACACATGCAATGACTCCATATGTGGTTTGTGAAAAGAACACACATGCAATGACACTGGTGGATCCATATGTGGTTTGTGAAAAGAACACACATGCAATGACTCTAGATGTGGTTAATGAAAAGAACACACATGCAATGACTCTAGCTGTGGTTTGTGAAAAGAACACGCATGCAATGACTCTGGTGGATCCTTATGTGGGTTGTGAAAAGAACAGACATGCAATGACTCTAGATTTGTTTTATGAGAAGAACACACATGCAATGACTCTAGATGTGGTTTGTGATAAGAACAACCATGCAATTACACTGGTGGATCAATATGTGGTTTTTGAAAAGAACATACATCCAATGATTCTAGCTGGGGTTTGTGAAAGAACACACATGCAATGAACTCTAGTGGATCCATATGTCGTTTGTGAGAAGAAAACACATGCAATGACTCTAGATTTGGTTTGTGAAAACAACACACATGCAATGACACTAGTGGATCCATATGTGGTTTATGAAAAGAACACACATGCAATGACTCTAGATGTGGTTAATGAAAAGAACACACATGCCATGACTCTAGCTGTGGTTTGTGAAAAGAACACGCATGCAATGACTCTGGTGGATCCTTATGTCGGTTGTGAAAAGAACAGACATGCAATGACTCTAGCTGTGGTTTGTGAAAAGAACACACATGCAATGAACTCTAGTGGATCCATATGTGGTTTGTGAGAAGAACACACATGCAATGACTCTAGATGTGGTTTGTGAAAAGAAAACACATGCAATGACAGTGGTGGATCCATATGTGGTTTGTGAAAAGAACATACATGCAATGACTCTTGCTGTGGTTAACGAAATGAACACACATGCAATGACACTGGTGGATCCATATGTGCTTTGCGAAAAGAACACACATGCAATGACTCTAGATGTGGTTTGTGAAAAGAACACAAATGCAATGACTCTAGATGTGGTTTGTGAAAAGAACACACATGCAATGACACTGGTGGATCAATATGTGGTTTGTGAAAAGAACATACATCGTATGACTCTAGATGTGGTTTGTGAAAAGAACACACATGCAATGACACTGGTGGATCCAGGTGTGGTTTGTGAGAAGAACACACATGCAATGACTCTAGCTGTGGTTTGTGAAAAGAACAGACATGCAATGACTCTAGCTGTGGTTTGTGAAAAGAACACACATGCAATGACTCTAGATGTGGTTTGTGAAAAGAACACACATGCAATGACACTGGTGGATCCTTATGTGGTTTGTGAAAAGAACACACATGCAATGACACTGGTGGATCCTTATGTGGTTTGTGAAAAGAACACACATGCAATGACACTGGTGGATCCTTATGTGGTTTGTGAAAAGAACACACATGCAATTAGTCTAGATGTGGTTTGTGAAAAGAACACACATGTAATGACTCTAGATGTGGTTTGTGATAAGAAAAAACATGCAATGACACTGGTGGATCAATATGTGGTTTGTGAAAAGAACATATAGCTAATGGCTCTAGCTGTGGTTTGTGAAAAGAACACATATGCAATGCCTCTAGATGTGGTTTGTGAAAAGAACACACATGTAATGACTCTGGTGGATCCTTATGTGGTTTGTGAAAAGAACGGGCATGCAATGACTCTAGCTGTGGTTTGTGAAAAGAACACACATTTAATGAACTCTAGTGGATCCATATGTGGTTTGTGAGAAGAACACACATGCAATGACTCTAGATGCGGTTTGTGAAAAGAACACACATGCAATGACACTGGTGGATCCATATGTGGTTTGTGAAAAGAACAGAGATATAATGACTCTAGCTATGGTTTGTGAAAATTACACACATGCAATGAACTCTGGTGGAACTATATGTGGTTTGTGAGAAGAACACACATGCAATGACTCTAGATGTGGTTTGTGAAAAGAAAACACATGCAATGACAGTGGTGGATCCATATGTGGTTTGTGAAAAGAACATACATGCAATGACTCTAGCTGTGGTTAACGAAATGAACACACATGCAATGACACTGGTGGATCCATATGTGCTTTGCGAAAAGAACACACATGCAATGACTCTAGTTGTGGCTTGTGAAAAGAACACACATGCAATGACACTGGTGGATCCATATGTAGTTTGTGAAAAGAACACACATGCAATGACTCTAGATGTGGTTAATGAAAAGAACACACATGCAATGACTCTAGATGGTGTTTGTGAAAAGAACACACATGCAATGACTCTAGATGTGGTTAATGAAAAGAACACACATGCAATGACTCTAGATGTGGTTTGTGAGAAGAACACACATGCAATGACTCTGGTGGATCCTTATGTGGGTTGTGAAAAGAATAGACATGCAATGAATCTAGCTGTGGTTTGTGAAAAGAACAAACATGCAATGAACTCTGGTGGATCCATATGTGGTTTGTGAGAAGAAAACACATGCAATGACTCCATATGTGGTTTGTGAAAAGAACACACATGCAATGACTCTAGATGTGGTTAATGAAAAGAACACACATGCAATGACTCTAGCTGTGGTTTGTGAAAAGAACAGACATACAATGACTCTAGCTGTGGTTTGTGAAAAGAACACACATGCAATGACTCTAGATGTGGTTTGTGAAAAGAACACACATGCAATGACACTGGTGGATCCTTATGTGGTTTGTGAAAAGAACACACATGCAATGACACTGGTGGATCCTTATGTGGTTTGTGAAAAGAACACACATGCAATTAGTCTAGATGTGGTTTGTGAAAAGAACACATATGCAATGCCTCTAGATGTGCATTGTGAAAAGAACACACATGTAATGACTCTGGTGGATCCTTATGTGGTTTGTGAAAAGAACGGGCATGCAATGACTCTACCTGTGGTTTGTGAAAAGAACACACATTTAATGAACTCTAGTGGATCCATATGTGGTTTGTGAGAAGAACACACATGTAATGACTCTAGATGCGGTTTGTGAAAAGAACACACATGCAATGACACTGGTGGATCCATATGTGGTTTGTGAAAAGAACAGAGATACAATGACTCTAGCTATGGTTTGTGAAAAGAACACACATGCAATGAACTTTGGTGGAACTATATGTGGTTTGTGAGAAGAACACACATGCAATGACTCTAGATGTGGTTTGTGAAAAGAAAACACATGCAATGACAGTGGTGGATCCATATGTGGTTTGTGAAAAGAACATACATGCAATGACTCTAGATGTGGTTAACGAAATGAACACACATGCAATGACACTGGTGGATCCATATGTGCTTTGCGAAAAGAACACACATGCAATGACTCTAGATGTGGTTTGTGAAAAGAACACACATGCAATGACTCTAGATGTGGTTAATGAAAAGAACACACATGCAATGACTCTAGATGTGGTTTGTGAGAAGAACACACATGCAATGACTCTGGTGGATCCTTATGTGGGTTGTGAAAAGAATAGACATGCAATGAATCTAGCTGTGGTTTGTGAAAAGAACAAACATGCAATGAACTCTGGTGGATCCATATGCGGTTTGTGAGAAGAACACACATGCAATGACTCCATATGTGGTTTGTGAAAAGAACACACATGCAATGACTCTAGCTGTGGTTAACGAAATGAACACACATGCAATGACAGTGGTGGATCCATATGTGCTTTGCGAAAAGAACACACATGCAATGACTCTAGTTGTGGTTTGTGAAAAGAACACACATGCAATGAACTCTGGTGGAACTATATGTGGTTTGTGAGAAGAACACACATGCAATGATTCTAGATGTGGTTTGTGAAAAGAAAACACATGCAATGACAGTGGTGGATCCATATGTGGTTTGTGAAAAGAACATACATGCAATGACTCTAGCTGTGGTTAACGAAATGAACACACATGCAATGACACTGGTGGATCCATATGTGCTTTGCGAAAAGAACACACATGCAATGACTCTAGATGTGGTTTGTGAAAAGAACACGCATGCAACGACTCTAGATGTGGTTAATGAAAAGAACACACATGCAATGACTCTAGATGTGGTTTGTGAGAAGAACACACATGCAATGACTCTGGTGGATCCTTATGTGGGTTGTGAAAAGAATAGACATGCAATGAATCTAGCTGTGGTTTGTGAAAAGAACAAACATGCAATGAACTCTGGTGGATCCATATGTGGTTTGTGAGAAGAAAACACATGCAATGACTCCATATGTGGTTTGTGAAAAGAACACACATGCAATGACTCTAGATGTGGTTAATGAAAAGAACACACATGCAATGACTCTAGCTGTGGTTTGTGAAAAGAACAGACATACAATGACTCTAGCTGTGGTTTGTGAAAAGAACACACATGCAATGACTCTAGATGTGGTTTGTGAAAAGAACACACATGCAATGACACTGGTGGATCCTTATGTGGTTTGTGAAAAGAACACACATGCAATGACACTGGTGGATCCTTATGTGGTTTGTGAAAAGAACACACATGCAATTAGTCTAGATGTGGTTTGTGAAAAGAACACACATCTAATGACTCTAGATGTGGTTTGTGATAAGAAGAAACATGCAATGACACTGGTGGATCAATATGTGGTTTGTGAAAAGAACATACAGCTAATGGCTCTAGCTGTGGTTTGTGAAAAGAACACATATGCAATGCCTCTAGATGTGCATTGTGAAAAGAACACACATGTAATGACTCTGGTGGATCCTTATGTGGTTTGTGAAAAGAACGGGCATGCAATGACTCTAGCTGTGGTTTGTGAAAAGAACACACATTTAATGAACTCTAGTGGATCCATATGTGGTTTGTGAGAAGAACACACATGCAATGACTCTAGATGCGGTTTGTGAAAAGAACACACATGCAATGACACTGGTGGATCCATATGTGGTTTGTGAAAAGAACAGAGATACAATGACTCTAGCTATGGTTTGTGAAAAGAACACACATGCAATGAACTTTGGTGGAACTATATGTGGTTTGTGAGAAGAACACACATGCAATGACTCTAGATGTGGTTGGTGAAAAGAAAACACATGCAATGACAGTGGTGGATCCATATGTGGTTTGTGAAAAGAACATACATGCAATGACTCTAGATGTGGTTAACGAAATGAACACACATGCAATGACACTGGTGGATCCATATGTGCTTTGCGAAAAGAACACACATGCAATGACTCTAGATGTGGTTTGTGAAAAGAACACACATGCAATGACTCTAGATGTGGTTAATGAAAAGAACACACATGCAATGACTCTAGATGTGGTTTGTGAGAAGAACACACATGCAATGACTCTGGTGGATCCTTATGTGGGTTGTGAAAAGAATAGACATGCAATGAATCTAGCTGTGGTTTGTGAAAAGAACAAACATGCAATGAACTCTGGTGGATCCATATGCGGTTTGTGAGAAGAACACACATGCAATGACTCCATATGTGGTTTGTGAAAAGAACACACATGCAATGACTCTAGCTGTGGTTAACGAAATGAACACACATGCAATGACAGTGGTGGATCCATATGTGCTTTGCGAAAAGAACACACATGCAATGACTCTAGTTGTGGTTTGTGAAAAGAACACACATGCAATGAACTCTGGTGGAACTATATGTGGTTTGTGAGAAGAACACACATGCAATGATTCTAGATGTGGTTTGTGAAAAGAAAACACATGCAATGACAGTGGTGGATCCATATGTGGTTTGTGAAAAGAACATACATGCAATGACTCTAGCTGTGGTTAACGAAATGAACACACATGCAATGACACTGGTGGATCCATATGTGCTTTGCGAAAAGAACACACATGCAATGACTCTAGATGTGGTTTGTGAAAAGAACACGCATGCAACGACTCTAGATGTGGTTAATGAAAAGAACACACATGCAATGACTCTAGATGTGGTTTGTGAGAAGAACACACATGCAATGACTCTGGTGGATCCTTATGTGGGTTGTGAAAAGAATAGACATGCAATGAATCTAGCTGTGGTTTGTGAAAAGAACAAACATGCAATGAACTCTGGTGGATCCATATGTGGTTTGTGAGAAGAAAACACATGCAATGACTCCATATGTGGTTTGTGAAAAGAACACACATGCAATGACTCTAGATGTGGTTAATGAAAAGAACACACATGCAATGACTCTAGCTGTGGTTTGTGAAAAGAACAGACATACAATGACTCTAGCTGTGGTTTGTGAAAAGAACACACATGCAATGACTCTAGATGTGGTTTGTGAAAAGAACACACATGCAATGACACTGGTGGATCCTTATGTGGTTTGTGAAAAGAACACACATGCAATGACACTGGTGGATCCTTATGTGGTTTGTGAAAAGAACACACATGCAATTAGTCTAGATGTGGTTTGTGAAAATAACACACATCTAATGACTCTAGATGTGGTTTGTGATAAGAAGAAACATGCAATGACACTGGTGGATCAATATGTGGTTTGTGAAAAGAACATACAGCTAATGGCTCTAGCTGTGGTTTGTGAAAAGAACACATATGCAATGCCTCTAGATGTGCATTGTGAAAAGAACACACATGTAATGACTCTGGTGGATCCTTATGTGGTTTGTGAAAAGAACGGGCATGCAATGACTCTAGCTGTGGTTTGTGAAAAGAACACACATTTAATGAACTCTAGTGGATCCATATGTGGTTTGTGAGAAGAACACACATGCAATGACTCTAGATGCGGTTTGTGAAAAGAACACACATGCAATGACACTGGTGGATCCATATGTGGTTTGTGAAAAGAACAGAGATACAATGACTCTAGCTATGGTTTGTGAAAAGAACACACATGCAATGAACTTTGGTGGAACTATATGTGGTTTGTGAGAAGAACACACATGCAATGACTCTAGATGTGGTTGGTGAAAAGAAAACACATGCAATGACAGTGGTGGATCCATATGTGGTTTGTGAAAAGAACATACATGCAATGACTCTAGATGTGGTTAACGAAATGAACACACATGCAATGACACTGGTGGATCCATATGTGCTTTGCGAAAAGAACACACATGCAATGACTCTAGATGTGGTTTGTGAAAAGAACACACATGCAATGACTCTAGATGTGGTTAATGAAAAGAACACACATGCAATGACTCTAGATGTGGTTTGTGAGAAGAACACACATGCAATGACTCTGGTGGATCCTTATGTGGGTTGTGAAAAGAATAGACATGCAATGAATCTAGCTGTGGTTTGTGAAAAGAACAAACATGCAATGAACTCTGGTGGATCCATATGCGGTTTGTGAGAAGAACACACATGCAATGACTCCATATGTGGTTTGTGAAAAGAACACACATGCAATGACTCTAGCTGTGGTTAACGAAATGAACACACATGCAATGACAGTGGTGGATCCATATGTGCTTTGCGAAAAGAACACACATGCAATGACTCTAGTTGTGGTTTGTGAAAAGAACACACATGCAATGAACTCTGGTGGAACTATATGTGGTTTGTGAGAAGAACACACATGCAATGATTCTAGATGTGGTTTGTGAAAAGAAAACACATGCAATGACAGTGGTGGATCCATATGTGGTTTGTGAAAAGAACATACATGCAATGACTCTAGCTGTGGTTAACGAAATGAACACACATGCAATGACACTGGTGGATCCATATGTGCTTTGCGAAAAGAACACACATGCAATGACTCTAGATGTGGTTTGTGAAAAGAACACGCATGCAACGACTCTAGATGTGGTTAATGAAAAGAACACACATGCAATGACTCTAGATGTGGTTTGTTAGAAGAACACACATGCAATGACTCTGGTGGATCCTTATGTGGGTTGTGAAAAGAATAGACATGTAATGAATCTAGCTGTGGTTTGTGAAAAGAACAAACATGCAATGAACTCTGGTGGATCCATATGTGGTTTGTGAGAAGAACACACATGCAATGACTCCATATGTGGTTTGTGAAAAGAACACACATGCAATGACACTGGTGGATCCATATGTGGTTTGTGAAAAGAACACACATGCAATGACTCTAGATGTGGTTAATGAAAAGAACACACATGCAATGACTCTAGCTGTGGTTTGTGAAAAGAACACGCATGCAATGACTCTGGTGGATCCTTATGTGGGTTGTGAAAAGAACAGACATGCAATGACTCTAGATTTGTTTTATGAGAAGAACACACATGCAATGACTCTAGATGTGGTTTGTGATAAGAACAACCATGCAATTACACTGGTGGATCAATATGTGGTTTTTGAAAAGAACATACATCCAATGATTCTAGCTGTGGTTTGTGAAAGAACACACATGCAATGAACTCTAGTGGATCCATATGTCGTTTGTGAGAAGAAAACACATGCAATGACTCTAGATTTGGTTTGTGAAAACAACACACATGCAATGACACTAGTGGATCCATATGTGGTTTGTGAAAAGAACACACATGCAATGACTCTAGATGTGGTTAATGAAAAGAACACACATGCCATGACTCTAGCTGTGGTTTGTGAAAAGAACACGCATGCAATGACTCTGGTGGATCCTTATGTGGGTTGTGAAAAGAACAGACATGCAATGACTCTAGCTGTGGTTTGTGAAAAGAACACACATGCAATGAACTCTAGTGGATCCATATGTGGTTTGTGAGAAGAACACACATGCAATGACTCTAGATGTGGTTTGTGAAAAGAAAACACATGCAATGACAGTGGTGGATCCATATGTGGTTTGTGAAAAGAACATACATGCAATGACTCTAGCTGTGGTTAACGAAATGAACACACATGCAATGACACTGGTGGATCCATATGTGCTTTGCGAAAAGAACACACATGCAATGACTCTAGATGTGGTTTGTGAAAAGAACACAAATGCAATGACTCTAGATGTGGTTTGTGAAAAGAACACACATGCAATGACACTGGTGGATCAATATGTGGTTTGTGAAAAGAACATACATCGAATGACTCTAGATGTGGTTTGTGAAAAGAACACACATGCAATGACACTAGTGGATCCATGTGTGGTTTGTGAGAAGAACACACATGCAATGACTCTAGCTGTGGTTTGTGAAAATAATAGACATGCAATGACTCTAGCTGTGGTTTGTGAAAAGAACACACATGCAATGACTCTAGATGTGGTTTGTGCAAAGAACACACATGCAATGACACTTGTGGATCCTTATGTGGTTTGTGAAAAGAACACACATGCAATGACACTAGTGGATCCTTATGTGGTTTGTGAAAAGAACACACATGCAATGACACTGGTGGATCCTTATGTGGTTTGTGAAAAGAACACACATGCAATTAGTCTAGATGTGGTTTGTGAAAAGAACACACATGTAATGACTCTAGATGTGGTTTGTGAGAAGAAAAAACATGCAATGACACTGGTGGATCAATATGTGGTTTGTGAAAAGAACATACAGCTAATGGCTCTAGCTGTGGTTTGTGAAAAGAACACATATGCAATGCCTCTAGATGTGGTTTGTGAAAAGAACACACATGTAATGACTCTGGTGGATCCTTATGTGGTTTGTGAAAAGAACGGGCATGCAATGACTCTAGCTATGGTTTGTGAAAAGAACACACATTTAATGAACTCTAGTGGATCCATATGTGGTTTGTGAGAAGAACACACATGCAATGACTCTAGATGCGGTTTGTGAAAAGAACACACTTGCAATGACACTGGTGGATCCATATGTGGTTTGTGAAAAGAACAGAGATACAATGACTCTAGCTATGGTTTGTGAAAAGAACACACATGCAATGAACTCTGGTGGAACTATATGTGGTTTGTGAGAAGAACACACATGCAATGACTCTAGATGTGGTTTGTGAAAAGAAAACACATGCAATGACAGTGGTGCATCCATATGTGGTTTGTGAAAAGAACATACATGCAATGACTCTAGCTGTGGTTAACGAAATGAACACACATGCAATGACACTGGTGGATCCATATGTGCTTTGCGAAAAGAACACACATGCAATGACTCTAGATGTGGTTTGTGAAAAGAACACACATGCAATGACTCTAGATGTGGTTAATGAAAAGAACACACATGCAATGACTCTAGATGTGGTTTGTGAGAAGAACACACATGCAATGACTCTGGTGGATCCTTATGTGGGTTGTGAAAAGAATAGACATGCAATGAATCTAGCTGTGGTTTGTGAAAGGAACAAACATGCAATGAACTCTGGTGGATCCATATGTGGTTTGTGAGAAGAACACACATCCAATGACTCCATATGTGGTTTGTGAAAAGAACACACATGCAATGACTCTAGCTGTGGTTAACGAAATGAACACACATGCAATGACACTGGTGGATCCATATGTGCTTTGCGAAAATAACACACATGCAATGACTCTCGTTGTGGTTTGTGAAAAGAACACACATGCAATGACACTGGTGGATCCATATGTAGTTTGTGAAAAGAACACACATGCAATGACTCTAGATGTGGTTAATGAAAAGAACACACATGCAATGACTCTAGATGTGGTTTGTGAGAAGAACACACATGCAATGACTCTGGTGGATCCTTATGTGGGTTGTGAAAAGAATAGACATGCAATGAATCTAGCTGTGGTTTGTGAAAAGAACAAACATGCAATGAACTCTGGTGGATCCATATGTGGTTTGTGAGAAGAACACACATGCAATGACTCCATATGTGGTTTGTGAAAAGAACACACATGCAATGACACTGGTGGATCCATATGTGGTTTGTGAAAAGAACACACATGCAATGACTCTAGATGTGGTTAATGAAAAGAACACACATGCAATGACTCTAGCTGTGGTTTGTGAAAAGAACACACATGCAATGACTCTGGTGGATCCTTATGTGGGTTGTGAAAAGAACAGACATGCAATGACTCTAGATTTGTTTTATGAGAAGAACACACATGCAATGACTCTAGATGTGGTTTGTGATAAGAACAACCATGCAATTACACTGGTGGATCATTATGTGGTTTTTGAAAAGAACATACATCCAATGATTCTAGCTGTGGTTTGTGAAAGAACACACATGCAATGAACTCTAGTGGATCCATATGTCGTTTGTGAGAGGAAAACACATGCAATGACTCTAGATTTGGTTTGTGAAAACAACACACATGCAATGACACTAGTGGATCCATATGTGGTTTGTGAAAAGAAAACACATGCAATGACTCTAGATGTGGTTAATGAAAAGAACACACATGCCATGACTCTAGCTGTGGTTTGTGAAAAGAACACGCATGCAATGACTCTGGTGGATCCTTATGTGGGTTGTGAAAAGAACAGACATGCAATGACTCTAGCTGTGGTTTTTGAAAAGAACACACATGCAATGAACTCTAGTGGATCCATATGTGGTTTGTGAGAAGAACACACATGCAATGACTCTAGATGTGGTTTGTGAAAAGAAAACACATGCAATGACAGTGGTGGATCCATATGTGGTTTGTGAAAAGAACATACATGCAATGACTCTAGCTGTGGTTAACGAAATGAACACACATGCAATGACACTGGTGGATCCATATGTGCTCTGCGAAAAGAACACACATGCAATGACTCTAGATGTGGTTTGTGAAAAGAACACACATGCAATGACTCTAGATGTGGTTAATGAAAAGAACACACATGCAATGACTCTAGATGTGGTTTGTGAGAAGAACACACATGCAATGACTCTGGTGGATCCTTATGTGGGTTGTGAAAAGAATAGACATGCAATGAATCTAGCTGTGGTTTGTGAAAAGAACAAACATGCAATGAACTCTGGTGGATCCATATGTGGTTTGTGAGAAGAACACACATCCAATGACTCCATATGTGGTTTGTGAAAAGAACACACATGCAATGACTCTAGCTGTGGTTAACAAAATGAACACACATGCAATGACACTGGTGTATCCATATGTGCTTTGCGAAAAGAACACACATGCAATGACTCTAGTTGTGGTTTGTGAAAAGAACACACATGCAATGACACTGGTGGATCCATATGTAGTTTGTGAAAAGAACACACATGCAATGACTCTAGATGTGGTTAATGAAAAGAACACACATGCAATGACTCTAGATGTGGTTTGTGAGAAGAACACACATGCAATGACTCTGGTGGATCCTTATGTGGGTTGTGAAAAGAATAGACATGCAATGAATCTAGCTGTGGTTTGTGAAAAGAACAAACATGCAATGAACTCTGGTGGATCCTTATGTGGTTTGTGAGAAGAACACACATGCAATGACTCCATATGTGGTTTGTGAAAAGAACACACATGCAATGACACTGGTGGATCCATATGTGGTTTGTGAAAAGAACACACATGCAATGACTCTAGATGTGGTTAATGAAAAGAACACACATGCAATGACTCTAGCTGTGGTTTGTGAAAAGAACACGCATGCAATGACTCTGGTGGATCCTTATGTGGGTTGTGAAAAGAATAGACATGCAATGACTCTAGATTTGTTTTATGAGAAGAACACACATGCAATGACTCTAGATGTGGTTTGTGATAAGAACAACCATGCAATTACACTGGTGGATCAATATGTGGTTTTTGAAAAGAACATACATCCAATGATTCTAGCTGTGGTTTGTGAAAGAACACACATGCAATGAACTCTAGTGGATCCATATGTCGTTTGTGAGAAGAAAACACATGCAATGACTCTAGATTTGGTTTGTGAAAACAACACACATGCAATAACACTAGTGGATCCATATGTGGTTTGTGAAAAGAACACACATGCAATGACTCTAGATGTGGTTAATGAAAAGAACACACATGCCATGACTCTAGCTGTGGTTTGTGAAAAGAACACGCATGCAATGACTCTGGTGGATCCTTATGTGGGTTGTGAAAAGAACATACATGCAATGACTCTAGCTGTGGTTTGTGAAAAGAACACACATGCAATGAACTCTAGTGGATCCATATGTGGTTTGTGAGAAGAACACACATGCAATGACTCTAGATGTGGTTTGTGAAAAGAAAACACATGCAATGACAGTGGTGGATCCATATGTGGTTTGTGAAAAGAACATACATGCAATGACTCTAGCTGTGGTTAACGAAATGAACACACATGCAATGACACTGGTGGATCCATATGTGCTTTGCGAAAAGAACACACATGCAATGACTCTAGATGTGGTTTGTGAAAAGAACACAAATGCAATGACTCTAGATGTGGTTTGTGAAAAGAACACACATGCAATGACACTGGTGGATAAATATGTGGTTGTGAAAAGAACATACATCGAATGACTCTAGATGTGGTTTGTGAAAAGAACACACATGCAATGACACTGGTGGATCCATGTGTGGTTTGTGAGAAGAACACACATGCAATGACTCTAACTGTGGTTTGTGAAAAGAACAGACATGCAATGACTCTAGCCGTGGTTTGTGAAAAGAACACACATGCAATGACTCTAGATGTGGTTTGTGAAAAGAACACACATGCAATGACACTGGTGGATCCTTATGTGGTTTGTGAAAAGAACACACATGCAATGACACTGGTGGATCCTTATGTGGTTTGTGAAAAGAACACACATGCAATTAGTCTAGATGTGGTTTGTGAAAAGAACACACATGTAATGACTCTAGATGTGGTTTGTGATAAGAAAAAACATGCAATGACACTGGTGGATCAATATGTGGTTTGTCAAAAGAACATACAGCTAATGGCTCTAGCTGTGGTTTGTGAAAAGAACACATATGCAATGCCTCTAGATGTGGTTTGTGAAAAGAACACACATGTAATGACTCTGGTGGATCCTTATGTGGTTTGTGAAAAGAACGGGCATGCAATGACTCTAGCTGTGGTTTGTGAAAAGAACACACATTTAATAAACTCTAGTGGATCCATATGTGGTTTGTGAGAAGAACACACATGCAATGACTCTAGATGCGGTTTGTGAAAAGAACACACATGCAATGACACTGGTGGATCCATATGTGGTTTGTGAAAAGAAGAGAGATACAATGACTCTAGATGTGGTTTGTGAGAAGAACACACATGCAATGACTCTAGATGTGGTTTGTGAGAAGAACACACATGCAATGACTCTAGATGTGGTTTGTGAGAAGAACACACATGCAATGACACTGGTGGATCAATATGTGGTTCATGAAAAGAACATAGATCCAATGACTCTAGATGTGGTTTGTGAAAAGAAGACACATGCAATGACACTGGTGGATCCATGTGTGGTTTGTGAGAAGAACAGACATGCAATGGCTCTAGTTGTGGTTTGTGAAAAGAATAGACATGCAATGAACTCTGGTGGATCCATATGTGGTTTGTGAGAAGAACACACATGCAATGACTCTAGATGTGGTTTGTGAGAAGAACACACATGCAATGACTAGATGTGGTTAATGAAAAGAACAGAGATGCAATGACTCTGGTGGATCCTTGTGTGGTTTATTGAAAGAACAGACATGCAATGACTCTAGCTGTGGTTTGTGAGAAGAACACACATGCAATGACTCTAGATGTGGTTTGTGAAAAGAACACATATGCAATGACACTGGTGGATTAATATGTGGTTTGTGAGAAGAACACACATGCAATGACACTAGTGGATCAATATGTGGTTTGTGAAAAGAACATACACTACTAAGAAACAGCTCTTCTGTGGCGCATGGAATTCCATCTTCTGTGGCGCATATCCCTGTCGCCACTATTACCCCGCCACTGATATCTGCTTCCTGTGGAGCATATAGAAATGTGCCACAGAAGTCCTAGACTTTTGTGGCGCATTCCAACATATGCGCACAGGAAGCAGTTCAGTGGCGCATACAATCCAATGCGCCACAGAGTCTATATGTGCCACAGACACCTTTTTTATATGTGCCACTGAGTATATTACATGTATTCCAAATAAAATACATTCCTGGTGTATAATCAGGTATTTATACAGGATTTATACAGTATTTATCCACATCAGTATAAACAGTACATTGCACATGTAGTAGATGAAAACCGACATATAATACAAACATTAATATAATGTCATCACACTTAGAGCCCGATCAAGATACATATATAGTGTCAAGTGTCGAATTTTTACACAAGTGCCGAATACAAAGTTTATATCATCTCACATTACAAATATGAAGTGGCCACCGCCGCCTACACTAGGATCAAATAGAATACATCTGTGATAATGGTGAGTAAGAGCATTAGCCTGACCAATATCTTCATCCGGTTCTTCTTCCACAAGTGGTTCCTCCACTTGGCTACCGCCTCCTCTCTAGTCGCGTATCCTTTGTAGATGTTGCCGCTGAACTTGTTCACTTGTTTGTGACAATCCTCCCACTCCTCGTAGACTCCTGGAACCCTACCCATATACACCACATACCACCTCGTCGCCATCTCTATAGACGACAAGGCATATTAGTAAAAATACAACGAAAAGAATTAATAAAGGGTTCACATCCATATATATATATGTTCACAGAATATAAAACAAAGGATCCACAAACCTAAAAGATGGATCATCATAGAAGAAATAAGTTCAACGATAACACGACCACAAGGTAGTTTAAGTCTAACAATAATGACCATTTCGACCACAAGATAGTAAAGTTTATGACACACACACACTAATACAGCAGGCGTCCATCAAGAATATACACACACTGGATCATGCTAGAGGCACACATCGATCATGAAGACTTCCTCTTCTCGCTCGGCTTTAGGAACGGTAGATTGCCCTCTTTCTTCACCCACGTCCTTGTGTCACCCTGCTTACGGAGGCGTTCTTCGATCTCCCTCTTACTCAACCCTCTGGCGTGTTGTAGGGGACCCCCTTGTGTTGACATCTTCAATGATGATTTGTGACAACTTCATCTAAATGCGATGGAAGTCTTCTCTGATAATCATCGTCGATTCGCGCCAAAGTTTCGGCCCATCCTCGGAGACTAGATAGTAGCGTTAGGTTCTGGCAATCCCGAACATAGCCTTTAAGGTGATGGAGGACGTAGAAGGCCTCCTTGGCACCAGTAGTCGACTGCTTGACACAGGGGAACTTGAGCACGTGCTTGAACACGTGTTTGCCATCCTTGATACATTCCCCCTTATCTACGAAGGTGCATCCCTTCTTGGTGTAGCCCTCTAGAGCCTCATTGAGAACACCCCTTATTCTGGTGTAGTCTTTCTTCTTCATGAAACTCCCCGAGTCGAAATACATGGCTAGCGAATACCTCGGGGCAAGGACGATGACTGTGCAGTATTTGTCTCTGCGCAACACAATTGGAACGGAATGTTGGAAAAAAAGCAAATGAAGAAATCTATAATAAATGCATAAGTTACGGTGGCGATGAGCGAATGTGTGTACTTACTCGGGAAAGAAAGGCAAAAGAAGTATGTCCTTCCTCTTGTTGTCCACCATGAACTTCTCGAGGTACTCCGTCGCCTTGGTCCGTGTCTCTGATCCTTCGACCAACTGGTTGTCTCGCATGTAGTAGGGATCCACTATCGCGACTTCCAGGGTACTCTCTCTCTTGATCTTGATCGCCAGATTGAGCGCGTATAGGCGGACAAAGTTATAGTCTAGCCGTTTCGTGAGAAACAGCTTGAATATGTCCTCGAACACTATGAAGAATATATCCGTGGGGGGTTCATCAACGAAGCCCACGTCCAATGGCACCTTGGCCGTGAAAACCGGGTAATTTGGATCTTCGTCTTTAAGAAAGAGGCCCTCTAGTGTCTTGACACCCTCGTGAAAAGTTAACATGGCTCCAACCGCAATGTGGATCATATCCGGAGTCAATATTGGATCACCAGCTACATGCACTCGAGGAAAGCCATATTGTGTCGATGGTACGACGATGGCGTCCTGACCTCGGATCCTCTTCGGAAGAGGCTGGCTCGCACCCTTCTTATTATTACCTCTCTTCCTGTAGTGCTTCTTCTTCACAACAGTGTCAGCCACCGCCATCTGCTCATCAGCCGCCTTTCGGAGTGTGTTGGGGCTGAAAACCAATCCCGGTTTCTCTTGCGGTGGATCGGCGGCCTGAGGCATCTCTTGAGAAAGACCATGGAAGACCAGGCGCTGCGTGCATGTATTGGGCCGACCAGCTTGATGGTCGTCGCGAGATGTGAAGGGTTCTTCATCCACAGAAGGCATATACAATCCTTTGGCAGTGCTGGTGTTGATGAAGTCGTCAACGTTGACCAATTCATCATCATATTCATGGGTGCCATCATGTGGTGGTGGTAGCGGGGGCGACGGCGGTTGCGGCACAATGTCTTTGCCATGTGGCGGTGCACACGCTGCCAAGAGTTGCTGGTGATGGCTGGTGGTGGTGACGATGGCGGCTGCTGGCTTCTGAGGTGGTGGCCGGGCAATCGGTCGAGAGGTGGCGCCGGTGCTCCCCCCGCAAGATGAATCTGGGTCTTCGGCCAAGTCAAGGGCCAGTTGTAGCATTCTCCAAGGGTCTTGTGTTCGTCGGCTCCCTGAGGTTGAAAGGGCGGGTCCATGTCGTCGCACCCTGGAAACACCTAAGCCAACCTGACCCTCATCATGTCATCATCCATTGGATTGTTGTGCATCGTGCGGCTCGCCGGTTGTATGAGAGTGCCCTTGGCAACATCCTTCAACTCACCGCCGACATCTTTAAGCAGGAGTACGCAAGAAGTGTCCTGAGGCAAAACATGTTTGTTGGGCGTCATGAGATGGCAGCAATCATGCATCAAAGGCATAAAGGAGATGACGTGCACTAACTAATTAGTTACCTTGGTGATGGCGTGGATCTCGGCTAATGTAGAGACACGGCCGATGCCGGCGGCCGGCCTATCATCACTTGCAATCTCCCGCTCGGGTGCCTTACGAAGCACCACCGCCGTCGGCTGCGCCTTATTGGTATCTTTGGTGGGATGGGGCGTTGGTGTGACCAAAACGAGCGGCTGCGTCCCGACGTTGACAGCCGGCGGGGTCACTAGGTCCGGCGATACGGTAACATTGATGCCCGAGTTGTTGCCACTTAAGTTGGGCAGATGTATCGGCCCCTGTTGACCTCCCGCATTCCAAGCAGTAAGCCCCTCGAAAAACTTAGGGGGATCATCGAGCGGAGCTTCTCTTCCACTAACTTGTCCATCGTTTTCTCATCCACCGCCTTCTCCTCCAGTGTCTGCAACTTCATCTTCAGCTCTTCAACATCGGCTTTATCCTTAGCCGCCAACTGGTTCTTCCTCTCCCTTCTTTTCTTAGCGTCCTCTTTGTAGTACTCCTTGAACTTCATGCTCGTACCGAAGCAGGACACCTGGCCAGCTGAGGACAGCGGCAACCCCTTGTCCCTCTTCGTGTAAGCATTGGTTGCCCTGTTGAAAACCGTGTCCCACGGCTCCGTCGAATCCTGGGACGACTCTGTGGCAGTAGCGTTCAGTTCATCCTCCTTCAGAGACAAGGAAAGGTGAACCCATTTAGATTTTTGGCTACATTATTTTAATTAGAACGCAATAGACTTGAGATCGGCGATAAATTCCTTACCAGATTCTTCTCGAAGTCCTTCACCTTCGGATCGTCGGTGATGAACTCCCATGTTTCCTTGTCCAGGTAGTAGCGGGCCCGAACAAATTGCTTAAGCTGCAAATCCATGATTTTAAGCCAAGGGTTGTCTTTACCAAGGCATTCAAGCTCGGCGTTCTCCTTGTCCGAAATGGCCTGTTTCCCCCTGTAACCGCCGCTTCCAAGGTGGTGGTTACCTATGTTCTGTTCCCGCATACTCCTTCCCCATTTAGTCCATTTTACAGCGTCAGCGGTAGCTATATCTGCCTTGAATATCTTAAACTCCTCTTCGTCGAGCATCAGATTTTTCTTACTAATAACCTCCCAGCTTTCACCTTTGTTAATGCTAGTCTTCACCTGGGTTTTCTAGCTACTCAAGGCGTTGCTCATCTTTGTGAGGGCTAGTTTGTTCACCGGGTTCTTTCTCTCGAGGTTTCTAAACCGCTCTGGGAATCTATATCGCTTGTGAAGCTTCTTAAGGAGGTTATCGACCAAAGCTGCATTGCCAGCATGTCTGATGTACTTCGTGTTGATCGACATGCTTTCCCAGACGATGCACCCGAGTTGCAGGCCGTACCCTTTAGCAATCGCCTCTGGCGCAATGGGTAGGCCACTTTCTATGACCACAGTGAACTCATCGCAGACGGTGGTGAGCACTAGCACCTTCCGCTCCTTCTGTTCCTTCTTCTTCTTCTGATCAGCGGCCGGGTTGCCGCTACCGCCATCCGTGCGCTCGTCGCCATCGGTGGTGTCATCCTCTTCGCCACCGCCTTCACTAGTTCCATCATAGTCGTCTTCGTCCCCCTCGTAATCAGGATCTCCTACCTCATTGGCCCCAGCAGCTCTGGCGACGGTCGCCTCCTTCTCCAGTGGTGGTGTCATCCTCATCGCCTCCTCCTCCTAATGTTGAGACCCCCGCCAGAATGACTGGTTGGCCTATCTAGCTTGTTCTTCGACGCTGATCATGTGCTTAGAAGGGCCGGCCTCGTTGTTGCCCGACATGTTTGCACTACTCTATTAAAAAGAAGCAAAAAGTTAGCACAAATCTCGGCCGAATAATTTGGCATGACCTTTGCTAATTTTTTGACCTAGGAGTTCCCATTTCTCAACCGAAACGGAAGTGAATCGACACTTCGGGAGAAATGGGAAACTCAAATGAAATCCCTGCAAGACAAAACACCCCATCCCCATATTGACAGCCCCATCCCCATATAGCATCACCATATAACAACACCATATAGCAGCACCATATAACAGCACCATATAGCAGCAAGAAAATAGCCCCAGCCCCCATCCACAGCCCCAGCAGTAGTAATAACCATGTAGTACCAATATTTGTAGTAACAGCAGCACCATATATTAACAGCAACACCGATCACTATACTGAGACCAGGATTTAGGTTGTTCTGGCAATCTCATACAAGCTTATGGGTTTGAGTGTTGGTCATTATAGCAGGCATCGGCAATTAGCAAGGTTAATGCCAAATTAGGTTCAACCAGCTGTTGGTTGTACTTCAGAAACAATGAATATGACTTTGATTTAAAATAGTAAAAAACAAGAGGAAAAATAGGATGAACAGATTACCAACAAAGTAATTTTACTTTTAGTATAGCATTCCTTGCAGCTATGTGTAGCATCCCAATTGTCTAACAATTGTAATGCTACTTGGTCTAGTAATATAATGGCTACTTCAAATATATAATTGTTGCATCATCATTATATCATGCTCATGTCATCATGCCACCTTGCATTTGAGCATCATATAAAACCCTTTTCCATTTGGTTCTTATCTCGTATGCATTGTTAATTGTATTTGCCTCTTGATATTGTATTTGGTTCTTGATATATTGTGTAAATGCCCAAGTTGAGTTGGGGGCATATCCTTTATTTAACTCCACCACCTTTCTTGTCATCATCCCATCATTCCACCATTCCAACTAAATATGAGCTTTGCACTTTATTGAGTTTACCTCTAGCTCATGTGGGTTGGGATGGATCCAATTCTTTTCCACATGCTCCCATATATGTATCATGTTGTTTTCACATCATTGAAATATGAGAGCCACATGGCCACCTTTGCATGCCTTGTGAGTGGAACCTTTTCCTAGCTTCCATATGTGTTGTTTTGGGGATATCATCATGTTGGGATATTTTGTGGGCTTATTAAATGCCTAGTGGCACATACACAATAGCAAGTCCCATTTCTATTCAAACATGGTCATCTCCATCTACTCCACATGGGGCATCCTTTTAATCCTTTTGCTTGGCTTTATTCCAATTTTTGGGAATGCAAAATACTAATGCCATGTAATAACATTGTTTTCACAAGAGTCAATATGGCAATAAATATTTTTGCATGGGCCATGCAAGTGCCACCTTTTCTAGTATTTGGTTTTTATTTGAATCTTGAGTGGACCATCATATCTCACTCTCTCTATCCCTTCTTTTGGCTTGATCTATGTTGATTTTGCTTAAAACCCCATCACCATATCCATCTATTCCATCATCCCCTTCTCTTCTTCTCTCTCTTTTGGCTATCTTGTTTGAGCTTGTTTGATCATGTTTGAGCTTGCCAAGGGATTGCCACCACCTCATCTTTCCTCTCTCTCTAAATCTCTCTCTTAATCTATACCTCTTCCTTCTAACCTAAACCATACCCCTAGTACTAAACCCTAATCTATACCTAATACAAACCAAACCCTAAACCTATCTCTCTCTCGGCCTCTCTCTCTCTCACCTAGCTGGCCCCACCGGCCACCCTCTCTCCCTGGCCACCTCACCCCTGCCCTAGCTACCCTCTACCCGAGCCTAGCTCCAAACCCTAACCTAGCCCGATCCTACCCCCCTCTCCTTTCTCTATCTCCCCCTCTCTGCCAAGAGGACCCCAGCCCGAGCCTACCCTCCCAGACCACCATGCCTCACCTGGAAGCCCCCTCCTCTACCTGCCCTGCCCCTGCCGACCCTAGCACGTGAGCAAGGAGGAGGAAAGGTGGCACCGAGCCACCTTTATCCATCTACCCCGCGCCCACGGCATCTCCCCCCTCTCTCTGCTACCTACCACCACCCCACAACCTTTCTGCCTCACCAGATCCAGCCCAGCGCCCCTGCATCTCCTCTCCCTCCTCTCCACCGATGTCAACCTCCCTCTCGCCGGCCACCGTCGGCCTCCACCGCACCCCATCGATCCAGCCGAGCAGCACGTCCGTGGAGCGGCCTGGGAGATCAACGACGCTCCTCTGCTTCACCCTGTGCCTGGCGACGAGGAGGAGACGGACCGGAGCCACCAGAACCAGCGCTGCACCGAGCGAAACCCTAGACCACCCGGCCTCTGCCTCGTCGACGATCGACTGCTCCTCTGCTCGATCCGTCCACACCAACACCCCCACGGTGAGCTCCCTGACCTCCCTGACATGGTCCGCTTCGCCATGCTGCCCTGGCCTCGCCGGTCTTTTCGTCGATCACCCTCTGCGCGCCGCCGCTCGTTTCTGCTTGCTCGCTCCCGCTCCGCTTAGACCCTATCTAGGCCGCGCCTGCCCCTCTAACGTCTACCCCGCCCTAGCGCAGTGGCTCCGCCCTCTGCCTGCGCGCCTAGGTCGCGAGTTCAAACCCCCACGCGCCGCGCCTGACGCGATCGGCACCGATCTGTCCTCTGCTCGCGGAGAAGAGGAACAGTACGGGCTCCTTTTTGCGCATAGCCCCCTAGCTTTTTGATCCGCTCAACCCGCGGTCCGCCTGGCCCACTAGTCAGCCGCGCTAGCACTCTTACGGGAAACCCCCTGGTTTTTCTCGTTCGCAACCCGCGCTCCCACCCCAGCCCCACCTGTCAGCGCCTGTCCCTTTCGCCTCTGTCGCGTGGTCCCCTGTGGCCCTGACCCCACCTGTCGGTCTCTGTGACTGGCCTAGCTCGCGGTGACAGAATCTTTTCAGCGCGCGTGTGTCCCAGTCAGGAGTGGCCCACTGGTCATAGGCTGTGGCTAGCCTAGAGCTGAGTAACAAAATGCTTTCATTGTTCTGTTTTAATTCAAATCCTTTTAAAATTTAATTCAAATTCAAATTTAACTCTGTTTTTTAAATATCTTTTAAAATCTAAACCCAAATAATACAAATAATATATGTTTTCAAATTAGAAAAATGTGAGGAATTCAAATCTTCCATCCAAAATATATTTTGAACACTTTAAAATTCCAAGTTGGTTTAATTACAATAAAATGCCCTTTTGACTTAATAAATTAATAACTTTTGTTTTACTAATCCAAAATCAACAAATGATATGTCTAAAATGATTAGCTCGACGAGACCTTTCTGTTTATGCATTCCATGTTCTGTTTTGAAGCATGCATCATATGAATATAAAGAGGACAGCAACTAAAATGGGAATAAAATGGGGCAAAAACTAAATAAAATGGTTTATTCTTGTGTTCCACACCTCACCCATGCCATGCTACCTTATTGCCATGCAAATTGTGCATCATTCATCATGGCATGATTGTTTGCTTGTCGCATTTATTTATATGCTTGCGCACTTTATTTTGGCCCTTGTTTGTTTGGTTCTTCTTCGAATAGACGCTGAGCAGGGGATATATCAAGATACCCAGGAGCACTACCCAGATCCTTCTCTCGCTTCAACTGAGCTGCCAGGCAAGCACTACCACATGCTTGCATACATACAGTACCTATTGCCTCTATCTTATTCTTGCATCATTGAGTCGCGATTGCATTAAATTGAATCCCAAGTATTGCATAGCCTTTACTTTTAAACCCCACTGAAGCTTGTTCCTCCATCCCATCAGCCATTACTACAGGAGTTGTTTGAGCCATGCGAGTCGTAGAACAGCATGTGTAGGGTATGTGAGTGTCTGATGGATAACGAGGTACCTAAACAACTTAACCTGAGTAGTAATGGGATAACTAATGAAAGTGGCATCGGTGAGCCATATTCGCTATTTGGTTTTTTAGGCTCACTTGTGTCCCGTAGGACCCCGAGTACTTGATTCCTGTTCCTTGAATATTCGCGCTATCCACATCCGGGAGGCTTATGAACCCCCTTGATCCAGAGCTTGATTCATTCTTATTTCCTGGGGCCACAAACTAGTTTGAGGTTTTATTTACTATCCTGTACTTATGCCATGTTTTACTGCTTTATTTAAATTGTGCGAGGAGCACACTGTACTGTTTAGGAAAGCGGAGTGTTTTCGCGGTGTCGACAAGCCCAGTCACATTTTCGGTTTCCCAGTCGTTCACAGCCACTGGCGCAAACCTTGAGGCCGTCTCGGAGTCAGCTAACTTCGTTGCGGGTAGCTCAATGGGGTGGCCCCCTGAAATATTTCCGAATCCTGTAATTGCTTTGTCGTGACTGCCTCGTTGGGTTTTGATTTGGTTTTTCCGAGGCATATCGAGTGTGTGTTGCTATTTGTGCACCCCTGCAGGGTAAAACTTTCTGAAAGCCGTGTCCACGGTTATGGACGACTTGGAGCACAGTTTCTCGATCATAGACAAGCATAACTAAAGTACCGCTTTAATTTGACTAGACTAGGTACCTGACTAGTAATTAGTGCAATTCTCATGGAATGGATAATAAAACTGCCAACGGATGGGGGGTTGTTCGTCCGCTTCCTCGTCGGTAAGCGAGGAGGAGGATGGATCTGTTAAGATTACCGTTATAACTGTTATAACTGTTGTTATTAATTCAAGGACATCCGTCTATCTCTGGTTAGGCGGATGATTAGCGAGTATCTATAGAATTTTTAGGGTTTATCTTTCGCTGCAATTGCGTCACCCCAGGTTGTGTCCCCTTTAGAGGCATAAAGACTTGCTAAGTACCCCTTGGGTCTCACACGATAAATTATTGGTTCAGATGAACAGGTACCCTCGCAAGATGGATACTGGGTGGAAGAGACGGACGATGTGGGCAACAATCATTCGGTGTAGAGATTCCGGGAACGGGGATCCATGAGATCTGTGGGCGGGATCTGCTTATTTATGGGGCATCTTATGCCGATTTGCTTCTTATCTGTACTCGGATTTTGTCTTCCGCTTCCGCTTGATACTCTGTTGTTTGATGTATGAGGAGATATCCTAAACTATTATATCTATCTAGGATATTTGGATCTTGCCGTATGGCGTTGCTATATTTCCTTTCTTTTTAGATGGAATGGCTCTGATGTACTGTTGTATGGTGGCTTGCATACATACTCATTTGTGTATGTAGTTGATCCCTTCGCCTGCCGATTACGCCGCCCGTTCTTGTCCCGATGTGTGGAAATGGTTGGGACGGCCGAAAGGTCTACCTGTGAGTGGCATTTGGGCCCCACCGTACTATTTCAACCATTTCTGCTCATCCAGGCTTGTAACTAGGAGCGTAATTCACCGAGGTAGTTACACTATGACTCCTACTTACAAAGCCACCATGCAAACAATTCAGTATAGCATTCCTTAAGGAGCTGTGAATCCTACTTACAAATCCACCATGCAAACAATTCAGTATAGCATTCAGCTATGACTCCTACTTACTTAGCCACCATGCAAACAATTTAGTATAGCCACCATGCAAGCTTGCAACGATAATGTTGAACAACAAACAAGGAGTTTTTTTGGTACCTCTAAAAAGAGACCACTCCACTCTTGACTGACATATTGCACTGCTTAAATGACATCCTCTTCACCGCCCCCTTAACTAGTTCCATCGTAGTCGTCTTTGTCCCCCTCGTAATCAGGAGCTCCTCCCTCATTGGCCCCAGCAGCTCTAGCGACGGTCGCCTTCTTCTCAAGTGGTGGTGTCATCCTCATCGCCTCCTCCTCCTCCTGTTGGGACCCCCGCCAGAATGACTGGTTGGCCTATCTAGCTTGTTCTTCGATGCTGATCATGTGCTTAGAAGGACCGGCCTCGTTGTTGCCCGACATGTTTGCACTACTCTATTAAAAAGAGGCAAAAAGTTAGCACAAATCTCGGCCGAAAAATTCGGCATGACCTTTGCTAATTTTTTGACCTAGGAGTGCCCATTTCTCAACCGAAACAGAAGTGAATCGACACTTCGGGACAAATGTGCAACTCAAATGAAATCCCTGCAAGACAAAACACCCCATCCCCATATTGATAGCCCCATCCCCATATAGCATCACCATATAACAACACCATATAGTAGCACCATATAACTGCACCATATAGCAGCAAGAAAATAGCCCCAGCCCCCATCCACAGCCCCAACAGCAGTAATAACCATATAGTACCAATATTTGTAGTAACAGCAGCACCAATCACTATACTGAGACCAGGATTTAGGTTGTTCTGGCAATCTCATACAAGCTTATGGGTTTGAGTGTTGGTCATTACAGCAGGCATCGGCAATTAGCAAGGTTAATGCCAAATTCGGTTCTACCAGCTGTTGGTTGTACTTCAGAAACAATGAATATGACTTTGATTTAAAATAGTAAAAAAACAAGAGGAAAAATAGGATGAACAGATCACCAACAAAGTAATTTTACTTTCAGTATAGCATTCCTTGTAGCTATGACTCCTACTTACAAAGCCACCATGCAAACAATTTAGTATAGCATTCCTTAAGGAGCTGTGACTCCTACTTACAAAGCCACCGTGCAAACAATTCAGTATAGCATTCAGCTATGACTCCTACTTACAAAGCCACCATGCAAACAATTCAGTATAGCCACCATGCAAGCTTGCAACAAAAATGTTGAACAACAAACAAAGAGTTTTTTTTTGGTACCTCTCAAAAGAGACCACTCCACCCTTGACTGACATATTTCACTGCTTAAATTCCAAGATAGAAGATAGTTTGGGCCAATCACCTTCTTATGAATTTGCAATAAAAACACACAGAAATATGACCCAATCAGTGACTAGATTCACAACCAGCAAGTGGCAACTCAACTCAACACAGAAATTTGTTAATGTGATGCTAGCCATAATGATGATATATAACCAGAGTAGCCAAAAACTGACATGTAACATATGTCTAATATCCAGATAACTCGTGATGGTGCAAAAAGTACAAATGCAGGACAGCTTAATTCGAGATTGTTATGTCATGTAGGTGACTGCATTGTTGTAACCTATCATCCTTGTACTCCCGAACTGTCAGCAAACCATATTGTTGGTACTTTCAGCACAAAATATCCAAAGTACTTCAGAGTGTAAACTATTCATATATAACACCAATTCAACGCGAATATCGTATTTAGCATTTTAGCCACTTTACATAATGTTGTATTGTCTGCAGAATGTACACACCCATGTGCAAAATGGATAATAACTGGAAATAAAAAGGTTCAGTTAACTAGAGAAGGTATGTTTTTTATTTCTCCAACCATGATAATACAATTCTACCGAGATACATTGAACTGCTCAAGAACCAAAAGCTAAATTAGCAACGACTTGACTTTTTTGCTAAGAAGTAACTAGAACTAACCTGCTAGATAAACTTACTTGGTAGCATATTGGATAAACTTACTTGGAGAACTTCTCTAAAGGCAAGCAGCTTCTACATTTGCTAACATGGAGCGAGCTAAAACCTGAAGCTATCAATTGTACGGCAACCTCGTTTAATTCTAAAGGTCCTAGCTTAAGAGTTTTTGAAGTAAAACAGGAATATAAGGTTCATCCGTGTGCTACAATAATAACCTAGAAGGCTGGGACACTAAAATAACTCTTTGGTAACTTTGTGTAACCCGGTGCTTGTGCTCTGACTTGTAGTTATTTTTCTGAACCTGCATATAAGCAGCTATCTCCTTGGCAAATGGAGAGTTATTAACATAAGATAAGATGGATTCTAGAACTAGTATGGTTCAGTTTAGTGGAGATAAAGGCTCACATTCATTTCTTTTGCCACATCCGTTTTGTGCAAGGAAAGACTGCAAGAGTTAAGGGAATGTTTTTGTCCCAACCAGTCTGATAGCTTCTACTGCTAGCAGATCACGTAGCACCATAGGGCACTTGCTGGTTCAGAGGGGGGTGGGGGTGTGGGGACGAACCATGCGAGAACTTGCTGCGGTGGTTGATGACAACGAGGGTGGCGTGCTCCGGCGCGGCGGCTCCTCCTCCTGCGGCTCCTCCTCCACGGGCTGCAGGGCGGCTCCTCCTCCACGGGTTCATCGGGCGGCTCCTCCTGCACTGGTTCGTCGGGCGGCTACTCCTCCTCCATGGGCGGCTCCTCCTCCGGCACGGCGGTGGCTAGGGCTCCAGCGACGAGGGTTTGCGCGCGGGCGATAGAATTTTGGCTAAGTGTTGTAGATCCAGAGGAGAAAGGGGGATTAGAGGGAGAGGCCGAACCGTCTATTTGGCTAAGTGTGAAAGTTCTGTGGCGCATTCCCATAAAATGCGTTACAGAAGTTGGAACTTCTGTGGCGCATTCTGTGGGAATGCGGCACAGAACTTTTGGACATAGTACAAAAAAATGTGGCGTTGTTGTATGACAAGATCCGATACTTGTCCTAGTGGTCTTCCTCGCTTGCTCTCACCTGGGGCAGCCAGGTTCGAATCCTGACTGTCTCACACATTTTTTTTCTTTTTTTATAAATATTTTTAATTACATACATATGCATATTTATTCAAAAAAGCAAGAACATATACATATATGCATATTTATTCACATATGCATATTTATTTTAAAAAAGCAAGAACATATACATCTATGCATATTTATTAAAAAAAGCAAGAACACATATGCATATTTATTCAAACATATATATATATGTGTTTTCTTGTCACACACAAATGTGAATTTGTATACCCACACGAATATCACATTATATGTTTTAGTCTCTAACTAATACCCACACTAATATCACATTATACCCACACGAATTAATACACTAAAAAGTCACACAATTGCTAGTGTCTCTTCACAATCTTCTTGCCCTTTTTCGTCGCGGTTGAATACTTTAGCCTGTGCACTTTGAGATTTCTTCTTGTGAATGGACAACCTTTAGTAGGCAGTGTGGTCTTCCTTCTTACTTTAGTAGTAGTAGGCATGTCAAAGTACTTGTCGAATTCCTATTCGATCTTCAGGTCGCCGTTTTTGTCGAAGTTTTGCTCGTTGGTGGCTCCTTCCATTCCGATGATGCTCCTCTTGCCCCTCCTAACTACAATTGACGGGTCAGTAATAAAAAATCATTGATCAACTTGGCTAGCGAGTACCCAAGGCTCATTTCTTGCGGAGGCGTTCTTCGTCGATTTGGCATCTAGTACAACCATTGTGGTGACATACCGGCCTTCTTTTTCCACGTTCTTGGTCCATCAAACACGGAACATCGGTACGATCTCTCCACAGTAGTCGAGCTCCCATATCTCCTCGATACTTTCGTAGAATCTTTCCATCACAGTAGTCTCATCATCAGCAAAGGATAACATAGTTACTCCTGAGTTTTGATATTCGCTATTCCTGTCCTTTTCCTCGGTGTAGAATCTGTAACCATTTATGTCGTATGACTGGTAGGTCCTTAGGTTGTGCCCTTGGCCCTGCAACAAGGAGAATATGAGTTTTTGATCTTCCGTAGAAGGTGTCTGTGGGGGATTGTCCAGTTGCCTTTTCTTGAACCAACACGTGAAGCTGGAGTTGTGCTCTCTGGTTATGTATCCCATCTTCCTCGGCCGACCCTGGTCGACGTACTCCTACTTGATTAAGCTTCTGTGCTCTTCGACCCAAGGGCCGACCACTTCAATGTGTTGTAGCGCGACTCGGTGTGCCCTTTCAAAATTAGTGTGTTGACCATCAATGCCGACATGCAGTGAGCGGTAGCCCTCGCGGTGACCATATCCACCGAGCCTGCCGAGGTACTTCTTTGTGGGTATTCCAACATCCTCGTTCTCGGTGGTTAGATAATTCTGGCAGAAGGAGATGCACTCGTAGATCAGAAAGCCCTTGGCTATGCTTCCATCTGGACGAGACCTGTTGTGAATGAATCCTTTGATGACACCGTTTATCCTTTCAAACGGCATCATGTTGTGCAGGAATGTTGGCCCGAGCTGGATGATGTCGTCCATGACATGTACAAGCAGATGCACCATGATGTCGAACAATGCGGGCGGGAAGTAAATCTCAAGCTCGCATAGTATCATCACGATCTCTTCCTGTAGCCTGTCGAGCTGCTTCACACCAATCGACTTCCAAGATATGACGTCGAAAAAGTTACAGAGGCCAAACAACGTCTCACTGACATGCTCATCCATTATCCCACGGATCGCAACGGGGAGTATCTGCGTCATCAGCACGTGACAGTCGTGAGACATCATACCGCTGAACCTCTTCTTCGCCATGTCTAGATATCTACTTATCTTCCCCGAGTAACCGTGAGGAACTTTCACTCCTAAGAGGCACCTGAAAAACTGCTCGAGCTCCTCCAGACTAGGAGTGAAGCAGGCAGCGCGAAGCACCACCTCATTCTTCTTAAGTCTTTTGTGGCGACCTTGAGTCCCTTCCGTCTGATCATCATCATCATCATCACTATCAGGGTACTGAAGATCTTTCTTGATGCCAAGCAATTTAAGGTCCTTTCTTGCTTTCGGCCCATCCTTGGTCCTCTCTGGCATGTTCAGTAGAGTGCCAAGCACCCTCTCGATAATGTTCTTCGTGATGTGCATTACGTCGAGGCTATGGGGAGTGTGAAGGACCTTCCAATAAGGCAGGTCCTAGAAAACATACCTTGCTTTCCATACACCCAGCAGCTGCTTTGTCCTCGGTCGTTTTTTCCAGGCGCAGGGCAATCTACCCAATTATTCAATAGCTCCTCGATTTCTTCGCCGCTCCTCGGACGCGGTGCTCTTTCGAGCTCATCCTTACCATTGAACAGGTCATCTCGTTTTCTCCACGGGTGATCCATGCGGATGCACTTTCGAGTACCCTGGAACACAGTTTTCGAAGTCCCGGGATCCCTTGGTAGCTGGAGATGCGGTGTCTCATCCATGCACTTGACGCATGCATTGTGTCCGTGTTTCACCTGGGTCGATACATATGCATAACCAGGATAGTCCTGCACGGTCGTGAGCAACGCGGCTCTCAGATGGAAATATTCTTTAGTGTAGGCGTCCCACGTACGGGCCGGCGTCTTCCACAAGCTGGCTAACTCCTCTCTCAATAGCCCAAGATACAGATGCATATCGATACCTGGTTGTTTTGGCCCCTGAATACGAATGCTCATGTGTACATACCTTTGCTTCGTGCATAGCCTCGGGGGGAGGTTGTACGGCCATACAAAAATAGGCCAGGTGCTATGCGTGCTACTCTGGTTTCCAAAAGGTTTGAGTCCATCGGTGCTCATACCCAGCCTAACGTTCCTTGCATCGCCCCCGAACTCTTCGAACTCGATGTCTAATGCATTCCACTAGCTAGCGTCTGAAGGGTGTGTCAGGATCTTGCACTTCTCTGGATCATCTTCGGGTTTCTCTCTTTCCGCGTGCCATTGCATGAGCTTTGCTTCCTTAGGATCTACGAAATATCGCTGCAGACGGGGGGTGACAGGAAAGTACCATACCACTTTTCGAGGAACTTTCTTGTTCCCTCTCTTGTACCGTCCTTGGCCACACACCGGACATGTGGTTCTATCCGCGTACTTGTTCCGATAAAGTGTGCAATCATTGATGCATGCGTCGTATTTAATGTGTGGTAGGTCGAGAGGGCACACGATTTTCTTGGCCTCCTCGATACTTGTTGGCAATGTGTTCCCCTTAGGAAGTTGGTCGTGCCAGTATTCCATGTTCGCGTTGAAGCTCACATCGGTCCATTTGTGTTCGGCCTTCATCTCCAGAGCCTTGAGCATTACACTCAAACATGTATCCTCGGGGCGACACCCAGGATAGAATGGACTCATCCCGTCTACCTCCATTTGGGCCAGCTTGGCTTTCTCTCTGGCTGCAGCTTTGTTGTTGCTCGTCTCCTTGAGGAGCAGTTCTTGAACATGAAGATCCTGCAAGACCGAAGTTAGCAGCGTCTGTGTGTTCGTGTATTCTCCTTCTTCATGATGACCATGCCCGTCGCCATATCCTTCTCCATGCTGATCATGCCCGCCGTCATCTCCTTCGCCATGATGATCATGCCCGCTGGCATCTCCTTTGTCATGATGATCATGCCCGGTAGACTCTTCATCTTCTCGCCCGCCCACGTCTTCGTGACCACCACCATGTCCTGTCGGCGCCTCATTGAGGTCGCGCATGAAACCGCGCCTGAGCAGGTGACCCTCCAATTGTCCAGATTCAGGGTCGATCCAGCACTGCAGTTTGCATGTTCGACATGGACATCTTATCATGGTCTTGTTGTTCAGAATCGTGTCCTCCTTCGCGTCTTTCTTGTACCTAGCAATTCGACCTTCGCTCATCGTGAGGACCATGGTTGCCTGAGTGGTCAAAACAGAGAGTATAGGTGAGAACCACACCATATGAACACACACATGCATGAATGCTAGCCGGAAAAAATTCGGCATGACCTTTTCTAAAATTAGGACATATGGGTAGTGCAAAAATTTGCCGAAATGGAAATAAATCAACATTTCGGCAAACATCCATGCAACCACACCGGCCAGGACAACAACAAGCAAGCAACAAAAAACTTCCTCCCATTGCAAACATTCATGCACCACACAAGCATCGTCTCTCCATGGATCGCACACACACACACACCACCCGCGCGACAAGCTTCACCTACATGTTCATGGCCAAGTACTCACCTAGTAGACACAATAATAGCGAGACGAGACTAGGCGATGAGAGAGTGTGGACAAATAGATCTACAAGTTGGTGGAGAGGAAATTAGTAAACAAATAGAGATGTGAGAGAGAAAAGTAAGGAACTTTTAGATCTACAAGTTGGAGGGAAGCTTCCACTTACCAATCTATGGACTAAAGTAGGTTTAGTTACAAGAACATGGAGAAACTATGGGCAAAATGGGGTGTGAGGGAGGAGGAAGACGAGATGAGAGGAGGTAGAAAGGAAGATATGTGAAATGGGTGGTGGTGGATAGATAAGGTGGGAGCTTTTTGTCACCTTTTTAGATCTGGACGCCCTCATCTGTGGCGCATATGGAGGAAATGCGCCACAGATGCTCAATCTTCTGTGGTGCATAAGTCCATATGCGCCACAGAAGTGGGTGAATTAGATTCCGTGTGGTGGGGCCCTCCTCCATGTTCTGTGGTGCATGTGAGGATATGCGCCATAGAAGTGAAACATATCTATGGCGCATATCCACACATGCGCCACGGATTGTGGGTGAAAAAGTATCTATGGTGGGGCCCGCCTCTAAGTTCTATGGCGCATAGAGGAATATGCGCCACAGAAGAGGCAACTTCTATGGCGCATATCTCGTTATGCGCCACAGAACTTGGATCAACCCACCACGGCTAGCGGGTCCCACCAATCTTCTGTGTCGCATATTGTATAGAATGCGCCACAAAACTTCCAGGTTTCTGTGGCGCATGTTTCCTAGTGCGCCACTAACAAGTCTCTATGGCGCATGGATTTGCATATGCGCCACAGATTATCTTGTCTATCTATAGGATGTTTCCTAGTAGAGATACATCGAATGACTCTAGCTGTGGTTTGTGAAAAGAACACACATGCAATGACACTGGTGGATCCATGTGTGGTTTGTGAGAAGAACATACATGCAATGACTCTAGCTATGGTTTGTGAAAAGAACAGGCATGCAATGAACTCTGGTGGATACATATCTGGTTTGTGAGCAGAACACACATGCAATGACTCTAGATGTGGTTTGTGAGAAAAACACACATGCAATGACTCTAGCTGTGGTTAATGAAAAGAATAGAGATGCAATGACTCTGGTGGATCCTTGTGTGGTTTATTGAAAGAACAGACATGCAATGACTCTAGCTGTGGTTTGTGAAAATAACACACATGCAATGACAGTGGTGGATCCATATGTGGTTTGTGAAAAGAACACACATGCAATGACTCTAGATGTGGTTTGTGAAAAGAACACACATGCAATGCCACTAGTGTATCAATATGTGGTTTGTGAAAAGAACATACAAACAATGACTCTAGCTATGGTTTGTGAAAAGAACACACATGCAATCCACTAGTCGATCCATGTGTGGTTTGTGAGAAGAACAGACATGCAATGACTCTAGCTGTAGTTTGTGAAAAGAACACACATGCAATGACACTGGTGGATCAATATGTGGTTTGTGAAATGGACATACATCCAATGACTCTAGATGTGGTTTGTGAAAAGAAAACACATGCAATGACTCTGGTGCATTCTTATGTGGTTTGTGAAAAGAATAGACATGCAATGACTCTAGCTGTGGTTTGTGGAAAGAACACACATGCAATGAACTCTGGTAGATCCATATGGGGTTTGTGAGAAGAACACACATGGAATGACTCTAGATGTGGTTTGTGAAAAGAACACACATGCAATGACACTGGTGGATCCATATGTGGTTTGTGAAAAGAACAAACATGCAATGACTCTAGATGTGGTCTGTGAGAAGAACACACATGCAATGACTCTATATGTGGTTTGTGAGAAGAACACACATGCAATGACACTGGTGGATCAATATGTGGTTTGTGAAAAGAACATACATGCAATGACTCTAGTTGTGGTTTGTGAAAAGAACACACATGCAATTGCACTGGTGGATCCATGTGTGGTTTGTGAGAAGAATAGACATGGAATGACTCTAGCTGTTGTTTGTGAAAAGAACAAACATGCAATGAACTCTGGTGGATCCATATGTGGTTTGTGAGAAAAACACACATGGAATGACTCTAGATGTGATTTGTGAGAAGAACACACCTGCAATGACTCTAGCTGTGGTTAATGAAAAGAACAGAGATGCAATGACTCTGGTGGATCCTTCTGTGGTTTATTGAAAGAACAAACATGCAATGACTCTAGCTGTGGTTTGTGAGAAGAACACACATGCAATGACTCTAGATGTGGTTTGTGAAAAGAACACACATGCAATGACTATAGATGCGGTTGGTGAAAAGAACACACATGCAATGACACTGGTGGAACAATATGTGGTTTGTGAGAAGAACACACGTGCAATGACACTGGTGGATCAATATGTGGTTTGTGAAAAGAACATACATCCAATAACTCTAGGTGTGGTTTGTGAAAAGAACACATGCAATGACACTGGTGGATCCATGTGTGGTTTGTGAGAAGAACAAACATGCAATGACTCTAGCTGTGGTTTGTGAGAAGAACACACATGCAATGACTCTAGATGTGGTTTGTGAGAAGAACACACATGCAATGACTCTAGCTGTGGTTAATGAAAAAACAGAGATGCAATGACTCTGGTGGATCCTTGTGTGGTTTATTGAAAGAACAAACATGCAATGACTCAAGCTGTGGTTTGTGAGAAGAACACACATGCAATGACTCTAGGTGTGGTTTGTGAAAAGCACACACATGGAATGACACTAGTGGATCAATATGTGGTTTGTGAGAAGAACACACATGCAATCACACTGGTGGATCAATATGTGTTTTGTCAAAAGAACATAGATCCAATGACACTAGCTGTGGTTTGTGAAAAGAACAGACATGCAATGAACTCTGGTGGATACATATCTGGTTTGTGAGCAGAACACACATGCAATGACTCTAGATGTGGTTTGTGAGAAGAACACACATGCAATGAACTCTGGCAGATCCATATTTGGTTTGTGAGAAGAACGAACAAGCAATTACTCTAGATGTGGTTTGTTAGAAGAACACACGTGCAATGGCTCTAGCTGTGGTTAATGAAAATAACAGAGATGCAATGACTCTAGTGGATCCTTGTGTGGTTTATTGAAAGAACAGTCATGCAATGACTCTAGCTATGGTTTGTGATAAGAACACACATGCAATGACTCTAGATATGGTTTGTGTAAAGAATAGAGATGGAATGAACTCTGGTGGATCCATATGTGGTTTGTGAGAAGAACACATATGCAATGACTCTAGTTGTGGTTTGTGAGAAGAACACACATGCAATGACTCTAGATGTGGTTTGTGAAAAGAACAGACATGCACTAAGCTCTGGTGGATCCATATCTAGTTTGTGAGAAGAACACACATGCAATGACTTTAGATGTGGTTTGTGAGAAAAACACACATGCAATGACTTTGGTGGATCCTTATTTGGTTTGTGAAAAGAACAGACATGCAATGACTCTAGTTGTGGTTTGTGAAAAGAACACACATGCAATGACACTGGTGGATCCATGTGTGGTTTGTGAGAAGAACAGACATGCAATAACTCTAGCTAAGGTCTGTGAAAAGAACAGAGATGCACTCTGGTGGATCCATATGTGGTTTGTGAGAAGAACACACATGCAATGACTCTAGATGTGGTTTGTGAAAAGAACACACATGCAATCCACGGGTGGATCCATGTGTGGTTTGTGAGAAGAATAGACATGCAATGACTCTAGCTGTGGTTTGTGAAAAGAACACACATATAATCCACTAGTGGATCCATGTGTAGTTTGTGAGAAGAACAGACATGCAATGACTCTAGCTGTGGTTTGTGAAAAGAACACACATGCAATGACACTGGTGGATCAATATGTGGTTTGTGAAAAGAACACACATGCAATGACTCTGGTGAATCCTTATGTGGTTTGTGAAAAGAACAGACATGTAATGACTCTAGCTGTGGTTTGTGAAAAGAACACACATGTAATGAACTCTAGTGGATCCATATGTGGTTTGTGAGAAGAACACACATGCAATGACTCTAGATGTGGTTTGTGAAAAGAACACACATGCAATGACACTGGTGGATCCATATGTGGTTTGTGAAAAGAACAAACATGCAATGACTCTAGATGTGGTTTGTGAGAAGAACACACATGCAGTGACTCTAGATGTGGTTTGTGAGAAGAACACACATGCAATGACACTGGTGGATCAATATGTGGTTTGGGAAAAGAACATACATCCAATGACTCTAGATGTGGTTTCGGAAAAGAAGACACATGCAATGACACTGGTGGATCCATGTGTGGTTTGTGAGACGAACATACATGCAATGGCGCCAGCTATGGTTTGTGAAAAGAACAGACATGCAATGAACTCTGGTGGATCCATATGTGGTTTGTGAGAAGAACACACATGCAATGACTCTAGATGTGGTTTGTGAGAAGAACACACATGCAATGACTCTAGCTGTGGTTAATGAAAAAACAGATATGCAATGACTCTAGTGGATCCTTGTGTGGTTTATGGAAAGAACAAACATGCAATGACTCTAGCTGTGGTTTGTGAGAAGAACACACATGCAATGACTCTAGATATGGTTTGTGAAAAGCACACACATGCAATGACACTATTGGATCAATATGTGGTTTGTGAGAAGAACACACATGCAATGCACTCGTGGATCAATATGTGGTTTGTCAAAAGAACATACATCCAATGACACTAGCTGTGGTTTGTGAAAAGAACAGACATGCAATGAACTCTGGTGGATACATATCTGGTTTGTGAGCAGAACACACATGCAATACCTCTAGATGTGGTTTGTGAGAAGAACACACATGTAATGAACTCTGGCAGATCCATATGTGGGTTGTGACAAGAACACACGTGCAATGACTCTAGCTGTCGTTAATGAAAATAACAAAGATGCAATGACTCTAGTGGATCCTTGTGTGGTTTATTGAAAGAACAGTCATGCAATGACTCTAGCTATGGTTTGTGATAAGACCACACATGCAATGACTCTGGATGTGGTTTATGAAAAGAACAGAGATGCAATGAACTCTGGTGGATCCATATGTGGTTTGTGAGAAGAACATACATGCAATGACTGTAGATGTGGTTTGTGAGAAGAACACACATGCAATGACTGTAGATGTGGTTTGTGAGAAAAACACACATGCAATGGCTTTGGTGGATCCTTATTTGGTTTGTGAAAAGAACAGACATGCAATGACGCTAGTTGTGGTTTGTGAAAAGAACACACATGCAATGACACTGGTGGATCCATGTGTGGTTTGTGAGAAGAACAGACATGCAATAACTCTAGCTGTGGTTTGTGAAAAGAACAGACATGCAATAACTCTAGCTGTGGTTTGTGAAAAGAACAGACATGCAATGAACTCTGGTGGATCCATATGTGGTTTGTGAGAAGAACACACATGCAATGACTCTAGATGTGGTTTGTGAGAAGAACACACATGCAATGACTCTAGCTGTGGTTAATAAAAAGAACAGAGATGCAATGACTCTGGTGGATCCTTGTCTAGTTTATTGATAGAACAGACATGTAATGACTCTAGCTTTTGTTTGTGAGAAGAACACACATGTAATGACTCTAGATGCGGTTTGTGAAAAGAACACACATGCAATAACACTGGTGGATCAATATGTGGTTTGTGAGAAGAACACACAGGCAATGACACTGGTGGATCAATATGTGGTCTGTGAAAAGAACATACATCCAATGACCCTAGTTGTGGTTTGTGAAAAGAACACACATGCAATGACACTGGTGGATCCCTGTGTGGTTTGTGAGAAGAACAGACATGCAATGACTCTAGCTGTGGTTTGTGAAAAGAACAGACATGCAATGAACTCTGGTGGATCCATATATTGTTTGTGAGCAGAACACACATGCAATGACTCTAGATGTGGTTTGTGAGTAGAACGCACATGCAATGACTCTAGCTGTGGTTAATGAAAAGAACAGAGATGCAATGACTCTGATGGATCCGTGTCTGATTTATTGAAAGAATAGACATGCACTGACTCTAGCTGTGGTTTGTGAGAAGAACACACATGCAATGACTCTAGATGCGGTTTGTGAAAAGAACACACGTGCAATGACACTTGTGGATCCATGTGTGGTTTGTGAGAAGAACAGACATGCAATGACTCTAGCTGTGGTTTCTGAAAAGAACAGACATGCAATCAACTCTGGTGGATCCATATGTGGTTTGTGAGAAGAACACACATGCAATGACTCTAGATGTGGTTTGTGAGAAGAACACACATGCAATGACTCTAGCTGTGGTTAATGAAAAGAACAGAGATGCAACGACTCTGGTGGATCCTTGTCTGGTTTATTGAAAGAACTGACATGCAATGACTCTAGCTGTGGTTTGTGAGAAGAACACACATGCAATGACTCTAGATGCGGTTTGTGAAAAGAACACACATGCAATGACACTAGTGGATCAATATGTGGTTTGTGAGAAGAACACACATGCAATGACACTAGTGGATCAATATGTGGTCAGTGAAAAGAACATACATCCAATGACCCTAGTTGTGGTTTGTGAAAAGAACACACATGCAATGACACTGGTGGATCCATGTGTGGTTTGTGAGAAGAACAGACATGCAATGACTCTAGCTGTGGTTTGTGAAAAGAACAGACATGCAATGAACTCTGGTGGATCCATATCTGGTTTGTGAGCAGAACACACATGCAATGACTCTAGATGTGGTTTGTGAGAAGAACACTCATGCAATGACTCTAGCTGTGGTTAATGAAAATAACAGAGATGCAATGACTCTGATGGATCCTTGTTTGATTTATTGAAAGAACAGACATGCAATGACTCTAGCTATGGTTTGTGAGAAGAACACAAATGTAATGACTCTAGATGCGGTTTGTGAAATGAACACACATGCAGTGACACTGGTGGATCAATATGTGATTTCTGAGAAGAACACACATGCAATGACACTAGTGGATCAATATGTGGTCTGTGAAAAGAACATACATACAATGACTCTAGCTGTGGTTTGTGAAAAGAACACACATGCAATGACACTTGTGGATCCATGTGTGGTTTGTGAGAAGAACGGACATGCAATGACTCTAGCTGTGGTTTGTGAAAAGAACATACATGCAATCAACTCTGGTGGATCCATATGTGGTTTGTGAGAAGAACACACATGCAATGACTCTAGATGTAGTTTGTGAGAAGAACACACATGCAATGACTCTAGCTGTGGTTAATGAAAAGAACAGTGATGCAACGACTCTGGTGGATCCTTGTCTGGTTTATTGAAAGAACTGACATGCAATGACCCTAGCTGTGGTTTGTGAGAAGAACACACATGCAATGACTCTAGATGCAGTTTGTTTAAAGAACACACATGCAATGACACTAGTGGATCAATATGTGGTTTGTGAGAAAACACACATGCACTGACACTGGTGGATCAATATGTGGTCTGTGAAAAGAACATACATCCAATGACCCTAGTTGTGGTTTGTGAAAAGAACACACATGCAATGACACTGGTGGATCCATGTGTGGTTTGTGAGAAGAACAGACATGCAATGACTCTAGCTGTGGTTTGTGAAAAGAACAGACATGCAATGACTCTAGCTGTGGTTTGTGAAAAGTACAGACATGCAATGAACTCTGGTGGATCCATATGTGGTTTGTGAAAAGAACAGACATCCAATAACTCTAGATGTGGTTTGTGAGAAGAACACACAGGCAATGACTCTATATGTGGTTTGTGAGAAGAACACAAATGCAATGACTCTAGTTATGGTTAATGAAAAGAACAGAGATGCAATGACTCTGGTGGATCCTTGTGTGGTTTATTGAAAGAACAGACATGTAATGACTCTATCTGTGGTTAATGAAAAGAACACACATGCAATGACACTAGTGGATCCATATGTGGTTTGTGAAAAGAACACACATGCAATGACTATAGATGTGGTTTGTGAAAAGAACACACATGCAGTGACTCTAGATGTGGTTTGTGAAAATAACACACATGCAATGACACTGGTGGACCAATATGTGGTTTGTGAGAAGAACACACATGCAATGACTCTAGCTGTGGTTAATGAAAAGAATAGAGATGCAATGACTCTAGTGGATCCTGGTGTGGTTTATTGAAAGAACAGACATGCAATGACTCTAGCTGTGGTTTGTCACAAGAACACACATGCAATGACTCTAGATGTGGTTTGTGCAAAGAACACACATGCAATGACACTGGTGGATCAATATGTGGTTTGTGAAAAGAACATACATCCAATGACTCTAGATGTGGTTTCTGAAAAGAACACACATGCAATGACTCTAGATGTGGTTTGTGAAAAGAACACACATGCAATGACACTGGTGGATCAATATGTGGTTTGTGAAAAGAACATACATCCTATGACTCTAGATGTGGTTTGTGAAAAGAACAGACATGCAATCCACTGGTGGATCCATGTGTGGTTTGTGAGAAGAACAGACATGCAATGACTCTAGCTATGGTTTGTGAAAAGAATAGACATGCAATGAACTCTAGTGGATCCATATGTGGTTTGTGAAAAGAACACACATCCAATGACTCTAGATGTGGTTTGTGAGAAGAACACACATGCAATCACTCTATATGTGGTTTGTGAGAAGAACACAAATGCAATGACTCTAGCTATGATCAATGAAAAGAACAGAGATGCAATGACTCTGGTGGATCCTTGTGTGGTTTATTGAAAGAACAAACATGTAATGACTCTATATGTGGTTAATGAAAAGAAAACACATGCAATGACACTAGTGGATCCATATGTGGTTTGTGAAAAGAACACACATGCAATGACTATAGATGTGGTTTGTGAAAAGAACACACATGCAATGACTCTAGATGTGGTTTGTGAAAATAACACACATGCAATCACACTGGTGGATCAATATGTGGTTTGTGAAAAGAACACACATGCAATGACTCTACATGTGGTTTGTGAGAAGAACACACATGCAATGACTCTAGTTGTGGTTATTGAAAAGAATAGAGATAAAATGACTCTGGTGAATCCTTGTTTGGTTTATTGAAAGAACAGACATGCAATGACTCTAGCTGTGGTTTGTGAAAAGAACACACATGCAATGACACTGGTGGATCCATATGTGGTTTGTGAAAACAACACACCTGCAATTACTCTAGATGTGGTTTGTGAAAAGAACAAACATGCAATGACTCTACATGTGGTTTCTGAAAAGAACACACATGTAATGACACTGGAGGATCAATATGTGGTTCGTGAAAAGAACACACAGCCAATGACTCTAGTTGTGGTTTGTGAAAAGAACACACATGCAATCCATTGATGGATCAATATGTGGTTTGTGAAAAGAACGGACATCCAATGACTCTAGATGTGGTTTGTGAGAAGAACACACATGCAATGACTCTATATGTGCTTTTCTGAGAAGAACACAAATGCAATGACTCTATTTGTGGTTAACGAAAAGAACAAAGATGCAATGACTCTGGTGGATCCTTGTGTGGTTTATTGAAAGAACAAACATGCAATGACTCTAGCTATGGTTTGTGAGAAGAACATACATGCAATGACTCTAGATGTGGTTTGTGAAAAGAACACACATGCAATGACTCTAGATGTGGTTTGTGAAAAGAACACACATGCAATGACACTGGTGGATCAATATGTGGTTTGTGAAAAGAACATACATCCTATGACTAGCTGTGGTTTGTGAAAAGAACATACATGCAATCCACTGGTGGATCCATGTGTGGTTTGTGAGAAGAACCGGCATGCAATGACTCTAGCTATGGTTTGTGAAAAGAACAGACATGCAATGAACTCTGGTGGATCCATAGGTGGTTTGTGAAAAGAACAGACATCCAATGGATCTAGATGTGGTTTGTGAGAAGAACACACATGCAATGACTCTATATGTGGTTTGTGAGAAGAACACAAATGCAATGACTCTAGCTGTGGTTAATGAAAATAACAGAGATGCAATGACTCTGGTGGATCCTTGTGTGTTTTATTGAAAGAACAGACATGTAATGACTCTATCTCTGGTTAATGAAAATAACACACATGGAATGACACTCGTGGATCCATATGTGGTTTGTGAAAAGAACACACATGCAATGACTATAGATGTGGTTTGTGAAAAGAACACACATGCAATGACTCTAGATGTGGTTTGTGAAAATAACACACATGCAATGACACTGGTGGATCAATATGTGGTTTGTGAAAAGAACACACATGCAATGACTCTACATGTGGTTTGTGAGAAGAACACACATGCAATGACTCTAGCTGTGGTTAATGAAAAGAATAGAGATGCAATGACTCTGGTGGATCCTTGTGTGGTTTATTGAAAGAACAGACATGCAATGACTCTAGGTGTGGTTTGTGAGAAGAACACACATGCAATGACTCTAGATGTGGTTTGTGAAAAGAACACACATGCAATGACACTAGTGGATCAATATGTGGTTTGTCAAAAGAATATACATCCAATGACTCTAGATGTGGTTTGTGAAAAGAACACACATGCAATGACTCTAGATGTGGTTTGTGAAAAGAACACACATGCAATGACACTGGTGGATCAATATGTGGTTTGTGAAAAGAACATACATCATATGACTCTAGCTGTGGTTTGTGAAAAGAACAAACATGCAATGACTCAAGCTATGGTTTGTGAAAAGAACAGACATCCAATGACTCTAGATGTGGTTTGTGAGAAGAACACACATGCAGTGACTCTAGATGTGGTTTGTGAGAAGAACACAAATGCAATGACTCTAGCTATGGTTAATGAAAAGAATAGAGATGCAATGACTCTGGTGGATCCTTGTGTGGTTTATTGAAAGAACAGACATGTAATGACTCTATCTGTGGTTAATGAAAAGAACACACATGCAATGACACTAGTGGATCCATATGTGGTTTGTGAAAAGAACAGACATGCAATGACTCTAGTTGTGGATTGTGAAAAGAACACACATGCAATGACACTGGTGGATCCATGTGTGATCTGTGAGAAGAACATACATGCAATAACTCTAGCTGTGGTCTGTGAAAAGAACAGACATCAAATCTGGTGGATCCATATGTGGTTTGTGAGAAGAACACACATGCAATGACTCTAGATGTGGTTTGTGAGAAGAACACACATGCAATGACTCTAGCTATGGTTATTGAAAAGAACAGAGATGCAATGACTTTGGTGGATCCTTGTGTGGTTTATTGAAAGAACAAACATGCAATGACTCTAGTTGTGGTTTGTGAGAAGAACACACATGCAATGACTCTGGATGTGGTTTGTGAAAAGAACATACATGCAATGACACTGTTGGATCAATATGTGGTTTGTGAAAAGAACATACATCCAATGACTCTTGATGTGGTCTTTGAAAAGAACACACATGAAATGACTCTGGTGGATCCTTATGTGGTTTGTGAAAACAACAGACATGCAATGACTCTAGTTGTGGTTTGTGAAAAGAACACACATGCAATGAACTCTGGTGGATCCGTATGTGGTTTGTGAGAAGAACACACATGCAATGACTCTAGATGTGTTTTGTGAAAAGAACACACATGCAATGACACTGGTGGATCCATCTGTGGTTTGTGCAAATAACACACATCCAATGACTCTAGATGTGGTTTCTGAAAAGAACACACATGCAATGACTCTATCTGTGGTTTGTGAAAAGAACATGCATGCAATGACTCTGGTGGATCCTTATGTTGGTTGTGAAAAGAACACACATGCAATGAACTCTGGTGGATCCATGTGTGGTTTGTGAAAAGAACAGACATCCAATGACTCTAGATGTGGTTTGTGAGAAGAACACACATGCAATGACTCTATATGTGCTTTTGTGAGAAGAACACAAATGCAATGACTCTAGCTGTGGTTAATGAAAAGAACAGAGATGCAATGACTCTGGTGGATACTTGTGTGGTTTATTGAAAGAACAGACATGCAATCACTCTAGCTGTGGTTTGTGAGAAGAACACACATGCAATGACTCTAGATGTCGTTTGTGAAAAGAACACACATGCAATGACACTGGTGGATCAATATGTGGTTTGTGAAAAGAACATACATCCAATGACTCTTGATATTGTGTGTGAGAAGAACACACATGCAATGACTCTAGATGTGGTTTGTGAGAATTACACACATGCATTGACACTGGTGGATCAATAACACACATGTAATGAACTCTAGTGGGTCCATGTGGTTTATGAGAAGAAGACACATCCAATGAACTCTAGTGGATCTATCTTGGCATAATTTGATGTATGTCACGATTTATTTCATTGTACAAGACACGCACTTTCCATTTTTATACTACTCAGTTTTGCCCTTGGTTTTTTGATACTACTCAGTTTTGCCCCCTCTCTCTATCTTTTGTAGAAGCCCAAACCTGTGCTCACTTTGTCTGCTACGCCCTGATTGGTTATCACAGTAGTCACGCGGGTCGTGCGCATCAACCGTTGATTCTTGTAGGGGTTCCGCGTATGAAAGCAACAAAATTTTACCCTATGCCTCTGAACCCCTAATGCTGCCTGGACATATCTATTAGTAATATAGTAACGGGAGGGGCTTTTCGCGAACTTACCCTTGAAGATCGAAAAGCGTTGTCAACGCTCAGGAGAGCATGGTTTATGTAGACGAGTCGAAGCCAACCTGAAGGTCGTGATGAAGGCCTTGTGCTCCCGTGGCTCCAGCGACTTGAGTGCCTCAAGTGCGACACCTCGCGGGGAGTTACATACGTCCGGTACCTGACGATGACTCCCGCTTCCCCGATCCAGCAACAGTTGCGGAAGTAAAGCTCCTGGATCCGAATCCCGCAGCACGATGGCACTCCGCGGTGAAGATGTCTCTCGTTCGCGCAATCCGAACTTGGGACCACGGTCACGAGAGAGAGAGGAATATAGATAAAATATCAATTGGAGGTCCTCCCAAAAGTGAGAAGACCTTTATTGATTATGTGTATTTATCTGGCCAAATACCCCACTATATATAGGGGGAGGGGAGGTAGTACCTCCCTCAAAGTCCCGGGGTGGGACTAAAGGAGAGGAGGGGGAGGAGGAGGCGCCGCTGGCCACCCCCTCATGGGCCCCACGTGGGGCTGGCCCAATAGGGCTGTCGGCCACCCCCTTGGCCCCTTTCCTCCTCTTCCCTTTCCCTAATGGGCCCTCTCCCCTCCGGGAATTGGCCCATTAAGCCTTTTAACCTTTTAAATTGATTTTCTCTTTATTAAATAATTATGAATAAATGATTAAATCAATATTTAACATTCATTCACATATTATTCAACCTCTATGGTTATGGAACACTTCCACCTCCACTCCGGACATCCTCCGGACTTACCGAAACCCTTCCAGTTTTCTCTCTACAATTCTTTGGCGATTCTACCGATCCTATAAACACTCTCTAAGCATCATCAAGACCTTAAGTGTGATACCCCATGGTTCGGGAACACTCCAGACATGGTCGGGACACTCCCACACCAATGATCGACAGAGGGACCTGGATGGCCATGTGACCCCTATGCGTTCCACGAAGATCTTTTGTCGTTTGAACCAGGATAGTCGTCTCTTATTCCTTTTGTCTATCGATACTTGCAGTGCCCGAGATCTTATCAATGACATCACCATGTCATGATCAATATCGTTACCGAACAATGCTATTTGACTCGTTCCGACAAGTGATATCCCTGTGATCAAATCACACGCTCCGCAGCTATTGGATATAACCTCTCCAAGTGGGCCCTTGAGTATCTTCCCGTCACATTGACGGACAAATCCCGCTCTTGACATAGATTGCCTCTACGGTTTCCTCCGAGTACCTGAACACACCTTTATAACCACTGTATTACCAAGTGGCGCTTGATGCTATCAAAGCACTCTCGGGAGATAGTGATTTATATAGCCTCACAGTCTAAGGAATAGTCTATTAGGATCCATTTCTAATCATCGTAACTTGAACTTTGTGACATGATCGGGTCACTATGTTTAGGTTGGGTATTAGTTCATCATCTCATTCACAGAATGAGTTGACTCCATTTCCAACTGGCATAAATGCCACATGATCAGGACACATGATCATCTGTTGACCAATGAACCAGTGACTAGAGTTTCACTGGGAACCCCTGGTTGTTTGTATATCACACGTGTATTGATGTTTCCACTCAATACAGTACATGATATAAAACTTAATCATAAACTATATGAAATATGATAATAGTCCCTATAACTATTTGTCTCTAGGGCATATTTCCAACAATTCTGTGTGATCCAACGATGATCATTGCACACGTTGTGCCCTTCATAGTACAGCGTGAGACAGCACAGACGTCTCCCTCAGCGAGAATTCTACAAGAAGGAACACGAAGCCGTCCATGGAAAAAGTCGTTGACTGGTCATGTCATGTTTAATCAAGTCTGAAATGCCTACTACTGCTACTACTACACCACAACAGATGCGTCATCGAGTGCAAAGTCGTCGATGGACAGCTGCAATTTATTGCCACTTGATTTTAATAAGACATATCCATTTTTTACGCAGCGGCTCTCAATCTCACTTCCAACTGGGCCCCACCGTAAGAAACTTGCACGCGCTAGCCGGAGGCCGAAGAGATGAGCTTGACAAGACCTAATGTCTCTGCCTTCATCGAGTCACTCGCAGTCATCAACACATCCCTCTACCCGATCTAGCACAACCCCACAAATCTCGGCGTACAGCCACCTACCTTCCCCTCTACATTTCCACTTTTAATTATTGCCAATTTTAGGGCCGTGTCAAACTTCATACATAGAAATTGTGTATCCTCCCTTTGCATGCGGCTCAATACAGAACTGCCATGCATGGCCCAGGAAAAAACATGAAATACCGTGCGCATGTCGCAGTGCATGGTGTAGTAGCCTGCACGGCGCGTTGCACGGTGGTGCAACGAAACGTGCCTTGCTTCCATTCACCTTAACTATAGAGCCCCTCTTCGCACACCCACTCTTACTCTCGCTCACTCTCCCCACGCAACCCTCTCCACTGTCCCACCAGCATCTGCAAACTCCCGAGAATACCCCGTCCGCGCCAGTGATGGCGGAGGAGGATACGGTGGTCATCGTCGCCTTTGAGGCCGCCGGCGAGGAGGCTCCCGTCTCCTCGCTGGTCCCCCTCGATGCGTTGAAAGCAGCCGCCGTCCCTGTCCAGGTCCCCATCAAGGCATCGATGGCAGCCGCTGTTCTTGTCCGGGCCCCCGTCCCCGCTACCGACGTAGCCACCGGCGAGGAGCCCCCCGTCAGCGAGGAGGCTCCCACTGGTCACGAGCAGATCCAGATCTTCAGGGACCCCTACGATCCAGATGAGTACATCGCTCCGGTGAACCCCTACGACACCTGCATCGACAACCCATGGTCGGAGGTAACTAGGATTTGCTCCCCTTCCCTAGTTCTTCTACCGTTCCCATCGTTGGATGCTAGATCTTGGTTTATTAGGATTCGCTTGTTCGCATTTCGATTGCTCGATCTTCTTACATCATCTACTCCCCCATTTTCCTTTTCTTCCAATAGGTTTACGGCAACGACGTCTGCAGCGATGACGAGTCCAGGCACACCAAGACTCGTCAGGTGCTGAGGAGGCTGCAGGCCGGCCAGTACAATGCCTTCTTCGCTGGCGGTGACTACAGTTGCCCCTTCTGAAATGGGATAGCCTTCTGCAGGGCGAGTCTCGCCGGCACCGACTTCAACTCCTTAGTGATGCATGCAGAGGGCCCGAGCTCTGGCACCCACAATGGCGGCCAGACCGTGAACGTCAACGCCTACATTGCTAAACACCAGGCTTTCGGCATTCACCTCCGAAACCTCCAGCGGGTGGCCATCGAAGAGGGTCGCATGCCTCTAATCAAGTCCAAGGCCCCCAAGATCAAGGGACTGGGTAGCAAGAAGTGGAGGAAGCGCCGGAGGGAGGAGGCGGAGGCGTAGGCGCATGCAAGGAGGGTTGAATATGTCTGTTGCTGCTGCTGCTAAGCAGCTTCTTTTGATTTTCTATATTTTGCTTAAATCCTATTTCTGCACGCAAGGAAAGGGGTTGAATCCATCGAACCTCGTTAAGCAACCTACTTTCTATCGCTATATCCTATTTAGCTGCGCACAACTATATCTACATTTGTTTTGTTTTCTGAATGAATGTATTCTGCCTGGTGTAATTTGCTGCTCTAGATTTGCAACCAGATCGGAGGCAAAATAGGTCCAAAAGGGAATGAATTATCAAAGAGATAATCTTCTCTAGATTTTCTACCAATTTGTGCAAAATGAAAGATATCTGTTTAGCGAGAGAGGAAAAAGGTACTCTTTCAAACTGCCAGTTAACGAGCTACCATCTTGACAAGCTACAAGACACATACACAAACATAACACAAAGAAGTAAAATTTATTTTACTACTCTTACTTGAGGTGCTAGACATCTTGACAAGATAAATGAGTTCCACAAAATAGAAACATAACACAAAGGAGTAAAATTTAATTCACTTCTCATCAGCCCACTTGAGGCACTTACCATCATTCCTAGGCGACCAAATGCGATCATTCCAGGTGGATCTTACATTATTGGCACTCCACAACTAAGAAATGCTTCGTCCCACCTAGGATCTGAGTTGGCTTCCTGATACGTTGCAAACGTATCTATAATTTTTGATGTTCCATGCTTGTTTTATATCTACTTTCTTATGTTTTGTCCACACTTTGGAGTATTTCTATACACTTTTCTTGGACTAACCTATTAACAAGATGCCATAGTGTCAGTTGCCTGTTTTCTTCTGTTTTTGGTTCGAGAAAAGTCAGAAAATGAATATTCTTGGAATTGGACCGGACAAAACCCAAAGTCGATATTTTACCGGAAGACGGAGAGGGGCCACAGGGTGGCCACACCCCCTTGGCACGAGCAACCCTAGGCCACGCCAGGGCATGGTATGGGCCCCCTGGCCACCCACCGACCTTGCCTCTTCACCTATAAGATGCCTCCCGATGCAAAAACCCTAAATCGACCAGCCTCTAGCCACGAAAAGGTCCACAACGCCACCGCCACCGAAGAGGAGATTCGGGGGACAGAAAGTCTCTGTTCCGGCACCCTGCCGAGACGAGGAAGTGCCCTCGAAGCCATCTCCATAGATATCCACCACCATCTCCATCGCCATTGCTGATTCCCATGATGAGGAGGAAGTAGTTCTCTCTCGAGGCTAAGGGTTCTACCGGTAGCTATGTGTTCATCTCTCTCTCTCTATGCATGATCATATTGTGATCATGAGCTTTGTAATCAAGTAGATCTACTTTGCTACTCAAGTGCTTTAATAGATCTCTGCTCTCCCCATGCGTGTGAAAGTTACAGCGTGCACACCATGGTGGCACTTAGGCTAGAGATTACAAATACTTTTTATGAGTTATATTTGGAGTTGGATGTTTCTATGAAATTGTGGTGTTTGTTGGAACCATCTAGTGCTCAAGGTGACAGTGTGGGGTTATCTAGATGGGGAAAACGAACTTTGAGGTGTGCTGTTATAGCCCTACCATGGATTAGAGTGTCCAACCGGAGAGTAGTTCATAGTAGTATCATAAAGAGAAGATATTTATATGAGAGTGTTCACTAGCGAAAGTATGATCCATAGGCCTTGTTTCTAAGCATTGAAACACCGTTTCCAACTAGATCTGTTACATGTTTGCTTGCTGTCATCTTTATTTTAGTTTTCCTTTAGTCTCTTCCACGCCATCAAAGTATTTTTTGGCACCGTTGTCTTATATCCATACCACTTGAGTTTTACTATCTCTTCGCCGAACTAGTGCACCTATACACCCGACAAGTGTATTGGGTGTGTTGGGGACATAAGAGACTTCTTGTATCTTGATTGCAGGGTTGCTTGAGAGGGATACCTTTGACCACTTCCTCCCTGAGTTCGATAAACCTTGGGTGATCCACTTAAGGGAAAACTTGCTGCTGTTCTACAAGCCTCTACACTTGGAGGCCCAACAACTGTCTACAAGAATAGAAGTGCGTAGACATCAAGCTATTTTCTAGCGCCGTTGTCGGGGAGGTAAGGTAAAAGGTACTCACATCCTCCGGTGTGAGTGCTCGAAGTTATTTTCTTTAGATTCTGAAATTTTGTCTTTTTGTTTCTTGTTTTCACTAGTTAGTCTTAATGGAAAACAACAACAAAATTAGAGATCTTTATAGCATTTATCTTGAGTTAGGACATGAAGTGTTTGAAGAGAAAATTAAAAAACCTATGGAACTTTATTTGCATGCTAATAACAATGTTATTAGTATGAATTCTTTGAACACCATCATTGCTAATGCTATGGAAAAGTCTAACCTTGGGGAAGCTGGTTTTGATGAGCATGATATTTTTAGTCCCCCAAGCACGAAGGAGAAAATTTACTTTGATGATACTATACCTCCAATATATGATGATTACAATGATGAATATGATATTTTCAGTCCACCTACTATTGAGGAGAAAATTAATTATGATTACAATATGCCTCCTATATTTGATGATTATGGTGATGAGAATAATAATGATAGCTATTTTGTTGAATTTGCTCCCACTACAATTAATAGGAATGACTATGGTTATGTAGAGAGTAATAATTATTATATGCATGTGGCTCATGATAAGAATGTTTTATGTAATAGTTACATTGTTAATTTTATTCATGATGCTAATGAAAGTTATTATGAGAGAGCAAAACATGGTTTTATGCATCTCAACAAAATTAAGTTTCCCCTCTTTATGTTGAAAGTCTTGAAGTTGCACTTGTTTTGCTTTACTATGCTTGTTGCTTTGTGCTTTCATGACTTGTTTCTTTACAAGACTCCTATGCATAGGAAGTGGGTTAGACTTAAATGTTCTTTGAATTTGCTTCTTGATGCTCTCTTTTACTTCAATTCATATTTCTTACGTGACCATCTTCTCAAACTATCATGCCTAACTTAAAGGCGTTAAAGAAAAGTACTTATTGGGAGATAACCCAAAATTTTTAGATGAATCTTGGAAGTTATTACTTCTGTAATAACCGCTCCTTATCTTTTTTATTTGTTTTTTGTGCCCAGAGTAACCTCTAATGAGAGAGAAGTAATGCTTGGGAAAGTTGTTGTCCCAAAACAGATTTCTGTTCTTCACCGTAAAAATTCATTTAAAATCTCAGTACGTCCTTTTGGGGTGTGACTTTTTGTCCTTCTGCCCCCGGTTGTCATCTAACTTTTGTTAGTTCAACACTTTTTGATTTGAGCAACATAAGGTCTTCGAAAAAAATCATCTTTACCTGCTGGTCTGTTTTGACAGATTTCTGCCATTATTTGCATTTGCTTCTTGTTGGTTCCTTTTTGAGTTCTTTTGGGGAATTGAGCTTTTTGAGGGAAGTGCTACAGTAGCTTGTGTTTTAATGTAAGTTTTATTGGTGTTGAAACTGAACCCAAAGACTATTTATCTTGAGTGCACTAATGTTGCTAATAAAGATTGTGTGAAGTTTTGTATGAAGGAAAAATTTCAGGTGTATAGAAGGAATGAGTAATGACGTGAAGAATGGACTAAAGCTCAATCTTGGGTATGCCACGCGTGTCACCCCAAGAAATATCAAAGAAGTACAAGCGTCAAAGCTTGGGGATGCCCAAGGCATCCCCTTCTTCATCAATAAAAATCCTAGGTTTCTTCCAATCACTTCATTTTTATTGTTTCATGCACAGTTGTGTTGTTCTTGGAGCGTCTTCCTTTTCGTTTTGGTTTTTCGTTTGCTTGGTTTTTTTAGTTTTCTGAATAAATTGGTTGGACCCCCTCTTTCATACATTTGTTTTCAAATAGTTTGGTTTGGATTGGAAAAGAGTAGGAAAGCTCATGCTAAGTGGTAAAGGGAGCTTGTTTTTGACTGTGGCCTATGCTTTGTCATGCCATGCTTGATATTAATTTGGCTTTATGCTTAGTATTCTTTGTTGTAGCATGACATGTTATAAACAATTGAGATTGCTTAATGTGCCTTGGAAGGATCATGCGTTGTTTTAGCATATTAAAGCATAGTATTGTGGCATTCTCCTTTAATGCTTTATTTGGGTTGACTTGGCGCATGCTCACACCATGTTATGACTATCCCAAGTCACCATAGCCTTTATGATCCTTTAGTTTTCGAATTTTAATATCACTTTATGCTTTACTTAATGATGTTTTGTCGATCTGCATGATTATGGCCATTATTGCTCTCTTAGTAGGTCGCTCCTAGTCTTTTGCTAGCCTCTGTAATAAAGTATGAGTCCCACTCATGCATCCAACTCCTAAAACCAAGTTATTCCAAAGAGTCCACCATACCTACCTATTAGCATTTGCTATTCCAAGTATATTCATGTTTTTATCTACCTTCCGAATTAAACTTGTTATGTAAAAAATAGTGATTAAAGCTCTCACGAACTTGATGGCACACTTTACTTTCTTGCAATTAATAAACTTGACCCATTGTGTCCATCTTTGTTGCGTATACGCTTGCGCTTTATAAGTTGAAATTAGCAGAACCATGTATCATGGGGAACGCTTTCAACATTGCACTTGTACTTTGTACCCCGTTGATATCATGTTCTTTTTCTTATGGATCCTGGCGGTGTGAAATAAAAGTGGAACTTGTAAGATCATGGAGTTTGTATGTGTGTTAGAGAAACGCCTAGGCCGCTAGCCTAAGCCATGCCTAATCATGGTGGAAACTTGCAACATAACCATAATGAGCACTCTATGAAGCATCCTCAATAAAAACCTATGCAAATAGCAAATAAAAAGATCGCTGAGATGCTCATTGTCTACTTGCCTTGTCATTTTGATTATGGGATAGCTCCGGTATCATGTGCAAGAGGTACCCCGTTGGCGGTTGTTTATGATACATATGTACTTACAATGACAAGAGCTTACTTGTGACTAAAGTTGAGTAGCATGAGGTTCAGTCTTTGTAAGTAAGGGGCATGAGATTTCAGCTTATAACTTGTCAAGCATATCCTCTTAGTTGTGTCACATTAACCTTAATCACCTAAAGATGCTTATGATAGGGGCAATGAGAGCTGAAAGCTAACAAGTACCATAATAATTGGAAGCTCGTTATGAAAATTGAATCTCTACTTCCTTCTATGAAGGCCTTTCTTTTACTTTTATGTTGAGTCTCCACCTTCTACATTTATGCACCTACTTTGAGAGCATAGTGGCCATTCTTAGTTCTATGTGCATTGTCCCGAGACTTGTTGATTGATGCATAACTTGATATTGCTTGTTCTTAAACTACTTGTATCTAGTCACTCTTATGAACTTTGAAGGTGTCCTATGCATTTATGTTTGCTACTCTATGAGGGACAAGTTGAATGCCACTATGCTATGTTTTCTTTATGTGAAACAAACAAATGTGTTGCAAAGCATTGTTATTCATGAATCTTTTGTTTGTATCCTTTCATGTTACAACATAATTTCTATGTCTTATTGTTAGAACTTTATCTTTCATGCTATGTTGAAGTACTATGATCCCAGCTATCAATGTTTTACAAATACTTTGATCAAGTTTATGATGGTGCATGTCACCTCAAAAATTATTCTTTCTTTTTATCACTTACCTACTCGAGGACGAGCAGGAGTTAAGCTTGGGGATGTTGATACGTTGCAAATGTATCTATATTTTTTGATGTTGTATGCTTGTTTTATATCTACTTTCTTATGTTTTGTCCATACTTTGGAGTATTTCTATACACTTTCTTGGACTAACCTATTAACAAGATGCCATAGTGCCAGTTGCCTGTTTTCTTCTGTTTTTGGTTCTAGCAAAGTCAGAAAATGAATATTCTCGGAATTGGACCGGACAAAAGCCAAAGTCGATATTTTACCGGAAGACTCACGGAGCCAGAAGATGAGATGGAGAGGGGCCACAGGGTGGCCACACCCCCTTGGCGCGGGTAACCCTAGGCCGCGCCAGGGCATGGTGTGAGCCCCCTGGCCACCCACCGACCTTGCCTCTTCGCCTATAAGATGCCTCCCGATGCAAAAACCCTAAACCGACCAGCCTCTAGCCACGAAAAGTTCCGCAGCGCTGCCGCCACCGAAGAGGAGATTCGGGGGACAGAAAGTCGCTGTTCTGGCACCCTGCCGGGACGAGGAAGTGCCCTCGGAACCATCTCCATTAATCTCCACCACCATCTCGATCGCCATTGCTGATTCCCATGATGAGGAGGGAGTAGTTCTCTCTCGAGGCTAAGGGTTCTACTGGTATCTATGTGTTCATCTCTCTCTCTATGCATGATCATATTTTGATCATGAGCTTTGTAATCAAGTAGATCTACTTTGCTACTCAAGTGCTTTAATAGATCTCTGCTCTCCCCATGTGTGAAAGTGACAGCGTGCACACCATGGTGGCACTTAGGCTAGAGATTACAAATACTTGTTATGAGTTATATTTGGAGTTGGATGTTTCTATGAAATTGTGGTGTTTGTTGGAACCATCTAGTGCTCAAGGTGACATTGTGGGGTTATCTAGATGGGGAAAGCAAACTTTGAGGTGTGCTGTTATAGCCCTAGCATGGATTAGAGTGTCTAACCGGAGAGTAGTTCAGAGTAGTATCATAAAGAGAAGATATTTATATGAGAGTGTTCACTAGCGAAAGTATGATCCATAGGCCTTGTTTCTAAGCATTGAAACACCGTTTGCAACTTGATCTGTTACATGTTTGCTTGCTGTCATCTTTATTTTAGTTTGCCTTTAGTCTCTTCCACGCCATCAAAGCATTTTTTGGCACCGTTGTCTTATATCCATACCACTTGAGTTTTACTATCTCTTCGCCGAACTAGTGCACCTATACACCCGACAAGTGTATTGGGTGTGTTGGGGACATAAGAGACTTCTTGTATCTTGATTGCAGGGTTGCTTGAGAGGGATACCTTTGACCACTTCCTCTCTGAGTTCGATAAACCTTGGGTGATCGACTTAAGGGAAAACTTGCTGCTGTTCTACAAACCTCTGCACTTGGAGGCCCAACACCTGTCTACAAGAATAGAAGTGCGTAGACATCACTTCCCTATCTTCAGCGTCCTGCGGCACAATTAGCGGTGCATCACAGGCCTGATTGTTGCCGCTAGAAGATGTAGCCTCTCGGTTTGCTGCTTCATCTGCAGCCTCTCTGTCAGCTGCTTTTGCTTCAGCTGCAAGCTCTCTTTCAGCTGGTTCTGCAGCCTCTCTATCAGCTGCTTCATATGCAGCCATTTCCTTTGCATATGTAGCTTCAAACTCAGCTATTCTGCATTTTCTACAAAGGGCTCCCCTAAGCTCATCTTCCCTCTTGCAAATAGGGCAAAACACGAGGTAACATAGAAAAAATGGATCTTCTTGTATAGCTGGTAGGTCACGTAAGCATCTATGGCTACATACTTCAGGTTTATATCAGACAACAGCCACTCGTCCTAGAAATCGTGCCTATCTGTAGGGAAATCTGCCTTCATTCTATCGTACGACTCATCGAGGATTCTAGTTGTGAGTGATGCCATTCCATCCTTCCTCGATCCCCCTAGGATCTTGACAAGACTTTGAATATCGATCCAGTTGTGAGTAGGAATTGTAATTCCCTCTCGATGAAATTTCGAAAAATCAGTTGTATTGTCGATAGTGCAGAAAACAATTCCCTTTTCTACAAGGAACTGGCACAGCGCTGGACAATTCCTGTCAGTCCTGAAAGTATGTAGTCTGTCATCACCAAAATTTGTAACTACAAATATTTTGTCAATGCAATATCATCATATGAATATAATTTTAAAAATCTTAGTAAGTGCAAGATCAAGACTCTCAACATTGTCTTGTCACAATTTATTTGGTCCTAAATAAAATCTAGTAGTTGCAAGATGAGCAAATGGATAAAGAACAAGAGGACAAAACCCTAAAAGCGGTTAGCTACAGAGAGTAGATCTACAAACCGGGAGAAGTGGTAGATGAGGACGTGTTTCCTCATGGCCAGTTGAATGACGGCGACTTCACTCCCTTCATATGGGTCCACCAGGGTGTACTCGAGGTCCAATCCCACAAACTTGTCCTCGTCTTTCTCAAGCCAACCCTCGTACATCCTCAGGAATCGCACCACTATCTCCTCCTTGTTGGTGTAGATGATGTCTATCTTCTTATTGTCATGGGTAGTGAATCTTGTCTCTAGAGTGCGACGACCTTCCATGGCGGCAAGGAGAAGACGGGAAGAAGACAGATGACAGGAAGAAGAAGAGTGGTTTCTGCGAGGCATGGGAACGGTGGAACTGTCAATGCGCTCTTAAGGTAGTGGTTAACGACGGGGACGGAAGTCCAAAGGAGAGACGCATGGCGGTGGCCGTTCCAGCTTCTGAGTAAACAAAAAATAATTATAACGACGATATATGTGCCCTGTTTTGTCACGTCAATACACTAGGCCGGTCGCGTTGTCCTATCCACCGTGCTAGCGCTGCAAGCCTACGTGATAGCCACCCCGCCTAAGCGATAGGAGCGACATAACGGTGAGAACTGACAGGGGGGCCCAACTTGACGGTCGTTAGCCTGATATTTTGTATTGAAACATAAAGTTGAATTCGTGCCGAAAAATAGCCTCTGAGTATTTGGCACGCCAACTGTAGTCATCGCGGCTAATTATAGGCCACTTGGGTACCGCGTTGCCTGGGCATCACAACTTTCGGGCCGCAAAATGATATTCTCCTCTTCCTTGGTTTTGATGACGATGTCGTCAACATAGACTTGGATATTGCGACCAAGTTGGTTCTTGAGGCAAGCCTGCATGCACCGCTGATAGGTGGCTCCTGCGTTTTTTAGCCCAAAGGGCATCGTGTTGTAGCAGAACACACCAAAGGGCATTGTAAATGCTGTTTTCTCCTGGTCTTCCTCCTTCATTCAAATCTGATTGTAGCCTAAGTAGGCGTCGAGGAAGCAGAGGCGCTCACATCCCGCAGTGGAGTCGATTATTTGATTGATCCGTGGCAACGGGAAGTGGTCCTTTGGGCAATGCTTATTCAAGGAGGTGAAGTCCACACGCATCTGCGGGATATCCGTGTATTTTTTTAGGCACAAGCACTGTGTTAGCGAGCCAGGTGCTTTCCTTGATCTCGCGTATGAAATTTGCATCGAGGAGTGTGTTGAACTCCATACCGACTGCTTTTGATCTTTCTTTAGACAGTCGTCATATTGTCTGCTTGACTGGCCTTGCGTCTAGATTCACGTTGAGTGAATGCTCGGCGAATTCCCTGAACCCCTGGCATGTCCGCTGGACACCAGGCGAAGATTTCCCACTGCTCACGGAGGAATTCGACGAACGCGAGTTCCTATGAGGAACTCAAGTTGTTGGCGATGGTGGACCTGGACTTTCTTTTTATGCACCAACGAGTCGAGGGACAGGTCGGGTGAACTTGGCCTGCTCAGGGGAGGCAGACTGTTGTCTGTCGACTCCTTCAGTTTTCCGAGTTCCTCTTGCATGCCAAAGGACTAGGAGATTCTGTTGAATTCCATGTCGCAGCTGTCGGACCTCTCGAAGCTTCCATTGATTGTGATGACGCCGTTTGGTCCTAGCATCTTCATCTGCAGATAGGCGTAGTGTGGCACCGCCATGAACCTCGCGAACGCGACACGTCCGAGGATGCATTGGTACTGTGAGGGCCAATCGACGACTCCAAAGTCGATGCGCTCTCGCCGAAAATTTGGCAGCGTGCCGAAGATGACATCGAGGTTAATTTTACCTAGGGGTTATATTCCCTTCCCTGGGACGATGCCGTGGATTGTCGTGTCTGAGACTTCCAAGCATGTCAGAGGGATCCTCATCGCGCGCAAGGTACTTGCGAACATGAGGTTGATGCTGCTCCCGCCGTCCATGAAGACGCGACTCATATCGAAGCCCCCGATCTACGCCTCGAGTACGAGGGGACAGTGGCCTGGACAAGGAACTTGGCGCGGGTGGTCGCGCTTGTCGAAGGTGTTGCAGGATTCGATTCCACTGAGGTACTCAATGGTGGAAGGTGGAGAGTTTATCACTAAATTAGCATGGCGAGTGATTGCCTTCTGCATTCGATTGGAGGGACGCCCGTTTTGGATCATCCGCATGTTGCCCACGGCTCGCGGGTACGGCTTGCCTCCATGATGCTGGACTGGCGCAGCCGCGGGTGGTGGTGGTCCGAGCGGTGGTGGAGGAGCTCCATGTGCCACAGCGCCTGGGGCGGCTCTGTAGCCCCGGTTGATCACATCGCGATTCATCTGAGCCAGGCCTTCGTGGAGCTTGAGGAACTCGCGGCTGTCCTTTAAGAGGTGGCTAGACTTTTTCATGCCATCGTGCTTGTCGATGTAGAAGTGCACGTTGCATGGTCCGGATAGTTTATCCTGGATAGATGTTGTGGGTGCCTCTTCCCGAATGCGATGCTGCCACACCTGTGTGGTTTTCTCGCTGTCGCTGTGTCCACCGCTGCGATATCCGCTATTGCGGTTCTCGTCGCGTTTCTCGGCATAGCCAACTACGACCATATTGACTTCGTCGCGGTCCTTGTAGATGCGCATTCGATGTTTTCCTCGGCGGTCGCGCTTATGCCCAAGGTCATCGTCATCATCGAAGTAGGTGCGGTTTTTTACTGAATCTTCTCCGTCCGCCCACCGGTTCGTGATTTCCATCAAGTGGTGAATCGTTTTGGGCTTCGAGCGGCCCAGCTCCTCCCTGAGCTCGATACGACAAACACTGCTGTTGAACGCGTCGATTGCGTGGTCCTCCGAGATGCTTTCTACGGAGTTCTTTATGATGGACCATCTCTAGATGTACGAGCGTAGCGACTCGCCGGACCTTTGTTGGCAGCCTCTTAGTTCTTCGATTGACGCGGGCCTTTTGTAAGTGCCCTTGAAGTTGCGTACAAAGCTGTAGACCAGCTCTTTCCAACTGCGAATTGATCCACGCGGAATGTTGTTGAGCCATGCACGGGCGGCGCCTTGCAGCTGTAGCTGTAGGCATTGCATTGTCGTGCTTGAGCTTCCGCCGTGTAGCCTGACGGAGGAAATGTGATCCTCCAGCCAGATTCTCGGGTCTTACAGGCCGTCAAATTTTGGGTTCTCCAACGGGAGTTTGAACCCCTTAGGTATTCGCTTTTTCCTGATGGCTCTACTGAAGCATCTAGCGCCGCAGAGCTCCATTTCATATTCTTCCGAATCAGTCGAGCGAGTGCGCCTTGCCCGCATCTTGTCGACTTTGCACCGTGTGATGTCATCACGCGCATCATAGTCGTGGTGATGCCGCCGTGAGCGACGTTGCCGTGACAGATCGTGGATGTCGTCACTGGAGGAGTACGAGTAGTAGTATTTGGCCAGAGCCTTGCTTTTCTTCGGCTCTGGTGTTGGCTCTTTATCGAGGGTGACCTCGATTAGCCCCAGGCCCGCGGTCGTAGATTGGTGCATGGCAGCTCGTGGATCTCCAGCCGGTGGCTGGTTGTTGAGGAGGTACATGGTGGCTGCTGTCACCGCAGCTTGCGGCATCTTGAGGAGCACGTTGCCCCGCGTATCCACTATCATAGAGCCGAAGTCGAGGACTTCCGCGGCTTCTACGTGTTCTTGGTCAGTGAGGTGGGCCAGTCGAGATCGTCTTTTGTTGGCTAGGTACTCGTTGCCCTTGGAGGAGGATCCTCCTTGGGAGGAGAGCTAAGCTCGCCGAAGGCTCGACTCGACCGCCGCCTTTCTACACGCCTTGAGTTGCACGATTACCCACTACTGGCATTTGAATTCTTCCTTCAGCATCCAATGGTAGCCCATCAGCATGTCCTGCAATGTGTTGGGGGTAGAGGATTGCCCCGTAGAGCTTCTCGACAGCGGGCCCATTTGTTGTCGTTGAGCTTGATCAGCATGCACTCTCCAGTGTTCTCATTCGCCGTGAGGTGCGGTTCTCCTCCCGTCCCGTTATTGGTGGGCGCAGTGTTGGTGGGGCTACCCTTGGTGTGGCCACCGTTGGTAGGGCCACCGTTTGCAACTGGTATGCTGCCGTTGGTCAGTCTAGTGCCAGTGTCGGTGTTTTCGCGATTGACGCCGGTGTCTCCCGTGTTGATGAAGGCGCACATGAAGTGATCGCGGAAGCTATTGCTCCCACAACTTTCAGATCCAGAGCCGTAGGATCCATCTTCTGTGGACAAGCCACCCAGATCGGATCCGTGACTGTTGTCGCTGTCCGTGCTCCCAGCTATTGCCGGGGTGTTGAGCTTGCTGAGGGTGCCGATTGGTGGTAGGAAGCATGATGCTGGAGCAATGGCAGGTGTCGTCGGCTGGTCGGGCTTGCGAACCGTGCCCAGTTGACCGACCTGGAAGCGAAAGATCCCGATCGCTAGGCTGATCCCATCGCCCACGGACTCGAAAGTCGGGCGAGTGGCCGGCGTGTGGATGGTGAAGTCAAAAGAGCGGAAGAACTAGCGAATCTCCGCTGGGGTAGAGTTGTAGATCGCGGTTGATGGGGCCTAAGAAGCCGCGACATCAGCACTCGCAATTCCCAGAGACGGCGCCAATTGACGAGGGTTTAACTCGTCAATGCCCATTGTTATGGACTTGGGTTTTAGATAAGAAGGGAGTGCTGGAGGCATCAATCGGCTAGCAAACAAGCACACAAGGAGGCAAGGTTTATCCAGGTTCAGGGCTTGTAGAGGTCCCTACTCCTGCTTGTCTGCTCTTGGAATTATCGAGGGAGTTGAAGGTTACAGGGGGTGCGCAGATGCAATCTGGCAATGGTTGTGGAAACTAGGGTTGTGATTGTCCTCCTCGATGCCCCCTCCCAGCCTTTATATAGATAGGCTAGGTCTCAGGTAGCAGGTCGAGTCGGTTACAGATTAGGGTTCGTCCCTTTGAACTTTCTATCTTAAGCTTCTTCTTGCGTTGCAAGCAATCGGAGTCTCTGTGGGACACCTGAATCCTGTACTGGGCCTTCGCAACGTCGTGGGCTTCTGTTGTATCTAGACCATATATGCCAAACTCGAGTACCTGTAGGGTATATCCATGTCACCACTTCTCTCCCATCATGCCGTAGCCGCAAGCCGACGACGCCTCCAGCTATCTCTCCGGCAGCCACCCCCCTCTCCCTCTCTCTCTCGTCATGGGTTCAAGGGGAGACGGTGAGGAAACGCGTCGTGACGATAGGGACGGTGATTTCGATGTGAGTCATCTCATCTCTATTTCTATCATTTGTGGCCAGTTATCTATTTTGATCTAGATCTACTCTATTTACTCATGCATGTATGATGTGTTAGGCCAACCAGACGTTGTATGACTCCGACTGTCACGGTTTAGCGGATGAACACAGTCCTCTGCTATGTAAACATGGATATGTGCCCACTAAATTTGTAGCATTCGAAGGATGAAACATAGGCAGGATGTTTTTATGGTGTCAAGGACGTCATGCAATGATGCAAGGCGGAAGTTGCGGTGTTGTCAAATGGGTAGATCCAGAGTGGCCCAAATCGATGCAGAAAACGCTAGACAAACTATGGGAAATGACTGTTGAGTTGAAAGAATCCGTATTCAGCTCAGTTCTTGACAGTGTTGAGATGAAGCTATGGTAACCAGATGACACAACCAAGCTTAACCGAGATCTCAGAAGGGTGCAAGACAATGTTAGCAAAGTCGAGAAGGAGAGGGACATGGCGTTGCCCATGAAGGCTAAAGCTGAGCAAGAACTGACTCAAGCAAGGAATGATCTTCACCAGGCCAAAGTCCTGCAGTTCACAACTACGAGTATTGACAAGTGCATGAGGAAAAATGCAGAGAAACAATTGAAGCTGTGCAAGGAAGATGCTAAAAGGAAGGAGCAGACGATTCGATCCGTGCTTTCGCAGGAAGATGCGCATCGGGCTAAGATTAGGAAGATCAAGGAGATGTGTGATAACTAGTTCTATTTAGCTCGAGCTATGTGCCTTTTTAAGTTGTAATAGTAGTACTTGTTGACCTAGAGGTCTGAACTAGTGGCCCCGGAGTCCTGGGAGGAAAAAACTTGGTCGCATGTTAATTTGTCTTAACCATGCATTACTTCCTTTGGTCTGATCATGGTGGTATTCTGACATTTGTGGTTTGTTTAAACATAATCTACGTGGATTGTGCCGCATGCAAATGGCACAACCACAATTTATAAAGTGGAAGCACGTACACCCGGTTACTGGAGATCCGGGAGCTTCGCCAGATGCAAGGGATGTAGGAGTAGGGAGGCGTGAGATAGACGGGCTCAAGATTAGGCCACAAAGTGGTACCGGTTTCCTCCTCATCTCAGTTGCCATTGCTGTTTATGTTGTCATGTCATTATGTAGCAGCTGAAATAAGCTGATGCTTCGTGGAGTGCAGAAGCTTCAATAATTTATTTATGTGCCACTTAAATTCCATCGAATTTGGAGAGATCCTGTCCCTCAGCAATCGTGGAACCGGTGCTATGTGTTTTCAGATAGTAGTGGCACAATCACAATTTCGGATTCAACTACTGACTCGGGCGTTTCCAAACCCTAAGTCGCGGTACATTTTACTCAGAGACTGTGGGTAGATTGTTTCGCCCAGCAAAGTTCCACACATAGAGCTCCAGAATTTAACCGAATTACATATATAGGTTCAAGTTCAACACATTACTATGCATCTTCATTGCCATCAGCCTTCTTCTGCAGCTTGGGTGCCAAGCCTTCACATCCACTTGCTTCTTCATTTCCTGCCTTCTTCCTCTTCCTTGGTGCCAATTTTCTTAGCTTCACGTACTCTACATCGCCGGGACAATCAGCACCACAATCGTGTCCAACATCATCTTTCCACTCGTTTTTACCTTCTTCGGGCAGCAAAATGACTGACCCGGCAGTCATGTTTCTAACCTTGCGGCGCTTCATGTCAAAGAAATAGGACTGTTGCATAACTTCCCAATATCTATAGAGTAAATAAAACAAAAATTACAATTCAGCACAAACATGCTAACCCCAAGAGACTTTTGCTTACCAGGAGCTAATTGGATTCGAGCGACCACCCTGTCCAAGAATAAATGGGCGACTCCCTATTGCAGCAGCTTCCACATCCAGTACATCACAATTCAGCTCAAACATGCAAGCCGAAGCATACCTTTTCATAAACCCAATTAGCTGACTGTCACACGTTAGAGGAACCATGATGCCACGTTCATCCATGAAGCTGAACTTTGCAGTCTGCTTCGGCCATATTTCATCATGATTATGCAAAGCAGCAATCATACCAGATATAGTGCAGATCTGCACATGCGATTCTTCCATCGTGATACAATGGTGTCCATACCACTTGCCCTTCACCCTTGCTGATTGAGAGTCGTACCTGAAGAGGACTACCGTAACCAGGTAAGGGTGGTCCACGGAGATCCCACTTGATAGGAAACTATGGACAAAATATGTTTGTCAGCGTTGGGCTAACAAACAATTTTAGGTTCAGTAGCCAGCTAGCAGTTATAATTAGTGCGAATAGTAAAGAGAAGGGTAGCTCACCCACATGTAGCCAGAACTTCTTCTTCCTTGGTAGTAGGATCTGTCATCCTCCGAGTTGCTCGGCTCGTTGGTAGTGGAGGCGGGCTAGAGCCTCGCAACAACGGCTATGGAATGCGCCATTGGAGCTCGAGATCAGCGACTGGGCGCAGCAACTTGGCGCTGGAAGTCAAATGTCCAAAGGGATCATCCTGCCTGGAGGGTGGATTTCGATGCCGCCGGTGCTAGGGGAAAGGAGGGAATGGATTTGTGAAATTGGTCAACGCATCCACTCGACTTAGTTCCTCGATTTTCCTAAGAGGTTGCCGCGTTGGCGCCCGCGTCATGAACAGATGAACGACATGTGGGTCCCGGTCGTCTACTTCACGGGGGATTTTAACGGAATGTTCGAATTTGGTAGGGATGAGATGAGTTTGCCTCGAAATGTCCCCTCTCAGTAGTTGGTAGCCCAACTTTACGAAACACGGCAATTACAGGGAACTTGGGTACCGCCATGCACTCGCCCATGAACTTTCGGGCCACAAACCAACAATCCCCTCTTGGTCTGCCATTCAACAAGCACCCTGGGAGGCTCGCTGGATGGGGTCACCACAAGGGTCGGCACGCAAAGCATGTCGACCCCGAGGGCCGAACCAAGGACTTTGAAAGAGCAAACCTGGTCACGCTGCAGCACCTGCAGGTGGTTGATGCATAAATATGTGAGCACAAAGAGTTTATCAAGAACAATTACACTGACTGGGGGCGCTAGGTCCCGAGGGAGGAACATGTTATCAAGGAGCACAACTCCGGTTTCACGCGGTGATTCAGGGAGAAGGTCATTGCTAATCCACCGTAGGGCGAGTACTCGGAGGAAGATAAACTCATATTCTCCTTGTCACAGGGTGCCTCGAACAACCCGATGACCTATCAGGCATACGATATCAATGGATACACGTTCTACACCGAGGAAAAGGACAATAACTGCGATTACCAGAACTCAGGGGTAATGGGGATATTCTACACTGGCGACGTCCCGAAAAGATACTACGGAAGGATCGAGGAGATTTGGGAGCTCGACTACATTACGGAGAAGGTGCCAATGTTCCGGGTCAGGTGGGCCAAGAGCATCGATAAAGAAGGCCGGTATTTCACCACCATGGTTATACCGTCAAAGACCACCAGCGCGAAAGCACCCGCGAGAAATGAGCCTTGGGTTCTAGCTAGCAAAGTCGACCAATGATGGTACATCATAGACCTGTCAAAGCCTAGCTAGGTTGTCGTCAGGAGAAGCAAAAGGAATCGGAATGGACAGAGTCACCAACGAGCAAGACTTTGACCAGAACGGCGAACCGAAGATGGAAGACGGATACGGGAACCAAGCACCATACACCACAACCCTACCTAAGAAAAGACTCCCGTTAAAGAGAAGTAGTGAAGAGGTCCCGGACCTAACCTATGCAACCGCGACAAATAAGGGCAAGAAGACGACCATTGTCAAGAAACGGTAGCTTGCTCCGACCATTATCAAGAACCGTCACGTGTGTGTGGCCTACTATTATGTATCGAAACATTCATAATTTTTTTTGTATGTTATAATATTGCATTCAGAATATTATGTATCGATGGGACACATTTATGATACTCACTTTTGTTGTTTTGGCAATATTTGAATATTTAAAATATTTGTAGTATATTTTATAGTTCATATTGTGTCTGGACAATGTTTTTACAAGAAAAATGGCCTTTAAAAAAAGTTTCCAAAAAAATGTTGCCACCAGGATTCGAACCTGCTGGCCAGGGTTCAGAATAGGACAAGGCACGTAACCAGTGGGCAAGTGTGTGTTTCTTGACAAAAACTAGCGCACTGCGCTATTTGACTAAGACTGCAGAATATTCGAGGCGCATTATGGCCAGATGCGCCTCGCGTAATCTTATACGAGGAGCACTTTGAAATATGCGCCTAGCATAAGCTGGTACCTTCCTAGAATGATTGAGGGCCTTCCTCTTGATTGATTCCCCTTTCTCTCGATCGATCTGACGATAGAGCCTTCCTGCCACGCTGGCCGCTGTCGTCCCCTTCCTGCCACTGTCCGCGCCTGCAGCAGCCCGCCGTCCACCATCATCGAGGTGAGCCTCGACCCCCTTCCCCTCTCCCTCCCCTTCCCCCTACTCCTCTCCTTGACATCTCGGCGACCAGCCACAGGGGTCGACGAGCAACAAGATGAGCACCTCTCCCGCGACCCGCCCACCTCATGGAGGAGGAGCCCGTTGTTGCCCCGTGGAGGAGGAGCCTGACCTTGCTGCTCAAAGACCTGCTGCCCGTGGACAGCGCCTGTCACCGACCACCTCGTCTGCAACCTCACCTTCATCCTCGCCGAGCACCCCAAGGTGAGCGCCGCTCCCCCCTCTCCCTTCCCCCTCTAAATAGATAGGTTTGCTTCGATCAACAGTTGGAGAGGAGAGACAGGAGAAAAGTAACCAGGTCCAATACTAGAAAATGGACCTGAATCAGGGAAATCTCTATTATGATTCAAGGAACGCCAAGCTCCTGTAAAATCATGGCCAGCATCTACCTTCCTTCTTTGAATTTCATTTGGCGTTCCATTATCATGGGTTTTAGGAAATGTTGAATCTGTAACTCGTGATTGTAACAGCTTCACCATCTTATCACATTCATCCCTGAAAAAATGAGCAGTGATAATTGAGAGGGAAAGTAGTATGTCTGGCGGAGATTATTCCAGAAATCAAGTTGTAAATTTTTTATATCTACAGAATATAAACAATCAAAATATCTCATTAACAATTAATATGCATAGCAGTTAAGTAAGTCAGCATTGTGCTTCAGACTACATCATTTTCTTAGACCTGCATGTCTAAAGAGAGCCTATTATATCCAGTAGTAACATTAGATGAGCTTGGTCCTTCCTCTGATTCAAACAAATTAAGAAGTATGTCACTGCAGTTCATTATAGACTATATTCATTTACCACGAATTCAAATTCATAGTGTCTCTCCAGAAAATAAAGTACTATACATGTCAGCACGTGTAGAACAATATAATCCACTTACCTTGAAAATGATTCCTTCATAACCATTTCCTCAATGGCAAGCTTTGACTCGTTGTAAGGAACTATTGCTTCATTACTATGATGGGTATCTCCATTTCCATCTGCAAAGGTCCTTCACATTAACACATTTATAACATATCTAAGCATAATTCAAACTGCTGCAAAGTTGTGATCATGATAGCAGTATGAGGATACATCGAACAGTCTATTGTAGAAGAGATGATCCGATGCAATTGAGGATAGTTTTACATGTGGACCATATTTATATTTAATGGAACGACATCCTAGTATTTTTTAATGGAACTGCTTACCTTTGTATAGCGAATCATATATGTGGTGTATGTTGTCCAGATTTCTTGTATGCTACTGGCAGCCAGTTTTGTATGGCTGTGCTTGTGTATGCTAGCAGCAAAATGGTTGTGTTTATGCCTATTTAGGCTTTTTTGTGCAGGTTTTTCTTTTTAAGTTGCCAATGTTTCGCCGGAATGTTGATTCATTTCTGTTCCGGCGAATTTCTGGCACTCCTAGACATAGAAAATTAGCAAAGGTAATGTGATGACCAAGAAGTATAGGGGATGACAATAGTCTTCGAGGGAAGTAAAACCCAATTTATTAATTAGACACAAGGGGAGCCAAAGAATATTTATAAGCCTTAACAACTGAGTTGTCAATTCTGTAGCACGTGGAAACAATCTTGCTTGCAGTAGTTTATCAGTAGCAACAGTTTTGTAGTACCAATAGCAAAGTAATAGCAGTAGTAAAATAAAGACAGTAGTAACAATTGCAGTAAACAGTAGGATTAAAGTGCGGCAGGCATAGGGATGGATGGACGGACGTTGCATGGACAAGACAATTCATGTAATAATCAAGACATAGGGCATTTGCAGATAAATAAGATAAAGTATCCTAGTACTAAATAATCATAGGCATGTGTTCCATATATAGTCATACGTGCTTGTACTGAGAACTTGCACAACATCTTTTATACTGCCAGCCCGTTGCAGCGGGGCCTCAAGGGAATCTACTAGCAATTAAGGTGCTCCTTTTAATAAAGCACCGGAGCAAAGCATTATCACTCCATGAACACACGTGATCCTCACATCATAGCCATCCCCTCCGGTTATCCCGATTTCTGTCACTTCGGGGCCTCGGGTTCCGGACAATAATATGTGTATACAACTTGCATGTAAGATCATAAACAATAATATCATCATGAATCAATAACATGTTCAGATCTGAAATCATGGCACTCGGGCCCTAGTGACAAGAATTAAGCATAACAAGTTGCAACAATGTCAAAAAGCACTAACAATAGATACTAGGCACCATGCCCTAACAATTTAATGCAATTACATGAACGATCTCATCCAATCCCTACCATCCCCATAGCCTACTATGGGGGATTACTCACTTATGGATGGGGGAATCATGGATGGTTGATGGAGAAGCGTTGGTGATGATGATTGCGATGATCTCCTCCAATTCCCCATCCCGGCAGGGTGCCAGAACAGAGTTTCTGGTTCCGAATCGCGGTTTCTAGTGGTGGCGGCATAGCGGAACTCTATCTGGAAAAATGACGAACCCCCCTTTGTTTTTAGGTCAGAGGGATTATGTAGGAGAAAGGAGAGGTCGAGGCAGATACCGAGGCAGCCACACCACCCCCTGGCGCGGCCTGGCCTGGCCCACGCCACCAGGTCATGTGGGCCCCTCGTGGCCCCTCTTCGTATCGTCTTTTGGCTCCGTGAGTCTTCTGGTAAAATAGGAGTTTTGCGATATTTTCTGGGATTTTTCCTAAAAGCTGATTTCCTGCACAAAAACGAGACACCAAAGCAATTATGCTGAAAACAGTGTTAGTCCGCATTAGTTGTATCTGAATCACACAAATTAGAGAAGAAACAATAGCAAAAGTGTTCGGGAAAGTAGATACGTTTTGGACGTATCAACTCCCCCCAAGCTTAGCTTATTGCTTGTCCTCAAGCAATTCAGCTGAAAACTGAGTGCGATAAAAGAAACTTTCACGAACACATTTTCTTCATAAGATGTATATATTCTCAGCATATGATCATATACTTAGGCAATTCATAATAAAGAGTATGCAAATAAGTTTACCCAGTAGTTATGCAAGCTATAAGAGATTCCAACCCAATAATAATAAGCAACATGACACATAAGCATATGTAGGATTGTAATGCTCATAAGAAGATATGATAAAGTGGTATCTCGCTTGCCTTTCTTTTTGGAGCAAAACATAAATGCCAAGGCACCTCTGAAGGTTAAGTGAAGACTAGAAGTAAAAATATCAAAGATACAAGCATCAAAGTTATGTCACAATTAACCGTGTTTTGGGACAAGCACATTACACTAAGAATGACAGCTATGCTCTCGGGAAGGTGCTCAAAGAATAAATGGTGACTTAACATAAAAGTGAAAGAAAAGATTTGAAAAGTTTGAAAGGCTTCCAAATGTTGAAAGTATAGTACTCATTAGCTTTGATCTCTCATTGCCCCTATCATAAGCATCTTGAGGTGATTAAGGTTAACGTGACTCAAATATGACGATATGCCTTACAAGTTATAAGTTGAAAATATCATGCCCCTTTCTTATGAGTACCAGACCTCATGCTACTCAACTTTGGTCACAAGCAAGTTCTTATCATTGTAAGTGCATGTGTATCATAGAGAACCGCCAACAGGGTACCCCTTGACCCATGACAGAGGATCTTTCCCATATCAAAATGACAAGGCAACAGACAATGAGCATCTCAGCAATCTTTTTATTTGCTATTTGCATACGTTTTTATTGAGGATGCTTCACAGAATGCTTACTATGGTTATGCTGCAAGTTTCCACCATGATTATGCATGGGTTAGGCTAGCCACCCAAGTGTTTCTCTAACACATATACAAATTCCATGAGCTTACAAGCTCCCCTTTTATTTCACACCACCGGGATCCATAAACAAAAGAACATGATATCAACTGAATAATAAGTGCAATGTTGAAAGCGTTCCCCATGGTAACATGGTTCTCCTAATTCACAACTTATAAAGTGCAAGCATATAAACAACATAGATGGGCACAATGGTTCAGGTTTATTAAGTGCAAGAAAATAAAGTGTGCCATCAAGTTTGTGAGAGCTTTACTAACTAATTTTCATATAACAAGCAAACATTTTTATTTGGAAGAAAACAAAGCATAATAAATATGCAAGGAAAAGCAATGATGCTAATAGGTAGATATGGTGGACTCTTTTTGAAAATTTTGGTTTTGGGGAGTTAGATGCACGAGTAAAGCTTATACTCAGCGCAAGTGAAGGCTGGCAATAGAAAGGGAGCGATAATCCAGAGAGTAGTAACTATCATAATCATGCTTGCGATAAAACAAAATTAATAGTGGCAAAAAAGTGACACAAGAACTCTGAAGCGAAATAAATCATCGAGGCTTAACTGATTTTTTGTTTAGTCATAGGCATGCGTGAGCATGTGCCAAGTTGATTCAAATAGAACATTCAGAGGAGGATACCACAATGTCAGACCAAGTTATGAATAGAACAATGCAAGCAAACATTTATATGACATGTTACAAACTATTAGTGGATTGGAACTGATCATAAGAGAGCAAGAACTACTAAGCATCCATTAAATAACATACACCTTACATGAACATACTAAGCATGCCCACAATGATGAGTATATGTACAAAAATGAAAACAAATAGAGATCATACTAGCCTCTTACCACACCTCGAGTTGTCATAAATCATCATTGCCTTTCACTTGTGTGACTTGAATAATAAGATAGAACCAAACTCCAAAACCATAGAAGAACAACAAATATTTTTGGGTTTTCGATTATTAAAGACAAGAACCGAAGGAAAGAGCAAACAAAGCAAAATATTTTTGGGTTTTTCGAATAATCAAATAAAAGATAAAAAGGATGAAGCAAACCAAGGCTAAAAGATAAAGAAGCAAACAAAGAGAAATAATGAAAAAAATTTGGTCTTTTCGTGTTTTGGAAAGCAGAAATAAAGCAAGAACAAAAACTAAAAAAAGCGAAACATGGATATACAAAGTACCGATAGAACAAGATATGTAGATGAGTGTGATGTCGGTATACCTCCCCCAAGCTTAGGCTTTTGGCTTAAGTGGGGATCAAGCCCAAGCTGGCCAAGAAGGAGTACGTCCATAATATGACGAACAAGTGCCTTCGTGCTGATACGAACTCGAGAATGCCCCGGTGTAGTGCGCAGAGTAGTCATAAGAGGGCGCATCCCCTGGTGCTGCTCGTGGAAACCAAGCAAGCGGAGCTACTCGTCCACCTCCTCCTTGGAGAGCGACCATGGCATCCTGCAAATACTGATACAAGTAGACTATGGCAAGGGAATTTCCCTCTCATCTCCATCTGTAAACAACATCCTATAACTAAACTCTCTGTACTAGAGTTAGTAGTAACAAAGTGATGTGTTTTCATAGTAGCAATATCAAGCCTTTGTGGGGTCGGCACAGTATCATTAGGATCAACAAAAATTCCCAAGGAAACAACCATTCCTTCAACAATAATGCCCCCATAAATGGGTCCTCTAGCAGCTAGGCGGCGAGCAATGAGAGAACCAAGATTATACTTGGTTTCACTATTAAGTGCAGCAGCAAGAAAAGCTAAATGATAATTAGAAATATTACTAGTGTTCTCCCTACCAAGAATGCTAGTGGCAAGATAGTAAGCAAAATATCTAAGAGATGGGAGTTGAATGTTTCTTATCTTCCCACGCTCAGCTATGTGGTCATCATCATTTGTTACACTTCGGTAGAGCTCCAGTAAATCAGCGGGTCGACCTTGGATCTTCTTTACCATCCCAGTCATGCCAATGCCTATAATGCTGCAAAATCTTTCCAATGACATGGTAATAGGCATATCATAGATTTTGAATGAAACAGTTGACCTATAAGGGGTGTTAGTGAAAGTGAAACTTTCAACAAAAGTTTTGGTGAGCAAGGCATATTACTCACTCTCATCCTGCATGTAAGTGGTTAGACCAACCCTCTGAACAAGAAGTAAGAAATCATCAAGGATCCCTGCAGCTTGCAAAAAGGTAAAACAAGGGAAGGTAGATGGGTGAGCATCTCCCTCATTGCCAAAGCGCCGTGCAATAAGATCTTCATGATATGATGGCCTAAATTGAGAAGCTGATATCGAAGGCCTTGCCCTCCTGGGTGTGTTGCTCTCAAATACTTGTCCAAAAGTATGGTTGTCCATCTCTCCTTTTTTCTAAAATTTTAGACAACCATCACAAAAATGATTGCAAATTGATTACATAATGCAAGAAACTACTTATAGGGACTTGCAAGAGGGCTAAACATGCATCAAAACAATTTCTCTAAGCATAGAACAAGCATGCAAGCTCACATAACCTGCCACCTACAGCAACAAAATGCTCCAGATATAATCCACTAATCACAAATCTACTTGGACAAGTGGAGTATTCACATATCGGAGAACAAATGCTCCAAATCTCAGCAACAAAGGTGGGCTAAGCAAGGAGATCGAAAATCACGAGCAAGAACAGCAAGAACCCGGGTTTGATCAATGAAATGGTGTTTTCTCGGGAGAGAGAAAGGACTGGCAGGTGGGAGAATAAGTGGAGGGCCAGGTGTGGCCCACACCATGGCTAGGCGCGCCCCTGGTGTGGCCACGCCACTAGGTGGTGTGCCTGCCTTGTGGGCCCCCTGGGTCACCCCAGGTAACTCTCTGCCCCGTTTTTGGCGTAAAAATTTAATATGAATTTTTTGGAATTTTTCGAGCAACTTTATTTTTGAGAAATTTTCAGGTATTGATGAATGATTTTCTAGCAGAAAGATGATTTTGGAATGATGCAAAAACAAAACAAAACTAAAACTTCAGAAGTTCTAAGACACTCTAATATGCAAGCAACTAGCAAATAGAAAAGTAAACAAGGTGAAAGCAAAAAATTAAAATGGATAAAATAAAAGTGAGCAAGGATAATCATGGTGAAAACATTGTTTTGTTCATTAAAATCCCTTTGTTAACAAGGTTGATCAGGTCTTGTTACCAAAAAAAATTTATATGAAGCAAAACTTTGCATTCCACTAAATTATTATGTTACCTCAACCCTGATAGCAATAGTTCCAATCATAATAGTTCCATATTTTTCTTGTAGTATGGGACAATATATTTCTCCAACTTGGACGTCCTCAATATTTTCAATTGAATTTAGGCCATAAGTCTTATCAATCCTCTTGGGGAAATAGAAAGTATACTCCTTGTCATTAACATTAAAAGTTACCTTTCCTTGATTACAATTAATGACAACTCATGTAGTATTAAGAAAAAAGGTCTCCCAAGAATAATAGACATATTACCATCTTAAGGCATTTCAAGCACAACAAAGTCAGTTAATATCAAACAATTATGATCCACTTGAATAGGCACATCCTCACATATACCAACAAGAATAGTTATTTATCAGCCATTTGCAAAGATATATCAGTTGGTATCAATTTTTCCAATTGAAGTCTCTTGTAGAGAGAAAAAGGCATAACACTAACTCCCGCTCCAAAAATAAAGGTCGGAATAGTTGGAATCCCTGGGTCTCCAAGTTTCTAACATAATTATTTTTAATAGAACAAGGAATAGTTGGAATCCCTGGGTCTCCAAGTTTCTTTGGAACCTTACCATTGAAGGAATAACTAGCCAGTAAAGTAGAAATTTCCTCATTAGGAATCTTCCTTTTATTAGAGACAGTATCCTTCATATACTTTGAATAAGGAGGCAATTTAATATCATTAGTCAAAGGAATTAGCAAAAATAAAGGTTTCATCCACTCACAAAACTTGTTATAGTGTTCTTCTTCCTTTGACTTGTGTTTCTTATCAAGAAAAGGCATTGGTTTTTGAACCCAAGGCTCTCTTTCACTACCATGTTTCTTAGCAACAAAATCTTCCTTAGTGTACTTAGTATTCTTAGTGTGCCTTTCAGGTTCTTCTTCAATTTCTTCTTTATCAGGAGCATCATTTTTATCACTACCACTTTCAGTTTCAGCATCAGAGACAAATATACTATTAGGATCTTTGGCAGGTTCAGAAGATTCTACAACCGTTTTATGTTTCTTTTTCTTTCTCTTAGAAGAAGTACCACTATTTTCAATTTGTTAAGAATCCTGCTGAATTCTTTTAGGATGCCCCTCAGGATATAAAGGATACTGAGTGACAACACCACTCCTAGTTCTAATTTCATAAGCATGTTTTTCTTTAGAAGAATTAACTAGCAAATCTTTTTGTACTTTAGTAAGCTGATCAATTTGAGTTTGAACCATTTGTAAATGTTTAACAAGCATTTTAACATCATTCTAGGTTCTTTCCACAACATCTTTCAACTCATTAATAGCTCTAGAGTTTTCCATTAAATGATTCTACACTCTCTTATTAAAATTAGCTTGCTTAACAACATAGATATCAAATTCTTCTAAGCATTGATCAGGAGGTTTAGAATAAGGAATATCACCTTTATCAAAATGTTGGAGAGAGTGTACCTCAATAGTGGATGAGTGGGAGATTGGCTTACTAATTCTTCTAGGAGGTAAATTCTTCACATCTTCAGATTTAATACCCTTCTCCTTAAGATATTTCTTGGCTTCCTTCATCACTTCATTATTTAGCTCAATCACTCCCCTCCTCTTTGGTGTTGGTGTTGGCTCAGGTGTATTTAGCTCAGGTGTAGTTGACTCAGGTGTAGTCCAGTCATAATAATTCTTGCTTATTTTAGCCATTAATTCCTCAGCTTCTTTGGGAGTTCTCTTCCCAAAAACAAAATCAGCACAACTATCCAGGTATGTCCTAGATTCATTAGTTAATCCATTATAATATATATCAAGAAGCTCATTTTTAGGTATTGGACATCCAGGTTGTGCGTGAATTAAAGCACAAAACCTTGCCCATGATTCAGGCAATTTCTCCTCTTCTCCATGTTTAAAATCAAAACGTTCCTGCAAAACAGCATGTCGAGCACTAGGAGGGAAATATTTCTGAAAGAAAATATCAATCAAGCAATTAGGGCTATCAATATATCCAGGAGGTAAATTATTGAACCAAGCTTTAGCTTCTCCTTTTAGTGAAAAAGGGAAAATTTTAGCAACAAAGTAGGTGCGCATCTTAATATCATCAGAAAATAAGCCACTCATGGTAGAAAGCTCTATCATATGTGCTACAGCACTTCCATTTTCAGTCCCACAAAAAGGTTCTTTCTCAACAATGGTTATGTAAGATAAATCAAGAGAGAATCATAATCCTTATCTTTAATGTTTATGGGAGATGTAGCAAACTTAACATTACGAGATAATTTAGGTTTAACAGTACGTCTCTCAAGAAGACTCTTAACAGCACTTGCATCGTGAGTGTTTTGACATTCTTCAATAAATTCATCAGTCATTTCAATATAGCCGTCATCAAGATCATAGCTCTCTCTAGACTCAGGTGAACTAATAGGTGTATCAGTATCTTCATTAGGAGTTTCAGTGTTTCCAACTATAGTTCTAGCAATTGTAGAATCTAGGAAAGGACCTAATGAACCACTCTCATCAAGCACAGTAGAAGTAGCATCATAAGTATCAGAAGCATTTTTAGATTCAGCAGAAGTAGCAGTATGTGTAGCATGTATATGTGGTGGTGATGTAAGGAGCTTACTCATCATAGATGGTGAATCAAGAGCAACAGAGGTGTTTAGAACTGTACCTCTCCTTGTAGTGGATGGTAATATAGGAACTTTTCCGTCACGAGTTTTACCCATGATGAGTGGATAGCAGCAAACAATAGTGATTCCAAGTGAACTTTATAAATAGAGTTATGATCCCTAGCAATGGCGCCAGAAAATAGTCTTGATGACCCACAAGTATAGGGGATCGCAATAGTCTTCGAGGGAAGTAAAACCCAATTTATTGATTCGACACAAGGGGAGCCAAAGAATATTTATAATCCTTAACAACTAAGTTGTCAATTCAGCTGCACCTGAAAACAATCTTGCTTGCAGTAGTTTATCAGTAGCAATAGTTTGGTAGTAGAAATAGCAAAGTAATAGCAGTAGTAACAATTGTACTAAATAGTAGGATTAAAGTGCGGTAGGCATAGGGATGGATGGACGGGCGTGACAATTCATGTAATAATCAAGACATAGGGCATTTGTAGATAAATAAGATAAAGTATCCTAGTACTAAATAATCATAGGCATGTGTTCCATATATAGTCGTACGTGCTCGTAATGAGAACTTGCACAACATCTTTTGTCCTGGCAGCCCGTTGTAGTGGGGCCTCAAGGGAATCTACTGGCAATTAAGGTGCTCCTTTTAATAGAGCACCGGAGCAAAGCATTAACACTCCATGAACACACATGATCCTCACATCATATCCATCCCCTCCGGTTATCCCGATTTTTGTCACTTCGGGGCCTCTGGTTCCGAAGAATAATATGTGTATACAACTTGCAGGTAAGATCATAAACAATAATATCATCATGAATCAATAACATGTTCAGATCTGAAATCATTGCACTCGGGCCCTAGTGACAAGCATTAAGCATAACAAGTTGCAATAATGTCAAAAGCACTAACAATAGATACTAGGCACCACACACTAACAATCTGATGCAATTACATGAACGATCTCATCTAATCCCTACCATCCCCATAGCCTACTACGGGGGATTACTCACTTATCGATGGGGGAATCATGGATAGTTGATGGAGAAGCATTGGTGATGATGATGGCGATGATATCCTCCAATTCCCTGTCCCGGCAGGGTGCTAGAACAGAGTTTCTGGTTCCGAATCGCGGTTTCTGGTGGTGGCGGCGCAGCAAAACTCTATCTGGAAAAACGTCGAATCCCCCTTTGTTTTTAGGTCAGAGGTCTTATGTAGGTGAAAGGAGAGGTCGAGGCGGAGACCGAGGCGGCCACACCACCCCCTAGCGTGGCATGGCCTGGCCCGCGCCACCAGGTGGTGTGGGCCCCTCGTGGACCCTCTTTGTCTCGTCTTCTGGCTCCGTGAGTCTTCTGGTAAAATAGGAGTTTTGCGATATTTTTCAGGATTTTTCCTGAAAGTTGATTTCCTACACAAAAACGAGGCACCAAAGCAATTCTGCTAAAAACAGTGTTAGTCCGCATTAGTTGTATCCAAATCACACAAATTAGAGAAGAAACAATAGCAGAAGTGTTCAGGAAAGTAGATATGTTTTGGACGTATCATTATGCCGAAATTTTTTGTGAATTTTTGTGCTTATTAGTTCCATTTATTTGTGTCTTTAGAAATATCGGCAGAGCTGGGCCGTTCTAGCAAGAAGCCCTTTTGGAAGCAACAGGCGGAGATGGGATCCCTAGAGGACCCGGAATTCATTCCATGGGACGACAAGATGGAGGAGGACGAGGATACCTTGTCGGGCGATGAGGAGATGGGGAACGCTGATGGCGACGTCACTACCACTGATTGCAGCGGTGAAGCTACTACGGATGGTGGTAGCGCAACAAAGAAGGCCCGGAAGGATCGGGCCCTAATCATGGTTGACATCAAAAGGTCCATCATCACAAGCGTGAGCGGTAAAGGTGCACCTTTGGAGTCGGATGAATGTGTTGTGGGTTACTCAAACTAGCTCATGGAAATCCTCCAGAACACCGTCACGATCAACACAGAGAACCTGAAGGCCGAAGAGAACAAGGGTTTCCTCATCTAGCTCTTCCGGAAGATGCACGCAAGATACGCGTTCCCAGTTGATGAGGAACACAAGTACAATAATGACAATCTCAAAGGGAATCCGGTGAACAAGTACACCCTCGGGAAGATGACCAAGGCCTTGTCGAATTGGAAGGTCCGGGTGAAGAAGCTGATTTTTGAGGACAAGCTAAGTTATTCGGAGGTTGTCAAGAACGAGCGTCTGGTCAAGGAAGAAGACTTCAAGGTTTTCAAGGACAAATGTCAATCCGCCGTGGGAAAGGCCAAGAGTCTATACTTCAAGGAGCTGTGCGAGATGAACATTGGTACCCACCATCTCGGCTCCGGTGGTTATAGAGTTGTGATTCCCAAATTGGAGAAGGAGGACGCCGATGCTCATGCAAAGGGGTTAACACCTCCCTTTGACGACATAAAGGAGTGATGACCCACAAGTATAGGGGGTGTATCGCAGTATTTTTGATAAGTAAGAGTGTCGAACCCAACAAGGAGCAGAAGGTGTTGACGAGTGGCTTGGAGCAGGAATTCTCTGTAAAGGCTTAGCAAACGGATTTTTAGGGGTTTTTGATAATGCAGATAAATAAAGTGCGCGTAAATAAAAGACAATGATAATATATGCATCAAGTGGCCCAATCCTTTCTTTAGCAAAGGACAAGCCGGTTGTATTACTTAAGATGACCAAACGTTCTCGAGGACACACGGGAATATCGTCAAGTGCTTTCGCTTCATATAGTTGATTAATCTTCTTTAGTTTGATAAGTGTTGTGTGGGTGAACCTGTGCTAATGTACCGACCTTCCTAGGAATAATACATACTTGTGATTATACCCCTTGCAAGCATCCTCAAGTACAAGATAGTAATTAAGATAGAAACCTAACCACAACTTTAAACTCTAAGATCCTGACATCCCTTGTGCAAAGGTTTCCTAACGGGGGTTCAGGTTTCTGTCACTCCGGCAACCCCTACGATTAGTAGCCAAATACACAATGCATTCCCCTAGGCCCATAAAGGTGAAGTGTCATGTAGTCGACGTTCACATGACACCACTAGAAGAATAACACCACCACTTAAATAAACAACTATTGAATCTTTCTCAACACAACTCCACTACTAACAACATGACTTCTCCCATGTCCTCAAGACCTAAACGAACTACTCACAAGACATCATATCGATCAAGATCAGAGATGATATAATGATAAGCAACAATCTGAACATAACAAAAATTCAATGGTTCCGCTCAATAGCATCAACTACAACAAGTAATCAATACCGGGAAAGTTTCCCCTAAGAACTATGCAAGATTCAACTGAATTGTTACAGCGGTATGGAGTGGTGATGATGGTGCTGGTGGAGATGATGATGGAGATGATGGTGATGATGATCCCGATGAAGTCTAGCTTGATGGTGGTGTTGCTGGCGGCGATCTCCCTTCTCCGGGAAGGAATTCCCTCGGCAGAATTCTATCTGCCGGAGAGATCTTTCTTTCTCTATAGTTTTCCGCCCTGCGGAGTTGGCGGAATATTTCGGTGGTCCCTCCCCCAGGCTTAGGGTTTCGTGGGGATAATATACGCCAAAGGGGAGAGCCAGGAGTGGGCTAGGGTGGCCACACCACCTGCTGGCGCGGCCAAGGGTGACCCACGCCATGGGGTGGTGTGGGCCCCGTATGGCCCAACTTCGCTCCCCCTTCTGGCATCCTTCGTCTTCTGGAAAAATAGGATTTTCCATGTATTTTACCGGATTTTCTGATCTTCGTGAATTTCGCCTCCAAACAGCCACTTTTCCATCAGAATTCTGACTCTAGCGGTCTATCCTCCAAAAGTCATCAACCATGCAAAAATAGATGAAATAACATAAGTATCATCTCTTAATATGAAATATATCAATGGATAACAGTAAATTATGATATAGAATAGTGATGCAAAATGGACGTATCAGCTCCCCCCAAGCTTAGACTTCACTTGTCCCCAAGCGAAAACTGAGCTCAATAAACATGACCTCAGGTTTATGGAGTGAAGAGTCGATAAAAGAATACGAACAAGAAGCATCACATTCATCAATACATAAATCGTAATAGAAGACAACTCACTATTATATAACTTAACTTGCAATAAGTAAAGGAAACACAATAAAGATACATAAAGTAAATCATAATTGGTAATGGCAAACTTTGCTCTTGGTCAAAGAATAGTTAACAAATTGCAGGAGTTCAAATATGATGGGTTTTCAATGATAGCTTTCAAAGTAATAATCACTAATATAAGAGCAATGTGCAAAACAAGGAACATAAGAAACATGATTGAATAAATCATCATATGAATGAATGAAACACAACAACTCAAAATACCTGCTGAGGTAGAAGGGAATAGGTTTACTGACTCAACTAAAAATTAAAAGATAAGCCCTTCGCAGAGGGAAGCAGGGATTTCAAGGTTCATAAAGAGCTTCCAAAAATTATGGTACTTATTAGCTTTCAGCTCTCATTGCCCCTATCATAAGCATCTTTAGGTGGTTAAGGTTAAAGTGAACAAACTATGGAGTATATGCTTGACAAAGTATAAGTTGGCAATCTCATGTCCCTTGAATACGAGGGCCGCTCCTCATGCTACTCAAGTTTAGTTATCGGTAAGTTCTTGTCATAGTAAGTACATGTGTATCATAGAGAACCGCCAACGGGGTACCCCTTGCCTGATGATACGGAAGAATCCCCCTATCAAAATGACAAGGCAAGCAGACAATGAGCATCTCAGCAATCTTCTTATTTACCATGGGAAAATGGTGCTTTTTTCTCTCTTTCCTCTTTTATCATTTTTTTTATTTTTCTCAACCTCTATCTCTTTTTTATAAGAAGAATGCTTCATAGATTACTCATTATGGTTAAGCTACAGGTTTCCACCATGATTAGGCATGGATTAGACCGGTGGCCCAGGCGTTTCTCTAACACACATACATAACTCCATGGACTTACAGGCTCCCCTTTTATTTCACACCGACGACATCCATAAACAAAAGAGCATGATATCAACTGGGTACAATGTACAAGTGCAATGTTGAAAGCATTACCCATGACAGCATGGTTCTGCTAATTCCCAACGTATAAGTGCAAGCATATACAACTTAGATGACATAATGGTTCAAGTTTATTAGGTGCAAGAAAAGTGAAGTGTGCCATCAAGTTCGAGAGAGCTTCAATCACTAATTTTCACATAACAAGTTTAATTCGGATGGTAGATAAAAACATGAATTTACTTGGAATAGCAATAGTGCTAATAGGTAGGTATGGTGGACACAAATGGTATAGGTTTTGGTTTAAGGATTGGATGCACGAGAAGCATTCCCTCTCAGTATAGGTTTTAGGCTAGCAAGGCTGGGTAGCAAGCATAAGAGTTGAAGGAAACAAACAAACATACAAGTGATAAAAAACAAACATGCAATCTTCCTTAGAAGCACAAAAGATCTTAACTATAGAATACTAAGCTTATGAGCCAATCAAGGAAGAAAGATGATGAAATTATATTTCTTTAAGTGTACTTTTTATCTTTTTCATTCAATTCTCAAAATAGTGTTGCTACTAACCGAGCCAGGTTTGCCAAAACCAACTAAATTAACTCAATGATCCCAAAGTGATACCAATACTAACAACAAGATCAATCATATAACAGAAATTGAAATCTAATATAAGATATGCAAAAGAGTAAATGATAGAACTTCTCATTAATATTCCATAATGGCAACTCACACCAAGGGATACATAGATATCTAACAAGAGGGGAGACACCTCCATAATGCAAACCATCCTACATGATAACTTCTCTATTCATGATATGACTCTACTTGAAGGGTAAAAAGATAAAAGATAGTGATGTGATACCGCGGCACTCCCCCAAGCTTGGAACAAACTAAGGGGATGCCAAAACCTGATGATGAATCACTCCTTCGATGGTGGTGGTATTCTCTCGATGAGCTTTTCAATCAATTCCCTCAAATCCTCAATCTCGAAGGTGAGAGTCGAATCAACTCCGAATTTTGCTCAATGCGGTTCATGATCATGTCGGGCTGTGAATCCCAGCTCTTGCGATTCTTTCCCCACTCTTCCTCCTTGAAGTCTTCTTTTCTGCATGGTTAGAACGAGGCATATCCCAATTGGAGGGTAGTTTCTCCTTGGGCATATTCCGGAATTGATGCTATGTATGGAAGGGATTCTTCGTGCGTGGAGAAGGTGACTGCGAAGCCAAACAATGACGCGGAGTCTTCCCTCTAGTGGACATCCGTGCAGTCCTTTTGAACATGGCTGGGTTTGCCACCACCCCAATGCTTGCAATGGTGGTGCTGGTATACGGATGTTGGTATACGGATGTTGGTCTTCCTTTGCCTCCTCTTCAACTTCACTATCGCTCTCCTCCTCCTGCTCAGAGTCTTGGAGATCTTCCTCCATAGGCTCCTTTCCCTTATAGTTGGAGGAGACCATTGTGCTTCTAAACTTTAAGAATAGTTCCTGGCAGAAATAGATCAAAACGAAAATACGACGAGAACACGATATACGAACCTCGGGGGATCCGGGGGATTATATATTACAAATTTTTACAACATAAGGAAGGTACTAGGAGAAAACGGGCCGGAGACGGACTCCGGCGTGGCCACACCACCTGGTGGCGCGGCCAGGGGGGGCGCGCCACGGGATGGTGTGAGCCACCCTGGCTCTGTTTCCGTCCCTCTTTCGCTTGAATAACATCAATATCTTCATCTTCTTAAACATATTGTTTGAGTCATTTAACCTTTCACTATCTCATTACACCACTTTCTCCAATAACCTGGAAATTTCTTTCACACAAAACTTCACACATTAGTGTAAGCGAGGTAATAAACCTTTTAAGTTCAATTTCAACTAAAATCCACCAAAACATAAGCTACTGAAACAACTCCTTCTGAAATCCCAAAAGGAATTCAAAAAGGAAATCGATATAAGAAGCAAATGCAAGAGTGGCAAAAATCGACCAACAGGTAAAGATCTATTTTTTCTAACCTCTTCTGTTGCTCAAATCAAAAAGTTCAAAACTAACGAAATTTAAATAATAACCTGGGGCATGCACACAAAAAGTTACAGATCAGTACGACGTTCTGAGATTTTTCACGAATTTTTACAGTGAAGCACAAAAATCTGTTTCGGGACAACAACTTCCCCAAATCTTACTTCTCTCTCATTAGAGGTTGATCTTAACACAAAAACCAAACAAAAAGGATAAGGAGAGGTTATTGCAGAAGCAATAACTTCCAAGACTCAAATAAACAAAAACTGAAAGCAAAAAATATTAGATTGTCTCCCAAAAAGCTCTTTCTTTATAGCCATTAAGATGGGCATGATAATTTCAATGATGCTCACATAAGAATATGAATTGAAGTGAAAGAGAGCATCAAGAAGCAAAAATACACATGTTTAAGTCTAACCCACTTCCTATGCAAGGGAATTTTGTAAGAAAATAAATTGTTGAAACCAGAGGCTGCTAGCATAGGAAGGCAAAACAAATGTAATATAAAGACTTTCAACATAAAGCGAGGAAACTTAATATTATTGAGATGCATTAGAACAGTCTTCCCTCTCTCATAATAACTTTCAGTATCATGCATAAATTTAACGATATAACTATCGCAATAACCATTGTAGCAATGATCACTTATCCTAACAGAAAACATAGGGACACTAGCTCTCATAACACTACTTTGTGAAACAATATTAGAAGTCTCCTTACAGAGGACAGTGTACCCCTCTTCTTCATATTTAGTGACGAAGTCTTTCAAATTTGCTATTATAGGTTCATCATCCACTTGTTCATCGGGTTCAACAGCTTTATTTGTACTTTCATTAACCATACTAGCTATCATAGAATGTACCTTTATCTTAACTGGGAAAGGAATTTTCTCAATGTAAGGTTCAGGTAAAACATGATTAGTAGTATAAACTTCAGTATTTCTTGCAGGAACACTATTAACAATATCTTTATATGGATCATGATACTTATTCCATTTCTTTTTAGGAATTTCAATATAAGAAGCAAAAGCTTTAAAATATGTTGCAATAGCTTGAGAGTCTAGACCATAAGCATTTTTAATATTTTGAAAGTCATCAGTTCCCATAAAAGATTCAATGCATTCATAATCATAATGTATACATGACTTTCTTCCTTTATCATTCTCCCATGCTTCAACATTGTCTTGAATATGGTCCATAAGATCCCATTTAGCTCCTTCTTCCATGCGTGTAAATGATCTAGCACAAGAAGCATCCAATAGATCCTTATCATGAAGAGAAAGCCTTGCATAAAAGTTATTGATAATAATATTGTTGGGGAGCTCATGAATAGGACATTTGAGCATTAGTAACTTCAGTCTCCCCCAAGATTGAGTTGTACTCTCTCCATCAAGAGGCCAAAAGTTGTATATTTGATTCCGATGTTTCTGAATCTCACTAGGAGGATAAAACTTAGAATAAAAGAGAGGTACAACCTCCTCCCATTCAAGAGCTTGACCATTCTTCAGCAGCTTGTACCATTACTCGGCTCTTCCTTTCAGTGATAATGAGAATATCTTCTTATTGACTTGATCTGTTGTAATACCTGCACACTTAAACAACCCGCATAATTCGTGTATAAAGAGAAAATGATCACCGGGATGGACAGTTCCATCTCCAAAATAATAGTTATCCATAACACGATCAACAATTCTTGTAGGTATCTTAAAAGTATCATTCTCAGCAGGTGGTGGTTCATCTACTACCTTAGAAGTGGTAGTAGCATTATGAAATAAAAAACTAAGTGAATTATACATATTGGAATAAAGTAACTAACAAAAGTAAACAATACTCACAGTTGAAGTTTCCTTTACTAGTTCCACTCTCCAATAGCGCTTCACTCCCCGGCAACAGCGCCAGAAAATAGTATTGATGACCCACAAGTATAGGGGGTGTATCGCAGTATTTTCGATAAGTAAGAGTGTCGAACCCAACGAGGATCAGAAGGTGTTGACGAGTGAATTGGAGCAGGAATTCTCTGTAAATACTTAGCAAACGGATTTTTAGGGGTTTTTGATAATGCAGATAAATAAAGTGCGAGTAAATAGAAGACAATAATAATAGATGCGTCAAGTGGCCCAATCATTTATTTAGCAAAGTACAAGCCGGTTGTATTACTTAAGATGACCAAACGTTCTCGAGGACACACGGGAATATCGTCAAGTGCTTTCGCTTCATATAGTTGATTAATCTTCTTTAGTTTGATAAGTGTTGTGTGGGTGAACCTGTGCTAATGTACCGACCTTCCTAGGACTAATACATACTTATGATTATACCCCTTGCAAGCATCCACAAGTACAAGAAAGTAATTAAGATAGAAACCTAACCACAGCTTTAAACTCTAAGATCCTGACATCCCTTGTGCAAAGGTTTCCTAACGGGGGTTCAGGTTTCTGTCACTCCGGCAACCCCTACGATTAGTAGCCAAATACACAATGCATTCCCCTAGGCCCATAAAGGTGAAGTGTCATGTAGTCGACATTCACATGACACCACTAGAAGAATAACACCACAATTTAATAACAAACTATTGAATCTTTCTCAACACAACTCCACTACTAACAACATGACTTCTCCCATGTCCTCAAGAACTAAACGAACTACTCACAAGACATCATATGGATCAAGATCAGAGATGATATAATGATAAGCAACAATCTGAACATCACAATAATTCAATGGTTCCACTCAATAGCATCAACTACAACAAGTAATCAATACCGGGAAAGTTTCCCCTAAGAACAATGCAAGATTCAACCCAATTGTTACAGCGGTATGGAGTGGTGATGATGGTGCTGGTGGAGATGATGATGGAGATGATGGTGATGATGATCCCGATGAAGTCTAGCTTGATGGTGGTGTTGCTGGTGATGATCTCCCCTCTCCGGAAAGGAATTCCCTCGATAGAATTCTGTTTGCCGGAGAGATCTTTCTCTCTCTGTAGTTTTCCGCCCCGCCAGGGGTGGTGTGGGCCCCTTGTGGCCCAACTCCGCTCCCCCTTCTGGTATCCTTCATCTTCTGAAAAAATAGGATTTTTCATGTATTTTCCCGCATTTTCTGATCTTCGCGAATTTCGCCTCCAAACAGCCCTTTTCCGTCAGAATCCTGACTGCAGCGGTCCATCCTCCAAAAGTCATCAACCATGCAAAAATAGATGAAATAACTTAAGTATCATCTCTTAATATGAAATATATCAATGAATAATAGTAAATTATGATATAGAATAGTGATGCAAAATGGACGTATCAACTCCCCCTAAGCTTAGACTTCGCTTGTTCCCAAGCGAAAACTGAGCTTAATAAACATGACCTTAGGTTTATGGAGTGAAGAGTCGATAAAAGAATACGGACAAGATGCATCACATTCATCAATACATAAATCGTAACAGAAGACAACTCACTATTATATAACGTAACTTGCAAGGAGAAGCTGGCAAAGAACTTTGTCAGGGCCCGGTTTGCCAACCCAAAAGGGAGTTCTGATTATTCCTTGGAGCTCGCTAGTCCCTTTGCTCCGAAGGTGATGGACTTCATGAAAAAATATGTAAGTAGTTTGCATGCAAGTCAATTAATTGCGTTCATGATTAATCAATGAAGTCCAGTTTTCTGATCAAATTCTTCGTGTTCCTTGGGCGCAGGACGAGGAGTGTAGGAGCTCCTCATCCTAGGGGTCGACGCCTGTCACCAAGTGGGACACCACTTTTAATAGGGTGCTGAACCGGACCAAGAATGTCGAGCCCCTAGCGGCCCCGTTGTCGGCTGGTCGTGTGGTCGTCTTTGGCGGCATAACATTGTCCGAGTACTATGGCACCCCAGAGCGGAAGGGCAAGAAGGCCAAAATCACTGAGGTAAAACACCTAAGGGAATAGGTGGAAGCCTTTACCAATATAGTCCAAGATGGCATGAACTAGGCTGTGTCGGCTGCCGAGACAAAGTTCCAAGAACAAGTTCAGACACAAGTCTAGGCACAAGTCTAGTCACAAGTGAATGAGAAGCTCAACACCATCCTTCCTGTCTACATGGAAAAGTACAACAAGTGGCAGAAGGGTGGTAAACGAGGGACGCCACCGGTTCCCAACCTCGACAGCGCCCAATCAGACAATGTGGCGCGGCCGGAGGCACTGGTGACTCCTCCAGCGGGGCTGGTGGTGGTGGAGACTCCTCCAGCTCTGGAGCTTAACTTGCCCGCTGCGGTGATGGCGTCGGCCCGCACCACCAAGCCATCAAGAAGCCACTCTGCCACTAGCACGCTCAAGCCTATCAGCGGCGATTCCTCGACATTAGCCGAGTTCGACGCCCTCAAGGTAACTAACTAATTAAAGCAACAGTTGGGAGGCTTAACCACACCGATGACTTGATCTCCTTTTACTGACACCCGACCTACATGTCTTTCGCAGGGAGACACTCCTTGCACTCTAATGCACTGGGTGGGCGGCCAGTTGAAGGATGTTGCCAAGGGTACTATCGTTCAACTAGAGAACCACAAAATGCACAATGTCACAATGCCACCCGACATGATGAGGGTCAGATACAGTATGGTGCTTCCAGGCTACGAGCAAGTGGAACCTCCCTCTCAACCTCAAGCATGGGATGATGAGGAAACGGTGGTGGTCCTCAATACTGGCTTTGGCTACAAGTACCTATGGCCGAAGAGCTAGATCCATTTGGGGATGGAGGACCAGCTCAACATCACCCAGAGGCAGCACGGCCAGCATAGCCATCACATGATGAAGACTTCGAGATGGCAGACTTGGACAACATGTCACAGAATCCTGATGATGATGATGGAGAAATTGACCCGAACTTCGGAGACCAGTTCATTAACACAAGGTTTTCTGATTGGTATGAGCCGGCACCATCAGGCACACATCAAGTTGCTGATACCCAACGAGCACCGGTGAAACCCCCTTGCAAGGTGCGTCTCTTCCCAACTAGTCAGGAGACGCCGCCACTCGCCCCCTTCACTGAGCCTCTGAGGCCAACAGTTCCTTTGATTAGCCCCAACACCCTCCATAAGGCGATCGGTGAGGTGAACACGGTGGCCGACGCTGTAAAGGGCAAAAAGGGTCGCAAAAGGAAGCCTAACGGTGACTAGGGCAAGGATCCAAATCTTATTTTCTGGGCTCAGAACGGTGCTGCGGGGCAAGCCAAGAATTAGCAGCACATGGCAGGTGCACCGATGATGTGTAACTCGTCGCTCGAGGTCGGAGGCTCACAAAGGCGCAGTCTTCATTATAGTTGTCTCGTTTTCAAGGCTCGCAAATTGAGGAGCGCTGCATTCGTGAGAACGATCAGTCGTACCTCGTTTTCAAGGTTAAGGTGCCTTCTCATGTGTCGTGCTTCGTCAGTGTACCCTCGGGGATATCTTCTACGTGCTACATACCGACCTCTTTGACATGTTAAATGGGTTTCGGCTGCTGATGGCTCTAAAATATAGCCATCTACGTCCACATTTAAAATGGATATTATTCATAATTTTGATGAAACATCTCTCTAAACCCTGCCACTAATGCCTAATATTCAGAGGGGTATGCAATCCTTCCTTTTATATTTTCCTGTGCATATAATGTCATTTGAAGATGGGAATCACTACATTAAAGTCAAAGATACGAGATTTCCAACAACCAGAAGAAACCAGGAGCCGTAAAGTGGAGACAGACGATTTAACGACCAACTATATGACCAGAGCAAAAATTTCGGCCGTATAGCTCCGGTCATATAGATGGCACCGCCACCGTTAGGTAAAACAGAACAACTTTCGTGAAGGGACCCCTATATAAAGAAGCCTCGGGCAATGTGAAAACAAGCCAGACCTCGCCAAAAGTCTCTCCACAGATCTCCAGCCGCCTCTAGATCTCAAAACCCTTCTCCATCTCAATAGCCATATTCCACCACTTGTAATAGTAGATCTCTTCTTCGATTAGCGACATTGTAAGACTATTGCTATCAATCTTATGATTTTCATTACAATGTTTGTGATTTTTGATCTCATCTCTATGTGTGAGTAATGATCTGTGGGCTAAGGGCTTCGGCCTGGCCATGTAGCGATTGTGCATGTTATTTATCATAGATGGGATCGTGTATTAGTTTGTATGACGTGATGATTATTGTATCTTCTCTTGCCTCAATCCAAGGACTTGTCAGGTACCCAAGACCCCGAGGGTTGATCCAGGTATAGGGAGTATGAGTAATGACTGATCTGCAGGTTGGGAACCCTAGTGACAAAAGGGGTAGTAAGGCTGTATGTGAGGGATTTACTTGGGATTAACGGTGACATCACTATGTATATCATTAGATCTCTTTCTTCTATGGATGATACTAGTAGGTTATTGCTATAAGCGGTTGCGGAGGCAATAGCAATTATGGATGCACTTCCCACATATAATTTATCTTGCTCTAACAAGTACATGCATACTTTGTTTCTATCTTTTATTCCCATCAGATGTTTTTCACAGCTACAGGTGAAACCAAACGCCCTAGGCCCTCTCTCCATCATCGACAACAACAAAAATATGCAAGCTATTGGTCCGGTAAAAACACAAAAGGAATTCTAAAACTCCCGAAGGTCCGTTAAAGTAACTTCACTATGCATTCGTTTCCCGAGGATTCGATAACCTAGGTCTACTAGGGAAAAAGAAGCTTCACTACATCCATAATTCGGATCGAAGGTATCAACCCTTTTTCTAGCGCCGTGCCGGGGAAGCAATAGCTACCCTGGTGAGGTTATTAGGAACCTTGCTAGTTTTAATTCTTGTTTTCCATTTTGTTAGTTTGCTTTCAATCTTTATTGATAAACCAAAAAATTAGTTAGCCTTTAAATTCTTGCTTTTACTATTCTAATTCTTTGTTTAAGAAAACCCAAAAACATAGGAAATATGGCTGAAAAGAAGCTTGGGAAGTTTGCTACTCCTAACAATGATTATTTGCGTACTCCTATTACTCAACCAGCAATTTCTGCTGATGACTATGAAATTAAGCCCCATTATTTAAGCTTGGTTCAATAGAATCAATTTGGAGGCTCTGTTGTTGAAGACGTAGGTATGCACTTGAATACTTTCATGAAAATATGTGATATGATGCATATAAAAGACGTTGACCCTGTGCGGTCAAATTACGTCTATTTCTTTTCTCTCTAAGAGGGAGAGCAAAAGAATGGTTGCTATCTTTGCCTAGAAATACTATTACATCATTTTTCCCACCTGCAAAGACTATGCAACTCCGATCTAATATTACTGGCTTTAGACAGGAAGAGCGTGAGCCGCTAGCGCTTGCATGGGAGAGGATGAAAGAATGCCTAAGAACCTGTCCTAGCCATGGGATAGAAGATTGGTTAATCCTCCATTTATTTTATAATGCTCTTAATCCTATGTCTAAGTCTATGCTTGAAACTGCAGCTGGAGGAACGTTCATGGGTAAACATATTACCGAAGCAAAGTAGTTGTTAGACAATATGCAAGACAACCATGCCCAATGGCATGTGGATAGATCAAACACGAAGAAGGTGAACTCCATATCACCACAAGAAAATGAAGAACTCAATACTAAGTTGGATGAGCTCATATTAGTCGTAAAAGGTAAGGAAACCCAGGTAAGAGCCACCCCTGAAACAAATATTGAAGAAATAGATTTTATAGCTCGTAATGATTACAACCCTGCTTGGAAGAAGAGTTACAATCCTAACTTTCAGAATCATTATTCCGATCCTATAGGAAATTCTAATAATAATATGGGAACTAGTAATAGTAGTCTCCAAGAAACACTTAAGTCCTTTATAGACTCACAAAATGAATAAAACAATATTCTTGTTAAAATAACGGAGAACCATGATGCTATGCTTGGTAAATTATCTAACCAAGCTGTTAGTTTGAGAAATGATTTGCAGGTCCTCCAAGAAAGAACGAGGATCGTTGAGGCACAACTAGGTAGATAACCGAAAGTCAAACTCTCATTCTAGCTAAATTTGCAGGTAAAGCTAAGCCCAATCCCGTTGAAGAACTCAAAATAATGAGAATCCAAAGGGAGGAGCGTGAAGAACTTGATTATAGTAATGTCCCTTCACCAAGCTACACCATCGAAGATCTCGTGAAGAGGATCAACGTCAAAATTCCGGTAAGTGAAAGTAATGATGAAGCCATGTATCAACACTTTGTTGATCAAGTAGCAATTAAGGTACGCGAGCTTGAAGAGGAATACAAGAAAATCACTGAAACATTACCTGTTAAACTAGATGAAATATTTGAGCCAACTATTAAGATAAAGATGGGGACTAATGAGATAGCTGCACTTTGTGATGTAGGTGCAAGCGTCTCAACAATCCCAAAGAGTCTTTTTAACAAGCTAAATCTTGGCTCTTTCGAAATTATTGAACTAAAACTACATCTTGCAGATTCCACTTATAAATAAGCTATAGGAATTAAGAAGAACACTTTAGTTTACATTAAAGGTCGTCCTACTCTAATTGACTTCGTTATTGTTAACATGCCTGAAGATACTATTGCTCCTATCATACTGGGTCGTCCTTTCTTGAGAATTATAAAGGCTTTAATTAACCTCCATGAAGGGAAAGTGAGGCTGCAATTGCCTTCGCAGGATCCTTTTGTTATCCATTTCCCCAGGAAAAAGAAAGACAAACATGATGAGAAGGAGGACATCACTTTGAAGGCAAATTACTTTGGAGTGGGTGTTCCACTCATCTGGCCCAAGTGAGTATCGTCAAGGTCAAGCTATTGACCGTAAAAGAGCGCTCCATGGGAGGCAACCCATGTTAAATAAAGGTTTGAGTTAAGTTTTTAGTTTAAGTTTACATTTAATAAAGAGTTCTAGAAAACTCCATTTGAGGAGAAGAAGTTCGGTAGTACTTCAAATTCTGCTACATACATGTTGTTGTTGGTCGACAATATTTACTGTCAATTTTCTGTCATAAACAAGGTATATCACTAAGTTACAGGAAAAGAAGCAATTCTCGAAGAACCAGAAACTTTTTGATGCACACAGAGAGTTTAACGACCAACTATACAGCGGGAATAAAAATTCCGGCCGTATAGTTCCGGTCGTATAGATATCTTTGCCGTCGAATTTTTTTCTTTAAAATGTACTGACAGTTTAACGACCAACTATACGACGGGAATAGAAATTCCGGTCGTATAGTCCCAGTCGTATAGATATCTTTGTCATTAACAATTTTTCTTTCATATGTGCAGACAATTTAACGACCAACTATACGGCGAGAATGAAAATTGCGACCGTATAGTTCTGGTCGTATAGATATCGATGCCTCCGTACGAATTCTTTTCTGATATACTGAGAGTTTAACGACCAACTACACGGCGGGAATAAAAATTCCGGCCGTATAGTTCCGGTCATATAGATATCGATGCCTTTGTATATTTTTTCCTAGGGACAAACAGTTTAACGACCAACTATATGGCAGGAACATTTTGTTCTAGTCGTATAGTTCACTCGTATAGCTGCACCGCTAGGCGGAAAACCTAAATTTTGGACAGAAGGCCAACTATATGGCGGGAACACAATGTTCCAGCCATATAGTTGCGCCCGTATAGTTGCGTCCGACCACAAAATCGCACGGGAAGATACCTCCAACTCCAAAACTTCAATCCTTTTTCTCTCTTCTACCTCCAAACTCTCTCAAAACCTCAAGAGATCTTCATCTCTGCTCAAATTTGTTCGATTTCCCTGCACACAAGTGATCCACGGTATGTTTCTCCTCCGATCCTCCAATTACTCTTTGCAAATTCACCTTCGATCTATTGTCATTATCAATCTAGGGTGAGACCTACTATGAACCAATTGCCATGATTTTCTTGCCTAGATTATTATTTTTGAGGAGATTCTTTAGTGTGCTATGATGAAGAATATATTGCACTTACTATTGTTGGATCAAAAAGTTTTATTTTGTCTTTCTTCAATGTTTTAGATGATGAACACAAGGAGCCAAACTCGTGCTCGTGCAACCGCTAGCGCTTCTCGGGTTGCTGCTCAGGAATGCATGGGGATCAAGTTCAAGAATGAGCCCCAACATGATTGCTTCAACATGATCAAGAACCGCAAAGTGAAGGCTACCAAGTGGGCTTGCCCCATTATACTGAACCAACTCGGTATTTCTGATGACTTCAATTTACTTTGCAATAGAGCTGGCCTACAAAACTTTGTGTACAATGATGCGCCTACTTATCGCCGCTTAACCATTGAATTCCTAAGTTCGTTGCAAAGCACCGTTAAACAATGGCAAGGAGAGGACACTATTTCTTTCTGACTGATGAACAACAACTACACTTTAACATTAGATGAATGGTGTGCATGTTTTAATTTGTGAAACAATGATGTTTATTCCTTACGCGCATCCTTTACTGGCTTAGAACCTTCCCCTAAACAATACTATAATGGAATGAGTTTCACTACTAGAGTGAGCAAGGGGAAGAATATTCAACATCCTGCAATTAGTTATTTGTTCTATGTTATCGCTAACACCTTGCAGGCACGTAATGAGTTCACAAGACTCAACGAGGAGGATATCCTAGTCCTAGCAAAGGCTACTTACATCAAATGCGGCTTGTCACTCAACTTGGGCACCATCCTTGTGCGCTACCTGGAGCACCAAGCCTCCCAAAGCCAAGGACCAATTACAGGTGGACGCATCATCGCCATGCTTGCCACTTCCCTAGGCATCAACCTAGGTGAGTTGCAACCCATGCTAGGTGAGACACGTGTTGGTTTCTCCACCCTGAGAGCCTGTGGAATGCTCACTAGGAGAGGTGGTGTTTATTATTTGCATATTACTAGAGTTGGGGGTCTTTATCCCACTCCTTTGCCTAATGGTCTTTTCTCTATCAAGGAAGGACGTTTGCTATATGACTTGTAGGTTGAGCAACACCAACCTGAGGAGGAGATTCTGGAGGAGGGTGAGGACCAAGAGGAGGAGCAAGAAGTTCCTTACCAAGAGGAGCAGCCATGAACCCGGTTCACCACATATCAAGATTTCCAAGGACTTGGAGGGACTGTGGAGAGGATGCATAGCGTCTCTTTGAACCTCTGAGAATCAACTAGTAACCTCTCAACTCAATTCGCAAACTGGAGTAACAACTTTTTGCCGCCACCACAATGATTTGAAGGGTTTGCAAAATCCTAAGCTTGGGGAAGTTTCCTCATGTATCATTAGTTGGCGTTTATTTGCTTTTATTTATTTCGAGGTTGTGTTTTTATTTGAGTTTATAAGCACCCGTGTTGGTTTCCCCAACACTTTATTTTCTAGTTCTTTCTATTTGCTTTCGATATTTTTTAGCCAAGCTTTGCCGCGAATTTTCTATTCTTTAAATTCCCTCTCTTAAAAAATTACAAAAAGATTTCTCCATTTTCCTTATTGTCCCTCTTTCTTTTCTTTCCGCCTCGAGGTCTTCATATGTTTGCAGGAGAGTGATCAATTTCTAGTTTCCAAGAAACAAATAAAAAAGGAAGAGAGAAGTGGAACCAAACATGAGAGGTATGCCTTGTGACTCTCCACTTTTGAAGTTTGAGAAACCCATGCTAGTTAGTAGTAAATGTTGAGATATTATATTGATGGAGTGAGTCTTTGTATCGTAGTAAGATTTTTCATTTGCATGGGTATTTAATTGGGTACATTTTGTTCCAGTTCTCGTAATTAACCAAGTCTTGCCTAAAATTGCTAAACAATTGTAATAAGAAAAAGTCTCACAATTCAAGGCTTGGGTGTTGTAGTTCTTAGTCTTGAAGGTTTATTTCTAGAGACACTCAACACCATTGAAAATGTTGATTGACTTGATAGCTCTCTTTGAAAGGATTTGTTCAATTGAATTAATGTTTAGAGGTTTTTGTGAGCATGCCAAAGTTTGACTTGTTAATCATAAGAATGATATAGCTTTAAGCATGTGAAACTTCATGGGATGCCTACAACTCCGCTGGCCTACGAACGATCTTCATGGAGGAAACTCCTAGATTTCGGCTATGAGTTGATTAAACACTTGTAGCAGCAATGCTATAGTGGGTAAGATTCTTGGCACTCCCGGGTAGCTATAATCATGATGGAATCACTCCTCTGGCTCTTATGAGTAATCATTATTCAAAAGGAACAAAAACCTTAGTGATGCCACGAGTGTCCATCACAGCCCGATAAACTAATAAAAATCTTTGGCATGCTCTCAATTACTTAAAAAACTGAAATTCTTGAAGGACAGTGAATAGAAAAGTAGTGCTTGAAAAGTGTTGATTTATTGATGTGGGAGAATTGAGATACTCTAGTGTATATGCTTTTCATGACAACTCTCACACTCTTAATTTACATGATTATACTTTATTATTCAAAGGCAAGCCTATGAGTTGATTACATGGCATGGAATAAAGTTTACTCATTTGAATCATCCATGCTAACAATGATTTTGCTACACTATAAGGATGCATAAAACCCGTATGATATGCTTGCCATTACTCTATCTATTCTGAAGTTTTTCACATTTATGAAAGTGGAGGAAACATGAGTTTACCAATCATGAGTAAGATCATCATCTCGTTATTTAAGTTTAAATGCTGAGTTCCTTTTTGATTTTGGTTTTATTGCTTGGGGACGATCAAGTTTAAGCTTGGGGAGGTTGATGGCTCTGAAATATAGCCATCTACGTCTAAATGCTGAGTTCCTTTTTGATTTTGGTTTTATTGCTCGGGGACGATCAAGTTTAAGCTTGGGGAGGTTGATGGCTCTGAAATATAGCCATCTACATCCACATTTAAACTAGATATTATTCATAATTTTGATGAAATATCTCTTTAAACCCTGCCACTAATGCCTAATATTCAGAGGGGTGTGCAATCCTTCCTTTTATATTTTTCATGTGCAGATAATATTGTTTGAAGATGGGAATCACTACATTAAAGTCAAAGATACAAGATTTCCAACAACCAGAAGAAACCAGGAGCCGTAAAGCGGAGGCAGACGCTTTAACGACCAACTATACGACCAGAGAAAAAATTCCGGTCGTATAGCTCCGGTCGTATAGTTGGCACCGCCACCGTAAGGTCAAACCGAACAACTTTCGTGAAGGGACCCCTATATAAAGAAGCCTCAGGCAACAAGAAAACAAGCCAGACTTCGCCAAAAAGTCTCTGCCACAGACCTCCAGCCGCTTCCAGATCTCAAAACCCTTCTCCATAGCCATATTCCACCACTTGTAATAGTAGATCTCTTCTTATATTGGCGACATTCTAAGACTATTGATATCAATCTGATGATTTTCATTACAATGTTTGTGATTGTTGATCTCATCTCTATGTGTGAGTAATTCTCCTTGGGCTAAGGTCTTCGGCCTAGCCATGTGCAGATTGTGCATGTTATTTATCATAGATGGGATCGTGTATTAGTTTGTATGACATGATGATTTTTGTATCTTCTATTGCCTCAATCCAAGGACTTGTCAGGTACCCAAGACCCCTAGGGTTGGTCCTGGTATAGGGAGTATGAGTAATGACTGATCTGCAGGTTGGGAACCCCAGTGATAGAAGGGGTAGTATGGCTATATGTGAGGGATTTACTTGGGATTAACGGTGACATTAGTATGCATATCATTAGATATCTTTCTTCTATGGATGAGACTAGTAGGTTATTGCTATAAGTTGTTGCGGAGGCCATAGCAATTATGGATGCACTGCCCACATTTCTTTCTCTAACAAGTACATGCATACTTTATTTCTATCTTTTATTCCCATCAGATGTTTTGCACAGCTACAGGTGAAACCGAACGCCCTAGGCCCTCTCTCTCCATCATCGACAAAAACAAAAAGACACAAGCTATTGGTCTGGTAAAAAGACAAAAGGAATTCTAAAACTCCTGAAGGTCCATTAAAGTAACTTCACTATGCATTCACTTCCCAAGGATTCAATAACCTAGGTCTACTAGGGAAAAAGAAGCTACACTACATCCGTAATCCGGATCGAAGGTATCGGCTGCGCAATACCCTGGTCCGGTTGTTCTCCCTCAATATGGCCATGGAGATCACCAAAGACAAGATCCCGAGCATCCAGATAGTGGATCCCTACTTCATGTGTGACGTCGTCTTGAAATATGTTGAGGACATAGTGCTAGCGACCGACTACCTGTCAACCGTCCTGCAAACATACGCGGACAAGGATGTGATTCTCCTTCCCTACCATCCCATCACGGAGGGTGATCAGACAGGTTGTGTGATCATATGCTTGAATTTGAAATGCTCAATAGCCATGTACCTCGACTCAAACAGTTCGATCTAGAAAACCTACACCAATATCAAGAAAATTCTTGATGGTGCTCTCACCAACTACGGTGCAGCGGGAGGCGTCAAACCGTCAACACTACATGTGAAGTTCGGCGCGCACGTGTTCCGCCACATTATGAAGTTCGCGTGCGTCAAGCAGCCATCTAGCAGTGGGAAGGATGCCTTCTACGCCCTTTACCACATGAAGGAGTTCTTCAATGACATGGAGAGAAAAACGCTGCCATCTGACCTCGTGAGGTGGGCTGAAAGGCTTGCATGCATACAGGATTGCAACCTCAGGCAGCACTTCTTCGACATCCAGGAGGAGATTGCGACAATCGTGCACCAAGGAGTCATGAAATCCAGGGGCACCTTCTACGGCGGCTATACACCGCCCAATAGGGAGATAGACGAACGCTTAGCGTAGCAGGGTGATGGCAGGACGTTCATGCAGATGGCAAAAACTCGGTCGGGCTTCATCAATGCCCCCCAAAGCTGACTCAACAGCCAAAGAAGTCTTGATGATTGCATTTCCTGGGTAGCTAGCTGTTAGTTCCGAACTTGTGTTGTAACCTCTTATCACTATGTTAAACTTGCCTAGCAAAACCTCTAGAGTATGTTTTGCCAACCATTGAACTTGATTGTGAGTGACCTAGCTAGTTATTTGTGTTATGAACTATTTTAAGTGCTTGTTGCTTTTCATTCATTATTGCCGCCCTACTTATTGTGGTTTGCTTTCTTTGTCTTTCTTCGAAATGACGATGATTAAAAAATGTTGTGGCATCATGTGTGTGACCATGCCGTTGCTGGATCTGGTGTGCCAAGTAGACTAGAGGTTTGTGCATATACTCTACTTGCCACACCAGATCCATCAGCGGCATTGTCATTTTCCATGCCCAACCTAAGTATGAGGCAAGTAGACTTGTAACAATGTCGCCCAAGTTAATACTATTTCATCTCATATCCCCAAACTCGAAAGAGGACAAATATTTTTCAAGATTCATGTACATAAGACACAATATGTTTAGTGATAAGCCAAGGAAAGGATTCTGGGTCCACGACAACGACTCCTTTCAACACACCAAACTCGAAATTGAGTCGTTGCCGTGGAGACCGAATCCTTTCTTTGGTTTACCACTAGACATATCATGCCCATGCTATATTAATCATGGAAGTATTTCTCTTCTTTTGTCTTTGGTGATACGAATAGATTAGATAGCATGAATTAAATGAAATGGTGAATTATTTAGTTTCAAATATCTCATTGTAGCCCCAAAGTCGAAAGTAAAGACATTACTTCACTATTCGTATAGCATTGGCAACATTGTTATATGAATCGTGGAATGATTTCTTTCCTTTCATCTTTGGAGATACAATGAAATGATAAACTATTTCATCTCGTAGCCCCAAAGTCGAAAGAGGACAAATATTTTCGACATTCATATACATAAGACATAATATGTTTAGTGGTAAGCCCAGGAAAGGATTCTGGGACCACGGCAACAACTCCTTTTGACACACCAAACTCGAAATGAGTCATTTCTGTGGAGACCGAATCCTTTCATGGCTTTACCACTGGACATATCATGCCCATGCTATATGAATCATGGACGTATTTATATTATTTTGTCTTTGGTGATACGAATAGATTAGATAGCGTGAATTAAATGAAATGGTGAAGTATTTAGTTTCAAATATCTCATTGTAGCCCCAAAGTCGAAAGGAAAGATATTACTTCACTATTCATATAGTGTTGGCAACATTGTTATATGAATCGTGGAATGATTTCTTTCCTTTCGTCTTTGGCGATACAATGAAATGATAAACTATTTCATCTCGTAGCCCCAAAGTCGAAAGAGGACAAATATTTTCGAGATTCATATACATAAGACATAATATGTTCAATGGTAAGCCAAGTAAAGTGATATGGGGTGGCCCGATCTTCTCAGCAAGCACTTGTCGATGGTGACGGTGGATGATACATAACTAGTGTGTAGCTATGATCTCTCTCGCTCGAACCCTGATGCCAATGCAACGGCTCTCGAACCTTGTAGGATATTCACAACACCACACTCTTGCGCACATAGCCGTCGACCACGAACGGTAGTTTGCAGTCTAATAATTCCCAGTGGAACAACAGATCACACTCAATTGTAGTTGGTAGAAATCGATAACAAGTAATTCCAGAGGTTCTATGAAAGAAACAACTCCAAACTAATTTTAACGTGGTATAAACCTAACTAGGTGTGGTGCCCCATCTATTTAAGGACTAAGGGGGTGGTGGCCAATACTAGGAAATAGTGGTTCGACTCAACCTAGACTAGGATACAACCGACCCAAAGTAGGGTGGCTCAAGGCGCGCAGGCCTAGTCTGCCGTGGCAGAGTTGGACCCAGTTTCTCTGCCGCGGCAGCCTACCGTGGCAGAGTCTGGGCCGGTTTTCGTGCCGTCGCAGAAAACTGCGTGGTTTCTCTGCCGCGGCAGAGATCCCTCGACCAAGTGTTGATATTTTCGTGGGGTGCTCCTTGCACTTCCTCCCTCTCCTCCCTCGCGTATTCTTTATTGATCAACATGCCATGTTCCATTAGCTCCTCGCTCTGTGCTACACCTTCTTCTCCCAAGTACCTGATCAGACAATAATTCAAAGACTTAGGTAGTATAAAATTCTCATTAACTAAAACACCAGGTTCATTAAGAAACAAGTTCACCCGTTGTTCTAGTAGCTTAGCATGAGCTCTTGTAATTGGTCCAATCCTTATCTCATTGGATTGATCTTTCTTTGTAGTAGTTGGAACATCATCATTAGCAATTGGGGTAGGTGTAACTGTAGGGATGTCCTCATCACCCCCCCCCCCTTCAAAAGGCGTCGACCTCAACGCTCCAAGGTATTCTCCATCATATGGTGACAAATCAGCAATGTGGAAGCTATTGCTAACTCCACCAAACTCCTCAATAGGTATATCAATCAAGTAGGCATTATCATTAATCTTGGCTAACACCTTGTAAGGACCAGCACCACGTGTCTTCAATTTTGAATTTCGAAGTAGTGGATACCTATCCTTGCATAGATGCACCCATACCATGTCGCCAGGCTTGAACAACAATTCCTTCCTTGCTTGATTCCTTGCAGCAGCAATGTTCTTGCCTTTCTTCTCAATACCCTCTCGAGTCTTCTCATGAATCTTCTTCACATATTCAGCATGTTTTGATGCCTCCATATCAACTCTCTCATGTAATGGTAAAGGCAACAAATCAAGTGGCGTCAATGGCTTGAAGCCATACACCACCTCAAGGACAAAGCTGAGTAGTCGAATGCACAACCCTGTTGTATGAAAACTCAACATGTGGCAAACACTCTTCCCACTCCCGCAGATTCTTTTTTTATCATAGTCCTCAGCAGCTGTGACAATGTTCGATTCACCACCTCTGTTTGACCATCTGTTTGGGGATGACATGTAGTACTGAATAGCAGCTTCGTTCCCAGCTTCCCCATAAGGTCTTCCAAAAGTAGCTCATGAACTTCACATCATGGTCATAAACAATCGTCTTGGGTACTCCATGTAATCTCACGATGTCTTTGAAAAATAGGTTAGCAACATGCGATGCATCATCGCTTTTGTGGTAGGCAATAAAATGAGCCATCTTAGAGAACCTATCCACTACCACAAATATAGAATCATGGCCTCTCTGAGTTTTAGGTAGACCTAGCACAAAATCCATACTAATGTCTTCCCATGGAGTAGTAGGTGCAGAGAGAAGTGTATACAAACCGTGAGGCTTCAGCATGGATTTTGACTTATGGCATGTAATACAACGGCTCACAAATCTGTACACATCACGCCTCATCTTGGGCCAATAAAAATGATCAGCAAGCATGAGCAATGTCTTCTCACGCCCAAAGTGACCCATCAAACCACCAGCATGTGATTCATGCACTAAGAACAAACGCAACAACGATTCTGGAATACATAGTTTGTTAGCTCAGAACAAATATCCATCATGTATATGATACTTATCCCATGCGTTTCTAAGAGCACACAAACGATATGGTTCAGCAAAATCATGGTCAGTTGCATAAAGTGCACATATACTTTCTAATCTAGGAAATTTAACATCAAGATTGGTTAATAGCATGTTCTTCCTAGACAAAGCATCAGCAACTACATTCTCTTTTCCCTTCTTATACTTAATGATGTAAGGAAAAGACTCAATAAACTCAACCCATTCAGATAATCGTCTATGCAAGTTTGATTGAGCTTTCAAATATTTCAGTGCTTCATGGTCAGAATGTATGATAAATTGTTTTGGCCACAAATAATGTTGCCAAACCTCAAGTACTCTAACAAGCGCATACAATTCCTTATCATAAATAGGATAATTCAATCTAGCACGAGTAAGTTTCTCAGAAAAGTATGCTATAGGGCGACCCTCTTTCATCAAAATGCCACCAATGCCTATACCACTAGCATCACATTCAACTTCAAATTGCTTCGAAAAATCAGGTAATGCAAGTAATGGTGCAGAAGTAAGCAAACATTTCAATGTATCAAATGCAACATCTTGGGTCACGCCCCATACAAAAGGAACACCTTTATTTTTCAAATCATTCAATGGTGCAGAAATGGTGCTAAAATCCTTCACAAAGCGCCTATAGAAACCAGCTAAGCCATGGAATCTACGCACTTGACTCACATTCATGGGAGTAGCCCAATTCTGAATTGATTCAATTTTAGATTGATCTACCTCTACCACATGCTTAGATACAACAAATCCTAGAAATATGACCTTATCTTTTGCAAATGTGCACTTCTCAAGATTAGCATAGTGTTTATTATCATGCAACACTTCCAAACTTGTTGGATATGATTACAATGTTCAGTTTTGTTGTGGGTATAGATAAGGATATCATCAAAGTAAACAACCACAAAAAGACCAATAAAATCTCTCAAAACATGATTCATTAATCGCATGAATGTACTAGGTGCATTAGTAAAACCAAACGGCATAACCAACCACTCATACAAACCAAATTTTGTTTTGAAAGCAGTTTTCTAATCATCCCCTTCTTTCATCCTAATTTGATGATAACCACTATGCAAATCAATCTTAGAGAGAATAGCAGCACCAATCAATTCATCTAGCATATCCTCTAAGCGTGGAATAGGATGACGATATCGAATAGTGATGTTATTAATAGCTCTACAATCTACACACATGCGCCATCTACCATCTTTCTTAGGCACTAAAATAATAGGAACAACACAAGTGTTAAGAGAGACACGAATGTACCCTTTATCCAGCAACGCCTATACTTGTTTCTGTATCTCCTTTGTTTCTTCGAGATTGGTCCTGTAGGGTGCACGATTGGGAAGTGTGGCGCCAGGAATCAAATCAATTTAATGCTCAATGCCACGCAATGGAGGCAATCCTGCAGGTACATGTTCTGGAAACACATCCCGAAAGTCCTGCAAAATAGAAGAGACGCCAAGATAAATAGGGATCATGTTGTTAGAAACCAATACGTCGCCCTTATACATGAGCACAAGTGGCATGGCTGTAGGATCCTCACAAAATTCTCTCATATCCTCCTTGGTGGCTAATATCAGAATATTAGGCACTCTCTCACTTTTCGTTATTTCACTCGATTTAGGCTCAATTACATCATGAATAGTTGTCACGTTATCTCACCGAGCTACAGAATCATCCTTCAAATTCACTTCTATATTCTGACGAGAATCATTCACATTGTCTTGTGGTGTCATCGGCTGCATAGTAATCTTCTTTCCTTTGAATTCCAAGTGATATGTATTGGCATAGCCATTGTGTTGCACATGGCGATCATAAAGCCAAGGCCGACCCAATAGAAGATGGCAAACAGTCATAGGAACCACATCAAAGTCAATAGAATCCTTGTATGGCCCTATTTGAAAATTCACACGTACCATATGATTTACCTTCATCTCACCATTATTACTCAACCATTGTATGTAGTATGGCTTGGGATGAGGTAAATAAGTCAAATTCAGCTTGGCACATAACTCCTTACTTGCAAGATTTCGGCAGCTACCTCCATCAATAATTACCTTGCAAGCTTTGTTAGGTCCAACTAGAGCTTTTGTTTGGAACAAGTTGCAACGCTGAGATTCATCAATAGGTTGCACACTAAGTATATGTGGAGATACCACAATGGTGGGAGCACGCTCAGGATAAGCATCAGTACCGTCCTCACCATCATAATCATCATCGTTATCAACTTCATCTCCACTCTCTAACTCACCATGTTCATTGACAAACATCACCTTGCTGTTGGGACAATCTTTCTTGTAATGTCCTCTACCTCCACAAGTATGGCACACCACATTGCGAGTACGCACAGTCGACATATTGGAACCCGAGCTAGCAGTAGGAGCAGCAGGCTTCCGAGCATTGGAATCAAACAAAGATGTAGGTGCTGGTTTGGCCGATGGTGTAGGATGGCTAGCAGCAGGTGGCGCCATAGTAGGTGGTGTTGATCTGGCCGCAAAACGGCTGGTAGACGTAAACCGTGCACGTGACTTAGCCTCCTCAGCTAGCTGTGATTCGGCCTCTCTAGCATGGTGCAACAGTTTGTTCATCGTCTCATACTTGTGTTGACAAACAATGCTCTTGATTTGAAGCTTCAAATTATTGAGAAAATGCTGCATTGTCATATCAAGGGATTCACGAACTCTAGCACGTTGCATAAGCATCTCCATCTCCATGTAGTACTCATCAACTGACATGGTTCCTTGCCTCAACTGTGTGAGCTTGTCAAAAACTAATCACAAGTAATTGCTGGGTACAAAACGATCCTTCATGATGCCCTTCATCTCGCGCCAATCCATGATAGGAAGTTCATTGTCATCCCTTCTATTCTGCACAATTGCATCCCACCAGCGCAAGGCATATCCGTCAAATTCTAACGCTGCAAGCTTGACCTTTTTGTCTTCTGGATAATCACACAAACACCAGATCTTCTCAATCTTCAACTCCCAAGTAAGATAATCCTCAGGATCAAGTGAGCCATTGAAAGAGGGAATTGAAAACTTGGGCTTGCCTAAACCATCATCAGGTTGGTTCGGAACACGTTGAGCACGGCCCAAAGGAGCATAATCACAGCCATAAGGAGGAGCAGCAGCAGGTGCAGGGGATTGGCACGTCCCCTTCGATGATGTGGGGTAGCGTCAGCCGCACTACCCTCATCATGATCCTCAAACACATCTTCGGGTTGGTATTCCTGTCTTTGATGAATTGTCGCTGTAAGGGCCTCAATGGATCGCTACAAGGTGGCGACATTGAGATTGATTGCTGTAACTTAAGTTTGAATATTATTGACTGTGCCAGTATTCTGATCCACTGCCTCTTGCATGTTCTTGATATTCCCATCAATAGACTCGCGCCAAGTAGCAAGCTCCTCATCCTTCTGTTGCTGCAACAGAACATCAGCATCACTCAAAGACATGATTAGTAGGTTAGTGGAAAAATCAAAATCTGTTTGGTGGAAACACTCATAACTCACTCACAACTGACAAGAAAGGAGATCTTACTATTCCAAAGTGAATAGAGATGCTTTACCAAATGTAATCAAAGACTTATGCACTGATGTGATGAAGTGAATATCGGTATAGAGAACGATCACAGGGCACACATGTTATTTATGGTAGAGCTCTAGGTATGGTATCCTAAGTACACCGCAAACAAGTCCTAGTGTTGATCATACAAAAACCCAAGAAACACACACGTGGAGAAAAACGTGGCAATGCAACTATGAAGGGTGTTGCACTACTCTCGAGAGACACTAGCAAAGCTCACAGTAAATAGGCACAAGATTGCTCAATCTACTGGTGCACAAAGATATCACTAGGCCTCTTGCTCAAATTCTCCTTTTTTTTCTCTTTTTCTTTTGTATAGCTTCTTTCTCTTTTTGCCTTTTCTTTTGCTATTTTCCTTTTTCTCTCTTTTTTTAAATATATATCACACACAACCAAATTACAAAGCAAAGCACCAAAATCCTAGGAGCAGCCTGTAGGAGCGGAAACTAGTCTCAATGGGCAAGTTTGTACACCTATGAAATAGAATGGATGTGGCTAAGGTTATGTAAAAGTGTAATTTTTCACACTTTGTAAGGATGGCTGTCGTGGCAGAAAAATCAGCTCAAAATCGTGCCATGGAAGAGGTTTCTGTACCGCGGCAGAAAAACTGGCCGAAACTATGCCGCGGCAGAACGGCGGCAGAGCAGCGGCGCGCGGCAGAGAACACGTGCAAAGACGTGCCGCGGCAGAAATGGCGGCAGAAAACGGGTGCGCGGCAGAGCAAAATCATGCCGCGGCAGGAGTCCGATCTGGGGCGGACTTGGTTTCGCGGTAGCAGAGTCGGTAAGAATTTTTTTTTATCTGTTGAACCGACTCGGCCACGGATCTGTAATCAGGACTCTTGCGCGGATCAGATCTAGCTTGTGGCGGCGGAAAACTAAGGTGGATTCGACTAGAACAAGAAGAAAAACAAAGAGCAGATCTAGATCTAGACTAAAATAAGAACACGACCAGCAACTATTACTCGAATACGCTGTAATCTAGGCTATGACAACTCTTCTTATGGGCTTTTTCTGTATAGGAAGAAAAACACGAACTAATCTATGGATGGATTGTGGATTGCTTACCGAGTAAACGATGAAATCTGATGCCAAGATGATATGGGGTGGCCCGATCTTCTCAGCAAGCACTTCTCGATGGTGATGGTGGATGATAGATAACTAGTGTGTAGCTATGATCTCTTCCGCTCGAACCCTGATGCCAATGCAACAGCTCTCGAACCTTGTAGGATATTCACAACACCACACTCTTGCGCATGTAGCCGTCGACCATGAACTGTAGTTTAGAATCTACTAATTCCTAATGGAACAATAGATCTCACTCAATTGCAGTTGGTAGAAATCGATCACAAGTAATTCCATAGGTTCTATGAAAGAAACAACTCCAAAATAATTTTAACGTGGTCTAGACCTAACTATGTGTGGCACCCCATCTATTTAAGGACTAAGGGGTAGGCGGCCAATACTAGGAAATAGTGGCTCGACTCAACCTAGACTAGGATACAACCGACCCAAAGTGTGGCGGCTCAAGGCGCACAGGCCTACTCTGCCGTGGCAGAGTTGGACCCGGTTTTTCTGTTGCGGCAGCCTGCCGTGGCAGAGTCTGGGCTGGTTTTCGTGCCGTGGCAGAAAACTGCGTGGTTTCTCTGCCGCAGCAGAGATCCCTCGACCAAGTGTTAATCTTTTCATGGGGTGCTCCTTGTGCTTCCTCCCTCTCCTCCCTCACGCATTCTTCATTGATCAACAAACCATGTTCCATTAGCTCCTCGCTTCGTGCTACACCTTCTTCTCCCAAGTACCTGATCATACAATAATTCAAAGACTTAGGTAGTATAAAATTCTCATTAACTAAAACACCAGGTTCATTAAGAAACAAGTTCACCTGTTGTTCTAGTAGCTTAGCACGAGCTCTTGTAATTGGTCCAATCCTTATCTCATTGGATTGATCTTTCTTTGCAGTAGTTGGAACATCCTCAGTAGTAATTGGTGTAGGTGTAACTATATTGATGTCCTCATCAGAAAGGATTCTGGGTCCATGGCATTGACTCCTTTCGACACACCAAAATCGAAATGAGTTGTTGCCGTGGAGACCGAATCCTTTACTTGATTTACCATTGGACATAACATGCCCATGCTATATGAATCGTGGAAGTATTTCTCTTCTTTTGTCTTTGGTGATATGAATAGTATGAGGAACGAATCCAAGTCATTCTTGGTTTGCTTTTTTTGGTCTTTATTCGAAATGCCTGTTGGGTTCACAGCATAGAAAACAAAAAAATTCCTACGAAGAGAACTATACGCCAAGATCTATCTACTAGATAAAGAGAAACGGGTGGATATACATCCATGGAGAACTTACCCTCGTAGACAATAGAGTTTTGTTAACGAGTTGGAACTCGTGGATGATGTAGTCGTACGCTTGCCGATCTCAAGATCGTGTGGAAGTCCAAGCGCCGCAAATCAGCAGCGCATCCGTCCTCACACACACATTCAAGCCACCGGAAAAACTCCACCTCCTCGCTCCAGCGAATCAGCAGAAGCAGCAACTCCTTCCAGACGCAAGGCCACCGGGAACATGTATCTCGCTAATCCGAGACCATGGGGGAATATCTAGAGGGGAGAGAGATCCTTCACGAGGAGGTGTGCTTTGTGAGGGAGGAGAGGGGGGCCTTTTGTAGGAGAGGGGGGCTCCTCCCATACCATGGCCGGTGGCCAAGGAGGGTGCCCCCACCTCTTCCTCATTCATGTGGTGGAAGCTCCACTCACATCAATTTTGACTCCACCCAAAATTCCACTCACATGCATTAAATTTCCACCAAATTTAATGCTACTCTCAATTAATAAAACTCTTTTATGTATTTTATTCAGAATTTTGTTAATTACTTTAATTAACAAACATTCACATAAAACCCTTTGCAACATTTCAATATCACATGCAGAACCACTTTCTGCAATTTCACCCGAAAAAATTCTGGTTTCTATCAAAACAATTCCTGCGCTTTGCAATCCTTTTGTATGAAACATATGTGCTCCTAAATGGTGTCCGACAACTCTTAAGTGTGTCACCCTACGGTTCGCGAATAATGCAGACATGATTGAGACTCCTCTCAGGTCAATAATCAGATGCGAGACCTGGAGATCCATACTGACTCCTGCACATTCAATGATGACTTCTATGATCGTGAGAGCCTTTAACGCTAGTAATTTAATCCCTTTGTCTCATGATATAATACATGTCCAAGATTCGATCATCGGTATCCAAATACCTAGTTTGATCTCGTTATCGACATGCATTCTTTTCTTGTTCCTGTGATATAACATTCTAGTGATCACATCACTTTCTTGCAAGCTATCTTAATGTGATATCACCGAGAGGGCCCAGAGTATATCTATCCGTCATCAGGATTGACAAATTCCACTCTTGATCCATGAGCCTCAACATAACACCTTCATAGCACTGAACCCACCTTTATAGTCACCCTGTTACGGTGTGACATTTGATGTTATCAAGATACTCTTCCGGTGTTAGCAATTAACATGATCTCATGGTCTAAGGACTAAGATTACTTCGTATGATGTTATAGCAATATAAACATAATGACTTTGACGTAATGCTATACTTCGGATGAATGTTCATCACATCATTTCACAAATGTTGTGACCTCGTTATTAACAACATCCAATGTCCATGATCAGGAAACTTTGATCATCTTGTTAATCAATGAGCTAGTCTATAAGAGAGGCATAACTAGGAACCCTTTTTGTTTATTAAACACACATGTATTGACGTTTCCTATCAATACAATTATACCATGCAAAATAAACATCTATCATATACAAGGAATACATAATAACAACTTTATTATTGCCTCTCAGGGCATATTTCCTTTTTACTCCCACTTGCACTAGAGACAATAATCTAGTTTACATAGTGATAAATCTAACACCCATGGAGTTCTGGTGTTGATCATGTTTTGCCCTAGGGAGAACTTTAGTCAACGGATTTGCTACATTTAGGTTCGTGTGTACTTTAAAAATCTTTATATCTCCATCCTTGACATGCTCGCGGATGGAGTGAAACCGGCGCTTAATATGCTTGGAATTCTTGTGAGACCTTGGTTCCTTGGCGTTGGATATGGCTCCATTGTTTTCACAATAGATCACCATTGGGTCCAATGCACTAGGAACCACACCTAGTTCTATTACGAACTCCTTCATCCAAACTGCTTCCTCCGCTTCTGAAGCAGCAACATATTCCGCCTCCGTTCAAGAGAAATACGTATCCGGATTGAGACTTAGAGTCACCCGGATCGGTGTCGAAGCTAGCATCGACATAACACTTAGCGACTAGCTCTTCTTCACCTTTGTATACAAGAAACATATCCTTAGTTCTTCTCAAGTACTTAAGGATATTCTTGACCGCTATCTAGTGTTCCGAACCTAGATCAGATTGGTACCTACTAGTCAAACTAATAGCATGTGCCACATCTGGTCTTGTACATAGCATGGCGTACATTATAGAGCCTATGGCTGGGGCAGAGGGGATCTTATCCATTATCTCACTTTCTTCCGCCGTAGCCGGACTTTGAGTCTTACTCAATGTCTTGCCTTGTAACATAGGTAAGAACCCCTTCTTACTTCCGTTCATATTAAACTTCTTTAATATCTTATCAAGGTATGTACTCTGCGATAGCCCAATTAGGCGTCGTGATCTATCTCTATAGATTTTAATGCCTAATATATATGAAGCTTCACCAAGGTCCTTCATCGAAAATTTGCTATTTAGATAACTTTTAACACTGTTTAAAAGATCTATATCATTTCCAATCAATAATATGTCATCCACATATAATATCAGAAATTCCACATTGCTCCCACTCACTTTCTTGTAAATACAAGCCTCTCCATAAGTTTGGACAGATCCAAACTCTTTGATCACCTCATCAAAGCGGAGATTCCAACTCCGGGATGCTTGCTTCAGTCCATAGATGGATCGTTGAAGCTTGCATACCTTATCAGCATCCTTAGGATCGACAAAACCCTTAGGTTGTATCATATACAACTCTTCTTCAATATTACCATTGAGGAACATAGTTTTGACATCCATCTACCATATTTCATAATCGAAATATGCAGCAATTGCTAACATAATCCTAACTGACTTTAGCATCGCTATGGGAGAGAATGTCTCATCGTAGTTAACTCCTTGAATTTGTCGAAACCCCTTTGCGACAAGTCGAGCTTTATAGAAGGTCACATTGCCATCAGCATCAGTTTTTCTTTTGAAAATCCATTTATTCTCAACGGCCTTTCGATCGTGAGGTAAGTCCACCAAGGTCCAAACCTGGTTTTCGTACATGGATTCCATCTCGGATTTCATGGCTTCTAGCCATTTGTTGGAACCAGGGCTCATCATCGCTTCTTCATACGTTGTAGGGTCATCTATTTCATCAATCATGAAATTCATAACAGGATTGCCATACAGTTCAGGAGTTGCACGTGTCCTGCTGGACCTGCGAGGTTCGGCAGTATCCTCTTTCGGAGTTTCATGATCATTATCATTAGCTCTCTCTTCATCAGGTGAAGTCAATTCCGAAACAATTTCTGGTGCTGCTCCACTCGCCAATTCGTGAAGAGAAGGTTCAATAACCTCTTCGACTTCTACCTTCCGACTACTCACACCTTTCACGAGAAACTCCTTCCCAAGAAAGGATCCATTCTTGGCAACAAAAACCTTGCCCTCGGATCTGTGATAGAAGGTATGCCCAATCGTTTCCTTAGGGTATCCTATGATGACGCATTTTTCCGCTTTGGGTTCGAGTTTATCTGGCTGAAGTTTCTTCACATAAACATTGCATCCCCAAACTTTAAGAAATGACAGCTTAGGTTTGTTTCCAAACCATAATTCATACAGTGTCATTTCAACGGATTTAGATGGCGCCCTATTTAAAGTGAATGTAGCGGTTTCTAGTGCATAACCCCAAAATGATAGTGGCAAGTCAGTCAGAGACATCATAGATCGAACCATATCTAATAAAGTACGATTACAATGTTCCGACACACCATTACGTTGTGGTGTCCGGCAGGCGTGAGTTGTGAAACTATTCCACAGTCTTTCATATGTGTGCTAAACTCGTAACTAAGATACTCTCCTACATGGTCGGACCGCAGAAATTTGATCTTTCTGTTACGATGATTTTCCACTTCATTTTGAAATTCCTTGAACTTTTCAAAGGTTTCAGAACTTATGTTTCATCAAATAGATATACCCGTATCTACTCAAATCATCCGTGAAAGTAACAAAATAACGATATCCACCTCGCGCTGACACACTCATTGGTCCACACACATCAGTATGTATGATTTCCAATAAATATGTCGCCCATTCCATTGAACCGGAAAACGGCGTTCTAGTCATCTTGCCTATAAGGCATGGCTCACATGTATCAAATGATTCAAAATCAAGTGATTCCAAAAGTCCATCAGAATGGAGCATCTTCATGCGTTTAACGCCAATATGACCTAGACGGCAGTGCCACGTATATGCAGATATATCATTATCAAGTTTAATCCTTTTAGCATCAACATTATGAATATGTGTAATACTACTATCGAGATTCAACAGAAATAAACCATTCAACACAGGTGCATGACCATAAAAGATATCATTCATATAAATCGAACAACCATTGTTTTTAGATTTAAAGGAATAATCACTTTGCATCAAACATGATCCAGATACAATGTTCATGCTCAGTGAAGGCACCAAATAACAACTATTCAGATTTATAACTAATCCCGACGGCATATGGAGAGGCAGCGTTCCAACGGCGATCACATCAACTCTTGATCCATTGCCAACCCGCATCGTGACCTCATCCCTTGCTAGCTGTCACTTGTTCCGTAGCCCCTGAATCGAGTTACATATATTACCAACCGATCCCGTATCAAATACCCAGGTGCCACTGCAAGTACTAGTCAAGTACACATCAATAACATGTATATCACATATACCTTTGTTTGCCTTGCCGGCCTTCTTGTCCGCCAAATACTTGGGGTAGTTGCGCTTCCAATGGCCAGTCCCCTTGCAATAGTAACACTCGGTATCAGACTTAGGGCCATCTCGGGATTTCTTTTCAGTTGCGGCAATAGATTTTCCGCCCTTCTTTCCCTTCTGCTTGCCTTTCTTGTCCTTCTTGAAACCGGTGGTCTTATTGATCATCAACACTTGATGTTCTTTCCTAATCTCCACTTTTGTAGTCTTAAGCATTGACAGAAGCTTGGGAAGAGACTTCTTCATGCCCTGCATATTATAGTTCATCACGAAGCTCTTGTAGCTAGGTGGCAAAGATTGGAGAACACGATGTATGCCTAAGTTAATGGGAATCGTTATTTCCAAGGACATAAGCTTATCAGTGTACCTAGACATTTTGAGTACGTGCTCACTAACGGAGTTGTTCTCCTCCATCATGCAGCTAAAGAACTTTACAGAAGCATTATAACTCTCTACGGCAGCATGGGTATCGAAAATCATTTTCAATTCTCCCATGGTATCAAAGGCATTGCCATTTTCGAAATGCTTTCAAGATTCTGGCTCTAGCCCATACAGTATGCCGCAATGAACTAAGTTATGGTCCTCCTGACGAGTTATATAGACATTCTTTTCCTCGTCAGGGGCATCAGGAGCTGGTGGGGGGCCTAGCAGCACCTCTAGCACATATTGCTTTTGTCCAGCAGTGAGGAGAATCCTCAAATTCATAGCCCAGTTGGTGAAGTTGCTACCATTCGCAGCAAGTTTCTCTTTCTCCATGAACACATTGAAATTAAAAGCAGGTGGTGCCATCTACAACAGAATTTGTAAAGTATATTTAGACTAAGTTTATGATAGATTGAGTTCAACTAATCTAAATTACTAATGAACACCCACTCAAAAATGACATCCCTCGTGTCTTTTTGGTGATTACATGAACCAAATCCACTACACCAAGTCCGATCATCACGTGAGTCGGTGTACCTTCAAAGGCGAGCATCTATATGGGCATCATATCAACTATATGACTCATGCTTAACCTTTCAGTCCGTGTTTCGAGGCCATGTCTGTACATGCTAGGCTCGCCAAGTAAGAACCTTAGTATTCGCGTGTCTAAAACTGTCTTACACCTGTTGTATGAAAGCGTAGAGTCGAGTACACCCGATCATCATGTGATGTCTCGAAATACGATCCATAGAATGGTGCATACTTAAGGAAGAACACATTTTATCTTGATATCTGAATGAGGGATCATCTTACAATGCTACCAAAAGCGCCAAACTAGCAATATAAGATGAAAACATCTAATGTGTAAAGTGAGATGATATGGTCCATGCATTTGATCTCTATCATTTGCATCATGGTATGATCTCTATCATTCCTTTGTGTGTAAGGCCAAGGTCTATGGAACTTACACGTTAAGTGTGTTGTAAGAGTATCTATCATACATATACTTACAACAATACCATATCAAGACACTAGCCCAGCAAAGATCTAAACTAGACGCCTCTAATTTATCAATTGCAAGTTTTACGTGGCTTAGGGCTTTCGGAGATAGAACCGGTCTTACCTACGAACATGAACCACAACGAGGATAACCAAGTTATTAGCAACTCGTTGTAAATCAGATATTAAATATAGTAGGAGAGACAGACACCCGCTAGCCACTTATGCAAAACTAGTTGCATGTCAGCCGTGGAACCGGTCTCATGTACGATGACATATAAGGTTGGTCCGGGCTGCTTCATCCCACTATGCCACCAATATCCAAAATACATAGAAGATGCAATAACATGATCATCATCGCCCACATATAAACATATGTGTACTACCCATGCAAAGCACATACGCATAGATCAGGCTCTGATACCACTGTTGGGTTCGCAACATAGAAAACAAAAAAATCCTACGAAGAGAACTATAGGCCAAGATCTAACTACTAGATATAGAGCAACAGGTGGATATACATCCATGGAGAACTTACCCTCGAAGACAACAGAGTTTTGTTAACGAGTTGGAACTCGTGGATGATGTAGTCATACGCTTGCCGGTCTCAAGATCGTGTTGAAGTCCGAGCGCCGCCAATCAGCAGCGCATCCGTCCTCACACACACGTTCAAGCCACCGGACAACCTCCACCTCCTCGCTCCAGCGAATCAGCGGAAGCAGCAACTCCTTCCAGACGCAAGGCCACCGGGAACATGTATCTCGCTAATCCGAGACCATGGGGGAATATCTAGAGGGGGAGAGAGATCCTTCACGAGGAGGTGTGCTTTGTGAGGGGGGAGAGGGGGCCTTTTATAGGAGAGGGGGGCTCCTCCCCTAGCATGGCCGGCGGCCAAGGAGGGTGCCCCCACCTCTTCCTCATTCATGTGGTGGAAGCTCCACTCACATCAATTTTGACTCCACCCAAAATTCCACTCACATGCATTAAATTTCCACCAAATTTAATGCCACTCTCAATTAATAAAACTCTTTTATTTATTTTATTCAGAATTTCGTTAATTACTTTAATTAACAAACATTCACATAAAACCCCTTGCAACATTTCAATATCACATGCATAACCACTTTCTGCAATTTCAGCCGAAACAATTCCGGTTTCTATCAAAACAATTCCTGCACTTTGGAATCATTTCGTCTAAAACATATGTGCTCCTAAATGATGTCCGGCAACTCTTAATTGTGTAACCCTACGGTTCGCGAATAATGCAAACATGATTGAGACTCCTCTCAGATCAATAATCAGAAGCGGGACCTGGAGATCCATACTGACTCCTACACATTCAACGATGACTTCTGTGATCGTGAGAACCTTTAACACTAGTAATTTAATCCCTTTGTCTCATGATATAATACATGTCCGAGATTCGATCATCGGTATCCAAATACCTAGTTTGATCTCGTTACCGACATGCACTCTTTTCTCATTCCCGTGATATAACATTCTAGTGATCACATCACTTGCTTGCAAGCTATCTTAATGTGATATCACTGAGAGGGCCCATAGTATATCTATCCATCATCAGGATTGACAAATCCCACTCTTGATCCATGAGCCTCAACATAACACCTTCATACCACTGAACCCACCTTTATAGTCACCCTGTTACGGTGTGACGTTTGATGTTATCAAGATACTCTTCCGGTGTTAGCAATTAACATGATCTCATGGTCTAAGGACTAAGATTACTTCTTATGATGTTATAGAAATATAAACATAATGACTTTGATCGTAATGCTATACTTCAGATGAATGTTCATCACATCATTTCACAAATGTTGTGACCTCGTTATTAACAACATCCAATGTCCATGATCCGGAAACTTTGATCATCTTGTTAATCAACGAGATAGTCTATAAGAGAGGCATAACTAGAAACCCTTTTTGTTTATTAAACACACATGTATTGACGTTTCCTATCAATACAATTATAGCATGCAAAATAAACATCTATCATATACAAGGAATACATAATAACAACTTTATTATTGCCTCTCAGGGCATATTTCCTTCAATGCCAATGATTAGAACGTGTTGTGGCATCATGTATATGACTATGCTGTTGTTCGATCTGGTGTGCCAAGTAGACTAGTAATTTGGGCATATAGTCTACTTTCCGCACAAGATCGAACAGCGAGCATTGTTATTTTTGTGCCCAACCTAAGTAGGAGGCACTAATCCAAGTCATTCTTGGTTTGCTTTTTTGGTCTCTTTTTGAAATGCTGATAATTAGAACGTGATTTCTTACATCTTGTTGCACCCATATATATATATGCATGATCTTATCTTGTGAACTGCTATTGCTTTCCACTTACATAGATAATATCATCTATCTTGTGTACAGGAGATGGCGAAGAAGTGTTATGTCATGTACGTCGATAAGGTTCTAGGTGTGTACGAGGAGTGGGAAGACTGCCATAAGCAAGTGAATGAATTCTCGGGTAACAGCTACAAAGGCTACAAGACTAGAGAGGTGGCGGAAGAGAAGTGGAGGAGGCACGGGAGGAAGAAGTGGGGGAACTTCCTCGTGATCACCACCTTGTTGCTCTTCATGGTAGGTTATGTGCTCTACTTCATCTAGCTATAGCTCCGTCGTCGGAGTTGTAATGTGATTGTGAACTTGTACTCGGAGGTGTGAACTTGTGGCACAAACACTTGGTGTTGTGTGAAAACTTGGCACTTGTTGATTCTAGTTGATGTATGAACTCGTATGTCGCGATTGATGTGTAATGTACTTGTATTCATGTTGTTTCTATTATGCTTTGGCCAAATTGAAAGTTTCTAGAAAATTATGTGTTGTTTATACTGTATTCTGGACTGTATTGTATATTTGAATACCTATATATTATTATGTATATTTGAAAATTGTTGTAAAACTTGAATTTCGAAAATATTATAGGAGGCGCATACAGGGTACTATAGGAGGCACATATACTATAAATATACGAGGCGCGTTCTAAAACATATGCGAGGTGCATATGATATGCGTCTTGCATAAAAAATAGTGGAGGCGCGGTGCTAGAGGCACATACGATATGCGCCTCACATAGCATTTTTGGTGCGCCTCGCATAGCATTTTCCCTAGTAGTGATATAAGAAGGTCCATTCCAAATAAAACCCCATGGTAACCTATCTTCTCTTCTTCATTCTTTGGTTGTTTGGTCTTTGTATATCTTTGGGAAGATCCTTTTTAATTTTTATTTTGAAATAAAATAAAGCATATGCATAAGAAGAGAGAAACCTAAGCTATATCTATCTATACAATCTAACTAAACCCTAACCCTACCCTCTTGGTTTGGCTAAACCAAACCATCCACTACACCCTAACCTACCTAGCCCATACCCAAATCTACCCCAACCGGAGCTACACCCCCATGTGTGTGTGCATGTGCTCATGTCATGTGTGTGTGCACCATCACCATACCTCCCTCCTTGCCTTGGTTCTGTAGAAATCCATCCCACACCTAGCCCGTCTACCTCCTCCCCTGGTCCCCCTCTCGTCCCTCTTTAAGTAAGAAAGCAAGAGGGAGAGAGAAGTTTCAACCGCCCGAGTCCCTCTCCCGTCCTTTATGCAAAAGGAAAAAAACCATGGTAGCATGTTCCTCTTATCTTCCCACCTAACCAGATCTCTAGGTCGAGATCCAGCTCTAGCAGCCCCCTCTCCCTCCTTCCTCCTTCCCCAAGATTGGCCATGGCCACCCTTGGCTCTCCAAAACCCTAGCTTGCCATAGCCGCAACACCTTCTTCTTCTAGCGACCAGAAGTGCACCAAGGACATCCAGCGGTACTAGGAGCTTCCCAAGGGTCGTCCATGTTGCCCAGTATTGTTCCCATGCCTGGAGAACCGCCGAAGGAGGCGCAGCGCCACCATGCCTGAGATCTCCTGGAAGCACCTCGTTGACAGCCTCACCTGCTTTTTCATCTACACCACCTTGCCTGGCTTGCACATAAGTACGAGGTGAGCACTCTATACCACCCAGATATGCTAGCTTTCTCTCTAATGCCGTGCCTCACCACCGTGCACGACATCATGCGCGCTCGCTGCCTCGGGAGTGCTAGTAGTTGTCTCTGTGGTCCATGTTCAGCGTGTTATAGCCATCGCTGTGGTGCTCTATTTTGCACGATCCCTGAAAGGATGTTGTAGCTAAATATTATGTCTTCAAAACAATCTAAAGAACATTCAAAACCATCCAGTGAATCCCTGGGTTGATCGGAAGATCGATGTCCGAACTAGATCTGCTTGTTCTGTCACTATGTTCATCGCAAAACGACGCTCGTCATGGTCCACTCCAGCATGAATTGATCACACCACAGGTAGCACTTTTCCTCCCCATAATTTTGAGTACTCATAAGCCTTATTCCGTTCAGCGAGCGTGGAGAAATCCACCCCGCAAGCATCAGCCATCTCTAGATGAGCACGTCATCAGGTTCAGAAGTGTAACTTTTGTTTGTCAGAGAAACAACATTAGGAGACGTGTTATGAACAGTCGCAGCCCCTTTCAAACACAAAGTTTACCCAGCCTAGTTGGTCACCGGGATGATTTGAACCAGGCCAAAGCCTAAGGTCTCGGGTTCAAGTCCCTGCGGCCTTTTTCTTTTTGTTTTCGACACCGCAGGCCCACCAATCAGCCACACCCAGTAAGCAAACTGGGCGCACTAACCAGTGCCTGCGGCTAGGTTTGGCTGAGTATAAAAGTTTGGTTTCCTTTTGTTTTTTAGAAAAAGAAAAAGAAAATAAATATAAATGCATAACTCAATATCTTTAATCTTGTAAATGCAAATAATACATAGTATATACGTTTTTTGATTAGAAAATGACAGGAATATGAATATGCTATTTCAAATAAATTCTGGGCATTTCAAATTTTTGAATTATTAAAATGCTATTAAATGCCTATTTCTTAATAATTCCATATCTTTTAAACCGTAATTCCGAATTTGACAAATAATATGTCTAAATCGATCAACGCGACAATACCGTTCTAATTATGCATTCCATTATATGAATTCAAGCATGCATCATATAAATATTAAATATTGAGAACAGTTTATGGGAGTAAAACATGCCTAAATAAAAAATAAAGTGCTTTATTATAGTTCCCACATCTCACCCATGCCATGCTATGTTATATCATGCAATTGTGCATCATTATATCATGGCATACCTTGTTTGCTTGTTGCATATATTCATATGATTGTGCACTTTATTTATTATAGCCCTTGTGTGTGTGGCTTCTATTCCGAATAAATGTCGATCAAGGGAATTATCAGGAAAACCAAGAGTACTACCTAGATCCGGTTATCCAACTACTGATTCGACAGGCAAGCATTCCCCATGCTTGCATACATATAGTGATATGGGGTAACCCTGTTGGTGGCCCGATCTTCACGAATCTCGTGGTCAAATCGATGGGAAAGCGAGGGGAAAGGGAGAAGGTAGCGGAAGCGGACGCACACCTCGCGAAGAACACGATGAACACAGGAAAAACTCACACGATACAAGGCAATTGCTCCCGCTGGTGGCCACCGGTCCGATAGAATCCTCGCAAGGAAAGATTGGTCAACGTGCTCCCTCGATCCCACGCGGAGAGGGAAGAACACCTTGGAGAGGGTCTTGACATCTTGGCAAAGGGACACCAATGCCAAGGCCTTGTACAACGAGGGAGGCGCGATGCAAACTCCAACGAGGTGGTGACGATAGTCGATCCCCTTTGGTAGAAGGGAATGAGGCAAAACTAGAGATTCCACAAAGGGGGTTGCCTTTAGTCTATCATCTATGCCTAAGGGATATAATGAGGGGTGGGGGCTCTATTTATAGGCCAGCCACAAGTTCAGGGGTAGTTTGGGCATAAAACTAGGGTTTGGTGTGGAATAGAGGGGTACATGGGCCAAGGGCCCAGATGTTGGCTCGTAGGCCAATCACTTAGGTCGGATAGTCCGGGTAGGGTGTACCGAACAGTCAGGGGTGGCCAGACACTCCGGGTATTTTCCTGGTAGAGTATAATGTGGCCTACTGACTGTCCAGGCTAGGATGGGGCCGGGGCCAGCCGGATACTCCGGCGTGGTTGGGTCGGACACTCCGGTTGCATCGGACATTCCGGCTAGCATCGGGCAGACTCTCCAGGGCGATGACGGTAGAGACTCCGGTTATGGAGCTGGCTGCTCCTAGTCCATCTTCTTGGGTGACTTGGGGACGATCTTGGGGACTTGGCGTTGTAGATGTAGTAGCGTCCATAGGACGGGCTGCATCAGTTCCCCCCTTCAAAAAGAGTCATCCTCGACTCTTCATGCTCATCACTAAGAATAGGATGTCGAGAGACCTTCTTGATCCTCGGGTTCACCATATAGTCGTCCTCGGGAAGATTGTATTGACAACACTTCAATGTTCCTTCGTCTTTCATGAAGCCTAAAAAGCGCACCACTAAAGCGAAACAACACTCAAAGCATAGCCAATTCATGAAAATTATAGCATGAGTCCTCAAGTAGAAGGAGGTCACCTTATGGTGTAGAGGTAGCTTGTTGAAGGGAAGCCATAGGTAACTCTCTTCGATTCGTCTTGTCAACTTATGGTCCATAGAGGTTGACACGTAAGCAATTGTACCTTCACACAAAGACCAAGCAACATATGTTTGTGTGTGATAGAGGAGCATCTCGTGTGTGGCATGTCCATTCTTGTTCGCAACACTATTAGCACAACTCAAGTATCGCAAACGAAATGCGTATGCAAGGTCAAAGTGCATGGAAGTTAATTGAACATCATCCAAATGTGGGAACTCGAAAACTCCATATAACGTCTTAGTGTGGCACTCAAAGCAATGGACTAAAATATTGGTCAACATCTTTGATGCAAGGATAGGAGAATTCGGCAAAAACAAATGAGGAAAGATATCCAAAACAACATCATTATGTGTGCAAACCAACCATTGGAAAGAACAATTGTTCAATATGTTGGATGCCATACACATATCATCAAAAGCCAAAATCATGGGGGTATGAGTATCACAAGAGGAAGAAAAAACAACATGTTTGCAAACAAACCATATGAAAGAGCAATTTTTCCTTATGTTTGTTGCAACAACGATATGAGAGACTTGGAAGCTCTCATGACAATACATGCTCATAATGGCATTATGGTTGCACACAAAGCATCAGAAAGAGAAATTGTTCAACATTTTTGTTGCAACACACAACGCATTAATATCCAATAGCGAAGAAACATGATTGTCACAAGGTGAAAAAATACCATTAACATGCTTGCAATCAAACCATAGGAAAGATCAATTTGTCAACATGAAAGATGAAAAGCATGCAAAAGGTATCAGAGCTGGGTTCGATCTTGAACTCACTTGGGGGATGCTCTCTAAAGCTCTTTTTGTCAACTCGTGCTCAACCGAGGTTGACATTCTTGTGTGGGTAGCTACACACATCATACAAAAAGGAAGAATGTGTGTGCATGGTAGAGAAACACATCATCCATCATGACGTATCTCTTCTTATGCACATCACAATTAGTGTCAAGCAAGTGTAACATAGGTGCATGGTGAGTATGCAAGCAGGGAACATGCTTATCATGGGAATCATCAAAATCTCCAAAATTTGAGAAAGATATGGGGTCCATCTCAATATAAACCATATTAGAATTATTATTGCAAGCAAAACAAGTGAAAGGGAAATTATTCAACTTATTGCAAGCAACATGAGAGATTGTAAAAAATTCATGACAAAGCATGGTTCGAGGGGTACCATTGGTAACATCATTGCAAGCAAAACATTGGAAAGAGCAATTGTTCAACAAAGTGCAAGCAATGATATCATCAACGTAATGTTTAGAGCATGGCATGTATATGGCAACATCATCACAATAAAATAATTTCACATGCTCAACATTATCCAAAGGAAAAGTATCACATGGAAATACCAATGAGTCATATGTGATATCACAAACATCATCCATAGCATGCCAATCATCACAAGTCATCATGTCCACTAGTGGGATCATGGCATCATCAACACCCTTATTTTTACCTTGTTCATACCTCTCATATGAAGTGGGTGTTGTGGTAGTATTGGTCTCCATGTGGGCGACTTCTTCATCATGTATGGGGATGGCATCATCTTCATCCACCATGTTCATCTTCTTGGTCATAGGCATCATCATCTCCAAGCTTGGCGCTTCTTGATCCATGAAACCTAGCACATCATGAGAAAACACACAAGAGGTGGAGGGTAAGTCGTTAGCCATCAAAGTGCTCTCACATGACCTATCAACTACCATTATCAACTCACTCGGTGTATCACCCATGCCCTTCAAGTGGAAGCACTCAATCTCACGTAAGGTGGAGTCACTCATCTCACTCTTGCTCTCACTCAAGTGGGATAAGTGGCTCTCATACTCACATGGGATTGGTACCACATCATCACTCAAGAATATAGGGATAGGCTCGGTGTGCTCCACTCCATGCGCCTCCTTTGGTGAAGGGAAAGTCCCATGCTCACCATTCTTGACCTTGTCGTCGTCTTATACTTTGGGTGCCATTGTGGTCGTGGCACTCAAATTGGAAGTATTAGTCCTTGACACCACCTTCGCTCTTGCATCCACTTGTTGGAAAAGCAACTCGTTTTCTTCTATCTCTTGGGGGGTCATGTTTTTGACGACCTCATCCAATTTCCCAAGTAGAGATCCATCTCTTGCTTGAATTACATTCTTGGAGTGCTCAAAGAAGAAGTTGCATTGAAACTCTTGTAGTTGGATGCTTCATCTTGAAATTGGAGTCTTGGCGTTGAATCTTGATGGCGTGAAAGAAGGCTTGCTCTTGGTGCCATTTTGGTGGTGGCACTAGTAGTTGAAGGTGCCTTATGATGGTGTCAATGGAGGTCATTGGCATGCCTTGTCGAAGGTTTATGTTGGAGAACACTTGGTCATCCACAAGACGCTCGCAATGATGATCCTTTTCCTTGGAACTCTTCTTTTGATGGTGGTGCCTTCTTGAGCTTGGTTGAGCATTATGGATGGTGCTCAACATGTATTCTCCGTCTTCCTGGCGAAGATGCCTTGAACGACATATTGTATCCTCTTGGTGTTGGCGATGATCTCTAGAGGATGTATGTCGATGAAGATTCTTGCTTCGTGGTGCCTCTTTTGGAAGATGATGTTTGGGCGCCACTCTTCTTGGAGTAGATGGCACTTGATACCTTGGAGGTAGATGCACTTGACGCCTTGGAGGTGGTCGTGCTTGGCTCCTTCGAGATAGTGGCGCTTGACGGCTTGGAGGTGATGGCGCTCGTCACCTTGGAGATGGTGGCGCATGACTCCATGTAGGTAGTCGCGCTTGACGCCTTGGAGGTGGATCATCGAAGTAGGTGGTGCCCTTTGGTGTGGAACGCTTGGCCTTGAAGGTCATGGTTTCTTGATGATGCGCCTCCGCTATCTTGGCATAGTAGTCCTCCATCTCCAATCGGTGGAGGTATTCTTCATGGCTCATGGAAGAGCCCTCGAAGTGGGTGATGCTCGCCATGTCCTCCATGCTTGGTGAGGCGGTGTCGTTGTAGCACTCGAAGTTGTCCATGCTTGGGGAGTCGTTGTTGATGTAGTACTCTATATCACCCAAGCATGTGGAGCCATTGTCGGTGTAGTGTTCCATGCATGAGGAGCCATTATATATGTAGAGCTCCAATTCCTCCATGCTTGAGGAGCCATAGTTGATGACGTGCTCCATGTCTTCCATGCATGTGGAGCTGTCATAGGTGCAATGCTCTGAATCCTCAAAGCATGCGGAGCCAATGTCGGTGTAGTGCTCCATCATGTCCTCTATACTTGTGGAGTCGTAGTCGTGGTGGCTCATCATAGATTCTTCATATATATCATCCTTGGTTCCGGAGTCCCTAGACATGATTCAGAATACCAAGTGGTGTATATGGAAGTGGTAGAGGTGTTAGGGATGCAACATCAAACCTTACTTTACTTTGGAAGATAGTATCCCGCAAGTGGAAAAACTTGAGAGAAATCAAAACCAAGCAAAGTTAAGTTCACGCGGAACACCAAAACCGAGTAACCACTAAAAACACACACACACACAAAGCTTATGGTGGATAGGTATGGAAGGTGGCATGTCAAAGAACAATCTGAACTCAAGATGTTGTAATGGCAAGTAAAGAACCACGATGATCACAAAGCAAAACAAGTCAATCCACAAGATAGGAATTATGTACAAGGAAACACACACGGTGGGATAAATGGGACTTGTGCGACAGAGAAAGTGAGCTAAGAACCAAATGATTACCTAGCGAAGACTATAAGATCGTGTCGCACAAGTGTAAGGAGAGACGCTAGTTCGATTGTAATCAATTGGTGGGATACAAGATATGCACAATAAGTACCACCTATTTGATGTTCATCGAGCTTGCGCTTCCTATTCTATGAGGCACTTGTTTCTTTCTTTCTTTCTTTTCTTTTTATTTTTCTATTTTTTCTTTTTCTTTTATTTTCTTTTTCACTTGCCTCTTCCTTGTGCCAACAACTATACAATATAACAATATGAGATAACACGCTCACAACTTTTGCTCGGAACTCTAAAGGTATCAAATGTGCATAGCCCAAGCAATCATAGGAGGAACTAGTCTCAATAGGTGTTTCTTGAATGCAAAGATAGTGTAGCTCACAAAGGAAAGCAAGTGGGGAGAAGTGGCGGAATGTTTATACCTTTCCTCGCCTATCTTCACCCTTTATTGGTGGATTCCGCCTTGCTCCCGGAATTTGGATGGAGTAGATAGCATGAACCACAAATATGATGATGTAGAGCTCTTTCTCCTCTTCAAAACGAGCTAAAGAACACAAAAATCCGATTTCGTATGCAAAAGTTATGCTCAAAACCATGAAGCAGATTTTTTGTCAGCAGGGGGCGGACATTCCGGGGCGCGCAGGCCGGACAATTCGGTCGGGGCGGATATTCCGGTCCGTTTAGGCCGGACACTCCGGTGGGACAGATATTCCGGTCCATTTAGGCTGGACATTCCGGTCCGGTCGATCCAGAACTTCTAGAACACGAACGGGACGAGTTTTGGCGGAAAAACTCGAACGAAAACCTCAAATTGGTGGGGGAAAACAAGGAATTAGGCCATGGGAACACAGGGGAAGGTAAATCAACAAGTTTAGCAAGTAACCTATGGATCAAAACCTACCAGAACGCACTCAAATCATAGATCGATCCAAAACACGAAATTGGGGCTATTTTTGGTGGAATTTTCGAATTTATGTGGAAAAGACCAAATCGATGAGAAAACCATGGCAACCAAAAGCTGCTGATACCATATGATATGGGGTAACCCCATGGGTGGCCTGATCTTCACGGATCTCGTGGTCAAATCGATGGGAAAGCGAGGGGAAAGGGATAAGGTAGCGAAAGCGGAAGCACACCTCGCGAAGAACACGATGAACACACGCAAAACTCACACGATACAAGGTCGATTGCTCCTGCTGGTGGCCACCGGTCCGATAGAATCCTCGCAAGGAAAGATCGGTCAACATGCTCCCTTGATCCCACGCAGAGAGGGAAGAACACCTTGGAGAGGGTCTTGACGTCTTGGCAAAGGGACATCGATGCCAAGGCCTTGTACAACGAGGGAGGCACGATGCAAACTCCAGCGAGGTGGTGATGATAGTCAATCCCCTTTGGTAGAAGGGGATGAGGCAAAAGTAGAGATTCCACAAAGGGGGTTGTCTTTAGTCTATCATCTATGCCTAAGGGATACAATGAGGGGTAGGGGATCTATTTATAGGCCAGCCACAAGTTCAGGAGTAGTGACATGGGTATACCTTACGGGTACTCGAGTTTGGCATATACGGTCCAGATATTATAGAAGCCCATGACGTTGCCAAGGCTCAGTACAGGATTTGGGTGACCCACGGAGACTCCGATTGCTTGCAACGCAAGAAGAAGCTTAAGATAGAAAGTTCAAAGGGACGAACCCTAATCTGTAACCGACTCGACCTGCTAGCCCAGACCTAGCCTATCTATATAAAGGCTGGGAGGGGGTGGCGAGAAGGACAATCACAACCCTAGTTTCCACAACCATCGCCAGATTGCATCTGCACACCCCCTATAACCTTCGACTCCCTCGATAATTCCAAGAGCAGACAAGCAGGAGTAGGGACCTCTACAAGGCCTGAACCTGGGTAAACCTTGCGTCCATGTGTGCTTGTTTGCTAGCCGATTGATGCCTCCAGCGCTCCCTCCTTCTCCAAAACCCAAGTCCATAACAATGGGCATTAACGAGTTAAACCCTCGTCAATTGGCGCCGTATGTGGGAATTGGGAGTGCTGATGTCGTGGCTTCTTCAGCCCCATCAACCGCGATCTACAACTCTGCAACAGTGGAGATTCGCTAGCTGTTCGGTGCTTTCAATTTCACTGTCCACACGCCGGACACTCGCACGGCTTTTGAGTCCGTGGGTGATGGGATCAGCCTAGCGATCAGGAGCTTTCGCTTCCAAGTCGGTCAACTGGGCATGCTTCGCATGCCCGACCAGCCGATGACACCCGCGATTGCTCCATCATCATGGTTCCGGCCACCAATCGGCACCCTCAGCGAGCTCAACACCCCGGCAACAGCTGGGAGCATGGACAGTGGCAGCAGTCGCGGATCCGACCTGGGTAGCTTGGCCATAGAAGATGGAGCCTATGGCTTCAGATCTAAAAGTTGTGGGAGCAACAGCTTCCCCAATCACTTCATGTGCGCCGTCATCAACACGGGCGACACCCGCGTCAATCGCGAAAATGCTGGCACTAGCACTGGACCGACCAACGGCGACATACCAGTCGCAAACGGTGGCCCTACCAACGGTGCGCCCACCAATAACGGGACGGGAGGAGAACCACACCTCACGGTGAATGAGAACACCGAAGAGCGCATGTTGATCAAGCTCAACGACAACGAATGGGACCGCTGTCGAGAAGCTCTACGGGGCAATCCCCTACCCCCCAACACATCGCAGGACATGCTGATGGGCTACCATTGGCTGCTGAAGGAAGAATTCAAATGCCAGCAGCAGGTAATGTCGCAACTCGAGGCGCACAGAAAGGTGGCGGACGAGTCGAGCCTTCGGCGAGCTCAGCTCTCCTCCCAAGGAGGATCCTCCTTCAACGGCAACGAGTACCTGGCCAACAAAAGACAATCTCGACTGGCCCACATCACCGACCAAGAACGTGTAGAAGCCGCAAAAGTCCTCGACTTTGGCTCTATGACAATGGATACGCGGGGCAACATGCTCCCGAAGATGCCGCAAGCTACGGTGACAGCAGCCACCATGTACCTCCTCAACAACCAGCCACCGGCTAGAGATCCGCGAGCTGCCATGCACCAATCTACAATCGCGGGCCTAGGGCTAATCGAGGCCATCCTCGATAAAGAGCCAACACCAGAGCCGAAGAAAATCAAGGCTCTGGCCAAATACTACTACTCGTACTCCTCCAACGATGACAGCCACGATCTATCACGGTGACGTCGCTCACGGTGGCATGACCACGACTACGACGCGCGTGATGACATCACACAACACAAAGTCGACAAGATGCAAGCAAGGCGCGCTCGCTCGAGTAATTCAGAAGAATATGAAACGGAGATCTACGACACCAGATGCTTCAGTAGAGCCATCAGGCAAAAGCGAATGCCTAAGGGATTCAAACTCCCATCGGAGAACCCAAAATTTGATGGCCTGCAGGTTCCGAAAATCTGGCTGGAGGTTGCCTAGACGTCAAGATCTCACCGAGTCTCCCTAGTCATCGTGCCGTTTCAAGAGAGAGTCCTCCGCCCGATGCCGATCCTAGGGATTGCGCCGGATCAGTCACTGCCGGCGTGAGCTATTAGTGTGTATTGTGGATTTGCGTGTGTGTTCTTCATGCGTGAGTTCGTCATGTTCATCCACCTCTCCTTCCCCTGCACTCCACCCTTGTTTTGAAAGGGATTCGTGAAAGATTGGGCCACCCTAGAGGTTTGCCTTCAACAGTGTTCCTAAGAAAGGTGGATTTACCATTGTTGAAAATGAACATAATGAGATGATACCTATTAGGACCGTTGTTAATCATAGGATGTGTATTGACTTTAGAAATCTTAATAAGGAAACTAGAAAGGATCATTATCCTTTGTCGTTTATTGATCAAACTTTAGAAAGGCTAGCTATGTACTCTCATTTTTTGCTACTTAGACGGTTATTCTGGTTTTTCTCAAATTGTTGTTCACCCTGATGACCAACTTAAAACTACATTTATTTGTCCTTACAGTTTATACGCCTATCGTCGGATGCTTTTCGATCTTTGCAATGCCCCTACCACCTTTCAAAGGTGTATCACTGCTATATTTGCCGATTATGTTGAAAGTATTATGGAAGTATTCATGGATGACTTCTCTGTTTATGGAACTTCCTTTCATCATTGTGTCCATAACCTTCATAAAGTTTTACAAAGATGTGAGGACACTAACTTAGTATTGAACTGGAAAGATGCCATTTTATGGTTCAAGAAGGTATAGTGCTTGGTCACAAAATCTTAGGTAAAGGTATAGAAGTTGATTGTGCAAAGATTGAAGAAATAGAAAGGCTTCAACCTCCATGAGATGTAAAAGGTATAAGGAGTTTCTTATGCCATGCTGGATTTTATAGAAGGTTCATTAAGAACTTCTCAAAAACACCGCTATACCTTTAACTAACTTTCTTCAAATGGATGTTGTTTTTAATTTTGATGAAAAGTGTCTTACTACTTTTAATATATTAAAAAAATCCCATCTTGAAGCTCCCATTATAAAACCACCTAACTGGAAGAAACCTTTTGATATATTCTATGAGTCTAGCCATGAATCTATGGGAGCAATTCTTTGCCACTATGATAGTGATGATCTTAATATCATTCATCATGCTAGTCACACCCTAAACGGGGCCCAAAAGAATTACGCTATGGAAGAAAAAGAATTTTTCACTATGGTTTTCTCCTGTGAAAAATTTAGATATTATATTATTAACTCTAAAATAAGAGTGCATACTGATCATGTTGGCTTAAAAGAGATTCTTGAAAGAACTGGGTTAAGCCGAGAATGATTCGATGGACTCTAGTTTTTCAAGAATTTGATTTGCAAATCCAAAGGAAAGAAGAGCAGGAGGAGGCATCCATGGACACTGAGGAGGTTGATCTACCTAAGGGAAAAAGAAGGTACCCGAATAAACTCATTCCCTCTCGATGAGCAAGACATTTGAAATCTTGAAAACATCTTTGTTCTAGATGATTTTTTGTTATTCCCTTTAGCATATTTGTATTCCTTTTGTTTTTCTAAGTTCACTACCGGTCTTGCAAGGTCAGTATGGGCAGGCGGTATGGTCGGCTCCACCCATACCATTGCTCGTTAAGGGGGCACTAACCTTGATGCACTTTTTCACATATCGGTACGACCGCGCAGTACAGGCGTGTTGCGGTGACCTAGCATACCACTACATGATGTAGTACACTATAGTTGTTGATATAACACCAATGAAACACTGTTCACTACTATTTTATCCCTCGGAGTGGTACAACAAAGACATAGCAGGTCCAAGACATGACTATAGATTACAACTCGTCTCTTTACAAAAGATCCAGAGAACACTCTAGGTTAAAGAGAGAGAAAGAAGCTTCTTACAAAGAAGAACTAGAAATAATAACTCAGAACTATCTAGCTAATAAGACTAGCATCTGAACTATCTGGCTTGTAATTGCTGCTAGTGCAATGCTCTATAGAAGTAGGTGTTATGGCTAGAGTATCTACTCCTATCTAATTAAGATCTTCGCCTTTGGTTCGGTTGATGTATATGTTGACTTCATTGACTTTATTGAAGAACTTGAGCTGCTGATGATGGTTTCTTGAGCAAAAAATGATGTTGACGGTGTCTTCAACGGCTTAGAACCTAGCAAGGGTTAAGAAGGTATGGTTGAGTACGAGCGTACTCAGCAAGTTCACTAAAAGGAGTGTATGATGCACTATCTCTATAGCCATAGACCAAAGGTCGTAGGCAATGCAGGTTTTCATAAACATTTCTTCAAAGGTTGCTTTTATTCTAAAAAGTATGTCCGACAGCCTTCACAAGTTGACCAGAACTTTCATGGAGTTCATTTCCTGATGCGTTCGTAGCTCCTTCCCGGAACAGGGAGTACATGTTACAGTTCTTACACTTGTAGAGGTGTGTTGCTTTACCCATGAGAGATCCTTAACCTTGTTTCACATCCGAGCGGCCAACCTGTTCATACTTCCTTGGTATCAGGCCCGATATAAGAACCCAAGCCAATCACTGCCCCTCTCCGCAACCCCGCATGAATACACGACCCTCTAGGACATGCCCGGCCTCTGTTATGCCCCCTTATAGGACCAGCTATAACTCTGATAGGCACCCAAAGACTCTATGAGCCGGTTGTGCCTCTTACAAGCTCCCTAAAGGACCGACTATACCTTCGGCAGCCCCTCGCAGATAGTCTAGACACCAAAATCGCGGGGAATTAAGGGGTCCCACCCATCTACTGAGTGTCTGCAAGGAAACTATAGCCTCACGATAAGGTCATCCGTCCATGCGAAAGGAAGAAGATCCAGCTGACTTCTTCGTCCCATTCCAAATCTCATGGTTAACACGTAATATACGGCGCTAGAATCACTGGCGACATTGGTTGATTAAGTCCTAGATATTATGTTCCTTTACCACTTGAACTGTATCAATAGATTATTATTATGAAAATGGTGTTTTCTGACCTTTTTGAAATGCAGGTGATGACAACATTTGAGTTACGAGCATTTGATAGAAAACAATCAAAGGACATGAGCAAGTATGAACTAGCCTTTTGTAATTGCAATATTATGCCATCACGGTCTTCAAGACACTAGAAGATCCAAATTATGTAAACAACATCATTGGTCCGGTGAGGACTAATGTCTAAAGAAGCAAGATGCAATTATGCATAAGTAATGTAATGCAATTTGATAAATGTGAATCCCCGGAATAATCGTATCTGATCTAGGGTTCGGAGTTTGTGATGAGTTCTTTGGAATGTGTGGCACTTTTATACAAGCTTCAGACATGTGCTTCTTATTAAGGTTTGTGTGAGTCTGTGAAACAATAAGTAAATACAACAAGTAGCATGCAATAGTAAAGAACTCAAGTATGGAATGGTACATAGGGATTTCTTAAAAGGGTTATCAATTCATTAGAGTCTTCATAGAAATACTTAAGGATTACTTTTAATATTTCTTGAAAGAATAACTTTTGAGGACAAGATTACTTTATCAAGTAAAAGCATTTAAATCTTAAAGCTAACACTTTAATGTTTTCTTACTAGTTATGAGTATTAACAAAGAAAGCAATTAGCATTTTGAATAGTTTTCCACTAGCAAGTGGAGACGTATATATTTTGAATATGGCATCTTATTATAGGTGGTTTACTTCTTCATGATTACTAAAGGTAGAATACAAGTGTTATTGCTTTTATAGGGTGGTGTTTTCTTAACTTTATAAATGAATAAAATCACTTACTTATTTTAGAAGTAATGCTTATATTTTGTAAACATGAGAAAGGCATTACGTAAAATATTTAAGAACTTTGTTTGGATTTAATTGGATTCTTAGGTTAGTAAGAGAATTAGTAGATATTATCTTGGTGATTTTACAAATGAGAAAATCTTTTTAAGAAAATTAAGATACACTTAATAGTAATTTTCGGATATACATCTTAAAATGATTAGATCTATTTTTAATTTACTTGAACATCAATTGAACTTGTTATTACACTTTTAGACTTTAAAAAATAATGATAAAGCCAATAGTAAAGATTTATATATTTTTAATGAATTAAAATAAAAGAAATGGGTTTAAATAGGATTTATTAGACCTTTACCTTTTATGTTACTTCAATTATGAAAGAGGATATTTTTAATGTGTAGACTTTATTTTTGTGATCATTTTTATACATTATATGCAATTTTTGTGATTTTTAAATAATAAAATATGATTTTTAAAAGTTTTATCATTTCATAAAGATTTAATAAATAATAATATTTAGTTAGGTGTCACAAAAATATATATAATAAGTTTATAAATATATATTTTGTGTTCTTAAGAATTTTGAAATCTTATACTTATTCTTAAGAATTTTTAATATTAGATTACACTTTAATGTTTTCTTACTAGTTATGAGTATTAATAAAGAAAGCAATTAGCATTTTGAATAGTTTTCCACTAGCAAGTGGAGACTTATATATTTTGAATATGGCATCTTATTATAGGTGGTTTACTTCTTCATGATTACTAAAGGTAGAATACAAGTGTTATTGTTTTTATAAGGTGGTGTTTTCTTAACTTTATAAATGAATAAAATCACTTACTTATTTTAGAAGTAATGCTTATATTTTGTAAACATGAGAAAGTCTTTACTTAAAATATTTAAGAACTTTGTTTGGATTTAATTGGATTCTTAGGCTAGTAAGAGAATTAGTAGATATTATCTTGGTGATTTTATAAATGAGAAAATCTTTTTAAGAAAATTAAGATACACTTAATAGTAATTTTAGGATATACATCTTAAAATGATTAGATCTATTTTTACTTTACTTGAACATCAATTGAACTTGTTATTACACTTTTAGACTTTAAAAAATAATGATAACGCCAATAGTAAAGATTTATATATTTTTAATGAATTAAAATAAAAGAAATGGGTTTAAATAGGATTTATTAGACCTTTACCTTTTATGTTACTTCAATTATGAAAGAGAATATTTTTAATGTGTAGACTTTATTCTTGTGATCATTTTTGTACATTATATGCATTTTTTGTGATTTTTAAATAATAAAATATGTTTTTTAAAAGTTTTATCATTTCATAGAGATTTAATAAATAATAATATTTAGTTAGGTGTCACAAAAATATATATAATAAGTTTATAAATATATATTTTGTGTTCTTAAGAATTTCGAAATCTTATACTTATTCTTAAGAATTTTTAATATTAGATTATATTTATTTAAGATTTATTACTAATAGGGTATTTACTAATTAATACTAATTATTTTATTTAGGTTGGAAAATAAAATATGATAATAGGTTTAGAATATAAAATTTATTTTTCTAAACATTTTGATATATAATACATATTTTTCTAAATTATAAAACAAAAGAAATTGATTTAACAAGATTTATTCATTTTTTGGATTTATGAAAAAAACTACTAAATGATTTATTGCATTAGCGATGACGTCATCCTCTCTCTAAATCTTTTTACACCGCCCCCACATCTAGCCAACAGTCACTAACGAGTGGGCCTGAGACCACTCCAGCTGCCACGCATGCAGAAGACCAGTCAACCAGCGGATTGGGTGCGGGGTGACGTGAGTGTGACATCAGCATGACATCACCTCACTCGCGACCATCAGATGGTCATCGGCAACGGCGCATGCGAGCGCGCGCGCGGATGTGGATGGGTGCGTTGGAACGAGTAGAGCACGATGAGTCTATCTGTAGTCGCGCGGCCCCGTATGGGTCATTAGAACAGCGACACCGACGACGACTGCCGGCGGTGAATGACGACGCTCGACGCAATGGTGGTACAGCAAGCAAGGAAGGGATCTACGAGGTGCACGAGAATCCGGGGCTTACCCTCGACGCGTTGCTGGTCTCAAATGGAGTTGAGCATGACTGGATCAACGACGGGGTGCACGGTGGCGGTCGTTGGGCTTGGAGAAGATGAGGTCAATGTGTCCGACTGAGAGCGTCTCGGCTCGATTCCTTCACCGTGGAGACGAAGTACAGCTCGGTAGAGCTTGTGGAATCCTCGGCTGACCTTGGGGCTGCTTCTAACGACGCCGATGTGTCGGACTCTCCGGCTAGGGTTTTGGGTGTGCAGCAGGAGAGAGAGAGCTCCAGAGAGAGAGGAAGATATGAGGATGAGGACGAGCAAAGGCATCGCGGTAGCGTTCTTATCCTTCCGGAAGATGGCGTCGTTCATCGTGGCGGTCAGATTTTGCTGACGACGGCAGACGGCATCGGTCAAGCACACGCAGGTGCTTATGTGCATGAGGATGACGACGATGACAATTTTTCAGAAAACCCCCTACAGTTTCTAGGAATCAACCCATAGTCCATCTTCTGTCCCACCTGTTAGTTCGAGCGAGAGGGGACTTGGGCTGCTGTTGTTGGGCCTTGATGAAGTGTGCAGTTGATTGTTGCTGCTGCTCGCGAGTGTTCAGTTAGAGAATGGGCCGTGGGCAGCGCGACTGACTGATTCCTTTTCTTTTTTCATTTCCTTTTTCTGTTTTCTGTTTTTTACAAAACCAATTTAAATATGAATTTCTTCAAGGATTTAAATATCCAAAGAATTTGTAGGTCATGAATGTTATTGTATAAAGAAATTATGATCATCTCCTCTCCATTTCTTATTGTGTATAAAATATTCATAACTATATGAAGGGTTCTTTTATTTAGTAAAGTAAATATAAATTAGGGTTTTAGAAATTTTCCTCTTCTAAAGCAAATCTTATGGAAATGTTCTTATTTTCACCATGATAATGTTTATGGCAAAGATTTAAAATGTTGAATGATATGTAGAGAACTCTATTCATACTTAGCCTCATAAAGGAATTATATATATATATATATATATATATATATATATATATATATATATATATATATATATATATATATATATATTATAAGGTAGTAAACCTTGTGGTTCATGAAGTGGTGATTTGAATTTCATGGTTCTCTATATTTGGTGGTGTAATACCTCAATTTTATATGATAAGGTTCTAAGATTATTTAATCTCTCGGGGAATAGATGAGTGCAAGATGATATTTAAGTATGATATGAAAATGGAAAGTTAGAAAAAAAGAGAAAAAATAAGAAGTTTGTGCTAGTACTTGAAGGCTGACTAGATGTATGGAGTTTGGTGAAATTACATATCGCTCTTTGTAGTGTTATTAGCATATATTTGGATTGGAGTCTTGTACGCTGGACAAACCTGGGAGAAAACAACGAACGGTCTGGGCTGGGATTCTTGTACCTCAGCTAGTCCGGTCTGTACAGCCCAGCTTCACTGGCCTATTAGTTTAGTAGAGGGAGTCGTTGCCACATATATGACCTAATCTTATCCAGCGAAGGAACCCCAGTCTGCCGCCGTGATGTGGACCTGTGACCGCCGCCTCTGCCGTCCAGTCGTTGCCCCCGCTAGTTGGACGTGAGGTTGCGACCACCGCCGCCTCTGCCATCAGGGTATCGCTCGCGCTGCTTGGCCGTGAGGTTGCGAAGCTATGATGCCGCCCACCATGATCGTTTCCGTCAAGTCGTCCATCGTCGCCACCGATAGCCAGATACTCAACTCTCAATTGGTTAGTTCCTGTTTGTTTGTTTTACAACATAGCAATTTCTGGTTAGTGCTCGTGGCTGGAATTGCAAAAGGAACATGTTGCTCCAACTTTTGTTTTAGTCTGAAACCAGTTTAGTTTAATGTGTTGGCACCACGACCTTGTTTACAAGTGAATTTACAAGCCTGTATCGACAGAAGAGATTTAGAGTTTCAGTATACTCCAAATGATTTTTTTGGTGTGGTTCATTACTCAAGTTGCTGCACCGTTTCATCTTGCTAATTTTGAACCAGGAAAGAGTACTAGAATAGATCATGGGTTTGCTAAATAAATCCCTTGAAGTTTGCATCAGGAATCAGGATAATACTTAATTTTGTTAGTGACCTTCAATTGAATTGTTGCTATGTAGAGTGCGTGGGATGCCTGGAGCATCTTGGACAGGGAATGAACAGTACTTGAAGTTTGCATTTTTTTCTAGAATTGAGTTTTAGTCTGTACCATTGGACCTTATGCCACTGATTTGCATGACACTTAAAAGGGTGCAACTTGGTTAGGATAACTATGACACCTAGAGAGTAATTTCAGATTTAAGTCATCGGCTGAGACTATAACCTTTGGGTTGTTTGAACAAAGGACACCGATACTACTTATCTGATGATGACCGGCAGCTAGTTATGTGGTTCATTTTTATCATTTGTATTTTAGAAGTTGTCCGATGTATGTATGTGTGACAGCCTTTGCGCATAAGAGCAATGGGATCTTTTTCTTGTACGCCTATGAAGATGTGAATTGAGTGTGATATATGTTCCAATAACAGGTGTTGGTACTTCCAGTTTGGTTTGAAGCCCTACAATTTAGAGTTCGTGCCCCACGGTTAAGGCAAGTTCATGACGGGATAATGACTTTGCATATCTCTCTTCACTCAGTTTCTATTACAGTATGTTCTATTACTTTATGATATATGATGATTATGATTATGGTAATAGCGATGACGATGGGAAAAGTGTGGAAAGTATTCCCCTTGCACTCGTGCATATTTGCATATCATGATGTTAATGATGATAATGTGACTACTTCGATAGCACAATGCGACTTTCATTGATGGGTTGCGACCCACTTTGGACGCACCCTCCACAAGTTGGAGTGAGTGGATGCCGATGGATGTCCACTCAAGCGATACCGGTATACACGATAAGATGAGATGAGCATGTAGGCATATGTGGCATATTTATGCGTGTTTTACGTAAGACTTATGTTTAATAAAGTTTTCTGTTTTGACTTATGCACTTTTTATTATGCCTATATGAACTTGTTGAGTCTTTGTAATCACCCTTGTGGCTTCTATGTTTTTAGGTACTACCGAGGACGATATGCATGGGACTGGGAGTAGCACCTTTACATTATAGACACACTACTTTCACAAATTACAATACTTTATATAGAGTATAGTTTAACCAGATTAAAGATTGCTCTTGACTTATTCTTTACTATAAGATTTGGTTTATATTATGTGGCTACTGAGTTGGCTATTAAGAGACACACCTTGGATATAAGATTTTTTCTTGTTCTTGTTGAACCGTTTAGTCGTGTGTATGGATAAAATTGGTGGTGTATTATTATCTTGTTGTCGTGGATGTCCCCATAAACAAAGGAGACTCTGCTGAAATTTATAGTTACATATCAATTTGAGAAGTATTTAAATTTTGTGTAGCATTGACGGATAGGGCTGATATCTAGGGTGTTACAGGTGGTTTCTCCCATTCCAAGTCTACTTAGTTTGTGGGGGTTTAGAACTACCATAAAACAATCTTGGTTAAGCCATTATGCATGGATATCAATCATTAATGAGGAAATGAGAATGTTCATTTATAAATAATTGCCATGAGTTTTGGGAAGGTTTAATAGACTCATATCTTATTATAATTGTGGATAAAGATCAAGGTTTAAGGATACTACTTCTAAATCCAGGAGTAGGGTTGATACCTCAACCTAGAGTGAGATATTAGAATTACTTACTAGAGCAATCTTGTTGATTCATGGGTCAAGGTTTTTATTAGGGTTTAAAATAATGAGGTGGACAGGGCTCTCATCAATACACTCTCAACTGGCATTCTAATTATCTCTTCGAAACTTTATTTGACCAAGAGATACCTTTCCATTGGCTGTATAGAAATAGGAATGGTTCCACTATTAACTTAATTCTAGGGTTTTGGATAATGAGGTAGACATGGGTCTGACATGGCTTGATATACTATTGGTTAAAGGTTTCTCAAGCACTTCTATCTTAATACCTCACTAAGCTTATGATGAGGACATCTCTACCATTCTTTCATTATTCACTAAAGATAATGATGCAAATATTCAAGACACTAATGAAATTAGAATTGGACCTATTGCAAGGGCTAGAGCCAAGTTGTTAAAGCAACAAGTGAATTCCTTCTTAGTTGGTTCTAGAATATTGTTTAATGGGAATATTATAGTACCTAAATCTTTGCATCTATGTTTGATCAGGTATGAGCAAGGTCAAGGAGTTGAGGAAGAAGCATCAAGGCTGCCACGGAATAAAGAAGGAAGGATTCTCTATCGTGGCAGGATTTTGGCCGATTCCCTGCCGCGGCAGGAGTATGGCGCCAGGGGAGGAGAGGGAGGCGTGCGCCAGGAGGTGGTCCAGGAGAGGACGGGTTGCACCTAGCCAGCTACACCCCCGCGTGTGGTCTGCGTACCAGTTTTGGCCGAGCCCTTTGTGGCCGGTTTGTATTAGACTAGGACCTACTTGGGTTGAGCCTAGTTGTGTGCGGCTGGCCTCCCATATAGGTAGCTGCCACCTCCCCATTATTCCCTTAGACTTGTTTTAGATTAAACCCTAGATTGGATTGCTAAAAGCATTCATCTTGAATCCTCTGATATTGTGATTGTGTTTCGCTAGACAATATCAATTTGGCTCTAATTAAGTGTTATCTGTCATTTCACTGGAATTGGTAGATTGCAAACTGTTCATGATCCAGGATCACGTGCGCAAGTGTGTGGTGTTGCGAATATCCATAGGGCCGAAGATCTATTGCATTGGCAACAGGGTAGCAGCCGAGAGGTAGTTTGTCAGCGTCTCACAAGTTATCTCCATCATCATCTCCATCACCTACGTCGATCACTGAGAAGATCGGGCCACCCCATATCATCTTGGTATTAGATTTCCAGCGTTTACTCGGTGAGAAATTCATAATCCATCCATAGTTTAGATTCGTTTTTATTCCTATACCAGAAAAAGGCCCACAAAAAGAGTCGTAGTTCTGCCTGAGATCTAGGTCGCCTCGGTATTCTAGTTCTTGTGTTGGTCGTGTTCTTCGTTTGTGTTGCTTTTTCTCTTTTTTAGTAGTAGATTTGTTAGGGTTTTTAAGTTTTCAGTAGTTGTGTTAGGTTTCCAATCCGAGTTGGGTACTATTTTCAGTCTATTCAGAGTTCTTGTTGGTGTTTGGATCGGTTTTGGTTGCAGATCATCGAGTGGGCTGGGATCCGATCTGTCCTGGTTCTAGTCCGTGTGCTGCACGACACTCCCAGGGCTGCCGCGCATGCCACGGCTTGCCTGCACCAGCCGCCCTCTGCCGTCGCCGCCGCGGCAGCCACCCGCTGCCTGTTTTCTGCCGCGCCGCACAACCCTGCCACGACACGTTTTCTAGCAGATTTTCTGCCGCGGCATGGCCTTGCCGTTTTCTCTGCCGTGGGATGTTAGAGCCAGTGTCTCTTGTTTCTTTTTGCGTCCACATAGCATACCTTGTATCTTTGTGAGCCATAGTCAGCCTTTCTTTGTGTCTAGAACTATCCTACGAGACTAGCATCTTTTGTTGCTCTACGGGCTGCTCACTAGGTTGTTGGTGCTCTAAATTGTTCTGCCGTGCTCAGTTTTGCTTGGTGTTTGTGGCCTGCAAGAAAATAGTCAAAAAATATATAGAAAGAGAAAAATATCAAATATATATATATATAGAAAAGAGATATCAAAAAAAGAGAAAAAGATTACTACCAGGCTTGAGTTTTGCTATCTATTGCACATATTGGGAGTGTTTTTCTGTTGGTTTGCACCTGTAGATTGAGCAATCTTGTGCCTGTATACACTGAGCTTGTTGCTAGCGTCTCTCCTTGTGCATTGCAACACGAGCTTTACTCCGACATACATCTTTTGTGCTCTTGTTTATAGTTGCTTTGCCCCATTTATCTCCACTGTGTGTGTTTCCCGTGGGTCTTTTGTCATACGTCCAGCACTAGGATTTGGTACTTTGGCGTGTAGGTATCCTCACCTAGAGACCTACCATATACCCTGGTTGTCGTGTGATAGTCTCTCCCTCCGTATTCTCATCATCACATCCGTGCACGTGTTTTTGGTCATCTATTGGTAAGAAGTTCTAATTCACTTTGGAGCGGTAAGATTTCCTTTCTTTGAGTTGCTTAGTGATTTTGAGAGCTCCACCATACACAGATTTTGTTTTTGTGCACTAACATTCTAATCATGTCTGCAAGTGATGAGTTTGATGTGATGCAGAAAAAGGACGCTAACACTCCAACTTTGTGGAGTGATTTTGAAGGGTTACATGACCACTTGTAGGCTTCTATTCAGCTAACAGCCGACGCGCTTGATGGAGAAGTTCAAGTTGTCCAAACCAAGCTATAAGGGACAGATACAACAGCCAACGTCATCCAAACACAAGTGACAACTCTTCAGAACTTGGTTGATACATTGACTCAGTCAGTGGAGGCGGTCTGAGTTTTGTTGCAACACACTGAAGTGCAGCGCAATGAACATCGGTTTTATGATGCTAGTATTGGTGATAATGGTGAGATCGCAAATCCATTTGCTCTTGGCCGTGGCGCCTATGCTCGTGGGTACCGTGGCTGTGGGTTTGCTCCTGTTGCGGCTCAGCGTGTTCCATTGGTCCCGGCTGCAGGGGCTGCTCCACGCCCTGATGAGGGCCCAGCCAGGCCTAAATTCTCTATTCCACAGTTTCGTGGCATTGATGTTGAAGAGTATCTCAACTGGGAACTGAAAGTGGAAAAATTATGGCGTTTGCACGAGTACACTAAGGATAAGAAAGTGAAGTCAGCATCTTCTGAGTTCGAGGGACTCGCATTAATATGGTGGGATCATGTTTGTACTTCTCGTGCTGAGGACAGGGCCCCTACTATTGTTACATGGCGTGCTATGAAGGAGGAGATGCGACATTGTTTTGTACCAGCAAATTATATTCGTTCACTCTATGATAAGTTGACAAATTTAAAGTAAGGACTAAAGACAGTGGATGAATATTTCTATCAGATGGGGATGATTATGCAGCGTGCTAAAGTTTGAGAGCCCGAAGACCAAACAATGCAGTGTTTCCTTGCTGGATTATCTTTCCAGATTCATCGCATTGTTCGGCACCATTTCTATGCAGATATGTCTGAGCTCTTGCATCAGTCTAGAGAGGCTGAAGATACTGTGGCCGAGGAGGCCAGATTTGCAGCATGTTCTCTGTCGGCTTGAGGACGTTTTCCATCATGTTCTCCCTCTAGTGGTCAGAATTCTGGTGGTGTTTGTGATGCTAGTTCTGTTGGTGACCGTGTGAGTACTCCTGTGAAACCTGGTGTGTCCAACAACAAGCCTACACCTGCTATTAGTGGTTCGGGTTCCACTACTTCTACATCCAGAAATAGCGATATGAGTTGTCACACATGTGGTGGAAAGGGACACTTCAAGCGTGATTGCCCCAATAAGAAGACTATGATAGTTGATGCTTCTAGTGGGTACGAGACTGGGGATGATGCTGATCCGTTTGAAGAAGATCCTGATGAGGTCCCTGAGGATGTTTATTATTGTGATGCTTCTCCAAATCCTATGTTTGTGTGTTCCCCTTGGGTCTTGCAAGTTAGCCCAAGTTCAGCTGATCCAAGATGCAATTTGTTTCAAACACGGGCTGATGTGAGTGAAGGTAGAGCATGCAAAGTCATTATTGATGGAGGGAGTTGCAGAAATTTGGCTAGTAAAGAGCTTTGTACAAAACTGAAATTGAAATACTATCCACACCCCAGCCCATATTTTATTCAATGGTTGAGTGATGCTGGTGAGATGAAAGTTAGCCATATGGTATGTGTGGAGTTTCAGATTGGGGCCTATAAAGATGTTATCGAATGTGATGTGGTCCCTATGATAGTTTGCCATCTTTTGTTGGGTCGTCCATGGCAATATGATCATGATGTTCGTCACAATGGGAAGGAAAATACATATCAGTTCAATTGGCAAGGCAAGGATGTGATACTGAGACCCATGTCTCCACAAGCAATTGTTAATGAGTCCTGTCAGAAGATTGAAGTCAATCTTGAGCATGAGCATGCAAGGACACAATGACAATACCCTGCATTGATAATGCACGATCACACCTCCTCTGCCGCGGCACACTTCACAGCTTGTTTTGCTGCCATGGCACAGCTTTCCAGCCATTTCACTGCCACGACAGAGTGCCTCGCTCAGTTCTCTGCCGCGGCAGAGATTTCTGCATTTTCCTTGCCGCGGCACAACTTTGCTTCACCGCCTGGCTAGATCTCTTCCGCAGCACAGGAAGTGCCCAGTTCTCTGCCGTGGCACAGCAACACGTAGATTTCTGCCACGGCACACTTCCAGGACCATTTGCCTGCCGCGCCAGTTCGGTCTGCATGTTCTGATGATGGAGCTGATTCCTTCATGCTGATGGCAACAAAAGAAGATTTGAGAGAATTCGGAGATGATCCCTCTGCTATACCACTAGTGCTGGTATACAAGGGTGAAATTTTGGTTTCTAACGACATGACCCCTCTCTCTATTGGTGTTTCTACTGTTTTGCAGGAATTCAGTGATGTGTTTCTGGAGGAGGTACCCGATGGTTTGCCACCATTGTGAGGTATTGAGCATCAAATTGACTTGATTCCAGGAGCATCGTTGCCTAATCAAGCACCTTACCGCACCAACCCCGAAGAAACTAAAGAGATTCAGAAACAAGTACAAGCACTTCTTGATAAAGGGTATATTCGTGTGAGCCTTAGTCCTTGTGTTGTTCCTATTATTTTAGTGCCTAAGAAAGATGGTACATGGCGCATGTGTGTAGATTTTCGAGCTATTAATAACATCACTATTCGATATCGTCATCCTATTCCCCGTTTAGAGGATATGTTAGATGAATTCAGTGGTGCTGATGTTTTCTCTAAAATTGATTTGCATAGTGGTTATCAGCAGATTAGGATGAAGGAAGGGGATGAGTGGAAAACTTCCTTTAAATCGAAATTTATATGAGTGCCTAGTCATGCCTTTTGGTCTCACTAATGCACCTAGTACATTCATGAGATTAATGAACCATGTTTTGAGAGATTTTATAGCAAATTTGTGGTTGTGTATTTTGATGACATATTAATTTACAGTCGCATTGAATCTGATCATATTGATCATATTAGACTAGTTTTGCATGTACTACGTGATGCTAAATTGTATGGTAATATTGAGAAGTGCACCTTCTGCAAAGACAAGGTCATCTTTCTAGGATATGTTGTTTCTAAGAATGGAGTTGAGGTAGATAATTCTAAAATTGTAGCAATGCAAAATTGGCCTACTCCTATGAATGTTAGTCAAGTTAGAAGTTTTCATGGACTTGCTGGTTTTGATAGAAGATTTGTGAAGGATTTTAGTACCATCGCTGCTCCATTGAATGAACTAAGAAAGGTGTTGAATTTGTTTGGGGACCAGCCCAAGATAATGCTTTTGATGAGTTGAAGTTATTGCTTACTTCTGCACCATTTCTTACACTACCTGATTTTAATAAGAAATTTGAGATTGAGTGTGATGCTAGTGGCATAGGTATTGGTGGTGTGTTGATGCAAGAGTTTAGTGGTGCTCATTTTTTCTAAGAAGCTTAGTGGTGCTCGTTTGAACTATCATGTTTATGATAAAGAATTGTATGCTCTTGTGCATGTGCTTGAGGTTTGGCAACATTATTTGTGGCCAAAAGAGTTTATTATACATTCTGATCATGAATCTTTGAAATATTTGAAAGCACATTCAAACTTGCATAGGCGCCTAGCAAAATGGGTTGAATTTATTGAGTCTTTTCCATACATCATTAAACAGAAGAAGGGAAACGACAATATTGTAGCTGATGCTCTCTCTAGGAAAAGTATGTTGCTAACACAATTGGATGTGAGAGTTCCTGGTTTGGAGAGTTTGTGTGATTTATATACTATTGATCATGATTTTGCTGCCCCATATAAGTTGTGTGTCAATGGGAAAGCTTGGGAAAAATATCATATTCATGATGGGTACTTGTTTCGAGCTAACAAACTTTGTGTTCTAGAATCGTCTGTGTGTTTGCTCTTATTGCAGGAATCACATGCTGGTGGATTAATGGGCCACTTTGGGCGTGAGAAAACACTACTCATGCTCACTGATCATTTTTATTGTCCTAAGATAAAGCGTGATGTGGAAAGATTTGTCAAGCGTTGCATTACTTGCAACACATCCAAGTCGAAGTTGAAGCCTCATGGTTTGTATACTCCTCTACCTGCACCTACTACTCCATGGGAAGACATTAGCATGGATTTTGTATTAGGATTGCCTAGAACTAGGACAGGACATGATTCTATATTTGTGGTAGTGGATCGTTTTTCTAAGATGGCACATTTTATTGCCTGCCACAAGAGCGATGATGCGTCACATGTTGCTAATCTGTTTTTCAGGGACATTGTGAGATTACATGGAGTACCAAGGACAATTGTTTCTGATCATGATGTGAAGTTCATGAGCTATTTTTGGAAGACTCTTTGGGGAAAACTGGGGACAAAGTTATTATTCAGCACTACTTGGCATCCCCAAACTGATGGACAAACAAAGGTGGTGAATCGCACATTATCACAGTTGCTATGATCTATGATCAAGAAGAATCTGCGTGTTTGGGAGGATTGCTTGCCACATGTTGAGTTTGCATATAACAGGGTTGTACACTCTACCACGCAGTTGTGTCCTTTTGAGGTGGTTTATGGTTTCAAACCCACCACACCACTTGATTTGTTTCCTCTTCCTATTAAAGAAAGAGAGAACATGGAGGCAACCAAGAGGGCAGATTTTGTGAAGAAGATCCACATGAAGACAAAACAAGCTATTGAGAAGAAGGACAAGGACAATGCTAGCCGTGTCAATAAGAAGAGAAAGGAGGTGCTATTTCAGCCAGGAGACATGGTGTGGGTTCATTTTCACAAGGACAGATTTCCTGAGAAGCGTAAGTCAAAGCTACTTCCTCGGGGTGCTGGTCCTTACAAGGTTCTTGCCAAGATAAATGATAATGCATACAAGATAGATTTCCCTATTGAGGAGTTTAGTTTCAGTAATTCTTTCAATGTGTCTGATTTGACACCATATGAAGAGGAAGATCTTGACGCGTCGAGGTCCACTCCTTTTGAAGGGGGAGGATGATGAGGACATCTCTACCATTCTTCCATTATTCACTGAAGATAATGATGCAAATATTCAAGCCACTAATGAAATCATAATTGGACCTATTATAAGGGCTAGAGCCAAGTTGTTAAAGCAACAGGTGAATTCCTTCTTAGTTGGTTCTGGAATATTGTTTAATGAGAATTTTATACTACCTAAATCTTTGCATCTATGTTTGATCAGGTATGAGGAAGGCCAAGGAGTTGAGGAAGAAGCATCAAGGCTGCCGCAGAATAAAGAAGGAAGGATTCTATGCCACGGCAGGATTTTGGCCGATTCCCTGCCGTGGCAGGAGTATGGCGCCAGGGGAGGAGAGGGAGGCGTGCTCCAGGAGGTGGTCCAGGAGAGGACGGGTTGCACCTAGCCAGGTGCACCCCCACGTGTGGTCTGCGCACCTGTTTTGGCCGAGCCCTTTGTGGCCGGTTTGTATCAAATTAGCACCCACTTGGGTCGAGCCTAGTTGTGTGCGGCTGGCCTCCCATATAGGTAGCCGCCACCTCCCCATTATTCCCTTAGACTTGTTTTAGATTAAACCCTAGATTGGATTGCTACAAGCATTCATCTTGAATCCTCTGATATTGTGATTGTGTTTCGCTAGACAATATCAATTTGGCTCTAATTAAGTGTTATCTATCGTTCCACTGGGAATTGGTAGATTGCAAACCGTTCATGATCCGGGATCACGTGCGCAAGTGTGTGGTGTTGAGAATATCCATAGGGACGAAGATCTGTTGCATTGGCAACAGGGGAGCAGCCGAGAGGTAGTTCGTCAGCGTCTCACAAGTTATCTCCATCATCATCACCATCACCTACGTCGCTCACTGAGAAGATCGGGCCACCCCATATCATCTTATCTTTTGATAAGGAATTCCTTTCTTAAATATACTCTATAAATCTCTCTTATCTTATTCACAAAGATCACATCTTCCTGAATAAGTCAATCATCTGACTCCACCATATCCATCATCATCTGATGACATGGTCATGCCACTTCAACATTACTCCTTCATTCTTCTCCTAGTATATATGACTTCTATTTCTAAACTACCCTTGATAAACCCATCAATGCAGCTATTACTAACTTCACCCATTAACTCCTCTATGTTCATCTTATATCTACTTCTAGGGCTTGCAAGATTACCATTCTCTCTATATCACATGTGATATCAATCCTGTGGGATGGGTATGGTACTACTCCCATAATACAAGTTTGTTCTTGTATTAGCTTGGTTAAACTACTATGACTTCCAGTACTTCACTTCTCTTAGGTTCTAGTCTTCATCACACCCTAGCTTGACTTCTCATGATCAAGCTAGATTATTTAGCTTACTAGAGTTTTGCCTAATTTGGTATACTCACAACTCTTCTTCAACACCTAGTCATATATTCTCAACAGACTTGAGAATAATGACCACCATCCTTTTCTCATTCTAAGCTTAGGCTTCTAATTGACTAATCAAGATCTATTATCCACTAAGTAGTAGACTTGTACTAGTCTTTCTATAAGGCTTACCTTGTTAAGGAAACTTACTTTAAGCTTATTCCTACTTGGCTTAACAAGATTATTATTTAAACATTAATACTACTAGCTTTCTCATGGATCCTCAAGCACTAGTTACTTCTTGGGTGAGGATGCTTCTTCTAGTTATCTTATGAGTGAGTTCACTCCTCCAATATCAAATGGTTTGATCACTACTAAGGATCACATTCCATTGATGATGGCACATCCTACCAAAACTAGTTCCTTCTTCTCATTAATATACTTAGTCTTTGGAAGGTTAATATAATAGGTCAAAGGCTAAGCGTGTCAATAAGTTCTAGGTCAGGAATTGATCACTCAATATTGATGATCCATAGCCACTAGGACTTGGTTAAGTAGGAATGTCATCCTTTTAATATGAAAATAAAGACATGTGATGAATGGTCTTGGCTTGACTTCCTTTTCTACTCTATATGTGATAAGAGTTAATGTTTAAGAACTACCATGATGCTCATGGTAGAAATAACTATGGCAAGCAAGTGTTTCAAGATTTAGTTATGAGGTTTCTTTACTTGGAGTTATATACTTGATTGAGTATTCAAGGTTTGTGGTACATAATACCTTGATATCATCTTTAGAATATTAAGTATCCATCCTTGAGTTGTTGTATGGAATACCATGTCATGATCTCTAGAAGATCTAGTACTCCTTATTAAATAGTGTGTTGTGACTTAGTTTTATTACATTTGATCTACCCTTAGATCAAATTATATTACCCAAAGATAAGGTTTTAGCAAAGGTCATACTGAAACTTATCGCAATCAACTTGATGATCTACTTCAGTTCCACCAAGTTAAGAGAAGCTTCGATCACTTTGACAAGTTTTATTTAAAAGCACGAAAATTATCTGGATTTTGTATGCATGAATGCAATGCACACACCTTATCTCATCTTATTTCCAAGCTCTAATGCTGGGATGTTATAGACTCTCCCCCTTAAAATAAACTTCGTCCCCGAAGTTCATACTCTCTTATGTTTTGGAATGAGGTATTGGCTTGTATTGATCACGACATTTCTCAACTCCATTATGATCACAATTGGGGATAACTGTGGTATCCCATATCTAGATCTTTTTCCTTGAATTCTCTTCATACTTGACAATATCCACTATCGCTTCTAATTTATCCTATGGTTTCTTTTCTTATAATATCTTGGATTATGTCCTTATAGTCATATTTAGAATTGGTTTTGGACACATTTCATCCATTCCGATCAGGCTTTCCTACTACTTTACACTAGACTATTTTAGTAGGCTCTCCTCCTTCTTAAGGACAACTTACCAGTTATTTCCCCTTTATAACTAGTCCACTAGGGTTAATCAGTTATGTCTACTTCAATCATTCATCCATACATACTCTCGGAAATACTTTAAAATGATGACTTCTTATAACCTTATGAGAATAAGGCTTAATCATATCATTATTTAGTACTTCTTCTTCAACTTTTAGTCAGAAAGTTAGACAACTTCAGTGTTTATTGTTTACTCTTCCCCTTGGGGTTTCCTAATGGTCTCTAAACTATATGTATAATACCTATTAACTCAATAATAAGGATATTGGTCTTTGTCTAGCTTATACTTTATCTCTATAAGGTCTCATGAAAGAATCTGTGCTATACCCACACAATTGTGGATCTCCGAAATGATTCTTCCAACATTACTTGTCTTACTCTTAACCTTCTGGACAATACTTTGCACCGGAAAATCCAATGTCACGAAAACGTCTCGAAAGTCGTTCGCTTAAATTTTATACTCTTTATGTCTCTTAACTTAGGACAAGTTTTATGCTCTTTAAATTACACAAAGATGACCTGGTTAGCTACACTAATAGGGTACCAGCTACGGATACTAGTTGCGGATCCTCCTAGGTATATGAATTACCCTACGGGTTTTCGACTTCTTGCTGGCATTCTCTCTGAGTTGTCAGAGCTTGAATACCACCCTTGTTCCAAGACTTCTCCTTTGCACTGATTCATGATACTTCAATGATCTTGGTACAACTACTTCATTAGCTTCTTAGCAACATTACCTATCTTGGGTGAACTTAAGTTCATTCCTTCATGTTGCTCCACACCTTTTTTGCACTAATATTCCTTCTTGCTACTAGCTAATAATGAGTTGAAGTTGATCCATCCTTCCAAATACTATTGATACTCCTATATTTGGATTCCTTCTTCACGCAAGTCCTCGTCTTGATCTTCGGATATCGTGACTCCCTTACATGAATTCCCTTTTCTATCTAGGTCTATAACATCAAGTAATAACTGGGTGGTGCAACATGCATTTGCACAACAAGTCAAACTTCATGTACAGATCTAGTCAATCAAGAAGATCCAAGAAAAACCAATAAACCCAAATGTGGTACATATAACTCACATCATTCTAAGCCCGTAATATAGTAATTGAGTACAACATCTCGAAAATGCAGGCTTAGCTGTGTAGTATATGACACCTCCTAGTAAGTTTTACTTTGTGATACTTAGCACTTAGGGTTAAACTTTTCTTTGTCTCAATATCTACCCAAATTGCTTAGTTGCAACAGGATAATTTTGAGCACAGTGGTCTCACTTTGGTTCTAACTAACCTCTTACCTTTCTTTCGGGACTATTAAAGGCTACTAATTTACCTTTCTATCATAGACCTACACTATTCTTTACTTACTTTTGTACAAGATTATTTACTTTGTACTAGTCCTAATTACACACTTATCATGGTCTCGGAGTTAATCTCACCATGATAACTCTTATTTTTATCTTACAATAGTTTATTCAAAACCAAATCGTACTTCATCACGTATGTTGGGGATATACTTTCCGGGTATCCTCAATGTGCCTCACTGACCAGGGTAGCCCACTTCGGGTTAGAGCTTTGCTTCATGGGAAGCCCAGTTAGGGAGAAGAGACGGAGTCCAATCCGGCTACGGGAAGGCCCAGATGACTTACCGACATAGGACCATAGTGTTACTTGTAGTTCAAGATGTACTCTGTAACCGACTCTTAGTCGTAGCCGGATAGATCTTTCCTGTAAACCCTAGGCCGGATATCTATATAAGCCGTCCTAGGGAGAGACTTTAGGGAACCCTCACAATAGTCTACAATCTCAACTCGCACAGGAGAAACCCTTGTAACCCATATTCCGGCTCTACCGTATTACTGGATTGCTAGCAGGAGTAGGATCCGTCCAAAGCCGGCGGATTCGAACCTGGGTAAACTTGTGTGATCACCGTCCCGGAACACCGTACGTCTCACACCCCTCTCTTCCACACGCCTCGAGGACCCCCTCATGGCATACCAGTCATCAATCCGACGACAGTTGGCGCCCACCATGGGGCAAGTGAGCTTCAGATCTGCGTTTCGAGCGGAATCTGCAATAATCGGAATCAGCGAAACTATCACCGTCGGTCGCATCCTCTATTCCAGTGACGTCCCTCTCATCGTTCTCGAGGAGACCTGGATTCCGGCTAGGGAGGCCGTGACTGCCTACACCATCATGTCTTTCAGCAACATCGATGTGTACATCAGATTCGCTGAACCTGCCCCACCCACCCCAGCGGTGATGATAGAGGCAGAAGAAATTTCTGGGTCCCCTTTGTCCGCGGAGGCGGCAGAGTTCCGGATCCTAGAAAACCCTAATCCCACCCATCCTGCACCTGTTGCGGAGATAGTGGAGAAAGTTAAACCTGAAGCAGATCTTGCGGTTCAAGTCGAATCTGGAGTGGATCTCCCTAGCGAGGCCAAATCCTATATCGATCCACCCGCTGAGGTTGAAATCCAGGAGGATCATAACAACAACCTTGGTTCCGGCTCTGCCAACGCCGGAACAGACCAACCTTTCCCGAGGCATACATTGAGGCACATGATGCTGCAAGGCGCAAACGTGGATGAGGTTCTCGAAACCGTCAGGATCTTCGAGGAAGCCCACAAGGAAAGCCACAACTACCTCAGGACTCACACATCGCACTTTGTCGGATATGTTGGATCTGGATCCGGCTCTACCGATGTTGGAGACAATGAGGACTCGGTGCTAGAGGCGATCGAAACAAACACCGACTTACCCGCATCTTCGGATGACTCAATGACATCGGCGGCTTTCCGAAAGCTTCGCGGAATATGAAGAGGAGTACAACTCCAAAGCTATAGAAGAAGGAGAAGTCATGGATGAACGATCCAGAGAAAACTCTCCCAAAGCGCAGGATGACATGGATATCTAAGATAATTCCGAGGTCCAGATGTCCGAAAGTACCGATCAGAGCTTGACTCCGGGAAACGGACCCAAAGCCGTCTTTGCTACCGGCACTACCAAGAAGGCAAAGAAGAAGAACAAGACCCCGGAAAAATAACTTCCTGCAGAGGAGGTGATTGCCGAGGAATACAAGGAAGACTCGGATGGAGCACTTATTCTAGACGAGCCCAAATAAGAATCGGTGGATGGACACGTGGTCACCGCAGGTGCCCGTAAACTCATCGATGCTGCATTAACCACACCTATCCCTACTATGGAAGAACTCACTGCTACGGAATTGGACGAAAGGGCCCAAGCCCTAGAAGCGCGTCGCCAAGTACTCCTGGATGAAGCCAAAAACATCGAGGAAGAGAAGAAGCACACGGCCAAGGCGGGGAAGCTCATCTCTCTGCAACATCAGAAAAACCGGAAACGACACACACATGACAATCAATTTCCGGAAGTACGCAAGATTCTCTTTGAGGGAGATCCGGGGATGCCTCGGCTCGATAGTAATGGGGATCTAGTGTATCCAACACCAGTGTAAAACACCGTTGCAGCCGAGCCATCCTGGCAAATAATCCAGGACCGGAACATGTTCGATTGGGCATTAAGCTACTCACCAAGGGTCTAAAGCAGCAGAAGGTCGCGAAATCTGGGAGCGGAAAACTGGTCTCTCAATCCGACCAATGTCGCACGGATCTGGCCTGGAATGACATAAGACCCCAACGGGCTCCGGAACAGCATCACCGTTCCGACCGTCGGGAAGATAATCACTCAAGAACTGAATCTTCAAGACAGCATCACAAATCTGCACGTGACTAGCTCAACGTTGATCCAGCCGCCGAGCAAGAAGCGATTGCTGCACTGTATCCGAGAAATCCTCCCCGACGAGAGTCGAACAATCGCAGGGAAGAAGACAAAGAGAAACATCGGGAGGAGGACCGCCAAAGAATGCCACCTCCTAGACATACAAGCCGTCCGGCTGACCCCCACCACGCTGGGAGTGACGGACGAAGGAACGACGGACACCGTGCCGAGTCAAGCCGGTAGGGGGCTCGTTGTAATGAATATCCTCCCTGGAACCGGAATAATGACGCTCCGAGCGGAGACCGGTGATCAGCTGGAAACAATCCGATTGCTCCACCCTCTCCACCAAGTAGCCATCACAACGGCTCTCTAGGAGGCCAAGGAGGACGTCATGGCGGAGGAGGTGGTGGCAGAAGCCGAAGTCCGGCTCCAAGGCACCGCAGCCATAGCCATCAATCAGGACGGCGATCTCTATCCCCAAGTGACACGAGACACAGGATTAACTCCAACATAGAGGCGCACCGCTACAAAAACAATGATATATACATGGGCCCAAAATGCTTCGGACCATGTATAAGAGCAACAAGATTCCCGAAAGGATTTGCTATTTCAAGACATATCCAGCCCTACGACGGTGTAGCTCGGCCAGATACTTAGCTCCAAGATTTTTTCCAAGCTTGCTGCATCGCCAAAGGCGGAAACAGCATGGTCGCAACTCGATATCTCCCACTTATGTTGCGGAAGACGACATGATCATGGCTCAATGAACTTCCGGAGAACACCATCCACAATTGGTATGACATGCAAAGCGCGTTCTTTCGGAATTTCGAAGGCACATATCAGAGACCCTGTACAGTAGGAGACCTACATCGTTGCACCCAGAAAGCCTGAGAAACTTGCCGAGATTACCTCGGATGATGGATCTACACTAAGAACTCCTGTGAAGGAGTAAACGACCAAACTGCGATTGAAGCTTTCATTGCAGGACTCCCAATCGATTTACTACATCATCGCTTGAAGTGCGACAAGGTCACTGATCTAGGAAATATGATAGAAACAGCGAGCAAGTATGTAGATGCTGACGACGATGCAGAGGGATTACTGAATGCCCTAGCTGTGCCATAGTTGGCAAAACAACCAAAGCAGCAAGCTCAGAAGCACAAGAATACCTCGTAAGAAAAACTCAACGAGGAAACGGCAGTGGTCACTGCTACTTTTGGGTCTAGAGGACGAGGAGGACGCGGTGGAGGCCACGGGCGTGGTCGTGGGACATCAAGAGTCCAGGGTAGAGGATACCAGCAACCTGGCAAAACCTACTCCTGGGGCGACATTGCCAATAACCCATGTGTGCATCACTTAGATGCCAATGGGGGCTCGTCTCACACAAACACCGAGTGTCATTTTAATGACGACATCAAGAAAGACGATATTGCTGGCTATAGGGCTAAGCGGAAGAAGGGAAAGAAGAATCCCGAAAAAGATAAAGAGACCAAGGAAGATTCTGACATGGAGGAAGCTGATCCTTCAAATCCCAAGCCGGAAGGGAAGAAAAACTTCCCAACAAAGAAAGACACTTACGTCACCTTCCTCGGATCTCAACCAGCTAAGGTTAAAAAAGAAGTTCTGCATGAGCTCAATGCAATAGTTCTGGCTGTCCCTCAATTCCTGGATTGGTTGGAAGTGGCAATCACCTTTGACCGTGCTGATCATCCGCCTAAGTTGCACAGGCGAGGAAAATACGCCTTAGTCGTCAATCCACTTATTGATGGCTATGGTTTCTCCAAGACTCTCATGGATGGCGGCAGCAGCATTAACATCCTGTATGTCGAAACACTACGCCGGATGCGAATCTCGGAGACCTAGCTGAATTACAGCTCTGTGGTCTTTCATGGAGTTGTCCCAGGAAGACAAGAAAATTCCCTGGGAGAAATCACTTTGGATGTTACCTTTGGAACTCCAAAGAACTATCGGACGGAAGCACTTTCCTTCGAAGTGGTCCCGTTCAAGAGCGCTTACCATGCTATATTCGGACGTCCGGCTTACTGGGCTTTTATGGCTCGTCCGTGTTACATTTATAATATGATGAAAATTCCAGGTCCCAACAGCGTGATCACCATCAGGGGAGACCCGAAGAAGGCGCGAGAGTGTGAGGACGGAAATGCCGCCTTTGCTGAAGCCGTGTTGCACGCCTAGTAGTACCAGGAAATCAAGAAGACCATCGATCCGTCCAAGATACCCACAACAAAGAAGGAGGTGACAAAGCCGAATCCGGAGTTCAAGGCATCATAAGAGACGAAGAACATGCCATTAAAAGATGAGGACCCCTCCAAGGTGACCTAGATAGGCGTAGGCCTAGATAGCACATAGGAAAGCGCGCTCGTCAAGTTCCTCAAAGCAAATCAAGATATCTTCGCATGGCAGCCATCTGACATGACCGGAGTGCCTAGGGAACTTGCCGAGCACTCTCTAAATGTAAAACTGAATGCTAAACCTGTCAAATAGTCCCTACGATGTTTCGGCGATGAAAAGCGTAAGGCAATAGCTAAGGAACTAGCCCGTCTCAAGTTAGCCGGATTCATAGAAGAGTTCATCCACACTGAGTGGTCGGCCAATCCTGTAATGGTCCCTAAAAAGGACACCACTGATTTAAGGATGTGTTTTGATTATACAGCCTTGAACAAGGCATGTCCCAAAGATCTGTTCGCTCTGCCTAGGATTGATCAAGTTATCGATTCTATGGCAGGCTCGGAACTCCTATGTTTTCTCGACGCATATTCCGGTTATCACCAAATTCAGATGAAGGAATCTAGCAAAGTCAAAACTTCATTCATAACCCCCTTCAGAACCTTCTATTTCATTACAATGCCCTTTGGGCTCAAGAACGCAGGAGCTATGTACCAGCGCACTATGCAACGTTGCCTCAACGACCAAATCGGATGCAATGTACATGCATATGTGGACGACATTGCGGTGATGTCCAAAAAGAAGGAAACGTTAATTTCTGACTTGGAGGAAACATTCGCCAATCTACGAAAATACAACATAATGCTTAACCCGAAGAAATGCTTGTTTGGAATACCAGCCGGAAAATTGTTAGGTTTTATCGTGTCTCAAAGAGGCATAGAGGTAAACCGAGACAAGATTAAGGCTATACTCAATATTTCCCGGCCAACTCGCCTGAAGGATGTTCAAAGACTAACTGGTTGCATTGCCGCAGTTAGTCGGTTTGTAAGCCGGCTCGGTGAAAGAGCCGCACCACTATACAAGCTCCTGAAAAATATCAAAAAAGTTCATTTGGACCGACGAAGCTGAAGCTGCACTACAAGACCTAAAAGCAGTACTCTCATCTGCTCCCATCCTTGCAGCACCGGAACCACAGGAACCGATGTTGCTCTCTCTTGCTACGACAAACAGGGTCGTCAGTATCGTCATGGTGGTGGAGAGACCAGAGGAAAATCAGGAGCACCTGGTGCAGCGTCCGACTTACTATCTCAACGAGGTCTTAACTGAATCAAAGCAGCGGTATCCGCACTATCAAAAGCTGGCTTATGGTTTGTTCTTAGCATCCCGTTAGTTATGGCATTATTTTTAGGAGCATCCAATTACCGCGGTGAGCACAGCTCCCATGAGAGATATAATCAACAATAGTGAAGCCACAGGACGCGTCACCAAATGGGGCATAGAGCTTTCAGCTTTCGACATTGAGTACAAACCTTGTACAACAATCAAATCCCAAATCCTCGCTGACTTTGTTGCTGATTGGACAGAGACAACAGAGAATATGACCCTGCCAGAGTTGGAGTACTGGACCTTACATTTTGACGGGTCTAAGGCGCTCGGGGGCTGGCGTGGTACTCAAATCACCCCAGGGAGAAAAACTTTTCTATGTATTGCAGATCTACTTCATGGCGACGAATAACATTGGTGAGTATGAAGCACTACTGCATGGAATCCGGATTGCTAAGGATATCGGCATCCGATGTTTAATGTGTTATGGAGATTCAGATCTTTTTGCCCAACAAGTGTCGGATATCTGTAATGTGAACAAACACATGGCAGCATATTGGGCTATCGTGGACGAACTATCTAAATCGTTTGAAGGGTTTGAAGTTCAACACATCCCTTCGAACAGAAAATGAGGAAGCAGATGCACTGTCTCGAATAGGCTCTGCATGGAAAAAGGTCTCGGATGGCGCTTTTTTGGAGCACCTCAAAGTTCCCTCTATAAAGGGAGTAGATGAGGAATATCCGACCAAATCCGACTCACCTTTAGTAGAAGTTCTGGCTGTGATTCCCAGCTGGACTCAACCCTACCTTGATTACTTGGTAGACGGAAAACTACCCGAAGACGAAGTTCTGAGCCGATAGATCGTCCGACGAGCAAAAGCCTACACTATAATTAGTGGTGAGCTCTATAAGCAGAGTGCATCTAGGGTCTTTCAGCACTGTGTATCTCCGGAAGAAGGAGTGGAAATCTTACGAGAGATCCACGAAGGCGAGTGTGCTCACCACGCTGCAACCAAATCTCCAGTGACAAAAGCTTTCCGACACGGTTTTTTCTGGCTTACAGCCAAGGCAAATGCCGAACGGCTGGTCAAGACGTGCAAGAGATGCCAAAAATACACCAAACAAGCTCACGTTCCAGCTGATCAGCTGCGAACAATACCTTTCGCGGTCTGGGGGCTTGACATGGTAGGACCGTTTAAATGGGCTCCAAGTGGATTTACTCATCTTTTAGTGATGTTGGATAAATTCACAAAATGGATTGAGGCTAAACCCGTCACTGGTTGTGATGGAGCAACAACCAGAAGATTTGTCGAGGATGTCATAATCCGATATGGTTATCCACATAGCATTATCACGGACAATGAGAGTAATTTCTCTATGGGAGAGCTTGCTGAATTCTGCAATGAACAAAATATCCGGCTTGACATTGCGTCAGTCGCACATCCACAAGCTAATGGACAAGTCGAAAGAGTGAATGGTTTAATCCTACAAGGCCTAAATCCAAGACTCGAAGCACCACTACGACGTGTTACGGGGGCTTGGGCAGAGGAATTACCCTCTGTAATATGGAGCTTACGAACAACTCCGAACAGGTCAACCAGATACACACCTTTCTTCTTGGTCTATGGCGCAGAAGTAGTTCTTCCTAGTGATTTAATTCACACTTCTCCTAGGGTTGCCGCGTATATTGAGGAGGATGCCAAAAATTCTCGACAAAATGATCTCAACTTAGTCGAAGAGGTTCGTGTCATTGCTGAGATGAGATCAACAGCCTATCAGCAGAAGTTATGCAAGTATCATAGCCAGAGAGTCAGAAACCGGTCTTTCAATAAGGGCGATTTGGTTCTCTGACTTGTGCAGAAAAGAAAGCACAAACTTTCCCCAATATGGGAAGGGCCTTTTTTAGTTAGTCGAGTAATGTACAATGGTTCTTACTATCTAACTGATATGCGGCCAGCCAAAGAAAGACCTGCTACTAAAAAAAGAAAGAGAGCTGGAGGCAGTACAGATCCGGAAGAATTAGACAGGCCATGGAATATTGCTCAGCTACGTCCCTTTTATTCTTAGTTTATTTTTCTTTGTAATCATATATGTGTATATGTTCAAATAAGAAATAAAGTATTGGTTGCCTCAAATTTTTTCTGAGAAGTTATTTACCATCTTATTTCCGAATGATCATGTCACAGTCGAAAATCCCAGAATACTTGAAAGTATTTTATGCTCATGTTTGTTCTGGTTTAGATTTCTGATTCTAAAATTGCTACCTTCGGGTATAAATTTAAAATTTCTAGTCTATACTTTGGTTATTTATCTGATTGCCGGATGCGGGCATTTTCCGAGTAGTGAATTGTTGGTACTGGAAGCCGGCTTTGTTTTCAAGTTTAAACTGGTTTAGCAATTGAGCTCTGTTGCTCGGCAAAGTTTCCGTGCTAAAGGTTGGCCGGCTCACGAAAGGGATGAGGCGGAAGGCCAGATAAACGATAAGTATAGGCAAAAAAACATAAAAGTGCTTATGTAAACATTTCAGGCACGAAATTATGAAGCCAAAAGTGCTGAATAGATAAAATAAAACTTAGCACTAACAAAAGTATCATACTACTGATTTACAACCCGAATTGTTTTCAGAATAATACATTGTTTGTTCTAATGCTCTACGATGCAGGGGAAGAAGAAGGAGCTGCCGGCTCGCTGGAGACATCAGCCTTGCTTTGATACCTTTCCGAGATGTTCAAATTCGAGATGGTTTGTTCGTCATCGGAAGCTTCGCCGGTTTCTTTGACGGGCGGAGGCGGTGTCTCTACGCGAGTGAAGAAGGGAGTATCTTAGCTGCTCAAGTCAGCTACATGGCACCCATATCCGTCATAGGAGTCCATGATGGCTTTGATGTCCTGCTCCTGACCATCTTCATCCATAGTAGAATACCCTCTGGTTACTTGCCAAATCTCCATGCTTCCATGGTGGCTCATGACCATGGTGAGAGAGTTCTGTGCTACGGTCCGCGCGTAGGACATGTTCCAGTCCTGGATGAGCTAGGGCATCTCCTTGGCCTTGTCTCGCACTTCAAAGTCGGGCATGCTATGCATGTTCGGAACCTTGAGAACTTCGCCAATATCTTCAATGTAACTTCATCACGTAGAATTCTCAAGTGAATCCCACATGATTTACTTTCCATTACATCTATACATTTTCTAATGGTCTTCATCATGTAGCCTATCATTATCATCTAATGAAAAGATTTGCTACCTTACATGGATCCTATGAATAGACTACAACATTTAAACTACTCCACCTGATATCCTATTCTTTGTCCTAATCTTCTTTGATATTTTACTAACTTAAGATATCGTAATGGTGTTATACTTATTTAGAGCTACACTCAAATGACATTTCTCTAGAGAAGACATATAACTACTCCTTAATAAAGATGATAAAAACATCCAACTTAAGTGTGAAAAGGTTTATCCTCAAGTGGATACCCATCACAAATCTTGGTTTAGATAAGATGGCTCCTATAGTCACTATCCAACCTATAGATCTTCCTAAAAGGGTTTTAATCCTAAGGTCAAAGCATATGCTCTAATACCAGCTGCGGTGACCCAGCATACCACTGCATGATGTAGTACACTATAGTCATTGGCATAACACCAATGAAACACTGTTCACTAGTATTACATCCCTCAGAGTGGTACAACAGAAACACAGTAGGTCCAAGACATGACTATAGATTACAACTCGACTCTTTACAAAAGATCTAGAGAACACTCTAGGTTAAGCTTCTTACAAAGAAGAACCATAAATAATAACTCAGAACTATCTAGCTAATAAGACTAGCATCTAAACTATCTGGCTTGCAATTGCTGCTAGTGCAATGCTCTAGAGAAGTAGGTGTTATGGCTAGAGTATCTACTCCTATCTAATAAAGATCTTCGCCTGTTCTTTGGTTGATTTATATGTTGACTTATTGAAGAACTTGAGCTGCCGATGATGGTTTCTTGAGCAAAAATTGATGTTGATGTCGTCTTCAATGGCTTAGAACCTAGCAAGGGTTAAGAAGGTACGGTTGAGTACGAGCATACTCAGCAAGTTCACTAAAAAGGAGTGTATGATGCACTATCTCTACAACCACAGACCAAAGGTCGTAGGCAATGCAGGTTTTCATAAACATTTATTCAAAGGTTGCTTTTATTCTGAAAACTATGTCCGACAGCCTTCACAGGTTGACCATAACTTTCATGGAGTTCCTTTCCTGCTGCGTTCATAGCTCCTTCCCAGAATAAGGAGTAACATGTCATAGTTCTTACAATCTGCAGAGGTGCGTTGCTTTACACATGAGAGATCCTTAACCTTGTTGCACATCCGAGTGGCCAACCCATTCATACTTCCTTGGTTTGAGGTCCGGTATAACAATCCAAGCCAATCACTGCCCCTCTCCTCGACCCCGCATGAATATAGGACCCTCCAGGACATTCCCCACCTCTGTTAAGCCCCCTTATGGGACCAACTATAACTCTAGTAGGCACCCGAAGACTATGAGACAGTTGTGCCCCTAGCAAGCTCCCAAAAGGACCGACTATACCTCTGGCAGCCCCACACAGATAGTCTAGACACCAAAATCGCGGGGAACTAAGGGGTCCCACCCATCTGCTGAGTCCCTACAAGGAAGCTATAGCCTCACGATAAGGTCACCCTTCCATGCGAAAGGAAGAAGATCCAGCTGACCTCTCCGTCCCATTCCAGATCTCATGGTTAACGCGTATATACGGCACTAGAATCACTGGCGACATTGGTTGATTAAGTCCTAGATATCATGTTCCTTTACCACTGGAACTGTATCAATAGATTATTACCATTTGGTAAATAATCCATAATCATATTATTATGAAAATAGTGTTTTCTGACCTTTTTGAAAAGCAGGTGATGACAACATTTGAGTTAAAAGAATTTGATAGAAATAATCAAAGGACATGAGCAAGTATGAACTTGCCTTTTGTGATTGCAATATTATGCAATCACGGTCTTCAAGACACTAGAAGATCCAAATTATGTAAACAACATCATTGGTCCAGTAAGGACTAGTGTTTTAAGAAGCAAGATGCAATTATGCATAAGTAATGTAATGCAATTTGATAAACGTGAATCCCCAGAATAATCGTATCTGATCTAGGGTTTGGAGTTTGTGATGAGTTCTTTGGAATGTGTTGCACTTTTATACCATCTTCACACATGTGATTCTTATTAAGGTATGTGTGAGTGTGTGAAACAATAAGTAAATACAACAAGTAGCATGCAATAGTAAAGAACTCAAGTATGGAATGGTATATAGGGATTTCTTGAAAGGGTTATTAATTCATTAGAGTCTTCATAGAAATACTTATAGATTACTTTTAATATTTCTTGAAAGAATAACTTTTGAGGAAGAGATTACGTTATTAAGTAAAAGCATTTAAATCTTAAAGCTAACACTTTAATGTTGTCTTTCTAGTTATGAGTATTAACGAAGAAAGCAATTAGCATTTTGAATAGTTTTCCACTAGCAAGGGGATACTTATATATTTTGAATATGGCATCTTATTACAGGTGGTTTGCTTCTTCATGATTCCTAAAGGTAGAATACAGGTGTTATTGCTTTTATAGGGTGGTGTTTTCTTAACTTTATAAATGAATAAAATCACTTACTTATTTTAGAAGTAATGCTTATATTTTATAAACATGAGAAAGGCATTTGTCGTCAGATTGATGACAAGTACGCCATGAAGGGGTCCTCGACGCGTGCGGAAGAGAGGGGTGTGAGACATACGGTGTTCCAGGACGGTGAGCACACAAGTTTACCCAGGTTCGAATCTGCCGGCTTTGGACGGACCCTACTCCTGCTAGCAATCCAGTAATACGGCAGAGCCGGAATATGGGTTACAAGGGTTTCGCCTGTGCGAGTTGAGATTGTAGACTATTGAGGTGTGCCCTAAAGGCTCTCCCTAGGACGGGTTATATAGATATCAGGCCTGGGGTTTACAGGAGAGATCTATCCGGCTACGACTAAGATTCGGTTATAGAGTACATATTGAACTACAAGTAACATTATGGGCCTAAGTCGGTAAGTCTTCTGGGCCTTCCTGTAGCCGGATTGGACTCCGTCTTTTCTCCCCGACTAGGCTGCCCATGAAGCAAAGCTCTAACCCGAAGTGGGCCACCCTGGTCAGTGAGGAACTATGAGGATACCTGGAAAGTATATCCCCAACAGCAGCCCCCGGAAGTCTCCAAGATCCAAAGTCAGATTTATCATCGTCTAGCTTGATCTTCGGCTTGCAGAATCTTGAAGGGTTCCTGAAACTTCACAACAAAAAATACAATCTGGGTCTTAAAAATAAGTCGGACCTATCAACAGGTTACTCGGATTTTCCATCTTGATTTCAAAATAAGCCGGAATTTGGTCTCTAACGCCACCTGACACCAGTCATGGTCAAGTCACGTCATCTGACAGACATCCTGTCAGCACGACCGTTGGTGGGTCCACGGTTCGCGGAACCGAGGCATCGTTTTAATGCATACGCGGAGATCGAGGCGACGTAATCATCGTGTGGGTCCTTCCCAGTTCCTTCCACGACGCGTGGCGGTTACACTGTAGCATTTGCACGAATCTTGGCGCGGTTAGGTGGATATAAGGGGTGAGGATTCTCCTCCTCCTTTCTTCAGATGTTCCCTTGTCGTTTCCTCTCCTCCAAATCTCCCCTGCGTGCACATAGCTCCTCTGCTTTCCCCCAAGAACTCCTAGCGCCGCCCATCCTAGGTCACTAGCTCACCAGAGAAATGGCTTCTTCATCCTCTTCTAGTTTGGCGGCAGCGGCGGCGACGGAGGCGGCGGCGGAGAAGTAAAGCTTCCGCGGGGTCTAGATCCCCTGCGTGCTCGATGACGAGAAGCTCCACGGTGTGGAGACAGAAGGGCTCCTCCGTGCCGGCGACTAGTGGAGCGGCTTCGGGGAGACCGTCCCCAACCCGCACGCCAGCAAGCGGGTCCACTTCGGCACCCACCTCGACAGAGGTTTGTCGTTTCCTCCCTCGGAATTATTTTCCAAGGTGATAGATCATTATAGTGTTCAACTCCACCATCTTCCTCCCAACTCTCTCTTAGAGATGAGCGCCTAAGCGGCTTTGTGCGAGGGATTTCTCGGCATTAGGCTGAGTCTTACCTTATTCCGGCACTACTTCCATGTCCAGAGAAATTCTATCATTGTCGGCGTTCCTTATATCACCGGTACAATTAGTTTTTCACTTAGACGTGAGCGCGCATATCCCAAGATCTTAGCTAGTGACTCGGTCAAATAGTGGCCAGCCACCTTCTTTTATCACAAGGATATTCCGGCTCCCAACAAAGCCACCGCTTTGCCGGCTTTTATCGACAGAGCTGCCACGGCCCAACGTCTTGGGACGAGGCTCCTCCAGCTCTCAATGACGATCTGATCCTTGCTAAGAGGCGGATCGAATATCTGATCAAACACAAAGGACCGAAGGGATCCGACTTGGCCCAATGTTGGGTCTCACACCGGATCCAACCCCTTCAGTACCACGGAAACCGACTGATGCACTCCATCATGTCGTCCAAGAAAGATTCCCTCCGCATCAGCCCTAGAGCCTATACTTCGCAAGGTTACATAAGCCAGATCAAATGGTTGATAAGGGGGCGGATCGAGAGGAGGATCCCGGAGGTTTCTCTGGATATGCATACGGCGGAAAACCCCGTAGTGCCGGCAAACATCTAACAATAAACCTTTTTATGTGTTTCAATCTTTAAGTTATATTGCAATACTTATATGTTTTCCTCTTTTCAGCTTACTGACCTCCCCGAGTCGGAACTTGCTCCACTCGAGGGATATCCTCTAGAGTTTTCTCAGGAGGCGGAATTGGTCCCATTGCCGGATATTGTGCTTAAGAAACGCAAGGCTCCGATAGTGGCTGTTGGCACAAAGGAGGTGCCTATTGTGAAGAGGTAACTTTCAACAGAATTTCCGCCTTTGTACCTTACTCGAATTTTCTTCCGAGCTGTAATGTTTTCGACTTTATTACATTCTCACAGCTAAGCAGCTCATCAAGGGCAAGGGAAGGGAACTTCTTCGAAGACCCTGCGACAGACGAAGCTTTCCATGGCTTCTCCTGCCGTGGCTCCTCAGACTCCTGCCCCCCAACCTTCCACAACAACGGTGATCATTCCTTCTCTGGCTGTCGTAGAATATCCGGCTCCTTCAACGGATCCTGTGATCCTTGAATCACAAACTGACGTCACCATGGGTGAGTCAGGTATAGATAAGGGTGAACCCTCTTCGGGTAATGATCCCTCGGCAGAGATCTCCGCCGAAAACCTTCTCAGCAATCCGGGTCTTGCCAAGTTTGGCTTGTCCTGAAAATCTGCGGAAGGGATCCAGCGGCTGGCCAGGCAATGCCTAGAGAAAAGAAATTTATCTTCCGAAGAAGAAGCACAAGAGGCAGAGGACATCAAGTACTCTAACCTTCTTACACAAGTGCGTCTTTGCAACGAGAGGATAAGGACCGGTGAGCTTCCAACAATGCTAGTGGTCTGACTCTCGCTGAGAAGGTTGCTATTGAAGTAAATGCGAGTTTGGATAAACTCACTCGCGAGCAATATGTAAGTCAGAATTCTAACTCTTGTTTTTCCCTCATTTCATATCATATGCTCTAGCCCCCAAGCATGAAGTAGGATATATAATCCAGGTTTATGCTTCCTTAGGATGCCAAAGAATGAACTAGTGTAGCCCCCAAGGATTGTGCTGATATTAGTAAAAATATTAGCTCGAGTCTTTAGTAGACTTCTGACTTTGGGTATTCTGACTTACAGAAAGTATGTTCCTATAACCAGGATTTGTTGAAAAATATCTGCAACAAACGGAGAGAGATCAAAACTCTCCGACTTAAGAATGTTGAGCTTAAGGTCTCCAAGGATGAGGCCGAAGGTACTCATTCCGAGACTCAAACCTTGTCTTTCATGTTTTCATACTCGATTTTTTTTTGAACTGTTGTTCTTTTTGACCTACAGCGCTGGTAAAGCAGTCCTGCGCCATGAATGAAGAGGCTGAGAACCTCAAAACTTTGGTGGTGGAGAACGAGGAACTTCGCCAAGAGCTGGATAAGCTCAAAACGGATCATGAGAAGAGCATAGATCAAGTTCTCGAGTCCTCCTCCATGGCGACTGATGAGCGGGATCGTAAGATTGCTGCTCAAGATCAAAAAATCTCGGACCTCAATAATGAGTTGTGCAGAGAGAAGGACCTTTCCGAAGCGCTCCGGGCTGAACTCCAGAGTCTTCAGGAAGAGAAGACCAAAATTGACGACGTCATTTTTGGTATGTTCCATCTGTCTGACTTGTCTATTTTCTTCGACTTCTTTCAATGTCGGATTTTCTTAACTGTTTTGTGTATAGGTCCTCTGAACTTGATGGACTCCACCTCCACCAAGCCCCGCACCCACCGGCTTACCCAAGTCGGTGACCTGCTTCATGACTTCCGCCAATCCCTTGAGGATATTGGCGAAGCTCTCAAGATTCCGGACATGCATAGCATGTCGGATTTTCAGGTGCGGGACAAGGCGAAGGAGATGCTGCAGCTTGTCCAGGATTGGAATATGTCCTACACGCGATCCGTAGCGCAGAACGCTCTCACCATGGTCATGAGCCACCATGGAAGCATGGAGATATGGCAAGTGACCAGAGGGTATTCTACAGTGGATGAAGATGGTCAGGAGCAGGACATCAAGGCTATTATGGACTCCTGTGCCAGATATGGGTGTCATGTGGCTGATTTGACCAGCTACGACACTCCTTTCTTCACCCGCGTGGACACTCTGCCTCTGCCTCCAGAAGAAGTAGCAGAAGTTTCTGACGATGACCGCACCATTTCGGATGTGGACATCTCGGAACGATATCAAGGCGATGTATCCAGCGAGCCGGCAACTCCTTCTCCACCTGCATCATAGATTTCTAGAAACATTTGTATTATTCTGAAAAAACATGATGGATCTGTAAATATGCAGTACTATAATTTTGCTAGTGCTAAGCTTTTGATCTATTCAGCACTTTTGGCTTTAAATTTTTGTGTACCTAAAATGTTTACATAAGCACTTGAAATTTTTCGCCTATACTTATCGTTTATCTGGCTTTCCGCCTCGTCCCTTTCGTGAGCCGGCTAAACCTTCTACACAGAAACTTTGTCGAGCAACAGAGCTCAATTGCTAAACCAGTTTAAACTCGAAAACAAAGCCGGCTTCCAGTACCAACAATTCACTACTCGGAAATACCCGCATCCGGCAATCAGACAAATAACCAAAGTAAAAGACTAGAAATTTTAGAGTTATACCCGAGGGTAGCAATTTTAGAATCGGAAATCTAAACCAGAACGAACATGAGCATAAAGTACTTTCAAGCATTCTGGGATTTTCGACTATGACATGATCATTCGGAAATAAGATGGTAAAAACTTCTCAGAAAAACTTGAGGCAACCAGAACTTTTATTTCTCACAGAACATGTACATGTATATGATTACAAAGAAGGATAAACTAAGAATAAAAGGGGCGTAGCTGAGCAATATTCCACGGTCTGTCTAACTCATCCGGATTTGTACTGCCTCAAGCTCTCTTTCTCTTCTTAGTAGCAGGTCTTTCTTTGACTGGCCTCATCTCAGTTAAGTAGTACGAACCATTGTGCAATACTCGACTAACTAAAAAGGGCCCTTCCCATACTGGGGAAAGTTTGTGCTTTCTTTGTTGCACAAGCCAGAGAACCAAATCGCCTTTACTGAAAGATCTGTTTCGGACTCTCTGGCTATGATACTTGCGTAACTTCTGCTGATAGGCTGTTGATCTCATTTCAGCAACGACGCGAACTTCTTTGACTAAGTCGAGATCATTTTGTTGAGAAATCTCGGCATCCTCTTCAATATACGTGGCCACTCTAGGAGAAGTGTGAATCAAATCACTAGGAAGAACTGCTTCTGTGCCATAGACCAAGAAGAAAGGTGTGTATCCGGTTGACTTGTTCGCAGTCGTTTGTAAACTCCATATTACAGAGGGTAATTCCTCTGCCCAAGCCCCCGTAGCACGTCGTAGTGGTGCTTCGAGTTTCGGTTTTAGGCCTTGTAGGATTAAACCATTTGCTCTTTTGACTTGTCCGTTAGCCTGTGGATGTGCGACTGACGCAATGTCAAGCTGGATATTTTGCTCGTTGGAGAATTCGGCCAATTCTCCCATAGAGAAGTTACTCCCGTTGTCCGTGATAATGCTATGCGGATAACCATAATGGATTATAACATCCTCGAAAAATCTTTTGGCTGTTGCTCCATCACAACTAGTGACAAGTTTAGCCTCAATCCATTTGGTGAATTTATCCACCATCACTAAGAGATGAGTAAATCCACTTGGAGCTCGTTTAAATGGTCCTACCATATCAAGCCCCCGGACCGCAAAAGGCCATGTTATAGGTATTGTTCGTAGCTGATCAGCCGGAACGTGAGCTTGTTTGGCGTACTTTTGGCAGCCTTTGCACGTCTTGACTAATCGTTCGACATCTTCCTGAGCTGTAAGCCAGAAAAATCTGTGTCTAAAAGCTTTTGCCACTAAAGGTTTGGCTGCAGCGTGGTGACCACACTCGCCTTCGTGGATTTCTCTTAGGATTTCCACTCCTTCTTCCGGAGATATGCAGCGCTGAAAAACCCCAGAAACACTCCGCTTATAGAGCTCACCTTTAACTACTGTGTAGGCTTTCGCTCGTCGGATAGTCTGCCGGCTCAGAACCTCGTCTTCGGGTAATTTGCCATCTACCAAATAATCTTGGTAGGGTTGAGTCCAGCTGGGAATTACATCTAGAACTGCTATTAGAGGTGAGTCAGATTTGGTCGGATATTCCTCATCTACTCCCTTTATTGAGGGAACTTTGAGGTGCTCTAAAAAGCGCCATCCGGGACCTCTTTCCGTGCAGAACCTATCCGAGATAGTGCATCTGCTTCCTCATTTTCTGCTCGAGGGATGTGTTGAACTTCAAACCCTTCAAACGATTTAGATAAATCATCCACGATGGCTTTATAAGCTGCCATGTGCTTATTTGCATTACAAATATCCGACACTTGTTGAGCAACAAGATCCGAATCTCCGTAACACATCAAACGTCGGATGCCAATATCCTTAGCAATCCGTATTCCATGCAGCAGTGCTTCATACTCGGCAATATTGTTTGTCGCTGTGAAGTGGATCTGCAACATGTATAGAAGTTTATCTCCTTGGGGTGATTTGAGCACCACGCCAGCCCCCGAGCCCCTCGAGCCTTAGACCCATCAAAGTAGAGGGTCCAATATTCCGACTCAGGGAGGGTCATATTCTCCTTCGTCTCTGTCCAATCAGCGACAAATTCAGCAAGGATCTGGGATTTGATTGATGTCCGAGGTTTATACTCAATATCAAAAGTTGAAAGCTCTATGACCCATTTGGCGACGCGTCCTGTGGTGTCACTGTTGTTGATTATATCTCTCATGGGAGCTGTGCTCACCACGGTAATTGGATGTTCCTGAAAATAATGTCATAGCTTATGAGATGCTAGAAAAACACCGTAAGCCAACTTTTGATAATGCGGATACCGCTGTTTGGATTCTGTCAGGACCTCGCTGACAAAATACGTCGGACGCTGTACCAGGTGTTCCTGATTTTCCTCCGGTCTCTCCACCACCATGACGATACTAACGACTTTGTTGTTGCAGCAAGATAAAGCAACATCGGTTCCTGTGGTTTTCCGGCGTAGCAAGGATAGGAGCAGATGAGAGTACTTTCTTCAGGTCTTGTTGTCCAGCTTTAGCTTCGTCAGTCCAAACAAAATCCTTGGTCTTTTTCAGGAGTTTGTATAATGGTGCGGCTCGTTCACCAAGCCTGCTTACAAATCGACTGACTGCAGCGATGCAACCAGTTAGTCTTTGTACGTCCTTCAGGCGAGTTGGCCCGGAAATATTGAGTATAGCCTTGATTTTGTCCCGGTTCACCTCTATGCCTCTTTTAGACATGATGAAACCTAACAATTTTCCGGCTGGTATTCCAAAGAAACATTTCTTCGGGTTAAGCATGATGTTGTATTTTCGCAGATTGCCGAATGTTTCCTCCAAGTCGGAAATCAACGTTTCCTTCTTTTTGGACATCACCGCAATATCATCCACATATGCATGTACATTGCGTCCGAGTTGGTCATGGAGGCAACGCTGCATCATGCGCTGGCACGTAGCTCCTGCGTTCTTCAGCCCAAAAGGCATCATAACAAAACAGAAGGTTCCGAAGGAGGTTATGAATGAAGTTTTGACTTTGTCAGATTCCTTCATCTGGATTTGGTGATAACCGGAATATGCATCGAGAAAACAGAGGAGTTTCGAGCCTGCCGTAGAATCGATAACTTGATCAATTCTAGGCAGAGCGAATGGATCTTTTGGACAAGCCTTGTTCAAGGCAGTATAATCAACACACATCCTTAAATCAGTGGTGTCCTTTTTGGGGACCATTACAGGATTGGCCGACCACTCAGTGTGGATGACCTCTTCTATGAATCCGGCTAACTCGAGCCATGCTAGTTCCTTAGCTATTGCCTTACGCTTTTCATCGCCGAAACATCGTAAGGACTATTTGACGTGTTTAGTGTTCGGGTTTACATTTAGAGAGTGCTCGGCAAGTTCCCTAGGTACTCTGGTCATGTCAGATGGCTACCATGCGAAGATATCTTGATTTTCTTGGAGGAACTTGACGAGTGCGCTTTCCTATGTGCTACTTAGGCCTACGCCTATCTGGGTCACCTTGAAGGGGTCATCATCCTTCAACGGCGTCTTGTTCGTCTCTTCTGATGCCTTGAACTCCAGATTTGGCTTTCTCACCTCCTTCTTTGTTGCGGGCATCTCGGACGGATCTATGCTCTTTTTGATCTCCTAGTACTCCTGGGCGTGCAGCACGGCTTCAGCAAAGGCGGCATTTCCATCCTCGCACTCTCGCGCTTTCTTCGGGTCTCCCCTGATAGTGATTACGCTGTTGGGACCTGGAATTTTCATCATATTGTAAATGTAACATGGACAAGCCATAAAAGCCCAGTAAGCCGGACGTCCAAATATAGCATGGTACGCGCTCTTAAACAGGACCACTTCGAAGGAAAGTGCCTCCGTCCGATAATTCTTTGGAGTTCGAAAGGTAAGATCCAAAGTAATCTCCCCCGGGGAATTTAGCTTGTCTTCCTGGGACAACTCCGTGAAAAATCACAGAGCTATGGTTCAGCTGGGTCTCCAAGATCTTCATCCGGCGTAGCGTTTCGACATAGAGAATATTGATACTACTGCCACCGTCCATGAGGGTCTTAGAGAAACCATAACCGTCAATAAGTGGATTGACGATTAAGGTGTATTTTCCTTGCCTGTGCAACTTAGGCGGATGATCAGCGCGGTCAAATGTGATTGCACTTCCGACCAGTCCAAAAATTGGGGGACAGCCAAAACTGTTGCATTGAGCTCATGTAGAACTATTTTCTTGACCTTTGCTGGTTGAGATCCGAGGAAGGTGACATAAGTGTCTTTCTTGGTCGGAAAATTTTTCTCCCCTTTTGGCTTGGGATTTGAAGCATCAGCTTCCTCCATGTCGGAATCTTCCTTGGTCTCTTTATCTTTTTAGGATTCTTCTTTCCCTTCTTCCGCTTAGCTTTGTAGCCTGCGGTGTCATCTCTTTTGATGTCGTCATTGAAACGACATTCGGCGTTGGTGTGGGACGAGCCCCCATTGGCGTCTAAGTGATGCACACAGGGGTTATTGGCAATGTCGGCCCAAGAGTAGGTTTTGCCTGGTTGCTGGTCTCCTCTACCCTGGACTCTTGAAGTCCCATGGCCACGCCCGCGGCCTCCGTCGCGTCCTCCTCGTCCTCCATACCCGAAAGTAGCAGTGACTACTGCCGTTTCCGCGTTGGGTTTTTCTTCCGAGGTATTTTTGCGCTTCTGAGCTTGTTGCTTTGGTTGTTTTGCCGACTGTGGCATAGCTAGGGCATTGAGTAATCCCTCTGCATCGTTGTCAGCATCTACATACTTGCTCGCTGTTTCTATCATTTCTCCCAAAATTAGTGACCTTGTCACACTTCAAGCGATGGCGCAGAAGACCAATTGGGAGACCTAGAATGAAAGTTTCAATCGCAGTTTGATCGTTTACTCCTTCATAGGAGTTCTTGGTGTCGATCCATCGTCCGAGATAATCCTGGCAAGTTTCTCCGGTCTTCTGGGTGCAACGCTGTAGGTCTCCGACCGTACAGGGCCTCTAGTATGTGCCTTCGAAATTCCGAAAGAACGCACTTTGCATGTCATACCAGTTGTGGATGGTGTTCTCTGGAAGTTCATTAAGCCATGATCGTGCTGTCTTCCGCAACATAAGTGGGAGATATCGGGTTGCGACCAGGCTGTTTCCGCCTTTGGCGATGCAGCAAGCTTGGAAGAAATCCTATAGCTAGGTATTTGGCCGAGCAATGCCGTCGTAGGCTTGGATATGTCTTGAGATAGCAAATCCTTTCGGGAATTTCGTAGCTCTGATGCATGGTCCAAAGCACTTTGGGCCCACGTAGATATCATTATTTTTGTAGCGCCACGCCTCTATGTTGGAGTTGATCCTGTGTCTTGCGTCGTTCGGGGATAGAGATCATCCCGAATGTCGGTTGTGGCTGCGGTGCCTTGGAGCCGGACTACGGCTTTTGCCACCACCTCCTCCGCCACGTCATCCTCCTTGTACCCCTTGAGAGCCATTGTGATGACTACTTGGTGGAGAGGGTGGGGCAGCTGGATTGTTTCCGGCTATTCACCGGCGTCCATCCGGAGCGTCATTATTCCGGTTCCGGGGAGGGTCTTCACTATGACGAGCCTCCTGCCGGCTTGCCCCGGCATGGTTTCCATCATTCCTTCGTCCGTCGTTCCCACTATGGTGAGGCTCAGCCGGATGGCTTGCGTGTCTAGGAGGTGGCATTTTTTGACGATCCGCCTCCCGATGTTTCTCTTTATCTTCTCCCCTTCGATCGTTTGACTCACATCAGGGAGGATTCCTCGGATACAGTGCAACAATGGCCTCATGTTCGGCCGCTCGAGCGACGTTGCTCAAGTCACGTGCAGCTCTGTGATGCTGTCCTGATGATACGGTTCTGGAGTAGTTGTCTTCCCATCGGTCGGAACGGTGATGCTGTTCCGGAACATGCTGGGTCCTTATATCATTCCAGGCTGAATCCTTGTGACATTTGTCGGATTTGGAGACCAGTTTTCCACTTCCGGATTTCGCAGCCAACTGTTGCTCCATACCCTTGGTGAGTAGCTTGATGCCCAATCGAACCTGTTCTAGGCCTAGGTTGTTTGACAGGATATCTCGAGCTGCGACAGTGTTCTGTACCGGTGTTGGGTACACCAGATCTCCTTTGCTGTTGAGACGAGGCATCCCTAGGTCTCCTTCAAAGAGGACCCTGTTTACTTCCGGAAATTTACTGCCACCTGTGTAACGTTTCCGTGTCTTCTGATGCAACCGAGACATGTAATCCTTAGTTGCCATGCGTTTCTTTTCCCCCTCGATGTTTTTAGCTTCATCCAGGAGTTGTTGACGACACGCTTCTAGGGCTTGGGCCCTTTCGTCCAGCTCTTCTGCATTAAGTTCTGCAGCTGTAGGGATAGGTGTGGTTAAAGAAGCATCGATGAGTTTACGCGCACCTTCAGTGATCACGTGGCCATCCACCAATTCTTCTTTTTCGGCTCTTCTGGGATAAGTGCTCCATTCGAGTCTTCCTCATATTCATCGGCAATCACCTCCTCTGTCAGAGGGTCTTTTGCCGAGGTCTTGTTCTTCTTGTTCTTCTTATTTGCCTTCTTGGCAGCGCCGGTAGCAAAGACGGCTTTGGGTCCATTTCCCAGAGTCAAGCTCTGATCGGTACTTTCGGACATCTGGACTTCGGGATTGTCTCCGACTTCCATGTCATCCTGTGCTTTGGGAGAGTGTTCCCCGGATCCTTCATCCATGGCTTCTCCTTCCTCTGCGGCTTTGGAGTTATACTCCTCTTCATATTCCATGGAGAACTTTCGTAAATCTGTCGATGTTATCGATTCATCCGAGAATGCGGGTACGTCGGTGTTTGTTCCAATTGCCTCTAGTACAGAGACGGTGTTATCTCCAGCATCGGCAGAGCCGGATCCGGATCCAACGTATCCGACAAAGTGCATTGCGCTCCTCCTGAGGTACCTGCGACTCTCGTGATCAGCTTCGTCGAAACTTTTGATGGTCTCGAGAATTGCATCTACGCCTGAGTTTTGCATTATCATATGTCGTAGTGTGTACCTTAGGAATGGCTTGTCTGTCTCGGCATCATCAGAGCCGGAATCAGTGTCGTTGATATGCTCCTCATGGATTTCGACTTCCGCGAGTGTGTCGATCTGGGATCCGGCTTCTCCAAGGAAATCCACTCCAGATTCGACTTTGACCGCTAGGTCTTCCTCAGGCTCGGATTTCTCCACTATCTCTGCAACTAGTGCGGGCTGGGTGGGATTAGGGTTTTCTGAGATCCGGAACTCTGCCGCCTCCGTGGACAAAGGGGATCGAGAAGATTCTTCTGCCTCTATCATCACCGCTGGGGTGGGTGGGATAGGTTTAGCGAAACCGATGTAAACATCGATCTCGCCAAAAGACATGATTGTGTAGGCAGTCACGGCCTCCCTAGCCGGAATGCAGGTCTCATCGAGAACGATGAGAGGGACATCGCTGGCGTAGAGGATGCGACCGATGGTGATGGTCTCGCCGATTCCGATTCTTGCAGATTCCGCTCGGAATGCAGATCCGAAGCTCACTTGCCCCACGGTGGGCGCCAACTATTGTCGGATTGATGACAAGTACGCCATGAGGGGGTCCTCGAGGCATGCGGAAGAGAGCGGTGTGAGACGTACGGTGTTCCAGGATGGTGAGCACACAAGTTTACCCAGGTTCGAATCCATCGGCTTTGGACGGACCCTACTCCTGCTAGCAATCCAGTAATACGGCAGAGCCGGAATATGGGTTACAAGGGTTTCGCCTATGCGAGTTGAGATTGTAGACTATTCAGGTGTGCCCTAAAGGCTCTCCCTAAGACGGCTTATATAGATATTCGGCCTAGGGTTTACAGGAGAGATCTATCCGGCTAAGACAAAGAGTCGGTTATAGAGTACATCTTGAACTACAAGTAATATTATGGGCCTATGTCGGTAAGTCTTCTAGGCCTTCCCGTAGCCGGATTGGACTCCGTCTTTTCTCCCCGACTGGGCCGCCAGTGAAGCAAAGCTCTAACCCGAAGTGGGCCACCCTGGTCAGTGAGGAACTGTGAGGATACCCGAAAAGTATATCCCCAACATCATTACTTAAAATATTTAAGAACTTTGTTTGGATTTAATTGGATTCTTAGGCTAGTAAGAGAATTAGTAGATATTATCTTGGTGATTTTATAAATGAGAAAATATTTTTAAGAAAATTAAGATACACTTAATAGTAATTTTAGGATATACATCTTAAAATGATTAGATCTATTTTTACTTTAATTGAACATCATTGAACTTGTTATTACACTTTTAGACTTTAAACAAATAATGATAAAGGCAATAGTAAAGATTTATATATTTTTAATGAATTAAAATAAAAGAAATGGGTTTAAATAGGATTTATTAGACCTTTATCTTTTATTTTACTTCAATTATGAAAGAGGATATTTTTAATGTGTAGACTTTATTTTTGTGATCATTTTGGTACATTATATGTATTTTTGTGATTTTTAAATAATAAAATATGATTTTTATAAGTTTTATCATTTTGTAAAGACTTAATAAATAATAATATAGGTGTCATGAAAATATATATAATAAGTTTATAAATATATATTTTGTGTTCTTAAGAATTTCAATATCTTATACTTACTTTTAAGAATTTTTAATATTAGATTATATTTATTTAAGATTTATTTCCTAATAGGGTATTTACTAATTAATACTAATTATTTTATTTAAGTTGGAAAATAAAATATAATAATAGTTTTAGAATATAAAATTTATTTTTCTAAACATTTTGATATATAATGCATATTTTTCTGAATTATAAAACAAAAGATATTGATTTAACAAGATTTATTCATTGTCTGGATTTATGAAAATAAACCAACTAAATGATTTATTGCATTAGCGATGGCGTCAACCTCTCTCTAAATCATTTTACACCGCCCCCACATCTAGCTAACAGTCACTGACTAGTGGCCTGAGGCCACGTCAGCTGCCACGCGTTCAGAAGACTAGTCAACCAGCGGATAGGGTGCCGGGTGACGTGAGCGTGACGTGAGCGTGACGTCACCTCGCCGGCCACCATCAGAAGGTCATCAGTGATGACGTCTATGAGCACGCGTGACTGTGGAGGGGTGCGTTGGAACAAGCAGAGTACGGTGAGTCTATCTATAGTCACGCGGCCCCATATGGGTCATCAGAACAGCGACACCGACGATGACTGGCGGCGGTGAAGGGCGGCGCTCGACACAACGGTGGTATAGCAAGCGAGGAAGGGATCTATGAGGTGCACGAGAATCAGGGGCTTGCGCTCGACGCGTTGCTGATCTCAAATGGAGTTGGGCATGACCGGATCAACGACGGGGTGCACGGCTGCGGTCGTCGGGCTTGGAGAAGATGAGATCGATGCGGCCGATTGAGAGCGTCTCGGCTCGATTCCTTCACCGTGGAGACGAAGTACAACCCGGTGGAGCTCGTGGCATCCTCGGCTGGCCTTGGGGCTGCTTCTATCAGCGCCAATGTGTCGGCCTCTTTGGCTAGGGTTTCGGGTGTGCAGCGGGAGAGAGAAAGATCTCCAAAGAGAGAGGAAGATATGAGGGTGAGGACGAGCAAAGGCATCGCAGTGGCATTCTTATCCCTCCAGAAGACGGTGTCGTTCATCGCGGTGGTCGGATTTTGCTGACGACGGCGGATGGCATTGGTCGAGCACACGCAGGTGCTTGTGTGCGTGAGATTGACGACGACGACAATTTTCAGTAAACCCCCTACAGTTTCTAGGAATCAACCCGCAGTCCATCTTCTGTCCCACCTATCAGTGAGAGTGAGAGGGGATTTGGGTTGCTATTGTTGGGCCTTGACAAAGTGTGCGGTTGATTGTTGCTGCTGCTCGCGAGCATTGGGTTAGAGAATGGGTTGTGGGTAGCGCGGCTGACTGATTCCTTTTCTTTTTCCATTTCCTTTTTCTGTTTTCTATTTTTTACAAAACCAATTCAAATATGAATTTCTTCAAGGATTTAAATATCCAGAGAATTTGTAGGTCATGAATGTTATTGTGTAAAGAAATTATGGCCATCTCCTCTCCATTTCTTATTGTGTATAAAATATTCATAACTATATGAAGGGTTCTTTTATTTAGTAAAGTAAAAATAAATTAGGGTTTTAGGAATTTGCTTCTTCTAAAGAAAATCTTATGGAAATATTACTATTTTCACCATGATAATATTGATGGCAAAGATTTAAAATGTTGAATGATATGTAGAGAACTCTATTCATACTTAGCCTCATAAAGGAATGATATATATATTTATTATAAGGTAGTAAACCTTGTGGTTCATAAAGTGGTGATTTGAATTTCATGGTTCTGTATATTTGGTGGTTTCTCCCATTCCAACTCTACTTAGTTTATGGGGTTTAGAACTACCATAAAACAATCTTGGTTAAGCCATTGTGCATGGATATCAATCATTAATGAGGAAATGAAAATGTTCATTTCCAAATAATTTCCATGAGTTTTGGGAAGGTTTAATAGACTCATATCTTATTATGAATGTGGATAAAGATCAAGGTTTAAGGATACTACTTCTAAATCTAGGAGTAGGGTTGATACCTCAACCTAGAGTGAGATATTAGAATTACTTACTAGAGCAATCTTGTTGATTCATGGGTCAAGGTTTCTATTAGGGTTTAAAATAATGAGGTGGACAGGGATCTCATCAATACACTCTCAACTAGCATTCTAATTATCTCTTCGAAACTTTATTTGACCAAGAGATACCTTTCCATTGGCTGTATAGAAATAGGAATGGTTCCACTATTAACTTAATTCTAAGGTTTTGGATAATGAGGTAGACATGGGTCTGTCATGGCTTGATATATTGTTGGTTAAATGTTTCTCAAGAACTCCTACCTTAATACCTCACTAATCTTATCTTTAGATAAGGATTTCCTATCTGAAATATACTCTATTAATCTCTCTTATCTTATTCACAAAGATCACATCTTCCTAAATAAGTCAATTATCTGACTCCACCATATCCATCATCATCTAATGACATGGTCATGCCACTTCAACATTACTCCTTCATTCTTCTGCTAGTATATATGACTTCTACTTCTAAACTACCCTCGATAAATCCATCAATGCAGCTATTACTAACTTCACCCATTAACTCCTCTATGTTCACCTTACGTCTACTTCTAGGGCTTGCAAGATTACCATGCTATCTATATCACATGTGATATCAATCCTATGGGATGGGTATGGTACTACTCCCATAATACAAGTTTTTTCTTGTATTAGCTTGGTTAAACTACTATGAATTCCACTACTTCACTTCTCTTAGGTTCTAAACTTCAACACACCCTAGCTTGACTTCTCATGATCAAGCTAGATGATTCAGCTTACTAGAGTTTTGCCTAATTTGGTATAGTCGCAACTCTTCTTCAACACCTAGTCATCTATTCTCAACGGACTTGAGAATAATGACCATCATCCTTTTCTCATGCTAAGCTTAGGCTTCTAATTGACTAATCAAGATCTATTATCCACTTAGTAGTAGACATGTAATAGTCTTTCTATAAGGCTTATCGTGTTAAGGAAACTTACTTTAAGCTTATTCCTACTTGGGTTAACAAGATTATTATTTAATACATTAATACTACTAGCTTTCTCATGGCTCCTCAAGCACTAGTTACTTCTTGGGTGAGGATGCTTCTTCTAGTTAACTTATGAGTGAGTTCACTCCTCCAATATAAAATGGTTTGATCACTACTAAGGATCACATTCCATTAATGATGGCACATACTACCAAAACTAGTTCCTTCTTCTCATTAATTTACTTAAAGTCTTTGGAGGTTAATATAATAGGTTAAAGGCTAAGAGTGTCAATAAGTTCTAGGTCAGAAATTGATCACTCAATATTGATGATCCATAGCCACTAGGACTTGGGTAAGTAGAAATGTCATCCTTTTAATATGACAATAAAGACATGTGATGAATGGTCCTAGCTTGACTTCCTTTTCTACTCTATCTGTGATAGGAGTTAATGTTTAAGAACTACCATGATGCTCATGGTAGAAATAACGATGGCAAGCAAGTGTTTCAAGATTTACTTATGAGGTTTCTTTACTTGGAGTTACATACTTGATTGAGTATTCATGGTTTTTGGTAGATAATACCTTGATATCATCTTTAGAATATTAAATATCCATCCTTGAGCTATTGTATGGAATACCATGTCATGATCTCTAGAATATCTAGTACTCCTTATTAAATAGTGTATTATAACTTAGTTTTATTACATTTGATCTACACTGAGATCAAATTATATTACCCAAAGAAAAGGATTTAGCAAAGGTCATACCGAAACTTATCACAATCAACTTGATGATCTACTTCAGTTCCACCAAGTTAAGAGAAGCTTCAATCACTTTGACAAGTTTTCTTTAAAAGCGCGAAAATTATCTTAATTTTCTATGCATGAATACAATGCACACACCTTATCTCAGCTTATTTCCAAGCTCTAATGTTGGGATGTTACACGCGTCCGCCTATATGGGTGGTCGTTGCCGATGCTGTGTTTCCCCGTTCGTTCTTATTTATTTCGTTTGATAAAAAAGGGACCAAAGACAGTAAAAGTAAGTAAGGACGGGCAGTACAGGCGGATCCCGCCCGTACCACTTTGTCGGTTGGCTATTGACCGAATTATTTTCGTCGGATTTTTGGAAACAACCCGGTATAGGCACGCCGTCCAGGCGTTCGCCCGTACCAAGTGGTCGTTACAATCGCGATTTCTTTCTTTTTACACTTATTTATTTCCATATTTATTGAGATTCTTTTCTTGGCCTTCCCTTTTCCTTCTAGTACAAAATTTTCCCTGCTTCTAACCCCTTATAAGCCTTCCAAGAGGTCCATCTTCTTCTCTTGACAAAAAAATCTTCCCCATGATGCTCTTCCCTCTCGAGGACTCTATGACCATGTCTTACCCATGGGACATCGTTCAAGGCAAGGATGATCACCATGGATCCTCCTCAAGGATCACAGAAGAAGTCAAGGTGGTAGCTGCGGCACATAAGAAAGAGGAGGAATCAATATGTGATCAGTTAGAAGTTGAGGATGGATGCAAGCTAATGGAGAGGATCAAGGATGGGTGTATGGTGTTCAGCCACGGTGTGGGTAAAGACGGAAACTTCGAAGAGGTTTAACTCGATCTAAAGGAAGACGGAGAATCTTACCTGAGGAGGGTGGTAAACAAGAGGAAGACATCCAAGCCTCCCTGGATAAACTTGATCGCCGCATCACGAAAGTTGAGGTAAAATCTCCAGGGTCTTCCAAACATATTGAACTATTGCGTCGCTATCTGGACCAGATGGACTTGAAGACAATGAAGGGGTCAAAAGCCAACCTCGACATTAGCCTTCGGTCCATCAATGCACAGTAGCAGCCGATTGAGATGTATAAGGCACTCGTGGAGCAATTGGAGAAGATTGGTGAGCAGCACCAGATTCACATCTTGATCCTGGAGGCAACAAACAGGACGCTTCGTGCAAGCCTTTGAAATTTCAGAACTTCCCCTCCTTTGAATTGAAGATGTAGCACGGTATTGAATAATCGCAAGGGATTATTTGATCCACTCAACTAGATTCCAAGCTTGGGGGATCTGTGAGAACCTTGTAATATATCTTACAGTTTTAGCATGTTTATTTTCCCGCACGCATGTTAGGTTTTAATTCTAGAATTTGCATTAGTTGCATCAACTTTGAGCTCCCTTTTGTTCAAGAGAAGATTTATATCCGTTGAGTTTCTAGACTTTATGATATTTGAAGTTATCTTTTGATTCATGATTATTATATTAGATGATTGAACTAGGTTGAGTGTTATGATACTTGTACAACTATCATGATTTTAGGGACTTCCATATTAATAAAAGTATTGGTTAAATTATGAGAAGAAGAATTTTGGTAGAATATTATAGTCGGGAGTTCTAAAAAGCCATAAAAGTAGTGAGCATGATTGTAACTACCTCGGTGAATTACGCTCTTAGTTACAAGCCTGGATGAGCGGAAATGGTTAAAATAGTACGGTGGGGCCAAATGCCACTCACAGGTAGACCTTTCGGCCGTTCTAACCATTTCCAAACATCGGGACAAGAACGAGCGGCGTAATCGGCAGGCGAAGGGATCAACTACATACACAAATGAGTATGTATGCAAGCCACCATACAATAGTCCTCAGAGCCATTCCATCTAAAAGAAATAGAAATATTGCAACGCCATACGGCAAGATCCAAATACCCTCGATAGATATAATAGTTTAGGATATCTCCTCATACATCAAACATCAGAGTATCAGGCGGAAGCGGAAAACAAGATCCGAGTATGGATAAGAAGCAAATCGGCATAAGATGCCCCATAACTAAACACATCCCGCCCACAGATCTCACGGATCCCCGTTCCCGGAATCTCTACACCGAGTGATCGTTGCCCACATCGTCCATCTCCTCCACCCAGTATCCATCTTGCGAGTTTACCTGTTCATCTGAATCAAACAATTTATCGTGTGAGACCCTAGGGGTACTCAGCAAGTCTTTATGCCTCTAAAGGGGATACAACCTGAGGTGACGCAATTGCAGCAAAAGATAATACCTAACAATTCTATAGATACTCGCTATCCATCCGCCTAACCAAAGATAGACGGATGTCCGTGAATTAATAACAACAGTTATAACAGTAATATTAACAGATCCATCCTCCTCCTCGCTTACCAACGAGGAAGCGGACGAACAGCCCCCCATCCGTTGGCAGTTTTATTATCCATTCCATGAGTGTTGCACTATTACTAGTCATGTACTTAGTCAAATTAAAAGCGGTACTTTAGTTATACTTGTCTATGATCGAGAAACTATGCTCCAAGTCGTCCATAACAGCGGACACGGCTTTCAGAAAGATTTACCCTGCAGGGGTGCACAAATAGCAACACACACTCGATCAACCTCGGAAAAACCAAATCAAAACCCAACGAGGCATTCACGACAAAGCGATCACAGGATTCAGAAATATTTCAGGGGGCCAACCCATTAAGCTACCCGCAACGAAGTTGGCCGGCTCCGAGACGGACTCAAGGTTTGTGTCAATGGCTATAAACGACTGGGAACCCGAAAGTGTGACTGGGCTTGTCGATACCGCGAAAACACTCCGCTTACCTAAACAGTACAGGTGCTCCTCGCACAATCTTAAATAAAGCAGTAAAGCATGGCATAAGTACAGAATAGTAATAAAGTCCCAAACTACTTTGTGGCCCCAAGAAATAAGAATGAATCAAGCTCTGGCTCAGGGAGGTTCATAAGCCTCCCAGATGTGGATAGCGCGGATATTCAAGGAACAGGAATCAAGTACTCGGGGTCCTACGGGACACAAGTGAGCATGAAAAACCAAATACCAGATATTGCTCACCGGTGCCACTTTCATTAGTTGTCCCATTACTACTCAGGTTAAGTTGTTTAGGTACCTCGTTATCCATCAGACACTCACATACCCTACACATGCTGTTCTACGACCCACATGGCTCAAACAACTCCTGTAGTAATGGCTCATGGGATGGAGGAACAAGCTTCGGTGGGGTTTAAAATTAAAGGCTATGCAGTACTTGGGATTCAGTTTAATGCAACCGTGACTCAATGATGCAAGAATAAGATAGAGGCAATAGGTACTATATGTATGCAAGCATGTGGTAGTGCTTGCCTGGCAGCTCAGTTGAAGCGAGAGAAGGATCTGGGTAGTGCTCCTGGTTTTCTTGATAAATCCCCTGCTCAGCGTCTATTCGAAGAAGAACCAAACAAACAAGGGCCAACATAAACAAAGTGCACAAGCATATGAATAAAATGCGACAAGCAAACAATCATGCTATGATGAATGATGCACAAATTGCATGGCAATGATGTAGCATGGCATGGGTGAGGTGTGGAAAACAAGAATAAAACATTTTATGGAGTTTTAGTCACCTTTTCTCCTCAATTAAGTTGCTGTAAACTTTATATTTATATGATGCATGCAACAATTCAGAACATGGAATGCATAGACAGAAAGGTCTCGTCGAGCTGATCGATTTAGACATATTATTTGTCAAATTCGGAGTTATAAAACAAAAGTTATTAATTAATTAAGGAAAAGGGCATTTTATTGTAATTTTAATCAACTCGAAATTTAAAGTGTCCAAAATATATTTTGGAGGGCATATTTGAATTCCTCACATTTTTCTGATTTCAAAACATATATTACATGTTTAATTTGGATTCATATTTTAAAATTTATTTAAAAACAGATTTGAATTGAATTTAAAACAAATTTGAAAAGTTTGAAATAAAACAGAAAAACAGAAATCCTTTTTCTACTCAGCCCAGACTTAGCCACAGACACAGACGGGTGGGCCAGGTGCTGACTGGGCGACACAGCGTGCGGAAAACCCTTTCTCACCGCGGCTCTGGCTAGCCCACGCGGTTGACATGCGGGCCCAGCGGCTACGGCCCACATGTCAGGGGTGGGGCTGCAGCGACTGACTGGTGGGGCTAGGGCTGGAGCGCGGGTTACGGTTTACAAAAAATTGCGGGGCATTTTTGTAAAGAGACAGAGAGACTGACTGGTGGGGCTCGGTGGGACTACGGGTTGAGCGCGAGAAGAACAGAGGGGCTATCTGCAAAACAGCGCTAGGTACTGTGGATCTTCTCTGCGCTGATGACCGATCGGTGCGCGACCGACGCAGGCGCGGCGCGTGGGGGATTCGACCCGGGGACCTGGGGCTCGCGCGCGGAGGCGGCAGCCACTGCGGTAGGCTAGTCTTGGTGTTAGGAGGGTGGACGCAGGCTAGAAGAGGCTGGCGCGGCGCGGGGTGGTTGCAGACTACAACGGACGGCGCGCACGGTGGGCGTTCGACGAAAAGGACGGCGGGGCTAGGGCGGTACGGTGAGGCAGAGCGTGTCCAGGAGGTAGAGAAGCTCACCGTGGTTTGGTTGGTGGTGTTGGATCGGGCTGGGAGACGACGGATCGGCGAGGAAGCAGAGGCCGGCGGAGCTAGGGTTTGGCGTCGGTGGCGGCGGTGATCTTCGGCTCTGGTCCTTCTCCTCCTTGCTGGCGGGTGCTGGTCGATACAGGGGGAACCTCCTCGGCTCCCTCGACAACCTCCACGCCACGCCCGCCTGCTGGTTCGAGGGATCGGTGGTGGACACCGACGGTGGGCGCCGGCGACAGAGAGGGAGGGTGCCGTTGGTGGGGAGGAAGTAGAGGAGAGGGCAGGGGCTCTGGGGTGGATCTGGGAGAGGCAGAGGAGCGTGTGGGAGGAGGAAAAAGTGAGGGGGAGGGAGGAGATGTCGTGCGAGAGTGGGTAGATAAAGGTGGCTCGGTGCCACCTTTTCTTCTTCTCCACGGTCACGTGGTCGAGCTGGCTGGGGCTGGTCCAGGGCAGGGCAGGGGTAGGCTGCAGGTGGGGTCGACGTGGTGGTGGGACTGGCATGGCAGGTAGAGGGAAAGAGAGAGGGGAGGTGAGCTCGGGCTAGGGTAGATGGTGGTCTCGGGTTAGGTTTAGCTAGGGTTAGGGTTTGGGTTAGATAGGTTAGAGAGAGGAGTGGCTGGGGTGGTGGGTCGGTGGAGAGAGGGTGGCCAGGTGGAGAGAGGGGCTTGGCATGGAGGCCAAGCTAGAGAGAAAGAGAGAGGGAGATGGGGTAAAACATGGTGGTGGTAGGGTGGTTCGAGTGTGGCTCGGGTTAGGGTTTGGAGCAAGCACAAGCAAGGGAGAGGTGTGGTGATGGATAAGGAGAGATAAGATAGGGTTTGGCTAGAGTTGCAAGATCAAGCCAAAAGGTGGAAGAGATGGTGTTTGATCTCACATGACCACTCATGGGAGCATACACATGTGAGGGACTTGATGCACAAGGCAAAGAACAAGGATCAAGATGAGGCGGATTGAGAGAAAAATAGAGATGAGAAGATGATCCACTCAAAAACAAACAAAACCAAAGAAGGACAAAAGATGGTGATGGTTGCATGGCCCATGCAAGATAATAAATGCCATGTATTATCCTTGTGAAAACAAAATAATTATTCATGGCATTTATACATATGCATTCCCAAAAGTGGAGTAAAAGCCAAGCAAAAGAATTTATAGAATTGGATCCACCCTATCTCCCATGAGCTAGATTAAATACCAAAGAAAATCAAATACAAGCTCATGGATAATGGGATGGTGGAATTATAAGGTGGTGAAAGAAAGGGTGGTGGAGTGGAATAAAAGATATGCCCCCAATTCAACTTGGGCATTTAAACAATATATTAATAACCAAATACAATATCAAGAGGCAAATACAAATAATGATGCATATGAGAGAAGAACCAAAACAAAAAGGGTTTTATATGATGCTCAAATGCAAGGAGGCATGATGACATGAGCATGATATAATTATGATGCAACACTTATATATAGGAAGTAGCATTTATATAGACTAGGCTAGTAGCATTGCAATTGTTAGACAATTGGGATGCTACAACTCTCCCCCACTAAACAAGAATCTCGCCCCGAGATTCCTAGGAAAAAGAAAACAACACAAGGAGAGGCGGGTGTTCGAACGAAGGTGACCCTCACGTTCCCAAGTTGATGAACAACGGAATGGTGCGACCACTACACCTTGCAAAACTTTCTAGACTTGTTGCGAGTCTTGCGTTTTGCTTCAAGAACAACGGGTTAGAAGAATTGTAGGATTGTCGTGAGACAAGAAGGATAGGATGGACATAGCTCCGGTTTTCTCAGAAACATGATAAAAGAATAACCCAATTGTGAAAGAAAGGACAAGATGATGTATCATGGATACAGAAAGACACACCGTTAAGATTAAAGATTTACCGATACTAGAGAGGATGAATCTTTGTCTCGCCGGAAGAAAAGAGCTAGGTTGGAGAGGTTTCAACCACTATGACAATAGCATTGTATCTTCTCTCAGATTTGAGGAATGAAGTACGGAAACAATATTGCCTTCAAACAATAGAGTCCCTTGATATCAACCAAAAGATTTACTTAGACATCGTCGGATTAGATTCTTCTTGCGCTGGTAAGACCCAAAGGATCACACAATTAAGGTGCGTGGATATAACTTCCAGAGACGGATGTGAAGCCAGATCATGGTGGAATCCCGAGAAGCAAAGAATATAGAGGATCTGGAGTTTATTGTAGAGATACTTATTGCTTTCTTTAGCCTTGAGGCTAACGCAATAGCTTTGCGGCTGATGGCCTCAACCATAATTGGCTTTACCACAGAAAAAGAATTGATGAAACAAAGAGAGAGATAGTTTCCTTTCATCTTGTTTGGGGATGTCGAGCATCGGTAGAATGACGAGGACAGAAAAGAGTTTGCGTATGTTTCCACTAGATAATTCTAGATTTTGCTCCATCTAGAATAGACAGACCACCAACAAGAGATTATTGATTACTTTCTTCAAGGGAGCACTCCGGAAAAACAAGGACGGAAGTAAAAGTATCAAGGGATAAAGGCCACTTCTAACTTCCGTGGAATGAGTGAAATCACATTAATTCACCAATTCAATGTACAAGAGCGAATGATAAGAGTAGTGGTATGGTAGCTACTCCATCCCGCACTCGAAGCATTACTCCGCACATGAATAAGAAAACCATGCAACCCAACTACCGAAACAGACTAAAGGTATTGACAAAAACCCATGGGACTACGCTAGAAACAAGGATAGATGCAAACGATTCACCAGATCCAAGATAGATAAGGGTGATGATGTTGTCGTCATGTCGGAAATACCAAGCCCCGGGAAAGATATGAAGGAAGATTACGGAGACAACTGCAAGATCCAACAGCTACAGAAAAGATAGCACCAACTTGAACGAAAGGAATACAAGATCTGGAAGATCTTCATGGCCTCCGGTGGATTGAGCATAGACGACAGAGCGAGAGGGTTTCAAGAGATTACTTGACGAGACTAAGGTGAAAGAACTCCATGTTCTTCTTGAAAAGATTGAGAAAGATTTAGCAGTCTTGAGGAAAATCTTCGGCGGAACGACGATGATAACTCACCAACAAGGAAAACTCCGGGTTTGATTGAAGATGGAAGATGGAATTAACAATGGACTTGCTGATTCTAGAGTTGAAGCGATCTATTTAGCAGAAGGACGTGGCCGAGATAGGTGACTTCAAAAAGTCAGAATTCTCACTTTGAGACTTTGCACACAGGCAGTGCTCACGAAGCTTGAGAGGAAGAGACACAGATGATCTTCCATGTCCTTCCATTGATATCGAATAGGCAAGCATATTATCAACATATAACACCATGGATTAACAGGATATTCCCAGAATATCAAGTTCAAGAGGCGGGAGGAACGAACAAATGCTCGAACACTTCCTGAGCTCAACGCTCTTAGAAAGATCAATATTAAGAGAACGGGTTCGTGTTGAAGAAGATGCACTAGAAGAATAGATTATCTGGTCCTTCGGAAGAGAAAGAGATGTCACCTGGTTTACATTGTCGATCGGATCACCGGTTAGAAAGATAAAGAGATCTTGGATAAAGAAAAGATGATAGATCATACCTTAAGCAAAGCTACCAGAGACGAAAAGGTGCAATTCCCTCGTCTCAAAGAGAATTTTGCAGATATGGAGTTCAAAAAGATGTGCAGCATGATGGACAGATGATAGACCACCGTAGTGCCTTGAGAAACTCCGGATTGCCAAAGATGCTTGAATATGCATAGATATGATCACGGTGTACTCAAAATCACAGGAGATAATCGTCACCATTTGGAGGATAGTGTTGATAGCATTTTCCATATTCCACTCATGATAAGTGTCATATAGCTATGCCGAGAACCAAATTACAATCACCAGCATCGGATCGACACATGTTATGTAATTAGCCCAAGAGAATTGGAGATGAAATGAAACTCTAGGATTAAGCGCCGGTGACAAAAGAATGAGTTAGCATGGACATGCTGATAAAAGGGAGATAGATAATGTTTCACACACGACTGAAAAGGAGTGTGGAAGCACAGATGTATCAAAGAAAATTTTTCGGCATTAAAATACCAATAGATGCGCAAAATCACTTATCAGGTAGAGATTAGCAACTCCACATTCTGTGAAAGCATGCTGGAAGGAAGAACACCCTTAAGAAGATGGCACCGGTTAACAAGGAGTCAGATAGATCGCGGCGGTATACAACGAATCAGATAGATCGCGTCGATTTGCAAAAGCTTGTCGGTATGGAATGTACCAACAGTTGATGACCAAAGGCAGATAAAGATAACATGTTGGATGCAACAGATAGACAAGGAATTCACACACACGCACACACACACACAACCTATGGTACTACGGAAACCCAGAACACGTGAATCCTAGTTTGAATTTTAAGAAGAGGATTGAAAACGTTACACTTCCTTACCAGAAAAGGGTGGGTGGTTGGGTAAGAAGAAAAGTGGAAGCAGTCCTACTCTCGCATTTTGTTTTTCCCTAGTATACATAGCTACCAAAAATATTTGCTAGACTGACAACGACCATTTGGCTGAGACCCTGAAGGGCGGGATGGCTCTGATACCAATTGTAACTACCTCGGTGAATTACGCTCTTAGTTACAAGCCTGGATGAGCGGAAATGGTTAAAATAGTACGGTGGGGCCAAATGCCACTCACAGGTAGACCTTTCAACCGTCCTAACCATTTCCAAACATCGGGACAAGAACGAGCGGCGTAATCGGCAGGCGAAAGGGATCAACTACATACACAAATGAGTATGTATGCAAGCCACCATACAATAGTCCTCAGAGCCATTCCATCTAAAAGAAATAGAAATATTGCAACGCCATACGGCAAGATCCAAATACCCTCGATAGATATAATAGTTTAGGATATCTCCTCATACATCAAACATCAGAGTATCAGGCGGAAGAGGAAAACAAGATCCGAGTACGGATAAGAAGCAAATCGGCATAAGATGCCCCATAACTAAACACATCCCGCCCACAGATCTCACGGATCCCCGTTCCCGGAATCTCTACACCGAGTGATCGTTGCCCACATCGTCCGTCTCCTCCACCCAGTATCCATCTTGCGAGTTTACCTGTTCATCTGAATCAAACAATTTATCGTGTGAGACCCTAGGGGTACTCAGCAAGTCTTTATGCCTCTAAAGGGGACACAACCTGGGGTGACGCAATTGCAGCAAAAGATAATACCTAACAATTCTATAGATACTCGCTATCCATCCGCCTAACCAAAGATAGACGGATGTCCGTGAATTAATAACAACAGTTATAACAGTAATATTAACAGATCCATCCTCCTCCTCGCTTACCAACGAGGAAGCGGACGAACAGCCCCCCATCCGTTGGCAGTTTTATTATCCATTCCATGAGTGTTGCACTATTACTAGTCAGGTACTTAGTCAAATTAAAAGCGGTACTTTAGTTATACTTGTCTATGATCGAGAAACTGTGCTCCAAGTCGTCCATAACCGCGGACACGGCTTTCAGAAATATTTACCCTGCAGGGGTGCACAAATAGCAACACACACTCGATCAACCTCGAAAAAACCAAATCAAAACCCAACGAGGCATTCACGACAAAGCGATCACAGGATTCAGAAATATTTCAGGGGGCCACCCCATTAAGATACCCGCAACGAAGTTGGCCGGCTCCGAGACGGACTCAAGGTTTGCGTCAATGGCTGTAAATGACAGGGAACCCGAAAGTGTGACTGGGCTTGTCGATACCGCGAAAACACTCCGCTTACCTAAACAGTATAGGTGCTCCTCGCACAATCTTAAATAAAGCAGTAAAGCCTGGCATAAGTACAGAATAGTAATAAAGCCCCAAACTACTTTGTGGCCCCAAGAAATAAGAATGAATCAAGCTCTGGCTCAGGGGGGTTCATAAGCCTCCCGGATGTGGATAGCGCGAATATTCAAGGAACAGGAATCAAGTACTCGGGGTCCTACGGGACACAAGTGAGCATGAAAAACCAAATAGCAGATATTGCTCACCGGTGCCACTTTCATTAGTTGTCCCATTACTACTCAGGTTAAGTTGTTTAGGTACCTCGTTATCCATCAGACACTCACATACCCTACACATGCTGTTCTACGACCCGCATGGCTCAAACAACTCCTATAGTAATGGCTCATGGGATGGAGGAACAAGCTTCGGTGGGGTTTAAAAATTAAAGGCTATGCAGTACTTGGGATTCAGTTTAATGCAATCGCGACTCAATGATGCAAGAATAAGATAGAGGCAATAGGTACTATACGTATGCAAGCATGTGGTAGTGCTTGCCTGGCAGCTCAGTTGAAGCGAGAGAAGGATCTGGGTAGTGCTCCTGGTTTTCTTGAAAAATCCCCTGCTCAGCGTCTATTCGAAGAAGAACCAAACAAACAAGGGCCAACATAAACAAAGTGCACAAGCATATGAATAAAATGCGACAAGCAAACAATCATGCTATGATGAATGATGCACAAATTGCATGGCAATGATGTAGCATGGCATGGGTGAGGTGTGGAAAACAAGAATAAAACATTTTATGGAGTTTTAGTCACCTTTTCTCCTCAATTAAGTTGCTGTAAACTTTATATTTATATGATGCATGCTGCAATTCAGAACATGGAATGCATAGACAGAAAGGTCTCGTCGAGCTGATCGATTTAGACATATTATTTGTCAAATTCGGAGTTATAAAACAAAAGTTATTAATTAATTAAGGAAAAGGGCATTTTATTGTAATTTTAATCAACTCGAAATTTAAAGTGTCCAAAATATATTTTGGAGGGCATATTTGAATTCCTCACATTTTTCTGATTTCAAAACATATATTACATGTTTAATTTGGATTCATATTTTAAAAGTTAGTTAAAAACAGATTTGAATTGAATTTAAAACAAATTTGAAAAGTTTGAAATAAAACAGAAAAACAGAAATCCTTTTTCTACTCAGCCCAGACTTAGCCACAGACACAGACGGGTGGGCCAGGTGCTGACTGGGCGACACAGCGCGCGGAAAACCCTTTCTCACCACGGCTCTAGCTAGCCCACGCGGTTGACATGCGGGCCCAGCGGCTACGGCCCACATGTCAGGGGTGGGGCTGCAGCGACTGACTGGTTGGGCTAGGGCTGGAGCGCGGGTTACGGTTTACAAAAAATTGCGGGGCGTTTTTGTAAAGAGACAGAGAGACTGACTGGTGGGGCTCGGTGGGACTGCGGGTTGAGCGCGAGAAGAACAGAGGGGCTATCTGCAAAACGGCGCTAGGTACTGTGGATCTTCACTGCGCTGATGACCGATCGGTGCGCGACCGACGCAGGCGCGGCGCGTGGGGGATTCGACCCGGGGACCTGGGGCTCGCGCGCGGAGGCGGCAGCCACTGCGGTAGGCTAGGCTTCGTGTTAAGAGGGTGGACGCAGGCTAGAAGAGGCTGGCGCGGCGCGGGGAGGTTGCAGACTACAACGAACGGCACGCACGGTGGGCGTTCGACGAAAAGGACGGCGGGGCTAGGGCGGTACGGTGAGGCAGAGCGTGTCCAGGAGGTAGAGGAGCTCACCGTGGTTTGGTTGGTGGTGTTGGATCGGGCTGGGAGACGACGGATCGGCGAGGAAGCAGAGGCCGGCGGAGCTAGGGTTTGGCGTCGGTGGCGGCGGTGATCTTCGGCTCTGGTCCTTCTCCTCCTCGCTGGCGGGTGCTGGTCGATACAGGGGGAACCTCCTCGGCTCCCTCGACAACCTCCACGCCACGCCCGCCTGCTGGTTCGAGGGATCGGTGGTGGACACCGATGGTGGGCGCCGGCGACAGAGAGGGAGGGTGTTGTTGGTGGGGAGGAAGTAGAGGAGAGGGCAGGGGCTCTGGGGTGGATCTGGGAGAGGCAGAGGAGCGTGTGGGAGGAGGAAAAAGTGAGGGGGAGGGAGGATATGCCGTGCGGGAGTGGGTAGATAAAGGTGGCTCGGTGCCACCTTTTCTTCTTCTCCACGGTCACGTGGTCGAGCTGGTTGGGGCTGGTCCAGGGCAGGGCAGGGGTAGGCTGCAGGTGGGGTCGACGTGGTGGTGGTGCTGGCATGGCAGGTAGAGGGAAAGAGAGAGGGGAGGTGAGCTCGGGCTAGGGTAGATGGTGGTCTCGGGTTAGGTTTAGCTAGGGTTAGGGTTTGGGTTAGATAGGTTAGAGAGAGGAGTGGCTGGGGTGGTGGGTCGGTGGAGAGAGGGTGGCCAGGTGGAGAGAGGGGCTTGGCATGGAGGCCAAGCTAGAGAGAAAGAGAGAGGGAGATGGGGTAAAACATGGTGGTGGTAGGGTGGTTCGCGTGTGGCTCGGGTTAGGGTTTGGAGCAAGCACAAGCAAGAGAGAGGTGTGGTGATGGATAAGGAGAGATAAGATAGGGTTTGGCTAGAGTTGCAAGATCAAGCCAAAAGGTGGAAGAGATGGTGTTTGATCTCACATGACCACTCATGGGAGCATACACATGTGAGGGACTTGATGCACAAGGCAAAGAACAAGGATCAAGATGAGGAGGATTGAGAGAAAAAGAGAGATGAGAAGATGATCCACTCAAAAACAAACAAAACCAAAGAAGGACAAAAGATGGTGATGGTTGCATGGCCCATGCAAGATAATAAATGCCATGTATTATCCTTGTGAAAACAAAATAATTATTCATGGCATTTATACATATGCATTCCCAAAAGTGGAGTAAAAGCCAAGCAAAAGAATTTATAGAATTGGATCCACCCTATCTCCCATGAGCTAGATTAAATACCAAAGAAAATCAAATACAAGCTCATGGATAATGGTATGGTGGAATTATAAGGTGGTGAAAGAAAGGGTGGTGGAGTGGAATAAAAGATATGCCCCCAACTCAACTTGGGCATTTAAACAATATATCAATAACCAAATACAATATCAAGAGGCAAATACAATTAATGATGCATATGAGAGAAGAACCAAAACAAAAAGGATTTTATATGATGCTCAAATGCAAGGAGGCATGATGACATGAGCATGATATAATTATGATGCAACACTTATATATAGGAAGTAGCATTTATATAGACTAGGCTAGTAGCATTGCAATTGTTAGACAATTGGGATGCTACAATGATCAAGTGGTTGTACTAAAAAAGAGAGAAAGAAAGAAAAAGAAGAGAAAAAGAAACAAGAAAATAGAGGAGAAATAAAAGAACAGCTATGAAAAGAAGCTCAAGAAAAAGACAAGATACAAGAAAAAGAATGATCATGAACAGTCATTACTAAAATAAAGTGCTCAATCAGTCTAACTTTATGATTATGTGATATGCTGAATCACTGAAAGTTTCTTATAACTTCATTGATACTAAAAGGGTGTCCAAGCCTCTAAGTCATGTGATGTGTAAGGGTATGATAATACTCGTGAAGTAACTTTACATCCAATATTGTATTCCTCCTTCAATTTCTGCCTCATTTATTGTAACGACTCGTGCCTCATGAACATGATGATCTTTTCCATAAGCCACAATCTTACTCGGGGATGAGCAAGAGTCTAGCTTGGGGGAGTTGATGAGTCCAAAATTGAAGCATATTTACCTTTTGTTTTTGCATAAATAGAATAGGTATTTTGGTATTTCACTACGCTTCCATGCACCTTTTTGCCTTTGTTTCAACAGGATCCCAAACTACTAAGTGATAAAAGTCATTTTATTGATTTACCTTCGCACCTAGAAAACAACCAAGCGAGAGGAAAGCGTCAGCCATGATTACGACCAATGGTACGGGCGGAGCCCGCCCGTACCGTTCGCCCGTACCACACGGCAACGTGTCCGCCTCATTAAATACTTTCTCCTGACAAAGACGACAGGGGGATCCGACATTCATGGCCACAAAAAACCACGAAAAACCACATCTAAAAGGGATCTGAGGGAGGAACTTAGGTAAAATCCCTGCTGCTTCACGGATCATTGGAGGACATCACATCATCCCCTTCATCATCAACTGTTGCATCCTCATCACCATCATCACCCCCATATCTCATCTATTAGATCTTGTTGTAATTCCAGATTCAATTGTGGTTTGCACTAGATTTATACCCATACTTTTATCCATCCATTTGATTATGATGATATCGTTGATTGCTTCCATGTGTGAGTAGTTGCTTTGTTCTTGGGAAGATGGAGAAACCCTGGCACTATTATGAACTTGCAATAAAGATGATCTATTCTTGTGTCCGTATGACTAGTCATTCTATGATAGATTTATCATTTGTGTTTGATCTCTCTCTTTAGATGGTATGTGTAGTCAGCAACATATCATTTGCCTTTGGGACTAAAAGGAGGGAGAAATCCTTTGGACGTGTTTGGAGCATGCCTGGAACAGCTTCATGACAAATTGGTGTTGGCTTGCAACCTACACGGTTAAAGGAGGATAAAGAGGGACTCCCTAAGCTAATTACGATATCCACGGGGAAACCCTTAATTGCGGTGGTTTCTATGGGTGATTGCTCTCAGACATTGCAGTGGTTATTTAGGGGTGACCTCACTCTTGGCTCAACAAAGTGTTTCCTATGAGCCTTCTAGTGAACATCTTATTATGGAGCTCTCTCCACACATATCATGACACAACAAGTATGTTATCTTAATTAATAATAGTAATATCATGCTAGTGGTGTATCCTACATCGCTGAGAATGTTTTAGCCCTATTGAGTTCAACCATGTATTCAGACAACATTGTTACTTGCTTTCTTTTACTTGTTTTAATTACTTTTTTGCACACAACCAAAAACCTTTCAAACACCCTTTACTTGAGATCAAAGGAAGCTTACAAGTATCCTTTGGTGGAAAGTGACGAGGGGCATAAATACCTTAACCAAATATCTCTCTGTGGGTTCGATACTTTTACTTCGAAACTAGCTACAATTGATCTATGCACTTGCAGTCATCAGGCTTCCTTGTATGATTTGCTCATGTGTTCGTTGTTGCCGCTGCGCTCTCCGTCAAACCGAGGCTACTCTCCCTGGTCACATATCATGATGCCGCCCTGAGGGCGTCTAGGAGGTGGCATGCTCGTACGGTGGTGCGGTTATGGGTCATCATGATGTCCAAACTGCGGGGGTGGTGGCGAGTGTCGGGGGTGAGCCTTGTCTCCATTGCTGGAGGATATTGGAATATCATCAGTCCTGTTGCGTGCATCCCTCCATATTTGTTCCATGGAACCTATGAGGGATCCTTCATTGTGAGGAGATCTTTGTTTGTGGTGGTTGTTCATGCTGGACTGGCAAAACTCCGGGTTGGACTCCAGCCTCTGCAAGGTGGAATTTTCCTGTTGCTTGTGAGCCTTGGTGACAAGGTCATAGACCTGATCCACCACTTCAGGTGATCTATCCTTCTCGAGTAAGTTTTTGGCGGCAACCATATTGAGGGCGGCGGTTGGCATTACTTTCTTCCCAGCCTTATTGATGTAGGGGTAGCTTTTGTCGGCTTGGATGGAGCCCACCCCAAGTTGCGTCGAGTGTCGGGATCACCGACGACATGAGCCGGAGCTTTCTTTGCCTTGTGCTTCAAGAGCAGATGCTTGTACTCAGCCTCCATTAATCACACTGTCTTGATTGATTGTCGTGCTTTGGACATATCCTTATCCATCTGTACGCCCTATTCTGCGATGCACTTGGCCTCCGTGAGGATTTCTTAGTGCTTCTCATCAAGTTGCGTAACGTTCCGTATATGGGTGACCGTTAGAGGTTTGACGAGGAGCTCGCTATACATCACCTTGTCGCCTAGAGTGACCAAGGGGTTGCTGGCTGCTGACGTGGATGGTGGAGGCGGTAAGTTTGTCTGGTTTGCAGGGCTAGGCCTGGTGGTGAGTTCTTGCGGCTGCTGCAGGGGATAGTCGGAGATGGCATGGGTTTTGCCAGACCTGGAGGATCGACGGCTTTTTTACCATTGGCCACTATAGCTTCAGCATCGGCCACTGCTGGCGGAGCTTTTCTGGCTCCCTGGTTCTGATGATCTTCTTCCATCATGGTCCGGATGGTCACCAGCACCTGGCGGGAAGTGACGGATTTCTCGGTGCTCTCCTCCTTCTCGAACTCCTTCACGATCTCCTCCTTCTCGCATCATCGTATTCCTCCGAGTTGGCCTACGAACCGCCGCCATCCATGCTGATGTTGGTGTAAAGTGCGTCGAGCACTGAGTCAGAGTTAGCATCGGTATTTTCAATGGTAGAGTTGGAGGCAGCGGCTGCGTTGCCGGTAGGTTTGGTGTTCCTAGCTCCAGCGGCGATGTCAGTTGTGGCTTCCTCACCAGCGTCAGTGAAACTGTTAACAGTTGCGATCATCTCGTTCAGAGTAAGTAGGCTAACATCCTGTCGCCTCCTGAGCATCTACTGGAGAAGGGTGCTGGGCCTAAGCTCCTCCACGAAGTGGTACACTGGTTCATTAGTACGGTCTCCTTCCAAGGTTTCCCTCACCCTCATCCATCTAGCGAGGTACTCATTTGGGGATTCCACCGAACTTTGAACACAGCGAGCCAGGTCAAAGATGGTGTCGACACTGATAAAGTGCAACCTTCGCTTCTCTAACACTCGAGGAAACCAAGCGGATCTGCGGGGTCCTTCCACCATTATATCCTGCACACGGGCGGTTTAGGTGTGCCTTGATTTTTCCTGATCTTAGCCGGAAAACTCCGGAGAGAGATCCGAGCCTGATCCTTCCACGAACGTGTCCTGCCCGTAGGAGGTCCGTGTAGGCCTTGACGCATTTCCGACTTCCTGGGAGCTTGGTCCCGAGCCGGTTTCTCTGATGAAAAGATGGATGTCCCTGATTGAAACAATGGAGCGGTGGGTGGGGTTCGACTTCACCGGGATCTAGAACTTGTCAAGGGGGCTGATCAGAACATTGTTGGAGAAGAGAACACACCCAATGGCCACAATGTCGCTGATTCCCATGAAAATCTTAGACCTCGCCTGATGTAGAGCTTGAAGCGCCTCTTGCCCCACGGTAGGCGCCAACTGTCGAGGTATTGTCGACGAGTACTCCATGGAGGGGTACTCACATAGCGTGTTTATAGAGGTAGGGGAAGGCGTTGAGTTGACGGGTACGAGGTAACACAGCTTACCTATGTTCGAGACCCATGACAGTGGCAGAACCCTACTCTTGCTATAAATCACTATAATGGCAATACGCCGAGTTACAAAGATTGGTTTGCTATGTGAGGTGTTACGAATCGTGCCCCAAAGGCTCCCACAGGTCCGGCTTATAAAGGCGGCAGAACCTAGGGTTACAGGGAAAGATCCTTGCCGGACAGGTTACAGAGTCCTACATTAATACTAACTAGTCTTCGTGTCTTGTACTCCAAGGCTCCAAGTTGGTCGGTAACTGCACCATAGCCTTCCTTCTTACAGCATGGGCCTCCCTTCTGGATCCGTCTAACTGGGCCGCTGTAACACCCTCGAATCGGCCCTATGCAAGTTTTAGCACTTTCCGCCAAACCCGCATAGAAACGATTCAAGGATGCCCACCAGGCACTTTCGTGCGGGTGGAAAATGAAGTAATAACATTACACAATAGTCCACGATGGAACCCATAGAACAGATATATATAGAGCAACAACTCACTGAGTCAAGAATACAGATATACAGTACAAAGATCCAAATCACCTTGAAAACGATACAACATCCGAGTACGGATAAGAAGCAAATTGAGCTAAGAGCCCTGAAGAATAACCAATGGCGTCCATAACCCTGCCCAGGCCAAGACGGAAGGGTAACCCTGCTAACGATGTCGAACTCAAACCTGCTAAAACAAAAGGGGTGCTGACAAAGGGCAAAGGAAAAAAGAGGAGCGTCAGTACTGAGGCCAGTACACGGCGAGGCTAGAATTCGGCGGCTCTCGCCTACATAGGTATGGTGGACTGAAGCGGCAGCGAAGCATGCGCTAAACAACCTATAGAGACTCAATACAACTATCGACTATTAGAGAGGGACAAGAAAGACCTATCCGGATCCAACCTGATAGTAACACCAAAACATACCCATCCTAGTATTTCCCCCTCGAGACCAAACGAGGAAGTCAAACCGAGGAACTCACACAGTTGGCAGTTATATTCATTCCATTATAGTTGAAGCACTTACTAGTCAGATATAGATAGCATGAGTCATCCTGATAGCATAAGTAGTTAACCATTCAGTTGTAGTTGCAGTACTTACTAGTCAGATACAATTAGCATGTGACATCCCAAACCCAGCAGTTGTTGGCACTTTTATTTCATTCCATTGGAGTTGCGATACTTACTAGGAAGATATAACATGACACAATACACCCCAGTTCCACCAGTTGTTGGCACTTTTTTTATCCATTCCATTGTAGTGAAGTTGATTACTAGTCACATATTAAGTCAAATTTATAGCACTACTTTAGTTATGCTTGTCTATGATCGAGATACTGTGCTCCAAGTCGTCCATAACCGCGGACACGGCTTTCAGAAAGATTTACCCTGCAGGGGTGCACAAATAGCAACACACGCATGATCAACCTCGGAAAAACCAAATCAAAACCCAACGAGGCTTTCACGACAAAGCAATCACAGGATTCATAAAATATTTCAGGGGGCCACCCCCAATAAGCTACCCGTTACGAAGTCGGCCGGCTCCGCGATGGACCTAGGGTGTGTGGCGACGGCTGTAAACGACTGGGAACCCGAAAGTGTGACTAGGGTTGTCGATACAGCGGAAACGTGGCACGGGGTTCCTAAACAGTACAGGCGCTCCACGCGCAATCTTAAATAAAGCAGTAAAGCATGGCATAACTAAAGGATAGTAATAAAGCCCCAAACTAGTTTGTGGCCCCAAGAAATAAGAAATGAATCAAGCTCTGGCTAAGGGGATTCATGGTCCCACATGCGGATAGTGCGATAGTCAAGGAACATGTATCAAGTACTCCGGGTCCTACGGGACACCAGTGAGCGTGGAAAAACCAAATAACATCTATTGCCCACCGATGCCTCTGCATTAGTTATATCTATTCTCAGCAATTTAATAGTTGTATTTAAAGTCATGATCCTCTCCACCGTAAAGCATATGACAACATTCCAACAACTGTGTGGTACTTCACGACAAGGGATCGCACCTGAGCAAGCGACTACGACTCGCAAGACCGACTATCTATCAAACAATAGGCAATAGGATGTGTCCAAGGCAATATAGAGGCTGCAAGGAATATAAATGGTGCACGAAAACTAAAGCATCACAATACGGATAGCAATAGATCAACAGGACAAAGTAAAGACTACAGATGCAAAATAGGTAGAAAGGGGGAGATGCTCGCCTAGGAAACACTGCCGAAGATACACTGGAGAACTTGATTATACTCGCATCAACTCAACGGCCTAATTCGCGAAGAACCAAAGAACTAGAAGAAACACCGGATGCACTATTTAATACTACGACAGAAGATCCGGCATGTTCATGATATGATGCATGGCATGGCAAAGATGCGGTGCAATTAGGCAATATTAAGCGGAACCAGGGTCCCGACATTTAATTATAAGGTTCAAGTTGTTTAAGCTACCCACAATTTAAATGTTGTATGAGCAAGGTAAAATATGGCATCGGTTCGCTACACAAATTTAAATGGAGTCAATATAAGACTAGAATAGCCTACATATAGTCTCCATATTTAATTATGAGGTGAATCGACTAAATACCCCCAAACAAATGAATATGTATGCGAGCATGAGCAATTTAATATGCAACATGTATATAGCATTTAATAAAATAGGGGCTCAGATATGGTTCACACATTGGAGTTCGGCGATCTAGGGCCTTAGCGTCCGTGAAGGGGACCTCAGCGATCTGGATTGGTCTTCGGGTCTGGAGGGAGGTCATGGCATCCAGGGTCTCGATCATCGGATCTAGGAAGGAGGTCTTGACATTCGACATAATCGCCTTCAGGTTTATGTCACGATCAGGTTCGGTCGACCAGCATAGGATTGGTAGTACCACATCGTAACACAAGAGAGGCATCTTTAGCAGGTACACTGCAGTTATCGGCATAGAACAACACCATAATCAAACAAATATAAGGTGAGCAGGGACACCTGCACGTGGTCGACTCGTAGGAGACGACGCGGATGCGGAGCAGCAGAGAAGCGATAGGGGCGCCGACAAGCTTGCAGGAGGCGACAAGGAGGACTCTGGCAGTGAGCTCGCAAGGAGGCGGGGCCTCGCTGAGGTGGCGCGCGAATTAGGGGCTGCGGCTGCAGGGACGCGCGCGGGGCAGAGGTCCAGGAGGCGGCACATGGCGGCGATGATGAGGTCGTGGATGACCTGGGACTTGGCGGCGGCCAGAACGGAGGCGAGCGGCGGAGGTCCCCGGCGAGGTGCTGCAGACGGCGGCAGACAGGTCGAGGGAGAGGACACGGTGGCGACAGCCGGGTCGAAGCAGAGGCGACCAAATGCGGCGGTGCTCGGGTCGCTGCAGGGCAGGAAGGGCGAGGGCGCATGGGGCGGCGCTACAGGGGCTCTGGCGGCGGACACAGTGAGCAGAGGGTTCGCGGGACAGGGTCGGAGGCGAGGTCTTCGCAGAGCTAGCACACGAGGAGGGGGCACAGGACTCGATCGCGAGCGGTGGGGTGGTTGGCGAGGAAGGGGTAGGCCACGCGCTTGTGGGGCGAGGTGTGGCGTCCAGGGCTTGGGGTTGGGCGTGCGACGCAGGAGGTGGGTCTCCGCGCAGGTATGCAGGCACGGCCGCAAGGACGTGTCGGTGTGCATCGCGCGTACGGGTGCGTGCGTGCTTGCGTGTAGCGCGTGTGCACGCGTCGCTAGGGCTAGGGTGAGTGGCGGTGGCGGCTGGCGGGTGTGGATGTGTGGAGCTGGTGGTAGCTAGGGTAAGGTTTTAGACTAGGGTTTATTTTGGGCCTTGTGATAGGCGGTTTGGTCAGTTGGGCCTCTGGCCTGACCGGCTGGACTGCCTCCCCGGACAAAACCTTATTTTATTTTTATAAAACAAAACATTTCAAAAATAGTTTTAGTCAAATACAAGACGACCTAGGGTTTTGATTTGAAACAAGGAAGGGAATATCTAGAAAATAAAAATAAGCTTTTGGAAAATAGTTTTAGGCAAACATATGCATGATGACATGACGATGCTCAAATGCAATGTGGCATGATGACATGAGCATGTGGTCATGATGATGCACTAAACAAAAACATCAAGCGATTTTCCAGTAGTGGTTTTCCCAGGGTGCTACAGCTGCCCAGCAGGCCATAAGCCTTTCTACCAACTATGGGCCACTCGGGTTAGCCGGATTAGAGACATGCTAATGTAGCCCGACCTACGGTCGTTAACACATCAAGGTCCCCAACTTATGCCAAGTCGTCATGGCATCCAAAGGTGAATCCTATCCTCTATGAGATCCCACTTCTTACCCTATTGAATGGTATACTACTTCATACTCCGTCCTATGACCATGATAGGTTCACACCGACAAGTACGGAGACAAGGGAGGAAGCACGAGGACTCACGCCCGACAAGACAGAGGCTTGGAAGAGAAGAAGGAAGAGGTAGAGCCAAACCGGCAAAGTTTCTGGCGCCACCGAACTCACCGCCGGAATATCCGGCACCAGAACCTGCGAACCAGATCCCACGCCGACCGAACCGGCACCCAAACCGGTCGACCGGAAGTACAGCCGAAAGCGCTTACAGAACACCAAACCGGTCACGACCGGAATAACCGGCGACCGCCAGAACTTCCGGCGCTAGATCCACCACTGTCGGACATATCGCTGGAAATCCCCGTCTGCACACGGATCTAGGTTTGATACCCTGGAATATTCCCTTTACTTACCCTTTTTCCTAAACTACCCCCATTCTAGTGGCTGGCCTATAAATAGATCCCCCACCCCTTCATGTATCGCTTAGGCTTAGATGATAGACTAAAGACAACCCCCTTTGTGGAATCTCTAGTTTTGCCTCATCCCCTTTACCAAGGGGATCGACTATCGTCACCAACCTCATTGGAGCTTGCATAGCGCATCCATCATTATACAAGGACTTGGAGTCGGCGTTCCTTCTCCAAGATGTCAAGATCCTCCCCAAGGTGTTCTTCACTCTCTGCTTGGGATTGACGGGAGCATGTTGACCGATCTTTCCTTGCTAGGATTCTATCGGATTGGTCACTGCCAGCGGGAGCAATTGGCCTTGTATAGTGTGAGTTTTGCGTGTGTACATCATGTTCTTCGCGAGGTGTGTGTTTGTTTCCGCTACCTTCTCCATTTCCCCTCGCTTTCCCATCGATTTGACCATGAGATCCATGAATATCAGGCCACCCTTGAGGTCACTCCTTATCATCTGGTATCAGCAGCTTTTGGTTACCATGGATTCCTCATCGATTTGGTCTTTTCCCCATAAATTGGAAAAATCCACCAAAAATAGCCCCAATTTTGTGTTTTAGATCGATCTGTGACTTGAGTGTGTTTTGGTAGGTTTGGATCCATGGATTACTTGCTAAACTTTTTAATCTACCTTCGCCTATGTTCCCATGGCCTAATTCCATCATTTGCCCCTCAGATCTGAAGTTTTTCGTCAAGTTTTTCTGCAAAAATCGTGTTTTTCACGTTCACGAACTTGTTCCGGCACCAGGTTTGGCGAACCGAACTATCAACTGGAATTTCTGGTGAAAATTTCGGTGCAACCGGCCCCACTGCCGGAAATTCTCGCACTAGTTCCAGTGCGGCCGATTTGGCCACCAGCATCTTCAGCTCCGCACCGTTTTGAGCATAACTTTTGCATCCAAACTCAGATTTGGGTGTTCTTTAGCTTATTTCGAACAGGGAAAAGATCTCTACATCATCATACAAGTGGTTCATGCTATATACTCCATCCAAATTCTGTGAGCAAGGTGGAATTCAACAATAAAGGGGAAGATCGGCGATGAAAGGTATAAACATTCCGCGTCTACTCCCCACTTGCATTCCTTCATGAGCTACACAATCTTTACAACCAACAAACACCTATTGAGACTAGTTCCTCCTATGGTTTCCTGGGATATGCACATTTGATACCTTGTAGAATTCTGAGCAAAAGTTGTCAGTGCTATCTCATATAGTTATCTTGTATAGTTGTTGCACAAGGAAGAGGTAAGTGAAAAGAATAGAAAAGGAAAGAAAAAAGAGAGAGAAAAATAGAAAAAGGAAAAAGGAAAGAAAGGAAAGAAAGAAACAAGTGTCTCATAGAATAGGAGGCGCAAGCTCGATCAACATCATATAGGTGGTACTTATTGTGCATATCTTGTAGCCCGCCAATTTTTATGCAATCAAACTAGCATCTCTCCTTGCACTTGTGCGACACGAGCTTATAGTCTTCACTAGGTAATCATTTTGTTTTTCGCTCACTTTCTCCATCACACAAGTCCCATTTATCCCATCGTGTGTGTTTCCTTGAACATATTTCCTATCTTGTGAATTGGCTTGTTTTGCTTTGTGATCATCATGGTTCTTTACTTGCCATTACAACATCTTGATTTCGGATTGTTTCTTGACATACCACTTTCCATACCTATACACCATAATCATTGTGTGTTTTTTAGTGATTAGTTGGTTTTGGTGTTCTGCATGAACTTCTCTTTACTTGGTTTTGATTGCTCTTAAGTGTGCCACTTGCATGATACTATCTTCCAAGGTAAAGTAAGGTTTGGCATTGTTTCTCTAACACCCACTACCACTTCCATATACACCACTTTGTCTTGTGAATCATGTCTAGGGACTCCAGAACCGAAGATGATTTCTATGAAGAATCCACAATGAGCCACCTTGCATATGCCTCCACAAGCATGGATGACACGATGGACCACTATGCCGACAATGGCTCCACATGCTTGGGTGATATGGAGTACTACAACAACAATGACTCCCCAAGCATGGATAACTTCAAGAACGACAACGACAAGCTCCTCAAGTCACGTCGACCAAGATGGAGCTTCCACCTCGAGAGCGCTAAGGTCCAATCAAATGGACAAGTTCCAAAGCGCCCTCAACAACTTCCAAGAAGGACATGGACGACAACTTCGCCAAGAACATGAGCATGCTCGCCAAAATTAATGATTCACCTCTAGAAAGCACCACAAGCACAAGAAGAGTGCCAAGGAAAAGGAGCATCGTCGTGAGTGTCATCTGGATGACCAAGTGCGCCACCTACATCAACATTTGGCAAGGCACGCCAATGACCTCTGTCGACACACTCATAAGGCACCTTCCACTACTTGTGCCACCACCAAAATGGAACCAAGAGCAAGCCTTCCTACACACCATCAAGCTTCAATGCCAAGACTTGACGTCATAGATGACGCATGCAACTTCATGGATGAGGAGGACGAAGACCTCTACTTTGCCAAGTTGGACGAGTACGTCAAGAGGATTTCTACACTTCAAGATGGAGGAAGACAAGGACACATATGTGATGAAGTCGATATGAGCACCACTCTCAACATCCACATGAGCCTACTTCCACCACTACTGCAAGATGGCGACATGACAGTCGAGCATGGGATTTTCCCTTCGGCCATGGAGGCGAGAAATGTTGCCATATTATGGCATCCAATCCGGAAGGCGATATAGTTAAGAATGGTGAGCATCGGATTTTCCCTTCACCAAAGGAGATGCATGGAGTTGATCAAACCGAACTATCCCTATATGCTTGATTGATGATGTGGTACCAATCCCAGGTGAGTATCGGAGCCACTTAGCCAAGAGTGTGAGGAGTGACTCCACCATACGTGAGATTGATTGCTTCCATTTGGAGGGCATGAGTGATACATCGAATGAGTTGAGAGTGGTAGTTGATAGGTCATGTGAGTCTATTTTGATTTCTAATGACTTACCCTCTACCTCTAGTGTGTTTTCTCATGATGTGCTAGGTTCCATGGATCAGGAAGCGCCAAGCTTGGAGACGATGATGCCTCCTATCAAGAAGATGTACATGGTCCATGGAGATGATGCTATTCCATGGCTACATAAAGAAGAAGAAGTCGCCCACATGGAAGCCAATACTACCACAACACCCACTTCATACGAGAGGTATGAACAAGGTAAAAATAAGGGTGTTGATGATGCCATGATCCCACTAGTGAACATGATGACTTGTGATGATTGTCATGCTATGGATGATGTTTGTGATATCCCATATGACTCATTCATATTTCCAAGTGATAATTTTCCTTTGTATAATGTTGATCATGTGAAACTTATTTGATTGTGATGATGTTGCCATAGACATGACATGCTATAAAAGTTTCATATTTCCCATTGTTGTTTGCAATAAATTGAACAATTGCTCTTTCTAATGTTTTGCTTGCAATGATGTTAAGAATGATCCTCGTGTTGCGACAAACTTGATGAATAATTTTGCTTTCCCTATGTTTGTTGGCAACCATGTTATTGATTCGGACATGCTTTGTCATGATAGTTATTCAATTTCTCCTGTTGTTTGCAATAAGATAAATAATTGCTCTTTCACTTGTTTTGCTTGCAACAATAATTCTCATATGGTTTCTATTGAGATGGCCCCCATGGCTTTCTCAAATTTTGGAGATTTTGATGATTTCCATGATAAGCATGTTCCCCACTTGCATACTCACCATGCATCTATTTCACACTTGATTGATACTAATGGTGATGTGCACACGAAGAGATACATCATGATGGATGATGTGTTTCTCTACCATGCACACACGTTCTTCCTTTTGTTTATGATTTGTGTAGGTACCGCACTAATTTCAACCTCGGTTGAGCACGAGTTGACAAAAAGAGCTCTAGAGAGCATCCCCCAAGTGAGTTCAAGATCGAACCCATCTCTTATACCTTTAGCATGCTTTGCATCTTTCCGGTGGTTTGCTTGCTAGCATGTTGATGGCATTCTTTCACCTTGTGACAATCATGTTTCTTTTCTATTGGATATTGATGCTTTGTGCGTTGCAACAAAAATGTTGAACAATTTCTCTTTATGATGTTTTTTGTGCAACCATAATGCCATTTTGAGCATGTATTGTCATGAGAGGTTCCAAGTACCTTGTATAGTTGTTGCAACAAAGTTAAGGAACATTTTCTCTTGCATATAGTTTGTTTGCAAACACGTTGTTTTTGCTTTCGTTTGTGATACTCATATGCCCATGATATTTGTTTTTGATGATATGTGTATGGTATCCAACAATTGAACAATTTATCTTTCCAATGGTTGTGATCCAGCCCATCCTACGGACGTCACTACATCTCCACCACCAAGTCCCCCAAGTGGACCAATGACTTGTGCACGAGCTAAACTCCTACAAGCTAAGGTGAACTCGCTCCTTTCCTTGTGTGACTTTGATATATCTTTGAATGGCTTGCTACTTCATGCAACTACACTGTGTGTTATCAGATACAAACCACCATCGGATGAAGTGCAAGGAGCGGGACGAGAATGAGTGGCTGGAGCTGAAGCCTCGGAGTCTCCGGCCCTGAAGCCCGGAGTCTCCGGCCCGCATCCCCAGAATCTGCGGACCCCCACCAGGAGCGCTCAGTACACCCCCACAGAGTCCTCACTGGAGAGCATCACCGTCCCCGGAGTCTCCGCACACCCCAGAGTCTCCGGACCATCTGCCCCGGAGTCTCTGGCCTAGTACCCCGGAGTATCCGCCCAAGGACTCCGGCCTCGACTCCAGACCCCTCGAGCACACTCTCTGTATGCCACCTCGGAGTCCACCCCGGAGTCTGCACTCCACCCCGGAGTCTCTGGCCCTCTGACCCCGGAGTCTCCGGTGTAAGTGGATCAGGCATGTCAAAAGCCTTTTGGGCTTGTGGCCCATGTACCCTTTAATCCATCCAGACTTTACCCTTTATTTCCTAAACTACCCTTGAACTAGTGGCTGGCCTATATATAGTCCTCCACATTTATTGTAAACCCAAGGCTTGATATTTGGAATTAGGGGAAACCCCTTGTGGATCTATCTAGTTCTTGCCGCATGCTCCTTTGACAAGGGAGCACCAAATATCACAAACCTCATTGGAGTTTGCATCGTGCATCCGCGTTGTACAAGGCCTAGGCATCGAAGTCCCTTTGCCTAGACGTCAATATCTCACCGAGTCTCCCTTCTCACTGTGCCGGTTCGAGAGAGAGTCCTCTGCCCGACGCCGATCCTAGGGATTGCGCTGGACCGGTAACCGCCGACGTGAGCTATTGGTGTGTATTGTGTCTTCACGTGTGCGTGTGTTCATCGTGTTATTCGTGTGTGAGTCCGTGGATTTCGTCCTTCCCCTCTTGCCCGTCCTCAATTTCAAGTGACTCGTGAAAGATCGGACCACCCTAGAGGTTTGCCCTTAACAGGTTGGTTTGCACACATAATGATGTTGTTTTGGATATTCTTCCTCATGTGTTTTTGCCGAGTTCTCCTATTCTTGCATCAAAGATGTTGATCAATATTCTAGTCAATTGCTTTGAGTGCCACACTAATATGTTATATGGAGTTCTTGAGTTCCCACATTTGGATGATGTTCAAACGATTTCCATGCACATTGACCTGGATTATGCATTCCATTTTCTATCCTTGTATTGTGTTAATAGTGTCGTGAACAAGAATGGACATGCCACAAATGACATGCTCCTCTATCGCGCATGATTTTTTTGCTTGGTCTTTGTTGTGTGAAGGTACAATTGCATACGCGTCAACCTCTATGGACCAAGAGTTGACAAGACAAACCATATAGAGTTACCTAAAGCTTCCCTTCATCGATTTATCTCTACATACTAAGGTGACTTCCTTCTACTTAAGGACTCATGCTATAATCTTCATGAATTGGCTACTCTTTGAGTGTTGCTTTGCTTTTGTTGTGAGCTTTGTAGGCTTCATGGCAGCTGAAGGAACATTCAAGTGTTGTCAAATCAATCTTCCCGAGGATGACTATATGGTGAACCCGAGGATCAAGAATGTCTCTTGACCTCTTTGACTTTGTGATGAGCATGCAGAGTTGATGACGACTATATTTGAATGGGGGAGCTAATGTAGCCCGACCTACAGTCATTACCACATCAAGGTCCCAAACTTATGTCTAGTCGTCATGGACTCCAAAGGCGAATTCTATCCTCTATGATATCCCACTTCCTGCCCTATTGAATGGTACACTACTTCATAGTCCGTCCTATGACCATGATAGGTTCACACCGACAAGTACAAAGACAAGGGAGGAAGCACGAGGACTCATGTCTGACAAGACGGAGGCTTGGAAGACAAGAAGGAAGAGGCATCACCAAACCAGCGAAAGTTCTGGCACTGCCTAACCCAGAGCCGGAATATCCGGCGCCAGAACCGGCGGACCGGATCCCGTGTTGATTGAACCAGCAGACCGGAAGTATAGCTGAAAATGCTTACAGAACACCAAATTGGCGACGACCGGAATAACCGGTGACCGCCAGAACTTTCGGCACCAGATCTGGCGCCACCGAACTTATCACCGGAAATACCCGTTTGTACATGGATCTGGGTTTGATGCCCTGGAATATTCCCTTTACTTACCCTTTTGCCTAAACTATCCCCATTGTAGTGGCTAGCCTGTAAATAGACCCTGCACCCTTTTATGTATCCATTAGGCATAGATGATAGACTAAAGACAATCCCCTTTATGGAACCTCTAGTTTTGCCTCATCCCCTTTACCAAGGGGACCGACTATCATCACCAACCTTGTTGGAGTTTGCATAGCGCATCCATCGTGTACAACACCTTGGAGTCGGCGTTCCTTCTCAAAGACGTCAAGATCCTCCCCAAGGTGTTCTTCCCTCTCTGCTTGGGATTGATGGGAGCATGTTGACCAGTCTTTCCTTACGAGGATTCTATCGGACCGATGGCCACCGGCGGGAGCAATTGGCCTTGTATCGTGTGAGTTTTGCATGTGTTCATCATGTTCTTCGCGAGGTGTGTGTCTGCTTCTGCTACCTTCTCCCTTTCTCCTTGTTTTCCCATCGATTTGACCATGAGATTCATGAAGATCGAGCCACCCTTGAGGTTACCCCTTATCACATGCAATGGTGATACCCATTTAGCATCACCCCAACAGGCCTCTAATGGGCCGCACAGTGATGGACCAAGTTGGGCCTTACGCAGGCTGAAATAGTAACGGACCGGAAAGTTAACAGGACAGAGATGTTCTGCAATGTGATGGGACCCAATAAGCGCGGGCCTTAGGGCAGGCCGAAACAGTAAAGGGTTGTCTTCTTATTGGGATTGTCTCATGGGCCGTCCCACTTAATAATTAACATGCCTTGGCTGGTGATGCATGTAAAATGCATCCATGAACTTTGCACTTTATTACTTGGTATTCCAACATATTTGCATCATATATGGTGAAGGGGGATCATATATTTGCATCTTGCAAAATGCATCACATATTTGCATCATGTGATCTCCACCCCCTCCAACGACTCCATCACCTTCACCATGATGAAGGGGGAGTAGTCCACCCCTAGACTATGGGTTTGTGGCAGTAGCTATTGTATCTCTCTCTTATGATCTCGATTGTATTAGAATCGTATGAGCTGCATAACATGATTACAGTCATATTTGTATTACCTATGTGGTGGATCTTTATATAGTTGATATTTCAGATTGCAATTGTTCAGTATTGGAAGTAAATGAGTAGATGCATATCATGTCACCCATTCTTGTTTACTTGTTTTGATCAAACTTGTATATGGGAGCGTGTGTTGGGGAATGTGTGCATTAGTTGGAGCAATAGGGTGATCTTGCGGGTAGGACAGTAAAACTTGCAAATCACTTGGGTGTTTACCTTACTTAGTTGCCTCACTAGGGATAAATAAAGTACCATGCTTAGACTATATCAAGTATGTTCTTATTTTAACTTCATGTCATAGAGCTTAATGCTATACTCTGAATTGTTCTTAATACTAGATTGCTTGGAGACCCCCCTTTCTAGTGGAGTATAAGTGAATTGTTAGTAAAATAACACATCTATGTTAGTACGTGATGCCCATATGAATTGTTATCCATACTTTAACATGTTGCACCAATATTATGTCAACTAGAGTGTCCCATGTCCACCACAACTCAAAGAGAGAGTGCATAAGCGACACCATAAACCCCGGTCTATTTTAAACTATAAGAAAACATTATCCAACACATCCACATCACTTTTTATTTTTAGTACTAATTAAATCCGAAAATACAAAAATATTTCTCATACTTGCAAACACCAACCAAAACCCAAAAACATCATATTCCATTGCATTTACCACCATTGCATATTTACTTTACTATTGCATTGCATTTTAATTTTATTATATTTTATTTCAGTTTTGCTTACATACACATTGTGCTTGACAACCACTTGGTGAGGTTGAGGGCACAAAACAATCTACAACTATTTTGTAGGTTGCTTGATGAAGAACAAAGAGGATCATTCTCTTACACACAGCTCCCCGAGAGTTCGATATTTAAACTCTCGAGTTTCCCTCGTGGGGAAGACTTCCATTTACTACATCACTCTCCACTTAGAGTCTCAACCGTTAAGGTACAGCGAGAAGCTCCTACGATAACTATCAGGAAGTTTTCTAGCACTCGTATCAGCTGGGAGAATATCATTTTGCGGCCCGAAAGTTGGGGCGCCTAGAAAACACGGTACCCAAGTTGCCTGTAATCAGCCGCGATGATCACAGTTGGCGTGCCAAATACTCAGAGGGTCCTTTTCGGCATGAATTCAACTTGACGTTTCAATACAAAATATCAGGCTAACGGCCATCAAGTTGGGACCCCTGTCAGTTTTCACTGTTATGTCGCTCCCATCGCTTAGGCGTGGTGGTTGAGCTAGCGCAGTGGATAGGACAACACGACCGGCCCAGTGTATTAACGTGACAAAACAAGGCACATATATCGTCGTTATAATTATTTTTTGTTTACTCAGAAGCTAGAACAGCCACCACCACGCGTCTCTCCATTGGACTTCCGTCCCCGTCGTTAGCCACTACCTTAGAAACGCATTGACGGTTCCACCGTTCCCCTGTCTCGCAGAAACCACTCTTCTTCTTCCTGTCATCTGTCTTCTTTCCGTCTTCTCCTTGTCGCCATGGAAGGTCGTCAAAATCTAGAGACAAGCTTCACTACCCATGACAATAAGAAGATAGGCAGCGTCTACACCAACGAGGAGGAGACAGTGGTGCGAGTTCTAAGGATGTATGAGGGTTGGCTTGAGAAAGAAGAGGACAAGTTTGTGGGATTGGACCTCGAGTACACCCCGGAGAACCCATATGAACAAAATGAAGTCGCCATCGTTCAACTGGCCATGAGGAAACACGTCCTCGTCTACCACTTCTCCTGGTTTGTAGAATTGCTCTCTGTAGTTAACCTCTTTTAGGGTTTTCTCCTCTTGTTCTTTATCCATTTGCTCATCTTGCAACTACTGAATTTTATTTAGGACCAAATAAATTATGACAAGACAATGTTGAGAGTCTTGATCTTGCATTTACTAAACTTTTTAAAATTATATTCAGATGATGATCTTGCATTGACAAAATATTTGTAGTTACAAATTTTGGTGATGACAAACTACATACTTTCAGGACTGGCAGGAATTGTCCAGCGCTGCGCCAGTTCCTTGTAGAAAAAGGAATTGTTTTCTGCACTATCAACAATACAACAGATTTTTTGAAATTTCATCAAGAGGGAATTACAATTCCTGCGCACAACTGGATCGATCTTTAGAGTCTTGTCAAGATCATAGAGGGCTTGAGGAAGGATGGAATGGCTACACTTGCAACTAGAATCCTCGATGAGTCGTACGACGGAATGAAGGCAGATTTCCCTACGGATAGGCACGATTTCTGGGAGGAGTGGTCGTTGTCTGATATAAACCTAAAGTATGCAGCCATAGATACTTATGTGACCTACCAGCTGTACAAGAAGATCCATTTCTTTCTATGTTACCTCGTGTTTTACCCTATTTGCAAGAGGGAAGACGATCTTAGAGGAGCCCTTTGTAGAAAATGCAGAATAGCTGAGTTTGAAGCCGCATATGCAAAGAAAATGGTTGTATCTGAAGCAGCTGACAGAGAGGTTGCGGCTGAAGCAGAAGCAGCAAATAGAGAGGTAGCATATTCTAGCGGCAACAATCAGGCATGTGATGCACCGCTAATTGTGCCGCAGGATGCTAAAGATAGGGAAGCCAAGTCAGATCCCAGGTAGGACGAACTTGCATTTCGTGAGTTATGGAGGGCCAATAATGTAAGATCCACCTGAAATGATCGTAGTTGCTCGCCTAGGAACAATGGCAAGCGCCTCAAGTGGTCTAATGAGAAGTGAATTAAATTTTACTCCTTTGTCTTATGTTTCTGTTTTGTGGAACTCGGTTAGCTTGTCAAGATGGCTAGCGCCTCAAGTGAGAGTAGTAAAATAAATTTTACTTCTTTGTGTTATGTTTCTGTATGTGTCTGGTAGCTTGTCAAGATGGTAGCTCGTTAACTGGCAGTTTGAAAGGGTAACCTTTTCCTCTCTCGCTAAATAGATATGTCTCATTTTACCCAAATTGGTAACAAATCTAGAGCAGCTTCTCTCTTTGATCATTCGTTCCCTTTTGGACCTCTTTTTGCCTCCAATCTGGTAGCAAATCTAGAGCAGCAAATCACACCAGGCAGAATACATTTATTCAGAAAACAAAACAACTGTAGATATAGCTGTGCGCAGCTAAATAGAATATAGCGATAGAAAGTAGGTTGCTTAATGAGGTTCGATACATTCAACCCCTTCCTTACATGTAGAAATAGGATACACGCAAAATATAGAAAATAAAAAGAAGCTGCTTAGCAGCAGCAGTAGCAGACACGTTCAACCCCTCCTTGCATGCGCCTGCGCCTCTACCTCCTCCCTCTAGCGCTTCCTCCACTTCTTGCTGCCCAGTCCCTTGATCTTGGGGGCCTTGGGCTTAATCGGAGGCATGCGACCCTCTTCGATGGCCACTTGCTTGAGGTTTCGGAGGTGAATGTCGAGAGCCTGGTGTTCAGTGATGTAGGCGTTGACGTTCACGGTCTAGCCGACTTTGGGGGTGCCGGAGCTCGGGCCCTCTGCATGCATCACGACACAGTTGAAGTCGGTGCTAGCGAGTCTCGTCCTACAGAAGGGGCAACTATAGACACTGCCAGCGAAGAAGGCGTCGTACTGGCCGGCCTGCAGCCTCCTCAGCACCTGACGAGTCTTGGTGTGCCTGGACGCGTCATCGCTGCAGACGTCGCTGCCGTAAACCTATTGGAAGGAAAGAAAAAGGGAGGATTCGATGATGTAAGAAGATCGAGAAATCGAAATGCGAACAAGCAAATCCTAATAAACCAAGATCTAGCATCCAACAATGGGAACGGGAGAACAACTAGGGAAGGGGAGCAAACCCTAGTTACCTTCGACCATGGGTCGTTAATGCCGGTGTCGTAGGGGTTCACCGGAGAGATGTACTCCTCTGGATCGTAGGGGTCCTAGAAGAGCTAGATCTGCTCATGACCGGTGGGGGGCTCCCGCTGGCGGGGGCCTCCTCACCGGCGGCTACGTCGGTAGCAGGGACGGGGGCCTGGACGGGAACGACGGCTGCCATCGATGCCTCGACGGGGGCCTCGACAGGGACGGCGGCTGCTTTCAATGCGTCGAGGGGGACCGGGACGGAGACGGGGGCCTCCTCGCCGGTGGCCTTGGAGGCGACGACGGCCACCGTATCCTCCTCCGCCATCGCCGGCGCGGACAGGGTTTTCTCGGGAGTTTGCAGAAGCTGGTGGGACAGTGGAGAGGGTTGCGTGAGAAGAGTGAGCGAGAGTGAGAGTGGGTATGCGGAGAGGGGCTCTATAGTTAAGGTGAATGGAAGCAAGGCACGTTTCGTTGCACCACCGTCCAACGCGCCGCATAGGCTACTACACCGTGTACCACAACACGCACACGGTACGTCATGTTTTTTCCCGGACCATGCAGAGCAGTTCTGTATTGAGCCGCATGCAAAGGGCGCGTACACAATTTCTATGTATGAAGTTTGACACGTCCATAAAATTAGCGATAATTAAAAGGGGAAATGTAGAGGAGAAGGTAGGTGGTTGTACGTCGAGATTTGTGGGGTTGTGCTAGATCGGGTAGAGGGATGTGTTGATGACTGCGAGTGACTCGATGAAGGCGGGGACGCTAGGTCTCATCGAGGCCCCACCCCCTCCTCGAGACCCAATTCTCAGCACTTCGCCCCTCCGTCTAACGCGTGGAAGTTTCTTATGGTGGGGCCCAGTTGGAAGTGAGATTGAGAGCCGCTGCGTAAAAAATGGGATATATCTTATTAAAATTAAGTGGTAATAAATTGAGCTGCCCGTCGACGACCGTGCACTCAATGACACATGTGTTGTGATATAGTAGTAGCAGTAGTAGTCATTTTAGACTTGATTAAACACCCTATTCCTCCATTTGTTTTGTTTTGGATTTTAAACAATGGTTTTACTATATTGAGGGAAACAAACAATGAAACGAATAAAATCAAACAAGCTAAACCCACCACCTAGCTAGTCTTAGCTAAACCCAAGAAATCACCCGGTCACACACATACAAACACACTAGTATATATACTCTAACTAAAACTCCAACTGTGGCACACCCAAGGCCCAAGCTAGTTAGCCGAACCACACCCGGTGCACCTCCTTTGAACCTACTTAGAACTGACCTTGCAACCGTGCCTCCTCTCTCGGTCGCTGGTCCCACCTGGCCAAGATGGAAATAGAGTCCCGCTCCATGTTCCTCTCCTTCCTGGCGCCTCACGTGCTGCCCAGCCGAGCAAGTATAACCCCTCACTCCTTGACGTGCTTCCCCTTCTTCCTTATCCTTTGCATAAAGCAAGCAACGACAGCTGGCCACCCTTATATACCTACCACCTCGATCTGAATCGATATCCAGATCAAGAGCCCCTCCTTCCCCCAAGCTCCACCCATGGCTCTAAACCCTAGCCTAGACATCCTCTGCTAACCGACGTTCCTCTTCACCCGAAGCCAAACCAACATAACCAAGAGCTGCACAGGAGTCAGGGATTCCTCTCGTCCACCTGGAAGTGCCAGAAGAGCACCGGGGCAACCTTGCCACCACCATGTACCCGCAGGTCCCGCCGCACCGACCACACCTTGTCTCCATCACCCTGTCGCTCCCCACTCCGGCCAGTTGGGCTGCCCGACGAGTGCAAGGTGAGCCTCTCGTCCTCCCAGACATCCTCCCTATGCATATCCCGTCGTGCCTCGCCACCAGATGCAACGCCGTAGCGCCCACCGCCACGAGAGCGCTAGAAGCTTCCTAGTTGTCTCTGTTCATCAAGTTCTAGACGTCTATGCGTTGCTCTTCTTCGAACGACACAAGAACGAAAGATGTAGCGCTGTTTGTCCTCTTCGAAATAAGCCTGATCATGATCAAAATGATCCATCGCAGCCCTAGGAATCATCCCTGCAAAATCATCTGAACTCACTTAAAATCTGATGAAAACTTGACAGTTCGCGACACCAAAAACCTCTCTGAACTACGTCTTTTTCTAGTCAACTCAGGTCTCCTCTGGCTATGTTCTCCACACTTCAATAATCTCGGATCATCCCTCTCTCAAGCGCTACCAACCTCACTCCAATCCATAGCATGTAGGCTCGCAGTCTTTCTCGAATGTTAGGCGATCAACGCAGTCATTTTTCTGTCAAAACGTCAGTCTGCAACTATTTTTCACCCAATGTTGCCTTCAACCTCACGACCTCCACCGTGGATATCCGGCGAGCTTACTTATTCTATGTCTCGTTCGAAACGCCGACCTAAATCTCTCGAAATCATCTGCGAACATCATTGGAGCTAGTTGTTTTTGCACCATCAATTTCGGACTTCAAATTTAGTAATCCGAGCAGCCCTTGATGGTTTTTTAAAAAGCCCCATGGCCTTTCCTCTTTGCAAAAGTAAGCCCATGAACCTTTTCAAACAATTCAAATTTGAATGTCTAAGTCAACTCAAACTTTGACTAGATTTGGCCCTGTCCAAACATTTGAAGTTGGGAAAAATTCTAAAAGCACAAATGTTTATAATCTTTTAAACAATAATAATATCAGTTTTATTTTTAATATTAATATATAAACATTAAACATTTTGGCCTTTTCTAATTAAAATTAGAATAATTCATATCTTTTAACTACTATTTCCAAATCTTGCACATGATATATATTTTGAGATCAAAAAAATGCCAGGAATATAAATATGCTATTTAAAATAATTTCTAGGCATTTAAATTTTTTGAATTATTAAATACCATTAATATGTCTTTTTTCTTAATAAATTCATAACTAATGTTCGTAATTCCGAATTCGACAAATAATATGTCTAAACCGATCATCGCGACACGTCGTTTCTAACTGTGCATTTCATGATATCAGTTGAAGCATGTATCATATAAATATTAAATACTCCCCCTGTTCAGAAATATAAGACATTTTAGTTTTGTGAAATGAACGTATCTAGACGCTTTTTAGTGTATAATTAACTCTAAACCTCTAAGAACCTATACACTAAAAGATGTCTAGATACATTCAATTCACAAAGCTAAAACGCTTATATTTCTGAATGGAGGGAGTAGGCAGCAAGGTTTATGGGAGCAAAACATGACTAAATAAATAATTAAAATGCTTTATTATTGTTCCCACCCCTCATCCATGTTATGCTATGTTATACCATGTAATTGTAGATCATTCCATCATGACATATTTTGTTTTGCTTGTTTCATGTGTTCATATGATCACGCACTTTATTTATTATGGCCCTTTATGTGTTTGGTTCTTATTCTGGATAGACGTTGAGCAAAGGGAGTCATCAGGAGAACCAAGAGTACTACCCGGATCTCAGTTATTCCACTACTGAGCTACAAGGCAAGAATTCCCCATGCTTACATTACATATAACACTTATGTCTCTATCTTATTCTTAGATCATTGTGTCACGATTCGCATTAAATTAAAATCCCAAGTACTACATAGCCTTTACTTTTAAACCCCACTAAAGCTTGTACCCGCAATCCTATGAGCCATTACTACAGGAGTTGTTTGAGCCATACGAGTCGTAGAATTTCATGTGTAGGATTTGTGTGAGTCTTTGGATAACGAGGTACATAAACAACTTAAACTGTATATTAATGGGATAACTAAAGGAAAGAGGCACCGGTGGGTAATAGCTATTATTTGGTTTTTCCATGATCACTTATGTCTCGTAGGACCCGAGTACTTGATAAATGTTCGTTGACTATCGCATTATCCAGATGTGGGAGACTTTATGGATCTCCCTTCGCCTGAGCTTGATTCACATCTTATTTCTTGGGGCCACAAACTAGTTTGGGGTGTTATTACTATCATATACTTATGCCATACTTTACTGCTTTATTTACTATTGCGCGTGGAGCGTTTGTACTATTTTGGAACATGGAATGCTTTCATGGTATCGACAAGCCCAGTCACACTTTTGGATCTCCAGTCGTTTATAGCCATTGACACAAACCCTAGGTCCGCATCGGATACCACATGATACGGATCAATCCGATGATCCTTGAGTTTTGTCCCGATCTTTCATAGCGAGTCAACCCGGATGGTAATCCTTCCAATAACGCCGGTGAGCGTCAACTGAAGAAGGTAAATCAATCCAGCAAGTAACGTGATGAAGATAACCACGCCTCAAACCTAAGCACGACAATCCTTGATGAACATAAGAACCTCCACAGCAAGAATCTGATAAACGGTATCGCCGTTCCCGGAGGGATGATACACGGTGGAGCACAATATAGTTTCTAGATTAAACAACTGAACTCCCTAAACCCTAGGTGGCTGGCTCCTTTATATAGGAGGCCTGCAACTAGTCAGTTGGATAGACCCAAACCGAACACACAAATAGACTTAAACCTAATCTGGACTCGGACTCAATAACATAGCAACAATATTTGACACAATATTAGACTTATCATTACATATGTAGGTTGTCCTGGTGTGCCAATCATCAATGGGATGCACCCGCATCACCTAGCTTGGTGGAGTCCTGAAATTAGGCTTCACCTCCTCCTTCGTGCCCATATCAAGGTTTCCTATATAAAGGAGTCAGTCGGCTAGGGTTTAGGTTGGATTTTAGTTTATTTAGAATAATGTAGAACTTGAAGTTCATATTATCACCGTCTCTCTAGGATCGGCATGTGTGACGACATCTCAGACGTTCGTCTAGTTATCCATGAATAAAGACAAGAGAGTTCTTGAATTGTCAAGAGTAATCATGCGTGCGTGAAGGTCCTCCAATTGTCAAGGGTTGCCGAGCTTTTGGCGTGTCTATCCCGGCATGAGGTTCGTCGTTCATCGTCGAATTGCTCGTAGGATTAGCGTTCCCCAACCTCTAGGTTACGTGTTCCGCTCACGTGATTGAGTGATCTATCAAATCCATTGGATCAGGTGGTGCACCGTGAAAGATCGGGCCCAAAAACAATCTGTATCATCTTGGTATCAGAGCTCTAGGTTAATCACTGTGTAGGTTGATTTTGCTTTGGTTTTCTTATTTGATTTGCAGTGGATACCATTGGGTAATCCGTCGCCATACTGTTGGTGAAGATCAAGGAGGTGGTCAGCAACATCAAGGGAGAAGAAAGATGTTCGTCTTAGATTGGTTTCTGTGGCGGCGCGTGGAGAGTCCACGAGGAGAAACAAGATCAGGAAATTCGCGACCGACCCGAGCCGGAATCTCCGGCGTGTGCCAACCGGAGTATCCGGGGAACCGGAGTCTCCCGACTACTTAGACCGGAGTATCCGGTGGGCAGAAACTTTTTTCTACCAAGTTTGTGAAACAGTCTATAGATATCGTCAAGCAGTCTACGAATACTTTCTCAGTTGAGTACATACTCAGGTGTATTCAACCTATTTGGATCCATGGCGTACAGGAATTTGTTTTTTCTGTTGTGGATGATATGCATGGTATACCATCTATTGCAGTTGGAAGATGCTTATGTCTCTGTCAGGTTGATGGTATCAAAGACTAAAGAGCGACAAGGGAAGTATCAAGTCAAGAAAGCCAAGAGGGAGGATGAGGCGTGGAAGGCGAGCAAGACTTGAAGACAACTAGTTGAGCGGGAGGATGAGGTGTGAAAGACTGGCGAGGCTTGAAGATGGAGAGTGGCGATGTTACTGATCTGATGCCACGTTTTGGAGATGACCCTCTATCGTTGAGGACAACTCCTTTTTAAGATGGGGAGGATGATGAGGGACCAAGCCCGAAGTATCCAGCCTAATCACCCTAGAATATCCGGCTTTCCCAGATAGTCCGGTCTGTGCCGACCGGAGTGTCCGGCCAAGTTCGGATTAGTCTGAACTGGATGTATCCTGTTTAGAGTCCAATTAGTTTAGATGTTGTTTTGGGCCTGTCCAACCGGCTAGGTTTAGGTTTCTTATATGAAGGAGCCAGTTGGCTAGGGCTTAGGTTGGCTTTTAGTTTATTCAGAATAATGTAGAATTTGAAGTTCATATTATCACCGTCCCTCTGGGATCGGCGTGTGTGACGGCGTCTCGGACGTTCGTCTAGTTATCCATGAATAAAGACAAGAGAGTTCTTGAATTGTCAAGAGTAATCTTGTACGCATGAAGGTCCTCGAATTGTTGAGTGTTGTCGAGCTTTTGGCGTGTCTATCTCGGCGTGAGGTTTGTCGTTCGTCGTCGAATTGCTCGCAGGATTAGCGTTTCCCAATCTTTAGGTTACGTGTTTCGCTCACGTGATTGGGAGATCTGTCAGATCCATTGGATCAGGAGGTGCACGGTGAAAGATCGGGCCAAACAATATGTATCAAGAACTGTTAGCTATTTAACTTTCACTGCAATTGCGTCACCCTTAGGTGGTTTTCCCTTTAGATGCATAAAGACTTGCTGAGTGCCCTAGGATCTCACACTATATACATTGATTAGGTTGTCTGGTACATCCATATGGCGGCTACTACGTCGGTAAGGCCGATGATGGAGGCAACGACCCTCTTGCGTAGAGATTCCAGGAATGGAGATCTCCAAGATCTATAGACGGGAATGTGCTTATTGGATCTTATGCCGATTTGACTCTTAATACATACTTCGGATCTGTGTTTCCACTTCCGCTCGATGAGAATATAATCCTAAGTTATTATTACTACTATGTTATATCTTATATTATATTTATATTTACTAATTGAAGACACCTTATCTTATATTATATTTATATTACCATACAAATAGATACATGTATAAAGGCGCGACATATTTGCGAGACCTCAGCGATTCATTCATTACCGAGCCCTCGAGTCGTTCCACAGCATCGCGCGGTTACTGTAGATTCCCGATGTTGACCAACCATCGTGTGCCGCGTGCCATGCCAGACCTCCCTTTCACCTTTTGCCGTGGCATCTCTGGAAGCCTCTCCCGATTTTTTCCCCTTCTACTTTTTGTTTTTGTTTTTGGTGGCCTCTCACGATAATCTCTCCATCCCTCTTGAACTCTCCTCCTCATATGCATCCATCTTCCCTGAGAGTTCCTATCCGCTCTAGATACCTCCAGACGGTGTTCTGCTCCGCCATCCGCCAGCTCCCCCTGGCCGGATTCCTCTGCTGTTCATGGCCATGGCGTTCCTTCCCTATTGCGGCTCCTCACCCGGGCAACGGTCCTCGGCCTTGCCGGCTGGTCCACCGTGTGGGTGTTCGCCCTCGACCTCGCTGGCAATCCCTCGTGTGGCTTCTCTGCGGCCAGTAACATCGCCGCCTGCTCGTGATTGGAAGCGCCGTGTCACCTCGACATCGCCCTATGACCTGCGGTTTCCAACGATGGGTCGCGCTAGCTGGGGAAAATCCCACTGATCTTGGACGGCCGTGACCCGTGGCTTCAACGAGGGTCACGCCGTCGAGGGGAAGCAAGTGGGTTATCCTCGACACGCCCGTGCGGTGTTGACCATGGCTTCCTTTTTCTGTTGGTTGTGTTGTTCCCGCCGCTGTCATCTGACGAGTTTAAAGATGCAAGTGCAGTGGATCGCGCTGTCGGAGCAGGTCGAGTTCTTGGAGAGGAGCCGGTGTGGCAGCAGGTTCAAGTGGAGCACGCTCTTCTGCTAGACGCTAAGAGGACTGAGGACTCGGAGAGCGGCACGGAGCCACGGACGCCGGTGAGGGCAACCAGATCCCTCGCCCCCTTTCTCACGTCTATGGAAAAGACACATGAATACTAATCACCTTTAAACTCTGAATCCTCTAAAGTGAATCTACCTATTTTTCATTTAGTTTACCCTTTATGGTGCACTTCGTAAATAATTGAATGCAATTTTTTATTTTCTTAGTTCTATATCTGGTAGCTGCACTGCAGCTGATGTGATGATTTTCCCTTTTCCACTATTTTGTGCGGAAACCATGCTTACACAGCTACACGACGTTGTAATATTTTCAGGTTGTGGTCTTCTTCCCGATTGATATATTGCTGGGTCTTTTGGAAGATCGAAGGCGACATGCAGTTGCGCTTAGTACAATAGTACAACATGCTCTTTTTGGTAGTCCAGGCCAGACTGAGGCTATCGCCTGTACCATTGGTGCAATTTCAGCTCCACAAGGACTATTTGGTGAGCAGTCTATATTGTCCACTTATTGTACATATCTGAACTCTGGCTGTCTTCGCTCTTTTTCTCTTTTTTCTTGCCTGTTCTGTCTAACGTGTGCAAATGCATGCTTCACGGCGAGCACAAGAACATCAATGTGGACATGCGGACGAGGGACGTGCCGGACTCACTATTGTCAACGAAAGTGGTTGATTAAAACTGTCTGTGCTTTGTGCCGTCATGTTCTCCAAATTATCCCCTTTACTGAGGGTTGCAAAATGAGTGTCAGCGAGACTTACGTTGGTGGGTACAGCACGGTAAGGTTAGTAGTGCATGGTAGATTGTGAGTTAATTTTATATTCTGTTACTTCTCTCCATAGACTCGAATTGAGAATTGATTGGATCATTGGTTCTTCCTACATTCTCACCAATTTATATCCATAAATTAATATCTGAGTAGGCGATTTGTCGATGTGTCTAAGTGTATCATTGTGTCATGTAGAAATTACTACCTTCATCTTTATCATCTTGGAGAGTGGTTTCTATTTTGGAGATTTTCTTCCTTATGCAAGCAAACAACACTTATGAGAAGGGGTACTTAATTACTTTTTGTCATGTTGATGCAGCACCGGCAGTTTTTGTTCTCCTTTATACTTCACTTAGGGCCCAAATTCAAAAGCACAAAAGAATTTGTACTCCCTCCGACCCATATTAGTTGACTTAGATTTGTCTAGATTCAAATGTATTTAGACTTGTCGTGGTGGTGTCACGGCAGATGTCATGGATAGGCTAAAGGTGAGGACAAGATGCACTAGAGAGATCCAGGGAGGGATAGTGTGGTGATTCCATACACAGATGTTTGTATTTGAATCACTTCCAAGGTTTACAAGTGCTCCTTGAGCTGTATTGGGGAGAGGATGAAGAAGGAACTCTCTTACTCTCATCACTAGCTAGCCCTCAGGAACATACTAGTAAAACTCAACCAACTCGAGATCAACCAGTCAAAGACCAACCCCTGCTACAGATGCCCTAGCCCTCCTTATATAGGGGTGGCTAGGTCTCCAATTAGGACATATGTGGAGGGAATATGCCTCTTTCCAAAATAGTAAGCCGACCGGGTCACTTTTGCCCAGCGTCATCCCCGCAGAGGCTACGTGAGCCTCTGCGGCGCCCGCGTCATCCGACAAAGGCATCGTCACCTTTATCGGCCACGCCTTGGTGGTCCTGGCCTCTGTCCGCTTTGCTCACGCTCTGCGTATAGTGGTCACCTTTTGACCAGCGAGATACCTTCCTTCTCTTGCAAGCTTGATATAACACGGATCGTGCCTAGTTGATCTGGCCACACCGGTACCTGCATACAAGTTACATAAATCTTGCCGGCATACGACATGAGTCGGCCGGGGCTCAGTTAGGCGGACATCCTCAGGTCCGGGTTACTCCGTGATTCGGCCTGCCTTGAGGTGACTCGGCCAGCATTCGCTTTGACCTTGCCATACCTCGGCTAACTCGGCCATTATACCCCGGCGTGACCCTACCCGGGGTATCCCCCCAACATTAGTCCTCGAAGCTGGTGCGGTCTTAGCTACCTTAGCCGCTAAGGCCATAGCAGGTTCAATTTCACCGAGCCTTTTGCTCCCTTCTCTGAGTTACATCATATCCCGGATTTTATTGACTATCTTTTCCCTTGGCTCATTCCGAGTTTTTACTCGCTGGCCGGGTCATCCCATAGTTACCCGGGTTAATCTTCCTTCTCTCGTACGCTTCCCCACGTCCTACGTGGAGGGTAATCATTATTTTGCCTCATTTTAAGGGTCTGCGCCAGTTACTGCCGTAGTTAATGTCAGGTGTTAGTGTTGCACACGTCACATCGTGTCTGTCGCTTTGTTAACTGTGTCACCACGTCGCGTCGTGTGATCTCCTGCGCCCTGTGGCCCTTCTTGTGGCTCGTTTCTGATTGGTTGATCCGGATTATACACGGCCACACCGTGTGGCTCTTCCACACAGCGCGATCCCACTACCCCTCCTGGGCGTGGTTAAATAGGGGAGGGGGACGCCCCTTGGGACTTTTCCCCATTCTCGCACCCCTTTGCCTCTTCTTCTTCCCAGTGCCAGCGTCGCCGCCGCCGCACCGTGCCTTGCAGCCAGCATCGCCGCCACTCCTGCGCATCTCCACCGCCATGGGTCCGCGTCAGTCCAGGCCACTGCCCCCCACCACCAATAGGGCAGTGAGGACAGCGACCTAGAGATGTCAGAGGAGGAACTCGCCGTCGCGGAGCAGGAGATGGAGGAGGACGCGGAGAACGCCGAGCGCGGCGCCTGGGCTGGGTCCTGGGTATGCCAGGACGACCTGGACTAGTTGTACCGCGCGCGTCGCATCCCGGAGGGTGTGGTGGCTCGTCTTGCCGCCGAGGAACATGCTCCCTCACCTAACCCGGGTGAGTTTGTGGTGTTTCTCTCCCACTTCCAGCGCGGGTTTGGGCTCCCCGTCAGCGACTTTTTCCACGGCTGGCTCAATACCTACGAGCTTCAGCCGCATCACCTTCCGGCGAATGCCATCGCCTCCCTCTCTGCTTTTGCTTCCACCATAGAGGGCTACGCCGGATTATGGCCCAGTAAGGAGCTCTGGATCCGGTTCTTTGGTCTGCGCCGGAACGTGATTCCGAATAGAGAGCTTGACCCGGAGGACAAGCAACTCACGCAATTCGGCGCTGCTTCCATCTCTCCTCGGAAACAGTCTGTCTTTCCCCGAGTCACGGGGCTTGACTCTTGCAAGGGCTAGGCTTGAACCTTCTTTTATGTCAGAAATGGCACAACTGAAGATCTGATCCGGCTGCGCCCCTACGCTTCGGGTCCTCCTAATCCGGATCTCTAGGACTAGATCCCCAAGAAGCCCACCGTCTTGGCGAACCAAGTCAACAAAAGGTTCCAGGAGCTAAAGGATTTGGGACTGCGCAACGAGGACGCAATGATCACATTTGTTCGCAACCGGATCTCCCCTCTCCAGAAACGCACTCACAAGCTCTGCCACATGAGCTGGCGCCTTGACCCCAACCGGACCTCCTCGTTCGAGTTGAGCAAAACCGAGATTTTCCGCCGGGTCAAGGCTCTCTTCACTACCAACAAAAAGTTCACCGCTGATTGGGAGTGGGGGATCGAGCACTTCTGCCGAGATAGGCTTCCTCCTGCGGTAAATCTCGTGCTCCAATCTTTTTCCGAATTAAGTCTTATGTCGGAATTTATTGTATGTTTGAACCCTTCGCATTTTCTCTCTTAGATGTTTCTTCAGCAAACTCTTGAGGATGGCACCGAGCCTTCTCTCAAGTGGGCGCCGGATTGAGATGTCCCGAACGAGGAGGAGTCGGATCAGGAGATGTTCCTTCTGTTCCCCGATGCGACCAAGCGACATACCGGTAAACTCTCTTCCATTAGAGATTGGCCTAAGGATGAAGATGATTCTGACGTTGAGGTGATGGAAGCATTTGACGATGTCCCCCTTTCTTACTCCTTTCTGCAGACAAAGCTGCCACCAAGCCTACGACCAAGGCCATAACCCAGAGAGCTCGCAAGCCCAAGGAGCCTTTGACCTCTGAGGAGTAAGTCATTTCTTCCTTATCCAATTTTCTGCTTCGTGATTTGCTATTCATTTGTTCTTCCTTTGTTATAGTTTCTTATCACTCATCATTTGATTCACAAGGCCGCGGTGGAGGTTCCTCAGAGCGGATCTGGCATCGCCTCGCCGCTCCGACATAGCCCTTCTCCCCCTCATGGCGATGATTCTCGCCTGCTGAGCCCCATTCAGGAGGGTTCAGTAGCTGCTTCGGGTTCTAGCCTACCTCGTCTAGAGGAGGGCAACCTCGGAGCAGGGGGAACTGGCTCTGCCGAGGCAGTGGCAACCACCACTTCGGCTCCACTGCAACCAGCTTCATCCGAGATACCAACAGCACCTCCGTCAAGACAAAAATCAGCACCAGCATCAGCGCCAGCAGCAACAACAGCAGCACAAGCATCAGCAACAGCACCAAGTCCTTTCGCCTTGTCCGAGTCTTCCAAGACTTGACGAGAAGGCACCAGCAGCACCAAGGCTAGCACTAAGGCATCTCCCAAGGGCAAATCTGCCGTAGCAACTTCAACCTCTCAGCAGCAGCCCAAGGGCAAAAAGGCTCCTGACACCGCCAGGGCAGCGTCTATCGAGGATGGACAGCGCACACTTGCGTCCATGCTTTCAAAAAAGACCCCACCGATGAAGGACACCTCTGCCGGGTCAGCTGATGCGCAACTCGTTTTGCACACGAGCCCCGTTGTTGCCCAGGTTGAAAGGAGGGAAGCCCATGCTAAGGGTTTGGTCGCGCCCCACATGCTTAGCGGAGAACGCTATCCTCCGACCTTGATCGAGTTTGTTAACAACTGGAACAAGGCGGAGTTCATCCATAATGACGATCTCCCGGAGAAATTTGGGCCTGCCGAGTTTGCTGCACAGATGAACACCGCTGCCAAGGCAATCAACCTTGCAGGTCGGATGATGGAGGTACGCTACTTCGCCTTTTCCTTAACATGTACTAGATATTAGTGATATAACCATTAGTCCCCGAGCCTCCGGGGAGTAACTTGTTACTCGGCCAGATGCTCCTTATAGAATTAGTGTAGCTCCTTAGCAACTTCGAATATGCACATACCTAGAGTCGAGTTAAGTTCCGCTTGGCCTGGATCTTGTACACTTCGAATATGCACACACCTAGAGCCGGGTTAAGTTCCGCTTGGCCCGGATCTTATACACTTCGAATATGCAAACACCTAGAGCCGGTTTAAGTTCCACTTGGCCCGGATTCTGTACACTTCGAATATGCACACACCTAGAGCCTGGTTAAGTTCCACTTGGCCCGGATTCTGTACACTTCGAATATGCACACACCTAGAGCCGGGTTAAGTTCCACTTGGCCCGGATTTGGTACACTTCGAATATGCACACACCTAAAGCCGGGTTAAGTTCCACTTGGCCCGGATTCTATACACTTCGAATATGCACACACCTAGAGCCAGGTTAAGTACCACTTGGCCCAGATTCTGTACACTTCGAATATGCACACACCTAGAGTCGGGTTAAGTTCCACTTGGCCCGGATCTTGTACACTTCGAATATGCACACACCTAGAGCTGGGTTAAGTTCTACTTATCCCAGATCTTGTACACTTCGAATATGCACACACCTAGAGTCGGTTTAAGTTCCACTTGGCCCGGATTTTGTACACTTCGAATATGCACACACCTAGAGCCGGGTTAAGTTCCACTTGGCCCGGATCTTGTACACTTCGAATATGCACACACCTAGAGCAGGGTTAAGTTCCGCTTGGCCCGGATCTTGTACACTTAGAATATGCACACACCTAGAGCCGGGTTAAGTTCCACTTGGCCCGGATCTTGTACACTTCGAATATGCACACACCTAGAGCCAGTTTAAGTTCCACTTGGCCCGGATTCTGTACACTTCGAATATGCACACACCTAGAGCCGGGTTCAGTTCCACTTGGCCCGGATTCTGTACAGTTCGAATATGCACACACCTAGAGCCGGGTTAAGTTCCACTTGGCCCGGATTTTGTACACTTCGACTATGCACACACCTAGAGCCGGGTTAAGTTCCACTTGGTCCGGATTCTGTACACTTCGAATATGCACACACCTAGAGCCGGGTTAAGTTCCGCTTGGCCCAGATCTTGTACACTTCGAATATGCACATGACTAAGCTATCCTTTTGTACTCTTTTCAGGTGACCACCAATCGCCGGAGCGCTGAGTTTCAGCGTCTCTTGGATACTCACAAGATGCCGCGCGCGAAACATACTACGCTTCTTTTCGAATACAAGAAAAGGGATAAGTTTTCTCCTTGGCATTTTTCCCATTTCTCTTCGTCATTTTCCGCCGAATTAATATGATATTTGGATTGTGCAGCCGGAGTGGAGGCTGAGAACATCCTTATGAGAAAAAATTTGGACTAGATAAAGGGTAAGTCATTTTGCTTAATCTCCCTCTACGCCCTATCTTCTTTTTCTTTCTGGCTCGGCAAATATTCATACCTCCGCTTTGCCGGGCCAACAAACTATTTCAGCATATCTTGAAGATAGTGTGCCCGTGCCTGATATGATGCTGCGTTTTCTCGAACAAGCAGGACAGCAGCAGGCCGAACTCAAGAAAAAGGATGATGAACTTGCCCTCCTCTGGACCAAGGATGAAGAAATTGCCAAGCTTAAGGCAGAGATGAAGAAACTCAAGGCGCTCCACAAATCCGAGGTGGATAAAGCTGGCCAAGATTTCTCCGAAGAGCAAGAGCATCTGAACCTCCAAATTGCCAAGGACCAAGAACTGCTGAAAGAGGCCGACACTAAGCTTGAGTCGGCAAATGCCGAACTTGTGCAACTCCGGGAGAGGCGCGACAACTGCACCAAGGAGCTAACCCGGTTCCACAGCCATATTTCTCGTAAGTTCTTTTCCTTCAACCGACATTGATCTTTCCGGGTCTACTTCCTTTACTTAATTCACTTGTCTCGTTTTTTAGACAAATTTCCGGAGGGCGATGTCATTGCATCCAATGTCGTTACCAAGTTCCGCCAGCAGAGAGGTACTCCATCTGGTCCTGGCACCATTCCTCTTGATCTAGAGGATTTGATAGTCAGCTTGTCCTCCCGAGTCGAGATCGTGAAGAACTATGGCAAGGATATCTTGGATGTAGCAATCCGGATCTTCAATGCCTTTTGGCATGAAGAAGATACTCCGGAGGGGGCTACTGCTCTTATTGCCAAGCTAATGGAGTGCGAGACCCAGCTCGATCTTTGGAGGGAATCCGCTGGACGCGCCGGAGCTGGAATCGTCCTCCACTATGTGCTCACATGGTATGAAAAGATAAACTTGAAGCTTCTCGAGCGCATGCGCACTGGATCAAGGTGGTCCACTGACCCGGATTGGATTGCTCGGCGCAAGGCTTGCGCCCATAGCCTCATTCAGTATGCCCCCATCCATCAATGGAATGAGGGACCAAGTTTCCTTGGCGCTGTGGATGACGAATATGTCGAAGATGGTTTGGGTGAGGAAGAAGAGTACGAAGCCTCGGATGTCGAAGAGGATGAAGACAAAGCTGAAGCCGTGGCCGGAGCTGCACCTGCTGGCGCCGAGTTACCTCCTCCTACTGCTCCTTGATTAGAAACACTTTGCAGTTTCTCAGACCCCCGGTATGCTGGGTGCAAATGTATTAAGCACACCAGTTATATTTTGCTACTAAGTTGTTTGTGCCGGATTAACTTGGGCGTAGTCCCCGAGTTTCATTTTCTTGTTCCTCCAATTTCTTGGCTCGGCTCGTGTCTACCTTGGTTCGGTTTAATGACTTACGAGTCCGAGTTTCAAAAATTGATTTAACAATACTTGGAAACTCTAGGATTAGCTCAAAATAATTCAGCATAATAAAAACATGGTAAACATAAAGTTAGTCGAAATAACAAATGTCGGCTCGATTAAGTTCTTTTCCTTAGTCGTTTTTCGTGTGCTACGCAATTCCAAACTTGTTCTCTTACTTTCCATGAAGCCAAATCTTGTTGGACAGCAGCAAATCGAAGAGTTGAGTTTTTGGTGCTCACACACTACTAATCTGGCTTAGGTAGAAGAAACTTACGCCAGCCGACATAAAAATAAATAACGAATACGGGAAACAACGAATACCACTAAGGCAATCCCCGAGTTACTGCTCGAGGTGCCAAGATTTCATTGATAAGCTCATTGCCGGCATACATACCGACATATGAGCGACTCGGATACACACACTTCTTTGCTAAGTGTAGAATGGTCGAAGTAGAGTTACATTCCATGGACGCTTAGATTCCTCGCCGGACCTGTCCGCCTTGTTCTTCTCCTGTGGTTTTGCATCGATGAGATAATATGAGTCATTGTGCAATGCTTTGATCACAATGAATGGCCCCTCCCATGGGGGGATAGCTTATGCATGCCAGCAGTACGTTGTACCAACCGGAGCACCAAATCACCTTCCCGAAAGACTCGGGGGTTAACTTTCCGGCTATGATAGCGTCAGAGATTTTTCTGATATATGGCGGATCTGGACAATGCCAATTCTCTCGCTTCTTCCAGCAGATCAACATCATTTTGTCGGGCTTCTCGCACTTTGGCTTCTGTGTATTGGGTGACTCTGGGCGAATCATGCTCTATGTCGGCTGGTAATACAGCTTCTGCCCCCATATACCAGAAAGAATGGCGTATATCCTGTTGATCGATTCGGAGTTCTTAAACTCTACAGTACCGCTAGTAGCTCTTCTATCCAGCACCCCGCTGATCTTTGCAGTGGCTCAATGAGCCAGGGTTTTATCCCGGATAATACTAATCCGTTCGATCTTTCCACTTGTCCGTTCGATGCGGGGTGGGCTACCGAGGCAACGTCCAGCAGGATCTTTTTATCTCGGCAGAATCGTGCAAATGCTCCTTCAGCAAAATTTGTGCCATTATCTGTTATGATACTGTGAGGATAGCCGTATCTCAAGATGATATCTTTGAGGAATGTTACGGCCGTAGCTCCATCACATTTTCTTATTGGCTTAACTTCAATCCACTTCGTAAACTTGTCCACCATAACCAAGATATGGGTCATATTTCCCCTTGTTGGTTTGAACGGGCCAACCATATCCAAACACCATACGGCAAATGGCTAGGTGATTGGTATGGTCTTGAGCTCCAACATTGGCATATGTGTCTTGGTTGTATACCTCTGACAGCCATTGCATTTTCTCACCAAATCTTCTGCTTGTTCTAAGGCACTTGGCCAGTAGAATCCATGCTGGAAAGCTTTTGCCACCAATGCTCTGGATGAGGCATGATGCCCACATTCCCCTTGATGTATATCCCGGAGGATATCCAGCCCTTCTGCCGGGTCAACACATCGCTGGAGGACATTAGTGACACTTCTCTTGTATAGTTCGGCGTTGATGATTGTGTACGCCTTTGCGCGCCTCTGAATTTTCCTAGAAAGCAATTCTTCACTGGGCAAAGTTCCATCCTTCAGGAATTGAAATATGGGCAGCGCCCAAGCTGGTATAGCTCGCACTAGAAACAACTCCTCATCTACTTCCATTTGCTCCACCGGCATAACCTCGGCCGGATCATGCTGCGCAGTCCCCGGGTTCTGCGGATCAGTCACCGGGTTTCCTGAACCACTTCCCATGTCAATGTCCATGGGTACAGCTCCGGACTCCGGATCTGCCGGGATATAGATTGAGTCGTTTTCTGGGGACAGCCTGATAGATGGTTTTCTGAGGTGCTCCAGTGCTACACCCGGTGGAATTTCTTGCCGGGTTGATCCGAGCTTCGACAATACGTCGACAGCCTCGTTTTCCAGCTGGGGTACATGGTGAAACTCGCATCCCTCAAAGTACCCAGATATTTTTTGCACATGGAATCTGTACAATGCCATGTTTGGATCAAGAGCGTCCCACTGCTCCGAGACTTGCTGAACTACCAAATCCGAGTCGCCAAAACATTAGATCTGACGTATTCCAGTTTCTTTTGCCACTTTGAGCCCATGCACAAGTGCTTCATATTCAGCGACATTGTTTGACGCGGCGAAATGGATTTGCAGCACATACTTCAGCTGGTCGTTCTTTGGCGAGGTAAGTACCACTCCGGCGCCTAACCCGGTTTTCGTCTTTGATCCGTCAAAGTGCATTCTCCAGTAGTTCGGATCTGGTAACGGTGGTTGGTATTGCATCTCGGCCCAATCTACGAAAAAGTCGACCACAGCCTGAGACTTGATCGCATCCCTCCTGTCGTATTGTGGAGCCTAAGGGGCTAGCTCAATTGCCCATTTTGCGATTCGGCCGCTTGCATCCTTGTTACTCATTATCTCAGATATGGGGGCTTCACATATCACTTTCATGGGGTGTTCTTCAAAGTAGTGCTTTAGCTTCTTTGCTGACATGTATACACCATATGCCATTTTCTGATAGCGAGGATAGTTTTGTTTTGATGCGGATAACACCTCGCTCAGGTAATAGACTGGCCTCTGCACTGACTTACCCTCTTCATAGCGCTCTACCACTACCACTGCACTTACAACTCGGTTGGTTGCGGCTATATAGAGCAACATTGGCTCTTTTGATAGTGGAGAGGCTAACACTGGTGCAGTGGCTAACATTTTCTTTAATTGGATAAAGGCTTCGTTGGCCTGCGGCGTCCATACGAACTTATCCGCTTTTTCCATTAGTTGATAGAGAGGCAATGCCTTTTCTCCCATTCGACATACAAACCGACTTAAATATGCCAGGCAACCAGTGAACTTCTGGACATCATTAAGACACTTCGGCAACTCTATTCGCTCTATGGCTCGGATTTTAGTTGGGTTAACTTCGATACCTCGGCTGGATACAAGAAATCCGAGTAATTTTCCAGCCGGGACACCGAAGGTACATTTTTCCGGGTTAAGCTTCATCCGGAATCGTCTCAGGTTTGCGAACGTTTGCCTGATATCATCAAGGAGCGTTTTGCTTTCCTTGGTCTTTATAACCACATCATCCACATATACTTGCACATTTCCACCAATTTGATTGTGCAAACATTTTTGCATACACCTTTGGTACGTTGCCCCTGCATTACGTAAACCAAAAGGCATGGTGTGATAGCAATAAGCCCCATACGGGGTGATAAATGCAGTCTTTATTTGATCATTCGGATTCAGGGGTATCTGGTGGAAACCAGAATATGCATCTATGAATGACAACAGTTCGGACCCAGCAGTTGAGTCTATGACCTGATCTATCCTTGGTAGTAGGAATGGATCTTTTGGGCACGCCTTATTCAGGTTCGTGTAATCGATGCACATACGCCAAACCACTGCCACATTCGGATCATCTTTCTTCTTTTCCACAAGCACCGGATTAGATAGCCAATCTGGGTAAAGCACTTCCATGATAAACCCGGCTGCGAGGAGCCGAGCTATCTCATCCCCAATGACTTTTCTCCTATCTTCGGCGAAGCGGCGGAGAGGTTGCTTCATCGGCTTTGCTCCGGGTCTTACATTCAAAGAATGCTCGGCGAACTCCCTCGGAACACCTTGCAAGTCCTGTGTGGACCAAGCAAAGATATCCCGATTCTCACGGAGGAAGTTGACGAGCTCGCTTTCCTATTTGTCATTTAACCCGGCACCAATTGTTACGGTGTGTTCTGGGAACAGATCATCAACAGGCACTTTCTTCGTATCCTTCGTTGCTTGAAACGAAATACTTCCATGCGGGTTACTCAGCGCCAGCATATACTGCTGCGCGGACTGAGCCAGTGCCGCCACTTCCTGTATCTTTCTTTTCTCTTGCGCAATCACGAGTGACTCGGCTAGGTTAGACCCGGCTGACGCACACTCAATGGAACGTCGGAAATCTCCAGCTATTGTAATTACTCCATTTGGCCCGGGCAACTTCATCTTCAAGTAACTGATGTGACAACTTGCCATGAACTTGTTCAGTGTTGGCCTGCCGAGTAACGCGTGATATGCAATTTCTAAATTCACAACCTCAAACTCCAAGTTCTCAGTTCGGCAGTTATCTCGCATGCCGAATAACACATTGACTCGGACTTTGCCAATGGGCTCACAGGATATGCCTGGCACAATACCATGAAACGTTGTTCTTGTATCTTGGAGCATGTTTTCCGAGATACCCAACTTGCGCATCGTATCCACATACATGATATTGATGCTGCTACCATTGTCTATCAGCACCTTAGAAAATCTCACATTGATATTTGGCCCGATGAGTGTTGGGTCCAGCACTAACGCATACGAACCAGGGCTAGGCATAAGCTTGGGGTGATCCTTGATACTCTAGGTGATTTCCTGATCCGACCAAGGCATATACCTTGTTACTGCGGGCATTACCGCATTTACCTCCATATGTCGGCGCTGCAAACTCTTTCTATCTGTTTTCTCTGTGGTAAACACACAGTAACTCTGGTGATTCTCTCTGTATTCATTTCTCCCCTCATTTCCGGGATACCTCCGATCTGGCTGATGTTGGTTTTCTACTTGATGCATTGCATCTCTTCTTTCATGATTTTCGTACCTCGGCGGAGGGGGAGGCAACATTAACTGTTGCGTGTTCGCTCCGGAGAGCAATTATTGCCGGGGTAACTCCTGCCGAGGTTGATTGTTCCGAGGTGCCTGAGCATTCCCCGAACCACTTTGTTCTATCTTCCTCATCCACTCACATTGCCGAGTCGTGTGACCCGCCGGGTTACTCGGATTTGGCGTGTGAAATTAACACGGCTGATCCAGCATTGCCTCATAGGTATATCTTGGACAGTCCTTATTTTCTTGCCACTGTTTCTTCTGCTCTGGCATCCAAGTTTTCTTGCCATCATTTCTTGGGGTCTATTGTTGCCCTCCAGTTTTCTGACGCTGATTACTCCCTGCTCCGGGTTGATCCTGATTCACAGCAGCAACTTGTTGCGAACTGTACCTGTAATCCGGTCTATCATCTCTTCTCTTACCTCGGTAATCATTTCGCCGGGATGATCTGGCTCCATCTCTCTGGTAGTACTCCTTATTTGACTCGTTTGACACAAGCCTAGGTTGAGTCGGATCATCCAAGGCATATGAATCAGCAATCCGGATTGTCTCTGCCAGTGTGGTGGGCATATCCCTTTGCAACCTTTTCCACAACATGCTTGCATATCTACATCCCTGCGCAAACCAGGCTATGGCCCGTGACTCGATCACGCCCTCGCATGAATTTCGCACTATGCACCACCGGGGTAAGAACTCCCGGTCCGTCTCATTCGGTCTCTGCTTGCACATTGCTAGGGTCTGTGGCCTATTTGGCCTCTGATACGTGCTCGAGAAGTTGCTTACAGACATTTCCTGAAAATCAATCCAACAGTTGATATTTCCGGGTGGCAAATTGTTTAACCATACCCTCGCTGGCCCCTCCAACATCTGAGGTACATATCTCACAGCCCATCTCAAGTTGCCTGTAGCAATCTTCACCGCCATAGCGTAGTTGATCAACCAATCCTCCGGCTTTGTGCTGCCGTCATGTGTTTTCGTGCCTCTGGGTAACTATAAGTTCGGTACCGGAGGCTCCTTCATGAACCGGGGCCCAAAACACGCCGGACCCGGAGGACCTTGACACTCAATTTGCTCAGACCTATAAAGCCGATCCAGCTTCAACCTGGCATCATCAGGCATCAAGTCCCTGCTTCCCAATCTTGACCTTATCACATGATATTCCGGCCTTGGGTATCCTGCGTTCACCATTTCCGAATCACCATCATTATATCTGTCTTGCTCTCGTGGGGCGCCTCTCTGTTGCATACCTCGGCCGGCACTTTGCTCTTGCCGTGGTATATTCCGCTGCTGTGGTTGCCTTGCTCCCGTCGAGTTGCGCTCTCCGGCATTGCCGTTTACAACATTTCCTTGACCGGCATTGCCTTGGTCGCGGTTACCTCGGCCAGCTTCACCTCGGCTGACACTTTGTCGATCATCATTTGCCTGCACCGCTTTTCCTTTCCCTGCCCTTGCCGGGTCATATGGGACTATCTGTTTGTTTCTCCTTGCCGAGGTTACCACCTCCTCTCTTCTTGGGTCTCCGTTAGGGGATGATGCTGCTCCAGCTGATTTCTCCGGGTTACCTACAGCTGAATGAACAACTTTGGATGCCCCAGCCCTTGTCGGGTTTGCCCTGAGCAACTCTTCATTTTGTCTGTTCGCGATCCGAACTAACTCATTGACTCTTTCCTGCTGTCTTTGTCGGGCTTCACCCGTCAAACCCTCTAACTCGGATGCAGGTGCATCTGCTGCTCTGAGGTTCTTTGCCGGGGTACTGTACTTCGGCAGCCCCGCGGACAGAAAGTTCTCTGACTCCTTAACTCTAGTATCACCCTCTTTGTTCATTTCACTGATGAGGTTTTTCCCCTTTACTTTTACAGCATCTACCTTATTCGCTCTTGCGTACTCACGCAATGTCATGTTCAATGACTGCTGAGCCGCAGCTGTCTTTTTCGCACCCTCTAATATTTTCTGCCTAGTTTCCTCTAACTCGGCCTGTGCCTGAGCCGGATCTACTGCAGGTGCTATGTGGCTCTCTAGGCTATCTATCGCCTGCTGCAACACATTCTCAGGCCTTTCTAGTGAAGGACTTCTACTTTTCCTCGGTGCCTTGGGCGTTACCTCTGGATCTGGTGCCGGATCCTTGCTCGCGCCAGCGCCAGGCGCTGTCATCATCACCTCGGCGCGGTTAGGGGAGCGAGTGATACGCGCCCCGTGAACCACGCTAAGGGGTGGCTCGCCTCCCTCGACGACGTGTCGCGGGTGAACGCACGACACATCGACAACGACGTAGATCTTGTGCGCGCCGAGCTTGACGAAGATGCCGTTGCGCGGGAGAGGTCGCTTGCCGAAGCAGCCAGCATTGTCGCTGATAAAGTCCAGCGCTCCAAAGCGCTGAACAAGCCCGGAGACGATGCGTTCACCGGTGCCGATGAGGTTTCCCGTCCGGATCTTCACTCCTGCTAGCGCCGCTAGCCCCACGGTGGGCGCCGACTGTCGTGGTGGTGTCACGGCAGATGCCATGGATAGGCTAAAGGTGGGGACAAGATGCACTAGAGGATCCAGGGAGGGATAGTGTGGTGATTCCACATACAGATGTTTGTATTTGAATCACTTCCAAGGTTTACAAGTGCTCCTTGAGCTGTATTGGGAAGAGGAGGAAGAATGAACTCTCTTACTCTCACCACTAGCTAGCCCTCAGGAACATACTAGTAAAACTCAACCAACTCGAGATCAACTACAGATGCCCTAGCCCTCCTTATATAGGGGTGTCTAGGTCTCCAATTAGGGCATATGTGGAGGCATATTTCAGGGAATATGCCTCTTCCCAAAATAGTAAGCCGACCGGGTCACTTTTGCCCAGCGTCATCCCCGCAGAGGCTACGTGAGCCTCTGTGGCGCCTGCGTCATCCGACACAGGCATCGTCACCTTTGTCGGCCACGCCTTGGTGGTCCTGGCCTCTGTCCGCTTCGCTCATGCTCTGCGTACAGTGGTCACCTTTTGACCAGCGAGATACCTTTTCTCTTGCAAGCTTGATATAACCCGGATCGTGCCTAGTTGATCCGGCCACACCGGTACCTGCATACAAGTTACATAAATCCTGCCGGCATACGACATGAGTCGGTCGGGACTCAGTTAGGCGGACATCCTCAGGTCTGGGTTACTCCGTGATTCGGCCTGCCTTGAGGTGACTTGGCCAGCATTCGCTTTGACCTTGCCGTACCTCGGCTAACTCGGCCATTATACCCCGGCGTGACCCTACCCGGAGGTATCCCCCCAACAAGACTTGTTTTAGTGCTAGATACCTCCGAATTTAGATAAAACCAAGTCAACTAATTTGGGTCGGAGGGGGTATTTTACTTTCCGAGGACCACTGAGTGGCAAATAAACTCAGATTGTGGAGATACCTACTTCCATATGAAAAATAGAGTTTGAATCTTCCTACAAGTTTTCCTGCTACTGTTGCAACTCATCCTAGGCAGAACATGAGAGAGGGGGGGGGATATTGGCCCTGGAGGAATGCAAAACAAACAGCATTCTATAGTTACTAAACCTGTTATGAAGTGTTCTAATTTCCTGTGTAACTATATTACTGTTTCAACACCTGCTATTTATTTTATTTTCCCTTCAATTTATCAGTAACCCATCCATTGATGGGTAAGCTACACCGCTAGGATGGGAGAATGTCACCAATGGATTGCCTACTTCTCTTGCTTTCCGGTACATCCTAGTATGGTACAGGTTTGGTCAATCAAGTATTAATCAATGTAAGTGTTTGATCTTCTCCTGTAGTCTCGAATAATCACTCTATGAAATAGAGAGTATTTTTCAGAAATAGCATTGGCGAAGCAAACCCACCTAAAATATTTACTAAACTATGACCGGCCATCATATTTGCAAATGAATTTATTCATATGCTTATGCGTGCTGGCAATAAGAAAAAGTAGTAGCGCTAGCACGTCATTCGGCCCCTCGGCTCACTTCGGTGATAACTTCACCTTAGGCGCATGCTGACGGTTAGTTGAGCTGGTGATTTACTGAGGGAATGTTCTTATCCCAGAATATGCTGGCCTACTTTCAGATCAAGGAGAATAAAAATGGCGTGGGTAACACAACATGCACACACATCGGAATGGATATTACTAGCTCATTGTTGTGATGTACAAATTGGTACTTGCCACTTTACTGGCTTAGTGAACGGTTTTATTTCTAGGAGTGTTGTTTTCCTTTCGAAACAAAAGATGCATTTGAAATAGGGTATTTTAATTCACTGTTGTGGTATGTCAATGTCCAATTCTTCCTGGCTACTTTACTTGGGGCCTTTAGGGCTACAAGGAGATCAAATATTACTTACGATTCCTGAGTGGTGTGCACATACTACAAGAAGTTGTATACTCCCTCCGTCCCAAAATAAGTGACTTCACTCTATCTAGACATAGAGTGAAGTCACTTATTTTGGGACGGAGGGAGTAGTAAACATGAGTATTGTTCGTTTTTGAACTGGTTCAGCAGGTTTGTTGAGCTGTACATCTTTCTGGTTTGATTAAGCTGATAGGAACTTGCTATTTGTTATCACTTTCTTTAGTACATGGCTTTACAAGATCGAAAGTCCAGTTATTGGCATTTGAATTTCATTTGCTTGATTAAAAAATTAGGCAAATTTATTTATTCTGTACCTTAGTTTTAAATTTTCTCCGGTGTCCAGATGTGTGGTTTATTCAATCACGTTTGTTACTCTTCTTTCTTCTAACAGGTTCCAATCACTTGGCCCGTGACTTACCGAATGAACAATAGTCTTGAGCTTCTTTACTTCTGAGTGCTAGCATCAGTAGAAGAGCTAAATCCAGCCAAAGGATCTCCAGAGACGTTTAAGAGGTCAGTAGCAAGTAGCAGGTCTGCTTAAATATGTTCTCATAGTATGTTTCATTCTGATTGTGATATTTTGTAATAATACGATTTTTAATGCAAGACTATAGGAACACATACCACTGATAATTGAATATATATAGTGGATACAATGCCAATAAAAAAATGCACAACCCAGTTTTACAATGCTGAACCTGTTATGCATGTGGCACGAAGTACTCTCATATTGAGTGAACGTGCAGATTTATAAGGTCAACTTTTTCTCTGGATTCAAATGTCACTTCCTTTATGATATGGTATTCATTCGATTTAGTCATTATATGAGTGCTGCCTCACACTGTTCAATACCATTATAACGTCATTGTTTGCCATTGTAAGCTATACAATCTATCGATTTGTATCATAGAAAATTAATAGACAATTTCCTCACAGCAAAGATAATTTACGATATAGATTTAGTTTGCAAGCTCGATTGTTTTACATACTGAGTAACTAAGATTTTATTCACATTTCAGGGAAACACAGTGAAAGGCCAATCACATATATAGACTCAGAACAGTTAAAAAGGATCCAATCTACATGTGTGAGAAGTTCATCGTCGCTGACACACGGATTCATATTTTTCACAGGCTTGGTACCGTGTGATTTTTGATTCTGGCAGGCGACAACCTGGTTCTGCTGTTTTTTTGCTGATAGGTTGCCTCTCGGCTGTCCGCTTTCTTCTGGGTTGCCGCTTGTGGTACGCCTGATGATTTGCTGCCCCGGACAAAATCAACTAAATTAGCTTCTATTTAGAGGTGTTTTACATATACTAGCATAACGCCCGTGCGTTGCTACGGGAGCAACATTATCCTCGATTACGAACTCATGTGCAACAAGTAGGAAAACATCAATGATGTGGTCGACGACGATCTCATGTGCATCATCCATGGTCGAGGGGGATCTCGTACACCTCATCCATTGACGAGGAAGATCTCTAAGTACACGACCATGGCAACCTTATGCACGCTAGATGATTGTGTCCCGACTATAGATGATGTTCGGAAGACCCAACTATCTCTCTAGAAACTTGCCCCTATGGCGATTGGCCCTCTCCGACATCTCGTCCTCTGCAGCCCCTTGTATCAAGTTAAACATGAGGATAAAATTTTACTCTACATAAATCTATTACTATGAGATCTCTATAAAGAAAATGTCAAGTTTGTTTCGTTATTCCGATGCAAGTGACAAACTATTACTATCGTATCCCACTTCTTATTGTTTTCTATAACTCTCTAATGTTTCTATGTCTCACTCTCTAAAACCAAAACATTTCATACTTTGTATTGTTTACTTATGTAGTCTTTTGCATGTCCTTTGTTTAGTTGGATTGGGTGGCCGCTATCGCTGACTCGCTCTATGCTGGTGCTTAGTTCGTCGGAGGCCTCTTCCAGCCAACGTGGGCCACTTCAAGTTCAGCTGCCTACCTACGCGCCCTTGGCAACAAGCTTACTGCCGAATCCCACAATCAATCTAGCAAGCAAAAGACACTCCCGTTGAGATGCTCCACCCAAATAAAATACTCCTAGATCGATCTGACCAGTCCACGATGGCACCATCGGTGCCGGCATGAACGAACTGACTGACCCGATTCTACCAGCAGTGTCGAGCAGCTCAACCTTTATTGGAATCACCTATACGGGCAGGTCACGGATGCTCTCTGCAACCACCTCGCCGCCCCGGACAGCATGTTGCTCGGCACTTGGACGTGCTGAAGATGAAGCACAACGGGCCTAGCTAGGCCAAGGGTGCCTCGTTCTTGGCTCAGCCGATCGAAGACGTACGTGCCAGACGGTGAGACAGGTGCGTGCCCTGCGGTGATGTAACTGAAGCTAGGACTCGAGTCCCTTCTAGTATTGCTTAATTAAAGGGCAAAGTGGAGTCCATGTAAGGCACGCAAAAGATCCCTTGCAAATCGTACCTGACACGGATATGGGAGCGACGGGAACATACCAAATTGTCCGCGTGAAGGATATGCGCGACGTACCGTACCATCAACACCAGTTGAAAGCGTATTTTGGACTGACCGAAACGTATTGAACCAACCTACCTCAAGGAAAATTAGTAGATAGACTACTTATGTAAAACAATACCATGCTCATGGATATAAATATTTTTCAGTGCTCCTAATTAATCATAGTTACATGAAACATTTACCAAAATGCAATTACGTAGCAGCATTGTCCCAAATATTTTGATCTATCTCTACTATCTAAAAGAAGAAAGGTGTTCTGTTTTCTGCCAACGTTCCCACTACGTCGTCGTCCAGCTCGACCCGCATCGCTCGTTGTCCCGTCATTGCAGCGGTTCCTGTGTCGCGCGTAGTTGGGCCAAGCCCAACTAAACCCACTAGCATCGCTTCGGTCTTCTCGTGTCGTGAGTCCGTGACCATCAGTTGCCTTTGTTCCCGAGTTCATGACTGGCCGACTACGGATTCGTCGTTGCCGTGGCCGGCATGGTCTCCCCCGGCAGCCTTGCACTAGAGTCCATCTGTCGCAGCTTGCCGTCTCGGATTGCGGAGTCCATCCCTCCCAACTCACTGCTGTTCCGTGCACCTCCTCACTGCCACCCTGTCCAACTCTTGCCGCGCCGCCTCTATTGCAGATCCGGCGCACCGCCATGGGGCTCCGATGGGCCACCATCCGACCACCTTGATCCGTCCTTGACAGCCGTCCGCCGTCTTCCTTGAAGCTGCGTCCCCGACCGTGGAAGCTGAACTCTCTCATGTTGAATCTGTGACGGATGCAACCACATGCGGTTGCAAGAACTACTCGCTGTACAGTTTCTTATGCCAAGGTATGACACAGCCTCCGTTGTCCCTAGCTAAAACCGTCCAAATCCCGAATTTCTGCAGTGTGCTAATAATTACCCTCCTGTCGTCGGATTGATGACAAGTACGCCATGAGGGGGTCCTCGAGACGTGCGGAAGAGAGGGGTGTGAGACGTACGGTGTTCCGTGAGCACACAAGTTTACCCACGTTCAAATCCGCCGGCTTTGGACGGATCCTACTCCTGCTAGCAATCCAGTAATACGGCAGAGCCGGAATATGGGTTACAAGGGTTCGCCTGTGCGAGTTGAGATTGTGATTGTAAGGGGTGTCCTAAAAGCTCTCCCTAGGACGGCTTATATAGATATCCGGTCTAAGGTTTACAGGAAAGATCTATCCGGCTACGACTAAGAGTCGGTTACAGAGTATATCTTGAACTACAAGTAGCACTATGGGCCTATATCGTTAAGTCTTCTGGGCCTTCCCGTAGCTGGATTAGACTCCATCTCTTCTCCCTGACTGGGTCGTCCGTGAAGCAAAGCTGTAACCCGAAGTGGACCACACTGGTTAGTGAGGACTGTGAGGATACCCGGAAAGTATATCCCCAACAGCAGTCCCTGGAAGTCTTCAAGATCCAAAGTCGGATTCATCATCGCCTAGCTTGATCTTCGGCTTGTAGAATGTTGAAGGGTTCCTGAAACTTCAAAACAAAAGATACGATCCGGGTCTCAAAAGTAAGTCGGACCTATCAGTACGTTATTCGGATTTCCAGCTTGATATTCAAACTAAGCCGGATCTTGATCTCTGACGTCATCTGACACTGGTCATGGTCAAGTCACGTCACTGACAGACATCCTGTCAGCACGACCGTTGGTGGGTCCGCCGTTCGCGGAACGGAGGCGTTGTTTTAATGCGTGCGTGGAGATCGAGGCGATGTAATCATCGCGTGGGAACTTCCCAGTTCGGTCCACGACGTGTGGCGTATTTACTGTGCCATTTGCACGAATGTTGGCGCGGTTCGGTGGTTATAAGGGGTGAGGATTCCCTTTCCCTCATCTTCTTCACCTATTCCCCGTGTCGTTTCCTTCTCCTCCACTTCTCCCACGCGCACAGAGCTCCCTTGCCTCCAGATTCCCAGATTCGCCCACCCAAGGTCACCAGCGCACCGGAAGAATGGCTTCATCATCATCATCCGGCTTGGCTGCGGCAGCAGCGGCGGCGACGGCGGCGGCGGCAGCAAAGAAAGAAAGCAACCGCAGGGTTTGGATCCCGTGTGTCCTCGACGACGCTAAGCTCAACGGCGTGGAGAACGAAGGACTCCTCCGCGCCGGCGACTGGCGGAGCGGTTTCGGCGAAACCATCCCCAATCCACACACCGATGAGCGGGTGAACTTCGGCACCCACCTCGATAGAGGTTTGTTTTTTCCTCCCTCGGAATTCTTTTCCGAGGTGATAGATCACTATGGTGTTCAACTTCACCATCTCCCCCCAAACTCTCTTTTAGAGATGAGCGCCTATGCGGCTTTGTGTGAGGGGTATCTCGGCATTAGGCCGAGTCTCATTCTCTTCCGGTTTTACTTCCATGTCCGGAGAAACTCCATCACTGCCGGTAATCCTTACATTACCAGCACAATTAGTCTTTCGGTTAGATGTGAGCGTGTCTATCCTAGGATTTTAGCTAGTGAGTCAGTCAAACAGTGGCCGGCTACCTTCTTTTATCATAAGGATATTCCCGCTCTCGGCAAAGCTACTGCTTTGCCGGCTTTCGTCGATGGAGCTGCCACGCCCCGAGTATCCTGGGACGAGGCTCCTCCGGCTCTCAGCGACGATCTGCTTCTCGCCAAGAGGCGGATCGAGTATATGATGAAGCACAAGGGCCTGAGAGGGTCCGACTTGGTCCAATCTTGGGTGGCACGCCGGATCCAGCCTCTCCAGCACCACGGCGACCGACTGATGCATTCCATCACGACATCAAAAAATTACTCCCTCCGCATCAGTCCCAAGGCTTTAAAGCCACAGGATTACATAAGCCAGATCAAATGGCTGATAAAGGAGCGGATCGAGAGAAAGATCCTGGATTTGTCCCTGGACATGCATACAGTGGAAGACCCTGTAGTGCCGGTAAGCTTTAGCAATAAACCCTTTTTTATATGTTTCACCTTTAATTTGTTTCGCAACACTGAGATATTATCTTCTTTTCAGCTTGCCAACCTCCCCGAGTCAGAATTTGCTCCTATCGAGGGATATCCTCCCGAGTTTTCTCAGGAGGAGGAATTGGTCCCACTGCCGGACGTTGTGCCCAGAAAGCGCAAAGCTCCGACAGTGGCCATCGGCACAAAGGAAGTATGAGTTGTGAAGAGGTAACTTTCCACACAACTTCCGCCTTTGTACTTTACTCGTAATTTCTTCCGAGACGTAATGTTCTTTATTCTATTACTTTCTCAGAGCTAAGCAGCTCATCAAGGGCAAGGGGAAGGGGAACATCTCGAAGCCCCTGCGTCAGACGAAGCTAACTATGGCTTCTCCTGTCGCAGCTCCTCCGACTCCTGCCCCTCAACCTTCTGCAGCACCGGTGATTACCCCATCCCCGGTCGTCGCAGAAGATCCGGCTCCCTCAAAGGGGCCAGCGACCCTTGAGTCGCAAACTGACGTCACCATGGGTGGCTCAGGTTTTGATAAGGGTGAACCCTCTTTGGGTAATGATCACTCGGTAGAGACCTTCGCCGAAAATCTCCTGAACAATCCTGGACTTGCCAAATTTGGCCTGTCTCGGAAATCTACGGAAGAAATCTAGCGGCTGGCCTGGCAATGCCTGGAAAGCCGTAATCTCTCTGCCGAAGAAGAAGCACAAGAAGTGGAGGACACCAAGTACTTCGATCTTCTTGAACAAGTCCGCCTTCGCGACGAGGGACTAAGAGCTGGTGTGCTTCCACCACCTCCGGTTATTCCACTCACCCTCGCTGAGAAGGTTACCACTGAGGTGAACATGTGCTTGAGCAAGCTCACACATGAACATCATATAAGTCGGAATTCCAACTCACGCTTTTCTTTATTGTACTTTATATCATATCCTCTAGCCCCCAAGCATGAAGTTGGATAAACAATCCAGGTTTATGCTTCATTAGGATGCCAAAGAATGAACTAGTATAGCCCCCAAGGCTCGTGCTGATATTAGCTACAAAATTAGCCCGAGTCTTTAGTAGACCTCTGACTCTGGGTATTCTGACTTAAAGAAAGTTAATTCATATAACCAGGATTTGTTGAAGAATGTCTGCAATAAGCGGAGAGAGATCAAAGCTCTCCGACTTAAAAATGTCGAGCTTAAAGTTTCCAAGGATGAGGCCGAAGGTAAACATTCCGAGACTCAAACCTTGTCTTGCGTTTTCATAGTCGAATATTTTTGCTGAACTGTTGTTCTTTTTGACTTACAGCACTGATAAAGCAGTCCTGTGCTATGATCCAAGAGGCCGAGAATCTGAAGACCCTGGTGGTGGAAAATAAGGATCTTCGCCGAGAGCTAGACCAGCTTAAGGCGGACCATGAGAAGAGCATTGCTCAAGTTCTCGAATCCTCCTCCATGGCCACCGTGGAGTGTGATCGCAAGATTATACTCCACGAGTAGAAAATCTCGGATCTCAATGATGAGATTTTCAGAGAGAAGGACCTTTCTGAGGCGCTCCGGGCTGAACTCCGGAGTCTTTGTGAAGAGAAAACCAAAGTTGACGACATCATCTTTGGTATGTTTTCCATCTTTCTGACTTGTTTACATTCTTCGACTCTTTCAATGTCGGATTTATTTAACCATTTTGCGTTATATGCATAGGTCCTCTGAACTTGACAGACTCCACCTCTGCCGAGCCTCGCACCCACCGGCTTACCCAAGTCGGTGATTTGCTTCATGACTTCCGCCAATCCATCGAGGATATTGGCGAAGCTCTCAGGGTTCCAGACATGCATAGCATGTCCGACTTTCAGGTGCGAGACAAGGCAAAGGAGATGCTGCAGCTTGTCCTTGGACTAGAACATGTCCTACGCGCGATTCGCAGCATAGAACGCTCTCACCATGGTCATGAGCCACCATGGAAGCATGAAAATCTGGCAAGTGACCAGAGGGTACTCTACTATGGACGAAGACGACCAGAAGCAAGATATCAAAGCCATCATGGACTCCTGCGCCGGATATGGGTGCCACGTAGCTAACTTGACCAGCTACGACACTCCCTTCTTCAACCGCGTGGACACGCCGCCTCTGCCTTCGGAAGAAGCAGTCGAAGTTTCCGATGATGAACAAACCATATCGGATTTGGACATCTCGAATCGTTATCAAGCCGAGGCCGATGCATCTAGCGAGCTGGCAGCTTCTACCTCTTCTCCTGCATCATAGATCATCAGAAACAAATGTGTTATTCTGAAAACATTATTTGTCTGTAAATATGTAGTATGATACTTTTGCTAGTGCTAAGTTTTAATCTATTCAGCACTTTTGGCCTAAACTTTTTGTGTGCCTGAAATGTTTACATAAGCACTTATACTTTTTTGTCCACACTTATCGTTTATCTGGCTTTCCGCCTCGTCCCTTTGCCGAGCAACGGAGCTCAATTGCTAAACCAGATTAAACTCGGAAACAAAGCCGGCTTCCAGTACCAACAATTCACTACTCGGAAAATACACGCATCCGGCAATCAGACAAATAACCAAAGTATAGACTAGAAGCTTTAAAGTTATACCCGAGGGTAGCATATTTAGAATCGGAAATCTAAACCAGAACAAACATGAGCATAAAGTACTTTCAAGTATTCTGGGATTTTCGACTATGACATGATCATTCGGAAATAAGATGGTAAACTTCTCAGAAAAAATTTGAGGCAATCAAAACTTTTATTTCTCTCAGAACATGTACATATATATGATTACAAAGAAGGATAAATTAAGAATAAAAGGGACGTAGCTGAGCAATATTCCACGGTCTGTCTAACTCATCCGGATTTGCACTGCCTCCAGCTCTCTTTCTCTTTTTAGTAGCAGGTCTTTCTTTGACTGGCCTCATATTAGTTAGGTAGTATGAACCATTATGCAATACTCGACTAACTAAAAATGGCCCTTCCCATATCGGGGAAAGTTTGTGCTTTCTTTGTTGCACAAGCCGGAGAACCAAATCAACCTTATCTCATTTCAGCAACGGCGTGAACTTCTTCAACTAAGTCGAGATCATTTTGTCGAGAAATCTTGGCATGCACTTCGATATACACGGCCACTCTAGGAGAAGTGTGAATCAAATCACTAGGAAGAACTGCTTCTGCGCCATAGACCAATAAGAAAGGTGTGTATCCGGTTGACCTGTTCGGAGTTGTTCGTAAACTCCATATTACAGAAGATAATTCCTCTGCCCAAGCCCCCGCAGCACGTCGTAGTGGTGCTTCGAGTCTCGGTTTTAGGCCTTGTAGGATTAAACCATTTGCTCTTTTGACTTGTCCATTAGCCTGTGGATGTGCGACTGACGCAATGTCAAGCCGGATATTTTGTTCATTGTAGAATTCGGTCAGTTTTCCCATAGAGAAATTACTCCCGTTGTCCGTGATAATACTATGCGTATAACCATACCGGATTATAACATCCTCGACAAACCTTTTGGCTGTTGCTCCATCACAACTAGTGACGGGTTTAGCCTCAATCCATTTGGTGAACTTATCCACCATCAGTAAGAGGTGAGTAAATCCACTTGGAGCCCGTTTAAACGGTCCTACCATGTCAAGCCCCCAGACCGCGAAAGGCCATGTTATAGGTATTGTTCGCAGCTGATCAGCCAGAACGTGAGCTTGTTTGGCGTACTTTTGGCAGCCCTTGCATGTCTTGACTAGCCGTTCGGCATCTGCCTTGGCTATAAGCCAGAAAAAACCGTGTCGGAAAGCTTTTGCCACTAAAGATTTGGCTGCAGCATGGTGACCACACTCGCCTTTATGGATTTCTCTTAAGATTTCCACTCCTTCTTCCGGAGATACGCAGCGCTGAAAGACCCTAGATACACTCCGCTTGTAGAGCTCACCATTAACTACAGTATAGGATTCCGCTCATCGGATAATCTGCCGGCTCAGAACCTCGTCTTCGGGTAATTTGCCATCTACCAAATAGTCAAGGTAGGGTTGAGTCCAACTGGGAATTACAGCCAGAACTGCTACTAGAGGTGAGTCGGATTTGGTCAGATATTCCTCGTCCACTCCCTTTATTGAGGGAACTTTGAGGTGCTCTAAAAAAGCGCCATCCGGGACCTCTTTTCGCGCAGAGCCTATCCGAGATAATGCATCTGCTTCCTCATTTTCTGCTCGAGGGATGTATTGAACCTCAAACCCTTCGAACGATTTAGATAAATCATCCATGGCATATTTATATGCTGCCATGTGTTTATTTGCATTACAAATATCCGACACTTGCTGAGCAACAAGATCCGAATCTCCGTAACACATCAAACGTCGGATGCCGATATCCTTAGCAATCCGGATTCCATGCAGCAGTGCTTCATACTTGGCAATATTATTTGTCGCTATGAAGTGGATCTGCAACACGTATAAAAGTTTATCTCCTTGGGGTGATTTGAGCACCACGCCAGCCCCCGAGCCCCCGCGAGCCTTAGACCCATCAAAATATAGGGTCCAATATTCTGACTCAGGGAGGGTCATATTCTCCTTCGTCTTTGTCCAATCAGCAACAAAGTCGGCAAGGATTTGGTATTTAATTGTTGTCCGAGGTTTGTACTCAATATCGAAAGTTGAGAGCTCTAGGCCCCATTTGGCGACGCGTCCTTTGGCGTCAGTGTTGTTGATTATATCTCTCATGGGAGCTGTGCTCACCATGGTAATTGGATGCTCCTGAAAATAGTGTCGTAGCTTACGAGATGCCAAGAACACACCATAAGCTAGCTTTTGATAGTGCGGATACCGCTATTTTGATTATGTCAAGACATCGCTGACAAAGTAAGTCGGACGCTGCACCAAGTGTTCCTGATTTTTCTCCGGTCTCTCCACTACCATGACAATACTGATGAATTTGTTTATCGCGGTGAGATAGAGCAACATCGGTTCCTGTGGCTCCGGCGCAGCAAAGATAGGAGCATATGAGAGTACTTTCTTCAGGTCTTGTAGTGCGGCTTCAGCTTCGTCGGTCCACACAAAATCCTTGGTCTTTTTCAGGAGTTTGTATAATGGTGCGGCTCTTTCACCGAGCCAGCTTACAAACCGACTGACTGCAGCAATGCAACCAGTTATTCTTTGTACATCCTTCAGGCGAGTTGGCCTGGAAATATTGAGTATAGCCTTGATTTTGTCTCGGTTCACCTCTATGCCTCTTTGAGACACGATGAAACCTAACAATTTTCTGCCCGGGATTCCAAAGAAGCATTTCTTCGGATTAAGCAATATGTTGTATTTTCGTAGATTGGCGAATGTTTCCTCCAAGTCGGAAATCAATGTTTCCTTCTTTTTGGACATCACCGCAATATCATCCACATATGCGTGTACATTGCGTCTGATTTGATCGTGGAGGCAACGCTGCATTGTACGTTGGTATGTAGCTCCTGCGTTCTTCAGCCCAAAGGGCATCATAACAAAACAGAAGGTTCCGAAGGGGGTTATGAATGAAGTTTTGACTTTATCAGATTCCTTCATCCGGATTTGGTGATAACCGTAATATGTGTCAAAATAATAGAGGAGTTCCGAGCCTGCCGTAGAATCGATAACTTGATCCATCCTAGGCAGAGCAAACAGATCTTTGGGACAAGCCTTGTTCAAGGCAGTATAATCAACACATATCCTTAAATCAGTGGTGTCGACCATTACAGGATTGGCCGACCACTCAGTGTGGATGACCTCTTCTATGAATCTGGCCAACTCGAGCCGTGCTAGTTCCTTAGCTACTGCCTTACACTTTTCATTGCCGAAACGTCGTAAGGACTGTTTGATAGGTTTAGCGTATGGGTTTACATTTAAAGAGTGCTCGGCAAGTTCTCTAGGTACTCCGGTCATGTCAGATGGCTGCCATGCGAAGATATCTTGATTTGCTTTGAGAAACTTGATGAGCGCGCTTTCCTATGCGCTATCTAGGCCTACGCCTATCTAGGTCACCTTGGAGAGGTCATCATCCTTCAACGGCGTCTTCTTCGTCTCTTCTGATGCCTTGAACTCCGGATTCCGCTTTGTCACCTCCTTCTTTGTTGCTAGCATCTCGGACGGATCTATGCTCTTCTTGATCTCCTAGTACTCCTGGGCGTGTAGTACGGCTTCAGCAAAGGCGGCATTTCCATCTTCGCGCTCTCGTGCTTTGTTCGGGTCTCCCCTGATGGTGATCACGCTGTTGGAACCTGTAATTTTCATCATATTATAAATGTAACACGGACGAGCCATAAAAGCCTAGTAAGCCGGACGTCCAAATATAGCGTGGTACACGCTCTTGAACGGGACCACTTCGAAGGAAAGTGTCTCCGTCCGATAGTTCTTTGGAGTGCCAAAGGTAACATCCAAAGTGATTTCTCCCAGGGAATTTGCTTGTCTTCCTGGGATAACCCCGTGAAAGATCACGGTGCTGTGGTTCAGCTGGGTCTCCGAGATCTTCATCCGGCATAGCGTTTCGACATACAGAATATTAATACTGTTGCCACTGTCCATGAGAGTCTTGGAGAAACCATAACCGTCAATAAGTGGATTGACGATTAAGGCGTATTTTCCTCGCCTGTGCAACTTAGACGGATGATCAGCGCGGTCAAAGGTGATTGCCACTTCTGACCAGTCCAAGAATTGAGGGACAGCCAGAACTGTTGCGTTGAACTCATGTAGAACTGCTTTCTTGACCATTGCTGGTTGAGATCCGAGGAAGGTGACATAAGTGTCTTTCTTGGTCAGAAATTTTTTCTTCCCTTCCGGCTTGGGATTTGAAGCGTCAGCTTCCTCCATGTCGGAATCTTTCTTGGTCTCTTTATCCTTTTTGGAATTCTTCTTTTCCTTCTTCCGCTTAGCTTTGTAGCCAGCGGTATCATCTCTCTTAATGTCGTCATTGAAACGACACTTAGCGTTTGTGTGGGACGATCCCCCATTGGCGTCTAAGTGATGCACACATGGGTTATTGGCAATGTCGGCCCAAGAGTAGGTTTTTCTAGGTTGCTGGTCTCCTCTACCTTGGACTCTTGACGTCCCACGACCGCGTCCGCGGCCACCACCACGTCCTCCTTGTCCTCCAGACCCGAAAGTAGCAGTGACCACTGCCGTTTCCGCGTTGGGTTTTTCTTTCGAGGTATTCTTGCGCTTCTGAGCTTGTTGCTTTGGTTGTTTTGCCGACTGTGGCACAGCCAGGGTGTTAAGTAATCCCTCTACGTCATCGTCAGCATCTACATACTTGCTCGCTGTTTCTATCATCTCTCCCAAATCAGTGACTTTGTCACACTTCAAGCGATGACGTAGTAAACCAATTGGGAGACCTGCAATGAAAGCTTCAATCGCAGTTTGGTCATTTACTCCTTCACAGGAGTTCTTGGTGCCGATCCATCGTCTGAGATAATCCCGGCAAGTTTCTCCGGCTTTCTAGGTGCAACGCTGTAGGTCTCCGACCGTACAGGGCCTCCGGTATGTGCCTTCGAAATTCCGAAAGAACGCACTTTGCATGTCATACCAGTTGTGGATGGTGTTCTCCGGAAGTTCATTGAGCCATGATCGTGCCGTCTTCCGCAACATACGTGGGAGATATCATGTTGCGACCAGGCTGTTTCCGCCTTTGGCGATGCAGCAAGCTTGGAAAAAATCCTGTAGCCAAGTATCTGGCTGAGCTATGCCGTCGTAGGCTTGAATATGTCTTGAGATAGCAAATCCTTCCGGAAATCTTGTAGCTCTTATGCGTGGTCCGAAGCACTTTGGGCCCACGTATATGTCATCATTTTCATAGCGCCATGCCTCTATGTTGGAGTTGATCATGTGCCTTGCGTCATTTGGGGATAGAGATCGTCCCGAGTGATGGCTATGGCTGCGGTGCCTTGCAGCCGGACTTCAGCTTCTGCCACCACCTCCTCCACCACGACGCTCTCCTTCGCCTCCTTGGGAGCCGTTGTGATGGCTACTTGGCGGAGAGGGTGGAGCAGCTGGGTTATTTTCGGCTGATCGTCGGCCTCCGTCCGGAGCGTCATTATTCCGGTTCCAGGGAGGGTCTTCATTGTGACGAGCCCCCTGCCGGCTTGACTCGGCGTGGTGTCCGTCGTTCCTTCGCCTGTCATCCGGACGGCTTGCATGTCTAGGAGGTGGCATTCTTTGTTGGTCCTCCTCCCGACATTTCTCTTTATCTTCTTCCCTGCGGTCCTTCGACTCTCGCCGGGGAGGATTCCTCGGATTCAGCGCAGCAATTGCCTCTTGCTCCGCAACTGCGTTAACGTTACGCCAGTCACGCGCAGCTTTGTGGTGCTGTCCTGAAGATCCGGTTCTTGAGTAGTTGTCTTCCCGACGGTCAGAACGATGTTGCTGTTCCGGAACACGTTGGGGTCTTACGTCAGCCCATGCCGGGTCTGTGCGACATTGGTCAGAATCGGAGACCAGTTTTTGACTTCCGGACAGGGCGACCTTTTGCTGCTCCAGTCCTTTGTTGAGTAGTTTGATTCCCAACGGTGTTCTGTACTGGCCTGGATCTGCTCTGGTCCTGGATTAGCCGATAGGATTTCCCGAGCCACAACGGTGTTCTATACTGGCGTTGGATACACCCAATCCACGTTGCTGTCGCGTCGAGGCATCCCAAGTTCTCCTCTGAAAAGGACTTTGTGAATCTGCGGGAATTGGTCGTCATGAGTATGACGTTTCCTGATCTTCTGATGTTGCCTGGAGTTGTACTTCTCCGTAGTTGCCATGTGTTTCTTTTCTTCCTCAATGTTTTTGGCTTCATCGAGGAGTACTTGGCGACGCGCTTCTAGGGCCTAGGCCCTCTCGTCCAGCTCTTTAGCAGTAAGTTCTGCAGCTGTAGGAATAGGTGTGGTTAATGCAGCATCGATGAGTTTACGCGCACCTTCAGTAATCATGTGTCCATCCACCGACTCTTCTTTGGGCTCATCTGGGATAAGTGCTCCATCCGAGTCCTCCTCGTATTCCTCGGCAATCATCTCCTCTGCCGGAGGGTCTTTCACCGGGGTTTTGTTCTTCTTCTTTGCCTTCTTGGCAGCACCGGTAGCAAAGACGGCTTTGGGTCCGTTTCCCGGAGTCAAGCTCTGATCGGTATTTTTGGACATCTGGACCTCGGGATTATCTCCGATTTCCATGTTATCCTGCGTTTTGGGAGAGTTTTCCCCGGATCCTTCATCCATGGCTTTTTATTCCTCTGCAGCTTTGGAGTTATACTCCTCTTCATATTCCGCAAAGAACTTTCAGAAATCTGCTGACATCATCGACTCATCCGAGGATGCGGGTACGTCGGCGTTTGTTCTGATCGCCTCCAGCACAGAGTCGGTGTTGTCTCCAGCATCGGCAGAGCCGGATCCGGATCCCACGTATCCGACAAAGTGCGACGCGTGCCTCCTGAGATAGTTGCGGCTCTCGCGATCGGCTTCCTCGAAACGCCTGATGGTCTCGAGAATATCATCTATGCTTGCATCTTGCATCAGCATGCGTCTTAGCGTGTATCTCAGGAAAGGCATGTCTGTCCCAGCGTCATCAGAGCCGGAGCCAGTGTCGTTCCTATGCTCCTCCTGGATTTCGACTTCAGCGGGTGGGTCGATCTGGGATTCGGCCTTTCCAGGGAGATCCACTCCAGATAAACAACTTGGACCGTTAGGTCTGCTTCAGGCTCTGATTTCTCCACTATCTCCACGATTGGTGCGGGCTGGGTGGGATTAGGGTTTTCTGAGATCCGAAACTTTGCCGCCTCCGCAGACAAAGGGGACCCAGAAGTTTCTGCTGCCTCTATCATTACCGCTGGGTTGGGTGGGGGCAGGTTCAGCAAAACCGATGTAAACATCGATCTCGCCAAAAGACATGATGGTGTAAGCAGTCACAGCCTCCCTAGCCGGAATCCATGTCTCGTCGAGAACGAAGAGAGGGACGTCGCTGGCGTAGAGGATGCGACCGACGGCGATAGTCTCGCTGATTCTGATTCTTGTAGATTCCGCTCGGAACGCAGATCCAAAGCTCACTTGCCCCACAGTGGGCGCCAACTGTCGTCGGATTGATGACAAGTATGCCATGAGGGGTCCTCGAGGCGTGTGGAAGAGAGGGGTGTGAGACGTACGGTGTTCCGAGACGGTGAGCACACAAGTTTATCCAGGTTCAAATCCGCCGGCTTTGGACGGATCCTACTCCTGCTAGCAATCCAGTAATACGGCAGAGCCGGAATATGGGTTACAAGGGTTCGCCTGCGCGAGTTGAGATTGTGATTGTAAGGGGTGTCCTAAAGGCTCTCTCTAGGATGACTTATATAGATATCCGGCCTAGGGTTTACAGGAGAGATCTATCCGGCTACGACTAAGAGTCGGTTATAGAGTACTTCTTGAACTACAAGTAATACGATGGTCCTATATCGGTAAGTCTTCTGAGCCTTCCCGTAGCCGGATTAGACTCCGTCTCTTCTCTCTGACTGGGTCGCCCGTGAAGCAAAGCTCTAATCCGAAATGGACCACCGTGGTCAATAAGGACTATGAGGATACCCGGAAAGTATATCCCCAACACCTCCTTTTGTCCTTCAACATTGATCTTCTAGGAAGAACGTAGGTGAGCTATATAAAATCTTGTACTACTTATTTTTCCGTCTCTTGTTCATGGTTTAGCAATGGCGTGGTAAAAAATCGCCATCTACCTCGGAGGCCCAGATCAATAACAATATCTATCTAGCTTTGATTTATGGTACTTTTTTGCAATATAAAAGTACTAATCTATATTTTTTCTCGGTAAGTTCAATGGTGATGCTAGCGTTCAGTGCAAATGGTGCAGAATATGTAAACTAATTTCTTTTATGGGCCACAATTTCATTTATTATTCACGAATAATTTCTCCACAATTTAAGGTGTATTTTTCTTCTGTTCCAGCACTTTCTAAATCTCGATATGTGAGATGAGCATGTTTTACCCATTATCTTGCTTGTTGCCTTTCTTCTTTCAACATCCCAGTTGTAGCATCAACTAAAAAGGGGGAACGATTCAATTATAGTTAATCTTGTCATTCCAGGTGATAAATAATTTGTGTCCAGGTAGACCAAAATAGCAAGTACCTAATTCTCACGGATATCATTCTAAGGTAACTTCAATCTGCAGAAATCTTGGATGAGATGGTACGTATTCTACTGTGAAGAAATGCCCAGATGGCCATGGCGCTTGTTTGAATGGATCCACAATACTTGTTCGTTGCCACGAACTCCGTTGGAGGTCTGAAGAGGTTACTCACGCGTCGCCGCACCTTCACATGATTGGCGGCCTCTACACCATCTGCGGCGCCGGCAGCTCCTTGGTTTTTTCTAGATTCACAATTCGCATGTATCTATACACTAAAACATATCTAGATATATGCGGATCTAGACAAATCCAAGTCACTTATTTTGGGACGGAGGGAATACTACTCAACTGAACCATACTTCAAAAATTGTCATTTCAATACTACATGTTAGTTTTCAGTATCAACTTCACACAAAGTGAATGACTGCTCATGTCATTGTAGATATGTTGCCAACAAGTCCAGCGATGTATGCACCTTGTGGAATGTATACGGTGATTTTCCCATCGTCCTCCAGCAAGTAATCTTTACTGTCTAAAAAGAAGAAAGGTGTTCCGTTTTCTGCCGACGTTCCCACTACGTCGTCGTCCAGCTCGACCCGCATCGCTCGTTGTCCCGTCATTGCAGCAGTTCCTGTGTCGCGCGTAGTTGGGCCAAGCCCAACTAAACCCACTAGCATCACTTCGGTCTTCTCGTGTCGTGAGTCCGTGACCATCAGTTGCCTTTGTTCCCGAGTCCATGACTGGCCGCCTAGGGATTCGTCGCTGCCGTGGCCGGCATGGTCTCCCCCGGCAGCCTTGCACTAGAGTCCATCTGTCACAGCTTGCCGTTCCGGATTGCGGAGTCCATCCCTCCCAGCTCACTGTTGTTCCGTGCACCTCCTCACTGCCGCCCTGTCCAACTCTTGCCGCGCCGCCTCTGTTGCAGATCTGGCGCACCGCCATGGGGCTCCGATGGGCCACCATCCGACCACCTTGATCCGTCCTTGACAGCCGTCCACCGTCTTCCTTGAAGCTGCACCCCCGACCGTCGAAGCTGAACTCTCTGGTGTTGAATCTGTGACGGATGCAACCACATGCGGTTGCAAGAACTACTCGCTGTACAGTTTCTTATGTCAAGGTATGACACAACCTCCGTTGTCCCTAGCTAAAACCGCCCAAATCCTGAATTTCTGCAGTGTGCTAATAATTACCCTCCTTTGGTCCTTCAACATTGATCTTATAGGAAGAACGTAGGTGAGCTGTATAAAAACTTGTACTACTTATTTTTCCGTCACTTGTTCATGGTTTGGCAATGGCGTGGTAAAAATTCGCCATCTACCTCGGAGGCCCAGATTAATAATAATATCTATCTAGCTTTGATTTATGGTACTTTTTTGCAATATAAAAGTACTAATCTATATTTTTTTCTCGGTAAGATCAATGATGATGCTAGCGTTCAGTGCAAATGGTACAAAATATGTAAACTAATTTCTTTTATGGGCCACAATTTCATTTATTATTCACGAATAATTTCTCCCCAATTTAAGGTGTACTTTCCTTCTGTTCCAGCACTTTCTAAATCTCGATATGTGAGATGAGCATGTTTTACCCATTATCTTGCTTGTTGCCTTTCTTCTTTCAACATCCCAGTTGTAGCATCAACTAAAAAGGAGGAACGATTCAATTATAGTTAATCTTGTCATTCCAGGTGATAAATAATTTGTGTCCAGGTAGACCAAAATAGCAAGTACCTAATTCTCACGGATATCATTCTAAGGTAACTTCAATCTGCAGAAATCTTGGATGAGATGGTACGTTATTCTACTGTGAAGAAATGCCCAGATGGCCATGGCGCTTGTTTGAATGGATCCACAATACTTGTTCGTTGCCACGAGCTCCGTTGGAGGTCTGAAGAGGTTACTCATGCGTCGCCGCACCTTCACATGATTGGCGGCCTCTACACCATCTGCGGCGCCGGCAACTCCTTCCTACTCCCTCCGTCCCAAAATAAGTGACGTGGTTTTTTCTAGATTCATAATTCGCATGTATCTATACACTAAAACATGTCTAGATACATGCGGATCTAGACAAATCCAAGTCACTTATTTCGGGACGGAGGGAATACTACTCAACTGAACCATACTTCAGAAATTGTCATTTCAGTACTACATGTTAGTTTTCAGTTTCAACTTCACACAAAGTGAATGACTGCTCATGTCATTGTAGATATGTTGCCAACAAGTCCAGCGATGTATGCACCTTGTGGAACGCATACGGTGATTTCCCCATCGTCCTCCAGCAAGTAAAAGGTTAAAAGTTTTCATACAATCCCATTTGCTTGTCATTCAGTGCTATGACGCAAAGGGCAAGGTTCAGAAGGTATGTTTGTTATTAGGCAAAAGGATATGACATGCTTATGAAAAATGATTTATTTTTCACAGCCGCACATATAAAGACTTGTCATGATTTGAGATAGACACATATTAGCTTTAGGACTACGAGTAAAAGATCCAAAATTGTATGGAATCCAACTTGCATGTAGTTGAGTAATATAACTCGAAAGACACAATTAAGACTCTAACCGGGAAATTACTAATCTGGGTTGTTGTGTACAATTTTCAAAAGGAAAGGATGTGGCATGTCCGGATGAATATTTCTAACTTATTTGAACCAATTTTCGAAAATGTAGTGGCACTAGAAAAGAGCATGGTATCTTTTCGGCGAAACTTCGGTAGACAATACCTTATCAAATTTACTAGCATTTTTACTACTAAGCAGTTGGATCTGATAATGGTGAAATTTGAGATGTTATCCATCGTGAAAAACTTGATTTATGTGCGCTTCAAAATTTGTGAGATTCATGCATCTTGTGCACATCAGGGTAATGTAGAGATCAAGTAACATGTGTTGCGTAATATATGTTACTTATTAGTAGATACGCTTGCTCGGATATATCTTGCCTAAGACTTATGAGGAAACAAATGCTATCTGTTACATATTACATTGTTAGTAGAAATTAAGCCCTCAAGTGTTCAAACCTCAAGGTCGATGTAGGTCTAACAACAACATATGCTTATCTTTTCCTTACTTTTGGGCTAATCTATTGTCTTATTCTTGTTTACTTTGAGAAAGTAGGATGTGTAGCTACAACAGAGCTATTGGTAATTTGAATATGATTTCTGAGATTGTGGACAATTTTTGGAACAATACCTGGGTTTTATTTCCGCAGTTCTTTCCTCGTACAAAAGGTCTTTTTCCGCAGTTCTTTCCTCGTACAAATATAATTACTCTCGACATTCGTTGTTACTTGTAGACTTATCCATTTCTTCGGCGATTTCATATTTATATGAATAAATATAGACAAATAGAGAAATATCGCATGTTCACCTTTAAAGCTCTCATTTCTTTGACGAGTCACACTAAATCAGCCAGTTCTGTAGCAGTCTAGACATGCATTTTTGGGGCTGATTACAAGGAATCACAAGAGTGATGCTCTTTTTAATGCCTGGGATTTTTTCTAACGGTTCAACAACCGAACAAGTAGAGTTATTGCTTGAATTGCTGCACTTTGATTAGTGGTGTCAAAAATTCACTCTCTAAGCAGCTTCAACTCTTATTGCCTACCTATAATTTGTGATGTTCGTGCTTCTGACTCTGACGTTTATACCTTATCAGCAATATCAAAGAGGCTAGACATGTCAAAAGAGGGCTAGCCAGGTTACACTAATGAGATTCTAAGTAGGCAAGCGAGTTGATTGGTGTTTCTTCTGCTGCTTGTTAAGTAGTCAGATTAAATACTCTTATCTTTATTCGTTGGATTTTAACATTGCTTCTAACATTGTTGTGTTTTCTCAGTCAACTTCTAGGAAGGATCGGCGATAACATTAAGGTTATCAGGAAATGGTTAAAAAAATTCATACAATCCGGTTTGCTTGTTACTCAGTAGTATGCCGCAAAAGGCAAGGTTTAGAAGTATATTTTTTATTAGGCAAAAGGATATGACATGCTTATGAACAATAGTTTATTTTTCACAGCTTCACATAGAGACTTGTCATGATTTGAGATAGACACACATTAGCTTTAGGACTACGAGTAAAGGATTCAAAATTGTATGGAATCCAACTTGCCTATAGTTGAGTAATATAACTCGAAAGTCACAGTTGACACTCTAACTAGGAAATTACTGATCCGGGTTGCTATCTATGGACGAAAACGGGAACGGTGAAAACCACCTTAACACTTTTTATATAGTAGAGATTGTTAGTAGAAATTAAGCCCTCAAGTCCTCAAACCTGAAGGTGGATGTAGGTCTAAGAACAACGTATGCTTATCTTGTCCTTACTTTTGGGCTAATCTAATATCTTGTTCTCGTTTACTTTGAGAAAGTAGGATGTGTAGCTGCAAAGAGCTATTCGTCATTTTAATATAATTTATGAGATTGTGGACAATTTTTGGAACATCACTTGGGTTTTATTTCCGCAGTTCTTTCCTCATACAAATGTTTTATTTCCGCAGTTCTTTCCTCATACAAATGTTTTATTTCCGCAGTTCTTTCCTCATACAAGTTTAATTACTCTTGACATTTATTGTTACTTGTAGACTAATACATTTCTTTAGTGAGTTTATCCTTATATGAAAAAATATACACAAATAGAGAAATACCGCATGTTCACCTTTAAAGCTCTCATTTCTTTGGCAAGTCACACTAAATCAGTCAGTTATGTAGATTGGAGATCATTCTGGGCATGCATTTTTTGGGGCTGATTACGAGGAATCACAAGAGTGGTGCTCTTTTTAATGCCTGGGATTTTTTCCTAACAAGTTCAACAATCAAACAAGTAGAGTTATTGCTTGAATTGCTGCACTTCGATTAGTGGTGTCACGTATTCACTCTCTAAGCAGCTTCAACTCTGATTGCCTACAGATAATTTGTGATGTCCGTGCTTCCGAGTTCTCACTCCGACGTTCATACCTTAGCAACACTATCAAAGAGGTCAGACATGTCAAAAGAGGGCCAGCCAGGTTACACCAATGAGATTGCTAAGTAGGAAAGATAGAGTTTATTGGTGTTCCTTCTTTTGCGTGTTGTACACGGTGTTATGTGATTTTAAGAATGTTACTACGTGATATGCATGTAAAACTATTTTATGGTGATTTCTGTTGAAGAAGATATATACCATCCAAGTTTGCCATATTTAGGAAAATTGATCGAGTACACACATGACATCTTTAAACATTAAACCAATGTATGCCTCTTCCGTCTGATACAGTTTTATAAATAATTGGCACATTGGTATGTTCCCTTTTTTCATAGAATACAGATCTAAAATGGTAGATAACAAAATGGTAAGTGATCTTATTGTTGATGACAGCAAGCAGGGTGCGATTGCAATGAACCAGGCAGGAAGGGAGCTCGGATGCTTGTCACGTAAGGAGGCGTCCATTATGTGGTTGGTCTCATGTTTGCAACTGCCGGTACTCATGCTGGCTCCCTCCTATCATTAGTGATATTGCCTATGTTGCACACAAATGGAACCACGACATAGTGGTACAGGGTGACAACGGAGCTCGAGAGCTAGCAGTAAAGAAGGATAGATATTTTAGATTGTGTCTTTGTTTAGTAGAGTATGAGTGGAGAAGATGTGTGTAGGAAGAATCAAATGTTGCACTGTCGTCGTGAGACGGGAGAGACAAATGATGGAGACATCATTTCAATTAATCTGTCATGATAAATTGTAAATGACCATTCAACAATTCTCATAGAAAAACCTATATATCTTACTATGGGCAGTCGTAAAACTTGAGAGTCCGTAGCAACGCACGGGCATTTTATTAGGACTATTAAAAAGATTCACGTCGTTGGTTGTCCTACAAAATCTGTCTGCCTGATTTTCTGACGATTTTGCCCTTCGACCAGACGACTAATTACCCACCAATGCCACCCCTAACTTACGGTTCGAAAAAGAACGCCCACACGACCCGATCTTTGTTCCCTTGGCCGGGGGTGGGCTGGAGCGCCTATCTTCTACTCCGTCCCGATCCAAATCCCAGAGAGCGCGACCTCACCTATCCCTTGCTGCACTCCCCAGTCAATTCCTGCGCGGACACGCGATGGCCGAGCCAGCTGCACCTGTAATCGATTTCGGTTCTCGCGCGAGGAGGGCGTCCGCGACAAAGGCATGCGTCAGCGTGCCTGGAGACGCGCCTGGACGGAGGACCTGCGAAGAGCGGTGTGGGCTCGTGCTGGCCGGAGCATGCACGGCAGCGAATTGAAATGCGGCCACCGGCGAGGGCATGGACAGGGCAGAGGCGAGGGTGTGGGGTGGGGCAGAAGTCGGGATCGAGGCTTGGCGGCGCTCGAGGCAACAGGGAGCACAGGAGGCAGGTGAACGGCTCTCTGTAGATCGGGGTGGACGCAACCAGGCGGCAAGTGACGATGCACGGTTGGTCCGCGTCGGCGCGTTGGCGTCTCCATCTCCGTGACCGGCCGCCGTCCTCGTCCCCGACTGCGCCGCTCGCCTCCGCTCTGCACGCCTCCCCTTCCCCCGCTCATCTAGGACCCTCCATCACCGTCCCGTGGATGCCCCTGCTCTTCTACCACTGGTGTAGCGGAGAGGTGCAGCCGTGGCGCAGGACGACCGTCAAGGTCAGTGTAGTGTAGGAACTGCTCGTCCACGCTCTCCGTAGCGACATCCATCCATGGGCCTCGTCCCGAGCGCCGCGCCATCCAGCCATCTCCTCTGCATCGACCTCCACGGGCCCCCTCCCAAGCGCCGCCGTGACATGGGTGCTCCGTTCAAAACTCCTCCTGCTCCCGGAGATGACAAGCTCGTAGGAAATCACAATTGGATGGAGAATTTTGGAGGAAGAAGATGGGGCTAGATTTGGGGGACAAGAACTCGGCAGAGAAGGGGAGAAAAACTGATCCAGATTAATCAGGGAGGTGGGCCCAACGTGGTGGTGGCCTCACGTTTTCTGGGCGGTCGGTGAGAAAATTATTTCCTCACTCTGTTTCTCAAAATATAAGATGTTTTACTTTCTTTTAATAAAATATATCTAGATCTTTTTTAGTGTCTAGGTTTATGAAATATTTTGAAATAGAGGAAGTACATAGTAATTATAGTATTTTTTTACTGGGTAAAGGAACCACGACCACGGGGCTAGCTAGCTGAGATGCCAAATAGGTATATAGGCTACCGTGTTCGTCGGTGTCATCAAATGATTAGTCTAAAAAAGGAAAGACAAATTTCCTTTGTTTGAAATGTATGCTACTACATTTTAGTACTCCCTCAGTTTGGAAAAGATGTCATATATTTGTCCAGATTCTGTATATTTGTCCAGTTTAAAAATCAACTATGCTGATTTGCTCTAAGCTTAAGTCTTGCATGAACTTTCCTTGCTCTCTATCTATCTCGTTTTTCTTCTAGTTGTTTGTCTATGAGAATTACTAGAGCATGACGAGGGGAGCAACAAAGTGCGGTCACCGGCGTCGATTGAAGTCGGCAGTGGCAGCTTGGAGCGAGCGGATGGATGTCATCCCCGACGTGGACCAGAATCGGTGGCTAGAGCAGATGAATCAAGCGCGGCTTCACCTTTCACGGGAGCTGTTTGGGATGTGATTTTGGTGCTGAAACTCGTGTGAAGAATGAGAAGCACATGTAACACTACAGTACTGAAAAGACTATAGCTTCTATGCAACATGATAATCCCTGGATCGGTTCATTGGTTTACATAAAACATAGATTAAATAATAAAGTAATAATTCGTGTATCATAAATAACGAAGATACAGAATATTCAATTATTACAATATTCGCTTAGCTCGAAGGCTAGCTCACATATTATTTAAATAGCAACATAAATAAAGATAACTACTCCATCTTTAAATTGCCTACAAGAGAACAAGTGTCGAGTGGAGTACCGCGACCTATTCAATTACTCGAAATCGAAATAACCTGCAACATGAAACGTAGCAGCCCCGAAGGGTTAATACATGAAACGTATGGCAAGAGAGCTAAGTAAGGAGACAATAAGTCTAGCCACTACGTGCTTATTTGGCCAAGTGGGGCTTTGCTAGCTTGCATTTTTAAAAGCATTTGTCCTACTTTCGTAATCAGTTTTAGATTTTCTTTAAAAATATTTTAATTAAGTAATCCATCAATATTAAAACAATTAGGAAATTAGAATGAACGAGAAACATGTCATAGCCTTAATATTAAGCAACTCAATTGTCCATAACCGGAAACACGGCTAAATACTTAGATTCGACACCCTGCAGGAGTTTGTACACTTTACCCATCTGGACAACCCAACTCGTACCATAACACTCATATTGTGTTATGATAGGGAGAAGTTCAAGACGAGATCATTCGGCAAGTAGCTCCCCAAACCCGACAAGCACCGTACCATCTACCAAAATTCTACATCTCTGGCTACGTGGATTCGAGTCGCCACAACTAAGTCCAGCCAACCACCCATTTCTTACTGGCACATGGTTGCACACGTAAACTACCAAATAAAAAAGGCAATCATTTTCTCTAGATATCTGGGTGCCTCTCCGCATTAATACCACCAAAAAATGTCAAACCCATCACACCCAAGGAATTCATTGATTATGTTGTTTTAGTTTTCACAAACCAACACTTCATAAACACTTTTAAATGATGTAACTCAGCCCTCGTTCATCATAACTCGGGTAAGCACATCTACCAACGGTGGCTGAACTACATGAGATTCCTACCACATAGTATAGGACACATCATAGCAGTAGTAGATCCTATTCATGCATCTACAAAATACAAAACATATGCAAGAAAAGTAGTAGGACAATAACATGAACAAAATAGCATCTACTTGCCTTGGCTGCGGTTGTCGAACGAACAATCCTCACATGAGCAAGCGTTACACTCGTCACAATCTACACGATACAATTGCAACATATAAATAACATACACATTCATAGACAAATACACAAATGCATGCATGATGGTTTAATAAAGGTTTCAGTAGCACTTTTATGTTCTCTGATATTTATACATACTAAATGCATTTATGGAAAATCTTTTATGCATCAAAACCAAAACATATAATTTGTTATTCTAATTAATAGGCCTTTAGGCAAAATAGTAAGCCTCTGTGGTAAACAATACTATAAAAACTGGACAAAATTACTACCGTGTAGTTAACGTGATTTAGAGCCAGGGCAACTGGAATCACGCCAAAAGGATATACCAATCTTTTTCTATGATTTTTATAGTGTAATAAGTCTTTAATTATACTCAAAAATATTCGTATAGTAAACTTGCAATTTTAATTCAGAAATAGGTTCTACACTTTCTTGATTCCGTAGACATATTATTTACAATTTTCTGAATAGTAGTTGTTTTCTTATGGATTTATTACTCCAAAAAAGATATTAAACTATTTAAATAAATGCGGCAAAATCTTATAGTAATTTTCTAAACCAATTGCATAATAAGAATCTACTTGACCATAGCTTTCCATCGGTATATTATATTATATTTTTGGTCAAGTAAATCTTTTACTACGATTTTTAGAACTTATAGTTATTTTCTGGAAGTTATTTAATCTTTAACTAAAATACTACGCGGTCAGTGCTGACTGTGCAGTCAGCCTCTGACCGGTCAATGGTCAGCCTGATCAGCGCTGATCCTAGCCGTCCACCTAGGATCCGACGACTAGCGCGAGGTGCACAAGGTGCTCACCGATGACGGTCCAGGAGGCGGTGGTGACGGCTGGTCCGGTGATCCCTCGGCCCGATGGTGAGGTAGGCGGGGTGTGGCGGCATACTGTGGTTTCGGGGATGGTCACATCACGGACATGGGCTGCCTCGGGCGACGGCGTCCTGCGACTGGAGCGACGCGGCTCGTTGTCGGCTCCGGTGACAACTACCGTGACCCCTGGTGATCCCGCGGTCAGATAAATGGTGTGAGAGGGCGCGCCACAAAGAGAGGAAGGGGGTAGGGGGAGAACGAGACGGCGGGGGTGCTCGGTGGCATCGGGTGAGCTTATACCGAAGGTGATGGCGGCGGCGGCACGCTCCAACTCCAGCGAGGAATTAGGTGGCGCCGGGGGCTCGAGAGCTAGGGTTAAGAGGGTAAAAAAGACGGCGGCGACGAGGACTATATAGGAGGGGCACAAGGGTGCGAGGTGTGGCCGAATTCCCGAAGAAATCGGATAGGAAAACGAGCGGCGGAGGTTCGAGGTGTTCGTGCTGGGCACGAACTGGTGGCTCCGGTTGACAGGTGGGTCCCACATGTCGGCGACAGTGGGCGAGCGGGCTGCGGCTGTTGGGCCAGCTATGCACTGCGGGCGGCAGGCGCGGTGCAGTTGCGGGGCTCCCGGTGGGTCGCCGTGGCTGGGCCAGCTCGGCTGGCCGCGGTGGGCTGCGCCGATCCCCTTTTCTTTCCTTCTTTTCTTTATTCTTTTCCCTAAACTGTTAATTGAATCTCTATTTGAAGTTTGTCTGAATTTTTCTGCATTTTCTAAATTTTGGCCATAACTTTAGATTTAGAGCTCCAAATTAAGTGAAACAAAATCCTACGGTTTTAAATTTGTATCCTCTATGTACCTATGCATCCCGAATGTTTATATAATGCCATTCTAACAGATGCAAGGTAAAAATCGTACTACTCACCTATATATGATGAACAAGCATTTGTGTGGTGTTTTAGCAAAAAGCTTTTAAAACTGAATTTTTGCAAAGTATTGTATTACTATTATTATAAACTATATTTTCATATTATATGCATTGAAAATCATGAATGTCGATATTTTTCCTTATATTGTTGATCAAACTTTATAAAACTTGATTTTGACTAAACCCAGGACGCGAGGTAATTGTGAACCGAGGGAGTAACTCACATCTACAGTACCTTTTCCTTTTTCTTTCCAACCAATTTATCTGCTGCCTCCGGTCGCAGTAAGAGCACCACCCCATCTTCCTCTCCTTCCGTCCACCACCGCCCCCGACCTCCACCACCACGGCCGCCCCGTCCACCACAGCCCCCGACCTCCTCCACCACGGCCTCCCACCTAGGCTTGCGCCACCCTCCTCGTTCTCAAACGATTCCCCTACTCCCCATCTACATCTGCCCCACTAGTGGTGGAACCGCCGCCGTCGTCGTCGCGGTAGAAGAGCCGAGCCTTTGCCGCCCCTGGTCACCGGGAATAAGTGGGGCTACGGACCTGCGGAGGTCGCCAAGCGCCGGAGAGGAACGGGGAGGATGGAGAACGGCCACCAACACCGCCGCCTTATGCGGCTTTGTCGAGGGCCACGGGAGCCATGGCAGAGGGCCACCATGTGCCTCGCGCTAGGATCCACGTCTGTCTGGGTCAAGCGCCGCCGCCACCTTATGCGGCCCTGCCGCGGCTTGGCCGAAGGCCACCGGTTAAATCACGCTGCTAGGAGCCACTTCTTGGCCGGTGTAGATTGCAATTTCAATGACAGATAGTTTCCCCAGTCCAGCATCTTCAGGAAGGGTGAGGGATGGCCGGCAGTCGTGTACCAGCCAGCCGGCCGGAGGGATTCGCCGGAATAGCTTTGCGACCACGCGCTAATGAGTCACGAGGCCATACCGAGAGGAGCAGGGCCTGGGCGTCGCCTTGCGTAGGAGGGAGCCAAGGCTGAGAGGTGTCGCCGTCACCAGGAGGAGACCGTGAAGCGTCGGCGATGCCACCCCATTATGCAATTCTGTTGCGGGTAGTCCGTGCTACAGCGAAGAGTGGCGTGGCCGAGCGCCACCTTGTGCCTCGTCCTCGTGTTGGGAGCCGCCTCTGCCGGTTCATCCATGCGGCAGTGCATCGAGCTCACCGGCGGCCGAGATCCCTTGTGCCACCACTCATCCTCTCTGGCCTGGTCGCCGCTACCCGCGTCTTTGATTCAGAGCCAACCTATCTACTACCTGCTCTACTCAAAGGAGAAGGTTGGGGGATGTGCACGCGTTTTGGGCACATCGCCTGTTCATGTATCTTAATTTAGGGGTGGCTTGATTTCTGTATGCAGGTACAGCTTTTCATGTCCCCATGACAATTTATTTTATCTTCTATTTCCCATCTATAATAGAAATTACGCATGTATATTGGAATGTAATTCATGTGTATACTTCTGTTATCGATAGTCAGCTGAGTGTCCCTTTTTCTATTTAAATGAGGGTGTTGCAGTATACAACCAACTCTTTTAAGTGCAATTTTTTGTCTTCCCGTCATGCTCATCCTGCTTTTTGTGCAACATGTAGTTGTATTGGTCTTAGATAGTGATGCATTGTGCCATGTGTTTGCCTCTAATTTTTTTCTTTTTTTTGTGAAATTCAACCGATCTATTAAACTTATATATTTTCAAGTAGTCCACTTTGTCAAAGGTTTGGTTGGCACATTTTTGTTCATGATTAATTATCCTTTATGTACTTAAGTTTCCTATTTTAGTTCTTTAGTTATTCTAATTTATAGTATAATTTGGTAATGGTAGACAGTGCCACTCCGCTGCATCTACAGGGGCTATGCTAACAATTGGTATCAGAGCCTCGTGGAGGATCTCTTAGTAACAGTAGGTCATGACGAAGGAGGTGGGCGAGTATTCTAGTGCGACTAAAGGATTTGCCGCGCTGGTGATGACGCAGTACTCGCGGTACAACCGCGACAACTTCACGGTGTGGGCGATCGAGATGGAGTGGGCGTTAGAAGGCGCCAGACTCTGGGAGGCTGCCGATCCAGGCGGCAACAAGTTCATAAAGGGCGCGTCGAAGTACCACGTGGACCGATAGGCACTCACGTCCATCTGCTCGATGATGCCGATGGATGAAGCAACACCTGATCTCGAAGAAATCTGCAAAGAAGGTGTGGGATACGCTCAAGACGTTAAATCTTGGGCACGAGTGCGTCCGCGAGGCGAATCTACAAACCTTGCAGAAGAAGTACGGGAATCTGGAGATGGGAGGAAATGAGACGCTAGACACGTTTGCTTCAAGGGTCGCTACACTGGTCAATGGGATTCGCGGACTTGGCGAGAAGCTGGAGGAGATCTCTATCGTGAGGCGTTTCCTCCGCGTGGCGCCGCCGCGTTAGTCGCCCATTGTCTCGGCGATCGAGCAATGCGTTGATCTCAAGACTCTCACGATGGATGATCTAGTTGGACAGTTCAAGGCGCACGACGAGCGGATGAAGATCACCTACGGCGACGAGAAAGTGGATGAGCATCTCATGCTTATGGCTCAAGCATTGTTCACCAAGGAGAAGAAGGGCGATAAAACATCCGGCGGCAGGAGTGATAAAGAAGATTCTCGCCCAGCGAAAAAGTATATTGCAGGTGAGGACGAGGACGAGAATCCGCCTTGGAGGAAGTTTGACATAAAGAAAGTAAGATGTCATAACTACGGCGAGCTCGGTCACATCAAGAAGGATTGCAAGAAATCATCAAAGGAGAGGGCTCTCATCGCCTAGGAAGGAGATGATGGACCGATGATGCTGATGCTCGAAGTAACTGAGCTGGAGGATGAGGAGGATCCTCCATCACCAGGTATGGAGATTGTGGCGCAAGTGGATTGATACGTCCATTTTGCATCACTATTCTATGTCTTAATTCACTATTATTCATTGATATATTTCGTATTGAGAGGTGATAATTATGTTATTTCATCTGTTTTTGCATGATTGATAACTTTTGGAGCATGGACCGCCGCAGTCAGGATTCTGATGGAAAAGGTGCTGTTTGGAGGAAAAATTCACGAAGATCAGAAAATCCGGGAAAATATACGGAAAATCCTATTTTTCGAGAAGACAAAGGATGCCAGAAGACGGAGTGGAGATGGGCCACAGGGGGCCCACACCACCCCCTGGCGCGGGCAGCTCTAGGCCGCGCCAGGAGGTGGTGTGGCCACCCTGGCCTACTCCAGCCTCTCTCCTCTGGCGTACATCATCCTCCCGAAACCCTAAGACTCAGGGAGCAACCACAGAAATATTCCGCCGCCTTTGCGGGGCGGAAAACACCGAGAGAGAAAGATCTTTCCGGCAGACAGATTTCTGCCGGGGGAATTCCTTCCCGGAGAGGGGAGATCGTCGCCATCAACACCACCATCAAGCTGGACTTCATCGGGATCATCATCATTATCATCACCACCATCATCACCATCCGCACCCTCATCACCATCTCCATATTACTGTAACAATTGTGTTGAATCTTGCTATAGTTCATAGGGGAAACTTTCCCGGTGTTGACTACTCTTTGTAGTTGATGCTATTGAGTGAACCATTGAATTATCGTTTATGTTCAGATTGTTATACATCATTATTCCATCTCTGATCATGATCCATATGATGTCTTGTGAGTAGTTCGTTTTGTTCTTGAGGACATGGGAGAAGTAATGTTGTTAGTAGTGGAGTTGTGTTGAGAGAGATTCAATAGATTGTTATTTAAGTTGTGGTGTACTTCTTCTAGTGGTGTCATGTGAACATCGACTACATGACACTTCACCTCTATGGGCCTAGGGGAATGCATTGTGTATTTGGCTACTAATCGTAGGGGTTGCCGGAGTGACAGAAACCTGAACCCCCGTTAGGAAACCATTGCACAAGGGATGTAAGGGTCTTAGAGTTTAAAGCTGTGGTTAGGTTTCTACCTTAATTACTTTCTTATACTTACGGATGTTTGCAATGGGTATAATCGCAAGTATGTATTAGTCTTGGATGGGGCGGTACATTAGCACAGGTTCACCCACACAACACTTAGCAAGCTAAAGAAGATTAATCAACTATATGAAGCGAAAGCACTTGACAGTCTTCCCATGTGTCCTCGAGAACGTTTGGTCATCTTAAGTAATACAACCGGCTTGTCCTTTGCTGCATAAAGGATTGGACCACTTGCTGCATTTATTCCTACTGTCTTTTATTTACTCGTACTTTGTTTACTTGCTTTATCAAAAAACCCTAAAAATCCGTTTGCTAAGTATTTGCAGAGAATTCCTGATCCATACCACTAGCTAGCACCTTCTGCTCCTCGTTGGGTTCGACACTCTTACTTATCAAAAATACTACGATACACCCCCTATACTTGTGGGTCATCAAGACTATTTTTTGGCGCCGTTGTCGGGGAGTGAAGCGCTATTGGAGAGTGGAACTGGTAAAGGAAATTCTACTGTGAGTATTGTTTACTTCTGCTAGTTGCTTTATTTTCGTTATGGATAATTCACTGAGTTTCTTATTTGGTAATGCTACTACCACTACTAAGGTAGTAGATAAGCCACCACCTGCTGAGAATGATGTTTTCAAAATACCTATAAGAATTATTGATCGTGTTATGGATAACTACTATGTTGGGGTTGGAACTATCCATCCCGGTGATCATTTACTCTTTATACACGAATTATGCGGGTTGTTCAAGTGTGCAGGTATTACTATAGATCAAGTTAAGAAGTTATTCTCATTATCACTGAAAGGAAGAGCTGAGGAATGGTAGAAGCTGCTGAAGAATGGTCAAGCTCTGGAATGGGAGGAAATAGTGCCTCTCTTCTATTCAAAGTTTTATCCTCCTAGTGAGATTCATAAAGACCAAAATTAAATATACAACTTTTGGCCTCTTGATGGAGAGAGTACAACCCAAGCTTGGGGGAGATTGAAGTTACTAATGCTCAAATGTCCATTCATGAGCTCCCCAACAATATTATTATCAACAACTTTTATGCAAGGCTCCCTCTACATGACAAGGATTTATTGGATGCTTCTTGTGCTGGATCATTCACTCGCATGGAAGAAAAAGCTAAATGGAATCTTCTGGACCGTATTCAAGATAATGCTGAAGCTTGGGAGAATGACAAAGGTAGAAAGTCAGGTATAAATTATGATTATGAATGCATTGAATCTTTTATGGGAACTGATGACTTTCAAAATATTAAAAATGCTTATGGTCTAGACTCTCAAGCTATTGCTTCTTATTTTAAGGCTTTTGCTTCCTACATTGAAGTGCCTAAAAAGAAGTGGAATAAGTATCATGAACCTTATAAAGATATTGCTAAGAGTGTTCCTGCAAGAAATACTGAAGTTTATACAGCTAGTCATGTTTTACCTAAACCTTACATTGAGAAAATGCCTTTCCCAGTTAAGATAAAGGAACATTCTATGATAGCTAGTATGGTTAATGAAAGTACAAATAAAGCTGTTGAACCTGATAAACAAATGGTTAATGAACCTATAATAGCAAATGTGAAAGACTTTGTGACTAATTATGAAGAAGGGGGACACACTATCCTTTGTAAGGATACCTCTAATTTTGTTTCACAAAGTAGAGTTTTGAGAGCTAGTATTCCTGTGTTTTTTGTTAGAATAAGTGATCATTGCTATGACGTTTTTTTTGATAGCTATATCGTTAAGTTTATGCAAGATACTGAAAGTTATTATGAGAGAGGGAAAAATGTTCTTACACATCTCAATAATATCAAGTTTCCTCGTTTTATGCTGAAAGTTTTTATGTTGCATTTGTTTTGCCTTCTTATGCTAGTGGTCTATGGTTTCAACAACTTGTTTGTTTACAAAATTCCCTTGCATAGGAAGTGGGTTAAACTTAAACGTGTGTATTTTTGCTTCTTAATGCTCTCTTTCACTTCAATTCATATTCCTATGTGAGCATTCTTGAAATTATCATGCCCATCTTAATGGTTATAAAGAAAGAGCTTTTTGGGAGACAACCCAATTTGTTTTTGCTTTCAGTTTTTTTTCTTTGAGTCTTGGAAGTATTAATTCGGTAATAACCCATCCTTATCCCTTTTGTTTGGTTTTTGTGTCAAGATCAACCTCTAATGAGAGAGAAGTAAGATTTTGGGAAGTTGCTATCCCGAAACAGATTTTTATGCTTCACCGTAAAAATTCGTGAGAGATTTCTGTATGTCGGATTGAGATGTAATTGTTTGTGCTTCTGCCCCAGGTTGTTATTTAACTTTCGTTAGTTTTGCACTTTTTGATTTGAGCAACAGAAGATTTTCGAAAAAATTGATCTTTACCTGCTGGTCTGTTTTGACAGATTTTGCCACTTTTGCATTTGCTTCTTTATTCGATTTCCTTTTTGAATTCTTTTTGGGTTTTTGGAAGGAGTTGCCATAGTAGCTTATGTTTTGATGGTTTTCAGTTGAATTTGGACACAAAAGGTTTTATCACTTCACTTATACTAATGTTGCTAATGAGAACTGTGTGAAGTTTTGTGTGAAAGAAATTTCTAGGAAGTGGAGACAATGGTGTAATAAGGAAGAGAAGGCTTTTATGACTCAAGTAGTAAGTGTATGAAGATGAAGATATTGATATTATTTAAGTGATGACTCCGGAAGAATCTACTAAATACCAAATTCAGAGACCTGCAGAGTCCGTTTCCAAATAGGTAACAGTTCTGGTATGAAAAGTTCCGCGAAAATACAATCCAACTATACTTTTGCAGTTTTCGGTCAATAAGGGAAGCTACGAAGCGAAAAAGAGACGGAAATGGAGCCAAGGTGGCCCACACCACCCTGTGGCGCGGGCCCTCCCCTGGTCGCGCCACCAGGTGGTGAGTCCACTCCGGACTCCGCCTCCGACTCGTTTTCATCCAGTACCTTCCTCTTGTTATGAAACTTCGTAATATATAACCCCCTAGATCTTTCGAGGTTCGTATATCATGTTTTTGTCGTGTTTTTGTTCCGATCTGTTTCTGCCAGGAACTATCTTTGAAATCTTAGAAGCACAATGGTGTCCGCCAAGGATAAAGGGAAGGAGCCTATGGGGAAAGACCTCCAAGACCCCGGGAAGGAGAAGGAGATCAAGAGTGAAGGTGAATAGGAGGCAAAGCACACCGGAACTACCATTGCAAGCATTGGAGTGGTGGCGAACCCTGCCAGGATTAGAAGGACCGCGCGGATGCAGACTGGGGGAAAAGCTCCTCGTCACAGTTTGGCTCCACGGTCACTTCCTCCACACACCAAGAATCCCTTCCATACCTTTATCCATAACCATGCAAGAAAATAAGACTCCAAGAGGGAAGAATGGAAAAAGAATCACAAGAGCTGGGATCCACAAACTGAAATGATTATGAGCCGTACTGAGCACAACTCGGAGTTGATTCGTACTCTCACCTTCGAGATTGAGGACTTGGGGAAACTTATCAGAGAGCTCATCGAGAGGATACCACCACCACCAAAGGAGTAATTCATCATCAGGTTTGGCATCCCCTTGGTTTGTTCCAAGCTTGGGGGAGTGCCGCGGTATCACATCACTATCTTCTATCTTTTTATCTTATTAGTAGAGTCATATCATGAATAGAGGAATTATTATGTAGTATGGTTTGCATTATGGAAGTGTCCCCTCTCTCATTAGATATGTATCCCTTGGTGTGAGTTACCGTTATGGAATATTAATGAGAAGTTCTATCATTTACTCTTTTGCATAGCTTATATTAGTTTTCAATTCGTAGTTATATGATTGATCTTGTTGTTAGTATTGGTATCACTTTGGGATCATTGAGTTAATTCTATTGGTTTTGGCAAACCTGGCTCGGTTAGTAGCACACTATTTTTGAGAGTTGAATGAAAAGATAGAAGTACTCTAGAGAAAAATAATTTCATCATCTTTCTTTCTTGATTTGCTCATAAGTCTAGCATTATCTAATTAAGATCTTTTGTGCTTCGAAGGAAGATTGCATGTTTGTCTTTATCACTTGTATGTTTGTTTGTTTCCTTCAACTCTTATACTTGCTACCCAGCCTTGCTAGCCAAAAACATGTACTGAGAGGGTATTCTTCTCGTGCATCCACCTCCTTAAAACCAAAACCTTTGCCATTTATGTCCACCATACCTACCTAGTAGCATTATTGCTATTCCAAGTAAATTCTTGTTTTATCTACCTCCCAAATTAAACTTGTTATTTGAAAATTAGTGATTAAAGCTCTCACGAACTTGATGGCACACTTTACCTTCTTGCATTTAATAAACTTGAACCATTGGGTCCTTCTTTGTTGCGCATTTGCTTGCGCTTTATGAGTTGAAGTTAGCAGAACCATGTATCATGGGGACCGCTTTCAACACTTCATTTGGTACTTTGTACCTAGTTGATATCATGTTCTTTTGCTTATGGATCCCGGTGCTGTGAAATAAAAGTGGAACTTGTAAGATCATGGAGTTTATATGTGTGTTAGAGAAACGCCTGGGCCGCTAGCCTAAGCCATGCCTAATCATGGTGGAAACTTGCAGCATAACTATAGTGAGCATTCTATGAAGCATCCTCAATAAAAACCTATGCAAATAGCAAATAAAAAGATCGCTGAGATGCTCACTGTCTGCTCGCCTTGTCATTTTGATTATGGGATAGCTCCTATGTCATGTGCAAGGGGTACCCCGTTGGCGGTTCTTAATGATACACATGTATTTACAATGACAAGAGCTTGCTCGTGACTGAATTTGAATAGCATGAGGTTCGGTACTCATAAGTAAGGGGCATGGGACTTCAATTTATAACTTGTCAAGCATATCCTCTTAGTTGTGTCACTTTAACCTTAATCACCAAAAGATGCCTATGATAGGGGCAATGAGAGCTAAAAGCTAGTAAGTATCATAATTTTTGGGAGCTCTTTATGAGACTTGCAATCCCTGCTTCCCTCTGCGAAGGGCCTTTCTTTTTGTAGTTGAGTCAGTAAACCTATTCCTTTCTGTCTCAGCAAGTATTTTGAGTTGTTGTGTTTCATTCATTCATATGATGATTTATTCAATCATGTTTCTTATGTTCCTTGTTTTGCACATTGCTCTTATCTTGATGATTACTACTTTGAAATCTATCATTGAAAACCAGCTATTTGTGAACTCCAGCAAATTATCAACTATTCTTCGACCAAGAGCTAAGTTTGCCATTACCAATTATGATTCACTTTATGTATCTTTATTGTGTTTCCTTTACTCATTACAAGTTGAAGTTATATAATAGTGAGTTGTCTTCTATTATGATCTATGTATTGATGAATGTGATGCTTCTTGTCTGTATTCTTTTATCGACTCTTCACTCCATAAACCTGAGGCCATGTTTATTGAGCTCAGTTTCGCTTGGGGACAAGCAAAGTCTAAGCTTGGGGGAGTTGATACGTCCATTTTGCACCACTATTCTATGTCTTAATTCACTATTATTCATTGGTATATTTCGTATTGAGAGGTGATACTTATGTTATTTCATCTGTTTTTGCATGGTTGATGACTTTTGGAGCATGGACCGCTGCAGTCAGGATTCTGATGGAAAAGGTGCTATTTGGAGGCAAAATTCGCGAAGATCAAAAAATCCGGGAAAATATACGGAAAATCCTATTTTTCCAGAAGACTAAGGATGCCAGAAGACGGAGTGGAGATGGGCCACAAGGGGCCGACACCACCCCTAGCGCTGGCAGCCCCAGGCCGCACCAAGAGGTGGTGTGGCCACCCTGGCCCACTCCAGCCTCTCTCCTCTGGCGTATATCATCCTCCCGAAACCCTAAGACTCGGGGAGCGACCATAGAAAGATTTCGCCGCCTCTGCGGGGCGGAAAACACCGAGAGAGAAAGATCTCTCTGGCAGACAGATTTCTGCCAGGGAAATTCCTTCCCGGAGAGGGGAGATCATCGCCATCAGCACCACCATCAAGCTGGACTTCATCGGGATCATCATCATCATCACCACCACCATCATCACCATCAGCACCCTCATCACCATCTCCATATTGCTGTAACAATTGCGTTGAATCTTGCTATAGTTCATAGGGGAAACTTTCCTGGTATTGATTACTCTTTGTAGTTGATGCTATTGAGTGAACCATTGAATTATGGTTTATGTTCAGATTGTTATACATCATTATTCCATCTCTGATCATGATCCATATGATGTCTTGTGAGTAGTTCGTTTTGTTCTTGAGGACATGGGAGAAGTCATGTTGTTAGTAGTGGAGTTGTGTTGAGAGAGATTCAATAGATTGTTATTTAAGTTGTGGTGTACTTCTTCTAGTGGTGTCATGTGAACGTCGACTACATGACACTTCACCTATATGGGCCTAGGGGAATGCATTGTGTATTTGGCTACTAATCGTAGGGGTTGCCGGAGTGACAGAAACCTGAACTCCCATTAGAAAACCATTGCACAAGGAACGTAAGGGTCTTAGAGTTTAAAGCTGTGGTTAGGTTTCTACCTTAATTACTTTCTTATACTTACGGATGTTTGCAAGGGGTATAATCGCAAGTATGTATTAGTCTTGGATGGGGCGGTACATTAGCACAGGTTCACCCACACAACACTTAGCAAGCTAAAGAAGATTAATCAACTATATGAAGCGAAAGCACTTGACAGTCTTCCCATGTATCCTCGAGAATGTTTGGTCATCTTAAGTAATACAACCGGCTTGTCCTTTGCTGCATAAAGGATTGGGCCACTTGCTACATTTATTCTTACTGTCTTTTATTTACTTGTACTTTGTTTACTTGCTTTATCAAAAACCCCTAAAAATCCGTTTGCTAAGTATTTGCAGAGAATTCCGGATCCATACCACTAGCTAGCACCTTCTGCTCCTCGTTGGGTTCGACACTCTTACTTATCGAAAATACTGCGATACACCCCCTATACTTGTGGGTCATCATGGATCACGATCTACCGTGTGTGGATCACGAGGAACGGAGTGCCCCGTTGCCATGTGAAGCCATGGTTCAGGCAAGTGAAGCTTTGGGACTTGTTCATGGCGGTGTATGCGGTCCAATTTCACCGGTAACCTCGTCTGGCAATGAATTCTTCATGCTTGTGGTGGATGATCATAGTCAGTACATGTGGATTGTGTTGCTGAAAAGTAAGGATCAAGCTCTACATGCATTCGAGAAGATCAAGGAAGCCGGAGAGGTCGAGGCGGAGGGGAAGCAAAAATCCCTACGCATAGCTTGGAGGGGTGAATATAAAACCGTGATGGCCTTGGCGAGGAGCATGATGAAAAGCAAAGGCTTGCCAGGAAAGTTCTGGGGTGAGGCAGTTAACACGGCAAGTGCTGAATAGGGCACCGACCAGGAGTATGCTTGGTATGACTCCGTACGAAGCATGGTATTGGAGAAAGCCCTCGGTTGATCATCTTCGCACTTTTGGATGTGTGGCGCATGTCAAGGCGGAGTCTGGCCATAAAAGCAATTTGGCGGATCGACGTTCTCCAATGATCATGACTAGCTATGAAGAAGGCTCAAAGGCATACCGTTTGTGCAATCCTTATACCAATAAGGTGGTTGTTAGGGGCGACGTAATCTTTGAGGAAGGCTAGTCATGGAATTGGGGCTCCAACGAACCGGGATATCCAACTTTTCACGTCACGTGGGATCTTGAGTATGAAGAAAATATGGATCAACCAAGCTTATCCTTGTTAGCAAGTTCGGGTCCAGAAAACGTTGACGGCCTAGGGGGAGCTCCAGGCGTTGATATCAGGCCAGAAGCACTAGGGATTCTCCCAAAAGACAAAGAGTTTGAAGAAAAGGCTAGTCTGTGGCCAGAAGATATGGAAAATGGAAGGACACGCAGATGCATGTGCAGCGATACATGCACTTGTTTGCTCAGCAATTATAAGAGGAGGGTGAGCTGAAGCGATCCTAGCAAACATACCAGCAAGGCCAGAAGGTGATGGTCCAAAAGTGTGGACTGGTGGCCAGACAGATGGAGGAGACCCAATAATAGGGGGTGTAGATCCATCAAGAGGCTTTTCACGTGGTATAGAGAAGCTAGAGGGAAACATGCCAGAAAGATATTTAAAAGGAAAAGACGAATCACTATAGGTAGGCAACCTGTGCATTGCTACTTCGGATGAGCCAGAAGACGGTGTTGGTTAGGAGCAGGTAGAAGTCCGAATTGCTAGTCACGAGCTAGCTTTGCTAGTCAACCAGCGTGAGCTAGCTCCTACATATTTGTTTTATTGCATCCAAGAGTACCGGCAAGCAGAAGATCAAATATACGAGGCATCGATGAGAAAGTACTTCATCGAACCAAGTATAATGTTTCAAGGCGCGGATAAAAATGACTGTCGGCGTGAAGGCGTGGAGAAGGGCGCGGACAAAAAGGACGGTCGGCGTGAAGCCATGGAGAAGCCGACAAAAGCAAAGTCGGTGACATGGGTGCTGAGGAAGGAGACGGCGAAAGCAGTGCCATGGATGACACTCGCGAGGAGCAGCTGGCGTATTTGGAATACAGGTCGATGCAGAAGAAGGCACACAGTGCTTAAGGGGGTGATTGTTGAAAATATAATCACTGTATGCACGTCATTGCATGAAATCCCCGGCGGCTGTGCCGTATGCATGTAGGTACGTATACAAGTAGGTTTGGAGTTTCCTACCAGCACTAGTATTCATGCATGTGTCTGGTTAGGAATTAGACACCGAGTCGTGTCGGTATAGCTAAATCCTGATATATATATATATATATATATATATATGCGTGTAAAGCTATCCGTATAAACTGCCAGATCGTGAGTTGAGAAACAAAGAGAAACACCAGGTGCGATACGCATCTGTTGCTATCAAGTATTTCTTGTGTACGTGCGTGAGTATACTAGTTGGATCAAAAGAATCGGTCAGCTAGCAGTACGTACATATCATGGCAAAGTTATCGGGTACGTGCGTGTCGTCTCGTCGAAACTTCGTCGTCGGTGTCACCGAAAAGTAGTCGACAGCAGGGGTTGTGCTAACAATGGAGTCTCGCATGTCCCGTCAATTTCCCGCCCCTACTCCGCGGGCAAGTAAATCCATCCATATCCTAGGAATACATCCTCCATTCTATCTACTGTTGTTTACTCAATGGTGTGATGTAGAAAGCAAAGCATAGAAGGGACAGATTGGGTTTTTCTCCATTGCCTCCAGCCGTCCAGCGACAAGACAGAGTCCTGATGTATCAAGCTATTAAGCTAAAGCCTTCCAGTTCACTACAGGTACAAATTATTTTTCATCTTATCTTACATTCGATTTTGATAATAGGCAGCTGCTTAATTTAGATATCACACGGCATCCATCTTGTTGTATGAATGCCGTGAGTTAATTATTTTCAGACAACCTGAAATACCTCCTAGGCTAAGCCCTCACTATACCCACCTTTATTTGTATCTCTGCAATTTTGTAAATTCACAACAAATGATAGATTGGCTGTGCTGCAAACCACTTTAGTAAGTTCCTTTTAGCCGATTACCAATGTCGTCACAGTCCACTGTTATAGACTACAGAAGCTCCGCTAACCCAATAAAACAACACTTTCAGTTCCCATTAAAAAAACACTCAGTTTGTTCAACCTCGCCTAATCGCACAATATCATCTTCAATTATTTAGTACTCCCTACCTACACACTAAAAAGGATCTAGATACACATTTTTCACAAAGCTAAAGCATCATATATTTTGAAATGGAGGGAGTACATCCATGTCAGATGGAGACGATAGCAATTCAAGAGAAGCAGGAGAACTATCACTTGAAACCACCTTTTAGGTAACAAACATACCTCTCATATAGCTCTATTTTTTGATGTTTAGTACCTTCTGTTTTAGAGTACATCTTTTCAAAATAAGGATATTCAGAACTACAGTGTTCCTTGATTCCTAAAGGAGTTGCTATAAGAATAAAACCAACTATATAATATTTGAGTTTAACTTGAACCCCGAATAAATCCAATTTTATCTGTAACGTTTCCCCAAGGAATATCGGTTTTGTACATGTATTTCGGCACTGTTATTGACTAGATTATGCGTTCTAATGAGTATTTAGGATAACACGGTGCGGTCGTCAGCAAAAATTTCAGTGTGGCAGCCGGACCTGTAGTAAGGTATTCTCTACATTTACAAATCAACCAACCAAGGCACGATATAGCTTCATACATCTGTCTTGCAGAATTAGGAAAAAAGTATTATGATTGGACTTATACATTCTCCTATATATCTACATTAAAAGTTACCAAGTTCTTGGATTTCACAAATCATCTCTAATATAGTTTATAGTTTTTTCTTGATTGAGTTAGATTTTGACATTTTAACCCATAAAAAAATGTTATGGATAGCGAACTTGAGTTATACTTTTTTTAACATGGTCATTTGTTCTATTTAAGCGGATCAAGAACAGGAATCCATCTAATATAAAACACATATGAAAAAATCCTACAATTTCTACAACGGTATCCATGTTTCCTTGGTTCATTTTCAATATTATTTATGATCTTTCCTCTGCGGTTCCATTGTTTTATATTATATAGATGACACGTATAGAAAATATCATGGTTATTTTCAGGTATGTTATGAGAGAGCCCATTTTGTGATGTTCATATTTATTGCATCGTGTTGTGTACATTCATAATGGTCCAAATATTATTGGCTAAATCTTTTTTCATATTCTGCTCAGCTTCCAAGTCCAGACCACACTATAGTCCATGATTCTAGTCCATGATTCTTGATGTAACGCAAGAGGAGGTGAATCACTGTGCAATTTGAATCAGATGAAGCGGCCACCATTGTTTCCGGTGCTTCAATGTTGATGAACTATGACATACTGATGGCATCGCAGTTTACCTCCCCAATACTGATCGCCAGTCACTCTGGGGCTCAAAAAGCAGGAAAGCTAAATCACTGTTCTATTCAATTGTGTGCTAAATTCAATACAGATCACCTAATAGTTAAGAGTGCTTGCCGAATCTTGATCATGAAAATTATTGTTCACGTCTATCTATCAGTACTTCACCGGATTCCTCTGGCCTGCCATTTAACTTGACGAACAAAAAAATTCCATCTTGTCATACATTCGACATTGATAATGGCATGATGCTTGATTTTGTTAGGAAAAACTTTTTTGTTGTGATTAATTGAATGGCTATAAAAGTTATAAATACCATTGAGTCTTCTGAATATTATGAGAGAAATTTGTGATCCAAAATAGTTCAGTGTGATATACACAGTGAAAATTACACTACTAGGAAAAAGCGTATAGGTAGACAAGTTACTCTGTGGCGCATATGTAAATCCATGCACCACAGAGACTTGTCAGTGGCGCATTAGGAAACATCCGCCACAGAAACTTAGAAGTTCTGTGGCGCATTTCGTGCAACATGCGCCACAAATGTTTGGTGGGACCAGCCAACCGGGGTGGGGCGATCCAAGTTCTGTGGCGCATAATGAGATATGCGCCACAAAACTTGGAGGCAGGCCCCACCATGGATACTTTTTCACCCACGTTCTGTGGCGCATGTGTGGGTATGCGCCACAGATATGTTTCACTTCTGTGGCGCATATCCACACATGCGCCACATAAACCTAACCCTAGATCCCACCACTTTAATCTGTACCATAAGTTCTGAGGCGCATATGGACTTATGCGCCACAAAAGTTTGAGCATCTGTGGCGCATTCCTTCCATATGCGCCATATATGAGGGCGTCCAGATCTATGTTAAAAAGGTGACAAGCTCCCACCTTATCTATCCACCACCACCCATTTCACATCTCTTCCTTTCTATCTCCTCCCAACTCGTCTTCCTCCTCCCTCACACCCTATTTTGTCCATAGTTTCTCTATTTTCTTGTAACTAAACCTACTTTAGTCCATAGATTGGTAAGTGGAAGCTTCCCTCCAACTTGTAGATCTAAAAGTTCCTTACTTTTCTCTCTAACATCTCTATTTGTTTACTAATTTCCTCTCCACCAACTTGTAGATAAAATTTTCCACACTCTCTCATCGCGCGGTCTCGTCTCGCTATTATTGTGTCTACTAGGTGAGTACTTGGCCATGAACATGTAGGTGAAGCTCTTGTCGCGCGGGCGGTGTGTGTGTGCGATCCATGGCGAGACGATGCTTGTGTGGTGCATGCATGTTTGCATTCGGAGGAAGTTTTTTGTTGCTTGCTTGTTGTTGTCCCGGCCGGTGTGGTGCATGGATGTTTGCCGAAATGTTGATTCATTTCCATTTCGGCAAATTTTTGCACTACCCATATGTCCTAATTTTAGGAAAGGTCATGCCGATTTTTTCCGGCTAGCATTCATGCATGTGTGTGTTCATATGGTGTGGTTCTCACCTATACTCTCTGTTTTGACCGCTTAGGCAACCATGGTCCTCACGATGAGCGAAGGTCGAATTGCTAGGTACAAGAAAGACGCGAAGGAGGACATGATTCTGAACAACAAGACCATGATAAGATGTCCATGTCGAACATGCAAACTGCAGCGCTGGATCGACCCTGATTCTGGACAATTGGAGGGTCACCTGCTCAAGCGCGGTTTCATGCGCGACCTCAATGAGGCGCCAACAGGACATGGTGGTCACGAAGACGTGGGCGGGCAAGAAGACGAAGAGTCTACCGGGCATGATCATCATGACGAAGGAGATGTCGGCGGGCATGATCAGCATGGAGAAGGACATGGTGACGGGCATGATCATCATGAAGAAGGACAAGACGTGAACACACAGACGCTGCTAACTTCGGTCTTGCAGGACCCTCATGTTCAAGAACTGCTCCTCAAGGAGACGAGCAACGACAAAGCTGCAGCCAGAGAGAAAGCCAAGCTGGCCCAAATGGAGGTAGACAGGATGACTCCATTTTATCCTGGGTGTCGCCCCGAGAATACACGTTTGAGTGTAACGCTCAAGGCTCTGGAGATGAAGGCCGAACACAAATGGACCGATGTGAGCTTCAACGCGAACATGGAATACTGGCACGACCGACTTCCTGATACATTGCAAATGTATCTATAATTTTTGATGTTCCATGCTTGGTTTTATCCACTTTCTTGTGTTTTGTTCCAACTTTGGAGTACTTTTCATATGATTTCTTGGACTAACCTATTAACAAGAGCCACAGTGCCAGCTACCTATTTTCTGCTGTTTTTGGTTCCAGGAAAGTCAGAAAATGAATATTCTCGAAATTAGACGGGACAAAAGCCAAAGTGCCTATTTTTCCGGAAGGGATCAAGTGCCAGAATATGAGACGGAGAAGGGCCAGGGAGCCACCACACCACCTGGCCGCGCGGCCAGGCCTGGCCCGCGCCAGGGGGTGGTGTGGCCGCTCCCGGCACCCCCTCGGCCTCTCCTTCCGCCTATATATTGCCCTCGGGACGAAAACCCTAAGTACCGGATAAAAAATCCACGAAAGAGTCTGTAGCCACCGTCATCTCCATCCCTAGATCAGGAGGGATCTGAATCTCTTCCCGGCACCCTACCGGAGAGGGGAATTCACCCTGGAGGCCTTCTTCATGTAGCATCCCAATTGTCTAACAATTGTAATGCTACTTGGTCTAGTAATATAATGGATACTTCAGATATATAATTTTTGCATCATAATTATATCATGCTCATGTCATCATGCCACCTTGCATTTGAGCATCATATAAAACCCTTTTCCATTTGGCTCTTATCTTATATGCATCATTAATTGTATTTGCCTCTTGATATTGTATCTGGTTCTTGATATATTGTTTAAATGCCCAAGTTGAGTTGGGGGCATATATTTTGTTAACTCCACCACCTTTCCTTCACCACCTTATAATTCCACCATCCAACTAGACATGAGCTTGGCACTTATTGGTTTTACCTCTAGCTCATGTGGGTTGGGATGGATCCAATTCTTTTCCACATGCTCTCATCTTGGCATCATTTTGTTTTCACATTATTGATATATGAGAGCCACTTGGCCACCTTTGCATGCCTTGTGAGTGGGACCCTTTCTCCTAGCTCCCATATGGATGATTATGGAATTATGCTCATGTTGGGGTATTTTTGGGACTATTGAGCATCTAGTGGCACATACACACTAGCAAGTCCCATTTCTATTCACACATGGTCATCTCCATCTATTCCACATGGGGCATCCTTTTTAATTCTTTTTGCTTGGCTTTTATTCCAATTTTGGGAATGCAAAATAATAATGCCATGTAACAATATTGTTTTCACAAGAATCAACATGGCAATAAATATTTGCATGGGCCATGCAAGTACCACCTTTTGCTTGTCATTTGGATTTTATTTGATTCTTGAGTGATTCATCTCTATCTCTATCCCTTCTTTTGGGCTTGATCTATTTTGATCTTGCTTAAACCTCATCACCATCTCTACCTCTATCTATACCTAATCTAAAACCTCCCTCTCTCCCTAACCCTAGCATACCACACCTTCCCCTCTCTCGGTCTCCCCTTTTCTCTCTACCAGCTGGCCCCACCTGGCCCCCTCTCTCCCTGGCCCCACCTAGCTGCCACCCCACCCCAAACCCTAGCTACCCCAAACCCTAACCGAGCCACCACCCTAGCTCCAAACCTAGCTCCAACCCGAGCTCCTCCCTCCCTCTCTTTTGTCTCTCTGCCTAAGGACCCCACCACCCGAGCCTGGCCTGCCCTGCCCCACCTGCCAGCTCCCTACCCCTTCACCACCTCGCCCTGCTCCTGCCCCTGCCCGAGCACGTGAGTAGGAGAGGAGGAAAAAGGTGCCCGAGCCACCTTTCCCCTCCACCACGCCATCTACCCACTCCCTCTCTCCATTCCTATCCTCTCCCACCTCTCTGCCTCGCCTCTGCTTCGCCAGATCCGCCCCAAGCCGGCCCCTCTCCTTCCTTCTTCCCCACCGCCACCAGCTACCCCATAGCCGCCCACCGTCGGCCTCTACTCCGTTCCGTTGATCCAGTCGAGCCGCGCGTCCGTGAAGTGGCCTGGAAGATCGAGGAGGCTCCCCTGCATCGTCCGGTACTCGCCGTCGAGGAGGAGGAGCCCTAGGAGCGCTGGACCACCACCGACCCGACGCGAAACCCTAGTCCTCGGTCCGTCTGCGTCATCGCCGTTCCCCTGCGCCTCGAGCCGATCCGACCACACTGACACCCCCTCGGTGAGCCACGCAACCTCCCTGGCATGGTCCCCTTCGCCGTGAAGCCCTAGAACCGCCGGCCCTTACGTCGAACGCCCTCCGCGCGCCGCCGCTCGTTTCTGTGTGCTCGCTTCCGCCCGCATAGCAGCCCTATCTAGTCCTCGCCCACCTCCCAGACAGCAACCCCCAGCCACCGCAGCGGTAGCCGCCTCCGCGCGCGACCCCTAGGTCGCCGGATCGAGCCCCGCATCGCGTCTCGAGCCCTGTCGAGCACCGATCGATCGGCAGAGGGCAGAGGAAGAAGCACAGTACGCGTCACCGTTTTGCACAAAACCCCCTCCTAGTTTTTATGCCTAACCCGCGGTACCTCGTGGCCCACCAGACAGCCACCCAGTCAATCTTGCAAAGAACCCCCCCGTTTAACCCCAGCCTTAACCCGCGCTCCCTGGATCTACCACGTGTCGTGTCCCCGCTGGCGCGCCCGCGAGTGGGTCCGCGTGAGCCGTGGCCCCACATGTCATTTGCTAGGGCTAGATCAAGCTGCGGTGAGAAAAGCTGTTCTGCGCGCTGAGCTGCTGAGTCAGCCAGTGACCCCACCCGTCAGTGACTGTGTCTGGATCTGTCTGGGTATAAAAAGGTTTTCTGTAATCTGTTTAAATTCAAATCTTTTTCAAATTATTTCAAATTCAAATTTATTTCTGTTTTAAAATAACTTTTAAAATACAAACCCAGTTAATACAAATAATATATGTTTTCAAATCAGAAAAATATGAGGAATTCAAATATGCCATCTAAAATATATTTTGGACACTTTATTTTCCAAGTTAATTAAAATTACAAATGAATGCCCTTTTTCCTTAATTAATTAATAACTTTTGATTTATAACTCCAAATTTAACAAATGATATGTCTAAAATGATTAGCTCGACGAGACCTTTCTGTTTATGCATTCCATGTTTTGATTTGAAGCATGCATCATATAAATATAATGTGTACAGCAACTAATATGAGGATAAAATGGGGCCAAAACTCAATAAAATGATTTATTCTTGTATCCCACACCTCACCCATGCCATGCTACTTGATTGCCATGCAAATTGTGCATCATTCATCATGGCATGATTGTTTGCTTGATGCATTTTATTCATATGCTTGCGCACTTTATTTATGTTGGCCCTTGTTTGTTTGGTTCTTCTTCGAATAGACGCTGAGCAGGGGATATACCAAGAGAACCAGGAGCACTACCCAGATCCTTCTCTTGCTTCAACTGAGCTGCCAGGCAAGCACTACCACATGCTTGCATACATACAGTACCTATTGCCTCTTTCTTATTCTTGCATCATTGAGTCGCGATTGCATTAAATTGAATCCCAAGTATTGCATAGCCTTTACATTTAAACCCCACAGAAGCTTGTTCCTCCATCCCATGAGCCATTACTACAGGGGTTGCTTGAGCCATGCGAGTCGTAGAACAGCATGTGTAGGGTATGTGAGTGTCTGATGGATAACGAGGTACCTAAACAACTTAACCTGAGTAGTAATGGGATAACTAATGAAAGTGGCATCGGTGAGCCATATTCGCTATTTGGTTTTTCAGGCTCACTTGTGTCCCGTAGGACCCCGAGTACTTGATTCCTGTTCCTTGAATATTCGCGCTATCCACATCCGGGAGGCTTATGAACCCCCCTGAGCCAGAGCTTGATTCATTCTTATTTCTTGGGGCCACAAACTAGTTTGAGATTTTATTTACTATCCTGTACTTATGCCATGCTTTACTGCTTTATTTAAATTGTGCGAAGTACTGCACACTGTACTATTTAGGTCCGTGACCCGTTTTCGCTGTATCGACAAGCCCAGTCACACTTTCGGGTTCCCAGTCGTTTACAGCCGGCCACACAAACCTTGAGTCCGTCTCGTAGCCGGCCAGCTTCGTTGCGGGTAGCTTAATGGGGTGGCCCCCTGAAATATTTCTGAATCCTGTGATCGCTTTGTCGTGACTGCCTCGTTGGGTTTTGATTTGGTTTTTCCGAGGCATATCGAGTGTGTGTTGCTATTTGTGCACCCCTGCAGGGTAAAACTTTCTGAAAGCCGTGTCCGCGGTTATGGACGACTTGGAGCACAGTTTCTCGATCATAGACAAGCATAACTAAAGTACCGCTTTTAATTTGACTAGACTAGGTACCTGACTAGTAAATAGTGCAATACTCACGGAATGGATAATAAAACTGCCAACGGATGGGGGGTTGTTCGTCCGCTTCCTCGTCGGTAAGCGAGGAGGAGGATGGATCTGTGGATATTACCGTTATAACTGTTATAACTGTTGTTATTAATTCACGGACATCCGTCTATCTCTGGTTAGGCGGATGGTTAGCGAGTTTCTATAGAATTGCTAGGGTCTATCTTTTGCTGCAATTGCGTCACCCCAGGTTGTGTCCCCTTTAGAGGCATAAAGACTTGCTGAGTACCCCTAGGGTCTCACACGATAAATTATTGGTTCAGATGAACAGGTACACTCACAAGACGGATACTGGGTGGAAGAGACGGGCGATGTGGGCAACGATCATTCGGTGTAGAGATTCCGGGAACGGGGATCCGTGAGATCTGTGGGCGGGATCTGCTTATTTATGGGGCATCTTATGCCGATTTGCTTCTTATCCGTACTCGGATTTTGTCTTCCGCTTCCGCCTGATACTCTGATGTTTGATGTATGAGGAGATATCCTAAACTATTATATCTATCTAGGATATTTGGATCTTGCCGTATGGCATTGCTATATTTCCTTTCTTTTTAGATGGAATGGCTCTGATGTACTGTTGTATGGTGGCTTGCATACATACTCATTTGTGTATGTAGTTGATCCCTTCGCCTGCCGATTACGCCGCCCGTTCTTGTCCCGATGTTTGGAAATGGTTGGGACGGCCGAAAGGTCTACCTGTGAGTGGCATTTGGGCCCCACCGTACTATTTCAACCATTTCTGCTCATCCAGGCTTGTAACTAGGAGCGTAATTCACCGAGGTAGTTACACTTCATCACCATGTAAGCCTCCGGTGTGATGCGTGAGTAGTTCATCCTTGGACTACGGATCCATGTAGTAGCTAGATGGCTGGTTCTCCTCCTTTGTGCTTTCATGTTTAGATCTTGTGAGCTCTGTTCATGATCAAGATCATCTATTTGTAATTCATACATGTTGTGTTTGCGGGGATCCGATGGATATTGAGATGCTATTTCAGATTGATTATTGATTCTATCATGTCTTTGTTATTTGTGATCTTGCATGCTTTCAGTTGTTAGTAGCTATCTTGGCCAAGTAGATGCTAGCAACTCCAAGAGTTAGTATTTATGCTCGATAGTGGGTTCATGCCTCTGGTAATCTGGGGAAGTGACAGAAATCTCTAAGGTACTAGATGTGCTGTTGCTACTAGGGAGAAAACAACAGTCCTTTGTTCATAGAACAATCGTATTGTTTACTTTACACGCAGTTCGTAAAGTAATCAATCTGTTGCTTGCGACTTAATACTGGAGGGCGTTCGGATGATAACCTGAAGGGGGATTATTAGTCATAGATGCAGTTGGATGGCGGTCTATGTATTATGTTGTATTGCCCAATCAAGTCTCAAAGGAGTCAAGATGATTAGTATATGCATGTATTGCTTTCTCGGTGTTTGTCGATTGCCCCGCTGTAATTTGTTCACCCAGTATGTTATCTATCTAAGGAGAGCCACCTCTAGTGAACTATGGATCCCGATCCTTTCTCTTTATATACAATCTACAATCTTTTACTGCCTTGTGTTTATTTTCTATAAACTTTTACTTCTTTCCATTCGATACGTTTAATCCTTTGTTTTCTGCAAAACACGCTGAGATTGAAAACCTCATCACAAGTTGGGGACAAAGTTCTGTGGTTGTGTTGTGCAGGTCTCCACGTTGCTACTAGCACCGGTAGTGCGCCCTGCCAAAGCTCAGCTAGTAACACCTTTGGGGTGTTTCCTTGCTCCTACTGGTTCGATTAAACCTTGGTTTCATAACTGAGGGAAAACTTGCTGCTGTGCTCATCATACCTTCCTCTTGGGGTTCCCAACGAGCTCTACGTCGAACGACGAGCACATCAAGATCTTTTCTGGCGCCGTTGCCGGGGAACGAAGAAGAAGAAACTCCCACGTCAACACCGCACCAGCATTTTTCTGGCGCCGTTGCCGGGGAGTCAAGGACATCTTCACAAGGGGAGTCCCTCATAACCAATCTCTTTACTTTGTTGTTTTTGTTTTGCTTAGTTTCTTTTTGCTTTGGTTGTTTGTTTTGTTCTTAAAAAAACACAAAAAAAATTAGTTTTACTAGTTTGCTTTCTTATTTGAAAACCCAAAAAAATGACTACTCTTGAAAACACTAAGTTGTGTGACTTCACTAGCACCAACAACAATGATTTTATGAGCACACCTATTGCTCCACCTGTGGCTGAAAATACTTTCTTTGAGATAAAACCTACTTTGCTCAATCTTGTTATGAGAGAACAATTTTCTGTTATTGGTAATGAAGATGCTGCTTCCCATCTAAATAACTTTGTTGAACTTTGTGAGATGCAAAAGAATAGGGATATAGATGGTGATATTATTAAGCTGAAATTATTTCCTTTCTCTTTGAGAGGAAAAGCTAAAGAGTGGTTGAATTCGTTAACTAGGAATAGTATTGATTCTTGGACTAAGTGCAAAGATGCTTTTATTGGAAAATACTATCCTCCTGCTAAGATTATATCCATGAGAAGTGAAATAATGAAGTTTAAACAACTTGATAATGAGCATGTTGCTCAAGCTTGGGAAAGAATGAAATCTTTGGTAAAGAATTGTCCCACTCATGGACTGACTGCTTGGATGATCATCCAAACTTTTTATGCAGGATTGAACTATTCTTCAAGGAACCTATTGGATTCTTATACTGGAGGTACCTTTATGACCATCACTTTGGGTGCTGCAACAAAACTTCTAGACAATATGATGGTTAATTATTCCGAATGGCATACTGAGAGAGCTCCACAAGGTAAGAAGGTAAATTCTGTTGAGGAAACCTCCTCCTTGAGTGATAAGATTGATATTATTATGTCTATGCTTGTTAATGGGAAAGCCCATATTGATCCAAATAATGTTCCTTTAGCCTCTTTGGTTGCTCAAGAAGAGCAAGTTGATGTGAACTTCATAAGAAATAACAACTTTGGCAACAATGCTTATGGTAATAATGCTTATAGGAACAATTTTGGTAACAACAATTATAGGCCCTACCCTCCTAGTAATACTTATGGCTATAATGGTAAATCTGGATTACCTAGTGAAGGAAGAATTTTAGAAGTTGAAAGAGCCACTAAAAACTTCATGCAAATGCAATATGAGCAAAATAAGCTATTCACTAAAACTATGGAGGAAAAATCTACCATTTTGAAAAATATTAGCCATCAACTTGAGAGTCTAAATAGGGAAATTCCTAGTTTACAATTGAAACTCTCTAATGCTGAAAGGAATATATCATCTCTATCTGAAGCTCAATCTTCATTGATTAATAAAATGGCTAATAAACCTGAAACTAATGATAATCCCTTTGCAGCTACTAATGCTACACAAGTAAGAATTGATGAAAATGTTAGACTATTAGCTGAATTACATGCTAAGTGGGAAAGAGAAGATGAAATTGTTAGAAACATTAGTGTTTCTACTATCACCACCTCTAGTTTTGAGGCTAGTAATAGTTCTACTACTTTGGATGATAAAGTTGATTTTGATCTTGATGGTTGCAATATCTCTGAAGTTATTAAGTTCCTACAAAAGCTTGCTAAAAGTCCTAATGCTAGCACTATGAACATGGCCTTTACAAAACACATTACCGATGCTCTCATAAAGATTAAGGAAGAAAATATGAAACATAAAGCTTCTATTCCTATAAAACAAAAGGATGGTTGGGAACCCATCATTAATATGAAAGTGAATGACTTTGATTTCAAAGCTTTGTGTGATCTTGATAGTAGTGTTTCTATTATGCCTAGAAGGATTTATGATATGCTTGATTTGCCTCCTCTTGAAGATTGTTATTTGAATGTCCTACTTGATGATAATGCTAAAAAGAAACTCATGGGGAGTCTTAATGATGTTCTTATTATGGTTAACGATTCCTATGTTCCCGTTGATTTCTATGTTTTGGATGTTGAATACAATTCTTCTTGTCCTATTACTTTAGGAAGACCTTTTCTTAGAACTGTTGGTGCCATCATTGATATGAAAAAGGCACCATTAAATATCAACTCCCACTCAAGAAAGGTATAGAACACTTCCCTAAAAAGAGATAAAAGATTTCTTTTGCTTCTCCTATGAAAAACAAATTTGGTCTTAATGCTTCTTCATTTGAGAACACTTGATTCTTTCTTTTCTTCTTATGCCTAACTTAAAGGCGTTAAAGAAAAGTACTTATTGGGAGATAACCCAAAAGTTTTAGATGAGCCTTGGAAGTTATTACCTCTATAATAACCTCTCCTTATCCTTTTTATTTGCTTTTTATGCCAAGAGTAACCTCTAATGAGAGAGAAGTAATGATTGGGAAAGTTGCTGTCCCGAAACAGATTTTTGTGCTTTACCGTAAAAATTTGTGAGAGAGCTCTGTATGTAGGATTGAGCTGTAATTGTTTGTGCTTCTGCCCCAGGTTGTTATGTAACTTTCATTAGTTCAACACTTTTTGATTTGAGCAACAGAAGGTCTTCGAAAAAATTCGTCTTCACCTGCTGGTCTGTTTTGACATATTTCTGCCATTTTCTGCATTTGCTTCTTGTGGGTTCCTTTTTGAGTTCTTTTGGGGAATTGAGCTTTTTGAGGGAAGTGCTATAGTACCTAGTGTTCTAATGAAATTTTATTTGGTGTTAGAACTGAACCTTAAGACTTATTTATCTTGAGTGCACTAATGTTGCTAATAAAGATTGTGTGAAGTTTTGTATGAAGGAAAATTTTCAGGTGTATGGAAGGAATGAGTAATAAGATGAAGGATGGACTAAAGCTCAAGCTTGGGGATGCCACACGTGTCACCCCAAGAAATGTCCAAGAAGTACAAGCGTCAAAGCTTGGGGATGCCATGCGTGTCACCCCAAGAAATATCCAAGAAGTACAAGCGTCAAAGCTTGGGGATGCCCAAGGCATCCCCTTCTTCATCAATAAAAATCCCAGGTTTCTTCCAAAAGCTTCATTTTTATTGTTTCATGCACAGTTGTGTTGTTCTTGGAGCGTCTTCTTTTTCATTTTTGTTTTGGTTTTTAGTTTGCTTGGTTTGCTTAGTTTTCTTAATAAGTTGGTTGGACCCCCTCTTTCATACATTGGTTTGCAAATAGTTTGGTTTGGTTTGGAAAAGAGTAGGAAAGTTCATGCTTAAGTGGTAAAGAGAGCTCGTTTTTGACTGTGGCCTGTGCTTTGTCATGCCATGCTTGATATTGTTTTGGCTTTACGCTTAGTATTCTTTGCTGTAGCATGACTTATTATAAACAATTGAGATTGCTTAATATGCCTTGGATGAATCATGCGTTGTTTTAGCATATTAAAGCATAGTATAGTGGTATTCTCCTTTGATGCTTTATTTGGGTTGACTTGGCGCATGCTCACACCATGTTATGACTGTCACAAGTCACCATAGCCTTTATGATCCTTTAGTTTTCAACTTGTAATATCACTTTATGCTTTGATCAATGATGTTTTATCGCTCTGCATGATTATGGCCATTATTGCTCTCTTAGTTTGTCACTCCCAGTCTTTTGCTAGCCTCCACAACCAAGTATGAGTTCCACTCATGCATGCAAATCCCTAAACCAAGTTATTCCAAAGAGTCCACCATACCTACCTACTAGCTTATGCTATTCCAAGTATATTCATGCTTTTGTTTACCTTCCAAATTAAACTTGTTATGAGAAAACTAGTGATTAAAGCTCTCACGAACTTGATGGCACACTTTACTTTTGGCATCTAATAAACTTGAACCATTGGGTCCTTCTTTGTTGCGTATATGCTTGCGCTTTATATGTTGAAATTAGCAGAACCATGTTTCATGGGGAACGCTGTCAACATTGCACTTGTACTTTGTACCCCGTTGATATCATGTTCTTTTGCTTACGGATCCCAACGGCGTGAAATAAAAGTGGAACTTGTAAGATCATGGAGTTTGTATGTGTGTTAGAGAAACGCCTGGGCCGCTATCCTAAGCCATGCCTAATCATGGTGGAAACTTGCAACATCACCATAATGAGCACTCTATGAAGCATCCTCAATAAAAACCTATGCAAATAGCAAATAAAAAGATCGCTGAGATGCTCATTTTCTGCTTGCCTTGTCATTTTGATTATGGTAAAGCTCCCGTATCATGTGCAAGGGGTACCCTGTTGGCGGTTCTTAATGATACACATATACTTACAATGACAAGAGCTTACTCGTGACTGAAGTTGAGTAGCATGAGGATCGGTCTTCGTAAGTAAGGGGCATGAGATTTCGGTTTATAACTTGTCAAGCATATCTTCTTAGTTGTGTCACTTTAACCTTAATCACCTTCAAGATGCTTATGATAGGGGCAATGAGAGTTGAAAGTTATAAGTACCATAATTTTTGGAAGCTCTTTATGAGACTTGAATCCCTACTTCCTTTTACAAAGGCCTTTCTTCCACTTATATATTGAGTCTCCACCTTCTACCTTTATGCACTTACTTTGAGAGCGTAGTGGCCATTCATTATTCTATGTGCATTGTCCCAAGACTAGTTGATTGATGCATAACTTGATATTGCTTGTTTTAAACTATTGTATCTAGTCATTCTTATGAACTTTGAAGGTGTCATATGCATTTATATTTGCTACTCTATTGAGGGACAAGCTGATTACTATTATGCTATGTTTTCTTTATGTGAAACAAACAAACGTCTTGAAAAGCATTGTTATTCATGAATCTTTTGTTTGTGCCTTTTCATGTTGCATCATAGTTTCTTTGCTTATTGCTAGAACTTTGGCTTTCATGTTATGATTGAATTACTATGATCCCAGCTTTGAATGTTTTGCAAATACTTTGATCAAGTCTTTGATGGTGCATGTCACCTCAAAAATTATTCTTTCTTTTTATCACTTACCTACTAGAGGACGAGCAGGAGTTAAGCTTGGGGATGTTGATACATTGCAAATGTATCTATAATTTTTGATGTTCCATGCTTGGTTTTATCCACTTTCTTGTGTTTTGTTCCAACTTTGGAGTACTTTTCATATGATTTCTTGGACTAACCTATTAACAAGAGCCACAGTGCCAGCTGCCTGTTTTCTGCTGTTTTTGGTTCCAGGAAAGTCAGAAAATGAATATTCTCGGAATTGGACGGGACAAAAGCCAAAGTGCCTATTTTTCCGGAAGGGATCAAGTGACAGAATACGAGACGGAGAAGGGCCAGGGAGCCACCACACCACCTGGCCACGCGGCCAGGCCTGGCCCGCGCCAGGGGGTGGTGTGGCCGCTCCCGGCACCCCCTCGACCTCTCCTTCCGCCTATATATTGCCCTCAGAACGAAAACCCTAAGTACCGGATCAAAAATCCACGAAAGAGTCTATAGCCGCTGTCATCTCCATCCCTAGATCGGGAGGGATCTGAAGCTCTTCCCGGCACCCTGCCGGAGAGGGGAATTCACCCTGGAGGCCTTCTTCATCACCATGCAAGCCTCCGGTGTGATGCGTGAGTAGTTCATCCTTGGACTACGGATCCATGTAGTAGCTAGATGGCTGGTTCTCCTCCTTTGTGCTTTCATGTTTAGATCTTGTGAGCTCCGTTCATGATCAAGATCATCTATTTGTAATTCATACATGTTGTGTTTGCGGGGATCCGATGGATATTGAGATGCTATTTCAGATTGATTATTGATTCTATCATGTATTTGTTATTTGTGATCTTGCATGCTTTCCGTTGTTAGTAGCTATCTTGGCCAAGTAGATGCTAGCAACTCCAAGAGTTAGTATTTATGCTCGATAGTGGGTTCATGCCTCTGGTAATCTGGGGAAGTGAAATAAATCTCTAAGGTACTAGATGTGCTGTTGCTACTAGGGAGAAAACAACAATCGTTTGTTCATAGAACAATTGTATTGTTTACTTTACACGTAGTTCGTAAATCAATAATATATTGCTTGCAACTTAATACTGAAGGGGATTCGGATGATAACCTAAAGGTGGATTATTAGTCATAGATGCAGTTGGATGGCGGTCTATGTATTATGTTGTATTGCCCAATCAAGTCTCAAAGGAGTCAAGATGATTAGTATATGCATGTATTACTTTCTCGGTGTTTGTCAATTGCCCCGTTGTAATTTGTTCACCCAACATGTTATCTATCTAAGGAGAGCCACCTCTAGTGAACTATGGATCCTGGTCCTTTCTCTTTACATATAATCTACAATCTTTTACTCCTTTGTGTTTTTACTTTCTGCCAACTTTTACTTCTTTCCATTAGATACGTTTAATCCTTTGTTTTCCGCAAAACACGGTGAGATTGACAACCTCATCGCAAGTTGGGGACAAAGTTCTGTGGTTGTGTTGTGCAGGTCTCCACGTTGCTACTAGCACCGGTAGTGCGCCCTGCCAAAGCTCAGCTAGTAACACCTTTGGGGTGTTTCCTTGCCCCTACTGGTTCGATTAAACCTTGGTTTCATAACTGAGGGAAAACTTGCTGCTGTGCTCATCATACCTTCCTCTTGGGGTTCCCAACAAGCTCTACGTCGAACGACGAGCACATCACTTCCTAAGGGGAACACATTGCCAACAATTATCGAGGAGGCCAAGAAAATCATGTGCCCTCTCGACCTACCACACATTAAATACCACACATGCATCAATGATTGCGCACTATCGGAACGAGTGCGCGGATAGAACCACATGTCCGGTGTGCGGCCAAGGACGGTACAAGAGAGGGAACAAGAAAGTTCCTCAAAAAGTGGTATGGTACTTTCCTATCACCCCCCGTCTATAGCAATATTTCATAGATCCTAAGGAAGCAAAGCTCATGCAATGGCACGCGAAAAGAGAGAAACCCGAAGATGATCTAGAGAAGGGAAAGATCCTGACACACCCTTCAGACGCTAGCTAGTGGAATGCATTAGACATCGAGTTCGAAGAGTTCGGGGGCGATGCAAGGAACGTCAGGTTGGGTATGAGCACCGATGGACTCAATCCTTTTGGAAACCAGAATAGCATGCATAACACCTGGCCCGTGTTTGTATGGCTGTACAACCTCCCCTCGTGGCTATGCACGAAGCAAAGGTATGTACACATGAGAATTCTTATTCAGGGGCCAAAACAACCAGGTATCGATATGCATCTGTATCTTGGGCTATTGAGAGAGGAGTTAGCCATCTTGTAGGAGACGTCGGCCCATACGTGGGACGCCTACACTGAAGAATATTTCCATCTGAGAGTCGCGTTGCTCACGACCGTGCAGGACTATCCTGGTTACGCATATGTATCGACCCATGTGAACCACAGACACAATGCATGCGTCAAGTGCATGGATGAGACACCGCATCTCCAGCTACCAAGGGATCCCGGGTCTTCGAAAACCGTGTTCCAAGGTACTCGAAAGTGGCTCCACATGGATCACTCGTGGAGAAAACATGGTGACCTGTTCAATGGTAAGGACGAGCTCAAAAGAGCCCCGCGTCCGAGGATCGGTGAAGAAATCAAGGAGCTTTTGAATAATTGGGTAGATTACCCTGCGCCGGGAAAAAAGCGACCGAGGACAAAGCCGCTGCTGGGTGTATGGAAAGCAAGGTCTATTTTCTAGGACCTGCCATATTGGAAGGTCCTTCACACTCCCCATAGCCTCGATGTAATGCACATCAAGAACGAACGTTACCGAGAGTCTGCTTGGCACTCTACTGAACATGCCGGAGAGGACCAAGGATGGGCTGAAAGCAAGAAAGGACCTTAAATTGCTTGGCATCAAGAAAGATCTTCAGTACCCTGATAGTGATGATGATGATCAGACGGAAGGGACTCAAGGTCGCCGCAAAAGAGTTAGGAAGAATGAGGTGGTGCTTCGCGCTGCCTGCTTCACTCTGAGTCTAGAGGAGCTCGAGCAGTTTTTCAGGTGCCTCCTAGGAGTGAAAGTTCCTCACGGTTACTCGGGGAAGATAAGCAGATATCTGGACGTGGCGAAGAAGAGGTTCAGCGGTATGAAGTCTCACGACTGTCACGTGCTGATGACGCAGATACTCCCTATTGTGATCTATGGGATAATGGACGAGCATGTCCGGTTGGCCTCTGTAACTTTTTCGACGTCATATCTAGGAAGTCGATCGGGGTGAAGCAGCTCGACAGGCTACAGGAAGAGATCGTGATGATACTATGCGATCTTGAGATTTACTTCACGCCCGCATTCTACGACATCATGGTGCATCTGCTTGTACATGTCGTGGATGACATCACCCAGCTCGGGCTGACATTCCTGCACAACATGATGCCGTTTGAAAGGCTAAACGGTGTCATCAAAGGATTTGTTCGCAATAGGTCTCGTCCAGATGGAAGCATAGCCAAGGGCTTTCTGATCATGGTGCATCTGCTTGTACATGTCGTGGATGACTCCTCACCTCCCCCATTCATGTGGTGGTAACCCCTCCACATTAAAATGCCTCTTCACATCCCCCTTTAAAGTCCCTACTTTAAATGCATTAAAATTCTCCAAGTTTAATGCTCTCTCATTTAATAAAACTCTTTTATTAAATTTATTCAGAATTTTGTTAATTACTTTAATTAACAAACATTCACATATAACCCCTTGCAATATTTCAATATCACATGCAGAACCACTTTCTGCAATTTCACCCGAAACAATTTTCGGTTTCTATCGAAACAATTCCTGCACTTTGCAATTCTTTCGTCTGAAACATATGTGCTCCAAAATGGTGTCCGGTAACTCTTAAGTGTGTCACCCTACGGTTCGCGAATAATGCAAACATGATTGAGACTCCTCTCAGATCAATAATCAGAAGCGGGACCTAGAGATCCATACTGACTCCTACATATTCAACGATGACTTCTATGATCATGAGAACCTTTAATGCTTGTAACTAAATCCCTTTGTCTCGTGATATATTACATGTCTGAGATTCGATCATCGGTATCTCCATACCCAGTTTGATCTCGTTGCCGACATGCACTCTTTTCTCGTTCCCGTGATATAACATTCTAGTGATCACATCACTTTCTTGCAAGCTATCTTAATGTGATATCACCGAGAGGGCCCAGAGTATATCTATCCGTCATCGGATTGACAAATTCCACTCTTGATCCATGAGCCTCAACATAACACCTTTGTAGCACTGAACCCATCTTTATAGTCACCCTGTTACGGTGTGACGTTTGATGTTATCAAGATACTCTTCCGGTGTTAGCAATTAACATGATCTCATGGTCTAAGGATAAAGATTACTTCGTATGATGTTATAGCAATATAAACATAATGACTTTGATCATAATGCTATACTTCGGATGAATGTTCATCACATCATTCAACTAATGTTGTGACCTTGTTATTAACAACATCCAATGTCCATGATCAGGAAACCTTGATCATTTTGTTAATCAATAAGCTAGTCTATAAGAGAGGCATAACTAGGAACCATTTTTGTTTATTAAACACACATGTATTGATGTTTCCGATCAATACAATTATGGCATGCAAAATAAACATTTATCATAAACATGGAATAAGATAATAACCACTTTATTATTGCCTCTCGGGCATATTCCCTTCAGGCTCCTACTTGCACTAGAGTCAATAATCTAGTTTGAAAAACTTTGCGTATTGAAGACCTATGGCTTTCTGGTGTTGCATATACGCTATTGCTAGTGGTTAACATAACCTCCGGATCTGACAGTTTCAGGTCCATGTGTATTTGCATGTCTTTGCATCTCTACGCATCACTCATTCTCAAATGAGATGGCATTGTATACATTTGGTCCTTTGGTGAGACCTTTAGTTTGTTTTGATTAAAATATGTTAATATTATTGTCACACAATATATCTTCATAGTATTAGCCCACTTTGAACCACACCTAGTTTAATAACAAACTACTTAACACAAATGCCCTCCTTTGCTGCTACTATAGCAGTTATATACTTAGCCTTTTGTTGTAGTATCCGTCACAATGTCTTAACTTTGGAACTCATCCAAATCCACCATGGAACATCCTTTCCATTACATTGTGCCACCCATAGTCTGAATTGAGATAAATTTAATTTGTATCTTGTGACAAAACTAGTACCAATGTAACACTTTACAATGAACTACCTTTAACTATTTGTCACTTATACATGATATATTCTTAGTTCTTCCAAAGCTCATAAGAATATCTTTACTATCGTCCAATGATCATCTCATGAATCATTCTGGTATGTGCTCATAACATTTAGAGCATAGGACATTCTGGATATATACATATCATGGTATAATCGATCAAAATCTTCATGTGATTTTACTCACCAAGTGTTGAAACACTTGAATTTTTGATACAATTCTTTCCATGCAGCAAGAACCTTTCTTATTGTTTCCATATTGAACCCTTTCAATATCTCATATATGTATGTCTGGCACAACCATATTAGCGCCTCAATCTATCCATATAGATATTGATGCCAAATATTCCCGGTTTGCCCAAGTCTTTTATCGAAATCTCATTTTAATGAAATTCTTAACTTGTGTCAATACAAGATACATCATTTCCAATCAACAATATGTCCTCTACATAATGTATTAGAAATATGTCTCAGCGCTCCCACTTAATTTCTTGCAAATGCAAGCATCTTCATCATCTCCGATGAATTTAAACTCTTTTAACAGTTTCATCATGGTGAAGATTCCAACGCCGCTATGCTTACTTCAACTATTGAAGTTTGCATGCCCTTTTAGCACCCTTTGAATTAACAAAACCCTTTGGACCGTGTCTTGTACATGTCCTAGGTAACCATTCTATTAGAAGAACCTTGTTTTGTTTATTCAACTACCATATACCAAATTATATGTAGTGGTTGCTACATTAATCCGTCAAGACTAAATACCACTATGAAAGATCAAATCTTGTCATAGTCAACTCCTTGAACATTGTCATAAACTTCTTTCCGACATGTCGACTATTTCATAGATGTTAAACATCCATGTATTATTTCTTTATAGATGCAAACACAACCGATAGGCTTCACGCCTTTCCGGAGGGTCTTCCAAGTTCAGAAACTTGATTTCTCATGTATGGATACTATCACGGATTCTATAACTTCTAGTCATTTTATGGAGTCAGTGCCCATCATCGCTTCTTTGCATGTAGTCGGTTCATCATTGTCAAAAAAATAACGACTTGCTTATCAAATCACACTATTTGATTCTTACCGACCCACACGGTTCAATATGAACTCTAATCTCCGAGATCACAACCTTTGTAATCACGGGAGCCATGAGCATTGTGGCCGCCACCGGGACACTTTTTGGCGCTGCGCTACTTAGCACATATAGCTAAGGTTCAACAACCTTATAAAAGTTCTATTGTCCTCCCACTTAACTTTTCATGAAAAATTCCTTCTCAAGAAACTTGACGTTCCAAGTAACAAACTCTTTTGTCCTCGGTGTTATGGAGAAATTCCCAACAAATTCTTTGGGATAACCTACAAAGACGTGCTTATCTGACTTTGGTTGTAAACATTTTACTTATGCTTAGCATACCAAAATTTAAGAAAAGACAATTTGGGTTTTATCCCAAACTATAATTTATATGGTGTCATTTTAACGGATCACGATGGTGCTCTTTTTAGTGTAAAAGCAGTAGTCTCTAAAGCTTCAATCCTTAAAACATAATGGCAGTTTTTTAAATGACACCCTTGATCTTACCTTGTCAAACATGGTTTGGTTTCATCTCTCGAATATGCCATACTCCTATGGTTTATCGGGAAACACAAATCATGGAACAATTCCTCAAATCTTAGGTGTTTTTGCTAAACATGTAACTCAAATATCTTCCTTTATGATCGAATCATAAACTCTTTATTTTCTTGTTACAATGATTTTCCACTTCATCTTGAAAGTCTTTGAACAACTTTCAAATGTTTCATTCTTCTTCCTTATTAAGTAAATATATAGATATATTCACTTAAATCTCTAGAGAAAGCATATGAAGCAAAAAGATCCATCGCATATGGCTACACATAATGGACTATGCACATCAGCATGTACAATTTCCAATAAGCTAGTCATCCGTTCCTCTTTGGCCTATGAACGTAGTTTCAATTATCTCGAGGAAAGTTTCACATGCGTCAATTGATCAAAATCAAAGACTCCAAAAATCCATCAACATGGAGTTTCTTCATGTTTTCTTTTCAATATAATTTAAAAACAGCGATGTCACTTCATAAGTGATCTTTTAATCATTTGTCTTGCGACATTTTAGCAATAATGTTTATGGATGTGATTTCTCCCACTAGACTTGTAAAAGTTCATCCATCCTTTATGGAATACGGTAATTATTTGAACAACCATTGTTCTCGTAATACCGGAACAAAATAACAATTATTAAAACAAATCTTGAAGACTAGGTTTGACGACAACGAAAAACATAATAACACTTTATTTGTTTTCGTTGAACATCATCACTTATTCTCTTGCTAGTTACTTAGGCCATTGTAGTTCATGAATTGCGTTGTCCTGTATGACACTTCATATCAACCAATTCGGTATCCAATACCGGTATCCAATACCGGTATCCAATACCTTAGAACCACATTGTTTAACAAGCAAGGAATACAGCCATAACATGTATATCTTCTATATACCTAAGTTGGACATCTCCAACCTTTTATTTTCTGCCAAATATTTTATAGATTCTCTTTCAGCAATTCCTTTTCTTTTAAAAGAATCTATCAACATAAATAGTGGTGTCATTAACATGACACATGGTACAAAGCTTGTATATAGTCAAATACTAATACCTTTGGACTTGCACTTTGAAGTGGATCACCATCATCAAATGTTTGGCATTCTTTCAAAAATCCATTCTTTAGTAATCTTTTAGTGTAGTAAACATTTTACTTACATCTTCTATTCATCCTTATCATGACAACTTTCATGATCAAGCAACTATAGCTTATAAGGAAGAATGATGAGTATAATTTTAGTTCCCAAAACCTTTTGAAAGATCCGGATGCTTAGCATCTCCATCCTTCACAAATTCTCATACAATATGAGAACATGTATTTTGCTAAATTATACTCTATCATAATGCAACCAAAAACATTGTTTCAGATATCACAATATCTTTCACACATGATGGTTTCTGAAACAATTTTCAGCTTCTTTATAATCTTGATATAAAAACAACTTTTGAATATCAATAACCATGGAGGCAAACATGATACTTTAGATACTAACATTGGAATTCTTACTCTTGATTTCATACTACTTATTAAACTTCATGGAGTAAATAGAGTTTGATGAAAGTTTGCAATAGGACTTATAAACTTTAAATTGACATTCAAGACAATACGATACCAGTTCGTAAAGTAAATATCCAGAATTCTATAGTTCTGTTATCTCAATTAAAACTAAGCATAAGGTAGTAAACGGACGCCAATGACTACAACAAATTATGCAAATTCACTTAGATTTAGTTTATGACAAATTGAATTCGACTAATCCAAATTAGAAATGAACTCCCACTCAAAAATGACATCCCTCGTGCCTTTTTGGTGATTACATGAACCAAATCCACTACACCAAGTCCGATCATCACGTGAGTCGGTGTAGCTTCAAAGGCGAGCATCAATATGGGCATCACATCAACTATATGACTCATGCTTAACCTTTCGGTCCGTGTTCCGAGGCCATGTGTGTACATGCTAGGCTCGCCAAGTAAGAACCTTAGTACTCGCGTGTGTAAAACTGTCTTACACCCATTGTATGAAAGCGTAGAGTCGATTACACCCGATCATCACGTGATGTCTCGAAACACGATCCATAGAATGGTGCATACTTAAGGAAGAACACATTTTATCTTGATATATAAATGAGGGATCATCTTACAATGCTACCAAAAGCGCCAAACTAGCAGTATAAGATGCTAACATCTAATGTGTAAAGTGAGATGATATGGTCCATGCATTTGATCTCTATCATTTGCATCGTGGTATGATCTCTATCATTCCTTTGTGTGTAAGGCCAAGGTCTATGGAACTTACACGTTGAATGTGTTGTAAGAGTATCTATCATACATCTACTTACAACAATACCATATCAATACACTAGCCCAACAACGATCTAAACTAGATGCCTCTAATTTATCAATTGTAAGTTTTATGTGGCTTAGGGCTTTCGGAGATAGAACCGTTCTCACCTACGAACATGAACCAAAACGAGGATAACCAAGTTATTAGCAACTCGTTGTAAATCAGATATTGACTATAGTAGGAGAGACAGACACCCGCCAGCCACTTATGCAAAACAAGTTGCATGTCAGTCATGGAACCGGTCTCATGTACGATGACATGTAAGGTTGGTCCGGGCCGCTTCATCCCACTATGCCACCAATATCCAAAATACATAGAAGATGCAATAACATGATCATCATCGCCCATATATAAACATATGTGTACTACCCGTGTAAAGCACCTATGCATAGATCAGGCTCTGATACCACTGTTGGGTCCGCAGCATAGAAAACAAAAATTTTCCTATGATGAGAACTACACGCCAAGATCTATCTACTAGGTACAAAGCAACGGGTGGACATACATCCAACGAGAACTTACCCTCGAAGACAACGAGTTTTGTTAACGAGTAGGAACTCGTGGTTGATGTAGTCGTACACTTGCCGATCTCAAGATCGTGCGGAAGTCCGAGCGCCGCAACTCAGCAGCGCATCCATACTCGCACACACGTTCAAGCCACCGGACAACCTCCACCTCCTCGCTCCAGCGATCCAGCGGAAGCAGCAACTCCTTCTAGACGAAATGCCACCAGGAACATGTATCTCGCTAATCCGAGACCATGGGGGAATAATTCTAGAGGGAGAGAGAGATCCTTCACAAGGAGGTGTGAGGAAGAAGGAGGAAGAGGGTGGCCTTTTATAGGAGGAGGGGGGTGCCCCTCCTTCATGGCCGGCGCATGGGGGGGGGTGACTCCTCACCTCCCCCATTCATGTGGTGGTAACCCCTCCACATTAAAATGCCTCTTCACATTCCCCTTTAAAGTCCCTACTTTAAATGCATTAAAATTCTCCAAGTTTAATGCTCTCTCATTTAATAAAACTCTTTTATTAAATTTATTCAGAATTTTGTTAATTACTTTAATTAACAAACATTCACATATAACCCCTTGCAATATTTCAATATCACATGCAGAACCACTTTCTGCAATTTCACCCGAAACAATTTTCGGTTTCTATCGAAACAATTCCTGCGCTTTGCAATTCTTTCGTCTGAAACATATGTGCTCCAAAATGGTGTCCAGTAACTCTTAAGTGTGTCACCCTACGGTTCGCGAATAATGCAAACATGATTGAGACTCCTCTCAGATCAATAATCAGAAGCGGGACCTGGAGATCCATACTGACTCCTACATATTCAACGATGACTTCTATGATCATGAGAACCTTTAACGCTTGTAACTAAATCCCTTTGTCTCGTGATATATTACATGTCTGAGATTCGATCATCGGTATCTCCATACCCAGTTTGATCTCGTTGCCGACATGCACTCTTTTCTCGTTCCCGTGATATAACATTCTAGTGATCACATCACTTTCTTGCAAGCTATCTTAATGTGATATCACCGAGAGGGCCCAGAGTATATCTATCCATCATCAGGATTGACAAATTCCACTCTTGATCCATGAGCCTCAACATAACACCTTCGTAGCACTGAACCCATCTTTATAGTCACCCTGTTATGGTGTGACGTTTGATGTTATCAAGATACTCTTCCGGTGTTAGCAATTAACATGATCTCATGGTCTAAGGATAAAGATTACTTCATATGATGTTATAGCAATATAAACATAATGACTTTGATCGTAATGCTGTACTTCGGATGAATGTTCATCACATCATTCAACTAATGTTGTGACCTTGTTATTAACAACATCCAATGTCCATGATCAGGAAACCTTGATCATCTTGTTAATCAATAAGCTAGTCTATAAGAGAGGCATAACTAGGAACCCTTTTTGTTTATTAAACACACATGTATTGATGTTTCCGATCAATACAATTATAGCATGCAAAATAAACATTTATCATAAACTTGGAATAAGATAATAACCACTTTATTATTGCCTCTCGGGCATTTTCCCTTTATTTATTGCACGTCATCTCCTTTATGCCTTTGATGCATGACTGCTGCCATCTCATGACGCCCAACAACATGTTTTTCCTCAGGACACTTCTTGCATACTCCTGCTTAAAGATGTCGGCGGTGAGTTGAAGGATGTTGCCAAGGGAACTCTCGTACAACCGGCGAGCCGCACGATGCACAAAAATCCAATGGATGATGACGTGATGAGGGTCAGGTTGGTTCGAGTGTTGCCAGGGTGCGATGACATGGACCCCCCCTTTCAACCTCAGGGAGCCGACGAACACAAGACCCTTGGAGAATACTACAACTGGCCCTTGACATGGTCGAAGACCCAGATTCGTCTTGCGGGGGGAGCACTGGCCCCACCTCTCGATCGATTGCCCGACCACCACCTCGGAAGCCAGCAGCTGCCATCGTCGCCACCACCAGCCGTCACTAGCAACTCTTGGCAGTGTGTGTACCGCCACATGGCAAAGACGTTGTGTCGCATCCGTCGTCGCCCCCGCTACCACCACCACATGATGGCACCGATGAATATGATGATGAATTGGTCAACGTTGATGACTTCATCAACACCGGCGCCAACAAAGGATTGTATATGCCTTCTGTGGATGAAGAACCCTTCACAGCTCGCGACCATCAAGCTGGTCGGCCCAATACATGCACGTAGCACCTGGTCTTCCATGGTCTTTATCAAGAGACGCCTCCGGCCGCCGATCCACCACAGGAGAAACCGGGATTGGTTTTCAGCCCCAACACACTCCAAAAGGCGGCTGATGAGCAGATGGCAGTGGCTGACACTGTTGTGAAGAAGAAGCACTACAGGAAGAGAGGTAATAATAATAAGGGTGCGAGCCAGCCTCTTCCGAAGAGGATCCGGGCTCAAGACGCCGTCGTCGTACCATCCACACAATATGGCTTGCCCCAAGTGCATGTAGCTGGTGATCTGATATTGACTCTGGATATGCTCCACATGGCGGTTGGAGCCATGTTAACTTTGCACGAGGGTGTCAAGACACTAGAGGGCCTCATTCTTAAAGACAAATATCCAAATTACTCGGTTTTCACGGCCAAGGTGCCATTGGACGTGGGCTTCGTTGATGAACCCCCCGCGGATATATTCTTCATAGCGTACGAGGACATATTCAAGCTGTTTCTCACGAAACGGCTGAACTATAACTTGGTCCGCTATATATGCTCAATCTGGCAATCAAGATCAAGAGAGAGAGAGAGTACCCCGGAAATCGTGATAGTGGATCCCTACTACACGCGGGATAGCCAGTTGGTCGAAGGATCAGAGACACGGACCAAGGCGACGGCGTACCTCGAGAAGTTCATGGTGGACAACAAGAGGAAGGACACACTTCTTTTGCCTTTCTTTCCCAAGTAAGTACACACAGTCGCTCATCGCCACCGTAACTTATGCATTTCTTATAGATTTCTTCCTTTGCTCTTTTTCCAACATTCCGTTCCAATTGTGTTGCGCAGAGACAAATACTGCACACTCATCGTCCTTGCCCCGAGGTATTTGCTAGCCATGTATTTTGACTCGGGGAGTTTGACGAAGAAGAAAGACTACACCAGAATAAGGGGTGTTCTCAATGAGCCTCTCGAGGGCTACACTAAGAAGGGATGCACCTTCGTAGATAAGGGGGAATGCATCAAGGATGGCAAACACGTGTTCAAGCATGTGCTCGAGTTCCCCTGCGTCAAGCAGTCGACTACTGGTGCCAAGGAGGCCTTCTACGTCCTCCATCATCTTAAAGGCTATGTTCAGGATTGCCAGAACCTAACACTGCCATCTAGTCTCCGAGGATGGGCTGAAACTTTGGCGCGAATCGACGATGATGATCTTAGAGAAGACTTCCATCGCATTCAGATGAAGTTGTCGCAAATCATCATTGGAGATGTCAACACAAGGGGGGGCCTACAACAAGCCAGAGGGTTGAGTAAGAGGGAGATTGAAGAATGCCTCCCTAAGCAGGGTGACACAAGGACGTGGATGACGAAAGAGGGCTATCTACCATTCCCGAAGCGGAGCGAGACGAAGTCTTCATGATCAATGTGTACCTCTAGCATGATCCAGTGTGTGTATATTCTTGATGGACGCCTGCTGTAGTGTGTGTGTCATAAACATTACTATCTTGTGGTCGAAATGGTCATTGTTGTTAGACTTAAACTACCTTGTGGTAGTGTTGTCGTTGAACTTATTGCTTCTATGATGATCGCGAGATGCTATCTTTTAGGTTTATGGATCCTTTGTTTTATATTTTGTGAACATATATATATATATATATATATATATATATATATATATATGGATGTGAACCCTTTATTAATTCTTTTCGTTGTATTTTTACTAATATGCCTTGTCATCTATAGAGATGGCGACGAGGTGGTATGTGGTGTACATGGGTAGGATTCCAGGAGTCTACGAGGAGTGGGAGGATTGTCACAAACAAGTGAACAAGTTCAGCGGCAACATCTACAAAGGAGACGCAACTAGAGAGGAGGCGGTAGTGTAGCATCCCAATTGTCTAACAATTGCAATGCTACTAGCCTAGTCTATATAATGCTACCTTCCTATATATAATTAATAGCATCATCATTATATCATGCTCATGTCACCATGCCACATTGCATTTGAGCATCATATTAAACCCCTTTTCATTTGGTTCTTCTTCATATGCATTTGCCTTATTAATTGTATTTGCTTCTTCATATATTGTATTTGCATCTTGATATATTGTTACATGCCCAATATGTGTTGAGGGCATCTCTCTTTAATTCTTCCAGCTACTAACAATGGCCACCTTCCTTTTGGTATCTATCCACAACTCCACCATGCATATGTATGTGGCAATATATATTTATTTTGGTTTTACTCAAGGCCACATACATATATATGACTCAAATTCTTTCTTCATCTACACATGGTCACTTAGCGTTTGATACAAACCTATCCAACATTGCCATGTACTTGTCCTTTGCAATCTTGTTTTGTTTTGACATCCACATCTCTCCTACATAATTCTTACATTTTTGTTTTCACAAAGATGCCAACCACATGCATGTATATGTGCTTTTACACTCACATGCAATATAACCTCATACCACCTTACAAGAAATATTGAGCACATCATGTGTACCCCTATTAAATAAATCATTTTTTTGTTCTTATGTTTGATTCGAATTGAACCTATCTTTTCTCACTAATATACCCATCCAATCTAATTCTCTCTCTCTCTACAAAACCAGCTAATTCCTAGCTATCTAAACCCTCTTCTCTAATATTGTGGGCTTGCACACCTAGCTAAATTTATTTAGCTAGCCAGATGACCCAAATCGTATCTACCTATGTGTGTATTCTCACACATACGCATATACACTCCTATCTAATCTCTCTCTCCTTTTCCTAAATTCAAATCGAGCCATACTTTGTGTGTATGAGCCACACATGCATATATATATCCTAGCAAGCTTCCGTCTGCCTCACCATGTTTTCCAGCTTGATCAAGGGAGACCATCCCCAGCTGCACCCAACCTTGTCCCTGAACCAACTAGGGTGTCTGCCGGAACCTGAACGTGTGCGCGCCCTCTTCTCGGAACCTGTTGTCGCTCCTCCTCTGATACTGAATCCAACCTTCCTATTGCCTGCACCTGACTCGGTTCCCTCTCTCTGAACCACGTGACTGCCAGGGGTGCCCTGTTTCTCTCCTTCCTGGAGCCTCACGCCCAGCACAGCCCCATGCCCACGCCGAGTGCGTGCTCCCTCTCTCCCCTCTCTGTGTAAAGTGAATAACCAGCGCTGGCACCATCCCTAACCTCTCCAACTACTCCCTCTAGATCTCGATCTTCCCATCTTCCTCTCCACGCAAAATCCAGCCATGGCCTCGCCGCCGCTGTCGCCACCACCTGTCCCCGCTCGCTCGCCTGCGTCATGGAGCTAGGAGGAGAAGGTCCAGCCAGCACGCCCGCGCCTTGGTCACCACCTTCGCCGTGCCACCGTCGTCGTCGGCTCTCGGTCGGCCACCACATCGCCGTCCACACCTCGGTGAGCCCCCGCCTCGCCCCAGCTCTCTGGTCGCCTTGCATCGCTGCAGCCCGCGTGCACGTGACTCTGTAGCAGCCGCGCAACAGTTACAGCCGACGACCCTCTGTTCTAGTACCTTTTCCGGTGTCCCTGGAACTCTTCCGGCTGAATCACCAACATGGAAGTTGTTCTCAGTACATCAGGGAACAGCTAGGCGAATACCACATTCAATTTCATGCCCTGAGCCACTCTGAATCCTTCCCGAAAGATGAACGAATTTTCTGACTGCACGCATACACGACCGCAGTGTGTTTGCCGCCATGTTCCCGAATTTATTCCGCCCGCTCTAGTTCTCCTTTGGCGCAGATCAGCACTTTATCTTGTTATTCATTTAACAGGCTTTCCAACGCCACCTACCACTCCCCAATTAGTCATCTGTAGCTCTCGCAATCGTCGCTAGAAGATTAGCACCTCTCTTTGCCAAAACTAACAGAGTTTGACAACCAGATGATACTCGTGTTTGCTATGTTCATCGCAAGTTTCCAACGCGTCCGTCATCCGCCAGCGTGGATCATCACATCTGGATGTTCTCGGTTTTACCATATTGCCAACACAGCAAACCGCGCTTCAAACGGAAGTCCGTAGCTCCCTGAATCATCCTCGAAACTTTGCCCGATCTCACAGTTTCTGCTGACGAAATTCAGCTCTTCGCGTCAACACTTAACAAAAATTCAGAAAACAGTTTTTAATATTTTTATGCTGCCAAAACCCCACTAGAAAAGCATGTTCCCCTCCGAATCTGGTAACGCCATAAACACGAAAGTTGTAGATCTAGTCCTTGGCTACAAATAACTCTTCTACGGCAAACCTTAATTCGTCTCAGATTTGTCTCCAGGATCAATTCAAAAACAGAGAAAACTAACAGCTCTTCAGTCTAGTTTTTCCCTGTTAGCAGATGGCCTCCAAAAACACTCCAGAACTCATACTTCCTTTAAATTTTTGAAAATCTTGTTAACACCAAGGTTGTAGAGCTCATCCCCCTCTACAACTATGCTCTTATCAAAAACTTCAAAATCCCAACAGATCTATCTTGCCAGTCAGTCAAAAACAGAATGTTTTAAACAAAACTATGCATTTTCTTTCAAACATGAAAACTTTGCCCACTTTTTAAGTTATGTTTGGTATTATTTTGGGAAAGACTCAAAACACCAAAATTGATTATTTTAAAATTCTGAACATGAATACGACCTCTTTTTGTTTTGGGCCATGTTGGAAAATAATAAACATTTTCAGGATATTAAGAAAAGCTTAAACCATGCTTAAATCTCAACTCCATTTTGGTAAATCCAAATAATACAAATAATATATGTTTTTGAATCAGAAAAATGTGAGGATTTCAAATATGACATCCAAAATATTGTTTGACTATTTTAAATTTTCGAGATTATTTAATTTGCAATAAATGCCTTTTTCTCAATTAATTAACAACTTTAATTCTACAACTCCAAATTTGACAAATAATATATCTAAATCGATCAGCACGACAAGCCCATTCTAACTTTACATTCCATGATATGAATTGAAGCATGCATCATATAAATAATAAATAATCAGAACTGTTTATGGTAATAAAATTTGACCAAATAAATAATAAAATGATTTATTGTTGTCCCCACACCTCACCCTTGCCATGCTACATTATTGCCATAAAAATTATGCATCATTCATCATGGCATGCTTGGTTGCTTGTTGCATTTTATTCATATGCCTGTGCACTTTATTTATGTTGGCCCTTGTTTGTTTGGTTCTTCATTCGAATAGACGCCGAGCAGGGGAATTATCAGGAACCCCAGGAGTACTACCCAGATCCATCTCTCGCTCCAACTGAGCTGCCAGGCAAGCACTACCACATGCTTGCATACATATAGTACCTATTGCTTCTATCTTATTCTTGCATCATTGAGTCACGATTGCATTAAAATTGAATCCCAAGTACTGCATAACCTTTACATTTAAACCCCACCGAAGCTTGTTCCTCCATCCTATGAGACACTACTAAATGAGTTGTTTGAGCCATGCGAGTCGTAGAACAGCATGTGTAGGGTATGTGAGTGTCTGATGGATAACGACGTACCTAAACAACTTAACCTGAGCAGTATGGGATAACTAATGAAAGAGGCACCGGTGGGCAATATCTGTCATTTGGTTTTTCATGCTCACTTGTGTCCCGTAGGACCCCGAGTACTTGATTCCTGTTCCTTGACTATTCGCACTATCCACATCCGGGAGGCCTTATGGCCCCCCCTGAGCCAGAGCTTGATTCATTTCTATTTCTTGGGGCCACAAAGTAGTTTGGGGCTTTATTACTATCCTGTACTTATACCATGTTTTACTGTTTTATTTAACATTGTGCGAGGAGCACCTGTACTGTTTTGGATGCGGAGTGTTTTCGCGGTATCGACAAGCCCAGTCACATTTTCGGGTTCCCAGTCGTTTACAGCCATTGACGCAAACCTTGGGTCCGTCTCGGAGTCGGCCAACTTCATTGCGGGTAGCTTAATGGGGTGGCCCCCTGAAATATTTCTGAATCTTGTGATCGCTTTGTCGTGAATGCCTCGTTGGGTTTTGAGTTGGTTTTTCTGAGGTTGATCGAGTGTGTGTTGCTATTTGTGCACCCCTGCAGGGTAAATCTTTTTGAAAGCCGTGTCTGCGGTTATGGACGACTTGGAGCACAGTTTCTCGATCATAGATAAGTATAACTAAAGTATCGCTTTTAATTTGACTAAATACCTGACTAGTAAATAGTGCAATGCTCATGGAATGGTTAATAAAACTGCCAACGGATGGGTTGTTCGTCCGCTTTCTCGTTGGTAAGCGAGAAGGAGGATGGATCTGTTACTGTATACCGTTATAACTGTTGTTTCTAATTAACGGACATCCGTCTATCATTAGTTAGGCGGATGGTTAGCGAGTATCTATAGACTTGTTAGATATTATCTTTTGCTGCAATTGCGTCACCCTCAGGTTTTGTTCTCTTTAGAGGCATAAAGACTTGCTGAGTACCCCTAGGGTCTCACACGATAAATTGTTTGGTTTGGGTGGACAGGTATGCTCGCAAGATGGATTCTGGGTTGAAGAGACAGATGATGTTGGCAACAATCACTCGGTGTAGAGATTCCGGGGATGGGGATCTATGAGATCTGTGGGCGGGATGTGCTTATTTATGTGGCATCTTATGCCGATTTGCTTCATGTCCGTACTAGGATCTTGTTTTCCGCTTCCGCTTGATACTCTGTTGATTGATGTATGAGGAGCTATCCTACACTATTATCTCTATCTAGGATATTTGGATCTTGCCATATGGCGTTGCAATATTTCTATTTCTTTTAGATGGTATGGCTCTGAGAACTGTTGTAAGGTAGCTTGCATACATACTCACTTGTGTATGTATTTGATCTCTTCGCCTGTTGCCTACGCCGCTCGCTCTTGTCCCGATGTTCTTGGAAGTGGTTAGGGCGGCCGACGGGCCTATACGTGGGTGGCCCTGGGCCTCCGCTATAAAACCCTTAACCACTTTTGGTTCACCCAGGCTTGAACTTAGAGCGTAGGGTCCGAGGTTGTTACAATTGGTATCAGAGCCATCCCGCCCTTCAGGGTCTCAGCCAAATGGTCGTTGTCAGTCTAGCAAATATTTTGGTAGCTATGTATACTAGGGAAAAACAAAACGTGAGAGTAGGACTGCTTCCATTTTTCTTCTTACCCACCCACCCACCCTTTTCTGGTAAGGAAGTGTAACGTTTTCAATCCTCTTCTAAAATTCAAACTAGGATTCACGTGTTCTGGGTTCCGTAGTACCATAGGTTGTGTGTGTGTGCGTAATTCCTTGTCTACCTGTTGCATCCAACCTTATTGTCACAACCTGCCTTTGGTTATCAACTGTTGGTACATTCCATACCGATAGGCTTTTGTAAACCGACACGATCTATCCGACTCCTTATTAAATGGTGCCATCTTGTTAAGGGTGTTCTTCCTTCCAGCATGTTTTCACAGAATGTGGAGTTGCTAATTTCTATGTGATAAGTGGTTTTGTGCATCTATTGGTATTTTAATGCCGAAAAATGCGGAAATTTTTCTTTGATACATCTATGTTTCCACACTCCTCTTCAGTCATGTGTGAAACATTATCTATCTTCCTTTTATCGGCATGTCCATGCTAACTCATCCTTTTGTCACCGGCGCTTAATCCTGGAGTTTTACCTCATCATCAATTCTTCTGGGCTAAATACATAACATGTGTCGATCCGATGCTTGTGATCGTAATTTGGTTCTCGGCAAAGCTATATGACACTTATCATGAGTGGAGTATGGTCAATGCTATCGACGCAATCCTCCAAATGGTGGCGGTTATCTCCTGTGATTTGAGTTACACCGTGATCATATCTATGCATATTCAAGTATCTTTGGCAATCCAGAGTTTTCTCAAGGCACTACGGTGGTCTATCATCTGTTTATCATGCTTCACATCTTTTTGGAACTCCATATCTGCAAAATTCTCTTTGATACGAGGGAATTGCATCTTTTCGCCTCTGATAGCTTTTCTTAAGGTATGAGCTATCATCGTTCCTTTATCCAAGATCTCTTTATCTTTGTAACCGGCGATCCAATCGACAATGTGAACCAAGTGGCATTTCTTGTTCTCTTCCGAAGGACCAGATAATCTATTCTGCCAATGCATCTCTTTCAACACGAATCCTTGCTCTTAATGTTGATCTTTCAAAGAGCATTGAGCTCAGAAAGTGTTTTGAGCATTTATTCGTTTCTTCCGCCATGTGAACTTGATATTCTTGGAATATCTTGTTAATCCGTGGTGGTATATCGTCATGATATGCTTTATTATTCTATATCAATGGAAGAACATGGAAGATCATCTGTGTCTTTTCTCTCAAGCTTCGTGAGCACTGCCTGTGTGCAAAGTCTCAAAGTGTGAATTCTGACTTCTTGAAGTCACCTATCTCGATCACGTCTTTCTGCTAAATACATCGCTTCAATTCTAGAATCAGCAAGTACATTGTTAATTCCATCTCCCATCTTCAATCAAACCGGAGTTTTTCCTTGTTGGCGAGTATCATCGTCGTTCCGCTGAAGATTTCCTCAAGACTGCTAAACCTCTATCAATCATTTCAAGAAGAACATGGAGTTCTTTTCACCTCTGTCTCGTCAAGTAATCTTTTGAAACCCTCTCGTTCCATCTTCTATCCTCAATCCACCAAAGGCCATGAAGACTTTTCAGATCTTTTGTAATCCTTCTGTCCAAGTTGGTGCTATCTTTTTCTGTATCTGTTGAATCTTGCAGTTGTTCTCTATAATCTTCCTTCATATCTTTCCGTTGGCTTGGTACTTCCAACATGACGACAACATCATCATCTTTATCTATCTTGAATCCGGCGAATCATTTGCATCATATCTTTGTTTTCCTACGGAGTTCCATGAGTCTTTTTGTCATAATCTTCAGTCATTTTCGGAAGTTGGGTTGCATGGTTTTCCTCTTCATGTGCGGAGTAATGCTTTGAGTGCGGGATGGAGTAGCTACCATACCACTACTCTTATCATTCGCTCTTGTACATTGGATTGGCGGATTAATGCAATTTAACTCATTCCACGGAAGTTAGAAGTGGCCTTATCCCTCGATACTTTTACGTCCGCCCTTGTCTATCCGGAGTGCTCTCTCGAAGAAAGTAATCAATAATCTTTTGTTGGTGATCTCGCCCTTTCTACATGGAGCAAAATCTTCAATTATCTAGTGGAAGCAGATGCATTTATCTTTTAGGGTACTCTTCATTCCACCAGTGATCGACATCCTCAAACAAGATGGAAGGGAACTATATCGGTCTTCAATTTGACAAATCCCTTTCTCTTGGTAAAGCCAATTATGGTTGATGCCATCAGTCGCAAATCTATTGCATTAGACTCAAGGTTAAAGAAAGAAATAAGTATCTCTACAATAAACTCTAGATCCTCCATATGCTTTTCTTCTCGGGATTCTACCATAAACTAGCATCCCCCTTCTCTTGAAGTGATATCCGCGCACCTCAATTGCGTGATCCTTTGGTTCTTACCGGTGCAAGAAAGATCTAATCCGAGAACTCCTAACCCAAATCTTTCCGTTGATATCAAGGAGCTCTATTATTTGAAGGCAATATTGTTTCCGAGCTTCATTTCTCAAATCCGAGAGAAGATACAATGCTATTTTCATAGTGGTTGATAACTTCCCCAAAGTCATTCTTTTCTTCCGGCAAGACAAAGATCCACCTTCTCGTGCATCGGTTGATCCCTAATTCTAATGGTGTGCCTTTTCGTTCTCCATGATACATCGTTCTTTCTAATTCTTTCAACAAGTGATTCTTTTCCTTTATCATGTTTCTCGAGAAAACCGGAGCTATGTGCATCCTATCCTTCTTGTCTCACGACAATCCTTCAATTCTTCTAACCCTTTGTGTCTCAAGCAAAACGCAAGACTCGCAACAAGTCTAGCAAGTTTGCAAGGTGTAGTGGTCGCACCATTCCGTTGTTCATCAACTCGGGAACGTGAGGGTCACCTTCATTCCGAACACCCGCCTCTCCTTGTGTTGGATTCTTTTCCTAGGAATCTCGAGGAGAGATTCTTGTTTAGTGGGGGAGAGTTGTAGCATCTCACTTGTCTAACAATTGCAATGCTACTAGCCTAGTCTATATAATGCTACCTTCCTATATATAATTAATAGCATCATCATTATATCATGCTCATGTCACCATGCCACATTGCATTTGAGCATCATATTAAACCCCTTTTCATTTGGTTCTTCTTCATATGCATTTGCCTTATTAATTGTATTTGCTTCTTCATATATTATATTTGCATCTTGATATATTGTTACATGCCCAATATGAGTTGAGGGCATCTCTCTTTAATCCTTCTAGATACTAACAATGGCCACCTTCCTTTTGGTATCTATCCACAACTCCACCATGCATATGTATGTGGCAATATATATTTATTTTGGTTTTACTCAAGGCCACATACATATATATGACTCAAATTCTTTCTTCATCTACACATGGTCACTTAGGGTTTGATACAAACCTATTCAACATTGCCATGTACTTGTCCTTTGCAATCTTGTTTTGTTTTGACATCCACATCTCTCCTACATAATTCTTACATTTTTGTTTTCACAAAGATGCCAACCACATGCATGTATATGTGCTTTTACACTCACATGCAATATAACCTCATACCACCTTACAAGAAATATTGAGCACATCATGTGTACCCCTATTAAATAAATCCTTTTTTTGTTCTTATGTTTGATTCGAATTGAACCTATCTTTTCTCACTAATATACCCATCCAATCTAATTCTCTCTCTCTCTCTACAAAACCAGCTAATTCCTAGCTATCTAAACCCTCTTCTCTAATATTGTGGGCTTGCACACCTAGCTAAATTTATTTAGCTAGCCAGATGATCCAAATCGTATCTACCTATGTGTGTATTCTCACACATACGCATATACACTCCTATCTAATCTCTCTCTCCTTTTCCTAAATTCAAATCGAGCCATACTTTGTGTGTATGAGCCACACATGCATATATATATCCTAGCAAGCTTCGATCTGCCTCACCATGTTTTCCAGCTTGATCAAGGGAGACCATCCCCAGCTGCACCCAACCTTGTCCCTGAACCAACTAGGGTGTCTGCCGGAACCTGAACGTGTGCGTGCCCTCTTCTCGGAACCTGTTGTCGCTCCTCCTCTGAGACTGAATCCAACCTTCCTATTGCCTGCACCTGACTCGGTTCCCTCTCTCTGAACCACGTGACTGCCAGGGGTGCCTTGTTTCTCTCCTTCCTGGAGCCTCACGCCCAGCACAGCCCCGTGCCCACGCCGAGTGCGTGCTCCCTCTCTCCCCTCTCTGCGTAAAGTGAATAACCAGCGCTGGCACCATCCCTAACCTCTCCAACTACTCCCTCTGGATCTCGATCTTCCCATCTTCCTCTCCACGCAAAAGCCAGCCATGGCCTCGCCGCCGCTGTCGCCACCACCTGTCCCCGCTCGCTCGCCTGCGTCATGGAGCTAGAAGGATAAGGTCCAGCCAGCACGCCCGCGCCTTGGTCACCACCGTCGCCGTGCCGCCGTCGTCGTCGGCTCTCGGTCGGCCACCACATCGCCGTCCACACCTCGGTGATCCCCCGCCTCGCCCCAGCTCTCTGGTCGCCTTGCATCGCTGCAGCCCGCGTGCACGTGACTCTGTAGCAGCCGCGCAGCAGTTAGAGCCGACGACCCTCAGTTCTAGTACCTTTTCCGGCGTCCCTGGAACTCTTCCGGCTGAATCACCAACATGGAAGTTGTTCTCAGTACATCAGGCAACAACTAGGCGAATACCACGTTCAATTTCATGCCCTGAGCCGCTCTGAATCCTTCCCGAAAGATGAACGAATTTTCTGACTGCACGCATGCACGACCGCGGTGTGTTTGCCACCATGTTCCCGAATTTATTCTGCCCGCTCTAGTTATCCTTTGGCGCAGATCAGCACTTTATCTTGTTATTCATTTAACAGGCTTTCCAACGCCACCTACCACTCCCCAATCCTTCATCTGTAGCTCTCGCAATCGTCGCTAGAAGATTAGCACCTCTCTTTGCCAAAACTGACAGTTTGACAACCAGATGATACTCGTGTTTGCTATGTTCATCGCAAGTTTCCAACGCGTCAGTCATCCGCCAGCGTGGATCATCACATCTGGATGTTCTCGGTTTTACCATCTTGCGAATGCAGCAAACCGCGCTTAAAACGGAAGTCCATATCTCCCTGAATCATCCTCGAAACTTTGCCCGATCTCACAGTTTCTGCTGACGAAATTCAGCTCTTCGCGTCAACACTTAACAAAAATTCAGAAAACAGTTTTTAATATTTTTATGCTGCCAAAACCCCACTAGAAAAGCATGTTCCTCTCCGAATCTGGGAACTCCGTAAACACTAAAGTTGTAGATCTAGTCCTTGGCTACAAATAACTCTTCTACGGAAAACCTTAATTCGTCTCATATTTGTCTCCAGGATCAATCCAAAAACAAAGAAAACTAACAGCTCTTCAGTCTAGTTTTTCCCTGTTAGCAGATGGCCTCCAAAAACACTCCAGAACTCATACTTCCTTTACATTTTTGAAAATCTTGTCAACACCAAGGTTGTAGAGCTCATCCCCCTCTACAACTATGCTCTTATCAAAAACTTCAAAATCCCAACAGATCTATCTTGCCATTCAGTCAAAAACAGAATGTTTTAAACAAAACTATGCATTTTCTTTTAAACATGAAAACTTTGCCCACTTTTTAAGTTATGTTCTGTATTATTTTGGGAAAGACTCAAAACACCAGATTTAATTGTTTTAAAATTCTGAACATGAATACGACCTCTTTTTGTTTTGGGCCATGTTGGAAAATAATAAACATTTTCAGGATATTAAGAAAAGCTTAAACCATGCTTAAATCTCAACTCCATTTTGGTAAATCCAAATAATACAAATAATATATGTTTTTGAATCAGAAAAATGTGAGGATTTCAAATATGACATCCAAAATATTGTTTGACTATTTTAAATTTTCGAGATTATTTAATTTGCAATAAATGCCTTTTTCTCAATTAATTAACAACTTTAATTCTACAACTCCAAATTTGACAAATAATATATCTAAATCGATCAGCACGACGAGCCCGTTCTAACTTTGCATTCGATGATATGAATTGAAGCATGCATCATATAAATAATAAATAATCAGAACTGTTTATGGTAATAAAACTTGACCAAATAAATAATAAAATGATTTATTCTTGTCCCCACACCTCACCCTTGTCATGCTACATTATTGCCATGTAAATTATGCATCATTCATCATGGAATGCTTGGTTGCTTGTTGCATTTTATTCATATGCTTGTGCACTTTATTTATGTTGGCCCTTGTTTGTTTGGTTCTTCATTCGAATAGACGCCGAGCAGGGGAATTATCAGGAACCCCAGGAGTACTACCCAGATCCATCTCTCGCTTCAACTGAGCTGCCAGGCAAGCACTACCACATGCTTGCATACATATAGTACCTATTGCTTCTATCTTATTCTTGCATCATTGAGTCACGATTGCATTAAATTGAATCCCAAGTACCGCATAGCCTTTACTTTTAAACCCCACCGAAGCTTGTTCCTCCATCCTATGAGACATTACTACATGAGTTGTTTGAGCCATGCGAGTCGTAGAACAGCATGTGTAGGGTATGTGAGTGTCTGATGGATAACGAGGTACCTAAACAACTTAACCTAAGCAGTATGGGATAACTAATGAAAGAGGCACCGGTGGGCAATATCTGTCATTTGGTTTTTCATGCTCACTTGTGTCCCGTAGGACCCCGAGTACTTGATTCCTGTTCCTTGACTATTCACACTATCCACATCCGGGAGGCCTTATGGCCCCCCCTGAGCCAGAGCTTGATTCATTTCTATTTCTTGGGGCCACAAAGTAGTTTGGGGCTTTATTACTATCCTGTACTTATACCATGTTTTACTGTTTTATTTAAGATTGTGCGAGGAGCACCTATACTGTTTTAGATGCGGAGTGTTTTCGTGGTATCGACAAGCCCAGTCACATTTTCGGGTTCCCAGTCGTTTACAGCCATTGATGCAAACCTTGGGTCCATCTCGGAGTCGGCCAACTTCGTTGCGGGTAGCTTAATGGGGTGGCCCCCTGAAATATTTCTGAATCTTGTGATCGCTTTGTCGTGAATGCCTCGTTGGGTTTTGAGTTAGTTTTTCCGAGGTTGATCGAGTGTGTGTTGCTATTTGTGCACCCCTGCAGGATAAATCTTTCTGAAAGCCGTGTCCGCGGTTATGGACGACTTGGAGCACAGTTTCTCGATCATAGATAAGTATAACTAAAGTATCGCTTTTAATTTGACTAAATACCTGACTAGTAAATAGTGCAATGCTCATGGAATGGTTAATAAAACTGCCAACAGATGGGTTGTTCGTCCGCTTTCTCGTTGGTAAGCGAGAAGGAGGATGGATCTGTTACTGTATACCGTTATAACCGTTGTTTCTAATTAACGGACATCCGTCTATCATTGGTTAGGCGGATGGTTAGGGAGTATCTATAGACTTGTTAGATATTATCTTTTGCTGCAATTGCGTCACCCTCAGGTTTTGTTCCCTTTAGAGGCATAAAGACTTGCTGAGTACCCCTAGGGTCTCACACGATAAATTGTTTGGTTTAGGTGGACAGGTATGCTCGCAAGATGGATTCTGGGTTGAAGAGACAGATGATGTTGGCAACGATCACTCGGTGTAGAGATTTCGGGGATGGGGATCCGTGAGATCTGTGGGCGGGATGTGCTTATTTATGTGGCATCTTATGCCGATTTGCTTCTTGTCCGTACTCGGATCTTGTTTCCCGCTTCCGCTTGATACTCTATTGATTGATGTATGAGGAGCTATCCTACACTATTATCTCTATCTAGGATATTTGGATCTTGCCATATGGCGTTGCAATATTTCTATTTCTTTTAGATGGTATGGTTCTGAGAACTGTTGTAAGGTAGCTTACATACATACTCACTTGTGTATGTATTTGATCTCTTCGCCTGTTGCCTACGCCGCTCGCTCTTGTCCCGATGTTCTTGGAAGTGGTTAGGGCGGCCGACGGGCCTACACGTGGGTGGCCCTGGGCCTCCGCTGTAAAACCCTTAACCACTGTTGGTTCACCCAGGCTTGAACTTAGAGCGTAGGGTCCGAGGTTGTTACAGGTAGCCAAGTGGAGGAACCGCCCGTGGAAGAAGAACCGGATGAAGATATTGGTAGGGCGCATGCTCTTGCTCACCATCATCACAGCTGTATTCTATTTGATCCTAGTGTAGGCGGCGGTGACCACTTCATATTTGTAATGTGAGATGATATGAACTTTGTATTCGGCACTACTTGTGTAAACATTCGGCACTTGACACTATATATGTATCTCGATCGGGCTCTAAGTGTTTGTATTATATATATGTCGGTTTTCATGCATCTACTATTTGTGCAATATACTGTTTTATACTCATCTGGATAAATACTGTATAAATACCTGATTATACACCATGAACGTATTTTACTTTGAATACGTGTTATATAGTCAGTGGCGCATATATAATTATAGTCACTGGCGCATATGATTTCTGTGACGCATAATAATGAATGCGCCACTGAACTTGCTCCTGTGGCGCATAGGTAGAAATGCGCCACAGAAGTCAGAGACTTCTGTGGCGCATATCTATATGCGCCATAGGAAGCAATTATCAGTGGCGAGGTAACAGTGGCGACTGGGATATGCGCCATAGATGTCTCATTTCCTTGCGCCACAGTTAAGTTGTTTCCTAGTAGTGTTATACTCAAACAAAATAAAATTGTAAATATATAGAATATTTTAACCCATGCCTAAATATCTAGCCCGTGCAGCGACACGAGGTGATGCCTAGTCTATATAATTTGGATCTTGCTGTAGTGGCGTTGTAATATATTTCTATTTCTTTTTGATGGAATTGCTCTCATATACTCTTGTATGTCGCTGGTGTACATACTCACTTGTGTATGTTAGACTCGCAGCAATCCAGTCACGTTTCTCGCACTTGAAGCTATAACCATGAATACTAGGGTGGATGGTTGGACGGTGTCGTGCCCTGCCATTGTGGCCTGCTTGTGGGCGGCCACCACCGCCTCCACAGTAGTACGTCCTCTCCCAATTCGGGTTATACCGTCTTGTGATTTAGAAACATGAGGTCCGGGGATTACATCTAGTATCAGAGCCATTCTGCACTTCAGGCTCTCAACCAAGGTGGTTGTCGTTAGTCTAGAAAATATTTTGGTAGCTATATTAGGGAAAATCTAGGACTGCTTCTATTTTTGTTCTTACCCCATCCTATTATGGTAAGGAAGTGTAACGTTTGTCTATCCTCTTCTAACAATTCAAACTAGGATTCACATGTTTGGGGTATCCGTAGTACCATAGGATGTGTTAATCCTTTGTGTATCTATTGCATGCAACTTTGCTTTGCAATCTGCCTCTGGTTATCAACTACTGGTACATTCTATACCAACATGCTTTTGTGTAAACCGACGCGATCTATCCGACTCTTTGTTAACGAACGCGATCTTGTTAAGTATGTTCATTTTTTAGTATGCTTTTACTGAATGTGGAGTTGCTAATCTCTATTTGTTAAGTCGTTTTTCGCATCTACTTGGTATTTTATTGCATATGTGTTTCCACACTCCTTTTCATTCATGTGCGATATGCTATCTATCTTCTTTTGTTAGTATGTGATTGACGATGTTAGCAAGGTAACCCTTTCGTCTTGACATCAGCGGGGTTTATGAACACCACTTGATTATTCTTCAGGACTCTTAGTCCTATTTGGATCTTATCCGTACTCGGAAACTATTTTGCTTTCTTCTTGAACTGTATCTTTGAATTGTATCATTTGTATTCTTGACTCGTGGAGTCATTGTTGTATATATATGATTCTTGTGGGTTCGATTGTAATCTATTGGATGTAACTACTTGTCGAAAATCCCACCCACACGAAAGTGTCTGGTGGGTGTCTTTGAATCGCTTCTATCCAGATTTTGGCAGAAAATGTTGGGATCTACATAGACCCGATTGGGGGGTACAAGTGGTATCACAACCAAGTTTTACGATACCCCACTGGTCCAGCCTGTAGGTTAACCTAGCTAACGATCGATGTAGAGTGTCAAAACTATTTTCACAAAGTCGGTTGGATATATCTGATTAGTTCTGTTTTTTCTTCTTACCTTTATTCTTTCTATTATTTATCTTTGCGTGTTTTGAATCCTCCTCTTACCAACTTCTTCGAGTTTAGGATTCTCGTGGTTGGGTTTTGTAGGGGTTCCGCGTATGAAAACAATAAATTTTTACCCTACGTCCCTGAACCCCTGATGCTGCCAGGACCTATCTATTAGTAATACAGTAACAGGAGGGGTTTTCGCGAACTTACCCTTAAAGATCGAAAAGCGTTGCCAACGCTCAGGAGAGCGTGGTTGATGTAGACGAAACCGAAGCCGACCTCATGGTTGTGATGAAGTCCTCGCGCTCCCTTGGCTCCAACGACTTGAGTGCCTCAAGTACGACACCTCGCGGGGAGTTACACACGTCCGGTGCCTGACGATGACTCCCGCTTCCCCGATCTAGCAGCAGTTGCGAAAGTAGAGCTCTTGGATCCGAATCCCGCAGTGCAACATCGCTCCATGGTGAAGATGTCTCTCGTTCGCGCAGTCCGAACTTGGGACCACGGTCACAAGAGAGAGAGAGATAATATCAATTGGAGGTCCTCCCAAAAGTGAGAATACCTTTATTGAATATTGTGTGTATTTATCTGGCCAACTACCCCCACCATATATAGGGCAAAAGGAGGTACTACCTCCCTCAAAGTCTCGGGGTGGGACTAAAGGATAGGAGAAGGGGTGGCACCGCCGGCCGCCCCATGGGCCCCGCAGGGGGGGATGGCCCACTAGGGTGCCGGCCTCCCCTCTTGGCCCTTCTCCCTCTTGCCTTTTCCCTAATGGGCCCTCTTCCCTCCAGAATTGGCCCATTAAGCCTTTGACCATTTAAATTGATTTTATCTTTATTAAATAATTATGAATAAATGATTAAATCATTATTTAACATTCATTCACATATTATTCAATCTCCGTGGCTATGGAACACCTTCCACCTCCACTCCGGACATCCTCCAGACTTACCGAAACCCTTCCGGTTTTCTCTCTACTATTCTTTGGCGATTCTTCCAATCCTTTAAACACTCTCTAAGAATCATCAAGCCCTTAAGCATGATACCCCATGGTTGGGGAACACTCTAGACATGGTCGGGACACTCCCGCACCAATGATCGACAGAGGGACCTGGATGGCCATGTGACCCCTGTGCGTTCCACGAAGATCTTTCGTCGTTTAAACCGGGACAGTCGTGTATTATTCCCTTTGTCTCTCGATACTTGCATTGCCCGGGATCTGATCAATGACATCACCATGTCGTGTTCAATCTCGTTACTGAACAATGCTACTTGACACGTTCCGACAAGTGATATCCCTATGATCAAATCACACGTTGCGCAGCTATTGGATATAACTTGTCCGAGTGGGCCCTTGAGTATCTTTCCGCCACGTAGACGGACAAATCCTGCTCTTGACATATATTGCCTCTATGGTTTCCTCCGAGTACCTGAACACACCTTTATAACCACTGTATTACCAAGTGGCGCTTGATGCTATCTAAGCACTCTCGGGAGACACTGATTGATATAGCCTCACGGTCTAAGGAATAGTCTATGAGGATCCATTTCTAATCATCGTAACTTGAACTTCGTGACATGACCGGGTCACGATGTTTAGGTTTGGTATTGGTTCATCATCTCATTCTCAGAATGAGTTGACTCCATTTTCAACTGGCATAAATGCCACATGATTAGGAAACTTGATCATCTATTGACCAATGAACCAGTGACTAGAGTTTCACTGGGAACCCTGGTTGTTTATATATCACATGTGTATTGATGTTTCCACTCAATACAGTTATAGCATGATATAAAACTTAATCATAAACTATATGAAATATGATAATAGTCCTTATTACTATTTGTCTCTAGGGCATATTTCCAACAGTCTCCCACTTGCACTAGAGTACAAATAAACTAGCTGCATTTGTTCTTAATCGTTGGCACCATATATCCGGTACCCTGAACATGCTTGCTCATGGAAGAGGTTGAGTCTTGGGTCTGTACTTTATAGTCCCAAATCCTTTGCAACTTACTAATGTCACCTTGATTGACATTAATAATTTATCATCACATGATAACATCTGTGTGTATGCATCATCGCTATGGCAGCAGAACGAGGCCTGATTCCTGGAGCCTACAGTGACTTTAGATCAACCTCGAGGGCTTTCTCATGGGCACTGTGCCTAGGGACACATCATTCTACATTAAAAGCGAACTAGCCCCGCCATAACATTATACAACACTTTAGATGGTACCCTTATCTATTATTATAAATGTATTCATCGAAACACTACTGCACTCTGTGCAACTTTTGATGTTTTTGTTCACCTCGCTTCCTACTTGACTTTAATTGGTATTTACAGGAGTTTCCAACATATTCCCTTATAACATAACCCTTTATGTTTTAAGATATATCATCCTTTACAGATTTGGAAAATATGTCTACAGTTCTCTATTAGACTATGCGGACAAACTTAGCTCAACGTTCCGTGATTCAAACTTAATCACTTTAAAACGTTCCTTATTGGATCATATATTATGTTAAGTTATCATCATGGTTTTCTAAGATAGAACCTATGTCTCAACATAGTGGATGATGATCATCCTTTTCTTTCTTTCAACAATTGATGTTAAACTTAATACTATTCCTAACTTGAGTTATTAAGGACTAGTTCCATAATTAACTTCTATTCTGAAACCCTTTTTAGAATCCCTTAAGGAATACTACATAATATCATAATACACTTATTATCAACTTCTACACCTCATAAATCATTATTTATAAGTACTTGCGCTTTTATTCTTAACACACTTAAGAATCACTCCTATAAGCTCCCACTCAAAATATGTTCCTAACATATGTGGGTATGAGTCACTACTCTTACTCAAACTATGTTCCTACATATTTGAATTTGAGATTTATATTGCTCCCACTCAAAAATATGTCATTCACATATTGTTTTAGGAAGACTTTTATACCTCCCACTTAATTTCATGCAAATTGCATATCTACTCACCATTTTGAACAACCTCAAAATCTTTTGATCAAATATCAAAGTGAGAGATTTACTATGAGACACTAGACACTTAGCACACTTGAATCAAATTCATTTGAATTCGTCCAATACTTGACAAATTGTGCTTTTGTCATTCACCCCCTTTTCCACTATGGCTTTGCAGTCATTTGGGAAAATTCCAAGTAACCCCTTTTACTTGTGAGATTCAACAATGAATTGCTTTCTAATCTCAAGTGAATTTTGCTTTGGGATTTCTCATATCCTTAGTTTACCATTATTTCCTTAGTAGTTCGTAGGTATGTCATATTCTGGTAATCATGACAAATGATTCACAAATGTCTGCATACAAGATATGGGTTACATTTTGAATCCTACTTCATGTAGTGAAAACACCATTGGGGAAAACACAATGATCATTATCATTGATTCTTTCCTTTCGTGAAGAGAAACATTTAGGAACGTTGTCCGTTGCGCTTTTCAACACTCTGATGCAGGGATTTGAATCCTCATCGTGTTTTTTCACTATCTTCCATTTGCTCCATAATCGAGAAATATCACTAAAAGTGAACTTTCTCAAGAATGCACCAAAATCCAAGCAATACAAGTTTTGTTTCCCTTTTGGTTCCAACTAAGGATTTCGTATTCAAAGTTTCCAATGAATACTCTACAAGGACTTATTCGCTATTGTTTTGGTTATATCGAATAACCCCAAAACTTTCACGACGATCCATACTAGCCGCTTTCACGAATTCAAATGGTTCACTATATATTCTAATTGAGTGCTAACTATTTCTAACTAATGGTCTCTACATCTACACTACAACGATTTATTTGGTTCCATCTATTCACCCAATTTGATATCTAATATCACATTGTGATGCTTTGCATTTTGACGTTTCAAAACACTTTGCATTTCGCAATTTCTTTTATGCCAATCTCATAAAGTTGAATTTCATTACTATTGATCAAATCATAGTAATTAGATTCTCTTTTATATTTATACCCTTTGTGGATGAAACACTTTGATCAAATCAAATAGTTTCATACTCATGTTTCCTTTGGTAAACTACTTTTACGCTTTTAAACAGTCATATAATGATAATTACCATTTTCGTTAAAACACAATACATCGAATATGTATTTACTTTTAATAATTCATTAAAACACTTTGTATTCAAGTAATACACCGTGTTCAAGTTATTTTGCTGAACTTAGGCATGACTTATATGTGATAAGAAATCAAATTACTTTCACATATTATCACATAACTTTGAATTTAAACAATGGTTTCATTCATTAATGAACATATCATTAAGTTGGGTAATTTTTGAAGCATTTCAATATTTTACAAATGTTCATGTATTATCAATTAGTTTCAATCAACAAGGATAATTCACATATAATGAAACAAGATATGAACACGAATAGAAATCATTCATAAAAGTAGAACAACTGTTTGTTACAAACTCATATGAATAACCGTGTCACAAAGTGTGAGACACACTAAATAAGTTCATAATATTTTGATTACAATAATCATCCTAAACATAAACTAAATGATAAATGTTGAGGGAGAGCATCGTTGGCCATCATCATCATGCTCGCCATCAACATGCAACGTCACCTCCTCTCCAGCAAGCACCTCTCATGCAGAAGGACCTATTTTCAGCAAAACAGAACAAGTATCAAATATACTTAACACTGCAATTGTCTTTGCAAGATTATAACATTTATAAAATTTTATATCAAATATACACCTTTCTCATTGATGACCTCAGCAACATTTGGTTCTACCAACACATTCCTGAGATGTGTTACGAACGGGTGGAACTCCATTGATTCCACGTCGCCTCTCATAATGCAAGCCTTGACTTGTGCTTGGTAGCTTGGTGGCAGCGACCGCAGCACAACGCCGTTTGCAAAAGAGTCCGTCATCCAGCTATCCAGGAAGTATGCAGGCCTCATGTACACATCATGCATGCGCTCCAAGTGGTCGTCAAGTGATGAGTTCTCCTCCATCTTAATGGAGAGGAAGTCTTCCATCAGCTCATGCTCCCATATGCGTGCTTGTTCCATGAAATGTGTCCTAAGCTATAGCATTACCGTATGAGGGTTGACATCACGCACAAAAGGCCACAACTCGTCCACCATTCCGAAACACATTATAACTGAAATAAAGGACGCCATCTCCTGACAGAGATAGCGGTATTCCCGCTGTTCTGGGGTCTCTAGGTCAATGGGCTGATCCAAATCCATCCCGTCGAGTATGTAGTCGACCATGTCATTCTCGCTAAGGAGAACATGGAGATGCACAACCCATATAGAGAAGTTTGATCCATCTAATCTGAGCTTCTCTCCTTCTAACCAATCAATCGTCAACAGGAAAGGTGGCATCAGGGAGAACTTTTCTACATTTACAATTGCAAAAGGAATTTAGACTAAGTTTATAATTAAATGAGTTAATAATAACTCCAGTCAGAAACACCTATCCCCAGAAGGGTTCCTAGTGATAACACGACCCCTATCAACCACATCTTCCCCGATCGTCATGACCATCAATGTGGGTTCAAGGGTGGACGCTAAACGTCGGTCACATAATTCATGTGACTCGTGCTCGATCTTTTGACCATCCGCATTCCGAGGCCATGTCTGCACATGCTAGGCTCGCCAACTCAACCTTAGTGTATTCGCTGTGCAACATGGCTTACACCCACTGTATGCAAACATAGATATGTCTGACACCCACGCCTGTACTATGGATTGCCTCATACCGAAGAACTTTCTTGGTGGTGCACACTAAGGGGGAACACAATCGTTGGTAATTTTAATAGGGATCATCTTATTAGGCTACCGTCGAGTATCTAATACTAGCACACAATAAGACATACAAACAATAACATTGAATGTAAATGCGATGTGATATGGTCCTTCATGTCGTGATCTCCATCCGTCGTCACCGAATTCCGGCGCCAGGGTTCCGGCGCCGTAGACACCAGGGTACCAGTGTCTTTCCGACGTGGTAGTCCGTCACCTCTGTGACTATCTACTACTATGTAACATAAGGTAATCACTTTACCTTTGCCACAAACATATCACAAAACAACGCCCTCCTGCAAAACAAAGTTAGACGCCTCTACTTTATCTTTGCATGTTTTATGTGGCTAAATGGGCTTTCGCACAAGAACCGTTCTTACCTACGAACTTTTAGCACAACGCTGATCAAGTAGTTGTCTCTACTACACCCCTTTCGGGGCCCTCAGTTGTAAATGGCATACCAACTAATGCGAGAGAGATAGACACCCCCTAAGACACTTTATACGGTACAAGCCGTATGTCAAGCATGTACAAGTCTCACGAATGAACGCGTAAAGTCGGTTGGGGGCCGCTTCATCAAGCATTGCTGCGGTATACACAAGTACACGTGGGATCGTAACAACTAAAAGATCAACGTCCACTAGCTACATCTCGTGTGTTCTACCCGTACTAGCATTACTACGCATAGATCAAGCTCTAATACCATTGTAGAGGTTCCGCGTATGAAAACAATAAATTTTTACCCTATGCCTCTGAACCCCTGATGCTGCCAGGACCTATCTATTAGTAATACAGTAATGAGAGGAGATTTTCACGAACTTACCCTTGAAGACCGAAAAGCGTTGTCAATGCTCAGGAGAGCGTGGTTGATGTAGACGAGCCGAAGCCGACCTCAAGGTCGTGATGAAGTCCTCACACTCCCTTGACTCCAACGACTTGAGTGCCTCAAGTGCGACACCTCGCGGGGAGTTACACATGTCCGGTGCCTGACGATGGCTCCCGCTTCCCCGATCCAGCAGCAGTTGCGGAAGTAGAGCTCCTGGATCCGAATCCCGCAGTGTAACAGCGCTCCACGGTGAAGATGTCTCTCGTTCGCATAGTCCGAACTTGGGACTGATGACCCACAAGTATAGGGGGTGTATCGCAGTATTTTCGAGGGAAGTGAAACCCAATTTATTGATTCGATAAAAGGGGAGCCAAAGAATATTTATAAGCCTTAACAATTGAGTTGTTAATTCAGCTGCACCTGGAAACAATCTTGCTCACAGCAGTTTATCAGTAGCAACAATTTTGTAGTAGGAATAGTAAAGTAACAGAAGTAGTAAAGTAATGACAGTAGTAACAACAGCAGTAAACAGTAGGATTCGAGTGCGGTAGGCATAGGGATGGATGGACGGGCGTTGCATGGACAAGACAATTCGCATGGCAATCAAAACATAGGGCAATTGCAGATAAATAAGATAAAGCATCCAAGTACTAGATAATCCTAGGCATGTGTCCTATATATAGTCATATGTGCTCGCAATGAGAACTTGCACAACATCTTTTGTCCTGCCAGCCCGTTTGCAGCGGGGCCTCAAGGGAACTACTGGCAATTAAGGTGCTCCTTTTAATAGAGCACCGGAGCAAAGCATTAACACTCGGTGAACACATGTGATCCTCACATCAAAGCCATTCCCTCCGGTTATGCCAATTTCTGTCACTTTGGGCCATTGGTTCCGGACAACAACGTGTGTATACAACTTGTAGGTAAGACCATAAACAATACTATCATAATGAATCAATAACATGTTCAGATCTGAAATCATGGCACTCGGGCCCTAGTGACAAGCATTAAGCATAGCAAGTCGCAACAAAGTCAAAAAGCACTAATAGAAGATACTAGACACCATGCCCTAACAATCTGATGCCATTACATGAACGGTCTCATCCAATCCCTACCATCCCCATAGTCTACAACGGGGGATTACTCACTCATAGATGGGGGAAACATGGATGGTCGATGGAGAAGCGATGGTGACGATGATGGCGATGATCTCCTCCAATTTCCCGTCCCGGCAGGGTGCCAGAATGGAGTTTCTGTTGCTGTTTCGTGGAATCTGGTGGTGGCGGCAGAGTGGAACTCCTTCTGGAAAAAAGTCGACCCCCTAAGTTTTTAGGTCAGAAGGCATCTTATAGGCGAAGAGGGAGACCGAGGGGGTGTCTGGGGCGGCCATACCACCCCCTGGTGCGGCCAGGCCTAGCCCGCGCGGCCAGGTGGTGTGGATGGGCCCCAGCCCCACTCCGTCTCATATTCTGGCTCCGGGAGTCTTTTGGTGAAATAGGATTTTTGGCTTTTGTCCCATCCAATTCCGAGAATATTCATTTTCTGACTTTGGCTGGAACCAAAAATAGCAGAAAACAGGCAGCTGGCACTATGGCTCTTGTTAATAGGTTAGTCCAAGAAATCATATGAAAAGTACTCCAAAGTATGGACAAAACACAAGAAAGTAGATAAAACCAAGCATGGAACATAAAAAATTATAGATACATTTGCAATGGATCAACATCCCCAAGCTTAACTCCTGCTCGTCCTCGAGTAGGTAAGTGATAAAAAGAAAGGATAATTTTTGAGGTGACATGCACCATCATAAACTTTGATCAAAGTATTTGTAAAACATTCAAAGCTGGGATCATAGTACTTCAATCATAACATGAAATACAAAGTTCTAGCAATAAGACAAAGAAACTATGTTGCAACATGAAAAGGCACAAACAAAAGATTCATGAATAACATTGCTTTGCAAGACGTTTGTTTGTTTCACATAAAGAAAACATAGCATAGTAGTATTCAGCTTGTCCCTCATAGAGTAGCAAGTATAAATGCATAGGACACCTTCAAAGTTCATAAGAGTGACTAGATACAAATAGTTTAAAACAAGCAATATCAAGTTATGCATCAATCAAATAGTCTTGGGACAATGCACATAGAACTAAGAATGGCCACTATGCTCTCAAAGTAGGTGCGTAAAGGTAGAAGGTGGAGACTCAATATAATGGTGGAAGAAAGGCCTTCATAGAAGGAAGCAGATATTCAAGTTTCATAAAGAGCTTCCAAAAATTATGGTACTTATAGCTTTCAGCTCTCATTGCCCCTATCATAAGCATCTTGAAGTGATTAAGGTTAAAGTGAACAAACTATGGTGTACATGCTTGACGAAATATAAGTTAGAAATCTCATGTCCCTTGAATATGAGGGCCGCTCCTCATGCTACTCAACTTTAGTCACCGGTAAGTTCTTGTCATCGTAAGTACATGTGTATCATAGAGAACCGCCAATGGGGTACCCCTTGCCCGATGATACGGAAGAATCCCCATATCAAACTAACAAGGCAAGCAGACAACAAGCATCTCAGCAATCTTCTTATTTACCATGGGAATATGGTGCTTTTTTCTCTCTTTCCTCTTTTCATAATCTTTTTTTTATTTTTCTCTTTTTTCTCAATATAGGACTCTTTTTTATAAGAAGAATGCTTCATAGACAGCTCATTATGGTTACGCTGCAGGTTTCCACCATGTCAGCATGGATTAGACCAGCGACCCAGGCATTTCTCTAACACATATACAAAACTCCATGGACTTATAAGCTCCCCTTTCATTTCACACCGACGACATCCATAGACAAAAGAGCATGATATCAACTAGGTACAAAGTACCCGTGCAATGTTGAAAGCGTTCCCCATGACAACATGGTTCTGCTAATCCCCAGCAAATAAGTGCAAGAATATACAACATAGACGACACAATGGTTCAAGTTTATTAAGGGCAAGAAAAGTAAAGTGTGCCATCAAGTTCGTGAGAGCTTTAATCACTAGTTTTCTCATAACAAGTTTAATTTGGAAGATAAACAAAAGCATGAATATACTTGGAATAGCATAAGCTAATAGGTAGGTATGGTGGACGCTTTGAAATAACTTGGTTTAGGGAGTTTGATGCATGAGTGGAACTCATACTTGGTTGCGGAGGCTAGCAAAAGACTGGGAGCGACAAACTAAGAGAGCAATAATGGCCATAACCATGCAGAGCGACAAAACATCATTGATCAAAGCATAAAGTGATACTACAAGTTGAAAACTAAAGGATCATACAGGCTAAGGTGACTTGGGATAGTCATAACATGGTGTGAGCATGCACCAAGTCAACCCAAATAAAGCATCAAAGGAGAATACCACAATACTATGCTTTAATATGCTAAAACAACGCATGATTCATCCAAGGCACATTAAGCAATCTCAATTGTTTATAACAAGTCATGCTACAACAAAGAATACTAAGCATAATCCAAAACAATATCAAACATGGTATGACAAAGCATAGGCCACAATCAAAAACAAGCTCCTTTTACCACTTAAGCATGAACTTTCCTACTCTTTTCCAATCCAAACCAAACTATTTGAAAACCAACATATGAAAGAGGGGGTCCAACCAATTTATTCAGAAAACTAATCAAACAAAGCAAACGAAAAACCAAAACGAAAAAGAAAAAGAAGACACTCCAAGAACAACACAACTGTGCATGAAACAATAAAAATGAAGCGTTTGGAAGAAACCTGGAATTTTTATTGATAAAGAAGGGGATGCCTTGGGCATCCCCAAGCTTTGATGCTAGTACTTCTTGGATATTTATTGGGGTGACACGCATGGCATCCCCAAGCTTGAGCTTTAGTCCATCCTTCATCTCATTACTCATTCCTCCCATACACCTGAAAATTTTCCTTCATACAAAACTTCACACAATCTTTATTAGCAACATAAGTGCACTCAAGATAATAATTCTTTGGGTTCAGTTCCAACACCAATAAAACATCCACTAAAACATTAGCTACTGTAGCACTTCCCTCAAAAATGTCAATTCCCCAAAAGAACTCAAAAAGGAACCAACAAGAAGCAAATGCAAATAATGGCAGAAATCTGTCAAAACAGACCAGCAGGTAAAGATGAATTTTTTCGAAGACCTTTTGTTGCTCAAATAGAAAAGTGTTGAACTAACGAAAGTTAGATAAGAACCTGGGGAAGAAGCACAAAAATTCACGCCTCAAAAGGACGTACAGAGATTTTACACGATTTTTTACGGTGAAGCACAGAAATCTGTTTCGGGACAACAACTTTCCCAACCATTACTTCTCTCTCACCAGAGGTTACTCTTGGCACAAAAAGCAAATAAAAAGGATAAGGAGCGGTTATTACTGAAGTAATAACTTCCAAGACTCATCTAAAACTTTTGGGTTATCTCCCAATAAGTACTTTTCTTTAACGCCTTTAAGTTAGACATGATAGTTTGAGAGGATGCTCGCATAAGAAATATGGAACTAAGTAAAAGAGAGCATCAAGATGCAAATTCAAAAAACATTTAAGTCTAAACCACTTCCTATGCATAGGAATCTTGTATGCAAATAAATTCACAAATAAAAAAGTGACAGGCATAGGAAGATAAAACAAGAGTAATTTCAAAACTTTCAGCACATAGAGAGGTGTTTCAATACCATGAAAACTTCTACAACCATATTTACCTCTCTCATAATAATTTTCAGTAGCCTCATGAATAAACCGAACAATATAACTATCACATAAAGCATGCTTTTCATGATATACAAACACATAATTTTTATCAAGCTAAAAAATAGTAGGATTAAAACCTTCAATCCCACTTTTAACAATTCTATAACAAGATGGCTGATCATTCAATATAGGACCATCGTCTAGAGCTTTATCATAAACATTTTCTAAGAAAAACTCTTTAATACCATGCAAATCGAAGTTAGGCACAAATAAAGGATTATCATAGATAACATGAGCATAACATTCATCCTTCTTTGGTAAGTGTGGGGGACAATCAAATAATGTAAGGGATAAAGAGTTACTCTCATTAGAAGGTAGGCATGGGTAGGTAATCCATTCTTCCTCCTTTTGTTCATCACTCTCCTCCTCTTTTCATCTAATGAGCTTTCAGGTTCATCAATTTCTTCTTCCATAGGAACCTGCAAGGCATTAGTCTCTTCCATTTGTGGAAAGCATCTATTAATATATTCAAGAATATAGCCATTTTCTTCCTTGTAATTATCAAAGCAAAATCTAAGTATATAATAAACCTCATATTTATAAGGTGAATCATCAATATTTTCAAGCAAACTAGCAAGTTCAAATGCACCCTTCCAAGTAATAAATTCTTCAATTTGTTCCACATCATAAAAGTCATAATTTCCTTTAACATAAGAAGATATGGTAACATTATCATTATACTCACATTGAAAATGGAGGTGTTTATACCTCTTATAGCAACAAGATTTATCAAAGCAATAAGTAACATTATAAGTAGAGCACACGTTTCTAGCGATGGTATACAATTTATCAATTTGTTCCCATAAGTGTTTCCCTTTTTGTGACAAGCGGTGTTCCTTATAATAATATTTTTGATCTTCTGTGAACCTACCTTGCCAATAAGATTTAGTTTCAAAGAAAACAACCATTGATAGAAAGCATGATAAAGCAAGACAATAATAGACCAATGAAAATAACAACTAGAGTAGGAACTAATTTTTTTTGTATTTTTGATAAAGAAACAAGCAAACAAGGCGGAAATAAACTAAGATTGAACAATAGTGATTCCAAGTGGACTTGATAAATAAAGCTATGCTCCCCGGCAATGGCGCCAGAAAATAGTCTTGATGACCCACAAGTATAGGGGGTGTATCACAGTATTTTCGAGGGAAGTGAAACCCAATTTATTGATTCGACACAAGGGGAGCCAAAGAATATTTATAAGCCTTAACAACTGAGTTGTCAATTCAGCTGCACCTGGAAACAATCTTGCTCACAGCAGTTTATTAGTAGCAACAGTTTTGTAGTAGGAATAGTAAAGTAACAGCAGTAGTAAAGTAATGACAGTAGTAACAACAACAGTAAACAGTAGGATTCGAGTGCGGTAGGCATAGGGATGGATGGACAGGTGTTGCATGGACAAGAATATTCACATGGCAATCAGAACATAGGGCAATTGCAGATAAATAAGATAAAGCATCCAAGTACTAGATAATCCTAGGCATGTGTCCCATATATAGTCATACGTGCTTGCAATGAGAACTTGCACAACATCTTTTGTCCTGCCAGCCCGTTTGCAGCGGGGCCTCAAGGGAACTACTGGCAATTAAGGTGCTCCTTTTAATAGAGCACCGGAGCAAAGCATTAACACTCCGTGAACACATGTGATCCTCACATCAAAGCCATTCCCTCCGGTTATCTTGATTTCTGTCACTTCGGGGCCTTTGGTTCCGGACAACAACGTGTGTATACAACTTGCAGGTAAGACCATAAACAATACTATCATAATGAATCAATAACATGTTCAGATCTGAAATCATGGCACTCGGGCCCTAGTGACAAGCATTAAGCATAACAAGTCGCAACAAAGTCAAAAAGCACTAATAGAAGATACTAGGCACCATGCCCTAACAATCTGATGCCATTACATGAATGATCTCATCCAATCCCTACCTTCCCCATAGCCTACAGCGGGGGATTACTCACTCATAGATGGGGGAAACATGGATGGTCGATGGAGAAGCGATGGTGATGATGATAGCAATGATCTCCTCCAATTCCCCGTCCCGACATGGTACCAGAACGGAGTTTCTGGTGCTGTTTCGTGGAATCTGGTGGTGGCGACGGAGCGGAACTCCTTCTGGAAAAACGTCGAACCCCCCTTAGTTTTTAGGTCCGAAGGCATCTTATAGGCGAAGAGAGAGACCGAGGGGGTGTCTGGGATGGCCAGACCACCCCCTAGTGGTAGGGGAAGTCCTCAATTGTCACGATTTAATAGGGACAATAACAACAACGATCAATGGAATGGACCTTGGGTTAAAGATCAGCTTCATGTACTAGATTCGTAACACTAGAATCCATCACAATTTGGGACCTTCGGTTCAAGTCCAAGGGTTAAAACCCGAGAAAGAGGTAACTACTACTCGAGTGACACGGTGTACAATGCAAGGTAGTAATCATGAGGTACCTTCGAAAAGAAGAAATGACTTTGGAAGCACCCAACAAATAAAAAGGAGGCACACGAGGTGAAAGGACATTTCGAGGCCTAGAACAGAACACTATGGATCTGACAATATAATATTATGGGCCCATAAGATAGAGAGATCGTGATAGAAAGGAATATCTCAGCTGAAATGGAATAAAGGAAACACAAAGAACACAACACACAAATCTAAAGAACTCAACACTAGGTCAACTAGCTGATAAACGACATGCACAAAAGGCACCTAAGCTTTGAAAGACAAGAAGAAATATCAGAACTTTTTCCAAATCAACACAAGGTAAGATGACCTAGAGTTAGAGCGATACCATATAAGGAGTAAAAGAAGCGCATATAAGAGTTTTCTCAAATACTTTTCGTCTTTGAAATAGATTTCACAAGCTCTAGACTCAACATCGACCAATAGCAAGGTTTTCCTATGGTAGGTACTACTCTGATACCAAAAACTGTGACACCCCCGGGATCAGGGTTAAATAAATCGAGACATTAGCCTGACATAAGCTTAACCTAGAGCTCGAGGGTATCTAGTGAAGAATCATAACACAATAGTAACCCTACGACACATAAATTATTACAACAAGCTCAGAACTGAGCGAAGAACCAAATTATTACAAGAAGAGGTCATTAACCACATACATCAAACAACGGAAGGCGGATTATGCTATTAAGTATAGCAAACTTAACAAATGGCCTAAGAGGCCTGAAGCATAACGATGACGTCCCAGCCCATAGATTCCAGGCTGCTGGTCAGAAACCCCCAGGCTACTCATCGGTGTCGATGTCATACCAAACTCATCTTCAGGGGAACACTTACTTTGTTACAAAAGTATCAACAAAGCAGGGGTGAGTACGGGGTGTACTCCGCAAGACTTATGGCTGGTGGGGTTATTTTTCATAAATCCATCTTTGTTTTAGAGCAGAAGCTCGTCTAACCAGAATATTTTAAAAGGGGATAAGAGAGCAACATCTTGGAAGAATTGATCATCATCTTTTGATATCCACCAAGGTAATCCTCATCTCACAACTAGGATCACCTCCTCGTACCCATGAGGAAGCATCCTTAACAAACCTTGGTTGCCAAGTTTTACGATTAGGTTAATGTTCTCTATGATCTCACGTTCATTCCCAGGTCGTCCATAACCGTGGACATAGCTTTTCGAAAAGATTTAACCCTGCAGGGGTGTACAAATTTACCCACACGTACCAATCGACTCTTAACGCCACTTGACACACTTCCTTGGTGTGATGGCAGAGGGTGGTTGACCACATCCTTTACCTTGCTTTTGTCGAGACCATGAGTCACCCCCTAAGGAGGGTTCCGCCATAACGGGTCGAATCCCAAAGCCGATCCCTAGGTATGTGAGGCGAGGTTGGTTTATCAGAGGCTCCATCGACCCCAAGCAACCCCGACCACACTTACCTACCTATTATGATGCACCTCCTTCTCCTCCTCTTTTGAAAACATTTTCAATGCATATGCCAAATGGAACGCCCGAACTATGTGACTTATGGAATCTACTAGGCAAGTTAGTTACTCATGGGGTTTTCTAGGATCCATGTGGTTGTACGCTCGTCCTGGTTTCAAGGGCAAGAACTCGGGTCCTAATGGTGGCGAGCATGGGACTACAAAAACACATCCCACTGTGGCCTCCCATACAAGCCTTAACATGTTTAACCTTTACCACTGGTCTCATATCATCATGTCCTCCTATCATACTATATTCTCTACATTTGGTACATCATCTAGATAAGCCAACACTGATAGCTAAGCATGCCTAAGCCAGACATAGATAATAACTCTAGCAACGCTCATAAGCCAAACCTATTTATGCTAGGAGCAGTAGACCAGGTGATATGATCTCCAAGGGAGTAATGCAAAAGATAGGATACTCTATCTATCAAAACAAGACCACAGTAGAATCATATGCATCATGGCAAGAAGTGAAATGATTTCAAAACCATAGGATTGTATAATGGTGGGCTATGCTTGCCTTGTTTGTTGATACCCAGATATAGATCTTTGGAAGCCTTGTGCTTGATTTGATTAAAGTTGGTCAAGTATTGTTCTTCAAGCTTCAATGGTGTTGATCTCGCTCTTCGATCTCGGAGTCGGTATCGTATTCTACCGGGAAGGACCAAACTTCGGAAGAAAGGGGGAAACAATCAACACATGACATCGATGCAATGCTCACGCAAGGATGATGATATGACAAATTGAATTGTATTAAATTGTAACCCTAAGGCATGCTCGACCATTTTAAACAGGGTCCGAGGGGTATAAACCCTAAAACAGGAGAAACCCCGGAACACCTGTGAGGGGTTGATTTGTTCTTCTACTGAACTTGTTAATTAAAGTTGTTGAACAATTCATGATTATGAGTCTATTGTGTGATCTAATTTTTCTCAACATTTTGATATATTATACATATTTTTTTTGACTTATAAATAATTAGATATGAATTTTGGAGTATTTAATCAATTTATGAAATTATTTAAACTTTCATTGCGTAATGTTGACATCGTCTAGGGCTGGGGGACATTTTTCACTAGGGCAGCACCTAGCCATAGTGGCTGACAGAGGGGCCCTAGGCCACCTCGGCCGCCACGTCGGTAGGAACGGGACCCACCATGGTCTGACCAGGCTGACCGCACGTGGGTAGCGCACAAGTGACGTTAGCATGATGTCACGCCGACGGGGCTCTCAGATCATCAGCGGGGACGATGCTAGGCGGCGATCTGGGACACGCGAGTAGGCTAGATAGACGTAGCGCGACATAGCGGACCTAACCCTAGTGGGGCCGCTCCTATTTGGTAGCCGGAGCATCGCCAACGGCCATGTACTGCGGCGGTGCATGTCGGCTATCTCCGGGAGGACGGCACAGAGGAGGATGGAGACAACGGAGAGGTCCAGGAGGACGAGAAGCTCACCACGATTGTAGAGTAGAGCTTGGGGAGGCCATGCGTGGCTGGAAGGAGGCTAATCAACGACGGCGAGGCACGTCGGGGTTGGGGAAGATGTAGTTGATGTGGGTGATTGCGGCCGCCTAGGATCGATTCCGATGGAAAGGAGGAAGCTAGTGTCATGGCGGAGCTCAGAGCAGTGTCATCCAAAGTCAGGGAGGTCGGAGACGGCAACATCGGCTAGGGTTCTGGCTCCCAAAGCGAAGGGGAAGAGAGAGCCAGGGGAGGGATAAGACCAGAAGGGGAGAGAGGGGCGAGCACGACGACCTTCTTATCCTCGCGGGTCCTCAGTGGGGCATGAATCATGTCGGCCGAGCGGCGGAGGGCGGCAGACGCGCCACCGAGCTGCTTCGCTCTCTCATTCGCGAGGAAGAACAAAAGAAGAGGACGATGAAACTTATGGGCCAAGTTGGGTCGTGTGTGGGCTAGGGCTAGGATGCGAAAAAGGTTGCGGATGCTGTGCGTGAGCGATAGGTAGAGAGGAGAGGGTGCTGGGCCTGCCTGCTTCTTATTTTTATTTGCAAAACCTTTTTCCTTTTTCATTTCCTGTTTTTCTCTTGTAAAACCATTTCAAAACTATTTTTCCCAATTTTAAAAATACAAGAAGGTTTTTGTAATATGAAAATATATCTGGGACCCCTTATAACAATTTGGGTTCCATGTATTTTGCCATTTTCTAATTTCAAATACCATTTGAGTTGATATTGGAGAGAGAGGGGAGGGATTTAGGGTTTTGTATTTGATCTTGTTTGCATTTTTATTTTATCTTAGCAAAAGATGATGCTCATGCAATGCACATTAAACTCTAGTTAGTATTAACTAAAACTGGGGTGTTATAGGTTTCGCTTCCTTCCTTTTGTAACGGTGGTGCTACATCTAGTTCTCACCCGATATGATCGTCCATCATATGTTTCCGGTGTTTTGCGACTTCTGAGACAACGTCATCTTTCTGACTCTTTGCGAATACTGTTTGCCAAGATCTTCAGTCTGAATTCCGAAAGTCTGATTGCACGATCCTCCTATTCATGTACACAGTAATGCTTTGGGTGCAGGTTGGAGTAGCTACCATACCACTACTCTTATCATTGGCTCTTGTTACATTGAATAGGTGGATTAATGTGATCTCTACTCATTCCATGGAAGTTGGAGGTGGCCTTACCTTTGAGACCTTTACTTCTGCTTTTGCCTCTCCAGAGTGTTCCCTCAAAGAACGTGAGCAACAATCCTTGTTGGTGGTGTCGACAATTTCAAGACAGAGCAAGAATTCTTGTTAGTGGTGTCACAGCCATCAGCCTGACGCAAGAAGATCCGATCATAAAACCTCTATCCCCTCGGTGTCTTTGCGTGGATATCGGGACCCGATCCCTTATTAGTGGTGTCAAGTTGTAATGCTCAGAATTCTTTCCAAAATAGAAATTGCTTGCTATTATCTTTTTTGCATCATAATGCATATTTTGTTGCTCAAAATGTTTTGTAAAAAGCCTATTTTATTTTCTAAATATCCCCTTCTTTATTTCAAATTACAAAACCCAGGGCTTTCGAGATATTTTGTTTCTCTAAAACTATTTACAAAAGTCTTTTATAAAAAAAATTAAAACAAACAAATAGAAATAAAAACATATTTTGGGGAGGCAGGCAACTGCAAGGACCAAGGCCTAGCAGCCAGCTACCTACCACCCCACCTAGACCCTAGCCTATCAAACCCTAACCCTAAACACCTACCGTTGCCGCAACCACACACTCTACACACCACACCCGCGCCGCTCACGCACACAACACACTCAACACACACACGACGTTGCACACACACACACTGGCACATAGACGCACAACACGCCCACACGCTAGGCAACCCACGCGACGCACAAAGAACAACACACGCACTAGGACGCACCCAACATGACACATCCCCACCTAGACCCGTGCGGCATGCACGCCAACTCCACGCACGCAATCCCACCACTCCCGATCAATCCCTTCACCTCTTCTCATTCCTCCAGCTCTCTCCCTGCACCCCTCCGCTGCTGCCATCTCATCCTCCCTCCTGATCGAGCAAGCCCTGTCGTGCCTCCTGCAAGCAACCACAGCAGTTCTGCACGCACATCCCATTAGGTCTTGCTCTACCTCGTGTAGCACGGCGGCCGCCACCTGCTTGCCGCTGGCCGCCACCTCCTCGTCCTCAATCTTTGACCGTCCTCGACCTCCTCGCACGCCATGGCTGCATCCACGAGCATCCCAGCATGCCTCCAAGACTCGCCAGCGCGGGATCATAACGCCCTCGCTCTCATCCATGTCCATCGCCGCCAGCAGCGGGCCGTCTTCAACTGTAACGATCCTTGACTAATGGTGACACACCAAATAGCTACATATCCATATTTGATACAAGAATTAGAGTTGTAGGAGGAAGAGCAAAAGAGAAGTAGGGGAATAGTTCAGTTTCACTCGGTTCATATCGCATTGACTTCTACCCTCTTGCCTGACTATATTTTACCAAGGCTACATCCCCTTCTCCACCTGGACAGAGCCAGCATCTGATGTAGCTCCTGTATCTTGGGCTTGGGCTTCTTCTTTGCCAAGCTGGACTGTAACTTGTGGCCGGTCCACATCCCTGACATTCCCTCGTCCTTGAATGCCTGGTTGTCCCCAAGCAGGCGCATTTGGGAACTCTTCCATCAAGCGCATCTGGTTCTCCCATGTCAACCAAGAAGAAGGAAATCCATCCCATTGTATCTGCACCAAAGGAATCATACACTTACCAGTATTAACAAATTTAGTGTCCATTATCTGGAGTGGTATAGCTTCAGCAGCCATAGTAGTACATTGCGATGGCAAGTCAGGCTGAGAAATTTCATTTGCTGGAATAGCTTTGTTCAACATCGAAACATGAACAACCGGGTGAATTTGACTGCCCGGAGGAAGTTGGAGTTTATATGCTATTGCACCTACTTTCTTCACAACGTCATATGGCCCAAAAAAATTTTAGCTTAACTTTTGATTGGATCGTCGAGCCACTGAGGTTTGGACATAGGGCTGCAACTTAAGGTAAACTTTTTCCCCAACCTGGAAGGTGCGCTCTACTTGCTTCTTGTCAGCTTGATTATTCATCCGTTGTTGAGCTCTTAACAGATGCTGCTGGATTAACTTGTTCATATCATCCTTGTCTTTCAACCAACTCTCCAAGTCAGGTACAAAAGTAGAAACCCCAACTTGCAAACCAAAGTGTTTATGTTTGTAACCATACAATGCTTCAAAGGGAGAACGACCCAAGGCGGAATGAAATGTTGTATTGTACTAGTATTCAGCCAATGCCAGCCACTTGGACCATTTACTAGGACAAGCATGTGTCATGCATCGCAAGTAGGTTTCCAAACACTGGTTGAGTCGCTCTGTTTGGCCGTCGGTTTGTGGATGATAACTAGAGATCATGTTAAGTGTGGTGTCTGTAAGCTCAAACAATTGTTGCCACATGGCACTTGTAAAAACCTTATCCCTATCAGATATAATGATCTTGGGCAAGCCATGCAATTTATATATGTGGTCCACAAATAGTTGAGCAATTGACAAGGCAGTGTATGGATGGGCTAATGGTATGAAGTGCGCATAGTTTGTAAACTTGTCAATGATTACCAGGATGGTATCATACCTTGAAGATTTAGGTAACCCTTCAACAAAATCCAAACTTATAATATCCCATGCCTTCTCTGGTATCGGCAATGGTTGCAGAAGGCCTAGACTTCCCACATACTCGGGTTTTGCTTGTTGACAGACAATGCACCGATTGACGTATTGCTTCACATCTTGCTTCATATTAGGCCAAGAAAATAACAAACGGACTTTATGATAAGTGGCCGTGATGCCGCTGTGACCTCCCACACCACTAGCATGTAATGCCAATAAGATGGCTTGTTTTGCCTCTGTATGATTGCCCAACCAAATTCGATCATGGAATTTAATGATACCATCCTACAGCGAATACCCCTGAATATTCGGACTAGAAATACTTAACTGCGTCAACAATTGTTTTGCCTCTAGATCATGCAAATAACTTTCAACCACAATTTCTAACCACTTTGGTTTACTAACTGACATAGCTGCTAAATCCAGGGTTGGTGCACAACGTGATAGAGCATCTGCTACTGTGTTTCTGTTACCTTGTTTATACTTCACCTTATACTGAAGGCCCAATAATTTACATAATGCTTTATGTTGGATGCTGTTAGTGAGTTGTTGTGATTCCAAATGAGTAAGACTCTTATGATCTGTGTAGATGATGAACTCATGATGTTGTAAATAGGCCTTCCATTTGTCCACAGCCATTATCAATGCTAAGCATTCCTTTTCATATGTCGATAATGCTTGTGCCCGAGGACTGAGCGCTTTACTGAGATAAGAAATAGGATGCCCTTGCTGGGACAAAACTGTCCCAATTCCAATACCTGAAGCATCTATATGGAGGTCAAATGGCAATTTGAAATTGGGAATTGCTAGAACAGGCGCATCAATCAAGGCACGCTTTAGAGCTTGAAATGCTGAATCTACTACCGAAGACCACAGAAACTGCACATTCTTATTAAGAAGCTCCGTTAAAGGGCGACTGATGGTACCATAATTAGAAATGAATTTACGGTAATAACCAGCCAACCCTAGAAATGCCCTTAACTGTTTGACAGTGTTAGGCTGAGGCCAATTCTTGATTGCTTGAATTTTGCTTGGATCGGTTGCTACCCCTTCTGCACTTATAATGTGGCGTAAATACTCCAATTTGTTTGGGCAAATGAACACTTGGACTGCTTGAGGTATAGCTGATTGTCTTGCAAAATTTTGAAGACTTGCTCAAGTAATTCAGCATGAAGGGCCAATGTACTACTATAAACTAGAATGTCGTCCATAAATATTAATACGCCCTTCCTGAGAAGTGGTGCAAACAATACGTTCATATAAGCTTGAAATGTAGCCGGGGCATTAGTTAACCCAAACGGCATGACTTTGAATTCCCAATGTCCGTGGTGTGTTTTAAACGCTGTTTTATACTCTTCGCATTCTACCAATCTGATTTGATGGTACCCACTACGGAGATCAAGCTTTGTAAAGAAGTGAGCACCAGCAAGCTCATCCAACAATTCATCTACTATAGGTAACGGATATTTGTTCTTCACCGTCAAAGCATTCAAAAGCCTGTAATCAACACACAGACGCCATCCTCCATCTTTGTTTTTCACCAAGATCATAGGAGAAGCATAAGGGCTGTGACTTGGCTGCACAATGCCACGCCAGAGCATATCTAAAATTTGTCGTTCCAGTTCATCTTTCTGGGTTGGAGCATATCTATATGGCCTCTTATGGAAAGAAACTGCCCCAGGAATTAAGGGAATCCGATGGTCAAAGGGTCTAGAAGGTGGCAGCTTCGCCGACTCTTGAAATGCTTCCGCATGCTGATCAATAACTTGTTGTATCGATGCTGGCACCGGGGTAGTATCAGTTGTATCTTTGTGTTCAGCCAATTGAAGGAGTTGTTCCACTGCGCCTTGCTTAACTAACTGCTGCAGTTCTTTACTCAAGATGGTAGGGCAATAAGCAGTGTTAACTTTGACGCCACGTAATGTTATACGCTTACCCTCATGCCGGAAGCGCATAGTTTTGAGGCGCCAATTTATCCACATCTCCCCCTTTCCACATGCTTCCAACCATTCCATGCCCATGACGAGGTCATAACACCTTAATTGCAATACTCTGACATCTGATTCAAATTTGTTGTTCTGGACACCCCATCGCAATGCGGAGATTCCTTGAGTACTGATCATATGGTCGCCGTTAGCAATTGTCACTTTGACAACAGGTAAACTGGAGACTGGTAATTGCAAAGTCTCAACAAGGTCAGCATTAATAAAATTGCCAGAACTGCCACAATCAACAAGCACCAAGATCTGCCTTTGCCAAATATAACCTTGGAGGCGAATTGTCTTTTTACCAACCACTCCGCGAGTTGCAGCCGATGACAAACTCATAACTTGTTCATCTCCAGAATCACTAGAAGTATCATCCCGTGGTTCATTATCATTGTGAGACTCGGCTTCCATTTGTAAGGCTTCACAGATTTCCTCATAACTTGCAAAGCCACCTGATTAGGACATTTGTGACCCGGCGCATACTTGCCGCCACACTTGAAGCACTCTCCCCGTGCACGGCGTTGGGCTTTCAGCGCAATAAGTTTAGCGTGAGCTCGCCGTGGTTCAGCTTCTTTTGCAACGTCATCTGGTATTGGTGTTTCAGCAGGATGAGGTCCCAATTTAACCGGACCTGCTCGATTATGCCACTTCTTAGGCTGATAATGATATGAGCGATCCTCTGCGAGTTGTGCCTCCTGCAACAAGGCAAGAGAAATCGCCGCATCAACTCTTCTTGGCTTATGCAAGACAATAGCAGAACGAATCTCTTTTTAAAGACCTTTTAGGAACTTAGCTACAAAGAAAGTATCATCTAAAGCATGATTGTGAATAAGCAACTGATGCATAATTTGCTCAAACTCCTTCTGATAGCTATCAACATCACTAGTTTGCCTAATTTGCAAAGCCTTACTCATGTGCGCATAATACAAATCTTTGCTAAATTTTTGACACACAACTACACATAATTGAGCCTAACTATCAATATCATGTTGTGCTTCATATGTCTGAAGCCATAGTGCAGCATTCCCTGTGAAGTGTAAAGTAGAATAATCCACTTTGTAGTCTTCAGGGACATGAAACATATGAAAATATTTTTCAGCCTTTTCTGTCCAAATTTTTGGGTGGCTACCATCAAACTTGGGAAAATTTGTTTTGGGCATACGGAATTGACGACTGTTATTATCCCTCTCATATCTGTCTTGCCTAAACACATGAGGTTCAATATGCTCATTACGTGGTCTAGAAGGACCAGATTCATGTTGATTAGGAGGCACACGGTACGCACCATTGCCCAGGACCTGCTCGTGAGCAGTGCCCTGGTTATCATGTTCTTCACGACGCCCATCTAGGCCAAGTGTTCTTGTCTTAGAACCAACAGAAATAGTGCCTTCCAAAGAGGTTAGACGAGCGCCAAACCCCTAGAATTGTGCCTCCAGACCAGCGACCTTGGATGAGACCTAGTCGTTAGACTTGATGAGACGCTCCGTAGTGACCTGGAGCGCTTGACAACTTGCAGCAGTTTGTGTCGCCATCTCGGCGGTCTTGGTCAGGCTCGCGAGGAGAGTGCGCAACTGCCCTTCCATCTCCGCCACCGTCATGTTTGTCGCCGCGGCTTGTCTCTCAACAGCCGCCATTCGCGTCATCAACGTCGGGGCATGAGCTCGATGCGCCGTGATGACGGTACTCCTGAACACCTGGGTCTACCGCCGCCGGGAATTGACGAGTACTAAGGGGAGCCCCTTTCCTCTACCAATCAGTTCCAATTCGCCACCTAAACCACGCAAATTCGACCGATCGATAGGAATTTTACCACCCACACGTAGAGAAGTGCGGGCAACCTTCAATCGTCCTTGAATCCGTAGCCGAATTGGTCGCCGCCACCCAAAAAAATCACCACCGGTGCTGCTCCTGGACACTGCAGCCACCACGCCGTCGCCATAGGTCGAGGATGAGAATGGGGATTTTACGGGAGAGCCCAACCCGGCCTCCTAAACGACCTAATTCGCCGCCCAACTTCGCCAATCACAGAGGAATTCGCGAGTTGATAAACTAGAAAATTTGGGAATTTTTTTGAGGATTTTTCGATAACCTCACTCAGATACCATTTGTAACGATCCTTGACTAATGGTGACACACCAAATAGCTATAGATCCATATTTGATACAAGAATCAGAGTTGTAGGAGGAAGAGCAAAACAGAAGTAGGGGAATAGTTGAGTTTCACTCGGTTCATATCGCATTGACTTCTACCCTTTTGCCTGACTATATTTTACCAAGGCTACATCCCCTCTCCACCTGGACACAGCCAGCATCTGACGCAGCTCCTGTATCTTGGGCTTGGGCTTCTTCTTTGCCAAGCTGGACTGTAACTTGTGGCCATTCCACGTCCCTGACATCAACCTCGGCATGGGTCACTACTCAGCCGCCGGACCCTGATCCCTCTCGTGCAAGCTCCGCCTAGTGAAGCCCGACCTCCGCCTTGACCGCCGTTCTCTGGCCGTCGCCTATCCTCCCGTAAGCCACGGCTGGAGCTCCCCTGTAGCGCCACCTCCAGACCCCATTAGGAGTGTGCCCCTACTGCCGGTCCTCTGCCTTGTTGCTGTGCAACGCTTCCTCGTTGCCCCGTCGTGCTGAACCCACCCTCGACTCACGAGCGCCGCCCTTCATTCTGGCCATCACCATGCTGAACATGCCGCCACACCCTCCTACAACCTTGTCAGTCCGGCACCTTCCTCCTGGCCTCCACAGACCGAGATATCCCTTGTTGAGGTGCTACTACCATGTTCCATCTATTGGTCCCTGACATGATGTCTTGGACGTTTTGTTCATGTTCGTGTGGACGTATTCAGCTAGAGTAGAGAAGCTAGAAGATGGAGGTACGTGTGCTCGTGTGTTATGCAAACACTAGGGACGAAACGAAGACCACAGTTTCGCTCTGATGATGTCCTGGAGATGCATGCCTTTACGGTGATGATCTAGTAAAGGCGCTTCATGGTGCTACTTCGACTATATTGTCGATGCTGAAGTAGTCGAACCTGAAGAAATCCGGTGCTTGATCCACCCAAGTTCGCCATCGATCACGGGAGCCGAACCCCAAGATCTCCTTCCCAGAAAACCTCAAGTCCTCCTTCACGGATCCGTTTATCGAATGTCATCTACATGGAACACTAAGGTCCCTAATCCCGGAGTCCGAAGATCAATCTTGTCGAACCCTGAGACCATCGGTTTCGAAAACCCCAATGTGTAACCCTAAGCCCCTATTTTTGTAAGCTGATATTTAACCTTTTGCATCTTAAATCATTCATGCTCGCATTCATGTAAGAGAATAAGTTGTATCTCTTGTGTGGGTAGAACACAGTAGGTGATGCCTCTGGATATGAGCGTAGTTATGGGACAGTTCTTGTTATGAGATTCGAAAGACACGCGTAATATGATGCCTGAAGGGTTAAACATGCTTTTGGGTAAAGTAGTGCACCCCTGCAAGGTAAATCTTTTCGAGAAGCTGTGTGTCCATGGTTATGGACGCCTCAGGAGTACAGTGTCATGATCATAGACAATGACACTAATGCTTTGCGTCTAATAATATGACTAGTAATTACAAACTAAGCAACTGGATAACTAAAATTGCAACGTGTGTGCCGCAAGATGACTTCCTCGACTGGTCTTCGAGGGGGAAATCTTCAGATGGGTTATGCTTGGTGTTATATTATTGTTACCGTATAGAGCTCTCTTATCTCTATCTAATAGCCGAAGTTATAGCGTGTCTCTATAAGCTAGATAGTGCAAGCTTACCGTTGATGACCCCACCATACCCATGTAGGCGAGAGACGCCGAATTCTAAGACTCGCTATGTACTGGCCTCAGTACTGACCGCTCTCTTTCTATTTTCCTTTGCCCTTTGTCGGCACCCTTTGGATTTAACAAGTATGTGATCGACAATGTTAGAAAGGTTACCCTTCCGGCTTGGCCTGGGCAGGGTTTATGGACACCGCTTGATTATCCTTCAGGACTCTTAGTCCCATTTGGATCTTATCTGTACTCGGAAACTATTTTGCTTTCTTCTTGAACTATATATTTGAATTGTATCATTTGTACTCTTGACTCGTGGAGTAATTGTTATATATATATATATATATGATTCCTGTGGGTTCTGTTGTAAATGATTGTGATGTAACTACTTGTCAAACATCCCACCCACACAAAATGTTGGGCTCTACATAGTTCCGATTCGGGACGTTACACATATCTACTGATATCATCCATGAATGTGACAAAATACTCATAACCACCTCTGGTTGTCATGCTCATTGGACTGCATACATCACTATGTATCAGTTCTAGCAAGCCGGGCGCCCTCTCATAACTCTTTGCGAAAGGTGTCTTGGTCATCTTTCCTAGCTAACAGGATCCGCATGTTTCAAATGGCTCCAAGCTTGACGAATCTAGGAGTCCATCACCATGGAGCTTATGCATGTGTTTCTAGCTGATATGAACAAGGCGACAATGCCATAGATAAGTAGAACTAAGATCATTCTGCTTCAACCTTTTAGCATTCAAGTTATAAACTGATTTACATTCAAGATCAAGCATAAAATGTCCGTCTTGGATAGATGCATAGCCATAAAACACATTATTCAAATGAAAGGAACACGGGGCGGCTCATGACGCACTTCCCTCTAGCGGCCCAAATCTCTAGGACCTAAAGTGTCGAGCTCTAAACTTATGGCTTGTTCCTTGGCTATAAGTTACCTCACCCACGGTTTCTATCGGCTCGTGAGGCACTTCCCTCTAGCAGCCCAAATCTCTAGGACCTAAAGTGTCGAGCTCTGAACTTACTGCCCATTCATCGGCTGTAAGTTACCTCACCCATGGTTCCTGACCAAAATGATATTGTAACGACGCCTCGTGAGGAACTTCCCCTCCGCAACCTAAGCTCTCCAAGACCTAAAGTGTTGAGCTCTGAACCTACGGCCCGTTCCTCGGCTGTAAGTTACCTCACCCACGGTCCCTAACCAAAAAGATATTGTCGCGACGACTCGTGAGGCACTGCCCCTCTGCAGTCTAAGCTCTCCAGGACCTAAAGTGTCGAGCTCTAAACTTACGGCCCGTTCCTCGGCTGTAAGTTACCTCACCCATGGTTCCTGATCAAAACGATATTGCCATGACGGCTCGTGAGGCACTGCCCCTCCACGGCCGAAGCTCTCTAGGACCTAAAGTGTCAAGCTATGAACTTACGACCCATTCCTCGGCTATAAATTACCTCACCCACGATTCCTGGCCTTTAAAAAATAAAAAATCTCCATGCGAGCTTGATGGCCTTCTCCTCTAGAGGTTTGCGGGGCAGATCGTGAGGCACTCACCGCTTTAGCAGCCAGAAAACCACAGGGCCTAGTGTGATGGGCTCTAAACTTGCCGCCCGATTACAGCAGTAAGTTACCTCACCCACGGCTCCTAAGGCCTATAACTTTCTATGTAAGTTCATTGCAAGGCCCCCGCGACGCTCATATCCTCTGTATGGTCATCCCCTGTGAGACAAAAAGGAAAGACAAAGCCCTCGACAGAAGCATAGGCAAATACATGCTGGGAGATTATAGGGGAGGCATCAGGTCCAATACATGGCCACCACACTAGAGTCCACTAAACGGATTACTATGAAAGGACCTCTCAGGGCGATGGCTCCGAAACACTGTATTTAGAAGATTGCTCTTCACTCCCCTCGGCGCTGGACGAGCCGCTTTGGGAACCGCTGTCTTCACCACCTGGGGCCCCGACGGCCTCGGTAGCCTCACCCTCTTCAGTCCGCTCGAATATAGGGGGGAAGTCATCAGCGTGCTCCTCCACGGGCTGCTAGAAGCAGGCGATCTCTCTTAGCAGGGTTCCTTGGGGGTGCGTCACCCTCTACAGAAGCGCCCTCTAGAGGTAGTTGGCATCATGCTGGTAGAGGGTGGAAAAGACGTGGGTCGCCATGACCCGCATCATCCTCCGACACTCATCCAGATGGTACCTGTGGTAGAGCGCGGCTCTCCCTCCAACACCACTGTGAATCGATCGAAGAGCGCCAGAAAGGCACCATCTATGTTGGTGTCGACGGGAGGCCCGCTGTAGAAGTTGGTCACTCCGAAGTCCTAAAGAGTGGCGACCGAGTGCTTGGAAAGCGCCCGGTACATCTTGCACCGCTCATTCTCTAGCACCTGGAGGTCCCTCTCAACCTCGTCATGGAGGTCCCAACGCTTCTGGAGTTCTTGATGGGTGGCTTGCAGCCCCTTCAAGGCATCCGGATCGATGATAAGTTGGGCCAGACACTCCTCCGCCCTGTGTAGGGAGCCCTCTAGATCTTCCTTCTTCTACAAGAAGCACGCCTGTTGAGTCCTGGCCTTCCCTAGGTAATCCTCTCGGAGGGCTAGGCGAAGCTACGAGAGTACCTCCTTGTTAGCCTCCTTCATCTGCTTCCGCTTCTCGACTACCTTGGCATAGTAGTGGTAGATGTGCTCGTCGGTATTTGCGCTGCAGCGATTGATACCTTCGATCCGGATTCACAGATGTAGTATAATAGCTTTTTCCATAGAAGACCTAGGTTAAAACAAACCTCGGAAAGAACTACTAAAAATAAAAAAGGACACGTCTACAAGACTTTGTTTGTTTGTTTGTTTGTTTGTTTTACCTTAGTTGACTAGACCAATCTAGTATACTTTATAATGGGTTTGAATCAATGGATGGCGATAGGCCAGGGTTGAAGATCCACTTGCAGCTGCACATCAAATGGGATAAAAGATAATAATAAGCATAGTCATGTATATTGTTTGTATTGAGAAAATATCTTGTGGCCAACACATCCTAATATTCTAGAGCCCCCGTGATGCAACGGGCATAGCAATAGACTTTTAATGCAACCTAGAGTACACCAAAGCCACAGGTTACAAACGATTATTAAGTGAAAACACAGATCAAAGCTTTAAGTGGTGATGTTGTTGTTGATCCTGAATGGGGCGCTAAGCGAATACCGTACTACACTTTCTGTCACTGAGGTTCATATGATATCGCCACTAGCCAAGTATTTCACCTCAAGCCTTTATAAATCTATGGGATCTTGGGTACCTACAAGTCCACATATCGAGACAAGAGACAAAGAAACAAAATATACAAATCACGAATTCAAACAAAATAGAATTCTCCCATGATCTATATGCACATAATTGTTGTGAGGTTTCTCCCCAACATGCAGCCCATGAGGACAACTCACTCATAACAGATATATCGGAGATGGAAAACATCATGCAAATACTTAGATTGAAATCAAATATTCTTACAATGGTAGCCAAATCACAAGGAGATCTAAAGTACAAAGCAATGGCTATGGCTAGTGGATGGGTGGATGGTGGAAGTGATGAACAATGGATGAACAATGGTGTGGATATCCTTTGGTGGTGTTGTGATGCAACCTGAGAATGGCGACTCTCTGGCTGGTGGCTGGAGCCTCGAAATATATAGGGATAGAAGCTTTATGTTAATGATGGGTTTCATAAATTTTTCTAGGCATAATAGAAACACTACTATCAAGATCACATAAAGCTTTTAGATCAAAATCATTCACTTTCATGTTAATGATGGGTTTCCAACCATCTTCTAATTTCATAGGGATAGAAGCTTTATGTTTCATCTTTTCTTCTTTTATTTTTATGAGAGTATAAGTAATGTGTTTTGTAAAGGCCATATTCATAGAACTAGCATTATGACTTTTAGCAAGGTTTTGTAGGAACATAATTACTTCAGAGATATTGCAACCATCAAGATCAAAATCATAATTACCATCCAAGGTAGTAGAGATATTGTTTCCCATATTTCGAAGAATTTCAGCATTTTTATTAGAGAAGGTTCCATTGGTTTTAGGCATTGTTGCAAAAGGAATGGGGACTTCATGTGGGTTGCTAGCATCAATATTAGTGGTGGTGATGGTACAAATACTACTATTTCTAGCAATTTCATCTTCTCTTTTCCACTTAGTATGCAATTCAGCTAACAGTCTAACATTTTCATCAATTCTAACTTGTATGTCATTAGTAGCAGCAAAGGGATTTTCTATGGTTTTAGGTTTAGCAGCCATTTTATTAATCAAAGAAGATTGTGCTTCAGACAATGATGTTATATTTCTTTCAGCATTAGAGAGTTTTTCCTCAATAGTTTTATTGAAAGCGGTTTGTTTACTAATAAAATATTTAAGCATGACTTCAAGTTCAGAGGGTGCACTCCTATTATTGTTGTAAGAATTTCCATAAGCATTACCATTATTGGGAGGATATGGCCTATAATTGTTGTTACCAAAATTATTCCTGTAGGCATTGTTACAAAAATTATTATTTCTAATAAAGTTCACATCAACTTGCTCTTATTGAGCAACCAAAGAGGCTAAGGGAACATGATTGGGATCAATATGAGCTTTCCCATTAACAAGCATAGACATAATAACATCAATTTTATCACTCAAGGAGGAGGTTTCTTTAAGAGAATTTATTTTCTTACCTTCTGGAGCTCTCTCAATGTGCCATTCCGAATAGTTAACCATCATATTATCAAGGAGCTTTGTTGCAGCACCCAAAGTAATGGTCATAAAGGTACCTCCAGCAGCAGAATCCAGCAGATTTCTTGAAGAATAATTCAGTCCTACATAAAAGGTTTGGATAATCATCAAAGCAGTCAGTCCATGAGTGGTACAATTCTTTACCAAAGATTTCATTCTTTCCCAAGCTTGAGCAACATGTTCATTATCGGATTGTTTAAATTTCATTATTTCACTTCTCATAGATCTAATCTTAGCAGGAGGATAGTATTTTACTATGAAAGCATCTTTGCATTTAGTCCAAGAATCAATACTATTTCTAGTTAGGGATAACAACCATTCTTTAGATTTTCCTCACAAAGAGAAAGGAAACAATTTAAGCTTAATAATATCTCCATCTATATCCCTATGTTTTTGCATCTCACAAAGTTCAACAAAGTTATTAAGGTGAGCAACAACATCTTTAGTACCAACACCAGAAAATTGTTATTTCATAACAAGATTGAGCAAAGCAGGTTTAATTTGAAAGAAAGTAGCTTTAGGAACAGGTGGAGCAATAGGTGTGCACATGAAATCATTGTTGTTGGTGCTGGTGAAGTCACACAACTTAGTATTTTCAGGAGTATTCATTTTTTTGTGTTTTTAATAAAGGAAGCAAACCAGAACAACTAATTTTTTGTGTGTTTTTGGTAAAACAAACAAGCAAACAAAGCAGAAATAAACTAAGCAAAACAAAAAAACAAAGTAAAGAGATTGGTTATGAAGGACTTGCCTTGTGAAGCTATCCTTGACTCCCCGACGATGGCACTCAAAAAAAGGCTTAATGGCTCAAAATATATCGAGCTCATTGGGAACCCCAAGAGGAAGGTATGATGAGCACACCAGCAAGTTTTCCCTTAGTTATGAAACCAAGGTTATCGAACCAGTAGGAGCAAGGAAACAACTCCAAGGTGTTATTTCCAACTTGGAATCCTGCACAACACAACCATAGAACTTTGCCCCAACTTACAATGAGGTTGGCAATCTCACCGGTTTTGCTAAAACAAAGGATTAAATGTATTGTGTGGAAGATAGTAATAGCTTGCAGAAAGTAAACAGTAAAAAGTAAATAGTAGATGGTAGATTGATGGTAAAAGAATGGACCGGGGTCCATAGTTCACTAGAGGTGATTCTCCTTAAGATAGATGACATGTTGGGTGGACAAATTATAGTAGGGCAATTGACATACACCGAGAAAGCATCATGCATATACTAATCATCTTGACTCCTATGAGATTTGATTGGGCATTACAACATTATACATAGACCGTAATCCAACTACATCTATGACTAATAATCCACCTTTAGGTTATCATACGAACCCCCTCCAGTATTAAGTTGCAAGAAACAGATAATTGCATTAAGCAAAGTCTGTAAAGTAAACAATACGATTGTCCCATGGAAAAAGGATTGCTGTTTTCTCCCTAGTAGCAACAACACATCTAGTACCTTAGAGATTCCTGTCACTTCCCCAGATTACTAGAGGCATGAACCCACTATCGAGCATAAATACTCCCTCTTGGAGTTGCTAGCATCTACGTGGCCAAGATAGCTACTAACAATGGAGAGCATGCAAGATCACAAATAACATAGACATGATAGAATCAATAATCAATCTGAAATAGCATCCCAATATCCATTGGATCCCCACAAACACAACATGTAGGATTACAAATAGATGATCTTGATCATGAACGGAGCTCACAAGATCTAAACATGATAGCACAAATGAGAAGAACCAACCATCTAGCTACTACATGGACTCGTAGTCCAAGGATGAACTACTCACGCATCACACCGGAGGCAGGCATGGTGATGAAGAAGGCCTCCAGGGTGATCTCTCCCCTCCGTTAGGGTGCTAGGAAGAGCTTCAGATCCCTTCCGATCTAGGGATGGAGATGGCGGCGGCTACAAACTCTTTCATAGAATTTTGATCATGTCTTAGGGTTTTCATCCCGGGAGGCTTTTATAGGTAGAAGGGCTAGGTCGGTGGAGTACCAGGGGTCCCACACCAAGTGGCGGTGCGCCTAGTGCTAGCTGTGCCACCCTAGGGTGTGGCCGCCCTGGTGCCCCTCTTCGGCTCCCCTCTGGACTCCATGTTGCTTTGGGTAAAATATTAACTTTGGTTTTTGTCTAGTCCAATTCCGAGAATATTTCCTTACTAGATTTTCTGAAACCAAAAACAGCAGAAAACAGGCAACTAGCACTGTGGCATCTTATTAATAGGTTAGTTCCGAAAAATGTGTAAAAATACTCCAAAGTGTGGACAAAACATAAGAAAGTATATATAAAACAAGCATGGAACATCAAAAATTATAGATACATTTATGATGTATCAGTAAGTCAAGATAATCAAACTAAAGTTTAATATAAGTATAAATAACTAGAAGTGTAGCAATTAATCCAATTCATCTAATTAACTCTCAGCTTGCCAAGGAACACTAGGATGTTTTAAATAGCATAATTGAGTAAGAGAGTTTCATGTCCCAAGTAGTATAACAATGAAGTGTCTTATTTACACCCACATCAATAAATCAAGTCAATCTAAAACACTTCTAATCCAATCATTGTCTTTCAAGAAAAAATTGTAAAGTAGTAATGAGACCATGCCAAGGACTTGTTATGTGGATCCTCATAGATTTTTTTCTTCTTTCTTTTTTATTTTTCTAGGATCATTACTTGTTTCTTTTTGCTAGTGTTTGCACAACCTTTGAGAGTACCAATACTTCTACCCATACATTGGCACGGATGCCACTCATGTCATCAACTCATAGCCGAAATCTGGGGTTATACCATAGATCATTCAAAAGCTAGTGGAGTTGTTGGCATCCCAAAAGTGTGCATTAGAGACATAGAACAAAGTTGTCTCGCTTCTTTCTCTTTCTTTTTTTGAGCTAGTACCACGGTTTGATCCACAAGGTTAGCTTTGGCATGCATCACAATTACCACTAGACTTTATTTCAATCAAACAACTCATTTCATGAGTGTCATCGAGACTATCAAAATATCTATGGGGTTAAGTATAATCAAGGGTATACTCTCAAGACAATCATTCATCAAACAAGTCGTAAATTTCAGACCTTTTCTTCGTGTACTTGTTTGGCATTATTATTTCCAAGGCAACACTTGGTTAACTAAAATAACTAGAGCAAGAGCTTCAACAACTAATCATCATACCAATAAAAAGCCTTACTCTAACCAAATTAAATTACTTTCCTCTAGCATGGCATCTTAGCAAATCAACCAACTAAGATAAACAATTCAAACTTCATAAGTGGGAGATATACGACATACCTCTCATAAGTAACTTCATGATCCTCTTCCTTATAGGGGTGTGTTCCTTCAAAACTCGAACACGATTACTCTCGAAATGATATTAAAGCAAAGTGGCAAAATATGAATCCACGTTTACGAAAAAGGATAAACAGAAAAATCTTTTTGTATTTTTGAGGATAGGGATTAAAGAATAGAAAAGAACTTGCGACCAAGCAAGGGTTTTAAGAAAAGAAAATAAAGGAAAACAAATAAACTAAAATGAAAGCGAATTAAAAAGCAAAGGAAAAAAGCAAAGTGTTGGAACAAGCCAACACGAGTGTTTCAAAGCTCTCAAGGAGCAGGACTACAACCTCGTTATTACACAAATAAATTAGTTGGGGGAACACATCCCCAAGCTTAGGCTTTTGCAAGCCCTTTTGTTACTCATTGTGGTGGCGGTGGATAATCTCCCATGTTCCATTGGCTACTACAATCATGGAACTAGGTGGCCAGGCTTGCAGTGGCATCTCGAAGGTTGATGGAGAGGTTGTTCATGTTTCCTTCAAGTGCATAAATTTCTTCATAGGTGGTGTAGTAGTTTGGTGGCTGCACGTCTTGTTCGGGTCCTCCTTGTTCTACTTTTTCATCTTCTCCTCCTCCCATAGGTATTTCTGGGGTAGATTAACTTCAACCTGCGCGTCATAACGCAAACATCCATCCTCGATAGAGAATAAACCGTTAGGCAAAGGAGTCGGGATAAAGTGATCCGCTCCAGGTATATCAAAGAAATATCAACCATGGATTTTAGAAATCAGACCACATGCTCTTAGACTAGATAGACCAAGACGGTTACTTCCAGTCAATGGTTGGATGTTACCTAGGTTGATGCGAAGTGTGAATGTAAGAACGGTCACAACTCCTCCTCCACATATGGGTCCTCAATATTTAAGAGCCTGATACTTAAGGTAAAACACAAGTAGAGCTCCCAAATTTGGCGTTAAGTTATAGTTGACAAGTGCAACTTTGGCAAGGATCAAAATGTCCTCCTCATTAACTCGAGTAAACTCACCACGTGCCTGCAGTGTGTTAGCAATCACATAAAATAAATATTGAATAGCAGGACGATCAATTTGGTTCCCCTTGGGTGGGTTTCCACGGATTCTCATCAAATTAAAATATTTTGAAGGGGAAGGATCTAAAACAATGGTAGTTGTGTGTACATCGGTGGTGTTGTTGGTAAACCCAAAGCATTGGGACCATTGGCAGAGTGTCAAAGTATACTCACAGTTCATAAGGCGCAATTTTATTCGATCAACTTCGGGCCTTTGTTCCTCGGAACAACCATAAGGATCCACCGTGTGTGTCAAGGTGCTGAAGAACTCAAGCGTCAAGCGGCGATATGTCACAACATCCTGAAAGACAAAATTGTACAAACCAACATTGTTGTAGAGTAAATCGAAATCAACATGAATGCCAAGTTGGTTTAGGATATATGGAGACACCCACTTGGTGGACTTGATCTCTCGAATCTTGAGATGATCGAAACGGGTCAGATAGAACTCCTCGGTGAACTCAATGCCAAGTGACTCGAGGGTTAACATATCAACGGGTGACGCGGAGAACTCTGCAGCCATCTCACGTGTACGACTCCTCATGTTCATCTAATAAATAAAAACAAGACAAAAGTAAATAAAGATTGCTAATATTTTTTTGGTCCAATAGAAACATAGCATAAGTGATTCTCTACACTAACTACAAAAGAAACTCCTCTAAAAACAATGCTAAGCATAATTAGTACCAAGATTGAATCAAGAAAAAGACCTATGTCTAGATTGACAATGATGAATGATTAAGCAAAGCTTTTGCACAAATAAGTTGGGGATCAGAGGAGAATCATACCTTAGATCGAGTGAGTGCGAAGAAACAAAGAAAGATTGAGTAAATTTGAAGATCCAATGGAGGTGGTTTGAAGTTTGGAGGAAGAAGAAAGAGAAAAAATGATTTGGGGATTTTTAGGTTACCTCCTCGGGGTCAATATGGCGTCCGCGTACGTGGTACGGGCGGCGGTACGACCGGAGCCCGCCTGTACCGGGTGACTTACCTTGGGGCGACCGTTGCTGCCAGGCGGTGCACTCGGTACAGGCGCACAGTATGGTCGCGCACACCCGTACTGCTGGTCGTTAACGCTGCGGTGACTTTTTATTAAAATCTGATGTTTGCTCGGGGGTACGGTACGGGCGCGTGGTACGGGCACGTCCGGCCATACCAGTGGTCGTTATCGACAAACTGTTCCTTCAGCAATCATCAAAAAATTTATCTTCCTTTGCCTTGAGGTGGTACGAGCGCACGGTACGGTCCACTCCGGCTGTACTAGTGGTCGTTATCGATACTGTGAACTGCAAAAACTCAAGGAATTTGATTAGTAGCTCTATGCTCCTTTGCACATCTTATCAAAGGGTTGGATAACATCAAAAATAGTAAGTAATGATCCAGCAATACTTCTTAGGCCATGCGTTAGGAAAAAGGATATAGGGGATTACCTTATTTCTTCTCCTCTCTCCATAGATCTTCTTGAACACTCTTTATTAAAAACAAAAACAAAAACAAACTAACATAGAAAATATAAAGAGAAACATTATTTCACATGGGTTGCCTCCCATGAAGCGCTTCTAGTTAAGGTCAATTAGCTTGACCTCGATGGCAATCACTTAGGTTTGTGAAGTGGAACACCACTCCAAAGTAATTTGCTTTAAAAGTCATTACATTATCATCATCATTAGGCTTGGCCTTCTTTTTCCTAGGGAAGTGAACTACAAAAGGATCTCTAGATGGTAGCCCTATTCTTACATTCCCTTCATGTAAATTAATCAAAGCTTTAATAGTTCTTAGGAATGGCCTACCTAGAATTATAGGTGGTATGGGATCTTCAGGCATGTCCACAATAAAAAGATCAATAAGAGCGGGACTACCTTTAATTTCAACAACTATATGTTCTTTGATCCCAATAGCTTGTTTATAAGTTGAATCAGCTAGATGGAGTCTTAATTCAGTTGTAACAAATGGCCATAAGTTTAACTTATCGAATAGGCTTTTGGAAATTGTCGAGACACTTGCACCAATATCACAAAGTGTGGATATCTCATTAACTCCCAACTTAATTTTAATAGTGGGCTCAAATATATCATCTAGCTTAGCTGGAAGCTTCTGAGCTAGTCTTTTGTACTCCACATCTAAATCACAAACCTTAGATGCTACTTGTTGTATAAATTGTTGGTACATAGAATCATTACCTTATTCTATACCTGGATTCTTAACGGTGATCATCTTCAATAGATCTACCACAGTATATTCTGGTGTTGGCGCGTTGCTATAATCCAGCTGTTCAGGTTTTTCATCATTGGTTACCATCCTCATCATCTTGAGGTATTCTACCGTATTTGGCTCGGGTTTTCCAGCAAAATTTGCTAGTATGAGAGCTTGGCCCTCGCCTACCTTACCTAGCTGAGCCTCCATGGTATTAGTTCTTTCCTATAGAGCCTGCACATCATTTCTAATTACAACGGACTGATTAGATAATCTTCCTATACTACTTTCATGGTTCTCTGTAATCTTAATAAGCATATTATTTTGTTTGGTTTGAGCTTGTATAAATGTTCTAACAGTTTGCTCAAATGGGAGATTGCCATGATTTGCTCCATTAGTATTATCACAATTATAATAAGGAGCTCCTGCAGGATTAGCATGATATTTTTGAACATTAGAAGCATAATTATTTTTACATGTAGGATTAAAAGGAGTGTGAGTTATAAAATTAATATCATTAACATCGGTAGTGATAGCATTAACTTGGGTATCTTCCTTACCCTTCACTAAGCTAAGCAACTCATCTACCTTAGATGTAAGCTCCTCATTATTTACCTCGGTAATTGAACTTACTCTCTTCGAGGTTCTTTCCACATGCCATTGGGCATGGTTATTTTGCATATCATCAAGTAACTTTTTGGCAACACTCACATGCTTTCCCATGATCTTCCTCCTGCTGCACTATCTAGCATAGACTTAGACATTGGGTTAAGACCATTATAAAATAAATGTAATATAATCCACTCTTCCATCCCATGATTAGGACAGTTCATTACGGCTTCTTTCATCCTTTCCCACGCAAGTGCTAGTGGCTCACGGTCTTCTTGTCTAAAGCTTCTAATGTTGGATCTTAGCTACATATTCTTAGTTGGGGGGGGGAATTAGCCATAAACAAATTAGTACATTCCTCCCAAGATTTAATAGTGCCCTTTGGTTGAGCTAGCAACCAATCCTTAGCCTTTCCTCTAAGAGAGAAAGGGAATAATCTTAGCTTAACAACATTTGGATCTACATCTTTAATACGCATCATGTCACAAATTTCAGTAAAAGTATTTAAGTGCAGTCCTGAATCCTCAGAAGATGAACCCCCAAATTGGTTTTGTTGAACCAAACTTAAAAGGTTAGGTTTTATCTCATATGTTTCTGCATCAACTGCGGGTTGAGTGATGGGTGCACGAATAAAATCATCAGTGGGAGTAGCATACTCCCCTAATCTCTTTTGATCCATGGCTCTTATCTTTTTGGTAATTTTAAGTAATGAAAACAAATAACAAGTAACTAATTTTTTGGGGTTTTCCAATAAATAACAAGAAAATAAACTAATAACAAGAATTAAACTACAACTAGTAATAAAACTAAAAACAAGGTCTCTAATGACCTCACCAGGATAGCGAAATTGCTTCCCTGGCAATGACGCTAGAAAAAGGTTGATACCTTCGATCTGGATTCATGGATGTAGTATAATAACTTTTTCCCTAGAAGACCTAGGTTTAATCGAACCTCGGAAAGCACTGCTAAAAGTTAATAAAAAAGGACACATATACAAGACTTTGTTTATTCATTTTACCTTTGTTGACCGGACCAATCTAGTTCACTTTATACGGGTTTGATTCAATGTATGGAGATAGGCCAGGGTTGAAGATCCACCTGCAGCTGCACATCAAATGGGATAAAAGATAATAATAAGCATAGTCATGTATAATTTTTGTATTAAGATAATCTCTTGTGGGTAACACATCATAATATTCTAGAGCCCCTGTGATGCAGTGGGCATAGCAATTGAATATTAATCCAACTGAGAGTACACTGAAGCCACGGGTTACAAACGATTATTAAGTGAAAACACAGATCAAAGCTTTAAGTGGTGATGTTGTTGTTGATCCCAAATGGGGCGCTTAGCGAAGACCGTACTACCCTTTCTGTCACTGAGGTTCCTATGATATCGCCACTAGCCAAGTATCTCACCTCAAGCTTGTATCAATCTATGGGATCTTGGGTACCTACAAGTCCACATATCGAGACAAGAGACAAAGAAACAAAAGATACAAATCATGAATTCAAACAAAATACAATTCTCCCATGATCTTGATGCACATAATTGCTGCGAGGTTTCTCCCCAACCTGTAGCCCATGAGGACTACGCACTCATAACAAATAGACCGGAGATAGAAAACATCATGCAAATACTTAGATTGAAAACAAATATTCTTACAATGGTCGCCAAATCACAAGGAGATCTAAAGTACAAAGCAATGGCTATGGCTAGTGGATGGGTGGATGGTGGAAGTGATGAACAATGGATGATCAATGGTGTGGAACTCCTTTGGTGGTGTTGTGATGCAATGTGAGAATGGCGACTCTCTGGCTGGCGGCTAGAGCCTCGAAATATATAGACGTCTTCATGAAAGTTGTAGGGTTTGACGAGATGAAGCCATCGCCACCTGGTATAGGTGGGCGCTACAAGTGGACCGCACCCATACCAGTCGTCGTTAAGTCTTCGGGTGCCCTAGAACGCCTCTCCAATTACTTGTCCGTGTGTACTTCCTCAAAATCCTTCATTATGAGTCCTTATTTCTCTTTAAAAGCCGTGATTTCCAGCACAACATAAATCAAAGAAGGGATATGCATATCTTTGCAATTATTAGTCATTAGTGGCAAGAGTTGAGAGTTTCTTTGGCAATTGCTTGACCAAAAACAAAGTTTAAACGCAGTGGAAGATGGAAAAAATGGAGCCATTAGCGACCGACGTCGAGCGTACGCTCCTCAAGCTTTTGGCGGGCCATCTCTAGCTAGGCCTCCAGTGCTTCTAGGCGGCTCCTCTCCAGTTGAGCATTGTCCTCACGAAGCTGGACTGCCTCCTTTTGGAGGGCCACATCCTGCTCCCTGTGAGCGACCCTCAGGCGATCTGCTTTGACCTCCTGCTCGGAGAGGCAAGTGCACGGTCGCGCATGGAGAGATCATAGGCAGGACGAGTCAGGTCCCCGGAGGAAGTCCCTTCCCCTTCAGAGTGCAGGACATAGTCCACAGCCAAAGCAGAAGTCCCTATGACTCCCCGAGGCACCACCTCAAGGGCCAGGCCACCTCTAGAGCTCCTAGCCTCGCCACGGGCTCCCCACTGCTCCCAGACCTGGCCAAGAGCAGCCCACTTCAAGTGGAGCCGATGCCATGCTCCGGCCAGGCGGTGCTCCTCCGCAGCAATATCACCAAGGAACCGATTGAGCCCAGCATGAGCGGCCGCCACTACACCATGCAGGTGCCCTAAACTACCGAGGGTGGCATCCTCGGGAGACAGCAAGGTGTTCCTGGGATCTCGAGGGCTTCCCCTGCCTGGTTCTCCCATGTCATCGCGAACTGGCGATAGGGTCGAGACCTGTGCGCCCATGGGGTCTTCAAGTGGAAGAGTACCGCCACCTCTGGTGACCGTCTTAGAGTCAGGCTGACCCTACTCAGCAAAATAGTCCCTCGTCTCGCCCCTCACCTGGAGAGGTGGGGAGGAGCCCTCGAAGTGCTCCCTGACCAGAAGGGGGCCAGGACTGCCCTCGACATGCCCTATCACTCCTCCAGAGCCAGGCCTCGCCACCTTCGTCTTCCTCTTCTTCTCACGCCTGTACTAGAACAGAAGGGTGACAAAGCAGCAAGGGGAAAAGGAGAAAAAGGGGCCTCGCGAGGATGACTCACTTCCCGACTTCTGCTCCCACCAAGGACCAGTTGGCCCTCCTCGTACCCAGGGGAAGAAAGGTGCTGCCATCACCTGGCCTTGGGCGCTTCTCGGCCACCCGCGTCGAGACGGGAGCAGCTGCCGCCCCAGGCTCAGCGCACTCCCCGCGGTTAGCTCTGCTGGCGGAATCACAAGCTCCAGCACTAGGGAGATCCTCAGTGTCCTCCTCCGAATACGATGCGCTATTGATCATCCTCCCGTGTCGAATAAGCCGGGAGGGATCCGAAGCGCCACTTGGCTCCACATCCTCGTCATCCACCTCAACCAGAGGGCACTCGCCCCTTGCATCAAAAGTAGGGAGACCTGTGCGAATGGCGCTGCGTCGCCCTCCATGTACATGGGGCGTGTGTTGTAGGGAAGCTCCGCTATCGCCTCCATGCCCGGGAGAAGGAGCATGAGGACGTCCACCATGTCCTCTGTACGAAGCCCCTCCGAGAGCATGACCGTGTCCCGTCCAGGTGACATGGTCCAGATGGGCCTCCTGTGCTCCTAGAGGGGAGCAATCTGCTGTCATAGGAATTCCCTCACCACCATCTCGTTGGTGAGGGGCCCGAGACTCATAAAGGCGGCCGCCTCGTGGGCCTAGACCGGGTTCTCCACCGCCGCCCCCGCAGGATCATGGATCTTGGCCAAGCCCAGCCGACCGTCCACCAGGACCCATTTGTGGTGGAACTCTGATGCCGTTCTGAGAACAAAAATCAGAAAAGAAATCCCCATCCTCTTCGGCAAAGAATCCGACACCATCATGGCCATCCTCCAGTGGGAGGATGCAGAGGCTATAGAAGTGCCGAAACCACAACGAGGACATCATCACCCAGACAAAGGCCTTGCACCATAACGCGAAGGCGACCAGGAGGGTCACGCTTCTCGGGTGAAGGTGGGGGAGCTGGATGCAGTAATGATCCAAGACGACGATGAGAAAGGGGGAGAAAGGTGGAACTAGGCCGACGGCACTGGAATGAGTGAAGACAGGGGCCGCGGCTATGCACCACCCGCTTCCCCCAACAAGGGCACACCACACTCGCGATGCACCCCACTCATTCGAGTCAGAGGCCATCAGCTTATGGACTTTCTCTAGACCCTCCTCATTGAGGATCATCGCCGGTGGCAAGGCCCCCACGATCGACGCGGGGAAGCTCGACACGGCAGAGGCGGCACGCGCTCTCTTGAGTGCCATCACAAGTATTTCTGGAATGGAAGGAGTAGCGTCAGAGCAAAGACGCGGGCAGGATAGCAGAGGAAGAAGATGGAGTTTGGCAAGTCCCCCCGGTTTTGGGGTTTTATGGGTGACGCAGCCCTGGAGGCCAAACAGCAAAAGCGGCAGTTCCTACATCAGACGTGCGCCACGCCCTGTGTAGGCACGTGGAGGCCGCGAGCGGCCCCCTTGGGAATCATGCCATGACGTGACCACTCGTGGGTCTGGCACCAGTTGGTCCATTGACTTCCTCATCCCTTCGTCAAACGTGTCAAAGCCAAGCGACCGGGGGCTACTATCAGACTATTGGCACCGGGGGTACCCATCCCGCCGAGTCACCTGGCCCATCAGATGCACCCTCCTGAGGGTCCACGAGGAGTGCGAGCCTCGAGAGGGGAAACGAGGCCATGAGCTTTGGTGAGCGTCCAGACCGGCCTTGCCACGGGATGGAAGCCTCCCATCAAGACCTCGGGAGGGGAAGTATTCTCATCTATGAGCGCGTCCTACAAGACGACGCGCCAACTGTCACTAAGCCAGCGCTGGACTTGGATCCAGCGTGTCGTCTCAATTTGGCTTGGCTTTCTTAGACCAACATTCCTTCTTGATCTTGGAAGTGTTATGCACCATCAACACTTGATTGGTGTCGCCTCTCTTGATGTCAGCCTATGCTGTCTTGAACATCCCTTGAAGCTCTACAAGTTTCTTATGCATACCATGCATATGGTAATTCGAAATGAACATACCATAAGCACTAGAAAGAGAATTCAGGAATGTTGGTAGCAAACTCTTCTCGTAAAACCCCATATTATCCAAGGACTGCACATATTCGACCATCTTGATCATGTGTGGTCCTAGTGGATCTCCATCTTTTAGCTTGCACCCAAACAAAGCTCTAGAGACATTGTAACTCCCCGTCCTAGCCTACGTCTCAAACATGCTCTTGAGGTTAATAATCATATCGTACACCTCAACATTTTCAAACTGCTGCTATAGTTCCGGCTCCATGTGAGCGAGCATGGGGCAACTGACTTCCGTTGACTGAGCCTGAGCCCAGCGAAAAGCGGTTCTTACAACATTAGGCTCATTTGTTCCCAGCTCATCTGGAATTAGATTGTCTAGGACATGTTCCTTCTTCTCGTGCTTGAGAACGATTCTCAAGTTACGATACTAGTTGGTAAAGTTTGTTCCATTCAGCTTGTCCTTCTCAAGGATCGTACGTAACACCAAACTAGAAATCCGAACGGTGCTAGGTGGTGCCATCTACAAACGAAAGGTAAAAACACTTAAGACAATGTAGCTGTAATAGGAAAAGGCGGATTAAACTTTTTAATCATGCACACTCCCACTGAGACTGATATCCCTCCGATAGTTGATAGTGATTCAGGATCCCGGTCGATTATCCAACTAGTGAGCCTTTGCGTCACTGCTAGCCGGGGAACCTTATGAGTACGGAACACCTTGCCAATCAGATCTCTATCTGAATCATGTTGGATTATCTGACAACCCTCCTTGCCCTGAAGCCCACAAATGTTGTGATAGCTCCGTCTAGCTACCAAGTGCCCTGCAAAGAGAGTCTGAACCTCTCACACTTTATCGAAGAGAATTGGCAGTGCCCCAACAATATGACCCCACTAACCATAAATGTCCGACTTGTAGTGTTGCACCAAATGGCGGGGTAATCCAATATAACTTCTTTGAGGAAAAATAAGCAAATAAAACTACAAGTCGGAACCTTTCCGTCTTACACCAGCTAACTTTTAGCTATAAATTTTGACAGGGTACAACTGTCCTATTGTTGCCCAACAAGAAAAGCAACTTTAGTGGTTGATCGCGGACATTAGTCACGTGATCTCCCACTCAGATCTGGACTAGTTCTGACCAACTTCTTGGCCAAGACAAACCAGATCTGGCCACTTCCCTAGATCAAAAGGCAAAATGAAAACAACGAGAAAGATCCAATATTTCCCACTAGTGCGCAAGAACTAGGGAGAAAACCTATAGCCGATGCTCTGATAGCACTGTTGGTTAGAATGCAGAGCCAGGGAAAAACAAAAAATTGTGCTCAGGCTAGAACTCCGGCAAGCCACCACAAGATCCAGCAAAGGTCATAGGCAATAGCTTATACCTCTCAACGTGCAGGTGTGTAAGCTAAGGAAGCAAGTCACAGTGGTGCCGTATGTTCCCCTCGTCTCGTCCGACCCTAGAGAACTGCTCGATCCTAGGACCACCTCATCGCCGGCTTCGTGCACCTCGTCCTTCCGCCTCCGACTTTGCTGCCTAATGCTATCAACAAGAACCATAGGTGTGGTGCCTCTACTATCTCACACACGTATAAGGTGGAATAGTAGCAAGTGAGATGCTAGTCTTGGTCTTTCCGCCGTGGGACACGAAGGTGGAATTGGCATGTCTAGCGAAACCCTAGGAAGCAGCATTGGATTGTCTTGTCCGCCGCCACCCACCTTCTTTTATATAGGTGAGTAGGTGAGGGCACACAACACTTGCGTCCGTCGGTTCTAAACCCTAACCCTAATCACAGTGGGTCCAACCCATTGACACGTGTCCCTGTACAAACAAGTCCAACTTACTAGCTTGTGATAGTCGGATCATCATCCACCTAGTTCCACTCTCTTAAGTGTGCGATCCCATAGGCTTACGATAATCCGAACACAACTCAGTAATCATTTAGTCAGAGCAGTAGCTCAGTGATTTTCTGACTAGAGCTGATAATCGGTAACGGCCTCTAGCAAGATTTGCCGACTCCTAGTTTACGCAAGTGCCTTCAATTTGACGATCTGTTCGAGACCCTTTTCCTTACTATATTGGTGATAAACTTTCGTGGGAATGACCACGACAGTCGCTACCAGGGGTAGCGATTGATACGATTGGGGGAAAGAGCGAGTTGACATCCGCGGTGCAAGATTGGCAACAGAGACAAGGGATTTAGCCAGGTTCGCTCCCCGTAGTGTAAAGATCTACTTCCTGCTAAATTGTATTATTGGCGAGTGCATTACAAGGTGGGCGAGCTCAGCGGCTAGGCAGCGAGTCGCTTGGATGGGGTAGCTAATAGCACGTGAGTATGCAGAGTACCATAGGAAGGCTTATATAGGGGTACCTCGCTAAGGTTTACATGATTACAACCGAATTAGTTAAGTTTTCACAAGATTTGACCTAATCCGACTGGGCCTAAGTTCTTGGGCCTCCAGCTTCTAGTCGCCAAGCTTCTTCTTCGGTCGCTTTCCAGTTGCTGTTCCTAGAGGCCCACTCGCTATGGGTTTGGGATAGTCGAATCATCCTTCTGGGCATACCCCGATTGGCATATCCCCATCAGTAGTCTCCGAGGGCAACGGGGGTTTGGTGCAAGTGTCAACTTGGTGGTCAGAGTAGGCAAGTCCGTGTGCATGCCCAGTTGAATCGGCGGTGGACTCCTCCAATGAAGGGAAAAGTCTCTCTCGCATGTCTTCAGTCGCAGCTTTGGTGAGTGGAAATGTGCTCGAGTCGCCACACCCAATCGATTGGAAGGGGCAGGCAAGGAGGCGAGTCGAGTGGCTGAAGTTGGACCGTCAATTTGATCAAACTAGTGGTTGCGTAACTCCAATGGTAACTTCGGCAGATTTACCGCGAGGTAACGGCTAGCCCAAAATTGTCTGGTAGTGCCGCTTAATAAGGAAAATAACAGGGTAAATGCAAGCATTCTTGACATTTCTCCGCCTCCTCTTGCCCTTAGTCTGTAGATCCACTTTCGATCTAGAATTTCTAGACCAAGTGAGTTCCTTCTTTCCTCAATGGCACCCCTGAAGGATCTATGGGGGAAGTCGAAGTGCACCACGGCCGTCCTGAAATCCATCTAGGACGTCGGGATTCTCTGCAAGGGGACCCCCACTATCAGCGAGACCGAGCCAAAGCCGCGCCCCGAGGAATTCATCTCCTTCCTTATCCACCTAGAGAGTGGACTGGGATTCCCCGCGTCTACGTTCTTCTAGCACTTTTGGGCCTACTACGCCATCAATCCCTTTGACTTGGGACCCCATAGCGTCAAGCAACTCGCCATCTTCTTCGTGTTCTGTGAGTGTTACCTAGGTGCCTCCCCTATTTCCCCGTTTGGACGGAGCTGTTCCACGGTCGCCTCAGCCACGAAGGGAAGGGCGGCCCTATCTTGGCGATGGGTGGCGTCACCTTCCTATTGAAGCCCAAGGCCAAGTTCCTGAAGCTACAACTTCCAAACAAGGTAGCGAGCGAATGGAAGAAATATTGGTTCTTTGTGAAGGAATCAACTCCCTCTAGCGAGGTCTCGCTCCCGATGTACACCGCCGAAAGAAGCGAGCCGCGTCGATTGTCGGCGGACAAGCTCCCTGATGATCAGAAGATTTCCGTGGACGATATGCTCATGCAGATCAAGGAGCTGGAAGATGAAGGGCTGGAGACCATCAACCTATACAACTGCTGGCTCGGGCGGCAACTGGTCCCGCTGGCCACCCGAGCCCACTAGATGTAGCAATACACTTGGAAGGAAAACCCAACAAGATCAAGCAGCAAGCCATGGGAGTTAGAGGACTACATCGCGGTGCTGAAGAAGATCACAGAGGCGGAGTACACTGGTTCGAAGGACGGTTAGCTCCGTATATTGCCAGGAAGCGGAAGCCTCCTCCGGTGAGTTCCCTTGTTTTTCTCATTCGCAGTTTCAGAGTCGCAGTTTTGCAGTCGTGGTTTTATAGTCATTAATTTCTCTCGTCTTCAGCTTTTCCAGGTCCTTGTGATTTGGCTTCCTCCACTCGACAAGGAAGTTCCCAAAGAGCTTGAGGGGGAGGAAGAGAGCTCCAATGATATGGGGTGTCCCGATCTTCTCAGCAAGCACTTGTCGATGATGATGGTGGATGATAGATAACTAGTTTGTAGCTATGATCTCTCCCGCTCAAACCCTGATGCCAATGCAACATCTCTCGAACCTTGTAGGATATTCACAACACCACACTCTTGCGCACGCAGCCGTCGACCACGAACGGTAGTTTGCAATCTACTAATTCCCAATGGAACAACATATCACACTCAATTAAAGTTGGTAGAAATCGATCACAAGTAATTCCAGAGGTTCTATGAAAGAAACAACTCCAAAATAATTTTAACATGGTCTTAAACCTAACATGTGTGGCGCCCCATCTATTTAGAAGTTTGGGGGGGTGGCGGCCTATGCTTGGAATGACTTGGTCCCACCTAGCTAGGATACAAACTGACCCAAAGTTGGGTTTGGCTCAGGGTTCTGCCTTGGCAGGAAAATGCACTGTTTCTCTGCCGCGTCAGAGATCCTGCCATGTGCTGATCTTCTTCTTGGTAGCTCCTTGCGCGTCCTCCCTCTCCTCCCTCGCACATTCTTCAATGATCAACACGCCATGCTCCATATGCTTCAGCTCCTCGATCCATGCTATGCCTTCTTCTCCCATGTACCTGATCATACAATAGCACAAAGACTTAGGCAATATAATGTTCTTATAAATGAAAGCATCTTGGTCAACTAGGAATGAATTCACCTGATAGTCATTATGGATTTGACTCAATATTTCCTTCCAGTTCAAATAGTCAGAATCATCATAATCCATGTATATATCCTCATCATCCTTCCTTTCTTCATGAAAAGCCGTCCACGGCTTTGGGTAAGCTGAAAGTGGAAGAAACAAAAAGAACAACGTGTATGCAAAGTATATGTACATATAACATGTTGTATTATTGTTGTTCACATGAAAAGTATGTCCAGTATACATCAAGCAACTTAAATTGCAGGTATAAGTGAAGTACAAAGAATCAGGATCATGGTGAAAAACAACTAAATAGATAGTCTTGTTCTTCAATATTAAATTCAGTTTTATCAAAGAAGATCTATGATCAAATTTGTGAACAAGATCAAACCAATTCAATATGTCTGAAAACCAAATTGAATCATGCCATGCTTCAACTGCGCTACTCTGATTATTATTGTAACATCCCAAAACTTCAATCCAAGGTTATTAAGATCCAAATCATCAAAATTAGGGTTAACAAAAACTTTTCCAATTAAAAATATTAAAGCATTCATATGTGTGTGCATTTAAATTAGGAGTTGATTTGAATTGCCATGATTAAGTGATCCATTGCTTGTAAAATGATTCTTAGGTGAAATGAACATCATCTAGATCATTCCCAAACAAATCCCAAAGAAAAACAAATCAAAATGAATAAAAGAAGCGAATGGTCATTTGTGCCATTTTAATCAACATACCTACTTTGGCTATACCTAACAGAAACAAGTGTGGATCTTTGCACCCCTTGCTAGTACACATAATGTTGTACCAAGGCCCACTTTGTGATCTGCCAAAAACATTCAAACACTATATTTAAATGACATTTGAAAATTAAATCTAGTTCATATGGGAAGATCCCACTATTTCAAAAACCACTCAAATGAGCTCAAATTTCAAAACCCAAGCACCCACAGAGTCTCAAGCTTATTACTAGCACACCCACCAAAAATCTTTTCAAAATTCAAAACTATTTTTCTTGCGGCCATTTCTTCAAACACTTGGGACGCATGATTTACACTCTAATCCTAGCTCTCTGTTTGCAACAGGATTTTGCCCCCAAATGATATCCATTTAATCCCTTTGTCCCCTCTTGATCTAACCAGGCCTTAGCACCCATCCCCTACCCCCCTAGTGGCAATGCCAAGCCATGCCGAGCGCCATGCCGGCTGGCCGACCATGCCATAGCAGCAGCAAACCACCTCCCTCCCACTCACCATGTCTACGAGCTAGCTCACACCTCATCGCCACTCTCTGTCCCCTCCCCGAGCCAAGCCAGAGCATGGACCACCGCCAATGCGCCGCGCCTAGTGCGTCTGCACCATGCCGAGCACGCGCCAGAGCGCCGCGCCCGACACGCATGCACGCACCGCCCCTCGACCGCAGCTCGCGTCCACCGCTCCGCCACGACCACAGGAACACGCCAGACATGCCCCTTCGCCGCCCAACGCACCACAGCCACCGCTCGCCGTTGAGACCGCTGCCTCTGCTGCTCGGAGCGCGCGCACCGCCCGACCAATTGCCACCGTCCCTAGGCCCGCATTCACTCCGTAGAGCACCGCCAGGAGACCAGCCACCATACCCTACCTCGAGCCACGCCGCTAGCATGCTGTGCAGCCCTCGCTGGAGTCGCCTGCCCATCCCTCTCGGTCGCGTCATCGTCCTATAAATAGAGGCCACCCCCAGCTCCATTCGGCACACCACTCACCTCCCCTCACCTCACTGACCATTCCCCACCTCTAGCCGGAGCAGCACGAGCACTTGCTCGCCGGAATTTGACTGGAGTAGCCCGTAGCAGAGGACGAGAAGGCCCCATTGATTGCGACAACCCCCGGAGCCACCTCGACCACCCCTGAGCTCGCCGTCGTCTACCAGTCCGTTTGCCCGCATCGACGACGAGCCCTAGACGTTGATCCTATTTCTAATCTAACGACCCACATCGCCCCGTACCGCTTCACGCATTATAAGCCTCTGACTAGTGGACCCCCTTGTTAGCTAAGCCCCACACCACGTAGTGTCACTGGGCCGGCCCGTTAGAGTTCCCGCTCAACCCAGTTAGTTTGAATTAGGATTTTTCTATTTTAGTTTAAACCTAGTTCTGGCCCCTAGTTTGAAATTCAATTCAGGGAGATTTAGAAATCCAAATGGAGTGATTCCAATTTTGTTAGAAAGCTACTGAAAATATCTACCCAAGCCCGTTGAATTTAATTCCATTAGAGTTAGAGATCTCTCCTAGTAAAAATAACAAAACAGAAGCATTTGCACCTTGCAACATTTTTATAAAATCAACCATGATAGATTTTGAGTTGATTCCAACTCTCAAAAATCACATTTAACCATACCTATCTGAATATGTAATAATATTAGGTTTTACTTGCAGTGACTTTGGATTAGTATCAAAATAATGCTATATAGGCATTTCTAGTCACCTTAAATCATTAAATATTGAACTTAAACCAAAGTAATTATGAACCAACCCTTAAATAACATTACCACATGTTAGAATATGTGGTGATGACATCTTTCCACATGATCCCATATATTTAAGTGGTGAATATTAAATCTTAGTAAAATTTCACTGAGTAGAAATTACTTTTCTTAAATAAAAAGAATGAAACTAGCTAATAAAACCTTGTAATGCTTATGATGATAATAGATCATCAAAAGTGTGCCTTAGAGTTCTAATTAGTCTAGTTAAGTATTGTTTGGTGATTGTGTACTCCATATGTGTTTATAAACGATAGTACTGACCAAGCTTAGAAGGAGGAGGAGTTCTATCAAGAGGAGGAAGAAAACTTCAACCACTGCACCAACCAAGGCAAGCTAGCACTATCCAAGTTAACCCTTGCAAGTTGTACTTGCAAGCCACCATTAACAATGCAAGCTAACCCTTGCAATCTAGATAACCCAAGCAAAGATGCTTTAAGCATGCTTTGATTATACCACTTTGACTATTCATTACCCCAAGTATTAATTTCAAGCTTTACTTCCTCTACTTTACACAAAGTCCTTTACCTGTTTTGAAGGTAGCATAAAGAGTATAAAACTTGACCTATAGCGATAACTTTAGATGTCATTCTATGGCATGAGATTGATCCCATCTTTACACCTTAGTGAACACTCTTAACTTAGTAGTTTAGAGTAGATAAAGACTTGAGTCACGTTAGATGGGAACACTTGGTGAAAATGAATTATGAAAACCTTGGAATGATGAGTCATTCTATTGAGATGTTTTGACATGTGTTGAGAAACACGAATGGTTTATGATGATGAAAATGTTGAGGCATGAGCCTTAGCCCTGTTATAAAAAACTGATGGTTGGATTCGGATGCAATACCATTCCAAATTTACCGTACAACCACAATACCTGAATTGGGTAAGGCTTAGCCAGAAGTTTATATGCATTAGTATTAGTTCCCTCGCGGGAGAGTTTTGAGCTGAGGCTACCTCTCAATGTTGTCCACCTATGCAGTGCCCAAGATGACAGATGGTCATGGTTGGGAGGCCATGCTCATAGGAGAGGTGCTTATACTAGGGTGTGTAAAGGAAAGGTTAAGTTTGATTATCTGTAGACTAAGTATGATGATTCAGGGCTATCCCTGACAGATGTATCGAATCTTGTGGTGAAAGTGTACCACCTCTGTAGAGTGTCAAACTATTCGAATAGCCGCGTCCACGGTTATGGACAATTGGAATGGCCATATTGTTTCGTTGTTAGATGTTTTCAATATAACTTATGAAAGGAATGATGAATCTTGACTTGACCACAACATAGTTGTGATTATGACACTAGCTTCCCAACTTAAGTGATTCTAGAACTTTATTTTATCTTTCTTTGCTTCTGAACTCAGCTTAGGTTTCAAACTCAACTTTAGAGTTAAACTTAGAGTTAGAACAATTATACTACTTGTTAGTGGTAGTTTGCGAGTACTTAAAGAGTACTCATGGCTTTTGTCCCTGGCTATTCTCATGGCCAGACTATGAAGGAGACTACCGAGATGATGGCCAGCAGGACGGCTATGATAACTAGGACTATCTGCCTTCGGCAGCATTGCCTGTGCCCCTGAAGATGGACCCCACCGCTACGCTTATCTTTTATTCCGCTGCTTGTTGTATTAAGACTGGATCATGAGATCCTTATTTGTGTAAGACCTTATGTATGGTTTGCAATGGATGATGTACTGTGATATCCAATCTGTTATGTCTCGCAAAAATGGTAATCCTGGGATTGGGATGGATGACATAACAAGCATCTGGGATTAAAAATCCGGGTGTTGACAATTATGAACATGATCATTTTGTCTAGTATGTAAGATGCAACTTAATTTGTAAATATCAGTGAAGTCTAAAGTAGTAACATAACTAGACAAAGACTTTGGGACAAACACAATGAATATGAAAACTTGGGTTCTAACCTAGAAATATTAAAACAATCCAACATAGGTAAAATTACTAGTGTTGGTTGCAATATATCAACTAGACTAGAATGTATTTCCATAATATCTCGAACATGAACTATTGTCCCATAGCAAACATTTTATGACACATTGCATATATCGCTTAAAACAGCTTGTTTCAGTTCAGCGATTCTATCACAAGTAATCGATATGTGATCCACAAGAAAATTTTCATCCATGCTATATTCACCAATTAGATTGAAAGTCAAACAAGGAGAATATGTGCTAGAATTTAGACAAGGAGAATATGTGCTAGAATCCAGAAATCTTATCCATAGCACAACTCATACTCATAGGTTCATTTAGCATGATGGAATACACAATATCAGTAGGTGGTATTCGAGCAAGTATTTCTTTATGTGTAATCAGTACCACATGATCAAAACTAAAATTGGGTAAACTATCACATGGTGCTGAAACATTAGTGCAAGGCAAATCACAAGGAGGCAACAACAAAGGAATAGACTCACAATATGTTGCACTTGTTGACTATAGCTCCAAATCAGTACCTATATCAAGAGTGTTCTCCTCACATCTAGTAGGCACTGGGACATCCTCCGCAAGTGACAATGCATAGTCCAACGATGTAGGTTGTAAAATAGATGGCTCCCTTTCTTCAAAAGCAACCTGCATAGAACAAGAAACAATACTAGGAGTAGAGATGATTACATTAGTAGAAATATCCTCACATGTATTATCATCTACTGCACTGATGTTTTCTTTTTCTCTCATACTCTCAGAATGGATGCTCTCAACCTCACATTTAGTGGAATCACACAACTCACTTTTGGTAACACTTTCACTCGGGTTGGCTATGTGGCTCTCTTCTCACATGGGTTGTACTACACAGCGTGTTCAAGATGACAAATAATAGAAATGTCACCATTCATCATGACCTTGTATTTAGCAGACAAACTGATCTCTTTTGTCCTCTCCTTGCGAAGAAGATGATACTCATGAACTGAAATCCTAAGTAAAGCACGCCTCTTCATGTTCCATTTGAAAGAAATCCTTCCAACATCATGACATATTTGAGCTTCAAACCTTCGGCGCCAAGGTTCTCCCAATAGTATGAGACAAGAATCAAGTGGTATAGGAGATACATCACAACGCACAATCTCAGTATGCTCTTTAAAAGTCATAGGAACATCAGCGGTGTGTGAAATCAGCAATGTGCCATATGATGAATGCAAGAGATATGGCACCGCACGGGCACATGTGGGTAGCTACAGCTTTTGTACAACTTCAACGCTGATCAAATTAAGAGTAGAGTTGTTATCAATGGTAATGGATGCACAACGCTCACCAATCATCCCACTATGGTGGAAAAGACCATCACCATCAAAAATACCGCGTTCTTCCTTCCAAAAAGTTCCACTACAACACCAATTATGGAAGAATTTGTAACTGCAGGTCTCCACATTATCTGTAACATCATTTGCCTCCATTTTCTGCATCACATCAACACTACTAGAAGACATGATTAGTACATTAGTGCACAAAACAAAATCTGGTGGTGGAACTCTCACAACTCACTCAAAACTAACAAGAAAGAAGATCTTACTATTCCAAAGTGAATAGTGATTCTTACCAATTCTAATCAACAACTTATGCACATATGTGATGAAGTGAATATCAAGGGTATAGAGAATGATCACAGGACACATAGGTTATTTATGGTGGAGCTCTAGGTATGGTATCCTAACTACACCGGAAACAAGTCCTATTGATGATCGTACAAAACCCAAGAAACACACACGTGGAGATAAATGTGGCAATCCAACTATGAAGGGTGTTGCACTACTTTGGAGAGACACTAGCAAAGCTCAAAGTAAATAGGCAGAAGATTGCTCAATCTACTAGTGCACAAAGATATCACTAGGCCTCTTGCTCAATTCTACTTTTCTTTTTCTTTTGTATAGCTTCTTTCTCTTTCTGCTTTTTTTCTTTTGCTATATGCTCTTGCTCTTTTTTAATACATATCACACACGGAAAATTTACAAAGCACGACACCAAAACCCTACGAGCAACCTATAAGATCGAAAACTAGTCTCAATGGGAAAGTTCCTACACTTATGAAATAGAATGGTTGTAGCTAAGGTTCAGAAAATTGCAAAATTTCACAATTTTTTTATATGGCTGCAAGGGCAGAAAAACAGGGCAAATCTGTGCCGTGGCAGAGAATCTGTACCTCATGGCAGAATGCGTGCCGTGGCAGAAAAATAGCACGAAATCGTGTCGCGGTAGGAAATTGGATCCGTGGCAGACACAGACTCGCGGTAGAAAATGGGCGTTTTCTATGCCGCGGCAGAGTCGGCAGGATTTTTTTAATTCCGACTTGCCAAGTAGTACACAATGAGGACTCTTGTATGGATCGGATCTAGCTTTGTGGTGGCGAAAAAATAATGGTGGAAACAACTAGAAAAACTAGAAAACAAAACTAAAAAGAACAGATCTAGATCTAAACTAAAAGAGGAACATGACCAATAACTATTACTCGAATACAATGTAATCTAGGCTATGGCAACTCTTTTTGTGGGGCTTTTTCTGTATAGGATGAAAAACAAGATCTAATCTATGGATGAATTTGTGGATTCTTACCGAGGCAATGAGGAAATCTGATACAAAGATGATATGGGGTGGCCCGATCTTCTCAGCAAGCACTTGTCGATGATGATGGTGGATGATAGATAACTAGTGCGTAGCTATGATCTCTCCCGCTCAAACCCTGATGCCAATGCAACAGCTCTCGAACCTTGTAGGATATTCACAACACCACACTCTTGCACATGCAGCCGTCGACCATGAACGGTAGTTTGCAATCTACTAATTCCAAATGGAAAAATAGATCACACTCAATTGCAGTTGGTAGAAATTGATCACAAGTAATTCTAGAGGTTCTATGAAAGAAACAACTCCAAAATAATTTTAACATGGTCTTAAACCTAACTTGTGTGGCACCCCATCTATTTAAGAGGTTTGGGGGGCAGCAGCCTAAGCTTGGGACGACTTGGTCCCACCTAACTAGGATACAAACCAACCCAAAGTTGGGTTCGGCTCAGGGTTCTGCCGTGGCAGACATTGGGCCTGTTTCTCTGCTGCGGCAGCCTGTCGTGGCAGAAAAGGACTCTGTTTTTGTGTCGTGGCAGGAAAACGCGTCGTTTCTCTGCCGCGACAGAGATCCTGCCATGTGTTGATCTTCTTCTTGGTAGCTCCTCGCGCTTCCTCCCTCTCCTTCCTCACGCATTCTGCAATGATTAACACGCCATGCTCCATATGCTTTAGCTCCTCGATCCGTGCTACGCCTTCTTCTCCCATGTACCTGATCATACAATGTTCTTATAAATGAAATCATCATGGTCAACTAGGAATGAATTCACCTGATAGTCATTATTGATTTGACTCAATATTTCCTTCCAGTTCAAATAGTCAGAATCATCATAATTCCTGTATATATCCTCATCATCTAAGAGCGAGGATGAAGTCATGGAGGTGCAGGCGCCTTCATCTGCAGCCTAGAATACGCATGGCCAAAAGTAGCGCGAGACCTAGGCTAGGCACATCCTCGAGGAGGATGACAGCGATGCGGACCCCATGGAGGAGCACAACTCTTGGAAGGTGGCCACGCCGGGAAAACCCACGCCGAAGAAGAAGTCACCGGCGAAGACCAAGTCACTGGCAAAGCCGAAGTCACCGGTGAAGCCAAAATCACTAGCGAAGCCAAAGTCGTCGGCGAAGACGCCAGCCAAATTAGTGGCGATGTTTGAGTTGGAAGACGAGTCCAACAAAGAAGGGGCCGCGGACGTGGCGAAGGTTCTGAAGGACCCAAATCCGATGATGGAGCCAACAGCCACAGATGTGGTTTAGGACTCCGATACAACTCACAATGAAGTCACTAAGCGCTCCAAGGACGCTTGAGCCAGAAGCCTAGGTGGTCACAGGGTCGGTCGCTGCACTAGCGTAGGAGTCGGAGGAGGCGCCAGCACTGAGGGAGCCGGATATCCCTGCGGCGGTGGCCATGTCGGTGGTGAAGGCTGTGGCGTCGCGGCAGGTGAACATATTGGAGAGGCGGTAACTCGCAAGATAGGCCCCAAGCTAGAGAAGCCCGCGCACATTAGCACGGGTATGCGCTTCATTCCGGTAGCCAGGTGAGTTTTTCTCTTAGTCACTTGTCGTAATTTGCTGCTTTTGGAATTTCCCAATCGCTAATCATGGTGATCTCGCAGGGGCGACCCTAATAAGATCAATCGCCCTTCGGTGGCCAATGTTCGACCGGTCGGTACCAAGGTGAATATGACCCTTCTAGGAAGAGGAAGGCAGAGACCATCAAGGCACCAGATGTAGGCGCAAAGAAGAAGAAGGGTGCACCATCGCCACGGCAGATTCAGGCACGGGGGTAGGTGACTCTGCAATCCCTCTTGAAGAGGAGGCGACTGTTGGGACGGAGCCGTCCAAGGCATGCATGCTATCAGAGGCGTCCGCACCGGCGACTGGGGCGCCAGGGGCGATGGCCGCGACGTTCCCACGATTCATGGCAAAAGACTCTGTCACGACGACTGAGCTACAGTCGCCACAAATTCTGAAGATCCTTGACAGCGACATCGGGCAGCGTCGTGGGTGCATGGTGTTCATGGTGCCTTCGGTGGATGCCATCGAGCTTCACCGCATGTTTAGTGCCACACTCCAGGTATGTCTAGGCCCCAAGGGTCTAGTAGCTAAATTTCAGCGGCTAGACACTCAAGCTTTGATTATCCAGTCCCCGAGGGTCGGGTTGGTGGGGTCGTGTATGATGTCTCTGTGTTAGGGCTTGCAGGTCAAATCAGTTGAGCGGCAGGCCGCAATGGAGCGAATGGAGCGCGACCTGTGAGTGGCTCAAGAGGCCAATCGACGACTCCAAGCAACTGCATGTCAGTTTCTATCTTGCAAAGTTTGAAGTTCTTGTGACTGTGTGGTTGTTGATTTGGATTTTCTTGACCATAGATGATCATGCCACCGCACTCACCAAGGCTCATGAGGGTTATGTTCCTGTCACTGATCTAGACGCTGCGAAGGCTTCGGCAACCGCAACGGGGGAGAGGGCCAGTTTGCTAGAAAAGGAGATGGAAGCGGCGAAGGCAGCGATGAATTCTTCTGAGAAGAGGGCAAAGGCCGCAGTCGTGGCGGTGGAGGAGGAGCGCAAGGCCTCCGACTCTATTATTGTGGGGCTGCAGGGAAGCTTGGCGCGCTAGAGAAATTTGTCATTGAAAACTGCCGCAAGCTCCTCGGTAAGGCTTGTTTCCCCCTCCTTCTTGTTTGCGATTAGCACATTACTTAATCATGGTGAGTCCTCGAGCGGGTGGTTCCCTAAGGGTGTTCCTCTGCCGGAGCTTGATTTTTCTAACGTTGTGCAACTGTTATAGGTCAAGGAGATCCGATCGTACAGACGTTCAATGCTGAGTAGTGTGTGACGGTAGTGTTGAATGCTGCCACCGCATCAGCGATGTGTGCCCAGGCTGTTCTCCAAGGTATTTCCCCAACCGAGGTGATTCCCGCGGGGTTGACAAAGGTATGGTGGTACCTCAAAGAAGCGCCCACAGTCGTTAAATGGATGACGTGTTCCACGTTCCTCCGTGGAGCCACTACTGCATTGAGCCTTGGACTCGTGCATTTCTCGAAAGACTTTTATCTCGACGATGTCACTAGTGGGTACCCCTCGATGACTGACAAGGTGGAGATTGCTGAAGTCCTCAAGCTGAATGCTAAGGCTGCTCTATATGCGGAGCCTGTGTTGGCGATGGGCGATCTGCTGCCTTATCAGGAGACGCATGTGGCCTCAAACGACACTGAGCCAGCGCATCACGACCTGAAGTCTTAGCAGCCCTTCCAGTCGTCGCTCGCAAAGAAGTTCACGACCTACCCGGCGAACCCCTAGGAGAATTTTGTCCAGGTCAAGGGTCCTGACGGCGTCTGATGATGTCTACGCACGCTTCTATTCTTGTAGACAGTGTTGGGCCTCCAAGTGCAGAGGTTTGTAGAAGAGCATCAAGTTTCCCTTAAGTGGATCACCCAAGGTTTATCGAACTCTGGGAGGAAGTGGTCAAAGGTATCCCTCTACAGCAACCCTGTAATCAAGATACAAGAAGTCTCTTGTGTCCCCAACACACCCAATACACTTGTCGGGTGTATAGCTGCACTAGTTCGGCGAAGAGATAGTGAAATACAAGTAATATGGATGATTATAAGTGGTAATTGCAATCTGAAATAAGAGTGGCTGTAAGCAAACATGTAATAGGACTGATTGTAAATGGTGTTTCAATGCTTAAAACGAGGCCTAGGGATCATACTTTCACTAGTGGACACTCTCATATAAATATCTTCTCTTCATTATGCTACCACGAACTACTCTCCGGTTGGACGATGTAGGGGTATAATAGCACACCTTAAAGTTTGCATTCCCCATCTAGATAACCCCTCACTATCACCTTGAGTGCTAGATGGTTCCAACAAACACCACAATCTCATAGAGACATCCAACTCAAATTATGCTCACGATAAGTATTTTTGTAACCTTAGCCTAAGTGCCACACGGTATGCACACTATCAACTTCACACATGTGGGGATAATCAAAGATTAATTAAAGCACTTGAGTAGCAGAATAGATCTACTTGTTCAACTAGATTGCAAAGCTCATGATCTTAATAATATCACGCATAGAGAGAGATGAACACATAGCTACCGGTAGAGCCCTTAATCTCGAGTGAGAACTACTCCCTCCTCATCATGGGAGTTAGCAACAACGATGTAGATGGCGGTGGAGTCGATGGATATGGCTCCGGGGGCACTTCCTCGTCCTGGCAGGGTGCCGGAAAAGAGACTTCTGTCCCCCAAATCTCCTCTTCGGTGGCGGCGGCACTGCGGAACTTTTCGTGGAATTCTGATCTTGTACTTAGGGTTTTCGTCTCGAGGGGTTTATATAGGCGAAAGGAGAGGTCAAGGCAGAGACCGAGGCGGCCACACCACCCCCTGGCGCAGCCTGGCCTGGCCCACTCCACCAGGTGGTATGGGCCCCTAGTGGCCCTCTCCATCTCGTCTTCTGGCTTTGTGAGTCTTTTGGTAAAATAGGAACTTCGGCTTTTGTTTCGTCTAATTCTGAGAATATTTCTTTACTAGCTTTTCTAAAACCAAAAATAGCTGAAAATAGGCAACTGGCACTATAGCATCTTGTCAATAGGTTAGTTCCAGAAAATGTATAAAAATGCCTCAAAGTGTAGACAAAACATAAGATAGTTGATACAAAACAAGCATGGAGCATAAAAAATTATAGATACGTTTAGGACGTATCACCTGACAAGGGGTGACCTCGGCAATGTCCATGGTGAAGGACTTAGGGTTTCGTGGAAAAGAGAATGCTGGGGATTTGGTCGGATGTCAGGAAAACAATGGAGTCAAAGTCGCCTGAATATTTGGAAATCGCACTGTTACAAGTTGCCTGGGAGTTTTTCGGTACCCTCGCTTGGGCTTCTCCCATCCTATATATAATAGGCCGGGTCTCAAAGTTGTATGCGGATAGGTTTTACATACGCGTAATTTACAATACCAACACAATGTCGGTTCATAGTGTATTTCCTAATACAATCAAAGTCTTTGTCGGCTACTTCTTTGGGCTATCATCTGAAATCTTCATGGGCTGGAAGCCTTTTACCCAGTATAGGGTAGTAAATCATAATGATCCAAGTAATCATACCTATGTAAGTATCCCCCAAGACTCTACTTGAACCGTAGTTTCGGGTTGAGTCTCAAAGTTTCTTTTTCCTTCTTTTCCTTTGCTTTTATTTCTTTATTTTCATTTTTATAGGGATTTGGTACAATGAGTCTGATGCTTCCGACGGATCGGGAATCGGTTAATTCCTCCTAGGTAAAAACAAGGTTGTCCTACATCAAATTCAAGTCCCTAGGCCTGAACTCGGAATTTTACTACTGGCGTAATTCAGTTCGGGTCATTAAGGTCTTATCAAATACTGAATCCCAGTTTCATTTTATCGGGTACCCAACGCGTATGTCAGGATTTTCAATCGTATCGTTGATATAGATATTTTACTGGCAGAGCGCATTCCTGTGTGATTACTAGGCCACACAGAACGAATCCTGGGGTCTTACCTTCATGTTTCTGAACGTGGTATTCGGATTTTTGTCGCGTTTGAGCGCGATCCGAGATTTTTTGGTTTTTTGGCGGTTGGCTTGCTAGGCTACCAATATTTCTATCTTTTATCAGATAAGTTTAATGCTTTATGCCGACTCCCGATGGGAGTAATCTTTTTGAGGATACCTTTTTAAGGATACATCGATGTAAAACACATAGGTATTTTCAATCATGAACATTTTTGTTTTAATCATTCATAATTGGATTTCTATCGGGTGCGCGCTAGCGCTCTCGATGGGAGTAGCCCCCGAGGCTATGTTTGGATGCTTGTATCTGGACATAGGCTCATAGTTGTTGTTAGCTTGACGGAAAACATAGATCTTTTGAACGGATAATAAAGAGATTAAGGTACGAAAAACTTATCTTTTTATACACAAGGCGAAAAACCGATGATACATTATTTTTTTGGCGGATGCCACCTAGACGTTGGTCTGGATATTTTGGCGTAAGAAGCCGAACTGAAAATCTTATCGTATTATAAGTAATGTTATGCATAAAAGTGTCGTAGCTGCGCTACGTTTCATGGATTGGAGTATTTGACTCCTGTCTTCTTGTCTTGTAATCGATATGCTCCTCCGAGAATAACTTCTGTGATGATGTATGGTCCTTCCCATGGCGATTCTAACTTTTGGTGTCCATCTTGCTTGAGGCTAAGAACCAGGTCCCCTACTGTGAAGGACCTAGGTCGCAATCATCGGCCGTGGTAATTGCGCAAGTTTTGCTGGTACATAGTTGCTCTTTGTAGGGCTTCATCTCGAGCTTCATCAAGTGCGTCCACATCATCTTCGAGTGCTTCTCTTGATTCCTCTTCATCATATGCAGCTACTCTTGGTGATTCATGTCACACTTTAACTAGAAGCACGGCTTCTGTGCCGTGGACCAGAAAGAAAGGTGTCTCTTGTGTCGAATTATTTGGGGTTGTACGTAAACTCCATAAGACAGATGGCAATTCATCAACCCATGCTCCTTTTGCTTTGTCAAGTGGTGCTAGTAGTCTTTTCTTGAGTCCAGCAGTAACTAGTCCATTGCCTTTTTGTACTTGTCCATTTGTTTGCGGGTGAGCTACCGAGGCGTAGCTTACTTTGATAACCATCTCGTGGCAGTACTCCTGGAACTCATTGGAAGTGAAGTTAGTTACATTGTCTATAATGATGTTGTTCGGTACACTGAACCGAAATACTATGAATTTAATGAAATTCACAGACGGAGTTCCATCTTGGGTGGTGATAGGCATTGCTTCGATCTATTTAGTAAATTTGTCGACTGCTACTAGCAGAAAGATGTGTCCTCATGGTGATGATTTTTGAAGTTTTCCCACCATATCGAGTCCCCACTGAGCGAAGGGCCAAGCCAGAGGTATAGGATTTAACTCGGCGGCGGGTGCTCCAAGCTTTATTGTGAACCATTGACATGCTTCACATGTTCTGACTATATCTTTTTCATCTTGAACTATAGTGAGCCAGTAAAATCCTTCCCTGAATGCTTTGGCAACAATTGCTCGGCTACTAGCATCATGACCACAAACTCCTTCATGTATATCTCTGAGTATGGTTTTTCATTCTTCGGGTATCACGTAGCGCTGCAACACACCTGAAATACTTCTCTTATAGAGCTCCCCTTTGATTATTCTGAAGGCCTTCGATCTTCGGGTGATTCGTCGGGATTCTATCATATCTTCGGGGAGCTCGCCCTTAGTCATGTATGCTACATACGGCTGCATCCAGGTAGGTTCAATTAGCATGACCTCTCCAATTTCCTGTTCTTCTTTTTAGATGGACTCTTCTATACTCTTGGTCGCTGATGGATCCCCCGAGTCTTTTCGCGGGTGACTCTTTTTTCCCGTTTTGGTGCTACGACCTCGGAGACTCTTTTTGCTTTGATCGATCATTCGGTTATTTCTTCCCAAAAAAACCCAGGTGGCACTGCTAAGCACAAGGATCCGATGTTTGCTAGATTGCTGGCTTATTCATTGCTTGCTCTTCCTATGTGCGATACTTCGCATCCATCAAATTGAGCTTCCATAATGCCATATATATCGCGGTAAGCAATCATATTATCACTGACGGCATCGCATTTGTTCATTGCTTGCTTTGCCACAAGATTGGAATCTCCAAAGGTTTTGAGGTGAGTTGCACCGCAAGCTTTGGCCATTCGTATGGCGTGTAACAAGGCCTCGTATTCAGCTCCATTATTGGATGCGTTTGCAAAGCTCATCCGAAGTATATAGTGCATTTTGTCGCCTTGTGGTCATACTAATATTACTCCTGCCCCTGCTCCTTCCGTTCTTTTTGATTCATCGAAATACATTGTCCACGCACTAGAAAGGTCAGGTGGACCCGCACATTGCAATTATTTCCATTATGTGATGAAATCCGGCAAAACTTGTGACTTGATTGCCTTGCGCTTCTCATACGTGATGTCTCGAGGGGATAATTTGATGCCCCATAGAGAGACACACCCAGTTGCTTCTGGATTGTTGAGGATGTTTGACAAAAGTGCTTCATTAACCACTATGATCGGATGTTCCGTAAAATAATGGCGTAGTTTTCGTGTTGTCATAAATACCCCATATGCTAGTTTTTGGTAATGTGGGTACCTTTGTTTGGATGACGATAAGACCTTGCTCAGGAAGTAGACTAGCCTCTGTACACCATGGGTTTTTCCTTCTTCGGGTCGCTCCACGACCAAGACCGTGCTGACCACCTGATTTGTGGCAGCGATATAAAGCAGTAAAGGCTCTTTCTCTTTTGGCGACACGATGATGGGAGATGTGGAAAGTGTTAAGATCTTCAAAGGTGCGTTGAGCTTCTTCTGTCCATTCAAATTTTTCCGATTTCCTCACGAGGGTGTATAATGGCAACGCCTTTTCTCCTAATCTTGCAATGAAACGACTGAGTGCCGCTACTTGCCCCACCAGCTGCTGTACGCCATAGAGATTTGTTGGATTTTTCATTGTTAAAATTGCTTGTATTTTCTCGGGATTATCCTCGATTCCTCTTGCTGATACCAAATATCCGAGGATTTGCCCTGCCGGGACTCAAAAGGAACATTTCTTTTGGTTCAGTTTGATGCTAAACTTGTCGAGATTTTTGAATGTTTCTTCGAGGTCCTTGATGAGTGCAGATCCTTGTCTTGTTCTAACTATAACATCATCAATATATACTTTCACGTTTGTGCCTATTTGTCTTCCCAAACATTTTTGCATCATCTGCTCATATGTTGCTCCGGCGTTCTTGAGGCCAAAGGGCATTGTTGTGTAGTAGAATACACCATAAGGCGTGATAAATGCTGTTTTCTCCTGATCTTCTTCCTTCATCCTAATCTGGTGGTATCCTGAGTAAGCATCCAAAAAAGAAAGATGTTCGCATCTCGCGGTTACATCGATTATTTGGTCGATTCGCGGCAATGGAAAGTGATCTTTTGGATAATGTTTGTTCAGTGTGGTAAATTCGATGCACATCCAAAGTTCTGTAGTATTTTTATTTGGAACACATACTGGAGAATATCATTTTGCGGCCCAAAAGTTGGGGCGCCCAGGCAACGCGGTACCCAAGTTGCTTACAATCAGCTGTGTTGCCCAAAGTTGGTGTGCCAAATACTCAAAGGGTCTTTTTCGGCACGAATTCAACTTTACATTTCAATACAAAATATCAGGCTAACGATCGTCAAGTTGGGCTCCCCCTGTCAGCTTTCGCCGTTATGTCGCTGTCATCGTGGCTGCCATGTAGGCTTGTAGCGTTGGCCCATGCATCCTTTACGCGTCTTCTTCTTCCTTCGAGGCGGCAATCTGTGGTCGCGGCCATGGCGTGGAGCTAGGACTTGGATGAACCTGCTCGGCCCCGCTCTCCTCCCCATCCCGAATCGGAGCTCGCCCTCACCGTGGCCGCACCCATGGCACGACGCGGGGACGGGAATTCATTCCAGGGTGAGATCTGTCACCATGCCGACCATGCTCGGTCGTGTTGTCCTCCTCCAGAATCCGAGCTTGCCATCACCGTGGTCGCACACGCACCAGCCACGAGCCTTCCTCTCCGAACCCCAAAGGCACATCCACCCAGTTCGACACAATGCCAACAAGGTGAAAATGTATCGAGTTTTCTTCTTGTGATTGTAGAAAAACATATATGTACCGTGCCCGTAGCATACTCTAACAATGTACACATATGTTGTTTATGAGATTTTCATTTGAAATTAGTAGCTCCATGATGATGAAACATAGGGAACCTAAATGGAACGACAATGAATACCATGTTCTGTACTTTGCATTTCATCAACAAGTGCTCGCTGACAAAGCATGTTACCAAGAGAGTGGAGGTCTGCAGCCATTGCCAAAAAATATGTGAACAAATCAATGAGCGATTCAATGCAAATACGCGTAGAAAAGCTAGATCCATGTCATCAATCATCAATAGGTGGCACATTCTAGTGATGCATTCAAATGCGTACACCATGTATCATTTACTTGAAGTGGTTGTTATCCTGAGCAAAAATGCCTAGTATGCACATTACCTTTGTCTGTTCTATGCTGCAATTTTGCTGTTATGGGCATGGAAAGAAAATATGGGCTTCACTGAATATTACATAGTTAGGCCTAACTTGGTCTTACACAAATAAGCACATCTTAGTCTTTACACAAATAAGCGTAACTAAAGATAAAGATAACGACAAATGGTTCATCGGATCTGCCAGTATGAGCACTAGGTCCCTGGAGCTGGTGGTATCGTCGGAACGAACTAGAATGCTGCGTTTGGAAGTCTATCATTCTCCATCGAATCGTACGACCCCACTGATGAGCCAATTGTAGGCCCCCTCCCCCTGACGTGGATTTGGCTCCAGGTCGGATCTGGAGTGTCAGCATGATAGGCGCGTGAGTGTGCGGCAAACACACAGTCTGCTATAAACACTGGAAGTGCTGGCTCCTCAGCAACAACACCAGCATGTTCTTCCTGGACTCCGGCAGCAACCTCAGCAGGTATTTCGTCAGCTTCACCAGCAGCAGCCTCAGCATGTATTTCATCAGCTTCACCAGCAGTAGCATTAGCAAGTATTTCGTCAGCTTCACCAGCAGTAGCATCACCATGTATTTCGCCAGCTTCACCAGGAGCAGTAGCAGCTAGTTCTTCGTTAGCTCCACCACCAGCAGTAGTAGCAGCAGCATCAGGAGCCACGGTTGCCTGAATAATTACAGGTTCAATAGCTCCAGGGGCTTCGACAAAGAAAGGGTAGTTTATCCCAAGAAACATAGATTGTCCCTTCAGATTGTCGACTTTGCTCCATACTTGCTCTACTGGGTCTTTGGATGGGCATGCGGACCTCGAGAAAATGTGACACTGCAGCGATGGGTATGAAGAAAGTTGTGTCCCCATATGTTCTATTGTATCACCAATGTTGTTTAGTGCTCCCCTGATATGAATCCACATGATTTCAACATCCGGTTTCGTGTTGCCTCCGAGAGGTGCCAGGAACCAGCGCCGTGTCCCAAGTTCAGCATCTGCTACTGCATCTTCGATCACCAGAGCTGGAATGATGCGCGGGGCTGCGTGGGTACCTGCGTGTTACTTACAGTCAGTAAGCAGAATTTTGAATGGGATTTTACATGCTATATGACACCATGACTCACCCCAAATGGACGGCTCTCAAACACGCACGTCGCCACTAGGTTCAGTGACCACATAAATGTGTTGCGGTTTGTTCGAATGGTAGCTGGAGGTGAAGACAGCGTCGACATACTTCTCTGGCCGTAGGAAGTCGTCACGCATGACTGTCCATTCCTTGTCTTCTGGGCATCTAATGAATGCGATTGTCTTGTCAAACACCGCTAAGAGGTCGTACTCCCAGGTTTTCCACACCTCCCGCGGTCTATGTGGGAGTTGTACCTTCAGGAGCTCAAGTTCTACCAAGTTGAACCTACAAGCGAATTTGGAAATGGGCAATGGCCACCCGTTGTTGAATGCAGTAATGCCGACACCCTCGAAAGATGGCAATGTAAATCTCAACGATCTACAACCATTGTTTAGAGTCCAAGTGCTCCCATCCTGGGATAAATGGACCAGCCACTCGCTGTTGCCACCCACCCAGTTCTGGTCATCTCCCATTTCCGTCTGTTCTTCTTCCTTGATATTCACCACTACTGATTCCGACCACTTATCCAGCACCATCAGGTTTGCATGAATATTCTGCAGAGTTTGTTGTCAGTTGGTACAATCACCTAGCATGGATTCCATTGCAAATACAATTTGACAACTGGACCTTCAGATTAAAGTACACGAAATATCGCCTAAATACGAGTGTCTCCTCAGATATAGCCTAAATTGTGCCTGTGTCACTACGAAGATACCCAATATATGGAGTAGGAGCAGAGCCCCCCAGAACAAACTCCTGACGATGATCATAGACAGCTCGGGGCATAACAGCCTTAAATCGTCTAATCTGTTTGTTTTTATTTTAGGAAACAGAATATCACCTGGCAGGCATTCCATTGCAAATAGAAATTGACAACTCGTCTATCACCTAAAGTAAGACCGTGTCACTATGAAAATACCAGAATATCAGGTACGAGCAGAGCTTCCGCTGTACAGAATAGTTTTAAATGGTTCAATTTGTTCAAACCGTGCATGCACACAACACGTTCGACGAAAGGAACATAGGATTCCGATGAGAGTTCAGCACATATGAATCAACGATATGACTAAACCAATAAGCAACATACTAGAACTTACGTGGCCATCGCGGTCGTTTGGCCATTTGCTGGTATCGGGGTAAAGAAGGCCTGGCGTGCCGAACGGTTGTTCGTCCATGTCCCGCATCGTGAAGCGGTAGCCAGGGATGCAGCGAGCGAGGCGGCCGGTAGAGATGATGTCCAACCCCGTGGCGATCCTGTGCATGTTCGCGGTGCTGAGGTTCGGCCATCCCCAATCCTCGTGGTGGCGGTCGCTCTGGCCATCCATGTCATCGTCGCATGCCTTTCGCTTCAGCCTGCTCCTACCCCAAGCTCTACCCATAGTGGCAAATGGAGTTTGGAATCTGGTAGATCATTGTGATAAGGAGGCGGATGGATTCGAGAGGGGATGGAATCAGGGATGGGGCAGTTGTTCGAGTAGGGAGTGACCCGGTGAGGAACCGCCGCCGTCGCTGGTTCTGGTATGCATGGAAGACAAGGAAGGGGGCGTAATTATTGAGGGCGCGCACCGGAACCGTCTAGAGGAAGTGAAAAAATAAATCATAAGAGAGAAAAATGTGCGGCCTGCCTGTCAGTGAGTGAAGGTCGGCACACGCAAACGTGACTACGTTTGACTTGGATCGTCCATGGCAGACCTCGATTCCACCGCATGCAAGTGGCGCAGAACAAATTTTAGGCAGCGCTAGCGTCGACATGTAAAACCGCCGTTTTTCTCCACCTTCACCCTACTACGAACGGTCATGCACCATTCTAGATATTGGTAAGGGCGGTTCCAATCTTTCACTTCTCCGTCTCATTTCCTCCTCCACGGCATCATCGTCTTTCTCCTCCACGGCCTCATCCATTTCCTCCACCATGGCATCACCATGTTCCTCCGTATCCTTTCCCTCTTTCCTGTAGTCATGGACTTTTCGGACGTCCGAAACGACAGCAGGCAAGTGACTGCACACTTCGACATAGAAGTACATGGCGGGAAGAAGATCAAAGTCGTCTACACCACCGACCCTCTGACGGTGAGGAACACTCTGAGTAATTACACGAGTTGGCTGCGGTTCGAAGAAAACAGGTTCGTAGGTCTCGACCTTGAGTATAGCAGCGAGCACCGTAGGATCGCCGTGGTGCAACTCTCCATGAAGGGGCATGTCCTCCTATACCAGCCTTTTTGCGAGAAGGGGGCTGGCGGGATCTGGTATACTTTGCTGTCTTTTTGTTCCTGAACCGTCTGTTTGCAAAAGTTATTGCTATATTATTTGTCTGAATTCATTTTCATGCAGGTGGGTGATACGTCCAAAACGTATCTACTTTCCCGAACAATTTTGCTATTGTTTTTCCTCTAAACTTGTGTGATTTGGATACAACTAACATGGACTGACGCTGTTTTCAGCAGAATTACCTTGGTGTCTAGTTTTTGTGCAGAATATCAACTATCAGGAAAAATCCTAGAAAATATGCCAAAAATCCTATTTCACCAGAAGACTCATGGAGCCAGAATACAAGACGGAGTAGGGACACGAGGGGCCCACACCACCTGGCCGCACCTGGGGGTGGTGTGGCCGCCTCGGCTGCCCCCTCGGCCTCTCTCTTTGCCTATAAGTTGCCTCTTGACCTAAAAACCAAGGGGGTTTGATGTTTTTCCAGAAAGAGTTCCGTTGCACCGTCACCACCAGATTCCGTGATTCGAAACCAGAAACTCCATTCTGGCACCCTGCCGGGACGGGGAATTGGAGGAGATCATCGCCATCATCATCGCCATCGCTTCTCCATCGACCATCCATGTTTCCCCCATCTATGAGTGAGTAATCCCCCGTTGTAGGCTATGGGGATGGTAGGGATTGGATGAGATCGTTAATGTAATGGCATCGGATTGTTAGAGCATGGTGCCTAGTATCTACTATTAGTGCTTTTTGACTTTGTTGCAACTTGTTATGCTTAATGCTTGTTATTAGGGCCCGAGTGCCATGATTTCAGATCTGAACATGTTATTGATTCATTATGATAGTATTGTTTATGGTCTTACCTGCAAGTTGTATACACACATCATTGTCCAGAACCAAAGGCCCCGAAGTGAGAATGGCATTGTTGTGAGGAACAAGGCAAGACTTGTGGCACAAGGCTACTATCAAGTTGAGGGCATTGACTTCGGCGAGACCTATGCTCTAGTGGCTCGCCTTGAGTCCATCCGTATCCTTCTTGCTTATGCTGCCCATAACAATTTTAAATTGCATCAAATGGATGTCAAGAGTGCTTTCCTTAATGGTACTCTACATGAGTTGGTATATGTAAAGCAACCCCCGGGATTTGAGGATCCTAACTTCCCGAACCATGTCTACAAACTCGATAAGGCACTCTATGGCCTTAAACAAGCCCCACGTGTTTGGTATGAGCACCTTAAAGAGCTTTTGCTAGACCGTGGCTTCGAAGTTGGGCAAATGGATCCCACTATTTTTACTAAGAAGGTTAAGGGGGAGATCTTCGTATGCCAACTATATATAGACGATATCATCTTTGGTTCTACTAATAAAGCTTTTAATGATGAATTTTCAAAGCTTATGACTGACATGTTTGAGATGTCTATGATGGGGAATTACGGTTCTTTCTTGGATTCAAGATCAAGCAACTTAGAGAAGGAACCTTCATTAATCAAGCAAAGTACATCCAAGACATGCTCAAGAGATTCAAGATGACGGATCTTAATGGTGTCGCCACTCCGATGCAAACAAAATGTCATCTTGAACTTAACCCACATGGTAAAGATGTGGACCAAAAGGTATACCGGTCCATGATCGGCTCTCTTATTTACCTCTGCGCATCTAGACCCGATATTGTGTTGAGTGTGGGGGTGTGTACAAGGTATCAAGCAGCTCCTAAAGAAAGCCACTTAGTGGCGGTCAAGAGGATCTTTCGATATTTGGTTCATTCCCCTAACTTTGGTCTATGGTATCCCAAGGGCTCCAATTTCTCTCTATGTGGTTATACTGATTTAGATTGGGCTGGTGATAAGGATGATCGGAAATCCACTTCTAGAGCTTGTCAATTCGTGGGAAGATCTCTAGTGTGTTGGTCATCTAAAAAGCAGAATTGTATCTCTCTCTCCACCGCCGAAGTTGAATATGTTGCTGCTGCTAGTGCTTGCACTCAGTTATTATGGATGAGGCAAACTTTAAAGGAATACGGTGTCAATTGTGACAAAGTGCCTCTTTTATGTGATAGTGAAAGTGCAATCAAAATTGCGTACAATCCGGTACAGCACACAAGGACAAAGCATATTGAGATTCGGAATCATTTTATTCGAGACCATTTTGCTCGAGGCAATATTGATCTATCTTTTCTGAGCACGAAGAACCAACTTGCTGATATTTTTACGAAGCCACTTGATGAAGCAAGATTCTGCTACTTGAGGAATGAGCTAAATATCATTGATTCCAGGAGTTTGTCTTGATTACCCATGCACTCACTCATACATCTCAGTCTTATTTGGTCTAGGTGTGGGCATGGATATAGGGGGAGTGTGGTCCTAATTCATTGGGCCAACCCTCCCCCCATAATTCCAGAAGCAAGATAAATCATTTCTCTTAATATCATTTTGTGATATGTGAGCTTATTGATGAGTATTGGTCATGAACCCAAGATATATCTTCGCGGTGTCACACCATACACTCCAACAAGGTGGCTTCGGCCACCGCTCTCTCCCTTGAGGAGAATTGGATTTTTATGGATCTTTTTGGTTGTTTTGCTCTCTCATGTTCTTATGGGAATCACACTCAATTTTGGCTCTTATTTGATTTGGATCTTGAAATTTTGAGTGTCTAGTACCATCTCAGTTTGGCTCTCTTAATCCTAAGCCTTTCCCTACCCCTAAGCCACCTATTCTTGCACACAAGTCCCTTGTACACCTTGTGGGGGTGTTGTTTGGGGACGCGCGAGCCTGAATCTGTGTACAACAGAAATTCAGATTTGAGGCTGGATAATCTGGCCCAAGTGTAGGTTGGATAATCTGACCCTGGCGGATTTCGTCTTAAAGGGAAGGGGTCGGGGGGAAGGGCTCATAACGAGCAGCACTTCTCCCCCAACCCTCTCCTCCTCCTCAGCCGCCGCCTGCCGTCCCCCACCCTCCCCGGAGCCTCTCCGGCCACCGGATTTTCCGGGCCTCCCGGGATCTTCTTCTCTACGCCTCCGGGTACCTTCTCCTCCACGTTCTTCCTCCAATGAGTGAGGGTAACTCCCTCTTTCCCCATCTTTGGCTAGATGTGTTATTTGTTGAGGGGAACATTGTCTAGAAGGATGTTTTTGGCATAGAAATCGTAGTCTTGCAGTTTCTAGGCCCGATCTATTTTTTTTGCATTGAATCTAGGTGAAGTCGAAAATTTCTGCCAGGGCCGGATTATCCGCCCCTGGCCAGGCCGGATAATCCGGCCTGACAGATTCAACTCTGGTTCAGTTTCACCATGGTGTGTGCATTGAGTAGATTTTTCTTATGAACTTTTTGACTACTTTTTCCATGCTCTCTCTTGGACTTGTGTGTATGCTTATCCCCATGCTATCACCCTTGTTCTCCTCACAGGTGGTTCTAGTGTTCCCAAGACCTACAAGCACCGCCCTCACGGTAAATACTTTCGGGACGACGGACATGGTAACTTAGTGGACGAGGTTGAGTTGAGGATAAGAAAGAACGAAGAGAAGCGCATGGCTGAACAAGCAAAGAGGACTAGAAAGGGGGTGTCCAAAAGGAAGGGCAAGGAGCCCAAGATCAACTACAAGGCTTTGGATGTAGTCACCTATTCCTCCATCCGTCACCGTGATTTGTTTGCTGAGTTGCCTCATGATGATGAGCTGGGGGATGCTCATTTTTGGTGTGCTGAACAGAAAGGCATTTTTGAAGATGTGTATGCCAAGCTAAACATTAGGCCTATGCACCCGCTGGTTCTTGCTGAGGCTTTGGATAAGCCCCACCTTGTGGATGCCATGTATGCGGCTGAGCAGATGGGGCTGCACCATCTCATGTCTCTCTGGTGCTCCTATGACTCTGAGGTGGTGAAGCAGTTCTTTTCCACTTTGGTTATTTGTGGCGATGAGCATCGCACCATGAAGTGGATGACTCATGATAGGCCTATGACTGTTGATTTATGTGTGTTTGCTGAGGTTCTTGGATACAATTTCCGCAGTAGGGATAGGGCAAGTGGCCACCGTATCATCACTCAGCTGAAGCCCAACAAAGATGCAGCTCTCTCTCCTTGCACTGTGGACAATAGCATTGTGGGCACTCTTGCCGGTCTGGCTCCTATCTTTCGTGATTCCATCACTCCCAGTCTCTTTCGTGATTCCATCACTCCCAGTGGAGGCAACAATGATAGCATCCGTGGTCACCTTGTTCAGCTCCTTGCTTTCTCCCATGAGGTTGCCTCGTGCGAGGATGAGTCCGTGCAATACAAGCTAGATGTGATGGACTTCATCTACCATGAATTGATTGATGCAATGTTCAACCGACTGTCCATTCCTTATGCTCCCTACATTATGATGCTCATCAGGCACCTGCTTCCTTCTGAAGATTTCAACATTGATGTGGTGCATAAGGCCAAGAAGATATACACCAAGGTTCGGAAGACCTCTCACCCTCTTCTGCTCCTGAGGGTCTCATGAGGGATGCTCGTAGGCCTCCAGTGCCTCCCGTTGCCCGTGAGATCAAGCAGCTGAACTGGTTCTAGCGGAACATCCTTTGCATGGGCGTGGACACACGCAAGTGTCAGTATGAGGCGTACAAGCAGCGCCATGAGTTGGCTCACTCTCAGCAGCTCATCCTTCACCATGTGTCCGGTGCTTTTGTTGACCCCCCGGCTCCTACACCTCCCACACCATATGCTCGCTGGAACTCTTCTTCCGGGCTGAACTATGGAGAGATGGAGCATCACTTGTTCCCCTCTGCGGCCACTGTTAATGATGAGGATGATAACACCAAGGAGCTTGAAGATGAGGACAAGGACGGGAACAAGGACGAGGACGAGGATGAGGACTACGAGTGATCCCTTGTGGCGCTAGCATCGCTCTTTTTCCTTTTTGGCGTCTCGATGCCAAAGGGGGAGAAGTAGTTCTATTAGGGTCTTCGAGGATTTGCATGGGTCGGGCATAAGCACTTGCATTTTTCTATTCATCATTTTCTTGCTTATGCCCATTTAGCGTTAAACTTTAAATTTGTGATTTGTGGTTTGTTTGAGACTCTATGTGAGTGGTTGTCTGGATTTATCTCATGGACTATTCTTATGGATTCATCTATTCATATCCTATTATGCTAGGAATCTCTAGCAAGGAAGGTGCTTATATTGGTTATCACGTTGATAATTGTGGCTATTTCAAGGATGCCTCTCTTCTATCTCGGTGGTATGATTATGTTTCTCATATGCATATGTCTATGGAATAGATTCACCTATTTGTGTGCATTTGTATTCAAATGCAAAATTCTAATATGCACACATTGAGGGGGAGTCTCTTCCATGTTTATGGCTGGTGGTCTTGTGATCCTTCCTGCAAACCCTAGTATTGTCATCTAACACCAAAAAGGGGGAGATTGAAAGAACCTTTCATGTTTTCCTGTGTTTTTTGTGTTAGATAACAATAATGTGGAGATTTATCATGTGTGCTAAGTGTGCAGAAGGTTTTGGGGGGACCGGATTATCCGCCCCACCAAGGGCCGGATAATCTGGCTTACCTCATTGTTAAAATGCTACCAAGGCGCGTCACCTAGAGAGGGGGAGGATTTTCGCCCGGAAAATCCGGACTGGGGGCGGTTTTTCTTCCCTAGGCCGGATAATCCGGCTATCGCCTGGGCCGGATAATCCGGCCCCCAGAATTTGAGCAAAGCATTCCAAGGCGCGTCGCTCGGAGTCCGGTTGGATTTTCTCCCAGAAAATCCGAACTGGGGCGGTTTTTCCTCCCTAGGCCAGATAATCCGGCCATCACATGGGGCCGGATAATCCGGCCCCCAGAAGATGATCAAGGGCAAGCTCTGCGCGACCCTCAGAGAGGGGGCGGACTATCTGCCGGATATTCCGAGTCTGGGGCAGAGTTTCCCCAGGCCAGATAATCCGGCCCTCACTTGGGCCGGATAATCCGGCCCCCAAAGTCTCCAACGGCTTGGTTTTGGAAGAGGGTATAAATATCCCTCCTTCCCCAACGTTTAGAACCCTTGATTCATTCGAAATTGTTCAGACACTATGCAAGAGCTCCCATTCTAGATCTCCCGCTTCGAAGAAGGCTTCGATCTTTGGGGGGATTGAAGGAGGAGAGAATCATCATCGTCATCACGGATCAAGCGCATCAACTCCTCTCCATTCATTTGGAGAAATCCCTGATCTAGTATTCTTGTCAATATCTAGATCTTGTTCTTTGTTATTGATAACTAGTTCTTGTGGCAGCTTGTTGTCATTTCGGGAGCCTCCAAGTTGATTGTGGAGTTGTGCCCCTCTAGTTGTGTAAAGGCACTGGTACCCGCCTCGAAGGGTCCCTATAGTGGAAAGGTGGATCAGGCCTTTGGTGGCGGGATCCATCGGAGAACAGGGTGAGGCCTATTGTGGCGTGGTGGTCTTAGTACCGCCCACCCCTCCAACGCAGACGTACTTCTCTTAACAAGGAAGGAACTGCGGTCAAACAAATTCTGTGTCTCCGCGTGCTTCACAATGGTTTACCCGTTCCTCTTCCACTCTCTCTTTACTCACTAGTAGATAGGTTTGCATATAGGTAAATTCCACCTAATAGTATATCTAGATAATTTACTCTTTGTGCTTAGCCTAAAATTGAAAAAGCATTAAAATTTGAAGTAGCACATATTCACCCCCCCTCTAGGTGCCCATACGATCCATTTCAAATGCTGCTAAAGAAAAAAATGCTGATGAAATTATAACTAGAAGTGGTACTGCTACCTAGGATCCTCTATATCCTGAGGGGCATCCTAAAAGAATTGAGCAGGATTCTCAACAAGCTGAAAATAATGGTACTACTCCTAAGAAAAGAAAGAAGAAACATAAACTATTGTAGAACCTTCTGAACGTGCTAAAGATCCTAATAGTATATCTGTCTCTGATGCTGAAACTGAAAGTGGTAATGAAGAAAATGATGCTCCTGATAAAGAAAAGGTTGAAGAAGAACTTGAAAGGCACGCTAAGAATACTAAATACACTAAAGAAGATTTTGTTGCTAAGAAACATGGTAGTGAAAGAGAGCCTTGGGACCAAAGACCCATGCCTTTCCCTGATAAGAAACACAAGTCAAAGGAAGATGAACACTATAATAAGTTTTGTGAATGGATGAAACCTTTATTCTTGCAAATTCCTTTGACTGATGCTATTAAATTGCCTCCTTATTCAAAGTATATGAAGGAGATTGTTTCGAATAAAAGGAAGATCCCTAATGAAGAAATCTCTATTTTGCTTGCTAATTATTCCTTTAATGATAAGGTTCCAAAGAAACTTGGAGACCCAGGGATTCCAACCATTCCTTTCTCTATTAAAAATAGTTATGTTAGAACTACTTTGTGTGATTTGGGAGCAAGAGTTAGTGTTATGCCTTTTTCTCTCTATAAGAGACTTCAACTTGAAAAACTAATACCAACTGATATATCTTTGCAAATGGCTGATAAATCTACTACTATTCCTGTTGGTATATGTGAGGATGTACCTGTTCAAGTGGCTCATAACTGCTTGATATTAACTGATTTTGTTGTGCTTGAAATGCCTGAAGATGATAATATGTCTATTATTTTTGGGAGACCTTTTCTTAATACTACAGGAGCTGTTATTAATTGTAATCAAGGAAAGGTGACTTTTAATGTTAACGAAAAGGAGCATATTGTCTATTTCCCCAAGAAGATTGATAGAACATATGGTTTGAATTCAATTGAATATGTTGAGGGCATTCAAGTTGGAAAAATATATTGTCCCATACCAAGAGAAAAATATGAAACTATTATGATTGGGACCATTGCTATCAAAGTTGAAGTAACATAATCATTAGTGGAATACAAAGTTTTGTTTCATATAAAATTGTTTTGGTAACAAGACCTGATCAACATTGTTAACAAAGGGATTTTTAATGAACAAAACAATGTTTTCACCTTGATTATCCCTGTTTACTTTTATTTTATCCATTTTAGTTTTTGCTTTCGTTTAGTTTACTTTTATGTTATTAGTTGCTTGCATATTAGAGTGTCTTAGAACTTCTAAAGCTTTAGCTTTATTTTGTCATTGCATCATTCCAGAAACCTTTTTCTGTCAGAAAATCATTCATCTATACCTGAAAATTGCTCAAAAATAAAGTGTCTCAAAAAATTCCAGAAAATTCATATTAAATTTTTACGTAAAAAAGGGGGCAGAGAAGTGCCTAGAGAGTACCACGGGGGCCACCAGGCAGGCACACCACCTGGTGGCACGGCCAGCCCAGGGGCATGCCTGGCCATGGTGTGGGCCACCCTTGGCCCTCCACTCACTCTCTCACTTTCCACTGCTCTCTCTCTCTCTCTCCCAAGAAAACACTAGTTCATTGCTCGAAATCACGTTCTTCCTGTTCTTGTCCATGATTTTTTTGATCTCCTTGCCCAGCCCATCTTTGCTGCTGAAATTTGGAGCATTTGTTCTCCGATATGTGACTCCTCCGCTTATCCAAGTAGATTCGTGTTTAGTGGTTTATATCTTGAGTATTTTGCTGCTGTAGGTGACAGGTTATGAGAGCTTCTAAGCTTGTTCAATGCTTAGAGATATTGTTCTGATGCATGTTTAGGCCTATTACAAGTCCCTATGAGTAGTGCCATTCATTATATTTTCACTTTGCAATCACTTGTGTAATGGATGTTTAAATTTCAGAATAGAAGATGAATGAGCATCAACTCAACCAACATGAACTGAGGGTGCCTGAGGTTTATGAACGTTCACCGAGAGGAGGAAGTTTTTCCTTCCATCTATCCATGCTTCAAATTCATGAGGGCTGCAGGAATTTCCCAGGACTTCCACACCTTAGTTGCTAAGCAGGATTGGAGCACTTTGTGGAAGATGAACCCTATCAATTTGTGAAACTAACTATGTCTGTAGTGCAGGACTTTCGATTTAGTCACTCTTTGCCTAACCCCATGGTCCACTACAAAATTTACAATATAGCTGTCGACCTTCCTCTTGATGACTTTTGTGCAACTATTAAGGTACCTCAGTGGGGATCGTGTGGAACAATTAAAGAGCGACCTGCACCACTCATGGACTTGTATGCGGAGATTTTCCAAGGGAGCATCTTCTCAAAGGAGAGTGGGAAAATCCGTAACATTCATCTCCCATCTATTTGATACTTTGCTTACTTTATTGCCAAGTGTATTCTCGCTAGGAAAAATGCTAATAAGCTATCCTCATATGATCTAGCATTCATCTCAGCTGCTTTAAAATGAGATAGAACTTACAACTTGGTTGCCTTGATAGCTTTCCGTCTTGCTACTAACCGCGAGAAAGGTGGAATTTGTGGAGGCCTCATTGCTTCTCGTTTATTAGCGTTGCATAGTTTAGTGCCTCATCATCTAGACCTACAGTTTCCCATAGAAAGGCTTGACCTTAATTCCATGATACAACATAAATTTGTTTCTTGTTGGGCTAATTTGAGTGAGTTGTCTTATGAAATAACCTTTCTCAAGGCTGGTTGGAGAAGGAGTAAGTCCAAGCGATTTGTTCTTTTGCCTGCACCTGTTTTGTTTAACCTTGATACCAGGGTAGGATGGTCACTCACTAAGGAGGAGCTTGATACGTACTCGGGAGAGCTCTCCCAACAGGAGTAGGATACTAGAAGGGAGGTTACAGATGATTCGGCCCAGCCCTCATATGAGGGGGAGTCTTCATATCAGCAGCCTACCTATGATTGGGGAGCTTCTTCTTCTTCCCAAGGGCCTAACCATGATCATTCTTACAATGACCCGCCTGCTTGGAACCCTTACTCGCATTTGGGTTGATACCCACATAGGCCAAAAGCCGAAGCTTGGGGGAGGTACACCGACATCACACTCATCTCCATATCATGTTTTGTTGGTACTTTGTATATTCATGTTTCGTTCTCTTTTTAGTTTTTGTTCTCTCTTTGCTTTTGCTTTCTAAAACACAAAAAGACCAAAAATATTTCCGTTGTTTCTCTTTGTTTGCTTCTTATTCTTTTGCTTGGTTTGCCTTTTCCTTTTTGCTTTGTTTGAACTCTTTAAAAAACCCAAAAAGATTTTGCTTTGCTTGTTTTTCCTTTTTGTTCTTGTTTTTGAAAATGGAAAACACCAAAAATATTTGTTGTTCTTCTTTGGTTTTGTGAAGTTTGTTGCAGGTTTCAACAGTCCTCAGTGGAATTTGGTTTCATGTTATTATTCAAGCCACACAGGTGAAGGGCAATAATGAGGATTAATGACAACTTGAGGTGTGGTAAGAGGCTGGTAATGAACTCTATTTGTTTTCATTTTTGTACATATACTCATCATTGTGGGCATGCTTAGTCTGTTCATGTAGGGTGTATGTTATTTATGGATGCTTAGTAGTTATTGCTTTCTTATGATTAGCCCCAGCTCGCTAATAATTTGTAGCACGTCATATGAATGTTCGCTTGCATTGCTCTGTTCATAACTTGGTATGACACTATGGTATCCTCCTCTGAATGTTTCACTTGAATTGACTTGGCACATGCTGATGCATGCATATGACTGAAACAATAATCAGTTAAGCCTCGATGAATTATTTTTCCTCAGGGGTCTTGAATCACTTTCATGCCATGATTAGTCTTGTTTTGTTACAAGCGTGATTATGACAGTTATTGCTATCTCGTTTGTCGCTCCCTTACTATTGCTAGCCTTCACCTGTACTGAGTATAAGCTTTACTCGTGTTTCCAACTCCCTAAAACCAAATATTTCCAAAAGTGTCCACCATACCTACCTATTAGCATCATTTGCTATTCTGTGCATGCTTAGTACGCCTTGTTTTCTTCCGAATAAAATGTTTGCTTGTTATGAGAAAGTTAGTTAGGAAAGCTCTCACGAACTTGATGGCACACTTTACTTTCTTGCACTTAATAATCTTGAACCATTGCATCCATCTTTGTTGCGTATATGCTTGCGCTTGATAAGTTGAAGTTAGCAGAACCATGTATCATGGGAAACGCTTTCAACATTGTGCGGGTACTTTGTACCTTGTTGATATCATGATTCTTTTGCTTATGGATCCCGGCAGTGTGAAATAAAAGGGGAACTTGTAAGATCATGGAGTTTGTATATGTGTTAGAGAAACGCCTAGGCCGCTAGCCTAAGCCATGCCTAATCATGGTGCAAACTTGCAGCATAACCATAGTAAGCATTCTATGAAGCATCCTCAATAAAAACCTATGCAAATAGCAAATAAAAAGATCGCTGAGATGCTCATTGTCTACTTGCCTTGTCATTTTGATTATGGGATAGCTCCTGTATCATGTGCAAGGGGTACCCTGTTGGCGGTTCTCTTTAACACATATGTACTTACAATGACAAGAGCTTACTTGTGACTGAAGTTGAGTAGCATGAGGTTCGGTACTCGTAAGTAAGGGGCATGAGATTTTAACTTATAACTTGTCAATCATATCCTCTTAATCATGTCACTTTAACCTTAACCATTTAAAGATGCTTATGATAGGAGCAATGAGAGCTCAAAGCTAACGAGTACCATACTTTCAGCATTTGGAAGCCTTTCAAACTTTTCAAAACCTTTTTCATTTCCTTGTTGAGACATCACCCATTCTATGAGCACTTTCTTGAGAGCATAGTTGTCATTCTTAGTATAATGTGCTTGTCTCAAAACTTGATTAATTGTGTTATGACTTTGATGCTTGTATCTTTGATATCTTTACTTCTAGTCTTCACTTGAACTTCAGAGGTGCCTTGGCATTTATGTTTGCTCTACAATCAAAGGCAAGCGAGATACCACTCTATCATACCTTTTTATGAGCATTACAATGTTGCTTATGTTTATGTTCCATGCTACTTATTATTTTTGAGTTGGAATCTCTTCATAGCTTGCAATAATTATTAAGTAAACTTAGTTGCATACTCCTTATTATGAATTGACTGAGTAGTTGATCACATGCTGAGAATATATACACCTATGAAGCAAATGTGTTCGTGAAAGTTTCTTTTATCGCACTCAGTTTTCAACTGAATTGCTTGAGGACAAGCAATAAGCTAAGCTTGGGGGGAGTTGATACGTCCAAAACGTATCTACTTTCCTAAACACTTTTGCTATTGTTTTTCCTCTAAACTTGTGTGATTTGGATACAACTAACACAGACTGACGCTGTTTTCAGCAGAATTACCTTGGTGTCTAGTTTTTGTGCAGAAAATCAACTATCAGGAAAAATCCTAGAAAATATGCCAAAAATCCTATTTCACGAGAAGACACACAGAGCCAGAAGACGAGACGGAGTAGGGCCACGAGGGGCCCACACCACCTGGCCGCGCGGGCTAGGCCAAGTCGCGCCTAGAGGTGGTGTGGCTGCCTCGATTGCCCCCTCGGCTATAAGTTGCCTCTTGACCTAAAAACCAAGGGGGTTCGACGTTTTTCCAGAAAGAGCTCCGCTGCGCCATCACCACCAGATTCCGTGATTCAGAACTAGAAACTGTGTTCTGGCACCCTGCCGGGACGGGGAAGTGGAGGAGATCATCGCCATCGCTTCTCCATCAACCATCCATGTTTCCCCCATCTATGAGTGAGTAATCCCCCGCTGTAGGCTATGGGGATGGTAGGGATTGGATGAGATCGTTAATGTAATGGCATCGGATTGTTAGGGCATGGTGCCTAGTATCTACTATTAGTGCTTTTTGACTTTGCTGCAACTTGTTATGCTTAATGCTTGTTACTAGGGCCCGAGTGCCATGATTTCAGATATGAACATGCTATTGATTCATTATGATAGTATTGTTTATGGTCTTACCTGCAAGTTGTATACACACATCATTGTCCAGAACCAAAGGCCCCAAAGTGACAGAAATCGGGATAACCGGCGGGAATGGCTTTGATGTGAGGATCACATGTGTTCACAGAGTGTTAATGCTTTGCTCCGGTGCTCTATTAAAAGGAGCACCTTAATTGTCAGTAGTTCCCTTGAGGCCCCACTGCAAACGGGCTAGCAGGACAAAATATGTTGCACAAGTTCTCATTGCGAGCACGTATGACTATATATGGAACACATGCCTATGATTATCTAGTACTTGGATGTTTATCTTATTTATCTGCAAATGCCCTATGTTCTGATTGCCATATGAATTGTCCTGTCCATGCAACGCCCGTCCATCCATCCCTGTGCCTACCGCGCTTTAATCCTACTATTTACTGCAATTATTACTATTGTCTTTACTTTTACTACTGCTATTACTTTACTATTGCTACTATAAAACTGTTGCTACTAATAAACTGCTTTGGGCAAGATTGTTTCCAGGTGCAGCTGAATTGACAACTCAGTTGTGAAGGCTTATAAATATTCTTTGGCTCCCCTTGTGTCGAATCAATAAATTGGGTTTCACTTCCCTCGAAAATACTGCGATACACCCCTATACTTGTGGGTCATCAGTGGGGCAAAAGCATTAGGGATCTGTTTCATGACTTTCTTGGGAAGCAGCACATAACATTTACTCGTGTTGACATCACGAATGACACTAAACTACTTGAAAGCCCGACTGTCAACATTAGAATCCCAAAGGAGTGTAGAGTGGACATCTAGGAATTTACTGGATCCTAGGGACAAAAGGCGGCAGGACCGGGATGGCCGCTCTTGCCTCCGAACTCATCGACCTGTGGTACGCTGACATGGAGGGCAAATTGTTGACATGTTCGTGGAGGCATTTAGGGCACGATTACTAGGAGGATAAGCCGCTTTCTGAACCTAATCTGAAGTACGCTGCAATTGTAAAATCTCATTCCAGGCATCGCATCATTGAACCACCGCCAAGGCAGGTTGTTTGCCCCAGATGCCAGAGTGTAGATGAATCTACAAGCCGGGGCAACCGACCGAAGGCATCCTGAGATCGGTTGCCTTCTCCAATAGGCTGGGATGTAGACTTTTGGTGCATGATTGTTGTGTTTGTATGGGGCTTGTTATGTTTATGAAAACATATTATTTTAGAAGTACACCATGTGAGCAATTACGAACTGTTGTGTATTACCTTTGTCGAACTATAATCTGGGTTTGGTTATGACTGTATCCTTTGCTATAATCTGGGTTTGGTTATGACTTATGACTGTATCACACCTTATGCATGTCAGTCCTGGATTCTGCCGCATGCAAATGGCACAGACAAAATTTGTAAGAATGAATGATGAGCATACAAAAGGGGGAATGTAATTCATACAGGTTAAGTCCTAATAGCACAGGGATCATACGAGCTTGGTTCTTACACACAGAATGCTTAGAAAATGCATGTGAGATAAAATACAAGCGAGATAAATCTAGGAACAAAATGCAAAACTAGTAGTGGTAAACAGCACACTCACCCACCCGCCAGATCCTATTGAGCATCTCGTAGCATACATACGCGTCCCTGGCTGCGTACTTGATCGCATCATAATCCAGGTGCCTCCACTCCCATTGCTCGTGCTGGTGCTTTGGGAACTCGACTTTCATGCCAGCATACTCACGGTCGATGATGTTGGAAGCGAGTCTAGCCATGCCGGCTTTCCCCGTATCGCCATCCGGGTACCTCCACAAACATTGGAGATTGACGTGATTGACGACATGAACGAGGAGATCCTGCTCTAGCTTCGGAGTGTTGTTCTTGATGTCGGCACTGGCGAAGTAGATCTCCCTCCTATGTAGGAACTCGCGAAGCTCCGGGCATACAGATTTGGCCCTACATACGTGGTATAGGAGGCAGTGGTTGCGCATGGACAGCTGCAAAAGCGTCGCCCTCTTCCTATCTCCGGTATACTCGAGGTCAAGGCCGACGATCTTGTACCTGTCCATCGGCTCCTATAGCCACTTCTCGTACATTGCGATGACCTTGGCATCCTCTGCTGACGCATTTGTGTGGACGATTGTCAACTTGGTGGTGCCATGGGCGGTGATAGTGTACTCGTCGTTGAAGTCGCTCCCGTCGCTGAACACGCCATACTCTGCGTCCATGGCAGCAGCTAATGCGGTGGCGTGGCCTAGGGTCGGTAGCAGTGGCTGGGACTGGGCGTGGCAGTGGAGTGATCTATTGCAGTGGTATGGCCCGGCGGAGGCGGTGCCTGCGGCAGCGTTGATGTTTCTTGCGGTAGCTGCGGCGGCGGAAGGAAGGAGTTGGGGATTTTTGCATAGTGATGTGCTGAGGAGACGGAAGGCGATGCTTAAATTGCGTTTACCAATATTCTGGTCATACCCAAGCGGAAGCAAGTGACCGGCGAGCACCATTGGTTTCCAATCCTAGCGATTAAATTCAGCGTCCGTCCCGGTAGGCGATGGGACGGGTGTGCGACGTGGCTTTGGCGTGGCAGAGACCGGTCACGTAGACCATCGTCCCATTGTCGATCCGCAGCGGGTGCGCGGTGCTGACATGACATAACGTGACAGGACAGAAGGAAGTGTACAACTATTATTCCTAACAAGTTTAAGAATTGTAAGCATAGATAGGGACCTTGCATCCCTACACCCCGGGGCAGCCGCCCAGCTGCTCAGGCCTACCGATTGCACAAAGCTTGCAATTTCCTTTCTTTAATTTGGTGATTTTGTCTAGAATTTGCCAAATTAAAGTTCGTTTGCCTATGCTTCTATAAGTTTCTGTGTAGGCCACTTGTGTAAGCATGCACGATCAAGCAACTTTGCAACACACGTGTCAGTGGGAAAGCATGAGGTTTCAACGCACCACATAATTTAGGGATTTCTATTTTCCCCAGCAAAAGTGGTTCCATATTTACTTTGCGGCTTTTGGAACTAGTTCCCTACACTGTTGAGGTGGTTCCAAATTGAGCAAAAGAGGGAACCGGTGCAAGAGGGTTCTCCGATGCCAAATGTGGTTCCAAATTGATTAGTCAACCTATGTGTGACATGTGTCCTCTGCTCCCATATCTTTAGACAAAAAATAAGGCTATTCTTGTCAGCGGTGGGACCGCAGGGTGAAGGAATTTAGAATAGCGACATTGTGGAGCTCTAGCCAAATTGCATGGTAAAGCCAAATTCAGCTTTTTGTTAGATTTAGCTATAGCAACATTTAGTTTGTCCTCACTTTTGCCCTCCGTCCATTCCAAAGCCCTCACATGCGCTCGGAGGGGGTGCCTTCTGGTCAAAGGCTTGACCATTACGTGCGCCCTAACGCCTAAATTGGTAGCTTTTTTTTGTTATTTGGCCTTTTTAAGAGCGCCTTTCCCCCTCTCTCGCTAACAGTTGTGTTTTTTTTGCCCAAAAAGGTAGCGAATCTAGAGCAGCTTCTCTCTTCATTCATTGTTCCTTTTGCCCTTGTTTTTCCCCAATCTGGTAGCAAATCTAGAGTAGCAAAACTAACCAGCACCATAAATAAATTCAGTAAACAGAGCAGAAGTAGATAAAGCAGGTAATATAGGTTATATAGTATGGTACTTAACGAGGTTCGACAATTAGGCTGCTCAGCAGCAGCAGCTGATAGGTTCAACACAAACAAGACAAAAGAAGCTTCTTTACAGCAGCGGCAGCAGCTGATCAGTGGCCTCTCATGGCCTTTGTCGGGAGGGCCTTCGCCTCCTCCCTCTAGGGCCTCCTCCACTTCTTGCTGCCCAGTCCCTTGGCCTTGGGCGCCTTGGGTACGATCGGGGGCATGCGACCCTCCTCGATAGCCACCTTCTGGAGGTTGTGGTGGTGAACACCGAGTGCCTGGTGCTTGGATATGAAGCCGTGGACGTTCACAGACTCGCCGCAGGTCCTCACGTCCTCGTCATGCTTCACGAGGGAGTTAGTCCGTGGCGCGGAGCCTCCTGGTGGGGCAGAAGGGGCACCTGTACACATCGCTAATGAAGAAATTGTTGTACTGGCCGGACTTTAGCCTCCTCAGCACATGACGACTCTTGGTGTCCTTGGACTCGTCGTCACTGCGGACATTGCTGCTATCCTCCTGTTGGAAAAAATAGTAGAGTGCAATAAGGACATGATTGAGATACTTTGATTATCGGGATTGATTATTTGCATAAATTAACCGATTGAGATCTCCCGATTATTCCCCAAATCTCAAACCAAATAGAATACTGATCCCAACTACAAATAGGGGGATTCATCAAAAATCGAGATCTAACACAAGAGGATTAGCTACTATAAAAATACGAACAGCCGATCCCTAATAACATACGATCTAGCATCCAACGATGGGAACGAGGGAAGAACAAGGGAAGGGGAGAAAACCCTGGTTACCTTCGACCATGGGTCAGTGATGTTGGTGTCGTAGGGGTTCTCCGGCCTTATGTAGACAACCTCCTCGTAGGGGTCCCAGCCGAGCGGGATCTGTCCAAGACCGGCGGGGGCCTCCTCGCCGGCGGCTACGGTGGATGCGAGGATGAGGGAGGGGGCCTGTACGGGGACGGGGGCCTCCTCGCCAGCAGCCTTGGAGGCACCAATGGCTAGCGTGCCGTTCTTCTCCATCGTCGGTGTGGTTGGGGTTTTCTTGGGGGTTTGCAGAGGGTGATGGAATAGTGGAGACGGTTGGGTGAGCGAGTGTGTGATGAGTGGGAGTGGGGAGGCCTCTATTAAAGGAGAAGGGAAGCGACGTTTCGTTGCACTATCGTGCACCGCGTACGCTACTGCACCGTGCACGGCCACACGTGTCCGCTACCGCCCTGTGCACCACACACGCGTACCGTAAGTCACGTTTTTCCCTCGTGTCTGACCCTGGCGATTCAGTTGTCCTCAGTTTTTCCCTCGAGCGTAACACTGGCAGTTTGGTTCCATTTTTAAATCATTTTCTATTTTCTATTTGAATCCCTTTGTCACTCTTGCCCTTGGTTTTTAAGTTCTACTCAGTTTTGCCCTTGGTTCTTAAGTGCTACTCAGTTTTCCCCTCTCTTTGTATCCATCTCTCGCACTTGTGCTCATCTTCGCTGCTACGCTCTCTGATTGGTTGAGACAGTTGTCCCACGGATCGTCCCCACCAACCGTTAATCCTCTGTGATCTAGGGACATGATAACTCTTATATCTGTCGGGGCACCCCTCTATCCATGCAAAATAAGGAGTAGGCCACCGGAACTTTAACTCCATAAACAGATGAACTTGAATATATTTTGAAGGGTACTAAAATAGAAATCCCCATGGTTTAAGGGTCTAGATACCGTAAGAGAACTAAATATTATTAGTGGCCGGGCCAGCAGAGTGACGGGTTGGTAGGCTAGAAGTTGCTGATTCCTAAGTAAGGGGACACTAGGCCGGTCTTGACATACTCCCTCAGGAATTTGCCATAGGCAACGTGCTTTGCCTTGGTCACGGACTTGTGTTTACTAGACGGGCTTTTACCGATGCCAACCGCATGCGGAATCAAGCTGGCAATCCTCGGGTTGACTCCTTTCTTAAAGAAAGGGCACCTGAGCTCCCCAAGACGAGTGCGGAAAGGGATTATCCCTCTCTTGAGCTTCTTCATGACATGGTGGCTCTTGTTGTCCCTGTTCTCCTTGTCAGAGTCCATCTCACTTGAATCTACCTGTAATGTATGGAATGCAAACCGAAATTGAGCAAAATAATAAATATATATTCCTTCCACCATTCCGAGCTACTTTCGATGCAATAACATGTCTATACAGGTTCATTAGTTCATTATGGCCGTCTCCCTAGATCGCTCCTAAATTAACGTGGTTTGTGTTCTTGATAACTTATTAATAAATAAATAATGTGGATTCATTCAGAACAGACTAGATCTCTCCAGGTACCGGTTTGTACGTTGCATCTAATCATTAGGACTAGATTTTTTATGAAGCCATGATAGATTAAGCTCGAGCAGAAAATGTGAAACATGTAGAAATAGATGTACCTCCAAGTACACGAGCGGAGCGTGTTCGTCGAACTCCATGCACTCATCGGGGCCTCCGAAGTTGTCAGCACCAGCAAGCACATGGTCCCTCAAGGGGTTGAACTGCATGTCCACCTCTCCTTGTGTTGCGTGATGCTCCTCCAGATCTGCCGCGTGAAGCACCACCCCGGCAGCAATGCCCGCACACTCACCCCCACGCACTGGTTTCATGGAGAAGGTTCGGGCGTGTACGTTCAAGATTGTGGGGTTTTGCTAGATAGGGAAGAGAGAGGAGTGGGGGATGAGTGTGAATGGAGGACCCGATAGACTGGGTTTTTATGCGGGGATGTTTAGGCCTCCTCGAGGGCCACGGTAGGCAGCTCTTCTGGCTGCGGCTGCCACATGGAAGGTTCGTGTGGTGGGGGCCTATCGGAAATGAGAGTGCAGGTGCGCTACATAGTAAAAATGGTATAGCCCGTGGGCCGTGGATGACCAGTTGCCGTGTAGTAGACTTGTAGCCTTTGAAGACTAGATTAAACGTGACATGACCAGTCGACGACTTTTTCCATGGATGGCATCGTGTTCCTTCTTGTAGAAGTCTCGCTGAGGGAGACGTCCGTGATGTCTCGCGCTGTCCTGTGAAGGGCACGACGTGTGCAACGAGCCTCGTTGGATCACACAGGATCAACTGTTGGTGCACACGATCCGCGTGACAACTGTGACAACCAATCAGGGCGTAGCAGACAGAGTGGACACATGTTTGGGCTTCCACGAAAGAGAGAGAGGGGGCAAAGCTGAGTAGTATCAAAAAACCAAGGGCAAAGCTGTGTAGTATTAAAATGGAAAATGAGTTTCTTTTACAATGAAATACATCGTGGAATACATCAAATTATGCCAAGATAGATCCACTAGAGTTAATTGCATGTTTGTTCTTTTCCACAAACCACATGGATCAACAAATGCCATTGCATCTGTGTTATTGTCACAAACCACATATGGATCAACCAATGTCAATGCATGTGTGTTCCTGTCACAAACCACATATGGATCCACTAGTGTTCATTGCATGTGTGTTCTTTCCACAAACCACATATGTATCCACTAGAGTAATTGCATGTGTGTTATTTTCAAAAACCACATATGGATCAACCAGAGTCATTGCATGTGTATTAGTTTCATAAACCACACATGGATCAACCAGAGTCATTGCATGTGTGTTCTTTCCATGAACCACATATGGATCAACCAGAGTCATTGCATGTGTGTTCTTTCCACAAACCACACATGGATCCACCAATGTCATTGCATGTGTGTTCTTTCCATGAACAACATATGGATCCACCAATGTCACTGCATGTGTGTTCTTTCCACAAACGACATATGGATCCACTAGAGTCATTGCATGTGTTTTCTTTTCACAAACCACATATGGATCCACTAGAGTCATTGCATGTGTGTTCTTTCCACAAACCACATATGTATCCACTAGAGTCATTGCATGTGTGTTCTTTCCACAAACCACATATGCACCCACTAGAGTAATTGCATGTGTGTTCTTTTCCACAAACCACTTATGGATCCACTAGAGTCAGTACATGTGTGTTCTTTCCACAAACCACATATGGATCCACTAGAGTCATTGCATGTGTGTTCCTTTCACAAACCACATATGTATCAACCAATGTCATTGCATGTCTCTTCTATTCACAAACCACATATGGATCAACAAATGTCATTGCATGTGTGTTCTTTTCACAAACCACATATGGATACACCAATGTCATTGCATGTGTGTTCTTTCCATGAACCAGATATGTATCCACCAATGTCATTGCATGTGTGTTCTTTCCACAAACCACACATGGATCCACCAGAGTCATTGCATGTGTGTTCTTTTCACAAACCACATATGGATCCACTAGAGTCATTGCATGTGTGTTCTTTCCACAAACCACATATGGATACACTATAGTCATTGCATGTGTGTTCTCTTCACAAACCATATATGGATCAACCAATGTCATTGCATGTGTATTCTTTTCCACAAACCACATATGGATCCACTAGAGTAATTGCATGTGTGTTCTTTTCACAAACCACATATGGATCAACAAATGTCATTGCATGTGTGTTCTTTTCACAAACCACATATGGATCCACCAATGTCATTGCATGTGTGTTCTTTCCACAAACCACATATGGATCCACCAGAGTCATTGCATGTGTTGTCTATCACAAGCCACATATGGATCCACTAGAGTCATTGCATGTGTGTTCTTTCCAGAAACCACATATGGATACACCAATGTCATTGCATGTGTGTTCTTTCCATGAACCACATATGGATCCACCAATGTCATTGCATGTGTGTTCTTTTCACAAACCATATATGGATCCACTAGAGTCATTGCATGTGTGTTCTTTCCACAAACTACATATGGATCCACTATAGTCATTTCATGTGTGTTCTCTTCACAAACTATATATGGATCAACCAATGTCATTGCATGTGTATTCTTTTCCACAAACCACATATGGGTCCACTAGAGTAATTGCATGTTTGTTCTTTTAATAAACCACATATGGATCCACCGATGTCATTGCATGTGTGTTCTTTCCACAAACAACATATGGATCCACCAGAGTCATTGCATGTGTTGTCTATCACAAACCACATATGTATCCACTAGAGTCATTGCATGTGTGTTCTTTACACAAACCACATATGGATCCACTATAGTCATTGCATGTGTGTTCTCTTCACAAACCATATATGGATCAACCAATGTCATTGCATGTGTGTTCTTTTCCACAAACCACATATGGATCCACTAGAGTAATTGCATGTGTGTTCTTTTCACAAACCACATATGTATCAACAAATGTCATTGCATGAGTGTACTTTTCACAAACCACATATGGATCCACCATTGTAATTGCATGTGTGTTCTTTCCACAAACCACATATGTACCCACTAGAGTAATTGCATGTGTGTTCTTTTCCACAAACCACTTATGGATCCACTAGAGTCATTGCATGTGTGTTCTTTCCACAAAACACATATGGATCCACTAGACTCATTGCATGTGTGTTCCTTTCACAAACCACATATGGATAAACCAATGTCATTGCATGTGTGTTCTTTTCATGAACCACATATGGATCCACTAGAGTCATTGCATGTGTGTTCTTTTCACAAACCACATATGGATCCACCAATGCCATTGCATGTGTGTTCTTATACTAAAACCAACACTAGAGTCACTGCATGTGTGTTGTAACATCCCTAAACTTTAATCCAAGTGATCAAGATCAAATCTACCCAATTTAGGGTTAACAAAAACTTTTCCAATTGAAAATCATTAAGCATTCATATGTGTGTGCATTTAATTTAGGAGTTGTTTTGAATTGCCATGTTTAAGTGATCCATTGATTGTAAAATGATTCTTAGGTGAATTAAACATCATCTAGATCATTCCCAAACAAATCCCAAAGAAAAACAAATCAAATTGAATAAAAGAAGCAAATGGCCGTTTGTGCCATTTTAATCATCATGCCTACTTTAGCTATTCCTAGAACTGAAAACCTAACAGAAACAAATGTGGATCTTTGCACCCCTTGCTAGTACAAGTAGTGATGTACCAAGGCCCACTTTGCTTCACCCCAAAAACTTTCAAACACTAAATTTAAATGACATTTGAAATTTGAATGTAGTTCATATGAGAAGATCCCACTTATTCAAAAACCACTTAAATGACCTCCATTTTAAAAACCCAAGCAACCACAGATGTTTAAGCATGTGACAAACAACTCCACCAAAAATCATCTCAAAATTCAAAACTTGAATTCTTTCGGCCATTTCTACAAACACCTTGTGGGCACAATTCAAACAAAAACCACAAACAGTATTATGAGCAGTGTTTGGACCAATGTGCTCTCCCATTTTGCAACCAAAGCCACCCCAGTGCACTCCCTACCCTTTTCTAGCCCAGCCACCCACTGTGCGCATGACCAAATGGTCATGGACATTAAGGCCGAGCACCATTGAGCACCCTCACCGGCGACAGCGCGCCACAGTCGCCGCCAGCCTGGCCCACCATGTCCATCACGTCCCCTATGGTCCACCTCCACCGCCAAGCTAGCCCCAGCCCGCAGACAAAGCAAGGAGCGGCCAGGAGCCGCCGCGCCTAGAGCCTGTCTGCCATGCCGACGCCGCCCGCAGAGCACGCACGGTCCCCGCTCAGCTAGACCCCGCCTCGCTCCAGCCGCCCGCCTACACGATCACCACCGTCCTAGGAAGCTAACGGACATGCCCGTTCCCCCGACCGTGCCCCGTAGTCGCCGGCCACCGTGAAACTCGCCGTCGGCAGAGACATCGTGCGCGCCGCGCCACTCACCTCTCCCGACCGCAAACCACTACACACAAACCACCGTGACACTCGCCAGGGAACCACCCATCGTCCTAGCCCACCACCCACACCTCTAGCTCGCTGTGCCATCGTCACTGGCAAGCACCACCCATGCTCCTCTGCCACTTTGCCGAGCCTATAAATAGAGGCCTCCCCAGCACCGTTTCCTCACACCACTCTCATCCCCTCCCTCTCAGAACACTCCCAAAGCCCCACCGGAGCAAGCCGCCGTCCGTAGCATCGGAATTTCGCCGGAGTCTACCGCGGAGGGAGAAGAAGGGGGCCGTTGATCAAGGCCACCTCTCGGGACGCCGCTAGTACCAGGAGAACCACCATCCTCGACTTGTTCTTTTGCCCGCCTCGCCGACCCTCGCCGGAGCCCCGGTAAGCCGCCCTAGACCCCCACCGAGCCGCTAGGGTTACACCTCGCCGGCGACCTGTCTGTCGTCGACGACAAGCCATAGCCGTAGATCTTCCTTTTAATCCAATGGTCCATGTCGCCCCGTACCGCTTCGTGTTGGACATGTCACTGACCTGCGGGACCCTCCTGTCAGTTGTCATCCGCGCCGCAGAGCGCCACTAGGCCGGCCCATTTCCTTTGCCGCGCAAGCCCACGAATTCAAATATAGATTTTTCTATTTTAGTTTGAATTCACTTCTGTCCCTTAGTTTAAAAATCAATTCAAGAAGATTTACTGAACCAAATTGAGTGATTCAAATTTTGTTGCAAAGCTTATGAAAAGATCTATCCAAGACCGTTGAATTTAATTCATTTAGAGTTAGAGATCTCTCCTAGTAAAAATAACAAGACAGAAGATTTTGCACATTCAAACATTTTTATAAAATCAACCATGATAGCTTTTGAGTTGATTCCAACTCTAAAAATTCACATTTAACCATACCTATCTGAATATGTAATAATATTAAGGTTTGCATGCAGTGACTTTGGACTAGTACCAAAATAATGCTATATATGCATTTCTAGTAACTTTAAATCATTAAATATTAAACTTAAACTTAATTAAATGTGATCCAACATTTAAATCACATTCCCATATGTTAGAATATGTGGTGATGACATGTGTCAACATGATCCCATATTTTAAGTGGATAATATTAAATCTTAGTTAATTTCAATGAGTAGAAATTACTTTTCTTAAATAAAAAGAATGAAACTAGTTAATAAAACCTTGTGATGCTTGTGATGATAATAGATCATCAAATGTGTGAATTAGAGTGCTAAGTAGACTAGTTAAGTATTGTTTGGTGATTGTGTACTCCGTATGTATTTATAGACGATGGTACCGACCAAGCTTTCGAGGAGGAGGAGTTATACCAAGAGGAGGAGGAAGAAAACTTCAACCACTGCACCAACCAAGGCAAGCTAACACTTGAAAGTATAATACTTAGCAAGCCCTCATTAACCATGCAAGCTAACCCTTGCAATCTAGATAACCCAAGCAAAGACTTTAGACATTCTTTGGTTATACCACTTTGACTATTTACCTACCCCAAGTTTTATTTTCCAAGATTTTACTTCTTTACTTTATTAAAGTACTTTACGTGTTTGAAGGTAGGATAAAGAGTATAAAACTTGACCTATCTAGATAACATTAGATGTCATCCTATGGCATGAGATTGAGATTAGCATCCCAGCTGAGTGAACACTGTTAACTTAGTAGTTTAGAGCTAAACTTAACTTGAGTCACTTTAGATGGGAATACTTGGTGAAAAGGAATTATGAAAACCTTGGAATGATGAGTCATTCTATTGAGATGTTTTGACATGTGTTGAGAAACACAAATGGTTTATGATGATGAAAATGTTGAGGCATGAGCCTTAGCCCTCTTACAAAAGCTGATGGTTGGATTCGGATGCGATACCATTCCAAATTTACCGTACAACCACAATACCTGAATTGGATAAGGCTTAGCCGGAAGTTTATATGCATTAGTATTAGTTCCCTCGTGGGAGAGGTTTGAGTTGACGCTACCTCTCAATGTTTTCCACCTATGCAGTGCCCAAGATGACAGATGGTCATGGTTGGGAGACCATGCTCATACGAGAGGTGCTTATACTAGGGTGTGTAAAGGAAAGGTTATGTTTGATTATATGCATACTAAGTATGATGATTCAGGGTTATCCCTGACAGATGTATCGAATCTTGTGGTGAAAGTGTAAAACCTCTACAGAGTGTCAAACTATTCTAATAGCCGTGGTCGCGGTTATGGACAGTTGGAGTGGCCATATTGTTTCGTTGTCAGATATTTTTCAAAATGACTGATGAAATGAATGATGAATCTTGACTTGACCACAACAGGGTTGTGACTATGACACTAGCTTCCCAACTTAAGTGATTTTAGAACTTTATTTTATCTTTCTTGGTTTCAGAACTCAGCTTAGGTTTTAAACTTAACTTTATAGTTAATCTTAGAGTTAGCATTTACACTAGAACTATATTACTTGTTAGTGGTAGGTTGTGAGTACTTAAAGAGTACTCATGGCTTTTGTCCCTGGCTATTCTCATGGCCATACTATGAAGGAGACTACCAAGATGAAGGACAGCAGGACGGCTATGATAACTAGGACTATCTGCCTTTGTCAGCATTGCTTGTGCCCCTGAAGATGGACCCCACCGCTACGCTTATTATTTATTCCGCTACTTGTTGTATTAAGACTGGATCATGAGATCCTTATTTGTGTAGGAACTTATTTATGGTTTGTAATGGATGATGTACTGTGATATCCAATCTGTTATGTCTCGCAAAAATGTTAATCCTGGGATTGCGATGTATGACATAACAGGCATCTGGGATTAAAAATCTAGGTGTTAACAGAGCCATCCTGACCATAGGAGACCCTAGTTAGAATGGACGTCTGAACAAAACTTAATTTCAAAACCAAAGTGAGTATTTATGAAAACCTATTTCCTCTCTTACACTTGGGAATTCATTCTTTCTCAAAAATTCATGTTCCTCCAATTCTTACATTACTACCTAAAAGTTGACACACTTGATCACTTCACTAACTTCCTCATCCTTAATTCTTGTAGATGGAGACTCAGTTCAGCAAGTTCTACCAGTTGGGCAATGGAGGCCAACTGATCTTAGAGAGGGATCTAGATTCACTGTCTGAGTTATTGGGACGGCCGCATCCGGAGTTTCTTGGAGCTCAACTTCCAGGACCCCCAGGAGGAGATTTACAGTGGCTAGTCATCGCTGATCTTCGAGGAAACATAAAAGCACCAACGTCTGGGAGAATCCAGTTCTCCGTCAGAGAGAACAACTGGCTAGATGGATTAGCCAGGGCAATGCATGAAGCTCTTGCACGTCTATGTGCCCTCAGTGTTAACCAAATTCAAGGAACCCGCTTTGTGCACTATGCAAGGCGTGACTTCATGGGAATGTCAATGGAGATGCCGGGTCACCCGAAGTTGAAGCGTCAAGTGGAGAACCTTGACTTCCTGTTGTACGATCGCTAGAAGGAATTGGACAATGCTAGGGAGTTTGCCAACCACAACCGTGCCATTGCTGCCCAGAAGGCCCAGACTTTCTCACTTCTTGTCAAGGACCGTCAGTCTCTTCGCCTCGAGTGCAAAAAGAAGGATCGCACCATCGCCCGTCTTCACAAGAAGGTGGCCGACCTCGAGAAGACCGTCAAGGAGTAAGAAGCTCAGCTTGGAGCAAAGGAGGAAGAAGAGGAAGGTGAAGACATCCAGGGATATATGGATTCTTACCTCAGTAATGATGATGACTTTCTGGAGGAGGATGCCGTGGACTTCTACACTGATGATGAGGACTCTGACTTCATCGACGATGAGTAGATGCACTAGAGCACTGTCGTAGCATGAGATGTATCGGTCCCATTGTATCGTAGCTTGTAGAATGGTTCTTAAAACCATCTGTTTTCCCTTGTTGTTGTGGTGTGTGTGTGTTTGTATCGTGTGCTTTGCTTGAATGAATGAAAAGAAGTTAGTTGCAAAAACCTGAGTTAAACTCAAAGTTTTAGCTTTGAAATCAAAACCATGAACCTTAGAACTTTCCCTCTTACCCCTTTATCTACCTCAATCTTCAGATGACTCATGGAAACCAAGGAGGGAGCAGCTCATCACAAGACCCAATGCTGCAGATCTTGCAGAATCTCATCGCAGACAGGGAAGCAAGCAGGGCAGAGCACCAAGCTAATCTAGCAACACTGCAACAGATCGCCCATATGGCTCTCAACAACCAGAACAATGGAAAATAGGATCATCAAGGATCCAAGCTGAAAAACTTCCAGAATACCAATCCCCCAATCTTTAGCACTTCGGAGAACCCATTAGATGCAGATGACTGGTTGCGAACAATGGAGAACAACCTAGAAGTAGCCAGAGTTGATGACAACGAGAAAGTTCTCTTTGCCACCCACTACTTGGCAGGAAATGCAAGAGCATGGTGGAACAACATCCGCCTGATGAACCATGGTCAAGTGATGACATGGGAAGCCTTCAAAATCAAGTTCAGTCGCACCCACGTGCCGCAAGGCTTAGTCACCAGAATGAGGGATGAATTCAGAGAGTTGAAGCAAGGCAGAATAACTGTGGTGGAGTACCGTGACAGATTCCTGTCATTTGCTAGATATGCACCTGATGAGATCAACACGGAGGCCAAGAAGAAGGAGAGATTCTTGAACATACTGCATGATGAGATGCAGACTGTACTCGTCAACATCTGTTTCCAGGATCTCGAAGAGCTAGTCGACTCCACAATTCAGATGGAAGGAAAGATTAACCAGGCAAACGACAACTGCAAACATCGTATCATGCAGCAATCTGGATCCAACAGCCACCCGAAGTACTGTCCCAACCACTCACCAGGATATGCACCGAGGAACAACCGACCCCCAATGTCTCGCCCAAGCTACCCCAACCGTAGCGGAGGCAATGTGAAGTCCGGAGGAAACAACAACAACTCCGGCAACACCAACAATTTTAACCGTGCCCCTCCCAAGAGCAATAACAACAACAACAACAACAACACTGCACCCCAAACTGGAAGAAATGTTGTGCCCGTCGCAGCTAAAGACAAGTCTCAGATCACCTGTTTCGAGTGTGGAGTGAAGGGTCACTATTCCAATGAGTGCCCCAAGAAGACTGCCGCCACTGCCAATGTGAATGCCCCAGCACAACAGCAGCATCGTGTTCAACCAGGAAGAAGATTTGCCCCAGGGAACCCTCACAACCGCAACGGTCGTCTCTTCCACGTGAACACCGAAGAAGCCCAAGAAGCTCCAGATGTAGTGCTGGGTATGTTTTCTGTCAACTTAGTTTTAGCAAGAGTATTGTTTCATTCGGGAGCATCGCATTCATTTGTCATCGAAGAATTTGCATGCACTAGTAAGATCCACCCAACCAACTTGAAGCATGTCATGATAGTTCAAATTCCCGGATCAACTACAAAAGCTAGAAAAATTTGCAAAGCTGTGCCTATCAGAATACATGGGATAGATTTTTATGCCAACCTAATAGTACTTGGAACCAAAGGATTGGAAGTACTACTAGGTATGGACTGGATGTCAAGGCATAAAGGACTGATAGACTGTGCTAAGAAAGCCATCACCATGACCAGTAGCTCTGGAGTAACAGTAGAGCATATATCTGAGACCTTACCCCGTCAATTCAAGTGCAACAAGAGTCTAGCTCTGCCCACCATAGACCAAGTCAGAGTAGTCTGTGAATACCCCGACGTATTCCCAGATCAATTGCTAGGTATGCCCCCAGATAGGGATATTGAGTTCATTATCGAACTAATCCCCGGTACCGGACCCATAGCCCAGAGACCATATAGCATGAACCCCTCAGAGTTAGTGGAATTGAAGAAGCAGTTGGATGCCATGTTAGCAACAGGCTTGATTCAACCAAGCGCCTCGCCATGGAGATCACCTGTGTTATTCGTCGACAAGAAAGATGGAGGCAACCGTCTGTGCACCGATTACAGAAAGTTGAATGATGTCACCATCAAAAACAAGTACCCTTTGCCAAAGATAGAGGATCTATTTGATCAGTTGACTGGTGCCCAGGTATTCTCAAAGATTGATCTTAGGACTGGTTATCACCAACTTAAGATTCATGCAACGGATTTTCCGAAGACCGCCTTTACTACTCGCTATGGTTTATACGAGTATACGGTTATGTCTTTTGGATTAACCAATGCCCCTGCTTATTTCATGAATCTCATGAATAAGATCTTTATGAATTTCCTAGATAAGTTTGTCGTTGTGTTTATCGACGATATCCTCATCTACTCCAAGTCAGAAGAAGAGCATGAGCAACATCTGAGCATCATCCTAGAAACCCTGAGAGAGCATCGGTTATATGCCAAGTTCAGCAAGTGTGATTTTTGGCTGAAAGAAGTAGGATTCCTAGGACATATTGTGTCTGCTGGAGGAGTCTCTGTTGATCCCACCAAGATTAGAGATGTCGAAGCATGGGGAGCCCCAACCACCCAGACCCAAGTTCATGCATTTCTCGGATTAGCGGGATATTACCGCAAGTTCGTGGAAGGATTCTCGAGCATCGCCAGACCCATGACCCAATTGCTGAAGAAGGACAAGAAGTTTGAATGGACTGACAAGTGTGAAGCCAGTTTCCAAGAGCTGAAGAAGAGATTGATTTCATCCCTAATATTGATCATGCCAGATATCAAGAAGTCATTTGATGTGTATTGTGACGCATCCAAGATTGGTCTCGGATGTGTGTTGATGCAAGAAGGCAAGGTCATGGCGTATCTATCTCGGTAACTGAAGCAGCATGAGTAGAACTATCCGACCCATGATCTTGAGTTAGCAGCCATAGTTTTGGCCTTGAAGACATGGCGTCATTATCTGATGGGTAATCGCTGTGAGATTTACTCAGATCACAAAAGCTTGAAGTATATTTTCACTCAGAAGGAGCTGAATATGAGACAAAGAAGATGGATAGAGTTAATCAAGGATTATTACCTTGACATTCACTATCATCCCGGCAAAGCCAATGTGGTAGCGGATGCTCTTAGCAGGTTGTCGTGTAGGCTGAATACCATGATCAAGGAGAAGCAACCAAGTTTGTATGAGGAGTTGAAGCAGTTTAGAACTGAGCTTGTTAGCAAAGGATTCCTAGCTAGCATTGAACTTCAGCCCACTTTGATTAGCCAAATCAAGGAAGCCCAGAAGGGAAATGAGAGTATCGACGGAATCAAACGTCGTATTGGTACAGGAAAGGTACCTGGATTCACTGAAGACGAAGAAGAAGTTATGTGGTACAAAGGCCGTATCTGTGTGCCAGCAGATTCGGAGCTGAAGTAGGTTATCATGTAGGAAGCTCATGATACTCTTTATTCTATCCACCCCGGAGAAACGAAGATGTATCAAGATTTGAAAGAGCAATTTTGGTGGCACAAGATGAAGAGAGAAATCGGAAGCTACATCGCCAAGTGTGACATCTATCAAAGAGTCAAAGCAGAGCATCAGAGGCCTGCAGGACTGTTACAACCTTTGCAGATTCCGGAATGGAAATGGGATTCCGTCGGAATGGATTTTATCACCGGTTTGCCTACTTATAGTAGGGGAAATGACTCATTCTGGGTCATCATTGATAGACTGTCCAAAGTAGCTCACTTTATACCTGTCAAGACAACCTATCAGAGTTCGAAGCTAGCAGAGCTATATATTGCTAGAATTGTTAGTCTGTATGGAACCCCCAATACCATAGTATGATCGAGGAACCTAGTTTACCTCGAGATTTTGGCAGAAAGTCCAGGAAGGATTAGGAGCCAAGTTGAACTTTAGTACAACTTATCACCCACAAACTGATAGACAGACTGAGAGAGTCAACCAAATCTTAGAGGATATGCTAAGAGCTTGTGTTTTGGAGTACAGATCAAAATGAGAAGACTACCTGCCTTTCGCAGAATTCTCATATAACAACAGTTATCAAGCTAGTTTGCAGATGGCACCATTTTATATAGAAGAAAGTGCCGTACCCCTCTGAATTGGTCGCAAGTAGGAGAGAGTCAGATCTTTGGACTCGACATTCTCCGAGAAGCCGAAGAGAAGGTTCACAAAGTCCGTGAGCACCTCAAGACCGCCCAATCTAGACAGAAGAGTTATGCTGACAAGAGAAGGAGAGACCTGACTTTCAATGTCGGAGATTTTGTATATCTCAAAGTTTCACCATTGAAAGGAACCCAACGCTTTAGTCTGAAATGAAAGTTAGCCCCCAGATATATCGGACCCTTCAAGATTCTGAACCGTCGAGGAGAACTATCGTATCAACTAGAACTACCCGAAGAGATGTCAGCCATCCACAATGTGTTCCATATCTCATTACTTTGCAAATGCCTGGAAGTGCCGGAGAAGACGGAAGTTTTCAAGAACATCGATCACAGAGCTGTGGAGATCAACAATGACCTGACCACATGTGTGTTATTTTCCACAAACCACATGGATCAACCAATGGCATTGCAGGTGTGTTCTTTCCAAAAACCACATATGGATCCACGAATGCCATTGGATGTGTGTTATTTTCCACAAACCACATGGATCCACCAATGTCATTGCATGTGTGTTCTTTTCCACAAACCACATATGGATCCACCAATGTCATTGCATGTGTGTTCTTTCCACAGACCACATATGGATCCACCAGAGTCATTGCATGTGTGTTCTTTCCACAAACCACATATGTATCCACTAGAGTAATTGCATGTGTGTTATTTTCACAAACCACATATGGATCAACCAGAGTCATTGCATGTGTGTTCTTTTCAGAAACCACACATGGATCAACCAGAGTCACTGGATGTGTGTTCTTTCCATGAACCACATATGGATCAGCCAGAGTAATTGCATGTGTGTTCTTTCCGCAAACCACACATGGATCCACCAGAGTAATTGCATGTGTGTTCATGTCAGAAACCACACATGGATCCACCAATGTCATTGCATGTGTGTTCTATCCATGAACCACATATGGATCCACTAATGCCACTGCATGTGTGTTCTTTCCACAAACCACATATGGATCCACTAGAGTCATTGCATGTGTGTTCTTTTCACAAACCACATATGGATCCACTAGAGTCATTGCATGTGTGTTCTTTCCACAAACTACATATGGATCCACTAGTGTGAGACCATGCACATGGCTTAATAGGATTGATAGAATACTCATACCAACAAGTTGCAACTTCTTTTCCGGAAGCTCATTCGAAAAGAACTCTAAGGTTAAGCGTGCTTGGCCTAGAGCAATTCTAGGATGGGTGACCGACCGGGAAGTGGGTAACCGGGTGCGCACGAGTGAGGACAAAGTGCACAGAAAAGGCTAGTGTTGGTCTGTGGGGCCAATCTAGATATCCTATTAAGCTGCCAGGAGTGACACCCCCCGGGCCCAGGAGTGGACGGGGTGTTACAAGTGGTATCAGAGCCGACCCTTGCGATTACACGGGTGTGTGCAGGTCAGTGGCGGGACATGTGGGGCATGGCGCGTGTGTCCCAGAGTGGACACGACATGGCACATGTGCCAGCACTGGACGCACAGACGCGTGCCAAGAGGGAACGTTCTTGGGGTGTGCTTGATCGATGAGGGCATCGATCTTCTAAAGGGTGGGTGTATGTGAGACCAAGCACATGGCTTAATAGGATTGATAGAATACTCATATCAACAAGTTGCAACTTCTTTTCCGGAAGCTTATTCTAAAAGAACTCTAAGGTTAAGTGTGCTTGGCCTAGAGCAATTCTAGGATGGGTGACCGACCGGGAAGTGGGTAACCGGGTGCGCACGAGTGAGGACAAAGTGCGCAGAAAAGACTAGTGTTGGTCTGTGGGGCCAGTCTAGATATCATATTAAGCTGCCAAGAGTGACACCCCCCGGGCCCAGGAGTGGACGGGGTGTTACAACTAGAGTCATTGCATGTGTGTTCTTTTCACAAACGATATATGGATCAACCAATGTCATTGCATGTGTGTTCTTTTCCACAAACCACATATGGATCCACCAGAGTAATTGCATGTCTGTTCTTTTCAAAAACCACATATGGATCAACAAATGTCATTGCATGTGCGTTCTTTCCACAAACCACATATGGATCCACCAATGTCATTGCATGTGTGTTCTTTTTCCACAAACCACTTATGGATCCACTAGAGTCATTGCATGTGGTGTTCTTTCCACAAAATACATATGGATCCACTAGAGTCATTGCATGTGTGTTCCTTTCACAAACCACATATGGATCAACCAATGTCATTGCATGTGTGTTCTTTTCATGAACCACATATGGATCCACTAGAGTTATTGCATGTGAGTTCTTTTCACAAACCACATATGGACCCAACAATGCCATAGCATGTGTGTTCTTATACTAAAACCAACACTAGAGTCACTGCATGTGTGTTCTTTTCCCAAACCACACATGGACCCACCAGAGTCATTGCATGTGTGTTCTTTCCACAAACCACATGTATCAACCAATGTCATTGCATGTGTGTTGTTTTGAAAAATAACATGGATCAACCAATGGCATTGCATGTGTGTTATTGTCATAAACCACATATGGATCAATCAATGTCATTGCATGTGTGTTCATGTCACAAACCACACGTGGATCCACCAATGTCATTGCATGTGTGTTCTTTACATGAACCACATACGGATCCACCAATGTCATTTCATGTGTGTTCTTTCCACAAACCACATATGGATCCACCAATGTCATTGCATGTGTGTTCTTTTCCAAAAACCACATATGGATCCAGTAGAGTCATTGCATGTGTGGTCTTTCCACAAACCACACATGGATCCACTACAGTCCTTGCATGTGTGTTATTTCCACAAACCACATATGGATTGTAACATCCCAAAACTTTAATCAAAAGTTATTAAGATCGAAATCATCAAAATTAGGGTTAAGAAAAATTTTCCAATTAAAAATTATTAAAGCATTCATATGTGTGTGCATTTAAATAGGAGTTGATTTGAATTGCCATGATTAAGTGATCCATTGCTTGTAAAATGATTCTTAGGTCAAGTAAACATCATCTAGATCATTCCCAAACAAATCCCAAAGAAAAACAAATCAAAATGAATAAAATAACCAAACGGTCATTTGTGCCATTTTAATCAGCATGCCTACTTTGGCTATTCCTAGTACTCAATTCTTAACAGAAACAAATGTGCATCTTTGCACCCATTGCTAGTACACATAATTATGTACCAAGGCCCACTTTGCGATCTGCCAAAAACATTCAAACACTATATTTAAATGACATTTGAAAATTAAATCTAATTCATATGGGAAGATCCCACTATTTCAAAAACCACTCAAATGAGCTCCATTTTCAAAACCCAAGCACCCACAGAGTCTCAAGCTTATGCCGAGCACACCCACCAAAATTCTTTTCAAAATTCAAAAATATTTTTCTTGCGGCCATTTCCACAAACACATGGCAGGCAGGTTTTACACCTAATATCTAGCTTACTGTTTTGTACAGGGTTTTGCACCCAATTTTCCTCAAAACACTCCCTCTGTCTCCAAATGATCCAACTAGGCCCTTTACACCCCATCCCCTATCCCCTAGTGGCAATGTCATGCCATGCCGAGCGGCCAGCCGACCATGCCATCGCCGCAGCAGACCGTCCCCCTCTCTCTCGTCATGTCTACGAGCTAGCCAGCACCTCACCGCCACCGTCTGTCCCCTCCCCGAGCCAAGCCAGAGCGTAGACCACCGCCAATGCGCCGTGTCCAGTGCATTTGCACCATGCCGAGCACGCGCCAGAGCGCCGCGCCCGACACATCTGCACACGCCGCCCCTTGACCGCAGCCCGCGTCCACCGCTCCGGCATGATGCCAGGAGCACGCCAAACATTCCCATTCACCGCCCAACGCACCATAGCCACCGCTCGCCGTTGACACCGCCGCCTCTGCCGCTCAGAGCGCCAACACCGCCTGACCGCATACCACCGCCCCTAAGCCCGCATTTAAGTTCTAGAGCACCGCCAAGAGACCAGCCACCGTCCCCTACCTCGATCCACGCCGCTAGCACGCTGTGCAGCCCTCGCCGGAGCCGCCTGCCCATGCCTCTCGGTCGCGTCGCCGTCCTATAAATAGAGGCCTTCCCCAGCCATTCTCTGCACACCACTCACCTCCCCTCACCTCACTGGACCTTCCCCACTTCACCGCGGAGCAAGGTGGGCAGCCGTTGGCCGGAATTGCACCGGAGCTGGCCGCCTCTGGAGGAGAAGGGCGCCGCTGATTCCGACCACCCCCGGAGCTGCCTCGACCGTCCCTGAGTTCATCGTCGACCACCAGTCCGTTTTCCCGCCTCGCCATCGTCGGTGGAGCCCTGGTACGCCCCCTGAGCACCCCCACTAAGCCTCTAGGGTTAGAGTTTGCCGGCGACAGGTCCGTCGTCGACGACGATCCCCAGTCGTTGATCCCCATTCTAATCCAACGACCCATATCGCCCCATACCGCTTCACGCGTTATGAGCCACTGACCGGTGGACCCCCTAGTCAGTTGAGCCCCGCGCTGCGTAGTGTCACTAGGCCGGCCCGTTAGCGTTCCCGCGCAACCCAGTTAGTTTGAATTAGGATTTTTCTATTTTAGTTTAAACCTAGTTCTGTCCCCTAGTTTGAAATTCAATTCAGAGAGATTTACCAATCCAAATGGAGTGATTCCAATTTTGTTAGAAAGCTACTGAAAAGATCTACCCAAGCCCGTTGGATTTAATTCAATTAGAGTTAGAGATCTCTCCTAGTAAAAATAACAAAACAGAAGCATTTGCACCTTGCAACATTTTTATAAAATCAACCAAGATAGCTTTTGAGTTGATTACAAGTCTCAAAAATCGCATTTAACAATACCTATCTGAATATGTAATAATATTAGGGTTTACATGCAGTGACTTTGGACTAGTACCAAAATAATGCTATATAGGCATTTCTAGTCACTTTAAATCATTAAATAATGAACTTAAACCAAAGTAATTATGAACCAACCCTTAAATCACATTCCCACATGTTAGAATATGTGGTGATGACATGGGTCCACATGATCCCATATTTTAAGTGGTGAATATTAATTCTTAGTTAATTTTTCAATGAGTAGAAATTACTTTTCTAAAATAAAAAGGAGGAAACAATTGAATAAAACTTGTGATGCTTATGATGATAATAGATCATCAAATGTGTGCCTTAGAGTGTTAATTAGACTAGTTAAGTATTGTTTGGTGATTGTGTACTCCATATATATTTATAGACGATAGTACAGACCAAGCATACGAGGAGGAGGAGGATTTCTACCAAAAGGAGGAAGAAAACTCCAACCACTACACCAACCAAGGAAAGCCACCATTAACAATGCAAGATAACCCTTGCAATCTAGATAACCCAAGCAAAGATGCTTTAGGCATGCTTTGGTTATACCACTTTGACTAGTATTTACCCCAAGTATTAAGTTCAAGCTTTACTTCCTTTACTTTACCAAAGTCCCTTACTTGTTTTAAAGGTAGCATAAAGAGTATAAAACTTGACCTATTTAGATAACTTTAGATGTCATTCTATGGCATGAGATTGATCCCATCTTTCCACCTTAGTGAACACTCTTAACTTAGTAGTTTAGAGTAGATAAAAACTTGAGTCACTTTAGATGGGAACACTTGGTGAAAATGAATTATGAAAACCTTGGAATGATGAGTCGTTCTATTGAGATGTTTTGACATGTGTTGAGAAACACAAATGGTTTATGATGATGAAAATGTTGAGGCATGATCCTTAACCCTTTTACAAAACTGATGGTTGGATTCGGATGCGATACCATTCCAAATTTACCGTACAACCACAATACTTGAATTGGGTATGGCTTAGCCGGAAGTTTATATGCATTAGTATTAGTTCCCTCGTGGGAGAGGTTTGAGCTGAGTCTACCTCTCAATGTTTTCCACCTATGCAGTGCCCAAGATGACAGATGGTCATGGTTGGGAGGCCATGCTCATAGGAGAGGTGCTTATACTAGGGTGTGTAAAGGAAAGGTTATGTTTGATAATCTGCATACTAAGTATGATGATTCAGTGTTATCCCTGACAGATGTATCGAATCTTGTGGTGAAAGTGTACAACCTCTGCAGAGTGTCAAACTATTTGAATAGCCGCGTCCGCGGTTATGGACAGTTGGAATGGCCATACGGTTTCGTTGTCAGATGTTTTCAAAATAACTTATGAAAGGAATGATGAATCCTGACTTCCACAACAGGGTTGTCTTTATGACACTAGCTTCCCAACTTAAGTGACTCTAGAACTTTATTATATCTTTCTTTGCTCCAGAACTCAGCATAGGTTTCAAACTTAACTTTATAGTTAAACATAGAGTTAGCACTTTAACTTAGAACTATACTACTTGTTAGTGGTAGTTTGCGAGTACTTAAAGAGTACTCATGGCTTTTGTCCCTGGCTATTCTCATGGCCAGACTATGAAGGAGACTATCAAGATGATGGCCAGCAGGACGGCTATGATAACTAGGACTATCTTCCTTCGTAAGCATTGCCTATGCCCCTGAAGATGGACCCCACCGCTACGCTTTATATTTATTTTGCTGCTTGTTGTATTAAGACTGGATCATGAGATCCTTATTTGTGTAAGACCTTATGTACGGTTTGTAATGAATGATGTACCGTGATATCCAATCTATTATATCTCGCAAAAATGGTAATCCTGGGAATGCGATGGATGACATAACAGGCATTTGGGATTAAAAATCCGGGTGTTGACATGGATCCACGATAGTCATTGCATGTGTGTTCTTTTCACAAACAATATATGGATCAACCAATTGCATTACATGTGTATTCTTTTCACAACCCACATCTGGATCAACCAATGTCATTGCATGTGTGTTCTTTCCACAAACCACATATGTACCCACTAGATTAATTGCATGTGTGTTCTTTTCCACAAACCACATATGGATCCACTAGAGTCATTACATGTGTGTTCTTTCTAGAAACTACATATAGATCCACCAGAGTCATTGCATGTGTGTTATTTTCCACAAACCACATGGATCAACCAATGGCATTGCATGTGTATTCTTTTCACAAACCACATATGTATCCACTAGAGTCATTGCATGTGTGTTCTTTTCACAAACCACATATGGATCCACTACAGTAATTGCATGTGTGTTCTTTTCACAAACCACATATGGAGCAACAAATGTCATTGCATGTGTGTTCTATTCACAAACCACATATGGATCCACAAACCACATATGGATCCACTAGAGTCATTGCATGTGTGTTCTTTTCACAAACCATATATGGATCAACCAATGTCATTGCATGCGTGTTCTTTTCCACAAAACCACATATGGATCCACGATAGTAGTTGCATGTGTGTTATTTTCACAAACCACATATGGATCAACAAATGTCATTGCATGTGTGTTCTTTTCACAAACCACATATGGATCCACCAATGTCATTGCATGTGTGTTCTTTCCAGAAACCACATATGTACCCACTAGAGTAATTGCATGTATATTCTTTTCCACAAACTACTTATGGATCCACTAGAGTGATTGCATGTGTGTTCTTTCCACAAAACACATATCGATCCACTAGAGTCATTGCATGAGTGTTCCTTTGACAAACCACATATGGATCAACCAATGTCATTGCATGTGTGTTCTTTTCATGAACCACATATGGATCCACTTGAGTCATTGCATGTGTGTTCATATCCACAAACCACTTATGCATCCACTAGTCATTCCATGTGTGTTCTTTCCACAAAACATATATGGATCCACTAGAGTCATCGCATGTGTGTTCCTTTCACAAACCACATATGGATCAACCAATGGCATTATATGTGCGTTATTGTCATAAACCACATATGGTTCAACCAGAGTCATTGCATGTGTGTTCATGTCACAAACCACATAAGGATCCACCAATGTCATTGCATGTGTGTTCTTTCCATAAACCACATATGGATCCACTAGAGTCATTGCATGTGTGTTCTTTTCACAAACCACATATGGATCCACTAGAGTCATTGCATGTGTGTTCTTTCCACAAACCACATATGTACCCACTAGAGTAATTGCATGTGTGTTCTTTTCCACAAACCACTTATGGATCCAGTAGAGTCATTGCATGTGTGTTGTTTCCATAAACCACATATGGATCTACTAGAGTCATTGCATGTGTGTTCTTTCCATGAACTACATATGGATCCACCAGAGTCATTGCATGTGTGTTGTTTTCCACAAACCACATGGATCAACCAATGGCGTTGCATGTGTGTTCTTTCCACAAACCACATATGGATCCACTAGTCATTGCATGTGTGTTCTTTGCAAAAACCATATCTGGATCAACCAATGTCATTGCATGTCTGTTCTTTTCCACAAACCACATATGGATCCACCAGAGTAATTGCATGTGTGTTCTTTTCACAAACCACATATGGATCAACAAATGTCATTGCATGTGTGTTCTTCTCACAAACCACATATGGATCCACCAATGTCATTGCATGTGTGTACTTTCCATGAACCACGTATGGATCCACCAATGTCATTGCATGTGTGTTCTTTTCACAAACCACATATGGATCCACTAGTGTCATTGCATGTGTATTCCTTTCACAAACCACATATGGGTCAACCAATGTCATTGCATGTGTGTTCTTTTCACAAACCACATATGGGTCAACCAATGTCATTGCATGTGTGTTCTTTTCACAAACCACATATGGATCAACAAATGTCATTGCATGTGTGTTCTTTTCACAAACCACATATGGATCCACCAATGTCATTGCATGTGTGTTCTTTCCACAAACCACATACCTACTCGAGTAATTTCCTGTGTAATATTTTCCACAAACTACTAATGGATCCACTAGAGTGATTGCATGTGTGTTCTTTCCACAAAACACATATCGATCCACTAGAGTCATTGCATGTGTGTTCCTTTCACAAACCACATATGGATCAACCAATGTCATTGCATGTCTGTTCTTTTCATGAACCACATATGGATCCACTTGAGTCATTGCATGTGTGTTATTTTCACAAACCACGTATGGACCCACCAATTCCATTGCATGTGTGTTATTATACTAAATCCAACACTGGAGTCACTACATGTGTGCTCTTTTCACAAACCACACATGGACCCACCAGATTCATTGCATGTGTGTTCTTTCCACAAACCACATGGATCAACCAATGCCATTGCATGTGTGTTCTTTTTACAAATAACATGGATCAACCAATGGCATTGCATGTGTGCTATTGTCATAACCCACATAGGGATCAACCAGAGTAATTGCATGTGTGTTCATGCCACAAACCACACATGGATCCACAAATGTCATAAGTTGTGTGTTCTTTCCACAAACCACATATGGATCCACTAGAGTCATTGCATGTGTGTTCTTTTCACAAACCACATCTGGATCCACTAGAGTAATTGCATGTGTGTTCTTTTCACAAACCACATATGGATCAACTAGAGTCATTGCATGTGTGTTCTATCCACAAACCACATATGTACCCACTAGAGTAATTGCATGTGTGTTCTTTTCCACAAACCACTTATGGATCCATTAGAGTCATTACATGTGTGTTCTTTCCACAAACCACATATCGATCAACTAGAGTCATTGCATGTGTGTTCCTTTCACAAACCACATATGGATCAACCAATGTCATTGCATGTGTGTTCTTTTGACAAACCACATATGGATCAACCAATGGCATTGCATGTGTGTTCTTTCCACAAACCACATATGGATCCACCAGAGTCATTGCATGTGTGTTCTATCCATGAACTACATATGGATCCACCAGAGTCATTGCATGTGTGTTATTTTCCACAAACCACATGGATCAACCAATGGCATTGCATGTGTGTTCTTTCCACAAACCACATATGCATCCACTAGAGTCATTACATGTGTGTTCTTTTCACAAACGATATATGGATCAACCAATGTCATTGCATGTGTGTTCTTTTCAACAAACCACATATGGATCCACCAGAGTAATTGCATGTGCATTCTTTCCACAAACCACATATGGATGCACGAGAGTCATTGCATGTGTGTTCTTTTCACAAACCACATATGTACACACTAGAGTAATTGCATGTTTCTTCTTTTCACAAACCACATATCGATCAACCAGAGTCATTGCATGTGTGTTCTTTTCACAAACCACACATGTATCAACCAGAGTCATTGCATGTGTGTTCTTTCCATGAACCACATATGGATAAACCAGAGTCATTGCATGTGTGTTATTTTCCACAAACCACAGGGATCAACCGATGGCATTGCATGTGTGTTCTTTCCACGAACCACATATGGATCCACTAGAGTCATTGCATGTGTGTTCTTTTCACAAACCATATATGGATCAACCAATGTCATTGCATGTGTGTTCTTTTCCACAAACCACATATGGATCCATGTAACTACCTCGGTGAATTACGCTCTTAGTTACAAGCCTGGATGAGCGGAAATGGTTAAAATAGTATGGTGGGGCCAAATGCCACTCACAGGTAGACCTTTCGGCCGTCCTAACCATTTCCAAAAACATCGGGACAAGAACGAGCGGCGTAATCGGCAGGCGAAGGGATCAACTACATACACAAATGAGAATGTATGCAAGCCACATACAACAGTCCTCAGAGCCATTCCATCTAAAAGAAATAGAAATATTGCAACGCCATACGGCAAGATCCAAATGTCCTAGATAGATATAATAGTTTAGGATATCTCCTCATACATCAAACATCAGAGTATCAGGCAGAAGCGGAAAACAAGATCCGAGTACGGATGAGAAGCAAATCGGCATAAGATGCCCCATAAATAAACACATCCCGCCCACAGATCTCACGGATCCCCGTTCCCGGAATCTCTACACCGAGTGATCGTTGCCAACATCGTCCGTCTCCTCCACCCAGTATCCATCTTGCGAGTGTACCTGTTCATCTGAATCACACAATTTATCGTGTGAGACCCTAGGGGTACTCGGCAAGTCTTTATGCCTCTAAAGGGGACACAACCTGGGGTGACGGAATTGCAGCAAAAGATAATACCTAACAATTCTAGGGATACTCGCTAACCATCCGCCTAACCAAAGATAGACGGATGTCCGTGAATTAATAATAACAGTTATAACAGTAATATTAACAGATCCATCCTCCTCCTCGCTTACCAACGAGGAAGCGGACGAACATCCCCCCATCCGTTGGCAGTTTTATTATCCATTCCATGAGTGTTGCACTATTTACTAATCAGGTACTTAGTCAAATTAAAAGCGGTACTTTAGTTATACTTGTCTATGATCGAGAAACTGTGCTCCAAGTCGTCCATAACCGCGGACACGGCTTTCAGAAAGATTTACCCTGCAGGGGTGCACAAATAGCAACACACACTCGATCAACCTCGGAAAAACCAAATCAAAACCCAACGAGGCATTCACGACAAAGCGATCACAGGATTCAGAAATATTTCAGGGGGCCACCCCACTAAGCTACCCGCAACTAAGTTGGCCGGCTCCGAAACGTACCCAGGGTTTGTGTGGACGGCGGTAAACGACTGGGAACCCGAAAATGTGACTGGGCTTGTCGATACAGCGAAAACGTGTCACGGTCCTAAACAGTACAGGTGCTCCACGCACAATCTTACATAAAGCAGTAAAGCATGGCATAAGTACAGGATAGTAATAAAGCCCCAAACTACTTTGTGGCCCCAAGAAATAAGAATGAATCAAGCTCTAGCTCAGGGGGGGTTCATAAGGCCTCCCGGATGTGGATAGTGCGACTAGTCAAGGAACAGGAATCAAGTACTCGGGGTCCTACGGGACACAAGTGAGCATGAAGAACCAAATAGCAGATATTGCCCACCGGTGCCACTGTCATTAGTTATCCCATTACTACTCAGGTTAAGTTGTTTAGGTACCTCGTTATCCATCAGACACTCACATACCCTACACATGCTATTCTACGACCCGCATGGCTCAAACAACTCCTGTAGTAATGGCTCATGGGATGGAGGAACAAGCTTCGGTGGGGTTTAGATGTAAAGGCTATGCAGTACTTGGGATTCAGTTTAATGCAATCGCGACTCAATGATGCAAGAATAAGATAGAGGCAATAGGTACTATATGTATGCAAGCATGTGGTAGTGCTTGCCTGGCAGCTCGGTTGAAGCGAGGGATGGATCTGGGTAGTGCTCCTAGGTTTCTTGATATATCCCCTGCTCAGCGTCTATTCGAAGAAGAACCAAACAAACAAGGGCCAACATAAATGGAGTGCGCAAGCATATGAATTAAAATGCGACAAGCAAACAATCATGCCATGATGAATGATGCACAATTTGCATGGCAACAATGTAGCATGGCATGGGTGAGATGTGGAATACAAGAATAAAGCATTTTATGGAGTTTTAGTCACCTTTTATCCTCAAATAAGTTGCTGTAACCTTTATATTTATATGATGCATGCTGCAATTCAGAACATGGAATGCATAGATAGAACAGGCTCGTCGCGCTGATCGATTTAGACATATTATTTGTCAAATTTGGAGTTATAAAACCAAAGTTATTAATTAATTAAGAAAAAGGGCATTTTATTGTAATTTTAATCATCTCGAAATTTTAAAGTGCTCAAACATTATTTTGAATAGCATATTCGAATTCCTCACATTTTTATGATTCAAAAACATATATCATATGTTGAATTTGGAATTATATTTTAAAAGATATAAAAACAGATTTGAATTTGAATTTAAAACACTTTCTGAAAAAGGTTTAATTAAAACAGATAAACGCAGAACTTTTTACACACGGAGGGGGCTAGCCTGAGGCGTTGACGGGTGGGACCGCAAAGCTGAGTCAGCGGTCGACCCGCGGGATCTGGCTTGGCTTTTCCTACCGGGCGCGTCCCCAGCCATAGTGAGTGACAAGCGGGGCCGGCGTACACGCGGACCCACACGTTGGCGCGCCAGCCGGGGCGTGACACGCGGCAGATCCGAGGGAGTGCGGACTTGACACAACAGAAGCAGGGGTCCTTCTTCGTAAAACGACACAGGGGCTGACATGTGGGCCACTTGGGACCGCGGGTTGAGGCGGGAAAAACTTCCTGGGCTTTTCTGCCAAAACGACGGTGGCTGGTCTGACGAGTCGCACGTCCTCGACAGAGAACGGCGAGCTCGGGCGGTTTTGCGGCGGCGATAGCGACTAAACGGCGGCGCATATAGCCGTGCTATAAAAAGGAAAAGCGAAGAGGGGTCTACGGCCTACGACTTCCGTTTAGGCGGCATCACCGGAAGAGGACTACAACGCATGGGGCATGGCAAGAAACAGAGGGGGCAGAAGCGGCTGCTGCGGCGCGGGATAGCTGCAGACGCCGTCGAGCTCTGGCGCGTGTGGGGTGTTCGACGGAACGCACGGCGGGGCTAGAGCGGTACGGCGACGCGAAGCGTGCCAGGGAGAAGGAGGTGCTCACCGCGGGCTCGGCGGTGGTGTTGGATCGGGCGGGGGCGTGGCGGATCGTCGATGACGCAGACGCTTCGGCGGGCTAGGGTTTCATCGGGCGGCGCCGGTCCTGGCGTTCCTGGGCTTCTCCTTCTCGTCTGGGTGTGCTGGGCAACGCAGGGGGATGTCCTCGATCTCCCAGGCCGCTTCCACGACGAGCTTGACGGCCGGAACGACGAGGACGACGATGTGCTGGCGGCGGGCGGCGTCGGCTGCTGGTGGTCGGAGAGGTATGAGGGGAAGAAGGAGGCGGCTCTGGGGCGGATCTGGGGACGCCAGAGAGTCGTGTGGAAGGAGGTAAAAGGAGGGAGAGGGAGGAGGCCAGCTGTGGCAGGGGTAGATAAGGTGGCCTCGGTGCCACCTTTTCCCTCTCCTCCTCGGCACGTGCTCGGTCGGCTGGGCTGGCTGGGGCTGGTCCAGGGCGAGGCAGTGAGGCTGCAGGGTGGGGCCGGCGTGAGGAAGAGAAGAGAGGGAGGGACTAGCTCGGGTTAGGTTAGATGGTGGCCTCTTGGGTTAGGTAGATGGGGTAGTCTTGGGTTAGGGTTTTGTTTAGAGCTAGAGAGAGGGGTGGCTGGGGTGTGGGCCAGGGAGAGAGAGGAGGTCAGGTGGCCCTCATGGTAGAGAGAGAGAAAGAGAGAGAGAGGGAGATGGTGTAACCACATGAGCATGAGCAAGCATGAAGGGTAGGAGATGGTCATGGGGATGGTCTTGTAAGATCATGCATGGCACTACACAAGAGAGGTGGATGAGGTTTGATGGCACAAGGCAAGAAACAAAGCAAGGTAGAAAGGATTGAGAGAAAGAGAAAGATGAGAAGATGATCCACTCAAAATCAAATGAAACCAAAGGAGGACAAAAGATGATGATGGTTGCATGGCCCATGCAAGTATTTTATGCCATGTGTTAATCTTGTGAAAACAAAATAAAATCTCATGGCATTTATATATGTGCATCCTCAAAAGATGGAGTAAGGGCCAAGCTACGGATTTATAGAATTAGATCCACCCAACCCACATGAGCTAGAATAAATATCAAAAGAAAAAGACTTACAAGCTCATGGGTTATTGGAATGGTGGAAGTATAAGGTGGTGACAAGGAAAAGTGATGGAGTTGAATAAAAGATATGCCCCCAACTCAACTTGGGCATTTAAACAATATATCAATAACCAAATACAATATCAAGAGGCAAATACAATTTACAATGCATATGAGAGAAGAACCAAAACAAAAAGGGTTTTATATGATGCTCAAATGCAAGGTGGCATGATGACATGAGCATGATATAATTATGATGCAACAATTATATATAGGAAGTAGCCATTATCTTACTAGACCAAGTAGCATTACAATTGTTAGACAATTGGGATGCTAATATCCACTAGAGTAATTGCATGCGTGTTCTTTTCACAAACCACATATGGATCAACAAATGTCATTGCATGTGTGTTCTTTTCACAAACCACATATGGATCCACCAATGTCATTGCATGTATGTTCTTCCTAGGAACCACATATGGATCCACCAATGTCATTGCATGTGCGTTCTTTCCACAAACCACATATGGATCCACCAGAGTCATTGCATTTGTGTTCTTTTCCCAAACCACATATGGATCCACTAGAGTCATTGCATGTGTATTCTTTCCACAAACCACATAGGATCCCCTAGAGTCACTGCATGTGTGTTCTTTTCACAAACCATATATGAATCAACCAATGTCATTGCATGTGTGTTCTTTTCCACAAACCACATATGGATCAACCGGAGTAATTGCATATGTGTTCTTTTCACAAACCACATATGGATCAACAAATGTCATTGCATGTGTGTTGTTTTCACAAACCACATATGGATCCACCAATGTCATTGCATGTGTGTTCTTTCCAGAAACCACATATGTACCCACTAGAGTAATTGCCTGTGTATTCTTTTCCACAAACTACTTATTGATCCACTAGACTGATTGCATGTCTGTTCTTTCCACAAAACACATAGCGATCCACTAGAGTCATTGCATGTGTGTTCCTTTGACAAACCACATATGGATCAACCAATGTCATTGCATGTGTGTTATTTTCATGAACCACATATGGATCCACTTGAGTCATTGCATGTGTGTTCTTTTCACAAACCACGTATGGACCCACCAATTCCATTGCATGTGTGTTCTTATACTAAATCCAACACTAGAGTCACTACATGTGTGTTCTTTTCACAAACCACACATGGACCCACCAGATTCATTGCATGTGTGTTATTTCCACAAACCACATGGATCAACCAATGCCATTGCATGTGTGTTCTTTTTACAAATAACATGGATCAACCAATGGCATTGCATGTGTGCTATTGTCATAACCCACATAGGGATCAACCAGAGTAATTGCATGTGTGTTCATGCCACAAACCACACATGGATCCACAAATGTCATAGCATGTGTGTACTTTCCACAAACCACATATGTACACACTAGAGTAATTGCATGTTTGTTCTTTTCACAAACCACATATCGATCAACCAGAGTCATTGCATGTGTGTTCTTTTCACAAACCACACATGTATCAACCAGAGTCATTGCATGTGTGTTCTTTCCATGAACCACATATGGATAAACCAGAGTCATTGCATGTGTGTTATTTTCCACAAACCACAGGGATCAACCGATGGCATTGCATGTGTGTTCTTTCCACGAACCACATATGGATCCACTAGAGTCATTGCATGTGTGTTCTTTTCACAAACCATATATGGATCAACCAATGTCATTGCATGTGTGTTCTTTTCCACAAACCACAGATGGATCCACTAGAGTAATTGCATGCGTGTTCTTTTCACAAACCACATACGGATCAACAAATGTCATTGCATGTGTGTTCTTTTCACAAACCACATATGGATCCACCAATGTCATTGCATGTGTGTTCTTCCCAGGAACCACATATGGATCCACAAATTTCATTGCATGTGCGTTGTTTCCACAAACCACATATGGATCCATCAGAGTCATTGCATTTGTGTTCTTTTCCCAAACCACATATGGATCCACTAGAGTCATTGCATGTGTATTCTTTCCACAAACCACATAGGATCCACTAGAGTCACTGCATGTGTGTTCTTTTCACAAACCATATATGAATCAACCAATCTCATTGCATGTGTGTTCTTTTCCACAAACCACATATGGATCAACCGGAGTAATTGCATGTGTGTTCTTTTCACAAACCACATATGGATCAACAAATGTCATTGCATGTGTGTTGTTTTCACAAACCACATATGGATCCACCAATGTCATTGCATGTGTGTTCTTTCCAGAAACCACATATGTACCCACTAGAGTAATTGCATGTGTATTCTTTTCCACAAACTACTTATGGATCCACTAGAGTGATTGCATGTGTGTTCTTTCCACAAAACACATATCGATCCACTAGAGTCATTGCATGTGTGTTCCTTTGACAAACCACATATGGATCAACCAATGTCATTGCATGTGTGTTCTTTTCATGAACCACATATGGATCCACTTGAGTCATTGCATGTGTGTTCTTTTCACAAACCACGTATGGACCCACCTATTCCATTGCATGTGTGTTCTTATACTAAATCCGACACTAGAGTCACTACATGTGTGTTGTTTTCACAAACCACACATGGACCCACCAGATTCATTGCATGTGTGTTCTTTCCACAAACCACATGGATCAACCAATGCCATTTCATGTGTGTTCTTTTTACAAATAACATGGATCAACCAATGGCATTGCATGTGTGTTATTGTCATAACCCACATAGGGATCAACCAGAGTAATTGCATGTGTGTTCATGCCACAAACCACACATGGATCCACAAATGTCATAGCATGTGTGTTCTTTCCACAAACCACATATGGATCCACTAGAGTCATTGCATGTGTGTTCTTTTCACAAACCACATCTGGATCCACTAGAGTCATTGCATGTGTGTTCTTTTCACAAACCACATATGGATCCACTAGAGTCATTGCATGTGTGTTCTATCCACAAACCACATATGTACCCACTAGAGTAATTGCATGTGTGCTCTTTTCCACAAACCACTTATGGATCCATTAGAGTCATTACATGTGTGTTCTTTCCACAAACCACATATCGATCAACTAGAGTCATTGCATGTGTGTTCCTTTCACAAACCACATATGGATCAACCAATGTCATTGCATGTGTCTTCTTTTCACAAACCACATATGGATCAACAAATGTCATTGCATGTGTGTTATTTCCACAAACCACATATGGATCCAGTAGAGTCATTGCATGTGTGTTCTTTCCATGAACTACATATGGATCCACCAGAGTCATTGCATGTGTGTTATTTTCCACAAACCATATGGATCAACCAATGGCATTGCATGTGTGTTCTTTCCACAAACCACATATGCATCCACTAAAGTCATTACATGTGTGTTATTTTCATAAACGATATATGGATCAACCAATGTCATTGCATCTGTGTTCTTTTCAACAAACCACATATGGATCCACCAGAGTAATTGCATGTGCGTTCTTTCCACAAACCACATATGGATGCACCAGAGTCATTGCATGTGTGTTCTTTTCACAAACCACATATGTACACACTAGAGTAATTGCATGTTTGTTCTTTTCACAAACCACATATCGATCAACTAGAGTCATTGCATGTGTGTTCTTTTCACAAACCACACATGGATCAACTAGAGTCATTGCATGTGTGTTCTTTCCATGAACCACATATGGATAAACCAGATTCATTGCATGTGTGTTATTTTCCACAAACCACAGGGATCAACCGATGGCATTGCATGTGTGTTCTTTCCATGAACCACATATGGATCCACTAGAGTCATTGCATGTGTGTTCTTTTCACAAACCATATATGGATCAACCAATGTCATTGCATGTGTGTTCATTTCCACAAACCACATATGGATCCACTAGAGTAATTGCATGTGTGTTCTTTTCACAAACCACATATGGATCAACAAATGTCATTGCATGTGTGTACTTTTCACAAACCATATATGGATCCACCAATGTCATTGCATGTGTGTTCCTTCCACAAACCACATATGTACCCACTAGAGTAATTGCATTTGTGCTCTTTTCCACAAACCACTTATGGATCCACTAGAGTCATTGCATGTGTATTCTTTCCACAAACCACATATGGATCCACTAGAGTCATTGCATGTGTGTTCCTTTCACAAACCACATATGAATCAACCAGTGTCATTGCATGTGTGTTCTTTTCACAAACCACATATGGATCAACAAATGTCATTGCATGTGTGTTCTTTTCACAAACCACATATGGATCCACCAATGTCATTGCATGTGTGATCTTTCCATGAACCTCGTATGGATCCACCAATGTCATTGCGTGCGTTCTTTCCACAAACCACATATGGATCCACTAGAGTCATTGCATGTGTGTTCTTTCCACAAACCACATATGGATCCACTAGAGTCATTGCATGTGTGTTCTTTTCACAAACGATATATGGATCAACCAATGCCATTGCATGTGTGTACTTTTCAACAAACCACATATGGATCCACTAGAGTAATTGCATGTGTGTTCTTTTCACAAACCACATATGGATCCACCAGAGTCATTGCATGTGTGTTCTTTTCACAAACCACATATGTACACACTAGAGTAATTGCATGTTTGTTCTTTTCACAAACCACATATCGATCAACCAGAGTTATTGCATGTGTGTTCTTTTCACAAACCACACATTGATCAACCAGAGTCATTGCATGTGTGTTATTTCCATGAACCACATATGGATAAACCAGAGTCATTGCATGTGTGTTATTTTCCACAAAACACAGGGATCAACCGATGGTATTGCATGTGTGTTCTTTCCACGAACCACATATGGATCCACTAGAGTCATTGCATGTGTGTTCTTTTCACAAACCATATATGGATCAACCAATGTCATTGGATGCGTGTTCTTTTCCACAAACCACATATGGATCCACTAGAGTAATTGCATGTGTGTTCTTTTCACAAACCACATATGGATCAACAAATGTCATTGCAGGTGTGTTCTTTTCATAAACCACATATGGATCTACCAATGTCATTGCATGTGTGTTCTTTCCACAAACCACACATGGATCCACCAGAGTCATTGCATGTGTATTCTTTCCACAAACCACATATGGATCCACTAGAGTCATTGCATGTGTATTCTTTCCACAAACCACATATGGATCCACTAGAGTCATTGCATGTGTGTTCCTTTCACAAACCACATATGAATCAACCAGTGTCATTGCATGTGTGTTCTTTTCACAAACCACATATGGATCAACAAATGTCATTGCATGTGTGTTCTTTTCACAAACCACATATGGATCCACCAATGTCATTGCATGTGTGTTCTTCCCAAGAACCACGTATGGATCCACCAATGTCATCGCATGTGTGTTCTTTCAACAAACCACATATGGATCCACCAGAGTCATTGCACGTGTGTTCTTTTCACAAACCACATATGGATCCACTAGAGTCATTGCATGTGTGTTCTTTCCACAAACCACATATGGATCCACTAGAGTCATTGCATGTGTGTTCTTTTCACAAACGATATATGGATCAACCAATGTCATTGCATGTGTGTTCTTTTCAAGAAACCACATATGGATCCACGAGAGTAATTGCATGTGTGTTCTTTCCACAAACCACATATGGATGCACCAGAGTCATTGCATGTGTGTTCTTTACCACAAACCACTTATGGATCCATTAGAGTCATTACATGTGTGTTCTTTCCACAAACCACATATCGATCAACTAGAGTCATTGCATGTGTGTTCCTTTCACAAACCACATATGGATCAACCAATGTCATTGCATGTGTGTTCTTTTCACAAACCACATATGGATCAACAAATGTCATTGCATGTGTGTTCTTTCCACAAACCACATATGGATCCACTAGAGTCATTGCATGTGTGTTCTTTCCATGAAATACATATGGATCCACCAGAGTCATTGCATGTGTGTTATTTTCCACAAACCACATGGATCAACCAATGGCATTGCATGTGTGTTCTTTCCACAAACCACATATGCATCCACTAGAGTCATTACATGTGTGTTCTTTTCACAAACGATATATGGATCAACCAATGTCATTGCATGTGTGTTCTTTTCAACAAACCACATATGTACACACTAGAGTAATTGCATGTTTGTTCTTTTCACAAACCACATATCGATCAACCGGATTCATTGCATGTGTGTTCTTTTCACAAACCACACATGGATCAACCAGACTCATTGCATGTGTGTTCTTTCCATGAACCACATATGGATAAACCAGAGTCATTGCATGTGTGTTATTTTCCACAAACCACAGAGATCAACTGATGGTATTGCATGTGTGTTCTTTCCACGAACCACATATGGATCCACTAGAGTCATTGCATGTGTGTTCTTTCTACAAACGATATATGGATCAACCAATGTCATTGCATGTGTGTTCTTTTCCACAAACCACATATGGATCCACTAGAGGAATTGCATGTGTGTTCTTTGCACAAACCACATATGGAACAACAAATGTCATTGCATGTGTGTTCTTTTCACAAACCACATATGGATCCACCAATGTTATTGCATGTGTGTTCTTTCCACAAACCACATATGTACCCACTAGAGTAATTGCATGTGTGCTCTTTTCAACAAACCACTTATGGATCCACTAGAGTAATTGCATGTATATTCTTTCCACAAACCACATATGGATCCACTAGAGTCATTGCATGTGTGTTCCTTTCACAAACCACATATGGATCAACCAGTGTCATTGCATGTGTGTTCTTTTCACAAACCACATATGGATCAACAAATGTCATTGCATTTGTGTTCTTTTCACAAACCACATATGGATCCACCAATGTCATTGGATGTGGGTTCTTTCCATGAACCACGTATGGATCCACCAATGTCATTGCATGTGCGTTCTTTCCACAAACCACATATGGATCCAACAGAGTCATTGCACGTGTGTTCTTTTCACCAACCACATATGGATCCACTAGAGTCATTGCATGTGTGTTCTTCCACAAACCACATATGGATCCACTAGAGTCATTTCATGTGTGTTCTTTTCACAAACGATATATGGATCAACCAATGTCATTGCATCTGTGTTCTTTTCAACAAACCACATATGGATCCACTAGAGTAATTGCATGTATGTTCTTTCCACAAACCACATATGGATCCACCAGAGTCATTGCATGTGTGTTCTTTTCACAAACCACATATGTACACACTAGAGTAATTGCATGTTTGTTCTTTTCACAAACCACATATCGATCAACCAGAGTCATTGCATGTGTGTTCTTTTCACAAACCACACATTGATCAACCAGAGTCATTGCATGTGTGTTATTTCCATGAACCACATATGGATAAACCAGAGTCATTGCATGTGTGTTATTTTCCACAAACCACAGGGATCAACTGATGGCATTGCATGTGTGTTCTTTCCACGAACCACATTTGGATCCACTAGAGTCATTGCATGTGTGTTCTTTTCACAAACCACATATGGATCCACTACAGTAATTGCATGTGTGTTCTTTTCACAAACCACATATGGATCAACAAATGTCATTGCATGTGTGTTCTATTCACAAACCACATATGGATCCACCAATGTCATTGCATGTGTGTTCTTTCCACAAACCACATATCTACCCACTAGAGTAATTGCATGTGTGTTCTTTTCCACAAACCACTTATGGATCCACTAGATTCATTCCTTGTGTATTTTTTCCACAAACCACATATGGATCCACTAGAGTCATCGCATGTGTGTTCCTTTCACAAACAACATATGGATCAACCAGTGTCATTGCATGTGTGTTCTTTTCACAAACTACATATGGATCAACAAATGTCATTGCATCTGTGTTCTTTTCACAAACAACATATGGATCCACCAATGTCATTGCATGTGTGTTCTTTGCATGAACCACGTATGGATCCACCAATGTCATTGCATGTGCGTTCTTTCCACAAACCACATATGGATCCACCAGAGTCATAGCACGTGTGTTCTTTTCACAAACCACATAAGGATCCACTAGAGTCATTGCATGTGTGTTCTTTCCACAAACCACATATGGATCCACTAGAGTCATTGCATGTGTGTTCTTTTCACAAACCATATATGGATCAACCAATGCCATTGCATGTGTGTTCTTTTCCACAAACCACATATGGATCCACCAGAGTAATTGCATGTGTGTTTTTTCACAAACCACATATGGATCAACAAATGCCATTGCATGTGTGTTCTTTTCATAAACCACATATGGATCCACCAATGTCATTGCATGTGTGTTCTTTCCACAAAACACATATGTGTCCACTAGAGTAATTGCATGTGTCTTCTTTTCCACAAACCACTTATGGATCCACTAGAGTCATTGCATGTGTGTTCTTTCCACAAAACAAATATGGATCCACTAGAGTCATTGCATGTGTGTTCCTTTCACAAACCACATATGGATCAACCAATGTCATTGCATGTGTGTTCTTTTCATGAACTACATATGGATCCACTAGAGTCATTGCATGTGTGTTCTTTTCACAAACCCCATATGGACCCACCAATGCCATTGCATGTGTGTTCTTATACTAAATCCAACACTAGAGTCACTTCATGTGTGTTCTTTTCACAAATCACACATGGACCCACCAGAGTCATTGCATGTGTGCTCTTTCCACAAACCACATGGATCAACCAATGCCATTGCATGTGTCTTCTTTTTACAAATAACATGGATCAACCAATGGCATTGCATGTGTGTTATTGTCATAAAGCACATATGGATCAACTAGAATCATTGCATGCGTGTTCATGTCACAAACCACACATGGATCCACCAATGTGATTGCATGTGTGTTCTTTCCACAAACCATATGGATCCACTAGAGTCATTGCATGTGCGTTCTTTTCACAAACCACATATGGATACACTAGAGTCATTGCATGTGTTTTCTTTCCACAAACCACATATGGACCCACTAGAGTCATTGCATGTGTGTTCTTTCCACAAACCACATATGTACCAACTAGAGTAATTGCATGTGTGTTCTTTTCCACAAACCACTTATGTATCCACTAGAGTTATTGCATGTGTGTTCTTTACACAAACCGCATATGGATCCACTAGAGTCATTGCATGCGTATTCCTTTCACAAACACATATGGATCAACAAATGTCATTGCATGTGTGTTCTTTTCACAAACCACATATGGATCAACAAATGTCATTGCATGTGTGTTATTTCCACAAGCGACATATGGATCCACTAGAGTCATTGCATGTGTGTTCTTTCCATGAACTACATATGGATCCACCAGAGTCATTGCATGTGTGTTATTTTCCACAAACCACACGGATCAACCAATGGCATTGCATGTGTGTTCTTTCCACAAACCACATATGGATCCACCAATGGCATTGCATGTGTTTTTTTTCCACAAACCATATATGGATCCACCAATGTCATTGCATGTGTGTTTCTTTTCCACAAAGCACATATGGATCCTGCAGAGTAATTGCATGTGTGTTCTTTTCACAAACCACATATGGATCAACAATTGTCATTGTATGTGTGTTCTTATACTAAAACCAACACTAGAGTCACTACATGTGTGTTCTTTTCACAAACCACACATGGACCCACCAGATTCATTGCATGTGTGTTCTTTCAACAAACCACATGGATCAACCAATGCCATTGCATGTGTGTTCTTTTTACAAATAACATGGATCAACCAATGGCATTGCATGTGTATTATTGTCATAACCCACATATGGATCAACCAGAGTAATTGCATGTGTGTTCATGCCACAAACCACACATGGATCCATAAATGTCATTGCATGTGTGTTCTTTCCACAAACCACATATGGATCCACTAGAGTCATTGCATGTGTGTTCTTTTCACAAACCACATCTGGATCCACTAGATTCATTGCATGTGTGTTCTTTTCACAAACCACATATGGATCCACTAGAGTCATTGCATGTGTGTTCTTTCCACAAACCACATATGTACCAACTAGAGTAATTGCATGTGTGTTCTTTTCCACAAACCACTTATGGATCCACTAGAGTTATTGCATGTGTGTTCTTTACACAAACCACATATGGATCCACTAGAGTCATTGCATGCGTGTTCCTTTCATAAACCACATATGGATCAACCAATGTCATTGCATGTGTGTTCTTTTCACAAACCACATATGGATCAACAAATGTCATTGCATGTGTGTTATTTCCACAAACCACATATGGATCCACTAGAGTCATTGCATGTGTGTTCTTTCCATGAACTACATATGGATCCACCAGAGTCATTGCATGTGTGTTATTTTCCACAAACCACATGGATCAACCAATGGCATTGCATGTGTGTTCTTTCCACAAACCACATATGGATCCACCAATGGCATTGCATGTGTGTTATTTTCCACAAACCATATATGGATCCACCAATGTCATTGCATGTGTGTTTCTTTTCCACAAACCACATATGGATCCTGCAGAGTAATTGCATGTGTGTTCTTTTCACAAACCACATATGGATCAACAATTGTCATTGCATGTGTGTTCTTATACTAAAACCAACACTAGAGTCACTACATGTGTGTTCTTTTCACAAACCACACATGGACCCACCAGATTCATTGCATGTGTGTTCTTTCCACAAACCACATGGATCAACCAATGCCATTGCATGTGTGTTCTTTTTACAAAGAACATGGATCAACCAATGGCATTGCATGTGTGTTATTGTCATAACCCACATATGGATCAACCAGAGTAATTGCATGTGTGTTCATGCCACAAACCACACATGGATCCACAAATGTCATTGCAAGTGTGTTCTTTCCACAAACCACATATGGATCCACTGGAGTCATTGCATGTGTGTTCTTTTCACAAACCACATCTGGATCCACTAGAGTCATTGCATGTGTGTTCTTTTCACAAACCACATATGGATCCACTAGAGTCATTGCATGTGTGTTCTTTCCACAAACCACATATGTACCCAATAGAATAATTGCATGTGTGTTCTTTTCCACAAACCACTTACGGATCCATTAGAGTCATTACATGTGTGTTCTTTCCACAAACCACATATCGATCAACTAGAGTCATTGCATGTGTGATCCTTTCACAAACCACATATGGATCAACCAATGTCATTGCATGTGTGTTCTTTTCACAAACCACATATGGATCAACAAATGTCACTTCATGTGTGTTCTTTCCACAAACCACATATGGATCCACTAGAGTCATTGCATGTGTGTTCTTTCCATAAACTACATATGTATCCACCAGGGTCATTGCATGTGTGTTATTTTCCACAAACCACGTGGATCAACCAATGGCATTGCATGTGTGTTCTTTCCACAAACCACATATGCATCCACTAGAATCATTGCATGTGTGTTCTTTTCACAAACGATATATGGATCAACCAATGTCATTGCATGTGTGTTCTTTTCAACAAACCACATATGGATCCCCTAGAGTAATTGCATGTGTGTTCTTTCCACAAACCACATATGGATCCACCAGAGTCATTGCATGTGTGTTCTTTTCACAAACCACATATGTACACACTAGAGTAATTGCATGTTTGTTCTTTTCAAAAACCACACATGGATCAACCAGAGTCATTGCATGTGTGTTCTTTCCATGAACCTCATATGGATAAACCAGAGTCATTGCATGTGTGTTATTTTCCACAAACCACAGGGATCAACCGATGGCATTGCATGTGTGTTATTTTCCATGAACCACATATGGATCCACTAGAGTTATTGCATGTGTGTTCTTTTCACAAACCATATATGGATCAACAAATGTCATTGCATGTGTGTTCTTTTCCACAAACCACATATGGATCCACTAGAGTAATTGCATGTGTGTTCTTTTCACAAACCACATATGGATCAACAAATGTCATTGCATGTGTGTTCTTTTCACAAACCACATATGGATCCATGAGAGTAATTGCATGTGTGTTCTTTTCACAAACCACATATGGATCAACAAATGTCATTGCATGTGTGTTCTTTTCACAAACCACATATATGTCATTGCATGTGTGTTCTTTCCACAAACCACATATGTACCCACTAGAGTAATTGCACGTGTTCTCTTTTCCACAAACCACTTATGGATCCACTAGAGTCATTGCATGTGTATTCTTTCTACAAACCACATATGGATCCACTAGAGTTATTGCATGTGTGTTCCTTTCACAAACCACATATGGATCAACTAGTGTCATTGCATGTGTGTTCTTTTTACAAACCACATATGGATCAACAAATGTCATTGCATGTGTGTTCTTTTCACAAACCACATATGGATCCACCAGTATCATTGCATGTGTGTCCTTTCCATGAACCACGTATGGATCCACCAATGTCATTGCATGTGCGTTCTTTCCACAAACCACATATGGATCCACCAGAGTCATTACACGTGTGTTCTTTTCACAAACCACATATGGATCCACTAGAGTCATTGCATGTGTGTTGTTTCCACAAACCACATATGGATCCACTAGAGTCATTGCATGTGTGTTCTGTTCACAAACGATATATGGATCAACCAATGTCATTGCATGTGTGTTCTTTTCAACAAACCACATATGGATCCACTAGAGTAATTGCATGTGTGTTCTTTCCACAAACCACATATGGATCCACCAGAGTCATTGCATGTGTGTTCTTTTCACAAACCACATATGTACACACTAGAGTAATTGCATGTTTGTTCTTTTCACAAATCACATATCGATCAACCAGAGTCATTGCATGTGTGTTCTTTTCACAAACCACACATTGATCCACCAGTCATTGCATGTGTGTTCTTTCCATGAACCACATATGGATCCACCAGAGTCATTGCATGTGTGTTCTTTTCACAAAGCATATATGAATCAACCAATGTCATTGCATGTGTGTTCTTTTCCCTAAACCACATATGGATCCACTAGAGTAATTGCATGTGTGTTCTTTTCACAAACCACATATGGATCAACAAATGTCATTGCATGTGTGTTCTTTTCACAAACCACATATGGATCCACTAGAGTAATTGCATGTGTTTTTTTTACAAACTACATATGGATCAACAAATGTCATTGCATGTGTGTTCTTTTCACAGACCACATATGGATCCACCAATGTCATTGCATGTGTGTTCTTTCCACAAACCACATATGTACCCACTAGAGTAATTGCATGTGTTCTCTTTTCCACAAACCACTTATGGATCCACTAGAGTCATTGCATGTGTATTCTTTCCACAAACCACATATGGATCCACTAGAGTCATTGCATGTGTGTTCCTTTCACAAACCACATATGGATCAACTAGTGTCATTGCATGTGTGTTCTTTTTACAAACCACATATGGATCAACAAATGTCATTGCATGTGTGTTCTTTTCACAAACCACATATGGATCCACCCGTGTCATTGCATGTGTGTTCTTTCCAAGAACCACATATGGATCCACCAAGGTCATTGCATGTGCGTTCTATCCACAAACCACATAGGGATCCACCAGAGTCATTGCACGTGTGTTCTTTTCACAAACCACATATGGATCCACTAGAGTCATTGCATGTGTGTTCTTTCCACAAACCACATATGGATCCACTAGTCATTGCATGTGTGTTCTTTTCACAAACGATATATGGATCAACCAATGTCATTGCATGTGTGTTCTTTTCAACAAAACACATATGGATCCACTCGATTAATTGCATGTGTGTTCTTTCCACAAACCACATATGGATCCACCAGAGTCATTGCATGTGTGTTCTTTTCACAAACCACATATGTACACACTAGAGTAATTGCATGTTTGTTCTTTTCACAAATCACATATCGATCAACCAGAGTCATTGCATGTGTGTTCTTTTCACAAACCACACATTGATCAACCAGAGTCATTGCATGTGTGTTATTTTTCACAAACCACTTACGGATCCATTAGAGTCATTACATGTGTGTTCTTTCCACAAACCACATATCGATCAACTAGAGTCATTGCATGTGTGTTCCTTTCACAAACCACATATGGATCAACCAATGTCATTGCATGTGTGTTCTTTTCACAAATCACATATGGATCAACAAATGTCACTTCATGTGTGTTCTTTCCACAAACGACATATGGATCCACTAGAGTCATTGCATGTGTGTTCTTTCCAAGAACTACATATGTATCCACCAGAGTCATTGCATGTGTGTTATTTTCCACAAACCACGTGGATCAACCAATGGCATTGCATGTGTGTTGTTTCCACAAACCACATATGCATCCACTAGAGTCATTGCATGTGTGTTCTTTTCACAAACGATATATGGATCAACCAATGTCATTGCATGTGTGTTCTTTTCAACAAACCACATATGGATCCACTAGAGTAATTGCATGTGTGTTCTTTCCACAAACCACATATGGATCCAGCAGAGTCATTGCATGTGTGTTCTTTTCACAAATCACATATGTACACACTAGAGTAATTGCATGTTTGTTCTTTTCACAAACCACACATGGATCAACCAGAGTCATTGCATGTGTGTTCTTTCCATGAACCACATATGGATAAACCAGAGTCATTGCATGTGTGTTATTTTCCACAAACCACAGGGATCAACCGATGGCATTGCATGTGTGTTCTTTCCATGAACCACATATGGATCCACTAGAGTTATTGCATGTGTGTTCTTTTCACAAACCATATATGGATCAACCAATGTCATTGCATGTGTGTTCTTTTCCACAAACCACATATGGATCCACTAGAGTAATTGCATGTGTGTTCTTTTCACAAACCACATATGGATCAACAAATGTCATTTAATGTGTGTTCTTTTCACAAACCACATATGGATCCACGAGAGTAATTGGATGTGTGTTCTTTTCACAAACCACATATGGATCAACAAATGTCATTGCATGTGTGTTCTTTTCACAAACCACATATATGCCATTGCATGTGTGTTCTTTCCACAAACCACATATGTACCCACTAGAGTAATTGCACGTGTTCTCTTTTCCACAAACCACTTATGGATCCACTAGAGTCATTGCATGTGTATTCTTTCTACAAACCACATATGGATCCACTAGAGTCATTGCATGTGTGGTCCTTTCACAAACCACATATGGATCAACTAGTGTCATTGCATGTGTGTTCTTTTTACAAACCACATATGGATCAACATATGTCATTGCATGTGTGTTCTTTTCACAAACCACATATGGATCCACCAGTATCATTGCATGTGTGTTCTTTCCATGAACCACGTATGGATCCACCAATGTCATTGCATGTGCGTTCTTTCCACAAACCACATATGGATCCACCAGAGTTATTGCACGTGTGTTCTTTTCACAAACCACATATGGATCCACTAGAGTCATTGCATGTGTGTTGTTTCCACAAACCACATATGGATCCACTAGAGTCATTGCATGTGTGTTCTGTTCACAAACGATATATGGATCAACCAATGTCATTGCATGTGTGTTCTTTTCAACAAACCATATATGGATCCACTAGAGTAATTGCATGTGTGTTCTTTCCACAAACCACATATGGATCCACCAGAGTCATTGCATGTGTGTTCTTTTCACAAACCACATATGTACACACTAGAGTAATTGCATGTTTGTTCTTTTCACAAATCACATATCGATCAACCAGAGTCATTGCATGTGTGTTCTTTTCACAAACCACACATTGATCAACCAGTCATTGCATGTGTGTTCTTTCCATGAACCACATATGGATCCACCAGAGTCATTGCATGTGTGTTCTTTTCACAAACCATATATGAATCAACCAATGTCATTGCATGTGTGTTCTTTTGCACAAACCACATATGGATCCACTAGAGTAATTGCATGTGTGTTCTTTTCACAAACCACATATGGATCAACAAATGTCATTGCATGTGTGTTCTTTTCACAAACCACATATGGATCCACTAGAGTAATTGCATGTGTGTTTTTTTTACAAACTACATATGGATCAACAAATGTCATTGCATGTGTGTTCTTTTCATAAACCACATGTGGATCCACCAATGTCATTGCATGTGTGTTCTTTCCACAAACCACATATGTACCCACTAGAGTAATTGCACGTGTTCTATTTTCCACAAACCACTTATGGATCCACTAGAGTCATTGCATGTGTATTCTTTCCACAAACCACATATGGATCCACTAGAGTCATTGCATGTGTGTTCCTTTCACAAACCACATATGGATCAACTAGTGTCATTGCATGTGTGTTCTTTTTCAAACCACATATGGATCAACAAATGTCATTGCATGTGTGTTCTTTTCACAAACCACATATGGATCCACCCGTGTCATTGCGTGTGTGTTCTTTCCATGAACCACGTATGGATCCACCAAGGTCATTGCATGTGCGTTCTTTCCACAAACCACATATGGATCCACCAGAGTCATTGCACGTGTGTTCTTTTCACAAACAACATATGGATCCACTAGAGTCATTGCATGTGTGTTCTTTCCACAAACCACATATGGATCCACTAGTCATTGCATGTGTGTTCTTTGCACAAACGATATATGGATCAACCAATGTCATTGCATGTGTGTTCTTTTCAACAAAACACATATGGATCCACCAGAGTAATTGCACGTGTGTTCTTTTCACAAACCACATATGGATCCACTAGAGTCATTGCATGTGTGTTCTTTCCACAAACCACATATGGATCCACTAGTCATTGCATGTGTGTTTTTTCACAAACGATATATGGATCAACCAATGTCATTGCATGTGTGTTCTTTTCAACAAAACACATATGGATCCACTCGAGTAATTGCATGTGTGTTCTTTCCACAAACCACATATGGATCCACCAGAGTCATTGCATGTGTGTTCTTTTCACAAACCACATATGTACACACTAGAGTAATTGCATGTTTGTTCTTTTCACAAATCACATATCGATCAACCAGATTCATTGCATGTGTGTTCTTTTCACAAACCACACATTGCTCAACCAGAGTCATTGCATGTGTGTTATTTTTCACAAACCACAGGGATCAACCGATGGCATTGCATGTGTGTTCTTTCCACGAACCACATATGGATCCACTAGAGTCATTGCATGTGTGTTCTTTTCACAAACCATATATGGATCAACCAATGTCATTGCATGTGTGTTCTTTTCCACAAACCACATATGGATCCACTAGAGTAATTGCATGTGTGTTCTTTTCACAAACCACATATGGATCAACAAATGTCATTGCATGTGTGTTCTTTTCACAAACCACATATGGATCCACCAATGTCATTGCATGTGTGTTCTTTCCACAAACCACATATGTACTCACTAGAGTAATTGCACGTGTTCTCTTTTCCACAAACCACTTATGGATCCACTAGAGTCATTGCATGTGTATTCTTTCCACAAACCACATATGTACCCACTAGAGTAATTGCATGTGTGTTCTTTTCCACAAACCACTTATGGATCCACTAGAGTCATTGCATGCGTATTCTTTCCACAAACCAAATATGGATCCACTAGAGTCATTGCATGTGTGTTCCTTTCACAAACCACATATGGATCAACCAGTGTCATTGCATGTGTGTTCTTTTCACAAACTACATATGGATCAACAAATGTCATTGCATGTGTGTTCTTTTCACAAACCACATATGGATCCACCAATGTCATTGCATGTGTGTTCTTTGCATGAACCACGTAGGGATCCACCAATGTCATTGCATGTGCGTTCTTTCCACAAACCACATATGGATCCACCAGAGTCATTGCACGTGTGTTCTTTTCACAAACCACATATGGATCCACTAGAGTGATTGCATGTGTGTTCTTTCCACAAACCACATATGGATCCACGAGAGTAATTGCATGTGTGTTCTTTTCACAAACCACATATATGCCATTGCATGTGTGTTCTTTCCACAAACCACATATGTACCCACTAGAGTAATTGCACGTGTTCTCTTTTCCACAAACCACTTATGGATCCACTAGAGTCATTGCATGTGTATTCTTTCTACAAACCACATATGGATCCACTAGAGTCATTGCATGTGTGTTCCTTTCACAAACCACATATGGATCAACTAGTGTCATTGCATGTGTGTTCTTTTTACAAACCACATATGGATTAACAAATGTCATTGCTTGTGTGTTCTTTTCACAAACCACATATGGATCCACCAGTATTATTGCATGTGTGTTCTTTCCATGAACCACGTATGGATCCACCAATGTCATTGCATGTGCGTTCTTTCCACAAACCACATATGGATCCACCAGAGTTATTGCACGTGTGTTCTTTTCACAAACCACATATGGATCCACTAGAGTCATTGCATGTGTGTTGTTTCCACAAACCACATATGGATCCACTAGAGTCATTGCATGTGTGTTCTGTTCACAAACGATATATGGATCAACCAATGTCATTGCATGTGTGTTCTTTTCAACAAACCACATATGGATCCACTAGAGTAATTGCATGTGTGTTCTTTCCACAAACCACATATGGATCCACCAGAGTCATTGCATGTGTGTTCTTTTCACAAACCACATATGTACACACTAGAGTAATTGCATGTTTGTTCTTTTCACAAATCACATATGGATCAACCAGAGTCATTGCATGTGTGTTCTTTTCACAAACCACACATTGATCAACCAGTCATTGCATGTGTGTTCTTTCCATGAACCACATATGGATCCACCAGAGTCATTGCATGTGTGGTCTTTTCACAAACCATATATGAATCAACCAATGTCATTGCATGTGTGTTCTTTTGCACAAACCACATATGGATCCACTAGAGTAATTGCATGTGTGTTCTTTTCACAAACCACATATGGATCAACAAATGTCATTGCATGTGTGTTCTTTTCACAAACCACATATGGATCCACTAGAGTAATTGCATGTGTTTTTTTTTACAAACTACATATGGATCAACAAATGTCATTGCATGTGTGTTCTTTTCACAAACCACATATGGATCCACCAATGTCATTGCATGTGTGTTCTTTCCACAAACCACATATGTACCCACTAGAGTAATTGCACGTGTTCTCTTTTCCACAAACCACTTATGGATCCACTAGAGTCATTGCATGTGTATTCTTTCCACAAACCACATATGGATCCACTAGAGTCATTGCATGTGTGTTCCTTTCACAAACCACATATGGATCAACTAGTGTCATTGCATGTCTGTTCTTTTTACAAACCACATATGGATCAACAAATGTCATTGCATGTGTGTTCTTTTCACAAACCACATATGGATCCACCCGTGTCATTGCGTGTGTGTTCTTTCCATGAACCACGTATGGATCCACCAAGGTCATTGCATGTGCGTTCTTTCCACAAACCACATATGGATCCACTAGAGTCATTGCATGTGTGTTCTTTCCACAAACCACATATGGATCCACTAGTCATTGCATGTGTGTTCTTTGCACAAACGATATATGGATCAACCAATGTCATTGCATGTGTGTTCTTTTCAACAAAACACATATGGATCCACCAGAGTAATTGCACATGTGTTCTTTTCACAAACCACATATGGATCCACTAGAGTCGTTGCATGTGTGTTCTTTCCACAAACCACATATGGATCCACTAGTCATTGCATGTGTGTTCTTTTCACAAACGATATATGGATCAACCAATGTCATTGCATGTGTGTTCTTTTCAACAAAACACATATGGATCCACTCGAGTAATTGCATGTGTGTTCTTTCCACAAACCACATATGGATCCACCAGAGTCATTGCATGTGTGTTCTTTTCACAAACCACATATGTACACACGAGAGTAATTGCATGTTTGTTCTTTTCACAAATAACATATCGATCAACCAGAGTCATTGCATGTGTGTTCTTTTCACAAACCACACATTGCTCAACCAGAGTCATTGCATGTGTGTTATTTTTCACAAACCACAGGGATCAACCGATGGCATTGCATGTGTGTTCTTTCCACGAACCACATATGGATCCACTAGAGTCATTGCATGTGTGTTCTTTTCACAAACCATATATGGATCAACCAATGTCATTGCATGTGTGTTCTTTTCCACAAACCACATATGGATCCACTAGAGTAATTGCATGTGTGTTCTTTTCACAAACCACATATGGATCAACAAATGTCATTGCATGTGTGTTCTTTTCACAAACCACATATGGATCCACCAATGTCATTGCATGTGTGTTCTTTTCACAAACCACATATGGATCCACTAGAGTAATTGCATGTGTGTTTTTTTACAAACTACATATGGATCAACAAATGTCATTGCATGTGTGTTCTTTTCACAAACCACATATGGATCCACCAATGTCATTGCATGTGTGTTCTTTCCACAAACCACATATGTACCCACTAGAGTAATTGCACGTGTTCTCTTTTCCACAAACCACATATGGATCCACTAGAGTCATTGCATGTGTATTCTTTCCACAAACCACATATGGATCCACTAGAGTCATTGCATGTGTGTTCCTTTCACAAACCACATATGGATCAACTAGTGTCATTGCATGTGTGTTCTTTTTCAAACCACATATGGATCAACAAATGTCATTGCATGTGTGTTCTTTTCACAAACCACATATGGATCCACCCGTGTCATTGCGTGTGTGTTCTTTCCATGAACCACGTATGGATCCACCAAGGTCATTGCATGTGCGTTCTTTCCACAAACCCCATATGGATCCACCAGAGTCATTGCACGTGTGTTCTTTTCACAAACCACATATGGATCCACTAGAGTCATTGCATGTGTGTTCTTTCCACAAACCACATATGGATCCACTAGTCATTGCATGTGTGTTCTTTGCACAAACGATATATGGATCAACCAATGTCATTGCATGTGTGTTCTTTTCAACAAAACACATATGGATCCACCAGAGTAATTGCACGTGTGTTCTTTTCACAAACCACATATGGATCCACTAGAGTCATTGCATGTGTGTTCTTTCCACAAACCACATATGGATCCACTAGTCATTGCATGTGTGTTTTTTCACAAACGATATATGGATCAACCAATGTCATTGCATGTGTGTTCTTTTCAACAAAACACATATGGATCCACTCGAGTAATTGCATGTGTGTTCTTTCCACAAACCACATATGGATCCACCAGAGTCATTGCATGTGTGTTCTTTTCACAAACCACATATGTACACACTAGAGTAATTGCATGTTTGTTCTTTTCACAAATCACATATCGATCAACCAGAGTCATTGCATGTGTGTTCTTTTCACAAACCACACATTGCTCAACCAGAGTCATCGCATGTGTGTTATTTTTCACAAACCACAGGGATCAACCGATGGCATTGCATGTGTGTTCTTTCCACGAACCACATATGGATCCACTAGAGTCATTGCATGTGTGTTCTTTTCACAAACCATATATGGATCAACCAATGTCATTGCATGTGTGTTCTTTTCCACAAACCACATATGGATCCACTAGAGTAATTGCATGTGTGTTCTTTTCACAAACCACATATGGATCAACAAATGTCATTGCATGTGTGTTCTTTTCACAAACCACATATGGATCCACCAATGTCATTGCATGTGTGTTCTTTCCACAAACCACATATGTACTCACTAGAGTAATTGCACGTGTTCTCTTTTCCACAAACCACTTATGGATCCACTAGAGTCATTGCATGTGTATTCTTTCCACAAACCACATATGTACCCACTAGAGTAATTGCATGTGTGTTCTTTTCCACAAACCACTTATGGATCCACTAGAGTCATTGCATGCGTATTCTTTCCACAAACCAAATATGGATCCACTAGAGTCATTGCATGTGTGTTCCTTTCACAAACCACATATGGATCAACCAGTGTCATTGCATGTGTGTTCTTTTCACAAACTACATATGGATCAACAAATGTCATTGCATGTGTGTTCTTTTCACAAACCACATATGGATCCACCAATGTCATTGCATGTGTGTTCTTTGCATGAACCACGTAGGGATCCACCAATGTCATTGCATGTGTGTTCTTTCCACAAACCACATATGGATCCACCAGAGTCATTGCACGTGTGTTCTTTTCACAAACCACATATGGATCCACTAGAGTGATTGCATGTGTGTTCTTTCCACAAACCACATATGGATCCACGAGAGTAATTGCATGTGTGTTCTTTTCACAAACCACATATATGCCATTGCATGTGTGTTCTTTCCACAAACCACATATGTACCCACTAGAGTAATTGCACGTGTTCTCTTTTCCACAAACCACTTATGGATCCACTAGAGTCATTGCATGTGTATTCTTTCTACAAACCACATATGGATCCACTAGAGTCATTGCATGTGTGTTCCTTTCACAAACCACATATGGATCAACTAGTGTCATTGCATGTGTGTTCTTTTTACAAACCACATATGGATTAACAAATGTCATTGCTTGTGTGTTCTTTTCACAAACCACATATGGATCCACCAGTATTATTGCATGTGTGTTCTTTCCATGAACCACGTATGGATCCACCAATGTCATTGCATGTGCGTTCTTTCCACAAACCACATATGGATCCACCAGAGTTATTGCACGTGTGTTCTTTTCACAAACCACATATGGATCCACTAGAGTCATTGCATGTGTGTTGTTTCCACAAACCACATATGGATCCACTAGAGTCATTGCATGTGTGTTCTGTTCACAAACGATATATGGATCAACCAATGTCATTGCATGTGTGTTCTTTTCAACAAACCACATATGGATCCACTAGAGTAATTGCATGTGTGTTCTTTCCACAAACCACATATGGATCCACCAGAGTCATTGCATGTGTGTTCTTTTCACAAACCACATATGTACACACTAGAGTAATTGCATGTTTGTTCTTTTCACAAATCACATATGGATCAACCAGAGTCATTGCATGTGTGTTCTTTTCACAAACCACACATTGATCAACCAGTCATTGCATGTGTGTTCTTTCCATGAACCACATATGGATCCACCAGAGTCATTGCATGTGTGGTCTTTTCACAAACCATATATGAATCAACCAATGTCATTGCATGTGTGTTCTTTTGCACAAACCACATATGGATCCACTAGAGTAATTGCATGTGTGTTCTTTTCACAAACCACATATGGATCAACAAATGTCATTGCATGTGTGTTCTTTTCACAAACCACATATGGATCCACTAGAGTAATTGCATGTGTGTTTTTTTACAAACTACATATGGATCAACAAATGTCATTGCATGTGTGTTCTTTTCACAAACCACATATGGATCCACCAATGTCATTGCATGTGTGTTCTTTCCACAAACCACATATGTACCCACTAGAGTAATTGCACGTGTTCTCTTTTCCACAAACCACTTATGGATCCACTAGAGTCATTGCATGTGTATTCTTTCCACAAACCACATATGGATCCACTAGAGTCATTGCATGTGTGTTCCTTTCACAAACCACATATGGATCAACTAGTGTCATTGCATGTCTGTTCTTTTTACAAACCACATATGGATCAACAAATGTCATTGCATGTGTGTTCTTTTCACAAACCACATATGGATCCACCCGTGTCATTGCGTGTGTGTTCTTTCCATGAACCACGTATGGATCCACCAAGGTCATTGCATGTGCGTTCTTTCCACAAACCACATATGGATCCACTAGAGTCATTGCATGTGTGTTCTTTCCACAAACCACATATGGATCCACTAGTCATTGCATGTGTGTTCTTTGCACAAACGATATATGGATCAACCAATGTCATTGCATGTGTGTTCTTTTCAACAAAACACATATGGATCCACCAGAGTAATTGCACATGTGTTCTTTTCACAAACCACATATGGATCCACTAGAGTCGTTGCATGTGTGTTCTTTCCACAAACCACATATGGATCCACTAGTCATTGCATGTGTGTTCTTTTCACAAACGATATATGGATCAACCAATGTCATTGCATGTGTGTTCTTTTCAACAAAACACATATGGATCCACTCGAGTAATTGCATGTGTGTTCTTTCCACAAACCACATATGGATCCACCAGAGTCATTGCATGTGTGTTCTTTTCACAAACCACATATGTACACACGAGAGTAATTGCATGTTTGTTCTTTTCACAAATAACATATCGATCAACCAGAGTCATTGCATGTGTGTTCTTTTCACAAACCACACATTGCTCAACCAGAGTCATTGCATGTGTGTTATTTTTCACAAACCACAGGGATCAACCGATGGCATTGCATGTGTGTTCTTTCCACGAACCACATATGGATCCACTAGAGTCATTGCATGTGTGTTCTTTTCACAAACCATATATGGATCAACCAATGTCATTGCATGTGTGTTCTTTTCCACAAACCACATATGGATCCACTAGAGTAATTGCATGTGTGTTCTTTTCACAAACCACATATGGATCAACAAATGTCATTGCATGTGTGTTCTTTTCACAAACCACATATGGATCCACCAATGTCATTGCATGTGTGTTCTTTTCACAAACCACATATGGATCCACTAGAGTAATTGCATGTGTGTTTTTTTACAAACTACATATGGATCAACAAATGTCATTGCATGTGTGTTCTTTTCACAAACCACATATGGATCCACCAATGTCATTGCATGTGTGTTCTTTCCACAAACCACATATGTACCCACTAGAGTAATTGCACGTGTTCTCTTTTCCACAAACCACATATGGATCCACTAGAGTCATTGCATGTGTATTCTTTCCACAAACCACATATGGATCCACTAGAGTCATTGCATGTGTGTTCCTTTCACAAACCACATATGGATCAACTAGTGTCATTGCATGTGTGTTCTTTTTCAAACCACATATGGATCAACAAATGTCATTGCATGTGTGTTCTTTTCACAAACCACATATGGATCCACCCGTGTCATTGCGTGTGTGTTCTTTCCATGAACCACGTATGGATCCACCAAGGTCATTGCATGTGCGTTCTTTCCACAAACCCCATATGGATCCACCAGAGTCATTGCACGTGTGTTCTTTTCACAAACCACATATGGATCCACTAGAGTCATTGCATGTGTGTTCTTTCCACAAACCACATATGGATCCACTAGTCATTGCATGTGTGTTCTTTGCACAAACGATATATGGATCAACCAATGTCATTGCATGTGTGTTCTTTTCAACAAAACACATATGGATCCACCAGAGTAATTGCACGTGTGTTCTTTTCACAAACCACATATGGATCCACTAGAGTCATTGCATGTGTGTTCTTTCCACAAACCACATATGGATCCACTAGTCATTGCATGTGTGTTTTTTCACAAACGATATATGGATCAACCAATGTCATTGCATGTGTGTTCTTTTCAACAAAACACATATGGATCCACTCGAGTAATTGCATGTGTGTTCTTTCCACAAACCACATATGGATCCACCAGAGTCATTGCATGTGTGTTCTTTTCACAAACCACATATGTACACACTAGAGTAATTGCATGTTTGTTCTTTTCACAAATCACATATCGATCAACCAGAGTCATTGCATGTGTGTTCTTTTCACAAACCACACATTGCTCAACCAGAGTCATTGCATGTGTGTTATTTTTCACAAACCACAGGGATCAACCGATGGCATTGCATGTGTGTTCTTTCCACGAACCACATATGGATCCACTAGAGTCATTGCATGTGTGTTCTTTTCACAAACCATATATGGATCAACCAATGTCATTGCATGTGTGTTCTTTTCCACAAACCACATATGGATCCACTAGAGTAATTGCATGTGTGTTCTTTTCACAAACCACATATGGATCAACAAATGTCATTGCATGTGTGTTCTTTTCACAAACCACATATGGATCCACCAATGTCATTGCATGTGTGTTCTTTCCACAAACCACATATGTACTCACTAGAGTAATTGCACGTGTTCTCTTTTCCACAAACCACTTATGGATCCACTAGAGTCATTGCATGTGTATTCTTTCCACAAACCACATATGTACCCACTAGAGTAATTGCATGTGTGTTCTTTTCCACAAACCACTTATGGATCCACTAGAGTCATTGCATGCGTATTCTTTCCACAAACCAAATATGGATCCACTAGAGTCATTGCATGTGTGTTCCTTTCACAAACCACATATGGATCAACCAGTGTCATTGCATGTGTGTTCTTTTCACAAACTACATATGGATCAACAAATGTCATTGCATGTGTGTTCTTTTCACAAACCACATATGGATCCACCAATGTCATTGCATGTGTGTTCTTTGCATGAACCACGTAGGGATCCACCAATGTCATTGCATGTGTGTTCTTTCCACAAACCACATATGGATCCACCAGAGTCATTGCACGTGTGTTCTTTTCACAAACCACATATGGATCCACTAGAGTGATTGCATGTGTGTTCTTTCCACAAACCACATATGGATCCACGAGAGTAATTGCATGTGTGTTCTTTTCACAAACCACATATATGCCATTGCATGTGTGTTCTTTCCACAAACCACATATGTACCCACTAGAGTAATTGCACGTGTTCTCTTTTCCACAAACCACTTATGGATCCACTAGAGTCATTGCATGTGTATTCTTTCTACAAACCACATATGGATCCACTAGAGTCATTGCATGTGTGTTCCTTTCACAAACCACATATGGATCAACTAGTGTCATTGCATGTGTGTTCTTTTTACAAACCACATATGGATTAACAAATGTCATTGCTTGTGTGTTCTTTTCACAAACCACATATGGATCCACCAGTATTATTGCATGTGTGTTCTTTCCATGAACCACGTATGGATCCACCAATGTCATTGCATGTGCGTTCTTTCCACAAACCACATATGGATCCACCAGAGTTATTGCACGTGTGTTATTTTCACAAACCACATATGGATCCACTAGAGTCATTGCATGTGTGTTGTTTCCACAAACCACATATGGATCCACTAGAGTCATTGCATGTGTGTTCTGTTCACAAACGATATATGGATCAACCAATGTCATTGCATGTGTGTTCTTTTCAACAAACCACATATGGATCCACTAGAGTAATTGCATGTGTGTTCTTTCCACAAACCACATATGGATCCACCAGAGTCATTGCATGTGTGTTCTTTTCACAAACCACATATGTACACACTAGAGTAATTGCATGTTTGTTCTTTTCACAAATCACATATGGATCAACCAGAGTCATTGCATGTGTGTTCTTTTCACAAACCACACATTGATCAACCAGTCATTGCATGTGTGTTCTTTCCATGAACCACATATGGATCCACCAGAGTCATTGCATGTGTGGTCTTTTCACAAACCATATATGAATCAACCAATGTCATTGCATGTGTGTTCTTTTGCACAAACCACATATGGATCCACTAGAGTAATTGCATGTGTGTTCTTTTCACAAACCACATATGGATCAACAAATGTCATTGCATGTGTGTTCTTTTCACAAACCACATATGGATCCACTAGAGTAATTGCATGTGTGTTTTTTTACAAACTACATATGGATCAACAAATGTCATTGCATGTGTGTTCTTTTCACAAACAACATATGGATCCACCAATGTCATTGCATGTGTGTTCTTTCCACAAACCACATATGTACCCACTAGAGTAATTGCACGTGTTCTCTTTTCCACAAACCACTTATGGATCCACTAGAGTCATTGCATGTGTATTCTTTCCACAAACCACATATGGATCCACTAGAGTCATTGCATGTGTGTTCCTTTCACAAACCACATATGGATCAACTAGTGTCATTGCATGTCTGTTCTTTTTACAAACCACATATGGATCAACAAATGTCATTGCATGTGTGTTCTTTTCACAAACCACATATGCATCCACCCGTGTCATTGCGTGTGTGTTCTTTCCATGAACCACGTATGGATCCACCAAGGTCATTGCATGTGCGTTCTTTCCACAAACCACATATGGATCCACTAGAGTCATTGCATGTGTGTTCTTTCCACAAACCACATATGGATCCACTAGTCATTGCATGTGTGTTCTTTGCACAAACGATATATGGATCAACCAATGTCATTGCATGTGTGTTCTTTTCAACAAAACACATATGGATCCACCAGAGTAATTGCACATGTGTTCTTTTCACAAACCACATATGGATCCACTAGAGTCGTTGCATGTGTGTTCTTTCCACAAACCACATATGGATCCACTAGTCATTGCATGTGTGTTCTTTTCACAAACGATATATGGATCAACCAATGTCATTGCATGTGTGTTCTTTTCAACAAAACACATATGGATCCACTCGAGTAATTGCATGTGTGTTCTTTCCACAAACCACATATGGATCCACCAGAGTCATTGCATGTGTGTTCTTTTCACAAACCACATATGTACACACGAGAGTAATTGCATGTTTGTTCTTTTCACAAATAACATATCGATCAACCAGAGTCATTGCATGTGTGTTCTTTTCACAAACCACACATTGCTCAACCAGAGTCATTGCATGTGTGTTATTTTTCACAAACCACAGGGATCAACCGATGGCATTGCATGTGTGTTCTTTCCACGAACCACATATGGATCCACTAGAGTCATTGCATGTGTGTTCTTTTCACAAACCATATATGGATCAACCAATGTCATTGCATGTGTGTTCTTTTCCACAAACCACATATGGATCCACTAGAGTAATTGCATGTGTGTTCTTTTCACAAACCACATATGGATCAACAAATGTCATTGCATGTGTGTTCTTTTCACAAACCACATATGGATCCACCAATGTCATTGCATGTGTGTTCTTTCCACAAACCACATATGTACCCACTAGAGTAATTGCATGTGTGTTCTTTTCCACAAACCACTTATGGATCCACTAGAGTCATTGCATGCGTATTCTTTCCACAAACCAAATATGGATCCACTAGAGTCATTGCATGTGTGTTCCTTTCACAAACCACATATGGATCAACCAGTGTCATTGCATGTGTGTTCTTTTCACAAACTACATATGGATCAACAAATGTCATTGCATGTGTGTTCTTTTCACAAACCACATATGGATCCACCAATGTCATTGCATGTGTGTTCTTTGCATGAACCACGTAGGTATCCACCAATGTCATTGCATGTGCGTTCTTTCCACAAACCACATATGGATCCACCAGAGTCATTGCACGTGTGTTCATTTCACAAACCACATATGGATCCACTAGAGTGATTGCATGTGTGTTCTTTCCACCAACCACATATGGATCCACTAGAGTCATTGCATGTGTGTTCTTTCCACAAACCATATATGGATCAACCAATGTCATTGCATGTGTGTTCTTTTCCACAAACCACATATGGATCCACCAGAGTAATTGCATGTGTGTGTTTTAACAAACCACATATGGATCAACAAATGTCATTGCATGTGTGTTCTTTTCACAAACCACATATGGATCCACCAATGTCATTGCATGTGTGTTCTTTCCACAAACCACATATGTACCCACTAGAGTAATTGCATGTGTTCTCTTTTCCACAAACCACTTATGGATCCACTAGAGTCATTGCATGTGTATTCTTTCCACAAACCACATATGGATCCACTAGAGTCATTGCATGTGTGTTCCTTTCACAAACCACATATGGATCAACTAGTGTCATTGCATGTGTGTTCTTTTTACAAACCACATATGGATCAACAAATGTCATTGCATGTGTGTTCTTTCCATGAACCACGTATGGATCCACCAATGTCATTGCATGTGCGTTCTTTCCACAAACCACATATGGATCCACCAGAGTCATTGCACGTGTGTTCTTTTCACAAACCACATATGGATCCACTAGAGTCATTGCATGTGCGTTCTTTCCACGAACCACATATGGATCCACTAGAGTCATTGCATGTGTGTTCTTTTCACAAACGATATATGGATCAACCAATGTCATTGCATGTGTGTTCTTTTCAACAAACCACATATGGATCCACTAGAGTAATTGCATGTGTGTTCTTTCCACAAACCACATATGGATCCACCAGAGTAATTGCATGTGTGTTCTTTTCACAAACCACATATGTACACACTAGAGTAATTGCATGTTTGTTCTTTTCACAAATCACATATCGATCAACCAGAGTCATTGCATGTGTGTTCTTTTCACAAACCACACATTGATCAACCAGAGTCATTGCATGTGTGTTGTTTCCATGAACCACATATGGATCCACTAGAGTCATTGCATGTGTGTTCTTTTCACAAACCATATATGGATCAACCAATGTCATTGCATGTGTGTTCTTTTCCACAAACCACATATGGATCCACTAGAGTAATTGCATGTGTGTTCTTTTCACAAACCACATATGGATCAACAAATGTCATTGCATGTGTGTTCTTTTCACAAACCACATATGGATCCACTAGAGTAATTGCATGTGTGTTCTTTTCACAAACTACATATCGATCAACAAATGTCATTGCATGTGTGTTCTTTTCACAAACCACATATGGATCCACCAATGTCATTGCATGTGTGTTCTTTCCACAAACCACATATGTACCCACTAGAGTAATTGCACGTGTTCTCTTTTCCACAAACCACTTATGGATCCACTAGAGTCATTGCATGTGTATTCTTTCCACAAACCACATATGGATCCACTAGAGTCATTACATGTGTGTTCCTTTCACAAACCACATATGGATCAACTAGTGTCATTGCATGTGTGTTCTTTTTACAAACCACATATGGATCAACAAATGTCATTGCATGTGTGTTCTTTTCACAAACCACATATGGATCCACCCGTGTCATTGCGTGTGTGTTCTTTCCATGAACTACGTATGGATCCACCAAGGTCATTGCATGTGCGTTCTTTCCACAAACCACATATGGATCCACCAGAGTCATTGCACGTGTGTTCTTTTCACAAACCACATATGGATCCACTAGAGTCATTGCATGTGTGTTCTTTCCACAAACCACATATGGATCCACTAGTCCTTGCATGTGTGTTCTTTTCACAAACGATATATGGATCAACCAATGTCATTGCATGTGCGTATTTTCAACAAAAGACATATGGATCCACTCGAGTAATTGCATGTGTGTTCTTTCCACAAACCACATATGGATCCTCCAGAGTCATTGCATGTGTGTTCTTTTCACAAACCACATATGTACACACTAGAGTAATTGCATGTTTGTTCTTTTCACAAATCACATATCGATCAACTAGAGTCATTGCATGTGTGTTCTTTTCACAAACCACACACTGATCAACTGGAGTCATTGCATGTGTGTTATTTCCATGAACCACATATGGATAAACCAGAGTCATTGCATGTGTGTTACTTTTCACAAACCACAGGGATCAACCGATGGCATTGCATGTGTGTTCTTTCCACGAACCACATATGGATCCACTAGAGTCATTGCATGTGTGTTCTTTTCACAAACCATATATGGATCAACCAATGTCATTGCATGTGTGTTCTTTTCCACAAACCACATATGGATCAACAAATGTCATTGCATGTGTGTTCTTTTCACAAACTACATATGGATCCACCAATGTCATTGCATGTGTGTTCTTTCCACAAACCACATATGTACCCACTAGAGTAATTGCATGTGTGTTCTTTTCCACAAACCACTTATGGATCCACTAGAGTCATAGCATGTGTATTCTTTGCACAAACCAAATATGGATCCAGTAGAGTCATTGTATGTGTGTTCCTTTCACAAACCACATATGGATCAACCAGTGTCATTGCATGTGTGTTCTTTTCACCAACTACATATGGATCAACAAATGTCATTGCATGTGTGTTCTTTTCACAAACCACATATGGATCCACCAATGTCATTGCATGTGTGTAATTTGCATGAACCACGTAGGGATCCACCAATGTCATTGCATGTGCGTTCTTTCCACAAACCACATATCGATCCACCAGAGTCATTGCACGTGTGTTCTTTTCACAAACCACATATGGATCCACTAGAGTCATTGCATGTGTGTTCTTTCCACAAACCATATATGGATCAACCAATGTCATTGCATGTGTGTTCTTTTCCACAAACCACATATGGATCCACCAGAGTAATTGCATGTGTGTGTTTTAACAAACCACATATGGATCAACAAATGTCATTGCATGTGTGTTCTTTTCATAAACCACATATGGATCCACCAATGTCATTGCATGTGTGTTATTTCCACAAACCACACATGGATCCACCAGAGTCATTGCATGTGTATTCTTTCCACAAACCACATATGGATCCACTAGAGTCATTGCATGTGTGTTCCTTTCACAAACCACATATGGATCAACTAGTGTCATTGCATATGTGTTCTTTTTACAAACCACATATGGATCAACAAATGTCATTACATGTGTGTTCTTTTCACAAACCACATATGGATCCACCAGTGTCATTGCATGTGTGTTCTTTCCATGAACCACGTATGGATCCACCAATGTCATTGCATGTGCGTTCTTTCCACAAACCACATATGGATCCACCAGAGTCATTGCACGTGTGTTCTTTTCACAAACCACATATGGATCCACTAGAGTCATTGCATGTGTGTTCTTTCCACGAACCACATATGGATCCACTAGAGTCATTGCATGTGTGTTCTTTTCACAAACGATATATGGATCAACCAATGTCATTGCATGTGTGTTCTTTTCAACAAACCACATATGGATCCACTAGAGTACATGCATGTGTGTTCTTTCCACAAACCACATATGGATCCACCAGAGTAATTGCATGTGTGTTCTTTTCACAAACCACATATGTACACACTAGAGTAATTGCATGTTTGTTCTTTTCACAAATCACATATCGATCAACCAGAGTCATTGCATGTGTGTTCTTTTCACAAACCACACATTGATCAACCAGAGTCATTGCATGTGTGTTCTTTCCATGAACCACATATGGATCCACTAGAGTCATTGCATGTGTGTTCTTTTCACAAACCATATATGGATCAATCAATGCCATTGCATGTGTGTTCTTTTCCACAAACCACATATGGATCCACTTGAGTAATTGCATGTGTGTTCTTTTCACAAACCACATATGGATCAACACATGTCATTGCATGTGTGTTCTTTTCACAAACCACATATCGATCCACTAGAGTAATTGCATGTGTGTTCTTTTCACAAACTACATATGGATCAACAAATGTCATTGCATGTGTGTTCTTTTCACAAACCACATATGGATCCACCAATGTCATTGCATGTGTGTTCTTTCCACAAACCACATATGTACCCACTAGAGTAATTGCACGTGTTCTCTTTTCCACAAACCACTTATGGATCCACTAGAGTCATTGCATGTGTATTCTTTCCACAAACCACATATGGATCCACTAGAGTCATTGCATGTGTGTTCCTTTCACAAACCACATATGGATCAACTAGTGTCATTGCATGTGTGTTCTTTTTACAAACCACATATGGATCAACAAATGTCATTGCATGTGTGTTCTTTTCACAAACCACATATGGATCCACCTGTGTCATTGCGTGTGTGTTCTTTCGATGAACCACGTATGGATCCACCAAGGTCATTGCATGTGCGTTCTTTCCACAAACCACATATGGATCCACCAGAGTCATTGCACGTGTGTTCTTTTCACAAACCACATATGGATCCACTAGAGTCATTGCATGTGTGTTCTTTCCACAAACCACATATGGATCCACTAGTCCTTGCATGTGTGTTCTTTTCACAAACGATATATGGATCAACCAATGTCATTGCATGTGTGTTTTTTCAACAAAAGACATATGGATCCACTCGAGTAATTGCATGTGTGTTCTTTCCACAAACCACATATGGATCCACCAGAGTCATTGCATGTGTGTTCTTTTCACAAACCACATATGTACACACTAGAGTAATTGCATGTTTGTTCTTTTCACAAATCACATATCGATCAACTAGAGTCATTGTATGTGTGTTCTTTTCACCAACCACACACTGATCAACCAGAGTCATTGCATGTGTGTTATTTCCAGGAACCACATATGGATAAACCAGAGTTATTGCATGTGTGTTATTTTTCACAAACCACAGGGATCAACCGATGGCATTGCATGTGTGTTCTTTCCACGAACCACATATGGATGCACTAGAGTCATTGCATGTGTGTTCTTTTCACAAGCCATATATGGATCAACCAATGTCATTGCATGTGTGTTCTTTTCCACAAACCACATATGGATCCACTAGAGTACTTGCATGTGTGTTCTTTTCACAAACCACATATGTATCAACAAATGTCATTGCATGTGTGTTCTTTTCACAAACCACATATGGATCCACCAATGTCATTGCATGTGTGTTCTTTCCACAAACCACATATGTACCCACTAGAGTAATTGCATGTGTTTTCTTTTCCACAAACCACTTATGGATCCACTAGAGTCATTGCATGTGTATTCTTTGCACAAACCAAATATGGATCCACTAGAGTCATTACATGTGTGTTCCTGTCACAAACCACATATGGATCAACCAGTGTCATTGCATGTGTCTTCTTTTCACAAACTACATATGGATCAACAAATGGCATTGCATGTGTGTTCTTTTCACAAACCACATATGGATCCACCAATGTCATTGCATGTGTGTTCTTTGCATGAACCACGTAGGGATCCACCAATGTCATTGCATGTGCGTTCTTTCCACAAACCACATATGGATCCACCAGAGTCATTGCACGTGTGTTCTTTTCACAAACCACATATGGATCCACTAGAGTGATTGCATGTGTGTTCTTTCCACAAACCACATATGGATCCACTAGAGTCATTGCATGTGTGTTCTTTCCACAAACCATATATGGATCAACCAATGTCATTGCATGTGTGTTATTTTCCACAAACCACTTATGGATCCACTAGAGTCATTTCATGTGTGTTATTTCCACAAAACAAATATGGATCCACTAGAGCATTGCATGTGTGTTCCTTTGACAAACCACATATGGATCAACCAATGTCATTGCATGTGTGTTCTTTTCATGTACCACATATGGATCCACCAGAGTCATTGCATGTGTGTTCTTTTCACAAACCACATATGGACCCACCAATGCCATTGCATGTGTGTTCTTATACTAAAACCAACACTAGAGTCACTTCATGTGTGTTCTTTTCACAAACCACACATGGACCCACCAGAGTCATTGCATGTGTGCTCTTTCCACAAACCACATGGATCAACCAATGCCATTGCATGTGTGTTATTTTTATAAATAACATGGATAAACCAATGGCATTGCATGTGTGTTATTGTCATAAACCACATATGGATCCACTAGAGTCATTTCATGTGTGTTCTTTTCACAAACCATATATGGATCAACCAATGTCATTTCATGTGTGTTCTTTTCCACAAACCACATATGCATCCACTAGAGTAATTGGATGTGTGTTCTTTTCAGAAACCACATATGGATCCACTAGAGTCATTGCATGTGTGTTCTTTCCACAAACCACATATGGACCCACTAGAGTCATTGCATGTGTGTTCTTTCCACAAACCACATATGTACCCACTAGAGTAATTGCATGTGTGTTCTTTTCCACAAACCACTTATGGATCCACTAGAGTTATTGCATGTGTGTTCTTTACACAATCCACATATGGATCCACTAGAGTCATTGCATGCGTGTTCCTTTCACAAACCACATATGGATCAACCAATATCATTGAATATGTGTTATTTTCACAAACCACATATGGATCAACAAATGTCATTGCATGTGTGTTCTTTCCACAAACCAAATATGGATCCACTAGAGTCATTGCATGTGTGTTTTTTCCATGAACTACATATGGATCCACCAGAGTCATTGCATGTGTGTTATTTTCCACAAACCACATGGATCAACCAAGGGCATTGCATGTGTGTTCTTTCCACAAACCACATATGGATCCACCAATGGCAGTGCATGTGTGTTATTTTCCACAAACCATATATGGATCCACCAATGTCATTGCATGTGTGTTTCTTTTCCACAAAGCACATATGGATCCACCAGAGTAATTGCATGTGTATTCTTTTCACAAAGCACATATGGATCAACAATTGTCATTGCATGTGTGTTCTTATACTAAAACCAACACTAGAGTCACTACATGTGTGTTCTTTTCACAAACCACACATGGACCCACCAGATTCATTGCATGTGTGTTCTTTCCACAAACCACATGGATAAACCAATGCCATTGCATGTGTGTTCTTTTTACAAATAACATGGATCAACCAATGGCGTTGCATGTGTGTTATTGTCATAACCCACATATGGATCAACCAGAGTAATTGCATGTGTGTTCATGCCACAAACCACACATGGATCCACAAATGTCATTGCATGAGTGTTCTTTCCACAAACCACATATGGATCCACTAGAGTCATCGCATGTGTGTTCTTTTCACAAACCACATCTGGATCCACTAGAGTCATGGCATGTGTGTTCTTTTCACAAACCACATATGGATCCACTAGAGTCATTGCATGTGTGTTCTTTCCACAAACCACATATGTACCCACTAGAGTAATTGCATGTGTGTTCTTTTCCACAAACCACTTATGGATCCATTAGAGTCATTACATGTGTGTTCTTTCCACCAACCACATATCGATCAACTAGAGTCATTGCATGTGTGTTCCTTTCACAAACCACATATGGATCAACCAATGCCATTGCATGTGTGTTCTTTTCACAAACCACATATGGATCAACAAATATCATTGCATGTGTGTTCTTTCCACAAACCACATATGGATCCACTAGAGTCATTGCATGCGTGTTCTTTCCATGAACTACATATGGATCCACTAGAGTCATTGCATGTGTGTTATTTTCCACAAACCACATGGATCAACCAATGGCATTGCATGTGTGTTCTTTCCACAAACGACATATGCATCCACTACAGTCATTGCATGTGTGTTATTTTCCACAAACCACATATGGATCCACCAGAGTAATTGCATGTGTGTTTTTTCACAAACCACATATGGATCAACAAATGTCATTGCATGTGTGTTCTTTTCATAAACCACATATGGATCCACCAATGTCATTGCATGTGTGTTCTTTCCACAAAGCACATATGTACCCACTAGAGTAATTGCATGTGTCTTCTTTTCCACAAACCAGTTATGGATCCACTAGAGTCATTGCATGTGTGTTCTTTCCACAAAACAAATATGGATCCACTAGAGTCATTGCATGTGTGTTCCTTTCACAAACCACATATGGATCAACCAATGTCATTGCATGTGTGTTCTTTTCATGAACCACATATGGATCCACTAGATTCATTGCATGTGTGTTCTTTTCACAAACCACATATGTACCCACCAATGCCATGGCATGTGTCTTCTTATACTAAAACCAACACTAGAGTCACTTCATGTGTGTTCTTTTCACAAACCACACATGGACCCACCAGAGTCATTGCGTGTGTGCTCTTTCCACAAACCACATGGATCAACCAACGCCATTGCATGTGTGTTCTTTTTACAAATAACATTGATCAACCAATGGCATTGCATGTGTGTTATTGTCATAAACCACATATGGATCAACCAGAGTCATTGCATGCGTGTTCATGTCACAAACCACACATGGATCCACCAATGTGATTGCATGTGTGTTCTTTCCACAAACCACATATGGATCCACTAGAGTCATTGCATGTGTGTTCTTTTCACAAACCACATATGGATCCACTAGAGTCATTGCATGTGTGTTCTTTCCACAAACCACATATGGACCCACTAGAGTCATTGCATGTGTGTTCTTTCCACAAACCACATATGTACCCACTAGAGTAATTGCATGTGTGTTCTTTTCCACAAACCACTTATGGATCCACTAGAGTTATTGCATGTGTGTTCTTTACACAAACCACATATGGATCCACTAGAGTCATTGCATGCGTGTTCCTTTCACAAACCACATATGGATCAACCAATGTCATTGCATGTGTGTTCTTTTCACAATCCACATATGGATCAACAAATGTCACTTCATGTGTGTTCTTTCCACAAACCACATATGGATCCACTAGAGTCATTGCATGCGTGTTCCTTTCACAAACCACATATGGATCAACCAATGTCATTGCATGTGTGTTCTTTTCACAAACCACATATGTATCAACAAATGTCACTTCATGTGTGTTCTTTCCATAAACCACATATGGATCCACTAAAGTCATTGCATGTGTGTTCTTTCCATGAACCACATATGGATAAACCAGAGTCATTGCATGTGTGTTATTTTCCACAAACCACAGGGATCAACCGATGGCATTGCATGTGTGTTCTTTCCATGAACCACATATGGATCCACTAGAGTTATTGCATGTGTGTTCTTTTCACAAACCATATATGGATCAACCAATGTCATTGCATGTGTGTTCTTTTCCACAAACCACATATGGATCCACTAGAGTAATTGCATGTGTGTTCTTTTCACAAACCACATATGGATCAACAAATGTCATTGCATGTGTGTTCTTTTCACAAACCACATATGGATCCACGAGAGTAATTGCATGTGTGTTCTTTTCACACACCACATATGGATCAATCAGAGTCATTGCATGTGTGTTCTTTTCCACCAACCACACATGGATCAACCAGAGTCATTGCATGTGTGTTCTTTCCAAGAACCACATATGGATCCACTAGAGTCATTTCATGTGTGTTCTTTTCACAAACCACATATGGATCCACTAGAGTCACTGCATGTGTATTCTTTTCACAAACCACACATGGATCCACCAGAGTCATTGCATGTGTGTTCTTTCCACAAACCACATGGATCAACCAGAGTAATTGCATGTGTGTTCATGCCACAAACCACACATGGATCCACAAATGTCATTGCAAGAGTGTTCTTTCCACAAACCACATAAGGATCCACTAGAGTCATTGCATGTGTGTTCTTTTCACAAACCACATCTGGATCCACTAGAGTCATTGCATGTGTGTTCTTTTCACAAACCACATATGGATCCACTAGAGTCATTGCATGTGTGTTCTTTCCACAAACCACATATGTACCCAATAGAGTAATTGCATGTGTGTTCTTTTCCACAAACCACTTACGGATCCATTAGAGTCATTACATGTGTGTTCTTTCCACAAACCACATATCGATCAACTAGAGTCATTGCATGTGTGTTCCTTTCACAAACCACATATGGATCAACCAATGTCATTGCATGTGTGTTCTTTTCACAAACCACATATGGATCAACAAATGTCACTTCATGTGTGTTCTTTCCACAAACGACATATGGATCCACTAGAGTCATTGCATGTGTGTTCTTTCCATGAACTACATATGTATCCACCAGAGTCATTGCATGTGTGTTATTTTCCACAAACCACATGGATCAACCAATGGCATTGCATGTGTGTTCTTTCCACAAACCACATATGCATCCACTAGAGTCATTGCATGTGTGTTATTTTCACAAACGATATATGGATCAACCAATGTCATTGCATGTGTGTTCTTTTCAACAAACCACATATGGATCCACTAGAGTAATTGCATGTGTGTTCTTTCCACAAACCACATATGGATCCACCAGAGTCATTGCATGTATGTTCTTTTCACAAACCACATATGTACACACTAGAGTAATTGCATGTTTGTTCTTTTCACAAACCACACATGGATCAACCAGAGTCGTTGCATGTGTGTTCTTTCCATGAACCACATATGGATAAACCAGAGTCATTGCATGTGTGTTATTTTCCACAAACCATAGGGATCAACCGATGGCATTGCATGTGTGTTCTTTCCATGAACCACATATGGATCCACTAGAGTTATTGCATGTGTGTTCTTTTCACAAACCATATATGGATCAACCAATGTCATTGCATGTGTGTTCTTTTCCACAAACCACATATGGATCCACTAGAGTAATTGCATGTGTGTTCTTTTCACAAACCACATATGGATCAACAAATGTCATTGCATGTGTGTTCTTTTCACAAACCACATATGGATCCACGAGAGTAATTGCATGTGTGTTCTTTTCACACACCACATATGGATCAATCAGAGTCATTGCATGTGTGTTCTTTTCCACCAACCACACATGGATCAACCAGAGTCATTGCATGTGTGTTCTTTCCAAGAACCACATATGGATCCACTAGAGTCATTTCATGTGTGTTCTTTTCACAAACCACATATGGATCCACTAGAGTCACTGCATGTGTATTCTTTTCACAAACCACACATGGATCCACCAGAGTCATTGCATGTGTGTTCTTTCCACAAACCACATGGATCAACCAGAGTAATTGCATGTGTGTTCATGCCACAAACCACACATGGATCCACAAATGTCATTGCAAGAGTGTTCTTTCCACAAACCACATAAGGATCCACTAGAGTCATTGCATGTGTGTTCTTTTCACAAACCACATCTGGATCCACTAGAGTCATTGCATGTGTGTTCTTTTCACAAACCACATATGGATCCACTAGAGTCATTGCATGTGTGTTCTTTCCACAAACCACATATGTACCCAATAGAGTAATTGCATGTGTGTTCTTTTCCACAAACCACTTACGGATCCATTAGAGTCATTACATGTGTGTTCTTTCCACAAACCACATATCGATCAACTAGAGTCATTGCATGTGTGTTCCTTTCACAAACCACATATGGATCAACCAATGTCATTGCATGTGTGTTCTTTTCACAAACCACATATGGATCAACAAATGTCACTTCATGTGTGTTCTTTCCACAAACGACATATGGATCCACTAGAGTCATTGCATGTGTGTTCTTTCCATGAACTACATATGTATCCACCAGAGTCATTGCATGTGTGTTATTTTCCACAAACCACATGGATCAACCAATGGCATTGCATGTGTGTTCTTTCCACAAACCACATATGCATCCACTAGAGTCATTGCATGTGTGTTATTTTCACAAACGATATATGGATCAACCAATGTCATTGCATGTGTGTTCTTTTCAACAAACCACATATGGATCCACTAGAGTAATTGCATGTGTGTTCTTTCCACAAACCACATATGGATCCACCAGAGTCATTGCATGTATGTTCTTTTCACAAACCACATATGTACACACTAGAGTAATTGCATGTTTGTTCTTTTCACAAACCACACATGGATCAACCAGAGTCGTTGCATGTGTGTTCTTTCCATGAACCACATATGGATAAACCAGAGTCATTGCATGTGTGTTATTTTCCACAAACCACAGGGATCAACCGATGGCATTGCATGTGTGTTCTTTCCATGAACCACATATGGATCCACTAGAGTTATTGCATGTGTGTTCTTTTCACAAACCATATATGGATCAACCAATGTCATTGCATGTGTGTTCTTTTCCACAAACCACATATGGATCCACTAGAGTAATTGCATGTGTGTTCTTTTCACAAACCACATATGGATCAACAAATGTCATTGCATGTGTGTTCTTTTCACAAACCACATATGGATCCACGAGAGTAATTGCATGTGTGTTCTTTTCACACACCACATATGGATCAATCAGAGTCATTGCATGTGTGTTCTTTTCCACCAACCACACATGGATCAACCAGAGTCATTGCATGTGTGTTCTTTCCAAGAACCACATATGGATCCACTAGAGTCATTTCATGTGTGTTCTTTTCACAAACCACATATGGATCCACTAGAGTCACTGCATGTGTATTCTTTTCACAAACCACACATGGATCCACCAGAGTCATTGCATGTGTGTTCTTTCCACAAACCACATGGATCAACCAGAGTAATTGCATGTGTGTTCATGCCACAAACCACACATGGATCCACAAATGTCATTGCAAGAGTGTTCTTTCCACAAACCACATAAGGATCCACTAGAGTCATTGCATGTGTGTTCTTTTCACAAACCACATCTGGATCCACTAGAGTCATTGCATGTGTGTTCTTTTCACAAACCACATATGGATCCACTAGAGTCATTGCATGTGTGTTCTTTCCACAAACCACATATGTACCCAATAGAGTAATTGCATGTGTGTTCTTTTCCACAAACCACTTACGGATCCATTAGAGTCATTACATGTGTGTTCTTTCCACAAACCACATATCGATCAACTAGAGTCATTGCATGTGTGTTCCTTTCACAAACCACATATGGATCAACCAATGTCATTGCATGTGTGTTCTTTTCACAAACCACATATGGATCAACAAATGTCACTTCATGTGTGTTCTTTCCACAAACGACATATGGATCCACTAGAGTCATTGCATGTGTGTTCTTTCCATGAACTACATATGTATCCACCAGAGTCATTGCATGTGTGTTATTTTCCACAAACCACATGGATCAACCAATGGCATTGCATGTGTGTTCTTTCCACAAACCACATATGCATCCACTAGAGTCATTGCATGTGTGTTATTTTCACAAACGATATATGGATCAACCAATGTCATTGCATGTGTGTTCTTTTCAACAAACCACATATGGATCCACTAGAGTAATTGCATGTGTGTTCTTTCCACAAACCACATATGGATCCACCAGAGTCATTGCATGTATGTTCTTTTCACAAACCACATATGTACACACTAGAGTAATTGCATGTTTGTTCTTTTCACAAACCACACATGGATCAACCAGAGTCGTTGCATGTGTGTTCTTTCCATGAACCACATATGGATAAACCAGAGTCATTGCATGTGTGTTATTTTCCACAAACCACAGGGATCAACCGATGGCATTGCATGTGTGTTCTTTCCATGAACCACATATGGATCCACTAGAGTTATTGCATGTGTGTTCTTTTCACAAACCATATATGGATCAACCAATGTCATTGCATGTGTGTTCTTTTCCACAAACCACATATGGATCCACTAGAGTAATTGCATGTGTGTTCTTTTCACAAACCACATATGGATCAACAAATGTCATTGCATGTGTGTTCTTTTCACAAACCACATATGGATCCACGAGAGTAATTGCATGTGTGTTCTTTTCACACACCACATATGGATCAATCAGAGTCATTGCATGTGTGTTCTTTTCCACCAACCACACATGGATCAACCAGAGTCATTGCATGTGTGTTCTTTCCAAGAACCACATATGGATCCACTAGAGTCATTTCATGTGTGTTCTTTTCACAAACCACATATGGATCCACTAGAGTCACTGCATGTGTATTCTTTTCACAAACCACACATGGATCCACCAGAGTCATTGCATGTGTGTTCTTTCCACAAACCACATGGATCAACCAGAGTAATTGCATGTGTGTTCATGCCACAAACCACACATGGATCCACAAATGTCATTGCAAGAGTGTTCTTTCCACAAACCACATAAGGATCCACTAGAGTCATTGCATGTGTGTTCTTTTCACAAACCACATCTGGATCCACTAGAGTCATTGCATGTGTGTTCTTTTCACAAACCACATATGGATCCACTAGAGTCATTGCATGTGTGTTCTTTCCACAAACCACATATGTACCCAATAGAGTAATTGCATGTGTGTTCTTTTCCACAAACCACTTACGGATCCATTAGAGTCATTACATGTGTGTTCTTTCCACAAACCACATATCGATCAACTAGAGTCATTGCATGTGTGTTCCTTTCACAAACCACATATGGATCAACCAATGTCATTGCATGTGTGTTCTTTTCACAAACCACATATGGATCAACAAATGTCACTTCATGTGTGTTCTTTCCACAAACGACATATGGATCCACTAGAGTCATTGCATGTGTGTTCTTTCCATGAACTACATATGTATCCACCAGAGTCATTGCATGTGTGTTATTTTCCACAAACCACATGGATCAACCAATGGCATTGCATGTGTGTTCTTTCCACAAACCACATATGCATCCACTAGAGTCATTGCATGTGTGTTATTTTCACAAACGATATATGGATCAACCAATGTCATTGCATGTGTGTTCTTTTCAACAAACCACATATGGATCCACTAGAGTAATTGCATGTGTGTTCTTTCCACAAACCACATATGGATCCACCAGAGTCATTGCATGTATGTTCTTTTCACAAACCACATATGTACACACTAGAGTAATTGCATGTTTGTTCTTTTCACAAACCACACATGGATCAACCAGAGTCGTTGCATGTGTGTTCTTTTCACAAACCACACATGTATCAACCAGAGTCATTGCATGTGTGTTCTTTCCATGAACCACATATGGATAAACCAGAGTCATTGCATGTGTGTTATTTTCCACAAACCACAGGGATCAACCGATGGCATTGCATGTGTGTTCTTTCCATGAACCACATATGGATCCACTAGAGTTATTGCATGTGTGTTCTTTTCACAAACCATATATGGATCAACCAATGTCATTGCATGTGTGTTCTTTTCCACAAACCACATATGGATCCACTAGAGTAATTGCATGTGTGTTCTTTTCACAAACCACATATGGATCAACAAATGTCATTGCATGTGTGTTCTTTTCACAAACCACATATGGATCCACGAGAGTAATTGCATGTGTGTTCTTTTCACAAACCACATATGGATCAATCAGAGTCATTGCATGTGTGTTCTTTTCCACCAACCACACATGGATCAACCAGAGTCATTGCATGTGTGTTCTTTCCAAGAACCTCATATGGATCCACTAGAGTCATTTCATGTGTGTTCTTTTCACAAACCACATATGGATCCAGTAGAGTCACTGCATGTGTATTCTTTTCACAAACCACACATGGATCCACCAGAGTCATTGCATGTGTGTTCTTTCCACAAACCACATGGATCAACCAGAGTAATTGCATGTGTGTTCATGCCACAAACCACACATGGATCCACAAATGTCATTGCAAGTGTGTTCTTTCCACAAACCACATATGGATCCACTAGAGTCATTGCATGTGTGTTCTTTTCACAAACCACATCTGGATCCACTAGAGTCATTGCATGTGTGTTCTTTTCACAAACCACATATGGATCCACTAGAGTCATTGCATGTGTGTTCTTTCCACAAACCACATATGTACCCAATAGAGTAATTGCATGTGTGTTCTTTTCCACAAACCACTTACGGATCCATTAGAGTCATTACATGTGTGTTCTTTCCACAAACCACATATCGATCAACTAGAGTCATTGCATGTGTGTTCCTTTCACAAACCACATATGGATCAACCAATGTCATTGCATGTGTGTTCTTTTCACAAACCACATATGGATCAACAAATGTCACTTCATGTGTGTTCTTTCCACAAACCACATATGGATCCACTAGAGTCATTGCATGTGTGTTCTTTCCATGAACTACATATGTATCCACCAGAGTCATTGCATGTGTGTTATTTTCCACAAACCACATGGATCAACCAATGGCATTGCATGTGTGTTCTTTCCACAAACCACATATGCATCCACTAGAGTCATTGCATGTGTGTTCTTTTCACAAACGATATATGGATCAACCAATGTCATTGCATGTGTGTTCTTTTCAACAAACCACATATGGATCCACTAGAGTAATTGCATGTGTGTTCTTTCCACAAACCACGTATGGATCCACCAGAGTCACTGCATGTATGTTCTTTTCACAAACCACATATGTACACACTAGAGTAATTGCATGTTTGTTCTTTTCACAAACCACACATGGATCAACCAGAGTCATTGCATGTGTGTTCTTTCCATGAACCACATATGGATAAACCAGAGTCATTGCATGTGTGTTATTTTCCACAAACCACAGGGATCAACCGATGGCATTGCATGTGTGTTCTTTCCATGAACCACATATGGATCCACTAGAGTTATTGCATGTGTGTTCTTTTCACAAACCATAGATGGATCAACCAATGTCATTGCATGTGTGTTCTTTTCCACAAACCACATATGGATCCACTAGAGTAATTGCATGTGTGTTCTTTTCACAAACCACATATGGATCAACAAATGTCATTGCATGTGTGTTCTTTTCACAAACCACATATGGATCCACGAGAGTAATTGCATGTGTGTTCTTTTCACAAACCACATATGGATCAACAAATGTCATTGCATGTGTGTTCTTTTCACAAACCACATATATGTCATTGCATGTGTGTTCTTTCCACCAACCACATATGTACCCACTAGAGTAATTGCACGTGTTCTCTTTTCCACAAACCACTTATGGATCCACTAGAGTCATTGCATGTGTATTCTTTCTACAAACCACATATGGATCCACTAGAGTCATTGCATGTGTGTTCCTTTCACAAACCACATATGGATCAACTAGTGTCATTGCATGTGTATTCTTTTCACAAACCACATATGGATCCACCAGTATCATTGCATGTGTGTTCTTTCCATGAACCACGTATGGATCCACCAATGTCATTGCATGTGCGTTCTTTCCACAAACCACATATGGATCCACCAGAGTCATTGCACGTGTGTTCTTTTCACAAACCACATATGGATCCACTAGAGTCATTGCATGTGTGTTGTTTCCACAAACCACATATGGATCCACTAGAGTCATTGCATGTGTGTTCTTTTCACAAACGATATATGGATCAACCAATGTCATTGCATGTGTGTTCTTTTCAACAAACCACATATGGATCCACTAGAGTAATTGCATGTGTGTTCTTTCCACAAACCACATATGGATCCACCAGAGTCATTGCATGTGTGTTCTTTTCACAAACCACATATGTACACACTAGAGTAATTGCATGTTTGTTATTTTCACAAATCACATACCAATCAACCAGAGTCATTGCATGTGTGTTCTTTTCACAAACCACACATTGAACAACCAGTCATTGCATGTGTGTTCTTTCCATGAACCACATATGGATCCACCAGAGTCATTGCATGTGTGTTCTTTTCACAAACCATATATGAATCAACCAATGTCATTGCATGTGTGTTCTTTTCCACAAACCACATATGGATCCACTAGAGTAATTGCATGTGTGTTCTTTTCACAAACCACATATGGATCAACAAATGTCATTGCATGTGTGTTCTTTTCACAAACCACATATGGATCCACTAGAATAATTGCATGTGTGTTCTTTTTACAAACTACATATGGATCAACAAATGTCATTGCATGTGTGTTCTTTTCACAAACCACATATGGATCCACCAATGTTATTGCATGTGTGTTCTTTCCGCAAACCACATATGTACCCACTAGAGTAATTGCACGTGTTCTCTTTTCCACAAACCACTTATGGATCCACTAGAGTCATTGCATGTGTAGTCTTTCCACAAACCACATATGGATCCACTAGAGTCATTTCATGTGTGTTCCTTTCACAAACCACATATGGATCAACTAGTGTCATTGCATGTGTGTTCTTTTTACAAACCACATATGGATCAACAAATGTCATTGCATGTGTGTTCTTTTCACAAACCACATATGGATCCACCCGTGTCATTGCGTGTGTTTTCTTTCCATGAACCACGTATGGATCCACCAAGGTCATTGCATGTGCGTTCTTTCCACAAACCACATATGGATCCACCAGAGTCATTGCACGTGTGTTCTTTTCACAAACCACATATGGATCCACTAGAGTCATTGCATGTGTGTTCTTTCCACAAACCACATATGGTTCCACTAGTCATTGCATGTGTGTTCTTTTCACAAACGATATATGGATCAACCAATGTCATTGCATGTGTGTTCTTTTCAACAAAACACATATGGATCCACTCGAGTAATTGCATGTGTGTTCTTTCCACAAACCACATATGGATCCACCAGAGTCATTGCATGTGTGTTCTTTTCACAAACCACATATGTATACACTAGAGTAATTGCATGTTTGTTCTTTTCACAAATCACATATTGATCAACCAGAGTCATTGCATGTGTGTTCTTTTCACAAACCACACATTGATCAACCAGAGTCATTGCATGTGTGTTATTTTTCACAAACCATAGGGATCAACCGATGGCATTGCATGTGTGTTCTTTCCACGAACCACATATGGATCCACTAGAGTCATTGCATGTGTGTTCTTTTCACAAACCATATATGGATCAACCAATGTCATTGCATCTGTGTTCTTTTCCACAAACCACATATGGATCCACTAGAGTAATTGCATGTGTGTTCTTTTCACAAACCACATATGGATCAACAAATGTCATTGCATGTGTGTTCTTTTCACAAACCACATATGGATCCACCAATGTCATTGCATGTGTGTTCTTTCCACAAACCACATATGTACCCACTAGAGTAATTGCATGTGTGTTCTTTTCCACAAACCACTTATGGATCCACTAGAGTCATTGCATGTGTATTCTTTCCACAAATCAAATATGGATCCACTAGAGTCATTGCATGTGTGTTCCTTTCACAAACCACATATGGATCAACCAGTGTCATTGCATGTGTGTTCTTTTCACAAACTACATATGGATCAACAAATGCAATTGCATGTGTGTTCTTTTCACAAACCACATATGGATCCACCAATGTCATTGCATGTGTGTTCTTTGCATGAACCACGTAGGGATCCACCAATGTCATTGCATGTGCGTTCTTTCCACAAACCACATATGGATCCACCAGAGTCATTGCACGTGTGTTCTTTTCACAAATCACATATGGATCCACTAGAGTGATTGCATGTGTGTTCTTTCCACAAACCACATATGGATCCACTAGAGTCATTGCATGTGTGTTCTTTCCACAAATCATATATGGATCAACCAATGTCATTGCATGTGTGTTCTTTTCCACAAACCACATATGGATCCACCAGAGTAATTGCATGTGTGTGTTTTAACAAACCACATATGGATCAACAAATGTCATTGCATGTGTGTTCTTTTCATAAACCACATATGGATCCACCAATGTCATTGCATGTGTGTTCTTTCCACAAACCACACATGGATCCACCAGAGTCATTGCATGTGTATTCTTTCCACAAACCACATATGGATCCACTAGAGTCATTGCATGTGTGTTCCTTTCACAAACCACATATGGATCAACTAGTGTAATTGCATGTGTGTTCTTTTTACAAACCACATATGGATCAACAAATGTCATTGCATGTGTGTTCTTTTCACAAACCACATATGGATCCACCAGTGTCATTGCATGTGCGTTCTTTCCATGAACCACGTATGGATCCACCAATGTCATTGCATGTGTGTTCTTTCCACAAACCACATATGGATCCACCAGAGTCATTGCACGTGTGTTCTTTTCACAAACCACATATGGATCCACTAGAGTCATTGCATGTGTGTTCTTTCCACGAACCACATATGGATCCACTAGAGTCATTGCATGTGTGTTCTTTTCACAAACGATATATGGATCAACCAATGTCATTGCATGTGTGTTCTTTTCAACAAACCACATATGGATCCACTAGAGTAATTGCATGTGTGTTCTTTCCACAAACCACATATGGATCCACCAGAGTCATTGCATGTATGTTCTTTTCACAAACCACATATGTACACACTAGAGTAATTGCATGTTTGTTCTTTTCACAAACCACACATCGATCAACCAGAGTCATTGCATGTGTGTTCTTTTCACAAACCACACATGTATCAACCAGAGTCATTGCATGTGTGTTCTTTCCATGAACCACATATGGATCCACCAGAGTCATTGCATGTGTGTTCTTTTCACAAACCATATATGAATCAACCAATGTCATTGCATGTGTGTTCTTTTCCACAAACCACATATGGATCTACTAGAGTAATTGCATGTGTGTTCTTTTCACAAACCACATATGGATCAACAAATGTCATTGCATGTGTGTTCTTTTCACAAACCACATATGGATCCACTAGAATAATTGCATGTGTGTTCTTTTTACAAACTACATATGGATCAACAAATGTCATTGCATGTGTGTTCTTTTCACAAACCACATATGGATCCACCAATGTCATTGCATGTGTGTTCTTTCCGCAAACCACATATGTACCCACTAGAGTAATTGCACGTGTTCTCTTTTCCACAAACCACTTATGGATCCACTAGAGTCATTGCATGTGTAGTCTTTCCACAAACCACATATGGATCCACTAGAGTCATTTCATGTGTGTTCCTTTCACAAACCACATATGGATCAACTAGTGTCATTGCATGTGTGTTCTTTTTACAAACCACATATGGATCAACAAATGTCATTGCATGTGTGTTCTTTTCACAAACCACATATGGATCCACCCGTGTCATTGCGTGTGTTTTCTTTCCATGAACCACGTATGGATCCACCAAGGTCATTGCATGTGCGTTCTTTCCACAAACCACATATGGATCCACCAGAGTCATTGCACGTGTGTTCTTTTCACAAACCACATATGGATCCACTAGAGTCATTGCATGTGTGTTCTTTCCACAAAACACATATGGTTCCACTAGTCATTGCATGTGTGTTCTTTTCACAAATGATATATGGATCAACCAATGTCATTGCATGTGTGTTCTTTTCAACAAAACACATATGGATCCACTCGAGTAATTGCATGTGTGTTCTTTCCACAAACCACATATGGATCCACCAGAGTCATTGCATGTGTGTTCTTTTCACAAACCACATATGTATACACTAGAGTAATTGCATGTTTGTTCTTTTCACAAATCACATATTGATCAACCAGAGGCATTGCATGTGTGTTCTTTTCACAAACCACACATTGATCAACCAGAGTCATTGCATGTGTGTTATTTTTCACAAACCATAGGGATCAACCGATGGCATTGCATGTGTGTTCTTTCCACGAACCACATATGGATCCACTAGAGTCATTGCATGTGTGTTCTTTTCACAAACCATATATGGATCAACCAATGTCATTGCATCTGTGTTCTTTTCCACAAACCACATATGGATCCACTAGAGTAATTGCATGTGTGTTCTTTTCACAAACCACATATGGATCAACAAATGTCATTGCATGTGTGTTCTTTTCACAAACCACATATGGATCCACCAATGTCATTGCATGTGTGTTCTTTCCACAAACCACATATGTACCCACTAGAGTAATTGCATGTGTGTTCTTTTCCACAAACCACTTATGGATCCACTAGAGTCATTGCATGTGTATTCTTTCCACAAATCAAATATGGATCCACTAGAGTCATTGCATGTGTGTTCCTTTCACAAACCACATATGGATCAACCAGTGTCATTGCATGTGTGTTCTTTTCACAAACTACATATGGATCAACAAATGCAATTGCATGTGTGTTCTTTTAACAAACCACATATGGATCCACCAATGTCATTGCATGTGTGTTCTTTGCATGAACCACGTAGGGATCCACCAATGTCATTGCATGTGCGTTCTTTCCACAAACCACATATGGATCCACCAGAGTCATTGCACGTGTGTTCTTTTCACAAATCACATATGGATCCACTAGAGTGATTGCATGTGTGTTCTTTCCACAAACCACATATGGATCCACTAGAGTCATTGCATGTGTGTTCTTTCCACAAACCATATATGGATCAACCAATGTCATTGCATGTGTGTTCTTTTCCACAAACCACATATGGATCCACCAGAGTAATTGCATGTGTGTGTTTTAACAAACCACATATGGATCAACAAATGTCATTGCATGTGTGTTATTTTCATAAACCACATATGGATCCACCAATGTCATTGCATGTGTGTTCTTTCCACAAACCACACATGGATCCACCAGAGTCATTGCATGTGTATTCTTTCCACAAACCACATATGGATCCACTAGAGTCATTGCATGTGTGTTCCTTTCACAAACCACATATGGATCAACTAGTGTCATTGCATGTGTGTTCTTTTTACAAACCACATATGGATCAACAAATGTCATTGCATGTGTGTTCTTTTCACAAACCACATATGGATCCACCAGTGTCATTGCATGTGCGTTCTTTCCATGAACCACGTATGGATCCACCAATGTCATTGCATGTGCGTTCTTTCCACAAACCACATATGGATCCACCAGAGTCATTGCACGTGTGTTCTTTTCACAAACCACATATGGATCCACTAGAGTCATTGCATGTGTGTTCTTTCCACGAACCACATATGGATCCACTAGAGTCATTGCATGTGTGTGCTTTTCACAAACGATATATGGATCAACCAATGTCATTGCATGTGTGTCTTTTCAACACACCACATATGGATCCAGTAGAGTAATTGCATGTGTGTTCTTTCCACAAACCACATATGGATCCACCAGAGTAATTGCATGTGTGTTCTTTTCACAAACCACATATGTACACACTAGAGTAATTCCATGTTTGTTCTTTTCACAAATCACATATCGATCAACCAGAGTCATTGCATGTGTGTTCTTTTCACAAATCACACATTGATCAACCAGAGTCATTGCATGTGTGTTCTTTCCATGAACCACATATTGATCCACTAGAGTCATTGCATGTGTGTTCTTTTCACAAACCATATATGGATCAACCAATGTCATTGCATGTGTGTTCTTTTCCACAAACCACATATGGATCCACTAGAGTAATTGCATGTGTGTTCTTTTCACAAACCACATATGGATCAACAAATGTCATTGCATGTGTGTTCTTTTCACAAACCACATATGGATCCACTAGAGTAATTGCATGTGTGTTCTTTTCACAAACTACATATGGATCAACAAATGTCATTGCATGTGTGTTCTTATCACAAACCACATATGGATCCACCAATGTCATTGCATGTGTGTTCTTTCCACAAACCACATATGTACTCACTAGAGTAATTGCACGTGTTCTCTTTTCCATAAACCACTTATGGATCCACTAGAGTCATTGCATGTGTATTCTTTCCACAAACCACATATGGATCCACTAGAGTCATTGCATGTGTGTTCCTTTCACAAACCACATATGGATCAACTAGTGTCATTGCATGTGTGTTCTTTTTACAAACCACATATGGATCAACAAACGTCATTGCATGTGTGTTATTTTCACAAACCACATATGGATCCACCCGTGTTATTGCGTGTGTGTTCTTTCCATGAACCACGTATGGATCCACCAAGGTCATTGCATCTGCGTTCTTTCCACAAACCACATATGGATCCACCAGAGTCATTGCACGTGTGTTCTTTTCACAAACCACATATGGATCCACTAGAGTCATTGCATGTGTGTTCTTTCCACAAACCATATATGGATCCACTAGTCCTTGCATGTGTGTTCTTTTCACAAACGATATATGGATCAACCAATGTCATTGCATGTGTGTTTTTTCAACAAAAGACATATGGATCCACTCGAGTAATTGCATGTGTGTTCTTTCCACAAACCACATATGGATCCACCAGAGTCATTGCATGTGTGTTCTTTTCACAAACCACATAAGTACACACTAGAGTAATTGCATGTTTGTTCTTTTCACAAATCACATATCGATCAACTAGAGTCATTGCATGTGTGTTCTTTTCACAAACCACACACTGATCAACCAGAGTCATTGCATGTGTGTTATTTCCATGAACCACATATGGATAAACTAGAGTCATTGCATGTGTGTTATTTTTCACAAACCACAGGGATCAACCGATGGTATTGCATGTGTGTTCTTTCCACGAACCACATATGGATCCACTAGAGTCATTGCATGTGTGTTCTTTTCACAAACCATATATGGATCAACCAATGTCATTGCATGTGTGTTCTTTTCCACAAACCACATATGGATCCACTAGAGTAATTGCATGTGTGTTCTTTTCACAAACCACATATGGATCAACAAATGTCATTGCATGTGTGTTCTTTTCACAAACTACATATGGATCCACCAATGTCATTGCATGTGTGTTCTTTCCACAAACCACATATGTACCCACTAGAGTAATTGCATGTGTGTTCTTTTCCACAAACCACTTATGGATCCACTAGAGTCATTGCATGTGTATTCTTTGCACAAACCAAATATGGATCCACTAGAGTCATTGCATGTGTGTTCCTTTCACAAACCACATATGGATCAACCAGTGTCATTGCATGTGTGTTCTTTTCACAAACTACATATGGATCAACAAATGTCATTGCATGTGTGTTCTTTTCACAAACCACATATGGATCCACCAATGTCATTGCATGTGTGTTCTTTACATGAACCACGTAGGGATCCACCAATGTCATTGCATGTGCGTTCTTTCCACAAACCACATATGGATCCACCAGAGTCATTGCACGTGTGTTCTTTTCACAAACCACATATGGATCCACTAGAGTCATTGCATGTGTGTTCTTTCCACAAATCATATATAGATCAACCAATGTCATTGCATGTGTGTTCTTTTCCACAAACCACATTTGGATCCACCAGAGTAATTGCATGTGTGTGTTTTAACAAACCATATATGGATCAACAAATGTCATTGCATGTGTGTTCTTTTCATAAACCACATATGGATCCACCAATGTCATTGCATGTGTGTTCTTTCCACAAACCACACATGGATCCACCAGAGTCATTGCATGTGTATTCTTTCCACAAACCACATATGGATCCACTAGAGTCATTGCATGTGTGTTCCTTTCACAAACCACATATGGATCAACTAGTGTCATTGCATGTGTGTTCTTTTTACAAACCACATATGGATCAACAAATGTCATTGCATGTGTGTTCTTTTCACAAACCACATATGGATCCACCCGTGTCATTGCGTGTGTGTTCTTTCCATGAACCACGTATGGATCCACCAATGTCATTGCATGTGTGTTCTTTCCACAATACACATATGGATCCACCAGAGTCATTGCACGTGTGTTCTTTTCACAAACCACATATGGATCCACTAGAGTCATTGCATGTGTGTTCTTTCCACGAACCACATATGGATCCACTAGAGTCATTGCATGTGTGTTCTTTTCACAAACGATATATGGATCAACCAATGTCATTGCATGTGTGTTCTTTTGAACAAACCACATATGGATCCACTAGAGTAATTGCATGTGTGTTCTTTCCACAAACCACATATGGATCCACCAGAGTAATTGCATGTGTGTTCTTTTCACAAACCACATATGTACACACTAGAGGAATTGCATGTTTGTTCTTTTCACAAATCACATATCGATCAACCAGAGTCATTGCATGTGTGTTCTTTTCACAAACCACACATTGATCAACCAGAGTCATTGCATGTGTGTTCGTTCCATGAACCACATATGGATCCACTAGAGTCATTGCATGTGTGTTCTTTTCACAAACCATATATGGATCAGCCAATGTCATTGCATGTGTGTTCTTTTCCACAAACCACATATGGATCCACTAGAGTAATTGCATGTGTGTTCTTTTCACAAACCACATATGGATCAACAAATGTCATTGCATGTGTGTTCTTTTCACAAACCACATATGGATCCACTAGAGTAATTGCATGTGTGTTCTTTTCACAAACTACATATGGATCAACAAATGTCATTGCATGAGTGTTCTTTTCACAAACCACATATGGATCCACCAATGTCATTGCATGTGTGTTCTTTCCACAAACCACATATGTACCCACTAGAGTAATTGCACGTGTTCTCTTTTCCACAAACCACTTATGGATCCACTAGAGTCATTGCATGTGTATTCTTTCCACAAACCACATATGGATCCACTAGAGTCATTGCATGTGTGTTCCTTTCACAAACCACATATGGATCAACTAGTGTCATTGCATGTGTGTTCTTTTTACAAACCACATATGGATCAACAAATGTCATTGCATGTGTGTTCTTTTCACAAACCACATATGGATCCACCCGTGTCATTGCGTGTGTGTTCTTTCCATGAACCAAGTATGGATCCACCAAGGTCATTGCATGTGCGTTCTTTCCACAAACCACATATGGATCTACCAGAGTCATTGCACGTGTGTTCTTTTCACAAACCACATATGGATCCACTAGAGTCATTGCATGTGTGTTCTTTCCACAAACCACATATGGATCCACTAGTCCTTGCATGTGTGTTGTTTTCACAAACGATATATGGATAAACCAATGTCATTGCATGTGTGTTTTTTCAACAAAATACATATGGATCCACTCGATTAATTGCATGTGTGTTCCTTCCACAAACCACATATGGATGCACCAGAGTCATTGCATGTGTGTTCTTTTCACAAACCACATCTGTACACACTAGAGTAATTGCATGTTTGTTCTTTTCATAAATCACATATCGATCAACTAGAGTCATTGCATGTGTGTTCTTTTCAAAAACCACACACTGATCAACCAGAGTCATTGCATGTGTGTTATTTCCATGAACCACATATGGATAAACCAGAGTCATTGCATGTGTGTTATTTTTCACAAACCACAGGGATCAACCGATGGCATTGCATGTGTGTTCTTTCCACGAACCACATATGGATCCACTAGAGTCATTGCATGTGTGTTCTTTTCACAACCCATATATGGATCAACCATTGTCATTGCATGTGTGTTCTTTTCCACAAACCACATATGGATCCACTAGAGTAATTGCATGTGTGTTCTTTTCACAAACCACATATGGATCGACAAATGTCATTGCATGTGTGTTCTTTTCACAAACCACATATGGATCCACCAATGTCATTGCATGTGTGTTCTTTCCACAAACCACATATGTACCCACTAGAGTAATTGCATGTGTGTTCTTTTCCACAAACCACTTATGGATCCACTAGAGTCATTGCATGTGTATTCTTTGCATAAACCAAATATGGATCCACTAGAGTCATTGCATGTGTGTTCCTTTCACAAACCACATATGGATCAACCAGTGTCATTGCATGTGTGTTCTTTTCACAAACTACATATGGATCAACAAATTTCATTGCATGTGTGTTCTTTTCACAAACCACATATGGATCCACCAATGTCATTGCATGTGTGTTCTTTGCATGAACCACGTAGGGATCCACCAATGTCATTGCATGTGCGTTCTTTCCACAAACCACATATGGATCCACCAGAGTCATTGCACGTGTGTTCTTTTCACAAACCACATATGGATCCACTAGAGTGATTGCATGTGTGTTCTTTCCACAAACCACATATGGATCCACTAGAGTCATTGCATGTGTGTTCTTTCCACAAACCATATATGGATCAACCAATGTCATTGCATGTGTGTTCTTTTCCACAAACCACATATGGATCCACCAGAGTAATTGCATGTGTGTTCTTTTCACAAACTACATATGGATCGACAAATGTCATTGCATGTGTGTTCTTTTCACAAACCACATATGGATCCACCAATGTCATTGCATGTGTGTTCTTTCCACAAACCACATATGTACCCACTAGAGTAATTGCATGTGTGTTCTTTTCCACAAACCACTTATGGATCCACTAGAGTCATTGCATGTGTATTCTTTGCATAAACCAAATATGGATCCACTAGAGTCATTGCATGTGTGTTCCTTTCACAAACCACATATGGATCAACCAGTGTCATTGCATGTGTGTTCTTTTCACAAACTACATATGGATCAACAAATGTCATTGCATGTGTGTTCTTTTCACAAACCACATATGGATCCACCAATGTCATTGCATGTGTGTTCTTTGCATGAACCACGTAGGGATCCACCAATGTCATTGCATGTGCGTTCTTTCCACAAACCACATATGGATCCACCAGAGTCATTGCCCGTGTGTTCTTTTCACAAACCACATATGGATCCACTAGAGTGATTGCATGTGTGTTCTTTCCACAAACCACATATGGATCCACGAGAGTAATTGCATGTGTGTTCTTTCCACAAACCACATATGTACCCACTAGAGTAATTGCATGTGTGTTCTTTCCACAAACCACATATGGATCCACTAGAGTCATTGCATGTGTGTTCTTTCCATAAACCATATATGGACCCACTAGAGTCATTGCATGTGTGTTCTTTCCACTAACCACATATGTACCCACTAGAGTAATTGCATGTGTGTTCTTTTCCACAAACCACTTATGGATCCACTAGAGTTATTGCATGTGTGTTCTTTACACAAACCACATATGGATCCACTAGAGTCATTGCATGCGTGTTCCTTTCACAAACCACATATGGATCAACCAATATCATTGCATGTGTGTTCTTTTGACAAACCACATATGGATCAACAAATGTCATCGCATGTGTGTTCTTTCCACAAACCACATATGGATCCACCAGAGTCATTGCATGTGTGTTATTTTCCACAAACCACATGGATCAACCAAGGGCATTGCATGTGTGTTCTTTCCACAAACCACATATGGATCCACCAATGGCAGTGCATGTGTGTTATTTTCCACAAACCATATATGGATCCACCAATGTCATTGCATGTGTGTTTCTTTTCCACAAAGCACATATGGATCCACCAGAGTAATTGCATGTGTATTCTTTTCATAAAGCACATATGGATCAACAATTGTCATTGCATGTGTGTTCTTATACTAAAACCAACACTAGAGTCACTACATGTGTGTTCTTTTCACAAACCACACATGGACCCACCAGATTCATTGCATGTGTGTTCTTTCCACAAACCACATGGATCAACCAATGTCATTGCATGTGTGTTCTTTTTACAAATAACATGGATCAACCAATGGCGTTGCATGTGTGTTATTGTCATAACCCACATATGGATCAACCAGAGTAATTGCATGTGTGTTCATGCCACAAACCGCACATGGATCCACAAATGTCATTGCATGAGTGTTCTTTCCACAAACCACATATGGATCCACTAGAGTCATCGCATGTGTGTTCTTTTCACAAACCACATCTGGATCCACTAGAGTCATGGCATGTGTGTTCTTTTCACAAACCACATATGGATATACTAGAGTCATTGCATGTGTGTTCTTTCCACAAACCACATATGTACCCACTAGAGTAATTGCATGTGTGTTCTTTTCCACAAACCACTTATGGATCCATTAGAGTCATTACATGTGTGTTCTTTCCACAAACCACATATCGATCAACTAGAGTCATTGCATGTGTGTTCCTTTCACAAACCACATATGGATCAACCAATGCCATTGCATGTGTGTTCTTTTCACAAACACATATGGATCAACAAATGTCATTGCATGTGTGTTCTTTCCACAAACCACATATGGATCCACTAGAGTCATTGCATGTGTGTTCTTTCCATGAACTACATATGGATCCACTAGAGTCATTGCATGTGTGTTATTTTCCACAAACCACATGGATCAACCAATTGCATTGCATGTGTGTTCTTTCCACAAACGACATATGCATCCACTACAGTCATTGCATGTGTGTTCCTTTCCACAAACCACATATGGATCCACCAGAGTAATTGCATGTGTGTTTTTTCACAAACCACATATGGATCAAGAAATGTCATTGCATGTGTGTTCTTTTCATAAACCACATATGGATCCACCAATGTCATTGCATGTGTGTTCTTTCCACAAAGCACATATGTACCCACTAGAGTAATTGCATGTGTCTTCTTTTCCACAAACCAGTTATGGATCCACTAGAGTCATTGCATGTGTGTTCTTTCCACAAAACAAATATGGATCCACTAGAGTCATTGCATGTGTGTTCCTTTCACAAACCACATATGGATCAACCAATGTCATTGCATGTGTGTTCTTTTCATGAACCACATATGGATCCACTAGATTCATTGCATGTGTGTTCTTTTCACAAACCACATATGTACCCACCAATGCCATTGCATGTGTGTTCTTATACTAAAACCAACACTAGAGTCACTTCATGTGTGTTCTTTTCACAAACAACACATGGACCCACCAGAGTTATTGCGTGTGTGCTCTTTCCACAAACCACATGGATCAACCAACGCCATTGCATGTGTGTTCTTTTTACAAATAACATGGATCAACCAATGGCATTGCACGTGTGTTATTGTCATAAACCACATATGGATCAACCAGAGTCATTGCATGCGTGTTCATATCACAAACCACACATGGATCCACCAATGTGATTGCATGTGTGTTCTTTCCACAAACCACATATGGATCCACTAGAGTCATTGCATGTGTGTTATTTTCACAAACCACATATGGATCCACTAGAGTCATTGCATGTGTGTTCTTTCCACAAACCACATATGGACCCACTAGAGTCATTGCATGTGTGTTCTTTCCACAAACCACATATGTACCCACTAGAGTAATTGCATGTGTGTTCTTTTCCACAAACCACTTATGGATCCACTAGAGTTATTGCATGTGTGTTCTTTACACAAACCACATATGGATCCAGTAGAGTCATTACATGCGTGTTCCTTTCACAAACCACATATGGATCAACCAATGTCATTGCATGTGTTATCTTTTCACAAACCACATATGGATCAACAAATGTCACTTCATGTGTGTTCTTTCCACAAACCACATATGGATCCACTAGAGTCATTGCATGCGTGTTCCTTTCACAAACCACATATGGATCAACCAATGTCATTGCATGTGTGTTCTTTTCACAAACCACATATGGATCAACAAATGTCACTTCATGTGTGTTCTTTCCACAAACCACATATGGATCCACTAGAGTCATTGCATGTGTGTTCTTTCCATGAACTACATATGGATCCACCAGAGTCATTGCATGTGTGTTATTTTCCACAAACCACATGGATCAACCAATGGCATTGCATGTGTGTTCTTTCCACAAACCACATATGGATCCACCAATGGCATTGCATGTGTGTTATTTTCCACAAACCATATATGGATCTACCAATGTCATTGCATGTGTGTTTCTTTTCCACAAAGCACATATGGATCCACCAGAGTAATTGCATGTGTTTTCTTTTCACAAACCACATATGGATCAACAATTGTCATTGCATGTGTGTTCTTTTCACAAACCACATATGGATCCACCAATGTCATTGCATGTGTGCTCTTTTCACAAAACACATATGGATCAATCAGAGTCATTGCATGTGTGTTCTTTCCAAGAACCACATATGGATCCACTAGAGTCATTTGATGTGTGTTCTTTTCACAAACCACATATGGATCCACTAGAGTCACTGCATGTGTATTCTTTTCACAAACCACACATGGATCCACCAGAGTCATTGTATGTGTGTTCTTTCCACAAACCACATGGATCAACCAATGTAATTGCATGTGTGTTCATGTCACAAACCACACATGGATCCACCAATGTCATTGCATGTGTGTTCTTTCCATGAACCACATATGGATCAACAAATGTCATTGCATGTGTGTTCTTTCCACAAACCACATATGGATCCACCAATGTCATTGCATGCGTGTTATTGTTGCAGACCGTTCGACTGGGGCGCGTGGACGAATAAGATGGTTCTTCGTAAGAGTGATCCACGAGTAGGCTGTTCCATGACATGATTGGCCATGCTTACATTTTCACTTATATTACTATTATTTCCACCCCCTATAGCCTACTAGTAATATCATAGAGCTCGTGAGTGAGCACGTCTACTCCACAGCCCCCTCTTCCCTCATCCACCACACGTTACTGTGCGCCCGGACGATGCCACCGGCTTTCGTGCATCGTGGTCGGACGACATCCGCTGATTCTCGGTCGCTACCCTCATGCTAAGAAATCATTTTACAAGATTTCGAATTTATCCTACATATTCCTGCTATTCGCCGATCTAACTGCTGATCTTTTTTCCAATTTCTCGATGAACTCCAGATGTGGTAGATGCTGCAGCCCAAGAATTTGGAGATCCCCGCGCGTAACTTTGCAACGATGTTCCCGCTCGTGTGCTCCCACCCAGGATGCTTTCACCGTTACTCTTACCACAAGCTCCCGCTCCACGAGCTCGCATGCCCGCACGACGCGTGCTCCTGCACGGAGCCGGGCTGCAACTACACCGGCCCGCCGACAGAGCTCGTCGTCCACCTTGCAGAGGAGCACTTGATCGAAGTGATTAGGATCTCGTACGGGCAAGCCCAACTTCTCCAAGAGCAGGTGCCGTTCATTGACTCGGCACGCTGTCGGCTAATTTTCTAGGAGGGGACGACTCTGTTTTCGTCCTGACCATCACTGTCGGTGTTTCGGGAACCAGAGATGGGCCCACCGTCATGTGTGCGGTAAGCGTTAGGTCAGTCTCGTGCTTGTGTCCCCTATACACGGTGCGCATGTGGGCAAACGCCCAACCGCTGTTGTCTGGTAGCATTCTTGTGCTAGCCGAGGCGCCGAGCTGCCCGACGCCGCGGGAGGTCGAGTATGCGGACCTAAGGTTGATCCTATGTGTGCCATCTCAGTACCTTGTCGGTGCTAGACCGAACAAGCAGATGCATTTCTACATTTGTATCGAGAAGACCGGCAGGGAAATGTAGTACTTATGTTGTTGTTACTGTTAGACTTAAGCGATGCTTCTCAGGTGCGTAGAGCATACGTGTTGTGCGAATGTACCCCAGTTGTTTTTTTAGCACTCCTTAATAATTTGACGAGTTATTGGTCCAATCAGCTTGATGTTGTCATGTTGCAAAGTCCGCTTGCTCTGGATAGACTGGCAATACCGCGTGCTCCCTCTCCCCATGTCAGTGTCACATGTTCCATGGGCCCACCTGCCAGTGTCCCGCCCCCCTTAAGTCTGATGGTTATAATCTGATTTTCGTTGCATTGTTTATATGTAATCTACGTTGATAATGCAATATGAAAATGGCACATACACAACTTCTAAAGTGGAAGCACTCACACGCTGCTATTGCACATATTTCTCAATATAGCTCGACAAACCCATTACAATAAATGTACTCGCACTAAACACAACCAAAATTGCAACCATCCTAAACAACATCTAAACCCACATCACATCGTTGTCGTCGGAGTCCACCTCGATTGGTGACACTGCCGTGCCCTTCCCAGTGACATCCACTCCCGCCCATGGCTTGCCCTTCGCCAAGGAGGCAATAATGGCGTTCTACATAGCTTCGTCCCCGTCGTCCTCCACATCGGAATCGACAATGACGAAGGTGACGGGGTTGGCGTGGACCGAGCACCGTCGCGCCTGGCGGCTCCTACTCGAGATCGACGCCTCATCTGTCCTTCTACAGGTAGGAGGGGCCGAGCTCAGAGACGTAGCGTCGTCGCTCCTCTCAAGAAACCACGGCCATTTGATACTGCGATGGTAGGATCTTGGGGTGGATCTGCCGCAGTGAGCCCTACCGAAAGCGGTGGAGCGGATGGATCTGCCGGCACGAGCCACGACAAGTTCCTAGGAGGGAGTAAGATTGTGGGCCAGGCATGTCTGGTTCCTGAGCAAGGCCTCCTAGTGATATGTACGTGGGCAGGGTGCCAAAATTTTTTGTCCAATGCGCGCGAGAGGGCCTTTGAACCAAGAAGGCGCGAGGTTTGGTTGACAAGTCCGCACGCTAGGTCCCCCACCTATCAGCCGAATGTGGACGGTAGGATTCTGCCTGAGTTATTAAGTGGGGATAAATCACGCTTCACCACTACCCTGACATCCAAAGGCTCCTCTTTTCGGAAATAAATTCTATGAGACCCGGTCTATATTCACTACAGGATAGACCCATCTTGATGCATAACCGATAGAAAAAAGACTAATTAACAGACGAAAAAAGTCTAGAAAACTAAAAAAACAGACACATGTTAGCCATAGGAGTAGGTCTATCAATAGACCCGGTCTCATAAGATTTATTTCCCCTCTTTCCTCTGCCCTCGCTCCCCTCGCTCATGGCTCGCAGCTCATGCAGTTCGTCTCGGGCGGAATCAGGGTCGGCTCAACACCGTTAGGCGGGTGCCCCCATCAGGTACCGGAGGGCGCCCTATGATTACTACCCTGATATGCTGTGTTTGTGTGGTGAGAAGATGCCAAGATGGATTTCATGGACCGGCGAAAATACTGCAGGAAAATTCAGCAACTGTAGCATCAGAGCGGTAAGTTCCTACTGTAGGTACAATGGTAACCCGAATCCGGAAAACGTAATGTAATTCTTTTTTTTCTTTCCTTCCATCTACTTCGCAGGAAGGGAGGGGGACTGGCTGTGAAAAGTTTGTGTGGATCGAAAAGCCACTGACAGGTTTTCACAGAGAGCTTGTTCAGGATCTACGTGATGCTATTTGGTACAAGAAAGAGGAGATTCAGGCGATGGAGCGAGAGATCCGGGAGCTTCGCCAGGTGCAAGGGAGGCAGGGGCAGGGAGGTGGTGAGATAGACGGGCTCAAGATTAAGCCAGATAGTGGAAACAATTTCCTCATTATCTGGGCATTATCTGTTGCATTTGCAGTTTATGTTGCCATATCAATGTCCAGCAGCTGAAATAAGTTGCTGCTTCGTGGAGTGTAGCAGCCAGCTTAGAACTTGTTTTTCAGCCCAGAAACTTCTCATAAGTGTAATGCCAATAACATGGATTTATTAAGCGCCTATAAATAATTCATGTATGTGCCACTAACACCCATCAATTTTGGAGACCCCTTAACCGCTCAGCTATCGCGATTGTTCAGATAGTAGTGGCATAGTCACAATTTTAGATTCAACTAGTGGCCTCGGCCGTATCCAATCTTAAAGTCACGATACATTTTACTCCGAGTACGGGAGGCAAATTGTTTTGCCCGACAAGTTCCACGCACACAGCTCCAGAGTTTAACCGAAGTACATATATAGGTTCAAGTTCAATACATCATTAGGCTTGTACACTGCTAGCCTTCTTTCTCTGCTTGGGTGCCAACTTTCTTCCTCTTGCCTTCACGTCCACTGGCTTCTTCATCTCCTGCCTTCTTCCTCTTCCTGGGTGCCAATTTTCTTACCTTCACCTACCCTGCATCTCCGGGTCGAGGGAAGTCAGGCCAATCAGCACCAGAATCTTGTCCAACATCATCATTTTGGTTTTCTTCCGACAGCAAAATCACTGAGTCGGCTGTCTTGTTTCTTACCTTGTGCTTCCTGTAAAAAAAAGTACATGGATTACTACCTTATATCTACAGACTATAAACAATTTTTTTGTGAATGTACCATCTCATAACTAGGTTTGGGAGCATTAAGGGGACAGCCCGCTGCTCTATGGCCTATAAGATGGCAAGTCTTGCATCTTTTTTTGCCCTTCTTGGTAGCACAGAAAGCCGAACCCTTCTTCTCGAGAAAATTCTTAAACCTATTCACCTGAGGTCTTCCTCTGCTCCTTTTTGTAACTGGCTGGCAAAGCTCAAAAGGCAGTTGGACTTGAGGCCACTAAGATGGGTCTGTACATGGCTCGACGGATCCAGCAGATGTAGCTCTGATCTTTTCCATAGAGTAGTAGTCTGACAAATACTGATCCAAATGTGGTAGAATTCTTTTCTTCACCAAGAAGGCCAAGGCATGGTCGCAAGGTTTCCCGGTATGCTGCCACTCTAAGCAGGTGCATTCTCGTAGCTCGATGTTCACAACATCCCTTTTGCCACTCTTGGACATATCGACCACCTCACAGGTGCTGCTGGTTGACGGGAGAACCTTAAGATGAGCAAGTCCCCGGCTTCTCTTACGCAGTTGCTGTACAACTGGCGGTAACATATGTCCTCTAAGTCTCCTACCGATCTCTCTCCTTATATTTAACAGCTTCATGATCATACCACGTATGCTGTCCATCAAGATATGAACAGGACGCACTTTTATGTCCTTCACCCAGTTATTAAGGTATTCTGCAAGGTTGTTGTTTATGTAATAAACTTTGATGTCAAGGTTGAATTGAATCCTCTTCCATAGCTGCAAATGATGGATGGCTAAGTACTCTGGAAGTTCAGGGGCTTCCGCAAAAATCTTGCTCATGAAATATTCGCTGCTACTAGGTTTGTAAACTCTAGTAGCAGGAAACATGTAACAAAATATGTTGCCTGCATAGTGTGAGTACAAGTTGAGCATCATATGGGCATGGCATTCACTACCTTCAGCTCGCGGGAACACCTCCTTCACTGCATTCGCCAGCCCTTTGCATGCATCCGTGGATATAGCCAATGGATCCATGTGGCCTATTGATCTCCATTTCTGTTTCAAATAGCCTGAATGCCACTGGGAACATCCAGTTGTGACCATCAAGTGATGTGGCAGATGGAAGGCAGCCTTTCCATTTGCCAGTTAGGACAGTGCTGTCTACACTCAGATATGGCCTACAGTCGTCCTTCAATCCCTGGATGCAAGGTTTAAGCGCCATGAAAAATCTTTTGAAATATATTTTACCACGTACTGATTCGGTGTCAATCTCCACAACACTCCCGGACACCTAGCTTGTACCTCCACCTTGAAGTTGTACAGCATCCTGAAGCTATTGGTCCAATCCCCGTGCAAGACCCCCAGAGCTTTATCTTTACCTTTCCAAACCGTGTAATACGGTAGGACAATGTTGTATTTAGAACCGAGGCTAGTCTAAATATTCTTCACGGTCTTCTTAGGGTTATGCTTTAGTATGGACATAGATTGTATAGCCACCCACTCTATATCAGCCATTGAGGATTTCAGTTTGCTGCCTGTCGGACACATGTGTGGAGGGCCCATTCTGTTCACCTGCAACACAGATTCATTTAAAAGATAAGAAGAGTCGACTAGTTGCCAGAAAGATATCGCACAACAATTGTAGTTATAGAGTGAAAAGAGAGAAAGTTCTAATGGTTTGCTGCATTCATTGCCTAGTACCCTGATTGCCTTCGACGTAGGTAAGGCTATTGTTGTGATTCTCCATGGACAATGTACCTCAGCCCATCCATTCATCCACGTTAACTTGCAAACGGCCTCATACCTCTAGGCAGTGTTCTTCCGTCGATAAACGTTGAACTCCCCCTTGATACAAAAATGCCGGAATGACATCCTAAACTCATGCATGCTACTGAACTCGGTGCCAACCAAAATTATAGGATACTCATGGTCATGTTTCATTTCTTCTACTTCAACACCCAAATCATTGACTAGAATACCAGCCTCATCGTTAAGTTCCTCGTCTATTTCATCATCACCAGATTCTTGATCCTCTACAGTGCCTTCTTCTTCTTCATCTGATTCAGAATCCTAGACATCGTCTCTAATGCCTAGTACTGCACACATCATACTGACTCCCATGGGTGGGGCTGCACCATCGTCTCCACCCGGATGGAACGGAACATTGCCCCAATCCACCTCACCGGCAACTCTGTTTTCTCCAAGATACTCGGTTGGTTTTGCTGCAACCACATGGGGTGGTCTTACGTTTGCACGCATCCCAGGTACTTCAGTAGACAAATAGTAGTCAGAATCAATTTCATCTTGACTGTATAGAACCCTCTTGCTCTTCCTGTGTACATCCTCCTTCCTGATGTAATCTTTCCTGATGGTATTAGTAGGGCTTGACATCTGTGTTCCATTCCCCATCGAACTAGGCTTTTTGCTGCCGCTCTTGGGTGTGATCTCCTTCCTGCCTCCCCTCACGGGTGTTGGCTCCAGGGTGCTGGCATTATTGCCTGACTTCTGCGGCGTGTTCTTCTTCAAATTAGCCCTTTTGCTACTACTATTGGGCGTGTTCTTCTTCGTGCTGGCATTATTGCCTGACCTCAGCAGTGTGTTCTGCTCCAAATTAGCCCTTTTGCTGCTACTATTGGGCATGTTCTCCTTCGTGTTCGCATTATTGGCTGACCTTAGCGGTGTGTTCCGCTCCAAATTAGTATTTTTTCTGCTCCCACTGGGTGTGGTAGCCTCCATGCTGGCCTTCTTCACCTCTTTGCTACCACTCATGGGAGTGTTCACCACTGTGCTAGCCCTCTTAGAGTTTTTGCTACTACCGTTCGGTGTGGCATTTTGACTGGATCTCAGGGGTGTACTCTGCGGCATGGTGCCTTTTTTCGTGCCACTCTTGGGCATCCTCTTCTCTGGCGTGGTCTCCTTGGTGACATTCTTCTTCGGGGTGCCCTTTCTGGGGATGCTCTTCCTGCTCCTCTTGATGACGCTCCTCTGTAAGACTCTCCTCTGTTCGAAGATATCCTTAGTCACACCAGCCCCAGTGATGGCATGGATCAGGTCACGCATGCCTTCTAAAAGTCCATAATCTCTATTGTCGAGTTCCAATTCCTCTCCAACCATTTGCACTATCAAGTGGAAGTACACTTCACCTCTATAATGTTTCCTTGTAAACGGTACAACTAAATCCCTGGTATCTTTCACTTCGATAGCCTTTTTGCTCCTGTAACCAAAATATAACAAACATGCTTCCTAGGAGGACCCCCACAGCACCTTCACACGTAATGATGCCATCAGGTCAGATAGCTCTACCACTTCAGGATCGTATCTGCCAAGGATTACATCAAACTCGTCATAGAATTTTTCTGTGCCATCATCTAATTTTGCAGTATAATCCGAGACACCGATACGAAAGATTACTTTGCCATCATCAGGTTCTGCAGGATAGAAACCTCTGATAGGTTCGAGAGGTGGAGCGGCACCATCAGACCTAGCCACAATGCCACCATCGCCATCACCAGCATCATCGTTAGCTGGATCAACCTCGGTGGAAGTACCAGGACCAGGAGCAAGGCAAGGGCCCTTAGCAGCGGGATCAACCTCAATGGAAGTACCAGGACTAGCGCTTGTGTCACGGAAATATTACTGACATGAGGGTCCCGACCGTCTACTTCACGGGGCAGTTTCACAGAATGTTTGGATTTGGTAGGGGTGAGATGAGTTTGCATCGAAATGGCCCCTCTCGGTAGTTGGCGGCCCAACATTTCGAAACGCGGCAATTTCAGGCAACTTAGGTACCGCGGTGCACTCTCCTGGGAACTTTGGTACCGCAAAACGAACATGCCCCACATACTGGGTTTGCGACCCACACTCCTTTTTTTAGTTCTTTGATAAAGTTGGCGTTAGTAAGGCGGTGGAGCTCCTTTCCAATGGCTTTACACTTTGGTTCTGCGAAGCGACGAAGTGGTTGTTTTACTGGCTTTGCCTTTGGATCCAAATTTAATGTGTGCTTGGCAAGTTCCCTGGGAATTCCCGGCATGTCAGGAGGTAGCCATGCGAAAATATCCTAGTGCTCACGGAGGAACCCGATGAGCGCGCTTTCCTATGTGGAACCAAGATTGGAAGCCACAAATGTTGTTTTTGTTGGGTCGAAGGGGTGTATCTGTACTTCTTTTGTGTCTGTTGTAGTGTCAAAAGCCTGATCAGGATTGACACGTGGTACTTCCAGTGGTTCTGTGATTGTTGAAGTTTTGAGTTGTTCGAACTCCATTGCCATCTCGAAAGATTAAGAAATTTTGTTGCACTCCCGATCACAATTGTCGGCACGTGTGAAGCTTCCTTTTACTGTGATGATTCCTTTTGGTGCTGGCATTTTCCTGACTAGGTACGCATAATGCGGAACTGCCATGAACCGTGCGAAAGTTGGTCGTCCTAGGATGAGATGATATTGTGATGGCCTGTCCATGACTTTGAATACGAGTTTTTCTCGCCTGAAATTTACTTTGGAACCAAAAACAACGTCAAGAAATACTTTTCCTAAAGGAACTTCGGCTTTACCTGGTACTATTCCATCGAAAGATGTTTCTATTGGCACTAGATTGTCCAGGGGATAGCCCATTATTCTTAGTGTTTTTGCGTAGATCAGATTTATGCTGCTTCCTGCATCCATGAAGACCTTGCTCATATCGAACCCGCCAATTTGTGCTTCGTTTATCAAGGTTGAGTGACCCGGTCGTGGGACCCAAAGCGGGTGATCGACTCTACTGAATGTGATTTCTTGCTCTGACTAGTGGAGATATTCGGGTGTGGTTGATGTTGCTGTTTCCGCCATATTGATTTGCCTTGTGATGAGTTTCTGGGTTCTGTTGGATGGACGCCCTTTCTAAATCATGGACATTGCCCCTTTTAACCTAGGGTATTCACTGTTTTGATCAATTGTGTTTTGTGGTAACACTGCTGGTGGTGGTGGTGGTGGTGCGCCGATGGCTAATGTGCCAAGTGCAGATGTGTATCCTCGGTTTGCCGCTTCAGTTGCTTTTGCATTACATAGCTCCTACATCTTCAAGAATGTTCGACAGTCTTTCATGAGATGGTTAGATTGTCGTCTGCCTACTGAGTCGACGTAATAATGCATATTACAGGGTCCTTCCAGCATTTGCATCACGGATACGGGTGGGTCTCGAGCTCTTGGCTGGTACCGCTGTATTGACTGGCTTCCTCCAACGTCATCCCTGTTATGGCGGTATCCGCCATTGTAGTCATTGTTTCTCTTGTTACCTTCACCCGAGAAACCGGCTACGACGTAACTTGGTCCCATGTTTCCATCGTTGTTCCTTCTTCTTCTATCGTTGCCACGTTTATCCCTATCTTCTTCGGGTGATCGCGTACACTTATTATGTAGCACGTCTTCTCCATCAGCCCAATGATTTGCTATTTCCATTAATTGTGAGATTGTTTTGGGTTTAACCCGTCCCAATTCTTCTATGAATTCTCGGCGACAGAGGTCATCGTTGAAGGCATCGATGGCCCTTTCGTCGGATATGGACTCAGGTGAGTTTTTATGATATTCCATCGTTGGATGAATGCTCTGAAGGAAATATGCCCTGAGAGGCAATAATAAAGTTGTTATTATGTATTCCTTGTATATGATAGATGTTTATTTTGCGTGCTATAATTGTATTGATAGGAAACGTCAATACATGTGTGTTTAATAAACAAATAAAAGGTTCCTATTTATGCCTCTCTTATAGACTAGCTCGTTGATTAACAAGATGATCAAATTTTCCTAATCATGGACATTGGATGTTGTTAATAACGAGGTCACAACATTTGTGAAATGATATGATGAACATTCATCCGAAGTATAGCATTATGATCAAAGTCATTATGTTTATATTGCTATAACATCATACGAAGTAATCTTTATCCTTAGACCATGAGATTATGTTAATTGCTGACATCAGAAGAGTAACTTGATAACATCAAACGTCACACCGTAAAAGGGCGACTATAAAGATGGGTTCAGATACTCCGAAGATATTATGTTGAGGCTCATGGATCAAGAGTGGAATTTGTCAATCCCGATGACAGATAGATATATTCTTGGCCCTCTCGGTGATATCACATTAAGATAGCTTGCAAGCAAGTGATGTGATCACTAGAATGTTATATCACGGGAACAAGAAAAGAGTGCATGTCAGTAACGAGATCAAACTAGGTATTTGGATACCGATGATCGAATCTCAGACATGTAATATATAATGAGACAAAGGTATTAAATTACTAGCGTTAAAGGTTCTCACGATCACAGAAGTCATCGTTGAATGTGCAGGAGTCAGTATGGATCTCCAGGTCCCGCTTCTGATTATTGATTTGAGAGGACTCTCAATCATGTCTGCATTATTCGCGAACCGTAGGGTGACACACTTAAGGGTTACCAAACACCATTTTGGAGCACATATGTTTCAGACGAAAGAATTGCAAAGCGCTCAAATTATTTTGATGGAAACCAGAATTATTTCGGGTGAAATTGCAGAAACTGGTTCTGCATGTGATATTGAAATGTTACAAGGGGTTTTATGTGAATGTTTGTTAATTAAAGTAATTAACAAAAATTCTGAATAAAATAAATAAAAGAGTTTTATTAAATGAGAGTTGCATTAAATTTGGTGGAAATTTAATGCATGTGAGTGGAACTTTGGGTGGAGGCTAAATTGATGTGAGTGGAGCTTCCACCGCATGAATGAGGAAGAGGTGGGGGCACCCCCCATGGGCGCCGGCCATGGGAGGGGAGGAGCCCCCCTCTCCTATAAAAGGCCCCCCTCTCCTCCCTCACAAAGCACACCTCCTCGTGAAGGATCTCTCTCCCCCTCTAGATATATTCCCCCATGGTCTCGGATTAGCGAGATACATGTTCTCGGTGGCATTGCGTCTGGAAGGAGTTGCTGCTTCTGCTGATTCACTGGAGCGAGGAGGTGGAGGTTGTTCGGTGGCCTGAACGTGTGTGCGAGGACGGATGCGCTGCTGATTTACTAGGACTTCGACACGATCTTGAGATCGGCAAGCGTACGACTACATCATCCACGAGTTCCAACTCGTTAACAAAGCCTTGTTGTCTTCGAGGATAAGTTCTCTATGGATGTATATCCACCCGTTGCTTGTATCTAGTAGATAGATCTTGGCGTATAGTTCCCATCGAGGAAATTTTTCGTTTTCTATTCTGCAAACCCAACAGTGGTATCAAAGCCTGATCTATGCGTAGGTGCTTTGCAATGATGATCATGTTATTGCTTCTTTCATGTATTTTGGATATTGTTGGCATAGTGGAATGAAGCGGCCCGAACAAACCTTACATGTCATCGCACATGAGACCGGTTCCACGACTGACATGCAACTAGTTTTGCATAAGTGGCTGGCGGGTGTCTGTCTCTCCTACTATAGTCAATATCTGATTTACAACGAGTTGCTAATAACTTGGTTATCCTCGTTGTGGTTCCATGTTCGTAGGTAAGACCGGTTCTATCTCCGAAAGCCCTAAGCCACATAAAACTTGCAATGGATAAATTAGAGATGTCTAGTTTAGATCGTTGCTGGGCTAGTGTATTGATATGGTAATGTTGTAAGTAGATACTCTTACAACACACTTAACGTGTAAGTTCCATAGACCTTGGCCTTACACACAAAGGAATAATAAAGATCATACCACGCTGCATATGATAGAGATCAAATTCATGGATCGTGTTTCGAGACATTACATGATGATCGGGTGTACTCGACTCTACGCTTTCATACAACGGGTGTAAGACAGTTTTACACACGCGAATACTAAGGTTCTTACTTGGCGAGCCTAGCATGTACAGACATGGCCTCGGAACACGGACCGAAAGGTTAAGCATGGGTCATATAGTTGATATGATGCCCATATAGATGCTCACCTTTGAAGCTACACCGCCTCACGTTATGATCGGACTTGGTGTAGTGGATTTGTTCATGTAATCACCAAAAAGACACGAGGGATGTCGTTTTTGAGTGGGAGTTCATTAGTAATTTGGATTCGTTGAACTCAATATATCATAAACTTAGTCTAAATAAACTTTACAAATTCTATTATAGATGGCACCACCTGCTTTTAATTTCAATGTGTTCATGGAGAAAGAGAAACTTGCTGCGAATGGTAGCAACTTCACCAACTGGCTAGGAATTTGAGGATTCTCTTCACTGCTGCACAAAAGCAATATGTGCTAGAGGCGCCGCTAGGACCCACACCAGCTCCTGATGCCCCTGACGAGGAAAAGAATGTCTATATAACTCGTCAGTAGGACCACAACTTAGTTCATTGCGGCATACTGTATGGGCTAGATCCACAACTTCGAAAGCGTTTCGAAAATGGCAATGCTTTTGATACCATGGGAGAATTGAAAATGATTTTTGATACCCATGCTGCCGTAGAGAGTTATAATGCTTTTGAAAAGTTCTTTAGCTACATGATGGAGGAGAATAGCTCCGTTAGTGAGCACGTACTCAAAATGTCTGGGTACGCTGATAAGCTTGTGTCCTTGGGAATAACGATTCCCATTGACCTAGGCATACATCATGTTCTCCAATCTTTGCCACCTAGCTACAAGAGCTTCGTGATGAACTATAACATGCAGGGCATGAAGAAGTCTCTTCCCGAGCTTATGTCAATGCTTAAAACTGCAGAAGTGGAGATTAGGAAAGAACATCAAGTGTTGATGATCAATAAGACCACCAGTTTCAAGAAAGACAAGAAAGGCAAGTAGAAGGGAAAGAAGGGCGGAAAATCTATTGCCACACCTGAGAAGAAATACCGAGCTGGCCCTAAGTCTGATCCCGAGTGCTACTATTGCAAGGGGACTGGCCATTGGAAGCGCAACTGCCCCAAGTATTTGGCGAACAAGAAGGCCGGCAAGGCAAACAAAGGTATATGTTCCCTAAGTCTGATACCGAGTGCTACTATTGCAAGGGGACTGGCCATTGGAAGCGCAACTGCCCCAAGTATTTGGCGAACAAGAAGGCCAGCAAGGCAAACAAAGGTATATGTGATATACATGTTATTGATGTGTACTTGACTAGTACTCACAATAGCACCTGGGTATTTGATACGGGATCGATTGCTAATATATGTAACTCGATTTAGGGGCTGTGGAACAAGCGACAACTAGCAAGGGATGAGGTCACGATGCGGGTCGGCAATGGATCAAGAGTTGATGTGATCGCCATCAGAACGCTTCCTCTCCATATGCCATCGGGATTAGTTATAAATCTAAATAATTGTTATTTGGTTCCTGCACTGAGCATGAACATTGTATCCGGATCGTGTTTGATGCAAAGTGGTTATTCCTTTAAATCTGAAAACAATGGTTGTTCGATTTATATGAATGATATCTTTTATGGTCATGCACCTGTGATGAATGGTTTATTTCTGCTGGATCTCGATAGTAGTATTACACAAATTCATAATGTTGATGCTAAAAGGATTAAACTTGATAATGATATATCTGCATATATGTGGCACTGCCGTCTAGGTCATATTGGCGTTAAACGCATGAAGAAACTCCAATCTGATGGACTTTTAGAATCACTTGATTTTGAATCATTTGATACATGTGAGCCATGCCTTATGGGCAAGATGACTAGAACGCCGTTTTCCGGTTCAATGGAATGGGCGACGGATTTATTGGAAATCATACATACTGATGTATGTGGACCAATGAGTGTGTCAGCACGAGGTGGATATCGTTATTTTGTTACTTTCACGGATGATTTGAGTAGATACGAGTATATCTATTTGATGAAACATAAGTCTGAAACCTTTGAAAAGTTCAAAGAATTTCAGAACGAAGTGGAAAATCATCGTAACAAAAAGATCAAATTTCTACGGTCCAACCGTGGAGGAGAGTATCTTAGTTACGAGTTTAGCACACATATGAAAGACTGTGGAATAGTTTCACAACTCACGCCTGCCGGAACACCACAACGTAATGGTGTGTCATAACATCGTAATCGTACTTTATTGGATATGGTTCGATCTATGATGTCTCTGACTGACTTGCCACTGTCATTTTGGGGTTATGCACTAGAAACCCCTGCATTCACTTTAAATCGGGCACCATCTAAATCCGTTGAAACGACACCGTATGAATTATGGTTTGGAAACAAACCTAAGTTGTCATTTCTTAAAGTTTGGGTATGCGATGTTTATGTGAAGAAACTTCAGCCGGATAAATGTGCAGGAGCGCTTCTGGTTATTGATTTGAGAGGAGTCTCAATCATGTCTGCCTTATTCATGAACCATAGGGTGAAACACTTAAGGGTTGCCAAACACCATTTTGGAGCACATATGTTTCAGACGAAAGAATTGCAGAGCGCTGGAATTATTTCGATGGAAACCGGAATTGTTTCGGGTGAAATTGCAGAAACTGGTTCTACATGTGATATTGTAATGTTACAAGGGGTTTTATGTGAATGTTTGTTAATTAAAGTAATTAACAAAAATTCTGAATAAAATAAATAAAAGAGTTTTATTAAATGAGAGTTGCATTAAATTTGGTGGAAATTTAATGCATGTGAGTGGAACTTTGGGTGGAGGCTAAATTCATGTGAGTGGAGCTTCCACCACATGAATGAGGAAGAGGTGGGGCACCCCCCATGGGCGCCGTCCATGTAAGGGAAGGAGCCCCCCCCCCCCTCTCCTCCCTCACAAAGCACACCCCCTCGTGAAGGATCTCTCTCCCCCTCTAGATATATTCCCCCATGGTCTCGGATTAGCGAGATACATGTTCTCGGTGACATTGTGTCTGGAAGGAGTTGTTGCTTCTGCTGATTCGCTGGAGCGAGGAGGTGGATGTTGTTTGGTGGCCTGAACGTGTGTGCGGGTACGGATGCACTGCTGATTTGTGGCGCTAGGACTTCGACACGATCTTGAGATCGGCAAGCGTACGACTACATCATCCACGAGTTCCAACTCGTTAACAAAGCCTTGTTGTCTTCGTGGGTAAGTTCTCTATGGATGTATATCAACCTGTTGCTTGTATCTAGTAGATAGATCTTGGCGTATAGTTCCCATCGTAGGATTTTTTTTGTTTTCTATGCTGCGAACCCAACATGATCTTATTGATTCGCCATATTTTTGTTTGCATGCCCGCAACTGCTCCAAGGATGCAGGTCGTTTAAACGTGGATTCGAAGTGTGATGGCTCAAAATATATCAATCTCGTTGGGAACCCCAAGAGGAAGGTACGATGAGCACAGCAACAAGTTTTCCCTTAGTTATGAAACCAAGGTTATCGAACCAGCAGGAGCAAGGAAACAACCCCAAGGTGTTGTCTCCAACTTGGAATCCTACACAATACAACCACAGAACTTTGCCCCAACTTACAGTGAGGTTGTCAATCTCACCGGTTTTGCTGAAACAAAGGATTAAGCATATTGTGTGGAAGATAGTAATTGCTTGCAGAAAGTAAACAGTAAACAGTAAATAGTAGACGGTAGATTGATGGTAAAAGAATGGACCGGGGTCCATAGTTCACGAGAGGTGATTCTCCTTAAGATAGATGACATGTTGGGTGAACAAATTACACCGGGGCAATTGATAGACACCGAGAAAGCATCATGCATATACTAATCATCTTGACTCCTATGAGATTTGATTGTGTATTACAACATTATACATACACCATAATCCAACTGCATCTATGACTAATAATCCACCTTCAGGTCATTATCCTAACCCCCTCCAGTATTAAGTTGCAAGCAACATATAATTGCATTAAGCAAAGTGTGTAAATGTAACACCCTCGGAATCGGCACTATGCAAGTTTTAGCGAATCCCGCCAAACCCGCATAGAAACGATTCAAAGGTGCCCACCAGGCACTTTCGTGCGGGTGGAAAACGAAGTAATAACATTACACAACAGTCCTCGATGGGACCCACAGAACAGATATATATACAACAGCGACTCTATGAGTCAGGAATACAGATATAATATACAAAGATCCAAATCACCTTGAAAACGATATAGCGCCCGACTACGGACAAGATGCAAATGGGGCTAAGAGCCCTGAAGATCAACCAATGGCGTCCATAACCCTGCCCAGGCCAAGCCGGAAGGGTAACCCTGCTAACGACGGCGATCTCAAACCTGCTAAACAAAAGGGGTGCCGACAAAGGGCAAAGGAAAAGGAGGAGCGTCAGTACTGAGGCCAGTACACGGCGAGGCTAGAATTCGGCGGTCCTCGCCTACATAGGTATGGTGGACTGAAGCGGCAGCGCAGCATGCACTAAACAACCTATAGAGACTCGATATAACTGTCGGCTATCAGAGAGGGATAAGAAAGACCTATTCGGAACCATCCTGATGCTACCACCAAACATACCCATCCTGGTGTTTCCCCCTCGAGACCAAACGAGGAAGTCAACCGAGGAACTCACACAGTTAGCAATTTTATTTATTCAGTTATCGTTGCAACAATTACTAGTCAGGTCTAGATAGTCATCCTGATAAAATAAGCAGTGGGCAGTTTTATTTAACCATTCCGTTGTAGTTGCGACACTTACTAGTCAAATACAATTAGCATGAGATATCCCAAAACCCAGCAGTTGTTGGTACTTTTATTTAGCCATTCCGTTGTAGTTGAGCTGATTACTAGTCACATCGGATACAAGTCAAATTATAACAGTAAACTTTAGTTATAGTTGTCTATGATCGAGAACTGTGCTCCAAGTCGTCCATAACCGCGGACACGGCTTTTCGAAAAGATTTAACCCTGCAGGGGTGCACCAAAGTATCCACATGCACTTCGACCCTTTTTGCCAGATCAATTAACATACACCCATCGGTATGTCGGCGGGGCCTAAGTCATGACGTTTCCCAGACCCAAAGCAAGTACATGGGGGCCACCCCACTAAGTCTACCCGCAACGAAGTCGGCCGGTCTCCGAGACGGACTCAGGGTTTGCGTCAGTGGCTGTAAACGACTGAGAACCCGAAAATTGACTGGGCTTGTCGATACCGCGAAAACACTCCGCTTACCTAAACAGTACAGTGTGCAGTAGCTCGCACAATTTAAATGAAGCTGTAAAGCATGGCATAAGTACAGGATAGTAAATAAAACCTCAAACTAGTTGTGGCCCCCGGTACAATACTTTGAAATCAGGTACTAATCGATGGGGTGCCCACACATCCCACATGTGGTTAGCGCGCTCGATCTCGGAACAGGTGTCAAGAACTCGGGGTCCTACGGGACACCAGTGAGCGGTCGGAAACCAAATATTGTCTATCACCCACCGGTGCCTCTGCATTTACCTACTTCAATTTTAGTTGTTAAACAGTAATTAAAGCCATGATCATCTCCAACATTAAACACACGGCAATACTCCAACAACTGTGGTACTTGACGACACACAACAGCACTTGAGCAAGCGACTACGACGCGCAAGTCCAACTATCTACCAAACAACAGGTAATAGGATGTGTCCAAGGCAATATGAGGCTGCAAGGGATATCACAGGCACGAAAACTAGAGCAACGCAACACGGATAGCAATAGATCAACAGGAGGGAATAAATACTATAAAAGTAAGATAGGTAGAAAGGGGGAGATGCTCGCCTGAAAACATTGCCGAAGGTTTATCCGAAGATCGGATTGACACTCGCATCAACTCATCGGCCTAGTCCGTGAAGAAGCAAAACACTAGCACAAACACCGGATGCACTGTTTAATACTATGACAGAAGATCGGGCATGATGCATGTATGATGTATGACATGGCAGGCATGCGATGTAATTAGGTCATATTAAGAGGAACCGAGGCCCCGACAGATAATTAATAGGTTCATGTTATTTAGCTACCCTGCAATTTAAATGTTGTCTTAACAAGGCAAAATTATATTACCGGTTTGCTACACAAATTTAAATGGAACCAATATGAGACTAGAAATGTCCGCATATGGTCTCCATGATTAATTATGAGGTGAATCGGCATAATGCCCCCAAACCACACAAATATGCATGCGAGATGAACAATTTAATATGCATCAGTTGATAATGTCATATTATAAAAATAATGGGGTCTCGGATAGGGAATCACATTAGGGTTCGGCGAACTTGGGCTCCGAGGGGTTCGGGGTCGGTCTCAGGGTCCGGATCTGGGGTTCGGTCTCGCCGGGATCGTTCTCGGATAACAGAGTAGATCTTGGCGTTCCACGAAGAGGGACTTGGTTCGGCGTCGGGGCGCATCGGATTCGTCCTGGTCGATGTCGATCTTGTCGTCGATGGCGAACTTGAGTGGATCGGGTACCGGGTCTTCGGATCCGGGAAGAAGATCTTGTCGCACGGGCGTCAATGCTTCCGGGAAGGAGAACTGCTCGTTTAGGGCTCGGCGTCTGGGGTGAAGTACTTGGTGGTACCGAGAAGGAGGCCTCGTCGCATCCGATGGATCGGTCCTCGGGGTCCATGAAGGCGTTCTTGGGTCCGGGGTTCTTCGGCTCCACTTGGGCGGTCTTGTCGCTCCGTGTAGACGACCTTGGCGTCACGGTGGTCGATCTTGGGCCGGTGCCGTGGTCTTTGAAAGATCTTACCGTACACATCGAAGAACTCGGATTCAGGTCGGGTGTCGGTGGAGTACTTGATGTTCCACGTAGAAGACCTTCGGGTTCGGTTCGCGGTTCCTCGTCGACGGCTCGGGGTCATGGTACCCGGAAGGAGATCTTGTCGGTAGTCCCTACAACTTGTTCTTGGTCGATCTTGTCTTTAGCCCCACTCCGTATTCTTGTCTCCAGAGTACCATCACACAACACTACACGCACAGAATCTGCACTGAATAGCGAAAAGCACCAGGCACACACGCGGCTAGGAGAAGGACGGCCGGACTTGACACGAGGGGAGGGCGGTGTCGGCGGTTCTCTGCGGGGTGGCGCCACGGCCGGCAGGGAGCAGAGGCGCTCGGCCGGGCTCAGGGAGCTTCACCGAGAGGAGCAGGGCCGCGGGGAGCGGAGGGCGGCGGTGGGGGAGGCCGGAGCCGCGAGGCGGCGGGGTCGGCGCCGGTGGAGCAGAGGGACCCGAGGCGGCGGGGTCGACGATGCGGGGGCGGGGCGACGCGGTCAAGTGGCGGTGGAGCTTGGCGATGGAGGCCGTCGAGGAAGGTCGCGGGCGAGGGCGGTCAAGATGGCATCGTCGGCGGCGCAGAGAAGCTCGGTGAAGGAAAAGCGGTAGGTGGGGAGAGGGGTGCTAGCGAGGTGGTGGGGCCGCGATGACACGGTGGAGGGGGCGGCCGGAGGAGCCCCGGGCGGAGGCGAGGAGGTGCAGGCGGCAGCGCGCGGAGGCCGGCGAGGTCGAGGCGGAGGAGGCCGATGGCGGCGACGGGGATGCGGCCGGGGCCGGGGGAGAGGGGCGGGGACGAGGGAGGAGAGACGGGGGCGCGAAGCGCGTCTCGTGCTGGTGGGGCCGGGCGCGGGGAACAGGGTGGGTGCAGGTGGCAGAGACAGGGGAGGGGGAAAAGAGAGAGAGGGACAGGCGGGCATCGGGATATGCCCCAGGTGGTGGGACCAGCGATGGGAGGGGCAGGCGCGCGGAGGCTTGCTGCCTGCCTCCTGGCGGCGGGGTGGAGGGAGGGTGAGGGAGGCGGCTGGGAGTGGAGTGGAGGCTAGGGTTAGGATTAGGGCAGTGGGGTGGTAGGTGGCTGCCGGTTGGGCCTTTTGGGCCTGGCCGGTGGCTGCCTCCCCCACTAAAATATTTAAAGTTTATTTATATATTATTTTAACAGGCTTTTGTAATTGTTTTTATACAAACAGATATATCCGAAAACACCAGCGTTTGATTTGAAATAAAAGGGAGGGGATTAATATAGAAAACCAAAAATAGGGTTTTTAGCAAAAATAGTTTTAAACAAATAGATGCATGCTGATGTTATGATGCTGCAATGCACAAAAACACCGCGATTTTCTAGTAGTGGTTTTAGCGGGATGCCACAGTAAAGCAAACAATATGATTGTCCCATGGACAAAGGATTGTTGTTTTCTCCCTAGTAGCAACAGTACATCTAGTACCTTAGAGGTTCCTGTCACCTCCCAGATTACTAGAGGCATGAACCCACTATCGAGCATAAATACTCCCTCTTGGAGTTACTAGCATCTACTTGGCCAAGATAGCTACTAACAACGGAAAGCATGCAAGATCACAAATAACATAGACATGATAGAATCAATAATCAATCTGAAATAGCATCTCCATATCCATCGGATCCCCGCAAACATGACATGTAGGATTACAAATAAATGATCTTGATAATGAACGGATCTCACAAGATCTAAACATGATAGCACAAAGGTGGAGAACCAACCATCTAGCTACTACATGGACCCGTAGTCTAGGGATGAACTACTCACGCATCACACCGGAGGCAGTCATGGTGATGAAGAAGGCCTCCAGGGTGATCTCTCCCCTCTGGCAGGGTGCCGGGAAGGGCCTCAGATCCCTCCTGGTCTAGGGATGGAGATGACGGTGGCTACAGACTCTTTCGTGGAATTTTGATCAGGTACTTAGGGTTTTTGTCCCGGGAGGATTTTATAGGCGGAAGGGCTAGGTCGGTGGAGCACTAGGGGGCCCACTCTAGGTGGTGGCGCGGCTAGGGCTGGCCGCGCCACCCTAGGGTGTGGCCGCCCTGGTGCCCCTCTTCGTCTCCCCTCCGGACTCCGTGTTGCTTCGGGTAAAATATTGACTTTGGCTTTTCTCCGGTCCAATTCCGAGAATATTTCCTTGCTAGCTTTTCTGAAACCAAAAATAGCAGAAAACAGGCAACTGACACTGTGGCATTTTGTTAGTAGGTTAGTTCCAAAAAATGTGTAAAAATACTCCAAAGTGTGGACAAAACATAAGAAACTAGATATAGAACAAGCATGGAACATAAAATATTATAGATACATTTATGACGTATCAACATCCCCAAGCTTAACTCCTTCTCGTCCTCGAGTAGGTAAGTGATAAAGAAAATAATAATTTTTGAGGTGACATGCACCATCAAAATCTTGATCAAGATATTCGTAAAACATTGATAGCTGGGATCATATTACTTTAACATAGCATGAAGATATAGTTCTAACAAAAGACATAGCAACTATGTTATAACATGAAAAGGTACAAACAAAAGATTCATGAATAATAATGCTTTGAAAGACGTTTGTTTGTTTCACATATAGAAAAGATAATGAGAATGGTATTCAGCTTGTCCCTCATAGTGTAGCAAAACATAAATGCATATGACACCTTCAAGGTTCACAAGAGTGACTAGATACAAATAGTTTAAGAACAAGCAATATCAAAGTTATGAATCAATCAACAAGTTTTGGGACAATGCACATTAAACTAAGAATGACCACTATGCTCTCTCAATAGGTGCATAATGATAAAAGATGGAGAGTCAACATAAAAGTAAAAGAAAGGCCCTTCATAGAAGGAAGCAGGGATTCAAGTCTCATAAAGAGCTTCCAAAAATTATGGTACTTATTAGCTTTCATCTCTCATTGCCCCTATCATAAGAATCTTTAAGGTCATTAAGGTTAAAGTGAACAAATATGAGGATATGATTGACAAGTTATAAGCTGAAAATCTCATGCCCCTTGCTTACGAGTATCGAATCTCATGCTACTCACCTTTAGTCACAAGTAAGTTCTTATCATTGTAAGTACATGTTTATCATAGAGAACCACCAACGGGATACCCCTTGCCCGATGATACAGAAGATTCCCCATATCAAAATGACAAGGCAAGCAGACAATGAGCATCTCAGCAATCTTTTGTATGCTATTTGCATAGGGTTTTCCCTTTTTTCTTTTTTTTTCTTTTTTTGAATGCTTCATAGATTGCTCACTATGGTTATGCTGCAGGTTTCCACCATGATTAGGCATGACTTAGACCAGCTGCCTAGGTATTTCTCTAACACATATACAAACTCCATGAGCCTTACAAGCTCCCTTTCATTTCACACCACCGGGATCCATAAGCAAAAGAACATGATATCAACTAAATAAAGTGCAATGTTGAAAGCGTTCCCCATGATACATGGTTCTGCTAATTCACAACTTACAAAGTGCAAGCATATACGCAACATAGATGGGCACAATGGTTCAAGTTTATTAAGTGCAAGAAAGTAAAGTGTGCCATCAAGTTCGTGAGAGCTTTAATCACTAATTTTCACATAACAAGTTTATTTTGGAAGGTAGATAGTAACATGAATATACTTGGAATATCAATAATGCTAATAGGTAGGTGTGGTGAACTCTTTGGAATAACTTGGTTTTATTTGGATTTGGATGCTTGAGTGGAACTCATACTTGGTACATGCGGAGGCTAGCAAAAGACTGGGAGCGACCAACTAAGAGAGCAATAACGGCCATAATCATGCAAAGCGACAAAACATTATTAATTAAAGAATAAAGTGATATTTACAAGTCGACAACTAAATGATCATAGAGGCTATGGTGACTTGGTATAGTCTTAACATGGTGTGGGCATGCGCCAAGTCAACCCAAATAAAGCATCAAAGGAGAATACCACAATATTATGCTTTAATATGCTAAAATAACGCATGATTCTTTCAAGGCACATTAAGCAATCTCAATTGTTTGTAACAAGTCATGCTACATCAATAATCACTGAGCATAAAGTCAAAGCAATATCAAGCATGACATGATAAAGTCTAAGTCACAGTCAAAAACAAGCTCCTTTTATACCACTTATAAGCATGAACTTTCTTACTCTTTCCAATCCAAATCAACTTATTTGAAACTATGTATGAATGCGGCGGTCCAACCAATTTATTTAAGCAAACCCAGCAAACAAAAACTAAAAACAAAAACGAAGACGCTCCAAGAACAACACAATTGTGCATGAAACAATAAAAATGAAGTGTTTGGAAGAAAACCTGAGATTTTTATTGATGAAGAAGGGGATGCATTGAGCATCCCCAAGCTTTGACACTTGTACTTCTTGAATATTTCTTGGGGTGACACGGGTGGCATCCCCAAGCTTGAGCTTTTGTCCATACTTCATCTTATCACATTGTTCTTCCCTACACTTTAAAATTTCCTTCATACAAAACTTCACACAATCTTCATTAGCAACATTAGTGTACTCAAGATAATAAGTCTTTAGGTTTAGTTTCAACACAAGTAAAAGTTCCATTGAAATACAAGCTACTGTAGCAATTCCTTTTAAAAGTTTAAGTGATCAAAGAGAACTCAAAGAGAAAGGGATTAAAGAGGCAAATGCAAATAATGGCAGAAATCTGTCAAAACAGACCATCAGGTAAAAAACTGATTTTTTCGAAGACCTTCTGTTGCTCAAATCGAAAAGTGTTAAACTAACGGAAGTTGGATAACAACCTGCGGCAGAAGCACAAAATATTACAGCTCAATCCTACGTACAGATATTTCACGAATTTTTACAGTGAAGCACAAAAATCTGTTTCGGGAAAACTTTCCCAAGTCTTACTTCTCTCTCATTAGAGGTTATTCTTGGCACAGAAACCACACAAAAAGGATAAGGAGAGGTTATTACAGAGGCAATAACTTCCAAGAATCAAAAAAAGAAAAATTTATTAACTAAAAAATTTGGGTTATCTCCCAATAAGTGCTTTTCTTTAACGCCTTTGAGCTAGGCATAAGAAGCAAGAATCAAGTATTATCAAATAAAGAAGCATTAAGAGCAAATTTTTTTTAATAGGAGAGGCAAAAGGAATTTTCTCTCTCTTCTTAGGGAAGTGTTCTATACCTTTCTTGAGTGGGAATTGATATTTAATGGTGCCTTCTTTCATATCAATAATGGCACCAAAGTTCTAACAAAAAGTCTTCCCAAAATAATAGGACAAGAAGCATTGCATTCAACATCCAAAACATAGAAATCAACGGGGACATAGGTATTTTTAACCATAATAAGAACATCATTAATACTCCCCATGAGTTTCTTTTTAGCATTATCATCAAGTTGGACATCTAAATAATAATCTTCCAATGGTGGTAAATCAAGCATTTCATATATTCTTCTAGGCATAATAGAAACACTACTATCAAGATCACATAAAGCTTTGACATCAAAATCATTCACTTTCATATTAATGATGGGTTCCCAACCATCTTCTAATTTCATAGGGATAGAAGCTTTATGTTTCATCTTTTCTTCTTTAATTTTTATGAGAGCATCAGTTCATAGCACTAGCATTAGGACTTTTAGCAAGATTTTGTAGGAACATAATTACTTCAGAGATATTGCAACCATCAAGGTCAAAATCATAATTACCATCGAAAGTAGTAGAGCTATTGTTTCCCATATTTCGAAGAATTTCAACATTTTTATTAGAGAAGGTTCCATTGGTTTTAGGCATTGTTGCAAAAGGAATGGGGACTTCATGTGGGTTGCTAGCATCAACATTAGTGGTGGTGATAGTACAAATACTACTATTTCTAGCGATTTCATATTTTCTTTCCCACTTAGCATGCAATTCAGCTAACAGTCTAACATTTTCATCAATTCTAACTTATCTGTCATTAGTAGCAGCAAAGGGATTTTCAACAGTTTCAGGTTTAGCAGCCATTTTATAAATCAAAGAAGATTGTGCTTCACGAATAGGTGGAGCAATAGGTGTGCACATGAAATCATTGTTGTTGGTGCTGGTGAAGTCACAAAACTTGGTATTTTCAGGAGTATTCATTTTTTTGTGTTTTTAATAAAGGAAGCAAACCAGAACAACTAATTTTTGTGTGTTTTTCATAAAAGAAACAAGCAAACAAAGTAGAAATAAACTAAGCAAAACAAAGTAAATATATTGGTTATGAAGGACTCCCCTTGTGAAGTTCTCCTTGACTCCACGGCAACGGCGTTAGAAAAAAGGCTTGATGGCTCAAAATATATCGAGCTCATTGGGAACCCCAAGAAAAAGGTATGATGAGCACAACAGCAAGTTTTCCCTTAGTTATGAAACAAAGGTTATCGAACCCGTAGGAGCAAGGAAACAACCCCAAGGTGTTGTCTCCAACTTGGAATCCTCCACAACACAACCACAGAACTTTGCCCCAACTTACAGTGAGGTTGTCAATCTCACCAGTTTTGCTGAAACAAAGGATTAAACGTATTGTGTGGAAGATAGTAATTGCTTGCAGAAAAGTAAACAGTAAACAGTAAATAGTAGATGGTAGATTGATGGTAAAAGAATGGACCGGGTTCCATAGTTCACTAGAGGTGATTCTCCTTAAGATAGATGACATGTTGCGTGAACAAATTACAGTGGGGCAATTGACAGACACCGAGAAAGCATCATGCATATACTAATCATCTTGACTCCTATGAGATTTGATTGGGCATTACAACATTATACATATACCGTAATCCAACTTCATCTATGACTAATAATCCACCTTCAGGTTATCATCCGAACCCCCTCCAGTATTAAGTTGCAAGCAACAGATAATTGCATTAAGCAAAGTGTGTAAAGTAGACAATACGATTGTCCCATGGACAAAGGATTGTTGTTTTCTCCCTAGTAGCAACATCACATCTAGTACCTTAAATATTTCTATCACTTCCCCAGATTACTAGAGGCATGAACCCACTATCGAGCATAAATACTCGCTCTTGGATTTGCTAGCATCTACTTGGCCAAGATAGCTACTAACAACAGAAAGCATGCAAGATCACAAATAACATAGACATGATAGAATCAATAATCAATCTGAAATAGCATCTAAATATCCATCGGATCCCCGCAAACAAAACATGTAGGATTACAAATAGATGATCTTGATCATGAATGGAGCTCACAAGATCTAAACATGATAGCACAAAGGAGGAGAACCAACCATCTAGCTACTATATGGACCCGTAGTCCAGTGATGAACTACTCACGCATCACACCGGAGGCAGGCATGGTGATGAAGAAGGGCTCTGGGGTGATCTCTCCCCTCCAACAGGGTGCCGGGAAGAGCTTTAGATCCCTCCCGATCTAGGGATGGAGATGACAGCGGCTACAGACTCTTTCATGGAATTTTGATCGGGTACTTAGGGTTTTCGTCCCGGGAGGCTTTTATAGGCGGAAGGGCTAGGTCGGTGGAGCACTAGGGGGCCCACACCAGGTGGAGGCACGCCTAGGGCTGGCCGCGCCACCCTAGGGTGTGGCCGCCCTAGTGCCCGTCTTCGTCTCCCCTATAGACTCCGTGTTGCTCCGGGTCAAATATTGACTTTGGCTTTTGTCCGGTCCAATTCCGAGAATATTTCCTTACTAGCTTTTCTGAAACCAAAAACAGCAGAAAATAGCCAACTGGCACTGTGGCATCTTGTTAATAGGTTAGTTCTAGAAAATGTGTAAAAATACTCCAAAGTGTCGACAAAATATAAGAAAGTAGATATAAAACAAGCATGGAACGTCAAAAATTATAGATACGTTTATGACGTATCAAAGTGCCGGATGAACTTATCTTCCAGGTCGTTCCAACTACCGATGGATTCTTTGGGTAACTGTCTGAGCCATGATCTTGCGGCGCCGGTGAGGTGTAGTTGTAAGCATTGCATTGTGGTAGTTGTGGAGCCGCCTTGTAACTTGATAATGGCTAGATAATCTGATAACCATGCTTCGGGTTCCTGGAGTCCATCGTACTTGTGGCGGTCCTTGCGGAAGTTGGAAGTCCTTGGGTACTGAGGTTTTGCAAATCTGCTGAGTGAAACAGCTGGCCTCGCATAGCTTGTAATCTTCTTTGTTGTATCCATCATGGTATCATCGGCTGCGGTTTTCATCTCTTTATCCATCATTCCTCTATTGTGTGTTGTCATTTCTTTTGTTGCTTTGCGGCTCGGGTCCTACGAGGTGTGTCTGGTGTGGCGATCGAGATCGTCGGGTGTGTCCTACTTGCTGAGGGCTGCTGCGATGGCGTGGGGATCTATCGAGCTGTCGCATGGTCTCTTGCTATGCTTCCGCGAGAGAGGCTCCCACCATGCCAAGGTTCATCAGGGCGGAGCATTGGAGGGCCGCACGGGGATCATCGGGTGTGGGCTGAGTTGTGATTAGATATGTTTGCGTGGCCACAATGGCTGCTTGGGCCGTTTTTGCCTTGATGTTTCCTTCTTGGTAAATCGACATGAACGATAGATCGAGATCTCGGATGAGTTCGCTTCTTTCTACTTCAGGGATATTCTCCAGTTGAGATGTTCCCCTTCTTGGCGGTGCTCCTCCTGTTATGCTCCCTGATCCTCGGGTAGAACTTCAATGTGCCCATCGTAAGCTGGATTCGTCAGCTAATCTCTTTATTTCGTCGAGTTGCCTCTGCATCCTTAGTATGTATCTCTTCTTGTGATGAAGCAGATATTAGTATGCTAATAGATCCTCGTGTGAAGCGCCCGCTGTCATCAGAACTGCTCCCGAGATTGCTTCCCTTGCTTTTTGCCATTCTGTTGAGGGTAACCGAAGAGTTTGCGGTTATCCGCCATTTCTCCCCCGTTTCCGTGGTCCCCTTCATTGCTATGATTTCCTACATTGTCATCCGATAAAATATCATTGGGGTCGAGGATAGGATTACCGTTAGAGTCGCGTGGTGTTGAGGTATTCCCGTTGACCATCCACACTTGGTGGCGTGTTATGCGTGGGCTGATGACATTGTCTTCTGGCCCAAAGGATGTACTAGTAATATTCTGAGGTTGTAGTTCTAGGTAGATCTTTGCCATCCTTTTTTCGAAGCGACATTTTCGCTGCTTTCTTCAGGTTCTAAATTTGACGGGCTTGCTTTGCATGGTGGAGTTGTTTGAGGACCTAATCCGAGGGAGAGATTACCATAAAGGCCATCAAGGTCTCCCAGATCCGTCTCGATTTGCTCGCTTTTTCGCCTGCTTCGATCTGTGATGTAGCGTCCATGGAGGACCCGACGGATGATGCTGGTACTACCGTAGGCGTAGGTTTTTCCACCGACGGCTCTGATGTGATCAGGGCTGAAGGGTGCGATTCTTGTAGGTCTTCTACTTGGAAGTGGAAGCTTCCGATGATTAGATTGGATCCGCTGTTCAAATCGGCTGGTACCAATATACAGGGGTGGGCGGCTGTGGATCCGCTTTTGTCGGGTTGATGCTTGGTGGAGAGTGGTCCACCGAATCCATGGTTCCAGCGTTTAGGTTTCCCATAGACAACGCCAATTGACAAGGGGTGACCTCGGCAATGTCCATGGTGAAGGACTTAGGGTTTCACGGAAAAGAGAACGCTGGAGATTTCGTCAGATGTCAGGAAAACAATGGAGTCAAAGTCGCCTGAATATTTGGAAATCGCACTGTTACAAGTTGCCTGGGAGTTTTTCGGTACCCTCGCTTGGGCTTCTCCCGTCCTATATATAATAGGCCGGGTCTCAAAGTTGTATGCGGATAGGTTTTACATACGCGTAATTATAATACCAACACAATGTCGGTTCATAGTCTCTTTTCTAATACAATCAAAGTCTTTGTCAGCTGCTTCTTTGGGCTATCATCTGAAATCTTTATGGGCTGGAAGCCTTTTACCCAGTATAGGGTAGTAAATCATAAGCATCTGAGTAATCATACCTATTTTAGTGCCTCTTAATCAAATCCTACAGAATGAAGAATTGCTTTGAAGCATAAGTTTGTGTGTCGATTGGCCTTCTGTAAATTATTTTGGTGGTGAACAATGTATTTTGTCGCTTTGTGCATATATCAATCGACTCATATGAGCTTTCATATTTTATTTGTTTGGGTCGTATGAGTCCCCGAGCGTATTTGTTCGTAGGGGTTAGTTGTGCGTATGTGCTTTGGCGCTGGTGATGTATTTTTAGAACTGTTTGTGTATCTTAGGTCGACTCGTCGTGGCTCGTGGAGCTAGTCGCTTGGCAACCCCAAGGGGTGCTCTGTACTTGGTGTTTTCCCTGAATGTGAATGGGGTCGGCTGGGTGAGTCCCCAAGCGTGGTACTTAACCGTTCGAGTCGCATTCCCATGGTAGGTAAGGACGTGGTGTGTTGTTTGTGACGCGTCTCTCCTCCTGACTTGGAAAGCCAGTCGCGTGGCGAGTCCACGGCACGCTCTCATACTTCATGTATTCCCGAGCTACGTGAGGGTCATTTTAGACGAGTCCCCAAGCGTGGTACTTAACCGTTCGAGTCGCGTTGCACAAGAATGCGTTGGACAAGGCGCTGCGGGCAACAACTCGTAGAGCCAGTCGAGCAAGGCGACTCTGATGGCAGCTCCGGGTTTGTGTTTTCATGGACGGTGCAAGGCCTGAATATTTTCAGTGCCCTTGAACCATCCTACTTAGCCGTGTCGGTCTCTCAACCAAGGGTTGACTACCGTCGTTAGCGTTTTGCTAGATGTACGAGTGCGATTGGCACAAGAAATGGCGAGTGGACACAATTTGTGCGAACATTGTTTTTATTTCATCATGTGGCAGCTGACTACAAGTTTTAGTTCTATGTACAGAACTTTCGGAGGAGATTCACGTTCCATGGCCGCTCGAGGTCGAGCTGGCCATCACCTTGTATGTCGATGAGGTAGTAGGCGTAGTTGCCTAGGACTCTCCCTATGGCGAATGGCCCCTCCCATGGGGGAGACAGCTTGTGCATGTCCTTCTTGTCCTGAATGAGTCGCAGGACGAGGTCGCCCTCCTAGAAGGTGCGAGTTCGGACTCGCCGACCGTGGTAGTGGCAGAGACCTTGCTGGTAGATGGTGGTGCGGTGTAGCATCCCAATTGTCTAACAATTGTAATGCTACTTGGTCTAGTAATATAATGGCTACTTCAAATATATAATTGTTGCATCATCATTATATCATGCTCATGTCATCATGCCACCTTGCATTTGAGCATCATATTAAAACCCTTTGTGTTTTGGCTCTTATCTCATATGCATTGTAAATTGTATTTGCCTCTTGATATTGTATTTGGTTATTGATATATTGTTTAATGCCCAAGTTGAGTTGGGGGCATATCTTTTATTAACTCCACCACCTTTTCTTTCACCACCTTACAATTCCACCATCCAACTAAATATGAGCTTTGCACTTTAATTGAGTTTACCTCTAGCTCATGTGGGTTGGGATGGATCCAATTCTTTTTCCACATGCTCTCATCTTAGCATCATGTTGTTTTCACACCATTGATATATGAGAGCCACATGGCCACCTTTGCATGCCTTGTGAGTGGGACCCTTTCTCCTAGCTTCCATTTGGATTATTATGGATTTATGCTCATGTGAGAATACTATGGGACTATTAAATACCTAGTGGAATATACACACTAGCAAGTCCCAATTATAATCCAATGTGATCATCTCCATCTACTCCATCTGGAACCTTTCTTTCAAATTCTTTTGCTTAGGCCTTACTCCACCTTTTGGAATGCATAAGAATAATGCCATGTAAATAATCTTGTTTTCACAAAATCAGCATGGTATTAATTATTTATGCATGGCCCATGCAAGTACCACCTTTTGCTTGTCATTTGGATTTTATTTGATGTTGGAGTGGATCATCTCTATCTCTATCCTTTCTTTTGGCTTGATCTATGTTGATCTTGCTTAAACTACATCACCATATCCATCCTTGCCATCCCCACCTTCTCTTTTTCTCTCTCTTTTGGCTATCTTGTTTGAGCTTGTTTTGAGCATGCTTGATCTTGTCAAAAAGGACCTCTCCATCTTCCCTAATCTACCATACCCCATCTAACTCTAACCCTAAACCTTACCCCATCATCACCATACCCATACCCCATCCTAGCTAAACCCTAAACCTACCCCACCCCTCTTTTCCATCTATGCCGAGCCTCTCCCTGCGGGACCCACCTGGCTACCCTCTCCCTCTCTCCTCAAGCCCCAACCCTAGCTACCCCAGACCCTACCCGAGCCACTACCCTAGCTCCAAACCTAGCTCTACCCGAGGCTACCCCCTCTCCCTCTCTTGCTCTCTCTCTCTGCCCTAGGGGCCCCTCAAACCCGAGCCTGCCCCTGCCTCCTTGGCCTCACCCTGGCCCCACCTGGAAGCCCCCTACCTGCCCTGGTCCTGCCCTGCCGAGCACGTGAGCAAGGAGGAGGAAAGGTGGCACCCGAGGCCACCTTTTCCCATCTACCCCGCGGACACACGTTCCTTCCCTCCCTCCTTTCTCTTTAACCACACGGCTCTCCTCTGCCTCTCCAGATCTGGCCGAGGCGCCCTGGCCTTCCTCCCTTCTTCTCCACCGCTGCCAGCTACCCCCATCGCCGGCCACCGTCGGCATCAACCATCACCACCGTAGCAGAAGGCGGGCGAGGAGTCTGGACATTGGGGAAGACCAAGACGAGCACCTGCACCACCCCCGTACCCGTAGCCGAGCAGGAGGAGCCCCAGGAGCGCTGGACCCGACGCCGCACCGATGAAACCCTAGCTCCGCCCGGCGCCTGCTACGTCGCTGATCGCCGGCTCCTCTGCCCCATCCAACCACACCAACAACCTCTCGGTGAGCTGCTGAGCCCCCCTGACATGGCCACCCTTGCTCTTACCCTCTGATCGCACCGATCGTTCCGTCGAACGTCCTCTGTGCGCCGGCGTCGTGTTCGATTCGCCTCACCGTGGCATCGCAGAAACCCTACCTAGGCCACGCCCACACCCCTGACACCAACGCCAAGCCTACCGCAGTGGTGCCGCCTCTGCGCGCGCGCCCCAGCTCGCGAGTTCGAGCCCCGCCGCGGCGCCCTGTCCTTTTTGACGCGCACCGATCGGTCCACCACGCTCAGAGGAAGATCCACAGTAGCCGCCGCGGTTTTTGCAAATACCCCCCCCGGCACTTTTGTTGCATCAACCCGCGCTCCGCTAGGCCCACTGGTCAGCCTTCGTGGCGTTTATGCAAAAAGGCTCCCGGGGTTTCGTACTCCTCAACCCGCGCTCCCCCGCTGTGCCGCGTGGCAGCCCCGCACCCGTCCGCTGGCGTGTGGACCCGCGGATGCTGTGGCCCCACCTGTCATTCGCTTAGGCTGGACTGGCTCGCGGTGGCAGAAGGATTTTCTGTGCGCTGTTTTGCTGAGTCAGCGTTGGACCCACCTGTCTGCGTCTGTGGCTAGCCTAGAGCTGAGTAACAAAATGTTTTCCTGTATCTGGTTTAATTCAAATCTTTTTCAAATTAATTCAAATTCAAATTTAATTCTGTTTTTAAATAACTTTTAATTTATAAATCCAAATAATACAAATAATATATGTTTTCAAATCAGAAAAATATGAGGAATACAAATCTTTCATCCAAAATATATTTTGAACATTTAAAATTGCAAGTTGATTAAAATTACAATAAATTGCCCTTCCACCTTAATTAATTAATAACTTTTGTTTTATAACTCCAAATTTGACAAATGATATGTCTAAAATGATTAGCTCGACGAGACCTTTCTGTTTATGCATTCCATGTGTTGATTTGAAGCATGAATCATATAAACATAAAGTATACAGCAACTAATATGAGGATAAAATGGGGCCAAAACTCAATAAATTGATTTATTCTTGTATCCCACACCTCACCCATGCCATGCTACTTGATTGCCATGCAAATTGTGCATCATTCATCATGGCATGATTGTTTGCTTGAGGCATTTTATTCATATGCTTGTGCACTTTATTTATGTTGGCCCTTGTTTGTTTGGTGCTTCTTCGAATAGACGCTGAGCAGGGGATATATCAAGAGAACCAGGAGCACTACCCAGATCCTTCTCTCGCTTCAACTGAGCTGCCAGGCAAGCACTACCACATGCTTGCATACATATAGTACCTATTGCCTCTATCTTATTCTTGCATCATTGAGTCACGATTGCATTAATCTGAATCCCAAGTATTGCATAGCCTTTACTTTTAAACCCCACCGAAGCTGGTTCCTCCATCCCATGAGCCATTACTACAGGAGTTGTTTGAGCCATGCGAGTCGTAGAACAGCATGTGTAGGGTATGTGAGTGTCTGATGGATAACGAGGTACCTAAACAACTTAACCTGAGTAGTAATGGGATAACTAATGAAAGTGGCATCGGTGAGCCATATTTGCTATTTGGTTTTTCAGGCTCACTTGTGTCCCGTAGGACCCCGAGTACTTGATTCCTGTTCCTTGAATATTCGCGCTATCCACATCCGGGAGGCTTATGAACCCCCCTGAGCCAGAGCTTGATTCATTCTTATTTCTTGGGGCCACAAACTAGTTTGAGGTTTTATTTACTATCATGTACTTATGCCATGCTTTACTGCTTTATTTAAATTGTGCGAGGTACTGCACACTGTACTGTTTAGGTAAGCGGAGTGTTTTCGCGGTGTCGACAAGCCCAGTCACATTTTCGGGTTCCCAGTCGTTCACAGCCATTGACGCAAACCTTGAGTCCGTCTCGGAGTCAGCTAACTTCGTTGCGGGTAGCTCAATGGGGTGGCCCCCTGAAATATTTCTGAATCCTGTGATCGCTTTGTCGTGACTGCCTCGTTGGGTTTTGATTTGGTTTTTCCGAGGCATATCGAGTGTGTGTTGCTATTTGTGCACCCCTGCAGGGTAAAACTTTCTGAAAGCCGTGTCCGCGGTTATGGACGACTTGGAGCACAGTTTCTCGATCATAGACAAGCATAACTAAAGTACCGCTTCTAATTTGACTAGACTAGGTACCTGACTAGTAAATAGTGCAACACTCATGGAATGGATAATAAAACTGCCAACGGATGGGGGTTGTTCGTCCGCTTCCTCGTCGGTAAGCGAGGAGGAGGATGGATCTGTTAAGATTACCATTATAACTGTTATAACTGTTGTTATTAATTCACGGACATCCGTCTATCTCTGGTTAGGCGGATGGTTAGCGAGTATCTATAGAATTGTTAGGGTTATCTTTCGCTGCAATTGCGTCACCCCAGGTTGTGTCCCCTTTAGAGGCATAAAGACTTGCTGAGTACCCCTAGGGTCTCACACGATAAATTATTGGTTCAGATGAACAGGTACACTTGCAAGATGGATACTGGGTGGAAGAGACAGACGATGTGGGCAACGATCATTCGGTGTAGATATTCCGGGAACGGGGATCCGTGAGATCTGTGGGCGGGATCTGCTTATTTATGGGGCATCTTATGCCGATTTTCTTCTTATCCGTACTTGGATTTTGTCTTCCGCTTCCGCTTGACACTCTGATGTTTGATGTATGAGGAGATATCCTAAACTATTATATCTATCTAGGATATTTGGATCTTGCCGTATGGCGTTGCTATATTTCCTTTCTTTTTAGATGGAATGGCTCTGATGTACTGTTGTATGGTGGCTTGCATACATACTCATTTGTGTATGTAGTTGATCCCTTCGCCTGCCGATTACGCCGCTCGTTCTTGTCCCGATGTTTAGGAATGGTTGGGACGGCCGAAAGGTCTACCTGTGAGTGGCATTTGGGCCCCACCGTACTATTTCAACCATTTCTGCTCATCCAGGCTTGTAACTAGGAGCGTAGTTCACCGAGGTAGTTACAATTGGTATCAGAGCCATCCCGACCTTTAGGGTCTCAGCCAAATGGTCGTTGTCTGTCTAGCAAATATTTTTGGTAGTTATGTATACTAGGGAAAAACAAAACACGAGAGTAGGACTGCTTCCACTTTTCTTCTTACCCACCCACCCACCCTTTTCTGGTAAGGAAGTGTAACGTTTTCAATCCTCTTCTTACAATTCAAACTAGGATTCACGTGTTCTGGGTTTCCGTAGTACCATAGGTTGTGTATCTGTGTGTGTGTGTGTGTAATCCCTTGTCTACCTGTTGCATCCAAGTTGTTATCTATCGGCCTTTTGGTTATCAACTGTTGGTACATTCCATACCGACAGGCTTTTGCTAACCGACGCGATCTATCTGATTCGTTGTATACCGACGCGATCTGTCTTACTCTTTGTTATCCGACGTTATCTTGTTTGTGGTGTTCGTTTCCATAGTTGCTAATCTTTAGGTTCATCGTGAGAAGAAGGTGTTGAGATATGTGTTTTACTCATTCATGTGCGGAGTAATGATTTGAGTGCGGGATGGAGTCGCGACCATACCACTACTCTTATCATTCGCTCTTGTATATTGAATTGGTAGAGTCACTAATCTTAATTCGTTAAGTGATTTTGCGCATCTATTGGTATTTTAATGCCGAAATTTGTGGAATTTTTTTTTCTTTGATATATTTGTGTACCACACTCCTTTTCAGTCGTGTGCGATATGCTTAATATCTTCTAGGTGCTTTGAACTTCGTTGATATTTTAATATCATCTTAGTAAATTGTATCCTTTAATCTTGATTAATTCCATCTTGGTACTATTTTGGATTATTATTATTCTCCATTATAGTACTGACTTGTGTTTTATATCAATCACAGGATGGCACCACAATGCCGTTCTGAGGAGGACATACAACCTGAACTGGGGGCAGCGTTGTCAAGCATCGCCAATGCCTTGGCAGCAATGCAGCAGAACCAGCAGCGTTTCGAGGAAAGTGTCAGGAGGAATGAGTTTGTTCCGCTACCTCCACCTCCCAAGCGAGGAGACATCAAGAGCTTCCTGAAGTTCAACCCACGCTAGTTTGACGTTTCTGATCAACCACTTGATGCGGATGATTGGTTGCGTGAGATGTCAAGGCTGCTGATGACTGCTGATGTTCCTGAGCAAGAATGGGTAAAGTGTGCTACTCACCTTCTGAAGGGAGATGCAGCTCTCTGGTGGGAGAATTACCTGAAGGCAAACTGCACTAGTTTTTAGCCTACTTGGGGACAGTTCACTGGAGCTTTCAAAGAGCAGTATCTGTCAGAAATTGCCATGGAGAGGATGAAGGAAGTGTTTCTCAACCTCAAGCAGGGCAATGATAATGTCAACACCTACATCAGGAAATTCATGAACCTTTCTCGTTATGGTGGCGATGAGATCTCTGATGACAAGAAGAAGCAAAAGAGGTTCAGGCAAGGGCTCAATGCATCGATTAAATATGCAATCACACATGCAAGGCCGGCGTCTTTTCTGGAACTTCAGCATACAGCTCTGCAGGAAGAGGCAAGTAGGCAAGTGTTTGAGGAGTCAAAGAAACACAGCCGTGATGCAGCAAGCTCTTCAGCTATGTCAGCTCCTTCTAAGCGTCGTGTCTGGGTTCCTAACACCCCACCGTCGCTCCCGGCTCCACCAAGACCTTCAAGCTTCACGGCAAGGCCACCAAACTTCCTCACTGCTGCTCCCAGGGGCTACAACCACCACTACCCTGGAGCGCCTGGCGGAGTCCCTGGCTACGTTGCTCCACGTCCAGCTGGTGCTTGTTTCACGTGTGGAAACTCTGGGCATCAATACTGGAACTGTCCGATGAAGAACAAGGCTCTTCCTCCACCACCTCCAAGATCTGCGGCAAGCTCTCCTTTGGTTCGTGCACCACCACCTCGGGCTCTCAACATCAACACCAAGCCCGGGTCTGCTATTGCTCGTGCCAACTGTGTCAACGCTGCTCAAGCTGAGCATGCACCTGGAGTTGTGATGGGTATGCTATCCGTTAACTCAGTCCCTGCACGAGTTTTGTTTGATTCTGGTGCATCGCATTCTTTTGTGTCTCACAAGTTTGCAAATGAGAATGAGTTAGCTATGGATCCTCTCCTCAAGCAGTTAATGGTCCTTTCTCCTGGAGCAACAATGGCAGCTTCTAAAGTCAGCCATGGCAATCAAATTGAGATTGGTGGCTCTTCGTTCTCGGCTTCCTTGGTTGTTCTGGGCAATTCTGACATTGATGTCATCTTGGGCATGGATTGGTTGACAACAAATGCAGTTGTGATTGATTGTGCTGAACGCTCGGTTTCTCTGAAGATTCCTGAAGGCCATATAGTCTATTCTCCAAGTCAGACTCCTGCTATCCAGCTTTTCTCTTTGGCGGCACTGAATGTTGATGCTATGGAAGCTATTCAGAGTGTTCCGGTGGTCTGTGAGTTCCCAGATGTCTTTCCTGAAGAGTTGCCAGGTATGCCTCCGGATCGTGAGGTTGAGTTTGTAATTGAGCTTGAACCTGGTACCGCTCCTATCTCCAAGCGGCCTTATAAAATGGGTCCTGCTGAGTTGGCTGAACTCAAACGTCAGCTTGATGAACAAGAGAAGTTGGGTTTCATTCAACACAGTACTTCTTCTTGGGGTAGCCCAACCCTCTTTGTGAAGAAGCGAGACCAGACTGATAGACTTTGTGTTGACTATCGGGCTCTCAATGCAAAAACCATCAAGAATAAATATCCCCTTCCGCGGATTAATGATCTCTTTGATCAGCTAGCTGGAGCTGTGGTATTCTCTAAGCTTGACTTGAGAAGTGGTTATCACCAAATCAAGATTCGCAAGGAAGATGTTCCTAAGACAGCTTTCACCACCCGCTATGGCCTGTATGAGTACACGGTCATGTCTTTCGGTCTCACCAACGCACCTGCCACCTTCTCGAGGCTCACGAACTCGGTTTTCATGGAGTATCTTGATAAGTTCGTTGTGGTCTATCTGGATGACATCCTAGTTTATTCTAAGTCACAGAAAGAGCATGAAGAACACCTTCGGTGTGTCCTAAGCAAGCTTCGTGAGAACCGCTTGTATGCAAAGTTCTCCAAGTGTGAGTTTTGGCTGCCTCAAGTAACCTATCTGGGTCACGTCATCTCTGCCAAGGGCATTGCAGTCAACCCGGAAACTGTGAAGACAATTGTTGAATGGCTTCCTCCTGTTAATGTCAAAGAAGTGCGGAGTTTCCTTGGTTTGGCTAGTTATTGCCGTCGCTTCGTTCAGAACTTTTCGAAGATAGCGAAGCCTCTTACCGATCTCCTCAAGAAATGCAAGAAGTACCTTTGGACTCCTGCATGTCAAGCAAGCTTTGAGACACTCAAAGAGAAGCTCACTTCCACACCAGTCTTGGTTCCTCCGGATACATCCAAGCCGTTCCAGATCTTCTGTGACGCCTCTTTGCATGGATTGGGTGCGGTCCTTATGCAAGAAAAACAAGTTGTTGCTTATGCCTCTCGACAGTTGAAGACGCATGAGATCAACTATCCTACACATGACCTCGAGCTCGCAGCAGTTGTCTTTGCTTTGAAAGTATGGAGGCACTACTTGCTTGGCAACCGTTGTGAGATCTTTTCTGATCACAAGAGTTTGAAGTATATCTTTACTCAGCCTGATCTCAACCTTCGGCAAAGGAGATGGATTGAAGCAATCAATGACTTCGATTTGACCATCAACTACACTCCGGGCAAAGCTAATGTCATGGCAGATGCTCTCAGCCGTAAAGCTTATGTCAACAACCTCATGATGGAAGAACAACAGCCTCTCTTGTGCGAGGAATTCCGTCAGCTCAACCTTAAAATTGTGGAACAAGGGTATCTCCTGAACCTTCTAGCGACCCCTCTCTTGGAAGAAAAGGTTCGCTCTTCTCAGCTTGGTGACCCGTACACAAGAAAGATCATCTCCAGGATTCATCTTCCGAAGTATGAGTCCTTCCACGTCGATGATCAAGGCACGCTTTTCTTTGAACACCGGATGTTTGTTCCGAACTACCCGGGTTTGAGAGAGCAAGTTCTCAAGGAGGCGCATGATTCTGTTCTTTCTATCCACCCTGGCAGCACAAAGATGTACATGGACTTGAAAACACAATATTGGTGGCCTGGTTTGAAAAGGTATTGTGCCAAGTATGTCTCGGAGTGTGATGTCTGCCGCAGAGTGAAAGCTGTCCATCAGAAACCTTCCGGTCTTCTACAGCCATTGAAACCCCCAGAATGGAAATGGGAGAAAGTAGAGATGGACTTCATCACTGGTTTTCCGAGGTCACAGAAGGGCAACAATGCAATCTTTGTTGTCATTGACAGGCTTTCTAAAGTAGCTCACTTCTTCCCCGTCAAGGAAACCATTTCTGCAATTCAGTTGGCTGAGCTCTATATCAATAGAATTGTCTCTCTGTATGGGGTTCCGCTTGAGATCAGTTCAGACCGTGGAAGAATCTTCACTTCCAAGTTCTGGGAAAGTTTCCAAAATGCTTTGGGAACAAAGTTGAACTTCAGCACAGCTTACCACCCTCAGTCGCAAGGACAAGTGGAAAGGATCAATCAGATTCTGGAGGATATGCTTCGTGCTTGCGTCATCTCTTTTGGCATGAAGTGGGAAGAATGTCTTCCTTATGCTGAATTCTCTTACAACAATAGCTTCCAGAAAAGTCTAAAGATGGCACATTTGAGGCTCTCTATGGTCGCAAATGCAGAACTCCGATTGGTTGGTCGGGTGCAGGTGAAAGGATCTTGTTTGGCCCTGACATTGTGACTCAAGAGGAGGAGAAAGTTCACATCATTCTTGAAAATCTGAGGATTGCTCAAAGTCGACAGGAAGCACAGGGACATGGAGTATGTCCCTGGTGATCTCGTTTACCTTCGTGTCACTCCCATGAGAGGCACGCACCATTTTGGTATCAAAGGAAAGTTGGCTCCTAGATACATCGGTCCCTTCAAAATTCGTGGAAGAAGAGGAGAAGTTGCTTATGCCCTTGAGCTCTCGGAAAAACTCAAGGTCCATGATGTTTTCCACATCTCTCAGCTCAAGAAGTGCTTCAAGGATCCCGGCAGGACCGTGGACCATGAGCTTATCAATCTCCAAGAAGACCTGTCTTATCAAGAACACCCCACAAAAATCCTTGAAGTCGCAGAAAGAAGGACTCGCAACAAGTCCATCAAGTTCTGCAAGGTGCAGTGGTCGCACCATTCCGTTGATGAAGCCACTTGGGAACGTGAAGACGATCTCCGTGCCAAGTATCCTACCCTCTTTGTATCTTCTTCTTCTTCCTAGAATCTCGGGGCGAGATTCCTGTTTAGTGGGGGAGAGTTGTAGCATCCCAATTGTCTAACAATTGTAATGCTACTTGGTCTAGTAATATAATGGCTACTTCAAATATATAATTGTTGCATCATCATTATATCATGCTCATGTCATCATGCCACCTTGCATTTGAGCATCATATTAAAACCCTTTGTGTTTTGGCTCTTATCTCATATGCATTGTAAATTGTATTTGCCTCTTGATATTGTATTTGGTTATTGACATATTGTTTAATGCCCAAGTTGAGTTGGGGGCATATCTTTTATTAACTCCACCACCTTTTCTTTCACCACCTTACAATTCCACCATCCAACTAAATATGAGCTTTGCACTTTAATTGAGTTTACCTCTAGCTCATGTGGGTTGGGATGGATCCAATTCTTTTTCCACATGCTCTCATCTTAGCATCATGTTGTTTTCACACCATTGATATATGAGAGCCACATGGCCACCTTTGCATGCCTTGTGAGTGGGACCCTTTCTCCTAGCTTCCATTTGGATTATTATGGATTTATGCTCATGTGAGAATACTATGGGACTATTAAATACCTAGTGGAATATACACACTAGCAAGTCCCAATTATAATCCAATGTGATCATCTCCATCTACTCCATCTGGAACCTTTCTTTCAAATTCTTTTGCTTAGGCCTTACTCCACCTTTTGGAATGCATAAGAATAATGCCATGTAAATAATCTTGTTTTCACAAAATCAGCATGGTATTAATTATTTATGCATGGCCCATGCAAGTACCACCTTTTGCTTGTCATTTGGATTTTATTTGATGTTGGAGTGGATCATCTCTATCTCTATCCTTTCTTTTGGCTTGATCTATGTTGATCTTGCTTAAACTACATCACCATATCCATCCTTGCCATCCCCACCTTCTCTTTTTCTCTCTCTTTTGGCTATCTTGTTTGAGCTTGTTTTGAGCATGCTTGATCTTGTCAAAAAGGACCTCTCCATCTTCCCTAATCTACCATACCCCATCTAACTCTAACCCTAAACCTTACCCCATCATCACCATACCCATACCCCATCCTAGCTAAACCCTAAACCTACCCCACCCCCTCTTTTCCATCTATGCCGAGCCTCTCCCTGCGGGACCCACCTGGCTACCCTCTCCCTCTCTCCTCAAGCCCCAACCCTAGCTACCCCAGACCCTACCCGAGCCACTACCCTAGCTCCAAACCTAGCTCTACCCGAGGCTACCCCCTCTCCCTCTCTTGCTCTCTCTCTCTGCCCTAGGGGCCCCTCAAACCTGAGCCTGCCCCTGCCTCCTTGGCCTCACCCTGGCCCCACCTGGAAGCCCCCTACCTGCCCTGGTCCTGCCCTGCCGAGCACGTGAGCAAGAAGGAGGAAAGGTGGCACCCGAGGCCACCTTTTCCCATCTACCCCGCGGCCACACGTTCCTTCCCTCCCTCCTTTCTCTTTAACCACACGGCTCTCCTCTGCCTCTCCAGATCTGGCCGAGGCGCCCTGGCCTTCCTCCCTTCTTCTCCACCGCCGCCAGCTACCCCCATCGCCGGCCACCGTCGGCATCAACCATCACCACCGTAGCAGAAGGCGGGCGAGGAGTCTGGACGTTGGGGAAGACCAAGACGAGCACCTGCACCACCCCCGTACCCGTAGCCGAGCAGGAGGAGCCCCAGGAGCGCTGGACCCGACGCCGCACCGACGAAACCCTAGCTCCGCCCGGCGCCTGCTACGTCGCTGATCGCCGGCTCCTCTGCCCCATCCAACCACACCAACAACCTCTCGGTGAGCTGCTGAGCCCCCCTGACATGGCCACCCTCGCTCTTACCCTCTGATCGCACCGATCGTTCCGTCGAACGTCCTCTGTGCGCCGGCGTCGCGTTTGATTCGCCTCACCGTAGCATCGCAGAAACCCTACCTAGGCCACGCCCACACCCCTGACACCAACGCCAAGCCTACCGCAGTGGTGCCGCCTCTGCGCGCGCGCCCCAGCTCGCGAGTTCGAGCCCCGCCGCGGCGCCCTGTCCTTTTTGACGCGCACCGATCGGTCCACCGCGCTCAGAGGAAGATCCACAGTAGCCGCCGTGATTTTTGCAAATACCCCCCCGGCACTTTTGTTGCATCAACCCGCGCTCCGCTAGGCCCACTGGTCAGCCTTCGTGGCGTTTATGCAAAAAGGCTCCCGGGGTTTCGTACTCCTCAACCCGCGCTCCCCCGCTGTGCCGCGTGGCAGCCCCGCACCCGTCCGCTGGCGTGTGGACCCGCGGATGCTGCGGCCCCACCTGTCATTCGCTTAGGCTGGACTGGCTCGCGGTGGCAGAAGGATTTTCTGTGCGCTGTTTTGCTGAGTCAGCGTTGGACCCACCTGTCTGTGTCTGTGGCTAGCCTAGAGCTGAGTAACAAAATGTTTTCCTGTATCTGGTTTAATTCAAATCTTTTTCAAATTAATTCAAATTCAAATTTAATTCTGTTTTTAAATAACTTTTAATTTATAAATCCAAATAATACAAATAATATATGTTTTCAAATCAGAAAAATATGAGGAATACAAATCTTTCATCCAAAATATATTTTGAACATTTAAAATTGCAATTTGATTAAAATTACAATAAATTTCCCTTCCACCTTAATTAATTAATAACTTTTGTTTTATAACTCCAAATTTGACAAATGATATGTCTAAAATGATTAGCTCGACGAGACCTTTATGTTTATGCATTCCATGTGTTGATTTGAAGCATGAATCCTATAAACATAAAGTATACAGCAACTAATATGAGGATAAAATGGGGCCAAAACTCAATAAATTGATTTATTCTTGTATCCCACACCTCACCAATGCCATGCTACTTGATTGCCATGCAAATTGTGCATCATTCATCATGGCATGATTGTTTGCTTGAGGAATTTTATTCATATGCTTGTGCACTTTATTTATGTTGGCCCTTGTTTGTTTGGTGCTTCTTCGAATAGACGCTGAGCAGGGGATATATCAAGAGAACCAGGAGCACTACCCAGATCCTTCTCTCGCTTCAACTGAGCTGCCAGGCAAGCACTACCACATGCTTGCATACATATAGTACCTATTGCCTCTATCTTATTCTTGCATCATTGAGTCGCGATTGCATTAATCTGAATCCCAAGTATTGCATAGCCTTTACTTTTAAACCCCACCGAAGCTAGTTCCTCCATCCCATGAGCCATTACTACAGGAGTTGTTTGAGCCATGCGAGTCGTAGAACAGCATGTGTAGGGTATGTGAGTGTCTGATGGATAACGAGGTACCTAAACAACTTAACCTGAGTAGTAATGGGATAACTAATGAAAGTGGCATCGGTGAGCCATATTTGCTATTTGGTTTTTCAGGCTCACTTGTGTCCTGTAGGACCCCGAGTACTTGATTCCTGTTCCTTGAATATTCGTGCTATCCACATCCGGGAGGCTTATGAACCCCCCTGAGCCAGATCTTGATTCATTCTTATTTCTTGGGGCCACAAACTAGTTTGAGGTTTTATTTACTATCCTGTACTTATGCCATGCTTTACTGCTTTATTTAAATTGTGCGAGGTACTGCACACTGTACTGTTTAGGTAAGCGGAGTGTTTTCGCGGTGTCGACAAGCCCAGTCACATTTTCGGGTTCCCAGTCGTTCACAGCCATTGACGCAAACCTTGAGTCTGTCTCGGAGTCAGCTAACTTCGTTGCGGGTAGCTCAATGGGGTGGCCCCCTGAAATATTTCTGAATCCTGTGATCGCTTTGTCGTGACTGCCTCGTTGGGTTTTGATTTGGTTTTTCCAAGGCATATCGAGTGTGTGCTGCTATTTGTGCACCCCTGCAGGGTAAAACTTTCTGAAAGCCGTGTCCGCGGTTATGGACGACTTGGAGCACAGTTTCTCGATCATAGACAAGCATAACTAAAGTACCGCTTCTAATTTGACTAGACTAGGTACCTGACTAGTAAATAGTGCAACACTCACGGAATGGATAATAAAACTGCCAACGGATGGGGGTTGTTCGTCCGCTTCCTCGTCGGTAAGCGAGGAGGAGGATGGATCTGTTAAGATTACCATTATAACTGTTATAACTGTTGTTATTAATTCACGGACATCCGTCTATCTCTGGTTAGGCGGATGGTTATCGAGTATCTATAGAATTGTTAGGGTTATCTTTCGCTGCAATTGCGTCACCCCAGGTTGTGTCCCCTTTAGAGGCATAAAGACTTGCTGAGTACCCCTAGGGTCTCACACGATAAATTATTGGTTCAGATGAACAGGTACACTTGCAAGATGGATACTGGGTGGAAGAGACGGACGATGTGGGCAACGATCATTCGGTGTAGAGATTCCGGGAACGGGGATCCGTGAGATCTGTGGGCGGGATCTGCTTATTTATGGGGCATCTTATGCCGATTTGCTTCTTATCCGTACTTGGATTTTGTCTTCCGCTTCCGCTTGACACTCTGATGTTTGATGTATGAGGAGATATCCTAAACTATTATATCTATCTAGGATATTTGGATCTTGCCGTATGGCGTTGCTATATTTCCTTTCTTTTTAGATGGAATGGCTCTGATGTACTGTTGTATGGTGGCTTGCATACATACTCATTTGTGTATGTAGTTGATCCCTTCGCCTGCCGATTACGCCGCCCGTTCTTGTCCCGATGTTTAGGAATGGTTGAGACGGCCGAAAGGTCTACCTGTGAGTGGCATTTGGGCCCCACCGTACTATTTCAACCATTTCTGCTCATCCAGGCTTGTAACTAGGAGCGTAATTCACCGAGGTAGTTACATGCGGGAGCGAGCTAGGTCACGAGCTTCATCGAGCAGGTCGACCCCGTTTTGACGGGCGACCTCGTTGTCTTCTTCCGCATAGTTGACAACTCGAGGCGATTCGTGTTCCAGGTTGATCGGCATGATGGCCTCGACGCTGTACACCATGAAGAAGTGGGTGAACCCTGTCGATCGGTTGACAGAGGTGCGAATGCCCCATAGCACAGAGGGGAGCTCTTCGACCCAACATCCCGGGGTGCATTCGAGAGGAACCTATAGTCTTGGCTTGAGGCCGTGGAGGACGCTTTGGTTAGCATGCTCTACTTGGCCGTTAGACTCCGGATGGGAGACTGAGGCAAGGTCGAGTCAGATGTCGTGCTCCTCGCAGAAATCAGCCATGGCGCCCTTGGCAAAGTTGGTGCCATTATCTGTGATGATATTGTGCGGGTAGCCGTGCTGGTAGATCAGCTCACAGAGGAACTTTGTGGTGGTCTTTCTATCACATTTCTTGAACGGCTTCACCTCGACCCACCAGGTGAATTTGTCGACTGCGACCAGGAGGTAGGTGTATCCTGATGGAGTGGTTTTGAATCGACCCACCATGTCGATGCCCCATACGATGAATGGCCATGTGATGGGGATGGTCTTGAGGGCCAAACTAGGGATGTGCATCTGGTTGGCATACTTCTAGCACCCGACGCAGCGCTGGACGATGTCGGTGGCGTCGGTGTGTGCGATGAGCCAGTAGAAGTCATGGCACAAGGCCTTGGCGACTAGTGATGACCCACAAGTATAGGGGATCGCAATAGTCTTCGAGGGAAGTAAAACCCAATTTATTGATTCGACACAAGGGGATCCAAAGAATATTTATAAGCTTTAACAACTGAGTTGTCAATTCAGCTGCACCTAGAAACAATCTTGCTCGTAGTAGTTTATCAGTAGCAACAGTTTCGTAATTGCAATAGCAAAGTAAAAGTAGTAGTAAAAGTAAAGACAGTAGTAACAATTGCAGTAAACAGTAGGATTAAAGCGCGGTAGGCATAGGGATGAATGGACGGGCATTGCATGGACAAGACAATTCATGTAGCAATCAAGATATAGGGAATTTGCAGATAAACAAGGTAAAGCATCCAAGTACTAAATGATCATAGGCATGTGTTCCATATATAGTCATACGTGCTCGTAATGAGAACTTGCACAACATCTTTTATCCTGCCAGCCTGTTGCAGCAGGGCCTCTAGGGAATCTACTAGCAATTAAGGTGCTCCTTTTAATAGAGCATCGGAGCAAAGCATTAACACGCCATGAACATATGTGATCCTCATATCATAGCCATCCCCTCCGGTTATCCCGATTCTTGTCACTTTGGGGCCTTAGGTTCCGAACAATTATATGTGTAAACAACTTGCAGGTAAGATCATAAACAATAATATCCTCATGAATCAATAACATGTTTAGATCTAAAATCATGGCACTCGGGCCCTCGTGACAAGCATTAATCATAACAAGTTGCAATAAAGTCAAAAGCACTAATAATAGATACTAGGCACCATGCCCTAACAATCTGATGCCATTACATGAACTATCTCATCCAATCCCTACCATCCCCATAGCCTACAGCCGGGGATTACTCACTCATGAACGGGGGAATCATGGATGGTTGATGGAGAAGCGATGGTGATGATGATGGCGATGATCTCCTCCAAATTCCCTGTCTCGGTAGGGTGCCAGAACGGAGTTTTTGGTTCCGAATCGTGGTATCTGGTGGTGGCGGCATAGCGGAACTCTATCTAGAAAAACGTCGAACCCCCCGTCTGTTTTAGGCCAGAGGGATTTTATGAGCGAAAGGAGAGGTCGAGGCGGCCACACCACCCCCTGGCGCGGCCAGGTGGTGTGGGCCCCTCGTGGCTCTTCTTCGTCTCGTCTTCTGGCTCCGTGAGTCTTCTGTCAAAATAGGAGTTTTGCGATATTTTCTGGAATTTTTCCTGAAAGTTGAATTCCTGCACAAAAACGAGACACCAAAGCAATTCTGCTGAAAACAATGTTAGTCCGCATTAGTTGTATCCAAATCACACAAATTAGAGAAGAAACAATAGCAAAAGTGTTCGGGAAAGTAGATACGTTTTGGACGTATCAACTTGCAACCTTGCGCCAGCGTGATGGCCGCAGTCGCCGGCGTGGATGTCTTGTAGGATCTTCCGTCCTTCTTCTAGTTGTATGCAACGCTGCAACATGCCTATCACGCTGCGCTTGTGGAGCTCTCCGTTGATGATGACAAAGGACTTGCAGCGGTGCACGATCATCCGTGCCTCAGTATTGTCCTTGGGCAAGATCTTGTGCTCGAGGTAGGTGACGTAGGGAGCGGTCCAGTCGCTGGGCTCCGTGATCATGGCGACCAGAGCGGACTCGGGCTGTAGTGGTATTCTGATGTCAATCTCCTTTGGGGGGAGACCGATGGCTTGTCGATGATGTCGAGGAATACGCCTAGAGGTGGTGTCTAGCGGGCCAACCCAATGCTCGAGAGTGCGTCGGCCTCCTCATTCTTGTGACGGTCGATCCATTTTAGGGAGTAGCCAGTGAAGTATCCCCACAACTGGTCCACCTCTTGGCGGTATGCTATCATGTTGGGGGGCGACGGCGTCGCAGGTGCCAATGACTTGTGCGGCGACAAGGTCGGAGTCGTCGTAGAACCTGAGGCTATTGATGTTCAACTCCTTGGCGGCTCATATGCCATGGAGGAGGGCCTTGTATTCGGCCATGTTGTTGGTGCAGGGCGTGAAGTTGAGCTACAACATGTATCAGAGTTTGTTGCTCTTGGGGGAGTTGAGGATTATCCCCACCCCGGCCCCGTCCGCATTCTTTGATCCATCAAAGTGGAGGGACCAGTAGGGAGGTATGGCATACCCTGATTGGCATATCCCCATCATAAACTGCAGGGGAGATTCCGTCATCCCAGTGTTGATTTAACTCTCTTCTTGTTGCAGTGATAACTGATTCCCTCCGGCTTCACTAACTCGGACTACCTCGATCAACACTTGATTGAGTAGCGCATGGACATGTTTCTGAATCATATCACACGAGAGTCCCAGAGAATATCTCTCCTAGATGGAGGGGCAAATCCCGTCTTGACTGATCCACGTCATGCATCTTGCTTAGGAGTCGGCCCAAGACCACCCTTATGACTCCTGGTTACGATGAGAATTAGATGGATTCAAAACTGGCTTTTCCACAACTCGGATCATGTGATCCCCTTAGGTCCAAGGATACCATTGAGTTAGTTGGAGCGTATGCCGATGTTCTCACGTCCTACCAACCTTTGGATTGGTCCGGCTATCATACGTCTCCCGACTAGCCAATGCAAGGCGGATAACATCTCTATGCCCATGACACGTGAAATATTATGATCTTCCGACTTACAAATTAGTCTCGGTAGTGGGTTTCCCTCCCAACGTTAAATGATTAAGGATAAACTGGCTAGAGATAGATACAAGTATATGGTTCCACACCTGCAACAATTGCAGTGACACATACAACTAGCTCTAAGCCAGATACTGGGTTACAAATACAAGGCAGAATATGAGCCTCTAGTAGGGCATCATTTCTAACAATAGGATGAATAAGAAGTATACGTAAAATGTTTACTATAGTGAAAGATCACTAATAAATGAATCTAGAATAACACAAATCATGTGATGATTATGATCCACTTCAAAGTGTGAGTTTAAGGGTATTAGTGTTTGACTAACACACTTGAACCAAGTACCATGTGATCGGTGTCACTGTTGCTAATGGGCGACTCTTCTGAAAGAGATGAAAATATTGAAAGAGAATCATTAAATATAATTGGCAGAAATTAATGAATTGGAGTTGTCTAGCTCAGTTATATGCAAGATATAAATGTTATTAATGTATTCTTTGCATGTTTGTAGCATCCCAATTGTCTAACATTGTAATGCTACCTAATAAATAAAGATTAATGATGTCATATACTTGTCATTAATTGCATCATCATAATATCATGCTCATGTCACCATGCCACATTGCATTTGGGCATCATATTAAAACCCTTTTCCATCCGGTTCTTCTCCTCATATTGCATTTGCCTTATTAATTTATTTGCTTCTTGATATATTGTATTTGGCTTTTGATATATGTTAAATGCCCAACAAGAGTTGACTGCATATCTTTTACTTCTCCTTCCATCTACTAACTTGTCACATATCACCCTTCATTTGATACCTATCTTCAACTCTACCGTATATTTATATGTGGGCCTTTGTATTTTCTTTTTGGACATTTAAATTAGCCACATAGATTTAGTATGGATGATCTTTCTCTTACACATGGTTACATGTGGTATGATCCAAACCAATCCAAACATGCCATGTAAACATGTCCATTCTCAAAATCATGGTTTTATTTGCATCTTTTATTTTGGCAAATCCTTCCCTCTCACACATGTACCAATTTTGAATTCACAAAATAAGCCCACATGCATGCAAAGGTACATATATATTGCATGTTACATGCAATAACGACAACCTACCAACCCTCTTATTTCTAGTCTTATTTGTGTGTGTGGATCCAAGCTTCTTTTGATCTTTGGTTTTTGATTTGGATCACTTCAACTTAATCAACCTAGCTAATCTAGCTACCTCTCTACCCAAACCTACAGACACACATTAATCTAAAAATCTAGTCGTGTGTGTATGTGATCGTGTGTGCATGTTACACATACACACACAATCCTCACGTTCTATACTAGTGTGTGTATCTCTCTACACACACGCACTTACACCTAGGCCTCCATCTATTCATGTATGCGCCCTTCATTCAACCACACTATTTCTTTCCTAGCCAAACCGTGGCCAACATCAGCCTAGATATCTACATGGTGGCCTACCTGATCATTGCTTGGTGCAAGTTGATCAACAACATAGCTAGATGATCGTTCCATCTGCAACTGAACAGAAAACCAATCCTAAACCTGGTTGTGCCTATACTCTGAAACCAGGGACACCCTGGAACCCATCTCTGAACCAACACGAGCCCTCTTCCTGTTTCTCTTCCTCCCCTCTCTTGTACGTGGCTAGGCGCGCACGCATGACAGGCCTGAACTAGGAATCACAGGGAGTGAAGACTGAATTACAGGAAAACTCAAAATAACACAGAGATTCAGAGATCAATTGCTTGGGGAATTGCTTTGGTACTAAGAGATATATAGCCAATCCTCTACGGAGGCGGTTAGGGTTTACCCCAAACTACAATAATCATGTCTGGATCCTAGAGGAATACCGGCTAAATAGCATTAGGGAGAATAAGACAAATAAGAGGGCAGGTAAGCGAGATACAGGTGTAAAGCTAACCCAGCTGGTTCATACAGCGACACCTAATGAGCTTACAGCCGCAGGATGCCCATCGACAGTTCTCCAGAGAAGTACTTGGCGCCAATCGTCTCGATGCCTCACAATTCCCCCTTCTAAAGAACTGACTTGTCCTCAAGGCATGAATGACGAAAAACCTTCTGAATGAAACTGGCATCCTCCCGTTGCTGCTTCAACTGGCAGATTGACCCATTTAATTAGCCAACGGACTACTGGAATGCTTATGTCACCTTGCACTCTAGGAATCAACTTTCTCTCAAGTATAGCTTCAGGGGCAACCAAAATATTGCCTTGATCATCAAGAAGAGGCAGAGAAGGATTTGGAATAGCTGTTGGACCTATATATTTCTTGAGCTGGCTGGAATGAAAGGTGTGATGCAATTTGCAGTCACTTGGTAGTACTAGCTTATATGAGGTGTTACCTACTTTAGCCAGCACTTTGAATGGTCCATAGTACTTAGAATGTAACTTCAAGCAATGATGTATGCTGAGTGAACTATACATGTAGGGCTGTAATTTGATGTATACCATGTCTCCTACCTCAAATTGTCTTTCTACTCTATTGTTATCAGCAAAATGCTTCATTCTTTCTTGGGCTTTGACCAGGTTTTGCTTGATTTCCTTTGAAATAAGCTCCCTTTGTTGGTCAGGTAAGAATATTTCAGTTGCATCCTCAGCTGGCAGCATCATTTCAGCAATAAGAGTTGGGGGTCTGCCATACAGTGCTTGGAATGGTGTCATCTTGAGTGATGTATGAAAGATTGTATTGTACCACCATTCAGCCATTGAGAGCCAGCTGTGCCATTTGGTTGGTTGGAGAAATGCCATGTTTATCAAATAATTTTCAAGGCATTGGTTGACTATCTATGTTTGGCTATCTGTTAGAGGATGATAAGATGTGCTGAAATGTAATTCGACTCCTAATGCAGTAAACAAGCTTTGCCATAGGTTGCTAGTGAATATTCTATCCATGTCTATCACTATTACTATTGGGAGTCCATGATGTTTGAACACATGATCTGTAAAGGACCTAGCTACTATTTTGACAGTGATAGGGTGGTTCATTGATATGAAATGGGCATATTTTGTAAATATGTCCACCACCACCAAAATCATGTCCTTGTGTTCAGACACAGGTAGTCCTTTCACAACATCCATGCTAATATGTGTCCAAGCAAAATTAGGGACAAGGAGGGGTTGTAATAATCCGGGATACTGAGTGTGTTCAGCTTTATTTATCTAGCAGACTAGACATTCTTTGACCAAGTTTTGTACTTCATCTTTCATTCGAGGCCAAGAAAACAAGAGTTTGATTCTTTGGTAAGTATCTCTCTCCCCTGAGTGACCACCCAAATCTGAAGAATGTATGGACTGCAGGATTTTTGCTCTAAGGTCGTTCCCAGTGCCAATATAAATTTTGTGTTTATATCTTAGTACTCCACTTGTCAATGTGAAATTTGGTACTGCATTCACATCAAGAAGTAATTTTGTGATAATCTCCTGACATTTGCTGTCCTGCTTGTAGCTTTTTCTGACCTCTTGTATCCATACAGGGATGGCAGTGCTAGAGAAAAGATTCAAGAGATTGTATTTAACTCTTGAGAGTGCATCTACAACTTTATTTTATTTGCCCTTTTTATATTCCATCGTATATTTATACCCCAGCAGTTTGATCATCAATTTATGCTACACTCCTTCTATTAACCTTTGTTCTTGAATGTGCTTAAGGCTTTGTTGATCAGTTCTGATGATCAGAGAACTTGTTGCAAAGTAATGCTTCCATTTTTTTGAAGGCTTCTATGATGTCCATTGCCTCATTGTCATTGGTGTACAAAGCTGCTACTTTGGGACCAATTGCTTTGCTGGGGAAAGAGATTGGTTTGCCTTGCTACATTAGGACTGCTCCAATACCATAACCACTAGCATCTGTTTCCAGGATGAATGGTTTGGAGAAGTCTGGTAATGTTAGGATAGGAGCTTGTGTCATCTTTTGTTTGATGTCTTGGAAAGCTTTTGTTTGGTCTTCAGACCAATGGAAATTGTCCTTCTTTAGTGCATTGAATAGTGGTCTGCAGATTATTCCATAACCCTAGATGAATCTTCTATAGTACCTAGCCAAACCTAGGAAGCTTCTGAGTTCAGTAATGTTTGATGGCACTGGCCATTTGAGGATTGCCTCAATTTTTGTTGGATCAGTGCTTACACCTTGGCTAGTGATCACATGGCCCAAGTATTCTACCTTCTCTTGTGCAAATATACACTTTTTTCTCTTGGCAAACAACTTATGTTCCCTTAACTTGGAGAATAATGCTTTCAGGTGTTCTTGATGTTCCTAAAGATTTTTACTGTAAATCAATATGTCATCAAAGAATACCAAAGCAAATTTCCTCAAGAATGGTTCCAAGACAGAGTTCATCAATTTCTGAAAGGTAGCTGGTGCATTTGTTAAACCAAATGGCATGACCACATATTCATAGTGTCCTTGGTGTGTGCTGAAGGCTGTTTTATCAATATCCTCTTCCTTCATTCTTATTTGATGGTATCCACTTCTGAGGTCAATCTTGGAAAAGATATGTGCTCCACATAGTTCATCTACTAGGTCCTCTATCACAGATATGGGGAATTTGTTCTTGATGGTCGGTGCATTGATCTTCCTGAAATCAATACATAGTCTCCAATTAAAATCCTTTTTCTTGATAACTAGTGCTGGAGACGAATAGGAGTTGTTACTGAGTCTGATGAACTTTGTCTTCAGCTAGTCGGATACTAGCTTTTCCATTATATTTTTCTGATGATGGGGAATTCTGTATGGTCTTTGATTTATAATCTTAACATCCTTTCCAATGAGATGACATGGTCACAAGCTCTTTTAGGTGGTAAGACAGTAGGTTGTTCAAATATATCTTTGAATTCCTCCAATAGATCTTGTATAACCTAAGGTGGTTCATCTTGTTCTTGCTCTTCTTTGACTACATGCCGAATGAGCAACAGGGCACCATAAATGGAATATTTAAGAATTTTTTCCATGTTGACAGTGTGAAGAATCTCAGAGGTAGTTGGTAAGCTTGTGTAACAAATGTAATTGTTTCATTGTTGTGCTGGATTTTCAATATGAGGGCTTTCAGATTCAGTTCACCTGGACTATGTTCATATATCTAGTCTGCTCCCAGAATAACATCATAGCCTGCAAGTTGGAGGACTTTGAAATCAGAAGTGAAAGGGACTCCTTGGATACTCTAAGGCAATTGCTTGCAAGTAAATTCTATCCATAGTGTTCCACCATTTGCTACTTGGACTTTCTCCTTTGTTGTGGGAGACAATGTACAGTCAGCCTTTTGAGCTAGTTGTGGGGTGATAAATGGAGTTGTGCTCCCAGTGTCCACCAATGCTAAAGCCTGTTGATCACCTACTTGTATATGTAGTGTGATGGTGTGTTTTGTAGCTTTCTTCCCTTTTAAGGCATGCATTGATATTTGCAAGGGAGTAGTGTCTGTAATTTCTTCTGGGTTATCAGAATCATCATCCTCATATTCATGAATGTAGATGATTTCCTCTTTCTCCCGTGCTTGTAGAGCATTTAGCTGAGCTGCCTGGGACATTTTACAAAACCTTCTTATGTCCTGGAAACCAGTTTACTTTGCATTTGTAGCACAAAATTTTCTGTTTCGCTTGTTGAATGACCGTGGAGGTAGTTCTACCCTGTGGAGTGCCACTCTGATACTTTTGTTGTTCAAAGAGCACCTATCTTTTGGTGTGGGTGGGATATACTTCTCCATTCTCCTAGCATACCACATTGCCTCCTGCAGTTTTGGTTTTAGGCATTGCAGATGGTTTTGGATGTATGTTGTCAATCCAGAGATGAAACTATTGACATAATAGTTCTTTAGTAGTGAAGGCTTGTCTCTTCTGAGCAGATTCATAGCTTTTTCGAAATTTCAGATGTATTCTGCTACTGTTGAATTTTGTTGCACATCGTGGAAGCTTCTGACATTAGCACAGATGGAAGTGACAGAGAATCTATCTATGAGATATCTGCAGAACCTATGCCATAGAACATTGTTTGTAGCATAACTAGTGCTTCTCCACCACTGAATTGCAGGCCCAGTCAAGTAAGTGATTGTTATCTGTGTTTTTTGATCAAGAGTTGTTCTAGCAGAATCAAAGTACTGTTCAATAGTTTGTTTCCAGGAGTCTGCATCTTCTCCCTCAAACTCTATGATGTTGATTTAATTGATATTAAGTAAATAGCATTAGGGAGAATAAGACAAATAAGAGGGCCGGTAAGAGAGATACAGGTGTAAAGCTAACCTAGTTGGTTCATACAGCGACACCTAATGAGCTTACAGCCGCATGATGCCCATCGACGGTTCTCCAGAGAAGTACTTGGCGCTAATCGTCTTGGTGCCTGACAACACAGAGCCGGTGTCCCTACCTCTCTCGTGCACTTTTCCCTCTCCATAAAGCTCATCCTCTAAACCACTCTGGATCGAGATCTGAAGCCCCATCTCCCTCACCTTCTTCCCCTGCAGGCAACCCAACCCCACCATGGCCATGCTCGTGTCCTTGCCTCCTTCTACCTCCGAGCCGCTGATCCACGCCGCACCGATGAGCAAGGACACCCGCCTCAAGCTGCGGGAGCTTCCTCATCGTCGCCTACATCTCCCAAACTTGGAGCCAGCCCTGGAGCTACGCCGACGCCACCATGCCGACAAGCTCGCCGCCTAGTATGCCGCTTGCTTCCCAGGATGCCACTCGCAGCCTGCCATTCATCGTCGCCGTCTTCTTCCCCTTCGCCTCCCGCGCGCTCTAGCTCAGCCGGGATGCGCGCAAGGTGAGCACCGCACCCCTGACAACCCCGTCCCTAGCTGTCCCAAGTTCCCCTCGCTCGCTAGCAGCCGACGCCATGCGCTGTGCATGACGCGCGTAGACACGTAGACGGTAGCAGCAACAACAACGCAACACCTCTGTTTCCCGCGTACTTCCCTCCTCCTCAGTTCGTCTTCGTCTCAGGTATTCACCGTATTGTAATCTTGGCATACCCATCTTTCATCTTCAACAAACGGCGCCTGAATCCGAGCTCCGTAGCTCTCCTGATATTCCAGCAAAGTTCAGCCAAATCCACTGAATTGCGCTGAAAACGTTCCATTCAAATTCAGTTAACAGCAGCCTGCAGCACCCTATTCACGACAAATTCCTGACCGTTTCTGTAGGTCTCTCAAGCAAAACTGCATGTGTACATGTAGGGGGCATATCCAGCAACGCGTAGGTCCAAACTGAGCTCAATTCAGATCACCGTAGTCATCGAAATCACTCGCCAAAGTTGAGTCGATCTCATAGTTTTTCTCCGACAGAAAATTCAGTCCCGCGCATTCGTTCATGTCCCTATTCCCGGCGACAAAGCGATGCCCACAAATGGTTTCCGGCGAGATTATTCACGTCTACCTCTTTTCCTATGTTCCATATTCCTTCAGCATCAAATAGATACGAAAACAGAGCCAAATCGAGTTTATAATCATCTCACAAAAGTCAGCCGAGCTAACTGTTTTCTCACGAATGGAATTCAGTTTCGATTCAGATGATCCCGTGTGTTCTTGAACATTTTATAGAAGATCCCCTCTATTTTTATTCTTCCAACCCGTAGTGTCCCTCGATCCACCACGTGTCAACCCCACACCGGCCGCGCGCGCAGTGGCCCCTCACATCCCGTGTCCCCACTAGTCATTGACTGCACCGCATAAAGCCCAGGAGTATTTCCTAATTCAAATATAATTTCAGAAAATGATTATAAATCAATTAAATCATATCTTTCAAAATGTTTTGAATTTGGAGAAACTTATAAAGGGAAATGTGAATATTTTTCAAAACCGAATTTAAACTTGTTTTCAGATTTGACCAGTTTTGACCCTGCCTATTCAAACTTTTGACTTTGACCCTTTTAAAATTGTTTTGCAATTAAATAATGTTTTAAATTTATATTTTCAAATGATACAAATGATATATGTTTTCTTATCAGAAAAATGCCAGGAATATGAACATGCTATTTAAATTAAATTCTGGGTATTTAAATTTTTTGAATTATTAAATACCATTAAATGCTATTTTCTTAATAAATTCATAAGTTTAATTATGTAATTTCAAATTCGACAAATAATATGTAAATCGATCAGTACGACGAGCCCTTTCCAACTATGCATTCCATGATATCAACTGAAGCATCCATCATATAAATATTAAATAGGCAGCAAGGTTTATGGGAGAAAAACATAACTAAATAATTAATTAAAGTGCTTTATTATTGGTCTTACACCTCACCCATGCCATGCTATGTTATACCATGCAATTGTGTATCATTCCATTATGGCATACCTTGTTTTGCTTGTTGCATATGTTCATATGATTGTGCACTTTGTTTATTATGGTCCTTCTGTGTTTGGTTTTTATTCTGGATAGACACCGAGCAAGGGAGTTATCAGGAGACCCAAGAGTACTACCCGGATTCCGGTTATTCCACTACTGAGCTAACACGCAAGAAATTCACCTTGCTTGCATTACATATAGAACCTATGCCTCTATCTTATTCTTGCATCATTGAGTCATAATTAAATTAAATTGAATCCCAGGTATTGTAGAGCCTTTACTTTTAAACCCCACCGAAGCTTGTACCCTCAATCCTATGAGCCATTACTATGGGAGTTGTTTGAGCCATGCGAGTCATAGAATTTCATGTGTAGGGTTGTGAGTCTTTGGATAATGAGATACCTAAACAACTTAAACTGAGTAGTAATGGGATAACTAAAGAAAGAGGCACCGATGGTCAATAGCTGTTATTTGGTTCTTCCAAACTCACTTGTGTCCTGTAGGACTAGAGTACTTGATTCTTGTTCCTTGACTATCGCACTATCCACATGTGGGAGACTTTATGGACCCCCCTTCGCCTGAGCTTGATTCACATCTTATTTCTTGGGGCCACAATTAATTTGGGCGTTATTACTATCCTGTACTTATGCCATGATTTACTGCTTTATTTACTATTCCACGTGGAGCACCTGTACTATTTTGGAACATGGAATGTTTTCGAGGTATCGACTTGCCCAGTCACACTTTCAGGTTCCCAGTCGTTTACAACCATTGACACAAACCCTGGGTCCGTCTCAGAGCCGGCCAACTTCGTTGCGGGTAGCTTAGTGGGGTGGCCCCCTTAAATCATTTTTGAATATTGTAAATGCTTTGTCGTGATGCCTCGTTGCTTTTTATTTGGTTCCTCCTAGGGTTGATCGTGCGTGTGTTGCTATTTGTGCATCCCTGCAGGGTAAATATTTCTGAAATCCATGTCCACGGTTATCCATGACTTGAAGCGTAGTTTTTCGATCATAAAAAACTATAACCAAATTCTCATGTTTAATTTGACTAAAACATGACTAATAAATAATACAACACTCATGGAATGGTTAAAAAAATTGTCAACGGATGGGATGTTCTTCCGCCTACTCATTCGGTAAGCGAGAAGGAGGACGAGCAATGTTTACTTATGTTGCTTATATAACTATTGGTTCTAATTAACGAGCATCCGTCCATATCTGGTTGAGCGGATGTTGTAGTGTGTCTGCATAGAACTATTAGTTATTTATCTTTCGCTGCAATTGAGTCACCCCAGGTGGTCCCCTTTAGATACATAAAGACTTGTTGAGTGCCCTAGGATGGTATCACACCATAAATATTGATGAGGTTGTCAGGTATACCCCTATGGAGGCTACTACTTTGATTTGGCCGATGATGCAGGCAATGACCCTCTTGCGTAAGAGATTCCGAGGATGGAGATATCTGAGATTTGTGGGCAGGAATGTGCTTATTTATGTGGCATCTTATGCCGATTTGACTCTTAATCTGTACTCGGATCTGTGTTTCCGGTTCCGCTTGATGATTTCTTGAGTGGTGTATGAGAATATAATCCTAAAATATTATTGCTACTATCCATATAATTTGGATCTTGCCGTAATGGTGTTAAAATATATTTATTTTTAGTTTAGATGGAATTACTCTGATGTAATCTTGTATATCGCTAGCGTACATACTCACTTGTGTATGTTATACTAGCAGCCAGACGGTCACGTTTCTCGCACTCGAAGCTATAACCATGAATAATGTGGTGGATGGTTTGCCGATAATGTATCCTGCCATTGCGGCCTGCTTGTGGGAGGCCTAACGGCCTCCACGATAGTATGTCCTCCCCAGATTCGGGTTATACCGGCTTGTGATTTAGATACGTGAGGTTTAGGGATTACAATGTTAAACCAATGTAATTCTTGGGTATTAGATACTAAATTGGTTGGTATGAAATTTAATACAACAACTCAATATAATAAATACAATGGTTCAAGAAACTAGTAAGAGAATACGGTAATGATGTTCATTGATAAACAAATAAAAGGTTATTATGTTTTTCATCTACATCAAAGACCAAGCTGCCAAGATTTATTCTGATAATGACTATCTGGTTCAGTATTGTGAGAACAGGTTATTGTTCAAATAATTACTGTATTCCATATATGATGGATGAACCATTATAAATCTTGTTGGTTAAATAATATTCATAAAACTAAATGCTAAAAGTGTCGCAAGACAAAATGATTGGAATTTCACTTAAGTGTGACATCATCATTTAAGTTATATTGGAAAGAAAGACATGAAGAAACTCCATGTAATGGAATTTTGGAGTCAAGTTGTTTTCGAATTAATTGATGCTTGTAAGACTTTCCTATAGATAACTAAAAATCTGTTAAGGGCAAAAGTTAAATAGATGGCTAACTTAGTGGAATACATACATATTGTTGTATGTGGTCCATTATGTAAACCGTGTGTGGTGGATTATTTTACTTCATATACTTCCACTAAGGACTTGAAGATATAGATGATATACATGTTCAATGAGGTATAAGTATAATACATTTGAAACATGTTCAAAGGTTTTAGCGTGAAGTAGAAATCATCATATGAAGAAAATCAAGAGTTTATGATTGGATCATAAAGGAAGGGATTTGAGTCACAAAGTTTAACAAACATATGAAAGTTGAGAAATTGTTTAATAAACTTGAGTTTCCTAAAACACCATAGGAGTATCGAATGTTTTGAGAATATAATCAAACCAAGTTCGACTTGGTGAGATCAAATATAAAACTACCATTATGATTTCAAAGATTATTCTATAGTGACATACCACTTTTACACTGAAAAGAGCAACAACATGATCCATTGAAATGGCAAGGGGTAAAACCTTGTTTGTCTTTTCATAAATTTTGGTATGCAAGGCATATGTAAAGTGTTTACAAAACCAAAGTCAGATATGCACGTCTCTGTAGGTTATCCCAAAATATAGTTGTTGAGAATTCCTCTGCCACAACACTAAAGACAAAAGTGTTTGTTGCTAGAGCGACGGGTTCTTTGAGAAGGAACTTTTCGTGAAAAGTTAAGTGGGAGGACAATAGAAATTTGGATGTGGTTATTTGAACCTAAGTGATATGATTAGAGTAGCACAACGCCATAAAGTGTTCTAGAGGCATCTACGATGTTCATGGCTACCATTTCTACAAATGTTGTAGTTCTGGAAATCTAAGTTCCTATTGAACCATGTGGATCGGTTAATAATCAAATAGCAAGATTTGATGAAAAGTGTCGTTGTTGGACAATGATATACCTATTATATGCAAAAAAGTGATGATGAGCCCTGACTCCGTTAAATGGCTAGAGGCCATAAGAATTCGTGATAGTATCAATATACGAAAAGCATGTTATGAACTTGGTAGACTCTCTGGAAGGCGTGAAGATTTTCAAAGCATAAATGGATCTATAAAAATACAGAAACATGTGTTTACATCTATGAAATGGTCGACATGTCAGAAAGTAGTTTACGAAAAAGTTCAAAAGTTGATTGTGACAAGATTGGATCTTCCATAGCAATATTTAATCTGTACGGATTATTGTAGCAACCACTACATATTGAGATATGGTAGTTGAACAAAAACAATGTTCTTCTAATAGAAGGGTTACATAGGATGTGTACATGACACATTCCAAAAGGTTTCGTTAATTCGAAGGGTGCTGAAATATATGCAAATTTCAATGGTTGAAATAAGCATTGTGGAGTTGGAATCTTCACTATGATGAAACTATTAAAGAGTATAAGATCATCAGAAACAATGAAGATGCTTGTGTTTACAAGAAACTAAGTGGGAGTGTTAAGACATATTTACAATGATTTATGTGAAAGACATTATGTTGAGTGGAAATCATGTATCTTTAATTATTGCGCGAATTAAGGATTTCACTAAATTTAGATTTTGATGAAATACTTAGGAAGAACTAGAATATTAGACATCTGAGTCTATACAGCTAGATTGAAATGCTAATATGGTTATGTTGAACTACATATATGAGATATTGAATTAGTTCAATATGGTGGCATATTTGAGTGGGAGCTGTGTGAGTTTCCTAAGTCAATATTTGACAAGAAAAGTTCTCACCACATGGTAGCAAGATCAATTGTATTGACAATTGTCAAGTGAAACCTTGTGAATGATTTTATTAATCATGAATGCCATGATATGTACATATCTAGATGAGTCCTATGCTCTAAGTGTTAGGAGCATATACCAGAGTGATTCATAAGATAATAATTGGACAATAGTATTAATATTATTGTGTACTTTGGAAGAAACAAGAATATGCCATGTATGCGAAAGTGACGAAATAGTTCAATGTAATGTGTTACATTGATGCAAGTTTTTGTCACACATATACAAATAAAGTTTATCTCAATTAAGCTATGTGTTTAGAAATAAAGTGGCACGATGTAATGGACGAAAGTTCCATGATGAATTTGGACTAGTTCCAAAGTTATAACATTATGACGGATACTACAATGATGGCTAAGTGGGCTATACTATGACTAGTTCCAAAGTTTAGAAGCATCATATAGAGGGTTTTTGTGTAAAATAGTTTTTTCACCAAAACTAGGTGCAGCTCCAAGTGGGCTATACTATGAAGATATATTGCACCACAATAGTGACAACATAGTTTAGACTCAAGGTTTTGAAGTCTCACAAGAAGATCGACTTAATTTATACAATGGCATCTCATTTGAGAATAAGTAATGTGTAGTGACGCATAAACATGCAAATACACATAGAGCCGAAAGTGTCAGTTCTGGAGATTGGATTTACCACAAGCAACGCGTGTGGATAACACCAGAATGCCATAGGTATTAAAATGTGTGAAGCAATAACTAGATTATTTACTCTAGTGTAAGTGGGATACTAGAGGAGATATGCCCTAGAAGCCAATAATAAAGATGTTTTGTTGATACATCTCATTTGTTTGTAATAGTTTTGTATCATGCTATAACTGTGTTAAGTGGAAACATTAATACAGGTGTAGTATATAAACAAACCAAGTCCCTAGTATCCTCTAGACTAGTTTGTTAGGCAATTGATGGTTGAGGTTTCCCGATCATGGACTTTACCATAGCAACTGACAATAGGTCACTTCATTAGCTAAATGAAGTGATGGACACACACCCAACCCTAGTATTGCAATGTGATCCAGTCACAAAGTTCAACATTGTGATATCTAGCAAAGCGTAGTAACTCAGTCCTTCGACCATGAGATCATATTTAATCACTATCTCCTGCAGCTTTTGATCACATCAACTATCATAACCGTAAATAGGTGACCATAAAGGTGTGTATTGGGTATTCCAAAGGAATAGGTTGATGCATATGCATCGAGATCAGGATTTTCCCATCCGAGTGACGAATAGATACCCTGGGCCCACTCAGTGAGATTACATACATTTACAAACATGTGACTTGTTCACGGGGATGTAATATCATAGGAACGAGTAAATGTGTTTAACAGTAACAATATCAAACTAGGTATGTAGATACCAAAGATTAGATATTGGACAAACTGGGTATCGTAAAGCAAAGGGAATAAGAATCGGCGTTCAAGTTCAAACGATCAAGTTATTCGTGGAATTCATGGGAGCCATCATGAGCTTCCAGACATCGTTGTTGGTCATTGATCAGAGTGTGTCTCGATCATGTCTATGTATTCCAAAACCACAGGTTTCACACTTAAGGGTAGATGACGCTTAGGGATTGATCCGAGATCGTAGGAGAAAAGATAGAGATCTCCGGAATGGGCCTAGGGTGATACCAGAATAGTTTCAGGGATATCTGATGATGATCGGAGGGGTCCAAAAGGTGTTTCGGAATTATACGTATTAAATATTATGTACTTAATACTAAATATATTTATTTAAAAAGGATTTATGGGGCAGACCAACTAATTGGGCCTCACCAGAGGAGGCTCAAGATGGGTCGCACCCTAGGGAAGGCCAAAGGGGGATCCCTACCCTGGTGGGCCCTCCCACCACATGGGGCCATGTGAGGGGGGTTGGTACCACCTCCTCCCTCTTGATTAGTCCCACCCCAGGACTTTGAGAGAGATAGTTCCTCACTTCCACCTATATAAAGAGGGGCACCCTGATACCTTCGATCCGGATTCACAGATGCAGTATAGTAGCTTTTTCCCTAGTAGACCTAGGTTTAACCAAACCTTGGGAACCAATGCTAAAGGAATTAAATAAGGACATGTCTACAAGACTTTGTTTGTTCGTTTTACCTTCATTAACAGGACCTTTCTAGTTTATTTTATATCATGGGTTGTTTCAATGGATGGAGATAGGCCAGGGTTGAAGATTCACCTGTAGCTGCACATCGTAAGGGAGAAAGATAATAATAAGCATAGTCATGTGTAATATTTTAATAGAGATAAAATTTGTGGGTAGCACATCCTGATATACTAAAGCCCCTGTGAGCCACAGGCATAGCAATAGCCTTTTAATCCAACCGTTTTCACCATGAATCACAGGGCTACAAAAAAATTATTAAGTGAAAACACAGATCAAAGCCTTAAGAAATGATGTTGCTGTTGTTCCCCAATGGACCACTAAGCAAAGACCGTACTCCCCTTTCTGTCACTGGGTTTCCTATGAGATCTCCACTAACCAAGTATCTCACCTCAAGCCTTTATCGATCTCGGGGTTCTTGGGTACCTATAAGTCCAAAGATCAAGAAACAAGATAAAGAAACAAAGACAAAAATCTCTTATTCAAACAATACACAATGCTCCCATAGATTAAATACACATAATCGTTGCGAGGTTTCACCCCAACCCGTAGCCTATGATGAGTACAGTACTCACTCATAACAATAAGATCAAGGATAGAAAACATTGTGCAAAATACTTAGATTGAAATCAAATATTCTTACAATGGTCGCCAAAAAACAAGGAGATCTCAAGTGCAAAGTAATGGCTATGGCTATGTATAGGATGGATGGGGGAGTGGATGAACTATGGTGGTGGATATCCTTTGGTGGTGTTGTGATGCAATCTGAGAATGGCGGCCCCCTGCGCGGTGGCTGGGACTTCAAAATATATAGGCGTCTTCACGAAAGTCGTAGGGTTTGATGAGACGAAGCCATTGCCACCTGGTACGAGCGGGCCGTATGGGCGGGCCTCTAGTACCAGTGATCATTATGGCCTCTGGACAATGGTATTGACTCCAAGTTTGCTTGGCCGTGTAGACTTCCTCAAAATCTTCATTTATGGCTCCAAATTTCGCCTTAAAAGTGTGATTTCCTGCACAACACAATTGATGAGGATATATACCGAGATTACAATGATTCTGACTGCTTGAACTGGAAGGAAATATTGAGTCAAATCAATAATGACTATCAGGAAGGACAAGGAGGAAGGTGAGGAGTATGAAATGATGATCTTCCAAGGATGGGTGAGGGAGGAGCGGGAGGTAGGCGCACTACAAGCAAGGGAGATCATCAAAGAGAAGGAACGTTCAATTCGGACAGACAGAAGTCATGAAATTGAAACGGACGTGGATTCCTCATATGAACTCCAAATCAAGCAAATAAGCACTTGTTGGATAGATAATTCCAAGATCTTTCCAATGAGTACTTCCATGTCTACAGACCTCAGAAAATCCATCCCCCACACCACGGATAATTCGGCCCTGCTTTGGAGATTCTGCTAAGGACTTCGTTCGCGACTTTCCGTACGGCCCCGAATAATCCAGCCCACTTAGACCGGATAATCCGGCCCAAAAAGTTCCCATCAGATCCGGACGGATCTGACTGTATCAGATACATTTTCGTTTTGCGTTTTTTGGACGTTCCGTTGGCCATATAAGCCTGGGAACGCCCTCTAAATTAGGTTAGACCACGTTAAAACAATTTTGGAGATGTTTCTATCTTGAACCTCTAGAATTACCTTGTGATCGAATTATACTACTGCGATTCAGTGTGATCTGTTGTTTCATTGGGAATTAGTAGATTGCAAACTACCATTCATGGTCAACGACTGCGTGCGCAAGAGCGTGGTGTTGTGAATATCCTACGGGGTTCGAGAGATGTTGCATTGGCATCAGGGTTCGAGCGGGAGAGTTCATAGCTACAGGCTAGTTATCTATCATCCACCATCATCACCGCCATCCGCTTACTGAGAAGATCGGGCCACCCCATATCATCTTCGCATCAGAGTGCTGGGTTTACTTGGTGAGCCATATCATCTTGGTATCAGATTTCTAGCGTTGCCTTAGTAAGCATCCACAAATCCATCCATAGATTAGTTTGTTTTTTGTCCTATACAGAAAAAGCCATGAAAAAGATTAGGGTTAGTCTTTGCCATAGCCTAGATTGCATCGGAGTTGAGTCTTATTTGTTGGTCATTGTCGTGTCTTTGATCCGATCTCTTCCAGTACGAGTCGTAGTGTCTTGGTTTTCCTTGTTATTTTCGTTTGTTTGGTGTTTTTGAGTCGTTCTTCATTTTTTCCGCTATCTTCCATATACTTTTCCGAGTAAACATAGCGTACTTTTAGTGTATTCAAACCTTATCTACAGCCTATCTACAGGATCGGTGCCTAGGAACGTACCTACGAGACTAGTTGCTTTGCTCTGAACAGGCTGCTCATTAGGGCTTTGAAGTGCAAAATATTGTCCAGGTAGACCGGATTATCCGGCCCCCGAAAAACTAGAATATCCGGCTCCTAATTTCTCAGAATTATTGCATCCGTATTGTATTGTGTCAAGATAGTTAAAAAAATAAAAAAAATAAAAGAAAGTTTTGAAAAAAAAGAGAAAAGAAAAGCGTTTCAAAAGTGAAAAAAGGAGATATCAAAAGTTGATTGGAGGACTAGTTTCATAATAGCACTAGTAGATTGAGAAATCTTGTGTCTGTTCTATTTGAGCTATTACTAGCGTCTCTCTTGTGCATTGCAATATTCTTGTTCATAAGTTGCTTTGCCACGTTTATCTCCACGTGTGTGTTTCCTTGGGTGTTTTTCATACGATCAGCACTAGGATTTGCTTTGGTGTAGTTAGGATACCATACCTACAGCTCCATCACAAATAACCTGTGTGTCCTGCGACCGTTCTCCATACCCTTGTGATACGTTCCAAACATATCTATAATTTTTGATGTTCCATGCTTGTTTTATATCTACTTTCTTATGTTTTGTCCACACTTTGGAATATTTTTATACACTTTCTTAGACTAACCTATTAACAAGATGTCACAGTGCCAGCTGCATGTTTTCTGCTATTTTTGGTTCCAAGAAAGTCAGAAAATAAATATTCTCAGAATTAGACGGGACAAAAGCCATAGTCAATATTTCACCGAGGGGGACACGAAGCCACAAGACGAGATGGAGAGTGGCCAGAGGCCGGCCACACCACCTGGCCGTGCTGCCAGGCCTAGCCCGCACCAAGGGGGTGGTGTGGCCGCCTAGGGCACGCCCTCGGCCTCCCCTTTTGCCTATAAGAAGCCTCTGATACAGAAACCCTAAGTACCCGATCAAAAATTCCATGAAAGAGTCTATAGCGGCCGTCATATCCATCCCTAGATCAGGAGGGATCTGAAGCTCTTCCTGGCACCCTATCGGAGGGGAGAATTCACCCTGGAGGCCTTCTTCATCACCATGACTACGGGTCCATGTAGTAGCTAGATGGTTGGTTCTTCTCCTTTGTGCTACCATGTTTAGATCATGTGAGCTCCGTTCATGATCAAGATCATCTATTTGTAATCTTACAAGTTGTGTTTGCGGGGATCCGATGGATATTTAGATGCTATTTCAGATTGATTATTGATTCTATCATGTCTTTGTTATTTGTGATCTTGCATGCTCTCTGTTGTTAGTAGCTATCTTGGCCGAGTAGATGCTAGCAACTCTAAGAGGGAGTATTTATGCTCAACAGTGGGTTCATGCCTCTAGGAATCTAGGGAAGTGATAGAAATCTCTAAGGTACTAGATGTGTTGTTGCTACTAGGGAGAAAACAACAATCCTTTGTTCATAGAACAATCGTATTGTTTACTTTACACGCAATACTTAATGCAATTATCTGTTGCTTGCAACTTAATACTGGAGGGGGTTCGAATGATAACCTGAAGGTGGATTTTACGGTCTATGTATAATGTTGTAATGCCCAATCAAATCTCATAGGAGTCAAGATGATTAGTTATGCATGTATGCTTTCTCGATGTTTGTCAATTGCCCCGCTGTAATTTGTTCACCCAACATGTCATCTATCTTAAGGAGAATCACCACTAGTGAACTATGGACCCCGGTCCTTTCTTTTACTATCAATCTACAATCTGCGTTTTACTATTTTCTGTTTACTTTCTGCAAGCAATTACTATCTTCCACACAATACGTTTAATCCTTTGTTTTCGGCAAAACCAGTGAGATTGACAACCTCACTGTAAGTTGGGGGCAAAGTTCTGTGGTTGTGTTGTGCAGGATTCCAAGTTGGAAACAACACCTTGGAGGTGTTTCCTTGCTCCTACTGGTTCGATAACCTTGGTTTCATAACTGAGGGAAAACTTGCTGCTATGCTCATCATACCTTCCTCTTGGGGTTCCCGAACAAGCTCAATATATTTTGAGCCATCACCTTGATATTCACTTCATCACATCTGTGCATAAGTCTTTGATTTTGTTTGGTAAAGCATCTCTATTCACTTTGGAACGGTAAGATCTGCGTTCTTGTCAGTTGTGAGTGAGTTGTGAGAGTTTTCCACCAAACAGATTTTTATTTTTGCGCTAACCTACTAATCATGTCTTTGAGTGATGATGAAGTTGTGTCACAGAAAAAGTAGGTTGAGGAGCTTGTTAATTGGCGCGAGTCTATTGATGGGAATATCAAGGACATGCAAGAGGCAGTGGATTAGAATACTGGTGCAGTTACTAATATTCAAACTCAAGTGACAGCAATCAATGTAAATGTGGCCACCTTGCAGCGTTCGATTGAGGCCCTTACAGTGGCAATTCAGCCACGATCGGTTTTTGACAAGCTCACATAGTTGCGACAAGGTAACATGTCAGTTGATGAGTACTACATGGAGATGGAGATGCTTATGCAACGTGCTAGAGTTCGTGAATCCATTGAGATGACTATGCAGCATTTTCTCAAAAATTTGAAGCTTCAAATCAATAGCATTGTTCGCCATCACAAGTATGAGACTATGAACGAATTGTTGCACCATGCTAGAGAGGCCGAGTCACAGCTAGCTGAGGAGGCCAAGTCACGTGCATGTTTTCCATCCACCAGCTGTTTTGCGGCCAGATCTACACCACCTCCTATGGCACCACCTGCAGCGGCTGCTAGCCACCCTCCACCATCGGCCAAACCTACTAATGTAATCATCTCTACTCCCGGTATTGTTTCTTGTGCTATGGAGGTTGCTTTTGAAGAAATGGAGCCATCTATTTTACAACCTGCATCGTCGGATTATGCACTGTGCCTTGCGGAGGATGTAACGGTATCTACTAGATATGAACAGAACACTATTGATATAGGTACTGATTTGGAGCTACAGTCAACAAGCGCAACATATTGTGAGTCTGTTCCTTTGTTGATGCCTCCTTGTGATTTTCCTTGCACTAATGTTACAGCGCCATGTGATAGTTTCCCAAATTCGAATTTTGATCATGTGGTACTGATAACACATAAGGAAATACTTGCTCGAATACCACCTACTGATATTGTGTATTCCATCATGCTAAATGAACCTATGAGTATAAGTTGTGCTACGAATAAGATTTCTAAAATTTCATGTCTAAATTCTAGCACATATTCTCCTTGTTTTACTTTCAATCTAATTGGTGAATATAGCATGGATGAAAATTTTCTTGTGGATCACATATGCATTACTTGTGATAAAATCGCTGAACTGAAACAAGCTATTTTCAGCCATATATGCAATGTGTCACAAAATGTTTGCTATGGAACAATAGTTCCTGTTCGAGATATTATGAAAATACATTCTAGTCTAGTTGATATATTGCAACCAACATAAGTAATTTTACCTATGTTGGATTGTTCTAATCTTGCTAGAATAGAACTCAAGTTTTCATATTCATTATGTTTGTCCCAAAAGTCTTTGTCTAGTTATGTTACTACTTTAGACTTCACAGATATTTGCAAATTGAGTTGGATCTTACATACTGGACAAGATGATCATCTTCATAATAATCAAAGTAGCGCAATTAAAGCATGGCATGAATCAATTTGGTTTTCACACATATTGAATTGGTTTGATCTTGTTCATAACTTTGATCATAGATCTTCTTTGAGAAAACTGAATTTAATATTGAAGAACAAGACTATCTATTTAGTTGTTTTTCACCATGATAATAATTCTTTGTACTTCACTTATACCTGCAATTTAAGTTGCTTGATGTATACTAGACATAATTTTCATGTGAACAACAAATAATACAACATGTTATATATACATATGCTTTGTGTACACGTTGTTCTTTTTGTTTCTTCCACTTTCAGCTTACCCAAATCCGTGGACGGCTTTTCATGAAGAAAGGGAGGATGATGAGGATATATACATGGATTACAATGATTCTGATTGCTTGAACTGGAAGGAAATATTGAGTCAAATCAATAATGACTATCAGGAAGGAGAGGGAGGAAGGCGAGGAGTCCGACATGATGATCATCCAAGGATCCGTGAGGGAGGAGTGGGAGGCAGGCAGGGAGATCATCAAAGAGAAGGAACATTCAATTCGGACAGACAGAAGTCCTGAAATTGAAACGGATATGGATTCCTTATACGAACTCCAAATCAAGCAAATAAGCACTTGTTGGATAGATAATTCCAAGATCTTTCCAATGAGTACTTCCACGTCTAAAGACCCTGGATAATCCAGCCCCCACACCCCGGATAATCTGGCCCTACTTTGGAGATTCTGCTAAGGACTTCGTGCGCGACTTTCTTAGACCAGATAATCTGGCCCAAAAATTTCCCATCAGATCCGGACAGATTTGACTGTATTAGACACGTTTTCTTTTCGCGTTTTTTGGATGTTCCGGTGGCATATAAGCCTGGGAACGCCCTCTAGATTAGGTTAGACCACGTTAAAACTATTTTGGAGTTGTTTCTATCTAGAACCTCTAGAATTACCTTGTGATCGAATTATACTACTGCAATTGAGTGTGATCTGTTGTTCCATCAGGAATTAGTAGATTGCAAACTACCGTTCGTGGTCGACGGCTGCGTGCGCAAGAGTGTGGTGTTGGGAATATCCTACAGGGTTCGAGAGCTGTTGCATTGGCATCAGGGTTTGAGCAGGAGAGTTCATAGCTACAGGCTAGTTATCTACATCCACCATCATCACCGCCATCCGCTTACTAAGAAGATCGGGCCACCCCATATCAACAATTCAAAGCAATGGTTTGCATATCTTTGCAATAACTAGTCATTAGTGGCAAAACTAGAGAGTTTCTTGTCAATTGCATGACTAAAAATGAGGTTTAAATGCGGAGAAAGATGGCTATTTTCACAGCCATCAACTTCTCCAAAGCTTAAACCTTGATCTTCCTTGAGCAAGAAAACAACAAAACAATAAAGAATTTAGTGTTTAATACAAAACAATGAGAGTATGAATTCACTTACCATCGGTAGTCGTATGCATCCAACACTTCTTTCATTTGAAAAGCTCATCAAAGTTAGAGAGATGTCAATAATACTATATGAGCTTTGATAACTAAAAACAATCAAAGTAGAGTTTAATATAAGTATGAACAACTAGGGGTGTAACAATCAGTCAAATTCCCCTAGTTAACTCTAAGCTTACCAAGGAACACTAGGATGTTTTTATAATAGCAAAATTAAGTAAGAGAGATCATGTCCCAAGTAGCATAACAACGAAGTGTGTTATTGACACCCACATCAGTGAATCAAGACCATCAAAACACTTCTATTCCATTCACTGCTTTTCAAGAAAATTCATAAAGTAGTAATTGATGGGTTCGTAGCATGGAAAACAAAAAATTTCTATCGCAAGAACGAACAAAACCCAGATCTAATCTAGATAAAAGCCAAGATCTAAACTATTAGACATGAGCAACGAGATAGATCGGTACTAACCCTCGTAGAACCGAAAGCATTACGAGATTAGATCTCGTGGATGATGTAGTCGATCACTTGCCGATCTCAAGATCGTGTGGACGAACCTTCCGGCGCCGCGTTCCGGTAGCGCTTCCGCAGACGGTCACACGTGCGGAGTCGAAGCATACCTTCCTCTCCCCGTTCCAGCGAGCAGCAGAGGTAGTAGATCTTCTCCACGGAATCCCATTAGCACGACGGCGTGGTGGTGGTGGTGGAGATGAGAATTCTGCAGGGCTTCGCCTATGCCTGTGCAGAAGAAAGGTGGAGGAGAGAGGCGGCTGAGATTGGTTGTTATGAGAGAGGGGCAAGAGGGGGCGCCCCTCCCTTCTATTTAAAGGAGGGAGGCGCGCCTGGGGACGGGGAGTCCTAGTAGGACTCCCCTCCTCCTTGGGCCGGCGGGTTGGGGGGAGGAGTCCTCCTCCCCCACGAATCCGTGTATTGCCCCACTTGGACTCCCTTGATTCCTTTCTTGGTTTTCAAGTAAACTCCAAGAAATCCTCTAGAACCTTCCAGAACATTCCGAAACCTTCTAGAATCTCCATACAAACACTCCGAAACATTTCCCAACTTAGAAAATGATCCCCAATATGTGAATCTTATTCTCCGGACCATTCTGGATCTCCTCGTGATGTCCCAGATCCATTCCGAGACTCCGAACAACATTCGGTCTCCAACGCAAATTCCATATCTACTTAAAACAACTTCGAACCTTAAGTGTGTCACCCTACGGTTCGTGAATATGCAGACATGATGAAGACACCTCTCCGATCAATAACCATCAGCGGGATCTGGAGATCCATAACGGCTCCCACATACTCAATGATTACTTCGTGATCGATAGAACCATTTAACATACGAAACCAATTCCCTTTGTCACACGATATTCTACTTATCCGAGGTTTGATCGTTGGTATCTTCATACCTAGTTCTTCCTTGTTACTGATAAGTACTCTTTACTCGTTCCATGTTATGTCATCCCTTGTGACCCAGTCACATGCTTGCAAGCTATCTAGATGACATTCCACCGAGAGGGCCCAGAGTATATCTATCCGTCATATGGATGGACAAATCCCAATCTTGGTCTATGCGCTTCAACACATATCCCAAATCCCAATGAAGCTTGCCTCGTTTCTTGAAATTGGTGGTCTTATTGACCATCAACACTTGGTGCTCCTTCATGATCTCCAGTTCAGCAGTTTTCAGGATGGACAATAGTTCAGGCAACGTCTTGTTCATGCAGTGCATATTGTAGTTCATCACAAAGTTCTTGTAACTTGGTGGCAGTGATTGGAGGACACGGTGAATCCCCAATTCATTAGGAATCGGTATCCCCAACTCTCGGAGTTTGTTTGCGTGCCCAGACATGGTGAGCACGTGCTCGCTAACGGATCTACCCTCTTCCATCTTGCAGGTAAAGAACTTCTCGGAAGCTTCATAGCTTTCCATGGACGCGCGAGTCTCAAAAATGAGTTTGAGCTCCTTAATGATCTCAAACGGGTCATGGTGCTCAAATCTCTTTTGAAGCTCCAATTCTAAACCGTACAGGATGGCACACTAAACTGTGGAGTAGTGATGTTTCCGAGTGGCATAAACATTCTTTACGTCATCGGTGGCATCTTCTGCAGGTGGGTCACCTAGCGGTGCTTCGAGCACATAGGTCAACTGACCAGCCCTGAGGACGATCTTCAGTCCACGGAACCAGTTCGTGAAATTGCTTCCATTGTTCTTAAGTTTTTCTTTCTCTAGGAACGCATTGAAATTGATGGAAACGTTCGCCATAATCTACAACAAATTTGCAAGTAGTTTAGACTAAGTTTATGATAAATAGTGTTCAAATTTAATTCTTAAATCAACTAGGTGAACTCCCACTCAAAACAACATCCCTCGAGTTGTTTTAGTGATTACACGAACCAAATCCACTACACCAAGTCCGATCATCACGTGAGATGATGTAGCTTCATTGGCGAACAATCTTCATGTTCATCATATCAATCATATGACTCATGCTCTACCTTTCGGTATTCCGTGTTCCGAGACCATGTCTGTACATGCTAGGCTCGTCAAGATTAACCTTAGTTTCTGCATGTGCAGATCTGGGTTGCACCCGTTGTATGCACACATAGAGTCTATCACACCCGATCATCACGAGATGCTTCAAAACGACGAGTCTTAGCAACGGTGCCAACTAAGGACGAACACTTTATTACTTGATATTTAGTGAGAGGGATCATCTTATAATGCTACCGTCGCGATCTAAGCAATACAAGATGCATAAAGGACTAACATCACAGGCAATTCATAATTAGTGTGATATGATATGGCCCTTTCTTCTTATGCCTTCGATCTCCATCTCCAAAGCACGGACATGATCTCCATCATCACCAGCATTGCGTCAAGGTCCGTGGCGCCGCTTCATGGTTGTCCATCATCACTAGCAACTATTACAACTACTTGGAACAAAGCTATTACAAGATGAATAGACACGCATGTCTTAACAGAATTAAAGACAACCATTAGGCTCCTGTCGGTTGCCATATTACAAAAAGGATCATTGCATACATCAAATACAATCACAATCACATGTAGGCCATATCACATCACAAAACCCCTGCAAAAACAAGTTAGACGCCTCTAATTTTATTTGCAAGTTTTACGTGGCTTGGGGTTTTCGACTAAGAACGCATCTTACCTACAAAAGTGAACCACAACGTTGATACAAGTGCTATCAAGTGCAAAGTGTAGATTTGATCTATACTATGATGGGAGAGACAGACACCCGCAAAGCCACTTGTGCAAAGCAAGTTGCACGTCAAGCGTGGAGCAATTCTCATGTACGATGACATGTAATGTTAGCCCGAGCCGCTTCATCCCACCATACCGCAAGATGCAAAGTACACACATAGCAAAAGAAGGAACGAGCACCAACGCCCATAACTTCATTGTGTTCTACTCGTGCAACAGATCTACGCATAGACAAGGCTCTGATACCACTGATGGGTTCGTAGCATGGAAAACAAAAAATTTCTACCACAAGAACGAACAAAACCCAGATCTAATCTAGATAAAAGCCAAGATATAAACTATTAGACATGAGCAACGAGATAGATCGGTACTAACCCTTGTAGAACCGAAAGCGTTACGAGATTAGATCTCGTGGATGATGTAGTCGATCACTTGCCGATCTCAAGATCGTGTGGACGATCCTTCCGGCGCCGTGTTCCGGCAGCGCTTCCGCAGACGGTCACACGTGCGGAGTCGAAGCAGACCTTCCTCTCCCTGTTCCAGCGAGCAGCGGAGGTAGTAGATCTTCTCCACGGAATCCCAGCAGCACGACGGCGTGGTGGTGGTGGTGGAGATGAGAATTCTGCAGGGCTTCGCCTATGCCTGTGCAGAAGAAAGGTGGAGGAGAGAGGCGGCTGAGATTGGTTGTTATGAGAGAGGGGCAAGAGGGGGCGCCCCCTCCCTTCTATTTAAAGGAGGGATGCGCGCCTGGGGAGGGGGAGTCCTAGTAGGACTCCCCTCCTCCTTGGGCCGGCGGGTTGGGGGGAGGAGTCCTCCTCCCCCACGAATCCGTGTATTGCCCCACTTGGCCTCCCTTGATCCCTTTCTTGGTTTTCAAGTAAACTCCAAGAAATCCTCTAGAACCTTCCAGAACATTCCGAAACCTTCTAGAATCTCCATAAAAACACTCCGAAACATTTCCCAACTTAGAAAATGATCCCCAATATATGAATCTTATTCTCCGGACCATTCCGGATCTCCTCGTGATGTCCTGGATCCATTCCGAGACTCCGAACAACATTCGGTCTCCAACAAAAAATCCATATCTACTTAAAACAACTTCGAACCTTAAGTGTGTCACCCTAGTTCGTGAATATGCAGACATGATGAAGACACCTCTATGATCAATAACCATCAGCGGGATCTGGAGATCCATAACGGCTCCCACATACTCAACGATTACTTCGTGATCGATAGAACCATTTAACATACGAAACCAATTCCCTTTGTCACACGATATTCTACTTATCCGAGGTTTGATCGTCGGTATCTTCATACCTAGTTCTTCCTCGTTACTGATAAGTACTCTTTACTCGTTCCATGTTATGTCATCCCTTGTGACCCAGTCACATGCTTGCAAGCTATCTAGATGACATTCCACCGAGAGGGCCCAGAGTATATCTATCCGTCATATGGCTGGACAAATCCCAATCTTGGTCTATGCGCTTCAACACATACTTTCAGAATACCCAATGACACCTTTATAACCGCCCAGTTATGAAGAGGCGTTTGATGTCATCAAAGTACCCATCTGGTGATGGTGATTAACATAACCTCATGGTCGAAGGATTAGGTTACTATGTATTTCAAAGCTTACAGCAATACAAACTTAATGACTTGATCTTATGCTACACTTACTATGGGTGTGTGTCCATCACATCATTCTCCTAATGATATAACCTTGTTATTAATCACATCCAATGTCTATGAATTAGGAAACCATGATCATCAATCAATCAACAATCTAGTTCAACAAGAGGCTTACTAGGGACTCTTTTATGTTTACAGAACACACAAGTATTAGTGTTTCCTAATAATACAATTATAGCATGGGATGTAAACATTCATTATAAACACAAAGATATAATAATAACCACTTTTATTATTGCCTCTTGGGCATATCTCCAACAGTAATGAGACCATGTCAAGGACTTGTTATGTGGATCTTCATTTTTCACGGGTAATTCTCAACAAGGATCATTGAGTGGTTCTTTTAAACCATGGTTTGCACAACCTTCAGTTGTACCAATAATTTTTTCCATTACGGTGACAGATACCACCCATGTCGTCAACTCATAGCCGAAATTAGGGGTTGTACCATTGATCATTCATAGGCTAGTGGAGTTGTTGGCATCCAAAGGTGTGCATCAAAAACATATAACTTTTTGAATAGTATCATAGTTTGGTCCACAAGGTTTAGCTTTGGAATGGATCGCAATTACAACTAGACTTTAGCTCAATCAAACAACTCCTTTTTAGGAGTTCTATCAAAGCTATCAAAACATCTATGGGGTTAAGTATCTTCAAGGGTAAACTCTCAAGACAATCATTCATGAAACAAGTCATAATTTTGAGACTTTTCTTGTTGTACTTGTTTGGAGATATTATTTCGAAGGCAAGACTCGGTTATCTACAAGAACTAGAGCAAAATCTTCCACAACCAACTACTCATGCAAATAAAAAGCTTTACTCTAACTATTTTGAATTACTCCCACTAGCATAACATCTTAATGAATCAATGAACTAAGATAAACAATTCAAACTTCTAAAGTGGGAGACATAGGACATACCTCTCATGAGTGACTTCATGATTCTCTTCCTTATGGGGATGTGTTCCTTAAAAACTCAAGTTAAAATCACTCTCATAATGATATTGAAGAAAAGAGACAATAGTCAAATCCAGTTTCGCGAAAAAGGAAAAAGGGAAAAATCCTTTTGTATTTTTGAGGATGGGGATTAAAGAGTAGAAAAGAACTTGCGACCAAGCAAGGAATTAAGAAAAGAAAAACAAAAGAAAAAAAGCAAATGAAAAACGAAAGAAAAGGCAAACTGTTGGAACAAACAAACACGAGTGTTTCAAAGCTCACATGGAGCTAGAGTAAAACCTCATTATTACACAAATAAAAATGCTGGTGGACACAACCCCAAGCTTAGGATTTTCCAAGCCCATTTATTTCTCATTGTGGTCGAGGTGGATAATCTCCCAAGTTCCATCGGCTGCTCCAATTGTTGAACTGGGTTGAGAGGTTGGCAGTAGCATCTCGAAGGTTGATGGAGAGGTTGCTCATGTTTCAGATGCTTGTAGTATTTTCGTGGGTGTACATCTTGTTCAGGTCCTTCTTGTTCTACTTATTCATATTCTCCTTCTTTTCCCACGGGTTCTACTTGTTGCGGTAGACTTGCCTCAACCTGCTCATCATAACACAAACATCCATCCTTGACAGAGAACAAACCATTAGGAAAAGGAGCTGGGATCAAGTGATCCGCTCTAAGTATATCAAGGAAGTATCTACCATTAGTTCTAGAAATCATACCAAAAGCTCTCAGAGTAGAAAAACCAAGACGACGGTCTCCTGCCAACGGCTGGATTTACCTAGGGTGATATGAAGCGCTAGTGCAAGAATGGTTATGACTCCTCCTCCGCATATGGGACCATGAGAAGTTCATAAGATAGAAGTTGATGTCATCAACTCCAAGCATTTGTTCCTCGGGGAAATAATGTGAGCACAATGTATGAGTCAAGGTACTAAGGAACTCAAGCGTCAAGCGGTGGTACGTGACCTCATCCTGAAAAACAAAATCATACAAACCAACATTGTTGCAAAGTAAATCAAAATCATGACAAATTCCCAATTGGTTGAGGATGTAAGGACACACCCACTTAGTGGACTTCATTTCTCGGAGCTTGAGACAGTTGAAACGGTTGAGCTGAAACTCCTCGGTGAACTCGATACCAAATGTACTCGAGGGTTAGCATATCAACGGGTAGTGCGGCTTGTCCCGCAGTCATCACACATGTACGGCTCCTCGTGTTCGTCTAAGACAAAAACAAAAGTAATGCTAATCAAACAAATTGTCCAATAGAAACATAGCACAAATGATCCTCTACACTTCTTACAAAAGAAACTCCTCTAAAAATAAAACTAAGCATGCTCATAATCAAGATTATCTCAAGAACAAGACCTAAGTCTAGATCGATAATAATGAAAGATTGAGCAAGATTTTGATGCAAATAAACTAGGGTTCGGAGGATAAACATACCTTAAATCGATTGGGTGCGAGGAGTCGAAGAAAGAACGAGTAGAATTAAAGACCCAATGGAGGTTGACATGGGCATAGCCCTTCGGGTGCCCACTATTGGTATATATGGTGCAGCCTAATGGAAGGCTCACTCAAAGATATATTAAGATCCATGAAGCCTATGATAGTTTAGCTGACACGAAGTGTCAACACCCGGAGTTTTAATCCCAGATGCCTGTTATGCCATACCTCGCTATCCCAGGATTACCATTTTTGCGAGACATAACAGAATTGGTACCACAGTACATCATCCATTACAAACCATAATATGGTCTTACAAATAAAGGGTCTCATGATCTGGTCTTAATACAAATGAAACAACGGAAAATAAACATAGTAGGGGCTCCATATTCAGAGTCACAGGTAATGCTGATGATGGGAGATGATCCTAGTTGTCGTAGTCCTCCGCATCGTCTGGCCATGGGAATAGCCAGGGACAAAGCCATGAGTACTCTTTAAGTACTCGCAAACTATCACTAACAAGTAAGGTAGTTCTAGTAGGAATCTTAAGCTCTAGGTTTATTTGCAAAAAGCTAGGTTTATTTCATATTGAGTTTAGAAGTAAATAAAACTAAGTTAATGTTCTAAATCACCTAAGTGGGAACCTAATTTTCATGTTCATAACCCTGTTGTGGTCAAGTCAAAGTCATAGTTCAATTCACAATCGTTTTGAAAACATATGACGACGGAACAATATGGCCACTCCAACTGTCCATGACCACGGACGCGGATATTCGAATAGTTTGACACTCTACATATGTGGTACACTTTCACCACAAAATTCGATACATCCGTCAGGGATAACCCTGAATCATCATACTTAGTATGCGGATAACCAATCATAACCTTTCAATTACACACTCTAGTATACGCACCTCCCCTATGAGCTTGGCCTCCCAACCATGATCATTTAGGGTTTTTGCATCGGGAGGCATCTTATAGGCGAAGAGGCAAGGTTGGTCGGTGGCCAGGGGGCCCACACCACCTAGTAGCGTGGCCAGGGCTAGCCCGCGCCACCATATGGTGTGGCCACTCTATTGGCCCTCTCCGTCTCGTCTTCTGGCTCCGTGAGTCTTCTGGTAAAATATCGACTTTGGCTTTTGTCCGGTCCAATTCCGAGAATATTGATTTTCTGACTTTCCTGGAACCAAAAACAGCAGAAAACAAGCAACTGGCACTGTGGCACTTATTAATAGGTTAGTCCAAGAAAGTGTACAGAAAGTACTCCAAAGTTGGAACAAAAAACAAGAAAGTAGATAAAACCAAGCATGGAACATAAAAAATTATGGATACGTTAGCAACGTATCAACATCCCCAAGGTTAACTCCTGCTCGTCCTCGAGTAGGTAAGTGATAAAAAGAAAGAATAATTTTTGAGGTGACATGCACCATCATAAACTTGATCAAAGTATTTGTAAAACATTGATAACTAGGATCATAGTACTTCAATCATAACATGAAAGACAAAGTTCTAACAATAAGGCAAAGAAACTATGTTGCAACATGAAAATACACAAACAAAAGATTCATGAATAACAATGCTTTGCAAGACGTTTGTTTGTTTCACATAAAGAAAACATATCATAGTGGAATTCAGCTTGTCCCTCATAGAGTAGCAAACATAAATGCATAGGACACCTTCAAAGTTCATAAGAGTGACTAGATACAAATAGTTTTAAACAAGCAATATCAAAGCTATGCATAAATCAACAAGTCTTGGGACAATGCACATAGAAATAAGAATGGCCACTATGTTCTCAAAGTAGGTGCATAAAGATAGAAGGTGGAGACTCAACATAAAAGTAAAATAAAGGCCTTCACAGAAGGAAGTAGGGATTCAAGTCTCATAAAGAGCTTCCAAAAATTATGGTACTTTTTATCTTTCAGCTCTCATTGCCCCTATCATAAGCATCTTGAAGTGATTAAGGTTAAACTGAACAAACTATGGTGTATATGCTTGATGAAGTATCAGTTGGAAATCTCATGCCCCTTGAATACGAGGGCCGCTCCTCATGCTACTCAAGTTTAGTTACCGGTAAGTTCTTGTCATAGTAAGTACATGTGTATCATAGAGAACCACCAAGGGGGTACTGTTACGTCCATTTTGCATCACTATTCTATGTCTTAATTCACTATTATTCATTGATATATTTCGTATTGAGAGGTGATACTTATATTATTTCATCTATTTTTGCATGGTTGATGACTTTTGGAGCATGGACCGCTGCAGTCAGGATTCTGATGGAAAAGGTGCTGTTTGGAGGCAAAATTCGCGCTGATCAGAAAATCCGGGAAAATATACGGAAAATCCTATTTTTCTAGAAGACTCAGGATGCCAGAAGATGGAGTGGAGGTGGGCCACAGGGGGCCCACACCACCCCATGGAGCGGGCAGGCCTAGGCCGCGCCTGGGAGTGGTGTGGCCACCCTGGCCCACTCCAGCCTCTCCCCTCTGGCGTATATCAACCTCCCGAAACCCTAAGACTCGGGGAGCGACCACAGAAAGATTCCGCCGCCTCTGCGGGGCGGAAGACTCCGAGAGAGAAAGATCTCTCCGGCAAACAGATTTCTGCTGGGGGAATTCCTTCCCGGAGAGGGGAGATCGTCACCATCAACACCACCATCAAGCTGGACTTCATCGGGATCATCATCATCATCATCACCATCATCATCACCATCAGCACCCTCATCACCATCTCCATATTGTTGTAACAATTGAGTTGAATCTTGCATTAGTTCATCGGGGAAACTTTCCCGGTGTTGATTACTCTTTGTAGTTGATGCTATTGAGTGAACCTTTGAATTATTGTTTATGTTCAGATTGTTATACATCATTATTTCATCTCTGATCATGATCCATATGATGTCTTGTGAGTAGTTCGTTTTGTTCTTGAGGACATGGGAGAAGTCTTGTTGTTAGTATTGGAGTTGTGTTGAGAAAGATTCAATAGATTGTTATTTAAGTTGTGGTGTAATTCTTCTAGTGGTGTCATGTGAACGTCGACTACATGACACTTCACCTATATGGGCCTAGGGGAATGCATTGTGTATTTGGCTACTAATCGTAGGGGTTGCCAGAGTGACAGAAACCTGAACCCCCATTAGGAAACCATTGCACAAGGGACGTAAGGGTCTTAGAGTTTAAAGCTGTGGTTAGGTTTCTACCTTAAATACTTTCTAGTACTTACGGATGTTTGCAAGGGGTTTATGTATTAGTCTTGGATGGGGCGGTACATTAGCACAGGTTCACCCACACAACACTTAGCAAGCTAGAGAAGATTAATCAGCTATATGAAGCGAAAGCACTTGACAGTCTTCCCATGTGTCCTTGAGAACGTTTGGTCATCTATAGAAATACAACCGCCTTGTCCTTTGCTGCATAAAGGATTGGGCCACTTGTTGCATTTATTCCTACTGTCTTTTATTTACTCGTACTTTGTTTACTTGCTTTATCGAAAACCCCTAAAAATCCGTTTGCTAAGTATTTGTAGAGAATTCCTGATCCATACCACTAGTCAGCACCTTCTTCTCCTCGTTGGGTTCGACACTCTTACTTATCGAAAATACTGCGATACACCCCCTATACTTGTGGGTCATCAAGAATATTTTCTGGCGCCGTTGCCAGGGAGTGAAGCACTATTGGAGAGTGGAACTGGTAAAGGAAACCTCTACTGTGAGTATTGTTTACTTCTGCTAGTTGCTTTATTTTTGTTATGGATAATTTGCTGAGTTTCTTATTTGGTAATGCTACTACCACTGCTAAGGTAGTAGATAAGCCACCACCTGCTGAGAATGATGTTTTCAAAATACCTACAAGAATTATTGATCGTGTTATGGATAACTCCTATGTTGGGGATGGAACTGTCCATCCCGGTGATCATTTACTCTTTATACATGAATTATGCGGGTTGTTCAAGTGTGCATGTATTACTACAGATCAAGTTAAGAAGAAGTTATTCTCATTATCACTAAAAGGAAGAGCTGAGGAATGGTATAAGCTGCTGAAGAATGGTCAAGCTCTGGAATGGGAGGAAATAGTACCTCTCTTTTATTCAAAGTTTTATCCTCCTAGTGAGATTCATAAAGATCGGAATCAAATATACAACTTTTGGCCTCTTGGTGGAGAGAGTACAGCTCAAGCTTGGGGGAGATTGAAGTTACTAATGCTCAAATGTCCCATTCATGAGCTCCCCAACAATATTATCAATAACTTCTATACAAGGCTCCCTCTACATGATAAAGATTTATTGGATGCTTCTTGTGCTGGATCATTCACTCGTATGGAAGAAGAAGCTAAATGGGACCTTCTAGACCGTATTAAAGAGAATACTGAAGCTTGGTAGAATGACAAAGGTAGAAAGTCAGGTATAAATTATGATTATGAATGCATTGAATCTTTTATGGGAACTGACGACTTTCAAAATATTAAAAATGCTTATGGTCTAGACTCTCAAGATATTGCTTCTTATTTTAAGGCTTTTGCTTCCTATATTGAAGTGCCTAAAAAGAAGTGGGATAAGTATCATGAACCTTATAAAGATATTACTAAGAGTGTTCCTTCAAGAAATACTGAAGTTTACACTGCTAATCATGTTTTACCTGAACCTTATATTGAGAAAATGCCTTTCCCAGTTAGGATGAAGGAACATTCTATGATAGCTAGTATGGTTAATGAAAGTACAAAAAAGCTGTTAAACCTAATAAACAAATGGTTGATGAACCTATAATAGCAAGTGTGAAAGACTTTGTCACTAAATATGAAAAAGAGGGACACCCTATCCTTTGTAAGGATATCTCTAATATTGTTTCACAAAGTAGTGTTATGAGAGCTAGTGTTCCCGTGTTTTCTGTTAGAATAAGTGATCATTGCTATGATAGTCCTTGTGATAGCTATATTGTTAAGTTTATGCATGATACTGAAAGATACTATGAGAGAGGGAAAAGTGTTCTTATGTATCTCAATAATATCAAGTTTCCTTGTTTTATGCTGAAAGTTTTTATGTTGCACTTCTTTTGCCTTCTTATGCAAGTTGCCTTTGGTTTCAATAACTTGTTTGTTTACAAAATCCTCTTGCATAGGAAGTGGGTTAGACTTAAATGTGTGTGTTTTTGCTTCTTAATGCTCTCTTTCACTTCAATTCATATCCCTATGAGAGCTTCTTCAAAATTATCATGCCCATCTTAATGGCTATAAAGAAAGAGCTTTATGGGAGACAAACCAATTTGTTTTGGCTGTCAGTTTGTTTTTGTTTCTTTGAGTCTTGGAAGTTATTACTTCGGTAATAACCGCTACTTATCTGTTTTGTTTGGTTTTTGTGTCAAGATCAACCTCTAATGAGAGAGAAGTAAAATTTGGGGAAGTTGCTGTCCCGAAACAGATTTTTGTGCTTCACCGTAAAAATTCGTCAGAGACCTCTGTCTGTCGGATTGAGCTGTAATTTTTTGTGGTTCTGCCCCAGGTTGTTATTTAACTTTCGTTAGTTTTGCACTTTTTTATTTGAGCAACAGAAGATTTTCGAAAAAATTGATCTTTACCTTCTGGTCTGTTTTGACAGATTTTGCCAATCTTGCATTTGCTTCTTTATTCGATTTCCTTTTTGAATTCTTTTTGGGTTTTCAGAAGGAGTTGCTACAGTAGCCTATGTTTTTATGGTTTTCAGTTGAAGTTGGACTCAAAAGGTTTTATCACTTCACTTATACTAATGTTGTTAATGAGAACTGTGTGAAGTTTTGTGTGAAAGAAATTTCCAGGAAGTGGAGACAATGGTGTAATAAGGAAGATAAGGGTTTTATGACTCAAATAATAAGTGTATGAAGATGAAGATATCAATGCTATTCAAGAGATGACTCCGGAAGAATCTACTAGATACAAAATTCAGAGACCTGCAGAGTCCGTTTCCAACTAGGTAACAGTTCTGGTAAGAAAAGTTCCGCGAAAATACTATCCAACTATATTTTTGCAGTTTTCAGTCAATAAGGAAAGCTACGAAGCAAAAAAGGGATGAAATCAGAGCCGGGGTGGCCCACACCACCCCATGGCGCGGGCCCACCCCTGGCCACGCCACCAGGTGGTGAGGCCACCAGGACTCCATCTCCGACCTGTTTTCTCCCAGTACCTTCCTTTTGACATGAAACTTCGTAATATATAACCCCCCGGATCCCCTGAGGTCCGTATATCGTGTTTTCGTCGTGTTTTTTTTTCGATCTGTTTTTGTCAGGACATACTCTTTGAAAGCTTAGAAGCACAATGGTGTCCGCCAAGGATAAAGGGAAGGAGCCCATGGAGGAAGACCTCCAAGACCCCGGGAAGGAGAAGGAGATCAAGAGTGAAGGTGAAGAGGTTCAAGGCCCTAAAGGTGAAGGAAGTCTGGAGGACAGGATGGAAGCACTGGAGCATGAAGTCTTTAGTTACAGGAAGATGGCGGAGTGTGAAGTGGATATCATCCATAAGATTTGTTCCGAACTCATCACCGAGCACCAGAAGGAGACTGCTGAACTCAAAGACGAAGTCCTCTCACTCCTCCAAATAACCAACGAACTGCAAGCACAGTTCTATGACATTCAAAATCAAAACTGTGAGTATGAGGCTAGATTTAAACGCATAAGTGCTGCTGCAAGTTTCAGGATGTTGGAAACCACGATGTCCTTTGTTGATGGGAAGCCTTTACCCTGGAAGACGGACGAAGATGAGAGGATACCACCACCACCGAAGGAGTAATTCGTCATCAGGTTTGGCATCCCCTTGGTTTGTTCCAAGCTTGGGAGTGCCACGGTATCACATCACTATCTTCTATCTTTTTACCTTATTAGTAGAGTCATATCATGAATAAAGGAGTTATTTTGTAGTATGGTTTGCATTATGGAAGTGTCCCCTCTCTCGTTAGATTTGTATCCCTTGGTGTGAGTTTCCGTTATGGAATATTAATGAGAAGTTCTATCATTCACTCTTTTGCAATAGCTTATATTAGTTTTCAATTTGTGGTTATATGATTGATCTTGTTGTTAGTATTGGTATCACTTTGGGATCATTGAGTTAATTTAGTTGGTTTTGGCAAACCTGGCTCGGTCAGTAGCGACACTATTTTTGAGAGTTGAAAAAAGATAGAAGTACTCTAGAGAAAAATAATTTAATCATATTTCTTTCTTGATTTGCTCATAAGTCTAGTATTCTCTAGTTAAGATCTTTTGTGCTTCCAAGGAAGATTGCATGTTTGCCTTTATCACTTGTATGTTTGTTTGTTTCCTTCAACTCTTATACTTGCTACCCAGCCTTGCTAGCCAAAAACCTGTACTGAGAGGGTATTCTTCTCGTGCATCCACCTCCTTTAAACCAAAACCTTTGCCATTTGTGTCCACGATACCTACCTAGTAGCATTATTGCTATTCCAAGTAAATTCTTGTTTTATCTACCTCCCAAATTAAACTTGTTATGTGAAAATTAGTGATTAAAGCTCTCACGAACTTGATGGCACACTTTACTTTCTTGCATTTAATAAACTTGAACCATTGGGTCCTTCTTTGTTGCGTATATGCTTGCGCTTTATGAGTTGAAGTTAGCCGAACCATGTATCATGGGGACCGCTTTCAACACTTCATTGGTACTTGTACCTAGTTGATATCATGTTCTTTTGCTTATGGATCCCGGTGGTGTGAAATAAAAGTGGAACTTGTAAGATCATGGAGTTTATATGTGTGTTAGAGAAACGCCTGGGCCGCTAGCCTAGGCCATGCCTAATCATGGTGGAAACTTGCAGCATAACTATAGTGAGCATTCTATGAAGCATCCTCAATAAAAACCTATGCAAATAGCAAATAAAAAGATCGCTGAGATGCTCACTGTCTGCTTGCCTTGTCATTTTGATTATGGGATAGCTCCTGTGTCATGTGCAAGGAGTACCCCGTTGGCGGTTCTCAATGATACGCATGTATTTACAATGACAAGAGCTTGCTCGTGACTGAAGTTGAGTAGCATGAGGATCGGTACTCATAAGTAAGGGGCATGAGATTTCAACTTATAACTTGTCAAGCATATCCTCTTAGTTGTGTCACTTTAACCTTAATCACCTAAAGATGCCTATGATAGGGGCAATGAGAGCTGAAAGCTAGTAAGTATCATAATTTTTGGGAGCTCTTTATGAGACTTGCAATCCCTGCTTCCCTTTGTGAAGGGCCTTTCTTTTACTTTATAGTTGAGTCAGTAAACCTACTCCCTTCTATCTCAGCAAGTATTTTGAGTTGTTGTGTTTCATTCATTGATATGATGATTTATTCAATCATGTCTTATGTTCCTTGTTTTGCACATTTGCTCTTATCTTGATGTTTACTACATTGAAAGCTTTCATTGAAAAACCAGCTATTTGTGAACTCCAGCAAATTATCAACTATTCTTCGACCAATACTAAGTTTGCCATTACCAATTATGATTCACTTTATGTATCTTTATTGTGTTTCCTTTACTCATTACAAGTTGAGTTATATAATAGTGAGTTGTCTTCTATTATGATATATGTATTTGATGAATGTGATGCTTCTTGTCCGTATTCTTTTATCGACTCTTCACTCCATAAACCTGTGGTCATGTTTATTGAGCTCAGTTTCGCTTGGGGACAAGCAAAGTCTAAGCTTGGGGGGAGTTCATACGTCCATTTTGCATCACTATTCTATGTCTTAATTCACTATTATTCATTGATATATTTCATATTGAGAGGTGATACTTATGTTATTTCATCTATTTTTGCATGTTGATGACTTTTGGAGCATGGACCGCTGTAGTCAGGATTCTGATGGAAAAGGTGCTGTTTGGAGGCAAAATTCGCGAAGATCACAAAATCCAGGAAAATATACGGAAAATCCTATTTTTCCAGAAGACTCAGGATGCCAGAAGATGGAGTGGAGGTGGGCCACAGGGGGCCCACACCACCCCATGGCGCGGGCATGCCTAGGCCGCGCCTGGGAGTGGTGTGGCCACGCTGGCCCACTCCAGCCTCTCCCCTCTGGCGTATATCAACCTCCCGAAACCCTAAGACTCGGGGAGGAACCACAGAAAGATTCCGCCGCCTCTGCGGGGCGGAAAACTCCGAGAGAGAAAGATCTCTCCGGCAGACAGATTTCTGCTGGGGGATTTCCTTCCTGGGGAGGGGAGATCGTCGCCATAAACACCACCATCAATCTGGACTTCATCGGGATCATCATCATCATCATAATCAATATCAGCACCCTCATCACCATCTCCATATTGCTGTAACAATTGAGTTGAATCTTGCATTAGTTCATAGGGGAAACTTTCCCGGTGTTGATTACTCTTTGTAGTTGATGGTATTGAGTGAACCTTTGAATTATTGTTTATGTTCAGATTGTTATACATCATTATTTCATCTCTGATCATGATCCATATGATGTATTGTGAGTAGTTCATTTTGTTCTTGAGGACATGGGAGAAGTCTTGTTGTTAGTAGTGGAGTTGTGTTGAGAAAGATTCAATAGATTGTTATTTAAGTTGTGGTGTACTTCTTCTAGTGGTGTCATGTGAACGTCGAGTACATGACACTTCACCTATATGGGCCTAGGGGAATGCATTGTGTATTTGGCTACTAAGCGTAGGGGTTGCCGGAGTGACAGAAACCTGAACCCCCATTAGGAAACCATTGCACAAGGGCATTAAGGGTCTTAGAGTTTAAAGCTGTGGTTAGGTTTCTACCTTAAATACTTTCTTGTACTTACGGATGTTTGCAAGGGGTTTATGTATTAGTCTTGGATGGGGCGGTACATTAGCACAGGTTCACCCACACAACACTTAGCAAGCTAGAGAAGATTAATCAGCTATATGAAGCGAAAGCACTTAACAGTCTTCCCATGTGTCCTTGAGAACGTTTGGTCATCTATAGAAATACAACCGCCTTGTCCTTTGCTGCATAAAGGATTGGGCCACTTGCTGCATTTATTCCTACTGTCTTTTATTTACTCGTACTTTGTTTACTTGCTTTATCGAAAACCCCTAAAAATCCGTTTGCTAAGTATTTGCAGAGAATTTCTGATCCATACCACTAGCCAGCACCTTCCGCTCCTCGTTGGTTTCGACACTCTTACTTATCGAAAATACTGCGATACACCCCCTATACTTGTGGGTCATCAGGTACCCCTTGCCCGATGATACGGAAGAATCCCCATATCAAAATGACAAGGAAGCAGACAACGAGCATCTCAGCAATCTTCTTATTTACCATGGGAATATGGTGCTTTTTTCTCTCTTTCCTCTTTTCTCATATCTCTTTTTTTCTCTTTTTTCTCAATATTTGACTCTTTTTTTATAAGAAGAATGCTTCATAGACAGCTCATTATGGTTACGCTGTAGGTTTCCACCATGACAACATGGATTAGACCAGCAGCCCAGGCATTTCTCTTACACACATACATAAATCCATGGACTTACAAGCTCCCCTTTCATTTCACACCGACGACGTCCATAGACAAAAGAGCATGATATCAACTAGGTACAAAGTACAAGTGCTATATTGAAAGCGTTCCCCATGACAGGATGGTTCTGCTAATCCCCAACATATAAGTGCAAGCATATACAACATAGACGACACAATGGTTTAAGTTTATTAAGGGCAAGAAAAGTAAAGTGTGCCATCAAGTTCGTGAGAGCTTTAATCACTAGTTTTCTCATAACAAGTTTAATTCGGAAGGTAGATAAAAACATGAATATACTTGGAATAGCATATGCTAATAGGTAGGTATGGTGGACTCTTTGGAATAACTTGGTTTTAGGAGTTGGATGCATGAGTGGAACTCATACTTGGTTATGGAGGCTAGCAAAAGACTAGGAGTGACCAACTAAGAGAGCAATAATGGCCATAATCATGCAGAGCGACAAAACATCATTAATCAAAGCATAAAGTGATACTACAAGTTGAAAACTAAAGGATCACAAAGGCTATGGTGACTTGGGATAGTCATAACATGGTGTGAGCATGTGCCAAGTCAACCCAAATAAAGCATCAAAGGAGAATACCACAATACTATGCTTTAATATGCTAAAACAACGCATGATTCTTCAAAGGCACATTAAGCAATATCAATTATTTATAACAAGTCATGCTACAACAAAGAATACTAAGAATAAATCCAAAACAATATCAAGCATGGCATAACAAAGCATAGGCCATAGTCAAAAACAAGCTCCCTTTACCACTTAAGCATGAACTTTTCCTACTCTTTTCCAATCTAAACCAAACTATTTGAAAACCAATGCATGAAAGAGGGGGTCCAACCAATTTATTCAGAAAACTAAGAAAACAAAGCAAACGAAAAACCAAAACGAAAACGAAAAAGAAGACGCTCCAAGAACAACACAACTGTGCATGAAGCAATAAAAATGAAGTGTTTGGAAGAAACCTGGAATTTTTATTGATGAAGAAGGGGGATGCCTTGGGAATTCCCAAGCTTTGACACTTGTACTTCTTGGATATTTCTTGGGGTGACACGCGTGTCATCCCCAATCTTGAGCTTTAGTCCATCCTTCATCTCATTACTCATTCCTTCCATACACCTGAAAATTTTCCTCCATACAAAACTTCATACAATCTTTATTAGCAACATTAGTGCACTCAAGATAATAAGTCTTTAGATTCAGTTACAACACCAATAAACTTCCATTAAAACACAAGCTACTGTAACACTTCCCTCAAAAAGCTCAATTCCCCAAAAGAACTCAAAAAGGAACCAACGAGAAGCAAATGCAAATAATGGCAGAAATCTGTCAAAACAGACCAGCAGGTAAAGACAAATTTTTTAGAAGACCTTCTGTTGCTCATATCGAAAAGTGTTGAACTAACGAAAGTTAGATAACAACCTGGGATAGAAGCCAAAAAATTTACGCCTCAAAAGGACATACAGATATTTTACACGAATTTTTACGGTGAAGCACAGAAATCTGTCTCGGGACAACAACTTTCCTAATCATTACTTCTCTCTCCTTAGATTATATCCCAATAAGGACTTTTCTTTAACGCCTTTAAGTTAGGCATGATAGTTTGAGAAGATGCTGACATAAGAAATATGAATTTAAGTAAAAGACAGCATCAAGAAGAAAATTCAAAGCACATTTAAGTCTAACCCACTTCCTATGCATAGGAATATTGTAAATAAACAAGTCATTAAAGCACAAAGCAACAAGAATAGGAAAGCAAAACAAGTGCAACTTCAAAAATTTCAACATAAAGAGGAGAAACTTAATGTTGTTGATATACATAAAACCATGTTTCCCTCTCTCACAATAACTTTCAGTAGCATCATGAATAAAATTAACAATATAACTATCACATAAAACATTCTTATCATGAGCCACATGCATAAAAGAATTAATACTCCCCACAGAAACATAGTCATTCGTATTAATTGTAGTGGGAGAAAATTCAACAAAATAGCTATCTTCCAAAGTGTGTTCGTTTGTAAACATATCATCATTGGAAAGAACATGGATAGCACTAATAGTACAACAATTATTAATATCATCATTTTCAGAATTAGTACCAAAGAGATTTTCAATATCAAAAGAAGTGTTCTTTTCCCAATCATGATCACTACTATAGGTAACAGGCATAGGAACATCATTGAGTTTAGACTCATCAAAAATATAATAGGAGCAACATGCTTAGGTGAAAATACCGTTTCCTCCCTCCTTTTACTCCTCTTTTTCTTCTTTATCTTCTTCTCTTTAGGAGGGTCTTGAAAGGAAGCTTCTCCATATACCCTGGTTTATTATTAGAGACAATAAAAGAAACTTTGGAGGATTCCTTCTTTTCATTAATAAGATCAAAACAGATATTAGTGCTATCATATTTTGGTAAAATATCATCTTCTATAATATTTTGTATGTAAGTATTTGTGTGGCAATTATCAACACAATAAAGATGACAATCATGCAGGACACTATTCATATCAAAAGCACCCATATCTACCAAAGAGGTTTTTCTTGATAACTCTTCACACCCCAAAAATAATGTAAGTTCATCATGCTGATTAGGAGTGATCATGTCATCACAATATAAACTTGCAGTACTCATTGTATTAGAAGCGCTATTATTATGGCCTGAGCATTGAAAATTGAAATGACCCACTTCGAAGCAAAGTTCACAAATGAAAGGATAAAGGGCACAAACTTTTTTACCAAGATCATTTAAAGCCCTATACCACATTCTAGTTTTTTCATTCCTGTGGGTGATACAATATTCTTCTTCAATTTGATTATTCTCACAAGGTCTATGTATTCCACAAAAAATAACATGCTTATAAGAAATAGTACTTTCAAGGGTTTGAGCATGTTTATTGCTATCATTAATAACAATTTCATTTTCCATGCAAGTGTCTTTAAAAGGCTCATGATACACGTCCCTTTTTCTTTAGGAGCATTAATATGAGAAGCAAAGGATCTAAAACAATCAACAAGAATTTGAGGATTAAGACCATATTTAGCACTAAGCTCTTGAAAATTAGCAGTTTCAGCGAAAGACTTAATGCAGTCATACTCATAGTTTATACCTGGTTCTTTACCTTTGTCGTTATCCCAATCTTCGGTATTGCTTTGAATTGTTTCAAGAAGATCCCACTTAGCTTTGACCTCCTTACTTGTGAAGGATCCCTCTAAACAAGTATCTAGATAGTCCTTGTAATGTCCTGAAAGCCTTGCATAGAAATTATTAATAACAATATTACTGGGGAGCTCATGAATGGGACATTTGAGCATTAGTTACTTCAATCTCCCCCATGCTTGGGCAATACTTTCTCCATCATGTGGATGAAAATTATAAATGTAATTCCTATCTTTATGAATTTCATGAGGAGGATAAAATTTAGAGTAAAAGAGAGATTCAAGTTCCTTCCGCTCCAAACGATGAGGATCATCTAGTAGCTCATACCACTCCCTTGCTTTGCCCTTAAGGGAAAAAGGGAATAGCTTCCTCTTAACTTGGTTCATTGAAATACCTGCACACTTGAACAACTCGCATAATTCGTGTATAAAGAGTAAATGATCACCAGGATGGAAAGTTCCATCTCCCAAATAACAGTTGTTCATAACATGTTCAACAATTTTTAAAGGTATTTTAAAAGAGATGCTTTCAGTATGTGGATTTAAAATATCACAAGTATAATTAGAATTACCACATATGGGAGATAAAGTATCATCAGAGCAAATTTTCTTTTTTAAAGCTGGGGAATTAAAAAGATCATTTTAATAAAAACCAACTTCCCCAAGATTAGACGTTTCCATAGCATTAGTAACAAAGGTGTTCAAAAGATTCATACTAATAACATTGCTATTAGCATGCAAAGAAAGTTCCATGGGTTTTTTAATTTTCTTTTCAGACAATTCATGTTCTACATTAGGAAAAATACTAAAAAGTTCTCTAATTTTTTTTCCATTAAGCCTAACTAGTGAAAACAAGAAACAAAAAGACAAAATTGTAGAATCTAAAGGAAATAACTTTGAGCACCCACACCGGAGGATGTGAGTACCTTTTACCTTGCCTCCCCGGCAACGGCGCCAGAAAATAGCTTGATGTCTATGCACTTCTATTCTTGTAGACAGTTGTTGGGCCTCCAAGTGCAGAGGTTTGTAGAACAGCAGTAAGTTTTCCCTTAAGTGGATTACCCAAGGTTTATCAAACTCAGGGAGTAAGTGGTCAAAGGTATCCCTCTCAAGCAACCCTGCAATCAAGATACAAGAAGTCTCTTGTGTCCCTAACACACCCAATACACTTGTTAGGTGTATAGGTGCACTAGTTCGGCGAAGATATAGTGAAATACATGTGGTATAGATAATTATAAGTGGTAACGGTGCCAGAAAATAGCTTGACGGGAGGAAAGACTAAAGGCAAAAATATGGAAGCAAGCAAACATGTAACAGATCTAGTTGCAAAGGGTGTTTCAATGCTTAGAAACAAGGCCTAGGGATCATACTTTCACTAGTGAACACTCTCATATAAATATCTTCTCTTTATGATACTACTCTGAACTACTCTCCGGTTGGACACTCTAATCCATGGTAGGGCTATAACATCACACCTCAAAATAAGCCTTTCCCATATAGATAACCCCACACTGTCACCTTGAGCTCTAGATGGTTCCAACAAACACCACAATTTCATAAAGACATCCAACTCCAAATATAACTCATAATAAGTATTTGTAATCTCTAGCCTAAGTGCCACCATGGTGTGCACACTGTCAACTTCACACACATGGGGAGAGCAGAGATCTATTAAAGCACTTGAGTAGCAAGGTAGATCTATAGATTACAAGCTCATGATCTCAATAAGATCATGCATAGAGAGAGATATGAACACATAGCTACCGATAGAACCCTTAGCCTCGAGAGAGAACTACTCCCTCCTCATCATGGGAATCAGCAACGGCGATGAAGATGGTAGTGGAGATCGATGGAGATGGCTCCGAGGGCACTTCCCCGTCCCGGCAGGGTGCCGGAACAGAGACTTTCTATCCCCCAAATCTCCCCTTCGGTGGTGGTGGCGCTGTGAAACTTTTCGTGGCTAGAGGCTGGATCATTTAGGGTTTTTGCATCGGGAGGCATCTTATAGGCGAAGAGGCAAGGTCGGTGGGCGGCCAGGGGGCCCACACCACCTGGTGGCGCGGCCAGGGCTAGCCTACGCCACCATATGGTGTGGACACCCTGTGGCCCCTCTCCGTCTAGTCTTCTGACTCCGTGAGTCTTCCGGTAAAATATCAACTTTAGCTTTTGTCCGGTCCAATTCCAAGAATATTGATTTTCTGACTTTCCTAGAACCAAAAACAGCACAAAACAGGCAACTGGTACTGTGGCACTTGTTAATAGGTTAGTCCAAGAAAGTGTATAGAAAGTACTCCAAAGTTGGAACAAAACACAAGAAAGTAGATAAAACCAAGCATGGAACATCAAAAATTATGGATACGTTAGCAACGTATCACGAGACATAACAGAATTGGTACCACAGTACATCATCCATTACAAATCATAATAAGGTCTTACTAATAAAGGTTCTCATGATCCAGTCTTAATACAAATCAAGCAACGGAAAATAAACATAGTAGGGGCTCCATCTTCAGGGTCACAGGCAATGCTGACGATGGGAGATGATCCTAGTTGTCGTAGACCTCTTGTTGTCCATCATCCTGGTAGTCCTCCTCATAGTCTGGCCACGGGAATAGCCAGGGACAAATCCATGAGTACTCTTTAAGTACTCGCAAAGTATCACTAACAAGTAAGGTAGTTCTAGTAGGAATCTTAAGCTCTAGGTTTATTTGCAAAATGCCAGGTTTATTTCATACTGAGTTTAGAAGTAAAGAAAACTAAGTTAATGTTCTAAATCACCTAAGTGGGAACCTAATTTTCATGTTCACAACCCTGTTGTGGTCAAGTCAAAGTCATAGTTCAATTCACAAGTCATTTGAAAACATCTGACGATGGAACAGTATGGCCACTCCAACTGTCCATGACCGCGGGCGCGGCTATTCGAATAGTTTGACACTCTGCAGAGGTGGTACACTTTCACCACAAAATTCGATACATCCATCAGTGATAACCCTGAATCATCATACTTAGTATGTGGATAACCAATCATAATCTTTCAATTACACACTCTAGTATAGGCACCTCCCCTATGAGCTTGGCCTCCCAGCCATGGCCATCTGCCATCCTGGGCACTGCATAGGTGGACATTCACATTCACGAGGTAGGCTCAGCTCACCTCTTTCCGCGAGGCAACCTATACTAAGGCATATAAACTTCCAGTTAAGCCCTACCCAATTCGGGTATTGTGGTTGTACGGTAAAATTGGAATGGTATCGCATCCGAACCCAACCATTAGTTTTTATAAAGGGCTAAGGCTCATGCCTCCACATTTTCCTCATCAAATCCGTTTGTGTTTCTCAACACATGTCAAAACATTTCAATAGAATGAATCCTCATTCCAAGGTTTTCATAATCATTTTCACCAAGTATTCCCATCTAAAGTGATCAACTTTTACGCTTAGCACTAGCCACTAAAGTTGACGGTATTCACTAATGAGGGGTGCTAATCAAGGGTAACTATCCAACTCTAATCTCATGCCTTGGGATGACATCTAAGTATAACTAGTTAGGCCTAGTTTTATACTCTTTATGGTATCTATCCTATTTTTCCAATACTCACCAAGCACTAACTAAAAGTAAAGAACTTTGGTAAAGTAAAAGAATAAAGCTTGTAAGTAAAACTTGGGATTGGTATAACCAAAGTTGCATTACCAAAGCATGCCCAATGCATCTTGCATAGGTGATCTTGCAAGAATGACTTGCATAGGTATGAGACTTGCAAGTGTTAGCTTGCACATAAATGAGGTTTGCAAGTGCTAGCTTGCCTTGAGTAGTGCAGTGATTGAAGTTCTCTTCTTCTTCTTCTTCTTGGTAGTACTCCTCCTCCTCGTATCCCGGGTCGGTACTATCGTCTATAAATGAATACAAGGTACACAATCACCAAACAATACTTAACTATTTCTATTTAGCACACTAAGGCTCACACTTGATGATCTCGCATCATCACAATCATCACATGAAACAAAGACTTAATCTTGTTTATCTTATTTTAGAAAAGTAATTTCTACTCATTGAAAATACTTAAGATTTAATATTCTCCAATTAAAATATGGGATCATTTTGACATATGTCATCACCACATATTCTAATACATGGGAATGTGATTTAAAGGGGTCGTCATATTTTATAAAATTTAAGATTATCATTTAATAGAATTAAAGTGACTAGAAATGCTTATATAGCATTCTTTTGGTACTAGTACAATGTCACTGCATGCAAACCTAAATAATTTTATATATTCAGATAGATATTGTCAAATGTGATTTTTGAGAGTTGAAATCAACTCAAAAGCATTTATGGTTGATTTTTGAAAAATGTTTGAAGTTGGAAAAGTCTCTGCTTGTTACTTTTACTATACGTGATCTATAATTTCAAATGATTTGAATCCAACAAGCTTGGATAGATAATTTAAATATCTTTCTAACAAAATTAGAATCATGCAATTTGGTTCAGTGAATCTCTTTGAATTGATTTTTGAATCTACGGACAGAATCTGGTTTCAACTAAAATGGAAAAGAATTATTTGAATCACTGGCCTCTGTGCGGGAAAGTAAACGGGCCAGCCCAACTACACTGCGCTAGCGCAGCGGTCTGCTGACAGGGGGTCCCACTAGTCAGTGGCTCATCTAACCCGAAACGGTATGTTTCAATCTGTGCCCTATGATTAGAATGTGATCTAACGACTGGGGTTCATCTCCTACATCGAATAGCTCTGGCGAGAACTAAACCCTAACGCGGCGGTGAGGGTCGTGTGAGGCTCACCAGGGCTCCAGCTAGGGGCGGCGATGGGGACGAACGACGGCGGTTCGAACGGTGGTCGTGACGGTTCCTGGAGAAGCTCCAATCAACGGCTCCTCTTATCCTGTGCAGCGGCGGACTCCGGCTAAATGTCGACGAGGTGGTGCTCACCTTGCTCTGGGGAGAGGTGTGGGAGGTTCTGTGAGGAGTGGGGAGTGAGATGGTGTGCTGAATTGAGGCGGAGGGGGCCTCTATTTATACACCGGCGAGAGGGGCACTACAGCATGGGCTGGCTCCTCCGGCGATGGCGGTACAACGAGCTATTGGCATGGCTGAGGGTAGGGGCGACGCGGTGTTTCCTGGCGGTCGTCACAGGCTTAAAGGCGTGACACGGGGCGGTCGAGAATGGTCGGGCGCGGGCGGTGCTCTAGGCGGAATTGGCGGCGTTCGAGATGGCGCACGGGGGCTACGGGTCGCGCGGCGGCGAACGAGGATGTCTGGGAGCTAGCTATGTTCATGGCGAGTGTGTGCACGCATGGAGAGGGCGAGGCGCGGCGTGTGCGAGTTGGTCGGCTGCGGCGCTCTGGCGTGCTCTCGGCATGGCACAGAGAAAGTAGGCGCGGCGGTTTTCTGGTGGTCCATGGTTAGCCTGCGGTCGAGGGCTGGACATGGGGTGGCGGTGGACGGTGGCCTGCCTCCTGGACATCATGGACGAGGGCGGCGCGGTCTGTGGCGAGCTGTCCATGGTCGGCCGGCGTGGCAAGATTCGGGCGGCGCTGCACGCAACGGCAAATGGGGGAGGTTGTCCACTGCGTTGCTAGGTTGCTGGGTGAGACAAGTGAGTGAAATGGGGGCAAATGGTCGAGTGATCACTGCTCCAAACAGTGAAGATAGGCAGGGTTTGATCTGTGTCTGCCAGGTGCTCAACCAAATGGCCGCAAGAATTCAAATTTGAAATTTTTGAATGAAATTTGGTGAGTGTGTTGAGCACTTGCTTGAGTGTCTATGGTTGCTTGGAAAAGTCAAGGTGAATTGATTTGAGTGGATTTTACAAAATGGTGATCTTAGTACATGAGCTTGATTCAATTTTGAATTGTCCTTTAAATATATTTGAAAATAGTTTCTGTGAGTTTGTAAAGTGGGCTTGGGTTCACTTGTACTTGGTCTAGCAAGGGGTGAAAAGAAATAAAAATGTTTCTGTTAGAAATTCTTTACTAGGAACTCACAAAGTGGCCTAGTGGTTAATTTTGGTCAAAATGACCATTTGCCTATTTGATTTCTTTTTCTTTGGATTTTATTTGTAATTGGCCTAGATGATGTAGTATTCATCTTTAAACCATTCCTTATCATTTATAGCAATCAAATATGGCAATTGCACTCATTTATACACTAATACAAATCACACATACACTCATATTTAGACTTAATAATAAAAGTTTTTGTTAACCCTAAACTTGGGTGATTAGAACTTGATAATCTTGATTAATATTTTTGAAGTGTTACACGAAGCCTATAATAACACAGACTCCTGGCGATACAAGACAAGGAAAGTACAAGACTAGATTATAATGGCGGATCTAGGATTTCGCTATGACCAAGGCTAATTTCAATTGCCAAAAACTATGTAAGAATATTACCTTATCACTTCCTCTAGTACAACCTTAATCTAGTCCTTTGAATTAAAAGTTATCTATTTTAATTAGGCTGGCCCGTTAGATTCAGATCCAAACCCATATACCCACATATCCTATACTACGATCGTGCCTACATAACCCCAATCCTGTCTTCGCTGTCTCCGGCGGCCGCCTCACCAGTACGCCGACTTGCGGGCTTACACATGCTAGCTAACTCTTGCGCCACCATATGAGAACGGCACCACATTGTAACTATACGCTTATGTATGTACAAGATCAACTTCTGTGGTTCTCTAGCTAGCTATGCGAAAGAGAGTGGCTGAATTTCCATATGCCGCCGTGCCTGCTCGCTAAGACGAAAGGTGATCAACATAAGTGATCCCAAGCTTCAGAACAAGTGTGGCATGCTTGCCACGGATTGCTGCTCTCCACCTGCACGTTGTTTGATCAGAAGTTAAACTGATAGGATGTTGTGAGCGCGTGGCCGTGTTTAGATACATTCGTTTCAGAAAAGTTAAAACATCTTATATTACGGAAAGGTCGGAGTATCATACAACTAGTTGATGGAAACACTCCATAATTTATAATCTTGGATGCTGGCAAATATGTCTCAATTGGCAAAATAATTCTTTGGATCAAGAAAACTATCCAATTCAATTGGCAAAATAATTCTTTGGATCGATCAAAGACAAGCTACACAACTCATTGGCAAATTGTGACAATGATCAGTTAATCCACAATCAGCTAAAACTAATCCTAGCTGTTTTTGGAGTAAAATTGACTGTTCGCTTCTTCATAAATCAAACTTTCCATGAGAAACAGAGTAATTACCTAGCAGACCGGAAAGAAGACGGCCATTTGGAGATGATGCATTTTTGCAGCTGCTACAGCAGCACTTTGGCGTGGCTGTGCAGGTTGAGATCTTGAAAGCCACAGCGGCCATGCGGTCAATTTTACAAGGTAGCGCTGGTCGCTGGTCGTGATTTGTTCGAGAGTCGAGAGGTCCAGGCCACAGCGATCGAAAAGGAAACAAACCGTTTTTTAACGAGTAGGCTACTCTTTTCAAGGGGATCAAGTGTTTTTTTTTAGGACAATTCAAGGGGAGCAAGTAAATACACGGTCACGCGGACTTGAAGGGAGAATGTGCGCAAGTGGATCTTTGCTCGCTTCCTTGGTGGGCTTGTAGTTCTAGCCCTGGTCAGACCGACCCAATGACATGGGCTGAGCGTCTTCAGGTCCAAAAATTTTGTGAAATTTCTAAGGAGGGTACCTGCACAACATGGGCAAAGACCCGGGCTATAGCCCAGGCTACCCGGGGCCGTCCGCCTCTGCTAGATTAGATACAAACTCTAGCTTGTAACCTACTCGTAGTGCTATCCGAGACCTAGCCTCCCCATATATAAAGGCTAGAAGGAACCAACAAGGAGGGCGACACAATACAATAGGCCACAATAGATCTAGACAATAGACATCACACCTTTCTCTCTCGGCGAGATCGCATCTAGACGACTCAACGGTTTTGTACTCTCCAATGATAATACGAACAGACAAACAAGAAGTAGGGTTTCATCTACGAGGGCCTGAACCTGCGTAAATCGCTTCCCTTTTTTGTTTGTTAAGCCGACGAAACCATCAACACTCTCCTTTCCATGAAACACTAAGTCCATAACAATGGACATTGCCGAGGTTACCCCTCGTCAATTGGCGCCATCCGTGAGAAATCTGAGCGTTGGAGCCATGGATTCGGCGGCTCCTTCTTCACCAAGCAACAATCCGACAATCGAGGTTGGTGAGATCTGCTACAATCTCGTCGACCTTGATCCATGCCCGCCCACCCCTCTCTCGGCCCTCTGTTGACTTCAACCGAGAGAAAGGTCTCATGATCGGGTGCTTTCACTTCCGCGTCGTGGAACCCGAAGTCTCTACCTTTCGGCCCGATCTATTCGGGTCCATCAGCCATAACCACAGCTTCTACGACGACACGTGCATCTTATGTCGGCTCTATTGAAAAGTCGCATCTCAGCTGACGAACGTTAACCAAAATCACAAACAATCCGTGGATCCGTGCGCTAGACTCAAGGTTTCGGCGGCTCCAACCTCGATTAACGGCTCACCGTCAACCGCGGCCTTTGTCTATTTTCGTCTCTGGCCAGCTTTCTGGAGACCGTGGCGGTAGCAGTTTTTAAAGTCAATTAGTCGAGCTCCACAAGGGACCTCAGGTCCGCGGTGGATGATTCGATGAGCAGCTAGATTACTAGGTTCGTGTGGGTTCCACGTGAAGCACATACATGCAGGGACCTCACGTCCTCATGTGGATCAGAAAAAGTAGAAAAAGGAAATACTAAATTGCGGCGAAAAACAGCTTCGCTACGATTTTACGGCCAGAAACGCAATTTGCGTATTTTGTATGGATTTTGCCTACGGAGATGCTAATCACATGTATTGAAACATGGAGACCAGTCTGCAAAATCAGTGACCTGGCGGACCTAGGAATTTATCGAAGGGTATGTCGCACCGATTTTTTTGCGCATTTTGGTAAAATAAATTTAATAGTTTAATAAAAATTATAAGTTTGTAACATAATGTGGTGTACAAAGCAATAAATAACATGTAATACAAAGGTTGATGTCATAAACCGGCGTTGTTGTTGGGAGCGAAGCTATATGTTCACGATTCTTCAATTACTATGGAGAACGAGCAAACTCGGTACTAGTCATTCTACGAGAAACAACAAATGCAATTGCAAGGATAACAACCACAATTAGCCGTTTCATATTTAGGACACATATCGGTGTATAAAAGCACATCATAGTTAAAGAGTGAATGTTAGAAATAAAAAAATAAGGTTACTAATAATCCTAAGGTTGGGGCCATTGGCTGCTCTATATACATGTGTATACACTCATGTAAATCAATTAGCAATAACAAATACAGAACACAAGACTCAATCCTTTGACTAACATATACACTCGTTCGATTTACTCCCTCCGTTCAGAAATATAAGACATTTTATCTTTATAAAATGAATTTATCTAGACACGATTTAGTGTATAGGTTCACTCTAAACCTCTATGAACCTATACACTAAAATATGTCTAAATACATTTGATCTACAAAGCTAAAACATCCTATATTTCTGAAACGGGAGTAGCTTGTACGTCGGCTATGTCCTCAAGCCAAATCAAAATAAGCTAGCTTAGCTAGTCAGCCGCCTTCACATACCGCGCGTAGAAACAACTTCGGCAAGATGACATAGGCTAGTCGGACCCTTACTGAAGGCATTACTTGTGAGTGCATGGCAGGACTGCAGGGTATGCCGCGGCATACCGGGCATACCCTGTAGGTCCGCCCCGATAAGTAGGAGTTTTCGTCAAGATGGGAGGTGTGGAGCAGCTGCCAGCGTTTTTCGAGTTCATGTCAAGTCGCTCGACCGATCCGAGTTTATGGATCATATTAGATGTTCGGACGTTGCGTTACCATGTAGAGAGATGTTAGTATAGGTTTAAGAAAAATACGGAAGCAATCAGCATCCCGTCGGGTCAAATTTCAAGGATCAATCAAAGCTGCTATGCTGGCGTTGGTACCAAAGTCCGACACAAAAACAAAGAAATACTGAGCAAGTTTTTACAAGGTCATCCGAGTTGTTTACCAGCAAAAGCAATAGGAAGGGGGGGGGGGGGGGGCATAAAATCCCAAAGAAAGAAGTTCATAAGCAGAAAATTTGATGAAGCCTTCATGGAGGATCAAGGATACTACACTACATCTTCTATGTCTGTTGCGTCGATAATACGCACTGGGGCTGCACCAACCCGCTGCTGCGTCAATTCATGTCCACCGCCCTAACTCTGTCCACCACGTCAACCCCATCCGCTGCGCATCTCCGTACGCCACGGGGATCCACTACAATCTTCGGTTGCGGCGGCTCGCTGCAAATCTTCGGCTGCGGCGGCTCGCTGCAAATCTTCGGCTGCGGTAACCCATTTCAACGCCGACTCCATCCAACACGCGACTCCGTTGACGTCAACTCTATGCTTGGGGGCTCCCTTAGTTCCGGCAACCCGCTGCGGTCTGCTCCGCATCCGCATCGACTTCATCTACGGAATAAACCTAAGTTTTCCCTACCAAGAGTCAATAATTATTTATTTTAAATCACACTCGAAACATTTGGGGGCTACATCCTCTGTGAGTAACCTAAGTGTCATCGACTTCGTGCACTCGAGCACCTCATCCGCGATTTCCCGAATAGCTGATTCTGCCTGAGCGTCGAATCCTTATACTTCGACCCAGTTGCAGCCCAACTGATAGGTCGGCAAGGTACTGAGACTAAGGGCCACAGGATAACGAAAAGGTCTCGCATTACGGTGCAAAAGTGTCGGGTCCGATGGCACCCAAAAAATGTTATAACAAATTGAAAAGCAATATTTTTTACAAGATGCAAATACTTCACAGTTCTTTATGTTTTTGCAAGGATGTAGACTACATCGATCTACTTTTTTGGGTCCTCCGACGGAGTCGACTAAACGCTACTCACGTCAACTGATTGCGCACCCGATAAAAATTAAGACCCGAGTCGAGAAATTCCTCGGATGAAGATCAACTTCCCGCGCCCAATATCAATAAAGATAAGTTCTCTTAACCAAGTCCACTTTTTATTACTCCATTACACCCGATACTAGGGGGATCAGTCGAATAAATTATTACACAATCATGCTCTGATACTCGGGGGCTTCGCTACTCAGCGCAAACTTAAAAATTCTTCGGGCTCCGCCATGAAATACGTCAAAAATACACTTTGACCTGAGTAGCTGATCCAACCCAATGAGCATCAGGCTAACGAAAAGGTCTCGCGAGGGGCAAAAGCGTAATAGCCATCGGCAAAAATATATCAAGTTCCAAATTACAACAAGCTATACTTTGGGCTGATGCATACATAAACTTTACATAATCTACATATCTTTTTCCAGGATCTCCATTTTATCTACACGGAGAAATTCAGAATAAACTTTTCGGATGCATTGAACAAAGGATCCGAGAAAGTAACTACAAGACCTGAGTCGAAGTAAATTTCTCAGATGAAAGACTTGAGCCTACACTCGAACATAAATATTTGACTGTAGCATCGAGGGCTACTCCCATGGGAGCGCTGGTTGCGCACCCGATAGAAAAAGTAACATCCTCATACGGAGTCGATAAAATTTTCAAAAATCCTCAGATCATGTACGCTGCGATAATATGTCTGAATGCCATGTCCACAACATGAAGGTAAGACCCTAGGATCTGTCCTGTGTGGCCTGGCAACCACACATGAATGTCCTCTGCCAGTAAATTATTCATATTCACGATATGATGAAAAATCCCAACGGACGCATTGGGTACTCGAAATAAAAACACTGGGATTCAGTATTCGATAAGACCTCAACGGCCCGAACTAAATTACGCCAGCAAATACCGAATTCGAGTCCGGGGACTCGAATTTGAAGTAGGTTCACGATGTCTTTTTCCAAGAGAAATTAACTAGTTCCCGATCCGTCGGATGCACCAGACTTGTTATACCAAAATTCCTGTGACAAACTTATTGAACTGACAATTCGCCTGTTTGATAGAAAAAAAATCCTCCTACAGAGTCGACATAAAAGCAAATCAACAAGACCTAAGTCGACGAATTCCTCGGATGATGAAGACTTGAGCCTATGCTCGAACGCACGCGTTCGAACATAGCCTCGGGGGCTACTCCCATCTGGAGCGCTGGCCGCGCACCCGATAGAAAAAACATAAAAACATAAATCCTCCAACAGGAGTCAGTGGAAGATACAATGACGAAGAATAACTTTGAGCCTACCCGAGTGTAGCCTCAACAGTTACTCCCATTGGGAGCACCCGATAAAAATTCCAATAGCATTCAAGAACAAGACAATTTCAGCCATTAAAGCAACCAAACAAGGTAGTCGAGAAGTTTACGCATCCGAAGAAATCTTCAAGTTCACCTTCTATTGCTATATATGGTTCACCTTCGAGTTCAGCCTCAGGGGCTACTGACATGGGCATAACCCTTTGGGTGCCCACTATTGGTATATATGGTGCGACCCAACGGAAGGCTCACTCGAAGATATATTAAGATCCATGAAGCCCATGACAGTTTAGATGGCACGAAGCCTACAAGAACACAGACTCCTGGCGATACAAGACAAGAAAAATACAAGACTAAATTAGATACAAACTCTAGCTTATAACCTACTCGTATTGGTATCCGAGACCTAGCCTCCTCATATATAAATGTTAGGAGGGGCCAATAAGAGGGCCACACAATACAATAGGCCATAATAGATCTAGACAATAGACATCACACCTCTCTCTCTCTCGGCGATATCGCATCTAGACGACTCAACAAGTTTGTACTCTCCAATGATAATACGAGCATACAAGCAGGAAGTAGGGTTTCCTCTACGAGGGCATGAACCTGAGTAAATCGCATCCCTTGTTTGTCTGTTAGGCCGACAAAATCACTAGCACTCTCCTTTCCACGAAATACTAAGTCCATAACAATGGACATGCCGAGTTTACCCCTCGTCATAGGTGGTTTGGAGTTTGGAGGTAGAAGAAAGAGAGATTCGTGTGTAGAAAATTTTAGGGTTACCTCTTCCTAGGTAGAAACTGTGGTGGCATACTCGGTACGGGCAGGCGGTATGGCCGGAGCCCGCCTATACCGAGTGTCCTATCTTGGGGTCGATGGACCCCTTCTAGCGGTGCACTTGGTATGGGCGCGCGGTACGGTCGCGCGTGCCCATATGACTGGTTGTTAGTCAGTCAGTACGTTTTGCTCCAAACTTGATGTTTTGCTTGGGATACGGTACGGGCGGGCGGTACGGCCGCCTCCGGTCATACCCGTGATCGTTATGACCACCGTGTCCTGCAGAAAAAAAATCAAAATTTCTATTTGCTTGATCCGAAATGTGGTACGGGCGTGTGGTACGGTGGACTCCGGTTTTACTAGTGGTTGTCATGTGTCCTGGAACCTTAAAAACTTGTGGAATTGAGTTAGTAGCTTCAGAAACCTTTGCACATCTTAGTAATCAACAAAATAACAACAAATAGCCTTCATAAAAACAGAGTACCTTAAGACCATGAGTTAGCAAATATAAAATATCTAGGATTACCTTATTTTATTTTCCTCTCTCCAAAGGACTTCTTGAACACTCTTTATAAAAAAACAAAACAAAAACAAAACTAACACAAAAAACTTTATTTCACATGGGTTGCCTCCCATGAAGCGCTTCTAGTTAAGATCAATTGGCTTGGCGTTCATTTAGGTTTTGCGAGTGGAACACCCTCTCCAAAGTAACTAGCTTTTAATGTGATTATAACATCATCATTATTATTATGTTTGGCCTTCTTCTTCCTATGGAAGTGAACTATAAAAGGATATCTAGATGGTAATCCTATTCTCACATTTCCTTCATGTAGATTAAACAAAGCTTTAATAGTTCTTAGGAAGGGCCTACCTAGAATTAAGGTGCCATGGGATCTTCAGACATGTCTACTATAACAAGATCAATAAGAGCAAGACATCCTTTAATTTCAGCAACTATGTTTTGTTTTATCCTAACAACTTGTTTATAAGTTGAATCAACAAGATGGAGTCTCATTTCAGTAGTTGCAAATGGCCACAAGTTTAACTTGTCAAATAGACTCTTGGAAATTGTTGAGACGCTTGCACCAAGATCACAAAGTGCAGGTATCTCATTAATGCTAATCTTAATTTTAATAGTGGACTCAAATATATCATCTAACTTAGCTGGAAGCTTATCATCTAGTTTCTTATACTCCATTTCTAGCTCACGAACTTTAGATGTTACTTCTTTTATAAATTGTTGCTATGTAGCATCGTTATCTTGTTCAATACCAGGATTTCTTACAGTGAACATCTTTAATAAATCTTCCACGGTATACCCAGGTGTTGGCGCATTGTTATAGTCTAGCTCTTCAAGATTTTTTCTTTTACTTCTGCCCTCATCATCTTGAGATCCTCTACTGGATTTGGCTCGGTTCTAGCGAAGTTTGCATGCATGAGAGCTTGGCTCTTAGCTACTTTGCCCAATTGTTTCTCCATGGTCTTGGTTCTTTCTTGTAGAGCATGCACATTATTTCTAATTGCAACAAATTGGTTAGACAATTTATCAATACTAGATTCATGGTTCTTCGTGATTTTAATAAGCATATTGTTTTTCCTAGTTTGAGCTTGCATGAAAGTTCTAATAGTATGTTCTAATGAGAGATTGCCATGATTTGCTCCATTGTGGTTATCATAATTATTATGTGGAGCACCTGCATCATTAGAATATTGCTTTTAAAAATTGGAGCCGAAGTTTTGACTCTTCCAAGCAGGATTCTAAGGATTACGAGCTATAAAATTTACATCATTAACATCGGTAGTGAAAGCATTAATTTGGGTATCTTCCTTATCCTTTACTATGTTGAGTAACCCATCTACCTTTGCAGTAAGGTCTTCATTGTTTACCCCGGTGCTTGAATTCACCCTTTTTGAGGTTCTTTCCACATGCCATTGGGCATGGTTGTTTTTCATATCATCAAGTAATTTCTTTGTAGCACTCACTTGCTTTCCCATGATAGTTCCTCCTCTGGAAGCATCTGGCATAGACTTAGGCATTGGGTTAAGGCCATTATAAAATAAATGCAATATTATCCATTCTTCCATCCAATGGCTAGGACAGGTCATTACGGCTTCTTGCATCCTTCCCCAAGCAAGCGCTAGTGGCTCGCGGCTTATCTAAAACTTGTAATGTTGGATCTTAGATGCATAGTCTTAGTTGGAGGGAAAATTTTAGTCATAAAGAGATTAGTGCATTCCTCCCAAGATGTAATAGTGCCTTTAGGCAAAGCTAGCAACCGGTCCTTAGACTTTTCTCTTAGAGAGAAATGGAATAAACGTAATTTAACCACATTTGGGTCAACATCTTTAATATGCATCATGTCGCAAATTTCAGTAAAAGTATTAAGGTGCAAACCAGAATCCTCAGAAGATGAGCCTCCAAATTGGTTTTGTTGAACCAAACTCAAAAGGTTAGGCTCAATTTCTTAAGCTTCCGCATCAACAGTGGGTTGAGTAATAGGTGCATGAATTAAATCATCAGTAGTAGTAGCATACTCCCCAAGTTTCTTTTGAGTCATGGCTCTTCTAGTTTTGGTGTTTTAAATATAAGGGAAAAAATAAACAAGTAACGTTTTTTTGGTTTTCAAATAGATAACAAGAAATAAAACTAAAAATCAAGAAATAAACTACAAACAAAAATAAAACTAAAAACAATGTCTCTAGTAACCTCACTAGGATAGCGAATTGCTTCCCTGGCAACGGCGCTAGAAAAAGGGTTAATACCTTCGATCTGGATTCACAGATGCAGTATATTAGCTTTTCCCTAGTAGACATAGGTTTAATCAAACCTTGGGAAACAATGCTAAATGAATTAAATAAGTACACGTCTACAAGACTTTGTTTGTTCATTTTACCTTCATTTACCAGACCTTTCTAGTTTACTTTATGTCGTGGGCTGTTTCAATGGACGGAGATAGGCTAGGGTTGAAGATTCATATGCTGCACATCATATGAGATAAAGATAATAATAAGCACAATCATGTGTAATGTTTTAATAGAGATAAAATTTGTGGGCAACACATCCTGATATACTAAAGCCCCTTCGAGCCACAGGCATAGCAATAGCCTTTTGATCTAATCATTTGCACCACGAAGCACCTGGCTACAAACAATTATTAAGTCAAAACACATATTAAAGCCTTAATAAATGATGTTGTTGTTGTTCCCCAATGGATTTCTAAGCGAAGACCGTACTCCCCTTTCTGTCACTGGGTTTCCTATGAAATCGCCGCTAACCAAGTATCTCACCATAAGCCTTTATCGATCTCGCGGGTCTTGGGTTCCTACAAGTCCAAAGATCATTACAAGAGGAAAAGATACAAATATCTTATTCAAAGAATATACAATATAGGAGACTAGATGCACATAATCGCTACGAGGTTTCACCCCAACCTGCATCCTGTGATGACTACTCACTCATAACAATAAGATCAAGGATAACATTGTGCAAAATACTTAGATTGAAACCAAATATTCTTACAATGGTTCCAGAATCACAAGATCTCAAGTAAAAAGTAATGGATATAGCTATGGAGAGGATGGATGGGGGAGAGGATGTACTATGATGGTGGATCTCCTTTGGTCATGTTGCGATGTAATCTGAGAATGGCGGCCCCCTGCGCGGCGGTCGGGACCTCGAAATATATAGGCACCTTCACGAAAGTCATACGGTTTAATGAGACGAAGCCACTGCCACCTGGTACGAGCGGGCCGTATGGGCGGGCCTTTCCTGTACCAGTGGTCATTATGGCCTCTAGCGCCTGGTATTGACTCCAGGTTTGCTTGGCCGTGTAGAGTTCCTAAAAATCTTCATTTATGGCTCCAGATTTTGCCTTAGAAGCGTGATTTCCAACGCAACACAACTCAAAGCAAAGGTTTGCATATCTTTCCAATAATTAGTCATTAGTGGAAAAGCTAGATAGTTTCTTGTAAATTGCATGACTAAAAATCAGGTTTAAATGCGGAGAAAGATGGCTATTTTCATAGCCATCACACCCCTCTCCCCAAATCCATCGCATCAATTGGCTTTGCCTATTCTCTCTCCCTCTCCCTCACATGTGGGTCCCAAGATTGGAACTACGGGGGATAGGGGTTCCTCCACCATACGCACGCCTTCGTGCTGCTAGACTCGTTTGGATCAATCTTCTTCTACTGCTTTGCTAGACCGGATGTGTGTAACGCCATCAGGCAACACCACTTGTGGTGCTATTTCTTGGAGCTTGGATCTTGGACGTCTACATGACCTTGAGGTCTGCTACGTCATTCAACTACTTCATCCACCTTTCTCCTGAAACATAAACCACTTTCGTACTTCAAAGGTATGAACACCAAATCCCCTCTTGTTACCTTACATATGCATAGATAGATCTTGGCTAGGTGTGTTCACATCGTAGGAATTTTTTGTTTTCTGCCACAGAACCCCTTCACGCACAACTCTAGGGATCAACTTTGGGACTCGAACCATTACGGCGGCATCTCCTTAGGGAGTGAATCATGGTATCGTAGAAAGCAAGGAAAAGGTCGTGGTCAACCACCCTCTGCCGGACTTCCATGGAAGAGGGATAATGATCTGGCATTAAGAGTCGGTTGTTACGTGTGTGTAAAGTTGTACACCCCTATAGGGTTTTAATATTTTCGAAAAGACGTGTCCACGGTTATGGATGACTTGAAAATGGGTTCTAAAATCATAGAGAATAATAACCTAATTGTAAAACTTGGCAAGTAAGGTGTGCTTAAGGATGCTTCCTCAGGGATCGACGGGGTGATCCTTGTTGGTAGGTTTAGCTGATAAAGATTTGGTGGATATCAAAGATGATCGAAGATAGATATATCGCTCTCTTATCCCCTTTTAAATGTTCTGATTACTTGAGCTTATAATCTTTCCTCTTTTATAAAGAAAGATATAGTTAGGCAAATGAACTCCACCAACCATAAGTTTTGTGGAGTACACCATGTACTCAGCCTTGCTTTGTTGATACTTTTGCTACAGAGTTAGTGTTACCATAGAAGAAGAGTTGGTTACAGCATCGACATTGATGAGTAGCTTGGGATTCCTAGGAGACAGTCTAGGATCTATGGATTGGGACATCCTCATTATGCTTCAGGCCTCTTAGGCCATTTATTAAGTTTGCTATATTTAATAGCATAATTTATCTTCCGTTGTTTGATGTTTGTGGTTAGTGACCTCTGCTTGTAATATATTGGTTCTCTGCTCAGTTATGAGCTTACTGTAACAATTTTTGTGTCATTGGGTCACTTTAATGTTACTGATTCTCTCTTTGTATGCTTATGAGATCTAAGTTAGGCTTATATCAGGCGGATGTCTGGGATTTTCGAGCCCTGATCCTGGGGGTGTCACAGGTTTTAGTACCAGAGCAGTACCATATGTAGGAAAACTTTTCTACTGGATGATGTTGAGTCTAGTGTTTGTGAAAACTATTTGAAAGATGAAAAGTATTTGCGAAAACTGTAGTATGCTTCTTTTTACTCCTTATCCAGTATCACTCTAACTATGGGTTATCTTACCTTGTGTTAACTTGGAAGATTTTACTATGTCGTCTCGTCCTTCAAAATAGGTGCCTTTTGTGCATGTCGTGTCTCAACCAGTTGACCTAGTGTTAAGTTCTCTAGAGTTTGGTATGTGTGTTCCTTGTTCCCTTTGTTCTGTTTCAGCTGAGAGTTTTCTTTCCATCATGACCTCTCTATCTTATGTGCCACAACATTATGTTGTAGGTTCGTTTTTTTCTAGGCTTTGAGGTTTCCTTTCGCTTCGTGTGCCTCCTTTTCATTTGTTTGGGTACTTCAGAAGTCATTTCTTCTTTTGGAAACTACCTCGTGATTACTACCTTGTAGTACCCTCTATGCTACTAAGATAGAAGTTACTCTTTTCTATGGATTTTAACCCTTGGACTTGAATCAAAGATCCCTAATTGTGCTAGATTCTGGTGTTGTGTATCTTGTAATGAAGCTGACCTTTAACCCAAGATCCATTTTGTTGACCCCTATTGTTAATGTTCAAACATTACCTCAGGATGTCTGGTACCTTATACTTTATCCTTCAAGCTTGTGGCTATTGTTGCAATTAAATTGTGACAATTAAGGACTTCCCCTACCACATGCTATGGTAGATGTTCTCTAATGGAACAAAATAGATCACGACAACAGTTCTCTTAGTGAGTATCGCATCTGTATTCGTGACTCTTCCACACCTACCCATTCAATGCATTGGTTTTTGGAAGATTGATAATTTATTCATCCAAATCTTGGGATTCAATCCTGAGCATGTTCCTTCTCCTTTTTTTGTTTTCGGCCTTTGTATATCAGTTGGTAGCCAAGTAGTAAAAGTGCATTGGTGTCTTTACTCTTGTGATCCGTCAAGACATACAATTTTAGGATGTCAGTAGAAACAAACTCCGGTGCCTCATCCATTTCTAGGACCGGGTCAAAGTGATGTAGTCTGTAGATGAAGAAGTGTTGATTAGCTTCTACCTATTCTACCTTGAAATATCACACTCCTTTATACTAAGAGGTCGTGTTGTGTTTCATGATCCTCTTTATGAAGTGATGCTCTTACACATTTTTACCCACCCTTCCTTTGAGATATTTGTGCTCATGAATGATGTGTATATGTAGCCATCTAAGATTCTTAGAAATCCTTATTGCTTCAGAATCTAAGGACATTTATGTCATACTTAGCATGGTTGGTTATCAATCACTAAGAAAAGTTTGACTATGTTCCCTAGTCCGTTGTTTAGGCTCACAACTTTAGTCAAAGAGTTAGGCTTGTGCTGAAGCTCTGAGACCATATCGTTTTGCTTTGTAATCTAGATTCCCTCTTGAGCTTCATGACATATCCGTGGTTCGTGATATTCTAGACATCTTTCTAGAAGTATTGCCTTGTTGCCACATGACCATGTTATCAGGCTCTTGAGTAACCTATTTCTTTAAACCACTTGCTCCAAGAATCTGTACCAGATACCCCTGAACTAGTTTATTGAGCTTAAACAACAACTTGGAGAGTTATAAGACAAAAGTTTGAATCACTTTGTTCCTTCTTAAAGGGATGTCTAGTTTTGTTCGTGTTGAAGAAAGATAGTATCTCATTTATGGATATGTTATCTTTCTCGCCTTTGATTTGATTTCGGGCTATTGTCAAATCATACTCCGTCCTAAGGACTATTTTGATGGTGTTTCTACTGGTGATGTTTCATCTAAGTATATCTTCATGTTCTTTAGATTGACCAATATTTATGCTCTGTTCCTCCAACATATGAGTCCATATCTTAGGAGTATCTCGATAAGTTCATCGTTGAGACCATTGATGACATCGTCACCTTCTCAATGGTAGATAAGATTCATATGGAACAATTGGCATTAATGTTGGAAACTTTTGAGAACCGTCTTTGAGTTATCTCGAAGTTTGTGTTTTGGATGTTAGAAGTAACCTTCTCTAGTTAACGTGCAAATGTTGAAAGATGGCGCCGTGGGTACGAGTAAAGTTATCTTTGTTTTCTCAAGAATCATTTAAAGTTAGTCAAACATGTGAGAAGTACTCTTGATATGGAAGGTTGCCACCTATATATTTTGAGAAGATCATTTAAGCACCTAAGCCACTGATTGATTTGCCATGGAAGAGAAGAAGTCGTAAAAAATTCAGTATCTTCTTACATGTTTCCCAACAAGGACCCAGTTGTGATTCATTGCAAACAAGTATGTAGGTGCAAATGTCTTGTGATAACTTCCTAGTACACGAGTTTCGAAATGTAGCTCATATTTTGGAGCTTGACATCATAATCCATGTCTGAATCTAGTGACTTTACCTTTGTGGTAAATGTTGCAAACTTTCTATTCGGGCATGCTGAGTCTGAAGTATCTCTCCACCTAACCAAATCTATATCCTAAGCAAATATGATGTTTGGTGTTCCTCAAGGGTTTTGACATAGGTCTCTTTGAAAATCCGGCAAGATTGATGTAATGATTGACTCAATTAGCTGAAAGAACTATTTTCACATTCTCCTGAATCATCAATAACAACCACTCTTCATGGGGCTTCTTCTATGATGTATTATAAGAGTTGTGCTCGTGGTTTCCTGTTATCCGAAGTCCTACCTTTACTTGATGACTAATTGAAGGCTTGTTAGTAGTCTGACATTGGTATCTCAAACATCAAGGAGAACATTTAAAGTAGAGTTGCTAAATGTCTCTCGGTCGATCCTCCAGACCTTTTTATGTTGGCAAGCATCTTGTTGTGCCAAGTAAATGAAATTTTGTTTTTCTCGTGTTATCAAGAATCTTGTTCTCTATTCATCTTTGTGGTGTAAAGTGATATCATGATCTTTTGAAAAGATTTTGGTAGTCCTAGATGAGTAAAGAGTTTCCTCTGTTCTCCTCAATCTTGTTTAAAGAGCAACGATGATTTTGGCAATAAGAAGTTTCTCTTGTTACATATGTTTCTTGTGTGCCTCTTATGAGTCATCCCCACAAAACTAATTTTTTCTGTCTTGGCCTTCTATTGAACCAAAGAGTGACTTTTCTGTGTCTAATGTAGTTCAACATCTTGGCTTTGTTGGTCTCTATCTCTCCTACCTGTAAATCTCTCTTTAAGCTATCTATTAGAGGTTTACCTCTCGAAGTCTCTGCTCTTGTTCTTTCTGTTGGGAGCCTTCTTCCTCAGAAGTTTAAATTTTTATGCAATTCCCTGGTCTCAGTTCTTATGAAGATCAGTTAAGATTCAACTTGAAAACCATCTCCTTTTGTTTCCTCCTTTACCTTGACATGTTTCATTCTTGTTAGATCCAGCGATGTTTATGAAACATCTATCCATGAGTTGACCATGAGATACTTAGTTTGTTGGTGTGTGTCATTCCCTCTTTTCCTTAGTGTGAGCAACAACCTCTAGAAAATGAAGCGCTTCGTTCATTCATTCAATAATCATGGCGTGGAACAACCTCTACGATAAGATCATTGAAGTCTAGTGTACCATGTTCCATTTCCGTCTTCCTACCCTAGGAATCTCGAGACGAGATTATTTTAAGGGGGATAGATTTGTAACACCCCTAGTTTTCTAAATCCCAATTAGGGTTTTGTTGTGCATTACCATGAGCATCATGTATTTTTTCCTTGGCAAAACTCAAACAAGAATAAAGCAACCCCTAAACCCTAATTCCCACTCTCTTTAAAATCTATTTCAAATAGTTTTGAAATATTTGGAAAGTTCAAAATATGTGGATCCCAATCTGAATAAAAGGGCCTTTTAGTACTTACAAATAATAAAAATCCTTTGGTGTTTTAAATTTGTCCGAAAATAGTTTTGAAATGGGTTTTACAAAATAGAGAAGTGAAAAAGAAATAGAAAAGTTTTTATAGAAAAAAATAAAGCCAGCCCACCCAGGCCGCAACCCATCTTTCGTATCTCTCTCCTAGAACCTCTTCCGCATCCCAGCAACCAGCCCACGCACGGCCCACCTCGGCCCAACCTGGCCTGGATAATCCTTTGCCCTCATGTCACCATGTCGTCTTCCTCCCCGATGGAAGAAGCTATTGGATGTCACTTCGTCCGTCGTACGACATCGTCGTTGCACCAAAATTAATGCCACCGCAACCCACAACGACTACAAGTATTCGATTCCATCGCCACTAACGAACCCTAGACGACATATCCCCTTTCTTTTTGTATTCCGTGTGAGACACCGAACCCTAGCCCCATAGTCATCGACGAGCTTTGCCATTTCTGAACTCCCCTTGCCCAACTGAGGGTCCTAGGTGTTTTTCCTCATCGCTTGGTGCTCCTCCCAGAATGAATCTCTCCCGCTCGCGCTTGCTCGAGCTAATCAATCTTGCCATTTTGCTGCCAGTTGTTGTCATCCTCATCGATTCTGTTGCCTTTCGAGCTCCTCCGGCTTATCCACCGCCTCCATCATGTTCCTAGTGAGCCGCTGGTGCTCAGGCGCCTCTCCATTCCCGTCCCCTCTCCTTGGTCCGTCACCACACTGTACACAAATGGTCATCGCCACAGAAGCTTGTCACCGGCATGTCTCCAGCGACCAAATCATAGCGGCGCTACCACTATTGTGTTTCCCTTTATCTCCTCTCTACAACCCACCTAGTTGTGCATGCTCCCGTGGCCTCCATCATTGGTGTTGGGTTTGCAACATAGAAAACAAAAAAATCATGCGATAATAACAACTACGCACCAAGATATATCTACCTAAATACAATTAACGGGTGGATATAAATCCATAGAGATCTTACCCTCGAAGACCGAAAAGCTATATTAACAAAATCTGATTTCGTGGATGATGTAGTCGTCTACTTGCCAATCTCAAGATCGTGATGAAGTCCAGCACTCCAAAGCAGCAGTGCATCCTTGATCGCACACACGTCCAGCACCCCGACAACCTCTAAGCCCTTGCTCCAGCAAAGCATCGGAAGCAACATATCATTTCCAAAGAAACACCGAGAACATGTACTTCGCTAATCCAAAGCCATGGGGAATTGCTACAGGGAATAGAACCTTCATGAGGAGGTGGTGAAAATGGAGAAGTGGCATGGGGATAATTTTATATGGGAGGGGGCATAACCCCGTTGCCATGGCTGGACAGCCATGGTGTGTGACCCACCTCTCCCTCATTCATGTGGGTGGAGCTTCCACTAAGCCCACTCACATCAATTTCAACTCCACTCACTTTGCATTTAATACCCACTTGTTTAAATGCATTTTCTCTTTAAATAAAAAAATTTGTTTATTTTATTCAGAATTTTGTTAATTTCTTTAATTAACAAACATTCACATAAAACCCCTTGCAACATTTTCTATATGACATGCAAAACCAATTTCAGCAAGTTGACCCGAAACAATTCTGATGTCCATCGATATAATCCCGGCGCTTTGAAATTCTTTCTCTAGTATTATATCTACTCCATGTGGTGTAGGTGTACCATAAGTGTGTCACCCAACGGTTCGTGAATAATGCAAACATGATCGAGACTCCTCGCCGATCAATAATCAGCAGTGGGACCTGGAGATCCATACTGACTCCCACACATTCAACAATGACTCTAGTGATCGTGAGAACCTTTGACATTGTAACTAAATCCCTTTGTCTAGTGATATATTACAAGTCCGAGATTTGATCTTTGGTATCCCCATACCTAGTTTGATCTCGTTATTGACAAGTACTCTTTTCTTGTTCACGTGATATAACATTCTAGTGATCGTATCACTTGCTTGCAAGCTATGTCAATGTGATATCACCAAGAGGGCCCTGAGTATATCTCTTCATCATCGGTATGGAAAAATTACACTCTTGATCCATGCGCCTCAACATAACACTTTGAGTGTATGCAAATCCACCTTTATAGTCACCCTGTTACGGTGTGACGTTTGGTGTTATCAAAGTACTCTTCCGGTGTTAGTAATTAACATGATTTCATGGTCTAAGGATTAAAGTTACTTCACATGATGTTATAGCAATGTAAACATAATGAATTTGATAGTATTATTATACTTCGGATGAATGTTCATCACATCATTCTACAAATGTTGTGACCTCATTATTAACAACATCCAGTGTTCATGATGAGGAAACCTTGATCTTCTTGTTAATCAACAAGCTAGTTCATATGAGAGGCATGACTAGGAACTCTTTATTTGTATATTAAACACACATGTATTAACATTTCCAATTAACACAATTATAGCATGATAAATAAACATTTATTGTTGTCTCTCGGGCATATTCCCTTCAGTCGGATCCATCATCAACTGGGAGCTCACCATTGATGACGTCACAGTGACGTCATAATTCCATTTTTATTTTATTTTACTAATTTCTGTAATTATTTTCTATAAATAAGAAATATATGAAATGTGGGGTCCATCTATAAGTGTTTTAAACATTTTCAAAAATGTTATCTATTAGCAAATTAATACATATGTGTCATATTTTGTAATTCTTTTATAATATCCCAAAATGATTTAAATTAGAAAATTCACAAATATTTCATTTTAAGTTAGAAAAATATGAATAATATATCAAAATGTTCAAAAAATGAGATCTACACTATAGCATCATAATCATGCATTGTTAAAAAACTTCAATTAAGAAGTTTGTTAGAAGAATAATAGCAAACCGGAAGTGCATCTGGGGTTCTTCTCGAAATGCCATCTTTAGGATGTTTCGACCCCAATTAAACTGATGGCCATGGTTAGGGTTATATTTTAGTACTCTTTAACTTGGCATGTCATCATTCTTGATTGAGCATTGCATCGATGCCATGCGTTGAGTGTTTCCTTCCTCTCCGGTGTTTTGGTTCTTCTCGGTAGAATACGAGATCGAGTCCGAGATTGAAGTCAGAGATCAACACCATTGAACATGGAAGATCAATACTTGATCAAATACAACCAAGTCAAGTACAAGGCTTTAGAAAATCTATATTATGGTTACCAAAAGGAAAAGGCAAGCATATCCCCATACATATATGAATCCTAGGCTTTCAAAGTATTTCAATTCTCGTCATGTGCATACGATTCCAAAGTCTTTTATTGATAGATAGAGTAATCCTATCTGATGCATGTTCCCTCTGTAGCCTATATTCCATGATTCACTGCTCCTAGCATACCTATGCTTTCGCTTGTGAAGTGTTGCTAGAGCTGTTATATCTATTGTACTTATCCATGCTTAGTTGTTACCGCTAGTCCATCTGATTGATGAATCAAAGATACGATTGAACCTAGTTTGACAGGATGACGTGGTATGATCGGAGATGTAAGTTTAACATGCTAAGACTTGTATGGGAGGCCACAGTGGGTTGTCGTTTTTGCAGTTCTATACTTGCCACTACTGAAGGAGATATGCCCTAAAGGAAAATAATAAATGTATTTTATTATCATATCTCAATTAATTCACAATAGTTTCATATTGAGCTATAACGTATCAAGCGAAAACATTAATACAGGTCTGGTATGAAACAGACCAAGTCCCTAGTAACATCTATTTATACTATTTCACTGGACAGCTGATGATCGAGGTTTCCCGATCATGGACTGACTTTAACGTTAATTGACAACAAGGTCACTTCATTATGAATGATGCGATGGACATTACCCACAGATAAGTATTGTGACACAATCAAGTCACATAGTTCATCGTTGCAATGGTTAAAACTGTAGTATCCTTCTCGTTTGACCGTGTGATCATATTAATCACTATGACCCGAGGCTGCTTTGGCTGAATCAACTGTCATGATCATAATTGGGTGATTTGATGAGGCAAAACCTATACTTACACCTACCCCAACTACTACCGAAGATGTTCCAGCTGTTGCAAGGAAAGATCAGTCCAATGATGTTAGAATTGGACCAACAGAGCTTGTGCTAAGCTACTTGAACAACAAGTGAATGCACTCCTAAATGAATCTAGTACTTTAATTGATGAGAACTTTATACTACCTAAGTCTATGCATTTATGTATGATCAGGTTCGTTGGAGAAACAAGCATGGCACGAGGAGGAGAAGGGCTACAAGAGAAGCCCAGCATGATGATCACCCAAGGATGCGCGAGGGAAGAGCAGGAGGAAGGCGCAAGAGAAGATCATCAAGACGTAGGCCAAAAGCTCTACATCTACCAGAGTGTCCGGTCGAGTCCACCCGGACTGTCTAGCCTGCCCAAGAGACGAATTGGTGCGGACAATCCAAACACCAGATCGAGTACTACCCGGACACCACCTGAAAACTTTGAAGTTTCCGGCCAAACCGGACTGTCCGGCTGACACCACTCGGAGTGTCCGACCCGACCGGACGATTCGGCCGATATCCACCGGAATGTCCGCCCATCGACCGAAATCTGGTCCGAGTCGGTTGTATCAGTTTGAGTCGTACGCATTTTAGTTTCAGTTTCTGGCCGCCCCAGCCGCCCTTATAAGCCCTGGGACACCCCATAGTTAGGGTTAGACCATGTTTAAACTATTTTGGAGTTGTTTCTTTCAAAGAACCTCTAGAATTACCCTATGATCGAATTATACTACTGTAATTGAGTGTGATCTCTTGTTCCACTAGGAATTAGTAGATTGCAAACTACCATTCGTGGTCGACGGCTACGTGCGCAAGAGCGTGGTGTTGTGAATATCCCACAGGGATCGAGAGATGTTGTATTGGCATCAGGGTTCGAGCGGGAGAGTTCATAGCTACATGCTATTTATCTATCCACCATTATCATCATCGACAAGTGCTTGCTGAGAAGATCGGGCCACCCCATATCATCTTGGTATCAGATTTCCTTGTTTACTCGGTGAGCATCCACAAATCCATCCATAGATTAGTTTTTATTCCGTCCTATATAGAAAAAGCCTCACAAAAAGATTTGCCATAGCCTAGATTGCATTGTTTTCGAGTTTTAGTTGATGATCGCGTCTTCTTGTAGATCCGATCTGCAGGTTGTTCTCGTAGAAGTCTAGTTTTCGTTACTGTCTAGGTTTAGGGTTTGATCTTGTTTTCCGCCATGTCCACCATCACCGTTTTCCGCAAGTTTTCATCATTTTCCCGAGTCCACATAGCGTACCTTTGTTTGCATACATAGACACAGCCTATCTACAGCATCCGTGCCTAGGAACGTACCTACGAGACTAGTTGCTTTGCTCTGACATGCTGCTCATTAGGGTTTCGAAGTGTAGAAATTTTCGACAAGCAAAAACCGGACTATCCAGCATATAAAGACCGGACTATTTGTCCCAACCGGAGTATCCGGCGCACATCATCCGGACTATCCGGCCCAGTTTTGTTAAAAGTTGCTGCACTCGTTTTTGCATCGGCTCATATTAGTATCAAAAAAAGAGAAAAGAAAGGACAATCAGTGTAAAAAAAGAGAAAAGAGCTAAAAGCGTGACAAAAGGGATATCAAAGTGTGCATTATTGGAGGCCTGGTTAATCATAGCACTTGTAGATTGAGTAATCTTGTGCATGTTTACTTTGAGATTTTACTAGCGTCTCTCTTGTGCATTGTAATATTCCTTTTCATAAGTTGCTTTGCCACATTTATCTCCACCATGTGTGTTTCTTGGGTTTTTATATGATTGATACGCCATAAACGTATCTATAATTTTTTATGCTACATGCTTGTTTTATATCAACTATCTTATGTTTTTTCTACATTTTGAGATACTTTTATACATTTTCTGGAACTAACCTATTAACAAGATGCCACAGTGCCAGTTGCCTATTTTCTGCTGTTTTTGGTTTCAGGAAAGCTCGTAAAGAAATATTCTCGGAATTGGATGGGACAAAAGCCAAAGTTCCTATTTTACCAGAAGACTCACGAAGCCAGAAGACGATATGGAGAGGGGCCAGGAGGGGCCCACACCACCTGGTGGCGCGGGCCAGGCTAGGCCGCGTCAGGGGGTGGTGTGGATGCCACGGGCGCCCACCGACATTGCCTCTTCGCCTATATAAGCCTCCTAGGATCTGAAGCTCTTCTCGGCACCCTGCCGGAGGATAGAGATCACCCTAGAGGCCTTCTGCATCACCATGACTGCCTCCGCTGTGATGCGTGAGTAGTTCATCCCTGGACTATGGGTCCATGTAGTAGCTAGATGATTGGTTCTCCTCCTTTGTGCTATCATGTTTAGATCTTGTGAGCTCCATTCAAGATCAAGATCATCTATTTGTAATCTTACATGTTGTGTTTGCGGGGATCCGATGGATATTGAGATGCTATTTCAGATTGATTATTGATTCTATCATGTCTATGTTATTTGTGATCTTGCATGCTTTCCGTTGTTAGTAGCTATCTTGGCCAAGTAGATGCTAGCAACTCCAAGAGGGAGTATTTATGCTCGATAGTTGGTTCATGCCTCTAGTAATCTGGGGAAGTGACAGAAATCTCTAAGGTACTAGATGTGATGTTGTTACTAGGGAGAAAACAACAATCCTTTGTCCATGGGACAATCATATTGTTTACTTTACACACTTTGCTTAATGCAATTATCTGTTGCTTGCAACTTAATACTGGAGGAGGTTCGGATGATAACCTGAAGGTGGATTATTAGTCATAGATGTAGTTGTATTATGGTCTATGTATAATGTTGTAATGCCCAATCGAATCTCATAGGAGTCAAGATGATTAGTATATGGATGGTATGCTTTCTCGAGTTTGTCAATTGCCTCGCTGTAATTTGTTCACCCAACATGTTAATTATCTTAAGGAGAATCACCTCTAGTGAACTATGGACCCCGGTCCATTCTTTTATCATTGATAAACCATCTACTATTTCATATTTACTGTTTACTTTCTACAAGAAATTACTATCTTCCACACAATATCTTTCAGCAAAACTGGTGAGATTGACAACCTCATTGTAAGTTGGGGCAAAGTTCTGTGGTTGTGTTGTGCAGGATTCCAAGTTGGAAACAACACCTTGGGGTTGTTTCCTTGCTCCTACTGGTTCGATAACCTTGGTTTCATAACTGAGGGAAAACTTGCTGATGTGCTCATCATACCTTCCTCTTGGGGTTCCCAACAAGCTCGATATATTTTGAGCCATCAACGATCATCACTAGAACTTGTTTGAAGTGTAGTTAGGATACCATACCTACAACTCCACCATAAATAAGCTGTGAGCCCTGTGATCATTCTCTATACCCTTGATATTCACTTCATCACATCAATGCATCCATCTTTGATTTTGTTTTGGTAAAGCATCTGTATTCACTTTGGAATGTAAGATCCGTTTTCTTATCAATTGTGAGTGAGTTGTGAGTGTGCCACCAAACAGATTTTGATTTTTGCACTAACCTACTAATCATGTCTTTTAGTGATGATGAGCTTGTGTCGCAGAAAAGAAGGATGAGGAACTTGTTACTTGCCGCGAATATGAGGCGTTGAAATCTCACTTGACGCGTGTGTTTACTCACACAACAGATGCCATTGACAAGAATATCCAGGACGTGCAAGTGGCCGTGGACCAGAATGTTGGTGCAGTCACTAACATTCAAACACAAGTGACCGCACTCAATACCAATGTCGCAACATTGCAGTGTTCCATTGATGCCTTAATAGTAGCAATTTAGCAACGGCGGGAACACCCACATGATAATGTTTTTTATGACAATGATGAGGGCAGTGCGGCTGATGCTACCCCACATCTTGGCAGGGGACGTGCCAATCCCCCTGCACCTGCGCCTACTGCTGCACCTGCTTATGCACGCGGTTTTGCTCCTATTGGGCATGCTCAACATGTTCTGAACCAAGCTGCTGATGATGGTTTGGGCAAGCCAAAATTCTCAATTCCCAAGTTTGATGGCTCACTTGATCCTGAAGATTACCTCATATGGGAGTGGAAGATTGAGAAGTGTTGGGGGGATAACCCCGGGTAGGGTCACTCCGGGGTATAGAGGCCGAGTTAGCCGAGGTTCGGCAAGGCCAAAGCGGATGTTGGCCGGATCACCTCAAGGCAGGCCGGATCACGGAGTAACCCAGACCAAGGGGGTCGCCTAACATTATATCAGCTGACTTAAGGAGTAAGTCGGAAGTGCTTGTCTAACTTGTACGCAGGAACAGGTGTGGCCGGATCTACCATGATCCGGGCCCCGTTTAGCTTCTAGGAGAAGGAAGGAATCTCTCTGGTAAAAAAGAAGGACCGGTACGCACTGCATGAGCGAAGCAAGCAAGGGCAGGACCACCGGGTCATGGCCGACAAGGGTGACGACGCCCGTGTCGGCTGACGCGTGCGCCGCAGAGGCTCACGTAGCTAAAGCATGTGTGATGCGGGGGAAAAGCACCCCGGTCGGGTTACCGCTTTGAGAGGAGGCATATTCTTAGGAATATGCCTCCACGTACGCCCTAGGCAGAGACCAAGCCGCCTCTATATAAGGGGGGCTAGGGTTTCAGTAGAGGGTTGGGGGGTTTCTTCTATACTAATTTGGCTAAGGTTCTAGGGGTGAACGGTGGGTGAGAGTAAGAGATCTCCTTCTTCTTCCTCTCGCCAATACAGCTCTAGGAGCACTTGTAATCTTGAAAGGAAAGCAATACAATCTTCTGTGTGGAGAATTACTCCACTATCCCTCCCTGGATTCCCCTAGCGTGTATTAGTCCCCACCTTTAGCCTATCCATGGCATCTGCCGTGACACCACCACGACAATTGGCGCCCACCGTGGGGCTAGCGGCGCTAGCAGGGGTGAAGATCCAGACGAGAAACCTCATCGGCACCGGCGAACGCATCGTCTCCGGGCTCGTTCAGCGCTTTGGAGCGCTGGACTTCGTCAGCGACAACGCTGGCTGCTTGGCACGCACCCACTTCCGTGTAACGGCCTCTTCGTCAAGTTGGGTGCGCACAAGGTCTAAGTTGATGTGGACGTATCATGCGTTCATCCGCGGCGCAACCTCGAGGCGGGGGAACCACCCCTTAGCGTGGTTCACGGGGCGCGTATCACTCGCTCCCCGGACCATGCTAAAGTGATGATGACTGCGCCGGGTGCAGGTGCAAGCAAGGATCCAGCACCGAACCCGGAGGTAACACCTAAGGCACCGAGGAAAGGTAGAGGACCTCCACTAGAGAGGCCTGAGAATGTGCTGAGAGAAGCTATGGATAGCCTGGCAAACCCGGTAGCAGCATTGGTACATCCGGCTCAGGCACAGGCCGAGCTAGAGGAAACTAGGCAAAAAATACTAGAAGGCGCAAAGAAAATAGCTGCGGCTCAGCAGTCGTTGAACATGACGCTGCGTGAGTATGCAAAAGAAAACAAAGTTGATACGGTAAAAGTAAAAGGGAGAAATCTCATGAGCGAGATGAACAGAGAAGGTGATGATGGAGCCGAGGGATCGGAAAACTGTTTGTCTGTGGGGTTGCCGAAGTATAGTACCCCGGCGAAGAACCTCAGAGCAGCGGATGCGGCTGCATCCGAGTTAGAGGGTCTGACGGGTGAGGCCCGTCAAATACAACAAGATAGGGTTAACGAGTTAGTTCAGATCGCAAACAGACAGAACGAAGAGCTACTCAGAGCTAACCCGGAGAGAGCTGGAGCTTCCAAAATCATCCATTCGACGATGGGTAACCCGGAGAAATCCGCTGGAGCCGCATCGTCTCCTCATGGTGGTCCAAGGAGAGAAGAGGTAGTAACCTCGGCCAGACGAAACAAACAGATCGTCCCGTACGACCCGACGCGAGCGGGAAAAGCAAAAGAAGCACGGAAAAATGATGATCGACGAAGTGTGAGCCGAGGTGAAGCTGACCGAGGTAACCACGACCAAGGCAATGCCGGTCAAGGGAACGTTGTCAATGGCAATGCCGGACAGCAAAACTCGGCAGGAGCAGGACAACCGCAGCAGCGGAATATACCCAGGCAAGAGCAAAGCGCCGGCCGAGGTATGCAACAGAGAGTTGCACCACAGGAGCAAAACCGGTACAACGACGGTGATTCGGAGATGGTGAACGCGGGGTACCCAAGACCAGACTATCATGTGATAGGGTCAAGATTGGGAAGCAGGGATTTGATGCCGGATGACGCTAGGTTGAAACTGGATCGCCTGTATAGGTCGGAACAGATTGAATGTCAAGGTCCCCCGGGTCCAGCGTGCTTTGGACCCCGGATCATGAAGGAGCCACCGGTACCCAACTTCCAGCTACCCAGAGGCACGAAGACGTATGACGGCAGTACCAAGCCAGAGGATTGGCTGATAAACTATGCTACGGCTGTGAAAATTGCCACTGGCAACTTGAGATGGGCTGTACGATACGTACCCCAGATGTTGGAAGGTCCGGCCAGAGTATGGCTGAACAATTTACCACCCGGAAGCATCAATTGCTGGATAGATTTTGAAGAAATGTTTATCAGCAACTTCTCAAGTACATATTAGAGGCCGAATAGGCCGCAGACCCTAGCAATGTGCAAGCAAAGACCTAACGAGACAGACCGTGAATTCTTGACCCGGTGGTGTACCGTGAGAAACTCGTGTGAGGGTGTCATAGAGTCACAGGCCATAGCGTGGTTTGCGCAAGGGTGCAGATATGGCAGCGAGCTGTGGATGAAGTTGCAAAGGAAAATGCCAATTACGTTGGCAGAGATGATCCGGATTGCCGATTCGTATGCTTTGGGTGATCCGACTCAACCTAGGCTCGCGTCAAATGAGGAATACTATCAGAGGGATGGAGCCGGGTCATCTCGGAGGAATGACTATAGAGGAAAAAGAAGAGATGATAGACCGGATCATCGCTACGGTTTGCAACAAGTTGCAGCTGTGAATCAAGATCAACCCGGAGCAGGGAGCAACCAACGCCAGAAAACTGGAGGGCAATGGACTCCAAGAAATGATGGCAAGAAAACGTGGACGCCGGAGCAAAAGAAACAATGGCAAGAAAAGAAAGACCGTCCGAGGTATACCTATGAGTTGATGTTGGACCAGCCGTGTAAGTTTCACACGCCAAATCTGAATAACCCTGCGGGTCACACCACGAGGCAATGTGAGTGGATGCGTAAGATAGAACAAGGTGGTTCGGGGAATGCTCAGGCACCCCGGAATGATCAACCTCGGCAGGAGTTACCCCGGCAGCAATTGCTCTCCGAAGCAAACACGCAATAGCTAATGTTGCCTCCCCCTCCGCCGAGGTATGACAACAATGAGAGAAGGGATGCAGTGCATCAGGTGGAAAATCAGCACCAACCGGATCAGAGGTACCCCGGAAACGAGGGGAGGAATGAGTACAGATAACATCACCAGAGCTATTGTGTGTTCACAACTGAGGAAACAGATAGAAAGAGCTTGCAGCGCTGACATATGGAGGTCAATGCGGTAATGCCAGCGGTGACGAGGTACATGCCTTGGTCGAACCAGGAAATCACTTGGAACATCAAAGATCATCCCAAGCTTATGCCGAGTCCAGGTTCATATGTGCTAGTGCTGGACCCAACATTCATTGGACGAACATCAATGTGAGTTTCTCCAAGGTACTGATTGACAATGGCAGTATCATTAACATCATGTATGCGGATACAATGCGCAAGTTGGGTATCTCGGAGAACATGCTCCAGGCTACAATGACAACTTTCCATGGTATTGTACCAGGCATTTCTTGTGAGCCAATAGGCAAAGTCTGGGTTGACGTGCTATTCGGCACGAGAGATAATTGCTGAACTGAGAATCTGGAGTTTGAGGTGGTGAACTTGGAAAGTGCATATCACGCGTTACTCGGAAGACCAGCATTGAACAAGTTCATGGCAAGCTGCCACATCAGTTATCTGAAGATGAAGTTGCCCGGGCCAAATGGAGTGATTACCATTGCTGGAGATTTCCGACAAGTCACCTCAGCTGGGTCTAACCTAGCCGAGTCACTCGTGATTGCGCAAGAGAAAAGAAAAATCCAAGAGGTGGCGGCATTAGCTCAGTCCGCGTAGCAGTATATGCCGGCGTTGAGTAACCCGCATGGTAGCGTTTCATTCCAAGCCGCAAAGGATACCAAGAAGGTTCCAGTTGATGACATGTTCGCGGAGCGCACCGTAACAATTGGTGCCGGGTTAACTGATAAATAGGAAAGCGAGCTCGTCAACTTCCTCCGTGAGAATCAGGACATTTTTGCTTGGTCCACACAGGATTTGCAAGGTGTTCCGAGGGAGTTGGCCGAGCACTCTTTGAACGTAAGACGCAGAGCAAGGCCGGTGAAGCAACCTCTCCGCCGCTTCGCCGAGGATAGGAGAAAAGTAATTGGAGACGAGATAGCTCGGTTGCTAGCAGCAGGATTTATCATGGAAGTACTGTATCCGGATTGGCTCTCTAATCTGGTGCTGGTAGAAAAGAAGAAGGATGATCCAAACGTGGCAGTGGTTTGGCGTATGTGTATCGATTACATGAACCTGAATAAGGCATGTCCAAAAGATCCATTTCCACTGCCGAGGATAGATCAGGTCATAGACTCAACCGCGGGATGTGAACTGTTGTCATTCATTGATGCATATTCTGGTTTCCACCAGATACCTCTGAATCCGGATGATCAAATAAAGACTGTGTTTATCACCCCATACGGGCCTTATTGCTATCGCACTATGCCGTTTGGTTTACATAATGCAGGTGCAACGTACCAAAGATGTATGCAAAAATGTTTGCACGACCAAATAGGTCAAAACGTACAAGTGTACGTGGATGATGTGGTTATCAAGACCAAGGAAAGCAAAACGCTCCTTGACGACATCAGGCAGACATTCGCGAACTTGAGAAGGTTCCGGATGAAGCTTAACCCGGAAAAATGTACCTTCGGTTTCCCGGCTAGAAAATTACTCGGATTTCTCGTCTCCAGCCGAGGTATCGAAGTTAATCCAACTAAGATTCGGGCCATTGAACGAATGGAGCTGCCAAAGTGTCTTAATGATGTCCAGAAGTTCACTGGGTGCCTAGCATCGTTGAATCGGTTTGTATGTCGGTTGGGAGAAAAGGCATTGCCTCTCTACCAACTCATAAAAAAGTTGGATAAATTCGTTTGGACACCATAGGCCGATGAAGCCTTTGCCCACTTAAAAAAGATGTTGGCCACTGCACCAGTGTTAGCCTCTCCACTATCAAAGGAGCCAATGTTGCTCTACATAGCCGCAACCAACCGAGTTGTAAGTGCAGTGATTGTAGTAGAGCGCAATGAAGAGGGTAAGTCGGTGCAGAGGCCAGTGTATTACTTGAGCGAGGTATTATCTGCCTCAAAACAGAACTACCCGCACTTTCAAAAGGTGGCATATGGTGTCTATATGGCGGCAAAGAAGTGAAAGCATTACTTTGACGAGCACCCCATCAAAGTGATATGTGAAGCTCCCATATCCGAGATAATGGGTAACAAGGATGCGAGTGGCAGAATTGCAAAATGGGCAATTGAGCTAGCTCCTTATGCGCCCCAATACGACAGAAGAGAAGCAATCAAGTCTCAGGCTGTGGCGGACGTTTTTGTAGATTGGGCCGAGGTACAATACGAACCACCGCCACCAGATCCGAACTACTGGAGGATGCACTTTGACGGGTCGAAAACCAAAACCGGATTAGACGCCGGGGTTGTGCTTACCTCGCCAAAGAAGGACCAGCTAAAATACGTATTGCAGATCCATTTCGCGGCATCGAACAATGTCGCTGAGTACAAGGCTCTTGTGCATGGGCTCAAAGTGGCAAAAGAGATTGGCATACGTCGGATAATATGCTTTGGCGACTCGGATTTGGGGTGCAGCAAGTGTCCGGAGTGTGGGACGCCCTGGATCCAAACATGGCACTATACAAGTTTCATGTGCAGAAGATATCTGGTTACTTTGAGGGGTGTGAATTTCACCATGTACCCCGAGTGGAAAACGAGGCTGCCGACATGCTATCGAAGCTCGGATCAACCCGATAGGCAATTCCACCGGGTGTAGCATTGGAACACCTCAGAAAACCATCTATCAGGCCGTCCCCAGGAACCGACTCGATCTATGTCCCGGAAGATACGGAATTCGGAGCTGAGCCCATGGACATTGACACGGGAGGTAGTACGCGAGACCCGGGGACTGCATCAGCAAACCCGGGGGCTACCTCGCTTGACCCGGGGACTTCTCAGCGTGATCCGGCTGAAGTTATGCCGGTAGATCAGATGGAAATTGATGAGGACGTGTTCCCTGCACGAGCAATACCAGCTTGGGCACTGCCTATATTCCAATTCCTGAAAGATGGAACGTTACCCACTGAGGAGGTGTTAGCCAGGCAAACTCAGTGGAGAGCAAAAGCGTACACAATTATCAATTTCGAGCTGTACAAACGGAGTGTAACCAATGTCCTCCAGCGATGCGTTGACCCGGAAGAAGGTCTTGACATCCTCCGAGATATACACCAAGGAGAATGCGGGCATCATGCTTCATCTAGAGCCTTGGTGGAAAAAGCATTCTGGCATGGGTTCTACTGGCCAAGTGCCTTAGAACAAGCAGAAGATCTGGTGAGAAAATGCAATGGTTGTCAAAGATATGCTACTAAGACACATATGCCAATGTCGGAACTCAAGACCATACCAATTATGTGGCCATTTGCCGTATGGTGCTTGGATATGGTTGGCCCGTTCAAACCAGCAAGGGGAAACATGACACACATTTTGGTCATGGTGGATAAGTTTACAAAATGGATTGAAGTGAAGCCTATAAGAAAATGTGATGGATCTACAGCCGTAACATTTCTCAAAGACATTATCTTGAGATACGGTTATCCTCACAGTATCATAACTGACAATGGCACAAATTTTGCGGAAGGAGCATTTGCGCGCTTCTGCCGGGACAAGAAGATCCGACTCGACATAGCCTCGGTAGCTCACCCCGCATCGAACGGACAAGTGGAAAGATCCAACGGATTAGTATTATCTAGGATAAAACCTCGGCTCATTGAGCCGCTGCAAAGATCAGCGGGGTGCTGGATAGAAGAACTACCAGCGGTACTGTGGAGTTTAAGAACAACTCCGAATCAATCAACAGGATATACGCCGTTGTTTCTGGTATACGGGGCAGAAGCTGTATTACCAGCCGACATAGAGCATGATTCGCCTAGGGTCACCCAATACACAGAAGCCGAAGTGCAAGAAGCCCGGCAAAATGATGTTGATCTGCTGGAAGAAGCGAGAGAACTGGCACTGTCCAGATCCGCCATATATCAGCAAAATCTCCGACGCTACCATAGCCGAAAAGTGTGCCCCCGAGTCTTTTGGGAAGGCGATCTGGTGCTTCTGTTGGTACAACGTACTACTGGCATGCATAACTTATCCCTCCCATGGGAAGGGCCATTCATTGTGAGCAAAGCATTGCACAATGATTCTTACTATCTTATAGATGCAAAGCCACAGGAAAAGAACAAGGCGGACAGGTCCGGAGAGGAATCTAAGCGACCGTGGAATGTAGCACTCCTTCGTCCCTTCTACACTTAGCTAAGAAGTGTATGTATCCGAGTAGTCTCATATGTCGGTATGTATGTTGGCAATGAGCTTATCAATGAAATAGTAGCGCCTCGAGCAGTAACTCGGGGACTGCCTTAATAATTTTTGTTGTTGTCTCTTGTGCGTTAGCTGGAATAAGTTGTTCTACTTAACTCGGATTAGTAATGTGTGAGCACCAAAATTCCAACTCTTCGACTTGCTGCTGTCCAACAAGAATTGGCTTCATGGCAAGCAAGAGAACAAGTTTGGAATTGTGTAGCACATGAAAAGCGACTAAGGAAACGAATTTATTCGAGCTAACGTTTGTTTTTTTGGACTAACCCTGTATTTATTTTCAAGTTATTATGCAGCTTTATTTTTGAGCTAAGTCTGAAAGTTTCTTAGTATTGTTAAGACGATTTTTGAAGCTCGGATTCGTAAGTCATAAAACCGAATCAAGGTAGACACGATCCGAGCCAAAAGATTGGACGAACAAGAAAAAGAAACTCGGGGACTACGCCCAAGTTAACCCGGCATAAGAACTTAGTAGCAGAATATCACATATACACAGCATACAGTTCCACCCGGCATACCGGGGATCTGATAAATTTTCAAGTTTTTTGACCTAAGGAGCAGGAGGAGGAAGTTCGGCGTCGTCTTCGCTGTCTTCAATATCTGAGGCATCGCCTTCTTCGTCCTCATCTGACCCGTCTTCAGCGTTCTTGTCCCCAGCGGATTCCAGGAAGCTCGGTCCTTCAACCCATTCATGGATAGGAGAATATTCGATGAGGCTGTAGGCGCAAGCCTGGCGCCGAGCTACCCACTCCGGGTCATTAGTCCATCTGGATCCGGTGCGCCGGCGTGTAAGGAGGTTGAGGTCGATCTTCTCATACCATGTGAGCATGTGGTGAAGGATAGTATCACCTACGGCACGCCTAGCAGACTCCCTCCAGAGGTCGAGCTAGGTCTCGATATCCGATAGCTTTTCAGCAAGAAGTGTGATTCTCTTCATAGCGCTCTCACCGGGCCAGAACGTGTTGAAAATTCGGACTGAAACGTCGAGGAGATCCTTGCCGTAGTTCTTGATGATTTCCACGCGAGATGATAGGCTGCCCAATAAGTCCTCCATGTCTAAGGGAATGCTCTCACCGTCAAGAGCGACGGGAGTACCCCGCTCTCGGCGGAATTTGGCAACAGCAGCGCTCGCAATAGGAGTACCCTCTGGAAAGTGGCCTGGAAACAAGGCAAAGGAAGAAGCTGAAGAAAAGACATATGAAGTAACCCGGAGAATTATGTCGGATAAGGGAAAGGAACTTACGTGAAATGTGGATGTGAATCCGGGTCAACTCCTTGATGCAGCCATCGCGTCTCTTGCGAAGTTGTTCAAGCTCAGCGTTTCCAAGCTTGATGTCGGATTCTTTGAGTAGGTCCTGGTCCTTGGAGATCTGGAGAGTAAGGCGCACACTCTCTTCTGTGAAGTTCGGGTCAACCTTTTGGAGCTCGGTTTGGTGCTGGGCCTTCATCTTCTCCATCTCAGCCTTGAGTCTGGCAATCTCATTGTCCTTGGTCCAAAGGAGAGCGAGCTCATCATCTTTTTTCTTCAGCTCGGCTTGATGCTGCCCTGCTTGTTCGAGAAAATGCAGCATCATATCAGGCACGGGCACACTATCCTCAAGCGATGCTGAAATAGTATGTTGACCCGGCAGAGCCGAGGAATGAATGTTTGCCGAGCCAAGGAGAAAGGGAAATGGAAAACACTACAAGATCGGATAAAAAGGACATACCCTTGATTTGCTCCAAGTTCTTCCGCATGATCTTGTTCTCAGCCTCCACCCCAGCTGCAGAAACCGAATGATGAGATTAGTTCGGCAGAAGAAGATGAAGAAAAATGGAAAAGCGCCAAGGAAAAAACTTACCCCTTTTTTCATGTTCCGCGATAAGTGCAACGTGCTTTGCGCGTAGCATCTTGTGGGTATCCAGCAGGCGTTGGAATTCAGCACTCTGGTGATTGGTGGTCACCTGAAAAAAGTACAGAAGCTTAAATTAGCTTGACGCATATTCGAAGTGTACAAGATTCGGGCCAAGTGGAACTTAACCCGGCTCTAGGTGTGTGCATATTCGAAGTGTACAAGATCCAGGCCAAGTGGAACTTAACACGGCTCTAGGTGTGTGCATATTCGAAGTGTACAAGATCCGGGCCAAGTGGAACTTAACCCGGCTCTAGGTGTGTGCATATTCGAAGTGTACAAGATCCAGGCCAAGTGGAACTTAACACGGCTCTAGGTGTGTGCATATTCGAAGTGTACAAGATCCGGGCCAAGTGGAACTTAACCCGGCTCTAGGTGCATGCATATTCAAAGTTCACATGGAGCTACGTTAGTTTTCTAATGAGCATCCGGCCGAGTAACAAGTTACTCCACCGGAGGCTTGGGGACTAATGGTTATTATCTACAACATGTAAAGGAGAAGCGACATACCTCCATCATCCGCCCTGCGAGGTTAATTGCCTTGGCGGCTGTGTTCATTTGGGCGGAAAATTCTGCGGGGCCGAACTTTTCCGGGAGATCGTCGTTGTGGACGAACTCCGCCTTGTTCAAGTTCATGACGAACTCAATCAGGCTCGGAGGATACCGCTCACCGGTGGGCATATGGGGTGCCACCAAGCCCTTCGCATGCGCTTCTTTCCTCTCAACCAAAGCAAGGGTTGGGCTAGTATGCAGAACCATTTGCTACGCGTCAGTTGGCTCGGCAGGGGCATCCTTCGCTGCTGGAGCTTTCTTGGGAAGCATCGACGCTAGGGTTCGCTGCCCAGCCTCGACGGATGGTGACTTGGTAGCATCCGGAGCCTTTTTGCCCTTGGCTTGCTGGGAAGAAGTAACTGCAGTGGATTTCCCCCTAGGAGCTGCTGGGGTAGTTCCTCGCGGAGGTTGAGATGACTCGGACGAGGCGGAAGAACTTGGTGCGGTTGTTGATTTTCTTGGTGTCGGAACGGGTGCTGGTGCTGATTCGGTCGCTGGTACTGGAACTGCTGCCGGTGCTGTGGGGCGGTGCTGGTGTTGAGGTAGACTCGGTGGCTGCTGGTTGCGGTGATACCAAAGTTGTGGACGATGTCGCCTCGGCTGGACCGATCCCTCCCGCTCCGAGGTTGCACTCCTCTTGACGAGGTAGTGTGGAATCCGGAGTAGCCGCGGAACCCTCTGGAATAGGGCTCAGCGGACGTGACTCGTCGTCACGAAGGGGAGAAGGGCTAGATCGGAGCGGTGAAGAGATGCTAGATCCGCTCTGAGGGACCTCCACTGGAGCCCTGCAGAAGAGAATAATGTCAGAAGAGGAATTACAACAATGCAAGGAAAAGTGGGTTACGGAAAGAAAAATGACTTACGCATCCGAGGTTTGGGCCTCCTTGGGTTTCCGAGCCCTTCGTGCCGGGGCTTTGCCTGCCGGCTTGGAGGCAGTTTTGTCTCCGGCCTTCTTTCACCTTTTTGCGGGCTGAGAAGGTCCAGAGGAGGAACTCAGAGCGGCTCCGCGTTTCTTCTTCGGCGCCACCGAAACCGGTTCGTCCGTAGCAAGAGGGGATCCTCATGAATATGCCCACCAGGGTTAGCTGATGCCGGAAAGGCAAAAGAAAGAGGGACAGCCTCAACAGGTTCAATCACGTCAATGTCCGAGTCATCCTCGTCATCGGGCCAGTCTCTAAGAGAAGAGAATTTACCGCTGGGTCATTTTGTAGCGTCGGTCATAGGGAGAAACATCTCCTAGTCTGGCTCCTCCTCGTCCGGAGTTTCTCAGTCCGGCGCCCACTTAAGGGTCGGATCCGTGCCGTCCTCAAGGGTTTGCTGAAGGAACAGCTGAGAAAAAGAATGAAGAACAGAGTCAAAAATACAACAAAAACCGACATATATTTAATCCGAAGTAAGTTTGTCCCGCGAAGCTTACCGCGGGAGGGAGCCTGTCACGACAAAAGTGCTCAATTCCCCACGTCCATTCAGCGGAGAAATCCTTGTGGGTGGTGAAGAGAGCCTTAACCCGGCGAAAAATCTCCGTGTTGCTCAGCTCGAAGGAGGAGGTTCGGTTGGGGTAGCGGCCGAAACTCATGTGGCACACCTTGTGGGTGCGCTTCTGGAGGGGAGAGATTCGGTTGCGCACGAACGTGATCATAGCATCCTCGTTGCGCAATCCGAGTTTCTTTAGTTCCACGAACCTCTTGTTAACCTGGTTGGCCAGGGCCGTGGGCTTCTTGGAGATCTCCTCCCAAAATTCTGGATTAGGTGGACCCGGAGTATAGGGGAGCAACCGAATCATATCTTCAGTGCCTGTGTTCCGGACATAGAAGAAGGTCTGGGCCCATCCTTTGCAGGAGTCAAGCCTAGTGACCCAGGGGAAAACGGAAGTCCTCCGGGGTGAGATGGACGCAGCTCCGAATTGGGGGAGCTTCTTATCCTCCGACTCAACTTGGATGTTGGGGATGACGTTACGACGAAGGCCGAAAAAATGGATCCACAGCTCCTTCGTGGTCCACAGTCTGGTGTAGCCTTCGATCGTAGAGGCAAAAGCAGAGAGAGAAGTGATAGCGTTGGCTGGAAGGTGGTGCGGCTGCAAGTGGTAGGTGCTAAGCCAATCCCGAAAGAAGTCGCTCACCGGCAAGCCGAACCCCCGTTGGAAGTGGGACAAGAACACGACGAACTCACCCGGATTGGGTGAGGGGGCCAGTTCGGCGGAGGGGAGACGAGCGACGACGCCGGCAGGGATGCGTCTGGTCCGGTAGAGCCAGTCAAGGTCATCTTGACAGACCCATGACCCGGCCCACGCGCCACAGTCCATCGCAGCGGTGTCCTCCTCCATTTCTTGCTCGGCAACGACAAGCTCCTCCTCTGTCATCTCGTACTCGCTACCCTCGCTGGTGCTAGCGGCGGCGGGGGTTAGAGGCCTGGATTGGCGAGGACCCGTGGCAAGGGAGATGCGCAGCGGTGGCTGCGACGCAGAGGCACAGAGAAAAGTGCGGTGGCGGCGCTACTGCTAGGAGCACTGGCGGCAGCACGGTCACGAGGAAGATGAAGAAGAAGAGCAACGGGCAGAGGGGCGCAGAAGAGGAAAAAATCCTAAGGGGTGCGCCCCTCCGTTACTTAACCACCCCCTAAGAGGATGAGTGGGATCGCGCCCTGCAAATGAGCCACATGGTGTGGCCGTGTATCACCTACCTCAGCCAATCAGTGAGGAGCCACACGGAGGGCCACAGGGCAGAGGCGATCCCATGACATGATGCACTGATGCGGTAAACGAGGAGGCAGGCGTGACGTGACCCTCGCACAGTGACAACTGACAATTACTGTGGCGGTTACTGTGCAGGCCCTTAAAATAAGACAACGTAATGATTAGCCTCCACATGGGTTGGCGTATGAAAGAAGGAAACAAGGCCCGGATAGAGCCATGGTAGACTGGACAGCAGGTAAAAACTTAGAATGTGCAGAGGGAACGTAAGTCCATGAGATCCGAGTCAAAGTGGTAACCCGGCCAACAAGTGAAAACTTGGAACGTGCGAAGGGAACGTAAATCCACATAATCCGAGATAAAGAGCTAAATTGGAAATAACATCCAAGGCTCGAACATAAATGAACCTGATGTGGCCTTAGCGGCCAAGGCGGCTAAGACCGCACCAGCTTCGGGGACTAATGTTGGGGGGATAACCCCGGGTAGGGTCACTCCGGGGTATAGAGGCCGAGTTAGCCGAGGTTCGGCAAGGGCAAAGCGGATGCTGGCCGGGTCACCTCAAGGCAGGCCTGATCACGGAGTAACCCGGACCAGGGGGGTCGCCTAACATTATATCAGCCGACTTAAGGAGTAAGTCGGAAGTGCTTGTCTAACTTGTACACAGGAACAGGTGTGGCCGGATCTACCATGATCCGGGCCCCGTTTAGCTTCTGGGAGAAGGAAGGAATCTCTCTTGTCAAAAAGAAGGCCTGATACGCACTACATGAGCAAAGCAAGCAAGGGCAGGACCACCGGGTCATGGCCGACAGGGGTGACGACGCCCGTGTCGGCTGACGCGGGTGCCGCAGAGGCTCACGTAGCTAAAGCATGTGTGACGTGGGGGAAAAGCATTGAGAGGAGGCATATTCTTAGGAATATGCCTCCACTTATGCCCTAGGCAGAGACCAAGCCGCCTCTATATAAGGGGGGTTAGGGTTTCAGTAGAGGGTTGGGGGGTTTCTTCTATACTGATTTGGCTAAGGTTCTAGGGGTGAACGGTTGGTGAGAGTAAGAGAGCTCCTTCTTCCTCCTCTCGCCAATACAGCTCTAGGAGCACTTGTAATCTTGAAAGGAAAGCAATACAATCTTCTGTGTGGAGAATCACTCCACTATCCCTCCCCGGATTTCCCTAGCGTGTATTAGTCCCCACCTTTAGCCTATCCATGGCATCTGCCATGACACCACCACGACAAGAAGCTATGGCGATTGTTTGACTATCCAGAAGAAAAGAAGGTCAAGCTTGCAGCATCAGAATATGATGGATATGCTTTGCGATGGTGGGATGCTATTGTGCAGAATAGAATGGAGGACAATGAACTTCCTGTGATGGATTGGCGCGAGATGAAGTGCATTATGAAGGATCGTTTTGTACCCACCAACTACTTGCGATCCATTTTTGACAAGTTGACACAATTGAGGCAGAGGACCATGTCAGTTGATGAGTACTACATGGAGATGCTTATGCAACGTGCTAGAGTTCATGAATCCCTTGAGATGAATATGCAGCGATTTCTCAACAATTTGAAGCTACCAATCAAGAGCATTGTTCGTCATCACAAGTATGAGACTATGAATGAACTGTTGCACCATGCTAGAGAGGCCGAATCACAGTTAGTTGAAGAACCTAAGTCACGTGCAAGGTTTCCTTCTACCAGTCGTTTTGCGGCCAGGTCTACACCGCCACCACCCATGGCGCCACCTGCAGCGGCTGCTAACCACCCTTCACCATCAGCCAAGCCTGCTCCAACAACTTCTTATGGTTCCAATGCTAGGAAATTTGTTGCTCCTGCTGCTAGCTCGGGTTCCAATATGTCAACCGCGCATACGCGCGATGTGGAGTGCCATACTTGTGGAGGTAGATGACACTACAAGAGAGATTGTCCAAACCACAAGGTGATGTTTGTCAATGAACAAGGAGAGTATGAGAATGGAGATGATGTTGATCCTCATGGAGACGATGGTTATCACAGCGAGGATGGTATGGATGCCTTCCCTAAGCATGCTCCTACCATAGTGGTCTCTCCACATATACTTAGTGTGCAGCCTATTGTTGACTCTCAGCACTACAACTTGTTTCAAACCAAAGCACTCATTGCCCCTAACAAAGCTTGTAAGGTAATCATGATGGAGGTATCTACAGAAATCTTGCAAGTAAGGAGTTATGTGCCAAGCTGAATTTGACTTATTTACCTCATCCCAATCCGTACTACATACAATAGTTGAGTGATAATTGTGAGATGAAGGTAAACCATATGGTACGTGTGAACTTTGAAATAGGTCCATACAAGGATTCTATTGATTTTGATGTGGTTCCTATGACGGTTTGCCATGTCTTATTGGGTCGGCCTTGGCTTTATGATCGCCATGTGCAACACAATGGCCGTGCCAATACATATCACTTGGAGTTCAAGGGCAAGAAGATTAATTTGCAGCCAATGACAGCACAACAGATTGTGAATGAGTCTCGTCAAAAGATCGAAGTGAACTTGAAGGATGAATCTATAGATAGGCGAGATAGTGTTGCAGTTGTACATGATGTAATAGAGCCCAAAAAGAGTGATATAACAAAAAGTGAGAGAGTGCCTAGCCTAGTGATATTAGCCACCAAGGAAGATATGAGAGAGTTTCGTGAGGATCCTATAGCCATGCCACGTGTGCTCATGTATAAGGGAGAGGTATTGGTTTCTAACCACATGACCCCTATTTCTCTTGTTGTATCTACTGTTTTGCAGGATTTTGGCGATGTGTTTCCATAAGATGTTCCCGCATGATTTCCTCCATTGCATGGCATTGAGCATTAAATCGACTTGATCCCTGGCGCCACATTACCAAACCGTGCACCCTATAGGACCAACCCTGAAGAAACAAAGGAGATACAGAAACAAGTACATGTGTTGCTGGATAAAGGGTACATTCGTGTTTCTCTTATCCTTTGTGTTGTTCCTATTATTTTAGTGCCTAAGAAAGATGGTACATGGCACATGTGTGTAGATTGTAGAGATATTAATAACATCACTATTCGATATCGTCATCCTATTCCACGCTTAGAGGACATGCTAGATGAATTGATTGGTGCTGCTATTTTCTCTAAGATTGATTTGCATAGTGGTTATCATCAAATTAGGATGAAAGAAGGGGATGAATGGAAAACTTCTTTCAAAACAAAATTTGGTTTGTATGAGTGGTTAGTTATGACGTTTAGTCTTACTAATGCACCTAGTACATTCATGAGATTAATGAATCATGTTTTGAGAGAATTTATTGGTTGTTTTGTGGTTGTTTATTTTGATGATATACTTATCTATAGCCACAACAAAACTGAATATTGTAGTCATATCTGACAAGTTTTGCAAGTGTTGCGTGATAATAAACTCTACGCTAATCTTGAGAAGTGCACATTTGCAAAAGATAAGGTCATATTTCTGGGATTTGTTGTATCTAAGCATGGGGTAGAAGTAGATCAATCTAAAACTAAATCAATTCAGAATTTGCCTATTCCCATGAATGTGAGTCAAGTTCGTAGTTTCCATGTCTTAGCTGGTTTCTATAGGCGCTTTGTGAAGGATTTTAGCACTATTGCTGCACCATTGAGTGACTTGACTAAGAAAGGTGTGCCATTTGTATGGGGCGCGGCCCAAGATATTGCGTTTGATACATTAAAACGTTTGCTTACTTCTGCACCATTACTTCCATAACCTGATTTTCGAAGCAATTTGAAGTTGAATGTGATGCTAGTGGTATAGGTATTAGTGGCGTTTTGATGCAAGAGGGTCGCCCTATAGCATATTTTTCTGAGAAACTTACTGGTGCTAGACTTAACTATCCTATTTATGATAAAGAATTGTATGCACTTGTTAGAGTTCTTGAAGTTTGGCAACATTATTTGTGGCCAAAAGAATTTATCATACATTCTAATCATGAAGCATTGAAGTATTTGAAAGCTCAGTCGAACTTTCATAGAAGATTAGCTAAATGGGTTGAGTTTATTGAATATTTTCCTTACATCATTAAGTATAACAAGGGAAAGGAGAATGTAGTTGCTGATGCTTTGTCTAGGAAAAACATTCTATTAACCAATCTTGATGTTAAAATTCCTGGATTAGAAAGTATTTGTGCACTTTATGCAACTGACCATGATTTTGCTAAACCATATCGTGTGTGTGTGCTCTTATAAATGCATGGGATAAGTATCATATACATGATGGATATTTGTTAGAGCTAACAAACTATGTATTCTAGAATCGTCGTTGCGTTTGCTCTTAGTGCAGGAATCACATGCTGGTGGTTTGATGGGTGACTTTGGGCGTGAAAAGACATTGCTCTCGCATGCTGATCACTTTTATTGGCCCAAGATGAGGTGTGATGTGTACATATTTGTGAGTGTATTACATGCCACAAGTCCAAATCAAAGTTCAAGCCTCATGGTTTGTATACATCTCTCTCTGCACCTACTACACCATGGGAAGACATTAGTATGGATTTTGTGCTAGGTCTACCTAAAACACAGAGAGGTCATGATTCTATATTTGTGGTAGTGGATAGGTTCTCTAAGATGGCTCATTTTATTGCCTGCCACAAAAGGGACAATGTGTCGCATGTTGCTAACCTGTTTTTTAGGGACATCATGAGATTATATGGAGTTCCCAAGACAATTGTTTCTAACCGTGATGTGAAGTTCATGACCTACTTTTGGAAGACCTTATGGGGGAAGCTAGGAACAAAGCTGCTATTAAGTACTACATGTCATCCCCAAACAGATGGTCAAACGGAGGTGGTGAACCGAACATTGTCATAGTTGCTGAGGACTATGATAAAGAAGAATCTGCGGGAGTGGGAAGAGTGTTTTCCACATGTTGAGTTTGCATACAACAGGGTTGTGCATTCGACTACTCAGCTTTGTCCTTTTGAGGTGGTGTATGGCTTCAAGCCATTGACGCCACATGATTTGTTGCCTTTGCCATTACATGAGAGAGTTGATATGGAGGCATCAAAACGTGATGAATATGTGAAGAAGATTCATGAGAAGACTCGAGAGGCTATTGAGAAGAAAGGAAAGAACATTGCTGCAGCAAGGAAGGAAGTGTTGTTCAAGCCTGGTGACATGATATGGGTGCATCTACACAAGGATAGGTTTCCACTACTTCAAAAGTCAAAATTGAAGCCACGTGGTGCTGGTCCTTACAAGGTGTTAGCCAAGATTAATGATAATGCCTACTTGATTGGTATACCTATTAAGGAGTTTGGTGGAGTTAGCAATACTTCAACGTTGCTGATTTATCACCATATGATGGAGAAGACCTTGGAGCGTCGAGGTCGACGCCTTTTTAAGGGAGGGAGATAATGAGGACATCCCTATACTTACAGCTACCCCAACTACTACGGAAGACGTTCCAGCTGTTGCAAGGAAAGATCAGTACAATGAGATTAGAATTGGACCCATTACAAGAGCTCGTGCTAAGCTACTTGAACAATAGGTGAATTAACTCCTAAATGAACCTGGTACTTTAATTGATGAGAAATTTATACTACCTAAGTCTATGAATTTATGTATGATCAGGTTCATTGGAGAAACAAGCATGGCGGGAGGAGGAGAAGGGCTGCAAGACAAGCCCAACATAATGATCGCCCAAGGATGCGCGAGGGAGCAAGGCACAAGAGAAGATCATCAAGACAGAGGCCAAAAGCTCTACATCGACCGGAGTGTCCGACCGAGTCCACCCGGGCTGTCTGACCTGCCCAAGAGACGAATTGGTGCGGACAATCAGAACACCAGATCGGACACTACCCGGACACCACCAGGGAACTTTGAAGTTTCTGGCCAGAACGGACTGTCCGGCTGACACCACCCGGCGTGTCCGGCCCGACCGGACTGTCCGGCCGATATCCACCAGAAATGTCCACCCGCCGACTAAAATCTGGTCCGAGTTGGTTGTATCAGTTTGAGTCATACGCGTTTTAGTTTCGGTTTCTGGCTGCCCCAGCCGCCCTTATAAGCCCTGGGATGCCCCATAGTTAGGGTTAGACCACATTTAAACTATTTTGGAGTTGTTTCTTTCAAAGAACCTCTAGAATTACCCTGTGATCGAATTATACTAGTGCAATTGAGTGTGATCTGTTGTTCCACTTGGAATTAGTAGATTGCAAACTACCATTTGTGGTCGACGGCTGCGTGCGCAAGAGCGTGGTGTTGTGAATATCCCATAGGGTTCGAGAGCTGTTGCATTGGCATCAGGGTTCGAGCAGGAGAGTTCATAGCTACAGGCTATTTATCTATCAGCAATTATCATCATCGACAAGTGCTTGCTGAGAAGATCGGGCCACCCCATATCATGACTATAACGGTTTACGTTGGTATTCCAGAGGAATAGTTGAGGCCTATGTATCAAGAGCGGGATTTCTTCACCCGCATGAAGGGAAGACACACACGGTTGACTCGGTGAGATTACATCCTTAATGTTGCAACATGTGCCTAGGGCTGCACGCGGGGTGGGGCCCACCTTGTCGGCCAGCCAGCCAAGGTGGCCCATGGCACCTCCTCCTCCCCTCTCCCTTGTTCAGTCCGACATGGGAAAACCCTTTGGGAGGGTACACCCCCCACCTCTACAAAGGAGTGCCCATGGGTGGGAATAAACACACCAATAATTCTCTAAGGCGTTCTCCTTAACAAATAAACTCTCACTCTCTCATTATCCTTTTGTGATGGCGCGGTCCCTGGAAGGATGGCACACACAAGAGATGGCACACCTGCAGCGCGCCATTGCGCTACAGGGATTCCAGCTAGAGGATCTACTTCTACACTCTCGGTAGGGATCAGAGAATCGAAGGTTGTCATCTTACATCGTATGTGTGCGAAACCACGAGGGTGCTGCTATTTGTGGCACCTTGATTATCGTGAGTCGGACTGCTGCATGATGGAGCAAGGGGTGACTTGCGAGGAGCTTCACGACCTTGACGTCGGAAACGAGTACGACTACGTCATCCACGTTCCCCTCAGAATGTCAACCGCTTCCATACTATAAGGCCATGTATTCGAAACCTCCACCATTACAATATTACTCCTAGATAGATCTTGGTAGTTAGATGTGTTTACGTAGGAAAAAAATTGTGTTTTCTGCCTCAAACCCCTTTAGTGGTATCAGAGCTGCTCTATGTATAGTAATGCTTGTATGGCCAGTATGCACGTGGATTGTGCGGGCATTGATCTTATAGTTGTTACCCTCTAACATGTACTTGCTAATATCACGACATTATTTGATGAAGCGACCCAGAACAATCTTACACATAATCTTATGCAAGACTGGTTCCACACTCATTGAATAGTTGATATGCCATTTACAACAGAGGGTCCCGAAAGAGGTGTAATAGAGACAACTATTTTATCCATGTTGTGGTTGGAAAGTTCATAGATAGGAGATGGTTCTATTGGGAAAGCCCTAGCAGCCACGTAAAACTTGCAAAAGATAAAGTAGAGGCGTATAACTTTATTTTGAAGAGGGCGTGTGATATGATATGGTCTTGGTCGTAATCAAGGAAAAAATAGTTTACTTTTCTGATACTAATAAGTAGTATAGTAATAAGTCATCGTATTGATGGACGACCAATGGGTGGCATCGTGGACTTGGCGCAATACTAGAGGCAAGATGAAGATCACGCCGGAGCGCTCGATGGAGATCAAGGAGGAAGAAGAAGGACCATATCATATCACTAATAAACATGTGATGTTTATACCTTTTACATCTTATTGTGTTCTAGTATTAGATACTCAACAGTAGCATTATAAGATGATCCCTATTAATACCAATATAGTGTTCTCCCTTAGTGTGCACCACCAAGAAAGTCTATCATTATGGAGCAGACCGTGATGATCGGGTGCAAACGTATCGACGTTCGTATACGGTGGGCACAAGCCATGTATGCACTACGAATACACTAAGGTTGAATTAGCGAGCCTAGCAAGTACAGACATGGTCTCGAAACATAAGAGATCAAAAGATCGAGCACGGCTCACATGGATTATGTGATTGACGGGTTTTGTCCACCATGGTAGCTATATCAAAGGCTGTGACGATCACAGATGATAAAGTGTAAAGGGGTCGCGTGATTGCTAAAATCTTCCAAGGGATGAAAATTTTAGTGGGAGCTCAATTATGAATTGAACTCGTATTATGAACTTAGTCTAGATGTCTTTGCAAATATATTTGTAGATCTTGTCATATCCCAATGAGGTTCTTTGCGATAATGGGAAATTTCTTGCTATTGGGAAATTTTAAAAGGGTCAAACTTCATAAATTGATACCCATGCCTAAGGGATACCTCGATATAGAAGATCTTCTCTTATTGATACAAAAACCATTAGGAGATATTCTAATGACTCCACAAAGTCTTGTGTTTTCTTGGTTATCGTCCAATGAAGCTATGCTCCATTCGATGGAGGCTAGGCTACGGTGATTGTGTTTCTTCGACACCGACACTTGCTCGATGAAGAAGACACTCTTGGCAAGATGGACACATGAAATATGAGTCGTTGGATGAGTTTCCTTCCAAACAAGGTGGAAGAAAACAAATGATTGGAGAAACACTTAGTAATCATTCATGAACATCATGAACACCTCACATACGATGTGAACTACTTAATGATGGACAACTTTGTGATAGATTGGGGCGTTGATCTTGCTTCCTCCAATTACAAAAACGTCGTCATGGGCTATATCATGAAGAGATGAAGAGTTCACCTTTCATGGGTTCGTACCAGAGTTGAGAACTCTAATCGTAGGCTTGATCACAGTGGATATCATGGATGAAGAAAGTATATATTGTATATACAAAATTATAAATTTTATTCTTGCAAATACTTGTTGAAGTTTACGAAGTATTCGATACTTCTACTATTTATGTAAATATGATTGTATGCTTGAGAATTGCTGAAATAAATGGGGCAATGTGGCATGATGACAACAATCAAATAGTTGATGGCCAATATCATTCCTTACCTCAACATTTATCGCTTGGATTAGTTGATTTGAATAAAGTTCATATTCATTGTATTTTCTGGACTTTATTAGTGTGTCTTGCTTTAACGAGACTATTATTCATATAAGTCAGATACTATTCGGTTGTACCATTATTATGAATAATATCTTTTATGGTCACATTACGATTATGAATGAGTTATTCTCATTGCTATGTTAATCATAAAAGTTTAAGCATTACAAAGGTTTAAAATGCTAAAAGTTATCCAAGTTTAAATAATTACATCATTTTGGATGACACTATTGTTTTAGTTATGATTGTGTTTAATGCATATTTTCATTCTGATGAAAATAAAGTCTTGAGATATCTAATCTTTTGACTTGTGCAAAACCATGCCTTGTTACTCCCTCCGGTTCGGTTTACTGGGCATGCATGGCAATTCTCTGCGACCTAGGCGTTTGTTGATTGGGTGAGAAAAAATGAGGATTCATGCACTAGTTATTCTCTCACATCTAGCTTAATGAGGGATCCTAACCGTTTTTCTCAATCAACTCCGTTTTCTTCCCTGCATGCAGAGGCCAAATCGGAATAGTTGGCTACACTTAATGCTAGTAGTGCATGCACAGGCGAGTCATGCACGAGACTAAAGTACTCCTCACTAATTACGAGATAATTAGTAGCGTATGCACATGCCACCTCCCTAATTACTCGCCCGCATCTAATGCTAATGGCGCCTTAGGCTGACTTAGTTTAGGAATTGCATGATTATAGAAGTGCGACTAGTAAACTGAACTAGAGGGAGTAGGCAAAATGACTAAAACTCTGCATTCAGATAAAACAATTATATGCGGAGAATTTTTGGATACCATACACAATGATGTATTCTATTTCAACAAATAGTGGAAATCATTATTTCATAAACTTCATTATGAGTTTAAGTAAATATGTGTATTTACTTAATGAAACACAAAGTCTGAAACTATTTGAGTTGTTCAAATCATTTCAGAATGAAGGAGGATATTAAATTATCAAGAATACAAAGTCTATACAATTTGATCAATATGACTTAATATTTGAGTTAAGTTTTTGGCATGAATGGACTTGTGAAATATGTTTTCACAAATTGAGATGATTGGACAATTAAAATTGTATTGATATGTCTAAAAATCATAATCATATTTTATTGGATACATGTGGTCTAAAATTATCTCTTAACAAGTTATAGTTATCTTTTAGAGTTAGAAATCAAATAGCAGTGACTCATTTGAAATATGAGGTACATCTAAAATTCATGGAAACAACACTATAAGAGTTATGGCATGTTCGCGTTTTTGGAGATTTTGATAATTCGAAGTCGTGACGCATATACAAATATGTGTAGTGTATTCTTAGTAAACTATAAATACATCTTCCACAAAGGGAAAACCTGCTATTGCCAAAGGTATTGTGTTTTCTCAAGGAGCAGTTTCTTGAAGAAGATGATGGTAGAAGAAAGTGAAAGTTCAAAACAAGGTATTTGACCTTACCTCCAAGTTATCGAGTGGTGCAGCGGAATTTGTTCTGGGAATCAAACTCTAAAAATAGAGTAGAAACTAATGATAATGATCATGAAGTTTCAGCAAATACTTTTACAAAAGATATGTAACACCCTCGAATTGGCCCTATGCAAGTTTTAGCGATTACTACCAAACCCGCAAAGAAACGATCAAAAGGTGCCCACCAGGAACTTGCGTGCGGGTGGAAAACGAAGTACTATAATTACACAATAGTCCACGATGGAACCCACTGAACATATATACAACAATGACTTACCGAGTCAAGAATATAGATATATAGTACAAATATCCAAATCACATGGAAAATGATACAACATCCGAGTACGAATAAGAATCAAATGGGGCTAAGAGCCCTAAATAATAACCAATGGCGTCCATAACCCTACCCAGGCCAAGTCGGAAGGGTTACCCTACTAACAACGTCGAACTCATACATGTTAAACATAAGGGGTGCCGACAAAGGGCAAAGGAAAAAGGGAGCGGTCAGTACTGAGGCCAGTACATGGCGAGTCTAGAATTCAGTGGCTCTCGCCTACATAGGTATGGTGGACTGAAGTGGAAGCGAAGCATGCGCTAAACAACCTATAGAGACTCGATATACTATCGGAAATTAGAGAGGGATAAGAAAGACCTATTCGGGACCAACCTGATACTAACACCAATCATACCCATCCTGGTATTTCCCCCTCGAGACGAAACAAGGAAGTCAAACCAAGGAATTCACCTAGTTGGCAGTTTTATTCATTCTATTATAGTTGCAGCACTTACTAGTCAGATATAGATAGCATGAGTCATCCTGATATCATAAGCAGTGGGCAGTTTTAGTTAACCATCCCATTGTAGTTGCAATAATTACTAGTCAGATTCGATTAGCATAGGACATCCCAAATCTAGTAGTTGTTGGCACTTTTATTTACTCATTCTGTTATAGTGAAATTGGTTACTAGACATGTCAAAGTCCAATTTATAGCACTACTTTAGTTATAGTTCCTTATGATTGAGATATTATGCTCTAAGTCGTCCATAACCGCGGACACGGCTTTCAAAAAGATTTACCCTACAGGGGTGCACAAATAGCAACACACACACGATCAACCTCGGGAAGAACCAAATAAAATGCAATGAGGCCTCACAACAATGCATTCACAGGATTCATAAATTATTTCAGGGGGGCACCCACGTAAGCTACCCACAACGAAGTTGGTCGGCTCCGAGATGGACCCAGGGTTTGTGTCAATGGATGTAAACGACTGGGAACCCAAAAGTGTGATTGGGCTTGTCGATACCGCAAAAACATTCCACGTTCCAAAACAGTACACGCACTCCACACGCAATCATAAATAAAACAGTAAAGCATGGCATATGTACAGGATAGTAATAAAGCCCAAAACTAGTTTGTGGCCCCAAGAAATAAAGTGCGAATTAAGCTCAGGGCAAAGGGGGATCCATAGGGTCTCCCGTATGAGGATAGTGTGAATAGTCAAGGAACAGGTATCAAGTATTTGGGGACTACGGGACACAAGTGAGCGTGGAAGAATCAAATATTAGCTATTGACCACCGGTGCCTCTGCATTAGTTATATCTATACCCAGCATTTTAATATCAAGTTGTAATTAAAGCCATGATCATCTACACCATTAAGCATGTGCCAACCTCCCAACAACGGTGGACATCGACGATGCGAAGCAGCACCTGAGCAAGCAACTACGACTCGCAAGGCCGACTGTCTACGAAAAAACAGGCAATAGGAGGTGTCCAAGGCAATATAGGGGCTACAAGGGATATGTATGGTACGGAAAACTAAATCATCGCAACACGGATAGCAATAGACCAACAGGAGGAAGTAAAGAATATAAACACAAAATAGGTAGAAAGGGGGAGAATGCTCGCCTGGGAAACATAGCCGAAGATTCATTATCCGAAGGACCTGTCGATACTCGCATCCACTCAATGGCCTAATCCGTGAAGACGCAAAGCACTAAAAGAAACACCGGATGCAATACTTAATACTAAGGAGAAGATTGAGCATGATGCATATATGATGCATGACATGGCAAAGGTGTGATGCAATTAGGCAATATTAAGCAGAACCAGGGTCCTGACAATTAAATAGAAGGTTCAAGTTGTTTAAGCTACCCCGCAATTTAAATGTTGGCTTAACAAGGCAAAACATGTCATCAGTTTGCTATGCAACTTTAAATGGAGCCAATATAAGACTAGAATAGTCCGCATGTGACCTCCATATTTAATTTACGTGAATCGTATAAATACCCCCAAACCACAAAATATGTATGTCATCATGAAAATTTTAATATGCCACAAGTGTATGTGATATTATAAAAATAATAAAGAGGATCTTAGATAGGGTCACACATCGGGGTCGAAGATCTTTGTGTCCACTGGGGGTCGATGGGGTTCGGTCTCGGTGGGATCAGTCTTCGGACTCCAGGAACAGGGCTCCAGGATCCATGAGGAGATCATGGCATTCGGGGTCTCGGCGTCTTTGGATATCGGGTCGGAGAGCTTTGTGGTCTTCGGGTCCGAGATTGGGGTCTTCGGTCCCATGTCGGAGTACTCGATGGCTTTAGCGAGATATCAACGTCTGCACATGTCCATGACACGGACGAGAGGGAGATCTTGGCGGCAACACAATGTGGAAACAATGAATCTCAAGTCATGCAGCCCTTCTTCTGGTACTTGGGTTCCACCACCACAAAAACATGCCACGGAATACTTGGACATCGAAGCCAGGGTAGCATGCCTGCAGCAACGACCTCTACAGATACACGCGCGCGAGGCACACATACTTGAGCTGGCCGGAGCAGGCATGTTGGAGCGCGGGCTCGAGGCGGCCAAGGGCCCCTGGTGGCAGCATGGTTCGGACGAGGACGACTGCTGCGAGCTTGTAGGGACAGCACCCTAGCGACGGAGGAGATGGGACCGCGGCACGTGAAACCGACGGTGGTGACACGAGGTTGTAGAGCGGAGAGGACGTGGTTGCGGCCGGAGGTGCTTGAGCGCGGCGGTTGTTCACAGCGGCAGCACAGGTCAGATGGGGCTCCGGCGACGTGTCGCAAGACGGTGAGGAAGGCAGCCTCGCGGCGGGGCTCTGCGTAGAGAGGGGCACGTGGTAGGTGGGCGGTGAGGCCGGGCCGACGAGGGCCATGGGCGATGCGATCATGGGGAGGACATGCAGGTGCTAGGGCGGCTAGACTTGAGAGAGGCGGTGGGGCTCCTGTGAGGCACCGACAAGGCGACTCGGGGGGACTGGGGACTAAGGCATGCTCGGGGAGGAAGAGGAGTACCGGGGAGGAAGGGCCCAGTGGCGGACGATCCGAGGCGGCAAGCGGGGAAGACGTCCTGGCCACCGATGGCAGCCACAACTTGGAGGGAGGGTGCTCGCGTGGGTGCCGGAGATTGCAGTGGCGGCATCACGCGCCTGAGAAGGAGGAGGACGACGCGAGGGGAGAGGGTTTGGGTGGTTGGTGGTCTCGATCCAGGAAAGAGACAAGGTTGTGGGGACGGGGTAGGGTCATGCGCTGGGAAGGAGCGGGCATGGAGAGACCGCGTCGCCTGCAGGAGTGCGTGAGTGGTGGGGCCGCGGTCCCTGCGGTAGACGAGCGAGCGTACGTGCAGCGGTAGCGTGCCAAGGCAGGGGTGCATCGCAGCGTATGTGTCGGCGTGGGGTAGCACATTGCGGGGTGGGCATGGGTTGTCGACGTGGGTGGGGCTAGAAGAGAGGTGCGTCGATGGGTTGGGTGGTTGGGTAGGTATGGGTGGACTGGTGTGTGTTGTGGTGGATCTAGGGTTAGGTCTTAGATAGGATTGGATTTTTTTCTGGGTAGTAGGCTGCTGCCAGCTGGGCCTTTGGGCCTGCCCGGTGGCGGCCTCCCCATGTATAAAAAATAGTTTATATTTTTATTTATTTTGAAATATTCTTCTATAAATAGTTTAAACAAATAAAAGATCCGGATGGACTGAGGTTTTATGTTTAAAATAAAGAGGGATTATTTGGAAAACAAAGAGAGGCTTTTATAAAATAGTGTTTAGCAAATAATTTGAAGGCATTCATGAGGATGTTCAAATGCAATGTGGCATGATGACATGAGCATGCAGTCATGATGATGCACAAAACAAAAGCACTAAGTGATTTTCTAGTAGTGGTTTAACCTGGGGTGCTACAATTCGACACCACTAACAATGGATCTCGCCCTCGAGATCCGCCTCATGGTTTGGGGAAGAAGACCGATGATCTGAGTCTTCTCGCTGAGTGTAGATCCTCGTGACACCACTAATAACATTCTTGATCCATCTTGAAATTGTCGACACCACCAACAAGGGGTCGATGCTCCCTTTCGTTGAGGGAACACTCCGAAGAAACAAAATCGGAGGTAAAGGTATCAAGAGATAAGGCCACCTCTAACTTCTATGGAAGGAGTAAAATCGCATTGATCCACCATTCAACGTACAAAAGCGAATGATAAGAGTAGTGGTATGGTAGCTACTATATCCCGTACTCGAAGCATTACTCTGTACATGAATAAAAGAATCGTGCAACCAACTCTCAGAATTCAGACTGAAGATCTTTATAAGCGATGTTCGGAAACAAAGGATTGATGTAGGCTCTTCTAATGTAGATGATGTCACCGCTTTAGAGACCACCTGATGATACAAAAGAAATCATATGAAAAGACACAATGATTAGGTTTCTTGATGGTTGCGTTGGCATAAACGACTACTAGAGAAAGGCTTATGGAAAGATTTATTATTAGTGGAGTATTTTTTTGAATATGCTCCACTGATAGTTATCAGTGGCGCATTTAAAAATATGCTCCACTGATATTTTGTCTAACCAATGGTGCACATCGCAAATAATGCGCCACTGATAATGTGGGCCCGACATCCTGGAGGGTTGTGGACCAAATATCAATGGCGCATATGGACATATGCGCCATTGATATATTCTTATCAATGGCGCATATGCAATATGCGCCATTGATATTCTCCTCACCAATGGAGCATCCTTTCCTACATGCGCCATTGCTAAATATGTGGGCCCCACCTGGACCCCACCACTCTAAAAGGTGGCAGGAATATCAGTGGCGCATTCAGTATATGCGCCACTGATAATTTGCCTCTAATGGCGCATATAATATGAAATGCGCCACTGATAATTCTTGGGGCCCACCACCTGAAAAGGTGACAGACTTATCAGTGGAGCATTTAGTGTAATATGTGCCACTGATAACTTCGCCCAGATCTACAAGTTGGCAGCCACCCCCACCCACCACCACCATTCTATTATTCTCCACCCACTGCCCCAAACTAGATCTAGCTCGTCCTCCTCCTCCCCACCACCTCAATTTCTCCATTCTTTTCTCCATTCTTGGTTGTTGAACCTACCTTGCTTCATAGTTTTGTGAGGGGAAGCCTCTCCAATTGTTGTACATCTACTAAACCAACTAGTTTTCCTCCTCCAACATCCATCTTGTTCTCCAACAACCACACTATCTCGTCGTGGACTTGGCTCGGTAACAATTCTACTAGGTGAGTTGTTGGAGGACATGCATGTGGATGTATTGTGTGGAGGGTGGACGTCGGTGCGGTGTGTATGTGTGTGCATGCTTATGTTTGTGAAGCCTTCTTATTGCGAGAGGGATGATGTTTGCATGAATGTGGTCCATGAATGTTTGCAGGTGATGAAGAAGAAAACATGTTGCTTGATCTGGTGGTGCATGGATGTTTGCCGAAATATCGATTAATTTCTGTTTCGGCAAATTTTTGCACTATCCATATGTCCCATTTTTAGTGGAGGTCATGCCGAATTTTTCCGGCGGCCATGCATGCATGTGTGTGTGTGCGCATGATGGTGTTGTGGTTCTAAGATACTCTCTCTTTTTGCTCTATACCGCATAGGAAACCATGATTAGACACATGAGCGAAGGTCGAGCAGCTAGATACAAGAAACGCGCGGTGGCCGACATGATTCTGAACAAGAGGACCTACATAAGATGTCCGTGTCGAACATGCAATCTCGGGAGCTTGGTTGACCCTGATTCCGGAGAACTGGAGAATCACCTGCTCACGCGTGGTTTCATGCGCGGCTATGATTCTGAAGATGATGAGGATGTCAACGATCCTAAAGACGAGGGCAGGCATGATGATCATCACGAAGGAGATTCCGGCGACGGACATGATCATGATCATGGAGATGTCGGCAGCGGCGGACATGATGATGGCAGTGACGGACATGATGATCATCACGAAGGAGGTGCTGGTGGAGAAGATGCAGACACACAAACGACACGGCTCACCTCGGCCTTGCAGGACCCTCATGTTTAGGAACTGCTTCTCAGGGATACGAGCAACACCATAGCTGCTGCTAGGGAGAAAGCCAAGCTAGCACAGATGGAGATAGATGGGAAAACTCCATTGTATCCTGGGTGCTGGCCTGAGGATACCCGCTTGAACATAACGCTCAAGGCTCTAGAGATGAAGGCAGAAAGCAAATGGACCAACGTAAGCTTCAACAAAAACATGAGATTCTGGCAAGAACGTCTTCCCAAGGGGAACATGTGTCCAACTAGTATCAAGGAGGCCAAGAAAATCGTATGTCCTCTCGACCTACCGTATGTTAAATACCACACCTGCATTAATGACTGCGCACTTTATCGAGACGAGTACAAGGATAGAACCACATGTCTGGTGTGTGGCCAAGGACGATACAAGAGAGGGAACAAGAAAGTTCCTCGGAAAGTGGTATGGTACTTTCCTATCACTCCCCGTATGCAGCGTATTTCGTGGACCCTAAGGAAGCAAAGCTCATGCAATGGCACGCGGAAAGGAAGAAGCCGGCCGAAGATGATCCACATAAGGGCAAGATCCTCACACACCCTTCGGACGCTAGCCAGTGGAACACACTAGACATTGACTTTCCAGACTTCGGGGGCGATCCAGGGAACGTCAGGCTTGGTATGAGCACCGATGGACTCAATCCGTTTGGCAACCAGAGTAGCACACATAGCACCTGGCCCGTGTTTGTATGGCCGGACAACCTACCTCCCTGGCTGTGCACCAAGCAAAGATACGTACACATGTCTATTCTGATTCAGGGGCCAAAACAACCAGGTATCGACATGCATCTGTATCTCGGGTTGCTAAAAGAAGAGTTAGCCACGCTGTGGGAGACGCCAACCCATACGTGGGATGCATACACAGGAGATTATTTCCCTATGAGAGTCGCGCTGCTCACAACGGTGCAGGACTATCCAGGTTACACATACGTGTCTGCCCAGGTGAACCACAGACACAAAGCATGTGTCAAGTGCATGGATAAGACACCGCATCTCTAGCTACCAAGGGATCTCGGGTCATCGAAGACCGTGTTCCAATAGACTCGAATGTGGCTTCCAAAGAATCACGCGTGGAGAAAGCGTAGAGATCTGTTCGATGGCAAAGTAGAGCTCGAAAAATCCCCACATCCGAGGAGCAGAGAAGTGATCCAAGATATGTAGGACAACTGGGAAGCGTGCCTTTTGTCAGGAAAGAAGCGTCCGAGGACGAAACCGCTGCATGGTGTGTGGAAAGCTAGGCCTGTTTTCTAGGACCTGCCATACTGGAAATACCTCCACACACCTCATAGCCTTGATGTCATGCACATCACGAAGAACGTGTGCGAGAGTCTGCTTGCCACTATCATCAACATGCCAGATAGGACCAAAGACGGGCCGAAAGCAAGGAACGACCTGATGGAACTTGGCATCAAGGAAGAACTCCATGAGATGCCGCTGCCCGATGATGATGATGATGAGACGGCGTCTGAAGATACTCAAGGTCGCTGCAAAAGGGTTAAGAGGGGAATTGCAGTGTTTCCGGCTGCCTGCTTCACTCTAAGTGAGCAGGAGCTTGAGCAGTTTTTCAACTGCCTCCTAGGAGTCAAAGTTTCTTACGTTTACTCGGGGAACATAGGTAGATATCTGGAAAAAGCGAAGACGAGGTTCAGCGGGATGAAGTATCACGATTGTCACATGCTGATGACGCAGATACTTCCTGTTGCGATCCGAGGGATAATGGATGAGCACATCCGTGAGACGCTGTTTGGCCTCTGCAACTTCTTCGACGTCATCTCGAGGAAGTCAATTGGCTTGAAGCAGATCGACACACTACAAGATGAGATCGTCATGATACTATGCGAGCTCGAGATTTACTTCCCGCCCGCATTCTTCGACATCATGGTCCATCTACTCGTCCATGTCATGGATGACATCATTCATCTCGGACCGACATTCCTACACAACATGATGCCATTTGAAAGGCTTAACGGTGTTATCAAAGGATTCGTACGCAACAGGTCCCGTCCAGATGAAAGCATTGCCAAGGGCTTTCTGTCCTACGAGTGCGTCTCTTTCTGCCAGAATTATCTATGCATAGACCCGGATGATGAGGATGACCCTGTTGGTCTGCCCAAAAGGACGCACCTCGGCAGGCTCGCTGGATATGGCCACCGCGAGGGCTTTCGCACCATGGATGTCAGCGTGAAGGGTCGATGTGACGACTTTGATAGGGCACACCGAGTCGCGCTACAACACATCGAATTGTTCAATCCTTGGGTGGAAGAGCACAAAAGCTTAATCGAGCAGAAGTTCATTGACCTTGGTCGGCCGAGGAAGAAGGGAGACGTAACAAGAGAGCACAACTCTAGCTTCACGGCTTGGTTCAAGAAGAAGCTTCAAGACAATCCCCCCACAGACCCGCAAACACCTTCTACAGAGGATGAAAAATTAATTTTTGCCTTGTCAAATGGCCCCGGGCAAAACATGAGGACATATCAGGCATACGACATCAACGGGTATAGATTCTACACTAAGAAAAGGGACATGAGCAGCGACTATCAGAACTCAGGAGTAACGATGTTATCCTATGCCGATGACGAAGCCACAGTCAAGGAACAATTTTTCGGAAGGATCGAGCAGATCTGGGAGCTCGACTACGCCGGAGAGAAGGTGCCGATGTTCCGTGTCAGGTGGGCCAAGAGCGTCCAAAAATAGGGTCGGTATTTCACCACCATGGTTATACCCGATGCCTCCATGAAGAACGCCTCCGCAAAAAATGAGCCATGGGTACTCGCGATCCAAGTTGACCAATGTTTCTTCCTCACTGACCCGTCAAAGCCAAGCCGTGTTGTTGTGAGGAGGGGCAAGAGGAGCATCATCGGAATGGATGCACCCGCCAACGAGCAAGAGTTAGAAAAGAACAGCGATCCGAAGATCGAAGAGGAATTCGACAAGTACTTCGACAAGCCGACTGCTGCAGGAAAAAGGAAGACCACCCTACCTACTAAAGGTTGTCCGTTCACGAGAAGAAACCTTAACCTTTCTGGGCTAAAGTATTCAACCGCGAGGAAGAAGGGCAAGAAGATTGCAAAGAGACGCTAGATTTGTGAAGAATATTGGTGTGTATGGATATTTCCTATGTACTTGCAAATGAATGTCCTTGTTTTAAATAAATTAATAACTGCCTATGTACTTGCACATGGATGTCCTTGTTTTAAATAGATTTGTGAATATTAAAATTAATTACTATTTGTTACAAAATATACTAGATATTAATGACAAGTATTTTGGCTAAGTGCCAAATACTAAAAAAATTGAGAGAGCTAAGAATCGAACCTGGCTGCTCTAGCAACAGCAGATGCAGCACACAGCGTCAACAACCACTGTAGTAGCCTTGTGTTGTTGACATAGATCAGGGCATAGTGGTTTTTGGCTAAGTGCCAAATACCAATGGCGCATATCGGGCAATATGCGCCATGGATATTTGACACTTAGCCAAAACGCTCGACCAAAAGTTGTGAGGCAACCAGGAATCGAACCTAGATGCCCTAGCCCAGGTTTTGACCCATGAGTCGAACCACGGCGGTAAGCCTGTGATATTATCACATATGAGGGTGTCGCCTTATTTGACTAAGTGTCTCATATCAATGGCGCATATTGAAAAATATGCGCCACAGATGTTTTACACTTAGCCAAAAAACTGATCGGCCTCTCTCCCTTTCTTCTCACTCTCACTGTCTCTCATATCAATCCCCTTTATTTTGTGTCTCACGCAAACCCTAGCACGCCAGAGGAGTCGCCCTGCCGCCACCAGAGCAGTCGTCGCCGGTGAGCCTCCCCAACCTCTCCCCTCCCCTCCCCCTCCCTTCCCCTAATTTTGACCCCGTCCCCTTGCTAGGAGCGCCACCCCGTCCCCTTGGAGCAACCAGGAGGAGGAGGAGCACCAGGAGCACCGTCGACGAGGAGATGGGCCGCGCGTGCGACCAATGAGGAGAACGGCCGCGCAAACCCACTGACGAGGAGAAGGGCCACGTGCACCACCGACGAGGAGGAGAAGGGTAGCACCGCACGCACCAGCAACGAGGAGCGTGGTCACTGTCGCCCAGAGCTTGTCGCGGTCACCGTTGCTGCCTCCCTCGATTGCTCGCCGTCAAGCCACCATCAACGAGCTCCTCTCAGTGAGCCCTCTCTTTCCCCTCTCTCCCTCTGGCAGTAGCTAGGTCCATGCCTCAGTAATGGGTTCTAAGGTTTCTAGAACATTCTTATGCTGGGTCTCTCCCAATGGCAGTAGCTAGGTCGCTCCCAATGGCAGTAGCTATGCTGTTATCATTTGGGTGCTTGCTTATTATCACGTCTGGAATGTCTTGTTAATGTTCTGAACTGTGGAAGTGTGGGTTACTGATCTATGATATTATAACTGTATTAGTGTTTCTCCCTGCTTCCTAGAAATTATGTTAGTCTTGGCATGGTTAAGATGAGACAGTCACTCTTGGCCATGATCTTTGAGAGAAGGCATTTTAAGTTGTTGATATTTTATTCTTTGTATATGCCATAGACTGTTAGTTTGACCTCTGCTATCCAGTGTGCAATTTAGTCATAATTTCTCAGACAATTTAGGTGATAAACATTCTCTTCCATAGGCTGTTTCTTTGGTCTCTGCTGCCAGGTGTGCAATTAGGCTGTAACTTTTAAGTTTCACCAGGCTGCAGGTGCTCTTTGTGCGAACATGGTTTGTCAGGCATACGTGTCTAGCTGCGTGTATTACAACACTTAATAAGCACAATTTTTGGTCGTATTGTTACTTCTGTGATGCTATGATTGAATAAAGGACCTTGGCCCTTTGGTTCTATGTTAGTAGTACTGCCAGGGCCTTTGTTTCCTTTTTTGTTTCCAGGGTGTTATATTTTTTGGTTAGAAATGAATTGATATATGTGCTCTCCTGGAGCAAGGTAAATTCCAGTTTCAGTTTGGAGTGTTAAAAAGCAAGAATGGCACTGCCATGATAGGAAATTCAGATTGCTCATGTTCTATTGACTGAATAATTTTATCTGAGAGGGACACACTCTGGCTTTCACTAGATGTTACATAGTATTTTTAGTTGTTGAAATGGTTATTCATTATCTCTCCTTTCAGGGCTGGTAGTTTGATCTTTGTTCTTGGTAATGCAATTTGGTCTGAACTCTTCAGTAGTACTCCTACTTACTTGCTTATAGCACCTGCTTGCTCCTGCTCTCTCTGCCAACATGTTTTGTTCAGGAAGAAAGAACCTTTCTACTTTGGTTGCGTGTTGAGAGTATTGCCAATGCCTCTGCTTGCTTCTTTCGTGCATGTGTGTGTGTCCATGGCTTTGCATTTTTAAGCTAGAAAGCGAGCTGAAAATTATTAAGATTGGCTGATTTTAAGATTGGCCAATGTTTTCTTTCATGTGGTTAATTCTTGTCTTATTAAGATCTTATCCTGGATTTTGGCCCACAAGACCTTCAGAGGTCATGTGTTCCTCCTACTGTACCCATATGTACACTGATGATGATACAGTATGTAGTACAGTTTTGCATTAAAATTCATGTGTATCCATATGTACACTCAAGTAGTACCCATATGTACACTCATGTGTTCCTCATTAAAATTTACTGCCACAAATATTCCCAGGTTAGCCTCACCGGGGCACCTACAACTAGCAAATATGCAAAACTAGCTAAATTTGTTTCCCTTATCCACATTTGAACCTGGCAACATACACATCATTCCCAAAGCCAAGTAAATAGCATAGATTTAGTTCGACACACACATCATCAATGATATGTGCCTACTTGTCTCTGTCATAGAAATGTCAAAGCATGCAAGGTACATCTAGTGACCATTTTCGAGCTTAAGTTAAAAGGAACCAGGAATTTTTTAGTGCCTACTTGTCTCTGTCATAGAAACTGGTATTGTTTGAACCCACTATTAACATGATGTATTTTTTATGTTCTCTGAAACACTATCAACATGATGTCACCATCAGTATATATATACTACGCTACGCCTACGCTAAGATTTTGCAGCTGGTGCTCTTTTTCTGTGTGAATTTGACTAGTGTTAAAAGGCAGCTTTTGCAGCTACCATGTATGTGTGTTGGTTTTTACCCTTCTTTTACAGAGATTCTCATAATATCATAAAACAAAATAACACCTGGAGCTATTTTTGTCCTAGAGCTTATTTTAGCTTGTCCTGGAGCTCCAGGACATACATGGAACATTATTTTGCAGTAATTTGTAGTAATTCTCTGTATATGTGTGATTGGATGGCTGTGATCAATTTTGTATGAAAACTGTTGCGGGGAATTCATTTGAGTTGTCCGTTTCTCCCGAAGTGTTGATTCACTTCCGTTTCGGTTGAGAAATGGGTACTCCTAGGTCAAAAAAACAGCAAAGGTCATGCCGAATTTTTTGGTTGACTCTAGCTGGTACTAATTACATTATTGCATTTTTTCTATGAAGAGCAAACATGTCGAGCAGAGACAAAGACGTCGGGGCTGGCCCTTCTCAGCCCATGAGCATCGAAGAACGAGCAAGAAGAGCCAACCTCAAGTTTTGGCGGTTTGGCGATGACTTAAGCGGGTCCGACAAGGAGGCCAAAGCTACGGATCACGATGAAGTTGACAAGGAGGCCCAAGCTGTGGACCAAGAAGATGACGAGGAGTCTGAATATGAGGAGGAGGCCGAACATGGCGACGACGACGGAAGCAGTAATGGTGACGAGGAGGCCGAAGCAAGTCATGGCGGTGAACGCGTGGACGGCGATGGCGCCTCCCCGCCCGCTAGGAAGAATAAGAATAAGGCGGAAAGGCAGGAGTAGACGCTGCCGAAACTCGGCACCAACCACGAAGAGTTCACCCTTGTGAAACCGGGTGGCCAACCCTTGGAGCCTGCGAAGCTTGCCGCTAGGTACGGCCTACAACTCGGGTGCATCGTGCGGGAGTGCATGAGCATCAACCAGAAGGACATAAGAAAGAATAAACGGTTGCGAGAGCTCCTCATTGGGAAGCTTCACAAACGGTACAAGTTCCCAGATGAGTACGATAACCAAAAGCTCAAAGGGAACAAGGTAAACAAAGTATCCCTCACGAGGATGAGAACCGCCTTGAGCAGCTGAAAAAGCCGAGTGAAGAGGAGGATTAACGAGGGTAAAAGTTGGGAGGAGATAAAGAAGGCCGAGCCGATGCTCGACGAAGATGAATTCATCAAGTTCAAGGCAGACTGCACTTCACCGGAAGGTCAGGAATGGACCGAGTGGGGGAGGAGTATGCGGGAGCTGAACATAGGTAACCAACATTGCGGAAGCGACGGTTACCGAGGAAAAAAGGCCATTTGGGCAAAGGAGGACGCCGAGTATGCCCGTCTAGGTAAAGATGACCCATGGCACAAATTCACGGACGAGCAGGTGATGCAGTTTGTCTGTGCCCGCTACTATCTCCACCTCGAACTCAAGGAATTTGTTACCGACGACGACAATGTGAGGAAGTTCTAGAAAAATCTGGTAACGAATTTATCTCGGAGTAGATTTGTTGTTTCTAATTAAGTAATGAAGCCAAATTTCTAAATGGGATCACTTTCCTTCTCTTCAGAGATCCGAAGAAAAGTCTTGTGCGTCAAGTGCGAGCTCGTCCCAGGGGTCGATGGCAGACCCGCGGTGGGACACGCCCTTCAACAGGGCGACAAACATGTTCAAGGGGAGGGCCAAGTCCGCGCCGCCGACTTCATTTGGCCGCGTGTCTGGCTATGGTACGCACGAAAAGGTTGGTGACTTTAGGAAAGAGGACCCAAAAGCGAAGAAAGAGAGGAAGGCTGTGGCGGCGGCAAGTGAAAAACACGAGGTTGAAGTCCTCCGGGAGCAGATGCAACAGATGCCGAGGCTAATCGACGAGAAAGTGCAAGAGAAGATTCGCGAGATGCTTCCCAATGAGATGTGGGAGGGGATCACTGCTTGGAATGTGGTAGGTCGACGAGGGACGCTCGTGGTGCCTAGCCTCTCCGACAGCAACTCGATCCAGCACGTGTCGCCAAACGTGGTGACGCCCGAGTCCGCGAACGTCGAGATACACCCGGTCGCTCCGGTGCCCCCTCCCGCCAGCGCCAACACCAACGCGCAGCCGGAGGTCGCTCTGGTGACACCTCCCGCCGGCGCCAACACAGAGCCGCAGGCCACACCGATGCCCCCTCCCACCAAAACTAAGGCGCAACCGACGGTGCTTCGTAAGGCATCTCAGCGGGAGGATGATACCGGTGTCTCGACATTATCCGAGCTCAACGCCATCTCCAAGGTAACGGCGCCGGCCAACACATGCATGTTGATAACATTGCATCTCCTTTTCCTTTGATGACTAGCTAGCGCCATCTCATGATGCTTGTTCTTCCGCAGAACACTCCTTGCATTCTCTTGCATTATGTGGATGGTGATCTAAAGGATGTTGGCAAGGGAACAATTATTCAACCAAATAGCCACATGATGCACCACAAGTTGATGGAGGATGACATGTTCAAGGTCCGGCTGGCTCGGGTGTTGCCAGGGTGCAAATACAAGGACCCACCAGCGAACCTCGAGGCGCTGATGATCATAAGAACCTTCAAGATTGTTGTGGCTGGGTCTTGACATGGCCAAAGACCCAGATTCGGCTTGTGAAGGAACAACAAGTAACTCAGCGGCCACATGTGCCCTTGCCACAGTGGCCACAACAACCAGTCACCGCCACCACCTCTCGTCACCAGCAATTATTGGCCGCCACTGCACCGTTTCCTCCACATGGCAAGGCCGCCGCTGCGCCGCCGCCTCCACATGGCAAGGCCGCCGTCGCACTGCCGCCTCCACATGGAAAGGCTGCCGTTGTGCCGCCACCGTCCAAGGATGCACCTGGGAACAACATTAACGATGATGATGATGATGACAACCCAGATAAGTGGATCAACACTGGCGTCACGCAATCTTTGTTCATGCCAAACATGGACGAGCCCTACCGCGTTGCCGACGACCCAAATGCTCGTACCAGAACATGCATGCGTCTAGACTTCCATGGTACCCTAGAGGAGATGCCTCTGGATGCTGGTGCCGCTGGTCCTTATAAAGGCACCTAGGGAATCATTTTCAGCCCCACACACTCCATAAGGCGGCGGATGAGCAGATGGCTGTTAATGTCAAGACGAAGAAGCATCGCAAGAGAACCAAGAAGAATAAGCAGTCTTTGAGCCAGCCGGGTCCGAAGAGGCCACAGGCTTAGGACGACCCGTTAACATAGCACCCTGAGGGCACCTTGACCAGGGTTCACATAGCTGGCCAACCGATTCTAAGTGAGGAGCTGATCAAAAATGCAAGTGGAGCGATGGCTAACCTGCAGCATGGTATTCTATATCTAGAGGAGTGCCTTCTTAAAGAAGCAAATCGATCGTACCCTATTTTCACGACCAATGTTCCAACGGGCGTGGGCTTCGTCGATAATGCCCCAGCAGATATCTTCTTCATATCGTATGAGGACATCTTCAAGCTTTTCCATGGCAAGCAGATGAACTATAACTTGGTCCGCCTATACGCGCTCCATCGGGCGATGAAGGTCAACTGAGAGAAGACCCCTGGCATCGCGATAGTGGACCCTACTTCATGCGTGATAGCCAGTTGGTGGATTCGGTGACCCGGGCCAGCGCAAGGAACTACCTCCAAAATTTCATGGTGGACAACAAGAGTGGAAAAGATCTTATTTTGCCTTTCTTTCCCGAGTAAGTGCATACACTCGCTCGTCGTCATAACTTAGCCTTTCTTAGTTTTCGATTGCTCTTTTTCCAACATTGTTTGGTTTCAAATGTTTTGCGCAGAGACAAATACTGCACACTGATCCTCATTCACCCGAGTTATTCGCTAGCCACGTACTTGGACTCGGGGAGCGAGCAAAAGAAGAAAGACTACACCAACATAAGGAGTATTCTAGATGATGCTCTCGAGGTATACGCTGAAAATGGAGGCAAATTCAAGAAGGGGGCGGAAAATTTCAGGGATGGTAGACACGTGTTCAAACACGTAATGAAGTTTTCCTACGTCAAGCAGCCGGATAACAGTGTCAAGGAGGCCTACTACGCCCTCCATCACCTGCGGGCGATCGTCCGGGATGCACACATCATTACGTTGCCATCTAGTCTCCGAGCATGGGCCGAAGATGAGGCAAGAATGGACGATGATGAACTTAAGGACGACTTCTTATGCATCCAGACTCAGATTGCGACCATCGTGCAAGAAGATGTCATCACAAGGGGGGGCCTTATCCTGCAAAAGAGCATTCAGTAAGCGCGAGATCGAAGCACGGCTCGTGGCGTAGGGTGACCGTAGGACATGGACAACGAAAGATGGCTACAAACCGTTCCCGGTGTCGTGTAAAACAAAGTCTTCATGATGTAGTGTTCCTAGCTAGCTAGCGCTCAGTCGGTTTGTGTATCTTGTGTGTGTGTCGTAAACTTTAACTTGCCTTAGCTCGAAACGGTCGTTGTTGGACTTTGTTTACTTATTACCATATGTATGAAACTTAATAGCTTGCCTTAGATCGAAACCTTCTTTTTTGTGGAGATGCATGTGATGAACCTTGTAATTCCTTCTATTGCATGATATAGTACTTATATGCCTTGTGTATAGAGATGTCGTGCTATGTGGTGTTCAGAAGGATGGTCCCAGGAGTCTACGATGAGTGGGAGGATTGTCACAAGCAAATGAACAAGTTCAGTGGCAATAGATACAAAGGGTACCCGACGAGAGAGCAGGCGGAAGCTAGGTGGAGGAACCACCTCCTTGGAGAGCAGAGAGATAGGAACCAGATGAAGACCTTGATGATCGTGCTCCCCGTCTTGCTCATCACCGCATTGCAGTTGTACTCTACTCGGTCCTTTAGTAGTTTAGGACTTGGCTAATGATGATGATCAACTTGTTGTAATGCGTAATGTATGAGAAGATGAGATCAACTTGTTATAGACTTGTATAATATTCGGGCACTTGTCACTATGTCGGGTTCTAATTGATGTGATGATGTATAATTTTATCTGTATTATTATCTCTATTTTTATATTGTTGTGTATCTGTATAAATACATGTATAAATACCTGTATATGTACCTGTATAAATACCTGAGAGCCCTGTATTATGTATACCTGTAAGAAACATCAGTGGTGCATCTTTTATTCAGCCAGTGGCGCATCTAGTATCAGTGGCGCATTTGGATATATGCTCCACTAGTATAACATGAATGGCGCATATTGAAGATGCGCCACTGGTTGTCCCATTATCAATGGCGCATATTATTTGATATGCGCCATTGATACTTAATTATCAGTGGCGCAATAGTAGTGGCGCATTCCATATGCACCATTGATAGCAAAAAATATGCTCCACTGATAAAAAATTCTCCACTAGTGAACAACACATGCTCAAGGTATACTCCAGCTTCACCAATGTTCATCCCTCTCATATGTTTTTCAACGATACGGATATCCATCAAGGTGCAGATACAGATAAAGAGTTCAAGGACCAAAAATATTGGATGAAGTGTACAACAAACGAGATGCATATTGATGATTGTAGTGCCACCATTATAAAAGGGAGGAAGCGAAACCCTGAAGGTACGACGAAAACCCAACCATGATAAATCCTGGACTCAAAAAAATATAGGAGTATATTCAAAACACGTAGAGGTAAGAGTAGAATAGCATAGGGGTAAGGAGTAAAAGCATCCCTAATCAGATTTATCCAACCAATTTTGCAAAATAGTTTCGACACTCTACTTCGTCTGTTAGCTAGGTTACCATACAGGCTAGACCAGTGGGGTATCACAACTTCTAAGCTCTTATACCACTTTGTAACACCCTTGAATTGACCCTATGCAAGTTTTATCGATACCTGCCAAACCTACAAAGAAACGATCCAAAGGTGCCCACCAGGCACTTGCGTGCGGGTGGAAAACGAAGTACTATCATTACACAATAGTCCATGATGGAACCCATAGAACATATATATATAAATGACTCAACGAGTCAATACAGATATATAGTAGAAAGATCCAAATCACAATGAAAATGATACAACATCCGAGTATGGATAAGAAGCAAATGGGGCTAAGAGCCCTAAATAATAACCAATGGCGTCCATAACCCTGCCCAGGCCAAGCCAGAAGGGTAACCCTACTAACAACGTCGAACTCATACCTATTAAACTTAAGGGGTGCCGACAAAGGGCAAAGGAAAAAGGGAGCGGTCAGTACTGAGGCCAGTACACGGCATGTCTAGAATTCGGCGGCTCTCGCCAACATAGGTATGGTGGACTGAAGCGGCAGTGAAGCATGCGCTAAACAACCTATAGAGACTCGATATACTGTCGGCTATTAGAGAGGGATAAGAAAGACCTATTCGGGACCAACCTCATACTAACACCAATCATGCCCATCATGGTATTTCCCCCTCGAGACAAAACGAGGAAGTCAAACCAAGGAACTCACACAGTTGGCAGTTTTATTTATTCCATTATAGTTGCAGCACTTACTAGTCAGATATAGATAGCATGAGTCATCCTGATATCATAAGTAGTGGGCAGTTTTAGTTAACCATCCCGTTGTCGTTGCAATAATTACTTGTCAGATTTGATTAGCATAGGACATCCCAAATACAGTAGTTGTTGGCACTTTTATTTACTCATTCTGTTGTAGTGAAACTGATTACTAGACATGTCAAAGTCCAATTTATAGCACTACTTTAGTTATAGTTGTCTATAATCGAGATAATGTGCTCCAAGTCGTCCATAACCATGGACACGGATTTCAGAAAGATTTACCCTGCAGGGGTGCACAAATAGCAACACACACACGATCAACCTCGGGAAGAACCAAATAAAATGCAACGAGGCCTCACGACAATGCATTCATAGGATTCATAAATTATCTCAGGGGGGCACCCCACTAAGCTACCCGCAACGAAGTTGGCCAGCTTCTAGACGGACCTACGGTTTGTGTCAATGGTTGTAAACGACTGGGAACCCGAAAGTGTGACTAGGGTTGTCGATACCACGAAAACATTTGAACACCCCAGCATTAGCATTTAGAAATAAGATGAGATGAGGTGTGTGCATTGCATTCATGCATAGAAAATCCGGATAATTTTCACGCTTTTAAATAAACTGGTCAAAGTGATTGAAGCTTCTCTTATCTTGGTGGAACTGAGGTAGATCATCAAGTTGACTGTGGTAAGTTTCAATATGACCTTTGCTAAAATCTTATCTTTGGGTAATTTAATTTTATCTAAGGGTAGGTCAAATGTAATAAAACTAACTCAGAACACACTTCTTAATAAGGAGTACTTGATCTTTTAGAGATCATTAAATGGTATTCTATACAATAACTCAAGGCTGAATACTTAATATTCTAAAGATGATATCAAGATATTATCTACCACAGACCCTGAATACCCAGTCAAGTATATAATGTAAGTAAAAGATACTCAATAACTTAATTTTGAAACCCCTGTTTGTCATAGATGTTCCTCCCATGAATATCATGGTAGTTCTTAAATATTAACTTTTATCTTAGAAGTAGTAGAATGGAAAACAAGCCAACAGATTCATCACAGACTTTGTTGTTATATTAACATATGGCATTCCTAATAAGATAAGTCCTAGTGTCAATTGATCATCAATATTGAGTGATCATCCCTTGACCTAGTACTTAATAACCTTTAGCTTTGACCTAATGTGCTTACCTTCCAAATCCCTTAAGTAATTAATAAGGAGGAATTAGCTAGAGTAGAATGTGTCATCTTTGATAGAATGTGATCCTTAGTGGTGATCAAACCATTTGATATGGAAGGAGTGAATTCACTCATGAGTAACTAGAAGAAGTATCTAAACCTAAGAGTTAACTAATACTTGAGAAGCTATAAGAAAGCTAGTAGTGTTAGAGTATCAAGTAATAACCTTGTTAAGCCAAGTAGGTATTAACCTAAATAAGTTTCCTTAACAAGATAAGCCTATGAAAAGGCTAGTAACAACCTGTTATTTAGTTAAGTATAGATCCTAATCAGACAAATAGAAGCCTAAGCTTGGTATGATCAAAGGATGGTGGTCATCATTCTCAAGGCTCTTGAGGCTAGATGACCAGTTGATGAAGAAGTATTGTGAGCATATGAATCAGGCTAAACCTGAGTAAGTTGAGTCATCTAGTTTGGTCATGAGGAATCAAGCTAGGGTATGCTGAAGTAAGTGATACTAGTTGTATAGAGTAGTGGAAAGCAAAGTAGCTTAATCAAGCTTATAACAAGAGCAAACTTGTATTGAGAGGAGTAACACCCTACCCATTCTAGGAGTTTGATATCATGAGGTTTATAAAGGGGATAAAAATGTTGCATGTCTTAAAAACAGATGCAAGGCTAATGTAATAGGAGTAGAACAAAATAATGTTGTAGAAGGGACATGATCATGTCATCATATGTTGATGATTGTGGTGGAGCCAGATGACTAGATCAGTTAGACTGAAGAGATCTTAGTAAAGGAGAGGAAAATTTAAAACAAGTATATTTAGAAATGGAATTTCCTTAACCAGCACCCAAACTTAGAGGTTTGTTGAGGAAAAGTATTCTTGAGAAATCTTTAGTCGATACCACAGTATGAGGTTGTATAATATTCCACTCTGGCTGGGATATCAACTATAAACTACCTGGATAGAATTCAATCTTTAATCTTTAATTCTTGGGGATTATAATGTTTTGAGAGAATAAAGTGGGTTTTATAGTTAAAAAATTGAAACAAATGAATTGGGTTAGAACATTAAAAGTAATTAGCATTTATCTCATTTCCAAAAAGAGTTAGTTATTATTATTTTTTGAATATATCATTGTTATAAAACAATAAAGGAGATTAATAACAATGTATTAGTACAACTTAAATAGCACTTCTTAATTCTTTCCTTTATTCCATAGGTATTAAATAAATACAACTCTATTTGAAGTAAAGACATTACAGAGATATTTCCAAGGAAATAAAAAGCTTTATTAAATAATGAATAAATATTACATTGATCTTTACAAAAACTAGAAATTAGAATTACAAAAGATAAGTAAAATAAAACCTAAACTAACCCTAAACTACTATTTCTGATCACTTGGTCTTGTACGTGCAAATAAGAGGGAAATAGAAATAAAAAAAGAGTGGGTTAGTGTTAAATTTCTCTCAGTATCTAACAGTAAAGTGCACTGCTTCTAATCATCATTGAGCAAGTTAAATTAAAGAAGGGACAAAGACCATCAAGTGGAGAATCTGTTCTTTCAAAACAATTAAGCCTCAGAACAACATCACAGGCTGAAGGGGGAAAGTTTCACCAAGATAGGTAATAGTAAATGGATCAGGGATGTTTAAATTATAGTTACTTGATCTCATCCACAACCAGAGCAAACAGGGAAGCATCTCACACACCTAAATGTATGCATTGAGGTGTTGGCAGCAGGAAGCAAGGAAGTAGTCCAACTCACAGCTGTATAGAACAAAGGAAGCTTTGCTATCCACTTCACAAGAGAACCCAGCCGTAGTTTCTCACCAGAACACCCAAGGCTATCCCAAGAACAACACCAAATCTTGCAACAATATTATTAGATCCCAATCACTTTCCACTATAGAAAACCAGGTGATCACCAGCAAAGATGGTGACTGGAGGAGGGGAAAGTATTGGATGAACGGGAAGGTCACAAGAGCAACAATACTAGGAGGAGCAAAACAAGTCCAAGAGGAAGCCACCACACATCCAGATCTATCATAAGCCAACAATAAAAGTCAACGTCAATACAACCGCTACAAGGATATATGCCAACAGCTTGATCTAAATATTTTTCCATCTTGCACACATTCATTTTCTTGCAAGGACATGATAAGTAAACCTCTCAAGCAGTAGATAATCAATAGCCAATTTATGCAAGTGTTCTTGCATGAGCAGGGTCTCAGACCAACATCATTGACCTATAATCTAGTTTTAACTAGATAGATTTTCATCATAGCTGCTAGTATAGGGCACATTCCCAAAAGGGTAGAACCTCTGTACCTAGCAAGATCAAGTCTGCTTGAGTACAAGCTCAAGTATATCCCTTTCAACAAAGACAATCATCTTCCTAAATAATTTAGGAATTGTCTATAATAGCATTCAACATCTATCATAAGGCAGAGCCTTTGATCATAAAAGTTTTACACTAAAAGCATCAGACAAAGCTATATCAGCCAGCAGTAAGGCATCATCACTCAAAAAGAGTGAGCTCACAATCACAGCTACACAAATAGCCAAACTTGCTCAACCAAGTGTTCTCTAACAGAGAACAGGGTAACACCAACAAGAACAACAGAGTGCTAACTAACAAAGACAGAGCAACAGATTATGCTCAACAGAGAGTATCACATGCACCACTAGCAGGTCAACATCTAGGAGATTCACACAATCATATTAACCCTAGAAATATAACTAAACATCACTACAAGGAGGGTCAAACCCTAGACATTTAGGGATGAACCCTAAATGGAGAAATCCATCACCAGTGACCACATGGCAAGGATTAGAGGTAAGAGAGAGTACAAAGAGGAGAATTATAATAACTTACTTGAGGCCCTCGTTAATTTATTTGAAGAGGAAGCGGAGAGGAGGCCGGCGATAGAGAGGTGGCTGCACGAGGATCACCCGAGGGGGCGCTACAACTCGCGCTTACACACGGAAGTGGCAACCATAAAAGGGTGGTTCCACGAGAACCACAGCTTTAGCGAGGGAGCACCACAACGTCAGCAAGGGGGCACCAGCGCACGGCGAAACCCTAACCCTAGTTTCGTGCAGAGGTAAGCATGGCCAGAGAAGAGGGCACCATCGACGAATCAGCTTGGACAGCGATGTTCAGTGGCGTCGTCTTGGTCGTCCTGGACCACGGCGGCAGCCACGGTAGTCGGACTTGGCCGGAATCGTGCGCAGCAGCGGTAGTGGCACCGAGCGCCAGAGGGAGTCACGAGAGATAGGGGTGAGGAAGGGAGAGTGTGCGTGGGGTACTGGGCCGGTGGGCTGCCCAGTACAGCCAGGTGGTATTTGACCAGGCCACGTGGGCTGGGTGTGGTTGGGTCGGGCCCATATTTCAAAAGAACTATCTAAAATAAATTATTTACAAATATGCCCCTAAAACAAAATTCAGTTCTAGAAAAATAAATAAAAATATTAAAGACATAAATCATATATCTCTAAACTCACAAAAATATCCTTTATCCAATAAAAATAATAGATAGTAAATTTCAATAATTAAATATAGATCTATTATTAAAATTGTATATATTCCTTTTGGAATTTTAAAAAAATATACAAAACACTTAAAATTGAATAAAAATCATTCTTAAAATTTTAAAAGGAAGTACTATTAAAGAAAAATACTAGTTTGTATTTTTTAAAATGAATCATGGATAATAGAAATAAAGTCTTATTCCCTTAAAGGAAACATAGTTAAATATTTAAAAAGAGTTAAAAATTAAATAAATTCATCTTGAAACTCTTCGAGTAATACTAGTTATTATAAAATTGCTAAATGTCAAAATAATATGAATTGAATGATTTCTTAAATAATTCTTTTATTTTATTAATTAAAAGAAAGTTAAAACCTATACCAGATAGGTAAAACACGCAAAGAAGAAAGAAAATAAATCATTGCATGACATTACTATGCATGGCATATTGCTTCTTTAAATATTGTCCTTACCAGGCAATAATGGTTTTCTATAGAAACCAGAGCTCAAGGTTCAGTGGAAGTATCCAACTTCACTACCTTGCAATCACAAGGCAAGTACACAACTTGCTCATGTCCTTTGATTATTTTTTTATCAAATGCTTGTAACTCAAATATTGTCATCACCTGCATTTTAAAAAGGTCAGAAAACACTATTTTCATAATAATATGATTATGGATTATTTACCAAATGGTAATAATCTACTGATACAGTTCCAGTGGTAAAGGAACATAATATCTAGGACTTAACAACCAATGTCGCCAGTGATTCTAGCGTCGTATATTACGCGTTAACCATGATATTTGGAATGGGACGGAGAAGTCAGTTGTATCTTCTTCCTCTCGCATGCATCCGGATGGCTAGGTCGTGGTTGTTATCCTCGTAGCATGCATTTATTGGTAATTCGTAGAGGATATGCAGCATATGGGTGGGAACCCTCAACGTCCCACGATAGTTCTGGCATCTGACGGTCTGTACTAACCATTGCCGTAATTCAAGATGTGGGCATCGCATACACCAAGGGGACATGCGGGGTCACAAAGGGGGCAGTGATTGGCTTCGATCAACTACTGGGCCCCACACCAAAGGAAGTGTGTACGGGAAAGATCGCTCGGTTGTGCAACAAGGATTTGATCTCTTATGGGTAAAGCAATGCACCTCTGCAGAGTGTAAGAATTGTGACATGTTAATCCATGTTCCGGGAAGGAGCTACGAACACGGCAGGAAAGGAACCCCATGAAGGTTCTGGTCAACCTGTGAAGGCTGTCGGACATAGTTTTCAGAATAAAAGCAACCTTTGAAGAAATGTTTACGAAAACCTGCATTGCCTATGACCTCTGGTCTGTGGCTGTAGAGATAGTGCATCATACACTCCTTTTTAGTGAACTTGTTGAGTACGCTCGTACTCAACCGTACCTTATTAACCCTTGCTAGATTCTAAGCCATTGAAGACGATGTCAACATCAATCTCTTCTCAAGAAACCATCATCAGCAGCTCAAGTTCTTCAATAAAGTCAATGAAGTCAACATATACATCAACCGAAGCAAAGGCGAAGATCTTAATTAAATAGGAGTAGATACTCTAGCCAAAACAGCTATTGCTGTAGAGCATTGCATTAGTAGCAATTGCAAGACTGATAGTTTAGATGCTATTCTTATTAGCTAGATGGTTTTGAGTTATAAATTTCTAATTCTTCTTTATAAGAAGTTTCCGTCTTTCTCTTTAACCTAGAGTGTTCTCTGGATCCTTGTAAAGAGTCGAGTTGTAATCTATAGTCATGTCTTGGACCTGCTGTGTTTCTGTTGTACCACTCTGAGGGATGTAATACTAGTGAATGGTGTTTCATTGGTGTTATGTCAACGACTATAGTGTACTACATCATGTAGTGGTATGATGGGTCTCCGCAGCTGGTATCAGAGCATATGCTTTGATCTTAGGTTGGTAAACCTAGTAAATGGGTAGAACCAGTTGGAAGGATGTTAGCAACCATAAAGAGATATCTAGAAATATGATGGATATTCAATTGGGAATAATCTCGTTGTGTTTCTAGTGCGATGATTCTTTATCATGTGCAATTTGAAATAAGTACAATGAGTTTTAACTCAATATGACTGATGATAATTTCTTATCTACAGTACAAGAATGGCACCTAGGTATCCACCTCAGAATGTTCAAGTATTGAACAAGACCTTAGATGATTATGAGGATGACTGGACAATCACTCTAAGACAACTTCTATGGAGCCTGGATTGTAAGTCTCGACTTCTGGTCAAGGTTTACAATTCCTATAACAAGCGGATATTGGCCAAGTACCGTATCCTGATCATGTTACCCAAGAAGTTGGGACTGCATGGAGAAATGCCATCAGGAGAAGCAAGATGTATGGCAATAGCTTATCAGATTGCAGTAGTAGCAGCCATAACCAAGATAAGGGAACAGAATTCCAAGGCACTAGTAGGTACTACCTATACTGCTATACCTCATGAAACCCTTAATTATGATTAGGTAGTCTTTGGCCTCTAAAATCTTGTGGTGTTCCCAGGGAACAACTACGCACACTTCGACTGGCCAGAGCAAACACTGAGGCCGAGACGACGCACCATCTACAGAACAACGACGAGGCCCAACATGTCAAACAAAACATGGTGGAGTCAAACTTGTTGCTGCCTGCCACCGAGGGGAAATAGACAACCTGCAGGGCATCCAGAGGCGTGGCTCTAGGCGTGAGGCGTCGCACGCGAGCAGGTCCGGCGGCGGCTCAGAGGAGGACGCGGCGCCACGAGGTCCAGCGAGGTGTAGCGACGGAAGAGCGTGGACCTGGTCGAGGAGGCGGTCGCGGGCGCACGGGGCCGGCCTGTGGGTGCTGCAGGAAGGCGGCGACTGCTCGAGAGATAGAGGAGCAGACGGAGCACGGCGGAGGGCGGTTCGATGCGTGCGAAGAGCTTTAGGGCGAGGTTGGGGACGACCGCGGCCATGGTGCTGGTAAAGGCGGCGCTCGCGCGGTGAGGCGTGCTCGAGGCCAGCGGTGGGGGTGCAGGGGCTTGGCGTAGGAGGCGAGGCGGAGCCCTTGTGCTACTAGGTGCGCCAAGGAAGCGAGCCTGTAGAGGGAGAAAAGCAGCGGTGGCTTATCGAGGACGAGGCGGGCCTATGTGCGGAGGGAGGGCGCGGTGGCGGAGAAGAGCAGGTGACGACCGATGGTGAGGAACCCGGGCTCGGGCGTGGGTCACGCAGTGCGGCACCGGGCTCCGGCGAAGGGGCAGCAACGCCGTCCGAGGGACGTGGCGTGCGGCAGCTTGAGCGATGACCGAGGAGAGGCGGGCGGCGCAGCGGAGATCAAAAGGGCGGCGGGGATCGAGTGATTCCAGGGAGGGGATGAAGCGAGGAAGGGGCGCGGGGTCATGCGAGTGGGGCCGAGGAGCGCGATGGGATGGGCGTTGCAACGTGGGCAGGTGCAGGCGCTGTCGCGGCGTGCGTGTCGTGTACCGCTAGGTGGGGTTGGTGGGGTCGTGTGAGGGAGAGGGGCCAGGGATGCCTTGCTGTGTCAACGCGTCCGTGGTGTGGGTCGCGTGTACCACGCACGGGGCTAGGGCGGGTCGGTTGGTTCGCGTCGCATGCCCGCGTGTGTGTGCGGCTGCATGTTGTGAGCGCTGGCGACGGGAGTAGGTGGAAGCTGGGGATCTAGGGTAGGTGGAAGCTGGGGATCTGGGGTAGGTGGGGATTAGGGTTTCTAGGGTTAGGGTTTGGTCTTAGCTAGGGTTAGCGTTTTGTTTTATCTGGGTTGTAGGCTGGCTGCTGGTTGGGCCTCGGGCCTGACCAGTGGCTGCCTCCCCAGTCAAAATATTTTTATTTATTTTATTTTTAAAAGGTGTTTGTAAATAGTTTTTAGACAAACAAAAAATTTGAAAAAGACCGGGGTTTTGATTTGAAATAAAGACAGAGAATATTTAGAAAACAAAGATAGGCTTTTGGAAAATAGTTTTAGGCAAACCATGCATGATGATGACGATGCTCAAATGCAATGTGGCATGATGACATGAGCATGCGGTCATGATGATGCACAAAACAGAATAGCAAGCGATTTTCTTGTAGTGGTTTTACCGGGGTGCTACAATTCGACACCACTAACAATGGATCTCGCCCTCGAGATCCGCCTCATGGTACTGGGGAGAAGGCTAATGATCGTACTCTTCTCGCTTCGTGTAGATCATTGTGACACCACTAACAAAGACTCTTGATACATATTGAAATTGGCAACACCACCAACAAGAGGTCGTTGTTCATGTTCGTCGAGAGAACACACTATGGAGAAACAAAGGCAAAGTTAAAGGTCTCAAAAGATAAGGCCACCTCTAACTTCTGTGGAAGGAGTAAAGATTGCATCAATCCACCATTCAATGTACAAAAGCAAATGATAAGAGTAGTCGGATGGGGATCAGTCCATCGCATACCCAAAGCATTACTCTGCACATGAAAAGGAGAATAATGCAACCAACTCGTGGAATTCAGACTGAAGATCTTGACAAGCGATGTTCGGAAAACTTCGTAAAACCAAGGAGTGATGCAGGCTCTTCATCGGATCTAACGCAGAAGACGTCGTCGCATTGGGAAAACACCGGAAGATACAAAATAAAGATTTGAGTGGATTTTGATCCACCGAATGGTACAACAGATGAAGGGTTACTCAGATAACATGAAGACGAGATGTGGAAACACCATTGCAAGGAAAAGGAATCGAAACCCTGAAGGTATAATGGAAACCCAACAACGAGAAATCCTGGACTCGAGTGGAAGATAAGAGTAGATTCAAAACATGCGAAGGTAAGAGGAGAGTAGCACATAGGTAAGGAGTAAAAGCAGACCTAATCAGATATATCCAACCGATTTGTAAGAGGAGAGTAGCACATAGGTAAGGCTGGACCAGTGGGGTATCGCAACTACTAAGCTCTGATACCACTTTGTAACACCCTCGAATTGGCCCTATGCAAATTTCAGCGATTCCCGCCAAACCTGCATAGAAAGGATTCAAAGACGCCCACCAGGCACTTGCGTGCGGGTGGAAAACCAAGTAATACCATTACACAATAGTTCACGATGGAACCCACAGAAACATATATATACAACAACGACTCCATGAGTCAAAAATACAGATATACAACACAAAGATCCAAATCACCTTGAAACGATACAACATCCGAGTATGGATAAGATGCAAATGGGGCTAAGAGCCCTAAATAATAACCAATGGCGTCCATAACCCTGCCCAGGCCAAGCCGGAAGGGTAACCCTACTAACAACATCGAACTCAAACCTGTCAAACAAAAGGGGTGCCGACAAAGGGCAAAGGAAAAAGGGAGCAGTCAATACTGAGGCCAATACACGGCGAGGCTAGAATTCGGCGGCTCTCGCCTACATAGGTATGGTGGACTGAAGCGGCAGCGCAACATGCACTAAACAACCTATAGAGACTCGATGCATCTGTCGGCTATTAGAGAGGGATAAGAGAGACCTATTCGGGACCAACCTGATACTAACACCAATCATACCCATCCTGGTATTTCCCCCTCGAGACCAAACAAGGAAGTCAAACCGAGGAACTCACACAGTTGGCAGTTTTATTCATTCCATTATAGTTGAAGCACTTACTAGTCAGATATAGATAGCATGAGTTATCCTGATAGCATTAGTAGTGGCAGTTTTAGTTAACCATTCAGTTGTAGTTGCAGTACTTACTAGTCAGATATAATTAACATGTGACATCCCAAATCTAGCAGTTGTTGGCACTTTTATTTCATTCCATTGGAGTTGTGATACTTACTAGGCAGGTATAACATGACGCAATACACCCCAACTCCACCAGTTGTTGGCACTTTTATTATCCACTCCATTGTAGTGAAGTTGATTTCTAGTCACATATCGAGTCAAATTTATAGCACTACTTTAGTTATGCTTGTCTATGATCGAGATATTGTGCTCCAAGTCGTCCATAACTGTGGACACGGCTTTCAGAAAGATTTACCCTGCAGGGGTGCATAAATAGCAACACACACACGATCAACCTCGGAAAAACCAAATCAAAACCCAACGAGGCTTTCACAATAAAGCAATCACAGGATTCATAACATATTTCAGGGGGCCATCCCATTAAGCTACCCGCAACAAAGTTGGCCGGCTCCGAGATGGACCCAAGGTTTGTGTCAATGGCTGTAAACGACTGGGAACCCAAAAGTGTGACTGGGCTTGTCGATACCGCGAAAACACTCCGCATCCAAAATAGTATAGGTGCTCCACGCACAATCTTAAATAAAGCAGTAAAGCATGGCATAAGTACAAGATAGTAATAAAATCCCAAACTAGTTTGTGGCCCCAAGAAATAAGAAATGAATCAAGCTCTAGCTAAGGGGGATTCATAGACTCTCCCGTATGTGGATAGTGCGAATAGTCAAGGAACAGGTATCAAGTACTCGGGGCCTATGGGACACAAGTGAGCGTGGAAGAATCAAATATTAGCTATTGCCCACCGATGCCTCTGCATTAGTTATATCTATTCCCAGCATTTTAATTATCAGTTGAAATTAAAGTCATGATCATCTCCACCATTAAGCATCTCTATCATTAAGCATGTGTTAACCTTTTATTAATGGTGGAACGACAACGACGTGAAGCAGCACCTGAGCAAGCAACTACGACTCGCAAGGCCGACTGTCTATCAATCAACAGGTAATAGGATGTGTCCAAGGCAATATAGAGGTTGCAAGGAATATAAATGGTGCACGGAAACTAAAGCATCACAACAAGGATAGCAATAGATCAACAGGAGGAAGTAAAGACTATAAACACAAAATAGGTAGAAAGAGGGAGAATGCTCGCCTGGAAAACATAACTGAAGGTTCATTATCCGAAGAACTTGTCGATACTCGCATCAACTCAATGGCCTAATCCGCGAAGAAGCAACACACTGAAAGAAACACCGGATGCACTATTATAATACTACGGCAGAAGATCTGGCATGATTATGATATGATGCATGGCATGGCAAGATGCAGTGCAATTAGGCAATATTAAGCGGAACCGGGGTCCCGACAATTAATAGAAGGTTCAAGTTATTTAGGTACCCCGCAATTTAAATGTTGTCTTAACAAGGCAAAACATGGCATCGATTCGCTACACAAATTTAAATGAGGGCCATTATAAGACTAGAATAGCCCGCATATATACTCCATATTTAATTACGAGGTGAATCGACAAAGTACCCCAACCCACAAAATATGTATGCCATCATGAACAATTTATTATGCAACAAGTGACAATATCATATTATGAAAATAGGGGTCTCGGATAGAGGTCACACATTGGCGTTTGGCGATCTTGGTGCTTGGAAGGTTCGGGGGATCGGTCTTGACGGGATCGGTCTTCGCCTCCGGGAACGAGGTCTTGGCGTCCATGAATAAGATATTGGCGTACCGACATCTATGGTCCCATGTTGGCGTGTTTGGGGACCCGACTTTGTGTCGAACTTGAATAGGCACCGATGGTTCATCGGGAGACTTTGGTGGTGGCACAATGTACTTGTGAGGGTTACATATCGTCTCAGTTCATCGTCCTTGTGTCGGTCTCGGAGATCCTGTCCTGGCTTTGATGTCAGCGTAGAACTCGATTAGTTAGTCTTCGGCCTCTAAAATCCTGTGGTGTTCCCGGGGAACAACTACACACACTTCGACTGGCCAGAGCAAACACCGAGGCCGAGACGGCGCACCATCTACAGAACAACGACGAGGCCCAACATGTCAAACAACACACGGTGGAGTCAAACTTGTTGCTGCCTGCCACCGAGGGGAAAGAGACAACATGCAGGGCATCCAGAGGCGTGGCTCTAGGCGTGAGGCGTCACACGCGAACAGGGCCGGCGGTGGCTCAGAGGAGGACGCGGCGCCACGGGTTCCAGCGAGGTGCAACGACGGAAGAGCATGGACCTGGTCGAGGAAGTGGTCACCGGCGCACGGGGCCGGCCTGCGGGTGCTGTAGGAAGGCGGCGACGGCTCGGGAGATAGAGGAGCAGACGGAGCACAGCGGAGGACGGTTCGATGCGTGCGAAGAGCTTCAGGGAAGGGTTGGGGACGACCGCGGCCATGGTGCTGGTAGAGGCAGCGCTTTCACGGTGAGGCGTGCTCGAGGCCCGCGGTGGGGGTGCAGGGGCTCGACGCAGGAGGCGAGGCGGAGCCCTTGTGATCCTAGGGGCGCCAGGGAAGTGAGCCTGTAGAGGGAGAAAAGCAGCGGTGGCATGTCGAGGACGAGGCGGGCCCATGTGCGAAGGGAGGGTGCGGTGGCGGAGAAGAGGAGGTGACGGATGACAGTGAGGAACCCAGGCTCGGGCGTGGGTCACGTAGTGCGGCACTGGGCTCCGGCGAAGGGGCAGCGAAGCCGGCCGAGGGATGTGGCGCGTGACGGCTTGAGCGACGACCGAGGAGAGGTGGGCGGCGCGGCGGAGATCAAAAGGGCGGCGGGTATCGAGCGATTCCAGGGAGGGGGCGAAGCGAGGAAGGGGTGCAGGGTCATGCGAGTGGGGCCGAGGAGCGCGATGGGATGGGCGTTGCGATGTGGGCAGGTGCGGGCGCTGCCGCTGTGTGCGTGTCGTGTACCGCTAGGTGGGGTTGGTGGGGTCGTGTGAGGGAGAGGCGCCGGGGATGCCTTGTTGTGTCAACGCGTCCGTGGTGTGGGTCATGTGTACCGCACACGGGGATAGGGCGGGTCGGTTGGTTCACGTCGCATGCCCGCGTGTGTGTGCGGCTGCATGTTGTGAGCGCTGGCGGCGGGAGTAGGTGAAAGCTAGGAATCTGGGGTAGGTGGAAGCTGGGGATCTGGGGTAGGTGGGGATTAGGGTTTCTAGGGTTAGGGTTTGGTCTTAGCTAGGGTTAGCGTTTTGTTTTATCTAGGTTGTAGGCTGGCTGCTGGTTGGGCCTTGGGCCTGACCAGTGGCTACCTCCCTAGTCAAAATATTTTTATTTATTTTATTTTTAAAAGGTGTTTGTAAATAGTTTTTAGACAAACAAAAAATTCGAAAAAGACCAGGGTTTTGATTTGAAATAAAGACAGAGAATATTTAGAAAACAAAGATAGGCTTTTGGAAAATAGTTTTAGGCAAACTATGCATGATGATGATGATGCTCAAATGCAATGTGGCATGATGACATGAGCATGCGGTCATGATGATGCACAAAACAGAAATAGCAAGCGATTTTCTAGTAGTGGTTTTACCGGGGTGCTACAAAATACCGAATGGAAAGGTCAGTCTGATGATGAAATCATGGGAAAACCTATACCCTGTGGATCGGGTAAGGGAGTAGAAACCAGTTATAATCCTACAGAATCTTCTGGACCATATGGGGGTAATAATAATCCCATTGAGCTGGAAGAGTGACCTGGTAGTTACTACACCAATATGTACGACTGGATTGTGGAAAAAGCAAAGAATACCTATTACTTTGAAGATGTGCTCAAAGGAGGAAAGAAGAATCCTGAAGAAGATAATGAGTATAATAGTCATTCCTTAATGGCTAATCTCAATCTTGGTACTTCTACTCAAGGTTACGCACCTATTGGATGTTCTGATGCACTAGAAGGCAGTCATCGAACTTCGTGTCATCGTGGACAAAAATCCCAGAAGTATGGAAGTGAGTGAGGAAAGTAAGAATAGAAGTAATCCTTAAAGTAGAGTGCTTGAATAATGTTTATATTGGGTAATGCGTATTGTAGTGCTTGAGAAGCTTGCTGAAATAAGTGAGAACATGCTCACATGGGCAAGAGAGCTCTTGTAATATAAGGAGGTAGTGTACAGAGGGAGTGTCTTGCCGTGGTTGGGAGTTGTAAGATTTCAAAGACATATGTTTAATACATGGTATATGTTTGAGTATTTCTTGGTTTTACTTGGATCTTCTTGATTGACTAGATCTGTACATGAAGTTTGGTGTGATGTGCAAATGCATGTTGCATCAACAAGTTATTACTTGATCTTATAGACCAAAGTAGTAAATGTAATTTTTGTAAGGGAGTGACGAGTTCCAAAGATCAAGATAAGGACTTGCACGAAGAAGGAAGCTAAATATAAGGGTATCAACACTATTTTTTTAAGGATGGATCAATTCCAACTCATTATGAGCTGGCAATAAGAAGTAGTATTGGTGTAGAAATGGTGGAGCAACATAAAGGAATGAACTTAAGTTTACTCAAAAAAGGTGGTGTTGCTCAGAAGCTAACATAATAATTGTACCAAGTTCATGGAAGTAACTTGGAGGGGTGCAAAGAAGAAGTTTTGGAACCAGGGTGGTATTCAAGTTCTGACAATTCAGACGGAATGCCAGTGAGGAGTCGAAAACCCGGAGGGTAATCCATACACCTAGGAGGATCCGTAGTTGGTATCCATAGCTGGTATCCTTGTGGTTTAGCTAGTTAGGTCATCTTTGTATAAATTAAAGAGCATAAAACTTGGCCTAAGTTAGGTAGACCTAAGGAAGTATGAAATTAAAGCAATCATTTTCAAGGCGCTTCATAAAATTGGGGTTATAGGTAAGAAATAATGTCTAAGAAGATAAAAGTAAGACAAGTAATGTTGGAAGATTCATTTCGGAAATCCACAATTGTGTGGGTATACCGCAGATTCTTTCAAGAGATCTTATAGAAATATGGTATAAGATTGAGTGAGAACAACATCCTAACTATAGAGTCAAGGAAGGTTATACATGCAGTTTAAAGACCATTAGGAAAACCCAAGGGGGAGAGTAAACAATAAACACTGAAGTGTTGTTATCTGAATTTTTTAAGTAAAGACTGGAGAAGATTTACTGGTCGATGATAAGATTAAGTTTTATTCTTAGAAGGTTATAAGAAGTCATCATTATAAAGTATTACCGAGAGTATGTCCAGATGAATGCTGGAAGGAGATAAACCAGGATAATTTTTGTAGATTAGTTAGAAAGGGGAAACCGATCATAAGTGGTCTTTTAGAATAAAGAGATAATTCCAAAATAGACCAGTGTAGTGTAACAGGAAAGACCAATTGGAATGGACAAAATGTGTCCACAGCCAATTGTACATAGACTTATAAGGACATAATCCGAGAAATTATCATAAAAGGAACCGTGGGATAACTTAGAACTATAGTTATATTGTCGAATATGAAGAGAATCCAAGGAAAAAGATTTGGATATCAGATACCACAATCATTCCCATTTGTGATCACAATGGAGTTGAGAAATGTTGTGATCAATAAAAGTCAATACCTCATTCTGGAATGTAAGAGAGTATGAACTTCGGGGACGAAGTTTATTTTAAGGGGGAGAGTCTATAACACCGCCGCATTAGCATTCAGAAATAAGCTAAGATGAGGTGTGTGCATTGCATTCATGCATAGAAAATCCAGATAATTTTCGCGCTTTTAAGTAAAACTGGTCAAAGTGATTGAAGCTTCTCTTAACTTGGTGGAACTGAAGTAGATCATCAAGTTGAATGTGGTAAGTTTCAATATGACCTTTGCTAAAATCTTATCTTTGGGTAATATAATTTGATCTAAGGGTAGGTAAAATGTAATAAAACTAAGTCACAACACACTTCTTAATAAGGAGTACTTGATCTTTTAGAGATCATTAAATGGTATTCTAGACAATAACTCAAGGCTGAATACTTAATATTCTAAAGATGATATCAAGGTATTAGCTACCACAGATCCTGAATACCCAGTCAAGTATATAATGTAAGTAAAAGAAACTCAATAACTTAATTTTGAAACCCTTGTTTGTCATAGATGTTCCTCCCATGAATATCATGGTAGTTCTTAAATATTAACTTTTATCTTAAAAGTAGTAAAATGGAAAACAAGCCAACACATTCATCACAGACTTTGTTGTTATATTATTAAATGTCGGCATACCTAAAAAGATAAGTCCTAGTGTCAATTGATCATCAATATCGAGTGATCAACCCTTGACCTAGTACTTAATAACCTTTAGCTTTGACCTGTTGTGCTTACCTTCCAAAGCCCATAAGTAATTAATAAGAAGGAGGAATTAGCTATAGTAGAATGTGTCATCTTTGATAGAATGTGATCCTTAGTGGTTATCAAACCATTTGATATGGAAGGAGTGAATTCACTCATGAGTAACTACAAGAAGTATCTAAACCTAAGAGTTAACTAATACTTGAGAAGCTATAAGAAAGCTAGTAGTGTTAGAGTATCAAGTAATAACCTTGTTACGCCAAGTAGGTATTAACCTAAATAAGTTTCCTTAACAAGATAAGCCTATGAAAAGGCTAGTAACAACCTGTTATTTAGTTAAGTATAGATCCTAATCAGACAAATAGAAGCCTAAGCTTGGTATGATCAAAGGATGGTGGTCATCATTCTCAAGGCTCTTGAGGCTAGATGACCAGTTGATGAAGAAGTATTGTGAGCATATGAATCAGGCTAAACCTGAGTAAGTTGAGTCATCTAGTTTGGTCATGAGGAATCAAGCTAGGGTATGCTGAAGTAAGTGATACTAGTTGTATAGAGTAGTGGAAAGCAAAGTAGCTTAATCAAGCTTATAACAAGAGCAAACTTGTATTGAGAGGAGTAACACCCTACCCATTCTAGGAGTTTGATATCATGAGGTTTATAAAGGGGATAAAAACGTTGCATGTCTTAAAAACAGATGCAAGGCTAATGTAATAGGAGTAGAATAAAAAATGTTGTAGAAGGGACATGATCATGTCATCATATGTTGATGATTGTGGTGGAGCCGGATGACTAGATCCGTTGGACTAGAGAGATCTTAGTAAAGTAGAGGAAAATTTAAAACAAGTATATTTAGAAATGGAATTTCCTTAACCAGCACCCAAACTTAGAGGTTTGTTGAGGAAAAGTATTCTGGAGAAATCTTTAGTCGATACCAGAGTATGTGGCTATATAATATTCCACTTTGGCTGGGATATCAACTACAAACTACCTGGATAGAAGTCAATCTTTAATCTTTAATGGGATTATAATGTTCTGAGAGAATAAAGTGGGTTTTATAGTTAAAAAATTGAAACAAATGAACTGGGTTAGAACATTAAAGGTAATTAGCATTTATCTAATTTCCAAAAAGAGTTAGTTATTATTATTGTTTGAATATATCATTGTTATAAAACAATAGAGGAGATTAATAACAATATATTAGTACAACTTAAATAGCACTTCTTAATTCTTTCCTTTATTTCATAGGTATTAAATAAATACAACTCTATTTGAAGTAAAGACATTACAGAGATATTTCCAAGGAAATAAAAAGCTTTGTTAAAAATGAATGAATATTACATTGATCTTTACAAAAACTATAAATTGGAATTACAAAAGATAAATAAAAGAAAACCTAAACTAACCCTAAACTATTATTTCTGATCACTCGGTCTTGTACCTAAAAATATGAGGGAAACAAAAATAAAACAAAGAGTGGGTTAGTGTTAAATTGCTCTCAATATCTAACAGTGAAGTGCATTGTTTCTAATCATCATTGAGCAAGTTAAATTAAAGAAGGGACAAAGACCATCAAGTGGAGAATATGTTCTTTTAAAAAAATTAAGCCTCGGAACAATATCACAGGCTGAAGGGGGAAAGTTTCACCAAGATAGGTAATAGTAAATGGATGAGCGAAGTTTAAATTATAGTTACTTGATCTCATCCACAACCAGAGCAAACAGGGAAGCAGCTCACGCGCCTAAATGCATGCATTGAGGTGTCGGCAGCAGGATGCAAGGAAGTAGTCCAACTCACAGCCGTATAGAGCAAAGGAAGCTTTGCTATCCACTTCATAGGGGAACCCAACCACAGTTTCTCACCAGAACACCCAAGGCTAGCCCAAGAACAACACCAGATCTTGCAACAATATTACTAGATCCCAATCACTTTCCACTATAGAAAACCAGGTGATCACCAGCAAAGATGGTGACTTGAGGAGGGGGAAGTATTGCATGAACAGCAAGGTCACAAGAGCAACAATACCAGGAGGAGCAAAACAAGGCCAAGAGGAAGCCACCACACATCCAGAGCTATCATAATCCAACAATAAAAGGCAAGATCAATACAAGGCTACAAGGATACATCCCAAATATCTTGATCTAAATATTTTTCCATCTTGCACACATTCATTTTCTTGCAAGCACATGATAAGTAATCCTCTTAGGCAGCAGATAATCAACAGCCAATTTATGCAAGTGTTCTTGCATGAGTAGTGTCTCATACCAACATCATTGACCTATAATCTAGTTTTAACTAGATAGATTTTCATCATAGATGCTAGTACAGGGCACATTCCCAAAAGGGTAGCACCTCTGTACCTTGCAAGATCAAGTCTGCTTGAGTACAAGCTCAAGTAGATCCTTTTCAACAAAGACAATCATCTTCCTAAATAATTTAGGAATCATCTATAACAGCATTCAACATCTATCATCAGGCAGAGCCTTTGATCATAAAAGTTTTACACTAAAAGCATCAGACAAAGCTATATCAGCCAGCAGTTGTCAACGCCCAGATTTTTAATCCCAGATGCCTGTTATGTCATACATCGCAATCCCAGGATTACCATTTTTGCGAGACATAATAGATTGGATATCATAGTACATCATCCATTACAAACCATAATAAGGTCTTACACGAATAAAGGATCTCATGATCCAGTCTTAATACAACAAGGAGCGAAATAAATAATAAGCGTAGCAGTGGGGTCCATCTTCAGAGGCACAGGCAATGCTGACGACGGAAGATAGTCCTAGTTGTCATAGTCGTCCTGCTGTCCTTCATCTGGGTAATCTCCTTCATAGTCTGGCCATAGGAATAGCCAGGGACAAAAGCCATGAGTACTCTTGAAGTACTCGCAAACTATCACTAACAAGTAAGGTAATTCTAGTGGGAAATGCTAACTCTATGTTTATTTGTAAAGTTAAGTTTGAAACCTAAGCTGAGTTCAGAAGCAAAGAAAGAAAAAATAAGGTTCTAGAATCACTTAAGTTGGGAAGCTAGTGTCATAGTCACAACCCTGTTGTGGTCAAGTCAAGATTCATCATTCATTTCATAAGTCATTTTGAAAATATCTGACAACGAAACAATATGGCCACTCCAACTATCCATATCCACGGACGCGGCTATTCGAATAGTTTGACACTCTGCAAAGGTGGTACACTTTCACCACAAGATTCGATACATCTGTCAGGGATAACCCTGAATCATCATACTTAGTATGAAGATAATCAAAAATAACCTTTCCTTTACACACCCTAGTATAAGCACCTCTCCTATGAGCATGGCCTCCCAACCATGACCATCTATCATCTTGGGCACTGCATAGGTGGACAACATTGAGAGATAGCCTTGGCTCAAACCTCTCCCGCGAGGAACTAATACTAATGCATATAAACTTCCGGCTAAGCCTTACCCAATTCAGGTATTGTGGTTGTACGGTAAAATTGGAATGGTATCGCATCCGAATCCAACCATCAGTTTTTGTAAAAGGGCTAAGGCTCATGCCTCAACATTTTCATCATCATAAACCATTTGTGTTTCTCAACACATGTCAAAACATCTCAATAGAATGACTCATCATTCCAAGGTTTTCACAACTCATTTTCACCAAGTGTTCCCATCTAAAGTGGCTCACGTTTTAGTTTAGCTCTAAACTACGAAGTTAAGAGTGTTCACTAAGGTGGGATGCTAATCTCAATCTCATGCCATAGAATGACATCTAAGTCTAACTAGATAGGTCAAGTTTTATACTCTTTATGCTACCTTCAAAACAAGCAAAGGACTTTGGTAAAGTAAACAAAAGTAAAGCTTGGAATTAAATCTTGGAATAGGTATAAATCCAAAATAGTATCACCAAAGCATGCCTAATGCCTTTGCTTAGGTTATCTATCTTGCAAGGGTTAGCTTGCATTGTTAATGATGGGTTGCTAAGTATTATACTTGCAAGTGTTAGCTTGCCTTGGTTGGTGCAGTGGTTGAAGTTTTCTTCCTCCTCCTCTTGGTAGAACTCCTCCTCCTCGTAAGCTTGGTCGGTACTATCGTCTATAAATACATACGGAGTACACAATCACTAGACAATACTTAACTAGTCTACTTAGCACTCTAAGGCACACATTTGATGATCTATTATGATCATAAGCATCACAAGGTTTAATTAACTAGCTTCATTCTTTTTATTTGAGAAAAGTAATTTCTACTCATTGAAATTAACTAAGATTTAATATTCTCCAATTAAAATATGGGATCATGTGGACACATGTCATCACCACATATTCTAACATATGGGAATGTGATTTAAATGTTGGATCACATTTTAATAAGTTTAAGTTTAATATTTAATGATTTAAAGTGACTAGAAATGCCTATATAGCATTATTTTGGTACTAGTCCAAAGTCACTGCATGTAAACCTTAATATTATTACATATTGATATAGGTATGGTTAAATGTGATTTTTGAGAGTTGGAATCAACTCAAAAGCTATTATGGTTGATTTTATAAAAATGTTTGAATGTGCAAATGCTTTTGTCTTGTTATTTTTACTAGGAGAGATCTCTAACTCTAAATGAATTAAATCCAACGGGCTTGGATAGATCTTTGCATAAGCTTTCCAACAAAATTGGAATCACTCAATTTGGTTCAGTAAATCTTCTTGAATTGATTTTTAAACTAAGGGACAGAATTGAGTCTAAACCTAAATAGAAAAATCTATATGTGATTTAACTGGGTCGCGCGGGAAAGGAAATAGGGCCAGCCCAGTGACGCTCAGTGGCACAGAGGGCGGCTAAAAGGTTGGTCCCGCTTGTCAGCGAGACTTAAAACCCGAAACTGTATCAAGCGATCTGGGCCACACGATTATAACGTGGATCAACGGCTCATAGTCGTCGTCGACGACGGACTCGTTGCTGGCGATAACGAACCCTAAACGGACGGTGGGGGTCTACTGGGACATACCAGGGCTCCAGCTAGTGCGGCGAGGCAGGCGATCGAACTGGACGACGATGGCAGACTCAGGCGAGGTCGTGGTAGGGGCTGCGGTAGACGGAATCGACGGCAGCGTCTCCTCCTCTGCAGCGGGCTCCTCCGGTGCAATTCCGGCGAACTATGGCTCGAGCGGCTCCGGCGAGAGGTGGGGAAGGATTAGTGGTGAGAGGGGAGTTGAGTGGTGTGAAGAAATGGTGCTGGGAAGGGCTCCTTATATAGGCTCAATGAGGGGATCGAGAGGGCGACGGCGAGCTCGTCGATGACGATGATACAGGGTGCTATCGGCATGGGCGGCGTAGGCGGACGGTGGCTTGCCTCCTGGCGGTGCTCTACGGCTTAATGGCGTGGCTAGCGGCGGTTTCATATGGTCGGGAGTGTCACGCGCTCTAGGAGATAAAGGCGGTGCTCGACGCGGCGCTCGGCGACTGTGGGTCGCGCGGCGGTGCACGGCCGTGTCTGGCGGGGTGCTGGGGTCGAGGTGGAGCAGCGTGCGCGGTATGGGGTCGAGGGGCGGTCTGCTGCGTGCTGGCGGCTATCGCGCTCTGGCGCGCTCTGGCGCTCTCGTAGAGAGAAAGGGCGGCGACGGTGGGGAGTGGTCCAAGGGCTGGGGTTGATCGAGGGGTGGACAGGGAGGTGCGGTAGGGTTGGGAAGAGCTAGGGAACTTGCTGGTTTGGTTCGGTGTGGTCCCTGGTGTGTTGCCTTCTTCTGGCCGGTGGTGACCACAAAGTGGCGACGCTCCACTGCTGGTGCGGCTAAGGGGTCGACCGGTGGGGGTTTGGTTGGACTCAGGGGGACAGGGGAGAGTAGAGAGGGTGAAATGGGGGACAATGGCTTAATTAGAAACAGTAAGAGTTAGGCAGTTTAATTTATGTCTGCCACCTGCTCGATACAAGAGAAAAAGTTTTGAATTTTGGGCTGATTTTTGGTGGAGTGATGTATCTTATGGTTGAGCTTCTAGGTGTGCTTGGGTTTTAAAAGTGGAGTTCATTTGAGTGGTTTTTGAATAAGTGTGATCTATACATATGAACTACATTCAATTTTCAAATGTCATTTAAATTTAGTGTTTGAAAGTTTTTGGGGTGAAACAAAATGGGCCTTGGTACATCACTACTTATACTAGCAAGGGGTGCAAAGAACCACAATTGTTTTTGTTAAGATTTAAGTTCTAGCAATAGCCAAAGTAGGCTAGGTGATTAAAATGACACAAATGACCATTTCCTTATTTTATTCATTTTGATTTGTTTTTCTTTGGGATTTGTTTGGCAATGATCTAGATGATGTTTAATTCACCTTAGAATCATTTTACAACCAATGGAAAATTCAAACATGGCAATTCAAAACAATTCCTAATTTAAATGCATGCACATATGAATGCTTAATCATTTTAAATGGAAAAGTTTTTGTTAACCCTAAATTGGGTAGATTTGATCTTGATTAACCTTGGATTAGAGGTTTGGGATGTTACAGCAGTAAGGCATCATCACTCAAAAATAGTGAGCTAAAAATCATAGCCACATAGATAGCCACACCAATTTAAACTTGCTCAACCAAGTGTTCTCTGACAGAGAACAGGGTAACACCAACAAGAACAGCAGAGTGCTAACTAACAAAGACAGAGCAATAGATCATGCGCAATAGGGAGTATCACATGCACCACTAGCAGGTCAACATCTAGGATATTAACACAATCATATTAACCCTAGAAATCTAACTGAACATCACTACAAGGAGGGTCAAACCCTAGACATTTAGGGATGAACCCTAGATAGAGAAATCCATCATCAGTGACCACATGGCAAGGGTTAGAGGTAAGAGAGAGTACAGAGAGGAGAAGTAGAAGAACTTACTCGAGGCCCTCATTAATTTATTTGAAGAGGAAGCAGAGAGGAGGCTGGCGATAGAGAGGTAGCGGCATGGGGAGCACCCAAGGGGGGCGCTACAACTCGCGGTGGCAGCCATAGAAGGGCGATGCCACGAGAACCACAACATCAGCGAGGGAGCACCACAGCGTCAGCAAGGGGGCGCCAACGCACAGCGGAACCCTAACCCTAGTCTCGTGCACAGGTCAGCACGTCCAGAGAAGAGGGCACCATCGACGAATCGGCTTGGACAGTGATGTTCAGCGGCGTCGTCTTGGTCGTCCTGTACCGTAGCGACAGCCACGGTAGCCGGACTTGGTTGGAATCGTGTGCAGCAGCGGCGGCAGCACTGAGTGCCAGAGAGAGTCACGAGAGATAGGGTGGGGAAGAGAGAGTATGCTTGGGGGTACTAGGCCGGTGGGCTGCCTAGTACAGCCAGGGGGTCTTTGACTAGGCCGGGTGGGTCGGGTCTGGTTGGGTCGGGCCAACCCATTGGGTCGGGCCCATATTTCAAAAGACATATCTAAAATAAAATATTTACAAATATGCCCCTGAAACAAAAATCAGTTCTAGAAAAATAAATAAAAATCTTAAAAATATAAATCATATATCTCTGAACTTACAAAAATATCCTTTATCCAATAAAAATAATAGTTAGTAAATTTCAATAATTAAATATAGATCTATTATTAAAATTGTATATATTACTTTTGGAATTTTATAAAAATATACAAAACACTTAAAATTGAATAAAGTTCATTCTTAAAATTTTAAAAGGAAGTACTATTAAAGAAAATACTAGTTTGTATTTTTTTAAAATAAATCATGGATAATAGAAATAAAGTCTTATTCCATTAAAGGAAACTTAGTTAAATATTTAAAAAGAGTTAAAAATTAAATAAATTCATTTTAAACTCTTAGAGTAATACTAGTTATTATAAAATTGCTAAATGTCAAAATAATATGAATTGAATGATTTTTAAATAATGTTTTTCTTTTATTAATTGAAAGAAAGTTAAAACCTATACCAGATAGGTAAAACACGCAAAGAAGAAAGAAACTAAATCATTGCATGACATTACTATGCATGGCATATTGCTTCTTTAAATATTGTCCTTACCGGGCAATAATGGTTTTCTGTAGAAACCGGAGCTCAAGGTTGAGTGGAAGTGTCCAACTTCACTACCTTGCAATCACAAGGCAAGTCCATAACTTGCTCATGTCCTTTGATTATTTTTTTATCAAATGCTTGTAACTCAAATGTTGTCATCACCTGCATTTCAAAAAGGTCAGAAAACACTATTTTCATAATAATATGATTATGGATTATTTACCAAATGGTAATAATCTATTGATACAGTTCCAGTGGTAAAGGAACATAATATCTAGGACTTTAACCAAATGGTAATAATCTATTGATACAGTTCCAATGTCGCCAGTGATTCTAGCGTCGTATATTACGTGTTAACCATGAGATTTGGAATGGGACGGAGAAGTCAGCTATATCTTCTTCCTCTCGCATGCAACAGGATGGCTAGGTCATGGCTGTTATCCTCGTAGCATGCATTTATTGGTAATCCGTATAGGATATGCATCATATGGGTGGGAATCCTCAATGTCCCATGATAGTTCTGGCATCTGACAGTCTGTACTAACCATTGCCGTAATTCAAGATGTGGGCATGGCGTACACCAAGGGGACATGTGGGGTCGCGAAGGGGGCAGTGAATGGCTTGGATCATCTACTAGGCCCCACACCAAAGGAAGTGTGGATGGGAAATACGCCCAGTTGTGCAACAAGGATTTGATCTCTTATGGGTAAAGCAACACACCTCTACAGAGTGTAAGAATTGTGACATGTTACTCCCTATTTCGGGAAGGAGCTATGAACATGGCAGGAAAGGAACCCCATGAAGGTGTTGGTCAACCTGTGAAGGTTGTCGGACATAATTTTCAGAATAAAAGCAACCTTTGAAGAAATGTTTACGAAAACCTGCATTTCCTACGACCTCTGGTCTATGGCTGTAGAGATAGTGCATCATATACTCATTTTTAGTGAACTTGCTGAGTACGCTCGTACTCAACTATACCTTCTTAACCCTTGCTAGATTCTAATCCGTTGAAGACGACGTCAACATCAATCTCTGCTCAAGAAACCATCATCGGCAACTCAAGTTCTTCAATAAAGTCAACATATACATCAACCAAACTGAAGGCGAAGATCTTAATTAAATAGGAGTAGATACTCTAGCCAAAACACCTATTTCTGTAGAGCATTGCATTAGTAGCAATTGCAAGACTGATAGTTTAGACGCTAGTCTTATTAGCTAGATGGTTCTGAGTTATAAATTTCTAATTCTTCTTGATAAGTAGTTTTCGTCTTTCTCTTTAACCTAGAGTGTTCTTTGGATCCTTGTAAAGAGTTGAGTTGTAATCTATAGTCATGTCTTGAACCTGCTGTGTTTCTGTTGTACCACTCTAAGGGATGTAATACTAGTGAACGGTGTTTCATTGGTGTTATGTCAACGACTATAGTGTACTACATCATGCAGTGGTATGTTGGGTCACCGGAACATTCCACGTTCCAAAACAGGTGTTGGTGTGGCCAGACCTGGGCAAGGCAGCAGGGCTCATGTGAGGCACCGACGAGGCGACTTGGGGGCGTTGGGGACTGAGGTGCGCTAGGGGAGGAAGAGGAGCGCCAGCGAGGGAAGGGCTCGGCAGTGGACAATCCGGGGCGGCGAGCGGGAAAGACGTCCTAGGGACCGGCGGCGGCCAGAGCTTGGAGGGAGGGCACTCGGGGATGCCGGGGATTGCGGTGGCAGCATCACGCGCCTGAGAGGGAGGAGGACGACACGAGGGGAGAGGGTTCGGGTGGTTGGTGGTCTCGATCCAGGAAAGAGACAAGGTTGTGGGGCCAGGGTGGGGTCACGCGCTGGGTAGGAGCGGGCGTGGAGCGACCGTGTCGCGTGCAGGAGTACGTGAGTGGTGGGGCCGCGGTCGTTGTGGTAGACGAGCGAGCATATGTGTAGCGGCAACGTGCCAAGGCAGGGTTGCAGCGCAGCATACGCGTCAGCGTGGGGCATCACATTGCAGGGTGGGAACAGGTTGCCGACGTGGGCGGGGCTGGAAGAGAGGCACGTCGATGGATTGGGTGGTTGGGTAGGTAGGGGTGGACCGGTGTGTGTTGCGGTGGATCTAGGGTTAGGTCTTAGATAGGATTGGATTTTTATGTAGGTAGTAGGCTGCTGCCAGCTAGGTCTTTGGGCCTGGCCGGTGGCGGCCTCCCGATGTATAAAAAATAGTTTATATTTTTATTTAGTTTGAAATATTCTTCTATAAAATAGTTTAGACAAATAAAAGATCTGGGCGGACCGAGGTTTTATGTTTAAACTAAAGAGGGTTTATTTGGAAAACAAAGAGAGGCTTTTATAAAATAGTGTTTATCAAATAATTGGAAGGCAGTCATGAGGATGCTCAAATGCAATGTGGCATGATGACCTGAGCATGCAGTCATGATGATGCACAAAATAAAAGCACTAAGCGATTTTCTAGTAGTGGTTTTACCCAGGGTGCTACAAGATAGTAGGTTTTATTTTGCAAGTTTGCGGAATTATATTGTTGATTTACTTGTCATGTTATTAAAACATGACATACCTACGAACTACAAATACGTGTAATGGACCTAAATACGAGAAATAACTAGGAGTCATAAAATCCTATTTTAAGTTACATTTAAGATTACAAAGTAATATTTACTTGATCTTATTAAGTAAAGATGTTTACTTGATTTTTTCAAATGACAGCAAAGTCATAAGAAAGAAATGAAACTTAAGGAAAGACTTAAAATCTTGATTTGTCACAAAGTATGACAAATTCAAAGGATTGACTACAATGTGTAGCGATGCTTGAGTCTGTAGGATTTGCACTAGCAATTGCTCCAATTTGATAGTTGGTGGAAGTTTGTCAAAACTGTGTGATCTTCAATGAAAAGATTGAAGATAGGGTTGTAATTGGTACAAAAAATCAGGTTTTGTCAAACGGTATGGATGCTGGAGTATCGTAGATAGAATTCTCGATTTGATGGATGATCAAAGAATTTTGGAATTACCAAAATATCGAGAAGACCTGAATTTGAGTGGGAGCTAAAAAGCTTGGCTAAATCATAATATGTAAACGACATATTTTGAGTTGGAGCTAAGTCAAATCCCTGGATCTCATATGTGGATGCCATATTTGAGTAGGAGCATGACAACATTCTTAAATATGTGAATGCCATATAATGAATGATGTGAGTGGTATTAATGATATTTAAATTAGTAAATATTCCGTGGATGAAGTTCAGTAAATTAATAAACATTGAAATCTATCAAGATAGATCGATATGTTTAATAAACATTAGAGTCAAAATGCTTTCTGGATTTGATTCTGAAGATAAGATTCTGAAATAGTTTAGAATGGTACAAGGTAATAGTAGTTCTTACTTGTATATCCTAGATGAAGCATTAAGTTAATCTCAGTATTACAACCTTGTGTTAAAAGAAATAAAAGAGATGTGTTGCATCTCATATGCCTCAGTCATAGGTTCTTCCACATAACCATGTTGTATACTCGACGTAATATAACCCAAGTTTCTGGTTAGAAGAACAAGTTCTTAGTTGTAAGAACATGTCTTGAAGTGATACATGAGTTAATCAAATAACTAGAAGTTAAGTTTATTCTTAAATTACAAGGAGCAAGATTAGTCATCATTGAATTCCATGCACGACTGATTAGGATCTACATAGATATAGAAGTATATGGCTGCTTCTAAAAGTGGTTAGTATAGTTTTTGGCTAAAGAAGTTCGACTTCTACTAAGTCTGTTTTTAGAGTTTACATGACAATCATGAAAGTCCAATTCATTAACCGACCGCTATTATAAACACTAGAAACAAAGTCTCACTTTGTCGCAAAAAGAATACTTCGACACAATATGTAATAATGGTGTAAATGTCAATATTAGGAGACATTAAAGATTTGCAAAATACATATGGATTTGGTAAAACTGATCAAGGAAAGAACGTTCTCCATGAGCAAGCATGATCAATAAACACATATGATATATGATTTATGATTAATAGAAAATGCAAGCTTGATTATTTGTACTCTAGTACAGGTGAGAGACTAAAGGAGATATGCCCTAGAGAAAATAATAAAGGACGCTGCTACCTGGCAGACGTCCTAAGGATTTCAAAACCTGGCGGATGATTCAGACACACCAGGTCACGAATCGCGATAGGCCCCACAACAAGATGAGCGCGGGTAAAAATCTCTTCATCACGAGCGAGCAACTAACTAACCACGTGCACATGCATGCCAAACCACAAGAAAACCAATGATACTGTCTAAACACAAAACGAAAAATTTGCTAACGTGGTATGGAAATTAAATTCTAAAATCTGAACATTTAAAAAGTTTTGTAGATCAAACCTTTTATCATATTTAGGATCCATTTTCACCATTAAACTCGTCGCGACAAGATCTTTGAAACCTGATCTCATCTTGATATGTTTCGATGAAATATTTTTCGGACCAAAAGTTACCTACCTTGTAACACATGAATATCCCAGCCTATGAAAAGTAATTCAAAATGTTTTGTAAGTCAAACCGTTTACCGGATTTAGGATCCTTTTTCACCGCAAGGTTAGTAGCAACAAGATCTTTGAAACTAATCTCTTGTTGACATGTTCTAGAAAATATTCAAAAATTTACGAGTTGTGTAGTCTCTTTTGCATGCATGCAGAAAAAATGTTGATGACATCGGAATATGAAATCTTAAAATTAAAAAAAATGTAGGTTACACCGTTTATCTGATTTAGGAATGTTTTCACCATTGGTCTAGTCGTGATAACATCTTCAAAGCAAGATCATATGTTGATACATTGCAACATCTTTTTTCTTGGAACTAAAAGTTATCCACCTATAACATATGAGTTATCGGGGACGTAGTATGCAAGTTATCGATCCTATGAATGATTTGTTTCGGCTTGAAATTAGACTTCACTTTTAGTGCTTCCTTTTGGTTTGTTCATGCTTAGAAGTTACAAATTGGTTTTATAAGTGAGTTACCACCTTGGGATTGAGACCTTATCATAAACAAGGGATAATTATACACTAAAAACACTTCCGGAAGTTTATAACTACTAGGGTGATAAGCATATTGATTTTATGGCAATAACCATACCCCCAAATATATGTGTAACTCCATAGGTACTAGGTTGTAACTATTAACTAGAGGGCAGAGTAACTATGTCGACTTGTTGGTGATAACTATACTATGAACGTCTGGATGACTCCATAAGTAGTTGGCGGATAACTATTAGTAGAGGCGGGATAACTACATCAATTTGATGATGATAACTACATCAATTTGATGATGATATCTCTATTGTAAACATATGATCTACTACTACCTAGAGAGCACGGTAACTACATCGATTTTGTGATGATATCTACAATGTAAAACACATGGATAACTAACTATACGATACACTCTTGGGCACCTCTACAAGTAGTGGGTTGGCAACTATACCTTGAGCACCTAGATAACTCCATCAATATTGGATTGGTAACTATTAGCTAGAGGGTAGGGTATCTAATTTTACTTTGTGGTGATAACTATCTCTAAACACATGGGTAACTCCATAAGTAACAGATGGATAACTATTACCTAGAGGGCAGGACAAGTACACCGATACCATGGTGATAACTATACCCTGAACACCTGGGCACCTCTACAAGTAGTGGGTTAGCAATTATACCTTGAGCACCTAGATAACTCCATCAATATTGGATTGGTAACTATTAACTAGAGGGTGGAGTATCTAATTTTACTTCGTGGTGATAACTATCTCTGAACACATGGGTAACTCCATAAGTAACAAATGGATAACTATTAGCTAGAGGGTCGGGTAAGTACAATGGTACCATTGTGATAACTATACCCTGAACACCTAGGCACCTCTACAAGTAGTGGGTTGGAAATTATACCTTCAGCACCTAGATCTCTAGCAGTATTGGATTGGTAACTATTAGCTAGAGGGTAGGGTATCTAATTTTACTTCATGGTGATAACTATATATGAACACATGGGTAACTCCATAAGTAATAGATGAATAACTATTAGCTAGAGGGCAGGGTAAGTACATCGATACCATGGTGATAACTATACCCTGAACACTTAGGCACCTCTAAAAGTAGTGGGTTGGCAATTATACCTTGAGAACCTAGATAACTCCATCAGTATTAGATTGGTAACTAGATAGAAGGTAGGGTATCTAATTTTACTTCATGGTGATAACTATCTCTGAACATATGGGTAACTTAATAAGTAACTGATAGGTAACTATTAGCTAGAGGGCAGTGTAAGTACATCGATACCATGATGATAACTATACCCTCAACAACTGAGTAACTCCATAAATAATGAGTGGATAACTATTAGTAAGAGGGCAGGATAACTATATCAATATCATGGTGATAACTATGCCCTAAAAATCTAGGTAACACCATCAGTACTGGGTTGATAACTATTGGCTAGAGGACAGGCTAATTATACTATGATCACCCAGGTTACTCCATAAGTAAATGGTGGATAATTATTAGCTAGCGGGAAGGGTAACTACTTCGACTTGGTGACGACAGATGTATCATAAACACTTGGGTAACAATACCCTGAACAGCTGGATAACTCCAAACATAATCGGTTGGTAACTAAACCCTGAGTAACGGATCTGGAGCAAATATAGAAAATAAATGGATATACTCACAAATCACTTATTTGGAACATTCACTTTTTTGAGAGTATGTCGAAAGCATACCATATCTATATTGAAGGCGCATAAACATTTACAAAAATCTGCCTACAAGGGTTTCAGACATTAACTCCGTCCAAAAGAGCACTAGCTAATCTCTCAAAACTCAAAATCTCCTGCTACCATCAGCCTCCAAAGATCCAAATCTTGCATGATCTTGATTGTCAAGATATCTTTGTCGTACTCCCTTCGTCCAGAAATAACTGATTTGAGTTTTTCTATATACGAATGTTTTTATACACTAAAATGTGACCAGATATATTTGAATTTAGACAAACTTAAGTCAGTTATTTCTAGACGGGTGGAGTACAAAAGATTCATAACTGGCCTTGCAAACAAGTTTAGGCTGACTTGAAACCTCATGTGATTCCATTTTCATGAGAAATCAACCTACAAAGGAGCACGGAAAATAGCACCAGTTTTACCAAACTTTGGCACCACGACAACTACTAGTCCATCACCTATTGTGACAAAAACTAACAAGGCAAATCAAGTCACGATATGGATGCATCCAAGACATATCTGACTAGAGAACATTGCACAAGTCCAGCAGTATTTCTGGCACAAGAACAAAGCTAGCAAATGGTGTTGATGCCCATTGAGCGGTGGTTTGCCATGCGCGCCTCGCCAGCAGCGAGGACAGTACAACAGCGATGCGCAATGACGACACCCAGACCAACTTGAGACATGACCGCTAGAAGGATGGGAGTTCTGGGTCGTGCGCCATCTCGCCACCTCGGCAGGGTCTTCATGCGGCGGTCAGGCGGGGTAGGCGGCCCTGACGACCTACTGCTCCTAAAGAAGATAGATAGAGATAGGCGCCTCTAGAGGGGCAGATCGGTGGAGGACCGACGGGATTCGATGAGGAGAATGGATATGGAAGGAAAGCATCAACGCTAGATCACATCAACCGAGATGAACAAGTGGGATCATTGATGGACAATCGAATGGCTCATAGCAACCCGCCGGGTTTAACAAACTACCGACCGCCCTAAAAGTAGATTTGCCGATAATAAATGGATTTCATTATCATATCTCAATAAGTTCATAATAGTTTCATATTATGCTATAACTGTATCAAGAGGAAACATTGATACATGTGTAGTATGAGACACACTAAGTCCCTAGTAGCCACTATTTATACTAGTTTGTTGGCCAGCTAATGATCGAGGTTTCCTTATCATGGACCGACTTTAACGTCAACTGACAACGAGGTCACTTCATTATGAATGATGTGATGGACATTACCCACATATAAGTATTGCAACACGATCAAGTCACATAGTACATCCTTGCAATGGTTAAAAGTGTCGTATCCTTCTCCTTTGACTCTGAGATCATATTAATCACTATCATCCGAGGTTGCATTGACTGCCTCAACTGTCATGACCGTAACTAGGTGACTATAATGGTGTACATTGGATATTCTAGAGGAATAGTTGAGACCTATGTATCAAGAGAGGGATTTTTTCACCCGCGTGACGGGAAGATACACACAGCCGACTCAGTGAGATTACATCCATAATGTTGCAACATGTGACTAGGTCATGGGGATGGAATATCAAGGAAATGAGTAAAAAAGAACTTGTTGGTAATAAGATTGAACTAGGTATACTGATACCATTGATCAAATCTCGGACAAGTCGGTATCGATATAACAAAGGGAATTGGATTCGACGTTTTTCAAACGACATTACATCATGGAATGCACAGGGTTCATTATTGGCATCCTGGTCACGCTAATGATCATTGATATGAGAGGATCTCGATCATGTCTGTGATGTTCCCGAGCCATTGGGGCAAAACACTTAAGGGTACGATGACACTTGGAGATCATTATGGAAGCATCGGAATCACATGATGAGAGAGAAGAGAAAACCAGAAGAGTTATGTGAGGGAACCAGAATTGTTCCGGGAGGACCCGAAGATGTTTGGGATGAACCAAAAGGTGTTTCGGGTCAAATGAGATTTTATAATATGTATTTCATATTAATTAATGTAATTAATATTAAATAAGTATTTAAAAATTGAATTTGAGGGACAATTTCCACTAATGGGCCAAATTACTGAAGGGAACAAGGCCCATGAGGGAAACCACCCAAAGGAAGGAGCCCAGCCACCCAAAAGGGGGCTACCACTGACAAAGGGAGGCCCACTCGGCTAGCCTAGGGCTACACATGGGGTGGGGACCACCTGGCTTGGCTGGCCAGCCAAGGTGGCCCATGGCGCCTCCTCCTCTCCTCTCCCTTGTTTAGTCCCACATGGGAAAACCCTTTGGGAGGATACACCCCCTCCACCTATATAAAGGGGTGCCCATGGGTGGGAATAAACACACCAATAATTCTCTAAGGCATGTTCCTTAGAGACTAAATCACACACTCTCTCTATTGTTGTCCTTTTGTGATGGTGCGGTCCCTGGAAGGACTGTACACGCAAGAGATGGCACACATGTACCATGTCGTTGCGCTGTAGGGATTCTAAACAGAGGATTTACTTCCGCACTCTCGATAGGGATTAGAGAACCGGAGGTTGTCATCGTACATCGCATGTGTGCGAAACCACGAGGGTGCTGATACTTGTGGCACCTTGATTGTCGTGAGCTGGACTGCTGCACGATGGATCAAGGGGTGACTTGCAAGGAGCTTCGCGACCTTGAGGTCGGAAATGAGTATGACTACGCCATCCATGTTCCCCTCAGAACGTCAACCGCTTTTGGACCACAAGGGTATGCATCTGAAACCTCTATCGTTATAGATTACTCCTAGATAGATCCTGGTAGTTAGGTGTCTTTGTGTAGGAAAAAATTGTGTTTTTGCCTGGACCCCTTCAACTACTAGGATCCGAGTTCTTGCCTCTTGAACCAAGACGAGCGTGCAGCCACACGGTGGCCGAGAAACCCCCTCGGACAACTAACTTGCCTACTAGAGTACATGAGTCACATAGTTTAGCCGTTTCATTTGGCATATGCACTTTGGATGTTCTGATGAATATGGTGGCATTACGACTACTAACTCTAGGGACCAACTTTGGGACCTGACCCACTACGGTGGTATCTACTTAGGGAGTGACTCATCGTCTCAGTGAAAGCAAGGTAAAGATCGTGGCCAACCATCCTCTGCCAGCCATCCAAGGAAGAGGGCTAACGATCTGCATGAAGAGTCATTTGGTACGTGCAGGTAAAGTTGTACACTCCTGCAGGGGTTTAATCTTTTCAAAAAACTGTATTTACTGTTATGGATGACTTGAGAATGGATTCTAAGATCATAGAGAAGAATAAACTAATCGTAAAACTTGGCAAGTAAGTGTGCTTCAGGATGCTTCCTTAGGGATCGAGGGGCTGATCCTAGTTGGTAGGTTCAGCTGATAAAGATTCGGTGGATATCAAAGATGATCAAAGCTATATATATCACTCTTTTATCCCCTTTTAAATGTTTTGATTAGTTGAGCTTCTACTCCTTCCTGTTTTATAAAGAAAGATAGCTTTATGCAAATGAACTCTACCAGCCATAAGTCTTGTGAAGTACAACATGTACTCAGCCTTGCTTTGTTGATATTTTTTGTTGTAGAGTAAGTGTTACCATAGAAGAAGAGTTTGTTGCATCATCGATATTGACGAGTAGGTTGGGGTTACCTGGCGGCAATCTGGGATCTATGGATTGGGACGTCATTTATTAGGTCCTCTTAGGCCATTTATTAAGTTTGCTATAGCTAATAGCATAATTTTTCTTCCTTTGTTTGATATTTATGGTCAGTGGCATCTTCTTGTAATATTTTGGTTATCTGCTCAGTAACGAGATTGCTGTAATAATTTTTGTTTCGTAGGGTCACCATAATGTTACGAATTCTCTATTTGTACGCTTCTGATATCTAGGCTAGCCTTATATCAGACGGAGGTCTAAGATTTGTCTAACCATCATCCCGAGGGTGTCACAACACCTCCCCGCAAACCCTCTCCCGCCGTTTCTAGTGTCATTCTGACAAAAAAAACCGGTGAGCCTATGTGGCACAAAGGTGGCATCGATATGGTGTTGCGTGACATGGACATGGAGCTGACGTGGCGCCTAAGTCAGCAATGGCAAGGTTGGCCAGTGTGGTCGTTGACGTGGCCACATGCCCCTATGTCAGTGTCACTGGCTAGGTCAGCCAGAAGAGCAAAAGTATTTAAAGTTTAGTAATTTTTTAGGATTTTTAGAACTATATTAAATCTTATAAATTCAATAACTTTTATTCTATAATTTAGAAAAAATATCTATAATATATCAAAATCTTTAGAAAAATAAGATATACAATTTCAATCCATTTTTATATATTGTTAAGTAACTTAATAAAATATTTCCTATTTATCAATTATACCCTAAAATAATAAAACCCTAGCTTATTATTTATAAATGAGAAAAATACTTGTAATATACCAAAATGATCAGAAAAAATAATACATACACGCTAAAGTTATTATATCCTACTTTTGAAATAAATAAAAATATAATGACCTAAACCTTATTTACACCTTTTTCTTTTATCCTTAATTGATAAAAGACCTTATAAATATTACTTAACATAGCACCCCGAGAAAATCTCCGAACTAGAATTTGCTTGTTATTTTACTTTTGTGCATCTTCATGGCATCATCATGTATATTTTATTTGCATGTTTTGATCGCAAATTATTTTGCTAAAAATATATTTTTGTTTTGCTAAAATAATTGTCGTGGTTTTATTGAACCCGTCCACCTTTTCTTATTTTTAGATTTAAATAAAACAATATTTTCGGGTGCGTTATGTGACCACTAAAGGTTTTTTTACTAATAAAAAAATAGATAAAAAAGCCCGCTTAAAGTTTTGGCCAAAAACTAGTACCATCTAGCCTAGTTTTAACTATATAAATAGTTCATTTCCTTTCTTTCTCCCAAAGCCTAACCTCCAAATCTGTCTAAAATTTCCCACTTTTATTGTGCAAATCTAGATCTGAAATCCTTCCAAAATTCCATCGCCAGCAACTATTTTTCTCTTCGTCTAGCAGGCTACCTAGTCTCCAATTCTCCTCCTTGTGCTTGGCTTGTCGGCCTTGTTCATGGATGTCATGGCCTCTAGCTAGCTTCCCGTGCTCTTCGTTCCATGCGACAGTGCCACACACATAGTTGTTCTCCTTCGATCAGAGAGAAGCTTCCAGACGCCACACGTGCCCAATTCTAGGTCGCCGTACGACCGTATCATCGCCTGCGAGAAGCCGCCAGCATGCAAGCATCAGCACAGACATGCCCCTGCACCACCTTGATCTACGCGCGCAGGTTCGGCTTCACTACTCGCCACTGGATCCTGGCGGGTCGGCACCTCCCCTGGCCATAGATGCTCTAGCTGGCCCCGCATGGGTCCTCTATCGATCTAGATCTTGGAGCCGAAACCCCATTATTTTTTCCCATGCCTCGGGTTCAGCATAGGGGAGAAAACAAGCACCCACCGCCGCATCGACAACGAGCGCAGCAACCCAGATTCAATGTGCAGCTTCTTGTGTATCTCTTCATTTGTTGTTCAGTAGATATCAGCGTACACCCCATCTACTCACTGTCTGCATTTTGTTTCTGTCTAGCGGGGAGGCGCATGCCAAGTGTTCGACAAAAGTCCCTTGAGCTCATTTGTCACCAAGGTATTCATTTCAAACACCCACATGTTTGGTTGCCATCAGAATTTGCAAATGACGGGTCTGAGATAGGAATTGGATTTACATATGTGGATATTTCGATGCATTTGCCAAATGAAATGACAGCCCAATTCCGTGTCAGCCAAATAGCATAGGGATGGAATTGCAAAATGAATTCTAGGATTGTAGACCCAAATGATGGATACCAAACGACCTCAGGTTCGATCTCGGTTTTCTGCTATTGGCGTCTTCCATCTGTCACTGCTCTGATCGAGCTACTCCTTCAACAAGTGTGGTCCAGTTTTGTCCGTTGACGTTTCCTTCAAGACCTTGGCGTCCGCCACTTCGGCAACATCGACTATCTACATTTTCGAATCGTCTCTTCGATCCAAAATGTGTGATCTCTATCCGAGCCTCTATTTTATAAATTGCTATATTAAAGTTGTTGCATATTAAACCATTCATGTTGCATACATATTTAGTTGTTTGGGATACCTTGCCAATTCACCTCATAATTAATATGGAGACTATTTGTGGACTATATTTGTCTTATCTCGGCTCGATTTAAATTTGTGTAGCAAACTGATGCCATGTTTTGTCTTGCTAAGACAAACTATAAATTGCGGGGTATCTAAATAACTTGAACCGTTTAATTAATTGTTAGAACACTGATTCCGCTTAATACTGCCTAGTTGCATCGCATCTTTGTCATGTCATGCATCATGCCCGATCTTCTATCGTAGTATTAAATAGTGCACCCGGTATTTCTTTTAGTGCTTTGCTTCTTCTTGGATTAGGTTGTTGAGTTCATGCGAGTATCGACAAGTTCTGTGGTGTATCTCCGGCAGTGTTTTCCAGGCGAGCATTCTCCCCCTTTCTACCTATTTTGCGTTTATAGTCTTTATTTCCTTCTGTTGATCTATTGCTATCCGTGTTACGATGCTTTAGTTTTCGTGCACCTATATTCCTTGCAGCCTCTATATTTCCTTGGACACATCCTACTACCTATTGTTTGATAGACAGTCGGCCTTGCGAGTCATAGTTGCTTGCTCAGGTGTTGCGTCGCGTTGTTGTCGTTCCACCGTTGATGGGAGGTTGGCAAATACTTAATGGTGGAGATGCTTACTGGTAGAGATGATCATGGCTTTCATTATCACTTGTTAATTAAAATGATGGAAATAGATATAATGTAGAGGCACCGGTGGATAATAGTCAATATTTGGTTTTTAACCGTCCACTTGTGTCCACCTAGGACCCGAGTTCTTGACACCTGTTCCGAGATCGAGCGTGCTAACCACAGGTGGGTGTGTGGGCACCCCATCGGCTTGCTACCTGATTTCAAAGTACTGTGCTGGGGGCCACAAAGTAGTTTGGGGCTTTATTACTATCCTGAACTTATGCCATGCTTTATTGCTTTACTTACGATTGCGCGTGGAGCGCCTGTACTATTTAGGACTTGTGACACGTTTTCGCTGTATGGACAAGCCCAATCTCACTTTCGGGTTCCAGTCGTTTACAGCCGTCGACACAAACCCTAGGCCTATCTCGGAGACCGGCCGACTTCGTTACAGGTAGCTTAGGGGGTGGCCCCCAAGTACTTGCTTTGGGTCTAGGAAACGTCATGTCCGAGGCCCCGTCGCATACCGTTGGGTGTATGTTCAGGATCTTGCTCATATTCGGATCTGACAACAAGGGTTGAAGTGTGTGTGGATAGATAGGTGCACCCTTGCAGGGTTAATGTTTTTCGAAAAGTCGTGTACGCGGTTATGGACGACTTCGAGCATAGTTTCTCGATCATAGACAACTATAACTAAATGAATGCTATTATAATATGACTTGTATCTGATATGACTAGTAAGTTGGACAATCACCATGGAACGAATGAATAAAAATACCAACTGTGTGTGTTCCTCGGAATGACTTCCTCGTTTGGTCTCGAGCAGGAAATACCAGGAAGGATATGTTTGGTGTTAGTATCCGGTGGTTCCGAATAGGTCCTACTTATCCCTCTCTAATAGCCAATAGTTGCATCGAGTCTCTATAGGTTGTTTAGTGCATGCTTTGCAGCCGCTTCGGTCCACCATACCTATGTAGGCGAGAGCCGCCGAATTCTAGACTCGTCGTGTACTGGCCTCAGTACTGACTGCTCCCTTTTTCCTTTGTCCTTTGTTGGTACCCCTTTTGTTTAGCAGGTTCCAGATCGACGTCGTTAGCAGGGTTACCCTTCCATCTTGGCCTGGGTAGGGTTATGGACCCCATTGGTTATTCTACAGGGATTTTAGCCCAATTTGCTTCTTATCTGTAATAGGATGATGTATTTGTATTTTTGTATTCTTGACTCAAGGAGTCATTGTTGTATATATATATATATGTTTATGTGGGTTTATCGTGAACTATTGTGTAATGGTATTACTTCGTTTTCTACCCGCACGCAAGTGCCTGATGGGCACCTTTGAATCGTTTCTATGTGGGTTTGGTGGGAATCGCTAAAGCTTGCATAGGGCCGATTCGAGCGTGTTACAAAGTGGTATCAGAGCTCAGCAGTTGCGATACCCCATTGGTCTAGCATGTAGGATGACCTAGCTAACGGTCGATGTATAGTGTCAAAACTATTTTTACAAAATCAGTTGGATATATATGATTAGGTATGTTTGTACTCCTTATCCCTATGCTATTCTCCTCTTACCTCTGCGTGTTTTGAATCTGCTCTCTTACCTTTTCTTCAAGTCCAGGTTTTCTCATGGTTGGTTTTCTGTCGTACCTTTAGGATTTCGCTTCCTTCCTTTTATAATGGTGGCGCCACAATCATCAAATCTGCATTTTGTTTGTTGTACCCTTCCTCCAATCTTTTTGGTCCTTGTACTCTTTATCTGTATGTGCACCTTGACAGTTATCCGTTTCGTTGAAGAACATATGAGAAGGACGAGCACTGGTGAAGTTGGAGTATACCTTGAGCATGTGTTGTTCATGCCAATGGAACCATTGCAAAACCTAATTGACGTGGGTATACCTTACAGGTACCTAAGATTAGCCTATACGGTTCAGCCCAAGAAGGAGTACATGGTGCAATCAAAGCCCAACAAAGATTGGGGTGGCCCGCTGGAAGTTCGACTTCTTGGAGGACACGGCAAAGTGTAGATAGAAACTTAAAGAAAAATCCTAACTTGTAACTGACTCGATCTGATATCTCGAGACCTAGCCTCCCTATATAAAGGTTAGGAGGGGCGGCGAGGAGGACCAATGCATACACCCCCACATACACACCGCCAGAATTCATCTACGCACCATTGTAATCTTCGACTCCCTCGTAATCAAGAGCAGACAAGCAGGAGTAGGGTCCTCTATGAGGCCTGGACCTGGGTAAACCTCGTGTAACATGTGTGCTTGTTTGCTAGCCGATCGATGCCTCCAGCGCTCCCCACTTCCTCGAACCTAAGTCCATCAACGATGGGCATTAATGAGTTAACCCCTCGTCAATTGGTGTCGTCTGGCAATGGAAACATTGAACTGTCACCGCACTTTCCCCACTACGCGTGAAAATCGAGGAGACGCGGTTCAAACGAACATTATGCATGCCTTGTCAAATATCAGTCAGAGATGGGGCCCCACTTTCGTCACGTCCCATCAATACCGGTTGGGCGGGGAAATGAGATCATCTAATCGTCAGCACTAACATCATCTTCTTCAATAGAGGATACACTTGACTACTTTAGTCCATGCTTGACTCTGTGAGTCGACCAAGCACTCGGGGGCTACTCCTAACATGAGCGCTGGCCGCGCACCCGAAGAATTTCATAGGCATAGAACTGCCTTCATTAAAGCATTACTCCTCTTCGACTCAACACTTAAATTATTTTACTCAAGGGTTACTCCCATAGGGATCGCTGGAAATATTTCCGGCTAAAATAAGGAACGACAGCAATCGAAAGCATATTCAAAGTCTCCACCCGAGTCTATGGCTCGAATAGACACTCGGGGCTACTCCCATAGGGAGCGCTAGTCGCGCACCCTATGAAAAATTTTAATCGTCAAAGCATGTGGTGATTACATCCACACTCGAAATGGCGACTCCACCCCATATTCTCCCTGCAAAGAGACTACGTCTCCGGGGTTACCCGAATCACCTCCGTGGTGACCAAAACTTCGGATGCCACGTTTACAACGTGAAGGTAAGACATGAGAAATGCCTGGCAATGTACCTGCTACGCTCTAACAGATATGAATCGTGCCTACATGCACGATGAAATAAGCCTTGACGGATGCGTCGAGTGCTCATACCTAAACACTAGAATTCGAACATTGTAAGACCTCCATGGCCTGAGTCGAATTACGCCAGCATTATTCTAAATTCGAGTCTAGGGACTCAAATTTGAGTAGATAGCGATGTTTTTCCATAAGGCAGTTAACTGATCCCGATCCTTCGGGTGAATCAGGCACGCTTATCGACAATCCCTATGACATAAACGGTAGTACCCGAAATAACTTCGGATGAGCTTATATCCCACGCACTCGAAAACTTATAGTCTCTACTCAAATCTGCGATTCGTCTGGACACTCAGGGGCTATTAACGTGGGTACACCTTACAGGTACCTAAGATTAGCCTATATGGTTCAGCCCAAGAAGGAGTACACTGTGCAATCAAAGCCCAACAAATATTCGGGTGGCCCGCTGGAAGTTCGACTTATTGGAGGACATGGCAAAGTGTAGATAGAAACTTAAAGGAAAACTCAAACTTGTAACCAACTTGATCTGCTATCTCGAGACCTATCCTCCCTATATAAAGGCTAGGAAGGGGCAGCGAGGAGGACCAACACATACACCCCCACATACACACCGCCAGATTGCATCTGCGCACCATTGTAATCTTCGACTCCCTCGTAATCGAGAGCAGACAAGCAGGAGTAGGGTCCTCTACGAGACCTGAACCTAGGTAAACCTCGTGTCACCTGTGTGCTTGTTTGCTAGCCGATCGATGCCTCCAGCGCTACCCACTTCCGCGAACATAAGTCCATCAACGATGGGCATTGATGAGTTGACCCCTCGTCACTAATCATTGTATCTTTTCATATGATTTATTCTGTATCTTATGGTGGTTTCCAAAGAAAAGACATCATCTACATCAGAAGAGCCTACATCAATCCTTTGTTTCCGAACATCGCTTATAAAGTACTTCAGTCTGAATTTCGAGAGTTGGTTACACGATTCTTTTGTTCATGTACATAGTAATGCTTCGAATGCGGGATGGAGTAGCTATCATACCACTACTCTTATCATTCTCTTTTGTACGTTGAATGGCGCATCAATGCGATTTTACTTTTTCCATGGAAATTAAAGGTGGCGTTACCTTTTGAGACCATTACCTTCGTCTTTGTTTCTCCGGAGTGTTCTCTCGATGAACGTGAACAATGATCCCTTGTTGGTGGTATTGCCGATTTCAAAATAGAGCAAGAATCTTTGTTAGTGGTGTCGCGAGGATCTACACGAAGCGAGAAGATTCAGATCATCATCCTTCTTCCTCGTACCATGAGGTGGATCTCGAGGGCGAGATCCATTGTTAGTGGTATCGAATTGTAGCACCCCGAGAAAATCTCCGAACTAGAATTTGCTTGTTATTTTATTTTTGTGCATCTTCATGGTATCATCATGCATATTTTGTTCGCATGTTTTGATCGCAAGTTATTTTGCTAAAAAGATATTTTTTTGCTAAAATAATCCCGTGGTTTTATTGAACCCGTCCATCTTTTCTTATTTTCAAATTTAAATAAAACCATATTTTTGGGTCCGTTATGTGACCACTAAAGGTTTTCTTATTTTACTAATAATAAAAAAATAGACAAAAAGCCCGCTTAAAGTTTCAGCCAAAAACTAGCCCATCTAGCCTAGTTTGAACTATATAAATAGTCCATTCCCCTTATTTCTCCCAAAGCCTAACCTCCAAATCTGTCTAAAATTCCCCACTTCTATTGTGCAAATCAAGATCTGAAATCCTTCCAAAATTCTATCGCTAGCATCTCTTTTTCTCTGCGTCTAGCAGGCAACCTAGTCTCCCAATTCTCCTTCTTGTGCTTGGCTTGTCGGCCTTGTTTGCGTGGATGCCATGGACTCTATCTAGCTACCCGTGCTCTTTGTTCCATGCGACAACGCCAAACACATAGTTGTTCTGCTTCAATCGGAGACAAGCTCCCAGGCGCCACGCGTGCCCAAGTCCAGGTCGCCGTACGACCATATCATCGCCTGCGAGAAGACGCCAGCATGCAAGCATCAGCACAGACATGCCACTGCACCACCTCGATCTGCGCGCGTAGGTTCGGCTTCACCACTCTCCACTGGATCCTGGTGGGTCGGCATCTCCCCTGGCCACAGATGCTCCAGCCAGCCCCGCATGGGTCCTCTATCCAGATCTTGGAGCTGAAACCCCTTTATTTTTTCCCGTGCCTCGGGTTCAACACAGGGGAGAAAACGAACACCCACCATCGCATCAACAACGAGCGCAGCAACCAAGATTCCGTGTGCAGCTTCTTGTGTATCTCTTTATTTGTTGTTCAGCAGATATCAGCATACACCCCATCTACTCACTATCTGCATTTTGTTTCTATCTAGCGAGGAGGCGCATGCCAACTGTTCGACATAAGTCCCCTAAGAGGTTCGATCTCGGTTTTCTGCTATTGGTGTCTTCCATCTGTCGCTGCTCCGATCGGGCTACTCCTTCAACAAGTGTGGTCCAGTTTTGTCCGTTGACGTTGCCTTCAAGATCTTGGCATCCTCCACTTAAATTTCTATATTAAAATTGTTGCATATTAAACTATTCATGTTGCATACATATTTAGTTGTTTGGGATACCTTGCCGATTCACCTCATAATTAATATGGAGACCATATGCGGACTATATTTGTCTTATCGCGACTCGATTTAAATTTGTGTAGCAAACTGATGCCATGATTTGCCTTGCTAAGATAGCCTATAAATTATAGGGTATTGAAATAACTTGAATCGTTTACTTAATTGTCAGAACCCCGATTCCGCTTAATACTGCCTAGTTGCATCGCATCTTTGCCATGTCATGTATCATACATGCATCATGCCCAATCTTCTGCCATAGTATTAAATAGTGCACCCGATGTTTCTTTTAGTGTTTTGCTTCTTCGCGTATTAGGCCGTTGATTTGATGCGAGTATCGACAAGTTCTCCGGTGCATCTCCGGCAGTGTTTCCTAGGCGAGCATTCTTCCCCTTTATACCTATTTTGCGTTTATAGTCTTTACTTCCTCCTATTGATCTATTTCTATCCGTGTTGTGATGCTTTAGTTTCCGTGTATCATTTATATCCCTTGCAGCCTCTATATTTTCTTAGACACATCCTACTACCTATTGTTTGATAGACAATCGGTCTTGCGAGTCGTAGTTGCTTGCTCAGGCGCTGCTTCGCGTTGTTGTCGTTCCACCATTGATAGAAGGTTGGCACATGCTTAATGGTGGAGATGCTTAATGGTGGAGATGATCATGGCTTTTATTATAACTTGTTAATTAAAATGATGGAAATAGATATAATGCAGAGGCACCGGTGGGTGATAGTCAATATTTGGTTTTTAACCACCCACTTGTGTCCACCTAGGACCTGAGTTCTTGACACCTGTTCCGAGATCGAGCGCGCTAACCATAGGTGGGTGTGTGGGCACCCCATCAGTTTACTACCTAATTTCAAAGTACTGTGCTGGGGGCCACAAAGTAGTATGGGGCTTTATTACTATCATGTATGTATGCCATGCTTTACTGCTTTATTTATGATTGTGTGTGGAGCGCATGTATTGTTTAGGACCTGTGACATGTTTTTGCTGTATCGACAAATCCAGTCTTACTTTTGGGTTCCTAGTCGTTTACAGCCGTCGACACAAACCTTGGGTCCATCTTGGACACCGGCCGACTTTATTATAGGTAGCTTAGTGGGGTGGCCCCCATGTACTTGCTTTAGGTTTGGGAAACGCCATGTCCGAGGCCCCGTCGCATACCGTTGGGTGTATGTCAGGATCTTGCTCATATTCAGATCTGACAACAAGGGTTGAAGTGCGTGTGGATAGATAGGTGCACCCTTGCAGGGTTAATGTTTTTCGAAAAGTCGTGTACGCGGTTATGGACGACTTCGAGCATAGTTTCTCGATCATAGACAACTATAACTAAATGAATGCTATTATAATATGACTTGTATCTGATATGACTAGTAAGTTGGACAATCACCATGGAACGAATGAATAAAAATACCAACTGTGTGTGTTCCTCGGAATGACTTCCTCGTTTGGTCTCGAGCAGGAAATACCAGGAAGGATATGTTTGGTGTTAGTATCCGGTGGTTCCGAATAGGTCCTACTTATCCCTCTCTAATAGCCCATAGTTGCATCGAGTCTCTATAGGTTGTTTAGTGCATGCTTTGCTGCTGCTTCAGTCCACCATACCTATGTAGGCGAGAGCCGCCGAATTCTAGACTCATCGTGTACTGGCCTCAGTACTGACCACTCCCTTTTTCCTTTGCCCTTTGTCGGTACCCCTTTTGGTTTAGCAGGTTTGAGATTGATGGCGTTAGCAGGGTTACCCTTCCGGTTTGGCCTAGGCAGGGTTATGGACGCTATTGGTTATTCTTCAAGGCTCTTAGCCCAATTTGCTTCTTATCTGTACTCGGATGATTGTATCCTTTGCAAGGTGATTTGGATCTTTATACTGTATATTTGTATTCTTGACTCAAGGAGTCATTGTTGTATATATATATATATATATATATTTATATGGGTTCCATCGTGAACTATTGTGTAATGGTATTACTTTGTTTTCCACCCTTATGCAAGTGACTGGTGGGCACCTTTGAATCGTTTCTATGTGGGTTTGGTGGGAATCTCTAAAACTTGCATAGGGCCGATTCGAGGGTGTTACACTTAAACCTTTATTGTTATTTTCTTAGGTTTGTGTTGGTAATAATTGTTTCAATCCTTGTTTACCTTAAATAAAACTAAATTTCATTATCTTAGACAAATTTCCTAAACCTACCATTCTAAATAATGGTATATAAGTCTCTAAAAAGTTTTATAAAATATAAAGTTATCATGTATGTTGATTATAAATTATTAATCATTTCACATGCTATTTATTCTCACAAATAAATGAACTCATTCAAAATCCAAAGACAAACTCTAAAATAATTAAGGTTGTGTATTTTCCATAAATAAATATGAATATTATTTAGCTTAAGTAAAATGATTTCACTAACTTTGAATAGAAATAAAATATAACTTGCAATCAAAGTAATACTACTTTTAATACTATTTAGGGTGTATTGTGTAATAAACAATATTTAGTGTCATGCCGAATGAAAAAAGTTTTCAAGCCTGTACTTAAAGTGCTCGTTTATTAATATTTATGGTTGTTCCATAACAACTTAGAGTTTGTTTAAACCCTAAGAATAGCAAATTATAAGTTGAATACTCTTGTTCATTCAATAAGTTTTTGTTCAAAAGTTATTCTTTTAAAGAGTACATCACAACTAACTTGAATCATCTCTTTAAGTTCCAACACGAGTAACAATATTTATATAAGAAGTTTTTAGATATTTACCAACACTTGGGTGTTATAATGTTGTATTCTACTTTATTGTACTTCTAAGTCATTTCACAAAGTCTCACAAGTCTAATAAGAAGCACAAGTGTGAAATAGAACTAAAAGGACAACACATCCCAAAGAAATTATCACAAGTCCACAAACCCTAGATCATCGATGTTATTCCAGGGATTTTAAGTTCAAAATATTGCATAGCATTCCTTATGCATAATAGCATCTTGATCCTTTAAACATTAGTCATTACCGGACAAATGATGTAATTTTTAGATATTGGAGTTTATATTGTCTTGAAGACCTTGGTTGCATAATCTTGCAATCAAAAAGGCAAGTTCATACTTTCTCACGTCCTTTGATTATTTTCTATTAGGTATTTTTTCTCACGTCCTTTGATTATTTTCTATTAGGTATTTGTAATCTACTATTTTATCACCTGTATTTTAAAAGGATGATAGAAAATACTGTTTTTATAATATGACATATTAGTATGGCAGGCAAATGGAACCGTGGTATGATATATGTTGTTGGTGGTGCACAGGACAATATCATCTAGGAGTGGGATAGAGAAGTCAACTGGATCGTCTTCATTCGGCATGCTTAAGGACGACCTTATCGTGACGCTGCAGATTCCTCGCAAAGGATCCAGCACATGGGTGGAACCCCTTAGTGCCATGTGATACTTGGTGTAAATGATGGTATGTAAGGGGTTGTTGGAGGTAGGTCTTCCATTATGATGGGGCTAATAGGGGCATGTTCTGCTTACAGAATTGGGTGGGCATGCGGGGTTGTGCATAATGGCAGTGATTGTCTTGGATCTTAGACTAGGCCCCGCACCAAGGAAGTGTGGACGAGAATTCACCTCAGATGTGCAACAAGGCTAGGTCTCTTATGGGTAAAGCACTGCACCTCTGCAGAGTGTATAAAAGTGTGACATGTTACTCCCTGTTCCGGGAAGGATCTACGAACATGTCCGGAAAGGAACTCCATGAAGTTCTGATAAACTCGTGAAGGCTAACGGACATAGATCTTTAGAATAAAAGCAATCTTTAAAGAAATGTTTACAAAAACCGGCACAACTTATGACCTATGGTCTATGGCTATTGATAGTGCATCAAACAGTCCTCTTTAATGAACTTGCGGACGCTCGTACTCAACGTACCTTCTTAACGCTTGCTAGACTTTTAAGCCATTGAAGATGTCATCAACACCAATCGGTGATCGAAAGGATCACTACAAGAAGCTAGCGTTATTTCATAAAGCCAATAGAGTCAACGATGACATCAAGTCAACTCTGTAGAGCATTGTAGTAGCAACAATCGCAAGCCAGATAGTATTAGAGGTAGACTTATTCGTATAATAGTTTATGAGTTGTTATATCTAGTTTTCCTTTATAAGTTTATTCTTACTATCTATACTTAAGAGTCTCTCTAGATCTTTTGTAAAGCTTTGAATTGTAATCCATAGCCATACCCGCGACGTTTATGTTGGACCACTCTGAGGGATGTAATACTGACGAAACGATATTTTATTAGTGGTATGTCAACGACTTGCATACTGTACCATGTAGTGGTATGCTTGTCACCACACATAAGAAACTGTATAGCTGTATGGAGGAAGATGAAAAACAAGTTTGTCAAAACCACAACATTCGTGTTCAAGAATTATGAAAGATTGTTTCACATAAATATTGTTACACATTCATGTTACTTCGCAGCAACACATGGGCACTTGCTAGTTTCTCTAATTTAACGAGATAATGCACATTTGATCCCATTCGCATATGCTTTCTTTATAAAAAACACATATTTCAAAATGTTAGAACAATTCTGAAAAAATATATTCGTGTGTATATGCACATTCTATGGGCACATATGTGGTTTCATAAAAAAAACAATATGTTTTGTGGGTTGTGTAAAAATAATAAAAACAAGCCTTATTTTAGCATCTAAATTTGTTTTTTTAAGCCACACAAAATGTCTAGCTTTCATGAAACGGCATTGTGAGCACCTAAAATGTGGAGATGCATGTATTTTTTCTAAAATTTGTTAAAAATTAACTCAAATAAAGGAAGCATATGCACCCCAGATCAAAATAGCGATATCCTTAATTAACATGTTATACTACTATCCGTATTCAATAATGTGTACTTCTCCACCACACACTCTCCATGCATATGATGCTCCCATTTCCAAAAAATGCATACACCGCTCGTTGTGATGTACACCCTTTTGATTTCTATATGAAATGAAGCGCCAAAATCGTCGCAAACGGCTGTAGCCGGTAGCATGCATAAAGACAAATATTGCCCTAAACACGTTGCTATTTGTATTTTAGATTTACAGAAAAAACCAATAGGCCCTTTTGTTCAAATTCCACGAAGAATCTCCATATAAAACAGGAGGTCAAGAGGGACCTTGACCTCGGTCTGCGTGTGTGTTAATAAGGAGGTCAATCAACCAACATACAAAGAGATTATAACTTGTAAAACACGTTTGGTTTATATATTACCGGACCTAGCTATCCTAGCTACATACGTTACCGAGTACAACACGTTTTACATCCTCCCGTAATCACAAATTTATCTAAGTTGAGATTGTGCCTAAAAGCTTCCATTTGTCTAACTGATAAGGGTTTAGTAAATCGATCAGCCACTTGATCACCCATAGGTATAAACCTAATACATTGTCTTACATGCAACTAGGTAATAATTAAATTAAATAAAAATATAAGCAGGGACAGCAGCAGGAGGGACACGGAGACCGCTAACAAGAGAAGTAGCACGAGCATGCATCAGCCTACTCGGGGGAAACTGGCCAGTCCTGACATATTCCCCCATGAATTTGTCGTAGGCTGCATGCCACGCCAAGTTCTTCGGCTAGTGATTTCGGCCTTGGCTTTTGCCAATGTCCACCTCGTGATGGATCATGCTATCGAGGTCTGTGTCGATGGCTCTGACATAGAATGGGCAAAAAAGCCCCCCTACGATAGAAAGGAATCTGCCTGCACCGTAACCGCCTCAGCACGTAGCGGCTCTTGTTGTCCCTGGAGTACTTCCTAGAGTCCATGTCATGAGAATTCTCCTATTGATTTTTAAGAACAGTACTTAGAACTCATACATATGATTGAACTATATTACAACTCAAGAATTAACACTATATATAAGAAAATATTAAATTGATATCAAAAAGAATGCATCTTAGCAATAGTTTGATCAGTTCATATATCATTTCATCTCAACAAAATAAAAATTAATTGGATTAGAGTATATGTAGAACAAAGATTACAGTGTCATAAGTTTCATCAGGGATGGCGTAAGTGAACCAAGTACAAATTGCACAACATACTGTTTTTGTACATTGCCCCGGGTTCGCTAACTCATGCCTGAAAAAATATGACACCAATGTGTCTGCCACTCTTTTGAGAAAAATTTGAATCATTGGTCACAATAATAAATTGAAATGTAACCATACGAAACAATATTTAGGGATATACATATTCAGGTACAAAAATAATCCTAAATATTATAATTATAAATAACAAAAAATAAAACAAACTTCAGGTACATATAGAAACAACTTATGATCAAAATCATGCATATACATATGCATCATACGAATCATTCAAAAATCATAAACAATTAAAAGATCATATATAGTTCCATATGAGAATAAATCAAGGGCCTCATAATTTTTTCAGATATGGAGTTGACGAACAAAAGTACCACCAACACAACCTATATTATTTGTATACATTGCTGCCTTAGGTTCACAAACCAATCCCTGTAAAACAACACCAATAAATGTGTCACCACTTACTCTTTCGGAGAAAATTTCAATCATCGGCCTCAGTGAGAAACAAAAATGTAATTCTTACACACTATAAATGCATGTAATAATCATAGTTTTATGAATGTAGAATAAATCTGGCGGCCTCATAAGTTAAGTGAAACAAAGTACCAACAACACAACCTATATTGTTTCTGTGTCACCCCTGAAATCTTTTGGGGAAAATTTCAATCATCGGCCTCAGTGAGAAACAATGCAAAGATCATAGTTCATATGTGTAGAATAAATTTGGGGCCTCATAAATTTTTTTGAGATGGAGTTAGCAAACCAAAGTACCAATTGCACAACTTATATTATTGTACATTGCCTCGGGTTTATATGTGTCTCCCCTTGCACTGTTTTAGGGAAAAATTAATTAATTGGTCTTAGTAAGAAATAGAAATGTAATGTTATATGCATGTTGTGTATATAAATCAACACTCAGCTAGCAATCTCTAAAACCCCTAAAATCAAATTTTACAGATCAATTAAATTTACAACACAAGAAGAACCATATGAACAACAACAAGTTAAGCAAATGTAAATTTACTAGATGGCGGATGAGTAGATCTAATCAAATCTCCAAAACAATCGACCATTCAAACCATATAGATTCCCTACATCAAGAGCAAAAGAATCTATAGATGATTGAGAAAATCCTATGTATGAACAGTGAATCTGTGGCTACGACTAGAGAAGCTAGCAAATTAGTACTCCAGACACCTCATCAGAGACCTCCTCCTCAAACTCGGCATTCTCTGCGATTGTGTCGAGGAATTCTTCGTGGAGGATGGAGTCGTTGATGTAGAGCACCGACTTGCCTCTGCCTGACGCATGCCCCTCATCTAGATCTATCGCAGGCACCACAATGTTGTCGGCCACCTGCAGCTCGATGGCGATGGTGACTGGCTGGATGGAGCCCGAAGCCTCAATGACGCGGCGACGAGCGGCGTGCGTGCTTAGAGAAGCCGCCTTCGCCTGCTCGGCGATGACCGAGCCATCTGCTGCTACGCCTCCAACTGGCTTGACCTCCGGCTCGTCTCCATGCGTACACTTCATGGTGCAGCTAAGGAGGGCGGTGGTGTAAGCGAAGGAGCTTCGGCGCACGCGAAAGGTGCATATTGGGGTTTTGTGGGGATATTTTATTATTTGCCACCCATTACTTCAAAAATTTATAATTTGCCACATTGACCACCACATGTCAGTGACACATGGTGTGGTAAATAATAAAACTGAAAAATACACTATGGCAAATTATAAAATCACCTGGTTTTGTGACTAGACAGATTGGGATAATGACATGAGCTCATGGAAGAAGAAGGCTGAGCGGGTTTATATACGCAGGACCGTTGGTAGTCTTCGAGTGGATACGTGTGGACTCGTGTGAGTGGGGGGGGGGGGCTAGTGCACGATCTCCACTTTCTAACTGTATTAACAACATGCGCATGCTACTTCAGAAACATGCACGACGCCAGTTTTTGAGACAGGCGACATAATGACCCGCCTCAGCAGACACCTAGAGGCAATTAATATTTCTGACTGGTTGCGGTTGATTGATCTAGAGAGACAGCCAATAATTTCCGTCGTCTCGGGTTCAATTTAGAGGCGGTTTGTTTTAAAGACCGACTGAGGGGGGACTCACACTAGAGATGGCGCAGATTAACAACCGTCTGAGGTTAGAGTTAGAGGCGGTCAAAAAATTACGACCCCTAAGGGTGATGAACACAGCCGGTGGTTTGTATTTTGGAGGTAAACCAGCTCTAGGCACAGTCTCTAATTAACGAGTTTGTACTAGTGTGTGGAAACAAGACTTTTGGTGACCTAAGGAACATGCAGGATATTTTTGAAATTAATAGGACGATCAAGAGTATGAAAAGACATATGACCAATATGTTGTATTTCCATACCTTCTCCACCAGCCATGTAGACTTGTTCATTGCCGTTGTAGCAATCATGGATAGCCAACTTCTCAAGCTCTCCTGTGACATGATCTGTTGCACCGGTGTCACCGTACCAATGAGGATCCACTCCATGTGAGGTTGTGGTTGCTGAATTTGCCTGAGGCTCGGAGGTCACAAAGTACTTGTTGTATCTCTTGAAGCACTTGTTGGTAGGATACCCTGGTTTAGTAAAAATATGACAAGGTGGAATGATATAGTAGGCACAATTACCTTGTTGCTGTGGGTTGTTGTCGCGATAGCAACCACCCCCTCCGCCACCATTACCATAGGATTTAGGGTCGTTATAGTTGTGGTTGCATCCTCCTTTGTTATAGTTTGGAAAAAACCTGGGATTTTTATTGATGAAGAAGGGGATGCCTTGGGCATACCCAAGATTTGACGCTTGTACTTCTTGGATATTTCTTGGGGTGACACGCATGGCATCCCCAAGCTTGAACTTTAGTCCATCCTTCATCTCATTACTCATTCCTTCTATACACCTGAAATTTTTTCCTTCATACAAAACTTTACACAATCTTTATTAGCAACATTAGTGCACTCAAGATAAATAAGTCTTAAGGTTCAGTTCTAACACCAAACAAACTTCCATTAGAACACTAGCTACTGAATAACTTCCCCAAAAAGTTCAATTCCCCAAAAGAACTCAAAAAGGAACCAACAAGAAGCAAATGCAGAAAATGGCAGAAATTTGTCAAAACAGACCAGCAAGTAAAGAAGATTTTTTTGAAGACCTTCTGTTGCTCAAATCAAAAAGTGTTGAACTAACGAAAGTTAGATAACAACCTGGGGCATAAGCACAAAAATTCACGCCCCAAAAAGACGTTCAGAGTTTTTACACGAATTTTTATGGTGAAGCATAGAAATCTGTTTCGAGACAGCAACTTTCCCAATCATTACTTCTCTCTCATAAGAGGTTACTCTTGGCACAAAAAGCAAATAAAAAGGATATGGAGCGGTTATTACTGAAGTAATAACTTCCAAGACTCATCTAAAACTTTTGGGTTATCTCCCAATAAGTACTTTTCTTTAACGCCTTTAAGTTAGGCATAAGAAGCAAGAAAGAATCAAGTGTTCTCAAATGAAGAAGCATTAAAACCAAATTTCTTGCCCTTACCTCTCTTACTTTTATTCTTAACCTTGGGGAAAATATGATTGTTTGGTGGAGAAGAAAGGTGCATGGTCCCCTTTCCCACATCTATTATTCCTCCAAGGAGTTCTAATAGGGACCTTCCAAGTGTAATTTGTCCTTTTCCTGCACATTCAATAACAAGATAATCAGTAGAAATTATTTTCCCAAGGATCTTTGTAAACACTCCTTCAGCTATTCCAATAGGTAATATGGTAGCATTATTAGCAAGAGATATTTCTTTTCCTCCTTCAGTAAGCCCCCAAGTATTCAAAGATTTATAAATATCTTTGGGCATAAGACAAAATTCAGACATGATATCACAGCGAGCTTGAAAAGTTCTAGTGTTTATCTCAATCTTTACTATAGGGAGCCACTTTGATGGTTGAAAATTTCTTGGAACATAATTGTGATGCTCCCTAAGCGTATTATAGCAATCTTTTAAGCTAGTTGTGCTAGTCTCAAGAGTGTTCAATCTAGCAAATATTTTTGCGAAAGAAATATCAGTTTGGCTAGGCAAGTTGTAAGTGAGGATCAATTTCTTTATAGCATTTATAGAATCATCCTCATTACATTGGAGCAAATCTCCTCCTACAACAGAATCTAAAGCATATCTATAGCAAAGAGCAATCCCAAGGTAAAAACTGCTAAGGAACAAGCTTTGAGTCATTTTAGGCTCAGTTTTTGCATGTAGATCAGAGATTCTAGACCAAGCTTCCTTGAAGCTTTCCTCAATTCCTTGTTTAAAAGTGAAAATCATTTCCTCAGGTGACATAGTGATTGGAGCAAGGCTAGCATAAAGGCAACTTAAGATAGGAACTAATTTTTTTGTGTTTTTTAAAAATAAGAAAGCAAACTAGAAAGGAACTAATTTTTTTGTGTGTTTTTGATAACAAAACAAGCAAACAAAGCAAAAAGAAACTAAGCAAAACAAAAATAACAAAGTAAAGAGATTGGTTATGAGGGACTCCCCTTGTGAAGATGTCCTTAACTCCCCGGCAACGGCGCCAGAAAAATGCTTGATGGCTCAGTGTTGATGTAGAGCTCGTTGGGAACCCCAAGAGGAAGGTATGATGAGCACAGCAGCAAGTTTCCCTCAGTTATGAAACCAAGGTTTAATCAAACCAGTAGGAGCAAGGAAACACCCCAAAGGTGTTGCTAGCTGAGCATGGGCAGGGCGCACTACCGGTGCTAGTAGCAACGTGGAGACCTACACAACACAACCACAGAACTTTGTCCCCAACTTTTTATGAGGTTGTCAATCTCACCGTGTTTTGCTGAAAACAAAGGATTAGACGTATCGAATGGAAAGAAGTAATAGTTTGCAGAAAGTAAACACAAAGCAGTAAACAGTTTATAGATTGTATGTAAAGAAAAGGACCGAGATCCATAGTTCACTAGAAGTGGCTATCCTTAAGATAGATAACATGCTGGGTGAACAAATTACAGTGGGGCAATTGACAAACATCAAGAAAGCATACATGCATATACTAATCATATTTACTCCTTTGAGACTTGATTGGGCATTACAACATTATACATAGACCGCCATCCAACTGCATCTATGACTAATAATCCACCTTCAGGTTATCATCCGAACCCCCTCTAGTATTAAGTTGCAAGCAACAGAATATTGCTTTACGAACTGCGTGTAAAGTAAACAATACGATTCTTCTATGAACAAAAGATTGTTGTTTTCTCCCTAGTAGCAACAGCACATCTAGTACCTTAGAGATTTCTGTCACTTCCCCAGATTACTAGAGGCATGAACCCACTATCGAGCATAAATACTAACTCTTGGAGTTGCTAGCATCTACTTGGCCAAGATAGCTGCTAACAACGGAAAGCATGCAAGATCAAAAATAACAAAGACATGATAGAATCAATAATCAATCTGAAATAGCATCTCAATATCCATCGGATCCCCGCAAACATAACATGCAGAATTACAAATAGATGATCTTGATCATGAACGGAGCTCACAAGATCTAGACATGAAAGCGCAAAGGAGGAGAACCAGCCATCTAGCTACTACATGGATCCGTATTCCAAGGATGAAATACTCACGCATCGCACCGGAGGCTTGCATGATAATGAAGAAGGCCTCCAGGGTGAATTCCCCTCTCCGGCAGGGTGCCGGGAAGAGCTTCAGATCCCTCCTGATCTAGGGATGGAGATGACGGCGGCTACAGACTCTTTCGTGGATTTTTGATCGGGTACTTAGGGTTTTCGTCCTGAGGGCATCTTATAGGCGGAAGGAGAGGCTGAGGGGGTGCCTGGGCTGGCCACACCACCCCCTGGCGTGGGCCAGGCTAGGCCGCATGGCCAGGTGGTGTGGTGGCCCCTTGGCCCCTCTCCGTCTCGTATTCTGGCATCTGATGACTTCCGGAAAAATAGGCACTTTGGCTTTTGTCCCGTCCAATTCCAAGAATATTCATTTTCTGACTTTCCTGGAACCAAAAATAGCAGAAAACAAGCAGCTGGCATTGTGGCTCTTGTTAATAGGTTAGTCCAAGAAATCATATGAAAAGTACTCCAAAGTGTGGACAAAACACAAGAAAGTGGATAAAACCAAGCATGGACCATCAAAAATTATAGATACACTTGCAATGTATCAACATCCCCAAGCTTAACTCCTGCTCGTCCTCGAGTAGGTAAGTGATAAAAAAGAAAGAATATTTTTTAGGTGACATGCACCATCAAAGACTTGATCAAAGTATTTGTAAAACATTCAAAGCTGGGATCATAGTACTTCAATCATATCATGAAAGACAAAGTTCTAGCAATAAGACAAAGAAACTATGATGAAACATGAAAAGGCACAAACAAAAGATTCATGAATAACAATGCTTTGCAAGACGTTTGTTTGTTTCACATAAAGAAAACATAGCATAATAGTATTCAGCTTGTCCCTCATAGAGTAGCAAATATAGATGCATAGGACACCTTCAAAGTTCATAAGAGTGACTAGATACAAATAGTTTAAAACAAGCAATATCAAGTTATGCATCAATCAACTAGTCTTGGGACAATGCACATAGAACTAAGAATGGCCACTATGCTCTCAAAGTAGGTGCATAAAGATAGAAGGCGGAGACTCAATATAATGGTGGAAGAAAGGCCTTCATAGAAGGAAGTAGGGATTCAAGTCTCATAAAGAGCTTCCAAAAATTATGGTACTTATAGCTTTCATCTCTCATTGCCCCTATCATAAGCATCTTGAAATGATTAAGGTTAAAGTGAACAAACTATGGTGTACATGCTTGACGAAGTATAAGTTAGAAATCTCATGTCCCTTGTATACGAGGGTCGCTCATCATGCTACTCAAGTTTAGTCACCGGTAAGTTCTTGTCATCGTAAGTACATGTGTATCATAGAGAACCGCCAACGGGGTACCCCTTGCCCGATACGGAAGAATCCCCATATCAAAATGACAAGGCAAGCAGACAACGAGCATCTCAGCAATCTTCTTATTTACCATGGGAATATGGTGCTTTTTTCTCTCTTTCCTCTTTTCATAATCTTTTTTTTTCTCTTGTCTCTTTTTTCTCAATATAGGACTCTTTTTTTATAAGAAGAATGCTTCATAGACAGCTCATTATGGTTACGCTGCAGGTTTCCACCATGTCAGCATGGATTAGACCAGCGGCCTAGGCGTTTCTCTAACACATATACATAAATCCATGGACTTACAAGCTCCCCTTTCATTTCACACCGACGACATCCATATATAAAAGAGCATGATATCAACTAGGTAAAAGTACCAAGTGCAATGTTGAAAGCATTCCCCATGAAAGCATGGTTCTGCTAATTCCCAACAAATAAGTGCAAGCATATACAACATAGACGACACAATGGTTCAAGTTTATTAAGGGCAAGAAAAGTAAAGTGTGCCATCAAGTTCGTGAGAGCTTTAATCAGTAGTTTTCTCATAACAAGTTTAATTTGGAAGGTAAACAAAAACATGAATATACTTGGAATAGCATAAGCTAGTAGGTAGGTATGGTGGACTCTTTGGAATAACTTGGTTTAGGGAGTTGGATGCATGAGTAGAACTCATACTTGGTTGTGGAGGCTAGCAAAAGACTGGGAGCGACAAACTAAGAGAGCAATAATGGCCATAATCATGCAGAGCGACAAAACATCATTGATCAAAGCATAAAGTGATACTACAAGTTGAAAACTAAATGATCATAAAGGCTATGGTGACTTGAGATAGTCATAACATGGTGTGAGCATGTGCCAAGTCAATCCAAATAAAGCATCAAAGGAGAATACCACTATACTATGCCTTAATATGCTAAAACAACGCATGATTCATCCAAGGCACATTAAGCAATCTCAATTGTTTATAACAAGTCATGCTAAAACAAATAATACTAAGCATAAAGCCAAAACAATATCAAGCATGGCATGATATAGTATAGACCACAGTCAAAAACGAGCTCTTTTTACCACATGAGCATGAACTTTCCTACTCTTTTCCAAACCAAACCAAACTATTTGCAAACCAATGTATGAAAGAGGGGGTCCAACCAATTTATTCAGAAAACTAAGAAAACCAAGCAAACGAAAAACCAAAAAGAAAATGAAAAAGAAGACGCTCCAAGAACAACACAACTGTGCATGAAACAATAAAAATGAAGCGTTTGGAAGAAACCTGGGATTTTTATTGATGAAGAAGGGGATGCCTTCGGCATCCCCAAGATTTGACGCTTGTACTTCTTGGATATTTCTTGGAGTGACACGCGTGGCATCCCCAAGCTTGAGCTTTAGTCCATCCTTCATCTCATTACTCATTCCTTCCATACACCTGAAATTTTTCCTTCATACAAAACTTCACACAATCTTTATTAGCAACATTAGTGCACTCAAGATAAATAAGTCTTAAGGTTAAGTTCTAACACCAAATAAACTTCCATTAGAACACTAGCTACTGAAGCACTTCCCTCAAAAAGCTCAGTTCCCCAAAAGAACTCAAAAAGGAACCAACAAGAAGCAAATGCAGAAAATGGCAGAAATCTGTCAAAACAGACCAGCAGGTAAAGATGAATTTTTTCGAAGACCTTCTGTTTCTCAAATCAAAAAGTGTTAAACTAACGAAAGTTATATAACAACCTGGGGAAGAATCACAAAAATTCACACCTCAAAAAGAAGTTCAGGGTTTTTACACGAATTTTTACGGTGAAGCACAAAAATCTGTTTCGGGACAGCAACTTTCCCAATCATTACTTCTCTCTCATTAGAGGTTACTCTTGGCACAAAAAGCAAATAAAAAGGATAAGGAGCGGTTATTACTGAAGTAATAACTTACAAGACTTCCAAGACTCATCTAAAAATTTTGGGTTATCTCCCAATAAGTACTTTTCTTTAACGCCTTTAAGTTAGGCATAAGAAGCAAGAAAGAATCAAGTGTTCTCAAATGAAGAAGCATTAAAACCAAATTTCTTGCGCTTACCTCTCTTACTTTTATTCTTGACCTTGGGGAAAACATGATTGTTTGGTGGAGAATAAAGGTGCATGGTCCCTTTTTCCACATCTATTATTGCTCCAAGGAGTTCTAATAGGGACCTTCCAAGTGTAATTTGTACTTTTCCTGCACATTCAATAACAAGATAATCAGTAGAAATCATTTTCCCAAGGATCTTTGTAAACACTCCTTCAACTATTCCAATAGGTAATATGGTAGCATTATTAGCAAGAGATATTTCTTTTCCTCCTTCAGTAAGCCCCCAAGTATTTGAAGATTCATAAATATCTTTGGGCAAAAGACAAAATTCAGACATGATATCACAACGAGCTTGAAAAGTTTCAGTGTTTATCTTAATCTTTACTATAGGGAGCCACTTTGATGGTTCAGAATTTATTGGAACATAATTTAGATGCTCCCTAAGCATATTATAGCAATCTTTTAAGCTAGCAGTGCTAGTCTCAAGAGTGTTCAATCTAGCAAATATTTTTGCGAAAGAAATATCAGTTTGGCTAGGCAAGTTGTAAGTGAGGATCAATTTCTTTATAGCATTTATAGCATCATCTTCATTACATACTTTGATGGTTCAAAATTTATTGGAACATAATTGTGATGCTCTCTAAGCATATTATAGCAATCTTTTAAGCTAGTAGTGCTTGTCTCAAGAGTGTTCAATCTAGCAAATATTTTTGCGAAAGAAATATCAGTTTGGCTAGGCAAGTTGTAAGTGAGGATAAATTTCTTTGTAGCATTTATAGCATCATCCTCATTATATTGGAGGAAATCTCCTCCTACAACAACATCTAAAGCATATCTATAGCAAAGAGCAATCCTAAGGTAAAAACTGCTAAGGAACAAGCTTTAAGTCATTTTAGTCTTAGTTTTTTCATGTAGATCAGAGATTCTAGACCAAGCTTCCTTGAATCTTTCCTCAATTCCTTGTTTAAAAGTGAAAATCATTTCCTCAGGTGACATAGTGATTGGAGCAAGGCTAGACATAAAGGCAACTTAAGATAGGAACTAATTTTTTTGTGTTTTTAAAAAATAAGAAAGCAAACTAGAAAGGAACTAATTTTTTTTGTGTTTTTGATAACAAAACAAGCAAACAAAGCAAAAAGAAACTAAGAAAAACAAAAATAACAAAGTAAAGAGATTGGTTATGAGGGAATCCCCTTGTGAAGATGTCCTTGACTCCCCGGCAACGGCGCCAGAAAAATGCTTGATGGCTCAGTGTTGATGTAGAGCTCGTTGGGAACCCCAAGAGGAAGGTATGATGAGCACAGCAGCAAGTTTCCCTCAGTTATGAAACCAAGGTTTAATCGAACCAATAGGAGCAAGGAAACACCCCAAAGGTGTTGCTAGCTGAGCCTTGGCAGGGCGCACTACCGGTGCTAGTAGCAACGTGGAGACCTGCACAACACAACCACAGAACTATGTCCCCAACTTGCGATGAGGTTGTCAATCTCACCGTGTTTTGCTGAAAACAAAGGATTAAACATATCGAATGGAAAGAAGTAATAGTTTGCAGAAAGTAAACACAAAGCAGTAAACAGTTTATAGATTGTATGTAAAGAAAAGGATCGGGATCCATAGTTCACTAGACGTGGCTCTCCTTAAGATAGATAACATGCTGGGTGAACAAATTACAGCGGGGCAATTGACAAACATCGAGAAAGCATACAAGCATATATTAATCATCTTGACTCCTTTGAGACTTGATTGGGCATTACAACATTATACATAGACCGCCATCCAACTACATCTATGACTAATAATCCACCTTCAGGTTATCATCCGAACCCCCTCCAGTATTAAGTTGCAAGCAACAGATTATTGCTTTACGAACTGCATGTAAGGTAAACAATACGATTGTTCTATGAACAAAAGATTGTTGTTTTCTCCCTAGTAGCAACAGCACATCTAGTACCTTAGAGATTTCTGTCACTTCCCCAGATTACTAGAGGCATGAACCCACTTTCGAGCATAAATACTAACTCTTGGAGTTGCTAGCATCTACTTGGCCAAGATAGCTACTTACAATGGAAAGCATGCAAGATCACAAATAACAAAGACATGATAGAATCAATAATCAATTTGAAATAACATCTCAATATCCATCAGATCCCCGCAAACACAACATGCAGAATTACAAATAGATGATCTTGATCATGAATGGAGCTCACAAGATCTAGACATGAAAGCACAAAGGAGGAGAATCAACCATCTAGCTACTACATGGATTCGTAGTCCAAGGATGAACTACTCACGCATCACACCGGAGGCTTGCATGATGATGAAGAAGGCCTCCAGGGTGAATTCCCCTCTCTGGCAGGGTGCCGAGAAGAGCTTCGGATCCCTCTCGATCTAGGGATGGAGATGACGACGGCTATAGACTCTTTCGTGGATTTTTCATCAGGTACTTACGGTTTTCGTCCTGAGGGCATCTTATAGGCGGAAGGAGAGGCCAAGGGGGTGCCTAGGCTGGCCACACCACCCCCTGGCGCGGGCCAGGCTAGGTCGCGCGGCCAGGTGGTGTGGTGGCCCGCTGGCCCCTCTCCGTCTCGTATTCTGGCATCTAATGACTTCCGGAAAAATAGGCACTTTGGGTTTTGTCTCGTCCAATTCCGAGAATATTCATTTTCTGACTTTCCTGGAACCAAAAATAGCAGAAAACAGGCAGCTGGCACTGTGTCTCTTGTTAATAGGTTAGTCCAAGAAATCATATGAAAAGTACTCCAAAGTGTGGACAAAACACAAGAAAATGGATAAAACCAAGCATGGAACATCAAAAATTATAGATACATTTGCAATGTATCAGCGGTCGCAAGCTTATTGACTAGAGCCTTCACCTTATTGAAGTACACCACCGTCCTGAGTTCCCTCTTCTTCATCTCTTGGAGGGAGCACCGCAGGAACATGATCCTTGCGCGTGATTACGACGCCTGCATGGTCTAGATCGCCACCAGGCCTCATGCATCGTTTGATGTTCCGTGACCTGTACCAGGATTTCACGGGATAAAGACTAAAGGAGGTACGTAAGCACCTGTTGATCCCTCTCTATCCACACTGCATAGGCGGGATTCTCTAGCTCAGTGACGGTCTTCTTGCCATTGACCTCGCTCTCAATGGTGAGCTTTTTCAGCGGCGCCTTGATCGATCCATTGAGATACCCAACTAGTCGGTCACCATGGACCGCAGGAAGAATGACCTCTCTCCACACCAGATAGTTCTGGCTTGTGAGATTCTCATGCACCGTCCCGCCGAACGGATTCACAACGGGTGCCTCCAGGGACGATGAGCCTGGCGTCGCCATGGGTGGATGAGATCCGTAGATCGGTCAGAGTTTAGATGTGTGGAGGAAGAAGATGCTCTGATACCATATAAAATAGGAGGTTAAGCGTGACCTTGGCCTCGGTCCGCGTGCGTGTTAATAAGCAGGTGAATTGATCGACATACAAACAAATCACAACTTGTACAACACGTTAGGTTTATAGGTTACCAAACCTAGCTATCCTAGCTACATACTTTACCTAGTTGTAACACCCTCGCTTGATAAGGCTGAGTTCATGTGTATAGTGCTAATACCTGGATCGGTTCACTAGCATACATAGTACAAAATGATATCAAATATAACTGTGCATCATAAATACAACGAGTATGATCGAGAATTTACATTACATATTCAAGTACACAGCGAAAACATATACAAGGTAGATCTCCATCCTTCAAATGTGCCACAGGCAAACAATTGTTGAGTGGAGTCTCGTGACCTATGAACGATCACGCAGAAACGACATAACCTGCAACATAAAACGTTGCAGCCACGAATGGTCAATAAATTGAATGTATGGCAAGTAGGCTAAAGTGGATTACAATAGACCTATCAACTACATGGTTATTTGGCTAGGTGTAGTTCAGGCTCATTTGCATAAACCAATAGTTTTATCCTATTATTTCTAACAAAGTAGTTTTTCAATATGATAAATAGGACACGCTGGTTCACTCACAGGTGATCCTACCCAATTAAGTTCACCCAACAATTTTTAAGTAATTGAGAAATTAGGATGAGTGAGAAATATGACATAGCCTCAAAATCAGGTCGCTCAAATTGTCCATAACTAGGGACACGGCTAGGCACTTAGATTAGACACCCTGCAGAGGTTTGTAAACTTTACCCATGTGACCTGGTCAACCTGCTTGTACCACTACACTCATATTGTGTCGTGGTAGGGAGACGTCCAAGACGAGATCATTCGGGAAGAGCTTCCCAAAACCATCCAGGCACCATACCAAATTACACTATCTGTTCGGACTCGATCTGGTAGTCACTATTGATGATGGCGAGATTACATCGACTCACCATTTCCAGCGACATGTTCATGGCAGCGGTAGCTCCGATGGTGCACGCCTGCTATGGTTCAGTGGTCAGGGATGTTGGAGATGATGCTGACGTGGTTGGCCTCTTTGCGACGTGCTTGAAGATGTGCGGCACATCGGTTGCCGCTTCCTCTATAAACAGTGACGGGCAGACGGCGAGGTGCGGCCGTCGGTGAACTCCGGCGGGCTCGTGCGACCTCTCTGGTACACTACACAGAAGAGGAGATACATGAGACGACGCGGTCGATTGAGAGCAAGAGATCTGGAGGAATAACATGGCGAGCGGATGACGAAATTCAGCGAACAGAGATCGAGGTGTGAATTTGGATCATACAACTTGGTGGATAATGCATGGAGCCATCTACAACAAAAAATAACTTGGGAAGAGTTCAATGAAGTTATACTACGACCTTGTTCTATCGCCCAAGCATTAATGGCTAAAGAGGATGTTCTGAAGGAACTTAGAGCTTGCAAAGTCTTTGGAGACTTAGGACATGCATACAAGGAGCATCAAGATCAGTGCCCCTATTGTGATGGAATCCATCCAGCTGGAGAGTGCCCCACATCCCAAGTAACTTTCTTTCTATGTGAAGGGAACGATCATGTCCCTGTCTGTTTTCACCTTTACCCCATGGTACAACAAGTGAGTAAAGGAGTCAAGGATGGAATGTATCAAGCTCTCGAGAAGACCCATGAAGAATAAATCTCTATGGTGGAGCCCGAAGTCAGAGTCGTGCCTCATAAGGCCGCATCCAGTGTGACCACAAAGTGTTGTTACTCATGTGGAGAAGAAGGTCATATCTCTAGTGACTGCTCCAAGAAGCGAGAAAGGTTTCCTGAATTTGTGGTGAAGTATGAAGAAGAGGAACTAAGAAATCTCCTAACCTTAGAGAGACCTAGGAAGAGGAAGAACTACCACACCTCCAATGCGAGGGATATTAGCCAGCTATTGTGCTACAATTGTAATGAGGTAGGGCATTATACGTCACACTATCCAGAAAAGAAGAATGGAAAAGGAAACAAGAAAAGCGGATATGCTGACAAAATGAAGCCTATAAGGGATCTCAGCACTGTCACCTTCTACAAGTGCAGCGAGTTGGTACATTATGACAATAAATGCCCAAAGAAAGAGCTTCAAGCTACCATGTGAACATCAAGAAAGTATTCAACAAGCCAAGCTTTGTGACTAGTAAGTTCTTAGTTGATTCATGCATCACACTCCTAAATTTTCAATACCGGTGCACCGTTTTCATTCAGATCGAGGCATTCATGGATAAGAATAGTCACATATGGAGTTACTTAGAGGATCTGTTAAAGTGAACTCACTAGAGAAGAATTGATAGCTAGTACAACATGCCACAATTAAATCATGGAGATTGGTAGCACGCAAATTTCCCACTAGCTTATCTACATTGGATTCACAATCTCAGAGGGGAGAAGAAATTAGATATAGATGAACATTTACCTTTGGAGATGCTAAGTTCAATTCTCTTAAGGGGTTAGCCTCGGGTATATCACCCACACCTTGCTAGCCATTTCGAATCTTGGGACGAGATTCATCTTAAGGGGGTTAGTCTGTAACATCCTAAGAGTTTAGAAATTGGGACTAGAAAAAAAGTGCATTTGCACTGCATTGGCACGGCATCAATTGCATTCATGAAAAATTGGATTGCAAACACTAGTTTTAAACCCTAAATTGAATTACTAGAATGCATCTACAAAAGGAATACACATGGTTTTATGAAATCACAATTTTGAAATAGGGAAATTATTACCAAAAGGATCTTAGATTGATCCCCTGATTTTTAGAAAATTTTAGAGACAAAAATCACTTCCTTTGGAATCTATATGCAAAGGTTATTGAAGAAATAAGAAAAGAAAAATGAATAAAAAGAAATAAGAAAAATACAAAACCTAACTCTAACCGGGCCGGCCGGAGCCAGCCCACTCTACTCCGTCCCAAGCATCGGGCCGCCCCATCCAGCAGCACCAGCGGCCCAAGCAGGAGCACAACCGCATCCTGCCTCCCCTTTCCACCTCTGGCAAGTGGGCCCTGCGTTGTCGTCCCCTACCTGCCGATGGAGACGAACTCGGTTTGATCTGATCCGATTTCCCCCACTAAATCCGCTCAATTTGTTCACAAATTCGACTCCTCCTGCACCATATAAACCCCCTTTCGTCTCCTTGTTCCACCTTTTGCACTTTTAGGAACCCTAGCCCCAGATCGAGATCTAGGAACCCTAGCCCCAGATCGAGATCGACCTGATCTCTGCCGTCGTGCTCCTTTACCCAAGCTTTAGAGGTTGCAACATCCGTTGATTCCTTCACCCCCTCTCGCTCCTATTCACCTCTCTGAGTTCTGCGTCCACCACCACATCTCCTCACCGTTTCCCCCTCTCTGCAGAGCACTAACGTGGCCACAATTCATCGTCGGAGTCCGCGTGCCACCCTTCGCCTCCATCTGCACGCCTCCGACGTCCGAGTGAAAATCCATCCGTGCAGAGCACACCACCGACCCTCCTCATCCTCGTCCGCATCTCGCTGACCTATTCCCCATCGCCAGAGACCACCGGAGGCTGCTCCTCTGTCGCCACCCGACTGCTCCGCCACCGCCAGCCGTAGCCCGTCGGCATGGTGAGGATGATCCTCTCAGCCTCCGTCGGATCGTGAACTGCCACCCACGATTAGAAGTCCACGCTGAATCGTTACATGCCAGTAACGGCGCGCTGCCTGGCACCTGCGTGGCGTTCAAGTCAGTGATGCGGCAGCGCGTAATATGCCCAGGGAATATTCCCTTTAATTGAAATTGATTAGAAATTTGCACATATTTTGTTTAACTTTTAAAATTTATATAAAAAGATCTATAGATCCAAAAATAGCAAATAATATACCATTGGAAAGATAATTTCATGTAGAATAGTATTATGTAGTTGGATACAACAATTAACATATTTATTTCTCGTGTTGATTTAATTGGTTTAATACACTTTTTGGTGTAATAAATGCACAGAAAATAAACTACTGATCAGAAAATTACAAATGACCTATACCTGGAATCACAAAAAGGAGTAGAACCTTATTATGAAATAAAATCGTAGGTTTACAATACAGATAATTTTAAGTATATTAAAATGCATGCTATAGTATTTTAGTTCTTTAAAAAGATCTGTAAATCCTTTTGACGTGAATCCTTTTGCCCCTGCCTCTGAATTGAAATATCTATCCAGTAGTATTTTTCTCAAGATTTAACGGAACTATTCACAACTGAGGCATAATATTTTGATTAAAAGCCTATTAACTAGTTCTCTAAATTGCATAAATCGATTTTGATGTATTAAAGGTTTTCCATGCATATCATCGGTAGGAATGATCGTAAAACATTAATAAACTACTAAAACTTTTATTAAAGTGTCACGCATGCTTTTGTTGTACTTGTTTGATCTCTATGTGTTGTTGTTTATTTGTTGCATTGCTCTCGTGTAGATTGTGAGGATTGTGACCCTTGCGATTGCCAAGACTGTGTGTTTGACTCTAACAACTATCAAGGCAAGTGGAGCTTCATGAATGTCCCATTTATTTTCCTTATGTTTTGTAGCTCTAATTTTGTAGCTGCATGTATAGGACTATTATGGTTATGCTATTGTCCCACTATTGTCATAGTAATTCCTGGTTAGGTGAGCCACTATATGTTAGTCTTGCTTAGATGTGCTATTTAGATGAGGGTGGGATACACTATGACAAAGTATTGTTTTGAAAGGACAAACTTGCTAGGATTTTAAAAACAACTTAATTAATGAACTCTCTGGGTGGAATTGAGGATTGGTTCATGAATATGGGGCCCATTGTCGTCGGATTGATGACAAGTACGCCATGAGGGGGTCCTCGAGGCGTGCAGAAGAGAGGGGTGTGAGACGAACGGTGTTCTAGGACGGTGAGCACACAAGTTTACCCAAGTTCGAATCAGCCGGCTTTGGACGGATCCTACTCCTGCTAGCAATCCAGTAATACGGCAGAGCCGGAATATGGGTTACAAGGGTTAGCCTGTGCGAGTTGAGATTGTAGACTATTGAGGGTGCCCTAAAGGCTCTCCCTAGGATGGCTTATATAGATATTCTGACTAGGGTTTACAGGAGATATCTATCCGGCTACGACTAAGAGTCGGTTACAGAGTACATCTTGAACTACAAGTAACACTATGGGCCTAAGTCAGTAAGTCTTCTGGGCCTTCCCGTAGCCGAATTGGACTCCATTTCTTCTCCCTGACTAGGCCGCCCGTGAAGCAAAGCTCTAACCCGAAGTGGGCCACCCTGGTCAGTGAGGAACTATGAGGATATCCGGAAAGTATATCCCCAACAGCAGCCCCCGGAAGTCTCCAAGATCCAAAGTCATATTCATCATCATCTAGCTTGATCTTCGGCTTGCAGAATCTTGAAGGGTTCCCGAAACTTCACAACAAAAAATACGATCCGGGTCTCAAAATAAGTCGGACCTATCAAAATGTTACTCGGACTTTCTAGCTTGATTTTCAAACTTAAGCCAGAACTTGGTCTCTGACGTCATCTGACACTCGTCATGGTCAAGTCACGTCATCTGGCAAACATCCTGTCAGCACGACCGTTGGTGGGTTCGCCGTTCGCGGAACCGAGACGCCATTTCAATGCGTACGCAGAGATCGAGGCGATGTAATCATCACGTGGGTCCTTCTCAGTTCCTTCCACGATGCGTGGTGTTTACACAGTGCCCTTTGCACGAATCTTGGCGCAGGTAGGTGGTTTTAAGGGGTGAGGATTTTCCTTCTCCTCTCTTCACCTGTTCCCTTTGCCGTTTCTTCTCCTCCACATCTCCCCAGCGCTCAGAGCTCTCCCTCCTCCCAGATTTCCTAGCGCCGCCCATCCAAGGTCACCGGCGCACCGGAGAAATGGCTTCCTCTTCCTCTTCCGGTTGGCAGCGGCAGCGGCAACAGCTACGGCAGAGAAGGAGAGCAACCGGGGAGTCTGGATCCCATGCCTCCTCGACGACGAGAAACTCCAAGGCGTGGAGAATAAAGGTCTCCTCCGTGACGGCGACTGGCGGAGCAGTTTCGGCGAAACCATCCCCCACCCGCGCGCCGGCGAGCGGGTCCACTTCGGCACCTACCTCGACAGAGGTTTGTCTTTCCCTCCCTCGGAATTCTTTTCCGAGGTGATTGATCATTACGGTGTACAGCTCCACCATCTTCCCCCGAACTCCATCTTAGAGATGAGTTCTTACGTAGCTTTGTGCGAGGGGTATCTCGGCATTACGCCGAGTCTCACTTTGTTTCGTTTCTACTTCCATATTCGTAGAAACTCCATCACTGTCGGTAATCCTTACATTACCGGCACTATTAGCCTTTCTGTTAGACGCGAGCGTAGTTATCCTCGCATTTCTGCCAGTGAGTCGGTCAAACAATGGCCAGCCACTTTCTTCTATCATAAGGATATTCCTGCTCCCGGCAAAGCTACTGCTTTGCCGGCTTTCATCGACGGATCCACCACGGCCCAACCGTCTTGGGACAAGGCCCCTCCGGCTCTCAGTGACGATCTGATCAGGCGGATCGAATATCTGATAAAACACAAGGGCTTGAAAGGATCCGACCTGGTCCAATGCTAGGTCGCACGCCGGATTCAGCCTCTCCAATACCACGACGACCGTCTGATGCACTCCATCACGACGTCAAAGAATGATTCCCTCCGCATCAGTCCTAAGGCTTTAAAGCAACACGATTACATAAGCCAGATCAAATGGCTGATCAAGGAGCGGATTGAAAGAAAGATTCCGGACTTGTCTCTGGATATGCATACAGCGGAAGACCCTGTAGTTCCGGTAAGCTTCAATAATAAACCCCTTTATGTGTTTCACCCTTTAAGTTATTTCACAATACTGAGATGTTTTCTTCTTTTCAGCTTGCCGACCTCCCCGAGTCAGAATTCGCTCCACTCGAGGGATATCCTCTAGAGTTTTCTCAAGAGGCGGAACTGGTCCCACTACCGGAAGTTGTGCCCAGGAAGCGCAAAGCTCCGACAGTGGCCGTCAGCACAAAGGAGGTGCCAATCGTGAAGAGGTAACTTTCAACACAACTTCCGCCTTTGTACCTTACTCGAATTTTTCTTCCGAGATGTAATGTTTTTCGTTCTATTACATTCTCAGGGCTAAGCAGCTCATCAAGGGTAAGGGGAAGGGAACTTCTTCGAAGCCCTTGCGGCAGACGAAGCTGACTATAGCTTCTCCTGTCGTGGATCCTCTGACTCCTGCCCCACAACCCTCTGCAACACCGGTGATCATTCCTTCGTCGGTTTCCATAGAAGATCTGACTCCTTCAACGGGGCCAGTGATCCTTGAATCGCAAACTGACGCCACCACGGGTGGCTCAGGTTTAGATAAGGGTGAACCCTCTTCGGGTAATGATCCCTCGATAGAGACCTTGCCGAAAACCTCCTGAATAATCCGGGACTTGCCAAATTTGGCTTGTCTCGGAAAACTGTAGAAGAAATCCAGCTTCTGGCCCGGCAATGCCTAGAGAGCCGAAATATCTCTACCGAAGAAGAAGCATAAGAGGCGGAGGACATCAAATACTCCGACCTTCTTGAACAAGTCCGCCTTCGCAACGAGGGACTTAGAGCTAGTGTGCTTCCACCACCTCCGGTTATTCCACTCACCCTTGCCGAGAAGGTTACCACCGAGGTGAACATGTGTCTGAGCAAGCTCACACATGAACATCATGTAAGTCGGAATTCCAACTCACAATTTTCTTTATTGTACTTTATATCATATCCTCTAGCCCCCAAGCATGAAGTAGGATATACAATCTGGGTTTATGCTTCCTTAGGATGCCAAAGAATGAACTAGTGTAGCCCCCAAGGCTCGTGCTGATATTAGTAACAATATTAGCCCGAGCCTTCAGTAGACTTCTGACTCTAGGTATTCTGACTTACAGAAAGTTAATTCATATAACCAGGATTTGTTGAAGAACATCTGCAACAAGCGGAGAGAGATAAGAGCTCTCCGACTTGAAAATGCTGAGCTGAAGGTCTCCAAGGATGAGGCCGAAGGTAAACATTCTGAGACTCAAACCTTGTCTTGTGTTTTCATAGTCGAATATTTTTGTTGAACTGTTGTTCCTTTTGACTTACAGCACTGGTAAAACAGTCTTGCACTATGATTGAAGAGGCCGAGAACCTCAAAACCTTGGTGGTGGAGAACAAAGAACTTCGCCAAGAGCTGGATAAGCTCAAGGCGGATCATGAGAAGAGCATCGCTCAAGTTCTCGAATCCTCCTCCATGGCTACTGATGAGTGTGATCATAAGATTGCGGCTCAAGATCAGAGAATCTCGGATCTCAACGACGAGCTTTGCAGAGAGAAGGACCTTTCCGAGGCGCTCCGGGCTGAACTCCGGAGTCTTCAAGAAGAGAAGACCAAAGTTGACGACGTCATCTTCGGTATGTTTCCATCTTTCTGACTTGTGTATTTTCTTCGACTCCTTCGATGTCAGATTTTTTCTTAACCATTTTTGTGTTATATATATAGGTCCTCTTAACTTGACGGACTCTGCTTCCACCGAGCCTCGCACCCACCGACTTACGCAAGTCGGTGATTTACTTCATGACTTCCGCCAATCCATCGAGGACATTGGCGAAGCTCTTATGGTTCCGGACATGCACAACATGTCGGACTTTCAGGTGTGAGACAAGGCGAAGGAGATGTCGCAACTCGTCCGGGACTAGAACATGTACTACGCGCGATCCGCGGCGCAGAACGCTCTCACCATGGTCATGAGCCACCATGGAAATATGGAGATATGGCAAGTAACCAGAGGGTACTGCAATGTGAATGAAGATGGCCAGGAGCAAGATATCAATGCCATCATGGACTCCTGCGCCGGATATGGGTGTCGCGTGGATGACTTAACCAGTTATGACACTCCCTTCTTCACTCGCGTGGATACACCGCCCCCGCCTCCAGAAGAAGAAGCTGAAGTTTCCGACGATGATCAGACCGTATCGGATCTGAACATCTCGGAGCGTTATCAAACCGAGGCTGATGTATCCAGCGAGCCGGCAGCGCCTACCTTTTCTCCTGCACCATAGATTACCAGAACCAAATGTATTATTCCGAGAAACGTTATGGGTCTGTAAATATGCAGTACTATAATTTTGCTAGTGCTAAGCTTTTAATCTATTCAGCACTTTTGGCTTTAAATTTTTTGTGTGCCTGAAATGTTTACATAAGCACTTATACTTTTTCGTCTATACTTATCGTTTATCTGGCTTTCCGCCTCATCCCTTTCATGAGCCGGCTAAACCTTCTGCACGGAAACTTTGCCGAGCAATGGAGCTTAATTGCTAAACCAGTTTAAACTCGGAAACAAAGCCGGCTTCCAGTACCAACAATTCACTACTCAGAAAATACCCGCATCCGGCAATCAGACAAATAACCAAAGTATAGACTAGAAACTTTAGAGTTATACCCGAATGTAACATTTTTTAGAATTGGAAATTTAAACCAGAACAAACATGAGCATAAAGTACTTTCAAGTATTCTGGGATTTTCGACTATGACATGATCATTCAGAAATAAGATGGTAAAAACTTCTCAAAAAATACTTGAGGCAACCAAAACTTTTATTTCTCACAGAGCATGTACATATGTATGATTACAAAGAAGGATAAACTAAGAATAAAAGGGACGTAGCTGAGCAATATTCCATGGTCTGTCTAACTCATCCGGATTTGTACTACCTCTAGCTCTCTTTCTCTTCTTAGTAGCAGGTCTTTCTTTGACTGGCCTCATGTCAGTTAAGTAGTACGAACCATTGTGCAATACTCGACTAACTAAAAAGGGCCCTTCCCATACCGAGGAAAGTTTGTGCTTTCTTTGTTGCACAATCCGGAGAACCAAATCACCTTTATTGAAAGATCTGTTTCTGACTCTCTGGCTATGATACTTGCGTAACTTCTGCTGATAGGCTGTTGATCTCATTTCAGCAACGACGCGAACTTCTTCGACTAAGTCGAGATCATTTTTTCGAGAAATCTCAACATCTTCTTCGATATACGCAGCCACTCTAGGAGAAGTGTGAATCAGATCACTAGGAAGAACTGCTTCTGCACCATAGACCAAGAAAAAAGGTGTGTATCCGGTTGACCTGTTCGGAGTTGTTCGTAAACTCCATATTACAGAGGGTAATTCCTCTGCCCAAGCCGCCGCAGCACGTCGTAGTGGTGCTTCGAGTCTCGGTTTTAGGCCTTGTAGGATTAAACCATTTGCCCTTTCGACTTGTCCGTTAGCCTGTGGATGTGCGACTGACGCAATGTCAAGCCGGACATTTTGTTCATTGCAAAATTCGGCCAATTCTCCCATAGAGAAATTACTCCCGTTGTCCATGATAATACTATGTGGATAACCATACTGGATTATAACATCCTCGACAAACCTTTTGGTTGTTGCCCCATCACAACTAGTGACGGGTTTAGCCTCAATCCATTTGGTGAATTTATCCACCATCACTAAGAGGTGAGTAAATACACTTGGAGCCCGTTTAAACGGTCCTACCATGTCAAGCCCCCAGACCGCGAAAGGCCATGTTATAGGTATTGTTCGCAACTGATCAGCTGGAACATGAGCTTGTTTGGCGTACTTTTGGCACCTTTGCACGTCTTGACTAATCGTTCGGCATCTGCCTGAGCTGTAAGCCAGAAAAAACCGTGTTTGAAAGCTTTTGCCACTAAAGATTTAGCTGCAGCATGGTGACCACACTCGCCTTCGTGGATTTATCTTAGGATCTCCACTCCTTCTTACGGAGATACACAGCGCTGAAAGACCCCAGAAACACTCCACTTATAGAGCTCACCTTTAACTATAGTATAGGCTTTCGCTCGTCGGACGATCTGCCGGCTCAGAACCTCGTCTTCGGGTAATTTGCCATCTACCAGATAATCAAGGTAGGGTTGAGTCCAGCTGGGAATCACAGCCAGAACTGTTATTAGAGGTGAGTCGTATTTGGTCGGATATTCCTCATCCACTCCTTTTATTGAGGGAACTTTGAGGTGCTCTAAAAAAGCGTCATCCGGGACCTCTTTCTGTGCAGAGCCTATCCGAGATAGTGCATCTGCTTCCTCATTTTCTGCTCGAGGGATGTGTTGAACCTCAAACCCTTTGAATGATTTAGATAAATCATCCACGACAGCTTTATATGCTGCCATGTGTTTATTTGCATTACAAATATCTGACACTTGCTGAGCAATAAGATCCGAATCTCCATGACACATCAAACATCGGATGCCGATATCCTTAGCAATCCGGATTATGCATAGTAGTGCTTCATACTCGGCAATATTGTTTGTCGCTGTGAAGTGGATCTGCAACACGTATAGAAGTTTATCTCATTGGGGTGATTTGAGCACCACGCCAGCCCCCGAGCCCCCTCGAGCCTTAGACCCATCAAAGTATAGGGTCCAATATTCCGACTCAGGGAGGGTCATATTCTCCTTCGTCTCTGTCCAATCAGCAACAAAGTCGGAAAGGATTTGGGATTTGATTGCTGTCCGGGGTTTATACTCAATATCGAAAGCTGAAAGCTCTATGCCCCATTTGGCGACGCGTCCTGTGGCGTCACTGTTGTTGATTATATCCCTCATGGGAGTTGTGCTCACCACGATAATTGGATGCTCCTGAAAATAGTGTCGTAGCTTACGAGATGCTAGAAAAACACCGTAAGCCAACTTTTGATAGTGCGGATACCGCTGTTTTGATTCTGTTAGGACGTTGCTAACAAAGTAAGTCGGACGCTGCACCAAGTGTTCCTGATTTTCCTCTGGTCTCTCCACTACCATAACGATACTAACGACTTTGTTTGTCGCAGCAAGATAAAGCAACATCGGTTCCTGTGGTTCTGGTGCAGCAAGGATAGGAGCAGATGACAGTACTTTCTTCAGGTCTTGTAGTGCAGCTTCAGCTTCGTCGGTCCACACAAAATCCTTGGTCTTTTTTAAGAGTTTGTATAATGGTGCGGCTCTTTCACTGAGCCGGCTTACAAATCGACTGACTGCAGTGATGCAAACAGTTAGTCTTTGTACGTCCTTCAGGCGAGTAGGCCTGGAAATATTGAGTATAGCCTTGATTTTGTCTCGGTTCACCTCTATGCCTCTTTGAGACACGATGAAACCTAACAATTTTCCGGCTGGGATTCCAAAGAAGCATTTCTTCGAATTAAGCATGATGTTGTATTTTCGTAGATTGGCGAACGTTTCCTCCAAGTTGGAAATCAGTGTTTCCTTCTTTTTGGACATCACCGCAATATCATCCACGTATGCATGTACATTGCGTCCGAGTTGGTCGTGGAGGCAACGCTGCATCATGCGCTGGTAGGTAGCTCCTGTGTTCTTTAGCCCAAAAGGCATCATAACAAAACAGAAGGTTCCGAAGGGGGTTATGAATGAAGTTTTGACTTTGTCAGATTCCTTCATCCGGATTTGGTGATAACCGGAATATGCGTCGAGAAAATAGAGAAGTTCTGAGCCTGCCGTAGAATCAATAACTTGATCAATCCTAGGCAGAGCGAATGGATCTTTTGGACAAGCCTTGTTCAAGGCAGTATAATCAACACACATCCTTAAATCAGTGGTGTCCTTTTTAGGGACCATTACAGGATTGGCCGACCACTCAGTGTGGATGACCTCTTCTATGAATCCGGCTAACTCGAGCCGCGCTAGTTCCTTAGCTATTGCCTTACGCTTTTCATCGCTGAAACATCGTAAGGACTGTTTGATGGGTTTAGCGTTCGGGTTTACATTTAAAGAGTGCTCGGCAAATTCCCTAGGTACTCCGGTCATGTCAGATGGCTGCCATGCGAAGATGTCTTGATTTGCTTTGAGAAACTTGACGAGTGCACTTTCCTATGCACTATCTAGGCCTACGCTTATCTGGGTCACCTTGGAGGGTCATCATCCTTCAACGGCGTCTTGTTCGTCTCTTATGATGCCTTAAACTTCGGATTCGGCTTTGTCACCTCCTTCTTTGTTGCGGGCATCTCAGACGGATCCATGCTCTTCTTGATCTCCTGGTACTCCTGGGCATGCAGCACGACTTTAGCAAAGGCGGAATTTCCATCCTCGCACTCTCGCGCTTTTTTCGGGTCTCCCCTGATGGTGATTACGCCGTTGGGGCCTAGAATTTTCATCATATTTGTAAATGTAACATGGACGAGCCATAAAAGCCCAGTAAGCCGGACGTCCGAATATAGCGTGCTACGCGCTCTTGAACAGGACCACTTCGAAGGAAAGTGCCTTCGTCCGATAGTTCTTTGGGGTTCCAAAGGTAACATCCAAAGTGATTTCTCCCAGGGAATTTGCTTGTCTTCCTAGGATAACTCCGTGAAAGATCACAGAGCTATGGTTCAGCTGGGTCTCCGAGATCTTCATCCGGCATATCGTTTCGACATACAGAATATTGATAATGCTGCCACCGTCCATGAGAGTCTTGGAGAAACCATAACTGTCAATACATGGATTGACGATTAAGGCATATTTTCCTCGCCTGTGTAGCTTAGGCGGATGATCAGCACGGTCAAATGTGATTGCCACTTCCGACCAGTCCAAGAATTGGGGGACAGCCGGAACTGTTGCATTGAGCTCATGTAGCACTCCCTTTTTGACCTTTGCTGGTTGAGACCCGAGGAAGGTGACATAAGTGTCTTTCTTGGTCAGAAAATTTTTCTTCCCTTCCGGCTTGGGATTTGAAGCATCGGCTTCCTCCATGTCGGAATCTTCCTTCGTCTCTTTATCTTTTTTGGGATTCTTCTTTCCCTTCTTCCGCTTAGCTTTATAGCCAGTAGTATCATCTCTTTTAATGTCGTCATTGAAACGACACTCGGCGTTGGTGTGGGACGAGCCCCCATTGGCGTCTAAGTGATGCACACATGGGTTATTGGCAATGTCGGCCCAAGTGTAGGTTCTGCCTGGTTGCTGGTCTCCTCTACCTTGAACTCTCGAAGTCCCACGGCCACGCCCGCGGCCTCCGCCGCGTCCTCCGCCGCGTCCTCCTCATCCAGATCTGTAAGTAGCAGTGACCACTGCCATTTCCGCATTAGGTTTCTCTTCCGAGGTATTTTTGCGCTTCTGAGCTTGTTGCTTTGGTTGTTTTGCCGACTATGGCACAACTAGGGCGCTGAGTAATTCCTCTGTGTCGTCGTCAGCGTCTGCATACTTGCTCGTTGTTTCTATCATTTCTCCCAAGTCAGTAACTTTGTCACACTTCAAGCGATGATGTAGTAAACCAATTGGGAGACCTGCAATGAAATCTTCAATCGTAGTTTGATCATTTACTCCTTCACAGGAGTTCTTGGTGTCGATCCATCGTCCGAGGTAATCCTGGTAAGTTTCTCCGGCTTTCTGGGTGCAACGCTGTAGGTCTCCGACCGTACAGGGCCTCTGATATGTGCATTCGAAATTCCGAAAGAACGCACTTTGCATGTCATACCAGTTATGGATGGTGTTCTCCGGAAGTTCATTGAGCCATGATCTTGCCTTCTTCCGCAACATGAGTGGGAGATATCGGGTTGCGACCAGGCTGTTTCCGCCTTTGGCACTGCAACAAGCTTGGAACAAATCCTGTAACTAGGTATCTGGCCGAGCAATGCCGCCATAGGCTTAGATATGTCTTGAGATAGCAAATCCTTTCGAGAATCTTGTAGCTCTGATGCGTGGTCCGAAGCACTTTGGGCCCACGTAGATATCATCATTTTCGTAGCACCGCGCCTCTATGTTGGAGTTGATCCTGTGCCTTGCGTCATTCGGGGATAGAGATCGTCCCGAGTGTCGGTTGTGGCTGCGGTGCCTTGGAGCTGGACTTCGGCTTCTGCCACCACCTCCTCCACCACGACGCCCTCCATTGCCTCCCTGGGGGACGTTGTGATGGCTACTTGGCGGAGAGGGTGGAGCAGCTGGGTTGTTTCCGGCTGATCATCGGCCTCCATCCGGAACATCATTATTCCGGTTCCAGGGAGGGTCTTCATTGTGGCGAGCCCCCTGCCGGCTTGTCTCGGCACGGTGTCCGTCATTTCTTCGTCCGTCGTCCGGACGGCTTTCATGTCTAGGAGGTGGCATTCTTTGTCGATCCTCCTCCCGACGTTTCTCTTTATCATTGTCCCTGCGGTCTTTCGACTCTCGACGGGGCGGGTTCCTCGGATTTAGTGCAGCGATTGCCTCTTGCTCTGCAACTGGGTTAACGTTACGCCAGTCACGGGCAGCTTTGTGGTGCTATCCCGAAGATTCCGGTTCTTGAGTAATTGTCCTCCTGGTGATCGGAACGGTGGTGCTGCTCCGGAACGCGCTGGGGTCTTACGTCAGCCCATGCCGGGTCTGTACGACACTGGTCGGAATCAGAGACCAGCTTTTGACTTCCGGACATGGCGACCTTTTGCTGCTCCGGTCCCTTGTTGAGTAATTTGATGCCCAATCGGATCTCCTCCGGGCCTGGATTAGCCGATAGAATTTCTCGGGCCGCTATGGTATTCTGTACAGGGGTTGGATACACCCAATCCCCTTTGCTATCTTTCCAAGGCTTCCCCATCTCTTCTCTAAAAAGGATGGCGTGAATCTGCGGGAATTGGTTGTCATTAGTATGACGCTTCCTAGTCTTCTGGTATTGCCTGGAGTTATACTTCTCCGCAGATGCTATGCGTTTCTTTTCCTCCTCAATGTTTTTGTCTTCATCGAGGAGTACTTGACGACGCGCTTCTAGGTCCTATGCCCTCTCATCTAGTTCTTCAGCAGTAAGTTCTGCAGCTGTAGGAATAGGTGTGGTTAATGCAGCATCGATGAATTTACACGCACCTTCAGTGATCACGTGTCCATCCACCGGTTCTTCTTTTTTGGGCTCGTCTGGGATAAGCGCTCCATCCGAGTCTTCCTCGTATTCCTCGGCAATCACCCCCTCTGTCGGAGAGTCTTTTGTCGGGGTCTTGTTCTTCTTGTTCTTCTTGTTCTTCTTCTTCGCCTTCTTGGCAGCGCCGATAGCAAAGACGGCTTTGGGTCAGTTTCCCGGAGTCAAGCTCTGATCGGTACTTTCGGACCTCTAGATCTCGGGATTATCTCCGATTACCATGTCATCCTGCGCTATGGGAGAGTGTTCCCCGGATCCTTCATCCATGGCTTCTCCTTCCTCTGCAGCTTTGGAGTTATACTCCTCTTCATATTCCGCGGAGAACTTTCAGAAATCTACCGACGTCATCGATTCATCCGAGGATGCGGGTACGTCGGCGTTTGTTCCAATCGCCTCTAGCACAGAGTCGGTGTTGTCTCCAGCATCGGCAGAGCCGGATCCAGATCCCACATATCCGACGAAGTGCGACGCGTGCTTCTTGAGGTACCTGCGGCTCTTGCGATCGGCTTTGTCGAAACTTTTGATGGTCTAGGGAATTGCATCTACGCCTGAGTTTTGCATTATCATACGTCGCAGTGTGTACCTTAGGAAAGGCCTGTCTGTCCTGGTGTCATCAGAGCCGGAACCAGTGTCGTTGATATGTTCCTCCTGGATTTCAACTTCAGCGGGTGGGTCGATCTGGGATTCAGTCTCTTCAAGGAGATCCACTCCAGATTCGACTTGGACTGCTAGGTCTGCTTCAGGTTCGGATTTCTCCACTATCTCAGAAACTGGTGTGGGCTGGGTGGGATTAGGGTTTTCTGAGATCCGGAACTCTGCTTCCTCCGCGGATAAAGGGGATCCAGAAATTTCCTCTGCCTCTATCATCACCGCTGGGGTGGGTAGGACAGGTTCAGCAAAGCCGATGTAAACATTGATCTCGCCGAAAGACATGATGGTGTAGGAAGTCATAGCCTCCCTAGCCAGAATCCAGGTCTCGTCAAGAACGATGAGAGGGATGTCACTGGCATAGAGGATGCGACCAACGGCGATAGTCTCGTCGATTCCGATTCTTGCAGATTCCTCTCGGAACGCAGATCCGAAGCTCACTTGCCCCACGGTGGGCGCCAACTATCGTCGGATTGATGACAAGTACGCCATGAGGGGGTCCTCGAGGCGTGCAGAAGAGAGGGGTGTGAGACGAACGGTGTTCTGGGACGGTGAGCACACAAATTTACCCAGGTTCGAATCCGCCGGCTTTGGACGGATCCTACTCCTGCTAGCAATCCAGTAATACGGCAGAGACGAAATATGGGTTACAAGGGTTCGCCTGTGCGAGTTGCGATTGTAGACTATTGAGGGTGCCCTAAAGGCTCTCCCTAGGACAGCTTATATAGATATCCGGCCTAGGGTTTACAGGAGAGATCTATCCGGCTACGACTAAGAGTCGGTTACAGAGTACATCTTGAACTACAAGTAACACTATGGGCCTAAGTCGGTAAGTCTTTTGGGCCTTCCCGTAGCCGGATTGGACTCCATTTCTTCTCCCTGACTGGGCCGCCCGTGAAGCAAAGCTAACCCGAAGTGGGCCACCCTGGTCAGTGAGGAACTGTGAGGATACCCGGAAAGTATATCCCCAACACTCATGTCTATGGTTTACCTGAGTATCTAACTTGTGGATGGCCACCCAGGTTTCAGAGAAATGATTGGTGTCTTTGTTTGGTAGCTTACGTGTATAGCCATATGCCAGTGAGTTATGGATGGCTGGATGAACTTAGTAGGTCATGGTGAACCGAGCTCTTCAAATCCAGAGGTGTAGTGAATTGTGGTAGGTTGGTATGGTGCGTGGAACTACTTCCTAAATTGTCTCTTCTTGGGTTTCTCCCTATCATAACTCAGAATGCGTGTCATGGTACGAGCGGGTCGACCAGGTCATATGGGTAAAGTGTACAACCCCGGCAGGGTGTAAAACTAAGTACTTAGTCGTGTCCCCGGTAATGGATGATTGAGTTACTGAATTATAGAGGCTATGACATGTCTCGCTCATTCTAACTTTGTAATTTCTGAAACTTGTGGTTGAACCTAATTGGGTTGTGTGTTGATGATCAAATGATTTATAAATGATAGGATGAAATTATTTTTGCTGCTGCAACTAAGCTGGAACGCCACAAGCCAAATATGCATGTAGTGTTTAGCCTTGTTGTTATCTCATAGTTCCATTTGCCAATACATTTAAAGTATTGACCACTCATTAGCTGTAACCTTTCATGTTGCATGTTATTGTTCCGAATATTCTGAGTGATCTTATAGTTTGCGAACCTCCACTCAACAGTTGTTCGCCTATGGCACAATTAAAGATGAAGCCTATTATTTATTTATTATGCTTTCGTATGCTACTTGAATATTTGAGCTAGCTTTGTGCTATGTATTATGTAATAATTGTAAATTCTGGATTATTTGATGTAATAGTTGTTATCGCCACATTTGGCCAAAGGAGGAGATGGGCCGTAATCAAGATGGGCTTGGAGGATACATATATACAACGTATTGCTGGATCGGCCTTGTGCGTGGATTTGGGCTAAATTGCCCGTGTATCTGTATATTGTAGTAGGTTACGTTTCGGTTTAAGTAAGAGATAGAGTTGTTAGGGTTATTCCAAAGATAGAAAGTCTCCGGACTATAAATATGTACCTAAGGTTATTGAGAAAAGGAGGACGATCACGTTCACAACAAACACAATCTCGGCGCATCGCCACCCCTTGTTTTTAGGGTTTTTCTCGGGTAAGTGTCATGCTGCCTAGATCGCATCTTGCGATCTAGGCAGTACATGCTTATGCGTTATTTAGTGCTACTCGTGCTGAAGCCTTGTTGATGGCGAGTAATACTGTTATCATAGATCTGTTTGGGCTAGCATCGGTACTTTTTTGTTATGATTGCTTAGTTATGCTGCCTTTATTTATCCCGCTGCCTTTGCACCTTTTTTGGGTGTAAGGGTAGCATCTTGCTTGATCTTTATTTAGTTGACTTGATCTGTTATAGTTATGCCTTGTTTTCCAAGGTTTAGTTTTATATCCACATGGTCAGGCCTTGCAAACGAGTTGAACGATCCAGTAGTATGTAAGGATATGGTTTGCCAATTCGAGAGGAGTTGTTCCGGGAATTGACTTTACGTCGGTTGTTAGGCCTTCTCTAGGGTTAGTTTTCTATCATCTTTTGTATCTACCAGGCTCAATTACGTGTAGGATGTTCCAACTATGTGGTGAAAACGTTGAACTGTCGTAGATCGATTTAACTTGTATTGATGAAGCAAAACCCCATGTTATCGTAGATCTAATGCAGAACCATGGGATAATCGGCTCTAGGAGCCGATTCATAGGGAAACCTGGGAGCCGGTCGCGGCTCGAATTTTACGTATGTTTGTTTGCCATGCAGGAAAATCATCGAAGCAACCCATCACCTTCCTGACCAGGTATAGGTCAGGTGGCACGCCCTTGCACCAGCCGGGACGTGTGCCGGAGTTTTGCAGGCCGTTGCCCGAGGGACCAGGGCCCACCAGCAGTTCTGGGAGCCTCCCGGCTCTTCGTGTTGCTCGTCGCTGCTCGCCGGTGGGTTTTGACAGGCAACACATTCTGGCACGCCCGGTGGGACACTCAACAGCATCTGCGTCAACATCCGACGCTGCAATGGGGGACAGGCCGGTCACGTACGACGATCTGCCTGAGGAGCACAAGGCGAAGTATGATGATATCAAAGCTCTCTTCGAAGCCGATCTCATCGGCTCTTTCGAGAGGACCCGTAAGCATGGCATCAGGTGGAAAGGGTTCTCACCCGAAGGTGCTCTTGATGAGGTGGATCTGTCTGTTCCTTCAGAGGAGCGCACCAGAGCTCTAAGACAGGAAGTCAATTACATGGTGGCTCATTCTCTTCATCGCCATTCTGAGAGCCTAGTGAACGCTTTCGAGCGCATCGCGGTTCGCGTAGTTCAGGAGATCATGAAACATCAGTACTCTCCGTCGGGACCTACTCTAGGGACTCACCAGGGAGAAAGACCGCTCCAGACCAGGCCACAGCTGCCATTCACGCTTGCGGCTCCAGAGCCACCAGGGGCACCGGCGTACGTCGTCTACAAGGTTGGAGGTGACCCTGGCGATTGCCAATTCCTGTTTGAACCACCTAAAGAAATCCCACATGGATATGTGTGCACCTACGTGCCGGACTGCAATAGTCTGACGCGCACGAACCAGATTGCAACCGCAGGGATTGCTGGGGCAGGAGTTTTTGGAGCAGGGGCTTCGGGAGCAGGTATCTCTGGAGCAGGGATCTCTGGGATGGACGCTGATAAACATGCATGGCTAGCCAAGTATGCCACCGGAACGAGTCATGAGAATTTAGCCCCTGCAGCTCAAACGGTGGAGCAAATCCGTACTATCTTGAGAGACCAGTTCGGCTTCGTGCCGAAGAGAAGGACAATCGGCTATTCCAAGCCGTACCCCAACGAGTTTGATCTGATTCCGCTGCCACCCAAGTATCGGCTCCCTCAGTTCTCAAGGTTTAGCGGATCAGAAGGGTCGAGCTCGATCGAGCATGTGAGCCGATACCTGGCACAGTTAGGCATGATTTCAGCATCGAATCAGTTACGCGTAAGGTTCTTTGCGCAATCTCTGACAGGACCAGCTTTTGGGTGGTACACCTCGTTGCCGCCGGATTCGATCCATACCTGGAAGCAACTAGAAGAGAAGTTCCACGTTCAGTATCATTCAGAAGCTACCGAGGCTGGCATTGCAGATCTGGCGCAGGTGCGGCAAAAGCGGGGAGAAACGGTAGCTGAGTACATTCAGCGTTTCAGGACTGTCAAGAACCGATGTTATTCGGCTCGTTTGACTGAGAAAGAAGCAGTCGAGCTGGCAGTGTTGGGTCTCTCAGCACCTATCAAGGATCTGGCTTTCCAAGTAGAATACAATTCATTGGCGCACATGGCCCAGAAACTGACAATGTATGAACAGCGCCACCCTGAGTTGTACCAAGACAAGTTCAAACGTCCGATAGGCCTGGTCGATACAGAAGAAGAGGATCCCGTACAAGACCAGGAGGTGGCCGTGGCTGAATGGGCTCGGGGGGCAGATCCTGTGTCCTGCAAATGGGTAAAACAGCAAGGGCCTGCAAAAGGATTCGACTTTGATGTAAGCAAAGCTGAGCAGATATTCGATTTACTACTGAAAGAAAAGCAGCTGAAGTTACCCGAAGGCCATAAAATCCCTACGGCTCAAGAAATAAACGGGAGACCATACTGCAAGTGGCATCACTCATTCACCCACACCACCAATGATTGCAAAGAGCTACGTCGCCAGATCCAAACGGCGATAGAACAGGGCCATCTGATCCTTGGGCAGTTCGCCATGAAAGTAGACACAAACCCGTTTCCCGGCGTCAACATGGTAGAACACAGCCACTCCACGAGGCGTCAGTTAGATTTCTCGTTCGATGTTAATATGACAGGGCCTGTGTACCACCATGGCTCATATAAGGAGGAAGGCGGTCGCTCTCGGGGCAAAGAAAGAGAGGAGGCTGTCCACGCGACCGGCCCTATTATGATGACAGGCGGTATTTAACCGAGGAGCAAGTGAGAAGCGTGCGATATCAGAAGCCACACTCCACGCATCTCCTTAACAAGTATGAGCGTCAGTATGACCGACGTCGCCGGCACGATAGAGATGATGGAGGATATGAGCACCTCGCTAGTGAAAAGTCAAAGGAAAAATAAGGCGTGGGTAAACATTGGGATTGTCCTTTCTTCAAGTATTGCTGGGACGCGGGAATGAGCCGATTGCCTACAATCGACAACTGCCCGGAATGTGGACAGCAGAAGGAGGACACAGGTCCAGTTTCAGTGTTCAAGCGTCTAGGGCCTCTCCCGCCTCAGAACAAACAAGGGAAGTCATCTCGAGCAAAAGATCTCGAGGAACCAAAGGGTGAAGAAGAAGAAGAAGAAGAAGAAGACAGATATCACCGGCCAAGGTGGTGTCCCGATGGACTCAGGCACACCTAAAAGCGTAGAGTTCAGCGACTGCGTAACCTGGAGGAAGCCGAAGCACAGTACCTCCACGCTTTAAGGAAAGCACGGCCCGATCTAGCCGTGAAAATTCGGCAAACCTTGGAAACGGAGGCTCGTCCGAAAAGGAAGGAGTGGCGCCCCAAACCAATAAAAGCCGATGCAAAGACATCGGCTGGCACAAACATGGTGTTCATACTTCCATCAGAGTTTTGCGCTCCAAGGACCAAAGAACTACCAGTGGCACAGTTCGACTGCGGACCACGGCCGGTCATCTTTGAAAAGCCACGAGAGAAGGGCTACAAACATCTGAAAGCCCTGTACCTGCGAGGTTATATCAATGGGCAGCCTGTCCGCAAGATGTTGGTTGACACCGGAGCGGCAGTCAATATAATGCCATACTCCATGCTACGGCGTTTGGGACGCTCCACTGCAGATCTGATCAAAACCAACGTCACGTTAAGCGACTTCAACGGCCAAACTTCAGAAACGCAAGGCGTTCTGAACGTGGATCTGACCGTGGGCAGAAAAACCATCCCTACGTCATTCTTCGTCGTTGACAGCAAAAGCACCTACGCTGTCTTGCTGGGGAGGGATTGGATTCACGCTAACTGCTGCATTCCATCCACGATGCACCAGTGCCTAATACAGTGGGATGGAGATGAAGTGGAGGTCATTCAGGCAGATGATTCGATCGAGATCTCCATAGCTGGCATGAACATCTGGGAAACAGAAGACCAAGAGCCGATCTCTGGAGTCAGTCTAGACGGCTGTGAACGCATTGAAGCTACAAAAAACGGGGTGAGGCTGGTCTTATCCACTGGCCTGACAGAATAGCAAAGACCACGATCGTAAGTGGCACGGCCGATCCCCGCGATCGGCCACAAAAAATAAAAAGCAGTAATCTTACGACAAACAGGTCATGCAGTCGTAGTAGGGAGATTCCCTGCCATTGTGGAGCACAAATAAGTTGTAAACCTTCTTTCACTAATGCAATCAAAAAGGGGGCTGATTCCTGCAATCGGCCCAAATTATTTTTGTTATCCTCACCAACTGTTTGCCCCGTGTTTAGCATCGATTTAGCAGGTGACGGAAAGCTAGGGTATGGGTTTACCTCCGCTGATGAGCTAGAGGAGATTGACATCGGTCCTGGGGATAAGCCACGACCAACATTTATCAGCAAGAAGTTAGATCCGAACCTGCGAGGTCCGATGATAGCTTTGTTGAAAGAATATCCAGACTGCTTTGCCTGGGACTATACAGAGATGCCTGGGTTAGACAGGAGTATCATTGAGCATCGACTCCCGCTTAAAAAAGGGTTTCGGCCATTCCAGCAGCGAGCACGACAGATGAAGGCCGAAATTTTGGAAGAAGTCAAGAAAGAGATCGAGAAAATGTTGACAGCTAGGTTAATCAGGCCATGCAGGTATGCTGAGTGGATTTCTAGTATCGTACCTGTAGAGAAAAAGGATGGCCGCTGGCGTGTTGCCATAGATTTTCGGGATCTCAATAGAGCTACTCCAAAGGATGAGTATCCGATGCCGGTAGCAGAGACACTGATCAATGCAGCTGCTGGTCATAAGATCTTGAGCTTCATGGACGGCAATGCCGGTTACAACCAAATTTTTATGGCTCCGGAGGATATACACAAGACTGTGTTCAGAGTCCCAGGTTCGGTGGGGTTGTTTGAATATGTAGTCATGACGTTTGGACTGAAGAATGCCGGCGCCACATACCAAAGAGCCATGAATTACATCTTCCATGATCTGATCGGCAAGCTAGTGGAAATTTATATCGATGACGTGGTGGTCAAGTCTGCTTCAGTGCAAGGACACCTGGGCGATCTGCAACGCGTCCTGGACCTTCGGGGTACGGATGAATCCAAAGAAAATTCGGGCTACGGATGAATCCAAAGAAGTGTGCCTTCGGGGTGACGGCCGGTCAGTTCTTGGGTTTCTTGGTCCATGAACGCGGAATTGAGATCGGCCTGAAAAGTCAGGAGGCAGTGCGAACAATGAAGCCACCTACCACAAAGAAAGAACTGCAGTCTCTCATCGGCAAGATCAACTTCGTCAGAAGATTCATCTCCAATCTGTCAGGAAGAATAGAGCCATTCATGGGACTGGTGAAAATTAAATCTGATGAGTAGTTCCTCTGGGGGACAGAACAACAACGAGCCTTCGACGAGATCAAAGAATATCTAACGAAGCCGCCAGTGTTGATTCCGCCCCAGCCAGATAGGCCGTTCTGCATTTACTTGTCAGTAGTTGACACGTCCATCGCCTCGGTGGTGGTGCAGGTTTATGATGGTCTGGAGCGAGTTGTGTTTTACATCAACAGAAGGATGCTGGATGCAGAGACAAGGTATCCTGAGATCGATAAGTTGTGCCTCTGCCTGTTTTTCACCTGCACCAAGCTGCGCCACATCTTGCTCTCAGCGGAGATTATCATTATATGCAAATCAGATGTCATAAAACATATGCTGTCGGCTCCTATGTTGAAAGGCCGACTCGGCAAATGGATGTTTGCATTATCGGAATTTGATATCCGGTATCAACCCGCGAAAGCGGTTAAAGGTCAGGCGTTGGCCGACCTTATTGCTGAAAGAATCAACACTGATATTGCAGCGCTGTCTATACGAGCATGGGCCATGTTTTTCGATGGATCGGTTTGTGATGATGGTTGCGGCATCGGCATTCTACTCGTGTCGCCCCGGGGGGCAACATATTCCTTCTCCATCAGACTATCTACCCCTCGCACCAACAACGTCGCTGAGTATGAGGCGATACGCAAGGGAATGGAGTTGCTCATCGAAGCTGGAGCAGAAGAAGTGGAAATTTTTGGAGACTCCAAATTGGTGATTTCCCAACTCACGGAGGAATACAAGTGTGAGAGCGAGTCGCTCTTCCCATTATGGTTGCAATGTCGTGAGCCGATGGCACAGTTCCAGTACATAAACTTTAACTGGATCCCGCGATCGCAGAATACCGAGGCGAATGATCTCACACAAATGGCTTCAGGCTACAAGGACGTGGCAGAAGGAACTGATGTTCAAGTACAGTTCCTGGAGGCGGACGACTGGAGAGCCGATATCTTCAATTACTTGAAAGGTTCGGCTCGGGGGGCACCTAAACGGATAAGGTACAAGGCCATGAAGTATGTGCTTATCGGGGACGACATGTTTTACAGGACTCTGGAAGGGTTACTGCTCAAATGTCTGGGGCCAACCGAGGCCAATCGGCTCCTGCACGAGGTACACGAAGGCGCCTGTGGAACTCACCAATCGGCTCACAAGATGAAATGGTTGATCAGGCGATCAGGGTTTTATTGGCCCACCATGCTTGAGGACTGTTTTAAGTACTACAAAGGGTGTCAAGCATGTCAGAAATTTGGAAAAATTCAGATGGTACCCGCGTCAGCAATGAACCCCATCATCAAGCCTTGGCCATTCCGAGGTTGGGGCATGGATATGATTGGCAAGATCAATCCTCCATCAAGCAAAGGCCACATGTGGATTTTGGCCATTACGGATTATTTCACTAAATGGGTGGAAGCCGTCCCTATGAAGTCAGTGAACTCGAAGGATGTTATCGATTTTGTGAAAGAACACGTCATTCATAGATTCGAGATCCCCCAAACTATCACGACCGATGGAGGTTCGGTCTTCATTTCTCACGAGTTTGGAAAGTTCTGTGAGGACACGGGAATTAAGCTGATCCGATCATCTCCGTACTATGCTCAAGCAAATGGGCAAGCTGAAGCGTCCAACCAGAGCCTTATCAAGCTGATCAAGAGGAAAGTCGATGAGCACCCTAGGCGTTGGCACGAAGTTTTGTCAGAGGCTTTATGGGCTTATCGCATGTCGTGTCATGGAGCGATAAAAACCTCGCCATACCATCTAGTCTATGGACAAGAAGCCGTATTGCCCTGGGAGATTACGGCTAGATCGAGACGTGTCACTTTTCAGAACGACCTAACAACTGAAGAATATGCGGCCCTGATGAGTGACAGTGTTGAGGATTTAACTGAGCTTAGGCTGTGGTCGCTTGAGAAAATCAAAGAGAACAAGGCCAAGGTAGCTCGTGCATATAATAAGAAGGTGAGACCAAAGGAGTTCCACGTTGGCGATCTGGTATGGGAAGCTGTATTGCCATTGGGGACTAAGGATGCAGCATACGGTAAATGGTCTCCAAATTGGCACGGGCCATACAGGGTCGATCAAGTTTTAAGGGGGAACGCGTACATGCTTGAGGAGCTGGACGGCGTGAAATTCCCAGTGGCTGTCAATGGTCAGCATCTCAAGAAATATTTCCCAAGCATGTGGGATGATGGACAGTGAAATATGGGGGCCGATACATGAAATCGGCCAATAATAAAAACCAAATATATATATATAGCCGATGCACAGCCATCGACTCTAGAGGTTTAAACTGCTACGAACAGGTGTCAGTTTACATGAAGAAGCTACTGAAGGAATGCCTCGAAGGCGTGGAGGGCGTCAGCACGGACACGATCCACCTCAGCGATCTCGGCTTCGTCATCTTCGTCCTTGCCCATCACTAGCTGCTTGTTCAGGGCACGTATTTCTGCCAGATCAGTCTTCAGTTGAGCTTTGAGGCCTTCCGCTTCGTCTTGGGAGCGGGCGATGAATGCTTCTTTGTCACGGGTGAGTTGTTTAGTCGCCCGGACCTTCTCTTCAAGATCTCCCAGTTCCTTTTTCAAGGATGCAAGCTCGGCGGTGCTGACAGAGGTGTCAGTTTTGGCATCCAGAGACGCCTTTTTCTCGTTGATCTGCTGACATTTGTCTGCAATGTTGGCCTTCAGTGGAAGTTGGGCGCGGCGCAGATTAATCCTCTCACGAGCCAACTTCACCCTTGACCCGTAGAAAGACAGAGTTACAACTGGCCAAAGCTTCACCTGCAGTGCTACTGGAAGTTGGTCCTTGATTTCAGCAAGAACACTCTTCACCTCTTCAGAACCCTCGATCAACTTCTCGATCGGGGAGGACAGCAAGGCTTTGAGACGCTGGAATTGAGGTAGAACAACCCTTGCTCGTGGTTCATCGTTGGCAACAGAGAGAGTTGGTTCGATGGATTCAGGGTCGAACGTCAGCAGGCCTGAGATATCACAACCCTAGCAGGCCGAGATGGCATCAGTATGCGTCCAACATGGAAGGAAGAGCCGAACGTACCTCTCCTAAGGTCAAGGGGATAGCAGCTGACGAGACAATCGGCTTGTGTGTTGTTGCTGGGGGCTTGGCCAAAGTGGTAACCGTCTCAGCTACACCTTCAGGGATTACTAGATCCAGCCTTACGGCAGGCATCGGCACTTCCCCGGCTTTTCCACTAGAAGTGCCAGTCGTCTGCATGGAAGGTGCTTAGCCGATGTAAATAAGTGATGAATCGGCAGATATAAAAAAAATAATTGGTAAGAGCATCGAGGGTGATGACTTTCGAAACCTCCTGGCTCGACGAAGAAGTTTGCAGCCCCTTGCGAGCCCTCTTGGGGCTCACAGCTGGCCCCGCCTCGACTGATGCTCGGGGGGCAGTAGGTGCAGGAACCGGCCTTTTCCTGGAAGCCGATGGTGGCAAATCTGGCTGGCTCGGTGTGGTGGTCCTTTCAGAGTTTGTTGGGCCCGATTCTCCTCGATTGGATTGTGTGTCCCCGCTGGAGGTGTCTTCGATGGAACCCTGTAAGAAAAGGAGAGCTAGTAAACACAAGCATGTTTGCAAGGATGAAAGAGATCGACCAAGGCATGGATCAGCGTACATGCGAACTTTCTGGAGAGGGGCTCCGGCGCCTCAAAGTCTTCCTGACAGCTACCTTCCTCACCACCATTCTTGTTCTAGTTGGAACTCGAGAGGCGGCGAACCCAGAAGTGGCTTGGATCTTGGAAGCCGATTGTGGTGATATCGGCTGGTTCTGCATCACGACCTTTTTAAAAGGTGGCGAGTTTTTGCAGAAAAGGACCACAGGAGCTGGTGGGAAGAATTCGAAGGGGGAGCCATCATCGTGTGTAGGTTCAGGACCGTCTTGTTGCTGCAAGGAGACAGAGCGGGTTATTAGAAGGATCATTTGTGAGCTGCATCAAGAAAATTTACAGTTAATAGTACCTGTTCTACGGGGATATCATATTCAGCATCGAGCTGTTCCAGCAACGGTCCCAGAGCTCTCCTGAAGGCATGAGTCTTCCACATCGACCACCAGTTCCCAAAACCATCGGTTGATGAAGCGAAGGTGAGGTTGTTAGGAATTGGGATGGTCAGAGCATCGAAGAAGGAATAACACCTTTGACTGGTGAGAGGATCGGGCAGGTCAGCTCTGCTCTCTGTAAGATGGTGGAGAAAGAAATGGGGAGGTACTTGTCCAAGGCCAAATTGCCGAGCCGCTACGACCGGCTGGTAGAATTCGTATCCAGGCTTGATTATTCTATTGGATGTGCTCATACCAACTGGAAGGAAGCAGGGACGGATCACAGTGGAAAATAGCTGCCGAGTGCTGGTGTCATCGGCAAAGTTGTCTAGCGTAAAGGAGATTGGATTTTCAAAATGTTCCGATTCTTCCGTGTAAGGAAAGAAGATAGGATTGTCCAGGCCTTGGAAGAAAATGCTAAACCACTTGGATGCTTCCTGAGGGATCAGTTTGCTACCTGGCAGTCTATACAGAGCTTGGCCGTAGCTGGTGCATCGGATCTGCTTCCCTTTGGCATCTGGAAAGGTGCAACTCGCCAAAAGAGGGAAGTTTGGGACATGGTTTTGAAAATACAGTTGAGACCATAGCTGAATGAACCACCAAGGACCTCCTGTTTTGATTGCTATGCCGGAGGATAGTTTGATAGACATCAACTGGAGATATTGATATACTTCTCCAAGGAACAGTTTGCCGATACCAAGTTGAGTGCCTCTGGCAAGTTCGTAGGCCAAGGAGAGATAATTCTTGGTTGGAGCAAGGGAAGGGCCACAGAATATGAAATGTTCCAGCCAGAAGTTGAGGAAAGCTGTGTGTTCTTTCTCTGTGACAGGGCCTTTAGTTTTCATGTGGCTTTGAAGATAGGCACCCCAGTTCGTGCAGGCTGTCTTAGAAGAAAGTTTGTAGGGAACCTTTGTCAGCTTAAAAGCAGAAGAGCTGGGTGATGTAACGTCCAGACCAGTAATCATCACCACGTCTAACAGAGTTGGTGTCATGGGGCCATGACCGAACATGAAGCAGTTCAGAGCATCGGACCAGAAATAGCCGATGGTTTTTAGAAGATTTTCATGTTTCTCAAGGGGAGACAATGACAAATACAAGGCATCGGCTATTCCCGTGGTTTCCCATTGGGATTGGTAAGTTTTGGCTACCCTGCTGTACCAAGAGACCCAATGTTCAGGGGGATTAGGCCAGGCTCGCAAGCAGTCGGCCCAAGAATTCAAATCTAGGTTTTGGCTTACGAAGGGGATTCTGTTTGCCTCGCAAGAGATCAGATGGGCAGGACTAGATTCTGTACGGGGACCAAGACAGAGAGAATTTGGGAGAGAAGGATGCGGCAGCAGGATGTCTGAAACCTAAAATTTAACGGTGGAATAAAGCATTAATTCAGGTGTTTGCTATTAATTCTAGCACCGTGTTCAGACTGCGAGGAGCAGGCGTACCTTCAGACCAGAGACCGCTGCGCTGGTATTGGACGATTCCGCCATCTAGTTTGCCGGCGGAGATGGATCTATGCGATTGGGGATCAAGGGTTCTTGTCGCTGTAAGCTCGATCTATGCGGTGAGGAAATTGGAGATCTGGTTTAGCCTTTTTGAAGAGGGTCGCAGGCTACCGTTTGAAGTTGGAGAGTGGCCGCTCAGATTTATCTAAATATGCGACCAAATTTGACTTTGTCAACGTTTGTGGGGAAAGTCGATGTGTTACCATCGGCTCGTTGGGCTTTGACTTGGTTGACCATATGAGCGTAGTATGGTGAAAGCCGATACATTGCTATCGGCTTCTGGAACGTTGACCTATTTTGACTATCGGCAAAATCGAATTGGGAGGGCAATCTTTGTTGATTCAAAAGACGATTGTTTACAATGGAGCCGATTGCTTACAAAAGGAAATCTGCTATTAGTACTACTACTACTAGTTCCTAATCTAGAGGCCGGTGTCGTCGCCGCTGTCTTCGCCGTCGTCGCATTCGCTGTCATCAGCGCTGCTGCCGGCGTCGTCTTCGCCGCTGCTGCTGAAGATGTCAGCGGGGGCCTCCTCGTCCTCGTCGTCGTTTTCGGTGTCCTCGCTGGACCCGGCGCGGAAGCGCTTCACCGGCGGGTATTCGTCGGAGGAGGTGTCCTCCTCCGCTTCTTCTTCCTCGTCGGAAGAATCGACGTCGTCCCAGGACACGGCGTTGTCGGTGCTCTCCGCCTCCAGTTCCCCGTCGACAAGGAACTGGAGGCCCTCCTCACCGTCTGTCAGGGACTCATCGTCCTCTGACCAGGCGGCGAAGTCCCAGTCCCTCTCGTCCCACCATTGTGGGGCGAGAGTCTCGTACACCGCCATTGGCGGGTGCTCTGGCGTCGGCTCTCGGTCGCTCATCGTGTTGGAAGATTGGGAGGAAAGGGCGGATGATTTGGAGGAAGAAGAGGAGGCCATGGCGGAGGAGGGTTTTTTGGCAGAGGAAGAGGGTTTTTTGGCTAATGGAAGAAGATGGGGGCTGCAAACTGCTCAGATGAATTTAAATAAGGGGAATAGTGGGAGGTGGTTCAATGCCATAGCGGTTTCCCGGAATGTGGTGCCAAAATTGTCAAATCGTGCACTGCGGAGAAGTTGAGAAGACAGGGCATCATGATGAGGGGGTGGCGTGACGATTCTGCTCTGCAACGCGTAACCCGATAAAAAAAAGAAGGGGGAAGAAAAAACATCAACGGAGTGGTTTTGGAATTATTATTGCCAAAACCAGGGGGGCATGTGTTATCGCCACATTTTGGCCAAAGGAGGAGATGGGCCGTAATCAAGATGGGCTTGGAGGATACATATATACAACGTATTGCTGGATCGGCCTTGTGCGTGGATTTGGGCTAAATTGCCCGTGTATCTGTATATTGTAGTAGGTTACGTTTCGGTTTAAGTAAGAGATAGAGTTATTAGGGTTATTCCAAAGATAGAAAGTCTCCGGACTATAAATATGTACCTAAGGTTATTGAGAAAAGGAGGACGATCACGTTCACAACAAACACAATCTCGGCGCATCGCCACCCCTTGTTTCTAGGGTTTTTCTCGGGTAAGTGTCATGCTGCCTAGATCGCATCTTGCGATCTAGGCAGTACATGCTTATGCGTTATTTAGTGCTACTCGTGCTGAAGCCTTGTTGATGGCGAGTAATACTGTTATCATAGATCTGTTTGGGCTAGCATCGGTACTTTTTTGTTATGATTGCTTAGTTATGCTGCCTTTATTTATCCCGCTGCCTTTGCACCTTTTTTGGGTGTAAGGGTAGCATCTTGCTTGATCTTTATTTAGTTGACTTGATCTGTTATAGTTATGCCTTGTTTTTCAAGGTTTAGTTTGATATCCACATGGTCAGGCCTTGCAAACGAGTTGAACGATCCAGTAGTATGTAAGGATATGGTTTGCCAATTCGAGAGGAGTTGTTCCGGAAATTGACTTTACGTCGGTTGTTAGGCCTTCTCTAGGGTTAGTTTTCTATCATCTTTTGTATCTACTAGGCTCAATTACGTGTAGGATGTTCCAACTATGTGGTGAAAACGTTGAACTGTCGTAGATCGATTTAACTTGTATTGATGAAGCAAAATCCCATGTTATCGTAGATCTAATGCAGAACCATGGGATAATCGGCTCTAGGAGCCGATTCACAGGGAAACCTGGGAGCCGGTCGCGGCTCGAATTTTACGTATGTTTGTTTGCCATGCAGGAAACTCATCGAAGCAACCCATCACCTTCCTGACCAGGTATAGGTGAGGTGGCACGCCCTTGCACCAGCCGGGACGTGTGCCGGAGTTTTGCGGGCCGTTGCCCGAGGGACCAGGGCCCACCAGCAGTTCTGGGAGCTCCTGGCTCTTCGTGTTGCTCGTCGCTGCTCGCCGGTGGGTTTTGACAGGCAACAATAGTGCATTATAAAAACTCAGTCTTAACAATTGTGCCATAGATGAATAACTGTTATATTCTTTCGTATTCATCTGTATTATGTGTGCCAGTGAACCGATCAAGGAATTGGCAATATACATAGAAACGCAGTCTTACCATGCGAGGGTGTTACACATACATTAGCTAGAAATAAGGACACGGTTCTCAAACAAAAGAAAAAACATGTTTCTCCTAAAAAAAACATGTTTCTCACACATACATTAGCTAGAAATAAGGACACGGTTCTCAAACAAAAGAAAAAACATGTTTCTCCTAAAAAAAACATGTTTCTCCTAAAATTGAGAAATCCAGTCGTCGGCATGAAATCTATCACGAGTATTGTGGCATCCCATGCGCTTTTCTTGAAAGGTGACATGTACTGTACCCATTTTCTTCTTAGCCTCATCGCAAAAGTTTCACGCAACCAGTTGCATGCATTGGGAACAGCAGCATACACTAGTATAAAACGACCCTAAAGACACGCTCTCGGTCACGTCTCACATACCGGTTTTGCCCGATGTAGGTTGTCCTCTCGGTCACATTTGTGAGTCGTGACATGATACGTGCTAGAAACAGGTGGCCTGGAGACAACTCACATCGGCAATATAAGAGTGTAAACAGATGTTGCTTACGTGGGCAAGCAACATCAGCCACGAACATTTTGTGACCAGCTCGGTCTTTTTTTTTTCGGCCTTAGGGCCTCTGTTTTTTTTTTCGGGTTTAGGGTTTTGTGGATCTCGTATTCTTATTTTTTTCCTCTTATATATCTACTCCCTTCATTTTAAAATATAAGAAGTTTTAGCTTTATGAAGGTGAATGTAACTAGACTCTTTTAGTGTCTAGGTTCACCCTGAATTATACGCTAAAAAACATTTAGATACATTTGTTTTATAAATCTAAAACATCTTATATTTTAAAATGGAAGGAGTATATAAAAAAAGCATGTTTTTTACGCGTTCGTGAAGAAAGAAGATAAATTGTGTTATGGAGAAAATAACGACGGCGACCAAAGGGCGTTGTGGAGATTTTTTTGTTAGCCATACATGGACAATTTGAATCGGTTTCGGAAGCATCCTCATGTTCGGGATAATAAAGTGGACTGGGATTCTTGACCATGGATATACTACAAGTGAGGATAGACAATCATGAATGATTTCCAGTGAAGTCTTGCTTTATAAGACTAGTCATAGTGTAAAATAAGTTATACAGTAACATGCATAGAGAAGACGGCGATTTGGCTCTCAGATCTAGATGATCTCGTTATCAGTACCGTCGATTGTCCATTGAGATCCGTGATGGGGACTTTTTGACAACCAGGTAAGATGCGCAGAAATTGATGTATCGAGTTGTCCTGGGTGGTGTTTCGTAGCTGCAAGGCAGCACGTACGTCATTTAATGTGGCAGTTGACGTGTCTTTTTTTTGTTCCGGTGGTACATATTTGGTAAGAAATGTAGTCCTGTTGGTGGTACAGCTTTTTTGCTACCGTCAAGAATAAATGGTTTAGATCCACGGTTCCACTCAAGCAAGAGGGCCTCGCGGCTGGCAATAGTGCTTGGCGACAAGGCCCGCGACGGAGAAGCTACACCGGCCGCGCGTCCGTGGAACCAGTGGAGATGAAATTCTGCTAACTTTTTCAAAAAATATATTTTTTAATCAAGTCGTAAAATAATACACGGAATTTGGGTTTTCTGAATCTAGTGCGGCTGTGGCACATGACAACTAATCGTTACACGCTGTGCTGACAGACTCTAATCGGCACAGGGTGAGCTGACATGCCATGTCGCTGATTAGTAGTTACCTCAGCGTGTACGCGATGATGCTACCGTGCTGCGGGCGGGGTAACTATCGGCACACCGTGTGTCGCAACCGCGCTAGTTTCCGAAATTTTAAATTTCATGTATTATTTTAAGAACTGATTAAAAAATATTATTTTAAAAAAAATAGATAAAATTTTCATTACATCCCATTGAAAGGTAAACAAATTTCCTTTTGTTGTCTTGTTTCTGCAAATTCAATTTCTAAGGGGTCAGGATGGGTTAGTCCGTGGATATAATTTTGATCACGTTCCGGCTTGCCTAGCCAGTGCGTATAATGGCGTGACCCGTCCTCTCTGAAGTGCACAAAAAGATCAAATGGACTTTAAATTGCCCGTGAAATTTATGTAGATATTTATTGATTCATGCATAATTTACATAGAAAAATCAAAAAAAAGAAACCCTAGCTACGACCCTGGCCGTCGTCGTCGTCCTTACCCTTGGCCTGTGCTCGTGGCGGGGCCAGCTACATCTCGCCATCGGACACGAGATCGACGTACTACGGCGGCGCCCAGAAGTTCGCCGGCGACAGCACAGGCTGCATCTGTGGGTTGATCACCTGTCCGGGCCACATTGGCCACTCATGCCGAGGCGCGGGCAACGACGACATTACCATCTGCCCGTACTCCGGGGCCCATGGTGGCTCGTGCGGTGGCAACGGAGGGGGACGAGGCAGATCGGCGTTGTGCGTCGCAACCATCCCCATCAGCTCAACGGCCAAGCGAAGCCCTAGCCATTTGGCATCCTCTTCTGCCTCGAACGTCGCCAAGGCTTGCTGCAGCAGTGCCTCCTCATCGTAGCCCGTCCCAACGATGGCCTGGTACTTAGAGGGCAGGTGGCCGATGCCTGTGTTGGTGGCATCCTCCTCCTGGTTGATGACCCCTTGTTGTCATCTTGCATGCCCGTCGTCTTTGTTGTCGGAGAAGGCGGGGACGTCATCATAGACTTCCCATAGCTAGACCTCGTCGCGGTAAGCCGACGCCCGCCGTGCGTTGTGCTCCCACGCGAGGAAGTCGCTCCACTACAACTCGTTCTGATATGCGTGCTCAAATCGCACCGCGGGAGGGAGTTTGGCAATGTGGCGGCGTATCTCCTCGTGCAGCCTCTTCCACTTCTTTGGCGCTGGTGGCACTGAAATCTTCTCCATGTTGAGATGCCAACCGCTGGGGAAGGAGACATCATGGTGGGCAATATCGCCCCTCTTCCGCCAGTGCCGCTCGCACTCTAGCACCAGCACATAGATCCGGTCCTGCTGGCGCTCCTCGCCGGGATCTATGATCCGCGCCGCATGACGAACACTCTAAAAGGGAACACTTGGGATTTGAAAGACTTCATGGTCCAGTATGGCATGACCGGTATCCTTCGAGCATGACTAACATTACCCGTAAAAGCGGCAAACCCTTATAATAACTGCCAATATATGGGTCTAGGCGAGAAAACGGCGGCGATCAGCACCCTCAAATGGAGCGATCCGTAAAAACCATTATGGGCTAGCCCGAAAACTGCCCATCGACCTATACATTTGCGGGTTGGGAGGCCGACCCGGACACCGCCCCGCACTCGGAAGAACCCTAGGGCGCGCTGAAGTTTCACGATGCCACTCGCCCCCTTCTGTGCGCGCCGTCCCTTCCACGCCACCGCCATTCCCACCGCCAGCTGCCCAATTCGGCCTCCCCGCCCACGTGCAGCTAATCCCGAAGGTCTGGTCTCCTTCCCAGCCGCCTTCTCTCCTTTCATGGCCCGAATCCACGCGTGGACGCTGCTGCGTGGCCGTTTGAGGATGAGCTCGGTCGAAGACCAAGATCTGCTCGATTGGTCGTCGCCGGACGATTTCGACATCGTGGATCTACTCCACGATGACAACGACTGCGAGACGACCATTCTCCTCCTCGTCATCAAGGAGCACGAGGACCGGGCCAAGCTGCTGGATCGGAGGCGCGGCTCGGTGATGGCCGCACCTACATCCAGCGCAACCGCTTCCTCGTCCACGCGCAGCTGATCGAGGATTACTTCGTGATGTCTACGCACGCTTCTATTCTTGTAGACATTGTTGGGCCTCCAAGTGCAGAGGTTTGTAGAACAGCAGTAAGTTTCCCTTAAGTGGATCACCCAAGTTTTATCGAACTCAGGGAGGAAGTGGTTAAAGGTATCCCTCTCAAGCAACCCTACAATCAAGATACAAGAAGTTTCTTGTGTCCCCAACACACCCAATACACTTGTCAGGTGTATAGGTGCACTAGTTCGGCGAAGAGATAGTGAAGTACAAGTAATATGGATGATTGTAAGTGGTAATTGCAATCTGAAATAAGAGTGGCAGCAAGCAAACATGTAACATGACTGATTATAAACAGTGTTTCAATGCTTAGAAACAAGGCCTAGGGATCATACTTTCACTAGTGAACACTCTCACATAAATATCTTCTCTTCATTATGATATTCTGAACTACTCTCCGGTTGGACGATGTAGGGCTATAACAACACACCTTAAAGTTCGCATTCCCCATCTAGACAACCCCTCACTGTCACCTTGAGCGCTAGATGGTTCCAACAAACACCACAATCTCATAGAGACATCCAACTTAAATTATACTCATGATAAGTATTTCTATAACCTTAGCCTAAGTGCCACACGGTGTGCACACTGTCAACTTCACACACACGTGGGGATAAGCCAAGATTAATTAAAGCACTTGAGTAGCAGAATAGATCTATAGATTACAAAGCTCATGATCTCATAAGATCACGCATAGAGAGAGAGATGAACACATAGCTACCGGTAGAGCCCCTAGCCTTGAGAGAGAACTACTCCCTCCTCATCATGGGAGTCATCAACGGCGATGGAGATGGTGGTGGATTCGGTGGAGATGGCTCCGGGGGCACTTCCCCGTCCCGGTAGGGTGCCGGAATAGAGACTTCTGTCCCCTGAATCTCCTCTTCGGTGGCGACAGCATTGCGGAACTTTTCGTGGAATTCTGATCTGGACTTAAGGGTTTTCGTCCCGGGAGGCTTATATAGGTGAAGAGGCAAGGTCGGTGGGCGCCCTAGGCGGCCACGCCACCCCCTGGCGTGGCCTGGCCTGGCCCGTGCCACCAGGTGGTGTGGGCCCCTCGTGGCCCCTCTCCATCTTGTCTTTTGGCTCCATGAGTCTTCTAGTAAAATAGGAACTTGGCTTTTGTCCCGTCTAATTCCGAGAATATTTCTTTACGAGCTTTTCTGAAACAAAAAACAGCAGAAAACAGGCAACTGGCACTGTGGCATCTTGTTAATAGGTTAGTTCCAGAAAATGTATAAAAGTATCTCAAAATGTAAACAAAACATAAGGTAGTTGATATAAAACAAGCATGGAGCATCAAAAATTATAGATACGTTTATGACATATCAACATGCCCAAGCTGAACTCCTGCTCGTCCTCGAGTGGGTAAGTGATAAAAAAAGAATATTTTTTTAGGTGACATGCACCATCACAATCTTGATCAAGGTATTTGTAAACCATTGATAGCTGGGATCATAGTACTCTAACATAGACATGAAAGACATAGTTCTAACAATAAGACATAGCAACTATGTTGTAACATGAAAAGGTACAAACAAAAGATTCATGAATAACAATGCTTTGAAAGACGTTTGTTTGTTTCACATATAGAAAACATAATGAGAATAGTATTCAGCTTGTCCCTCATGGTGTAGCAAAACATAAATGCATAGGACACCTTCAAAGTTCATAATGGTGACTAGATACAAATAGTTTAAGAACAAGCAATATCAAAGTTATGAATCAATCAACAAGTTTTGGGACAATGCACATTAAACTAAGAATGATCACTATGCTCTCTCAATTGGTGCATAAAGATAGAAGATGGAGACTCAACATAAAAGTAAAATAAAGGCCCTTCATAGAAGGAAGCAGGGATTCAAGTCTCATCAAGAGCTTCCAAAAATTATGGTACTTATTAGCTTTCAACTCTCATTACCCCTATCATAAGCATCTTTAGGTGATTAAGGTTAAAGTGAACAAATATGAGGATATGCTTGACAAGTTATAAGTTGAAAATCTCATGCCCCTTGCTTACGAGTACCGAACCTCATGCTACTCAACTTTAGTCACGAGTAGGTTCTTGTCATTGTAAGTACATGTGTATCATAGAGAACCACCAACGGGGTACCCCTTGCCCCATGATACAGGAGCTTTCCCATATCAAAATGACAAGGCAACAGACAATGAGCAATCTCAGCGATCTTTTTATTTTCTTTTTGCATATGTTTTTTTAGGATGCCTCACAGATTGCTCACTATGGTTATGTTGCAAGTTTCCACCATGATTAGGCATGGCTTAGGCTAGCCGCCCAGGCGTTTCTCTAACACATATACAAACTCCATGAGCTTAAAAGCTCCCCTTTTATTTAACACCGCCGGGATCCATAAGCAAAAGAACATGATATCAACTAAATAAAGTGCAATGTTGAAAGCATTCCCCACGGTAACATGGTTCTGCTAATTCACAACTTACAAAGCGCAAACATATACGCAACATAGATGGACACAATGGTTCAAGTTTATTAAGTGCAAGAAAGTAAAGTGTGCCATCAAGTTCGTGAGAGCTTTAATCACTAATTTTCACATAACAAGTTTAATTCGGAAGGTAGATAAAAACATGAATATACTTGGAATAGCAATAATGCTAATAGGTAGGTATGGTGGACTCTTTGGAATAACTTGGTTTTATTTGGAGTTGGATGCATGAGTGGAACTCATACTTGGTACATGTGGAGGCTAGCAAAAGACTGGGAGCGACCAACTAAGAGAGCAATAATGGCCATAATCATGCAAAGCGACAAAAAATTATTAATCAAAGCATAAAGTGATATTACAAGTCAAAAACTAAATGATCATAGACGCTATGGTGACTTGGTATAGTCTTAACATGGTGTGAGCATGCGCCAAGTCAACCCAAATAAAGCATCAAAGGAGAATACCACAATATTATGCTTTTATATGCTAAAACAATGCATGATTCTTTCAAGGCACATTAAGCAATCTCAATTTTTTGGAACAAGTCATGCTACAACAATAATTACTAAGCATAAAGTCAAAGCAATATCAAACATGACATGATAGAGTCTAAGACACAGTTAAAACAAAACTCCTTTTATACCACTTATAACATGAACTTTCCTACTCTTTTCAATCTAAATCAACTTATTTGAAAACTAATGTATGAATGCGGGGGTCCAACCAATTTATTTAAGCAAACTAAGAAAAAGAAAACTAAAAGAAAAAATGAAGACGCTCCGAGGACAACACAATTGTGCATGAAACAATAAAATGAAGTGTTTGGAACAAATCCTGAGATTCTAATTGATGAAGAAGGGGAGGCCTTGGGCATCCCTAAGCTTTGACACTTGTACTTCTTGAATATTTCTTGGGGTGACACGAGTGACATACCCAAGATTGAGCTTTTGTCCATACTTCATCTCGTCACATTATTCTTCCCTACACTTGAAAATCTCCTTCATACAAAACTTCACACAATCTTCATTAGCAACATTAGTGTGTTCAAGATAATAAGTCTTTAGGTTCAGTTTTAACACAAGTAAAACTTCCATTAAAACACAAGCTAATGTAGCAATTCCTTCTAAAAGCTCAAATGATCAAAGAGAACTCAAAGAGAAAAAGAGTAAGAGGCAAATGCAAATAATGACAGAAATCTGTCAAAGCAGACAAGCAGGTAAAAACCGATTTTTCCGAAGACCTTCTATTGCTCAAATCAAAAAGTGATAATATAACGAAAGTTGGATAATAACCTGGGTCGGAAGCACAAAGAATTACAGCTCAATCCTACGTACAGAGATTTTTCACCAATTTTTACAGTGAAGCATAAAAATCTGTTTCGAGACAACAACTTTCCCAAGTCTTAATTCCCTCTCATTAGAGGTTATTCTTGGCACAAAAACCAAACAAAAAGGATAAGGAGAGGTTATTATAGAGGCAATAACTTCCAAGACTCAACAAAACAAAAATAAACTGAAAGTAAAAATATAATGGGTTGTCTCCCAAAAGCTCTTTCTTTATAGCCATTAAGATAGGCATGATAGTTTCGATGATGCTCACATAAGAAATATGAATTTAAGTAAAAAGAGAGCATCAAGAAGCAAATATGGAATAAATTTAAGTGTAACCCACTTTCTATGAAATAATCTTGTAAAGAAACAAGTCATGAAAGCACAAAGCAACAAGCATAGGTAAGCAAAACAAGTGCAACTTCAAAAATTTCAACATAAAGAGGGAAAACTTAATATTGTTGAAATACATAAAACCATGTTTCCCTCTCTCATAAAATTAACAATATAAATATCACATAAAACATTCCTATCATGAGCCACATGCATATAATCATTATTACTCTCCACATAAGCATAGTCATTCTTATTGATCGTAGTGGGAGCAAATTCAACAAAATAGCTATCATTATTATTCTCATCACCATAATCATCAAATATAGGAGGCATATTGCAATCATAATTAATTTTCTCCTCAATAGTAGGTGGACTGATATTATCATATTCATCATTGTAATCATCATATATTGGAGGCATAATATCGTCAAAGTATTTTTTTCTCCTCCATGCTTGGGGGACTAAAAATATCATGCTCATCAAAACCAGCTTCCCCAAGCTTAGTCTTTTCCATAGCATTAGCAATAATGATGTTCAAAGAATTCATACTAATAACATTGCCATTAGCACGCAAATAAAGTTCCATAGGTTTTTTAATTTTCTCTTCGAACACTTCATGTCCTAACTCAAGATAAATACTATAAAGCTCTCTAATTTTGTTGTTGTTTTACATTAAGGCTAACTAGTGAAAATAAAAACAAGAAACAAAAAGATATAATTGTAGAATCTAAAGGGAATAACTTTGAGCACTCACACACCAGCAACAGTACTACAAGATAGTTTAGTAGCTAGAGGATGTGAGTACCTTTTACCTTACCTCCCCGGCAACAGCGCCAGAAAATAGCTTGATGTCTACGCACACTTCTATTCTTGTAGACAATGTTGGGCCTCCAAGTGCAGAGGTTTGTAGAACAGCAGCAAGTTTCTCTTAAGTGGATCACCCAAGGTTTATCAAACTCAGGGAGGAAGTGGTCAAAGGTATCCCCCTCAAGCAACCCTGCAATCAAGATACAAGAAGTCTCTTGTTTCCCCAACACACCCAATACACTTGTCAGGTGTATAGGTGCACTAGTTTGGCGAAGACATAGTGAAATACAAGTAATATGGATGATTATTAGTGGTAATTGCAATCTGAAATAAGAGTGGCATCAAGTGATACGTCCATTTTGCATCACTATTCTATATCATAATTTACTATTATTCATTGATATATTTCATATTAAGAGATGATACTTATGTTATTTCATCTATTTTTGCATGGTTGATGACTTTTGGAGGATGGACCGCTGAAGTCAGGATTCTGATGGAAAAGGCACTGTTTGGAGGCAAAATTCACGAAGATCAGAAAATCCCAGAAAATATATGGAAAATCCTATTTTTCCAGAAGACGAAGGAAGCCAGAAGGGGGAGCGGAGATGGGCCATAGGGGGCTCACACCACCCCCTGGCGCGGGCCAGCCCTGGCCGCGCCACCAGGTGGTGTGGCCACCCTGGCCCACCTCTGGCTCTGCTCTTTGGCGTATATATTCCCCACGAAATCCTAATACTTGGGGAGCAAGCACAGAAAGATTTCGCCGCCTCTGCGAGGCAGAAAACTGCAGAGAGAGAAAGAGCTCTCTGGCAGGCAGAAATCTATCGGGGAATTTCCTTCCCGAAGAGGGGAGATCATCGCCATCAACATTGTCATCAAGCTAGACTTCATCGGGATCATCATCATCATATCCGTCATCGTCTCCACCAGCACCATCATCACCACTCCATACTGCTGTAACAATTGGGTTGAATCTTGCATAGTTCTTAGGAGAAACTTTCCCGGTGTTGATTACTTGTTGTAGTTGATGCTATTGATAAGAACCATTGAATTATCATTTATGTTCAGATTGTTACTTATCATTATTTCATCTATTATCTTGATCCATATGATGTCTTGTGAGTAGTTCGTTTAGTTCTTGAGGACATGGGAGAAGTCATGTCGTTAGTAGTGGAATTGTGTTGAGAAAGATTCAATGGTTTGATACTTAAGTTGTGGTGTTATTCTTCTAGTGGTGTCATGTGAACATTGACTACATGATACTTCACCTTTATGGGCCTAGGGGAATGCATTGTGTATTTGGCTACTAATCCTAGGGGTTGCCGGAGTGATAGAAACCTGAACCCCCGTTAGGAAACCTTTGCACAAGGGAGTGTAGGATCTTAGAGTTTAAAGCTGTGGTTAGGTTTCTATCTTAATTACTTTCTTGTACTTGCGAATGCTTGCAAGGGGTATAATCACAAGTATGTATTAGTTCTAGGAAGGTCAGTACATTAGCTCAGGTTCACCCACACAACACTTATCAAAATAAGGAAGATTAATCAACTATATGAAGCGAAAACACTTGACAGTATTCCCGTGTGTCCTCGAGAACATTTGGTCATTTTAAGTAATACAACCGGCTTGTCCTTTGCTAAAGAAAGGATTGGGCCACTTGCTGCATTTATTATTATTGTCTTTTATTTACTCGTACTGTATTTATCTGCATTATCAAAAAACCCTAAAAATCCATTTGCTAAGTATTTACAGAGAATTCCTGCTCCAAGCCGCTACTCAACACATTCTGCTCCTCGTTGGGTTCGACACTCTTACTTATCAAAAATACTGCGATACACCCCCTATACTTGTGGGTCATCAGCAAGCAAACATATAACTGGACTGATTATAAATGGTGTTTCAATGCTTAGAAACAATGCCTAGGGATCATATTTTCACTAGTGAACACTCTCATATAAATATCTTCTCTTCATTATGCTATCCTGAACTACTCCCCGGTTGGACGATGTAGGGCTATAACAGCACACCTTAAGTTCGTATTCCCCATCTAGATAACCCCTCACTGTCACCTTGAGTGCTAGATGGTTCCAACAAACACCACAATCTCATAGAGACATCCAACTCAAATTATACTCATGATGAGTATTTCTATAACCTTAGCCTAAGTGCCACACGGTGTGCACACTGTCAACTTCACACACGTGGGGATAAGAAGAGGTTTCTATCTTAATTACTTTCTTGTACTTGCGAATGCTTGCAAGGGGTATAATCACAATTATGTATTAGTCCTAGGAAGGTCAATACATTAGCACAGGTTCACCCACACAACACTCATCAAACTAAAGAAGATTAATCAACTATATGAAGCGAAAGCACTTGACAGTATTCCCGTGTGTCCTCGAGAACGTTTGGTCATTTTAAGTAATACAACTGGCTTGTCTTTTGCTAAAGAAAGGATTGGGCCACTTGCTGCATTTATTATTATTGTATTTTATTTACTCGTACTTTATTTATCTGCATTATGAAAAACCCCTAAAAATCCATTTGCTAAGTATTTACAGAGAATTCCTGCTCCAAGCCACTCGTCAACACCTTCTGCTCCTCGTTGGTTTCGACACTCTTATCGAAAATACTGCGATACACCCCCTATACTTGTGGGTGGCCAAGACTATTTTCTGGCGCCGTTGCTGGGGAGTGAAGCGTTATTAAAGAGTGGAATTGGTAAAGGGAACTTCTACTGTGAGTATTGTTTATTTCTGTTAGTTACTTTATTTTCAATATGGATAATTCACTTAGTTTCTTATTTCGTAATGCTACTACCACTGCTAAGGTAGTAGATGAACCACCACCTGCTGAAAATAATACTTTTAAAATACCTATAAGAATTGTTGATCGTGTTATGGATAACTACTATTTTGGAGATGGAGCTGTCCATCCCGGTGATCATTTGCTCTTTATACATGAATTATGCGGGTTGTTCAAGTGTGCAGGTATTACAACAGATCAAGTCAAGAAGAAGTTATTCTCATTATCACTGAAAGGAAGTGGTGGGGAATGGTATAACCTGCTGAAGAATGGCCAATCGCTTGAATGGGATGAAGTAGTGCCTCTCTTTTATTCCAAATTTTATCCTCCAAGTGAGACTCACAAAGATCAGAATCAAATATACAACTTTTGGCCTCGTGATGGAGAGAGTACAACTCAAGCTTGGGGGAGATTGAAGTTACTAATGCTCAAATGTCCTATTCATGAGCTCCCCAATAATATTATTATCAATAACTTTTATGCAAGACTTTCTCTTCATGATAAGGATCTATTGGATGCTTCTTGTGCTGGATCATTTACACGCATGGAAGAAGAAGCTAAATGGGATCTTCTAGACCGTATTCAAGACAATGCTGAAGCATGGGAGAATGATAAAGGAAGAAAGTCAGGTATAAATTATGATTATGAATGCATTAAATCTTTTATGGGAACTGATGACTTTCATAATATTAGTAATGCTTATGGTCTAGATTCTCAAAGTATTGCAAATTATTTTAAGGCTTTTGCTTCTTATATTGAAATTCCTAAAAAGAAATGGAATAAGTATCATGAGCCATATAAAGATATTGCTAATTGTGTTCCTGCAAGAAATACTGAAGTTTATACTGCTCATCATATTTTACCTGAACCTTACATTGAGAAAATGCCTTTCCCAGTTAAGGTAAAGGAACATTCTATGATAGCTAGTATGGTTAATGAAAGTACAAATAAAGCTGTTGAACCTAATGAACAAATAATTGTTGAACCTGTAATAGCAAATGAGAAAGACTTTGTCACTAAATATGTAAAAGATGGACACACTATCCTCTGTAAGGACACCTCTAATATTATTTCACAAAGTAGTATTATGAGAGCTAGTGTCCCTATGTTTTCTGTTAGAATAAGTGATCATTTCTACAATAATTCAGGTGATAGTTATATCGTTAAATTTATGCACGATACTGAAACTTACTCTGAGAGAGGGAAAAGTGTTCTTATGCATCTCAATAATATTAAGTTTCCTCGCTTTATGCTGAAATTCTTTATGTTGCATTTGTTTTGTCTTCCTATGCTAGCAGCCTCTGGTTTCAAAATTTTATTTTCTTACAAAATTCACTTGCGTAGGAAGTGGGTTAGACTTAAACATGTGTGTTTTTGCTTCTTGATGCTCTCTTTTACTTCAATTCATTTTCTTATGTGAGCATCACTAAAATTATCATGCCCATCTTAATGGCTATAAAGAAAAGAACTTTTTGGGAGACAACCCAATATATTTGTGCTTTCAGTTGTTTTTGTTTATTTAAGTCTTGGAAGTTATTGCTTCTGCAATAACCTCTAATTATCCTTTTTGTTTGGTTTTTGTTTCAAGATCAACCTCTAATGAGAGAGAAGTAAGATTTTGGGGATGTTGCTGTCCTAAAACAGATTTTTATGCGTCACTATAAAAAATCATTGAAAATCCCAGAATGTCTTACTGATCTGTAATTTTTTTGTGCATACCCCAAGTTGTTATTTAACTTTCATTATTTTTGCACTTTTTGATTTGAGCAACAAAAGATTTTTGAAAAAATTGATCTTTACCTGCTGGTCTGTTTTGACAGATTTTTGCCACTCTTGCATTTGCCTCTTAGATCGATTTCCTTTTTGAAATTCTTTTTGGGATTTCGGAAGGAGTTGTTTCAGTAGATTATGTTTTGATGGATTTCAGTTGAAATTGAACTTAAAGGTTTATTATCTTGCATGCACTAATGTTGCTAATGAGAATTGTGTGAAGTTTTGTGTGAAAGAAATTTCCATGTTGTAGGAGAAAATGGTGTAATAAAATGGTGAACGGTCAAAAGACTCAAGCAATGTGTTTATTAAGATGAAGATATTGATGTTATTCAAGTGGTGACTCTGGAAAAATTTATCAAAGACCAAATTCAGAGAGCTGCAGGGTCCGTTTTTGAATAGGTAACAATTCTGGTAAGAAAAGGTCCGCGAAAAATCTATCAATTTATATTTTTGCAGCTTTTATCTAACAAGGAAAGCAATGAGGCGAAAGAGGGACGGAAACGGAGCTCGGGTGGCTCACACCACCCTGTGGCACGGGCCCACCTGGCCACGCCACCAGGGGGTGTGGCCACCCTGGAGCCCGTCTCCGACCCGTTTTCTCCCAGTACTTTCTTTTTGTTGTAAAACTTTGTAATATATAATCCACCGGATCCCCCAAGGTTCGTATATCGTGTTCTCGTCATGTTTTCGTTTCGATCTATTTTTGTCAAGAACTATTCTTAAAAGTTTAGAGGCGCAATGGTGTCCGCCAGCGATAAGGGCAAGGAGCCTGCGGAGGATGATCTCCAAGACTCTGAGCAGGAGGAGGACATCGAGAGTGAAGTTGAAGAGGAGGCAAAGGAAGACCAGCATCCGCACACTAGCACCACCATTGCAAGCATTGGAGTGGTGGCAAATCCCACCAAGTTCAAGAGGACTGCACGGATGTCCACTTGAGGCAAATCCCACCAAGTTCAAGAGGGCTTCACGGTCACCTCCTCCACGCACCAAGAATCCCTTCCATACCCTTATTCATGAGCATCAATTCCAAAATATGCCCAAGGAAAAATTACCCTCCAATTGGGATATGCCTCGTTCTAACCATGCAGGAAAAGAATACTTCAAGGAGGAAGAGTGGGGAAAGAATCGCAAGAGCTGGGATTCACAGCCCGACATGATCATGAACCGCATTGAGCACAACTTGGAGTTGATTCGTACTCTCACCTTCGAGATTGAGGATTTGAGGAAATTGATTGAAAAGCTCATCGAGAGAACACCACCACCACCGAAGGAGTAATTCGTCATCAGGTTTTGGCATCCCCTTGGTTTGTTCCAAGCTTGGGGGAGTGCCGCGGTATCACATCACTATCTTTTATCTTTTACCTTTTCAGTAGAGTCATATCATGAATAGAGAAGTTATCATATATGATGGTTTGCATTATAGAAGTATCTCTCCTCTAGTTAGATATCTATGTATCCCTGGGTGTGAGTTGCCGTTATGGAATATTACTGAGAAGTTCTATCATTTACTCTTTTGCATATCTTATTTTAGTTTGCAATTTATGTTATATGATTGATCTTGTTGTTAGTATTGGTATCACTTTGGGATCATGAAGTAAATTTAGTTGGTTTTGGCAAACCTTGCTCGGTCAGTAGCAACACTATTATGAGAATTTGAATGAAAAAAGATAAAAGTACTTTCATGAAATATAATTTCATCATCTTTCTTTCTTGATTGGATCATAAGCTTAGTATTCTCTAGTTAAGATCTTTTGTGTTTCCAAGGAAGATTGCATGTTTGTTTTATCACTTGTATGTTTGTTTGTTTCCTTCAACTCTTATCCTTGCTACCCAGCCTTGCTGATGAGAATATATATAGGGATTATGATGATTCTGACTACTTGAACTGGAAGGAAATATTGAGTCAAATCAATAATGACTATCAGGTGAATTCATTCCTAGTAGACTATGATGCTTTCATTTATAAGAACTTTATATTGCCTAAGTCTTTGTGCTATTGTATGATCAGGTACATGGGAGAAGAAGGCGTAGCACGGAGCGAGGATCTGAAGCATATGGAGCATGGTGTGTTGATCAATGAAGAATGCGCGAGGGAGGAGAGGGAGGAAGCGCAAAAAGCTACCAAGAAGAAGATCAACACATGGCAGGATCTCTGCCGCGACAGAGAAACGACGCGTTTTCCTGCCACGGCAGGCTGCCGCGGCACAAAAACAGAGTCTTTTCTGCCACGGTAGGCTGCCGTGGTAGAGAAACAGGCCCAAACTCTGCCACGGCAGAACTCTGAGCCGAACCCAATTTTGGGTCGGTTTTGTACCCTAGTTGGGTGGGACCAACTCGGTCACCCCCTTAGCCGCTGCACCCCCAGACTCATAAATAGATGGGGCGCACTAGTTTTAGGGTTTAGACCACGTTAAAATATTTTGGAGTTGATTCTTTCATAGAACCTCTGAAATTACCCTATGTTCGAATTCTACAACTATAATTGAGTGTGATCTGTTGTTCCATCGGGAATTAGTAGATTGCATACTACCGTTCGTGGTCACGGCTGCGTGCACAAGAGTGTGGTGTTGTGAATATCCTACAAGGTTCAAGATCTGTTGCACTGGCATCAGGGATCGAGCGGGAGAGATCATAGCTACGCACTAGTTATCTAACCATCCACGATATCATCAACAAAAGCTTGCTGAGAAGATCGGGCCACCCCATATCATCTTGGTATCAGAGCGCTGGGTTTACTCGGTGAGCAATATCATCTTGGTATCAGATTTCCTCGTTGCCTCGGTAAGCATCCACAAATCCATCCATAGATTAGATCTTGTTTTTCGTCCTATACTGTCAGGGGGATGATCCCCAGGTACCCCAACCGGACAAGAAACCAAGCAGTCGGATCGTGTCCGGCTGACCAGATACAGCCGGACAGGGCAAGACAGGCCGGCTATCACCTGGTAGCCGGATCAGCAAGAAGTAGCCGGCTACGGCGACATAGCCGGACCCAATCAGTGAGACAGGACGACGTGCGTATTAGTGCACGGTACGCCCTGTACGATGACAAGACTGGCAACCACCCGGCCATACCGAAGACTTTGCGGGGATGACGCAGGAACAGTGGCCCGATGCTGACGACAGGCTCGCACAGCGCCCACTGTGCCTACGACAGCCATACCGCTCATACTCCGATGAGACATACCATACTGGACACTGTAGATGACCAGCCGGCTGGGACCCGCATGTGGGGCCCGCCAGTCGGATTGGCCAGTGAGATTGTTGCCTCTCTGCCTATATAAGGAGAGGCAAGGCCTCAGTAGAAAGGGTTGGTCTCATTGCATTTAAGGCAGTAGCTAGAGAATACAGCTCGAGGAGCACTTGTAGTTCGTGTATCCCTGATAGTCAGACTCGGCAGGAGTAGGGGCTATACCTCATCACGAGGGCCCCGAACCTGGGTACTTCTTGCGTCCAGCTATGCTTGCTTGTATCCAATCCCGCCTGCGGACGCCGTCGATAGCTTCCCTGCTAGTCCCCACACCTCTATCTAACCTTCTTAGGTACTGCCGTTCCCAATACAACGACAGTTGGCGCCCACCGTGGGGCTAGATGGCTTCGACCGGAGTCACGTTTCGCACGGGACCCCGCACTTCAGCCGGTGAGCGCGTGGCCTCTGGCCTGGTGCTCACGCTCGGCAAATTCGACTGCGCCATCGACAACGCTTCCTGCTTCGCCAAAACCTCCTTCCTAGAGAACGACACCGTCCTGCTATTCGGCGACCTCCCTGTCTATGTCGCCACCGTTCCGGAGTGTTTCCCCAGGGAAATCGTCTCTGTCGCGGGGCTACTGCACCCAAGCGGTGGCACCTCCGTCGCACCCTGCGGTGTGGAGGTCATGATGGCCGGCTCCATCTCTCACCCCCGCCAGCCGCGGGAGCAAGGCACAGACGAGGTTGGGACTTCTGCCCTCCCCCCCCCCCCCCCCCCCCCCCCCCCCGCAACCTCGGTACCTGGTGGAGGATGCCATTGACCGGCTCTAGATGCCGGTCAACCTCGGGGATAACCCAGAGGAAAAGGAGGCCAACTTCGCCATGGAGAGACAGATCCTCCTCCAGGAGGCCATGGAGCTAGCAGCAGCCCGCAAGCAACTAGAGATCACCCGGCGCGAGTACGAACGCGCGCACGGCTTCACTCCGGCTACCACGGTGCCGAGCCGGCGCGGCCAGGTGCGGCGCCGGGGCGGAGAGCTAGGCGGCAGGATGGAAAAGGATGGGGAGCTAGATCCCGCACCCGCCCTCATCCGGCCCACCTACAGCACGCCCATCAAGAACCTGCGTGCGGCACGGGCCGCGGCAGAAGAACTGCCCAGTCTGGAGGGCGAGGAGCAAGCCCGCCAGCACGCTCGTGTGTAGGATCTCCTCCGCATCGCGGACGAGCAGGCCGACGCCAACCGGCAGATGCAGGAGGACCCCAGCTACTCTAGGGGGAGCAAGCTGCCCGCCAACAGCAGGGCCGCGCCACGTGACACCCAACAGGCGTCCTCCCCTTAGCCGGCTAAGGCCCGCAGCAGGCATCGCAGCTGCGGCAACAGGGGCCAGCCGCGCTAGGAGCAGACGGTGAACAGCAATCTGCCGCCTCCCCCTCCACCAACTGGAGCGCCCAGACCAGCCGGATCCCGTCTCTCGGGCCGGGTGGGAGCGCCCAACCCGGATTGTCCGGATGCCCGTGACTGCATCGAGCTCCTCCCTCAAGCGCGCGTCATGGAGGAGGAAGATTCTACCGGCCCGGTTTGTTTTGGACCCCGCATCCAGAACGAGCCGTTTCCGGATAAGTTCTCCCTGCCTAGGGACACCCCCAAGTACGACAGCAACATGAAACCAGAAGATTGGCTGACTGACTATGCTACGGCAGTCGGGATCGCCCATGGGAACAAGCGCACAGCCGTGCGCTACGTCCCCCTCATGCTAGCCGGGTCGGCAAGAACGTGGCTCAACAGCCTTCCGCCCAATAGCATCAACGCCTGGCCAGACTTCGAGAAAGTATTCTTCCGCAACTTCAACGGCACGTACAAGCGTCCGGGGCGCCCACGCGACCTGGCCTTGTGCATCCACGCGAGACCGACCGCGAATACCTCGCCAAGTGGACGGAGCTGTGCAACACCTGTGAGGGCATCCTGGAAAGCCAGGCCATCGGCTTCTTCATCGAGGGTTGCCGAGAAGGCACCATCCTTCGCCACCGGCTACTGTGTGACGAGCCAAAAACCATGGCGGAGCTGATGACGGTTGCGGACCAGTACGCCACGACGGATGCCGCCATGAAGAAGCCCCTCCGAGTAAATGCCGACGGGCGTCCGACTCCTACGGAGCCGGCTCGCGACCGTCCAGGCAATCCGGCTGGAGAAGCCGGATCCTCCAGGCGCCACGGCAACGACAACTGGTTCCATGGGGACCGCCAAGCCGGGCAACAGAAGCCCCGCTACCACGCGCGGCAGGTCAATGCTGTGGAGGGTGCGCCCGACGCACCGACTAACGACGCAAGGAGGCAGAAGCCACGGCTCACCTTCGACCAGATGTTTGACGGCCCGTGCAAGTGGCATAGCGGTCCCTTCAAACCGGCTACGCACACCACCCAGAATTGCAGCTGGACCCGCCAGCTAAAGGACCAAGGCAACCAACCTCGTCTCCCCCTCCCCCCTGGTGGACCTCGACCACCGGCTAGGGGAGCCGGTAATGATGGTAACGGCGGCAACGGCGGCAACAACAACAACGGCTACCCACAGCCGCACGCTGCCTACCACATCTTCGAGACGGAGCAGGACGACAAGCACAACCGCAGGCGACGCTCCAAGGAGGTCAATGCCATCATCTCTCCGGTCCCCCAGTACCTAAACTGGTCGGAAACCCCCATCACCTGGAGCCATGCAGATCATCCGGAGTAGCTGCCGACTCCCGGGGCTACGCCATGGTGCTCGACCCCCTCATCGTCTCCAACGCGTGTACCTGCCGATTCTCACGCGTCCTCATCGACGGAGGCAGCAGCCTCAACCTCCTCTACCAGTCCTCGCTGGAGAAGCTAGGCATTCGCGAAAGTGACCTGCACCCGACTACCACAACGTTCCACGGCGTACTGCCGGGGCCAGCCTGTGCCCCGCTGGGGAAAATCCAGCTGGATGTCATCTTCGGGACCGAGGAGAACTTCCGCCGCGAACCAATATGGTTCGAGGTGGTAAACTTGACGATCTCCTACCATGCTCTCCTCGGGCGCCCCGCCCTCGCCAAGTTCATGTCCATCCCCCACTACGCGTACCTCAAGACGAAGATGCCGGGACCCCACGGCGTGATCATCGTCGCCGGCTGCTTCAGGCGGTCGATGGAGTGCGCCTCAGCCGGTTCCAAGATGGCAGAGGCCCTCATCATAGCCGAGGAGAAGCGCGTGATCATGCACAACATGGCCATGGCCCAGCAGGACATGCCGGCTAGCAGCAAACTGGCTAGAGAAGGAACTTTCCAGCCGGCAAAGGAGACTAAGAGGATTCTGCTCGACCCCTCCGACTCGACTAAGTTCGTCACCATTGGTGCCGGCTTGGACAACAAATAGGAAGGCGCGCTCGTCGACTTCCTTCGTGAGAATCGGGACATCTTTGCATGGTCCCCCAAGGACATGCTGGGTGTGCCGAGGGAGTTTGCCGAGCACTCACTTCATGTGCGTCCGGATGCCAAGCCGCTCAAGCAACCTCTACGCCGATTCGCAGAGGAGAAGAGGAAGATAATCGGTGACGAGATCACCCAGCTCCTTGCAGCCGGGTTCATCATGGAAGTGTACCACCCGGACTGGTTGGCGAACCCAGTCCTGGTGCTGAAGAAGAACAAGACCTGGCGCATGTGTATTGACTACACTAGCCTAAACAAGGCGTGCCCGAAAGACCCCTTCGCCTTGCCCCGTATCGATCAAGTCATCGATTCCACGGCCGGCTGTGATTTGTTGTCTTTTCTAGATTGCTATTCCGGGTACAATCAGATCCGGCTAAACCCGGCTGATCAGATTAAGACATCATTTATCACCCCCTACGGGGCTTTCTGCTACGTAACCATGCCTTTCAGTCTGAAGAATGCAGGCGCTACCTACCAGCGCTGCATGCAGAAGTGCTTGCACTCGCAGATAGGCCGAAATGTGCATGCTTATGTGGACGATGTGGTCATCAAGACCAAGGAGAAGCGCACCCTCCTCGAGGATCTGGGAGAAACATTTGGCAACCTCCGCCAGTACCAGATGAAGCTGAACCCAGAGAAGTGCGTCTTCGGAGTACCATCCGGTCAGCTACTCGGTTTCCTCGTATCACAACGAGGTATCGAGGCGAATCCGGAGAAGATCGCGGCCATCGAGAGGATGCAGCCGCCAAGGAACCTGCTTGGGGTCCAGAAGTTCACCGGATGCCTGGCCTCCCTCAGTCGTTTCGTCAGCCCGCTGGGAGAGAAGGCACTCCTGTTGTACCAGCTGATGAAGAAGACGGACAAGTTCTCCTAGACTTCGCAAGCGGACACCGCATTTCACGACCTCAAGCGCATGCTATCCACAGGGCCGGTTCTAGCCACGCCGGCTAGCAAGGAGCCGATGTTGCTCTATATAGCAGCCATCAGCCGGGTCGTCAGCGTCGTCCTGGTGGTGGAGCGCCCCGAGGAAGGCAAGGCTCAGCCAGTTCAGAGGCCCGTCTACTACCTCAGCGAGGTTCTCTCCCTCTCCAAGCAGAACTACCCCCACTACCAGAAGATGTGCTATGGCGTGTACCTGGCATGCAAGAAGCTCAATCACTACTTCCAGGAGCATCCGATTAAGGTCGTGTGCACTGCACCCCTTTCGGAAATCATTGGCAACAAAGACGCCACCGGCCGAGTCGCCCAATGGGCCATCGAGCTCATCGCCTACTCCATCCAGTACGAGCCCCGGCTCATGATCAAGTCACAGGCATTGGCCGACTTCCTCGTCGACTGGGCTGAGACCCAGTATCTCCCATCGGTTCCGGATTCAGACCACTGGAAGATTCACTTCGACGGGTCGAAGATGCTCGGGGGCTTGGGAGCCGGCATCGTGCTCACCTCGCCCAAGGGAGACCGGCTGGAGTACGTGCTGCAGATCCACTTCAGGGCCTAAAACAACATAGCCGAATACGAGGCACTGGCGCACGGGCTCCGGCTAGCCAAGGAGATCGGTGTCAACCGGATCCTGTGCTTCGGTGATTCGGATCTGGTGGTGCAACAAGTATCCGGAGAATGGGACGCCAGAGATGCAAACATGGCCCTCTACCAATTCCACATCCAGAAGCTCAGCGCCTCCTTTGACGGGTGCGAATTTCACCACGTCCCTCGTGTCAACAACGAGGCAGCCGATTCACTCTCCAAGATCGGATCGACCAGGCAGGCGATCCCACCGGGGGTCTCCTTGGAGCACCTGCGCAAGCCGTCCATCAACCCGTCACCAGAATCGGACTCCATCATCTGGGCAGGGAGCGTTCCGGCTAGCGGAACGGCAGAGCCACCGAAGAAGAAGACCCACACCAATTCTGGCAAGGCAGTGCCCTCCGGCTCGCAAGACCCGGGGGCTGCCGATTCATCAAGTAGCTCGGGGGCTGCCGTCCCGGGTATGCCACCCGGACGACCCCCCGACATCCGTCAACCGGAGGACGGGAGCGTTCCCATCATTCGAGAAGTACCATCCTAGGCACAACCCTTCATGAGCTACATCGCCAATGGAGAACTTCCGGATGACGAGGTGGAAGCCAGGCAAATCCGGCGCCGCTCGCACACGTACACCATCATAAACAGCAAACTTTACAAGCGCAGCGTATCCGACATTTTCCAGAGATGTGTCGACGTAGACACGGGATACCGGCTACTCAAGGACATCCACCAGGGCGAGTGCGGGCATCACGCTTCGTCAAGGGCGATAGTCGCCAAGGCGTTCCACCATGGTATCTATTGGCCCACTGCCCTCGAGGACGCTGAGCAGCTAGTCCGCGCGTGCAATGGATGCCAGCGCTTCGGGCAGCTCAGGCACATGCCAACTTCGGTACTCAAGACCATACCGATCACCTGGCCCTTCGCGGTTTGGGGCCTCGACATGGTCGGTCCCTTCAAGTGGGCGCGCGCGGGTATGACCCATCTGCTGGTAGCGGTGGACAAGTTCACAAAGTGGATCGAGGCTAAGCCCATCTGGAAGCTGGACGGGGCGACAATCGTCACCTTCTTCACCGACATCATCAACCGATTCGGATACCCCAACAGCATCATCACCGACAACGGCACGAACTTCGCCAAGGGGGCCTTCACCCGATTCTGCAGCAACAAGGGCATCCGGATGGACCTCGCTTCCGTCGCGCACCCGCAGTCCAACGGGCAAGTGGAAAGGGCAAACAGCTTGGTGCTAGCCGGTATCAAGCCGCTTCTCATGGAGCCATTGGATCAGTCCCCCGGATGCTAGATCGAGGAGCTTCCGGCTGTGTTGTGGAGCCTCCGCACCACGCCGAATAGATCAGCCGACTACACATCGTTCTTCTTGGTCTACGGATCGGAAGCCGTCCTCTCCGCAGACATCGAATTCGACTCACCGCGCAAGCTCCTATATGACGAAAAGGCCAACCAGGAGGCACGGGAGGACAGAGTGGACCTCCAGGAGGAGGCCCGTGAGCTGGCTCTGTCCAGGTCAGCCCTGTACCAGCAGCGACTACGTCGCTACCATTCAAGCTGGATCTGCCCAGTCGCGTTTCACGAGGGCGACCTGGTTCTCCGGTTGGTGCAAGACACGAAGGGCATGCACAAGTTATCGCCACCCGAGGAGGGCCCCTTCATCATCAGCCGGGTGCTGCCCAATGACTCCTACTACCTCATCGACGTGCAGCAGCCACGCAAGAACAAGATGGACAAGTCAGACAAGGAGACCGAGCGTCCCTGGAACGCGGCCCTGCTGCACCCGTTTTACACCTAGTCGCCAGGCAGTGTATGTATTCCGAATACCCCATGAATGAAAATGCGGATCCCTACGAGAATCTCGGGGGCTCCTTGCTAGAAATGTGTTTTCGCATCTACTTTTCCGGTTCTGATTTTCTGGCTCTGGCAACCCCTACCCGGGGGCTTGCCGGCTGGCCCGGCCTGCTAAGTCAACAAACCGACCGAGTAGTGTGCGATGATGTCAGAGGCCCGCTCTTCATCTCAGCTACAGACCGCAACCCGGCTCTCCGGCTAGCAATAGCAAAAGCCCGAGGCATCCCACACGAAAAACGGGGAGGAGACGCGACATACCAGGCGTTCCGGTCTTGCAACTAGCTCGAACAAATCCGGATACTAAGCCGTTAGTATCGTGCGCAATGTACTGTCAGCTCCCTTCGATTCCGGCTGCAGGCCGCAACCCGGCTGCTTGGCAAGGACGCAGCAAAAACAGCAGAGCACACGGGAAAGCGACAAAGTGTCTAGAGAGGCACAGGCCAGCTTTCAAAAAAACAAGCAGTTTTCCGGCTACAATTTGACAGACTAACCTATTAACCTCTGAGGATGTATATGTATGTATATGTATATTCTTGCCCGACTACTTCGAGTCGGAATTCAGGAAAAGGGAAGAAGATTCGAAGTCCTTGCCTTCATCAAGCGCTCCGAATCTCGGGGGCTACACCCACTGGCTGCGCTCACGCACCCCCAGTGGAATCTTGTAGTTCCTGACCGGCTAAGGGCGTTTAGCCGGCCGTTCGGAGCCTAGGTGAGGGAAAGGACAGGAGCAAGACAAGACAAGGAAGATTCGAAGCACCTGGCTACGCCAGCTACTCCGAATCTCGGGGGCTACACCCAGTGGGGGCGCTCACTGGAATGTTAGTTCCCCCGGCTGAGGGCATTCAGCCGGCGAAAGCAGCCGACTAGGACGAGTCTAGTCGGAAAAATAAGAAAGATTCGAAGCACCTGGCTATGCCAGCTACTCCGAATCTCGGGGGATATTGAAAGAAAATTCAAGACGCACAAGTTAAAGGAAACTCAAGAGTTCAATATTAACAAACAAAAAGGAGGCGAAGCTCCCATAAGTTACCCGGCATCAGAGATAGTCGGTATAGACAGACAAGTTTCATGCATAACAAAAGCAAGACAAATACACCCAGCATCCCGGGGCAGTAGCTAAGCGGCAGGACCCTTGCTGTGAGGAGCATCTTGACCAGCAGAAGCTTCGGGCGGAGGAGGAGGCGCGGAGCTCGATCCAGTTCCGGCGCCCGCGGGCGGTGGCATCGGGCCTTCCACATCAGGAGTACCGACGGACTCCGAGTCGGTGAGAACCTCATCGAGGTCCACGTAGTCGGCAATCTTGATGGCAGACCCGCGGAGCTCCGGATGGGCTTGGCGGATGGCGGCGAGGTCGGCACCGGCACGGAAGCCTCCGTTAATCTTCTCGACGTGGGCGTCCTTGTACCGGGAGAGCATGAGGGCCAGAGCCATCTCTGCTCCGGCTCGCGCTGCCAGGTCCCGCAGCCGGTCCACCACAGCCGGCACCTCCCCCACCTTCGCAGCCAGCTGAGCCATCGTCTCCGGAACTGGAGCCTCCGGCCACACGAAGGAGAAGATGTCGCTGCTTTGCGAAGCTTGGCAGCCTCTTCGCCAAGCAGGACGACGAGCTCCTGAGCCGTCGGCTGCGCTCCCGGCCAGTTCTCCTGCAGCCGGTTGTAGGCCAGCAGGTCTATGCCGGGATAAAAAGCTATCAGAAAAAAGAGTCAGATCCGTCTACTGGATCCGGAAAGAAAAGAAGGCGGAAAAAGGGAACTTACCCTTAGCCGTGTGGCCGACCTGCATCAGCTCCTCCACCAGAGCCTTCTCCTTTGTCGCCAGCCGTTTAATCTCCTTCTCTTGGTCCTTGTTCTGGGCCTCGAGAAGGTTGAAGGCTTCGGTCCGGCTGGCGAGCGAGGCGTCGCGCTCCTTGATGGTGGCTTCTAGACCGTCCACCTTCGCATGCCAATCCTTATTCTGCAACCGCGGAGCGGAGTTGGACTTGCTCAGTCGGTCGTTCGCTTTCTTCAAGCGATCGATTTCGCGCTGAGCGCACACGAGGATGGCTGCAACAAAACCGGCTATCAGTAAAAAAAAGGCAGATGAAGCTAACTTACTCTGGGAAGTCCCATTGGCAGCGGCAAGCTTCTGCTCCAGGGACCGGTTCCTACCGGCTGTGGCCTCCAGCAGCCGGATCTCCTTCACCGCCAGCTCGAGCGTGGCGGCTAGGTCCGTCAGCGAGGCAGCAGATGAAGCATCGTCGTCCACAACATTGATGGCCAAGGACTCCTTCGCTGCGGCCACCGCCGTCCGCCACTCCTTCCCTGGCTCCTCGTCGGAGTTGTCGTCGCCGACAACCACGAGCTCCTTGCCGGCAGCACCCCCCCACGCGCCCGCGGAAGATCCATCCGGCTGCGAGGACTCCGCCTCCGGCTGAGGACCCCCCGATCCGGCCGGGGCAGCCGGTTCAGCTCGAGGGGAAGATGGAGGCGGCACTTCGGAGGAAGGGGGACGCTGGCTGATGCAGTCGGAGCATGGGGCGGTGACCCGGTTGGAGCTCGAGCCGGGCTCGCGGCTCCAAAAGAAACCAACGTGCTAAGAAGAAGGAGGAGAAGGCAAAGGCAAATAAACCAAAGTCAGGAAGGCAGAAAAAAGAAGCACGAGGAAAACACCGAAAGAAAAGGGGGAGAAGGGACGTACCCTGGCACAACTAGGGGCGGCCCCTTCTTCTGGCTAAGGCGGCTCGGCGGCAGGGTGCTGGACTGGCTCCTCTTGGGAGCCGGCTCCTTCGTCAGGGGCCGCCGGGAGCTGGAACGGCTGGAGCCGCTCCCGCCTGCGTCGCCGTCCGTCGCGGAGCGCGTCTCCGGATCGATGGTCGGCACGGCCTCCTCCTCCTCGTGAACCTCTGCGTGGGGGTCGGCAGTCGGCTGGTCATTCCAGCTGGGAAAGGCATCGCCATCCCCGTCCGACTCCTCGCCGTACTGCCGAGCGCGCGGCTCGGGCAAGTCAGGCGTGAACTCCTCAAGGGGAGCATCACCCTCCTTGTGAAGGATACAAGCGAAGATCTGCCAAGTACAAGAAGTCAGCCGGACAGAACAAGAAAAACGCAGGAAGAACAAATGAAGTTTCCGGCTATAAGAACTTACCCGGGGCGCGCGGTTCTCCCGGCTATAGGGCACCTGACTGAACTTCCAGTTCTCCGGCAGTCGCTCCTTGGTGATCGTCCACACCCACTCCTTCAAGTTGTGGTAGCGGGGATCGCGGCGCGACAACCGGGTCGGGTCCAGCCGGCCGGAGTAGTAGCACATCTTGTGCGCCCGCTGCTGCATTGGCATCATCAGCCGGGACATCCAGCTAAGGGTGATGTCCAGGCTGGTTAGCCGGCAGGTGACGAGGGAGCGCATGCGCTGCAACATCGCGTCCGTCTCCGTCTTGTCACCATGGATCTTCAGCTCCTAGTTCTGCCGGCTGGACTCGACATCCTAGAAGGCCGGAAGATTGATCCGGTCGACGTTGGTGACGTTCTTGACATAGAAGTACGACTGTTGCCACAACCGTACCGTGTCCTGAAGCAAGAACTTGGGGTAGCCCGATTGGGAGCAGGAGTAGATGGAGGCGCCGCCGCAGACGACTAGCGGCCCATTCGTGTACTGCACCTGTGGTCGGACTCGGAAGAGCCGGCAGAAGAGCCCGAGATCCAGCTGGATCCCGAGGTAGCTCTCGCAGAACGCCATGAAATGCGCCAACGTCCCGATTGCGTTGGCGCTGAGGTGGTGGAGGCGGAGGTCGAAGAAGGCAAGGAAGGTCAAGAAGAACGGGTGCACCGGCAAGGCAAACCCGCGCGCCAGATGGGAGAGGAAGATGACGCGCTCCCACTCCGCCGGGTGCGGCGACACCTCCCCCGCTGGTGCCAACCGCACCGCCACCTCCTCCGGCAGAGGGAGAACACGAGTGGCGTGGTACTTCGTGATGTGGTCCTCTGTGACGGAGGAGACGCACCAAGCCCCGCGGTCGGCGGCCATCTTCGGCTGATAATGGGGAGCGGCAGCGGAAGAGTGGCGGTGGCCCATAGTGACGATGACGACGAGCGGGCGGTGCAGCGAGCTACGGCGCAGAAGGCAAGGGCGCAGAAGCAGGAGCACGCGAGGGAAGAGGAAACTATAGCGGGGGAGGGGGGCGAAGGAAAGGAACTGCCTCCCCCATGGCGTCCCTTTAAAGGGCCGGAAGAGCAACCGTCAACGGGGCCACGTGGCGCGCATCCACACGGCCCTCACCCCAATCACTACCCAGATCCCGTGTGCCGAAGCAGGATGCGCAGAAGATCCCGGAGCAGGAACCGAAGCGCCGGACAGTGGCTTCCCAGGGCGACGTGCGACGGGAAGTTACGCCGCCCGCCATAGTGCAATGATGGCGCGTGCGCACGTGGCCGACATCAGCACTAACGTCACGAGTAGCGCAACCGCCAAGCACAGCCGGACACAAATTCAAAAGCAGGAGAGAGCGCACGCACATTTCGCCTAAGGGCGGAATCCACACGCGCTCGGGGGCTAGTGTCAGGGGGATGATCCCCAGGTACCCCAACCGGACAAGAAACCAAGCAGTCGGATCGCGTCCAGACAGGGCAAGACAGGTCGGCTATCACCTGGTAGCCGGATCAGCAAGAAGTAGCCGGCTACGGCGACATAGCCGGATCCAATCAGTGAGACAGGACGACGTGCGTATCAGTGCACGGTACGCCCTGTACGATGACAAGACTAGCAACCACTCGGCCATACCGAAGACTTTGCGGGGATGATGCAGGAACAGTGGCCCGATGCTGACGACAGGCTCACACGGCGCCCACTGTGCCTACGACAGCCATACCGCTCATACTCCGATGAGACATACCATACCGGACACTGTAGATGACCAGCCGGCTAGGACCCGCATGTGGGGCCCGCCAGTCGGATTGGCCAGTGAGACCGTTGCCTCTCTGCCTATATAAGGAGAGGCAAGGCCTCAGTAGAAAGGGTTGGTCTCATTGCATTTAAGGCAGTAGCTAGAGAATACAGCTCGAGGAGCACTTGTAGTCCGTGTATCCCTGATTGTCAGACTCGGCAGGAGTAGGGGCTTTACCTCATCACGAGGGCCCTGAACCTGGGTACTTCTTGCGTCCAGCTACGCTTGCTTGTATCCAATCCCGCCTGCAGACGCTGTCGATAGCTTCCCTGCTAGTCCCCACACCTCTATCTAACCTTCTTAGGTACTGTCGTTCCCAATACAACGACATATACAGAAAAAGCCCAACAAAAAGAGTTTCCATAACCTAGATTACATCGTATTCGAGTAGTAGTTGCTTGTCGTGTTCCTCCTTTAGTTTAGATATAGATCTGTTCTTCATAGATTTGTTTTTGCTTTCTAGTTGTTCTAGTCGAGTTCCCATCAATTGTTTCCGCCACCATCAAGTCAGATCCGATCCAAGCAAACAGTCCTAGTTGTGTACTACTTGGCAAGTCGGAATTGCAAAAAAAAATGTCGACTTCTGCCGCGGCACAGAAACGGCTTTTTTCTCTGCCGCGAGTCCTTCTCTGCCACGACTCGGTTTCCTGCCATGGCACGTTTTCGCCCGCCTTTTCTGCCGTGGCACGTTTTTGCGCTGTTTTTCTGCCATGGCAGCCAGACTTACAAAGTGTAAAAATTGCACTTTTCCTTAACTTTAGCCACAGCCATTCTATTTCAAAGGTGTAGGAACTTGCCCATTGAGACTAGTTTCCGCTCCTATAGGCTGCTCCTAGGATTTTGGTGCTATGCTTTTTAATTTGGCCGTGTGTGACATATATTCAAAATAAAAAGAGAGAAAAAGCAACATAGCAAAAGAAAAAGAAAAAAGAAAAAGAAGCTATATAAAAGAAAGAGAAAAAGAAAAGGAGAATTGAGCAAGAGGCCTAGTGATATCTTTGTGCACCGGTAGATTGAGCAACCTTGTGCCTGTTTAGTTTGAGCTTTGCTAGTGTCTCTCCAGCGTAGTGCAACACCTTTCATAGTTGCATTGCCACATTTATCTCCACGTGTGTGTTTCTTGGATTGTTGTATGATCAACACTAGGACTTGTTTGCGGTGTAGATAGGATACCATACCTAGAGCTCCACCATAAATAACCTGTGTGCCCTGCGATCGTTCTCTATACCTTTGATATTCACTTCATCACATCAGTGCATAAGTCTTTGATTTCGAATTGGTAAGCATACTATTCACTTTGGAACGGTAAGATCTGATTTCTTGTCAGTTTTGAGTGAGTTGTGAGAGTTCCACCACCAGATTTTGTTTTGTGCACTAATGTACTAATCATGTCTTCTAATAGTGTTGATGTGATGCAGAAAATGGAGGCCAATGATGTTACAGATAATGTGGAGACCTATAGGTACAAATTCTTCCACAATTGGCGTTGTAGTGGAACTTTTTGGAAGGAAGAACGCGGTAATTTTGATGGTGATGCTCTTTTCCACCATAGTGTGATGATTGGTGAGAAATGTGCTTCCATTACGATTGATAACAACTCTACACTTAATTTCATCAGTGCTGAAGTTGTACAAACGCTGCAGCTACCCACATGTGCCCGTGTGGTGCTATATCTCTTGCATTCATCATATGGCACATTGCTGATTTCACACACCGCTGATGTTCCTATGACTTTTAAAGAGCATACTGAGATTGTGCGTTGTGATGTATCTCCTATACCACTTGAGTCTTGTCACATCCTATTGGGAGAACCTTGGAAAAGGAGGTTTGACGCTCAAATATGTCTTGTTGTTGGAAGGATTTCTTTCAAATGGAACATGAAGAGGCGTGCTATGCTCAGGATTTCAGCCGACAAATTTCATGAGTATCATCTTCTTTGCAAGGAGAGGACAAAACAGTTCAGTTTGTCTGCTAAGTACAAGGTCATGATGAATGGTGATAATTCTATCATTTGTCATCTTGAACACGGTGTGCATTACAACCCATGTGATAATGAGAGCCACATAGCCAAGCTGAGTCAGAGTGTTACCAAAAGTGAGCTCTGTGATTCCACTAAACGTGAGGTTGAGAGCATCCATTCTAAGAGTATGAGAGAAAAAGAAAACACCAGTGCAGTAGATGCTAATACATGTGAGGATATTTCTACTAATGTAATCATCTCTACTCCTGGTATCTATTTTACAACCTGCATCGTTGTACTCTGCATTGTCACTTGCGAAGGATGTTTTAGTACCTACTACAACTAAGGAGATTGTTGATGACATTGGTACTGTTTTGGAGCTTCAGCCAACATGTGCGACATATTGTGAGTCTATTCCTTGACTGAAGCGTCATTGTGATTTGCCTTACACTACTGTTTCAGCACCATGTGATAGTTTACCAAATTCCAATTTTGATCATGTGGTATTGATTACACATAAAGAAATACTTGCTCGAATACCACCTGTTGATATTGTGTTTTCCATCATGCTAAATGAACATATGAGTATGAGTTGTGCTATGGATAAGATTTCTGAGATTTCATGTCTAAATTCTAGCACATATTCTCCTTGTTTCACTTTCAATCTAATTGGTGAATATAGCATGGATGAAAATTTTCTTGTGGATCACATATGCATTACTTGTGATAGAATCGCTGAACTAAAACAAGCTATTTTCATCCATATATGCAATGTGTCACAAAATGTTTTCTATGGGACAATAGTTCATGTTCGAGATATTATGGAAATACATTCTGGTCTAGTTGATATATTGCAACCAACACAAGTAATTTTACCTATGTTGGATTGTTTTAATCTTTCTAGGATAGAACCCAAGTTTTCATATTCATTGTGTTTGTCCCACAAGTCTTTGTCTAGTTATGTTACTACTTTAGACTTCCTTGATATTTACAAATTTATTTGCATCTTACATACTAGACAACATGATCATGTTAATAATAATCAGAGTAGCGTAGTTGAAGCATGGTATGAATCAAATTGGTTTTCACACATATTGAATTGGTTTGATCTTGTTCACAAATTTGATCATAGGTCTTCTTTGAGAAAACTAAATTTAATATTGAAGAACAAGACTATCTATTTAGTTGTTTTTCACCATGATCATGATTCTTTGTATTTCACTTATACCTGTAATTTAAGTTGCTTGATGTTTACTGGCCATACTTTTCATGTGAGCAATAATAGTACAACATGTTATATATACATATACTTTGCGTACACGTTGTCCTTTTTGTTTCTACCACTTTTAGCTTACCCAAAGCCGTGGACAACTTTTGATGAAGAAAGGGAGGATGATGAGGATATATATATAGGGATTATGATGATTCTGACTGCTTGAACTGGAAGGAAATATTGAGACAAATCAATAATGACTATTAGGTGAATTCATTCCTAGTTGACCATGATGCTTTCATTTATAAGAACTTTATATTGCCTAAGTCGTTATGCTATTATATGATCAGGTACATAGGAGAAGAAGGCGTAGCACGGAGCAAGGATCTGAAGCATATGGAGCATGGCGTGTTGATCAATGAAGAATGCGCGAGGGAGGAGAGGGAGGAAGCGCAAGGGGCTACCAAGAAGAAGATCAACACATGGCAGGATCTCTGCCGCGACAGAGAAACGACATGTTTTCCTGCCACGACAGGCTGCCGTGGCACAGAAACAGAGTCCTTTTCTGCCACGGCAGGCTGCCGCGGCAGAGAAACAGGCCCAAACTCTGCCACGGCAGAACCCTGAGCCGAACCCAATTTTGGGTCAGTTTTGTACCCTAGTTGGGTGGGACCAACTCGGCCACCCCCTTAGCCGCCGCACCCCCAGACTCATAAATAGATGGGGCGCACTAGTTTTAGGGTTTAAACCACGTTAAAATATTTTGGAGTTGATTCTTTCATAGAACCTCTGAAATTACCCTATGTTTGAATTCTACAACTATAATTTAGTGTGATCTGTTGTTCCATTGGGAATTAGTAGATTGCATACTACCATTCATGGTCACGGCTACGTGCGCAAGAGTGTGGTGTTGTGAATATCCTACAAGGTTCGAGATCTGTTGCACTGGCATCAGGGATCGAGTGGGAGAGATCATAGCTATGCACTAGTTATCTAATCATCCACCAGATCATAGACTAGCCAAAAACCTATATCACTTGCTAGCCAAAAACCTATACTGAGAGGGAATGCTTCTCGTGCATCCAATCCATAAACCAAAACCTATGCCATTTGTGTCCACCATACCTACCTATTAGCATTATTGCTATTCCAAGTAAATTCATGTTTTTATCTACCTTCCGAATTAAACTTGTTATTTGAAAATTAGTGATTAAAGCTCTCACGAACTTGATGGAACACTTTACTTTCTTGCACTTAATAAACTTGAACCATTGTGCCCATCTATGTTGCGTATATGTTTGCGTTTTGTAAGTTGTGAATTAGCAGAACCATGTTATCATGGGGAATGCTTTTAACATTGCACTTTATTTAGTTGATATCATGTTCTTTTGCTTATGGATCCCGGCTATGTGAAATGAAAGGGGACCTTGTAAGGCTCATGTAGAAAATCATGGTGGAAACCTGCAGTGTAACCATAGCGAGCAATCTATGAAGCATCCTCTTTATAAAAAAGAAAGACCTATGCAAATAGGAAAGAAAAAAAGAGAAAAAAAGAGGCCTATGCAAATAGGAAATAAAAGGATGTTGAGATGCTCATTGTCTGCTTGCCTTATTATTTTGATATGGGGATTCTTCCGTATCATCGGGCAAGGGGTACCCCGTTAGCGGTTCTCTATGATACACATGTACTTACAATGACAAGAACTTACTTGAGTAGCATGGGGAATGGTCTTCATAAGTAAGGGGCATGAGATTTTCAGCTTATAACTTGTCAAGCATATCCTCATATTTGATCACTTTAACCTTAATCACCTAAAGATGCTTATGATAGGGGCAATGAGAGATGAAAGATAATAAGTACCATAATTTTTGAAAGCTCTTTATGAAACTTGAAATCCCTGCTTCCCTTTGTGAAGGGCATATCTTTTACTTTTTAGTTGAGTCAGTAAACCTATTCCTTTCTATCTTAGAAAGTATTTTGAGTTGTTATGTTCCATTCATTCATATGATGATTTATTCAATCATGTTTCTTATGTTCCTTGTTTTGCACATTGCTCTTATCTTAGTGAGTATTACTTTGAAAGCTATCATAGAAAACCCCATCATGTTTGAACTCCTGCAAATTGTTAACTGTTCCTTGACCAAGAACAAAGTTTGCCATTACCAATTATGATTTACTTTGTGTATCTTTATTGTGTTTCCTTTACTTATTGCAAGTTAAGTTATACAATAGTGAGTTGTCTTCTATTATGATTTATGTATTGATGAATGTGATGCTTCTTGTCTGTATTATTTTATCGACACTTCACTCCATAAACCTGAGGTCATGTTTATTGAGCTCAGTTTTCGCTTGGGGACAAGCGAAGTCTAAGCTTGGGGGATTTGATACGTCCATTTTGCATCACTATTCTATATCATAATTTACTGTTATTCATTGATATATTTCATATTAAGAGATGATACTTATGTTATTTCATCTATTTTTGCATGGTTGATGACTTTTGGAGGATGGACCGCTGAAGTCAGGATTCTGATGGAAAAGGAACTATTTGGAGGCGAAATTCGCGAAGATCGGAAAATCCCAGAAAATATACGGAAAATCCTATTTTTTCAGAAGACAAAGGAAGCCAGAAGGAGGAGCGGAGATGGGCCACAGGGGGCCCCACACCACCCCCTGGCGCGAGCCAGCCCTAGCCACGCCACCAGGAGGTGTGGCCACTATGGCCCACCTCTGGCTCTGCTCTTTGGCGTATATATTCCCCATGAAACCCTAAGACTTGGGGGAGTGACCACAGAAAGATTCGGCCGCCTCTGCGGGGCGGAAAACTGCAGAGAGAGAAAGAGCTCTCCGGCAGACAGAAATCTGCCGGGAAATTCCTTTCCGGAGAGGGGAGATCGTCGCCATCAACACCGTCATCAAGCTGGACTTCATTCGAGATCATCATCATCATCATATCCATCATCATTTCCACCAGCACCATCATCACCACTCCATACCGCTGTAATAATTGGGTTGAATCGTACATAGTTCTTAGGGGAAACTTTCCCGGTGTTGATTACTTGTTGTAGTTGATGCTATTGAGTGGAACCATTGAATTATGATTTATGTTCAGATTGTTACTTATCATTATTTCATCTCTGATCTTGATCCATATGATGTCTTGTGAGTAGTTCGTTTAGTTCTTGAGGACATGGGAGAAGTCATGTTGTTAGTAGTGAAATTGTGTTGAGAAAGATTCAATGGTTTGATACTTAAGTTGTGGTGTTATTCTTCTAGTGGTGTCATGTGAACGTCGACTACATGATACTTCACCTTTATGGGCATAGGGGAATGCATTGTGTATTTGGCTACTAATCGTAGGGGTTACCGGAGTGACAGGAATCTGAACCCCCGTTAGGAAACCTTTGCACAAGGGAGTGTAGGATCTTAGAGTTTAAAGTTGTGGTTAGGTTTCTATCTTAATTACTTTATTGTACTTGCGAATGCTTGCAAGGGGTATAATCACAAGTATGTATTAGTTCTAGGAAGGTCAGTACATTAGCACAGGTTCACCCACACAACACTTATCAAAATAAGGAAGATTAATCAACTATATGAAGCGAAAACACTTGACAGTATTCCCGTGTGTCCTCGAGAACATTTGGTCATTTTAAGTAATACAACCGGCTTGTCCTTTGCTAAAGAAAGGATTGGGCCACTTGCTGCATTTATTATTATTGTCTTTTATTTACTCGTACTGTATTTATCTGCATTATCAAAAAACCCTAAAAATCCATTTGCTAAGTATTTACAGAGAATTCCTGCTCCAAGCCGCTACTCAACACATTCTGCTCCTCGTTGGGTTCGACACTCTTACTTATCAAAAATACTGCGATACACCCCCTATACTTGTGGGTCATCAGCAAGCAAACATATAACTGGACTGATTATAAATGGTGTTTCAATGCTTAGAAACAATGCCTAGGGATCATATTTTCACTAGTGAACACTCTCATATAAATATCTTCTCTTCATTATGCTATCCTGAACTACTCCCCGGTTGGACGATGTAGGGCTATAACAGCACACCTTAAGTTCGTATTCCCCATCTAGATAACCCCTCACTGTCACCTTGAGTGCTAGATGGTTCCAACAAACACCACAATCTCATAGAGACATCCAACTCAAATTATACTCATGATGAGTATTTCTATAACCTTAGCCTAAGTGCCACACGGTGTGCACACTGTCAACTTCACACACGTGGGGATAAGAAGAGATTAATTAAATCACTTGAGTAGCAGAATAGAACTTTAGATTACAAAGCTCATGATCTCATAGGATCACGCATAGAGAGAGAGATGAACACATAGCTACCCCTCACTGTCAGCTTGAGCACTAGATGGTTCCAACAAACACCACAATCTCATAGAGACATCCAACTCAAATTATACTCATGATGAGTATTTCTATAACCTTAGCCTTGAGAGAGAACTACTCCCTCCTTATCATGGGAGTCATCAACGGCGATGGAGATGGTGGTGGAGTCGATGGAGATGGCTCCGGGGGCACTTCCCCGTCCTGATAGGGTGCCAGAACAGAGACTTCTGTCCTCCGAATCTCATCTTCGGTGGCGGCGGAGCTGCGGAACTTTTCGTAGAATTTTGATCTGGTCTTTAGGGTTTTTATCCCGGAAAGATTATATAGGCGAATAGGCAAGGTCGGTGGGCGCCCGAGGCGTCCACACCACCCCCTGGCGTGGCCTAGCCTAACCCGCACCACCAGGTGGTGTGGGCCCCTCATGGCCCCTCTCCGTCTCGTCTTCTGGCTCCGTGAATCTTCTGGTAAAATAGGAACTTCGGCTTTTGTCCCGTCCAATTCCGAGAATATTTCTTTACGAGCTTTTCTGAAACCAAAAACAATAGAAAACAGGCAATTGGCACTGTGGCATCTTGTTAATAGGTTAGTCCCACAAAATGTATAAAAGTATCTCAAAATGTAGACAAAACATAATATAGTTGATATAAAACAATCATGGAGCATCAAAAATTATAAGTACATTTACGACGTATCACTTCGCCGAGGTATCTACATATCCACCAAATCTTTTCCGTAGGAGGTACCGAATGCGATGTTCCTTGTTCGTGATAATCGTCGAGGCTATCAAGGCGAACTCAACATATTTCAAGCAACGGCGCAACGCTGTCGGCGACCTAGGATTTTTCCTTCGGCATGTATGTGTGAGATGAACTATTCGGGAACAATGGTTTATTTATTTGATTGAAACAATTGTTGTAAATTTGATTCGAACTATTGTTGTAAACTATTATTGCGGATCATTTGATCTTTTATATGTCTGTTGATATTTGTATTTTCATTTACATGTGAAAAATAGGTAAAACCCTCTGTTACGGGCCAGCACCCTCAGACGACACGGATCAGAGCCCGCAAATAAACCCTTAAATTGTTTACAGGTTGTGTTTATGGATTCTGATCACCGCTGTGCATTTGTTGGTCCTTAAAACAGGTTTATCGCAGTCTATAAATGGATTTACGGGTTTGCATTTTACAGGTGCTGTTAGTCGTGCTCTTAGGGTTGGCTCACTTGGCATCATTTTGGTGAAGTCAATGTATTAATCCTGTAGGTTCAGCCGAAGACCTAACATTTTGTAGAAGTACTGTATTAAACTACTCTATGAACTTATGACACTACTTATGGTAGGATGACAAGCAACCATGTAAAGACCAAGTTTAAGTAGAGCTAACGTTCATGGATTCATGTTTAGTATCTGAAGACCTGGAATGGGTGTTCTTGTGTTTGTCGCTGACAAAACAATTTCGTTCCATGTGGATATTTTCGCTTGGGTCAGCTCACTGTATGGTTGGACATCTATAATCCGTGAAATATTTTTCTAACAAGAACCTGGTATAATGTCTCAGATGTGTGGTCGATCCTGGTGGGCTAGCTAACATGATGTGTGAAGGGCTCGTGTAGACAACAGTTAAGAATCAAACAAAAACAGGTAAAAATCGCATCGCGTTAAGAAGTTGATTTAGATGTTAAAAAACTGAAATTGCAAAAACCTCAATATAATACATGTGACAATTCAGGGCAAACTAAGTTGGAAAGGTGGGGTAATGCACATTCATTTGGAAGGATCATTCCTCATTAGTTAACGAAGGTTGGATCGCAAAAGTAAATCCTCAGTAGAACACATGCACTGATATAAATGGGCTCCGCCGTTTGGTTCATGGTCATGAGTCCACTGTACAAGAAAGTAGGCGGCGTCATGTACCGTGTGTGCTAAACAAAAGGGTGGTTCAGGACAACTTCTGCAAACGTGGGGCCATGTACTGTTCCAAAATGAACATATACAAACGAATAAGGAGGAGCGGCGGAGATCACGAGAAACGTTTGTGATCATGATAATAGGATCATCTGGACCTGCGACCAGAAACAGATTTCCGCATCCATGGATTATTACTTTTATAGTGGAAAATAATTTATGGGTGATAACATGGAATGTTACATTAATTAGATTGTAGACCCATTTTACCTTGATATATATGATGTTACAGTAACATAGCTAGTTACTCTATCTATCTATCTTTTCATTAACTCATTGATATATAAGCAAAAGTGCTAAGCTGAACTCTCTTAGTTACTATTAAAGTTATCCCCACTATGACCAGGCTAAGAGATATTGATAGAAGAATTGATTATCATGCAACCAACATGTGGTTGGATGGTTAAGAGGGTGGTTGTACCCCAGCCGACCAGATTTCAAAACCTACTTTTGATAGTATGTTGCATAAAAGACGAAATATTCTTTCGATGAGAGGCGATGTTCGCGTCAACAGCGAGGCGCTCTGGTGACTTCGTCAATCTTAAGATCCTTCCAATGTTCCGAAAGTTTTCCTCCAAACATGATTAACCAAGAAATGTGTGTATTGTATGCTTAATAAGGATGTAAATGTTGACTTAAGATGATAAATATTTCATCTGTCCTATACTATTATAGATGTAATACTACTCTCTCCGTTTAGAAATATAAGGTTCCTAAAGGTTTGGAGTAAACCTATACACTAAAATATCTCTAGAAACTAAAATGTCTTATCTATACCTAATACCTATACCTATACCTAATACATATAATAATAATAATAATAATAATAATAATAATAATAATAATAATAATAATAATAATAATCTATCTACTAATTTACACAGAGGTAGGTTCGTCCTTCCGAATTTCGTTCCGATTTTTTATGGACGGTTTTGCCCCTATGAGTTCGAAGGTACTACGAGGACTGCCACCGCGAAGTCAAACAGCCCCCATCTCGCGCGGGCGCAGGGCGGCGGCCTGAGGCGGCGCGGAGAAGAGGCGGGCTTGGCGGCGGGGGTCGCTGGCGAGGAAGGCCTGGTGGCGCCGCCGGGGCGAGGCCCAGCTGCAGGGTCGGCCGGAGGCGCTCGCGCAGGCGGAGAGTGGTGGCGGCCCCTGCCGCTGGCTGCGAGCTGCACTGGAGCTTCGTGCTCGCCATCTTCGCCGTCTAGGGGCCTGCCAGGGCGTGGGCAACGCCGTCGAGGTAGTCGACGCCGCGTACTACTGCAAGGACGTGATGCGCGTCTAGCCGACGGCGGCGTAGTTCTACCAGGGCATCATCAACACGCCCTGGGTCATCAAGCCGCTCTGGGGCCTGCTCACCGACATCGTCCCGTCGCTGGGTACTGTCGCCGCCCCTACTTCGTTCTTGCAGGTGAGAAGATTGGGCTCCTTTTCTTCTCGATTCCAACACATAGACAGAGAAATATCGGGCTCCTTGGGTACCATTTTATCTGTCAGTATGTACTACTCATCCCGCGTACTACTGCAAGGACGTGATGTGCGTCTAGCCGGCCGCGGCGCAGTTCTACCAGGGCATCATCAACATGCCCTGGGTCGTCAAGCCGCTCTGGGGCCTGCTCACCGACATCGTCCCGTCGCTGGGTACTGTCGCTGCCCCTACTTCCTTCTTGCCGGTGAGAAGATTGGGCTCCTTCTCTTCTCGATCCCAACACATAGATAGAGAAATATCGGGCTCCTTGGGCACCATTTTATCTGTCAGTATGTACTACTCATTTTCATGTTGCTATTCCACTCTCTATTGGTGTACTACTCAGATTTGATTTGGGGAGCTCCTCGCCAGCCTCCGGTCTGGATGCAGCATTCTATGGTGTTCAACACGGCGTTGGCTGCAGATTTGTTTAGTCAAAATATATTGGTCATTGGCCAGTTGGTCGCTGCGGAGGTCCTGGTGCTGCCGAACTCTTTCACGAAATTGTTGTATGCTCTTTCATCAATTTATGTTCATAGAAAAGTGACATATTTTATTCTCTCCATTGTCCATTGTTCATGGAAAATCTCGGTGATGTTTTTATATCTGTTGTATCAAGCAAACAAAAACAAAATACAGATTATGCAGTTTAAGATGCAAGCTGACTCTGTCATCATGTGTTGATCTTCAGAAATATTAAGGAAATTTTAGAGCGTTGATTTTTTTTGGATACATAATACAAACGTTTTGAAGAAGAATGAGCAAAAGAGATCAGATAACATGGAGGAATTTCAGAGCGTTGAATTTTTTTGGATACAGAACACAAACGTTTTGAAGGAGAATGAGCAAAAGAGATCACACAAAAAGGAGGAATTTCAGAGCGTTGGATTTTTTTTGGATATAGAACACAAACGTTTTGAAGGAGAATGAGGAAAAGAGATCAAATAACAGGGAAACACTAATCTGTTTTATATCAAAGGAAAACGACAGTGCTATGCCGGAGAACTCATTATTCATTTAACCTTTAATTTTTCTGCTTAAAAAAATCAGATTTCGTCTGGAGTTATTTGTAATCTTCTTTATTAAAAAACGTCTAATTGTGGTTCGCCATCGAAAAATAGAGTTATGATTATACCATTATGGAATGGATGAACACCTCCAATGATTGGTGAGTAACATAGTTGAACCGATGAAGTGACACCTGTTATAGATCCACTAACTATATAGAAAATGAATAGTCATGATTTTTACATCACCATTAAAATATTGATTAAAAATATGTTTCCGTTAAAATGTTCTTCAGGTTACAAAGAATTTTACACTGTGTGATGAGAAAAAATATAACTAACGGTAGCAACGTACGGGCATTCAGCTAATATACTATTAAAAAGATTGAGACCGTTCGTCGGCATGATTTTCCGTCTGCTACAAAATGACGTTTTTGCCCTTGACTGTTGAAATGTATTACGAGGGCTGCCACCGCCAAGTGATCGGCTTCGCCGTGAAAATCCCCTTACCGTGTCCACACCTCAGCTATGACCGCCTTTGTCCCCTACAAATCCGCCCCGGCCCGCCACCCTGGGCCCGTCTCTAGCCCACGCCGAGACCCCTCATCGACGACTTCCTCTCGAGCCTGTGCGACCGGCGCTGCCTTGAGGATGTCGCGTCGCCGGAATCCGGACGGTCATCACCGGGAATCTATGTGACGGATACGGCGAGGTCCTCACTGCAAGGAATCGTTCTTGGGCGACGCTAGCTCGCCGGCGGCGGAGGACAGGTAGGGACATTAGACGACGCTGGGAGTAGGACGCCATGGAGCCTGGGCTGAGTTTGACGAGCTCGCGGAGGGGCGCGCATACTTGGAGTTGAGGGAGAGGGGCGAGGTGCGGGGTCCTAGATGAGGCGGAGGTAGGCGGCGTGGAGCAGCGGTCGGAGATGGAGAGGGCCCTAGGCAGCGACGCTTGGGCCTTGCGGCGGAGGGGATGATGCAGGTGCGGAGGGGCGCGCTCGCGAGCTTGTCGTCCAGGGAAGGCGACGGTGACAACCTGCGGTAGCTGGCGGCCAAGCCCTCCGTCAGATTGGGCGCCAAGGGTTCCCCTTCCCAGTGGCCGGCGATGCCCGCCTACTCCATTTCCGGCGGCAGCAGTCCAGGCGGCTTGTCGCCCGACACCATAAACGAGTGGCTGCAGGACGAGATGGGCTACCCCTCCGCGCCGCCTGCACTTGAGCAGCTCGCAAGATCTGCACATGCTCCCTGTCTGGTCCTTCCTGATGTGCGGCGTCTGCTCCAAGCGCACTGTTGTCACGACGCGGTTTGATTTATTACAAGGGATGTTCAGGTTAATGGCACCCATCGGCATGGGGATTATATACTCCCGCTACATTGTGGTCTTCAATTTTTCAGCTTGCTACTTTACTGTTTCTAATATGAATGCAAGTAAATTTATTGATATAATTGTTTGAAGCTGTCACTCTTGAGAGTCGAGTTTTGATGAGAACGAGGCTTGATGTATCAGAAGGGATGTTCAGGTTGATGCCATCCAAAAAAAATGACACGTAGTCGACATGGGGACTATGCACATTACACACGCTACATTGTGGTTTTCCCTTTTGCAGACTGCTTAATTAATGGATGATGGCTTATACTCAGCAGAGTAAACTTGGACCAGGTAGCACTTGTGCACGTTCTGAATTGAGACATCCGGATGTGAATAGTGCATAGAGTAAGATGCACTGGAAATGTTTTATGCAGATTGCTGATTTGGTTGAATGCAAGTGGATCACCACCAAGTGAAATTGCACATGTTCGGTGAATCGGTGAAAACAAGAATGTCCCCACCCATCACCCTAGATCAGCGACCGAGCATTGCTCCACCATTATCAGAACATGTGTTGCATGGAGGCACAACCATCGGTGAGAGGGCCAAGTAGGGCACCGACCGGAGTGTAGCGGAGGGCCCCGAGGGCGTGGCCTTGGGCAAACGGAGCACGGCCTGGCAGGAACGTCGGGGTCGAGGTGCTCGGGCTCGGGGTCGGTAGCTAGAGGATCACGAGGAGGGCGACAACGATGTGCTGCAGCAGAGGAGGCGGCCCAGCGTCACTTGAGGTGGAGGCAAAGTAGGAGCTCAGGGGCGGCATGGTGGAGGACCAGGAGGCGGGGAGCGGGCGAGGAGGTTACGCCCATCATTTGAAAATATAAGAGTATTGCATTTTCATGAGTGTTGGTATATTTCTCTAAATTAATTATTATATAACCGTGGCAACGCACGGGTATTCAGCTAGTAATAATAATAAATGACGGATTGTTTCTCCCGGTCCAACACTTTTTTGGACTAAATTACCCTCTCACAAAACTAAATATTACTGCTAACGCCACATTTAAGTCAAACAAAAGTACCAGCCGGCCGAGCAAAAATACCGCACGTAGGACATCACACAAACAAGAGTCTGACCGTACCAGCCGGCCAAGCAAAAATACCGCACGTGGACATCGCACAAACAAGAGTTCGATCCAAACTAAAACAAGAGCTAGCAAAGGGATTGGACGGCCGATGCTGCTAGAGGGAAGTGGTATGACCTTCCCAAACCGGTAATGGTAGCGCACGAGGCACGATCAGCCAAGGGCGTCGTCAGCTGCAAGATCACGCCTGCCGATGCATTCTCCGAAACCTTCCTCGGCCCGTTGGAAAAATAATTCTATGGGACCTAGTCCACAGTAGACCAACTTGTTTGATTGACACGTGGCAATTTAGATCTAGAAAACAGTTTCTAATTATATTTTTTTCCACTGTTGACACATGTTGTTTGCTGAAATTGGTCCACGCCTCCAAATCCGTGGACCAGGTCTAATAGAATTATTTTCCCATGGCCACCGTAATAATCCTTTTACGCTCCCTCTTTAGAAATACTAACACAAAACCTGTGCGTTGCTACAACGTCGCATTGAATCTGATATCTGTAACAAGTGTCACATTGAACTATTTTCTACACATTCAGTTCTAATAATTCAATTACATGCAAAGTTCCACGTGATGTTTTATTTGAATGGAAACGAAAAGTGAAGTATGAACGGGTAGCATGAATCATGTTGCAGTGAGTTATGCGCCGGCATAGAAAAACCCCTCTCGATATTGTCATGGCAAGAAACGGGCAAGAAAAATAATACTACTCCGACCCAAATTAGTTGATTCAAACTTGTTAAGATACGGATGTATCTACTACTAAATTATTTCTAGTTACAATAATCTAGACAAATCTAAGTGAACTAATTTAGGTTGGAGAGAGTACGAAAAGATTGCGTGTGTTTTCTTACCTCTTCACCATGTATTAGTTGTTTACTCTATGGAATTTCCACCTAGTAATTCACGAACTGAACTTAGCTAAGAGCGATGTTCTTGTTTCTTCTCATCAACGCGTTTGGTTCTTAGGCAGCAACATGCGGCGCTGCAGTGGCAGAACCAAAAAAATAAATCACAGGGGATCAGCTCAGCAAGACATGTGACCAGAGAGCCGCAGGGCAACAGTGAAATAGCAAACCAACCATGCGACTGGCGGCCCCTCCTGTCCGGCGGCTCGTCTCGACCTTCGCCAGACACAGCTTATCGTGCTCCTATTCAGGTCGATCACCGATTGTCCGATTCTACCTAGTACAATCTCGCGCTGGTCGCGCTGGTCATATGGTGTCCGGCGCCTCATATGGTTGAGGATGAGGGTACGCGACTTCTCGTTTTTGTCGAAGCAGACATAGCTCTCTGCAAATTTGATCGTGTCTCCCGAGGTCAGAAATTTGATCATGTCTCTGAAAATAATTCTATAGGATCTGATCCACAAATGGACCAACTTGTCTGTTTGACATGTGACAATTTAGATCTAGAAAATATTTTCCGTGACCATGCATTTACCGGACAAAACCCACTCGCCATCTTTCCCGGATCAAGGCAACCCCATCACCTCCCACCCCGCGCCATGCACGCACGTCCGCACCCTGCCATAATTCCCTCTCTAGCCCACGCATGCCACTACTTGCCGGAACTCCTCGCATTCTTCCGTTTCACCAAAGCCGCAGAAGAGTGCAGACACGCCGTGTACATGCACCCGCAGAGGGCGCGCGTACTAGCAGCGAGAACCAACGATGATTCCTTCCCCCGCGCTCCTCCACGCCGCATGGATCACGGCCGTCGTGGCCGCCGTCTGCCTAGCGCTCTGCACTATCCACTCCCGCAAGTCCTCCTCCTCCGTCCGCCGCGGTTCTTCGCGCCCCAGGTCTGCCCGCGGATCCACCGCCAGGCCCAGGGAGGCCAACGGCGTCGTCGTCGCGTCCACCGGCGCCACGCCGGCAGCGAAGGTGTCACCCACGCCGAGCCCAAGTGACACGGCTAAGAGCTGCTGCGTCAACGTCGGTGACCTGCACGATCTGGCACGCGTCGGGGACGACGTCGTCGTGCAGGACGGCCCCGTGACGGTGATCGACGTGGGGACGCACGGCCCGATCGCGCCCGTGTTCCCAGTGCCGGACCCGATGCCGCCACGGCGGAGCCTATCGGTGAAGAACGTCCGGTTCGAGCGGCTGGTGGAGAGGATACGGTCGAGGCGGTGGGGAGCAGGGGACGAATACGACGAGGTGGAGGCCGGGCATCCGGACGACGCCACGCTGTGGTCCAAGACGATCCTTCTCGGGGAGAGGTGCCGCGTCCCAAGCGGCGAGGAAGCGATGGGCGGCATGTGGAAGAGCTACCGGCCGAGGCAGCCCCGGTCGGTGCCCGTCACGCGCAGCAACTCCTTCGCCGGCGTCCTCGACAACAACCGTGGCGGTTCGTGCAGACCTGCTGGCCTCTAGTAACTTCTGCTTCCGTACATGGATAAATTGTCTTATGTCACGACACGGTGTTGATGGGTTTTCAGCGTTACGTTTTCTAGAATGTGTGCTTTCGTTTTACTGCAACATGGTAGACACAGTTAGTTGTCCATGGGCTTAATTACTCGTAGGTGTTATCGATTATATATACTACTTCCTCCGTTTCAAAATAGATATCTCAAACTTTTCTAATTTAGATGTATATAGACATAATTAGTATCTAAATTTAGACAAATTTCGACATCTATTTTGAGACTGAGGAAGTAGTATACTCAAGTTCCTTCCAACTACTGTATTTGATTCCCTACGAAATTTTGGAACATTCCCTCCTCTGTATGGAATTCCTCGCAAACCAAACCAATATAATGCAAACAGAAATTCGGACGGTTGTTTGCTTTGCCACGGAAATTCTGCAGTGCCCACTACTTACGGTAGAACCAATGAAATCTAAGGTCAATTTGCCACATGTGTTTAACCAAGATGCTGTCCTTGCTTTGCTCATTCCGTGTGCGTGAAATAAATAAACCCCAAATATTGATACGCAATATTGTTTTTTTTTAGCATGAGAGCTGCTAAATTCATTAATTAGATAGCAAGAGGCAGGGTAGAAAAAACCCAAGACAAAGCCAAGGTCACCCTAGCAAGGAGAAAAGCAAAACAGGATCAAGGGAAAAAGAAAAACCTAAAACCTAAGGCCCCAAAACTAGGCACTCATCCTGGATCGAAAAGTATCTTGGCCCCTGTCATGTTCCATAAAGCCGCTTCATCCTTAATACGTATCACCAAAAGTATCGGTGGACAACTCTTTCTTTTGAAAGATCCGCCGGTTGCGTTCCTTCAAGATTTTCCAAGTCGTGAGTAGGAGTAGAGAGTGCGCTTCCTTCATAGTGGCTGTGGTGAAGTTGAGTCTACACAATTGTAGCCATTCCAGTAGCGTCGATGCAGCGGCCCAAGAGGAGGGTTGCAGGGCCGGTATTTCGAAAGATGCAGCTAAAGCTGCCCAAATCTTGCATGTCCAGGGGCACTCGGTGAGGAGGTGCCATCGAGTCTCTAGGTTTCTGAGACACACTGGACATAAATAATTATTCTCCCATCCTCTTTGCTGTCAGTATGCGCTCCAGTGTTGTTGTCCACATAAAGAACTTGCATTTCTCAGGTGCCCAACACTGCCAAATCGAAGTGCAGAAATCTAAGGACATGGTCCCGCTGAACTGAATAAGGTACGTCGAGCGTGCCGTGTATTGCTCCGATTCCTCAAATTTCCATCTGATCGTGTCTTCTCTGTCTCCATTAAGTTGGGCATCGTCCATCAAGCGACCCAGATTTATAAGCTCTGGCACCATTGTCTCAGTTAATCCACGGCTTAGGTCCATGAGCCATTTTTCTCCGTTGATCGCTTCCTTCACCATCTTGTTTTTGCGAGTGGAGATGGTGTACAAGGGCGATCTCACGAGGCGCCATGCCAAGGAGCCAGCGGTCGCACGAAAAATTGCAGTGCATCCGTCCCTAGCGTTATTTCCGTTGCCGCAGCAAACAGACACCTATCCACCTTGTCGTAGGGCAGTTTTGAGCCAGACAATCGGTTTGGCGATGTCCTGGCCAGCCATAGCCATCACAACCGCAAGGCACAGCCAAATTTTGCCAAATCCATGACACCCAGTCCACCAAGCTGTTTTGGACGGCAAACTACATACCACTTGACACGACATTGTCCGGCACGATCCCTTGCCTCGCCACAACCATGCTCTGCATTTTTTGTTGATCTGCTCAAGCACCCAAGCCGGCACAATATGGCATGTCATCATATAAATCACAACCGAAGACAACACACTTCTGAGAAGTACCAGGCGCCCCTCACGAGATATGAGCGATCCTTTCCAGGAAGTAAGAAGGGCGTCAATTTTTTCAAGCAGATCCTGAAAATCCCCTTTGCGTAGTTGTTGTAGGGATAAAGGCATGCCAAGGTATTTGCATGGGAACCCCTTGATATCAATTCCAAGTTGCAGCACATCTTGGATATTTAACCCTACACACCGTATAGGCATAGCAGAGCTTTAGAGAGATTAGTAACTAATCCAGTGGTGTCAACAAATAGGTTGAGATCATAGTTGATTAAGGTGGCATCCGGCGCGAGGGTTAATAAATAGAGCGACATCATCCGCATAGACTGAGGTATGGGTCAATCGGCGCCGCCTCGGAAGCTTGGAGAGGACCCCTTCTGTTGTGGCAAGATCAAGGAAGCGGTGGAAGGACTCCATAGACAAGATGAAAAGAAACAACGATAGGGGATCTACCTGTCGAAGTCCTCGACGGTGTAGGATAAAGTCCGAGGCAATTCCATTGACAAGAACCTGCGAATAAGAGGATGCCAAAAGCATGGCGATCCAGTCTCTCCACCTATCACTGAACCCCCTCGTTTGCAGCATGTCTAGCAAGTAGGGCCATGAGACAGTGTTGAATGCGTTGGCTAGATCATGCTTTAGCAGAATGGCTGATTTCTTGGATTGGTGGAAGAAACGGGTCGTGTTTTGCACATAGAGATACTTTTCTTGTATGCATTTGTGCTTGATGAATGCACTTTGGTAGTTGTTGACGATTCCTCCAAGTATTGGGGCCAGCCATGTAGCAAGCACCTTTGAGAAAATCTTTTATCACACTGTGGATTAGAGAGATTGGCCGGAAATCCCGCAACCTGACTGCGACCTGTAATTTGGGAATGAGTATTGATAGGGCAAATGTGTCCGATCTTTCGATGTGATGGTGATAGTTGATTTGAGTGGAGTTCGGGCATGACGATCTGACTACACGTGCAAGCACGAGCGCCAATGCAATCGCTAGGTCAATCTCCTGGAGGTTACCGATCTTGCAGAAGCACGATCAGCTTGACCAGCAAGGGTCTTAATTCCTACCTGAAATTGAGAACAAGTAAAACCCAATTTTGTAATCAAGATATTGCGGATAAAGATAAAAGTTTTATTGAAAAGGTGGGACCCTGATTAGGTGCGAAATACAGGAGGTCTCTGCGACACTCAAGCCTTGGCGAAGTTGCAATGGTGGCTAACTTTTAGCCTAAATAAAATCCGAGTCTAAAGTGACGGCTATGAGGGGTATTTAAGGAAGAAAAGGTGGGGTTTCGGCCAGCCATAGGTATGGTAGCCGAATACAACCATAGAAGGTCGTTTCCCCTCAAATTAACACTCTAAAAAGTGGCTATTAAAATTCCTGCGAAAATAACATGGGCCTGGCCCAAAATAAAGGTGACGCGGCACCAAATTAAGCTATGGACGAATCTACGAAGTAATATTCTTGAATATTTTTCTAAGCCTTCAATCTTCATTATGGTGGCTTCAAAGTTCTGAAATCTCCACTTGTGGCGTCCTCTTTAATCCTCATATGTTTGCTGTCATCTCTATGCATGATCATGCTCCAATGCTTATCCCTCTCGTCCATGCTTGGTACATTATTCCTAAGAGTAACAAACACATCTGATTTAGGCAGCATCATATTCTCATATATATGAGGAATAGTTCCAAGAAACGGAAGTACCTGATAGTTAAGTTTCTTAGCACAAGGTGGAGTGATAGGTCCTTGTATTTGTGTAGTTGTAGGTACAACGCTTGTATCCATGCTTATATCAATAGATGAGATGTCCATATCATGCTCCTCTTCTTGAATTGAAGTCATCCTCGACGCAATCTCATCTTTCTCACCAAAGTAAGGCTTCAAATCTGCAATGTTAAATGTAGGACTAACCGTACCAAAATCTACAGGGAGCTCAAGTTTATATGCATTATCATTTATTTTCTCTAACACCTTCAAAGGACCAGCCGCACGTGGCATTAACTTAGACTTGCGCAAATTAGGAAAACGATCTTTACGCAAATGCAACCAAACAAGATCACCAACATCAAACACAACATGCTTTCTCCCTTTATCCCTAGCAAGTTTATACTTACCATTCATGCGTTCTATGTTGTCTTTAGTAGTCTCATGTAATTTTAATATTATTTCAGCACGTTGTGTAGCATCCAAATTATTTTGCACCGAAGAAGGTAATGGCAATAAATCAATAGGTGCATGAGGAACAAAACCATACACAATCTCAAATGGGCACATCTTTGTGGTAGAATGCAGCGAATGATTATAATAAAATTCAATATGAGGTAAACACTCTTCCCAAAATTTTAAGTTCTTTAAAACAGCATGCAATATAGTAGACAAAGTTATATTGACTACTTCAGTTTGTCCATCAATTTGGGGATGACATGTAGTACTAAACAGCAATTTCGTCCCCAATTTAGCCCATAAACATCTCTAAAAGTGGCTAAGAAATTTAGTATCATGATCAGAAATAATAGTATTTGGTACACCATGTAAATGAACAATTTCACGAAAGAACAAATCAGCAATATGCATAGCATCATCAGTTTTGTGACAAGGAATAAAGTGTGCCATCTTAGAAAACCGATCCACAACAACAAAAATGATATCCCTCCCCTTCTGAGTATGAGGCAATCCCAAAACAAAGTCCATAGAAATATCCTTCTAAGGGACACTAGGAACAGTAAGAGGGATATATAAACCGTGTGGATTAAGACGATACTTAGCTTTTTGACAAGTAGTACAGTGTGCCACCAATCTCTCAAAATATATACGCATGCGTGGCCAAAAGAAGTGTGCAGCAAGAACATCATCCATCTTCTTTACAACAAAGTGACCAATCAGTCCTCCTCCATGCGTCTCCTGTAACAACAAAAGACAAACGGAATTATTTGGGATGCATAGTTTGTTAGCGCGGAACACAAATCCATCATTGAAGACGAATTTGTTCCATGTTCTACCATCTCTACAATTCTTCAACACATCTTTAAATTCAGCATCATGCACATATTGTTCCTTAATAGTTTCCAATCCAAATATTTTGAAGTCAAGTTGACATAACAAAGTATAATGGCGCGACAAAGCATCAGTAATAACATTATCTTTACCCTTTTTGTGTTTGATAACATAAGAAAAATACTCAATAAATTCAACCCACTTTGCATGGCGACGTTTCAGCTTAGTTTGACTACGAATATACTTCAAAGATTCATGATCAGAATGTATAACAAATTCTTTAGGCCATAAATAATGTTGCCAAGTTTCTAATGTTCGGACTAGTGCATATAATTATTTATCATAAGTAGAATAGTTCAGACTAGTCCCACTCAATTTCTCACTAAAATATGCAATAGGTTTCCCCTCTTGTAATAACACACCTCCCAAACCAATTCCACTAGCATCACATTCAAGCTCAAAAGTCTTAGTAAAATCAGGAAGTTGGAGTAATGGAGCATGTGTTAACTTATCTTTCAATATCATGAAAGCTTGTTGTTGTGTATCGCCCCAAACAAACGACGCATCCTTCTTGGTAAGTTCATTCAGCGGCGCAGCAATTGATCCAAAATCTTTGACAAAACACAAAAACCAGCGAGGCCAAGAAAACTCCTCACTTGGGTGCCTGTCTTGGGCTGCGACCAATTCTCAATTTCTTCAATCTTGGCTAGATCCACTTCAATACCCTATGATGTAACAACATAGCCAAGAAACGCAACTCGATCGGTGCAAATGGTGCACTTCTCAAGATTACCAAACAAACGTGCATCACGTAAAGCATTGAAAACAGCACGCAAATGTTCCAAATGATCCTCTAAAGATTTACTATAAATTAGAATATCATCAAAGTAGACTACCACAAAATGTCTAATGAAAGCACTTAAAACTTTGTTCATTAATCTCATGAATGTGTTGGGTGCATTAGTTAAACCAAACGGCATTACTAACCACTCATATAAACCAAACTTAGTTTTAAATGTTGTTTTCCATTCATCTCCCAATTTCATACGAATCTGGTGGTAACCACTACGCAAATCAACTTTAGAAAACATGGTAGAGCCACTCAATTCATGAAGCATATCATCTTAACATGGAATAGGATGACGATAATGAATAGTAATATTATTGATAGCTCTACAACCACTACACATGCGCGAAGAACCATCTTTTTTAGGTACCAAAATAATAGGAACAACACAAGGGCTAAGGGACTCACGAATGTGATCTCTATCAAGTAGTTCCTAAATTTGGCGTTGTATCTCCTTTGCCTCCTCGGGATTGGTTCCATATGGTGCACGGTTGGAAAACGTGGCACCAGGAATTAAATCAATTTGGTGCTCAATTCCTCTAATAGGAGGTAATCCTGGTGGCATCTCAGCTGAAAAAACATCCTCATATTCCTGCAAAAGGTTAGCGACAGCAGGTGACAAAGAAGGAGGCATATGCTCAAATGAAAAAAAAACCTCTTTGCAGACAATTGCATAACATTGAGTATTGTTCACATCTATTTCTGAAATATCAATTTTATTTGGAAGCATACATGGACCCTTCAAATGAATTTCAGTAGCATGTTTAGAATTAGATTTAGTGCTCTTTGGTGATACAAAATCTTTAGCAACAATCTGATTCTCACTTTTGTGTTCCTCCTCAGTTTTAGCTCTACTAGCTCTAACAAGATCATCTTTCAAAATTTGTTCAGGAGTCATAGGTTTGAGACCAATTTTCTTCCCAACATGCATAAGAGAATAGTGATTAGTTTTACCATTATGAATAGATTCTCTATCAAATTGCCAAGGTCTACCAAGTAACAATAAACAAGCTTGCATGAGCACAACTTCACAATCAATAAAATCAAAATATGTATCAATAATAAAATGCACGCGTACCATTCTTGTTACCTTGATCTTACGAGAACTCTCAAACCATTGGATGTAATATGAATGTGTGTGTTGTCTTGTTGGGAGAGGAAGCTTCTCTACCATGTCAACACTAGTCAGATTATTACAACTCCCTCCATCAATAATGATCCGTATAGCTCTTTCCTTAACAACGCCTCGTGTTTGGAACAGGTTGTGGCATTAATCATGCTCAGATTTTCTCAATTGCACAATCAACACATGTTGTGCAACTAAGCTCTTGTATTGATCAGCAGTTTCAGCTCCCATTACCTCCGTCTCTTCTTCAGAATCAGAATTATCCCCATCACATGTAGCAATAAGAGCTAATATATCTTCATCAAAATCACTTGCTAAATCGTATTCACCATCATCGCGCACCATCATAACATGCTGTGTTGTGCACATCGTCTCAATATGACCATATCACCAGCATTTGTAGCATTGTATATCCTTTGTCTTGCTTGTGAAGGCACAGAAGAAGAACTACGAGCAGGGTCATTGGATGATGGCGGTGGAGTAGTCGAACGTGTTCTTGATGAAGGCATGGAGGCTTTGGACGTGGTAGGCGTTGGTGGTGTACCACGCAAAAAAGGCGCTAATTGTCGGGACGTCCACGACGATGTACGACCTGCAGAATTGTTAGACCTTCTCCATGGTGGTTGGCTATCCTACACTTCACGTTCAGCTTTGCAAGCAAGATGAAACAAACAAGTAATGGTACGATATTCCTTATAGTCTAAGATGTTCTAAATCTCCTTATTTAAACCAAGAAAGAAACGAGCCATCATTTGTTCCGTATTTTCAACAATACCAGCACGAACCATTCCAGTTTGTAATTCCTAATAATATTCTTCTACATAATTTTTTCCTAGTTCTAAACGAGTCATTTTCTTTAGCAAATCGCATTGATAAGTTGTTGGTACAAAGCGAACACGCATAGCAGTTTTTAGAGCAATCTAAGTATTAGGAATATTAGCATGATTTATGCGACAATATTCAGACCACCAAAGTTAAGCAAAATCTGTAAACTCGCAAGTAGCAGCACTAACACGCATATTCTCAGGATATCTTAAACATGAAAATGTTGATCTTCCAATTCTCATGTAAGATATGCATCAAGATTATATCTACCCTCAAAAGGTGGAATATTTAACTTAAGCTTGGAAACATGATCATCATTATGTACCGCTGGTCGAGCATTGCAGTAGTAATGCCGAGGACGGCTAGCAGGTTGTTCGACATACTCTTCGAACTCATCCTCATCTTCATACTCGTTCTCACCATACTCTTCATATCCATGAATGCATTAGATGTGGTAGCAGCGACAACTGGTGGTGCAGCAACTTCGGCGGTTGGCGTAGCAGCTTCGGGGATTGGAGCATGAGGTGGTGCAGCTGGAGCTGGAGCAGACGAACTAGCAGTATGGTATCCCGCAAGTGGAACGCATCATGCAAGTCCCACAGTGTCAGGTAAACACCACTGAGGGAGTGGTGCAGCAGTAGGTGCAGGTAACCTGCTAAGGATCTCCTGAAACCTGGCGTCAAGCTTGTCATTGAAGGATTTCTCTAGCCCTTCGATCTTGTCAATGGTTCCATTGAGCTTGACGTCAATATCTTCTAGTCTTGTATCATCTTGCGCACGCCTACTAAAAGCTTGGTGAAGTGAGCATGTATCTCTTCATTCGTCATGTTGGTCGATTCAAGAGGTATATCTGCCATGGTTAGTCTTTAAAAGCACAGGTGTATATGCCTACAAGTACGGAAATATGGTGGAAACACGCGTAATCCTCCAAGCAATATACAAAGCTCTTTCAAGTTCTTACCAAATAGGAGGAAAAGGTGATGTGTAACCGCAAAGATCAGTGGTTCTAGAGATTGAACCGAGCAATTACCAAGGATCGACACAATGCACATGTAGAAATATGTGGAGCTCTGGGAAGGCTTAGCAAAGGGGTTAACAATTATCAAAACAATAATGCAAAGTTGAAAAGATGCTCAACAGCGGTACCGTGCTAGTCCTAGGCTAGACCGTACTAGAGACGCGAGCCTAGAGCACTAACAATGTCACGACGCGGCACAACAAGCAATGGTATGACATATAGCACCCTAAAAAGTGAACCGAGATTTCCAAAATCACTATGATGGCGAGTGTCCTCTACTGGGTCTAAAAATAGGATAGCCCCAAAAAAAATTGTCGAAAATTTTCTGCCGTGCTCCGAAAAGCGCGCAAGCGCCAAAAAAATGTCGCTATAACAACCGATGGAGAAAAGTGATCCCCAAGGCCAAAAATCAGTGTAGCCAAAAAATCGAAGGCGTTTCCAGACTTTTTTTTGCTCTCCTTGACATGCCGCCGGAATTGAAACTCGCAGAATTAGATTATAGCACGAAATCAATATGGAAGGAAACAAAATTAACAAGGAAATAACAACTCTACTCGGACTCGTGCCATGGTAGGAAAAGTGATTGGATCTGTGTCACGGTAGGAAGGTGGTGGCGGAGTCTAGGGTTTATGGTGGCAGTAGTATATGGCGGCGGAATATGATGGCGGATGTATGGCAATGGCGGTGATTAGCGATCATGGAGGCGGTAACTAATGTGACTAGAACTCGAAACTCGAAGGGACGAGACACTAAGACTAACAACACGAAACGATGATGCAGACACAAATTCAACAATGGAAAACTGAAAAGACAATGCAAGGCAAAGATTGGTCATGGGATAGATCTAAATCTAATTATATTTTTGGATTTTTTGTGGGTTATAGGTAAAACAGATCTACATAAGGAAAAACTATAAAATCTCACCGAGCAACCTGAAATCTGATACCACTTGATAGGGCAAAGGTGTCCAATCTTTCCATGAGATGCTGATAGTCGATTTGGGTGGAGTTCGGGCTTGACGATCTGACTACACGTGCAAGCATGAGCGCCAATACAATCACTAGGCCAATCTCCTGAAGGTTGCCGATCTTGCAGAATCACGATCAGCCTGACCAGCGAGGGTCTTAATTCCTACCTGAAATCAAGAACAAGTAAGAACTAATATTGCAATCAAGATATTATGGATAAAGATGAAAGTTTTATTGAAAAGGTGGCATCCTGAATAGGTGCAAAGTACAGGAGGTCTCTACGACACTCAAGCCTTGGCGAAGTTGCAATGGTGGTTAACTTTTAGTCTAAACAAAATCCAAGGCTAAAGTGATGGCTATGGGGGTATTTAAGGAGGAAAGGGTGGGGTTTCGTCCAGCCATAGGTATGGTGGCCAAATACAACCCTAGAAGGCCTTTCTCCCTCAAATACGGACTCTAAAAGTGGCTATTAGTTCCTTCAAAAATAACATGGGCCTAGCCCAAAATAAAGGTGACGCCGCACCAAATCAAGCTATGGACGAATCTACGAAGTAATATTCTTCAATATTTCGTCCAAGCCTTCAATCTTCATTGTGGTGGCTTCAAAGTTCTGAAATCTCTACTTGTGTCGTCCTCTTCAATCCTCATACATTTGCTACCATCTCCATGCATGATCATGCTACAATGCTTGTCCCTCTCGTCCATGTTAGGTCCATCATTCCTAAGAGTAATAAACACATCTGATTTAGGAAGCATCATATTATCATGTATATGAGGAATAGTTCCAAGAAATGAAAGTACCCGATAGTTAAGTTTCTTGGCATGAGCTCGAGTGATAGGTCCTTGTATTTGTGTAGCTGTAGGTACAGTGGTTGTATCAATAGATGTGATGTCCACATCAAGTACGATCATGGACGTGTTAATTTTGCGTAGTCCTCACCTGTCCATGAGATATAACCGGTGTAATGCGGCATGTAGGTCCTCTTTTATGGTGTCCTAACAAGTGTGGAAAAAGCCTCTCAAAAAACCATTCGGTCTTGATGCTTTGTCCGAGGGCATATCACTGATAGCTTGCTTAACTTCCTCTAAGGAGACTGGTAGCTCCAAGGCCGCTAGGTCAGGAGCTGATAGGCCAAGAGTTTCCTAGTTGAACTGGGATGCTGCTGGAGAATGACTGTTATGAATCTGATCAAAATGCTCCTTGGCCAGGTCAAGCATAGCTTCATGATTAGTGACAAGCCCAATGTCAGACTGCAGCGCATGGATCATGTTTTTTTGCCATCTAGCATTGGTCTTGCGGTGATTTTTTTGTATTGGCATCCCCCGCTCTAAGCCAAGTAATTCTACTCCTTTGAACGGAAAGGCCTAAGTTTCTTGATTTCAACGCTTTCCTCAACCTTGCCTCATCCAAGGTAAGCCGTCTCTGATCTTGAGCGACGTCTAACTGAATAATGAGTTCATCAATGATGCCCAATTTTTTCTGAATGTCGCCTATGTGATTGCTGCTCCATGCTTTGAGGGCTCTTTGTGTTACTCTGATATTACGGTCAAGGGCCGCAATTGGGCTTCTCTTACCCACATCTACTGCCTAGGATTGCGTCAATACATCTCTGAAACCCTCTACGAACTGCCAGTAATCTTCGAATCTAAACCACCTGGTAGGCTTGACAAGACCATCATTAATCAGAACTAGTGGACAGTGATTATACAAACTAGTTGATTGGCATAGTAATTTGGTAGATGCAAACCGAAGTTCCCATTTAGTGCTGCAGAAGGCACCGTAGCTATTGGATATAACTTCTCCGAGTGGGCCCTCGAATATCTTTCCATCACGCGGATGGACAAATCCTGCTCTTGACGCATAATGCCTCTACATGTTCCTCTGAATACCTGAACACACCTTTATGATCACCACTCACACAAGTGATGTTTGATGCTATCTAAGTATTCTCGGGTGACAGTGATTGATATGGTCTCACAGTCTAAGAAATAGGACACTAGGTCTTTTTTAATCATTGTAACTTGAACTTCGTGACATGATCGGGTTACGATGCTTAGATTGGGTATAGCTCATCATCTCATTCTCACAATGAGGTGATTCCATTGTCAACTGATATAAATGCCACATGATCAGGAAATGTTAATCACTGTTGACTAATGAACCAATGACTAGAGATTCACGGGGAACTCCTGGTTGTTTATACATCACACGTGTATTGATGTTTCTTTCAATACAGTTATAGCATGATATAAAACTTAATCACAAACTTTTTGAAATATGATAATAATTCATATTATTATTTGTCTCTAGGGCATATTTCCAACAGTCTCCCACTTGCACTAAAGTACAAATAAACTAGTTGCATTTGTTACTAATCATCGGCACCATATAACCTGGCACCTTTGATCATGCTTGCTCATGGAAGAGGTTGAGTCTTGGGTCTGGACTTTCCATCCCCATATCCTTTGCAACTTACTAATGTCACCTTAATTGACATCAATACTTTATCATCTCATGATAACATCTTGTGTATGTCTCGTAGTTATGGCAACAGAGTGAGGTCGGTTTTTAGGAGCCAACAGTGACGTTAGATCGGTCAATGCGAACTTTCTCATGGGCACTGTGTCCTGGGACACATCCTCTGCATAAAGACGAACTAGTCCAGCCACAACATTATACATCACGTTAGATGGTACTGTTATATTTTATTATAAATGTAGTTATCGAAACACTAGTGCACTATGTGCATTTTTCGATGTTTGTCACCTTGCTTCCTACTTGACTTCAGTCGGTATTATCGATGCAAGTATTTCCAATCTTTTAAGATTAATGTATGCCCTTATAACATAACCCTTTATGCTTTAAGGTATTTCATCCTTCATAGACCTGGAAAACACGTCTATAGTTCTCATCTAGACATTGTGGACAAACTTAGCTCAATTTTCAGTGATTAATACTTAATCACTTACGAATGTTTCTTCTTGGATCATATATTATGTTGAGTTCTCATCATGATTTGTATGATAGAACCTATGTCTCAACATAGTGGATGATGGTCATCCTTTTCTTTCTTTCAACCATTGATGTTGAACTTAATGTCATTCCTATTTGAATGACCAAGGACCATTCCTTAATCAATTCCTAACTTGAAACTATTCCAGAATATCTTTTAGGAATACATTACAACATAATATTGTAATATACTTTCTTTCAACTTTTAACCCTTGTAGATAATTATTTATCAGTACTTGTGCTTTTATTCTTAATGTGTAGAATACATAAAGAATTGAGCTCCCACTCAAAATATGTTCCCAACATATTCAAGTCCGAGACTTATATTGCTCCCACTCAAAAATATGTCATACACATATTAATTTAGGAAGTGATACGGATAAGTCGTTGATCCTTGAATTTTGTCCCGATCTTTCACAGCAAGTCCACCAGGTAGGTAATCTCCCAATCATGCGATGAACGCAACCTGAAGAAGATGAATCAATCCAGCAAGTCACATGATGAAGATCACCACGACTCAAACCTGAGCACGATAATCCTTGATGAACACAAGAACCTTCGTAGCAATAATCTAATAAACGGTATCGCCGTCCCCGGAGGGATGATACATGGTGGAGAACAATATAGTTTTTAGACTAAACAGTTGAACTCCCCTAAATCCTAGGTGGATGGCTCCTTTATATAGGAGGCCTGCAGCTAGTCGGTTGGATAGACCCAAACCGAACACACAAACGGACTCGAACCTAACCTGGACTCGGACTCAATAACATAGCAACAATATTTGACACAACCTTAGACTTATCATTACATATCGTAGGTCATCCTGGCATGCCAATCATCAATGGGATGCGCCCGCATCACCTAGCTTGATGAAGTCCTGAAATTAGGCTTCACCTCCTCCTTCGTGCTCATATCATCATCCCCCCTTTAAGAAGCATTATCCCCAATGCTTGCGGGTCGCGTCGGAAAGGTGGCGTGATATGAAACATTGCTTCACGCATCTTCGCCATCTTCAAGTCTTGCTTGCCTTCCGCTCTGCATCCTCCCTCTCGGCTTGCTTGACTTGAAATATCCCTTAGCGCCTACACCTCCTTGCATCTCCATACGAGCTTGGACCTAGGCGCCATCGTCTTCTTCTTCTTCTCAAGTCTTGTTGGAACCCGTGGTTGCTGAACATGGACCTTCTTTCCATGACCTTGCATAAGATCAGTAATGCCTGGACCACACAACTGACGAACATGTCAATCCTTGCCTCTATGCATCCGCACAACTGTCCCACCAAAATGCCTCATAGGTGTGCTAACAAAACTGCTCTTGTTACCACGTTGCACCTCATGCACTGGAACATCAGGAGCACAAATATCATCCGTCTGAACACCTGTGTCAACACAAACAACCTTCTGAACACATGCTGCAACATCCTTCCTCTCAGCAATAAGAGGATGCACTTCAACTGGCTTGTCACTAACAAGTTCCACTGGCTTGTCATCTACAGGCATAGCTGAAGCAATATCAACGTTGTCGCACTGTGCATCATGCTCTCCATCCTGCACCTTAGCTAGCCTAGATTTTGGCTTAGCCTTGCGCACCTTCTCCTTATGTACCACCAGCTCTACATCAGACTTTATGTGATCATCCTGCATAGGCTTCAACGTCTATTGTTTGCCACCATGCACAAAAGAATATGTATTTTCTCTTCCAGCATGTGTAACATTGCGATCATACTTCCATGGACGACCAAGTAATAGCCCACATACCTCCAATGGCAACACATCACACTCAGTCTCATCAACACAATCACCAACTGTAAATGGCACACGCACCTTATGAGTTACCTTCACCATACCGCAGCTATTTAACCAATGTAGATGCTTAGGTTCAGGAATACGCCATGTGGACAACCCCAACACTGCCACCATTTCCTTGCTAATGCCATTAGTATAGCTTCCTCCATCAATAATCAACTTGCACGCTTTGCCTTTGATCATACACTGTGCCTGAACTAAATTTCAATGTTGGCCCTTGTCAACTATCATGCAAGCATCGCCTTGTACCTTGTTGAGTTGCAAATTCATCCCACTCAATGGTACAACATCCTCCACGACATCCTTAACAACAACAACCTTAACAACATCAACCGCAAACGCTTTAGAAATCGTGGCTGCCACCTTGCTAACTGTCGGTAATGGAACAACTGTCAACTTCTCATGAGTAGTCACAGTCGTCGCGACCTTCGGTATAAGTGCTATACTCTTGCCAACATCCACTATCCCATTCACAACCTTGGGCGGCTGCTCGTTTTTCTCCATATACGGTAATACGAAATCATTACGAAGAAAACTTTTGTAGTTCTCCTAAGTATGAGAAAAACCATCTATGTCAACCGCCTCGGACCACCAACTGTCTAACTCCTTGTCCACATGCCAGTGAGCAAGAACATACCCATCATACCCACTAAACTTGCCATTGTATTTGCGATATCGATGGAAACCCTGTTCCATGTGCCTTTCCCAATCTTGGTACTCCTCAAATGTCGCAAGTCTATGTAGGCATCAGCTAAGCTCGGATGCATCACGTGTCACTCCATTCAGGAGATCAAGATAGTCATTAAAAACAGCACTAGATTTTTTGTCACGCGTACACCTCAAGCCTAAAGTGTCTCCTAAAAAAGAATCTATTATGTCTTATCTTGCTCCGTCACACAAAAACCTGCACAACGATCCGGTCAAAATGAAGCAAATCGCAGCAGCAGAACAACCAAAAAATAATCCACGCGGACGCAAATCAGCTAGGCAAGTCGCTCGAGGACAGACACCTCTGCGGTGTAGCGCGCCGTTCCGAGAGCGATCCCACGATTGTGGGTCGAGCTGAGCTATCTCCGGCCGATCGATGGGCGTGCGGGTGTGGCGATTTAGAAACATGTAGCTGAGCTATCTCTGATCCCGCGATTTTTTTTATCCACACGTACGCTCACGCTCGTGGGGAAATTTGGATCAATCCCGATCTATACAATCAAATGCTTTTTTCACGCTGATTTCTTTCCTTCCTTTTTCAGAGTCCACGCGGAAAATAACTCTGACTGGTCCCCTGGTCCGGATGGGAAAGATCCCTGGGAGTAGCGATCAATTCCTTTGCTGTTCCTGAAAATCAACGCCCGTATGTACCAGCTAATTCTGATATTCTTTCCTTTCTTTTCTTTCCTGTACTCCACGTGAACACACGGAACAAAAAGAATCTCCTTTTTTAATGCCCTCGATCGGATCTAGAAAACACAAGTAGTAGATCCTTAGGACTCTGGCAACGATCAGATCGAGAGACCTTCCGATCGATCACCACCACGCGGCCACGGAAGGAAAACTCTCGCCGTGACTGTAACGTGCTGCCAAATACTCTCGATCTGAAAACCAATCTCTTATTCACAACCGATACGTAAACTGCTTGTCGAAAAACAGTCCGCAGATGATTAAAAAACACGATGTGGTCAACGAGAGCTCTGATACCACATGATATGGATCAAGCCGTTAATCTCTAAATTTTGTCCCGATCTTTCACAACGAGTCCACCAGGTAGGTAATCTTTCAATCACGCGATGAACGCAACCTGAAGAAGATAAATCAATCTAGCAAGTAACGTGATAAAGATCGCCACGCCTCAAACCTAAGCACGACAAATGTTGATGAACACAAGAATCTCCGCATCAATAATCTGATAAACGGTATTGTCGTCCCGGAGGGATGTTACACAATGGAGCATAATATAGTTTTTAGACTAAATAGTTGAAATCCCCTAAATCCTAGGTGGCTGGCTCCTTATATAGGAGGCATGCAACTAGTCGGTTGGATAGACCCAAACCGAACACACAAACGGACTCGAACCTAACCTGGACTCGGGCTCAATAACATAGCAACAATATTTGACACAACCTTAGACTTATCATTACATATCTTAGATCGTCCTGGCATGCCAATCATCACTGGGATGCGCCCGCATCACCTATCTTGGTGGAGTCCTGAAATTAGGCTTCACCTCCTCCTTCGCGCCCATATCGGGAAGACTTTATAGCTCCCACTCAGTTTCATGCAAATCGCATATCTTCTCAATGTTTTGAATAACTTCAAAATCCCTTGATCAATTATCAAATTGAGAGTTTCCTTTATGAGATACTAGTACTTTACTAGTATCAAAATCCACTAGACTTTAGCACTTCTGAATCAAATTCTTTTGAATTTCCCAATACATCATTCATGACAAATCGTGCCTTTGTCTTTCACCCTTTCCATCATGACCTTGCGGTTCTTTGGAAAAATCAAGTAACCCCTTTACTAGAAAAGATTAAGTAACATTTTACTTTCTAATCTTAAGTGAAATCCACTTCTAGGGTCACAATGATCATTATCATTTATCCTTTCCTTTATTAAGAGACGCATTCAGGAACACGATCCGTTGCGCTTCTCAACACTCTGATGCGGGGTCATGTACCCTCATCGTGCTTTTACTATCTTCCATCAACTTCATTATCGAGAACACAAACTTCCTCGAGAATGCCCCAAAATTTCAGCATCACTAGTTTTACCTATCTTTTGGTTTAAGCCATGGATTTCGTACTCAAAGTTTCCAATGAATACTCTACAAGGATTTGTTCATTGTTCTGGTATGAAATAACTCCAAATTTTCTACGACAATCCATACAATATATGGTGTTGATCTCACGAATTCAGATGGTTCACTTTATACTTGATGAGTTTTTTCTACTTCTAACTAATGGTCTTTACATTTACCCTACCACGATATATCTGGAGCCACCTATTCACCCACTTGATATCAAATATCACATTGTGATGCTTTGCACTTTAACGTGTCAAGAATGCATTGCATTTCACAATTCCTTATGTCAATCTTATGATCTCGAATTTCATTACTTTTGATCAAATCATAGTAATTAGATTCTCTTTTATTTTATACCCCGTGATGCTAAAATTCTTTGATCATATCAAATATTTTCACGCTCATGTTTCCTTTGGTAAACTCTTTTACAAGGTTCAACAATTACAAAATGAGAATCACCACTTTGTTGAAATACGATACATCGAATATGTATTTCCTTCAACACTTCATCAAACAGTTTGTATTCATACAATACACGGTGTTCTAGTTATTCTACCGAACTTGGGCATGATTCATACGTGACAAGAATTCAAATGACTTTCACATATTATCAACATAACTTCGAATTTTAAACAATGGTTTCATTCAAAAAGAATATATCATTAAGTTAGCTATTTTCAAGGTATTTCAATATTTTACAAATGTTCATGCATTATCAATTAGTTTCACACCAACGATAATTCACACGTAATTGAACAACATAAGAATGCAAATAGAAATCTTTCATGAAAGCAGAACAACTGTTTGTTACAAACTCATATGACTAATGCGGTGACCTAGCATACCACTGCATGATGTAGTACACTATAGTCGTTGACATAACACCAATGAAACATCGTTCACTAGTATTACATCCCTCAGAGTGGTACAACAGAAACACAGCAGGTCCAAGACATGACTATAGATTACAACTCGACTCTTTACAAAAGATCCAGAGAACACTATAGGTTAAAGAGAGATAAAGAAACTTCTTACAAAGAATAACCAGAAATAATAACTCAGAACTATCTAGCTAATAAGACTAGCATCTAAACTATCTGGCTTGCAATTGCTGCTAGTGAAATGTTCTACAGAAGTAGATGTTATGGCTAGAGTATCTACTCCTATCTAATCAAGATCTTCTCCTTTCCTTTGGTTGATGTATATATTGACTTTATTGACTTTATTGAAGAACTTGAGCTGCCTATGATGGTTTCTTAAGCAGAAATTGATGCTGGCGTCATCTTCAATGGCTTAGAACCTACCAAGGGTTAAGAAGGTATGGTTGAGTACGAGCGTACTCAGCAAGTTCACTAAAAGGAGTGTATGATGCAGTATCTCTACAGTCTCAGACCAAAGGTCGTAGGCAATGCAGGTTTTCATAAACATTTCTTCAAAGGTTGCTTTTATTCTGAAAACTATGTTCGACAGCCTTCACAGGTTAACCAGAACCTTCGTGGGGTTCCTTTCCTACCGCATTCGTAGCTACTTCCCAGAATAGGGAGAAACATATCACAGTTCTTACACTATGCAGAGGTGCATTAGTTTACCCATAAGAGACCTTAGCCTTGTTGCACATCCAAGTTGCGAGCTTGTCCATACTTCCTTGGTATGGGGCCTAGTCTAAGATCCAAGCCAATCACTGCCCTCTTCGCGACCTCGCATGAAGACACGATCCTCCAGGACATGCCCCACCTCTGTCAAGCCCCTTATAGGACCGGCTATAACTCTGGTAGGCACCCGAAGACTCTATGAGACGATTATGCCCTGGCAAGCTCCCTTAATGGTCCAACTAAACCATAGACAGCCTCTCAAGATAATGTAGACACCAAAATCACGGGAAACTAAGGGGTTCCACCCATGTGCTAGGTTTCTCCACGAGAAATTCTCAGCCTCATGATCAGGTCATCCGTCTGTGCGAAAGGAAGAAGATACAACTGACTTTCCCGTCCCATTCCAAGTCTTATAGTTAACACATAATATACGGCGCTAGAATCACTGACGACATTGGTTGATTAAGTCCTAGATATTATGTTCCTCTACCACTGGAACTGTACCAATAGATTATTACCATTTGGTAAATAATCCATATTCATGTTATTGTGAAAATAGTGATTTCTGACCTTTTTCAAATGAAGGTGGTGACAACATTTGAGTTACAAGCATAGAAAATAAGCAAAGGACATGAGCAAGTGTGAACTTGCCTTTTGTGATTGCAAGATTATGCAATCATAGTCTTCGAGATACTAGAAGATCCAAAATCTGTAAAATAGCATCATTGGTCCGGTAAGGACTAATGTTTAAAGAAGCAATATGTTGATGCATCAGTAATGTAATGCATTTTGTAAAATCTCGAGATAAATCCCCAATAATGAGAATGAGTTAAATATAAGTGATGTATTTTAAGATTTAGTTATGTCTAATGTTTACTCCATAAGTAAATATATCTACAAAGCAGTTGAGTGTTTAATATGCAAAATATAAAAGTGAAGTATAATCATATTCTAAGATTGAGGTGAATTGATATCTGGTAATTATGATGGGATTTACTATGTTAAGTTATTAAGAGTTAAGGGACTTATTATAGGATTGTTGTTTGAAGTGGCAAAATGAATAACTTTTGAAGAAAAGATTTCTTTATTAAGGTTTAAACAATCTTTGTGGTTAATGGAATGTGATCGATGTCGTTTGCGCTTATCCGATAAGCTTGGATTTGAGATGCCTTATGACGTATTTGGATCAGACAAAAGTTAACTATAAAAACATAAATATTCTTTAGGCATTACGCATGACTTTGTATACCAAAGTTAATTCCAAAACATAAGTAGATCTAGGGTGTGATGTGTTTAAAAGTATTAATAACTTTTAAATTTTGTAATAAGTATGTTTAGGACCGTGAGATCATTCACTTTCTATATAAGTGAATGATGAGCTTAAATGGGATTTGTTACTATGAGCTAGATTTGACTTATTAAAGAAAGCAAATTTGGCTAATATCACTTAGTGTGTTGAGTTTTCAAAGTCATGTTAAGCATGGTTGAGTTAAGAGGTAAAAATCATTTACTTTTATCATAAATGATTGATGTTTAAAACTTAGTTAAAATTGTTGGTTTACTTGGATTTAAGGTTTTAAATCAAATTATGATTATTTTTTATTTTAAGAAATGTTTCTATAAAATTTATGAAATAGGTATTTTATAAAATAGATAAAGATTTATTACTTTAAAATCTTAAAAACTTCTGGGCTAACATATGTAGTATTTTTCTAGTAAAATATATTTATTCAAGATCTTAAAAATAAATTTTATTTACCTTAGGTAATATCCTTATTTTTATAAAATTCAACAAAGTATTAAATGTTTCTAAAAATTTTGCTTCAAGTTTTATTGGTAAAAAAATTAAGTTAGTATTTTTATCAAATAGTATTTTTATTTTCATATGCAAAAATGATTTTATTCATTTTTAGGAATTTTTCTTAATTTATGAAGTTTCACTTAGGATTTAAGGGTGTTAATATTTATTTGCATTTTATTAAATTTAAATAAGTAAAATTATATTTTTCTTAGGTAGATATTATTTTTGTGGTCTTGTTGATATATTATATATATATTTAGGACTTTTTTATATTTTTCTACGGTGAAAATAAGCTTAGGGGTATTTTGGCTAATTTGTATTTTATATTTCTGATCCTATTTAATCTAGGCCATTTGGTTGGGCACATGGGCCAACCTGGCCCATCTGGTCCTGGCTCGGGGTCACTTTAACCCCGACCCACTCTCTCACCCCACGCACGCCACACTTGATCCTCTTGTTTCCCTCTCTGCTCGCATGATGCACCGTCGCCAGCGCCGCTCCGTCTGGTCACCGGCCAAATCCAACACCACCACCTGCCGACGAGGCCCCGACTCGATCTCCTCCATCAACTCCCGTCGCCTTGCTCCCGTTCTGCTTCCCTGTCTGCGCCTCCACGAAATCCTAGCCCCCACGGCTTGGGTCGCCGGCACTGAGGACGGGGCGACCTGGCATCCCCTGGTCCTTGCTGCCATCGACGAGCGCCTCCAAGTCGAGACCCGCCTCCTGCTGCTCTCTCACGGTGACATCAACTCCGATGCAGGCGAGACGACATCAGATTGATGCATCCACGGCATCCTACTTTGCCGTCTCGCGGCCCTGTTGTGGTGGAGATGATGGTGTGGTGGTGCACGTGATGGTGTTGCTGACGGAACGGCGAGGGTCATGGCAACTACTCTAATCTCGGCACCGGTGGGATGGTGCTATAAATGCAACCGCGGCGTCGGCTGCGACAACCGTCACTTCGCCATGCCTCCGCTCCAGGTGCTCGGCACCCTCGGTAAGTTTTGCCCCTTTGTGACCAGCCTTTGTGCTGATGTACAGCCCCAGGTTGAAACTAAGGTTCAATGGTGATGTAATGGCTATAAGCCATGATTTGTGCAACTTGGTGATAATGATTTTCTTCTAGTGTATGTGCTATACTGCTTATTGTGATATGTTGAGGTATGCCCTGTTTTGATACATTCCATATTGATTAGCTGATTAGTGTTTTGATCTATAGTTTCTTGCTTATGTATGCATTTTATTCCTGCCTAGTGGATACCCATGTACATCTTTGGCAATACATGATTTTGAAAAGAAGAATTTATAGGTGGTATTCTTCAAGCAAGATGTAAAAGTGTGAAAAAAATATGCTTGAGCTAATAGTTGTGTAATGCCAGGGCTTATGAATTTGTGATAAAACAAGCTTCTGTTTAGTTGATTTAATGCTAGTCAAATGCTTCCTGCAATCATTAGTTTACTGCTAGCCTTATAGAATGTCGTGACATGGCTTAATTCTATATGCTCTTCAATGAATACTTATCCTAGTTAGATGATTTTCTTATTATAAATATTAAGTATTTCTAGCTAGGTTTTAGCTGTAGCTTTATGAATAATGGCTTCCCTAATTACATAGAATCCTAGAGGATTTCATTAAGATGTGTACCTTCACTTCTACATGTGGTTTTGAGTGGTATCAATTGCTGCTTTGATGTGTATTCAGATGGTTGCTACAATGGTTCCCTTTTTTAAGATAGACATGCTATTGTAAGCATGCAGTATTTAATTCCTGAGTGGAGTTCTACTATTCTTGGTGATCTTGTGGCCACCAAGATGCATGTGAGATGTACCTGATCATGGCTATACTTTGTTAGAGGACCCTTGGTGTAGATGATGTGATATGGTGGCTTCAATTGCTGGGATCCTTCTACTATGATGCATCTTTAGAGTGTACACAGTAATAGGTCACAATGAATAAGATATGCTGCTGGGTTAGCTAATCAAAAATAAATGATGTGGTTGAGACAAGGATGATTTAATGAAAATTGATTCTAGGGTTTTGCCTTTCGTTTGCTGTGTTAATTAATTTAGTGGCTTCTGCTGCCATTAGATCTACTGCTGTGGTGCCCCATTGAGGTGAGTGCACAGCAGTGGATCTAATAAGCATGACCTGCTGCTATGACCCTGCCAATGATGCATAGGCTGAGGCCCTAATTTAAAATGAGAATGGATACTACTAGTTCCTTCAGTCTCTATGATGATTTGCATAGCACCTATGCATTCTGAGAGCTCTCTCTCCCTCTCATTAACTGTTTTTGGAAAAAATTGATATGTGCAGATGCTTAAGATGGTTCATGAAGATTAACCTGTTAAGCAGAGTGGACAAACAATCTTGTTGCTGGTACAGGTAGTCTTGTGGTGATTCTATTCTATTTCTAGATCTATTGCTTGTCCTGCTCCTCCTTGCTCTCCTGGCCTTCTTTAAGTTGTTGGCTTGCTTATTTTCTTGGATTAGAGTGATGGTCTAAGAAGAACTAGTGGTTTCAGCTGGTAAGGATGGATATGTGAGAAAGGTTGCTGGAACTACGCCACTGCTACTTTTATACTACTATCCCAGGTTCTTGTGGTGGTGACAGCACACAATCACATGTAGTGAGTGTCCTGCTTGGTGGTTTGGGACAAAGTGGGCAAGGTCCCACTCCGCTGTACTTGCCATTCTGAGATTAACTCAGCTGATGTTGATCATATCCCTTCCATTTGTCCTATTTGGACTCACAGATGGATTACAACTTGGTTGGTTTAATGGGATTGACTATATTTTCCATACTCTCTGATTTGAGCTATCCCTTTTATTAGAAATGGTGAAACTTGCCCCATCTTGGCCTATGATGCAATAGTTTGAGGCAAATTCCTGAAATAAGAACATCTACTACTCTCTGGCTCCCTTTTAACCTACTCTATGATGATCATGGTAGTAGCATCTCTCTGCCAAACCCGAGAGTAAAACTATTCCCAACTAACTCTTTAACCATGCTCTTTTCTTTGTTTCTTTTTATTTTGTTTTGCAGGGCTGAAGAAATAAAAGAGGATATGAAGATATGTAGCTAGGAAATAGTTTAGGATTTTCTGTTTTCATTTCTAGTAATTTTTTTTTAACTTTCAATATTGTAAAATACTATAGTATTATATCTAATTAGTAAAGTTAATTTTTTTCTTATGACACTTATTGTAAAGACAATGTAACATTGTGTGATGTAATAAAGTTATTCTTTTATTCTTGTACATTAGTTATTTTATTGTAATATCTCCTATTCCTTTGTTATAAAGGGCAACATAATGTTTAACTTTTATTTCCAGTGTATTTTGAAACTTATACATATTATATCTTATTCATAAATAGGAATTCAACTCTTACTCCTTATTGTAATTTAATTACTATTTGTATAACAAAGGATACCATTATTTATTGATTATTATTTTCCCATTATGGAATTCCTTTATTTATCTAATTAAAAAATTCATTTCATTTCTTGGCATTACTTTACTCTTTAATCATTCTTTATTTAACATTGGAATATTCTAAATTCCAAGGTATTCAAACTTTGAAGTTCAAATCTCAATTTCAAATATGATTTGAATTGTTTCCCAAAACACGAAATTATAGTAGAGGTCATGTCGAAATCTGTCGCACCTATATTGATGTTCCCACTAGTACAAGAGATACCTCAGTCCCTCTACGGTTCTTTTAGTTTGGCGCAAAAATTCTACGGATTTTCTTATGCATGAATGCAATGCACACACCTTATCTCAGCTTATTTCTAAGCTCTAATGCTGGGATGTTACAACTAACCGTCTCACGAAGTGCGAGACACACTAAAGAAGTTCACAATCCATCAATTACAATAATCATCCAAATGATAAACTAAATGAAAAACGGTGAGGGAGAGTGTCGTCGGCTATCATCATCATGCTTGCCATCAACCCGCAACGTTACCTCCTCTCTCGGAAGCAGCTCTCATGCAGAAGGCATGTTTTCACAAAACAGAATAAGTATCAAATACTTCAATACTGCAACAAGTGTTTGCAAGATTATAACATTTATAAAACTATATATCACATATATAACTTCATCATCGATGACCTCTCCGATGATAGGTTCAACCTTTACGTTCTTGAAAAGTAATATGAACTCATGGAAATCCAGTGTTTTCGTATCACCACTCATATGCAAGTCCGAACATGTCCTTCGTAGTTGGGAGGTAGCGAGCAAAGTACAACGCCTATCGCAAATGACTCGTACATCGATTGGTCCATGAAGTAAACAAGTCTTGTGTGTGCATCACACATGCGCTCCAAGTGACTCTCCAAACAAGTGTGTTCCTCCATTTGTATGGAAATGAAATCTCCAAGCAACTCGTGCTTCCATATGCGCACCTAGCTTACGAACTCCGTTCTCAGTCGACCTACCATCCCATGTGGATCAAGATCACCCATGAGCAGATGTAGTTCATACACCGTCCCGTAGAGCATTATCACTTGAATGTAAATGGACATCTCTTGACAAAAATGGAGGTTTGCCCGCTCACATGGGGTCTCATAGTGATCTGGCTCATCCAGATCTAGTGCATAATATTGTTCTTAGTGAGGAGATAATTTAGACTCCCAAGCCACTAAGGGAAGTTGGATCCATCAAGTCTTAGCTTTTCAGCAACTACCCACTCAACAACGTCAAAATAAGCTTCACGATGATCCATCTCTACATTTATAATTACAAAAGGAATTTAGACTAAGTTTATGATTATATGAGTTGAAACAAGAACTCCACTAAAACTACTATCCCCAAAAAGGGTTTTAGTGATTACACGATCCCTATTCACTACACCGCCCCCGATCGTCACGGCCGGCGATATAGTTGCAAAGGTGGATGTCGAAGCGACGATCACATCATTCATGCGACTCGAGCTCGATCTTTCACTATCCGTGTTCCGAGGCCATGTCTACACATGCAAGGCTCACCAACTCAACCTTACGTGTATTCGCTGTGTAACATGGCTTACACCCACCGTACGTGAACGCAGATATGTCTGACACCCGATCGTCATGGCCTGCCTCATAATGGAGAACTTTCTTGGTGGTGCACACTAAGGGAGAACACTTACGTTGGTATTTTTTTAGGGATCATCTTATTAGGCTACCATCGAGTATTTGATACTAGCACACAACAAGATGTACAAACAATAAACATTGAAAGTAAATGCGATGCAATATGGTCCTTGTGTTGTGATGTCAATCCCGCGTCTCCGGATCTGGCGCTGCGGGCACCAGGGTACTGGTGCCTCCAACGTGGTAGTCGGTCATCTCCATGACTGTTACTACTACTTAGCAATAGAAAGTAAACTACTTTACCTTGACTACTACCATATCACATCACAACGCCCCTGCAAAACAAAGTTAGACACCTCTAATTTATCTTTGCATGTTTTACGTGGCTGTTAGGGCTTTCGTACAAGAAACATTCTTACCTACGAACTTCCACCACAACGCTGATAAAATAGTTGTCTATACTACACCCCTTTTGGGGCCCTCCTTTGCAAATGGCATACCAACTAATGCGACAGAGAGACACCCCCCCAAAGCCACTTTATATGGTACGAGCCATGTGTCAATCGTGGACCAGTCTCGCTAATGAACGCGTAAAGTCAATTAGGGGCCACTTCATCAAGCATTACTGCGGTATGCACAAGTATACGTGGGAGGGTAACAACTAAAAGATCAACGCCCACGCGCTACAACTCATGTGTTCTACCCGTACTAGCAATACTACGCATAGATCTAGCTCTGATACCGCTGTAGGGGTTCGCACATGAAAACAATAATTTTTTCCTATGCCAAGAACCCTAAATCTAGGATCTATCTATTAGTAATGCAGTAATGGGAGGGGATTTTCGTAAACTTACCCTTTAGGACCGAAAAGTGTTATCAATGCTCGGGAGAGCATGGTTGAAGTCGCTCAGACGTGGACCTCGGGGTCGTGTTGAAGTCCTGTGGCTCCAACGACTCCTAGTGCCCCAAGTGTTGCACCTTCGAGGGAGTTACATGTAACACCCTCGAATTGGCCCTATGCAAGTTTTAGCATTTCCCGCCAAACCCTCATAGAAATGATTCAAAGATACCCACCAGGCACTTGCGTGTGGGTGGAAAACAAAGTAATATCATTACACAATAGTCCATGATGGAACCCAGAGAACATATATATACAACAACAACTCCATGAGTCAAGAATACAGATATATAATACAAAGATCCAAATCACCTTGAAAACGATACAACATCCAAGTACGGATAAGAATCAAATTGGACTAAGAGCCCTGAAGAAAAACCAATGGCGTCCATAACCCTGCCCAGGCCAAGCCGAAAGTTTAACCCTGCTAACGACGTCGATCTCAAACCTGCTGAAACAAAAAGGGGTGCCGACAAAGGGAAAAGGAAAAAAGAGAGTGGTTAGTACTGAGGCCAATATATGGCGAGTCTAGAATTCGGCAGCTCTCGCATACATAGGTATGATGGACTGAAGCGGCACCGAAGCATGCACTACACAACCTATAGAGACTCGATACAACCGTCGGCTATTAGAGAGGGATAAGAAAGATCTATTTGGAATTCGTGCTACTAACACCAAACGTACCCATCCTAGTAATTCCCCTCGAGACCAAACGAGGAATTCGTGCCAAGGAAACTCACACAGTTGGCAGTTTTATTCATTCATTCCATGGTGGTTGTCCAACTTACTAGTCATATCAGATACAAGTCATATTACAATAGCAATTCTTTATTTATAGTTGTCTATGATCGAGAAACTATGCTATAAGTCGTCCATAACAGCGGACATGGCTTTTCAAAAAGATTTAACCCTGCAGCGGTGCACAAAAGTATCCACACGCACTTCAACCCTTGTTGTCAGATCCGAATATGAGCAAGATCCTGAACATACACACAACAGTATGTGATGTGGCCTCGGACACGGCGTTTAGCATACCCAAAGCAAGTTACATGGGGGCCACCCCACTAAGCTACCCGCAACAAAGTCGGCCATCTCTGATATGAACCCAGGGTATGTGGCGATGGCTGTAAACGAATGAGAACCCGAAAGTGTGACTGGGCTTGTCAATACAGCGGAAACGTAGCACGGGGTTCCTAAACAGTATAGGCGCTCCACGCGCAATCGTAAATAAAGCAGTAAAGCATGGCATAAGTATAGAATAGTAATAAAGCCCCAAACTACTTTGTGGCCCCCACCATAGTACTTTGAAATCAGGTAGTAAGCCGATGGGGTGCCCACACACCCACCTGTGGTTAGCGTTCTCTATCTTGGAACAGGTGTCAAGAACTCGGGTCCTACTGGGACACAAGTGGGCAGTTAAAAACCAAATATTGACTATTACCCATCGGTACCTCTATATTATATCTATTTCCAGCATTTTAATTGACAAGTTATATTAAAAGCCATGATCATCTCCACCATTAAGCATGTGCCAACCTCCTAACAACGATGGAACAACATTGACGCGAAGCAGCACCTGAGCAAGCAACTACAACTCGCAAGGCCGGCTGCCTATCAACCAACATGCAAATAGGATGTGTCCAAGATAATATAGAGGCCACAAGGGGTATAAATGGTGCACGGAAACTAAAGCATCACAACACGAATAGAAATAGATCAACGGGAGGAAGTAAAGACGACCGGGCATGTTCATGATATGATGCATGACATGGCAAAGATGCAACGCGACTAGGCAATATTAAGCAGAACCGGGGTCCCGACAATTAAGTATGAGGTTCATGTTGTTTAGCTACCCTGCAATTTAAATGTTTTCTTAACAAGGCAAAATATGGCATCGGTTCGCTACACAAATTTAAATGGAGGTAATATAAGACTAGAAAATCCCGCATATAGTCTCCATATTTAATTATTAGGTGAATCGGCATAATGACCCCAAACCACACAAATATGTATGCAATCATGAACAATTGATGCAACAAGTATATTATATTCATCAAAATAGGGGTCAGGGAAAAGGTGGTCACACATTGGGGTTCGGATCCGGGGTCTCGAGGTTCGATGGGGATCGGTTTTTCAGACTCCATGATCAGAGTCTTTAGGGTCTCGGCCATCGGTTCCGGGAAGGAGGACTCGGTGTTCCGTGAAGAAGAACTTCGGGTCATCGGCTCCAATAGAAGGACCTTGGAGTCCATGTCGGAGTACTTGGAATCCATGTCGAAGGTCTTGTCGATGGTTCATCGGGTGCCGCCGGGATCGTATGGTCTTCGCGTGGTACCATGTTCCTTCTTCAGCGGTATCGGAGCAACAAGAAGATCTTGTTGGGGCCATCTTGGACACACAGGATCAAACCCTCGGAACACCAAACACAGCACTAGCTCATAGCAACAACACACATGGACATACACAAATGAGCCGAAGCACTCAACGAGCACCAACGTGGCACATCGGTCTTCTGTATCCACATTGAGCGGCAGACAAGGGAAGCAGCGGGACTCGCGCAACCGAAGGCACGTATGTGGCGAGGTACCGAGCGAGGACATGTGATGGTGCAGCATAGGGAGGAGCGGCTAGAGACGCGGGGCCGGCGTGGAGCTCAGCAATGAGGGTCGGGGCTTCAAGCGGTGGCTCATGGAGGCAGAGCAGGGAGCCCGGGAGGAGAGCTTGAGGCAAATGCGGCGCAACAGCAAACCGACAAGAGGGGGCTGACGGTGGAATCCTGAGCCGCGGCGCCTGAGGCTCGCAGAGGCCGAGCGGCGGCTAGCATAGAGGGCGTCCGTGCAGAGGAGGCCGACAGGTCGAGGTCGTCCTGCGGCGAAGCAAGGAGTAGAGGAGGTCGCCTGGCCAGAGAGGGGAGACGACAAAGCTCGCGGGTAAGACGAGCAGTACGGTGGAGGTTGAGGACGAGGGCCTACAGCAGGGATGAGGCAGAGGGCGATGGTGGTTCCAGGAGGAAGAGGGCAAGGTGTAGCGGCGACGGTGGCCCACAAACGGTGGCGCTCTGCAGGCGAGGAAGAGGCCGGCGCGGGGAGAGGCAGCAGCGCAGTTGGCGCGGGCGCAGAGGTCGAAGGGGAGGGCCGCGCGGGTGCAGGAGGTACTCGGGAGGAGGACTGGCAGCACCGGCTGTGTTCTCTGGCTGTTCGGCAAGGGGGCGGGGGTCGGTGAGCCCCCAGCAACGGCGGAAGGAGGAGCTTGGCAGCCTCGGGGCTTGATACGGGAGGAGGTCGTGATGGGGATCGAGACGAAGAGGTTGGGGTGGGCATCGATCATGGTGAGGCCAAGCAGGGTTGGTTCGCGAGCGAGACAGGCGTGCGACAGGGCGTGCCACACGAGCTGGGGCGGGCATACGCGGTGGTGTCGTGATGCGGGGTCGTGGCGGCTAGGGTGTTGTGAGGGGAGAGGAGTGGTAGGTGGTGCGGGCGGGGTAGGTTGGTTGCGTCGCGTGCTTGTCGGTGCAACGCAGCGTGCGGGCTGGGTCGGGTGCAGGCGGCTGCGCGCGAGTGAGGAGAGGGGTGGGTTGCGGGCTGGGGCAGCGACGGCTGGTTAGGTTAGGGTTAGATGGTCCGGGTCGTAGGTGGTTCTTTTTGCCTAAAACCTTGTTAAAATAGTTTTATACAAACAAAATATTCGGTAAGATCGGGGTTTTAATTTGAAATAAAGACGGGGGTATTTAGAAAACAAAGATATGCTTTTAGAAAATAGTTTTAGGCAAAAAGATGCATGATGACATGACGATGCTCAAATGCAATGTGGCATGATGACATGAGCATGTGGTCATGATGATGCACAAAATAAAAATAACACGGGATTTTCTAGTATTGGTTTTACCCGAGGTGCTACAATTTGACACCACTAACAATGGATCTCGTCCTCGAGATCCGCCCCATGGTACGGTGAAGAAGGCCAACGATCTAAATCTTCTCGCTTTGTGTAGATCCTCGTGACACCACTAACAAGGATTTTTGCTCTATCTTGAAATCGATGACACCACCAACAAGGGGTCATTGTTCACGTCCATCGAGAGAACACTCTGGAGAAACAAAGACGAAGATAAAGGTATCGAAAGGTAAGGCCACCTCTAACTTTCGTGGAAGGAGTAAGATTACATCGATCCACATTCAACGTACAAAAGCGAATGATAAGAGTAGTGGTATGGTCATGACTCCATCCTGCACTCTAAGCATTACTCTGTACACGGATAGAAGAATCATGCAACCACTCTCAGAATTCAGACTGAAGATCTTCAGAAGCAATGTTTGGAAAACAAACGAGTGATGCATGCTCTTCATAGATGATGTGTTGCATTGGGGACCACCGGAAGATACAAAATAAATCATATGAAAAGACATAATGATTAGGTTTCGCGATGGTTCCATTGGCATGAACAACACATGCTCAAGGTATACTCCAACTTCACAAATGCTCATACTTCGCATATATTTTTCAATGATGCGGATATATGTCAAGGGGCGCATACAGATAAAGAATTCAAAGACCCAAAAAGATTAGATGATGGTACAACAAACGAGATGCACATTGATGATTGTAGCTCCACTATTATAAAAGGGAGAAATAGAAACCCTGAAGGTACGACGGAAACCCAACCACGAGAAATCCTGGACTCAAAGAAAAGATAAGAGTAGGTTCAAAACACGCAGAGGTAAGAGGAGAATAGCATAAGGATAAGGAATAAAAGCAGACCTAATCAAATCTATCCAACCGATTTTCCAAAATAGTTTTGACACTCTACATCGGCCGTTAGCTAGGTATCCTACAGGCTGGACCAGTGGGGTATCGCAACTGATGGGCTCTGATACCACTTTGTAACACACTCGAATCGAACCTATGCAAGTTTTAGTGTTTCCTGCCAAACTCGCATAGAAATGATTCAAAGATGTCCACCAGGCACTTGCGTGCGGGTGGAAAACAAAGTAATATCATTACACAATAGTCCATGATGGAACCCACAGAACATATATATACAACAACAACTCCATGAGTCAAGAATACAGAAATATACAATACAAAGATCCAAATCACCTTGAAAATGATACAACATCCTGAAGGAGTTATGCCCTAGAGGCAAATAATAAAGTGTATTATTTGATATATCTCCTGTATGTTCATAATACGTTTCATACTGTGCTATAACTGTGTTAATACGAAACGTTAATACACGTGTGGTATGTAAACAAACCGTGTCTCTAGTTACCTCTAGTGAACTAGTTCATTGGTCATGAGGATGGTCTGTGTTTCAAGATCATGGGCATTTATGCCAACTGACAATGAGGTCATGTTATTAGTTGAATAACATGATAGACAAATATCCGACCGTTATATCTTAATGAGATCTAGTTACAAAGTTCACCATTGATGATAAAACACAGAGAACCTCGCAACCTGAACCTTTGACTGTGAGGTAATACAAATCACCATTCCGGAATAAGCTTAGATGGTTATCAAGAGTCATCTCGTAACAGGGTGATCAAAAAGGTGCCACTCAGGTTTTCTGAAGGGATGCGTAGAGGAGTACATATCAAGACCAGGATTTGTCTAGTCCATGTAACGGACAGATACATGTGGCCATCTCGGTGACGTTGCATTGATGAAGCTTGCAAGCATGTGACTAGGTCACGGAATGCAACTACATGAGAACGAGAAAACAAGTTCATCGGTAACGAGATCAAACTAAGGTATGGAGATACCGAAGATCATGTCTCCGATGAATTAGGTATCGAATGACAAAGGGAATGGGGAACGACTATCTCACGGTTTGAGCGATTGTATTCGTGAAACGCACGGGGTCACATGGCCATCCAGGTCCCTCTGTTGATCATTGATATGAGAGTGGTCTCTATCATGCCCAGAGTGTTTACGAACCGAAGGATGTCACGCTTAAGGGTAGGGACGCTTAGGGTAGATGAGGTATCGTATGAGAAATAGAGAGAGAGAAACCGAAATAGTTTTGGTAACATCAGATGGAGATCGGAAGGGGTCCAGAAGTTGTTTCGGAGTGAAGGAATAATATAACATGTGTATTTGAATGTTAATTGGAGAATTAATATTAAATATATATTTTATTTTAGTTTTAAAGGCTCCATATTGCTAATGGGCCTCACCCGAAGGGAGGCCCAATAGGGCAAGGCGCCTAGGGAGTGGGGGCCGGCCGGCCTAGGGCTGGTGGGCCACCCTAGTGGGGCCTTCCTAGGGCCGGTGGCTGCCCCTAGGTGGCCGGCGGGTGTGGGGATTAGTCCCACACCGCCTGGCCCCTAGGTGGTGCCCCCCTCCCACTATATAAAGGGGTCCCCCCTCCCCCTTTGGAATCACCCATTCCTCTCATTATCTCTCATCCGCTGAGGACTTCTCCGTAATATTGGGGAGGGCCTCGTGGTTGAGTTCTCCACCTTCACACACTACTGTTGTGTGATCGGTGATTCGGCATCTACTTCTTCCGCTGCTCGGCTGGATCGGAGTCCGGTTGACGTCTCCTACACCGGACGTGTGACGAACTTCGGAGGCACCACACTTGGGGTGCTGCTCGTCTTCATCAATATACGCCTTCCTGCGTAAGGCATGCCTCTAGCTGCAAAGGTACGAATACTGTATTCCTTCTCCGTTACTTATGTCTACATAGTATAGATCCTGGTATTAGTGTTCGAGTAGATAGAAATTTTTTGTTTTCTGCTACAGAACCCTTCAGTGGTATCAGAGCGGGTCTATGGGTAGACATGTCGTACAGATAGAACACATAGAAATATGTGGGCATTGATTCTCTAGTTGCTACCCTCTTTAGTATTATTGTTCATATCGCGGCACTGTTTGATGAAGCGGCCCCCAAGCGACCTCACGTGGTGATTCACGAGACTGGTCCACAAATCAAAGTGGCTTAGGGGGGTGTCTGTCTCTCTACAGCAGTTGATATGGCATTGATACTGGAGGGCCCTGAAAAGGGAAGAAGAACGGCAATCATTGAATCCATGTTGTGGCTCGACGTTCGTAGGTGGGAAGGGGTTCTACTACGAAAGCCCTAAAGCCGCGTAAAACATGCAATAGTTAATATAGAGGCGTCTATCTTCATTATTGCATAGTTGCAAGTATTATAACATGGCAATGACAAGTTTGTGAAACTTTAAAGCTGTTGATGATGATCATAAAGCTATTAAAGCTATTGATGATGATCATAAAGCTATAACCATGTCATAACACTTTACTTTTGAAAGTATTACTTATTGTGCTAGTATACTTACTAGACGGTAGCATAATAAGATAATTGTAGGGGTTCGTAGCATGGAAAACAAAAATTTTCTATCGCATACAAACAAACAAGCCAAGATCTATCTACTAGATTGTAGCAACGAGTCGATGGAATAACTCACCCTCGAAGATTCCAAAGTGTTTAACGAGAGCAGATTCTCGTGGGTGATGTAGTCGTACTCTTTCCGATCTCAAGATCGCGTAGACGATCCTTCCGGCGCCGCGTTCCCGCAGCGCTCCCGCAGTCGGTCACACGTTCGGTACTCGACGAAGACCTTCCTCTCCCTTGTTCCAGCAGGCAGCGGAGGTTGTAGCACTCTCCTCGCGATTCCGGCAGCACAACGGCGTGGTACCGGAGGTAGAGGGGAGATCCCGCAGGGCTTCGCCTTAAGCCGGTGCGAGTATGGTGGAGCTTATGAGAGAGGCTATTAGTGGTCTAGTAATTAGACACACCAATTAGAGGGCTCTAAACCAATTAGAAGGCTCTAAACCGAAACAGCTCTAAACCGGGGTCTAGGTCTAGTTTCTAGTTTAGAGGATAGGAACTTGTGTGTATTGGGAGGGGAGCCCTGCCCCTCCCTTTATAGGTGGGAGGGCTGGCCGGCCAAGGGGAGGAGAGTCCCTCCCCAAGTCGGCTTGGTGGGGCGCCGGCCAAGGGAGGAACCCTCCTCCAATTCGGCCTCCACCAATCCTCCTCTCTTCCCACTTCCCAAAATTGCCGTTTGACTTTCAAACTAGCCGTTTGACTTTTCAATTTAGGATTTAAATAAACCCTTTATTTTGGACAGCAAGAACACCTAGTACATGATGCAATCATTCCAACTTACAATGACACATTCATGTACCCCTTCCCCCCCGGAGTGCCGGACATTCCGGGACCTTCTAGAATGTTCCCGATGAAAACACCGGAACCATTCCCCAACTCCGAAATGGGACTTTCCTTATATGAATCTTATTCTCCGGACCATTCCGGATCACCTCGTGATATCCCGGATCCCATCCGAGACTCCGAACAACATTCGGTCTCTTTCTCATAATACCATAACTACTCAAACAACGTCGAATCCTTAAGTGTGTCTCCCTACGGTTCGTGAATTATGCGGACATGATCGAGACACTTCTCCGAACAATAACCAATAGAGGAATCTGGAAATTCATATGGCTCCCACATATTTCTACGATTACTTTGCGATCGAATGAACCACTTACATACGATACCAATTTCCCTTTGTCTCACGATATGTTACTTATCCGAGGTCATGATCGTCGGTATCTCTGCATACCTAGTTCAACCTCGTTACTGATAAGTACTCTTTTCTCGTTCCCGTGATATGTGATCCCTTGTGACCAAGTCACATGCTTGCAAGCTAATTGGATGACATTTCACCGAGAGGGCCCAGAGAATATCTATCCGTCATGTGGATGGACAAATCCCACTCTTGATCCATGTGTTTCAACCAATACTTTCCGAACACCCAATGCCACTTTTATAGCCACCCTGTTACGGTGTGGTGTTTGATGACATCAAAGCATCCATCCAGTAAAGGCAATATGCATGATCTCATGGTCGAAGGAATTAGGTTACTATGTATCAGAAAGCATATAGCAATTGAACTATTGAAATGACTTGATCTTTATGCTACGCTTGTCTATAGGAGTATGTCCACCATATCATTCTCCTAACGATATGATCTTGTTGTTGATAACATCTCAATGTTCATGACAAAGAAACCACATCATCAATCAACCAACAAGCTAGTGAAGTATAGAGGCCATACTAGGGACTTCAAATTAAGTTTACAAATCACACAAGTATTAATGGTTTCCTTGTTAATACTATTATAGCATGAATGTAAACATTTATCATAAACACAAAGATATATAATAATAACTACATTTATTATTACCTCTAGGGCATATCTCCAACAGTCTCCCACTTGCACTAGAGTCATCTAATCTAGATTACATGGTAATATACCGAACACCCATGGCAGTTTGGTGTTGGTCATGTTTTGCCCTCGGGAGAGGTTTAGTCAACGGATCCGCCACATTCAGATCTGTGTGTACTTTGCAAATCTTTATATCCCCATCCTGGATATGTTCTCGAATAGCGTGGAAACGCAGCTTGATATGCTTCAGCTTCTTGTGTGACCTTGGTTCTTGCGCATTGGCTATGGCGCCCATGTTATCACAGTAGATAGACATTGGGTCCAGCGCACTTGGAACCACACCCAGCTCTGTAATGAACTCTTTCATCCATATCGCTTCTTGTGAAGCCTCCGAAGCAGCCATGTATTCCGATTCAGTTGAAGATCTCGCCACAACGCTTTGCTTTGCACTCCTCCAGCTAACTGCTGCACCATTCAAAATAAATACGTATCCAGATTGTGATTTAGAATCATCCGGATCGGTGTTCCAACTAGCATCGGTGTAACCATTAACAACGAGCTGTTCATCACCTCCATAAGAAAGAACCATATCCTTAGTTCTTCTCAAGTACTTAAGGATGTTTTTGACCGCTGTCCAATGATCCACTCCTGGATCACTTTGATATCTGCTAGTTAGACTAACAGCATATGCGATGTCGGGTCTAGTACATAGCATGGCATACATTAGAGATCCTATGGCTGAGGCATAGGGAGTCTTACTCATCTTTTCTCTATCTTCTGCCGATGTCGGACTTTGAGTTTTACTCAAGGTCGTATTGGGCAACATGGGCAAGAACCCTTTCTTGCTATCTTCCATTCCAAACCTCTTTAGAACTTTGTCCAAATATGTACTTTGTGACAATGATATTTGGCGTTTCGATCTATCTCTATAAATCTTTATGCCTAATATGTAAGCTGCTTCGCCAAGATCCTTCATTGAAAAACTATTATTCAAATATTCCTTGACACTATTAAGAAGGTCTACATCATTCCCAATCAACAATATGTCATCCACATACAGTATTAAGAATGCTACAGAGCTCCCACTCACTTTCTTGTAAATACAAGCTTCTCCATAAGTTTGTATAAAACCAAAACTTTTGATTACCTTATCAAAACGTTGATTCCAACTTCGGGATGCTTGCTTCAATCCATAGATGGACCGTTGAAGCTTGCATACCTTGTTAGCATCTTTAGGATCGACAAAACCTTTGGGTTGTATCATATACAACTCTTCATCAATGTCTCCATTGAGGAATGCTGTTTTGACATCCATCTGCCATATCTCATAATCATAATATGCAGCGATTGCTAACATAATCCTCACAGACTTTAGCTTCGCTACCGGTGAGAAAGTCTCATCGTAGTCAACTCCTTGAATTTGTCGAAACCCTTTTGCGACAAGTCGAGCTTTATAGACAGTAACATTACCATCAGCATCTGTTTTCTTCTTGAAAATCCATTTGTTCTCGACAGCCTTCCGGCCATCCGGTAAGTCCACCAAAGTCCATACTTGGTTTTCGTACATGGATCCAATCTCGGATTTCATGGCTTCTTGCCATTTATTGGAATCTAGGCTCATCATCGCTTCCTCATATGTCTCGGGGTTATCGGTGTTGTCCACCAACATGACATTCATAACGGAATCATACCAATCTGGAGTGGTACGAGTTCTCGTTGACCTCCGAGGCTCTGTAGTAACTTCAACCGAAGTTTCATGATCACCATCATTAGCTTCCTCTCTTATTGGTGCAGGCACCACAGGAACTTCTTCCGGTGCTGCGCTACTCGCAATTTCGAGAGAAGGTTCGACAACCTCGTCGAGTTCTACTTTCCTTCCAGTCACTTCTTTCGAGAGAAATTCCTTCTCTAGAAAGGATCCATTCTTAGCAACGAAGATTTTGCCTTCGGATCTATGATAGAAGGTATACCCAACAGTTTCCTTCGGGTATCCTATGAAGACGCATTTTTCCGCTTTGGGTTCAAGCTTGTCCGGCTGTAACTTCTTTACATAGGCTTCGCATCCCCAAATTTTAAGGAACGACAATTTAGGTTTCTTCCCAAACCATAATTCATACGGTGTCGTTTCAACGGATTTAGACGGTGCCCTATTTAAAGTGAATGCGGCTGTTTCTAATGCATAACCCCAAAATGATAGTGGCAAATCTGTAAGTGACATCATAGAACGAACCATATCTAAGAGAGTTCGATTACGACGTTCAGACACACCATTACGCTGTGGTGTTCCCGGCGGTGTCAACTGCGAAAGTATTCCACATTTCTTCAAATGCTCGCCAAACTCGTAACTTAGATATTCACCTCCACGATCAGATCGTAGAAATTTAATCTTCTTGTTACGTTGATTCTCTACCTCACTTTGAAACTCCTTAAACTTCTCGAAAGTTTCGGACTTATGTTTCATAAAATAGATATACCCATATCTACTCAAGTCATCCGTGAAGGTAAGAACATAACGATAACCACTGCGCGATGCTACACTCATTGGACCACACACATCGGTATGTATGATTTCCAATAAGTCTGTAGCTCGCTCCATCATACCAGAAAATGGAGTCTTAGTCATTTTACCCATCAGACATGCTTCGCATCTTTCAAGTGATTCAAAATCAAGTGATTCAAGAAGTCCATCGGAATGGAGTTTCTTCATACGCTTCACTCCAATGTGACCAAGACGACAGTGCCACATATAGGTCAAATTATCGCTTGATTTCAAACGTTTAGCCTCAATGTTATTAATATGTGTATTTCTACTATCGAGATTCAATATGAATAGACCATCTATCAAAGGTGCATGTGCATAAAACATATTACTCATATAAATCGAACAACCATTATTCTCGGATTTAAACAAGTAACCGTCTCGCAATAAACAAGATCCCGATATAATGTTCATGCTCAACGCAGGCACCAAATAACAATTATTTAAGTATAAAACTAATCCCGATGGTAGATGAAGAGGTAGTGTGCCGACCGCGATCACATCAACCTTTGATCCGTTTCCCACACGCATCGACACCTCGTTCTTCGCTAGCTTCCGTTTATTCTGCAGCTCCTGTTTCGAGTTACAAATATGAGCAACCGAACCAGTATCAAATACCCAGGCACTACTACGAGTACTAGTGAGATACACATCAATAACATGTATATCAGATATACCTTTCTTCTTGATGTTGCCGTTCTTCAAATCCGCCAAGTACCTTGGGCAATTCCGCTTCCAGTGACCTTCTCCCTTGCAGTAAAAGCACTCAGTATCAGGCTTGGGTCCAGCCTTGGTCCTCTTCGTCGGCGTGGTAACTTTCTTACCACCCTTCTTGAAGTGTCCCTTCTGCTTAGACTTGCCTTTCTTGAATTTGGTGGTCTTATTGACCATCAACACTTGGTGCTCTTTCTTGATCTCCACTTCTGCAGATTTTAACATAGCAAATAGTTCTGGCAACTCTTTGTTCATGTTCTGCATGTTGTAGTTCATCACAAAGTTCTTGTAACTTGGTGGTAGTGATTGGAGGATGCGGTAAACTCCCAAAGTATTAGGAATCACTATACCCAAACTTTGAAGTTTATTTGCGTGCCCAGACATTTTAAGCACATGCTCACTGACGGAGCTACCCTCTTCCATCTTGCAGTTAAAGAACTTTTCAGAAGCTTCATAACTTTCAATTGCCGCATGAGTCTCAAAGATTAATTTGAGATCCTCGACAATATCATATGGATCTGACTCTTCAAACCTTTTCTGAAGCTCCGATTCTAAACCATACAAGATAGCACACTGAACTATGGAGTACTGATTCTTCCGAGCGAGGTAAACATTCTTTACTTCATCGGTAGCATCAGCTGCAGGTGGGTCACCTAGCGGTGCATCCAGCACATAGGTCAAATTACCAGCTGTGAGGACAATCCTCAAATTGCGGAACCAATCCGCGAAGTTGCTTCCATTGTTTTTTTTAACTTTTCTTTCTCTAGGAACGCATTAAAATTGATGGTAGGGGCTGCCATTGATCTACAACATATTTGCAATAGTTTAGACTAAGTTTATGACAAATTGAGTTCAAATTAATTAATGAAATTAAACTAGGTGAACTCCCACTCAAAACAACATCCCTCACATTGTTTTAGTGATCACACGAACCAAATCCACTACATCAACACCGATCATCACGAGAGCTGATATAGTTTTAATGGCGAACAATCATCATGTTCATCATATCTACTATATGATTCATGCTTTGCCTTTCGGCGATCCGTGTTCCTGAGGCCATGTCTGTACATGCTAGGCTCGTCAAGATCAAACCTTAGCTTCCGCATAAGCAAATCTGGCTTGCTTACGTTGTAGTCACCCGCGGAATCAAAGACACCCGATCATCACGTGGTGCTTCGAAGCAGCAAGCTTTGGCAACGGTGCATACTAAGGGTGAACACTTTTAGAACTTGAAATTTATGTGCATGAGGGATCATCTTATAATGCTACCGTCGTCTACTAAGCAATACAAGATGCATAAAGGATTAACATCACATGCAATTCATAATATGTGATATGATATGGCCTTTCTTCTTTGTGCTTCCGATCTCCATCTTCAAGCACGAACATGATCTCCATCATCACCGGCATAGCATCAAGGTCAATGACGCTTCTTCATGGTTGTCGTCCGCCAACTTCAACTATTACAACTATTTTGAATAGACACGCAGGCCTTAACAGAAATTAAAGACAACCATATGGCTCCTGCCGGTTGCCAACTTACAATAAGGATCATTGCATACATCAAATATAATCACAATCATGGCCATATCACATCACTGCACACCCCTGCAAAACAAAGTTAGACGCTTCTACTTTCTTTGCATATTTTACGTGGTTTGGGGCTTTCCATAAGTGTCGTTCTAACTTACGAACAAGAACCACAACATTGATACTAGCATTGTTGATCACCCGTTGTAAATTGGATCTTTACTATGCTAGGAGAAACAGGCACCCGCAAAGCCACTTATGCAAAACGAGTTGCATGTCAAGCGTGGAGCAAGTCTCATGAACGATGTCATGTAAGGTTAGCCCGGGCCGCTTCATCCCAACATACCGCAAGATGCAAAGTACACAAAAAGCAATCTACAATAAAAGCATCAACGCCCACAATGACCATTGTGTTCTACTCGTGCAACAGATCTACATATAGACACGGCTCTGATACCACTGTAGGGGTTCGTAGCATGGAAAACAAAAATTTTCTATCGCATACAAACAAACAAGCCAAGATCTATCTACTAGATTGTAGCAACGAGTCGATGGAATAACTCACCCTCGAAGATTCCAAAGTGTTTAACGAGAGCAGATTCTCGTGGGTGATGTAGTCGTACTCTTTCCGATCTCAAGATCGCGTAGACGATCCTTCCGGCGCCGCGTTCCCGCAGCGCTCCCGCAGTCGGTCACACGTTCGGTACTCGACGAAGACCTTCCTCTCCCTTGTTCCAGCAGGCAGCGGAGGTTGTAGCACTCTCCTCGCGATTCCGGCAGCACAACGGCGTGGTACCGGAGGTAGAGGGGAGATCCCGCAGGGCTTCGCCTTAAGCCGGTGCGAGTATGGTGGAGCTTATGAGAGAGGCTATTAGTGGTCTAGTAATTAGACACACCAATTAGAGGGCTCTAAACCAATTAGAAGGCTCTAAACCGAAACAGCTCTAAACCGGGGTCTAGGTCTAGTTTCTAGTTTAGAGGATAGGAACTTGTGTGTATTGGGAGGGGAGCCCTGCCCCTCCCTTTATAGGTGGGAGGGCTGGCCGGCCAAGGGGAGGAGAGTCCCTCCCCAAGTCGGCTTGGTGGGGCGCCGGCCAAGGGAGGAACCCTCCTCCAATTCGGCCTCCACCAATCCTCCTCTCTTCCCACTTCCCAAAATTGCCGTTTGACTTTCAAACTAGCCGTTTGACTTTTCAATTTAGGATTTAAATAAACCCTTTATTTTGGACAGCAAGAACACCTAGTACATGATGCAATCATTCCAACTTACAATGACACATTCATGTACCCCTTCCCCCCCGGAGTGCCGGACATTCCGGGACCTTCTAGAATGTTCCCGATGAAAACACCGGAACCATTCCCCAACTCCGAAATGGGACTTTCCTTATATGAATCTTATTCTCCGGACCATTCCGGATCACCTCGTGATATCCCGGATCCCATCCGAGACTCCGAACAACATTCGGTCTCTTTCTCATAATACCATAACTACTCAAACAACGTCGAATCCTTAAGTGTGTCTCCCTACGGTTCGTGAATTATGCGGACATGATCGAGACACTTCTCCGAACAATAACCAATAGAGGAATCTGGAAATTCATATGGCTCCCACATATTTCTACGATTACTTTGCGATCGAATGAACCACTTACATACGATACCAATTTCCCTTTGTCTCACGATATGTTACTTATCCGAGGTCATGATCGTCGGTATCTCTGCATACCTAGTTCAACCTCGTTACTGATAAGTACTCTTTTCTCGTTCCCGTGATATGTGATCCCTTGTGACCAAGTCACATGCTTGCAAGCTAATTGGATGACATTTCACCGAGAGGGCCCAGAGAATATCTATCCGTCATGTGGATGGACAAATCCCACTCTTGATCCATGTGTTTCAACCAATACTTTCCGAACACCCAATGCCACTTTTATAGCCACCCTGTTACGGTGTGGTGTTTGATGACATCAAAGCATCCATCCAGTAAAGGCAATATGCATGATCTCATGGTCGAAGGAATTAGGTTACTATGTATCAGAAAGCATATAGCAATTGAACTATTGAAATGACTTGATCTTTATGCTACGCTTGTCTATAGGAGTATGTCCACCATATCATTCTCCTAACGATATGATCTTGTTGTTGATAACATCTCAATGTTCATGACAAAGAAACCACATCATCAATCAACCAACAAGCTAGTGAAGTATAGAGGCCATACTAGGGACTTCAAATTAAGTTTACAAATCACACAAGTATTAATGGTTTCCTTGTTAATACTATTATAGCATGAATGTAAACATTTATCATAAACACAAAGATATATAATAATAACTACATTTATTATTACCTCTAGGGCATATCTCCAACAATAATCCCTCGTAGTATTCCAGTTATCGTATTCCCCTTGTGTGTGCACCACCAAGAAAGTTCTTTGGTATGAGGCCGGCCGTGATGATCGGGGGTTAGACATATCTATGTTCGCATACAGTGGGTGCAAGCCATGTTGCACTACGAATACACATAAGTTAGAACTGGCGAGCCTAGCATGTACAAACATGGCATTGGAATACAAGAGACCGAAAGGTCGAGCATGATCACATAGTTGATGTGATCGACATTAGGGAATGTCCACCTTTGATACTGCACTGATGGCCGTGATGATCAGGGGAGGTGTAGGGCATAGGGATCATGTGATCACTAAACGAGTAGAGGGATGTTCGTTTAAGTGGGAGTTCCTTTATTAAAACTTGAACTCATTATTATGAACATAGTCTAAACACTTTGCAAATCCTTTGTAGATGTCTCGCCCACCCACCTTCAACCTTAGCACTTTCCTCGAGAAGGACAAGCTGAAAACTGATGGAACCAACTTCACCGCATGGTTCCGCATTCTTAGGATCCTCCTAGTCCCCTACAAGCTGACTTATGTCATCGAGGTTGAGCTTCCGGCTAAGCCTACATATTCCGCCTCCCAGGACGAAAAGAATGTCTGGCAGTCCAAGGCGGACGATGTCTCCCTCATCTAGAGTGGAATGCTCCATGCCATGGAGCCGGAGCTTCAAAATTGTTTTGAGAAGATGAATGCTTTTGAGATCATTGAGGATCTCAAAGTTGTCTTTGCTCCACAGGCTCGTGCAGAGAGGTATGATGCTTCCGAGCTCTTCTTCTCTGCTAAAATGGAAGAGCACAGCAGTATTAGTGAGCACGTGGTCAAAATGTCTGGCTATGTTAAACGCTTAAACGCCCTGGATTGCAAAATCCCGGAGGAGCTCGCTATAGATAGGGTGCTTCACTCGCTGCCCCTATCTATAAGAGTTTTGTGATGAACTACAACATGCAAGGGATGACTATGACCCTTGCTGAGGTGTTCTCCATGCTCAAAACTGCTGAGGTTGAAATCAAGAAGGAGCACATGGTGCTGATGGTCAACAAGACCACCAACTTTAAGAAACCAGGGAAAAAGGGAAAAGGCAAGGGTAAGAAGTCTAAGAGGAATGACAGATTTGCTTCCAACACCTCAAAGACTGCCAAGCCTGGCCCTAAGCCCGGCACTTCATGTTTCTACTGCAAATGGGATGGGCACTGGAAATGCAACTGCCCCAATTACCTTGAAGACAAGCGAGCTGGCAAGATAGCCATTCCGGACAAAGGTATATATGATATACATGTTATTGATGTATTCCTTACGGGCGCCGGGAGTAACACCTAGGTATTTGATACCGGATCTGTTGCTCACATTTGTAACTCTTAGCAGGATCTATAGAGTAGGAGGCGCCTGAGGAAGGACGAGGTGACGATGCGCGTCGGCAATGGTTCGAGAGTCGAAGTGATGGCCGCCGGCACCCTGCATCTCCGTCTACCGTCAGGATTATTGTTGGTTTTGAATAAATGCTATTATGTACCCGCACTGAGTATGAATATTGTGAGTGGGTCTTGCTTGTTGCAAGACCGTTATTCGGTTAAATCAGGAACAAATGGTTGTTCAATTTATATGAATGATGTTTTCTATGTTCATGCTCCTGTATGTGATGGTTTATTCTTACTTGATCTTGATTGTGATACACACATCCATAGTGTTGATGCTAAATGTTGTAAGCACAGTGACGATAATTCCATGTACATATGGCATTGCCGTCTTGGTCATATTGGCGTAAAGCGCATGAAGAAGCTTCATTCCGAAGGGCTTCTTGGATCATTGGGTTTCGAATCCCTTGATACATGTGAGCCATGCCTCATGGGCAATATGACCAGGACACCATTCTCCGGAATAGTGGAGAGAGCTGTAGACCTACTTGGGATCATACATACGGATGTATGTGGACCAATGAGTGTCTCAACACGCAATGGTTATCGTTACTTTGTTACCTTTACTGACGACTTAAGCAGATATGGATATATCTACTTGATGAAGCACAAATCTGAAACCTTTGAAAAGTTCAAGGAATTTCAGAAAGAGGTAGAGAATCAAATTAACAATAAAATCAAGCACCTTTGATCAGATCGAGGAGGCGAGTATTTGAGTTATGAGTTTAACATGCACTTGAAGGACTGTGGGATTATCCCACAGCTTACGCCAGCCGGAACACCACAGCATAATGGTGTGTCGGAACGTCGTAACCGAACCCTATTGGATAGTATACGGTCCATGATGTCTTTAACTGATTTGTCTGTGTCTTTTTGGGGGTATGCGTTAGAAACTGCCGCTTTTATTTTAAACTGAGCACCATCCAAATCCATGGAGACAACCCCATATGAGATATGGTATGGGCAAAAGCCGAAGTCTTTTCTGAAAGTTTGGGGATGTGAGGCGTACGTTAAGAAACTGCAGCCTGACAAACTCGAACCCAAATTGGAAAAATGTATCTTTGTAGGATATCCAAGGGAAACCATTTGATATACCTTCTATAATCAAGCCGAAGGCAAGACGCTTGTCGCAAAAACCGGCACCTTTCTCGAGAAAGAGTTTCTTGCAAAAGGAGTAAGTGGAAGGAAAATTGAGTTAGATGAAATTGTTGACCCTTCTCTCCAAATTCCGAGTAGCACAACGGAAGCTGTTCCGAAACCGCTCTCCAACATGGAGGAAGAGCCCGTTGATGATGATCAAAACAATGACATCGAGACTCCAGAGGTTCGCAAGTCTACAAGGGTTCGTGCCACTCCTGATTGGTACAGTAGCCTTGTGATGTATGTCATCCTAGATGAACAGGAAGAACCTGCAAACTACAAAGAAGCTATGGATAGTGCTGACTCCGAGAAATGGCTAGAAGCCATGAAATCCGAAATAGGATCCATGCATGAAAACCAAGTTTGGACCTTGCTTGATCTTCCAGAAGGTCGCAAGGCCGTGGAAAATAAATGGATCTTTAAGAAAAAGACAGATGCGAATGGTAATGTGACCATTCACAAAGCTCGACTTGTCGCAAAGGGTTTTCAAAAAATTCAAGGAGTTGACTACGACGAGACTTATTCTCACGTAGTGATGCTGAAGGCTGTCAAGATTTTAATAGCAATTGCTGCACATTTCGACTATGAAATTTGGCAGATGGATGTCAAGACCGCATTCCTCAATGGTCACATTGATGAAGAGTTGTATATGATGCAACCAGAAGGTTTTGTTGATCCTAAGGATGCTGGAAAGGTATGCAAGCTTCAACGGTCCATTTATGGATTGAAGCAAGCATCTCGGGGCTAGAACCAACGTTTTGATCAAGTGATCAAAAGTTTTGGATTTGTCCAAAACCAACAAGAGTTCTGTGTTTACAAGAAAGCAAGTGGGAGCTCGGTTGTTTTCTTAGTAGTATATGTGGATGACATATTACTCATGGGAAACGATGTGGATCTTATGAAAAGCGTGAAAGCATATTTAAGCAACCAATTTTCCATGAAGGATCTAGGTGAAGCTGCATATATATTAGGAATCAAGATCTATAGAGATAGATCAAGGCACCTAATAGCATTGAGTGAGAGTACTTACATAGATAAGATTTTGAAGAGGTTCAAAATGGAAAACAATAAGAGGGGTTTTACACCTATGATGAAGAATTGCAAAATGAGTATGACTCAATGTCCTGTAACGGACGATGATAGAGAGAAGATGTCTTACATCCCCTATGCTTCAGCCATAGGATCTATCATGTATGCAATGCTTAGTACACGAACTGATGTAGAATTGGCTCTTAGTTTGACGAGCCGATATCAGAGTAATCCAGGACCGGATCACTGGACAGCTGTGAAAAATATCCTAAAGTATCTGAGAAGAACAAAGGATATGTTCCTAATCTATGGACGAAATGATGAAGCTCTGAACGTAATAGGTTACGTAGATGCAAGTTGGAATTCAGATCATGATGACTCGAAGTCTCAAAAAGGATTTGTTTTCTTGGTGAATGGTGGGGTGGTAAGCTGGAAGAGCAAGAAGCAGCCGGTGGTGGCACAATCTTCAATGGAGTCTGAATACATTGCTGCAGCTGATGCAGCAAATGAAGCTGTTTGGCTAACAAATTTCGTCATCGAACTGGGAGTTTTTCCCAATGCGCAAGACCCCATGACGATCTATTTTGATAACACGGGTGCTATTCCAAACGCAAGGGAACCAAGAACTCATTCCACAGCCAAACACATCAAGCTTAGATTTCACGTCATCCGACAGAACGTTGACGAAGGTGAAGTCAAGATTTGCAAAGTAGATACGGAACTGAATGTGGCAGATCCTTTGACTAAAGCTCTCCATGTGGATAAGCACAAACAACACCGAGATTCCATTGGTGTTAGGTTCCTGCCTATTGTAAACTAGTTTTGTTTATACTCTAGTGCAAGTGGGAGACTGAAGGAGTTATGCCCTAGAGGAAAATAATAAAGCGTATTATTTGATATATCTCTTGTATGTTCATAATACGTTTCATACTGTGCTATAACTGTGTTAATACGAAACGTTAATACACATGTGGTATGTAAACAAACCGTGTCTCTAGTGAACTAGTTCATTGGTCATGAAGATGGTCTGTGTTTCAAGATCATGAGCATTTATGCCAACTGACAATGAGGTCATGTTATTAGTTGAATAACATGATAGACAAACATCCGACCATTATATCTTAATGAGATCTAGTTACAAAGTTCAGCATTGATGATAAAACACAGAGAACCTCGCAACCTGATCCTTTGACTGTGAGGTAATACAAATCATCATTCCAGAAGAAGCTTAGATGGTTATCAAGAGTCATCTCGTAACAGGGTGATCAAAAAGGTGCCACTCAGGTTTTCCGAAGGGATGCATAGAGGAGTACATGTCAAGACCAGGATTTGTCTAGTCCATGTAACGGACAGATACATGTGGCCATCTCGGTGACGTTGCATTGATGAAGCTTGCAAGCATGTGACTAGGTCACGGAATGCAACTACATGAGAACGAGAAAACAAGTTCATCGGTAACGAGATCAAACTAAGGTATGGAGATACCGAAGATCATGTCTCCGATGAATTAGGTATCGAATGACAAAGGGAATGGGGAACGACTATCTCACGGTTCGAGCGATTGTATTCGTGAAACGCACGGGGGTCACATGGCCATCCAGGTCCTCTGTTGATCATTGATATGAGAGTGGTATCTATCATGTCCGGAGTGTTTCCGAACCGAAGGATGTAACGCTTAAGGGTAGGGATGCTTAGGGTAGACGAGGTATCGTATGAGAAATAGAGAGAGAGAAACCAGAAGAGTTTCGGTAACATCCGATGGAGATCGGAAGGGGTCCGGAAGTTGTTCCGGAGTGAAGGAATAATATAATATGTGTATTTGAATATTAATTGGAGAATTAATATTAAATATATATTTTATTTTATTTTTAAAGGCTCCATATTGCTAATGGGCCTCACCCGAAGGAAGGCCCAATAGGGCATGGCGCCTAGGGAGTGGGGGCCGGTCGGCCTAGGGATGGTGGGCCGCCCCAGTGGGGCCCACCTAGGGCTGGCGGCTGCCCCTAGGTGGCCCGCGGGTGTGGGGATAAGTCCCACACCACCTGGCCCCTGGGTGGTTCCCCCTCCCACTATATAAAGGGGTCCCCCTCCCCCTTTGGAATCACCCATTCCTCTCATTCTCTCTCTCATCCGCTGAGGACTTCTCCGTAATATTGGGGAGGAACTCGTGGTTGAGTTATCCACCTTCACACACTACCGTCGTGTGATCGGCGATCCGGCATCTACTTCTTCTGCTGCTCGGCTGGATCGGAGTCCAGTTGACGTCTCCTACACCGGACGTGTGACGAACTTCGGAGGCACCACACTTGGGGTGCTGCTCGTCTTCATCAATATACGCCTTCCTGCGTAAGGCATGCCTCTGTCTGCAAAGGTACGAATACTGTATTCCTTCTCTGTTACTTATGTCTACATAGTATAGATCCTGGTATTAGTGTTCGAGTAGATAGAAATTTTTTGTTTTCTGCTACAGAACCCTTCCCATCCGAGTATGGATAAGAATCAAATTGGACTAAGAGCCCTAAAGAATAACCAATGGCGTCCATAACCCTGCTCAGTCCAAGCCAGAAGGGTAACCCTCTAACGATGTCGATCTCAAACCTGCTAAAACAAAAAGGGGTGCCGACAAAGGGCAAAGGAAAAAGAGAGCAGTCAGTACTAAGGCCAGTACATGGCGAGTCTAGAATTTGGCGGCTCTCGCCTACATAGGTATGGTGGACTGAAGCGGCAGCAAAGCATGCACTACACAACCTATAGAGACTCGATACAACTGTCGGCTGTTAGAGAGGGATAAGAAAGATCTATTCGGAACCAACCTAATACTAACACCAAATATACCCATCCTGGTAATTCCCCCTCGAGACCAAATGAGGAAGTCATGCCAAGGAAACTCACATAGTTGGCAGATTTATTCATTCATTCCATGGTGGTTGTCCAACTTACTAGTCATATCAGATACAAGTCATATTATAACAGCAATTCTTTAGTTATAGTTATCTATGATCGAGAAACTGTGCTCCAAGTCGTCCATAACCGTGGACACGACTTTTCAAAAATATTTAACCCTGTAGGGGTGCACCAAAGTATCCACACGCACTTCAACCCTTGTTGTCAGATCCGAATATGAGCAAGATCCTAAACATACACCCAACGGTATATGACGGGGCCTTGGACACGATGTTTCCCAGACCCAAAGCAAGTACATGGGAGCCACCCCACTAAGATACCCGCAACAAAGTCGACCGTCTCTGATATGGACCTAGGGTATGTGGCAACGGCTATAAACAACTGGGAACCCGGAAGTGTGACTGGGCTTGTTGATACAGCGGAAATGTGGCACGGTGTTCCTAAACAGTACAGGTGCTCCACGCGCAATCGTAAATAAAGCAGTAAAGCATGGCATAAGTACAGGATAGTAATAAAGCCCCAAAATACTTTGTGTCCCCGAGCACAGTACTTTGAAATCAGGTAGTAAGCCGATAGGGTGCCCACACACCACCTGTGGTTAGCGCGCTTGATCTCGGAACAGGTGTCAAGAACTCGGGTCCTAGCTGGACACAAGTGGGCGGTTAAAAACCAAATATTGACTATTACCCACCGTTGCCTCTGCATTATATCTATTTCTAGCATTTTAATTGACAAGTTATATTAAAAGCCATGATCATCTCCACCATTAAGCATGTGTCAACCTCCCAACAATGGTGGAACAACATCGACGCGAAGCAGCACCTGAGCAAGCAACTATGACTCGCAAGGCCGACTATCTATCAATCAACAGGCAAATAGGATGTGTCCAAGGCAATATAGAGGCTGCAAGGGGTATAAACGATGCACGAAAACTAAAGCATCGCAACATGGATAGCAATAGATCAACAGGAGGAAGTAAAGATTATAAATGCAAAAATAGGTAGAAAGAGGGAGAATACTCGCCTGGGAAACACTGCCAGAGATACACCGGTGAATGGGTCAAAGCTCACATCAACTCAATGGCCTATCCGTGAAGAAGCAACTCACTAGAAGAAACACCGGATGCACTATTTAATACTATGGCAGAAGACCAGGCATGTTCATGATATGATGCATGACATGGCAAAGATGCGATGCGACTAGGCAATATTAAGTGGAACTGGGGTCCCGACAATTAAGTAGGAGGTTCATGTTGTTTAGCTACCCCGCAATTTAAATGTTGTCTTAACAAGTCAAAATATGGCATTGGTTCGCTACACAAATTTAAATGGAGCCAATATAAGACTAGAAAAGCCCGCATACAGTCTCCATATTTAATTATTAGGTGAATCAGCATATTGTCCCCAAACCACACAAAGATGTATGCAATCATGAACAATTGATGCAACAAGTATATTATTTTCATCAAAATAGGGGTCTGGGAAAAGGGGGTCACACACTGGGGTTCGGATCACGGTCTCGGGATTCGACGGGGATCGGTCTTCAGACTCCAAGATCGGGGTCTTCAAGGTCTCGGCCATCGGTTCCGAGAAGGAGGACTCGGTGTTCTGTGAAGAAGAACTTCGGGATATCGGCTCCGGTAGTAGAACCTTGGAGTCCATGTTGGAGTACTTGGAATCCATGTCGAAGGTCTTGTCGATGGTTCATCGGGTGCCGCCGGGTTCGGTATGGTCTTCGGGTGGTACCATGTTCCTTCTTCAGTAGTATCGGAGGAACGAGAATATCTTGTCATGGCCATCTTGGACACACGGGATTAAACCCTTGGAACACTAAACACGACGGTAGCTCACAGCAACAACACACACGGGCATACACAGATGAGCCGAAGCACTCAACGAGCACCAACGTGGCTCATCATTCTTTTGTCTCCACATTGAGTGGCACACAGGGGAAGCAGCGGGACTCGCGGAACCGAAGGCGCGTGTGCAGCGAGCTCCCAAGTGAGGACATGCGATAGTGCAGCATAGAGAGGAGCGGCCGGAGATGCTGGGCCGGCACTGAGCTCAGCAGCGAGGGTCGGGGCTTCAAGCGGTGGCTCATGGAGGCGGAGCAGGGAGCCCAGGAGGCAAGCTTGAGGCGAACGTTCAGAGCCGCCAAAGAGAAAAGCTGGATAGCAGGAGTCAGACTTGGAGAATAGACTATATGGCCTTCAGGAATCTTCAGAGAAACCGAGCGTTCAGCACAATCAATCACAGCTGCATTTGCTGTCAACCAATCCATGCCCAAGATGACATCAATGTCAGAATTGCCCAGAACAATTAAGGACGCCGAGAACAAAGAGCCACCAATCTCAATTTGATTGCCATGGCTGATAAGAGCAGCCCTCATGTTTGAACCAGGAGATAGAACCACCAGACGGTGTGCTAAAGGAACCATATCCAGATCCAGCTCATGCGCAAACTTATGCGAAACAAAAGAATGCGAAGCACTAGAATCAAACAAAACTCTTGCAGGAACTGAGTTCACGGGAAGCATACCCATCACAACTCCAGGTGCATGCTCAGCTTGAGCGGCATTGATGAAGTTGGCACGAGCAACAGTAGACCCGGGCTTGGTGTTGATGTTGAGAGCCCGAGGTGGTGGTGCACGAACCAAAGGAGAGCTTGCCGCAGATCTTGGAGGTGGTGGAGGAAGAGCCTTGTTCTTCATCGGACAGTTCCATTGTTGATGCCCAGAGTTTCCACAAGTGTAACAAGCACCATGTGGACGTGGAGCAACGTAGCCAGGGACTCCGCCAGGCGCTCCAGGGTAGTGGTGGTTGTAGCCCCTGGGAGCAGCAGTGAGGAAGTTTGGTGGCCTTGCCGCGTAGCTTGAAGGTCTTGGTGGAGCCGGGAGCGACGGTGGGGTGTTAGGAACCCAGACACGACGCTTAGAAGGAGCTGACATAGCTGAAGAGCTTGCTGCATCACGGCTGTGTTTCTTTGACTCCTCGAACACTTGCCTACTTGCTTCCTCCTGCAGAGCTGTATGCTGAGGTTCCAGAAAAGATGCCGGCCTTGCATGTGTGATTGCATACTTAATCGATGCATTGAGCCCTTGCCTGAACCTCTTTTGCTTCTTCTTGTCATCAGAGATCTCATCGCCACCATAACGAGAAAGGTTCATGAAGTTCCTGATGTAGGTGTTTACATTATCATTGCCCTGCTTGAGGTTGAGAAACACTTCCTTCATCCTCTCCATGACAATTTATGACAGATACTGCTCTTTGAAAGCTCCAGTGAACTGTCCCCAAGTAGGCTGAAAACCAGTGCAGTTTGCCTTCAGGTAATTCTCCCACCAGAGAGCTGCATCTCCCTTCAGAAGGTGAGTAGCACACTTTACCCATTCTTGCTCAGGAACATCAGCAGTTATCAGCAACCTTGACATCTCACGCAACCAATCATCAGCATCAAGTGGTTGATTAGAAACATCAAACTGACGAGGGTTGAACTTCAGGAAGCTCTTGATGTCTCCTCGCTTGGGAGGTGGAGGTAGCGGCACAAACTCGTTCCTCCTGACACTTTCCTCAAAGCGCTGCTGGTTCTGCTGCATTGCTGCCAAGGCATTGGCGATGCTTGACAACGCTGCCCCCAGTTCAGGTTGTATGTCCTCCTAAGAACGGCGTGGTGGTGCCATCCTGTGATTGATATAAAACACAAATCATTACTATGATGGAGAATAATAATAATCCAAAATAGTACCAAAATGGAATTACTCAAGATTAAAGGATACAATTTACTAAGATGATATTAAAATATCAACAAAGTTCAAAGCACCTAGAAGATATTAAGCATATCGCACATGACTGAAAAGGAGTGTGGTACACAAATATATCAAAGAAAAAAAAATTCCACAAATTTCGGCATTAAAATACCAATAGATGCGCAAAATCACTTAACGAATCAAGATTAGTGACTCTACCAATTCAATATACAAGAGCGAATGATAAGAGTAGTGGTATGGTCGCGACTCCATCCCGCACTCAAATCATTACTCCGCACATGAATAAGTATAACACATATCTCAACACCTTCTTCTCACGACGAACCTAAAGATTAGCAACTACGGAAACGAACATCCCAAACAAGATAGCGTCGGTTAACAAAGAGTAAGACAGATCGCGTCGGTATACAATGAATCAGATAGATCGCGTCGGTTTGCAAAAGCCTGTCGGTATGGAATGTACCAACAGTTGATAACCAAAAGGCCGATAAAGATAACAACTTGGATGCAACAGATAGACAAGGGATTACACACACAGATACACAACCTATGGTACTACGGAAACCCAGAACACGTGAATCCTAGTTTGAATTTTAAGGAGAGAATTGAAAACGTTACACTTCCTTACCAGAAAAGAGTGGTGGTTGGGTAAGAAGAAAAGTGGAAGCAGTCCTACTCTCACGTTTTGTTTTTCCCTAGTATACATAACTACCAAAAATATTTGCTAGACAGACAACGACCATTTGGCTGAGACCCTGAAGGTCGGGATGGCTCTGATACCAATTGTAACTACCTCGGTGAATTACGCTCCTAGTACAAGCCTGGATGAGCAGGAATGGTTGAAATAGTACGGTGGGGCCCAAATGCCACTCACAGGTAGACCTTTCGGCCGTCCCAACCATTTCCACACATCGGGACAAGAACGGGCGGCGTAATCGGCAGGCGAAGGGATCAACTACATACACAAATGAGTATGTATGCAAGCCACCATACAACAGTACATCAGAGCCATTCCATCTAAAAAGAAAGGAAATATAGCAACGCCATACGGCAAGATCCAAATGTCCTAGATAGATATAATAGTTTAGGATATCTCCTCATACATCAATCAACAGAGTATCAAGCGGAAGCGGAAGACAGAATCCGAGTACGGATAAGAAGCAAATCGGCATAAGATGCCCCATAAATAAGCAGATCCCGCCCACAGATCTCACGGATCCCCGTTCCCGGAATCTCTACACCGAATGATCATTGCCCACATCGTCCGTCTCTTCCACCCAGTATCCATCTTGCGAGTGTACCTGTTCATCTGAACCAAATAATTTATCGTGTGAGACCCTAGGGGTACTCAGCAAGTCTTTATGCCTCTAAAGGGGACACAACCTGGGGTGACGCAATTGCAGTAAAAGATAAACCCTAGCAATTCTATAGATACTCGTTACCCATCCACCTAACAGGGGATAGACGGATGTCCGTGAATTAATAACAACAGTTATAACGGTAATCTTAACAGATCCATCCTCCTCCTCGCTTACCGACGAGGAAGCGGACGAACAACCCCCCCCCCCCATCCGTTGGCAGTTTTATTAACCATTCCATGAGTGTTGTACTATTTACTAGTCAGGTACCTAGTCTAGTCAAATTAAAAGCGGTACTTTAGTTATGCTTGTCTATGATCGAGAAACTGTGCTCCAAGTCGTCCATAACCGCGGACACGGCTTTCAGAAAGTTTTACCCTGCAGGGGTGCACAAATAGCAACACACACTCGATATACCTCAGAAAAACCAAATCAAAACCCAACGAGGCAGTCACGACAAAGCAATTACAGGATTCAGAAATATTTCAGGGGGCCACCCCATTAAGCTACCCGCAACGAAGCTGGCCGGCTACGAGACGGACTCAAGGTTTGTGTGGCCGGCTGTAAACGACTGGGAACCCGAAAGTGTGACTGGGCTTGTCGATACAGCGAAAACGGGTCACGGACCTAAACAGTACAGTGTGCAGTACCTCGCACAATTTAAATAAAGCAGTAAAGCATGGCATAAGTACAGGATAGTAAATAAAACCTCAAACTAGTTTGTGGCCCCAAGAAATAAGAATGAATCAAGCTCTGGCTCAGGGGGGTTCATAAGCCTCCCGGATGTGGATAGCGCGAATATTCAAGGAACAGGAATCAAGTACTCGGGGTCCTACGGGACACAAGTGAGCCTGAAAAACCAAATAGCGAATATGGCTCACCGATGCCACTTTCATTAATTATCCCATTACTACTCAGGTTAAGTTGTTTAGGTACCTCGTTATCCATCAGACACTCACATACCCTACACATGCTGTTCTACGACTCACATGGCTCAAACAACTCCTGTAGTAATGGCTCATGGGATGGAGGAACAAGCTTTGGTGGGGTTTAAAAGTAAAGGCTATGCAATACTTGGGATTCAATTTAATGCAATCGCGACTCAATGATGCAAGAATAAGATAGAGGCAATAGGTACTATATGTATGCAAGCATGTGGTAGTGCTTACCTGGCAGCTCAGTTGAAGCAAGGAATGGATCTGGGTAGTGCTCCTGGTTCTCTTGATATATCCCCTGCTCAGCGTCTATTCGAAGAAGAACCAAACAAACAAGGGCCAACATAAATATAGTGCACAAGCATATGAATAAATGCATCAAGCAAACAGTCATGCCATGATGAATGATGCACAATTTGCATGGCAATAAGGTAGCATGGCATGGGTGAGGTGTGGAATACAAGAATAATCCATTTTATTGAGTTTTGGCCCCATTCCATACTCATATTAGTTGCTGTTTACATTATATTTATATGATGCATGCTGCAAAGCAGAACAAGGAATACATAAACATAAAGGTCTCGTCGAGCTAATCATTTTAGACATATTATTTATTAAATTTGGACTTATAAATCAAAAGTTATTAATTATTTAAGTCAAAAGGGCAATTTATTGTAATTTAAATGAACATGGAAAATTAAAGTGTCCAAAATATATTTTGGATGGCATATTTGAAATCCTCACATTTTTCTGATTTGAAAACATATATTATTTGTATTATTTGGAATTATGGGTTTAAATTTATTTTTAAGTCAAAATTATTAAATAGGGTCAAAGTCAAAGGTTGATTATTTAAATTAATTCTGAAATTATTTGATTGAAGATTTGAATTAACATTCAAAAACAAAACACTTTTCATATTAAGTTTGAATTCAAATTCCAAACCATTTGGAAGTGATGAATTCATTTAGATTTAAACAGATTTGAAATTTGAATTGAATTTGAATTAATTTGAAAAGATTTGAATTTGAAACAGAAAGGTTCCTGGACTTTGCTACTCAGTCAGATTCTACCCACAGTCCATGACAGGTGGGGTCGCTGCTGACTGGGTCGACACGCGTGCACAAAAACTTTTCACACCGGGGCTCTGCCTAACCCGCGTGAATGACAAGCGGGCCCAGGGACCTAGCAGGGCCACACACGCGCGCGGCCTTCCGGTGGGCGACACGTGGGCAATCCAAGGGCTGCGGGCTGCGAGGTTCAGATCTGCGGGGGCCTTTTTGCAAGATGGGACGGGCGGCTGCCAGGTGGGGCTCCGGGGACGGCGGGTTTAGGCGGGAAAAAATGCAGGGGGCTAAGCGCAAAACAAGCAGCGGCTGCTGCTGTCTGCTGACAGACGCGTGCTGCCGGCGGCGAGAAACGGGCGACTTCCGGCGACGATGGCGACGCGGCTAGCGAGAATTAGGCGAAACCCTAGAAACGAAAACTACAGGCACGACGAAGGGCTACAACTTTCGTGTTTGGGTTTTCTCGGGAGGAGGGCTCTATCGCCAGGAAAACGAGGAGGAACAGAGGCAGGTCAGACGCAGCTGTCTGTCTGCCTGCGCGCGGCGAGCGGCTGTGCGTGCACGCGAGGTGCTCGACGGACGGCGGCGGCGCTACGGTGCACGAGAGGAAGAGAGGGCATGTCTGGGAGGTTAAGGATCTCACTAGGAGTTTGTCGGTGGTGGCGAAGGAGCTAGGGGCGGCCGTGATCCGGCGCGTAGCTGGCTGGCCGGAGCTCCTGGTGCTCACGGGCACGGCGGCGGCGAGGCTTCTCCGGCGAGCTTCGGTGGCGACCTCCGGCGCAGCGTGATGTAGGGGAACGAGGTGAACCTCCTGGACGCCTTGGACACCTTCTAGCACAGCTCCAACCGCCCTTCTTCTGGCCGGGCCGATCTAGGGTTTAGAGGGGCGTGGGGTGGCCATGGCCAAGCTTGGGGAAGGAGGAAGGAGGAAGGAGGAAGGAGGAAGAGGGGTCAGGGTGCCTCCAGATCTCGATCTGGGGTAGCTGGGGTGGTTTAGGTGAGAAGGGGGAAGAGGGGAGTGGCACATGGGGTGGTGGCCACCTTTAAGCAAAAGGGAGAAGGGGTGGCTCGGGTTTGGGTGGAGAGAGAGAGGTAGATGGGTCCAGGGTGACCAGGTGGGGCTGGTGGGGCCTTGTGGCAGGGAGAGGGCTAGAGAAAGGAGGGAGGCCGAGAGAGAGAGAGGGTAGCCTCGGGTTAGGGTTTATCTAGGGGTGTGGTTTAGAGAGAGAGGTAAAGAGAGAGGGTGAGATGAGCAAGAGATGAGGGGTGAGGTTTGTTGTTTTGCCAAGCTCAAACAAGACCAAGCAAAGAGCAAGCAAGAACTAGGCAAGGAAGAGAGAGGGTGTGAAGAGGGGGCTTAGGGTTTTGGCAAGATCAACAAGATCAAGCAAAGAGGGGTCTAGGGGCAAGGAAGTTGATCCACTCCAAAAGCAAACAAAAATTCAAAGAGGACAAAAGATGGTGATGGTTGCATGGCCCATGCAAAAATGATAATTGCCAAGATTATTCTTGTGAAAACAATGTTGTTGCATGGCATTACTAGTCTGCATTCCCAAAAATTGGAATCAAGGCCAAACAAAAAGAATTAACAAGGATGTCCCATGTGGAGTAGATGGAGATGACCATTTTTGATATACAATGGGACTTGCTAGTGTGTATATGCCACTAGGTAGTTAATAATCCCACAAAATATTCCAACATGATGATCACCCCCAAAACAACACATATGAGAGCTAGAAATAGGGTTCCACCCACAAGGCATGCAAAGGTGGCCATGTGGCTCTCATATATCAATGAGGTGAAAACAACATGATGCCAAGATGAGAGCATGTGGAAAAGAATTGGATCCATCCCAACCCACATGAGCTAGAAGTAAAACCAGTAGTGCCAAGCTCATATTTAGTTGGATGGTGGAATTATAAGGTGGTGAAATAAAGGTGGTGGAGTTAATAAAATATATGCCCCCAACTCAACTTGGGCATTGAAACAATATATCAAGAACCAAATACAATTTACAATGCATATGAGATAAGAACCAAACAAAAAGGGTTTCATATGATGCTCAAATGCAAGGAGGCATGATGACATGAGCATGATATAATGATGATGCAACAATTATATATTTAAAGTAGCCATTATCTCACTAGACCAAGTAGCATTACAATTGTTAGACAATTGGGATGCTACAAGGAGGGCAAGGTGCAGCAGTGACGTTGGCCCGCGAACGGCGGTGCTCCGCAAGCGAGGAAGAGGCTGGCACAGGCAGAGGCAGCAGCACGGTTGGCACGGGCGCAGAGGTCGAAGGGGAGGGCCGTGCGGGTGCAGGAGGTACTCGGGAGGAGGAACGGCGGTGCTGGCTGTGTTCTCTGGCAGTTCGGCGGGAGGAGGAGCTTGGCAGCCTCGGGGCTTGATATGGGAGGAGGTCGCGATGGGGATCTAGACAAAGAGATTGGTGTGGGCATCGATCATGGTGGGGCCAGGCGGGGGTGGTTTTCGTGCGAGAGAGGCGTGCGGCAGGGCGTGTCGCACAGGCTAGGGCGGGCGTATGTGGCGGTGTCGCGATGCAGGGTCGTGGCGGCTGGGGTGCTGTGAGGGGACAGGAGTGGTAGTTGGTGCGGGTGGGGTAGGTAGGTTGTGTCGCGTGTGTGTCGGTGCACCGCAGTGTGTGGGCTGGGTCGGATGCAGGCGGCTACGCACGAGTGAGGAGAGGGTTGGGTTGCGGGCTAGGGCAGCGACGACTGGTTAGGTTAGGGTTAGATGGTCCGAGTCGTAGGTGGTTCAGTCGGTTAGGCCTCCGGTCTGGCCGACTAGACTGCCTCCCCAGACAAAAGATATATTTTTTAGTTTTTATAAAACCTTGTTCAAATAGTTTTAGACAAACAAAATATCTGGTAAGATCGTGGTTTTAATTTGAAACAAAGACGGGGGTATTTAGAAAACAAAGATAGGCTTTTAGAAAATAGTTTTAGGCAAAAAGATGCATGATGATATGATGATGCTCAAATGCAATGTGGCATGATGACATGAGCATGTGGTCATGATGATGCACAAAATAAAAATAACACGCGATTTTCTAGTAGTGGTTTTACCAGGGGTGCTACATTACACACATTTGGTGCCTGGCGATGACTCCTGCTCCTCCGATCCAGCAGCAGTTGCGGAAGTAGACCCTCTGGATCCAAATCCCACAACGCGACGGTGCTCTGTAGTGAAGAAGTCTCCTACTCGCGCGATCCAGACTTGGGACCATGGTAGAGAGAGAGAGAGAGAGAGAGAATATCAACAAGAGGTCTCCCCAAAAGAGAGGGAACCTTTTATTAATTGTTGGTGTATTTATTTTGTCAATATACCTCTCTTTATATAGGGGAAAAACCACTCCACAACTAATTAGCTTAGCCATGTGGGACTAAAAAAAGGAGAGAAGAGGGGGGAGGGGTGGCTAGCCGAACGAGACCCCCATGGGCCCAATCGGCGGGTGCATGGGGCCCATGCGGCCCCTCCTCCCTTTCTCCCTTTGGTATTTTCCCTCATGGTCCCTTTTCCCTAGGGATTTTTTCCCAATTAGGTATTTGACCTTTTAATTTATTTTTATTTTATTAAATAATTATAAATAAATGATTAAATAAATAGTTAACATTTACTTACATATTATTCAATCCCCGTGGCTATGGAACTCCTTCCACCCACTCCGGACATCCTCCGGACTTTCCGAAATATTCCAGTTTTCTCCCTTTCTATTGTTCGGTGATTCTACCGATACCAAAACCATCTCTGAGCATCATCAAGCCCTTAAGCATGATACCCCATAGTTCCAGAACACTCCAGACATGGTCGATACCTTCTCATACCAATGATCATCAGTGGACCTGGATGCCCATGATGACCCTTGTGCATTCCATGAATCTTTCGTAGCTAAACCACGAATGTTGTGTCATATTCCTTTTGTCTCTTCGATACTTCCATTGTCTGAGATCTTATCAATGACATCACCATGTCGTGTTCAATCTCGTTTCTGACAAATGTTATTTAACTCGTTCCGACAAGTGATATCCCTGTGATCAAATCACACGATGTGCAACTACTAGATATAACTTCTCCGAGTGGGCCCTCAAGTATCTTTCCATCACGGAGATTGACAAATCCCACTCTTGATGCATAATGCCTCTACATGTTCCTCCGAATATCTGAACACACCTTTATGATCACGCTCACACAAGTTATGTTTAATGATTTCTAAGTATTCTCAGCTAACATTGATTGATATGGTCTCACAGTCTAAGAAATAGGACACTAGGTCTTTTCTAATAATCGTAACTTGAACTTCGTGACATGATCAGGCAACGATGCTTAGATTGGGTATAGCTCATCATCTCATTCTTGCAATGAGGTGATTCCATTGTCAACTGGCATAAATGTCACATGATCAGGAAACCTTGATCATCTATTGACCAATGAACCAGTGACTAGAGATTCACCGGGAATTCCTGGTTGTTTATATATCATATGTGTATTGACATTTCCTTTGAATACATTTATATCATGATATAAAACTTAATAATAAACTTCATGAAATATGATAATAGTCCATATTATTATTTTTCTCTAGGGCATATTTCCAACACTCCCAAGGTGCAGGATTGAAAACAAAGGTAGTGGAGCGTATGTCGGTGGTGTTGTTGGAAAACCCAGAGCATTGAGACTATTGGTTGAGCGTCAAGGAGTACTCACAGTTCATCAGACATAAGTTGATGCGATCAACTCCAGACAGTTTCTCCTCAGAACAATAGTGAGAGCACAGCGTATGCGTCAAGGTGATGAGGAACTCAAGCGTCAAGCGGTGATACATGGCGACATCCTAGAAGACAAAGTCATACAAACCAACATTGTTGCAAAGTAAATCAAAATCAACATGAATGCCAAGTTGATTCAGGATATAGGGACACACCCACTTGGTGGACTTGATTTCGTGGAGCTTGAGGAAGTCGAAATGGTTCGACTGAAACTTCTCAGTGAACTCGATACCAAGTGACTCGGGGGGTCAAAATATCAATGGGTGGTGCGGAAGGTTTCGCAACCATCACACATGTACGGCTCCTCGTGTTCATCTAAAACAAAATAAATAAAAATTGCTAATTAAAAATGTAGTCCAATAGAAACATAGCATCGAAAATCTTCTACACTTGTTACAAAACAAACTCCTGTAAAAACAATACTGATCATACTCAATATCAATATTAGCTCAAGAACAAGACCTAAGTCTAGATTGATAATGGTGAAAGATTGAGCAGAGTTTGGTTGCAAATAAGTTGAGAATTAGAGGAGAATCATACCTTAGATCAATTGGATGTGAGGAATCGAAGAAAGATTGAGTAAATTTGAAGATCCAATGGAGGTGGTTTGGAGTTTGGAGGAAGAAGAAAGAGAAAGTGTTTGGGGATTTTTAGGTTACCTCCTCATGGCTGTTATGGCAGCTACGTACATGGTACAGGCGGGCGGTACTGCCGGAGCCTACCCATACCGGGTGACATACGTTGGGGGTGACAAATCCCTTCCCGCGATGCACTCGGTATGGGTGCACGATACAGTCTTGCGCTCCCGTACTACTGGTCGTTATGCGTTCAGTACCTTTGCTTGAAATCTGATGGTTTGCTCGAGGGTACGGTACGAGCACGTCTAACCATACCAGTGGTCGTTACGAGCGTTGTTTCCTGTGGCAAAAATGAGAATTTCTATATTCCAATGCCTTGATGCGGTGTGGGCGCACGATATGGTCCCTTCCAGCTGTACCACTGATCGTTATACAACCAGTGAGCTGAAAAACTCAAAGAATTTGATTAGTAGCTTCATGCATCTTTGTGCATCTTATCAAAGGAAAAAAATAACAGCAAATAGACTTCATAAAATCAGCAATACTTCTTAGGCCATGTGTTAGTAAAAATAAAAGATAGAGCATTACCTTATTTTTCTCCTCTCTCCAAAGGTCTTCTTGAACACTCTTTATTAAAAGCAAAAAATGAAACAAAAACAAACAAACTAAACTAAACTAAACTAACATAAGAGTAAAAACTTTTATTTCGCATGGGTTTCCTCCCATGAAGCGCTTCTAGTTAAGGTCAATTAGCTTGACCCAGATGATGATCATTTAAGTTTGTTGAATGGAACACCCACTCCAGAGTAATTCACTTTCAAAGTAATTATACCATCGTCATCATTAGGCTTGGCCTTCTTCTTCCTAGGGAAGTGGACTATTAAAGGATCTCTTGATGGTAGTCCTATTCTCACATTCCCTTCATGTAAATTAATTAAAGCTTTAATGGTTCTCAGGAAGGGTATACCTAGAATTATAGGTGCTATGGGATCTTCAGGCATGTCCACAATAACAAGATCAATAAGAGCGGGACTACCTTTAATTTCAACAACTATATTTTCTTTTATCCCAACAGCTTGTTTATAAGTTTAATCTTGGGATATGATGAGGATATATACAGGGATTATGATGATTCTGACTGCTTGAACTAGAAGGAAATATTAAGTCAAATCAATGATGACTATTAGGTGAATTCATTCCTAGTTAAACATGATGCTTTCATTTATAAGAACTTTATACTACCTAAGTCTTTGTGCTATTGTTGATCAGGTACATGGGAGAAAAAGGCGTAGCGCGGAGCGAGGAGTTGAAGCATATGGAACATGGCGTGTTGATCAATGAAGAATGCGCCATGGAGGAGAGGGAGGAAGCGGAAGGAGCTACCAAGAAGAAGATCAACACATGGCGGGATCCCTGCCGCGGCAGAGAAACGACGCGTTTTCTTGCCACGGCAGGCTGCCGCGGCACAGGAATAGAGTCCTTTTCTGCCACGACAGGCTGCCGCGGCACAGAAACAAGCCCAAACTCTGCCATGGCATAATCCTGAGCCGAACCCAACTTTGGGTCGGTTTTTATCTTTTAGTTGGGTGGGACCAACTCGGATCCCACCTAGGCCGCCGTCCCCAGACTCTTAAATAGATGGGGCGCCACACCAAGTTAGGTTTAGACCACGTTAAAATTATTTTGGAGTTGTTTCTTTCATAGAACCTATGGAATTACTTGTGATCACTTTCTACCAATTGCAATTGAGTGTGATCTGTTGTTCCACTGGGAATTAGTAGATTGCAAACTACTGTTCATGGTCGACGGCTATGTGTGCGAGAGTGTGGTGTTGTGAATATCCTACAAGGTTCGAGAGTTGTTGTATTGACATCAGGGTTCGAGCGGGAGAGATCATAGCTACACACTAGTTATCTATCATCCACCATTATCTCGACAAGTGCTTGCTGAGAAGATCGGACCACCCTATATCATCTTGGTATCAGATTTCCTCGTTTACTCGGTGAGCATCCACAAATCCATCCATAGATTAGATCTTGTTTTAGTCCTATATAGAAAAAGCCTCACAAAAATAATTGTCATAGCATAGATTGCATTGCTTTCAAGTTTTAGTCGCTGATTGTTCTATCTCGTAGATCCGAAAAAAAATTATCGTTGACTCTGCCGCGGCATAGAAGCCGCCCTTTTTTTTGTCGCGAGTTCGTGTCTGCCACGGATCCGATTTCCTGCCGCGGCATGATTTTCTGTCATTTTTCTGCCGCGGCACGCGTTCTGCCGCGAGGTACAAATTCTCTGCCATGGCACAGTTTTGGCGCGTTTTTCTGCCATGGCAGCCATATAAAAAAATTGTGAAATTTTGCAATTTTCCAAACCTTAGCTACAACCATTCTATTTCATAAGTGTAGGAACTTTCCCATTGAGACTAGTTTCCGCTCTTACAGACTGCTCCTAGGGTTTTGGTGTTGTGGTTTGTACATTGGTCGTGTGTGATATATATTCAAAAAAAAGGAGAAAAAGCAAAATAGCAAAAGAAAAAGGAAAAAGAGAAAGAAGTGATACATTGCAAATGTATCTATAATTTTTGATGTTCCACGCTTGGTTTTATCCACTTTCTTGTGTTTTGTCCACACGTTGGAGTACTTTTCATATGATTTCTTGTACTAACCTATTAACAAGAGCCACATTGCCAGTTGCCTGTTTTATGCTGTTTTTGGTTCCAGGAAAGTCAGAAAATCAATATTCTCGAAATTGGACGGGACAAAAGCCAAAGTTCCTATTTTACCGGAAGACTCGTGGAGCCAGAAGCAGAGACGGAGGAGGGCCAGGGCCTGGCCACACCATATGGTGGCGCGGGCTAGCCCTGGCCGCGCCACCAGGTGGTGTGGGACCCCTGGCACTCCACCGACCTTGCCTCTTCGCCTATAAGAAGCCTCCCGATGCATAAACCCTAGGGAATCAATCAGAAATCCACGAAAAGTTCCGCAGCGCCGCCGCCACCAAAGGGGAGATTCGGGGGACAGAAAGTCTCTATTCCGGCATCCTGCCGGGACGGGGAACTGCCCCCGGAGCCATCTCCATCGATCTTCACCACCATCTCCATCACCGTTGCTGATTCCCATGATGAGGAGGGAGTAGTTCTCTCTCGAGGCTAAGGGTTCTACCGGTAGCTATGTGTTCATCTCTCTCTCTATGCATGATCATATTATGATCATGAGCTTGTAATCTATAGATCTACCTTGCTACTCAAGTGCTTTAATAGATCTCTGCTCTCCCCATGTGTGTGAAAGTGACAGCGTGCACACCATGGTGGCACTTAGGCTAGAGATTACAAATACTTGTTATGAGTTATATTTGGAGTTGGATGTCTTTATGAAATTGTGGTGTTTGTTGGAACTATCTAGTACTCAAGGTGACAGTGTGGGGTTTCTAGATGGGAAAGATGAACTTTGAGGTGTGCTGTTATAGCCCTACCATCGATTAGAGTGTCCAACCGGAGAGTAGTTCAGCGTAGTATCATAAAGAAGAATATATTTATATGAGAGTGTTCACTAGTGAAAGTATGATCCCTAGGCCTTGTTTCTAAGCATTGAAACACCGTTTGCAACTAGATCTGTTACATGTTTGCTTGCTTCCATCTTTATTTCAGTTTTACTTTAGTCTTTTCCACGCCATCAAGTTATTTCCTATCACCATTACCACTTATAATTATCCATACCACTTGTATTTCACTATCTCTTCGCCGAACTAGTGCACCTATACACCTGACAAGTGTATTGGGTGTGTTGGGGACACAAGCCACTTCTTGCATCTTGATTGCAGGGTTGCTTGAGAGGGGATACCTTTGACCACTTCCTCCCTGAGTTCGATAAACCTTGGGTGATTCACTTAAGGGAAAACTTGCTGCTGTTCTACAAACCTCTGCACTTGAAGGCCCAACAACTGTCTACAAGAATAGAAGTGCGTAGACATCAAGCTATTTTCTAGCGCTGTTGCCGGGGAGGTAAGGTAAAAGGTATTCACACCGGAGGATTAAAGAAGAAGAACCTCCCACGGCAAACGCCTATTTTCTGGCGCCGTTGCCGGGGAGGTAAGGTAAAAGGTACTCACATCCTCCGGTGTGAGTGCTCGAAGTTATTTCCTTTAGATTCTGCAATTTTGTCTTTTTGTTTCTTGTTTTCACTAGTTAGGCTTAATGGAAAACAACAAAAAAATTAGAGAGCTTTATAGTATTTATCTTGAGTTAGGACATGAAGTGTTTGAAGAGAAAATTAAAAAACCTATGGAACTTTATTTGCATGTTAATAGCAATGTTGTTAGTACGAATTCTTTGGACACCATTATTGCTAATGCTATGGAAAAGTCTAAGCTTGGGGAAGCTAGTATTAATGAAAATGATATTTTTAGTCCCCCAAGCATGGAGGAGAAAATTTACTTTGATGACACTATGCCTCCAATATATGATGATTACAGTGATGAATATGATATTTTCAGTCCACCTACTATTGAGGATGAAATTAATTATGACTACAATATGCCTCGAATATTTGATGATTATGGTGATGACAATAATAATGATATCTATTTTGTTGAATTTGCTCCCACTACAATTAATAAGAATGACTATGCTTATGTGGAGAGTATTATTATTTTTATGCATGTGGCTCATGATAAGAATGTTTTATGTGATAGTTATATTGTTAATTTTATTCATGATGCTACTAAAAATTATTATGAGAGAGGGAAACATGGTTTAATGCATCTCAATAATATTAAGTTTCCCCTCTTTATGTTGAAAATTTTGAAGTTGCACTTGTTTTGCTTTACTATGCTTGTTGCTTTGTGCTTTCGTGACTTGTTTCTTTACAAGATTCCTATGCATAGGAAGTGCGTTAGACTTAAATGTGTTTTGAATTTGCTTCTTGATGCTCTCTTTTACTTCAATTCATATTTCTTATGTGAGCATCTTCTCAAACTATCATGCCTAATTTAAAGGCGTTAAAGAAAAGTACTTATTGGGAGATAACCCAAAAGTTTTAGATGAGTCTTGGAAGTTATTACTTTAGTAATGACCGCTCCTTATCCTTTTTATTTGCTTTTTGTGCCAAGAGTAACCTCTAATGAGAGAGAAGTAATGATTGGGAAAGTTGCTATCCCGAAACAGATTTCTGTTCTTCACCGTAAAAATCGTGTAAAATATCTGAACGTCTTTTTGAGGCGTGAATGTTTTTTCTTCTGCCCCAGGTTGTTATCTAACATTCGTTAGTTCAACACTTTTCGATTTGAGCAACAGAAGGTGTTCGAAAAAAATCGTCTTTACCTGCTGGTCTGTTTTGACAAATTTCTGCCATTATTTGCATTTGCTTCTTGTTGGTTCCTTTTTGAGTTCTTTTGGGGAATTGAGATTTTTGAGGGAAGTGCTACAGTAGCTAGTGTTTTAATGGAAGTTTTATTGGTGTTGGAACTGAACCTAAAGACTTATTATCTTGAGTGCACTAATGTTGCTAATAAAGATTGTGTGAAGTTTTGTATGAAGGAAAAATTTCAGGTGTATGGAAGGAATGAGTAATGAGATGAAGGATGGACTAAAGCTCAAGCTTGGGGATGCCATGCGTGTCACCCCAAGAAATATCCAACAAGTACAAGCGTCAAAGCTTGGGGACGCCCAAGGCATCCCCTTCTTCATCAATAAAAATCCCAGGTTTCTTCCAAACACTTCATTTTTATTGTTTCATGTATAGTTGTGTTGTTCTTGGAGCGTCTTCTTCTTCATTTTCGTTTTGGTTTTTCGTTTGCTTAGTTTTCTGAATAAATTGGTTGGACCCCCTCTTTCATACATTGGTTTGCAAATAGTTTGGTTTGGTTTGGAAAAGAGTAGGAAAGTTCATGCTTATGTGGTAAAAAGAGCTTGTTTTTGTCCGTGGCCTATGCTTTGTCATGCCATGCTTGATATTGTTTTGGTTTTATGCTTAGTATTCTTTGCTGTAGCATGACTTTTTATAAACAATTGAGATTGCTTAATGTTCCTTCGATGAATCATGCGTTGTTTTAGCATATTAAAGCATAGTATAGTGGTATTCTCCTTTGATGCTTTATTTGGGTTGACTTGGCACATGCTCACACCATGTTATGACTATCTCAAGTCACCATAGCCTTTATGCTCCTTTAGTTTTCAACTTGTAGTATCACTTTATGCTTTGATCAATGATGTTTTGTCGCTCTGCATGATTATGGCCATTATTGCTCTCTTAGTTTGTCGCTCCCAGTCTTTTGCTAGCCTCCACAACCAAGTATGAGTTCCACTCATGCATCCAACTCCTTAAACCAAGTTATTCCAAAGAGTCCACCATACTTACCTACTAGCTTATGATATTCTAAATATATTCATGCTTTTGTTTACCTTCCAAATTAAACTTGTTATGAGAAAACTAGTGATTAAAGCTCTCACGAACTTGATGGCACACTTTACTTTTCTTGCCCTTAATAAACTTGAACCATTGTGTCGTCTATGTTGTATATGCTTGCACTTATTTGTTGGGAATTAGCAGAACCATGCTTTCATGGGGAACGCTTTCAACATTGCACTTGGTACTTGTACCTAGTTGATATCATGTTCTTTTGTATATGGATGTCGCCGGTGTGAAATGAAAGGGGAGCTTGTAAGTCCATGGAGTTATGTATATGTGTTAGAGAAACGCCTGGGCCGCTGGTCTAATCCATGCTGACATGGTGGAAACCTGCAGCATAACCATAATGAGCTGTCTATGAAGCATTCTTCTTATAAAAAAAGAGTCCTATACTGAGAAAAAGAGAAAAAGAGAAAAAAGAGATTATGAAAAGAGGAAAGAGAGAAAAAAGCACCATATTCCCATGGTAAATAAGAAGATTGTTGAGATGCTCGTTGTCTGCTTGCCTTGTCATTTTGATATGCGGATTCTTCCGTATCATCGGGCAAGGGGTACCCCGTTGGCGGTTCTATATGATACACATGTACTTACGATGACAAGAACTTACCGGTGACTAAACTTGAGTAGCATGAGGAGCGGCCCTCGTATACAAGGAACATGAGATTTTTAACTTATACTTCGTCAAGCATATACTCCATAGTTTGTTCACTTTAACCTTAATCACTTCAAGATGCTTATGATAGGGGCAATGAGAGCTGAAAGCTATAAGTACCATAATTTTTGAAAGCTCTTTATGAGACTTGAATCCCTACTTCCTTTTACAAAAGGCCTTTCTTCCACCATTATATTGAGTCTCCACCTTCTATCTTTATGCACCTACTTTGAGAGAGTAGTGGCCATTCTTAGTTCTATGTGCATTGTCCCAAGACTAGTTGATTTGTGCATAACTTGATATTGCTTGTTTTAAACTATTGTATCTAGTCACTCTTATGAACTTTGAAGGTGTCCTATGCATTTATATTTGCTACTCTATTGAGGGACAAGCTGAATACTATTATGCTATGTTTTCTTTATGTGAAACAAACAAACGTCTTGCAAAGCATTGTTATTCATGAATCTTTTGTTTGTGCCTTTTCATGTTGCATCATAGTTTCTTTGTCTTATTGCTAGAACTTTGTCTTTCATGTTATGATTGAAGTGCTATGATCCCAGCTTTGAATGTTTTACAAATACTTTGATCAAGTTTATGATGGTGCATGTCACCTCAAAATTTATTCTTTCTTTTTATCACTTACCTACTCGAGGACGAGCAGGAGTTAAGCTTGGGGATGTTGATACATTGCAAATGTATCTATAATTTTTGATGTTCCATGCTTGGTTTTATCCACTTTCTTGTGTTTTGTCCACACTTTGGAGTACTTTTCATATGATTTCTTGGACTAACCTATTAACAAGAGCCACAGTGCCAGTTGCCTGTTTTCTGCTGTTTTTGGTTCCAGGAAAGTCAGAAAATCAATATTCTCGGAATTGGACGGGACAAAAGCCAAAGTTCCTATTTTACCGGAAGACTCACGGAGCCAGAAGCAGAGACGGAGGAGGGCCAGGGCCTAGCCACATCATATGGTGGCGCGGGCTAGCCCTGGCCACGCCACCAGGTGGTGTGGGACCCCTGGCACTCCACCGACCTTGCCTCTTCGCCTATAAGAAGCCTCTCGATGCATAAACCCTAGGGAATCAATCAGAAATCCACGAAAAGTTCCGCAGCACCGCCGCCACCGAAGGGGAGATTCGGGGGACAGAAAGTCTCTGTTCCAGCATCCTTCTGGGACGGGGAAGTGCCCCCGGAGCCATCTCCATCGATCTCCACCACCATCTCCATCACCATTGCTGATTCCCATGATGAGGAGGGAGTAGTTCTCTCTCGAGGCTAAGGGTTCTACCGGTAGCTATGTGTTCATCTCTCTCTCTATGCATGATCATATTGTGATCATGAGCTTGTAATCTATAGATCTACCTTGCTACTCAAGTGCTTTAAAGATCTCTGCTCTCCCCATGTGTGTGAAAGTGACAGCGTGCACACCATGGTGGCACTTAGGCTAGAGATTACAAATACTTGTTATGAGTTATATTTGGAGTTGGATGTCTTTATGAAATTGTGGTGTTTGTTGGAACTATCTAGTACTCAAGGTGACAGTGTGGGGTTTCTAGATGGGAAAGATGAACTTTGAGGTGTGCTGTTATAGCCCTACCATCGATTAGGGTGTCCAACCGGAGAGTAGTTCAGCGTAGTATCATAAAGAAGAATATATTTATATGAGAGTGTTCACTAGTGAAAGTATGATCCCTAGGCCTTGTTTCTAAGCATTGAAACACCGTTTGCAACTAGATCTGTTACATGTTTGCTTGCTTCCATCTTTATTTCAGTTTACTTTAGTCTTTTCCACGCCATCAAGTTATTTCCTATCACCATTACCACTTATAATTATCCATACCACTTGTATTTCACTATCTCTTCGCCGAACTAGTGCACCTATACACCTGACAAGTGTATTGGGTGTGTTGGGGACACAAGAGACTTCTTGTATCTTGATTGCAGGGTTGCTTGAGAGGGGATATCTTTGACCACTTCCTCCCTGAGTTCGATAAACCTTGGGTGATTCACTTAAGGGAAAACTTGCTGCTGTTCTACAAACGTCTGCACTTGGAGGCCCAACAACTGTCTACAAGAATAGAAGTGCGTAGACATCAAAAAACTATATAAAAAAAGAGAAAAATTGAACTTGAGCAAGAGGCCTAGTGATATCTTTGTGCACCGGTAGATTGAGCAATCTTGTGCCTGTTTACTTTGAGCTTTGCTAGTGTCTCTCGAGAGTAGTGCAACACCCTTCATAGTTGCATTGCCACGTTTATCTCTACATGTGTGTTTCTTGGGTTATTGTATGATCAGCACTAGGACTTGTTTGCGGTGTAGTTAGGATACCATACCTAGATCTCCACCATACATAACCTATGTGCCCTATGATCGTTCTATATACCCTTGATATTCACTTCATCACATCTATGCGTAAGTTGTTGATTAGAATTGGTAAGCATCACTATTCACTTTGGAATGGTAAGATCTGCTTTCTTGTCAGTTTTGAGTGAGTTGTGAGAGTTCCACCACCAGATTTTGTTTTGTGCACTAATGTACTAATCATGTCTTTTAGTAGTGTTGATGTGATGTAGAAAATGGAGGCCATTGATGTTATAGATAATGTGGAGACTTATAGTTTCAAATTCTTCCACAATTGGCGTTGTAGTGGAACTTTTTGGAAAGAAGAACGCAGTATTTTTTTATGGTGACGGTCTTTTCCACCATAGTGATGATTGGTGAGCGATGTGCTTCCATTACCATTGATAACAACTCTACTCTTAATTTGATCAGCGTTGAAGTTGTACAAAAGCTGCAGCTACCCACATGTGCTCGTGCAGTGCCATATCTCTTGCATTCATCATATGGCACATTGCTGATTTCACACACCGTTGATGTTCCTATGACTTTTAAAGAGCATACTGAGATTGTGCACTGTGATGTATCTCCTATAACACTTGATTCTTGTCACATACTATTAGGAGAACCTTGGATAAGGAGGTTTGATGCTCAAATATGTCCTGATGTTGGAAGGATTTCTTTCAAATGGAACATGAAGAGGCGTGCTATGCTCGGGATTTTAGCTGACAAATTTCATGAGTATCATTTTCTTCGCAAGGAGAGGACAAAAGAGTTCAGTTAGTCTGCTAAGTACAAGATCATGATGAATGGTGACAATTCTATTATTTGTCATCTTAAACACGGTGTGCATTACAACCCATGTGAGAATGAGAGCCACATAGCCAAACTGAGTGAGAGTGTTATCAAAAGTGAGTTGTGTGTTTCCACTAAACGTGGGGTTGAGAGCATCCATTCTAAGAGTATGAGAGAAAAGGAAAACATAAGTGCAGTAGATGCTAATACATGTGAAGATATTTTTACTAATGAAATCATCTCTACTCCTGGTATTATTTCTTGTGATATGCAGGTTGCTTTTGAAGAAAGAGAGTCATCTATTTTACAACCTGCATCATCAGACTGTGCATTGTCACTTGCGGAGGATGTCCTAGTGCCTACTAGATGTGAGGAGAACACTATTGATATAGGTACTAATTTGGAGCTGCAGTCAACAAGTGCAACATATTGTGAGTTTATTCCTTTGTTGATGTCTCCTTCTGATTTGCCTTGCACTAATGTTTCAACACCATGTGACAGTTTACCCAATTTTAATTTTGATCATGTGGTACTGATTACACATAAAGAAATACTTGTTCGAATACTACCTAGCGTGCGGGCAACCGAAGGACGGTAGATTTCTTCTTTGTGAATATCATGATGGTGTGTTCGATCTTTCGATCGACAAAGCAATCAAGACAAAATCAAGTATCACACAAACTAATCCATGAGTGACAGAGAATTAGTGCAATTAAAAACAAGGGTTCGTTGGTGTGCAAACAAAGAGGCAATAAAATATACGGACTGATCATAGGAATATTTGCGTGTTTTAATTATATATACGATAAGTTGCACTTGGACCGACCAACCGAGTGCAGCATATGTTGGCACATCCCGAAAACGAGACTTTGGGAGTTTTAACATCTTCTCAGATTCCTCAATTTTTTTCACAAAAATACAACTTCTGATTTTCCAAAAAAATGATTTTACATTTTCTATCCTTCCTGCTTCACCCTGTCCTGGAATTAACAATATTCAGACGCATTGCGGTCAAGTGGATACTGTGATGACCTCCGATGGTGAGGGTGGGAAAGAACACCCGAGAGGACTTCGGGTGCGGCGGGATGTTGAAATAGAGGAAGTGAACCCATGAGGTGGTACTAAGCTATGTTTATTGGGCTAGGTCATGTGATATTGTTTTCTTCCGTTGCAACGCATGGGCGCGTTTGCTAGTGCTCATTAAAACTCAACGTTCTCGGCCTTTAAATCAAGATCATCAATGATAGAAAGTAATCTTTGTTTCTATTTTTTGTATTTCCCTCCCAAGTTTTTTGCCCATCCTTTTAGGAACTGCCTCAAATGATGTATCTCATTTAGCCATCGCTATATAGGGTTATGTCCTTCAAAAATAGAGGACCATTCCTTGGCAATCATGTCATAGAAACCTTTCGTGTTGTAACCAATACAACTCAAAAGGAAAATCTCTATTTGTTTCATATATGTGCTTTCACTCCCAAGTGAATAAGAAGTGGAGTATGACCTGACATAGTACGTGTAAGCGCGTGCATTGAAACTAGTGGGAATTCATGTTCCCATTCAACACTGGTCAAAATTCGGTCAGGTTTTTCAAAAGTTGTCGTTTCTCTACAATTCGCTCAGGTGAATTGTCTGCCTGAAAGGGCAATTTTCCTAAGGTTGAGATTTTCAATAATAACATTAAATACAAAAGGGCAGTGTGTATTAAAGTTACCAATGCTTTTCTCCTCTTTGAACCGTATAATGTTAAAGTCTCCACCTACCAAAAGTGGTAAAGGTTCTGAATAACACATACGTACCATTTCAGGAAGAAAATCCGCTGTATGTGACTCTTGAGCAACACCATAAACGGGTACAAAAACCCACTGAAAGCCATCTCTTTTACATTTGATAGGTATTTGACACTTAATTCCTACTGCTTGCCTTTAGCACTTGGAGAGTATCATTGTTAAGGCCCACCAAAATACCCCCAGATCTTCCATGAGGTGGTAAATAAAACCATACAAAATCCAACCTAGGTGCAAGTTGTTTTAGGAAGGGAACCGTGAAATTAGACCTTCCTGTCGCCAACAAGGCAATGAAATCTAGTCGATGTTCCCGAATCAATTCTTTTACAAATAGGTGTTTTTCCTGATCTTTAAACCCCTCACTATTCCAAGTCATTCCTTTTAAGTTCTGCATTATAAAAAAGATTTTTTAGTTCTTTTCCTAGTACTCATTCGTACATTAGATACATCATAGACCTTCCTATATTGAGGTTTTGTAGGATTGGTGTTTGTCATTAAATGACCCAATTTATCATCTAAGACAACCTCACCCTCTTCATCGTCAACTAGGTCTTCACATAAACTCGATACTTTTGAGACCACAAGATTTGAGGGGCCAATATCCCCATCAATGGAATCATAAATATTATTATGAAGCATGATTAAAGTTCTTTCCTCCTCCAAACCCTTAATATTTGTTACAAATTCAATAGACTGGTGGATTGACACTCCCAAGGAAACCCCAATTCTATTTGCTCTATTCACAATTTCATTATCATCAATTGACAAAATAGAGTGTGTTGGTGGTGATGTTGTACCTGAGCCAATTGCAGTATGGAAAGCTTGTGCATTCATTATAGCCCTCTCCATCTACGAAGCATCTGCATTGGGTTGTCCTTGAATGCGTGAGCTGGACCCAGGGGCGGAGCCAGGATTCGAACATGAGGGGGGGCGAAGAATTTTTTTTGTGACGGGATAAGAAAACATATATATCAAGTCTATAAACCGGCGTCAAGCTATGAGATCCCGTTGCGATATCCCATTGAGATCCGAGTGACACACTGCGACGCTGCTCTGCCCCGAGACTCTAGTCGTAACAATGGCAACCACGACGACGAGGGCTCCGGCATGGAATACGATGGGTAGGCCGACCAAGGTACAAGACAAGGCCCGCGCCAAAGAAACCACAAGCGGCGACGCCCCAACAGCACAACCCTCAATAGAAATGTTTGGCCGTATGAAAGAAAACCAAATTTCTATTTCATCAAGTTTAGTCTTGTAATTATTTATAATGTTGTTTTCCCTTTTCTCTGATTAGAGAAATACATCCTGCTAGTAATTAGATGGGTCCCTGAGTAAATCCATTATCACACGGGAAAAAATCAACCGCCTTATATACAAATGCAGACAGACTAATCGATTGCAATCACAAGAAGCTGCTACTGCTAGTACTGGTATCTGGTATGTGCATAACTGCCTTCATATTTGAGTGTGGTGCTTTATGGGTTTGATGGAGCTAGCGACATGGAGGTAGGATGTCGGCAGCACGGCGACATGAGGGCACCGCGGCAGCGTCCGTTGCCTCGTCTATGTGGCCTCATGGTGATGGAGGCCTAGTTTGCGACTGAGACGGGAACCCTAGGCCAAATAGATCAATGGACGGTGCCTGGAGGAGGTTCCGTTGGAGCAAATTACGGACGAAAACAGCCACCATCGATACTTCTTAGGTATCTAACCCTCCAGGATCGTTTAATGGGCTATTTTTTGGGCTTGAATGAGCATAGCTAGCTGTACCAATACTAAACCTAGGCCTTTTAAGACTAATTACGTGATTAGTAGAGGTAATAAGCCGTACAGATGTATAGGAGGGCCCGATCGTTTGGGGGGGGGGGTCTAGCCCTGCTTGCCCCCTATCTCGAGGGTCTAGCCCCTGCTCGCCCCTGTCTCCGCCCCTGGCTGGACCATACTTGAGTTGCCACTATCAAAGGTATCCTTCCAAAAGCAATGACCTCCTCCATAGTCGGTGCGCGCTTCTGTGGTGTCACTACACTATTTCTATTATGCGTACCATCGAATTTTTAGTGCCCATATTAGAATCAGCAATACCATCCACCTTTGAAATAACACAACATGAAAATAAAAACTCATTTAAAACCATACCAGGATGTTCAACGGTGTTGTGAACCACGTCACTAATTTTAGAAGACTTGAAAATAGCGGATTCATTTTCTTTCCTTAGGGTGTGTTTGGTTCAGGTGTAGATTCCTGAAAATTAGCTGCGAAAAATCTGCTGTGAAAAAGCTGCTGTGAGCTGACAGCTGTAGAAAAGCCGAAAGTTGTTTAGTTGGAGCAACTGTAAACTGTAGATTCGATAATGTCATTTATATGTTAATTGATCGTAGAACAACAACTTGTACACTAATAAACATGCAGATGGCAATTTTGGAAAGGAACTTTTCATCTCTTCGTGTTTTATTTATGTAGCGAATAAAATAGGTGATTTTTTAGTAAAGAATAGAAATATGTGATGTCATAAAATTACTTCAAAAAACATATTGATTTCTTTCAAAAGACATAAGCTAATAGAAATAGGTTCACAACATGATATCAATTTGCCATCAAACTCCTCATAAGTTTATCGGCTATCACGAGCATTCTTCCTCTAGGAAGCACTTTAGCAAACACCATGCAAGCATTTTCACGAGCACCTTGCATGCAAATCCCAAAACAAGTTATATATACATGTATCCATCAAAAAATATTATACATAATACTCACTGCTAAATTGCACCAAAAAATCGCACAGACCATTTTCATAGACTAATTGCGAGAAATTGGAATATAAAAAAATGATAGAGAATGGGTGGGAGGAGGAAGGAGATGGCAAGGAGGGAGAGGACGGGATAGACAGAAGGGGGGCACTTCCAGACGACGTGGGTTTTTCTCCGGCCGACACAGCAGGTCGTTCCTAGAGGCGGGGGCGCGACGGGCTAAGAGATGGAGGCGGCGGCGGGCTGGGCATGTGGGCACGAGTCTTCTCAAGCGTGGACAGGCAACGGGAGGGGGGGGGAGGGGGAGGAGGGAGGAG